>OX639996.1:19990497-29990497 GCA_951828415.1 Anomoia purmunda | reverse complement strand
AAAAACATTGCTAGAATCCATTGAATTTTGACAAAGTTATGGGCATTTAAAAAAGAAAATTCTTACTGTCAACTTGAATAATCGATTTTTGTATGAAAAACAAAATCGCGTTTAATTCGGCCGAAAAATTTTTCCGAGCCAAAAGAAAAAATTCGTGTCTCATTATTTGGACCAACAAACAATGTATTTTAGTTTGGTCGAAATTAAAAATCATGCTTGTACCTGACCGGTTGTCTGGAAATGGAAAGCATCATCTTCAAATTTAATGGATAGAAAAAACCTAGCGGTTACCAACAATTTACTAAACTTATACAGAAGTAAAAGCACAATTTCATACGCTAAAAATGCATTCGATTTTCGCATTGCTGAGGCGTAAGATTAAAAAATTGAAAACAAAACTACAAATGATTTTCACTAAGCGTGCTTTATATTTCCGAACCTTTGCCAAAAAATTTACGGTGTATTTTTCCACTAGTATAAGTCAGTGTAGTTTTTCCATTGCATTTCAATGGCATTTATTTCATTAGTATCAAAATCCACGTTCAAGGAAAGACGTAAAAAAGGCTAGAGGCTAAATTAAATTTTTCCGGTTAAGAGGAAGCAGATCTAGCCGGAAAAAGTTTAAAATGGCATGAGTGATGACGAGTAAGGCCAAAAATTATTTGCGAGTTTGGTTAAACTTCAATTTATTAAAATTGAAGGAGGTTAGGTTGACGTGGCGGCTCCTAGGAGTCCACTTATACCACTTTGGGCTCTATAGAGGTAGAGTAGGTTAGGTTAGGTTGACGCAGCTGATCCTAGGAACAAATTTAGACCATTTCTTGTTCCAACATATTCAAAACAGAACGGGAAATTCCGATTTAGAATCTGAAAAATGTAATGAAGTTACGAAGCTGGCTACGATCCCTTAAACTTGAGTCTTACCGCATTATTTGCAAGCCAATGACAAAATTAGTAAGTCTTAAGTTAAAAGTCTTGCGATTGGCGATGGAATGGGATCATTAATCTCATGAAAGTAGTGCAAGTAATGAGTAGATTCCTCTAAGCAGTAGACCAGTAAAAGTCAGTGCTGATATTGAGACACACGTCAAGTGATATTGGGAAACACATTTTTCTGTTTTATGATTTGTTTTTAATATCACAATTAGAAAAAAAATCATGGTGTAGTGAAATAAGGTAATGCCACTTGCATAACCTCACTTTTTCTGCATGCCGAATTCGGTCATGCATTTGAAAAGGGTAGTAGTGTTTTTTTAACATTTTAGGCACTATTTCCAGTACTTTGAAGATTTATTCAAAGTTGCAAAAAAAAGTTGTTTAATATTTTACGGGATGAGGGAAGCTGTTGAGGCGTTAAGCATTTCATGCATGTATGTATGTAGTTTTGGCCGCAATAAATTTCGAACTCATTTAGTTTTATAAAAAGTGCTTCTGGAAATAATAAGAAAAGCTCAACTAGGATTTTTTAACCCGCCTTTCGACTATTCATCAAAGTAGTGTGTATGGACTCCATACCAGCAATATACTCCATCGCGTCCTCGTGGAACTGGTCAGTTATCTATGCTATAATGATCCGCAGCGACGATAAAGGCAAATAATGCAAGAATTCCACGCCATACCCAGGAAAACTGCTCTGCACACTCTTTTGCGATGCCAAAATGAATGAGTGCTGTTCGGCATAAATAAATACCAGAGCTGGTCAACAATTATTATTAATGGTAATGATTACCGATAAAACTAATTATTTTCATTTTAATTTTTAATCCATTCAATGATTAATTACCATTATTTCTAATTTTTCAAAACAAAAGACCGGTTACCATTAAACATATTCCAAAAAAAAAGTAACGAAGGGTCTAAGTTTTGGTGCAACCGAATTTTAAATACTCGGCGCATGTTTTCACTTTAAGCAACTAAAACCAGTCAAAATTTTATATAACAAACACTTTATATCGCGATTTGTGACTTTCGTTTTGCATGGGTGCATTCTTTAATGCTTGATTGACGTGCACTTTCTGCTAGCCAACGGTGCAATGCCAGTGATACCAAACGGTGTTCCCCCGACATTTTCCTATTGTCGAGGCAAACTGGGGCAGGTCTTTCTCTATTCTCCTCCTTTTCAACGCTAGCATTTGGATTTTTGCGAGCCTTTGTTTAAGCGCTTACGCTTCTTTGGTGCTGATAGGGAAACCAAATTCACATTTTCTACTTCAACAACAGGTTATGTTTCTATGCCAGATACGGCGCTCGGATCGCATGGTACGGGGTCGTGTGCAATTGCATTTCCTATCCAATCCTCGCCTAAATGTCACAATTTTGATTTTCAATAAATTTAAAACGAAAAGTGAAAGAAAAACAAAAGCCAAGAAACAATGATATCTACACATACTTTCTTAGAAAATCTGTTTAAAGTAATAGGTCTGCTCCATTTTGCTTTCTATTTTGCCCAGAAATAAATAGAGTGTCTGCATCACTCAAAGCCTGACATGCGGAAATTTCCGAAAATACAACAATCAGGCCTTAAGTGACATCACCTGTTTTTCATTACACCATGAAAAAAAATAATATTTCTTTCTCACTATTTTCTTTTTATTATCTTTCACAGGAAATTACCCACGAAAATCGTACAAATCGAATGAACGTTCAGTTACCAATTACCTGAAAAAATAACAAAAATACACTTCCAATTACGGGTAATGGAAGGACCTAGAAAATAATTACATTACTAGCCCATAATTAATTCCCATTAAAAGGTATAAATTTAAAAAGTTAATTACTCCTTTTTTGTTCTCTTTATCCAGCTATGTTCAAAATATATGTAGTATATGTTTCCACTGAGGAACCTACTGAAGTGCGGCTGTGAGCGGGGCTTGGACTGACTAGCTGTATAAATGTGCCCTGAAATAACACAAACGCCCCAGTATCTGCTTGTGCGCTTGGAACCGGCCGCGTAGAAACTACCTTCCAATTAAAAATTTGAATATGCCAGGCAACGGGTTAAGGACTATAATTTGAAAGCATACACCAGGAATGTCCGCGCCCTTAATGGGGAAGATGCCGCTGCCGGCTGATTGATGTTGAATTTGTGGTGGGAGAGAGACTTCGTCGCCAAGTCCTCTTGTTCACCCCGATGAACGAGCGTCTCTCCACGATTCACATCAAAACTAGATTCTTTCATATATCGCTGATACCCACACCCCGACGAAAGAGAAGGACGAGCGTCTAGAACGCACTTATGTGCACTGCTCCGCCACTATATCAAAATCGTGCTTAGCGACTTCAATGCTAGGGTGCGTAAGGAAGGAATTCTTGGTCACACTACCGGAAAATTCATTCTCCCGGATGAAACTGATCGACTTTGCCGCGGCTCGAAACTGTAGTCTGTAGTCTGTAGCAACAGGTTTCAGCACAAGCCACCTAACCGTCTCCAGATCGAAAACCGCGAAACTAAATCGTAAGACGTACGAACACTCCGAAGATCGAACATCGACTCGGATACGCCAAAATGCGCACTTCTCAGCAAACAGGAATTCCTGAGCATTACGAGCACATTTCGCTATCGGGAATTGAGAAAGGAAAAGATATGCTAGCTGGCAGGAAAAGCAAAAATTTTATCAGATGGTGCTGCTACTTAAAAAAAGTTTTAAGACCGTGAATATTGTCCAAAGCACACTGTGGAGGGCAAACTTCTCTACTTTGCCAAATGGTGTCAATGAAAGCGGAAAAGATGAAAATCCCGAACTCCAAATCGCTGATGATGGTATTAACATCCCATCACCCGACCTCGATAAAGTTCGGAATACTATAACATGGTCACGGAACAGCAAAGCAGCGGGCGCTGATGGATTACCAGCTGGTATATTCAAGAGTGGGGGCGAAGAGCTGAAAAGGTACATGCGCCAGCTTATTTTCAGAATATGGTTGGACAAATGCATGCCCGCCGATTGGAATTTATATGTGCTTTGACCAATCTGCTGCAACTAATGCTGTATGCCGATAACATCGACATCACTTGCCTCAACAACCGCACCGTTAGTTCTGCCTTTTATTGGCTTCACTTGGTGTCTCCAGTTGGCGCCAGTTAGCGAACAAAACCCTTTATTAGAATATTAAGAACGTATCAGTTATGAAATAAAAGTTATTTGTATACCAAACAAAAATACCTTTTATTACAAATAATTCAAAATATTTTCGAAATCACCATTGTTGTTTTTTTTTTATTGTAGCGAACTTTAAGTTTTAAAAAATTCCCACGGCAATATTCTTGCATACCTCCCCTTAAGTATCCAACTCGTCTTAATACTCCAAAAATGTATAAGTTTAAGGAGAGATCTGTAGTAGAATGCCTCAATAAAGTAACACTAATTTTTATATTCTCTCAATCACCAGCTAACAAACATCGTTTTATTCCAATTACAAATTTAGATAAATTTACACAAATCACAATAATTTAAACAACTGGTGCCACTGGCAAATGAGCGCCTGAAGGTTGGAAACCATTCTCATCAGCAACATAGTTAACTGTGAACTTCTCGCCAGTCTTCTCATCCACCCACGAGAAGCTACCCTTAACGACGATAGCTTCATTTTCGCTGCCAATATTTGTCAATTGACCAGATTCGTCCTTCTTGGTGCCATCGCTGGTCTCCAAATTGTATGTGTAGCTTTCAGGTCCAACATCGGATTCCGATTTCACAATCTCGACATCGGGACTGGGACGAGCGAAGGCAACAGCCAAAAGGCAAGCGAAGATGATGGCGGCTTTCATTGTGCAATGTTTGTTGTTCTATCGTTGTCGTTAGAAACTTAATGGATGTCAAAGGAAATGTTGCACTTCTTTTTATACTCAATCTAACTGAAAATATGCATTTAAATTTTAGAATGACTTTGGTATTTAAGTAAATAGTTTCAAGTTTGTCAAGTAAGGTTGTATTGCCAAAAGTATGCGCATTTAATATTTGAATTTTTTGGTATGATAAGTAGTGCTTAATAAATTTGTATAATTGTAGCTTTGCAGCAACATATAAAATGCATAAAGCGATATTTTTATGGCATAAGCTGCAAAAAAATTTGCATAGAAGATAAAGTAACATTTCTTCGTTATTGCTTTGTACTTTTTGTTTATTAAGAGCTTAGACATTGTTGGTTCTAATTCGAGCAGAGAAAACATCAAATGCAAGTCCAACCCCAGTTTTTTTTTTTATTATTTCTTTATTTTCAGCAAACGTTTTGTTCACTTCCATATACAAACAAAATTAGCATGCGAAGTGGTTTATAAAAAAATAATAAATAAAAATCTATTTCTTTTTTTTTTGGCAGCTTCCAGTTCAAACTTCAGTAAGCATGTTGCTAATTAAAAGACAAGTTCTAAGAAGCCACTTTAGCTCATCAAATCCATATTATGTATGCACAAGCCAAACATGCTCATAATCCAGATGTATGTACAATAGGGTTATCAAAAATATGCGCCAAAAACCGAAACCTGCCTGGACATTTTTAATGTTTTCTGAACATGGATATCCAAAAATAAATTTTTTCCCGGCCTAAGATTATGTCAAAAAAGTGGAAAAAATGTTCAATTTATATACATATGTGAAAAGTAATAGAATATTTTAATCAATTAGCTCCCAACTGAAAGTGTCAATTGAACGCTTACTTCAGGAAACCCCTAAAAATCGAATTAGGAAAGTCGTTGGAAGATTAAAATGTTTTAGAAAATTATTCTTCAGAAAATTTTAATGGGAGTTTCCTCAGGCAAAATATTTATAGGAAGCACATAAATGTTCACTAAAAATAAAAACATGCATATGTGTCTTTGAAATATCCAATATTTATTTATGCTCTCCTTCATTTGCATTAACATTGCCAGTTATCAGAGAAACTATTTCTTATTTATTTTAATTGAGAATTCAGCTTTGATCACACAAAGATTTTATCTGGGAAGCCCCCAGCCGAACAATGCTCTTGAATATTTTAAGCCTTTAGCGACTTTTCAAATTTATCTTTTGAGGGGTTTCTTGAAGTAATTGTCAAAACGATTATTTAAGGTGGGTTAAAATGTTCTGCCATTTTCCCTTGTATATGTCATAACAATTCATTTCGCTTAGTCATATATTTTAATCGATGAAAAAAAGAATTAGCTAACTTTTACAAAACCATTGTGAAATTGTCGCACAGTGAAATTTATGGGAAAGGGTTAAGTCCGAATTTTTTTATCAAAAAATATTTAGAGGTCACCCAAAACGCCCGCCGTTTTTCATGTATATTATTCTAAAGGGGGAAACACTTTGTTGTTGGGAAAATGTTGCAGAACCCTTAAAAATCAATATTTTTGAATTAGCAAGCGCTGTTTCTTTTCAGGAGACTTCAAAGGATACTACACATAACAATATTTAGCAATTTTTTTTAATATTTATTAACTATATTTATTTATAAAAAAATGGTAAAATAAACCACTGGGTATTATTGTTTGCAATCTTCTGAAGAAAAATTAAAAAATTTAGATTTTCAAGGATTCTATAAAATCTTTCCAAAAAATTTTTTCTTTTCATTTAAAATAAATGGAAAAGTTCGAGAACTTTTAGAAAACTCTAATATATTTTTGATTCAACAGAAAAACAACACTATTTTCCCACTTAGAACAATTCTGGCGGTGAGAGCATTAAAATTCCGACAATTTTTTTTTTTTTTTTGACAACCACCCTAATAAAAATATATGCGTGCGGATACAAAACTCTTTTGTTAGCTGCATTTGTATGTCCATACGTATGTGAGATACTGGTATATCTTCAAAATTTTTTTTACCAACTTAATTGTCATCAAGTTTTTGACATTGGATTAGCTAATAAAAAATTCTTCTATTCTTCTTTACAAAGTATGCTAATTTTTGCCGGTTTTATTAAATAATTCATGAGCTACAAAAATAGAAACACTTTCATTTACTTGCTTGACGCACACACATTTCTGCAGGCGATATTCAAAGACGTGTATATTATTTGGTCGCTTGAATTTCAATTCCTCCGTATGTATGTAAGTATGTATGGATATGAGTCTTTAAGCACCTAATTCAGATCCAGTAATTTATTACTGATTTTATGATTACCGGTTTATTCTTTTATATTATACACAGTTATATACATACATACTTCACAGACTTATTTTATTGAAATATTTATACATAAAATTATTATTTAGCTGGTTAAACAGCTAAACCCGAAATTGTATCTCAGAATCACATTCTTAATTTTGCACAATTTAGTTGCTAAGATTATAATAAAGGGGTCTAATGTACAATACATATATGTTGTGTTTTTTTTTTTTTAGCAACATTCACTTTTTATAAAGGTCAAAAGTGAATTTTTTCGTACAAAAATTTGCCCTAAATAGTCAAAATTGAGCAAGAAGTTTCAACTTGATAGGTTTTTTTTTTATGAATATTTGTCAGACATATCAAAATGACCGAAATTCACTCCTAATTATGTCCACTGGGTGAACACTAGGGTGGTTCAAATATACATTAAGGGGGAAAAAGTAAAGTCACAGTTTTAATGTTCTAATCCTCTATGATTGTTCTATATCGAAAAATTTGTTCCCCTAATTGCATTTGAATCAAAAAATGTTGAGAAGTCTCTCAAACCCCTAAAAGGGTGTCATATATTTTTAATAGAAATTACCTTAAAACCCAATATTTTGCAGTTTATCTTCAGCAGACCCTACTGTTACTTCAGCCATTTCTTATCATTCGCCGTTTTTGATGTGGACCCACTTTTTGTATTTTTGGAGGGGAGGCTTTTGAACGACCCACAAAATATAGTTAATATTTAAAATATTAAATAAACAATTTGGTATTGTTTCTTGAAGTTTCGTGAAGAGAAATAATGTCTGCCGATTAAAAAATACTAATTTCCAAGAATTCTGTGAAATCCCTATGGAGTTTTTTACTATCGAAAATTTTAAGAGGTAAAGCATTACTTTTATTTGGAACACCCTAACGAGCACGGTGGTGTTTCGGTTACAAGACTACATCGCTCCTCTACTCTTTTTGCACCACAACTGCTCCACGCGTAGCTAAGTGACGGATGCATGGCCGGATGCGGGGAGCCTAAACTCAGAGTTTGCGGCTATTTTTACAGATATCTCTAAATTTAACCTCTTCCCACATTACTTTCGAAAATATCAAATTAATTTTAAAATGCGTCAATTTAATTTTAGAAAGTGTCAAATGTACTTTAGAGAAAAAGAAATGTAGGTACTTTCGAAAATATCTGCACTGTAACTCCATGGAAAAAGCATAGGGTGAAATAAAAGCGCATGCTAAGTCAAACTTGCTTAATTTTTTTTCAGGCAGAATTTTTAAGCTTAAGCTTAAGAAAACATATTTTTAAAACAACTTTTTTATAAAAAGTTCATTTTTGGATAAATATATGTATATTTTCATATATCTTTTAATAAAACCAAACGAATAGTTAGTAGATAATTATTTAACAAAATTTTCGTATTTAAATGAATTTACGCTTCATGCTAAAATTTTTTTTAGTTCCTCTAGAGTCTGGAGCAGTGGTGCGCCGCAATGACCATTTTCGATAATTTTACAATTCCATATACAATTTACACCAAGTAGTTTTGACTTAACAGTGTCTATTTTGTGAAAATATCAAAACTTTTCTTCAAAAGTTTCGGGCGATGATTTTTTCACGAATTTAAGTGCGGCTTAACTTAATTTTAGTAACGAAGCCCCATTAAAATTCACTGCTTATTACAGATTTACAGAAATTAAACATTGACGCATCAGTCTTAGTGTTCATAAGTTCTATATTTGCTCGAAAGCTAATACCTATTTGTTGAGCTTTATCTTTCGCTCAAGAAATTAAACTTATGCGGTAAGTTTTACTTTTCTATTGCAAAATAAAACTCAACATGTAAGTTTTATTGATTGTTCAAAAATAATTGTTATTTTATAAGTTTTACTTGACTTCAGTAGTAGGCCGTTTCTTTGTATTTCATGTAAAGCAACAACACTAACTCAGAAAAATATGCGAGTTGAGTCAACTCGGTAAAATGATA
The DNA here is from genome assembly GCA_951828415.1 of Anomoia purmunda. Taxonomy (NCBI): domain Eukaryota; kingdom Metazoa; phylum Arthropoda; class Insecta; order Diptera; family Tephritidae; genus Anomoia; species Anomoia purmunda. The sequence continues at coordinate 29,981,434 of OX639996.1, read as the reverse complement.
TCAGACCTGAGATGTCGCATTGGGAAGTTATAAAACTGCGCTATTGTTAATGAGCGAAATACATGGGAAATTTCATGTTTAACATTTAATCCGCTTTTATTTGCATAGTTTTTTTTTCAATATATAAATACATCATTTCTACATAAGAACATAAAATTTCGTGCATTAAAAATATACTTTTTTTCATCAAGAATGTGTATGCATATTTATGTGATGAAGTGAAATGGATGTGGCTTAAACAACTGTATATACTTTTAGAATTTTTAAAAATTCATTGATTATTCATTATTGTAGACCTTGAAAATGTTCGGTTCGGCCGAAATTTGCTGACGCTCGGTTCGGTTTCACTGTAAAAATCCGTGTTCAGTCGTTCTCTATATTTTTCTTTTTTTTAGCGGAGCCGAGAAAGTCCCAATCTATAAATTGTCTTGTGATACAGTATGATTAGATTTCTCTATACTGCTCGCAGCCTTCTCACGAAACCGGCGATGTCCGAGATCGTATCGAGAACTCGGTATCTCGAGTATCGAAATACTCGGGAATATGCGAGCAGAAATCAAAAGCCATATTTTGTATTAAAACTTTTTTAAATTTGAATCATTATATCTACATATGTAAAATGCAAATATCGGTATCGCACTATAGGGTTGCATTTAACTCTGACACATTCGTGGTGCTTTGGGAGACGCCCACTTCAAAAGAAAAATTTAATTTTACCATTTGGGCACAGGATTTTCTTTAGGTTCTTTTTCTACTACTGGTTCCAACATTAAAATGAAATTAAAAAAACAAAACAAACTTTAAAATTTGTATAATAAAACACTTTCTTTGTTCTTGACTCAATCAACAGCTAACAACTTATTTTTATTTCAATTTAAAATTTAATTCAACCAATTCACGAAATTTAATGGAAATTATGCCACGGGCGCAACAGGCAAATGAGCGCCTGAAGGTTGGAAACCATTCTCATCAGCAACGTAGGTAACTGTAAATTTCTCGCCAGTCTTCTCATCCACCCACGAGTAGCTACCCTTAACGACAATGGTTTCGTGGTCTGTGCCAATATCCTTCAGTTGTCCAGCTTCGTCCCTCTTGGTGCCATCACTGGTCTCCAAATTGTATGTGTAGCTTTCAGGTCCAACATCGGATTCCGATTTCACAATCTCAACATCGGGACTGGGACGAGCGAAGGCAACAGCCAAAAGGCAAGCGAAAATGATGGCGGCTTTCATTTTAATATCACGTATGTTGTTTTACCGTTGTCGTTAGAAACTTAATGGATATCAATGCAAATGTTGCACTCCTTTTTATACTTGTGCTATTTAGAAATGTGCATTGTAATTTGCGTTTCAGCTGTTGACTACCTAGTTTCCAGTTTGACTACAGTTAAGAAATTCGCACGCGCTAATTAAACTTAAGAAGTGTACATACATACATACATCTATTTAGATACACACATATGTATTTGCCAAAAAAAAAGGTAGTTATATAGAAGTTTAACTAATTCTGTTTGTAGAAATTTTAATCATTCAGAATAGATATTTCTTTCGTTTTTGGTGAACTTATAACCCAAAATATTTTTTTATCATTGTTAAAAAATTGGATCCCACTATTTGATGCTTTCACGACTCTGGCATGATCCGAATAAACCTTGCGCTTAATTGGTTCAGTGAATAAATATCCAATAGCCCGCGCGCTATATTTCCTTCCTTCCTTCATTTAAGTAGAATTAAACCACCGAGTGCGCCTTACGTAGCACAGAAAATCGGTAAATCCATGTTCCATTATAGCAGAATTCCGGACTCCCCTCTGAGTGGTTTAGTAGAATAGTCATCAACTCGACTCCAAGGAGTATCCAGAATCACCTGCAGATATGCCATGGTTTTTGTTTTCAAAACTCGCGTTATGCTCCATCGTATTTAGGATTTACATTGTATATTTAAATTTTTTTAATTAGAATCAGTTATATTTTATATTGATATTGATAGGTTCTAGCAGCTTTAAGATTCTTCGTAACTGGTTGCTATCAACGACGCGTTAGTGAGCAATGGGGAATATCCATGAGCCAGTCAATCATCCGTAAGTCGGCATTCATCGGGTAACGGATGCAATCTATGTTTCATTGTTTCACCATGCCTCCTCATTATTAAAACTAAACTATATTTCTGTTTTTATACTTGGATCCTTGATAAAAGTTTGCTTTTACCATTTGCGCATTAATTGAATGGTAGATATGGTGGTTGACATAAGCCTTCTCATGATTCTTTGGTGGCAAAATTGATATACATATGAGTACAATCGACGGCCCCAATAGTGCCTCTCACAAAGGGTGACGACGCCGAAGCAACCATTTCTTTAGCTGCTTGGGTTATAGGAAACCACACTTTCTGTTGCATTCAAATGAAAGGGATTGTCCCCATCCTAAAGCGAACTTCGATCTACTGCTGGAGCGTTCGTCACTTCGTTATAAATCATATGCCAAATATTTAAGCGACATTATTTAATGTTCCTGTTTTAATTTTAACAAAAGTTGAAATCACGAATTTTTCTTTTCTCGATTGAGATAACAGCATCAAATTTTTTTGTTGTTTAGTTTTCGGTAATCGACTAGCTAATGACAACAACTGATTTGGCGAATACGAAAATCGTTAAAAAATGGTTGCTGAATAGCAGCATCGTTAAAATTTTCGTTAAAATGAGTTAACCATGCGAATATCGTTAAAATAAGTCAGTGCATCGCACTACAGGTCGGCCAATAGTCTATAAAGTACTTAGTGACGAATTGGTTTCGGGTCTTGGTCAGAGTTGGCAGGACAGTGGTAGAGATAGTACTCGGTGTTTCCACTTCCTCCTCGTCCCGGCAACTGCGACGGAAATCGTTGGATATGCATTCCAATCTCTGGCCATGAATGCCCACAAGGTAGTGCCCAATCGCCTTACATCAATCTTTGGTCAAATTTGTCTGGTAGTCTGACAAGTGGGTTCCTCCCACCTGGTATTCACCTCCGATATGAAGAGATTCGATGGCCATGGGAGAAACAAAAATTTTCTAAGTCCACACTACAATTGACATTATCTGCCATTATGAATATTTAGAATTTCCGCGAATAAAGTTTTAAGCGGAAATTTTTAATACCTGGTTTTGGGAATGGGAAAGATGGTCAGCTTCGTTGATTAGCCTCAGTGAATATTTTGGCACAAGATTAATAAAAGACATTAATAAAAGTAAAAATTAAGAAAAGCCGCTGCTACAAAGATAGAAATATATAAATGAATTTTTGGCTGCCCATTTGCTAGTGACAGATGTAGTTATAAAGCAGATTTTTAAGGCAAAAGTTAGTTTGGATTTCTGTGGAAATAGCCCCACCTATATGGTTGAAAAGTATTCTCAACAATACACAATCATCGCATTTCATTAAAATCGATTGGGCTGCTTTCAGAATTTAGCGAACAAAATTTTCGATTAAATTTAAATTAGTAGCAAAATTCTATGTTGCGCGTTTTAGATGGATGGTTTCGGAGTTTAGCTTAAACGCTGTATGTTTATGTACCAACTTATATATTTATATAAGTATACCTATAAACATACACATTTATTAAAAATTTCAAACCAATTTCATGAGCAAATACATGGCTAACATATGCGTGTTCATGATTTTAACCAAATCGGAGTCTAAATAAGGGATTTAGAAATGTTCAGCGCCACCTATTGTAATTCTTTTGCCTAATACACAGTAGAAACCATTACAAATAAATCCTATAAATGTGAACCTAACCAGTTCAATATTTTTCGAGTCTATATACTACATACCTACATACACACACGGCCAATATTTATTTATTAATTATTCTGTTCATATATAACCCGAAAACGCATTTCGGTTTCTCACATAAATAACTTGTGGGAAATTAAATTAAATTTGACTTTTAAACAGGTGGCAAGCCTCTTCAACTTATATCTATATACTTTTTCCTAACGAAATGAACGGTTTGACACCCATATATTACTATTTCACATAAATAACTTGTGTGGAATTTTATTTGGCATTTCGAGCCTTCTCCTCTACGTAACGAACCGTTTCACAGTCATATTTTAATATCTTATATAGTTTGCGTTTAATTCAACCAAATTCGACTTTTCAAATAGATGGAAACCCTCATAAAAGCTATATATGAACCACCTTGCGTGACAAACCGTTTGATTTCATAGTGTTAAATAAAACTTACAAGGAGAACAGAAAAGTAAAATGTACCGGCTAAGTTTTATTTCTTATGGCAAAAATAATACGCAACAAATATACATTATTTTACGAGCAAGTATAGAACTTATGGAATAATTCTTAAATTTGATGAACAAGATAAAAATCAAAACATAAGAATTGAAGAATATTTTTTTCGATATCGCGTATAACAGGTGCGGTTTATATATTGTACAAGTTCCTTTAAGGATACTAAAAAGTTTCCAACTGGCTTGCAAACTTTACACCCTATGATTGATTTAGCAGAGGAGTCAGCAACCACAGCTTTTGGATATATTCGGAATCACTTGAAGATAGTTTTTTGACTACTTTTGAATTAAATTTTTTTTTTACTTAGTAAATTTCAATGAATAAGTTAATTATATCATGCCTATGCTGGTTTCAAAATTTCGCTCTATTGCACTGAAAAAACAACAGAATCTAAGAAAATGTATTCTTCAAATTGCGATATTTTCTCCCGATTGAAAAAGGTTTCTTCAAAATGAATAAAAAAACTATGTAAATTGAAGTATTTTTTTCCAAAAATATAAAATATTTCTTAAGCGCCATTGACCATGTTCGTCCAATAAAGTTCGATTCGGTTACGTCTCGAGCTTTGACCGAACATTTGTATTTTTTTATTAATATAAAAATTTTATAAATTTTTTCTTGGTAAATTTTACGTGTAAATTTTACTAGGATAACGATATAATTTGAGATTGTACTTAATACTGAGAGAAGGTATTCATATCGAGTTGGAAACTTTTCTCAGTGACCACCTGCTGCTGGGAAATTGTGAAATTTTTGAATACTTTTTGAATCCCATATTTCCTGTTGAACCCAATTCATTGCTGGAGGTCAGCTTTACGCCGATATACGGAATCGGTGGTAGGTGTAAATGTCAATTGGCTTTAATTTCTATATAACAATATAAAAATATAAGTCTCTTATCAAAAAGGTGTTTATGTGAGGAAGTGAAATGAATGTGGTTTAAACTACTGTATGTTCGTTTTTTAATATCAATAAAAAAGAATTTTTAAAAATTCATTTGTTATTTAATTTTTAAAAATTCATTTCTTTAGACCATGGAAATGTCAATGTTTTTAGCCAAGCAAAGAATCCAGGCTAATTAGATTTTATATTAGAGCTTTCGATTTCTTGAAATTTAGAGTCTTACATATCTCGATACGGCTCTTGCGAGGTCTGCTTTCACGTGAGTTTCTCGACAATCTCGTAAGGCTCATGAGTTCCATGATACTCAATTTTATTGCACTGTTTGGATGCAGTATTGTAGGAATTTCGTTTAATTTGTGCAGTACTTGTCTCGGATAAGTACGTACTCGACATTTCTCGCGATAACTGGGATGTCCGAGATTGTATCGAGAACTCGAACTCATATTTACAAATTTAGCATTTGGTCACGAAGTTCACTTTAGTTTCTTTTTCTACTACTAGTTCCAACATTAAAAAAGAAGAGGTTACAAAGCTGAACATTTTTACAGTAAAACACTTTCTTATTTCTTGACTCAATCAACAGCTAACAACTTATTTTTATTTCAATTTAAAATTTAATTCAACCAATTCACAAAATTGAAGGGAAATTATGCCACGGGCGCAACAGGCAAATGAGCGCCTGAAGGTTGGAAACCATTCTCATCAGCAACGTAGGTAACTGTAAATTTCTCGCCAGTCTTCTCATCCACCCACGAGTAGCTACCCTTAACGACAATGGTTTCGTGATCTGTGCCAATATCCTTCAGTTGTCCAGCTTCGTCCTTCTTGGTGCCATCACTGGTCTCCAAATTGTATGTGTAGCTTTCAGGTCCAACATCGGATTCCGATTTCACAATCTCAACATCGGGACTGGGACGAGCGAAGGCAACAGCCAAAAGGCAAGCGAAAATGATGGCGGCTTTCATTTTAATATCACGTATGTTGTTTTACTGTTGTCGTTAGAAACTTAATGGATATCAATGCAAATGTTGCACTCCTTTTTATACTTGTGCTATTTAGAAATGTGCATTGTAATTCGAGTTTTAGCTGTTGACTACCTAGTTTCCAGTTTGACTACAGTTAAGAAATTCGCACGCGCTATTTAAACCTGGGAAGTATACATATGTACATTCATCTATTTAGATACACACATATGTATTTTCCAAAAAAAAAACAATAGTTATTTAGAAGTTTAACTAATTCAGTTCGTGGAAACTTTAATTATTCATAATAGATATTTCTTTCTTCCTTGGCTGCGACTGATTCGGCGATTATTTTAAATAAAATCGCAGTCACAAAAAGCTATTTAAGATACATCTGGTTTAGTGAATAAATATAAATAAAAGCGCCCGCGAAATGTATTTCCTTCCTTCCTTCATTTAAGTAGAAGGTTAATCACCGAGTGCGCCTAACGAGCACAGAAAATCGGTCAGTTAAATAGTCTAAGAATTAGTTTCGAATTTTGACCAGGGCAAGACGGAGGCAGAGATAGTATTCGACGCTCTCCACATGCTCCTCGTCGCTGCAACTGTAAAAAAAATCGTGGGTTAGGCATCATAATCTCTTTCCACGAATGCCATTAATTTGAGAGAAGGGCAGTCAAGGCGAATGAGAGCTTTGAATCACTTAACATCAACCTATGACCAAACTTGTCTGGTAGTCTGACAAGTGGTTTCAATTACATGGAATTCACATCCGCTATGAGCTCGGTCTTTAAACTGTGGTTGTATGAGGTTTGAGGCATGCCTGCTTCTAGAGCAGAATATTTTTCGATGGTACTTTTTCAATGCGCCACTGAACTATTCACAACCGAAAGGCTAGAGACTAGCACGTGCTTTTCGTTGCTTTCTCACATATGTATATAAAATATATTTTCTATAAAGTTATTGATGTGTATTGAATAAAGATGTAGTAATACTTGTATCAATTGCTGACAGGCATGAAACGAATCAAATTACCTCGGTTATTAACTTTAATATTTTTATTAGTATTTTGGAGAGTTGCAGTCCCCAGAAATCACTTTGGGTTATGAAACTTTTTTGGCAGATGTGAAGTAGCGCTGGTGCCACCATTCCCGATATTTCTCTGTTGAACTATTAGAAATTGGAGAAATGTTTCGGAATAGTTTCTAATTTAAACCTTGACAATTAAAGAGAAACCCCGCTGTTGAAACTCTGATGAATACAAATACAAAATTCCTATTAACAGCTCTTCCCCTTACAACGTTTTTCTTAATTAGTGTTTTGGGAATATTTTTGTATGTACCGCATTCCCATTTCTTTCTTGATATTTTTCAACAGAACTTCTAAAAATTTACGTTATCAATTTTACCATTATTGAACTTATTTATTACGCTTATTAATTCCAAATTAGTCACAATAACCTGCACTTGAAACTTTTTTCCACTCATTACTGACTTTTGAGCGCAGATCAGGGGCCGAAAATGGATGGAGATTTAAAAAATTTCGCACCTGATGATGCGATATCATTTTTGGGAATGTCGGTAATGTTCAAAAAAACTAGTTTTGGAAATATTATCGCTTACAAAGCTGTCCAGGGCGTCGATTCACATGTAAGTTAATTAAACCTTCTTCTTTGTTATATAAAAATTAAAAAAAAAGTTTAAAAATTTATTTATTACATTCGTACATTTGTCTAAAAACTTTGTAAGGAATCAGCGAAGTTGCTACATTTAGTGGAAAAACGTGCTAACCGACATTGGAGTTTGGATATACTGGATATACATAAAAGAATTTACCATTATAACAATTTCTAAACTTTTTTCACTCAACAGATATTGTATATTTATTTTTGTTTGTAGATAACTTTTTTTTGAAGACAACTACTCTGGAAAATTCAAAATACATTAAATAACTTTATTTGTGTCATTTAAAAATTTTCTCTCTATTCCTGGAACTTTTACCAGACAATTTTTGGTTTTCTATTGTTTACGGACTCAAAATCGAAGCTTAGTGCAATCAAAATTTTATACTAAAAAAAAACTAATTCTCAAAACAAAGACACAAAAATGTTATAATTTCAGCCACTGAATAATAACAATAAACACTTAAAGGAAAATTCTCCATCAAATTTTTATAATACATCAAAATAAGAGGCATCGTTGACTTAAAAATGTTTAGCGTACTATAATAATTACGTTGTACGGAATTTACGTAACTACAATCTTCAAAAGACTTTTATCTTGAATAGACTTGTATTATAAAAATCGTCCCATAGCCCCAAATTGGTCCCGAACTTCACCCGAATTAGTAACGAAATATTTCAGTATTTCAAGACTAAAAAAATGTATCTGGTTCATAATTATTACGGAAAGAATTTTAATATAAGTTTCAAATTAATAATTAAAAATGATTTCTCACCAATAATTAAAATCAAATCAAAAATTATATTATTTTAAAAAATAATCAACAAAGGTAATAATCGCTCTTAAAGTTTAGTTTTGTAACAAAAATTGTAACGCAATACAATTTGTAATTAGCAATTTTGGTTATTATTTACGATAAAACTACATAATTCTGCCTACTATCGAAATTGAATATTCTGATGACATTTATGGCGGCAATAACTTTGAATGGGCCCGAAATTTCAAGGAAAAATTACCAGAAGACGTTCTTCATATTTATAAATAATCCTCTATATTTAGTGGATAGAACAATGAATGCCTATAAGTATAAGTAAATTAAAAATTAGGACGATGGTAGTTCCAGAGCATTTGGTAATTCAACTTCAACTGTTTTCCGGGATGACTCTGTACTATGCCATCGTGTACATTTGGTAATTTATATCTCAGCCCGGTTGCTTAATGAATTATTTATTATGTACTGACGATTATTAATAATTTTTATTTTTTCCTTGATTTTTTCTCGGTTTTAAGTACTGAATTTCGAACTATAAAAATTATCTGAGGTATGTTTCTGTTTTTTTTTTATTTCTAATTAATGCAAAAAAAATGTAAATTTTTTTGAAAAGTAATAAACTATTGCTATTTTTATAATCTCCTACAATTTGTGGTGTGCGTCTTATTGTTGTAAAACAAATTGAAGGGCCTACAGTTTTACAGATTTTTTATGGTAGTAATACACTCGAAGGTCTGTCATTGCCTGCCGAGGGGCGACCGCTATTAAAAGTAGCTTTGCTATAATTTTAAGTTACTTGCGCCGGCCCCGAATGAAGTGTTCCCAAGGTACACACTCGGCTATGAAGGCCACCATTTTCGTAATTACATACAACTAAATTTGACAAACATTCTGTGTGGTTCAGTTTTAGTAGTACCCAATGTAATTATGCTAATAGCTTTCCAAATTTGTAAGCTATTGCTCACCGCGCATACGACATGAAAGAAAGGCAAACTTCAGTGTTGCAAATCTAGTAAGTCTTTCCACACACAATCTAACGAAATTTCTACTGTAGGCATTTGATTCGTTTTATTTGTTGTAATATTTTCTCAAGAGCATAGAAAAAACTGCGCAAGGAAAGTTATAACTTTAAACAAAATATTCTGGAGCGGTAATATGAAAAGAAAAGTGCGCTATTTGAATCCATTTTTCGTTAATGTTCCTTAAGTAAGTACCACCGTTAAAATATTTAGAAATAATAGAAATTATAACCGGTATAATAGGACAATTTCTACACAAATTCAACATCATAATTTCAATCTTTATTGATGTCTCCAAAAAAAAAAAGGGTGAACAAAATTCAATAAAACCTTGTTAACAAAAAAGAACACAAAATAATGAAGAATTCAGCCGAGCTATTCAAATATATGCATGTAAATTTATGTATATATACATATATTCAATTTGCCTACTTTGACTGGAAATAAAATTGATTGTGGCACTAGTACAATAATTATGATTTTTTTTATTTTCGATTTTGTTTTCGCAAAAACCTGATTAAAATTATGGTGTATCACAAGCAATATAAAATAGCTCAGTAACAAGCAGAAGTATCCATTTATTTAACAACTTCTATCGTAGCAACATAGCTAATCAGTAAATCAACTAGTCATCATGAAAACCGCCATTATCTTCGCCTGCCTTTTGGCTGTTGCCCTCGCCCGCCCAGAAGTCTCTATCGTTCGTCAGGATTCCGATGTTCAACCTGAGAGCTACAAATTCGATTTCGAAACTAGCGATGGTACCAAGCACGCTTCTGATGGACAGTTGAAGGATGTTGGTTCCGATCATGAAGGTATCGTTGTGCACGGCAGCTACTCGTGGACGGATGATAAGACTGGGGAGACATTCACTGTGAACTATGTTGCTGACGAGAATGGATTCCAACCACAAGGCGCTCATTTACCTGTGGCCCCAGTTGCATAAAGAAACTAAATGAATTATTGTTGGGGAAGTCAGTAGTTATTTACTTAAAGGCGGCTTTTTTGTTATTGAAAATAAATTTGTTAGAATTTTGAAAATCTTGAATTGTTTTTGTAGCTTTATTTTTATGTTATAATTTATTTAAATTTACAATTTATCCAATATTCTTACCGCTTTGGTTGGAACGGATAAATTTTTCGTTCGTCGTCGTTTTAGAGATAATCTATATATCCCTTACCTCTGACATAACCAACTACCATGGATAAAAATGTCTAGGATATACTATAAAATTGGCCACAGCTGTGATCACCTGTTTTAAAAACGTTGTGAAATTCTTCCTTCTTACATTAGCTGTTTTTGTATGATAATTAAGAATACAGCATTTAAAGGCATTATAGAAAGTTGGAACTTCAGAATTGGCCACGTTAGTCCCAATTACAGCCGACATTTGAAAAAAAAAATATTTGAAATATAAATGAAAATAATGGTTAATTTTTATGATAATAAATATTAACCGATAGAATCTTTTTTACCTTTTTTAAAAGTGACTCTTAATGAATGGCTCTCTATTTAGCAATTTAAAGATTTAAACGATAATCGGTAATCAATCAGCAATATTTTATATAATAATAATAATAATATTAATTTGGCGCTTAAATTACTTTCCTCGATGCTTGGACGAACTTCTAGTTCTTGTATGCCAGCTCGGAATAGAAAAATCGTACCCTCTAATTGGAAGCTTAATGATAAAAAACTTTTAAGTTTTTCTTAATATTTCCAAATTCTGGTCACTGAAAATCAGGAAAATAGTCTAGTCATAATAATCCAGAGGGTCCATTACACAAATTTTAAAACTACCTTAAACAATTTTCAAATTAATATGAGTATTGAACTCTTGCCGTCAAAATATACCAAAACAGTTTAATTCTACTCAACATTAATGTTAAATTGTTTTCCTCGTAAGACGGACGTCGATCTATCGAAATCTATCAGCCAAATGCTTTTAGAATCCTTTTATATCCATAATATTTTTCTGACATTGAAATTTGTCGCAGTGATCTCGAACACGCCACTCCATTTATTCCATTTGTGGACAGAAGATCATGATAAAAAACTATGGTTTCATAGTCAGAAAATAATTTAATTAAAACCTTTCTGCCAGTATTTTATCCTTTTCTGTCAAACATTTCATCACAGCTCGATAAAAAATTTGTTGCATTTCCAATTTTTAATAGGCGGTCTTTATTGCACTACATATATATTTACAACCAAAGAAAATAATCAAATATTTTCGCCAACAACTGAAAACAATTGATGGAAATGTCCAAAGTATGATCAAGCTGTGAAAATTCGTTACATAAATCGCACATGTACATAGACATGGCAATAAGCAATAAAGCAATGATTTACAAAAAAACAAAAAATTTCAAAAATTAATCAAAGGTATTTATGACGTCTAGTCAAGTTTAAATAGTTAGTCCGCATAGACATTTGTTTTAACAAGCTATTTTTTAAATTTTTAATTTAAAACATATTATGATTTTTTTGTAAATTCGGCTGCATATGAATATTAGGGTTATTCAACAACAATATGCTATGAATGGGCGTTCAAATACGAGATTGAAATTATAAGGAAAATTCATTTTAGATGATAAAAATTGTGAAGCACATTATTACAGGCCTTCTAGCATGGCTTTTATCAAAAATGCAAACACTTCCTTACAGTACTACAGTACAATAAAACGTTGCTAAGGGGAAACCCCTACGGTTTGTTCGTAAAATTCGCTGAGAACGCACCATACCCCTATAGTTGAAAAAGCATCCCTTCGAAATAGCCCGCTTTAATATAATAATAATAATAATAATTATTACTCCATATAGATTGATGTTAGGCCTACAATTTGTGGTGTTGATGTTATAACACAAATTGAGGAACCTATAGTTTTACGCCGATTAAGTATGGCAAATGATTTTTGTAAGAATTTTTTTCATAGCAGAAATGCACTCGCAGATCTTTTTCTATTATTTTTGATGTTACGAGTACTTGTCCCGACGACGTACGCACACGCATTCACTCGGCTACGGTGGCCGCCCTAATATACATATGTATATATATATATATTTTAAGTGGAATTTTAACTCATATATACAGCTCCAGTCCACTAATAAACAACGCACCAATATCGAAATTTGTTTTATTAAAAACTCCGAACATCTCTCAAGGCTATTAATTATTTCGCGGTACATACTTCGCTGAAAGTAATGTTGCTTCGATACAGCTTGATTTTTAAAGATACTTAAAATATGTTGCGTTTTTTATAAGATTTGTATAAAACAAGTCCTAACCTCTCGGTCATATATGTAATTAACAATGCTTCTTTTTTTTATTAAAAAAAAATGATTTTATTGTAGTGAAATTAATATTTTGTTTGCAACTTTCTTCAAACCACTGCTTCACACCTACGGGGCATTGACTTCTCGAACACATGGAATGGTTTCCCACTCCATCTGAACCTTTGCCATTAGATCGGCGAAATTTCCAGTTTTTGTTCCAGAGATTCTCAATGGGGTTCAGATCAGGACTACATGAAGGCCAGTCTAGCAATTTTATCATATTTTGTTCCATCCACGGTTTTGTTGCTCGGGCAGTATGTTTCGGATCGTTGTCCTGTAAAAAATCCACGTAACGGACATGCTTTCATCGCAAAAAGGAGCATTACATCATTCAATATTGAAATATTTTGATGCTGATCCATACGGCTCTCAATTTTTGAAGTAGGTCCAACTCCTCGCCATGGCATAGCACCACAGACCATAGTATCACCGCCTCCGAGCTTAAGCGTAGGGCGGATATATTTCGGGTTATACGCTTTTAATAGGGGACGCCAAACGTAAGATTTTCCATTGGGTGAATGTCGATTTATTTTTGTTTCATCGGAACAAAACACTCTTTGCCATTTTTTAATAGACCGATCGCGATGTTTGATCGCGAACTCCAATCTTTTCTTGCGATTTCGTTGCGATAGCCATGGTTTCTTCCGCGAAATCCTTCCAAATAAACCTTTTTCTCTCAAACGTCTCTTAACTGTTTCTAACACTAACAAGAATTTTATTTACGATTTTTGGAGGAATTTTTTAGTTTCACGCACTATGAGTTCGTCTCCTGAAATAGTGTAAAGCGTTGAAAATGATCCTTTTTGAAATGTTTAGATCCTTCGCGATATTTACACCCATTATGTTCAAACTCTAAAATACGCTAGAATATAACACATTTGTTGTATTTTTCTATAAAATGCATAATCTTATCAATATTATGCAATATATGACAATAAATGGAAATAAAATCAAATAAAATCTTCCGTTGCTAATTATGTGGCCGACTGTATCTTAAAGAAATTTCAAAATCTCCGGAACTAACGGAAGTAAATAAATAAGTTTGTCATTTAAATTAATGTATGCACATTTTCAATAATTGGATCCTTTATGAAAGGTGAATTTATTCATTGCAGATTCTAAATCAGACAACAAGAACTAATTATCAGGACATCGTTGCTAATTACTTTTTTAATCTTTTCTAAGCAATAGTAAACAAACCAAAATTCAAATGAACAATTCTTTTTATGCGACGTCCGGTTAGTACGATGTATTTTCACTGGTCGCTTGGAAGTCATCATAAATGAATTCCATCGTTTAAAAAGAAGAAGAAGCCATTTCCGGGTGTACCAAAATGATGAGGATGACGAGCTGATTCGATTTAGCCGTGTCTGCCTGACTGGCAGTCTGTTCGAATGTATGAACTAATCCCTCAGTTTTAGAGGTAGCAGAATGAAATTATTTAGGCAGATTTATTTTTATAATCGCTATAGAAAATGCAAACTGAAAATTGTCAAGATCGAGTCACTATAACTTACAACTCCAAAATCTACTGTAATAAATAAATAGGGCAATTCACAAGGTCTCTTATTTTGTGCTATCGTTGTATTTTCTATAATTTTAAAGCAATTTTTTTAAGCTCAGTTGTTGGTTCTCAACAGCAATAGCATACAATAAGAGACCTTGTGAATTGTCCAAGTATTTTAAAATTAAATAGTTTATGCTAAAGGTGGTTGGTCGAAGGGAAAATACAGAGTTCGATTTTTTGTAAGAAATAAATTTTCCTTTAACATCAAATCTCTTCGAAAATTTATACTTTTGGCATGGAGAGCCGTATGACTAGATTAACCTTTGAATACAGATATAAGTAAAGTACATATATATATATCACAATCAATACAAAAAAACAATCACATCTTTTTCATATTGATATGCACAAAAAATTATAGATTAGAATTTGCATAACAAGCCTGAAACCTAACGGTATATGAAATATATAATTACATTTCAAACAAATTTCAACATTTGCATAAATTTGAGATCATTTAAAAGACAAAATTAAACCAAAATAATTTAGCTCAACTGGAAATCTGATCATATGCAGTTCTAGTATTCTACATTAAAATGCAGATTATGCAAGAACCTGATTTAGAAAATTTCAATTTCACCATTAGTGATTAGAGAAATTCCCACTTTTGGAAATGGTATAAAATGCTAAAGTGAATTGAGAAAGGTATCCACTAAGTTTTCAACTTCTATCGTAGCAACATAGCTAAACACTAAACCAACTAGTCATCATGAAAGCCGTCATTATCTTCGCATGCCTTTTGGCTCTTGCTCTCGCCCGCCCCGATACCTCCATCGTTCATCAGGATTCCGATGTACAACCTGAGAGCTACAAATTCGATTTCGAAACTAGCGATGGCACCCACCACGGTTCTGATGGACAACTGAAGGATGCTGGTTCCGATCATGAAGGTATCGTTGTGCACGGCAGCTACTCGTGGACGGATGAGAAGACTGGCGAGAAATTCACTGTCAACTATGTTGCGGACGAGAACGGTTTCCAACCTTCAGGCGCTCATTTGCCCGTTGCTTAAATTTCTTTAGTTTATGTAAATTGTCCCAGTCGCCTAAATATTATATGTACTATGTAAATTGAATTGATAATGGTGTAATGTAAGATTTTTTAACGAATATAAAGCAAGTGCAATTTTTAATTTTCAAATGTGTTAATTAATAATTTTGAAAACCCTAAATTTTATAAATTTTTAAGCCCAGGCTGAGGAGTATTGTGGAGAGTTTTGCTATGCTAGATGTTTGACCTCCTCTCTACAAATTAATGAAGAGACCGGTAGGTTTTTGTCCCCTCCGAAGAATAGAACCCAATAAACCTCTGATTTCGGCTGCGAGAGAAAATTTTAAAAAACAAACAATTTGACTTAATATTTTTTTATTAACCATCACGGTTGCTGATTTGTATTTTCTCGATCCAAAATTTATGATCGAAAACAAATTTGTCACAGATGACAATAATAACAACAACAACAATAAGGCGATTAATGTTTCATGACCGAAAAAATAGAAATCACAGAATATCGATTAATGAAAGATATCGATCGACCTTGATCAAAGAATTAATAATAACAAAATAACGTTTATGCAATGATTTAAAACAAAAAAACTTCTAAAAAATGAGGTCAGATTTACCCAGCATATGGCATAAGGTCGAAATATTCGAGTTTTGTTTGGAACGAATTCTTCGCAATGATTTTGTCATCCGAAAAAATCAAAATAACGATTAACAGTAGAATGTTGAAAGAATAGAAGGCTTCAGAACAGGACATTAATGTAACTTTGGTAAGCTATGTTGAACCCATTCGCAGCGCCAATTAAGTAAGTAAATTCTGCATAGCCTACAGCAGAATAGAACGCATTGGTTTTGGCATTTCGTACTGTTTTTGTTTTTTTGTTTTGCAAAGAAGAGGTGTACTTCACTAATTTATTTCACTAAAAGTGAACTAAACATTTTCGATTTTCATAATTTGTTTGGTGAAAGTAGTGTCTAATATAAAACCCACTGATTCCTGTTTGGTTTCCTCAACCTCTTATTTTTTCCCTCTAAAACCTTTTTTCAAAAACTAATTTGAACAAACCTAAATGCAAAAACCGTTTGAATATTGACACCCTAAAGACAACATCGGGCTTACTCAAATAGTTAAACTTTAACATATTTAAATAATAATCTATTTTATATTTTAAATATTTTCCTGGACTTAAAGTATTTGTTCTAAAATATCATTTAATATGCTATGGTGGCAAAATAATGGAGACAAGATATTTTTACAAGTTTTAAAAGATTTTCTATTGCTTATTTAATTTTTAACGCATTTCTTATTAAATTCTAGTTTACAGCACAAAAATAAAAAACATAGAAAATTAAAATTATCATGTCAAAAACAAACTTTTTATTAAGAACTTTTAGAAAAATTCATAGTATGCAGTTAAGTAAGTTTTATTAAGATAAAGTACAGTGGCCACTGGAAAATAATCTGTAGAAAAATGTCGAATACTAAAATTTAATGAGCTATAAAATTGTGTACTAAGAATTGTTGACAAAATTCCAAACAAAATTTTGTTTTTTGTTGTTGTGAAATTTGTGAGGAGATGTTCTACTTTTTGTAACAACAAAGTTTGAATTGTTGATTTATTTTCTGCTTTTATGTAATAAGCCATACTATAAGTTGCTAAGACTGAAGTAAACGAAAAAAAGTTGGCAAAACTGGTTAAAATGTCGCATTTCTACTATTTTTTTCACCACTGTATATAAATATCTATATATAAAAAATAATAATAATTTGGCGCTAACATCATATAGCTCAATATTGGGCCGAACATCTCTTACAATTTGTGTTAAAATTTTTTTTTTAAATTTCAAAGAAACAAAAATATGACATACCTGTGTATCGGGTCGTATGTCATTAGATAACTAGAATTAGTAAAATAAAGACTTTTATAAAACTTAATTAAATATTCTTGATATAAAATTTATGATATACAGGGGTTTAAACAATTTTAGGAATTTATAAAAAAAAATGTATTCTTTATATGGAGGAAATCAACCAAAATTGTTAACGACCTCAAACTTGCACATTTTTATGCTAAAATCTAATGGGTATAAAACTGTATTCCCAAAGGTTTAAAAAATTCTATTTAAATAGTATGAAATTTTGATTTAAATTTGCTGATTTTTTAGTACCTAGTTTGAAATTCTAATTTCTATAATTTTTGTTATATTGGGAACTAAAGTTTATTGAAAAATTTACGAAAAAAAATTATTGTGAGAAACATTGGCAATATTATAAAAAATCAATTGTTTGAGTCAGTGTAGGTACAACTATATTTGAAGTCTGGCGAGCAAGCACATACGATAGTCGTATGCATACAAACTTGAGATTTATTAATTGCTTATCTTAGTTTTGATAAAAACTATTATTCTGATAGATTTTGATAAATAGTTGCGCCACTCGATTTCAAAAATATTCCTACTAATATTTTAAATGTGAAAGTTTGTGTGAGAGTGAGTATGTTTGTAACTTTTTCACGCTGAAGGGGATAAGCGAATTTATAAAATATTTGGTATTTAAATACCTTTTAATCCGTATTAAAGTATATAGTATATCTTAAACAAATAAGTTAAATCACATGTTGCTATATGGCGACTGAACAGATTTGGACAAGAATGGACACATACATATATGATCCCTTATATGGGCTACCATAGAAGCAATTTTTTAAAGGAAGTTGCCATGTAGTTAAAAGGTGAAATTCTATTAAAACAATTACACAGTGCTACAAAAAAGAATGAAGTCGAAATACCTGGGAAGTGATGTTATTTTCCTTGTAGGTCTTATCGAGTAGAACGAGAATCCAATTTTGGAATTTGTCAAACACCCCCAAAATCTCGACTTAACCTTAAAAACCGATTTTGCGTGCTTTTGCGCACTGCTTAGACGATATCTTAGCTAATTAACAACCGATTTCTAAGAACGGTTTAAGAAAAAAGAAACTCAGACCTTTTGAAAGATATATAGAAGACTTAATAAAGCTGAAGAAATTTACTTGTTTTTGCACAACAAACTTAAATTTTGCTACCCTTTTTCTTCTTTTTTTGACTTTGGCGATATTTTCACACACTATTTTATAAAAACACAAAATGACTTTTGATTAGATTCAACGAATGTTTCTTTTAAAA
This sequence comes from Anomoia purmunda, assembly GCA_951828415.1. Lineage (NCBI taxonomy): Eukaryota > Metazoa > Arthropoda > Insecta > Diptera > Tephritidae > Anomoia > Anomoia purmunda. Next base: position 29,962,736 of record OX639996.1, on the reverse strand, counting down.
AATCGGCCAAAAAGTGACTGAGTGATTTTACTTTTTATAAGAACGAAATTTTTGCAAAAATTTACAACGAACTTAATTTACTAATAAATATTATTAAATGAAAATATATAGATCAAAAGTGCTTTTTTACCGTTTTTTCCTTAGGTCAGCATCGTCAGTTTCGCGTTGTACTGACCAGCAATATTCTGCCATCATATTTATTTTGTTTTTTCCTTCGAACCGTTTTTCGATCGTAGCCATTTCTTGGTGGAAGTGTTCGCCTTGTTCATCACTGAACTGGCCCAGATTATGTGGGAAGAAGCCCAAATGCGAATGCAAGAAATGAATTTTGATCAACATGTTGCAACCCATTTCACCATATGCACTTAAAAATTGGTTTACAACCGTGATATAGTCGTCGCTTCTGTTGTTCCCAAGGAAATTATCACATAGCGCTACAAAACTCTTCCATGCACGTTTCTCAACACAGCTTAACTTGTTCATAAAGGTAACGTCGCTCATAATTTTGCGAATTTGAGGTCCAATGAAAATACATATAAACACATATTATAAAAAAAATAAAAAAACAAGTAGGTATGAAAACAAATCAATAAATACCGGCTTTTATTTTAGCTTCACTTAATTTTGGGAAGACAGTTTTAAGATGAAGGAAAGCTTCGCTATTAACATCCAATTTCTTTACAAATTATTTCGTGTATACCAGCTTTAAGTGTAGTGGTGGTAAGATAACATCCTCTGATTTGTGAATGGTTGTTAATTAGCTAAGATATGGGCTAAGAAGTGCGCAAAAGCACAAAAAATCAGTTTTTTAAGGTTAAATCGAGATTTTGGGGGTGTTTGACAAATTCCAAAATTGGATTCTCGTTCTACTCGATAAGACCTATAAGAAAAATAACATCACTTCCCAGGTATTTTTGAGTGTCACACTGTGTTATTGGAATCAAATATTGAAATATGGGTATCAAACAAAGAAGTAAAGCTATATTTCTAAACTGTTTGGTAAGAAGTTTGCCACTTATTTACAGGTAAATTAAGTTAAAGTAGGTTTAAAAAGGATTTATTTTAAGAATACTTACAGAGATGGTTGCCACCTCTTCAAAAAGTAAATGAAATTCGAAGGAAGTAGGCTTAAGAAATCTTAATCATGAATTAGTCTTTAAAGAATGTTGCCACGTATTTACAACATTAATTTAATTCAATTTCGAAGCTTACTGAACTATAACAGTATTGGTGTGAAACGAAATTGTTCCTTCGAAATCATTTTTGAGGAGGGTTGATACTTTTCAAAAAACGTTGATTTAATCTAATCGGCAAGGTAACTGAATTTCTACTATGCTGGTATCAAACGAAAAAGTTTTATTCGAGAAATACATTTGGGGAAGGTTGCCACCTATTATATATTTTTAATTCGACTAGCTTTATTTTTTTTTAGCTAATATAGAAAAACTTTGTCTGGAAAAAATTTTAAAGGGCTGCCAACTGTTTCAAATTTAAATCAAAATTTATAATCAGGATTGTTGGCATATTTTATTTTTGTATTCATTTAATAGTTTTTTGAAAGCAGTTCATAAAAGTATTGCCACTTTTCCAAAATTCAAGAAATTTTTCTTGAAATTAATTAAATTATGTTAATTTAGGAGTTGTCATATTTCCAACATTAAAGAAATTTTTCTCTAAATTAAGTAAATTATGTAAATTTAATTTGTTGTGAAAAAAAATTTTTGTTTGTGCATTTCCCAATTGAATTACCACCCGCACAAACTTTTTCAAAAATGCGAGTTGTTTATATTGGTGCATACATTTTGCATATTCCGGAATATAATTTTAACCATCTGTTCATTATCAAAATCTGGAAATGTGCCCGTAGCATTTTGTACTTACGATAATAAAAACTTATAAGACGATAATAGATTTCTAAATGCCACTCTCGTTTGATTAAGTTGTCCATTTCTAACAATACATTGAGCCCGAATGCCAGACTGCACAGTTCCCAATTAACAGTTTCAGCAACCAACCGTAATCGGAATTGTTTTTATATAATAAAAAATTAAAAACAAAAAATCAAATCAATTAAGAGATGGAGTTATTTATTTATTTTACTGCTATATTCGAATTCATAACGTTGAATCGAATGCTATGGTAGCGAAGCCCCGGATAAAAGATAGTTGTATCTACATACATGTATTTAATAAATTTTCCTTTGTATTAATTTTTTTTTTTTGGAAATCAATGCTTAAAAAATATAAATTAAAAGACTTTTTCAAAAATCAAAAAACAAACCCTTGCACCCTTTTTTACTGTCAATAAATTGTCATTGCGTTTAAATTTTGTTAGTTTACTAATTTTGAAAGATTGTATGTTTTATAATTATTTTTTTTCACACAAACAAGTCAAAATTGTTAGTAAATATTTATTGTTGCTTTGACGAACCTTGCAATCAAGTGACAGTTTCAGTTCTCGGCACAGCAGAAATTTGGGAGAGAACGAGTTTTCGAGTTGTCAATAAAGGCTTTAATTTGTTTTTTTTTTCAAACGTAGATTTATTTATATTCAATTAACAACAAATTTAAGATTATTTTGACAAATAATGAAATTTTCATGCACAGCGCATGGTAGAAACAAATTCAATAGCCACAAATTTTAGTATAAATAACCGACAGAAATTTGTAATTGCATTCATAAAGTCCTAAGCTTTCACCAAGTTAACAAAGCATTACTATTTGCCAAAATAAATCTAAGTACCATGAAATGTGTTATTGTGCTCGTTGCCATTTTCGCAATGGCTTTTGCTCGTCCTGATGTGGAGATTATTAAATCAGAATCAGACGTTCAACCGGACCATTATTCTTTTGTGTAGGAAAAAATTTAAAGAAGCTAAAAGCCATCAAACCGATTTGAATGGATGGTTTTTGTTCTCTCTTTTTGCAGTTTGGAAACCAGCGATGGCACCAGTCGACACGAAGAGGGCGTTCTCAAGGATGCTGATACAGATCATCCAGCAATAGTGGTACATGGTTCTTTCAGTTACAAGGACGAGCATGATGGTAAACAATATTCGGTTAGCTATGTTGCAGATGAAAATGGCTTCCAGCCTACTGGTGAACATCTCCCCAATCTACCTGCAATCGAACATTCTTAACTTTATTTTTTTATTATTTTTTTGTATAATAAATATGTGCAATATTGATTAAAAAATTATCACTTGATAGCATCGCAAGTTGCAAAAAATGCAATTAAAAATGAAGTTGTTATTTCGACAACGAAATTGTGTATTTGTGCAGAATATTTAGTGGGTATTAGCTGCCAAGGATATGCGCAGCTTAAATGAGGAGTGGCGAATTAAAAGATAGCATATTTATATTCGGTAATTGTGTCGTTTTGACCCCTACCTTAAGAAATTTCTCACTAAATAAATTTCGAGAAACGTTTAGAAAGGTTTAAAATGTTCTACAGAATTATTCCTCGGAAAATTTTACTATAGTGCTTTTCAAGCAAAATCTTTATACAAAGAACTCAAAAGTACAAATATGCCTCTTTGAAATAGCCACACAGATTTTGTCTGTGAAGACCTCTGCGAATAATTATCTTAAACATTCCAACCCTCTTGCGAATTTCCAAATTTGTTCATTTCCCTTAGGCTAGGTTAGGTTAGAGTGGCAGCCGCCTGCAGCGGCTCATTTAGGTCAGTATTAGGAGGCCCATTGTGTTACCACACAAACAAACCCTTAGAAATACATTTATTTAAACATATTTTCTAATTTTTAGAAAAAAAAAACTTTGGACGGGGCATGGAACATTGAATAAATCAAGCTAACTTCTTTAAAGCCATTGATTGTTATATTACTGCAGAGATATGCTTTCAGAAAATATTGACGAAGTCAGGGCTGGTTTGAGTTGCCATAAAATTCGCACAATATAATAATTATGGGTGAGACAAATGTTTTAAGTCATCGATAACTATTATAAGTCTGAAAGTTATAAAACTCTTTTTATAATAATTATGACCGAGACTTAAGACTTCGAATCTAGATACTTACATATATATATTTTAAGTCTTTTCATAATTATAATGAGTGTTTAAAATTTCTTTAAGTCTTGAAATACAAAACTTTTTCTCATCGTCCATAGTTGATTTCGAAACAATTTATAAAAATTATTGATTGACTTTTATTATTTTCTCATATAATAATAGTGTAGCGATGAAAAATTAGAGTTTCAAATTGTATTTTGTACAAGTAATGTAACTTATTAGATAGATATATTTAAAATAAAAATGGTCGATATGAAGAAGCAACAGAAATAAAATGTTAAGTAAATTCATCGCCATTTAGAAATTCGCCAAAATTCTTAGTTGTAGTAATTTAAAAATTTAAAAAAAGATATATAAGGTCAAGAAGTTGTATTCAAATGTAGATAAACTTACTTAGTGATATTCCAATGCTTTATACTCGATGCCAGACTCATAAAAAGTATCCACTAAAAACTAAAAAGTACTCAAAAGTACTTAGCTCAATATTTTAGTTAAATGATCGTATACAACAAAAAAGACTCAACTTCTATATGCTACAACTATTAAAATAAAGCAAATAAATTTTTACTGATTACTACGTGAGCAAGTAATTTAGTAGAAAGTTCTGAAGTGGGCCACAATTTTTTCGAAGATCTATCTTTTATTGGGGAAGATAATTTTTTCTTGTTCACAACGATGAAAAAACATTTGTTTGACGATTTTTCGAAATTCAAAATATTTTGGAAGTTATAGCTATTTACTTTTTCGAAATTTTTTCTTATTTTCTCGCCATTAGATAATACTTGATATAGATGATGTTTTCTTCCCATTTATTTACAAATATTCTTTTTTTTTAATTTCATTCTATAAAAAATCATTTGCCAAAAAACATTGACGCAATACAATGAGACGAAAGGTATTCACGTTTTGCTCATTGCCTAAAGTTGAGTAAAGTTACTTAAAACATTTTCACAGTTGAGTTTCTCCAATATATCATTCTCAATCGCCATTATCGCCAATGAATTGAAACTGTTCTGAGACATTGATGAACTAAGACACTTTTCTTTATTAATTTTAGTTTCGCGAAGTTGCATTGTTGTTGTTGTAACAGCATAAAACATTCCCCATAAAATTTTGGGGAATGCTGCTGAAGTGACAGTCCTTGGCCGGATATAGATCCGGGTCGTTCCGATCTCGTAGAACCGACTGTCGTGGGAACGTTGCGTTCATCCGTGACGTTAGACATCATCAGACTTCTATATGTTTGCAATGTAATGATTGTGTCATATTATCAAATATTAATTTATACGATTTCTAGCCAGGTACAACTTCATCATTCCCCGTATCAACTAATTGTAAGTTGAAGTACTTGAACTGCACCATGTCGTGCATAAACTCAAGCCTAATGTCCTCTAAATAATGTTCACTAAACTTTGTACAAGTCACTTTAATATCATCGTCGAACTTCGGCAAGAAATCGGCTAGAAATCCAAACAGAGCATTAATTTCTCGATAGGCATCTAGTCGTCGCGACAATGTCCAGTATAGGCAAATGGGTATCAATATTAAATACCTCTTTTCATCTCAACACAATGTGCTCTGCAGACCCATCATCGCGATGCCTTTTCCTTTTTATCACATGCTATATATCAACACTATATTGGGCACCGCTATTCTAATTTGCCTTCATATCGTCAAATAATTCTCGCTGTAGTTGATGTTTGCAAAGATATATTGACACTATTGATTCCATCTAGTATGGCAGCCCAGAATATTGCAATCACGTAATATTTAGATAATATATCTATCACTTAAGTAAAATTTTAATACAATTTTAATATGTGATCTGAAAATTAATTTTTATTAGTCAGGTGCATTGAGGATGTAAATTTTCTCATTAAATTTTCGCTGATTGAAACATTTTGAAATCTGTTTGCTATCTGCGGAGGGTCCGTATTCGTTGCGGGCCAGTAGGTAGTTGCCTACACTGCCTTATTAATAATCTAGCTCAGGGAACATGATGTGTGAAATTTATAGATCAAATTGGAATTTTAATAAAAATCTTTTGGGTGCGCTCTATTCACCAGATAGCATATGGGCAATTCACATGGTCTCTTATTTGAATTAATCTTTAACCCTGACAACTAGCTTTAGCTTACAACCAAATATTGTATTAGAGATGATTACTGCCTTCAGAACACTTATCAATATTAAACGAGAGGCGTGCGTGAAGAAAAACATTGATTAGCCAACATAAAGTTGTTAATTTCAACATAAAAGCTAAGTTAACAACATTAGCTTGATATGTGCCCGCGCTCCGACGGAAGAGAAGGGCGATGACACCCAGGAGAATTCTCTGAACTGCGTGGAAAACCCGTATGATCCCTGCTACGTGTGAATTGGTTGAGCGATACCGGGAGTAGGAAAAACGTTAGTGCAAAGAACTGGGCAGCTGGCAGGTAGGAGAATGCTATCGTAAAATAATGTAGCAATCAAATGCTTTCAAGACAGGCGCAAAGACAAAGAATGGAAATCTGGTTACAGGCATCCAGAATATACTAGAGATATGGAGGGAACATTTCTCAACGCTATGGAATTGCAATACCGGCGCATTTGATGAAGTAGAGATTAGGTCAATAATTAGGGAAGATGTCTTCGTACCTCCACTCCATCAAGACGTGGTGAGAACAACAATCAGACGGCTCAAAAACAACAACGCCCCAGGTGCTGATGGTATACCTGCTGAGCTATTCGAAGCTGCAAAATCAGTAGGGCATATGTGCATACCACCTGTTAAGCGCAATACATGCCCGAAGAATGAAATGTCAGTGAGCTTTGTTCAATTCACAAGAAGGATGGTCTTGCTGTGAGCGTAAATTATCGCTGGTTAAGCTTTTTTAACATTGCATATAAGATCTTCTCGAGAATACAGACCACGATTTTGGTCGAGGTTAGGGCCGAGTTTGGTACAACGAAGAGAAGCTGCCTCTACGGCGCTATTTCTAAATTGGGTATCCTCAAAAACTGAAACGGTTGTGAAGAGAGACGTTGAGCTTCGTTTTCTTTAGCTACGTCCTGATTGGGAAAGACATCTCCGAGGTTTCAGGAATGGCAACTGACTCTCGTCTTCAGTCTGATGCTGGAAATTGTGATACGCGACACCATTACTATATATTTATTATATATGTATATCAAAATCACGATACGGCATTTTCTAAAGTACCTCCTGACAACACACAACGAGTCTTCGCGACACTCATATTGTAACACTTGTCACTGTTGGCAGTTTGATAACAAGTATGAAAGAACTTTGTATATTTAGAATACAGTATAGACACCAATAATAGTGTCATTTTAGAGATTAAGCGAAAAATAAATCTTACCAGCAAGTGCTACTTTGGGTTCGGTAGGCAAATAAAAAGCAGAGCCCGATTCCAACGAGCATCATTATCTTCATTATTTCCGTCCGTTTATATATGTAGCACAGAAGCGTAGATGGTGTCAAACAAACATGAGAAGGCTTTTGGAGTCTTCGAGAAAACTATTCTACGTAATATCTGTGGTCCTCTCTTGAAGGACGTCAACTACCAATAGGATGGAATCACGGACTAAACGACCTCTGTAATGACATGAGCATACGAGTACAACACTTACGCTGGCTTAGACATGTTGTATGTATGAATGACGATTTTCGTTGGAAATATCCTTCGATCCGGCACCCATAGGTGAGCAATGAATGTCAGGGCGCCCACGAACACAATAGAAGATCCAATTGCTGTATTTTTCATACTGATGCATTTTAGGTTTTAACGCTTTTATTTTCCAATATTCTAACACTACATTTTAAATACAAAAATAAAAATAAAAACAACTCTTTGATTCCTCTAGCTAATACAGTTGACACTTTAATTCACTTATCCATGATTTATTTAGTTGAGCTCTAATCAGTTCGAATGTACTCGTTTGTATGTAACTATATATATATATGTATAAATAGTTTAGTGAATACCCACATTGGGCAAATGAGCACCTTCTGGTTGGAATCCATTCTCATCGGCTATATAGTTAACAGTGTAGGTTTGACCATCGTCAGCGACAAAGGAATAAGAACCACGCACAACGATTGTCTCATCTTCGGCACCAATATTTTTCAGTTGGCCTTCCTCATTGTGTGTTTTACCATCGCTCGTTTCCAAACTGTAAGATAATAGATTTTTCGATTTTACTACCTAAGTAGTACAAAACTGAAGGCTAGCGATTTCGCCAAACTTACGCAAATGAATAACCATCAGGCTTTACATCCGAATCCAAACGCAATATTTGTGCTTGTGATGAATCATCAAGAGGCGCAGCGGTGGCGATGGCAAAGAGCGTAACGAATATGATGGCAATCTTCATGTTTTTTAAGAATTTGTATATTCCGATTTGTAGGATAATTCCAAAAAATAAAATTTTACGACTTTCGCACCGTACTGTCTGTCGAACACGCGCTTGGTGGATAAGTTGTTGGTTTATGATAGCTTACCAAGTACGCAACACCAATTTATAGTGCTTCGACGACTAGGCCAAAACAATAATAGAATTATACAACGATAGACTATCATCTAGCTAGTAAATAACTAACAAAAGTACAAAACACACACATACACTACATATCTAACAATAAACCATGTAATAGTGTTCGTAGATAATAAAAAAAATAAACAAAAATAATAACTAGTAACTATAATTACCTGTGCCCGAAAACTATTTAAGCTGACAAGTTTAATATTTTTTTCAATAATTAAATAATACATTTATCAACTTAGAAAAACTGGCATTAAACAAAATATACAAATTAAAAAAAAAAAAAAGTAAACAAATATTGTATATATTCTGATGAAACATGCACTCAGCTTTGATTTCTTTCAAGTATGCACCTAAATATTACACAGTGTCGGAAAAAAGTATTGGCACAGTATTTTTTTTTATAATATTCATAAAGTTTTTCACGCTAAAACTTGTTCGTTAATTTTTTATCCAAATACAGCTCACTTTGTAGAAAATTCACAAAAGTTCCACAAATTGAATAAAATTGTTATTCAAACTTTTCAATTGGAATTTCTATAAAATTATCGGATATTTAGTCTTCTAGCCCATATATTTTTATATGAGTAATAAAACTGGCGAATAAAATTATCAAAAGTCATCGAGCCTTTTTAGCCACTTAAAACTTGAACCATATTATATTAAAATTGAATGGACAAGACGGCGCACTCGAAGCTTTTCTTAAAATTCTTATTGAAAAGTCTGACGCTTTGATCTCGTTTTTTAACTAGCTGTTTATTTTAAATTTTTTTCCTCATAAAACGAGCTATAATTTCATTAAAAAAAAATTCCGAAAAAGTAACTGTGCCAATACTTATTTCCGTCACTGTACAACCGATAAAATATGTGAGTATAGTTCGTGATTTTCTTTTAGTATAAACTTTTGAATTTTGTTTGCCGTAATATATTCTCAGTTTGATAGATCATTGGACGCGTCCCGGGGTGGTAAATAGCTGCAGCTCACGTGAGATGCCCGAAGATTTCAGTTTTGAACAAAGTCATCTGATATGACAACAAACGCGCTAGACTACAATGCGGATGAGACGAATCAGACTTAGACCTGGACCACGTCCTAGTGGTTGATATACGGAGCTTAAATACTCTGAAGTTCTGTGTCCTACAATGGACTATCAGGAGCATTTGGCCTCAACCTCCTGATCGCTTAGGTATCTGCCAAAGAATTGGATGGTCGAAAAAAAATGACTGAGATGAAAACTTTGGCAGACCACCGAGTTTTCTTCCATTGAAGCTAAATAATGCGCTCTGGCAGACGAACAGAGCTAATTTGTATTAGTAAGCCCAAATGCACATTTAGGTTTCAGCATAATAGATGACAGCCTTGTGTATTTAGGCCAGTGTCAGGCAGCATCGAACGCACGCACACAAAGAAGCGCTATTATTGAGTTGAATACGAAGTAATCGAAAATGTGAAATAGCGGCAGACAGATAGACGCTATGGGCTGGTCTAAACGGATTAAAATTGCATGCACTTAAGGCAAGTTAATGCACAATAGCTTTGGCATAATTCGCAAGTCAATCGCAATTAAGGCTATCTCCTGTCTTTCCTATCAGGATTAACAAACTAAGACTTGAGAGGCTAGAAGAAATGGAAGAACCCTCGCTCTCAGAATCATGCGATCACAACGGCATCCAAAAGTTATGGGGGAGTGCGATCAAACTACAGAAGAATCATGGCTATAATAGAGACTCAGAGCGGATATAAGCTCAGCGCCGATAACCAAAAATTATAATTGTCCTAGAAAACAAACAACGACAATAAGGGTGCTATAGTAAATTAAAGCCATATAGACACCGATTTCCAACAGACCAAGGGATATGCAACAGTTATTGATGAAAGTTGTCATTGAAAAATTCACTATGAAGGAAATGCTCGACTACCTAGTGAAGTATACCAATCGATTGATTTTTTCACCGAGAATCAATTTAGAAAACAATAAGAAAAACTGTTATTGCTGAATTTTATGTTATTAATCTAAAAATAACGGTCATTTCAGGTTATTAGTTTTAAGTCTGAAAAGAATTAATTCTGATTTTTATTTTATAAATCTTGAAATAACAGTTGGTTTTGATTTTTATTTTACTCGTCTAATGATAACTTTTATTCAAATATCTAAAAGTGAATTTTATTTTTATTTTTAAAATTCATAAATAAAAGGCACTCGGTTAATTTTGTTTTAAGTATTTTTATAAAATATATTTAAAGAAGTAGTAGTAAATACTGCTATTTATTTGATTTCCAGCGAAAACTTCACGGTAGACAACAAACCACCTTTTGAGGAACGAATTTCAATAACAGTTCAGGCATTAAGAATGAAATTGAATTAAAATTTAAAAATTAACTAATCATAACTTTTTAGCCCTTTTCAACGTATTCCGACGATATGGTTTGTTTATCAGTGTAGTTATAATGGTCACAAATAATTATAGGATTAGTTCCCCAATAATTTGTTATTACAATTGGCAAAAAAGATTTTTAAACTTTGACTAAAAAATTAAAAGTCATAGAATGATATTTATCTTTGATTTTTATTAAAACAAGTCACCGACTAATTTTATTGCATGAGGCAAATAAAATAAAATCAAAAATAACTGTTATTTGTGGAGAAAATAAAAGAATAGATATTTGTATTTTCGGATTAGTAAAGGAAAAATCGGAAATATCTTTTATTTAAGGATTTAATTGAACAAAAGTCCCAGGATAGCTGTTAATGACCAATTTTGAAAATAGTAATTGTAACTCATACGCTACCTGCAATGGACCCATTGTTGTGATAGCTTTGAAAAGGATGCATTTGGATTTCAGCGGGCAGCAAGACGCCTTCCAAAAACAGAACTTCCCGATGAATAACAGATTACAGAATAGAAATGATTGAAATCCACATCGGCCAAGCAACAAAGATCAGAAAATTCAAACTCGTTCCTCCTCCACATAAATTCTATTTAATTTTCGTATTTTCACTTTTCTTGAGTGTCCGAGATGAGGAAGTTCCGGAAGGAAAAAGACGGCATTACCACAACGGCAATGATTTCCGGATCAATACCGGTTCATACTCACGGATTAAAAGCAATTGGAGTCTGACTATTTTAGGACTGTTCGAATATTCACGAGGATCGCTATTCGGAGTCCAGTATAAGGAGAGGTTTTCGATTAGTTGCAAGCGCCCGATTAGCTCCAAATGCAAATAAATACTCCGCAAATGACCATAGTGAAAATGATACATAAAGTTGAGAGCCACTTACCGTGATAGGGCCTTTGGCGTCCTTAGTTTGCCAGGTACAGATATCTTTACTTATAATATGTGCACTAAGGTGGATTAAATCTTCAAAGGCTTTCGATTTTTGATGCATGTAAAATTTATGTTTAGGAACCGAAGAGGGGGATGAAGAATATGTTTTGCTTAAGGAAACATCTTTTTTTATTTAAGAAAGCTACTATTCTACTATAATAAACTGTAGAAAAGTCGGGTCGGTACATAGATAATTTGCTGTTTGCCTTTCTGAACTCACTAATATCCGAAAGAACTGAATGGATTTTCATTAGCTGGTGACTAGACAGTAGATATAATTGACTATCGATATTTGCCGATAGTATTGGTTCACTCCATCAATATATCGCTACTATCGATCAAATTTACATCAAGAAATTATAGCTTCAAAAGCCAGTCTAAAAATCATTTTTTAACGAGGTACCATTCATTTATCAAATATTTGCAAACTGGTATTTTCGTCAACTTTTTTCAGATTTTTGTCTTGGGTACATTTTTTGCTATATAGCAGAAGAATTTTATATGAATTCCAATTGATTTTAAATTTTTTACTTTGTAGTTGGTCTTGCACATTTTCTACCACATGAGTTACATGCGTTAAATGAAAAAACTTTCCAAGACCTAATTTTCCAAAAATGGTTAAAAATCAACGCTGTTTTCTTTTATATTTTTATAAAAAATTAACGAAAAAATTAATTATGTAAAGCCCTTAAAAATATTGCAAAAATAACCATGTTGTGATCAGTTATTTGAGATGTACTGTATCTCTAACTGGTAAAAAAATGTATGCTGCAATTTAAGTAATGAGGAAATCTTAGTATTCCCAGAAATCAAAATTTAAAGAACTTCACAATTTTCAATATAAATATGAACACCTCTAATGTACATTTTGTATAGACAAAAAATAATATTTGTCATCCTCAGCTCAAAGTGATCGTTGTAGTTGTGGAAGTTATCGTATTGTGTGCATAGTAAAATTAATTTTTGTGCATTAGTCTAAACACACACATAAAAACCAAAAACACACATGCACACATACACTCATAGATTTGTTTACTTTGTACAAAGCATCCCAGTGCCGAAAGCGCTCTACGATGCAAGTTGCAGTAATGATACCTGAATTAAGTGTCATCAGTATTATCACAGTTTCAAATCATTGATTATAGGGACCGGCATCTGCCTTCGAGGTATGGCAGAATCAAGTTTGAAAAGTAAACAAAAATAATTGCCCTTTCCGAGCAATGAGATAGGTGGCTCTGTGTGATTGCAGTAATTTCGTGGTGCAATTCGTGCAAACAGATGGCAACACGTTTTAATTTCTTTAAATATAAATGAATTGTTAAATTTATAGATTGAAGTATTTACAAATATTTTATTTCAGAATCTAATACAAACTGGTGTATTGATTGCTTCTTCCAAGAGTCGAATTCACAGCTTCCGAAATTTTACACCAACATTCACTCTATAGACTTTTGCGACTACAGTTCGGTTTTCAATAAAAAAATTTGTCGCATGCACAACTTATTAATGGCGGAGCGGTAATTTACATTAAACAGTCACCAATGCTTTCCATATAAAAAGTGGCAAAATTTAGCCTGTACGTTGCTGACACCACGTCGACTTTTAGAGCAGCTTTTTCTACTGGGATTTATTGATGTAAATATATTTAAATATAGTAGTATGTAAATATACCTCTTTTCCAGTTATCGAATATGTATTTTTTGTCAAAAATTAACTTATTAGCATTTTTACTCAATTAATCACAATTATCGTCAAAATTTGAAATGACTCTTTTCTATTCCTTAATTTTTTCTCAATGAAAGGTAATACCATAAAATATGTTAATCATAAAATGTTTAATAAATCAATAATTTACTTAATTATTCGTAAATATCTACACATGTATGTATGTATTGATCCCAACTAAGCAAAACGCATATAACACTCACTATAAACTTGAAATATTTCTTTTTTTCTAAAATTTAATAAAATACAATAGTCAAATTCTGTCAAAAAAGTGTTGGGGATTGAGCAAGCAAACACAACATATATATGGTTTATGTACTGATTTTTATTTATCAAATTTTTTTTGTATCGCATTGAGGTAGGCCCTCTCCAAATGATAAACTTATAGCATTGAATAACACTGTGCAACAACTGAAATCAGCCTGGACTTGTTTTGTTTTCTGATAGTACGCCTATCCAGTAATAAAGCACTCAACTGGGAGCTCAAACTTTTTTCATGTCCCAGCCTAAGTTGCTTTCAAAGAAGTGGTAACAATTATTAAAATGTAGATCTGAATTAAATGAAAAGTTAAGACATATATAATAAAATTCACGGCAAATATTTCCGTAGAACATTTTCATCGATTAGCTCCCACCTAAAAGTGTCTTTTTTACGCCTCAAAATACCAATTTGGAAGGTTGTTTTCTATGAAAACATTTCGAATGAATTTTTACTGTATATTTTTTACTTTTATTTTGCTCAGACATATATTTTAACCATATTTCCCACTTTTTTGAAAACGAAAATTTTACTAAAATTCCCAAAGAGCGTAATTGAAACATCAAAACAAATTTTAAAGACTTTTTCCGGAATCAACGTTAGTTCTGAACGCGAATTCTCTTTCATGCCTTTCATATTTTTTATCGACTGAAAATACTTATGGCTCTCGAAGTGGTAATTTGTTAAGTAATTGGCAGAAACTCGTTCACACTGATGGATGATGAAATAGTACATGGTAGTCGTGGTCTAGAAACCGTAAATTCGCCAATCGTAGAAAATCTTACAATAACTCACTACTCAAAGGTACTTATTAATTAGTCAAATAAACTCAAAAACACCCAAAAGTGCTAAGTACTAATCATCATTCTGTTATATGTACATCTGTATTCAGGATCGATTTAATGTAATGAAATTTGTCTACATGATTTTGGAAAATTTTTTAACTATTTTTAGCCAAAACCGCAAGAAAATTATTGAAAACTGAAAATCGACTTTTTGTCGATTCACAGTTTCAAACTTTTTAATTAGAATTTCTAGCTATTCAGTTTTATATCCAATTCAATTTTGTTATAACGAAATGCGAGTTTTTTATAATTTCGGTACGCAAAACTATCTTGAATTAAAGTCCGCGATACTTTCAGAAATACGCAACTCTTAAAAGGATCGATGCCGAAGAGCTGGATCTTCATAAGTACTCGATACTTCCCAAAACTCAATAATATAATTAGCTACTTAGTATACTATTTTTATTAATGCTACACTAATTGCTACCACTATTTTGGCTAATTTCTTCCACTATTTTGAGCAGTTTCTACCACTATTTTTATTAATGCTACTACTAATTTCTAACACTACTTTTAATAATTTTTACTATTGTTACTAATAATTACCACGACTATTTTTATTAATTTCAACTACAACAAAGAAGTTTTACTTCTGGTTCGAGCACTTAGGTACATGCGTGTTAATTTTATTTTTTATTTTTTTAATGTTCGCAATGTTTTTCAGAATTTTTTGGTTCATATTTTAGAAAAATACACTTAGTTTTTAACAATCCGCATGTAAACCAAACTTCAAAGTTTTACATTTTTATGTCAGACTTTATAGAAAACTTTTGGATATGTAGTTTTATATGGCCGAAGATTTGCAAGAAGAGCAGCACAAAAAAAATATAAAATTAACGGAAATTTATATAATATTCATCCTTTATAGAAAAAAAATGTGCGTAAGATCAAAGTTTCAAACAATTATCAAAAACCGACTGCCATTTTTAAGCTTAAAGCTTACATATTTTTATAATAAAATGAAATGGGCTACAATACTGCATACTCAAAATTTTTCTAACAATGCTGATATAAAGCGATAAAGTTTGATCAAGATTTGCTTAATGTTTATAAATTTTAACTTTTTAAATATTATTTTTTGTTATACTAGAAAAGAGTTAGCGTCAAACAAATTGTATTTAAAAAAAAGGACCATCTGATCAGTTGTTTGAGTGACCGTTTTGATGAAATGGGATGCACAATAAGATTTCTGCAATATATCATTGGAAAACTTTAGAAAAAACTTTTTTAAAATTCCAATACACATTTGACATGAGCTGACGTCAACGCGCACTATGAAGAAAGTCAACGATATAACAAGAAAACATATATGTAGATACTTTTGCCATTCGCTACTTATTTACCTACTCGATAGTTTTAAACAGATATTTTTGGAATCGAACTATTGAAACCCAGTTTCGAATTTGCGAAGAAAAATTAGTTACAGAAACATATTGGCATATAGTAATATTTCATCCGGTAGAGGGAGAAAGCCATGAAGCAACTGTGGCATATCGGGGACAAAAAACGCCAAAATTAGTAACATAGAAAAATAAAATAATAAATCGATGTTCCTTATGAAAACCTTACGCAAATTCGGTGTGAGCTTTATAAGAAATTGTGATTTAACCTTATTTTGAATTTAGCATCTCGAATTTGGAGTATAGAGTCTTTGTAATCGATATTTAGAGATATACTTGACATTAGCCTAGCTCAAACTCAGCGTCAGCATAGATAAAAGTTGGTGCAATTTATCTATACAAAAATTTTCGACAATCCATTTTTTCGAATTTTTCAAATGATAACTTCCCGGTACTATTTTATCAGAATATATTATTATAGGTTAACGGCAAGAAACTTCAAATGCATGGCTAAAACGCCATAATTAGTGTTAGTTTAGATAAAATTTTGAGTTGATAATAACTTCATGAATTTATTAAGTGCTATGGAGGGAATTATATACATAAATATCTTACAATGCGTCTGACTAAAAAACAGAGAAGTATAAAGCTTGAGGTCAACAGGTAATTGGATTATCTATCAATTTGTTGAAAATGTCAGATTATTTATTGCAATTATAAGAGATATTATTACTTCATGCACAGAAGAAATCTCATCTCAGTTTTTTGATGTGAGGCATATCTGATTTCGACGCTGTGATTAACATTAGAATGGCCTGAACAGCTATAACCTAAAGTAAGTATGTGTGTAATATGCAAAACAAAGATCTTAAAGTGGTATTAAGCGGCAAGCGCCCTTTATGTTGTTCGTGAATACTAAAACAAATACGAGACCACAATCAGTGTATCAGTATCAGTATCTGAGTATAAGAGTAGTTAGATTTTTTTCCAAAAATCCTTAATTTGAAAGTAATAAAATGTAATTTTAATTTTAAAAAGACTGTAACTTTCAAAAGCAGATGTTTTCGAAAATCAAGGTTTCTTATGGCAAGAAAACGTTTAATATAAAATCAAATAACATTTACAATTTCAGTAATATAGAACTAAGCAATAAAGGTATTTATACAATGAAACATTTAGACCATTTTTTATGTTGATGCAACTCAATTTCTTTACTTTTTGTAGATTGATTTGGTAATTTTTTTGTGTATATACATATGTAAGTACATACATATCATTCTTTAGTTTCTTAAAATACTAGTGAATGCTGGAATTTCAAATTTATTTCTTATTTTTGTTTCATTATAATTTATTTGGAAAAACATTTTTTCCACATACAATGAAGCGATCTATAATTATAAATATTTATTTTTATTTGTCTCCCAACACTTAGTTAGCAAGCCTCGGACCCCCTAAATATTGTCGCTATCAAACAAACCTTTGTCTGGAGATGAAAAAACTGCAAAGACGAACCTTGCTGCGACCATTCCAATAAATCCCACCCAACCATTATTTTTCTACAATGCTATGTATGAGTGCATCATGTGACAAAAACAAATTTTTAAATCAGGACTTTCAAAATTAGGAAGTGGCTTTAATATGCATGGCAGGTGGATCAGGCCGAAGCAAGTGTTTAATAATTTTCCCCCTCTTTTAGCAATCTAGCATAAATTATTATCTGATTGGCTGGGAAATTTTTAATGTCGCTGTATAAGTGATGTTTAGCGGGCATCGGAATCCAAATGTCTCGGTGATATATCAAATACCTCAAGTATCATATTTTACATTATATTTTTTTATTTTTTTTTTTTAAGTACTAAAACTAGTTAACAAATAACAACAATTATCACATTCATAGTCAATTAAACAACTGGTATATGTGCAGCCTGTGGTTGGAAACCGTTCTTATCAGCAATGTAGTCTACTCGGTATGTCTGACCGTCATCGCCAATGTAAGAGTAGAAGCCCCGCACTACTATAGCCTCATCATCAGTGCCCAAATCTTGTACCTCTCCCTGCTCTTGTGCAGTTTTTCCATCACTCGTCTCAACACTTTATAATTAAAGTAAAAAAAAAAGATAAATGCCATTAGTTACCAGAGATAAGTTATGTAAGTATTACGCCTAGTTTTCAATGTGTCATTTTTTATGACAAAACATTATGCCATTGTTAAGGGAAAAATAACATTTTGTCTCCATTCAATTTGATGTCAAGCGAATTAGCATCTTGGCTCATATTTGTAATATTATGTCGTCAAAAATATGACAGCTATTTAAATCATCAGAATACGACTTACTTGTATTGGTAGTTCAATGGTTCAACCTGCACGTCATAACGTAAAGTTTCTGCATCCTTTTGTGGTGCTGCCAAAGCAACAGCGAGTAAAGAGAAAAACACAATTACGAATTTCATGTTTTTGTTTTTTTTTTTTAAATGCGAAACGTTTGCAATCGTGTGAATTGACGGTGAGTTTGTGAATGAAGTAAAGCCGAATGCAATGCGGCAAATTTATACCTTGCCCTCGATAGGGGCGATTTCTGTTAAATTAAATATTTATGAATGCTAACAAAACGCAAACACAATATACTTGAAGTAGGATTTATTTGCTGAAAATAACATTAATTTGTCATTTAAATGAAGCTGATAAACGAAAAGCGCAAAGAAGCCTGCTCGCCATCAATAGTGCTGCTAATGGTTTTGGACTAAATATTTATGTATGTATATGCAAATAGCCTACATGTTCACATGTAAAAATATAGATATTAAAGCCAAGCAAACGCGCACTTTCTTTGCGAGTTCGTCTGTATGTATATTGAGGTGGTTTTTCATATTGGACATTTGTTAAGTTTTTGCATACTTACTACCTCTTTAGTAAAACCTCAAAAGCTTTTTGGATTCTCAATTTCAAAATATATTTATGTATCCATCTATTAAAAGTACGGAAAAAAAAATTACATTAACAAATTATGCGCACAACGACAGTAAATGTACAACAAACACATTAAATTTGGCATTTGCTGTACCACGGAGAAAGGTTAGGTTAGGTTAGGTTGGAGTGGCAGCCGCCTTCAGCGGCTCACTTAGGCCAATATTTGGCCCATTGTGTTACCACAAGAAAAGTTTTGTACCATCCCAAAAAGAAAAATTACCCCTTACTAAACCAGTTTGCCTCATTGATAAACTTCAACAGACAATTTACCTCGGTGCTAGAAACCTTACTAAGGTCATCCAGAAACGGTGATCCCAGATGTCGCATCCTGCTTTTACACAGTGCAGGGCACTTACACAGTAGATGCAAGATCGTTTCCTCGGAGAAAGAAATCAGATTAAATTCGCCTTGACTCGTTTAAAGTAAGCAAAGTAATTTTTCAAGAAACATAAATAATGAAATGATTTTTCTTTAGAGCCGGATACGCGGGATTACTTAAAACAAAGTAAAATTTCAGTACAGCAATTAAAAAAACAAATAGATTCATCCAAAAATATGACAGCTGCTCCGTTAGCTAGTAAAGTTGATGGTAGTGAAGAAAGGCCTAATTAAATGTTGTATATTTTGAAGCAACGTTTTATTATTTCAATTTCTGTAGAATTTTACGAAAGTAGACAAAGTTGTACAGGTATTCTAATGACCGATTTCTCAGGGGCAGATCAATGTATATACCTAATTTCAATTACACAAATTTAAATTTCTAATTGTTGTTCTATTTTGGTTTGTTTTTCACTGTGAACATTTTAAAGCTCAATTAATTTCGAAATAACTGAACAAGTTTCACAAGCTTTGAGTTCGACTGAAAATTTGGAACGACAAAAAAGAGTAGTTAAAAAATTATGAACTGTAACGGAAACTTTACAAATCAGTTGTAGGTACACTTCCAAACTATTGACCCTGAAATTGTTGCACTATGTAATTCAACTAGTAGTCTCTAGCAGGGATAAATAAATATGAGTATACAAATGTGTCTATATTTATATGCAAAGTATTTTCATGTTGGATGCGCGTGTAATTTATCATTCAAATATTGGGGGTATCCCACATAAATTTCCGATTAATTTATAGCATGCGGCTTAACTCGCACGCACGCAATGGATACAAACATATCGATTTACATACATATGTAAAACGTAGCCGCTATACATACATAAATATTTATATAATCATTGAAATTTGCGAATTTCTTGTTTAGGATGCCCTCAGTTGCACCTTTGATGCGCGTCAACTACATGCACACATTTTTATATGTGCATGTAATAGTTGGAGTAGGTCGATGATCATTGGTTATAAAAACGATTTTATTTTTATTGAACAAAAGAAATGAGCGCTTAAGAAACTTGTTCTCAATTTTAAGCATTGCCTTAAGCCGTCACCAATTAATGTATGTAGGTACATATGTGTGCATGCACATGAAGTAAGGTCAGAAAGTTTCTGGACATTACATTTCGTTACAAAAATATATTGCAATAACTTCAGACTGTCGATTGAAGATTCGAAATGCATAAAATTTAGTATCGAGTTGTTATGAGCCATAACGCTGGGCCAATGACCTGTTAAAACAGCCACGAGTCTCGGAACGTTAGATCGGGCCTTCTATAGAGGAACGGATGTGCTCGTTAGGTCAATTCGACCCATCATAATTTTGCCATTTTACACTCTGGCGTTATGTCCCACCATTGAAAAGCTTACTGAAGATAGTATAGGCAAATGCTCCTATTTATTAATCATATTGGGACTGGAATTGACACCTCATCGGAGGCTATCGCTTATTCCGAACTGACCAGTTGGTCAGCAGACCTTAGCAGATTTCCAGAGATGTTGTGATAAACAGGGACCCTAATTACGTCTACCGAGAGCTGGCTACAGATTTCCGTTTTGCCTTCGTTGATGAACTTCGATTTGGTGGTTGTGAAAGATGCCAGAGACAGGATGGTGAACCGGTTATCTGAGACGATGGCGACGAGCTCGAATTACGCTCTAAGACGTGGCAGCCATCGGCGATAGCAAAGATTTCTGTCTGAAAAACACTGGCTAATTGAGGCAGATGGTATGATTTCCTTTCTCGAGATCGGGTTGTCACTGGAGTTTAAAAAGCAAAGTGCTTAGAATCCTACACAAACATTTGAGTATAAAGAAGTCAAGTGAAGCAAGGTCCTACTCCATCTGCTCTTTCCAATTTAGAGAAACTCTTTCTCTTACCGCGGTTAATACTTTCGATGGCTTAAGTATTGAGTTTAATTTGGGTTCGTCGATTTACTACTTGGGTCAAAGTAGCACTTCTTGACAAAAGAAACTGTACGCCGGATTTCGGGACTAATACTTAATACGCTGACTGTTTATTTGAACGCAGGACGTAGTTCGTTCTTCCATCGTCTACTCATTCGCATAGGTTCTTTATGTAGCCTGGAAAAAGCAGAACTAACGTCCCGGTTTCGTCCGAGCTCACCGCGACCAAAATCAAAGGTGACTTAAGTAATCTAAGAAAAAGATGATGGCGTCACTGAAAAATTGAGACTGCAGGGTGACAGTTATCTTGGAGAGAAGTTGAAAACTCTTACTGGAACTGGAACTTACTGGAGAGAGAGAGTTTCGCAAAATTTTTTCTCTGGTATTTTGAGATAAATAATTCTTGCTGAACTTTCAACGCACAATCCTATTAACACTAATGATGAAGTGGTAAATTTTTTGAACATCGTAAAAAGGTTGCCCCATAACAAATATTAGATGAGAGATATTTTTTATTTCTCCGTTTGTAATAAGAGTTAAAACCAAACGATTATTTTTTACGTTGCCTCATATCTGATAAGTAAGAAAACTGCTTTCCGTTGCCAATAGGAGTTATCTTAAACATTTTATTTTCTAGGTTGTCTAATAAACTTTATAAGATAAGGATATTGATGAAGATTGAGATGGAGATGGAGATGGAGAAGAACATAAAGATGAAGGAAATGAAAGTTTAAATGAAGATAAAGAAAATAAAAAATAAATTAAAATGTAAAAGATAAAAGGCTTTACCTTTACAGATAGGGGTAAAGACACGAAAACTTTGATCAAATAACGGAAAAATAAACGTTAAGTAACTCTTAATGGTAAATATTTATACTACCATAATTATTGTGAAACAACTTTCTCGATAAATTTCAGAATTCGGACAATATTTTAAATTTGCAAATTTGGGATAACAGTTACAGTTGAAATAAAGTGAGATTACATTGGAATAATAACTGCGGTTGAGATTCACCCTTGGTTTTATAGTTTAAGCTAGAAACTTTTGGGCCTTACTACCTACATATATATGCATATCTAGGTATGTAAAACATTCAACATTCGCGGCCGCATACAATGGAACGCTTCAAAAGATGTTCGAAGATAAAGTTTCGATATTGAAAGACAAAAAATAAACGAAACTAAGTCAAAATCACCCTAAAATTGTTGCACCTACTACATGCATACATACATACATACGTAGGTATCCAAAGGCATGCAAAGGCAAAAGCAAAGCAAGAAAACCAGCATAAGCAAGGCAACGATAAAATTGGGCATATCGTTTGGTTGTTATAAATACTCCAACACTTCATTAAATTGTCATCATTAGCTTTTCAGCAGTCAACAACGTTTCAGCAACACTCCAAACCGCTCCAAGCATTTATCCTTGCGCCAAAATGAAATTCGCTATCGTTTTCGTTGCTCTCTTCGCCGTCGCCATGGCTAATTCCGATAAAGAGGCACAGATTTTACGCCAAGATACCAATGTAGAACCTCTCAGCTACCAATATGCGTAAGTAACAATTTATTTAGTATATAATTAGTTATGTGAATCTAGGTATTCCAATAAAATTTTATTATAACTGGGTCATTGAATTTTCCAGGCAAGAAACTAGCAACGGTATTAAATCCCAAGAATCCGGCCAAATTAACAATTTGGGTACTGAACAGGAGGCGATTTCAGTTCAAGGCTCATATTCCTATGTTGGTGATGATGGCGTTACATACACCGTTAACTACATCGCCGATGAGAATGGTTTCCAGCCACAAGGTGCTCATATTCCTGCTGCATAAGCGGTTTCAGAAATTGAAAGCTGAAACGTTGTTGCCTAGTTGTAAATAGTTGGAAAATAAAACAAAATTAATGTGATAAACAAATTTAAAAAAAATAACCGAATATCAATATTTTTTCATTACATTTGAAAAACGAAAATTTATTACAACCAGACACGGCCTGGTGTCATGATTTTTTTTTTTTTTGTTAAGATAAGATCGAATATTGAAACTACTATATGAAGGACACAGCTGTTCCAAACACACAAAAATATGAGACAGCAAAACCGATATACTTAAATTCCGCCTTCACAACTTTGCATCAGTAAATTTCTTAAATCATCGTCAAAATCGTTTCTAACATTGATATTCGATTCTTTCGTAAATTGATCTTCTCAAATCTTCTACAATACTTTGGGTGCATTATTGCTAAAAAGAAGAACCGTCTTTCAATGCGTTTTCAAGAGCAAATTTTTTGAGAAACCATTTTTTAATCGTCTTAATCGTACAACATCACTGCGAACCAGAACCACAAAATAACTGGTCCACATTAAGTTCAATATTTTTTTTTTTTATCATTTTCCATCTCTTATGGCCATTTTGCGATATACATATCACAGAGATAATGATTTATGTTTAATGTTTAGCGTTTAATGCTAGTAATTGTGAGAAATAGACAAATTACGAACGTAAATATCAACCGAAGTTATTTATGAAAATGTTTAGGTTGAAAAGGTCAGTTAATAATTTGTATTATGGAATAAAAAAACTTCACTTGGAATGACATACATACCTATCTGGATACCGTTGCATTTAAAGTAAAAATTTGAATCAAAAGTCAATCTGAAGCGAACGACTTTGTTTACCAATTATGGGCAGTGATTTATTTTTTATAACACAAAATAAAAGCGATTTGCGATACTTTGATAAATGACTACGACATTTTCTGTCTTTACTGCCAATTTAATTACTATTTTATTAATATAAAATAACTAGCTGACTTAAAACTCAGACTGCAATTTGGCATCCTGAAAATTTTAAATTAATTTAAAATATTGTTAGAAATATTTCCTTTCAGGTATCTATATCTTTATATGTATGTATATACAGTTGAGTTCATAAAAATAGTAGTAAAATATATAGACAAGTTTTCACAACTTTGTCTTTCTCTATTTAATTTTACTTATTTTTTATAAAAACAAAGATAAATCTCTAAAAAATTTCATATAAATCGAACTTTCAAACTTTATAGAAAATTTTAAAAACTCAATAAAACAAAATTTCTAACTTTTAAAACGGAGTTTTTAGTAAATTTCGGAGTATGAAGTTTTGCAGCCGATTAAATTTGACTACATTGAAATGCAAATGTAGTCAAATTTAATTTGCTAAAAACTTCCGTTGATTTATAATATTCTTTTTGCTGACGTTGTTTTGAATTTTCTTCTATACAAAGGTAAATTTTGTTCATGCGTTATCTGGAAGAAAAGGAGCAACACCGTCAACAAATAAAAACTATTAAAAATCAAAGCGAACTTTTAGTCATTTGAAACTCGGACTTTGTTATAGTAAAATTAAATGTTCTATAAAACAGCATACTAAAAAATTTTAGATTAAACAGTTCTTTTTTTTTTTAAGTTGACGATTTTTTATAAATTTTCGATGTTTCGACTTACTTGATTTTTTTTAAAGAATTATCTATATTTTTATAAAAATCACTGATAAATGGAATTGACAAAATTTGTAACATACACAAAATTTGTCAATACATTTCGCATATATTTTTATGAAAACAGGTATAAATAAAAATATGACAACTTGGCACAAAAATTAATGAAGGGATTTTAACCTAATTTGGGCCGGAAATTCCTTAGCTCCGTGGCACGGGCATAGGCTAGGTGGAGATATTTAGTAAATCTGAATTTATGATATAATGGGTGCCACGAAAACAAATTCTATTGCAGATTAGAAATTCATTTATAGTGCGATTTTGATCACATTGAAAATTTATGTAAATATGTTTACTGTGTACGTATACTATATTTGCAAAAAAAAATTGGAAATATCTATAAAGTCCATTAGATGGGTCTGTAGTCGAGATTTCCAGAAAATCCATATTTACTTGGTTCAAATCTAATAAGCTTGGTGCATTCAAAAACAATGACTACTAATTACAGTCGAGATAAAGTTGACTCTTAAGTTAGTTAGTAGTATATATTTTTGGCAGATAGACAATTGAAAATTATGTCAAAAACTGCTACTAAATTTGGAGTCTACTTTACCTTTACTACTTTACTATGAGATATTGTTTTTAGGTTTATCGAGTGACCTTTAAAAATCTGTTTTATGTGCTAAGTGTATGGAAAGGTAGTAAGTAATACAGACAAAGTCGCAGATATCAAGTAATTTTAAATAATTTTCTTACTGCGCACTGATCCCTATATGATGATGTATTTAAACAGAGAGTAGTCATGAAATGAAATTTGAAAACATATATATAATAAAGTAGCTACGTATGTATGTACTTGAAAGCAAATGGGGGCTTACTTTAAAACGAATATTACTGGTTTCATTTTATACATATATTATTTTTTTGGCCTTATTTATTAAATGGACAAATATTAATTTTTGAGCTCGAGGCTAGTATAAGGAAAGTATTTTGGAAAAAAGACAACAACCGTCAGGAGTGGACAAATTATAGCTACGCTGACGCAGCTAGTTAATATATAAACGAACGTATCATTATGTGGACAGATTTTTTTACAGTATGCTTTTCATATAAAAACTATGAGAACATTCACGCACACATGGGGGTTGTCTTAAAATTATAAACAAAACTAAAAATCGTGTTGTTAATATGTTCAGTGCCGGAAAAAATATTGGCCCATACACTTTTTTTATAATATTCACAACGATTGCATGCTAAAACTTGTTCGTTAGTTGTTTATAAAAATTTAGTTAATTCTATAGAAAAAGTATAAGTACAAATTCCAAACTTTTTTCAAAAGACAGCAAATTAAAAAAAAAGTCATCAAAATTTCAATCTTTTTAATCAGAACTTTTACCATAAATTACGCAGTCTTGCCCGAGTGTATTTTATTATAAAATTACCTATATTTTGATAAAAAATTAAATTAAAAGTTTTAGCATGGAAAACATTGTGAATAAGATAAAAAAAGTGACTTTACCAATCAATACCTCTTTCATATATACATATATGTATATGTACATACATATGTTGTAAAGAAGTTAATCAAAACAAATACTTAATTTCAACGCAAAGACTCAATTGATCTATTGTTTATTTTTTTGTTTCAAAAATTACATATTACAAATAGTTGTTTGCTAGTATTTCAAATAAACGTATCACACGTTTAATAATAAAGAGAGTTAATTCAAAATATACACACTTTTTATGAAAGTTTATTATAAAACTAAATGTCTTAATCAGAAAAATATACAAAGTCTTATTGAAAAAAACCGAATTCGACAACTCTTTAATAAAAACGTTTTATATAAATTGTACGTAATAATGTAGTCATAACAATTCATTACAATTTACCAGCGAAATAATTAAACTTTATATTCCTACCCTTTAATTCAATAGAGGCGAGCATTTTTATTTTGTAGCAAATTTGAAATTTTTAATATACTTCACGTTATTATTAAAGATGCGATATGTCACTACAATATAACTTACTGTTATTACAAGTATGATTACATTTTGCATAACGCTTTATACATTACTATCACTTATAAACTACTAGGCTGTTAATCTAAACTACTGTAAATATGATATTTACAAAAAATCGACTATAAAGTACTTTTTACTCGTATATGTTGGTAGATATAAATGTATATATGTATGTATGTATGTATATATTTATTACATCTGTATGTATCTTTTATAAAGGAGGTATTTCATTAAGGTATACCGCTAGCGGTATTTTGATTTATTGTGCTATTCAAACTTGTGCTATTGAAATTTTACATTTCTTGCTTTGGCTATCAGTTATGTACCATATATTTATTTAAGTATCTATGTATATGTACATATGTCTAATACAGGACAGTTTGTATTGAATTTAGTTGTAACATTTCATCGCAAACTTTTTTGAAAAGTTAAGCAAAAAGTGTTGGTGTACGGGGCAGATAATATTTTCTGTAACAAATTTATAATTTTGTAAATACATACATATGTATGTTTGTATGTAATTTGTAAATTTTCCATCGCCTTAAACTCGATGAAAATGATCAAGCAATCGGTGGTCATCGGTAGTATCTGTGTTGATATTTTTTACGAATAAATTAATAATAATATAAGTGGATAGCTTCAAGCTCTAGCTGGGGTACTATTTTGTACCTCGAAATGAATATTTTGTTAAACTAATTATTGCATAATTTTAGGCACTACTTGTAGTAAGGAAAAAATTCGAAAGTTGCAATGAAAAAATTTCCATTTGTTAACCTCCAAAGCCCAAGTATGTCTCAATTTACAGCTAGATATATACTTTTCCGCGCCAAAGTGATTCGATATGGAGATGCGAGATTATATTTGATTTAATATTTTGACCGTACCCAAAAGCGAAATTCAGAACTAACCCCACTTTTTAGCCATCCTGGCGCTTGTAGCAACCAATGGTGTGTGTTGCAACCACCAGCTACAAATAAGACATAATTTTTATCATAGTTTGATATTCAAGCAAATGCTCTGCGGTCGTAGAGAATTGTTTTAAAATGCTTCTCATTTGGAAAATACTGCAATAACTAATAATTTTGAAGACTTCAAGCAATAAAATTGAATGGTAGATTATGTCATTATCGTTCTTTTTAACAATATTCTCGTCCAATGAATAAAAACTAGAAATTTGATTCAAAATTTTCTTCCATTGAAATACATATTTTATCAAGGGAACAAGTTCATTTATCTCTTAATACTTCGTCGTTATCAATAATCTAAGGAGTTATAATTTAAGCAGTTTGAATATAAAATAAGTCTCCAAAAAAATTCCAATTAATGCCCGCCTCAAGTTTTTTTTTGACTTCAAATTCTGGTGTTTCTCAATGAAGGATCAAGACAGATTTTAACTTACAAATTTAAAAAAAAAATTTCAAAATTTTTTTATTTGAACATCATTTTTAGCGAGAATAATTCAGCGTAAGAAATATTTTAAATATGGCTGAGAAGAATCCGGTCATAAATCTCTGTTTCGATATATATTAGAAATAGTATTTTCTCTGCGGTAAAGAAAATACAGTGACTCAAATAACTAACCACATGGTGATTTTGTTATAATATTTGCAATGTTTTTCGTCATACATATTTTTCGTGAATTTTTTATAAAAAATATAGTTTGCCTTATAAAGCAATAAAAAGCATCTCAAACTTTGTACAAAATTTAAATAAAACTCAACAAATATTCATCAAATTGAAAACTTTTTAATTTGAAGGTTTAGAAAATGTGTATGTATGCAGCTCAATCCCTTTTAGCATAATAATATGCAAGAACCAATGGGCTAAATACTTCTGTTGATTATTGCAACATTTTTTAAATTTTGAAACCTGTTTTTATTTAATAAATGTTTACATGACTGAAGTTGTCCAAGGCCGTCAGCACTAAAAAGTATTCAAAATCTACGGTATACAATGCGTTATATGAAAAAATGTGCGTGAAACAAAAAATAAAATAAAAACCAGGAATTTTCAGCCTCTTGATACTAGCACAATATTGAAAAAAAAACATTCAAACTAAATGAGCTAACTAAACTGAATAAAAAATTTTAAAATTTTTTGATCTTTCAAAGTTTGAAACTTTTATTTATATGCTGTTATATGTCATGCGAATGTTATTCAAAAATCACCATGTGGTCGATAGTTTGCGACACTGTATCTATGGTATAAATGGTGGATTTTTATATTCATCAGCCTGATCATTTAGTAGTTATTTAATCAAA
This sequence comes from Anomoia purmunda, assembly GCA_951828415.1. Taxonomy (NCBI): domain Eukaryota; kingdom Metazoa; phylum Arthropoda; class Insecta; order Diptera; family Tephritidae; genus Anomoia; species Anomoia purmunda. The sequence goes on along the minus strand of OX639996.1, from coordinate 29,933,642 downwards.
TAAAAATGATGTATTGTGTTTTAGTAAGTAAACACGATTTTAGTAATAAACTGAAATTTCGATTCTCCATTTATTTTATATCTTACTTTCTAAATCGTACCACAATAAAACCATTTCAAAAAATTCAAATCAAAAGGTCTCGACTAATCTATTTTTGATTTAGTCATTCGAAAAAGCAACACTAGGTGATATTGAGCAGGTTTATACATTTTTTGGCGAACTCAAAAATTCCACTAAATTTTGTTACTGAAGTTCCTTGCGTAATTTAAGAAAAATTAAACTGTAGTTCTTGGAAATATAGCAACTGATGTTTTACATTATTTAAGGGTATTGTATTTTACATTATTATTGAGAAATTGGTATGTAGCAGTAAACTAGATGAGTACTGAACTTTTACAGTTTAAAAAATATGATTGAAATTTTGTCAATACAGATATTTGATAGGCTATTTCAAACCCAACTTTTCCCTACAGAGTTTATGGTAAGTATTAAATTCGATATGTCAACATAAATTAAACGCCAAAAATCACCGCTGGTGTATAGTACACCACAGCTACCACCACCGCCAACGCCATAGCCATCACCAGAGCAATTAAACTACTTATTTTCGCTATCGTTATATTGAGTTTCTCTCGTTTGCTTATTTCTTATTTGTGCTTTGAATATGCCACATTATTGCGCTCCCATTGCGCTTATAAGTATACTTGTATATATTTATATATAAGACCTATATATATTATATACATATATATATATGTGTATTTACAGGAACATTCATAACTTGCGCCCTGCATAAAGGCATTCTCACCTCGATACCGGTTCAAGCATTTCCACAAATAATTTCTTTACCGTTATTTTACCTTCATGACATATGTCACGCCAGAAACGTCGTAATATGCCATCCGCCTGCCGTAACGCTGGCAACAACAAAAGTAATTGTTGCTGATGTGAAACAGCAGAACCATAACGTAACAAACACACAACATCGTTTAGCGAATTGAGTATCGTTTCACGAAATGCACGCAACGAACTCTGATCGTCTAGCAATATATCACAATTAGATAAAATCAATGCCTTAAGCAGATAATATTCCTCGCGTCGTGGTGATAAACGCTCCAAACGTTGAGCGATTTGTACGCAGTGATAGTAGAATTCAGCATAGCCGCACTCCTTGGCCTGCAATTCGTCCATCCAAACATCGGTGGCAAAGCAAAGGCGTCCATTAAATGGCACAGAGCGGAAACTTAGTTGCAGTGTTAGTATTTCGGCCCATGACACTTGCAGTAGCTTCATTTGATCGTTAAGTGGCAGCTCAGTAAAGCCCGGCAGTTGTTTAGCCCAGCCAATTACGCTCACCAATTCCTTATCGTAGAGATCGCTGAGCACGGCGAGTATTTCGTCTGCATCGCAGTTATTGTTTTGAAAAATGCATATTGGCTGTGCGGTGTTGGCCGCTGTCATGCAGGCAGTTAATATCTCACTGTTACTACTATTGCTGCCGCCACTGCCACAAGTATTTTGTTCGAGTTTAACTGAACTATTCTGCGTGATTTTGGTAACATTTACATGACCACTGCCATCGGTTGTAGTAGTATGCGGCTGTTCTGGTTGCTGTTGCACAGTGAGTGCATCCGGCTCGTAAGCGTTGAGTATCTCTAGTATTTTAATATCTTCTAATGAGGTACTATTGGATTGATAGAGTAACTGCATTGTTTGATAAGAGTTTGAGATGGGATTACGTCGGTATTTCTGCCGGCCTCCACGTACACGATCCAGCCGTACGCCTTCCTGGTGACGAAAAATGGAAAATGGAAAATTTTACATTAAATATTTTTTTTATAGATGGCTATTATTTCAAGAGCGGGTTTTTAATACTTAAAAAATTATATTTTTATTTATAAAAACAAACTCCATTTTTGAAGAAATTTTCAAATCGATCTTGAGATCGTAATAGTTTTTGAAATATTTTAGCGAAAGTCTTAAAACCAGGGGCCATAATGGTTATAATTTATACTAAAAAAAATTATTATTTAAGCGTTATTTTATAACTTTTATTTCTTCGATCAGATATGGTTGATATTTTTTGGATTTAATTTTTCAATGAAAGATAATCATTATTCTAGGATTTAGATTTTTCCGATCATATTTGATAAATATTTCCTTCGATCAAAAATAATCATTATTCTAGGATTTTTCAATCATACTAAACGTAAACAAATTTGCCAGCGATGACAATCATTTTTTTTATGGTCGAAAAACATATCACTTAATATCAATCAAATATGATCAGAGAATTTTAAGTCAAAGAATAACGATTACTTTTGATCGAAAAAATAAATTTCATAAAATAATATAAGCAATAACTTGCATAATAAGCATTGGGATTAGATCGATGAGTTCAAATTCCTTACAATAATTTTTTTTATCCGAAAAAATCAAAATTTAAATAATCTTCGGTCCCTGCTTAAAACATATGTTTTATAATTCCGGTTGAAAAACCGAAACCTGTTTTTTTTTCGTTGATGCACCCTAATGTACATTTTTCTAAGTTGAACTCCATTGTTTTTAAATAAGTACACAAATACATCAAATTTAAGAGAGTTAATTGGCAGATCTTACCCCACAACCTGTCCTTAGCGACGCCCTCCATCCCTGAGATATACAGTGATCCAAAGTGATTTTTTTTTTACAATATTTACAATGTTTTTCGCAAAAGGTATTTTTTGTTAACTAATAAAAAGCAAATGAATTAAAATTACAAACTTTGTACACAATTTATAAAAACTCATAAGCTTGAACTAGGTACTCAGGTTTATTTATTGAATTTTGTAGCTCATTTAAATTTGGCATAATAATGTTTTTAATCTGAAGTGGCTAAAACATCCCGGTTGATTTTTGACAATTTTTGGAAATCTTTGTCTTTCGCACTTTTTAACATAAAAAAATATATATTTTAGATAAATTCCAGTTGATTTTTAATTATTTTTCGAGACGATCTTATCCATTTTCTGCCATATAAACTACATGACTTAGATGAAAAAATAAGATTCAATGGCCGCAATTTAAAAAAAATATTAAAAAATCAACAGCTATTTTTCATCTCATGAGACTTGTACATAAGAAAATTTAATTTCCTATAAAACTTAATACCCAATAATTTTCTAAAAATTCTAAAAATGGGTAAAGATTTAAAATTGTATCAAAATGTATTGAGCTTTTATAAATTTTGTATAAAGTTTGAAATTTTGATTTATATAATTTTTGTAAGAAAATTTAATTTCCTATAAAACTTAATACCCAATAATTTTCTAAAAATTCTAAAAATGGGTAAAGATTTAAAATTGTATCAAAATGTATTGAGCTTTTATAAATTTTGTATAAAATTTGAAATTTTGATTAATATAATTTTTGTTATCAAACGCCCTATGTATATTTTTATACAAAAATTATTGAACAAACTTTTTATGAAAAACTTAAAAAAAAATCACAATGGTCAATTGTATGAGTAACTGAACATAGAAGGAAAAATTATATCGCCGTCGTAACTGGGGCAGAGAGCCAAATCAGATAACTCGATATAAGCCAATCAGCGTGTCCATCTCTGCTTTGTTTCGCATAAGCGTGGATTCAATAAAAGACAACGGTATTGCTAAAAATCATAACAATCCAGATCAGTAAATCCTAAATTAGAAAATGCACTGTGCTCGTTCCATTTCAGTGGGACACAGCCTAGATCGCCGCTATTGACGAGGCATCATTAACGGAGTAAGAAAAGCTTTGTGAATAAAAATGGGTAAAACTGCCAAATACAAAGTAAATGGCAACTTTTGTTTTAGTTACAAACAACCAAAATATATGCGCAAATAAAAAAATATACATATATACACACAGCAAATGAAATTTGCTTCTGTACAAGGCAGTTGCGGATGCATAAGAAATAGATGATTCTATTTTTATCTTTCACAGATAGAATCAGTTGTTTGTTGTTTGGTTTCAAGAAGCCCAAGTGAGAAGTGTTTTTGAAAATGAAAAAAATACAGTGAATTGTCCGGGCAAAGTCCTGGTAGTATCCAGGGGCCTCTTTTGTTTGTGATTTTTTTAAATGGCATTGGCTTTTGATTCAAATTTTCCAGGTTTTCACGCTACGCTGATGACCTCAAACTCTTTCGTGGAACAAATGTCCTTTTCCAAATCATCAAACATTCTAATCTCTAACTGCAACCCTCAAATACCCATTTGACCTCTGCTAAAGAGTTTTTTGACTTGGGCGTAATTTTTTATTTCAATTTTTCGTTTGTTAATCATATTTGTAATGTTCTTTCAAAAGACTGGTTTTTCAACGTAGATTTGCGAAAGACTTTAAAGATCCCTACACAAGAAAGGTATTTTTATCTCTCTAGTAAGCTGAAAACTAGAGAATGCTGCTATCATTTGGAACCCTATTTATAGTTGTCATACTTGGAGTCTCGTTTGTTTTAAATTCTCTTGATTAATCAACTTAAAACTCTTACAACTAGAAGAATCCTTCAGACACACATAAGCGTCTTGTGCTTCACAGATGTCTACGCTATTTTTTGTCACTCTATTTAAGTGCTACTATTATTATTTTGCCCCGACCCTACAAAATTTTACAAGATCTTAAAGAGTTTAACCCATTGCCGCCAACTGTACTTTACAAGAAAAATTGGGTGCATTCCAAAAGTTTCAACAGACAAACTATTACCGATTTTTATTAAACGAGCCCTCGTTCGTTTAATTGACAGTCCAGACTATGGCTTACATTTTTTTACTGCTACTGGATCAAGGTGGATTTATAGAAGGTGTTTGTTCGTGTAATTTTGCGAGTGAAAAGTCAAAATCTGAATTTATGCAGTACAGCTCATGTATTTTGTTTATGTAAAAAAACAAACAACCCAGCGAATTGGGAAACAAGAATGAGCATTCGGCTCATGGGATGATATCACCTTATATGAATTCGCTTGCACCGGATTTACATTTTCACATTAATGCTGTATCAAAGCAAACAGAAACAGAAGACTGGCTTCTCTAACATATTTCCCGTAAACCCGCAATTTGTTGGTATGTTTTAAAAACTAACAATGCTTTATTAGATGTCAAGCACTCAATAATTGTCTTGCGCTACACAGCATACTCGGTTAACAAAAAAAAACCAAAAAAAACACACACCTAGTTTAAATCTCACTGCCACACAAATAACACAAATAAAAAATAAACAAATTTAGACTACGGGTCGATTCACCGCGACGCGTTTTAACTTCGTAGTGGCTTACCGGATTTGTAAGCAAAACCATGATTCCGAAAACTAACCTCGGTCCCAAGGTTATAAATGAAGAAAATGTATTTATTAATATCGGTTGTACTTTATTAAGTTTAGCAAAAGTAGCTCGTGGACCAAAGACAACGACACGTTTGTATTTATATATATTTTATTTATTGACTAAAGATAATCAACTTCAGTTTTAAATGGAATCAGACATCTCATGAATTAATTTAATTTAGTTGTAGTCAAAAGTGAATTCCAATAAAGCTTCTATTTACTCACTTAAATTTATGACAACACGCGTGTGCGCCTAAGTACTCAGGGCACAATGGATCTTTAAGGTCGAAGTGCAATCCTCTAATATATATCTATCTATCTATCTAAGTACTCGTACATAGAATGTATGTATGTATGTATGTATATATGCAGATCAACTTACCTTCAACATGCCCATGAGTAAACATTTCTGGAAACGACATGCCTGACATGCCTTTCGTCGACGCTTATTAATCTCACATTCGTTATTAGCAGGGCATGTATACTCTATGTTGCCCTGTATGGTACGCTTAAAGAACGCCTTACAAGCCTCACAACTGGCCACGCCATAATGAAATCCCGATGCAACATCACCGCACACCAAACAAAGACGACGCAATTCGTCGCGTATTGATCCACCACTGGTAGCGACACCACCGCCACCGCCACCGCCAACGCCAACGCCACCATTACCACCACCAACACCACCGACAGTGTTACTGCTGTTGGTAATCGAACTACAATTCCCTCCATTACAATCACTTGCTGCTTTCAATTGAATCGGAGTGCTGGCCTCGCAGCCAGTCAAAGTGACGCTATGCAAATCAGCCGATAGCGTAGTTGTTGAGCTACACAACTGCCGTTCCGGTGATACAGAAGGTGATGATTTATTACCACTTGTAGATGTATTTCCGCCTGTCCCTCCACCACCACTTACGACACTGCCACTACTGGTGCTGCTCGTACTGCCGCTGGTGCCGTTCGAATATGAATTTGATCGATTAACACCGAATGTGGTGGAGGTGCTCGGACTACAACAGGAGGTGCTTATGTCCAGCTCCTGTTTTATATGCAACACACTGCTGTCAGACATTTTAGGAACTGTTGTTCCTTCTGTTGGCGCTTTGGTTAGTCGCGTTTTTTTTCTTGTGGTTCCAAGGCGTTGAACTTTCAAATGCCTATTTTGAAGAGAAGAAAACTATTAGCTATTAACCAAGAAAAAATTTGCAAAATAGAGTTATAGGATAACATTTCTTGTAAACATAAATTTGTATGCAAACATGTAAATAATTCATATATGTACTTCTAACTGCACATTCGATCGCTTCAGAGCTAAAAAGATTATTCCACAAAACCTTGAAATGACATTCAATTTTATTCACTCAAAAATCTTATTGTACCTTTCGCCATTTGAAGGTGGACTATTTTATAAAAATATTAATAACTTTGTTTAAACATATTAATAATTAAGATAGTAGCCGTTTTCTTAAGCCAACGATAATATTTGAATTCGAACACTATTATTATTTAGCAACAGCATAGCACAGAACTTTTAGTTCGAAAAAGTTTGAGTCGAATGAGAGAAATACAAAATTTACTGAAGATTAGAAAAAAAAAACATATTTTAATATCAATTAAAGATGTAATCGCACTTCATTTACGCTGATAACAATGACAACAAACACAAAACGCAAGCGGTAAATCAACAGAAGTAATTGAAACTAAAATAAACATGCATATAAGTTTAAATAAATGTACAGCGGCGGAAAAAAGTATTGGCACAATATTTTATTTTTTTTTTTAAATAATATTCACAAAGTTTTAAAAATTGCTCATTAAATTTTCAAACTTCGGCTATTCAATTTTGTAGACCACGTAGTTTAGTTGATTTTTGACAATTTTTCTTGGTGATGGTGTGGCGCATTTTTTCCACAAAGCATATGACAAAAATTTACACTACCGGTAAAGAAATTTATCAAAAAACATCGGCAGCTTTAAAAACTGTTTGCGAATTATTGACTTTTATGGTTTTTGTTATAAATTGAACTATATTTTGATAACAAATTAGCGAAAAAGTTTAAGCATGAAAAATATTGTGAATATGAAAAAAAATACTTGTCATTACTTTTATCTGACACTGTATATGTATATGTATGTGAGCAGTCCACTAGAGGCGTTAAATGTTTGGGGAAAAGCCTATCTGTAAATTAAAAAAACTAACCTTGACTACTACCATACAACCAAGAAAAGTTATTTCCACTGCCAGATTATTATCATTTTGATTATTTTTTACCAAAACTGCTAATTGTTTGGCACTTTAAAAAATTTTTTTTCATTTTCGACCACTTTTAAATCACTTTTTTATTTCTTCGTAATGTATGTAATGTAACATGAATTATTTTTGGGGAAATTTAAATACACAATAGATATTTACAGGAGTTAAAAGCCTTTCCAAAAGCTCTTCCTTTCTACATTCCCTTTTCTTAGCTTTCACTACCCATATAAGGGGTCAGGTGAACAAACGCTGGAAACCCTTATAAGCCCTTTAACTGTGCAGGTCAGAGTGACCCCACCTGGCTCGGCTTCCCACGTTCACAGTAAAGCTGAAGTCGACTATCTGTAACTAGTTAACTTAAAAGTGAACTTTGTCTCGGCTATGACTAATTGGAATTGTATTAAGGGTGGGTGGGGAGCTAAATACGTGGCCAGATTTCTACACTTAAAGAAGATTCGTCAAAGGCTTTACTGGGCATCGGCGATGCGCTGAGCGAGTCGTCGCGCGCCTTTTCAGTTATGAAGTTACCGTTGAACAGGTGGGATGCCCTTAACGTATCAATTGTTGTTTCAAAGCTACCCGCCAATTCCCAACAGGAGTGGTGCATTGCTCCCCTACCGAACTATCTACGTTAACGAGCTCACACCCTTTCTACAGAATTTTCCCAAATGGTACATATGGTACATCACCTTGATCTGTAAAAGCTATCGTTGTCACGACCAATGAAGAAAAATGTCAGTACTACCAAGGGCCACACAAGGTGATGCATTGCCCTACGATTCTTGCCTTGAAGCCCGATCAACGTTTGGAAACTTTAGGACGGTGGAATTTGTGCCTCAACTTCATGCGATCCGGTCACTCGTCCAAACAGTGCTCCTTAGGTGGCTGTCCCCAGTGCGGTAACACAGAAGCAAGCGTGAGGTTCAACTTGACCCATATTTCGGAACTCCGGATAGCATCGGAATTTTTCTAGGTGGTGACGTTTGGGGTCCAATCGTCGATGAGGCAGTCATTCATGGAGGTCTTGAGAAACCCCATGCATAGCTTACACGAGTTGGTTGGGTTGTATTCGAACCAACATCTTCCCAGATCGGTTTAAATACACATTTTGGGTCTTATTGGGCACAAAAACCTATTTTCTAACTTTTGGAAGCTCAAAGAGGTGTCCGTGTTAAACAAAATTTTGGTTGACGAGCGCTAGACGCTTATTTGTAGTCCGATTCTATAATTACTCTTTTCTGGTTTGGAAAAAACACTGGCACTCTTAAATCGTATGTATTCAATCGAGTCCGACAGATTCAGCAGTTCACTTCGGTGAATCAGTGGCACTACGTGCGTTCTAGTCAAATTCCAGCTGATTGGGCTAGCCGCGGTGTATCGGAAGCAGAGCTTTTGAGGTACTTGTGGTGGAACGGCACCAGAAGTTGGCTTATTCAGGACACGAAGGGGCCCATGTCCGAATCTGAATTGCACGATCTCAATGAATCTGTAATCAATAGTGAACGAAGAAAACAATCTTTGACAGTGACCACAACTCGTCCAACACTTGCAACCCAAAGTTCAGATGGCCAGAGCATTGCTCTCGAAGCACGGCTCAGCTCACTGAAGAAAGTTTTACACACAACTTCCAAGGCGGCATAGTGCTCGTCATTCTACAATCAATGCTCAAAAGAAGACGATGCTCTGGAAATATTTGTTCGAAGGGATTAGCATAGTTTCATAGTTTCAGCTATTTTCGACAGACATCTAATTGAAAATTGTTGCGTTTGTTAAATACTATTGATAAAAATTGTTTAATAGTGGTTTTAATATCCATTCCGAATTATTTTGTGTTTTTTTTTTATTCTTCCGGCTCGATTTCACGATCTGCAAAATAAAAACGGTATCTCTGGTGAAACTAATCGATTTGCTCTGGAGCCAGCAAAGGATGAGAAAGAAAACCCAAATCAATCATCATGCCCTTGCTTCCATTCCATTATCATGCAACTCAAACCTGAACATCCACATAGATCGTTATCTGCAGCAGTATATTATATTTAAACAAATTGGGAATATTTTATTTACAGAATTTTGCTATTAATCACAAACTGTATCGGTATAATTCATCGTCATCATATAATCTTTTCGAAATATTGTAATATATTACTTCCTCACATCTTTCTCAAATCAAAAAAACATAGATTATGTACAAAATTATGAGTGTATTTGTGTAGGTTTGTATGTATGTATAAGTATGTTCGCAGTTGTGTTGGCCGCTCACAACAAAATTTTAAACAGTTTCGATATAACCGAATTTTCCATATACCCCTGGAATTATTTGGTATTAGATATGAAGATAAATGAAGTCAATGTCATACTCATGGAGAAAAGTCAGAGTTATTGTAAAAGTTGGTGTGGTTCTTCCCATACGCGTAGAAATTTCATACAGCATATATCTTGAAGTATTTGAGTTGTTGTACAGAAACTAAATGAAAAGCGTCGTTTCCAAAATAAAATTTCCTATGTATATTTGTTTAAAAACGTGGGGTGAAACCTACGATTACACAGTGTGACACTCAAAAATACCTGGGAAGTGATGTTATTTTTCTTGTAGGTCTTATCGAGTAGAACGAGAATCCAATTTTGGAATTTGTCAAACACCCTCAAAATCTCGACTCAACCTTAAAAATCCGATTTTTCGTGCTTTTGCGCACTTCTTAGCCCATATCTTGTTGAACTTGAAATTTTTTTAATTTTTTAGTTTTACTTTACCACGATTTTTTAATCAATTTCACAGCAAACACAACAAAAGATAAACAACACGTGCACTTCAGTATAACGGAAATTTATAAAGACTTCAAAATTGAGTAAAAACTCGAAAATTAAGTGATAATTTCCTTGGGAACAACAGAAGCAAATTTTTGCAAAAATTTCGTTCTTATAAAAAGTAAAATCACTCAGTCACTTTTTGGCCGATTTTTTAAAAGAAACATTCGTTGAACTCGGTATTAAACGTACTCTTTGAATCTAATCAAAACTCATTTTATGTTTTTATAAAATAGTGTGTGAAAATATCGCCAAAGTCAAAAAAAGAAGAAAAAGGGTAGCAAGATGGCACTCAATTTTGAAAGTTCTTCGTGAGAATTTTATACGAACGCTTTTGCTTAACGGGAGAAATGGTAATATAAATATGTAAAAGAAACGAAAACATACAAGCAAGCAATAAACTAAGTAGATATTTAACACTGAAGTAATTAAAAATTGCAGAAATTGAATTGAAACTTATTTTCCATCTTGCCAAAATCATCAACGAACCGGAGTCAATATGAAAGACTGGTGAATATGATGGCGGACATTACACAAGGATTTCCAAAAACCTCTAAAGAAAATGTGCATAGTATTCGTAAGGAGGTGGGCGTGCAGTTGTACAGGTTTGGGCCTCCAGGCCTACCACCTGGAAAAAAGTAAGTAGGCAAAATTTTTTGCTAACTTATTGAAAGATTGTGAAAATAACGATGTTGTGTTTTTTTTTTATTCTCTTTATTTTAAAAGTTTGTTTGAACTGTAAAACTCAGTCCAAATCAACAGAAGAGGGAAGCAACCGCATGCAAACATTCAATAATGTAAAGGAAACGATGAGAAGCATTTACTTCGGGCATCCAAGGAGCAGAAACTTTTGGTGTAGAACGTAGCATGTGTCCAGCACTTCTCGCAAAAGCAGCTATGTACATTACAGCAGGAGTTTTCTAACAGCAGGAGTTTTCTAACAGAACGAAGAGAAAAATTGATGGAATCGTCACAAGCCTTGACGTGTTAAGCAAACCAAGTGAAACATTTTCTAGAACTCAATTAAAAATGTTAGACGAAATGCCCGGAAATTATTGAAGCGGGAGGATTGATCGAATATTTATTATTACCACTCAATTTTTAAGCCCCTTTACTCTTTCTCTACTAATAAAGCTGCTAACGCAATGGAATCCATTTAACTATTTTGTATGTAAATAATTAATTGTAAGCTTTGGCTGTGAAAATATATGAATTTTCTTTCGATTGCTGCTAACAAAGTAAACCAAAAACAGATGAATTTCATGTAAAAATTTGGTGGCACAGATTCTGTAACAGCTGACAACATTAACTACGAATACGTCGGAATTGCTGATAGCATTATTCTCGAACTCGTGACTGGAGATTTCTTTACGACGGGAGTTCAATCAGTTTGAATTTAAAAGTTATGCAAAAAATTTTGATGCTGCCTTTGATCTTTTTTGGAAGATTGGTTAAAGAAAAACTGGTGGAACTCAGCCAAAACTTTAGCGATTTAGACTAATAATATGTAATTTGAAAGGTATTTTTTAAATTCTTTGCATAGAACGCCAAAAAATTGTTTTACAAAGCTTACTTAGTATGATTCCATTGAACAAAATTTTAAGCCGGCCTTTAAAACTTACACTGTATTATCGTCTCAAGTAGTTTTCTACTTAAATATAAAAAAAAATAATAGTTTTATTTATAAAAAAAACTATTTTATAATGGAAAACTCGCTACTTATTTGATGAGGCAACCCAATGTATGCATATTTTTTAAGCTGAACCCAAGTTTGTTTTAAATAAATGGTTTCTGTACACAAATGCGTTAAATTTAACACGTTGTACTTTTAAGGCGCAACAAAGTATTACTCGCTACTTTTTTAATATTTTTCTTGGCACAACTTACATTTGCAACTGAAAAAACGAAACCCTTTTTTTCTTAATGGAAGCGCGCACATTTTGAAATAAAATCAAGTAAGTTCAACTACGAATTATTGTTCAAACTTGACTTGTGTAGACTGAGGGTTGGATTGTTTTCAAATAATTGGATTTGAACTATTTAAAAAAAACTTGGAAAACTCCATTCAAGAAAACATTAACTTTGGCTGGGAATCTAAATGTTTTACAAAAAATATTATATCTCTTTATTCTTCGAGTGTATGAAATGTAACACAAAATAAATCGAAAACACGCATTTATTGCCAGCATATTTTCATTATTTATTTGCTTATAGTATGCCCAAAAAATTTCGTTAATAATATCTGTTAATAAAGCATCTAATATTTTTGCCACTAACTACATACATTATTAATATACTGACTTTTTAGCGCATTGTACACCTGTGTACATAAAAACAAAATTAATTTTACAACACACTGGCTGACGATGATAATAAAATAATATTTGTGTATGGACAAAATACGGTTTCCAATTATGTACCTGAATATTTCTCGAAAAAGTGGAAGAAATTAAATAATTAATGAAATTCTTTGAACTTATTATGTAGTAAAATTTCATAATTAAAATATTTTATTAACGCTCGAACAGAAGAAAAAATTTCACTTGAGAAATTTTTTTGTTTATTTGTTACTTAATTAATTAATCCGTTTTTTTTAATAATTTAACTCTGTTATTATTGATGTTTTTTTAATACACCAACTGATCCTTATTGCTGACTTTTATAAATAAAAGTCTTCAATAACTGTTGTCATGTAAACGAATAAAATGAAATCAAAAATTACTATCATTTTCATATACATATATATTAAAGACAATCAAAATATCTGTTATTTACAGGTTTGAAAAAGTAAAAATCTGAAATAACTTTTATTTTCTGATATATAGAATGAAAATCAGAAATAACTGTTAGTTTTTTGGTTTTACATAAACATAACAAAAATTATTGTTTTCAAATTTGATTATAGATACAAAAAAATTAAAAAATATTGGTATATTACACTTGGTTGTAGAATATTTTCTTCATAGTGAATTTTCCAATGACTGTTTTCATCAATAACTGTTATTCTCGGTTCCTGAAAAAAAAACAAATGCCATAACCTAAAAAAGTAATGTCGAAAATGGTATTTGGTTCCAAGAACCGCATTCATTCGTTCAAAATATTTTGATATCTACATTTCACTTCTATATGCAATAGAGGGTCGAAAGATTTACGAGTAAACCCAAAACCACCGAAACCCAAAAATTATATAATTTAAAAAAATTAAATATAATAAGAAAAACCTAAAAACAAAAAAAAAGACGCATATCGATTTTATTATCGTATTTAAAAGTGTGTCTCTTTGACATCTCAATTGCCTACTTAATTGGCGCTATAACCACTTAAGCGATTTTGGCCGAACTTCTCCTACAATTTGTGGTGTGCGTCTTGATGTTGTAACACAAATTGAGGGGCCTACAGTTTTACGCCGACTCCGAACGACGAATATTTTTTTGTGAGAAGTTTTTTATTGCAGAAATTCACTCGGAGATTTGTCATTGTCTGCCGAGTGAAAACCGCTATTAGAAAACACTTTTCTATAATTTTGATATTACTTCCCGCGGCCAAGATTTGAACCCGAGACCCACCGAATGACGCGCGCACACGCTACACACTGGGCTACGGCGCCCGCTGGAAATACTCAGACTTAAAAAATTAATATCGAAAATCGACTTTGGCACATAGCGTTGCGCTGAAAGCTTTTTTTAATAATTTAAAGTTCTTATTTCTGGTATATCGTGGTTGGTAAATGTGGTTTTCACACAAATCAGCTGTTACAAGACCAACAACAGGAGATTTGGCCTAATCTGTTAAGGTTGTTCTTAAAAATAAAGTTATAATTAAAAATAAAAACTTTATCACTTAAGAAGCGCGTGTTTCATTGCTGGTAGACTTCGGTACTGAGTAATTCGAATAGTGAATCTTTAAACTGGAGGTGACGTAGCAAAACTTAATCGTACCCTTATTTATTTATATAATATGTACTTATCAGGAAAATAAATAAATACATCCGTACATACATATATGCAGTTGTTTGTTCTATAAAAAGCATATGCATAAAAAAGTGTTACTTTTCTGAAAAGTATCAGCACTCTTAGTAACAGTATATTTAAAGTATTTTGATATGTGATAAAATCTCAAGTCTTAATAGATAAAAGTACATTCATATGCACGTATGCACATACTATTTATGTAGTGTATGTATGTATATATTCAATTCGTTAGATGTTATAGAAAAAATATCTTCATATATGTAAGCACATCGACTTTTTTGGTTAGACAAGTCTTTATCGTAATACTATAAGTTCCTTGTTAACTAGTTACAATATATCTGAATCTTATCAGCGTAATTTTATATAAATTCCGAACAAATCTTAATATTTTCTGATGAAAGAGATACGAATATACAGAATATACAGCTCATAAAAGTTGGGCAGGACAAATACAGGGGTCGATTTACCTATTCCGCGAATGAAACGGTAATCGAATAATATGACATTTATTCAAGTATGTATTTTATCATATATTATGTATGTGCATACCGCCAAAAGTGAACTTTTTTTTAAGTTTAAAAAAGAAACAACTAAGATGATAAATAAGTTTAAGGCTAATATTTAAAAACAAATAATAGAATAATAATATTGCGATAAATATCTTTCTACTGATACCCTATACATCTATATCAATGAAGATTACCAGTGGTGCTTAAATCAATTTTCCAAAAAAGTTCAGAAGCAGGATCAAAAATGTGAGTGTTGTAGTTGTTGTAGCAGCATAAAACATTTCCCATAAAATTTTGGGGAATGCTGCTCCTTGGCCGGATATAAATCCGGGTTGTTCCGCTATCGTAAAACCGACGGTGGTGGGAACGCAAATATGTTATTATTATGCTTCCGTTTAAAATTTTAAAATTTCTAATTATTTATATGCATGCCTTTTAAGTTTAACCTTTGATATAGTTTTTATTTTATTTATAAAATGCTTATTATCTTAGATTATAACAACTTGTGTAAATCCGACGGAAAACAGTACAATTTTTTTATGGAGTCATGCGCCCTAATGTACATATATTAATACGTTTTCTATTCAAGTTTACTTATTTTACATATCCAATTTAGCGAATTTGGAGGATAGGAATTGTATCTTTCCATCTATAGTTTTTAACGTTTACGCTAAGTGATGTACGTCCACTGAGCTCAAAATACCTCATAATACCAAATAAGCCATTTTTCGTAAATAGATGATAAAGAAAGTTCACGGAAAACGTATATATTTGTTTCACGTTCATACAATTTCTTTATTATATCATTAGCACATAATAAATTTAAATATACTATTTATTTATTTATTTATTTATTTATTAATAAGTAGCCTACGGCTAATACAATTATTCTTATTTACAAATAAAATTTCAAAAATTAACAGCCACCTGTCTATGACATTTTAAATTTGAATTATAAACTAAATTTTAATTATAATTATACACTAAATTATATAACTTATTTTTGCTTCAGTCTTACGAATTGAAAAGGTACATACAAAGCGGACATCACATTAAAGTTCTTTTCATACATTACAAAGTTTTTGTATTTACAAATATCTAAGCGTAGTACATTGTAGACATATAAACTATATTTCGCTATTGGTATCTAGCCATAATCCTATCTTTTCCCTAAACGTTCCGACGGTTCTTACATGTTTAATTTCCTCCGGGACGGCATTATACATTGCCAGCCCATTATTAAATACTGATTTCAGGCCCTTACTTGTACGAACAGGTTCCAAGTGAAATTTATTTGCCTGTCTAGTTAAGTATTGGTGAACAGTTGAGTTTCTTCTTACTAAAAACTCTAAATATTCCGGAAGCAACCCATTTTCTATTCTATAAATAAAAGTTAACAAATCTCTTTTTATTTCATTTGCTACCGATAAATATCCTAATTCTTTTAACATATTGTTAGCATTTTCACTACGCCTTTTGTTCAGTACTGCCCTCATCACTTTATTACCGAAAACGGTTTTAAATTTCTACAGGATGTTTGACCGAGCCCTTTCTGCAATTTGTGAAAGTTTATGAAATTCCATAGTCGGAATTCTCCCAAACATCAGTAAGCTTTTATAAATTTTTGAATGGTCAAGGTAGCATTTCCTTACAAGGACGAACCACATCGAAAAACAAAAGGGATATTATTATATATTACTTGATCTGTCATGTTTATGCTTGATACATGCATTTTGCATACAATTTGTAATACTCTTATATATTTTGCAATATCATCAATGTTTGTAGGACGAAACAAATACTTACACTTTATTGTATTTACGGTTAAACAGGGTCGGCTTGAGGTAGCTTTGTTATAATAGAAACTTGCGAACGGTTTTCCTGCTTCATAGAGGCAAGCGTTGTAAATTTATAAAACACTATAAATCCAAACGTCTTAGCGTAGGCGGAGATTTTACAAAAATAGCTATATCTTGGATGCACGCGATCTTCTCAAAGTTTGATATTCTCTACCATCTCATCTAAGTATATGCATCGATTTTTCGTTTCGTAGCTATATTTTGTGGATGGTATGGATTATTACTGGATACCGCGTAATAATAACTTTGATATATCAATAAACTCTGTTTACTTGGTTCTGTACACTATCATCACCATTATTCACAATGTGTTAATTTTTACTCAAATTAATAAAAACACCAGAACTATAATTTCAGAAAATAAAAATACTGAGCAAATTATGCGAATACGCGTAAAAGCAGAATTGCGTAAATGTCAGACCTAGCTAAAGTCGAAAATAGTTAGACTCGCTTTAGACATGTCAGTGTAGAGTTCCAATGCTTTGTGCTCCATCCGACAAGCCAAAAAGGGAGGAACTCCTGAAGTAAACAGGCAAGAAGTAACCACTTTTTATGCTGATTAGGCATACATATGTACATAAATTGAATTTAGATGACAGCATTTTAAAGGACAGTACATAAAATAAGTACAGGATAGGAAAGACCTTAAAACCCCATTACCAAATTATATGCACTGTTATGAATAGCAATGCGTTAGCTCAACAAGAGTAATAGCATACAGAATGTTACGGAACTCTTATCTCCTTGCGTTCGATGGCAGTAATTGGAGAATGTAAGCGGACGGTATGCAATTGTCACTAATTATCTATTAAGCGAACAGACCTTTTGCCGCAGCAAAATAGCCAGTAAGAAGTATAACCTATAACTATCGGTAATATTAGCGGGAAAATTAACTCAAAGTAGTGGTCAGTTTAGCGGTTCGGTTTGTATAAGTATCTTGTATTTATCCGTTATGCTCAACAGCAAACATTAAACTCAAATTTTTTATGATGTACACGTTCGTGGGGAAGCATAAACAGCATGAATTGGCTTTTTCTCATCATTTGTAGGGTTGTGTGCATGCACAATCATAGCTCATTTTCGATATGGACAGGCAGGGGAAATGTCAATTTAGAGCTGGAAAACTATCGATGCTATCGATTGTACTATCGAATTCTAACTGTTAAGCAATTCTATTTGTCAACCCATTTTTTTTTAGTGAAATAGGATAAATTGATGGTATCCATTAGAATTTTTTACTTATGTACCTTAATTTTGAAATTTTAGTAGCTACAACTTGTATAAAAATTAAAAAAAGTTTTAAGTTGTTAAACAAAAGCTCCAGTAATCCGAATTTCAAACTTCTTTCGAAAGTCAGCAAAGTTTTTTCATAATTTTCACCGTTTTTTAATTGTCTACGCAATTCTAGTACATTAAAGCGCAAGTTTGAAATGTATTTAAGATATTATTACGTAAAATGGGCAAACCGCATAATTATGTCTCGAGTTGTGCCTATTTACCGTTAAAGTTTAATCTTGATCAACAATATTGAGTATATTCCGGTAATTTACTTACATATATATTCAGTGTGGAGTTATTTCAAAACTATCGACAGAGCACAAGCACCATCGATAGTTTTTAAAAATGAAAGCTATCGATGGGTTTTCCAGCTCTAGTCAAGATAAAAGTGATGTTTGGAAATGTGAAGTATTGTACAGCTCTTCTCTTTTAATTATTGGTATTTGAAGAATCATATAAGCTTTTAACCAGGTATTTCTATAATTTCCCTCATTCTCATAATGTAAACTCATTAACAAATTGTTTTAGATATGTCGGATGAAAACTTAGTAGAAAACGGAAAGGAGTCAATAGTTGCCAAAACTTCAGACACCTCAGCCGGTACAGCACCAAAGAGTCCATCTATAGGACCGTCTGTCCAATCAGAAGTTATTGAGAAACCTCTGCCTTCCATTGAAGAAGTAGTTCTTATAGATCCGGAATGTTTAGAATTGGACCTAAACCATCACCGTATAGATAAGCTGGAAAATTTTGAGCCACTTGTGTGTATAGAGAATCTTTACCTGCGCTGGAATCTTATAAAAAAAATTGAAAACCTTAGCTCTTTGACAACACTTAAAGAACTCGAACTATACGATAATCAAATTACAAAAATTGAAAATCTTGATGCGTTGGTTAATTTGGAACAGTTGGATTTGAGCTTTAATCGCTTAACTAAAATAGAAAATTTAGATCAACTTGTTAAACTGGAAAAACTGTTCTTATGTGCGAATAAGATACAAAGCATAGAAAACTTGGGTATGCTGACTAATTTGACAATGTTGGAATTGGGTGATAACAAAATACGTAAAATCCAAAATATTGAAATGCTTACAAATCTTCGTCAACTCTATTTGGGGAAAAATAAGATAACAAAAATCGAAAATTTGGATGCTTTGGTTAATTTGGAATGCTTAAGTCTGCAGGCGAATCGAATAGTTAAAATAGAAAATTTGGATAAATTAGTTAATTTGAATGAACTTTATTTATCTGAGAATGGCATCGAAATAATTGAGAATTTGAATGAAAATAAAGCGCTCGAAACATTAGATATTGCCAAGAATAGGTTGAAATCAATAGATAACGTTGGACACTTAACAGAATTGGAAGAGTTTTGGCTGAATGATAATGGAGTTTCGAATTGGGAAAGTATTGACAATTTAAAAGAAAACAAAAAACTTAAAACTGTTTACTTGGAGCATAATCCACTGGCATCAGATAAGATGTACCGCTTCAAGTTGCGCTCCATTTTACCATGGTTGGAAAAAATAGATGCTACTTTGTGTCGATAAAAATAACTGATAATAAATAAACATGAATAAAAACGAATGTTTGCTGCAAAATTGTAATATCGCGAAACAGGTAATCATGTAGATATATTTTTTATCTTTTACAAACTAATTATCTATATGTCATAATAATAGAAGTCACAAAACACCACGCAAATAAAGATGAGTCATGTTTATGTGGAGCATAGCAACATTTTCTGCATATTTCTCATTATTAGTTTAAGTCATTCTTTTATCAATTAGCTATATGCAACTTTCTGAATATGATAATATGCAGAAAGCGAATTGTTTAAAAAACTTTAAAAATTTGTAAAATGTTTACACTCATAACAATAGCAATTCAGGATATAACATTAGTACATTTATATATGTATGTGCATATCGGTGTGTGCTTGGCAATGAGTCATCTCGGAGACTCTCCCACACATGCATATTTAGATTATAATATACATGATTGATAATAACCCATGCATAAAATTTGTAATGCAATTAGGGTCATATTTAATAAACTGCATTTCATAATATAAATAAGATGATTTTATTTATTTTCGTCATAGGCAAGAAGTGTTTCTTACTATTTAATGCGATCGAGAATAGTAAGGGCAGCTAAGCGTTGCGAATTTATTTGGGTTTCGAATGTACAACTTTATTTGGATATATAAGTCAATGTACATACATATATTAAAGAATTTAATGCGGGACTAGCCTGTAAATCCTGAAATTTCGAAATTTAGAAAAGACATCCCCTCTATACTGAAAATTTTCAAAGCAAACTTTAAATTATGGTCTCTTAAAAATTAAACTTTATTATATTGAAATGGATATGTCTACAATACCGTATACCCGAAAAGTTCTGAAAAAAATTAAGACAAAAAAAGAATGAGGCGTTATACAAGTTTTTATACTAATTCAAATTTACAAAGTTCGGCTTTTTTATCCGAAGCCGAGTCGAACTTTATTGGCCGAACATGGCCGATGCCGAAGCGTTCGGTCGTCCTCTAGATATGTATGTCCAACGCTATAGATATGCAGAATTACTGTTCCCTTATATGAAAAAACGTTTTCGCTTAATTGTCACGATTGCCACAAAACCAAAATTTCCCATAGTCCAAAACTGGCTCAACGAAGTGATGTTATTATATTTACATTACACTTGATGTTTATTTCATTTTTTATTAAAGTAAATTAAAACATATTTGCTTAGATTTAAAACTACCATTTTTTTGTTTCCTCTTTTGCCGTTACATTGATGTTCTATATATTAGAAAATGCAAACGGAAATGACAAATTACATAAAGTAAATGGTTGATATTAAAGAATTTATTTTAAAAAAATAACGTGGAAAGCAAAAATTTAAAAAAAAAAAATGTTTGTCAAATTTTAAAACTAGTTTGTAGACAATATTATTTATCAAATTTTCAGCAACAATATAAAAACACATAAAACAGGAAGCCGATTTTTAACAGCTAAGTATTAAAAAAATCTAAGGAAATTAAAATAAAGACCAAATCCGAACGGCCTACTTTTCTTTGCATAAATAATAAATTGTTTTCGAATCATTAACTATGGAAATTCTATTAACATATGCTATGTATACATAGTATGCACATATGTTTGTACATCTATGAAACATAAAAAGGGCAACACATTACCACAAAAGATAAACTATTCGAATTTGCTGAATATTTTTTCCATAATTTCTTCTTTTTTTTTTTTTTTGTTGATAAATCTTTGTTCATTTACCGACTTTATATACTTAGTTTATGAAGTTTGTGGTGGTACTAGCAAATCATTGAAACGTGCGGCACATTTAAGGCAATGCAGCCTTTTCTTCGCCTTTTACTGCAGAAGCATAACTTGCCCCAACTGCTGTATTTTGCTTAGATGTATCTTCTTCAATCGCACGTTCAGTAACAGCTGCACCTGCACCTCCCAGCGGTTGCGGTGAATCAACTGTAACGGTAAAATTTACTCAACTTTATAATATTAGTAGATAGTAGTACTCATGGAAACACGCAAGCCTTTCTTAAGTTGAAGTATTTTCGCACGACAATTTTGAAGTTCGTAAAATGTTGTATGAGATGTGAACGAGGGAAAACAGGGAATAAATTGGCTATGAGACTTGAGACGTTCAGAAATTCAAAAAGACAAGAAAAATATTTAGTTAGTTTTATAGGAAAAATTCTCAAGATTCACTTTTCTAGCCTTATTCATTTCAATCTGTTATTCGAAAGAAAACGAGAAACTTCTCCAAGCAATTAATATTGTAATTTTTCTTTTTACTGAGAGAGTATAATTAAATATTTTCCAACATTTACTATATCGGTTTTTTTTGTAAGTTTTAACTAGCACATATTTGCTGCCCTTAGACGACAAGCAATATTTTAAAATGTCATCGGTGTAGTACATAAAGTTAACTTACGAAAGGTTAATCGGTTTCCATGAGCACAACTTGTAGGTTTACTTAATAGAGAAAATTTTTAAATATGTATGAGATCAAATGTGTGAACATATATATGGATATTATGTAGGCTTTGTGAGTTTTTGTTAAAAATGAGTTGCGAAGTGTATGAATTGAGTGTTTGTTTTATAAACGCCTGCCTTTAATATCCATTGCATAAGAATCATCAAGTCGAATATCATGTTTCTTAATAAGCTGACATTCTGCACCCTCAACTGAGGGAATGGAGTACACATACAAGTAGCCGTCTTGAGAAGCTACCAAAAGTCTGAAAAAAGAAAGATAACGCAAAATAGAATTGATGTATGTATGTTTAAGAAATGAGTATTGAGTAAATATTTTGAACATCATTAGCAAATACCCTCCAGAGCCATATTTTAAATTGTCAACGTACATTAGCTTCAAGCTTGAATGCTGCTTTTTTTCTTTAATTTCTTATAAAAAACTATTGGGTAATTCACAAGGTCTCTTATTTGATGCTCTTGTTGTATGTGCTATTTTTAAAACTGTTTTATTTTGATTACTTTGCATGTGAACCAAAAATTGAGCTGATACCAGGTTCAAAACTATAGCAAACACAACGACAGCGCCAAATAAAATACCTTGTGAATTGCCCATATATAATATAATTTAATGCTTTACCATAAATCACAAAAACCCAAACTTAAAACTTTGTAAAAATGTTACGCATGCATAAAATATTTTAGATGGAAGAAAAGATACATGACTACCACACAAAAAAATCATTATACAAATTTGTTTAGCAACTTGATTATACTAAAATTGAATGGGCCGGAAACTGTATACCCAAAAGACTTTTGAAAATGTTGTGAAAAAATAGAAAATTTTAACGTAACTTTTTTCATGTTTGTTGCCTTTTTATAAATTTTAATTTATGCGATCTATGTTAAAGTGAATATTTTAAAAAGCACTGTGCCATTTAAGATGTGAGCCACTGAAGTCACAGGGTGAAGGAAAGTTATCCTAAAATAAAGATGTGCGTAGCCTTACGCAACTTCAAAAAAGCAAGAGATATATACATGTTCAAAATACTTTGCTTTTAAATATAAATATTTTTCTATATCAAATATTGTTCTATATTAATTATTTTATACTATTTGTCAAATTAAAAAAAAAATGGTTAAATAAGCTATTAGGTATTGTACTTTGAAGTCTCTTAAAGAAAAACACAGTTTCCCGATTGAAAATCAATATTTCACCATATCTATGAAACAAGTTTTTTCCACATATCTATTAAATATATTTGAAGCTTTGAGCGACCTTTAAATATTTCTTGATTAAAAAAAATGTGTGGTATTTTTTTTTGATATAGGATATTAAGTGAGAGCATTAAAACTGTGACTCAACTTTTTTCCCAAATACATTTATGGACTTTCATAATACTCATCTGCAATATCTTTAAACTCATTAAGTTTTTGTTAGCCCTTAAAGAACCCGTTTTTTATTATTATCTCACCGCCGTAGTAATTCTGTTATCGATATCGCAGTCGTTATCGATATTGCTATTATCACTATCGGTAATATTATCGTGAGTAAATTTATTCATATCGCTGTTGCGATCGGTATTTATCCATATCGCCGTTATTATCGTAACCAATCGGTAACAGATATTTATTTGCGAATTTATCGAACGTTTTACTACAATCACTTATTTTTATTTTCTAAAATCACTTACTAATTTATTGTATATAAAATAATTTTTACTATTGAAACAAACAAAAACCTACCTTAACTGTTTCTGTATTGATGTTATTGCACACATACGACGAATACCAGGCTCGGGCAAAGTAACCGATGTGAATGCACGTCCCTGGCTGAATACATCCGTTACTTGAGTGGGCAAATAACTGGTTACGGTTTTGCTGAGATATCTATAAAGGGAGTAACTGAGAGTATGAGAGAGTAGACATGGGAGCGACAACAAACGGTTGGATAATGATGGCAATACATGAAAGGTGACGAGGGTGTCGATTAGGGTATAATTTAATGGTTAACAATTGGATTTGTAGGTTGGAGTGTTGAAAACAGGTATAGATGTTGAGAACAGATGGTGTGCGAATTTCAAAGAAGAAAAAGAAACATAAACCAGATGAGTATGTATGTTTTAGAAATATAAATACAAGAGGAAAAATTAAAAGCTAAAATGAAGTTAATGCAATCAAAACTACAAAAAAACAAAAAGAAAAAGCGTAAACAAAATGGTAACGAACCCCATCCAGTCATCTGTTGATTGCTTAGATTCAGCTTGTTCGGCGGCCGAGCGATCCAAACGAAATATATGTATCGTTTCAGTATTTGAACTAGATACTAAATATCCAGCGCATGTACTAAACGAAAGCGAAGCAATAGCAACACATCGCTTTAGACCACGACGCAGCTCAAATAGTTTAGTGCCATCAAGTGAAGAGAATACACGAATTACAGTACCACGCTCGCTAGCTGTAGCTATTTCAGTGCCAGACGGGCTGAATGCCAGCGCTGCCAATGGTGAATCGTGTGCAGGTATCATCGTTTTGGCATGCAAATTTATAGCATCGAATATCTGCACTTCGCCAGACGTAACACTTCCTGGATATGCCAAATAGCAATGCTCCGATGAGGAAGAGAGCGCACAGAGACCATTTGCATTGCATGGTGTATCACGTATCGTATGCACTACTTTCATATCTTGAATATTATGAATGTAAAGACTTTCTTCTAAGCAAACGATCAGACGTTCACGATTCAATTTAACGGCCAATATAGTATTTGAATATGAATAATTGCAAATTTCGCTTTGTTTCTTGAAGTGGCACACCTGCAATTCAGAAAGCTTAGTAATTCGTAGTAATTCAACAATAACATAGAAAAAAATATGCATAATTTTTTTTTTAATTTAAATATTGTTTTTACCTTTAACTTCCGTGGAGAACGCTGAGAGACAATTGCAACCAGTGAGCTTTCAAAGAGTCGTTCGATAAGAAAAATTTCATCTGTGTGGCAACTATACAACTTATCTAAAGTTAAATCAACAGAGCTAAGACTGTATAAACTATAGCCGGATCGTGTAGCTACAGCCAAAGATCTAGATGGATGAAAATTTGTATTATTATTGGTTTTCTTTATTTCGAGCATGCTAATTAATTGGCTCTTACGTGACATTCTGATTGAAGTTCACAAACACTTCACCAGCTTCTATGTCGGGACGTCCCAATATATTCATCATTTTCGTGTGCAAAGTTGATTCAGGTGGTCTGAGAGTTTGAAAGCAATCAACCCTGGACTTTATCCGAGTTAATTAGAGAACTGTAAAATTAATTACTTACATTAACAACAGTTAGACTTCGATAATAAAAAAATTGTTCTTAAATAAGATGTACAAACATATTTGCTACTAAAATAACTGTTTGGCGCATAATTTTTGGATGTAAGAACACAAGTTTTGTTTATTATGTTTTTTTGGAGAATTATTTGGTAATCATTATGGCACGCTTTACTTTTTTTAAATTGTGCGATATTTAACTTTCTTTCTCAGTACACAACTAATACTAAGTAGTTTTGAGTACTAAATGCCAGTTTTAAGAATCAAGGGTACCACTTGCTTTGTAAATCGATTACTTTTTATTTTAAGTAGAGAACGACCGAACTGTGGCCACCAAAGTTCGATTCGGTTTAGGGTTCGGTTTTACCCGAACTTAGACTCTTTTTTATTTGTTTATTTTATTCTTATAAATTTTTATTTGATAAAAAGTTTCTATCACAACCAATAGCATAAACTCAGTTTCAAACTTTCTTTATAATTAAAAAAAAATCAAAACTTCAACCTTTTTAACGAGGACTTTTACCTTGTAGTTCGAATCGGTAATATACACAACAAATTCTTTTTAAATTAGAACCTTGGGGCCGATTTCAAACACACGAGTAAGCAAAAATAAAACTAATGCAAGCTCAATTATTAAGCACAATTATGTAGCACGCTTCATTCGATGGGTCCTGTGCTCAAATTCTGGTGGCAAGTAACATCAAAAATTATAGGAAAAGTTTTTTCCGCCTAAATATTAGGGTTAAATCTTTATTTTTTTCCCCTTAAATATATCAGTCTGCATATCCACAATGCAACAAAAAAGTTTTATCTTAAATGATTACAATCAATCTTTGACTGAAAAACTAAGTCAGTTTAACTGTTATATTGGACGGAAAATATAAAAGACAAATTTTATATGTATTTTCACTGAAAACATAATTATAATAATTCAGCGCTTAAACCATATATGTATGTACATACATACATATGTAGCTCGACGTTTGGCCGAACTTCAGCTATAATTTGTTGTGTGCGTCTTGAGACGTCGAGTCTGAGAAGTTTTTCAAAGGCAGAAATACACTCAGAGGTTCGTTATTGCCTTCTGAGACAGACCACTATTAGAAAAAATGCTTAAAATTTTTTAGTTTTTGTTTACAGCCAAAAAAATAAATGAACGAAAGTTTTGGATGTCTTCAGAATGTATGGAGTTGAGAAGACAATTTTTTTAAGTGATAACAATAACTCGTCCCTCGGTTGAAAGTACGAAATAGATTTTCAAACACAAATTATAAAAATAATAATATGAGCGAGTGTCTTATACAACTCGATGCTTAGCAGAATTATTCCTACAATTTCTGATCCGAGAGATAGTAAACATACCAAACAATCACGGCTGCGAAAAAAGGTGATGTTAATGGCTTCAGCATTGGAGTAGCTGTCGCGAATGTGCAGGTAAACGAAATGCCGTCAAGGAAGGAATATCCTTAGAAATACCTGAAATAATACAGCTGAACAAAATGTGTATGCTGATAGCTTACACGTGCGCGCAATATAGCTAATCAAAATGTACTGTACCAGCTCCGTCTTTATTAATATTCCTTCCTTTGATAAGATTGTAGGTAGTTTTTGTTTTGCAAGTAAAAGCATATTTAAAAAATAACAATTTGTTTCAGTATTTCATAGCCATATCGTTTAAGATAAAATGAATGCACATATAAATTTAAACCCTTGTTTAAAACTTTATAGCAGTTTTATTGAATTTTGATTTTCTACAATGCATCACTTTTCCAGCAAACACGCGATATGTAATCAGGCTATTGAATAATTTATTGAAACGCAATGACAAAGAATTACTTAATTTCATGTCTTCAATATATGTGTGTATGTACATATAACGGGTACAGGCGCTGATCCTGCATATGATTGGTCCCATCTGCAATAACTTTTTTAATATTTTTCAGATAAACACTTATTTTTCCTATTTATTCCAAACAAACAGGAGGTATTAACGCTAGTACATATGGCTACATATGTATGTATGTATGTATATAGAGAAAAGTTTACTGGCTGATAAAGGTCAAGAATGATAGAATACAAGATTGCGCCTTCCCGCGGTGAAATGACAGATCTCGCCTTTAGTAAACAAGAATACGGGAGAGAGAAAATTGAACAACTTCCAATATTTCATTGAAAAACGTGTTCTAATTGTTCTAAAGTGTAAAAGTATGAATTTATAGGCAGACATTTAATAAATAAATTCGCAAAATACTAAAAAAAGTGTCTCTTTTTCTTAATTTGTGAAAAAAGCTTTGTCTAGTTGAAGTTGAGAATTGTCAAACCCGGCAAAACCAAAGTAGCGGTACTTCTAAAGGCGTCACCTTCAGTATTCAGTACACCGTGGATAAAGGTACGGAAAATTAATTAAAACGAAACAAAGCAAAGTTTCAGTACTTACTTTCTCTGAGTTTATTTCCAAGTAGTAACGTTATTTTCCCAATTTTCTGCGATTATAATAATAATAATACACAAACACAATTTTCTAAATACTTTATATTAAAATAATAACTTGTAATAAATTACTAGCCCGAGTTCTCCAGTCGTCACAGTTGTTTTGATGATCTTTGCCATCTGTATGTCTATTTTTGTTTTTCCCCTTTGTGTTTCTTCTCTAGTGTTGCCAGATTTCGGACCACTTTTACTCCCTCTTTTGGCGCGCAATGCAACACCTTTTAATGTTTTTATTATGAAGAAGATGTATTTGTAAAACCACACAATATTTTTAAACTTGAATAAACATTACATATTTTGATAAACCTTATTTTATAACTACTATTTATATTTTTTCTGTTTCCAAACCCGTGCAATTTAAATTTTGATCAAGACTGTTTTCGTTTTCCCTATTTCCCTTATATGTTAAGCCTCCCTCAAAATAGTTAATAGTTTTCTTAGCTGGCAACATTGTTCTCCTTCTCTCTTTCCTACTCGATCTACTACTGAAATGAGGTCGCCAAACTTTTTATTTTGGGTCTGTCAATTGATTGTCAATAGAAAAGTTCTATGATGAAACTAATTTTTACTGGTTTACTGTTTTACTTTACCAATTCATAACGTTTTACTGCTAGAAATTTTTGGCAGTTGTTTTACTGCAGACGAAGACCAGCGAGTTAAGCCAGTAAACAAATTCAGCAATAATATAAAAAATATTTCAATTCCTCTGGGAACTGAAATCAGTGTATTTATTTGACGAGATAGCAATATTATAATATATGCTACACGTTCAATATTTATTGCGGCAGTATTTGCATAAATTTTGTGCTGTGTAGTTTGATTCACGCATATAAAACTTAAATACTTCTAAGGTTTTTTTTTTGTTGAAAATTGCAAAAATTATCTTTTCTTTCCAATGTTTTTTGAGCGTCGCGGCCACTTTATGCTACCGAGTAGTAAATTGATAATTTCAAGTTATCTAGAAATTTTGTTATACGGATCGTGATCCATCAATATTGCGTGATACACGTTCAATATATATTGTGGTCCAGGATATATTGATCGTGTGATATGCGCCTAACTTTCCGACATGTTGCAATGAAAAAGTATACTTTCAAATATAATAAACTGTTATTCATATTTCTTTTATTACTTACATTCACTAAGAAGCAGACGCTATACTTCAATTATCAACGAAAAAGCAAAGTAAATGTAAAGTTCAACCAAAATTAGTTTATAGTTTTAACCTTTTGCAATAAATAAATTAGTAATTAATAAAAGTTACAAATGTCACGCTAAGCCAAACCTTTTCATGTGGCATCGCCTTCACGCATTTCAGATTAATCGATAGTAAAATATCGCAAGAATGATAGAATCGTGGAAATATCACCCACCTCTACTAGTGGCTAATAACACACCACTTTGCAGATTTGTTATTGTGTGCGGTGTTTGAAATGTTTTTGATAGCGTGAGTTATTTAAAATAAGCTGATTTTTGTTCCAAATTACTAGTAATGAATAGTAAAATGGAACTACAAAAGCCAAGTAAAACCAGTTTATTGAATTTAATGATTTTGCGCGCCTGGCGCGAACGTTGGAATGTAGCGCTCTGGGGAATCAACATAAAACGAGTAAGAAACATACATATGTACATACTTATAAACAATTAATAATATTACACTGCTTTTCCAAAATGTAAAATATGTATTTTTAATGACAGATTTTCGAAAAAAAACAATTGAAATATTTGTTCTTAAAGTGATTTTAAAATTTTGAGCTCCCAGAAATTGTAACTCAATAATCAAAGTTCTTGATATCTATATGTCCTTTATCTTCATACCGAATATCTTCGTTTGGTTTCCTAAATAGGTCGTTCGAATGAAGGATCCTCTGTCTTTGCAAGCGCCATTATTAGCTGACGTTGTTTCATACTTAGTTGCCGTGGTATACGTATCTTGAAGTTTAGGATATGATCTCCAGTGCCTTCGCGAGATCTGATGCCTTTACCCTTTAAATTCACTGTAGTATGGCTTTCCGTTCCCGGCTCAAGCTTAACTTCTAGCTCTTCATAAATGCCACGTACTTTAAAAATTCCACCAAGTACTGCCTCTGAAATTGTAATATACTTGTCGGAGAGCACATTATTACCAACTCGCTGAAAGACATCGCTCGGTTGGACTTGTACACGATAATTAATGCGTTGTTTCGTTTTAGGATTATCGACCGATACTAGTTCACCATGTTTCACACCGGCGGGCACTTGAGCTACAATGCGTACTGTCTCGAGTACGATGCCGCGATTGTCACAGGTCTCACATTCATTTCGGTTAATGTATCTTTTTCCATGACACTGATCGCAAGCCTGAATGCTGGTATAAGTTGCTGTCTTTTTAGTTAATTTTCCAATACCTTGGCACTTTCTACATAGTTCGGGTTTGCTGCGATTAATTAATTGTGGCGATTTGCCATTACACGCTGTACATTTTTTTAGAAAACGTAAATCAATATTCTTTTTTAGTCCATGCGCTGCTTCCAGAAATGTAAGCTCTAATCGGGGCTCTCCAGTTGTCATTTTGATTAATTCTAAGTGTTGATTTAATGTAGATTTTTTAATATACAACGATAACGAGGCACTTACCTTCGCGAGTGGTGGGCAGCGGAACCTCTCCTTTGCGATTTGTTACTGCACTACCGACGTTGGTAAATTTATGGAGAAATGACTGTTCATCTTTCACCATGCCCAGTTGGTCATATTCCATGCGTTTGGTTTCATCGGTGAGAATATGGTATGCGTTTGAAATTTCTTGAAAGCGTTTAGACTCATGTGGTGGCGAATTCCCTAGAAATGAAGTAATTTTTTTTTAAATTATAAATGAACTATAAATAGCATAAAAACGTGGAACCCGTATTAAAAGTTGTCATAATTTGAAACACACGCATTAAAACGCTTTGATTTCAACAGTTTTACTATATTATCCTTTAGAAATATTTTATAGCCGTCTCTTTAAAAATAGACTTGCATCATAACGGAAGTGTTCAGCATGAAGTTTTGCCCATCCAAAGCACCAGAATTAAACTTAAGGTGGTGGCCGAGACAAAATATTTGCTACCGAACTCAAATTCAAAATATTCCCGCTCTTAGTATGGATACGTTTATATAATTTATGTAAGCTTATACCTGCATCTGGATGAAAGCGCTTTGCCAACGCATAGTAAGCTGCTTTTATTTGTTGCATTGTCGCGTGGCGCTTTACACCAAGTATTTTATAGTAATAATCTCTGGGCGGCTTCTTCTTTTCCTGAGTTTCGGCGACCAATTGTGATTTTTGTTGTTCGCTAAATCGTTGCATTTCATTTTGTCGGTCTGGATAATAAACAGGTCGCTCGGTTTTAAACTGATACGCAACAGTGGCTAATTGCAATTTATTCAATTTGGCAAAATTTTGTAGAATTGCACGTCGTACTGAATTTAAGAGAATCATAGCTTAATTTCCGGATTAAAAGGATGTGATCTAAGAATGGTACTGGGCGGCGATTAAAAAATAGCAAATTGTAAAATTTCGTAAAAAATATAATTGGTTTATTTTTCGAAGCTTCACTACCAGTTTTACTTTCGCTCGTACAGTTGACAAAAAAATTCTAAACGTATTCAATGTTTTTGAACTTTAGTTGTCTATAAATTACTTCAGCTTGCTTTGTCAATGGACCCGACCAGGTTGTGTAGTAGCGATTACATATAATTGTAATTTAATGGAAAATTTGTAATTTTTGTGAAATATTTTTTGGGTAAATCAGTTTAATTTTCTTTTATTCTTTAGGTACTTCCTCGAGGAGTCAGTGGAGATGCTTATAACTTGGCTGATTGTATTCTACAGCAATCCTTGGTGGGATCTAATGCAAATCCGGTAAGGTTTTTGTTTTTTTTTTCATCACACGTAATTTATAATATTACCCTTATGTTAATAAAATAACTAACCTTAAGCTATTTTCATATTATTTCATTAAATCTGCTATGAATATTAGTGAAAGCTAGTGGAGAAATGATTTTAATATAATTCTAATGTTGTGATGAAGAAAGGGGTGTGATTTGGAAAAATGATTCAATCGGCATAAAGCACTTAGGCATTTAGTTCGAATCTTCGGACTGAAAAAAATAAAGGTTTTACGACCGAAATCACGTTTTGGAGAAAACCCAACTCAAATTTGATACTATTCATGTATTTTTACATTATTGTGCTTTTCTTTTCAGTGCAACTTTCTCTTAAAATATTATTTTATACTTTCGATTATTTGATCCTTTAAAGCTTTAAAATACATAATACAAAGTTTATGTGTTGTTGTTTTTTTGTAATAAAACGAGCTTTACTGCTATTGAATTTCAAAACTGCTATACCAGATTGTTTACTCAATTGGATCCGCCATTTCGATTTTTGAAAACCTTCGCCTTGGGATTTGAATACGACTGAAGTTTGAACAGGAGCAAAAAAAATTTCCCCTTTGGGTTTTGTTAAAAGATATACATTTTATGTAAGCCATGGTGTAATAACAATGTATAGTTACCATTCTAACCTCGCTTTTTCGGGTTGTCTATTACTACTATTACTAGTACTATTTTACTTAAGTTTATTTTACTATAAATATGAGAGTCGGAGTCATTGGAATTAAGCAAACCGATTAAGTCAAAATTACAACAAACACGCCGATGCTGACGACAACCTGTAAATTATGATATTTTTGTTCAATTTGTCTATAGTGACTCAAACATTTGACCACATGTTGATATTTTTATAATATTCAAAATATTTTTTGTTGAAAAGTTTTTTTTTCGTATTACAACAAAAGTCATATAAATACAAATATCGTACAAAATTTGTATAAATTCATCTAGATTTCAAACCATTTAATTCGAGTTTTTGGAAAACTTTGTGTTATAGCTCATTCAATTTTATCATAGTAATGTACCAGGTCGAAATGGCTATTAACTCCAGTTTATTTTTGACAAATATTTTTAATTACACAGTACGACAGTGGTTGGTACACATGAGAAATGTTAACAGAATATGAAAATAGGCTTAAAATAAAGAAATACGTGTCTCGGCGTTTTGCTGTAGCAAGTCAGAATTTTGTGAAAATCGATTTTTAAGCTGCAAAGAACCGTGGAGGTTCACTTCTAATGTAATACATTTATTTTATTAATATTTCATTTTTCATTTCTTTTTTTTTTCATTAGAAGTGAACCTCCACGGTCCTTTTTCGATTTTCTCAAAATTCTGACGTGCTACAGCAAACGCCGAGACACGTATTTCTTTATTTTAAGCCTATTTTCATATTCTGTTAACAATTAAAATGTGTACCAAAAAAAATTTGATTTTGTCGTACTGTGTTATAACTGATTTTAGAAAGGTTCCCGTTGTTTTTTTTTTAATATTTTTATCTTATTTTTATACATATATTAAAAACAAAAACGTTATATCACAACCGATCGTTCGGCTTCTGCTGAGGCTAAAATTTCTTTTTCGGTCGAACTCTACCACGTTTTAAAAAAGGGTAGGTTCGGTTTAAAATGAAATTCCGCTAAAGCAATTGTAAAACAAAACACCAGCTAAAAATTCAACCCTCATATAATATAAAATGATAAACGAACATAAGAAAAATAGTCGAAAGTGTCCAAAATGCGGCACTCCTAATATTTTGACTATAAGTCTGCATAGGAAGAACCTCGTATATGTTCCACATTTATCTAAAATGAGAATTTCAAACCTAAGTCAATATTTTTAGTGTCAATTAAAAATTCTGAGTCGGCTAGACTTGCGACTTGTCCAAACCTTAAAAAACTCTACTACAATTTTTCCTTACTCCGTATTTGAAAAAAAAGATAGTTACATAATTTATCACAAGCCGCTAAATACCGTGACTCAAACAATTGGTCGCATTGATATTTTTTAATAATATTCTCACTGTTTCTCATGATAATTTATTTCTCTGTAATTCTTAATCGAAATATAGTTCATCATAAAACATTTTTTTAATTTTGTTTTGGAAACTTTAGCATGCAACGCATGCAGAAAAGTGCAAGCCCGTCAGCACAAAAAAAAATATTAAAAATCAACTTGAATTTATATAAAATCCATCCGTTATGTGGACAAAAATTCATTAAACCCAAAATAAAAAAAGGTGCCAAAAATAAACGGTAATTTTTAGCATCTTGAGGCTAACAAAACTGCATACCTAAAAGTTTTCTAAATTTCATTGCAATATTTCAGCAATACGTACAACAAAATTGTATCAAAACCATACACAAACCAAATATAGACTAAATTCTGTACGCACATATTTTTCCACTTTTTTCCTCGTAGTTGGTTCTAAACTACTTAAAGCACTGTCTTTGTTCAAACTTGGTCTCGCATGCGGCTGTTTTACGGCGAATATCAAAATATGATCATTTCGATCGCGTCCATTGCATTACATCATTGCTAGAATTTCTTGAAGACACATTGGATGGTGCAACTTGTAGGTAAGTCCTTTGTATTTCACTTACCATGGTGTATCTGTTCTACAAATTGAATTCCACCGCTCAAATTTCATTTCGATTAATTATACCACATTTTCAGAAATAAACCAGAAGAAGCCATACTACCGAACGCAGTTACTTCCTTAGTATTTTGGATAATGCAAATAGTCGCAATGGTTATGAAATTCTATGAGATTGGCGGCGAAATTGGCGCTGAACAATCGTATATGCTTGAACGTACTTGCATTATCGTCGAAAAATTTACTTCCAATCAATTCCTTATGGGTATATTTTATATTGGTTGCTATGATGATATCGAAACATATGGAAAAATACGTGAAAAATATAACGGGTTTAAGAATATTTTAAGTACTAGTCATTTATCGTCACGTCATCATTATATAACACAATGCCTACAACAGTTAGCATATTTGGATCCCACCAAATTAACGATGCCGTGTATGTATTCGAAAGGGGTGGAGTCGATAAGCTACTGCGTTCAGCCACTTTTGGCAGTGGAAGTACTATTAAATCCATGCAACGATACCTCTTATTTTGTAGCTGAATTGCAAATGATTCAACGACTCAAAAACTTTACACTTACACGTTTGATTTACGAAATCGTGCGCGCTGGTTTTATTTCGCTTAGCAATGTCGTCGAAGTCAGCCGTGATACTTTGTGGGGCGCATTTACATTTTTCAAGGTGCCACACATTATAAAGCAGTTGCATGCCTTACAAAGACGTAAGTTGAATTCTACTTTGAAGTTCGGAATATATTTTGTATCCATTTATTTATTATTTCAGCAAATGAAGAGCAAACACCATCAGATCATATTCCCGAAGTAGTTGAGGCTTTTGAGTTGCTGTTGGAAGACAACCTACTTCTCGATTTAATGGATACAAAATGTTCATGCAATATTATTGAATATTTACTGAATGATTGGACTAAGCAACATTTGGTCACTGATGTTCATGTAAAGCATTTTGCCACACAACGGTGAGTAAAAAATATAGACGAACGTATGAAGGGATTTTTCGTAAAGTTTTTCGATTTCACCACCGTAGTGAATCAAAAAGAAGCATAGAGTAAAATTTTAAAAACTTTTTGCATTCCCAGTTAACAAATTTTGTTTTGGTTAAATTAAGTTTTTAATTATTAGCTGAGTGAATTGTCTACCTATGTATAAACATGTAGTTTCGATTTAAATTCCATTTTTATAGTAAAATTTCAGCAGGAATATTTTTTTCTGAGATTTTAACACATTCGGGCATGATTTGCTATTCACTTTCACACGGAAATTTTGAAGTCAGTCGACAATTTCAGATAGGTAAACTACACGAACTCACTCGGAAATGAAATGCAGAACATACCCGATTAATTCCTTAACAAAAGGGTAGATCATAGAATTTTACAGGAAATAAAGTAACAAAACGTTTATTTTACCTTGTACAAAATGTACATTGTGAACATCAGCCAAACCGGACCAACAATTAAATTTTTCAATGTTTTTTCAGTGTTCATTTCGTTCAACAATTAGTTTTATTTTTTAAATTCTCGAACGTGAAGACTTAATTTTTTATTCGTTTTCGAATTGGTCTTTGTTTGGGTATTGTTTCAATCTCTCAATATTATCATCGTTATCGACATTGTGTTAAATATTGATGTTATTGGTGTTATCGATAATTTTCCTGTTATCGATTCACTTTACAATCGGTATAGTTAATCGTGATTGTTTTTATAATCAATATTTTTATCGTTATCGCTTAGTATTCTGTTTCTATTTTTATACCCGAATGCACTAATGCCCAGGGTATTATAACTTTGTTCAGCTAACGGTTGTTTGTAACGACCTAAACCAACCGAGATATATAAAAACATATTTTTATAAATAACAGAATGTTCAAAATGAAAACAGAAGTCGATTACGCCTGTCTGATATTCCGTTATTGCCCTGTATCCAAGGTAGGTTGGTATTGAGAAAGAAAATTAATAGAATACGATATTTCAGTAACTATAAAAGGCAATTTGCTAAAATTTGATATAAATGATTGGGTTGGAGGATGAGATTCGTGTGTTACCAATTTTTTGGAGCAAATAGGTATATCTTCAAAACTAGCTGACAACTCTACCAAATTTTGAAAACGCTTTAGATTCCAACTCAGTAAGCAGAATTTCGAATATTATAGAGTTCGTAGAGAGACCAATAAAAAATAAAAAAGATCGATCAAGGCGTATTTATAGAAGGTGATGGCATAAGAGCAGCTGGTTTGGTTTTTTTTTATTCACCTACATGTATTTTGTTTTTACTTTTGCGTATGAGCTTCCAAAAGCCGTAAAAACAAAAACAAAATGTGTTTAAATTTTGACAACTTTTACGCAGAAACAAAAACAAAATACATAGGAATTTTGTAGTTGTATTTATAACACCACCTTGTATGGATTCGCCTTGAGATCGATATTTTAGTAATAAGGCAGCAATTGCGCTCAAATTTGATACGGAAAAATAATTGAAAAAATAAAAAAATAATGAAATGAGAAATACACGAAAATTAAAATTTTGGAAAATGAGCACAACTTTTCCACATCAGAGCAGTAAGGCGTCCCGGTAGATAATTTCGGGATTGGAACAATCTGAAGTTCTTCTGCTTTCACTACCATAAGAAGGGCGTTTGTCGGACATATTTTAGAAAGCCTTTCGAAGCAGTTCTTCTAAAACAAATTTTAGAAATAAGGCATAGAACGTTTAAAATAATACTTATTTCTTTTTGTTTTTAATTTAAAAAATGTTTTTTGTGTTTTGTTATGCAATATAGCCCATTTTAATTAATATATCTTTTAAAATTTGCTGTTAAAAAATAATAATGGAAATAGCAATCAAAATTAATTCGTTGCCTATTGGTGTTCTTTTTGAATTTTTTTTTTAAGTTTCACATGTTAAAAAACACTGAACTTTTATAATATACATAGGTATTGACTGAAGTTTGTGGGAATATATGTATGTATACGAATTTGAAATGTTCTAAAACATTCCCATATTTCTGCTATAAATGTGGGATTGTTTTGATGGTCAGCTTCTTAAAATTTTTCAGATCTCTTCCAAAATTTAAATTTATAAAAAGAAAAATTGTCTTTTGATGAAAATGTAACAACCTAAGCGTTTAATATATGTACATTTTTTCAGCGAGAGCACTTCACTGATGCTGCAAAAACGAGAATCGGGTAATCAAGCTCTTTCAATCATCAATTTCATCATTCGTGCGGAAGTTCCACTATCGGGTGTACTCAAGACATTAAGCACCGATTACAACAAAGTTCAGGAGGCATTGTTGGGTGTACTCTGTCAAGTTTTAGTTGGTACGCTAAGAAAATGAATGTTAATATTTGAAATTTTTATTTCAACTATTTGCATTTAAAAATAGGTAACAGTTTCGATTTAATATTGTCGGTGGCCACAGTAGAAGGTCGCTTAAAAACTTTCGTTACTCGACTGATACAATGCAATGAAAATTCGAAGCAAGTTCCAGGCGAAATCGGAAAACCATCGATCATACGTTCAACACTATTTGATGTGTCCTTTCTCATGTTGACCTTCATTGTGCAAACCTATGGATCAGATGTAAATAAATAATGAAACAACAAAAAAATTAGGTTAAAAATGCAATTATTTTCAGGTGGTTTTATCCGAACATGGTGACTCTTTTTTCGAAAAATGGGTACGTGAATGCATGGCTGAACGTAATAAGCCTAAGAATCCACGCAATATGATTGCCCTCTGCGATGAGCAAATTGTCGATGAGCTTCTATTAAGTCTGCGAAATCCAGAAGCGCAACATAAGAATAGGTACTTTGTGAAATTCACTTTTTGTTGAAAAATATTTCTTATAAAAACTATGAATCTCTAATTTTACTACAGCAATCTAACTTGGCAAGACATCTGTTTAAATCTGCCAGGCGTTCTTAATCATGTGTTAATCGCATGGGAAAAAGATATACTCTCATCCACGGATGTGAAAAGTATTTTGGAAAATATAAAGCGTAGAATGTTTGCTTTCTCTGTGTGCGCCACTTCGTTTTTGTGCGCTTACATGTATTCTGTGCGTGAAAATGAGCTGCTGAAGCCATTGAATATGATTCAACAATTTTTGACACCACTTAGTAGTGAAGAAATGGCTTCGCAGGAAAATGTAAAAGAACGTTTGGGTCTGTCTTTTCAAATTATACGCAAAATGCAACAAGACGTGCATCCATCAAGTAATACAAAATCACGTAGCATAACACTCACACAGAATTTAGTATCACAAACTCCGCTTGCCGATCAATTTCGTGAAGTTTGGAAAACGGTGACAGAGCATGGCTGGTTGCCAGTGATGTCGGCGCAGGTGCTGGAGTCACTGTTGCAGTCAGGTGGACCAACTTGGTTGACCAAGCATTTAGTACAAGAAATACTCAACTGCAAGTATACGAAGGTAAGTGGAAATAAGTATAATTAATTAACTTTAGGGATATTCCATTGAAATGAGGTAAAGCTATAAAATTTTAAAATTCCATTAATCATCCCATTCAGTAATAACATATTGCTAAGTTACTGTAAATATTTCATTAACCTGTTTGAAAAATATTTAGAAGAAAACTGGAATTTTTGAGAATTTCTTAGTAATTTTTTCATTTCTTTTATTAGCATTATTTTGTAGTTGCTGATTTGGTTTTAATGCTGCATGGTAAAATTTATAAATAACTACATTAGTAAGATTCAAAATAATAACGAAAATGATTTTAGTAAATAATTATTTTCACAGATTTTTTACTTATCCCACCAGTCACAATTTCTATAAGTTTTTATTAGTTTTATTATTAATGGAAACAAAGACGTAGAGTACATATGTATTTTACAACACAGAGAAATTTAGCTTGAAAATTAAATAGTCTTCTTACTACATATTTATATTTTTAAGGATGTGGTATATAACATTTTTTTTTTAAATTTGATTTTACTTAAAGGACATGATGAAGACATTGGACATTGTGTTTGCCGTACTACATTTAGATATTGATCGCAATACGGAGGCGTTGCTGAAATATGTGATACCGTTATATGCTCATCAAATGGTTGGGTAAGTGTATTTGAGTTATAATTTTACTTAACATTTTAAAATTTTATACGATATTTGCTATTGGCATCATCAGAAGGTTCTTAAATATTTAGCTGAACTTTTCTTTAGAGCGCCCGTAATAACATAATGGCGCTTAGTAGACAATTTCAGGAGTTAAAATCGGTCTTCCTTAGAGTCGAGAGCACTTCCTTTCTTTTCCTTCTGCTTTTCTTATTCTGCTATCTACAGAATCATATAAAATATTTTAATCATATATAGAAAAGCCCTCCTAGAGCATGCTGCGAAACACTTTTTTCAGCACTTCTTGGTTAAATCTTCTAGAATGGCTTTCGCTTTAAATGCAAATCTCTATCCTACCAAATGTTCTTTTGTAACTAGGATACAATTCAAAAGTGCTAAATTTGAAATTGAAGCAAAGTAATATAAGGTGGTGTTAACCAAGCAGCTGATTGGATTTGTTTGGTGAACTTAATGTCAAAATTATGTGTTTTTGTTGTAATACTTACTGTCATTGTGCGTATAATTTGGTAGTGTACATTTTAGTTTTTGAATTTGCCTTGGCTACAATGCTACTTTTAATTCTAAAATGATATAAATATAGAAGAATACAAGGCGAATTCACATCATCTGGTGCTATAAGTACAAACACAAAAATTTACACTAACAAAATATATGCATAATGGCAGTATGATTTAAAACAAACACACCATTTGGTCTTAATGTTCACCAAGCAAATTCAATCATCTGCTTCATCAACTTCACCTTATATGAATTGGCATTGGAAGAATGTTGCACTTAAGTTTTTTTACGGATACTGACAATTTTGTAGTTTCATAATTTGTACATATTTGGAGATTTGTCCTTGCCACATTGATAGTAATAAAATATAAATTATGGTATTTCGGGATGTTAAATAAATTTGTTTTAGCTTCAAATTTTCCTAATTTACATTTTATTTAAAAGAAAGAGTCGTAAAATCATTATCCATGGCTCAAACAAAAAACTTTTCGCGCCAGACTCAGAAGATCCTGCCAACCTCGGATTAGTTTGGAATGATTACATGTGTGATCGGTGCCATCGTCACCGAAACAGTTTTTTTTTTTAAATCAATAGAGATATATAAAATATAATTAGATCTTTATAGAGTGCGAGCAGACCTTTTAACTTTAACATTCAAAGTAATTTTTAACAAATAACTGTAAATATTTATTTATGACCATTTCAATTTCCAGCGGAGATATTAATGAGCCTCAGTCACATGTGTTGGCTCTCCTTTCTGTGTACTGCATAATATCAGCATTGGAACATCGCCAAGGTATCGATAACCTACAGAAAAAGCGCACACGCACACATAGTGATCCCGATTGCAACAGTGGTGATTTGGATTTAAATAATGCTTCCAAATTGCGAAAACTCAATCAAGAGGGTGGCTCAGACAACTCATGTTCGAATGATTTCCTCAATGACAACCATCCACTCTTATCCGCTGCTGGAGTTGTTAACACAGATATCATTGGACCGACGACAGCGCGCGACGCTGCACGAACGGCAACGCTTAAGGAACCGCTCTATTCTAGTGTACAGCATATCTTTAAAGTATTACAACAATTCGTAACGTCAGATGAACTAACGCCGAAAGTTTACTTCGTATGTCGTTTCATTCAACTGCTGGTTGAGTGTGGTGGGGAGCGTATACGACCCGTTCTCAAATTGCTGCCGCCACAACTCATACAAAATCTGCTTAAAATAATGGTTACGGAGGATATCAGTGTGGGCCTAATTTGTCGGTTAGTTTTATTTGAAATTTTCATTTCATTGCATTCATTTAAATTACCTGCGTAAAAACAAAAAATCGTAACTTGGATATTTTAATACATTTCAGCCTTTACGATCTCCTCACACCGACGGGACGACAATCGGCTGTTTCTGATCTATGTGTTTGGCGCAATATTCGTTTAAAAGATAATAGTATAAAATTCTAAAATTTAGTAATAAATATTTTAATTTCAAATCAATAATTAATCATTATATGTCGCATTTGTGTATTCATATAATGTCGATTGCAGCAGTGTTTTCATTCGAGAAGAATACCTGTCAAGTATGGCGTCTAATTAAAACTTCATAAAGAGATACGAGTTAAATATGGGAGTAGTAAGTAGTAGTCGTTTGAAGTAAGTAGTAGTAGTAATAGTAGTGGCAATAGCGATTAGTAAAAGTTAGTAGCATTGTCAAAAATAGTAGTAGTATTAAGTAGTATTATTAGTAAAAAATAGTAGTGGAAATAAGTAAATGTAGTAGTAGAAACTAGCCGTAATTAGTAGTAGCCTTAATAAAAATAGTAGTAGAAATTAGTAAAAATAGTATTAGTAATTAGTAGTCGTCATAAGGATAGTAGTAATTAGTGATAGTAGTTCGTAGTACTAATTACTAGTAGTAATCCGTATGTGTATTTGTTATTTCTAATATAAGCGTCATGCGACTTCGTAAGGCCATATCGACACGACTTGCTTTACGCGATGTAAAAATCCACTTTCATGTCGCTAAAAAGTTCTACATCAAAAATGTTTACTATAATTCCACGGTTAGGGTGTGTTTAAGCAAGCTTGAATTTTATTATGTAAAAAATTAAAACCCCCGAGAAATTTACGTTAATGCCTAAACTTTGTAAAATAATATCTAAGCCTCATTGCATGTACTATATACTTAAAATCCCGTTTGCTTTCATAAAACTCACTTTCCTAGGTAAGTTCACTAACCTCCTTTTAAAAGCTTCCTCTTTGTCGGAGTTAATTTGATAGATCTTTGGAATTGGCACAGCTTACTTCATAAAAATAAATGTGACGGAATGATTTCAATTTGGGAAGAATGGACCAATGAAATACATAATGTAAAAACGCCCAACTACAAACTTTTTACCAAATTAAGTTTGAAATTCAGTCCTTTCGCCAATTCATGTTAACAAATCTTTGCCATATATTTACATAATTGGAATTTGTTTTCTTTGTAAATATGTTGGGATATTTGTACACATGCAATGGCGATAAGTAAAATTATTTACGTGATGACTTTTGGGAAATATTTAAAAATTACATATGTATGTAGATTGTATATAAATACAGTGCCGCAAGCAATTGACCATCCATTGATTTTTTACGCAATGTTTTTCATTATATGTTTTTCCTTAATTCTTTCTAAAAGTTAAGTTCGAAATATTATATGTAAGTCACCATATGGTCAATCCGTTGAATCACTGTATTTTGTTTGAACTATACTAGGAATTCAACGAATGTATTTTTGTAGAACATTTTAACCCATTAACACCAACACAAAAGAGAATTTTTAAACTACCTTATTTGGAGAACTTGGACGGCTCTAAGGAGATTAAAATGGTGTACAAAATTATTATTCAGAAAATTTTAGTAGAGGTCCTCTCTGACAGTATCTGGGTATGATTAAAACCGAATTATGCAGATAATAAAAAAAGATAATGCTAATATGACTGCTTTCACACGATTCAGATCCTGAATTCGAGCTCGCTGTGTATTGGAGTCCTATCAGACGTGTTTGGTTCCTTTTAAAATCTATTATATTTTCTCTATTCAAATAAACAGCATATAAAAGTAATTAGGAAATTTGAGAGAATTCCCAATTTACAAAAACAACCGGAAAGGGGTTTAAAATGCATAAATAAATATTGCGTTTTTTAAATAATTTTTTAAATTTATTTTATCTTGAATTCTACGCTCATAAACGCAGGTTTTTTTTTTAGTAAAAAACAAAACCAAGTAAAAATGTTCACGAAATAATTTTCTTGAAAGTATTAACACTCCAGCGACCTTCGAAACAAAAATTTTTACACAAGTCCAAAAATAATTTCAAATTAAATTTGATCCTAAAGGTCCTGAAGGTTTCGCTACACAGTATGGTGCATGGTACCACCAAGTTTTGAGTATTTATTTTTCTTTATTTAGATTTAATTATTTTTTATAAAAATATAGTTCATTATATGACAACACCGGTTAAATCCAAGTTTCAAACTTTTATAAAATAGAGAAAAATTTCAATGAGCTTTACACGAGATTTTTAAATCTTTGATTCGCATTTTTAGACAAAATATGGTATGCAGTTTTGTAGTCATCCAATTTTAGTATAATAGAGTGCAAATTTTAAGTGACTACAAGTTGCCGTTTATTGTTGATACTTCCCCAAATAAAATTTAAAAAAAAAACAGCTCAACATAGCCATATTTATCATTAAAGAAAAGAGAAGTTACTGATTAGCTATAAAAAATATGCGACCCCTACTTCCTATGTACATATATCTAATTCAATTAGTAACAAACCATATCAAAAGTCGAATGAATGAAATCACATAATTTTACTGATTTGCTTTTTTAATTAATGTTGAAAATTAAATTAATATAAAAACGCCTACCTAAACGTAAATTTAAGTCGAAAAGGCAGACGCTAACCCTAAAATTAAAGAGTTGATTCTCGATATCACTTGAGACATGCCTCAAACTGGGTATCACCCACGGTATGGCCCTGCATCGCTCTTAAAACATTGCGTTCAAATAGCGCGCGATTTGATTGCAATTGGTCGGCTGCTTCCTTATTTAGAGGATCTTCAGGATTGGGCTCCTA
Organism: Anomoia purmunda; assembly: GCA_951828415.1. Classification (NCBI taxonomy): domain Eukaryota; kingdom Metazoa; phylum Arthropoda; class Insecta; order Diptera; family Tephritidae; genus Anomoia; species Anomoia purmunda. The sequence continues at coordinate 29,889,562 of OX639996.1, read as the reverse complement.
AAATGTATTTTTTTGCTTAGTTTATATTTATAATTTTTTAAAGTCATATTCTGGGAATATTTAACTCACCAAAAAAAGAAATTGTAGTCCGTAAACAATCGAACTAATGGTCAATACTGGATTCCAGTCTTCTCGCAGTATATTTAAACAGACATTGCCTTCCAGATCGATGTTTGGATGGTAGACTTGTGTTTCGCATTTAACTTTTGGTGGTTCGTGTGGATAGTTTGGACCGACGCGAAAACTAAACACAAAACGTCCGTTCTTATAGAAACCTTCGTCAGGACAAATCGTGAGTTTGAAATTGAGCAAGTCATTTGGGTCAGGAAACTCAGTGGCGCATGTTTTCGGCAGGTTTAACTCGTTGATGTCTGTAAATATTATATAAGAACAAAATTAATAAAGCCTCAATACTAAGCGAAAATACATAAATTTGTAAAAAAAAAAAATAACACGAGTAGACAAACATCCAACCAGTACTTAAAACAAGCACTAACGATCGATTCACCATATTCAAATCACTCGAATCTTGATCTATACCTGTTTCCATTATTGCTATGCCTGCCAGAACCGTAGGAAGTAAGATCTCGATAATCGACTTGTACTCGTAAATATCGGGATGGTCAAAAAAAAAAAATCGTTTGAAATAGGATCCTAAATTGAGGTCGACTGTTTCTGCGGATACTAAAATGGCAAAATTAGATGGCTTTTAACTGAAACCATCCATGCGAATATGTTTGGACGAAACAGCTGTTCTCGAAACCTAATGCCATCCTATTCCAAAATCACTCGTATAAAATTTTGTTACCTAAGCGGTTTTTTTCTTTTTTAGAAAAATGTTTAAAATTTATTCGTTAAGGCACATTTGTCTTTATGAAAACTGTTTATCTATATTATATACAACTAGGGCTTTCGCTTCTACAGTTTTCCCTTGACAAATTATGGATAGTATTTTCCATTTCTGAGAATCTGAGAAAAACATATCTCAGGATTACTTTTGGTTACTTATATGATTGGAATATCATACCAGTTCTTCAGCAGCTACATACAAATTATACGGACCCTAAAATGGGTTCTTTGGTTCATCTTGTATCATATGCTCCCATTTAACTAAAATACGAACCTAAAAATTATACCACGACTCCAGGGATACATTTTTGGATATGTCATCTACTGGGTATTGTATGTAAAATTATTGTGCTCCATCTAGTAAGTAAATTTAGCTAAATGTTCATTAATGCACTTCATACCTCTAAAATAAGCTCAATTTTTACATTCTATATCAAATAATTGTGCCTAGTGAATTGCGTACATTGAAGTTTACCTTTTTGTATACGTAGCTGTGCAGCTGATGCTTTCTTTTGCTGCCCTGTTCGAGCCAACTGTTCCCCATCCTTTTTTTGTTGTTTTAGTGAAAACAATTTGATCATAACGTTCTTGTTGCTTCTTCGTTTACTTCCGTATTCTTTTTTTCTTAAATATTAAATGTTATTGAACTTTCTTATTTCGCTGCCACAGTTATTGCTACCAATTCTTCGTTTCACGCTTTTGCTTTAATTTTATTAGCTGGTTACTACTGCAACTTAAAATATCGTCTAAGGTCGGAGACAGGGCGCTGGCACTTTGTTGTTGTTTGTTTCGATGATGCGTATTTTCAGCTAGGCTTTGCCACTTTAATTTCCAACCAAAATTCTATCTATAAATGTGTTAATATCCTTTTACTTAAATTTGCAATAGTCCAGCACTTGAATTATTTTCTCGGATTATTCTATATGGATTTGTTCCAAACCTTTCGACTTCCATCAAGAAATGCCAAAAAAATGATCCGATAGAGTTGCCGTCTCCCCAAAATACCTTCTTTGTTTTCTATTAACAAAATGACTATTCACGGTGTGAAACAAAATTTTTGACATTACAATGGTCCGTACTCAGTCAAAATTAGGATACCAGAAAATGATGTCAAAATCCATCAAGTAAATTCAAGTCCCAACTTCGTTTTAATTATGAATAAATCAATACTACAAAATACAATTATACAAATATTTGTTTGCAATAGAAGTGTCAAGTTATTTTCTAAGTATAGATTTTCAGATATTGATTTGTATACCGAGTATTCGTTATATACCCGCTAGTTGTATGTAACGCAGATGCTAAAGCAATAGAATATGATTCAGTTGTGCCAATTTTGTGTTACGTTGTAAGAAACAGCATGCACCAAAATAACAATAATAACTTAAACAGAAATTTCACAGCATAAACAACACACACTGCCGCGTAACCATCTTATGGACCCCAAATGTATTGAAGTTATTGTATTATAAATAATTTTCATTTAATTTTAAATTGATTTTTACCATCACTTGGTTTTTTTACTGTACTGGCAATACTGGCATACAAAGGCTAACGGCAACTCTGTTGACTAGCAAACATGTGATATTTTTCTAGTTCGAATTCTACTCAAAATCAAAACAAATTTTGGCAACAAGCCAATTTCAATGAAAAAAATTAAAAAGTTTATGGTACCAGTTTTTTACGAAGATGTCCAAAGAACCCAACATCGCCAAAGAAGCTGTGTTTAAGCGAAGTGAAAATATTGCGGAGGGCACTCCAATAGTCCAAGGATATGATTGGAATCAAGGAGTTGATTATTCCAAACTTCTGCAGTCATATATTCATACAGGTTTTCAAGCGACAAATCTTGGGATGGCAATAGAAGAAATCAACAAAATGGTAGGCAACATATGTGTATTTTGAAACTTCTCACGATTGCAACATGGTATTGTAAAATATTGACAGCTTGATTGCAGGGCTGAACCACTTAACCCAGATGAGGAAGACGTACACGAATCGGATGAATTTATAAGACGGAAGCATAGCTGTACAATTTTCATGGGTTTTACGTCTAACCTGGTATCATCTGGGCTACGTGAGACGCTTCGTTTCCTAGTGGAGCACCAAATGGTGGATTGTATAGTAACAACTGCTGGAGGTGTTGAAGAGGATTTTATTAAGTGTCTGGCACCTACATACTTAGGCTCATTTGAGTTGCCTGGGCGTGATTTACGAGAGCGTGGTATAAATCGGATAGGTAATTTGCTTGTACCGAATGACAACTATTGTAAGTTTGAGGATTGGTTGATGCCATTGCTGGACGAAATGGTTGAGGAGCAAAAAACAAAAGGAACCATTTGGTCACCATCACAGATTATAAATCGCCTAGGAGAACGAATTAATGATACCAGCTCTATATACTACTGGGCAGCAAAACATAAAATTCCAATATTTTGTCCAGCTCTCACCGATGGCAGTCTGGGTGATATGATGTATTTTCACTCCTTCCACAACCCAGGGCTGGTAGTTGATATTTTGTCCGATTTGCGGCGATTAAATACAATGGCTGTTAAAGCGAAAAAATCTGGAATGCTTATACTTGGTGGTGGAGTTATTAAACATCATATATGCAATGCAAACTTAATGAGAAACGGTGCCGACTTCTCAGTTTATATTAATACTGCTTCAGAATTTGATGGCAGCGACAGTGGTGCTCGACCAGACGAAGCTATATCTTGGGGTAAGATACGCAAAGATGCCACACCAGTGAAAGTCTATGCAGAAGCGAGTTTAGTTGTACCATTGATTGTTGGAGAGACGTTTGTTAAAAGACATTTTAATTGTATAAAGAAAACGGAACAATAATTTACTTAAAAAAACTAAACTTGATTTAATATGTGTATTTATAGTTGGGCGGGTATGATCAACTTTGGGGTATGCCTAAGTTTTTTCGGAATCTATCAAATAGTCTGACGAACAATACTTATCGTGATCCATATAGACCAATATTGATAGATTTCCTTATATCTAAATATTTTGAGATCCGTATCACGATCCAACAATGCTACGTGATCAATAAATAGCATAATCCTGTATCGCGATACCAATATAAATATTGGTTGTGAGAGAGTTTTTAAATTGGAAGTCAAAAAACACATGTATTTAGCAAGTTTGATACACATTTCGATAGTCGTACAAGCCATTCGAATGGTCGTGACCAGCCTTATTTCTAATCAGCTGACTGGCAGTAGTGCCATTCAATTAAGTGTTACCCTTATTCGGGAACGAAAAGTCATAAATGAGGAAAGCCATAATAAGAAAAATTTTCTTTGAATTCGATATTTATTTGTGTAAGATAAAATATAATTAAGAAAGAATAAAAAATATATACGCCAAGATAGAAGCTGCTCAGTAATATAACTGACTTTTATTTAAACATAAGTGTCGAAAGTGAGCACGGAATTGCAACGTTGAGTCGTAGTCGCAGTTGGTATTATAGCAACGACCACGGTGACGAAAAGCAAGAAAAGAGTGGACATCGAGGAAATCGAATTGATCTAAAAAAAATATTTGCAATTTATTATATTTGTTAACAATTTAAAACTCGCGAAAATGGTGTTGAAAGTGTACGTCAGCGGAATGTCCGGCAACAAAGAAGTAAGTATATAATATATAATATTGGCATGGTTGGTTATTAATGGCACTAGTGGTTGATGAAAAAAATGAATGTGCTAGTATGCGGGTGGGGCTGGCTGCCCAGCACTGGGCAGAAGCATAATTTACTATGTGCAAAAAAAACCCAAGACTGTGTGCAGAGGTGGCATGTATTACTCTACGATGTTAAATGATTTTTTTTTATCAATTCGTGAAATAAATTTTGGTTTTGGGAACGAAATGCGAGATGTGCTTGGTGGATAAAAGAGATTGGCATATGTATAATATGCGATAAGATTAAATTCTAGTGCGTTTTGGCAAGTTCTACAGTGGGCAGCCTATAAATTGGTGCTGAATGCCAAGTTAGCGTTGGCCGCGGCCGTGGAAGTATTGGTGGTGGTGGTTTGTCATCGTTCAATGGTATGCAGTGTTTTGCACCACACTTCATTGCTTTTGAAGATACCACCTGTTAAGCGATAAGATCGATTAAATTATTGGGTATTAATCCTTTTACTTTTTCAAGTATATGTATATTATGCTTGCTTTGTTGCTTTGTTATATGTGCTTAGTAATAACTAAAAAAAAGTTTCCTGCACAGCTTGATTGTCGCTTTGTTTGTATGCACAAACATATATGTACATATGTATATGTATGTATGTATGTATATACATAGGTACATACATATGTATGTGCTTATGTGGTCATTCTTTGTTTTAAAATCACTGTCAATCGCTATGAATCACAATTTTGTGCCTACGGGCTATTACCTGAAGATTCGTAGAAGTGAGGGAAAGGTTGAACCGGTATCCATTCAAGTAAATACACTTATGTTCATGTGTATGGCCAATAGAATGATAAATACATATATATCTCTACAAATAAAAATACGCCGCTTGTAACATGGCAAAGTTACATTATTTTTATTTTATTTATTATTTTTTATTATTATGCATATGTACATATGTATCTACATATGTAAATTGAGTAAATGAAATTTAAAAAATTAAACTTACATAAATCATTAGTTATTTAAAGAAAAATATTCGCAACAGTTTGAATAATTTAGGCCTTGATTCCGTGAAAACAATATCTAAAGCTTCGAAAACTAAGTTTAGTTCAGCATAGGTTCTAGAAATTGGAGTGTTGACAATTTGTTCTAGAGAAGCCAGGTTTAAAGAGTTCCGATTGATGAATGATTAGCGGGAATATTAAATGCAATCTTTTCTAAAACGGAGGGGCAGTCCGTTGCGTTTAATGCCAAACGAGAATGCTAAAATAGATCTCTAATAAGTGAACACCAAATGATTTTAAATATCAAATGTCATCAGTAACACAATATAATTTTTTTTACATATGCACATATGTATGTACATACATATGTATGTATGTCTGTATATCGATTCCGATCAAATTTTTCGGAATCTAAATGGATTTGTGTTCTTGATTTCGATTCCGATCAAATTTTTCTCGTTTTGAAAATGGTTGTCTTTGATTGATCGGAATGAATGAGTGATTTCTTCATTTGTTAATAAATCACTCTTATTTATGCTTAATACAAATTTAAAATTGATATATCGAATTGTTTTATTGACTCAAATGCAGCCATATGCCACAATCAGCTTGTAAATTCTTTACATTTGAGTCAACAGGTTTTCCGTTTTCGTACTTTATTGAATATGTATTTATGTCACTGAGAGAACTCCCAGAAATTTGTTTCTTTCATTCTTATTCTTTCTTTAAAAGGTGAAGAAACGCCAGCAACGTGTTTTGATGATCCTTGATAGCAAGAATGTCAAATACGACATTATCGATATTACAGAGCCGGGAAAGGAAAGCGAAAAGGAATTGATGCAAACCAAGTCGACCAGTAACGGAGCGACAGTTAGCGACCCCGATCCACGACACCCTCTACCACCGCAATTATTCAACGAGGAAGAATATTGCGGCGATTATGATGCATTCGATTTGGCCAATGAAATAGATACGTTGGAGCAATTCTTGAAATTGGCACCAGCCGATACAACAGCCGTTTCCAGTGCACAGCTAGAGTTGAAACAGGAAAATGGCGAAGCGAAAGGCCCAGCAAGTGTAGAGGATGATGAAAATAAGGAAAACAAAGAGACTGTTGAGGAGAAAAAGGACGGTGAAGAGGGCGGTAAAGCGACTGAGGGCAGTGAGGCAGCTACCGGCGCTGGTGCTGATGAGGCTGCAAACGGCGACGGCGAGAACGCGAATGCTGAGGTTTGAAATGCAAATTTTTTATGTTGACAGCAAATCGCAAAATTATAATTGCGAAAAAAGCGCTAAATAATGCTAACTAAATGCAAACTCGTATGCTCTTATATAGCGTAGTAGCATTAACATATACGTTGGATTTTCACTTAATCTTACATTTTAATTAATCATTTATTATTTAGTTTATTTGAATAATTTGATTTAATTTATTTTTTTATACTGCGCATAAAAAAGCAATCAAAGTAAATTAAAATCGCCAGCATTATGAACTAATAACCAGTGTGCAAAATAATATTCTATCCGTATGACATGACATTATTTAGGTTATCTTTTTTCATTTTGTATTTTGTTGTACTAAATCTTTGTACGTGGGTCTACAAAAAAAGTATAATTTGTAAGAAGCGGCTCTTATAAAGTTAAACAGTACAGAATTGTTTGGCGAATATTCTAGAATAATTTTCTGTTTAAAAAGAAATAATTCATAAATAAAAAAAATGAAATGATTGAGATCAAGTCAAACTAGTAGTTTTGAGTAATTGATTTAAAAATTTTACTTATAAAACAATCGCTAAAAAATTTTAAAACTATACGCTTGTAAAAAATCTCAAATTTACGCGGAATAATTTTTACATCCTTATTACAAATATGCCAAACAATTTTATAAACAATATTGCTTTTCACATTTTACGTAACATTTTCCCTTAATAAAATGTTTAATGGTTTTATAGTTCACATATGAGTATTTGAAAAAAATAGATATTTCGCGACGTCATGAAGCTTATCTATTAATACATTTGTTTATTCGAATGCACGAAGGTTGGGCCATATAAAAGGAGCATTTTTTATGCAAGTGGCATACAAGTTTTAATATCTAAAAATAATTTTATACAGACATTTGCATGTAATACTTAATTATTAACTTAAACAATGTGAAAAATATGTTATCTAACTTAGAAACGAAATCGAAAAATAAGTCGAATTTTTTACAAGGCATAAAAAAAGTAAAAAAAAATAAAAGAATTTCAAAAGCATTAAAAATAAGCCTTCATGCATAAATCGAATTCAAAGTATATCCGTAGGTATAATACAATATTATTGAAAAATGTCACAAAAACCCCGAACGAAACAAACAAATCAAATTAACTCCGCTCCAACAAGTAATGAACTGTTAAAATATTTCTTACTTTGACCTTAGTGGTAGCAACGAAAAAATTTCCACTTTAAAATAATTTAAGCCATCTATTTCAAATCAAAACTCAAATCATCATCAATGGGCATTATGTACCAATCTTTATTACGCAGTTGGTCATTTGTAATATGCCAAATTAGTTTGAAAAAAAAAACTAATAAACATAATACATATTTCTATGTATGTATTGTATTAAGAGCAAATATATAAAAGACATAAGAAAGAAATCAATGAATGTATGTTTATAATGTATATTATTGGAATACGATTAAAAATACATTCTTATAATTCTAGAAAAAAAACAATTATTTTGCTTACTATATATACTGTATTTTAATATTAAAAAAACACAAAAATATCAGCTGTATGTTTATGTTTTTCGTTGCGCTGCTAGCTTTCAATTACGGCACACTGTCGAAAATTTGAAAGCTTTACTTTCGTCTCCGGCCGCGGACACCGCAAAGTGCATGATTTTGAATGAAATTTTTTGAAATTTTAGGTACCCAGTCTCGCCTATACCATCTTTAGACTCGGCTCGGCTTTCAACGTTAATTTTGCAGATACCTTTAGCATAGGTCTAAAAACACACGAAAATACCACATGGGTAAAAGGGGAATTCAACGAAAACTTTATTTTTTTTCGAAAAATACAGAAAACCCAAACTGAATTTTAACACGTAATTTCTGAAGTAAACGAGGCTCCAAGTTTGGGTTAGATTTTATGTGTTTATGATTTTATTAAAGTAATTACTAATTGCAGAATTTGACTCTCAAAACAAACTAATCCGCTATCAATGTGCTAACCAGGCAGTAATTACTTTTTAAATACTTACATCGTTATGAATTACTAAACTAAATAAAATCGGAACTTACATATGTACATAAATTCGATGACTGGCTATTCTTCAGATGAAAGTTCGACAAAAATATGTTGCTATGCAGACAATTGAAATCAGCTACATAACAACTATGTATGTATAAAATAAGAAAAGGTTTTCTCGCTAATACAACTGATAGTTATCGGCCAGGCTTATTGCAGGGATTATTAATAAGAACTGTTACTGAATCCATCATAGCCCGAATTTTCGTGAAATCTACGAATCATCGATGTGCTGGAATTATTCGAATAGTAACATTGGTTTGGAAATCGAACATGCGATTGCCAATCGAGCGTTCGAATATTCGAACTATTTGAAGAGCTATAAAAAGGTATCGTTAGAGAAATGAAGGATAAATAAAATTATGAGCTTACCTTGCTCTTTCGAATTTACGGACACAACCTGATTGAGTGGTAAGCACACACATTTTCTTGCACCAAAGTTTTTTTTTAATTTTCTTCGTTTACATAAAAATAAAAAAATAGATAAAAAAAATTGAGGGTCAGTATCACAAAATATTAAGTTAAATTTAAGTTCTAGTTAAGAAAAATCTTAGCTACGATCAGTTTTAGATTTTGATCACATTTGCCTTTCACAATGTATCTAATCCACTGTTAACAAAGATAAGAACAGTTTAAGTCCACAATCTTAGCGACTTAAGTTGAACTTAAGTTTTTCTAAAAAGTTCAACTTAAACATGCTTTTTAAAACTGGCCCTGAGAATTCTTCCACATAGTTAGTTAGGTAATTCGAAAATTTTGATAAAAACTAGCTGACCAGGCGTGTTTCGATACACCCTATACGATTTACGCGATTTGACCATACAGTGAATTTTTCTAATAATATTCGCAATGTTTTTCGTGATAAATTTTGTTCAATCATTTTTTATAAAAATATCACAAAAAGCAAATGGATAATTAAAAATTTCAAAAAATTTCCGTTGATTTTTGAGGTTTTTTTTTCAAATTATTAAATAAGGCAAAATACATATGTGTAAAACCTGCCAGCATAAACCAATTTTAATCAACAGAAATTCATATATAAAACCCATCCATTATATGGAAAAAGTTAGATATTTAAATTAAAAAATCAAATCTTAAAAGAAACAAGAAACAACAAAATGTCAGCGTTCTAAATTTAGCTCAAAAGAGTTTTAAGCATGAAGTTACCAACAACAACACAAATAGTAATTGGATTCCATTTTTTCCGTCAAGGCAAGCGTTATTCGCAAATTTAAAATTTTTCAATTATATTTCGAAATTTTAAAAGTTCGTGGATCATATTTGATATTTTATGCGTTATTTTCTTTTATATTCATTAAAAAAAAATTGTAGCTTTGGAAAATTGTAAGATTTGGTATTTTGTATTAATGTCAACGTTTATAGACTTAATTTAATTGCTATTTTTAGGGCCTGCCACTATTTTTAACCTTTTCTATAACAAACAAAATTTCGCAAGTCAGCCTTTGTACCGTAATGCATTCACTAATATCTCAGTATTTACGCATTAATAAAATTATCAGTATAAATTAAGTATGTAATTATAGTCACTTTACTCGACTGGCGCTGCGTGTTTTATGAATGCTTGTAAAAATTGTCGTGCGTGTGTGCTATGGCCGCTCGAGCTCTGCCACAACAATTAAAAACCGCTGCCATCGAGCTTTTGCAATTATTTTACAAAAATAAAAATAAATCTAATATATTGTCGTCGAAAAACAGAAAGAAGAAGATAAGCAGGACACTGAAACTGAAGCGGGCGAAATCGACACGGAGAGCAGAAAGGAAGAAGGTAAATTATATTACTTAAAATTGTGATGAATAAAATTAAATAATTAATATTTTGTAATATAAAGGAGATGTGGAAGAAAGCACGGAAAAGAAAGAGGAAACGAGCGAGGTTTGTGTCTACCAATTGTTTAAAATTATAATGCTTTGTTGATTGCATGAAGTGCGTTATCTAGTTTTTATACCCGTGCACACTAGACTAGGAAACAGGGGTACCGTTAATTTATTCTCATAATTGTTACGTAATCAATCTACTTTATCAATTTTGTTAGAAATCCCTCAAAACGGGAAATCTTGTTGTATAAAAACTCTTATTGTGCTGTGGAAAAATCAGCTGATGCTTTAATATTCGATAAGAACCCGTTAACGGTACCCCGATATGCCAACTCCTATATTTTATTTGTATGCACATTAGGGTAGGACAAAAATTTATGGGGGGAAAATAAAAGTCGGAAATTTACTGCTCTCATCCTAGTCGTAGAATCAAGCCCTGTTTCATTTCAAGACACTTTAAAGAGCAATACTAAATTGTTTATTACACCATTTCTTAATATTGACTATTTCTAATGGGTCTCCTAAATATCGAATGCATAAAAAAAATAATATTAAAAAATGATTAAATAAACAATGAAATATATAGGAAACTATATATTATATAACATTGAAATTTCGACTTTACTTTTTTTAACCACCTAAATGTAAGAGTAATAGCAAAATATTCTTTACAAGTTTTGCCAATTTGGTCTTTCCTTGTTTTATTTAAAAAGAAAAGAAGATAATTCTATAACAAAAACCATGTACGTGTATGTTTAAATGTGACTATCTAGTAAATTTATGAAAACCTAATAAATATATCATTGTTATCAAAATTTCTAACATTTCAATCCGAATTTTTAGAAAGTTCCAAATCAACCAGAATTTTTAGCCACTTCAAAGTTGGCTACTTAAACTTAAACTTTTGCTGTAAAACTACATACTTGAAAATCTTCCACGGAGTAAAAAGGATTTTTTATACATTTTCTAAAAAGTTTTAAACTTCGACTTAAATGGGGTTCGTTATAGAATCAACTATGTTTGTATAAAAAAAAATTAAACTTGCGGATTTGCCAAAACTTGCGAATATATTTTGCTTTTACTGATTATGTATGCTATATATAATAAACTTTGATCGAATAAACTATTTTAGTATTATCTGTTTTTATGGATATGTCTGTCTGTTTAATTATAGTTTTGCATGAATTTGCACAGAATGCGTTCCTTTACCTTTTGAGTATTCTCTCTTTCTGCGAGAGCTATTTTCCTTTTTGATAGTTCTACCGGTTTTTTGCCAGAAAAGTTGGAAAGAAAACTTTTATTCATATGTACTATATTATGTTATCCAGCTAGAAACTTCTTTCAAGCGGTATTTTCACATTAACTTCAAATTTTCGTGACTTTAATGTATTAAGTCAACTTCTTTTGACTTAAAAAACGAAGATGTAAGTTTCATAAAATAGAGAGAATAGGAGCCAGAAAAGAAAGATGAATGAACGAGGCAAATATTTATTGCTTACTGTCTCCGAGGACATCACTGCTAGCCAACAAATAAAAAACTTAACAATTCGTGAATGAAAATATTTAGTCGAAACAAGTGAATATGTACGGCTTGTCGGGGAAAGTCGAACACTAAATGGCTGGAAGATTAAGTATTTTTGGATTGTTTTTTTAACAGCGTACGTTCGGTTAAATTATGTTCCCACGGACGTAACTTAACTTCCAAGTAATTCGCCAAGTAATTTTGAAATGGCCCGGTTTACACCGCACACTCGTAAATACATACTACTTCTTATTCTCGCCCCTTGCTTTTTATTATTATTAATTGTATGGAATGGTTTGTAATTAGACACGTAATTGGAGAGCGTATGACTAATGGGAGAGGGAATTACGTCTCATGGGAACATGGTATTTATCGGTCAATAGCTTTTCACTTTTTCACTAAAAAATGTGCACGGTATACATATAAAGTTCGGTTACTACCGAACTTGATCAACACCTTTTCACTTAGTATAACTAAATTTGTATATATTGTATTTTCCCCTACATTAAAATGTTTGCCCTCCTCAACAATAAACCCGATCATATAACAAATTCATTAAAGTTAGACGGAAGAAACAGAAAAAATAGCTGATAAAGAAGAAGAAAATGTAAATGATGAAAAAAAAGATGATTCGCAAGGGAACGCGGAAACGGAAGAAACAAAAGGTAAGAAATAACGGTATACCTAGTTAGGCCTAAAGAGAACACAAAAATATTTTGATATTAAAAAATATAATAGATAAACCAGACGCGAAGTCCGAAGAAAAATTAACCACAGAAAGCAAAAAGGACGATGGAACAGAAAGTGTGGATGTTATAAAAGACAATAATCCGGAAGGAAAAACGCAAAGTGCGGAAACTATGGATGAAGACAACAGCGCTGATAAGAAAGACTCCGATAAGCAAGAATTAAATACGACCGAAGAAGATAACAAAGAAAATGATTCAGAACAAAAGGAGATAGTGGCGGTTGAGAAAGAAATTACAAGCCATAACGAGGAGGAGCCGCAATCAAAAAGTGAGGAAACAGAAAAATCACTGCCAGCTGAAGGGGAAAATACGAGCACAGACGATACGACCGCGAACGAAGTTGCGATAGAAGAAAAAAAGGAAAGCAAGACAGGCGAAGATAGCGTAGCGGAAAGTGAAGAAAACGACAAAGAAAATCATGAGAAAATAGAAAACGTAGACGATAATGAAGAGAAAAAAGAAAGTGCAGAAGTTGATAGTGCAAATGAAAATGCTCATATTGAAAATGATGAGAAATCAGAAAATACAGACGACACACAAATCGCGAAGAAAGAGGAAAAGGAAGAAGACGCTGCCTTAACGGAAGATGATAAGACGGATACGGATAAGGATACGAAAGCGACCATTGAAGACGAAAATGAAGATAGCGCGAGCGAAAAAGACGAAGACAAAGAGCAGAATGCATAAAATTTAAAATAAGCGAAACCGTTACGTGCCCGTCTGCTTAACACCTTGTCATATTCATTTGATTCATTTCCATTCAATGTAGAAATATCCCTTCCGGTTTTACAAAGTTTATAAAATAGTTTTTGGGTTTTCCTGACTTGTATGACTCCCGCGTCCGAACACTCACAGCCATAATTATGTAGCCACTCTTTCACATTTTTTAAACCACGTATATGTATCTTTTACTTTTGGTTAGCTTGAATTAACCGATGCTGTTCATCGAAAAAATGGATGGGCAGTCTAGATGCGAGTGAGAGCTTGCTGACGACTACTAGAAGGAGCTAACAGATTCGTAACACTACAAGGTTATTCAACGATCAGCAGGAATTGAAAACCCAACAAGTTGTTTCTTTTTGTTTGTTTGTAATTTTTCTCTGTGTATTTATTATATCATTTGTTTTTGTTTTTTACACTAATGACGACCATTATCACCACCGGCAAAAGTCTAATATTAAACGAGAATGTAATTGCATTCATTTGTAATAAATTTATAATAATTTGTATTATTAAACACGTTCAATATTTTTAGTCTCACTGTGTATAATTGGTTTTAATAAGTAATACAAAACTAGCAAAATGCGTTACCTTTTCAAAATGAAAATTATAGTCTGTTTTATAATTTAATTTGGGTTTCTTCCACACCTACATTTCTTTCTTTGAAATCTGTATCTACATATGTATGTATGTATGTACATATGTATTATGTGTGTATATATGTATGTATGTATTTTCGCTAAAAACATAGCACTTGTATGCTCCTAAAAATTTATTCTTAATCATAGTTTGTGTTAGGTCTAAGAATGCTCCTTCACAGTTCTGCAAATTTCATATTTCCAATTAATTCAAAACAAATAAGAATGAGTAAGGATATTAAAAACCAATGATATAAAAAAACCATGAACTAAAATATTTATAAAACCTTCCTACATTCGTAAGATAAAGCACACTATTTAGCATGCTAATGTTTCTAGTCGGTACCCTCGTCCTCGGAACTATCAGTCGTGAAATCGCTGGAGTTATCGTGCTGTTCATGATTTTCGGGTTCCGATTCACTAAGGTCCCATTGTGGGTGATCTGTAGGTGGGACGGGCGCTTTTTTAACGTCCAATTTCAACTCCTGCTGTTGATCCATGCCAAGATAAGAGTCTAAAACAAATGAGCTTATACTTGGCCGCCTCAAATACATTAAAAAATATATATATTTCAGTCTTACCTGATCTCAAACAAACCGTAAATGTGTACAGACCCGGCCAACGCGGTGCTGTAAACTTCAATTGTATTTCCTCCTTATCCACCAGACTAGTAACGTGGTAGGGTGCCGTCAGCAGCGATCGTGATTTGCGATCACAAATATATGTCCACCAGTATTCTTGTTTCTCTTCAGGGAAGTAGGGACAATGCACTGTGTGAGATATGCGGGATTTACCTTCAAGTTTCTCGCGCTTATTAAGCTTGGCTTGTAGTCTTTCCCAAGCCTCATCGTCATCATCATCATCGTATGTCTCGCTCTTATTGTTTTGCGGCTTATCGCTGTCGGACTCATCGCCCGATAAATCTTTCTCCTCTACATCGCTAGCATCTGCATCGGAATCTGAATCCTCATTTTGCCCCTCTTGCACCTCCGCATTCGCAGTGGAGTTAGTTGCAACAGTTTTACTCTGTTGCGCAGTATTGGCAGGTGGTGCTTTGCGCTTTTGATTATTCGCCGATTTCTTACCACCTTTCCCACCTTTGCCCTTACGTTGTTTTCCCCAGGCAGATGATTTCTTAACGGGTACCGCAGCAACAGCAGCAGTAGAAGTTTCTTCGTCATCACCGCCACCTGGTGCTTCTTCATCATCCCTATATGAGAGAGAAAGTAATATGTGGCTGCAATTAACAATTATGAGACGTAAATTATGAATTGTGGAGCTATTTTTTTATTTTAAGTATATATTTTCTAAACTTCTCGCCAAACAAAAATCAGCTGTCACAAAAACTTGCAACTCTTTCTTGTTATGCGTTTTCCTATTTTCTTGCATGTTTTTCCCATTGAGAGCAAATTTTTGTTTACGCTCAGAAATTTCGTTAATGGATAGTTTTTTTTTTTTTACTGGAGAATACGAAAACATAACTACTATCTCTCATAGAGAGAAATAACTGCTGTTGTATAGTTTTGACTAGAGGATTACAAGAACACTCGCAATATGTGAACTTTTATAACATTTTCCAATGGTTCAAAAGGATTGTGTGAGTAGGGTATTCAGTGTTTCCTGGCAAAGTTAACACCTGGCATCTTAAGCGAGATAAAACGACCGACTTGTGAGCATCCTTTAATATTTAAACTGTTTTTTTTTTCCTTAGGAATTTTGGCGAAAATAAAATCAGCTGATGCGAGATACCAACTCAACACAAAACAAAATAAAAGAAATACGTGGCATACATTAAACAACAACAAACAAAGTTACCATTTAGGTCAACATTTTACAAATAATAGGTACCAAAATCAACACCCCCACATAATACGAAACTGAATACACTAATTATGTATGTTTTCGGGATATAAAGTGATGGTTTTCATTTAGAACACGGCAAATGAGTTTCAAATCATTACAACAAATCCCAAAAATATACTAATTTCATTGATTTATAAAAAATAGTTTACAAGATATTTTTTTTTTGAGGTGTCATTTTGGTACCGAACCTGTTATGAACGAACTAATTGATGTGCAAAATTAAAAAAATAAAATTAATTTTCCATCTCCACTAATTTGAATAGATAGGTGATTCCAGTCGCAAGAAAAAAATTACTAGAAAAGTATATGTATAATTGATTATCTTTTCAGTGAAATAAAAACATTCACATACTGACTGTTAATTAAGTAACATCCCCAAATTTTAAGGGGAATGTTTTTGTCTGTTGCAACACTAACATACAGTGAGTCGAACAACTCACATATGGTGTTTTATTTTACATTATTTACAATTAGTAGTAAAATCCCGACGGATCCTACCATTTTATATCCACGTAAATAACGCTTTACAATGATATTGAAACTGTTATATTTTGTTTTGCATACTTACAGGCTGAATGAGTTTGAGCGGTTCGCTCTTTTATATTAGATATTTTAAAACTCGCACTGAAAAACTGGCCCTTACCCTCAACTTTTAAATTTGAATTTGTAAAAAAATATAGAGCATGTATTTTTGAAAGCCACCTAATTTTAGTACAGAAATGTTCTGAAAATTCGTTTTAAAATTTGTAAAACTTTGATTAATTTAGAAAAGTACATTTTCATAAACAATCAAGTAAACAAATTTATCATGAAAAAAAAACTGAGAATATTATAAAAAAAATAACCAGGTGGTCAATTATTTGAGTAACTATGTATATAATTTTTTACAACTCATGTTTGAAATCTATGAGTATCATTTAATTTAAAACGCACTTACTTGATGCCTTGCTTTTCTGGCACTTTAGCGTCACCGAATAACGTCTTCATGTCTTTACGTACCAACGTAACGGTTACAGTCACAATAGCGCCTGCTGTTACGACATTTGTGTTTTCATCATCAATAACTGTAAATGATAAGATGTTAAATTTTACTATAAGTTTTAAATTAAAATTATGGCATTATTCTTATTTTATTTACCTTCACAACGAATAGAGAAATCAATCAGTGGTAATTTACCCAAAACTTTCATTACATTTTCATATTCAAAGTCCGAGAGGCTTTTCAGCAATTGTCTGCTTTCATCGGGTTTTAACTGAGCGAATTGTTGTAAATTCTTGATGTGTCGCTTTTTATTTATATAGTATAGATGTTGATCTTCTGTGAGATGAGGTAATTGAAGTAATGGAGATTTGTATTCCCACAAACCTTGTATAATCATAGGAGATAGTTTCATGCAATTCTCGATGGTCTCGATGCTGGGAAGGCGTGGAACGCGTCTCGCATACGCTAACATTACCAGCTGATGTACACAGGAGACCATTTCTTGAATAAGATATGGACATTTTTTTACAATGTATTGTCGATCTTTCTCTAGTGTTTCTTGATTGAGCAGAATGCGTGAGAGATGAGCATGTAAAATAGCACGTGCTTTGATTGAATACATGCGACATAGTGGATGCTCCTTACACTTCTCATTTAGATTAGGCAGTTGCCGTATGAGCTAATTAAATAAAAGTTATATATATTATCAAAGAATAAGTAGGTATTCAATTTATTACTTACTGCCGGCACTTCTTCATTATCGGACTGCCGTTCCACCACTTGCGAGTTGTGCCTTTTATCGAACTCTAAGCTAGCAGCTAAAATCATAAGTGCACGCTTAAGCAACATATGGGGCGTTTTATGTATAAAATAGAAATACATTTGCGTGGTATCCAAAAGCACTTTGTCGCCAGAAAAGCGTATGGAACGATACCACCACATGCCAACAACCGAAGGCAATGCCACCATAAAAACCAAGCCGTATAGCCCCAAAACCCATACTGAGTTTTCTTTTTCGACAATCCAAGAAGGCAACGCTATACCAAACGACATAGCACCTGGCCCATCTGGATTACCATATTTCTCATAATTTAGTTTGGCTGTCTCGTCGGTGAGCGCCTGATAGGCTTTGCGCAACATCATGAATGATTTTTCATCACCTGTTGGCTTATCTGGATGCAGTATGCGAGACAATTCGCGGTAAGTTTTTTTAATCTCCTCCATAGATGCAGTTGGTGGCAACTGTAGAATTTCGAACGGATCAAAGCTGGCCATTTCATAATCGAACTGGGATACGCGATAAGCAAGTAATATTAGCAGTGCCCAACCAAAAACTATACACAATTTAATAAGTAATGATTTTAGTAAACGGTAGGGTTCTGCTGCCGCCAAGATGGTTTTCTTCTTTATACAGTCCGAACATTGGCACTCCTCTTTTATTTTATTTGGATCTAAGGAAAATATATAAAATATTAAATTTAAAACTAAAGACATTTGGATAATAATTTCCCACACTATAAATAACATTTTGTTGTAGACGGGGAAGAAATACTGTTTTTAACTTTCTAAAAGTGTCCGCCTGATTCATGAAACGAAAATTTTCAAAATTTTCATTCATTTAGGTGGCCTAGAACTATTTACGCATTAAAAAATTTTTTTTAAAATATGTCGATTAAGGCGCGGTGTGACAAGAGCAGAAACAGGAACAGAATCTGACTGATTGATTACTGTTTTTAGAGTTGGTGCGTGCAACAAAGAACAGTAACAGAACTAGAAATTTCATTCAAAGCATTTTTCGTTCGTTGCGGATTTTTTTTAAGGAATGTCAAAATATTTTTGAAAAATGAATAAACATAACGGAAAGGAGGATAAGATGCCATTATTTGACATTTCTCCTGGCACCAGCAATAGAAACAACAAAAAACGTAGATGTAATCCATGATTCATCTGCGTTCTTTGGAAACAAGTCCAAAGTACTACTTTCTGTTTTTTTCGGGACAGCGCCTTTACCTTTCTTTCGCCGTGAGGGCTCGATACACTTGATAGAGAAAAATTATGTTATTAGTCCCAATTACAGCTTTTTAAAATATCGCCTCATTATTAGTAAACTATATAAATACAGCAAATAATAGATAAATGGGCCGCCAAGCGAAAAACTTATGAGAGCATGAAGCGGTTAAGTAAATATAACTACTTTATGGAAACGGCTTACATACATATGTATGTATGTACAAATGTACCTAAATTACCTGAAATTCGAATAACATATGTTTCGCTCTTATAAGCAAATAATCTGGGACAGAATTTCATTCAAACATTTAACGTGCTCAATGTATGGAAGCTTGGAGAGAATAATAATTATGTCACGAACTACGTTGCCCCCCCCGTAGGCTCTTACAATCTATTACAATTGTTAGGTGAAGCATTCAAGTCACTCGTCAAGTCGGGCTTTTCTCATTATATTATCCCACTAAGCATTTTCATTCAATGATACCGTCGTATCGTAAATGTTTGATGCTGCTGCAAATGTGCCCGCTTTCACCACGACACCATTTCTTATGCTTCTTAATAGAACGTGTCAGTTATGGCTATGAATTTCCGTTGAGCTCTAAGCATCTGTGTTGTTCTATTTGCGCAAACTTCTATATCGTAAAAGGAATAGGGCAAGGGGGAACTACTACTCACTATTACTCACCTTCTTTCTTTTTACGTGGCCAATAATAAATAGTAGTGGGTATGAGAATTAATGCCAGGAAAGATAATAGGAAGTAATAAAATGTTCCACCGCTTTCATCGTATTGAAATTTTTGCCCCGCCATGTTGACTCAAAACTTTCTCGCCTTCTCCGATTTGACAAATATTTTTGTTAACGCCTCCTCAGGTGTCCACACACGCACTCAGTATCCTTAATGCAGACGGGGCAATTATTTAACTTTAAGATTTGTTAATTTTTTTAGTCAAAATTATAAGGAAAGTGAAAAGTTTCTGCGTCGTGAACAAAATACCAATCTTCATTTCGTTGTCTCTTGACACGTCTGTCTCCCAACTGTCACTGGAACTGTCATTCACAGAAAGACGACATCTACCGGTGAAAAGTGAGCCGATATTGAGGAATTTTTCAGAACAAATTTTCGCAGCTAAATAAAAAAATAATAAAGGTTTGCAAATAAACTTAAGTAATGGGAAAGAATATATTTTCAAACTGAAACAAAATTGAGCTGAGCGTCAGAGGTACGGCGAGGCAATATTTCATACTAAAATAAATACCAAACATTTTCAGACTATGTTAAAAATTTGGAAATTTGATTTTTTCCCGATTTTTTTTTTTGGTTTTTATTATAATAGCAAATAATCTGTTCTGCCTTAAAAACTGTAACCTATTCAATTTTAGGCATGTATTTGTGAACTGAAACAACTCATTAAAAAAATTTTGTATATGTGTAAATTAGGGTGCGGGTTTCCAGCAGAATTATAAATAAATAAAATTTATTATGTTTTAAGATCTCCGCTAAAATATTTCCATACAAATTAGCTGGATTGATTTGAAATTTCTTCATAAATGGATTTATGAATAAAAATATTTTTTTTAATACTAAAAAAACCCACACCAGATGATAAAACAGCATAAGGTTAAAAGGACAGTTTAAAGATATTTAAAAATTGATATTATGATTTGTGAAAAAAGATAAGAGCGTGATATATTATAAGTCTAGATTGGTCAAGTTTTTTCTGCTTTGTTCAAGTGTTTCTTAAACTAATCATCCAAAAAAGGTCGAAGACAGCTTCAAAAATTTCATTGTTATGATTCCCTTGAACAAGATTTTAAACCATTTTAAGTGGAATTTGTCAACTATTTACATATACATACATACATATTCTTAAAAAAAAAATACAAAACAATTATGCTATTGTTAAAGGGATACAGTGAGTGCCACATACACGTATGAGCAAGCGCTGAAAAATCTTACAATATCTTGACCGAATTCGATTTAAAAAGGGAAAACATCCAAATACTCCGTAAAAAAATCCAGCAAATATTTTGTTTCACAGAATAGTGAAAGCTAGCATTTTAAATTACAAATTTAAAATAAAATCTTTACAACATTTCAAGTAAATCAATACTATTTGAATCATTCCATTTTTTCGTCCACAAGCTTTTCTTCGTCCTTATCACACCGTATTAGGCACTCTTCGTAGTTCCATTTCGGATACACTCGCTTGTAGAGATACATAAAAACTGTGTCATAGGAGCGTAGTTGGCCGTCAAAAATGCATTTCATGTGCCCGTGAGTACCTAGCGACTCCTTAATGTGTCCTAAGCGTCCACATTTTGTGCGTAGTTTAACCGGCTTAAAGTAATCGACATCTTCCTTATTGAAAAACATATAACGTACAGTGGCCGATTTACGATTGATACGCATTGGATGACCGCTCAAGACGATACGTTTTAGCACTACACGATCGGGATTACAAGATAGCAAACAACCACGCGCAACTAGCGCTAAAGTTGAATCTGGATTCTGTTTGAAAGCCAGCACAGGTGCAGGTGGAAACTGTATTGGCGCATAAAAAGTAGCACAAATGGTGGTATTCGGCCGAAAGTAACGTTCATACTATAAATAATAAAAGTTTAGATAATTAATTAATATATGTACAAATGTTCTCAATCCTTTGCCTTACTTTGTGCTTGTCGCCGTTGGTGTGTTGACTGAAAATGGGGTTCACAACAAAACGGCGATATCCACACTGTATAAATAAAGTCTCTTTAGACTTTATTGGTGCCTCTGAATCGGGTAACCGTTTGAGAACAACGTTCACCACTGACATTTGATGTTCGTGTGGAAGTAAGCCATACACGACCAGACCATTTGACTGACGAGCAGATGTATAAGCATGCCACTTTGTGCTGGGTACATTTATAATATGTATTGTTATATAGGCACCGTGCTTGGATAGTATATATAATAGTTATAGTTGCTGATTAATATAGATACTTAATAAATACGAAATTTTAAAAAATTTACCTGAAAGCCAACAATCCCTTTGCTCTCCGAAATGATGCGGCGTTTTGTCCGATCGAAGTTCTGGAACTGATAGATGCGTGCATAATCATAGGGTAAATTTTCCTTTGAATCCCATGGCGATGTTCTAAAGATAAATATATTTATATAGACACTTCCGTATCTTATACAAAATAGTTGTTTACCTAAAAGACTCTAATCCACGATATTTCTGGAATCGATCTCTGGCTTCCACATCTAGTGGTGTATCAATTTCATCAGGCCATAATTCATCAGCGCGTGCTTCTTTAATTTTCTTCATCGTTTCGCGCTCTTCGTGAAAGTCCATTTGGAGATCGTATTTTTCGTCATTTATCGCAGCTTCCGATACAGATGCTGTCTCTACGTACTCCTCTGTATCCGATTCGCCTTTTTGCACTTCGCCGTCGAAAGATTGATTTTCACATGACATGAACTCATCATCCTCTTCATTTGCTTCATCGTCTGATTCCCCCAAGTCACTATCTTCACTATCATCATCTTGCGTTGCTTCCACCGCCTCGACATCAGGTATCCACGCTGCTTGGTATGTACTCCATCCTTTGGGTACACGTTTAATCAATTTTGTTTTTTTAGTTTCTTGTTGTGCGGCTTTAATTTCCTCCTCATTCGGCCATGTCTGCTCTGCATCCATTTCGTCTGGTATATTTTCGCACTGCAAAGAAGTTTGCTTCTGCTGATCAGCTACCCGTATGACAGGTGTTGGCTGAGTCTCTGGGCGTTTATCTAATTTATAGTTATCAAATGTTGTACTTATTTGTTGCATCTGAAAATCGCCCAAACCGGGTATATGCACAAGAGCGTTTTCGCATAGTGGTGTGCCACGTAAGAAACCCGTTATTTTTAGAGTAACTTTATCTTCAAGCTCATCCGGTTGGGGTTCATATTCTACCTTGTCACTCAATAAATGCGGTCGGTTCGCATTATTAGGCATTATCATCTTTTTTTGCCCACCAATGCGACGCATTATGTTGAGACCTTCTGCGTTGGTATCGAGCTGCATCACTTTCTCCTTTGGCAGTATTTTTGATATAAATTTTTGCACTGATGTTTTTATGTCATTACGTTTTTTGGGATTGACTGATTCCAAATCCATTAGTGCTACAATAGGAGTAGGTAAGCCTTGAGCTGATATCATATTAAAAATACGAAATCCCCAACGATCGAAAATATCATCCTCGCCCATAGCTGCAGATGTCAAAAGCAACGTGGTGTCACAAGCTTTTAAGTAATCTAAAACTTCGACTTCATTGCCTCGTCCCACTGGTGGAATAATGAAGGAGAAGCGCTGTTTAAAGCGTGGTAGATTTACGTACGTCACCCCTGTTTCTGTACGCTGGATTACTGCTTCCTCATCACAACCTTCTAATATAGCTAAGGCAGATTTTGCGTCGATTTGTTGATGCATTGGCAAAATGCATACCATAAATGGTGGGGCATTCTGTGTACCCAATTGTTGCTTTTCGAATCTAGCTTCTGCACGCTTCTTCTTTCGAATCTGTATAGTGGAAACGAGTTTTTTTTTTGATAAGTTATACAATTTTAATTTTTTATATTTACTTGATTCATTTGGTTGCGGCGCTGCTCCCTACGTTGTTCTTGTTTGTGCCTATGTGACACCGCTTTGAGAGAAACACGACCCTTCAACGCATTTTCGATAGCGCCTTTTGACCGGTGCCGTCCGGTTTTATGTGGCTTGTTTGATTGTTTCAACGGCCCTGGCCGATGTGAAACCTGCGACATTATTTATGCCTACTTTATTATCGATGTATTTTACAATAATAAACAATTGTCAGTTTTAACTAGCCACCATGTGTTCTGGAAAGAAAGCACGTTCGATGAGATATGAAACGTCAAATCATAAATTTTCAAAACAATAGTGTTGCCACTATTTTCGATTTCAAAAAAGCTTAATTGGAAGTATGTTGGCAATAAATGTTATGCAAGAAACGATATCGTATATTGAAAGCTATGCTCTCGTGGACAACTTTTCAAGAAAAAACAATTATTTTACAAAATTGAAAACCTGTAATTATTATTATTGAAATATGTATATGATTTTTCATCTGCTTAGAAATCAAGAAACATATATTTATTTACAATTTTATTTTCATCGACACCAAAATAATATCGGATGTTATCACTCTAAAATCTATGAAGCGTAAATAATATGATCTAGAACAAGTCGTGTACGGAATGTTTCTGTATCTCTATATCGTAAGTGTGTTGAAAACCATGCAATTTAATAATATTGCCAAAAATCCCCAAATTTTTTCAACTGTACTCATATATATATTTGTTAAACCGATTGATTGATTGAGCACCTCTGCTCTAACCCCCTGCGTATTGGTGATGCCACTATCTATATATTTGCCAACAAAGTGGCTTCCTTTTCCTATTTCCTTTTCATTTCAGAGATATTTTTCAAAAGTGCAATAGTTGTGTATAAGAAAACGATACCAAATAAAGCTAAATATTTAAATACATTATATTTTATGAATTTTTTAAGTTTGCATTACTGTTTAAAGTAACTAGGACCCATTGGGGAGAAGAGATGTGTAGAATACGACTATAAGACAGGATTTTATCGCACTTTCCACAAGATTCTTTTACATTTTCACATACAATCATTTTTTAGTTGCAGTGTGAAGGTCACATGAAAGTCTGCTGGTACGTAAAAATATATAGTACACATATTAATATATTTTTGAACATGCATATAGTATACATGCATATCTGTGGTGCAGTGCATAAGACAAACTTTCTGATGAGATTTTCGGCCACTACTCGAAATTCCCGTCGGATACAAGCGAATAAAGAAGCTTGTTATTGTTCTATCATACACCTTGTATACACATATATACATGTACTTAGCTACGTTCTAGTTGTTGTTGGAGTAGCATTACTAATCCTGTTAGGCCAGGAAAATTCTCCCTGCATTTAAATTTTTAAACTTTAGAAACACGCTTATTGCTGAAAAATTGGAAGTTACCTTCTTTTTACTATATTCTTTGTTTACTGTAATTGGGATACATCACAATGTTTCCATACATTTACACCTTACGGACGCAACAAGCGTAATTTTCTGGGCATGGACTAATTTAATGCTCTAATTGTGACAATAACAATATTTTGGCGCTTAAATCATATAACTCCATGTTTAGCAGAACTGAGAGACCCACAGTCTTACGCCGACACCGAACGGCAGGTGAATTTTGTGGGAAACTTTTTCATGGCAGAAATATGTATGCCCACTCGGAGGTTTATTATGGTATTGTTGGTATTGGTTGGTGGTAGTGACGAGTGAAGAACTCCAAGTAGCACTAAGAGCGCCGTTTTAATTCTATGTAATCGCCGTCGAACCAAAGAGAGAACAAAGAATAAAGACGAGAATAGAAATGAGAAAAACCCCTTGTTCCGAGCCAGCTCATAGGCCTTTTCGTTACCGTGAATGTTACCGTGTCCCGGCACCCATATCAGAGTGACAATGCCAGCATTCCGGAGCTGAGCCTCTCTACTGTGTATATTCCTGCACCTACTCCACAACCCATTTTTGATACATTCGTGAAAATAGATACTGCAAAGCGCTCTGTGATTAAGATACCCTTGCACTACCTTCTAGAGCGGAAGAAGGTGCTGAAGTTTGTCGGCATATATAGTCCGATTTTTTGCGAATTTCCGGATCGCTAACGGTTCTCTTAGACTTAGGGCACTCTGGCAACCAGACTCCTTAATGTAAAGATTATCGGCTGGACATGCTTTGATTGCTCTGCTTAGGTTCCTTTAACGGGTTTCCACCAGACTAGCGAACCGTAGGATGTAACTGACGGACCAGAGGTCCAACCCTGTCGAAACTGCTCGTTTCCTGGGCCTCCCCATAGATGAGTTCGACGACAACGACCATGGGTGAATCCGCTCTTTACGGGGCGCGACTAGCCGCTACAACAACAACAACAACAACATGTAACTGACGGATTATCGCCTTATATAGGTTCATTACATAAGCTCTGAACGCAGGCCCCATTTACATATAACCCAGCATTTTTTACAGAACAGAGAGCGTGATAGTAGCGAAATATTCCTTATAATAGAGTTGGTTCTTGAAAAAAAAAATAAAATATTATTGTCAATGATGTTAAAAAATTCATTACGTAGTCGTTTTTATTTTGTATTAAGACACGTTACGACATCTTGTGAATCCCTAATTATAAAAACCCCAACCGATGCTCTTGAACTTCGAGCCGGAATTGATAGTCTGTACGTATTATGGTTACGTTGAATATTTAAGCAAAAATGTCTAGTATTTCTACTTCAGAGTTAGAATTGACCAAGGGGATCAACGATTTTGGACTTAATTTTTCATCAAATTTTTCAATCAGTATTGATATTTTTTTTATATATTTGCCTTTTATTTAAAATACGAGTAGAATTAATGGAGTCAATATCCTCAATCAAATTTTTGTAGTATATGTAAAACCTAACACAAATCGGGTGATAAATATAGAAATTATAAGAGAAAAACAAAATACTATAAATAGTTAACCAACTATAAAAAACTAACTAGATATGTAGGCTAATATTTGGCCAGTGACAACAAAAATTATAGAAACGATGTTTCCAACACTTCTCACAAAAATCATTCGCCGTTCAGAGTCGGCGTAAAACTGTAGGTACCTCAATTTATGTTACATCATCACGACGCACACCACAAATTGTAGGCGAAGTTCGGCCAAACATCAAACTATGGTGTAAACGTCAAATTATTAGTATTATTATTATTTCATGCATTTTAATAAGAAAAACTTATTCCAATATATGTCTAATTCTTGCCATTTAAATTGGTTTTTTCATTCTCCAGAAAACTAGCGCCTACTGTATTAAACCTGTATATGTACCTAAAAATAGTTGGATTAGAAACACAAATACCTGTTAACTGAAAATATTCTTTGTTTTATTCGTAATAGTGAACAATTTAACAGAATATTGCATACAATAAGTTAATAATATTTACAAATATTTAGATGTGAAAATAAAAAGAGATTTACTGAAAGATTTTGTGTATAAAAAATTGAACATTTTTCAAATACTGAGATTTTGCTTGACTCAAAACATTTTATACTTACAAATAAGATGACTTCTGTAAAAAACACAACATACTGCCAGTTTTCTATTGCAAATTTAAGTGTGTTGAATTTTTAAATAAATTTTAGCTCGGCAAAAACGGACTTTTAATCTTGGTTTAGTGGAAAAATTGCACTGAAAAAGTATCACATAAAAGTAAAAAAATGTTACTTAAAACATTTTTGTATGCATTTCTCGGAATTTTCCAACTTTGTAAGCTTTTTATTACACATATTCAAATGTGTATGTATGTATGTGTGTGTTGTTTATGGATGTGTGTATTTATGTATATAAGTATCTACATATGTATGTGTGCATATGCATTAAGTCATATGTATGTATGTCTTCTTTCTTAAATAACTATCATGCCTATTAAAGCTATTCAAATTACTGAACTTTGCCACATAGTCCTCCGAATTTTCTACTTAATGTTAGTCAAAATACATTCCCAATTGCATTTGTTGACACATACATAGTTTCATAGTTTCCAATTTGTATTGCATGTTTTCATTTTTTTTTTTGGCAAAAGTAATAATGCAATGTCTACATTGACTTGCATTGCGCACACATTGTACGTGCCCGGGTATTGTCGCGTACGAAATCATGCACATTGAATTTTCCATCATCACCATTTACGGTACCTCGACATTTTAATTGTCTGTAAAAGAAAAAAATCGGTAAAAAATAATTATGGAAGAAACACATGTTCAATAGTCATGCAAAGCTTAAAAACAGAGTTTTAAGATTTGTATGAGTTATTAAAATTTTGATAAAAATCACATTGAAATTTTGCATCAAAATGGAATATTTAATATTAATATTTATTTAACTTTTTAAATTTTAGGAATAGATCAAGGCACATTGAATGAGGTAGTAGCAGAGCAAGCAATTTGATTTTTAGTTTTTTTTTTTATTGAAAAACTACACTAAACTGTCAAAAATTTGCGCATTTTACATATCATTATAATAGGTCCGTTTCTTTACTTTTCTGATTTAAATTTAAAAAGCGTCAAAATGCGAGAGCGTATGAAAAATGCGCTCTCTAAAAGACAAAAATAGAAAGAGGAAAACAAAATAAACATATTAAGTCCGAAGAATAGTAACAAAAAAAAAACAATAACACTAAATTCCATTTGTTTTGATATTTGTAATGAACATGAAAAATACACCGCTATATGTTCTGCAAAATTTATGCAACCACATTTACTTCAACATAGCGAGCTAAATTTGTAACCGATGTATGCGCCGCAGTTTCGGCAATTTTTTATCACTAATCTGCGAAGAACATTCAAAAAAATTTTATACAAAGTCGTTTCACACAATCAAAACCACGAAAAACATTTACCATTTACATAAATTATTTTTTTGTAAATGATATTCTTCAAGGTTTTGCCAGTAAAAGTTCGTCTGACTTAAGACTCCGTTATGCATACTTAGCTTCACTTTAGAAGTGCCACATAATGATCATGTTTAACGAACTATGCGATACAAAATTGACCGTTTTGTATACACTCAAAAAAAAAATATAAATATATATAATATATATTATAAATCGTTTCTTGGTTTAGTCAAGTAAAGTGTAAATTTTGCATAAGTATGCATAATGGAGCCATTCATCTTGTAACTTCATAAGAGAATCATAGTTAAACTCTTATTCCTCCTCTCATCTACAGTATTTCCAAGTTTGGCAACGCTTTACGGTAAAAATCTGACTACTCCTAAATCATGGTGGAAAGAATACAGAAGGTGGCGCAGTTTGCGGTGCCGCTAACGATCTCTTGAAAATTTTGACGTCACAACAGATTTTGTTTGTGTATGTATGTATGTATGTATGTATTTCCGCATCATGTATTCTTTCCAAAGTGGTACTCTCCGAACTTCAGATCAATCAGCACAATCTTGTATTCTATCATTCTTGCTTCTGAATGTTTCTAACTATTTCTTGTAGATAAGCAACACAAGTAATATTGATATTTTTTGGTGCGATTTTACTTGTTATGGGGGATTTTTATTGAAATTTCAGCGTGCTAAGGCAAAAACAAAATACATGAATACACAATTAGTGTATTTGCTCTACTGATACTACCCGTGCAATGTGCCTTGGAGACATATCCTTTTTATCATATTTTATTATTGCTAATCCCATTTTCCATATGATCTTCATGAAAAACTAAGCATTTTAAAGATATTTTGAATTACATTAATGGTTATATCATAAAGTTTTTTTTGTATTATTGTTTAATTGTTTCCCTAACTGGTTGTTAATATACTTTATCACATTTACAAAGTATCCATTCAAACATAACGTTTAAAATAATAATAATAAAAAAAATTTATATCATAATTTTAGCTCAAAAAAAGGGACTCATCTTATCGTGAACATTACAAAAAATATATTGATATTCAAAATATATACTTTTATATACAATTTCTGTGCCTGTTTCCTAATTTTCTTACAATGGAAAAGAATTTTGGTGGATAATGGAGAATGACTTTTTATAGTGAAAATCCCTAACCTTTAAAAACAAAAACAGTATCAATCTTGTCTGCTTCTAGCTGAGCCTTTTTCACATTTCTCGATTTTACTATGTACGCTCTTCGGTATGAAAATTACTATCTGAACACCGTTGTGCACTTTACGAACAAATTAATGAATTGCACAAAAGGGTTTACAAAAGTGGTGGTAGCTATGCTTGTATTACAAAAGTTATGAATAAAAACACCTCTACTTAGAGACAACGCTTGTTTAATATTACATCTATAAATGAAAAAAATGGATAAAATAGTTGGTTATTTGTGGTAAAAACAATTAAAAAATAAGAGAAAATGTCTTTTTAACAAATTTTAATAAAAATGTCTATATATATAGCTTTTATTGCATAAAATAGACGATACGAGTGTTTTTACGGAGTTTTCCCCAATGTGCGCCGTTTCCAAATTTTGCAATTTTATTATTTATCATAACACTTAAAAGTCTTTTAGTGACTAGGAAAATATAGAAAAACCTCTAAAGAAATCTTAAATTTTCTTATTAGCATATTATCTATTTGGAAGTTAAGCAAATCTCTGGCTAAATATTGTTTAGTTAACGCGTTTGTGGCTCCTCTGTATATGGACATAAAATTTCCCTTGTTATATAAGTACATATAACAAATAGCTCCTTGAATGTAATTACAATATTTTTCAAAACAATTCACACTTTCTTGTTTTATTTTACTCACCTAGCGACGGCAGAGAAAGCTAGTTCGACATTCAGTCCCGTTTTCGCCGACGTTTCCATAAACGGTACATTGTGTTCCCTGGCTAAACGTTCGCCATCTTCACGTTTAACTTGGCGTTCACTGTTGCTGCAGTCTGCTTTATTTCCTATATTACGTTTTTAGATAACAATTATCAGAAAAATATATTTAACGTTAAAAGCATAAATACAAATTTTATTTTTCTATGAACAAATATATGAAAAAAATTATTAATTGGCCAAAAAAAGCGCAAATTCCTTAAGAGTCAGGGTAAATCTTCATCGAAAATAATGGGTTGGCATTTAATGTCTAAATAGTATTAAAGGCCAGACAATGTTAGTTTCATATTTTCGTCTAAATTACTTCGCATAAACCATGTGCGACCACACTTGTCATTCCTAATTTACCTTGATAGCTTGGCTCTTATTTTATGATGAAACACGTCATTTCATATTGATTTATTGAAAGATTTTACAACTCCAAATCACTTAGTTTCCTTGTACTTTCCTTATACTCCTACAATTTGTGGTGTGCGTCTTGATGTTGTAACACAAATTGAGGGACCTACCGTTTTACGTCGACTCATGGCAGAAGTACACTCTGATTTTTGCCTACCGAGGGGCGACCGCTATTAGAAAAAAACTTTCTAAATAGTTTTTGATGTTACTTGCCTCGTCTAGGATTTGAACCCGGAACCCACCAAATGAACCGCGCACACGTACACTCGCCTAAACGAGGAATGATTCATCAATTACGATATATTTAGGACTTTTAAGGCCGTTTTCTCCGTGTCGGGTTAATATTTCTTATGATTAAATGATATTAACTTCTCGGAAACCACGTCACTGTTGACAGCTATACGAGTATACATATAATTAAAAAAAATGGGGACTTGTCTTGTTTTACCATTTTAGCAAAGTTTTTGTTAGAAAAAAAAGTGGAGCTAACATTTTAAGCTTTGGTAGGATATTCTTAAAGACTTTCGAGTTGACGATAAGCTATCTAATGGGTTGATAGTGACTGGCAATGAGACTAAAGATGCAGCTGCGTTTAAAAATTATAAGAAAATTTATCTTGTTTGTTTTCCTGTGCTTGTCACAATCTGAATTTAGTTATGTCGGATGTTTTGGGAAAACAAGATATCTTTGAATTAAATGAATTGATGGACGCTTTAAGAAAGCTAGTAATTTATTTTAAACATTCTGAGTTGAACAACAAGTTAGCGAAATCTTTAAAGCATCTCATTATTCATAATGCCGTTGAGCAGTAATTAAATGTTGCAAAAAGTTCAGCTGATTTTAATTAAAACGTCTGAGGTCTATACAATTTCAGGAATCGAAAAAAATTTAATGGAAAAATTGCTTGCTTTTTTATCTCTTTAAAAAAATTGTTCGTAAGTTTAAGTTCGGGGTTTAATCGCGAACTTAATACGTGGGTACGTTTTGCGGTACAAAAAATTACAAAGATACTGCAAGCTGAATATTTTTGATTCGGAAGTTATATCGGATTTAAAGACAACTACAGTTCCAGGTTCCACATGGGCGTCAGCATGTAAATGATACTGTTATAGCAATACTTGAAAATGACATAGAAAAACAAGGAAACAATAACGCTGTTCAAAGTAGTAGTTTTGCACTTTTAGACCATGACACTCCTTCCCTATTAAAAGGGGCAAAACTCCTTTAATCTTTTGATAAATTTAATGAAAGAAAATTTTATGAAAAATCTACAGAGAAGTTTTAAACACTCCATGCACCTCTGCAACTAGTGAAAGTCTTTTTCCTTAACAGGCAGAGTTCTTGAAGGGAGACGTATACGACTACTCGGTGAAAATTTCGACAAAATATTCTTTTTAAACAAAAATTTGAATTAATGACATTTTACAATTATGAATAGAAATACTTTTATATGTAAAATTTTGCAAATGTATGTAGTATAAATTCCTACAAATAATAATGAACTCAAATATGATTAAACACATAACTGATTTTTTAGTAGAAAGAATGCTTCGTGGAGAAGTTTATCTGATGCAGATATCAAAGGGTTCTATGTCTGTTTTGATAAGAGTTGATATAAATTTCGTTCATATCTCGAAAGTTTAAACGTCTGGTTAAAGATTTCCCAAGTTTTTAATTTGAAACATGTCAGTTACTATGGATTTATATACAACAATTTGTTTAAATGAAATTCTTGAATTTACATAGTATTTTCGAGCTTAACAGACTTTAATGACGTTTTCGGCTTATTTTAAGCCCGTTTGGCTTAAATTTAGCTTGCTTTTTACCTTGGTTTGAAAACTTTATAAAATGATGAAGGGCATTATTTTTTTCACATACCAATAAGTACAATCACAACATTATCCTGTGCATATTCCCTTATCTCGCCCAGCCATGCACGAATATTGTCATAGGTAGTTTTATTAGTGACGTCATATAGTAGAAGAAGCGCTAGGTACAAATGGAAAGAACAAAGAAAAATAAACGAATTTAGAATGATTATTTTCTTACAGGCAAATCGCAATAATTTCAAAATACCATGTGCATCTCGATAGTAGGCATGTGTGACGCTTCGAAAACGCTCCTGGCCAGCTGTGTCCCAAATTTGCAACTTCACACGCGTACCATCCACAACCACTACCTTATTCTATTGTGTTAAGGAACAAAAGAAGATATACAATCATACACTCCCACATACGTCCATATATGTAAGTAAATATAAAAAGTATAATCTTTGGAATTCGGTATGAATACATATAAATACTTATTCAAACCCTTAAGTACTGCTGGTTGCAATGCCGATATAGATTAATGTTATAAAAACCAACAACAAAAATATGTATAAGTATTTATGTGGAGCTCACACACATATCGATAAAGACGTTCACCTTAGTTTTGATGACTAGCAACTCAGAATTTTTTATACTTTGAAGACAACGAATACAATACAATACAATTACAGGACAGGTTTTACTTTAAACTTCAAAGATTCGTTGCATTACAAATATATGTATATAAATAAAAAATGTAGCAAGTTTAATTTTGCATTTGCGTTTGCGAGTAGTATTTATGAAAAATATCTGCATTGAAAAATTGCATTTACATGGTGATAGGGGGTTTCAGGTTAAGGTAGTAAACAAAAAACATGCACCATATTATAATAGTACACACATATGCCAATATATCGGCAAATATTATACATATTTAATATAAGAATGGGACATCGGCTAGTTTGCTGTTTGGTTTTTTTAAATAACACTTGTTTAACAACCGAAATCAACCCGAACTTTGTTAGTTGCTTTTAAAAAAGTGGGAAAAATATTTAAAATATATGTAAGTTAAGATTATGCAGTAAAATTTCACGGAAAATATTTTCGTAGAACACTTTAACTCGTTAGCTCAGTCCGAGTTGTCCTAAAAATATTGCTCAGTGTAATTTCGAAATATTGAAAATTTTACGTTAAAGTGTATTACGACGATATGTCTCTTCTTGAAGAATAAGAAATTCATAGTAATTTCAATATAGAAAACAGCCACATCACCTTGTGGCTATCAAAAGGGAGAATAGCTGCACAGCTTCACTGTGGATCAAAGTTTGGGGATTTAAAATTTTAAAATATAGAGTCTTCTAACAAGAGGCTTCATTTCAAATTTAAAAAACAAACAGTAACCTTGGGAAAAGTACACGTTGTGGTTTTATTTCGAGAATAATCACTTTGATTTTGAGCATTTGAATCATTGCTGGAATATTCAATTTAATTTTTTACTTCAGCCCCAAAGCAAGAAGTCTAACAGTGATAAACCGCACAATTCCGGGAGCCAATTTATGTATATATTTCAAGAAATTACACGTCTCTTCAGATAATAGGGCCACTATTGCACGAGGTGTGTGGAAGAGTAAATTGCTTACCGAATTGAATAACTTATTTTTCAATAGGCGGAAGTAAACTAAAAATTATTATTATTTATAATTATTTTCATCAGCACATGGTGAAAAGTAGGCAATTTTTTTGTAAGAATCAAACTACTTTTTTTTCTCGGAGACAAATATCGAATTTTAAAGGTGATATCAATCTTTTATAAAGTCTGTGCCAAGTATAAAAAAAAAATATACGATTTGGTACAAAATTGATTGGTCCAAAAACAAGATCTGTCCAAAATGGCCCGCTGTGCAACGCCTCATAAACCGCACCACACTGACTCATTGCTAATGAGGTGGTTGTTCGACTATATCTCTTGAATTTTCAGTGCCCCAATTACAAATTTAAAAAAATAAAAATTTTAGGCTAGGTTTGATAGTTGGTTTTTAGTTTTATTCGCACAAATCATTTAAATCAGACTAGACTATTAATATACAAATAAATTAATTATGAACTGATCGGTTGAAACCATAATTTGTTTGTGTACATGCCCAGAGAGATGAAAGTGAGCTTGGTAACTCTCAGTTACTGTATTAATTTCTGAAATTTAAAATGAAACCTCTTGTGGAAATATACTTTATTAAAATACTTAAATCCGGGACGGTACAACCATAAGTTTCTTAGTTTCGGTGTGGTAAAATTTTGGTGGTAAAATGCCGAGGTTTAGTTCGATTTGGTTGGGAGGATATATACGCAGGCGTACTTATGAGCTGATCAATTATAAATGTATCCAAATATAATTACGAAAACGAGTACTAATATAAATAACGATAATTATAACGAATACAATATCTATAAAGAAATCCATAACGATAACGACTACGCTAAGGATATGACACGCATACTCGTAAATACAATAAGTATGTCGGAAAAGTTTACGACATCGACATCAGTGATAACGGTACGAAAATAACTAAAACAATAGTTAGTGATAGAAACGGATAACAATAGCAATATCGAACCGATCACGAAAAATATGCCGCAAACGGTAGCAATATCGTTAACTATATAGGCGTTAGGAAAGACTAACATACGCGAGGAAAATGCAAAAAACTAAAACGACGAAGGTAATGTTAACGATAACGATAAACAAAACGATAGCAATGTTTAATACAACACAAATGTATTGATAACTATAATAACAATTATGAAAAACCAAAAGATAAGTATACAATAAAACGTAACAAACATTTAAAAATCAAGGGTCCCTGATGTAGAGGGTCGTAGCTTTCTAAACAAAATGGATTTTTTGGTGTTACAATAATTATGGTTTTCAAATTGAGAAAAGTTTAGTTCTCAACTTTTACCCAAACTTAATTCTCCAATTAAAAATACTGAAATAAAAACGAAATATATTTCCCAAAAGCGAGTATTTTAAAATTTGAGACGCTGTGAATAATGTAGACATTTTTTTTTTTGTATTCTCTATTAATTTTAATTGTGTTATAAAAATTTTAGAGTGATTCACTTTAAACATAGGTGATTTGATATTTAACTTTTTTTAATTTTCAGTTTTTTCGTATTTATAAATAGATATTACAAAAAAAGACAGCACTAGTGTTTTTATTGGGGTTCAAACTTTAATTATCATTTTATGGTAATTCATTCGATAGTCCAAATCATTCAGTAACTAACTATCGATAATTGAAATCACTCGATAGTTCGCAACACAACATAAACTGTGAAAAAGTGATTACGATTACGAAACTAAAAGGTACCTCTTCGATTGATATAGATTTTTAAGCACTAATCTGTTAACGCTAATATAATTTATTGACTGTGTAATATGTAAAATAAAATAAATATTTTTCGAAGGGTTAATCTTGAAAACTTCTGAACGGATTTGGATATTTTTTGTTTCAATATAATCTGTATTTATACGATTTACATCATTAGTAATTAATATTAATATTTAAAAGCTGTTCCAAAAATATTTAGGTGTGAAGTTTCATGTGCAATTTTGCACACTGAGAGAACAAAGAATACTTTTTATTGTTGCGAAATATGGTAGATTCTCTGAAAACTAAAAGTTAATAATGTAGGAACAGAAAGTGAATAGAATACCATGCCAAAGCATAGTTTAAAGATGGACATTTAAATACTTGGGCTTTTTAGCTTTTATTTAAAAATGTAATAATTTTTAACACAATATCAATGATATTTTCTTGTATAAGTAAAGACATTGTAATAGTATAGAGGCACCGATCTTTTTTCAATTTTTTCAATGACAACCCAGTGTAGCAGAAAAGGATAGTTCAACATAAAGTAGGCCAGCTAATTTCCCGATCAATCTGTATCTCTATAAATAAAAGAAATATAAGGATTTCGAAATAAAGCAAAATGATTTATTTAACACAGAAATTAAAAATAACAATTTGGAATTCTTTGCCATTTCAAACAGTTTCGCTGCTGCTGTTCACTCGGAATTGAAGTCGCCACTATAGATAAATAAAATGCTAAAATGCTCTATAAAAATTTCTTCAGTTTTGCTCTTCTTAGTCTCCAAGCATTTTAAGACGTTGATTTCTTTTATTATAGGTAAACATTTTTGCTCTAAGTACGAGTATTTTTGACCGATTCCTACTCAGTTCTTCGTATCGAACCAAAAGTATATGCCCCTGTATTTAATCGTATCGGTTTATCTCTAAACTTCATTTTTCCTGTTTAAAAAAGCCCTATGCCAGTAATAGAGGCCCAAAGACGCCCTTAATTGTGACACATAAAATTTCCATATCTGAAGAACTACAATCGGTCACATGCGACATTGCTGGAAACGACAGTATAATAATAGAATATTTGACTGTGCGTTACTGCAAGTATGTGGTTTTTTCTGAAACGTTTCCCAATCCACAATTATTTCTTCTTCATTAGCCGCATCTGATTGAGTTTGTTCCAAATTCAGCCAACCAGAAATTTCATCGTCCATGAGTCGACTTGGGGCTAAATTCACTCCAAAAACACAATGTTATGTGATGATTCAATTATTAAGGGTTTGCTCAATAGTTACATTATTGTTTTGACACTCCCTTACCAAAGGTTATTTTCATGTCACCTAAGCAAAAACTCTCATGAACATCATCCAATATGCAGTTTTAAAGTTATATTCAAAGAGTACATAGAAATATTTGTTATACAAATGTTATGTTTACTCCAATTTGCATCTAAAATTGAAGATTTAGTAACACGACGCCGAGAAAGCTGTTTTCTGAGCAAACCTTTAATAATTGACGTATGTAATATTTTTTCACACTTCAGTGACTATGTGTGTATGGTGAAGAGGATAGAGGTAGTCCGATTATAATCTTGTTAGATGATTTAAATACTGGTTTACAAGAAAGAAAAATGCGTGAAGATAACAATCACTTTTTCCACAATTATCAGGAACCCCACTGTTTTATTTACAATTCAAGGGCACAAACATTCCAAACATTCTGCCAGACTTAATGAGCAGAGAATGGGTGAAATATCGCATTCCATTTGGCAAAAGTGGCCCCCATAACTTGCAATGCTACCATTTGCAGGCAAACTTAGAAAAGTAATATATTCTTACTTATTTAGATATTTCAGTATGCAAATCTCTCCATTAATGGGCAACCAAGATTATTGTGGCCGGGGTTTAATGGCAAAGATACTACGAACAAATAACGTAGATTACATAGAATATAATTTATGTTTT
This sequence comes from Anomoia purmunda, assembly GCA_951828415.1. Lineage (NCBI taxonomy): Eukaryota > Metazoa > Arthropoda > Insecta > Diptera > Tephritidae > Anomoia > Anomoia purmunda. The sequence continues at coordinate 29,851,452 of OX639996.1, read as the reverse complement.
TTGCTACGATAACCAATGCTGGTAGATTTGCCAGAAGCCGTAAAGAAAAAATGCTTCACGTTTAATATGTATTTCGGCATGAAATTTTTAAACCAAAAAAGGAGATGAATATCAATCATAATAATAATATCGTTTGCTAATATTCTGGTTTATCTTTATCACGACATTTTCATTGTCGAAGTCGTAATAATATTTTTTCCGAATATTTTATTAATTGTAATCTAAATTTTTTTCAAAAATTGATTATTGCAAAGAACTAAGGTAAATACATATATAACTTTAATAATCACTTTCGTTGAATAACTATTAAATCTTGTTTACATTAGCCAACTTCCCTGCCAGCATTCAATATGTTTATTTCTTTAAGCTTGACCAACACAGTGATAGACGGGATGAATGAAGATAGGTACGGATTTGGATATATGTATATGTATGAAAAAGGTGTTGAGAAATTGAAAATGAACATTAAAAAAATAATAAGACTCATATAAAATACATTTCCTATCTTCTTTTCAATTCAATCATAAAAATTATCACACGATGTCTTAATACACATCTAGTAGTTGCTGCTCTACATTTTATTAATTAAATAATAAAACCTAATTAATTGCTGATCAATGGTTTTTAGAAAATAGCGCCAACAAATTTATCACTTTTTACTACATTTTGACAAAAAAAAATAGCGCAAATTTTCTCTTTTCTACTCACTTCAAATACATCACTGAAATGTGAGGACCGACCGATTTTAATGTCTTTTTACCGTCTTCCCTTATAATATTAGAATTATAATAATAACGTGTACAACATTTTAGCACTCACATAAATATTACAATCATAGGTACATACATAGATACATACATACACATAGAGAAAAACACAATACGTACACTTAAGTTAAGAAAGATACGCGTGCAACAGTTTTGTCCAATTCACATCAGCCACTTGACAGTTGATAGACCCCAATGCTTACCCGAAAATCAATGCCTACTGTGGTTATGTAGTAATTTGGCATATATTTGCCATCATAAAATCTGATGAGAACGCATGTCTTTCCGACCCCTGAATCGCCCAACATAATCACCTATTGAGAGGCAATCAGATTTGAAGAGCAAATAAGCAAATAAAAATAAGAAGAAAGCACATTGTTAAGTACCAAAGTAATTACAGAAGTAATATTCATAGTAAAAAAATTAAAATGAATGGCAAAGTATTGATTTATGCGGAGCGGAGCGCAAATAGGGAAATAATATTATTTGTATAAACGAGTAGGGATATTAGGGTGGGCAAAAAAATCGTTGTTTTAGAATTTGTATTGCTAATTGCCAAAATATGGATCATTACATATGTCCATGAACGAATGAGTTATGAACGAAAAATAATTAACATTCTATGAACTTTGATTGACTTGGGCAAGCCTAATATATTCACCGACAGATTGCTTTTAGAAAATAATTTGCTATTAGCAATAAAACAAAATACAGACCTACGAGTAGTGTACATAGATATGTGGACAGTGGATATTTTTGTTGGTATGTTTCAAAAGAACTTCGATAGCGTTTGGGGTGGAATCATAACAAGGGGTGTTTCTTGTAAGTTTGACTTAATTGGGTTGCTGATTTCCACTTATACTGACACTCATATTTATACCACAAAACTTAACAAGGAAATTACAACTATAACTACTCATGTTCAGTATTACGCTGTTTTAAATTTCTAGGTAAATTTTCAATTAAATAATATCCTTCTACCTAAGAGCATTTAATTGATGCTCAAAATTATTTCATACTTTATGGGAATAGTACGAAGAGAGGAGTAAAAAGGGCCAACCCTTTTCCGCATTTTCTACTACTTTGAAATGCGTTGCCACAATATACAGCCCAAACGAGTAAAGTTAATTTACTGACCACACTTTGTAATTACACCATGGATTAGGCCAAACGGATTCATGTGAAGTTTTAGATAATACCATCAAGTAATATTGAGATAGAATAAAATCGAAATGGAATATATATGCAGATACATGCAGTAAAATTGCACGAAAAATATTTTCATAGAATATTTTAACCCATTAGCTCCCACCTAAAAGTGTCGTTTTGATCCTTAATTTAAGAAACTCCTCAGAAAACAAATTTGAAAAGTCGCCAGAAGATTAAATGACCCAGAAAATTATTCGCTGGAAAATTTCACTAGGGGTCTTCTCAGACAAAATATTTAAACAAAGAACGTAAAACTCCACAGAAAAAAAAAAAATACATGTATAACCTATTTCCACCGAGCATTTAACTGCAGTTAAAGCTCACTGTGTTGCGCATTTTTTCCTATTTTTTAAACGACTTTGACCAGGGCAAGAAACTTCAATTTTCTATACTACAACTATTGCAATCTATTTAAAAAAAATTGAAAATAGCCTACTACTTGCGTTATTTATTATGTGCAGATGGATTTATTTCAAGCTCTTATGATATTTACATACACATATTCAAAACTTCCTAAGGATATTTTTTGATTTATTCAAATTCCATTGAAAAACAAAAATAACTATCCACCCATGCTGCTTAACAAATGAGAAAATCTGAGCAAAACCACATCATTAACATTCGCGGGCAGTAGTTCAAATATTTGTTTTGATGCCATTGCTTATGTGGGAGTATGTAAAACCGTATGTTGGCGTGGTAGCCACTACAAAGGCATATTCCTGTATGTGGTTTAATAAATGTGTGCGATTGGGCTCGTATTTATGCATATTATCACTCCTTTGGTATATTTTGGAGACGCGCATTAATTACTTGTATTAATTAAGTAGGTGAATTTGTATGTGTTATCGACATAATAGTCGCTTTTCAATATAGATTATGGTAATGAGTCCTTGACACTTAATTGTAGTCGCAAAGCAAAGTTGCAGAATATTTCACTCCAAGTTTTACTACCCTGCCAAAAATGCGAGTACTCCATGCACACATCTAAAGAGCACTCCATAAGAGACAAAGAGTACTCTAAAAGTAACTCAAATCCATGAAGAAAAAGTGGTTCAATTAACCTTGTTATTAGTTTTTATATGGGATAATTTCTTGTGATGTTCTGGGCCAGAAAGAACAACTCTAAGATATTATTCCATGGAGTACATGCGGCAGTTTCGAGACTACTTTCTGCCGATGAAAGTTAGCTACTTCAAGGCAAGTAAACATAGTTAAAATAAGGCCCGTTTCTTTGCACCCGAGTTGCAAAAGAACGCTCCAACTCGGATAAAATTTCCATTAGTTGTAAAAACAACCCTGTTAGCCTCTTTCATTAATGCTGCAATTTGTTTAGTGCTATTTAAGAACGGAAAATAGTTGTGCCGGCAATTTTTAGGTTTGTGTAGTTATATATTTACAAATACAATGCAAATAAAAACGAAGTAGGTCTTAAACTGAAATTTCCCATATATTTTCTTAGCGCTAATTCACAATAGAGCAGTTTTTTCACTTCCCAACACTACATCTCAGATCGGATATGATTTTACCGAGTAGGCTCAACTCCCATATTTTTCCGAGTTCGTGTTGTTGCTTTACATGCAATTTGTTATCCTACCTAGGGTTCTTTTGCAACTAGGTTACAAAGAAAAGGGCCAATAGAAACATTTATATCAAAAATTGTGTTTCCTTTTTGCATAGTAAAAACCCATATTTAACATATTCATTTTTATACTCTAAACAAAAAGCAAAAACCTTAATTGTTTGCATTTATTTACTTACAATTAGAGAACGACCCAACTTCGTCTTCGGCCATGTTCGGCCAATAAAGTTCGGTTCGGCTTCGGCCTAAAAACCTTTCACTGTAACTGGGAAAAACATTTTTCTTCACTGGAAATATCTTTTTTAGGAGCTTTTCAATTTATATTTATATTAAAGAAACAACACAAAAGTTCTGACTACACTTGCATTGTTATAGCTATTCCAAAAACATAAAAATTAAAAGAAATGGCAAAGCACTGGATAAATATTCAAGTATGTACATAAAAAAGTATACACACCAAAAATGGTTAAGTTTTAAAGTAAATATAATTATCGCATTAAGTGTTTGTTTTTTCAGGTTTATCTGAGAAAAAATCTCAATGTTAATAAATTCCAGATTATTTTTTTTATAATGTGGAAAATAGAAGGAATGAAAACATAAAGAAAATGTAGAATTGTTTATTAGAAATTTGTAGGCTCTTTTTATGAACAAACTTTTGCCAACTATCAAAAAAAATGCTGCCAGATTCACTAGGAAGTTGTTTTGTATAGAATTTTTTGAAAATTTATTTAAAAAAATTTCTTCGGATTACTCATCACTTCGAGATGGCAAATAAAATGCTCTCATACAAAGTGGAACCCAACTGATTTCTTCTTCTTCATTTTGGCTTTCTACGAAAACAAATTAATTCCCAAAAAATAAAATTTTATAGAATAAGGGTTTAAATTTGCTTTCAAGTTTATATTCAAAAATATTCAAATAAATCGTTCCATTTTTCGCAAAGCAATGGGCATTAAAAAAAGATTTTTTTTAGAAATCTATACATCAAAATCAGCTTAACAAAAACAATTTCAGAAAAAACAGGCTGGCCTCTCTCAATCGGTAGCATAATATAAAAATTTATGAAAAAAATCGGAGATGAAAAAACCAAATTGTGTCCGATTTGCTGCGAAATACCCAGATATAAAATTACATAATTGTACGGTTTTCCTCATATATGAAGTGGCTTTGTGGACAAAGTTATTAATAATAGTATAATAATGGCGAATTTCTTTAGAGGGGGGAACTTTGATGGACAATCAATAGGTGTTTTTTTATATAAACATAAATCAATAGAAATAATAAATCAGTTACACATCACCTTTCCCATCATGTCGTATTCCTCCCCATTGTCGGTATGAGCATCCTGACCATTCGTACTTGCTTCCACTTTGGCTTTAGGGCTAGTGGGAGAATCTTTCGAAACCAATCGTATTAAAGCGCGACCAGCATTTCTACAGAATGTTGCACCATCCATGCTTATCGAGGTTTTGTTCGCATTACTATCGCTGCTTGTCGTGGCCTTAATGCCACCTGACCGATTCGAGTCGTTCTGCCTCATAAGCCCAAGACGCTCGATGGGATGAGCCAAACTACTTTTGCGTCGCAAAGGTGAGCTACCATTCATGGACATGCGCAAATCTGCACTCGCAATAGTATGATGACGAGTGATTTTTGAACTGCTACCACTGCTGGAGGTCTTAAAGCCAATGCCGCTATGAAGGCTTGCTCGCCGCAGCTGCTGTAGCGGTTTAGTTGGTAGTTGTAGCTGTTTTTGAAAATCTTTCTCTTGATAGTAGTGATGGTGTACAATAACACTTGGTCGTCGCAAATAATCATCACCATCATCATCATCATCATCATCATTATCATTATCCGAGTCTGATGCGACAGTTAAGCTTTTGCTTCTGGCATTTGAACTGGATGCGACATTTGAATTTGGAAGCGGTTGGCCAGGGATGATGTGTTGCCAAGTGGGCTTATGCAGCGATTCACGTCGTGGTATGTCCGCATCGTCATAGGGATCGGTGTCATCGTTTTGTGTATTTTCGGAGCGTCGGTGTTGATTTGGTAACCTTGTTGTGGTACCTAGTTGTTGAGGTATGGGACTACTTCCACGCCTCACACTTGATTTGCGATGCATTGTTGGAGTGGCGTTTGTACGAGTACTATTCCGCATATGTGTAGCTAATAATTAGTTGTTAATTATTCACTGTCAAGTTAAGCTATCACTTCTTGTCTTTGTTAATTTGTATTTATTGAGTTTTAATACGTTTTTGTACCGTCTAAAAAGTGATTCCAGAGTTTGATGTTGCGCATTTATGTATTATACCGTTTATGATGTCAAAAAATGAGCGGGAATTAATTATTTAAAAATACCACTTAAGTAGATTGTCAAAATTGTTTTTGTTGCGAACCGTTTAAACATAGCTAGCTATAAACCTTCTCCTCGCCGAGACGAACCGTTTGACAACCATGATTTTATATTTCATACAATTGTCAACCCTCTCCCAAGCATAAAATATATTTTACGACCTGCACTCATACCCATTAAATATTCATACAAAATTTCATAAAAAATCCGTCGAAATGTTTCCGAGTTGTTCGACCACAAACACCGTGTTACGAGACTTTTCTATATTATATTTAAATAAATTGTCAATACTCTCGAATATAATTTTTTAAATCTTCATAACATTGGCTTGGTTTTATACAACCACCTGAATAAGCGAATGAGATGATCAGCAAATATCTGTAACATTCTCAGGCCCGACGACAGACGGGGGATCGGCGGTGATTCCCCCGGGCCCGGAGTTCTCTAAGGGGCCCGTATTTTTCAAGAAATTGAAAAATTGAATTAATCATGATAGTCAACAGACTTCGAAATAGCTGTTTTTAAATTAATCAGATCGATAAATAAATGTTTAAATAAGATGTTTCTGTCCTCTTATTAACTGTGAAGTCTTGCTACTCGTATCCCTATATTCGTATATTCCGATATAATTTGAATAAATATTTCTGACCAAAAGTCTATATATATGAACTGATTAATACATTCTATTGATTTTCGAAATCGTATAAAAATTTTGTTTCACCCAACATCAACAACTATAAAGCAAATTCAATACAGGTGTGATGAACTGATGAGAGCAAAAAAACATTGAAGTAGTAGGTAGAAAGATAGTTGATGAAATTGATGAAGTATTCGAAACTTTTATGTAGAAAGGGGGCTCCACCTTTTTACACCTGGGAACGGATTTCCTCTCGGTGGCCCTGAACATTCTGTGTACCAGATTGAAGCTTTCAATCGCTAGAAGGCGATAATGGACTTCTAAATCGCACTATGACAGACTGTGTAGTTTCCAATGACAAAAAAGTTTCAGCAACAACCGTAATCGTCAATTATGAAGTATGAATCGAGTTTTTTTTTTAAATAAAAAATTTAAAACAAAACTTATTTGTTTCTTTTTCTTTTACATTCGAATGCATATCGTTAAACCGAATGCCGTGCGAGCGAAGCCTCGGTAAAAGCTGGTATTTATATAAATTTGTTGTGATATTTTGACGAAGGGCGTTAGAGTTTAAGCCGACATTATTAAAAGTCTTTTCATAATAATTAAACGTAAAAAGTTTACATTCACTATGGCATGACTTGTTATAATTTTTTTGAAGTATTTTGAGGATTTCTTTTTTATATATTTTCATGCTGTTTTAATAATTTTAGGTTTTAGTATATAGACCTTAATGTTCTACAAAATTATTAAATGAAGAAAATTCACATTACACTATTCAGTATTTGATTAAATGTTTTTATATTCAATGGACGTGATCCTAGTGGAAAATTGCTGGGTGTAATGCAATAAAAAGGTATTTATTAAAAGGTAAAGCAACACAATAACGAAAAAAACATTTAGCTCATTTGAAGTCGGGTCATACATTTCAGCCACAACTTATTATTTACGCTAAAATCTTTTCAAACTACGAAGGGTAATTACAAACTGTTTCTCGGCTTCCCAGTCTAATGCAAATTCGTATGGGCATATATTTTATTGAGTTAATGTATCTACACTAAATTCAATAACAATGAGCTGTCATGTAACGAACATAAGCTGATGGGCGATTTTACGCAGTGCGAGACAAGTAGAAATCCTTTCAGCTGAAATCTATATTGATTAAGTCAACAACCCAAAGGGAAATTCGAACGAAATGTTTGCAGAAACCTTCTCTTCAATTTTCATGCACAGCTCTATATTGAACATTTTAAATGGCAATTCATGTTACTCAGGCAATAAACTTACATACATATATGTATGTATTTTCTAATGAAGCTCGACATGGCGTATACGCATCGAAAAACTGATTAAATATATATTATGTAAGTCTGTTCTATATCACAAAATGATAAGGCATTGTTACCAAAATTTCGAAGATTTTACTGTAAAAGTGTTCAATAATCTAAAAATCTCGCAAGAAATGGCTAAATCAATAAAACCTTGTGATAAAATGGAAATAAACTGTTAACAAGGGATCCCAATCAAGGGTATTTTTTGAAATCGGAAAATTAGCACAAGCTAACCTCAGGATCATGCAAAATTTGAATACTCGAATTGAAAGAAATAAAGACTGGTTTGTAATGATGGATGTGTAGGGGTCATTATTTTTAAATACTTTGCTGTTCTGAGGTATACATTTTAAATGCAATAATAATGTTTGGAGTTCAAATTTGTATCCAAAAATTCAAATAATGCACCATCATAACTATATAAGAAAAATATATAATTTGGTATACACTTTGCTTATTATTATGAGGGAACATATTTTTAGGCATCTATGTTTTACAATCACATGTATTTAGTTTTATATTTTTATATGTTTAGAGTTTTTTATATTTATATTGCTAATTTTTGTTAAATGTACCGCGAACATTTTTTCTCCCCAATTAAATTTTTCGAACTAAATTTGAACGCATTGGCAACATGATTTAGTAAAATATTTAATACTTTGATATGTTGTAAATTACCTTTATGTAAGAGGTGTGTGTGTTTGTCTGATGTATATAATTTCGGAAATTATCATTACAGATTTAAAACACAAAGTGTGCAACAAAATTGGTACAGTTTGATACAGGAGTTTCGGAGATATACATATGTAACTTATTGCTCTAAAATATGCTGTCTCACGTACATTTTTTAAAATTCCTACTTTTGTGTATATCCCTTTCTAATTAAATTCGTTGTATAAAGATTGAGCGAAGTTATTTCATTATTTACTAAAATATCGAGTTTATTGATTTTTTGTAAACTACCGCGCTTCTTCTCGATTTCTATAATTTTCGAAATTATGTTGAGTTAAAATGCAAAGTATATAACAAATTTTGTAAAGTTCATTGAAGTAGTTTCGAAGCTATCGGTACTTGCTCTAAAATACGTGGCGACACGCCTATTTCCAAAAATATTTGATATCATATATTTCCTTCTCCAACTAAATCATGCACAATAAATGTGAGCAAATTATTTTTAATAGTAACTAATATGTTGATTTTTCTTGATTTTCATAAATTACCGTTATATGAAGTGGGCGTGATTTTTTCCCGATATACTATAAACTTTTCGGAATCATGCTCATTGAGTTAAAATCTTAGGTGCGTACCAAATTTGGTTGAGTAGTTTCGGACAGGGATGGTCGTTTTTGATTCGAAATTGTTTGAATGAAGAATGCAAATAAATTCGGAATTCAAAATTCCTTAACGAATTTTTCCGTCATTAAATCATAAATTTTCTGGTAACACCCATTCCTGGTTTCGATGACAATCATAACTATTTGCTGTTTTCTAAAAAAAAAATTATATCTTCGTATTCCTTACGCCATATTTACTCGAGTTATCCGATGCACTTACGAACAGACAGGCATGGCTTAATCGATTTCTCTTTTCATTCTGAACAGTTTGGTATATCTTCATATGGCTATATCTACCGCGGCTGTAATGCGCTGGACACTAGTGCGCTCGGGTATAAAAATATATTACTTTAAGACTTGTCTGTATTAATCATTAAAATATGAGTGTATGTGATTTTTAAAATCAGGTTTTTTTTAAATAAATGGTTTTTTTTTTCGTATGTTTAAAAGCTTTCAGTTATTGAATATTTACACATATTTTAAAAAAACAGGTTCCAAGGTGAATCCTGGGATGAATTCCGTCATTTAAAATTATCCGGAAATCACGATGTTAAAATTTTCTAGTAATATTGTTGTTCCTAATAATGACGTCTCTGTCAGCTGATAATTTTCTGTTTCTGTGGCTGCAAGTATTTACTGGGAAATATTATTAAATTGATATTAATATCCTTTTTCGTTGCAGCATCGGCGGTCATTAAATAAAGAGATTCAACTTTCCCTTAGCCTATAAACAGGTACTAAGTATTTTTATCTTTATTTTATGCGGCGGGAAGTTTGAAACTCATTTCTGGCTTCCTATCCATCGAGTTCTGCCTGAATGAAAGTAGGCCGAAGTTTTAGTTCAACTTCACTGCCTTTTCAGCACAAAAGTAATCCTGTAGTTAAATTTCATTTTGTTCAAATTGCACGTGCCAACCGTCAAACACAAATCTCCAAGTATTTTCCCTAGCGGATTATTTTTAGGGCTGGTTGGTTTTGTTTCCGTACACCATGAAGTACATACTCGTACTATTTACAAATATTGATTTTTGCGAGCTGAATTTACCACCAGCGTTTGGAAAAAGCCGTTAATTGATATAATGGGGTGAAATGGAGCATGGTGTAATTATCAAATTAATTATAGTTGACGAATTACGAAAAAAAATGTTGTATCAATAGGCTTAACTTCCAAAAAAGAACTTTGAAATACTCGCATACGTGTACAAAATTGAATTAATGTATTTGCACAGGTATGTGTGTACTGATAACTCAACCAACAAAGCAGTAATAAAGTTAAAGTCATATAATTATGCAATACAGTGAGACTTCATTTTTGTGTAGTGTTTCGAAGCTTTTACTTTTAAAGGCAATGAGTGTTATTTACAAAAAATCGTTTTGAAGCTGTTTTCCTAGTGGCTTATCCCAAAGGATCGAATATGTTCGCAACTGAGTTCAAGTTACTTTGTTAGGAAGTGGGACCATCAATTCAATTCATGGTCGAGGGCAACATCGATGAAGCCTGGCATAGTTTTTATTAAAAATATCTCAAAACCGGATACCAAGGCAAGTGAAACAAAAGCTTTTTTCCAAAAAAAATATATACGTTTTCATTCCTACAATCAGACAGAGATTGAAAGAATCTGGCATGAGGATTCAGACCCTTCACTTCAAAACCTTCTTATATATACTTATATCGTATATTCAAAAATGATTAGCATCTGCGAGACATAATTTCGATCGTGATTGGAGCAAAGTGATATTAACAGATGAATCACCTTTCGTTGTTTGGAACTACTGAAAGAAAGAAAGAAGTAACCATGACGAATAAAAGCAACAGACGAATTTGCCGCTGCCCGACATCATAACAACCAAAACCGGCAGTGAATTCCTTTGATTACGACCCATATTACCTCAGGAGGATAATGCTGACCAATAGCGGAAAAACGGAAGCTGACAGACAAGAAGGCGCTATATATGCTCGACAATATCAAGAGGAATGGAGCTGCTGGATATGTAGACGTTTGCTATGAGGGGAAACAACTAGATATACATATGTGCATGTTGGACGAGTACGAGAAATTCAAAGGGGAACATACTGTGGTTATGGTAGCTAACGAAGCACAGAATTGGAATCGATCTCAGACCGAGTATGGCAGCGGCACTGAACGTAGCATGGGGATGACCCATCATCCATCAGCGCAAGAAACCTCCTGCAGACTTCTATTATATAGGAGAGTCAGAAGGCCGTAAGCAGTGTAGCAAAAATAGGTGGAAATCGATGAGAAGCTGTCGAGTATTGCAATGGCCACGTTCTCGACAACCCCGAAGATCCTTAACCAGAGTTCGATTCGTCATAATCCCTAATGAGAGAATACCGGGTTATCTTCTCGAACTTCCTCGCTGGATGCGTTGTGTTAACCAGTGACGCTGCCGAGGGCATGGAGCTCAAACTCATATCAGGAGAAAAGTTGATACGGTTTATAAATCTGCAGAGCAAAAATATTGTAGCGACAGAGGAGTGGAAGTTCATCAAAATTGAACAGCAGAGGAAACCTATGAATAAGCCCATACTCCTTGCAATCTGGAATCTCTGGAGGCTCTAGTAAAAGTGGAAAACAACATTTGTTTTGGGATCACGAAACCCAAAGTGAGTCTTTCGACTTTGCAAATTCTTCGCGGTGGCATAGCTTAGCGATGAACCGGGCCTCTAATGTAGCTAAACTTCTTTATTCGTATGCAAATTTGATTCCAACTCCATCTATGAATTAAACGATGACTGAATTTCTAATTTAAGAGTACAGGATTGCTAAAATCGTAACAGAAAAATTTTTTCCAACGTTCCAAAAGGACTGTCGTATATATATACACATATATAAACATATTGTAAAAGTTTCAAATATTCATATCGGTATTCAAAATAATTTGGGCATTCGTCTAAATCAGCAATTGCCTCACAAATCGTAAACCTCGTAAACTTCTTTAATTTTGTTTGAGAAGCCGATTTATTTACGAGGTATTTATTTTATCATAATATAACATATGCAACAAAAACCATGTAAACGAATGGTTCAAACTTTATACACAATTTATAATAACTCAACAAATTTGTGTCCATTGTGAGATTTAATTGAGATTTATTTCTTGACAAAATATATTTATTGATATATTATTGAATATTCGGTGAAGATTTAACAGAACTTGAGATTTCATTTTGTATCATAAATCTCGAAAAATTTAACACTAAATGTTTTCGGAGGCCTAAATGTCAATTAAATCTCGCAATGGACACACATTATTGATTTGGCATGGTAGTGGCAATATATTCTATTAATTGAAGTGATTTGAATTAAGAAATTATTCTAAGTGAAAACTAATTGTCCTCAAAATTGCATTTTTCACATCGTAAGCGCGAAAACGACGAAAAAAACAATTTTTGTGAATATCACCGAATTTTTATGCCGCCAAGTTCACTGATGGTCAATTCTTAAAACATAATTATGAAGAGCATTTTTTATATGCATTTTCTTAGATATTGTTTTTTTTTTACTATTCCGAAAAAATTTGCACTTTTTTTGTTATTAACGTGAATTTTTGCTGAGAGTTTCTAATAATTATTTGTTTTCTTATAACTTTTTATAAATATATGTATACTTTTCTTTCAACCAGTATTAATTAATTAAATTTTATACACTGGATGGTGGCTTTCAACATGAATTAATTTCAGGCACAAATATAGAAACCACGTATTTAGTCCTTGTTATTGTGGTTTACACTATTTCGTCACACTTTTTATTTTGTTCGGATTTTTTCGGAAGAGCAAAAAATCAAAATAGACATTGAGCAGGAAAGTACTTGTGCCGACTGACCGCCACGAAATACAGCAGCCACTTTAAACAATTTAATTGAAATTCGAGGCCAATGCCGACAGAAGCGCCTGCGTTGTTTTACCCGTACTCGTAATGTAGTGGGCGTTGTTATCGTGCTGCTGCAGCAGGTAAAAAAATTGGCGCACTATCTGCTTAACGAACATCCTGTTATGTATGTATATACACATACATAAATATATATATACATATACATTTTGCTGTTTCAATATCCACATATGCGCGCTATTCTATTTACACAGTCGCTCATTCACTTTCCGCTCAATGTAACCAACGATTAATTTCCGTAAGCAATAAGAAACGTTGTTCAAATATGCCGATGGCGACTACTACTGACTACCTCTGACTGGGCTGTATTGACAGGAAACGCGCAGAAAACTGAAATCAGCGCACGCTGTGTTGCGACGTTGGAGCCTTCAATTAAGACAGCAGCACCAATAGCAACAGGCGACATTCGCCGAAGCGAACCGTTGCTCCAGATGTTGCCTCAGCCGAGTTGATAACAAAATGTTGAGTGTGTTACGCAACATGTTGTTAAGATGAAACAGACATTTAGGAATTTACTTTGCATTTCTGTTTATGTACATATGTACGTCGGGAAGATTTAATTTTGTTCTGTGTAAACACTAGCGCCAAAATATTTTCGTTGAATGTACATATACAAAAAATAATTTTTTTCATATAAAACTTATTTTGCAAAATTTCATTCCTGACTTCAAAGAGCTGTATTAACATTAACACGCCAGAGCGCACTTGTGCCCAGAATGTTATAACTTTGTTCGCATAACGGTTGTTCGTAACAGCCTATATCAACCGAAATAGATATAGGCATATTTAGATATACCAAAATGTTCATAATGAAAAGAAAAATCGATTGAGCCATGTCTGCCTGTCAGTGCATCCATCCGTGCATCCGAAAACTTGAGTAACTATTGAGATATCTTTACGAAACTAGGTACACATATTGCCCTTCACCCAAGTAGGTTGGTATCGAAAATGGACTCGAATACTAACCACGTCCACATAACGGAAATTAAAAAATCGATATTGGAATAACTATTATAAAAGATATTCAATTTACTCAACTTTGATATATAGGATTAGGTTGGAGAAAATAATTTTTAGGTTATATTGTTTTCTTTTTTTGGGAAAATGCAAGTGGCATGGCTTTCTATAGACCAAATAGTTGATACGCTCATTAGATTTTAACTCAGTGGGCACAATTTCGTAAGCTATGGAAATCAGACAAAAGAGGTAATTAAAAAATAATAATTCAGGAACTATAGAATTTTATTTTTTATAGAATTTTAGTTTTAGTTTGGGGGTAGAAAGTCATGAGTAAAAAAATATTGAGAAATGGGCGTGTTGCCGCCCACTTAGAACAAATTGATATATCTCTGAAACTACCTCCCCAAACTCTACCAAATTTAGTGCAAAATTTGCATTGCAGTTCAGTAAGCATATGTAATTCCGAATATTTTGGAAGTCGGAGTAAAACCAAGTCTACTCTCACATAATGTTAATTTACAAAAACATAAACAAAAAAATGTAGTTAAGTAACTATAAGTATAAAAGGTATTTTACACTTTCGAAAAATGTGTTATTCGAGGAGAAACCACAAGTCTAATTTTTCAAAATAAAAGGGTATCGTTGCATGCCACAAGTACTGAAATGAAAACATGCGCCGGGTATTAATTCGAACTTAGACCATTCTTTATTTGTTGTTTTGCATCTTTTTCAATCCATCTAAATTTTGACAGCTGAAGTTTTGGAAGCAGAAAAAAATATATGTGCACTTTGTATTTGCACTGTCACTATCACTATATGAAGAATACACTTTGATTGCATTATTTCAATTCAATTAATTTCAAATATATTTAAATTGATGCATTGTGCTATCATCAGTGTTATTAAATTATATTATGCTGTAAAGTAGCCAACAATAGCAAACATAAATGTAATACTTATAGGATGTTAAATCGCGTTGGGAAGTCATGAGGCTGTATATAGTTTTAAACTTTGTTAATCTTTCAGTATAAATTTCAGTCACTAGTAAATTTAATAAACAAAAATAAAAGTGGGCCAAATTTAGTACTGCTAATAATAAATTTTAATCAACAAAACCGCTTTATAATTAGTTTATTGCCAAAGTTGCTAGTATAAATACTGCTGTTGGAAGGACTGACCTCAGTCCGGTAGGTAACTGCATATTCATATATGAATGTATGTGTGTATGTATAAGTAGTTATGTATATTCACAACTACGTTTAACTCTTGCCTATTTGCCAAAGCGTATGAGTAATGTGTACATGTATGTCACCATACAGGGTGATACGAAATAAGTATGAAATTAAAAATGAAATAAAATAAAACAAATATCCAACTACCATTGGTATTTTATGGTTCTGTTAGAAAAATCAAAAGAATTGCAGAAATGCTTACTTTTCTAAGAATTACTTCAGTTTAGTAATCATCGACTCAAAGGTCCACTGGATAACACATTTTTTTAAAATCCATCTGTCATTTCAAAACTCACTTCACTTCAATTAGATACTCGGAGCTGGTCATTTAATGAAAAATTCATGGTAATAATGTTTAATATATAAATAAAACGATTTATTTTTATTGGAGACAAAAGCGAAGCGATAAAAAATAACTTTTGCTTCAAACTATCATAATGCGCTATGCTCAGGGGGGTTCCACTAATGAAAAACTTAAATGAATTCTTTTAGAAAAATGTACAAATACAGGTACTTTTTTAAGTATCCACTTTCTGAAAAAGATTGATTTTTTATATGTGCAACATCGTATTGGATAGTTCAATTATTAATCAAAAATTAGGTACAATTGCACCGGCACTTTCGGTACAAATGGCTGATACGAGTAATAGACTCTATCATTGGCCATAGAATATAAAATTCACATTTGAGTTAGCAACAAACTCACATTTTCGAAATCCAGACTATTTGTTTAAATTTTATTTATTTTGTCGGTATTTTAGTAATACCGATTCTGCTAGTGTTTTCGACAATAAAAAATGATGAATGTCTTGCGTTTTGACATAATATTGCCGCACATTTCATTAAAAAACATTTGCAAAAAAAAATATTATCTCAATGCAATGATACGAAAGTTATTTACCTTTTGATCTCGATCCGTAATTTATTTTGCATGGAACAGTCTTCTTAATATGGCGTATGAAGTCTGTCGGGTTATTGTGTGGTAGATGGAAGCCCACCGTCAGTGACGATTGGAAACCGCGAAAGCAAGAACAAACTACATCAAAACTTTGACGGCAAAAACTAAGATCGTCCTATCTGTAGCATTGGTCTTTGGTCTCAGTGTCAAAGTTTCATTTTATTAAAAAATATATCTATGAACGAACCACCCGTTATTTCATACATACATACATACATACATACATACATGTATGGTTTGATGTGTTTCATAGCTTAGCCATCTATTAATAATTATAATTGAAATTCATTCCTGTAGACCTTTCATGCGTTGCTGGTGGTGGAAAATAGCCGCACTAAGTGCACCACGGTATTTATAAACCACGTAACACTCACCTCATATTCAATTCTTAAGAATAGATGTGTGGAATAAAGCAATATATGCATATGTAAATATTAAAACTATGGAGAGCTTGGCTAAATTTTGAGTGAGTGCTTAGTTGTCCAGACTATTTCTCTTTTATTAATTTATTGTTGTCATAACAATATTGCGGCATATATTTTTGCAAATGATGGAAAAGAACATATGTGAAATTTTGCATAAGTATTTATAGTACGCAATTAAACTGTTTGCACTTCTTTCCACAAATATTTGAAGTCCATTCACACTTTTTTAAAAGAGTTAATAAAATTCGTTTAGATGAAGATATCGCCTTGGATGACCAAACTTAGATATTTAGAGAATTAGTAAATTATTTTGCTTATATTCTAAACTAAGAAAATTATGCAAGAGTTTAGTTAAATTAAATGTTTTTACATCAAAATAACATTTGCACCAGCAGTACTTAAGTAAATAATGTTTGCAGAATACCTTTTTATGATTATTACGTTTATTTTTACTCACCGTTAAAGCGATGCCCACTGTCGCCGAAAAAGAGCCCAAACGAAATTCTCCCGTATTGTACTTTACCAGAAAAGAAGTTTTCCCTACGCCAGAATCGCCAAGTAATATTGTCTAGAAAGAATAATATTAATGTATTTTTAATTGCATTATTTTAATGTATTTTAGCTGTCTTTAAAAAGTGATATAACATCTCCTACAATTTGTCTTGTGAGCTTTGATGTTGTACTACAAATTAAGATACCTACAGTTTTACGCCGACTTCGAACGGCAGATGATTTTTCTGGGGTACTTCAGGTGGAGAAGGAAATACATGAAATCATAAATGTTGGAAAAGGGGAGTGATATCACCCATTTTATCTTCGAAAATACTTTATTAAATTCTATCTAATTTGCTAGACACTTTGCATTACACGTCAAGATTCACGCTGTCGAAAATTGTAGGAATCGAACAATCGAACAAAAACCCCGCACACCTGTCATACAGCGGTTATTTACAGGGACCCAAAATAATAGTTATTACCCAGAGATTTTATTTCAAAATCACATTTTCATCGTTATCGTTACTCGTTTTTTAATTATATATTTACGATAATTTTTAATCGTCATTTTATGATTTACTTTTATTTATGATTTTTTTGATAAAAGCGGGTTTTTTAGTTTTGCAAGAGTCAGACATATGATTGCAAAAACTAAAGCCACAAAATGATGATTAAATATTTGTAGAATAAATATAAAAACGGTGACGGTCTCTGGCTATTTACAAAAATAAAAAAAATTCTAAATCATATACATATGTATATAAGTAATAGAGAAAAGAGTCAAAAAAGCGGTACCAATTTATTCCACCTGCAAAAAAAAACTTTATAAAAATTTGGTATTGGAGATGTTGTTGTTGTTGTTGTAGCGGGCATGACTAGCATTGTGAAGAGCGGAGTCATTCATAGTCGTTGTCGTCAAACTCACCTAGGGGAGGCCCAGGGAACGTGCTGTTTCGAAAGGGTTGGACCACAGGGAGAGGGGGTTAGATGAGTGGGTTTGAGAGGGCATGTGAGCAGGTGATTGGTATCGTGTGGAGAATCTCCACATGCCGGGCATGTATTAGGTATGTCAGGGTTGATTCTGGATAGGTAGGAGTGACCTACTACAATATCCAGATCTCAATTGGCCAGAGTGACGGGAGACTCCTCATTTGCTATTGGTGGTGTTTGGGTTCCTATTACGGCATTTTACTGGCGAGAGTCGGTAGTGGTGGTGACTGTTTTTCTGTGGATGTTGCTTAGGATCCGCCGGTACGCCTCCGGATCCAGCGATTGCGTTATATATGGCTGGATCTCGTCCTTCAGCTCTCGGAGATGCCTTCTGATGTGCCTTGGGGGTGGCTCAACTGCAATATATACAGTGTCCGACAAAACTAAAGCACGAAACTCTCCAAACTACTAACTAACGAAATGATATTTTCAAACAATCATTGAAACTAAATTTTTCTATATTATTTACAAGAGCGTACATTTGTTTTTGTGTTAAAAAAGCAAATAGAATAAAACTTTATTTCAAACTGAAATATTGATTCAAACATGAAAGTAGTTTCACAAAAATTTACCTTGTGATTAATTGTGTCATCGAAAGGCTGTTGCGGCGGTTGAGAATACATGCCAACTTCATCATAGCGATAGGAACGCCAACCATCTTCATATTCCGCTTCATCAATATCATCATGAAATACTGCATCCTCAAGTGCATACATTTGCAGCGCCTTAATCGGTGGACGATAGCCTGGATAACCAGTGCTACATGCCTTACTGCCACTACTGCCGGCGCCAATACTGGAACCTAGACCACTGCTACCACCACCACTGCTACTGAAGTCGATGCGGTGACGCATGCTCTCCTCCAGGCGACGCTGAGTGGTTTCAGGATCTTCGAAGACGTCGTCACTCATGCTGCTAGTATCATCGGGTATATAAGACATTTTTCAGTTATCTTGAACTATGCAAACTCTTTGTAAGAGTATTGGTGAGTCCTTGTAGTGGGCAAAGTATAGAGCGAAGTAATAGTAGTGCGAGAATATTTGTTTGTAGGAAGGGAGGGCGCGAATAGGCATTACACGAATTTTAGTTATCTAATTTTAGTTTGTTTTTGTTTTTTATGAGTAGTAGTTTTATGTTTAACGACTTGGTTTAAACGCTGTTGGTGGGAGACTATTTAATTGTCAACGGTATTTTCCTTTTTGGGGGTTTACAATAACAACAATAGTGATAACGTTTTGTGCAGTTTTGAAAGTACTGTAGTACTGGTGTGTGCGCGAGAAAAAGCTATACTATACATATACTTGTCGATTAAGTCGATAAAGCTCTTCGAAACTTTGTTAGCTTGAGCTTTTAATTTTTTGTTTGTTTTTGCTTACATTAATAAAGTTGTATGCAAATATAGGATTAATGCATTGCTAACAACTATTGAACTTATTTAGTGTAAAATTGCTCAGCTGTATCTTAACGCTCTGTGACGTCTACGTATGTATGTAGTATGTACATATGTATGTCGAGTGAGCAAAATAGGGGTTGTTTAACGACAGCTGTCACACAGTTATTCGAATCACAGTTGTTTCGTGTTTTTATTTTGTGTGTGCTCTTTTCTTTGTTTGTATCTGCTTTTCCATTGCCACGGAATTTAGTTTATGTCCGCATTTCTTATGTTCCATTTAGGAAATTATATATCTCATAGTGGTAGCGCTTGTGCCACAACTTATTTTGGCTTTCTTATGTTTTTTTAATAGAGTTTGCATTTAACATTTGGCATAATTGGCAGACGTCATGCTGCAATTGCGTTCACTGTAAAACCATATGCTTCAGTTATGACGCTCGTTGGTCCAATTCACAAAGTTGATTGTCCTTATGCTGATTATGCGACCGTAGGTTTGTAGGTGGTCAAAAAAAAGGCGGTGGTATTGGAAACTCTTTTATTTTTATGATTTTTCAGATTTTTGTGTGTTTAATTAAGTTAAGCTTTTTGTTTTGTACGAAATACTTTGACTAATTTATGGCTTATATTTTTAAATTCTATGCTTTTTCTTGTTAATTTTTTGTTGTATTTAACGTGGGTACAGAATTTTAGTTCTTCTTATATACCCATTTTTTTCAATTTATATTGCATATTCTAAATATTTTTCACTACAGGATTCATAAATACTTTGATTAAACACATTTTTTATTACTCTTTAATGACTTACTATATTTTCGTAGACTACACGTTAAATTCCCTAATTTTGTATTATAGTTTTTGGTTTAAGAAAGTGTTTTTCTTTTATGTATGTATATAAATTCAGCTATATTGTAAATTTTACTATTGGGTTACATGTAGTGTTGTTTTTTTGGTTGTCATAGAACACGCGCAATGTATGTATGTATATTTTTACGATAAAGTGTAAGCACATTTTTGCTATTTTATTTTATAAAGTACTTTTTCTATTTTGCGTTACCATCAAAATATATCTGGAAATTGTACCTTTGTTGTTTTACATTTTTAAATATTGAGCTAACCTCATTCGTTTGTAACGTTTAGTTACAAATTTGATCAATTTTAAATATAAATCGCTACAATTATCAATTTCTTCGCGTACATTTTTTACAGTCTGTCGGTTTATTAAAGTGTTTGCGTCGTTCGGCGTATTACGGTTAAAAAGTTTTCTGGCTGTTTTTTTTAATATATTACTTTTTTTTTTAATTATTTATGGTACTCTGTTGTTGTTGATTAAACGCATCGTTTGTATATTAACAAAAGTTTTTTTTTACAAAAAAATTCGTATAATTTTTCTTAGTTAATTTTTACAATATAAGTAAATAACTTCTTTGCTGATATTTCGTAATTTCTTATTGCTAATAAATTGGTGTTTTGTTTACTTCTAAAGCACTGTAATAACTACAAAACTAAGTGTAGCTACAACATTTTGGTTAACTGCAGCTGCCACTCAAATGTTACGAACTATATTTATGTTATACTCTATATATTTGTATGCACGTTTACATATCGCGAACGTAGCACATAATTTTTGTTTTTGTCGATGTATTCCTTTCTTTTTACGCATCGGACACAAATCGTACTTAAAATCATGAATTTACTACTTACACGCACTTTACACAATTTAAAGCTTTAACGTTATATGGATGTGTGTGTGTGTATGTATTTAAATCAATTTCGCACACGTTACTCATCCGCCACGTATAACAAAAATTTTCTATTAAATTTTGTATCCAATTCAGTTCTAGTATTTTGCATACCCTTTTGCCATTTATCACAATTAGAGTGGGAGTAGTAGCGTTTTGATGATTCCACTCTTTGCTTGATTGATCTTCCACAGTATACCACATTTTTTACAACTTCACACACATGTAATTTGTTGACGGTACACGTAAATTCTGTCAATGGCGTCTTCCAATCTCGGCGACGTCACAGGACAATTGCAATACCTCCACTGCAGCGCGTGTAGTAACTTCATTTGCACGGTTTGCCATTAAGTTTGTCCCACTTTCCAATTCCTTTTGTGGTTTATTTTTTTCCTTCTCCACCTACACACTGTTACTGTGTATCTACATATGTACATTCGTATGTATGTATGTCCTTTGCAAGTTCACGTCCCACATTCAATTCAACCCATAATTTTAACAGTGTATCAACGCAATCGCCAAATGCATTAACAGAAGTAAATTTTTCGTATAGTTTCACTTAACCATTTTCGATTTTTTCAATAGCGTTTCCGGCAGTCTCGCCTTCATTTTTATTTACTTTGGCTTTTTTCTAACACTTTTAATACTTTATTTCATAGTATTCAATTTATTTGCGTGGCAATTATTTTTTTGTTATATATTTTTGCTTATTTTCATAGTTTTTTCTCTGCCCACATTGTGGGTTTTACTTGACGTCGTTCGCTACCCAAATGTGTACTGGCATTCAAAAGTGAAAAATTTGGCCGTATAGCTTCTTGGTTGGTATCAGTAGTGACGTTTATGTCCAATGTACTATAATCCAAAGAGTATTTGCGTGTAATAGAAGTAAAATGACAACAACACAGAGGACAGCGCCATGCGTATGTATTTATGTGGTACTACACAAACGCAGCTCTCCAAACACAATATCCCAGTAGAAAATGCGATCAACATTCGTAAGTTAATCCTTGAAAAAAGTATCTTTTATTTAAAACACTTATTGACACTTATGTTTTTGAAAAAAGGCAGTATTGTTAAACACAAAAACGTAATAATTTATTTATAACTGCTTCATATTTGTGGTGGCTTAGGCTATGCGCATTGTGGAGCGAGGAGCAAGACATCGGGCATAGCAACAAAATCAAGGAGTCGTCAAACGAGTATATTTGTTGCTTGCACTTGGATGAATTTCCAATGAAAACATCAATAATGAATTCATCAGTATTAGTTTCGCTGACGAAATAAAAGCAATTTGCTTTTATTTTTGTTGGAAGACGCGATCCAACTTCTCAAATACGCCGTCATAGATGAAGAACCCGAACAGGATGACATGCGTACAGTGAGGAAGACATCGACGTCACCCGATGAATTAAAACGCTTCATCACACAAAACCAACATCAGAACGTACTGATAGGATGCTATGCTAACACACAGCATTTTATGTAGGGGAGCATAGGCACAAAAGACAGAGGTGAATCCCTCTTACAGCCTTACAAAGATGCAATGAAGCAATATTGGATAGCAGTAAGGAGGGTTAAGATTGATTCTTGGCAATCATGCTGCTCATCCATAGAAAACTGTAGGGACTCCGCTAGGTTGAGCAAAGAACACACGAACCCAAGCTTCATTAGAAACAAGGATGATCTGCAGACAACTACATAAGAGAATCGTTGGAAAAGGAAAAATAAAGTTTGTAATAGGCAACTTTTCTCCCCACAAATACCTTGCCACAGATGGATTTATACCCATTATGCTCCAAAAGCCGCCTGGCCGGTGGCAAGCTGGAAAAGCGTCAAGGCGGTTTTCATTCCCAAAACGGGTTGAAGAGTTTATGAAAAGCAAAGGATTGTAGACCAATAAGTCTTACATCCGTCAAGCCAAGGTCACTGGAATGAGATTCTCTTCGCTCCTCTGGGAACTCGAAACTCGAAAAGCGGCCTCAGTATCAATCCGAGAAAGACGGTTTTAATTTAAACTTAGTTTAAAGTACAGAGTGGTTTTTCAGTGAGGTTTTAAGGCCGGCTTAAATTTTGTTATATTGTTTGGCAACACTGTTGTATAATATTTTATGCTTGTATAGGTTGCGAAGAAGGGTTGCCGCTGACGAATTGTACCATTGTGAATGAATACAAGTGTCAAGTCTTCTTAATTAAAGATGGCGGCAGCTGATATTAAATGTCACGAATACGCAAGAATGCTGAGGGTTGCTACATCAAGTGATCTCTGCTGTGCCGAATTTTGACGTCTATGGGCTAAGATTTTTCACTTGTATTTTATTCACAATAAATTATACGTTTCAGTGAAATGAAGCGTGGAATGAGTACTGCTACCAAATGCCATTGTGTATGATTGAATAATGACCTCCACATACAATGTTGTTATAGTTCCATGTTCCTTGCCTTAATCGCAGCACGTAAACCTAAAATTAGCATTCTTGTGTTTTAATTTTAATGCGATTTTATTTTTTTCGATTACTGCGTAAATATAACCATATATGTAGCTGTCAGAAGTTATAAGAAAAGTTTGACACTGTATACAAATATAATATTTGTTGTTTTTTTTTTATGCAGTTGGCAACTTAACAAATTTTGTAACGAGTAAATATGCAACGAGTTCATTTGTTCTCGCGTTTTTGTCGAAGAAAGTAAAGATCTTAGCGTCGGGAGCAAAGCTTTTGTTAACAAGTTTTATCTGCGGCATTTATTAATTAAACGAATTCATTTAACAATTAATATGATAAAGAGTGATAATATAATGCGGTATTATATTAGTGCTTGAGATTGTGCGTAAATTTTATATATTCCGTCGTTGCTGCATGGCAGCGAGTAACGATTGCGTACTTTTTCATGTTGTTGGTAGCTAAAGTGCATTGGGTAGAGGGAAATAGCAGATACTTTTATTGAAGGACGTTTTGCATTTTTATTTATTCGGACTTTTCGAGCGCTGGCGCTTTATATTTCCTGCATCAATTACAATTAAGGTGGTTGTAAAATACACTTTGGCCATATAATAAATAGTGTCCGCTTATATTGTGGTTTTATGAGTGATTGTTTAGATAGTGAATATTCATATAAGTAGCTGTCGGTCAATTAGTGTTTGACAAATGTGAGGTTCTTAAAATAGAACATAAATATTTTGTGCCGCCACACACAAAAAAAATATATTTCCCGCACATATTGCCCGCGCTTTTCTTGCGTAGTTAATTATTAATTTTTGTGAAAAACTGTATGCGTGAGCATTAAAAATTATTAAACTGGATAACACAATGGGCAGTTCTGATGACCGCGTTTACGCGGCGGAGCGAATAATACAGAAGCGTATAAGAAAGGTAAGACCACTACTAATTCCTACATATACATAATTTATCCTGTAAACAAAGGAGCACACAAAAACTGAGTGCTTTGTGTGTTAAACATTACTGGTAGTAAATGGCAAACATCATTTTTTTTTTAACCAAAACATTGTTTTATGCTAATTTTCATTTTCTTTCCTTGTTCATTCTTATATCTTGGCTAATGCATATCGTAGTATTTATGCTGCTTTTATTCAAATCATCAAAAAGCCGTCAAATATCTTGTTATTTTGGAATACATGTGGCATATGTGGCCAGTTATCCTTGACTGAATAGTAAACTCCATGATACAGCGAGGAAAATGTAATAGGTTACTAACACTTAAAAAATTGGGACCACCTTGTTGTGCCGTAAACCAGAAAGGAGAATCCTGCCAACTAAGTGTTAAGATCCTGATGGTGTCCTCAATTAACAATTAATAATAATAATAACAATTTCTTTGAAAAAAACAGTAGTTTTACACCATTTTCAAATGGGTCCCCAGGGGCCTGTGCAGTGGTTAGAGTGGGTGGGGGGTACCTTTTCTAAAACCAGTGACTATGCTCTTTTTAATGAGGCGGGGTTCGGGGAATACGCCCCTCCCCCTCTACCCAATACCTCTAAACCTTTGTACAAATAACTAATCATTCCCTTAATGGTTATATTTTTTTAATTTTTTTTTTATCATAAAACACAAATTTGTGTTTTATATTTAAACTACCTTTTTTAATTTTTTCTATGCAGAAATTTATCTGGATGCTCTAGGAGCATTTCATACGCTATAAAGAGATAACCTTAATACAAATTTTATGAAACATGTAAATTACACTAAATTGTAGCTTGTCTAACTAGTTTTGATCAAAAAATTTACTATACTATGAGGTATTTTTAATATAAACGGTATTTAATCAGCGTAAGCAACGAGTTTTCCCTATTTTCATGAGGGTTCCCTGAGGAGCCTTGCAGATTGCTCTCTCAAGTTGGAAAAGTGGGAATTTAGAAAGCCCCCTAAATTTGTGGGAAAATGGAATGACGATTGTTGAATTTTTTAGATCGATACACGGATCGAATAGCAAGTAAGATATTTTGAGAAATCGATACGGGATGGCTCGATCAAATAATTTACAATTTAATCGATTAAAAACTGTAACATGTAACTATAACAACTGGACAATATGTAATCTGAGAATGCGTATATCCGGCCTCATGCGATGAAAATTCTCCTCCGTTAGAGTCCACTCAAAATGGTTGTATACCACACCACGTTAATTAAAAACCAAGATTTAAAAACATTTTCTGGGGGTTTATGGGTTCGTATCGCCTTAGGCGGGCAAAAAAGGAATGCAAAGTTGCCAAAGAGCTACTTAATTTATTACATTTAAAAATGATAATTAAAGCTTATTAAAACAAATATTACCAAAAAATTTAATTCTGATCTATGTATCTATATCCATACATATGTTTTTACATACAGCCTTGTTCAACTAACAACGATGTCCTGCCAATCAGTTCTTGTCTGCTTTACAAATTGCAATGAACAAATTCGGAGTCAAATTATTAAAAATGTACATTGATTTAAATGTTAAAATTTTTTATTTACTTCCGTGACTTGGGAGATTTTCACATTTCTACAAAAAAAGGGGTCATTTAATTAGCAAAGAAAGATTGGAGTTCGCGATCAAACACCGCGATTGGTCTATTAAAGAACGGAAAAGAGTACCTTTTTCCGATGAAAGCGTATGACCCGAAATATACCCGCCCTACGCTTAAGCTTGGAGACGGTAGCACTATGTCTGTGGTGCTATGCTATGCTATGGCGGGGAGTTGGGCCTATTGCAAAAATTGAGAGCCGTATGGATCAGCATCATTATATTTCAATATTGAATGATGTAATGCTTCCTTTTTGAGACGAAAGCATGCCCGTTACATAGATCTTTTAACAGGACAACGATGCGAAAGATACCGCACGACCCACAAAATATGATAAAATTGTTAGACTGGCCTGCATGTAGTCTTAATCTGAACCCCATTGAGAATCTCTCGGAGCACTTAAAAGAAAAATTTCAATTGCACAAAACCAGGAAATTTCTCCGATCTAATGGCAAAGGTCCAGTTGAATTGGGAAGTCATTCCATCCTGTGTGTGCGAGAAGCTAATCGAGTCAGTGCCCCGTAGGGGTGAAGTAGTGGTTCCAAATAAGGGGTTCGCAACAAAATTGTAATTTCACTACAATAAAAAACATTTTTTTTAAATAACAAACGAAGCGTTGTTAATTACATAGGTATATGACCGACAAGTTAGGAGTTGTTTTAGGTAATTATTAAAAAAAAACGCAACATATTTTAAATATCTTTAAAAATCAAGTTGTATCGAAGAAACATTACTCTCAGCGAAGTATGCACCGTGAAATAATTAATAGCCTTGATAGAGATGTTCGGAGTTTTTAATAAAACAAATTTCGATATCGGTGCGTTGTTAATTAGTTGACCGGAGGTGTATGTATGTACACCTATTATGGATATAATAAAATATTATTTTTTACAAAAGAATGAATGCATATATTTTATATTCTTAGTATAACTTATTAAATTATTATAAATAATGTAAATTTTATGATTTCTCCCGCAGGGCGTTTTGGAGTATCGAGTCAAATGGAAAGGTTGGAATCAACGCTACAATACATGGGAGCCAGAAGTGAATATTCTCGATCGGCGGCTTATCGAAATCTATGAACAGAGCAATCGATCATCTGGTACTCCATCAAAGCGTGGTAGTAAACGCAAAGAAAAAGCCCAGGACCCCGAGCCAGAATCCGAAGAGGATGAATACACTTTTACCGGCGACGATGTGGATACAAATCAAGCTACCACATCAGCCGCGGCAACAGGACTGTCAACAAGTAATCACCATCATCACTCTCATCATCATGAAAAGGACAAGGATAAGGATAAGAAACGCGATCACAATCATCATCATCACCATCATCATCACTCAGCGAAATCTGAACGGAATCGCTCACATTCGCCACACACAGATTCACATCGAGATAGCGGCGGTCCTAAACGGCATACCTATACCTCTACATCTGCATCGGTATCTGCGGCAGTGGTGGCAGCAGCAGTGGCTTCCAATTCTGCATTAAATTTCATACCCGAAGCTGATTCAAACTCTTCTAGTTCCGAAGACCAGCCACTAAGTCGAAAAGAAGCGACCTCAATGGGTACTAAGCGCAAAGCGGAAGTGTTAAAGGAATCGGGTAAAATAGGAGTTACTATAAAAACATCGCCCGATGGTCCACCGCTAGCTAAGCAACATTGTGCGAATGCTGTCGGCTTAGACAACACAGCCACCTCGATATCAACACCACTCAAGTCTGAAACAGAACCGCTTTCACCAGAAACACCAGCCTCACGGCCAGAACAAGCAACGCCTGCTGAGAAAACTGCAGCATTACACCAGCATTATAACGCTGCTGCAGCGGCGGTAGCGGCGACTGCCGACGATGATGATTCATCCTCACAAGCAGATAGTCAAACGGATAACACCAATGCGACAGCGCATAACAAGGCGGCGGGTGACGATGGCGCATATTCGCCGAAGCGGAACGGACACTCTACAGATGAGCGACAGCGACAAAGCGCTTTGGCGCCACTTTCGCCGAAGGCGCTACCACCACGTTTTTGGTTGCCTAGCAAATGTAATATATCTGACAAAGTGGTAATCACCGATGTTACGGTTAACTTAGAGACGGTGACCATACGCGAATGCAAAACAGAACGTGGCTTTTTTAGAGAACGTGACATGAAATCTGGCGGATTAAAAACAGAGTCGGATTCAGCGGCATAAATAGTTACAAAATAAAAAAAATAAAAAAACTATAACAGATATTTAAGTTGCGACTAGTTGTGGCTAGCAGCAATTATCAAAACTAAGATTATGTATTTATTGCATATAAAAAAAACAAACTTGATGAAATCTTGCTGTATTAATCGCTGATTATACTTTAATTGGTTGGTAAATTTTTTGTAAATAGTGTAACATAGTTTCTATATAGATTAAATATACATAATATATAATTATAAATACACCTATATTTGAAAAAAAAAAAACAATCAACAAAAAAATTGCATAGCGGTTTAGTTAACTAAACATTCGGGTGTTTATGAAGAAGTGGAAACCATTTGAAGATGGAGTATGGTTAGAGCAACAATGTATGCAGCGGTAGCATCAGATGGAATTGGAATATATTTTATTCAATAAGCAAACTAAATTTTTTACTTAAATCTTTTTAGAAATTTTTCCAAGTACGCACAATTTTTTTTTGCTTTATAGCAACTAATATTGAACAATATATACAGTTATTTAAAAAAATAGTTTTAGTGTTATAGTCTAGCGAAAATTGGGTTGCTGAAAATACATTCTATAAGTCGCTTTATACGTATGTACGCAATTGTGTTGTTAGTAAAGAGATTTTTAGCACTACAATCGTAAGCGTTATGGTAAACTTTCTTGAAACGGCGAATATCAACTTCCAACTGTCGTAACCTTAAACTATGTATATACGTAAACTATAATTGCTTTCCATTATTTATTGAGTCGATTTTTTAACAGCTTGTTACGAATGGCTAACGAAAAAGACACGCCACATTGAACACTTAGTAGACTATTTTTTTTTAGGAATCGGCTGAAATTTTAAGATTTACTTCAGTTTTTCAGTTTCTGTTGATAGCTGCGATTTGTTTGTGGCTGTGTGCGAGTTTTTATTGACACTTCGGCGTCTTGGGCAAAATCAAAACACATACTATTGCTGTACTTGCTCTACTGATACTCTCTGTCCAATCACTCTAGAAAAGGGAAACATTCCTTCATGCACATGCCGTACAGTTTTCAAAGAAACATTCCCTTTCGGTGGACAACTAATTTCGTTTTTTTAACGTACGATGTCATTAGTGGGGAATTTCGCTCCCCGCTATCCATAGAATGTTTGCGGGAATTTTCCTCCTCCCTGCCCATGGAATGCATGGGACAAAAGCTTACTTTTGAACATTTTTATATAGGTCATGAATACTATGTTTGGACCCTTCCAAAGAGGCCCCAGGTATCTTAGAACAATCGTACATACTTGCGTCTCAGCGGTAGTTGATAGATTGAGCAAAATTAAAATTAAAATTTAAAAGTTTCACATTCAATTTGACTTTATAGTACCAGAAAAAAAATTGTAATAAGTATATTCAGCAAACTTCCTCAAGCGTTTCTGAAGAAGTGGCGTGGAAGCAATGTTGGTTCAAAACTGCTGATTTGTTGTCAAAAGTATCTCCGTTATTTATTGAATTCAACAATAATTTTTATGCGCTCAAGGTCATTTATTTATTGGCAAGTTGCTTAAAAAATATATGTATACAATTTAAAATCCTCATAAATTGTGTTGTTGGTTAATTTTTGATGGCTTTCTTGAATATTATAAAATATTCTCTCCAAAATCGTTGTAAATTTGTACGCGTACTCAAAATGTGTAGAAACTTGTAAGTTTCAATGGCAACTGTTTGCTAAAATGAGCTACTTTGCTGCTTTTCCAGTATTTCGAGTAGAAGAACGAGATTTCACCAAATTTTGTTTTTTACTTTTACAATAGCGCAGTCCAAAATTTGATGTGGAAAAAGTAAAAGTCGGAATTTTAATTGTTTTATAACGAATAAAAAATTCTATACGAAAGTTTTTTAATTTTACTATCCAAAAATAGTCCAATAAATCATAGGGAATTATTTTTTGAATTCTGCTGAAGTGAAACACACATGTGTACATACATACATACATATATAATTGCCGATAGAGAAATATTGATTTTCGGGCTCCACGCCATTTCTTCGAAAACTTATTTGTCCCTACATAAAATACATATGTATGTATGTATGTACATAAATACATGGGAAACTTGAGCGTCATGAGTGAACTGTAAATATTTTTGATTAAAACGACCCTATCTTACAGACCAGTCCGCGAACAAAATTAAAACTGTTTTGTTTTAATTTGGTACTAACTATTTACCGTACTTATGTCAATAAAGGTGATATTAAATCCAACAATTGTTAAAAAAGCATTTAAACAACAATCCAAAATTAGACTTAAATGCCATTTCACTTTTTCATCGGAAATCGATTCTTATTGTTGTTTTGCTTAAATTACAATCCGCTGTCTACTGCAAGTAAAAAAAAATTTAGTTAAATTTCGTGGCATTTGCTCAAAATTAAAATATATTTTTCTTTTAATTTCCCATATGCTAACATCCTATCATTATCACTAGTCTAATATGAACAATATAAATAATCGATATACTTACGTTAAGTTGTTTAATTTTGTTTATTATCGGTAGTTAGAAAATAAGTTATAAATTTCTTCTTGGAATTAGTTTCCATCGCCCCTTCCCAAAATTGGCTCGGATATTAACCTTTAACCTTGTCTCAGATACATACAGGGATGTCAGGGATTACAGGATAATGGTGTTTTTCAGTTTAAAGAAAATCCTGGAAATAGCTTGTATAAATCCCGGTATCTCGAAAAATTTTAAATATCGAATTGAAAGAAGTAAAAATCTTTTCAATTTCTACGAAACTTGTTTTAATTTATGTATTTATACAATATTAAAATTGAAATTTACAAATAAATCAACCCATTCTGTCGAACAGAGTTAGCATTTGTTGTTCACACATTTTTAGAAATCAAGCTAAAAAAGCATTTAGTGTAAAGGCTTTAAGTTTAACCATTGCGTGAAAAATTCCCGTAGTATTGCAGCATTGACTTGCCAAAGGATTTTATTAAAAAAAAAGATAATATTAAGATTTGAAAAAATTCAACGGTTAATCGAATACAAATTTATTGTACTTCCAATGATAATTCTTAAAAACAGAATTTATTTTAGTTTATTTAATTTATTTAAAACAAAGAGTGTTCTTAAAAAAATGCGACTTTGTTAATATTAGCAACAAAAAAGTATTTTCAATAAAATCCCTCGGCACGTCAATGCTCGGAGTGAAACTTTACCGAAAAAGTGTGTTGAGTTTTTATTCATTGTTAAAAAGTTATGGTGTATCCCGGGATCACGTGATTACTTCAAATATATCCCGAAACCCTGGGATCGAAGCAATTCGCTAATTTTGACATCCCTTTGTCATTACTGCTACGAAATACTAGAGATTTTGGAAGTCTTGAGTTCGTTCGTAAAAGCATTATTATAGTTGCACTACAACTTTAACGAAAGCAACGCGATAATAAAAAAAACCAGCGGGAGTTACTGTTTTTCGTTTTTTAATGCAGACAGTTCGCAGCACTTCGGCAAATTTCTTCAACGCAAGGACACCCTTTCTTTATCCTGATGTATAAACTAGACAAGGTCTGTACCCATATGAAAGAAAAAAGTTTGTATTTGCTTTTTTTCGTGAAATATTCTAGTGTACACCCATAGTGAGCAAAGAAAGAAAATTTAATACAAGATAGAAACTATGTTTTTTTTAAATTTAATTTTCTTGTATAATCTATTCTGAAAGAAAATTCATAAAACCAATATCAGGCTTATTGCAAAATGTATTTTTTTTTTAATTTGCATCAGATTTCCAAATTTCAATGTTAATTAATTTTTTTTATTGGTTATATACAATTTTTTTGACTACTGACTGAAATGATCCTGAATTCGTTCAGTACACCGTAATTAAAAGTTTTTAATATATTGCTATTGTAATGCAGTTCCGATTCAGACTGCCCACACCCTGGGTCTACTTTATATTATAAAGTGCATTTTACTTGTTTTTTTTTTTAACTGTAAAAGTTCAATTTGAGATTTTTCTTTTCGCCAGGTTTAGCATCCAATCTGGGTAAGATTTCGACAGTAGGTGTGTTACTGAGGCTTTTATCCTCTTCTTTCCTACACTAAATATTCATCGTTAGGCTCAACTTTATTTCGATCAAGTTGTACAATACAAAAATATAATCGACTCGATCGACTGGGGTCTATTCTTTTAGCAGACGAAATTCGCATAAGGGGGTAAATTAAATTTCTCTGAGGGACCGCAAATAACGATTATTGTCAAAATTTCAACTCAAAAAATCATGCGGATAGCGAGGTATTGATTTTTGTTTTTTTGGGTTTTAATAATAAAAAAAAAAACCAGTTTAATCGTTTTTTCTTGAGTTTTATTTATCGCTCAGAATATAAAGCCTAATTTGTAGGGGGTTTCCGCACAAATAAGTTTTATTTTCTGAGAAAATAATAAAACTCAAGAAATAACTACAATATTATTTTCTGAAAAAAAATAAAACTAGAAATAACGAATATTTTCTGAGCAAAAAATAGAACTCATCAAATAACGATTAAAAAGTATTTTTTTGAATAAAAGTAAGAACCGTTACGGCCCCTGATATCTATACTCTTTTATACAGGGATCGTAACTTTCGATATCGAAAAAATTATTTTTTAATTGTGTTTTGATTTTTGTCTTTTCATCAAATTTAATAATTATTTTATAAGTTCTATATATGTATGCTCCTAAAATAATACTTATTTGTTGTGTGTTATTTTTCTTTCAATAAATACCACTTATGAAATGAGTTTTATTTTTCGCTCAAGAGATAAAACTTATCTACGTGGTGAATTTTGCTATTCGTTAAAAAATAATAATTATTTTGTAAGTTTTATTTAACACTCACTGACCTTAATACATAACTGCATACAAACCCTACATACATATTATATAACCACTTAATAAACATAATTCGAAACACTCAAATCGATGATACATATTCCGCTTGTATTGCTCTACCTTTGCACTAATGTTTTTTGCATGAATGAATAGATCTCTAAAAGACGATCATATAATATATGTCCGCCAACTCCTTTATGTAGCGATTTATTTGGGGGTTGGATTAGGGGGAAAGGAGTGATAACTTTTGGTAGTACGAGAAGATATTATTAGTGTAATATTTTTCTTTCATTCTGTGAACTATGTACCTTTGTTGTGAAGAGTTTTACGTGTATGCAAAGAAACACTTACTTTTTCCATTTTATTTTTTGCAAGAAAAACTCAACGTTTATTTGCTCACTTTATATAAATACGGCATTTATTAAGTCGAACATCAGTTGAGTTTGACGAAGAGGAAATTCGAATTTAAATTATTCTTGCAGAAGCTTAGATACCGCTAATTCCAGCAATAACATTCAATGCAGCTTGAATGCATTAAATAAAGTAAGTCATTTGAATTGCGAATACGAATTGCTACAAAAATTGCCGTCAATTACAAATATTTGTTTTATCTCAAATAAAATATTTGCATTTTATCCGATATGCAAATCGTATAAAATGGGCGGTTTACGTACTTGGTTTAGTTACGAATTTATTTATCACAAGTTGAAATATGTAAATAAAATAAGTGCTTCAAAATAAAAGTAGCTGCATTGAATATCAAAACAAATTTATTGTGTATGATGCGAAAAGTTAATAATCTAAAGCAATATTCGCTATAACGTAGTACATAAATATAAGTACATACATACTATATCGATTTGCATACCTATCTTCATATTAATTTGTCGATTCACATGTTTTAAGTGTAAGTATTTGTGGTAAATTATTATTCCGATATTATTCTATGAGCATCAAAGTTCTAGATTTATTTTAAGTAGCTGCAAACAAAAGCGCTAATTGTAATTTAGAAACTAATGTTAATTATTGTAAATACAAAAATATCTAAATTATATATTACTACTACTAGAAATGCTTAAATTGATTAATTGTAAATACATCTATAAATTATAATGAATATGAAATAATTTTGAATACTTTTTGCTTTTTGCGGCTGCATTTACATGGGTTGGGAACACACATAGTACTCGTAGTTACAACCAATAATGTTAAAACAACAAATATGGATCCGTTTGTTTTGCAACAGAGTAACCATGTTTTTTGTTTTTTTTTGTTTTTGAAAAGTGGTATCGTACGGATCATTTTTTTTTTTTTGGAAAATGTATAGTCCAGCAGGTCTGAGATTTTTTTGATTTGCGCTAAGGGTTAAGGGTTCTCAAAGGGGATTTGTACCAAAAATACAAAAACTTGAAGAGTTGTGTTACTTCTAAAAAGTTAAACATTTCATAACTAAACTTTGACATGTCACCATCCCTCTTTCCGGCATTTTTTCTTTTAATTATTTTAGTGTAATTTCCTCACAAAGTAGCAACGCTAAGTAAACTATTAGTAACAACTTTATAATGTCTTGCAAAAACATGAAACAAATCGCGGAAGAAGGGATAATGCTGAGTCAAAGTCTACAGAAGTTGGCGCAGATTCTGGTACCGCTAACACTCTCGGGAATTTTGACAGAATTTCAACGTCACAACAGATTTTGTTTGCGAAACCTGTATTCTTTCCAACGCGTTGACGTCACAGCCAAGTTACTCTCCGAATTTCAGATCAATCAGCGCAATCTTGTATTGTATCATTCTTGAAGAATGATAGTATTCGTTGAATGAATGTATTCTTTTCGCCATGCTTCATTGTTGTTATCGTAGTGCCCTCTCGCAGAAAATAGGCGCAGAACACGAACCTTCCTACTTGAAAACAAGTTGCAAATGAAAAATTATGCTTTCGAAATGCTCAGTGAAAAAAACACTCCCTCACTCCTGTGGAATTTTTTTCTGGCTTAGGATAATACTTACTTAACTTGAACTTGGACGAAGGTGGAAATGTTAGTTTAAATTTTGATCACCTCGAATATTCAAAATCGTATTGTTTTAGGTGAATTTATAAATTTTTAATTTTTCGTTTATCATATTGGATCGGATTTAGCGATATCAAAAACTACCAGATATCAACTGTTAAGAAAGTCCAACATTTATTTTGATATGAAATTCGGAATCAGCGACATCGAAGCCATATATGTGGGGTAGGCCGATCTAAACAGGGTTAGATCGCCGAAACAACAGTCCTTGGCCGGGTGAAACCCGGGTCATTCCGGTACGTAGAACCGACTGTCGTGGGAATGCTCTGGCACAACTACGATCTGGATACTGTAGCAGGCTCAACTCCTACTTATCCAGAATCAACCCCGACATACCCAACACATGTCCGGCATGTGGAGATTCTCCGCACGACACCAACCACCTATTCACATGCCCTCTCAAACCCACTCATCTAACCCCCCTCTCCCTCTGGTCCAACCCTGTCGAAACTGCACGTTTCCTGGGCCTCCCCCTAGATGAGTTTGACGACAACGACCATGGGTGAATCCGCTCTTTACGGGGCGCGACTAGCCGCTACAACAACAACAACAAGCCATATATGTATAAAAAAAGTCCCATTTTGCAATGTTACGATTAACTTATTATGAGAAGCGTCTAACCAATTTTCATTTTAATAATCGAATTTTTGTGTGGCAGACGCCGTAGCCGAGTGTGTAGCGTATGCACGCTTTATTCGGTAGGTTTCGGTTTCGAATCCTTCCCGGGGTAACATCAAAAATTACAGAAAAAGTGTTTTCTATTAGCGTTCGCCTCTCGGCAGGCAATGACAAACCTCTCAGTGTATTTCTGGCATGAAAAAAAAACTTCTCACAAAAAACATTCGCAGTTCGGAGTCGGCGTAAAACTGTAGGTGAATTGCTGCCCCTGTCCAATAACGCATATTTTGCTTATTGACGAAGCCATCCAGCCAGAAATGACGACGACCATAAATTGGACGTAGCGCTCTTAAAATTGAGGCCTTGTCATTACCAAAGCGAAAATTTTGTAGGGAAAATATAATTTACAGTGTATTCGCTCAAACGTGTAATAAAAAAGGGGTTAAAATGTTTACTTACGATTGTTAAGCGACAATGCAATAAATTATTTTTCATCAGCTGATTGATGGTGATGTCAGTAACTTAAGCGCACTTTTTTGACAGTTCTATTGTATTATGTACATATTTAAAAGCATTGAAAGGGGGTACATTATAGTAGTAGTCTATTAAATAACACATAAACAAAAGTTTCAAACTTTTTTGTTAACTTTTTAATCCCAGTTCTTGGGAACTTTCGCGTGCGCATTTTTGTTTTCAATTCAATAAACTGTATATAATAAACTGCAAGTCCATACCTTTTTTTTTTGCTGACGGTATTTTCTCCATAATATGAACATTTTTTTAAACTTATTTAATCTCGTAAAAAGTTTGCTCAAAACATTACAAATAATTTAATAAACATAAGTGGCAAGCTGAATTTTGTCCATTAGGATATGTCCAAGACTGTTTACTATAATTTGTTGACTCTTATGCTAGATGGAGCTACTTTTTGTCAATTATCCAATAGAAAATTAGAGTCGACTTTATATTTACCGTTATTGATGGACATTATTTTTAAATTCATCGAAACTGCCATTTGAAGCTTCTAAATCTGTAGTAAGTAACGCCGATCAAGTCGCGGGTATCAACTAGTATTCTTTACGTTTTTTGAGCAAATCCCCGCTCCCCCACTGTCGTGTGAAAGTTGTTATTATTATAGCACTTACATCAAGCTCTGCTGTAAATACGAATGGATCACCATGTGCTATTTGCGAATTCATCATCGGTGGAGTTGGATAATTTCATTACGTTGACAGTCGATTATAGGTACCAGAATGGTCAGGGGCTTTCCCGTACAATGACTCTCGTTTGAGCGATCTAACTCTGTTTGGGTAGGAGAAACGCACTATATGTTAGGCGTGCGGACATTTGTTGAGGTATGAAACATTCACAAAAAAAATTTCTTGGAATGTTGCTGAGGTGAGGTGAGAACAGTTGGACTGTGGTGGAAACAGTCTTAAAGTCAGAAACTGCGTATAAGGAAACTATTACACTTTTTTTTAATCTAATATGTATCAGTGGTTTTATTTATTAACTAATATGTATGTATATATGTATATATTTATGTATGAATACGTATACGTACATATGTATATCTAGTGTATTGTGATACAGTAATATTTTACATATGCCTGTAGGTGCATATGTATATACATATTGTAAAATGGTAATTATTATATGTATATATTTAAAAAAAATATTTTTCAAATAACATTGCAACTTTAAAAATATTGTTTTTTGTTTCAAGATGAAAACAATGAATAATTAGCACGAATATCTACAAACATTTGATTAAAAATTTTATAACGATAAGAGAATGGCATATACTATAGTTTAGTTTAAAAGCCCTACTAAAAAAGAATCATCAAGTTTGGAGTTTTTAACAATTTTCGCATCGAGGCCGGAAGTACATGAATTTGAGATATATATCTTTGCCAATATTTATGTATGAATGGTTAATTTAGCTAAAGTTGCTCCGGAACAGTGTTTTCGAAACCGCCATATTGCATATACATAAACGTCCTTGTATCGCCATTAACATTACCAAATGTCCTATTTCACATTTTTTTTTAAATCTTCAAATGAAATGCATTGCAGAGCTTGTACTCAAAAGCTTATAAATTTCATATATTATTTCCAGACGGAATATGGTTTCAAAGAAGAAACGTAATTTAGGGGCATTCCGGTTTTGTTAACGACCTGTGTACATACATATATTTATGTTTAAGCATATGTGAATTATTTATTATGTATCATATATTCGATATTTAAAAACACGGAATCATTAATAGTCCATATATTTATATATACCCTATCTTTAATAATTCCATTGCATTCTTTAGTGAATTTTATTTTTTTTTCACTTCACTCGCAACTTAACGTATGCATATTTTCATCTAACGGCTCTTTGTTTTATCGTAGAGCCTTTTCCCTTATTACTTAATAATTTGTGATCACACATTTACGACGGTTTTTCTGCATTCTTTCGATATTTTCTTTTATAGGTGTTTTCTGATAGAAACCTTGAACGATCGAAGTGACCGCCAAAACAGTTGCAATAAACTGATTTATAGATATTTCCCAACTGTCCAGATCTGTTGAGCTATCACTGCTGCTTCCTGCGCCAGCCCCATTCGAAGAGTTTTGCTTCAGTTCTTCTTCATAAGCTTGGAAGAGCCTTGCTGTCGCATTGGACTCTGCGGAGGGAGTAGTTGGGTTGCCATTGGTATCGGGCTGTTGGAGAAAGAAAGTGAAAAAAACAAAACATTTTTTTTTTATGCAAGGCTTTGGAAGTAGGATTTTTGAAAACTACGCACCTCATCCGCGTTACCCAAATTCAATTGGGTAAAACTATCCAAGCTGATCTCCTTCTTCATGTTGCTGTTACCAAGTTCTAGCAGATTTTCATCTAAAAAGCACATATAATGCTCTCGTAAAATAAACATCTTGAAATTGGTAAAAATTGATATTTCAAAAGTTAAAAAAGATTTTAACTTGATACGCCTAAATTATCTGTGAAGTTTAGCCTGTTTCCTGATCATAGAATTTTAAAGATGGATGGATGATGCTCTCGATGCCCAGAAAACAAAGTCTCCAAAATCCAAAATCTACTCTTCTATGGTAAAAAAAAAGAAAATTTTCTACAGTTTCCTCTCTAGTACCATAAAGTGACGATATTTTTTGCCGCGATAATAATAACAAGTATAGCGTCGATAAATATTTTATAGTCTTATAGAGATCGGAATTATTTCATAAGTTTAGCTTAACTAATGATGATAAACCGACAAGGGACGGAAATTCTGTTGCCTTGACTGCTGGGCCTATTATACTGGTACTATTTAGAGTTTTATCCGGTCTAGCACTTTCACTTCAGTAACTTGCTAAAGTAGTATGTGGATTTTTTAATGCTATGTTCCCACAATACGTAATGGGCTCTCACATTCCCCTTTCGTGTTCCAAATACGTTTCTAACAAGTTAATTTCCAACCGCTCTGAATTATTCAGCTGATTGCGCATAAATTTACCCCTTTAAATTATATCGGAAATTTTTCGAAATTTGCCAGACGAACCAAAACAAGAAACTAACAAAAAAATTTACAATAACAAAAACGAAAGTTAATGGAAGAATAGATTTTATAATTTCCACTATATAAAGTAAAATATGTAATTATAACTTAAATTTATTCTCCATCATCGATATTCGTAGCAAAAAATAATAATTACAAGTTTTTATATCGAAAAAGTAGAGACAATAAATAGATATCGATTAAAGTATCGCTATCGATAAGTTTCAAAATATTACACCTTTTTTTAAGACGAATTTCCCATCCCCGTTTAATAATGCATTAATTTTTTTCAATAGATTTAGCGAAAATCGATGAAAATTTGTTAAACCATCGAAATTGTAATTTTTTCAGAGTTTCATTGTTCCACAACATTGGTTTTTAAATAAGTGAAATTGGATGAAATGGAAATAAAAAAGATGAGGTGACAATGAATTGTCTGAATTGAATTACATGAGATATAACGCTATTATAATTTTTTTTTTAATCAAAAAAAGTCAAAATAAAGTTCAACAATATTATCTTGAAACGAAATGGGACATTAAATATACACATTAAATAGATAGCAGCAGCAGTCATTTTTTTTATTCTTTTTTTAATTTAAAATTTTCAACCTAAACTGTCAACTTGGTTTACAATATATCAAAACAAACTCCACATGAACAAAAACTTGATTTACATTTTACCCAAGTAAAAACACAAACATTTGACATTTCATCTTGGAAGAGCAACAGCAAAATACATAAGATAGTTGTATTTATTCCCCTGCTGCTACCTGTTGTTTGAGAAAACTTAACATGTAAATATTTTTAATTAGTGTTATAACCTATCGCATAATACATAAGTAAAATTAATTATCATAATATTGAGCCCTGTACACAAAAAAATGTCTATAGCCAAAAAACAAAATTTTGCAGAAGTTCTCATTAATTTCCTTTGCTTTCAGCTCACGCGTAATTTAATATACATACATATAACTATTAAAAAGTCCAACCCATGTAATGCAATTCATTAAAATTTTATATCTACATCAAACCGTAATTTTTGGCGCTTAGGTTTTTTTTGGCCTCACAGTTGTACTCGTAGCTACTGTTTGCTGTTGTGGCAGATACGTCAACATTTTGTGTTTAAAAGTTAAAGATATTTGAAATTATTTGCACTTACATAAGTAACAATTAAGTTTTTAAGATTCAATTCATTGGGTTTCCCAAAAATCTATACTATAATAAGACTTTATAAATGGCATATCTGCAGATTGAAAATTTCTTTAAAAAAATTCCAAAGTTGATGCAGAGAATAAAATAGAATAGATTTGGATCATTTTTTAGAATTTTTGTCTGTCCGTTTGTCTGTTTGCCCTCACCAATCTCCGAAATTACTGAATGGATTTTCATAGAGATGTAACTAAGGTTTAGACAGTAATCTCGGACGTAACAGAAAATCAAAATATTAAACAAATGGTTTAGAATCACTTACATTTGAATAAAATTTAATATTCTCAACAGCATCCTCGTTTAAGGGTAACGCCAAAAATGGGTTTGACATAAAATAAAAATAATAAAAAAAAAAAAAAAAAAATTATAGCGTAAAAATCTTCAATGACTGTACAAAAACATATACATTAACAAATTAAAAGATGTTCTCCGAAATTATTATTTAAATATTAATTATATAAATAAAATCTAGTAAACGTCGTCTAGGAAGGACAATCTTTAACTGACTTATCGTGCTGTAAATTTAAAAACTCGTTATGAAACTTTTGAGGCATTGTGTTTTTATCGAAAAGTTTTTTTTTAAATCTTGTGTATTTTCTGGATGCAATTTTTAATTGATTCTTATGCTGTGTCTACACTATCACTACGGCACAAGCGAAACGATGTGTGTAAACAATCGAGTTTCATAAAAAAAAAGAAGAAAAAAAATTGTCAACAAAGGATAGATATTTGAGAATTATTTAATTCAGAGCTAGTTTTGAAGGAGATTAGTTCAGAAATTCATTGCAATATTGATATCAAGGGGAAAAATATTTAATGAAACTAAAAAAATAATAATTTTGAAATGGCGTTGGTTGAAAAAATTCAATTGTTTTGAATTTGTAAATTTAATAAGTGAAAAATTGCCATTATCCTTGATTTCAAACGTAACATCTTCTCTTATAGTGTGAACAATGCTTCGATTTTTAGTCTCTAACGGTTTATTTTAGAGAATTTTTTTTTATTAGGGTTGCCACCTCAGCAAAAGCAAAGTTAATTAATATGAAATGCGCCTTTCAGATATTTTTGAACATAATTTAGTTATATACAGCTACGGTCGAAATAAAAGCAATGCGAGGTTTAGTGTTAAGGCTGAGATGTTTCAGTACACATGCTAATAAGTTTTGTTTTTTATATAAATAAACAAGAGAAAAATAATCAAAAATGTTCACAATGCATCACTGCTATAAATAGATACAAATTTACATAAGTAGCAAGGCGTAGCAACGCAGTTTATTTAAAAATGTGAGTAATAAACACCATTAGTCCCTATTCAATCGCAAGTATGCAAGTATGTACTAGAAGAGGTTAGAAAACATATTTGCAATAAAATATTAAAATATACTGACGTCGTTTCAATATTAAAATATCGCTTTTGCAATACATCTTTTACGATATTCGACTTTTAAAGTTCACTTAATAAAATAGAATTTTGCTACCCCATTTTCTGGAAATAAAACTTTGATTAAACGCTTCACAAACACAAAAAAAAACATTCCTAGTGAGTTGTAACAAATAATGGCAAAATATTAACAAAATACATAACTATATATACCAATTCAAATAATGTAATGCAAAGTGTAGCCCAGCTCGAAAATTTCACAAAGCTGGATTGTTCATTGCTAATAAATTGCTTTTGGAGGATCGTATCGGTTAATACTAAAGTTTGTGTAGCATTTCCTTTCTTTTCCCCCTTTCTCAACACTTTTTTTTCTGTACTTACATGCCTTCCGCATATCTTCGTCTTGTTCTCCTATTATTTCCACAAGTGAACGCCACAAGAATTGGAAATTTGCCTTTTTCATATTGGGTATATTCTTATTGGGCGCATTGCCATCATCTGGTTGATCAAGTAAATATCTCAGGCTACCCAAACTCTTTGTATCCGTCGTTGAGTCTGCACGTTCACCTCTTGTCGCCATTATTAAATCACTAATTTGTGAGAAATTTGAAATGGTCTCTACATTTAATTGTGGCGGTGTCACTTTCGCGGCACCCAAATCTGAAATATCTGAAAATGTATCAGTTGATTCGAAATGGCCTTGATGGCGCAACGCATTGCCAATAAGATCCGAACTGCTACTCCCGCCAGTTGCTCCATTGTGTGAGCGCGCCACTTCCATGGGAGCAACATGTTGTCGTGGCAAATCGACATAGAACGTTGATGAACGCTCACCGTTAAGGGCGCCAGCTAAACCCGATGATGATGACGGTTGTGAGAGGCCGGCTAAACAATGCAAATGCTTTGTGGCTGTGATGAGCGCATATTCGTCGTCGTCGAAATTGTTATCGGTTGGCGAGGGGAGAGCCTCGATCGATTCGGATGGGTCGTCACTAGCAAAGTGAAAGTAAACATATATGTACATATATTTTTTTTTATAAAAATAAAAGTAGCAAAGTGAAAGTAAATAAATATGTATAGTTTTTTTTTATAAAAAACGTATAAAATATGAAAAATATCTATTTATATTAGTTACCCGAAAAAGTCCTCCGCTTCAATGGCCTCTTCAGCGTCTTCCTTGGCCTTCGATTTCGGACGTCTGACCTGCTCAATCTCAGCCTTCGAAAGCAGTGGTGGCAAATGTAATATGTAGAGTAATTTAAGCTTTTCTGTGTACTTGCAAGAGCATACCAAACCCAGTGCATTTATGATTTGCGAGAATTCAATTGTACCTGTACTTTTCTTGTCGGTTAGCTAATGAGTAGAAGAAAAAATATGCATAAAATATAAAAAATAATTTAAAAGTAGTTATTTCGAAAAATTAAAATACTGAATAAAATAATGTAAGGCAACGTGTAGTCCAACATAAAAACTTTATATTTTTGAAATGTTCATTGCCTTAAAGTTTCTCTGGGAGGTTCGTATCGGCAAAAACCAAAGCTAAACAAGTGATTGCCTTCTTTACCTCCTTAGTTTGGGATGATGAAATTA
Organism: Anomoia purmunda; assembly: GCA_951828415.1. Taxonomy (NCBI): domain Eukaryota; kingdom Metazoa; phylum Arthropoda; class Insecta; order Diptera; family Tephritidae; genus Anomoia; species Anomoia purmunda. The sequence goes on along the minus strand of OX639996.1, from coordinate 29,807,662 downwards.
TAGAACAATTCACGATTAGATGCAAATATCCTAACATAATGACAATTGCAAATCACCATGACAACGTGAAAACAAAATACTTTTAGCAAGGCGAATTCATATGAGGTGCTGTTAAATGCACAGAAACAAAAATGCCACTAACAAATTATACGCACAATGATAGTTATTTTTACAACAAATGTACAGCAAACACATCAACTTGGCATTTGTTGTACCACGGTGAAAGAAATCAGCTGCTTACTGCAACCACCTTGCATAGTCTGTAAATAAAATTGTTGAGGCATTCCATTGTGACTGGAGGGGCATTTGACTACAGAATTTTACCAACCATGAATTATGAACATGCGATCGTAACTTTTACAAAAGTGAAATATATTTTGTAATATAGATTCCTTTAAAAAAAATACCAAAAAACAATTGCTAGGTTCTTTGTAACTATTTTTTTTTGTGAATGAATGTAATTGGTGGGACATTGAAAATACCTATTTTTTTTTTTACTTTTTTGTAATAAAAGGCAAATTTCAGACAAACCCTTTAAATTTCAAGCTATATTTTTCAGCGTTATAAAATGTGCACCCTACGTTTTTATTTTAATTAAAAACTTTACTGATATAAACTTTATAGAAATGTTAAACAATATTTAAAATTGTGTCTGATGGGACAAGTAAAAAATCTGTGAAAAATTGTTTACTAAAATCAGTTGTGTTATTGTTTTGAACATAACAAATGTAGTTATTTATAAATTTAAATTTTACCATGCAGTAATAACATCTCCATAAATGAAATTTCGTTAGCTTTTTTAGAAACCCACTAAATGTTCATCATATTTTCGACGTATGTAAGTTATATTTGGTTTCGATTAAGCAAAATTTATTCTAACATTAATATCGAAACGGCAAAGGGGTTAAAAAAAACCATAATTTAATCGATATAATTGTATTTAAAACTTTTTTTTCCGAAATAATCGCCATAATCTATTTATTTTTAAATTGTAGTTTTTTTAATTTTGTAGTTTTATTTCATGAATAAAAATAATCTTTTTTTTTTATATTCCGAATTGATAATATCGCAAAAAATAAAGAATTCAAATTGACCGAAAAAATTGTATTCATAAAAACAGCCATCCATAAAAACATACACTCCGTGTCAAATTATAGGGTCAACATATTGACAAATTTTCTCTAATTTATTATTCTTTTATTTATTTCCATAACTTTTCAATTAAAATACAATTAAATTCCTAACAAAACCCATATAAACTATAAGTTTCAAACTTTATACAAAATTTATAATTTAACAAATTTGCATCAAAATTTCAAACTTAAAAAAAGTTCAACTTTGAAATGGCTACAAATTCAATTATTTTTGAAATTTTGTTGTTGTTGCTTTTGCCGAATAATAAACTAATAAAAAAAATTTTTATGAAAGAAACTCGAAACTCCTTTAGCAAGAAAAATTCTCAAAAATTAACGTTAATTCTTAGCTACTTGAAACTTGCACTATATTATACTGGAATTTAATGGGCTACTGCATACTCAAAACAATTTTATAGTTTTTGTTTAAGTTTGAAATTTTAAATAATTTTATTCAGTTTTAAAATAGTTTGAAACTTGGTATTATGTGACTTTTGTTAGAGAATGAAATGTATTTTAATTGAAAAAATTAAATAAAGGATAAATATATGCAAACATAATTTTTATATATCTGGTTACCTTATAATTTGCCACGGAGTGTACATATGTACACAAAACTTTATTTAATTGATTAAAACTCATCCATTAAAAAGTATGGTACATGTTAACAGCATCCGTTTAGTACAGTCAACTTTAGTTTTCTAATTAAAAAACGACAAAAAAAAGCTTTGCGAAAGAATGCCGATAACGATATCGATATAAATGGGGATAACTATAAATGCGAGCGTATAGGGAAATAGATAATGAAATTTTTAACAAACCCCAGAAGTTAATGATAACGTCTTTATTACAAAAAAACAATATCAATAACGAGTATGAAAATGTACAAAAATTCTGCGGGGAAAAATGCTCCAAAAATAAAAGAATAAATATATTTCATTAATGCAAATTTTAACTGTTTAATGTTATATGTAGGTTCCTTTTATCGTTACTTATATAAAGTTTAGTCTCAACTGCAGTAAAATATTTCATTTGCATGGTAGAGGGAAATTTTAATCGATTAAAGTTATTATCGATTCTTCCCTTTTTTAATTCCATGCTCTTTTCTTTTTAAATTTTATATAAAAAAACTGTACTAGATACGAACGTTCAGCGAGATAGGTTTTTTTAAACTCAAAAAAGTAGTGATGGAATTTTTTTGGATTGCCTTGAAAAATAAAACTGTTCCATCCATATTAATAATTTGTGTGCCTTGGGTAGCAGGGAACGTCTTAAGAGATGAATGAACCTGTTTATCGAAGCTGAAACTACTTTCTGTTTGTTTGGTATAATAATTTTTCTGCTTTCTAAGGACCGAATAAATTCACTTCTTATTGAGTTTAAACTTTCATCTCAATATTTGAAGGTTGATACGAGTAGTACTTTAAAAATTTTTTTTAACTCGAAACAATATATTTGTCTTTGCTTTTAAAAATAACAGGGATTTTCCCCATCACTCAATTTTATATCAAAATTTTTTGGTCGAAATAGTAGTAAGAGGTACCGTAGCTGCAGTGGCGCACACAGAAAAATAATTTAATTTCAATATAGTATGCCAGTTTTAAGATTTTGGTAAGGGGTTCAACCCCAAAACTATGAAATGAGAACCTCTCTTTGCTATTGAATGAACCAAATTTTTACAAGAGAAAAAAAAAATGATTGAAATTCAAAAGAACGAATTGCTTGAAAATATATGTAAATATCTGAGTACCGGTCATAAATCATACGTCACATTCCGTATGCATATTTCAGATATTTCAAAGATATTTTTGGGTTGTATGTAAATTCGATTGATAAAATGTCCACCCATTATAATGCACATATACACATACACATAAAAAACACGAATGCAAAAATTAATTTACCCTAAACAATTTCTCCGCTAAATCAATGCCAACACAATTGCGCCATGGGGTCAGTTCGTGGAATAGTGTTCGGAATGTTTCGAAATCGATATTGTACGATTCAGATCGACTGCAATTTCCTTCAATATAGCCAGTGCGTTTTGTTGTCGGCAACAGTATTGGCGACTCGCCGCCAAGTGCAGAATGAGCTTTTTGTTGCAACACCTTACGTGGCGTAGACTTCTCCTCGCGTATAATGGTGAGAAGTAGGTGAAGTTCCTCTTTATCAAAATACATATTATCTGTGTGGAATCTTACAATTGTTCTTTCATTGTCAATATCGAATTGCCGTATTGTGAGGCGTCGGTGTTTATTTCTTAGCTCTTCGATTTTTTGCTGTGAGATTTTGGAGCCAAACTTTGTGTACGCCTCGTGAATAAGCGTCTGTACAGGTTGTTTTTTAGGTTTTTGATTTTCAGCTGGCGATGGTAGTTGATATTCTGGATTGTAAATACCGTCCATATATTTAGAAAGCACCAGCATAGCTTCGCCATCATCATGACAATTCAGAAGTTTTTCGGTATTCCATTCCAGAATTTGAAGTGCGATCTGTGGAAGTGAGAGAAAAAACATTTCAACTATATTTGAGATATCAGAAAAAATAGTATTATTTTTTTCTATTTGTTGTGATTAACACACTCAGCAGTTATGTTAAAAAAAAGTTTATTTGCAATTTATACACACCACGAAAATTATCTTGGCACCATCGTAGAAGAAACAATCGATTATTTGCAATGCACTTTCATATGAAATTACGCTGATGAAAATCGTCAAGAACCAAGCTATTGAAATCGAACGAATAATACCCAACTGCTCGAGATGACTATGCAACTCGGGCAGATAAGTTTCGACGAGCTCATTCAATACACTCTGATCGATTTGTGCACCCACAACTTTATCTTTGTAGTAATCAGGTAGCAAATTTTCACAAAGGCTAGCCAACATCCAGAATGCATTCTCTTCATCACAAAATAGTAAAAATACTGATGATAAAATATTCATGGCCTGGCAGTAGCCCACTTGGGGATTACGCAATGCGTATGCTTGCAAAACACGTCTCAGCGCACCAATGCCGTCTGCATCGTGAAACGCTGGATGTTCGGGTAGCGAACGATGTAGGTCTCGATCGATTTCGTCATGTGTGGGAGATTGCTTAATGCAAGCAGCCTGCAGAAAAAAAAAATATTTTGTACGAATAAGAATTGTTTTAAATACTTTTGGATATTTTACTATACCTTCTCTACCAAGTCTTCATAGAGGCCAGGATTCATATCCTTCTCATGTATTGCACCAGAAAATATTAGCCAAATCTCTTGGCGCAGTTTATCTGGAATGCCTTCAACAATCAAATTGATTACTTCAGTTGTACGAAACATGGAAATACCGCGCCCAAAATCACGAAAGTGCGATTCCCAGCGTGAAAGCTAAGTGAGGAGAAATTTTTCAGTAAAAGGGCTATAATGTTGATATAATTTGGGTAGTTTACCTTCTGCTCTTGTATCTTCAGCATTTCTTCATTCAAATTAGTCTTGAATATGTTCATTAGGGCAGTTTGTTTGCTCCACGATATATCGTACTTTGCACGCTCACGACTAATGGGGCTGAAAATTTGAAAAAAGAAAAGTTAATTTGCGCATGGGAGATTTCGCATTGAAGCGGATAAATTATAAAAATTATATATTTTTAATTTCCGCACTATTTCGAACGTCTAATTTTTAACCACGGATCAAATTTTCATAGTAAATTTCACTGAGGTTTACTCTTATTTCGATTTTTTCGAAGCTAACCGAACTTTAAATTCGTGTTTGGATTTTTTTTCTTTTGAATCGTTTTTTCGATTTCATAAGATATTAAATTAAAAAGTTTTCGATAATTTTTTATTAATATTCCGAGAGAATAGTTTTTTGGTCAAAATATAGTTATGTATTTGCAAAACTATGGTACTGTAAGGCAACATGTAGTCCAACTAAAAAAACTTTTCATTATTGAAATGTTCACTGCCCTAAAGTTTCTCTGGGAGGTCCGTATCGACAAAAACAAAAGCTTAATAAGTGATTGCCTTCTTTGCCTCCTTATTTTATGTTCAGTAAATTTTGTACATTACAAACATTGAACAGACACATTTTTTTCCGATTATATTTGATAGAATTATTTTTTCAATAAAACTATTTTTTAATTGCTACGTTTTAAAAAGCTAGTGCAATTCCCATTTTGTAATACAGAAAAACATTTACCCATGCATTTAAAGGACCAAAAAAAAAATAAACTTTTTTCAATCTTTATATCTTTTTTTAGTTGTCCGATTAACATGAATACCCCAAATTTGTAATCATGTATGTTAAGTTAGATGTCAGTGGTAAATTTTAAGTATTTGACTTATAATAAAACTATTAACACTTGGGTGAAAATATTCAAAACAATTTAACCCTAACTTCGATGCTATTAAAAATTTCTATATACAATTTATAGTTATTTTACATAAATGAATGGAGTTATATAATTTTTATACGTGGCACTACACGCACGCTTGTGGGGAAAAAAGAAACTTACACATGAAACTGTGACAGTAGCTCGCTAATTTTTTCCACCAACACTTCACGATCGACAATTTGAGCGAACACAAAGTGTACATTCTCAGCTGTATGTAGAACGATTTGATTATCATACCGATGGGGCCCATCATTTTTCTGTTCCACACTCTACAAAATCGGTTAAAATCAATAATTAAGGTACAAATGTTTTCGCAAACTAAAAACCCACTATGACATACTTTAATATTACGCATAGGAATGACAAGGCTGACAAGGTCGATTACGTCACTGCGGAAACAAAAGAAATTCCTCGACAAGTAAATATTGCCGCCAACATAGCGTTTCGAATATGGTGTCCAAATATTGGCTGTGAAATATTAATTGATTTTTTTACTTTAAGACACAATTTCTAAACTTACAAACATTTAAAGCATACCCTTTATCTGTCCATCTATAATTTCGGACTGTGGTAGTCGAAAATAGTTGCGATACTCTTCTGATTTTTGACGTGCTGTCAAATCACGCAAAAGTCCTGGTTTATTCGATGTTTTACGGCCGAAGCGTTGAAAAACTGATGCATCATGATCGATAATTGGGCTATCAGGATCCTATTCATTTCATATTAGTTAAATCTTATTGAAAAAAGAACAATATTCAAATCTACCTGTATCATTTGCTGTATAGCCATCTTGTTTAGTTGCACCATCAGTCCATATGCTTCTTTCACATCAGTTAAAAGTGTAAAATTATAATGCACATTATTAACTGTTTTCAAATATATAATTTGCCCATGTTTGGTAATATCCTCCAATTCAGCAAATCTTATCACACGCTTTGTTTGATTACCCAGCATATATGAATAGAAGCAAACGTGATTTAAGGAGATGTACAAATTGCCTTGATGTGGCATTTTATTCTTAACATAACTGCAAATAACAAGGCAGATATTAAAAAAACGAATTCGAAATATTGAAAGTACTTACGTGCAAGCATAGGTATTAACTAAACGCTCTTCTTTCGGCATTTCGAAAAGTTGTTGAAACTTAGACGCCGCTACTTTAAAATTTGCCGATTCGTCTGATTCATCTGGATTATTTTGAGCGTTTAAAGATTGAATTTTGCATATGGTAAAGTTGGTGATCTCTTCTTCGCTCTCCATTTCATTGAGCACTTTGAAAAGATGCTCTGCCAGCCATTCCCAATCTTTTACGATTTCTTCTTGCGTTAAGCCAATAGCGATTTCTAATAGAAGGTAAATAGTTTTGTAATTAAACTGTTGATTTATCAATAGTCAAGTCATTAAATTTCAGACTTGCGACTAGTTGAAACGATATTTTGAGATACTAAGTAATATGGGTAATAAAAGGGAAATAGGATTACCGCATAGAAGAAATATACATATGTATATTACGAATTCATTAAATGTTTCACATATTTTAAGTCTAAAAAAACTCAATAAAACGTTGTTAAATGGTCCAAAACACAAAATAGCAATTGGTTCCTAAGATCCCCATTTGTCATATATGTATATATATATTTTTTATCACATCGAAGCTCCCCTAAAAAGGTAATGTAAACATCAGTTAAATTGGTCTGTACTATAAATACTGTTTTTTTCTGAGGATCTCGATATCCTCTAGACTATAATGATTGTCCTCTAGGTCTGAGTTACGTTGAAAATTTAAATTTACCATCCGAAAGTAGACTAGGAATATTGCTTTAGTTATTAAAACAAGGATGCCTTATTTTAAAGACTAGAAGTTGCGGCCGTAATATTTTTTATACGATATTTTTAGATATCATAAATTTGTTCTTTCCGTTTCTGAAAGAATTTCGAGCAAATGAGAGTAAATGAAAAATTTATTAAAAAAAACTTCTTCCTCAAAATACAATGTCAAATGAGGTACTGGTGCTTTGTTAAAAATAGTAATATATAACACAATTAAAAGGAAAACATATTTATTAACTTTTGTAAAAACATTTATGTACATTAGGGTGTCTTGCAAAAAAAAAAAAAAGTGTTCATTCCACCGGAATTATTTATTATGTTTTTAGTTAGCTGAACGGATTTGAAAGAACTCCCAAAAAGGAGTATTTTACAAATGTATTTCACATCATAAAACAGTTTCGCCTTAAGCTTTAGACTTATTTGAAAATACGTCCCAAATATTTTTTGCAAATCATTATTTTGATTCCGTCTAACAAATTTTTAAATATTTTAAGTGGATCTTTTAAGCTTAGACTGTTTTATATTCTGAGGTGGTTTTTGTTTTTTTATATTTCAAAAACTAATTTTATTTATAAAAACAATCAATTTTCGAAGGTATTTTTAAACTGATCCAGTTCACTTAAATAAAGAAGTTCGGCCAAAATCGCTTAAGCGGTTATAGCGCCAATTAAGTAAGTAAGTAAGTTCACTTAAATCTTAATATTTTTCCGAGGTTGTTATTTCAAAATATAATGACTTTTCTATTTTCGATGGAAAATCACTACCGATTTTTAATATGTGCAGTGAGCCACACTGATGTACATGTTTTATTGTTTTGTGTTTTTACAATGCAACTTTTCCAATTAAAAGAACTTCAAATTCGCACATTTCTCTTATTTGAGAGCACAGCTGACAGTTTTCAAAAACTCGCTCATAGAAAAAGTCCTATCGTTTTCGTGAAAGTGAGGGGGCATTTTCATTTGTCCGATACTTTTAGTTAATTTGCTTTTCGTGCGGCCAGCAAATATACGTAGTAAGACCTTGAAGTTTTGCGTTCATGTTACTGGCAAATTCTGGCTTGGAAAGTAAAGGAATAGGCCCAAAATAGTAAATAGAGCGCACGAAGTACATATATAGGAGTCGAATTTGCGCTGTTATAACTAGAAGAGTGTTAAGATACGAATGGAATCGGCAACAGGACAAATGGGTTTGTGAATAAATCTGTATTGAAAATTTAATTAAAAAATTATTTCGGTGAAAGAAGATTGATAAAGGAAAATTAAACTTCTGATACACGTTGTGCTTGATTTGTTAGCAATTGATACGCCGATCGAATACTCAAGGGATGGATTTAAAATCGAGTTTTTTTTGTTATTTTTCATTTACGTTACGATTCAAATAAATGGAGATTCGAAATTTGATTCTTCTTAAAGTTAAAACAATTAAGTTTTAAGAATTGTTTGAACAATGTTATCATTTAACCCCGATAAACGAAACATTTGTTTTAGATATTAATTATTAGAATGCACTATATGTACGTACATATGTATGGATATGTAATAGAGTATATGTAGTATTTTTTACGCGATAAGAAAAATGAAAGCGTTCTAAGTTTGTAGGAAATATCTGTTTGTTTCCATTTGGTATATGTACTCAATTTTTTCAGTAATTTGATCTTGCAAATTGTTATTAAGAATCGCTTTCGTTTACGCAAACAACTTTCAAAACTTGGAAAGACAGTGCGCAATTTTCATATTTCATTTGGAGGGGAAGTTGCCAATTCAAAAAACAATGTGCGACAATTTTACGGCAATTCAAGCCGTACTTTGTTTATATTTTGTAATAAAACAATGGCTGGATCTGCAAAAGTTAGCTCGAATTTTTAATAGAATACTGGAATTTTCCTGGGCTTCGTTGTTTTCAACAAAAAATAGAAAAATAATGGTTAAAATATAAAAATATGTAAGCGAAATGAAGGGATAAGAGAGATTAGTAAAATTCTATGGGAATAATATTTTCTTAAAATATTTTAAAACATTAGCTGGCACCTAGAAGCCTCGTTTTGACCCTTAATTCAAGAAAACAAACAAAAATTAATATGGGTAGTCGTAAAAGGGGTATTCGCCGATCTCATGCAAATCATCTTCTAAGATATATTGTAAATAGAGGCCGCTTATCGCAGATCTTATGCAATAAATCTCTGATATAATCGCATGAGAACTATTGCATGTAAGGAACGGCCACTTTTCGGGTTTGACAGCTACATTCCCATTTGAACGAAAACTTTGCGGTGGCAACTTCATTGCGAAGAGAAATCGGCATATGCCATGAAATACCCACGTAAAAATCTTTATCTGCGATAACTGTTTCCACGATATCAAATTGATAGTTCTCATGAGATGGCTGATCAAAAATGGGGATGCGGAGTGATATCGTTAGCATGTCGAGACACGGAGTTAAATAAGCAAACCAAATTTAAAACTAAATCATTACTAAATTCAATAGTTATTCTAAAATATTAATTTTATTTTTGATCCACCAGTTTTTTTCACAAGTTTTTCCACTAGTTTTCATTGAACGGTAAATTTAAAAAAAAAAATATACGAGTTTAACTTAGGAATGATAGAAAATCAGATTACGATAACGCCGGAAGCGTACATGTTACAACGGTTGCTGCTGCCGGAATAGCGAGACGAAAAGGAAGGTGATAACAGCACTTGGGTGTTTTATTTGCACTGCAACTGCTAAAATACAAAGTTCGGCACTTCACATTTATTATTCTGTGTTTAACTTTTTGTAAAAATCACTCAAAACTCTGAAAAACCAACTTTTTACGAGCTAGTTGTGACGTCAATCCTTCAAACGTGGCAAGTACGAAGTAACAGAAGTGCATTTGTCGTCACCTTCTTTTCTCTGTATCGTGAGTTTAGCTGGTTGTTGATATTGTTGTTGTTGAAGCATAATACATTTCTCAAATACTTGGTTCTCTAATTGAGGCGGGTGCCCTTAGAAGTTAACTTTGGCAACTGTACTCCATTCTTATCTCTATATACCCTGATGAACTTCCTATTGAAGTATGATAAGACAATACAGAAAATTAAATTAGTAAATAACCACGAAATACAAAGGGAGAACAGTGAAAACACTTAAACAAGTTTTTATGCTTTCAGGGTCGAAAGCTCAGATTCAAGCAGTGCAGACGCAAGAATGATAGAATACATTATAGAATGCATTCAGTACACCGTGGTGTGGACTTAGTATTTTCAATGAGCTCGGTGGCTACGGCCATGTTGAGAATTAATTTTTGTTTCCTCTCAAACAAAACTGAACTAATTTTTTTTATAGAAACTCATAAATGGAATGATGTCTACTAAATCGAATTTGGAAGGAAAAAATAAAACTCGAATGAATAGTCATCTAAATCTAAATCGTATACCCCATAAAAATACAAAAACTTTCCAGAACCGAGTTGATTAACAGTTTTCGTATTTACCATAGTAAACCTCAGAATTGGGTGTCTGATGTAGAATGCGATATGGTGGCGGCTTCGTGTCCCAAACACTATCCAATGTGTTGACGAGCAGTGAGGTGAAACTACGTGTTTCTCCGTGTCCACGCCGTTTTTGTAGAACAAAATATTTCGAACGCATTTCGTCAATCCTTGAAGAAAAAAGGAGTACATTTAATTTATATAATTAATTAATAGGGGATTAAGGTTGCAACAATGAATTTATAGCTAATATAATATAACACATACGAGTCTGACAATAGCAAAACTTCCAATATTTGCCAGAGTTCATTGTTTTCCTGATAACAACCAAATGTGTGTTGAACAATAAAACTTAAACCCCACCAGCAACATGTGGAGTAGGGTACATATAATGAATATATGACATCGTGGAATATACATACATACATATGTACATATTTATGTATGTGAGTATATTGTATCAGTACAGGCACAAAACCAGCTGTGAGCTGACTACTCTGCCTTTGTGCCTGCATTTCGCTGCCAGAACGGCGAGTGCTACACTTTTTAGGTGCTGCGTAAAAAATCTTAATCAAGATATATACACTAAAATGTTTTATGCAAATTTCATTGCAATGCAAGCCGCTTGGAGGTATTTTTATATACTAAGAAATCACAGTAGTGCTTATGTATATTTGATATCTATATTTTCTAAATGCCAATACATGTGTGTATGTATTTACTTACCAAAAAGCTGGTGGCATAAGCATTTCCTTCGGATGTATCCACATTTTCAAGCAATTCTCTGGTAGAGGCTTCTTCAACAACTGCGTATATCTTCAACTTCAGGTTAATTAGAAAAGTCTTCTTCACTTCGTCGATTAGCCGTGATATTTGTTCTTTGTGCTTAGATTCTGCGTTCCCGTCCAACTCGACCACATCCCATTAATAGCAAAGATCACTAAACACTGTTTATTTGCTGCAACTTTGCGCTTTTCCTAATGTCTCTTTTTCTTTACTTTATATAAATTAAATATATGGTGAACTGCACTTTTTTTTAAAGTTAATTTGCAATTTCTGTACAAATCTTTATAACTTTTCACTGTCCATTGCACTCTGCTGCGATAATTGTAGTAGGATAGATTCGAAGTCGGCTGTCGTGCCCATTATAATCGGTTGCTTCGTAAATTCGTTCGTTTGCTGCCGCATATCTGACTTTTTGTCTTTTTGAGTGTTCTTTTATTTGTTTTTTTATATTTTTGTAAGTTTGTTATTTTTTCTGTTCTGTTTTGCTTAACTATTTGCCGTATTTCTGTTTTTGGTATTAAAACAGTGTTGCCGTTGTTCTGTAATTGTAACATACACGTGAAAATTTACGGATATATTATTGAGGGTATTCATACAAACAGAATAAATAAAGGGTCCACTGAGCTAGAAAAAAATAAAAAAGTAGGCGTGGTCCGCCTTTTTCTACTGACTATGTTATGGAGGGCCCTTTCAATATTTTTAATAGTTTATATTTCAAAAATATATAACCGATTTCAAAAATATTGACATCGCTGGATAGGTAATTAAGAGATCTTTCACCCAATGTGTATATTTCTATATATTATATATATATACATATATATTTCGAGAAAATCAAAAAACAAAAAAATAATGCCAATTTTTTTCAGAAAGCTGTTGCACGCAAAAATAATGTGAACTGCGTAAAGATTGACAATTGGAAAATGTGAAATAAAACAACTGTATTGTTATTATATTTTATTCGTTTATTTCTAACAAATACATATATTTTTACTAATAGTTAATTACGTATTTAAAATTTGATTTTCTCGAAAAGTATATATAATATACATATATACAAACAACCACATCAATTGGAAGATCACTTATTTACCTATCCAACCATATTAATACATTTAACAAGGCAAACAGATGTTGACTCAACTCAGGGATCATAACCTTCAATATGACCAATTCTCCCTTTCACAGAAACACAAATAAATCAAAACATCTTATAATATTTAAACATAACTACATATATTAAATTATATGTATATCAAATGAAAGGTATTTTTATGGACTATTTCACAAATATATTTTTACATATAGTTAATAACGTATTTTTTAAAGAAAAAAATAGTTTTTCTAAAAAAAAGGTGCATTTTTTTTTGTTTTTTGATTTTCTCGAAGTATTAATTTATAATAAATACAAATATACATATATGTACATATATTGGGTGAAAGATCTCTTAATTAACAATATTTTTTAAATCGGTTATATATTTTTTGAAATATAAACTTAACCCGTCCATAATACCCCCCTATTCGTTTGCGGAAAAAAGTTGTACACCATAAGAATCAGTAAAAAAGGCGGACCACGCCCACTTTTTTATTTTTTTCTAGCTCAGTGGACCCTATTCTTTACTTATGCCAGAAATAATTATAAGAGGAATTAATCGACCTTTATTTTTGAAATTTGCAAAAAAAGTACGTATTTCAAATCAAATTTTTTAATTACTTAATGATCAGAAATTTCAAAGATTTCTTTTAAAGAATTCTTGGATCGATTGACTACACATCTAAAAACCTTTGTCCAAATAACTAAACGGCATAAAACTGTAGGTTCCTCAATTACAACATCAAGACGCGCACCACAAATTGTAGGAGAAGTTCGATTCGAAACATCCAGATATATGGTTATTATTATTATTTTTTATATTATTATTTTTTATATTATTATTCACTGTGAATGTCAGCAATATGTAGTAATAAGATAACTAGCGTTGAAATTAGTTCTGGAATGGGGGAATCGGACGAGGTGCTTAGTTAGAAGAACGGTGGGAGCAGAGAACGTAAATTATAGAGAAGGCTCATGATCATATCACACTATTTTTTTCACCTCCTGTACCTGTTGATTTTCTGTAAAACGGATAGAACCATAAATCTCAAATTTACGAGAGTGTTTTAAATTTGAGTCATTGAGTACCAAACCGGCTTAAAAGAAAATGGAAATTCTTCATAAAATGCAATACTAAGATGGGATGCTATTTGGGATTTTTATAGTAAAATAGGCAACAATGCGTTGCTGCAATGCATCTCTCATATAAATATCCTAATTTTTTTATTATTAATTTGTATCTTTTTCTCGCACGAAACTAACACTTTTTTCAGAAAGGTTACACCGGTTTTCATCAGCTTATTCGGTCTATGCCCATCACTTTAACCACTTTCAATTAAAGTATATTTTTTAAATAAAGAATATGCAGCAGGTATTTTAGTTTCAACGAAACATAATTTGAAATTTGAATTCAGTTTAAAATTTATTGTGTATAAAAGATCATTTAAAAATAACAGAAAAGTAAAAATATAAAAAAATATTCAAGTAATAAAATTTTCAAACTTTGTTATTTTTGTCAGCGTCGTGGGCATATAATTTTTTTTCTGTTTTTGCTAAATTTCTTATTTATATTCCCCCATTTCTGCATCTACGAACTAATTTTCGGCTTTAGTTGCATTTCTGCAACGCAACGTTAAATACAATAGATATTCGGTAAACAAATCGAGAAAATGTTGAAAAAATTTGTAACTCTACAATCGGACATCAGTCCTTCAAAGAATCCATATGAAGTGCGCACCTATATGGGTGATAGCCCCAACGCAGCCGATTGGAAAATAGAAATATGTGAAAAAGTGCGAAAATGTGAGCGCCCAGATAATTCCACAATTTCTAAAGTGCTGACTATCGAAGATGAGCTGCGTCGCCTGAATCAAAAAGTGAAAGAATCACGCTTTCAACGTGAAATCAAAAAGAAATGCGCCAAAACCGATGATTACCTCTTGTGCACCCATCCACAGCGCACTCCCAGCGAGCTAAGGGAACATTCAATTATGCGCGAACGTTTTCTAAGAGTCGCATATGATTTAACGCGACGTGTACATGACGGCTCGGAAATGCCAATGAAATCGCCTAGCCATATTGAGTTGGTTAGTCCGGTGCCGAGTCAAGAGGAGGAGAGTGAAGGACAATCGACGGAAGAGGAGGAAGGCGAAGAAGGCGAAGAAGATGACAAGAAATCGGTGAAACCGAAACTTGCAAGTCCGTCGTGTAGTTTGGATATTATTTATGAACCGTCCGCAAGGCTGGTAAGTGTTGAAATTCGTTTTCGTATGCATGTAGTTATAGTTTACTAAAAAGCCCCGGCAGAAGTTGTCCAGCCTATATTTATTTATTAATTACCCTTTGCTTATGTAACAAGAAAATGTATTTCGGTTTCAACCATATTTGTATATGGTTGTAATAGGTTTCAATCCTCACAAAAATATAGGTATGCACCTTGTCCACGCCAAGACGAACAGTGTGACACTCATATTTTAATATTTTATATCTCTGTGTATAATTAAATTAAATTTTCTTTTTAAACAAGGTGGAAATGCTTTTCAAAATATACATACCTATAAACTTTCTTCTATTGAAACTTGTGTATAACTTGTGTATAATTAAAACATCTTTAAAATATAGTCAGCTATAATCATTCCTCTCAGCAAAATAAACCGTTTGACACCCATTTTTTACTATTTCATAAAACTTGTGTATAGTTAAATTAAATTCGACTTTTCAAGCAGGTTCCAACCCTCAATACGCTATAAGCCTTCTCCGAAACGAATCGAACAGTTTAGCACCTATATATTGTCCTGTTCCATATGCATTTTCTTGCGAGGACGAAGCGTATGACACCCATTTTTTAATATTTCATATAACTTGGGTATATTTTTATAATTCGACTTTTCAAATAGGTGGCAACCTCCTGCTTAGCGAAACAAACCGTTTGATACTCCTAATATTTTATATACTGGTGTGTAATTTAATCCAATTTGGCGTTACAAACACGTAGCATCCCTCTCCAAAATATATGTATGATCCTTCTCCTTGCCGAGACAAACCGTCGATCGATCCATCGATATCTGGTAATTGCTCGAGAAGTAATTTATCGCGAGAATCACTTTCTCGAAAAGCTCGTAAGGCTCAAGAGATTCTCAATATTCAATTCGATAAGATAACTGGATTGCTTGCACCAATTTTGAGCTACATATCCTAACCCACGTTGCATATAGAGAGCCAAGCAGCCAAACCAATAAATTTTAAAGCCTCCATACTGCTCGAGAAGCAATTTCGTGGATCACTGTTATGCATAAATTCTAATGATTACATTCTCGTTGGCATTTCTCTAACTAAACGCTTATGATCACTTAATTTTTGATGGTTCACGAATTCTTGCTTTTGCTTTATTTAAACAATGAAACAATAGGGCCAACTGTCTTAATTTTTTGATATCGAATAATTTCTATTCAGAATAGGACTACTGTCTTAATTCTGTGATATATGTATTTGTTAAAATTAATGAACTCAAATGAGATTACGGCTAGAATAATATTAGCTATTTTTGTTCAGAAAATACAGGTTTCGATCTCGATATATCATTTTTGTAAATCAGTTTTTCAAATTGTGTTTGAAAAATTGGACAGGAAATCCTATATTTTTAAAGGATTATATTATTTTATGACTTTTTATTTATTCGTGTGATGTTTAAAAATTAATAAACTGAAGACTTATATAGCGTAAGCTAACGTAACTAAATGTTACCTTAAAATTACATAAAAGTTTTCAAACAAATTTTACAATGAATGGTCGATTTCATAATTTCTTTATTGTTGAGGGGAATAGATATGTAGGTAAAAAAACTTAGTCATATTATTCTTTTAAATCAGCATATTTTCCCAAAACCTGTCGAATTGGTGAACTCTTAAAAACCCTGTTAAATTTAATAACTACGGATGATGTCCGGATGGCCAATATTGTACTTTTCGACAGATTATTCCCATTCCAGATCATTCTCACGACTCCGAAATTAGCCTTTTTTATTCAGCATAAAGTTTGCTTTGGTCGACTTCTGTAATTTCTGTTTCGAAGCAATGTTTTAAATCAATCGTACACTTCTTAAATTTTTCTTTATTTCGCCTGCCACTGACCAGCCGATCCCTTTCGTATTACGTCAAAGTAATGATGTGTAAGTTTGTCACTTAAGTCTTTTGTTTTAAATATCATTTATGTATTTAGTCCTGCCATGAATTCTGTTACAAAGTTTACAATCCAAACTACAGCGAGGACGAATTCGCAGTGAAAAGCGTCGTTATTTTTTTTTTTAATTTTTATGCAGTGTCTACTTTAAGTTTGCTCAGTTTCTTTTGTATGCTGATGATCTGAAGATTTACTCTACCGTATCTTGTTTCTCAGACTCTTTTTACCTTCAAAGGGATCTCGATAATGTTGCCACTTGGTGTAACAAGAATAAGCTTAAATTACATTTTCAAAATCACGCTCTCCTATCGTAACATCCTACCATATTGGTGGTTCTCAGTTGAGTAAACCTACTGAAATTTTGGATGTGGGTGTGGTATTTGACTATAGGTTTTCATTTCAAAGCTACCTCAATTGCACGATAGCTAAAGCATACTCTATGCTGGCTTTTATTAGGCGTTTCAGTTCAGACTTTTCTGATCCGTATACACTAAAGTTGCTCTACACCTCCCTGGTACGCTCTATGTTGGACTATACTGTTGTAATTTAGAGACCTTATTATGCCTGCCAAATCAATAGAGTTGAACGAATTCAAAAAAAAATTCTTAGTTATGCTCTCCGTTCTTTGCGTTTCGTCCACCCTATTCCATCCTATAGAAGTAGATGTCTACTTATTAATCTAAGGTCGTTGGATTGTAGATTGACTTTTCTCTCTCTTACCTTTGTTTACAACTTAGTACGTGGTGTGATAGACTATCCATATTTGCTAGGGCGCATCGATTTCGCAGTTCCACAAAGATGCTTAAGGAATCATGCCTTTTTTTCTATGGGGATGGTTAGATCTAATTACGCATCTAATGCTCCTATATACAGGGCTCTAAAGGAATTCAACTTATTCTCAAGCTCTTCCGCTCTAGACTTCTCGTATCCGGAATTCCGTTTTAAATCGTTACTCAATGAATTAATTACTTAGTTTGAACTTTTTATATATAATATCTTTGTAATCTGTATGAAATGTAATCACTTTCTGTTTTTCATAAAACTTTAGTTGCAATACAACTAAATTTAATACACATTTACAATATAATATATGTATATAATTACACACATACAATATTCAACAAATTTTCATCACAATTTATATCTCTTTAAATTTAATTTCTGGATAAATTTTGAGTTTTGGCAATTATTACGAAATTTTGGTCTTACACAATTTTTTCATATCTAACGTTAACACTGAAATTGAATTGGTTGTACAAAATTTTCTAAAAGTTCTGATTAAAAAGCTTGAAAATTTGATGCAAATTTGTTGAATTATTATAAATTTCGTAAAAATTTTGCAATTTAAATTTATATGCTTTTTTTTGAAACGAACTATATTTGTATAAAAAACACCGGGACTGGTAAGAGGGGAAAGTGACAAAAACTATACCCACTTTGACTTTGAACTGGTGCCAAACCAGTCCTGAACTAGTCCTTAACTGTACCCGAAGTCGACCCAAACTGATTCCGAGCTGGTGCCGAAATGGCCTTGAAAAAGGTTACTAAATAGTGCTGAAATGGTCTCGAAATAATTAGTTCCAATATTGTCCCGAAGAGGTTCCGAACCATATCCGCCCTAATAGCCAATAGGTTCCACTCAAAAATAAAGCACTTTACTTTTTTTTTTAATTTAATTTTAAAATAATATTTTAATCTTCCTTTTTCATATTTCTTCAATTATTATTCTTTTATTACTACAACGTATATGCTTACACTTATGCCAATTATATTCAAACTAATATTTTATTCACTTATCTAGAAATCTTACAAAAGTATGTGCACTCCAACACGTATTATAGATTTAGTCAAAACTATTAAGGCGGTGTTACCATGTTTCATTCACACGGCAGAGAATGTTGCACACATATGAATGACTGTGTGTGTATATGCAAATATGTACGTATGTATATATTAAATAGTTTCATTCAATCAGTACAATATCATCAAGATCTGCCGCATATAGACTGCTCACATCCGTTTGCGAATTTTCCGCAATTGAGTCATCACAAGTTGACGCCAGCGTCAGTTGTTTGTATGCTCCATCGACGGCTTGCTTTTGCATATGTACTCCCAATTGTGAGATCAACTCCAAAGCTTTCACATCGGCATTGAGCAATGCAAATTGATGTATGACTGCCAGGTGGGGGAATATGCTGCCTAGTACGGCTGTGGTACCAGCATTCATTTTAATTTGTTCAGTGTTTTCCTCTTGAATGATGACGCTTGGCGCACCAGGAGTAGTTGTAATGGTATTGGGTGTACTTCGGTTGGAATCTTTGGAATCACTTTCTACCATCGCAACCTCATCATCAATTTCGATAGCACCATCTTCCACCTCTTCCACATCATCGTCATCGCTGAGCACACAATCAACGCTGTTTTCGGGACTGGCCATTTGCACTTCGGCACCTTTCTTTTCTATTTCTACATTCATTGCCTTATCAAGTGAGGTAATTGCTGATATTTCTGTTTGCATGAAATTCGGTAGTGCATCTTTAAATTCAATTATAATATCCTCCACTGCCAGTTCACCGTCCGTCACATTCGGATCTCTCGCACCCAAATCCTCGTCCGTGTATTTGTACTTGCCGCGAAAACGATCCAACCATCGATACGATGGTCGGAAGCTGGGCAAATTTAGTATGGCTGCCATTTTGAGTGCTGTGTCCTTGAGCGTCTGATTGGTTATGGTTTTACGTAAACGCAACTCTCGACATCGCTCCACCCACTGATGGAGAATGAAACTAATGGCACTCATTTCGAATTTACGTCGCTTGCGGGTCATCTCTTCGATAAAGTTGGTGGCATCAGTTTCGCTGAGTGTGGCCAGCTGTTGGAGCAGTTCGTTTTTGTGTTCGAGTATACGACGAATTTGTGTGGCACAACAGTGGAATAGTTTTGCCAAGCGGTTTCGGGAAACGCTTGTCTCATCGTAGTAGTGTATGACGGCGATCTTCTCGTAGAATGTCAGTATGTTGCGCTCATTGCGACGTTTTATCTGGAAATGAGAAATTGGTAAAAATTAAATAAATTGCTGTGGAAAACTGGCGAGGCATGCAGTAGATATGCAGTAACAGCTATACAATTGCGCCACTATACTCCATCCCAACTCTTACGCCCAAACTCACGCACCCTGTGAGAGATCATAGCACCCCGTGTGGTACTCTGCAGAGAGATCGTCAAAAAGAGAGGGAGCTTTACTGCGGCCACTCCAATATATTCGTGTATTTAGAATGAATACAGATGGGAAGCATCGCATAAAACTTTACCAACTAACGAGTACTGCTTTAGCGACTAGGATTTGATGGTATAATTCCCGCTCTCTTAATAGACAAAGGTATGCTGTCCAGGGGATTGTATGCTCATAAGAGCAAGAGGGGAAGTCAGGTAATGAAACCATTTCATGTATAATGGAATGATGTCCCATATTGTTTTTTTTTGTTAATAAACTGGCGTTTGCCATTTTTCGTTTGTTTCGTTCCACACTGTCGGAAAAACAAAGTAACATCCTATGTATATCAACATGTTTTGAGTTTAAGGCCAGTTTTTTATTTGGAAGTTCTTAAGAAAAACAACAACCGTCAATGTCGTAGAAGTTAGCGGTAGATGTTATAGCGAGATCTCCACATATCCTCATCAGACTTCTACTTTCTAGACTTGAGCAGGACCTTTCAGTCCAAAAAGATAATATATTTAAAAAATAACATTGGACCTGACGACGTCTACTATAGTTGTTCATACCTATAGATGAGAAAACCTCGCGGATATAGCGGCCCTGAGTTAAAAGCTATAAAGAAACTCACTTAACTTAGTACTTTTTAACTTGATGTTTCTTTTCTACACAAATTTCTCGTTAACCTATATTCTGCGACTTAGAAAATTTCCACAAAAGTTATGGAAGTTATGGTTTCATTATGCCTATATCTATTGAACTTACAATGATTAATAAGAAAAATTGTCCAGCGCTATTTTTTCCAATATTGAAAGCATTTCATACGTTGCATTTGTTTTTATTCATTTGTAATAATAATATAATGCATTACATAGCATAAAACATAAACATCGATATTTTAAACTTCCTAAAAATTATTCGAAAAATTTATCAAACTTAAAAAATTCAACGTAAAAATTTTAATTTTTTTTCTTTACGGTACCCATATTCTTCAATGTAAGATGAAGTTTGTGCGTACCAACATGAGTTGGAACCTTTAATACCTCAATTCACATACATAAATTACTTTTATTTTATTACTCCGAAGAAAGATATTTGCTGATTCCAAAAAGTACATAACATGTCGTTCTTATTGGCTTGTATTAGTAAAGTTTTTAAATTGTTTGAAATAATTGGTAAATTTAAAAATTTTAAGTAACATGTGCACTCAAATTGAAAACGGAACGAGTCTTCTCAATTAATTTATGATCTCGGCATATCAGCACAAAAATTAGTTTCCTCCAAACCAAATATGAAAAGGGGTGACAGAAATTCATCCAAAAAACTGCATTAAACATAAATTAATTCATTATATAATATCATAAAAGTTGGAGGAAAGGAAAGGGAATTCATTTCAGGAGGTATTAAACGTACAAAAACAAAAATTTACACTAACGTATTATATTCACAATAACAGTATGACTTACAACAAACACAACAGTTTGAGATTACCTTCACCGAGCGAATTCTTATTCGTATATTAAATTTTTTTGTTAAATCCCTACATTTTTCTAAATTTCAAATTGGAATTTAAAATGACAAATTAACAAATGACTTTATACAGCCTTTATGTTTATCGATTTTGAGTATACACGACGAAATCGCAGGAATCAGCTGCCAAACTTCTGTGACAGCGAAAAGGGTTGATGAGAAAAAGAATAATAAAGCAAAAAATCATTTAATGAAGTAGTTAATATTTTTCTTCATGCTTAAAAAATTTTTTTTTTTTTGGTTTTTTTGTCTATTTTTTAGTGATTTTTATGCTTAGGTTACGAATTTTTTTAGGTTTTCAGAATCCACAAATTGTTTTCCTGAGTATTTTATGAGTATTCAATGACAAAATGTCTAAAATGTTGTAATGTTTTATCAATTTACTTCTCGTTGCAATTATATTCTTCTACGATTAAAACGCTCTGAAAAGTTCTAAATTCAATTTAAAGGACATATTAAGAAATAGAGGAGGAAAAAAAATGTACTTTCTTTGTCAAAAAATGAATAGGACGGATGGCTAAAAGAAAGAATTGTCATTTAAAATGAAGTACAGATGCCCACCGTATACACAACGCATTAAAAAAATGATATTTTATATGGCAATATTATTAGTTTGACCTAATTATATTTACATCAACTATAATTTTTTAAGCATAAGGGGAGTTTTTTCTTTATAAGTTATTGGATATAGCAAGATGGAAGGCAACAACAGTTTACACGGCTTAGCTTGGTGGAGGTGGTAGCTTGCTTACCGGAAGTCGTGTGTTCAAGTCCTGTTTAAGTATAGAAGAAGAAGCTTCTACCGCTTTGACTATTCTTGCTTTCCAAATAAAATATTTTATATGAAAGAAAGAGCGTCACCTTATTATACAAGCATTAAGTGGGTAATGAAATTGCATACTCGAAACGCTTTTCAAAATTTTGAAAACATTGAGAAATTTAAAATTTCAACGTCGATTTTTTCAAGTTTTTTAAATCTTCGTAAAATTTTAACACAGCTTATAATTTAAATTTTTATGGTTTATATTATTGAATGAACTATATTTTTATAAAAAACTAGGAAAACCCGGCAGACGTGGCCCTGCTTATATTTATGTACATATAAATTTGTGTATCAATTGTCTTTGCATACATATGTAACCAGAAAACGCATTTCCTCACATTTACATAATTTGTGTATAATTTTATTAAATTTCACTTTTCAACCCCTTGTTTTAAAGAAGCTATGCAAGTGTATAATTCAATTAAATTACACGTTGCTACGTTATTTTATTTAAATACCCTTTTATAATTTTTCCGAAACATGGCAACCCAAACCAAATTTTTTTCTATTTTAAATTTATTCATATATTCTCAGTGCAATGCCATTATTTCGCTGTATTAAGTTAAATTAATTTTTTTTAATTGCCCAAACATCTTATTGTTTTTAGACGTATGGCGACCCTAAATTAAAATATACAATCGTGCTCCCATTTTCACAATTCAATTCCACTATGTGATTTTTAAAATTTCCTGTGAAAGTGAATAAGTGTGCTCCCAATTTCACAAATTTCCCATATTGGATATCATTGGCCGCGTTTTAATGTAACCGAGTTGCAAAAGAACGCTCCAACTCGGATACAATTTCCTTTAGTTGCAGAAGCAAGAAGCAGCGATTTGTTTAGTGCTATTTAGGAATGGAAAATAGTTGTGCCGGCGATTTTTAGGTTTGTGTAGTTATATATTTACAAATAATATGCAAATAAGAACGGATTAGGTCTTAAACTGAAATTTCCCATGTATTTTTCCCGGCTCATTCACAATAGCGCAGTTTTTTCACTTCCCAACATTACATCTCAGGTCGGATATCATTTAATCGAGTTGGGTCAACTCGCATATTTTTCCGAGTTAGTGTTGTTGCATTACATGCAATTCGATTACAAAGAAACGAGCCCATTGTGGCAGTTCCCTAACAGCTGTTGTTGAAATTCACCTTTCGGTTTGGGTAATGTATATTTTTTTTTGGACATATCATCAGTAAATAATATATAAAATATTTATATTGCCATAAAGTACTGATTCAAAAATGGCATGAATGACACCAAAACATATGAATGAATATTTTTAAAAATATTCTAGTCGAAAATAGCACCGGATTCAAATCACAAAAATGTATGTGAATGTGGAACTGGGAGCACGGCTGATAGTGTATAGCTCTTTCAATTTTTTTCTTTAATATCCGTACTGTTACATTGCATGCATATGTAAATATTTAATAAAAATTTCTTTTTTTTGTAACTTTTAAGGGTGGCAACTCTATCAAAATTTTTCAAAGCAGTATTGTTTGAAATTTTAAATAATATATCACTATTTTTCCAACTTTATCTTTACAAGCCATCTAGACAGGAAGCCCCAAATAAAACTAAAATTAAACAAATCAACTCCTTTTGCATAATCGGAGATTGAAGAAATGCTATACAAATACTATTTCGAATCCTTCCCAATTTCATCGACTTATTATGTACATATGTATATGTAATATGTATATTTAGCGCGTTCCGAAGGGCAGCTGAATGCCTACATTTCGTGACTAAGCAGGCTGTTCAACTGGCCATTTCCGAAAGCCTATGACATTAAGGCCAACCTATTTGTGTTATCCCTTTAAGCAGTTATGGCTTGTTTTATGAATGTATGTATGTATGTGTATATGTATGTATCTGTTATTGCTACAAGTGGTGACATAAACTAAAAGTTGGCAGTTGCAATGGCAACGAGTCTGTTTGGCTGTTGCCAATGCTATCATACAAGCATACAATATATGTATGTATGTATGTATGTATCTATCTAAATATAAATATGTGCATACATACATATATAGATATTGTGCATACATCCATACCCATTTATATCGGCTATTTGAACGTATTGTCATATAAATGTCATTGTTATTCTTGTGGTTCATTCCATTCGATGTTCTTCAACATATAAAGCATAAAAATAACCCTCAATGCGTTGTTTGACGTGGTTAAAAACAAAACATTAAGGTGCACGCGAACGAACAGTATGTCTATCCATACATACATACACGCGTACAATACACGCACACGCATTCAGTTGGACTACGCGGATTTAGTACATACATACATATGTATACTCTGTGTACGTGAATATCAGAGACACATTGCGTGCTTTAGCAATAATTGTGCTGTTGTGGTACACAGCATACTGGCCAAGCTTGGAAAATATCGCACCAAACCCATCTTTCTAGTCACTGACCACATTCAATGTAGCCCTCGTAATCGTACAATGAATAAAGTTCCTAATATTCAATGTATGCTTGTGTGTGTGTGTGTACATATGTATGTATATGGTGGCGTATGAAAGTGTTGACCACGTGGGAGCAATTGGTGCGGGGTTGGAATTAGGGAGGTATGACTGGCCGCAAACTGTTTTGCTGCATAGCGCTAACTGTGAAGGGTTGTGAAGAAAATGCGTAAAAAGTGACAAGAAATGGTATAAAAAATAAACTTACCCCTTTGTTTGCGCGTTTAGAGGTCATTTTAGCCGAGTTGCTTATTTGTTGTACTACCGTTTGGTTTTAGATTGAAATTCGGGAACACGAAATATATTTGGTGGCTGTAGGGAAAAATTTTGGAAAACAAAATACAATGAATTTCAATGTTTCAATAAATCAAATATACATTAGTAGATTAGGGTGTATCTCGACCCATACAAAAAAAAAAAAAATCGGTTCCTTTCCATAATATATTACAATATATTTTAAGACACCGAACAAAATATTTCGGAAAGATATTGAGATTTACGTGAGCTGTACCTATTTCGAAATATCTCCAAAAATTGAGGTTTTTATAAATATAAATAGATTTTTAAAAATAGTTTTCAAAAAAACCTAACTGAATTGATGAAACAGTCTAAACTTAACTCTTCATAAGGATATTACAAATTTTGTTTAAAGGAAAATACCTTTCGAATGATAGCTTAAAAGTCTAAATTGTTCAAATTTCGGCTGGTTTACTCAAAAAAGGTTAAAAAAAAATAGAAAACAGCATCACAATTCTCATTATTATTATTCCGTTGATTTTCGTTTTTTAATTTGTATTTTTCTTGGGTCAAAGTTTAATTTCCAATTGGGATGCTTTAGGAGCATTTCGGTCGGTGATATCTTAAAAGCAAACAACGAGTTTCTTTTTCCCTCCTACGCGTTTGAATACTTTTAAGGTCTTCATAAAGCTTGAACTGTTTCATGATCTGATGTAATTTTTTCGAACATGTTTCCTAAGCATATTTATTTATAAAAAAAACCCATTTTTGGCAGTCTTTAAAAATCGGTCCCGCTTACGCAAGTCTTAATATTTTTCTAAAATGTTTTGGTTGTTTTAATATATTATACATTTATACATTTGACCGTATCACAAAAAAATTCCAAAATTTTCCAATATTTAGTGAATATTTAATACGTAGTTCAAGTATGGACAATTTTTTTTTCCCTATGCTGCAGAAATAGCTAAGTTGACTTTATTTTAAAATGGTCTATGTATTTTTAAATTGTATTTCATTATACTACAAATATACTCAAATCATCATTATCCTACCGCACTAAATTTATATATGTACATATATCGTATGGACTCTTTGTAAATGAAAAGGCTTCCCGAACTGAAAAACAGCAAGAGCGTGTAAAATACATACTTTTAAATCGCAATTTCATTAATAACAAAAAATGTAAAACTAAGTTAAGAAAAAAGTGTGTGCAGTATACAGAAAAAGAATTTTTCCCTTTCCTGAAATACAGGAATTCGCTGAAAACCATTGTTAAATATTCTTGATTATCCCTAATGAAAATAGTGTTTATTAAACTATAAAAAGCTCTTCAGCTATGTAATTTAAGTTATTTTTATACCAAATTTAAAGACATTTGATAAAAAATTGTCGGACATATTTTCGAAATCGTACGATTTAGAGCATATGCCTGTTACTCTCGTAATCATAAGCGGTTGAAACATTTTGCCCTTTTTACTCCATTTGCCATTATACTAGTTTAGTCTATGAAAATTAGGCTGGGTCGAATAGTTTGTTGTTTTCAATATAATTTGCAAAGGCGAAAATGGAACTTTGGGACATCTAGAATACCATATGATTGAATTATGAAAATTTTAAAACCGAGTGAAGTTATAACCTCAAAATAATAATTTCCAAAATTTCAAACGAAATTATTTTTAATTTGGGTCTAAAACTTTGTATATGCAATATTGATAATATTAATGTCGTCGTTACCTTTGGAGCTTATTCATATTGAAGTTGAAAACAAAGCAGAAAAAGTCGACCCGGCCTATTGTACATAGTACATATGTAAATATGTATGTATATTAAAGTGGCGGACGACCCTTTCAAAAATCGCCTTGTTAAGAAAGGGATTTTGTTATAATTTTTTTTGTGTTTGAGATGCAATAAAAGTGGACCATATAAAACTGCATACTCGAAAAGTTTCCAAATTAAAAAAAAAAAATAAACTTTGATTTGTCTTTGGTTTACAGTTTGAACTACATACATACATATATAAAAAATTAACAAGAAGTAAAATAGTTTGAACAACGCTTTGAATATTATAATCAGAAACATTGGGCCAATACTTTTGCTACTGACTGTAGATATGTATGTACATATTATCTACATGCTATTGGTAAATAGAAAACTAAACTTTTTTAACTTAAATGCATTGCCGAAAAATTTCTATATAACCATCATATTTTCATAAAACGATAACAAGTAAAATCTGGCTTGAAAATCATGGTGAATAATTTATTCAACTTCATTGCACTAATACTTTTTTGACTCATAGTAGATATACATATACTATGAATTTACTACATTCAAGTAGTAAAGAGCAATAGGTAAAAGTAAAGGACAGCAGAAAAAACTAGAGAGGATGGAATCAATTAGAATCGAACTTGAATAAGTTCATAATTTTTTAATTCAAATTTAAAACAAAATTAAAATTAATTTTTTTTTTAATTATACGAATATTGCGAGTAAATAGAAATACATTTATAAATATTAGCTATTCCTCTTCATTAATAAGAAAATTTTGGTTTTTACTGATATAGTTGAAATGATATCGCAATTAATTTCATAACGTGGTTGCCGCCAATACCACACTTTTTTTTAACTATGTTTAACAAAATATCAAGGCAATAAAAATTATTTTGTAAATGTGTAATTCCTTAATCCCTTTAGTGCAAATCGAGATTCGCTTTGACACAATGTTTTTTTTTTCAGCAAATATCTAAATGAAACACAGTCTTCAGAATGCATTATCAACACGGTCCAACTAAAAAAATAATACACTGAAAAGTTACTTTTTTCATTGAACAGCAACTACCGATTATTTTTTTGTATGGAGCGCGAGTCACTTTAACGTATTATTTGAAAACTTTTCACAATCAAAATAATTCTTCAATTTTAAGAATATTTTTTTTACCGAGTAATTGTTTTTTTAATCACCAAAATAGGCACCGTTCGAAAGCAAAAGTTCAATTCTGTTATGTCAACTGTTTTGGCAAGCACTCGTGTATGTAGTATGTGTGCATGTATTTATCTCCGACTCCACTTTTCCACCTCCTCTATCGTCTCAGTTGTTTATTACACCCACTTTGTGCTCTTCATGCAGTTTAACAAATCAACAAAGTGAAGGCATTGGTAAGACTACGTACGTATTTACTATAATGCAGCCGAAGTATTTAGTATCGTACTTGTTGTTTTGCTTGCCGTTTTAATCGGTTGTTATTGTTGCTGTTGATGCGCTTGGTAACGAATGTGCGCTCTCCACCACAGACACAAACACATACACACAGACCCACTTGCAGGTGTATTATACGTAGTGTAGCAGCTGCAGCTTCAATAAACGATTATATTAACTAACCACTTGCTTCCGTAGCATCACTTTACATTCTCTAACTCCACTGGCCGATTGCAATAATTTCGCAGATGTAAGTATACCTAATACAAATTTTGAAAATAGTATGTGAGAGTTATGCAAGTCGTTATGTGTGTGCGTGGATCGTCGTCGACTCAACTCTTCTCTGATGCTATCCAATACGCGAAGATCAACACCACCTTGCTCGATGTATGTACATATGTATGTAGCTCCACCTGACGAACGGATACTACCAAAGGTACGAGGTTTCAAGCACTTGTTTTATTCGGCTCGCCTTGAGGCTTTACCGTTGTCGTCGGGTCTCTGTTACAGCGCACGAAGTTTGTTTAGGCTCTTCTTATTCCATTGAGTACCTAGTCTCACAAACGTCTTCCCCCTTCACAAACGTACATACATATCTATATATTATGGTATTTGTTTATGCTCTGATCGTATTTGTTTTTGTTAATGGTGCTTTTTTTAAATTTATTTTGTTGACTTTTATAGTGCTGTTCTCATTTGGTGGCTCGCCCCTTAGAGGGTTCTAGGTAGTAGGTAGTAGTTAGTTATTCTCCACTTGTTCGATGTACTTTCGCGATTCGCCTTGGTGTAATGCTTAACTGCCGAGTAACGCGGAGCGACTAGTGACACTGGTGTTGGTTCTGTGTATTATTTGGCCATATGAAATAAAAACCCGTACGATGTTATTTGTATGAGAAAAACCAACAACTACGGCCAATACAGACAAATGGCAGCTAGCACACAATATACACACATACATAATAGCAACAACACAGTGAGCACAGCCGTAAACACTTAAAGTCAACTATATATCAGCCTCATGACAATCGCAACTAGTATAGTACGAGTATGGTTGAACGAACATACTACATACATACATACATACATGCATACATACATATAGAAGCAGTATATGCGATAAGTAGAACAACAATAATAAACCTATTCCAGAATGCTAGGCAACAACACATACATCCATCCATACATTGAAACGAACAAAGCAATGGCATATGCTATAACAGACGTAACAGCCACAATGTCTATGTGGTAAATTAGTGTCTATAGCCAGTCGGCGGCAATGCCATTGTGGCATATACTATATAGGCAATGTGGGTATTTATATTCAGCCACTCCAACGACAGCTACTACAACGACGACAACAACCATCCAGAGAGGTGGGCAGGCAGGCAGAAAGGCAGGCAAGGTACGCGTACGCGAGTGGTAGTCATCGACGACGAGTCAAACCAAGCCAACGACGACGAACTCATTCATTGTAGCTGCAAAGCACAAAAATGCACTAATACAAACGCACAAGTGCACTAATGCCAGCTAGAGCTAACGAATATAAAAAATGAATTCGAATAAAAGGGGGACGTTCGGAGCATGGTAGGGTAGGGTGGTCGGTTGGGTTGCTCGCTTATGTTTGTTTGCCTTCCATACAATGAGACAAAATACGGGCAGCTAGCCACATTTCGGAGACGTCAAGGTATGAAAACACCTTGTGCTTACACGGCACGGTCGCAATTGTATAGCCACAGACACGGTAGTATCCAAATGGAAACAGAACAAAATTTGGTACATACAAATGTTAATATTGTACAGATATAAATTCATATACATATATTTATACAATCGTTGCACGGTAGGCTTATGCGAAATAAAATGCTTTCATCTCATGTTTCAAATATTTAATCTGTGTACATACATACATACATACATACATACATACAACTAGTCAAACAATTGATTACATGCTATTTTTTTTTAATGTATTCTCACTGTTTTTGATGAGACAACTTTTTTTTAAATTTTTTATAAAAAAAAATCAAAAATTTTCTAATTTTTTGGGTTTTTAGCTTTGTGGGCAATAAAATTTAATAATTTAGAGTGCAAATCTGAAATGGCTAAGAAATTTTGTTGATTTTAGACAATTTATTGAAGTATTCGTCCTGGAAACTTGTTTTATTTAACACGAGATTATTTTACCTCAGGTATATTCAGTGTTCTCCACTCCACTTAAAAAAATCAACAATAAAAAATAAACACCGGGATGTCGTTGAAAAAAAGAAAAATTTACTAAAAAGCAAATGATTAAAAAATTGTTTTTTTTTAATTTAATATTTAGATAAAATGTTACCCATGCTGTTCCCGAGGAAACCGAACTTTAAATACTCGGTCAATATTTTTGTTTCATATAAACAGTACTTGCTGTATGCGTTAAAACAAATTAATACATTGCTCTTCATCAAAAACTTAAATTAATTCATTTATATTTTCACCTATTTCTCTTCGTAAAATTTTCCGTATCAAATTTGAAGAATTTCATAAAGCAATGATTTATAAAAAAGTCAATATATTTGATGAGATGTCGGCATGATTTTTGGCTGATTGCTATGATTTTTTAATGTATGCATACATAATTATTTAAAGAAAAAGGGCCACGCCCATTCTCCAATTTTTTTTTAACTCACGTATTATTTTCTCCCACACAATTCTGTATATAAAGTTTGAGCGAACTATTTTTTGATTTGTGCAAAGTACCGTTATATGAGAGGTAAGCGTGGTTTTTCATCAATTTATACAATTTTCGAAATTATGCTTATTAACATGAAATGCAAATTATTTCGGGTAATTATGGAGAAATACCTACATATTTTACTTTACTATTACTCTAAAGTGTGCGAAGCCACGCTCATATTCATATTCATAACAATCGTACGAAGGGTCTATTAATGCATTCAAGTATGTCAATATAAACATTTGCAATATTGAGCTACAATATGTTATCTCTGCCAAACTGCGTTATTGTTAATTAATTACTAAAAATTATTATTTTTTTTAATTGTTAAAAATTTGCTGAAAAAAGGATAATGGAAATATTATAATCACTCAAAAACTCCTACAATCCCATTGTGCGACATTTAAGTAAATACATATAGAATGAAAATACCGAACACGTCAAGTGCATAAGCGAGTGAAGCGATTTTGCATGCACAATTATTCAAATGTATGAGTGCAAAAGTATAAGTAAATAGAATGAAGTACGAGAGTCGTCGAGAGCGTAATGTTGTTATTTTTTTTTGCACATTCTCAAATTCTTCAAGGCTTTGCCATCACCTTAATGCTTCGTTCGCTATGAATTTATTACATTCTTCATGCGATGCGAAAAAAAACAAAGCGAATGCACAAAAGTTTAGAAACCTCACATATTATCCCCAAATGTTTGCATCACGTCGCTGATTCAAATGGTGGCGATTTCGTTTCCTCCTTTTTTCAGCATACTTTATCAATTTTGTCATTCATTGCACTTATGTAACTGACATCTTCATATGGCTTTGGTTATTGTTTTCTTTCTCTCGACATTTGTTTGTTTGTTGTTTGCATTTTACTATTTTAGTCCTTCTATTTATGTACTTGCTATAATATTGTTTTTTTTTATTTTCACTATATAATTGACCTATGAATTGCTTAAGTATGTATGTATGTATGTAATAGCACCTAAGTATGTATGCATATAAATGTGGATAATGAGTAATTATGTACTTTATGTTCGATTTTAATACGGACACACAAATAGTGTCTCCTGATATTAAATCTGAGTCGATTGATCTGGTATAAATAAAAAACTGAGCGGAAGAAGTGAAATTCATAGGAAAAACATGGAATGACCAAATGTTTTTCCTTATCGATCGTTTCTAGTGATCGATATGGCTATTTTCAAGAAGATCCCCTTAATTAACATAAGTGTGTATTTAATTTTCCAAACAGCAGGCAACCCTAATTTCTAAATTAAGCTTTCTTAACGCTCTTTTGTGGGATATCAATATAAATTATAGAATGACTTTAACTAAATTGAATTAGGATTTTTAAATAGGTACATACATACCACTTTCGAAAACACAATCTATATTCAAAATGTAGCCGTATTCTTTGTTACAACTTGGCTCAAATACCGATGAACGGTCAGTATATTCCTTAAACCCGTGGCACGGACATGGACTATATTTTAGTCCGTTAGGTGGCGCAGGAGTCGAGATATCTGAAAATCCATATTTATTATGCGATTTTGATGGTATTAAAAAGGTATGCCATAGAAAACATTTTGTGCGCTAGGAGCGAGTTAAGCCGAATATCTGCATTTATGATTTGATTTTGATGAAAGTAGAAACAGTTAAAAAATTGTAGTTTAAAAATTATATTTTTTATTTATGCCATTGCATCGGTGGTTACCCAAAAGGAATCAATACTTCTATTTCGATAATATAAATTTTTGCCAGGAAGCATACACACTAATATTTTATTTGCTATTTTCAAATAGGTGGGTATTTTTTCATTTTAATAGAACTTGCATATCGCCAAAAGTATTTTTGGGATATCTGGAATAAACCTGAAAAGTTTTAAATATTGATGGATTTATCCTCGTTTATTCCCTCAATCAGCTCCGATTTCTCGCCAGGAGTGGTGGATATACCAAACGAACGTAATCACCTGCGCCAAGCTGATCTTAGTGATACCCCTCTAAGAGATCTCAACATGGAGATTCGACAACTGCTAAGCCAATATAAACGGGCAAATGATTGAGTGGCTATGTTGTTCGCTAACTGTAACTTTTTCGGCTTCGAAATAGTCAGCGAGCTATTTTAGCCGACAATTTGTAATGCACCCTTCGGTAGACAGAGTCTAAAGAGAAGTGTACAAAACGTCGTTTGCCAGCACGTCACGGGCTTTCTTCAGTATTGAAGATCATTTGAGACCTTGTAACTCCCGTAAGACGGAATACAGCTTGCGAGACAAACATCTAGTCCTATTCGCTCAAGAGATGGTCTATGAACTATCTGCATAAAGTCGTTAGTCATCGGTGATATTTCGAGTCCAGCAATCAAATATCGGCTGCCGAAAGGTCGAACATTTCGATGATTGACCTATTATGGCGGAGTAGTGGCTTATATTCGGAAGTGAATGATTACTACTCAGATATTTCCAATTTATTCACTACAAGGGGTCTAAAAAACTCCCCTACAGAGTCAGCGGTGACGCTGCTCACAGCCTGGACGAAGGGCTGAGAAGGAATAGAGTTTCCAAATGAGAGAAATACGAATGTACTCAGAATATTTTAGAAATTACTCTCTTTCGTTGCTGCGGCCGCTAAAGTACTAAAACGCAATAAGATCCCCAAGTCGATGGCTGAAAGTGTTTAGGAGAAAGTTTGCGGATTTTTTTTTAAATTTCTGCAAAATTTTAAACTTTGATTTATATACATTTTGTTGGTGTATAATGGATTGAGGCACTTACTTTGTCAAGATGTTGCGCTGCTATTTCAATGCTCGCAGGTATTCATGTTAGGGTAATCAAAAAAAAGTAATGTCGCATTTTAATTTTTTCACCCCTAGGATTGTTTTGTATCGAAAAAAATAATACACACAATTTTTTTTTTAATTAAAAATATATTTTGTTTCCCGTGTACATATTTTAGATGGAATAACATTTTTTCATCGAAATGCTATAGAATCCTTGAAAAACAATACCTTTTAACCGGCAAACTGTGTTTGTTTTCAACAGACTTCAAAGGATAATACCAAACTATTTAATTAACAATTTTTTAATATTAACTATTTTTGATCGGTTAATTTTTGCATTGGGTGCTTTTGGCGATCCATAGAAAATAGTTGATACTTTCCATTTCCAGACATCCAGTCACGTACGGGTATGATTTTGATTTTCGACGAGACTCAAATAGGTTGTATTTGAAATAACAAACGGTTGTTTAAGTTGACTGTGAGATTTTTTTTCAAATGCCCACAACTTTGTCAAAAGCCAAGGGGGTTGATCAGAAATCATAAGCCCAAAAAAAGAACTTTAACTATCAGAGATGGGCCCGATTGTAGCTCAAATTGTTTTTTTTTGCTGTTAAAAAAGCTTGGAAGAAAAAAATACACTTTGTGAAAATGTTTATCTCAAACACTAAATAGCCTGTAAGTCGGTCAAACAATTTTTCCGAGCAAAAAGAAAAAAACGTGTCTCATCATTTGGATCTGAGGAAAAAGTTGTGAAGTGGGCCAACATTTTTTCGAAAGCCAAGCTTTTTTGGTGATATTGATTTTTTCTGGTTCACAACGAAAATATAAGTTTGAAGATTTTTAGAAATTCGAAATATTTCGAAAGTTATAGCTATACAAATTTTTACGCAATTGGTTTGTTTTTATTTATTATGTATTTCGGGGTTGGTATTACCGATCCTGCTATTTTTTACATTATTGTTGGAACCTTCTAAAAAATGGTATACACTAAAAATTTTTACTGATCAGCAAACAACATATTTGTGTTTTGTCGTAAAGGAACTCGCTCGCACCTGCCTGTGATTGAAAACCCTGTAATTGGAAAGCTTCAGTTAATATGCAAAAAATAGTTAAACAAATAATTGGGTCTTCGTTTTTAAAGTCTCTAGAGGAGAAACAGAGTTTATCGTTTGAAAAATTTTCACTTTCCAGTTTTATAAATATTTTTCGATTGAAAAAAAACAATTGTAGACATTGAGTGAGTTAAAATTCCGATAGTAAAAAAAATGTAAAACGCTTTATTTGATAATAACTTTTTTTTAAAGATATTTATCTACTCAATTTAAACAGATATAACATTTCGATAGCAATATTTTTTTTTTTACTTTTAGATTAAACGATAACCGACTTCAATCGCAATATTGCAAAATAAGAAAACTCCGCTACTGTGAATTGGCTCTAGGAAAGTACTTGGGATCTTTTTTTTTAACACCAAATCCGTATTCATTTGTACCTATCAAATTTTTGAATACAATAAATAACCAAATCAACGTATTATCTTCCAGAATTTATCAGATATGTCAAGGAAACCGATCTTCTCGGTATCGGATTTGAAACCGTCAACTTTTTTCGTTAGGTGTCGTGCAATCCAATCTTATCGGCTTTTATGTTCGATTTTTTTTATCGGTTGTAGGGCTAATAAACAGAATGCCAGTTTGTCAGTTTTGGTCATTCAAATTCTTCCACTGTTGCTTATTTGTGCTTTTTTTTTATGTGCTGTGGCTGGTATGTCTTACAAAATATATTTATACTTTGTAGAAAATGCAAGAAGAAGGAGAAAAGCCTTTGCTGATTGGAATTCGCTCTTTATTATAGTTAAACCAAATGAGCTACAAAACTGCACACCCGAAAATGTTCTAAAAAATTTTGATTGAAAAGTTAGAAATTTGTATGCCACTTTTTTTTTAAGTTGTTTGATTTTTATAACTTTTCTCGAAAGTTTTAAATTTCGACCCACATGGTTGTTAAAGAATCAACTATATATATTATATATAACGAATAACTCAAATTAAACAAAGAAAGACAAAATTATCAATACATTTAGCTATTAATTTTGTCGACACAGTTATAAAAGTACACACATACATATGTACATTTGTGCATTGTGTGCCTTAACATATACTATACATTATGATCAGGTGATAAAAAGTCAGGATTTCCCTCGTAAGCCATCATATATTTATTATATTATAATATACATATTTATCTTGTTTTTATCCCTTATTGGCAAAACCGTGAAAAATTATAAAAATTCTCAATCGTTTACAAATAAGCATTAAGTTCAGCAAATCAATATAACAGCTTATTCGAATATCGGATAAGCTCATGCTCGAAAAAGTAAATACCGATAGAATCGCACGACACCAAATGAAATCGATATCGGTTTACATTTCCGACAAAAAACCCAATTCCGAGTCGGATTCTGTGATATGACCGAATATTTTTTGTTTTAAAATAGCACAAATCATGCTAACAAGATGCAGGGTTGCCCTTGCAAATTGCTAAAAGAAAATTTTAACCGTGTTGCTTTGTTCTTTTGTCACTCGACTATTAACTTTTTTTTGCCAAATACTTATGTACGTAGTATATGTATTGATCAGCAGTACATAAGTGGTGAGGCTGAGGGTGTAGTAGCATATAGCTCGTGTGAGAGCGAGAGCAGCGTGAATATGGATGACATAAAACCCGATTATTCATATATACATATATTTACTTTTACACATCTACATATGTGCATACATATGTATATATTCATACATTTGTAGATATAAATAAATATACAGTTTATTATTGAAATTGTGTTCTGTTCCAGTGACTTTTGGTTGGAGTTTTTTTTTTTTACTAAATATGTATGTACAAATATACATACATACAAAGGTACATGGATATTAGCGAGTGATCATGTTTAAAATGAAATTACGATCATTAATAAATCTGTTAGCTATGCAAAATTTTTATATGTTAATATGAATGTATGTTTTAGGTATGACTGACATATTTAGTACACTTGCGATTTCCAATAAAATATTGAAATTACTCGCTCATTTCTCATACATACATAAATACATACATTCTTAGTACATATATATGTACATGCTTAGTATGTATTCCCATACGATTTATGTACATACATACATATGTTAACTAAATATAAGTATATTTATAAAGATATATCTGTACATAAGTACTTATGTAGTTATTACCGCTCCCGGCTGCTGATAAGATTGTTTTGACGAGTGTCATAATGAGCACGCTCATACATATTTACTACATATGCTTTGTAAAGATAAAATATGCTATTGGTGTAAAACGTCTACTCCGTATGTATATTAACATGCTCTATGGTTATAAGTTGAAACTAGGGACCCAAACGGTTAAAAAACAATACTTTCTAGTTGTTATTTCTGTGGGTTCTATTTTTTGCTTGGAAAATAAAATTTAATATATGGGTGTTTTCATTTTGGGCAAATGAAGCAAAAGTAGATAGGTAGGTAGGTAGGAGTAAAGCCATAAATAGAAGGCCCATTGTGTTACCACAAAAATTAATGCCATCCAACGAAAGATTGCCGCTCACTAACCCGCTTTGCCTCGCTGATGAATCTCATCAGGCAATTAACTTCGGTATTTGAAACCTCACTAAGGTCATCCTGCAGCATCTTCGTAAAGGTACGCCCAGCTTTTCAGACAGTACCTGGTTAGAGCTCCAACTACGTTAGAAATATTTTCTCTTCTTCATTTAGGCCACGTTTGCTTTGAGGTTCAACAAGTCGTATTTTGTCTCCATCTATTGTGCTATTATCCTGAAAAATCTGCTTGGTCGCATCTTGTCTTGCAAATTCGTCTGCCCTGCAGTTTCCGTCTATGCCCCTCTGGCGAGGGACCCAAATGACGTACAGTCTGTTCTGCTTGGCCATCTCCTGTAGAGATATGTAGTTGGCAGTCCAGTCTCAGAGCTTTGATTGCAGCCTTGATACCACTAAAAATGAACATGTCACTTCCTAGAGTTCGGGTCCAAGCTTCTCTATTGCTTCCATTTTAGATGGAAAACCCAAAGTAAAAGTAATTTCTTGTGTACTGTACCGTATCACGATGCAGAGAAAAGAAGATGACGAAGGATTGACGTCATTATTCGCTCTTAAAAAGTTGATTTTTCTAAGTTTTGAGTGATTTTTACAAAAAGTTAAACACAGAATAATAAATGTGAAGTGCCGAGCTTGGCATTGTGTCTAACTGCGAAAATAAAACCCCCAAAAGCAGTAATCACCTTCCTTTTCTTCTCATCGTTCCCTACCACAGGACGGTGTGACGGCGTTGTCGTAATCTGGTATTCTATCATTCTTGACACCGAATAAGATGACGAATGTAGGCGAAAAGAATGTAGATTGCAAATAAGTTACATGGCGTTTCGTTTCCTGTGGCAAGAATTTTCATTCAATTTCACTACCCCAGAAAGCAATTGGATAAAATTAGATTTTAATACCAATCAACAAAAGTCAATTTTTGTAATCTACGTTCTTCGGTATATGCGACGCCGAACACGGCGATAAAAACGAATAGGACGACGAATACAAAGAGAAATGCGAAGACGAATAACAAAGTGTTGAAAGTGAACTAGAATAATGAACCGAAGGAAGTTTGACCTCTATAGTGTGGCCCAAGCGCATTCCTCTTTTCTTTATATTTTGTTTAAAAAGTAAGAGTTTTCTTGTTTTCAGTTATAGTTTTTGCTTTGATAATCAAAGTTTTTCTTATAACATGGCAATAACAAAACTTAATCCTGCAAATATCGTAATTATTACGCCTATCCACCGGGTTTGATCAGATTTCGCCATACAAAAATGTGATTAGAAAATATCGTCACCCACATTTAAATCTCCGTGCAACTCTGATTTTCGGAATCTGTTTGCAAAAATAACTAAAAGGCGAGTTTATTTAAGGTGGTAGCGTCCGATGGTCAGAATGCTTTTTCTATTTTCGCCTTGCGCTGTCAAAATTGTTGCTCTGAAAAAAAAAACAAAAGAACCCAAGCAAAATGTTCATTAGTTTAATGCAGTTTTTTCTTAAATTGCGATGTTTTCTCCCGATTAAGTAAAGGTTTCCTCAAAATATATAAAAACCTAGATAGTAAAATAAAATCTGTTTTCACCAAAAGTAGTAAATATTTCTTATGGTCTAATTGGCTAACTTCGATTTGAGATAATTAACCTTTGATTTAGACAATACATCTATGTATAAATCTAAATGTCAATTTATTGATAAAACAATTGTTTAAACATGTTGACGTAATTCTTTGTGTTTTTCTAACTCTTGCTTGGTTCTGTATTGAAACAAATAAATTTCAATACTACAGCTTTGATCGCCCCATGGCTAAAAGCTGTCTATGATCCTGCAGTGCAGGCCACGACTCCAGTATGTGCTTTGCAGTTTCCTTTTCTAATCTGCAGAGTTTGCAGCATTCATCCAAGTAGATTCCCAATTAAGTCAGGTGATAGTTCAGCCTGCAGTACCCTGGAAGAATTCCCGTACTAATTCTTAGATTGTTCTTCGTCCGTGCATTCTCCAACACATTTTAGGTTATGGGATCTTAAGAGTGCTTTGGAGTGCTACAAACCTAATAGATTTCTGCCTGATAGATCGACATCCGCTTTCCCATGGCTTCCGAGTATTTTAGTCTCGGATCTTATATACCTGAACCGGTACTGATGATGCACTTTTTAATATTCTAACTTTACCTTTGTTCCTGCTAATTTGACCTTTTTAACTTTTCATACCACAGCTCGAATTGAAGCGT
The DNA here is from genome assembly GCA_951828415.1 of Anomoia purmunda. Classification (NCBI taxonomy): domain Eukaryota; kingdom Metazoa; phylum Arthropoda; class Insecta; order Diptera; family Tephritidae; genus Anomoia; species Anomoia purmunda. Next base: position 29,767,991 of record OX639996.1, on the reverse strand, counting down.
CCCAAAAGTGGTATGTTTCATAACCAAACCCAACCGCCACTGCCACCGCTGGACGAGGATGTTATTCCATATAGCAACTATAATCCACGAATATTGCAACATAAATTCGATGAACAGAATTTGCAGCGGGTTGACTTGATACAGGGACGTGATCCCAATGATTTATGGACATGGAATATTGGAATGCAACAGCAACAAAGCCAATTGGATCGTGCTTTTGTCGAAGCATCTACAGCAAAGTTTGGTAAGTAAGTGTCCAATTCAGAGACTGTCACAGCGCGATGTCGTTACTTAATTCAACGAATAAATATCACGCAGATTGCAAACAACTAGAGCTGACCACATACAAAATACCCAATGATCTTGATAAAACTTTTACCGCTGAAATCGTTTTCGGAACAGAAGCAATACAACCAGAGGAAAAACCACAGAAACAAAAAATCAGGTAAAATTCGAAGTCTCATTGAAGCTAAAAAGGTATATTGTCATGATGCAATAAATAAAAGGGATATACGTAGTGATAGCGCTCATTTCGATGCACCCTTAGCTTGCGAAACACTAGAGAAAGGGGGAAAAGAAGGCCGTTTGGGTAATAAAACTATATACAGTAATGTTTTTCGTGCCATAGTATTGTATTATTTGAATCAAAATTTGATCGATAACTGAGATTTTTGATTATTTTTTATGAAAACTGTATATTAGGAGTAGTAATTTGACGCTTACATCATATAGCTTGATGTTTGGAAATACGCTCGGTGGTGCGCATTTGCCTGCCGAGGGGCGACCGCTATTGAAAGAGCTTTTCAGGATTCGAACGCGGAACCCACTGAATGGACCGCACATACGCTAAAGTTAAAGGTACTATTGGATTTTCATACAAGTATGCTGGATATGTAATTAACCTTTTCAAACTAAAATGGATCAATTAAAACCAGTATACCATTTTTAATATTTTTTCTTGGAAATCCCTGTATATTACGAAGTAGTAAAATAGGAAAATTAGAGCGAGAAGAACATGAGCATATATAATATTCTTTATTTCATCCTGAGTAATGCTACCTTTTTGATAACTACGATAACTTTCTCCCCACAGTTATTTCAATCGTCCCAAAGAGATCGCCTGCCTATTCGCCGCCTACGTCGAGAGCTTTCGTTTCAATCCAGACTTTTGGACTTCAGACACATTGGACGGCATTTTGGTGACTGGTGAAAGGTTGTTGAAGAAGAGCATCAACCTCAATTATAAATCTCCCGACAATGATTTCGACATAATACCACAGATTGCCGATAAACAGGCGGAAGTTGGCTTTAAGCTACATTTTACTGGACCACTCGATTCCGAACCAAATATATACAAAGTACTTTCACTATATTTCTACAAGTATAATGCCGCTGTGTTAACCGCAAAGGATATTTATATGCTAATATGGAAGCGTTGCACAAACACTTTCTATATATTTGATCCATTTGGGCGCGATGAGCTGTGTCAACGTGACTTCGCCAATGGTAATTGCTCATTGATGGCTGTCACTTTCATCGAGCATTTGGTGCATTTAATTATCAGCTTTAGCAAAGCTGATGTGAAAGGCGAGATGAGCTTATATGAAATATCGATTAAAAATTTTGGCAAAATAGCAAGTCCTATACAGAATAAACCGTTTCCGAAGCGCACACATCGATTGTGGGCAGTTGTCAATGGTACATATGCGATCATACCTGCCGCTAATAATGGACTGCAACAGCCGATAACGGGTAATGAGCAGAATGGTTCAATGGTTATTGCATTGCTATCATTGTTATATTCTAATATCGAACGTGCTTCGACTTGGCGTATGGAAGTTATCGATGAACTTGTTAAATTCGGTACAGCTTTTTATAAAAATTTTCTCAAACGTTTGAAATTGAAGAAGAAACAACATTTAAACATCGTAGATTTACCGGATGTAATGATGCTCGGCGCTTTTCGTGCGACCATGAAAAAACATCCATTCCTTTATACAGGTCATGTGACTAACTGCAAGTCATACCTTGAGTCGCAATTGACCTCAGCTGTACGCGACCTCTTTGCGAGCAACCACGACGCAGCTTTGCTACAAATTGATAATTCTGTATTGGCGGTTTGGCGTGATATGGAATACTACTATCTCTTCGATCCATTTAGACGTGGCAAAGCGGGGCAGGTTCTAGATCCGGAAGATTTTCTAACAAAAGGTGTAGCCTGCCTGCAGATGCACTCGAATTTTGAGTCGTTTTGCAGAATTCTCTACCAAAAAGCGTTGAAAATGCGACGTGGCGGAAAGTTTTTTGTACATGGCATAAGTATCGGATGTATCAGACCGATGTCGTCATCGGCAAATATGAAAAATAAATATCCACGTTTACAGATAGCTTATCCAAAGGTCGTAACTAAAGCGGAGCAAGATAAGCGTTTATCCAAAAAGGGTAAGGGTAAGAAGAAAATTGGACGCACATACAGTATACAATCGGTACCTGATGAGGATCGCATACCGGAGTTTGAGGATGCTGATGTGGTTGGCGCGGTGTTGAATGAAATCATATGTGAAGCTATCGAAGGTATGATAGAACCCACGCCGAGCCGCTTGCAGTTGTACAAACAGGCAGACAAGGTGCTGTTACGTTCCGATAAGGAATATTTGCAGGGTCTGCGCTATAAGTTGACTCATGGCGAAGACTATGACAATGTCTATACAGAATTCCAAAAGCAACCGGACCCATCGCAGCGTCCATTGACATTGGAAGAGGAATTGGAGATACGTACAAACTTTGTGATGCTGCCCGATGGCACATGGGTTGTGATGGGCCAATCGTATATTCCATTGGAAGAGGATGAAGTTAGTAAGTTAAATGGTTTGCTCTCCACCTTGGTAGCAACTGCACTCAGCGCCAAATATAATATATCCACATGGAATAAGGAGCTCGTTGACTATGCAGTCGAATCATCCAATAGTTTCGGCGAAGAGTTCTCCAACTATGAGTCGACACTCAGCGCTTTCCTTTCGAAACAGATGCCGAAAATAAACATTGGCAAAAATAGCTATATGTTAAATTTGCAGCGTGTCATACAAAGTACAATGACACGTACATTGCGCCAAATGCTAGTCGAGAGTCTGATAACCTACAATCGTTTGATTGTCATATGCCAGATGTTTTCGTGCCTAATTGTGAAACGTTATAATTTCTTGTATATGTTCATTGGATTTCCATGTACGTCGGTAGGCTATCGCAAATTTGGTTCTGGTCCAGGTTGTCTGCTTCGTTTCGTTGAGTTGGATTCGCTGATACGACGTATAGAGTTCGGGTGCAATCCGCAAGGTTGCGAGATAACCAACTATGTGGCGGTTGCCATAAAAGTATTGGATGTGACGAATATACCACCTGAGCGTTACAGGAAATGGCCAACAGATATTGAAGATTCCATTTATGCCACTGAATATGATCGCAAACAGAAAATGGATAGATTGCGAATGGATAAGATTCGCTTCCTCGACAGGGAGCTGCGTAAGGAGAACGAACGGATACAGCGTTTCATAGAAGAGAAGGAAGAGAAAATAGCAGCACGCGACCAAAAAACCAAAGGGAAAGGTATGTACATTATGTTTGTGAAATTAAATTCTCTAGTGACGCTCAATTTTATTTTAACTTGATGGGGGAACGTAAGCAGTTCTTAAAGATATTTTTTTTAGGTTAACTACATTTTTAAGTATTTTTTTGGTTGGCTTTGAAATTTGAAAAGAAATTCACTTAATATGACTTACCGAATTATTCCGTAACCTGCTTTTAAAACTGTTTTTCTACTGCTCGTAGATACAAATTAATAAATTGCTATTAAGATTTATTATTTTTCATATTTGAACAATAAGTGGAATTGGAGCTAATCCTTATAGAGCCTCGATCTTGGTGATTTTCGCAATAGACTTTGTACGATAAGTAAATTCCTCAAATAAATTTCACGGGTTTAACTGTCTTAATAACGCAGTTTCAAAACCAGATCTCATATCTGAAAAATGAGTTGATGGAAACTATGGTCACTTTCTATTCATGATAAGTAAATTTCATATCCTTAGTTGCTTTAATATAAGAGTTCTATCATGAAAACTCGTAGCAGAGACAGAAGTTTGCATTCAAACAATCAGACATGCAGGCATACCGACAGACTGGTATGCTTAAATCGATCCAGCTCATCTTTCTGATCGTTTTGGTATACTTGGGTATGGGCCTATTCTTATTTTTCATATATTTATGTACTTACACACATCGGTTCAAAATTATAACACCAACTTATCTCTATGAAAGGTATATTAAGTTGCAGCTGGCGACTTTTAGTTGATCAGCTTCAAGGCTCTGGCTGGTCTAATTTATAATTAACTTTTCGGTAAATTTTTAAGTCGACATAGTAAGTGCAAAACAATATGTTGTGAAGCTCTATAATACGCGATAGCACTGCCAAAATGTAAAGTCACCAACGAGGTTTTGATATAATTTTTGGATTTTTACACTTCCCTCGTTACCATAGGCGTGTCCTGCTTCTTCTGAGTTGTTCCTTTGTCTTACTAACTGACTCCAGCTAGATACCCCAAGTTAAGTCAAATCCTTATCTGCCCTGTCCTTCCAACGAATAGATGCCTTCCACTTCCTTTGCCAATTGACAGCGAATTGAACATTTCAGGGCTGGATCATTTTCTTCCATTAGTATGCGTATGACGCTATAAAGTTCATACAGTTCATCAACGTAGTAGTGGTCGCCGTCGAAAAGCCATGAAGGACCAAAAATCTTAATCTCGAGCACTCCATGAAACACCTCATCCCATAATTGACAGCGCCAATGCTTCTGCACCATACAATCGCATGGACGTGATGAGAGACTTACAGAGTGTGGTTTTGGTTAGTCGAGAGAGGGCGTTACTTCGCAATTGCCTACTCAGCCCAAAGCAGCGCTGGTTGGCAAGTGTTTGGGAAATACCCAGCGAACAATAGGGTGAAATTGGCCGGAAGTCGTGAGCTGTTTTAACCTTTTGCAGACTAATCGTTCTGGTCCCTAATAGGTAAATGACAATCAGAGGCTTTCTACCCCTTTGTGGACTTCTATACATCGAGCCGTCCACCCAGAAATCGCTCCAGATTAAAATCTATTACTATGAAACGTAAAATGTAAACAAAGTTTGACAATTCAGCGGTTTCTTGATGTGAAAGAAATGTAATTAGTTACTCTGCTGTGCATTTTTGGACTCGGTCCCGGATGCCCTGATGCGCCTGCTTTTCGAGTGTGACGCCATTTCGAGTAGACAGCAGGGGTATGTAGGCTGAAATAGCCTAGAGAAGGAACTCGCATACTCGCTATCACCAATCATGGTTTTAGACTTAATAAGGGCGATGGGGTTAGAAGAAGTATTGCAAAGAGCTGAGGGCAAAATATGGATCTTAAAAGTCAAAGTGCAAACCTCTATATCGATATCTATCTATATGCAATTTTGACCCGTAAAATAAGTTTAACTAAAAGAAGTTACGGCATTAAAAGGGGTTTCAAATTCAGGAACATCTAATCAATAGTATGTATACAAATTTGAGTAGGAACCGCCTCCGAATGGCAAAAGATTTGTATAAGAAGTATCTTCATGGCAGAAAGAGATTCGGAGGTTTGGGTTTTGTTTTGGACCGCCACCCAAAAATAATTAACGACTTTTTGGTTTCATATGCCAATATAAATCGTTGTACGTGCTAAATGCGCGTGAAACTATCACTTTATGAGGGCGAACTTTTGGTGACCGAATAATATCATGATGTGAGTTGACACCGCTAGACTATTTTTTGTGGAAATACATATGTTAAGTCAATTTGGCCCGTTATTTCCGAGACACCACCCGAATGTGATGGAAAAAGTATTGCGAAATTGGCCGGACAAGGTAGTCATATGTCATCGGTCCGAAATTGTGTTCAAATAACAAATATCCTACAATTTGTGAACTACTAAAGCCACTTCTCATTAATTCGTCTTTGTTTTATTTTGAAATACATCATTTATACCTCCTTCATATGTTTTTAAAATCCGTTGGACCCATTTTTTCAAGTAGGGAGAGGAAAGGATTGCTATATTCTACATTCGAAAAAAGTAACCGAAGTATGCGTTGAATTGTAGTTATTTGTATATAAACGACTCTCATATGGAATATTTATTGCCTTTTTCGTTTTGGAAACAATTTGTAATTTACATAGTTAATTTTAAATTGAAATTTATTTGGGTTTGCATTTGTCTAACTAAATTATTTGTCCTTTTGTCCGTTTCGTATGCAATAGGTAAAAAGCGGGTCAGCATGGAACGTTCCGCCGAATATACAGATTTGGAAGACGAGTTCGAAGAGTATGAAATTGAAGAGATGGAAGAATTAGGAGAGGAAGAGGTTGAATTAAAACACAAGCCTGGCAAACGACTTCAACGTGAACTCGATACGAGCTTCCAGCCACGTAAAATACTCTATGGCTATCGCATTCGTGAGAAAGATTGTAACTTCAAGATTCAGGGTACAACAGCGTTGGAAGATCGAGCTTTGGCACATGTGGACAAAATCAAATCTTGCTTCTTCGCCAGCACTTTGGCTGTTTTATACGCCATTCTGCGACCACTCAATCAATGGTCCGCCCAGCGTGTGGATCGTGTGATCGAAAGTGGAAAAACTATTGCCAGTCGTGTCACGAATATGACCTCGGCTTTCGAACGGTTTATTAAGAATGTTACTGTGGATGATTACAAATTCGATGTGTGGGTTAAAACACATGATCCCGCTGGTATGGCGGGCGCAAATGTCACCCGCAAGATAGCGAAATCTATGCAAACTCGCAAATATATGTTGCTACAAGTTTCGAATACAACATTTGCAATATTCCACGATGAATACTATCATATATTCGATCCCTATCCGTCGATGGAGAAATCACAGCAGGGCGAGGAAGAAGAAGACGAAGATGGCGATTATGTTGAGAAGGAAGGACCGCGTAAGGGTAAATGTAAGAAGGGCGTAAAACGATATGGTGAACGTAACACAGCTTCCTGGATACTTTTTGCCGATATCGATTCATTGTTAAAATATGTGAACAAACGTGCCGCTAATCAATCTTGGCAAATGGCTGAGGAATATGCATTGCACGTAATCGATGTAATATCGTATAGAAAGGCGGGACCAAAGACCCGCATATTACAATTACTCACGGATTTATCGGTACCGATCGAATGCAAGACCGGTCACCATGGCGAAGACGAGGCAGTCATGTGCGCTCATCCGGAAACTATAGCATGGTTGGATCTGGAGAATTGTTTGCCTGTTTGGAGTCGCATGAATCGTCGCAATACAGCTGGTCGCTATCGCAATTTGCCAGTTACAAAATTGAAGCGTTTCGATATAGAGATCGATGGTCGGTTGTGGTCACTTTGGGGCAATCTGCATCCGGATGCGCCGGTATTTAGTAAAACATCACGTGGCAAGCAATACCTTGCATGTAATGTGATGGCTTGTTGTGCTGCAAAGGTGTATCGCTTGACGGATTGGAGTCCGCATTTGCTCGATACGATAGTCATCAATGGCGATCGCTATCATCGCGAGAGCTTAGAGAACATAAAGTTGTTGGACTATGAGTTCTCTTTGGAGGATTTGAATCTGGAATGTATGTTGGAGAATATTAAATTTGTTGTACATATGGAGCATGTGGCTTTCGGCAAACTTTACAATCCCGGCACTCGTACCACAATGAATTTAGCCGATGCATTGATGTACTTTTTCACTCGCTTCCAATTTGGTATATTGCAGTGCTTTAAGCATTCCTTGGCTATTGGTCGTATTATGGATTTCGATGGAGGTTTCTTTATGTACGATTGTCAAAGTAAAGATCATCCGCTATTCCCAAAGGGACAAGGCGCTTCGTATTTGCTGCGCACGAAGCATCTTCAAGTGTTACTCTACTGTATTGTCGTGTCGCTCAATGTGCCATATTACAATGTGACTTTCACTCTACACAAAGTGGAAATGCTGCGCGAGGGTGCTTCTTTGGAGGAGGAGGGGGAGGCTGGAAGTGAAAATACTATTGGAAAATAAAGTATTGTAGTGGAATATGATTTGTATGAACTGGTTCAGAATTTTAGTGTATTTTATAAGGGTAATTTTAGTTTGAAATGCAAAATTATATTTAATCTGATTGAATTCTTAGTGTAAAATCAAATTGTTTAAAGCAATAAAAATTCATAAACTGTAAAGCAATGCAAGTAAATACCAAACTACGCCACTCTAATTTAAAAAAAATTGGGGCGGAGGGGGGGTTGAGAAATATATATTTGTATGTACTATACATTTATTTTTGACCGAAAATACTCGGCGTACTTAATTACTCCTACAAAAGTAGAGTGTACTAAACGTACGATGATAAAATGAAAAGGTCTGTATTTAAAAATATGTTCAACGGGATCATCAAGTTGTCAAAAAAATGAGATGGAAATGAGGTATTTGGAAAGCAAAAATAGGGAGAAAATAGTTTTTCCTTAAACTAATCTTCTAAGAAAGGTCAAGACAGCATCAACAATTTCATCATTATGATTTCGTTGAACAAATTTTCAAATATTTTTATGCTGAACTTTAAGCCTTATAGGCTGAGGTAATTTTATTATGTGTGAAAAATGATTGATAGGTTTTTAAGAAGTTTCGCCTCTATCACGTGTCCGGTGCTACACGAAACTTGTTTTTCTTTAACCTCTTTATTTAATATCTGATTTCTAAAGTTTATATACCGTTGTAAAGGAATTAAAAAATAATACATATGTATCTCCTAGAAATAATATCAAACTACAAATTAGATTTTTTTTAAAAAACGTTTCAATTAACGTAAGATCGCGAAATTTCGTCCATAAGTTCTGTGCAATTTTAGAAGTTAACATAGCAATGATGGGCGAGGTAATATTTCTCCTCCTTAACATTTTAAAAATCTGCACTAAAGAGAGTAAAAGAAGAAATTATTGCAGCAAATTTTGCCAAAACATGCTTTGAAAAATTATAGGTTTTGTTCCTGCAAATTTTAAATAAAGATTATTTTTAGTTGCTTTAATAGACCCGTTTCTTTGTACCCGACTTGCAAAAGAACGCTCGAACTCGCAAACAATTTCCTTTACTTGCAAAAGCAACCCTGTTTAGTACTATTTAAAAAAGGAATATATGTATATATAGTTGTGCAAACAAATTTTAGAATGACGTAGTTACATATATATTTAAAAATACTATGCAAATAAAAACGAGTAAGATCTTGTAAACTGAAATTTCGTAGGTATGTATTTTCTTCGGGCTCATTCACAATTTTTTCACTTCCCAACACTACATCTCAGGTCGGTAGTGTTGTTGCTTTACTTGCGATTCGCTATCCTACCTAGTGTTCTTTTGCTTCTCCGTTACAAAGAAACGGGCCTAATATACAACTTTGTCATAACTTAGTTGAAGTTTTGACGCATACATTTTTAAAAAAGAATATTGCGTAGTACGCAGCTCACGACAAAGTAAGGCGAACACTCGGAGGATCGCGTTTTCCAGGCTGATATAATGTCAGGTTTTTCATTGCAATATGCTAAGTGGTGGGCATCTTGTATGAAGTGCTTACAAACTTATTGTTTTCAAATATGGTAACCAAACATACAAAATACTTATTATGTCGCAAAGCTGCTACATCCTCCCTCTTGATGTTTGGTGAGCAGAGTCATCGAACGTCCTCAACAGATTTAGACTTCCTCTCTTACGGATAGGGTGTATAGAGTGTGGAGCTTCGATCGTGCTGCCACCTTTGTATGACATCAAAGCGGATGAACCCATCTTTCAGACAACCATATATTATCCGTCGCGTTTTGTCACAAATTTGGAAGTAAAGGAAATGAAGGTTCTACTTCGATTCCATCTTCGGTTATTCGGCAACTTATGCTTTGTTGCTACCTTGAATCATTCATTCGAATTCTTTCACATTCTTGAAACCATCTCACCATCTGTTTCTTTAGATATTTAGGAATGAGGAATGAAGTTTTCAGTTTCTGTTATGGCTTTAATATCGTGGTCTACGGGTTATATGTCGTCGGTTGTGCGGAGTTCTCTTCCAAGAGAATGGAACTCTCCGGAGTAACCAGTTTACTGGCATTTATTAGTATTCATTACGAAGCGTGTAGAGGCTAAGTCAGTGTTCCAAGTTTATGCTGATTTTGATCGAGACTACCCAAATGAGCTTTAAGGTCTCTGTTCCCTCGTTCGACAGGATAGACTTGGTAGAACTTTTTTCTTTTTTTCAAACTTATTTCTGGTATCGCCACGAAAAAATATAAAGAAGCTGATCTCCTCCCGGGGTTGAAAGAAAATGAAGGCCACCTTACAGATAATAATAATAATAATAATTTGGAGCTTGCACCATAGCTTTTTGTTTGGCCGGATTTCTCCTACAATTTGTAGTGTGCGTCTTGATATTGGAACGCAAATTGAGGGCTTTACGCAGTTTTAGGAAGGCTCCGAATGGCAAATGATTTTTCTGAGAAGTTTTTTCATGACAGAAAGGGGCCAGCTGTTCACATAATTTTTGAGAAGAAGTTCGGCCAAACATTGAGTTATATGATGTAATCGCCAAAGTATTATATCTTAATAGTTCGTTGATTTGTGTATCATATTTTGTTTGGGTTTTGCTCACGATGAGTATTTTTACGACAATCGAAATTAATCATGATCGAACCCAGAACACACCGAGTGAAGCGCACACACTCTACATAGTCGGCCGGACAAGTCACAAAAAAATTCATAAAAAAGCCTTTTTCAAATAGAAAACTTTTCACAAAAATCATCAATTTATGATACAGCATCACACTTTGTACTAGTTGCTTTCACATCTAGTCTAGTTTATGGATAACTCTGAGTCTATTAAAAAATCTTGCAGGCTACTTTTTATTTACATTTTTATTTAAAAATAATCTACGTACATATAACAAAAAAAATTTTAACAATAATATAACCTCGTTACAAAGCATCATACAACTTAATCTCATTGTCTCAGATGAAAACGACCTACATTGGTATTTGCATTACTGAGTCCAATGCTATTGCCAACATCTCGATAATGATAACCATCATTGGCTAATAAATGCCCCGGCATAGACGCTGGTGGCATTTGTAGTGTCGGCGTAGCAGGGCTTTTCGATTGGAATTGGGCGAAATTCATTGCCGCTGCACCACCACCACCACTTCCGAATTGTGTCATTAGTCGCTGATGTTGACTTATAAAATCGACGGGTGCCAATTGTTCTGATTGTTGTTGGTAGTTGAGCTGTTGAGCAGCGGACGGCATAGGGGGCGGCAGATAGTAGTTAGCGGGCTCTTCAATAGCCGGTGGCGGCGTAGGCTGCTTAGCTAACTGCTCGTCAAACATTTCTGTGGCTTCTTGTGCGGCTTCTTGCGCTGCTTCGGCTACATTTTCGATTTCTCCAAATGGACTCAGATATTGACTTGGTGGTGATTGCATTTGTGGCATAACATCCATTAGCGGTGGGGACATTTTTAATGCTGGTGGCAAATAGTGGGAAGCTGGTGGTGTTTGAGTGTATTGCGTTGGCTGCATTTCCTTTTGCATTTGCATTTGCATTTGCATTTGGTGTCTTTGCACTTGCGGAGGTAGATATTGGCTCGTAGGCATTTCAGGTATCTGCTGTTGATGTTGCTGTTGCTGTTGCTGTTGCTGTGGTGGCAAATACCGCGCGACTGGCGCTGATTGTTGCTGAACTTGTTGCTCAACGCTTCGCATGTTTGGTGGAGTCAAATACTCCTTTGTCGGGGTGGACATTGGAGCCGTTGGTTGCTGTGGCGTCTCCTGTTGGTCAAGAACATTTATCTCTGCAGCGGTATACTGATTACTGTGTGCAGTTGCGGTGCCCATTTGCTGATCTTTGTCGGATAGATTCATCGGTGGTGCTAGGTATTGTCGAATTGGCATACTATTTGGGTTTGTCCGCTTCGTTGACTGTTCCATCTCCATGGATGTCAAGTATTGGTTGCTTGGCGGAACTGCGGGTTGCTCTGCTTGTTTTTGTGGTGGTTGTGGTGGCGGTGCCAATAATTCTCTCGGCATCATCATTTCCAAAGAAAGCTCCTTAGCATGTCCACCAGCGAATATTCCATTTTGATTGTTCTTGCTACGACTGCTCTGCAAACCAATACCATAAGGCATCTGTCCTGGTTGCAAATATTCTGTTTGGGTTGGTAATTCTCGCAATTCCTGCTTCTCAATTGTTGTTACAATGCGTTCCATGTTATTCGGACGGGCGACTGCTTCCTTAGTTGCGCTAATTGGCATCATTTTACCCGGCTGTACATACTGTTTGGTCAAATGTGAGACATCTGCTATGACAACTCCAAAGGCGATACATGCCACAAGCGCCAAAGTGATAACATTCTGAAAGGGGAATGTAAAATTTAAAATAATTTAGAATTGTTTTTTTTTTTTGTATTGAATTATCTGATTTGTATTTTCTACCACAGTTAAAATACCGACCATCGTCTTTGCTTTTGTTGCTATGTATATATGTCTTTTTTTCTGCTCAATGTACCGTTCGTTTTAAGAGTGCGTGCGTTTTAATGCGTTGCTATGTTGGCGTAGTACTGTGCTGCTAAAATGTCGATTCGATTGTGTTTGCAGACTGCTATCGAGCACTTGCTTTTTATATTCAAGAGTTGGCAAACAAGTGGACCTTGAGCAGTTACATATTAATATTTTTTAATTCAATATTATGAAGAAGTGTGGAGACGTTCATATTTAGCCGTTTAGAGTAGGTCTCGTGATTGATTTTTTGGTTTTTGTAATTTTTTGAGTTTTTCAACTGGAAGAGTTCATCGTACTAGATATTTTAACTATTTAAGCTGTATGTGTATAAATATGGTGCGTTGTAAAAATAGTTTCTGTGCTTAATGAGCACTTTCGGAAGTGTTTGAGTTGTCTATAGATGCAGGCACAAACATTAGGGTGTATTACGTACCATACCAAAAACAACAAAATATTTCGAAAAAATATGAATATTTAGAGAGCTGGACTAATATGAAAATACCTCAAAAAAAAGGAGTTTTTTTATAAATAAAAATACCTCTTTAGATGGCAAAAAAGGTTAAGGCTTAAAAGGTCTGCATAAAAATGTTAAACATTTTTTTTAAATGCAATAATGAGATCATTCGTGCTGCTTTGAACTTTTTGGAAGATTGGTTTGAATAACCAAACCAAATCTTGACCCGTTTAGCCTCATAAGATATCATTGCGGAGATATTTTCTCCTTTTTTATTTCTTCGCAAACAAACCCAAGTGTGTTTTGCAAATCTCAGTACTATGATTCCGTTTTTTCAACATTTTTATGCAGCTTAAACTAGTTTATGATCGAATATCGCGAATTTTTCCATTTTTTCAAAAATTAAAAATTTTTTTTTATAAAATCATTTATTTTTTTAAGTATTTTCAAATCAGTCCAGCTCTCCTGAATCTTAATAATTTTTCAAAGTATTCCTTAAAATATAATTCTACCAATATTATAATCAAGGAATCCAAATAACTGATATGGGTGCAAATTTGTTTGAAAAAATAAACACGGAGTATTTGGAAATATATAAATATGATAATTTTTTCGATATCGCTTATAATTATTACGGCCACTGATTATAATATATACATATAACATGAATAGCTAACAACATGGATTAACATATAGGGAGTTGCCTCGATTTAAAAAAGTTATAGGCAGTTAAATAAATAAATTAAAAACATATTTGCATAAGATTTACAATGAGTAAAATCAAATAGTGCAATATGGGAGTCAAACGTAAACCCTTCATTTCCAAAATATTTTGAAAAAAAGTTGCACCTGTTTATAAGTAAGTTAAGTAAAATTAATAAAATAATTAAAATTTTACAACATGAATGCCAAAGTAAAATTTTAAAGAAAGTTTAATTTCAAAAACAGGTGGGAACCTGCTTAAAAAATTAATTGAAATTAAAACAAAATAAATCAAATATTGAAATATTCATACCTATGTAAATGAATGAATGTAGGTTTAAGAAAGCTTTATTTTGAAAATACTTTTCGAGAGGTGGCTTAAAAAAGTATATTAAATTAAATTATTACTGTCTTATTGTGAAGCGAAAGGGGTTATACGAAAACATTGGTTGTCAACGTTTTAAGAACTTTGATTCAATTTAATAGGTAAGGCAGTTGAAATTCTACTATACTGGTGTCAAACGAAAAAGTCTTAAGAAGCGTCATGCGAGAAATATATTTGTTGAGGTGCGTCACCTGGTTAAGATAAATTAAGTATTGCAATGCTAGTTAGAACTTATAGAGGATTAGGAAAACTTAGTGTCGAAAACATTTTGAGGGTTGCCAACTGTTTGACAGTTAAATATAAATTGACGTATTGTCCCCACAAAGGTTTTTTGAAAGAACTTCATAAAAGAGGTGCCACTTTTTCAAAAGTAAAGCAATTTCCAATTGGGATGCTTCAGGAGCTTTTCGGTTGGTAATATCTTAAAAGCAAACAAAAATTTCCTTTTTTTCTACTACGCGTTTCGGCGTCTTCCGCGCCTTCATCAGGGAGTATTTTTAATTACGTTGAAAACAGTAACAACATCAAAACAAACAAAAATATAACAATAAAACTCCACATATAGAATTGCACACTACTTTTTTGTCTCTCTGTTTAACCATGACTCTCCAAAAGCATCCCAATTGGAAATTAAACTTTGGTCCTAAGAAAAATACAAAGCAATTTATGTTTGAGTTAAATAAATGCCAATATCCCGGCAAATAAATTTTAAATATTCCCTAACACTGAAATACTGGCTTGATTTATATAACCACCTGAATCAGTAGTAGCAAATATACATATACACGTATGCCGCAAACAGAACTGCAAATGCACCGTCGTCGCTAACAACGTACAAATCCCTGAAGTAGAAAACCTATGGATCCTCGGACTAATTATTAACAAAAGGTATTGATGGAACAGTCACCTCGAACATATCAAGGCCTCATTAACAAAACAAGTAAACGTTATCAAGTGCTTATCGAGCCCAAAACTCAACTGCTCCACCTACTCCCTGATCCAACTTGTCAAATCCCTTGTCGTCTCCAAGATCAATTACGGACTACCAATCTATAGATTCTGCAGCAAACCGCTTCTGAACAAACTAAAAAGTACACTTAATGCAGCTCTCCGAGAAGCTCTTGGCACATTCCGATCTACACCTACACACAATATCCACTTCGAGGCCAAAGTGCTACCTATTGAATATTCCAGACAACTATTAATAGATAAAATAAGTAAATCCATTCTCCTTAGTCGACATTCGCCCCTATTCGGCATAATAAAAAAGCTACAGAAATCAAAAAAAAACACCAAAACTACCTTCCACATTATTACGAACACTAAGAAGTTGCTCACAACTCAACATCCCCAATAACCAAATCCCCTTCACGCAACAACTAACAACTCTTCCACCCTGGTAACTCCAATCAGCATCAATAAACACTTCGCTACATATGTACATACCTAAAATCTTTTTTTTGTACATTCCATTTAATAGCGTCGAGCCGAATACCGTTCGAGCGCAGCCGTGGGTAAGAGCTAGTAAATTATTTAATTCCGATGTATGTAAAGGGGTTTTCAATAGGAACGCTACAAAAGTTTTTTGAAATAAAACAAAAACGGTTTGGGATATGAATTAAATTCTTTATTCCTGTGAAAGTACATTCGATGCCATTATGTATGGAACTCGATTTCTTTTGCATGGGCACCACGGGCACGCTGAACCCACGACGGTTTTCAAGCATAAATCGGCCGATACTGCTGCAATTTCACGTTCGACATTCTTACGAAGTTCATCAATCGTCGCTGGCTTGTTGGCATAGACCATAGACTTGACGTAGCCCCACAGAAAATAGTCTAACGGCGTCAAATCGCACGACCGAGGCGGCCAATTGACTGGGCCATTTCACGTTCACCAAACTTGGTTTTCAATAAATCGATTGTGACATTCGCTGTGTGGCTTGTGGCGCCGTCCTGTTGGAACCACATATTATCCAAGTCTATATCATCCGATTCGGGCAAAAATATTCGGTTATCATTGAGCGGTAGCGATTCCCAATGACGCCGCCGGCCCATAAACCGCACCAAACCGTAATTTTTTCGGGATGCAATGTTTACTCATGGAGGACTTGTGGATTGCTGCCTGTCCAATAACGCATATTTTGCTTATTGACGAAGCTATTCAGCCAGAAATGGCGACGACCATAAATTGGACGTAGCGCTCATAAAGTTGAGGCCATTGACTCCGAATTTCGGTAGTAAATTTTAATAATTTCGACTCGTTGTTCGATCGTATATCTTTCCATGATGAAATGACAAACCTTACTGAATAGAAATGTCAAAAGGGCGGGAAAAAATATGGCGTCGTTTGCTGTCACTATCGGTCTACTTTTCTGCGTCCCTATTGCAAGACCCTATACATATGTATTTGCTTCTGCGGGAAACGAAATTAATTTTAAAGTAATTTACATATAACCTTTTGTTTTTATGACAACTTATTGCCATTCCCTGCTGTCATGATGTTATAAATAAAGGTGATATACATATGTAGTAAAAGCTAATTTCGACGCTCCCTTAGATAACGAAGAACGATAGAAAGGGGAAGAAATAAAGGCTCTTTGAGGAAATAAAAAACTGAGGTTTTGACAACTTGTTACTAAAATTGTATATTAATATAAGCGAAATGCTATATCTTGAGGAATACTTTCAAAACAAATATTTACTAAGTTTAAACACTAGTTAATTTTATTTTATTTAAAGTTGATATATGGTATTTTGATAGACAAACCTCGGGAAAGATATAAAATTAACTGTACTGAATTGAGATTCATAATATACTGAATAAAAACATATACATAAATACGATTAGTTATGAGTTTTTTATTAACTGTTTTTTTTAGTTAGAAAAGTGATATTTCATCAAATATACATTCTGTAATTTGTTTGCAAAGTTTTTTTCGGCGTTTGTACATTGACCGCATTTATTTAATTTATAATAACATTTACATTTTCTATATTGTTATAATAAAATTGCCTTTCAATAGAATATATTTAATTATTTATCTTACAAAGTTTATCATCAAAAAAGAGTGATTAAAAATTAACAATGAAAATATGATGGGAGAGAAAAGAGTGGTTCTAAAGTAATTTATCTAAGCCAGAACTTATTAGGCTCAAGGAGGGTAGCGTAACGCAAAACAGTCGAAAACCTGTAAGGTAATTCCATTAATTTTTACTCCTACTGATATTGCAACTTATTACTTGCTTGTAGATCAGCAGAAGATATCGAAGGAGGAGTTGAAGGAAAATGCGCACAGTTACCCCGGAGTCGCACAGTGGAGAAGAAATCGCGCAGCAGTTACGCAGAAGTCGCAGTTGAGAGGAAGAACGCGCAGTAGTGGCGCAGAAGTCGTGCAGCGGTGGAGTTTCAAAGTGATGCTGCAATTCAGGTGACACCCAGTTCGTGAAGCGAGCCAGTCGAAAACCTTTGGAAAAAATTCATTAATGGTGATTGAATTCAATTTTGCAAATGTTCTTACGAGTGTAGCAGAAATTATTGGCAGAAAATATTGGCAATAATTATGGTAATGCTGGCGGCAGGCAGTAAATCAAATTTGTGAAATGGCCAACCACACACAACAGTAGAAAACTTGAAGAATAATTTTCTTTGTATATTCGATATCGGATATAGATAAAATAACGAAACTGGCTCACTCTACACTCAGTTTGAAAGTAGTTCACAGAAAATTAGTTTTTATAAATGTTGTTTTGTGGAACTGACTTATTTTTCCGACACGGTTCGTTTTAACATAAATTCCTGTCCATTTGTAATGTAATATGAAGTTTCAAGTGAAAACTGCTGAATATTTTATAGCATAAATCATTTTACTTAATTTGATGTTTTCCTCACTGCACGATATCTATTTTGTACAGGGGCGTATGAGTAATTTATGTACGGCCATTATGCTAATTTTCTATGGCTATACAATGTAATCGAAAAATTAAATTTATTTTAGTAGATGGCTTAGTGGGGAACAATGTGAAGCTTCTATTGATAATATCATAGCAAAAGCACTGTGTAAATATGTGTGCACCTAGGTTAGCTTACTGGGCAGAAATGTGCAGCACCAAGATAACGGGTTGTTGAACTCAATGAAATTTAAAAATGTCTTGCTGGAAAAATGAAATACGGCAAGCCCCCTCATTAACCTCAAAGTATGGTGTGACCCATTTGCTCCAAAATTTGTAGCATTTTTAACCATAACTTCGGGGTGGTCCACATGGTGGCTTTTCTAATCATATGTTATTTTGGCGGAATGAAATCAATAGATTTACGATTGAAAAACATTTAGAAATAATGCATTTCACTCAGAACTTGAAGGTACACGGTCATCCGTTAGGTTAGTGCTTCACAATTTGGGCCTTAGTGCAGCTCCAGCTCGAAATGGACAACTATTTTACTCAAAAAAATCATAATTTCTAGTGAGGCGCATTTTCATCTCGTTGGCTAAGCAAACAAGCAAACCTGCTCCATTTGGGGATCGGTGGCATCACTGGCCCATTTTGGAACCGACATTTCGGTCAACGATGATTACAACAGAGATATGGTAAATGCTTTATTGTAACCGGAAATTAAAGACATGCACTTGTTCGAACTTTGGTACGCCAAGTTAGATAATCGTGTTGACAGCCGTCTCGGTGGCGTCAATTGGCAACATCCGAGTTGCGGTTTGACAGCGTTAGACTTTTTGTGGCGTGAACCACCAATATTATGTGAACAATCTTAAGGGTAATAGAGCAAGCTTTTCTTATTTTAGAAATAATTGTTTGCTCTTTCTAATAAGCCAATAATTTACCAAAAAATTTATTTCTTTTCAATTTAATTAAACAATTATAAACTGCATACCAATATACCTCTCAAGTTTTCTAACTACATACATCAAGACGCACACCACAAATTGCCTGAGAAGTTCGGCCAAACAGCTATATGCCAAATATTTAATATTATTACATGAATTCGCCTTTAAACGTTGAAGAAATTCGATCGAGGTACATAAAACGTCCTTTATAATCTCTACATAAATAAAAGACAGGATAGCGATGGGCAAAATCTAATAAAAACAGCTAGTGAATGTTCTAGTAATGAATGCCGTTTTTCGTATTCCCTAATACGAATTCGGATCCCTAGCGATGACTAGTCGGTTCCCTAGCGATTTGTTAAGAGTGCGAATGTAACAAATGTTAATTATATAATGCGAACATGGCTTAAAATGAATTAGAGAGATGCCAAAATCAAGCGAAAAACTATTGCTATCGTGTAAGCCGCTAAAATAAATAATATTATTAAATTAATTATTTTTTTTTTATATTTTACAGTGTTAAAAAAACCAACTGCTCTGTTTTATGTACTAATAAAAGGGTTGTAGAGCAATCCAGATTTTGCAAGAGGTGCTCCGATGTTTGGTGCGAGTAAGAGACGGATTGACCTGCAGTGAAATGATTTAGCCAAATAAATAAATAAATAATAAATAAATCCATATGCACCTACACAAAGAAGTGCTTCTAAATGGGAAAAGGAAACTCCTATTATATAAATAATAGGTTGGATAAAGAACTCAAATATATTTTGCCAAGACCTTTATACATTCTGGCAGTATCCGCCATTGAATCCGCAATTTCTATTCAATCAAACGCCTACTAAACGCTATTGCTTGATAAATTAAAAAAAAAAAAATTGTTAATTTTTTTCAAGTTTTACACAACATAATAACGTAAGGATGGACGTTAATTTTCAATCGAAACAGAGACTTCCGAATTCAGACGGTTTCGTTTAGACACGAATCGTTCGATTGGCTTTTCGTTCGAGATAGATATACAGACCGTAAAGCACTGGACAAGAGATTATTTTGGAAGTACCACAATCGGAGTGACATGAATGCTATAATAAATGGTTTGAGCGAACGCAAAGAGTGATCATCATCGTGGAGAGACAAAAATACATTACTAGTCGAAAAATTTACGGAATATCCAATCCGCAATAAGACATTACATATTTGTGCTCCCTCAATCACCAGGCAGATTTATTTAGAATGAACGCATTGCCAGTATTAAACATAGTGAAAATCGAAAATATGTTTTTGGGTAAAAGTGTTCATACATATATGTATGCTGAAGTAGGATAGAGAATTAGCTCGAATATGCATTATACTCATCAATTTAACATAACTTTTGATACTGTTTCATGCGGATGCTTGTATGTAGTTATCTAGTCATGAACAAAACAGCTTGTTAGCTGGCAATTGCAACAACTGACTCCTAAGCAGATCATCACAATCAATTTATGGAATCGTAGAAATAAGTAAGCAACATAGTGCTGATTAATTTCCATACTTATAAACTATACGATTATCTGGCCATACACACAGTGGAATCACCTCACGATCGGCGTGTCGCTTAGAAACCTGAGACCGAAAAACAAAAAATACAAACACACTTATCTATGCACATACATACATATGTACATAAGGATGGTCCAAATAAATTTCTTTCCAACCAGCCAGACAGAATTGTACAATAGAAAATGGAAAGAGACACTCAGCTTTTTATTTTGAAATTAGTTAATATTTCCAGCTAAGACTAAACAAAACTGAATAAAAATGAAGATTAAAAGCTAGATATTTGATTAACTTACTACAAAATTATTTAGAAAAAAATATAAAAATATTAAAATGATTTTTAATTAATTTTTCAAGTTAGGTAATTTGTTTTTAAAAGTTAATTTTGCAAATTATTTAAAAACGAGTTAAGTTGTTACGAGTATCTATAATTGATTTGCTTGCTTTGTATTGAGAACTGTCAAAAATTAATAGAAATGTGCTAAAATCTATGAAATTTGGCTAAAGGACAGCACTATATTGACTTTGACAAGGGGTGTGTTCATTGCTTCAAACGAATCGTACACAAATGACATATTTTGCAAAACTATTTTGGTCTGTAACAAAAATGTTGAAAAAGTATATTTGAACTCAGAAAATTCACGTGAACTCACAATTATTTATATTTAAATTGATAGAAACGAACAGATTTTGAGTACCACTTGGCCATCAGAGTAAAATTAAGCGAAACAAAACCAGCAAGGCGAGCAAAACCGTTCGACCACCACCTTCAATGCCACAGATTTAATGATGACAGTTTTCAATGTATTTTATATAGGGAAAATAACATTTTTTTGTAGAATTACCAAAAACTAAATATTTATTGTTCGAATAAGAATATTGTCCTTCAGATATCTTCAATAAATTAAATTCTGATGCACGTCTATTTCTGAGGTCAAAAATATGTACTTTTGTTCACAAAACGGTTGTTTGTAACAGCCTTAAACAATCGAATTAGATATAGACATATATGCACCAAAATGTTCATGAAAAGAACAATCTGCCCGTCCTTCCGTTCGTACATCGGATAACTCAAGTAACATGGTATACACTTTAGTCAATATCGGTGGCATTGGAATTGGCCGAAATCGTATAATAACTACAGCTACATAAAGGTTTTTTCGAAAGTCAAAAATATATCAATATATATATACAATAATATATACAAGATAATAATGATAAAGGAAAAAGAAAATTCTGAAAAATCGGCGTGGCACTGCCCACTTTATTGGATCAAGATATATCCATAACCGAAGTTACTTTATCAAACTCTACCAAATTTGCCGCATAGGCTTAATTTCGGAAGTCATAAAAATCAATTAAATACCACGCTCACCTGCACTCTAATTGTAATTTACAAAAAAGAAAACAAATAAATACTCGATATTTTAATAAATAATGTATCAAATTTGGTGCGAAAAAATTTAATTAGAGAGAGAAATAAACAAAAATTTTAATTAAAATTAAATTAAAAAGAAAAATGGACGTAGTACTGCCCACATTATAGAAATAAAATATATATCCGAAACCCCCACCTCTCATATAAAGGTAATAAAAAAAAAATAAAAAAATATTTATATATAAATATATAGAACTCACCTTTCATTTAAAGCCAATAAAATAGGAGTAGTATTTGGCTGTTTGATTTCAGAAAAATGACAATATATTTTAAATTTATGCCAAAAGTCAGAAAAGTCGATTTTTCGGTAAATTGTTGGACCACCCTAACGCGATTACTACATATATATATATATATGTATATACATATATACATACATAATTCTGTATTTAACGCTGAATCATTATTTTGGTACCAACAATTGAAAGAAATATCAATGAATCAATCACTTAATTTATTTACTATGATTTTCGGTGCGATTGCTTTGCTTAAATTGAATTTATTGGGATGCAAGCGTGCAAGTGTTGATGATGGCTGTCAAAGACGTTCGAAGCTTTGGCATTCATATTGTAGGCACATTCATACATACATAGGTGTGTACGTGCGTACTTATGTACATATGAATGGATATATGCAATTGTTGTTCTCTTAATAAATGACTGACGAACTGTGCGCATTCGTGTGTGCTGCCATAGACCTGAGTAATGCCAAATGCCTTTAATGGATCTTTATACGGTACTTATTGCCACACTTTCGGACAGTTTCAAGTGATTACCGGTAATTTGTTGGTAATAGCAAGGCTTTCCTGAGATACTTGATATTTTTTAATTTTTCTATTTGTCAGCATTGTTTTTGTTTGCGCCTTGAGAAAAAAATAGCTTTGACTTTGAGTTTTACAATAAAATCGGTAATAAAATCATCTTAATATAAGTATGCACTTGTTTCACATTATCAAAATAGCATTGTACACAGTTAGAGGCCATTTCATTCGATACTTACGAATTGATTTTTTTTTCTTAATTATTATTAATACTTTTGAAGTAAGTACGAATCTGAGCAAAAGCATGCGAAAATTTCATTACTCAAGCTTGACTTAGTAAATTAATTATTTTAATATTGCAATTTGTTATGTTTTTTTTTTTGGAATTTAAAGAAACATACTTGATGGTATGATAGAAGTTATATATATATGACAAACCTTGGCTTTTTCAGGAGGTAACGGCGTCTCAACAATGGCTTGTGGATTATCAACACTCCAAACTCTCCAAATTTCAAAAAATTGTCAGACAATATCCACAGTTTTTAAACAGAACTTTCACAATACTCTCGGGTATGCAGTTTTGTAGTCAATTCATTTTTAGTATAATTTTTTTAAAATTAAAAAATTTTAGATATTTTTTTTTTCTTCCATACAAAAGTTTATTTTATTGATGCGCTATATATAGAAAAACGCCCAGCATCGTCAGCCAAAAAAAATAACAACAACCAACGTGAGTTTTCAGTCACTTAAAACTTGACGTTTGTTATACTAGAATTGAGTGGAATTGGGTAACGAAAACCCAAAAAAGAACCACGAATAAAATGTTGAAAATTATGTTAACAATTTTTTTAATTTTCCGAACTTTTACACATTTACTAAAACACTTTTATTTATAGGGATTATGTTATGCAATTAGCTATACTTTTATAAAAACCGAATGACAAAATAATAATAAACATAAGTGGCGTACTATATCACATTGAATTTTGTTGCTCGTGATATGCAACATGGTTTATATTAATTGATATTCATTTATTTAAAATATGTATTTATGGGAGAAGGGCATAGTTTTATGAAACCGCGCACCAATATATTTTTTCCACTTTTTGCTGGCATGCAAACCAAAGTTTTGTTTGTTTATGTACAATACATGGTAAATAAATGTCAATTACAATTCGCCCGAGCTGATTTTGACAAAAGCGTATTCATATACTTCTTCATGATTTTGACAAACATTACCAAAAGCAATAACAAAACACATGGCATTTTTACTTATATGTGCTAGACCCTACCTTAAGCATTTTAAACTCACATTCTCACACAAGGCGAATTCATATTAGATAGTGTTGAGCAAGTAGCTGAGTGAATTTGCTTGCAGGGCTATGTATTTGTTGTAATTCTCACCGACTTTCCCTGTCATTGTGCGCATAATTTGTAAGTGTACATTTTTGTTGTTGTTGTTGTTGTTGTTGTTGTTGTTGTTGTTGTAGCGGCTAGTCGCGCCCCGTAAAGAGCGGATTCACCCATGGTCGTTGTCGTCGAACTCATCTGGGGGGAGGCCAAGGAAACGTGCAGTTTCGACAGGGTTGGACCAGAGGGAGAGGGGGGTTAGATGAGTGGGTTTGAGAGGGCATGTGAATAGGTGGTTGGTGTCGTGCGGAGAATCTCCACATGCCGGACATGTGTTGGGTATGTCGGGGTTGATTCTGGATAGGTAGGAGTTGAGCCTGCTACAGTATCCAGATCGTAATTGTGTCAGAGTGACGCGGGTGCCCCAAACGGTGACACCCAGCAAGGAACTGCTTGCTGATCATGAGGTTGTGCTCCTTAACGCGGAGCACATTGACCTCTTGGTGGAGATGCTCCTCAGGCGACATCAGAAGACATCCTGTCACCGTGCGGAGTGCGGCGTTCTGGCCGGCCAATCGCCTTGTATGTTGCCAACAACGTTTCTTTGTCTTTGCCCCAAGAGCTGCCGGCGAGCGATTTGAGGACATTGTTGCGGCTCTGTACTCTATTGGCGATTGCGGTAGTGTGCGCGGAGATGGAGAGCAGGCTGTCGAAGGTCACCCCCAGAATATTCGGGTGATTAACCGTCGGAATGGGGGTGCCATCGATATGGATGTTGAGATCCGAAGACTTAGCAGGAAACAGCGAAAGGGTTCTGCTAGTAAAGAAATGGGCAAGATCGGAGAGATACATTACATGTACATTTTTGTTGTTGTAGGGCGGTTTAGGGCTCAAACCCCTTCCGAAATCTTAAAATTGAAGTGTCTTGAGATTAATTAATTTTTTTAAATGAAATTACCGTAAACCCAAACTTACAAATTTAGAACACCGCCAGGAATCGATATCTGTCTGTCATCGAAATGGAAAAATTATGTGCTTTATTTCAGGAACTTTGCAAATAACGCTGAGCATTAACTCCCGCTCCGGGAAGGGCTTCTCCAACCGTTTGAAACCAAACGAGAGTTCAGACAGGGCGACTCTCTTTTGTGCGACTTCTTTAACCTTATGTTAGGAAAGATAATTCGATATGCATAATTAAACCATTCAGGCACCATTTTTTATAAGAATGTGCAACTACTGGCATATGCCGATGACCGCGACATCTTTGGCCTCAGCAACTGCGCCTTTAGTTCTACCTTTTCCAAGCTGGATAAAGAAAAATTTATACCATGATTTGATCGCTTTAATTATATATCATTATCTGATCGTTTAAATCGCAAATCATGGTATAATATTAAAAGCTTGAAATTATACAAAAATTATCGATTTGACACTTATTCGGGATATGGGGACCATACTGATAGTATTGCCGCCTGATATCCGATCTAAGATATGATTGGGTGATTGCATCACGTGACTTTTTCATTTAAATTCAAAGTTTTCCATCAATCATACACACAATTTTTCTAATTTGGCACACAAAATTTTACGCGTTTTTATAAAATTTAGTTGCCTTTATTTTATACATAATTATTGTAAACGAAGTAAAAATATTGTTAGTGCAAGAGTGGTTGGTTATTGCAAAAAGTATTTTACAGCACTTGAAAATATCCACCATCCAGAATTCCGGTAATAAGAGGCTAAATTATGAATTGTGCCACGTGTAAAGTGAACAAAATAGGTCCAAAGACTGCGCCATTTGGAGGTTACCTGTGTGGCAATGAACATATGCAATGTTCGGAATGCAACGATCGCACTGATGGCCAGTGTGGTATTTGTGAGGGGAGCACCTCATTTGTGCAAATGAATTTCAATCAGCGCGACACAGACACATCACCTATGCGCCGAGGATTCGTACACGCTGAACCGACAAATACGGCACCAAGCATGGACGTGGAGGGCAGATCAATGGCAGCGACTACACTGGATACGAATTCATCTTACATTTTCCCGAAAGCCTTCTACACTGACATGGAGACACAATCGAGTATTTCGCAGGAGCAGCTGAGTATGCATGAGTCATGTCTGAGCGAGGAACAAGGCGAAGCGGCTCAACTGCTGATGCCTGGCATAAAATCAATGCCTTCACAATACCAGGCACCGGTGCCGTGTCATACTTTTGATGCCACCGCAAGTGCAACTGCCACCGCGACTGCCATTGGAGCGGCTACCACAACAGCTGCTGCATCTATTTCTCCATCTCCCACACCAATGTCTATGTCCATGTCGATACCTATGTCGATAAATCAGTATCTACCCAATGCACAGGAACGCATACAAATGGAGACAATATTCTTTGGCGGTAATCATCAACCACAGTCGGCTTCGAATTTTACATTTCAATTTCGAACTGAAAATGGTTTTATGCGTTTGATGCAGCAACGCGATTCGAGTGCACCTGCTTTGGAAGTTATAGAAGCACCTAAGAGCTTGCAACTGACAACTGAGCGTACCAATATCTGTGATACCTCCTGTGACGGTGAAGAAGGAAAAGAAAAAGTTGCACAGTCAGGGGCTGACGTAAGTACTGCTGAGCAGATCGAGTAAATTTTATTTGTTTAAAAAATCACAATCACTTTTTGTTTCCGAAATTTAGAAAACGGAGGACGTCATACATACTTCAGAGATTCGTTTTATGGAGTCAACTGAGAGTATGAAAAACTACTTTTCGGGTGGTACAATGCATCCTATACTAAAAGCAAAGCAAGAGCCTCTACGCCCTAGCGCGACTTCGCACTCTCGACACTATCAACCGCAAGAATCACTATCCATGAAAAAATTGCACGACTTTGAGTCGTACAATACAGCACATCCCGCTGAGCTGGTCGAGAGTTATCTACGCAATTACGGTCCACTTGCACTCTGCCAGTTTCCAGCCTATGCATTCAGTCACAGTTGCCAAGAGGCTACATGTGAACCTGTGGACGCTTTGCATAATCGCCGTCAGTCCATGGCTCAATCTCAAACACAGCGAAATCAGACACGTACCGTTTCGGCCTCCACTGAATCAGAACCAACTTTGGCCAGCACTAAGAAAACTGAACTTCCAGCAAAATATTTGCCGCCCGATTATTTTGTAATGCAAGCAACTGGTGTAGCTGCACCTACAGCTGGGACATTGCCAAATCCGGATAAGACAGCGCACCCTAGTATTGATATACGTATGCAAAAGGTATTGGAGACCTTTCAGGAAGAGCCTCGCACACTGAATATAAGTGAAAAGCCAGTGATCGAGCAGTCGAAGAAGTATTTGAAGATTATGGATACATTGAAGCCACCGCCAGTGGTTGAACCGCCGATGCCGGTAGTCAATGAGAAACAGCTGGACCAGCTGAGCTCATGCGATCTACCAGTCGAGAAACCGAGCATTGATATCATGGCACAGCTTTCGAATACACATCGCGCTTTCTACAATCCACCCACCGGACAGCCCATCCATATCGTCACTCATCAGTCGAATAATTTGCCATGCGCCGAACCGCCTCCACAATTCCAAATTGTCACTTGTTCCAACATCATGGCCGCAGATTTATTGCTTGCCAAAAGTCGTTTTATCAATATGAAACCGACTCCCGCCTGTCAGCTGACTATTCCACGACCACCGATCAAATGCCCCGAATCATCGTGTCAACGCATGATCTTCGTTTCCGATTTCAATAAGCATTTGATTGTTGATCACAGCATGCTGCCTATGGAGCGTATAGCGCCGCGTCAATGCAAAAATTTCTTTCTCGATCCGAAGTTGGCACATTGCGGTATTAGCAAATGTCATTTACTCTATCTCATACGCGACAAAATTACCGATCTGGGCAGCAGCAAATACAAAGATTTCCTGCCACTGTTAGTGATGAGCACGCGCATTCGTCTGTCGGATTTGTGTGGCATTAATGCACGCGACCATCCACAGTTCTCGGAGAGTGAAGCTAATATTGAGTATTTGATGATATGGCTGACCGGCATTGTGCCCGAAGAGTTCCCCGTGGCTATCAGTCTAACAGTGTGGTCACGTTCGGGCCAAGTACCAAATTGCCATATGGTACAATCGGGAGAAATGTATTCGGTGCGCCGTTCGCAGGAGATCAAAGATGTCTGCCGTAGCGGCCAAATGCTGTTGCTATCCCTATCCGAATTGCAGCTGTTGACGAACAGTGGAAAAGAGATGCTGGAGCTGCAAATCGTCGTACATTAGTTAGTGTTAAATAGTAGCGGAAAGGGCGTGAGAGGGGGAAATATCAAACATATTTAGTATTGTATGGTGAAACAGTTCAGAAGTTAGCCTACACAATTGCACTCATCAACACATATTCAATATAGATACAAACAAATATATATTTTATATCCAATTTTGTTAAATATATTCAAATAAATAGTTGCACAAAAAAAAATTTAAAAAAAATCAGCAACTCACGAATAAACATTTTTCTTATGCAATATATTTATCTAAAATATGTATGTGCATTTTTTATTATTTACCTAGTACAGAACGACCGGCGTAGGCCATGTTCGACCACCTAAGTTCGGTTCGGCTTCGACCAAAAAATTATCGAATTTTTTTTAGTTACAGTATGTTTCTTTGGAAAAGAGTTAAATCAGTATTTCGGATTTATATGGCAGCGCTATAATTTGCAGTAATATTACTGAGAGAAGTTATTTATTACAAAAGGAATTGTACACGTTTTTTGTTTGTTTGTTCGACGAACTCCCAGTGAGCGTCCCACCTCTCATCCCCTCCATAGAACCAGACAAACCGCGGCTCGTAACGGAAATATTTTGCACTGCTCTGCAATAAAATAATTAAACTAACATTGATTCCACTAGTTTACACGATAAAATTATTTAAGTAAAAAATGTTTTTGGGTCGCCAAATGCGTTTCACTTACAACCAAAGAAGTTACAACCAAAAATATCTTGAAAAAGTATGAAATTTTTCTATTTTACATTTTTTGGCGTTATACTGACTCTAACAGTTGGAAAATCGGTAAGAATGAAAACGTTTCGGAATCCAAAATTTCCATAATTTTATGTTTAGAATTGCGATTTGTAAAGCAGTATTGAAAAGCATTGAGAAAAAGCCAACCTATGTTTAGATATCTAGTCGTGATGGATAAATTTGTGTGCCGTTTTCAGTATCAGCGGATCCAAGTCTATATGAAATGTGATATTACATCGAATGCGCATTCTTGTTGTTGTACCGTGAAATGAACAGTTTTTTGCAGATTTTTTTGCAATTCTGCAGATTTCGGCAAATAACTTTAAAAGGACTTCGAAAACATACATCGAAAACGCTTCTTTGGAAAAATAAATGGAACTCATTCTCATGTTCAGCGGCTCAAATTAGTCTAAAAACCATTTTTTCAACGAGGTACCGCTCATTTATCAAATATTTGTTAACTAGTGTTATTCAGAGTAAAAGAGCGTACTGTTTTTATGTTTGAAAGTGAATATAAAATAAAAAATATTATAGTGATTGCTAAAATCGGGGCATAAACAGCGGAAGGTTTTAATAAGTTCATAGACGCACGCAGTGCCGCTTTTGTACAATATTAACAGCACTTCTTTTTTAAATTCAAAATATTCAACATAATAAAAAAAATGTATCACATTTTCAAAAATTGTTTTTCGTCAACAGGTTTTTATTTATAGCAACTTATCAGGCATGCAGTTTTATAATTCATTCCATTTCAGTTTAAAAAAGTGCAAGTTTCAAGTAGCAAAAAATTACCGTTGATTTTGGATAAGTTTTTTTTTTTTGCTGAGGATTTTGTGACTTTTCTTCCAAAAAACGCATTAATAAAATTAATTTTTTTATCTACTGCCTTGTCTGTTGCTACAATTTCCTATTGGTAAGGTTTTGATTCGACCAATACAATATTGCAGACAGCCTAAAACTAGGCAATAGTATGTAACGGAAATTGTATACACCGTACATACAGATAATTTGTATGTGCGTGTGGATGAAAGCTTAGAGAATGGCGCCAAGTAAAGAACGTGATAGATATAAAGTAATGATTTTACCGCCTTAGTGTTAGTCTAACTAAAATAAAGTTATATAATACATATGTACATACCTCTATCGATCATTTCAATTCCTATACACAGTGTCGGGCATATCATATTGAACCAAATTCAATCTAATACAGTTTACCACTTACGCGCATTAATTAATTTTTATTAATTTTTTTATACATAAATGATATAAATAAAAGTTGTAAACTTTTTATGAAATTCACAAAAATTTAACAAATTTAAAAAATTTGTTATCAATCATCAATTAGAATTCATAAAAATTTTTCGTGTATGCAGTTTTGAAACCAATTCAATTTTACTATAATATTACGCAAGTCCAAAGTGATTGAAAATTCGTATTGATTTTTGCTAATCTCTTTTGCTGATGATTTTTCTCCATATAGTGAATGCTCCAAAAATATTCTTCGCATGGAATAAAATGCGCAGATACGTACATGCTTATATGCTAAATAAAATGTGAATCGAAGTATGTAAGTACAGAAATTATATACAACTTATTTATTTATTAGGTACTAAATATTGCCATTTTTTTTCAAAGTTAGATATCATTATCATTAGCTCTATGCTACAATACTATTTCCCATTCCAAATATGGACTCAACACTACTACCAAAACAATAATAACATTCAATAAAGCCGCCACAATTTCAATATTTATAAATAAAGCAGTATCGTTTTTTGGAAGCTTCTCCCATTTATGAGCAGCAGTCAAACAACAGCCCACCAGAATGAGATAAATCCAAATGCCAATCATATCATGAAATGGTGCAATATAGTAACGCACTCGCCGATCGTAGAGACAAATGAAAAAGAAGAGGGCAATGAGTACTTGCAGAGCTATGGTCACATAAACAATATAGCCGGGATAGCGGTGAATGCTATCGTATTTATTTTCGGAAATTAGTTTGTGATTAATTTGTAGCATTCCAAAGATTAAGCAACCAACGCCAATTAGCATAATGCACATATGAATTAGCTTCACGCACGATGTTCTTATGTTAGGCAATAAACGGTAAAAGAACATTCCTAAAAAATCGGTTAGAATATAGAACGTTTTAAATTGGATTTGCCTTTTGCTACTCACCCAGTCCAATTATAACCGTTCCTATTATACTCCAACAGCCATGACGATTTTTACTAAATCGAAAAACTCCAGTTGTTATTTGCACCAAACCGATTATGAGATAAAGGATCATTAATACTAAAACTATAATCACTTTAGCAGGCAACATTTGCTGTGTCCAAATTTACATACATATGAAAGAATATAGAGTGTGATATGCATGCAAATTGTTGCACGAGTTGTTAAAATATCTTCAATGTGTTTATTTTCTGTTTTTGTTTTTTTTTCGTTTGTTTGTTTTGATTGATCTAAACAAATTTCAAAACTGTGAATTGTTAAATTTTACATGTAATGTAGAGAATATTCGGTGATGTTTTACAGGGTATTAAAGAAAAGTAGTAGATGTACATATATACTTTGGCTAGTTAAAAATATTTCTGGAGTAAATTCATTTGGGTATACAAGACCGTTTCGAAAGAGCACTTTACCCCCTTTCAAAAAATTTTCTAAAAGACAATTTTGAAAGAAAAAATATTTTTCTGGCCTCCCTAGGGTTCGCCCTTTTAAATCGTATTTGTGGTATTTAAAGTAAAATCTTAAGGCGTAAGTACACTGACCTCAAGCACTCCATTATATTAGGGTGGGGAAATCTGAAATCTGGTGGGTAGGAATCACAACGGAGTACTTTTTTTATGTGTTCTAAAAATATAAATTTTTTTCCCGTTTTGAAATCGCTAAGGAAGCATTCAAGGCGAATTCATATCAGGTGGTGTTATACGTACGAAAACAAAAATTGACACTAACAAATTATACACACAATCACAATGAT
Source organism: Anomoia purmunda (assembly GCA_951828415.1). Classification (NCBI taxonomy): domain Eukaryota; kingdom Metazoa; phylum Arthropoda; class Insecta; order Diptera; family Tephritidae; genus Anomoia; species Anomoia purmunda. The sequence goes on along the minus strand of OX639996.1, from coordinate 29,735,901 downwards.
TCATAACAAACACATCATTTTGACAATACGTTCACCAATCGAACTCAATCAGCTGTAGGATCAACTTCCCCGTAAATGAATTCGCCTTGGAAGCATTCAGTTAAATTCACGGCGAATTCCTATAAGGTGGTTCTGAGTAAACAGTAGCTTGCTGGGTGGATTGAATGCTAAAACTATGTGTTTGTTGTAATTATCATCAATTCTCACTGTCATTTGTTAGAGTGCATTTTTGTTGTTTATGCTCAGCGACTCCTGGTATGAATTCGCCTTCAGTGAAATTCGTGAACATTATTGGGTTTTTTTACATTTATAGAAATTATGGAAGTGTCAATATCTAACAATACTCTTTTTAAACTCCGACTTATTTATTCCTGTTACAATCATTTATACTTTTCCATGGGCAAAGACAAAAATTTCTCCAATGCAAAGCTTTTTCCTGGAGTTTATGGAAGAATATTAGCATTTTTTTTAAATAAATTTAAAAGAATAAAGGAATGCAATTTCCTTCAATGATTTGATTTACAACATAAACTCCGCCAAACATTTAGATTCGAGAACGATTAGAGAACGAGTCGAGCCTAATGTGTTTCTCTAGTGTTTCTCTAAGGTAGCAGGTTAGAAGAGGATTAGAGAAAAAGAAGGCTTAGTTCTTGGTGTCGATAAATATGTTACATATCTAACCGTATGCTACCGTTGAATACTAATTAGTTTCAAAAATAGATTTTTAATTGATGTAGGTTACACAATTAATAGTATTTTTGATACTTTTATTATTTCAAATAAATTTGTTGAGTTAAAATAAATCGTTGAGAACTACATTATAATTCCACCTAAAAAAAATTTGTTACTCTAAACTTTAGAGTCTAAAGTTAGAGACTGTGTTTGCTGGTTAAGTAAACTACACACTTTATTTATCCTAGAACATTTAAAAAACCTGCAATAAATAATGCTAATATGATTTACATTTCCAATAATTTATATGTACTGCCATTGCATATGGAACTTCTAAAGGGTTGGAGTTATCTAAAAAAAATTCGTCGTTTAATCACTATTATTATTATAACTACTTTCTTACTATGGACTCAGGTTGCGGACGAACTATTGGGAAAGCTCCAGGGTTAAAGGATTTAATGCTAATTTCAGATGACTTAGTCCTCCGTGTTGTAGGATGGTATAAGTACACCATCTGCCAAAGACTGCCATCTGAGCTAAATCTAACTGTAAACTGGTGCGCAGGAAAAGGACTATCCGATAAGCATATTGAAGCTCACCTCCATATTAAGTTCTCAAAGGGATTTGGATGAAAAATTCGATTGCAACTTATACCTTACAATGATAACCAATAAGGCCTCAAGGGCTTATTATGCCTGTCAAGGGCTATATTCGGCGATGGTCAGGTAGCACAAAGTTAGTTAGGCAAGTTAGCATTAGGAGCGATGCGGGGCTTGGTGTTACTACCCTATTAATTTTCCATGAGAAGGAGGCTGGGCTTGGAGCTCTGCGCTTACGGTTTCGGTCATATGGAGATATTTACCATATTCGTCAGTGATCTCGAAATCAAATATTCGGATATGATGTTACCAAAGTTAACCTTTCATAAACCCTACAAGGTTATAATTCCTGAAAGGCAACAGCAGAGCGATAATACCATATAGCTCCCAAATATACAAGCTGTAGGATGTGAGTGCTGGGGCTGGAATATTCGGACAAAGGTTTTAAGAAAGTCTGCTAATGAGCACTTAACCAACCATCTTCAAAGGTGCTTACAACGGTCTTCGCTGAAGGACGAATGGGGTCAAAAGACATGTTATATCAGAGAGTGAGATTACTTGGAAGGCGAGGCTTGTCGAAGACTGCAAAACTATTTTAAGCTATTTGGCCGCCTGCAACAAAGTAACAGTGTTGTTTGATGGGCTTCGGGGGGGTATGAGAGGGTTTGAAAGCAACGAAAGAGCTGACGGCATCGCAAAACTTGTGGCCCAACAATGTCTGTATGGTCCAGAGGTTTTCTTGGTGGAACGTTAAAGGGTTACACCGCAGAACTAGCAAGAAGATGAGAAGAGTTTCAGTTCACAACTCATTGGCGTAAGATATAGAGAAAAAGGCAATACTTGTCGGAATATCTCCGAAAAACTTCTAAATCTCAAACAAAATAGCCTAAGGACATTGTTATTGTGTACTTCACTGGCCACTGGAAATTAAAATACCATTTTAGTAAGATAGGACTAGCTGGAGAAATGTATAGCAGGTTTTTGTAGATTTGCTGACTAAACGCTATTGTGTGCTTGTCCTCATGTTATAAGTTAAAAAAAATCAGGAACTTCATCCAAAATGCTAAGCTTTTTAAGTAGCCTACGGTTGGAGTTATTTTCCAAACAATTTTTTAGTATACGATACACCCCTAAGGGCTTATGTGGTACAAATATTGGTCTCTAAGCCTAAGGTTCTGAGGGATATTGTTTTCAAAAGCCATCAAAACATATCTTTTTAGGGTTTAGCTCAAATATACCCATATCTAGTAGTCAAATTAATTGATGTTCATCAGTGATCCCATAACTAACGAACGGCTCAACAGATATTTTTTCAGTTTTGTTTCGTTTGGGGGGTTTCTGTCTTTAGAAGGTTTGTATAGGAAAAATTGGAAGAATGATGTTACCAGACGTTGCTGTATGAAGAAATTTGAAACAGGAAAGTAATTTATTGGGGGTTTTACATTTCGAAAAAATACAAAGAAGCTGTCTAAACAGTATGGATATTAAACCAAGAATTTGAAAGAGCTGTACACCATATTTTAGGTTAGGATTGCCACATATCTAGAAAAAAAATAGTGTTGAATGAAAAAATATAAAATAGAAAAAAATGTGGATAAGGTTGCCACCTTTCAAAAAAATTATTAAAGGGTATTTAAATAAAATAACTACGTATTCATAGTATAAGAATATTGAAATTAAATAAATTACACAGAAATAAAGCGAAATATTAAAACATGGAAGTCAATTGTATCGTTTCGCTGAAAGGAATGTTTATAGCTATATTTTGAGGTGGGTTGACACCTGTTTGAAAAGTTAAATTTAATAAAACTATATAAAAGGTAATATATGTACTATGTGGGAGAAACCGAAATGATTTTTCGGGTTACATAAACAAAGGCAATTAACAAACAAATTTAGGTTGGACAACATCTGACGGGGCTTTCTAGTTTAATAATAATAATACAAACATATACCTTTTTTGCCAAATCTATTCTATAAATAATTTTATATGCAAATTTTACAACATACATCATCCGAAAGAAGTACATAGAAATTACGATTGTATATATTGCAAACAATATTAGTAGAACTTAATTGTTTCAAAATTACACGGCATATTTAATGAGGTTGGCGATTATATTGAGTTATAAAATAAATAAATCTAAGATCGCTGAAAATATCATTTGTAATAGAATCCCTATAGCATTTCATAAAATTAGTTTGAAACCAGGCATTTTTTTTATATTAATTTACTTGTATTGCGCGGAATTTTGAAATTTTTCGGTTAACAAGTAGAATGGGTATTTCAATCCACCATAAACCATCCAGCAATCCATTATACCAGTTTCTTTACTTACAGGAAGCCAACCTAAGAAAAATAGTTTTAAAATTGAATTATTTTAGGAGTTTATTAATTAATTTAGTTCAATAATTTGTTAAATTAGTTTTAAATAAGTATGCATGTAGTTATATTACACAGTTGTTTGTAATAATGAAGCACCATTAGTGACAGTTGTCATAATGACAACTCTCATAGCGCGATTTTTCGACCTTGTTTTTAAAATTGGTTTAAGAAAAATTGACCGATGCAGACTGTAAGGTATCATTTTGCAAAAATATTTCGAAAAATATTTGCAAATCTAATTATTGAGAAGTCATTGAAAAAGATTTTGAAAATTTTTATGCAGCCCATTTGAGCTTAAAGTTTCTTTTGCATCAGAGTAAATTTTTTTGAAAATATTTTTTCGAAATAAAAAAATCTAGAGTCTTCTTTAGCGGCCTGATTATTTAATAAATATTTAAAAAAAAAGGAGAATTGAAGAGATGGATGTGTGTGAAATGTTTAGCTGTATTTTTACATTTTATGTATAACTTTAAAATTACCAATTCCCATTCGAAGTATGGACTCAAAATTAGTACAACACAAATCATAAATCCGACAACTGTAACACCTACGAAAACCTTTGATTGAAATGTATAATAAACTTCCATTTTGCAGATGCCATGAAATCCGGATAGTATGCAACCCACTAGCGATAAATAGATGAAAATACCAATAACATCATGAAAGGGCGCCAAATTTAAGCGCAACGTACGGTACTCGTACAGATATGTGAAGAAGAAAATGCCAAAAACGATCTGAAAAATAATTACAATAATAATGGATTATGCATTTCAAAAGTGAAAATTTAAAAATGCTACAATTCGGTGGTATTAAGGAATATTAGCTTAAGTCGTGCGCAAAACTTTACTGATAGGAAATTACGAAATAAACTATCAATCGCGACAAGACAACCCTGGAAAACAAAATTGGATGGTCTCAATCTACCGATACTTAGAGGCTGTCCGAGGTATTGAAATATCTAGGTATAACCATAGTAGATAGGAGGCTTGAAGTTAAAAATCTCACGTCGAAATGAAGGTAAAGGAAGAACTGTAAAGAGTATCGGAGAACATTAAGTAAGACTCAGGATCTGAGGCTGGTTTTAGTACTTTGGGTATACAGAGCTTTAGTTAGAGCAACACCTACGTATTCTGCTATAGAGTGGTGGCCTGTCATGAGCCATGGTTAAATCCCCGGTGTCTGCGCTAAACAGACTGAAGAGGAGCGCTTGCGTCTGAAAGCTTTGTTGGACTTGTCACCCATGGATTTAAAGACGCAAGAGGAGACAATAAAAACGATGTGTCGACTATGTTCTTTTCGATCGTGTCACGACCATGAAAGCTTCGGACACAGCGAGCTGTTTGGAAGGCTGTCAGAGAAATACCCTATGTTTTGTCCTCAAGTGACAAACTGATACCGAGAGACTCTTTTGGCAGAAATATACCGTAAGATTTTGCACAAGTGAATAATGGAGAGATTCGTGTATATTCTTGGAAGGCTCGATGAAAGCTTTTTACTAGTCTGACGGCTGCAATACAGAAAATGGAACTGAAACTGGCTAACCACATGGATGACGATTTCAGATGCTTATTTGCCTTAGATGTAATCGAAATGATTTTCCAATCGGGGGTATTTGCTATGCTTGAGCTAGCGGTATGGATAATTAGCGAAAGGTAGGATGTAGAACAAATTAGAGTCTGCAATAACAGCCTAGTCGCGCTGAGGGCTTCAGAGGTAGTTCGAAATCTTCCTAAATAACCACAAAACTAAGTTCAGGCTGAACTCCATTGCAAAATGAATGAATGCACCCTAGAACCACATCCAATTATAGAACCAAACATGTCAGAGATTGTCAGGGGCATCAGGGTTATGAATAAGACCCATGAAAATCGTCGTTGCGCTGCGACACCTGCCAAACAATACAACGATTCCCGAAAAAACCGGCAGAGTGAAGACGAAATACCTTCTTAGGCGGGGAAGGAACGAGTTACGAGCCCTGGTTTGGTTGATTACAGGAGACAACCCATGGCGGCTGCACATAGTTATCAAAGTCATCATCGATGACCCGATGTGCACATCTTGTCTGAGGATAGCACAGTTAATTTCCGTTGTATCTGTCCTGCTTTTTCTAGGCTGAGATGGGACACATTTGTCTCAGAAATATTAAGATTGAAACCCTTCATTCTCTATCCCTCGATAAACTTCTCAAAGAGTTTGCAAGATTTGTGGAGAAGAAACAGAGGCTCGATCTCTACCTTTTTCCTTATCGTTTTTTTTCTCTTATTCTCTTTCTCTATTCTTTATCCTTCCCTGACCTTAAGTGCAACGGCCAACAATGCCTGAGTGCTTGGAAAACTGGTTTCAGTTTTCCGGCCTACCTCCATTTCATGTCACTCATACCAAGGCTAATCCGTGTAGTAAGCATTATGTTAGTTCCTTTCTAATCTGTTTTGATCATTTATACATTAGTGTCGTCGCATATACAGAAAAATTTCTTAATGGAAACGCCTGTTACACGGTGAGAACGAGTATAGAGAAGATGGTGAATGTCGAGCATTAGTTTCGCCGATACTTAGCTCCGGTTAATGATTGATGAGGCCTGCGAGGACTTAACAATAGATTACCGCACTAGACAGAGAAATAGTCAAATATCTAATTCTTTCCACGGGATTCACATATTTCGGAGCATTTTATACCACTTTGCAACATTTAAAACATTTTCACATATACCACTTTTACCTCAACAGCGTAGATTATTGTCGTTGCAAAGCCAGCAAATGAGTGTACATGATCCTTGCCTGCCTCGGTTTCCTCTACTAGCAGTGTCAGGGCCATAATTAAGAATGCGATTAAATGTATGACCATATGTATATATTTAACAATATTTGTTCGAACGCCACGTAAGAGTCGGAATATGCACATGCCTGTAATGAATGTGCAGACAAAAATTAATAAATTGAAATATTTTGTTCATGCATTTCGTGTGCTACGTATACTCACCGATACCAGTCAAACAAACTGCAATTACTTGGAAAACGCCATGACAAAAATAGCACTTCATCCAATATGTTAAGTGAAAACACAACGATATGCATATCAAAATGAAGGCGATCAGCATCGCCGCAGAAGTGACCTGACTCTCATACATTCTTTAAATTCCTTTCCATATGCAGGTATTTTGTGAATTTCCAAGAAAAATAATAAAAAATATATGAATGGATTGCAGATATTTGTGTTTACGAGTGTTGGCTTTTTTAAATCAAGTTTACGTTTTCTTTGTGAAAAACATGATTTGTCAAATTGAATGCTTGATACGTTTTACAACAAACAAACACTCAGAATTCAATTTTAACAAGTAAAGAAGAGTCTAATAAGTTCGGGTAAAAACGAACTTTAAATATCCGGTGTATGTTTTTTTAAACAATATTTGTTTTATTGTTTATTAGAAATTTAAATTTTGTATTTAGATAGAATTGAAAATAAAGTATCATGACTTTAAGGCACCCACGCCTTTTTCCCAAAATTAAGAATTTTACATATTTATCTCGTTTATTAAATTCTTCGTATCAAATGTAAATCAGCTAAGAGATTTAGTAAAATATCGAATATTCTAAAGAATGCTTCAAAGTTTCGTCGAGCTTGTTAAATTTGTTTCGGAGATACATTAAGCCTATTGCTCTGCAGTTCCATGATATTTGTCTATTTCCCACTCTTATAAAACTCTTCGTATCAAATTTGGGCAAAAGGTACATTATTTTTAAAATATCGAGTTATTTGATTTTGTTAATTACTGTTATATGAAAGGTCGGCATTAGTTTCGTCCGATTTTCACAAATCCGAAATTATCTTATTGTCTTGAAAAGCAAAGTTTGATTCAAATTTGGTAGAGTTTGACAAAAACATTTCGGAGTTATACCTATCTGCTCTAAAAAGCGCCATGCCACGCCTATTTCTACAGTTTTTGGTTTCGTATATTTTCTTCTATTCCCAAGCCTGTATATTACATTGGAGCAAATTATCTTTTATATTTACTACTAGCAAATACCCGGGATACTTTGACAGTTGTCAGGTTAACTATGTCTAAAACTATGTCACAGAATATAACATCCTTGTCACGTTCTCATTAGGACACAACAACCACAACGACTGTTGTCATCATGCGAGGACTGAACACCATTTTTCAGCATAGTTTTAGGCGCAGTGAATTTGACAACTGTCAGTTTGATGAGTTTTGTCAGGTCATCAGCATAGGGGGATAAAATTTACGTGAGCTGGATCGATTTGAAAATTTCTCCAAAAATGAAAAAACTACTTGATATAAAACAGTGCATGATTAAAAGGCCTGCTTTCTTGTTGTATGGGAACTGATGGCATATTAGATGTATATTAGATGATACTCTTCAGAAAAAAAAAAAAAATTTTCTTCGCAAATATTTCATTTAAAAAACAATAATAACTAAAATCGGTTCAGTAATTTGACAGCCAAATCATTACAGATATTCTACATATAAACGGAAAATAGTGAGTTTTTTTTATTTCTGTGAATTACCGTTATATGAGGCGTATGCATGCTTTTAGTCTGATTTCCATATTCTTCGCAATTAGCGGAGCTCAAATCTAAAATCTAGATGTGGTAGAGTTTGGTCGGGTAGTTTCGGAAATACAAGTTATCTATTCGCAAGGATGATTGCAAATTTTTTATTCGCCTTTGTTTTAGGGTTGTCAAATTCATGCCAAAAACTTTTCATGAAGTTTATCATGGAGCAGAGCTTGCCAGATGGAGTTTGGAGCAAAGAATGTAATGTATGAGGATCACTTTCGTCTTCAGATATTATCCGGGGTGGAAAAACATCAAACTTGTTGTCGAAATCCGTTCCCCATCATCCAACGTTGCTGAATGGTGAATGTTGTAACAACATTCTCAATACAATTGTTTAAAATCTTGTTGAATAGACAGTCCTTGGGCCAATATAAATCCGAGTCTTTCGGCACCGAGACTCCATAAGAATTCGGAACTTGTGCCCACAAAAGCTTTAAAGAAGCTGAACCTAAGTTTTTGGTATCAATTTTGATATCCGCCGTCGCCGAGCGTGTGCGAGCTCAGGTTCAAATCTCGGCCGGGGTAGGTAATATCAAAAAATTATAGAAAGTTTTTTCTAGTAGCGGTTGCCACTCGGCAGGCAAACCTGCGAGCGTATTTCTGCCAAGAAAAAACTGCCCATGAAACTCATTTGCCGTTCGGCGTCAAGATGCACACCACAAACAGTGGGATTCTTAATTTTTATAAAAGTAGCGTGGCAATTCTCATTCCGATTGTGTACAAAGAAATTACCATAAAAGAAGATCGAGAGACAAAACAAAATTAAATACAGACACCAAAGGCTTCGAAATATCTTTCAGTTTTGATATATCTCTTTGCACGATTTGTTGTTATAAATTTTGTATTTGAAAATTTTATCGGTTGTTCTCATCTCATCACAAATTTTGACCATTTGCTTTTTACCAGGAAAGATCGAACAAGTATAAGCAAAAAAAAATATCTGCTCCTGTTACAACAAGAATATCAAAAAGAATCAACCAGTTGGCGAACGTGCGCTAAGTATTAAACTAATACCGAATATTAATAATATAAGAATAACGAATAACCGGAATATAACCAAAGACTAACTTCACCTCTGACACCAGACATACTCTTTTGGTGGTCCTATTCTTATCGAACTATCGTGCAGGATACTTAAAATTATCTAATTATAAAAATGTCGAACGGCGCGCTGCCAAAAACGAAGACATCCAAATCATCACTCAAGTCCAACGATCGGCGCGATGAATCGTCGAAAGTACAAAATTCCAATAGTGAATTCTCATTTGAATTAAAGCCGAAACCGAAGCTGACCTGCATACCAGAGAATTGCAGTAAATTCTTTAGTGATCTACGGTGAGTTGTGTTATCTATATAAAAAGTTTTGCTAGTTGGTGACTGATCATTTGCAGTGAACCAACTTGCAGAAAGACGCAATCACTGAATGTATCGAAAAAGAATGAGGTGCCAGAGAAATCGTGGTCTGTTTTGTTTATCGGTTCCAAAAGCAATCTACATGGCAAAAATCTTATTATGTGAATTAGCTAAGCAAATACTAATCAAGATTATTCCATTTGGTTACCATACTGGATTTTTTGCAAGCTACTTCGCAACCCTTCTGAGGCTGAGCAAAATTAATAAAATATATTGTATGAAATTTTATGCGAAATTGCAGATTTTTTTTTAATGAAAAAACATGAAAGTATATTATAACACAATTAAGCAGTCTTTTATTTGAAATACAATGTTAAAAAAAAATGTTCGCTTAATATTGGTTGGCAGATACTCAAATTGTGGAAGTTTGTTTTAAGGTAGTCGCCGTTAAGTAGTCTACGAAAATCATTCCACATCACTTCTACTATGAAATAATCTGTTGTTCGGAGGCGAGGCAAAATATCGGGGCTCGGTCATAAAGAGTGAGATTAAGCTCAGAATTAATATTTCTACCGAAGAACTTAGCTAACGCTATGACCCAAGTCACGGCGAATTCATATAAGGTGAAGTTGATCCAGCAGCTAACTGAATTCGCTTGTAAAACGTTAAGTCAAAATGGTGTGTTTGTTGTAAATCATACTGTCATTGTGCATATAATTTGTTAGTGTAAATTTTTGTTTTCGTACGTATAAACTTCCTGTTATGAATTCGCCTTGACTCAAGCCTTATGAATGTACCCTAGTGCCACACTTTTCACCTCAAACAGGAAAAGCTCGGCCATACACCCCACGATGTTCGTGCTAATTTTATTTACTGATGTTTTATCAATGCAATTCTTAAAATCCAATACTTGGCTGCACCAATTGGTTAGATAGTAAGACGGTAAGATTCTTATTTTCTTTTTACACATAAAAACTTACCAAATAATTTATTTCTACATTTTATTTTTAATATTCATGGCATTTCTTAGAACACATACAATTTAAACTAAAAAAAGTGCAGAATTCAGGAGTCCCAGCTAAAATCTCTGAACTCATTCGTTCAAGTTGTATACCACAAGCGCTAATGCATATAAAAGTGTCAATTTAAAGATTTTCACAAAAATACGCATTCCGGTGGTAGTGGCTGCTATTTCTCAGTTTCTCTTGATTCGATGCTGTGAAAGTAGTTGAGGTAAATTCGTCGAGCTCGTGCGATGCGGATTTGCTTATATTCTCCAAAATATATTTGAATTATGTAGCGCTTTTAAAATTAATACTAGATTTTGAAATTTTCGCCTTTCGTTGAAGTTTCTCTGCATGAGAATAGAAATATCGAACTAATAACTGAAATTCTCATTAATAATTGATAACATTAGTAGAGATGAGTAAGTATTTATCGCATTTTTCGTAATTAAAAGGTTGGAGAACATGACCTGCCGAATACCCCACAGAATTTTGGAGAGTCTCAAAAACTTATTAATGGCACCATCGTTTGATTACTCTGTGCATTTCTAATAATAAATAAGGTTTCACTTAACCCGATTGGCATACTACGAAGTTGCCAACACCAAATAGGTCTCAGCAACCAACAGTAATCGGCAATTATGCGTAGGGTTGGATTTTCATTTTCTTAAATTTTCATGCGCTTGGTTTTATTTGGTAAAATTTTTAACTGCAACCTGTGCCATAGAAATGCCAACATATTGACTTTTTATAATTATGCATTGGTTGCAAATCGAAATATGTAAAAACTTTGGCTGTGCTCATTCAATTCACAACACTTGACGTGAAATTTGACCGAATGAAAACCAAGCAATATATATAATATTTATAAAAAGTTATCACCACATGCAATTTTTTAGAGAAAATTCTAGAAGTTACTCACAAACATTATAATTATGTAGGTTTTAATATCATATTTCATAGTATGATTATATCCACAGGTTGCTTTTAAGATAAGTATAATTTAAAAAAAAAAAATTTCATTTTATGAAATTCAAGAACTGAGTACAGTGAATTCCAACACTAATTACGAAGAAAGTTCATGGTAAATTGATTGGTAGTACTTTAAAGTATCATAATTTTATGTTATATGTGTTATTCCAATCTTTTTTTTTTTTGAAATAAAATTGTACCTTGCATTAAAATACTCCTGAAAGTAAAATTTTTGATTTCAATCTCAACTTCCATCAACAGTATGCGATCAGAGTGCTCTATCCTCTATGAAATTACTTTTTTTTTAAACAAAATTTCTACATCATTCTATTTTTGGCCGCTCTTTCAACTATACTGAGTAATAAATGCGAAATCCAAATTATTTATTTGTTTGTAGTTTTTTAGAGTTTTTGGTTTTTTTTTTGCTTTAAAAATTAATCCAATCAATTAAAGCTGCGAAAATGTTCGGTATGTCAGCGCTTTATTTGTCTTATTTGCAGAACACTAAGTTATTTCAATGTCAAAATGTAGATATATTCTGTATATCGTACATTTTTTAGCGCCCAATGTTTACATTACTACATTCTGGATATCCATTTCATTCAGCTAATTTGTCTAGTCACAAATGATTCACAGCATTGCAAATCAACTCTTCATCATTCAAAATTATTCGTTAGAATTCTTTAGTGTGCCAACACAAGTTTTATTCAATTACTATTTACACAATTCGTAATTTTTTCATAATTATCCGAAATGGATTATGATCGAGAGCCACATACATAGATCATGAATGTGTACATACTTAGGTAATGCATATATATTACGTACATATGTATGCCCATACATTATATGTAAATGAGCATGTGCGAGTGTCTGTTAAATTAATGTTTATTTGACTTGATTTGATAAAATATTTAAATGCACTAACACCATATGTGATGTAATGAAGTGATTAGCCCCAACCACAGTGTTGTATTATTTTATCGCTTTCACCTGGAATAAAACATTAAACTTATGTTATTTTTGCAAAATTTTGAAATTTTGATATTTTGCTAAGTTTTATTAAACTTATTTTATATTAGGGCCTATAAGAGCTATTGACATGACCGTTATAGGGTGATTATTTCTACAAATTTCTATTCGAAGTCGATTTACACACCGTTTTCAAAACAAACAAAAAATATAAAAATTAAGTCAAACATCTTTATAACGTATGTTTTTTTTTAGATTTTTAGACGTGTGGTTTTCAAGGAGGCAATACTTTTTTCGGAGTTGAAAAAAATAGACTTACTCCTCATAGACTTACTCCGGAACAACTTTTGCAAATTGCGCAAATTTATTACTAAAATAATGAATGGTTCGGTTCGCGCGAAGCATCGCAAGAAATTTTTTCCAGCGATGAAGCTCACTTTTGATTAAATCGGTACATTAATAAACAAACTTGTTGCATTTGGAGTGTTGATAATCCACAAGCCATTGTTGAGAGCCGTTGCGTACTCAAAAAGTCACTATTTGGTGTGCTCTATGGACAGAGGGAATCATTGGTCCATATTTCTTCAAAAATCAAACCGGTAATAATGTTACAGGCAATGGGGAACGCTATAAATCCATGATTAATGACTTTTTTGTGCCTGAATTGAGGGATGTTGATATGGACGACTTTTGGTCCCAACAAAACCGCGCTAAAATAAATTTATTGAAGGAAACTTTTGGTGAGCGCATTATCTCGCGTCGTGGGCTTGTGGCGTGGCTTCCAAGATAGTGCGATTTAACACCCTAGGACTATCTATTGAGGGGTTATGTAAAGTCGCTTGTCTACGCAGATAGGCCCGAGACGATTGATGCCTTGGAAGATAATATTCGGCACGTTATTGCTGACGCACGGCCCCAATTGCTGCAAAAAGTTGTCAAAAATTGGGCTTCTAGGTTAGAATTTATTCAAGACAGCCGCGGGGGTCACTTGCCGGAAATCATTTTTAAGACATAATGGCAAACTCTTATCTTTGTAATAAAGCTCAATTCCTTACCATAACATTAAATTCTATACGTTTTATTTCTTCTTAAGACCACAAGTCTTGAAAAAAACACCATTTATATGCAAATGTAATCAAATTTAAAATTTAGGCATTTTATTACTTAGGTGCATGGTACGGACATATCCTATATTAAAATCAGTATTTATGATTCGATTTTCATAAAATTAAACACGTACAATGGGTGTGCAACGAGAAATGTTTTAATAAAAAATAGTAAGCGCCACCTAGCGAATCGAGTTAGTCAGAAAATCTGTATTTATGACCTTTATCATCTCTTATTTATCACTCATCAAAACTGCAAGCTAAACAGACAAAGTCGCGGGTACCAGCTAGTTATTCATACAAAATTTTTCGACTTGGTCTCTAATCTCTATTGGACTCTATTCTCTGAAACTTGATCACTACTCATGAATGCTAACGTTTGAAATTCGTTTGACTGAGGGCCGGAAATTGTTGGTCCACTAATTGAATGAAAATAATGAAATAAAAGAGAAAAATCTTTTAGACGATCGCATTTAACATGCAATTGAAAATTACAGATGAAATATTCCAAAATATTACAAAAAATGTGTTTAGTGAAAAAAATTGCATAGTGCAGTGTAAATTGTGGGGCAAACTTCAATAGTTTAAGTTAGGCTGATTGTGTCTGCCCTCATCTTTTGTTTAAGGCACACAGGCTTTTTGTCCCAATGCTGCTTCTATAAAACCTATTAGTTGAGTAAAGAAATCTTAGAAACTCTCCGAATTTAGGTCAGCTAGACAACAATTGAAACCTTGGCGAAATTCTCAAGTCTCGCATAAGGGAGTTCGACGATAGTTGCCCAAGCTTCTGAGACTTTTGTTACTTCTTAAAGCCAGAAAATTAAAGTAAGTATTTAAAAATGCGCTAGAAAAAAAATCCATCTCCGATTTGAAATAAATTTTTTTTTTGAAATCGCTATATATTCTGCCAATTGCGTACAAATTCCTTCAAAATTAATAAAAGCCTACCTGAATTAAAATATGGGTTTTCCCAAAAAAATATTTCTTTAGCACCAAATTTATATCCTCTTTCTTTCTTTGATAGTCGTTTTCCTTCAATACAGACATCTTTTTAATTTGAATGTGCGTTGCTGCTCTTTACTAGAATACAATGCGGAAATATAACTTTGGTTGTAAATTTAGCAAATGCTCATGACTTTGGACTAACAACCAAAATATATTTCATTGGAATTGATTAGATAGCAGACGAAGATATCAACACCACCGACAGGGCTAGCTCGTCTGCTTTTAGGTTGAGGAGTATTCGCCGAAATCGTTGACACTTGGCTTCAGTTGGTACATCTAAATTGGGACACTTATGTAAAAAAAGCAAATACTAAGCAATGGATGTGGTAAATTTAGTCGCGTGTTCTCCAAAATTATTATATAATTATTATCGAAAAATGTCCATCTAATTGAATCACCCGATACATACGTAGAGCTCGTGCTAAAAGCTCCTGCTTAAATTTACTTGATTTATTGAAAATTAGGGAATGAAATATGTACATTAGATGGGGACGATTTGTATTGGTCTAAAATGAATTTCGAATTTTCAAAGTTTGATAATGTTCAACAGATATTATATAGAATTTTCAAGGCACATTAAACGACAACAGAATGAATTATAATTGTCTTTGATATATGACCATATCTCTGGGGTTTGAGACCTAAAAAAGTAAATACACTCACTTCATTGCAATTATACGTAAATGAAGTTGGTGAAATTTAAATTTTCTTTTATATAACTAAAATCAGTTTAATTTTCTACTACACTAGTTTACACGAAAAAAGTACAATATTAAAAAAAAAGAAGTTTTTCAAACTAATTTTAGATCAATGAACACGAAAATTAGTCACACCAGTTTTCAGGTCCTTTGCAGTTATTGCTAAAAATCTCCAGAATCAAAAATAAACTTAATCTTTTATAAGTAAAGTTTTAAAGGTACATGTAGCCCCTTTACTCTGATATATCTTTTTTGTACATCGATCATACAAAAAACCAATTTAATTTTTTAGATTTTTTACCTAAGTTTTGGCATAAAACGGGCTCTAACAGTTAGGACATCTATAAGAATGTAAACGTTTTGGATATAAACGTTTGCATAATGTTATGCTAAATTCAGATAAGTTTCTAAAATTGCGATTCATAAAACAGTGTTGAAAGACATTGAGGGTGCGGTTCTTATTATATGTATGTAGAGTAGCCAAATGGCGTTACTTGCAAAGGTTTCAGTTTCAAGAGTATCAGATACTTATGCCACTATTCTGAAATTGTTTTGAAATTCAATTGTTGACATTGAACCAATTAATTGCAAGTAGTTTTTGTTGCCAGATGCTGCACATATTTAAATATACTCGTATTGCTATAATTATGATGTCATCTTAGCACCAACAAGTAAATGTGTACAGAAAGGCAAGTATGATAATTTATGTGTTTCAAGTATTTATATGAATCTGGTAAAGGAATGTGTAGTTGTCTGATGATGGACCAGGGATAAATTGAAGTATCTACTGCAATGAAACTAACATTGCCGCTCGCATCAATGCTGAAAGTTATAAGTGGAAACTGGAATTAACACAAATAAGACTGTCAGTATTGAAATCTAATTCGGTTTTGGACTTGGCAGGCGATTGCAATGTACTGCAATGCTGCCTGTCAAAGAACATAAATCACACTTCATAAGTTTATCATCAAGCTTAGCTTAGCACGCGGAAAGGCTTGCCTCTCTTTTAGTGATGAAGGAATGAAGATACTTGTGGCGTATGTTATATAACTACATACATATATAGCAATACCATTTCTTATATCAGAATTAAGATTACTTTGTATGGTTTTATTAACTTTATATATTCACAAGACTTAAAAAGGTGGATGGGGGTGAACTTTTTGTAGGTTGACTCATCATGATTTTGATTACTCATTTCGACGGATGGACGTGACATCTAGAAATTATTAAAAAATATTTGTTTTTAATACCGGTCGTCCCTTGGTGGATAACGGCCGTATTTTTGCCATTAAAATGTTACAACATCCATTTTATTGTTAATAAGTTCCCGAACCCTCCTATTTAGCTCTCATGTAACATCAGTTGCTAAGCTCAAAATTCATTGTAGTTTTTTGTTTGATCTTATACTCGTGTACTGAAACAATTCATTTAATGAAACATGGATTGAAAATATATTGAAAAATATTAAAATTCTTGTGAGCTAGATCGATTTGAAAATGTCTCCATAAAGGCATGTGCCTAAGTGCGCGAGCCAGAAGGAGCCAGAAGTAAAACTTCTGTGCCGACTCTACAAGGTGATGAAAAATTAAATATGAGGCGGAGTTTTTTAAGACATCCTTTCTAGTTTTTTAGTTTTAGAATGAGTGAAAGTAGTAGTAGAAATTGGTAATAATAGTAGTTGCATTCATAAAAATTGCTCAAAATAGTAGTAGAAATTAGTAAACACAGTAGTAGAAATTAGCAACAAAAAAAATAGTGTTAATAAGTGGTAGCATGCAGAAAAATAATAGTAGAAAATAGTAAAAAATAGAAGGAGTAAATAGTAGTAACACTAAGAAAATTAGTATTAGAAAACAGTAAAAATTGTTGTAGAAATTAGTAGTAGTACAAATAAAAATAGTAGTAAAAATAGCAGTAGTAATTAGTACTGGCGCAAGTAAAAATAGTATTAGAAATTAGTAAAATAGATAGCTAAAATAGTAGTAATAAAAATTAGTAACATTAAAATAGAAGTAGTAAAAATTAGTAGAATATAGCTAAAATAGTAGTAGTAAAAATTAGTACCATTAATTAAAATAGTGGTAGAAATTAATAAAAAATAGTAGTAGTAGCATTAGTAAAAAATAGTAATAGAAATTATTAAAAAGAGTAGTAGTAACTAGTAGTAGCATAAATTAAAATAGTAGTAGTAATAAGTAGTAGCCTTAGTAAAAATAGTAGTAGTAGTAGTCGTAGTAATAGTGGTAGTAAATACTAGTGGTGATAGTTAGCAGTAGTAGTAGAAGTAGTAGTTGCAATGGTGAACCTCCCGAAATACTGAATGGTCTTGAAAAGGTCCCGATATATCTAGTCCGAAAATAATGCCGAAATGGTCCAGAACTTGTCCTCCAGAACTTGTCCTGAGCTAGTGCCGAAATGGTCCGAAGCTATGTACATATGTAGGGACATAAGTATGTATGTACATATGTAAACGTGACTTTCGTCACCCCATGTAAAAAATCAGTGTCGCTAAACTTCTTTCAGTTCAAAAATAATCTATTTAAATATCAGCAATCATTTTTGAGCTCAAGGCCAGTTTTTATTATGAAAGTATTAGAAATAATGCCATCGCTCTAACTGTTGTTGCAAATTCGATGGGGGGGAAATAACAGCAGTTCACACGTCCGCTTTGCATTGAAGGCTGCGTATTTGCCTGACAAGTGGAATGTTGCGAATTCAAAGCCGGGCAGTGTCTAGATAGAAATCTGATGAGGAGTTGGGGTGATCTCCGTAAAATAGTTGTACCGCTCTGTTTTTTTTTTATAATACTTTGGTAATAAAGACTGGCCTTGAGCTCACAAATTATTGTTGGCATAAATAAATTATGCCGAAAAATAAATAAATGTCACTTCACAAAAATCATAACAGTTATAAAAAGATACCAGTATAGTTATAATTAGCCTATTCGTAGGACATGCTCGAAAAAAGGGAAAAGTTCAGTCCATACAAAGCGATGTACATCCCAGACTAGTCGCATTTTTTTTGCAGGGAAGAAACTCCAAATACATATACATATTTACCTGTAACACTGTTGCCAGAACTTTTTGAAAAAAAGTGGCTCAAAAGGCGAATTAAAAAAGCTGAAAAAGGTTAAATCAAAATTTGTTTAATCCAAAACATATGAATCAATAATTAAAATTTTATAATTCAATAAAAGTTTTATATGGTTTTGGAATATTTATATTTGTTTTATAAGCTTTAAAAATAATTTATTTGTAATGTATATTTATGAATTTAATGTATTCTTTCCATATGCAAAATTAATTCATATATCTATATCTGAAGTTGTTGAAGATACATCAGATAAATTGGAGTATATATTAGAAGGGTTCATCAGTTGGACGAGATCTTTTTAAATTGCGAATACAAGGCAACACTTTTCTTCCTCTTTCAACACATATCCAATTTTCATTTAAATACTAGTTCTATTTCTTTTCTTGTTTTGACAATGTTCATAGCGTAAAAACTGTGTTCGACTTCTGCATTGCTGAAGGATGATATGCCGAACACACTACAACGTAAATTACTTCGCATAAACCGAGTGTGTCCACACTTGCCATTCCGCATTTATCTTGACAGCTCTGTAGCCTCAGGGTTGCTTGGTTCTTCGATCATAGGTAGAATTTTCAGAGATTGTGTACATTTTTAATATATTTCAATTTTATTGTGATAATATACATATATTTTTTAAATTAAAGATCACGACAGAAAACTTCTAGAGGAAGTACAAATAAAGGAGAAGTTGAGTGAAATGCCAATATTTCACACGGTTTTCGATTGTTACCGAAAAAAAATTTTGAGCCGACATTGTTTGTTCGTAATTTCGTTCTTAATTTATGATAAAATACCTCATTTCATCTTAATTCATTGATAGATCTTACAAGGCGAAATTACTTATGTAGTTTCATCGTCATTTGCTCATAAACTAAGAAAGAGCGATAAATTACGATAGTGTGTACGGGCTTTAAGATTTAAAAACTAAAAACAGAACTACAAAGGGTAGCAAAAGGATTTTCACCAAGCGCGTTTTTATGTAGAGTTTTCCCCAAATATAATTTTGCATTTTTTCCATTGCATTTCAATGGCATTTATTTCATTTTTTTAGTATCGATTGTACATTTTTAAGAAACGGCTAAATTCAAATTTTCCGGCTAAAGGAAAATAGAGCTACATCTATCCGGAAAAAGACAAAAATGGCAACACTCATGAGTAATAAAATTCTATTCCACAGAACACGCTGAGCAATAAAAATATGAACAGCAAAAAGACGTAATGCATGAAATGTTTGTTTAGCAACAGTTGATTTAGCGATGAACAAAATTGGCTGCATTTGCAGATGAAGTCATTGCAATTTGCAGTAGTATTATATGCGACAAAAATGCTGAAATGCATGGAAAATGTAAGTGACGAAAATTCCTAGAAGCAGCTAAATATAGCAGAATATTGGAACGAATAAAGCAAATATTTTTGAACATTCATCTGTGTATCCGGAAAGTATATATGTTTGTATATATGTAAGTAAGTAAGTGTGTATGCATAAACGAGTGTAAATCTAAATAAATAAATAATCATTATACATATGTGGTGATAATTCTTCGTGGGTCTGAGATTAAAAATTACGTATGTATGTAGGTGTGAACGATGGTAAACACAAGCATTTGTATCGGGCGTGAAAAGTGCCAAATGTGTTGGTAGTGTATACGAACACTTGTTGCACCTAATTAATTAAGAAGATAAAAAAACACCTGAAATGTTATCCATGAAATGTATCGGTACACTTCGTGCATGCACTTAGTAAAGAAGACTTTTAAGTATTTAGAAAGCTTTAAAATACAAGTAATAAAAAACTAATAAATTCCTTTTTTAATGATCGAAAGGGTAGGTGTGCGCGGCATATGTATGTGTTGTTAATTGATTTTCATTGCACTGCGGCGCTGATAGATGCGCCACATGGTGTGTTGCATATAAAAACATTATACATATGTAGTATGTTTGTATTCATGAGCGGAGAACAAGTTTTGCGCACGCTTTTCGATTAAAAAACCCCTTCGACTTTTGGGCGCAAATCATCGTGTAATGAAATAAGGTGAAGTCACTTAAGGGGTGATTGTTGTAATTTCGAAAATTTCGGCATGCCAGCTTTAAAGTGATGCCTATTCTATTTATTTCTAGGCAAAATAGAAAGAAAAATGATAGAGCAGAAATTTTAACAGTTTTGTCAAGAAAGTATGTATGTGTAGGTATCATTGTTTGCTTGCTTCTGTTTTCCTTTCACTTTTTGCTTCAAATGTATTGAAAATCATAGTCCTGATAGTTTTATATTTTACTGCGAATTTTCGTTCACAAAAATTTCCCAAAAATGGGAAATTTTACGGCAAAGTCTAGCGAATAAATTTGTTAGAAGAAGATCGCAATTATGTTACTCGCCGTATGCGTTCAACATCCAGCGATGACTCCAGCATAGATTTCAACAATCAGGGTCGTAGGACTATGACGAAAACGTGTTAAAAACACATATAAATCGCACTAGGAGCAGTCTATGGAAATGACGGTGACACTGATAATGGAACTTTTTGGTTTTGCCTTCAAGTGCATAGCCGCAGTCGGCATGTAGAAAAAGTGAGGTTATGTATGTAAGTGATTTCACCTTATTTCATTACACCATGGGCGCAAATAAATTTATAATATTCTAATTGTCAAGGGATGATATGATTTGCGTTTTAAACAAGTGCTAGCCACTTTTAAAACCAAGCCTATATTTTAAAAATGTATGAATTCATTCGTCCGTATAACTGCATTGGGAGAATTTCAAAAGAATACGTTATTTCATTAACTATAAAATATAATTTTAATATACACATTTTCAAAAATCAAAAAAATCGGGCAAAAACCACGCCTACTTCTCTTACAACGGTAATTTAGAAAAATCTAAAATTATGATATTTTAGTTACTTTAAAAGATAATGTGCTCATAAATTTATTATGATGGTTGGATTTTGATAGAGAAATATAGGGAATCAAATGTTTTGAAAATAGCACTCTATAGAGAAAATCTGTATCTTAAAAATTACCACTACCAAATTTAGTACACACTTTACATTTCAACTTAGTTGGCGTAATTTCGTAAATTGTAGAGTTGGACAAAAACCAAGTCCACTTCTCATATAACGGGAATTTATTAAAACCAAAAAAATGGGATATTTCAGTTACTATAACCTATAAAAGACATGTTCTCAAATTTTATATGCAAAAGACGTGGTTGGGAGAATTAGACGTGGTTTATAGGAAATCGTGGAAAATGAGCGTGAAATCCAACTTTACAGATATTAGGAATATTTCTGAAACTACCTTTTCAAACTCTTCCAAATTTGATACACAATATAGATTTTCATTTAGTAAGTTTTGGAAAACGGTCGTATTACGTATAAAGGATAATAACTCGTTTAAGTTTTGAAAATGAAGTGAATTATATAAATAGGAATTATTGAACCTCTAATTTTTCAGTGAGAAAGTATAAAAATACGATTTATAGGCTGAGGTTTATTAAATAAATCTACAAAATACTAAAAAGGGGGCACTGTGCCGCTCATATATAAAAAAAAACCTGTAGACCAAGTACTTGTATTTGAAAACTGTCAAAATCCGCAATACCAAATAGCGGTACAATTGACGGCATCACCTTCTGTATTCAGTTCATCGTGCGATCGCGTAGATTCTTCAGTAAGAATTATCCAGCAGCCAAATTGTCGAATTGTCGTCTGTTCTCTATCCAAAGTGTACG
The DNA here is from genome assembly GCA_951828415.1 of Anomoia purmunda. Lineage (NCBI taxonomy): Eukaryota > Metazoa > Arthropoda > Insecta > Diptera > Tephritidae > Anomoia > Anomoia purmunda. The sequence continues at coordinate 29,713,732 of OX639996.1, read as the reverse complement.
CAAACAGAAAATTTGCGGAAACTTGCAATTTTAACTAACATCTTAGAGATTTATTGTTGACGTCCAAAAGTGCGAAATGAGGCCAGTTTTCTCGACTGCGCGCTAAAATTTATCTCCTCTTTAAACGCGTTTTCGTTTCCCGAGTGCCTGCTATATTTATCCCGCGGGCAAATTTAACAGGCAGTAAATTTTCCGGTTAAAATATTGTCGCTTCGACAAATCCATCTGTTTTTATTTTAAACATAAAACAGCAAATTGACTTCTTTAAATTTTTTCGTTTGAGGTATTTGATTATAATGCCCTCGTCGGAAGCTCATTTTTTACCCAACTTTTGTTGTCTATATGCACATTAAGGTGGAGTGATCTTATATGAAAAATAAAAAAATTGCCTATTTTTCAACGGCATAGTGATACAAAGTTGTCTATGAATGAGAAAAACAAACGTACGAAATATTATTTACCTATCTTGATATCTTCAGGTGCCCCAACACAATTGAAAATCGCTAAGAATAACAATTGTTCCCCTTTTTTTGCCATATTTTTAAGATTGTTCTGTGAATGTATTATTCTGAATTGCAGCACTGCTACAAAATTAATAACAGTATAATAACTTGGGAATGCGCTAACTTAAAGAGCAGTATTTATTTGGATCATTTGTTTATTGAAAAAAGCAAGATAAAAATGCGTGATGTTAATAATATTTAAACGTGAAATTGATTTTTCGTATAGAAATGTGGCATTTGCTGACGTGAAAGAAGTCTTGCCCTAATAAAACCGTCTCGTTTGTGTTCTCCACAAACTGCACTTGAAGCTTCTGTCACTAATTTGATGCATCGCTCCACGGCTTGGGTGTGGCATGGAAAATCTTTTATATTCTGAACTCTACCTAAACCACTTTTAACAATCGCTTTCAAGGCTTCATCCGATAAATTGAAAATCAGCGGTGGCTCAGTTATTTTACATTCTTGCCATGTAATCATTTCGGTATAATCTTCGGCGTTGAAATTGAAGGCAGGCACTTTAAATGTTCGAAGACCTGGAGCATCCTCTGATCTTGCTGTTGAAATTGGTTGATAAGCTAACTCACGTATGCTTTCTCTGTCGTCTCCGAGCATAGTGATAAGAACATTCTCTGGATGGCCGAAATATCCATTTCGTTGGATTACCTTGTCAACGATCTCTTTTAAATCCGTGTTCAAATAGCGACTCAGCCTAATCGTTTTCCACAAGTGCTTAGCTCCATTTATGCCCGAGGGATTTTATTGTGAACCACATTGGAGCATAAACTTTTGTTACGTACGTGGCTGATATCACCAATTTTTCTTCGGGATCTGTTTTAGTCACATATAATCTCAAAATTCGGTTTGCCGTCGTAAGCCATCTAGACTGGTTCAGGGGCCCAGGTTCCATATTAGCTAAATTGGAAGAAATAACACCAGTGCTGATAGCCGTCGCTATATCGTAAAGATATTTTTGGTCCGTGCTCAAATCATTTCTAGTAATCTCAGGTAATGTTGATGGAATGGCGGTGAATTTTACTACTGGCATAGTTTCACATTTTTGTAATTCGGATCCAATAGGACCTGAAAAGCACTTAGGCCCTGTGGTTTTTCCATCTAAATGCAATAATAGGTGTCGCAGTGGTAATTCATTCGAATGTAACTGACAGACAAACCACTGTAATGGTTTTTTAAGTTCTTCTTCCATCATGCGAATCACACCGCCTTTAAAACCTGTGTTAACTACTGTTCCATCGCAACCAACAACAGATATTTCACTGAGTTCCACGGATTTGGATTTTAAGTAAGTTAAAATAGTACTTTTAATACCTTTCGCAGTGCCCGACTCACACGTGACATGGCCGAAATAATGACTTCCTGGCTCCGATAAAATCACATAATGGTCTTCTATAACTCTTTTTCTGCAAAATTTACCTTCCTTCTGAGCACTAACCAAAGTTTTATCCTTTCTGCCATCAAAATAAATACCGCATATGCTTCTATTACGATCTACATTCTGTAAAGCTGATCTGATTTTAGTTCTCTCACGGCGTAACTTAGAACGGTCAATGACAGCACTGGTATCGTTTGATGAAACTATTCCCACATCTTTTAACACAGAAGAAGCTATTATAGCAGCGGCTCTGTCAGAAACTCCAGTGCGATCGCACGCAAGAGCTAAGGAAGGTAAATTAAATCTCTTCGTTTTTGGTGGTGGCGCAACTGGATTTTTCTGTGGACTACAAGCTTCGCTATTGCTGGAACTGGCACTGATAGTTTCGATTGTCAATTCCACATCATCATGTAAGGAGCGAGAAGAGCACGGTTTCTCGGAAACAATTGTGTCTCGGCTACGAAATGAACTTTTTTGTTTTCTCTCTTGGTTTTTCTTATTTTTAATAGTCGCAGCTTGATCTACATCACCTATCATCATTTTTCTTGTAGTTCTTTGATCTAGTAAAAAAGATATTTCTGCTTTGGGAACACGACTGTCCCTCAAACAAGAACAGTTTGAGGTAAGTTGGCATTTGCAACTGCAGATGTCAAATAATCTGTGGGACTCAGCTTTAAATGTATTAATTTTTTCTTGATAGTTTTTATTTGATTTACGACCTTGATAAGGCTTCATTAAACTTCTATATTTGTCGTGGTAGGCACGAATTAGTTGAAGCACTCTCTTACGGCTAACTATTGGCAGCGATGATTTTTTCCAAAAATCTATAATTTCTTGAGCCAATCTTTCTGATATGTCTTGGACCGTTGGCTCTTTTGTATTTTTATTCGCTGAACTTATTTCATATTTATTTCTTTTTAAAAAAAATTCGAAGAACAGCGCTGTCACCAAAACACAAATATTTTTCAACGCGAATCGCAGTGTCGCCAGAGCTTATGAGTATGAAGTTAATACTATGAACAGTGCAACGGTAAATTGCTTATTGTGTCTAAAAAAGACAAGAATAAAAAATCGCGCGCGTGTGCACTTAATGGCATTCAAATAACGTGTGATGAGAGTGGTGAAAATACTTCCCCGCATACCCCCCGCGCTATCAAAGACTAACACGGCAACGTTCAGAATTTAGTTTAGCGAAAATGATAATAATTTTTTTTTTGGCTAATTTTCGTGAATATCTCTAAAACTTATGAGGTTGGGGGCACCTCGAAATATATTAAGCGCCAAATAAAATTTTGTGTGCATATTTGTAAGTAACAAAAGCAACTTTTTACAGGTATTCCAAAACGAATACGATCAAATATTTTTTTCGCTCCACCCTAATGCACATGCTTGTTTTTAATTAAAAAAATATATGCCACATAAGAAAACTTCCTGGATTTATTTTTTTTTTTTAAAGCTGATTTTGTCTTTTTCGTTTGTCTTCTCTCCGGTGCTCAGAAAAAGAAATCGAATTTATCATGCCAACAAATTTAAGTTCCAGTTTTACGACTCTCACATTAACATCCAGTCGAGAAAAGCGCCCTGAGACAGTTTAATTATCATATTTTATTATTTCTAACTTGGAAATTCTAAAATAAGCTGTTCGTACCCACCTAACTTCCTAGCTGGCAAATTGTAGCTTCCCCTCGTAATGAAATATCAAATCAGCTTTATTAATTGTCCCTTCCTTTTTGCACATGCGAACGTCCAATAAAGTGCAAGTTTGAGGCAATTCAAAATTCGCCTTTGGTTTTGGCCTGAGGCTCCTCCCTTCTCAAAAAACGCTTCAAACAAATCAAAAAAGTGTGAGGGGCTTTCAAGCATTTCAGAAACACTTCATCATTCTATAAGGCTTGTATGTACTATACACATACATACATACTTATACTGCATGTCTTGGACTTCTATTGACCACTAAAAATTTTATCTACACTTTTCGATTGATTTTACTCAATGTCATTGAAAGGACAAAGATGTTATTTGAATTGGTTTTGGTTTGCTTTTTTGTTTTCCTAATACATCAAAAAACAAACGACGCCAGCACAAGATGAACAAACATTTTCACGCCAATCAATTGCAATTTCAGTGCACTTACACGCACTTTAAGTGTCTGCTGGCGCTAAACGCAGTAATTAATTTTAATTCAAAATCAATTATCGCGCGAATGTTGTCGGATGCACACACATGTCATGTGCCACTCAAAACTGGTTTATATAATATCATTTAAAGCGATCACAAGCACACACAGATGCACATATGAATTTATGTACCAATGTACATACATATATAAAAATCCCAAACGCTTAGTTATTTATAGCAATTGAATAGAAGTATAAGTTTACAAATAATGCTAGATTTAGCGGGCTTGAATGAATTTACTTGTTACATATTATTTGCAGCTATTAATGCAATTGGAGTTCTCTCTGGCTAAATATGTGCAGAAGAATTTTTTAAGTATAACAATATATGTACGTATTTTAAATAAATATTTTTCTGTATGTAATTATGAAAAACAGTAAACTTACAATAAACGTAAATTAGGGCTGTTCAGATTGGTTTGGATAATTTTAAAATTCTTTCGATATCCATTCCCATCACTTTTGGTTTCCTTAACTATTTACTTAAAGCTTATTAGCGCGAATCAGAAATTAGAGACCTCCGAAATATTATTAATTACTAATTAAAAATCACTTTTTACAGCGACATCATTTGGAGTTTGGAGAATAATTTCAAAGCAAATAGTGTTGGTTGCATTGAAAATGGTAGCTAGGATTTTCTAATATGCTATTCCGATGATCATCATTTACAGTAAAATCAAAACATATTTTTAGTAAATTTAAATTGGTGAGCAAAAAATATGAACCGTACAAAAAATCCATTTTGATTTCTTAATATCTCACAGTGTCATATAGTGATTTCAACAATTGATCAGATAGTAATTTTTTATATTATTCGCAATTTTTTCATGTAGGTTTTTTGAAAAAAATTTTAAATTTTCTCCAAAATAAAAAAATGTAACAAACTTTCCTTAAATTCTTAACTTTTTCAGAATTTGTACAATATTTTTCGGTATGCAGTTTTGTAGCCAACTCACTTTTGGCATTATAAGAGGCTAAAAACTCCCGTTAAGTTTGGAAAGTTTCAGCACAAAAATAATTCTAAATCAACGGAAATTTATATCAAATTTAAAGAGAAGTCCAAAATTTAAAAAAATATCAAAAACCAACCGAAATTTTTAGCTGTAACATTATTATGCTAGAATCAAAACTGCATAGCCAAAGAGATTTCTAAAAATTCAAGTTAAAAATTGTAAAACTAAAAAGAAAAATAATTTTTTGAATTTTTATAAACCATGTAAAAAGCTTAACCTATTTATCTGATTTTAGTTATATTATGAACTAAAGTTTTAGAAAAACTAACGAGAAGACTTAGCGAGAAAAATATTGAAAATATTAAAAAAAAACTTGCCAGTTGCTTGATTCACTGGATTTATGTATTCGAAACTCAGCGCTACCCAGGGACACATATTTGTAGAGTTGTATTGCTTCGTTGCATCGTGTAATATAATTTCTGTATAGATCCTGCCCCACCTACCGGTTAAATTTTTTGAAGAATATTTTTACTCGAAATTAGTTATGTATGTACCTACAGTTGTATTTAAACTATTTAAACTATAAGCTAGATCGGTTAGGTTACGCTAGTTAGGTATTTTTTAAACATCACGGGCCACCTACCGGCTTAATAAAATAATATTTCATATTGTACTCGTATTACCAACGAGGTCTGAGCGCCGTTGAAAATTTCAGTATTTTAGCTCATCGGGTATTTAAAACTTTGTCTTAAACGAACAGTTCTAAAGCGAACTTAGAAAAACATTTTAAGAAAAAAAATCCTTGTTCTTTAACTTTTCGAAAAACCTCTCGTTTGGAGCTTACTCCACGTTACAAAACATTACAGGTGTGAAACTTTTACATTTTCCAAAATTTCGATATTTCACTTAGATGTAAATACTCGTACATTATATACAATATTTCTGTTGTCATTTATACAAATCATTATTCTGTTATTAATATTTTTGTGATATGTTTATCAATTTAATTTATATAAAATAATTTCTTATTTTACTAAAATATATAGTAAATAGCTCTCTCAATAGCAACTATCCATCTGTAAATATTTCCTAAACTGTTTAAGAGCACATATAGCATCTGTATTTTACACTTTTTGTGGATTGAATAATGTACAAATAAATTAACGATGCATAGCTTGTCCCACGAAAGACTAAAAATAAGCTGGCCACCGTTTACATGCTTACAGGAATTCATCCTCTTCGTACTAATCGATCTTCCGATTTCGCTGAAAACCAATGACTTCTTCCGCAGCGATTTGTAATGTGAAAAAAGTGATTCCATTTTTTTTTGCAAATATCATTTAGCTGAATGTTAGTTGGCTATCTGTTGTGATTGCAGGTTTTCAACGTCGAGCTTTCTTTGGACCAATGGAAGCGCGCTTTTTGCTGAACAGAGGAGTGTAAATTTTGACTACTACAAATGATGAACCGAATGGATATTAATTCCTCGGATAGTGTGTTTGTCCAAGATACTGCAGGCTTGCCTTCCACATGAGTTGCTTTCTCGTCTTTCCATCAGGAGATAGTCAGATAGATAACAGCTGCAGGAGATGTCCTAAGGTGCGAGGTACTTCAGCGGCGAGCGCGGCAGAGGCACCTTCCCAATTAAGGGTCCATACATTCTAGATGCACGTCCTCAAATAGTGATCCTTAAAACATTTGCCGTGGTCGTTATCAGCCTCCTTCGAGACTTGCAGAAAAGTTTTATTCAGAGACAGCCGATGTCTGAATAATCGCAACATGCCACTGAACCATTCTTTCATTTTAAGTTATCTTAAGGTTCAATACTTAAATCGTTGCTTGAAATGATTAGCTCCAGAATAAACTAGTGTTGCTATATTTATTATTGACTAAATAATAGTAATTTGAATACACTGTGCAAAAATTTTGAGGCAACCGAAGATTTCATTTGTATTTTCTGAAACTACATTTGCCCAAGAATAAAACCCCAGCTGGATTTTTAAAAGTAGTTAGCGCGAACTTTTTTTTGCGCTTACTAAAATTTTTATGTTTCGTCCAAAGGGGTTTTCAAAATGTGGAAAAATATTAATATCGACATATGTTGTTTTAAGCATTCTCAATTTTTACTATATGCTGATGACTTGAAAATATTCAGAACTATTTCAAGTAATTCAGATTCTCTTAAGATCCAGTCGGATCTTGATAATGTTGCTTTCTGGTGTAGAAAGAACCAATTACATTTAAATATAAAAAAATGTTTTCATGTTTCATTCGCCAAATCTCGCTCCCTTATTGCTACTTCATATTACATCAGTGGCTCTAAGCTAAGCACAGTGGGCGAAATTTGCGATCTCGGTGTGGTCTTCGATTCTAAATTCTTATTTCATAGCCACCTAAACTCCACTATTGCCAAGTCATATTCTATGCTTGCTTTCATTCGCCGATTCAGTTCAGGTTTTAGTGATCCTTACACCTTGAAACTATTATTTACCTCACTTGTACGCTCTAAATTAGAATACGCAGTCTTCATCTGGAGGCCATACTTTGAACGCCACATATTGAGACTCGAAAGAATTCAGAAAACGTTTATCAGGTTTGCCCTACGCTATTTACATTTTAGTGACCCGCTTCCTTCTTATAGCGCTAGGTGTCAGCTAATTAATTTAAAATCTCTAAACTCTAGAAGGACTATACTTTCTCTCACTTTTGTCTTTGATATCATTCGAGGTGCGATTGATTGTCCATTCTTACTAGAACGTATTCACTTTAACATCCCTTCAAGGAACCTTCGTAATCATGATACTTTTTTCCTAGAACGAGCAAGAACGCTATATGCAACTAATTCTCCTATTTTAAGGACTCTAAATGAATATAATAAAATCATGAATTCCACTGCACTTGATTTCTATTTACCAAAAACTAAATTTAAGCTTTTGTTAAATGAATTGGTTAAGTAATTGTTAACTGTGTCTTTCTTTATCACAATAATCTGTAAGAAACTTTTATATTTTTTAGATTATATATATTGAATAAATAAATAAATAAATAAATAAATAAATATGTATGTCTGAACGAAGTAGCAGGACTTCTCGGGAAATATTCTCGTAAAACATTTTAAACCATTAACTCCTATTTTACTTCCAGAAACCACCCAAAAACATATTTGGAAAGTCGTTAAAAAAATTATTCTTAGAAAATTTATTGAGACTGCCGCACAGTGTGACAGTGATTCAATTAGTTGACATGGTATGTTATTTTTTTTATAATATTCGCAATGTTTTATTGATAATTTCATTCGTAAATTTTTTTAATAAATTTTTAGTTAGTAATATAACAAAAAAACTTATAAATCCGAAATATTGTAAAAAACTTTTAAACATTTATCTAATTTTCATCATCAAAATTTCACACTTTTTTATTCAATTTTTTAGAAAACTTTTACCTTTTAGCATAGCAATGTGCAAGTCTGAAGTGACTGAAAATTTGTGAAATTGCGGTCTTGCGCACTTTTTTCCACAGAACGGATGCATTTTATATAAATTTCCCGGAATTTTTAATATTTTTGTTATAATATAAAGTGAATGCGTTAAATGAAAATCGTTTCCAAGACCAAACAAATTATCATTATAAAAAAACAAAGCGAATAGTATACAAAATTAGCATATGATCAATTGATTGAGCCACTGTAATTCGTAATTCGTTGTTCGTAATTTCGCCTTTTTGTTGTTTTAAATTCCTTATTTCATTTTGTCTGTACTTGCCCAGATATGTAGGTGAGCCAAATTCCCAGTATGAGTTTTAATATTCGCCCTCATATTTGCTCTAATTGTAATGATTGCCAATGTTGAAGATATATATGTATAGAAAGTAAAATTGTCAGCCTTTTTAAAGCAATTTAATAAAATATGTAGTTGGAAATAGTTGGTTTGTGTGTAGGTTGATGTAAATAAATAGCACTACAAATATGGACACATATGTATACAAATATTCAATAGTGTTTAACATAGTACGTACATACCTACATCATGTTAGATCAGTTGTCATGCATAAATTGGAAGTAAAATTAAATTTCATCTCGACACAGTCTACACAATCGGTCTAATTGCCATCTCCCATTTTCATGCCAGAGCAGAGCAGAGCGTTCGGCCAAATTTAATATTTTAATGATTGCTGACATTTGCAATTGGTTGGTGGATGCGAATTGCCGCTGACAGTGACAGCAGATGGCTGAGGCAGCAATAGCCATTCATTCATTCATAAGCCACCGTTGGAACACAGAAATAAATTGTTTAATTAAATATGTAGTTAAGAAATTTATTTTTATTATCTACTGTGAATGTTTAGGTTGTGGTCAATTACGCTAGCATCGATATATTGTTTGTAAATGTAAATGCACACATTTTATTTTTAAAAAATTAACGTTGCTTAAAAGTAAATGTATGTATTGCCAGATTCACTAATTTTTTCAGCACAGATACTTATGTACTATAGTATTACATACAAACCCAATTTCCTACATTACCATACCTTGTTGGTTTGCTCAATGTCGCTGAAAATGGCAGTGCCGCCGCGCCTAGTAATTTGCATTCGAATTCACAGTTATACTTTTGTCCCGACCGATTGAGTGTTCTCTCTTCTTTTTTTGTGTGGTGAAAAATCCAAGCCTTACAGATATTATTTAAATATTTTCTTTGTGTGAGCAAGCCATAAAAGTGTTGATTGCGTGCAACATTGGTCATTGCACTCTATTTTTTTATGTGAAATTTCTTTAGATAGTGGGTAGATTATATTAAAATCTATGCATAGACATGCGGGTGTAATTGAATTTGTTTTTTTTTTTTTGCAATCATGACTTTAAAACAAAAATACTGCAAACGTTGATATTGAATGTTGCAGCCAGGTTGACCTTAATAATGTTTTTGTAATTAATTTACGAAATCTGTTTTTCTAGAGCTTTAAATAAATATTTGTAATCTAATTTCAGGTTCGAGGTTAAAAATTACTTAATATGAAGCTTATTTACTCCCAACTATATTGCCGAAATAAATACGAAAATAAATTTAATGATTGCTGAAAATATAAGTATCTGCTCAATTTAGCTGTTTTGAGTACGGTTCGATTTTCACTAATTTAAATATATATTGGACTGATCATAAAAAATGAGAGTCCTTTGCTTGAGGCTTATGGCTTTTTTTAGTCTTACGTTTTTTTAAAGACTCACAGTACAGTTTAACGTTCACTGCACTCGCTTGGTAAGTTAATTTTTCGATCTGATTCGTAAATTTGAAATCTAAGGAAAACAACTTAAAAAAAAACCCGTTGAAAAGTTCCGACATTTTTACATTGAACATTTCTACATACGAATAACGGAAAGTGATGCAGGGAGGTGTAGAATACAGTTAGACGATCTAAAAAAAATTGTGTCTAGCAGTTTGTCTGTTTGCCTGTTTGAACTCGTTAATCTCAGTAACTACGGAATGAATTTTCATTGGACTTTAATTGGTGACTAGACAGTAATCTCGGCCATAACATAAAGTATATTTTATCAATATAGTAAATAAAAACCAAATAATTTCTGTAGAAATGGTTTATAATTAGAGCTGTTGTTAATCGACTAATCGATTAGGAAAGATTGTTTAAAAAATAGTCGATTTTGCCTAATCGACTAACTGTTTGCTTTCGGCTTTTTCGACTAATCGCGCATAAACAACTAGCCGCCTACCCGTTCGTTTTCGGTTTTTCGACTAGTTGTTTCTTTCAATACAATTTTGTGTTTTATATGTGTTTGAATTTTTGTGCATATAGATAAAATTCGTTTTCTACTATAATGTAGTTTTTATAATAATAATAACATAATTTCCAAGAAAGGTAGAATATAAGATTGCTCCTTCCCGCGGCGAAGTGACAGATCTCTCCGTTAGTAAAGAAGAATACGGGAGAGAGAAAACTGAAAAACTTCCAATATTTGAGTGAAAAACGTGTAAAAATATGGATTTATAGACAGAGATTTAATAAATAAATAAAAAGCTGAGTGGTTAGTCGAAAGTGAACGGTTACTCGAATTGTTGCTATTTCACTTCACAAATAGTTGCTAATCGACTAGTTGATGTTGAGCAAGAGCTCTATTGATTTTTTTTTTTCAATAAAAATTGTATTTTCTTAACCGCAACAAATGCCTGAAGTTTGTTTTAGTTGATTTTTTTTCTTGAAATTAAGATTCATGTTAGTTGACTGGATAATAACAGTGAACCCGTTTATGCCATTTATGTAAGTTGAAAGGGAGTCTTAGTGCAAGTTTAGTTTAAAGTTACTTTCAGATATCTAATTCAGATTAATTTGGGAATAGCAATTTCACGGTAAATTGGTGATGACATAAAATTTTAGCCGGTAAAAGGATACTGACCGTTGTAGTGAATAAATAGTAGTGCCATTAATGTCATCATAAAATTTCATTCTCCCTTCGTTTCAATCGATTCAGAATTTGCTATGAATTCATTTTTAAGATGCTTCGATTATCTTCGTCAAATTCTTTGACTATTTTGATGCCAATCATGACCCTATTCTTGCGTGATGTAAACTACATTTTTTGCAGACTGATGCGAAGCTCTGCTGTATATTCAAGAAATTAGTTCAATTGGTGCGACGGTATTGTGGATTGGGGAGACTCCTCCATCGTTTTCACACTATTCTTTACCTTAGACTTTTCAATACTATTCTCACCACCTGTAAGATCGAATCCTGTATCGTGGCCAAGAATGAAAGGGTTTTATATTGGCCACTTGGTCGTCAGACCTTTATATAATGGCTTTTTGTGTAAAACCAAAAATGGAGATGTCATTTCTATACCTAACAGCAAAGTGGTATATACCGTTACATATTGCCAATTCAGTTACTTCAATTAAGCCATTGACCACTCCTGCTGCATTAAAAAAAAACTTCTATATTGCAACTTGCAACCGACAGTATTAACAACAACAATAAAGGCTTTCAAGTATACATAGTACATTTGGTCAAGTCTTTTTTTTATTTTAATTTTTTTTAATTTTGTTTAGATAAATTATATTCGTATCGAGATGGAGCGCTCACTGGCAATTAGTGTCGCGAATGTGGCTGTACAGCGAAAAGCAATTAAACACCGTTTAACACGAGCACCAAGCTGACACGCATGGACATAGCGATGCGTGGGGCAGCAGTCCATCTGTAAGCATGTATTAGGGTGGTCCTTTTTTTAGCATAATTAAAAAAGAAGGGATAAAATAAGTCAACATTATTCATCCCATTTCGAGGCGAACTATGGGCCAACTTAATGCCCATATATACAGTGATTGTTCGATATGATGAAGTTCGAAGTCAGCATAACAATGGGCCCGTTTCTTTGTAACCTAGTTGCAAAAGAACACTAAGTAGGATAACGAATTGCATGTAAAGCAACAACACTAACTCGGATAATTATGCGAATTGAGCCAACACGGTAAAATGATATTCGACCTGAGATGTAGTGTTGGGAATTGAAAAATTTGCGCTATTGTGAATGAGTCGGAAGAAAATACATGGTAAATTTCAGTTTAAGACCTAATTCGTTTTTATTTGTATATCTAGTATTTTTAAATATATAACTACGTCAACCTAAAATTTTTTCGCACTTCTATTACTCGTTCTTAAGTAGCACTAAATCTCATGTTACACGAAAGATGTTAACAGGGCTGCTTTTGCAACTAAATGAAGTTTTATCCGAGTTGGGGCGTTCTATTGTAAGTTAGGTACAATAAAATGGGCCCAATATTTATAGTGTTTTGCCGCCAACACATTAGCTATTAATGTAAATTCTCTGGTTTTGCTTACTTTGCCTTTACTATGTAACGCATCTGTGGATAATTTTCATATAAAATTTTTCGCAATAACGATTTTCAGGAAACTCAAAACAAACTTGAGGTGACATACATTTTTTTGTTAAAAAAATAAATTCAACTGCAATATCTTTTCCCTTTTACATTTTTAAGCATTGACCCACAATAATAACTATGTATTTGATGGTTGAGTTTCAAAACGCCATGAAACTTTTCGTAAGAATTATAAAAGTCTTCACTACAAATAATTATGAGTGAAAAAATAGATCTAAGTAAAGGCACATTAAACAGATAATAGCATTCGACAAAATACAACGCTGTCGCATATTTTTTTTGTTGCTGGTGCCCTATGAAATATCAAAAACACTGTGGGGAAATGAATGAAGAAGAAGACAATTTTATATTCCATTGTAGTTTGACAAACCATGGGCCCCTTCGGAATGAAAAAAATCAAAAAATTAACCCTCTTGCTGCTACTGTTAAGGCGTTGAAAGAATTTTTCCCGAGATTTTAATTAAAAATTATTTCCATATTATGTACGCTATGCGAAAATTGTTTGGCAACTCAAATCAGCCCAGATTTTGACGATGCATTCTGAAAGTCTATTAAAGTTTTCATGCCACAACTTAAGTTGTTTTCAAAGAAGTGGGGGAAAAAGGTTGACTTTAAAGAACGCCCGAACATCGATTTTAAGGGTCAAGAAGAAGACGAACAGAATCTAAACTAATGACAGATTTTTTTAATTCTAAATTTTTATTTTTGTTATTCAAAATGTACATAAATCACAACCATTTCAGTTCATCATATAAAAATATTCACATGTATATTTTTGTAAAAATAACAATCAAAAACATACATTTTGTATGCTAGATACATACATAAGTATGTATGTATATTCGATGGAGGGTCAACAAATATTTTAAAGCATTTTTTTTCACCGAAAGTATGGGGTTTAAAAATGTCACAATTTCTTGGTACCAGATTTATTTTCGCATTACTACAGCAAATCACATCGCTAGCATTTAAATCCGAAAGACTTGTTTGACTTTTACTAAAAATAAACATATTTAAACTCAAACTATGTACAATTTTTAAATTGATAAAAATTGACAAATGTTTGGGAAAAGTTCACTTTCTTTTTGGGTGGAAGAAAAACAAATTCGGATGTCGCTAAGTCTTCTCAGACAAAAACTGTATGCGATTAAAGCCGAATTCTAGATAACATAAAATAAAATATATTTTCATATAAAATCTAACTAACAGCGCTGTTACCTTGCAATGTTAATGGCAAAGAAGGAGACCATACCAACTGGTGGTGTTAAAGGAAGAGGGCGACCTCCTCTGTGTTGGAAGAACCAAGCGAAGAAGGACTTGATGACATCATTTGATTCCGGTATTTCCAATTGGAACAGGAATATTGAGCGACTGGCGTGATATGTTGAACTCGTCCAAAAGCGCTTAGGCGACTATAGCGCCCATTAAGAAAGGGCAGGCAAGTATTAGAAACATTTAAAAAACAAAACAATTGATATTTATTATGAAAAGTTTTTTGAAATTGAAGACTTTCTAGACTTAATCTCATAATTATTCATTCATAATTATTACTAAAAAACCTTTATGAATTCAAGTTCAAAATAGTATTACTTAAAAATTATTTTAATATATTTATTAATCGACTTTTATGCTTTTTTTGTAAGAAAATAATAATGTACAATATAAATAAATGTATATACATGTGTATGTATGTATCAGAACGCTTTTTTTTCTACGGGAGTGTCACAATCCAGAAACTCTACTTCTATATTCTGCTATACCGGCTACTCCCTAGAATGAAATACATATTAATTTTTACCATGAAAGTATATGCAAATTCAAAACTTCAAAACCGTTTTTTTGGAGTTTCTCGTTTTCTTATGATTATGACACTCTTCTAGTAAAGAAGCAATATATGTATCTATCAGGCTAAGGTTAGGTTATCGGGCTATCAGGGTTAAATTTGAATATTTTAAAATTTTATCTTTGGACTTTTTTAATATTTATCTTCAACTAAAATTTTGAAAATTATTTCTCATTATTAGCTGCTCCTTAATCCTTAATTAATTATCGAGAATAGATAACATAACTTCATACTCTTTGTCCCCATCCAAATTGCAGTGATCAAAAATGTATCGACCAAGCCTAATACAGTCGTATATGCATATAATGAGTGCACTTCACATACATATTTAGAGTATATAGCTAAAACGTCTATTTCATTCAAGATGTCTTGCAAATATCAGGGAGTGCATTTGAATAAAAAAATAATAATAATAACTATTTTACTCGCTACTGACCAGCATCAAGCAGTAAAATTAAAGTGATAATTCATTGAGTTCAACTGGATGCCATTCACTTTAATTTTATGCAACAATCCATGTTATATGCAAGCATCTGTGTACGTACAATGTATAAAAAGCCTAAGTCAACAATTGAAAATGGGTCACACACTTCTGAAGAGCCAGTGCTGCTGATCGAACGAGTTCATTTCCTTTTTTACATACATACATACATATGATTTTTGTTTTTTGAATTGAAATGCATTGCCAACTGCAATGCGGCAGCAGTTGCGCAATTGCTCTATATTGTTTTTGTTATGTTCGTTCGCTCTTGTGATAGCTTATTGACAGTTGAACCACATACACACGTACATACATACATGCACCCATACATATGTACATCATTCATGTTTACGTTTTGATTCCAATCAGAGACTTTTATAATCCTCTTCAAGGTCAACTCGGCTACACACCCATCCTATTTATTTGCACTTTTGACAAAACTACGCGGGTTTTTAAGCTTTATTCTAATCCTCGCCATTGCTAAACTTATCAAAAAGATTTAATCATTACGATTCCTGATTGAATTTGTTGGTACACGTAGCAGCTGTGAAAATGTCATCATATTTTTTTGACATACTTTGTTTTCCTTCGGTCTAAATAAAAAAAACAATTTGGCTCGGTATGCTGTTTTTAGTTGAATTTAAAGTACGGGCATTTATTTTCAATATTTTGCTTTAAGTAACTGCCGTCAATTGGCGAAAGAAAAGAAGAAGAGATTTAAATTTTAAAATCCTATTCGGTTTTGTAACAGTTTGCAATTATTTCGTAAAAGTAATTTTCACTTTTGGGCAATTTGTAACACTTTTCACCATTATTTTTCCCCATCAGGACAACTGCAAATGTTCTTTTAATAAAATTTATGCATATTGTCCATGCTTTACTTTCGATTTAATCGCTGGGAAAGAAAATATTTCCCGAAAAAACGGGTACCTTTTTCGATCCTTTTTTGTTTACGAATTATATTTAGTGACAACTATCTTTTAAACTGAAGGTTTAAAATAAATCTAGGAAATCTCCCTCCTCACTCTCTGAATACCTGATCGATAGTTATCATTTTCCATGCCTCCAACCCCGCTGAAACGGACGTCGTCGACGTTAAATCAAAACCTCTTTCGTTTTTTTCTTTTTGAAATTAGATTAAAAACTTAATGCTGAAAAAAATCATACAGTAATATATGTAAGTATTTCCACTGCACGTTCTTTGGATGCCATTGACATTTGTTAATTTAATTAGCTGTCATTCCATACCTCGACATCATTATTCATCTTCCGCCGAATTTTTTCTGTTGTGACGTAGAAATTCTGTCGAAATTTCTAAGAGAGGGTTAGCGGTGCACCAATCCGCGTCACCTTCGGTATTCTTTTCACCATGATGAATTTGCAAGTGCCATATATGTATATATGAACATGTGTATGTAAATATCTATCTTTATGTGGGAGATTGTTCAATTAGTTTATTTAATAAAACACTCGGGGAAATATTAAATCTATAGAAATATCTATGTATATATTTAATATATTACAGTTTGAAGCGCGTTTATGGTCAAAAGTATACAAAATTAATTTAAAAACACTGCAATAGATTAAAGTTTTTCTATAGATAGTAAATTATGCGCTTCATTTGATCAATCATTCGAATTCTACTTCAGATATGAATCATTCTTTTTTTTATAAAATTTCTCGCTGCTCGGTAAGCAAAAGCAAAACAAATTGAACATATGTGCGAATGTATGAATGTATGAATGTGTCTTATTTTTAAAATTGGCGTAAGAGCTGTCGATATTTACATAATTCTTTTAAATAGGCATGCCACATTTAATTCGTCTGCGCGATCCCAATTCGCCAATATGAAGCTATTTAAAAATACACTAAGCAATAGTGTATAGCTGGTAAATCTTTACCAACGTATGTAAAATGGAACACTTGTAGATATTTGCGAGAATACTTATTAAATATACATACATACATTCGTGTATAATATTTATAAAATTTCCAGTCCTAGTAATCACATTTAACACCCAACGCCCACTTTCTGCGAGTCATCCATATTTTTAGCGCCTTTTTCGTAGAGCACCAAATATTTTGCTCTAGTTGATATTGTGCGGTTGGTTTCTTATTTTTTAGTATATACTTACATACATATATAGGAGCATAAATAAATATGTACATATATACGTCTTGCAAAATTTTTGATTAAATTGAAAACGATTTTTCATATAAAACCAAAAATGCATGTGCTATGTATTCTACAAAAAAAAAATTAAATTGAGTAAAAAATGGGGGAATGTTCAGCCAAAGTTTCTAATTGCTGCTGACAAGTTTTGAGTTTGTATTTTTAATGTGCGTATATGCAGTTTTTGGTTCTCCTGCTTGTGGTAACTTAAAGTATAAAAGTTAAACCCAATTGCTTGGGATTAAAAGGATCTGTAATAAATTTATTTAAAATTCCCAAATATTGCCAGGCATTTATGAAACAAGGGACTAAAAATATTTATGGATTTATTTCATGACAAATTGCAAACCAGCATCAACACCGTTTGCAAATGGAGTGATTTTAGACAAGTGTTGTTGAGAGGATTACACTGATAAGGTTGTTATACAAAATATCAAGCATCAATAGGAGGACTATTATATTTGGCAGTTATAACGATACCTTATATATCACACACATTATCGATATTATCACAATTTAATTCGCATCCACACAAATACCATTTAACAGCAGCAAAACATGTTCCCCGATACCTCAAAGGAGAACAAGTTTTTACGATTAAATATAAAATAAATGAAAAATAAGTTTTATGTTTTACAAATGTAGATTGTGGTTCAATTCCAATCGATTGGAAGTCATATCGCGGCTTTGTAATTTTTATGGCTGGTGGAACTGTGGCATGGAAAGCTAAGAAGCAAAAATCAATCTCTGCATTCTATAGAGGTAGTATTTATAAGAAATCTATTACGTGAAATCGGAGAATTTATGTTATAAACCTGCACTGATTCGTTGCGATAATCAAATTGAGAATTTCTACTAAAAATCCAATAACACAACGTACGAGAAAAGTCTAAAGAGATCATTCAGGCATCAGAGAATCTTGCCAATTTATTAGCAAAAAGAGTTTAACTAGAGAAAACCATAAGAAATATTCAAAAATGTTAAAGTTAAATAATAAATTTTTTAAATATTTTTGAGTTGAGTGGAAGTTTGTAAGACATGTGATTCAAACAACTCAATTACAATTAAACTTTGACCTTTATGAAAACGATCATAGGTATTTTTTGAGAAGTTTAAAACTTGTACTGCAGAAACTTGCAGTTTATTCACTTGAAATAAAATCTTTATACTGCGACAATCTACAATCCTACAGTTTGACATACATATAATATATATTTATTGGAAGCATTATATTTTCTTGGCTAACAGAAGCGAATATGAGCCTTTTTTTTGATCAGACTTACGTGATTTTGAAAAACAGTGTTACTTTACTCATTCATGATATAAGGGTTAAGAAACGTGTTAAAAATAGTTTTTCTTTTTAGAAAATATTATTTTGAAACATACAATTAATTGTAATTAAATAAAGAGTTAACCTTTAAATAGTTGGGCCCTAAGTTCTTTTTGTTCATGATTCAACAAATTTATTAATTAAGTTGATTTAACCCATTTACACAATTGGCATCCCTCTTCAAAAACATTTCCACATAAACCTTTTGCGTTTCACGTCAATGTTGTAATTTTTTGTTAACTTGTCTATTAATTGCTATTAATTTCTTAAACAGGTGGGAACCCTCTTGCCACATATTTTCGAAACTTTTTTAAGCTTCGTTATTTAGACACCAAGACATAGTTGTGTTCACAAAATAATAGCAAAAAGTGTTGGCAAGTTTTAGCAATTTTGTTATTCCTATGTAATTTTAATTATTTAAAAAAAAATTAGAAAATTTATGAAACAATTAATGAGTAGAAAAAAAATTCTTCCAAATTTGTAAATTTTTTATCCGAATCTGTAGACAATTTTTAGGTATACAATTTTGTAAACGATATAATTTTTAATAAAAAAGTGCAAGTTTCAAATGCCTAAAAATTTATTTTAGGTTTTATTAATAAAGCCATTAGCTCGTATATCAATTAACCCAAACAAATGGGCATTATAAATCGAATCCACTTTAAATTGCACTGTATTACCAGGTCCACTTCTACCTTGCGGCAAAACAAATTAACAGCAACAATTGAGCGGCAAAGAAATACGAGCTAATGTACAATATTTCTGAAGTTATTAATTGGTGCTTCATTGAAATAAGTATTTTCGTACGTAATTCAATCCATCACTTAATACCAACAACATCATAGTTTTAATATAATACCTAATCATGAACGTATGATTGGTGTATAAAAAAATTTTTCAGTCACTGCGCCTATTTTTGTTTGAAGCAAATTCTCTACAACTTGTTCAACCCCTTGTCTCTACTTGTCTACTAACATAATTTTTATTTTAAAAATGCTATAAAAAAGTTTAGAATGAATTATCTCTTATAAAAAAATATTTAGCACTAGTAGTTCACAAATATATTTTTCTTCAAGAACAAATAGATAAAGCTAACGGAATATTTAATTAACAATTTGGGTATATTCATAGAAGCCCGTATAGTTGCATTTGAATCATTTTACTTAAATAGTTGGCATTTTTTGTTTTGTGTGTTCTTCGTTAATAAATCACTTCCTCTTTCGTTAATAAATCACTCATATTAATGCTTTTGCAAATTTATAATTTGAAATACCGAACTATTTTGTTGACTCAAATGCAACCATATGTCACAATCAGCTGCTTTTCTCCCTCCAAATGAAATGCTAAAATTGGAAAAACGGCAGCAGCTTCTTGGCGTGGTGGTAGTTACACTTTTTTGACCACTCGAAAATGACATACTTATGTATGTACGTACATACATATATCAGAACCAACTACTTCAACTTATTTGAAGAAAACGCGACTAGAACAATTCGGCAGAACTCGAGGAATACAGAAAATTCGTCTCTTGATTCCTAACAAAGTGGAAAATTATTGGCGCGATAATAGGCTATTTATTTATTGCAGGACTCTTTCCATGGTTATAAAGCGAATTGAAATCAGCATTTTCAAAACCTATACTCTTGAAATATATTCGATAAATATCGCTCTCGTCAAAAATATAGACAATATCCATTTTCTGACACTTCGGAAATGGGTGATTTTGCCGCTCACAGGCCGCTGTGCGACATACAAATTTCTCTGTAATCTATGTACAATGTACATACATATGTATGTACATATATACATATGTACGTTCTTTGATATTATAATCAATTTCGATTCAATCAGTTTTTGGTGTACGAATATAGCCAAACACAGTTTTTGTACAAAGAATGAAACGGCATGAAGCTTCTTGTGTTAGATTCTCTGTGCTCCATATAACGAGTGGCGCTTACTACTTGAAAAAATAAATTTTTATTCTATGTATTTAATTTTTGCCTTATGGCCTGACATTCTGGACTATACCACGTAAAATTTATCTTCGAAAATTCCTATTTTTCTTAGTCATGGGTGCAGTCGATCTAAGTTTTCATATTGAATCTTCATTGTATGTTTATAATTTTTTATAATTTTTTGTTTTATGCAAATTTCTGTGCCCAACAATGTTTCCCTCAAGTGTTTGTTTATTGGTTACAGTACATGTTCTGAATACACTTTTTGTTTACTTTAACTCTACCCAGAGTGAGGCGACATTTAAAATTCATAATTTATGGCTGCATTTTTATAACATGCGTCCAATAAAAATGTCTGTGTTTTTTAGAGAAATTTGTTTGTTTTAATGATAGTCTATGTATGTATGTACACAGTAAATTGCAAAATTATGGCTTGCATGTGTGTGGCAATACTGGGATTTTAAAATTTTGGTTTAGCTGGGCCTTAGGACGATTTAAAAATTAATATTTGTTCATAAAGTGAAATATGGTATACATATGTTTGTATGTTGTGCATATATATTAAGCGTGTATGTATAGTAAAGAAAAAATAAAATAAAATAGTGTACAGATGTATTAGTTATGGTTTCGCGCGAATTGGCAGCTGGTCCCAACGGATACAAGCAAAGGATTGAAGAATGACTATTCGAATGTGTCACAGAAAAAAGTTTGCAATTTGACTTGAAAGAGGATTTTAGGGGCATACGAAGGTAAAAAATAGCCACAAGCATATTTTCTTCATTACTTATTTAATAAACACTCGATTCACTGAAAAAATAGTTTTGAGTACTTTATTGCTAAGGCTCCAAATAAAGCAATGCATCACTTACTAAAATATTTAATTTTATGAAGAGTATGGTTAATTTAGAGAAGGTAGAAATTAAGTTATTTGAACTTACGGTAAGGAGGTAATCAAGTAAAAGAAATCTAGAAAGACATTTTATAATATTCAAAATTATCTTTTCTACTAAACATGTATGACTCTTTGGAAGAGAAGAGTAAATAAAACAGTTATGAAGAAAATTTGATTTTGGAAAAGGACGAAAATTTGTATGACCCTAAAATACCCTCAAAATAAGGTTTCAAAATATGGGGAGTTAATTGTAAACTTTTTTCTGTTATATGGTGGTCGGCTCGGTCTAATGACTATACAAAACAATCATCCTGCAAAGAGTCATTTAAACTAGTTTTACGAAAGGGGCGGCGAAAGCTTTTGGGAGTTCGGAATCAAAGGATTTTCAGTATACGTCGAAACTCGACTGGAAGCAAAGCATCAAAAACCACTTCAGACAGGCCATTGCACATTGCACCTCCAATGTAGAAATGATAGGACTGTTCTATGAGGTCATCGCCTGCTGGTCGGCGCCATTCAAGACTTTGTCCAGAGTCCAATTGGAAACGGGCACAGCAGACGGCTTCTAAAACTCTCCACCTTTTTATGGAAAATTTCTGGCAGGCTGTCAGAAAAAGGCCACGGTCGGTCACGAAAAGGCCATGGAAAGGTCTACTCCTCTACTCTGCTCGGATAACAAATTCTCCATAAGAGCCACAGAAATAAATGATTAGGAAGGTGCCTCAGACTCAAGCTCAGAACGATGTATTTGGCTATTTGAACATATGGTTCCAAGCTTAGCGAGAGAATGGGCAGTGCACTAAACCTCAACATTCACTTTTTTAACGTTTTTTAGGCAGAGCTAAATGCTATGATGTGCCAATTGGTAACTCATAGCGTCTGCCCCTCCAGAACGGTCTATCGATATATACTCTGACAACTAAGTTAGGGTAGGTTAGGGAGTAGCCCAAAACAACTTCGGCTGACCATAGATCAAGTTCATTAAGGAGATAGCTATTTCCAGCTTCAACTCTTCTTTTAGCTATAGCTGAACAGCGGCAGAGTAGAGTGATGTATGGCCTCCACCTCCCGGTGACCGGGGCCCCTCACAATATGTGTTGAAAAGGTCTCAGCTAACTCTTTAAGAGATCGGGGGCATTCCGCAGCTATCCAAGATGTCGGCGACGTTTTCCTTAGGGATTTAATAGCCGCTTTTCTGTCAGTGAAAATATAGATTACATCGCCGGAAATCGTATCACACTCTACTAGTGATGCTGCATTCAAAATTACCACCAGCTTCGTCTGAAAAAAACACAGCAAGAATCTGGTAGACGGAAGCTGAAAGTTATGCCCAATTGTTCCGAAAATACCCCTACACCAACTCTTCCGTCAAGCTTGGATCCATCCGTTTAAACGTTTCTGACAACTTAGCTGGTATTAAATCTCTAAAATCCAACGGAACATCGCCTAAAGTAGCTATAGAAGGACTCGGGGGACATAAACATTCCCGGCAACTGCCTTACCAAGGAAAGAGACGGAAATATCTGTGGTAAATTCATCGAAGAGGTAAACTTCAGGAGGGATCGAATTCACCTCTCAAATTGCCAAAGCGATCCCAAGCTCTCATTCACCGTGACCGATCATCTCTCAAACTAAAATTCGGTATACCAAACCAACGATTTTTGTCGCAGCTCCAGATGATACGAGTATAAAGTGCATAGCAATGTGCATTATGTTTTTCCGACCTGAGCTCAGCGAAAATTCTCGATTTTCTGTGCTATACAAGGCACACTCGGGTGTTCAGCGCCTAAGAAGATGGATGAATGGCGGTTGTGCTTTTAAACAGTGTACATATGACCAAACATTTTCATTTTCCTGTTTTAAATTGTTAAACTCCTATTCGAATTCAGTGCTATTCTTTGTTGTCTTGGACCGGTAATTAATTTATTGGTATTACCCTTTGCTTGCAGAATGAAATAAAATAACATAAATTCCGATTTTTAATTTTGCTGCTATAATCTCGCTCACAATTTACAGAACATTTTTCTAGCCATAGTCGTAATAAAAAGCGGCTTAAAGTCGTTTTCAACTTTTTTTTCAAATTTAAAAAATGTCCATTAGTGAGTAGTTGCTTCTGGTTGATAATTGGGATAAATCAAATTGTTTGAATTGGAAACGAACAGCTCCAGCCCCAGTTAGCTTTGGCAGTAGAAATGTAAGACAATTTCTACATACATATGTACATACATAACTAAGGTGGAAGCTACTGAATATATTTTATTAATGTTACCATGAGATAGAAGAGACGGCGGTAATTTTGGCGCGCAGTTATCTTCTTATGCTCTATTATTGTTTTTTTTTATTGTTGTTGATATTTTTTCTGCTGCCGGCTTTGATATAGCTGACGCACATGAATGCTTAACAAAAACAATAACAAAGTATAAACAAATATGTATATACATAAGTATATAGTAGCTCTCTTCCACAAAGCTTTCAGTTTACAATATTCCCAAGAATGATAGAATACAAGATTGCGCCTTCCCGCGGTGAAATGACAGATTTCGCCTTTAGTAAACAAGAATGCGGGAGAGAGAAAATTGAACAACTTCCAATATTTCATTGAAAAACGTGTTCTAATTGTTCTAAAGTGTAAAATATGAATTTATAGGCAGACATTTAATAAATAAATTCGCAAAATACTAAAAAAAAGTGTCTCTTTTTCTTAATTTGTGAAAAAAGCTTTGTCTAGTTGAAGTTGAGAATTGTCAAACCCGGCAAAACCAAAGTAGCGGTACTTCTAAAGGCGTCACCTTCAGTATTCAGTACACCGTGCAATATTCCAACAATGAAAGTTAAATTTCACGGTGAGCGCAGGAGAGCGGTATTCATGGTGGGCCAACATAATTGGAGAGCTTGTAAGGAAATATTGCATTCCGTAATGTAACAGAATTAAATAATGCATCACGCTTTTTTTTATAGCCTTACATACAAACATAATGTTATTACTAGGTAGCTGGTTGTATGCCAGTGTTGAGATTAAGCCTTGACTTACGAGACAACAACGCGTCATAGGCGTACTAAGAGTTATATATAGAATTCAGTCACGTTCGTTACTTCATACTTGCTACGTTTGACGCGTGGTGATGTCAGGCCGAGAACTTAAACACACCTTTTGTTCAGAAATAATAAAAATGAAGTGTCTAGCTTTGAATTTTTCTAGCAGCAGCAAAAGTAAAGTATCCAAGTAAGTGAACTTTGGTGTTTTGCTTTTTCCGCTGACGACGACGATGTGCCCAAGTTGAACATACCTAGATCTGATTAATTTCTTTCTTTATACCGCAAACTCATAGCTTTGCAATTGACAATAGGGATACGAATTTCGATACTAAGTATATCATAACATGTCGCTACTTTTGCCATTCGATACCGATATTTTTTATTCGATGCTTTTCATACGATATATTTTGGAATCAAGTACTTGAACTGCAGTGTTTCGAAGAAAAATTATTTAAAGAATAATATTTAGAGATTAAAACTAGGCGAAATGAAAACGGCAGGAAGGAATACAAGTTCCCACCGTAAGCTAGTCCTATTCAAATTTAAGACGAGTCTTATCCTGTCAACTTTACTCAGGTTTGAAGTGCCAAATTGGGGACATAAAAGTGCCAAAATTACTTACTTACTTAATTGGCGCTATAACCGCTTAAGCGATTTTGGCCGAACTTCTCCTACAATTTGTGGTGTGCGGCTTGATGTTGTAACACAAATTGAGGGACCTACAGTTTTACGCTGAATCCGAACGGCGAATGTTTTTGTGAGAAGTTTTTTTCATGGCAGAAATTCACTCGGAAGTTTGCCGTTGCCTGCCGAGGAGCGACCGCTATTAGAAAAATCTTTTTCTATAATTTTTGGATTTTACTTGCCCCGAGCTGGATTCAAACCTGGGACTCACCGAATGGAGCGCGCACATGTTACACACTCGGCTACGGCGGTGCCAAAATTAGTCAAATAAAAAACAAAACGATAGACCGGAAAGGGCATGGATTTTTTCAAGTCTGGAACCTTCAAAATCGGGATGGTAATCTAACGTCCTAATTACCACTTGGGCAAATATTTTTTTAAGAGCAATGAACATTCCTTTATTTTTGTAATTCAGTAGAGTACAACTAAACTTAAAATCGTATACAAATTGGATGATAAAATAAAAGAGATCGGATGATAAATTATGAGAGGATTTATACACAAACACAAAAAAGGCTTAGAATTTATTAATGAAAAAAATGTTGAAACAATGTTTACATGATTCATTATATTATATTATACTATACATACATATGTTTCGCTCGAAATACCATGCTCAGATTTTTGTATTTAGTTGGAATTTGGAGCTGCACAAAAATGCTTACTGAATGTGAAGTAATAAATCATTTTTTTTTAATGTGGTATTTTGAAGATATATTTTTAGATTTACAGATAAATTAATTTTTCGGGGTAATCATTCATAGTCCGCCACAGAAATGGTGCGAAATATTGGCTTATTTTGCCATAAATTTTGAGAATGTGAATGGGGGCAAAAGCCCAAACATTAACTACCTGATGATGTGCCATATGTTGGTAAATAATATTATTATTTTATTTTGACTATTGAGTGACAAATGGTGCTGTTGTCGTGGTGGGTCTGTTTCTCTATTGCTAATTATTATTTGATCGAATTGTACTCAATTTTGCTGTATGCAGGATATACTAAAGATGATCAACTGTAAATACATATAATAAAACAATCTGGTATATTGGCTACAAAAAATTCCTGTATTTTTTTAATTGAAAATATATAGAGTACATTTTTATTTTTGGTTTTTAGTTTGACAGGCAAAAATTAACTGCAAAGTTTGCCTCATATTTATTGAATACAAAATAACCGACAACTTTTGCATTTTATATTTTAGACATTAATTAAAACTAAAATTATGATTTATGATTATGAACGCATTTTTTTTTTAGAAATAAAAATAGTTTTATAAAATATTCCAAACACAGACACCGCAGACGGTAAAACAGTTTCTTTAAATTATAATTGAACGGAATCATCATTTTACACCGTCTTCAAAACTGGAAAGTTTACGAATTTCTTTTCCGTTTGAATGTAATGAACTTATTAATTTATGTACATATATGTATTTAATTTTCTAAACAGATGGCAACCCTCTTAACAAACCTTTTAGAATTGAATTTTCATAAAGCCATTAATTTATAGCACATATTGCAAAATTTTGTTTAACTTATTAATTTAACATAATTTAGATTAAACATTTGGCAACCTTCTCTTAAAAATATTTGGAAATTAAGATTTATTATTTTACACTCAAATTGTAACATTTGATTTCACTCATTAATTTACTTGAATGCAGACTTTCAAACAGGTGACAACTTTTCTCAAAAATATCTTATACAGATTGAAGATATACTATATGTGCCAAATCTGTCCAGGCGTCATATTGCAATAGGCGATTTTATTTATTTATTTAATTGAATAAGAAAAATTTTATATAAATCTATAGAGGGGTTTGAGCATCAAAGGGTTTTTTAATATTTTATTTGCGTTACCTTCAATTTTCTGAAAACCAAAAATAAACAGTATTTCTTGCTTTAAATATTTAAAGACAATGGTTTTAAAATCACGAAGAAATTATGTTCTACTCTGCGCGAGTATTCGAACCATATCTTTGAAAAGTCATTTCGAATTTTTTTTTTGCTTTCTTTAAAAATCTTAAAATAACTTTTATTTTTAATTTCCGGAAAATACTTTTACATCAGTGATTTAAGCTTCCATTTCTAATGCTATTCACCCACAAGCATACCGGGTTAAGGTTGGGTAGTTTTCGTTGCTTGCAACAAATATTTTTTTTAAGATACTGATTTGAAAATACAAACAGTTTAGCGATGCGATAAACATAAATTGATTTATTTTTCTGTCAACGTGTCATGGTTAACGAGATCTAAACACCAACACTTTTTACATATCAATTTCATAAGCCAATTTCATGCTTTCCGCTTTTCAATATCATTTCATTGAATAATTCATTTCGCAATGAATTCACAAAAGAAAAACGAGACAAGTAAATGAGTTTCAATTTAACTAAATTGAAAGAACTACTCTCCCGAAATGCAGTCTTAATGAATTGTCATAAATTTTCTTAACAGCGAAATTGAAAGAAAAACAAAACAATATCAAGTCTAGATATGTGTGAGCGAAAAAAAATCAGCAAGAGTAGCAAAAACAAAAAGACAAAACAAGATAACAATAATAATGACGATCGACAAACGATGATCTCACCCATCTCGACGCTATGGAGAATATATATATGTACATATGTATGTATTCACATATGTACATATGTCCATATGTCCATACATATATACATATTTACATATACTTAGCCGGCCGGTGAGTATCCTGATTTTATCAATTTTTTTTTGGCGATGCGTTGTGTGGCATTACGTAGAGTAGAATGAAATACATATGTTCTTATATATCTACATACCAAAATATCTGTATGTATGCGCGCTGCAGGGAATGAAATTAAATTAAAACTACTTTTTTCAATAACAACTAAGGGCAGAAATATTAAAATGTAGTTCGCAAAAAAATTGTTTTTATATGTTTTTTTTTATGAAACTGATTTGCCTTTTTTTTCGACAGGGTACATACATATGGACATAGGTAATTTGCGTATCTTGTCGATATAAAACAAGAAAGAATCTATGTACAACAACTGCTGAGACAAAACTATGAATGAGCAACAGCGACTGCAGCGAAATCAACGAAATGTCATTTTTAAATAAAAATTGCAAAAATAATGCTATAAATATATGTATATGAATGTATATGAATAAGTATGAGCACACACACACACACATCCATACAAACACAAGCATTGACAAGAAAGTTCAGTTAAAAAGTGTAAGCATGAAAAAGCTTTGCAGAGCAAAAATAGTGTGCAAAAACAATAAACATTTTGTATGCGATGCATGATGTGTGTGTGTGTGTGTGTAAATAAAAACGCAGTCACATCCGGTGTCTACCGAATCCACAGCCCATCGCTTACAGGGAAAGAGATACATAGATAGAGAGAGAGAGAGGCTGCTGCAGGGCAATGTTGCTGTGGGTTAATGTTTGTATTGCCGTTGGCATAAATGTTGCCTGGAAGTTTAACCCTCTACCGCCCAATTTTTTTTTTGTTTTTTGCTGAATGATAAATCTTTTATAAGTAGATATTGGATACCTGATGATGTGTAGGGACATTATTCCCATGTGTATTTTGGCATAAATTAATTTTTTGACTATCCAAGGAAAAAGTAGTGGATGACAGACGGCTAAAAACTATAGAATTCGAAGTTTTGCCTGGGCTTTAAAAAAAAAATGCTGCAAATTTGGGTATAAATGAGGTCAGTACAAGGTGGGTCGCAAAACTTTCTCGGTGTTCAAAAGCAATAACGGCCGAAGCGTTGTACTCAGTTATTATTATTTAATTGTTACTGGCGATGGAACAATCGTTCTTTAAGTAATCGATTGAGTGGCTTGGAACCCGCCATGCAATGATGAAAAACTACAACGCAAGGTAATACAGCCATATGTATATTTTCTGAAGACTGCAAGCAGTTAGCGGGGTAAGTTAGGGTTGAGGTGTAGTCAGATTAATTTTTCACCCCTATGTATATCATATAACGAAAGTCGCGTCAGAATCGCTTTACTAATTTCTACCACTATATTTACTAATTTCAACCACTAATGTTCATAATGCTACTACTAATTTCTATCACTACTTTTACTCATTACGACCACTATTATTACTAGTTTTTATCACCAATTTTACCAATTTCTACCACTTCTTACTAGTATCTATCACTATTCCTACTAGCTACTACGAATTAGTACAACTATTTCTACTAATTTCTACCAATATTTTTATTAATGCAACAACTAATTTCTACCACTATTTTTACTAATTTCTACCACTATTTCCACTAATTTCTACCACTATTTTTACTTATTTCTACCACTATTTTTATTAATGCTACTATTAATTTCTAACTTCCATTTCTTTTACTTATTTCAACCACTTCTTACTAGTATCTATCACTATTCCTACTAGCTTCTACCACTAATTGTACTAATGCTACTACGAATTAGTACCACTATTTCTACCAATTTCTACCACTATTTTTATTAATGCTACAACTAATTTCTTCTACTATTTTTACTAATTTCTACCACTATTTTTACTAATGCTACAAATAATTACTACAACTACTTTTATTAATTTATACTGCCACATAGAAGTTTTACTTCTGACTCGCGCACGCGTGTTTTGTTTTTTATTGTCGGCCAATTAGGTACGATATTAAAGAATCATATTACAAAAAGCGCTAAATAAATGGTTTGCCAAAAAAGTTCAGCAACATAAATCGTGAAGCGCAACAATGTGGAGAATCATAACATAACTTCGCGGCTTATGCTCTCATCAACATGTGCACCCATTCCTCTGTGTGTTTGTATGTATGTATGTACAATGTGCCATTGGAGCACACACAAAAAATTTGCATTTAGCTACTAAATATTTACCGGCATTTTTCAATGCGAGAGACTAACTAAACTAACTAAAAGAGCGCAATCAATATGCCGGTCGTCCAAAAGCTTTACGTTATGTTCAGTTCAGTTGTTTGGCGTGCGCCCCAGCTCCAATCTCTCTGCTATGGCGCCCGGCATCATTTCGACAAGCTCAACAACACCAACAACAACAAAACATTCATTCAATTGGCAAAGTGAATACAGCAAATGCAATGTTAAGGGCAAATACAGCAGAGCACAGCAGAGTTTTGCCGCCAACACAACGGCTACTCACAAAATTGCGCTGCTCCACAGAGCCCCATTGAGCTTCACACACTTTTTAGGTTTCGCGATTGCTATCCGACGCTCAGTTGCGATTTAATATTCGGTTAGTTTGGACGTGTGATTGGTGGTGGTGATTGAGCATCGACCATTTGAAATTGCAATAAACAAATGAGGCAATAGAACCACGCGCGCTGGTCCATAGTTGTTGGAACATTTAGCTGAGCAGACGAAAAACGAGCCGCCAACACGAAAGTTGTGCGTTCCGGTTTTATAAATTGTGTGGTTAATTAATTTTTAATTCAATTTATAAAAATTTTATCGAAACAAAACTGGTTGTTTATAAAATTTCGTGAATTTATGAATTAATGTGTGAATTTGGAATGTGAACGTTGATGTCAGTGCTAAATTTGAAAGTAACTAGTTGTTTAGTTCTAGTTTGCGGAAGTGTGAAGTGTAAATAAATTTTTAAAATATCTAAATTAAAAACATAAATACCAACGAAGATAAAACAGTTGCGTCATTTATGTCACTTGTAAAGCGAATTAGGAATTGAAAAACGAAAAGGTGAGTGAGTAATAAATTAATTCTACATAGAACTAATCTTTCTTCGTTCACACTTGGCAGGATTTGTGTAAATGTTATATACATACATTATATACATACATACATGTATATATGTATGTGTGTATGGATATGAGTGCACATATTTGTAAATACTTAAATGTATATATATTTACATTTAAATCTTAAGCGTAGTGGTTAGGCCAAAAATTCGAAAAAAAGGTTTGAATTTATGAACTTGTCACTAAAAGTTGTATGAATATATTACTATTATTTTTAAGTTGAGTCAAAATTTGTGAAATGGGCCAGTATATTTTTCAAAGCATTTGAGAAGATAATAAATTTTGAAATATTGTTGAAAACTTTTACAAAAAAGTTGTACGAAAAATAAAAAGTGAAAATGACTAAAAAATTTTATAATTTTAAACTGTTTAAAAAAAGAGCAGTTTCGGCATAAACAATCGCGAGAAAAAAACTGAACAGCTATAACTTCTAAAATATTTAAACTTCCGAAAAATTGTCAAACTTGCAATTTATTTTTGTCCTTATGAACCATAAAAAAGTAGCAATGTTTTATGGATTTCTGCTGTGAAATCTTTGGGAAAATTGAATAAAAACTCATCAGAATTTGTATAAGTGCTTCGTTTTTTCCAGCAATTACATTATAAACTTATTTCCTACAATCAGTATTTCATAAAATGTCTTTAGACTTATTCAAAATTATTTACATTTTATTGTGAGAAATAATCCATTGAATACTTTTCAGGATAAGGTACCGGATTATTTCGGTATTAAAAATAAATCAAACGATTATAAAAAACGGGGAATAGGTTTATATAATTTTTTTTTATGCTCTGTACGAATTTGTTATGATTTAGAATTTTTTTTAAAGATATCTACAAAAATTATAATTAATACTAACTTTTCATTTTTTTTTTAATATTATTATAATATTATTAATATTATTACATTTACTTTGATCAAAAATAAAACTCGCTTATCGTGTATTTTTGTGAGTTTTATTTCTTTAATCAAAAATCATCATTCTTGTTTTTTTTTTTTGGTGTCATTTTCGACTTAATGAAAAGCTCGACTTCCATTCTTCTGTCAGCTACTCTGGGCTTGCGACCACTCTCAGCCGGTTATTTATTGAATTTTGAGTACCGCTCAAAATACCCCTTAAAAATTAAGTTTTATTTTCTGAGTAAAGTATAAAGTTTAAGAAATAACGATTATTTTCCAAGCAAAAAATATAACTCAAGAAATGATTATTATTTTCCAAGCAAAAAATATAACCCAAAAAATAACATTACTTCTTAAGCAAAAGCTATAATTCAACAATTAACGAATAACAAGTAATTTTTTTAATAAAAGCTTTTTCCGTTTATCAGGGCTTAAACATTTTTTCTTACTAACGATTATAATTGGAAGACTTTTTTTTTGAATATTTCTAAAAATTATATATAAATGGCATTTTCCAAAAAAGTGAAATGCAGTAAAAAATCTTAAATAAATTATTTAAATACATTTTGTTGTTTTTTCTATTATTATTCTAACAAAGCTTTTCATTTACATGCTTTCACATATGTGCATATGTAATTAGTTATTTATAGTAGTCCGAAGCGGACTTTAAGGGGAAAAAAGTCCTTTCCATAAATTGTAGTCACCTACAGCGATCAATTAAAAACATGGGTGGCTTATTCTGCTGCATAAAAATGTTTCCAATGCAGATATTAATATGTTCGTCCCCAGTAACAACAAATCCACCTACCTTTTTTGCGATTATCTCGTATGCATTTCTGCATAAACGCCTACATTAGAAAAATAATCTTTAATAGAAAAAAATTCGATTGAAAAAAAAATCGTGAATAAACCTTGAAAATAGAATCATACTCATTTATTTAGTATACAACATAAGGCAAGTAATGAATGCCATCACTCACCGATGGTTGGTTGGTTGGTTGGTCGAAAGTGAAATGAAAACAATGAATTCATATACCCGAGGAGTAAAACAAAATTGCAAAAGCAGCAAAAACGCAACCATAAAACCCGTGACTGCGGCTGATCGCAGAAAAGCGTATGTGGTTTTACGTGTCTTCTTAAAAAAATACATTAGAAGCGTGAAATACATAAATAAAATGAAAAAAGAAAAATAAAAACAAAAATGAAACAAAACCCATCAAATGGTAGCAACGATGTAGAACAACAACAAGAGCGGGACAATATTGTTGTGCCTTGAGCAACAGGAGTAACAGAGGCGATTTTTTGTCTGTCGGCTTTTGCTTAAAAAATGCTGGCAAGCAGCCGGAATATCGCGTGGCTTTAGCAGGGTGTACTAAATAAAAAAAAGGTGAAGATAAAAAAAAAAACAGTCGTATACTCCTGCATGCAGATACAGCTATCTTCGGTAGGGTGGCCCAAAAATGCACTGGAAAATCAAGACCCTTCCCTAGAATTATGGGAAATGGAAAACATATCCGTAATTTTTTTTTATTTTGAAATCTTACAATCCTGCGAATGATTATTACCTTTTGATGCTCAAACCTCTCTATAGATTTATATACAATTCACCGCGTAAATAGCACCTTTTTAATAAAAGTTATATTCAATTAAATAAATAAATTAAATCACCTATTGCAATATAACGACCGAATAGATTTGGGTAAGATTTGGCACATATAGTACATATATCTATTATCTGGATAAGATATTTTTGAGAAGAGTTGCCACCTGTTTGAAAGTCTGCATTCAAATAAATTAAAAAATGGGTCCTTATAGTGCAATTTGGGTGTGAAATAATAAATCTTAATTTCCAAATATTTTTAAGTTAAACAAAATTTTGCAATATGTGCTATAAATTAATGGCTTTAAGAAAATTCTATTCAAAAAGGTTTGCAAAGAGGGTTGCCATCTGTTTAGAATATTAAATACATGTACATATACATATATGTATGTACATAAATTAATAAGTTTATTACATTCAAACGAAAAAGGTTTCAGAAAGCTTTATTTCAAAAATATTTTTGGATAGAGTTGCCACTAGCTCAAAAGGTAAATTAAAACAATAAAATGTGCCTGAACAGGGTTTCCATGATAAATTTAATTTAATTTATAAGTTAACTGGAATATAGCAGTGCTGGCGTCAAATAGTAAAACGCGTTTATGAATACGTTTTTGAAGAGGGTTGCCACCTTTTTATTAAGTTGTTTCAAATTAATAAGGTAGGTAATTGAAAGTATATATATTGTATTATAATGATTTCAAACGAAAAAGGTTTTCGATAGCTTTTTTCAAATATAATTTTGTATAGGGTTTAACAATTTCAATTCAATTTAAATTTAATAAGTAAATGTCAGAAATACCCCAGAAGATAGGTACATATCCAATTTTTTTCAATTAGGGTGTTATTTATTGGTAATGTAAAAATTGATTAGTCGAATTTAAAAAAAGATCCCTTTGCTACGTTTCTTTGGTAAATTTGTTTTTTTTTTCGCACCCTAATGCAAATAGTGTTTGTATACATTTTCTACTGCATTCAAGTGGCAGCACCAGCAGTTGAAGCGACTGTCGCTGCTATTGCATTGCATTGTATTGTATTTTTATGAATTGACGTTGGCAGAGATACTCAACGTGCTCTGTTCCTTTGCCAATTTAACTGTGAATTTTATTTTTGGCAACTCACAAGAAGCTGACACACACTCGACATTGCAGCCGCACCGAACGTTCGCCGTTGATGAAACTGTTGACTGTTGGTGGTGCTATGCAATATCGTGGCTTTCGTCGCATGTGGAGGAAGCGACGGTATCCATTGGCTTGCACATTTTCCTTGTTATTTTTGATTTTAAGTTCCTTAGCTCTGTTTCCTTGTTTCTCAACTTTTATGATTGTAGCAGGTCAAATGTGTTGCTTTTGTTTTTTCATCACACACAGCATTTGACGCGGATTATGTGCTCGCATTCGAACAAATCGTATCTTAAATTTTTACCAAAATTGCAGGATTCTGCGGTCACCGCTTGATAGATATGCAAGCATCTGCTAATGCAGACATGTCGAAAGTTTCGAAAGTGTCGTAAACTATGTATGTACATATGCCATTGCTCAGCTTTGGTAAGGGTTGGAAGTTAATTAGAATTTTTAAAACATTGCTTTCAAGTTTAGATAGCGTATAAAACGTAAGGTATTTCAATTATGCCAACATGACATCAGAATGGAAGCATAATGCTGCCTTTTTTACCTCACTCAAATATTGTAGATATCCATAAGCGTACGCTGGAGAATGGAGATCATTTAGGTCTCATATTTTCTAAACAAACACAATACTTCGAGCCCTCATATTTGCACAATACCAAAATATAATCAACTAAATCGACGGAGGGCTAGCCTACTGCTTGTCGACATTCGCCATAGGGGTGAAAGGTTAAGAATTTCCTGAACTTAGAAAAATTTAACAAATTGCAAGTTTAAAGTGGCTAAAAATTTACGTTTAATAATAATAAAATATTTTGGCAACTACTTCATATAGCTCGATGATTGGTCGAACCTCTCCTACAATTTGTGGTGTGCGTCTTGATTTTGTACCACAAATTGACGGACCTACAGCTTTACGCCAGCCCCGAACTGCAAATGATTTTTGTTGGACGTTTTTTCATGACAGAATTACACTCGGAGGATTGCTATTGCCTGCCGAAGGGCGACCACTATTACGACAATTCTTTTTAATAATTTTTAATGTTATATGCACCGACGGGGACTGCCGTTTCTTTATGATAAAATTTCGAATATGAGTTATATGCCAGAAAATGTGCAACACCGCTCGCATCAAAAATTTTGAAAATCAGCAGTGATTTTAAGCCATTTAAAATTTGAATATTATTATCTAGAAACTGAAAGGACTTTGAGCTTCAAAAAACTTTTCGAAAAAGTTTGAAATTTTTATTAAAATGTGTTGCTGTTTTTGGAATACCTGAATCTTGATTTAGATATTTTGTATGAAAAACCACAAATAAAAAAATTAAAAAAGAAAAATTTTGAAAGTATTAAAAACACGCTCTATTACTTTAACTGCCATCCTTTAAAAGCTTTTAAAAATTCTTGTTAAAAAAATTTAAATTTTGATGAAATATTACTGAATGTATAAAAAATTCTGTAGAATGTCTGAAACTTTGATTACTAGTTTGTTTTTTGTTTTAGTACGAAATATGTGCATAGCATTTTCATCGCACCGGAGAAATATTTTCTCTATTTTTATAGTCAATTATAACAGAGTAGTCAATTGTAAACAAGAAAGCCTCAAATTAAGATGCAAAAATGTCAACTGAAAATGAGAAAGCATCAAATGAAAATGCAAAATAATCAGCAACTTTAGTACTTAGAAAAACTAGTGGGTGAAGTAAAGGCAATTATTACAGAAGGAAAATGGGCAAGAGCCTTTCAACAAAAATCAGCGTCTCATGAGGAGGCAATTACTCATCAAAATTTGGCGGTGGGTACCTACACAAATTTATTGCAGTTAATATTTGAACAATTTGTAATAAAATTTTCAAAGTTTCTCATCCCCATTTGACGCTTTCTGATTTCCAAATGACTATTCTCAATTTTAATTGACACTCTCTCATTAAAATTGGATGCTTTCTCATTTAAAATTGACTCTATTCTTATTTTCAATTTACGCTTTCTCATTTACAACTAACTAATCTCATTTTTAATTGATGATTTGGCATCGTATTTACTATTGGAAATTATGTGGTAAGAAATACAATTATTGAATTAGTTCTAAAACGCTTACAATGTTTAATTAAAACTGACGCGCTATTGAAAACCACTTCATTGCGTAATTATTTAATTTTCTACTACTCTTTCAAATATTTTGAAAAAAAAAACATTATTGGCAATTATTGTGCTCAGCAAAAGGGTCAAGAGTAATCAGTTACCTATACATTTGCCACTTGTAATCATCATCGCTCTCCCTCCACAGCTTAATATTTCAAACTCTTACCCCACAAACATTCATCAGTCTGGATTGTAGGTACCCTTGAGCTTCTTTCTCCACTTGAGCTACTTTTGCAGTTTTACGTTTTAAGTGTTTCACTTGACTTTCGCTTCATTATACTCGTTCGTAGTGATTTATGATACTGATTTTGTTTTCGGCAATGCTGACTCTTAAATCATTAATTCTTGCGCTTAACTTAAATTCTTTTTGACTAATGGACTCTACTACTCGTTCCTACTATAGCGGTAATCTATTTGTCTCTCAAATGTAATGAGTTACTATATTCGTATTTCCTTAATCGTCTTTGGTGTTCTTGATCGTAGTGAGTGGGACAATACAAATTAAAATAATTCATTTACTTGAATAGATTGACTCACATACAAAGAAACCCTTGACCACTTTCGCCTCGAATCTAATGTGTATATGTACTTAACTTAACTTGGCTTCGTGGCGCTAGATTTGGCACTTTGAGTGTAAATCAAATTGACAGTGGCAGTGACACTGACATTTCGTTGGCAATTGAGTGGGAAGTGCTGCGATATTATCATCAACAATAACAACAACAATGGCGCAGAGGTCTGCAAAAGCATTTATTTGCTTAAATTCATTTTAATTAACTGAAAATAAATTACATCAAATTTATTTTGTGTGTTTTCATCCCTTACTTCATGAGATGCCGCCTCTAATTAGTGCTTCATTCGCCTAAGCTTTTCTCCTACTCGAAGTACTCGTCGCATTCATCGCCGCTTGCCTTTTGTTTGTTTCCGTATTCTGTGAGGTTCTATTTTTTTTTTTTTTTGTTTTCCTACTTCAATATGCTTTTGTAATTAGTATTGGTATGTAAGCTAATAAAAAAATGGCTCACTATAAATAAGTAGGTTATATTTACGTTTGTGGTCCACAATAATATAATGTTTACTTTTATTTTGTTTTCTTCGTACATTGTTTTCCCATTTTAAAATTCTCGTTTTCGTTTTAAGTCTGTATTTTAAATTTGTATTCGTAAATGTTGAAGAAATGTGTAGTATGTACAGTAGAGTGGGTAAATTTATTTTTAGAAAACAAAAAATCAACTTTGTTTCGGCGACTAAATATTCTATTGGCAAACCTAGAAAAAGGATAGGAAGCCAAATTGCTTTCGAACTTCCTTATTTAAAATATTAGTTACTAAGTAATTAATAAAAAAAAATGTGAAAATGAAAACTGATAATCGGGCATGTTCTGCATTTCATTTCCGAGTGAATTCTGCCTATTTGAAACTGCCGGGTGAAGAAAAAATTTCCGAGTGAAAGTGAATTGCCGAACATTCCTGAATATCACTTTTATTTTCATATTTTGTTTTATTTATTTTTTGTTTTTGCAAATAATTTAACCTGTTTTTGGATTAATTTCAGATATTTATTTGGGCTAAAAAAAGGTACCGAAAGGCAAACGTGGCAAAGATTACTTAATTCAACTCTTTGTTTTTAATAAAAAATAGTTTATAACAATTACTTTCTCATAAGAAATAATTGTTTTTAAACTAGGTTTATAAAATCACATCAAAATATGTGAAAATAATAGGAAATCCCATATTGATAACGTTTGTACTCAAAAAACATTTACAAATTTTCATTTAAACTGGAAATCCAGAGCATGCGTATAACTGTCATTTTAAGCTCTGCTTATTTTCTTCACATCTTGTATTTTTACTTACCATTCGAGTTGGTTTGCTTTTAAAAGCAACAGAGCTATGTTGAAGGGAAACTAAATGAAATAAAAGTCTTGCGAGATCAGTAAAATAAAATGTTTTAAGATTAACCAAAAAACTAATGAGTGAAAGACGTTACCTGCTAAAACCTCACGAAAAGCACAATAAACAGACCAACCTTATTTAAAAAACGAAACTACCTCTTTTGCACTTTCGAAACTTTCGAAGTTCTTCTGATTCATATTTATAATTACGAAATTGTAATACTTTACGTTATATTAAATTGGGCAAGATTACGATTCCTGGGGCGCCGCGTTTTGACGACTATTTCTTGTAGAACTCGACAAAATAAACACTTTTTCACAAGTAAAAAAAATTGATATCTCGCTTGGTTTTCGAGATACAGCGAGTTGAAATTTGTCGATTTTGGTATACATGGTGCATAATATACGTCGCGTGTAATGCACTTTACTCATGAAATTCTTTGAATTCGTTATTTGTTTTATTTCACTTTTTCCAATTGCCCCTCTTCACGCAGTTCCCATTATTTTTTCGTGCAACACCTTTCTGCGTAGGCGGCCTTCGGCCGCGCTTTAAAAAAATAATCCTGGCCGGTCCAACACCGGCTACGCTGACCACAGTATTTTTGCGTGCAACACCTTTCTGCGCGCGCAATTTAATGCATACCAACCCCACGGTTCATCACTTCCGTAGTATTTTATGACTCCAAACTCAATTTTAAATTTTGTATTAATTAAAATATTAATTAAAATATGATGTCAAAATAGTTGTAATTTTGAGAAAAGTGAATAGTTAGTACAAACAAATAACGAATTCAAAGAATTTCATGCGTAAAGTGCATTACACGCGACGTATATTATGCACCATGCATACCAAAATCGACAAATTTCAACTCGCTGTATCTCGAAAACCAAGCGAGATATCAATTTTTTTTACTTGTGAAAAAGTGTTTATTTTGTCGAGTTCTACAGGAAATAGTCGACAAAACGCGGCGCCCCAGGAATCGTAATCTCCCCTTAAATTGGCACATTTAATTTAATTGCATACATGGATAAAAGTTTAAAATTTGTTCATTTTCCCTTTAAAAAGATGTTAAATTCAGTAATTTTTGCTATCTTACGCCCTCTAGCGGAGTTTTTTGACCCAAATAAATATCAGGAATAAATGAAGCTTAAAAGATATAACGAATTATTATAAAACAAGAAGTTAGATTGAGAGTATCAGTAAAATAAAAAATAAGAAGGCTCAAGCTTATTTTTTATTTATTTAGGATTATTAGTATTTGTCGAAACAAAGTGGGGAACAAAATTCACGCGCCTTAATGTACTTGGTAACGAAGTGCATAGTTGAATATTTGCTAATCTTCGCACGATAGTGTCAGTTATTGTTTTTGGTATTCTCAAACATTTTTTATAATCATGACCAGCTGAGATTTCTTTAATTTTCTTTTAATATGTTATTTTTTCCTTTTTTTTTTAATTTATGACCTTACTAAGACTCAGTCAGACCTTAGAAAAGTTAAAAAAATTTCTATATAATTAAAAAAAATTCTATCAACGATTCGTAAGAAATTATTGCATTTAAAGTTCAATAGTGGTAAACGCTAATAAATGTATAAACCTCCATAAATATACCAGTTTCCATACAAATTTGTATTTGTTTATACGTTTCTACGATTATATGAATCCCCCTAATATAACACCATTTTTCAAGTGGAAAAAAAAGATTCTTTTGATTTTCTAACAATCATTCTTCATGTATTCTATATTATATTAAGATTAACGTAACCGGTTTAAGTGCGGCACCGTGGAAATACAGACTATAACTTCCCACACAATTGAGTACAACTTCCGAAACACAATCAAAGGGCAAAGCGTTGAGTTACGCCATTAAGAAAACCTCACTGTTATTTTTTCTTTATTTGAGCTACGTATAAAAAATATTTATATTGTGCTAGGCCACGTAAATTGTTTAACTATAAAATATTTTAGGTGTTTTCATAAATTTTTTAATGTGCTTATAAATCATGCATACACAAGTCAGTTGTTTGAAAATAGTTAAGTTTTGCAAATTTCAGTACGTGTACACCGATACTATTTCGCAGTATTAACCCTTTAACGACCAATAGGCATATGTGTAACAAGTAGTAAATCCCCCACCAGAAAATTTCTTAAGACTTTAGACAAAATGAGATAATATATCAAAAAATGATTTCTTATCATCCAAATATTATATATAGGCTAATTTATTTTCAAACATGAATGTATTTATAACTGAATGACTTTAAATCGCATATTGTTTATATAAAACATCTTTGGGTTTGATATGGATAAATGCTGCTCCGATATTGCAGGTAAAATTTTAAATGTGTGTCAATACTTGGGTGATTTTATAAGTATAATATATTACCTCGTTTTTAAGAGTTATTTTCGGTTAATCTGTTTTTATTTATTTTAGCTTACGTTTAGCAATTTTTGCGGTGATTCTTTCACTTAAAATACGACAAATGTTAGCAGATCGGTAACAGAAACGATGTCGTTAACTACATCAATTTTGACTACTCAAATGATGAAATTATCGATAATAAGGTCAAAATTTCATGTTATGTATTTATTTTCATACTTTTTAATCATTATATGTACGGTATGTACATAAGATTTGTACACATGTATTTTGTCTGATAAAAATGGCATATCTTAAAACATCTTTCACGACTATCTTAAATCGCTAGCAAAAAGAATGGAGAGAGACATTGACATTGGATTAGACATTGTCCAATGAACAGTATTTAAAAAAATAAAAATTTAACAAATTTATTTCAGCTCCTCTCTGGATAAAATATTTGGCTCCTTAACTCCCTGTTCCGCTTCGTTTCGAAACCCTGCTAAAGATAACTTAAAGGAATAACACATTATAAATATATTGAGAGTAAAGATTTTATGACAGATCATGCGTCATTCTATCATTTTCAATATTTCTTGTCATTTCATTTCATAATGGGAGACTTAGCCTGACACCGTTTCAGCCTTTCGGATATTGGTAGAATAATCGGTCCCTATTCCTTCAAAAGAGAGTCCTATCGGAATGTTACCTAAAGTTATGGTTCATTGCGAGAACAATTCGGGTCTTAGCCGCCCAAATCCTGTGATATCACACCTCTCGAATTTTTTTAGGGCTACGGAAAGTCCAAAATCATGGATCACATATGTAGATAAGCCGGCAACGATTGAGGAATCGGAAGGCAACAATACTCGCGTTATTCACCAAATATTCACACAATAGAAGATGAACTGGATTCCGCCTAAAATAAAAAACGTGTACATTAGTTATATTATAATTTTTATAAATTGAACTGTATAAGGGGTAGGAATTATTCTAGTAACTGATTATCTTTAATATGATTACCACCCGATTGCTGTTAATTTTTACTAAATTAAACATCAAAATGTCTCTCCAATTTGGTATCGCAAAAATATCGTTTAATAAATGAGTTTTATAGTATTTTAAAACCGCCATTAATATGTTAAACGGGCTTGCTTATCCAAAGTGTATTGCACCAGCTCTTTAACTGAAGTACTTCAAGCAATTTGCGTCACTAAAAAATATTATGTGTTATACCCCTATAAATCTCCACCGCTACTGTTTATTAGTTTGCTTTCAAATTCGCACAGGTAATCGATTTTATTAATTAACAGTAAAAGATTTACAAGTAAAAATGCAATAAACTTTAAAAAATTCCAATCGACTTGCGATAATCTACGTACATTAGGCGGTTTGGTAATTGATCCGAGTTAACAACGCGAAGCGCTTTTCGCTGCGCCAGTAAAACGGCAAACGGTAATACAAATCTAATCTAAATGTCCTACAACGTTGAGGTAGGTGCGGGACATATAAATTTTATTTTATACAAGGATGTATCTCTTGTACCGAGGCGAATTGAAGTGTTTACAGTTAGGTAACGACAGCAGTGGCCATATTTGGCCAAAAACGGCTGATACGAACGTGAAAATATGCGAATTTCTGTGCACACCCCAAAAACTCAACCAAAACCATAGAGCGCACCTACACTCTTATCTTTAGGTAGTACATATAATTTTTTGTGAATTTTTTCTATGTATGCACTGTCGTCATGTTTGCGGCTAAATGGAACAAACATTCGGAAAGTTGCTTACACTGCTACCAACCACATCTTTATACATACAAATGTACATACATACATACATATATCTACCTAAAAAATATGCCCTAGATAAAAGCAATAAAGGAAAAACCCCGAATTGTTCATAGTTGTAGAATTTTGGTTTTGTCTAAAAATGTGTTTTTTTTTAAATGTGTAGCTAAAAATGACGAAAAACGTATACTCAATTTAAATTTAAGAGTTTCCATGCATTAAGTTGCAAGTAGAATATTGCGTGACTTTGAAGGATTTGGCGTAACGTGCATTTAATACTCATGCTCTCATTTCGAACGAATTTTCGTCATCCCTTATGAAAATTCTGTTGGAGATGAGGGGCAGCTGATTAATACTCGGTATTTAATGAATGGAAATTATGACTTCATAATTTTTCTTTTACACATTGATATTGATATATTCTCTTGCTCTTCCATTCGTAACGTCTTTTTTAAGTTTGGAAAAAAAGAAAAAAGTTACTGCGAGCAAAGTACAGCCGGTAGGGCAGATAGATGGCCGATTTGTGTTCATCAAAAGAGTTGTAAGGCCTCCTGCGCAACCTGCGCTTTGTAATCGGATTCGTTTTCTTGCAAAAACAGCGAACTGGCGAACATGGCAGGTCTCTTCTGGTCGACTGCCTATCGTGCGAGACCCAGCAAATTACCGTAGTCTTTAGGTGAGAAAGAAATTAATAATTAATAACATGCAGAGATTATTAGCCATGATCATCGATGTCGACTTTTCCACTTTGAGTTTCCTTGGCTACCTTTTCTTCCTTTATATCCCCTTTACAACTTCCCAATTTTCACTAGTTGCTGAATGTTGTGAGCATTCGTTGCATTCAATGCGCCCTATATATCTACAATTCAATTTTTGGTAATTTCAAAAAAAATCAGGATTCCATACCTTTAAGGGAAGATACACGTGCGTAGTGATGGTAGTGATCGAAAAAATTTTCCCAAAAGTGTCAAAGTTATTAACAGCCGAACGAAGAGCTAAAATTGAGAAAAAAGGAAAAGAAGAACTTGCCATTACTGCGCAGGTCTACTTCTCTTGGGGGTATGAAATCTTGAAGAACTGTTGAGATTTCTTCACAACTTTTTTTGGTTCATTTATTATTTTGCCAAGGAATTTTATTGGAGTACGATTGTCCTAAACCTCTTTAAAAAAATAGCTTTTTTACTTGATTTGGATCTTCGAAAGACAAATTTTTTATTTTTGTTTAACAGGTTAGAAACCCAGAATTCCATTCATCATTCATTATAAAATATGTAGATAAATATTTTAAAACACAAAAATAATAAGTAAATATTTAAAAAAAAAAATAGGATAACCTCAGAGAGCGTTGAATTTTTAAAATTTTTTCTGCTTTTGTTAAGCGACTATATTTTTTTAAATGTGAGAATTTTTACAATAATTTCATTAAAAGCAAACTAAGCCACTTTAAAGTTCTTCAAATACAAAAACATCAGTAAAGTGCTTTGAATTTATTGTTCAAAAAAACGTAGAAACATTTTAACTCTTATACTTCGCCTTGAGGATCATTTTTATTTTAAGCCATTACAGGATATGCTTTAAAACTGCAAAATATCATAACAAAATTCCGCAAGCAGCTGATTTTCACTGTTGCGAGTTCCTCTATGGCGTTAATGAAGTGGGAGGCAAAGTGCTTGAACCGCAATCTCGCTAAAGCAGGGCAGCCGAGGAGAATATGTAAAGGTGATT
Organism: Anomoia purmunda; assembly: GCA_951828415.1. Lineage (NCBI taxonomy): Eukaryota > Metazoa > Arthropoda > Insecta > Diptera > Tephritidae > Anomoia > Anomoia purmunda. Next base: position 29,669,105 of record OX639996.1, on the reverse strand, counting down.
CCATCTCGTCATCCTTTAAACAGCTGCTACAATAGAGGCCTATAGTAATATTAAACCAAACCGCAAGAATTCCTATCAATACTCCTACGAACATGCCGAGTTTTCACTTTGTTAGCGCATGACGCTCCTTTGACTGCCTACAGTCCACCACTTGTCTAATAAACGTTTGCAGGCGGTCAGAGCAGACCCCATACTCCCCCAGCCAGAAGCTATAACCTCAAGGGTGATATTCCGAGCCAGCCATAATCAGTCATGCAGTTTGTTGCTATGTCGGTGTGGCCGGACACCAAAATTAGTGGAAGGGAAATATTCAGAAGCGGTCGTAAGAGAGGTTTTGTTTTGACATTAAAGACAAAAATTCACTTTGAGGTACGAAAAAAGTACGAAATTAACCCTTAAACACATTTTCAGTTTTAGTTTATTTCTGACGTTCAAGTTGAAATTTCATGTTTATATTCAGAAAGTCTTAGAATTTTATGACGAATATTTTTGTAGCACATTTTGGCCCGTTATATTTCTGTTGTATGGGTATTTTTTGTAATTTTCTTTAAAAGAAACAGAAAAGGTCCTATTGATGCGTGAGGAGATTGAAATGTTCCATAAAATAGTTCTCCGTCATAATCTACTTTACACGGCTACGTATGCCGATTTACCATAAGCATATGTTAGAGGGGGAATAATTTGTCACTTTTTTTGTCGGCCCATAAATATATACATGTATATGGTTTTTGGTCCCCTCTAAGAGATTCCGCTGTTGGTACCTTGTTAATTTAGAAAAAATTTGTTATTTTTGAGCTACGTGTCGAAATATATCGTTTTAACTTTAAACGCGTTTTTTTAATCTTCGGCATTTTAAACTTATTTTATGATATTTTGTAATTATTTCTCCATACAATGAGCGTCTAGTTTTTGTTTTGTTTATTAAAAATCTTTATATGTCATATAAAATTTCCAATATTTATGTAATCACCTTTTGCAATCTAAATTTTTAGTTTACCGCAACTTTCGAACTTTTTTAATGCCTGTCATCCTGATGGCGTTAATCTGCAGCAGTGAGGGTATATAAATATCCTCTTAATATGAAAACAATCAATGTATTGCTTTTTATTTTAAATGACCGAAAATCATGTTTTTTTTGGCAGTCGCATCAGCCGTGCCCCCTAAGCTTCCAAGTCCCAATGATGACTGTACAAATATTAGTTTGAAGCTATTAATAGAATATTAAAGAATATTCTATGAATAATTTTTACATATTTCGTATACTTATACATATGCGCATGTATTTACGCATGTGTGAGTGAGTAAATAAAACCGCTCAACATTTCTATTATAAGTATAATTCGGCGACAATCATGACGTGCGTTCGGACGTTTTTTTCAACTATTGATATGTGTAACGCAGCCACACAACACAAAAACGCCCACATCATCAAAGTTATCAAGCATGTAGCTAAAAACCAGTCAACGAGTTTTTCTTGGCCAAGGTTAACAAAGGTAAAAGTAACGACAACAAGCAAAACACCAACTTGGTGCAGTGACGTTATTTAGCGTAAAAATATACGGAAAAAGAGAAAAAAGATTTTAATATTTACATAAAAGAGTGTGCGCGCGTTTTTTCAAAACTTTTGAATGTCTTCAATGTTTTTAATACATACGACTGGCTGGCTGGCTATCGTCTTAACACTTCTACTGCATTACTTTAACAGCTGCTGTCTAATGTTACTCAAGAATGATTAGAATGTATTCTTTTCACTACAAATGCTACTAGTAATAATCTGAAAATCTAATGTTTCCAATAATAATATGTAAAATTGCTTTAGAATCGTAAAATGTTAAATGCTAAAGTAATAAAAATATGCGGTTGTAAAAGAAAATTATTGTGCTAATACACAGCGTGTGCATTAGGATTATCCAAAAATACATGGGGCAAAAGTAGAGTCGGAATTTGAACGCTATCCTCCCCTATGACTGTTCTATAGTGAAAAACACACGACCCTTACTTTTATACCCGAGCGCATTAGTGCCCTGGGTATTAAAGGTTTGTTCACTTAACGGTTGTTTATTACAGCCTAAAGCTGCAGATATAAAAATGGCGTATTAAACACAAAATTGATTCAACATTGATAGAATACAAGATTGCGCTGATTGATCTGAAATTCGGAGACTAGCTGGGCTGTGACGTCACACCAGATTTACCGGTGGAGAAACTAACACTCAATTTGTTAAACATGTTGGAAACAATACACATGATTGCGCGTATAATACGTAAACAAAATCTGTGGTGAAGTACAAATTCTGTCAAAATTTTCAAGAGAGAGCCAGCAGTACCACAATCTGCGCCACCTATTGTATTCGTTTCTTTTCACCATAAGGTTGATTATACTTCACACAGCCCATAGCAGCCTATCAAGACGGGTCTAACGCATTCACCAATACATAAACAAATCTAGCACTACACTTCCTACTCCCATTGCATGTAAAACAGAGTAAATGTATATCTTGCTCTCTCCCTCCCACAAACTATGAGGTAATTTCGTCCTGATGCCCTACACGAATACACGGAAAGTTTCTAAATTTCTCACGCATACTTTCGTTATACAACATGCTATATAAAGCGTTAGATAACAGATAGTGTTCTTACTACTGGGAAATCTCCACGTTAGTTACTTACTAATTTTGTTGTTCGTGTTTGTGTCTGTGATAGAATAGAAGCAATGAGAGAAAAGAGAACAGCGGTGTCACTCTCTGAAAGTGTCTCTCTTTCTCATCCCTCCGTCCGTGCATCGGATAACTCGGACAAATATTGACATTTCTCAACGAAACTAGGTACATTTGTAGCCCTTGATACAAGGTATTTTGGTGTTATGTCAGACAATAACAACGTCCACAGAACTATGGTTTGTGAAAATCAAGAGAATACGATATTTCAGGAATTGTAAAAGATAATTTTCATAAATTTGAAATACAGGATTGGGTTGGAGAAACGCGTTGGTATTTTTTTTTAAATGGTCGTGACACCGCGCGCTTTAGAAAAAATATCTAGGTATATCTCCGAATTTACCTGCTCAAACGCTAATGAATTTAGTACACACTTTACATTTTAAATGTGAAAAAGGGGCGTGTACTTTATATCTCAGAAACTACTATGCCAAACTTGCATTGCATTGCAATTGAATAAGCAAAATTTCGAAAATTGTAAAAGTTGGACAAAGATACGCCCTCCGCTCAAATATTTGGGTTAATAAATTTTCGAAAAAGGCGTGGCACCACCCAATTTACAGAAAATAGGGGTTTCTTCGAAACTACTGTATTAAAATCTATTAAGTTTGGCACATCATTTACATTTCAACACAGCCAGCACAATTTCGAAAATTATTGAATTTGGTGGAAGAGTTTGAATGGAAATAGAAGTGCATAAAAATGAAAATATTGAAACATGGGCGTGGTGTGTTAAAAGCATACCAATTTATTTAAGTTTCTATTAAAATAAATAAAAGTCTTTGAAGTACTTAAATTGAAGAGTCCTATATTAACTGTTTCCAATGCATACAACAAGTACTATTTATTTGACAAAAAAAAAAATTGTATGGGGCCTTCAAAACCTCACAGTATGTAAATGCAAAAATAAGCACGTAAAAAACAGTTAGGGTATTTATGCCGACCAGGCTTAACAGATTATCTGGTTACGTGATCTTAATTTTTGCAGCTTACAAAAAGAAATATTACTTTTTTACAGTGTCGAACAACATTGTGAAAAACTATAAACTCTTTTTTGAGTAATGTTTTTTTTTTGAGTATTATTTTCTGAAATCTCCTGAAGAGAAACAAAGTTTGTCGATCAAACAATTTTAATTTTCACGAATACCATACTATTTCTACGAAAAATTGTAGAATGCCTCGGAGACTTTGAGCACTTGATGTTGATGTTTTTCGATATGGAACAATCCCATGCGAAGATCATAAATATTCCGACTCTTTTGAACCATTCTAATGTGCATACAATTATAATTTAAAGCAATTAAATAAGTGTAACATAGCAAATGATGCAAAAAATAAATGTTTTTTGTAAGTATTGCAAAAAAAAAAGTAGTAAATAGTTAGGCGGCGCCATTGTACAATGCAAAGTCGGCTGATAAGATAAGTGTTTTCAATACAAAAAAAAAAAACAACCCCAGCACAGACCAAACATTGTACATGCATTTAAAATATTTCCATTCCTCCAAACCGATATACATACATAGCCAGATTCCTACTCGCATTATTATAAAATAGTCAGAATATTCAGAAATATTAGCATAACAAATCGGTAGAATACGAATACTAGTATTGAAGTTGTTGTTGTTGGTGCTGAGGTGGCGTCATCATCATACGCGATTTCACTATTCGAGTGGTTTCGTTTCGCGCTTATTTAAATCGATAAGATTTACACAATTTAACTACACATATATTCATTTTTGCATTATGCTATGCCTATGTATTGTATTTTTTTTATAGAACTTCTTTTTCATACCTAACAAGTTTACCTGAGCTTGAATGTATTGTTTTCTTCTTTAGGTGTGTGCTACTGGATTTTTATGTCTTGCCTTTCGTGTTCATGTTCGTAAAATAGGCAAAATTAAAGAAAAAATGCTAATTATTGCATTGAGTAAAGATTGCGTTTCTTCAAATAGATTTTTGAGGAAAATAGATATTAATTTGCAAAAAAAAAAACACTAAGAAAGTTAAGTTTTGAAATAAATGCAGAACTCTCTAATTTATACAGTGGCTCACAGTGCAAAATGGTCCAGTGTTAGTTTTTGTAATATTGGCAACAGTTTTTGTGCCAAATTTTTTCATTCGTTTTTTATAAATCCATATTCAATAACATAAGCCATAAAAATAATAACTTAAGCTTTATAAAAATTTCACGAAAATTTAATCAACTTGAAAAACGACTTTGAAATTAAAAATTTGTTTCTCAGAAAGTTTGTGAATACGCAGTTTTATAGGTTATTGAATTCTAGTTGAATAAAGTGCAAATTTCAAGTTCCTAAAAATTTCTATGGGTGCACTTTCTTTCCTATAACGCTTCCACGAAATGATATTTTATTTGGAAGAAAATACGCAGAGTCAGTAAAGAAAATTATCAAAAATCAATTCCGCAAAAATAGAACGTTTTTCAAGTCTGCTAAATTTTCATAAATTTTTTACAAATTTTAAAACTTAGATTTCTTTGCTTTCTGTTATTGAACTAACCATAGTTTAATGAAAATATAATGAAAACAATGGAACATGCAATATTTTGTTAATACTGCAAAAAATAAGATCGGACCATTTTCACTGCGATCTACTGTAAATAATTATATAAATAATTCAAAAGTTTTAATTAGCTCGCCAATTCAAAGTGTTATCTTCAGTTGATATCTGAATTCTAGATTATGTTGGAGATGATGTTCTACACAGATAAAGCGCTCAAGGTACGCGGCGTGCAGCATATGAGACCAACACAAATTGCTGCTTTTGCTGATATAGAAGGTTTTTTGAAGAGTTCTGAATTTAAGTCATATGACCTACTGTGCGACGGTCGCCGCCTTTAAGTCTACCGCAGTGTCTAGAGAGAAAAGCGAAAATTCTCTCGTATTCTACTGTAGGTATTTCTAAAAGTTTGAGCTTTTCCACTTGTTTATTGAACATTCACATTCACATGCATTGTGAAATTACTTAATTTTGAATGGACTTTTTAAATTTTGTGAAAATACTGAAGTAGTTGTTGGGTTTCTTGTTGAGCTTTTTGAAAAATGTTTCTACGAAAATTTCTCCTTTCATTCTACCCATGAATCCACGGTGTACTGAACGCAGAAGGTGCCGCTTTCAGAGGTACCGCTACTTTGGTTTTGTCGAGTTTGACAATTCTCAACTTCAACAAGACAAAGTTTTTTTTCTTAAATTACGGAAAAGAGCCACTTTCTTAGTATTTTGCAGATTTATTTATTAAATCTCTGCCTATAAATCTATATTTTTACACCTAAGAACAATTAAAACACGTTTTTCACTGAAATATTGAAAGTTACTCATTTTGCTCTCTCCCGTATTCCTGTTTACTAAAGGCGAGATCTGTCACTTCGCAGCGAGAAAGCGCAATCTGGCATTCTATTATTCTTGCTATGAATCTACATATGTATGTACATATTGAGCAAAGGAATGTAGCGCAACGTTTTCATTTGATGATTTTCCCTTTTCGCAGAAAACTAAATGTCTATCTATATAAATAAAGGACCGAGATTTTTTCCAACATGACTGATGGCATACTTAGCAGAGTTATCATTATAATAAGCATACCTTTTTATTACAAATATATATTTATAAAACTAGAGGAAATCTTCTTGGGAGTTTTCAATATCCATTCCTAATGCTACAAGAGTAAAAATATTAAGCCACTTTTTTCTAATGGCCTATTCTATTAATCGATATTTTTTGAAAAAAAGAAGATATATGTATCGGCTTCCAGAATATATGTAAGTAACTACGTCCGATACTCATACAAATAAACAGATGTATGTTTTGAGTTCTTGGTAGGAAATACTTACCGCTTCACACAAGCAATTACGTTATTGACCAGATAATTGAAAAACAGTGAGATCATTGACAAATTGAATAAATTAACGGCGCCGTTGAGTAAAATAAACAAATGCATCGATGACGTACGTACATCGCTATAAGTAATCTATTTGTATGTAATTCATTTGCAATTCATTAGAATAATTTTTACAACAGCTGTTGAGTCACACAAACAACAAAAGCAAAATAGCTACAAAAACTCAATGACATCATTTAACAATATTTTTGTATCGAATTAATTAATAACCGTTGTGTTTTTCTTGTACAATAACCAAATGCAAACAAATAAATACAAAAGTACTTACCTAAGAATTGGCATTTACACTTACAAATTTATTTTCATTGTTACAATCATATTTTGAGTTAAGAGTTTATCTTACTTGTAGAAATAAAATAACAAAAGTGACGATGTAAATGCAACATCTATTTAGAGCAGTATGATGAGTCTGTAAAACTTCAATTTCAATAACTGAAAACTTCATTGACATTTGCAGTTGTTATACAAACATAAAAATTGCGAGCTTTAGCTGAAGTTCGAACATATCTACTTATATACAATCTTTCAGACAATTAAGCACTTGTTAATTTTTTATAACCTTCGGAATTTTGTTCATGATACATTTTTTTCTTTATACAAATACAGCTTGTTATTTGGCAAAAATCATATAGATCATAAATTTCAACCTTTGCGCAAAATTTATAAAAATTCTAAAAATTTCAGAACTTTTTAACTCGAACATTTAAAAAAATTTTGCATTCAATTTTAACAATTGAACAAGTCTCAAGTGGCTGAAAATGCCGGTTGATTTTTGAAATATTTTGAAGTTTCGGTCCCACGAATTTTACTATACAACGGATGGATTTTTTAAATTGTTTTCTGCTGACGGTCTTGTGCATTTTCTGCCTTATAAAAACTGCAAGCGTTAAGGGGTTAAGACACCTTGAGATTTTTAAAATTTTGTTTTTTCTTTGTATTACATAAAATGCTTCTTTATAGGCCCGAGATTACGGAAAATATCAAATAATATATCATTAATTTTTTTTGTTTGTTTTTAACAATATCGGTACTTCAAAGACTCCTAAGAATGTTTGGCAACTTTAAACGCATTATCTCGAAACACGGTTTTTAAAAGCGGTACAGGGCATATCCCCTACAAATTTTAAGCGGTTCCGAAGGTTTTTACTTTCAAGTGCTCGCAATACAACCCTCTTAGATCTGTCGTAAGATTTTAGCAATACAAAATTTTATGGTTTTTTATAACAATTCATGTAATGAATATAATGGGTAAAAAAACGTAGCACATCCATATATTAGCAAATCCCTACGATAGATCATAGCCAGTGCGTTTTTGTTCAAGACAGAAACATAAATTTTGGCAGCTACACCCGTTACTAGGTATACCAGGCCCTGCGAGAGAGATAATATTCACAGTACCATCTCAACTATAACTTTCTATGTAAAGTCCTAAAAAAATTGTATAAGCTACTTCAATGTTTGCACATTAAAATCATGCCAAAAGATTTCTTTTACCGAGTATACTTTCTCTGCAAAAACAGAAAATTGAATTTGGGCATCGATTTCGGGTTCTCTATGTAGCGTAACCCCTGAAATAAAACCAGTTTCCAACACTACAATTTCAGAAAATTTCAAAAAGCAAACATATATTTTAGTTACTTAAGACACGCACTACTTGCCCATAAGATTAAAAAAAAATTGGAATTAAAAAGTGACAAATGTTGATGAGAACTCGTTGAATTTTTATTTTTTTTTTCAAATTCTGAAACTCTAATTTAAAATTTTTATAAAAATTCGCTATATAACGTTCTGAAATTTAATCAAAACTGAAAGGCAAATGGGTTTTTGGAGATATTTTGAATCCAGCGCCTTCTATCGGGTAATTTTGAAATTTTTTAATATTTCTTATAATTTGCTTTTATATTAAATTTGACTTTTAATACATTTGGCAACCTTCTCTCAAGCATCAAAAATATTCTACGACCTATTCTCATACCTACCAAATATACATACATATATACAAAATTTTATAAAAATCGGTCCAGCCATTTCGGAGATATATAAAATATATACATATATATCGTGAAAACCATTACATACTTCTTTGATGCTATAACCGCTTAAGAGATTTGGGCCGAACTTCTCCTACAATTTGCGGTGTGCGTCTTGTTATTGTAACACAAATTGAGGGACCTATAGTTTTACGCCGACTCCGAACGGCGATTGTTTTTTTTTTGTGAGAAGTTTTTTCATGGCAGAAATTCACTCGTAGGTTTGCCATTGCCTGACGAGGGGCGACCGCTATTAGAAAAAACTTAACTTTTCTATAATTTTAAATGTTACTTGCCCCGGCTAGGATTCGAACCCGGTACCCGCCGAATGAAGCGCTACACAATCGGCTACGGCGGCCGCCATGAAAGCCATTAGAAATATTATTAAAAAAATCAACATGTGGTCGGTCAATTGTTTGAGTCACTGTCTATAAATGAATCATACACATCTACTTATACATAGTATGCATAGAATTTATAGCTGTAATTTTCCAACTAATCATATAAGATGCCCTTCCCTATCTGAATAAGTTTTTTTAAAACAATTTCATATTTGTAAACACATAATATGTACAAATATACACATTTTTTATTTATAAGTTGTGTGCACTTAGTTTGCTTTAGTGATGATCTACCCTACATACATACATATGTATGTACATATATGATGACACTACACGCCCTATAATTTTTGTGACATCACACGTACATTTTATGTGCATGTGTTGGCATTCAAAACCACTTCCAAAATATCTAATCACACGCTAATTTTAAGCTATTAGCGTCGTTTGCGCATTCCAGCCCACTTAAGAAATTGTTGCCGAGTGTAGACAAGCAACAATATTTTGTTTACCTAGCTAGATCACATTAAGGTTAATCTGTGTCGCGACAATGACATTGTACTACAAATTGTATCTCCTCGCCCCGCAGAACATACATAACCATACATGTAAACAAACATATGGACACAATTGGAGTGGATTTGTATGGGACATGGAATTCAGGAGCTGTTTTACATCAATGACCTTGAAGCATGCAAATAACGTGTGTTTAAATAAAAATAAATATCTTTTGTGTTAGGTTACATTGATCGTTTATGATTTTTTAAAATGGATTTTGGAACGAAAATAAGCCTCATTTTGATTTTTTGGATCAAACAATCGTTGGAAAGAATTTGTTCAGAACAAAAATCGAATATATCGATCAAATCCTTAAGTCATATACGCTATACAAATCTGACCTAATTTTCATTCTGAAGATTTCTTACTTTAAATCTTTGCATAATTGTTATTTTGTGATTTTTATTTTTTCCATCAAGCTTGATCGTTAAATTTTCACTATTATTTTTTCGATCAAAAATAATCGTTATTCTTTGACTTAAATTTTTTTTTGCGTTTGTTATGATAGACATATTTTAAATGCAAGAATAACCATTATTTTTGATCGAAAAATAAAAATTCTAAAATAACGATCAAATGTGATCGAAAAAGTAAAAATCACAAAATAACCATACGATTATATTTTTTTTAATAGAAATTATAACCGTTACGGCCCCTGGTTATAAACGCATATTGATCATACAAAAAGTTGTATGAATTCCACTCTGGATAATTTAACCCATTTTTGTAGCAGCATTACAATCAAACTAAATGAGCTCTTAAACAAGAAATTGTATTTTTATGAATAACATAATCGTAGTTATTTATTTCAAAGGAGAATAGGGGAACTTAAAAAAAAAAATCCCTGCTTAAATTGATGTCGTTCAAGGCTATTCCCATGATTCGCTTATGAGTGTGTCCAAACTTATATATTGCTCCAAAAACCCAAAAGATTCTAAGCCAAATTCTTTAGGTAAACTAAGTACTCGCCTTTTAATATTTTTTTGACTGTTAAACACAGCCATGGACGGCCAATTTTTGAAAAGTTTCTCTTCATGTCTAATTTGATCATTACTTATTGTTTTAGTTAATAAATATTATTTTGATATTTTATTAAAGCCCACTGCTTGCTTCTCCACAAACAACGAATTTGACAACATACTAATAGTTTATGGCTTAATTTTTACAAAAACGAAATACACAGTTATTTGGTTTGACGTTTCATCTATGCAATAAAATCTGTTTTCTCCAAAAGTAAGTAATATTTCTTTAGCACCTAATCATTCACTTTGCCCATCCTTTTGAAAGCTATTTTTCTTCAATCCAAATAATTCCTTTTTGAGTGTCGATTATATAAAATTATTATGCCACAAATGATGGTTGTGAGGCGAAAATAGAAAATTGATTTTTATGATAAATTACAATACTACCAAAAAAACGCGTGCACCTAAGTGCGCGAGCCATAAGTAAAACTTCTGTGCCGATTCTAAAAAGAGATATAGATAGAGCTTAATGTAGGAGAGCGTTTTATAAGAAATCCTTGTGGGTTTTTTAGTTTAACCATTAGTAAAAATAGTAGTAGAAATTAGTAGAAATAGTAGTAGAAATTACAAAAAAAACGTACCAGAAATTAGTAGAAATAATAGTAGAAATTAGTGAAAAATAGTTCTAGAAATTAGTAAAAATAGCAGTAGCACTTGTAAAAATATTAGTAAAATTAGTAAAAACAGTAGTTTCAATCGGTAATGGCATTAGCAACAATAGTAATATAAATTAGCAAAAATAGTAGTAGTAATAAAAAGAAACATTAGCAAAAATTATACTCGTAGTAGTAATTAGTAGTAGCATTTGTAGTAGGTTAGAAGTAGTAGTAGTGGTAACTAAAAGTAGCGACTTCCGTGACGCGATGTAAAACATCACTGCCGCTAAAGAAGTTTTACTTAAAAAAACATTAAGCATGAAATACAAGCCGTTTTATCCAAAACATCAACCGAATACTGTAGAATCATAAAATATTCAATTTAAAATAAATTTTCAATAGAGCATCCCTCTTTATATCAATACAAAATTCAGACACGTCCTTAGATCCCCTTTATGAGTATTTACACATTTTCTGACACAACTCTTTCAAACAATATAATGTAAAATCCAAATGCTCACCACAATGGCAACCTAAAAATGTCAACAAAAAAATTCTTTATCCAACCGCTTGTATGTATGTATGTATATTTTCATATTGATTTTCTACGATACGCAGCTAAGCTCAACGCGCTCATTTCCATACCTCCACTAAGCACAAAAACATTAAAGCAGCATTCAATTTCGTAACATAATGAAGTCCTGTACTCGTACATCTGGGTGGTAGCTGCCTTTCTCACACAAACTTATCGTTGTAATTTAATATAAATTTTTAATTTTCAATTTAACCAGAAAATTGTTCGGGCTACAAAAATATATATGTATGCACAAGGGAGTCACATTTGCCTTATTTTGTAAATATTATCGCCGATTTCAATCGAATTTGCGTAGGAAGCTCTAGCTGTATAGAGGAAGACATATACGCAAAGATTCGTATGTAGAGTAAAATAGAAAAAAACCGCATAAAATAAATACTTACATAAATGCGCAGTACATACGTATATGAGTTTGCAAATATGTATTTGTGGTTTTTTATGTATGTACCAACCTATCAGCAATCGTAAAGTTTAAGGATCAGAATGCGGAAGATTTGTTATCTTTATTACACAGGGCGTATGAGTAACTGCTTGTATCATTGAATTTCGGATTAAATAAAACAAATATGTATAGTAGAATTGTATAAAAGTCATAAATGTACATACATTGAAAATTTCATTAATAATAGAATATCTTTCGACCATTTTTAGAATATTTGTCTGTTTGCCTGATTGAACTCGCTGACCTTAGAAACTACTGGCATTGCTTTGGTCATATTTTTATTTTTATTATTTATCATAATATTAAACGATGCAAACATATTTTTAATAGAAATATCTTATATTCAAAGCGTCAAGCGTGCACTTGATATATGTACATAACTAGTATGAAATAGAAAAAAAAATAACTTATATTAAAGGAAAATTATAATGAAATATCGTCATTTTCTGCTACTACTTATCCATTTGCTGAATGTTCTCATACTTGACTTACATTTAACGTTTTTAGTTCAAACTTTTTATTGGTAGGTACTTCAAGTTCGCCTCTATTCTTCGTTTTATTTATCAGTCCTCTAATGCTTCTATAGCCTGCCCATTATTTCATGTTGCCCAGCCATGTAATTTTTCATCTTTCTGCCTTTCTGCGATCCGCGATCCTTCCCTGCATAAATAGCCTCAAAATTTCAACCAACCAACTATTGTTTTGACTTCTTATACGCAGTTTTCCCCTTATTTATTTTTTTTAAGGATATTTTATTCGTGCACTTAATTTTCAGATTTCTTTTGAATCACCACATTTCAAAAGTTTCCATTCGATTTATATTTGCAGTTTCCATGTCTGCTCATGTTTCACATCGATATAAGAGGGTCGACCATGCATAACACGGTGTTAGTCGTTTTTGTTTACAAAAAGAAATATAAATATTTTACGGGTTCGAACAACAAAGTGAACTGTAAATAAGTAAAAACTGTTAGATATTTAAGTTATTTTTCAGTTCAATTTGTTAATGTAAACTATCATCATCGTTGACAAAAATAAACATGACGAATTTAAATCTCCCTGGTTTTATGAACACATTTGCTTGGATATGATGTTTCCATACCCAAAAAAGTAAACTTGACAAATTTGACAATGGTGTCATTTCAAGGCCAAATTACTGTAAACAAGAAGTATTAGTATTAAAAATCACAATTAATTAACGTCCGTTCGCCGAATTTAGGCGAACACATTTTCGTTTCGGGTAAAAATTCATTCGCTTCGCAACTCACAATACTACTTTTAAATTTAATCAAATTTATTTTAATAAGCAAAAGTAAAATAAATAAAACAACGAAATTAAATAAAATCAAAACTAACTAATTTAACTACATTAAACTAAAGTAATTTAGGGAATATAAAATAAAATTTAAAAAATAATTCCAATTAAGCTAAATTAAGTTAAATTAAAATAATTAAATAATAATGATAGTGACATAAAAATAAGTAAACATAATAATTTAATATATGAAAAACAACAACAAAAACCAAAACTTTATAAATCGAAATAAAAGAACAAAATCAAATAAAGTAACAAATTTAAATAAAATAAAGAAAATAAATATAATAAAAAATTATGAATAATTAATAAAATTGAAAAAAACTAAAAAACTTAAATAAATACAAAATAAAATAATATGAAATAATGAAATTGAATTAATACGCTCCAACAATTCTGAAAAAATTGGGCGATTGCTTTTTAACAAACGAGTAAAAACTATATAGTAGCTACAAAATAAATTTTTATCAAAGAGTAATTTTAAAAGTCAAAATACCTCTTTTTCTAAATTGAAAAATATGTTAAAAAATGTTTGTTAATGTTTGAAAGTTTTCTCAAGAAGATTTTCGATATAAAAAGCTATTGGCAAAACCAAGAATTGTTGTGAGATTGATCATAAGAAATAAAAGACAAAAAAGTAATATAAAAATAAATGAAATGAAATAATGTGACATAAAATAAATAATGTAAAATTAAACTCCATTGAAACCAAAAATAAATAAAATTAAAATGAATAAAATAACAAAATAAAATCAAATAAACCAAAGTTAGTTACTGTTATTTAAACTAACTTAAATTAGTATTGAATTAAATAAACTTAAGTTAAATTTCGTGCATTGAATTAAATGAATTAAAAGTAAACTAAATAAAGCTATACTAAGATAAATTAAATAACAGGAAAATAAACAGAATTTAAAGAAAAATGAAAATAAAATGAAGAAAACTAAAAGAAAGATTAATAATATAAAATATAATAAAAGAAGAAACAATTAAATCGAGCAAATCATAGTAAAATAAATGAAAATTAAGTGAAATAACCAAAAAAACACAAAGGAAATATAAAAAGTAAAATATATTAAAAGTATTAAAATTAATTTAATTTAATCAAAGTAAAAACAAGTCAAAATATGAAATGCTAAAATCAAATGATAATAAAAGCTAAATAAAAGAAAATATCTTGAAACAAAAAAATTGATTTAAAAAAGTTTATTAATTTGAATATTTAGAACGAGTCTGGGAGAAATCTCTTCTGAGCCTATTTTGTTTAAATAATGAGTAAGGTGACGTGAATACAGCTTTATTTTTATACAAATAGAGCAAACTTGTCTGCACACGTGTAATCTGTCTCTATGCTGGTATGAAAAGTTTTAGTTTTATTCAAAAATATTGTTGGCTTAGAGCAACATTTTCCTCACCCGTAGAGAAATCTTATCAGTTAATGTATGTAATTTGATTACGCCGTGATTCGTGAATGAATCTTGGTTTTTATGTACTTAGTTAATTAGCAAATAGTTAAAAACAACAATATACATATCTACATACATATGTATAAAAATATGTACTTAAAAAAAGTATACAAATAGAGCACTGAATGAAAGAGGCGTTCAGCACTTGAACTGCCGGCAATTATGATATCCACTTAATCGCTTTTTAGGGTTACTGGTTGTATGTTTATTGTGTATATATGTACATCTAAATATGTATGTATGTTTGTTCAAATGCCCATTTGTGTGTACATACAAAAGTAAACAAAGAAGTAAATGTTTTCGCTTACATATGTACAAATATAAGAATGCTTGTATGTTTGCCTTTCAGTTAAGTTGTTTGCCGATAAAGCAAAACAAAAAGATATTATAGCTTTATATACATATATTGTCTTCTATAAAAAAAGTCTCGAGTCACGGTGTTTGTGGTCGAACTCCTTGGAAACGACTCTACCGATTTTGATGAAATTTTATATGTATATTTGGTAGGTAAAAGAATATTTTATGCTTGGCAGAGGGTTTCCACCTATTTGAAAAGTCAAATTTAAGTAAAATTGACACCCGGTGTATAAATTATAAAATTATGAGAATCAAACGGTTCGCTTACCTGAGGAGAAAGTTCATAGTTAGCTAATATTTTGATGAAAGTTGCCACCTGCTTAAAAAGTTAAAATACACAAAATTAAATTATATGAAATATTAAAATATGGTTCTCAAACGGTTCGTCTCGGCGAGGAGAACGTTCGTACCTCTATTTCGGAGAGGGTTTCCACCTGTATGAAAGATCGAATTAATTAAGTTATACACAAGTTATATGAAATAGTAAATATGGGTGTCAAACGACACTTTTTGCTAAGGAAAGGTCTGAAAACGCAGAGTAAGGCACTTTAACCACAATATTACCTTATAAGTTCTGCATGCAGTAAAAAATTTTACATTTGCCATTTATTTCCTTCTAAGCATGAATGACTGTAAGTTGAAAAACAATACACCGAACAATATACCAATCGCCAAAGGCCGGGGAGGAGGCTACATCGCCATAGCCTCCCCTAGACCCGCCACTGAATAGCACTAACTATACTTTTTGCTTACTCTAGAAACGAGGTACAATTGAAAAAAAATTACATATGTACATGTAGATACTTACAGTGACTCAATCAGCTGACCACATAGTGATTTTTCTAAGATATTCGCAATGTTTTTAATGATAATTTTTTGTTTGTTACTTGTTTATAAATATATACCTAGTTCGTTATTAAACAAAAGCCATATAAATTATAGTTTTAAACTTTTTACAAAATTTATAAAAATTAAATAAATGTTCATCAAATTTTTAAACTTTTTAATTTGAGTGTTTAGGGAACATCTGGGTATGTAGTTCATTCAATTTAGGTCTGATAATGTGCAAGTCTTAAAAGGCTAAGAATTCCTACTGATTTTTTACAATTTTTTTTTAAATTTTCGTAAAAAATTTTGCAAAACTTTTCTGAAAATTCAAATTAAAAAATTAGAAATTAAAATGAAAATTCGTTGAATTTTTTTAAAGTTTGCACAAAGTTTGCAACTTTTATCCATAAGATTTTTGTTGTAACAAAAACTATGTTTTTATGAAAAATTTACTTCAAAAAAATTATCACAACAAACATAGCGAAAATTATAAAAAAGCACCAAGTTGAAAAGTTTGAAATTGAATAGATTGAAATTTTGATGAAAATTTGTTAAATTTTTGTAAATTGTATACAAAGTTTGAAATTTTGATTTAGACTTTTAGTGGTACATTATGAAATTCAAAATAAAAACTTGGAAATTTTAATGAAAATTTGTTGAATTTTTCTAAAGTTTGTACAAAGTTTGAATATTTTATCTTTGAAATTCGTGTTGTAAAAGACACTATATATTTATAAAAAGTTTGCGATAAAAATTATCATCAAAAACTTAGCGAGTATTATACAAAAAAACTCACCAAATTGAAAAATTTGAAATTTTGTTGAAAATTTGCTGAATTTTTTATAAATTTTGTACAAAGTTTGAAATTTTGATTAACATGCTATATAACGAAATATATTTTGATAACAAATTTCCAAACAAAAAAAATTATCATAAAATACTTGACCATTTAGTCAGTTTTTTAAGCCACTGTATATAAATAAATAAATATTTTTGTATATACAAAATGTGTCTTTATTTATACGAGGTATGTATGACGATAAGTTCATATTGCACGTCATTCGCTGATGTTGCACTTTTGATTTACTTAAATAATTCAAAATTGTAAAGTGTTATTATTTGCATTATGTGCTGTTAACTTATTTACACATAGCTGTTTTTATTTTGGTTTTGGGTCGGATATCGAATAATTCCTAAAATGATAACTCAGCGAAATGAGCAAGCTGAGTTTTCAAAGTTGTCTAAGACGAAAATGGAATAACGACCAGAGCGCTTGTCGCAATAACTTAAGCTGTAATCGCACACATTGTAGCTCTCCACTTTTTCATCCTTTTTTTCTAATGGATGTTCGATGCCATCACTGTACTACGCTGTTTTTTGCTTTTTTTTTTTGCTGGTAATTTTGAGTAGCGCAACGCTACCAAGTGAACTTCGTGCATTATTTGACTCCCCAAAAACCGTTCTAGAGACAAGTGAAAATTTTAGATTTATTTTGCTTTCGACTTATTTAAAAAAAAAAATCATTACAGGCAAATTTTCAAGAAGGCAACGTACGAGCGCACACTTTGAAGTGGTATGAACTGCTGCTTCTGCTTCGAGCTACCAGACAATCAACTTACTTCTACGAGTATATGCAAGCTTAAGTTGCTGAAAATATGAAAATAAAAAAAATAAAAACTGTCAACTGCACAAAAGTATTTCGATTTTTAGCCTTCGCTAATAATTGCATAACTTGGACTTTGAGCTACCGAAAGCTAAAAGGAATTGTGTGAAATATGAGACAAAGCCGAAAGAATGACAACAAATTTGAAATTTTGAAGACTCACGAAACATAAAAATAATCTTAGTAAGGCAAGCCCATGGCGAGGAATTTCAAGTATTCGTTGGTGTGCAAAGCAAATGGCTTGTGGAATGCAGATGTTGGCGAGGTTGGGAAGAGTAAGGGTTTTTTGCGAAGTTAACCACTTTTGGCAATACAAAAAGTATTTAGAAACAATACATTTATATTTTGATATAGTACATTTATCCAAAGGCATACATCTCAGCCTTAAACTTCAACGGATACATCCGGCGTAAATATGAATACATTTTCAACAACATAAAGATTTTTAAGGGATATATAAAAAATGCTTGCTGTTGTTTGTTGTGTAAAAGCACGTGAGTTTATTTTAAAAACATTAGCTCAGAAGGCTTGATTTGCTAACTGTCAAATAAAACAAAAGTGAAGATAAAAGAATCGCCGACCTCTGAATTTCTTAGCTTGTTCAAGAGTTTTCCTAATAAAGCAAATTAGTAAATTTAATAAAACAAATCAGTTTTTTCAATAAAATTTGTCACTTTGAGTTAATTTGTTTTCGCCAGCGATATACATATGAGAGGTGAATGTGGTGTTTTGTCTGATATCTAGAAATTTCGAAATTTTGCTTACTGTCTGGAAATGCAAAATGTGGTAAGGTTTGATAAAGTAGTTTCGGAAATATTATTTATTCCTCTAAAGTGGGTAGCGCCACTCCAAAATTTAAATTTTTCAGTAGTTTTTTTGCTCAATAAATTCTTCTTATCTACATTTGCCTCATTTCTTATTGAAATATCGAGTTTCATGATTTTTGTAAATTACCGTTACAAGAGTGGTGCGTGGGGTTTGCCCATTTTCTAGAATTTTCGAAACTATACTTATTGAGTTGAAATGTACATAAAGTGTGTACCAAATATGGTAGAGCTTGAGCAGGTAAATTCGGGAATAGATTTATTTGACTAAACTGTTCGGGGCCTCGCCCACCTCCCAGAAAAATTAAAACACGTGCTCTTTCCACCAACCCAATTCTGTATGTCAAATTTGAACATACTATCTTTTATAGTTATTGAAATATCGCATCCTTCTGAGTATCATGTAATACTGTTTTGTAGGTGGTGGTGATAATAGCAGGGTCAGAATTTCTCAAACAGATCCCCTGAATGCGGTGAAAAATTATTTTTGCTCGTTTTTTCATTTTTTCTGTAGGCATTAATAATACAAACAAAAACCCAGTTGGATTTTTTTAAAATAAAATTTTTTGTGTAAGAAATTGTTAATACATGTTTTTTGTAATTTTTTTTCAAAGATTAATTAATTAATTAATTTTTTCCGAATAAAAAAATTGAATCTGAGTCAATTGTTTATATATTTGTTTATTACATATTGAAGAAAAAAAGTCTTTTGCGCCATATTTCCACATAAAAAAAAAACATATATACTACATTTCACGCTAAACAATGTTCCGTTTTGAAAAAAAAATGGCCCGCATCTGGAAAAAAGTTATTTAGCCTTGAACGTCATTATGCAGCGTTCGGAGCGCACCATAGCGTGTTATTATTCTCTAGTAGCAACAGAAAAAATTAAAAAACGAGCAAAAATAATTTTTCACCGCATTCAGGTGATCCGGTTGAGAAATTCTGACCCAGCACTTTGGTCATTTTCCTTACGGATCTACCTTGTGATCTACCTTTCTCAAAGGAAAAAGGCATAAGTTATGCACTGTGAGGCGAGTGTTATAGAAAGCCAATGTCGTTGATATTACGGACCTTAATTTGAGACGTGAAATAGTCCATTATAGTTACGCTATGACGGGCTGAATTTAGAGTTACTCGTATGTTCTAGAGGGACTTATTTTTAAAGAAATATGAACTGATGATTCCACCACCCCACAAACCACACTAAACTGTTTTTTGTTATCTGAATGTAATGACCGTTCTTGTACTTTTTCGGGTGGTCCTTGTCACGTACTCAGAAGGACATAACAACTGCAACGACCGTTGTCATCATCAGAGAGCTGAACCCCGCTTTTGCTGCATAGCTTTAGGCGCAGTAAACCTGACAACGGTCAGGTCATCAGCGTAGGGAGTGTTAGCCTGGCAATTTTACTTATTGGCCTAGCCATTACGAGTAAGTTGAGCCACATTGCCTTAAATTATAAAAACTAAACCACATTGAATAAAAATACAATAACCGTATGACGGAATAACGCCCGATCTATGATTATTGGCGCCACTTCGTTGAGTGATGACAAGGTAGTAAGAGCGACAAAATTGATGCTTATATAGTTTTTACAAAAAAAATGGATTTTAGGAAAATAGCTTTCGTGCATGACTCAAAAAAAATAAAAGCTTTATAAATTGCACGTAAAAGTGGCAACATTGCACCATAAAATATGAAATATTTGGAATTTTTATTCAACCAAATGTGAACAGCGTTACCATTTATGGCAGAATCGCGGTTACTAGAAGTGGTTACAATTTCCGATAATCAAATTTACTATAAATTATCGTTAACATGCAGAATATGTCCGTTAACTTCTACCGAAAAAAGTGGCTGCAAATAAATCCCGAGACGAATTGGGACGACCGGCATTCATTTTTAGCACCACCTTAAAGTGTTTGCCTAGACTTGAAAGCGGTATCCACTAAAAATATTTGATAGCAGCTTATTTTCTGTCTAAGCCTAAAAAATTAAAAGCTTTTGTGGTTTTTGTATATTTAATAGCTTTTTCATAAATACGGCTATTTTATTTATACGCTCATTATTGGCGGTACATTTTATCTATTGATTAATAGAGTAGGTACTCAACGTGTAGATTTACAAAAAACGCAACTAAAGTGCATAATGTATAATGAAATCGCAATGTGTAGTGGAAAACTTTGATACCGTAAGATTTCAATTACAAGAAATAAAGTAAAAAAAACCATCAAAAATCATCAACCTTCCGATGACCTAGTAAAGCATACATAATATTTCAATCAAATTTACGCAGGAACGTCAGTCAAGACTAAACATTGTTTGCGAATCACTCTATCCCATGACCCATATGACAATCAGGCCGTCAGTTACCTTATCTAATCAACTGAATGGCAAACATTTTAATACTCAGTATGTAAAAAGTGTACCAAGCGAATCATTTTTCGCATATCTTTTTTTTTTTTGCGAACTCTTTTTAATGCCGGTTCGCTGCTTTACTTTTGTGATTTACGTTAGATAAAATTTGAATTGATATTTCCTTCAAAACTGACTGTGATAAAGAGTGTGCGAGTTAGCGCTAAACGGGTGCCGGTATTGCGGGAGTGGGCAAGTTAGTTTTTACGCAAGCCGTAGTGGCCTTCAGAGATAACAAATTTGCCTCTAAAAAAAGAGGTATTGACAGTATAAGTGTTGCTACATACATATAGTTTAAATATTTAAATTTTTTTTTCACATCTGGATGAATCAATTTCTACATAAAAACTTGTGAAATTCTCTGGCTTGTAGTTCCAGCAGTATTACGATCAACAGTTATGCGAAATGGTAGAATTTATGCCATCTCCTGAGTCTGCATTCTATTTACTTTTTTCTACTCATGTATTTATTTATGAATGTATACAGTTGCATGCATATAAGGCATTATTTACATACACATATACCCATTCGATTCTGCATTCTTAGAGCTAGCCAATGGCAATAACAAAACTAAATTTGAATCACGTCATTGATTTTTTTCAATTTTCAGTTTTTTCGTACAAGTTTGTTTATTAACTGCATAAATTATGTAGATACGTAAAGTTTTCATTTAATTCTCTAAAGAACTGATAACCAGAAATTCTTTTTGAAATGAATTTATTGCGAAATAAAGTCTGTTATTGAGGGATGACATCTGCAACGTTGTTTACTTCTATAGAAGAGGTTACAAAATTGAAAATGATTACCACCCTTTATCAACCTCGAAAAAGAACAAACATTCCCCCTTTGTTTATGTTAATAACTGGTATCTATGTATATCCTAGCGAAAATGGTGAATATCGACAATAGAGAAGACTTCCAACTTGACATACCATCCATGCCATGCCTGGCCCTTTATGTATGTATATGAGAAAACGAAATTACTAAGTCATCTTCTAAAAATGTGTCATTGAAAATATATCTGGTTATTTAATTAGATTTATTTAAGTGTTCGATTTTCCTAAAAATTCCTGTTTAGATCTAGTTTTTCGTGAATTTTATTGCAATATATTAATAGACTTAGATAACAGAAGTTCAACAAATTTATTTGGAATAAAATGGATGGAAATCCAAAACAGTTAAGTTCCATCGCTCATCTTCTGTTGGTCAATTCAATGAAAGATAGTTTGAGTCGGTGATTGCAGGAAAACTGGTTGATGCTCGCATCAAGGCAGTGTTGACTGCGAGCAGGTCCCTCCCTTCTCTTGCGAGCAAGTCTGTCGCGCAAGATAAAGCTAAAAATATCTTTTGCGAATAACTGGTTTAGAGTTTTCTACATTCGACCGGTACTTTCGAGGAGGTGCTGCCGCACTGTAGTGATTTGATAGCTGCATGGCTGTCAAAGTCAATGTGCAATACAGCTCAATTTAGTTTCTTAGAGAGCTTTCGAAGAGATACGAGCGGTTTCCAAGACCACTTAGTGCAGTTTGTCTGTCACTGCAGTTGCACTTTGATTTGGCATCCACGCCTCTGTCCGCCTGTGCCATTATACCTAGGGTAGAAAAGGATCTGAAATATCTATTAGGTCCAATTAAATTTTCTATCTTGGAGCCGTCAGTGTGGAAAGTTTTTACCGCTCTTACATGGAGTGGATAGATCTACCCTTTGTTTCTACCGAAATGGACTTTTCCGGAGCCCTTGGCATCGTGCCACAATTGCAAAGAATGTGAATACTACCACAACTTTTCTTCAAACCATGTGTATACGATAAAAATCCAGAGAAACATTAAATATATGTATTTAGCAACGCTGTAATGAGTTTTTGCCCCGCACTTTAGAATTTTCTGATTTCCGTCATCTGAGCCTGGTGACTTATAGTCATCGAAAGAGAATAGAGGGAACCTCACTGACAACTCATATAGTACACGAGATGCGATATGGTAATTTAGAAGTTTAGTAAAACCTGTGTTCCACCATAGGACAATAAGCTAAAGTACGCGTTTCTCTTTGGGGTGCTTCTACAATTGATAGCGCCACCACCCTTCGTGATACTTTATTACTGTTTGTGCCTGGTCGAAAATCAAAGAACCGATGATCGGAAAGAGTTTACTCTTTCAGTATCCTCTATCCTTTGAGGTAGATGGTTGATTTTTATCCGATATTCGCATCAGAAGAGAACGCTAGAACAGATAAGTCATCACCTGACCTGTCACACTTCCTCGTTACCGTTACAGGTGTAGAAACAGAAGACGAAAGAAAAATATTAGCCTTGGCTATTGCCACAGCTATTTTCTCCGTCCGTTTCACTTGCCCACCCTGCCTTCTCCTCTTCACCCGATTTTAATCCCCGCGTCGAACTAATTGCCATTTGATGTGCTCCACCCAGCCATTACTAGGCCATTGTTAAAGAAACAGCCCGAAGAATGGAGTGATAATGGCCAGTACTAGACTTTCGCAATCACGCTTCCATCCATTGATTAAGACTATCTTCGGACAACGACAAGGTTGCTGCCGTTACAAGGGTCAGAAGTAGTGCTTAATAAGATATGCTATATATTGCTCATTTATATTTAATGAACTGCTCTGTTAGTAAATGACGCTGGTGATTTCTGCCTACTTAGCTGCACTTTTTCTTTCAAACATGCCACGTGCGATATGCACACGTAAAGCAGAGTCAAAAATTTGTTTCTTCAACAAATTGCTCTAGCCAAAAAATTAATAAATATGCACTGTTAATAAAATACGCAAACAAAGCATCATATAATTTAAAGCCAGAATGTATAAAATTAAATTTGTATGTAAGTACATACTATATCACTCGCTAATAGCATGCGGTTATATTTTGTTCATTCAATCGTTATATTTTTCAATATCATGTTAACTGTTATATATAGTTATACGTAACTTATTGTTATACGCGAATTGTTATACCGACATACATATGTTATTATATTAAATAAGCTACCGCTTACAAATACATGTATGCATGTACATATGTTCATTTTACTGTAATTACATTAAATGTATGTACAATGTATTTACATACACTCACTATGGCACTTAGTCGCTCTCTCTATTAATTATTATATAAGTCCGTTAGTCGATAAACGAAGTAGTACATAAGTAATGTACTACTACATAGTATGATCGGTTTTGATCTTGGGATGAAAATAAAAAAGCGAGAGGCCGGCATTCGTTATCTGTAACTCAAAAGCATAAGTCGGTGTAAATGTTAAATCTAAATTATTAAATGTAAAATATAAAGTGTTAAATAGTAAAACTTATAACTAATTAAAAAGACAATGTAATAATATAATAAAGGAAATTTATAAAATAAAACTAATAAGAACAAATTAAAAGAATAAAAAGCGCATTTACCAGCAGTTACAGGCGAACACTGTTACTGGCGACGAGGATGGGATGCTGGCAGTGAAAAAAAATCTAATATACATATCATACGAGTGATAAAATTGAAAAGTAATATTTCACGTTAAAAAACAAGTACATATTAATTTTGTACAAGCCTGCATAAAATAAAAACCCTTGGTGACAAATTGTTTGATCGGAACCATACGAGTGGCTGCTGATAATTTCACCAAGTGTCTGTAACTGTACGCGCCGAGGTCATTGCAAGAGCAAACCAACTATTCTTTGTTCACTAAAATCAATTTATGATTTGGATTCTAAAACTTTCCTATCTTATTATAATAAAAAAAAATATATATTGGCAAAACAAATGAAAGTTTAATTGTGAAATTTATAAATTATAAATAATAATTAAAAGAAAAAGAAAAAAAACACACACAAGAACTTAAAGCGGAAAAATAAAACTGACAATTAAAATATTTCTATCTAACACACAAAAAAAAAACACGAACCGATAAATTTTGAAAAATTGTCATATAAAAAAAAAAATTATAATGAAGACCTTTGCGAAAACCACCAAGGACAAACAGTAAAAAGTTCCAGAAAAAAAAACGTTAGTAACAGAAAAAGCAACAAGAGTGAAAAAAAAACACGAATAGTAAAATCTTAAAATTCATCACCTTTGTAAAAATTATCAAGGACAAACGGTAAATCGTTCCAGGAAAAACCCGTTGGCAATAAGAAGAATATACATATACCCCGAGCAAAAAAAAAAAACCACCAAAAACAACCGTTGTTAAATCATCATATTGACGAAGAAAAACGACATAAGACAAGACTATTGGAACTGTTGGATTATTGGTACGTGCTGGAAGATACCTGGGCTTGTGACACTCTGGAGGAAAATTAAGTTGTGTGCGGTATTTGTGAGTTAGAATAAGAATTACTATTGTACATTTTATTAGTACATATTATTTTTCTTTATTTATTTTTGTGGTAAAAATTAATGTAAATTTTTTTTAAAAAAAAAACGAAATTATTGTGAGCGTGTGCGTGTGTGTGTGCTTCCCACACATTGAATTGCATTGCATTATAGAGTTATTTTCTCTCTCTGTCCTCCTGACTTGATTTTCGTTCTTACATAATG
This sequence comes from Anomoia purmunda, assembly GCA_951828415.1. Taxonomy (NCBI): domain Eukaryota; kingdom Metazoa; phylum Arthropoda; class Insecta; order Diptera; family Tephritidae; genus Anomoia; species Anomoia purmunda. The sequence continues at coordinate 29,643,464 of OX639996.1, read as the reverse complement.
GCGCAATTGGTAATTGATCCAATGAAATATTTGGGAAGGTTGCCATGTTTTAATGGAAACACTAATGATCTTCAAAACTTTTGTGACTTAATAGACCGAGTATATCCTTTCTTAAATACTTTTGATGTGGGGGCGCAACCAATATTTGTAGACACTATTAAAAGCAAATTAAAAGACCAAGCTAAATTGGTTATTGATATAAATTGCCAGGCGATATCGTGGCCAGAAATAAAAAATATTTTAGTGAACAATTTTAGCGACAAAAAAACTTGCGAGGAATTATACGATGAAATGAGAAGTGTAACGTTCAAATCGAATTGCATTGAGTTCTATAACGAGATGAGAGATAAACTTAGGCGTTTAAATAATAAAACATTGCTAGTGATGGGTATGGTTGATGCATTGGGTGCGTGCACAAAAAACAATCGAAGATCCGCTCTCAATTTGTTTACAAGCAAAATTCCGGAACCGATGAAATCGATTCTCGTGTGTAGAGACCCAGAAACTATAGAGGAGGCAATGGACATTTTGTTCAAAGCTGGCTATGCGTACCACGGAAAAGCAGACAACAGTGGGCAAAAACCGAATTATATAAGACTTGACACTAACAGGAAAAATAGTAACAACGGAAGGGACAACGCTGATTCATACAGTGAAAATCATTTAAGTAACCCCACTAATAATTACAACATTAATAATAAAAACACTTACAACCACCGTAGACCACACTTCAACAATAACAATTATAATAATCACAATAACTACAGACCTCCTAATTTAAATCAAAACCCATTTCAAACTAACAATAGAAATTTTCAGGATAGGGTTAATGGCAATAATAGTCGTTTCAGCAATTTCCAACATAATCGTAATTCTCAGCCGACATTCTATAATCAACAAGGTGTTAGAAACAATTCACCCCCAGAGCCAATGGAAGTTGGCCATCAAGAAACCCAACACGAACCACTAAATTTTCGTTCACCGGCCTCAAGGCAAACTTACCATTTATAGTGATTCGCTCAAAACTCGGTACGCTAAAATTTATCATTGACACTGGAGCTACACATTCCGTTATTAACCCTGGGTTATGTGATCCAAAGTGGAAAGTTCCTACGGGAAAAATTTATGTAAAGACGTTACAACATCAGGTCGAAATATCCGAAAAGGTAGAAATTCCGCTGTTTGAAGAATTGGGAAGTAGCCTAGAAAAAATCGAATTTTTGGTATGCCGGTTTCATGATAAGTTTGATGGTTTATTGGGGAATAATATTTTGAAACAAATCAAAGCTAATATAAATTACGAAAATAAAATACTTTCAACACTAGATAAAAGGGTGCGAATGTTTTTCCAAAATGAAGACGAGGTGAATTTGTTTCAAGAAAAGGGGAAGTATGTTGTAAAAATTCCTGTGGCGCAGTTCGAAGGTTTGGTCTATAAAAAATATGAAAAGTTTGACGAAGAAGGTGTTGAAATTCTGGAGGGCATTTATGAATCAGTTGATGGTTTTATAGATGGAAACATTAATATTTTGGATGATAAATCAAAAGAAATTTATTTCATGCCAAGAGATGCTGAATCTGTTGACACGAATAATTTTTATATTACACCTGATTTACAAGAAGAAATCCTTTTGAATAATTTGAGAACTGAACACCTGAACCAAGAAGAGAAAGGAAAGTTAATAAAGACCTTGAGGAAGTTTAAAAATATTTTTTATACTGAAAAGTCCGATCTTACATTTACGAATGTTATTAAACACAAAATTCGAACTGTGGAACATTCCCCTATTTCTGTAAAAACGTATCGATACCCTTATGTACATAAAGGCGAAGTACAGGAGCAAATCGATGAAATGCTTTCAAAAGGTATCATAAGACCAAGTAAGTCCCCATATTGCGCACCATTATGGGTTGTTCCAAAAAAAATCGATGCTAGTGGAAAACAAAAATGGAGAGTCGTTATCGATTATAGACGTCTAAACGAAGTCACAATCGATGACAAATATCCGATACCAAATATAAATGAAATATTAGAAAAACTTGGTCGGAGTATGTATTTCACTACATTGGACCTTGCGAAAGGGTTTCATCAAGTTGAAATCGATGAGGAAGATATTCCAAAAACCGCATTTAATGTCGAGGGTGGCCATTATGAATTCGTGCGAATGCCTTTTGGGCTTAAAACGGCACCTGCGACGTTTCAGCGTTTGATAAATGACGTTTTGAAGGAATTCATAAATGGCATATGTTTGGTGTACCTTGACGACGTGATAATTTTTTCTACTTCACTAACAGAACATATAGAATCATTGACAAAAATATTGAAAAGACTACAAGAAGTCAACCTGAAGATACAGCTAGATAAGTGCGAATTTATGAAGAGAGAAGCCGAATTTCTCGGCCACGTCGTCACGGAAGAAGGTATTAAACCAAACCCGAAGAAAATTGATTGCGTTCAGGATTTTCCACTACCCAAAACACCGAAAGAAATTAAACAATTCCTAGGACTGTCGGGCTATTATAGGAAGTTTATTAGAGACTATTCTAAAATCGCAAAACCAATGACAAAGTACTTAAAGAAAGATATGAAGGTTAATACTGATGATGTTGATTATAGGAAAAGCTTTGAAACTTTGAAATTGCTTTTGACTAACGACCCAATTTTGATATACCCAAATTTCGAGAAACAGTTCGATTTGCAAACTGATGCGAGCAACTTTGCACTTGGTGCGGTTTTGTCACAAAGCGGGCACCCAATTTGTTACGCGAGTCGAACGCTCAACGACCACGAGCAAAACTACAGTACCATCGAAAAGGAGCTGCTCGCAATAGTTTGGGCTGTGAGGTATTTTAGGCCTTACCTTTACGGTAGGAAGTTCGTTATAGAAACCGATCATAGGCCTTTGACGTGGTTGTTTTCAATGAAGGAACCCAACTCTAAACTTATTCGCTGGAGACTTTATCTATCGGAATACGACTTTGAAATTAAATACCGTAAAGGCACACAAAATGCCAATGCCGATACGCTTTCCAGGGTTACAATTAACCATCACGAAGCGAATGACAGTATAATTATTGAGGCACAATGCCCTATAAACATCTATAAGAATCAAATGATTGTTAAAAGGGTAAATTCTGGGTCACTTAAAATTAAAACCGAAACTATCTTCAATTCAACAAGAAAAATCATCGCAACCAAAATGTTTAACGAAAGTGACGCATTGACAGTATTTAAAAATCATGTCGATAAGAATAAAACTACTGCAATTTTTATAGAGGACGAAGAATTTTACGTTGCATTCGCAAATGTTGTGAACCTTAATTGTAACTCTGCTAATAGTAAAAACTTTAAAATTGTCAGATGCAATAGGGTACTCAAAGACATAGTTGATGAAGAGGAACTTACAGAAATCATAAAACAAGAACATTTAAAAAATAATCACAGGGGTATTAACGAAAATTTTTTTGAACTAAAAAACGAAATCTATAATCCAAAACTGAAACAAAGAATAACACAATTTATTAACAATTGCGAAATATGTAATGTAGAAAAATATGAACGTAAACCTGTGAAACAAAAATATAAAATTACGCTGACACCTGATAAGCCTAGGGAAATTGTCCATGTTGACGTCTTTTATACTCTGGAGAAAAATTTGTTTTTGACGATAATCGATAAATTTTCGAAATATGCACAGGCAATTAAAATAAGCAATAGGTCATGGGTAGAGTTCAAAAGAGCCGTTATGCAGTATAAAAGTACCATGGGTCACTTCCAAAACTTAGTGGTTGATAATGAGCTTGGATTTAAAGCAATACCAATGCAAACTTTTTTGAAAAATGAAAATGTGTCCATTCACTTCACATCTAACAACAATCACACTTCGAATGCCGATGTTGAACGCCTGCATAATACTATTAACGAGCATCTTCGGTTGTTGCGGCATGACCCTAATAAAAATATTGACACCGTTGAGGACAAAATTTATAAGATCATAAATTTCTACAACAACACCATACACTCTACAACCAATTGCAAGCCCATAGATTTTATCAACGGAAATATTCCCCAAAGTGACTATGTTTCTATAAAGGAGCGTATATTGAAGATAAAAGAAAAAGTTATAGCCAAGCTAAATGAAAATAGACAAGATGTACAAGTCGCTACGGGCCCCAATTTTATTAGAGAAGAAAGAGGTGGTAAAAACCATGCAAAATTCCGAAAAATAAAATCTCAAAGTTTAGACGAAGATCATATAATAACTTCTACGGGTTACAAATACTATAAGTCACACTTAAAAAAACCGAAAGCTTTCCAAAATAATGACAATCCTTCCATAAAAATTGGCGCAACATAATTGCCAGTGCATTTATCTATCTGTGGGGGGAGAGTTAGGGATTTATAAATTAATACGTAATGAGTATTTATGTACCTTTGTGCCATGTACACACACACCCACACACGTAATTTATCGTATAAGCAATAGAAAAAAAGGAGCTTAAAATTCCACTCTGTGAGCATATTTACATATGATGTCTTAAATTTAAATTTTGTTACAATCGTACAATGAAAATGTGATAATTAAATTTTCTTTTAATTAATTTCGTCAGGAGCCTCATTCCAAGGGGAGAGGTGTTATATATAGTTATACGTAACTTATTGTTATACGCGAATTGTTATACCGACATACATATGTTATTATATTAAATAAGCTACCGCTTACAAATACATGTATGCATGTACATATGTTCATTTTACTGTAATTACATTAAATGTATGTACAATGTATTTACATACACTCACTATGGCACTTAGTCGCTCTCTCTATTAATTATTATATAAGTCCGTTAGTCGATAAACGAAGTAGTACATAAGTAATGTACTACTACATAGTATGATCGGTTTTGATCTTGGGATGAAAATAAAAAAGCGAGAGGCCGGCATTCGTTATCTGTAACTCAAAAGCATAAGTCGGTGTAAATGTTAAATCTAAATTATTAAATGTAAAATATAAAGTGTTAAATAGTAAAACTTATAACTAATTAAAAAGACAATGTAATAATATAATAAAGGAAATTTATAAAATAAAACTAATAAGAACAAATTAAAAGAATAAAAAGCGCATTTACCAGCAGTTACAGGCGAACACTGTTACTGTTAACCAGTAATGGGATGCATCAAGTTTACTCAACTTTTTGTTTTTAAGTATGCATTTCAATCTCATTAACTGAATACTCATCGTATAAGCAGTATATATATTTTTGTTTACACCTTTAAACTGGCTGATAATTTGTTATAAACAAATTTTATGCCTAAAGCGTGTTTGAGCAAATTAACTATTTAGATTGCCACGAAGCCGACAAAGCTTTTGTAAATGCCTATGTATGTATGTATATAAATACATGCATTTGTATTTGTATTGAAAGAAGCTCGAGGCGTGTTGCTAACCAAAAATTTCAATCAACGTAATTGACTGGCACACTGTTTGGAAAATGACCGATTCTTTTAATAATGCACGTAGATAATTTATTTTGTATTTCAGTTGCATGCCAACTATGTACGTACATATTTAAATATATATATATAAACATTAGACGAATCTGAAACTAAAATATTCCACTTAGTTTAAAAATCACTTATTGGATAAATGGAATAGGTCCGCTTTTTCTGAATTTTTCCATAAATTAAAAAATGCCGTGACAGGGTTCCAGTAATGTGATGGGAATTTCTTGAAATTTTATAAATCGTGCACAAAGTTTGAAACTTTAATTTATATTATGTTTGTTATATTAATAACTAAAGTTATATTAAAAAATATAAAAAACATTGTAAATATGTAAAATAAAAATTACCCCGTGATCAGTTGTACGAGTCACCGTATGTCTGTAAGGCTAATAAAATTAATTAAAATAAAATAAGAATATTAGGAATGTTATTTATTTGATACAAGCTGTGGCAAAAGCTGAAGACGCCCTCTACTCGGCTATCAAATGAGGTAGAGAAGAAAAAAAATACACTTACGCTGCTAAGCACTCAGCCAAAACAAAATAGCAAAAATAAAATGGATCATAAATATCGTTTTTAATATTTCAAATTGTATTTAATAACAACTTAAAAATGCGTATCTAAACAAACATGTATGTATGTTAATGCATAAATACCGTTACAAACCCCAAATGCCGCCACGAAAACAATATTACTAAGCAATGGTAATTACAATAAACTGGGTCAATACGCCTAACTAAATTTATGAACGACAATTGGCTATCAGCAATATTTGAGTGTGCAAATATAAAAACAATAATCACAAATACATTACTTACATGTAGTACATGTTTATAAAAAAAAGATAAGAAAATGCACCGACTAATAGTAGAATAAAACAGCAATCAGACGACCCATTGCCACCGCACTCGCCGGCATGCGAATATTTTTAGATGACGCAGCGCGTTGGCGTTCGTACTCGGCCGCCTGTTGCCATTGTGGCTAGCACACAGTACTGACCGTCTGTCTGCTGGTTGTGACGGTAGCGCGGTGTGCGATTTCCATTGAACCAACAACGCAGCACCGGCCCACCCAATTGTCGTCAGATATATTGCACATGTCGCAAATGGCCACCAGCCCCAGCTCGGCCTACTACATAATGCGCATAATTGAGTATCAAATGTGCATAAAGATATAGAACATATGTTTGCTTGTATGTATGTATTATAATAATAGTATTTTTGTTGTTGGTGGTCATTTCATTCATACTTCGCCTTACCATCTTTGAGGATTGATTGATTTTCCGCCTGTTATCATCAAATTTTAATTTGTACATATACATATTTGACATTTTTACACTTTTTTTATCACACATACATACATACATTAAGATAGTCCTTCAAGTAGTTTTTAATAAGTTCAGCAACCGTGGTCTCTTTTTTATGATCTACTCAGGTATAATTTGCTTTGAACGTTAAGTGAGCCATTGTTCATCCCAATTTCTCCTAGCTTACTTAATTCGCCTTAGCTGCACTTTAAGAAAAGTTTATAAACTGACGTATAACTCTTTTGCCAATTTGAATATATATTTATCACGCTATGCGATAATTTTATAGCAGCTCAATCTAGTCCAGACTTTGTTAATATTTTCAGAATAATAAAATACTTGATGAATTTGCATAACTTAGGTTGGATTTCTTTTGTATTTTAGATTAAGATGGCATAAAGCCACGTAAAATTAGCACCTGGAGAACTGAAAAATGAATTTAACTCAGCACATGCCCTAGAAATAGTTTTCGAGAAACCAATTTTGAAGGATTCACACTGTCGAAGGTTCTTGTATGGAATATTAAACTGAATTTTACCTAGAAAGAAAGGGGAATCAATAGTCCCAATAATGATTCTAATAACAAACGAGCACGATAAAATGGATATTCAACTTTCAAGGTCAATCAACATCGAGATCCGTACGATCGTAAGGGTTCTGAAAAGCTTAAAGATTTCTAAACTCACTAAGCCGGTTAGAGACACCTACTTGGTATGGTCTCCAGATGACAGCGGCTCACTCTAACTTCGATCTAACAAAATCACAATATAGTGTTTTAATAGTGTATGGCCTAGTGAATGCAGAACAATTTCGACGTCGAAGTCTTTAATTTCATCAACGGATTTCAGGTGACAGCCAGCAATACCATACGAAGTATGTAAAATAGAAGCCGATTTAGCAAAAGTTACGTGGACGTATTTGCTAATATTTAACGACAAACCATTCAAATAGCACCAATTGAGAACATTCTGAAGTTTGAATTGCAAACTTTTTAGAATCAGCATACAACAAGTATTCAGCAAACGAAAAGCATGCCCCAATATCATTAATAAATAAAATACAAAAGGGGTGCCCTAGAAAACTCCCCTGCGGAACACCAAAGGACGCAATAAACGGACGGGATGTGACATTATCAACGGCAACTACGCAGGGTCTGTTGGATAAATATGACTTGGTCCACGACAAAAACGAGGAATGCAAATTTTCGGTGCGAAACTTTGTCAAATGCCTTAGAGAAATCAGTATAAATTGTGTCAACTGGAAATTTGTATTGGAATGCAGAAATTCAATATTCACCGAAATTAGATTAGTGGCAATGGAGCGGATGCAATTAAATCGTGGTGATTAATAGAAATTAGGCTTTTAACCACAAAATATAACTTTTCATTAGCAATTATCTCGAAAAATTGTACGACAGATGAGAGCTTTGAAATCTGTTTGTAATTACGAACATCGGTTTTGTTTCCACTCTTAAATATGGGGGAAACGAATGCGAGCTTTCAATAATCCACAGAAATACCAGAAGCCAGTGATTTATTAAAAATAGTTGACAGAGACACTGCAAGGTACAAACAATTTTTCAGCAAACTAAAAGAAAGATCCAAAACTAAGCGAGGAATTACTTTTGGAAGGCAAGTAAGAATCCAAGACAACGTCGGATTAAAAATTAGAGCAAAAAGTCAGCGAATAAGTTTGCAGAAGCTACGGCAGAATTTGCATATTTATCATTGTAAAATAAATATTTTGGAACCGTCGAACGTGAGTAATTAATTATTGGTTTAATGCTGGTGCCTGAGTACATAAGATTTCAATTATAGCTGTCAATATTGTTTGTGGTACCCAGGCGGTAGATTTACTGGGAAAGCCACAACAGTGAGCTTGTTATTCGCGCTATTGCTATTCGAGTTTCGTCCAAGTACCTCGATTGCGTCTTCACTAATTAGAGATTCGTGTTCACCATCTCCGATATTTTCTTAACTACCAGCATTGAAAAGCGTGGAAAACATCTTCATCAATAATTGTTTTAAGTTTTCACAATAACTTTTTCATATCGATGTAGATTTTTCGATCATTTTTCTAGTCGGCTATCATTTCAAGTTCCTTACACTTGCGCATCTCGACTTATCCTATCTTCTTACGAATAGCTCCGTTAATACTCTAACAACTTTTCAAATATGTTTTTAAGGGGTTTTTTGAAAACAAACTAATTAGATGGGATCTTGCTATCTTGGCATTTCTTTGACGGAGTTATTCGCAATTTTCCGACCCATCCACACATAAGACACTGTACTCTGCATTTTTTAGGTCTAAATTAGAGTATGCTCCCATTATCTGAAGACCGTTGGGAGAAAGTACAAACAATATTCTTACATTTGCTTTGTACTCCTTAAATTTTTCTGACCCAATTCCATCTTATGAGTCTCGTTGCCAATTGATCAGTCTACTATAATTAAATAATAGACGTACGCTTCTAGCTATTTCCTTTGCTCGTCCTTTCTTGGGTTAATTTATTAAAATGTGTCATGCAGGTACCTACGTCGTTTTTATATGTTTTGTATTGACCTAAATAAAACGGTATTTTATTCAAACGCTCCTAAGAATCGGACTTTGCCTGAGCTCAACTTGCTCTCAAATTGTTTTGGATTTAGACTTATCCGAATCAAATCCAATAGTTTATAGTCGTTTGGAAAACTATTTACGGTGTAATAATTTATCATAATACTAGCTGACCCGGCGAACATTGCTCCGCCTTAGAAGCAATAAATGAGCAGATTCTTGATTTTATGAGTTTACATTTTTTATTAGGATAATAAATATAAGTAAGTACCAAAAATCAATTATTGTAATGATTCTTTATTGGCCATGTATTTTAGTGCATAGGCTGCACTCTTCAGTGAAGCACCTTGTGATAGACGATATTTTTAGTTTTATTACTATGTGCAAGAACAAATAACGCAGCTGGTCTTCCGACCCTTGAACATGCCGCATATAATTGACCATGGGAAAAACATGGATTTTCTAGATTTCGACCACAAACTTTCAAGGATTGGCCTTGTGATTTGTTAATGGTCATGGCGAATGCAAGACGGATCGGAAATTGAAGTCGTTTAAACTCAAACGGCATGTCGGTTGGGATCATCGGGATCCTCGGAATGAGAACTTCCTCACCTTCAAATTTTCCTTTGAGTATCGTCGCGTAAATCACATTGTTCATCAATTTACTTACCACCAAACGCGTTCCGTTGCACAGTTTTGGTGGGTTTATGTTTCGAAGCATGATTATTACGGAGCCAACCTTTAGTCGTAAATTATGCGGTGGTAAGCCAGGCACATCCAAGAAGTTTAAAAATTCAATTGGATAGTTGGTGGCATCATCTCCATTTGTTGCACAGTCAATAGATTTGAACGAATGTAGTGTACTAATGACCTCATTCTGAATTATGTAGTGCAATGAGTGCAATGGCTCAGGTGGGGGAGTCAATAATGGCAATTTCACTTTCCCATTAAGGCAGCACAATCTTGGCGTTTCTCCGGAAAACTTCAATACTCGCAAGCCACATCCATTGGCCCAATGCGAACGCTAGTATGCAAGCAGTAATCAGTGCTGCAATCATATCGAAACGCTGCTCGATTCAAATCAGTACGTGATAAATTTCTCCTTGTGCGTCGAAAATTATCAAGATGTTGATCTCTTAGGTTTGCTCGATGATTTCTCATAGCCAACCGAGCCTTTGCACGGACTGCCTCGCTTTGCTCTTGTGATTGAGAAGCACGAAGTCGAGCCATACTAAAGCGGCGCTCTTCACGTGCAATTTCTTGTACTTCTTCAGTCCTTTCATTCGCAACGTTTTGCATCCTAGTTGCATTACGGCTTTTTCGGGGAAGATTTGATCGTCTTGGACGCGGCATTTTAATGATAATAATATCGGCACAATATTTATAGACACTCGAAACAAACACAAAAACCGGTAAACTTCAAAATTTCTAACTGTCAATTTTTCACCCAACAAAATTCGTAAAAGTAAACAAAATACATGTTAATATTGGCAATTCACACCAATTACATGGATATTGCCCTTCTCCGCTAGATGTCACTACAATTTACATCGATATTACCTTTCGCCGCCAGAGTACATGTAAATTTTGATTTTCATACAAAAAAGCAAAAGCAAAATATATGAAGGGCGAAGAAAAAAATCAAATTTACCGTTTTTTTGTTGTCCCACGGTAACGGGATAAAAAGTATCTTATAAGCTGCCCCTGGTTCTAAGCTACCTCCCCACCAATTTTCAGCCAAATCGGTTCAGCCGTTCTTGAGTTATAAGTGGTGTAACTAACACGACTGTCTTTTATATATATAGATGTTTGTACTTAATCCAAAGTAAATGTCACTACTGTAATTGCTTCTTTATTTTTTAATATTTTCTAAGGTCTGTACTACGAGTATTTAACTTTAGACACCAAATAAAAAAGTAAATAAATAAAATGGGTTAAAATGTTCTACGAAAATACTTCCCATTAAATTTGCCTGTAAGTGTCTTAAAAAAACCTAGCTTAATTAGGCCACAAACTAAGAATTCCAGCTAAATCTTACTAATCTAGCAGAGGTTTTACTTTTGGATAGGCATGCTTTCAAAAAATATTAATACCCGGTCTGTTTTTGGGGCCGTCGTGCAGTGTTGTTTGTCTACTGTAGTAATTTTTTACTATGCATATAAATATGTTTTTAATTTGGTATATTTTCATGTGCAATAAACTCGGTGCTTTTATATAGGGGCGTTCTTATGATGGCGTTCCAATTTTTGCTCGTGATTGAAAATTCCAAAATAATAAAAATAAATAAATAAGTAAAATCAACGTACTGTACATACATATGTACATACATATGCAATAAATAATAAATAATAAATAATAAATTGCTTGATTGTTAATATGATTTCATTTTCAACACACAACTGAAAATTAAATTGGCGACCGAAGCTAAACGAAAATATATACTATTTTTTTGCCACACATCTCTATTCATTTATTCCAAGTTTGCGTCTGAGCATATTTATTTCAAAACATTTATTAGTTTCGGTTACTTGTTTTCCGCTACTTTTCAAAAACTGTATAGTCGCGCCAATCACTTCGCGACGAGCTAACAAAAGCTTTATGGTGATTTGTATTTGCAATGGCCGGCCTGCCGGCTGGCAATGTGAAAATTTGTAACAAAAGTGCATCATCGGTCCAAATGCAATGCCAGCAAAATGGGTAACAATTTGTGATTTGTGTTCATTTCATTTTCTATGCGAGCGTATTTTTGGCGAGAATTTCCGTTGGCTTCACCAACGAGAATATTTTGCACATTCAAACACTCGAATATTAGGTATATATGTAAAACACATGCATATTTTGCATATACATAATACATATGTATGTAAATAATATGTTTGTAAACATGTATAAAATAAGCCTTTATGTTGTATATGAACTCGTGCGAGCATTTACCGCGATAGATGCATTTATGTAAATATGTGTGCATTATATCTAGATATGTTTACTGTACAGATTTTTCCCGCTTGTGCGAATTTACGCAAAAATAAACTTGGAAATTTTCACATTTCATTTGTGTTTTTACGGTCCACTTGCGTTGTATGTTTTGGTATTTGCCACAGACAATCCATTATTTTGTTGCACCGCCGCAAGTGGGATAGACTTATCCAGGGTGAAAAAAATTTTTCAGTTGCATAGTCGCATTTGGTTCGCTGCAGTGAATAAGAATTTTAGTTTCTCATACTCAAATGTGTGACTAGTATCAATTGAAAAACAACTTACTCAAAATTTATTTAATTTCGAAACAATTGACGAGTCGGTTTAACTTTCGGTTTTTGAGCCGTCTTTTGAATTCAGCCACCTTTTAGATCAGAAGTTTTGATTCAAAAAGGTAAATGAAAAGTCTTCATGAAAATTCTATTCTTTTATTTTATATATTTTTTTTTTAAACAAAAAGACCAAAAAATGAGAAAAATAATCCTTAAAAAATATTTTGAAATAATTTAAAGTATTTTGAAGAAAACCAGAGTTTACTGATTTTGAAGTATTTTACATCATTTCATAAAAAATATTTAGTAGTACAAAATTGAAGAGAAACAGAGTTTACTCATTAAAGGTATTCTATATCATTTCATCAAAAATATTTAGTAATACAAAATAGTAAAAAAAAAATTGGATATTGTTCTTAGAAGTCTCTGAAAGAGAAACAGAGTTTCGCGATTGACATATTTCTTGCAGTTGGGATCAAAAATCAGTACAAGGCCATAAAAAATCAGCAATATATAGCATACAAATAACATCGCTGACTTTTTGATCAGAATTTTAAAAAAAATTCGAGTTTGCAGTTTTGTAACCCATTCAGTTTCGGTATAAATTTCAAGTTGCTACAGATTTTTATTGATTTCGAATATTTTTTTTTTCGCATTCCTTTTGTCATGAGTTAAATTTTTTAGTCCCTTTAAACTTGCATATTATTTGACTAAAATTCAATATGCTACAAAACTGCATACCCAAAAAGTGTCTACAAATTCTGATCAAAAAGTTTAAAATGTTGATGACAATTGCAAGGTGACTGCTTTTGCAAATATACTTTTGTTTATATTTTTGTTTTGAGCATGTTAACCTCAAGTCAAATGTCAATTATACCAATTCGTACTTAATATAAAAATCAATACAAAATCAGAACTAGTAGATTTTGCGTACTGATTTCGGGTCCTTTAAAATCAGTACAATAAAAAATCAGGTGATTAAATCATTACATCTGGCAATCCTAGTTTTACCCCAATATAAAATGCTTTGGATACTTTGAGCGACCTTTAAATTTAATGTATTGTAACGATTTTGCATCCTTACTTACCAAGTTTGGTTTGGAGACTAACTGGTTTTGGCGTTGTGCCATCTTCAGTGGCATTTCTGTAAATATTTTTTTGTTAAAAAAACAACGGGGGTATAGTTTTTCTAATACAGAACAATCCTATGGCGTGTGAGCATTTAAACTCTGACTGATTTTATTTTTTGTTACATAGACAAAATTCCCTTTCTAAAAACTTAGCAAAGAAGAAAAACTCGACGACAAAATTTTAATTTTTTTTCTCAGAATTTTCGGAAGTTTTACGAGTATACCGTTTTATAGCCCAATCAATTTTGGTATGATGTACATATATGGAAGAAATAACACTCGACAATTTTCACTGTGAGCCACTACGATTTTTAGTCAATTCCGAACAAAATTTTTGTTTGGTGAAAAATGATTTTAAGTAAGCCATTATTGTCTATTTTTTCGAATAATTGCAAAGTTCCATCGGAGTAGAATTTATGTGGCTTCTCGGAGGCAAACAACTTGAGTTATTGATATGTGGCGGCTCGTCCTTCTATTTGTTTTCAACAAGAGAGTTTTGCAGAGACCGAAACAAATGGTAGCCAGACGGTACAAGGTGTACGATAAGTTCGTCAAAGCTTTCCAGTCAAATAGAAAAAGATTCTGACAATGGTCTCTTCTACAAGAAGATCTTTCTCAACCTAAAATTTAGTTTTATGCTTTGTGAATATTTGCCTGGAGCGCTCGAAACTATTTACTTATGAAAATACATCCTTATCTCTAAATCGAAACTCAATAATTCGCTGTTAGGCTTATTTTAATGCGAGGTGGCATTAAAGCAGCACCTTGAAAGTGGCTTCTCTAATCGAAGAGATCGGTACGCAAAGAACTTTGAGAACATTGAACGAGAATCTTCGCATGCAGGGTTGCTAGGTTCTTTCTGACCAGGAGCTGGAGGGGACTTCTAAGGTTTACAAAACCGCAACTCGTGGAGTGGAAATTTTAACTCAAAACTCTCCAAAGGAGATTCGCCGCTATTACTATGCGAAGTTCTTTTGCAGCAACTTTCTGGAAGATGGAGCGTTGGAATCATCACAGCAGTTACCCCTAAGTTTAGTCACCTATCGGGAAGGTACATTGGCCGTCTGTGAAGCTTCCACAAAACTTAAAAAGCTTTTCGCCCACGAAAGTATAAGAAAGTTAATAGCTAAATCATAATTTAACTGGAATTGATATACGTCCTACAAAAAAAATATATTGTTAGTATATACTTCTATATTTAGAGATATATTGGCTTTGCAAAACTGAAATTTACAAACGAAAGCAAAATGCCTAAAATTTTGTATTTTGTAATTGTAATTACGATCGTACAATTTACGAGGAACTATACAAATATTTCCCCAAATATTAGCATTTCATTTACTGGCAAACCAAATCCGCTGTGGCTTATAATTGTACCTATTGAAATTAGAATTGGCGATAAATTGCATATTTTATTTGTACAATTTCCATAGGCGTCATGATGCTAACATGAATGTTATTCTATTTGCAAAACCCAAACGCATACGCGTATTGCCAACGGGCGATAATTTGTTATGAGCTTTCATAAACATAACTTTGTTTGTAATGCATTGCGAAAGGATCAACAATTGATGGATACAGAGTAAATATCTACATATAAAACATTTTCCCCACATCTATGGTTGGGATGCTGTGTTGACTTTCGTTCTTCCTAAATACAAATTGCAGTGAAATGTTGCCCGGTTCAAAAAAAAAATTTCAACATTTACTGCCATATTTGTAAATGCGCCCATCAATGGCGTTGCGACCAGAGGCATATCGTAAATATTGTTGCCATGTAAATGTGCTGGCAAATTAATGTACGAGTAAATATGTTTAGCTCATTGCTACTATATTGTTATGGACCTCCCAACCGCGAATTATGTTGCTGTCAAAAATTTTCGAGTATTTTCTTGTAATTTATAACTGGCGCCAGTGCAATAAACTCGGCCAGAAGTGCTGGCGAAATTTTTTTAGATTAACCAAAAACATGTTGGACAAATGTTGTGTTTACACTACCACAATTACATCCCAATGTAAGCGGACTGTAATTATCTACTCGACAGGGACTTTTTGACAAGTTTCGACTCTATATTTTTTAATTAATAATTCTTTATTTAAAATAGTTCGTTCTACAACAAAAATCGTATCAACTCAATCTTCGAGCATTGCGCAGATTCGAATAAAATGCAACAAAAAAACATCATAATTTCAAATTCTTTGAACAGAGTTTTTAGAAAGAATTTAGAGTATATATATAAAAAATTATTAAAAATCAACCAGATGTTGGATCCACTTTAAACTTGCACTTTATTTCAATTACTATTTTCGACTTGGGCTAGAGGCACCATATGCATAGTAATATGGATTCATCTAATTTTGCTCCTCCCAATATTCCATTATATCTGCATTTACATATGTCAATGAAATCAGAATTGTATTTATCGAACTCGCTTTACACAAAAAAATAGCTTTTACTTTCTAAGCAAAAAATAAAACTTGACAAAAAAAATTATATTTTCTGAAGCTTAGTTCTCAGATGCCAGAAAAAACTCAAGAAATATTTTTATTTCTATTGCTTAAAAAGGACTTTGACGTAGCTGTACTTTTTTTTAACGAAATAATAAATATTATAAGTACTTATTTTTTAAGAGCTGCAAACTGATTTAAGAAATTATGATAGAAAAAATTTTATTTTCCATTAAATAAGCATATTTTTTTATATAAACACTAATTGGTATACGCGATTTCATTTGCGTTGATTAATACAGCAGATTTTGAAAGTTAAAAATTCAAGTTCATTTAATTTAAAAACAATGTCCCGTAATCACAGTAAATATGAATTCGCTTGATTTTCAACAAGCCAAAAATAGCCCAAACTAAAATCATCTTTATTTCGACTATGACTGAGGGCACTAATTTTAACTGCATAAGCTTATTGAAATTGAGCTACATATCCATAAATTCAGATGTTCTGAAGATATTGACTACAGAGCCTTCTAATGAATTTTTATATATGTATGTACTTTTAATATTTGTTTGCAAATTTAGTTTTCATATACAGTAAATTGGACTATAATGACATTCAAAACCTACCTGCATAAAAAATATTCCTCGTCACACTCTTATTATTCCATTTTAATTTCATCGAAATAAAATCACAAATGCAGATTTTCCGAGTGGCTCGCCTCTAGCGCATTTGTTTTCCAAAAAAGAGTTTTTTATGCACTAACTCCATACTTTTCTAATATCATCAATATCGGACTATATGAATTTATTGCCCAAATTTGGTTGAAATCCGTTCATAAGTGTTTGAGCCAAGTTGTAACAAAGTGAACGGCTACATTTTTATGTACTCATGTAGATTGCTTTTCTTGAGAGCTAAATATAATTGAATTCAAAAAAGAACTTTCAATTTCTAA
Organism: Anomoia purmunda; assembly: GCA_951828415.1. Classification (NCBI taxonomy): domain Eukaryota; kingdom Metazoa; phylum Arthropoda; class Insecta; order Diptera; family Tephritidae; genus Anomoia; species Anomoia purmunda. The sequence continues at coordinate 29,626,317 of OX639996.1, read as the reverse complement.
GCCGCTAAAAACAAAACTCAAGTAATAACTTTTTTCGTTCTAAGCAAAAAACTAACCTGCATTTACCGCGTCGTAAATAAAGCATAAAAAATAAACAAAATAAATAAATAAAAAATAATTATGACCGTTACTGTCCCTGATTAAATCACAAGTTTAAAGTGCGATTTATTTATATAAATGGGATAATCAAGGTCAAAAACAAGCATATATGTATATATAAATAATTGCCGTGCAATTTTTGTTAGGTGTTTGGCCAAGCTTCTTCCAATTGTGATGTGAATTTTAATTTGTCTAACAAGTGTACAAAAATCTACAGTTTTATGCAAACCAAAAAAAAAATATATGATTTTTATGATACATTTTTTTTTTTTTAATAAAAACTTTGACGCAGCTTAATTGGGCTATGCCCAATAAAATTTATGCCATAAAATTGCCTCTAACTTTAAAACCGATCAAGCACCCTTTATTTCTACAACATAGTCATCTGACAGAGTAAGCTGATTGTTGCTTTTGTTTATTTATCGGGTGTTTTTTTTAGGGATATAGAACTTCGAATTGAAATAAAACACAAGAAAATCGTTTTAAGGTCCATCAATTTGGCTTTATTGGAAGGATAATTTTATGCCATTAATGTTTAAATATGATTTCGGGCATGTGGCCGCCGCGGCTGGCTCGAATAAAGCCAATTCTACAGGTCCAATTTTCAACCACTTTTTCGAGCATATGGGGCCGTATGTCGGCAATAACGCCACGAATGTTGGCTTCCAATTCCCCTAACGTTTCTGGTTTGTTGGCGTAGACGAGCGACTTCACATATCCCCAAAGAAAATAATCCAATGGTGTCAAATCACACGATCTTGGTGGCCAATTTACAGGTCCATTCTGCGAAATTATGCGCTCATCGAATGTTTCCTTCAATAAATCGATTGTGACGTGCGCTGTGTGGCATGTAGCGCCGTCTTGTTGGAACCACAACTCATCCACATTCATGCCATCCAATTCGGGAACAAAATAGTCGGTTATCATGGCTCTATACCGGTCTCCATTAACGGTAACTGCCTCTCCAGCATTATTGCGGAAGAAGTATGGCCCAATGACTCCACCAGCCCATAGAGCACACCAAACAGTCAGTTTTTGTGGATATAATGGCGTTTCAAGGGTCTCATGTGGATTCTCTTCACTCCAAATGCGGCAATTTTGCTTGTTGACGTAGCCATTCAACCAAAAATGAGCCTCATCACTGAACAAAATTTTGCGATGAAAATCAGCATCGAGATCAATCTCATTTTCGGCCCATACACCAAAATCACGACGCATTGCATGGTCTCGCGGCTTTAATTCTTGCACAAGCTGGATCTTGTAAGGTCGCAAGCCAAGATCTTTGCGCAAAATCTTCCATAAAGTTGATGGACAAAGCTCCAATTGCTGTGCACGGTGGCGAATCGATTCATTCGGGTCCTCTTCAACACTTTGCTCTACAGCGGCAATTGTTTCTTCGGTGCGCACTGTTCGACGTCTCTGCGGATGCGTATTATCACATAGAGTAAACGTAGTGCGAAAACGATCCATGGTTAACCGAATTAATTGCTCTGATGGACGATTATGTCGACCATAAAATTGACGGAGCTCGCGGTAAACTTCGCGAACTGAACCATTATTTTCGAAATAAATTTGCACGATTTGCAAGCGTTGTTCTTTTGTCAACCTGTTCATGATGAAATGGCAAACCAAACTGAACATAAATGACATTAGAGTTGCCTGATTTAACCACAAAATGCCAGTTTTATCTCTATTCGAAAAACAAACCTGTAAAAAAAAACACCCGTCAGCTTAACTCTTTGAAAGCATAGTCTAAACAAAATTCAAAGGGAACAAGTCGTATACGGGAGTGGAGTGCGCCGTATACTCGAAGCTTGTTTTAATTTGCCATATCCTCTTTTCGTTTTTTAAACGTTGCATTCTTTGGAAGCACAAATGATAAGTAAAAATCCGCTCAAAACTGCATTCCTGTGATTTTGTGCAAAATGTGATTGTTTTTAATGTATAGTATCAATATACGTCGTGCATAAAAATAATAATTTCATTTCTGATAACGTTGAGATTTGCTCATTGGCATAATTTACCAAAAATGGTTTGGCTATAAATGTGAAATTGCTTATACAGAGTTTTTCAAACAAAAGTGGTTTGGGATATTCCTGTGAAAGTACATTCGATGCCACTATGTATAGAACTCGATTTCTTTTGCATGGACACCACGGACACGCTTGCAGAAGTCCAGACGCTGAACCCAATTTTCGACGGTTTTCAAGCATAAATCGGACGATACTGCTGTAATTTCACGTTCGATATTCGTACGAAGTTCATCAATCGTCGCTGGCTTGTTGGCATAGACCATAGACTTGACGTAGCCCCACAGGAAATAGTCTAACGGCGTCAAATCGCACGACCGAGGCGGTCAAACCGTAATTTTTTCGGGATGCAATGTTGACTCATGGAGTACGTGTGGATTGCTGCCTGTCCAATAACAACGCATATTTTGCTTATTGATGAAGTCATTAGCCAGAAATGACGACGGCCATAAATTGGACGTAGCGCTCTTAAAGTTGAATCCATTGACTCCGAATTTCGGTTGTAAATTTTCATAATTTCGACTCGTTGTTGGATGGTACGAGTATATCTTTCCATGATGAAATGGCAAACCTTACTGAAGAAAAATGTCAAGTCGATGTAGCGTCCCTATTGAAAACCCCTTTAGCTATCTTATAGATTCTAAAAATTCTAAATTTAATTTTTATTTGAGCTATCATGTTTATATCTGAAACCATTTTTGTTTTTAAATTTTTATTATCTAAAAAAATTTAGTCTTTTTGTAAATATGGATTTTTTTTTTTAATTTTGTATGGGTGACAACCCTATTCAAAAATGAGCTTATGCATATACAAAAGCTGTTTTACCGAACAATCAAAATTTATTATACTTTATTTAAAAAAAATGTCTTCAGGTTTGGTAAGATGAGCTTCTTTCAAAAAACGTTTGGTTAAGTATTTACTACCTATAAGGTAACCTAATTTCACTGACGTTACAAACAAGCAGTTAGTAATCCCTCAAATTTTTTTCGAGAGAAAGTTTTCCTAACCATCTAGTAATTTAAAAGAGTATTGTAATGCGTAATATATTTTATAAATTGAGTTGAATTCCAATTTTTAAACAGTTGACAACACTCTGAAAATAGATTTCTCAAATAAAGCGAAGCTTAGCTTAAACCATTTTCATTTGAAGCCAGTTTAGTGGAATTCCAGTTAACTTACCAATTAAATTTAATCCTCGTTCTTTAAAAAGTGGCAACCCTCTTCACAAATATTTTAGTATAATGGCTTTAATTTCACATAATTACTGTCATATTTCAGTAAGCCTAGAAATTGAATTAAACTGCTGCTTTTAAACAGGTGGCACCACTTATTAAACGAAATTTCATGATTAAATACTTTCTTTGAATTTAAAAGCGCGTGTGTTGCAAATTCTTGAAACCCCTAAATTTCTCCCTCATTCTATACTTAAAAATAAATGTGGTGTGCTTGGGTACTCTGTATAATCCCTTGATAGTTCATAGCGATCTCAATAGCTATAAATATTCGCCGTACTTGGAAGAATTTTGTAACAATTTGTAGGCTTATATAAATAGAAGGTGTCATTTAGCAAGTGCCATTCACATTATTGTATAAACCAGGGGCCGAAAATGACAGCTATTGATGAAAACGGTTAGAGAAAAATTCACTATGAAAAAATATTCTACAACCAATGGAAATATATCAATCGATTTATTGGTACAATGAAAGTCAATTGTTATGATGCATTTTTTGTTAAATTGTACGCAAACTTAAAAAAAATAACAGTTAATTCTAACATTTATTTGATAAATCTGAAAATAACAGTTATTTCTAATTTTTATTCCATGCATCCAAAAATAACAGTTATTTCTGCTTTGTATTTCATAAATCTGAAAACAAGAGCTATTTTATTTCAGTAATTTCATGATAATAATTAACGAAAATTTTTATTTGTAAAAGTCAGCAACAAAAAACCGGCCCACTACTGTTAATGTCCGATTTCTAAAAACTATATACGGTTTTAAAGATATTTAAAAAGCCGGCATACTTTAGCCAGAAAAGATTATTCTTTCAATTTTATCGATTAATTTTATTAATAAGAGTCACTGACTCTTCTACTGCTTCGATAACTTATAAGGCAAATCAAATTTAAATCCAAAGTAACTGTTATTGTAGAGTAATTAAGTAAAATCAATAATATCTGATGTTTTGTTGAGTAAATATTAAAGGAAAAATTAACATTGATTGTTATTCGTTGAGTATTTAAATAGAAAACAATTATAGTAGCTATTTTGGGAATAATAAAACAAAATTCGGAAATAATTATTATTTAAGGATTTATTAAATAATAGATACAAAATAATGGAATACATTTGGATCATTTTTAGAACTTGTGTCTGTCTCTTTGAACTTCTAATCTCTAATGGGTTTTCATGTGGCTTCAAATATTGAGAATACGGTAACTGCGGACATATAATAGGTTATATTTGATCAAAATATTAAACAGAAGAAATCAATTTTGCGTAGAAATGCTTCAAATAATATTTTTGAATGAAATTAAATTTGCCAGCGCATGCCGGTGTTTATTTTTCGTTACGATTTTTTACGCGTAGCAGCGCACGCTAGGTATAGTCAGTATCTAATAACGATTTCCAAACAATTATCAGCTATAGATTCCCTTTATTACATTTATTGAATTCGGCTTTCCCATTGATGTTTTTTTGTATGTATTTATTTTTCTCACGGTATATATTGGTATGTGTGAGCGAATACATTTTAAACAAAGTTTAATTTTCCTTTTCTTTTCATTGCAGGTAATTTTAATTTGATTAACTGATGGCTAATAGCCTGATTGATTTGTTTAGAAAACCATATACTCATTGCTATTCCACAAAGAGAGTAAGTTACTATACCCAGTAAACATTAAACATTTAGGCTTGAGTCACATAAGAGCTCAAGTTGAGAACTAACGCGCTTCTGAAATATCCAGCGTTGTTTCTCAATAAAAAGCGCATTTTTTTTGTATGACAATAGCAATTTTCTCAAATCGAGAAAAGGAAAATTTATCATGGAACTGAACACTGAAAATGAAATAAAACACTCACAAAACGTCATGAATAAAACAAATGAATAAAACAAATGAATAAATAAATAATAATAATTTGACGCTTGCACCATAGCTTGATGTTTGACCGAATTTATCCTACAATTTGTGAAATGTGTCTTGATGTTGTAACACAAAGCGTGGGACCTACAGAGTTTTACGCCAACTCCGAACGGCAGATGAATTTTGTGAGAAGTTTTTTCGTGGTAGAAACACACTCGGATTTTTGCCAATGCCTGCCGAGGGGTGACCGCTATAAAAAAAGACCTTTATTTATAATTTTTGATGTTGATTGGTCCGACCAGGATTCGAAACCGGGAACCACCGAATGAAGCGCGCACACGCTAAATACTCCTTGATGCCGATGGTCTCAAATACAAGTTTTCTGCTTGGATGTCGATAGTAAATTTACCACTTGATTTATTTCACGTTCTATTTTTTTCTTGAACTGGCATTTTTACTTTAGTACTCACAATTGAACGAAGATAATATTTTATTTCTGCACAATAACCAGCTGTTTCTATAGGTGATACAATCTTGAAGGAAATTTTTATTTTCAACTTTATCTGAAGTTGCTATCGAATGTAGGATATCAACTAGAGAACAATAAATTTATCAAATGTTAGAGAATAATTAGAAAATGGTGTTTGATATCAACTTGAGAACCATGAGCACCATCAAAGGTTGGAAAAATATTCTTTCGATGTTTGTTGGGTATGCAAATAATTAAATGTCATATACACTCTGACTCGCCAGCTCTCATCTTGTCTGACGAAAACGATGAAGTGTTCACAAATCATTTCCTATTTCCCTTCTAAACTTCTACCATTAAATACTCATTTCCAGTCCAGTATCTATATTCTCACTCATGGAGTTTAAGGTTTTTGCATTTAATTCTAATCCATTTAACCATAAATAATACTCAATTATAAATACAATAAACTCTAACAATCTTAAAACTAATTTTAAAACAATTAAATTGTCATTTAAATAGTAATCCATAATTTAATTGGCGTAATCTGTGTGTGACATTTCAGTGATACGAGTGTGTGACGTATTTACCTGAAGCTTGAATTAAATATTACATAGTTAGTAAATGACGCAGAACTGAACCTATATACATATATGTACATACACACATATGTATACTAAATTTGAATAAAGCTTCCTCATAAGTTTGCCTTAAATCAATTTTATCAATTTCCGGATATGGCAACATAAACGAGTTATCTCTTCAATAGAGATATATTTTTTATTTATTTCATTGTATTGGAGATGTCATCTTTTCAGAAATTCATTAATTTTTAGCAGAAGATTTATTACCTTGAATATGTCTCGTGCAGATTTTTTAATGTGTGTGTTGATTTAAGTGGCGATTTACATAAATAATTATGTATTTGCGAGTGAATATAAAGATAGATTCATGCATACACAGACCAGCATACTTTATATTTAATACGTAAGGGATATCATTAAATTGACATTTAAACAAATTTATAGCCACATGTTTCAATACATACGGAAGTTTTCATAGAAATAAATATATCGTAATAATGCTTTATTTTTATTGATAAATAAATGGAGAAAAGCTACCCATACATATAAACATGTATTGTAATCTCAACCAAATAAATACAATTTTAATATACTTTATGCATAATAATATGGCAATTGGGCAATTCACAAGGTCATGCTATAATCTATGTTCTAATACAGAGCTATGTATATGAAAATAAAAACCTCGAGAACAGCCCGCCAAGTATTATGTTGCATTTTCTTACTGATGAAATGCGACAGAAATGCGACACTCAATAAACTTGAGCTGCAGAGTTTTTTTTTAGTGTTATTCACACTTTGCATAAGAGACCTTCAGAATTGCCCAATTACATTGTGTAACAGCCATTAACCGCCATTTTGGGAGTATTTCCAAATCGGTCCAGCTTATGTAATTTGCAGGAAATCATAAAACATAATAAATTCTGGTTGAAAACCCGCAAGACATTCGAATGGGCATATATTTATGAGATCCATTCGAATAAATATTTAAACACCTCCACTATCTAAAGTTTATGATTTCTAAAACACCTTGGAAAATTTTAGTACATTTTTTTCTATTTTTTATGGTTTCCCATTAAGATAAATAGCATTTTGCTTTATATGGTAATTCACACTCAATTTAGTTTCAAAAAAGCCCAAAAATGAAGTTTTTCATCGTATTTCAATTTTCCTAATATTTTGCAATTTTTGTACCATAATTCTTTTAAAGATAAATAAAAACCAACTTTGTTGTAAAAAAACATAGTTTTAGAGTATTTAACACAATAATTTTTTCTCAAGCCAATGCCACGTTTACTACCAAAACTAATGAATGGGCTTTGTAACGACAGCTGGTATATGTTTGACAATTAAACAGACATCAACAATGAATTATCCTGTTTTAAAAATAAAGATTAAAAATTAAATCCCTAACACCAAAAACTGTAATAAAGCAAAATTTTTCTCCCAAAAAGAAAAATATTTTACGAATTCCTGTGTGTAGGCTACGCTCAAAGTGACCAGTTTTGGATACGCACAAAAAAAAAAACAGATCTACATGTTACGAGTACAAATCTGTTCGGAAGTTCGTCATGGGAGGTCTTTAACTCCCTTTTGCTTTTGGCTTCATCAAATACGCAGAATCTTGTGGCAGTGAGCCTGTGTCATAGTTTTTTGTGATATGTTCTGGATTCCTTGACGGAGGTACTTTAGACGGCCAGAGGGCATGGTTTGTTGTTATAAACCCGAACTTGCCGGCCAGTAGATATCAAGAATGATAGAAAAAAAGATTACGACAACGCCGGCAGCGTACACGTCACAGAAATCCTCTGCCAAGAATAATGAAAAAAGGACAGTGATAATTTGGCAATAACACAGCAATTACAAAGAATACCACCCAAATTTTGGCCACAGCGTCATCAGCGGGAAATTTGAAAAAACTGCATTTTCTATCTTTGTTTTTGCTGTTGCTTGCACAATTCAAAACGCGGCACTTCATTTTATTTATTTTTTAGATAGTTTTATACAAATATTTCAAAATTAACGTTTAGCATAAACAAAACGCAGCACAATCTATATTCTCCAGTCTGTATTCTCATTCAGAACATCTTGCTACGCCATTCTGTCAAACAAAGCAAGTACGAAGTAACGGAAGTGCTTTTGTCGTCACCTTGTTTTCTCTGCGCCGTGAGTAGATATCACCAAACCGTGATATCAAATGATCTTGAAAAAGCCTGGAGGAGTAAAATGATTCATTGGTTTTTAAAACAAATTCTTAAATATAATATAATAAATGACATTTGGAAAAGTAATTCCCATATTCTGAACTACCCTGTATATTTATATGCATTTAGCATATATTTTATGAGTATGACAGGTGGACAATGGCTCCATCATGATTGCTGTTGCGCGCGTTGACGCTTTCGGTCTATTATTGAATTGTTGCAAATTTGCATCCTGCTGATGTCCTTGGCTTTAGTTTGTGAAGCTGTCCGCAACAAGTATTTATGTAGTTGATTGTATGTACTATGTGCACCTGATTCTCCATGCAGACTTGCGAAACTTGATCAATGACTTTATGCAATTTTCATTTCCGTAGGACTAATTGCATTCTGCTCGTTAATTATGAACAACATGGAGTCGGTGGAACTTGTGCATAATTATTTTGCATTTTGTGATAGCATTATGCGTGCGAATAAAACTGTCACAACTGTTGTTGGAATATTTTGGTCAAATTTCAGTTTCATTATTCTGTTCTCAAGTCATTTTAAAAATAGTAGCTAAAATCTGCATTTATTAAACTGCTAAAGCTATTTATTTATTTTAGTGAATTAAATTATATAAGAAAAAGGAAATATCGAAATCAAAAATGGAGTGGTTATTTTTAAACATTATACAAATAATCTATTTATAATAATTTAGCAACTTTTCTTAAAAATTTTAAACTTAAACTTGACATTAAATTTCAGTACAACAACGCTCAACTCTGAAGTGCCTACAAATTGCCATAAATTTGTGACCAGTTTTGTTTGTCTCGTTTCCATATAACGCATAAACAAAATTTATTTTCATATGGGAGAAAATCGAAACAAAAATCAACTAGGAGTTAGCTACATACATATATAAATTTTATTACACTGAATTTAATGGACTCCAAAACTGCATACTCCATAGTTAAAGTTTTTTTTTTGAAAGTTTGAATAGTTGCAGTTTTAAATAAAGTTTGAGTACGCCAATGGCTTAGTATGAGACTAAGGGATCAGATCAGAAATAGCAAAGCAACATTTTGACAAAAAAACATCTACTGTAACATTTTTTTTAAAATCATGTTCCTTATAGTTTGTAGTATCGGTATTGGCATTGTTGTCGTTATCGATATCACTTTTATTATCACCATAATAATCGTTTATATCTTTAACATTGTGGTTGTCGTTAACATTTCAACTATTATTTAAAATATGTCTATATATCGATATAATTATCGATGTTTAGGATCGTTATCGAAATTTGAGTTTTTTTCGTTATCCATATATGTATCGCTGACGAGATCAATGTCCTTATTTATATCATTATCAAACGTGATATCAATTTTCGCCTGGCCATTAATTTTGTTATAATTAATTAACTGTTATAACTCTTAGTCGCATCGTTAAACGATATTTCTATCGCTCGGGCTATCTATCGTTGTATCATCAAATCAAAAATTAAGCAAACGGGCATCAAACCTTGACATAACCGCCACTTTTGTAGTGATTATTTATGCTAAATTGAATAAAATACATATTCCTGTGGCATTGTGATTAATTTGCAAACTATATTTATTTTTCTTTTTTAAACTATCGTATGCCTAGTTGCAAAACAACTTTACATGAAGTTATAAAAATTTCCCATAAATTTTTAAAGCTCCCTATGGTAGGATTGTTCTACAAATTTATATCGAAAAAAACCATTCCCTTGTTTTCGCTCAATCGATCCTGAAACAACGTGGAAGTGTCCTGAATAGAAACAGAGTTAGCCGATTAAAAAATATTGATTTTAAAGGATTCCATATCATTGCTAGGAACATTTTTTCCGCCTTTGGAACGCTATGAACAACCTCCAAAAATTGTTTGATCTAAAAAACACTGAAAAGATGGATATTGTTTAAATTCTTATTTTTATTTTCGGACCTCCCTTATGCACATATGTGCACTCGCGACGCCAATTTGCACTATTAGCTCATAAATGAAGCTACTCATGCTAGTCAATATGCTCGAAAGCGTACAAGACTTCCGAAGAATTATCAGAAGCCATAAAAATTGAGACAATAATAATCAAATTGAAATTATATTGTAACTTAACGTAAGTAAAAGTTTTTTTCCCGCACAATGTCTATGCAGTTTACACAAAAAACATACATATAGCCAGTCATAAGTACTTTATGGATGTACACTTGTGCGATGGAGGTATGATGTCAATTTTTGAAATTACCTGCAGCAGTTGGTGCAAGATTTGCATATTTATTGCCATCATAAAACAACAAAGTGTCAAAACAACACTATTAACAAATATTTTCCGGCGCATTCAATAACTGAAATAATGAATAAGTCAATAAAAGTTAAAAATAGCTAAAAGCATAAAACATTGATGGCATTGTATTTGCAAATTTTCATTTGAAAAAATGGGAACTGCCCAGATTATGTATTGTATTGTGTGTATCGTGCATATGGAATTTTAAGTAATTAGTTTGGCCGATGTGAGAAAATGCATTTAATTTATTACTACTACTCACTTTTGTATAGTAAAAGAAAATTCTGGACATTAACTCGCTCAATCGAAAATTTGTGCAAAGTTTTTTCATACAAAAATATTCCCACATGATTCATTGTGTCATTTGTGTTATGATTGGTTTGACATTTTGATGCAATTTGATTTGACGCCAATGCAAATTAAAAAATGTCAACACATTGGTATTTAGTGTCATATTTTGTCGTCAAAAATTTAGTCCAATGAATACCAAGCATAACAGACGCTCCTGTGGTTTGCTTGATTTTCTTCCCAAACGACATTAAGTGTCCCATAGAAGTAAAGACACAGTTGGGGTTTTTACAAAATTCAAAATTTTTTTCCATATAAAATCTTCTGTGTTAAAATAAACATATACCTTAAAAATTGAAGTTTCAAACTATTAACGAAAATCGCAAAATTAGAGCATTTAGAAACTATTTGTGTATTCAATTTCAATTTTATAAAGTCCCAAACAAGGCGAATTAATAAAAGTTGGTGTCAAAAGAACAGCTGATTTATATTTTTTCATTTCAATTTTCCTTGCATTTGTGTAGTGATTGTGAAAATAAATATTTTTTTACTATAAAAGTTTCGATTTGGTAAATAACAAATTGTTTACATTGGCGAGCAAAACCGGTCGAATGGTGACCTTTTATAATACAAGGTTTTTCATTAATGTTATTTTCTTTCGTTTATTTTATATAAAACTATAGTACATGTAAATTAGTGCTTCAAACTTTATACACAATTTATAAAAACTCTGGAAATTTTCATAATAAATTTTCAATTTCTTAGAAGGATGTTTAATGCGTAAAATTGGGTGTGTACTTTTATAGCCTATATAGTTTGAAGTAGCTAGAAGCTACCAATGATTTTTTTATATATTTTTTTTAATTTTGGCCTTGGCAACTTTTTGCACCTCTATTAAGTAGGTAGCTTAACTTAACTTCACTATAAGCATAACTGCATACTCGAAAAATTTCTAAACTCTCTTCTAAACAATTTTGATAAAAAATTTTTGAGTTTCTATACATTTTTTACTTTGAAAGATTACTTGACAAGGTTCTTGTTATAGAATGAACTATGTTTGTTCATAAAATTAACAAAAACAAATGTGTTTTAAAAAGCATTGACAATATTGAAAATCGGCCACAATTGCACCGCATTTACTGTTGTTGTTTTTGTTGTTATTGTAAGAGTATAAGACATTCCCCATAATCTTATGGAAGCTGAAGTGACAGTACTTCCCCGGATCTAAATCCGGGCCGTTCCGGTACCGTAGAACCGACTGTCATGGGAACGCTACCGTTTTTGCTCGCCACTGTATGTTTGTTTGTTTTCTATTTTCTCAATTCGCCCAACAAATTCGCCTTAGACTGACTTTGACAATTGCCACCAAGGCGAATCCATACAAGGTGATAGCATCCCATGAGCTGAATGCTTGTTCTTCTCCCCGAATTCGCTAGGTTGTTTTGTATACACAAACAAAATACATAAGCAAACTGGGCGAATTCAGTTTTTGACATTTCACTCGCAAAGTTACACTAACAAAATACACAGCGTATTCGCTTTGTTTATCTTGCTATCACCTTCTATGGATACACCAAAAACCAAAAAACAAAAAAAAAATACATGTAAGTTTTGTGAATTAATTTGCTGTTGTTATTGCTACCATCAAGGCGAATGTATACAAGGTGATACAATTCACTGAGTTGTTTTGTTTACACAGATAAAATACATGAGCAAACTGCGCCAATTCAGATTTTGAAATTCCACACAAAATACACAGCAAATTCGCTTTGTTTATCTTGCTATCACCTTCTATGAATCCATCTTGGCTTTTCTTTAAAACAGGTTTTTGGGTTATTCGAAAAATATCAGTTTGAAAAAAGGTTCAAATAAAAAAACCAGAAACATACCTATTGCAAGACAAAAGCAATTCATAAGGCAGTCAATTCAATTTGGTATTTTTTAACAAAGTAACCATTTAATTTTTCTGATTAATTTTGCTAAACAAACTCATAGTCCAGCACCTCTGAGTTATCGTTATTTTTACTTAAAGTTTAAGGCGGTCACAATTTTTACTTAAAGTTTAAGGTGTCACAAGTACAAATACTTGAAGAGTTCCAGGGAAATTTTTGATGCCTAAGGAAATGTTGTCAGTCTGTTGCAAAAGTGCTGTTGTACAGTGTAATGGTTATATCTTATAAACAAATTTTAGCTAATCGATATTTTCAGACTGAAAATGTACAAGTCCTATTAATTATGAGCGAGACAAATTTTTGAAGTCATCAAACCCGATTATTTTGAGACTTGTATTAAGAAAGTTTTCTTGCAATAATTATGAGAGAGAAATAATTAATTTATGTCTTCAAAAGATTTTCATCTTTAGGCTTGTAATATAAAAATCTTTCCAAAGTATTAACTCTGTGAAAATACTTTTTAATATGAGTCTTCAAATGAAAGCCTTTCGCAGACTTCCAAAAACTTGTCTGACTCATAATAAGTCTCAAAAATATATTTATCGGTATATGAAAAATTTTTCTCGTTCATAAATATTATCAAAAGACAATTGCTAATATAATAATTGATGTAGAATGGGAATGTAGATTTTCGCCATCACTTGTCAAGTTTGGTTTCGAAAAAACCCGGCTTCCCCGCTGTGCCATCTTCCGTATCATTTTTCGTTATCTTCAAACCAAACTTGCCAAGAAATGACGGATAATCGTTCCAATATACTTCAACTTTTCACTCGATTAGCCTAATTTATTAAATCGACAATATTCATTTCAGCATAAGGAAAGTATTTTTGGAAAAATACCACAACAGTCAGAAATTATAGCTATTTCGGATCTTCGAAAATTAACCTCAAACATTAATATTATCAATTTTCATGAATGTAAAACAATCATGGAGTTTTTTAGGTCAAACGGGTCACCTTTTTAAATCAAAACTTTCTATAAACCGTAGCAAATTTTCTCTGATCAACGTTATCGTATGAATATCGTGCTTGTTATCGATACTACCAAAATAACTTTGTCTACATATTCATTTTCTAATTTGTGTGCAGGGCAACATTGTGAAGCTCGTTTCGAGACACAATCAATTTACAGTTGTTAAGGCTTAACAGTTACTCGAAAATCTCAACACCCAATTAGTATTTTACCCCTCCGAAACCGAAGTTGTCTCACTACATCAAACTCAATTCTCTTTGTACCGAATTTAAAAGTTGCTGATTTTTTCAGCAACAGTACTAAGTAATTCGATTGAAAGTCACACAAAATGGGATTTTCAGCTAATGGAAAAATTTTGGTATAGAAAGAAAAGAACACATTGCAAAATTAATGCTGACTAAAGAATAGAAAAGCAAAATTGCATAAAAAAACCAAGAGTGAAAAAATGTATTGAAATAGTTATTAAGAAAGAAGGAAAGCTGTGGTAAGGAAACCATAAAACCCAATGAAAGTGAAATAGATTAAAACACACCAACGACCCAAATATGTATGTATGTAGGATGTATTTATGTAGCTTTGTGGGAAGTTGGTAGGCAAAGAAAAAAGAGTAAAGCAATGCAGAGCCGATTGCACTCAAATGTTGGGCAGCTAAAATAACTGCTCCCGCAAGCTGTGAATTTTTAACCATTTACTACACTCATTACACACGCAACTGCGCATGTATGCATGTATATGTGTGTGAATGTGTGTGTGTGTGTGTGAATGTATAGGAAAAGCTGCAATCTCATAAAAGTAGTAATGCGAAATGGCGCTTGCGGTTGGTCTTCAGGCGCAAACAAGCGGAAACTATAAACTAAAAATAGACCCAACTGCAAAAAGGTAAACGGAGTAAAAATAGAATATATGTATGTAGCAGAACAGTTGGCGAACTTCTCTCTAAGAACGAAAATACAAAAAAAGGTCAAATAAACGGAGAATTGCGATCGAAACAAAAAAACAAAAAACACAACGCACACACAGTTAATAAAAAGGCTGAGGGCAGTCAGCCAGATTCAGTGAACCGCAGTTTTGGTTGCCATTGCTTGAATGAACAGCAAGCAGAAAAATAATCGACAACATACTTAAATAATACAGATATCAAGCCCATGTTTATATACACACATATATTTATATGCATGCATACATACATCTATACTTTCTTTAAGAAATACTCCTGGGTGGAATAGCTAAGAATATTGAATGCGTCCATTTGTACACAAAGTGGACCAATGTATTTAATTTTTCGATCATGTTTCTCATTTCAACATATAGTTTTTACTTCAAGATGTGGCTTTTTATTTGATATACATAAGTATATGTATGTAAGTAATTGTATATCTGTTTATGTAATTTTGTTTTACAAATATGTATAAAAACTTTTATTTAACTAAAGAATTTTAAATGTGATTAATTTTACGTATAACAAGTAAAAAATTGCTACCTTCTTACCTTTCATGAATATATTAAAATTTAATTTATACTACTACGTTATTAGCGTAAAAAAATACTAAGTTTTAAAACTATTTATTTTTCTCATACAAAATTAAATACACTTATATAAAGTAAAGTAACTATGATAAAATAAATTGTATTTTTCTAGAAAAAATTAAAAGATACATATGTATGCAGTCCAAGTTGGCTTAATCGCATTCCAAAGAATTTATTTGACGTAATGCGATATATATACGGTAAAATCGCCTACAAGCACTACTCCTCCATTAATTTAATCCGACAGCTCATTTAAATCTTTTCCAAAATTTTTCGAAATGCTGGCGATGAAAATTACATATTTGCGGTATACTACTGCAATAGCCAAGTTTGCTTTTGATATCGCCAAAAGCTGGTAAACTTTTCCGGTTACCTGGCGAAATTTAGTGGATTTTTTTTAAATTATAAGTGAAAGGAGCGCCAAATTTCATGTCCTTTGCGGCTTTAGTGCAGGAGTTATAACGCAATCAATCATATCTGAATAATCAGTCGATCGAAACTATAAGTTAAAGTAATCCGATCTTAATAATTTTCGTTACACACTTTACATTAAAATACATGAAAAGGTTGCCAAATTTCATGTTCTTAGCTACTTTGGTGTAGGAGTTTTAATAGAAAACCTCATTAGATTCGATAACTAGAATTGCGACTATATCTCAGTTCTCAACAGTAAAATAACATGATTTTTAATTTGTGTGATAAGCGACAGCTCTGCTCAAAAATATACGTAGATTACTCGGTGACCTGAATTCAGAAGGTAATGCCGTTAATGGTACCGCTACTTCGGTTTTGCCAATTTTGTCAAATCTCAATTGCAAGTAGATCATTGCTTTTCACAAATTCTGTAGATTTATTTATTAAATCTCTGCTTGTTGATCATATTTTTACACTTTAGCAACATTAAAAACGTTTCTTACTGAAATATTGGCAGTTATTCATTCCATTTCTCCCGTATTTTTTGTTTACTGAAGATGGGATCTTGTATTATATCATTCCTGTGCAGATTACGCCCTTCTTCTGTAAAATAGAAGTAGGCGTATAAAAGGCGCCTTATCTCACCCAATATAATTCACTGGATTTACACGGCCGTCGTTCTGATGGACTACCCTTAATAAATTGACAGCGCTCAAACAAGTCCACATGATACAAACGAGTGCGGTGCCTTATGCTTTTCACCCACTGAAGCTCTAAATGCAATTCTGAATCTGCGATGTAGCTGCTGGACGTAGTTGCTTGAAAGGTAACAGTTATTGCAACCTTAAGGCCCAAAGAAGCTCTTGGGATCATGGCACGTAGGGCCACTCGAAAATATTAGATACGATGGCATCCCTATCGATAGATTAGATTAGGTTAGGCTAATAATAGGAGCCCCATTGTGTTACCACAAGAATTTAATACCACCCGGAGAAAGATTACCCCTCACCAAACCATTTTGAAACCTCACTAAGGTCATCCAGAAACGGTGATCCCATATACCGCAGCCTGCTTGTGTAGAACACTTACACAGTAGATGCAAGACCGTTACCTCCCTCTCCGTAATTCTGGCAGCATCTTCGTAAAGGTACGCCCAGCCTTTCAGCATGTTTTCCTATCAGACTGTGCTCGATTAGAGATGCAAGTGGCAAACGGCTACCAATGCGTTATTTTTCCTGAAGAATCTGCTTGGCAGTACCTTGTTTTGTAAATTCATCTGCCATGCAGTTTCAATCTATGTCTCTGCGACTAAAGACCCAAATGAGGTACAGTCTGTTCCTGTAGAGATAGGCGGCAGTAAAGCGCGATGTTTGAGTTACACGTGAAAGAACTCAGAGCTTTGATTGTATCCTGGATGTCACTCAAAATGAAAATTGCTCTTCCTAAAATTCTGGTTCCAAGTTTCTCTACTCCTTCCATGATAGCTGAGACCTCAGCCTGGATAACGTTGCAGTGATCTGGTAATCTAAAGGAAATTTGTAGGAGAAGGTTTCACCAGAAAACGCCAAGTTTCGAGCCATTCGCATAGATGACAATACCATCAGGTAGAGTGTGAAACTCCAGTTACCTTTAGGGTTAGATCGAAAGGAGGTATTAATTCTAACAAGAATTCGTACTATTGTCGTAGCTGTAAATGCGAAGAAGGAGAGTAAAGTGTACAGCAATGTAGTTGCCACTTCCCAGCGTTTAGCAGAAAACGACTGCATATGCTCGAAAACACAAAACCCTGCAGAGATAGAAAAGATTATCATAAGAGAAGTTTCAGAGTTTATTACGCTAACGAAAAGGTCACTTTCTTTAGGCATTCCAAACAATATTACATATTTTAGTTAAATAAAAACAAAATATCAATTTTTTTATTAAAAATTAGTTTAATAAATTTATTCACTTTTTTCCTCTATTTGTTTTTTTTTTTCTTCTTTTTTTTTTTTGATATATGTATCTATGTATGTATGTATCTACTTATATAGTAAAGCTTCTTCAACTCTCTCTCTTTTAGAAAGCAATTATGTAATAAGTATCTTCTTTTACATTCACAATAAATTTAATAAATAGTCGCGAGATTTGCATATGTGTAATTAGATAATCACTACTACTCGCTCGTATATTATGTAGTCGTACAAAAAGTCATGTGCTACTGAAAAATTGGTACCGAGATTAAAAGAAACTTATTGAAACAATTTTTCGATATATGTAAAATTAATATTGAAATAACTTTAATAAAATGAATTAGTAGTAAATTTAAAATGAATAATAATAGAGGAAACTGGCAATAAGAAAAATTTAATAGGGAATAAAACAGTATTATTTAATGGATAAATTAGTAATGATGAATGATAAACTTTAAATGACTACTACTCTATCACAAATAAATTAATAAATGAATCAGTGAATACAGGTGATCTAGCCTAAACTAAATACTAGAACAGGTACATACATATATTTGTTCGGAAAAATTCATTAAAACCAATACAGTAGTAAAATACATATTATCTTTAGAATTTGCTAATGGGCTTTCCCAAATTTTTGGCAAACTTTCTCACGCAATAAATTAGCTAAAATTTATTATTCAAGTATGCAAAGTCAAATAATATTTCATTTCGCCATATCATAATATTTCTCCGCATTTTGCTTTTATTTGTTGACAGCGGACTCACAATTTGAAAAGAACACCGTGAAGAAACGAAAATAAATATTATAAATAATTTTAAATATAATTATTTATAGTATAATTGCCCGAAGAAAATGGCATACGTAGAAATAATTGGGTGATAAAAGATGGCAAAAGGTGTCAAAACAAATGAAATGAAAATTAATCAGAAAAATAGTATTGAAAACTGGCAACAGTTGCGATAAATTGCTCATGCTAAACATTTAGTAGTTCTTGCTAAGAAAGTTAATATTTTCTTTTTTAAATTTGTTTGTTGAAAATGTCACATAGATGTAGAAAGCATATGCACTTGTGGGCTTGTACCAAAATTTCTCTTCGTTATTAATAAATATTTCATTTTATAACATGCATCTATGAATAACCACAGTATTTAAAACCTTACAATATACATTAAAAAAAATAAAAAAGTGAAAATTAAATAACTTGGCAACGAAAACTAATTGAGACATTTTGCCCTCACTCGACCGCGCGCGAATTGGCATCGGACACGCCCAAATATGCAAAGCATTTACAATGCGGCTAAAGCAATTAGCATTTAACATAATATTACCTATTCGGTAAATTCTATAGGCATTATGAAGATTATTAAATTTTTATTATAATATGTTTTGCTTTGATTTTCAACAGTTGAGTGGTCAATTAAATAGAAGAATTTATTGCTACCGAATTAAAAATGTTATGGCAATTCTGTGTAATTAAAAATGTAAATAATAAGTGTGAGCATTAGGGTATCTCAACTACCCAAGGAGACTAAATAAAATAGTTCAAATAAGAAGTATGAAAAATATATTAGTATTACTCTTGTTCGTAAAAAGTACTGAACCGATGAATAGTCAAGAAAAAATTTGAGTATTTAATGGGAGTTATTCTCTAATGGTTGGGTTTCATTAAATTAAATTTAACGTCAAATGTCAACATGTTGGCATTTTCGCTTCTTTTTCTAAATCGCTTTGTTTATGTGTATTATTTTACTTTCCTCATCAATGTGTGGTTATGCTAAAAATTGCATCTCAGCTAAGCGTGAATTTAGTTTTAAACTGATTTGAAGATACTTGATACAGCAGACCTAATGATTAGTACTCGTAAAATCATAATTACTTTAGTAAACCACTTTTTGATTGATTGCTACTCGTAACTATTTATGAATCAATAAAAAAATTAGAAAATATTATAAATAATAATTATTTTTGATTATCTGCTAGTTACATCTTTCATTATTAATTGATAGTTAAGCTCAATTTCATTCTTGTCTGCTCGGAGTAGTTTCAGGTGCTTATTTTCCCGCTTCCACAACGAAACCATATCTGTTCCGAAAAAAAAAACCAATCCTTAGTCGACAAGAAATATGAGATCTGTAGTGCGATTCACTAACTTTAAACGATCCGATAATCGCAGTTTTTGTCGACAACATTTGTCGTTTGCAGTAGCGATTGTGCGATTCACTGTTTGATTCTTAACGACACATAACAGGTGTCTTATGGTATTTATTCAAAGCGCTAAAGACAAAAAGGGCGAACACCACAAAAAGTAATAGATACAAAATTAATTATGTTCTACTCTGATTAATTTGGTAGTGGAGCCATCAACTACGACAAGGAATATCCGAAATCATCTGCAAAAGTTTTTGGAGTAGTTTTAAATTAAATTAATATTGGTTAGGCATTTCCAACTTAATGAAACGTACCAATCAGAAACATGCCATGGTTTTCGTTTTCAAAATTTGCTCCATTACCTTTCGCACAGCGGAGTAGGTCCACTTTATAAATCGTGTTATGCTCCAAGGTATTTAGCTTTAGTATTTAAAATTTTTGAATTTGGATCATTTACCTTTAAATTTTGAATCCCAGATAAACGTATGCTTTTACCATTCGCGGCAGTCATAAGTATCCTTAATTGAAATTTGAACATGATCGATATCCCCAAGGAGAATGCTGGAGCTCCGCTTCCCTCATGGGGAACATATGTACATATGTCTTTTAAACAAAATGTTAACACGAGCTATTTTGCGTCTTACGCCCATTGTTCTTCTACGGGTCGTTGATTGCAACCAGCATCTCAGGGCAACGATAACCTAGCAATATGAAATTATAATTGAATATTGCTTGCAACATTGCATGAGCTACCTACATCCCGGAGCAAACGTCAATCCAATGTTGTGTGGGGTTACTTCTTCCTCACCTTGTAATAAGTCATACGTATGTATGTTTGTATGTTAAATATTCAAAAGTCTGTCGAATTTTCATTTTTTCAATTGTATGCAAACACAACCACTAAGCTTTTTTTTATTCAACAGCTTCATATTTGTACTCGTTTAGTTTTCGATAATCGACAATGAATTATCGACAAGACGCTGCAAGGCCTATCGTCAAACTCGTCAAGGACTTCTTTGCAGAGAACTTCTTCGATTTTACCATGGCCAGCGCGAATGCCGGTCTTTAATATTATTGAAAATTGTTCGGGTATAAAATTAAGTTGAGGAATATCAATTTAGGGTTTATAAGATTTTAACTTGCTCTCATGTTGTTTTTAATATTATACAAAAGTTTCAAATATTCAAAAAAAAGTAATAAAAGTGATATCAGTTTTTCGCGGAGTGAATATATGTTTAATATAAATAATTTATACAAAACTCAATTCAATGAAAGACATTTTTATTTCTAAAACATTTGAAAGGCGGTCAAAAACTGTATCCTACGGATTTATTTCTCTAAAAAATGGTATTCGGTGTTAATTTCCACGTGTATGCCGAAAGAAATTGTTTTGTAGATTTTGGTGCACTTTAAAAAGTGTAAAATTAAATGCCTAAATTTTATAATTAAATTGGAAAAAACAACAGAAAGAAAATGAAATATTTAACTGTTTAATTTATGTAGACAAAAACTTAGTATTACCGATAATAAAAACACTTAATTACTACGATTACAAAACGCAATATAAATTTCACTGCCGTGGGTTTAGCCCTAGGTTACTACCCGAGGTAAATAATTTTTTTTATTTCATTTCTGAAAATCTAATGTTAAATTGGTGTCGCAAAACATTTTTTTGCTAAAGTGTAGATTTTATTGACGTTTTTGGTAGAACAAACAATCATTTGAATTATTTATTAGAGGACATTTTTGTTGAATGCCTTAAAAACGAAGAAATGGGAGTGGCAGTTTTATAGTTGGTTTACAAAGCAAAAAAACAAAAAAAGCTATGAGTCGCTCTAAAATGGAAAAAAGTTGATATTGCAGAAAATGGTAAAATATATACTACATATAGGTGGACATACATATATTTTATATTTAAAGTGCCGGATAAAAGTATTGGCACAGTACCACAATGTTTATCATGCCAAAACTTTTTTGTTAGTATTTTATCAAAAAATTATTGTTGACAGTTTGTTGGCTAATTTTATAACAATAACCATATAAGTCTAAATTTCTCACTTACAATTTTTATACCTTTCATGAGAATGAAATGGTATATTAAGTTTGGTCCGATGTTTGTAAGTGCCAGAAGGAGAAGAGATAGACCCATCAAAAAGTATACCTAAATGATCAGGACGATGAGCTGAGTCGATTTAGCCATGTCCGTCTGTCTGTCCGTCTGTCCGTCTGTTTGAACGCAAACTAGTCCCTCAATTTTAGAGCTATTTTGATGAAATTTGGTGAGCAGGTGTCGTTGTACAAATGATTAAACATTTGTCGGAATCGGCCAGATCGGGTGACTATAACATATAATACAACCGATTATTCAGATATTGAATTTTGCGCCATAACTCCTCCATTTAAGCAGCTAAAGGCTTGAAATTTTGCAGAAATATCAGCCATTATTAGCTACGTATCAGTATTGAAAATCATGAAGATCGGAGAAATATAACATATAGCTCCCATACAACCGATTGTTCAGATATTGCATTTTGCACCATAACTCCTCCATTTAAACAGCTAAAGGCTTGAAATTTTGCAGAAATATCAGCCATTATTAGCTACGTATCAGTATTGAAAATCATGAAGATCGGAGAAATATAACATATAGCTCCCATACAACCGATTGTTCAGATATTGCATTTTGCACCATAACTCCTCCATTTAAACAGCTAAAGGCTTGAAATTTTGCACAAACATCAACCATTATTAGCTATATATTAGTATTCATCAAGATCGGAGTTCACAGTGTAAATCGGCAAGATAAATTCAGGACAAATATTTATTGCGAAAAGTAATAAGCTCAGCGCAATATCACATGAATCATAGCGTTAAACGTTTGGGAACTATTTACGGATCTGATAACTGTTTTCAAAGACCGACATATGTATGTAGGTCTTACATATTAATACTTAATTATTTGTATTTTTTAAATGTTAAATATCAAGCGTCGATACGATATTAAAAATATTCAAAAACCATTCCCTTCTTAAAACATAATTCTTTTTAATTACATAAGGAAAAGCATTAAATAATTTATAACAATGCCTGTACTAGAATTATTTTTATTGATTTGAAGGAAATTTTCGCTTTTAACTATAGGTAATACGAAATTGTAATACAATAACACGTTTTTTACTATTCTTCCATTCATGAAAGGTATGAAGCCTTCGGCATAGCCGAAGACAGCGCTGTTTTTACTTGTTTTTAATTAACTTTTATTTTTTAAGCGAAAAAAAATATAACTCAAAAATAGTAATTATCATACTCTTAATTGAGTTTGCAAATATATGAAGATCATATAGGCAGAAATTGATGCATCCAAGCGTAGTCCGTATAATAAGGATTTAATAACGATTTTTATAAACATCAGTTTAATTAACAGCTTACTGATTTGATTCTAAGTATATATGTAGTAGATATTTTTTCATACTTTTGTTGTACAATTGTTAATAAAATATATTTTGCAAATGGGGTCTAACATGCAATTTTTTATATAATTTTATAAATTTTTTCATCAGTGTACCCAATTAATGATATCATCTACATATATTCGTAAGAGTTTTTTCTACCCGAAAAAATTGAAACGTGCAAAGTAATGGCCAGCAGCCGGTAAAAAAAACCAGCTGCCGTCAGCGGCGACCTAAAACTATAGAAGTCCAATAGTGAAAGAGAATTTCAAGGGGGCAACCACAAATATTTTTGTATTTATGGATTATAGTAAAAATAAATATTTTTCACATCACCGACTTCTTTCTGGTCGGCATTTTTTGAGTGCTTTTTTTTAAATTTTATTTTCTATTACATATTCTATTAGTCTAATTGGCTATTGGCATTGTCGAAAAATGACACTTAACGCTGCGCACATTTGGCATGCGTTCTGGTCAAGGAGCAGCACCGTTGGCGGCCAATTGCCAATAGCTAACTGCGAGTATTTATGAAGTATTAGCTTGCGAGCGGCGTTGAATGATTGTCAAGAAATATGAAATCTAGGTCATTAGCTTTCAAAGTGCGAAATTTAAAATTTATGAATAAATATATGTACATATTTATTATATACATAAATTTTGTTAGTTAACTTTTAACTTATTGGATCTTGAATAAATGACTCATGTCTTTTGGGCGCTAAATTAGTAGGTGTTTCGAAATTTTCATTAAGTGTCAATTATAACAATAAAAACTAATTTAATTGATACATTAATATAATGCTTACGTCGTTTAGATGCTATTTTGGAAATTCTCAACTAATTTAATATGCGGTAAGCATTTTGCACATTATTGTTCGTGTTTGGTTTTTAATAATTTATTTGAATACGATTCCAAAAAAACTGCGCACGCACGACGAACATAAATTTAAAAATTATTTGCCTTATTTTTTATTTGAATATTATTGGCGTTATGTTTTTGTAGTTTTGATTATTGTTGTGAAATGTTGTTGCAGATTTATGCTATGTACATAAATCTGGCTGTCAGCAGAAATCGGACCCTTCTAGAAACCACGGCCGCGGCCTATACTTTAAGTCAGATGTCAATTACTTACAACAAATCAATTACGAAATGTTTGGTAAAATGTAATTTAATAGCACCGCAGAGAAGGTAAACATCAAAATACATGAATTTATTTCGTATGTAGCACAACACAATAAATGTTTGTATGTAAATTCAAAAGTTCATTTCTCAAGTAATTAAAAATTCAGTTGGCGTACGCGCCAAATTTCGTCGACAATAATTTTCACAACACGCTTTTAATTTGTGTACCTGCATTTTGTATACACAGGTAATACATAAATATAGTGCATACATATGCACACATTAAATAAACAAACTCATCCATTCACTCACTTACATAAACGTAGCACCAATCACGTACGTAATTCGCAATTTGTCTCCCATGTATGTACGGTGCTTATAATATTTATATCACTACCCCAAATTTAAAAGTTTTAACTATTTATTTGTCTTGAGTCAATTTTTCTTTAACAAAAATATAATTCATTTTACAATAAACACCGGTCAAATCCAAGTTTCAAGCCTTATTCAATTGCGGCAAAAAAAACAAAAAAATTGACCGACTTTTTAAAATTTGTTACTGAATTTTTAGATAGTGAAAATTCGTATTTGGTGATTGCGTTTAAGTCGACCAGGCACAGTCAAGAGTCCCTGAAGATGACCGCAAATTGAGATCGAAATAAAATAATAAATAAAATAAAATAATAAAATAATTACAATAATTAAACAGCTGTTTTATTCAACACAGCCTGAAGCTCGAAAACTTAAACACAGAATTAGAATTTTGAGAAGAAATTTGGCCCATGCATTTTTCGCTGATTTAATCTTAGTGTAATAAATAATTTTTTTTTTAATCTTGTGTGTAGTTTGTTCATTTTGTTTCCGCATGTGAAAAAAGTTTGAAACTTCGATTTAACCGGTGTTTGTTACAGAATAACCTACAAATAAATAAAGAAAAAAACTTCTGAATATTTGGTGGTGCTATAATTATGACATGTAGCATACATAATTTTTAAGAATGCCAAGTCATTTAACCTAAAAGGAAAGTCAAGTGTTGCTTTGAGAAATATATTAAAATAAAACAAAAATAGCATTGCTAATTAATCAAGTGTGAAATGACATTATCCATTGTCACTATCGGAACTAAAGCTGACCATTTAAAGTCATGTTATTATTTTTTTAACAATACAAAAAGGATTCAGACCATTTTCGACAATTTGCCCGTTTTGTTTCTGGCGCCATGTCTCACTTAAAAATTTGGCAGCACAAATGTTTGTACCGAAATTTAAATACGAACCGTTTTAGGATGTGATTCATTAGAAATGAAAAGTATCTTCATATATGTATGTATAATAAATAAGGCGTCTCGCCAAAAAAAAAACATTTCCGTTTTTCCGCGTATATCATTTGTTTTTTTTTTTTGGTATATCGTCGACTTAGAGTACAAATTAATTGAAATTAATTTAGGTACATAGGTACTGCTCGCAGTCTCAGCTTTAATTTCCGCGCCATTCTTTGTACTGGCACATCAGCAAATTTTCAGAAATGGATCTGTATGTTGTGAATTTAATTAATAAATTTGATCGTCCCGGATATGACGGCCCCAACTCTTGTTCAACGGGCGTAAATACCTTGACTCTACGTTTCAGTATGGATGCCATGCTCAGATTGTTGTAGTAGTAATTTTAGAGGATCACAAAAGGGTGGTATTTGAAGAAAAAACTTAAAATTTACCTATAAATTCATTTTTGAGGTGATCATTTAATTTTCCATCGCCAAACCACATGATATATTGGCCTTTTTGGGATAAATTACGGAATCATAAAGTACTGTAGCAACTTACAAATCTATGTAGGGTTTGCATGTAAAAGTAAGAGGGAACTTATTTATATACAAGTTTAATACAAGTTTTCAGAAAATCAAACGTTTTAATGCAATTTTTTTTTAAATTTATTTTTTATACCTCTCAAATGATTCGGTGTTTGCTATTTTAATAAAAAATTAAAATTGTTTCCCTTCGTTTGGTGAATAGGATATCTTCTAAATATTATTATTTGATTATAATATATCAAACCACTTGATTTTCATACAAAACAATTTTCAGCTATCATTCGGCGAAATACATACATACGTTAGTAACCTGCACAAGACCAGAAAAGTAAAAAGTTGCAATAGGAGACAAAAAGTCATACAATAATCCCTCTTACCATGTGCATTATGTTGGTAAATAATTGTATGATTTCATTTCGATTATCGAACGGCTAATGCCGCTTTATAAGCTCAGCGAATACACTAACCAGGCAAATGACATGCGCCACCTGATTCACAGATGTCACTCAAGATACTCATCAACTGATGTAGGATTGACAGTTATTTTATATTTATTTATAATTTTTAAATTTTTTTATAAACGAATATTTCATATGGAAGTGTTTTAGTTTTTAATTTGAATGTGCTTTTCAATATCACCTACTCTAGGTTTAAGTTTAGCGGTTGTGACGCCAGCACAGCGCGCAGGCCAAGACGAATGCGTTGGGATGGTCATGTTTTATACCTTCCATGAAGTTAACGCGGTTAGCCGATGTTTCTAACTATAAGAAGCAGAGAAGATAGAACCATATCCATCAGTCGATATAGCCTCATCCATCTGTCTGTTTGAAAGAAAACTAGTCCCTTAGTTTTTGAGCTATCTGGCTGAAATTTGGAGGAAGATGCAGCTAAGAACATGAAATTTGGCATACATTTAATTTACAATGAATATGAAATGTGAACGGAAAATCATCATGACCGGATCACTATTAATCATAGCTACTATTCAACTGATTGAATAACTGATATGAAGTTTTTTTAAACTCCTTAATTTTGATAATTAAAAAAGCGAAATTTAGCTAGCTAATTTCCAAGGCGACCACTTCTACAGGAAAAATTACCGAAATCGATGTTATATTTAATTTAATTTGAAAATGTAACCAAGTTGTTGAAAAAGACAATATAGAATATACTGGGACAATACAGATACATAGTTTGTACGAAATTGCTTTAGAATTTTACAGAAAGATCGATGGAGTTTCATGATACTGAAATTCGCCATAATCGTTCATAAAATATTATCTTCGTTATCATACATAGTTTCACTAAATGTTCCCAAGATAGTCGGTCCTAAATTACCGAAATGACTCCGATTTATATTCCAAAATTTATGGAGAAAATTAAATGAATCTGATTTTGAATTATATTCTTTAGTAATTCTGTTTGTCTACAAGCACGTGTAAGCAAATAAATATTAAATATTTACAAATAAATATTCTGCTATATATATTCACATACATACATACATATGTTAAACTTATTATTTATTTTTATTTTTCTTTGCAGGTTAGTCGTCGCTTCTAGAATATTTGGAAAAACATTATTTAATGTCACTTAAGTAAGAAGAACATATTCCTAAATATTTCCTCACGTAAGTATGCAGTTACTTGAGTATTCGGTGTTGTGTAAGACAAAAGTTTGACCCATACAAAATTAAACTGAAATAAATGCCCCACAAATGGAAGTTCCAGTATTTTTTAAGAATCCGAAATGTAATGGTGTTAGAAAAAAGTGGCCCACAAGTATCCACAGCAGCGGCATGTCAAATATAGTCTTATAAAACAGGGCATAAATTAAATGTTAAACACTTCCATATTACGCTTTAAACAAAATGAGACAATTCAAGGCGAAAATAATTACTTAAAAATGTCACAAACAAATAACACGCATAATACCATAAAAAGCGAATTGTAAATGAATTTCGTTGCCGACATTCAAATGTAATTTCACCCTAGCAAAAGGTTACCAACAAAATTTTAATACACATTTACTCGCAATTGCAAAAGCGCCCTTTGCATTAAAAGTTGAAAATTTTAATTAATCAAAGGATTAATATATCAATTCACCTTAATTGCCGTTAGTTAGAAAAATTGGCAATATTTCCTTTACGACAATTCATCGGTTTTGAATAACAATATGACTATTATGCAATATTAAAAACATATTGCCCCTATTGGGAAGCCCTTTATCGGCGTTTGTATATATGTATCTGTATGCTTTTATTCATTAATACTCTAATTATTTAATTAACTATTTACGTGTGGTAATGGATTACTAGCAGCTGATAGCATTAAATTTGACAAATGTGTGGTTGCTAATGTTTTTGTGTGCGAGTATTGCACGTAATCGTTAATTATCGTATTCAATTGCATTTATGTCCGTTTAATATAGCATCGAAAAATCAATAAAAATTTTTTAAATTGGGGAATGTGCACATAGCAAAAATACCACCTAAAATTCCTTGCAAATTAGAACAAAATTTAGGAGATTTCTCTATGATTTTTTTCTAATAAGAATCCCTTCTTATTAAAAGTAAAACTAAGATGAAACCTTTTCAATGTAATCAAGAAGGTGACTGGTAGAATTATGATGAAAACCTTTTCAATATAATTATGAACGGAATCTTGATTTTCATTCGAATCTCCTCTTAATTTTAATAAGCCGAATATCTTTCAATTCAAATTTGTTGGCACCTACATTTTTTACGTTGATTATTTAATGAAAATAAATATCACACTGTTTTTATAAACCGTTTATTATTTAATTCTTATGATAAGTTTAAATATTTATATATTATTATTACAGGTTTTATATATATTCTAATAATATAATAACAATTAAAATAAATAAGTATAATAACAATTGGTATGGCTAATTATTCGTAGTATGGGGCGCGCCATTTCTTGAAATTTAAAACATGGCATTTATTGTACAACTGGGTTAAAGCACAAGAAAGAACAAGAGAACGTCACTATCGAGTAAATATATTTATTTTTAAAACATTATTTATTGTAAACTTCTGGAACAATAAATAAGTTAATCAAAAAAACTGAAAACAATATAACTTAGATCAAGGCGAATCCATACAAAGTGGTGTTATAAGTACAACTACAAAATTCCCATGCGTTTTGTTTTTGCTTTCGCGTAAGAGTTGTCAAAATTTACATACATTTTGTTTTTGATTTTACGGCTTTTGAAAGCTCATACGCAAAAGCAAAAACAAAATACATGTACATAGGTGAATAAAAAAAATCAAATCGGCTGCTATAGTAACTCGGCTTAGATTATACACAAATTACACATATATTCAAAGACGTTAAAAGCAAAGTTTTAACTAAAAAGTGCTTTTTTGTAGTAAAAATTAGAAGATCCCCTTATTAATTTACTTTATATGATTTCTAACATAAAAACAATGAGATTTCCCCTTACAGTTGCATAATTTTGGACAAAATTCTATAAAAATGAATAAAAAAAATGAAGTTATCGCCGTTTTCATTTTCAATAGATTTTAAAAGAAATTCGAAATAAAATCAAGAAGATGATTCTAGCAAGAATTTCTTCGATTTTGCCCTCTCTCGCGCTCTTTGGCCATCAAGATTTTTTAGACATCGATCTTGTTAGTTATAGGTGAACTTTTTAGCTCTGTGTACAGTTACTAACATAGTTTCATTACCTACATATATAATATTTATTGACTAAAACTGGAATCTAATAAATTCGATATTATTTTTTAATTGTAATTTCTATATTAAGTACTTTTACTGTTGTTCTTGTAGCGGCTAATCAGACACTACAAGATCGGCTTAGTCATGGTCCTTAAGATCAACCTCATCTAGGGGCAACCCCTAAAAAAACATAGCTTCTCACACAGGTTCGGGACGGTTTAGATCGCATTTCATCTGGGAGTTTATAGCATTGTATTGGGGCACACGCCAATGTTGGCAGCTATAACTTTGAAGTAGTGAAGGACTATGTATATTTAGGATAACCACCCCCAATAGACGAAGAACAACTCTTGCCAATAGGCCTTAATTTGCGCTCGGTTGTCAATTGAAAAGCAAAGCCCTCTCTCTATAAATCTCAAAAATTAGAAGGTTTTGGCAGCAGAACTATTATACCTAAGATATATGGCTCTGGTACCGAAGAAGATGAACTGCACGAGCTCTATAACGACATGGGCATAGTCAAATACATACAAATTTAACGATTGCGCTGGCTTGGAAATGTCGTATGTCTGAATGATGATGTTGCGGGGAAAATATCCTGCGGCTCGGCACCCATGGACGAATAACGAACGCTAGGGCGCCCTCGAATATCAAGTGCAGAAGGACCGGTCTACTCTTAATGTGCTGGCGAAACTCTCTCGGCCCAGAAGAAGAAGAAGAAGAAGAAGCGTATAACATTGACCTGTTGTTGTGCTCTGCACTTTTCGGAATCCCTGTTGGTGCTTAGCGGGGTCCAGGTGGTAGGTAGAGTAGGGGAGGAATAGGCCTTCAAGTGTTCTCACCGCTGGTGAAAGGAGGTAATTCAACCTTTGTCGTCCGGTTTCCCAGGATTCAACAGCGATATCCATCTTCCAATCATCCGCAAGCCTGGAATTATTAGGGTGGCTGTAGACAATTGGGGGAATAAAGAGAGCAGTTGCAGTAGCGCTCGATTTGCAAGAAGTCCAGCAAAGGAGAGTTTACTATGGACTGGTGGTACGATACCATAGGTCACCCCATTATCCTATTTGCACTGAATTTTTGTGCACTTTCGTTTGTAGAGCAACTTTGCTGCAAAGTGTTATACGATTAATGGGCTTGGCTGATCTGGACAGTGCCGCGTCATTCCGGCTTGTGGAATACACAAATGCTGTGGAAATGAACTTTTACTCTCTATTTTTGGTTTACATCGATACTTTCGCGCAAATAGATTTCTTATTCGAAATTTTACATTTCCATATAAATACCTACACACAAATAGAGCAAATTGTGAATATTTTAAAATAGCCATTCGAAACATTCAAATATTTGCATAATGTTTTTTTTTTGCCACACACTGCAAAGAAAAGTTCTATTCGTAATTATAAAAAGTATGGGAAATATGTTTGCCTAAAATATTTTAATTGTAGAAGACATAAACTTGGAAAGCGCAAGAAAAAAACAAATATCTTAAAAATATTTCAAGGGCTTATTCTGCTATTTTCTTTGGTTTTTTGATAGCCAAATATTACAACACCACATTCAGACAATGAAATAAAATATACTTACGTATTTACATGAGAACAGCGATTACAAATCTCCATGTTCGTTGATAGTATTATGAAATCATCTAAAACGCCCATCAAAATGCCATTGTCTGCTATTTATACTCGGCTATTC
Source organism: Anomoia purmunda (assembly GCA_951828415.1). Classification (NCBI taxonomy): domain Eukaryota; kingdom Metazoa; phylum Arthropoda; class Insecta; order Diptera; family Tephritidae; genus Anomoia; species Anomoia purmunda. The sequence continues at coordinate 29,594,528 of OX639996.1, read as the reverse complement.
TTTTTATGTGACTGTAAAAGTAGACAAATTCATTCATATTTATATGCTGTGTAATTGAAAATTATATATTATATATGCATGTGAATGTAGATGAAAATATAATCTAAGTGAATTTATAACGAAATCATGCGAATTAATGGAAATGAAATGAAAAGTTTTGTAAAGAAAATTAGAACAAAAGGCATTAATTTAATTAGCGGGTGATTTATTACTACTGAAATCGGGAGTTCTAAAAATGTACTTAAGTTGATCATTGCTTATCTTGCGGATATTTAATCGTAGACATGTAAACCGATGTCTGTAAGATGAAAGTAAAATGCAACGGCAAATTTGTCTATAATATTGTGTCACTATTGTAAGAAATATTGGAAGAAATCCACGACTACTGAACCGAATTGGATTGAATGAGAAGAAGCAACGGATTCGACTGTACAGAGTTTGACCGTTAAAATGTTTTTCATTATATTTACAAGACTCTGAATAGAATTCAAGGTCACTGATAAAAAGAGAAGTTATCACTAACTACCATTTTTGTTTCATTTCGTTATTCCAACTTGAGGCCAACTTTTTATGTATGTGTGTAAAAACAAATTGATCACAACTTCTGATCAAATTTATTTTACTAATTCCCAAAAGCCACAACCTCTTCATCCACTTAACCTTAAAATTATAAAATTCTCAAAACATTTCGAAAAATATATACAAATGTGGGCAGTTTCAATATTTTGTGAGTTGATATGGCTTTATTTGAACATAACATTTTAGTCCTGTCCAAACTCCATTAGATGGTATTTTATGTATTTGCATCAAGATCTGTGTAAATTTTAAAATACTTTATTGGAGGTTTAAAAACTATGCAAACTTATTCAAAGTAATACATTTTATGATACAATTGTACGCAAAATTTAATGAATTTCAATAGAAAATTAAATAAGTTATATGCATATAAAACCTATGAAATTTTTGATGTCACCCCAACCCTAAATCACCCTGATTCAGTCGCACCGTGTAGGGCAAAATTATCCTACCAAAATTTAGTTTTATTACTTCCATAAACAAAATCATATAATTGCGCTAAAAAATTACCAGTTTTGGTTAAAAATAACCTTTTGAAAATAGCAACCGCTTCTACTTAAAATCATGGCTAGGAAGAAGTCTCACAGGAAACAACTAGTTTTCAAAACCCTGTTTGCTATGTCAATCCAGGCTTCTAAGTAATTTGTGGAGGTTCATCAGTATTTCTCTGTGACCGCCTGCATTTCGGATTTTCATATTTAGTCCACATCGCCTGTAATGAATCCCTTATGTAATGGTTCGGTTCCAAAAATAATGTTTTTTTAAAACTCGCGATTACAGCACCACCTAGTATGTCAAATGATACACCACCTATCTCTGAAATAAACTTCACACAAACTTACATACACACGCACACATAATGCAACAACTACTCAACGTAACGTAAATCGTTTTAAAATTTTTGTTGACAGCAGTGTTCTCTCATCAGACAAGTTGATTGCCGATGTGGAAAACACTTTTATCAACAAAAAAAACATAATTTGTAAGTTTGTATGAAAATTTTGAAATTCAATGAGAACATCGCCAATGAAGGTTTTCCCAACCAACAACGAATAATTCTCACAAACATTTGCAGCTGGGCGAACCGATAGTTTAGTCTAGTTTAGTATAAATATTTACAATACAGTTAACAATTTGTGTGACGAAAGTTGAGAAAATTTAATGCCGGCATCAAAATATACGAAAATGTATATGTGGATATGTAATTATTTGAAAATACATATGTACATATATGAATGTTCGTATCTCTCCACATTATTGAAATGAAAAATTTCGTAGCATCCACGACCTGAGGCAATAAATTTCTATGGGTATGCGATAAATGTTATAAATAACAACAAACTCATCGCTACTGGCATCAACAGCACAATTTTTCTCCTCAAGCTATCTCCTATGTATGTATGTACAATAGTATTTGTTGTTCTTTCGGTCGACTTTGATTTCATATGCGCACATTGGGCGTGTGCCGGCCTGGCCGATGTGGGGCGCTCTTTTTACCTTTCTCGCTCGTGGGGCAACATGTTGCGGCAACGTGTTGACTGATTGACTGCATATTCGTATATTCTCAATATATCAAAACATACACAGGTTTCGGACGAGTATCTATGGTACATGTAAACTATTTTTTTTTTTTGTATTTTTTTGCTATTGGCTTAAAAGCTATTTACGAAATTGATATGCATACATAGCAGGTGTTTCTAAAATGGGCCAAATATTTGCAAAAAATATCGGAACACAATGGCGATCCATAAAAATGGAAACGTTAAGCGTGTAGTAAGTAGCCTTCTGGCAAAACGGAATATGGAGCACATATAAAATAAATTATATGCCATATCGAAAAATAGAAAATAAAAAGTGTTTTATTAAAAGAATACTCAAATAGTTTACAGCTGTGTACTTAGCCAACAATAGGAAGGTGGCGCGTTCGGTGATTTTGAAAATTGTTTGAGAAATGCCAGACTCCTATGGGATGAGTTTTCAAGGGGAGTTCTTGTACATAGTGAAAATAAATCGTGCTATTATTGGAAATCATCTTATAGCTCGCTATTTGATTTATTTCTATGTTTTTTAAGAATAATGCTGACCTTCGAGACGAACTTTATATTCATAGACTCTTGAAAATAAGTTTCATTTTCTGTATTCAGTTTATCTAAGGGGTCGTGCACATATTACGTAATGCGATTTTTAATAATTTCATAACAAACCCCCCAAACAACATACCTTTAAAATATTTTTCTTTTGATAATATTAATTTGTGAGCTCAAGGCCAGTGTATAAGGAAAAGTATATTGGAAAAAAGACAACAACAGTCAGGAGTGGTAGAAATTATAGCTATTTCGGAGATCACCACATCTCCTCATCAGATTTCTTTCATGACTCCACCGGCACTCGAACCCACAACCTACGAATTGCTGGGCAAGTGCGTAGCCAATGGACCACAGCCGGCATGTAAGCTGCTGTTGCTTTTTACCACTTTTCCTTATGTCCTACCACTTTCTTTTGTTTTTTAAATAAATGTTTGGCCTGTAAACTAAAATAAAACCAAAAATGAGGTTCGGGTGATATGGAACTTTAAATATGTATCTGACAAATGTTTTTATTTCATAAAAACAGTACTTGTTCTAATTTTGAAAGCTTAAAGAAATTGTATTTATTTAAATTAAAATAAACAAAAAAATTTTTAAGAAAATTGTTTAAATTTTTGATTTTGATTTTTACTTATTTAGGTTTAGGTATTTTGATTTATACTTTCTTTCTTCATACCGAATTTCAGGTATTCACTAGTAATTTGTTATAATATCGAATATTTTGATTTGTTGTTAATTACAGTTATATGACAGGTGGCGTAGCTTTTGTCCGATTTCTATAATTTTCGAAACTATGTTCACTTACTTGAAATGCAAAGGGTGCACCAAATTTTATAGAGAGATATACCTACATATTTGCTCTTAAGTGGGCGGTACCACGCCCTATCAAAAAATTTGTTTATTTCATGTGTTTCCTTCTCTAACCTAATTATTTACCCTTCTCCAGTTTCTGAAATATCAGATTTGTTTAGTTTTGCAAATTGCCATTATATGAGAGATGGGCGTTGTTTATATGAAATTTTTCTTATTTTTGCGATCATGTTTATTGGGGTAAACTCTAAAGTGTATACTAAATTTCGTAGAGTTTCGTCAGGTTATTTCGGAGATATTTATAGTCATTTGCTCCAAATTAGACGTTCACGTTCTTCTCGCCCTAATCACCTAGCGGTAAAATAAAGTAATATGGACTTTAAAGTAAAGCTCATGGAGATTAATTTATTGAGTGTGGTTGCCACCTATTATTTTAGTTAAAATAAATATCATATTTGCTCAAAATACAGCATTAGGAGTATGAAACGAAAGGGTATTGATATTTATTTAGCCATGTTATATTATTAAATATGGTTGCCACCTATTAAAAAATTAAAATAAATATAACTTTTTTAAGCAAAACCGAGCAATATGGATTTCAAACGAAAAGTGTTACTAAGAAATCTTTAGCCAAGATATTCATTTGAATAGGGTTGCCACCTTTAAAAAATTTTACAATTATGGAAAATTTTAGCATTAAATTTAAAACTTATGGAAAATTTATAGGACGAAAAAAACTTGGAACCTATTTTTTGCCTGATGAATTCAATAAAATATGATAGTTGTGCAAAATATAGCAAAATTGATATCAAATGAAATGGCTGCGAACCGTCTAAAAAATTAAACCGAAAAAAGCAACCGAAAATATGGATAACAAAACAAGCGCTTGAGAATATTTTAATCAGTTTAGTTTTTTGTGCTTCCAAAGTTGGTCGATTTATAAGTTATAGCATCAATCGCCGTGTGATTGTAGTTGTATCAGACTTTCAATGCTAACAGTACAGTACTTTTGTATTTTGCTTCTTCGTATTTTGTTGGGTTTTTGCATCAGGCGTTAAATGTGAATGTTTCTGGCATGCTAATAGTAATAACCTTGAGTTTTGTTTGTCTTTGTATTTTCCATTTTTATGAAATGTGCCATTTAATAATTTTTGAGCCTACTTGTGGTTAGTGAGGTTAAGTTTTTAATGATCGAATAAATAAATATAGCCATTTTTTATTTCCAAATCGAGAGATTTTTCTATGATAAGATATTCGGGTTTCTAAGCCGATTGATTCGGTGTATTGAGTTGTGTTTCCTTATTTAGCCTCAAAAGTTCTACGTTTCTCTAAAGGTACTGTTGACCCAAGATAAGTTTTTCCGAAAAAAGAAGCGAACTTTTTTCCTATTGATTTGTCTTTTATTCAGATAGTTTCACTTTGAAAGACCCACACAGTCGAGTTTTCAGCTAAAATGCATAGATCCATGACCCACCACCTCTCTAGAAGCTAGACATGGCATTTGGCCTACCTCGTTCGAATTTGTTCTGAATTTCCCGCATCAATTCTCACGATCTTTTTTTTAGCGTCAAGTTATGCTTCCCAACTGTTGAAGCCTTTGATGAAAAGGTTAGATTTTGCCTAACAACGCCAGTGTCACCAGGACGCAACATTTATGCATCATTCACATATTCCAAAATATATTTCAAGCTACTTATAATGAAATATATTTATTTGATGAAGCTTTTACTTTAACGAGCTGCTAACTTTTTGTTATAGAATGACAAGAAATGTTTTACTAGTACATATATGCCCTAATAACGTAGGCTTTCTCTATTTTTGTTTTTCCATCTAATTAAACTTAACCTAAGCAAAATGAGCTCGGGACCTCCAGTTCCTTATATTGTACGTACGAGTATAATACGCCACGCAACTGAGAAGCGCTAAAATGTACTCGCCACTCCACAAATTTGTTATCTACACTTGTCCTTAATAGCCACCTAACCCAAATCTACGCGCAACTAACTGTTTTGTACTTTTAAGTAAACTACTCGTATCTTAAATTATCTTACCACTTGTTCTATATTTGTTGCATTCATAAGATTTCTTTTCACCTCACAGACAATGCTTGCTGCATAATGGTAAAAGTTTAATCTCTACTTCCTACTAAAGGCTCATTGTTGCATTCCAAATGGTAAAACAACAACTTTCTGGCGCTACATTGAATGAAGCAAATTATCTGATCCAAGTACCCACCAGTCGTAATTTTCAGTACCCACAATTCACAATCAAAGCCACAAGATAAGTTAACAAGACATGAAGTTGAAAGTAACTACGAGTAAGTAGTTAGTCACAAAAAAGGAAAGGCAAAACTATGAATGAAGAAATGGAAGGGAAAATTAACCTCAAAGTCAACACGACACATGTAGGCATGTAACAAGCTGAAAGTCATGTTTGATGTCAGAAATGATTTTCTCCAACAATAAACGATCCTTTACCGCAACGCCGCCTCTTCAGTGAGGTATCGACAAGTTAACCCGTTCTCTTGCTAACAATATCTTTGGATCATTTACCTTTCATTCTTTGAGAAAACATATGTACTTTTATAATAAATATATGTGTGTGAGTGTGTGTGTGTGTGCAGATGGAGTGCGTCTGCTTAGATTATGTGGGTTACGGATTAAGCGACTTGTTGACTGAAATGACGTTTGAATAATAGACGATGAGCAAGTAAAGAGCTGGCTGTGACGATACATAAACAAACGGGCATACATACTTATTTAGTTGATTGGGTTTACGTGCGAGCCAATGTGACAACCGTTAGAGCGAACACAGATTTTGCAAAGTATACAGTGTTTCTTATTCTCTAACTTTTTATATATCTATCTACATACGTGTGTACAGAATTATATATGCATACGATATATCCAAGAATGATATAATACAAGATTGCGTCTGCCGCGGGCCGCTACTTCTCTCTTTGTCGATTTGACAACATCCACCCATTCGCTGACGAAATAAAAGCAGTTTGCTTTTGGTTTACACAAACAAAAGCTAGCAAAAGCTTTCAATCGTTCTATCGCTTGGCTGCTTCTTCGTCTTCTTTTTTGGAATTTCGTCTTTGCTCTCTCATGCTATAGCTATTATTTCGTCACTAACAGTCGCTTCCAGCGCGGAAGAGGCAATCTTGTATTCTATCATTCCTGCGATGTATCTTAATCGAAGCTCTAAGTATAAGTACACATGACATTACAACTAAGGTTAAGTAATGCACATCATTGTATGAACGGATGCATGTTAAATAGGAAGAATGCATGCAACAAAGTAAAATCTATTTTAGTCCCGCTTGAGCTGCCAGTCAGAATCTCGGTTTCAATTTCATTTACAGTTTATAAATATTACGTTTCACATGCACTTGCTGTTTGTCTACTTCCGTGCAAAGATGTCATTACAGTATCTCATTGTATTTGCTTTTCAAGACGCTTGCAAACAATGCTTATCAACTTTTCTTCTTTAAATATGTAAGTATGCAACGAAGGTAATGCTCTGTTTTCATTACGTCTAATTTTTTACGATGAAATGTGACTCAACAAATGGCATAATAAGAACCGAGTACAACAAATTACTTTTTGGTATTAAACATTCTTTGTTTCTTTAAAGTCAAATTCTGCTCTAATAATGAGACACCTTTTAATAATTTACACCAGTGGTCGCCAAGCCTAAGATCACTGTGTGTATTATGGGGCAGTTATCCAAGAACGTGTACATAACGCACTGCAGGCGGTCGGGGGATGACTTATAAAATTCCCGAAAATTTCCAACGTCTGCTCTCCGTAAACCCGAAAATTCTACGGTGGTGACTTTGCATTTACATGGCGCTCACATCACACAATTCGTCTCGGCTGGCACGCTTGCCGATTTTACGCCGTCGGGTAACTACTGCACTATTAGTGCGAATAAATCGATGCCTTCTCCAATTTTATCGAAATTTCACAGGCACAATAAAAAATTTTTTTTAGTGGACCTGCAAACTCGAATTACGGAATGTGTCGTGAACGACCTGGCCAAGGGCTGTGAAATCAGCAGCATTCCTGATATATTTCTGAGTTATATTTTATGCTTTTTTACGCTTTTTTTATGCATATTTTTTTCAAAACTACAATTTCGAAGATACAAAATAGTCTTCTAAAATAAATTTACTCAATTTATGTAAATATATTTATTTTTAAAATTCAGCATTTCGTTTCACTTTGGAGAGCAAATTTTTGAAACAACGGAATGAAAGTGTCTAATCTTGAAAAATATTTACACATCTACTATTAGAGAAGGCCTTCAAGCTTCTCTTAAAATTTGTGGTATACGTTTGATGTTTTATCATAAATTGGGGGGTCTATAGTTTCACCAATGGCAGATAATTTTTCTGAGAAACTTTTCCAAGGCCTCCAAATGGTTTACGATTGACTCCCGAAAGGCAATCGCCATCAGGAAAAAGTTGTTTCTGATTTTTTTATGTTACCGCCCCCCCCCCCCCCCCCCCCCACCTTTTTAAAACCGTTGATTTAAGATGGCTCCAAATCTACTAATCTGGTGTCAATTGAAAAAGGTTTAACGAAGCCCAGTTCCAAAAATATTTTGGAATGGAGTAGGCAAAATGGCATACAAATTAAGTAGCAAAGTCAAAGCACTTTTTTTGCTTAACTAAAGTAAAGAGTAAAAATATTAAATTGGACTGAGAACCAGTTTTATAATACCTGCATAAGCTGTAGTCAAGACTTATTTTTCAACAGAGCTACCACCTATAAAATACTTCTATAATATCCATATATAAAAAAAAAATTTTGTTTCGATATGGGTCTGGATGCAATCGTTTCCATTTTCAACTATTTTTTTGTAATATGACATGCACTCGTATATGGATTTACAAGTACGTGAAAAAGCGACCTTGAAATATGAATTTCATTTACTACCTTTTTCAAGCTGACTAAAATCAAATGCATTTCTATATACTAATGTATGTACGTGCATACATGTTGTAGGAATTTACAAAATTTGCGTTATTTAATGAATTCTGACGCTTTTGGTGTGTTTTCTATTCAAATAAGATAAAGTTTACTGCATAGTAAACTTTTATGATATGAGTTGCCGTTATCTGCACACCGCATGTCTGTTGAATTTATTATTTTTATTTTTGTTTCTGTTGTCGTAACAGAACGTCCGATAAGAGCAAAGAATTGAATTATTTAGAAATTTAAAACGACATTTATTTCATCTAAATTATAATGAACTAAAATCATCTAAACTTTGTTTGCATAAAATCTGTGACCTCACCGACACACCGAGAAAATATGGTAGGGTTAGTAAACAATTTCAGAATATACCCATATGTTTGTCTTTCAGTGCGAAGTGATAAGAACCGATTCAATAAAAACACAAACTTTAATAAACTCAAATCCACCATTTTGGATGAATCACCTGTGGTTAAATAAAATCAAATAGAACACTCCAGATAATTTTCTTATGATATCACGCTCCAACCGTAGACAATTTTGGTTATATATTTTTAATGCTCGCGTATGCAAACCTAGAAATAAAAGTACACTCTTCGCCATATAATAAATTATAGCAAGTAATAATAGTAATAATTTTGCCCGAACTTCTCTTAAAATTTGTAGTGTGCGTCTTGACAAATATACTCGCAGAGGGTGACCGCTATTAGAAAAAGCCTCTTTCCATAGTTTTTTTGCTGTTACGTACTCTGGCCGAGAATTGAACCAGGAGCACTTCGGGCGATAGCCCGCTTGGCTATCGCGACAGCTACTACTTACTCTGTACCAAATTAGAATCACTTCTGGTCGTAGGCTAAATTTCCCTCTACTGTGAATGTCAAATTATTACTTTTATTCGCTTAGGCCTTCGTTGAAGACATCCGACATCGTGAGGGGCCGGTTCACTTCTCCAGGATTCCATTATGGATCCCACGGGCCCATCAAACCGATTTTTCAGTTGTTTGGAGAAATGTAGCAGTCCGGCTGGCTCCTATGTAATAGTCCCAAAGTTAGGGACTCTGTCGCCGCTAGATAAACTTCTGAGAAAACTAGAGCGGCGGGCGATGATTGGCCGAGATTTTGCCTTTTTTTTATTCACTTGAGGTATAGTCCAAATATCACTGCCCCCTTGTGGTCAAAACTCTCCGTCTAGAAGTGGTGATGTTGACATTTAAGTCATCATTGCCACCGTCAGCTCACTTGCAGCAATGAAACCAAGATTGTAGATAATTTTTAGCGACTCTCTGCGATCGCGGTATGCTCTGATGGATAGAGTTATATTTTTCAAGGGTTTGAAGCAGCCGGGGCCTGATCTAAGTCATTTGCCTATACTATGCTACAAACGGCCGAGAAAAAGTATTGGTTAACCGTTAAGCTTCTTCGGCGTCGTCAATGCCATGTCCATCGGCAGCAGGGACTTGAAGCTTATTTCATTTTGAACATTTACATCTATTTCATTGATAAAGTCAGCAATACCTCAGACCATTCGGTTACCGAAGAAAGGGGAAAGAACAGTTGGCTACGAAGGAGCTCCGTGCCACAACAAGTCGGCCGTCCCTCCAGAAATCGAGTCGGTTTCCGGAAGGATTTTTGACAATAAAGTCTAAAGCCCCTGACTGTAAACCAGCCAATAAGTACGGAAAAGACACATGTGGTATTATGTATGTCGATTAATGGAGGGGCTGATTCAATCAGACCGCTCCCAGCCAATGTGTTTGAAATTCCTTGTAGGTTTCCATAGGCTTAAGTTGCCGTCGAAAACCAACCGAATTTCTACTGAGCTTTCATCTTTAATTTTAAGCTCTACCATCCCAGTTCTAACCAATAGTTTTTAAACTTTAAGAAATACCGAATAAAGTGTCAACTAATCGAACTTTTGTTAGCCCCCTTGTATATATAGCGTATTCAAAACAATGCTTCAACTACATAGATCAACTGACACTGCCACTGCATCGATATGAATACCAGTTTACGTATTTCCGCTTCGTCGCTATGTCGCAAGTTCTGTTCGCTTTCAGTCTAGCCAATGCCCAGTTGCCAGCCCGAGCCTGCCTACAAATTGCATTGTCTTCCAGCTGTGCTTTGTTGCTACATATCAGCCGCATCTTGCAGAGATGCCGCGCTGATAAGTGGAGGCTCGTGTTGCATGTTGCATGCCTCATGAGCACATGCCACATGCTACGCTATTGCTACACCATGGAACGGTAACAAAGGCACCTAACTCAATTCGTTTTGTTGCGTTGGCGTTTCCGCATTCTGACTTGCACCAATCACCACTGAACTTTTCAAACTATCAGGCACTTGGTAGGTAAGCATTTCATAATTTGCCATACTGCCGCAATTGATTGCTGTCCGAAAAACTTAGATACCACAAGTACTGGTAAAAGCCAGTGCAGAATGGGAAAGTTGAAACGCAGACCACAAGCAAGTTGTTTTTTTTGTGTTTTTGCTCATACATTTGTTTTGCTATTGGCAACCGGCATTTAAGAACTAATCTTGATCGCGCAAATCGAGTAGCTCGCGACAGCGAAAGCGAATTGTATGCCATAAGTTAACAATTCGTAGCAAATCGGTTTACATTTGTTGCCAGTCTACTGACTTTGAGTAAGTAAACCGGTTCACCAAACAACAATTCGTAAGCAACTAAAATTCGTATGGTTTTACTTAATCGATCATCAGTTTAAGCAATGCATAGTATTTCTAAACGATTTCGTCCTGTAGCTCTAATAGTGTCTTGTTAGAATACATAACATTTCATTTTCTAACTTATTTTTAATGTAAGCCTGTGCGACGCTGAAGCCTACATCTTTCTCTTCTTACACCACTACCTGGTACTGTTCCAACTGCTTTCAGAGCAGAAATTATTTTGCGTTCGAAAGAAATTACTCTTCGAATCTAATCGTAGTGTAAGGATTCTGCTTTGAATGAATACCCACGGCCCCACTCAATCAATGAGGTTTCTATTCTGATGTTATAAAGCTCAAACAGCCGAAAAATTTCCGCTTATATTTTATAACACTATTTTCTGTGGCGTAATCAACCATTTGGCGGCCGCCGTTAGAGAAGTTTTTTCTAATAGCGGTCCGAGTGTATTCCTGCCATGAAAAAAAACTAAAAGTTTAATTGAAAATCTCTGCCGTTCGAAGTTGGCGTAAAACTTTATGTCTCTCAATTTTATCTTGCACCACCAAAACGCATACTACACATTTTAAGAAAAAATATTTTAAAATCTTTTTGAAGAAACAGCAACCCTTCCCAGAGGGAAATTAGACAAACTCAGCCATAGATGTTTCTTTATGGCGGCGCTTAATGTGTGCGACAATGATGCCCTGATCGCATGTAAAGGGGAATCTGCACAACCCCTTCACAAAATTATCTACTTTTCTAGCTAGTTTTGAAGTTAACGAAACCCAAGCTTTATGTTTAAAACACAATACTGGCGAACGGCGGATTTTTCGTCGGCAATGTGCGCTGTCAAAAATAGAACACAATATATGAGAATGCACACAACCAAAGCGAACAATGACTTTCGTCCAACGAACATTCGTTGCCATAGACTTATTTCTATTGCCATCGCTGACGGCAGCGGCAAAATACAATCCCTTGTGGTCATATGTTTAATAAACTCAGGTGTTTTAAATCGTAATATTTAAACTTCAGCACAAAATATTACTAACACTTTAACTAATTGAAAATCAAAATTAGTATTGCGACTTGTCGCATTTAACTGTTTTCGTTGTTGCCATAATTGTGTTTTACTGGGTGAAATTTTTGGGTGAACGTTGCTGACGTCGTCGCTCTACTGAATGAAAATTCGCCGTTCGTCGGTATTGTGTTTCAAGTATTATCAAGTTTTTTAAACATCAGCTTATATGATGTACTTCTCTTAAAATATGATGTTATGATTATTATTATTATTATTAAGGTATGAATAACTTTAGCATATCGTCATTAAGTCGTAAATGAAAAACAACTATTCACCATCAGTAATGGTAGGTGTACTCGCCAAGTACTTTAATCCTCTATATTTTCATACAGCTGGCTTAGCCAATGTACGTAAAAGTTCCCCTTTGAAAAATAATAATACAGATTACACAAGATGAAACATACAAAAATTATTGTATTTTTTGTAATTCCCGTTTTTTTTAATAAATCAGAGATTTGATTGCAATAAACTGGATAAAAACTGATGGATTACAGTTGATTGTAAATTGAAATTTGAATTGAAAGAAATCAATTTCGTTTGTAATTTATTTAGTAGGGTAATAATTGATTGCTAAAATAATTATAAAAAATGTTTACTTTAACATTTTGCTGTTACTTAGCTCATCTGAGGCAGCCTACGGTTAGCCCACGCGTTAGAATCCGTTTTTTTATCAGTTCTCTGGTAAATGAATGATACACTGAGGGAATTTTTTAGATTTCTCACTTGCCCGAAAACTCCCGATCTTTTTCTTTGCCGAATAGTTACCGTCTTCCTACTTTTCGAGAGGATTTTGTATGATCTTTTGCTCAAAGTTCGCTCACAAAAGAAAAAAAGTTGTGATCGAAGAAATTTATGTTCTGAAAATAAACGAGAATATGTGATTGAAAAAAAAAAGAATTTTAAACATAATAATTAATTTTTTTGCCGAAATACCTTCAAATATGACTAAAAGTTCACATTATAAAAAGCAGAGAACCAGAATAATTATTAAGTATTAGATAGTTGAGTTTTAAAACAGCGATTCAAATTTTCGAAAGAATTATACAAATATTTTGATAATAATTTTTTGAGTGTTCAAAAGACTTTTATCTTGGGACTGAGAACATTCTCTATAAATCTTGAAACACGAAACTGTGTTGGGACTATCGGGAAAATTTAGGAATCAGTCCCGAATTTTTCGCAGTCGAATTGTTAGGTGTTCTTGATTTTGATTCCCAATTTTTTTCATTCGAAAAGTTTTGCCTCTTAGTAGTCGTAATAAATAGTAATTGGCATATTGAACCCAAATATATATGTATGATGTTTGTCGACCTAATCTTTTCTTTATAAATAACAAATAATAAATTCATAGGATTGAGAAGAATTTTAAGTGTTTATTGCTCTAACTTACAATTAGTTTGATAAATCTGTATCAGAAAATTTATAGTAGAAAACGAATATCATCTCACAAGAAACGATCGAAAGGATTTTCGATTCAGCGCATGCACAGTAATCATCAAAAACTTCTATATTGCCATGAATCAAAAACAATATTCGAATATAAATTTTTAATAAATTTGTGCAATTAAATTAAGGCGTTTTGAGAATTTTTTTTTATTTTAATCTTAGTTTTTGTACAGAATCTGTTACTGGTGGCAACCCCTAACGGTAGTATCACTAAAATCAGCTGATTTTATTTGTGATGAAACTTAATTAATTAATACGAATCAGCAAAAGAGGAATTCGGAAGCTACAAATATAGAAAATTTCTTTAAAGGACCAACTTGCTCGGATTCTAGCTTTTGTGATATGGCCATACGCATGTAAACTGAGCTGACGATTTTTATTTTGAACACGAAATAACACGTTTTCTATTCTCCATTCTAAATACACAGAGCAAACACACCACAAAAAATTCCCTATAAATCAGAACAAAATTTTGCGTATTTCTCTATGATTTTTTTCCAATAAGAATCCTTTCTTATTACGACTGGATAAGTCTTTTCAATAAAATCAAGAAGATAGTCTGTAAAACTAAGATGAAAACTTTTCAATGTATGTAGATAATTAAGAAAGCGGCCCGTTGAATAAAAATGAAAAGCTTTACAAAAAAACTAAGAAGGGAATTTCGGTTTTCATTAGAATCTGCTCTTAATTTTAATAAAAGCTGAAAATCTTATCAATTTAAAATTATTGACACTTAAGTAGATTATACGAGTAGATAATTACAAAAATTTTAAGTACTTGGGAAATGAAAATCCGCGCTATTGTGAATGAGCCGGAAGAAAATACATGGGAAATTTTAGTTTAAGACCTAAATCGTTTTTATTTTCATAGTATTTTTAAATATATAACTACGTCAACATAAAATTTTTTTGCACAGCTATTTTTCATTCTTAAATAGCTAAACTATGCTCATGTTTCATGAAATATCCCAACAGGGTTGCTTTGGTAACTAAAAGAAGTTTTATCCGAGTTGGAGCGTTCTTTTGCAAGTCGGGTACAATAAAACGAGCCCAATATAAAGTAGATTATTCACAAAGTACATGTATGTATTTTAAGACGTTAAAAGCAAAATTTGAATTAAAAAGGCTCTTCTAAAAATAAAAGGTTTCCTTATTAATAAATTCAACAAGATTCTAGCACAAATTAGAAGATCTCCTTATTAATTTGCTTTACATGATTTTTGACATAAAAACGAGGAGTTTTCTTCTTATAATTGCATATTTTTGAACAACAATTTTTGAAGAAAAATTAATAAACAAGAAGTTATCGTAAGCTATTTTTCTTGTCAATAAGTGTGAGAAGAAGTTCAAGCTTTTCTACAGAAAATTGCTTCGATTTTGTTCTCGCACTCCTTGGCCATAAAGTTTTTTTAGACGTCGATCTCTTTAATTATAGGTGAACTTTTAGCTCTGTGTATATTCAAATTTTCTTGGAATCCAGGACACTAAAACTGAAAAGAGTCTGAATTGGAACGTTCTTACTTTTTTAACCGAATCGAAATCCAGAAAAAGCTAGGTACAATTGTTTTAACTAACAAACTTCCAGCTGTACTCTTAATTCACTTCAAAAGCAATCAAGTAAAAATGGAGAACGAAATCAACAAGCTTCGCTAATTCCTCCAATATAACAATAGAAATATGTAATCTTTTAGTCTTCCTTGTGTTAGATTCCAGTCCAATATGTAAACAAATGTTGACACTTTCATGAATATTTTTACGTTTGAAATTTTCAAAATCTGATAATTCGGTTGTGCCCCATGGATTTTGGAAACATACATACATTGGTGCATACATATGCAAGTGTTACTCAGACCAATGTTTATTCAAGCTGCACCCCTTTTGTTAAATAATGGCTTGTCAATTTCAATTTTAACATTTAAATTTAATTTCCATTTACTTATCCACGATTCTCATCTTTTCAGATTATTAATTCAATTTCGAGCCCAACGGAGTAGCAGATCGCTTAGGCGAGCGAGCGTTCAAGTAAATGTAAAACACACCGTAAATCTGGAGCTTTGTATAAGCATTCATATGTATAAATTTTAAAATACACAACCCCAGGCATACATACATACGTACATACCGGCGGTTCAACCATCAGACCCAATTTTGCGAAGGGCGGTGAATAGAGAAATTTGTAAAAGGCAACAGTTATGACAATTTCATTAAAACCATTTGCATAATTATGACACACGACTCGGTTAAATAGAGAGCGCAAGATACATAACTACCAATATACATATGTACATACATAGAAGCGTATAAAATCGAGGAATATTCAAAGCCGCCAACAAAATCGGCCAACTCAGCAATACTTTGAAAACATTGAAAGCATTGAAAGGCGAATAGACGTCATAATTGAAAAGTGTAAAAAAAGAAGGACTGCACACCAGGCGACAACTGGGGAATAACATAGAACCAGGTGAGTTGGGTTGGTTGGCGCTTACATTGAAGGACTTTTCGCGTAGGCGAGCAAATTGCAACGGAACAGAGGGAAGAAGAAAGTGTGCAGTTAGTTGTTGTAGTGCGATGGAGCATCATTGGGGGTTAGCGGTTAGACAACGTAATTATTCCCCATGGGCCTGAGAATATTTGAAATTATAAAGTTTTTAACAAAGTCACTAAGCCAGCGTAACAGAGGGAGCAAATTAAGTGGGAAATCGCAGGTTATGAAGTGTGTAGCAAAATTGTTGAGTAGGATGGGGAATCGAAAGGAAATTAAAAAAGTAGAAGAAAAGATGATGAATAAATAATGGTTAAAGAAAAAATTGAAACGAATATAATGCCATAAAACTGTGTCAGCTCAAGGTGTTACATTACATACATACATATAATAATTGCACGCTGATAGAATTAAATGAAAGTTTAATTGTGAGCGGTTTCAGCAGAAATAAAGTATAATTATTTTGATATGGAAACAAATTCAATTACGGGAAAGTAAAAGCAAATCTGATTGTAATAATTTTGCTTACTTCTACCATGGCAGCATTTAAACTTTTCACGCAATTTAATAGTAACTTTAAAAAATTATTGGATATATGTACTAAGAAAAACCTTAGCGAAATTTTTATTCATTTTTTTATGTAAAAATCCATGTAGAAGCTCTAGGAGCATTTCTGCTAACTGGTACCTGCCAACTGGCGCCAATTGAAAATATCAAGTGATGCCAAGTCCTTTTCCACCCGGTCTATTCATCGCAGAAGAAGCCTTCATTTTCCTCTGCCACCACCACCAGCGGATACCGTGGTCAATACTTTTAGGCCTGGAGTATTTGATTCCATAGCATAGTCAGCGTAATCGTTGAATTTTAATTCGCTGTACTATGTCTATATCGTGGTGATGCTCATACAAACGGTATTCGTTGCGCCATCCCTAAGCGAGGGGCGAATCGATGAAGTATCTGGTATAAATTAGCTTAACACAGTTTTTGTTTTTGTTTCCAAAGAAATTTTCGCGTCTCACAAAACGAGGAATATGCACCAAAAGTGCAAGCACGTCCGCTCACATAATACGCAACTTGAAACTGGTATAATATCTGCAGCATTGAATGTAATGAGTTCGACCAGTTTAATGAGGTGTCGCCGTACTCGCGTTTGCCGAACTTAGCTAGCTATCGTTGTTGTTGCTTGTACACACAAATTTGTTCAAACGGGAGCTGAGCTCAGACATCGTCATTGTAAGGATGTACTTCGTTTTGCCCTCGTTACCTTTGGGCAAAACTAAGGGTGTGGTTGTTGATAAGGATAAAAACATAACCCTTTTCCATGAACTAAATTAAGCTGCATTAATTTTGATTGCTTAAGTTAAGTTAAGAAACTCTATTATTAAAATTATTTCCGAGTCTTATTTGAAATTTTTTTTAGGTAAAAAAAATAATCTTTTGCTTGGAAACTATAAATTATTTTTGATGTTTGATTTTAATTTTGATTTTCAAGAGATATATTAGATCAATATACATATATATGTAGGTATCCATATTTATACATATTGGCTGAATTTTTGCATAGCCATCATGCAACTAATGTCACTATAGAAAGAGCCAACCCAATATTAGCTATTATTATTTTTGCTGCGAAAAATACAACTCAAAAACTATTATTTTCCAAACCGAAAATGATACTCAAGCATCCTCTTTGCCCTAACATGTCTCCCTGTTATTTCAATTTAGAATCCTTGACCACTTTAACACATCCTTTATGCATTTGAGTATAATCCATAAGTACAATAAAACACTTTGTGGCTAGTTTAGTCGACGTAGTACGCATTATGTTGCTTATACTTGCTTATACAGTTGAATATCTGTTTATGGTAATTGCACTTTGCTAAAATTTACACATGTGTGTGCTCTTATACTCGTATACCATGTACTACTTTTCAGAACAATTTCACTTAATCGTGCGTAGAGAATTCAGTGCTGTAAAAGCTTTATAGGCTATCATTGCACTAACGACAGAAATTGTAGCGCATATCTACATTTATACCATATATTTATGTATACCATACCACACTGCAAGCCTGCGAGTTTATTACCACTTTGCTGCTCATCTGAACTAGTTCACCTTTGTTTTTCCGTATAGCGATAACCTACGAAATGTAAATTGTCAGCCAATTCAACAGCATTTCCCCCATTAAAGGACGAGTGTATGGCTATAATAAGTAACGAATATAAAGTGACATTGTTTGGAGACCGACTTCACAGCGAGAGAGAGTCCACTAAAATGCATATTTATCCAACATGAATTTATCATTTTCAACTGGTATAATTGCAGTTATTATGAAACTAATTGGACCACTCCTATTGCGTACACACCAGCTCTGGCACTAAAAAGTTCAATATCTATGTAGCTCAACTTTCCACTACATGGTAACTTTAGGAATATTCCTACATAACTATACAATACAATATATTCACTGCTTACCATGTTGCACAGGGCGTATGAGTAACATTTCGAAATGTTAATTTTAACCCAATTGCATGGTGGCGCATTGTTAAATTCGCAATTCATTCTTTATGAGCCTGTACAATGCCTGCATGTTTACATTGATACAAACATCTATAGCTTTGGTGATTTGGCGCAATTGCGAAACAAAACTCGTGTTAACAAACTTGGAGTCAAAATTACCCAATAGTGAATGGTTGATTGCACGAAATAAGCAAATAAAGTCGCTAGAGGGTTGAAATGTTCTAGGAAAATTCACTGGGGACTTTCGCTGAGAAAATCTGTGTGTCATTGAATTCTACTCAAAATAAAATAGCAAATAGTTTGAAACAAAAGTTTGCTAACAGCTCTGTTAGCTTGCACTGTTAATGCTAATGGAAGTGAGTCTTAACATTTTGTGGATATTTGTTTTTATTTTCTGTGAATATTTATGTTCTTTCTGTAAAGATTTTGTTAGTTAGCTATCTACAGCCCCTGCTCAAAACCTGTTTTATCAGAAAGAACCGAGAATAAGCTCCGACGTTCGATTACCATCTGAACTTCTCCCAATTTTCACAAAATTTATGCACGAAGAGTGCAGGGACTTTGAAAAACTTTACTTTTTCAACATCCTGCGATTCACCTGTATAGTTAGTAACTGGAAGTAACTGAACCCGTGATTTTTGGAACTATATTATGTACTCCCGGGATCCTAGGACTGTTCCGAAATTAAAATTGATTGTTAAAAAATGTAATAATTGGAGCAATGTAGTAGGCTGAGCAGCCTATTATGATATTTCAAAGCAGGACATTAAGAACGAAGAAGTATTTTGAGTAATTCAGATATTTATTAAATACAGTTTGTTAATAAACAAAAAAAAAACAAACTTAAGTTTTCAATATTTTTTATTACAGTTTGTACCACAAATATACAATTATTTTCTAGCAGCTGCTGCTGGTTATTTAAAAATTATTTGGATCACTGTTTGAGATCGATATACAATAACTACATTTCCGAAGGCTATACAATGTTTGTCCATAGAGTGTTAAATAAATTGAAACCATTTATGTATAAAAACTGATTTAAACAAAACCAAGATTCGTTGCCAGAAGATAAGCGAAGTATTTATTTGTGTTTAAATATGCTAGCAAATTATCTTTTGTTACTATTTGTATTAAATTTCTTAAAGCATTGAGTGGGTTATCTTCCAAGCGGAACCAAAATTTATTGCTAAATTAATGTTGCAAATACAGCCTTTCTTTCCTCAAAAAGGGGAATTTTTGTGTTGAAAATTTTACTAGTTCCATCGGATGCAATTAAAATTATTTAGAAAAAAATCCCTTCAGAAAGATTTGGCATCACTAAGAGTGACTCCCTATGGCGCTTTTTGACTATTTTCGTTGCAATCATAACTTTTGAACTAATAAAGATATTTTAAGAATTTAAATTGCATCTGGAAACGAAATATAAATATAATAAATAGAAATATAGGGTGATGCAACAACAGGGTGGTTTCATCGTCAAACTTCAAATATCTAGCTGCAGGGACGAAGATAAAGTGGAGAGCATCGAACACTATCTCCCGCCCTGTCCAAGACTCGAAACCATTTCCTAAATGGGTATTTTCTAAACACCTACGTAAGGCGCATACGGTGGATCACCTTCTAAGGGAAGGAAGAAGAAAACGTAATGGCCACCGCCAGCGGTATCACAACGGGCTTTGTCAGCCAACGTGCGCATCCGTGGACTTGCATGCTTGCAGTCGCTCTAACCTAACCTAACCTTGAGATATAATTTTTCAGTAAATACTGAAGAAAAATTACTGGAAGTTGTGGTACCTTTCCTAGGAGAGGAAGAAGTGCATTTATTTCATAGTCACTTACTGCATTATAGGTATGGTGATAATCTAAATGGATTTTCTGTGACTGATTTTTCTGTTTAGAAAACTCGTATAGCGGGAGTGGCAGTTCACAAATATATGTAATTTTTTATATTAATTCATTCCTATGTAAAAGTACTATAAGAACATATAACATATTTCAGCAAAATCGGTGCACGTCTACTATATTAAAATATAAAAAAATTATTATATTAAATTTCGAAGAGTGAGAGTCCCCTCAATGTGCTGCACCATTGTTGTAGACTGATGCAAATTTATATCCTGCGCACTTTTCTTCCCTTTCTCGTTAACAGTTTCGAAATAAACTGATTGCTCGTATTTCTTTGTAATTTCTCCCACTGGGTTTTTTTCGCATTCGTACAAGCACGCAATTTGTAGCTGTAAGCGATGGCGGATATAAATAATACATATACATATATGCATGTACATTGTAGGTCATAAAGCCTTGCATATTACGTGATGTTTCTTTCCCCTACACGTACACACACACACCACTCCATAGCAAGTGATATTGCATGTGAATCCAAAAATTGTAATAGAGTAGGCGTACGCAGCCAATTTCTTATAGTGGCGAGAGTTATAAACTTTCCAAACACGTTGTAATACCCCAAAGCGGTACATAAAATCCATGTTAAACATGAACGGCATAAAAAATATTCAAATACATTGTTGTAAAAGTTCAAGAGTTTAATGGTAGTATACGCTGGTTATCGCTTTGTGATATGGCGCAGGTATGGAAAGTATTTTGAATAAAAAGGGAGCAATAAGCCGGTAACAATGCAATACAAAATGATTATTGAGATTTGGTATAAAGCAGAAACTGTATGTACCAAAATATATTTTATATTAAAGAAGGTTATGGCATGTTGGGAAATTCAAAAATAAAAATCTTCAAAATGAACAATAAAATGGGCGAATAATTTGTAATCATACTGAGTTGCAGCAAGAAACTTATTTTTTAATTTGTAGAAGCCGGAGTTTTATTTACTTAGGGACTCATAAACGTAAATTTGACGCTCATGTGCATATTTATTTAATTTTTGCACGCAACTTTGTAAAGAAAATAAATAAATCTAAACTCCATACAGAATGTCCCAAAAATCACCGTAAATAGCCCAGAATACTTTTGCTTATTAAATCCCAGCATTACCAACTATATTTGCCTAATACACTGGAGTCATAAATTTACACCTTGTTAATTTCACTAACAAATTTAATTTTGATATTGTCAAATACCTATCAAGATGAGGATCGTCATAAAGATCCAAGCAATTAGGTAATTGTAATTTGTTAACCTCCAAATACAATAGTTCATAAATTCGCTAAACGTTCTATTAAAACACGTACGTCTGCTTTTATCCAACAAACAATTGTTAAGGGAAATAGGGAGGAATCGGTTGCATTTAGAGCTAGAATTAGATACTATTTGGAATATTTGTTTTACATCACTGCTACTGACTACCCACGATGCGCTTGGATAAGGTTTACCCCACATTTTTTGTCATATTTCTATTCTAGAAGTAGAATGGAGTAATTTAAACTAAAAATGGAAATAGTCCATAGAAGGAATTCAAAAAAAACTCGATCTTTCGAGTCGGATACCGAAACAAGTTTGGGCAACTGAATTAAAATTTTCAAATACTTCAACAAAAGCCAGACATTCTGTGGCAGTCGAGCCACATCGCAATACATCAATTTTGTTAAGTAATGTTTTACAAGCATTCCCATTGAAGCCCATCATTTAAAGAAAAAATTGTTGCATTCAAACAAAGCTACCTGGGAATCGGTATACCCATTACACCAAACATTCATGCTGTATTTTTTCATGTCATGGACTTTTGTGGAAACCCCCGGGCGTTCAAGAAACTTGATAAAATTACAGTGTACTTAGTATGCTTTACATTCGTTCTGAATTAGCGTTTAGTTTCGTTTAATTAGATTAAACATTCTGTATGAATAAATCATTACTTGTTTATTTGGAATATTATAATGTGAAAACTCTTCAGTGTAAACTGTGTTGAATAAAGTATATATTGTTTATAATTGTGCAGAATATACTTATATGTTTTTTATTTGATTTTGAAAGCGTCGACAGAAAAATATTAATTATCATCGTGTTTTTCTATGCAAATCGTGATTAATGTGCTTATGCGGCTGCAAACAGACACTACCTTTTAAGGTATCGAAACAAATATACTATTCATTTATTGTAGTCCTCTTCAAAAATGTATTGGGTGTTATTTTCGATTTAATTATTCTATAGTTATAGTCCAAATATCCCACTCAATACATTTTTTGTCTTATTTTTTAAGTTCCGATTGCCATATCTTTTGATAAATTAGCGATAGAAAATTAATTCAACATTTATTTTGTTGGCAATTCGCTGTGCTTTTTATCTACTATTCTTTCGTTTACGTTTAAAAGAATAGCCGTGATTTCCAAAAACTGAAGCGAAGTTGCATGGTGTGAGCAGTAAAATGATTGTAATATTATTTGTTGCGTGTAAAATAAGATTTTAAGCCAAAAATATATGATGTCGAATGATTTCTGGCATTAGTTAACCTTCACTAACCTTGAACTCGATTTTTTTTAAATTCCTTCCATGCATTATACTTCCAAACTAAAACCAAAAAGTGCAGGAAACGCATTGTCAAAAATTCCCGCTCAGGCTCATGAGACGTTCATTCAACATTAATATGTCAGTACAAAGACGACCCAAAGGCTTTTATGAGTACTCTTGTTGGGGCAGCCAGTATAACCTAGCCTACCATTACACTTTTTGCAGAACGATTATTTAGGCCTATAACTGCGAAGCCGAAATGATTCTATAAAAAAAAACACACACACATGAAATGGAGTTTTGAATGTAAATGAAAACAAATTGGATCTGCATTTAAGTATTTCATTTTCATCATGACCTTCAATATTTAATTTTTCGCCCACTCTAACTTACTTTCCACATATTTTTGTATGTAAAATCGCTCTGTATATTTAGCTATTTATATGAGTAATATTAATGTCATCTTTAGCTCATTTTTAAACAGTTTCAAATAAAACTTTCGATTATTAGGAGTGTGCGTGCGAATCGGTGCTCGTATGTAAATTTAATTTGCATATTCTTCTGCCAACAAAACCTACATACACAGATGGTTAAATGATTACTGATTTATACAAAAATATCTATGTATGTATGTATGCATCGCTCACTACACCCACCTATTTAAAAGCAATAAATATGTATGCCCTGTTTTTACAGTTAATAACATATGTACATAGTACGTACGCGTGTGCTTATAATGTTTCATTGTTAACAAGCAGTTAATAACAGATGTATTTGTTAGAAACCAACTCATTTGCCATAAATGTACTTTTATGTCTTTCATAATAAAAATTTGTGTAGAATGTTAAAATTCTTGATTTTAATTATTCTATTCGGTGGACAAAATATCAACATCAAAGTAGGCGACGATGCCAAACAAGTCTAACAAATATGGCCATGCCAACTGTATATTTTTTATTACAAATTAAAAAAGAAACACTAATCACACCTTTGCATTTTTATTGTCCTAGCAGCGCGCATCAAATCTTCCCATTTGTTTTTTTCTGATGTCAACTAGCAGTAATGCCTCGTAGAATTCAATGTAGTCCGAAATGAAGTTGTTTACTTGAAATATTGGTGTCGTAATTTTTTAAATTATTTCTATGCTGCATATCATTTCATTTCATTTATGTTTGTTGTATTTTATTGTTTTTATTTTTCTGTTCCAAAATGCATGCCACAATTTGTAAATATTTACGACTCTATTGCCTGCCTGACTGCCGAACTGCTCGCCTGCATAGCGTTACGTATACGCCACAGTGCGCTTTGTAATATTTGAATATTTATCGCAACCCAATTCTGCTGCAGCATTGTTGTTTATGTGCATGCGAGTTATTACTGTTATTTTTGTTTTATTTGCACCATACATCCTTTTTTATGTGCCACATCTTTCAGTTGCATTTGCCTGCTTGCATTTTTGCCACCACTGATGTGTATGTGTGTTTAGCTATTCCATTAGATTGCTTATTTAGTCGTTCAGTTTGGTTTTAAATGAACTTTTTTTAATTTTTTCGGCGAAATTTAAATAACAATATTCTCATACAAAGTGATTGCAACACAATTTGTTTTGTACATATGTACATACGTATGTAGAATATATAAAGCCTTGTTCATGTTACCAATGATGTGGAACGCAAAACTCGATTGCATTTCATTGCATACCTTCCTATGTACATACTTTCCACATATAGTATATAGTATTTGGATATGCATGTATATTTATTATAGCTTTTCCAAAATATCTGTAGAACAAACTTGTACGCATTTTATTATTTGCGTTTCATTTTATTCGTGATTTATCTTGAATGCAAATACAAATGAAGTGTGCCATGTTTTATGTGCTATTGAAAAGAAATACTGTCAAATTTGAATATATTTATTTATTTAGTGGAAATAAGGCAACTAAAACAGACTAATGTAGATATTTTAATAAAAATATTCTTAATAAATAAAAAAGATATAACTGAATAGTGATATAGAGCGATATTATTAGGGATATCAAATTTAATACCAGTGTGCATAGGATGCATGTCATAAGGGATATCTTAATTAACGCTTACAAAATATGATCAAAAGTGATATCATATTACTTGTCAGTTCTATTACTTATAAGCACAATTATGAAGGATTATGAAAGAGTGTTTTGATGAAGCAAAATCTATTGCACAAGATTTGGAGATTGTATTGAGTTCTATGTGAGCTCTACTTATGGGTACATTTGTTCCATAAATAATTCTTATGAAAAAATCAAAGTCACGAAGCGATCTAGCTGGAGTATTGAAAGAAATCCGTCCAAGAAGTATGGGCCAATCCACAACTCCGCGTATAATATCCTACACAAAAGATATGGACAAACTAGATCTTCTAATTTCCAGGGATTTTACATTAATAAGAAGGCAACTCGAGTAGAATGAGGGGCAGGGTCATGAAAACGAAGGGAATTTAGAGCATAGCCAATGAAAACTTTTTGGATTCATTCAATTCGTACAATATGGCAGGCATGATAAGGTCTCCAAATGAAAGAAGCATATTCTAGTTTCAAACGAACAAATGACAAATAAAGCAGCGATTCTGTACTATTGCGCGGGCTTACAATAATAGAAATAATAAAGTAATTTAGAAATAATAAAATAATTTAGAAATGGTATAGTTAATATAATTATTAAAAG
Organism: Anomoia purmunda; assembly: GCA_951828415.1. Lineage (NCBI taxonomy): Eukaryota > Metazoa > Arthropoda > Insecta > Diptera > Tephritidae > Anomoia > Anomoia purmunda. The sequence continues at coordinate 29,568,753 of OX639996.1, read as the reverse complement.
TGAACTTTTCATCGAATACATCACTCAGATCTATAGTTTCATTAAAAAATTCAACGATAGTTAGAGATAATTCTACTCATTCCCTAAGACGCATCAGTTGCCAGTTGCCTATTAAATAGTACAATAGCCGAAACCAGACCGTTATTGTTAATATTTTCTGGAAGTATAACTATCGTTAATATTTTCTGGAAGTATAACTATCGATAGATTTGCAAATGCTAGCTTGCAATTTTTTGCGCATGTGCAATTTTTCATGTCATGGCCTAAGTTGTTTTCCAAAATGCAAAACAGGGATATAATATATCAGAAAGTATAGCACATATAAAGTAAAAGTTTTGGGGGAAACTTTTTGTAAAAATCCTTAATTCATTCGCTCCCATTCCAAAATATCCTGCAAAAACCAATTTGGAAAGTAGAGGATTAAAATGTTCTAAAAAAGTAGACTTACTTTAGAATAAGTAACTAGAGGTCTGGTCATATAGAATTTTTACACAAAGAACGTAAAAGTTCACAGAAAATTCCCATAATTGATTTATGTTCTCTTCCATTAACAATAATTTTGCAATATATATCTTAATCTTTCTCACACAGGTTTGAACCATTTTCCCCACTTTTTTTTAAACTACTTATTAGGCCGGGAGATAAACTTTATTTAGTAGGCTATAAAAAAAACTACAATCTAACTTTTCCAAATTCATTGAATTTTTTATTACTAAGCAGTTACAGCTTCAGAAAATATTAACAAAGTCCAGCCAGGTTTGAGTTGCCATAAAATTGCCGCACAGTGTTGCAGGATCACAATAGTTTATTTTGGAAATCATTTTCTCTGATCGCAAAGCTCGAGACCGACTGTGCCCTTTTTCCCCTAGTTATGGCAAATAAACTTTAATATCCGAATGATCGAAACTATTCGATTATTTATTACAATTAATCGTGAGAAATTAAGCGGTAGTTTCGATTAAAATTGGAAAAAATTAAAACAATTTAATAAGTTATAAAACAAGTTGCGGAATGAATTATTGTTTTCAACCAATAAAAATTCAAATGTTTAAAATATTATTATATTTTTATTTCACATTTGGTACGATATTAATAAAAAAAAAAATAATGCACACTTACTCTAAGGAGTAGTCTTATTAAAATAAGTATAAAATATCAATTCTTATGAACAGAATTTAAAAATAACAGTTTCGACAATTGTTTCGATGTAAGTTAGTTTCGTTTTTTCATTGTAGTAGCCCCCGAGTTCCAAACAATTTGTTAAAGTCACTTTTATGTACCGTAAATTACCATTTTAATGGCCTTTAATATTATTGCTTGTTTTAATTCATACGTTATCGTTTGGGGTTCTCCCAACGAAACCTCGAACAAACTAAATTTGAGAAGGATGACAGAAATTATTCCCAAAATATATCAACTTATAGACTGCCGGAAAAAAACCCACAAAAAAAAACAAGATAAATTTCATAGGGCAACAAAAATTTAAATTAATTTTGGTGCGACAAATTTTAAAGTCAGATACATATTTAACTGTTAAATGCTTTATTTCAAAATCGGAACAGTTATTATATGAGAAACATTTCTTCTTCGCCGATGAGAGTTAAACCCCAGCGTTTATTTTTTTGTATTGCCTGATAGCTATTATATTTTATATTTTTTCCATTGCCAGTAAGAATTATTTGCTAACGTTTATTTTTACACTACCCGATAAAAGTTGTAGTATGAGAATATCAACGAAGGTGGAAATGAAGATATAGATAGAAAAGAACATAAAGTTAATGAAAATAAAATTAAAGATTACAATACAGAAGCAAAAAATTAAGTAAAATTTAATAAAACTACAGACAAGTGTAAGGACGAAATAAATCTTATCAGACAACGTTATTGGCAACAGAAACCATATTTCTCGCCTAATAAATATTATAAAAAAAATTTTTTTATGCAAAATTTCAGGTTTTGGGCAATGTTTGCAATTTGAAAATATAAGATAACAATTATTTTTCCTGTGTTCTTAAATAAGGTTTTAATAGATTTTGTTTTTCTTTTTTGCTAATGTCACTTCGTTATAAAAAGCTGCTCCAGATTATTAGAAAACTATTTTCAAATTATCAGATAATTTCTGTTTAAGTAATGTTTGAGAAACTCCAGCGAAGAAACAAAAGGCGGTAGAACCCTTCACTTCGGCTTTGACTAAACCTTAAGCCTTCGATTACAATCTCTATTTACAAAAATTACGTTTATATTTTAAACAAAATGTGGAATTCAAAAAAATACTCGTATATATAAAATAATAGAGGTCTTCATATAAACAGGTAAGTTTATTAGCTGCGTATTTTTTTACGTTTACGCCCATTGTTATTTGAAAACCCCTGGCAATTTATTTGTGTAAATAGATGGGGTTACATTTATGCGCTGCCCGAAAACATCCTCGCGTATATCCCAGTGGTAGCATATTATTTTAAAATGATCCACCTCATCCCCGCTAGCAATTAATCCAGAACCGGTTTTTTAACTCCAATTAACTGCCTCAACATAACTCACTTTCAAATGCTCCATTTTGCATTTTAATTCTGGAATTCTATTTGTATACAAGATTTGCTTATTTTTTTATATTTATCATATTTACTCCAAAAACTCTGTCCCTTCCTTGACCTTGTCAGGAAGGGCTTGCAATAATGTTTTAGCTTGTTAGGAATAATTAAATGAAATGTAACCTACATAATTCATAATAATGTAATTTTTGGGCAATAAATGAATGAATGAATTGCAGTTCTGACCAACGATGGGTAGGGTAGATTAATCCTCTGCCGTTTCGCTTTAGATGTAGGAATCTGAAATATAACCATTGCTTATATTCCTTAATATAAACTTACAATAAACAATAAATTTATTAAATATTTGGTCTTACCATTTTGTTTTTAGAAAATTATCTTGCTTTTTTTATTTAAATTTTGTAAACAAAAGGAATCAAATGATACAGGGTTGCATTCGCTGAGATACCAACTCATTTACAAATCAAAATCAGTGCGCTAATTTATCAGATCCTAATAAAAAGTTTTCATACAAATTTTTACAGCTTATATATCAGGCTTATAAATTGATCAACTTATCAGGTTTACGAGTTTATATGAATTTCCTTAGTAATTTTTAAATTTCTGAAATCGAAGAAGAACTTTTATTTTTTTAGCAAAGATGAAACTCAAAAAATAACTTTTATTTTCTTAACGAAAATCAAAAATTAAAAAATTACTTTTGTTTTCTAAGCAAAAAATAAAACGCAAGAAATAGCTTTTCTTTTGGAAGGAGAAAATAAAACTTAAAAAATAACTTGTTTTCTAAACAAAGTATAAAATTCAAAAAATAAGTTTTATTTTCCATACAAAAAATAAAACATAAAAACTTTTTTTTATTTTCTGTGAAAAAAATAAAATTCAAAAGAATAACTTTTATATCCTAAGCAAAAAATTTAGTTTAATCTTAATTTTTATTAAATTTTTAATAACTAACTATTAAAAAATACCTTCTTAAATACCACATATAACCATATAACCAAAGGCCGGTTGCATATGCAGTTTTATATACGCAAAATGATATCCTTTTAGTTGAATAAGCCCGTTCATTTGTTTATGTAATTACATAAATATGTAGGTACATAGCTATGAGAGTTATGTCAATAATCGAACGAGGTACAAAGGAGAAATAATACTTTTTGTTTACCACCATTAATACCTAGTCATCATTAATACCTTAGTGTAGGTGTGATTGTACGCGGATTGTTGGTTATATTTACTTATGTATGTATGTGCATGTGTATGTACCCAAATGTTTTGTATACTATTTCTATCCAGAACCAATAAATAAAGTTGTATGCCAAAGGAGCATGCAATTGTCATAAAACGTCTCAATTACTTTAGTGAGAATAAATATTTTTCATGGCATTTGTAGTTACCGCTGCAAAAATGCGAAAAAAGAAAATAGAAAATAAAGAAAGTGCAAATACAATCAGAATCATGTGACAGTTATTCAATGACAATGAAACGAATCGCATAAGAATAGACTGGATCAACTATACCCGCATTCGGCTTCACTACCAACGCTAAATAAAATATACGGTATTTTCAAGTTATATGGTAACTTGGCAACAATAACAGTATCTTGGCTATTTGAGTATTGTCACGTTTCTGCCTTTTCTTGCATTTTCTTTTTATGCTCTATATTTACGAGTATTTTGTATACAAAGTTTATATTCAACTTACTTTATTTCTACAAGCATATATCGGAATGTAAGCATATATAAAGTAATTTAATTCAATTGTATTTTCACAATGCAGCGGCAAATATAAATTCCCTCTGGAGTTCATTCAATTGGAGTTAAACGTGAAACAATTATGCATTCAACTTCACATTTTTACAGACGTATTGTAGTTTACGACGACGATAAGTGAAAGTGGAAAATAGTTACTACTTCACGCATTTTTTTTTTTAACTAGTATCACACGTTTTTCTTAATCCGAACAGCTACAATATAACGTTCAATATGGCAATTCAAGGGGTGTTCTTTTATTAAAGTTTGAAGCGACTACAATTTACAGATTATTTTTGACAATTTTTTTGTCTTACTGACCGTGTTGCGATGTTTTTCCATATACAAAACATTTCGAGAATACATACGTACATAATAGGGAACAATTTATGCAACACAGTCTAGTAATTTTTAGCAATTTCACTAATAAAGAATTGGGTTTATTAAGGAAATATTTATAGTGTAAACCAGTATATTTTACATTAAAAATGACGACAACAGAAGCTCAGTTTGATTTTCGATAAATATAAGGTTTCAAAAAATGGCTTCTAAATTTCTTTCAAACAATAAAGCACTGCAGAAGTTAATTAAGTATAAAATTGGCTGGTGGTGGACCGTAGGCGCTCGAAAGACCTCCGGTCGCTAACAAAGCGACATCTCTTTCGTATGAGTTCTAACTGGGCATTGTCTGCCATTTCATTAACACCTCAAAAGAGCTCTCAGGGATCGAAATCAGCAGCTTGCGGAACTTCATTTTGGGTTCGCAGCATTTCTTCTGTAAAGACTATACGTTACCGTTCAAATATTAAGTGTTATCACAACGAACTCCTCCAATATGTCTAAGTGAGTCCAATGAGGGGATACTACGTCCACCTAACCTAACCTACCGTTATAAGAGAGTTGGGAGTGGTTTCCTTAAAGTTCTGTAAGTTTCGAAATTCTGTTTTCTGAATTGAAATAGTGCACCAAATTTGGTAGAGTTTGGTCAGTAGGAAATTACGGATATATAACCTTGAACTCTAAAGCGGGCCTACTTTCCAAAAAGAAAAGAAGAATTTTACTCGCATACTTCTTTCAAGTTAGATTTTTTTATTTTCGCAAAACACCATTAAGAGATATCTCAATATTCTCGAACTATCCGTTGCACGGACGGAAAGACAGACTTAAATGGCTTAACGATTTCTCTTTTCAATATGAAAATGTTGATGTATAGACTCGCAGGTATATCCATATCGCTTTCTTAAGGCTTTTACAAACAACCGTTATGTGGACAAAGGTATAATACCCTGGGAGCAAGTGCGCTCGGGTATAAAAAGAAACAATTGGATTTATTGGAATTTGTTTGCATATTTGCGGTTTCAACCAGTAGGAAAACTTGTATTTGACAATTTTTGCGAAATTTTTAATGAGAGAAGTATGTAAAACAAATATCAAGAAGATTACCTGCAAATTTCTGCAATATAATTTTTACCTTGGTTTTCGTAGTGGATTCTTCAATAAAAATTGGCTCGATGATTGGTGTACAGCAAATAATAAAATGCAAAGAATGTCAAATGTTAGTAGTATCGGAGAAAAATTTCAATTTTGAAAGTAGGCGTGACAGGTCGTTAATTTATGGCATACACCTTTTTTTTATGGCTTAGTAACATCACATATTGATTTCAAACTTCTTGATAATAATATTCACCGAGTGATCGCATTAATAAATTATACTTTATATGGGAGGAGGTCGTGGTACTTGTCCGATTTTAAACATTTATTTTTTTATTTTTATAAATTAGAAAGACATATTGTACTAGGTATTGTATGCATGTACTAAATTTCGTGAAAATAGGTCCTTTTGGACAAATAGTATTTAATCCATTCAAGAAATATTGAATGAAGTCCCAAACAAGCTAATTTCAAAATTAATGTTTTTTGCGAAACCATATCGGAAACCTTCGAAAAGTTAGTATAAATTGTGTCAGCTTGATGCCCATTTTAAAAGGACGAAGGACAGTCTACGGTGAGCACAGCGTGCTTGGTTACTGTTGGTATGACTTTAACAAATCCATGCTAGCTGGGAGAAATCAAACTGTTGCCAGAAAAAATCCACTTTTCTCTTATGATACATTCGAAGAGTTTCGCAACCGTAGACAGTTTAGTAATAGATCGATAATAGCGAGCATCGCTTTGGTTATCACTTTTAAAAATAGCGGTAATTGAGGTTTTTTAACAGTCATCAACAAATTCAATTCAGAAGATAGAGACTTATTAAAGATTAACGTAGAACTGACACCCCGTCAACATCCATGAACTAAGACATCATCCTCCGTCATCTTAACAGACCCACAGGTAAGCGAGGAATGGGAGATTGTCCCTACTTTATTTCCAGTGTCTGTATCGAAATAAGCACTTAACAATTTTGCGAATTAGCGTGATTATCTTTCAAAACCCCGAAGAAGGAATATTAGAGCCATATTGCTTGGATTTCAAATAACTTCACAATACTTTCGGATTGCTTCTAATATTGGCTTTATAATTCTTAATGCACTTTTTATACAATGCTCTATCTAGGATGTTGAATTTCAACAAATAAAATTCGTAAAGCGAAAGACCATAGACCTTGAATATTTTATGAAGTTTGTTTTTCCCATTTCTCAATTACAGTATTAAGATAGATAAACAATTGTCGCCAGTCCTAATTTAGTTTGAGCTAGCCACTGTCAAGAGGCGCGGTAGGAAAATCATAAAATTTAATGCTAAAAATGAGGGGGTTATAAATATCTGTACGCACTTTAGATAAAAGTAATCTACGCATTATCACTTCCCTCACTCTATAGAGCAAATTAATTCTCGGTAAAAAATATTTGTCGCTTATTCTTCCAAGAATAGATCAATGACAAGTTCATAGTAAATGTTTGTTGAACATTCAACAATTGAATATATAAATTTCACTTTATGCGTGCATATACATAAATACTTCGTACAGTGGCATGCCACGCTTGGATATCTAAGTGCCATGTTAGCATATAGAAATATATACAAAATATACATACACAAACGAACAGATAGGAGAAAGCGGAAGCTAAGGCGAGAGTAATGAATAATAACTAAGAGTTTTTGCAATGAATAGGACGGGGTCACTATGTCAATTGGAGAAATAACTGAAATTTACATCAACAACAACAACAACAAAACAACAATAGCTATTGTACTGAACAAATAGCTCAGCAAGTGACTGAGCGAGCAGTCGATTTAAATTGAGAAGAAACAAATTAAGATGCAGACACTGATTGGCAAATCTGCACAAACAATTGGAGATTTGCGCTAAGCGTTAGAAAAAAGTGAGGGATCGGCAAAGTGCCAAAGAGAAGAATGTGACTCGTTAATTTTGGGTGCAACTAAGAAGAGGCAAATTTGAGTAGCTTGCATTTTCTATTCCCCCTCAGCTTAAGTTAAAAGCTATTTTTTTTTTTAAACTCACATAGTTGGTTGCAGCATTCAAACGTCTGAGCCGCTTAGCGCACGCCACTTGTGGCAACATAAAAGATGACAGAAATGTTACCGACACTCACAAAAGAAAACATAGCAACAAATAAGCATGACAGACAAAGAGGCAGCCAGACAAAGTGACAGACAATGGGTTAGTGGGCGCAGGCGTGTAATTGCAGTCACACATAAACGCCACAACTATTCGCAAATACATAGAATACTTATGCGGCATGAAATATGAGCAGTAGAGGGGGGGCAAAAAAACTATAAAAAAACAGTTTAAAAAATATTCCACACACCCACTTCTGCGGTTGCCACTGCCACAGCTACTGTTTGCTGTCGCCCTGTGGCAAATTCTGCTGCTGCTGCTGCTTCGTGCGACGGCAAAAGTGTGTCAATTTTTATGCATCGCGCCACATGCGCCCAGCGCTTTTGTCGGTTTTTGCTGCATCTGTAATTTCAGCAAAAATATGCCTGCTTCTTGCATGCATCTCCATCTGGCATTTTGCAACATACACTTACTCTGTATACTGGGCTATGCACGAGATAGAGTCATGGCGAATCGTATCTTAAAAATTGAGATTTCAAATGCAATTTTCGCATAAATATTTACACACAAACATTACCGGCAACAGGGGAATAGCAGTAGCAGTGGATCAGCACTTTCCGCCACAAATATAATTAGGCGATTTTGCAGCAATGAAGCAGCGAGCGGTATGCAGTGTTCAAGCAATGCACCAGCTATCTTTCGCTTTCGCCTTCCCCTTTCACCAAAGGCCCAGTCCATAGAGTTGCTTCCCGTTTGGCTGACAAACAAAATAATTGAAGCAATTTTGCTTTCTTGCACAAATAGACTGGACGCTGGATGTCAGATAAACGAACGCGAATGCAATGTCTGCTCGCACATTCATGCACCCAATCGGTTAACGCATCTCTGTTCCGCAATTTTTATGTCAGTGCTTGATGGGTTGGTTTATCTTAATCCATTATAGCGTTTGGTGCCACACCACACCACAGCTTGGTGAAGTCATCCTACAGTTTGTTAGCATTAAGTGTAGCATTGCTGCTCTCCAGTCTCAGTGATTAATTCGATAAGTGGCTTGTGCGCGGGAAATAGTTGAAATTTTTGGGTGATGCCATTATGCGACTGAAGAAGACGACAGTGGGTGTGAACAGAAGGTTTCCTCATTTAAGTGTCAATTAAACTAACAGAAGTGCTTTCGAGACTTAAGAATAACGATATACTCAAACAATAAACACTGAAAGTTAATATCAAGTCGGGGTATGACAGAAGTTATTTGAGACAAATATCCTATTCAAAATGTTGTGACAATGTTGACCCTTTCAATCTCTCCAAGCAGACTTAGGTTCGAAAACTATGCCATTTTAATCGTTACAGTTATGGAAAATAAAAATACTGTTAATGATATAAATAATTGGCCGCAAGCAATGTTTAAAAGTTGTGGAATTACATTTTCAAAATCTATCATCATCGCTTTGTGTAACTTACAAAAATAAAGCCTACCGAAATGGTTAGATTACCGAACTAATACGATTCCCAAAAGCTATGGGTGGTGAGAGAAATCAATAATCATTTTCAAATATGGGGACGGTATCGGACTAGGGCAAACTAGTATGATTAATAAAATAAGCAAACCAATTCTACCAAATTTTTACATGATGTATTTGACTCACTCCAATATCAGGTCAAAACTCGGTACCTCAAAGTGATCCCAGGTAGTGAATCTATGTATGAGTTTACTTTGTAGCTTTACTGAGTCAAGCGCTAAAGCTAACCCTAGACTTGTGTGCTAAAAACCGCCTCTGACGGGGATCGAAATTGAGCTCTCAAAGGATTTGAAATATCTAAGAGTAACTCTGAATAAAACCAATAATAATACCAATAAGGCCACAAGAACTTTATATACAAATTGTCACTGGATTTTTGGTAAACTATGGGGAATCGCTTCCTTGGTCTTATCGGTCATTCAATATTGTGATAAAGTCAATCATTCTCTATGCAGTACTGGTCTGGTGGGCTGAAGCTAAATGAGTTAGGACCGACGGATGCTTTTGGTGTCATCACACGCAATTTTCTCTCTCAATTTCCATTTGGTTTGCCTGTTTGGGAAGCCCCCCTATGTATAGCATAAAAAGTAGCGATTTTCAGGGCAAATAAGGTCACTTAAACCAACAAGGTTATGATTCCTAAAAGTTACCATGTACCGGCGAAAGGTCCTAAGTGCGGACCAAGGTTTCCGGAAAGTATGCCCAATGGGCACTTACTCAGCCAACGTCCAAGCAGAGGTTTAAGGAATTGAATTCTGTTCTCGCGAATAACTTTGCATAAGGGCAAATAGGGCAATAATATGCAAAACTCATGTCAAATAGTCAATCTGCTAGAGAATGAAGCTCTGGAAGGTAGAAAAAAGACTTATGGTCTCGCAAAACTTTAGTCCAACGACGTCTGTAAAATCCAGGGCTTTTCTGTAGAATATCCAGGGAATTCATTGCAGAACTAATAAGAATATTGGATTAGTCGTAGTTTTTAAAACACTAGCGTAAGACAAAGCGTAAAAGGCAACCTAGGGGAACTATTTCTGAATACAAACTGGATGAATCTAAGAACTCTTACCTGCTACCTGGGAGGCTACTGCAAGTTAAGAAACCATGTTTGTAAGAAGGAGCCAGCTGAAAAAAACTGGTTGTAGTGAATAAACATATATTGTGTGTTTTTTCCACGTGTCATAAGTAATAGACTCATACCACTTTTAGAGTGATTATCATATCCATTAAAAATCTAAAAAATATCAATTAGTAAAGAGGTAAAAATTATATAAGTAGTTGAAGTGGCTTTTTAAAAAAGAAAGTATTGAATATGATATTTTCCAAAGAGCTTATTTCTAAGCTTAATGTTCTGAGTGATGGTTTCTAAGGCTCAGCACACAAGAATTTTTAGTTCATAGCACGAGAATACCCCTTTTAATAAAAAGATAACAGTGCCAAGATATTTCTTGCAAGACATTCCAATAAAAAAATAAATTTAATTAACTCGCAAATTCCTTCACATATAATATTTTTTAAAAACACCTCTGCGGTGTAAAGTTTTCTTTTTTTCCGTCAGTCATACACACATGTTGACAAAATTTAATCAACTTCATGATGCCCAGCCAAAGCTGACAGTATCTCATTTGTGCATAGAATCAACACCAAGCCTCCAAAATATTCATTTGACTCCAGTTATTGAGAAATTTTGGATTACAAGTAGCAAAAAAGCACATTTGGTCGTTACTTGCTCTTATAAAAGAACTAACAATGGCAAGGAATAAGATTTTTTTAAAAACTCTTATTTGAAGTAGTATTCGATTGTAGATAAACTGCATTGTCAGTTTTGTTCTATCACGTTATTTTTTAGAAGGAGTATCTTTATCACAAAACACATCTAATTTTTAATTTTTGGTACTTCATGTTTTCGGTAACCCCCTGAAATTGTACGCCGAATAAGTTTTTTCAACCCCTTAATCCAAAAGATTGGTTAACCTTCGTTTTTCTAAAGTATCCTAGAGGTCCTATTTACAATTTATTCTATACAGTTATTCCCAAAAACATTTGACTAAGGATCAAACACATAGATCCTCTCGACCGAGGTTAAATTCTTGCTATGATCCGTATAGCTCGCAAAATAATGAAGAATTATACGATATACGAAAAATGCAGTTAATAAGATAACTCACAAGGTGTCATAATGTGTCATAAATCCTAAAATTTGAAAAATACAAAATTTGTGTATAACTTTTAAAATTTATAATTTTATGACCTCATGGTTTATTATGATAATTTAATATTTTGTAAAACAATTTTATTAGTATCCATATTTGCATGTTCAAGAAAATATCGAATGACTTTTTGTTGTAAAAATCATCTTATGAAAGCAAGTTATTGTAAATTATTTAAATAACTTCAGACAATTTAATCTAACGCCGTTTCTGATCTGGTTGTTAAAACTTTCTAATTATTATTAATGCAATTCACTGTCTAGAAATATTAGCTTCTTCCGAGGCGAAATTTGTATCAAATTCACCGCTGCAAAGTTTGGACAGAGTGTGCAAATCTTCTCCTAAAGCTGTAACACTAGCAGGAGATATATCAAGTGTGTTCCCACTACGCGAGTCATCCTCTATAACTATAAATTTTTTACACATCTAGTACCCACTGTGCAAAATCACAACGTATCTACTACATTTCTAAATATCTTGTCGGTTTTCTTTTAGCAAACAATAATTACTTTAACCATTGAGTAAAACGTGCAAGCGTGACTTAACTATCACTGTTTGAGAAGTTATTAAAGGAATTTTGATAAAAGAATGAAACTTAAAGCAAAATAATAATAAAAGTATATATATCGAAATAATAAGTAATATAAGCTTGTAATATTCAAACCTCAATTTATTTACCTATTTGCAAAGTATATTGACAGAAAAGACCAACGGCGAGAGACAGCTTAAATTGGTTTTATTTATGATAATCTTCTACCCTGTCGGCATGGACTTTATATACTTGTGCTCATGGGCCCAAATTGTCTAAAAACAAGTGAAATCAAAAATTATTATTTACGTAAATAAATTGAGTGCATATCAAAATATAGTATAACTCACTGATTTTGATGTTATCATTAGCGGGCAAGTGTCTGGCAAATCACAACTTTACAAGCCAGCTGTTTGTCGAGTGATTCAATCGGCCTTATTGTCAGCCCTCAGTTGGGAATGAGAGAGTTTCGTATGTTCAACAGAAAGTTATTTGTATTGAACATATACAAGGCGTTTTTTAAAGATTTTTACAAAAGAATTTTAGACAACATTTTCATTACCGACTCTACAAAGAGATATCGAAATAAATATGGGTGAGAGTTTTACAAGTCATCCTTTTTATTTTATTTACTTTTAGCATGAGCGAAAATAGTAGTAGAAATTAATAAAAATAATAGTAGCATTTGCGAAAATAGTAGTAATAATCAGTAGTAGGATTGGTAAAAATAGTAGTAGGAATTAGCATTAATAGCAGTAGAAAATAGTCAACATAGTAGCACGGTGTACTGAATACTGAAGGTGACGCCTTTAGAAGTACCGCTACTTTGGTTTTGCCGGGTTTGACAATTCTCAACTTCAACTAGACACAGCTTTTTTCACAAATTAAGAAAAAGAGACACTTTTTTTAGTATTTTGCGAATTTATTTATTAAATGTCTGCCTATAAATTCATACTTTTACACTTTAGAACAATTAGAACACGTTTTTCAATGAAATATTGGAAGTTGTTCAATTTTCTCTCTCCCGTATTCTTGTTTACTAAAGGCGAGATCTGTCATTTCACCGAGGGAAGGCGCAATCTTGTATTCTATCATTCTTGACATAGTAGTAATAATTAGTAGTAGCATTAGTAAAAACAGTAGTGAAAATTAGTAGTAATTAGTAGTAGCATTAATAGCAGTAAAAAATAGTAGACATAGTAAGAGTAATTAGTAGTAGCATTAGTAAAATTAGTAGCTACAAGGCAAATGCAATGCAAAATGCGATCTCTTACGTTTTTGTATGGTAGGATGACAGAAAATTTAAAACAAGTACCTTTAAATTTTTTTAAAGCTTTGTTTTATCGAATTCTTTACGCTACAATTATTCTGAAACTGAAACAGAACTTCTTACTAGCATTCCATTGAAGCATTGACACGATTTCATAAAAAATTATCTTTACGATTTCATAAGAAATCTGCCAAACGATTTGTGTAGCTTTTTTTTTTTACTTTATAATGGCATATTGGAAACTGATACAAAAAGTTAGGAGGAATTCATTTCATCAGACCATTGCGCTTTCGACTCTCTGCAGAAAGAAATGAATTACGACAAATATGGAAGTTTTGGTTTAGTACATACATAAATTTGCATTTATTCGTCACGTAAAATGTTGGCATGGCAAATTGTTTGTCAAACTGTCATTTTCACAGTCATTATAATTTCGCTCAATGCTCTCTATATGTACCCTGTTGGAAAAAATAAGTAAGTTGCTTGTTAAAACATATTTAAAAGCAATTTTTTTATTAACTACTTTTAAACTAATTTAATACAAATCCATTTGCCGAGCTAATTTGAAATTAATACATACATAACATTTATTGACATGTACATCTGTGATTTCAGTTATAATTATTGGACCCTTTTTATTGTAACCGACTTGCAAAAGAACGCTCCAGCTCGGATAAAATTTCCCTTAGTTGCAAAAGCAACCCTGCTAGCATCTATCATGAAACATGAGCTTTTTTTAGTGCTTTTCAAGAATATATATTTAAAAATACTATGCAAATAGAACCGATTTACATCTTAAACTGAAATTTCTCATATATTTTCTTGCGGCTCATTCACATTCACAATAGCGCAGTTTTTTCACTTCCCAACACTGCATCTCAGGTCGGATATCTTTTTACCATGTTGGCTCAACTCGCATATTTTTCCGAGTTCGTGTTGTTGCTTTACATGATATTTCTTATCCCACCCAGTGTTCTTTTGCAACTCGGTTGCAAAGAAATGGGCGTATTATAATTTAATATAATTAATGTATATTTTTGTTCAATTGTAAATTATATCACGCATATTTTATATAAATCAAAATCGAGTTGCAATTTGTATACCTGACATAGTCTCAGTTCTAAAACAAAATTTTGTCTCCAGACTCCCCCAACAGCCAGATTGCGCAAAATTTAGTTAATTTTTGTTGATGTTATGGACAATTTTATTTATTCCATTATATAGCTTCTCCCATTCAATTTGCCCATCGGATATTTTGCACTTAACTGCAAAAGTTCATATGTATATAAACACACAGACATTTAGATATACGAATATAGCATACCACAAAGCGTGCACAGTTCTATATTTTTTCGTCTGCCATTGGCCACCACGAGCCACTTCCATATTTGGTTTGGCGGTTGCAAGCAATTGACTGGCTGGCAAGTATTAATAAATTTATTAGTGCATATACTTTTTATGGTAACCAATTAATGTTTTGCCATATTTTGCAAATGCTTATTGACTTAGAGATTTTGTTAGTTTTCAATTGAAATTTATGCGATGCTGCTTTTCGCGGCACCATTCAATTAACGGCGCTATTTATTTATTTGTTTAAATTACGTATGAAATTTTTCAATTTTGTTTTTTTTTTTATTATATTCAGACAACGTATTGTACAATCTTTGTATGGAATTAAGCTAAGGTTGAAATCTAACTACCATTTACAAAAAACCAAATAATTTTAATTTGCATCTAAAAACCAAAAAAAAAAACAAATTATAATATCTATAACATTATTGAAATATACAGAGCTGCCTAACTCATTGCCTACACCATAAGCTTCTTAACGCTTTCACGATTATGCAATCAAAATAAAATGTATGTGTAGCTAGCTTTACATTTTTGCTTGTCACAGCTTTCTGCACCTTCTGGCACATTCACCCGTGGCTCAATAGCCGTGGCGAAGATAATTGCATAATAATTGTACTGAAAAAATTATAATGGATTCATTGAATCATTTTAACTCAGGCAGTACGCTGAGGGAGCAGTTCATTGTGCGCCAGTGTTGGCAAATAACATTTTGTGATTAATACAACATTTCACGTTTGCACCATTTATTTAGTTTGTATGAAAAAATCATGAATGAGTTAATGGAACTTATACAATTTAGAGAAATAATTAATTTAAAATAAATAAAATAAATATTTTTTACCAAATTTCTATCAGCAAATACATCGATTAATCGATAATTAAAGAATCAGTAAATATCGAAATTGAGTACCCATAAATGCTCACAAGTATTAAGACTCAAAATTGAGCTCAGGCTAAGTATCGACTCAAAATGTGCGCTCTGCATTACGTGAAAATTGGCATAGGCACTCATACATAAAAAATACACATTTCTTTTTAATACAAAATTCACCTTGAGATCCTTAAACTTTACATTCGAAAAATCCGTGGTAATAGTAGCATGGCAATAATAGCTACTGATCGAGTTTCACGAAAGAAGAAACCTATCTTTTTTCCTGCCTGTTCGGCGAAGGAATGACTTGTGTTAGATTTGGCACTCTGATAAAAATTTCTAAGCATTTCTATGCAACATTCCACACGAACCTTTTTTTGAGCTTTGGTCCGATTTTGCGGCATCAAAACAAAATAATTTATATTCGAGATAATCTCCCGGTATATCACATGCCGATCCATTTGACTCACTTTTCGCACAGAACTGTCGACCAGTCGCAGTTTTTAATGCTGAGCCATTTCCGAAAGTGGAATGAAGCAAGTTAAAGCGTTGTTCTCGAGTTAAGCCGCACTTTAAAAATTGTAAAAAAAAATTAACAAATGTCAAATTTTCGAAAATCATTGTGTGGCAACGGCGTCTAATCGTCAAATCTAAGAATAAATGTGTTTTGAAGCACTCTGGTTTGTCCTGAACCCTTTAGAGTACTCAAAGTCAACACTGAGTAATAAAATTAAAATTGAGTATGAATTTTGAAACGAATTTCCGTCATTCCTTTTCAAATTAGTTCAGTAAAATAGAGAAGTGACAAAACAAAAGAAAACAAAAATAATATTGTAATATTAGACGTACAATAAATATATGATTACTGTTTGTCAATCACTAACAGCCTGCGAATAAAAGAACAGGTTGGCTTTAGTTTCAGCAGAGAAAGTTAAATGAGAATATTGTTGGTTACCCATTAAAATTTTGTTTTTACAAAAACTTGTACATTCTACAACAAAAACTGTGTTTTTTTAACTTTTTATTCAAAATTTTTCAAAACTGTTTGGATATGTAGATTTATAGCACATTGCATTTTACTTCAGGGAGTTATCTATTGGTAGATGATTGCGGCGTTCTGAAGTCTCAGGTCTGTACCAATAAGCGTAATCGACCGGTGTTTTAATTAGATTAAAATTGTATATTCGGAACTTGGTAATGAGCATTTTCAATCGATACGGACTACGAGTTTAGTACAAGTTACTTCTTTAGTACCGATTCAATACAATACGACTAGATGATATTAAGATTTAGTGTTTTATACTGTGAAGTAAAACGCTCCTTACATGCACATTTTGAAACAAGTATCTGAGTACCAAGAAACGGGTATTATAGCAACAATTAGAATTGATACAAATGCAACATTTTTTAAAGTTTATTCGTAATCGATACCATCTTTAGGGGTTTCATCTTTATCGTAACCGATGTCGTAATCTTTGATGATATTTTTATTATTAATATTTTTTGTTATCGATATTCACTTTAATCGATCACGTCGTTTCTTATTTACAATCTCATTTGTATTGTTATTTTTTTTAGAAAAGTGTGGTAAAATATTTTTCAATTAATTTTTTGATTTTTGTTAGGTAAAATACAGATTTGTTTATAGGAATATTTTCAGTTCAAGAATGAATTAAAATTACGTCAAAATATTTTGGTGGCATCATAAAATTTTCCAAATACTTACAGCAGACTTTTAAAGCAACAATGCAGTGAAGATGGAGTAAAGTCTAACGTAAGAAGCAAAAAGAACTGTATAAATTAAAAGTCAACTTTACCTCCACTATGACTTAGGGGCATTGTTTTTAACTGTACAAACCTAATTAGATTTGGATTAAAACGTACCATAAATATTTGGGTTTTGTGGAAATCTCGACTACAGAGCCATCTAACTTTCAATATTTCTTTTGGAAATATACTATTCGTATATAGTATGCGTACATATGTGTGTATGGTTTCAATGCAATATAAATCAGTCCTGCAGCATATTTCCTAATACAACCAATATCGAACCATAAATACGGATTTTCTGAATAATTCGATAAACAGAGATTTTCTGAATATCTCGATAAATAGAGACTTTCTAAATATCTCGACTCATGTGCCACCTAACGGATTAAAATATAGCCTATGCCTGTAGCACGGGTGCAATGAATATATTGCTCATATCCGTTCAACGAGTTTGAGGCAAGTTGTCACAAAAAAGCGGCAACGTTTTAATACATATATATGTATTTACATATATAAAAAGGTAATAAATTTTATGATATGCCAAAAAAATTATTCAAATTAAAATCAAATATGTCATAAGTACGAAATGCAAATTCCAACACTGCTCTGTCCTCTGTTATATTTTCCCTTTGGTAATGTACATAATTATTGTACCTATTACCATCTTATCTGTCAACATCTCAATCTACAAACAATGCTGTAGCTGCGACACGCTCAAAAAAAGAAACAACAAAGCCTATTGAACATTTTCCTCTGTCGGACTGTCAGACTCTGCGAGCTCTTTGCTTTGTTCAAAGCGCACATTAGCAGCAAATGACCAACTTCATAATAACTGAGCTCATTTTAATAACTTTATTGTGAGACGGAATGATAAACTTCAATTTGCATGTTTATATTTTGTACATATGTTGGAACATTAGGATGGTACGAAAATTCATGGGGAAAACTATAGTCAAGGAATTTTAATGCTTTCACCATCTAAGATGGTTTTATTTCGAAACAAAACCATAATAATAATAATAATTTGCTGCATAAATCATATAACTTGATATTTGGCCGAACTTCTCCTACAATTTGTGTTGTGGACCTTGATGTTGTAACACCAATTGGGGGGGGGCCTGCAGTTTTACGGCGTCTCCGTACTTCAAATGATTTTTGAGAGAAATTTTTTTAAGACAGGAATACACTCGGAGGTTCGCGACCGCTATTAGAAACAAACTTTTCTTTCTTTTTTTGATGTTGTTTGTCCTGGCAAATACTCGAACCCGGGAGCCACCGAACGAACCGTGCATACACTACACACTCGGCTACGGCGGTGGCCATAAGTTTTTCAAAATAATATCCAACCAAAAATATTTAGAGGTCGCTCAAAGCGCTCAAAATTCTCCACCTATTTTGTATGGAAAAAAAATTCGTCGAAATGAAATGCTTAGGATCCTCGAATATCAATATTTTTCAAACGGTAAACTATATGTATCCTCAAGAAACTTTAAAGAATAATAGAAAATTATTTATTTAACTTTTTTTTACTAATTATTTTTTATGGGTCCCCAAAAACTTACCCAAATTTGAAAGAATTGGCCCATACAAATATTTAAAATGAAAAAATGCTTAAATAAATAACTGGGTAAAATTCTTTGAAATCTCTTTAAGAGGAACCGAGATTGCCAATTCAGAAATTGTGATTTTCAAGGACCTCCTATGATATTTTTTTTTGTATTTTTTCGATATTGAACAGTCTTTACTTTATTTTTGGGCCACCCTAATATGCTCATGTATATGTCTATATATTAGGACTGTGCTCTCACGAATCTTATTAAACTTATTTACTTAACTTATTATTACATCGCTCGCGTTTATAAGCGGGTATCTCTAGCGCCTTTTCTTTATAAATAAATTACATGGAGATTTAGAGATACGACGAGTGTGTATTACAAATTCTCCACGCACGACATTTTCATAATGAAGCAGAAAACGAGCGTTTAATTTGTGACCGATTATATATATAAAAGTACATAGTTTACCGCTTGAATGCACGAATGGCTGTCAACGGCCTTTCACAATCTCGGCGTCAGTCTAAATGACAAACAGGGATTTACATAGCCACCTTTTTTTCATTGATTTATAAATAATGCATTTATTCATTATCTCTCTCGGCGAGGAAATTTGAAAAAAGTACGTCGATTTCATTAGCAGATAAATGTAAATAGATTTGTTTTTGTTTTTTTAAATCTGATTAAATAGTTATTATTAATTTAAGCGGAAATTAACTTTTGGGTGACTTTAATGGAATGTGTCTAATAAAAATGTGCAATATTTTATGAGCGAAATTTTTAATAAATATTCACTTTGTATTAAAAACATCAAACATTTAAGGGAAAATTATTTTTTAAAAAAGCTGTAAAAAGTTATATAAAAAGCGCACATAGCTAGCAGCTTCAACTGAAATCTCCGGTGGGTATATTTAATTAAAATTTTAAATTTTCTTCCACTAAAACTATTAGCTCTTTATTAGTTTCACGGTGATTTCAACGTACACACATACATATGTATGAAGTTTTTAATTTTTTTCACGCAATTAATATAAAAGTGTAAAAAAAATATACAGCCACAAATCGAAAGTAATGAAAATTTCAGAACGAACGCGAAAACTTTACATTCAATTAAAATTTGATAAAAAGCACAAAAAGATTTAATAGTTGATGCGTACTCGTACATCAGAAATTAATAACAATTAACGATTGTTTTTTGCACATCAAACTCGTACTATTTCGATACGATTATTCGCATTGCGAAACGAGAAACAATTAAAAGTGTTTGTAGAAAGATATGTGAAGTGAATTTTACAAATTATTCTTCAGCCTCAGGCAGAAAGAAGAGGAGTAATATTTATATATTTGTAGCAAGATATGTATGTACAAAGAGCATACATATATTTTCAACTTATCGCAATTTAACGTAAACATATTCGTGTAGATATCCACAGCCAGGCAAGCAGGCAAACTTGAATGACCTAAATACGAGTAAACAATTTTATTGATTTTTTTTGTATGATGATGATTTTCATTGCTAAAATATTTATATACGAGCCGATTATTGCTATTTAACAGTCTGCATATTTTCATTAAAGAAAAAAAATATAGCAGTCATAAATAATTAACAAAGTCATGAATCGTAGAAATTTTCGAATGGTGTGATTTTTCTTAAAAAAGTTGCATATAATGCGGTCAAGTAAACAGGTGGAATGTGCAAAAATTCATGTTAAACTCTTAAAAGGCGCGAATCACAAATTGAGGATGCTACAGTTTTACGCCAACTCCAGCGGGCAGCTGATTTTTGGGAGAAATTTTTTCTTGGCAGAAATACGCTCAAAGTTTTGCCAATGCCTTCTTAGGGGCGATCGCTACTCGAAAAATAATTCTTTAATTTTTAGTGACCTCTTACCGCTATTCACCTCGCACTGAACTTCACAGAATCAGCTGTGTGTTACCGTCACATTGGTGGAGTTGTAGATGAAGTTCAATGATCGTCCAGCATACCGAATGCCTATGTACCGAACGCTCTAATAGCAAACGTTTTTTTTGCACGCTTTGGTACGTCTATATAGCAAACGTTTTATTTTTCATGCTTTGGTACCTCTAGGGAGCAAACGTTTGCAAAAATTTTTTCTGATGCTTTCCATTTCCAGACAACCGGTCAGGTACAAGCATGATTTTTAATTTCGACCAAACTCAAATACATTGTTTGTTGGTCCAAATAATGAGACACGTATTTTTTCTTTTGGCTCGGAAAAATTTTTCGCCCGAATTAAACGCGATTTTGTTTTTCATACAAAAATCGATTATTCAAGTTGACAGTGAGAATTTTTTTTTTAAATTCCCATAACTTTGTCAAAATTCAATGGATTCTAGCAATGTTTTTACTAAAATGGCAGTTATTCTTGGTACCAAGGCGAATTCATACAAGGTGGAGTGAAGAAACAGCTGAGTTTTACTTTTTTTTCAATTCGGCGAAGCTGGTGTAATGTCAAACTATTTTTGTTTGTTTACATTCTAATTTGTGTGTTTACATTCTATATCAGATTTTGACATAACTCCCGCTCAAGGCGCAACAACAAAATACATACGTTTTTTCTTGCTACCACCTTGTATGAATTCGCCTTGCTTGGTACTTTAAGATAGAATGATATAATGATTGATTTCCATTACTTGAAATTTTTTATTTAACAATAAACAAAAAGTGAAATTTTTTTTTAACTTTTATTTTCTCAAAAAGTGTATTTTTTTTTCTCTGAAACTTTTTCACCGAGAAATAGACAATTTGAACTACAATCAGTATAAATCACCAATAGCAAAGATTTTTTTTTCGAAGTTATGATTTTTTGTAGATATAATTCGTTTTTGTGGCACATACTGTAATATTCTTATATTGTTTAACTTAATGGAACATTATTATATAATATATCAGCAAAAAGTAGTGTTGTGATCGTTTTTTGTGTATCAAATAGATATTAAAACACACTGTCTACCGCACAGTTTACGAAATAAATAATAACAGTTACGAAATAAGGGCATTTTACTTCTATCAGTGCATAAAGGGATCTACACATAAAATTTTATTTTAGGAAGCTTGCAATTATTCAGCACTTTGATTATTATTCATCATTTCAATTTTTTAAGTGAAAATTACTGATTACATTTTAGCATGTACCACAAAAACGAATTATATCTACAAAAAATCATAACTCCGAAAAAAAAAATATTTGCTTTATACTGATGGTAGTTCAAAGTGTCTATTTCTCGGTGAAAAAGTTTCAGAGAAAAAAAAATACACTTTTTGAGAAAATAAAAGTTAAAGAAAATTTTCACTTTTTGTTTATTGTTAAATAAAATAATAATGGAAATAAAATCAAATAATGGAAATTAATCATTATACCATTCTATCTTAAATTAAAAGTCGCTATTCCAAACATCATTCACGAGATGCCTTAATCCATTCGTTCACGGCATGAGTGCTTATTGATAATCGTGGAATACCAACCATCAAGAAATTGTTTACAAAAAGTGTTTGTAATATTCGGTTCTGCGTAAATCACGGATTTTATTCGGATATCCATATTATCCGGATTTTATCCGTGTCAATGGATATCCGCATGGATATCCGGATATCCGAATATGCGGATAGTTCCAGCCTTAATTATTAATCGTACAAAAAAAAATTAATAGAGAATTAACAATGGATAATAGACCAAAAACATGTACATGATATAAGCAAAGACATTAATAAAAATTTAAGAACGGTCTAAAAATTACGTAGTGCTACAAACCAACAAAAAGGAGCACACTTTCCAAGTGACCTAGTAGACGTCGTAGATCTGGTCGTTTTATTCTGAGAAAAATAAGGTATCATTGTTCAGAATTAACTGAAGGGTTATGCAATTATGACATTTACTTCAAGGAGGGAAAAATAAATTATCGGTTTCATTGAAATCTCTGCAAATAAAACTGAAGGATTGATATGGTTTGACTGCGCCAATTTTTGCTAAAATCAGAGGACTTTCAAAAATTTTAACAAAACGTAAAAAAGATGTATTCTTTAAGGAAGTTATGATTCAAGGGTCTCTGAATGTTTTATATCCGTTTTAAAAAAGTTATTTCACAAAAGAAGACGAACTGTTAAATATTAAGTATCAGTCTACATATGAATGCTCTGTACATACAAATATGGACACGATGTAACGACTGCAGTTCATTAGAAAACGTCACATTTGTTTTGCGGCCACCTATGAACTAACATTTTATTACAGACCAGGCGTTATCAAAACACATAATCGTAAAAAAAACTTTAGAGCGCCTGCCTGCCACATTGCCACCACATACGAGTATTAATCGCGCGCCCACAAACAATAAAAACAATTGAGTGTTATGACAATTTCAAGATGCAATATGTTTGTATGTACATCTACATCTACATCTCATATCTCACATATATGCACAGGCAGTTGTAATGAGCACACTTGCAATCAATTTTCTACTCACACTTACAAATTGATGCAGTTGTTTATTTTTGCAAATTCGAGTATGTTTTTAAATGCATACTACAATGCCAATGTATTCATTTGAAATGCGACCACCCGTTTCCGAGAAATTACGAATTTTGCACGCAAATGCGTATGCCTGAAATGTCAGTTTAGCGTGAATATTTCCCCACCTCCACGCAGATCCCCCGCTAGATGGCTAAATTATTTCGCAACATTTCGCTTGGGCGTTGATATGTTTCTTCAATATGTACATATGTATTGTAGTTATATATGTATGTTCCAACCCCGCAGTAAATCGGACTGCATCAAGGCCAGCACAGGAGGGATCTGGTATGATATTTATTAGAACAAATTTTGAGATATCGATCCTCAGCCTACTTACTTATATAACTGCAATACTTATGGGCGGTCTTCGCCTGGTTTTTCATTTGAAGCAGGTGAAGGTCGCCCGTTAAATGCATATAATAAACTTAAAATATAAAGAGCTCAAAATAAGAATAATTTTCGCCACCGTTGACTATCTGCTCTAAAATGCGAATTTAGCTCAGATTCTAAAATACAAGCAACATTTATGTATTAAGAAACTTCTGGAGAATTTCAAGCGCTCCCTATCATTCCACAAGCCGAATGCAGCCAAAGGTAGGAACTAGAAGTCAACTGGTTAATCAAAGAAACTAAACTGTACTGATAAAGTTCAGGGGAAGCGCAGAATAGAAGCTGGTGGATAGAACATAGAGTAATTTATTTCAGCTATATCGGAGGGAAAATAAAATAAAAGAAGTAAAAAAGCGGCATGTTTTAAATTCAAACACAGTACTTGTTGTATGCAATAGAACCAGTTAAAATAATGCCCTATCTTTTGGAAAACTTAAACAACTTTTATTCATCACGCCGATTTTCCAAAATATATAATTTTTCGTATTTAATTATTTGTACCCAATTGAAACGGACTTGCGAAATGATTTAGTAGAATATATAATATTCAAATTTTTTGTACATAAGTTACCTTATAAGAGTTGTGGACGTGATTTTGCATATAATTTCCATAATTTTCGAAATTATGATGTTAAAATTCAAAATGTGGTAAAGTTTGATAAAATAGTGATTTTTGTTTAGTTCTCTCTCTAATTAAATTCCTTGTATAAAATTTAATCGAAGTTGCTCCATTATTTTTTTAAAATATCATTTTTTAAAGAACCCGTTATATGAGCGATACAAGTGGTTTCCTCAAAATTTATATGATTTTCTAAATTATGCTGATTAAGTTGAAACGCAAAGTGGGTACACTATTTGAAAGTGAGTCTTAACACACCCTTTTTCCAAAGAAAAAAAATTAACCCACGTATTTTCTTCTCCAGCCCAATACGACATTGGTATTTTTTGATTTTCCGAAAATACCGCTATGTGGAATTCCGTGGAATTCTCCGATTTTTCCCACTTTCAATACCAACGTTGGTCGAGGGCAATGTGTGTACGAAGTTTAGTTGAGATATTTTAATTTATATTCGAGTTATCCGATGCACAGACGGTCAGACAGACAGATAGACATGGCTTAATCAATTTTTTTTATTGGACAGTTACAAACAACCGTTATGTACGCAAAGTTATAATACCCGGTATTTATATACATACTTATGTTCAAGTTTATATCAAGACATATCTGAATTTGTTACATTTGTGGCGAATTACCTGCGTTCACTGTTTGACTTACATAGATATTTGTGCAAGCAACGTAGGTTTAAATATGTGAATATATGTATGTATATGTATGTACATATGTCTACATCTATGCGAATCTAATGCAAACATTTTTACTGTGTGCATAAATACAGCCACAATGATGTCATAAAAATAATAACAATGGGACCATGAAATAACTGCAGCTGTATCCGCAAACGAAACGTACGTAGATGTTAAATTATTAGGATCTATACGGCAGTAGAAATTTTGTAGATAATATTTAAAATACTTACTTTCTGAATCATTGGGGGGTGGGGATCCGCTGAAAACCTACGAAACCCCGTTCGGCCTGTGTTACGTACCTTCATATCTATATACATTTTCTTGGTTCGATGAAGAAGACATCGAAATAGATGAATCCACTGATCAACTCGATCGTCAAAGTATAGCTGAAGAATTATGTAATAGCTGACTGACGGAATAGCGAATCTCCTGTTTCGTTCAAAGCTTGGAAAAAAGAAACTAAAACTTTTCTTGTAAAGCACTACGTGTCTTTATGGAGAGTTCGGGGAAAAGCTCACATGTCTCGAAGGGGATCCAAAAGTGACCTAAATCGAGCTATGTACATTGTTTCTGAAGAGCCCTTAACTATGAAACAGAGCGGACAAATTATACATATATTAAGTACAAAAAATTTGGTATATTTGTTTCATGAATATCCAATTTTAACATTATTTGATCACTGCACTGTTATAATGAATAGTTTCACAAGATAGTTCACAAAATTTCACTATCTCTAGTTGAAGGAACTAACAAAAAAACTACATGAAACCTTTTTCCATTCATAACACAATAGCTCAAAATCAATTTTTTTCCGTGTATTGAACCAATTCCATTTTTTTTGCGATTGAGAGATAAGTGAACGAGTCATTTCTTCGTGTTTGGAAATTGCCTCTATGACAAAAAATTATTTTTAAATGTTTTATGTAAACAAATAAAGGGGTAAAAAATGGGTGTGTCCTGCCTTTCCCCCAATTTAAATGGTGTATAACATTTTTTTCCAAGCCAAAGTTACAGGGTCAAACGTCAGACATTCAAGAAAATTGTCTTGACTCTTTATAGCAGCTATAATATAAAATATAGTTATATATTCAAAAAACTGGATATAGAATTTAAATAAGGGTGTGTGCATATGACGCTTGTTGGACCTGCTAGCCTTAGCGATCCAAGAGGAGACAATGAAAACTGTGTCGACTACTCCTGCGCTTTTATTTTTTTAGTAATTTACATGCAAAACTTAAAAATAGTTCTTTACCAATTTTCAATTTCAAAACCCAATATCTCGATTTCGGATGCTAACTTCGATAAACAGAAAACTCTTATAAATGGAAAGCACATATAAAAAAATGTATTTAAAATGGAACATTTGATGGATTTTAATGAAACTACCTACCTTGATTTCGACCATCGAGTCGTGGGTCCAAACATGTATTTTATTTTTTGATAACTTTCCATATTAAATTTAATATAGATTTGTGTGGCATTTAAACAATGCGTTAAAAAAGGGAAATAGTGCAGCACTGTTGCAAAAAACATTGCTAAAAATTAATGGAAATTGAAACTGTGTTCCCGGAAATTTGATGACAATTCTATTAGATTTGTTGAGTTTTCGTTAATTTTCTATAAAATTTGTAATTTTAATTTACATGGTTTATGATAGAATAAACTATATATTTATAAAAAAGTTATGAAAAAATTGTCAAGAGAATTATTGTGAATATTTAAAAAAGAGCCCACTGCATACATAAGTAATTTAATTATACGAGTGTACCGACATACACACATATACATATGTATTTAATAAAAGCAATTTTGTATAACACAGTTAAAAAACATTTACATTTGCAAAAAATTATTACAAGAGATAAAAAAAGTCGTAATTGTGATTAATTGCGATATAATGAAAAACTAAGCTCGTAAATCTCAATTGATATTTTTTATGGCCTCTATTAAACATCTTCATCATTTTTAAAATAGCAGCGTTTCATTGCTTTTTGTAAAAGGGATTTAAAAAAATCGTAATTTTGATTTAATGAAAAGCCATCGTAAAGCCTAATTTGTATTTTTTATTTCCTCCATTTTTCAAATAGTATTGATATTTTAATTAGCTAGTTATAACCATAAGATTACAAGGCCATTTTTCTTTCAAAAATTGTTTTTTTTATTATTAATTGCCCTCTGCATAAGTAACCTGAAAACGCATTTCGGTTTCTCTCATATATGACTTATGTATAATTTAATTTAATTTAACTTTTCAAATAGGTGCCAAATCTCTTCAAAATATAACTTATGCCTTTATATTTTATATATTTGTCTATAATTTAATAAAATTTAACGTTTCATACATTTATCAACCTTCTTCAAAATCTAGCTAGCTATAAATCTTCTCCTACGCGGCCGCCGTAGCCGAGTGCGGGCCGGAGCAAGTAACATCGGAACTTATAGAAAAGCTTTTACTTATTATTAATATTATTATTATTATAAACCTTCTCTTAAGCGAATCAAACCGTTTGATAACCATCTTATAATATCTCGTATAACTTATATAAAATTTAATTAAATTTTGCTTTTCAAACTGGTGGCAATCCTCTCCCCTGCAAACAAAACCATGTCTAAAACCTTCCCGGTATAGAAACTAATAAATGTTAGCAAAATGTCTGTGCTGCGGAAATAAAGTATATAAGTGCACAAACAAATTGATTTTCTAAACTACGTAATAAACTTACATAATAATAAACGCCAAGCGTCCTGCTACTCGCCACATATCGCTCAAACTGTTAATTCCATTGCTTTGAGCCTGAAAATATACACACAAAAATTATAACTGGTTTGATATCTTTGTAATTCGTCATTTACGTGGATAAAAAATGGTTGGATCCCGGACCTTAATGCATTCTAGTTTGCTATAAAAGATAACATTTTTGAAATTTCTCAGTTCTACTGAAACCTTGACATATTTATGAAAAATTACAATTTTCAAATTTATTGATCGAAAAATCGAGTTTTATAAAAATTAAACTGATGACCATTTTAAGGCAACTCAGACCAACCCAGTAATGAAACACTGGATGAATATTCAAAAGTTAGTGGTCTACTAAAGCTTTCATGCTTCATAAGTTGTTTACAAAAATTTAAATGGATGGCTAAAAGAAATATATATCTGAGCGAACTTTGGGGTTAATACATACAGTAGAACCCGATTATATTGATTTTCGAGGGGCCAGTGAAAATACATCGCGCTAACTGGACGTCGTATAAACATAACTCTTCTATTTGACTTTTTTATTGTATAATTCTGCTATAGGAAATAATTACCCATCAGTAATCACTAACCAAATGTCAAAACATTTGAACTAACGACTGCACATTACTTAAATATTTTTGACGAGCAAAATTGCAAAGGTTTATTTCAAGTATAAAAATATGACGTCTATCGCAAACATTCGAATGAAAAAAACTAATGTCGCTGTGGACTAACCGTTATCCGACAATCGCAATTTTTGTCAATATATACATACATTCATCCTCTGATTGATTTAATAGAATCGTAATCAACTCAAGCTCCAAGAATATCCGGAATCACCTGCGATCATCCCATGGTTTTCGTTTTCAAAATCCGTCCCATTACGAATCGTGTTATGATCCAGAGTATTTAGGATTTAAATATAATAATTTGTTTAATTATAATCATTTATCTTTATATTAAAACTAAACTATATTTATATTTTTATACTTGAATCCTTGATAAAAGTTTGCTTTTACCATTTGCACATTAATTGAATGGTAGATATGTACGGTGGTTGACATAAGCCTCCTCATGATTATTTAGCGCCAAAGTCGATAAATGAGTCAATTGACGGTCCCAAATGTGCCTCGTAAAAAAAGGTGACAACACTTAAGCAAACATTCCTTTCGCACCTTGACGCTTCACTTAGGTCATAGAAAACCTGTCAAGCTGAATAATTCGGTCTTCAGCCAAGTGTAGATATAGTGTAGATACAGTTTCTGAAATTCTGTTGCATGCAAATGAAATGAATTGTCCACATCCTGGAGTAAACGTCGATTCACTGTTGTAGCGCTTTCTTCTTCGTCCCCTCGTGATAAATCATATTACAAGTATTCAAACGACATTATTTAATGTCCCTTTTTTAATGTCAAGAAAACAAATCACCCAATTTTAAATTTATCTTTCATTTAAGTTGAAATCGGTTGAAATTTTTAATTTATCGATTGAGTTAACATCATCAAACTTTTTGTCGTTTAGTTTTCGATAATTGACTAGCTAACGACAACAGCTGATTCGGCGATAGCGAAAATCGTTTCAAAATGGCTACCAAATAGCAACATCGTTAAAATTCTCGTTAAGATCAGTTAACCATGCGAATATCGTTAAAATAAGCTAGTGAATCGCACTACTGGCGCCATATCCGCTTTCGATATTCTGTTACTGCATAACATATTTTGCGAAGCTTCTAGTTTTCTGTGAATTTTTAAGATTCTCCTCTTTCCAACTGGTCAATTTATTCATAAATTACTTCGCTTAAAGCGGTTGGTCGTTTAAAGCGGTGTCATATTAAACAAATGTACTTTCATAGTAATTTGTATAAAAACCACATTTAAGGTTTCGGTTCCGTCGCTATAAGCGAACGGTAGTTAAATGTGGGGCCGTTATAAATGGATTCTACTGTATGTAGTAAAATTTTAAGCGTAATATTTTCGTAGAACCCTTTAACCTATTACATTTCCTCTGAAAATTACGCACCCTACTTCAAGAAATAAATTAAGAAATCCATTACAGGATTAAAATCTTCAGGAGAATTATTCACAAACTACTTTGATGGAATTCTCCAAATATTATAAACTAAATTTTCATTCTTTTCTTATATCAATGTTCATATATCGTAAAATTTAGTATCTTGCACATAACAGTAATATGAATGGAGTACCTAGTGTATACCTATGGGTAAAATTTGCCCACCTCACTAACTATATTTTCATGTGTGAATTTATGTTTGCATCTGCTAATAAAATTTGTTTAATTTATCTAATGACATCTTTTACAATATGAATGTTTCAAGTCGTTTCTTTGAAATATTTAATTAATTTGCACACCACTTTCGTTGAAGCAAGCAAACAAGCGAGCAATATATGTATGTATGTTTAATGTACATATATGAATCTCTTCAAAAATCAATTCTCGTTGTAATTAATTCCAACACTGCCTTATCTATACCGGCAAATTTATTTGCCGAATGGCTTCTAGCGAACTCCCAAAGTGCATAGTTTCCAAGCCATTTCCATTATTTCATTAACTATTTATTCGGGCGCACATTTCGGTTCACATGCATGTGTGCATATGTATGTAGGTATATAACTTTGAATTGTTGTGCAATCCCTCAATTGCACTTAGGCCAACAGCTTCTCAAGATTTTTTTGGACAGTAGTGAACTTTGTGTTGTTGTTGCATCACAACTGACTTGCTGCTACTCGTTGCTACGGGTAGTTTACCGAAGTCATAGCATTGTTAGAGCTGCCACCACATTTGTTGGTTGCAGCATTTTCAGTTAACTTTGGTTGGAAAATGTGTTACGGTCACCGGAGCATAGCCACATTGTTGCCACGAAGCAAAGTTACACTTAAAACCACAAAAGCACACACATTTCCTCATAGTGTATAAGTAGTCGTGATAAATATGTGCATACACTTAGTTCCCAAACACTCAACGGCAGTTGAAAATATTTATGTTCATAAATAAATATATTTTTCACTTGTTGATTTTCCAAGGTGTGTGTGTGACAAGCTGTGAAAATTGCTTTATAATTACTCAAGGGGTCTCCGAGTAGTTATTAGTATTAAGGTTTCTGAGTTTGTGCAGGAAGTGATTTTTGGAAAATATGCATATTTGAGTAAACGAGTTTTTGCGGTTTCTCTATACCATACTCTTTGTAAAGTATACATCTATGCACGAGTGTGTCGTGAAAATTGCAACTGCAAAATTTGCCAAATTGTATATTAATTGAGTATTTATTGTCAAACAAAGTTCACGTAGAAAAAGTTAAGGCGAGGTTTCTTCAGATTTAATGTTTACACCCAAAATTGAGTAGGCTTGTTATACAATATTACAAAAAAATATGGAACACCAGATAAGACTAGCAACCCCATCTGCTTAGCTTCCTTTTTTCCATATACTTACAGCAAAGCTTTAAAGCTAAAAATTTATATCCAATAGCCAATGAGAGTGTAAACGAAAATTTTAAGTTAACATTCAAAGCCGTAAGACAACTAAAAAATAAATAAATCAGCACCACCTCACATAAATTCGCCTAGCTAATGCTTGATGACTTAGAAACCAAAATTCCCGTAGTCACAGTTAAAATGAAGTAGACTCTAACGTTAGTAACAGTTTTTTGGCACAATTTTCAATTGGATACCTGTAAAAAATAGTTGTTGATTATCCGGCCCAAAATATAAATAAAAATTTTCCCAACATCTCGACTCCTACGCCATCTAGCGGAGTCAACATACTTTTCTTTACCCTTCTGCGCATTCCTTTCAAATATCATCAAAATCGGACTACAAATACAGATTTTCTGAGTAGCTCGACTCTAGTGTTATCTTATCAAAATCTTCTTATAAACACAGAGTTTCTTAATATCTCGGCTCGTGCGACCTGGAAATTATAAATGTAATTACAAATAGTTGTAGTACTTTAGGTAAGACACAAGTGACGAATCGGCTTGAAGATAAGAACTAAGTATATTGTCCAAATTTGTTTGAAATCCGTTCATTAGTTTTTAAGCCATGTTTATGGTATATACATAAGTCCATCGCACGAAATCAGACAATTTTTTATCCACATAAATTGCGCATTACAAAAGTATTATAATTTTGCATGCATACTTTCAGGCTAAAGGCAATAAAATTGACGCTTGTCTTTTATATACAGTTTAGACAACAAATTTACAAAAATGAAAGAAAAAACTATGTTATGACATTTCACATTTTTCCAAAAGAAACTGGAACTGCCAGATTTTTCGTGCAAGTTAATTTTCTAAAACTGTTAGTCTCTCTATACAAATGGACGCATATGAAGATCGTAGAGTGCAATTGCAACGAAGGGATATTTCAGCGACACAATTTCGTATCCTTTTAGCACGGTCCCCAACTAGGAATGTTTGATATTTAAGAAAGCATCGATATCATGAATCGATATAATTCGTGACATGTGAAATTTATATGCCGATATATTATTATTATTATTTTTGTTCTTATCATATAGTTACTGAAGGATTAAATTTTATTTTATTTTTATGTCCACAGGTATTATTTCTGTGTATGGTTTTTTCCTCAATGAAAAATATTTTTCTAATAAAATATCGATATTGCGAGTAAAATATCGTCTATATATCGGCCAGGTAAATATCGATATAAAACGTTATCGAACAATCTCGCCCCTAACCCTGGTGTTCCAAGAAGCATGAAAAAAGTAAAAAGCATTTATTCCTTTATAATCTTTAGTAAAAGCAATCGACGAGATTTTCTCCCGATACAATTTGTTATTTTATTTTATGTAAAATTCGGATGCAATAGCATACAGACTTTGTCTGCAAAAAGGCCTCGTAAAACGTACCGAGGAATAATTTTCTAGAATAATTTAATCCTCTAACGGGTTGCCAAATGTGATTTCAGTGGGGTTTCTTGCAGTAAGAGTCAAACACTTATTTTTAGATGGGAGGTAATGGGTTAAAATATTCTACGACAATTTTAAAAAATCAACTTAGTATTCCGTTAACAACAATTGAGTTATATTTTGCAAATCCATCGCGCATTTAAATACTGAATAGATATACTTTCAGAAAATATTCAGAAACTCCGAACTGGTTCCGGTTGTTGCACAGCTAAAACGCACCGCCTGCATTTTATTACTATAATTGTTTTGAAATAATATCGCATAAATTTATTAATTATTAATTTATTTTAAAAATAATACGTTTATTATTCTTGTAATCCATTTCAGGTATGGATAAAAACTAATCTAACACTATCGTGTGGAACCAAATTTTATGGTATACATTTATTTCGGCTAAATAATAAAAGTTTATAAACCACAGATATGTATGTATATAACGCCTTGGTATTTCATCATTTTTAGTTTTCTAAGCATTTCAAACAAATATTTGAAATATAACTAAAAATACTTTTATTGAAAACTTCAAAGAAACGCATGATTGCTAACAAAGTTTTTATATGTACTAGGTACGCCCAATTGAGCAATTCAAATAAATAAAATTCATAGAGGCATTGTTTGCATATGTATTCAAAATCATCAGACAACACAAATATTCGTAGTATCTATCAAAACTAAATCAAAAATATTTCGAACGTGCCAATGCATATTTTATTGATTTTATTTAACACTTCTATGTACATATGAATTCCGTGTGGCCAACCGTGGCGTATGAGCAACGTGGATTTTTTTTAGCTTATACGCTTACACATTGCCACAATTCAGAATATTTACATACGTCAAATTTATTGTACACACTTATATATATTTGAGCAGTTTTAATAAATAGTATTTTAGACATGCCTTAGATAATATATATTTTTTCTTTTAATCCGATTTGGTGAGATGAAAATTTCTGTATATTCCAAACATTAGGTGGAAGGAACCAAAACTGAGGCTTTTAATAAATATTACGCCCTCAGCGTCTCCTGGTGGGTCAAGTTGGAGTTTGTGTATATATTAATGTTAGTCAAATAGAACCATAACTATGGGTTTTCCAAGCCTTCCTGGCCATCTTCAACGTCATCTAGCGTATTTACTCAACCCTTGTAGGGCACTGTCATCTAGGACCTTAACTTAAATAGGTCGATGTAAAGGGTCAAAATATAAGCAGCATACTCATTCCGTGCGATTTATATGTAGTTCGATCTCCTTTAAAATTAAAGCTAAAAAAATCGTATTTCATCACTATTTTAAAATTTTAAAATTTATAATGTGATTAGGTTCGAATACTAAACTCGCGAATATACCGAGCCATAACAGGGGAAGCAAACGAAAGTACCATATATAAAAGATATTTTTTGATACTTCTAGAACAAAAAAAAATATTTTTTTTATGATTAGGGCTCCCTATGGTAATATTAGTTTGTGAAAATAATAAGTTTTTGAGCTTTATTTTTTTGTTCAGAAATAAAACTCAACTGCCGAGTTATATTTTCTTTTTTTATCAATATAAAAGCCCATTTTTCGATTGTAGAAACTAAAACTAGAATTAAAACTCAAAAATTATGATTTTTTCTGATCAAAAACATAAATCTCATAAAATATTAATTGTTTTTAATAGCAAAATAGCAATACAGAAAGTAATAATTATTTCCGATCGAAAAAACTCTCGGAGCAATCAAGAAAAATCAAAAACTGAATCATTCGTACAGAGTATGCAAAAAAATGTATCTATAAATATACTCAAAACTCTTCTCCGGTATTTGGAAGCAGAGAAAAATAGATCGAATAAAGTCTAAAGGTGTCTTCTATGAGTTCGTTTGAAGAAGGTGACATGATAGAAAATGGGAACAGCAAGTTTACTTCGAATTCCAAGCCGAAAAAACACTCTATTTGTATAGGAAATTTTGGTGGATTTTCAAAAACGCTATTATTAGGAAGCTGGGGTTAGATTCCATCCAACTAATATTATTTCTCAAATAATTCTTTAACGGAGCTAAATGAAACGTTTCCGCCCGTTTTCTAAAATATTTAATTAAGCGTTATTATGAAATTCTTATATATCGGGTGGGCCTTCCTGATCTATTTTTAATTTTTACTCCAGTTGCCGTGTGCATAAGTGAACGGACATACAGACATTTCTCTCCTGATTTTCAATATTTTTTTGTATAGTAAATGTAAGTCTATATCTATATCGCTTCCTATATGCTGTCATTTATATCCATTGTTTTCATATATTTATTAAAAGAAATTTTTTTCTACGCAATCATTTTGCATAGAGTGGTGAAAAAAATTGTATAAAGCTTTTAGCAATTTACTACAAATTAGATAATTAAACAGAAAACTGCACATAAATCAAAATTTGAAACTATGTGCAAGAATTTGGAAAAATCTCAAACATTTTTAAAAAACTTTTCATTCCAAAAAAAATGGAAAATTTTTAATTATACAGTTTTAAACCGAAGCCGAATTAGCACGTTATCATTCTAAGATTTAGTAAGCTATAAATTTGAAGACCTGACTTTTTTTTTTAAATTTTTAATAAATAATTTGACAGCTTGTTGAAATTTGAGATTTGGAAAAAATAAAAAAAAAATTCCCTAAAAATGATATAGAATCATTGAAAGTCAATACTTTTCAATCAACAAATTCTAGATCCTCTGTATAATTTATAGAGCTTGTGGCCAGGTTTGTATTAGGAATAATATGAGAAAACAACAATTTTTCAAAGTGGTAGAAGTGATAGCTGCTATTTCGGAGATCACCAAATCTCCTCATCAGACTTATTTCTTTCCGGATTTGAACCATGGTACACGAGATTGCTAGGCGAGTTCCCTTCAGAATGCTTCAGAGAATAATACTCAATTGTTTATTGAACGGTTTTCTATTAATAACTATATTTTATATGCTCAATTTTGCCTTTTTTTAGAATTTTGGGGGGTCCCATAGAATAATAATTAGTATTAAAAACGAGTTAAAAAACAATTGTGCATTATTTTTTTAATCTTCTGAAGAGAATCTCTGTGTGCTGTTGGAAAAATATTGATATTTAACGATTCTATGCCATTTTTACGAAAAAATTGTTTTTCCTCATATAAATTTCATGAGAAACTTTGAGCGCATTGAGCGACCTCTTGATGTAAAATAAGCTTTGGATGCGAAAGCATTAAAATTGGATTTTACTTTTCTTATATTATCTTATCTTATATTTATGAACTACCCTATGGTGCATAAACTGACGGGTGGAAACCGGTAAAATGGTGATTTTTTTTTTACAATACTAGCAAGGCTTTTCATGGAATTTTGTTGTTGTTATTTTTATAACAAAATATAGTCACAAACAAAACAAAACCAAGTAGCTTAAGGTTTCATACTTTATATGTACAACATTTATAAGAATTCAACAAATTTTCATCAAAATCTTAAAATTGTTACCCAGAAAAAAATTGAAGCAAATTTTGAATTTTTCCAAGTTTGATAAACTAAATTACATATATGGTTTTTGTTGTAGTACAAACTATATTTGGATACAAAGTTGACGAAACAAAATGTATCATGAAAAACCTAACTAATATTTTGGAATATCTCCGTTTGGTCGGTTTTGCTGTACAATTTAGATATAATTCATGTACATACATATGCGGTCTTATTCATACAAACTAAAATAGATTTAAAGCGCGTTATAATATTACATTTTCAGAAAAATTTTCGGTTTATAAAGCAGATAAGGTTTTTTATTTTTATTAATTTTTTTTGTATTCGTTATTTTTTTTGTATTAAAAGGCACCAGCCTTTCTATACTTTCAACAAATTAGAAAGCTGTATTTTGAATAGCGCTCGAGACAATTAAAATATCCTTTGGTATTGAATTGAAGCTTTCATAGCATTCCATTGCATTTGCAATAAAAAAATTATTCCAATTTAAGTTTTCAATTAATAACAAAAAATTAGTTTGACTTAACCCGAATTGATTTTGTATTGAGTGCTTATGTAACTACGTGCACACGCTCATAACAGTCGGTACGGCAGTCAGTCAATTTGATAGTTAGTTGGAAATAAAATAACAAAGTATTTTTTATTCATTCGTACATCATCGCATAGATTTACTCGCAATTTTTAATATCGTTTTTATCTTTCGATTTTTCCTTTTATTGCGCTCCATTTCAGCCAGCCAGCGTAGTTAAAATGTTAAAAGCTGCATCACTACTCGCATTTTGCAATTTTTTTAAAAACATCAGCTCAGGCAATGACTACGGTATAAAAAAGATAAAAACGAAAGCCCTACCCACTTGAAAGTGCTGCCTTCCCATGTATGTATGTATGTATGTATATAAAAAATATACGATATGAACATATCAACAAATCTACAAATCTTCTTCTTTAAAATGTCAAATTTTTACTCAAGTATGTCTATCTGTTTGTATTTACTATTTGTCAGCTTGCAAACTTTATATACATACATACATAAATATATTATGTAGATGCACTAGCAAAAACAAAATCCAAAACCAAAACAAAAACGAAACGCTCAGCTGGCAGAAGAAAATGTAACAAGAGCTACTATATGCACCGTATAAATTAGCATTCATTATTCAGAATTCACTTTTGCTATTTGTTTTGTGTAGTATGCCTCGCTGTTTCACTCAATTTTACTCCTCCATGAATTTTGCCTACATTTTTCTGTCATTAATTCTTGTTGTGCTATTTTTGAGCTCGCCACTTTGAGCTAAATCTACTGAATGTATAAATTTTTAACGAGCATTCTTGCTAAACCTTTTTTATTTTTAGTTATTCGGTCTTCGTTTTCTTATTTTCTGTTTTTGTTAGATTGCAAAGAATGACTTTCTGATGTACTGGCAACTGGAAATTACTTGTAGAAAAATATTTTTAAAAGCACACAGTTTTTTTGTTTTTTTTTTTAATTGCAATTTGTGTGCCGCTTCACTTATGGCCTTGACCTGAAAACTAAATAGGCATAATAATAATGAAAGTAAAATTTAATCACTTTTCGGCGAGCGACCTGTGGCACCCTTACACGATAAAAGTTTTTCTTTGCATTAGAGTGCAGTCATAAACTTATTAGGTCTGAAAACCTGTCGCTTTAAATTATTTATAATAGGTTTAAGCAGTTTTAGAAAGATTGATTAGTTAGAGTTGTTCAATATTTGAAGGATCGCCCCAAATAATGTTTTAAACGAGAACTTTTATGTACATCTTTTTTAGCAAATTCTCGTTTAAGAGAGTATGCCCAAAAAAAAGAGGTAAGAAAAAATTGTCGGTCACAACGTTACTTGAAAAGTAAAAAATTCATTTCTTAAAATGTAAAAAATTCGTTTGACATTAACTGTTCGGTCAAAAGCCCAATGATATTTTCATTGCACATTCCTTGATATCGCCGTTCCATTTTTTTTACTATATTGGTGCCAATGTTCTCGTTGTTCCTTACAAATCCCAAAATTTTCTGGGAATAAATTGACGTGCGAGTCTAAGTAATTTAATTTCAAGTTCACCCAGCAACCACAATTTCGTAACTATTTCTACTACTGTTTCATTGTATTCATTATTGCCTAAAAAATGTCCACTACATTCGTAAAACTTATAGCGTTTTCTTCTCTCAGCCTTTTCAATTATTAAAATATTGCGCTCTGATGAAGCAAAAAGTGTACAATTTTCTAATATATATATTTTACAGGACGATAGGTCCCCTAATTCAATTAAGCGTCAAATTATTATATAATTATTAGGTCCCCTCATTCAAATATTGCAATTTATTTAAGAAGACAGTATTAGCTAACCGCCTTTTTCTTTTCGTTCTTATGTTTTTCAAATTCGGTTTGGAGACAACCAAATTTCGGCGCTGTGCCATCTTCAAACGAAAAATTCAAACTGCAAATGGCACAACGTTTAAATCGGTTTGTCTCCTAAGGAAATATCATCCCTCAAAATGTTTATAATTTGTTGATTGTTTTGTTTCTAATTCATGGTCATGAGAATTTTTTTTGAGCTTATCTCATAAATTTGAACCAATCTGGCAATTCAAATTTCAGTTTTGGATTCAGCGGGGTACGAACAACACTTCGTTGTATGCTTGTACATTTGCCGCTGTTGTTGTTGTTAAAACAGCATAAAACATTTCCCAAAAGCTTGGGGAGTGTTGCTTAAGAGTTCGTTCTTGGCCGGATATAAATGCG
Source organism: Anomoia purmunda (assembly GCA_951828415.1). Classification (NCBI taxonomy): domain Eukaryota; kingdom Metazoa; phylum Arthropoda; class Insecta; order Diptera; family Tephritidae; genus Anomoia; species Anomoia purmunda. The sequence continues at coordinate 29,529,707 of OX639996.1, read as the reverse complement.
AGTCATTCCAGTATCGTAGAACCATTGTCGTGGGAACGCTCAAATAGCTCGATATTCGGCATCTCCTAAAATCTGTGACACACGTAATGTTCAAACACGACAGAGACAGAACTAGCAATTAAACTACCTCATGGTACGTATGGCGCTAGTGAAGAGAAAAGAAAGGTAGCTATGTTGTCGACCCGCTTCCCGGTAACATCCGCACCCGGTCTGGGGAATGACACCATCACAACTTGGCGGTGGGTTGGTCAAAAATATATTAGCTCAACACACATTGAGAAAGACCATGAACTCTTTCAATCACTACAGGTCTCCAGGTATTCAGCCAGTGATGCTACTGCAAAGAGGCTCACTCATTATACCACAGCTTTTGAAAATAATGAGGGGCTGCCTTGCAATAGCATATATTAGAATGACGTCGAAGAAGACCAAGGTTATCTTTATACCTAAGGTTATTTTTAAGCTAAGTCCTTTAGACCAAGAAGACACTTTGAGAATACCTTATGCGATATTCTGCAAAGAGTATTGTTTAAATTAATCCGTGCAATATGGTCTTCATACCATCATACCGAATAAAAGCATTCTCCTTGCATGGGAGTGAAGTCGGGTTTGTGAGTGAAGTGAAGTTCCCATAGACTAGAGAATTCCCTGCAGGGAATAAGTCGATGGAAATTTCTTCCAAGGAAACGAAAGTGTGGTATGCAGACGTCTAGTTGGAAAACCTTAAGGTTATAATCCTAGAAGACTTAGACTAAGCTCCAATGGCTAGCATGATTTTCCCATTACCTGTACTTTGGCAACAACATATAGAACATTATGATTTGGAAGGTAGTCTAGTAAGGAAGATCTATTAGAGGGCTACAAACGCAAACGCTTCATGTAATTTTTCAACCTCTAGAAGAAGAACTTGACGCTGTTATGCTTTCACTGCACACAGGGGGGTCCCCTCGTAGACACAATTCCACCTCCTTTTCGAGTGTGATGCTATTTGGAGCAAACGTGACATACACCTAGGTTCACCCAACGCCAAGGAGTAACCAATACACTTAATTCCACCATCCATCATTTTAGACTTCTAAATAATACTTTAATTTTTCTAAAAGTTGTCGGTCTTTACCCGACAATGGCATGTTTTTAAGGGAAAAAGCTAAATAAAAATTAATACCGTACAGAGTTTGCATAAGCCCCGAGGCCACACGAGAGCGATATATGGCTTATAATGGAGCGGCATCTGTGAGCAGTTATTTATTCAAATGCCTTTGTCAAGGGTTATATTCTAAATAATATAATCTAATAAATCGAGAACGACCACGTTATTGCGAATTCAACCATTCACATACAATCTACGCAATTTTCGAAATAGATTTTGGCAGCACTGTCATATGCTTGTGAAATTCTTTGATTTATTTGCGTTAAAAGTTAAAACGTTTGGTATTTTATTTGTTTTCCGCTCAGCGACTAACTAAAAATTAGAACAGGCTTTATATCAACCGCTAACTAACAGGTCGCTGATTGTGTGGTCACTTCAATATTATTTTACGCTCTAAATTGCTAACATCAAGATGCACACAGTGAGTGGAAAGAAAAGCTGGGATCATATTAGTATCTCCTTCATAGATGCCCCGACTTTTTTAGGCTGAAAATCAGTCACCTTGCCGCTCACAGTCGCAGTTTTTACTTGAGTTCCTTCCTTTCCTTTCTCCCTTATTTGTCTATCTGATATTATCACTTAGTATTTTGTACCCAGCCAGCCAAAGTTGTACTTTCTAGAGAACGGTGATCCAAACCTAACCTTAATTTAAACTTTCACCTCGATAGCAGTAATTTTAAAATGTTTTCAAACTTTAACCACTCTTTCCTTCCACCCACACAATTTAAGTAGCGCACTTTTGGTACACCCTGTACTAAACACACCCTCATATAAGTAGAGCAATGTCAGTGGCGCGAGCTTACCTTAATCGTCACGAACCCAAATTACGTTTCGAATCCTTTGATGCCAACAGAAAGTTAAATATTTTAAATAAATAAAAATTTTACATAGCACAATTGCGCGCTAAACAAGCAAAGCAACTTGTAAAACTTTTCGAGCGACTCATTAGCTAAGAGAGAACGAAAGCAAACTTCAAAGCGAGAGAAATTGTGAAGCATGAAATTCATTTAGTATTTGGATTCTAATTTGCTGTGTACGAGTATGTTAAAGCTAGCGAGAATGCAACTGCAAGTGTGCTGATGATGAACTTCACACTTTGAAAAACCAGCAACAACAACATTTAGAAATTTATGCTTAGGCAAACGCTTTGCATGTGCATAGCTCTTCCATTGCTTATTTATTTTGCAACTTTTATTGCGTTTTATTTAAACATTTGTATATTGTATATGTATGTAGTTATATAAGTGCTCGTGTATGTAGATATGTAAGCTAGAAATAATGCTTCAACTTTTAGCGCGGGTAAATTAACAAACATTTGACACCACAAAGGTAAAGGTGAAGTAGTTGGTTTTTTGTTTTTTTATATTTGCGTATGGGGCTTGGCAAAGAAAACGCAGTACTTCGTCTTTTTAAATGCTGGGGAAATGTAGTACTCATTTACGTTTGTGGTAGGAATTTTTTCATTTTTGGTATTTTTTAAATTTCATCGCATAAGTTACGACTTAATTTTATGGCTGCTTAAACAATTACATATTTTTAAAAGTGCCATAGCACTTGCATTTTTGTTTTCACTTCTTAATACTTTGTGTATATATTTTTATTGAGATGTCAAGGTGATGGTTTAAGTATAAGTAATACTAATGTGAACTGTTTATTTATTGCTAACTCATATAAATGCAAATTTATTTCTACGCGTATACATCAAAAGTGACAACTCGAAAAGTGACCACGGCCAAGTTTGGCCACACTTGATAGAAGTCACGTTGGACAAGCCAATTTGGCAGACGTACATAAATTGTTTTAAGTTTAAAAAGCATTATACATAGAAACTTCTTATGTATGAAATCAGATATGAAAATTGCATTAAGGTGTATCATCAAAAAAAAAAAATTGTTGGTTTTTGAAACGACTAATTAAATTTGGTGGATGTGTTTTGCGATTATAATTTAAACGTAAACATTTTGATTTATTTAGGCGTTGGAGGTTGAGTAATACTACATTGGAAACACATATGTACCTCTAAAAATAATTTTTTCATGAATTCATTGCGAAAGCACTTGTTAGAAGCTAATATGGTTCTAACTTTTCGAAAATTACATATTTTTTTATTTTGAGTTTTTTTGGATTATGAATTTCATATAAGTACATATTAGCAAATACCCGGCGTACTTTGTTAAGCCAAGCCAGTACAAATTAATAAATTTTATGCATTTGTGTATTGAAACAACATATTTAAAACAAATTTGTGTTCAACTTAAAAAAAACATTCATCAGCGGAACTCATCAAAAAGTTGCGGTTTTCCCAACGGAATTATACAATTTATTATGTTTTAAGCTTCCGCCAAGACATTTCAAAAACTATTAAAATTTACGTGAGCTGGATCGATTTAAAAATGACGAATTGAGTTTTTCATAAAGAAAAATAGTTTTTTTAAATGCTGTTTGGAAGAGACAACACTTGAGATGATAAAGCAGAGTAAGCTTAAGAGTAAGTCTAAATCCGTCAAGTTTTGGCCAAGTTATTCAAGTTTCCTTGAAATCAGTCTTCCCAAAATGGCAAAGGACGGAATTTCAAATTTCATTATCGTGATTCCATATATAATATATTAAATATTTGTACGCCGAACTTTTAAGCTTAAACTTTTGCAAGCTTTTTCTATTTCTGAGTTTTACAATATATGTAAATGGAAAACAATTATTTTTTATAGTAACTTATTTCTATTTCTATAATATTATTTATATTAATTATTTTATATTTAATGACGAGTCCTAAGCTGATAAAGTAAATGGAAACTAAATGACAAAAAACTATCGAAAATTACTTTAAAAAACCTCTATTGGATACGACAAAAGCCAAAAAATAACATTTTTACTTACAGGGATGTTCAAATTAAGTATTCTAAATTGAATTTCTATTATCCTTTGTTTGATTACGTTGGAGGCAAACCGGTTTTGGCGTTGTACTCTCTTCAATATCAGGTTTCGTTTTGAGAGCAAGAAATTGGTTTCAAAAACAAAGAATCTAAATTAACAAGACATACCAGATACATGGCGTGAACTTTGGCAAAACAGGATATTTAAACTACAATATTTTCAACTTTCATAGAATAAATTCATATTTTACAGCTAAATGTAGGGAGATGACTTTTTCAAAACAAGGCTATGATTAACTAATTGTCATATTTGAAATAATGCAATTTTAGTAGATATCTAGAATAATATTTATTTGACGGTTGAGTTTTTAAAATAAATAGTTATGAGTCAGACAAATTTTTCGAGTTGTCGGTATATATTATTTTGAAAGTAACATATATTATAATTGGCTTTACATAATAATTTTGACTGAGAGCAATTTTTTAAAACAACAATAACTATTATTTTGAGACTTATATTATAAAAGTCTTCCCATAACAATTATTAGCGAGAATCATTTTTTTACGTCTTTCACAGACTTTTATTTTGATACTTTTATCATAATAATTATGAGTAGTAACTAGCGAAGTGGTCCAAAAGTGATCCCGAAGATGAAGAATCGTCCCGAGTTAAACCGAAAGAGTCCTAAGAAGTCCCGTTTTTCAAGACTTAAGATTTTTCTTCTAACTCATAATTATTATCAGAAGACTTTTATCATATAAATCTCAAAATATATATCTCGTTAATAATTATTATGAGAAAATTTAAGTCCCAAAATAAAAACCTTTGAAGACATAAAAATATTTATATCGCTGATAACTATTATGGCAATTATGGCATTTATAATATATATACGTCTTTGGATAATGGTTATAGATTACTCGAAAAAATTGTATCTTACTATAATTATTATTGATAAATTTTACTCCTTTATCTTATAATAGTTATGTCTCTGAATTTTAGACTGAAAGTGAAAAAAGAGCTAAGCCCAGATAAGTGGATTTGTCAAAGGTTCAAAGATATACATATTTAATATGTGTCACTCGTTTGCTAAAAAAATGCAACGGCATTTAAATTTTCACTTTAATATGCTTCCTATGCTATGAAAAAAGGAAAACGCGTGTTCTTCTAGTAAGCAATTATTACACGTTACACCATTGCTGTTTTCAACAACAACATAAACACAGAGTTTGTTGGCATTGTTGCATACTTCATTCAAACAATTAGTTTTTTGTTGCAATATGCCACTCTCTCTCTCTCTCTCTAACCATATTTACATGCCCTCATCTATGTAGAAACTTTTACTGATTGCCATCATTTTTTTTTAACATTTTTTGTATCTGTTTACTATCCGTATGTCCGATGATCTCATAGGCTTTACTTCTGCATTATATGAATTTATCCTATTGAGCGAGCTTGCTCTGTCCATTAAGTTGAAATATTTCAATCATTTCAAGGCAAATGCTTTGCCCTCCATCCAAAAGGTTCTATACCCTTTTGTGTAGTCAGAGAGTGGCTACTCAGCTGAATTTATACATACCACTCACAAATTGTATACTGACTCTCAAATTTAATCTCTAGTTGTTTATATAAAACAATTATATACATATATAATTATATAATAACAATATGCATATTTTAAATTCAAATTTGATACAGTTAAGAGTGTTCAAAGATGTAAAAAAACTCTTAGTTCTTTTTATTGAATATATCATCATGCTCATCTTATTCTGATGAGTTGGTTAACATAGTTTTCCTTAAATTAAAAACTGTTATTACAGCCAAATATCTAAAGCAATTTATTACTCGAAAACAAAGAAAGCAAAAATTGTGTAACATTTCTTATTAAATGTACGATTTGTGAATGGTTCTATAGAATATTGCTGTTTGGTTTAACCCTTAACGTGCCGATAGGGATCAAATGACCCTCTCTGAAATGTATGCTGCTGTGATACGAAATAGAGGTATTTGATGAAACCATAAGTAAATGAGAGTATCTAACTGTTAAAATTTTTGCAATTTTTTATTGTTTTTCATTGAAAAGTAGTATTTTCAAGCATGTATAGTTCATGGTAAAGCTTCTCCTATGATACTCCATATATGGAAATTCACACTGAGAGTGATGGTGTAAATTTGCAGTTTAAAAAGGTCAATTATGTACTTTTTACAAACTTATTCCTATTTTCGTCCATTTTTCCGCCAATTTTTGTTATGTACTTACCATATATACACTAATTTCTTTTAAGAAAAATAAATAACATATTTTGTAATAAAAAATATTTTTCATTTGGTTTAAAAAGTAACTTTCGCTACTAAATTCAGAAATCTATTTTTGAATGTTTCATTGCCAAGTTCATGTTAGACTCTATTGTCAAGACCATAAAAATAGATTTCTGAATAATAAAAAAATAACTACTTTTCATTGAAACCAAATAGACAGCAGTTTCACCTACTTTAAGTTTTTATTTAAAAATAAATATCATAAATGAAATCTTCGACTCCAAAAATTGTAAGGTGTCATCACTTTCCAGAAAAATTCCAGGAAAACATTATACTTGAACGAATTTTACTAAATATTTCCATATTTACAGAGCATCATAAAAATCATAACAACTCTTTCGGAATTGTGTTATGGGAGGCGTAGACTTAAAATAACTTTTGATTTCACCAAATACATAAAATCGTGTAATTTTCAATATAAGGTTGCATTTTCACACCAGATACTATCCGATTTTTTTTAAAAATGTGATGTGCAAATGAATTGAATATTAATGAAAATATTGAGGAAAGTATTGAACAAGCGCGAAAATTAAGTAGCATTCGATCTACTATACCTTGGTCATTCGCTATATTTTGTCTAAGTCTGCAAAAAATAATACTTAGCTTTCATAACGCATTATAAAAATAACTATTTGGCTAAATTTGCTTATGTATCTTGTTCTACCATTGTAATCGAATGTGCATAAGGATGAGAAGTTGCATTTTCTTTTTTCTTATTTTCACAAATTTTCACAAACCGATTATTTGGTTTACATAAAATGCTGTAATAAGAATTTTGAAGGTTAATTTTAATGTTAATTTTACGATAACCATATTGTTTGAATTTTTAAACTTTTACTGACAAGGAATTGAAAAAGTATTGAGAAGTATTAATTGATAATATTGAGGTTGACTGTGCATCTCCAGTTGAATATATTATCAGCTGATTGCCTCTACTGCTTTTCACCATAGTATTTGGGGGATTTTTTTTGAGACTGTGGCTTACTGAATACCGAAATCTTCTCAAGCCACAAAAAATGTCTCTAATGAAAGTCTCAAATTAAGTGACTTAAGATGACACTGAGTTACTGAACACCGGCATTAAACTAATTTTAAAAGCGTTCACTTCCACCTCTTGCTTGGTAGGTTTAGTGCTCAAATTAGCAAAAGTTCAGTTAAGGAAACGAATACAAATATCGAATTGTGTTGGCTAATAAAAAATCTTTAGTATGAAATTGTATTAGGAAAACTTTAAATTGAATCCACCCACTGGCGGTGCCGTTTATAGAGCGCTTTATAATAATAAGAAGCTTGTGGAGGTCAGGAACAGTTATGAGAGTCATTGTGAATTTACATACACACATAACTACATATGCATACATGTACATACATATGTGTGTATATTTAATGCAGCTCTGTAACATAACATAAAGAACTCTTGCATACTGTCTGCCTGCAGCTACTGAAAGTGCTTCCCATCAATATATTATGAAGTGCAACACGCCAAAAGTGGGGCATGAAGAAAAAGTGGAAAAATGAATAACAAGGGCGTGCATGTGAGGTAGCTAATAAAACTGAACGTAAATCCATTCATGCTTTGCATACAATGTGGCTATGTACACACACACACACCATATGTGCATGCATACTACATAGTTTACATGTGTATGCGTATAAATAAATATTTGCACTCTACATCCATATGTACTCTATGTAATATTTACACTTGGCATTTTTTATGCATGCATCCATTACAATGCTCAGTCCTTTTCCGTACTTGGTTTGTACTCAAATATGATTCGGAAAAGTTTGTACAAAGGTTGAATAAGAGAAGAGTTATATTTTTATATTATCATATTTTCAGTTATAACAAACTACTGCATTTTGCACTAAAGGCAGATAAAAAAAAACATGAAGGTAAAGTTTTTATTTTTGTATACAGACAAAGGCATTTTCGTTGGCAGAAAAAGTGAAAACAATTTGAATATTTATATATGTATTTATTTGTAATTTTCTCCAATTATTCAAACTTTTCATATATTATAATATTACTCAGTATTTTGCTTTTTCATGCATTTTTAATAGCCAAGCTTTTATAAAAAGGTCATGCATTGAGTACTCTGTAAGTCAAACTAAATGATCAAGCTGCTTTTGCTAGCCGGCAAATTCATTTGACACCCTTCCAATACAAGAAAAGGCGCATAAAAATACAGTATTGTTTTCCGCCGCAAGTTTGAAAAAAAAACCTTAAAAAATTGAATTACACGATTTAAAATAAAACTTATTTATTTGAAGGAGCGTTAAATATTGTATTATTTACTGTGACAAATTTATGCTGAGAAACTTCATAGTTATGAGTATTAATCATATTATAAATAAATTTTACAGTGGTCTAATGGGTGTGTTCGTTCATGCGCGGCTTTGAATCGATTAAAATATTTAGTTACAGTTTCTTTTTTGTGCTAGCAAATTATGGGTTATTACTAAATATAGTTGCTACTCGAGATTAGCAGCATTAACAAGGCGATTTAAGTGTGCCCAGCGATCTTTAGGATCTAGCCTAACCGAACCGAACTTTGGCCGGTTTTGGTCTAAACTGAACCGAAGCCGAACCGAAGCCGAACCGAAGACGAACCGAATACTTCTGAAGTCTTAAATAATAAGTAATCAATGAAAATTTCACAATTCTAGATTAGTCTTATTGTTATTAAACAAGTTACATAAGTTTAAATCACATGGTATTTCTAACAAAATAGGAAAAAAGAAGTTACATTTTTAATACACGAAATTTACTAATATTATATTGTAATGAAAAATAATAGCTTATCGGTACTTTTATCTTCCAATCGATTCCGTCTATTTGCATTGGACACACTCGATGGCGGAGTAGACAGTTATTTTTTCAAGCAATTTTGTTAAACAGAAAAGTTCGGTTTTGATACCTGTGTACAAAAATATTAAAATATTTTGATACATATGTGCATTAAAAAACGGATGCTCATTTAATGGATAATTTTTTTCAGTATTATTACAAGAATTTTAGAAAACAAGATTGCGCCTTCTGCGCTGAGAGCAACTGTTAGTGACGTAATAAAAGCTAGACATTGAGAGAGCAAAGAAAAAATTCTATAAACACAAGGATGGGGCGCAGAAGAAGCCAGCACACGACAGAACGATTGAAAGTATTGTTAGCATTCTTTGTATAAAATAAATGGAAATTGATTTTATTTCCCCGTGAATGGGTGGATACTGTCAAAACGACGAAGGGGGGCTAGCGGTCTGTGGAAGAAGCAACTTGCAATCTATCATTCTTCATATTATTATTACAAATCATATAGCCCTCTTTGACTTTGAGCTGGTGAAATAAACGGAGCATTTTCTACCTCTACTGATACACTTATTTGCCGATGCCGAAATTAGGTCGTTCTTTAGTGTTAACAAAGCCCTAACAAAGAATATTTTTCAAACTCTAGTGCACTAGTCCCCGGGTATTAGAACATTGTTTGCACAACGGTTGTTTGTAACAGCCTAAAGCAAAGTGAATATCAAGATATCTGAACGAAACTTGGTACACACATTGGCCTCGACCCAACGTAGGTTGCGGTCGGGGCAAGTAACATAAAAAAATATAGAAACGCTTTTTTCTAATCGGGTGAGGATAGTGATTAGAGCAAATGTGTAGCTATATCGTTAAAACTATATCGCTGAAACAAATTTGGAACGTGCTTCGTATTTCCAGTCAGGTAAACACCACACTAAATACGCTAAGCAAAAACAACACAAACCCAATGCAATGCCAAACAATGTTTTACGAAATTAAAGAGAAATACCGCAACTACACCTGAAGCACAATCTAATCCCCAGAATAAAAAAAAACACAATAATTTCGCAATATGCTCTGATTCCCTTTTGACTATCAACCCTATAGCTAATATAAACAGCGACGATCATTATTCTACCTCCATTAGAAATATAATGATAACAAAATACCCTAAATTAATATTAATTTGGGTGCCAGGACACGCCAATAAAACCAGAAATGAATTTGCCGACTATACCGCGAAACAAGCAAATCTAGCTCCATTACTAACGACAAAACACTTCAACTTAATTGACATAAAGAAAAACATCTAACCGATTACAGGTTGTAACAAGTATCTTTTCCAACTTCCGATTCAATATCCTTAATTAAATTCTTTATTCCTGTGAAAGTACATTCGATGCCACTATGTATAGAACTCGATTTCTTTTGCATGGACACCACGGGCACGCTTGCAGAAGTCCAGACGCTGAAACCAATTTTCGACGGTTTTCAAGCATAAATCGGCCGATACTGCTCAATCCGAGGCGGCCAATTGACTGGGCGATTTCGTGAGATAACACGTTCACCAAACTTGGCTTTCAATAAATCGATTGTGACATTCGCTGTGTGGCTTGTGGCGCCGTCCTGTTGGAACAACATATTATCCAAGTCTATATCATCCAATTCGGGCCAAAAATATTCGGTTATCATTGAGCGGTAGCGATTCCCATTCACAGTAACGTGCCGGTCTTGATCATCACGGAATAAGTACGGCCCAATGATGCCGCCGGCCCATAAACCGCACCAAACCGTATTTTTTGCGGGATACAATGTTGACTCATGGAGTACTTGTAGATTCCTGCCTGTCCAATAACGCATATTTTGCTTATTGACGAAGCCATTCAGCCAGAAATGACGACCACCATAAATTGGACGTAGCGCTCTTAAAGTTGAGGCCATCGACTCCAAATTTCGTTAGTAAATTTTAATAATTTCGACTCGTTGTCGGATCGTATATCTTTCCATGATTAAATGGCAAACCTTACTGAAGAGAAATGTCAAAAGAGCGGGAAAAATATGGCGTCGTTTGCTGTCACTATCGGTCTACTTTTGTAGCGTCCCTATTGCAAGACCCTTTAGATGTTAAGCATAAGGCCTCGATGTCGTTGCTCTATTTCAAAATTAGTTTAAATTGTTTAATATATATTAAAATTTTATGTCGCAGAAGCACTACACTCGATTTTCTTGTATCTTTAATGCTGACACCTAAATCTACAATCTAAAAATCCAACAAGCCCAACAAATTATGACAACTTCAAAAACACACCCTATTTAAGTTTAATTTAGATATGTATATGCTTAGATAATGATAAATATTTCATCATACAATTGAATTAATGTCAAACAATGGTTAGTTGGCAAATATTGTTTTCAAATTCATGCTCTCTTTAATTATGTTTACATAAGTACAAAAGTATGAATGTATATTTAACTTGAAGTGAGTTTTTTTTATTATTATTATTTATTGACATATTTAGATACTTAATGTTTTACGTTATCACATTGAATGACATCATATGCATCCAAACAAATGCAAAGTACATGTGGCCCGACGGCGGCGTCGACGGCGCCAGCAACACTTCTAATCCCCTGTTTGATTATTTAAAAACATGTTCAACTCAAGCAAAACTACAAACAGCCAGCCAGCCAGCCAACCAGCCAGCCACCAGCTTAGCGCCACAGAAGTTGAAAAGTGGAAGAATAAATTCTCGTTGCTACAAACTGTGACGATGACAGTTTAAAGTAAACCATTAATACCACCAAAGGCGCAAAATATTGGATTTGTTTGGCACGTTGGTGGGCTGACTACTCTACTTAGAGTGTAAGCTGGAAAAAAATGTGCGTCGTCGACCTTAGATTTATTTACTCCCATGCGTGAACACTCTTTATCGTTCCTTCCATTTAAGACGTGGCGGACGGGAGGAGTACAACTGTTGCTACTGACTCCGCTTGCACAATTTTCTTAATAAATGTAGTAACTTAAAATTTATGAATTTTATTTTTGTTACACATAAACTTAAAATCTTCTGCTAAAGCAATATTACTTTGTGATTTGTTGTCAAAAAACAAAAAAAAAACTACATTACTCTTCATGTCATACGAATAAACAGAGGCTGCAAATAATGGTTATTTTTCTATTTTATTTTAGCAAACAAAAATCTTATGGAGAATTGTACATCAATATACTCCAAATTTACCTGATTTTTTTAAGTTTTATTGAATTTTTTTTCTGGTCTTATTTATAGTTAAAAAATTAAGAGTTATTTTGCTAACTTTATTTTTTTGCTTAAAAGTTTTATGTAAACTGTTTTCCGAGTTTTACTTTTTGCTTGCAAAATAAAAACTATTCTTTGAGTTTTTTAAATAAAAAATTTCCTTTTTTGTGCTTTATTTTTCGCTTAGAAAATAGAAAATAGTTTGAAGTTTTATTTCTTGCTTGGAAAATATAAATGACGTTTTAAGTTTTTTTTTCTTGGAGAATGAAAGCTATTTTCCTTCTTATTTTTTGAGTATTAGTATTTGCTTATAAACTAAAATACTGTTTTTTGTTTTATTTTTTGATTACACATTAAAAGTTATTTTTAATTTAATTAAAGAAATAAATATTAATCTGCTAGTATTATTTTTAGCATAGGGAGCCGTGTCGAAAAGGTATTATCTACGCTAAAATAAAACTCGAGAAATTACTTTTATTTTCTAAGCAAAAAAAACTAAACAAATTGCAATTATTTATGTACTTAGCCGAAAATGGATCTAAAATAATTTAATTTCATAAGCAAAAAATCGTATTAAGTCAACTTCTACTTTTTAAAGTAAAAATATAACTCAAAAGTAACACTTTTTGTCTGAGCAAAAAATAAAACTCAAAAGAGTACACTTATTTATTTAGCGAAAACTAGAGCTAAAAAATTTGATTTCCTAAGCAAAAAAATAAAATAAAATAGAGTTAAAAAATTTAATTTTCTAAGCGAAAAATAAACACCAACAAATAAGTCTAATTTTTAAAGCAAAAGTCCACTCAAAAGTAACTCATTTTTATAAAAATAGTTCTCAAAAAATAAATTTTCTAAGCAAAAAATAAACTCCAATAAAAAATCCTATTTTCCAAGCAAAAAATAAAACTCAAAAAATTGATTTTATTTCCGACGTAAAAAATCAAACATAAAAAATAACTCTCAGTTGCTAAGCAAAAAAAAAAAATTAACTAAATTTTCCAAACAAAAAATAAAACTTAGAAAATAACTCTTACTTAAAAAAAAAACATTAAAACTCAAAAATAGCCCTATTTTCTAAATGAAAAATTAAACTTAAAAGCTTAATCTTATTTTATAAGTAAAAGCTATAACTCTAACAACAGCTCCTATTTTTTAAGCATAAAATAAACCTAAAAAATAACTTTTATTTTCTAAAAAAGGAATAAAGCTAAAAAAAATAATTATTATTTTCTAAATAAGCAAACCATGTAACTGAAAATAAACCTGAAAATTACCTTACACCTATTAAAAAAAATAAGTAAAAAAAAATAATTCTTATTTTTTAAAAAACTCAAGCAATAACCCCTGAGCACTAAATAAAACTTGAAAAATAATTAATAAGAAATTATATAATAAACGTTTAAATTGGTTACGGTCCCTGCGAATAACACTCGACTGCTCCTTTGGTATTTTTTCTTCCAAAGATATTTTGACTTAATGCACTTTTGTAGAACGTATATATTTTGTGTGTGCAAATATCGCCGCTGGTGGATCCCTTCAATCCATACAGCACAACTCAAGCGTTCAGACATTGCTCATGGTCAGTTGCTTGCTGTGGCGACAATTTTGTTGTTGCTAATACTCTCGGGGCTATACAAGTTGCGGTGTTTGTTTTGTTGGTACTAAGCTTTGTTTAGCATTTTATTTTTGCTTGGGTTTAAGTTTGCAAACACCCTTATATTGTAGACATAATTATACAAAAATACAAAAATTACATATTTCCTAATTTATATCCGATGTGTAAGAGTATAATAAATATGAAATAAAAATAATTTATTGTTTAGAATAATATAAATACAATAATATTATGTGTGTAATCCGTAGCTACAGGTATCACATGACAACAGTTATGTTTTTCAAATCACATACATTGTGTCGTCTGACAACTATGCGGAAATTTTAATAATTGCTAGAAGCTTGTCAACTTAACCAGCACTCCCCCTTAACTATAAAAATACAAAACTACATATTCATTGCCATTTACACCCATACATAGGCAATTACATAGTTATTATAAGTAGGTAGTATATAGTACCTACATATGATTTTGGTGATGCGCCGCCTAACAATGCCTCACAATGTACTCGTTGAAATGGCGTGACGATTGTCATAGCAATCTAAATTAAATCATTACAGCTTTAGCATCGTTTACATCAGTGTTTAATTACTAATTACTTTCTTCTGGTTTTAAAAATTATTAGTCTCTAATGGCTCTGAAGTAAAACGAGTGCAAACTGCTGTGAAATTTACAACTGTGCAGTTTCATCGGAAGAACAGTAAATATATTCAGATAATTAGCTTCAAGTGAACCTTCCAAATAATAATCATATTAAATATAACTAAAGGCCTAATTTGTAAAAGGAAGGTGGGAAGATGTAAACAAGGGGATAAGGTTAGATTTGTGTTTAGCAATAATTAATAAATTTATTCAGCTAATTTCATTGGAGAAGCAAAGTTTATAATTAGAATATTAGCCCGGAAAATAGTTATAAGTTCCACGCAGCTATGCTAAGTATTTTGATATTGAAATATTTGAGCACAGCAAGAGTAGCCAATCTAACTGAGGCACTCGATTTATCACCCTTTCATCCCTCCAAACGCATGGAAAGCTAAGAGGGTGATCTTGCTGTTTCAGTCGGACAAAGCAGTGAATAGGAGAGGACCTTATCCGTCGGCTTTCTCCAACAATGATGACACTTCTGGGCTTTGGAAAGCATCAATAAGACTTCAGAAACCAATACAGCGTCAGCAAAACACTCAACTTTATATAGACCTAGGTGATTCGCAAAAGCGACTACATATAACATATGCAGACATCATCATTTCGAACGAAGTAGCGTTAACCGTTCGCTGAACTTACCCGAAATTTGGCATTAAAATAAAATAACCCCAATTAACAATTTTCAATCGAGTCAATGACTTTGCCACAAAAAAATATTTTTAGTTGATACTTTTTGAACGGATACATTTGAGTGCTATGTAATAAACAAATCGATTTGTAAGAAGAATTAATTTTTTCTCCACCTACTACCCAAGTCTCCAGATTTCTCACCCAAGTCTACCAAATCCGTAGTCATTTTCATCCTTCTTATTACTTTCAGAACTAAGAGACCAATATCTTTCTCCGATTGATCCACAACTCCAAAACTACTTTTTTTAATGTGGTTGAAGTAAGCAAAGAACATTTTGAGCACTTGTAGAACTTGGGCGAGCCGAAGATATTCACCGAACATTTTCACATTTCGCACACTCTTTTTCGACCATAATGAACCTTTTTTCTTTTAGCAATAACAATTCTACACAACGGATTTGGCCCACCCTTAATTACATATCGCTGCCACCGTAGCCGAGTGTGTTGCGTGTACTTCCCTTATTCAGTGTGTCCCGGGTTCAAATCTTGGCCGGAAAAAATTGAAAAACGATCAGGTTTAGATTTAACAAACTTTGATTTTTTACGAAAATGGTCACCGGAAGTTTTAAATTTCTCTCTTACACTTATCAATTGTTGCAATCGAATTCGCTTTGACTGATGGTTATCTACTTATATTGATATTTTTGGCGTTATCTCTACATTTATCATTATAGAAATAATAGTGGTTAGTAACATGATTCGTCGGCCATGATTTTTTTAAGTTTGACAATAATGTAAAGTGTTATTATTAAGAGCGAAGTAAACTACAAAGAAAAGTAAAACAAAAAATAGACAATGGAAAATATTCAAATTTGTTTTTTTTTCTGACGATAAATGTAACCGTATGTGTGAGAGTGTGAGTTTGTTGGCAAACTTCAAAAATATTCAGACTGACCATCAGAGGGTTAACCTTATAAATATTTTTATCAGGAGGTGGTTAGTACAAGTTTATAACTCTGGTTTTACTATTCGAATCATTGCTATTAGAAGAGAAACAAACCATAAATTACCCTGAAAACCTTAAAAATTTTGTATAGATACAGTGACTGTCAAAATTAAAACAACATCTCACACGTGTTTTGCAAACATGCAGTTTCTTAGCATGCACGGTACTGATCAAAACGTATTGGTTTAATTATGTATGTCACTCATTCCAACAACGCAGGAGGTGCTTTAGTCGTGTTCGCTTAAATTGCAAATTTTAGATTAGTTGAACTAAAACATTTAAATTATAAAAAGCACTAAATAAAACTTTTGAATTATTAACAATCAATATATCAGCAAGCAAAAAAGGTAAACAATTTAATTTTAAGTTTTTTTTTTGAGAGAATCGACGTACCACGGGGGTGCTTTAGTTTTCGACAGCACTATATACTTAGACGTGGCATAGGCTTGTGAATGTCATTCGTTTCTTGATTTAAACCAGGTATATATATTTAAATGAAACCAGGTACATACATATATCTTTAAATGAAATTGACGTCAGTAGCAAGAGAAAACAAACACCAATTTTAAAAATGATCAAGGAAAATGAAAAGAAAATTCAATTCTTAGCTCCCACTAAAAACAGTCAATTCATAAGATTTGATTAAGCATGACGAAAACCACATGGCCCGTGCTCGCCAGGGCTGCACTGAGATTCGTTTGCTTATATTGGTTTTTATTGGCAATATCAATCCTCGGACAGGTATTGCCGCTTAGCAAAAGAAAATGGAATCACTGAATAGCCCGCAGTCAAGGAGAGTGAAATAGTACAAAAATATGTACTGCAACTAACTTTAAAACAAAACTAAAAGAAAAACAAATATCTAAACAAATCGAGCAAGTGCAACAATAAAACTCCACGCCTCACTGACATATCGATGACTTTTGAATTTCCATTTAGACAAAACACCTGACAGTGGCAACCATCACCGAGCGATGAGAAACCTTGGCCAAAGTGTTGATATAGGCCAGTCATCGTATTCAGCATTCAACAACATTCACCGCTCAGCAAGGAGATGAAAGATGATGCAGAGTGCCAGTTGCAATTTGCCACATGCCACTTGGTGGTAGACGTCACAAATATATGTACTTTCAAAAAATGTGTGCGCAAGGCTTGATAGATGCAAGGAAAATGTGGGGTTGGTGGGTAGAGTAAGAGAATGTTGGTACGAATTGACAGCAGCTAGTGAATGAAGTTTTCGAGTAGTCAGTCGTGACTGAAATGTTTGAGATATGAAATCTTTTATAATACATATTCAATATATTCGTGCATTAATAAATATATGTATGTAAATTTGAATATAGCAAGTATTTATGTTCACCTATTCGCTCTAATACTCGAGAATGAATGAATGTTTTGAATGTCAACACTCAATCCAGTCGCTTTCCAATATGCATCCATTTGCATCAGAGACAAATAAACATGTTTTGCCGTAAGTGAAGTCCACAATTGCACCGGTAAAAATAGTTGTTAGAAATCTCTTCTTTGCTTATTATTTTATTTTTTATTTACTAGTATATATTTAGTAGCGGGCCTCATATATTTCTAAATAGGAACGGAAAATTAAGTATCAACTACAATTTTTCACATGTTTATCGCCGATGCCAATTTGATAGAGTCTGGTATAAGGAGTAGCCACGTCAGACCTACCCAGTAAAGAAAACACGAGTATTCTGTAAATTATGACTAAAACTCGTTCTTTAACATAATTTTTAACATATCATTTAATGGGATCAATTTGGAGTAGAATTGCAAACCATCTTGGGAGGATATCTGATCAAATTTCAGTTTCAAATGACCCACTTTGACATGGATAGTTTTGCTAAGGCCAACCTCCAGCTTGATAGTACAAATATAGCTTTTCCCCGCTTCTAAATACTTCTCGCCATAGTGATATTTCATCCCAGTGCATTTTGGTTCAGCTTTCTAAAATTTGTTGAAAGTTTCACAACACGATGGCGAACCAGAGTATTTTTCGCCACCATCCGCTTCTATTCCTGGCTAGAAAATGGCGACGTCCTACCTGCTGTGGCCGACAATATCCACGGTGTTAAAGTTTATTTACTTATCGACTTCACTCGTCTTACTAATTCGGGAATTTTTCCTTAAGGGCATTGTACCATACAGTGAGGACTGAGCTTTGGCTCTCCAACTAAAACATCACAAAGTCAAGAGTTTATGCAGGCAACAATAGGATTCGTATGTGGCTCTTCCTAAACTAGCAAGACACCGCAACTAGCAGCTCAAGATCGATGATCCAAATAGAGTAAACTGAGAGTAGTGCGGTAATTGTCGTCCATATATGTATGATCTTCGGTTTTGTCTATTCTGTAAGATCCGCAAGCCAGTAAGCTATTAAGTTTATGTATATCGGAACAATTTTCCGTCATGCTTTACCAAGTTTGGTTTGGTGGAGACAAACCGGTTTCTGTATTGTGCCATTTCCAATGGCATTTTTCGTTCTTTAATGTTACACAAGTCGTAAGCGAAGAGGCGAATTTTTTTATACTTCAACCTCAAAATTTCTGATCCACGCCTCGGGCAAGCATCATCCGTACACCAGACGAAAGGGAACATAAAAATCAAAACTGCAACCCATTTTACACAGATATCGCAAGCCTTTTTATATGCACTCGAAATTTTTTAAGTTGAGACATCTTTGCCTCCCATTATATGTATCATAAGATCAATTCAATAATTATTTCGTAGGTGAAAAAATTATTGTTAGGAAGTATCGAGTGCTTTCAAGGATCCAGTTCTTCTGTGTGGATCCTTTTTGTAATCGGTTACTTTCTTTCAATTAACTTTCTTTCAATTTTAGTAAAACCAAAAGCAAGTTTCGTGGCTAAAAATTACAGTCGACTTTTTACAACTTTTTTTCCTCCTGACAGAGCACAGTGGTCTGAACTTGAAATCTAGATCGAAAAATTGAATACTTCAAATTTATTTTGTTTTTAATTTGTATATTTCTTCATTTCTTGTTCGCCTGTTTATTAATGACTTAACGAATAAATAGTTTTATATAGCTGTATCATTGCTATATCAGAGCTTTACTTGAAAGCAATTATATAAAAATGTCATATGTTAACTAGTTTATATCAGTTTGATAGTCTGATTTACACACTAGAAGATAGCCGAAACTATTTTATTATATTTGCGAGACCTAGGTATGTTTAAAAGTCGTCAAAAAATGAAACATTGGCATTTCTACAAAATGACAGAAGTTAAAATATGCGAATTATTTCAGAAAATTATTTATGAACAAATTCTTACTTAAACTTAAACTTTATACAGATATTAATATTTTTTACTACTTTTCGATATATTCATGCTTACAGAGAGTATTAAAGAATTTCTTCCAGCGCATTTGAGACTTTTTTCATATAATTTCTGAAAACATTCTTCTTACATTATATCTACAAGGATTGCTTGAGCAAAACAAAAGCCTTGAACACCCTGTTTTATTAAAATTGTCAGATTTCTTTACTAGATCCGTAATTTTAAACATTTTAAATCTTACTTCTTATTTTTTATAAGCGATCTCGAAAGCCTTTGCATGTCATGTTTAACTAAAACACATTGATTTCTTAATGTTTGCGTACGCCATGTTCGATCCACCATTTTGAATTTTTGACGTCTGACTTCAGTTCGCAGTAAGCGATCTCAAAAACATGTAGGAACAAAGCAGTGTCAAATTGTATCAAAGCGTCACTGAGCAAATAGTTTTGTCCATCTAGATATGGCATTCAAACTACTGTGCGGTTTCTTCCATATTTTTATATAAAAGAAAACAACTACTGAGCTACTTCACCATTCCATGATATTACACTAAAATTAATTGGGCTATAAACTTGCGTACTCGAAATTTGTCTACAAATCCTGTTTAAACTATTTAAAATTTTGAATCAATAAATTATCGATTTTCAGTTTTCAATCAATTACTGGTAGGGCTAGCTGTACTCCGATTTTGCTTAAGAGTAGTTCAAAAAGTTTCTAAAATCGTGTAGAAAAATGTCTATCCTAACCATTTTCCCAGCTTAATGTACAAATTTGGTAAATTCGGTGCGTGAACGATGAATGTTTACTATTTATGTAAATGACAACTTAGAACTGAGTACGTTAAATCAATCCTGTTTAACCATCAGTAATGATGGTGATGAATGATGAATGAATTCATTTGCGTACTTAGCGATTTTAAGTTTTTTTGGTACTGCCGATCATTTGGAGAATAGAATGTTCAGCACTTTTGGCTTTATTACTGCCTGACACTAAAAAAAAAGCTATCTTTGATCTATTTTCATGAATAAAGTCAATGAATCAAATTTAATTAGCATCATAAGATGGAATCATGTGATATGATCATATGATAAGTGCATATGATGAGATCTAAGGCAGATCGCAAAGTATGCGACTGCGCATATTGAAGAGCGTAACGTCGATAACGGCAAAATAGCATAGCGGCTATTTCAAAATAAGTGTAAAATTCGAAAAACTTTATTTGAGCTAGCCCACAAAAATTAATACCATACGCAATTGCAAAAATTCCGAGTGCATTTAACTAACTGTATAAAACGGCTTGCGTCATTTGATTAAAATTTATCTTCTTCCTTTTCAGTTTGGTGTATGAATGATATGCGCCTGAGAAATATAGTGCATAGTAAGTATCAATAATATATTTGTTATCTGCCTACATTTTTATAACTAATTATAAAACTGAATATAACTAACTCATATCAACAGGTAATTAGCTGCACCAAGTGCCACTTCATTCCATTAACGCCAATTCATAATAATCGACAATTAAATTATATTTCCCATGCAATTACAAAAACCAGCAAACCTGGCTTCTGATATTAGTTAAACAGTTGTTGTTTCAAATATTATTTAATTAATGCAATTACTTGTGCTGTCCATTATTAAATAGATATTCAGCATTTGTTGTTATGGTTGTTGTTGTTGTTGTAGTAGCACATGCCAGACATGAAAGCGCCAACTTCAGTTCAAATGAATTTCCGACTGCAGGAATGTTTGAATTAATTGCAGGAACCTGTTTTGATTGCTTCAACCTTATCATTGCGAAAAATAGCTGGCTAATGATGCGAAATGTATGTATGTATTAACTTATGTATGTATTTAAAAAAAGTTGTGCACATACATACATACATATCTGCAGTGTTGCCAGTTTAGTTATTTTATAGATATGAAGATCAAGCCTTTTTTTTTTAAATCCAGTTAGCTATTTTTAACTATGTTTGTTATCGTTTGTTATATATTGAATCGATTGACTTCTCTTACTGAACTTTTTTTGACACCTTTTCCACAATTTCATTATTCTTTTGATGAGTTTATTTAATTACAGCCAAATTAAAATATAATTGTTGATGATACAGAGTCAAAAATACGTTAAACTTGCTAGACTTTTGATAGACAATATGTAGATCACTTTGTAGGAGCAGTTCGGCCAAACCTACAGTTATATACATATATGATGTAAACGCAAATTATTATAACCGCCTAGCACGTCAGTAGCTCCTTTGCATTGCTAACTGACGCCAGCTAGAGACCCCAAAAGAAGCCAAGTCGTTCTCCTCCTGGTCTTTCCAACGTATAGGAGGCCTTTCAGAGTCGGGATATTTTCTTTCCTTCATACATATTTTCTTTCTTTCAACCGCAGAGTCTTAATTCGTTGAACTAAGTCAATGTCGCCATATAGCTCATACAGCTCATCGTTCCATCGTCGGCGGGTTCTCTGTCGCAAAGGCGTAAATTCCCAAAAATGAATCTTTGTCGCGAACACTCCAAAGGACATGTCACTCGATGTAGACAGCGGCCATACTTTACCGCCATACAATAGAAAGAGCACGATGAGAGGCTTATAAGAGTGTAGTTTTGATTCGTCGAGAGAGGATTTTACTACGCAACTCCCTAATCAGCTAAAAGTAGCAGTTGATGGCTAGAGAGATTTTCCTGGCTTACATTGGTATCAGTATTGATGCTGGTTCAAGGATAATCAAATTTCCTCACTTTTTCAAAATTGTAATTGTAAACGGCGATCCATTACCCGAGCACGTTGACTGTTAAATTCATTTTAACCTCATTCAGCTCTAGACAAATTCGCTTCATTTCTAAAAACTTTAATGATTTATTGAATGAACATATTTGATGCAATCGGCGATAAAATATGTAACTGCATCAAATTGTGGAACTAAGTTGATTAATACCCTCCTGTCTCGGCAGTGCAGAGTTAGTTCCATCTTATGGGTGAGATGCATTTTCAACTCACTGAAATCAGAACAATTAAAACTCGCAAGAGAAAATCTTGTGTGTAAGTTTACGCTACAAAATACCAAAATTTTCGATAAAAATTTCGAATTACACCTCATAAAACATTCAACGTTCCAAAGGCGCAAAATTTTAAAGGCAACCCTCGTTATTCTTCCAGTTAGCTTAGCGGAGATAGGAAGATTCCTCAATATGAATTTAATAAACCAATGAATTAAATAAATTAAATAATATTCTTATCGCGAAGTATTCCCGTAGAAAGATTGGACAATGTTGCCGTTATCTCCAAATATCAATCAATAATACAATATTTCAAATGATCTAAACGAATTTAGTTTAATAACTCCAATGACACGCAATTTTATTTAAAAAGTCTTCTTAATTTTTTATGTGATTGAAAATACAATTTTTTCATATTTATAACGCACCATACCCATACTCTTAATCAGAATTTCTAGAAAATTTTTGGTATGCAGTTTTCCCTTAATTTTTAAAAAAATCTTCTTTTAAATGACCTCAAATCGCTCAGTATTATTTACGTATGTACATATGTTTGATTTGGATCATTCAAATTACTGGATTTCATACGCCTTAGACAGATGGAAACTTCCATTTTCTTAAAGTCTCAATTAGTTATTCTCTCTACTGTTTTTCTTCTTTTTTTCTTAATATCCCAACTTTTTCTCGAACATCCAACTGTCATTTTGTATTTTCTTTCATGAATATT
Source organism: Anomoia purmunda (assembly GCA_951828415.1). NCBI lineage: Eukaryota > Metazoa > Arthropoda > Insecta > Diptera > Tephritidae > Anomoia > Anomoia purmunda. The sequence goes on along the minus strand of OX639996.1, from coordinate 29,506,363 downwards.
TGCACTTTTATTTATTTGAGCATACATTAATTTTGTATAAATTGTTATTGTTATTGCTCTGCTAACGGTTCGTTTGTTCGTTGATTGTGATTTTTATTATTGGCGCATTCAAGGTGCATTTTGTCATCGGTTAATTTAAACACAGCAATGCAACAACAACACCAGCCAAGTTGTTGCATTTTATTTCAAACATAAACATATGTATGTATGTATGTATGTGTGTATGCACATTTACCTGTAGCCCATAGTTGCTGTCAAAGCCATAAAGAGGCGAAATTGCATCGTTGGCTCGCTGAGTGCCGGTGTCTAGCGGGTGATGACTCTTCAAGCAATTGCTATCATTATCATTGAGGTGTTTTCATATTGTTTTTTTTTTGTTTTTAGTCATGCATTCATTTGTTTTGCCGTGTTGATGTTGTTGTTGGCGCCGGCTCTTTGCAATGACGCGTTGTCTGCGGCGAGCGTTGGAAAGTGGGCGTGTAAATGACACAATTTTACACAAAACAGACACTCAAACAAAGTTGAATGCAATATTGCAAGTGTAGCATTTGGGTACTTGTATCTTAGAGATACATTTTATTTCAGAACAAATGGCTATCTTTGATATATCTAAATACTTGTGTAAATAAGTTCGTATGCATTTGGTATACTACGTACGTACATACATACATACATAGACACTCCATCGATTTAAGAAAGTGGAGCTTAGTTGATTATTTTGTATTCATAAACAGTGGTCGTCATATCTTTAGAACCAAAATTTAATATAATACTCTTTGCCACTTACATTTACTAATTTATTTTTATAAGTTTTTATAAAAGTATGATTCATTGTATAACCTAATCCACATACATAGATCAATGTTTAAAACTTTATACAAAATTTAGAAAAAATCAACAGATTTTAAGAAATTTTCATAATATTTTCGGGTGTACAATGAAATCCCGACAAATAAAGTCCGTGCCGATTAAATCCAGACACGGCCAAACACCGACCATCCATAATCCCGACATGACACAATCCAGACGATTGTCTTCTGTTTGCCCCTAAAACTAACATTTCTGTTCTAAAATTATAATTATTCCAACGAAAAATTTTCAAAGTATTTAGTTGCGCCATTGTGCCTAGTATAAAAACATTTCTTATATTCCTTATGCAATCATCTTTCTTTGTTGTTTTTTTTTGTTGCCATATCCGAGCATTTTTGGTTGTTTTTTCCATATCCGATGGATATTTGTATGTTAACTAAATCTTTTTTCTTTTGAGTGGGATAGAGGGGTCGTACACACATCACAAAAACTGAAAACCGTTCCGCGCGGATGCCGATAGTTTTTGAGTAATTTATTGTTACAGTTGCAAAATTGACCGAATGAAATTTTTGCAATTAACATGATTTAAACAAACGAAAGTAACTAGAAATCTCCCCTATAGAAAAAGTCAGATTTTAGAAAACGTGTTGCCGGCATTTTGAATTGTATGGATATTGTGTTATCTGTATATTGTCAGGTCGGGATCTCGTTATGTCTGTATTATGTTCTGTCTGGATCGCTACTTGTGTGGATTTTTAAAAATTGTCTGTCTTGTCCAACATTTTCATATTGTTTACTCAGAATTTTTAGAAACTTTTTTGTGACTGAAAATTCAGGTTTGTTTTGCGCATTTTCTTCCATTATTTTTATTAGTTGTACCTTAGCGGCTTCACAAATTTGACACATATTGCATGTAACTGTTTAATACAGCCATATTTATCATAAGCAAAAAGTGTCCAGAGTCTGCGCCTGCAACTTTAGTGGCCTCACATGTGATCACAGGTGCAAACAGCTCCTTTTGTTTGATCGTGCATAGTGAAGAGTAAGAGAATAGTTTTTAGAGGTTTCGATTTGTAGCTTACAAGTGTGATTTTATCATGGCAGATAAATATGGGCGTTTCGACACGATGAGAGAGATAATAGGTATAAACCAGTTATCAGCTGTTTAATTTCGATTGGTGTCGTGTAAAGTTTCCGTGAGCAACTTGCCATAATAATATACTAAAGTTAAACCATTGTTTCCAAAAGGTGGAGAGGCGTCAAACACATACTTAGTTCTAATATCGCATGCCAAACAATTTATATATATATATATATATATATATTCGAAATGGACAACGCCCCGTGAATGCCAACAGCTGTTCATCTATTGTTATGTATAAACCAGGCTTGTAAAGATCTCTGCACTGTTTGATGAAAATTTTCCAAATATTTCTGATCTGAGCAAATTTGTCGCGTTTCCTTTGGCTTTCTCGCGCCCTACGATCATCAAAATGTAGACATCTATTGAGGAACTTAGATCACTACAAGCTCATGACAGTAATGTTTTGAGATCCATAAGGCGTAGAATCAAAAAGTTATTTTCTCGACACAGCATTGTTCTTCTTCTTCTTTTCTTTTTTGTGAGGAATTTTACTTTATTACTTTACCGCCTTCCACCCCTTCCGTAGAAGGAATCTTCTCTAGCAAACAGGATAAAAAAAAGCTTTTCTACAGAAACTCTCGAATTGTATTTGCCCTACAAAGCCGATTTTTTTGTAACTATTTAGTTCTATTTTATACACATTTAAGAAATGTAAGTAACTAATATTTTAGTTTTTTGTTAATTTTGTTTTTTGTTACGTTTTTGAAACAAATTCTACGACAAGGAATCTTCCAATCAGCCGTACATATGTAAATAAGTTATGCACATTTTTTTCTTTATTTGTTAACTAATTTTATAAAAGTTTAGTGCGGTTTATGAATGCAAATGAATTACGTATAAAAATGAAATAAACAGAATTACTAGCAATACATGGAATTCAGTTTTCAAAATATGCATGTCAATATGGGTATGTAGTATGTACATACATATGTATGTAAAATTATGTACAACTCATTTTTGGGAGCATATGAATTTTTCCTCTATCTTTTCGTATTTTCATATATTTTTAATTACATTCGTATCCGACATTTTTAATTAATATTTAATGAAGATGAAATGATATAATTTGTTTTAAATGTTGATACAGTTGTTATTGTATGAGTCACCTTTAATTCCAAGGAACCACTATGCCCACTTTAAGGTTTTACATAATTTTTTTTAATGCTTACCCTGAACTTGAGCATGAAAATATATTAGTTTCACACTTTTGAATAATCGCCTTATTTATGTGTGTACATATTAATATTGAGTGAACACATTCTCTCGATCGTCTGTTGAACACAACAGCATGTACACACACTTACATTTACATACATATATTCCTCCATACATACAAATCTTTCAAAACATTATAATAATTTAATATTTTAGGGTGGAGTTGCTAATTCAGCTGCGGTCAAAAAATGTTAATTGAGTAATAAATTATTTGAACAGTGACCAAGCAAAAGCATAAAAAAAATTCCCAAATTGTTTCAGTAATTCAAATGCCGGTAACTATGAATTTCTTTACAGACCCATTCAAATCTTTTAACATGTTTTCTTTCATACCTACTCAGCTTCAAATTTCAAGGTTCAATACGCAGCAATTCGAATGTGTGAAAATTTAAAATGACTTCGGGATTATGTGCCAACATTGTTTGCCATTTCGTTCGCTTGCCATTTCATATTCTAAATTTCCTAATAAATAAAGGTTTTGATTGATATCACTAAAAATAACTACGAGTGGAACTGATGGATATCGTTGATAGCATCCTTCGGCGAATAGGCTTGCTTGTGCACACAGTAGTACAACCACATAGTATATAAATTCACTTTATTATTTATGAGCATACTTATAAATAATCGCTACTACATATTACATACAAACACACATACATATCCATACAAAGGTACATATTGTATACCCAACAAACACGAGAATATTGAATGTAAGATTGCGCTTTCCACGCAACGCTAATTCGCTCTTTATCGATTTGACAGTATCCACTGATTCGTGACAAAATAAAATAATGTTTCTTTTGTGCTGACATTTTTTACATAAACAATGCAAAGAAAATTTCCAATCATTCTGTTTTGTTTGTTCTCTCATAGTCTGCCTTTTTTACGTCACTTTCAGTTGCTCTCAGCTCGAAAGGCGCAATCTTGGATTCTATCAATCTTGCTACCAACGCAGTGTCATATATATTCACAATAAATGATATAAAAGAACCATTATTTTCATTTATTTTCTCAAAATTATTTATTTCAATAGCTGTCCGTAGCAGCGACTAAAATGGTTCTTTCCGAATGTCGAATTCTCGGTGACGCTTTCGGGTTTTATTTAGCGAATGACGCCAGTATTATTGTCTTCCAATTCCTCACTATTTTCTGGTTATCCATGTAGACTTTACGTAGCATCAAAAGGAAAAAGTCTACAGGATGTAAGCGGAAAATTCACTGGCCGAATTAAAAATTCGCTCAGCTGCTCTCGCAATAAAGCAATAAGTTCATGTGTTGTGTGGCAAGTAGCGCCGTGCTGTTGAAATCAAATGTTGTCGAGGTTAGAGGCTGCAAATAGTCAGTTATGACAACGCAATAACGGCCCCATTCATAGCACGGTCCAAGAGCTAAAATCTACATTTGTTGCAATATTATATTTTGTACGAATTTTAATCTGCTGATCCCCAAAATGGCACAGAAATGTTTCCATTTTGAGATACAGGGTTTTGAAAGTTCATAAAAAAGTGTGGGAAAAAATTTAAAAAAATCAATCTATGCTGGGGCAAAACTATCAAAGGCCTTCAGTATACTAAATCTCAAAATCTAGATGTGTTGAAAAATGTGGATGTCCAAATCCATAGAAAAATTCCATCAAATGTACATTCCATACCGTGTAGTTACGTTCCGGTAGGTATCATTTTTGAGAAAATATAGATTGATTATTCACCATACCATAAACCTAACCAAACCTTTGTTTTCTCGGGATGTAATGGCGGCTCTTCCACGTCGTCGGTTTTTTCTTTTACCCCAAATAGGTTAATTTTATTTATTGGCGTGGCCATTATAGAACGAACACCATTTATCTTTTTCAAGCTTTCCTAAAGCCCAGTTTTTCTATGGTGAAAGGTCAAACAATATTGAAAAAATAGTACTCTAGTTTGACAGCGTTACCTGCCATAAAATCGCTACTAAGAAACCCCGTTATAACGAATAGAATTTAATGAAAGAACTAACCCTTGCAAGAGTCAAGAATAATGACCCATTTTTATTAAAAATACTATCATTCTCAAATCATCCTTTAAAATATATAATATGAGTGTAGTATTAGTCTCGAATCCTTCTCTAATCAGAGAGTAACCGCAATGTTTGCTGGGCATGTAGCAAGATGACAATTGATTAGCTTTTCGCCAAAACGCATCACTTTGATCTCCGCTTAACAATAAGCATATTTGCGTACGTAATGCGATGCTGTTAAGCTATTCCAAAGAAATAAAAATATGGGTTCGCCTAATTTTTTGGGGCATTGTTATTTTTAGTCTCACTAAATTTGCCCGAACCGAAGCATTCATAGAAGAAGGAGAGCACGGGCTAAGTATAGAATTTTATGTTAGTAATCACAAATTACTTTAACGACCGTTAAATGCTTAAAAGGTTTGGGAAGCTTATATAAATAAATGGAATACGGATACCTTTACCAGTTTACGAGAACAAATCTGCTGTTGGGATTTTGTACTGCGGCAGATGTTTTAACACTAAATGTTCAATGAGTTTCTATGAGTTCTTCAATTAACTACTGAAACGGAGCATCTGCTTTTGGTTTATATAAACATAAACTCTAAAAATTAAGAATAAGGAAAGAAGCATGGGACGATTAAATCAAGTGGTCTTACCGTCCGGGGAATATCGCAAAAAAATCGTTATCAAACGATTTAGAAGAGTAAAGCGTTCTGTGTTCACTTTGTTCAAGTAATAAGTATACTGTGAGTAAAACCTTCCCAGATTAAAATCCCAGCTGGGTTTGCCTTTAGACAAAGATTTTAATAGTATATTATAGATTTTAAAAGTCCACAGAAAATAGAAACAACAAATTTTTATATGAAACTATTTGTTATTTTATTTTATGCAGAATTCGGCTTTAATCGCACACATATTTTATCTGAGAAATCCCCTAATGAAATTTTCCGAAGAATAATTTTCTAGAACATTTTAATCCACTAACGACTTTCCAAATTTGTTTTTAGAGGGGTTTCTGGAAGTAAGGCCAAAACGACATTTTTTGATGGAAGCTAATGGGTTAAATTATTCAACGAAAATATTTCCGTAAAATTTTACTGTATGGCTTAACGTTTCATTTTGTTCAGACAAATATATATGCATTTTAATAATGTTTTACATATACTGGATGGGTGTGCTTGCAGTAAATATTAACAAAGACAGAAATGGTTTAAGTTGCCAAATAAATTTCGGACAGCGTAGTAAATCAGTAATTATATGAATAAAAATATTATTGAAAAAATTATATGCAGTACGAATAAGGTTCACTCAAAAGAAAAGCAAACGTATGAAAATTATAAATTTTTTTTTGATTTTTCTACATCAGAGAGGATTTATGATAAGTACTCGAAAATTAGATTTGCATTTTTAACTTATATAATTTTTGAAAAATAAAATCTAAGCTTTAATTCAATATACAAAAAAAAATTTGAAAGTTAATTGGTCTCAATAGTTTATTATTTGAAAAAATACTATAAATATATTTAGGGCTTCTGGGGCAGAAACCCTTTAAGTACATAATTAATAAAAAAATGAACTTTTAAAACTTCACATTAATAACTTATTTACTTGAAAATATTCAGTTGGATATAATTGCTACGAATAAAGTAAACAGAGCCACACAATGATTGGCCCACTTCAAAGTTAAATAGCTCGGCAAAGGGACTAATCAATCAAATTTGGAGTTTAACATTCGATTCCTAATTCTACTCTCTTGCTTTCCTGGATGTTGGACACCCTGTATAACTTATTTGCTTACGTTTAAAGGCTTTCAGTACATTTGAGCCCTGCTAATTGATGATAAGGTCTTCAAGTGTATTACATATGCATTTTAATTATTTATAATAACAACACTGTATTTTTATGTATTATATGTATGTGTCTAAAAAATCCAAAATAAAGCCGAACTAACATGTACTTGTTATTTTTCTTTTCTCTTTGCAGTTTTTAATTTCAAACAAAATCAATTAAAGCCTTCTCCACATAACTCCAATGCAGTTTAGATGTACATTTCAGACATATCTCGAATTATTTTAGAGTGCACATTGTTAAACGGTGAATTGTGTGGCCTCTAACAAGTAGCAGTTTAAGCGTTAAGAGAAACAAATTGATATAAATTATTTAATATATAATTTACTGTTAGCCACAGACACAATGCGACTGTTAATCTTCATATTGGCCTGTTGTAAGTATTCAATTTTATTTGTCAGAAAATTAATGTATAATTAAGTGTTTTCAGTTATATCTCATTCCCAACTGAAATATCTGCTTTTAATTTTCATTTATGTCTCACAAGTTCGCGGAAAGAATGGCTATATTCAAAAAAAATCAGAAACTCATTTTTCTCAATTTATAGTTTTCAATTTTTTTTTGCTAGCATATAATATAAGTTCGAGGATACTGCCCATTCAGTAGTTTCGGAGATTGGTGAGTTCAAACAGGCAAACAGAAATTGAAAGACAAAAATCATAAAAATTATCCAAATGTATTCTATTACATTCCCTGCATAACTTTCGGTCAATTTTAAAGAAATTTTCAATCTTCAGGCGCGGATTTTTTATAGTTTTATTATAGTATATATGTATATATAATTATATATATTATAATTTTACTTCCCGAATTTAAAACTTTTCTAATTATTAATTGGTAGTGACAGAAAAACGTAAAATAACTTCTATTGCTGGTTTAAACCAAAAACGAACTAAAAACAATTTTATTTTCCATCTCAAAGCTAAGCTCTAAAATTTAATTAGTTAGTTTTGCTTTAAAAATTTTAATTTTACTAAATTCTAAAAAGATTTGAAGATTGGTGAAAATAAGCTCTTTCAACATAAGGTTTCATTTTAAATTCCAAGAGCAACCAACAGTGACATATTTGGCAAGTAAAACCCAGGAAGGCTTTGGGGATGAATCGAATACGCCATACTCCCCCCTTTTGGTGGGCCTTAAGAGTGTGGTTTTAGGCCTGGCATCGGCCAGATATTGACGATAGGCCAAATATCGGGAAATAACGGTGAGAAGAGGATCGACACACGCCATCTCTTTGTCGGCTTTAAATCAGCTTTCAAAAGCACGAGAAGAAGTTGCCTATATGCCGCGATGTCTGCATTTAAGTTGTATCCCTGCAAAACTAATACACATGTATAAAATGACGTTGTGCCTTCTCCGAGCCGTTTGATTCCAAACGAAGTTTGAGACAGGGTGACTCTCTTTTGATCGACTTATTTAACCTTATGTTAGGAAAGATAATTTAAGCTGTGAAATTAAACCGGCCAGGCACCATCTTTTATAAGAGTGTGCAACTGCTGGCGTATTCCGATGACTTCGACATTATTGGCCTCAACAACCACTCCGTTGGTTCTGCTTTTCCAAGCTGGATAAAGAAGCGAAACGAATGGGTCTGCAGTGTTGATGATTACAATTTTGACAAAGTAGAGAGCTTGGAACCAGCATTAATACCAACAATAATGTCAGCCTCGAACTCCAGCAAAGAGTCTCTTCTGCCAGTGAAGCCCTCACCCGACGAACGAAAACCACGCTCTTTTTATTTTAAAATAAAACTTCCTGTTAAAAGACCCTTTATCCGTTTTTGGGGCATTCTATTTTTATTTGGGACATCCTATTTTTTTCTTTTTAAGTTTTCATAATCCTCATTAATACAGCGGGCATTATACTATCATGTAGATAACTGTTTTTACATAGTATATATCTCCGAAAAATCTAAAAAAAAAACCCTAAGGTAATGGTGTATGCCATCCAAGTTAGAATTTAATTTTGTTTTATAGTTTGTTTAAAAAGCTAAAACTTAAAATCTTATAAATAGTTTATGTATTTAGCACATTTAATTCTTTACTCTTTTTATAGTGGCACCTTCCATTGACGCATATCACGTATCAGCCGCCTCAGCGGGAGTTTCCTTTATCAATGAAAATAATCTAGACCGAGTGCCACAAGCAATCAACGCACAGAATGCTGTAGCGAAAACACTACGCAATCGCCGAATGTACGCTATGTGTCCGCCTCACTTCCAGCGAGTCGGCACAGAGTGTTATTCACTTCTGCCACAGGCTAGCAGCTGGCTAGAGGCGCATTTCTTCTGCAAGGACAAAAATGCAAAATTGGCGGAACCACAAAAAAATGCCGACCGTAAATTGCGTGTCTTCCTTAAGCAATACGACGCACAGAGGGGATGTGAGTAAAATACGCATATAGCGCATAGCTGTCGAGCAATATCCTTCAAAACGCTGAATTTAAATAAAATAACATTGTACAACAGCAATTTTGCAACAGAGCTACTATGGCACAGCCCAAAGATCATTATATTTGCACTTAAAGGTTATGGGAGTCACAAGCACAAAAACTTGAAGAGTTGCATCTTTGATGTCTAGAGTAATGTTGTTCCTTATAAAGAGTTAAACCTTTCATGTTTACACTTTGACCCGCCACCTGTATTCCTTAGGCTATTTTTTTACATCATTTTATAATCCAACAATTTGCAAACGACCAAAATTTTTAGCAATCAAAGCTGTAACTATTAAATTTTTCGTGGGTCTGTTGTGCAAAGGCCCATTGTGACTCTTTTAATCTTTGAATGCAAATAAAAACAACTCAGACATACTGGACTAAAAGTTTCTTCAGCAAAAATTTTGTGAACAATTCCCTTAAGGCGAATTCATATATAGATATATATAAATTTCAAAAAAAAAATGCTATGGTTGCTCTTTTGGCAAAATTTATCAAAATTTGTTGTATTGTTTGTTTGAATTAACTTTTTTTACTTCTAACACAGTAAATGATCCCATATGGATTGGCGCTACCTACGATTGGCAAAGTAATGTGTGGCAATGGAGTATTAGCGGCAAAAACATAACCTATGATTCCTTCAGTCGCATGGAGCCTGAGTAAGCGACTGACTACTTATATTTCTTTTTTCTTTTAATTACAATTTAGAATGATTACATAATCACAAGTCTAATTAAAGTAGAATCAAACTTTTGTAGTCTATCCCACGTTTTGCTTTAGTCATGAATAATCGAGATATTATTAATGAGCGCCTATTTTGCAGGATCAGGCAGAGCTTGGAAAACCATTGCGCTGTGTATGACCCAAATTTGGATTACAGGTAAGTGGAGAATGTTCAGCAGAAATAGCAACACAAAAGTCACCAATCACACAAGCTTGGCATTTAAAATTGGCACATTTTAAAAATTCAATTTCGACATGACTTCCAAATGAAAGATACAATCATATCATAATGCTGAGCAAGGTCGTTCTCGATGTTTGACCAATAATATACAAGTACTAAAAACTCATGACTGTACAATCGCTTGCGTATTACGTAATGAAAACGAATCATTCGAGGAGCATATAGAGACGAATTTCAATATGATGCCATAACAATAATTTTCGCATTCGCTACTAATTTTTTTCTATTGTCTTAAAACGATATTTTTTGGGTTCGAGTACTTGAACCCCAAAATCGTATGGAATTTGCGAAAAAAAATTACATGCAAAGAATTATTTAAATATGATAATATTTCATCAGCTAAAATAATTAATCTCTTTGCAAATTTTTTGTGCGGTGTGGTCTGTGTAGTCAACTTTGTTGAGGTATGCAGTACCGAAATTAGTCAAATAAAATAGTAAAAAGATATAGATATAGGAAAGAATATACATTTTTCAAAATTGGAACCTGAAAAATCGGCCAAAACTGTACTTGTGCAATCACTTTCTAAAAGCCAACCAAATAAGCTTCTGAAAAAATTGTGACTATAGCTTATCTGCAATTAAGCATCGAAATTTTGGATGTAGAGTATTTTTACTCCGATATTATGGGTACCCGATTATTTAATAGCGGTACTTTGAATATGTGCCGTGTCGATATTATCGCTCCGTTATCGTGTCAATGAGAACATCCTAATGAATGAAAAACATATTACTATAAATGAACAAGCCAAAAAGAACATAATTTATGCAAATCGTTGTACCAACTATTAAAGATTTAAGACAAATTGTGAGTAACCAAAATTTTCCTTATCGCGGCTACAAAAGATCGCAACTAAAGTTGAGTTAAGATTAAAACAGGAAGGAACCAGAAAGCATTGTGTCTATAAATCTACGCGGTCAACTTGTTTTTAATCAAATTACTTTTAAGCTATCCAGATGGAATAAAATCAATGCTTTTTGAGTTTTCATTTCCCGATAACGATTAATCGGTCACACATTGGTCAATAGTGCGATTCACTAATTTTAAACGATCCGACAATCGCAATTTTTGTCTACAATATTTGCCGTTTGCAGTGACGATTGTGTGATTCACTAACTTAATCTTAACGGCCCTTGACAGCTGCCTTTTTCTATTTACTCAAAGTGATAAAGAATGGCATAGACAAAAAACAATGATCATAATACTAAGCGCGTTTTAGTTCAATTCAAACTACAAATATTTAGAATAATTTTTGTATTTTGGTTTAGATAGTTTTAAATTAAATTAATCGAACTTACCAATCAAAAAGATGTTATTGTTTCCGTTCGCAAAATGTTGGCCCACTTGGCTCATATGGAATCTACGCTGTTTAGGCAAATCATTGACAGGATGTATGCTACGTCGTACGGATGATCGTGGATATTGCGCATTACTCACCTACGGGTGGTTGATTGCAGCCAGTTACGAGTATTGGCTTACTTCTTCCTCACCTCGTGACATATCATATGTATGTATGTCAATTATGCAAATGACTGTCGAATTTTCCTTTTTCGAATCGAAAGCAGCGAAGAAAACTCCGAACTTTAATTTTTTCTTTTAAATTAAAATAACAGATTTTCCTATTCTCGATTGAGTTAAAACAGATTTGTTATCGTTTTTATTAATTGCGCTCGGTTTGGTCATACTCAGTTTCATTAATGGACTAGCATTAGAACGAATGCAAATTTCCATATTTCTAAAATAAAATGGCAGTAAATTTTTGCCGAATGGACGTGTTAAGAAAAATTTTCGTATTTGAAGGGAAAGGAAACTGCAAGAGATGACTGTTTGTTGTGCTTTACGGGTATCTTTTTAAAAATGAGAACGGCGAGAAAGTTTCCTCCTACAACAAGCGTTATGGAGCTATGATTCCCGATTAATTTGTGTCCGAATAATAAAAAAAAACTATTTAACATATTTCTACATACTTGCACCCCTGCAATATGTCAGTAGACTGCCAGTAGAGTAACCTCAGGGGATTGAGTGGATTATATTTTTTTACTGTAACACTTTATCGACAAAAATTTGCGTCTAACAATCGAATCTAATGTATTTTATAAATACAAATCTTCAACAATTGTTTTCACAAGATATATAATATAAAATTAAAAATTTACTGTTACTTGCATATTATTTACACCTAAAATACCTGGTTATGATTAATAATTAGAAATATTTTTAGTTTCCGAATGATTGTGCTCACCGTCTGGATCATTTAATTTGTTATCAACGATATTGTCGCATTCCAACACGGTCAAGGCCTATCACAATCAAAATGTGTGCTATTCTTTCGAATGCACATCATAATAAAATGCGTTTAAAATTTGTCTAAAGTATTTCGTAGCTTATTTGAATAACCCACAAAAAAATAGTTAGTTGCATGAAAAAGTTGTAATATTTCGATAGAAACACACATCCATAAGTTGTTACTTCACTCGTTAGTTCATAATTTCTTCCAAACAAAAACAAATATCAAAAATTCCATTAGAACCAAATTTGTCTTTAAAATAATATCTATAACTCATAGTTTAGACACTAAATAATAGTTATGTTTTTTATTACGATAGGGTAAACGTTTGCTCTGGTATTATATTATACACACGCAAATAGGGAAACGAATTCGAATAACGACGAGAAAACGATATGAGTAACAATGTCGATAACGAAATCGTTCGTTCCCACGTCTTTTTACGTCACTCGGAATCATATCCGGGCAAGTGCATTTAGTTATCAGCTTTTCTGAACATACATTTTTAAGTTAGCTTAAGTTTTGAAATCCCAATTTTTATTTATTTAGCGAATTATTAGAGTATGCTGTCAAATTTAAATCGTTTTAACAATAAATCTTAATATCGATAGTAGAACTAAAGATAGCAAAGTGATATTGAGGGCATGATCTAAAAATTGAACAGCCAAAATATTGTGCATACAATTTTGAGTGACATTCCTTGGCCGGATACGAGTATAAATCCATATCGTTTCGGTACCCGGCTGCCGTGAGAATATTTGAAATCGTATGATGTGCTAAATATTTTTGATAATTTCTATTAAAAAGAACAAATATTTTATGTGAAATGCACCCAAATCTTTTTCAATTATACTTTTTTCGAATAAAAATCGCCGAAAAGATTTTCGTAATCAGATATTATTTTAAATTTTTCGAAATGAAATGCCAGGTTGCATACTTCCCTCTATGAAACCTGAAAGAAGCATTATATTGAAAATAATGATTGCACTTTGAAATTGCGAATTATCGAGACTCCACTGTAAAATATATAATATGTGATAAACAGTCATTTAATTGCAATGCTATACTTCGTCATATAGCCCACTCCCGTACGCGCGCATTGACGTTTAAATTATTACTTAAAATGCGGGCACTTAACGTGTGAAATTTCTAATCAAGTTGTCCGACTGCCCATCAACTTGAAGAGTATTGCGGTCAATTGACATGCTAATAATGTGTAGCGCCAGACAAGAATATAAACAAAATTTATAAACCGATAAACACATACATACATACATATAAAAATATACACTAACACGGTAACAAGCACTCATGGCTGTGAGTTGCACCAAAAGTGATTGCGTAAAATAAATGAAAAACCATAAAGGGGCCAAGTTGCAACGTGAAATGCATTCAAAATTTTGGCAAAACATAAGAAAACTTTTGCACTATACAAACGCATACATCTTAGCATTACTTTCACTACATAACATTTGCTGCATATTTGCATTTGCATGCCAATAATTGAATTACATATGTACAACATTATTAAAACAAAATTTTCTTTGCCTAAAAAATAGATGGTCAGCACGTCCCTGCCCGGACAAATTCCGTTTCATTTGCCAACATAAAATGCCAAAGGTCAGCGAGAAGAATCGTCATAAGGTTTACAATCGTTGGAATGCCACCTACCCACATGAATTTGCGAATGAAGTTATATTGGAGGTGATGGATCATCCAGGCAAAAATGGGCCCAGGTACGTAGCAAATATTTATAAACAAATATAATAAATCAATGAAAATGCACACACTTTATTTTTTAAAGTTTTGAATTTTTTTTTCAAATATTGAAAATAAGTGAATGCGCATTCTGTGTTCCACACAATTGACAATTATAGACAAATATGCGCCAAGATATATTTAATTAAACTCATGAAGCTACTTTACCACACAAATATTAATTACTATTCATTCTCTGTCACTTTTCCATTACTCTCGGCAGATTGTGATGCTTCCTCTAACGCATCACTTTGTTTATCTTCGCTAACTTCATTGGTAACCTCTGCCGTTGTTTTTTGTGCCTTTGAAGCAACATCTTTTCGTTCATTCTCCTCTTGCTTCAGATATTGATCCCAATTGCTAAGTCGTTGCTGTACCTCCGCCTCGGATTCAATAATTCTGAAAATTTTAGAAATTCTAAAATAGCAGCAAAATTCAAAAATAATAGCGCTTCAGTAACACACTTGTATTTAGTTTTTCCATCCCAATGCTCTGCGCTCAATTTACGTTGACCAAAGTACCGTCCTTGCATCATTTGTATTACCACATCGGCTTCTTCAGGATCGGCCATATTAACTTGGGCGACACCTTCAGGATGGCGCTGAAAATTGTAAGATTTTAATCGTTGTTTTCCTAGTATGATATACAGTGAGTGTCAATGAGAATCGTATTGTGAATTTATCCAATATTTAAATTTTTTTTTTGATTAATTTTTTATCTATATAACTCATGCCACTTTATTTTTAATAGCATGCCCTTTTTAGTGTCTGAAAATTCTGTATTTCTGTAAATTGAAATTTTGTTGATTTTTTTAAGTTCTGTGAAAAGTCTATATATATTTTTTTTTCTGTTAATAAAAATTAAATTTTATTACGAAAATAACCAAAAATAAAACTTACAATACAAAATTTTCAATGATTGTAAGTATGCACTTACATCATATATGACCACTTTCCGAACCGTACCACATTTGCTGCACTCTTCACGCAATTCATTCTGATAGTCCAATATAAGTTGTACTTCCTTCTCGAAAATGCTCGGCTCGAAGAGGTTTTTAATGATTACTATTTTCTCATTTTTCGAACGCTCGCCACGCATCTTTTCCGGTCGCCAGTCAAAGAGCCTAATGAAGTCGAATAAATAGAAAGATCTAATAGTGAGATACCCTTTTCAAAAAAGAAAATATGAGTGCGAGAGAGAATTAATAATTGTCTTAAAATTAAAACAAAATTGGCCAAAAAGAACGCTTTTTAACGATTCCTCGATGCTCTCGAAATAAACTCTTGTATTATAGATGGCCTCTTTATTCGAAAAGGTTACGTCATGGGAATCTACAACTGTACTTACTTTTCTTTCATTTTCTGCAATTTCTCTTTATCTTTCTTCTTCCGTTTCGGCTTCAATGCTGGATTGTATTCGCCGCGCATTTGAAATTCGGCGCGTTGAACGCGGATTTTATTGCCTCGAAGATTATACTCATCCAGGATATTTAAGGCTAGCCCCACAGATTCTACCTGTGTAAAGATACAGATTAGTTAATATTAGATTTAGGAAAATTTTTATTACTATTAGATATGGTGCTTAATATACTTAGCTACGCCTTGCCATCGCGATCACACAAAAATGTTTTCAGTTACAGCCTTTTACTTTCATACTTCCCATAGTTAGGTAGTAACTTTAATTTCTAATTTAATGGCGTTTTTAATTGATGTGTTTGGTATTAATATTTGAATTTATTTTAATTATGATTTTGTTATGATTAAAAAAAAATAGGGGGCAACGCTCTCAAAAATATTTTCGATTAAAGCTTTTATATTAAACAGTCGTTTCCGTATCCATGCTTTAGAACTTAATTTCGTTTCGTAATCAATTTCCTTTTTTATCATAAATTAAGTGGCAACACCTTTTAAAAGTATTATCCTATTTAATTGTCAAATTCAAGTGTCATAAGTTCTAGTGTTCGTACACTCAAAATTAGATGAGCTGGACATTAAAATCATTCTTTATTAAAACTTTCGTTTGTATTGTCATCAAAATATTAGGTGGCAACGACAATCAGAAATATACTTTTCTAAACCATTTTGATCAAATCGCCATGTAATTAAGTTATATACTCAATCTATAAAAAAAAAAAACAAATAGAAACTAGAAGAATATAAAAATATAAAATATATTTCAATATTTAATTCAAGAGCATAAGTTCATATTCATTTTTAGAATACAGTTTTCTTAAATGTCTAGATGTTCATCCTGTAATATGTATTTGTTTATGTTTTTATTAAATTATTGTTTTTGAATTACAAAGAGGAGACAACACTGGGCTAAGCAGACTGTTATAAGCAAGACAGACGGCAGCCCAATTTGCATTAGTAACCTCAATGCATTAACTCGCCGGAAATGCACGAAATTTTAGTGCATTTAGCTCAGGGCATAGCTTCGCGAGACCGACAATAATTGTTTCGCGTTCAACACAACGTTTATTTATGGGTGTGTGTGCAATCGAGTTTGCTTGGAACGTTGTTGTTGTTGTTATTGTTGTAACATTATAAAACATTTCCCATAAAATTTTGGGGAATGCCGCAGAAATGACAGTCCTTGTCCGGATATAAATCTGGGTCGTTCCGGTATCGTAGAACCTACTGTCGTGGGAACGCCTAAAACGTTGTCGGTTATTATGGTGAAATCTAAATGTGCATTAACTCTGTTCGTCTGTAGCCCCTCTAAGACACAAATTGTGCATCTACTGAAAATGCCCAATTCAAAATTTAAAAAATCTATTTTGATATCAATTCAGTTTGAAATAAAAAAAAAATCGATTAGTGTTTTTAAGATTACAACATTTTTCATCGTATTAACTTCGGAAGCTGAACTGAAAGTACAAGAAACAGAATTTTATTAAAAACAGATTTTCTGAATATCTCGATTCATGCGCCGCCTAGCGAATTAGAATATAGCCTGGATTGATACCATGGGTCTAAGGAAATTACTGCCCAAATTTTAGCTCATTCATTACTCTTTCAGTTAAGTTTTAATAAGGAATACGGCTACATATTTATATACACAGAAAATAACGTATATTTTTCTGCTGAAAATGAAGGAACCTACTATTATTCTGATCAAAAATTCTACCATAATATTAATGTTAATATTCCATCTCTGATTTTTACGGTAACTTGACTGGTTGTGTAAAATATTCTTTAAAAAAATATACATTTCCAATGGGCCTATCACTGTAAATGTAAAGTTTTCATTTACCGTTAGATGGAAATGTGATTTTACTTTTTTTAGTAGTTGAAATAAAATAAATAAATTATATGATCCCAAAAGAACCTAAAACAAAAGTCGATATGATAAAGAAAATTCGTTACCTATAAATGTGGATCGTTTTCGCTATTATTGCCGCAGCAAAATTAAACACAACCTGATTAACAACTAATAATATTATTTCTGTAACCAGGGGGTTTTTTTTGCAGAACCACATAATTGATAATAATAACTCCTTAAGGAATGAGTCGTGCCTCTTATTAAAGTTGTGTACAAATTGCATAGATTTATTAATTAAAAATATGTAGCTCATAAAGCGTTCTTTATTTTTTTTTAATATGCCACTCTTTTACCAACCTACGATATTATTTTCGATTTAGGGTAATTGAAAATCAACAGTAAACTGGCGGACGCGATTTAGCTCTCCGCTGTAAATATTTCTTTTTGTGAAATTTATATGTAACTACCGAGGTGTCAAAGACCGACCTATTATTACAAAAACGTAAGTTTTATTGGAAATTCCGGTAGAATATGCATCCACTGGATAATTTTTTGGTTAACGCGAATAAATACAAATTTTGTTTTATTTTATTTTGTGGTTTTTTGGATCTAATTATAATTTCCACAGTAACTTCCCCTAAATAATTTTTTTTTGTATTCTAAGAATTCATACCAGACTTTTTCTTCTTGATATATAGATCTTTATTCCATTCATTCATTCCTTTTTACCATTGAGAAAATTCTTTCTAAATTTATATTGCTACTAGAAGACTTCACTTCACAAGGCGAATTCATATCAGGTGGTGTTATAAGTTATAATATAAATAAATAAATAAATAAATAAAAACAAAAATTTACACTAACAAAATATACACATAATGACAAAATAATTTACAACAAACACACCACTTCGACTTAACGTTCACCAAGCGAATTCAATCATCTGCTTGATCAACTTCACCTTATATGAATTCGCTTTGACTAATATGTATTTCGTTTTTGGTTTTTGGTGTGGCAATTGTCAAAGCAAGTCTAAGGTGAATTTGTCAGTCTAAGGTGAATTTGTTAGGCGAATTGAGGAAATTGAAAACAAACAAACATACAGTGGCGAGCAAAACGATCAAATGGTTTCGGTTTTTTTTTTTCAATTTTATATATTTCATATTATAACAAAAACCCTGTAAATTAATGTTGCAAACTTAATAAAAAAAAATGTACGAAAACTCAAAATACAAACAAAACTCAGATTACAGTTAACAGAACATCTTAGTGAAATTTATTATTTATTGTGACGCCAATATACGCTATTTAATCAGTTATTCAAATATATCAATAATATTGTACTACCTTAAGTAATGTTAAAGATATGAATTTTATAGCAGTGCAGGAAATTTTCTCTGGTAAGATTTCTGAACCATGCGATTTTTTAAAGTTCCCTGACTAATTTGATAAAGATTTTATAATAAAAGCATTTTTAGCGGCCGGTATTTTTCACAATGTTTGATACCTCGGCTTAGACTACGCGACTTTTAAAGCCTGGTTTTAATATGTATTCAAAACGAGCATCTAATCTAAGAGCGACTGCGTCGGCAAACGGTTTGTAAAAACGCGGTTTTTCAATTTTCACGGATTTTCCGTACACATCGCTTAATCTGAAGAGAAAAATAATTTACGTAGGTTGTCCTTTAAAAAGTTTTTATTATCGCCCCAGACAAATTGCAAAAAATCGATTATTAGGGTTCCGATTAATTCATATTGTCGTTGTTGTAGCGATAGTCCTTGGCCGAATATAAATTCGGGTCGGTCAGGTGCGTAGATCCGCCTGCCAGGGTAACGATATAATTGTCATCTTCGATATAATCAATTTTAAAACGGCATATTCACTTCCGACCTTTAGAGAAATTTAGTTTTTCTTAGAAGATAACTAACTGGATTTTTTAATTAATCTCGTTTTGAGAACAAACATTGCCTCTAGTAGAGAATTGCGCTTTTTGTTGATGATTATAAAATTTGATACCATAACTTTGTTAGTTTTTTAATCGTCTTCTAATCGATAACTATTTTCCGATTAGAGAAGTACCACCTTCGACGATTGTCGAAAGTTTCTCTAATAGTTGATTCTAAATGGCTTTTATCAATTTATAACGAACTATAACTCCGTATAGCAAAACATAAATTTAAACAAAAACTCTAACAATATATATTTCTCTTCCAGATCCAATGTCATCGTAAAGGCCGTCGGTAGCGACGAACAGATTGTTATCCCTAAGACACGCAGTCAACGTCAAGGCGGAAACCATGGACGAGGCCGTGGTCGTCCTCATGAATTACGTCGTCGCCCTCAACACCCTCCAACTCAACCGAGTGTTCATCCGAACGATATCGATTCTCAATCGACCGACAAATCGACACCAGATTCTTTGACAACACCGGTACGTTACAATGAAATACCCGCTCCCACGACAACGGCTCCAACTTCAGGTAATAATGCAGCTAACGGTACACGTCGGCATGGCCATCCACGAACCCCTCACGATCGCGCCGTATGGCGGCAACGGCAGAAGGAGATGCGTCGTCTCCAGCGTAAGAAGGAGCGCAGCCAGCGTATGCAACAGGAAAAGGAACGGCGTTTAACCGAGCAACGTCAGCGTATACGAGAAAATCAGAAACGATTACAGCAGGAAAAAGAACGCCAAAAGCAGCAACAGCAACAAGAACAGGATCAGCAAGAGCAACAAGATCAGCAACAGAAATCGCATGAGCAGCCGGAACAACCCAACCGTGAAGTAGATGAACTACGTCAACGCGAAGCCGCTGATCAAGAGCGACAGCGACAACTGGAACGGCAGCAAGCTGAAGCAGAAGCTAAGCGACGCGAGCATGAAGAACATCAACGCGAACTGGAAATACTGAAAGCGCAGTTAGCCGAAGAGAAAAAACAACGGGAAGAGGAATATAGCAGCGCCGAGCGTATACGTCAGGAGCGTATAAGTCGTCTGCGCGAGCGTGAACAGAAGGAGCGTATGGAGCGACAGGAGGCTATACGACAGGCGGAGGAAGCACGCGCTAAAGAGGAGGCGAAACGCGAAGAAGAGCGATTGGAGAGGGAGCGGCTGCAAAGAGAAGAATATGAAGAACGCCTGAAGCAGGCACAGGATGACCGTGAACGCCAGTTACAGGAACAACAAGAACGAAAGCGCCAAGAAGACGAATACAACCGCAAACGATTGGAAGAAGAGGAAATCCAACGACAAGAAGAAATCAAGCGACTACAGGAGGAAGAAGAAAAACAGCAGGAATTGCAACGGCTTGAGGCATCACGTAAACTTGAGAAACAAGAACTAGAACGACTTGAGGAAGAGAATCGCCGGCGGGAAGAGCAGCTGCGGCAACGTCAAGAAGAGATCGCACGACGCGAGGAAGAAGCACGCAAAATTGAAGAGGAAGAGGAGCGTTTAAGAAAGGAGGTACAAGAGACGGAAATACGGCGTAAGGAAGAACATGAAGCGCAGATCAAACAGGAGGAGGAAGCGCTTAAAGCGCGTGAGGAGGCGGAACTTAAAGCAACCGAAGAGCAGAATCGCCAACGTCAAGAGCGATTAGAGGCGAGAAAAACACAAGAAGACAAGCGCCTGCTTGCAGAAAAGAAACGTATTTACGCAGAGCGGTTGGCGCGTCTCTCACCTGAGGATCAGCGTAAATTCTTTGAAGAGCGCAAAAAACGGAAGGCCAAGAAAATGCAGGAACTATTGAGACAACAACAACAAGCAAACGGCGGCAACGAAGCTTTCGATGATAAATAAGTGGAACGGAAAAATTGGCCAAATCAAATGATATTAGAATTAAATGGGATAATGAGTTGTTCAGGCGTATTTGAGTAAAGAATAAACAAGCAAAAAACGAATGCAGACGCTGCTCGATTGCTCTATCCCAAAAACCTCGATAGGAAATTAAGCTAAAAATAAGTATATTTAATTTAAGTCGTTGCTGCCATTCATTTCGAAATTTCGATACACGCTCAATGCCTTTTTTATTTATACGCTCCCCGTATTAACTTGAGAAGTAATTCGTGAGAGATTTGTTTAAAACATGAAATTTTAATTTAAAAAAGTGCCGATATTTTATGGGCCTTCGCGGCACTAGTATTAGCTTTAGTTGCAAACGGGCAGCGTTCCAGTGACAGACGACGTCTCTTGAAAGTGCACTCAATTGTAAATTTACGGAAAAAAAATATATAAAAATATTTTTAAATAAATAGTTATTGATTTAAAAATGGATATACAAAAGATAGCCGCAGAGGATTAGAATATAACATGCAGAAATGCGCAAATGCGATTTAATTGTTTTTGTAAATAAGAAAAAAAAAAGATATAATTTCGAAGAAAGCACAACTCCTTTTCGAAACTGTAATTTACGAGCATATACAAAACAAAATGGTTTGCACTCAACATACATATTTTATGTAGCTAAAACTTTATGTGAAAGCACTAACGATTTTTCCTTACACCACAAATAGGCTTAGAATGAAAAGATGTACCAAAATTTTTCATTTAACACACCTGCATAAATAAAAAAATTAAATACGAGGAATTAAAACAAACAATATGGAAATAAAAAAAAAACAATGTTAACGAACACGAACATAAATATTTTAAATCGTTTTTATGTGTAAACAAGAAGTATGTCACTAAATATAGTCAAAAATTACAATTTATAGTAGTACTTTAGTTTCTCTTTTTCATAGCACATAAAAGTGAAACTATTCGGCATATCCTTTTTACGCTCATAATATAATACATATACAAATTATGCGTATAATATTTAAAATACACTTTTTTTCTAACCTAATTTAACTCGTATTAAAAGCTATGAAATATGTATGTCTGTATATTTTCGAAGCTCATCGTTTAATACTTATATAAAATTACTAATATAAGACTTTTGTATTTTTAATTTTAAGTAAAATAAAACAAATGCTGCTTAAATAAATTAAGTAGATGCCATTACTTAAACTACTTGCTTTTAACAAAAATATAAATTAAATTTTAATTTTCCATGTTAAAAAGCATTACTTGAACGATAATAACACTAATTTTGGGTACTCATTGAAAAAAAATCGTTTTGCGTTGTTGTTGGTGTAACAGCATAAAATATTCCCCATACAATTTTGGGGAATGCTGCTGAAGTGACACTCCTTGGCCGGATATAAATTCGGGTTGTTCCGGTATCGTCGAAACCGACTGCCGAGGGGATGCTTTGCGTAAATTTTTTTCAATGACCACTATATTGCTGTTAACGATTTCGAATATTATCGTGTTTTATAATACAAATGTTTGTAAATACATATACACACACCACTACACATATGTACATACATACGTATGTACATATACATATGTCTAACTATTAAAAAAAAAAACAAAGCAACTTAGAAAAAACGAAACCTACGAATCTATTGGAAATGTGCAGCTAAATACATTTTTTATCTAATTATTACCTCACAGTATGTTTTCCGTCTTAACAAAAAAAAAGAAAAACAGTAAAATAAAAATAAGAGATTCACACAATGATAACATATTGAATGCAATTTAGATAAAATCATATATAAACTGTTATGTAATTTAATGAATATATAAACTGAAATATCGCACCATAAAATAACTAACCATTTACTTAAAAATTAAATAGTCGAACGAAAATACAATAAAGTTATATTGTAAATGTAACATGAAAACTTCAACAAGTCAGAACATAGAGTAATATAAAACAAAATATATATAAAAAAAATCAGAAAATATCTAGCAACTGTATGTGGAAAGAGAAAAGCAACAATAAAGTTTTAAAAATTATAAATAAAAAACACGAAGTAATAAGCAGTATTCTTCCATTTTCCAAGTATGAACTAGGTAAAAAAAATTCGTTCGATACATAATTAACACAAAATACATCCAGGTTGCGAAATTAATTGATAGCCAACTTTCTCCTATGAATAATGACAGTAACTCAAGTACGAGGAGCACTAAATAAGTTTTTATATTGTACTAGCTAAGCTACCAAGCATTTTTGCCACAGTAATGTTGGTACCACGAAAATATGGATTTTTAACGCGTTAGCAACTTATTTTGGCGATGAAATTTGGTAACCATAATTTTAATTGCGGCTTTGAGTGCTTAAAATGTCGTTTATTTGACAAGAGATGTGACAGTCTGCTTCGTCTTGATGAACGACTATAGAACACTAAAAAAAAAAGTGGCTCTTTGCACCCAATTGTAAAAAAAAGTTTTGTCTAATTGCAGTTGACAATTGTCAAAATCGGCAAAACCAAAGTAGCGCTACCTCTGAAGGTATCACCTTCATTCAATATCGGTTCAAATCGGCTCTTCTTGAACTAAAAATCATAATGGTAAATATTGGTTAGCGGACTTCGAAAAAATTCCAAATTTGAAAGTTCTTCGCGGTATATAAATTCGCTTCATATACCCAACTGTCGAGAAAACGGAAATTTGTTTAGCATTGATGGACGCTTTTTGATAATAATTTATAAATTATGAACTAATAGACTCAGATCAACTATTATGCTTATTGTAATGCATGAGAAAACCCCATACGTTAATCAAATTTTAAAAGTTTATGTCACTCACCTTAATATAATCACACAATCCATCACCCTTTAATTGCCCATCTGATTCGGCATACAATTTCAGTTTATACTTTTGCGTCTGTGGATCTCGCATTATCATGCCACATTTGCCCATTAGCTCCGCATACTCATCCATTGTGATGTCCAATGGCAAATTGGAAACATAAACTTTTGTGTTGTGCTCGGGGTTCAAATCAAACCATTCTGAAAAATAAAAAAAAGTCAAATCCAATAGATATTTATCAATGGAAAATTTGCTGATAAATAAAAATTAATATCTACTTACTAGGCGGCTCCTGCGCTTTTCGCTTGCCGCCGGCTATTGCAGCTGTAGCGCCATCACCACTCGCTGCTTCTGACGCGGCTTTTGCTTCTTCAGTCATGCGCTGCAATTCCAACTCCCTCAGTTTTTTCTCCTCTTCAATCTTACGCTGTTTCTCCGCCTCAGATTCGCTGGTATTATCAATAAAGCCGTAATTCATTTGATAGTGCGCCATAAAGTCGTCATCGATTTTCGGAAACCAAGCATTCTTAGTTGAGTCCCAGAAAAACACTGTGCCATCTTTGTCTGTGTAAATACGATTTCCGTCCTCATCTATATCGTATGTAACATTCTCGGCATCATTTGAGTCAGCCTTGGATTCGTTATTCGTTTTTACACCAACTACATCTTTCGCTATCCACTCTCTCTTCTCAGCATCCCATTTATAATGTTCGGTTTCAGTGGTTTGTGCCTGCACTTTAGGTAACCACTTTTGGGTCTGACTACACCATTTATAATGATCGTTTTCATAGGGGTTGACGGTGGACGCTACTGTAATTTCATTTTTATCTGAGTCGCAAGGAAGCCAGTTATTTTCAATTATGCTCCATTTGTAACGATGTTTCGTTTCTGGATCTGTATAGATGGCGCTGCCATCTGACTCATATGTCATGTGTTCTGTATATTTGGCATCAGCGTCTGGTTCGGTTGAAATTTTCGGAGTAGAACTCGCTTCACCGCCTTCACCTTCGTCTGTGGCAGCTGAAGTTCCAATGTTAGTGGCTGTTTCGGAGACCACAGTTTCAATTTGCATTTCCACAGAGCAGCTTTCTGCATCTTCAGCTGTATCTGTTTTGAGGCTGGTTGGTGGAATTGAAGAGGTAATTACGTTTTCATTGTGTACATCATCCTCCGCTGGTATTGTACCAACTGATGTTGTGGTTGTTGTATTTTCTTCTGGTTCAATCGAAGTAGAAACTGTTGTTGTGCTTGGAGAAACCGTTTCTTCCATTTCTGTCAAAGAAACTGTTGTTGTTGTTGTTGTTGTTGTAGAAACTGCCTCATCTTCTGGTTTTGTTGAAGTAGCAACTGTTTCTTCGGGGGAGGGTGACGGCACCGCAGGTGAGATAGATGAAATTGTTTCTTCGGCAGGGTGCATTAGTTTGGGCGGTTCGCTAACATCTTCTACAACATCCGAAATGGTTTCGGTTAAATTTTTTACGTCCTCACTCATTTTACCCTTTTCTTGCCTAAAATATAAAAAACAAATATGTAGTAAAATAAATTATTAACTTGCGCCAACTGGTTAAAAGGCTTTGAGTGTTTCTATACAAAAAATACGAGTTGTGTCCAAGAATGATTGAAAACAAGATTACGACAACGCCGGCAGCGTACACGTCTCAGAAATCCTTTGCCAAGAATAATGAAAAAATGCGGGTGATAATTTGACAATAACAACGCAATTACAAAGAATTCCACACAAATTTTGGCCACAGCGTCATCAGCGGGAAATTTGAAAAAAACTGCACTTGCTATCTTTGTTTTTGCTGTTGCTTGCACAATTCAAAACGCGGCACTTCATTTTCTTTATTTTTTAGATAGTTTTATACAAATGTTTCAAAATTAACGTTTAGCATAAACAAAATGCAGCACAATCTACATTTCCCGGTCTGTATTCGTAAACAAACACTCAGAACATTTTGATATGTCATTCTGTCAAACGAAGCAAGTACGAAGCAACGGAAGTGCTTTTGTCGTCTCCTTGTTTTCTCTGCGCCGTGACTTGTGTCGCTTCTCGGCCCCAGAGGCGCCGATGCACCTGCTCTTCGAATGCGAAGACGTTTCGAGAAGAAGGCAGAGATATCTGGGCTCATACATCCCCGATCAGGAACTTGTACGCTCGCTACCACCAGCCATGATCTTAGACTTCCTAAGAGCGTAGGGGTTAGATGAGGTACTATAAAGAAGGGAGAGCACAATGGATTGCAAGGTCGAAGTGCAAACCTCAACACCAATATCTATCTATCTATCTACAAAAAATAATACTGTTAAAACCGTTTTGCAACAGCTTCCAAGAATAAAAATATAATTTCTATATTTAAATTTTATGAGCTACTCTAATGTAAGTATTACCTCAAGGTCAAAGTAAAAGATGTGTGAAAATATATTTTGCACTATTTTTTCTGTGCTATTCATCATTACATTTTCTCTTCATGAGTTTTGCATTCAAATGGAAGCATGTCACTTTCTAAGCAGTTAACTTAGGATTACCGTGAACTTCTTTGCATTTCACGGTTTCGTGTATTGGAATTTCGTTTTATTTTTAACCAGGAATATGCGTGCAGGTCAAATTCTTTGCGTGATAACAAACTGCTTGCCTTGAAGGGAATGGGAAATTTTGTTAAGTACAAGCAATGTAAACACCAAAATAAAAACATAAAGCGACTCTTTATCTTAAAAAAATTTACCAACTTGGACATCACAAAAATTATGCATATTTTTTCATACCATAGCCAATTTTTATGAGTCATATACTGTTAAATATATAAAGGGTTTAAAGTTTGCTACATTTAATTTTGTTATTCATCTACGAAGTTTTATTTAACTAATTAAGTCTTGTTCTCACAGTTGTACCTTTCTAAATACAATACTTTTTTTTATAACAAGTGCATTTTTAACAATTATTTTCTTAACGCTCTTTCGAAAATTCGTCCATGCTCGGTTTTTTTGTATGGCAAATCCCGGGCAAAGCCGTCAGTAAGAAAAATTTTGAAAAATCAACGCAAATTTATACTTATTTGAATTTGCTTCACTTAATTATACAAATTTGAACAACAATTTTTTCCCATTTCAACAAAGTTTGAAACTTGGCGTTTGTCGTAGGTTGACCTTTACTTTGATTAAAAAATAATAATTAAAACTCAAGAAGGGAAAATAAATAAATAAAACTTGTGAATATGTGGTTGTGCTATCATATACCACCCCTGTTGTTGTTGTTGTAGCGACTACTCACGCCCTGTGAAGAACGGATTCACCCATGTTCGTTGTCGGCGAACTCATCTAGGGGGAGGCCCAGGAAACGAGCTGCTTCAACGGGGTTGGACCAGAGGGTGAGGGGGGTTAGATGAGTTGGTTTGAGAGAGCAAGTGGGCAGGTGTCCACATGTCAAATATGCGTTGGGTATGTAAGGGTTGATTCTGAATAGGTACGAGTTAAGTCTACTACAATATCCAGGTCTTAAATCGGCCATAGTGTAGAGAGAATTCCCAGCATACAGCCAGTTCTACGTACCGGAATGACTCGGGTTTTATCCGGTCAAGGGCTATTTGTGTCGGTGATCTAACCCTGTTTAGATCGGCCTACCTTAAAGTATATCACCACTCTTAGATCATGCTAACCTAAAACTTACGACTTACGAAAATGTTTTATTTCATGGAGAAATTGAATTTATTATAATAACATATTTACGATACATACTTGGCCGAGCTTTTTCTACAATTTACGGCAAGCGTCATGTTTTTTTACTACCTATAGTTTTATGCCGATTTAGAGCGGCAGATCGCTTATGTGGGAGGCTTTTACAAAGCAGATATACATTTGGATATTTAGACTATTTAGACTATTAAAAAAAAAGATTTGAACACGCGACACAGCGGGTGGTAGCACCTTCCCACTATTCACTAGGCTACAGCGGCCGTCAAATTTAATTTAGTGGAGTAAAAATTGAGTTATTTCAGTTTACCTGTCGAAAAAGGCAATTTAGAACTTAAAAATACCACTCATTAATGGCATGATTAAGCGAAAAGCCGATTATAATCGCTTATTTCCTTTCGGCTAACAATTAAAATATACCGATATGCGAACGATTATGCTATTAATATTTAAAGCAATCGAAAACACACCGTCAAGATTTGGCCACCATACTCACCCAATGGCATATACCTGTGAAAATGGAATTAAGCTCATTCTTAAGAAATATATAAACTCATTGACCAGCTGCAAACTTATATAAACTTGCAAAAATATGTAAGTGCATACTCAAAATATTTAAGTTGTAAATTGTTTATAAAATAATACATACAAAAACGACATAAAATTTAGGCGGTCACTATACATAAAGACGACTCACAATACATGGTAATCTTAGAAAGGTTTTCTGACCAAAAAAAATTTAAGAAAGTGAAGTAAAAGCCTAAAAGTTAACCAAAACATTAATTGGTTAAATAAAAGGTAGAGACTTGGCACATTTTATTCTTGAGGATAGAAAATGACTGAAATCTGGGATGGAAGAGATAATATTAAACTTTTCTGGATGGCACCCAATTGCTAATTACAATTTATATAAGGTAGTGTTAAACGCACAGAAACAAAGAAAAAATACAGTAACAAATTATGAGCACAATAACAGTAAGTTGTACGACAAACACATAATTTTGGCATTCCGAATTAAATCAGCTGTTTGGTTAACACCACCTTATATGAAGAATTCGCTTCGCCAAATGTTTTGAAAGATTGAAAATTTATGCCATATTTTATTGTTAATCTTATGTGCTATGGTTTAGCTTTCGAGCTACAGGCCGGGGTTGACAAACAGCTGCTTTATTTGATACTAAATCACAGCAACTATGTATCAGAAGCCAAAAAAAAGCATTTTCGGGACGTTTAACTTATTTTAAAACGATGCAGTTGCCAGGGTAACGGCTGTGATTGGTTCACTTCAAACTCGAATATTAACTCGACGGAAGATTAGCTTACGGCTTTCTCTGTTGTCTAACTGTTACATTTCGATGCTCCTTCAGCCACCAGAGAGTGTGTCATATGGCGCTGAAATTTCGACAATGCCGACTGGAAATTTAATTGATGAACGGCGCGCAAAAGCCTTTAAGCGGTTATCTCTACAACCTTGCTGGTTTCACCACTAAACGGGAGGTGGCTATTTCCCCTAACTACTAAGCCCACGGATATCCTATTCACAACAAGGAAGGAGGAGGCCGAGCTAGATGTAAATATCCATGCCGACGTAAGCATCCAATAATCTTCAATGTGAGCTTTGGCAGATTTCACTCCCTTGTTATTAAAATATAGAGTCGCAATAAAATCCCCACGTCATACCTGGCAACACATAGGGCAAAAGGAAATAAGCGTTGTTGGCACTTATTGTGCATGGCGTTTGCCCGGTCTATTCTAAACTATGCTGCACGAATATAGTTCCCACTGTAAAGGAACCCAAACTAGTGGTGCTTACTTGCTGAGTCCTGTCACCAAAAATGTTACATAAAGGTTTTTTCTAATGACGATCGCTTCCATTGGACCCCACCTCCACCTCCGAGAATTTTTCCGTCATAAAAAGCTTCTCACAAAAACTGTCTGCCGTTCAAAATCAACGTAAAACTCTAGGTCTCTCAACATGTGGTACAACATCAGGGCGCAACATCAGAGAAGTTCGGTCGACCTCTATGATATAATTCGTGTAAGACGTGTGGACTCCGAAGCACCTTGCTCAGGAGCTAACATCCTATTTGGGTTGCGGACGAACTTCTGCTCCATCTTTTTTAGTGTTTGTTTTGATGTTATCTTACAAATGGAAGGTTAGATGATTTTTATCGCGCAAGGTATCTCGCGAATGGTAGTCGTGCATCCCAGTCAGCTACAGCGGTCGAACGCAACCATATACAAATGTTCATATTCTCAAAAAATTATCGATTGCTGGCTATAAAAACCGAAGAGTAATAATATTATCTTCCCAGTTAAATTGACAGCCATGCCATTTACCATTATGAATATTTACGAGTAAGAAGCCTAAATTGGGCTAGAGAACTGTGATTGTGAGGACGTTCAATAAACATGTCCTATGTATGTATGTATATATAAAAATATATATGAAAGTGTCCACTTGTTTTTATTAATACATATGTATGTATGTAGGTATTTACAACAGCCAATCAGCTAATTGCCGAGGTTAATGCCCTTTAATATTAGATATAGACTTATCGAATATGCACACATGCAATATCTGGACAAAGAAAACATTTTCTGAAGCAGCATTTTATAAGAGGATGTATGTATGTGTAGTAGCGAAGAGAACTTTGAAATGAAATTGAAACTTATGTAACAAATATCGCTAGCAAATTTTCTTTTATTGCTTTATTGCAGTAAAACTATACAGTTCAAGAGGTCAACGTCATTCGGGTTAATAACACACACACACACACACACACACAAAACCACCGGTTGCCATTACTTTGTGAACTCAATCATTCACATTAACGTCAATATTTGGCAAATGTCTATATATATATAAATAAATACACATGTACATCTGCCCATGTGCTTAGTATGGTAGGTTTGGAAAGTAAAGTACTCGTACACTTTAACGCGATTTTAACAATTTAAGAAACAGTGGAACCTACTAACTTGGCAAAACACCCCAACTTCCGTTCAAATGGTATACTCATGGCATTACTTACATATCTAGGTATGTATGTATATTCTATTTTGAAACTACTCAAAAGAAAATTGCATATGTACTTTCTTGCATGCCGAAATTAGCATATTGACTTAGGTGCATACATTGTTGCGATTTTTTGAGTTCGCCGTTGGCCTTTTTACGGCTAACACACAGTAGCTATTAGGAGTTTTCCCATCCACATTAGAATGGAAGCACGGGTGCGGTCGAGGCTTTTTGCACAAACTAAAAAGTTATTTTATATGTATTTGAAACACTTTTTCCACAATATGTTTTTTGAATGAGTCAGCCGCTTCATCAGGCGTTGGGAAAGATTGATCTCGCAATTTATTTTTTTATCTGCGGGAGTAGGAAGAAATGATTGGGTATCAAATCAGGGCTGGACACTTTTGTCAAACAAATGCTGGTGTACTATTCAGAACTTTCCGCTCTACGTTGCTTTAATTGCACGGTGGCAATATGGTCAGTTATTCCGAAAAAACGGGCGACTATTTACTTGGGTTTGTTGGGTTTGTCTCATATCGAAAGACCCACAAAATAGGTTGCTGTTTAGTTACGAGTTCATATGCACTAACTTATTACACATCGCCTCACACGATCTTCTAGACATCTTTTGAAGCACTGCGATTGATTTTCGGTATCAAACGAATGCCAAACCGTCCCTCCATCTCACGGTAAATATATCATATGTTTTCTGGCGCAGCAGCCTTTCTTGGGCGACCTTCAGCGGAGTGGGGCCACGATTGAATTCGGTAAACCAATAAAACACGTTTGCTCGCGATGGCGCTGTCTTACCAAAAGTCACCATATAATTCCATTTATAATAGTGTCTATGAAGAATATTGCTAGTATCTATAAACAAGACATTTAGCACTCGTATAGCAAAACGTTCTAAGTATGTTTACCCCTAAAACGTCAAACTTTAAAATGATAAATTTCAGATTGGAAATATCCACATAAGTGTGGTCATGCCTCAACATTTAAGTAGCTACCATCGTAAAATATTTACAAAAATAACATAACGGTATTTACCCACCGTACATTTAGGTTAAGTTTGGTTTTCGTGGTTGCCAATATAAGGAATTGACGTTCTGTTTTCCGTTTCGCTACTAGAAGGAGAGTTCGTAACGTCATAATGAAGCCTAATATAAACCTAAAGTTAGCATAGAAATTGATATTTCCATTGCCGAGCGAAAAATTGAAATCAGTCTAAGCGAATTATAAATGATTTGGATAGTGAAGTGTGAAATTAGTTGTGACTGTTGCGGTTTAACTCGTCACTTTATCAAAAAAAAAACTGTGCAAAATTCGCTGCAAATGATTTGGATCGGATGGATATTTCCATGCTGCAAATGTTTCACCTATCATTATTTTTCCAAACGAAATCTCTAAAGAAAGGCATGCAAAGCAAAGAGCAAAGGAGTCCATTTGTTTGCCAAGGAGCGACCGCTTTCAGGAAAAATATTTTTTTATAATATCTCTATATGTCATATGGGGCATTCTTTTACAAATCGATCACCTTTTGTGACTTTACAATTTTGATTGGTCCCAAAAAAATTTTTTAGAGTCTATACGGTAAATAAACAGGCACGTCGAGGGTTGCCTTTTATATTTTGCGCCTTCGCAACACTACATGTGATTAGCTGTAATTAGATATTTTTATCGTAAAGTTTGGTATTTTTTGGCATAAACTTGCATATAACGTTATCACTTACAAGTTTTATTTGTGTTTATTTATAGTGAGTTTAAAAATTCATATTGCCTAAAAATGGAACTAACCCGTGAACATTTTCGTGCGATGATTTACTACGATTTTCGGCGTGGATTATCGAGACAGGGGTGCATCAAACAACTTACTTTTACTTTTGGTGTTGAATCACCACACTTAGCCACTGTGAAACGATGGTACAACGAGTTCCTACGTGGCCGCCATTCTTTGCAGGACGAATTTCGTGAAGGTCGCCCAAAAACGGTGGTTGTGCCAGAAACAGTCGATGCTGTGCGTCAATTGATAATACAAGATCGTCATGTGACATATCGCGAGATAGAGACAATGCGAGCTCTCTCGTATCGATTCACACAAGAGAGTTTTTGAGGACTCAAAAGGTCGAGTTGATGCGTCATCCTACAACCGTCGCCCTACAACCCTGATTTGGCACCTAATTATTTCTTTTTATTCCCGAACATCAAAAAAAAAAAGGGAGGTCAACGTTTTTTAACGCCTGAAGGAGCTGTAGAAGCCTTCAAACAGCTCGTTTTAGAGGTATCCCCGTCTGAGTGGCAAATGTGCTTTGAAAATTGGTTCAAGCGAATGCAGAAGTGTATTGACTTGAATGGAGAATATTTTGAAAAACAATAAAACTATTTTCCTTAATATTTGACTGTGTTTTCATTATTAGGAGCAAAATACAAAAGGCAACCCTCGTAAACGAAGTTTTTGTAGAATTTTTTTTTTTTGAAAAAATTACCATTGTGAATTTCAATGCTTTATGCAATTCTGTTGCATGTTAAGTTCATTATCTCTGGTTCTACTGATGATATCGTTACGATTTTATTTTATTTTAAAGGTAATAATATCAGCTTTCAGTTACGTGAAAGGTGTACATTCAACTTGAGGATCATTAAAATAATAACAATTTTAATAACAATTTAATTGTTTAAATAATAGCATAATGTTAACCACAACGAAATCGATTGAAAAAATTATCTACAAAAGCCTCTTTTCAGAAAGATGGGGTCGTTACTGGTTTAAGGCCCACTTGCGAGAAAGCAGGTTACCTACATATGTATTTAACTCAGAGTTTACCGCGTACTACGAATAATTTGGCCACACCAATTATTGTATTATACTTATTTTAATTATTTTTATATTATAAGAATATATATATAAAATATTAATAGTAATATATAAATACTTAAACTTATCGTTATTATAAGTAAATCATATATAATTAAATATTAAACAGTTTATGAGAACAGTGTGGTATTTATTTTCTGAAAATAATCTACGTAAAAAATTTAGATGCCAACATTTTTAAATTGATAAGATCTTCGGCTAATTAAAATTAAGAGGAGATTCTAATGAAAACCAGGATTCCGTCCTTGAATTATATTGAAACATTTTCATCTTAATTTTACAGGTTATCTACTAGATGGCAATTTTGTTAAAGTATGCCATTTTTATTTATAGAGAAATACACAAAATTTTGTTCTCATTTATAGGGAATTTTAGGTGGTTGTTGTTGTTGTTGTGGTAGCGGCTTCCCGCCCTGTGAAGAACGCATTCATCCATGTTCGTTGTCGTCAAACTCATCTAGGGGGAGGCCCAAGAAACGTGCTGTTTTGTCAGGGTCGGACCAGAAAGAGAGGGGGGTTAGATGAGTAGGTTTGAGAGGGCATGTGAGTAGGTGATTGATATCGTACAGAGAATCTCCACATGCCGGACAAGTGTTGGGTATGTCAGGGTTAATTCTGGATAGGTAGGAGTTAAGTCTACTGCAATATCCAGATCTGGATTAGGCCAGAGTAGCGCCCAGTTATACGTGTCAGAATGACCCGGGTTTCACCCAGCCAAGGACTGTTGTTTCGGCGATCTAACGCTGTTTAGATGGGCCTACGTCATTTTAGGTGGTCTTTTCGCTCTATGCAATCTTCCAAAAAAGGTAAAAAATAGCATCAAAAAACTCATCAATACCTTTCTAAACAAATTTCAAGTTACACTGTTTTATGATCCGACGTGATTTTGTTTTAATATTTTAAAAAACTACGAGTATTTAATATAATTTCAAATAGGTCCAGCTTACATAAATTTCAATATTTTTCCGAAATAGTTTGGTTTAAAATATAAAAAATTTTGTATTTTCGATGGAAAACAGTATCAGTTTTTATATGTGGAGTGAAGCACCCTAATATGCATATCTATATGCAATTTTTCCCCCTTACGCCACTACATAGTTTGCCATCAAAGGGTCATAAACATATGGATTGCCATGCGTAACTACTGTTTTAGCATTTAATAATAATAAGCTTCAGAGGTCATAAGTCATTTTGAACTATTGCGATTTGAATGGCGGCGTATAATAGTAATTGATTCTAATTGACCGTATTGGCACTTGCGATGTAACAGTGCAAAATTGGTTTCTGCGTCGCAAAATATATAAATAAGTAAATAAGACATAAGCACAGTATTGTGCTTTACAAAAGAACAGAAATTCATTGGTAAAACAGATATCTAAAATCTTTAAAAAAAAAAACTCTATACGAGACATTTGTAATTGATCAGGTAAACGGAATTCCAAATTGATTACTTTATGATTTGAAAACTGGTTCGCGGATTTTATGCGAATGCTTAATTTTTTGTATGCAAAATATTTTTTCTTTTTTACATTTGTACGCACAAAATTAAGCCACCCACATAAATATTTTTACAATATCCACTATGTAGCGTAAACCATCAGAACTTCAAACTTTATACAAAAATAAGACAAATTCACCAAATTTTAATAAAAAATTGCAAACTTTTTAATTAGAATTTTAGCCAGAAATCTCAGTCTATTCATAATAAATTTTTTTTCTAAGGGTTTAACAACTTTTATTTCATATAACGCATGGACACAATTTTTGTTATATTAAAGTGTTGCGCACACTGTCAGCAAAAAGATATATCAAAAATCAACGGAAATTTTTAGCCACTTGAAACTTGCACTTTATTGTACTGAAATAGGTTTCCAAAATGTAGTATGCCTAAAATTTATGTGAAAAATTTAAAATTTAATGGCAGTTTTGTTGGAAGTATGATAGTTTTATTTTTATGGTTTATGTTTAAGAATGAACTATATTTTCATAAAAGTTAATGAAACAGTTTATATGAAAAACACTGTGGATTCTATAAAATAATGTAACAGGTTTAATTTTGTTAGCAGAATTTTTGTATAAGACAGTTGATAGCTATACTGTCACATTTCTGCAGTAAACCCCAATTATTGTTCTATGTGTTTACATTGAACGAAAAGCAGTAACTGAGTTTTCGAAAAAAAAACACTCGATTACATAGAGTTCTGAAAGCGGCACGTTTACGAATAGGTTCTTACTTCAGAAGTATTGTTAGAAAATGCATTTTAGAAATTAAATATCGAGTAGAATTTCTTCATGCACAACACTTAATGTTGTAAATATGTAGCAAAGTTTAGATGCAATGACAAAAATTTCCATTTCACTTCCGAGTTAATTTGTATCGTTTCTAATTCTATTTTATTCCCAACGTTGATTCGCTGTCTACTTTCAACTTTATTGATTTTCTAGCAATTCAAAATGCTTTAAATAGATTCTTGTTTTACATGAAGTAAACAATCGCAATGGGTAGAGAATTTAACACTGCTTTAATGCTGAGTTAATGACGTAGTTTAATGATACGCAAAAGAATTTAGGTTAGTGTCCTAACAAGGACTACGATTCATTTCATACCCCATACAACAAACTCTATAAATTTCTCACAATTTTGAACAAGAAGAATTATTTCTAGCTATTCTAGTAGTCAAGTTTTACTTAATAAATAAAAGCAAAAAAGTGGAATTCCCATTTCCAAATTTAAAAAAATTATTTAGTTCATATATTTGGTTTTACTTTTTACTACACTCGTACATAGACATTTTTCTCCTGAAAAAAAACTAGCATTTCTGTGTTATGCCACTGCAAAGTGTGAGAAATTTGATGAGGAAACGCAACAGTAGGGCACAACAAGCCAACAAGCTAACTTCAGTTCAAGGTCATTCAAGTGTATTTGCAAAGGTAAAAATCTATTTGCACATTTACATTTCCAACATTTTCAGTGCTATTATGAGTAATTAACGCACAGTCGGCGCGGAAGTGCCAGAATAAAAATCGCTGTAAAAATCGGGCTTAACGATTTCAGAGCGCAAATACAAGTTAGTAGTAGGGGGGAAAAACGTGGCTGAGTGGCAAACACCCACGAATATTTAATAGGTGTTTATACACAAAAAAAAGTGTAAATTACGCAGGTATGTACATTAGGGTTACCCAGTTATTTTCATAGTAGCTGTGGTCTATTGAATAAAATTAATTTATTTTTCATACTAAATATTGGAGCTAGCTTGGACGCCTTGGCATTCCATAACATGAAACGATTAGAAAAGTAATTATCCTGCGTAACAAACCTAATGTTTCCTTAGTTTTAATGATCAAGACTTTTGTATGGGAGTGTTGATCCGATTCCATTAAGAACCCATCAAACAAGCTTTCTTTTTTTAATAGATTACACTACTTTACAAATATTTGGCAAATAAGAGGTACCTCGCTTTTTAGAGTAATTTTGAGCCGCTGAACATGAAAATGCGTTGCATTTATTTTTTCAAAGAAGCGTTGTTGAGATACCTGTTTTCGAGATCCTTTTGCAGGTACTGCCGACAAATTGCAGAATAGCAAATAAAACCTTTAATTGGTACTTCTCTAAGGGTTCGTTCTGTTTCTTTACGTTAATATATCGCTTATGTAAATCTTAATAAAACTGTTTGAGTTACAGGTGTGGAAATGCAAAAGATAATGAAAAAGTTCATAAATACTAAAAAAAATAATACCAATATTTTATTGAAAGTCGGTTTCATAACGAAATTTTTTGTATGTATATAAAACGTTTACATTCATATAGAGGAGTAATTTTTACGCCAAAATAAATTTAAAAATTTATAAACTAGCATCCTTTTCGCGTTATTTTTTTCTATAACATCTGAACCAAAAAAAACTAAAAACACGTGATAACATTATATTTTAGCCAGTGCAATAACAAAAAAATACTTATACAAAATATTTAAGGCGGATTCACCGATCTTGTCCGGATAACATTCTGTTTGTTTTTTTTTCTAGCTTTCTCGGTTCAGAAGTTATAGCCAAAAAGAACTCGAAAAAGTATGAAATTTTGTTTAGCCATTTTTTAGCATTAGAGAATCTATAGGAATATAAACGTTTTGGATAACAAAATTTGAATAACTTTATGTTAAATTCAGACCAGTTTTTAGAATAGCGATTCGTAAAACAGTATTGGAAAATATTGATAACAAGCCAGCCTATGGCACAACTCATGGAAAACTTTCAAAATCTTTTGATTGTGGACAAATTTGGGAACAATTTTTGTGATATTAAAAACCAGGTACCCGAACTTTTATAACTTTTATTATAAAAGTCGTTAGAAACGTTGTTTGAACTTTTATTTTATTTGAAATAAAATAATCAGTGAAACCTGACTTTTATTTTTTTAACCGAGTATTAATTAATAGGTAAAATTTGCCAAATATTTGTTAAGGCCGAAATAAAAGTCCTTTCTTAATAATAAACAAACACCTTATCCAAATTAAACACATTTTTTAGTTTCAAACAAAAGAGGACTGAAATAGCTTTCAAGCTGAAATATATAAACGAGGAACGTAACCTATTGAAAATATTATGTTATTTGATTTCCATGGAACAAAGCTTGGAACACAATTCAATATTATACAGTTGGCCATTTATACAAATACGAGTCATTGTGTAACATAAGCCATATAATTAATACCTTCAAACTTTTTACGAAATTTGCAAAAATGCATCAAATTTCAAAACATTTCCATCAAACGACTCGAAGAGGTCCTTCCCAAGAGCACACTTAAATTTCAATCGGAGGGAATGCGTTTGTCCTACCCCATTTTGTAAATGAGCTGATGCAAGCTCCTTACCAAGCTCTTCGCCACCATGCTCAGCTGGTAACCCGAGGTCGGGTGAGAAAAGTTAAAGAACGATTTGAGTTAGGGTTCTTCCCATTCTACGGAGACTGTCGCTGTCACTATTTAGCAAAGAGAAGAAGTGTACCTTGGACAGTGTATCCAAAGATCCCACTACAACTCAAACACCGAACTTTCGCTTCTTTACCTGCCAGCTGTAGTAGATCTCATCCGACGACTGTCGAAATTTTTCATTGAGTATAGTTTTTTTACGTGACTAATTTCAAGCCCAGCGCGCAACCAGATACTGGCACTTGTTTTGTTTTAACGACACATTTATATAGCGAGCTGCTGCTCCAAGACAGATACTTGCTTGCAGCAACACCTACTGGTGAACAGACGCTGCTGACTTTAGAGGGACCTTAAGCCGAGTATGTCGGAGTGGCGTCACTAAAGCTCCCTCTCTTTCAGGGTTGGTTGCAGCAACTCGCACATGAGTTGCTCACGTTGTCCAGAGTGCACGAACGTAGACGTAAGACTCGGGATTGAGTAAAGTCGCTCAACTGTAACTGCATAGCCAGAATATCGACCATACCCCATTACACTCATTGTAAAGTTTAGTTATGTTGTTTAAATAAATTAACT
This sequence comes from Anomoia purmunda, assembly GCA_951828415.1. Taxonomy (NCBI): domain Eukaryota; kingdom Metazoa; phylum Arthropoda; class Insecta; order Diptera; family Tephritidae; genus Anomoia; species Anomoia purmunda. The sequence goes on along the minus strand of OX639996.1, from coordinate 29,466,920 downwards.
TTTTTGGCAATAATTGCAGAACACCTATGTACTGGCATTTCGAAAACCAACCCTTAGAAAATAGATAACTCTTTTTAGTGTGCTGTGTTACAAAATTAACCAGCTTTTTAACAAAATTTGTTCATATAGCCTAGTGAACAATATATACCCGTGGATGTCTAACTATTTTGTTGAGACTTGCAAATTATTATTACAATACCATAAATTATTTTTCCCTCTCCTTCGTTCATAAACATTCTTAGTCCGAAATTAGCAATATCAACGAAATCTATTATGATAATTTAGCCAACATACATATATACATAGGTACTTTCGCAGTTAGATTTTTTCAATGTCAACTAAAACAGCAGAATACAGGACAATATACTCGTGTAAATTTGCACTAAAGGAATTGTGGAGTGACGCCAGCAATTAGTAAGTCTATGCTTACGTTGAAAATGAATTAATCATTCGTTAGTCATACTCTGCCAAATGTCGTTAGCTGTTGTTTATGATTTCAAACAGCTTATTAATCATAATAAGAAATTTGTTGAAATCATTCAAATCTAGAAGAAATAAGGTCCAAACTCACCCAAGAAGTATTGTGTGTTATGTAATTAAAAAAACGCCTTACTAATAAACTTTCCTATGAAGTAATTGTTTGTAGAAATATAAATACATGTTGGAATAGAAATGGGCGTCCGTGCACACCACAAAATTTTAATAATTTTACCCAGAACTAGTCAAGAAGTCCTTGTGTTGACATTTCAAAGTCAGATTTAAATCAAAAACAATAAAAGAATAGACAAAGTTTGACCGAAATCGAACTTTAAATACTCAGCGGATGTTTTTATGTCAAATAAAAAATACTTGTTGTATGTAATGAATCAAGTTAATATAATGCATTTCATTTCGAAAACTTCAAGGTTTTTTTTTTTAAGAAATAAATATAAACAAAAAGAAGTCATTATCCCAGCACCCATTTCCAAAATTTTGATTTTAACGCATTTCTGTCTGCAATTAAATTTTTTGTACCAAATTTGAGTGGATTTTTCTCCCGAGTTCTATAATTTTATAAATTGTGTTTACTGAGGTTAAAGGTAAACTTGATTGTTTTTTAACCCACGTATTCCTTTCTCCAACCCAATTCTGTAAAGATATCCTCTATAGATATTAGAAATATGGACATTGTACTTATCGAATTGAAATGCAAAGCGTGTACCAAATTTGGAAGAGTTTGATAAAGTAGTTTCGGAGATGTATGTACTAATTTGCTCTGAAGTGGGTGGTGCCTCGGCAACTTTCCAAAAAAAAAAAAACAAGGTTGTCTAGCAACATTTCTTACGCGCCAATCTTCGTGTGTCCACCTTTTGCAATTTTTCATTTGGAATAATGTTTTCTATGTAATAGGTCTCATCTAAAATGAGGGTGTTTCTTAAAATATGATAAAAAATTATAAAAAGTATGTGCTGCCCTTGAAACTATAATATTAGTCAAAATAAAATCTAACCAGTCGATTCCAAATACATCAAAACTTATTTTTTCGACAAAATCTGGCAGACGATGTAAATTAAATCGGATAGAAATGGAAGACTTGAAAAGAGGAAACCTAACGGATGCCAAACCCTCCCCGCTCACCTTTCAAATTACGTACGAAAAACCCTAAGTTAAAAACTAATTCTCTAAGTGGCGCTAGAGACGAGTTATTAAACGAAATTGTATTTATGGTGGTTCGATTTAGACGATATTAGAAGGGTATGTTCCCGGCGTGTTAAGAAATAATAATAATAATAATAATAATAATAATAACAGTAGTAATAATAATAACAATAATAATAATAATAATTTGGCGCCTCCTACAATTTGTAGTGTGCCTTTTTTGAATTTGGTCTTCAGAACAATTATCAACGACTCAAAGGAATTATATGGCAGTATAGAATATTTGAAATTGGCGGCTAAATGTGAGATGGCTTTTGCGAAATACCAAAAATTTTTGCAAATTACATATTATTTCTAACATTACTGAGTAAAATAGTATCTATAAATTCGGTTCATAATAATGATATATTTTTCTCAGAAGCATGATTGTTGTGTGAATGTAATGTGAAACCAATATGTATAATATGTAAATCATCCACTTACTAAACAAGAGGTAAGCAATGGACCAACTTCATTTCACAAATTCACTAGTTTCGAATATTTATTTTATATTAAGTATATTTTTTTTTTAAATATAGTTCATTCTACAATAAATTCGAGTTAAATCTGAATCATGGGTTAAATCCAAGTTTCACACTTCGTTCAAAGGAGAAAAGAAAATGAAACCAAATTTGCACACGATTTAAAAAAAAAATCATTATTATTTAATTTTTTGAAGGAACTTAGGTATGCAGTTTTATCGCCCATTTAATTTTAGTATAATAAAGCGAAATTTGAACTAACTACAAGTTGATGTTAATTTTTTTAATTTTTTGCTAAACTCATTCGCAAATTAGTCCATATACTATGATGCTCGGATTACACTGCGGAACAAATTCAGGTTAGCAGAAGTTAGGTCGATTCTGAGAGTGAGGGATGAAAATAGAGGCTAAATTAGAAGACCCGTATCGCGGCGTTTGTTTATGCTAGTTCGAATTTTTTCTTAATCGACCTTCGAACTTTGCAGTCAAATGCCGATTTTCAGCATATTGTTTATATGGTTTTTTGGCTATAACTCGTCGACTAATTGATATTTTTTCAATCTGTTAAAGCCAAATTATTGCTAGAGGCCTGTGGTCATCGTCATCATCATCAGAAAGGTCGATAATTTTGTCCAAAAGATATTCTGGAATTTCATCTTTGTCTTTCCCTTCTTCCTCTTTTTTGAAATAAGGTAACTTTAAGAGTGTGCATATTTTGAATTCCTAGATTTTTCTAATATCTTTGTCAGAGTGCACAATTTAAACACGTAAACGATTGAAAACTATTCTCGTTTCAGGTTCAGAGGAAAGAAATCTCCAGATGCAATACTCGCTGAAATTTGTTGGTGGTATAAAAACACCTTTGAAGAAGAGGAAGACGAGAAAAAAGAGGAAGAAGGGGAAGACAAAGATTAAATTCCAGAATATCTGTTGGACGAAATTATCGACCTTTCTGATGATGATGACGATGACCAAGATATTAGAGAAAGCAGTGATGTTGATCCACAGCCGCCTGCTAAACGGCAACTGGCCAAATCATTAATTTAATTTTTTTACTTAAAACTTTTCATAACTAACATTTCAAAATTATATTTTTTCCATATTTTTATAATTTCTTTTTCAATGTTTCTTCAAAACCAACACTGAAAAAATTAGTACATAAGAAATGAGAAGTAAATTAATATTAAGCTGGAAAACGCAAGTTTTGTATTATGATTGTTTTCTTTTCAAATGAAATTTATTGAAGAAACTGAGAAGCATATTATAGATCAAACAGAAAGCAAAAACGACTTAGTTTTGTGGAAAATATGTTCAAAAAGCATAAAAAAAAAATTTCCAACATTTTGCTTCATAAGCACTACAAAAATAAATTTTAGTTGTTGCACAGGTCTCTAGCAATAATTTGGCTTTAACAGATTGAAAAAATATCAATTAGTCGACGAGTTATAGCCAAAAAAACATATAAACAATATGCTGAAAATCGGCATTTGACTGCAAAGTTCGAAGGTCGATTAAAAAAAAAATTCGAACTAACATAAACAAACGCCGCGATACGGGTCTTCTAATTTAGCCTCTATTTTCATTCCTCACTCTCAGAATCGACCTACCTTTTGCTAACCTGAATTTGTTCCACAGTGTTATTTTTATTTGGAAAAAATTGGGGAACACTATAAGTAAAAAAAAATGTCTGTCACTTGAAACTTACGCTTTAAAATCTTGTGTAAATTTTGATGTTTGTTCCCTCATTTGAACTAACCCTATTATGGAATGAAGTATATTTTTATTAAAAAAATTATTTTGAACTTTAATTAAGAAAAATAAATAGGGAAAACATGTCAATATGTGGTGAACTTAGTCTTGCCATAAATTATGTTACAAAGTTTACTGTATGCATTGTATGCGAGGATAAATTCGCAGAAAAAAGGGCCGTTATTATACCTTTCATGAGAATGAAATGGTATATTAAGTTTGGTCCGATGTTTGTAAGTGCCAGAAGGAGAAGAGATAGACCCATCAAAAAGTATACCTAAATGATCAGGACGATGAGCTGAGTCGATTTAGCCATGTCCGTCTGTCTGTCCGTCTGTCCGTCTGTCCGTCTGTCCGTCTGTCCGTCTGTCCGTCTGTCCGTCTGTCCGTCTGTTTGAACGCAAACTAGTCCCTCAATTTTAGAGCTATTTTGATGAAATTTGGTGAGCAGGTGTCGTTGTACAAATGATTAAACATTTGTCGGAATCGGCCAGATCGGGTGACTATAACATATAATACAACCGATTATTCAGATGTTGAATTTTGCGTCATAACTCCTCCATTTAAGCAGCTAAAGGCTTGAAATTTTGCAGAAATATCAGCCATTATTAGCTACGTATCAGTATTGAAAATCATGAAGATCGGAGAAATATAACATATAGCTCCCATACAACCGATTGTTCAGATATTGCATTTTGCACCATAACTCCTCCATTTAAACAGCTAAAGGCTTGAAATTTTGCAGAAATATCAGCCATTATTAGCTACGTATCAGTATTGAAAATCATAAAGATCGGAGAAATATAACATATAGCTCCCATACAACCGATTGTTCAGATATTGCATTTTGCACCATAACTCCTCCATTTAAACAGCTAAAGGCTTGAAATTTTGCAGAAATATCAGCCATTATTAGCTACGTATCAGTATTGAAAATCATGAAGATCGGAGAAATATAACATATAGCTCCCATACAACCGATTGTTCAGATATTGCATTTTGCACCATAACTCCTCCATTTAAACAGCTAAAGGCTTAAAATTTTGCAGAAATATCAGCCATTATTAGCTACGTATCAGTATTGAAAATCATGAAGATCGGAGAAATATAACATATAGCTCCCATACAACCGATTGTTCAGATATTGCATTTTGCACCATAACTCCTCCATTTAAACAGCTAAAGGCTTGAAATTTTGCACAAACATCAACCATTATTAGCTATATATTAGTATTCATCAAGATCGGAGTTCACAGTGTAAATCGGCAAGATAAATTCAGGACAAATATTTATTGCGAAAAGTAATAAGCTCAGCGCAATATCACATGAATCATAGCGTTAAACGTTTGGGAACTATTTACGGATCTGATAACTGTTTTCAAAGACCGACATATGTAGGTCTTACATATTAATACTTAATTATTTGTATTTTTTAAATGTTGAATATCAAGCGTCGATACGATATTAAAAATATTCAAAAACCATTCCCTTCTTAAAACATAGTTCTTTTTAATTACATAAGGAAAAGCATTAAATAATTTATAACAATGCCTTTACTAGAATTATTTTTATTGATTTGAAGGAAATTTTCGCTTTTAACTATAGGTAATACGAAATTGTAATACAATAACACGTTTTTTACTATTCTTCCATTCATGAAAGGTATGAAGCCTTCGGCATAGCCGAAGACAGCGCTGTTTTTACTTGTTTTTTATTATAATTTGTATGCAGTGTCTACTCATATATACAATAATCAGTTCAGTGTAAGCTTTCGCTTAGTAACAATGGAGTGGGGAGCTAAAGAAAAACGTATTGCGTTGATTGCTTTACATAAGTGTGGAAAAAACGTAAGTGAAATTTATGAGCTTCTCAAAAAACTTCGAGAATGTTTGTTTACCGCACTATTGATTGTTTTTCCCAAATGTCTACAGTTGATGACAAAAAGAGAAGTTAACGTCCTCGCGTGGTTCGAACCAATTCGGCTCTAAAAACTTTTCGCGAACGAATTCGTAGAAATCCGCTTAGAAACCAGAAAATTATATCAAGGGAAATGGATATAACTATTTGCCAGATGAACGTCAAGACTTATTCGAGATGATCTCCACATGAAAACCTACCATCGGTCAGACGAGATTTTAATAAGCAAAACGAAAAAAAAACAACAACGCAAAAACTTCCAAAATAGCAAAAAATGTTATTCCAAGGTTTCACCGTGATCACCATCTAGTTGCTGTAACTGTTTGGTGGGAAGTCTCCAGTAAAGGCTTTACACCTCTTCACCTGTTTGAAAAAGGGGTCAAAACTGAACAAAAGTGTACCAGCAGGTTGTTTTAGAAGGCGTGGTAAATGAAGAGCATTGGATCTTCCAGCAAGACTCTGATCTAGCACACAAGGCAAAAATCACTCAGCAATGGATTAAAAGCAATATTCCTAGTTCCATAGTTGCAGATGATTGGCCGTCTGGAAGTCCAGATTTATGGTCAGAGTTGGAGAACATGGCCTATCGAATACCCCAAAGAAATTTGGAAAGTCTCAAAAAATCTTTGGTTCGAGCAGCGTCGTCAATAAAAATAGAAACTTTGCATTCTGATATTAATCAATGGCCGAATCGGTTAAGGGATTGTGTGAAAGCAAGAAAGGTGACCATTTCGAATAAAATTTTGTACATCGCTTATTTCATATACGAATTATTAAATAAAATTAACTATATTTAAAAAAAAAATAGTATAGTTTAATTTTTATAACGGTCTGTACTTCTAACAAAACTTATGGCAGGACTAAGTCAATAGACGGCCGAAAATTCACCTTCTCCCAGTAGGGTTATATCCATTCCATTACAAATTAATGCAATATATGATTCTTATTTCTCTCATTCTCTTGAAACATATGACATTGTAATTATTTAAAACTTATCTTACCCAGAAATCTAATGTATGGATTCGTAAACGCCACGAAAATGAAAGTTTTGTGGAGCTGAAAAGAATAATACATAGTAGGCAAATGTTAGCGTTATACCAGGAGAGAGTTATGAAATAAAAATAGAAAATATATTTAAAGTGTATATGTGTATGTGTGTTGGAATGTACTTATATGTAAGTAAGTAATCGTAATGTAAATAAAATGTATGCATGTACACACATACATACATTATGCTACCTACAAGCGAACATTTCACAAGTATTCAATTGCATTGGAAATTACACACACACAGTAAATATATAAGTATATACATTTATGTAAATCAGAAATAACCATACCCAGATAGTATACAAATCACAGTACAACATTCAGGAGCAATGACAGTACCGTCAACCACGTTCACTTAGCTACTAGCACTGGCGAATGGATAAAAACCCCAATACAGTACAGCTGTTTGGTTTGGGCGCCAAAGTGCGTGCCAAAAGGTGGCTACTGTGAGACGAAAATAGGGACACGTAAAATAAAATAAAAGTTAATAAGAAGAACGTAAGCAAGTGGAGAACAGTTATTTTCAGCGATTATAGACCAATACTCGAAACTAAAAATGGGAGAATGAATGGCCCAATTTCAAAGAAACGAAAGCAAACGCCAAGTTTATATCGGAGGACTACGTTCGTACACCTATGTACTTACACCTGCGAGCATAGAAATAGTAGCGCAACTTATTGACAAATTTTGACAAAGTATTAGTCTTTATTTAATAAGTATTGCCTTTTATCCAAATATAACAACTTTTATTTAATTTTTATTTTTTATTTTCAAAAAACGAAAACGAAATGAAATCCATCGCTTTTTATAATTGTAGACTTTTACAAATATAGAATTTTAAAAATATTTCATGGGTGTCAATTCTATTTAAAAATTTATCTGTTTTTCATTACAGTTTGTAGCGTTCGGGTGTCCCGGGTTCGGAGACCAAATTATTTGTATTATTATTTATTTAATGTAAACAGCAGAATTTTCTTTCATTTCGAAAAGGTGGCAACTGTTTTCAAAAAAGATATGATATGTATATCCTGATTTTATTTACATTAATAATTAATTTGTAAATAATTTTTAAAATAGTTGGCAACCCCTCAAAATTCCAAAGCATTCCCAAATCTCTTTCGGTTTACACCTGTAAAAGTAACGCTGCATTTATCTTATCGTTTTGATTGAATTTAAATGTTTTAAACGTGTGGCAACCTTGTCGAAAAAAATTTCTAAAAAAAAAGCTTTCTGAAACCTTTTCAATTTCGGATCAATATTGAAGAATTTAATTTACATTACTAAACAAATAAAATCCAAGTTCGAAAAAAGTGGCAACCCTCTTCACAATTGCCTCGTTTAAACAGTTTCCTTTCCCACCAATACTTTTATATTTAAATTAATTTATAAATTGAATTAAATTAATATTTAAAAAAAAGGGGCAACTACACATTTTCATTTTAAGTATTTTGAAGCCTTGGAGTCCCACTCTGCAATATTTCTTTTAACTTAATAATTTTATTTATTTATTCTTTTTTAAGCGAGTGACAACCGCAAAAATTGATTTACCTTGTTAAAATTTTTATTCAGTTTTTAAAAATGTGGCCACCCTTTACGGAACTATTTTTGAAATTAAGTTAGTTTAACTTCCCATACCTTAAACAGGTGGCAACCTTTCAAAACATTTGGGAAATTAAGCACTTTCGTTTGATACCCATATTCATATCATTCAACTGACTACTCAAATTGAGTATAACATTTTTAACAGGTGGCAGCTCCATTTAAAAAACTGATTATACATACAAGCTTTCACATTTATAATATTAGCAATATTAACTAATTTTTGCTAAAAATATAAATAAAAGTTTCAAATTGTGTAGAAAATAGAGAAAAATTCCAAATATTTTTATCTAATTAAATTTCAAACTTTTTACGCCAAATTTTTAGAAGTTTATTTCAGGGCTTCGGAACGGGGCGGAGCAAAGGAGAAGCGAAAGATTTTAGCCGAGCAAAGAGCCAACATTTTTTTTTTTGCTCCTTAGCTCCTTAATTGAAAAATTCCAGGAAAGAAATTCGAAATTCAAAACTATTTAACAACCAAATTTGCAAAAACTGATAGATTTGTTGATTACATCCAAGAGTGCAAAATGGAAAACATTTAGAAGCCGATTGCAGGGCGTTACTCTGAGAAGTTAATTGATACATAAAATTAAATGATTTCTTATTTGGAGGCTCAGGTGAGCTAAGAGCGGAGTCCGGAGCCAAGGCGAATTCATACAAGGTGATAGTATAAAGAAACCTATGTGTTTTTGTTTTTGCATATTTATGGGATAATTATCAAAATTGCCTGGATTTTGTTTTTGCTTATACGGCTTTGACAGCTATTCCTCTGAAAATAAAAACACAGTACACGCACGGCAAAAAACAAAACAAACAAAAACGCAGGTAACTATTGTTATTACCATATGTGAATTCGCCTTGCCTGGAGCGAAATAAAATAGCCGAGCGGAGCAAGTGCAAATGATGGAAAACTTTTTTCTCTAAATCCCTGGTGTTATTGTAGTATGCAGTTTTATTTTATATTATTTTAGTATAACAAAGTTCATGCCTCAAGGGACTTATGCAAATACTTTGTCAAAAGGTGACAATAAGTTCCGCTGCTATTTTTACACTCGCAGGTGTATGTATCTACTATTTACATGTATTTACATACATCTAAGTTAATATGTGCTTAGCTATTCTGCTCTGCTCCGCAAACCCTCACGCAAGCAACTATTTTAAATTTTCGACACACGAAGTAGAAAGTAGTGGTCAAAACAACAGTTAGCTGAACAGCCTAGCTACCGGCTAACGCCAACAGAAGCAACAGCGGAAACACTGTTGTCGCCTTTATGGTTGTCCTTTGACCGCTTTTGTAGCCATTCGCCTAAAAGCCGAGTGTCCAGTATACTACCAACCGTCCGGCTGACCACAGCAAAATCGCTTGACTGCTGCCATAACAAACGTAAAGTGGCGTCGAACGAGCAGCCAAAACGCGGCGCGCACGCAAGTCTTAATTTCAAAAGCAAAAGAGTAAAAAGTAACGCTTGTTAATTTTAAAAACAAAAACTCTAAAAAGCTCCAATACTATATACACGGTTAAATTAACAGGAGCGCAGTTGAAGCTTTGCCAGTATTGCGGCTATTTAATAGCAAGGCATGCTAATACGTCCCGACGTCTATATGTATCCGCAATTATTACTTTTTTTAATACGATAATCTATTTGCGCGGTTAAGGGTTTGGCTAGAATAAAAAACAAAAAACAAAAAGCAAACATAATACAAAAAATCGATTCGAAGCGTCGTACTGTGTGTACTAGGAATATTTTCTGCACTTATTGGAGTGTTGGAATGTAATTTCCGTTCCCGATTTACGACCGGAAAATTATGTGACAAAAGCAATATTAAAGAAATACGAGTAGTAGTGAAATATACATACTGTTAAGGGAAATATTTAAGTGAACAAATTTAGTGAAAATCTTAATATTGCTCTCTACCAAAGTGCAACGGCAAGCGGGGATTACGATCAAATTCTACTCAAATGGATATACCAAATACAGGCGCCATTTTTACGCTTGGCAAATCTCACTTGGCTGAGAATACGCAGAGTTATTTTTACATTAAAAACGATCCAGTTAGAAGGCTGATATCTGGCCCTCAACAAAGCGCTGTTATATGTGGTAATTTTGAAAATTAATTAATGCAGATTTCGGAAAACGCACGTATAGTTCTGAAGGATCCATCGTAGGTTTTGATTTTTTTTATTTCAGTTAAGAACAGCGAATTTTTTGTTAGAGATAAAATATATTGGTTTGATTTGCTTTTACCCCCTTCTCCTTTCAATAAATTTGATATATTGAAATATACTTAGGTTTAATTATTATTAGTAAAATTGTTTATTTGACTCCAATTGTTCCTAACAATCTGAATTAAAAAGTTTTTAGTACGTCAAGCGCGATAAAATCTAATTCAGATATATATATATATATATATATACATAAGTATATTAAGCAGTTCATTTTTTCACGCGAATAAATAAAACATTGTGTTATTGAGCTGCACCGGTAAAAAAAAATGTAAGCTCTGTATCAAAAATTAAAACAAAAAATCTGCCAGTGTAATCATAGTAACGAAATTTTTAATAGCATTTTAGCGTTTTGTAAAAAAAAATATAAAAATTTATTTAATCTTAACGGATTTCAATATTGCTAGTATCGGATATTGCCTCTAAATATACTAGTGACCGTTACAGTTACAATATCTATTTTAAAAATCTGCCTCCAGCAGTTATTCTGCGACTTCTTTTGAATAAATCCTTAAATAACAGTTAATTCCTATTTTTATTTTATTAAGCTAACAATTGTTTTCAATTATTATTAATTCTGAACAAATAATAGTTATTTTTGATATTTCTTTAATTACTGTTTCTGATTGCTATTTTATTTGTCTCAAGATAACAGTTATTGAAGACGAATGAAATAAAAATCAGGATTGACTGTTATTTTTTTTAATTTTGCATACAAATTACAAAAATCGGTGAAAAAATTAATCCATTGGTTATTTACGTGGACGAACGCTTTCTTCATAGTGAATTTTCGAATGACTGCTTAATAACTATTATTTTCTGTCTCTGTTATTGCTCGATTACCACCTTAAGAACCTGAATCGTTAATTTATTGTTCGCATAAAATCGACCCTTCACGACACCCCAGCGAAATGGCTGATAACAACGATTGTCGAAATTGGTACGCAAAAAATCTGGGATGTGTGGGATGGGTCGCCATGCTGTTGAAACCAAAGAGATAGGCCAAGTCCAAGTATTCAATTTCAAGTCCAAATCCATTTATCATGTTTCTATTTTTCAAACAAAATCTTTGTCGATTTCGATTGCATTATTTTCCACCTTACCCAAGCGTCAATCGTTTCGTCAGTTCGTTTCGCGGAAATACGATACTAACGAGCTGTTAAGATTTCCACCAGGAAACAGCTGTCACAGTCAAAATATCATATAATTAAAAATACAGCTACTCAACTACTTAGTAAAATATACATAGTTCGTTCTATACCGAAAAACATATAAGTCGAAATTTCAAACTTTGTTCAAAATTTATAAAAATTAAATAATTTTCGTCAAATAATCTAACTTTTTAATCAGAATTTTTAAAAAACTTTTTTTTTTAATTTTTTTGTCTAGGAACTTTTTCTTAAGGCATATAGTTTATATGGTAGAAGATGTGCAAGACCGTTAACGCAAAAAAGTATTAAAAATCAACGGGATATAAATATACCCGTTATATAAAAAACGTGTTAAGACTAAAATTTCCAAAAATTTTCACAAATCAGCTGATATCTGTAACCCTTCAGACTTGGATATTATTTTGATAAAATTAAATTAGCTACATAACTGCATGCCAAAATGTTTTATAACAATTCAAAATAAAAATATGAAATTCTTTTGAAATTTCATTGATTTTTTAAATTGTGTATAAAGTTTAAAATTGTGCTTCATATTGTATTAAAAACCAATGTTTTATAAAAAATTAACCAACCAAAATTGTCATCATTGCATTGCGAAGAATAAAAAAAAATGGCGTAGAAAACATTGTAAATGTGATAAAGAAAAATCACTTCACTCACAAGTGCCGACTTTGATAGACAGCCTACACTTTTTTGCAGAAACAAAGCGAAAAAACGCACGAGGAATATTTTTTTGATACATTTCTGCCAATTACCGCCCTCCCAAACGGTTCATTTTGTCCTTTTTTTGAAAAGAAAATGTAAATCGCATAGCCAGGTGTTCTAGAAAAATATTCCCCGGAAAATTTTAGTTAGTCTTCTCCGCCTAGGCGATTTGGTGATTTTTGTTTTTTTAGTCGAACTGAGCGCCATAACATGAAATTGACAGTTAACAGTCAAATATTTTTGTAAAGGTTGTCGTTATTTTATTTTCAGCGTTCCGATTTTTAATTTTAATAGACAGTGATGTCCTAGCATAACGAATGACATAATGTCAGAACTAATCGATGAACTGAAAATCCGGTTTTTTTTTCCGAAACAAAAAGTATGAATAAAACTATACTCGTATCAATTCAGAAACAAGATTTGTTAATGAATTTTTTCATTATTTAATTCCTATGTAAGGAAATAACTACAATATTAGGCGGTTTTGTTCGTGGAATTTTGATAAGCTCGATTGCCTTTGAGATCGAACAATTTTTAGATCTAATGTTTTTTATACAGGGTCCTCAAATATGTATTTTAATCTGCTTGGCATTATTTTCTTCAAACTATTTGATATAATTTTCGAGGCAGTTTATGTCATGAGATTTTTTTTTTTATTTTTGTCCCAAATACAATTTTTTAGGTATCATCTTCACCCTCTTCCATTAAATCAATGGCAACTTAATTTGGACCACCCATATTCTCTTAAATGAAGTTAACAATGTACTGAAAAGCCTTCGTTATACCGAACATTCGTTTAATGGGCATTCGTTACACTGTAGGAACACTTCATATACATATGTATATATGTACTTATATTTTATTTGTTTCCCACAGTGGTAAAAAAAAAAACAAAAAATTTGTATACTGCGCGTAAACCCCAGTTTATTTTTTTATTCATATAAGAAGTGTGAGACACCTTAATGCAGATAATTATCTAGACTAAACAATCATATATTGAGTGTTTTGTTTTGTGCTTATTTGCATAGATATACACAGACATACATACATACGTATGTATATTACATACACACAAATCCAATTTGGATTTTCCATTAAAGAATATGGTATACTTAATTAGCCATCATCGGATATTTAGGTGACCTACTTATTTGCATAACTCATTCCAGACGTTAAAGAATTTACTTACTCTGCCTGTATGTTGTTGTATTTAGAAGAAGAAAAAAAACTCCAGTAGGCAATTGCCAAACAGTTCAAGTGTTTTAAATTGTTGTGACCCGACGAACTGGACGAAAAGTGAAAGTAAATAGTCAAGCAATTTCCGAAATTGCATTTAACATGCAATTTTCTTGTCAACATGAACCAAAAATGTCTTACATTTAAGACGACGAGAAGGTTTTGCGTGGCAAGAAATTCATGAACAAAAGTTTTTATTTCGCAAGCATTTTTTTTAATTTAGCGCAAAATTAAAAATATTTATAATTTTCGGTATGAGGAAAGCTAAATAATGTTTGTTTAAAATTGTCGCTGTTGCATTCAGAGAAAATCACTCATACGCACCGGCGGTACTTACGCTCTTGTAAGCTTTTTTTTAGAAAATTTACGAAGCTTTAAGCTAAATGTTCCAATTGATTTTATAATTAAATTATAGAGTGTAAGCCGCACTTAGTTTTTTTTGAATATTAGTAATATGAACATTATTTTGATCAATTCATATATCGTTTAAAATAATAAATGACAGGGCGTTCGGGCGGGCACATATGGCATTTTCTATTCTCGATATAATGTTGCTCTTTTTGTTATCCTCAGCTCTTTCACAGGGCTGCGTGTTCGTTTCTCAAAATATTGGCCTCTGACCAAGCAGAAGTGTAACATTTTCTGCTAAAACAGCCATTTTGCTGGACGAGGTAGCCCAACGCAAATGCTGCAATATAAAAAGGAAACAAAGTATTTTCCAAGAAACACAATAAACACATGTAAATGACCTAATAGTTCCTAATTATAACTTCCTTTCCTCTGCAAGGTTATTTTTCGTCAGCGCTATACGTTTATGGAACTCTATCCCTGCCACTACTCGCAAGAGTTTAAATAAAATTTGTTTTTATTAAAATAATAAACTTAAATACTTTTACACATAGTGCAACGATTCACATGCAATTACATAAATAGAGCAATTCAATACAAATCCTGCAATTATTCTCCATCGCTACTGCAAAAAATTGTATAACACTTTTGAGCTTATTTGTAATAATAATGATAGAAACCTTCATTTAAAACACATTGAAAGAAAAAAATTGTGTTTTTGCGCACTTAAAAGAAAACAAACTCACTAATTTACTTTTTATCTTGATTACAGAAAGTGGGCGCCTATTTGTTTGGGGCGAAAATCAACATGGACAGCTGGGTATTGGCAGTCAATCGAATCACAACCCTAATAATAATAATCAAAATAACAGTAACACAATAAGTCATGGCGATATAATTATTAAACCGACATGCGTGAAGTCATTGAAAACATTGGGTTTGAAAATTGCAGACATCGCATTTGGCAACGATTGGTCTATAATACTGACACGTTAGTAGTGAAATTTCACTTAGCAATTATTTGTATGTTTTTATTTATTATTTTTTGTTTTTGTTTTTGTAGATTCAAATGAATTATTCTACAGTGGCCGCAGCATTTTCCCATCGGAATCAAATTCGGCGCACAACTTTACTACGGCCACCGTGGCGGATGAGCAATGCCAGATTATTCGTAAACCATTTCGTATCGAAGAGTTGGACGATTGTCTAGCAAAAAATGAGGATGCCGAATGCTATACGAACGTATTGGCTGGCAATGAGCATTTCGTCTTAATGACTAGTAAGTTCTTTGAAAGAAAAAAATCAATATATGTATATTAGCCTTGCCGCAGTTTATTATGAAATTTTTTTAAATGATTATGTCAATGAGTGCCGGGCTGAAAAAGTTTTTTTTTTTTTGTTTGAAAAAACCACACAAAAAATTTGAAGCTGATCGGATAAATATTAATGGGCCCAAAAGTTGTTTAAGTTTGAGCGAAGGCAGCTTTATTGAAAATATATTTGTTTGTTGCTTCTTGCTTAAATCTGAGCATTGTGCGTATTAATTTACTAAAAATGTTATTTTTAACTCTTTTTGAAAGCAAGAAGCAAATTATAACGGTAAATTCATTCCGAGCAGTACCTAAACCAGCGATCAGCACATTTAGCTTTAGCAATTTCATGTGAATGAAGCAGCAATAGCTTCTGCTGTATATGTTGTTGTGTGAATGTGCCAATCACTGAACAATACAAAGAAAAATATTCTTCTGTTGTTCAATTTATTAAAGCGTTAGGTAAGTAACTGTTACAGCTGCGAAATTATTTGCTTATTATTAAATTTAAAATATCATTGCTTTATTCACTTTTGTCTGAGTCTTGTTAGTGACAACTTGTGTGATTAAAAATAAAGTGCTTGTGAATTAAAAAATAATAAAAGAAATAGTAATTGTGCGTAGTATACCTACATTATCGATTTAAAAAAATAAAATTTACAATATTAAAATGGCTAAAGCATTGAATGATAATATTTCTCCGGTGAAAACAAGAAAAGCTGATGAAAAACAAAGACGAGGTGTCACATCAAATTGTGGGAGCCAATGAAGCAAAAATTTGATGGTTTCGTGGATTCGTTGGATGATCTCTTTGATATTGCAGCTGCCGATGCATTGATGATTATGAAGAATCAAGAGGACAAAGATTTCTTGGAAATACAACGACAAAAAGGACGGCCTGGTTCAATGATGGGCGTAGATATGAAATTATCGTTGAAAGATAAAAGACCGAGATTAAGAAAAGAAAGAGAAGAAAATCAGAAATTAAAAAACGGGAGAGAAGCAGTATTGCAACATAATGGTAGGCCATTTTATAATATTTGTTGGGAATATTCAAACTATAAAGTTGCTCCTAAAATTGATGTAAAATTCTGTCTCCATTTAAGTTTGCTACGAAAGTGAAAATGAAGTTGAGCCAATGGAAGATAATGATTCTGACGATGTATTTGAAGTTGTCCCACCAAAAAACCCACGTTCCTCTGCAAAAAACGCAATGGGTTACGCCACGGTTATGCGCTGCACTTGATTAAACAAAGGTTGAAAGTGGATTTCAAATACTGCGATTGTTCTTAACATTTTTCTTATTTCAGGTGGCGATGCATATTTTAATGGGAACGATATAGGTTTTGAAAATTCCTGTCGATAGTTTAGTCTTGAATCGTACTTCTCTGCAGCAGTTACGTGAAAACAATCGAAGAAATCAATATGGTGAAGCCAAATCTGAGTTCATGGAATTGGTATATAGTATAATGCATAAATATTTCAGTGAGTTTATATCTGATTTTATCTGCATAAAACAGTTACATAAGTACTAACACTAACGATCGCTTGGTGGTTCACTGGGATGGACAAATTTTGACTGATTTAGTTGGCCGATCAAAAGTGGACCGTAAAGCAGTTCTTGCCAGTTACAATGGCACAGCTAAATTTTTGGGTGCTCCCAATATTGAATCGGGTACTGGTAAAAATGTTGCTGAAGCTGTCCATAACACTTTAGTAGAGTGGGAGATTTCTGGAAAAGTTGTGGCATCAAGCTTCGATACTCAAACACGAGCCTGGAACGAGGTGCTTGTGTTCTTTTGGAAGATCTTCTTGGTGGAAAACTTTTTAAACTTGGTTGCCGTCATCATATCTACGAGATTGTGCTGAAAAACGTTTTTGATAAAAAGTGGGGCCAAAGCAGTGCACCCGAAACTCTCATGTTCAACCGATTCGCTGACATATGGCACAATATTAAACAAAATGAATACAAGTCTGGTCTCGATGATCTACTAGTTTTCATAAAAATTGCTAACGATGAATGTGAGCAAATCAAGCTTTTTTGCCGCAACCAAGTCAAAGGAACCCAAATTCGCGGTGATTATAAAGAACTGTTGGAACTAACAATGTAATTTCTTGGAGAAAATGTAGGGTATTTTCGCACATGTGGTGCAACATCGCATGCATGATTTATGGCGAAGGGAATCTATTGCATTTTCTCTTTCGTGACCAATTTCATTTGACTGCAAGAGAGCTCAATAGCATTCGAGAAATTGCAATATTTATTGTAAAACTTTACATCAAAGCCTGGTACGGATGCACAAATGCTATTGAATGCCCCAATCAGGATTTAAATTTTATACATGCCGCTTTCCAATTTTCTGAAATAGATAAAGTCGTATCTGATGTCGTGAGATACTTGTGGTATTTAACTCCAGAAATAGTGGGTCTTGCATTTTTCGATCCCAACGTATCATACACAATTGAAAAAAAATGGTGGATCGCTTGATCGCAAAGGATCCAATTGTTGCTTTTGTTAAATATCGCACTTTATCAAATATGGAACGTTTATTACAATGCGATTTATCTGATTTCGTTTCATATAAATCAAAAGCTATGTTTTCAAATGTTGGACTACAAACTGACTTTTTCAAACTCGACCCATCTCTGTGGGAGGAAAATGAAGAATTTCAAGCTGCCTCAGAATTCTTTTCAAAATTATTTGTAGTTAACGACGCTGCTGAGCGTGGCGTTAAATTTATGAAGGATTATAATAGCGTTTTAACACGAGACGAAGAAGAGGCTCAATTTATGTTGCAAGTTGTTGACTTATATCGTAAAAAATATCCAACGCATACAAAATCTGCATTGATTGAGTAGTAATATAAAATGTTTCAGTCTTTTCATATTTATATTGATTTATTTTATTTAAAACTATACGAATATATATGTTAAATTAAAAGAACCAGTGGAATTGCAATAAAGCTGCCTTCGCTCAAACTTAAACAACTTTTGGGTCCATTAATATTTATCCGATCAGCATCAAATTTTTTGTGTGGTTTTTTTGTAACAAAAAGAAAACTTTTTCAGCCCGGCGCTTATTAAAATGAAATGGTCTTACCAAAATGGCCAGGCTAATGTATATGGTATATGTAAATAATTTATATGGATATCGCCATTAACATTACCGCAGACCTTAAATGATATTT
Organism: Anomoia purmunda; assembly: GCA_951828415.1. Taxonomy (NCBI): domain Eukaryota; kingdom Metazoa; phylum Arthropoda; class Insecta; order Diptera; family Tephritidae; genus Anomoia; species Anomoia purmunda. Next base: position 29,448,263 of record OX639996.1, on the reverse strand, counting down.
TATTTGTTATTGTTTTTAATTTAAATTCCATAAGTTTGCTGTGAGATGCACCTTTACAACTAAATTAACAGTAATTATGTCATAAATCATAAAGTCAAAAGAATTTTCAATTTCAAAATAGATGTTGTGGGATTGCAAAAAAAAATTAAACAAGTTTTTATTTTTAAAATCTTTTGACGTCATTGCCCCATTAGGACAGCTTATGAATTATCAATATAAATTTTTTTTTTTTTTGAAAATTGAAGTAGTTTTGTCTTAAATATTTAGTAGTATATATAAAGCATAACATTTGTGTGTATTTAAGGCGAGTCGCGCTACATGCTGTTGACGCTGTTGTTAAAAATAAAAAAATTCATAACTCCCGAAGTTTTCATTTCTACATCGCAAATTTTTCACAGGTTATATAGTAATTACAGGCAATCATAATAAAATAAAAAAAAATTAGTCCCAAATTTGGAAAAAGTTTAATTGTTTAGAAAAAAACACTAATTTGTTATAAAAAATAGACTCACAGAACGTCTACTTAGCTGTGTTGCGAAGATAGGGGAATAACGCAAATTTTCAGTACAGGAAGAATTTTGTATGACCAACACTTTTTTTTACTGTGGAATACTGAAAAAACGTCTTTTTCAAGATTTCAAAAATTCGAAAATTCATTTCTCGAAAATTTTAGGTATCATATTAAAATAAAAAAATACGGGTCGATTATTTTTCAATATAGAACGCAAAAAAAATATGTTTTTCCAAAAAAAAATTTTGAGTGTAAATTTTGCATGGAATAACCCATAAATAACTTACATATATATCCTGTTTTAAAATATGTATGTTCAACCGTTTAGTAGACCCTTTTCTTGTCTATCGACATTTTTAGGATATATGGAAATTAGCGTGTATTGCAACTATTGCGGAATTACCCGATTTATATCTTAAGACTTTTAAATTTTGATTGAATGATTAACAACAGCAACTTTTATACTCACACGATTTTTTTAACGCTTTGAGTCTGAATCTATTGTATATACATACATATATGTATGTACATATAAAAATGTAGCCGATTTATTCGTTACAATTTGGCACAAAAACCGATGAACCGATTCCAACGAAATTTGGATAGTAAACCCCGTAGACACGCGGCACGGACATAGGCTATATTTTACTCCGTTAGGTAGCGCAGGACTCGAGATATTCCGAACATCCATATTTAAAGTGCGTTATTGATGATGTTATAAAAGTATCCAATAAGTTAAGTTAAGTTAAGTTAAGTTAGTTGCAGATATCCCTACAAAAATATGGCAAAAAATTCCGACAATAGCGTCGACTTCATCTTTACTGTGACTAAAAGACATTGTTTTTAAATTCATCGTAGTTAAATTGGCCAGTAGGTAGCTGATTTTAACCTGTAGTAAAAATGTCTAAATATTATGGTTTCAAGTTTACACAAATGGGTCAAAAATAATCCAACAGTATATTCATCAAATATCAGTACTCAACTGCAGCATATCCATAGTTCCTCTTTATTGGTTGATTATAAACTAAAGGCACTACCGATGCCAAAATTAGCTGGCTGTCGTCCACCTCAATTAGCAAATTTTGATTGCACACTATTTGGCAAGAGGCAACCCATCGTCTCTCCGCTTAAACGAGTACAATTAAAATTTATCATAGAATTTCGTACGAAAAAATTTTTCTTAAAGGCGCATGGCTTACTTTCTCTTGTGACTTTCCGATTTTATTGGGATAGCATTTTTTTTGTTTATTACTTTATTTTTATTTAAGACTTTATTAAAGATATTTTGATTAACAAATATATTTTCATTCATCATTCAAATAATTTTGCATAAGAAATAGATTTGTATTCATCACTCAAATTATTTGGAATAACAGCTAGCGTAATATATTAAACCAAACCAAAAACCCTTATACTCAAGAGCGATAGAATATGAGATTGGGCCTTCATAGCAGAATGTGAACATCACGTAAGTAAGTTTTGTGCTCCATCATAGTGGAGCGAATGACAGAGTATTAAGAAAAATTTAAAAATGAATGAGGGAGATTCAATTAGCAAATTTAGGTTATGTTGAGCCAAGAACGAATATCAGAGTGACCAGACTAACCTATTCGAGACGAGATCTATCATTTATTTTTGTTCACTTAGCGTCGGTGTTTTAATTTTGTGTTTTGCCGGCTCGAGGTTAAGGGGGTGTCGGTAGAGTAAAACAAATGATTTACTTTTTTTCTCTTCCAATATATTTCGGTTACACTACGGTAATATAAAGCTCCACGTCGGATGGTGCGGACGTGTAAAATCATTTGCCCTGAAGACGGTTACCGTAGTGTAGCCGAAATATATTGGAAGAGAAAAAAAAGTAAATCATTTGTTTTACTCTACCGACACCCCCTTGATCTCGAGCCGGCAAAACCCAAAATTAAAATTGAAAAGGTCGCGAAAAAATCATTATCATTGTCGGTGTTTTAGTTCTAGCTTTGTGTCTTATTCTAGCATTTTTACTTGAACTGTTATTATAAGACTGTTTTCGTATAATTTCAAGAAATATATTAATTCATAGTTGAATGAAGGCAACACAATTTAGCATCACACTTCATGGTGAAAAGAATACAGAAGATGACCCTCTCTGGAAATTTTTACAGAATTTCTACGACACAACAGATTTTGTGTTATAAAAATCGTGCATGTATGTATACTCGCAACTGTGTGTATTCTTTCCATCGAGTTTAACAATTTTAGTGTGTATTCTTTCTAACATGTATACCAACCTGTTTCCTCTCATTTCTCTCCACCGTTAAATCTGGTGTGACGTCTCAGCCTAGTTACTCTAATAATTTTTGATCCATCAGCGCAATCTAGTATTCTATCATCATTGATCATCCATTTGTCAAAAGCAGTGCGTTTGTAAGCAAAATGACATATACCACTCACGATGACGTAGAAGCCCAATTATTTGTGCAAAATTCAGTTAGAACAATTAGCACTCTGCGAAAGGCGCAACCTCAATTGAACAAATAAGAGTTTATGTCCGGTTTCAGGATATAAATTAACACAAAAAAAACATTCGCCATTCGGAATCGGCGTAAAATCTGTAGGTGGTCCCTCGTAGAAGTTCGGTCAAAATCGCTTAAGCGGTTATAGCGCCTATTAAGTAAGTAAGTAAGATTTGCACAGGCAGTAATAGAACTCCAAAATAAACTTAATTTGTTTTGACAGCTCTGTAGCCACAGAATTTCTTCGTTCTTTGATCAAAGGAAGAAATTTGGGAGATTTTGTACATTTTTGATATATTTAAATATCTTTTTTTTTTAATTTCCGATCACGAAAAATGATTCTAGACGCAGTAAAAATCAAGAACAAATTTGGTGGAATGCTAATATTTCAAAACGCGAATTTTCGAGTTTTTAAAAATTTAATTTAAATTTTTAGAAAACTTCGGGATATGCGGAGCAAAAAATTTTTGGTTTTTGATTTTTTGAAATTTTGGTATTTTTTTCATCTAACGCATGTAGTTTATATACCAGAAAATGTATAAGACTATCATCTAAGACTGCATACCCAAAAGTTTTTTAAAAACTCATATAAATTTTTTTTTTAATTTTCAAGAAAATTTGCTAAATTTTTATAAATTTTGTCAGAAGTTAAAGATTTTGATTTATATGCTTATGAACTAGTTTTATAAAAAAATTTATGAAAAAATTCATCATGAAAAAGATGGCGAATATTTTCAAAAAATTATCATGTTGTCAATTTTTCGAGTCACTGTATCCTCGTAATCTCAAAATTCAATACCAATTATGGACCTAGTTGTTTTACCTACATTTATAATACTTAAAATTCTGCGAAAAAATATACATTTTAAATCAGAACTATATCTCGGGAACCACTCAAGACTTCTCCCAAAAAAATTTAACTACTTTAGTTTATACTCTGATAGCGACGGAATACATGCACACACAAAAAAGAATTACAGACAATGGCAAATAGTTTAGAATTTTCATTAATTTTTAATGATTTCCTCATTATATTTTAGGCTTCGGACGCCTCATTGCCTGGGGATCTAATGAAAACTACCAGCTAGGCCTTCCACAAGATGGCACAGTTGAAGCGCCACATGAAATAAATCTTGGTGAACCAGTGCAACAGTTTGTGTGTGGTCCGGAATCTACTTTGGTGTTAACCACAAGCGGCAAACTCTACTTGACTGGCCATCTTAACGAATTTGTATTTTCACAGTTTACCGAACTGCAGCAAAATCTCGCACCTACGGAACAAATCATTTTCATGCACATCTCTAAAACAAATGAGATCTATATCGTAACCAATGCTGGTAGCATCTATCGCAGCACAGAGTCGTTACGTACAAAGAGTCTAATATTTCAGCGTTTCTACGATTATGATAGCGAAGAAAATGGTCCAATATGGAAACTGTTGAAAGGATATTCTTTCTATGCCGTGATAACAAAAGCCAATAAATTCTATACAACATTCTCGGAGAGTGGTCATCACTTGAAGACGTTTCGTGAGATTTCCAAATTCAAAAATTTACGTTTACTCGATGTGGCAGTCGGCACTCAACATATTTTAGTGCATGGTATACCGCGTTCCTCTACAATCTCGGCGACTGTGGGGTCTAGCAATGAACCGCATCGTTTCGCTAGCCGCACTTTTGTAATGCCAGCGACGATAATGAATGGAATGGCAGAAAAAGACCAAAACATGGAACAGAATGTAGCAAAAGTTGAGAATAAAAGTACCGAGGGCATAGTAGAAAAGGAGACTACGGGAATAGCGGATGTTAATAGAAATGTGATGGCGAACGGTGCAGATGATGGTAAATCTAAATTGGAGGATATGGATGAGAAAGCTAAAGAAACGAAAGTAAATAAAGAAAATATGCTAAAGAACGTGAATGAAACTGTGAAGGCAGAAGAATCAGTCGATAAATCTGCTTTCCAAGAGCCTAAAATAGATAAACTATCCCGAAACAACGACATACTCAATGAGAACATATTGCATAGCGAATCAATAGAAAAACTAGATAATGATTTAAATGGTAACGAGAATAAAGAAGCTAAAGAAGCGACACATGCCATGGTTAGCGGTTTGGTACGCAATGAGCCAAAATCTCCAAAATCTCCAACTGAATCGGAGAAATCGGAAAAATCCAGAAATTCAGTCAAATTTTTACCAACGGCTCTAAGCAAAAAGTCTACGCCAACAAACGATACATTGCTAAGACCCCACACACCCTACCCAGATAGCAGCACAACTGCAAGTACGCCGACGACTGTGAAGAAAACTCCGTTACGTAATTACTCTTACGAAGCAGCTATGGAACAAGATCATATCGATAGCACTTCACCTTTGCTGATGGATAGTTTGGAGAATATATCTGAATGTACGGAAGTTGTTAGAGAGAGCACTGCAATCCGAAATGGTAGGTTAATATTTAAATTTAACGAATATAAATAATTAGTTAAGTATTTACAAATTTTTTGCTTTTATCATCAAAAACAAAAAGGATTAGCAGCCACATCGTCTACGATTCCTTTTGAAGACGACGAGCAATTGACGGTGGAAATCAACACTACAACTGATCCGCTAAATAGTACAATTGTGGTAAATGAAATCCGCTTTATTAACAATGGCGTCGATGTGACAGATAATGTAAAGGCCGATTCATTTGAAAAGGAAGACACTGAAAGCACTTTGGATTCCTTGGAAGAACACATGGAGGATATGCACAGAAAGTCAACTGACACACTAAATAATTTAAATCAAAATCTTAAAGTCGATACAGAGAATATGGTTGCGGCTAAAATTCACGAAATTAAACCTAATGCTAATGAGATGAGTGGTAAAGTTAAAACCGAAACAGATAAAATCCAATCTGAAGTAAAACACTTAGCTCAGTCGCAAGTAGAGAAGGTCAATGAAGCTGCCTCCGAAAAGTGGGATGATTTATCAACACATGCGGATCAAATTAATGAAGCGGTCACAACCGCTAGAACAGATTTGATATCAGGCACTGAGAAGGTAAGTGAGACCTTAACTGACAAAGTTGAAAATGTAGCGACGAAAGCAGGCAACTTTGCCTCCGAAGTACGCGATACTGTGGAAACTACTGCGAAACGTGCAGCAGCTGGTGCCCGTGATGCGGTGGGAACTGTCGAGGAAAATGCCAAACGTGTCGGTAATGATACAATGAATACAATGGAAAGTATAGGGAACAGCGCAAAAAGAGTAGCAACTGGAGCCAAAAACGCAGTTGGTAATGTTTTTATCAAAATGTCCGATGGCACTAAGGATGCGGTGGACTCGGTTGCAGCCAAGATTGCCAACGAAGTTCAGGGCGCTAAAGAAAATATAAACACTATGTTTCATAGTAAAAGCCCAAAGCCACCGCCTACGGATGAGGACGCAATGTCGTCAGCTTCAGATGTTGCATCAAAGGAGGAAGGCGCTAAAACTAATACCACTACTGGTGAGGATGACGAACGCACAACCGCATCTGTGAATTCAACGCAAAACTCTACTAGTAATCCTTTTGAAGGAGGAAATCCATTTGAAAGTTCAAATCCCTTTGAAAGTTCAAATCCCTTTGACGATATAGTCGAACGTGGTAAGAAAGCTTTACAGAACGAAGTTCACACGGTTCACCAAGAAGTAGTTCAAGCAACAGAGCAGGAAAAAAGTAAAGTACGTCAGTTCTTTAGCGACTTTCCTGCGATATCCTGTCGAAATAATAAATCAGTCGCAGTCGAAGGTCAGTTGAAATTAATTTTTCCAATACTTACTTTAGTTCAATATTGAAAGAATTTTTTATTTAAATTTTGCAGATGATCCACCGCGCTATTCAGTTGAAGACAAGTTTCCTACAACAAACCAAGAAAATAACACATCCAAAGTTTGCTCAATTTTATAAATATCTTCAGAGTTAAGGAAATGTATTCAGATTTAAATTTATTTATCTATAATATAATACACATTAAAATAAATAAAATGGTCATAAATTATAAAAAAAAAACAACCTACCTTAAGTTAATATCCAATAAGCCTACACAACTTTCACAAAATATTTCTCTAAATCAGCTGATAACTAAAAATATGGCGAACTTAGCTGCGTTTTATGTTTACGTATTTGCAATCGTATATCGATCATCTTATCGATTACCCGAAAAGCATTGACAACTCTGCAAAAGGACCTGACAGTCTCAGTTATACCCAAACTCCCCCGCAAAAAACCTTGCAAACGATGAGAAAAAGCGAATTCTAACTGTTTATGGCTTTTCACGTATCTGTTCATCAAAGAAAATGTAAGCTTCATGTTAGCTGTGAAGTACAGCTGACAAAGAGCTGGTGTATAACAGGATAATAAACTGCGATGAAAAGAAGTGGTAATTTGATACCCGTTGCCTATAAAAAACTAACCAAGAAACTGGACAACAGTTTGAGTTAATTTTCCGGCTAATATAATAATAAAGCACTAGTTTAAGTTAAGAATCTTGTAGGGTTTTTTCGTTTAAAAATTGAGTCCTCTGAATTCTTTATTTTATTGTAATACACATACTCTTTATCCATTGTGCTTCACATCTACAATTGAACTCAAATTTGCTTTGATGTGTACGCACGTGCGAAGCATAAAGACATTATACGGTGACGTTTCCTTATCGTTTGCAGGAATTCTCGTATACTATCGATAACTTATTTTCGTTAAGGGCTTTGTTTAATTTCTGCATAAAAATCATCTGTTTACAATTTAGCACAATTAAAATCGTTTCTTTTTGAAATATTAGATGTTATTCATCCTTCTTGTTTACGTATTCTTGTTCAATAACGATGATCTGTCACTTCACATCGGGAAGGCGGAATCACTATCACTTTGTAAAATCTGTCAATGAATCAAGATGAAATGAGGTATTTTATCATAAATCAAGAGCTAACTCGCGAACAAATCAGAGTCGGCTCTAAATGTTATCGATATTAATCGAAAAGTGTATTCTTCCATAGCAAATTGGACGACGGTTCTACGATACCCGAACGACCCGGACTTATAATCGGCCAAGGACTGTCACTTCAGCAGCATTCCATAAAATTTTATGGAGAATGTCTTATGTTGTTAGAACAACAAAAACATACATTTAGAAATATCAGCATTTCACTGAAGTTTTCCTTGATCCTAAGTTAAAAAAATAATTGTTTTCATTTCATCAAAGCACTAAGCAACCCTGTAGCTACCGAGCTATCAATATAAATTAGGAATGACAACTGTGAACGGACTTGATTTATACGAAGTCAGTTTATGGTGTAATATGTCCGGGATTTTTATTTCTATCATTCTTGGCTGACTTCCAGCAATGATTTTTCTTTACAACCTTACTCCATGCATCTCTACATTTTCAATTTTTGTTACCGTTAACTAGGTTTGTTTTCTACCTTCTCGTCTGGCAACTCTCCGATTAACAAACAAATGTCAAATGAAAATTGTGTGTCTGGTGCCTACGAACGAAGAAAAAACCCAACTCAATTTTATAACTTCATAGTTTTTGTACAAAGCAGAAAAATTTTCTATTTTTTGAGAATTTTCACATTCTTAATAAATGAAGTGCATCGACAACGAGATCGGGTAAAGAAGAGTATTTGTATGCGAACAAATACCAGTACGAAGCAGGCATGAGGTTTGAAAGTTGAAAACCTGGAAAGATGAATTAAAAGGGGGGAAATTGGAGTCTATTTTCACTGCATGTCCTCGCCAGGTAGTGCAAGAAGGTAGGTGGGTCAAATAAAACGAGTATTATGGGTTATAAAAATGTTTTGTGTAACACAGTGGTGGTGGGGTAATGAGAATTAGCGGCGGCCTAATCGGGCTAGATGCAATAAAAATTGATCAAATTTGTGAACCGATCGCGTTTTGCAGTTGATGAATGGGGAAGTGAATGTGTTCCTAACCTCAAAAGTAGCAAAGTGTTCGTTCGGTGTATTGACAGCAACCAACGAATCTCATCGGCTGTTGTATGAGTGCTCTATGTCGGTGTGCTATGCGCAATGTAGTGAGCGTGCACCGTGCGGCGAGCGGTTTATGTGGTGATGGTCGCAACGACGACGTCAACGGCCGAAGTGGAAAATCTACTTTACAAATCGGGTTTGTTGAATATATTCCTTTTTTTCTTAAACTTTTTCGATTCGCCAAAAACGTGATTGTGGCAATAGCGATGGAATGAATGGTGCGGAGTGAATATCCCCCGCTAGTAAGGGGGTCGCACGATTACAAACGTGTGTTTGTGTGTGTGTATATGTGTGCCTATGTGTTTTTACCACAATTCCCCCTTCGAACGTAATGATACTCGATTATGTGCACATGGCAGCGGTCACAGTGCGCTGTCGTTTTACAAAGCGCCTGTCCTGCAGCGTGCCGCACGTATTTGACATTCCATTCAATATCGTCTTTGGTACTTTTTTCATCTTGCTGTTCACCAAAATTTACACACTCAAATGTCGAGTTTGCTACAATGTGTTACAACGTTGATCATACCATAACTTTGATCATTGTTGCTCTTATTGAAAGCCAATAAGCCACATGTTACTACTACACTACGCAACGTTGCTGTCTTTTATCACCGTCACCACTCAAGCTTCGTCGTCATAGCCATTATCGTAATGCCTAACCTAAGCGAATATCTAGCTATGCCAAATTGTAATTTCTTTTAGAGTTTTTGGGTGTATAAAAACGCGGATTTATTAATTTATGCAAATCCCCTATCTATGTTATTAACTTAGAGGTCATAGCTAAGATATGTATATTTAAAATGTTATTTCAAATTTTCGAAGATAGTTTCTCCTACTGTTTCTCGCTATGTGCATTTTTATGTTGTAACAACAACGTGGCGATCGCCGAGGTACTACCATATTGAGTTTTTGCATCATAGAAGTTTAACAATTTTTGTATGATTTCCGTAAATACTGTATATATTGTAAATACAATTAATTGACAATTTTGCATATATTTATACATTCCAAATCTATTGAAAATTGTTGGAAACGCGCACATTTTTTTTTTTTTGATGTTTTAGGAAACGCTTATCGGCGCCTCTGTCACGTGCTTAAATAACTTTTGGATCGTTGAATAGTTAATAATAAAATTTAAAAAGGTTTATTGAAATACTAATTTATTTTTCTATTGCAGATTTCGTATCCACATCCTCTCTTGTTACCGGTTTTCGCTTTGACTGTAGCTTCTATAATCATAGCGTAATCCGTACATGTTACGTATACAAATAAACAAAGGTATTTATTTGAAATCAAATATACAATAAAACAATTCATCACATCTACATCTAAACAAAAACAGCATAAAGACATACAAAAATTGGCTTGAAGTGCCATCGAGAAAAGCGCTCACAATACAAGTGGTGGTTACTCGATTTAACTAAGCTAAGCCCCCAACACCTGCGTTGCCCGAAAAAATATCTGCAACAATGCATATAAAGAATATACAACACGCTCATGCAGCTGCGGCTGCTATGGGAAATTGTGAAATTGTGATTGTGTCATCGTCTCCAAATAACGCCGCAGCGAATGCCAACAATAACAACAACAATAACAATAGTAGCAACAATAATAATGATAACAACGGGGGTTCGCACCATCAACAGCAACAGCAGTCCCAGCAACAACAGCAGCAGCAACATCAGACGCCAACTACAACAGAAATTCCAATTCCGTTCAATATGCACATTGCGGCAGTTAATTCCGAAGCACATGTTGCCGCTCAAGCAGCCGCGATGGCTGCGGCACAAGCGGCAGCTGTCCAAGCTGCGGCTGTTGAGCAGCAGCAAACAGCAAGTGGTGGCAATGGCAGTAGTGCTACGACCATTTTGCAGCAACACCCTTTAGCGCATCTCGTGGCCACAGCGGCACATAGTCCAGCGCTATCAGAGCAGCATTTTGCGACGGGGCGCGAAGTGGTGGCAAATGGTCATAGCGCGGGCAGTAGTACGAGCGGAGGAGGTGGTGGTGGCGGTAGCAACGGCGGAGGAGGTAGCGGTGGTGGTGGTGGCAGTAGTGGCGGTGGTGGTGGTGGTAGTGGTCATGAAAAACCTTTCCTTTGCAGCGTATGTGATCGACGGTTTCGGCAATTGAGCACACTCACTAATCACGTAAAAATACATACCGGTGAAAAACCATACAAATGTAACGTTTGTGATAAGACCTTCCGTCAATCGTCCACTCTAACGAATCACCTTAAGATACACACTGGAGAGAAGCCGTTTAATTGCACCTATTGTCCAAAGAATTTCCGACAATTGAGTACACTAACGAATCATGTGAAAATCCATACTGGTATGTATAAATATTGGGAAGCGTTCGCCAAAGAAAACTTTTATTTTAACAATAATTATTAATGCTAAAAAATCTCTAGATCTTATATTAAAAAAAAACAAAAAGAGAATTAGATATTGCATACAAAAAAATTCATTTTTAAAGCTGATAGCAAGACGGCATAAGTTCGTTTGCCAAAAGTTCTCAGATAAAGGTTGTTTCGTATTATCTTTAAAAGGCTATCGCCTTAAAAAAAAATGAAATGAAATGCCTGAATATAAAATAGTTTTTAATTTTTGTTTCTAATTTTAGGTGAAAAACCTTTCGAATGTGCCGTTTGCAAGAAGCAGTTCCGTCAATCTAGCACTCTAAACAACCATATAAAGATCCACGTCATGGACAAGGTATACGTACCAGTTAAGATAAAGACGGAAGAGGAGGAGGGATGACTAGAGGATATGGTGATCGCAGGCACACATCAACGGCCTGCGAATCATCATCGCAATGTGATCACAACCACAATACAGGCACCAGTTACAACAGCAGCTGCAGTAGCAGCCGCCGCTGCTCACCATCAACATCAACATCAGCAGCACCAGCAACAGCAGCTGCAGCAGCATCAACAGCAGCAGCAGCAGCAACAACAACAACAACAACATCAGCAACATCAACACCCACACCAACAACAACACAACCATTCAAACACTCCAAATAATGGTAATACAATAATAGCAACCGCTACCGGCGCTGCTCCGTCCAATACACTCGAACATTTCAATGTAACATCAATTGGCGAATTGTCAAACGTTCAATTGAGCAGCATAAATGCGCAGCTAGTGGGTGGTACTGTCACTGCCGATGGCAATCTAGTGACCATGGGTGGCGTAGTCATCGGCCGCATACATCCGGCATCGTTGCAAAGTAACGGCCATACACTACAACCACAATTACGCACCACAGCACAGCCGGCAACGCGTGAAGAACTACAGCATTTGGGTGTGATTAAGGTGGAATCGCCAGCAGCTGAATATCAAAATGAGGGATGAGTCGAGTACGAGTTGCTGCTTGAGTATATGCTCAAGGAGGACGAGGAGGACTATGCAGCCGCTTGCAATGAGAATAAATTGAATGTTTGCAATGATGATGCAGTGAAAGATGGATTAAAGACCATTGAAATTTGTGGTGACGATAGCAGTGAAAGTGCTATTATTAATGGCACGCGTTCAGGTGCGACATGTGGCGCTGAAAAGCGTAATTAGAGCAAGATTTTTCGATTTTGCAGTTGTAGTTGTTCTTGCTATTGTTGCTAGTTATTTAAACAGATATACAAAAAATAAAAAAAAAACAAAGTAAAGTAAAGTAAAGTCAAAGATAATAAAAAATATCACCATCGCATTACTACAATTGTTGTCAATAATCAGCAGCGTATACATCATATTGAAAATGAAATAAGTGGCACAATCCCAACAACCATATGGAAATTAAAAACAAGAATAAGAAAAACCACACGACACACTGGAGTATAACACATAAATGCGTGCTATGGTTAGGGATTGTAGTTTGCTTTTCAAAGACCCCAATACATTTATAAAACAAAATTTACGAATCAATTAGAAATATGTATTGTGAAAAACGAGAAAATTATGAAAATCAAAGAAAAAATAAACCTCTATAGCAGTTAAGGCAGAAAGTAGCAACAGACATGATAAGCAAAAGTGAAAAGATCAGATAGTTAAGCAAAGAAAAGTAAGCACTAAAAAATTAATTTAAATAAATATAGGGGAAAATTTATTTTATGGGGGTTAGTTAAAAAAAAACAACAAGCACAAAATGCTTAAAAACCATTTGCCGTCTGCGCATGAGCAAATTTTTGTTATGAAGTTGGTTATAAATTCGAAACGCCGTGAATAGATATTGAGTTGCTCTTTCGATTTTCTAAATTAATTAAGTTTAAAAAAACTTTGTTTTTTTATAAAAAAAAAATAAGAACTGTCATTCATGTGATCAAAATTATAGGAATATAATTTTATTACACTTATTTTATTCAACAATACTACTTATAAATATCTATGTTTCTTTCCAACAAAAAGCAAAATAAATTCAAATTAAGACAATAATCTTTAAAAAAATAAAATAAAATAAAAAATTGACAGCTATCGTTTGAATCACAACGTTTTCGCAATTCAACACGGAATTTATAACGAATATCATGGCATTTCGGCAACTCAAAAATGTGGCGGAATAAATGTAATTTAAATTTAATAGAAAGGCTTATATTGTATTTTAGTTTAATAATCACAGCAAATGAGACTTGTTTGTACTTGAAGCTTAAAAAACAATTACTACCACTACCACTACTACTACTTTTAGAATAACACTTAAACGAAGTCAAAGTGGAGTTTAGTTCTGTATAAAATATGATGAAATTGCTTTTTGTTTTTCTTATGTTTAAGATTCGTTTGAATTGTATGAAACAAAAAGACCTTATTAAGGCAAATTTTAATTTATTATTAAGTTTAGAGTAAAGTGTTTTGAATTTTTGTAGTTATAAAAGTTACAGATATTTCCACAAATTTGCTGGTTAATGAAATTATTTTAAATTATTTCATATTCAACGGCGCTTAGCTACGTAGCGAAAATGTAAAAACAACAACTATTATAACGATAACTTATTTGAAAATAAGAGAAATGTAAATGGAACTTAAAAGAAAAAAAAACTCATCATTTGTTTAATAGCAATATTAATTTCTTCAAGAAACAAATTTCAGTTAGATAACAAATTGTAAACTGATTGGTCGCAGTGCAACTGCCATTTTGGGAGCGCAATGATAAGAATTGGGAAAGAAAGCGCTGGATCTATGTACATTTGCTGTAGAACCTCAAGGTCTTTGCAATCTCAGATCGAAAATACTTGTTTCGGTTATTTAGTCGTGATTTTCGAAACAGTAGACGAAACTGCTAAGATTCTCGTCTATGGAATAAGTACTAGTTCAGACATAGTAACGGTAAAAATAATAAGAGTCAATAATTTTTACTGATTTTGCTTGTTTAAAGTTCATTAATTTTTTTAAAATAATTAATAGTTCAATCTATAAAAAAAAATCATATAGATCCAAATTTCAAATTTAATAATAAATTTAGAAATATTCAACAAATTTAAACATGAAAAAAAAAATATTGATACGAAACAACACAACGTTTCAAAAATAATTGTCAAAAATCATTAAACATTTTTTTTTTAATTAATAATTTTTTGGAAATTCTGATTAAAAACTTTGCAATTTTGAAAACTCGTTTTTCTTTTTTAATTAAGTATAAAGTTTAAAATTAATGGAATGAACTATAAACTATTAAAAAATTAATGAACACTAAGCAAACAAACAAAAAACTGGTCAAAAGTCGCAATGTAATTATTTTGCCCATATAAAATAAAATTTCAAAAGGAATGATTTGTAGTATATTTTTGCCTAATACCGCAATAATAAAATATCTGATATTCTGAAAGCATAAAACATTTGAAAATGTAGCTCAAGTGGAAATTCTTGTCCGGATATAAATTCGCGTCTTGTCGACAAATGAGTCATTTTGTTTCCTTTTTTCGTTAGGTCCGCTAAAAGTGCTTAGGTTTAAAAAAAAAAATTATTCTCTAAAAAATTTCATTATGGCTGGTCTCAAATAAATTTCCTTTGCGATAAAGACAGAATTCTATAGTTAATAAAATAAAAAAGTTTGCCTAAAACTTATACAACATTAATTTATGCTCTCATTGAGCTAATACTTTTTTTTAACCCCTATCTGCCGCGCAAACCCATTCTTTTCTTGGATTTTGGGGCTTTAGACAAAATGTTGATATATACAGTAGGGGACTCACACGATGTCGTTAAAAAGGCAAAATTATAAAATTTTGAAGCAGTTCAAAACTTATTTTGCTTTTATTGCTGTGTTGTAGAGAAAAAATAATAAAAATATCACAATTTCGAATTTTTTTAATTTTATGAATTTATGACGCACAGACTTTTTGTGAAAAGCGCTTTAATGTTTACTATTGTGCCGTTAATTTTTGACTTACAGGTGTAAGATAGTTTTTTACACTTGTGAGTGGCGAAATTTCTTAAATTCAGTAGCGGTTAAGATAAGCAAAAATTTCTGAGCGAAATGTAAAGTCTAGACAACGCACAGTTAGTGATTCACAAGATGTTCTGTTGTTGGGCTGTTTCTATATAATTGACATACATTTTTCAATTCTTATAATTTTTCGACATTACCGCATATTAAGATATTTTCTGAATCGTTTAACATTATGGTATTTTATTAAGCTATTCCTTTTAAACTTTTTTTTTTGGCAAAAATACAGGTAAATAATTTAAAATATAATATTCCATTAATTTTATTTGAAAAAAAATACCTTTTTTGAAGGCACAGATAACTTTAAATAGAAATTTATTTGGATCATACGAAATTTGCGAATGTAAAAAATTAGTACGTTTGTTTTTACTGTATATGGATCTAGTACTTATGTAGATACATTGAATGGTCAATGACTAAAAATGTTGGACAGCGCTATTAGTTATTTATTTCTTTTATAAATTTCTCTTTTTTATATTTCTATAAATTTTATTCTTGATTATTTTTTAAATACTGTAGTTTATTCAACACAAAATATGAGGTTTGCTTTAATTTATTTCTTTTTCTTTAAATACAAATGCTATACACCTACATATGTATATCTAACTGTTTCGTTCAAAACAAGTACGGCGGTATTTTCGATCATCACCTTTGGGCCTGTAAATTATAATATACAAACTGAAAACTTTTAAAAAGTTTGTGCGCATGTGCGACACCATAATGTCATTATACGTGTATAAAAGTAGTTGACAAGTCGACGATTCGTCTGCCGCACATCATACGATATAGACAACTGAACAAGTCATTTACATATACGAGTAGTGAGTGTCCATCGCTTAAACACAAAACCTGCATAAGAGCATAATACAATAAAAACAAAAAAAAAAACAAAACAAAGATATATTAGTTGCAAAAAAGCGTATGAAAAATATGTGAATGTATATGTATGTACATAGTATGTATATGAAATTGCTTTGATTAAATACCATGTACAACATACTAATTAAACATCAAAGTCTTTTGTGTAAAGAAAAATAAAACAAAAACACATAAGAAAAAAAATAAAAAACAAAATATGTGAAACTGTAGCGATATTTGTAAGATTTGTTATACGAGTATTTAAGGTGAGCGACAAGTGAGCAGCGTGAAGAGTTTATTTATGCATTGCTGACACCAAACGATGGTACATCATCAGTTTGTGTTTGTGACGTATTGCTATGCGCATAGTGAATAGTTATAGAAGAGGAAAGACTCGTAATTTCGTTTAGCCGAAGCCTGAAATTACGGTTAGTCGTCATCTCATTTGACTTTGTGATAGTCAATGAGATTGACACAACTGAAAACTGAAACTGATAATAATAAAGTCTAATAATATAATTAATAAATAAAAGAAAATAAAAATAAATTTAAAAAAAAACGAAAGAGTTTAACTAGCACTGCGTTGCCTAAGCAAACGTTTTCCTTTTATTTTGTAAAAAAATAAACAAAAAAGAAAAAAACGTAAAAGTTACTTTAGACAATTGCTTACTTATAAACATAATTACACATATGATTTAAGTACGATTACAATGTATATGTTAATAATTTCCGATTGTAAAAAAATCTATTTTTGAAACTATAAAAAATTAATACGTGAAAAAATTACACCTTTTAATTGCGTTCTCTTTTATTTTAAATTTATGTAAGTTGCGGTCCGTTGTTTTTTTAGTTTTGCCGATCATTAAGTTAACCAATGAAACCCTTAAAAGCGTGTATAACAGCCCTTAAAAGTGTAGCTTGGAATCATAGAACTTATATTTACAATTTAGATATGCATTATGTCCATATTTTCGAAAATCTCCAATTTCTGATTCCTTTGCTTCTCTACTGCTCAAAGCTTGACATAGGGCAATGTACAGAAACTAAGTTATGTAATTAGAAGGTCTTATTGGCTAATTTAAAAGAATTCTAAGTTTCCTAAAGTAGTTTAAAAAAATAATATTTTTTAAATACCCAGCACACAGGGTACGCGAAAACGAAGTGGTTTTGCGAATCATTACAACCAAAGAGCTTAAATTACCATAGCAGCACATATTTTTCACAATTCTGGTTGACTATTTTCTGGATTCACCGCTTCTCATTTTGATAACTTGTGACAATATATTTTTCTATATTTAATTTTATTTCAAACTTCAAAAGTTTTAATTATTACTATAAAACTTGCTCAACACTTGTTATAGGAAAAAAAACTAACCTAAAATATTCATACTATAAGAAGTTAATAAAAATCAAATAATTTTAGTTCAAATTTAAAAAAAATTAAATTTTTTTTTTCAATATTTTATCGTGTTTTTTTAGAGTCATTCTAAAAAAGGACGTTTTCCCCCTAATTTTAAGCTACGTTAGAAATTAAAAACAAAAATTCAAGAAAATTCAGTTCAAATTTAAAAACTTAACTAGTTTTTTTTTTTAAATGAATGTACGTTTTTTATATGGAAAAAATCGATCAACAATTTCAGCAAAAAAATTCATTCTATAAAAGGAATGATTTGTTTATAAGTTTTAAACTTCGTGCGAAATTTAAAGAAATTTTAGTATAAATTTCAAAATTTTGAGTTAAGCAAAGAATTCATTCTTTAAAAAAACGGTTTATATGGTCATCTTTAAACGTCGGGCAAAGTTAAAAGAAATCAAATAATTTTAGTTATGGTATATTTTTATATGGGAAAAAATCGCGTAACATCTTCAGCAAAAAAGTCATTCAAAAATTCACAAAAAATTCGCAAAAACATTCACTGTATAACAAGAGCGGTGTGCATCAAAATTTAGGTGAAATTCCAAAATCTTTAATTAGTGTTTTAAAGAAATTTGATCGTAATTTTTGTATATGGAAAAAGTCGCGCAAAACCTTCAGGAAAAACAAAAAGGATTTCAATTGATTTTTTTTATATAAAATACTATATATTTACAAAACATTATTATAATCATATGAATAAAAAAAAATGTAAAAAAAAGTCACTATGTTATAGTTTTGCGAATTTTTTAACGTTTTACAAAAAAAAAAATCATATACATACATATGAATTTGTTTTACATTATGTATTTTGCGTTATGAACTAATATTAGGTTGTATCTATATAGTGACCGGGTTGGAATACAATAATTAGCACTCACTGTTAGTACTCCAATTATTGATATTGCTCCTTTGTTTTGTTCTAAGGACAGCCGAGTAAAGGTAGTAGATTATTCTCAATTAATAAACTTTTTTAAAGACTACTAGATGTTTCTGGACTCTCAAAAGATCTCTCCGGAAATACTAGTGGAACCTGAAGTTCCAAAACTTTCTTATTGCTATTTTGTGACTTCTTTCGATCAAAATAGTCTTAATGCAAGAAAACAATTTTTTGTATCTCGTACTGTTATTTTCATATTTCAATTGAACTTTGAACATTAAAATCACATATTATCGAACAATAGTATTTTCAAAAATCGCAATTAGAGATTGATAGAAAAAGTTAAAATCTCAATATTTATGAAAATTAAATATTTCACATTTTCTATAAGAAAAATATATAAATTGGCATAAATCTTGTTTAGTGTATATTTTTAGGCTTATGTTTTAGCAAACAAATCCGACCTCAGCTGCTGCCTTTGTAAAATTGCTTAGTGTACGGTAAACCGTCAATTCTAATCTAATAAAATTTGTTTTTTTTTTACTATATTCACAGTTTTTTTGTATAGAATGTTCTTTGTTTCAATACAAAAAAGAGAAATCGGGTATAAGCATAAAATATATATTATTTTTATCGCATTGTATTGTTTAATGAAAATTCAACAAGTATACGAAAATTGTTAAACGCCACAAAGACTCACTAATTCTATTATTTTGTGATTAAAAACTTCGAATAGATTAATACCATAATTTTTTTATTAGCAATTATAAGTGAAGAATTTGGGGAATAAAGAAGAGTTTTTTAATGTTTAAAAATCTTCAATTGAATATCTTTTTTGAAAATTAAGATTTTTCAACACTTCCTCGCTGTTGACCTGCCAAAGAACATATACCTATAAGAAGGGACAAAACGTTACTTTTGCTTTTCTCCTTTCATTCAATCATTTACGCATTTGGTCGAAAGAATAGGCGCTTCCCTGTTGATCAACAAGAAAAGTAAAAGGAACGTGTTGTTGGTTCTTCTTATAGTTCTATGTTTTTTGGACCTACTTACTATGTGACAACGATGAAACAATGTGTTGTATTCTGCGTCATAGTTTTATCCACAGTAGCTATGACAATAGTCACGCTATAATTTTTGTCATTCGCGTCGTAATAGGGCGACAATATGCATATGTAGATAAATGTCACATATATTTAGGCACAACTCACATATACATAGGACATAACAAAAAAAAAAGGCCGTTGTTATCCTTAGAGGGCTGAAACCCGCTTTTACCGCATAACATGAAATTATGCTTCGGATGTTGAGGTTTTATATGTGTACACTAGAGAGGCCCATAAAGATTATTTATCGACCGCTGGGATTATTTTATTTCGAAAAATATGTAGCAATACCCCTATTTTTAATCAAAAAATATTTAGAAGTTGACCAAAGGGATCAAAGTGTCCCATGTATTTTATATTCACGTAGAAATGTTATAAAATCCATGGAAATCAATAATTTTTGGATCAGTAAAATCTGTTTCTCTTCAAGAAGCTTCAAAGGATAATACCCAATTGCTTAACTGTTTTTTTTAATATATACTATTTTTCATGGGTCTTCCAAAAATATGCAAAAATAGTTCTTATAGAAAAATATTATATAAAGCTTTGATTCGCCTATATTAAATACATGGCAATTTTTGAATGCCTTGAGGGACCTCCATATATATTTTGATTAAAAAAAATATTGGTATGATTTTCTCGATATAAAAAATTATAGCGAGTGAAAGCATTAAAATTTCGGCAATCCTTTATTTCCTGTGTATAGTTAGGAATAACTTATCCTTTAGCCTGAAAATTTAATTTTAGTTACACAAAATTCTTTAGTTTTTTTTTTGGTAGCTTACAATTATATTGCCACAAGCAAACACAGCAACAACACATATTTACTTACTGCAAAAAGTAAATAAAACACACCTTTGAAAGTATACGAAGCACACGCAATGTAATTATGAAAATTTAAAATATAATAAAATAGAAGAAATAAACATAAAACCAAATTAAAATAAATAGAAATACGTGCTTGCCGACCCATTAAAAAAAAAGTAAACAACTAATATAATTAAATAGCTAATAAGACTTTATGAAGAATGTCAAATATACCATAATGTAATTATATACAGGAAAATTACTCAAGTGTGCTGTTATAAAGACGCAGCATTTGTAATTCAAAAATGTTAGTGCTTTAGATACATTGAAAATTTGAATATAAAAAACAACATAGTATATTTTTTTAGTTTTATCAAATGTAAAACTGTGGAGCGAATTTTGAGTCAGCGCAGCTAACTCTTATTGAATTATATATGTATATTAAATTAACGAATGATATGTAAGATATGTATGTGTATTGTGCAAAAAAAAATATTTTTTTTGGCACCTAAAATTTTAATTTAATTACGAAAATGTTAAATTATGGTCTTATGGTAATTTTTTGCACTGCTTTCCACTGCTATCTTATGAGCTATACGTTCCTAAATTGTGGTCCCTTTATGGTCAATTCGTGAATGTTATGTTAAGTAACAGTTTCCAACCTTATAAAAGATGCTGCCCCAATGGAGGACTGCTTTCCCGCCTTGCTGGTTTCGTTTTGCTTTACCTGATATTGAAAGCTTCGAAGGCTAAATGGTAGCTTTAAATGCTGTCAATGCAACCAGCAACGAAATTTGAAAAACTTTTTATCACTTCCACGAAAAAAAAAATGCTTTGAAGCGCTTCAAGGCGAATTCATACCAGATGGTGTTGAGTGTGTAACAACAAAAATGTACACTCAATGACAGTGAGAATCGGTGAGAGTTACAACAAACACATAGTTTTGACATTTAGTCCAGCATTCAACTGTTTTCTCAACGCCACCTTATCTGAATTCGCCTTGAAGCGCCTCAAGCGCGTGAAGGAAGGCTGCCATTTGGACAACTTCCATACATATTATTACCTTTCTATTAATTTTTGGCAGTTCTCAAATAAAAGCAAGTAGATCAAGCGCGTATTGGGTCAGCACAAGTTGCAGCTGCTTCTATTAATTTATGTATATATAAAAAACAACTATAAAAAAAGCTATTCAAAACGCGAAAACCATGCGAAATGTAGTGAGATAGGCTTAAGCATTTAGAATTTATACGGTAATTTATGAAGAACAGGAAATAAAAAAAAAAAACAAAAACACGAAAACGAATGGCCTATTTAGGATGTAGTAAACAAAAATATAATGAGTGTATGTATGTATTTTAATTACTTGTATGTAGAATTCGCGCATCAATTTATATACATACACGCATATACTTATGTATATGTAGATAAATAGTATAAACATAGCATAACTTAATACAAATAGCTGATAAATGTAATTGTAATTAAATAAATGTGCTACTCTGAGATACATACATACATACATGCATGCATACATACATACATACATACATACATACATACATGGATACATACATATGTATGTATGTAGGTGTAAAACATAAAATATTACATGTGTATTATATTATAAATATTTATTGTAAAATTTGGCGACGAAGATATTTTATGCAAGTTAAACTTGCATAAAGTTAAATAAAAAAAATATTAGAACAAACATTTGTTTAAAAATTTTATTTGAAGCAAAAATACTGAGCAATTTATACAATAGAAATAAATGCATGCATTATATAGTATGTAGTATTATATACATACATACATCGTATGCATAATGTAAAAAGTACTTAAATGAATTTAAAAATATGCTGTGGTGAGTTTTCTTCCAATGTAGCTGAAAAATTACAAATTATCTGCCGAGTAGTATTAAAAAAAGTTAAAAAAATTGGGGAGCTATTTAAAAATGATAAAGGCGGAATAATTTACTTGCATACATGTGTCCAAATACATAAACATACAAACATACATATGTAAATACATGTAATGTATAGCAGTAAATATTAAATAAAGAAGGCAGCACTAAAAATAAAGCACATAGCACAACTTTGTTGCTTTTCGAATATTGGAGTGTTCATGCAAAAATCCCGTAAATAAAATTTTTCAGAATTCGACCGCATTCGCTCTCAACGAGAAAACTATCCAAAATTGTGCATGAACGTCAAACTTGAGAAATTTTGCAAGGTTTAGGAACAGCTGATTTCTTTTGGTCGCGCACATACCAAAACTAAACATAAATTTATTTTTAGTCACCTTTTATATTCTATTCATGGTCTTCTGCCTTTTTTTTTACAAAAATAAGTAACAAAATAATATTTTTTATCAGGTGTTCTTACTGGTAAGTTGTTGCAAGTAGAAATTTTTTCAGTAAGAATTTGTAACTTCCACTCCAAGCGAACTGTCATTTTGCTCTCTCAATTTCTTCTATTCTGCAAGTTTTTTTTTTTGATACATGAACACAATTTCTACAAACTATCTGCTACATGAACCAACCTATACAGAAAAATATTTTGAGGGCGCAGGGGGCGGTTTACGTTAATTTAATTAAAAAAGTAAATTAATTTCAAGGTGGTACTAGAGTTTTAGGATTTTGGTAGGGTGAGCTAGTCTGAACTACAGACGTATATGGAAGATTTTTTGTTTCAAATCATTGTGAAATGTTTATTTTAAAATTTTTATTCATCGACCTCATTTAATAGTGGTTAGATTTTTTAATATATTTTATTTTTAAAATTTTACTGTTCATATTTTGAGTTTACTTGGTCATCTTTGTTTGAAATTTTATAATTTTTTGTCAACAAAATCAAATTCGTACACTTGGATCCCTTTTTTTAATCTATTTGAAAGTTGCAGTGTTGGTACTTTAGCCATTATATAGCCAGATCTAACTATAGTTTATAAAAATAAATACAAATTTACATATAATTGATTAGTATTCTTGACCGAGAGTCATCTCTTTTTCGATTTGACATCTTCCATCCATTTGCTGATGGAATTATTTTTCTTTTATTTTACATACACAATGCTAACATAACAAATTTCATTCGATCTGTCTGATTCTTCAGCGCTTTCTTGTAATTTTTTTAAATAAAATTTTGTTTGGTCTCTCATTGTCTAGCTTTTATTACGTCCCTTTTGGATGCTCTCAGCGCGGAAGGCGCAACGTTGTTTTCTATCATTCTTGACGTAGGCTTACCTCAAAATATTGAGAATCTAAAACAAATAAAATTTTTTTTTTAAATTAGTGAAGTCGAACGTGTTTGATACTTTCGAAAAACAAAAAAGGTATTATAGTACATATTGCTAATAAAACGGCAATAGAACTTCAGTCGAGACACATTAATTTATATCCTCGTGGAAACGTTAGTTAAACAAAAACTTTTGCGAAAGGCAGTTAGAGAGTTAAAATGATGTACGGAAATTTCAAGTAGAAAAATAGCATTAGCGCGAATTGATCATAAGTGTAAGCGTTTGCGTTTGGCAAAAAATTCAGTCCAAGTACAAAATTAAATCATGATATTCTTAGGATAGATAATATGTATTTTGACAAGTTTACAGGGTCTTTATGCTCTGTACTATTTTTACCTCTTCAAGAACTTGCGCTGTAGTGACTATTCGGAGAAATTTAGATTGAAAACTTGTTTACATTTTATTTAAATTTCATTATTCAGAAAATATCATTTAGATAGTTTGACGAGCGTCTACGCAAACGAGAGTCGATCAAATAATGATTTTACATGAAAACTTTAATTTAAATACTAAATATTACAATATCGATATTTTGAGTGAGTTTGGAAATTCGGTTAATCCCAGCGATCCTGTTTGTATTAACATTTTGTATTCAAAAGGTAGCGAATATTTATCATCCGGTTCATTTTGTACAGTTTGACATTGGTGGCTGTAACTTTTTCTCAATGGCATTTTTCCAAATGTTTATGAAGAAACTAATTGCTGAAGGTTTTACAATCCAAAATGGAAGAGTGTTTAAATTGATTCCGAAATCTACATATGTACATACATAATTATGTATTTTGCCATTTAATAAAGTTTTTTTTTGGGTATCTTTATTATCTTTCATTTTCTTTAGCGGGCGGATATATTTAAATACCAAATAATTTTTTACGGCACAATTGAAATGGTAAAGTTGTTGTTGTTTTAGCATCTAAACCAAGCCCAGTAAAGAGCGGTTAAGCTTCTAAAATTAGTAAACGAGATAATCTAATGGTATGCCCATGAAACGTACAATTTCGATGTGGTTGGACCAGGGGAAGAGGGGTGACTCTTCAAAAAAAAGGACATATGTTAAGCACGTTGAAGTCAAGTCTGAATAAATATGGCTTTAACCTGAAGCAATATCCAGATCATAATTGTGCCAACGTAACGGGGACCTCAAGAGGTAACTCAAGCTCTCTGTATGGGATTGGTGATGACTGAACTCCGATGGTGGCATTCATTGGGCGGGAGGGATCTAATGAAGGTTAATATCGTCTAAGGTCTGTCTGTAGTTCGTCGGGTTCAACGGTTGTTGTACTCAAGGCTGAACCTGGCCATTTATCTCCATGAGATGGCTTCTGATATGTCACATGCCTGATATGCTTAGAGGCTCAGCCTCTAGTAGGTGTCGTTGAAACTGCTTACTAAGCATATAAATTTTATGCACCCTAACCTTGTTGTCACTCTTTACCTCATGCAGAGTATACACCTTCCAACCGTTGGATCAAATGTCAATGTTGGATGAACGGTTGTATTATGTAAAGTATGGTTGTACAATCGATGTGACGGTTGGATGAAGATTAAAATATTTTAATTATTGGTGGGTGGAGTCAAAGGTTGTTCGTATGTTGGACAGTGCATAGTGAAGTTGTATATGGACAAATTGAAAAAAACGTGTTGTGAGATGTGGAGTTGCCAGAATTGTGAAATTAGTAATGCCAAATGTTCCCTACGACGAATATAACGCATTGTACAACGTGTTGAAACCAAAACAGCCATCCAACTCATTGTACAACGGATTTGAACGATCGGTTAGAGCGTGTATGTATACTTCACTTTAGTGACAATTGTAGTTGTGGAGAGCAAGCGAAGGAGAGCAAGCTGCCTAAAATAACTCCTAAAATGTTACCATTATCAGTCTTACAGTCGTTGCTAACTCCAGCTTGGCCTCTTTCGACGAGGTGGTGAAGAGGATCGACGATGGGGGAGCAGGGGAGCGCAAGAGGTCTGGTAAAGCAGTCGAATACCAGCTAGTTGTGTAGTAGAAAACACAGAGGCAAGAATGCAGCAGGGTTGAGAACTTCAGTCGCTCTTTTACTGATCGCAATATTTAGTTATAGAAAAGTTTTACAGACGGTTTGCATTATGAACCTTTCGGGACCCTAATAAAGGAATCGTCAAAATTCTGTTTAAGTAGAGGTTTAACTATATGCACATACGGTATGACTGCTATATGAGTACTGAAACATAATATTCATAAAAACTTGGGTTTAACTTGAAAATATATGTACATAGATGGTGTGCACTGGAGTGTTTCGCCAAAACGTTGCGATTTACACCGGAATTATGAAATTTATTCTGTTAGGATTTACGTGAGCTGGATCAATTTGAAAATATCTCCATAAATTAAAATTAAAAAGAGATGCATACTTTTAAAAAGATCTGCTTAAAAATGTTTATAAATTTGTTCAAAGGAATTATAATGAGATTTGGACAAAAAATTGAAATCAAATTTTTAAATACTTTTTTTATTTACAAACCCCCCAAAAATGAGGTAACTTCAAATTGGTTTGAATTGGGTGTGATGCTTCCCAATGTACATATTATTAAAAAATGAAGAAAATAAGTTTGTCACGCCATTATTTTGGCAAATGTTTTATTTAAATAAAATAATTATTAAAAACGGTTCAATACTTTGAGAGCCAAATCGTTACAAACATTTTTCATATAATCAATTTTTTAAAAGTAATCTTAAACTTATCTGCTCCTCCGCTATTTCGGTATCAATCGGGCCCCATTTAGGACATTTTTCATGTTTTCTTCAGGGGCTTCCAGTTCATTCAATTTTAGTATAATAACATAACTCTGATGAAAATATGTTGAAGTTTTATAAATTTTGTACAAAGTTTGAAATTTTGAATTATATATACATATATGTATGTAGTTATGTTTTTTTATTACACTGCGTACTGAAGTTTTAGAAAATTTAACGAAAAAAACTTTAGCTATTGTAAAAAAGGCATGCCTGTCCATGAGCCGCTTCCTGATGTTAGAACGGAACAAGGATAAATACCATAGAACACGGCGACCTACTCTTCCAAAAATAAAAATAAAAAATTAATTAAAAAAAAATAACAAATTCATTTTATTTCTTGAGTATTTTTAGGGGTAGCTTTACTGAAAACAAAACTATCGTATTCAAATATAGTGTGCTAATATAAATAATTATACGATGATGAAAATACTAAGTTATTTAAAATAACTAAAACTTGTCGAACAAAATCGAATCTATGAATAAAGCAAACCCTGGTTGTCAACAGGCATATAGATGCATATAGACGTAAATATAATATGTACATATGTAGGAACTAAATATGTATGTATGGTTGGTGCGCCATAGCGGGAATAAAAAATAAAAACGAATTTACAGGAATATGTCATAAGAAATATGTACATACATACATTTGTATGCCGGGTAAAGTATTTAGAAATAACCTTTTTTTGTTTTGGTATACATACTATACGATTTTTAACTTACATTTTTTGGGGGTTAACCATAGCCTCCACAACATAAAATGATCTGTTTACTAAAGAAAGGATACTAAGTTAAGAAATTCTATCGTATAGAAAACAGTGAGTAGTAAAGGCAGCAACAAAGGTGTTATAATTATTAAATACAAAATATTAAGCGATATAAATTAATGAAAATAACAAAATGCAATAAAAAATAGTTTTAAGCAAAGAAACAGTGTACAGAAATTGTCATAAAACTACAACGTTTTCGAGTTTCATTTGGGGTTGGGCTTGGAAAAACAAAAAAAAAAAATTATAAAATACAATTAAATACATAAATGTTGGCAAATCATAACTTGTTGCTCGAAAGATGCAACCGTAAACTTGAACATGTAAGTATATTTTTAAATTTTCAAAACTAATAAATATATTTTTTTTATTAAATAAATTATTTAAAAAATAGAAACACTTGCAGAACTGGGCCTGTCGGAATAGATTGGTTCAAATATTGTATCAGGCTAATTAATCGACTTTAAAATCAATTAAAAATGTTTGCCATGCACTAAAGTCTACTTCTGGATGTGCTATACTTTGTTCTGCGACTTTTTGCTGTAATGCATTCAAATATTTTAAATCGTTACGATATTTAATACGTAAATCTTGATCGATGCAAATGTCCATCAGTGGCAAATCAATAACCGGCTTGGCAACACGTACTGTCTTTCGCAGTTTCACCTCCAACTGGATAATATCATTCTCCATACGCGCCAGATTCAAAAGACCACCAGAAGCAATTGGCGTATGATGCACTGAATGTGTAGTAATTTTTAAGCTGCTTATATTTCGTTTATTTAAAATTATTTGCATAAATTCTTTCGAAGCGTGCCATTCGCAATAGGCTTTTAATGCTTCTAATAGAAGCGAAAGATGCTGCTCGCAAGAGATTTCATCGACTATGTCTACGCTATCGCCAACAGCAGCATGCAACTCAGCTTGCTTCTTCTGTTTGAGCCAGCGCTTCTTTCGCATGTAATTAAATACTTTTTCGGGCGAAAAGTTTTCCGAATATAAAAAGCCAAACATTTGTAGAAATTGATCAATAAATGTGTAACGAACGTATGGAATGCGAAGAACATCAATAGCGTTGATATAGTTGCTAATTGAAGAGTTCAAATTGCGATCTAAAAAACGGAAGGTTGTGGGTTAAGGTTTTTGAAGCTCATATAAGTTGCAATAACTGTAACTTAAAATATGTATAAACATATAGTACCTTTGAACTTTCTGAAGAAATCTAATATAATTTGCTTTGTGTTTGGTCCGAGCTGTGGAAATTTCACACCCAGTACAGTGTGTTCAATATCGGCTGTATTGCTTATGACCATCAAAAGTGCTATATATCGCTGGAGATAAAAAAAATAAAACAAAATTTAGTTGAATGTATAAACTTAAAAAAAAAATCCAACCTCCAGCACTTTCAAATAGTTTTTGTTGAGACCTTTATTAACCGCCAAAGCAAAAAGGAGGAAAAGCTGACGTCCCAAAGCACTCAAATGCGCTTCTTCCGACATGCCCAGCACAAATACCGCCAGCGGCCGGCTATCATTATAAAACAACCAATTTTTATTTTTACGATAATGATGTAGCAGCCACATTACAAAATCGCTTTCGAGTATTTGTAAAATCAAACGCAATACTATAAACAAACGCCCCAGACGCTCTGTGGGACTGAGTGCTGTAAATGTATTCAAACGATTATCGCGATCTTCCCATTTGTTGTGATCAAATTGTTCACTATTCGGTGTTTCTGTAACAACTGTTCCGTCTCCTAATTTTTTCTTATTAGTTGGTGTTTCGGGTTCAGCGGGCATTGAAAGTTCATTGGTGGTGCACTCGTTTAGTATAATTTCAGTTAAGTCAAGTATTATATCGAAAACCTTCTTTGATTTGAATAATCGATTGTCGCCTTTGGATTTATTACAAATTTTTTCTGCATCAAGCGGTCGCTGAAAGAATCCAATGTAAGCGGTGTGGGTGGCACGCCAGCAAGGTGGGAACGTGCGCACCATATAGCTGAATAAATCTATGGATTGGCGGTGCGTGCGGGTAAAAGCTGCGTCTCCAGTTTTGGGGTTGAGACTCTATAGAAAATTTTTAATTTTCAGCAATTAAAACACACAAAAAGCCGCTATACTTACTAATATTAATTCTATTAAGTTGGTAAATGTATCTTCACCGGGAAATTCATACCGCTGACACATATCCAATGCCAGATTGAGAAATGAAAGGTAGCGTTGCTGTTTGAGTGTACAGCGTAGTTGCATTAAACGTATCTCACTCGGTTTGTCCATTTCATTAAAACGTTGCTGGAAATGCTGCTTTCGACAGTATACCAAATCTTCGGCACAACGTGGTGGAAACTGTAGACACAAACGTTGCACTGAATTTAGATATAGATTGGAGAAAAGTGTTGTCAATTTATCTATGGACGCTGGTCTGTGCACAGTTCTATTGTCCTTATTTGGTGATACAGTGGGATTGGGTTGTATTGGAACGACGCTATCTTTGTTCTCTCCCTCTTCGTTTACAGTTGTTTTAGTATCCACCATTTCTTCAGTTACAGTCGCATCCGAAGGTGGATCTACACAATCTTTGCTTTCAACATCTGCGGGTTGTTGATCAACGTGCATAGCTTCAGAAGTTGGCTCATCTTTGCACAAAACTTTATTATTATCGGGGTTATTCTGTTCAACAGCGTCACATTTTGGTACCTTTTGCGGCGACTCGCCTTCTTCCGCGTTCTCTTTATTTTCATCCAACGTTTTACGTCTTCTGACAGAGGTTCCGGCCTCCTCATCCGCTGCACTTGACATTTTGTTACCACTTCGTATTCGCCTGCTGGTCTTAGCTGCGTGAGCGCTTTTCTCAGCTTTTGATTGTTTAGATGTTTTTTCTTGAATTTTTATGTTTGACGAACGGAGAGACCGACCAACTTTATTCGAAAAATCTTTTGTTGGAGAAGTTTTAACTTTAATTTTCTCGGTTTTCAAACATTTTCCAGAATCGGATTTGCTTTTGCGCGGCATTGTAAAAAAACATGGTAGAATAACAAACAATAACAGGGCTGCCAGCCTTTGCAAAACAAATAGATTGGTTTTGACATATTTTTTAAATTTTATATTTAAAAATGACTATTACATCCACAAATTAATTCACAATTAGTATTCACAAGCAAATTAAAAAATTTAAGTGGACTTGGTAGTCTCTTTTTATACATATATATTTTAATAAAAAACCCCACTGCGTTTCTAGTAATATTTTTTGCATCAGGTGACACCTTTTAGTAATCTTACGTACCGTATGCACGATATACAAATAATATTCGCTCGTCAAATACGTAATTCTATAACTTTTTAAAAAGTTTATTTTAAATCGTCGCCATTTAGACTGACTGAAAAAAGAACACTAGCAATAATAAGGAATACCAACAAAAGGAAAAAATGATATCCGGCCCGAGATGAAGTGTTAAGAAGTGAAAAACTGTGCTATTGTGAATGAGACCTAAGAAAATACGGGAAGATTTTCAGTTTAACCTCTAACTAGTTTTTATTTGCTTAGTACATTTAAATAAATAACTACATCAATCTAAAATTTCTCAGTGCGACTATTTTTCCTTCGTAAATAGCACAAATCAAATCGCATGTTTCATGAAAGATGTTTTATCCGAGTTTTACCATAGCTCCATAGCAAGCATGTGCGCAAGGCGAATTCATATCAGGTGGTCTTATACGTACAAAAACAAAAATTTGCACTAAAAAATTATATTGACAGTATGATTTACAACAAACACATCATTTTAACTTCACGTTTACCAAGCGAATTCAATCAGCTACTTGATCAACTTCACCTTATATGAATTCGCCTTGGTTAGGTTAGGTTGAATACATATATACATACATACCCTGCAAGAACAGTACCAGTCAATCGATAGTACATTTCAGTGTGAAATTTTTTTGTCAGTGTTTAGAGCAAAGAAGCCATCAGTTTCATAGAGTCACTATGCTTAAACTGATGTCAACAAATGTGTACGTGTGATCTTACATTTCACTTTAGCAAATCAATATTACCTAATACACAAGCATGCAACTAGCTGTTCTGTTCACTCTCGTTCTTCTTACTGGGTCAGTGCCTCGAACAAAAAACCATCAGGACTCAAAAAAGTCATTTGGTTTCACTGAATTCCTTATTTGTTTGATTTCATAAACAAGTTTTTGTGGATTTTGTCAATTTATTTGAATTCACACGCTAAGTAACAAACTTTTGGTCCAAAAACAAAATTAAAATAAAAAGTGTTGGTCCTATGTACATATATCGTTTTTTATGTGCAATCGAGAGACCATCTTATATAAATACGGGTATCATTAAATGTCTTACTGTAAGTGTATTTCATTTTATACTTACTTATTAATTTTTTTTTGCAAAATGATGTCGATTTTTAATAATAACACTGAACGACTTACTTCACAGTTTTCACAAAAAATGCCCTGCATTTGCAAAATTCTCATGAATATATTTGTCTCTTCTTTGATAGAAAACAAGATTGCGCCTTCCACGCTGAGAGCAACTGATAGTGACGTAATAATAGCTAGAGAAGAAAGAACAACGAAAAAATTCTAAAAAAGAAGAGGAAGAAGGGCATAAGAAGCGGACAAACTGCAGAATGATTGAAAAGTTTTGATAGCTTTTATTTCGTCACCGAATGGGTGGATGCTGTCCAATCGACAAAGAGAGGACTAGTGCTCTGCAATCTTGTATGATACCATAGACCCCAACGCCCTTAGGAAGTCTATCATTCTTGGGTCAGTCCTGTTAATAAGAGTAATATGGTTGTTTCATTCTCCCATACATATGTGTGCGTCCACGTGAAAAGGGCCCACTTTGTCGCATCTAATTTCCGAGATATATAGATTTTTCGATACATGGTTCGAATTTCATAATTTTTTATTATGGTTTATTATGAAACTATAAACATTTACGCGTCGAATGACAACAAATTTAGCTTCCTAGGTATAATAGAAGTAATTAATTTTATTTTTTGAAAAAAAAAAGAAAAGGGCCCACAAGGGACAACTTTCAACTTCAAATTGATTTTTCTCAATTAGTCATTTTTCGGATATTCACCTTCAAAGTTCTATATTTCCCTCAATTCTTCAGTTAGGATGGTCTAATTTGTCTCAAAATGTTCGAAAATCAACCAGGAAGACGCCTACATATATGCATAACTCCAATACCGCCGAAGTGGGCCCTTTTCACGTGGACGCACACATATGTACAACTATAGCTAGCGTGGCGAGTGCTGATATTATTATTGAGAGTGTATTAGTAATTCTAACAGTATGTTCTTGGAGGAAAACCAATTATCAAAATCCAGTTGCATAATGTAATAAGAAAAAAACATATTTACATAATTTAGACTAAATGCTCGATTAGATAAGTGGCAGTCGATTGCGAAGAGTACGATATTACTTTACAACTATGGCAAATAGCAAACGTAAATGAAACTAGCAAAAATGATCAGCATTGAAGATTTTCAAATTAATTTACATAAATTGAGTTTGCAATGGGTTTCTGAGCGCCTACGCTATTATTTTTGGGCTTATCTACTAATGTACTGCACATACATAGGTTTGTATGTATGTATATAGTACATATTTCAACGCCATTATTCATGCATTTTCGTACGAATTTACGTTCCATGTATTCCTGCCATTCAAGCGATCATGTCTGCATGTCTAAATATATGTATGTACATATGTAAGTATGTCTTTCTGCAATTGCCAGCCACCTGTTACACACTCGCCTCGTTGCTTTGCTCGTCGTACACTTGTCGCAAAGGCTGTTAATAGTACAACTAAATTCTACTAACTAAATACATACATATGTACAATACATACATATTTACTTCAGCAGCCGGCGGTGTGAATAACATAAATGCCTGCTGACCAAGAATGGTCAATGTTCGCTGTCCGTATCTTTGGAAAATGTTACGAAATAGTCCACAGCTATTGAGCTGACAAAAAACTACAAAATGCACTATAAATTAAAGCGACGATTTTGGTGCTCATTAAAGGTATTCCCACATGCGGATTTGAACGAATTGCTAGAGTTCACCGGTAGCCAGGTGGTGTGCTAAATACTTGTAGTCTTGCAATCAGCAAAGTGTTGTTTGTTCGATAAACGTTGCAGTGCAGTGAGCTGCAGGCACGTTTCTTGCCACAAACGTATGTAGTTTTAGTTGAAATTAGAACACACAACACATATGTACTTATGTATGTATGTATATAGCATTGCTACCAAATATTGCAATACTGGTGGCTATTTGGACTATTTCTGTTTGTTTGTTTTGTTTGTGGTGTTTGACATTTTCATAAATTGAATAATGTCTCAATTAAATTTATATTTCGCGATGTTTGCTACCATTTATCACTTAGTCGCTGAATACTACATATATGAAAACTTATATACATACACTGGCGAGCAAAATCGATCGAATTGTGATTTTTTTTATTATATTGACAAGATTTATCATTGCCGTTTTTTTTTGTTAATTTTATATACAAATATAGTAGCAGATATAGATTAACTGTTTCTTTGGTGTAGGAAGTCTCACGTCTCACTAAATGTAAAAAAAAAGGAATGTTTCATATTTCATTATTTTCGAAAGCTAGCAACGTTATACATACTTCGCAGTCAATTACCAACATGATGCTAAAGTCTGTTGAGGAAATTCAAGACCTCGGAGTTATATTTGATTCTAATTTCTCTTTTAATGTTCACACCAATTTTATTGTTTCTAAATCTTACTCGCTTCTAGGTTTCGTTCGTCGAAACAGTTCAAATTTTACACACCCTTACACGCTAAAATTACTTTTCTCATCTTTTGTTCGAATATATATGCTGCGTTTAATTGGATACCATATTCTCAATTTTCAATAGACGGGCTTGAACGTGTGGAAAAGGTGATCCTGAAATTCGCTCTCCGTTCTTTGACTTTTGCTGTTCCTATACCTTTGTACAATTCACTTGCTCTTCTTATTAGTCTCCAACGTCTTGAAGCGATTAGAACTATTCCTTCACTTTCTATTAGATTAAATAATACATTTCAAAACTTGGTCATTACGTAATTTCAATCCCTTCTATCCATATCCGCTCACTCTGCGAGTTCAACGAGCTCTCGAATTCTGTCCGTCTTGATTTCTCTTTATCCAAAGATTCTTTTCTCTCTTTGTTATATTCTATTTTACAGTAATTTGTTAACTCGTTATTGTTAAGGTTTCATAATCTATTTTGATTGTAAATTTTACCTTTAAGTAGTTAGTAAGAATTTCGTATAACAAAAAAAAAAAAAAAAAAAAAAATTATAAATTAATGTTTTAAACTTTCTACAAAATTTATAAAAATTTAATAAATTTTCATCAAAGTTTTACTATTTATTATCAGGTTGTTTAGATTTATTATCAGTTTTATAGCCTATTTACTAATATTTTTAATTTTCTGAAATTTTGGATTTGGAAACTATACAAAACTTTATATAGTAGAAAACCCACAAGACTGTACGTATATAAAACTATTACATTATTATGGTAATTTTTATAAAACGGTTACGTTTTGTGAAAAATGTCCGTAAAAGCCAGATTAAAAAAAAAATCTGCGGTGATTTCTAGTTTATTACTCTGAAATGAAATTAGCCATACTCGTAAAACAGGATACTCGAAAAATTTCTAAAAACTTGAAAAACCAGAAAATTTTGATGAGATTTAAAACTTTTATATAAATCAATAATTTTAATAAGCCCAAATTATAGAAAAAACAACAATAGTAAAACCGGTCTGAGCTCATAAGAATTATTACTTGATTCAAATAAATAGGCCGAAAAATTAATATATATTTGTAAAAAATGAATATTTCATGAAAAACCTTGTAAACAAAACCACCATTCGACCAGTTTTGCTCGTCAGTGTAGATATTTTTGCGAAACGAGGAATTTCAGCTTTGTTATTGATAAAACTTGTGAAATTTCACACCTAACAATTTTAGCTACTTCACAGATACATAAAAGGAATACTTTAATTAATATAAATGCTTTTTATCAACAATGGAAGAACTAATTATCTCACTGGAAAATGCACATATGTCTTTTAATGTCTGTTGATATTTCAATTACCGTTTCCAAGTATTTACTTATGTTATGGCGATTAGCTTGCTTTGGGGCTACAACTAGCACAACCGCTATCGTAAAGGTGTTAACTATTCAATCGGATATCCTTTTGTAGAATTTAGAAAACTTTGAGTTAATTGCTATATGTAGAGTTCCTTGAAACAAAAAATGTAATTCTTATGGATTTAGATTTTCATTT
This sequence comes from Anomoia purmunda, assembly GCA_951828415.1. Classification (NCBI taxonomy): domain Eukaryota; kingdom Metazoa; phylum Arthropoda; class Insecta; order Diptera; family Tephritidae; genus Anomoia; species Anomoia purmunda. The sequence goes on along the minus strand of OX639996.1, from coordinate 29,412,553 downwards.
TATAAGAGTAACAATATAACCCCTATGGTCAAATATATCCTTATTTAAATTTTTGTCTCAATCTCAAGCTCACATTATGAAATTTATTAGAATTATCGTAAAGTAAGCGAAATTAGAGATATTCTTTAACCAGAACACAATGCAGTTTTTATGAATTCACTAACTCGCGAAGTATTTGGCTTTACATTACGCTTGTGAATATTACAGAAAGAGCAAAAAAATAATTTTACGAAATGTAAACAACTTTATTTCATTTTAATCTTTTGCTTTTACTTTTTTTTATTTCCTAAAAAATCTTTTTCTGCCTTCTAATTGCCGATTACGTCTGGTTGCTGGAACTTCTTTGTCATTGGGACGTGCGAGCTTTGGCATTCGGGTTTTGTGGAACCAAATTTATTGTTGGATAGCGCCATTTAGACGTACTGCAGTACAAAATTTCATTGCGTGTTGATGAATTATTGAATAAACATTAAAAATGGAAAAAGGTTTTGAAAAGAATTTACTCCCTGATATTCAAGCCGAATCAGACTTTTCGCTCAAGTGAATGGAGTCTTTGGAAATCATACTAATATTGAAATCAGATATATTCATCTAGTATAAATAAATTTTAGAAACCCTTTGCTCAAAAAAACTCTTGAAGATAGGTATAATGAGAAAGCGAACGATTTTCATACGGTTACCGTGGCTGAGTGGGTGCGTGGTCGCCTAGCAACTCCGTGTACCATGGTTTAAACTCTGGTAAAAGTCTAGAAAGAAAGAAGTCTGATGAGGAGATGTGGTGATCTCCGAAATAGCAGCTATCACTTCTACCAATTTGAAAAATCGTTGTTTTCTCAATTATTCCCTAAATAAAAATCGAGCTCAGTAAATTACATCCGGTTTCCAAACATATATGAACATATATATGCCAAAACCATATGACTTTTCATTGCTCAAAACTAACACTAGAAGTGAAAGCACGAAGTATTATTTAGCTAATCAGTGAAATACACCGCTTTAAAGATTCATGGCCAATACGAAGTATTGACTGAAGCTAAAAATGTTGTCCCAAATTTATGCTTTGATAATGCGATGATAGAAAGGCACTTACGTATCTGGAAAATATAGCGAAAGTTATGTCTTTGAAAGCCATATAGAGTGCTTTAAAGTTCAAGTTTTCTATTCGTCAATAGATCTTTTATTGCTTCAAGTGGCCGCGCTTCATTCCGCAAAAGCTGAAATGTTCAAACTGTTTATGCCAAATCTAGAGCCACTGTGTAGTGTGAGTGGAAACTCGGACGTGGTTGAAGCTACCGACGCAGATCAGATAATGTCATAATAAGTAGTGGCTGGTCGACTGCTGGAAACTGCATACCCAAACTGGAAAACTGCAAACCCAAATCCAAATGATTTAGTTGAAGAAATCCGCCAATGAATATGAAAAAATTTTGCTTTGAAAATGCATTTCCCTTAGGCTATTGCTTGTCTTGCAACCTTCTGACGCATCTAGAGAGAGATGCATTTAAGCACCAGGTTTGCCCTCATTAAGAATAAATTACGATTCACGAGAACTGGGTACGAAAAAGTTCCCTCCATCAGTTAAGAAAGAATCATACAAAAAATATGTGCGAGGGGGGAAAAAAGTATAGCTTATTGTTGCTAGAAAATATTTTTGTTAGTTGATTATATGTAAATTTATTTGTTAATAGTTATGTAATTATAATCCTCTAGCAAGAATTTATTAAATACATATATACGTGAAGTAGAAAAAAACAAATTTTAATACGGTATTTAAATTATTGTTATATTCTTGGTATTAAAGATTAAAATACTTTTTTTTTACCCGGGATAGTTCTGCGAGAAATTATTATGAGTATAAAACGCCTGACTTAACATAACACTAGTACAAATAAGTACCGCTATAGATACAATACACTAAATGGGACTAATTTGGCTAACTACAGCCTGTAAGTATTTTCGCGAAGTTTATTTGCACATATACAAATAACTACAAGTTATTCCTAGTTGCATAGCAAATATAATGAAAAAATATTAACTTTCACTAAACCAAAATATTTTTTGAATATGAACTTTATCTAACCATAAAAAAACATTTTTTAAATAGTTCAACTATGTAACCACCTAGAGGATAAACTTTTCGCTAAGATATTTATTATTATGTAACTAATTTATATTCCGTATATAAAATGAGCCGTTTAAAAATTATATTTGGCGAGAGCAATCCTACCAGAATAAAATATACACTATTGCAAAACTTCTTCATTCCAATATATTTATTGTTCAATAAATCAAAGGAAAAATATGTATAATCCTTATCCTTATCTCTTGAAATTGCCGGAGTAAAGAAGTCCCTAAATCAGTGAGTATTTTGATTTGCAAATGGGGTTGTTGTTGTATCCGACTGTCGTGGGAAATTGGAAATAGGGTGTTCCATTTTTCTGTGAACTTTTGAATTTCAGACTTTGTTGCTCCTTGTTGATTTTGTTGTACTTGTCGGTTTATTTGAAGTTTTTCATACTTTAAACTTTTCAGTCACCTTTTTTAAGAAAGTTTTATCTCGCAATCTAGAAAATATTTGTGAAGAGGGTTGTCACCTGACTTAAAAAAAAAATTAAATTAATTTAATAAGATAAACTAATATTACAATATGTATGTCAAATTAAACAATTTTAAGAAAGCTTAATTTCAAAAATAATTTCAGATAGGATTAGCGCCTGGCGGTTATAAAAAAGTATTGTTTAAAAAGGATACTACCTGCTTGAAAAATTTAATTAATTAAAAATTATCAGATTAATCAAACTCTGCAAATTTGCAGTTATATATCTGGGAGCGCTTGGATAAACCAAAAATCTAAACGTTTTTTGGTTTATCTTCTGTTTTTACGACAGGTTGAAAATATGAGGTTTACCAAACCAAATTTGACAAGGGATGACGGAATATCGTACCAATATACATAAAAAATCTATATATTTATGCATACCAGTAAAACGAATGCCGGTGCGGGCGGAGTATATTGTATACATTTTTTCTTTCCCTTCTTTTATGGAATATAAATTTTGAAATTTATAGTCCCCACAGTCTATTATAACTCACTCGAGCGTTGATAAGATACACAGTTGCAGCATTCATTAGTTATGTCTTTTGGGCCAACTGAAATTCATTAAATGCTCTACTATTCACTCATTTTACACTTTACTTACTTCAATCAAAATCCAGCACACAACGAACTGCATAGTCAATTGGCCAGTGGTGGTAGGTTCGTCGCTTAAGTCTTTCGTTGAAAGTAGAAATCGAAAGAAATAAATGCAAGTAAAACGGTATCAGTTAAGCAAATAGTGTTACATAACAATCTGCCACATACTAATATATAAATATATATATATAAACTTACTTTTACCACTTACTTGCTTACATCTTACATATGTACATGTGTATGTATAGTATGTACTATAAAATTGTAGACTACATGGAGCAGCAACTATTCTAATAAATCCCATTGCTTGCCAAATACCCAAAGTAGTCGTCGTTTTTGTATTACTTGTTTGTTTGTTTTTTGGTTTTTTGTTTTTGTTTTTAATCTTTTATCTGTCAAAAGCAACAATGTGTTACACAGACGTTTGCACCGGTGGTCACTGCTGATCCTGCCTGCTACTAGCCGTTTCGAGTGAAAGGCATATCAGTAAACCACCGCAGCTAGCTGACACCGCCACTAAAAATACATAACAGCAACTAAGCTAAACGGAAAATATTGAAAAAAATATTGAAAATGGGGCAATGGTGGACTGGGCTAACGCTAACGCCTACTTGCTTGTGTTGGCGAATTTGCCTGGAATATGATTCTTTTTTCCTACATACTTTACATATGTACGTACAATACGTATGTATATAGTACTCGTAGTTTGACGTATGCACGCGAACAAAATGCCAACGGCAGAAGAAGAAAGAAAATGCCTTTATAACGCCTGACAGTTCGAATAGTCCGCCAATTCAATTGCTCTGTTGAATGAATGGATCGAGTTGGCTATTTGGATTTTTTGACTTTTGTGTTAGTTTAGTTATGTCAGCATTTGGAGTGTGGATTTTTGTTCAGGCGCCACATTTATTTTAGCAGTGACTTAATCGATTTTCAACTAACAAACAAACACATTTCGCTATCAGCTGGCTGGTCGTGCACGCAAAGTTGTGTAGTTAGTTAGTTGTAGCGTGAAACGCTGCGTGGGGCTTACAAATTTCGGTGTGCAGCAAATAATTAAAATAAAACTAGAAAACAAAAATTTAGAACACGCAATCATTTTTAGGCTTGTGATTAATTTTTAAGTTATTTGCCTACAATATACATATGTACATATGCAAAATATGTGATAGCACTAGCGTTAGTATAGGTAAATATTTTTATATCTAAGCTTTGAAGGAAATAATGAATTATGAGAAATATTTACATATGCGTGTATAAATAGTTTGGTTTGGACATTCAATCGATTTGAATGCGGTCTGTGTACAAGCACATTGTTGGTGGCTAAGTAAAGATTTTGCATTTCATATCATACTTACTGGAAGTAGGTCTACAAGCCAAATATTTGTAATAGCTAGTGGAAGTTACGACTTCCACGCACCACATAAAACTAAGAAAAAACTTTTAAATATGTTTTTATTTCGACCCAAATAGTTTGTTTCAATTCAGAAGTATTTCATATTCATCTTTATTCAGTCTATGATTATATTGAAATGTAATATACAATTATGAAAAATATGCTTTGAGATAAGACTTCTTAGTGAAGAAAAATTGATATTAAAATTCTTTGGGATGTTACTATATTCCGCTAGACCACGAAAAACAGGCGCAAATTATAATTAGTTAGCCTTAACGGCTGGTACGTAAGAAGATGTTAACTTAGAATTCTGAGAGGAACATTAAAACTCACATTCACAATAAGGGCTGGACAGTCAATTTCAATAAAACCAGAAATAATGTCAAAAATATATAAAAGTAAATTAATATGTCTTCTATTTTTCAATGGTAAGGGGTTAATAACTTTGAACTGAGAATAACAAGAAGGTATCGGATCCGTAAAAGTAAGAGAAGAGAAAGCAAATCGCACAAAGACCTTTTGAACTCGTTCAATGCTGAAAGCATGACAATTATAAATCGGACTCCAGATAATAGAGGCATACTCTAATTTGGCTCAGACCAATGAATTATATAGAGATTTATGAGAATAAGGATCGGTAAAACCAGCTGGTGGCTTCAAAGATTATAATTTTAAATAAAATTATTTAAGGTTTTAGATATGGACATCTTAAATTCAGTGAAAATTTATTGTTGTTGCACCAACTTAAAAGGCGATTTAGATCACGTTACAGGTAAAGATCATCGGACGCAAAACTTATTTTACGAAATAACAAAAATAGCAAAATGAACAATAAAAGGCCGAAGATGCTACGATGGGATACACCTATTATTGTTGCATTGCAGGGATTCGATTTACAATTTCCAATATCTACAAACATAGTACTATACCTGAGACAAGACTTGAACCATGCAAGAAAAATAGAGTGAACCCCAATGAACTCTTACTTATGTAACAATATTGAATGTGATATCTTATCAAAAAAAAAAAAAGCTTACGAAAAGTCAGTATACTTGAAGACCGCCTTTAAAGGCAGAAACACAAAATTCTGAAAAAGATGCTAATAGTATTCACAACATATATAAAAACTAGGGCTTTCGACTTCTACTTCCACATTCTCGAGTAGAAATCGAGAAATGGTTAACGTCGTTCCCGCAAAAAATATCGAGTATTTATCGAGACGAGCACAGCGTATACATATAGGTTGAGAAATTTCAATCATAAACTTACGTATTGACTGGATGACCATTTGATACATATCGTACTACATAACAGCACCCGCAAGTACAAAGTAAAATATTGTGTATGCACGATACAATTAAATTGAGTGTCGAGAAGCTCGCGAAAAAACGATCCTCGTGAGAAGTTACGTCTCGAGCAGTGTCGGAAAAAATAAGACTCTAAAACTGAATGCTTTAGCTCACTGTATACATAGTGGCTTATGAAGCATTCAAACCATAAAACAAAACAAATATTTACGAGCGGTTAGTAGAAAAAGTCGAAAGGAAACGATTGTGTCGATTAGGTGAAGTCGATTATTTAAAAAAAAAACTTTTGGTAATCGATTAATCGATTAGTCGACTAGTCGATTAACAAGAACTTTAATAATAACGTAACCGATATCTACATACAATAAGTTTTATATTAAAAACAAAGTAGAGGGCAAGTTCGAAATTTGTTAATTATGGAAAAATGAAGTTAAAAATTACTAAATATATAAATAATACTTACTAAATATATAATAAATACTTATATGTCTACTTGGGAAAGAAAACTACCAAAATTTTTAAATGAGGTTTTGTAATTCATTTCATTTTTTTTTAAACAGAAATATAAACATAAGTGCTGAGTAATAACTTCAATTAATAAGGTTTGCGATGCGATGTACCAAACTTGCTTTTTATTTGTTTGAATGAAATTGAAACGATTAATCTTTTTAGGACTAGAACAAGAATTTTTATAATTCCATCGTTCCGTCACACTGTTGCTACTTTTGCTGAGATTTCATGCAAAATCGACTATCCAGCTATTCGACTAATCGATTATCAACTCTTTGATGGTGTTTTGAAAAAAAATACGAATTTCAAAAAAAAAAATTATTCAAATCGGTCCAATTATTGCAAAGTTATGAGCATTAAAAAAACGAATGTTTTGTTTTCAGAAACCGATCTTGAAAATGACTTCACAAAAAAAAAATCATGATAATAAAAAAAAAACTGAGATACTATAAAATAAAAATGTTGTCTGACATGGCGTACAACGCCCCTTATGTATAGTATAATTAAGTAACTAAGGCATTCTACTTTAGCAAACTTGAAAATGAGTATAAGCTTTCGAACGATTCTGAGAAACAGTACTCAATACTGAGTACTTTTAATTGCATTTGAGTTGATTTGGGTAGTTCGCACTTTGCCTTAATAAATCTGGCCACTGAGTACTTTTAAGTTCATTTAAGTACTGAGTACTTTTGACTACTCAGAATCGACACCTTCAAGTATTGGGTGTTGTGGATTCTTTTAAGGATTGGGTTCTTAGAACTTTTGGCATCGAAGCTGCCCAGCACTAGTTAAATATCGTTTAAATTTCTATCAGTTATCAACCAATTTTTCCAATTTTATAAAAAAAAGATTTTCAGGTGTTTATTATTTGCATTTCCAACTATAATTACAGCTAAACAGCATACTGACAATGTGTAAAAATAAAAGAAACTACCAAAAAGAAGAGATTAGATAAAAAATTATTTACTCACAGGAGTAAAAGCAACAGAATTAAAACAATTTTAATTGCGAACTGTCAGCAACAAATAACGAAAAAAACCAATGGTAGAAAAATTTTTGTATACAACCATAAAAAAATAATCGTTTCAACCGTGTACAATTTGGCATAGCAGTCACCCGAAATGAGACGCTGCGAAGTAATAAAATTTTTCATTTTCTACGCATTCGCATCGCCGCAACTCGACTGGACTTAGCATAACTGAATGTAATGAAATTATGTAGCCTCTGCTGCTTTTTTCATTGTGTGTTGAACTGCCTATTTATTTACTGTCTTGCCGGTCCGCATGAATGTCCATTCATTCGCCTATTTCGCTTTGTTCGCCATTCGGTTAATTTTACCAACCGAAAGTCTACGCTATAAAAAAGCCGCCTTCAGGAATCCGAGTATTTATTAGGTGACTATTTAGTTTGGCCAATTAGTTACGGGCATAAGACGTCCAACAGTCAACCAAATTTCCAAAAACCAAACTGGCAGCCATGCAATGCAAATTTTTTGTTTAAAACCTACAAATGTATAAATACATACACAAATACTTTCTTAGACCAAATGTTGTTATTTTAGTTTATATTTAAAATTTATGCAGGCTCATTTGTGGCCAATTCTCTGACGCCTTTGCGAGCGTAAATGCGATCATTACGTGAATGCAATGCAATGTAGGACGGAATTGTTGGACAGTGCACAAAAGAGATTAAAAAAGGTTGCTTCTGCATTATTTGCATAACACCAATATATTTATAAGTAGACCAAACATTTAAGCGTGCCATATCGTTGGGGATTGTCCGATCCCTGGATGCGGTAATTTTTTTTTGTAATCATAACATAAAAATACATTTCTGACGTATTTTATATACAATTTTTATTGCTCTAAAGAAATAAAATTTGCTCTGCGAGCAATTGGCGCACCCGAGGTTGGGCTTTTGGAGTTCAAGTCCCTACCAAAATCTTAAAGCTGTAGAACTATCTTGAAATTAATTTACTTTTCTTAAATTAAATTAGCGTAATTGTTTTATTACTATTTTTGGTAATAAAATAATAAAAATTCGTTTATAAATTATTCAAAACTAAGACTGTCGATTCAAATAAACTGACCCTTTTCGAGAAATGTAGAGGGTTGCAACCTGCTAACAGAATTTAAATTCAAAAGATAAGTGAAACGTTACAGTACTGTTTTGAGCTGGCAGAGGTTTCGGAAAACTTAGTGTATAGACCGTTATATGTATTTGTTACCATAGAACCAATTTTTTTTTGAAGAGTTGACACCTATTGAACTCATTTAATGAAAAAATTAAGTCAAATATGGCAAAAGGTGTATTACATATATGTTTGGAGGAAGGGTGCTATCTAGGGTTTAAAAAATCAATTAAAATTATAATCAGTTGAATCAAATATTGAAATATGAGACTTACACGAACTAGTTTTAAGAAAGTTTTGTTTTGAAAATACCTTGGATAGGTTGCCTCTACTTAAAAAAGTAAATAAAATTAGCTCATTAAGTTAAAGAAAATATACAGCATGGGATTCAAAGGAAATAGACTTAAGAAATGGAAATGAGACTTTTTAATATTTTAATATCAGCATCGTTATATTACGTTGTGCACTCGAATGGCCAATGACAAGAAAGTTTCAGAAACCCTCCGTAATCGGAAATTATCAAGTGGGGGTAGATTTTTTTAGATAATAATAAATTTAAAACAAAAACGAAAAATTAAATAAAAGTTATTGCCTTTGGTGAAATTTTTTATTTCCTTTTCAGTTACATTCGAATTCATAACGTTAAGCCGAATGTCACGCGAGTGAAGACGCACGTAAAATCTAGTAATAAATATATTAATAAAAATATTCAATTTTACTTTATTTACTTTTCGCACATAAAAAAGTAAAGTATTATAAAATTTCAAGGAATGATATAAATGGTGAAGTCGTCGCCCAAAACTTATTCTTGTTGATTTTCTGAGTATACCTTGTATAATTCAAAGGTAAATAGCCCACGTGGATGCAACAGTCGAAATATAGGAGCTTTAAAACCTCATATCTGAACAGTAATTTGATCGAAAGTATTAGTTATAGTAATTCGATCTTAAAGGTTTTCATTACGCACTTTCCATTTGTAATAAGTGATAGAAATGTAGGAATTATAACGCAAAAATTCGTATCTGAATAATCACTTGTATAGCAGCTATATAATGTTCGGTTTAGTCGGTTCCGACAAATGATTAAAATATCATAGAAATACATCTGCCTACCAAGTTTCAGTTAGATATCTTAAAAACTGAGGGACTAGTTTGCGTTCAAACAGACAGATGGACAGACAAGCATATATGACTAAATCGAATTAGTTCGTGGTCCTGATAATTTTGTGTGTACTTGAGTATGGGTCTAACTCTTTTTCTTTTTATACTTAGAAACATTGGGCGAAAGCTGTATTACCATTTCATCTTAATGAAATAAAAGGAAAAGGGTTACAAAGGGGCTACTATTATTCAAATATAATTACATAGCATTTCTTTGTATTTAATTTTGCAACAGACAGACAGGTAGATGGCGATTCTCTTCAAAAATATTTTCGAAATTATGTTTTCTTAAACATCTTTAGTCTGCCACTAATATATTAGAATTTGAGTTAACTTATTAAATCAACTGAATTAATTCTTCCAAAACTGTGCCAACCTTCATCAAAGACACTACCTGACTCTACTTTAAAGCAGAGAGAGGAAAGCACCTATGTATATATGTAACTGTAAATATTTTTTATGCATAGAAGTCTGATTATGATAATGTAGGTAGGTAAGTAAATGTATACTTTATCTATATAAAGTTTATTTTTCATATTGAAATAAAATGCATATAATTTAATGTTATGGTCATGAACTTATTATAAAGATAAGAGTTTGCCATTATGTTTTAAAAATGACTTCGAGCAAGTGACCGCCGCGGCTGGCCCGAATAAATTCCAGCCGAGAGGCCCAATTTTCGACCACTTTTTGAAGCAATTAGAGCCGCATGTTAGCAATAACGCGCCGAATATTCTCTTCAAAAAAAGCGACTTCAAATAATACCACAAAAATAGTCGAGCGGCATTAAATCGCATGATCTTGGAGACCACTCAACAGCCCCACGACTACAGATAATGCGCTCACCAAAAGTTTCCTTCAATAAATTTATTGTTTCGTTGGCTGTATGGCCTGTAGCGCCGTCTTGTTGAAACCAAAGGTCGTCCAAATCAAAATCCTCCAATTCAGGCACGAAGAAGTTATTAATCATGGCGCTATAGCATTTCTCATTGACTGCAACATTATGGCCAGCTTTATTTTTGAAGAAATATAAACCAATGATTCCCTCTGGATTATCAACACTACAAATGCGACAATTTTGTTTATTAACGTGCCCAATCAACTAGTAGTGAGGTTCATCGCTGAACAAAATGTCAACCGAATATTGGACAAAACTGAGAATAACAGCTGTCAAAAAGGCTTACTCCGAAAAAAGTATTGGCTCATTGAAAACCACACGTCTAAAAAAACACCATTTTGATTTTTTATAATACGAGAGGTGGCGTGAATTTTTCCCCGAATCCAATAATAATTCTACCAAATTTTATACAGTAGTTTCGGAGTTAAACCTACTATATTTTTTCTATAATGGGGGTGTCACTCCAATTTTTCAAAATTTTTTTTAACCCACGCTCTTCTTTCCACAACCCAATATTTTATATCAAATTTGAGTAAATCACCTTTAATTGGTACTGAAAAATTGAGACCAAAGTGATGAGTGTTTCTTTATTTTATGTAATTAAAAACTTGATTGGGTAAAATTAGATTTTGATATACATATGTATATCAGAGAACGTTAAATTTGTTTTAATATTGTGAAATAATCTAAAATATTTAATTTGTGGAACGGCGAAAGTGTGCAACTTTTACCGGCTTTGCTCAGTATTCCTCGCGCTGATGCCCTACCTATCGTAATCGATCGTAGCCATGTTTTGCTCAATGTAGAAATTTATAAATCTTTCAAGCCAAATATTTCGAAAGTGGTTTAAAGAATCCTAAATCTGTACAAAACTTCAGACCATGCACTTCAATTTAATATATCATTTGTCTCTGCGCGGTAAGTAGTTTGTATAAATTTGTGTGTGATAAAAAAATGCTTATTGTCTCGATTTGTATTGTTGTGTATACGTCGTCTTCTTTCTCATTCCATCTTTGGCTATGTTGTATATTTCGTCTCAGCTATGTAACGAAATAAGCCTTAAAAGTTTTACTTTCCAGTTGCGATGCGCCACCTAAGTAGTTTCACTTCAAAAATCATTTGTATCAGTTTTAAGGTTACATCTTGTGCCATTTAAAACTACTGTGCACCAAATGTATGTACTATGATCATTGGCATCAAAACGTTGCATGCTAACGAGGCACACAAGTGTCGAACTGAAAAAAAAAAAATAAAAAACAACAACAACAAGGCGCAAGTAGGGGCTAACTCCAAAGGGAGAAAAAGTTGTGGATATAAGGCGTGCTAGACGGAGTGCAATGCAATTGCTTGAACTGGTCAGTAGGTCGACGTGGCTGTGGGGCTAAGTGCGAGTGTATTGGTTTGCAAGAGGTCTCCCTTTTGGTGTTACGTAATAGCAAAGAAGTCAGAAAATCTTGTGATTTATCGAATGATAAATAAATTTCTTTGAATTATCCCAGAGCGCTGTATCTTTGTGGCTGCTTGAAGCAGACATTGGTTGTATTTTATTGTTCGTGGGTAATTCTTTAGTCTATAATACAAAAAAAGCATGAAGCTGAAAAACTATTGAAAATAGCGCTATGTACCTCAGTCTCCAGAACAGGCTTTTACTGACATAGCAGACAGCAAAATTGGCTGCCATATACGAGTGAATATGTATGATTGTTTGAGTGCTCACAAGCTCCACGTGATGCCTGGGTGGCTATTGTTTTATGGCAACTGGCTTGCCGCACTCAGCATGTGTCCAGTTGTAACGTGCCGCTTGCAATTCAATTCCATTTAATTTTATTTGCTGCGATACAAACGTGGTTGGCAAGAAGATAGTTTGTTGAATTAATTTTTTTTGTTTTACCCGTACATGCAAAGGATTCTTTAATTTATGAATTTTTCGTGTTTTGCCAATAGTAAAAAAAATGCAAAAGTAAGCGAGTAGTAGAAAACGTGAGTCGACTCAGGCGAACATCAACGGTAAGCAACGGAAAGCGTAACAGTTTATTGGAATTATTTGTTTTAAACGCCAATGCCATAGCTTCAGCGGCGGCTTACCTCTGCGTACGTCCATAGAATCGCGTAGACCAAAAGTGCGTTCCCACACTGTTGGCCTCCCGCTAGCGTCAACAGCGCTACCGTAAATTTTCATTTGCGTAATGTTGTCGTGGGCGCGGCAACAACATCGCTCAGATGACGGGGTAAATTTAGCAACAAAATTTAGTAAATTTTGAAGCGTTTAAATAGCGAACAAAAGGTCAAAAGCAGCAGCTACAAACGAACAGCTATTGTAGGTGGCCTTACTTATTGTACCTTTACATACATAGATATTTTGTTGTGGCAGCTGGAACAATTATCACTCAACTCTGAGTTGCGACCTTTATGACATTGCTGTTGGAAGTATTTTTTTGGTTTTTTATTTTTTGTATTTTTCTATTGTAAGTTTTATGACAGCATCAGTGAGCCTGGAACCGGTTCGAAATAATGGACTGTACTAGCTTGCATGTATGAGCGTTTGAATAAAAAAAAAATACAAAAATTCTTAAATATTAAAATCATCATACAAGTTTTACGAATAACAGAAGGTATTCGTTTAATATTTTCCTATATATTGTACATAAATATGTTAACATTCTGAAATAGTAGTAGAAATTAGCAAAAATGGTAGTAGCATTAATAAAATTTTAGTTGTAATTAGTAATAGTTCAGTAAAAATAGTAGGAATTAGAAAAAACAGTAGTAGAAATAGTAGTAGAAATTAGGAAAAACTAGTAAAAGAGTTAGATAAAATAGTAATAGAAATTAGTAAAAATATTAGTAGAGATTAGAAAAAATAGTACTAGAAATTATTAAAAATAGAAGTAGTAATTCGTAGTAGTACTAGCAAAAATAGTAGTAAAAATTAGTAGTAGCATTAATAAAAATAGAAGTAAAAATTAGTGAAAATAGAAGTAGAAATTTGTAAAAACCGTAACTAACGTAACGTGTGCGCGGGTTCAAATCCTGGCCAGCGCAAGTAATATTAAAAATTATTGAAAAGTTTTTTCTAATAGCGTTCGCCGTTCGGAGTCTGCGTAAAAGTATAGGTCTCTTTGTTTGTGGGAGAAGTTCGGCCAAAATCGCTTAAACGGTTATAGCACCAATTAAGTAAATGATCTCTGATTTCTATAAATATGCTGTTGTCAAAACGTCTATACGAGTATACTTCCATCATCTGATCTATATTGAGGATTTTTTAAAGAAGTCCCGGAACGATATTTATTGCTGACTTTTATAAAAAAAGTTATCGTTATCATGTGACAAGTAAAATAAAAATTAAAAATAACTATCATCATAGTTATTTTCCGAATAGTAAAAGAAAAATATGGAAATAACTAATATTTAAGTATTTTTAGATAAAAGTCATAGAATAAGAGTTACCGGGTGGAAGTGTGTGACAAAATTTGCCACGTCCACCAGTCATATAATGGTAGAGAGAAAGACGTGGGTGATCAAATTTTAACTAATTAGGTACAATCTTTGCATTTCAACTCGGTAAGTACAATTTCGGAAATTATGGACACCGGATAAAAGTCACGCTTACCTCACATTTAACGATAACTTACAAAAACAACTATAAAAGGTGATTTACTCAAATTTGATATTCAGGATAGGGTTGGAAACACAAAATTTTTGGAAAATGGGCGGGGCGCGTTAAACGTATAATAATTTATTTTTGTTTACATTTAAATAAATAAAAGTCATTCAATTTTTCAAAATGAAGAACATTATATTAGCAGGTTTTATTTCATAAATAAAAATGGTTTAAGTTTTCTAGAAAAACTTGATTTAATTGCATAAAATAAGTACTATTTATTTGTGGTACATTTTACAATTGTTTTTCATGGATATTTTTTGTACTTTTCAACAAAAGTGCCTATTGAGGAGTTAAAGGGCGAAGATGTCCGTCGTATTTTACATAGAACATAAGAATGTGAAAAAGAGGGCAACTTTGCGCCCCTTAAAATATAGACGTAAACTTTCGAAATGCGTATAGTACATGTATATTTTTTTTGGCGTTGTACATTGTAAATCCTAAAAGTCCGTATTGAAGAAAATTTTTATTCAGCCGGAACCTTTTCAGATAATCTTCATATATCACAAATTAAGTAAAAAGGCGAAAGATTTATTCGGCAATTGAAGAGAAGCCAGAGTATATCATGAGTTCCGTTCTGCCACTGAGCCATTGACTGGTAAAACACCAAAAAGTTTATAGCAAATCGCATTTTGCACTAGGAAAATTTTTTTTTTTATATTTTATTTATAAACTACGTACATATTTACTCACTTACACAATAGTTATGTATTTCCTTTTGCCCTCTATTTTCTCCGCAACACTTAATTGCATTGGAAAATGGAAGAACAAACCTTCCAATATTGGTCACTGGGGCATGAAATTTCAATTATCAGTAATAGTTTGTGGTAATAACAAAAAAAACAAAAAGAAAACCAAAACTGTCACAATTTCCTATTAAAACGGAACGAATCTTATAAATAAGCTAAAAGTGTGAAAATATACGCTTAGTTTGAATGAGCTACGATCGAAAAGTGCCACAAATTGTCTGCTCTGCCAAGTAGAGAATACTCGCAAAGGTTGCATAGAGTTGTGAAGAAACAACACACACAAACATACACACGTTTACATACAGATAAAGGCTTAATATTCGTACATACCGAGACAGACGTTAAAAATTACATTTTTGAGCAGTGATAGTAGCCAAAATTCTTCCGCATCGCACATCATTATGCAAATTTTCGCTGTCAATGAGGATTCATGCCACACATCAACATCAACATCAACATCAACACCAAAATTAACATCATCTGCCTCTACTACTACTACTACTACTACTACTACTCGTAGAAAGATGACTAATTGTCAACAACTACTGCAACAACAACAGTCGCACCAACAATGTAAATCTAAACAAACATTTGATCATTGCGTGAATAAGTTGAGTTTCCAGTTCCGCATTGTTGTGATGCCACATCGTCTACAGATGCGTCTACGGCTACCACCAGCCACATTTCTTGCCTCTCTTCTATTCCTACAGCTGTTGATTGTGACATCACCTGTTTGTCAGGCAGTAGGTTATTCGTATACGCGTTTTTCTGGTCCAGTCACTGGTCCTGAACAGAAGATAATCGTGCATGATGGGTCTGTAGGCGGCGGAGGTATCGGCGGAGGAGGTGGCACACGCATCGACTTCATTGCCAAACCGGCCTATGAATTCGCATATGGCGTAGAGGATGCACAGGCGCGTCTGTTGCAAAATCGTCAAGAGACGCGCGATGGCGACGCAGTACATGGTTCGTATAGGTGAGTACGGGTGTAAGCACATCGACTGGCTTGGCGGTCGCTTACAAATTGATTTATTTTTGCTTGGTTTAGATCTAACTGAAAAAGTGATTTTATTTTTTTGGTTTTCATTTTTTCTGCATGATAAATACACGCACGCACACTTATTCATTGCATTTCACGTTTGCCAAAAAAAAAAAAAACTAAAATCGAATGCACAAAAAATGCACTTGGCATTGTAAAAATCATCTTGCCGATAGTGTTGTTGACCCAGATGGAAATTTGCGTGTAGTAAAATACACTGCGGATCATATAAATGGCTTTCAGGCAGAAGTTACTACCAATGGCCTTCACACTGCAGTTCACGGCCAGCTTTCGATGCCACAAAATACCGTTCAAACACATCCAACACCTACACCTTTATGGTATTTTCCGCATCCAGTGCAACAGCAGGTGCAACATCCGAACACACAGGGCACTGAAAAAGGAAGCCATGGTGAAAAAGGAAGGGGAAATTATAAAGTAAATGATGATTACGAGGAGACAGGAGATAGTGGCGAGGAGAGGCAAGAGAGACACAAAGCGACAAATGCTGAGTCGGAGGAAAATTATGAGGATGAGGATGAGGATGCGGACGAGCACGAGGATTACGATAATAGTAAGCATTCAGGAAAGGGGTCGAAGGAGACAAGTAGCTATGAGGAACATAGTGAAGAATATTATTAAAATTCTGTGTTGTTAGAGTAATGAGAGGTAAAAGTGGAAGATATTTAGTAACCTACTATACATATGTATATTTGATACTTTAATTCAATTCGATAATATTTTCCACAGTATACAATAATTCAGATAGGAAAAAAAAATTAATCAAGAGTATTTGACAGTTTGCTTGATTGTACTGGTTGAAAACTGTTCACAAGTTGTCATTTACGTCAAGCCAAATAAATATAATTTTGAATATTTTCTTATAGTGAAAAATATTTTGAAGCCACATAAACTAAAATATCGAGTAGAATAAAATGTCAAGCAAAAATTGTTTTTTGTAGTAGTGCGCTAAATGCCCTGAACCCGTGTTTAGCGTTTCATGAGTATAATTAAAAAAAAAAAAACCGTGGACAATCGCGTATGGAAAATCACTGCCACCAGTGTTTTTTATCTTTGAAAATGGCTGTAACAAACGCTACCAGTTATGAAGGTTATGGAATTTTGAGGATTTAAGCAGAATAATGTCAATATTTACATCTTAAGCCAATAAAAATATAAAAATCACTTCAGTTTCACAGAAGACGCGGGTATATTAATTACTAGGAAACATCAAACATGATTTCTTTGTTTCCACATAGCTCTTAAGGGTTTTCATAGACGGTTGCATTAATCGTTTACTGTCTCGGTGGAGCAAGAATGAAGATAGAGAGCGAAAGAGTGTGAGATAGAGAGTCAGCGAGTACATAAGAACCAATTATAATAGAATAAAACATTGCGCAGATTCATCTGAAATTCGGAGACTAACTTAGCTGTGACGTCACACCAGATTTTCCGGTGGAGAGAACTGAGAGGAGAAACGTTGGTAAACATGTTAGAAAGAATACACACTAATATTGTTTAACACGTTGGAAAGAATACACACGATTGCGAGTATACATACATACATTTGGTGTTACATAGAAATTCTGTCAAAATTTTCTAAGGAGAGTTTGCGGTACACCAATCCACGAAACCTTCTGTATTCCATTCTATATTTCCATGCAGATATACATATATAACAGTTATTATACGTTGGTATTTCTAACGTAGTTTCATACGCAGTTATTTGCGGATATTTCTGGTGGGCATTTAATTTCAATGGCTTTATGTATACTTTACTTTTTACACGCGCGAATTTGATGAACTTTACGATAGATGCAAGTAAACTATAATAATAAGGAAGAATTATTGCAAGACTATCAATCTGTTGGTCGACAATGAACTTGCCAAGTAAGTAATAAAATAAAGTAAAGAAAAGTCGAAGTTCGGGTGAAACTGAATGTATTGATTAAGTGAGACTTTTTATTGATATTTCAGTGTCTTATTTAAGTCAACAAAAAATACATTGAACGTATAACAAATTTGGTAGAACTTGATAAAGTAGTTTGGAAATATCACTATTTTTCACAATTTTAACTCCGATCTCTCAGTCCCCAACCCAATCCTGCGCATACAATTTGAACAAATTTCCTATTATAGTTGCTAAAATATCGTAATTTTCATGATTTATGTAAATTACCGTTGTCTGATAGGTGAGCGAGGTTTTCCTCAGATTTCTAAAATTTTTTGAATTGTGCCTACAGAGTTCAAATGTAAAGTGTATAGTAAAATTGATAGAGTTCGGAGATGTACCTTTTAGCTATAAAGTGCGTGGAGCCAAGCCCATTTTCTCAAAAAAAATTTTACCCTCGTATACATACACCAACTGAATCTGGCATATAGAATTTGAGAATATTACCTTTTACTAAAATATAGCATTCTTTTTGTTTTCACAAAACACCTTTATGTGGGCGTGGTTATTACCCGACTTGGCATATTTTCAACACCAACCTATTTTGGGTAAACGCCAATATGTATACCAAATTAAAATTTCTTTGAGATATTTACTCGAGTTATCCAAAACGGATGTACATACAGAAAGACATGGTTTAATTGATTTCGCTTTTCATTCTGAACATTATGATATTAATATGTTTATATCGATTTATGTGCGTGTTTCACTAGTTAGGGTTGAATTCTCGGCCATGGTAAGCATGACAAACAAAGACAACCACTGAGGGTATTTTTAGTATGAAAAAACGCCTCACAAAATACTCTGCCATTCGGAATCGCCGCAAAACGGTTTACCCCTAAATTCTACAGTTACTTCTACTACTACTAATTACTATTACTACTACTAATTACTACCACTAAAGTCCTAATTACTACTCCTACAACTTCTACTACTACTGCTAACTGCCACTACTAATAATTACTACTACTATAGCTACTGCTACTATATTTTCTAATGCTACTAAATAACTAGTACTATTTGGATTATGTTCTATTACTATTTTTACTAATATCTGCTACTAGTTTGACTAAATGTACTGTTTATTACTATTATTTGGACAATGGTCTCTTGCAACTTTTACTAATTTTTACTAATGCTACTACATTACTAGTAACTGTACTACTTATTTATACTAATTTGGCCATGTTCTATTACTATTTGTACTAATTTCTACTACTATTTTTACTTGTGCGAGTACTAATTAATAATACTATTTCTACTATTTTTTACTAATGCTATTACTAATTACTACTACTATTTTTATTAATGCTACTACTAATAACTACTATTTTTTCTACTACCCTTTTACCAATGCTGCTACTAGTTACTACTTGTTTTTTTTGTTTATTCTACTACTACTTTTTACTAATTTCTAGTGCTATTTTCACTCATGCTAAAACTAAAGAAACTAAAACGGATGTCTTATAAAACTCAATATTTAATCCTAAATTTCTTTGTAGAGTCGGCATAGAAGTATTAGTTCTATTATATTTCGGTTGCTTTAGGCTGTGATTTTGTCGAATGTCCAATGATACCCACATAACAGCCAGCTAATTTACGATAAAGAGTTGAGCCGCCAAAGAATTTTATTAATCAAAAAACTGAACCCAATGCAATTGCCTAGTGTTTGAAATGGGTCGTATATTATTTCTTTTGCGTAATGAAATAATCCAACTCTACGCCCACTAACGTATTTCTTGAATGCAATATAGAAGTATACTTACTTGTTGCTGCACGCCCATGTCAAAAATTCGACAGAAATAATCCGCTTTGTGACAGCGCCATTCATGGTAAACCAATTGGTGCGGGTGATTCGAAATCAAACTGCACTGTCTACACTGCCCCTGCAGCCGCTCGCACTCAAGTCAATCAAGTTAACAAACGTAAAACCAGAGGATTAGCCGCTGCAGTGTCAATTGCACAATTGCATATGGCGATATCCGTCCCACCTGTCAATTGTATGTCGAAATGATCATGGCAAACCGTAGATCATAGCTCTGCGGCGTGTGAAAAAAAAACGCACAGTGAATGTTTGGTGATATAGATTCAGGAATGTTTACAGTTACGCATGGTCAAACAAATACTCGGTGGTAAGCAAAATAAATGCAACATTCTAAAAAACTTTAAATAAATTAGGTCTATATAAATGGCGAGCATACACGCACACACATACGTACATATAAAAATTTAATAAATATAAGTGCTTGTAAGGCCTACTATCTAGCACCACTAATCTTAATTTGCGTTCGCTTTACGCTACACGACTGTGACTGCGATATCCTTGAACTGTGAACAAAATCTATAGCGGAGACCAATTCAATTCTCAACCCAAAAAATATGCACTTTGCTGTTGTTTGTTGTAAAAGTTGACACTAATTAAGGCAACAATTGTGATTTTTAATCATTTAATCAGCAGAATAAACTGGTAGCGCGGTGAATGCGTAATAAATACATAAATATATTTTGCTTGTGGATTGGGTGTGGCGGTACATGACGTATACGCAACTTATATGAAATTGTGAAAATGGTTTGCAAAAATTGAATGACACGCGCAGTAACTAAAAATAGGTAGTAAGATTTTATCAGTTTGCAAATTGACAACCATTTAATCAAAATCAATTTTGATTATTTTTGAAAATTTTCTGAAAAATATATTTTTTATTTCTTTTTCCAATAATGTTCAATAGATTGCTGGATCCAATTATATAAGCAGCAAATATGCTTGTATTTAGATTGTTATGAGTACATAGCGAAACAGAATATGTAACGTTAGAGTAGCTCCATTCACAAAGCTGCAGCCAGCTAGCGATATGGGCAATTGGCTAGTAATAAGCAGTAAGGCAGTTATGGCCAAAATAGCCACCGTTGACAGCAGGTAACATAACAAACTGGATCTATCAATTAAAAAGTCAAATTACCCGCTGGCGAGTGTGTACAAAATCGCGCCAATAAGAGGAGCAGCAATAATAAATAACAGCTTGCTTACTTGGTAACCTAATTTCCAATAGCTGCATAGCGGTAAATGTGAAGCGCCGTTTCGTAATTTCTCTAAAGTAAGCAGCACAACAACACTCTGAGCGTAAATATGTATGTACATACATATATTGGGGTGTATCACTCCCAATACAAAAAAAAAAAAAAAAAATCGGTGCTTGGCAGTTCGCAATTATAAAATATATTAGATAATAAGACATTGGGAAAATACCTCCAAAAATTCATTTTTTTATAAATCAGAATATTTTTTTATTTTATTTTTGTTAATAAAAATCACCTCAGATAATAAAGTCGTTTAAGCTTAAAAGGTTAGCATAAAAACATTTATTTTATTTGTTCTGCTCTTTTGGAAGATTGTTGAAAAAAAATTGAATAGCTAAGCCAAAATTTGATTTAGACATATCATTGAAAAGATATTTTCTAACCCTTTTCATTTCTTTGTTTTTATTTTTTTTTTGCAAATCTCATTATTATGATTCTGTTTTTTAAATATTCTTTCGCATACCTTTTAAATTTAGACCATTTTATGATCTGAGGTGATTTATTGAAAAAAAAAAAATATTTTTATTTATAAAAAAACTCTATTTTATGGAGGTTGTTTCAAGTAAACCTTAATATTTTTCTCAGAGCCGTCAACCGGGTTTGAACACAATAGTTCACTGCAACATTAACCGAACCGAAATTTTTCACAAATATTTGATCCGAAACGAAACCGAGCTCTTTTTATAAAGTTTTAATGTTCGTGTCGACCAATTTTTAAGAGACGAATTTTCGCCGCTTTTTTATTTTTTCTTTCGTTAAATATGGTAATAATACATTTGCTTAACATCTAGTAATATAAAGTGAAAATATCAATGTGATGGCAACCCATCTCATTAGGTAGAGACTTGACACGTAACCCTATGTGTTATTGCAATTCGCCAACTATTTATATAAATATTTGATTTTATAAAGTATATGTTTTTAAGTTATTTTTTTGTTTTTTTTGGATTGCCACTGATATTAATTTTTTTTTTTAAATTACCTCACCGTTGAATTGAACTGAACCCCCGGTTCAAAGATAAAAAAAACCGTTTTGACGAATCAATTCAAAGTTGCAAAAATGGTTCGAACCGATTAGATATTTCATCCGGCTCACGTACCTGATTTTTGCGAAATATTTTTGTTGATTTCTTAAAATATAATGAACTTCATGATTCCGATATAGAAAGAGCACACACTGATTTATTTGTATGATATTTAATGATACAACCTAGTGTGTATAAAATTCTTCAAATCTATATACTAGTTATACAAATCTTTTTTATAGTTACGATGACGGGTTGTAACGTGAATTCAGTTAAACTTAAAAACCTATCACAAACTTTATAAACTATTTAAACTTTGGCGAAAATAAAATAGTGTGCTCATTTTTAATATCGTACACTTTTGAAAACAACTTACAATAATGCCAAGTAAATATCTCACCCTGTTCTTGTTTTATCTTTGAACGAATTTTTCAAAATACATTTTCAAAAATCTGTGGCAGCTCTGGTTTGATTACTAAATATCAGATCGAAATACCATCCAGGATTTAGTTTATTAAAAAAAAAACCATAAATTATCCGATTTTCACATTTTTGGATTTAATTTTTTTTTTAAATCATGCGCCATTGTACAGAAAATATCTTCGAGTACTCCAAACTTTTTGCATTTCCTGATTTCAAGCGGTAATCCGGAGGATACGCTGAAGTCGCTAAACATTTTATATATTACTAAAATTTTACCATTCTTGAAGAAGTGCCAAAAAAAGGCTAAGTAAATTTAAAGCTTAAACCGCTGCTTAAAATTTATTTATATTTTCAGAAAACCGCATAAAAATTAAAAAAAATAACTATCAACAATTTATTCAACATTTATTTTTCTATTTAAAATCCTCAGTTTTATAAGTGAATACATAAAATTTGATCGGCGTTTTAATCAAAAACAAAAAAAATACCACAATAAATACATGAAATACCTCACGCACTGAAAAAAGTAAGAATAACACTTCTCAAAAAAGCAAAATCGCTACAAAGAAAAAATCGTTTGAAAAAAACCGTACAAATACAAATCAGTATAAAAAGCACGTCCATACATGGAAACACTTGAAGCTATTTGAGTTTGAATGACAATTTTGAAACACATGAAAAGTTCAGTTCGAGAAAAATGTAATCTATAATATATAACTAGCCATTATTGAGCTATAAAATTGAAGTAAAATATTTGCTAAAAAAATAAGGTGACTTAGGCCTCCTTGCGAGAAAGCAGGTTATATATTTAACTCAGAGTTTGCCGGTTAAATTGATACATTTGCTTGCACAGCATAATGTTAGATATCAACTCAAAGCTAAAAACATAAGTATTTAACGTAGCAATCATTCAGGGTTAAATTTTTAAATTTGTATCATTCTGTTATAAATAAATAAAAAATTTATCAAAGATTTTTTTTTGAAATACATAAATGAAAAAAATTGGAACGAACCGCATTTTAGGACAATTATGAGGAAGCCATCTAATACGTTGGCTTCAGCTCCTCTAACAGAGTTTTGGCAAAGCGAAGCGCACACTTCCACGAGATTAAAGACAAATCATACCAATCATTTCGTCGTGGTACTATAACCTGAAAAAAAATATTTTGATTTTAAATTTCAATAAATTCATTAAATGAAAAGAAAATGTCGAAAAAGAAAAGTACATAGCCTCGGTTACTGTATTTATTTGATGCAATGTCTGGGTTATGAAATTATAAATTTAACTCTAAGTTACTTATCTCTTTATTTATAAATTTAACTCTGGATTTCTGGCAAGTGGACCTTAGACGATTTCAAGACTGCAAAACTCTGCGTAAAATGTATAAAACCGGTGTGCATCCGTTTCGATTCGATAACTCCAGGCCAAAGTACGTTTGAAAATATACACTTAAATAAAAATAATAGGTTCAAATCTCCACATACAAATTTGTAAATCTAACATAACTATAACACCTTATTTACGTGAATAATACATTTTCTTTATCTTTTTAAAGTTTTTCGCAAAAATATCATTTATTCCATTGAAATATTTTCACTTTTTCGTTTTATTGTCACTTTACGTGGGTCTTATTGAGTAATTTCAGCTATAGATAGTTATGTGCTGATATTTTTGAGAATACATAGAGTACATTTTTTAACACTCATTCATTAATTTGTACTATAATAATAATAATAAAATAACTTCTCGCTAACATTATATAGCTCGATATTTGGCCGAACTTCTCCGACTACTGGTGTGTGTCTGGGAACCGCTATTAGAAAAAATCTAGTTTGTTATTTTTGATGTTACTTCCCCGGCCAAGACTTGCTACAATATATTTATTTATATTTGTATTAGTAAGTAAAGTAAGTAAGTATTAGAAAAAAAATCGCAAATTGGCATTCCTTTTTATTTAAAAAAAACCCTACTAAACAATTTTCTGAGTCAAACTTTTCCTCGAGCCCTTAAAGTTAAATGACTATGCTTTTTGAATGAAATTGTTTCGATAGGTGGTGAGCCCAGTGGCGTGGCGTGGCAGGAATCCGGGAATGGATCCTACACCGCCCTTCGTCAATGAACTACTATTTTCGATTTTAGATTTTATAAGTCAATACCATATTGTAGTTCTTATTTACTATTTTTGTTTTATTTGACAAAAGATCTTATAATAATTATATAAAAATATCGTTTCATACGTTGAAACTGGTTTCGAGCTTTCGAACATACACGATTTTTGTTCTGTTAGTAATAGAAATGTGGCGGCACAAGAAGTAATTAGGAAAATGTGTGCTTTGGAGCGAATATTAAGTTTTGCTATATAAATCATTAATGCTTATATGTAAAATGCCAAAATTTCTGGTTTATACTATAAAATGAAGGGTAAATCTTAAACCCTTATTATTATTTAATTTAATTTTTGCCATAGGATCAAGATAAATAACAATGGATTCATCGCGTTTCGATGTTGCAACAAAAATTATCTACTTAACATCGACTCCGTACGGAAAATGACTTTTCTTGGAAATTTTTTCCTGGCAGAAATTTACTCGACGGCTTACTATTGCCTGCTGAGGGTCGACCGCAATTATTAGAATCGAGCACACGCTATACACTTGGCTGTGGCGGCCTTAACACCCCCTTATTCATACCAAAATTTTCATGTAAGTTTCTAAGCACTGATGTTTTTGAAAATACGATCATAACTTATTTTTTAGATTTTAGCCAGTACGTACTGTCTTCTTCAAAAATTTGATGTTTTTATCTACAAAGGCCTCGGATTGTCGCCTTGGTTGCGCTATATCATCAATTGAATCTCCTCGATAGCAAATTTTTTTACTTTTACGATGAAATAAGAAAAAAACTTCATAATGTCTTCGGAAAAAAATATGAAAAAATGGCGAAAGGTGCGATGGTGGCAGGTCAAAGTGGATGCATGAAGTGTTCAACTTTTTGTAAGGAGCAACATTTCTTTAGGCATCAAAGCTGTAACTCTTCAAGTTTTGTACTTGGGGTACCAAGTGCGACTATAGATTTGTGCAGCAAAACTGATCTTTGCAATGTCCTCTTGCAGAAAAATACCTTGGCTACTCTGTGGTAGAGAAAAAAAAATATTGCACTGTGTTGTTAAAGATTAAAATATTATAAATGAATGAGAAACCCGTAATGAATGATATGCTGTAAACTATGGAATCAGCAAAACATACTGAAATATCCAGAAAACTTGACGATTTTACTTTGAAAGCCGCCGCTCGCTAGTTTTTGCAATAAAAAAACCCAAACAGTTTACGCACTTCTTCGAACATGTAGTGTCTGTCTTTTGCAATGGACATTCAAATAAGTGGTTGCGCTATTGGGTTGTGGTCACGCCTGCCCACTGGTTGGTTAGTCACCATCGTCATCGCCATCGTCAGCCGCAAGTTGATCTGATCTATTTACAATTATTTGCGTACTTTAGCGCGCACATTCACTCTGACTATCCCCACTAGACCCTACAAGACATTGCTGAGCAGTGCTGAGCTAGTTTCAAAAATATTTTTTCCTTGTAATTTGTTAATGATGACAGCAATTAATTGCTAGTGGTGAGAAGTTTGTGATGACAACAATGAGCAGTTTTGTTATCAGCGCTAAGTAAATTATAACCATCAAAATGATGAGTTACCTTGCTATGTAGAGTAAATATGAAAATAAGTTAGTAGAAAATATCACACAAACAACTAATTTTTTGCCCATGGCGTGAACAAAAATGATTACTTTGCTGAGTACTTTTGTAATTGGTCATAATGATAATATGAGCGCTTATACGATACTCAGCTGTCTTGCAGGGATGATGGTGGCTTAAATGCATATGTATGGATGTGTTCATATGTATAGAGCATGTTACCAACTTTATAGCTGCCTAACTAATGGCTTACATTCATTATTGAGGAAAAGTTGCAGCAAATTGTCGTAGTATTCGCATGATGTAAGGAATTTTTGTATTTTTGTAAGCACTTTTATTGG
Organism: Anomoia purmunda; assembly: GCA_951828415.1. Classification (NCBI taxonomy): domain Eukaryota; kingdom Metazoa; phylum Arthropoda; class Insecta; order Diptera; family Tephritidae; genus Anomoia; species Anomoia purmunda. The sequence goes on along the minus strand of OX639996.1, from coordinate 29,385,990 downwards.
AGTAAGTAGATTTATGTAAACTTTTTTCTTACTTTGGAAAAGAAAATATTTAAAAAATTGTGTTACACTATCGTTGATTGGCCCCCATTTGTTATTTGTCGTGGTGTAAAATAATTTATGACTATAAACTACGATGACTAATGGCAATTTCAGGTTGATGCGACAATATTGGTTATATGAATTATGGTTGTAAATTTACTAATTTATTAAAATATAGAGAATGCGCACAAACACGTAAACCAGTAGATTGGTAAAATATGTATTGATAAATGCAAAAAAAAAATGGTTTATATATATGAACGGATTTAAAAATTTGTTGAATTATTTGAATTTATCAATCGTTTCTAGCAATCTTGACGTTTGAAATCATTCCAGTCGCAATCCAACGAAAGAGTCGCCTTAAGTATTCTAGCATCTTTTGTTTGTTTGACAACTTCACCAGGCTTCATCAATTTACTGCAAAAGACTAACGGAAGGACTTGGATTTACCTGGAGTTTCTAATAGTTGTCAGCTAGAACAAAAGATAAATTGACCTACTTAGTTGAACCCTGTCAAATTGGTTTAAGTGGATACAATATTCTGAGCTCGTGGTTTTTTGTTTGATACCCGTTTGCCCTATACTAGCGGCAGCGGCCCTTGCTTTTGAGCTCCCCTTTCACGTAGCATTACGGGCATTTACGACTGGTAACCTACAAATTCTGTCAATTTCTGTCTCCCTCTCAGCACTCTTGACCAAAGAGTTTTTGCCATTTTTCAATTTTGACTTTAGCAAAGGTTTGACCGCAGTCCACACGCTGAAGGAAATCAAGGGTTTATGGTAGGAAACCAACAACAAATTTACCAGATAAAGGCGACAACAAGCACCTAAATTTTTGTTTGCTTAGCTCTTAATCAATATACTGAAGCTGCTCTTTCATTCGAATAAAACACACCTAATATAAAAAGCATAAACAAGTTGCATATTCGAATAACGAGCCAAAAAAATATAAATGGGATGTCAACTCATAATCTTAAATAGTTAATCACACATTTCAAATTATTAAACTTTTATAACAGCAATCACTCAAAATTTACTAATATTACCTCCAAAAGATTACTAAGCAAAATATATTCAATTGTTTGACTTGAATAGCATGGAAACCAAAAAGCATCATATCCCGGCTAATTTTTATTTTTTAAATTTTTTTAATTATATCTTTAGATTTGTAAATGTGCCAAATTCTTAAATACGAAACCAAAAAAAAATATTGTGTGCCAAAAATATAGAAGTTTTAGCCATAGTGGAGTGCACACTGGGCTGGATGAAATTTTTGACGTAAACGAAATGAAATTTTCATGGAATCACATCCTCAATCTATCTTTATTTTATTAAAATGCATAACATAAGTGCAATATTTAAATAAATAAAAGTTACCAAAGTGCAACCCTGAACTTTTACCAGGTCTGCAAAGGCCGTTTCACGATCAGCTGTTCATTTTCCCAATAAAGCACGGAAACTTTGTCGGAACTTGGGAATTACAGAAAGTGCCTACCAGGTAGCAAACAATTTAAAAAACGGAAAAATTGGAAATGATCAAGAAAGCGATTTTGGCAGGAAATGGTATTACATCTCGATAAAACAAAAAAGCGTGCATAGCAATTCAAAGGCTATTACCTGTGAATTTCCAATTAATGCACTTAATTTCCGACCATTTCTTCATAAATGTTCTATTACTGGTACTATCCGACATCACCTACTTCGCATAAAATCCCGGTTCATGTATCCCAGATAATAGTTCTCAATAGTACCCGTAGCTTGCTTTGGTGAAAACGCATCACAGGCACAAAAGAGCGATGGGCAGTCGGACGATCCCTTTCTTTGAAGTAAAAAATTAGCTCAACAAAAGAAAAAAAAGTTTTGCTGGCAGGTGCGATCACTCTTTTAGAAGCGCCACTTTTTGAAGTAGAAAATAAAAACGGCTTTTCAAATAAATACAGTAACTTTGTATCCGAGTCCGAAGCTTTTAGCGCACACTCATTTAAATTAAATGCAGAAGAAGAAATTAAAATTATAGTTTAACAAAATTAAATCATTGAAAATAATTTGGGGTATTCACATTGTCCAGATTATCGGGTTATCTGGTTTCGAGATAATAATTTTCTGTTTACAACAACAAATATAAGGTTTTACTAATTCCAACAAAAAGAAGAACTACTAAAAAGTAAAAACTCGTTTATGTGCAGTTTAAAACTGGTCTAATATATGCAGAATTGAATGTAATGAGTTCGACCAGTTTAATGAGGTATCATCGTACTCGCGATCGCCGAATTTAGCTAGCTATCAAGGTGTATCCATAGAAGGTGATAGCAAATGTCAAAATCTGAATTCGCCTACTATTGCTCATGTATTTTGTTAGTGTATTTTGCGAGTGAAATGTCAAAAACTGAATTCGCCCAGTTTGCTTATGTATTTTGTTTGTGCAAACAAAACAACCTAGCGAATTCAGAGAGAAGAACAAGCATTCAGCCTATAGGATGCTATCACCTTGTTTGGATTCGCCTTGCCAGCTATCGTTGTTTTTACTTGTACACACAAATTTGTTCGGACGCGAGCAGAGCTTTGGCATCGAGAGCAGAGAAGTGGCGAATCGGGAAATTTAAAATGGTATAACCGGATAACCTAATTCTCGTTGGCGTGAATACCCCAATTGTTCTTTATTTGCGAATATTTACCTACGACTACTATATTGTATGTACTTATATATTCAACTGCAAACTTTTATAGTTTAGTAATATTTATCAAAACTAAAAACAAATCTACCCTGAATTCTCCTAAATAAAACTACTCATCCTTATATGGGCCGCAGGGGTAGGCGTGTTCGGATCGGTCTAAAATTTTGTCCAAATATTATGCTTCCTTCAGTTATAAAGTCCTCCAAGTTTGAACTCTGTGATTACATTTTTCGAATTTATGACAAAAATTTGGCCATCTAGCCCTGTGTGCAGTGGTGGGAAATTTCAATACTAATGCTAAATTCTTGGCCACTGACATTTCCACAGCTTGAGCTACACGTTTCTATTTCATATTACAACATATCTACTAGAAAAATGATACATATGTGTGTATGTACATACATAGTACGTTCAGTATTTATATGCTGTTGTTGCGTGTTTGTTGTACGTTTCTTTGCGTGAGCCGTTATATTGCTGCAGCCGGTCACATTTGCCAATGTTGTGGCAATTGTTAAAAATTTTAATGGCTTGCGCTGGGTAAAAACATAAATTTACCGCCTGACAATTTGGCAAACGGGGCCACTCGAACAGTTCCAATTAAACAAATAAAAAAAATGCATCCACGTTTTAAGTTTGAAAAATCAAGCAATTAAAGAAAATAAACGAACAATAAGGAGGCAATTAAAGAAGACAGAAATGTGTGGTATTATATCTATGGGGAATTGTCATAGTTCAAAATGTAGAAATAAATCATATTAATTGAGTATTGCTTTAAATAAATATAAAGGCGCATATGCAGTTAAATATTTCATTAAAAATATGCAAACAAATTTATGAAATATGATATTTACAGCAGAAGGAAAAATTTAGGTTAAAGTAAAATATAAGCTGCAGTTACACCGAAAAAGCGTGAACCGCAAAATGGGGGGTTTTTAATGTCTTTTCACGGCGTCGGAAAAACAGAAAACAAAAAAAGAAATATGCTGTGTATTTATTCGATGACAGGAGGCACTTCGATTTGCCCTCTTGGAAAAGGAACTTACTGCCCGATTTTTAAGGCCAATGATATCGATGTCATCGGAATACGCCAGCAGATGCAAACTCCGCCTGACCGATTTAGTTCTGCAGCTCGAATTTTTTTTTTCATAATGTCAACGAAGTCACACGATAGAAAATCACCCTTCCTGGAACCTCGCTTGGTATCAAACGGATCGTAGAAGCTTTTCCTAATTCTGACGGAGCTGATGGTGTTGCTCAGCATCATTTTACATAGCCGTATTAGCTTTGCAGGATTATCAAATTCAGACATCATGGCATTTAGATAACTTGTCAGAGGCTCCGTCGTTGAGACCGAGCTTTCCGAAGAATCTCGAATTGATGCGCTTCGTGGCTAGACGCTTATCCACCGGAGTCATCGTACTTGGCGAAGAAGACTCCCTTCTACTACAAATTAAACTCCGAACTGGCGCTCTTTTACATGACAGCTGTAGAAGACGTTGCAAGGTTCAATGGTTTTTTTTTCATCTTGCTCTTACTCTCACGATGACATCAACCAGCCGGGAAGCGGTACCGGTGTTCGGACATTCCAGGTGCATGCCCTCAAATCATAGTCCGCAATACGTTTCATGTGACCGTCAATAAAAAAGAAAGACCTCTGGAGATCCGAGGAAATTTTTTAAATTTTTCATTGGTGATTTTTTTTTATGTGGCAGGTTCCAGCCTAGCGCAAAACCAGGCACTGGGACGTTTTATAGGTAATGACACATTTATTTAGCAAGCCGCTTGATCAAAGATATACGCCCGCTTGAAGCCACACCTACCAGTGAACAAACGCAATTTACTTTAGTGGCCCCTTAAGTAGAGTAAGTCGGAGAGGCCCAACTAAAGCTCCATCTCTTTTAGTTTTGGTTCCCGCATCTCTAGCTTGGGTTGCTTACGTTGCCCAGAGTGCACGAACGTGGACGTAAGAGTTGGGATTGAGTATACCCGCTCAACTGTAGCTAAATACTCAGAAGATCTAATATACTACATTGCGCCAAGTCATCCAATTACGCAACAACCTGGCAATCCACCCGCTCCAATCTAAAAAGCAGGCCATTGACCATTGAAAAACCCAAAGTAGCGATGAGAAAAGCCCTTCTTAAGGAGTTATTTCTTGAATATCGAACCTAGAACTTATTGCATGCACGCCATGAAAGAGCACACAAGATTTGAATCGCGAATTTATTTACTTATATTTAGAACGATAAATTTAACACATTTGAAAACATTTTCATTTTCTTAATATCCTTAGTATTTTTCCAAAAATGGAAGCAATTAGTTTGTTCTTTGTAAAGAGCATTATCAACTATTGTAGTTTTTTTTATATGCGCGGCTATTATTTACAATTTTACTGCATTTTTCTCACCTACATATGTATTTTATGCGAGTATGCTTCTAGTTTGACAACGAAGCTGACATTTTTTACTAGACTTGTTTTCCTGCCATCGATGATAATTGCATAATAATGGTTTTGTTTTTAGTTTCGATCTAGCGTCTGTTTGTTGCTTTTTGTTTTTATTGCAGCTAATACAGCTCAATATGGGTAACTAAGCTAACCACGACGACGTCTGTGTTGCATGCAAGCAAATTTCGCTGCAATTTTTCTTCTCTCTCTCTCTTTGTGTGCATTTTCACTTTTTTATTATTATTTTCATACTACGTCTAGCCTGAAACCAAACACTAGCACACACATTACATACATATGTACATACATACATAGATATACCGTTAACTGGGCAGTTAATCGGTTAGTTGGCCAGTAAGTGCAGACATTTGTGGTGAACATTTGTGTGGAGCGAAGCGCGCCAACTATGCATTGTATGAGACGATGGTAATAAATACAACAATAACAATCGGTTGATGCAAAAATAAAATACACAAATAATAAGTGTCTGTAGTTGAAGCAAATGAAATGGAAGCTGATAGCAAAAAACAAAAACATGAAATTCAAAGCAAAAAAAACAACAACAAACAAAACGGGTACAAATAAACAAAGGCAAAAGCAATGAAAAAAACAACAATAGCCAACAGTTGCCGGCAACAATTGTTCACATGCGTTTATGTTTGGTAAGTGCAAAAAAGTAAGCCAATGTGAACAGCAGCATCAGTGTCTGGAGTTTAATGCTTCTTAAAAATAAATTTGAGATACAAGTTTTTTCAATATTGGTACTGTTCTTAAAACCAATTTTATATATTTAACTGTATTGATTTTATAATCGGTGTTATGTTATAGAGATTTATATTCCCTCATAAAGGGATAATGTTTAACCAGCATTATCTTAGCTATCGGCTCTATTTAATACCTTTTTTTTAACCTTAAATAATCTTTAAGGTGCTTCAAAATTAAAAAATTAAAAAAAAAAAGCATTAAGAAAAATAAAGGAAACTACAAAAGCCATCTAATACTGCGGCGAAATGTATGAACCCTGCAGTAAAAAAATTATCAATTGCTAAAAATACTTACTGACTACTTTGATGTGATTTAAAATAAAAAACCCATTTTTACCAAACACCCAGAAACATATTTTTAGTTAGTTGGCAAGGCATACAGTATAATCCAAAAACTTCAGCTATCAAAAGTTTGACGTTGGTTCATTTAATCTACGAAATCTACGGAAAATTTTAATTAACTAATAATAAAAACTATAATAATTTAACGAAAATGAATTTTTATGAAATATTTGAATAAATAAATTGATTAACTAAAAATAGGCATACAAATAGTTAATAAATAATTAGTTTACATTTAGTAAAAAGGTAGCTACTAAGGGCTAATTTGTGCCAAATAATAGTAAGATTGTAGTTAGCTGTCAACTAATGCAGAGGTAGCCAGAGCTGACCTTTTTTTGGTCAACGCCTTACAAAAATAATTAGCTTTGCTCAAAGAAAATATGCAATTAATAGTCAGTACTAGTATTTCTGTAAACAAATTAAAGTTAGGTTTAAGCTACCTTCATTTCCTGCAGGGTAATTTTAAATATACCGCGACAACTTATACAGTAGTAAAATATATCTTTAAATATAGATAAATAAATATTATATAAGGGTCCTTAAAAACACTAATTAGTTTCTTAGTTGTTTACAAATATTATTTGAATTAATATGAGTAATTTTTCCCCATCCAAAAAAAAAAAAATAAAGAAAATATAATTAAAATGTGAAAATATAAACAAATAAAAAAAAAAGGTTTCTATTGCATGATAATTTAATTGAAAATTATTACCTCATCCACATTAAGGTCATCTGATGAGCCGCAGTATCCGCGTTTTTTTAATTCAGTTTTAATGACGTTAAACTGCAATATTTTATATGATATGTCGCCGTCGCCGCTACCGCCGATTCTTTCAAAAGCTAAAAATGCCAGCGTAAGCCTCTTGTTACTACTACTAGACTTCTTAGTACGTCAAGACAATGCGAATATAGTGTGGCGTAAAACAAACATTGACCATTGACCTTTTGCTTTAGAAGTTCTATTAATTTGTTAAATAGAAAATATTGTATTCTGAACAACAGAATATTAATGCGCTACACTGTACTCGTATTTATTTGATGATTCTTCGGTTACTAAAAGAATTCACTGTTAAACGTGGTCCATTAGTGTTTTTTCCAAAAAAAAGCGTCACTCTTCTACACGTTTGGCCATTTTGACTGCCTGCATTTATGTTTGGCAGTTGTCTTCGCTTAGTTTTTGTGGCTTCTTAACACGTTTGCTTGACATTTCGTTGGCGTGAGTAAACGTTTTTTTTTTTAGTTTTTCTTCTATGTGTTCTACGGGCACTCTTTATCTTCGCTTGCAACTAACATTTTCCCATCATTTGAATGCGTTGGATTTTTACAAAAACTTGTCAATGTTGATTATAATTCTCTTATTTGGCAAAAAACAAAAAAAAAAAACAGAGTTGTTGATACTTAGTCAACTCTATAGAAACATTGGCGACACACTTCTACAGCTGTGAGTGCAAGATGGTTGGCTTGAAGTCGTGTGAACTTGCGCTGCCTGTTGCCAGCTGCCTGTTGCCTATTGCTTACTTACCTCTCTTCACTTCCTCCCACACTTGTTGCTTTATATTGTTGAATGCTGTGCCTAATTAATTCATTTATATCGCATGTGAGTGGGCGAAGTGAACATACATTACATACTTAATTACGTACGTACGTACATATTTAGTTGTTGTGAATGTAGTCACAGATTTATTGGTTGCCTTAACAAATTGGTAAAATTCTTTAAATTTACAATTACCGTAATTTGCATGACCATCTTTTGGCCTTTTGTTTGGCAAAAATGATGTTACTACTGCGATTCGTGGTAATTGTTTGGTATTGTGTTTAAAAACTGGAAATGCCTGCATTGAAAATAGTGTAAAATAAATTTAAAAAAAAGATGAAAAAATGAACGAAATTAAAAATGTTATTGTATATTTCGAGTTTTGTGCACACACACACATATATACAGTTGCTGACAGTATAATAGAATCAAGCAGTACCCCCACATATATTTGCCAAAAACAGTTATTAAAAACATTTCGTAACGTTTATTAATTTAGCATATTAGTAAAGCAAACACGCATGAATAGTTATTTCATTAAGGAAAAAAACTCCTTTAAAGTAGTAAACAGCCGTGAAATTCAATTGACAAAAAAAAAATAGAATCATAGAAATAAAACTCGAAAATAATAATAAAACTCCGTTAAAAAGTGTGACAGCTTTGTAGCAAAACCTTTATTTGCAAGTACTCCAGTGCATTTTTTGGCATAGATTCAACTAGAGTCTTACAGACCGATTTTGGTATGGATTCTGTGCCTGTTCCTTTGCAATTTTCCACAAGTTATCAATCGGATTTGAATCCACGGGCCACGTCGTCACATCGATTCCACGATTCTCCAACCACGTTTCTACAAGACCCGCAGTACGTTTCGGGTCATTATTCTGCTGAAACTGCCAAATCAAAGGCATGTTCCATTCGACATAGTGTAGTATAACGTCTTCTAATATTCTTAGGTATCGGCACTGGTTCCTGTTTTCCCGAATCCAAAATAGCGGTCCGACTCCATACTGTGGAAAACATCCCCATATCATTATATTTCCTCCCCCATGTTTGAATGTTTTTGTTGTGTACCTGGGATACAATTCTGCGTATTTCGGTCGTCGGACCTAGAGCTTTCCATCATTATCCACTATATTTACTTTAGATTCGTCGGACCATAAAATACTTTTTTGAATTTTCCAGACCGAACCAAGTTAAATGAGTTCTCGCAAACGTTTGTCGATTTCCTCGCTGTCTTTTTGTCAACATTGAAACTTTTCGTGACAATCTGCCGAAGCGCTTCTTTTCTACAGAATGACGAGCAATAGTTCCTGAAGATATTCCCACGCTCATTTCCTTCTGAATGACTGCAGCGAATTTAAAAAGGTCGCGCTTTGATAGTGTCTCATTGAAATTGTCGTACTCTGGCGTCGTTTTTCGAGGTCGACCTCCCAATCGGCGTTCTGTTTGAGGCGAAAGAGAAGTAAACATGGATTTTTGTGATCTGTTTATAATTTTTGCAAGTGCCCTTTGCGTAGAACCAGGTTTTTTTTTCAAATTTTGCATGTGTTTGCGTTCCTCTGTCATGCAGTACTTTCCGCGACCCCATAACAAAAGGGAAGAACCGCTGATTATTTCACAGCAACCGACTTGATTCTATTTTATTGCCCGTAACTAAAGCAACAGATGTGGATTGCAATGACAATACCCGATGAAACTTAGTTATTTGTTAATTACTTGGCTATGTAGACAACTTTTGATACAAAAAAAAAAAATCGTACAAACTTAGCAGAGCTGAGTTGTTAACATTCAGCTGAACATTTTAATGACCCTTAGTTTTTCGAAATTAATGCATTTACTACAAATGGCTACCACTACAACATTAATTTATAATGTAGACAAAAAGAATTTGTGTTTACGATTTCCTTGGCTTCTTTGCCACCAGAATGCCTTTAAAACAAAATTGGGCTCTCCGTCGGTCAATGGTACAATTCAGTTAACGCTATATAAAATTCATTAGGCTGCGATAAAAGCGAAAGTGGCTATTATTTTAATAGATATGCACAGTATAACCAGATACTAAAAAAACTTAATCTTAAAAATCGGACTATCTTAATTTGTGGCTCTTTCTTAATTTCTGAGCCAAATTACAATAAAGCTAAGTAATTTCGTCTGGTAAAATTTGTCAGTAAATTATGCTGGAATTAGGTATTTTAATTTATCGATAATAATCGAAAAATGTGTTCTTCCATAACCAAACTGTACGATATATATATGTATATATATAGATATAATATACTTTTAAAAACCAATTTTTATACTTGAAAAACAATATTTTTTTTTGGATTTTCAAATCGGCCTAGGTCACGCAAATCAATTCTAAATATTTTGGAGGAAGTGTTAGAACATAATATATTTTATAATTCTCGTGGAAAAGTCGCAACTTTTTTTTTGAGACACTCTGATCTACATAAAATTTACAATTCTGAATCAAAGCCCACAAAAACTCTTTAATTTCAACTAAAACCAGAGCTTGGTTTATTATACTTTTGAATGCGAGTACAAAATGACCAAGATAGTATGTTTGTAAAAAGCGAAATGGATTTATTAAGCTTATACCTGACACCATATATATAAATACATACATCGGAATTTATATAAAAATGTCATACACATTTATATACCATGCGTTTACCTTTCGAAACTGAACTCCTTTGACTAATGCGATATCAACTAAAGGTACAAGTGTGGACCACGTAATACATACAATTACTATTTTTGAAAGAACATAAATCGTGCACATCGATTGCTTATTTTTTTTGCCATCACCAAATGAAATTGAGTACGAATGATATTTTTTATATGCACATTTTTGTTTCGTACGCACAGGTAAATTTTTCACCAATATTTTTTTTAGCTCACGCATTTGTTAAAGTCATGGAAACCGTGCACTACTAGTTACACACATATGGATATAAGTCCATACATACATATATATATCTAAATATATATAAATTATCTAATCCAATTGAGAAAATATTAATTTGTGCACATAAAGCGAATTTCTAGAACTGAAGAAACAACAATATATCGTTTAAATATAAACATTTGAGAATCAAGCTACCTAGGGTGTTATTTTAGACATGTGGTTTTCATGAAGAAATAAAACTCATATGATTTAATGTTATGACCATGAATTTAGCTTTATTATAAAGATTAGTGTTCGTCAATATGTTTTTAAAAATCGGCCATGTGACCGCCTCCGCTGGCTCGAATAAATATCAGCCGAGAGATCCAATTTTCGACCACTTTTTGCAGCAACTACACGGTGTTAAATCACACGATCTTGAAGGCCACGCCAACGGCCCACGACGCGAGATAAATGCTCTCACCAAAAGTTTCCTTCAATAAATTTATTGTTTCGTTGGCTGTACGGCATGTAACGCCGTCTTGTTGGAACCAAAGGTCATCCACATCAACATAATCCAAGTCAGGCACAAAAAAGTTATTAATCCTTTTTAAAAAGGCAAATTAAATTATGACAGCATGAGAATCAAATAAACTTACCATAAGGAAGCTGAGGTTTTACCAGATTTTACACGACTGTATTTTAAAAGAAGGTTGCCACTTGTCTAAAAGAGTTAGTTCAATTATAATATATAATGGTGCCAAATGAATAAAGTTTAAGCAAACCTTATTTCGAAAGTATTTTTCAATATTTAAAAAAAATATTATTTAAAGATTTGCTAAGCTCCGTTGCCTCATAAATTGAAACTAAAAATCGGTATGCCAGCAATACTGATGAGTAGACTAGAGCTAAAGAAGCACGTTGCATAAATAATGATAGATGACTGGAGGAGCCAAAAGATAATCGATGTTGCTTCCACGAATTCCTACTTTCCCTACTATAATTTTATTTTAAATTTCAAAGCGTGCTCTTCCCATTGAAAATAGCCATCTCGATCACTATAAATAAATAAAAGTGAAGGACAAACTCTGTAAGACATGGATATTCATCTGAGGACTCCCTGTTTTTCGACTAAAAAAAATTAAAACCGTTAGTAAAAGCTAGTATAATGTAAAAATGTATTGGAACAAGTCGTTTTGCTGTTTGAACCATTCTGCAAAATTTTTTAAATTTCGGCTAATCGAAATAATTACTTAGTTGAATCTAGAGCTCAGCCATATCTTGGAGTCATCAATAATTTAAATATAATAATTTTTCTTATCTCGCATTCAGTTGCAGGTTCAGTAATTTACAGATATCTCGAGAAGTAATGAACGTAATAAAGTCTTTGAAAACTCAGTTTGTTTACTGAAAATGTGGCTATACATAGCGTTACTGATAAAAAATTAAAAACTCCGTTTTTTTTAAATAATCAATTTTTAAAGTGTAATTTTTTTAAATTTTTTGTAGATTTTGTCCCAATGTGTCAAACTGAAAACCTATCTTTTCCAGAGTATTCTGAGACCTAGAAAACGTATTATAGGATCTTAAAAACTGAAATTTTCCAACTGATGTCACGTGCGCACAGATGCCAGGAAGAGTAATTTTATGTACTTGAGGTGGAGGCACAAAATGTCCATGTGAGACCCCTAATGTTAATATTTTTGCACCAAATCAGGTGATGTTTTTTTTTTCACGATAGAAGCTAAAATGTGTAATATACATGGTACGTGCTATTCAAGTTTAAATAAATAAAAAAACTAATTGAGTCCGGCCACTTTTATGCAGGGTGTTTTTAGCAAACAAAGGCCGGTAAACTCATAACGCACATGAACACAAGTAAATCAAGTCAAAGTATCCAAAGATTAAACGAAAACAGGAAAAAAAGTTGCAAGACGAAAGAGCAAAGCGTTATAGGCCAGATCAAATTTTTGGCGGCAACTATGAGGGAGCAAGGAAGTGGGTGATGTGGAAGGTTGGTGCAAGAGTGCATTATTTTGTTTTTTATTTGCTAATATTTTGCTTTACGATTGCGACTGCGCATATGTATATATGTATTTTTGACAGATAGATTTACAGACCGATTATATTTCAGTGGAGCAAAAATCAGCAATTACCATATGCATGGCGTCGGAGAAGTGTAGAAGTGTAATTATTGCAAAAGTACGCACAAACGAGTGCGAGCGTGTTTATTTGTTGTGTTTATATGTAAGGGGTGAGTTGATGTCGCGCAAAGCTAAAATAAACTACGCGACGTATGTACATAGATCGAGAAGGCGATGATTTTCGCATGTTGCCGCTATTTGATGTATTCGTTCGTAACTGCAAACATTTCGATGACTTTATGTACGCCAACAGTGTTGCCATAAAAAATTAACACTTTTCAATTATTTTGATTTCATTTTGTTTCCACATACCTTGAATTCCTAGTTTAAACACCTCAAATAAGGTCAACAATATTAAATGATGAACATTATCAAATTTTTTTTTACCCTATCGGGGTATTTTTGTTCTCTATTATTTGACGATTCATCATGGAAAGACTTAGCCTGACACCGTTTCAGTCTTGGAACACTTGAAAATCATGAATGTAATTTTGTTTTAGCGAAGAGGACCGCTCCCCTATTAATGGCTATATCTATGAACAAAATTCCGTATTTGGGTAGAAAAATAACCAGAAAGTTTCAAGAGTTGCCCTTTGTGGATTTAAATAAAGCAACAGTTTGGTGTGGGTCATGAGCAGGTGGAATCATCGGCACATATTTCTTCAAAAATGTGGCCGGTGGAAAAATAAAGATCACGGACAAAATGGCGCGACTTGGGTCACAACTGTGGCTTTATACTGAAAATAATTCGTTGAACAGTTAATTGCACGCCTCCGGCAGGTGAACTGACTAGTCTAGGGGCTTGTTTCTTCAGGGTAACATGGAGCCCGAAGTAGCATTACTTGTGAATCAGTCGCTAAATACCACTCGTAATGGTCAAACTTCAGCCGTATTTACGGTCAATATGTGAAAGAAATAACCTTAAAAAAATTTAAAAGAATGGTACGTTTGTTTGCTGATAAAGATAAGCCGAGAAAAATTAATATTTTGTTTATTTTTTAAGTATCTCTGAATGAATCTCACGTTGTTAAAAAAAAAATATTTACAGAGGGCAAGGAAGTAATTAGCGAAGCAACTAATTATTATCCAGACGTGACCAGTTTGTGCCAGAATTTGCATAGGAAGCGATTCTGCACTCGAATCTGTGGAATATTAGAGGTTTTAGCGGAAGAATTTTCGCTGCCAAATCTGGTAGTGTTAATCCTGCCAGCTATTCTGTGTTGTTAAAAGCAACATAAAAGTTTGTGTGTGTGTATGTGCGCGTTTCATCTGGTGGGTGCTGGGTTCAATTCTAAGGGTTTCAAACCTCCGCGTATGAAGAAACTTCTCACAAAAATCATTTGCCGTTTGGAGTCGACTCCTCAATTTGTTTGACAACAACAAGATACATACCACAGATTGCAGAAGAAGTTCGACCAAACATCAACCTTTATGGTGTAAGCGCCAAATTATTATTAGTATTAATATTTCAACAAAAACAAGGGTACAACTGCATTTTTTTATAAATAAAAATATACTTTTTAAAACAAAAATAAATCATAATGAAGAAATATAGCGTTGTATTTGAAAGACTTTCCAGATTTTACGTCCCTTACTTTCTTGTGTTTCCATTCCTCTATGGGAGCCATTTTTGTATGTTTTTAGGTCTTATAAGTTTTTAACAAGCATCTTTAATCTTACATCGAAAAAGTCGATGCAATGAATACCAAGGTGGCGCATTAAATATTTCCGTTACTTCGTACTTGGCTAAGTTGACAAACAATAAAAAATAATTCTAACTAGAGTATATTCACTTTTGTGTATTAAATTGCAAAATATAAAGTAGCTTTGAGAGTTTCCACCTACTTTGGCAGTCATTCTCTTCTTCTGCCCTGTTTGATTAAGTTGTAACGTGACTGATCAGGAAATAAGCAATCTAATATTTCTATTATTATTGCTCGAAAAAACCAACAAATGATAAAGTGGCCAGCAAAGGCGATATCAATTGGCCAAAATGTAATCAAACCATATTCAGAGTTGTTTCGGTTAGACCTCGCTTTTGGAGTAAAATCTGCTTTGACTCAAGAGATATGTTCCTTTGCATTGAGTTTGAGTATGAAGGGCCAAACTCTTCGATAATTCAGTCACGCTAGGTATCTGGGAATTATACTAAATATATCCTAAGCTGATTTGAAAAATTAATATCGAAGAGAAAATATAAAAAGCGAGCATTGCCCCGAGTCCCATCGAGATTGGACTGGGATAGAGGCCTGAAACCACCGCATATACACTGACATATTAAAGATGGACCAAGGTGTTGAGACTTGGATGTCTTCAGACTCCTTAAGAGAAAGGAAATTATATATCATCTACTTCAAGTAGCCAGTGTTTTCCAGACAGAAGTGCTTGCCATAGCGTTTTAGAACGTTGCCCTTGAATGTGGCAACCGAGCCCGTCGCCATCTACTCAAATAGTCGGACAGCCATTTTGGCTCTGAAATCTTTCACAACCAAATCGAAGTTAGTTACTGAATGGTGTCTAAAACCAGCTCTCAGTAGATTTAATTTGGATTCATGGTCATAGCAATATCTCTGGCAACGAGGCAGCTGAGATTGTTCAGTCATGATAGCATTTCCCTCCACCATCTTCAGCGATCTGTTCAACGATGGCGCACAATGTCAGGAAGCCAAATTGCAAAATTATTTTACCACAAATACAACCTAAGGAGAACATCCATTCTATTGGCGAATGCCACATCTAATGTTGCGAGAACGTACACGAGATAAATGGGTTTTACTATCAATAATTACTGCAGAAGCTAGAGAGATGAAAATGAACAAGAGACGGTCTGACATCTTCTGTGCAGATACATTTTGGTTGAATCACAAAAAATCGATCAGAAAATTTACCCGCAAAAATATGCCTTCATATAAGTACATATGTACATACTTCCCAAAAATGCTTTGAATTATCTTATTTCGCAATATTTGGTGACTTCAAAGACAACCTAGAGTTTTACGCCAACTTCGACCGGCAGAAGATGATTTTTGTGAGGTTTTCCATTGCTTGTTATTATTATGATTTTTTGATTGCTGCCATAAACTTTCACAGCAGAAAAGAAAAGCGGCGCAAGCGCATATATGAACCTGTTTTCTGTTATGTGGGGGAAATTGACAGTTTTTGATGAGATTTTCAGATATGAGACAAAGTAAATTAATGGCAACATTCATATCTGGGGCACTTGGCTACAGCAACGAATACTCGCAAAGTAATTCTTGATTTCTCATTTGTCATGTTTTTTTTTGAGTTGAATGAGGCTACAGGGCGTTTAATGCAAGGTGAGGTGGTAATTTAATGCTTGCCTATGATTTTTATTACTTTTCGATACAAACTGATTTTGATTACAACACGTTGTTGCCACATAAATACGCGAAGGCTCATAACATGCAAAGAATATTGTGACAATATTTAAAAGAGCACTAGTTCGATACTGACAACTAATTCCTCAAATTTGTAGAAAATTGATGGTGTTGACAAAATTTTTTTTTTTTTGTTAAATCATGAGTTAATTAAGTACGAAGTGAGAGAGGGGAATACAACCTAAATGAATGCTTCGTTATATGAATGAGGTAGTTCAGAGGTCTGTTGAAGATTGAGTGCGATTTGGTACCAGACAAATATGGGCTAATATGGCGCCAGTTTTGAGTTTTTTTGATTTACAGCTTTGTGAATACATAGCTTATTTATATTTGTTTGCGTTTACGCGCATTCGCATTTGTCATTAGTAATCTACACTATGATTTGCATGGAGGCTTTAGGGTGCTTAGCAGGCGCCAACATTAGAGGCAAAACTTAGCTATTACTTAAATTGTGTGCTATTTTAATACTTTAGCAAAAACCGTAATTATATCTGAGTCAAGCTTACAGATAACCCAGAAGCAAGGAATTTGACATTTCTATGTAGAGAGAGAAACAAAAGTGTAATACATATGTATGTACAAATATAGATAGTTATTGTATGAACGCAACTCATTAGGTTGTAGGAAAGAATTAGGTAGATAAAATTTGCAACATGTCGTTAACGTATACTTTAAATAATAATTTTTTCCTTTATGCTCAGTTACATGGAGCAGAAGTCAGGGCTGTGTCGCACATACACTAGGCGGCACCAAAACTTATTTCCAATCCATTATTTACTCTATACTTGCGGTTTTTTTTCAAAATCCAAACAACAAGCCAAAAAATGCCATGGCAATAGAAGTTTTCTTCTATGCATTTAAATGCAAAATATGCAAATTTACATGCGTTCGTTTATATATAGGCAATTTTATTTTATTATTCAGCGCTTCGCACATAGACATGAAAACCCACTCAGTTTTGTTCCTTATGTTGCACGAAGAATTTATAGGTACGTGCATTCGTTGTTCTGAGTGGCATGTGTGGCATATGATAAATATACGACGATATGTACGAATATTTCTGCAATCAAAACATGATATTGCATTTCACATTTTAGGTGGCAATGCGTTTCGAGGGTGGGTCGATTACGACTGCAAAAGTAAAAGTAAACAGTAATGCATAGATTGTTTTCAAATTCCCTGTAACTTCTAAAATTAAACTTTACATTACAATTTTTGGCGACTTATAAGTATTTTCCTGCATAATACAAGAAAGAAGTTAGTTTCATTTGAATTTTTTCGTTTAAAAATCAGATTATTGACATTTACCCAGATATAACCTTTTGGCGAAGCGTTGCCGCATCGGTTATTTCTAGGAGAGGGTAACTTTCAATCGTATATTGGGCATTATTATTTAAAATGAAGGGTTTCATGTAATAATGAAAGTTTATCAGTGAAAACGCTTTGTTTTTAAAATTAATTGAAATAATTTTAATAAAACTTTTAAAAGAATAACCGAAGATGTTTGTTTTGTATTTTAAAATTAGTTTCAAAATTTTGCTAATTATAATTCAGCCATTTTTAACAATGAAATGTTTTTTATGTACAATATTTAAATTACAACAAAAAAATAACAGATTCTTTGAGATAATAAAAATAATTCATTTGTTTTGTTGTGCTTTAATTAAAAAAAATCTTTCCTCACAATTCCAATTTCGGTTTGTTTATATTATTGTATAATTAAGAAACCTGATTTGTAAAGGACAACCCGTTTTAGAATTTTCTCATGAAATTTTTTGCGACAGGGTTGGACCAGAGGGAGAGGGATGTTTGATGGGTGGGTTTGAGGGGGCATGTGAATAGGTGGTTGGTGTCGTGCGGAGAATCTCCACATGCCGGACATGTGTTGGGTATGTCGGGGTTGATTCTGGATAGGTAGGAGTTGAGCCTGCTACAGTATCCAGATCGTAATTGTGCCGGAGTGACGCGGGACTCACGGGGCAGCAGAGACTCCTCATCTGCTACAGGTGGTGGTTGGGCTCCGATGACTGCATTTGCCTGGCGGGAGAGGACTGTTGTTTTCGGCGATCTAATCCTGTTTAGATCGAAAACTTATAATCTCATATTTTGGTTTCCTAAAGAAAATTAGCGGCGCAAAATTCGGTCTATTTCCGTCAGATGTTTCACATACAAAACACCGTTTATCTCTTAAAAGCATATGACCCCGCACTTCGGCCATTCGCAAAATGTGCTGATCCTATTTAGCTACTCTGGGGAAGTCACACGAATATGCGAAGTAATAAGGAATTGAAAAACCTAGTGCATAGATATTTTGTATTTAGACACAGATAAGACAAGCAATAATATTTCCTGTTATACTTTTATTTTTCAAATTCCAACAAAAGAAACAACCATAAAATAATAGTTTTTTCTACTGTTTAATTGTAAGGTAGTTAATATCGCGTCCAAAGAGTGACATTGACACTACCTTCTTTATTGTATCATGTTTTCCTGAGATTCCAAAAGTTCTCCCACTGCTCTATTGTTTATCACTCTCAGAGTGTTTGAAACCAAAATATTCAAAAATTCTGTTAAACTAGAGTTTTATCGCTAAACAGGGATCTGTGTTCGTCAAACGCACATTGCCATATTTCGAGTATACTCTGGACATCCGTTGTCTTAAATCCATCTTCGTCTTTATTGTCGCCAAATTTTGTTAAAGTAATTTTGTTGGCTGCCTTTAAAAGAAATATATAAATATTATGTCTTATTTAAAAATCTTCTCATATCTTCATAATCGCGCTCTGACATATTGATTGCCCCTCTTAATCTGTGTGTGCAAATAATGACTCATCGTCACTTGCATCAACATTTTTTATTCTTCCCTACATTTATACATTCGTGCATGTGGGCGGAAATAGTGATAATAACTTTTCGGAACAGTGAACAGAAGAATCAAAACCCTTGTCCATAGCTATATAAAGTTGTTTGCATAATGAAGTAAAAATAAAGCAATTTTTAATTGAATTTATTTACATACCATATATCAAAAGCTGAGAACAATCTCAGAAAAAGCTTGGAAGAATTGCACATTAAGCTATTTAAATTTAAACTTACTTCGCAGTACCATCATATTATTAACGAGTAGAATTTGTTGTTGTGCTATACCCGCCTAGGCGATTTTGGTCGATTCTAACATTGTCGCCAGTCGTACCTTTGCCTTGACTAGCTGGCGCCAACTGGAGACACCAGGTCAAGCCAATATTTACAACGGAGACAAGGCCTTCTTCTTCCTATGCCAGCACTAGCTGATACCGTAGTGTGGAATTCTATTATGGTTGGAGCAGAGCTACCGCACATCGAGGCATATTGGTAACTCTTCACGTGCTGCCGAAAGTGGATATGAAGTCTATAAAAGAGATGGTGTGTATAGAATTTCATCTCTCTGATCATTTCTTGTTGATTGGGCAAACCACACTTAAATTTAAATCGGTGGCCATGCATTCGCTTTAGTATAGCTGGTAATTCATCAGTGTCAGCGGTTTTGTTACTATGTAGCCGCGTTTGAGCTCTGCATCTTCATCTTCTCCGGCGACGCTTTCGTTGTCCCCATTTAGGAAAGAGAAGATGTGTTCTCCACACAAATTACAAGTACTTTGGACATCAGGCACCAAATCTCCATTCTTAATCTTACAGGACTTTTCCCCATTATCTTGAAACCTTCAGTATTTCGTCGCTCCTTTTGATTTTAGCCGCATTTCCAGTTGCCGTGCATCTCACGCTCTTAGCAAGTACCTTGAGTATTTTTTTCTTTTGCTCACTGTAAGTGGGCTGATATGGGCACTGATTATTTTAAAATATGTGGTAACGCCTCAGGAATGTAATTGAATTTGGTTTTATAGGTTATTATTTTATAATTCAAAACAGCACACAACACTGTTATTGGCAATTTTTCAAATCCCAAAGTAGAAGGTATACATCTTTCTAAGTACAAAAGCATACACTAGCATGTTGTGTTGAAGAATATAATTCACTTCAGTATTTTCGAAATATACTCGTGTAACACACTAATATATGTGTGTATATGTATGTATTAATAATATAATTCAATTAAAAGTTTTAATTATACACATTTCTGATTTTGTATTAGATGTGTTACATTTAAAAATCAGGAATTTGCGATTTCGCAAGTCTTCACAGCGGAATGCTTTGCAGATGTATAAAAATACTTATGGTCGACTAATGGATTAGTTTATGAATTTATTCGAATAATTTCGGCTAGTCGATTTTCAGACTACTTGATGGTGAGCGGTTTATTGAATTTGAAAAAAAAAACAAGAAAAAAAAAGTACTAACAGAAAAAATAACAATGAAATTCAATAACAAAATGAGGAAAAAATATACACATTGAATGTACAGAGATGTATTTTGGCGCCCTTACAACATTATCCGGGTTATCATTAGAGCTTAGTCACTTAATCTTTTTCCACCGGAAAAGTGGCCAAAAGATAGTCGAACTAAACATTCGATATCGAAAGTATTTTGAAAAAAATGTTTTCATATCGAGCCCCAACCTCAAAAAAAAGGTATTCTATATCAAAAAAGAAAAATGTCGATTATGTTTCCCAGTTAGTCTGATCTTTTCAATTTTAATACTTGTTTTTTGTAAAAATGTTGCTAATTCAATAACATAAAGAACATAAATCAAAACTTCGAACTTTGTGCAGCATTCGTAAAAATTCAACAAATTAAAAAAAAAAATTCATATAATTTTTAAAATTTTTAATTCGTATTTTCAGAAATTTTATAGTCCATCTAATTTCTGTATAGTAAAGTGTAAGTTTTAAATTCTTTTTGCAGACGGTTCTGCGCATTGTCTTCCATGTACAAAATATTTAACACATTGACAAGTTTTGATAGTTTTGACTTTTCTTATTCAGTTTCAGTTACTATTTCTAAAAATATAGTTAATTCTTTAACCAAAACCATGTAAGTCGAAATTTCAAAAGAATTGGAAGGCAACATTAATCCCAGCACCCACCTGAAAGGAATGACTCTATTGTATGATCATTAAGATTAACCAATTAAACTGATTTTGTTTTAAATTTAAGTACGCCTAAATAAATCATCCATTATTTTTTTATTATTTTAAATCGTTTCGTTTGAATTAGTTCAAATGTGCTGCGTTCTTTTGATTACAAATCTAGTTTAGAGATTCACTGTTTTGCTATTAAACTTTGAAGTAATTGCCCCTTCCGAGTTTTTCAACCGTCTCAGCCAGAATGCTGTTCAATGATCTACCATTACAATAAGCACATTGCCCTAGGTCCATTACATTAATGTCGAATGAATTGAAAGCCACATTGGGGAGCAATGTCACTTTCAGTATGAATTTAAACAGCTTCTTAGCTAACGATGAAAAAAAAAATTTAATAATCGAAAGTCACCGTTGAATAACAACAATCTAACGGCAGTGATATTAAAAAAGCAACCAGTGAGAAAATAATGCGAAAAGCTGTAATAGCGGGTGTGCCAACGCCTACCAAACTTCTTTGATATGAACAACAACAGCAGCAGTGGGTTGGCTACGCATTCAAACATATATTTACTTACATGATTTACAAAAAAAAATGGTTTACAGATACTGAAAGATTTCGAGTGACTTTAGATGTCCGATAACCAAATTTTCGATGCAGTTCATTTCAAATCCACCTTATTCATTACAAGAAAAACATAATTGCAACAACAACATCAATAACATCGTAAGCATGCATGTACAGACAATTGCAATGACAGCACTGATCTCATATACTAAGCAACAGTGATGGAAAGCGAAAATTTCAAATTGTAACCAGTTTTTTTTTATATAAGAAATTTACCTGATGTGCTTAAAAATAGTTGTTTGTGATAGATGGTATTTTATTGAAAAGCAATTTCATAAAGATCTTGTAACTTTCGAACATTTTCAATTGATTTCCAAAATCATCTTCTTTGCAATAAATATCTGAATATACATCTTCACTGGGAGTACTGAAAGGTCAGTATGAGTTCCTAGAATTGATTTTTTTTAGTTCAGATCGATGTTGGACGAACAATTACACAAAATGTGCTAAAACGATTCGTAGTTCTCAAGACAAAGCCGGCATTCTGCCTGTTTCTGTTAGCGAAAACGTTTTCCGTTTATGTGGAAGTTGATAAACAGAAATCGCAAACTTGTTACGCCTTTTTTGTCGATCCTCAACTTGATAGCTCGTTGGCGATTTTATTGCATTGCATTTTATAGTGGCTAGAAATCCAGCGTATTAATATATGTATATTATCGCAAAATATTTAGTATCTCAAACAGAAACTTGTTGGGTCATCGATCAATTGTGGTAATATGGTGCCATCCCATAATTACCTGGGCCCGTTCCTTCAATCATATTGTGAAGTATTTCTGTATAAATGTGATCACGTGAATATCTGGAATCATAATGAGAGAACCTTGGCATCCATATTTTTCGGTATTGAATTTTAGTTTTCAGTCTGTTAGAAACCAATTTTATTTGTCTACTCCTAGAGCCAGGAATACGAACTCCAACTCCATTAAGCCGTAGTTAAAAACGTATCTTACACATTACCTATTTATTTATTCCCTTAACCCATTTCACTCAACATTTTTATGAAGAAATTAATCTTTTTAAGTATTTCGGCAAAGAAATGTAAATATTGCTAAACATTTTACCTAGAAAATATTTTATCCACATAATATTTGTGAATTGGGGTTTGCATAGAAATTTATTGTTGCTAAATAGAACCGAGTGCACAAAATGTACCTTTTGATTGGAATAGGGTCGAAACAGGTACAATTGTCCCTCACTGTTAAGCACTCATAACCGACCAATAACAACAATAAGAACACAAACTTCTCTTGTACCAAACCTGCTACAAATGCCAACTAAGCTGGGCTTTTGTCAACTGACTGCCACCTGGCCGCACCTTTGCACCTCTGCAATTGACGCGATTAATTTTCATTTTAAACTGAGCGGATTGGAGTTAAGATATGTACATTAGGGTGCTTCGGCAAAAAAAGTTGCGGTTTTTCCATTGGAATTTTAAAATTTAAAAATAAAATATGAACTGCTTGCCAAAACAGACCTGAAATTTAATTAATCTTTTCTGTAATTGCAGTAGCCCCGGATTTCCGCAAAGATTGAAATATATTGAGGAAGAAAGCCGGTAACAAAAGGATTGTTTAAATAAATTCAAAAAGATGTTATAAATAAATACCTGAACCAGTTTTAAAAAGCATCCAAAAATGTAGCTTTTTTTATAAATAAAAATAACTTACACAAATATTTGAAAACAAATATCAATTCCGATGACAAAAAAGGTTAAGGCGAATGGTCTGCAAATATTTAAAAAAAAATTCAGTAGAATCATAGTATGTATTGAGATTAGCGAAAAAATTGGAACGCGATGAGCTTATTTGCAAAGAAGTGAAAAGGTTGCGAAAACAAGTGCAGAACGATCGAACATCATTTTTTAGGCCCGAACGTGACCAAACCGAACTTTGCCAATTTTTAATCGAAGCCGAATAGAATATTTTCTTGGTCTTAAAAAATAAATCCCTGAATTATTATTGTTATTTTTGAAAATATACATAAGTTGGTATTAATATCCATTTTATAAAAATACTTTTAATGTTCGAAATTTAATAATCTTATTATAATTTTTTTTTAGGTTGTCGTAGTTATATATTTAAAAATAAAAACGAATTAGGTCTTAAATCTAAATATCCCATTTTTTTGTTAGGCTAATTCATTTTTCACTTCCTTAAACTACATATTAGGTCGGATATCATTTTATCGGGTTGCCTCAACTCGCATATTTTTCCGAGTTAGTTAGTGTTGTTGTTTTACATGCAATTCGTTATCTTACCTAGTGCTCATTTCCAAGTCGGTTACAAAGAAATGGGCCTTCAATAAAAATTAAGAAATCTTCGCTCGAAGCTCGCTTTTTTTTGTTGTCGAAGCCGGATTGAAACTGAATGGAACTTTGGTGGCCGAAGCTGAAGTTCGGTCGTTCTTTACTTATAAGTAAAAATCGGTCAAGTTTTGGCTAAGTTATTAAAATTTTTCTTAAACAAATTTCCGAAAAATGTCAAAATTGGCATAAAATGGCTCATTATACAATTGCATGATCTACAATGTGCCCTAGGTAATTATGCCATCAAATTTCAAATATAAAAACTTGCTTCTTTTGAATTAGTTTTGTCTTGCATTTCAGCAACATAATTTTAAAATTTTCAATCTAACAGTTCCATGATTTATGACACTCAATTGTGATGGTATGTTTTCCTTTTACAGTTTTTCAAAATCGCACCAGCTCACGTAAATCTTAATATTTTGGCGAAGGTCTTAAAAAATAATAATATTTTATTATGCCGCTAGAAAAATAGTATACTTTTTTTTCGTTAAACGAGTGATGTACCCTAATTTGTTGTGCGTATAATGCAGGTTTACTCTGAGGTTGTCATGACGCTACTTCTGCGGCTGCTACTAAAAACACCACCACCACGGCGAACTTGTTTGCTGCTGCTGCTGCGGCAATAAATTCGATAACTGTTGTTGAGGCGGCCTATAGGCCGGGATCGCTCTCTGCAACCAACTTCTTCTTCGATCAGTCTGCATCTTTAGCGTTGATTTCATTCATTCGTTTACCATAGCGAGTACTTTTGCCTTTTAGTTTAGCTGTTGCAGTTAAAGTTGCAATTGCAGTTACACTCTCCACACACCGCCATTGTCCATATTCAGCAGCGGCTGCTCAGTATGGTTGCTGTGCTACCAGCTACCACCAACTTTTGCATCTCAGCATCTCCATGCATCTCGGTCTCTATGTTGCCGGCATATAGTCCACCTAATGGCGGAGTTTTTGGGCCTAGCAGCGTATATAAATGGTTTTGGTCATTGGATGCAGACATCAGTTCAACGGTTTCTTGCGAACGAATCGAAACATTTCAACACGAAATTTCCACTAATTTCAGCTGGCTGAGTGAAAGCTTTAGAACGTTAAGTACTGAGAGTGTGTGACGCTATTATTGAACAAGAACTTCTTGTTGTCGGTTGTTAATTCGCTAAACTTCTTGATCGGTTTCGGTACGCCTTTTTCAAATTACATTTATTTCGAGTGAAAATGAAGGTATACAAAATAATATAAAATATATAAAAGGTACTAACTCTGGATTCTATGGTGTTTCTGAGTGAATTGAATGGACACGAACTAAAAAGCTCTATAAAACTCTGAACTAAAAACAAGGATTAAAAACAGCAATGAAATAAAGAATTTAAGTAAAATACGTTTAGTGTATTTGTGACATTGCAAAAGTGCTTTTTGCAATCGAAATAGTAAATGGCGTTAAAATCAAATGGAAGTATAGCAGTGGATCAATTTCGAATTGATGATTTAGTTTTTAAAAAGAGCTTGAAAAGGATGCAAGAATTGTTTAGCCATTTAGTTTTTAAATCAATATAGAATTTGTTTTAAATACTTCAAAAACATTTTTACGATATGGTCAAATATTGTTATAAAAATGCAGAAAAGCTACACATTTTATTTAATTTAGTAATTGGGATTTGTGGTACTTACGTTACATTTACCCTTACTCGGGTATTTCCTTTTACAGCATTCACAAAGTTTTGCATGCAAATTTTTTAAACTAATTTTCCATAAAATGTTTCACAGAATATTCATAAAAATTCAATACATTTCAAAAAAATTTTGAAATGTGTTCAAAATTTTTAATCAGAATTTTCAGAAACTTTGTGGACATGAGGTTTTGAAACCATTTTGAACCCAGTATTACAGAGTGAACAAAATTTATTTTTAATCAGTCGAAATTCACACTCAATTATACTAAAATTTAATGCACTACAAAACTGCATACCCAAAAGGGTTTCTAAATAATTCTGCGTAAAAAGTTTAAACATTTCTTTCTGGAATTTGTGTGAGCTTTTTACAAAGTGTAAAACTTTGTTTTATGTGCTTTATATTATAGAATGAAATGTATTTTAATTTAATATTAATGTTAAAAGATATCATGGAAAAAATTGTGAATATTGTACAAAAAATTACTGCGTACTTAATTATACGACTAATGACATTTTACTTAATGCACTTGGGCTTTTTGTAAGGTGTTACAAAACGATATTTTTTGGTTAACGAGCCCAAAGTAAAAAAAAAAATATATCAAAACAAAAATAATTGACGGTGGCACTCTAATGTCAAACTCCTGTCTGCAGTACTTCAAGCGAATGTTTAAAATAAAGAAACTATTACATATTTTGACCAACAAATTATTTTGTAAAGCCAAAGGATATGAAGTTATCTGAATTAATATAAATATTAGCACCTTTGATAATAAGCAATATCCTTTCGATTCTGTGCGATTGCTTTAATTCACAAATATGAACAAGTTTATTTATACATTTTTAATTAATTGGTTATAAAAATTCTAGTCATACACAGCTTGCAAAAAATAAACACCGGCATATGCTGATACCATTAAAACAAATAAAATTTTATTCAAACGAAAATTATTATAAACCATTTCCATGAAGACTTGTTTGTTTTCCCATTTAATATTTTGATAAAATATAGCCTATATAAGGTCTGTTTTTTTTTGTAACCGATTTGCAAACAAACACTAGACATAATAACAAATTACATGTAAGGCAACAACACTAACTCGGAAAAATGTGTGAGATGAGCCAACTCGGTAAAATGATATCGGACCTGAGATGCAGTGTTGTGAAGTAAAAAGAACTGCGCTTCAGAGAATGAGCCCTAGGAAAAGAAATGATAAATTTCAATTTAAGAACTAGTCCGTTTGTTAGGTGAATTGGTAATACTACACTTGTGTATTAATTTTTTTTCAACTTTTTTCGCTATTTTAGTATTTGCAACCAAAACAGCGAAAAAATCTATAACGAAATGCACTTTCAGAAATATTTCAATAGCAGGCATGCCAAATAAATCCGTAATACCTGGGACAAAATTTGAATTTGAATTTTTTGAATTGTGCTTGCGTTATATGGAGGAAAATGTTAAACAGAAAAAAGGTCAGAAAGTACCCTACCCTAAAGCTGCACTTTCATCAACTTGAACAGCTTTGAATACCAGAGTATTATCTCTGAAAAAGCCTTTCTTCTTATAATGAAAATACATTCACAATGTCTTCCAAATTTTAAGTCTATTAGTGTATAGTAGGTTGGGTAAATGTTTTGTTTAATGAAATTTTGATAGTGATAAACTTCAGAAATTATTAACAAATATATACTTATATAATCTGTTTTAGAACTTTAGAAACTCTTCGCAAAATTCGTTTTCATTCTGGTTTGGTAAAATTTTCTGACACTCTTCAGGAATATAATAGACACCTTAAATACACTTTACCTCCCTGTCCAAATTCTATTGAAAAAAAATCAAAAGTATCGAAGCTGCTGTTTTTTCAATGTTCATTTATTCTTGGCCCTTGACCCAAAGCTTCTTGCCTCTACGAAATGCTTATACTTGCATGTTTTAGTTTTTCCGAGTTTTATTTTTTGCATGAGTTGAACTTTTTCCATAGTCTCAAATTACTCGATGGGTTAGAGGAATCTCTGCTGCAATTTTTTGTTGTTGTTTTGATGCCAGCAATGCCACGAAATATATAAAAAAAATTACCTGGTAATGATTCATACAAGGCAATTCCTCTCCAAAATTAAAGTATTGAAATTTGATAATTTACTGCAGCTATTTTTTAAGCTAAATTTTCAACTATCTTGGAGGTTATGAGAAATATCAAAAATTACCCACTAGGAAAGGATGTTTTAATTTTTGGTGATAGTCTGGTTGTAATAAAAGCCATGGGTTCATTCACGTTTAAGCCAAAAATTACACTGAACTGCTCTGCACAGCAGATGACTAAATAGAAAATATTCCAACTTCACTGAGCCACAGGCTACAGAGAGATAAAAGGAAATATCTCAGCTCAAGATGAAAATGAGAGCAAAAACGGCAAAAGGAAAGATACACAATTACCCTAATTTTGCGAATTAATTCAAAAAATGAAATTGAATTATTAATAAAATATTTAGTATTCCATGAAAATATATAACATTCCTGAAGACCAAAAGGAAACATAAACTTCCATATTACTGTCTTTCTTTTAAGCTTTCACAGTAAATTATTCATAGCAAGTTTGCCCGCGGCCAAATCGCTGAGTGATTTTGTCCGTTCATAAAGGATTGTTTTGAAAATTTCTAAGATGGTTTTAAATATTATAATGGAACTTTCATTTCAGATATTTTGAGTGTTGAGAATATAACTGATTTTAGAAGTATGTGCGTTAATATATTTTTATATATATAAAGATGCGTGTGGGTGGGGATGTGTTATATAATTTTTCATTTATTATAATTTCTGGATATTCTGTAAAAAATAAAATTTCTCTTTGTGCCTGTTTTGAAATATCAACTAAGGGCAATAAAAAAGCGTAAGCGTGCTGTTACCAAAAATACTGTTAGCTACTTTGTGCTATGGTATCCAATGAATAACATGACTCCAACTTTACTTTACATATGTTTTCCTTTATTCCTGGGCCAGAAATTATGCCTCGTCAGAGAATTACAGAAAACTCGAAATGAAGACTTAAAACGTATTAAGTATTTTTCGCGCAAAATTAATCGATTAAAATGTATTGAAGATATATTAACATGATTTATCATTACTTCTGAAACTAATTCAAGTAGAAGAAAATTGGCATTAAAAAATGTATGAGCCTACCACAATCGGCTGTGTATCATTTGAAAAATGATTAGAATTTTAACAATAATCGATAATGAAAACTATTTATCAGAATAACGAAATATCTCTGTAGTAAAGTATTATCATTTACTAAAACAAGATGACTTTTTACTAACTATGTATTTTGTACCTATTGATTTAAAATAAACACTCACATTTTTAGTTAGTTCGCGAGTCAAACAGAAGACTCCAAAAAGGTTAGCTGTTAAAAGCTTGACGTTCGTTCATTAAATCGCAAAAAGAAAAGATTTAAGTATGCCGGAGTTGTGCGTTATTTCTACGGAAAATTGTATTCAATTAATAATAATAACTATAATAATTTAAGGAAAATGGATTATGAAATATTTGATTAAATAAATACTGTCACTTGCCTTGATTGTATTAAATGCATTTTTTCGATCTTTAATTTACTTTAAAACAGACAATACATAAGTAGGTTGACGTGGTAATAGGTAACTCGCTTTATTTCGCATAAAAAAAGTTTATTTATTACCTTTAGCAAAACGGTTAATTTGTGCTAAATAGTAGTTAGAAAGTAGTTAGCTGCCAACTAACGCAGAGGTAACCAGGGCTGACTTTTTTTGGCCATCGCCATACAAAAATAGTTAGCTTTTCTCAAAGAAAATATACATTTACTAGTTAGCACTAGTATTTCCGTAAACAGATTAAAGCTAGGTTTATGCTATGTACCTTAACTTCTTGCAGGGATGTTTCACTTTATTGGCCTTTGGTAATATTAAAAAAACTTTAATAAAAATAAAATGCCCTACTAAAGTATTTTCGGATTCGATTTTTTTACTTAATACGATTATAGTTATACAAATTAATCAAAATTATTTAAATTAAATGTGCGTATGAATTGATCAACAGTTTCAAGTTCGGTTACCCCACTGTGCGACAGCCACCAACACTTAATTTAATATAGACTTTCCAATAGTGGACACCATTAAAAACATATTACATAAAGGATATGCGTCGGATAAATTTTTACCTCTTAAGTAACTTTTTACCTCTAAAGTCACCTACAGAGAAGATAATATCATTGCGTGAATATAAATGGTCCCACCAAGTGAGCATGTTCTATATGTAGCACATTTGTTATGGACAATAGATACAAATTTTACTTCAAAAACAAAACAAAAATTAACCATTTATTGTAATTATAACAATATTGTTTAAAGTGGTTTTCATATTTCAAAATATTTTTGGACCAAATATTATTAAAAACGATTATTTGCCATAAAATACAAATTTGGAAAAAGCGAAATGTAACTAGAAAAACAATGTAAAGTAAGTAAAAATTTGTTATACATATAGTATATAAAATGTCCATACATATAAACATAAGAAAAAACAAAAATTAATTTTTGGTTTTCGAAATTAATACAAAATTTAAATTTTCTTAATTTTTCGGATTTTTTCTGTTATGATTTTTTAGTAGTTTAAAAATTATTACTGTTGCAGAAATTTTTCCAAGTTTATTTGAAAGCGGATATTTAAATTTAAATGAGGGCTTGATAAAAATTGTATTAAACTAATTGAATTTTATTTTTAATTGTTCAAAATTACAAAATAACATAATTTTATCAGGAGTTTGAAAGTATTTTCAAAATTCAAAAATGTATGTATGTATGTGTCTAAATAGAACAAAATACTTTTCTATAAATTTCAGGCTATTATCATTCAATCATTCAAATTCAAAATAGGATGTCTTTAAAAAAGAAAATAGAACACTTTTCTGAAAAATTCAGGATATTTTAACAGCAATTGAAGGTCTTATATAAAAAAATTTATAACATCTGATTTTCTGTTTTTCCGACAGGGATAAAAGTTAATGTTTACTGAGAAATGTCTCCAAACTTGACAATGGAAGACGGAAAATCGTTCCAATATACATCAATATAATATATGACTTCGATTTTAAGAAATTTAAAAGTGCCTAATATTAAAAATAGAAGTCAATAATTTTAATAATTAAATTATCTTGAATTGATTACAGAAAGAAAGTTAAATGCAAAACCAATTTATATTTCACCATTTTCTTCTCCTTCTCTCTTTACAGTATTTCATTGCTATTGCCCTCCTCATTGCTGCCGCACAAGGCGTGCCGATAGAATATGGACATTATCCCGGTCCATTGTTAGCTCACGCCCCAGTATTAGCACACGCTGTACATGCTGAGCCTGTGGTGAGTTTCTATATACTTATAGACACTATACACACATGTAAACAATTATATATAAAGTGACTCAAACAACTGATAACATGATGATATTTTTTATAATATTTAAAATATTTTTCATCAAAATGAAATTATACAAAATGTATGTTTAATTGTAATGCTTGTAATTAATTTGAATTTGAGTATGAATGGGTATGAAGTTTTGTAGTATAATAATTTGCAAGTCTGAACTGGCTTCAAATTTTGGTTGATCTTTGACAATTTATTGAAAATTTGGTCTTAGATTTTTTCCATATGACGGATGGATTTTATAAAAGTTTCCGCAAAATTCTATTACTTTTTTATGCAGAAGGTCTTGCCCATTTTCTGCTTTATAAACTGCACGCGTTAAATGAAAAAAAATCTACTCTATAATTGAAAAAAAAATCTAAAATGATTTTGGGCTACTTGAGACTTGCACATTATTAAAATTAATTAGTTAAATTTAATTAAAATTAATTCAAATTAAAAATTTTGAAATTTTGTTTGATTTTTTTTAATAATATTTTTTATGATCTCAGGGCCATTTTTAATATGAAAAATTATAGAAAAAATCAATGATGGACGTTATAGCTATTATTTAAGTTTTATAAATTTTATACAAATATTTGCTTTCTGTTACAGATCGAACTATATTTTTAAAAAACGCCAACTAACAAAATTTATCATCAAAAACATTGCAAATTTGGTCAATTATTTGAGTCATTGTTGTTGATAGCCTGTAAAATAAATGTCCGTAAATTACATTTTATCTCTTTATACCAGAGTCATATTCGTCTGTTTTTGTTTTTCATTTTAGGCATACCCAAAATACTCATTCAACTATGGCATTAAGGACCCACATACCGGTGATATCAAATCGCAGGCCGAAGAACGTGATGGCGATGTAGTTAAGGGTCAGTATTCGCTTGTCGAACCCGATGGTTCAGTGCGTACCGTTGATTACACTGCCGACGATCATAATGGATTCAACGCTGTCGTTCACAAGACTGCACCCAAAATAATCGCTCATGCTCCAGTGTTGGCCCATGCTCCTCTATTGGCACATGCGCCTTCACCACTTCTGCATCATTATTAATATGGCGAAACAATTGGCGGAGTCGTGTGGTTAATGAATAAGAGGTGAAACTGTTGAAAGAAAAAACTTCGGAAAGTTGGCCGTGACATATTATTTTTTAAAGTACTCGTAATTGTGTATTATAAACGACGATCTTAAAAATATTGAGCACCGCCACATTCGATTCCACTACTCGCCGCTGCATAGCCACTTACAACTCTTGCACACCAACTCACACACACTCATTCATTGACTCACTCAATTTTGTACTCGAAATATATGTAAATAGTTACGAGTATTTGCATTTTCTCCAATAATATATATTAAGCGATTTTAGTGAAACTAATCGATAAATAATGATTAAACAATGGCTCATTGAGAGGACAACAAAGAAAGGATTGAAATAAATGAAAAGGCAGGAATAGAACAAACAAATGAAAAAGTAAATTCACTCTCTCTCACTCACTCACTCACTCTTTGTAGCTTAACAATTTTATCGTATATATATATATGTATGTTATTTTATTAAACAAATAATGAAGAAGATTAAGAAGAAGAAGAAGAAGGAGTAGTTATAGTAATAGTAGACGAAAATGGAGATCATCGTTCATATTATGTAATGTAGGGGCCTACTTTATTCCACTTTTTCTATCATTTATGCACTCTTTCTATTACTCATCCTTTTCTATTTTCTATTTTCATATTTCATATTCAAAACTTTTTACATACGTCCTTTCAAGTCTTATACCAATCCAAAGAATTTTTTCATACTCACGAACAGTAAGGTTAGGTTTGGAGCGCGGGTTGTGTTTCAGTATAAGAGCGTGAAATTTTACGCATCGCAGTCATTTGGATGAGTAGTTTTTTTAGTTTTAGTAATATTTCCCATTTTAAGAACATGAAATGAGTCCAACGTCTCTAACGAATATACTCGTTCATGAATACTCAAAAACGCTTTTAATATCTTCACTACGCTTTTGTAAAATATTTATGCACTTTATAATTTACTTTCTAGTTCTTTTCTTTCAATACTTCAACTGTGCTTAAATTGCGAAATATTGACTAATGAAACTAAACTTAGCTCACTTTGATTCAAAATACTTTGCGTAGTATGCCTTTTGAAAATAAGCGGAAATAAATTTAACTGTGCCATCTAGCGATGTTTTGCTAACAAATATTCGTATTTTCCAAGTTCAAAAGCGGTTGAGCGCTTCACAAATATATGACTCGCACGCACTTGTACTCTCCAATGTTGGAGGAAGCTTCAAATTATAAATATGCTGTTTGTGATAAATGTTATCCCAGAGCCGGTCACTGTGCATTAAAAAGAAAAGAAAATTATTGTATACCTTTGTGTTTCAACAAATATTCAACTTTTTTTTCTTCTCTTTATTAATAACTCCGTTTCGCTCTCGATTGCCATTCCAACACTTGTCTAGAATCTTGTCATTTGCATTTAATTTACTTTAAATAAATCTATATTCAAAACAAATTAAACAAATACTTACTTTCTATCATTTTTATTTACTGTATGTTAATTTGTATTTAATATACTTTTACTTCTGACACCGTCTTTTTCGTGACTTTTATGAATAGCTAGCTCTCTTTATTAAATTCTTTGACATATTTTCACAAAACGCTCTCAATTTCTCTCAACTTGTCTCGCTCACTCTTAAGTGTTCTTTTTTTTTGTATTAAATATAACATAATGTTTTTACGTATTTGTATTTTAATTGATGTTTTTTATTGTAAATTTAATTATAATCATTTGTGAAGCAATGGAAACCAACACACATTTTACAAACATTATTAATTTGTATACGTTTGCGTAAGTGTTTGTGTGGATGCCTTGTGGTTAGCTCCAAGGGCCTACAATGCTCTCCAACTAATTGTGCTGTACCTACGATAGTTTTTTGTGACTTTTTTTTTAAATCTCTACAATGTAATAATGTAAAAAAATATTTTCAAGCGAACGGCAAAGAAAAAAGAAAAAAAGCGTTTATGTAAATATGTACATATGTACAGTGTACATACAGAACAAAAATAAAAATACACACACATGAAATGTATAAAAAAAAAACAAAACAAAATAAAAAAAAACTTCTTTAAAAACTTAAAAAGAAATTTGGTACTTTTTTATTTTTTGACAAAGGTTGTAACTGTGACTCATGATTTGCGGCATTGCGACCAGTTTCGGCCATCTTCTTCTGCTTAGTTTATGCTTATTATTTTTTTTTATAAAAGTTTGGCTCATTAAATAACAAACACCATATAAATCTACATTTCAAACTTTGTAGAAAAAATAAAAAAATTCAAAAAGTTTTTGCAACAACCAAAAAAATTGTCAAACAGAATATGAATCGAAGAAAATAAATTTATATTTTTTACTTTCTAATATTCAAATTTGCTATAAAATTGTGTACTCAGAATTTTCCAAAAACCTACAAACAAAAATTAATTTTTTGAACTCTCTATATATTACTTATGCCGGTATTCTGTAAGCAGTCGCTAGTAACTAACTGAGACTTTTCGCTATTCATTAAGCCATCTCAAGTCTCTTGTCTGAAAATAAAGGCACTAATTTGTCAACTGGTTCTGTGCAGGTTATAAAACAAAGAAATTGTGGAAAGTATTTCGATCGAATATGGATATGGATGAGAAGCTGCATACATCGATTGTTGATAGTTCTAATTTTTGCATATATTTTAAATAATTGGTTCACATAAAATGCAGTAATGAGAATTTTGATTTGTATACTTAAAGCTTTCTTTTATACGATGGCTTATAGTGAGATTTTACCAAAAGTATATTTCCAATAGCACCAATTCTAAATAAATTAACCCTTAAAAGATTTCCATTTATTAGAGACTTATAGTAGAATTTTATGGCATATATTTTTGTGGGTTAAATTTTCCCCTTATATCCTGGGATTATGGATATTTTTTATCATTTCCTTAAAAAGGATAAAAAAGGGCCACCTATTGGGGCATTAGAGGGTTAAAATTTCCCACAAAAATGTATTTTGTCTTATTCTACTTAAAACTCTTGAATACATCTTATATCTAAAATTTACGAATAACACGTTTTCCTGTACCAGAAAACCTTGTTATTTGTTCCAGTGTTGTACGGTGTTATAAGTATAGGGCAAAAGTTTCCACAAGCGTCTTCAAGACTTTAGATTGAACAGCATATAACACTGAAGAGTACACAACGCCGAAACTGGGTTGTCTCCAAAACAAACTTATCAAGGGATGACGGAAAATCGTCAGTTTTTAACCCTGGAGGGAAAACACAAAAAACAAAAAGACTAACTTATCTATCCTGATGACCTGACAAAACTTATCAACCGGACAATTGTAAGGTGCACTTCGCCTAAGGCTCTGTCGTAGAACATAACGTCGATGTCACGTACTCAGTAGAACATAACAAGAACAACGACTATAAGTTTTTATATGAGCCAAATTTTTTATCATAATCGTTTTCAGCGGCAAGCCTTAAGTGGAGCAGTAAAAAAACAAAAGCTACATGCATTTTATTTCTTTGTATTTGATAGACTAAATGTCGAAATCAGCTGATTACTGCTAAGATAAATGATATACGATAATAATCTAAATATAGGGTGGGCAAAATAATTATTTGGCAATATGGAATAATAGCTAAACTCGTTTTTAAATCATTTAAAAAATTTCGAGTTGTGGGTCTGGATGGCTATTTGGCTTCGCCGACACGGCTGATAGCCAATTACCGAACTTGGCACGTAAAAGATAGATCGTGGTATGGGCTGTGTGGCATGGCGCCCTGTTCTATTGAACTAAAAGATCACATTAATCCATGTTTTCAATTTCTGTAGCATTCCAGCTGCATTGTCAAAGAAAAATTGGACTGTAATGTCACCATTCCAAAATCCACAAAAAAACCCTCGCTCTCTGAGGATGCATTGGCTTTTCGATAATCACGTGCGATTCCCAGATGCGGTAGTTTTTCTTGTTAACATATCCACCGAGATGAAAATGCATCTCGTCATAATTTTCAATAAACCAATCGTTTGGGCTACACAAAGTTAAGAATCTTTACTAAAACTTAGTTTCTGAGACCAGCTATGGTATTTTGGGTATACACGGCCCTAAACAGACCAATCATTACGTTCTCTGCTGTAGTTTGGTAGCCTAGAACCATGGTTGAAACCACCGAGGCTTGGTTAAAGCTTTTTACACAGACGGCGCCAAACAAAAATTGGGACTGGAGCTGGTAGGCATCTGGACGGCGATTTCAGATGCTTTTCTGCACAGATAATTTCCTCTGTATCTGCTCTGCTTTTGTTAGGCTGAGATGGAGTATATTTGGGCCAAATGAATGGCGAATGGAAACCGCCCATTCTCTATCCTCCGGAGAGCTTCTTGAAAGATTCATGAAAGAATTTTGAAGATGTGTCGAGGATAAATGAAGTCCAGTTACGACCTTTTCCCATATCGTTTTCCCCTATCCCTTATTCCTTTTCATCCTTCCCAGGCCTTGAGCACAATGGCTACAACGCCTGAGTGCTTGGATTTAGGATTTCCGGCCTACCTCAATTCAATTTCATTCCATATCATAATGAAGGAATTAATATTATTATTATATTTTTGTATTTAGTATTTACTTCAAGTTCAGAGGAAATAAGAGGCTCAGAAGAGGGCAAAAAATGTGCCGAATGTCTCTATTGCAAGTTTCTCAGGAAGATTTTCTTCCATTATTTCTACGACATTTATTTTTAGCCGGAAAATAGGCAATTTCATTCTTTTTTATGAACATATTCGTTTTAAGTGACCCAAAAGCATAGAAATAGTTGAGTCTACCCTATGGTTTTAATTTTATTTTTTGATTCAGGCGCCTCAGACACTTCATTATGTTACATTTTAGCAGAAGTATAAACTAATTAATTTAAAAAATCGATGTTTGGATGCTACACTTGCAGTGCCGCTTAACTTATGAAATTACAGTGCTTAAATAAGTAGGTATTAATATATTTGGTTCATATTAATTTGCAACAATTACATACTGAACAAGAACAAAGTGATTAGAATTTATTTATATATTACCTTTTCTAGCAGCTAAATTTAACAGCTGAGCGCTAGATAAAATTATAATATTTACAGCAAATGCTGATAGCTTAACACCAATTTATTTCAATGAGCAAGTCAATTCGCGCTCTACGCCTAATTGCCAATTCACTTATTTCATGTTACGAATATTATTATTGTACTTCACCCACTCTAGGGCAATGCAAATGAAGATAGCAAAGCAAAGGTAAATAATTAAGTAAATAAGTATTTGTGCAAATTTGTTTTAACAAAAAGAGTGTGTATTCTTTTGACTAAGAACTTCTTCATTTCTTGGCAGTAGAATGCTTGCTGGCCATAGTTAAGAGCTCAGTGTGTGTTGCCTCATCGCCGAGTTCGAAAGTAGTCGGCGCTTAACGAAAATGCGTATATAGAAATTCCTCGATATTCAAATGATTGAGAGTGCTTAAATTTTTTTACTGTACGGTCTCAATGAACATGAAGTCGATTAATATTCGCAGAATGTGCGTTTACGGTACTAAAAATGACGTGTCATTTATTATTATTGTTGTTGCTGTAAGTGTTTTATGAATGGTAATAGTGACGAAATTTATATTGTGTTCTGAATTTTGTGATAATTAGTGTTTAATTATTTTAACAAAGAATTGTGCAATCTTCCTATTTATTACATAAATGTTGGGTGTGAAAAATAGGCTAATAAACGGATTAGACTTTGAATATTAATCACATTTTGTTCGCAAATAAATCAAATCCAATATGTTGTGAAAATGTATTTTAAAATCTAATTTATAGATATTATTGAGTTCAAACGATTGTAGTATAAAATATGTATAAACTATTAAGAGTATTCGCGTGCGATTTAAATGAACGAAAAATAGAAAATCTCTTTAATTAATTGAAAAATAATATAAGACGTAAATTTCACTATCTGGGATTAATTTGATAACAGAACCACCAAGCAAATGTTAGTAACTTCATACTGCCTAACATGTAATACTTCCAAATTGTCCAGAAATCATTTGAATATTTTTGAGATAACGGTAATTCTGTATTTTTTGGGCATCACTTAATGTAAAAATTTGTATTGCTAAACTATTAAGTGCGATAAAAAGCCTCAAGAACATTTAAAAACTACATGATACACATGCATTTCCTGGTAGTTTTTCAAAATATTTTTTTTTAAAGCAGTGCATTTGAAATTATCTCCACATTACAGTTTTTTAATTAAGGAATTTACAAAGTTTCGTTATCAGGATTACACAGGAATTGTGACGCTTGCGTTGCAAGAAATGTGCTCTTCTTTACTCTCTATTGAAGATTGAAAGAACAACGAAACTACATTTATAAAAATTATCGTTTTGGACGCACCAAATTGTTTGAAGTTCACAGGAAGAGATGTCAATTGTCATTTACTACTCGATTAACATATGAAATGTTTAATTGCTAGACATAACAATAATTGCAATTAATTACAAGATATTAGTCGAACTGATGTACCAATAAAGTAGGAATATTTGTGGAAAAGCAAAAGTAAAGTTAAAAGATCAGCCACCTTTATTGCAAGCTATGCATCAACAGTACGCCATCTCCATTCAATAACCTCATCATTCCTCATACGTTTTGTTTTTAAATTAACGATTTATGTTCAAAAACACAACAAATTGTAGGATAGAGGTCAAAACAAAAATTTAAATAAAATAAAGTTTCGCATCTAGCCACAGCTAAAGTATTTTTCATTATCATTATACTAAAATTTCTGTCTAATTTATTGTTTAAAGTGAAATGCATTTTAATTTTTATTTTTGGCCTTACATGTTTGAAGCGACTGTAATTTATTGACCTTGAGGCCAAGTTGTTATTAGGGAATGATTGAAATGAAAAATCGTTGTTTTCTCATATTATTCCCTCATGAAAACTTGGCCTCAAGCTCAATAAATTACAATTACAATTTTAGTTTTTCTCTCCGGAAGTTTCACAATGACGCTGCATAATTTTGCAAAAAGCTCACTTTTTCGATTTAGCGGTAATTCGCTGACGGCTATGTTGTGAATAATAGTATAGAAATAGACTGCAACATTGCAAAATCTTTTTGATATATAAAATATATTCGTACATAAATTACTACTCCAAAATTCATGTAAAAGTATGAAATGAAAGTAAGAATTAATATTTTATATTTTATATGGAATATCCAACAATTCAAAAGCAAAAATATAGGCACAAGTGTTTTGCAATGCTCTGGTTCACTTTTTAGCAAAAAGCTGCAACCGTGCTCACCGTGATAAATTGATTTGCTTACCAACGAACAGCATTCCATTTTTATTTTTATTGCTGGAAAAGGCGGAAACTAATTGAATGGAGAATTATTTAATTCTACGAACACATTTACTTATTTTTTAATTTTTTTATTATAATATTATATTTTTTAGTATTTGCTAATTTATTTGTATATCATATATTAATTTTATTGTTTAATTTTTTGTTCCCTGGTTAAATCTGTAAAGCAGAATTTCAAAACCACCAAAGTGTCTTCACCGGCGAGTTCACCGCACCGAAGCATGAAATTACCTGTAAATAAAGCCATAGTTTCACACATTATGCAGCAAATAGCGCCGTCTTGTTAGTATCAAATACCGCCGTGATAACGGGCCTCAATTTTAAGCACCATATAGTCAGTTATTATGACATCGGAATCATTCACAATTACGTTTGGGCTAGCTCTATTGTCGTAGAAATATAAACCGATGATTTCATCACCTCATAAACCATACCAAATCGTTTTTTTATCTGGATAAATACGGATATTTTGTTTGTTGATGGACCCAATAGCTAATTTCAGGAGTTAAAGGTCATTCCAAAAGGCCATCTGGATGATCGAGAGTCCTTCCTTTCTACATTACTCTCTCCTTTCTTGTTTTTTATAGGGAGTGGCATAAACTCAAGGCTTTCGCTGCAAATAGAAGGGCTTCCGGAGGGATATTTGTAGGACGTATTTTAGGAAGCTTTATGAAGTAGTTCATCTCAAACTGCTATTTATTTATAAAAAGGATGAATTATGTATATATTGAAAAGCACTACTAGAAGGCATGCTGGCAAAGTCTTTGTCAGAACTTCTTGATTAAGTCTTCTGGAATGGCATCACTCAAGAAGGCATATTGCTTAAATTATAGTCTGAGTAGGCGCTAAAAATACTGGTAGAAAAAATTGATATTCTTCTAGCTTTTCTAAATTTCAAAGACTGAAATGGTCTCAGGCTAACTCATTCATGCCAAACAATACGGAACAAAAATATCACGGCAGTATGACAGACACCCACCTGGTAAATCATAAAATCCTACCCAAAAAAACGTTTTCTTTGTATAAAACTTTTACTTGTTATATTTTTTTTACTCGTTCGCCTAATTTCTCGAAAAATATATAGAAACTAAAGTAGTTCTAAGCCACGGTCTAGCTACTAGTGAAAATCTTACAGTTTTTGAGGCTGTATTTCTAGACAGAATACAATTTTTTTTATATATAGACACAGTGCACAGTTACGCGTTAGACCACGTTATCCGGACGAAATTCAACATAGTTTTAGGTCAACCGATTTTCATTAAGGCTGTTAAACTCAAATAAGCGATTTTTTCAGTCTCATCCCCTGAATCGCTAATATCACAAAGAAAGGTTTCACATTTAAATTTTGGCCTCTATTGGAGACGGGCAAGGCGTTTCGAATCAGGGGCAATATCGAGACTACCTCAATACATTAAAATAAATTAAACGAAAGGGAGGGGATGGCGCGTGGTGGAGTAGTCGGACTTAAGGAGACATGGGAGAGAAACGAAAACGTGACAGATTCGGAGTAGGAAAAAACGAGAGAGGGGTTGCAAAGCGGATAGAGTGTGGCAATGATTGATCTCTACATCACTCCGAACCAGAGAATTAACGATATAATAAAATTCATACATAGAGCGTTATTGGCAGTGCAGCAGAATTAGGAGAAGATTTGCACACTATGCCAATGATTTTAAGCGGTGATTTTAATGTCAATTTTGCCTTGGAAGAAGCTCAACCACTTGTACAATTTTTAGAGAGTAAATTTAATTTAAAAATGAATAATAATCGCAAAGACTCAACAACCAGATCAGGCATGACAATAGATGCAATTTTCTCAAGATATTTAAATAATTTACAATCACGAATTTTCATTTCATATTTTTCATACCACACACCAATTGCATCTTTTCTTGAACATGAAAGTATGGAAGTGAATGAATAGATTTTTTATAAATGGAGGCGAAAACATCAACTACCTTTTTCATTAACCTAACACCCTTAAAAATTCCAGAATAATGAATAGTGGCTTTTGTTATTGGGGAAATATTTCCATCTCATAAAACTTGCTGGCTAGGGTGAGTATTTTCATTTCAAGTGCCCATTGAGATCCATGAAATTTCACTTCTATCACCTAGCTTTCTAGGCTGACAATTTTTTTCATATCATCAATAACTTTTGAGCTCATGGCCTTTTTTTATTTGAAAAGTATTACAAAAAGCAGTAACAGTC
The DNA here is from genome assembly GCA_951828415.1 of Anomoia purmunda. Lineage (NCBI taxonomy): Eukaryota > Metazoa > Arthropoda > Insecta > Diptera > Tephritidae > Anomoia > Anomoia purmunda. Next base: position 29,344,072 of record OX639996.1, on the reverse strand, counting down.
ACAGGAGTAGACATTATAGCTGCTATTTCGAACTCCACATCTTTTCGTCAAATTTCTTTCTGAACTTTGGCAAGACTTAATTCCACGTCCTTCGGAAAGCACGGCAAACAAGCTATCTATACCAAGTATGTAGTAAATTATTATAATAATACATAAAAAATACATATATGAATTTTTGGCGTGGTTTTATATACATATATCTAATATATCTTCTTTTTTTTTAAGCTCAAGACAAGGTTTTTATTTGGAAAGTCATATATACATATATATATATATATATTCAGAATTATCCCTATAAAATTCTAGGGTGATATTCCAAAAATTTGCAGATATATGGATATTTGTCCCACGCCTCATACGGCTCTTTCCATCATGGAAAAACTTTAAACGAGATTACTGAAAAGTTGTGTTTTTAAAACGGTGTGCAAAGTTACAAGAAATCCGCTCAACCGATTTGCAAAAAAAATTTGTTAAAAAAACGCGTGAAAAGTCGAGATTTATTTTCTTGATATTCAAAAAAAACAGTTTTGGAAAAACCAATCCGTCAAGGACTAGTAGAGGCAAAACCCCAACATTTTTAATAGAAGGTTTTTGTTACAGGATCACTTCCTGACTTTGACCGCTTATATTTTTTAATTGGTTTCAAATTTTTGAAACGTACTTTATTCTTGATACTTTTGCAATCTGATTATTCTATAAATTCAATAAATTTTTTGCCATCCACGTTTGAAGTAAAGCTACGATTTTAACCGTTTACATGGGATTCCTCCTTAATCCGATCATTGTTGAAAATCCATACAGTAATTTTGCCCGGCTAACTTTTATGGGTCGCGCCACAGTGCGGCAGTCAAACAGATCGATTATAGTATAGTTTAAAATTTAGTTGTAAATGCTTATATTGATTTCCACATTTTTGTAAAGCAAATCAGATATATTTGGCCTATGAAAAATTTGTTTGATAAATTTCAGCTCAAAATAGTTTCTGAGTCTCGAGAAAAGTGAATTTTCACGAGTATTAGCTTTAATGGTTTTATTTACTTCTACATTCTCATTTCTTTCAGTTTTACATGTTATGCCCAAATGTACACTACACCAATGCAGCTGACACAGCAAATCGAAGCTTAACTTTTGCCAAAACGCAAGCTTTGAAGAAATCGGGCGGAAACCCGGGAACAAGCTCTTATTTTCAACGCGATCCATATGGTAAGTGGCGTTAGTGGCGGCAATTGAAGACAGCAGCAAGCTTTACGCGAACAGTGTGGCCTAATGGTTTTGTTTTCCCGTTTTTCCCGTTTTTCGTTATCTCTTTTAAGGTCCAAATACTTATACGTTCGGCTTTGAGGTGAACGACAATCGTACGGGAAATGTGCAATTTCGCGATGAAAGACGCTATTCGAATGGCAGTGTGGAAGGTTCTTTTGGCTATGTGCGCCCAGATGGACGCGTCATGGTCACCCACTACCTGTCGGACAATGAACGAGGCTTTTTGCAAGACACACGCACCTTTGAGGCAGGTGACCAGCAAAAATGGCGAGCACATTGGCCAACCAAACGACCCGATATACTATATATGCAACGCCCTCACGATATGGCCAATGGAGCAGTGGTTTACGATAAGGACCTGCATCTGAATGTGACTAAGAGTGAAATGCCAGCACAGACAGTAAGCGATATCAAAGATCAACATGGAATCGATGTGAATGTGAGTGGAAATGCAAATGAAGATATTGGAAATACCGCCGTACAAGATATTATCGACGGTAAGGTGCCACTGCAGGCAGTACCTGGCAAAACTGAGAGCCACATTGGCTTTGAGACAGTGCATGATTTTCTACCACCTAACTTCCCCATCGTTCCCTTTAAACTACCACCTATGTTGGCTGGTGCAGATGATGGAAGTGGCGAGGGGAAGGGACCTGAACCTGAAAATGGTGGAGAATTAAAAAATAAGAACGCACAGAAAACGTATGACAAAGCTAAAACAAATAATGCGGAAAAAACTTTAAATGTCGATAAGCTTCCGAAAAGCGTTAATGTGACAAATGAAACTACAGCTGCAGAGTCAAAAATTACTGTAGGAGAAACTAAATCTAACTATAACAATAACCCAAATATTGTAGGTAAAACATTGCCTTTGAATGAAATTCCAAAAGATGCAGAAAATCCCAATCGCACTTGGTATCAGCAACTGATCGACGAAACAAGAAATGAGTACTTGAATAATTTGCCCGATTTGCAGTAAAGGGGCTAGGTGTAATGTAGATTTTATAATTTAGTTTATAAATATAAGAAGTAAGTGACCTGCAGTGAATCTTACTAGTTCTTAACTAGGTTATAATCAGTTTGCTTTGTAACTCAGCTACTTTGTCATTTATCTTATCATTGACATATAAGTACTCGTATTTTTAACATAGCGATATCCCAGGAATTATCAATTGCAACCCGTCTATACCTCAGCGTCATACCATTCGATGAACTAGTTCGAAAATCGAATTTATATCTCAGCGAAACAAAATTACGATTTCGGTAGCGCTACTGTTGCCTATAGCAAATAGAGCAAAGGCAATCAGAAGATCGTCAGGTTGCCGGACAGGCAAAGTACAGTCTTTTTTAATTAAAAAAATATTTCTTTTTACTATTGTCAATTGCTCATTTTTGGTTTTATTATATTTATAAATTATTGTGATTTAATTTAGTTTAAATCCGAGACCCATAATAATAGTAGTTTAAAACGTCATTCAAATTTCCGTAAAAATTATAGAAGTCTTTTAATAATAATTATGAGTAGAAAGATTTTTAAGTCATCGGCAACTATTATTTTGAGACTGTAATTATTGAAATCCTTTGATAAAAGTTATGAGTGCGAAAAACTTATTAAATCTTGAAGTACGAAACCATTTCTGGACTATTTCGGTAATATTTAGGGTTAATTCCGGCACTAGTTCGGGATAATTTGACCCTATTTGGATGTGGTTCTGAACTATTATCGAAACTAGTTCCGAACCAATATGTTCTCGAACTAGGTCCGAAACAGTTCTGCATTTTAAGACTTCATTTTTTTTCTCACACATAACTGTTATGAAAAAAAAGTGCGATTATTTGAGTTTTCATATTAGCTCTGCATCTTCTAAATTTCGAAAGGAGATGGCGCTGAGCAGTAGTCACTAATGAACTCCATTAAATACCTGCTTTTCATATTTGTTCAATATTATGAATAATTTATCATATGAAATCCGCATTTCATAAATGTATTGTAGTAAAGAAGCATGTGGCACATATTTTCTATTATATAAATAAAACAATAAATAATATACAACATATGTATGTGAAATTTCTAAAGATTAATTAGCTTTCGTTTTGAAAGACGATTTCTGAAAAGTTATCTTCACTGATTTACCTTTAGAGTCCGTGTCTAGATATTGCCTTATGTGAACATCGAATATCTTTTCTAAAGTTTTGAGAAGGGATGTCAACCATATGTACGCAAAGGCCGTTATCAAATAATTACGACAGGTGGGGATAACCTAGACCATAGCGGAATTCGTTAGGCATCTTCCTGAGAGAGATGGGAGATGCTTTCGCAACTAAATTTACGACAGCAGCACCATCCAAGTGGTTGTCCTCTCTACTATATTTTTGGAATCTAACCTCTGACTCTCTTCTGCCAAATTTACGGAGCATGAGCTATCACGCCATCTAATACTCTGACGATAAACTCCTTACATCAGATTCTGTACAAACTATTATAGAATCATCTCAATCTCATAAACAAATGGTCTAGGGAGATACCTAAATGGTGTATTTTACTATGATAAATAAGTTACCATATTTTAAATTACATTCTCTATATGGGATAGATCTTACGATATCAACCGAGGTAAGTAGTACCTGAAGAATAAAACTAGACATTTCCCGCAGGATGTACACAGTGGTGGTAAAATGTATTCTCTTCTATGGAGTAACCAATGGTTACCTGCTATAGAAAGGAGCAAATCCCGGACCTTGTCTTCCCCTCCCTCAAATACCATGGAACTCCTGCTTTTTTTCCAGTAAATCTATATGCTATGCCGTAGATTTAGCCATATCGCATTAATTTAGGATGTATCCGCCGTAGCCGAATGTGTAGTATATTCTTGCTTCAGAGCCCCATGTTCAAATCATGGCAAGGGTAAGAATATCAAAAAATCATTAAGCAGCTTTTTTCTAATAGAAGTCGCCTCATTTATGGTAATGGTAAACCTCCGAGTGCATTTCTGGCATGAAACAAAACTTCTCACTAAAATCAGATGCCCTTCTGTGTTGGCGAAAAACTGTAAGTTCCACAATTTGTGGTCCAACATCAAGACGCACATCATTAATTACTAAAAAACCTGCGATTGCGAAACTAATAAATCATATTTCATTCGCTTACCAATCTTCAATATACCGACGCATATATAAATTTACCATGAACTTACCATCTTATCTCTACATCAACTAATATAATTATTAGTCAATAAACTATTTAATCACTGTATATAAATGTGATCTTATTTTAATTTTATTCCACCAAAATACCCGATGCATAATTAGGGAATCTGTTCATGATCCGTTAAAGGAAATTCGATTGGACGGATTGAATTTGAATAACAACATTCGAAATATAACTTACGTACAAATGAACAAATTGAAGTAGTAGTGGGACAGAATTAAATACGTAGTTGTTCGATTCCCTTTTCTCTTCTTTTTTCCGGCCGGGTGAAAAGGTGATGTATATTGAAATTTTATAAATATAATTTCTTAAGCATTTTTACTTGTTTTTGTAAAAATAATTTATAAAAGTTATACTTTCAATGATCAAAATTTAATAATTTTAGGTTGTGGTGTAAAAATAATAGCTAATTGGCATTTCTCATTTGCAACTGATTTCGTACAGCAGGATAAAGCTGACATTAAGCCTTGAATAATTGCTCCCTAAATTCTCTCGATGGAGGAGCAGATAGATAATTTTTAAAGCAATTTTTCACAACTGAGAATATGGACTTCAAAAAGTATTGAAAGATATCACACTTTTTGGCAGCAAATGTTCTTTGAGAAGAGTGTTCAATCGTTATGTAATTAATAGTGTTTTTTTAGTATTTTACTGCAAATCATAACACCATCATGCAAATCCGAAAGGCTGCATTGACTTTTTTCAAAAGACAAACATATTAAAAGTAAAATTTAATACAGTTTTCGAATTAATGAAAATTGCAAAATGTTCAATCACAGTTCTGTTTTTTTTTGCCGAAGTTGAACCAAAACTTTGGTGTCCGAACATTGCCGAAGCTGAAGCCGAAGTTTGGTCGTTTTCCACTATAAATGAGCATGTTTTCGTCGTGAAGAAAATATAATACAATTTTACTTAAATTTTAATCTTTAAGAACGAACATTCCTATACCTGATTAATAACATGTCCCACATGATCGAAGTATGTTAATTTTGGAATATTGTATGATAGGTAAATATGATGGAAAATATGTATAATATGTAAATACACAGCAGTGCATTACTACCTGTAAAACACACGAACGATTGGTCGGGCAATGGATTCTTGATTTTTAAAGAAATTAAAGTGGCATGTATCGAATATTGTTTGCTTAAGGAAAATCTGTCGAAACACTTTACCTATCTCTCCGGAAAAACTGAGTCAAGCCTAGCATCTTGCCATGTATCGAAATATCCAAATGCAAGATTATTTCCACTGGACTGCGATTAGCCTTAAACAAATTTTAAAACTAAATTAATATTTTAATGTGGTCGCATTTATATTTCTGTTGAAAGCTATCTCACAGTTACTCTGATGATATAATTAATTTGATTTTAAACACGAAACGAATGTAGCAAATTGACCAGAATAATTAAGGTAAGGTAAATGCTGTTAATTGTTGGAGCTTTAATTGAAGCGAATAACATAGCGTATTAAGAAATTAATACACCCAATAGTTTTCTACTACATATAAATGTTAAAATAATGCCCATTTGTAATGTTTTATGACTTGCACGATTTATTTCCTTCCGCCAGTGAATGTGCAAAAAAGCAAAAAATGAATGAATTAAACGGATAAGCGAAGATGGGGCATAAATTAAATTAAAAAAAGAAACAGTAGACTTATTAAGAGAATGAATGCTCGTGATTGGTTTTCCTGTTTCACATATATGCGTGTACAAAGCGGTGGTAAACTTTCGTACATATCTACTTAGTACATACACAGGAAATATGAAAAGAAAAAAAGCGAATGGAAAGGAATAAGAAAACAATAAAATTTGCACAAATACTCGCATCACACAACGCATGTTAATTAGTTGCAGAAAATCCATAGATAGAAAAATATACATGTAATTTTAAATATATATATAGTTTCTTTCTTAGTACGTGTACGCTGTTCAAATGGTGACCGACCGGATTCGATTTGGTTTTGCATGATTTCCTTTAAAATCTAATCCGAAATCGATAACATTTTCTCCAAGATTAATTTTGCCATGTTTTATAAAGGGTCTGGCAATAGGGACGCTAAAAAAGTATACCGATAGTGACACCAAACGACGCCTTATTTTTTCTCGCTCTTTTGATATTTCTCTTCAGTAAGGTTTGCCATTTCATCATGGAAAGGTATACGATCCAACAACGAGTCGAAATTATTAAAATTTACTACCGAAATTCGGAGTCAATGGCCTCAACTTTAAGAGCGCTACGTCCAATTTATCGTCGTCGTCATATCTGGCTGAATGGCTTCGTCAATAAGCAAAATATGCGTTATTGGACAGGCAGCAGTCCACACGTACTCCATGAGTCAATATTGCATCCCGAAAAAATGACGGTTTGGTGCGGTTTATGGGCCGGCGGCGTCATTGGGCCGTACTTATTCCGTGATGATCAAGACCGGCACGTTACTGTGAATGGGCATCGCTACCGCTCAATGATAACCGAATATTTTTGGCCCGAATTTGTTGATATGGACTTGGACAATATGTGGTTCCAACAGGACGGCGCCACAAGCCACACAGTGAATGTCACAATCGATTTATTGAAAACCAAGTTTGGTGAACGTGTTATCTCAATCAATCTCAATTGGCCGCCTCGGTCGTGCGGTTTGGCGCCGTTAGACTATTTACTGTGGGGCTACGTCAAGTCTATGGTCTATGTCAACAAGCCAGCGACGATTGATGAACTTCGTACGAATATCCAACGTGAAATTGCAGCAGTATCAGCCGATTTATGCTTGAAAACCGTCGAAAATTGGGTTCAGCGTCTGGACTTCTGCAAGCGTACCCGTGGTGATCATGCAAAAGAAATCGAAATCCACACATAATGGCATCGAATGTACTTTTACAATAAAGAATTTAATTCATATCCCAAACCGTTTTTGTTTTATTTAAAAAAACTTTTGTAGCGTTCCTATTGAAACCCCCTGTATTTGCGGTAGCCATGTGGGTGGTCATAAGTCACCATGATTGAAATATGAGCACAGCCGATGACCCCAATGGGAATGCTGAAGCTCCATTTGGCTCATGGCGATTTATGGATTTTAAGCAAAACATTAACACGATGTCTTATGCTTATGAATATTGCTCATTGTTTATCTACGATGATTATGGCCTGTATCTCAAAGCAACTATAGCCTAGCAATGTCAAATTAGAATTTAATATTGCATACAAGATTACGAAGCAAACATCAATCCACTGTAGAATGGTTTTACTTCTGTCTAATTTTTCTTTTGCAAATAAATTCGCAATTTTTTCTTTTATCGATAGAGTTAACAGCGCCATATTTGTTGTATTTTAGTTTTCGATAATCAACTAGCTAACGACAGCAGCTAATTCGACGTTAGCGAAAATCGTTAAAAAATGATTCAGCAGTCATCAGCAACATTGTTAAAATTTTCGTTAAGATGAGTTAACCATGCGAATCGCACTACTGATGTGCATGCCCTCAGTTGATAAGTTATAAAAATTTCGAAATTGAAATAATATTTTTGTTTTCTAAAGTGCGACATACTTATACGGGTATATATATATGTACGGTGTGTGTTTAAATTTAAAATCCAAAAAATTTACATAAATATGCAGATAATCACTTTTATCCTACAGAGCCGTATATGCACATAGGCCGAAATAAAATCTGTGTAAATATGTCAACACCCACTGTAAAAAAGGAGAAGAATGTAAATACCAAAGCAAATCGAGGATACCTGGCTATTTAACCGCTATATGAAAAGTGGAGCAACCAGCTGATGGGAGCTGTCTGATTGCAGCATTTGAAAAACAAACTTTTTATGGCATCTGCGGGAAGCAATCAAAACTGCATAAATAAATGGCGCAAAAGCTATTAGAAGCTCACTCGTGAGCGCCTACTAATAGTGGCCTATTAAACGCCATTATCGTTTAACGTTCGCAGACAACGCGCGTACCTTCATGTATATACATGTGTGTACAAATACACACACACACACACACACCTACACATCACACGCACACACAATCGCAGATATGTATGTAGTTAGTTTATGAATATGAGTGGTGTTGCTGCGCCGCATCATTTGATTGCGCGCATGCGCGGCATGCCACGGTGCAATCACCCGGAAGATATTCCAAATATTTCACCTGCTTCACACAATTGTTGCACGATGTGCTGCTGCGGCTATTGGTGTCTTGTTGCTGCTGCAATTGGCCATTGTGGTCGAACAATTGCTCTTGTTATAGTTTCGTTTACCCCATAAAAATTATTTCTGCTTCTCGTACTCGTACATTGCTGTTGTGTTGTTGTTTTGTTTTGTGCTAAATACACACAAGCAACGTTGGTGGCGCGCTATTTGAGTGAATGATTTTCTTTTGCAATTTTTATGCGCATTTTTTTGTGTTTTGCAATTGGAGATCGCGTGTGAATGAAATAGCGAAATAAAAATAAAAAGATATTGCAATAAACTGAAAGAAAAGATTTTTGCACAAAAACTACTACATATAATACGAATAATTCAGTTGAATGTATTTAAATTTTTAATATTATTGAAGTTGTATGTCCCAATATTTATTTTATTGGTATGCACAAATCATGCTGGCAATAATTATTTATAATTTCGCAATCGTTTTATTAAATAATAATGTTGCAAGTCATTTCAACTCTGAAGAAAATTAATTGCTTTTATACCCTTTCGGTTCGAAATCACTTTTCCTTTTAGTTAACCTATTAATTTAACAGTTATTTTATTTTACAGTGCATACGTTATATGTTGTGTTTTTATTTGCAATATATTTTATTTATATGTTTCTGAAAGGGTATTAAAATAGAAATATACGACAAATATGCCAGTAGTGAAAGTCATTTAAGTGTCAGGCAACGAGTAATTAAATAATTTCTAAAAGTGCAAAAAGGAAACAAATTTTAAAGTAATATTTTATTGATAATTAAATATTAGTAAAAATTTTCAAGTTGCTGCATTTTTTTCTACCACCAATTGTTTTTTTTTTTTTTGATACCAGAATTAACATTTAATATGATTTTGAAATACTCCTTTTATGCACTGAATGAATTATACTCATAAAAATTAAATAAGGTACCCAAAGTAATATGTCAAATTGTTAACAAAATGGCTAAAATTTTCTTTAAAATTTAATGCCATTTTTAAAATTTTGTAGTCTGGGTAACACATTTTTTTAAGAACAAATAAGTACGTAAATAAATGATGAGTGCATCGTCACACATTAAGGTGGTCCAATTTTGTAAGTGGGAGAACAAATGTCATGGTAGAAAACTGGACACCCTCTCAGTTGATTGCTTTTGGCATTTGTAATATCTATATAAATGTTCCGTTTTCTATTGTAACCAATAAGAAAGCTCATTGAATGCGCTACTAAATCCCTTTTGAAACTGACAAAACTATTGGTGATTTTTTATGAAACTTATACCATGTCAACTGATGCTTGTATTATTTTTTCCCCTAAATTAAATTTGAATTACTAAAACTTTGTTAAGTATATAAGTAGTGTGTACAAATATCAAAAAACGTAGATTACAAAGAAGTTTCCTGTGGCAAGATTTTTCGTCCAATTTCACCGCTTTAGAACCCAATTGCATCTAATCAGATTCTAATATCAATCACCAAAGTCAAATTAGTTCGGATATGGCAAAATCGGAAAAGACTTTCTGTTAAAGGAGCGGCGAAAGTAATGCAACTTCTTTGTAATCTAAGTTCTTTGAAAATACTTCCAGTGTATAATATAAGCATTTCAGATGAATGGTTCTTGTCTGGACAAATTTTCGTGTCATTTTAAACGTTAATTCTTCGAACACCGTTTTTTCGGATCAATTTGATTTTGATTATATGGAGGGATACCTACCGACAATTAGTTGCCATCAACACAATTTTAGGTGCAATATATCGGTCGACTTTTTGAACTAAATGTCAAAAATTCATGTGCCACTTTCAGTTGTTTTAGGAACTTGTGTACTTGCGAACAATATAAAATGTGTCGAACTAAACGATGAATCGAAATTCAGTGCGCTCTCCGATCGAAAATTGACAAGAGAAAACAAAAACTTGCCCGGACAATAACGATGAAGCCGCCTTTAGAGACCTAAAATTTGATCTCAGCATTTCTTTCGTCAAAAAATGTTGGAATGTGGCCTGAAGCCTACCGCAGAAAACTGTGCCTTATTGTACATAAGGTGCTCGCTCGACAACAAAAAAAGGTAGTATTTTTGCATCGGATGCCTAAAATGAACTTTACTTTAAGAATTGCAATAAAATATTTCGGAAAAATATTAAAATTCACGTTATCTGGACCAATTTAAAAATATCTACAAAAATGTGGGTTTTTATGAATACAAATTGTTTTTAAAAATATTTGTTTAAAAAAATCTTCAACGATGATAAAATAGTTTAATCTTTTATAAAAATCTTGGACTGGGTTTATTTGTAAGAAAAGGTTGAGAAAGTGTCTTTCCAATGATAACTTATAAGTCTAAAGTCGAAACATTTTGCCTGAGTTATTCAAGTTTTTTGTAAACCAAAGTAAATTATTCAAAAAAGGCAAAAAAAGCATCAAAAATCGTATAATTATGATTCCGTTGAAACAAGTTTTCACTAAAGCTTAAACTGTTTTATGAATTAAGGTGATTTTTTTTATATTTCAAAGAACTATTTTTATTTATAAAATACCCAATTTTCAAACCAGTCCAGCTAAGATAATTAAATTAATAATCGGGCAGCTGTGGGCTCAATATTAACCCCTGAAATACTGGGTTGATTTTGCATTCACCACTAGGAAAAAAATTCTTAGCTTCAACCTACCTTCTTTAGATGGGCAAATCCTTACTTTTTCGCCTAGTGTGAAGTACTTATGAGTTATACTGACTCCTAAGTTAAACTGGAGATTTAATACGTTGATCCTACTCTTGCAAGAAATGCTAGGTAAGAAATGGGTCCTGCGTCCGGAACTAATTGCTAATCTGATGGAAAGCCGTTGAAGTGAACTATATCACAACGAAACTAAGCAGAGGTCAGCGGTCGGCCTGCGATGCGATAAGGGTGGCAATTTATATAAGGTGTCTGCATATAAGAGTGCCCATGGACGCACGCTGCAGTCCGTCAGCGATGAGTAATTTCCAGAAATTCTTTTATTCATAAATTTAAGCACCTTGTTCCTCTCTAGAAGGGTGTGTAATGATATCTTATTCACAGATCGGTTCTTGAATCCATTCAGTGGACCCTCAAATAGAAGCATCTCTGCATCTTCCAAGCTAACGCCCTAGTTATATCAGAGGCCGTAGAGGTTCTCGTGCCTCTGAGTCTAATCAGGGGATGGATCTCTCAATACTGGATGAACAAGCCTAACTGTAAGTGGAAGAACTTAGAATCGTACGGGTATGCCAAAAGGTCATCTATTCTCATTAAAATGAATCGGAAGGACGTTTCCAGTCTAACCGCTGTTTTCATGCTGCCTGAATGGGATTTGAACACAATATCTACTACCGGAGCTGCCACTCACCAGGTGCGGAAGAAACCGTGGAACATCTCCTCTGCCGTTGGAAACCTTAAAGAGTTGGGTAACGTAGATTTAAATGGTTTGCTTAGGTTCATAAACTAAACTGGCGGTATCCATGTATCTTCCCTTCTGCATTCTTTGTTCTATCAGGTTCAACGGCGAGTACGCGCGCTCTTAGTGCTAATTAGAGTTCTTCACTCGCATCTGTAGCCAATCAACCAACTAACCCACCCATTGCGACTCTCTTAATCTTTAAGTGCAAATTAAAAAACTCAGACGTGCTAGACTATAAGTTTGTTCAGCAAAAGTGATCTGAAGGGTGCCCCATTTCAGAAAAATATCATAGTTACTCTGTTGCAAAATATATTTCTACATTTTTCGTACTGTGTTATTATTCTGGCTCTCTGGGTTTGTTTCTTTTTTAGTTTGGAGTTTGATAATTTACAATTGTTTTACAAATAACATTATGTTAAGTCTTATATTTTGGTGTCCAACTCTTTAGATATAAATATAAAAAAACTAAAACGGAAACTGCTATTCCGATTTATACAAGGGATATATTAATTTATATTGAGAAAATGTAACCTCTTGATAATGTATACTTAATTTCACTAAAGGTTTCTGAAATGCGTTTCACTAAATGATGGTCTCTTCGCTTTCAGTGACTACAGATTAACCTAAAGCTTCACTTGCGGGCTGCATTTTTTAAAGATTACTATCCACTAACTTCAGAGTTTACAAATCATTTTGATAAAATTAGCAAAATAGTAAAATATTATTATGATCGGAAGCGGTTTTATGATTAAATAAAATAAGGATGTTACTGTGGTCCTTTAACAAAAGTCCATCGTTTTCTACTAAAGGACTTAAAAATTGAAAAAAGCCACAACGTTAAAGTTTATAGTTACAGTGAGTAATTCACTGTAAGATTCTTTACAATATAAAAAAAAATCTATATAAATATATATTAATGTCTGTCCTGATTATATTTATATCAACAACAATTTGTATGAGCTTAAACCAAATTTTTATTTGCAAGGCCCGCGAACTTCTAGAAAGAATATGTCTGATAAAGAGATTCGTTGATTTTCAAAAAAGCAGCATTAACTTCTATTACTTTGACAATTGTTGCTTTTCCAAAAGTTTCCAAATTAAAAAAATGGCTTTGAGCTCAACAATTATTGTTGAAATAAATACAATCATGCCAAAGACTAATATGTGTATGTATGTATTAAATTTTCGAGATCATAAATTGTTATGTTTTGTGACTCTTAACGCTTTTAGAAATTCACATTCACATATCCATTTATGCATTTGGTTAAAAAAAAAACATATAAATATCAATATCAAGTAAAAATATTATCGATATGAATACTTATCGATTATCTCTTCATTTCTCTGGTCGTAATTGAAATCCAGCGAACATTTTTTTTTCGATTATTAAAGCACGCTATACCGACTTTTAATGACAAAATATACTCCACCCCAGACGAGGCATATCTAATTAAGTTATATCCGCTATATTTATGTACACTCGCTGCCAAAATATACCACTGCCAAATAAATATGCGTGCAATGAACAATACAATTTTATAGGGCCAATGATAAACTTATGCCAAAAATAATTCAAATGCAATTACTTTTAATTTACTTTCACGCATAAATTATTTCTTAATTTAATTGTTGTGCGACGTATAGATTTTATTTCGCTACAACTGGATGTAGGCCAAATGACGTTTAGTAAGTAGGCAATTAGCCGTTTAGTTTGTAGCTAGATGGAAGAAACAATCGAACACGCCCAACCATAACGGCATTGTGGTGTTATTATTTTTGGCAGCATAAAAATGATAAACGTCACTTCCACGTATTGTATAAGCACTTTAGAGGAAGATAGCGAAATACTTTTAATAATCATATCATAATCTATGTAACGAATTTGAAGTTTACTCGCTGCCATTCGTTTTTTCATGACTGCAAATAGAGCTTCAAAGGATAAGTTGGTGTTCAAAGTTGGCTAAATCGGATACGCCCACTTTTCATATAATGGTAATTTACAAACACAAAAAAAAACGATATTTTCCAACTATTAAAGATGATTTTTTCAAGTATGATATATAGGATTCGGTTGGAGAATGGAATATGTGGGTTAAACAAATTTTAGAAATAGACGTGATATACCAATTTAAAGCATCCTACTTTATCGAACACTACCAAATTTTGTACCCGCTTTACATTTCAATTTATTTATTAAGTAAAATATCGAAACTGTAGAGTTCATTAAAAAAACATTCGTTGTTTTATTAATTCGTGAAGCAAAGTCCCTCAAATTTGGGGCGATGAATTTAATTAAAAATTTGGGAAAATGAAAATACAGTGCATTTTTTTAACACAATACGGAACTAGATGCATCGGACCTCATTCCTCACGTCGAAAGTTCCTTGAACGTCTTTCGTAATCAAATAATATTCAGAGAAGGTAACACCTTAATGTGAGTAGAACACCCACACCAAGGTTTTACTCGGCATTATATCACCCTGAAAGTATTGAAAAACCAGTATTCCTGGAAACACTAAAAGAACGACTCAATCCCGTAGTCATAAATGGAATCAAAATTCCAGAAAATCGCCTTCAACTCCTACAAAATATATATTTGGAGCATTTTCTGCTGAATTTGCAGAATAATGGAGGATGAACATAAAAGGGCGCACAGGAATCCCATGGAGAATAAATTTTCGAAATTTGCAAAACTATTGCATATAAAAAACACGTCATTCGTCTTTTTTTGTGCTAAATTTGCCAAGCTTATTTACTAGTATTTCACAACCCCTCGGGGCATAGTATCGGACAACGGATTTATGAGGTATCGAATTATACCAAACTTCAGTGCAAAGAAGTGAAGGGAATGGACAGATTGAAAAATTTCAACTCTGATCGAAATCTATCGATGTAAGCGAAGAGAAACAAAATAATACAAGTCCAAAAGAAATAGCATACATTGCGGTCGACCGCTATAATACAACGATTCACTCGGTTACTAAAAGAAAGCCTAGTGATGTATTTTTTAATCGAACCGAAAGGATAAATTATCAACAGCTGTCAGATTTTAGAGAAGAGAGGAATTTAGAGACCTTCGAGTTAATAGAAAAAGGAAGGGCGTAAAAAAGTTAAAAAAAAACACTTTATATAAAGAAAAAGCCTCATAAGGATAACCGAGTAACTTTAGAGACGGACAATTGTAGGAAAATCAACAAGGCACAAATAAAAAGTAGGGATCCGTAAAAATAAAAAAGTTATAAAAATAAAAAATATAGCAAAAAAAATATTTTTAACGAGTATAAACAAGGATAGCAAGAAAGATAGAAAACAAGATTGCGCCTTCCACGCTGAGATCATCTAATAATGACGTAATAATAGCTGGAGTAGGAGAGAGCAAAGAAAAAATTATAAAAAACATGGGCAAGAAGCGCCGAAGAAGCGGACAAACGGCAGAATGATTGAAAAGCTTTTTTAGCATTGTTTGTGTAAAATGCTTTTAGTTCGTCAGCGAATGGGTGGATGTTGTCTAATCGACAAAGAGAGGACTACCAGTCCGCAGAAGGCGCAATCATGTATTCTATCATTCTTGCAAGGAAAGTAACAATAGCGCTAATAATGTGACACCGATCAATTGCACATAGAAGAGGGGCGAAATTACTCAAAAATCATTGAACAGTATTATACCAGAAGAGGTATAAGAGTAAGAATAAAAAAGGCATATGCACATATATGCCTAGGCTTTAAATATAATTATAATAAAAACAAAAAAAGTTAAATAAAAACAGAAAACGAAGGAGAGGAAGCAAAAATATATGAATATATGAAAAACACAAAAACTATTTTTTCGTTAAAAACTCACAGAAGTATTAATCGAAGGAAATTACAGGATATGGGTAAATCTGGATTTCAACTGTAATTTTTTAACAAAGTAAAAATAAAAAAAGGTAAATAAATCTAAATAATGAGATTTTAAAAGTATACAAATTTTAAAATTAAATAATGTTTTTGACGATTAATACTATTTAAGCCTATTTCGTTTGAATTTCATACCCTTAATATATAATCTAATTTTATGATTTAATTGAATTTACTTTTTGAAGCAGATGGCAAACCTCTTGACAAATATCTTCGAAGTTACTTACGCTCTATTAAACCTCTTTTGTTTCGTTTATAAATATAATTGTATATAATTTTTTTATACACGTGGCAATACTCTCCAAAAGTAGTTTTGGTATGTAAAATTTAATTTCACTCATTGATTTACCTTATATTACTTTTAAACATGTGGCAACCGTATTTAAAAATATAAAATAAAATCTGCCAATTTATTTCTGCATTTAATTTTTTAAACATGATATATCTCGTGTAAAAACATTGTATATATGAATCCAGGTTATAAGCTATTTATGGCTTAAATTTTATTGAAATCCTTTAGCCGTTTCGGTCAGAAAATGTAACAAACATACTCACACAGTCACACTTACTTATATAATATTAGTGGGTAAGATTTCTAATTTAGAAAACTTTTCTTGCTAGCATTTCTTGGTTTATTAAATTTCACTCAGACTACTGAAAAACAAAACAAAGTTAAAGAACGTATGTACATATATTTCATTACCTAATATATGCAAGTACATATATGTATATGTACAGCAGTGCGTCAGTTAAAATGTTTCATAACATAAAGTTCCGTAACATTGACCTACTGGGCGGAAGGTGTAAAGATTTTAGTACCCTTTTTATCAAATATATATTTTTTTTTGTAAATCAACCAGTCCAGCAGCCTTTATGATTGCGGTTTTCAGGTGCGAGTATTTTTAGTACAATATCTGACATTTTTACACTCGCTTTTGGATAAGGTTGCCTTTCTAGATACCACAAAGTTGTTGTTGTTCAGTGCGTTTTTGCCATACCAAAGCGATAGAAAATGAAATTTATTACGCACTTTATTAAAAAAAACTAGTCAGTGGCATTAAAAAACAAGCAAATATCTATATATGAATGCAAGTAGTTTATTTTGAGCTGTTACTGAATTTGGACTCTACTAAATATGTGGCCGTTGTGAGGCATTGTGGCGGTAGTGAGTCTGCAAACCAATCAAATGGAAAAGTGGTAAAAGCCGTTTTGGTCACAACACATTTCTTGTTTGGTGGCAAAGTGGGAAATTTCATAACGTCCGGTCGGCTGAGGTGAATTTTCTGGTTGCAGTTGTTGGGATACACTTGTTTTCATAAATTATTTTATTTTTATTTTTATTTCATGTGCTTGTCTAACCATAAATAAAACTAATAGCTGGGAAAAAAGTATCGAACTTGTTTTATGTTACAGTTTTCTGATACTTCATACGACCAACTTGGATTTAAATATTTATGTTAATTTATATATGTATATCATGCAAACAGTACGTACTCGATAATGGATACTATTGAGATTTTGGTGCCTTGCCAGAAAAGGAGTTTACACGTAAGAAAGAAAATTATGAGTGAGAGATGTTGTTATTTGTTGGCAGCTCACTAAAAAGCAATCACAGTCCTCTAATAGGTCTCACAATGAAAAATGGTGTTGCCAGATATGTAAAATTTCATTAACGAAATGTAATACTTAGTAAGTAATATTAGGTCTGGTAAAAGTAAATCAAATGTATGGCTACTGAATTTGTGTCTCGCGTTGTATAAGTGCGATAGCTATATGGCGTTGGAAATGTAAGATCTCGTACAAAAAAAAAAAACTTTTCAGACAGTTTTGTGATTACTTGACTCAGTATTGTTTGAGTACGCGTCAAAGATGGACCCAAGCAAAGAGAAAAAATGTCACATTTTAATGTCATATTTTAATCTTTGAAATGTTATTATATTCCGCTATACCCCAAAAAAACAGGCGCGAAAAATAAATAGTTAGTCTTAATGGCTGGTACGTTAAAGGTAGATTAGAGCGTAGAATTCTGAGAGGGACATCGAAACTCACGTTCACAAGAATGAAATAATGTCAAAAATAAATAAAAGTAAACTAATGCGTCTTCTATTTTCCAACGGAAACGGGTTTATAAGTTTGCACCGGAGATACAAAATAAGTAGGTATCGGATCAGTGAAATTATGAAAAGAGAGAGCAAAATGAACAATGACTTATCCAACTCGTTTAATCCTGAAAGCATCAGGCTCCAGATAATAGAGGCGTACTCTAGTTGGATAGAACCAAATATAGGCAGGCTCAATTTCCAAACTGCTGTTAATTTCCAAAAAGTTTGATTTTGTCGTATAATGTTAGTTATTTTCGTCCGTGATCTTTAAATTTTCTACTTACCTATAAAATTTAAAGTTAATACTCTTGTATAGATTAGCTCAATGAGGTTTTAAACCAAAACTATTAAAGCCATTTTCTAAAGTATCACTACGTTTAAGTTCAATCATCTTTACAAACCACTATGAAAGAAAGTATGTACAATATTTATTTGCACACAACAAATAACTATTGAAGTGTGGACAATTTGTAATTATAAAAACATATCAGTCGTTAAATTGGCATTTCGGCAGTCAGCACTGTAACCAGCAAGATATGGGTAATGGACCCCTGGGAACCGCCATCCACTGCAGCAAACACAAAAGTGACACTCGGGAAGCTCGACTATACTTTACACTCATGGCTAGATATATCTACTCGACTAATAGTCATCCGTGCATATTGCAAACCGCATTATTGCACGTACATACAAGAAGAAGACGGACAGAAATAGAGGCAGATATGTCGACTTTTCACAAATAAGCTGATAGATCGAAGAGCTATGCTCAGTGTAGCGTTTTAACTATTTAACAGCATATGGTGGACAAGCAAGGAAGTTGCAGCTTGCAAGTCAACCAACAATTGAAATGCAAAATTAGTTGCCATTGGCGAGTTGTAACGACGCAACATTCAAGCGCTCACACCTGGAAATCTAAACGAGACACTAGGTGAAATAATCGAAAGTGGCTGTAAATGAGTAGGTAAACTGTACGATATGTGCGTAAGTTTTTGCTAAGTGTGGAGATGTATTCGTTTTTAAATCCCTGCAGGAAAAACTTCTAGCAGCATAGAGGCGAGATTTTGAACAGTTTTAGAGGGAATTTGCTTTGGTTTACATTAGTAATACATATATACAATTTGTTGATGTTTTTATTTGTCGATTATTTAAAATATTCGATACAGTAAAAGAAAAATAAATAAATAATATAATAAAAATATTAAAATAATAGGACTCGTTACTAACACGGAATATATATCTATTGTATATATTAATCCCTCAGTTTTTATTATTTTCCCAGAACTTATTTCCCGTACTGGAAATGAAATCTTTTTTCTCTACAATTATCAATTCGCTTCAAGGGGAAAAAGGAAGAAGAAGCATCTATATCCTATTCAGAAGCAGGATTTCATTACAAATTGTTGATTCACTCGACGCAACAAATTTATGATATCATTTTTGTGACGAATATTATAATGAATTTTTTCCTATTTTTGGATATTTGGGCCGACGTTTTTATTTTGCAGATATAATCTACATATCAAGACAAAGCAAAAATTTTGGGCTAGACTTGAAGAAACTTAAATAATCGACTAACCTGATGTTAAAATACACACACTGATATCCGAATCAAATCCGAAACAATAACTTCTTAATTTTTGTGTAATTTAATTTACTTTATTCGCCATATTTACTAAACCATAATAGTAATTTTTTTTCGATTTTTACGATTACGGATTTTCGAGATGTCCTTGTTAAAATACAGAATATCGGGGTCAAGCCCGGGATGTAGAAATACATTATTTTGTAAAAACCGTTCTCGAAAAATTGCATCAATATTGTTTAAAAATTCCTCTACCATAAAATAAGTAACAGATAAATGAGGTTTAAAGAAAATTTGTTTTTTTGTAATATGGAATTTATTTTAGCCATAACAAAACAAGCGACAAAGGTTAATTTTTACGCATTTAGTAATACAAGATAAAGAAAGCTGGAGGCAAACTTAAAAACTAGCAATTGTATTATTTGTTTAAAGTAAGCTTACATATTTTTCAACCAAGTAAAATTTATGCGAAATAAGCGGAAAATATCAAAAATATAATATTAGTATTTTAATTTATGTTAAAATAAAAACGAAGATAACCTATTTAACTTTTTTAATAGAGCCATACATATGTATGTATATATTGCTTTTTATATTAAAAGGAAAACAAAAAACGCTCAAAATATTCGAATTTGTTAACATCCAAAAAACTTAGATTTTGATAATTTCACAGAGAATGCCATGTAAAATATTATTTATTATTTTTATTGCAAATTTATGCCTCATTGTTTAATAAAAACCATAAAATCCAGATCTTCAAACTTTGTTCAAAACCTGAAAAAATTCAACGAAATTTCCATAACCATTTCGAATTTACGTTTTTGTATTAAAAAATTGGCATTCACAAAAAAAATGTTAAAATTCAACGGTAGCTACTTGCTTCTTGTTATACGACATATTTCGAAAAAAAATCTGATGTAAAATCCAGAAAATCCCAAAATTTTTAAGAAGTAGTTTCGTCGATTTTCGGTATATAAAAAGTACCGAAATCACGGGATTACCATCCCTAACTTTGTATACGATGTGATTTTTGCTTGCGTTTCCGTTCCCAGGAAAAATAGAATACGCAATCCTTAACGCTTACAATCAGTTGTTTATTCAATCGTGGTTCAAAAATAAGTGAAAGAACAGTTACAAATATAAAAGTTATAGACAAAAATTCATGATTGCATGGATATGTACGTTGCATGCGGGGATACACTTCAACACGCTTCCTCAATGTTCATATGCATGCTTATTAGAAATATAAACATTTGTTTAATTTGTTTGAACTTAACATTTTTGTTAACTTCTCATGGCTAGATTTAGACAAATTCTGTCAAGATATCAGCAACCATGTGACCGCTACAACAATATCTGAGCTCAATGTCGCCCACTCGATGAAATTCATTCTGATGTGGTACACGGGATTCTTCATAAGATTTTTAGCACTGAGGTTATCTCCATTTACTACAATCGGCTTAGGACACCCGAGGTTCAATGCTCTCAAAAGTTGCCGCAAATATATTGATTCTTTAACTGTAGATGTCAGCGTCATATATTCGGCTTCAGTGTTGCTGAGAGCTACCGCTGATTGTTTCTTCGATTCGTTGGAAAAAAATAACGCCACCGAGTACAAATGTATAATCCGTATATGATTTGCGGTCAGTACTATCTCCACCCTAATCTGCATCAGCAATACATTCCATCTCTATGCCGGTTCGATAATATCTAAGCCTCTTGTCTTGCGTTGCATTCAGACAGCTCAATACATTAGCGACCCCTACCAACGATTGGTATTGCACCTGATCGACTCTGTTACATATTGTAGTATTGCCAGTAATTTGATATCCTACATCCTGCAGCAAAAAATAAAAATTAAAAGTAAATTTTATAATGAAATTTGTGGCCGTTATGACCCCCCCCTTAAACCAAATAGTATGAAAGTATTCCTTAAACTCTCGGAATTTTTAAAAGGTTCGATTTTTACTATATATTGTATTTAATATTATTTTTTAGAAGCAGCGGCATTTTCGACGTAAAATTATTTAAAAGATAACCAATATCTATTTTAATTTTATTACGCATTCGATCCACGATCTTTCACTTTAAGTATTGCAATGAAATGATGATGAATAGAAAAGAGACACGTTCACTCGGTAAATGCTCTAACCACACATCTGGTCGCTTTTTGAATGGATCGAAGTCTGCGCAGTGGACTTCTGACTAGATTCTGGCATCAAACATAAAATATTGCTGCGTGTCAATAAAATGTCATAATTCTAAACCACTTAGATTTATGCCGGTATTCTGTAACTCAGTCTCATCTCAAGTCACTAAATTTGAGACTTTCGATTAATGACACTTTTTGTGACTTGAAACGATTTCGGTATTCAGTAGGCAACAATCTCAAAAATTTTCATCAAATACTGTGGTGAAAAGCAGTAGAGGCAATCAGCTGATCGTGTGTTCTGCTAGATATGCACAATCGACTTCAATGCAAATGTGTTCATCGATAGCACACAATATACTTTTTCAATCCACTGTCAACAGCATTATTGCTCTTTAAAAATGAAAAGAATGTGGTTATCGTAAAATCAATATTGAAATTAGTCGTTCAAAACTCTTATTACTGTATTTTAAGTGAAAAATTATAACTATCAACAATCGATAAATGCAGCTTCTCATGCGTATGCTCAATCGATCAAAATGACAAAACAAGATACATAATGTTCATTTTTTATGAGTAATGAAAATTAAGTGTTATATTTTTTACAGATTTAAGCAAAATATAGCGTACGACCAAGGCACAGATCGAGTGCTACTTCATTTTCGCGTTTGTTCAATGCTTTCCAAAATTTTTTTGTTTTGTGATCTGCTTAGAACCAGCTGACAAATTATTGACTTTATTTTGAGACTATACCACCGAAAAGTCTCAATTAGTGACTAGAGATTGCGTACAGAATACCGGCATTAGAAAAATATTCAACGACTACATACATATCGTAAGCTGAAACTGAAAGTAGCTATATTTTAAATCTAATTCAAAATATATTTTCATTAAATTAAATTACCGAACAAATCACAAAAATATCAAAACTACTATCATTTGGATATATGATACCACGAATATGTAACTGTTTATTTATGTGCGAGTAAAAGTACGAATAACGGCAGCTGATTAAGCGAATTCACCGCTAACTGAATGGAAGTGTCACTTACATAATGCCACTATTGCAATGTGATTAATTAAAATTGCAAAGTAATTAGCGAAATTACATGTGGCGCGTAACTTGCTAACGGTGTTAATGTGGCAACTTTTTAAATAATGTGCAACCGCATGCAACACTCGTAAATATACATAAATAACTATGTATGTTTGTATGTATGTAGATGCACACAATCTGAAAACAAAAGTATGTAATAGAAAATGAAAGTGGAAATATTTTTTTTTGCATTGCTGGATTTGCATTTTTCGAATGCGTTATGCGAATATTACTGGTCACACACACACACACATCCATACACACCCAAATATTCCACGTGCCTGTAGGCGAACGGTGCCAGTGTTACGGGTTTTGTTGACGCACTTTTAGAGTTAAGTTCATTGTTCTCGTTTAAAACGTACAGATTCCGCATTCGCTTTTCAAGTGTGCAACATTAATCTTTCACCAGCATATTTCATATTCCCGCTTTCTACATAATGTTGAGTGCAAAAGAAAAAAGATCAATACTTTTCTAATTTTATGCAATTTGCATTGGCAGTGACAGCAACAACGTGCCACACAGCGTGCAGGCATTTCGTGCTCGCAAAAAAAAAACAAAGATGTGCAGTGATGTTAAACCATATGAAAATGAAATGTGGCTAAGGCAATTTGCTTTTGATTTATTCGATTATACTACGCTACATATCGTAGTATGTCTGTAGGTGTATATAATTTATCTTCAAGATCGCCAAAGAGTATACGTTTAATAGCTTTCTGTGATATTGTGTGGACTATGGGAAATCTTCGACCGGAAAAAATAACTTTATTTCCTTTTCGCATTCACACTAGATACAACTACATATGTTTGTACATATTAGGCCCGTTTCTTTATAGCCGACTTGCGAATTTAAGTATGCTCTGCTCAATTCACAAGAAGGATAATCCTGCAATATACACCAACTATCGCGGAATCAACCTCCTTAACATTTCATACAAGTTTCTATCGAGCGTATTGTGTGAAAGACATAAGTCAACCATCAACGAACTGATCGAACATATTTCGTTTCCAAATAAATTTTTCATCTCCTGATTAAGGGAGAGTCTAAGTTACTCTCAAAAAGTGCTGTCAGTTATAGTTTTTTCGGGAACAGGGCCACTTTTCCTGTAACTTTGGGCAATACTCTTCATATTTTACATGCAATATAGTGGCTCGTTAATGTTGTAACTCGATATTCGGAGACTTGTGCTATATATGGCGCATCGAATAAACAAATACTTTAATTATGTTGATATTCACTTTAGCAGCTCTTTTTAAAGGATCTGAAAGAGAGGCTGTGAATTGAAAAAGTAAGTATATGTAAGTATATTTTCCAATTTCGGTTTTATAAAGGTCTTGAAGAAATTCGCAGATTATACGTTAATGCAGTTATATTATGCAATAACTGACGGCAATTGATAGGCGACGAAACTGGTCAAGTGTTATACGATATCCACGGTTGATATCCACATTTTCATTGATAGCCAGACGGCAACAAAAAACACTCACGAAACAGTCGACAACCTCCATCGTAGCGATGAAATGCCGCACATCTCTCAACGAGATGGTTGAGCCATTTCACCCAAAAGAGGTATGTGTTCCAAGTCATTGCCACGTAGAGGGGAATTCTAAGACCAATGAACTCGCGCGACTCGCCACTAAACTTTCTGCAGAGGATATAACTGATGAAATAGGTATACCCTTAGACAATTGCAATCTACTTGCTTCCGACAGGCTTCTTAAGTTGGCAAATGACAGATGGCGGAACGAGATCACTTGCAGAATTGCCAGGCAATTGCGGCCGGTACTTAGTACTAAACGGGCTTACTATTGAAGCTAAATAAGCATAACGTCAACATGATTGTATCTGTCATAAAAGGGACATGAACAGCCGCCATATTTTAATCTAATCAAGATTCAAAACCGTTTCCTACCTACTCGTATGAAAAATTTGTTTAATCTCGACAAATTGTATCGTATGCCCTGTTCAAATTATATACATAATTGTTTTTCATATAGAAATCCGTTGAAAAAAATAGCCGAGCAATGAATAGATTTGTACAAAAGCAAGACAACTCTATTGTTTAGTAAGAATGAAATATGTATTTAATCATACATATGTTCATATGTACATATATACATACGTGTACTCTAATTTTTTGCTTTTTGGATACCATTGTTCTAAGACCTGGGGATCAGTAAAATGCTGTGTCTTGCTCTTCGATATCATATTCCCTGTTTGCGTATTTTGAGTTGAAACACCCCTTCTATTTAATTAAATGCGCAATAAAAGTACTTTCAATGAACCTTATTAATCAAAGTATTATGTAAAAATAATGGTGCATTCTGTAAAAGAAAAAAAAAATTTGTCGGCATTTTATGTTTTGCTTTATTCAAACCTTTCATTTGCCTGAATTTGCATTACTGTCCAGCTTATAGTGCCTTTTCCACTGTTGCGGTTTGTATTGTTTGTGATTATCCACTCGCTTTGAATTTTGTTTTTGCAACAGTTCGCAGCTGATTGCAACTTTAACATGACAGCACTTACTTGTCAACTGTCAGCGGTGGTAGCTTGAGCGCAAATGTGCAACACACCATAAAAACGCTAACATCCAACGAACAACCGAACAACCAAGCAACTGAGGAACCAACTAATCAACCAGCTGAGGTTCAGCGATCAGGTAGCTGCTACCAACTACACATCTGTTTGCATACTCGTTGATGTCGTCTTTTTCAAACATACATATGTATGTGTATGAGTTCATATGGCCGTTTATGTGAACTGCAAACAATTTGAAAAGGATACAGTTTGGTGCTGTATATTTTTTTGTTTGTTTCAAATTGTTGCTGAAATTAGGTTACCGGGTAAGAAAATCACCAACATTTAATCGCTGCAGTCGAAAATTTTATGTTTTTTTAATTTTACTGTGGTTTTCAAATTTTTACAATGCACTTATACAACGAACTATGTAATTGTGAATATGTATGTAATATGGCAGGTTCACGTTTATGCAACATAAACAAACTTTATGTGGTGTTTGGTTACTTTGTTTTTTGTTTGTTTTATTTTTTCAACAGATCCATAGGTTTATTCTGATCAAATGTCGTTTACTGATTTAGTTGCATTGGTAATTAAAGAAAGAAATGTCGCATGTGAAAGAAAATGTTCTGAATAATAGTACTATGCACGTACATAGTCCACGGAAGCTAAATTCATATAAACTGCGCATTTGCAACCACATTAGTCGAGTTCTAATAGTGATCGCCCCTCGGTAGGCAAATATCCGAGTCAATTTTTGGCATGAAGAAGCTTTTAACCAAAATCATTTGCCGTTCGGAGTCGGTGTAGGCCCCTCAATTTTTGTTACAACATCAATACGCACACTCAAAATTTTATGAGAAGTTCGGCCAATCACTAATTAATATAATAATAGGCCGGTTTTTTTGTACCCCAATTGCAGAAGAACGCGCAAACTCGTATAAAATTGCCTTAAGTTACAAAAGCAACCCTGTTCGCATTATCCATGAAAGATGTAATTTGTTAAGTGATATTTAAGAACTGAAAATAGTTGAGAAAACAAATTATACGCTTACGTAGTTATATATTTAGAAATACTAAGCAAATGTAAACGCCTTAAATTGAAATTTCCCATGTATTTTCTTCGGGTTCACTCACAAAATTGCAGGTTTTTCAATTCCCAACATTACATCTCAGGTCGGATATCATTTTACCGAGTTACAAAGAAACGGGCGTATTACTAGCTAAACTCAGCATGTGCTGCTACCCTCTAATTTTTTGTTATTTTCAAAATCAGGCTTACCGTTATCCGCCAAGTTCCATAAATGACATAAACGGGTTCACCATTCCACTATTCGACCCCCCTCGCCAATGAATGCCCGGTATGTGGAGAATTCACGCACGATACCAACCACATATTTACATGCTCCAACAAAGCTACTCATCTAACACCCCTCACACTATAGATGAGTTTGAAGATATCAACCAAGGGTAAGCTAATCTAGCAGGGTGTAGTTAGCCCTACAACAACAACAATAACAAAAATTCGAAATATGAAATTCGGCCATCAGCCTGTGCACAATGACCACGTAATTCATAGCCTGATGTTATTGCCACTCAAAGGATGCGTCGAACTCACGAGCGATGTTCTTCTGATGTAAAAATCGTGCCTAAAGATTTTAATGAAACAGTGCCCAGAAAAGAGTCTTTAAAAGGAAGGAGAAAACGAAAATCAGATCGACTTTGTTGTGGTACATGATCGCAGTATACTAGAGAAGTTAAGTTTCAGCAATTAACGTGCGCTCATTAACATTAGGAAACCCCAATGTCTGGAAGCTGTAAACACAACAAATAACATTTCGTCATTAAACTTCCACTCCTTCTCATTGGGATTAGTTCTTAACCATATTTCTTACAATATGCCTATTCGAGTTGATTAACATTGGCCAGTGCCAATAATATCTATGTTCCTCCTTGAAAGTTATTGCACTGCCAAACATTCAATCTATAGTTTTTGAAGAAAAATTTCTTTTCCGGCAGTGATTTTTTAGATCGCGTAACGAAAGTCGCGTCAGAATCGCTTTACTAATTTCTACCACTATTTTTACTAATGGTACAAATAATCTCTGCAAAAGTTTTTAAGGGTTTTTTTATAGTTTTAATATTTTAATCAGGGTTGTAAGCCATTCCGGAAATGGATGCGGTTCTGTTTAGTGATTCGAAACATAGGCAGAAGAATCTATGCTTGAGTATATATGTATAGTGTAAAAGAAAAAACTGCATTAGAAATGAAAACAAGTTCAAATAATGTAATTACCATCTAATTGAGTAACAAATTTGTGCAGCAAAATCAAATTTAGAATTGGTAAATATGTAGAAGAGTACGAACTCAACGCCAGTGGCTAGAAAACAACTGCCAGCGAAGTAGTCAGTGAGTCTCCAAGCCAATGTTTTTGTTTTTTGGTCGCGACATGCCATAGTGACTCATCGAAAATTCAAAAGACAATTTAAATTTTTCGACTGTGTATCTAATTCAAAGTTAAGTGCAGTTAAAACTAAACATTTTTATGGTTTAAGAAGGATGACGTGCCTCAGAGTTACGATTTGACCTCATTATGTTATTGTTTAATATAATTTGCCTTTTCAAAAGTCAATGCTCCGTCAGAGATTATTTATCTAGAAGGAATGCAGTAAATAATAAAATGATGGATTACACTATGTTACACGCAAAAAGTACTTTGAAAATATTTTCTTGACTAATTTTCGAGCTTTTTTGAAAATTCTTCATTTCTATTCTCCCCTTTTACTGAATAAACATTGTAAAAAAATAATTAAAAATGTTTTGTTGAAAGAGAGTTTTATCACAAAAATGCAAAGATCAGAAGTTACAGCTAAAAATATCTCGAAAAAGTATGAAAGTTTTGTTTTACATTTTTTAGCCATTTTTGGCATAAAACTGACTCTAAACAGTATACGGAGCCATAAACGTTTAGGATACCAAAATTTGCGTAATTTTATACTAAATTCAGGTCGGTATTTAGAATTGCGATTCGTGAAACAGGGTTGTAAACATTGAAAAAAATCTATATTGAGACAAACCTATGAAGAAACTTTATTACACTGTATCTCAAAATCTAGACGTGATGGAAAAATTTCGGGGTCATTTTCAGAATTAACAGACCAAAATCCATATAAAATGTGATATCACGTCAAATGAAATTTTTGGCTGTTGCACCGTGAAATGAAAACTTTTTAATTAAAAATTTAAATTAACGCTTTTATTCAATTTATAATAAGTTATTATTTCTGCCCAACCTCAGCACTCTTAACCTTCACATTTTTGTAATGAAACTGTTTTTTCAACTAAATTTTTCTAATTATTATTTTTACAAAGCGAATAAAAATTAACAATTTTCAAAAAAAAAGAAGATATTGTATATGAGCGTAAAACGATGTCCATAAAGGTTAGGTTTATTTGCTCTATTGAATTTTTTTTCAACAACTGCAAAAATACCTCGAAAACAAAGGTTTTGCCAATATCTTTGAAAAAAATAAATGAAACTCATTTGAGTGTTCAGCGACCCAATTTTAGAGAAGAAACCTTTTATTCAACGAGGCACCACCACTCATTTATCAAATATTTGTTAACTAGTGTTATCAGCCACAAAATATACCCATTATGACTTTCGGTCTGTATTTGCTAAGTGTGTATGTGTGTATTCTATCAAAGAAGTACATATTTAGGTACTAGAGTATCTCTGAAAATATTAAGAAACCAATTTTAGTATGGAATTTTCGTGTATTTTCGATTATACTCATAATGAGCGTGAAATTGTCAAAGAGCAATCGCTTGTAGTTTTGGTCGCAAATAACTGCATTTATGTTGCTAGATATATTTTGACTCATGGGGCTGATGATCGTTAAGCTACTTTTTTAAACGGTGACTCAAATAACTGACAACATGGAGATTTTTTAAAAAGTAATATTCACGCTTTTATGATTTTTTATGAAACTTTACTTCGTTCTATAACAAACTTTGTACAAAATCTAAAAAAATGAACAAATTTTCAAACCTTTTAATCTGAATTTTAAGAAAACTTTTGAGTATGCAGTTTTGCAGCATGTCTGAAGTGAATCCAAATTCGGATCGACTTTTTTAAACTTTGATCTTGCGCATATTTTTTCATACAACGGATAGATTTTACATTAATGCGCGTTGATTTTTACTATTTTTTTGGGCTGATCTTCTTGCAGATCTTCTGCCATATCATCATATCATAAAAATGTAATTTTTAGCGTAAGAAAATATTATATTAATTTTAAAATGCTATTTATTTTTCTCTTACAAAATAAAATACAATCAAAAAAAGGAAATTCACTTTGATAAAATAAATTGTGTTTTTCTATAAGAATTTTCATATGAAGATACTGTCCGCAGTAAAACCCGTCAATAACAAATCAATCACAGTTCGATGTTTCGTAGTGAGAAAACTTTCAAGAAATTCATGTCGTCCAAGTTGGCTCGAACGCATTCCAAGGAATGCTATAAGTGCTAAAGTCTTCCACCAGAACCTGTTCTTGATTTGATAAATGAATGACCAACAAAATTTCACGGGTTTAACTGTCTAAATATAGAAGCTTTAAATTTTGTTGTGCACCTTCAATTAATAACAAGTGGAGGAGTGGAGTGTCAAATTTCAAACTATTGCCTATTTTAATTCAGGGGTTATAACGCCGAACCTCATATCTGAGCAATGAGCACTATGGAAGCCATAAGTTATAGAAACCCGATCCTGATGATTTTCATTGCATACTTTTTTTTAATTATAAGTGAAAGGAGTGCCAAATTTAATGTCCTTAGCTGCTTTAGTGTAGGATTTACACTGCAAATCCTCATATCTGAATAATCAGTTGATCGAAAATATAAGTTATAGTAATCCGATCTTAATAATTGGTGCAAGAAAGAACAGCAGAAATCGAAGCGTTATTCGTATTAGTTATTTTGTGTTTTCGTTCGTTGCGCTGGTTATTCTTCACAATATTAATGGAATGAATTTGTAAAGATTAAGTCAAATATTTGACATTCCTCCTGTCACCAGTAACAGAAACCAGTCCAAAGTACTTCTCTCATTTTCTATTGCTGATATACTGAATTCAGTTTCTGTCGCTAGCAGTACCAGAATCGCAAAATTCTCTTGCCGTTTCTGTCGCTATCAAAAAGTGCTGCTCCTGTTTCTGTTTCTGTTTCTGTTCTTCGCCTTTAGGGTGAACAACATTGTGAATATGATTTTAAAAAAATCACCATGTGGTCAATTGTTTGAGTAACTGTATATTAACAATTTTAGCAGTGGCATGTAACTGGTCAGCTAGCGCATTTTATACAGTTTGTATTGGTAATTTCGCGAGCTAATTAATCTTAATAAAATTTAGTTTTGAAATGCATATTTCGCCACGAAAATGAATGTATTGTAAATATGTGTACATTGTACATGCAGAGAGACAATGTTAATGGCGGCACAATTTAAATTTTCCATTCCATTCTATTATGCAATAGAGTGGCGAGTTGGCGATAGTAGTTCGTTATAGTTGATTTAGAAAAATGACAGAGGCGTTGTAGAATGCGATTTTTATTTTGTTAATCTGCGCTATACAAAAAATTTAATGTATTGTCAAATAACACTGCAATGAAGAGGCTTGATTATAATATCAATATATTTATATTATGAAATATTTCCCCAACCAATTTTACATTCTTTGCACCTGAATGCCATCAGGTCACATTTAATATGTCCTGACCTTGAAGAAATATAGTAATCTCATTTAGGTCTATCGATGGCGCAACAAATAAATTTTGTTCCTTTCTAAGTGGCGAGTTTGGCAACATCAGTGGGTTTTGTGACGTCATATCCGAAAATGAAGAAACTGAAATTTGCAGAGAGAGGCGACGAGCTCTTGTTTCGGGAGTTTCCACTGTTTTCGGCATTTCCTTCTGCTTTGTTATAATTTATGTATGACTTGGTACATGAGAGAGTGCGCAATCTGATACTTCCATAGTTTTTATATTGGGCTTTGTGTGTTTGAACCTCTTATTTACAAGTATTAATGGTCGTTTTTGTTCTTAATTCTACTTGTAACCTCTATTATTGATTATTCTATCATGGGAAATCAGAATGAGAGAGCAAAGACAAAATTCTAAAAAGGAATAGGAAGAAGCGTAAAAGAAGCTGGTAAGAGACAGAACGATTAAAAGTCAGTGAATGTGTGGATGCTGTCTAATCGACAAAGGGAGGACTGGCGGTCCGCGGAAGGCGCAATCTTGTATTCTATCATTAAAAGATAAGTCAACTAATTTTAATCATCTCTAAACATATTTCGTGGTTCATCCAGAGCTATTTATAATTTCTAAATTATTGCTCCACTTTTAATAGCAGAGTATTTAGTAAAAATTTGGCACCAGTCACAAAACTGAGTGCGACCCATTCAATTCCATTCATTTTTCTTGAGGGCATTTTTGTATCAGTGAAAAAACTCATGTAGTGGCAAAGCCCCCGAAAATATTACTGAAAGATTCGGTGACTTGCGGAAGGGTTTAACCGCGGACGTTTTCTGTAAAAATAAGATTGGCGACAGCGTAACGATATCCAAGCCCTATTGAAATTGTGGAGTTGACATTTCTCCACTTTTCTATATGGTGACTGAATAAACGTAGCCGGAGATGATGAGGATCCTAAATCCAAGAGCTCTGGCCAATACCCAAGAAGAGTGGTCTTGCAATAAGCGCCAGCTACCGCAGAAACAGCCATGTTATTCGCGCCATGTTATATCTGCTGGTGATGGCAGTCGAAGATGGCAGTTTTCTTTGCGTTGGAAAGAACAGATCGAGAAAGATTTGGCTTTCTTGCGGTCTCTAGCTCGCGAGAGTTAGCAAAGCAAAGGAACGGCTCACGTGCTGTGTTGGAATCGGCGAAAATCGCCTAGGGTGAATTAAGAAGTGGAAGACATTGGAGATGTTCGAAAATTATATAAATTATAGAAATTAAATAAAACAAATAATTCTATAATAATAATAATTTTTTGCAATAGACGCAGGTGAACCCACCAAAATTGCGACACTTTGCAAAACATATAACTTACTCAAAAATATTAAAACATTTAGAAATTGAATTGTAGCTAGTAAACCATGCTCGTAGTTTCACGTATGAGAAATTTCATTTGGATTTGATTCACGGTTTAGTTAAAAATAGCAACCGAAGTAGCAGGAAGACAAATTATTTTGCACGAGTTTATAAAAAATCCAGCTTTAAGTGCGAGTAAAATTGCTAAAAATATTAAATTGCACCAATTGATAGATTCCAGAGTTTTGAATCGATACAAAAAATGACTGGCAATTATTAGACTGGCAATTATTATACAGAAATTATTACGGCAAGCTCCATTGAGAAGTTCCAAAGCTCAAACTGCGCCAGATCGAGACGCAAAGCAAAATCTTGCAGCAAAATCCGCAACTGGAAGCTGTAAATTGAAAATTAATTCCAAGATCCAAAAAAAAATACACTCTTAATATTAATTAAAATACACGTAAAAGCAGTCTCTTCATCACAGCCGGGACGATGAACACCCAAGTTTATCGAGATGAGTGCCAAAAAAAAGCCTCTTCTGCCATTTATTAACAGTTATGTTAGGCAGACCGCTGTTCTGGACGGATCTGGCAAGCTACCACTACAGGACGACAGATTGCAGTGGTGCAATGCAAATAACATTGATTTTGTACCCCGCGACTACAACTCCGAAAATAGTCTAGAACTGGGCCCTATTGAGGTATATTGGACAATCGTGAAAGGGGTATTGAAGAAGATAGGTGATATAGTAAAAGAGAAAAGAGGTTGTGGGCATCGTGCAAAAGATGATGGCGCGTGTGCGACGAAAAGTTCAATCACTTCCATATGGGGCAAATAACAACTAATATTATAGCATTTTAATTATGTTTAAACTCCAAAGTGTTATAATTAAAACAAATTTGATTTCAAAGACTTCTAGATTTTACTTTTTTTAATAGTAATTTCAAAGTGTTGCAGTTTTGGTGTGTTCACCCTTTTTTAGTTCATAAATACAAAGTCTACCAAAAAAAAACATGTTACAATTTGGAGCTGTAAAACAATACAGATGCATAAATATCCACTTGGGGGAACGAAATTAATAAAAAATAGACAGGCACGCGCCGCAAATGGATCTAACCCACTCAAGTGGCACGTTTGTTGGCTATTACCGTGTGAATTTCGCAAGCTCAGTTTATTGTCTAACCATCTAGAAAGACTGAGGAAAACCACAAATTGTACTGCAATTAAATACCTTTATCGGCCGCCAGCAACACAAAGCAACCGATATTTAACAGCCCCAGCTAGTGTCTGACGCTTAACTGTGGCAAGAATGACACAAGTGGCGGTAACCGCCAAACAACTTCAACAACAGGTGATACATTTTCGAGCGAATATTGAAAGGCAAAAGTGAATATAATACACACACACATATGTATGCACATAGATACGTAAGTATGTGTATGTGTGTGAATACCTGCAAATGACATTTGTTAGAGCACTAATACTTTTCTCCTAAGTTTTTTATTGTTTTGTGTTAAATTATTGCTTTCTGGATCGATGATTGAGCTAAAATTTGTGATTTCCTATGGAAAAGTTGGCCACTAATAAAAAGTAATTAAGGTTTCTAATTGTAGCGGATATTTTAGTTTAGTATACCATATTACAGTAAACTAAATTTGTTTAAGAAATGAATTGTAGTACATTTGGTCAATTAAACGAGTACTTAGTTTCAGTTAACAAGTAACCATAGACATGACTTTAAATGAGCTGAATTTAAATTAGTACAAAGTGGCTGAACCAAGACTTTATTTTACCAGATGTGGTCCCCTAAAAACTAGAGCTCTTGTCGCAACTACGCTAAGGCAAATCAAAAATTTACTATAGTTAACAGAACGGGAATTAAAGCGGCGTAATTTTTTGTGTTTTTCAATATTTCGGTAAATTAATTGTTGAATAATCTTTGCCCAAAAAAGCAATTACACTGAATTTATTTGTGTTGTTGCTCCACTTATTCCCAATTGTTTCAAAAAGTGACACAATTGGTATATATTTTTTATAGCTTTCGTGCAGAAAAGGTTTCGAATAGAGTTGCCAAATTCAAAAAATGCATTTCTTGTATTACATTTTCGAAATATACATATCTCCCATTAAATATAATAAACTCACAACTCAAAAACCAACCATAATTAGTACAATGCCTGGAAGTGTGTTCTTGATAAAAAAGATAATCATATAGAGAAAAATATTATAAGGAAAAATAGATCTACAATTTTTTTTAATTATATTTTTAGCCTTTGTTAGTGGACAGCCATTTGTTCATTACTTGCGACGAAAAGGGGATCGACAATGTGAATGGCAACCATAAAAACTCGTATGTGAGAAGTGGCCAACTAGGCACATCTCCAAAGTCGAATAAGTATGCATGGTTCGAAGGAGACAATGTGTATTTGGTTGAATCAGAAGGGTATGGTGTATTAGGAGTTACTAAACTGGAAGAAACTCTTAAATGGCTATAACTCATAAAATGAAAGTGAGAATTGTACCAAAACTCGCTGGAATGGGCGGACACCAGACACAAGCCATTGATTTTTTATCACGCCATGTTGCGCAACTCGGTAAACCCTATTTGGAAGATAGCTGATGTAAAGTCTTATGCCGTCTATTATATAGCTCAGATCTGCTGACTATCATTTATTTCGATTCATTCAGAATGCCCTTCCTGGTATGTACTTTACTTCAGTTCAAGTTTTCAGTTCTAGAATAACAGTTATCATGTGCTCTATTCAGGATGAGACAAAATTTAAGCTTGCAAAGAAAAAACTTTGAATTAAATAGAGGGTAGTTCATATAAATAAGTTCTTTACAAAAACAAAAAAACAAATTCTTTCCGAATACTACTCTCGTTTATTATTAAAAAAATGTTTTTAGAGTAATTTTGGATCACCGATTCACTCTTGATTTAATATCACACATCATGATATGTATGTATAACTATTTTCGAATTTTTTTAGAATGGGGCTCGATAAGGAAATACACGGAGTACAAAAAATCAAACTGGAGCACCTAGGTATTTCTCAGAATCTACTATACCAAACCTTACCAATTTTAATATGCTTCACACTCCAACTTCGTTAGTACATCCTGTGAAAATTTTGGTTGGAAATCGGTTAAAACCACCTCCACCTTTCATATAATAGTAATTTACAAAAACTAAAAAAATCCACATTTAAGTAGTAATAAAAGGTTGGGTGGAGTTTCTTGAAGATAGTAGTGTCACTAACCAATTCAGAGCAAATACGTATATCAAATTTGATGCACACTCGAAAAATAAAGAATTTGTATTTGGTCAAATCAAATTTGGAAAATGGCCGTGGTAAACAATAATTGAAAGTCATTTAAATTTTCAAACTGAATAATATTATGTATATTAACTGGTTATATTTCATAGGTAAAAATCTTATAAGTTTTAAAGTCAAGTGCATTGAATTAACTGAATTTATCGCTTACAACTAATTATTATTATTTGAAATAAAAACATGCGCCGGCCACTTAAAGTTCAGTTTCACCCGAATTTAGACTCTTCTTTAATTGCTTGAATTCTGTTTTTAGCTCGATGAATTTCCTTTTCATAGTTCTTAGTTAATCTGCGTTATACATAGTATGTTATGTTAAAAAAAAATCAGAATTAAATAAATAAGCAAATAACTTAATAAAGGTTTCGAAAAACTGCTATGATATACCGTTGTTCTGCAGTTTTAGTCGGCCAAATGATGGAGTTTTGAAACAAAACCTCATTTCTGGAAAAGCGGTTGCGTGTCAGCTGTAAGTTGAATTTTTTTCTAAGGCTCAATGAAATTCGTGTCAAATTTTATATTTTTAAAATAAAAAAAGCAAATACATAGATGCTTGAAAATCATATAGTTTGTAGAAAAAAATCTCTGCTTTCTTATGAAAATTTAAAATGAAAATAAAATAAAACGTGCCCAGAGAAGAACATTTTTAAACATATTTTTTATAAAGCAATTTTGGGTCAATCCAAAGGAAAACTCTAACTGGACGATGTAAGTCAGAAGCTGATAAAAAATCTAATGATACATGCTTTGAGTTGCAAAAAATTAAAAGCAAGAAGAATAAAACACTCCAAAAATTATTTGGTGATAAATTACAACATTGAATTGAACCAATTTTTTTTTCCATACACTTGATGTGAAATGTACCATATGTGCGAAAGTCTCTCCTGAGAATATGGCTTACTTCTTAGCATTATATTATATAGGAATTTTGTTTCTATTTTCCCAAGTTTTCAATGACTGAATTTAGGGTTCGCAGTTTTTTTAAATAAATAAGGATGCCAAGTTGTTTTTTTATTAATGTTGGACTATTCATAAATATAATGTTTGTTTTTCAAACGACTCTTTTTGGTTTGTTACCAATAACCAACCCACAAAAAACTTACAACATTAAAATTGAATTACATAACTGCATTCATATATGTACATATATGGTTATCTAAATGCCGGAGAGGTATTTGAAATTATATGCTCGTTGACATAGATAAATTTAATGTCAACGACAATTAACGCAGCAGCAATAGCAGATCTTTACTACAAAAAAAAAGAAGAAAAAAAAAATGTTTTATGGCCGCCCAAAAACCAAAGCGGCAATAAATCATAAACATAAATACAAGCAGCCACACACATATGCTTGAAAAATGTATGTAAACACATAGTTTTTATTTAAGCAAATATAAACACTAATTAAATTTCTAACCATTTTTGGCATAATTTCGC
The DNA here is from genome assembly GCA_951828415.1 of Anomoia purmunda. Taxonomy (NCBI): domain Eukaryota; kingdom Metazoa; phylum Arthropoda; class Insecta; order Diptera; family Tephritidae; genus Anomoia; species Anomoia purmunda. The sequence goes on along the minus strand of OX639996.1, from coordinate 29,306,806 downwards.
ATTAACGATGTGGTTTTTATTATTGTTGCGCTAGTCAGTTCCAGCTGATATATTTTACCACTTGTATTGTTCATTTAATGTGTTGCTTGCATTTTTCAAAACACACACACACACATATACACATATTCGCACTTATGATATGTTTTTGTTTTTATCCAAGCCTGCCACTGCAATAATCCTCTCTTGCGATATCTTCGCCTGACAGGCAGCCTTTCCATCTGATCTCCACTGCACATTTTGTATAGCGCGCTCTTTTTCTTCCTCTCCTGTTGGTTATTACCACCGCAATAATTGTTGTTGCTATCCATAACTTTGGACAATAAGTTTTGTGGTGGCCGATTGTTGCTGTTGCATGTTGGTAGCTAGCGCATTGCATGCAGTACTTTCTTCCTAAGTATATAAAAGCACCATGATTTCGTAGCTTTGTCATTATTCAGTGGTGAAAAGTGGCAACGTTCAGTTCGATCAGCACAAAGTAGTGATCTCGTTGTTTTTACTAAAACAAAAAACAAAAAATATTTGAAATACCAAAAACTCACATAACGAATAACGATTTGTTATAAATAATTCAACAAAATAAATACATATATCTTAGCGTATAATTAATAAAAAAAAATCTAATTTGAAATGGCACTTAAGGTGAGCAATGCAAATAATGATATGTATAGAAAGTTTTTGACGGAATTAAGTGACTTTATACTCAAGTGTTTTAAAAAAACCCATATACTGTCAGTTAGTAGTGCAGAGTAAAAATAAATTCATATTGCATTACTGTGCATAAGGAAATATGGTAGATATTGCCGACAAAATATCTGTAGTTGTGAAGTCTGTGAGGATATCCTGCAAATGCTCAACTTCCGGATTTGGCGATTCTAAAATCTGCTGCAATTAATACCAAAACGCGATCGAATAAATATCACATACTTGCAGTACAACCGAAAATAAAATAGTGATAGTACATTTTTAAGAAAACGGACGAGTGAGAGCTACCTTGTAGCACTTAATGCAGCCCGTTAAGTTTAGGAATCTAAGCGAAGCCTTCGAATTTACGTTGCATACTCTTTCAAGTCAACAAAGCATAATTTGCGCAAATGTCCTGAGAAAAATTGCTGGTGTTTCTAAACCAGTTGTTTTGTTTTTGGCTACCTTTTGTGCAAATGCCCGGATCTAACGAGAAAACGTAAGATCACGCTGGTCTATTTGGTTTTAACACAATCTCCCGTGGTTCGCTGGTATCAAAATGACACTCAGTTGTTTCATCGCTATTCTAAACTCACGTAGATTAATTTTTATAGGTTGCAAAGAAAGAACGAATAAGTATTTAATTAAAATTTCTAATATAGTTATATGTATAAAATTTTTCTTCTTCATAATTGCCATAGTAGCTACTGGATGGATTTAGGGTTATGAATTTTTGCATATAAATAAATAAATATAGTAGGAGTATACAAAATAATTGCCATTATTGTAAGCACCAACTCGTTTTTACGTTTATTATGACCAGTTGCGAATACGCGGGGGTTTTTGAGTGTTAAAACCCCTCCTTCTACCCCAAAACGAGGATTGATATAACAATAATATGGGTTTAGAAAAAGGTTTATTAAAAAGGAGCATGCGAAATAAAATTTTCAAACATCAAACTTTCACCTCAGATCCAATTAAAAAAATGTCGTTCATGCATAAGAGCGTCGGCAAAAAAGCATAAATAATCATTGAAAATGTTTAGCTAATTGAAACTAGAATGGATGGGCTATTACATATCCGAAAAACTTCTAAAAAATTCTGAGAAAAATCTAAAACTTATACTTTAGTAAAAGTATATTACATTTTTGTAAAATCTCGTCGGCTGAATTGTATGGGTTATGTTATTTACTTTACTTTACTATTTTATACAATTTAATGGTATATAAAATAATGTTGGATCCTTTAAGCTGCAAGGCATGATACTTTTTTTTTATTAAGCATGTTGATAATTAAAAGAGAATTTCAAAATTGTAATGAAGCGAAGATTTTTTATATTTACATTTATCTTTTAATTTAAATCTCTGTTAATATTCATAGATGCTAGAACCTTCAGACATTTCGCACATTAACAAATTCTTTAGGTGTAGCTACCAAAACGGAGGAAAATTTCGATATACGCAAAATCTTAGCCGCGTTACTAACTTAGATAGAGTCTTTGGATCATTCGTGGTTATTATTTTTTCGAGTGCTCTAATTACAAACGAATGCACGAATAACGAATATCCATAAAATTTGATCTATTTAAAACAACGATCAAACTTCATTAAAAATTAAAGTAACGAAAAAATTTTAATTCGATTATAACGAATAACTTATCATGTTTTTATTACAAAATTTATCCATTTATATAATCAAAAATATAGGGGAAAATATCACATACTAATATCGCTATTAATTTTTCTTAAATTCTTAGTTTAGTTCAAAAACTGAAAATATGACTGAGGAAATGCGAATCTCCGACTGATTATTTTACTTTAAAAGTAAAAATCGCAAAGTGTTTACACAACCAAATCCAATACTAACGATTAAAACGAATATAAATGATCTAAATCCACTTATAACAACTTAATGGTTATTTTCTAATATTGTTCGAATGATAAACGCTGCAACTTTGAGAAAAGCTGTTCCTGTTAGATCCTATGACTGCAAGTTATCTTTCTTTTAGCTCGATAAGTCCTGCCTTCTGCCTGGCACTTGACTTAATGGCTTTTTGTTGATATGAGGAATAGAGTTTAATAATTATTAGTTAATGGATGAGGTTTAAATAAATCATCCAGATTTTCATAAAAATGGTAAAAGTTTTTTTCATAATAATTATCAGCGTTTTTGAACCATCAATAACTATTATTTTAAGGCCTATATTACAAAAGTATTTTCTTAATAATTATGAGTGATAAACTTTTTTTAAGTTTTCAAATACTTCTGTTTTGAGAAATTATTAATTCTTTTGGTAATAATTATGGATGAGAAAAAAATTTGAAGTATACAAAAGACTTTCGTCTTGAAACTTACATTATAAAATTCCTTCATAACAATTATGATTAAGATAATTGCTAGATCTTGAAATACTTACCTAATACCGAAATATTTTTCACTCATTATTATCATCAAAAAACCTTCGTAACTCTGCTATATCCGCAAAAGAAAGATATGACTGAAGTTTTCTGAATTTCCTGCACGCCTTCTTGAACATTTTTGGTTTGCAAATTTTTAGTTCCGTGGGAAATTTTTCAGTTACTATGGACCTATTTCTACATTCATTGAAAACAAAACTATCACAGTGCAAGTAGTGATTGACTTTTATTATTTTGTATTGCAATAATTATGTACATATGTCTCTGATTTACTTATATATCAATTTTGAAGGTGGTTATTTAGAAATGTCATGAGCCCTGCCAAAAATATCGCTTAAATTTTCAAGTAAAATAATTACATTTATATGGCTATAGTATATGTTCTCAATTTAAATCACATCGGTCTGTTAATACGGGGTTCGAATATATATCGGCTCTAGCGCCACCTTTCAGCTGAAGTTTCAAATAAAATAGTTATATTTAAGTGGCTCTTACGATTTTATCTTTCCCTACACCGACAACGGACACAAACATCATACAAGTGTATCGAACTTTTTCTATTTTTCTTTTGCTAAGCTAGGAATAGAACTATATTGCTAATTTATTCATTTATCCAATAAGCACCTTCTCTCACTATTATTAGAGTAATTTCATATCAATTTAGTAAGAAATTTCTTAAATCTTTAATTTTCAATTTCAGTATTTGATTTTCGCTTCGGTTCTGTGCCTTGCTGTGGCTTCACCCATAGGTCACTACTACGAGGAAGAGCATGGTGGCTATGAGGAAATTGGTGATCTTGGACATCATCAAATTGAACGCGTATCTTTGGGTGAAGATCACCATGGATATGAAGAGCATGAAGAGCATGTCGATTATTATGTAAGAGCGGAATATTTTTTTAAATTGAAACGTCCACTTCTTTTTTATTATTTTTTCTACATTCAAAATGCTTCCGCTTTCTACCTAATGTAATCAATAATAATATCATTTTTTTCTGATTCTAGGCGCCACCAAAGTATGCCTTTAAATATGGCGTAAATGATTTCCACACCGGTGATGTAAAGTCACAGCATGAATCGCGTGATGGTGATTCTGTTAAAGGTTAGTTGAAAATTTTAATATTACTTTAAATACGAAGGCAGGCTTGAGATTTACATTAAATAATGTTTTAAACATCTCACCTAGAGAAGTTTTCATACAGATCTGCATATAAGAATGTTATCTGATTTTAAAGTAGCGAGAGCTTAAATTCAATGTACTGCTATTTGTCACTTACGTTTACTAATTTTTTTCTCATTCAACAATCAAATCCATATAAATAAAAAATACAAACCTTCAACAAACTTCATAAAATCGTATTTTCAAACATTCAAGCACATTAAATTTCGCTATAATAAATAAAGTCCAATTTTCTACCGTTGACTTTTTACAATTTTTTTAGTCAAGTTGTTGTGTTTTGCCTTTCCTTTATTTAAAAGTAAAATTCATATAATACTATTTGTTACTTACGTTTACTCATTTTTTTCTCATTTTAATATATTGGATTCCAAACCTTTTAGGAAATTAACAATAGATCAACAACTTCATAAAATTGCTATAAAATTTTCAAACTTAAAGAATTTTTAGAAACTTTTATGGTACACACTAATATAGTCTATTCAATTTTGTTACAATAAAGTGCAATTCCCAAGTAGGTTGAAGTTACCTTTGATTATGATTTGACATTTTTTTAGTCGAAAGTTATGCGCATTTTCTTCAAAGTTTATTTTTAAGCAGCAAAAACAAGTATTATCGCAATCAACACGAATTTTCAAGAATTAAAATTTACATTTTATTATAACAAAATTGAATGCTCTATAAAACTGCGTACTTAGAAAGCTTTTAAAAATTCTGATTAACAGAAGTGAAAATTTGATGACGATTTTATGAATTTGTTGAACTTTTGCGAATTTTGTAAAAGGTTTAAAACTTTTATTTATACGATTGTTTATATTATAGGATGAGATATATTTTTATAAAAAAATAAATTAATTAAAAAATGTAAGCGGCAAACAGTTTTACTTATGTATTGAATTTTGGTGCTTTAGATATGACGAACAACATATATCTTCATGAAAAATAGTTAAATTACATAAAGATTAAAAAAATAGTTAAAATTTATCAATATCTGGAGTATAACATCTCTATCTATGAAATCGACTATATTATATAATTCCACATTACATGTGTATTCGAAATTTATTTTATAGCATAGAATTTTTTCCTTCAAATTTTCATCACACCTTTCTCATTTACAACAGGACAATACTCGTTGGTAGAACCCGATGGCTCCATTCGCACTGTGGACTACACAGCGGACAAACATAACGGTTTCAACGCAGTCGTGCACAAAACTTCGCCAGTACACCACGAAGAGGGACACTATTAAAAGAATTGAGTGAAACGAATGATCTTAATTGAAGCCAATCGCAACAGAAGTAGCAGCAGCAGCAGTAGCAACAGAAATGCAGTAACTAGTTGTAAATTCAAATCGAATTAGCTAAATTATAAAATAAGGAAACAGGTAATAGACAAACAAAACAAATTGAGATTACTTTAAATAATTTTCATTACTCATTTACATACATATGTATGTATAATTAAATTGCCATCTCAGAAAAGAAATAATAGCAAAGCAACTCATATGATTTAAAACAAAAAAACTTTGGTAGCATATTTTAGTTTTTTCTACTACGAATTGTAGTGTGAATGAACTTCATTATTTAATTATTTTTTCTAATTTTACTCCAATTCTGATACACTGTGATAGCGTTAATACTTATTCTAACTCATTCGACTGTTCATTACTATAAAACTATTGCCATTTGCACCACTGCCAATAATAACACCACCACTGTATACTATATAAACTTAACTTTATTGAATTAGTCACTATCTTGTATTAAACTTTACCCTAACTACATACCTATATTTGAGAACTAACGAATTTAATCATTTTAATAGAAAACCAGGCATTAAGCCTTTTACGTTTACGAAAAATGAAAGACTAATTACTTGGATTATATTGTACGCTACATCAACTGAAGACTTATTACTTGTAATTTTATTTTCTTCGCATTACTAACGAACTCATAACTATCATAGCTCTTTTCCGTAATAAAAAAATTGTAAATTAATCGATTGGCATGTATTTCGAAACAGTATCAAGTTTTGAGCTGGAATAAGAATTTTATGAAACTAATTATAGCATAGTTTCAGGCATTGCTTTAATTAAAGAGTGAGCATAATAGCGGCGATAAAAATATTTTACGCGGCTCGCCTCAAACTATGCTACTGGTTGATTAATTCTACAGCGCAAAAGTGACTCGATAACGAGATATGTGATTAGGTGGTAAATTTATCGAAACGAAAAATATTATTTAATTATAAACTGTATGGCTGAAACAGTATTGCCTTTGTGAACGATTTAAAATTTATTGTACATTGATTTATGCTGTATGCTTTTCTAATAAATAAAATGTGAAAACAAATTAAATAATATGCAATACAAAATTTAATAAAAAAAAACATCATTCATTAATTTTTTCCAGCAACGTTTTAATTTTCAAGAGGAAGGAAGTTTTACTGAATTAATTTTGCAATAAGAAAATCAATTTCTGATTGAAGTTAAGCTAAAAATTCGTTTGGGTGATTCGCAAGGTGTTAGAATGTAAAGTACAAAATTTTTTAGTTTTCATTAGTTGTTTCAATGCAACCCAAACAAATAAATTTTGAAATCTACTTTATGACTTAATGATTGGTGACACACTATGACATCTTGTAAATCATCAAATTATATTAATAATTACCTTAATTAATTATCGTTAGAAGAAAGAAATCGAAAAGAAAAATTAGGCAGAGAAATAATGTGGATAATGAAAATTTGTTAATTTTTTTCTTCAAATGTACTGATCATTTGTTTTATTCGGTTACTTTTTTATATTGACTATTTTCGATTGTAGTTTATAAATTTTCTATTAGGAAATGATATCTTTTTGGAAATTTTTGTTGATTGCAATGAACGCAAGTTGCCGTTTAATAATTAATAAAGCCGTTTTCCTCTATTAGTAACCTATTACTATTAGAAGTAATCTGAATATATACTATTTTTTTTATAGCTAAAATAAAACATAACCAAAAAAATAGAAATAGTCAGTATAATCAGCAAAATTATGTATAATAAACTTATCAAAATTAATTAGGTATAAACATAAAAAAGTAATCATATCATCGCAGTTAATTGAAATATTTATATTAAAAAAATTGTCGAATAAAATCAGAAATAGTAAAAAATAAGTAGTCTAAAATAAAAATAATCAAAAAGTATCAAATAGTCAAAAAAAGCTAAATAATTAAATATTCAAAATCGACAAAAATAAAAAATGTGATTAGTCATATTATTTTATTGTTCTTTCGTAATTTTTTTTATTACATTTTGCTTCAATCCCATAAACAAAATAATATTTTTTATTATTTCTTATTAAAAAACTGCACACTTTATTATTGATGATAAAAAGAGACAGTCATTTATATTCAGGAATTTAAATTTTAATTTCAAAATTTGGAATTTTACCAGAAACTTAAGCAGCTACGTTGTGTTGTGACAGCTGATTTTAAATTTGAATAACTCCACCGGAAGTCCTTTTCCCGCAAACATGAAGCCGGTAGTTTAGGAATACCCTGTATAGAAAAATAATCTATATAAATAATAGGCATCCATTAATTAATAGAAATAAAAATCCTAATTTCTACCTATGTATTAATAAATGAAGTCTTCGGCTACGAAAGACTTAAGCAACGAACCCGCGTGTGCGTTCAACTGGATTATAGGCGATACTCGTTTCGCTCCAAAAAAAACAAAAAATTGTGGTTGATCGTATCAGCTGACGTACTGCCAAATTTAATACGCATCGAAAATCGTAATACATAAATAGTACATATAATAAATATTATGAAAGCAAGAAGGCAATAAACTTTACTATTTTAATGTCTTAATAAATATTTATAACATTACAGCTTGGCGCTCAACATGTCATTGGCAATTATGAAATCGCGGTGGCAACGCCTTTGCTGGTTTTTCCATATCATTGAACCTGCACTTCAACATGTGAGTGGAACGAGTTCGCGTACAAGGAAAACGAACGAACATATCGGGAAATAGAAAAATGTGTAAGACCATATAAAAAAAACCTACGAATTCGTTAGCTGTTCGAACGCATGCACTTACTTAGATGCACATGCAGCACTGCATATAAACAAAAAAATAAATAAAAAATACCTCAATAATGGTTAATGCGTCTGCGTGCAAGTTGTGCAAAATATCAATGCTTGGCGATTTCATTGGCTCGCGCTATCTTTTATTTGTTGGAGAGTTTTTTATTTTTATTTTTAGATTTATTTTAAGTCTTTGTTGCGACTTTCGCTGTTGACGAAAAAATCTATGGCAAGAGCGAAAATAAACAGGTGGTCAGTACGGCTGTACCAGGGACGTTCGCTTAACGGTTCATATGTGAGTTTTATTAAATCGCATGGAATGGACGAGTAGGCCAAGTGATAATTGTCGCTGATGTCTGTGAAATGTCTGCAATGACTGGTATGACTAGTTATTGATTTTTCATTTGCTCATTTTTTTTTACTTACAAGGAAATGTTGGTTGATTTAGTAGACTCTACCGGTCAGTTGATTGATAAATTGATTGTGACAGAGACCGAGCTAGACTTATTTATTTTGTAAAATATAATTTTCCGGAATTACTTTTGCGCAACACAATTGTTTTATATTAGTGAACAGTATTAAAAACCTGTATGAATTAAAATCCCTCGTTGGTTAGTCATGAGTTCGCTGGCCTCTCGTGAGAGTGAAGAATAAGCTTCACCCAATATCTAATCTAAAAAAGCTTTGTTGTATAAAAGAATATCTACACAATTTGAAAAGGATGATTGATAGCTAAATTTATTTAATTTTTTTTTTCGTTTTCACTATCGTCAATATTGTTAATAGGCAGCCCACCAATGACATAAAAATTGGGGTCTTGTACAGGCCACTACGATGCTAACCTTTGTTTTCAGGTTATAAAGTGATTAAAAAACCATCCAGACAACAAACGTAAGAACTGCGCTGTAATCGGAAAACTTCCAGCGCGACAAAAATTCGGTTAGATTAAGTTTAGCGACTTGTCAATTTGAAAATTATTATACCAGCTTCAGAAACTTCTTGCAAAGGATAACTTAGCACTTTATTATTGGAATTAGTATTTGCTGAAACTAAATTAGTCCCTGATTTGTTGTTGAATTTGATTACACCTAAAGATGCTTAAAATTTTTATTAAAGACTTACAGATTCACAGGGACAGTCGAAATGCATTTTTTTATATAAAGCTTCTTGGCATCAACGAAATAATATGAATTATTTTTTTTTGCTGTCACCGACGAGAAATAGTTTGAATAGGTTTTTATGATGTGTGTGTGTAGGAATCTTACAACTAATCAGAGCCTCAACAAAAATATCAATACCATTGAATTTTTTTAACGTATGCCAAACTTATTTTATATTCTTAATTTCACTACCTAATAAACAACATTAACATTTTAATTGAGAGTTAATAATTTCTGAATTTGGACTAGAATACTTTTTTAGCTTTATTTGCACGCGTAGTTTAACAAAAACTCCACTACATCGAAGTTTTATTTATAATAGCTATAAAAATTATGATCAACGAAATTTTCGCATTCATAATTTGTTTTCTCTACTTTTTACTTCCTCTAACACAATTTGTTTAAAGTGGTATTTTACAAATATACTTGGATCATAATATTAAAGTTATTCAATGAGTTGACCAACCACTTTGAGGGATACCACGGTATCTTACGGCTGAGTTTGGCTAAATGAGAAGTCACCTTGATTATTTCGATAAAATGATAGATATGATATCATGGTAGTCGAGTAGCCTATATTGACTAATTTTTATGCAGTCGTGTGAAAAAAAAATTATGAAATGAGAAAAGAATACCTGGGCGTATCTCCAGTTACAACAAATATCGTTCGAATATTATATATTTAGGACGAATTTTCAGATTTCTTTAATGTTACTTAGTTTTTTCCTGGTTACCGTCGACTGGTAAGCATTTAGTGGTAGGACTATTTAGAAAATCAACACTCTCATAAATAAAAAATCACTACAACTCCGTTAGGTTCTAATTAGATCTTATTACTTACGTTCTGGAGGCGTAAAAATTGCTGTGCCAAACGGTGACAAATTTATATGGTGAGATATATTTTTACTATGGTGAAAAAATATTCCTTTTCAGGTATGCCAATCTGTAAATTTTTACTGCAGGAAAATTTTGTCAGCCAAGTTGCTGGATTAATAAATAAGTAACATTAAAACCAAACACAATGACTTAGTGTTCTATTTAATTTTAATTTTTAGCTAACTCTTTGAATATTAATTATATACTTACTGGTTTCATTGATTGATATTTTTTATTTTTTGCCGGTGATGTCATTTTCGGTTAGCTTTCGTATGTATAACCTACATTCATTTCAGTCTTCCTCTTTATTCTGCTTGCTGTCAAGAATATCCGATTACTAGTCAAATTTGTCACTAGCCCTTTGAGGTCGGCAAATTATATTCACCTCAAAGTTATTAAAAATTTCAATTCCAAGAATCTTTGCTACCGTTTTGCACATACCGTAATATAAATAATTGTTTTCAGTTATCTTTCCTGAAATCTCGCCTCATAATTCTTACCTCTTAATTTGTTGATTGGGCTCAAGTTGCCATTATTAGTGAGAATTTTGATTTTGGAATAATTTTTTTACTCAAAGTTGTTGTATCTCAGCGGTTTCAAATACACCACTTGTAAGTCATATTCTGGGATTGCTTTAATTTTTGGCTTTAGCTCAGTTTTATATATCCATATAATCTAAAATTATTATATACCTCCATCGTAAGATTTAAGCTCAAATATAAAGTGTTTATGGTATGCTTTGGAAAAGGTTTGTATTCGGTTTAGTTTTGTTTTTTCCAAAAAGCGTCATTCACACACAATTGATGGTGTTTTCGAAGATATTATTTATGGTCTAGACTCGTCACTTAAGACTATATACACTAGTACACTATTTCCTAAGTCTACTTAGTCTAGACTCACTGACCACATTCCTTTATGTATTGCTAAATACTCGCGAACCAACAAAGAGCACTTCAAAGCTGGAGGATAACACTATTTCTCACTTTTATCTTCGAGATTATGAATAGTGTGATGACACATCTTTTCCTTTTCAGCAGACATACTTCCTTACCTCTCATAGAAAACTTTGAAGTCATGATATTTTTTCATATTTTGTATGCCCCTAATGCTCCTATATTAAGAGCTCTAAAAAATTATATTTTCTTTTAAATTCCTTAGCTATAGGTTGCTCATAGCCAGGGTCTAAACTTAAATTACAGTTAAATGAAAATAAAAAAATATAACTACATTAGTACTGGTATTTTTACGCAATTTGTAGGGGGATGTGTTTCCTATATTATAAGATTAAATTAATAAATTATTAAAAGAATAAAATAAACGAATGCAACTACACACGACATCCCAATTCCAAGCCTCTATTCTAAATCCAAATATCGCTGACTTAAATCTAGCAGACACTTTAACCCTCCTGGTAAGCGTAATTTTATTTTATTTACAGTGCTAATCTAATTCTAGTTTTTTTCTTATTTTTTTAAAGACATGATAATACAAGTAAATTTAATTTCAGAAAAAATAAATAATTCGTGGCCCAAGCTAAAATAATAAAATGTAAATTGCTTTCCACTTAATTTACCCTTTTACTGACGGAATCTCAGAAATTCGGCAGAGACAATTTCTCTTCGTGCTACCCAAAGCGGCATTGAAGTCGGTAAAAGGGCTATGCTTGACGATTCAATGTATTTTTGTCTATGCTATTTTTTTAGGATTTGTCAGATCTGAAACCAAATTAATAAGGTCCAGTCCATTGGTCCATGATGTGTTTCATTCTCTCACATCGTATCGTCAATAAGAGCTTACTATAATTGGCGCAAACAGCAGGTCAATCATTTTTTTACAGAGCTACTGAAGTATATTTTTTGCACACATATTCAGTTATTTTTATAAATATGTATTGAATAAAGCAAATTCAATAACAAAGTACTTTTCGCTGAACTTTGCATTGTTGTATAACTGGAATAGTAAGCTGTACTTACCTGGTTTAATGAGGAAATCGGTTGCGTTTTAATAATCTCAACTTAACTAAAAAGAATCCATCTCTTTCTAATACAAAGTCCACATAAATTTAGTTCTAGTGTAGTCAGTATGAAACTATGCAATTACTGTTGATGATGATAAAAAATAAAAATGCACGCATCAATACCTTTTCCTTTTTTTCACATATTTTCATCCTGCAGCTATTGTAGTTTAGCCAAGCTAAGCGCCGCTTTTAAGAGTAATCATATATTTTAAGTCTTTGTTGCGACTTTCGCTGTTGACGAAAAAATCTATGGCAAGAGCGAAAATAAACAGGTGGTCAGTACGGCTGTACCAGGGACGTTCGCTTAACGGTTCATATGTGAGTTTTATTAAATCGCATGGAATGGACGAGTAGGCCAAGTGATAATTGTCGCTGATGTCTGTGAAATGTCTGCAATGACTGGTATGACTAGTTATTGATTTTTCATTTGCTCATTTTTTTTTACTTACAAGGAAATGTTGGTTGATTTAGTAGACTCTACCGGTCAGTTGATTGATAAATTGATTGTGACAGAGACCGAGCTAGACTTATTTATTTTGTAAAATATAATTTTCCGGAATTACTTTTGCGCAACACAATTGTTTTATATTAGTGAACAGTATTAAAAACCTGTATGAATTAAAATCTCTCGTTGGTTAGTCATGAGTTCGCTGGCCTCTCGTGAGAGTGAAGAATAAGCTTCACCCAATATCTAATCTAAAAAAGCTTTGTTGTATAAAAGAATATCTACACAATTTGAAAAGGATGATTGATAGCTAAATTTATTTAATTTTTTTTTTCGTTTTCACTATCGTCAATATTGTTAATAGGCAGCCCACCAATGACATAAAAATTGGGGTCTTGTACAGGCCACTACGATGCTAACCTTTGTTTTCAGGTTATAAAGTGATTAAAAAACCATCCAGACAACAAACGTAAGAACTGCGCTGTAATCGGAAAACTTCCAGCGCGACAAAAATTCGGTTAGATTAAGTTTAGCGACTTGTCAATTTGAAAATTATTATACCAGCTTCAGAAACTTCTTGCAAAGGATAACTTAGCACTTTATTATTGGAATTAGTATTTGCTGAAACTAAATTAGTCCCTGATTTGTTGTTGAATTTGATTACACCTAAAGATGCTTAAAATTTTTATTAAAGACTTACAGATTCACAGGGACAGTCGAAATGCATTTTTTTATATAAAGCTTCTTGGCATCAACGAAATAATATGAATTATTTTTTTTTGCTGTCACCGACGAGAAATAGTTTGAATAGGTTTTTATGATGTGTGTGTGTAGGAATCTTACAACTAATCAGAGCCTCAACAAAAATATCAATACCATTGAATTTTTTTAACGTATGCCAAACTTATTTTATATTCTTAATTTCACTACCTAATAAACAACATTAACATTTTAATTGAGAGTTAATAATTTCTGAATTTGGACTAGAATACTTTTTTAGCTTTATTTGCACGCGTAGTTTAACAAAAACTCCACTACATCGAAGTTTTATTTATAATAGCTATAAAAATTATGATCAACGAAATTTTCGCATTCATAATTTGTTTTCTCTACTTTTTACTTCCTCTAACACAATTTGTTTAAAGTGGTATTTTACAAATATACTTGGATCATAATATTAAAGTTATTCAATGAGTTGACCAACCACTTTGAGGGATACCACGGTATCTTACGGCTGAGTTTGGCTAAATGAGAAGTCACCTTGATTATTTCGATAAAATGATAGATATGATATCATGGTAGTCGAGTAGCCTATATTGACTAATTTTTATGCAGTCGTGTGAAAAAAAAATTATGAAATGAATGAAAAGAATACCTGGGCGTATCTCCAGTTACAACAAATATCGTTCGAATATTATATATTTAGGACGAATTTTCAGATTTCTTTAATGTTACTTAGTTTTTTCCTGGTTACCGTCGACTGGTAAGCATTTAGTGGTAGGACTATTTAGAAAATCAACACTCTCATAAATAAAAAATCACTACAACTCCGTTAGGTTCTAATTAGATCTTATTACTTACGTTCTGGAGGCGTAAAAATTGCTGTGCCAAACGGTGACAAATTTATATGGTGAGATATATTTTTACTATGGTGAAAAAATATTCCTTTTCAGGTATGCCAATCTGTAAATTTTTACTGCAGGAAAATTTTGTCAGCCAAGTTGCTGGATTAATAAATAAGTAACATTAAAACCAAACACAATGACTTAGTGTTCTATTTAATTTTAATTTTTAGCTAACTCTTTGAATATTAATTATATACTTACTGGTTTCATTGATTGATATTTTTTATTTTTTGCCGGTGATGTCATTTTCGGTTAGCTTTCGTATGTATAACCTACATTCATTTCAGTCTTCCTCTTTATTCTGCTTGCTGTCAAGAATATCCGATTACTAGTCAAATTTGTCACTAGCCCTTTGAGGTCGGCAAATTATATTCACCTCAAAGTTATTAAAAATTTCAATTCCAAGAATCTTTGCTACCGTTTTGCACATACCGTAATATAAATAATTGTTTTCAGTTATCTTTCCTGAAATCTCGCCTCATAATTCTTACCTCTTAATTTGTTGATTGGGCTCAAGTTGCCATTATTAGTGAGAATTTTGATTTTGGAATAATTTTTTTACTCAAAGTTGTTGTATCTCAGCGGTTTCAAATACACCACTTGTAAGTCATATTCTGGGATTGCTTTAATTTTTGGCTTTAGCTCAGTTTTATATATCCATATAATCTAAAATTATTATATACCTCCATCGTAAGATTTAAGCTCAAATATAAAGTGTTTATGGTATGCTTTGGAAAAGGTTTGTATTCGGTTTAGTTTTGTTTTTTCCAAAAAGCGTCATTCACACACAATTGATGGTGTTTTCGAAGATATTATTTATGGTCTAGACTCGTCACTTAAGACTATATACACTAGTACACTATTTCCTAAGTCTACTTAGTCTAGACTCACTGACTACATTCCTTTATGTATTGCTAAATACTCGCGAACCAACAAAGAGCACTTCAAAGCTGAAGGATAACACTATTTTTCACTTTTATCTTCGAGATTATGAATAGTGTGATGACACATCTTTTCCTTTTCAGCAGACATACTTTCTTACCTCTCATAGAAAACTTTGAAATCATGATATTTTTTTATATTTTGTATGCCCCTAATGCTCCTATATTAAGATCTCTAAAAAAATTATGTTTTCTTTTAAATTACTTAGCTTTAGGTTGTTCATAGCCAGGGTCTAAACTTAAATTACAGTTAAATGAAAATAAAAAAATATAACTACATTAGTACTGGTATTTTTACGCGATCTGTAGGGGAATGTGTTTCCTATATTATAAGATTAAATTAATAAATTATTAAGTGAATAAAATAAACGAATGCAACTACACACGACACCCCAATTCCAAGCCTCTACTCTAAATCCAAATATCGCTGACTTAAATCTAGCAGACACTTTAACCCTCCTGGTAAGCGTAATTTTATTTTATTTACAGTGCTAATCTAATTCTAGTTTTTTTCTTATTTTTTAATAGACATGATAATACAAGTAAATTTAATTTCAGAAAAAATAAATAATTCGTGGCCCAAGCTAAAATAATAAAATGTAAATTGCTTTCCACTTAATTTACCCTTTTACTGACGGAATATCAGGAATTCGGCAGAGACAATTTCTCTTCGTGCTACCCAAAGGGGCATTGAAGTCGGTAAAAGGTCTATGTTTGACGAGATTTAATGTATTATGTATATTTTTTTAGGATTTGTCAGATCTGAAACCACATTGATAAGATCCAGTCAATTGGTCCATGATGTGTTTTATTCTCTCACATCGTATCGTCAATAAGAGCTTACTATAATTGGCGCAAAAAGCAGGTCAATCATTTTTTTACAGAGCTACTGAAGTATATTTTTTGCACACATATTCAGTTATTTTTATAAATATGTATTGCATAAAGCAAATTCAATAGCAAAGTACTTTTCGCTGAACTTTACATTGTTGTATAACTGGAATAGTAAGCTGTACTTACCTGGTTTAATGAGCAAATTGGTTGCGTCTTAATAATCTCAATTTAACTAAAAAGAATCCATCTCTTTCTAATACAAAGTCCACATAAATTTAGTTCTAGTGTAGTCAGTATGAAACTATGCAATTACTGTTGATGATGATAAAAAATAAAAATGCACGCATCAATACCTTTTCCTTTTTTTCACATATTTTCATCCTGCAGCTATTGTAGTTTAGCCAAGCTAAGCGCCGCTTTTAAGAGTAATCATATATCTCTGATGATTTTAATAGCTAGGGAGTGATTTTGCAAGTTTGCGAAAGAGTCGTCATTATAACGGTTCGTAAAACTTTTTCTACCCATCAGTTGCCACAATTGTGCTTTTTTTGGTACAATTTGAATACGAAAAGTATTCTGACACTACATTGACTCTTTTGGTACAATTTGTATACAATGCCAAGTTTTGATTTTAGTTAAACGGGGTTATTCTGAAAACCAAATAAAAGATTTTCGAAAACGAGTCGATTTTCAGTAGTTTCGAATTTTGGAACTTGTCTTCTAAACTCATATTTTGTCAACTTCGCACAAACATAAACTGAACTTGATTTTGCAACATTAGAACTTTCCCCATCTTATTTGTTAAGGCAAAAATGTAATGAAAAAATTAAAGAAAAAATATATATAAAAAAAGAAGATAAAGAATCTGATTAATAAGAAGAAAGAAGGGTCACTCTTATTATTTTTTATTTATTAAATAAAAACTTATAGGGGATTTTCTCTGTATTTCTCTTCTCTTATCATGAATACAAATTTGCAGAGATCTCTTCATCTGTCTTTGTTTCACATTCGAACTTTGAATTCGAAGAAAGTAAGTAACACGAATATTAGGAAAAGGGAGATTTGGTTGATGTGCTTTGGAGAACATTTTCTAAATATTTGAAAGGGAATTGGGAAAGTTCTCAAATTTGAACATTTATTTGGCCATATTCCTCTTAGTATCTTCGAGAAATAAGTTAAGGGAACTCTGATCGAGTACTTTATTTGCATGTTAAGTTTAGATATTTGGAGATGGTCAGCTTTTTGTATCTCTCCGTGCCAAATTACATCTTGTGAATAAGGTTTACGTCTCTATGGATATAATAAAAACAAACCTATATTTCGCGTACTGTGCATTTGTACAAACGCAAATATCTTCTATGTATATTAACTATTTTGGGACACCGGCTGAATCGATCTTTGAAATTTCTACGGAAAATTTCTTAAACATTTTTAGTTGTATCATTTCTTTCTCTGGAAATATATGTAAATTTCGAATTATTATTTTAATTTTTTAGTTCTTGTTTTTTGAAAGGATTACTTATAAATCAAGTTACAAATATATTCGAAATATTTTTATTGGAAATTAAAAAAAAAATCTTGGTACGTATTTGTTTAATTTTGTGCATTTATTTCAGACATTTGGTACAATTTCGAAAGGTTAATTTATCATCTCTGTCGCTCATAGGAACACACTTCCAATCCACCGAATGCTGCTTGGGTGTTGAGATGCAAGGCAAAAATATTATTTGGACTAAAAGTATACTTCAGATATTAAAGCAAACTTTCGCGTTTAAACTGTGGTGGGTTCTACTACAGTGGATGTCAAATTGAAGACATGTATATGTATGTATGCATACAAATATATTTAACAGGGTATTTGGCCGCATATACCTACGTGCATACATACATACATACATATGTTCATGAGTGAGTAAAAATTTGTGAAGCGGGCCACTATTTTTGGATTTTATTTATTCTTTCGCGACTCGCAATTCCGATTATGCTTGTTTCTTAAACACTTAGTTGATGCTGTACTTGCTGTTTCCATTTTTTACATATAATAATTTTTTGCCTATTTGATATTATATTATATTATTTGACATCTTTTCAGCAAAAGTTGTTAAAAATTTTTCAAATATTATAGCTTTACTCATAGCTTTAAGATCGTTCTTTCACTAATATTATAGTACAGTATACTAAAAAAAAAATGATGCAATGCAATGCGAGAAAAGTTAATCTAAATCGGTAACCAAAAAAGACGAATTAAACTTTTTTAATTTTGTTGATTCTAAAAATTTTTTTTTCTCAAATTTTAAATTTTCCGCCTGAAAGGGGAATATTTTTTCTACTGAAAATATTCTGAAAAAATATTTTTAATTAAATTAAATACTTACTTTAGGGAATAATATGAAGATGCAGACTTAGCTTCTGCTCACGAATTCATAAATCGCTGCGCATGTGTTGAACCGAAAGCTTTTTCTTTCCTCAATACTTTGCCGAATTGCTTAAGAAATGTCATTTTCTACTATTAATAGGGTCGAAATAAAAGTCTCACAATTTGTTAACTTTGATGAAATTCGTTAGCGCATTATGAAATATCAAATTAACTTACATAATGCCGCCACTTGTTTCATATGGATTATTACTGACTTTTAAATTATATATAACGTTGTAAAACTTAATCAAAAAATTTCAATATTTAAAATTATATATAACGTGGTAAAACTTAATAAAAAAATTTCAATATTTAAAATTGACTCTAAATTCTTTTATTAATGGGTTTATGCCTCAGGAATGCGCTTACAATACACTAACTGCGGAATTTAGGTCGAAATATATTTATGTGTATGAATATAAAATATAAATTTTTGCTTCTAAAACAATTACACTAGTCAACAGGCAAAAATTATCAAAGTGACAACGTTCCTATGCCTTTGCAAATCGGTTACTTACCTTAAAAATCTAAATGATATTTTTTTGGTTGAAGTTTATTCGCAAAGAACGCTTGACCTGTAAAATTTCAAATCAAAGATAATTCCCCTTCGTAAATTATTTCAAAACATTTTACTTCAATAAAGATAACAGTTTCGAGATGTATGTATGCAAAGTAGGGTGGTATTAAAGTGCAAAAACTCAAACAAATGCAAAATGGATCCATAAAAGAACTTGATATTCAAAAAACGTAGATTAAAAACTGGATATTATTCTTTGAAGCAAGAAAAATATTGATTTTTTAGTAAAAAACATGTGTTGCAAAAAATGTATGAAAAATAAATTTAAAAATTTTAATTTTTGTTTTTACTCTTTTCTTAAAAAATACAAGCCGTAAGACATTTCCGAAAGTTCTAACAAATTATTTATTTTTTCAAGTTTGTTAAACTTTCATAAGATTTTTACAGAATTAAAAATTTTGGTTTTTATGAACGTCTGGGTGTTCACCAAGTCTGTGGAGGACTCGCTTAAGTTGCTTGCCGATACTCACTTTCCGTATGTATCGACGCCCAACCTATCGCTAAATCTTTTTTGCATAGAAAGTGAAACGTCATGGGGGCTAAATCATTTACACCTTATAAAATCCGAGGTCCCGATGATATCCTTCCGCTCCTGCAGCAGACTGTAGAGGATGCAATTAAAAAAAAAATCATGGCTTTTGTTAATTTTCCAAAGCTCTATAGCCCTTAACTACATTAACCTGTGCCATGGATGCAAGAGAAAGTAGTATTTATTCCGAAGGCGGACAGATGAGACCATAGTGTTACTGCAGTCATCTGACCAATAAGTCTGCCCTCCTCTTCAAACTTAACTGGGCTATTCCTGTCCGTGGTAGGCAACACCATGGAGGGAGCCAGTGAAGGTTTAGTGAGAACCTCAAATGAGATTCCGATTCCAGTCTCAGTAGGTACCTAGGATCATTTACCTTCCTCTTGTTTAGCAATCGGCTCTATGATAACGCACGACGCCAGGATATATAATCGCAAAATTAGCATGGCCGAATCTCTAACGTCGCGATACTCGAGACAGTTCTCACTGGACTCTGGCCGATCGAATCCCACGCCAGAAGACTTGGTGTTGATCACAATGATTACTGCAAAATCAACAAGAGCCGGTTGAGCGTCTCCCGCGGAGATATCCGGCTCTAATGAGGAAAGGAAATGCCCCCAGAGTGGCCCCAGAGCGGCATTTCCACTGCAGAATTTATGCAAACATAACATGTTCTAAAATTATTATCAACTTCGGTAGTTGGTTTTAAAGAAATAATCTGAGTTTATATGCCATCAAAATAGCACTCAGCTACTAATGGAGCATTGAACTCCTTCACCGCCATTCTAACCTAACCTGACCTAACTTCTGGCTTATGTTATTAAATAATCTCGATTTTTTCAAAAAAATTTTGAAACAATTTTAATATGGGAAAAGTTGTCAATATTGCAAAGAAATAATATGAGTCGATACACATATATGAAAGTTTATGCTATAGGTTTTTCATGGCATATTTGAATCATTTATTTTTTTGCAAACACCAACTAAAAGCTGTGCAAAAATAAAATAGTAAAGAAAAAAATACTATATTTTTTGATGAGATGAAGCCGAGTATTTTGACTTTCCTATTAATATTAAATCATGGCATTTTTTCAATTGTGGATTCAATTTTTTAAAATATGCATTAAACTGCAATTCTCGAGGTTATCTTGAACACAACAAGATGACTTTAGAACGAATGTAACATCGAAATTCCACAGCGGCAATCTTAGTATAAATAAAAATTAATGATTTGTAAACTAGCGTAATTGAATAAGGAGTAAAAGTTGCTAAACTTATTAAAAATTTACCCAAAGAAAGAAACAAGCAATAAGTAAAAAAGTGCAATTGGCAAAATAACAATTGAGTAATAATATATTTGGAACATAGCGATTGCAATGATATTTTGAGCTAAGCAAAATAAATGACTGGAATTAAGGTTACAAGCATAAAAAATGACATAAAAAATAGAAAGGCAAATAAAACAATGCAGACATTATTTTCAAGAAAACAATTATACATTTACATACATAATAAATAAGTAGCACAGAAGGTATGCTATGTAAATTGTGCGACATTTAGTATCAGACATTTTCGACATAAGTTTCTTTTAACCTTCAAAAAACCAAAAAAAAAACGCCATGGCTGCAATTAATTAGAGTGAAGTGATGCAGAAACCAGCCTAAAAAAGTAGTCAACTTTACACAGCCCAGTGAAGCAGCGCCGATTGTGAGCTATGGAAAACTCAGTTGGGGTAAAAGCAAATAGCTTGAATGCCAAATTCACTATGGGCTGTTACAACTTGCCACCATTCCATCGCCGCATCGACCGTCAATACTTCCATCGACACCAATGTGGTTGGAAACGCCACTGACTTTGCCTTTATTGCTGCTCAAACGCTGTTGTGTCCCAATTGTTTGCCTTTACTCGTATTTTTCTGCCTATAAACAGTGGCAGTTTAAATACCGTAACGGATTATTAAAGTTTACCTCGGTTGAAGTTCAGGGATGTCATATAAAATGGGCAGTTTTTCTTAAAATCGTAAAAGCTGATGACCTATTTTCCTAATAGGCGTAATTTTTAACGGTGACCCAAACCATTCACCTCTTGTTTTTTTAAATATTTGCTGTTTTTGACTACATGCAAATTTTTTGCTTTAGGTTTTTATATAAAACGAGCTCATTATATAAAAAAAAACACATACAAATGAAAATTTCAATTGTTGTTAAAAATTTATTAAATTCCCAAAAATGTTCGTTGAGATTTCAAGCCTTTTAATCTGAATTTTTTGAAAATTTTTTAGTATGCAGTTTTGGAACCAATCCAATTTTATGCAAAATTCATGTCTCAAGAGGCGAAAAACTCCTGTTTATTTATCCGCTATATGAGAAAAAGTAAGTAAAATTATAATTTCGAAACATTTGCAAAAATCAATACAAATTTCTAGACTCTTGAGACTTGCATATTACAACAAAAAACTGCGTACCGAAAAACTGCGTAAAAATTTAAAGGTTTTGTTAATTAGGTTATTTTATATGACGATTTTTTTAAATAAAAAATAACGAAAAAAAAATTATCGCGCGAAACAGTGCGAATATTGATAAAAATTCACCATGCGGTCATTTGATTCACTGCACAATAGATCTTACACCGGTATTCCGTAAGCAGTCTCTAGTCGCAAATTGAGACTTTTCGGTGGTGAGATTGACTTTGAGACTGATCGGTATTCAGTAAGCCGCCTCAAGTCTATAGTCTCAAAATAAAGTCACTCATTCCTTAAACGATTGGTTTACTGCTTTTCACCACAGTCTTTGGTAAAATTTGTTGAGACTGAATACCGAAATCGTGTCAAGTCACAAAAGATGCCTCTAATTAATAGTCTTAAACTTAGTGACTTGAGATGAGACGGAATTACGGAATACCGGCATTTGTTGAAAGAACTTTAATAAAAATAACGGGAAATTGTTGTAAGTGAGCGTGATAAATTATTTGCCACTACCATTTTTTAAAACTACTGTTCTTTACGGTATTTCGTGGGCTTAAGTTTTTATTTCATTTGATTTTGATAGATGAAAATTTCTTGTTCATTCCTTGAACGTAATTTTATATGAATTTTTTGTTTTTCTTTCAGAGTTGGATAGTTGGTTCATCTCAGAAAAAAATTAAAAAGAGAAGGAAACTTATTTTCGAAAATAATTTTGAAGAAGGTTGCCAGCAGTTTGAAAGGATTAATATAAATTAATTAAGATATTTCTACACAGAGCGAAAATACCGCCTAAAATTCCCTATAAATCAAAACAAAATTTAGCTGATTTCTCTATGATTTTTTCCAATGAGAAGCCCTCTTCAATAAAATCTAGAAGAGACCCTGTAAAATCGAGATTAAAACTTTTGACTATAATTAAGAAGAATCAAAATCAAAATCTTTCCAATAAAATCTAGTAGATAACCTCTCAAATTAGATGAAATTCTTGTCAACAAAATTAAGAAGGAAATCTTGGTTATCTTTAGAATATCTTTTTAATTTTTGATAAGCCGAATATCTTATAAATTTAAAGTTATTGGCACCTGCATTTTTTTAAGTAGGTTTTAGGTAGTTATAATAATTTTAAGCACTTATGTTTTATTATAAAAGGTTTCACATATTTGTTTACTAGATATAAGAACAATTAAAATAAGTATTTATATTGATTAATAAATTACGCATACTACACACGTCCCATTCCTTGGACATTATTACAAGTTTAGACAAAAAAAGATATTTTTTTTAACATTTATTTATAAATCATATTTTATTTTTGAAATTTTTGAAACTCTATGCCTTGAAAACTTCTGGAACAATAAATATGCAGAACAAAGATTTCCATTTTTAAAATACAAAAAATGAAACAATGAATAATATTCGTAATATTAAATAAGAAACAGTATAAAGTAGATTATGCACATAGTACATATGTATGTACGTTAAGATGCTAAAAGAAAAATTTGAATTGAAAAAGGCTCTTTTAAAAATTAAAAGTTTTCCTTATTAATAAATTCAATAAGATTATAGTAAAAATTAGAGGATCTCCTTATTAATTTCCTTTATAAGATTTTTAACATAAAAACGAGGAGATTCTTTCTTCTTGCATTTGCAAATTTAACAACAACAACGTTACAACAAATTTAACAATTGTTAAATTAATAAACAAGAAGTATCTCCTTGTTCCCAACCGTTTCCTTTTCAATAAATTTGGGAAGCAATTTAAATAAATAGTAAGAAGTTTTTCAAGTAAAAATTTCTTCGATTTTGTCCCCTATCGCAGTCCTTGTCAAGCATTCGTTTTTAGACGTTGATCTATTTAATTGCATGTGAACTTTTTAGCTCTGTGTAAGCTTATTATAGTTGTCGAGGATTCCGGCATATAAATATATTAGATGGAACTAAAAGTGCTAGGAATTTGGATATACCGAAATTGTGCTAAAAATTCACAATGTGGAAGCCACCATTATCCAGCACCAGTGTTGATTCTCGAATTTCTTACTTATTTACTTACTTAATTGACGCTATTACCGCTTAAGCGATTTTGGCCCAACTTCTACTACAATTTGTGGTGTGCGTCTTGTTGTTGTAACACAAATTGAGGGCCTACGGTTTTACGCCGACTCCGAACGGCGAATGTTTTTTTGTGAGAAGTTTTTTTCATGACAGAAATACACTCGGAGGATTGCGATTGCTTGCCGAGGGGCGACCGCTATTAAAAAATTGTTTTCTATAATTCTTGATGTTACTTGCCCCTGCCCTCACCGAATGAAGGCACACACGCTACACACTTGACTACGGCGGCCGCCCGAATTTCTTTCACTTCCTAAAATTTATCGTTTCAACTCTAATACCTGCAGTTCACGTTGAAAATTACTCCCCGATCATTATATTTAAGCGCCAAGGGTAAGCTTTGAATACTGCAGGTGTACACCTACATAGGTATGCAATCCTTTTCACACAACCCGATTTGTTTACTGTATTGCGGCAAATTTCTTATTTCATAAAATAAAAATGATTACTATTGCCAACTATAGGTGTACATGATCTTGCAAACATTGTTGGAGTACCTACCTGTAGACTCTTTTGAACAACCGGTAATTCTGGTGCGAAATTCCAAAATGAACTTCTCGTTGCCAGCATAAGATGAAGTGATATAATTTTTCAAAAATTAATTTTCATTGCAAATGATTAATGGTAATGGTAATTTTCTTCCATATGTGCGTAGGTTAGAGCTCCTCTCTCCAGCCGTTACATAATTAACTCGAGTTTTTTATTACTCCATATTAACTGGACAACTTTCCATCCCATATACCACCTTCGATTAAAAAATTACACATGTATACATACAAAGGGGTATTATTATTCATATTACCGGCGGTTTTCCCAGCCAATTTGTTCTATGTGAAATTAGCATAAAAGCGTGAATTCAAATCGATTGAATGAATTACAACTTAATTGTGCCTAGAATTTGCATTCGAAAATAGATTTGAGAGTAGAGAACATTTACTATTCGATGTAGACATAAACAGCTCTATATGGTAATGTATCAGTTCGTAAAAAATGTTATAAATCGACTATTGAAGCGAAATTGCATGCCAGTTGGTAGTTGTTGAAGCTATTTATATATATAAGTTCTTTCGAAATAGAACGTACATAGGAAAGACGGAAAATGCACTAAATGCAACAGAAGTGGGAGTGACAACAAATTATATTGCTCCTTATAGCCAACCGGCAAATTTAATTTCAGTTAATAAAAGTTACAATTCATGTTTAATATGTATGTGCGATATGAAGTTATGGGCAAGTATATATGTATGTACATAAAATATATGTATAAATTTAATTGATCAATTTGTCAAAGCTACATACTAGGGATGCTAAAAACTATACAAATTTATAATCCTAGAATGTAAAAACGAAAATGGCGACATGATGAATTTTATTGAAGTGCTTACTTTGTGGAAGAATGCCAAGTTTAGATTTTAATAAAAAACTCCCTTCAAACCTATAAATTGATTAGAAACAAATATAACTTTAAACCTAAAAAGTTGTGTTCAAAGACGATTGTGTAGGAATATGAAAATAATTTGCACAAATGCGATCTATGATTCTTTTCGAAACTAGTATAGTCTCGTATTACTTTTGCTTTTTCCTTAGTTATTGAAATGAAAGACATAAATTCACATTTAAGTTAATTAGTTCTCCAAAATTTTAGGTTTATTTTTTGTAAGTTTAAAAAAACGCGCAGGCCAAAGTTTTTCAAAACTTCGTAAATTTCACTATTTGTTCCCATGAGGAAACTGATTAAGACATTTGGTTTATCTCCCGAATGTAATACTTCTAGTTTCGAAAAAGTGAACGCATTTCTCTCCCATTCTTCTCACACCCTATTTACTTACTATGAAAGTGTCGTTCAAATGGTTTCAGTATCAAACGAATTTCAGTCTTAATACGCTATAAAAACGGCCGAAATATGGTTTTTAAATAACACTATATTTATGAACTAAATTTTAAAGTTTGATAATTATTATCAAATTAGTCAATTTATTTTCTGAGCTATTGAGTTTGAGCGGAAATTTTCAGAAGGAATATAAAAAACCAGCAGGAATTTTGTTACACTTTTTTGTGCAAAAATAAAAGAACTCTAAATGAGATCTGTAGAAAATTATATATTAAAAACTAAAAATTAAGTGGCAAACATTTTATTTCTTTTTTGATTTTTGCATAGTTAGGCACTTTGATTCATATTACTTTTTGACAGTGTGAACAGTCATACTATTTAATTTGTGGCGACCTCTAGACGGAAATTAAATTGAGGTAATAAGTGAAATCAAATGTGGCAGTATAAGTACCAAACGGAAGAAGTTTATTAAAACAACGTTTTCAAAATATTTTGATAAGAGTTTTTGAGTAAAGATAATAAATAAATTTAGCTTTTACAATATGAGTTTCAAACTACAAGTTTTAAGAAATCTTAATTTTAATAATATTTTTGTTTAAAAAATTAATTATAATCATAGTAAGTTAAATCAAATATTGAAATATGGGTATCAGACGAATGAAGCGTAAGATAGCTTTATTTTTAAGATATGCTCTCAACTCCCGCCTCCTCTGCTGAAAAGAGTAAGATCAATTAAAATAGTAAAGAAATATTTCGGAGCATGAATTTAAAGGAAGAAGGCTTATGAAAGCTTAATCTTGGTCTATTGGAAAAAATTTTTTTTAGTGGATTAACACCTGCTTAAAAATTTAAATTTATACTTAACACAACTAATTAATGAACTGTAAATTTTACAAAATTAAATACAAAATTTATAATTAACTTAAAATAGATCAGAATATTTCGCGTACATATGCACTTAGATATACAGAGTAAAAGTTCTGCAAAGTTTTAATTAAATTGCAAACTCAAAGTATCATTTGAATTTTTTGTCCAATGTCGGAATTTAAGTACATAGCTTAAAATCATGTTGGTTTCGGAGAAGTATTTTCTGCTGACGGTGTTGCGCCTTCTCTTCCATATAAAAATTACTTTTGTGTGAAAAAAATCCCGAACACTGTTTTCAAAACCAAAATATTAAAAAAACAATGAGAATTTTTAACTACTGGAAACTAAAAATTCGATTTATAAAGTTTGAAATTTTGATAATACAATACACAAGTTTTTCCAATTTGTCAAATTTGTAAAAATTTTCCAGATAGTTTGAAACTTTGAATTTCATAAACAGTTTTTGGTAAAGTTTTCTAAAAAATGATGAAAAGTAGATAAGGAAAGTAAAAAACATATTTACATTTTGGTATTACTACTGAGAACACAGTTTTATATATTTTGTTTGTTAAGTGTATACAAATTCTCCATAATACGCAAAAGAATGCATTATGCAAGAATAGTAAATACATAACAGGTGTTTCGAAGTACTACTGACCACTGTAGAGCTAATCTAAAGCACTGCATCGAATTAACCTTCCTTGTTTTAACTAAACGACAACTTCAGTCATGAATTTGTGTTTTTACTATTTAAGTAACTCAACTAAAAAACTTTGTAAAATACTGACTACCCTAATGTTAATATATAATCGTACGTATATGTTTAAATTACATAATACCGAATGCAGTTACCTACCAAGGTTGCACACGGTCAGAGGCTGTAAACAGTGGAATAAAGAAAAATATTCTCACAAAAGTCAAGCGCATGCCCAGAGCAATAAAGGAGCTATTGAGGAAGTCTATATGTATGTAGATATGAAGTGACAAAACAGAGGCTCTATCATAACTACTCCAGTTTATGACCGAAATCAAAGGTAGTTAGTGTTGGCGCGAAAATGGCTCGTAAATATCAAGAGACTTGAGTGTTGCATTAAATTAGAGTTGTATAAATTTCGATTTCGTGGGCACAAACGTATGTATGTTGAGTATATAACAATATAAACTACATTTAAGTATAAGAATAAATTGTGAATTTACTTGCCGACGTGTAACACATTTCTGTTCAATTTTTATGACTAATCGTTTGCGGCGTCAAACTATTGTCAAACCGATTGTCTATGCGTCTGTCTGTCTGTTTGTCTGTCTGTCCTACCGCCCGCCCAGTTAACCAACATTTGTTCTAATTTTATATTTTGCGCTCGAATTATGCGGATTTTATTCGATTTGTGTGATTTGATGGGGATTGAATGATTAGCTTTTCATTTTTATAGCTCTTGTTTTTGCTATTATTTTTGTAAGCTAATTTTTTTTCGCAAATAACTGTAGTAGTTATTTTTGTTGGTTTATAATTTTTTTTGTTTGTCTTTTGGTTTTGGTTTTCGCGCAATCGTGCACGTTAGTTTTATGCATTCAAATATCCTTAAGCAAATTTTAAAATTAGTTAATGACAGTTCCGCGTAAATTCGCAAAATGGAGCAACAAAGAACCACGCCCCGTGAGCTTTGATTGTATTTTTTCGTTAGTTTTGTTCGTTTTGTTTTGTTAGTTTATTGTCGATGCGAGCTGATTTTTCGCGTTCTAGCATATCTTGACCATTTTAAGTTTGATTCAAAAAAAGTTTGACTCAATGGATAAAAATTATAGTGGATTGAGATAATCATCAAGAAATTGGCTCATTCATCTTTTATTGGCATACAAAATCCAGAGAAAAGGCTGGCCGGATATGGTTAAAATTATAAATATAATTACCTTCTAATCCATCTTAATATATAAAATATTTTTTTAATAAGTTACCATTTATTTGAAAAGTTAAGTTCAATTAAATTAAGAAATTCAATTAAATATTGCAATATAAAATTAAAGGGAAAACATTAAGAAAAATTAATTTCGAAAATATGATTGAAAGGGTAACGAATTTAGCCGATAAATTAAAATATGCAACAAAACAGGTTTCTAAACACTTATTTGAAAAATTAAACGCCAGGAAAATATATTGTAACTTTTTTCCTTTAAGGAAATTAACCTATTATGTCCAGTTATCTTATTTTCTGTTGTTGTTTGATTACGCATTACAATAGCAACTTTGCAATAGACTAACCATGGGTGTTTTTCTGAAAAGAGCCATTATACAAACCATTTATGTTGAGTACACCTATAGTCCATTTAGTCTGAGTGTTTTTTTTTATTTGGACTTAAGGGTTAAGGAAATCACAATGAGTGCAAAAACATGAAGACTTCCAGCTACATAAAAAAAGATC
Source organism: Anomoia purmunda (assembly GCA_951828415.1). Classification (NCBI taxonomy): domain Eukaryota; kingdom Metazoa; phylum Arthropoda; class Insecta; order Diptera; family Tephritidae; genus Anomoia; species Anomoia purmunda. Next base: position 29,277,346 of record OX639996.1, on the reverse strand, counting down.
TGGTTTGAAGAAAAACAAAGATCAGGAAAAAGTAAAATAGGTGTGAATTGGCGCTTAAGAAATATTCACAACTTTCGGAGAAAACAGATTTCATTTGATGTAGGTTTTTATTCATTGTAAACGAACCCTTTACTCAATCGGGAGAAAATATCAAAATTTAGGAACAAATTATGGATGTTCACAATCAGGAAACCTTTTCTTAAGTTATTATTTTCAGTGTATGATGCTTACCGAAAAGATTTTCTTTATGAAACATTAAACAAATCGAATACCACCCTCATTTTTTTCATAATTTTAGTCCTTCCCGGAAAAGTGGCAACGCTAAACAAAATATTGTGCAGATATGAAATGTACAGCTTTTTATAGGAAACCCAATTTTCGTAGGAATCAAAGCTGAAACTCTTCCGAATTTTTTATCTGTTCTACAAAAGCCCATTGTGGGCCTTTAAATGTGTATTTGAAAATAAGGAACTCAGACGTGCTGGACTCTAGGTATGTTCAGCCGAAAATAAGGTTACACGGTTGCAAAAAAAATCTAAATTAATTGTACTATGCTATTATATACATATGTGTATCTTAATATTGCATCACAAATAAAATAAGTTGAAGTGAAATAGTAAGATATAGAAAATATTACAGCATAGGATTCAAAGGAAGGAAGCTTAAGAAAAATAAATATGGAAAGGGTTGCCACCTGTTAAAAAATTTAAATTCAGTTAAATCTCTAAGATATATGAGGCATTACAATATTAATTTGAACTGAAAGAGGTTTATGAAAGTTAAGTTTCGAAAATATAATGAATTGTGAATATTACAATATTAAATACATATTTATAATTATCGTAAGGTAAATGAGGAGATTTCACGTACATATGTACAGTGTAGGGAAATGAATAGAATCGTAACATTTTGACAAGGTGAGACGTTTCCCTTCTATTTGTTTAATGTTTATTAATTTCTTATTAAAGGTTACTCCATTTTCTAACGGAAACTATATAGGTACAAATTTCAAACTTCGTGTAGAAATTAGAAAAGTTCTGCAAAGTTATATCTAAATATCAAACTTTTTAATTATAATTTGTAGAAACAATTCTGGTATGCTCTTTTATAGGCCATTTCTACCATGACAAAGTTTATGTGCGAAGTTGGTGAAGAAATCTCTAATTTTTTTAAATGTTGCACCACAAATAAAATGGCCAACAATTTTATGCCGACTCCTAGGGGTAATTGACTATATGAGGAGTTTTTTCATAACAGAAATGCACTCGGAGGTTTGCCATTGGATGCCTAGATGCGAACGCTATTAGGAAATTCCTATTCTATGACTATTTTGACTATGGTGATGTCTAAAAGTTATTATTGCCTCATTAATATTTTGTTGATAATTTATATTTAGTGCCTTGTTTCAGATTTGAGTAACAGTCGATGCCTTTGTAAATTTGGCATTGATGTGATTCATGGCTAACTTTTGTTATAGGGAAAATATAATCTATCTACTTTCATTACAAATAGTTGCCAATAGAAGACCCTTTTCTTTGATATATCATATCGACCACATTTATTATTTTTCTGTGCTTTAAGTTATAATATTGTCCTTTGTTTTTAGTTTTTCCGTTTGCTTTGAAAAAATTTTACAAATCTTAAGAGATAACAGCAAGTCAACAGCGTTTTCAAATTAAACCGTAAAGATGCTATGGTTGCCAGGTAAACGAGATTTTCGCTTGTTACTTTTTGAAAAATTATGTATATAAATATGTAGATATTAAAGTAGTATACTCATAGTTTACACGTCCGAATCACTAACTATTTATGATTACTTTCAAGTTTTAAACCACACCTTATCATGTAATTATGATGCACGTGAATTATTTGTATTTGATCAGGTTAAGTAACTCACAGCTAGAATCTACATTATTTATGACCGTGAAGTGAAGTACCATATATTCGCATTGTAAAGATACTACTTTTTATTTACGATAATTAACGTATTTATTTATCAATATAACGCTTCCAATTATATTGCTGGACGAGATATTTTCCCACGCTTAAATAAAATAAGATTTCTAGTTTCGCAATTTGCATAGAAAACACATGTACGTCTCTAAAGTGAGTAAGTACTAATTGATTTGAATTTTATAATTGGCATTTTTCGTCTTTGTCCGTAACTCAAATATTTTAATTGAAATTTTATTGTAAATAATTAAGATTTCACTCAGCATTTGAAGCTATTTTCAAATACTCTTTCTTCACATAGACACCTCGTAGAGGGATTGTAGCTGCATTAATTTATTTCAGGGCATCGCAACGTAAACCATAGTTAACAGATAAAATTTCCATAATTTAAATTATTCGGATATTCCCACATTTTCGCTAACGAATCTCACTAGGCATGGTGTTCTGGTAATAGGCACTCTAAAAAATAGTAACCGTAGATGCCGTAGTTTGATAGAACACGCTGCCGGCCACTTGAACAGAGGGCAAAGCACCTTCTCCCACTATGCACAGCTCTTGCAGAGTTCTGTAACTCATTTCTGTATATTTGTAAAGTTCATCAAAACGTTAGATACACCCTTTTTTGTCGTAGATAGTAGCCTTTCGGTTTGTGTTTCGGTACCCATCTTGAACAACTCAAGTTAAATCTTTTCTATTCAGCCATCAACTATAATCTGCTATATAAAATGGTGAGAGTCAGATAGAAGGAGCACACATACCTAATTGCAGCATATCTTTATCTGAAAATTAGGATCTTTCTTATGAAAGGAGAGAATTGAGCTGACGGTAACAAATGCAATAGACTTGGCTCGCCTAAACCGGATATAGCTACCATACTATATCTGATGCAAATATCACCTGCCTTTATATTGTAGTACTGAAAAATAATTTTCAAACCGATAATTATGCAAAACACAGTTTCATTGCTGTTTTTGGACTCAGTGATCCATACCCATTGCCAGTTTGTTTATCATAAATAATTTTTCAAAAAAAATAATTTAAGTAAAAATGTTAGAAAATAAGCTTAGAAAGTTGTATTACATAGCTAAAAATAAACTTTACCATTTTAGGGAATGACTGTATTTCAGGTACTTATCGGGTTTCAATACATTTCAAGTTCTGCTCCTTTCAAAACTAAATTTGTTGTGATTTGAGTTAAATGCTATCTGAAATAGGAATTATGAAATTAAGCTCAAAGCAATAGCAGGATTACGTTTCTTATGACTTAATCGATGTGTCAAGCTACAATATTTTTCTTCCTAGATGCGAAAGCGCATTTAAAAATGGCCAAATTTCTCATACAATTTGTGTTCCGCGCTTTGTTGTTTTAACACAAATTCAGCAACCTACACTTTAACGACTCCGAAAGACAAGTGATTTTTCAGAAAATTTTTTTCATGGAAGAAAAGGTTAGAAAAAATACACGTGTACCTAAATGCGCGAGCCAGAGGTAAAACTGTAGTAGTAGAAGTGAATAAAAGTAGTGGAAGAAATTAGTTAAAATAGTAGTAGAAATAAGTAAAAAATAATGGAAGAAATTAGTTAAAATAGTGGTAGTAATTAGTAGTAGCTTTAGTAAAAATAGTAGTAGAAAGTAGCAAAAATTGTGAAAGAAGTAGATAAAAATAGCGGTAGAAATTTGTAAAAATAATGGTAGAAATTATTACAAATAGTAGAAGAAATTAGTATTAGCATTAGTGAAGTAGTGGTAGAAATTAGTGTAGCATTAATAAAAATAGTGGTAGAAAATTTAAAAAATAGTGGAAGAAATTAGTAAAAAATTTAGTAGAAGTTAGTAAAAGTAAAACAGTGGTAGAGATTAGTAGTAGCTTAATAAAGATAGTGGTAGAAATTAGCACAAATAGTGGTAGAAACTAGAAAAATTGTGTAACAAATTAGTAGAAATAGTGGTAGTATTTATTAGTAGCATTAGTTACCATAGTGGCAGAAATTAGTACAACGATTCTGACGAAACTTTCGTTACGCGATGTAAAAAATCACTACCGCTAAAAAAGTTTTACTTTAAAAACTTTTCTTTAATTTTTGAGGTTACTAGCTCCATTCAGGATTCGAACCCGGGTGAAGCCCGCACACGCTACACACTCGGTCGCTGCGTAATCGCATTTACTTACAATGTGTAAACAAAGTTGAGTTTTTGCCTTACAGCTACTAGCCAGTGGTCTCAAGTGCGTTGCCGCTGTCTTGAACTACGCACATGACATTAGAGTTGGTGTGCAGCTTTGGAAACCGGCTCAGTGTGTCATATGTACAAATGTATGTAGCTAAGAAAATCTTATGACGTAAGCCAAGTACGCACAATGTTAGAAAACGGTGCGTGTCAGACAGCCAACAGATGTAGACAAAAAAATGAACGGTAAATGGAGTAGTGCTGCGCGACAAACTTACGAAGTTTTGCGTATAAAAATGTCATTGACTGGTGACGCTGAGCGAATATGCGTGTTTCGAGTGCTTCTCTGCACTTCTAGCGCTTGTGTTACTTGCTTTTATTTGTATTGTTATTTTTTATTATTTTGCCTATAAGCCGTAGCAATTCGTTTTTGTGTGCCAACCAATGGGGTTTCTTCAACGCCCAAACGCCAAGTTCGTTACTTCAGTTTTTTGTAAATTTGTAAATTTGTAGCTGTGCGTGTGCGTTTTGACCGACAATCTTTTATGGTCCTTTTGCTGGGTTGTGTTGAAACTCGCATTGTTGACATTGCAAATAAAAGTGTTGACAGCTGAAGCGTGGCATGCAACACCACAGCGCAATCGCAAGTAATAAATTGGTGAACTTGACATAATTAATTCACTTGTTGCTCCATTGCATCGCATTATTTGTGTCGAATGATTGTTTTTGGTTTTTTGTTTTGGTTTACATTGGCGTAAATGAAAAACTCTGACAATAAAATATTAAAGCAAACCAGGAAATTACAAAATTTGTGGGTTTGTTTTTTTTAAATTAAATTTAATTAGGATCTCTGCTCTGTGCAGTATTTCTTGTTGCATTGGTTTGTAATAAAATTGAAGCACTTTTTCACTAACTTTAGAATAAGCTGTGTTGGGAATACATATTTTAGAGGGTTATATGTTTGGTTGAATTTACGAATCGCACCTTTCCTCAAGAGTACTTTTCCAAAAGTTACAGCCTGTGAAAGCTGAGCATAAAGTAGGGATCGATTATCTCAAAATAATGTTTTCAGATCCTTCAGTTATATAATAGTAGAAAAAGGTGTCTCTGTTGCTTTAAGATAAACTCTTCTCTATTTATCCAGTGGCCGTTGTACGTGGTGAGTAAAATAAGGTATTCTATAGAGCTGTGTGTCCGAATTTTTTTTTAAAAGAGAAATCCAACAAATATCATAAACTTTTTTTTATATATTTCCTTCGACGCATTATAGACGTATTTACATTTGTCCATAAGTTCAAAGATTTACAATTCCTTTGACCCGCATAACTCACCCGTAAGTTTCTTCCCGCCAGACGAGAGTAACTCGCATTTGAGAAAACTAAATATCCCCCACCTAGACATTATGGGAAAAATTGAAAAGGTGAAGGTAATGAGCTAAGTCTATTGACGCTAAGAATTTGTACCAGAGGTATTTGGTATAAAGTGATACTGAAGGGGATCGAAATTTATTTAAAAGAGCAGCTAGAAATTCCAAATAGTTTTTGGCAATTTTGATTTTTGTTAAATTATAGTTTTAGGCCTTTTCCGTATAACGTATATAATTATACAAGTTGTCAAGACAAAAGTTTCAAAAAATTGTCAAATATGATATTTTCAGCCTCACATAACTTTTTAAGACATCGCTAACTATTATTTTGATACTCTCAGTATAATATTTAAAAATGTATGACTTTAAGTAATACATAGCAATTAATTATTAAATTTTATAATCACGTCTCAAAATAATATCAAAATAATGTTATAATTTCAATCCCAAAATAATTGTTATCGATTACTTAAAAAATTTAAATTTTTATGATTTTTATAAAATTTAACCATCAAATAACTGATGTATAGTGGAACAATTTTCCATCATCACTTGCCAAGTTTGGTTTGAAAACAAATTGGTTTCGGCTTTGTATTGTACGCATTCAAAATATTTTAACAACGTTGGCGAAAATTGTGAATTTGAAAGGATTGAATGTAAATTCTAATGTTAATTCCATATGATCCAATGATTATCTTGGGGCGATTGTACAAATTTACAAAGCTTTGTTTGAAAACCCATATTTTCTACCTAAAATTATGTTGATTTTGAAGAGAAACTAGAGCTGATTTGGACGATGATTTTTAAATGATTGAACATCTCCTACATTTTTCAACAATTTATGTACAGCACTAATCAATCGCTATATATTAGTGTGGATCAAAATGCATGATGCTGAAAACAGTGCAAGGCATCATCGCGATTCTGGTACCTCTAAAATGAATTTCGAGTCCGCGGAATTTTTTTGTTATTTCCAAAAAAACAAAAAAGTCGATCTATTTAGTGCATTTCAATTGACAAAAAAAAATTATTGAAAATAAGTTTAGAGGGGTTTTTCGGGTCAGAGAATTTATTTTTGACATTCATTTTTACTTTCGACTGACACCAGGAGGAACTTTTGTACTTTTTTTTAGTTTTTCACGTTTTTTGCTGAAAATTGAAGATATTATTACACAAAATACCTCAAAATGTTCAGCGCTCCATAGTACCAAAATCGTGATGACGCTTTGAACATTTTTAATTGACCCACCCTAATATACATATATATGTATGTATATATAATAACTGAACCCGAAATAAAAATGTAAGTGACTCCATTTGTTGAAAAATTCTAGCGTGTGCTTCTCTTCAATTCTACGTGAAACAAGCCACTTGTACTTTTATTATTAATTTATCTTATCAACTTTTATAATATTAATATCTATATAGGCTTAGTTGGGTTTAATAAAGAAAACGCTAGCTCGTTACATATGTATGGGCGTGTATACTTAAACGTAAACCTAATTTATTCTAAAACAGCAATGTGGATTGCTACAAAAGTTGCTTGCAATTTTTACCAACATTATTTTCATGCTGATCTACCAAACTTCGAAATACTGCGTGTATTTTTCACAATATACTCATATGTATACGTAATAATATTTGTAGCCGAAAGCGCATAGTGTTAATTACATTAATTACATGCCCACACACGAGAAATATAATTAATTTAAACTCCATTAACTAAATTAAGCATTATTTTACTTATTTCTTAATAGGTTCTTGTTTAAGATATTGATTTTTTTTACCACGTGTAGTGCAAATTATCAATTAATATTCAATTTAAAACGCACTTGAAAAGTAGTAAATAATTTCCGTAGCTTTAATTGTTCTACGTTTAATAGGTACGACTACAAGCAATGCACGCAATTTATATTAATACTTCCACACACGCATAGGTAGATAGATACAAGTGGTCGTATGTGTTGGGTGTGTTTTTGAAATTGGCTCAAATTTAGTAATTATCAAATATTATTCACCCTTGGCGATATTACTCGAATACCATGCAATAAGGAAGTGACTCCACATTAAATTATTTTTGAAATATTTACTTTGCAAGTTTTTTTTAATGACAATGTTTTAACATTGGTACATGAAAAGGGTACAGAAAACAAGTTTCGGACTACGTTCAAAATATATTCAGAAACAATTAGGGACAGTGCGGTCTTCGGCCGAAGCCTTTATACTTTTCGTGAATAAAAAACAACTTACTTTAATTCAATCCGGTGTTTTTTTTTTGCATGAAAATATTGAATTGTAAAATACTATTTAGTTTTCTCATATCAAACCACAATTAAGCAGTTTCAAAGTAAAGCCTCGTATCTGAAGGATCGGTTCTGTGGGTGCTATAGGTCATAAAGCAACGATCTTTTGGATGTTTAATAAGAAGATGGCTCACAAAATTTCCACGCTTTTATCTGTCTAAATATAGGAGTTTCCTCTGAACAATCAGTTGTATAGCAACTAAATGTGACCCGATTGGTCGATTCCGTCAAATGATTAATATATATTAAAAATACATACATTGGTCTACATGTTAATTCACGTCGCGTCCAAAGTCATACGCTGGACTCATTCGCCGTTTCACATCTCTCGGTTTGCCATTCGAGTCGTAACTTATATTTGTTCGTAGTTTTTGGTAGTGTTGTATTTATGGGTCCTGATACTATCAAATTTTAGACTACTCCTCTATTATCAGATGGAGATGAAATTTCCACGAACTCCAAGCCTAGTAAAATTAGTATGCTGGAAGAACTTGCATATATTTTTAGCCAATTCTCCAAAAACTTACAAAATCATTTAATAATAACTTTGCATTCCTCTTCGTTGCTTATGGAAACAAATCAAAAGTTTCCAACCGGCATTGCTTCCATTTCATTTCTTATGAAAACCATATTAAAACTTTTTTTAAACTCCATTTCTTAATGTAAAGTTGAATGTAAAAAACTGAGATGCCTAACTTATATATAGCTACTATAGTCGAATATAAATTTAGAAAAGGCCTCTACGATGGAAAAATTGAAATATAGCCTATTTATATATAGCTCCTATAGCTCTCTCGATGAATAGTTTTTATAATTGTGTCTTACATTTACACAGGAATAACGACATGTCCTTTGAAATGATCCTAACATAGTATTTCATGTGCTATATAAAAATCTGCATAATAATAGAAAAACGTTCAAATTGCCACCATTTAACTCAACTGCGTGTGAAACTGTAAAAGAAAAAACTTCAACTTTCATTTACAGACAAAAGAAACTAAACACATCATAGAAACCAAAGGAAAATATGTAGTAAGATGCGACGAATTAAATAAAAATATATATTTTAAAACTCATTTTTGTATCCACTTCAAAAAACTTGACCAGCAGAGGAAATTGTCATGGCCGATTTCATGAAGGAGCAAAGCAACTGCTTTAAAACTTTTCAAATAAAATAATAGCTTAGCATCCATGTTATTCAAAATGTTTAAAAATATTTTGTGTACGAACATTGAAATGACATTTTCTTGTCAGTCTTTCTATTACAATTTTTTTCGAATCTACATACGATCAGTCACGTAAACTATTGTTATTCGATTCCCGTTTCCTTCACGGAACACGTAATTTAACCCCAGCTGGAACAGGGTGAACTTGTTAAAATACTGATAGTTATTTCATCCTGGTGGTGGCTTAATTTGTTCATTTCAGTTCATACGGAGGACTGTGTTAACTCATACAACAAAATTGCAATTTGTCGAATAGCGTGTTCAGTGAATGTAACCGCAAATTTCCTATGATGCTTTACTGCTGCCAATTAGGTGCTTAGTACTGTCTTAGGATATAAAAACGATTTTTTTTATAAAAATATATCTTATTTATTTCGTCACTTTCTACTTGCATGTTTTCTCTTTCATGGAAGTTTCAGTTTTTTCAACTTGCTTTAAATATCCAATTAAACTTTTACTAATAATATCACTGCAATAAGTAGGAATTTTTGAAATACCCCATGGCGTTTCGCAGTCGTATAATTTTTTTTTATACTTACGCTAAGTGAGTTACTTTCACTGAACTCATAATACCAAATTACGTGTAATACCAAATATTCACTTTTACGTGAGGAGCAGCTCATTCACTGAACACGTAATTCGTCCCATGGTTTTTATTTGCATATTTTAAGACGAGGTGCCAATTCGTTTTCAAAAGTTTTAAATGCTTGAACTGGTTAAATTTCCAAAAACAATTTGTATGAGATCTATCTTACGAAGTGATTGCGCCATGTAGCCAGTATAATGCTATTGAACTGGTTTAAAGTGTCAATTTGAACACAGCATAGGTGTCACTCTCTAGAATCGTCTGAAACACCTTTGTTTACTTTTTATTACTTTTCTATTCGCAAAACAGGATAGCATTTCCAGTAATCGTTGAAATGGTACACACGACGTCTGCATTTATAAATTACAAGACTTGATGAATTGGCATTTTTGGCGGCTTGAAAGAAACCTGTAAATTCTTGCCATACGTAAAAAATTAAAACGTAGATAATTAGTCAATATAATATACTTAATTTACGGTAACAACTACACAACGCAGGTTCAACCAAAAAAAAAGTAATAACTATTAATAACTTGTAATGGAATGGTAATTACGTATGAGTGAACTTTAATTACAATTAGAATATTAGAGAACATTTGAATTGCATAAAACACAAGTGATATCAAAACAGCAATCGTTTGAATGTTCTAATTAAGAAAACACTGTAAAATTATGAGATAATTACATAAATCAAGAAGATAATAAATGTGTAAATAGATTTCACAAATTCTTACGCAAAACTAATGTAACAATATTGAACAACAACAAATGAAATACGCCTTCAACAAATGCAACACAAATGAGCACAGAAAATACCCTGCCGTTGTACGTTAAACAATTTTACAAACACAATCACATTTATACAAACACATCTACATACATTATTATAAAAGTGTTTCACACAAGAATCTTAAATGCATTGTTTATATCATACATACACATATGTTGTACGAGTATGAATGTAAGTTTAGTAGATATTTTACCACCTATGGTTGAACGAATAATGGTGTAAAGTAGAGTGAACGTCAGGCGAGTGTGTGTGATGCAGTGAATCGACACAATTTAAGCCCCAAACACATCGACCCAACTATGTGACTAGCGCGCACTAATAGTATGGCCTTGTCAATGCCGTTTCACACAATTGAATTCATAGACATCAAAAGCAGGTGTGTACATTTTTACTCATACGTATTATACGCCATATCTGTGTGCTTAAATAGTTTATTTGTGTGTATCAGTGAATAGTCAAACAAAGATTAAATCGGATTTACTTATTTTGTTTTGCCGTAAGTCTGTTTGTGTTCACGTTCCTGCAAATCATGTCGGTATTGTCTTTGTCGTGTTGCACGTACCACATGGCTATGAGTATGAGACAAATGTTGAGTCATAGTTGCAGACACCTGCGCAATGTGTGTATATTGTGTTCCCCCACTTCCCCTTTGATATATTTATAAGTATTTATAATAATGGCTAATGAATTTTTTTCATTTTTTCATCGAGAATTTGTGGAAGCTTGAATAAGTCATTAATTTTAAAACAATTTTGTATAGCATTGACTGAGAATGAAATGTTCAATTCTTATTCAAAATTACATACATATGTACTTATATTTATAAGTAAATATGTATTGAGTTTAATTTGTTTTAATTTAGTCTCGGAATCAAACTAATTAACCGCCCTTATGAGTTGAGCAGTCAGTTCAATGAGAAAATTCATAATTTCAATGTTCAATTTTAATGTTGAGTTGATGTGTTAACCACCGGGGTGCTCCAAATGCTTAATCAATACTTTATAAATTTTTAGAGGTCTCGCTACGTGCGATGGAAATTTTTGATTGTGATTTTGTTATTTGCTTGATTAAAACTACTATAAGAAGTTATGAAAAAAATACACATGTGTATATACTTTGAAGCATTAATTTAATTGCAACTTTTGTTTGCTTCTAACCTTTGTCCTGAAAGAACCAGTATGTCTTAAAAGCAGAACGGATAAGCGGAAGATGCCCGATATGAAATTGAAACCCTGAAACCAGGTAAATGTTAAATTATAATGATCCTGCATCATCGTATATGATCATGACTCACAAAAATAATTACTGATCTATCAACGGCATAGGCTCTACATTCAAACGTTTTCGTATAGAATAATAAAAATATAAACAGAGTAAACCCTTTAAAGGTGGGCACCTCGAAGGTTGGACTCGCTTACCAGATAGTTTCCAGCAGTTGTTTATTTTCAAAAGTTCCAAAAAATGGTCCAGACTCAATTTTTTTTAAACATTATTGGTTTATTCAAAAGATCAAATATTATTATTATTATTTATATAATACAATTTCATTCATGTGACTGCCTCGGTTTCCATTATTCCAGTTACGACCTTTTGGCAGTTTCTGGCTTTACCTAACACATGGCTTGCTGGATATTCACAAATTGTCCAAGCCCATGTTTTCAACTTCCGCCCATAAAAATCATTCATGATGCCTCCGTAGCATTCACTGTTGACCAAAATGGCGTTTCCAGGAGAAAATTCTATCAATAGTGCTATCGCTCCAAAATCTGCTACAAATAGTTATTCTCAGAGGATTTATTAGTTTCTCCACGATCACTTATAGGTTTTCCGAATTCCAGATACAGCAGTTTTGGTTGACAACGTGACCGTCGAGATGAAATTACATTTCATCAGTAAAGGTTTTTCGAACAAAATCATTGCCCATTCCGCAGATGTGATAACGAAGCAGACGTTTGGCATCAATTGCCGAGTCAATTGGACCTTGTAATTGATACCCATATTTTAATATTTCATATAATTTGTTCATAGTTTAATTAGATTCTACTTTTGAAATAGATGGAAACATCAGAAAAGTTAGCTATGAACCTTCGGGACAAATAGTTGCGAATTTTTCGAGCTTTCTTTTTTCCTAAACCTTTGCGGAGCAATTACCAAAAAACCCGCAGAAAGAAGAATGGGTACTTCCTTCGTCGAGTCGTTTTCAAGTTTTAAGCAGCCGAACAAATCCCGATTCATATTATTTATTTATAATAGATTTAGCCACAAAATAGAGATTAATATCAAATGAGTTAAAACTTTCGAATGTGTAATTCAATCAAATCAATCATTTTAAATTAATGTAAATTAAAACATAATATATTTATATTTGACAATAAATATATTAAAATATTTTTTACTGAAAAAGTAAAGCTAATTTTTAATTTCCTCTGATTTTATAAGTCAGTGGCTTAAGATAGAAGAAAGTAATAAAAGTAGGAAATAATCTCTTCGCAATATTTTCTATAACGAAATGCTATCTTAATAATTACACTTTATATTCCTATCCCTTAAGTTAATTCTTTATGTTAATCCTTTTAGTTTAGCTGTATTTAATGAACATATTCTGCAATAGGATGATATCAAACTTTAAAAATTTAAAAAAATTAAATATTTGTACATTAGTTAAATTTTTAATGACTTTTCTTTATTGTAAAAGGCCGCGTGGCCTAGGTTCGAATTTCTGTAGCAAGTGATATCCTTAATTATAGAAAAACTTTTTCTAATAGTCATCTCTATTCTGCAAGTAATGGTGAACCTCCTGTTATTTTGCCATGAACAAAGTTCACACAAAAATCATCTGCCATTCGGATTCGACGTAAAGCAGTGGGCCCCTCAATTTGCAGTACAACAATATCAAGACGCACATCATAAATTGTAGGAGAAATTCGGCCAATCCACGAGCTAGCGCAAAATGATTAATACATATGTTAATTTTCTTTAGCTTAGTCAAACCTTTTTTCGCTCCTTCTTTTTGATATGAACGTTATTTTTAAACTTGTAAGTGACTTAGTTTTTGACATTCACTGACGATATGCAATGACTGTTTACAGTTATGCTTCAAAACTAAATTACCATAATAAATTTTAAATTGTCCTAATGAAATGTAATTGAATTATTAAAGCAAAAAAAGCTATCGCTTTAATTACTTCGCTTACGCACATGACTTTTAATTTTAATTAAATTATTGCAGTACAATTAAAACGCACAGCGAGGCGCTCCACTTTTATTAGCCTTGAGTTTGCTTTATTTACATACAAAAAAAAAAACGGCAAAACGCAGAAAACAATTTGATTATAAAAAACTGCAAAGGCTTTAATTAAATAATTTCATATGAATTAAACGCGCTCCAGTGGGACAGTAGGAGGTCTATGAAATTTACGTTTGCATTCCGCATAAACGCGCCATTGCATGTGCATAGTAACTAAAAGAAAATCAAATTACGCGTAACTGGTGATCGTGAGAAACGAAATAGACGGTAGGTAGGTAGTCCAATGACACATTAAAGCTTCTCTCGGCGGATAAAATAGGTTTAATTACTTAGCACCGTTTAATTACACAGATTGCACGTATTTAGTATTAAATTGTCATCATTAGCGCTTACAAAAATAATGCAGTTAGTTGTTTATTTGTTAGTGTAGAGTAGCATGTATAATTGCATTTCAACAAGTTTAAACATAATCTAAGTAATAGACCAATTGACCTTATGAGTTGAATGGATAGAGAGCTAAAAATTAAAAAATAAGAAACAAAAACAAGACTCACTCAGTCTGTAATAGTCAGTCTCAGTGAGATTCAATTAAAATGGAAAGTTTTTGCCTACCAACAACATGACTTCACAAAAACGTGATAGACTACCACCAGATGCGGTAATGGCAAGTTTGTCGCTTAAGTCTTTTATTTATAATGTCGGCTTATTGCAATAGCAATGCTATGATTCATATAAATATATACCTGCGAATATTAAAATAGTAGAGCAAAGTTTTGTATTTGTCTTTATTAAATTATTACTGTAAATATATACGAAACCAAAAACCATATAAATCAAAGTATTAAATGTTCACCATAATTTCGAATTTTTTTTTAAGAATTTTCAGAATTTATTTAAGAATGCAGTATTGAAGCCCTTAAAATTTAAGTGTAATAAAGAGAATGTCTCAAGTGACTCAAAGTTCGAGCTGATTTTTTCTATATAAAAAAATCGTTAAATATATGCAGAAAAATGACTAACATCGTCGTCGAAAAAAATTATCAAAATTCTACCGGAATCTGGAGTCACTTGAGATATACACTTTATTAATATACTAAAATTAAATGTGCTATAAAAATCCATACTTTCTTAAACTTGTACAATTTTGGCCGCTATCTGCTTGATCAGTTCACACAAGCGGTAACCGGTTGCAATAAATTCAGAATTGTATCTCAGTCCGTAGCAATCTGTTCAAACCCCTGCACATATCTTTCGTTTTGATCTATTTTTATAATCTATCATATTTGTATAATTCTTTTATATTAGGACTAGTTTTGGGGACGACTCTCACATCGAGCCCCTTTAGCGAAATTTTTTAAATGGTATACAAAATAAAACCAGATTGTCGCACAATTCGACATTTTCGAAAGGGGTTTATATTTTCACATTCTAAGCGCCACACATTTTTATATTTACAACTTTTAATAAAATATATTTATGTGATCTAACTATAAATAGTAATTAAAAAATGTATTAATTATTATTTATTTATTAGATTAAAAAAAAAGCTGAAGTACCCTTGAGACTAAGTTTTGCATGTGTATATAACTTAAGTTTTATCTAAGGTAAAGGATAATTTAAATGTTTCAAAAAATCGAAAGTATTGGTTGATATCTTTTAAGCATGATTATTTAATTAAAATATATGGACATAATTGATCTTTCATACAAAACCATTTGCAGCCATAATTTTGTAAAATACATAAATATGTTTTTTAGACTTCCGCCAAAATATTTCACAAATATTTTAATATTTAGGCTAAGCTGATTTTACTATATATCTGAAAAGGGAGTGTTTTTTATAAACAAAAACCATTTTTTAAACAGATTTTTGAAAAAATCCATCTCAGATAATACAAATGTTTATGTTTAAAAATTCTGCTTGGAAGATTTGTTTAAAAAAAATTCAATGCCCGATTTACACTTAAAGGTAGAATTGGCAAATATTTTGTTTTCCATTCTATTTCCTTGCAAATTCACATTTAGATTTTTTCGGAAACCTTCTTACTATCGAAATTGTTAAACTCAGAAAAATGTTTGGAAAAAAAATATTTGCATTTAATAAAAAATCCATTGAGCTATTTTCAAATCGGTCCAGCTCCGAAATATTTTTGCGAAAGTCTTGAAACATAATAACTTGTATAATTCAATTCCGCTATAAAAACTGGAAGTTGTTTGGTGTGGCACCCCAATGTACAAACATACATATTATATAGTAACCTTGCAAGAGTAGGTGGACTATGGAGGGGCGCAAATACAATTAATACCCCGATCATATACCATCTGTCGGCAAATCATTATTTTTGATTTGTTTTTTTTTTTTGATTATCGAATGCGAGAAGGCGCCATCCAAATATAAACTCAGCGGAAGGGCTATTCATGGAAATGGCAAGAGTCATGTGCTAGTAAAATATTGACTCACAGATGCTGCTCACCTTGTGAAATATTTATCTGCTGATGTATGCCTGGTAAAGGCGCTGGATCATCTAATAAATATAACCAGATATTTCAAGGCTTCATTAACAGCGTCAGTCTGCAGTTATGATAGTCTAAAACTTTCATGTATACCAAATCTCCTCAATTTGATTATCTAATACATTTTATTCGCCAAAACCGTTAATAGTCTCAACGTTTGTATATGAATGTTACTAAATTATTTTCATACGCTCCCTTTCTAATTTCACTCAAACCGCATAAATGACATAAAAATGAATATGCAAAACTCACACATTTTAATGCTTAACTGCATTATGTCATCGAACATTCAAAATTGCAAATTTTTAGCCGCGTATTGCTGCCAGCCACCTCAGCTAAGCGTTGCCTACCGCTCAATATAAGTATTGAACCAAAACAAAATAAAAGAAAAACTTGCGACCCAATAACCTAAAATATCTAAATCGAACATTCTCCTGGCACTCGGGATACGAATTACTTCTTTTTTGTTTTTTTTTTTTTGCTGTTTATATTGGTGAATAAGTTGGCGCGGGTGGTAATAAAAGCGCGCCCATGCCCAATGGTCATTCTTGCATAAGCGTGGCAATTTTTGTTTTACTTCGTTCAAACCAAAATCCCGCTGTACGAGTTCCAAGCTGAACAACAAGCTACTTTTGGACTTTTGTGCCTACCTTCTAGCGCAGCACTCTATGTAAATACACACATACTTACACAGACTTTATATAAATTTACAAATTTAAATTGCATGCTTTGTCATACTTAGACTAAACAATTGTTTGCAATGAGCACTTTTATCGTTGAAATTTCATCGTGTGCCACACAAAAACTATAGCACACAAATCAAACACTGGCAAAATTAAGGCAAAATGTTAAAAGAAATATGTATGCAACTACAAATATACAACATAATGTAAGTGTGTCCATTATGGTTTGTCGATGTCGTTGTGGCAGGGAGGCAAGCAAAAAAAAACAATGCACCTTTTGTTGTATGCTAAAACGTCAAAGCAACATTGAAGTCTACAGATCTGGACCCTCAGCTGTGAGCTGGGATGTGGCGGTGGCTAAAATTGCTGTAACACAGCAGCCACATGGCACAGTAACGACTTTTGAAATTTGCACTCAATAAATGTGGTAAATTAAGCGAATAATAGGAGTGCAATCGATGTCTGGCAGACAGACAGTGTCAAGTAGGAATGCGGACAAAAATGTATTGGCAAATGAGCAATCGAGTACAATATGTGGCAAGTTATTACACATTGTGTGTAAAGAAGTAGCATTTAGTATCGGATGAGGCATGATGCATCATGCTATGTGGGGTAAATAAACAAATAAAAATGTTTAGTAATTTTTAGGATTATTTTAAGAGCATGACTTTATGTTAAAACATAGATTTTCATATCTATTGCGTTTATCGTAACTAAGCGGACAACACGGACGTTTCGAGAACTTCCGAGCAAAAAGTATTTACTGCCGCAAGAGTTTATCTATTCACCTTCTAAATATGCCCAGATAATATTTACGAAGAAAAGAAAGTTGTCGGTAACTGGGGGTACTATTGGATGTAGTCAATCTTTGTTTGCACTTTACTCTTCGGTAATTTCTTCACAAATGGCACTCTGCGAATTCCGAATGTATACACAGAGTTAAAACGTTCACCTACAATTAAAGAGATCGACGCATAAAAAAGCTTGGGGAGCTAACAACTCCTTGTTTATTAATTTTCATGGGATTTCGTTCAAAAATATGCGATTGTAATATTTTAAAAATAATTCATGCTAAAACCATGTAAAATAAATGAATAAGGATATCCTCTCATTTTAACTATAAACTTATTGGATTTATTAATATGAAAAACTCTTTATTTTTAAAAGAGCTCCTTTAAATTAAAATTTTGCTTTTAACGTCTTAAATTCATTGTTTTTTTTTTTGTATTATATATTTACACGATAGTGGCGTCCTCTTTTTCTCTCAATCTCTTTCATGTTCATTAATATTGGCCAGTTGTACAGCAAAGGTCAGAACACATATTAAATTTCAAGAAATGGCATGTGCCGTACTACGAATGGTATGGTCACACCAATTCTTATATTACACTTATTAAGATTGTTCTTATATTATAAGAAAATATTGTAAGCCTGTAATAAATATATACAAATACTTAAACTTATCATAATTATAAATAAGTCATATATATTTAACTAATAAACCATTTATAAAAACAGTGTGATGTTTAATTTCTGAAAATAATCTACGTAAAAAATTTAGGTGTCAATGACTTAAATTGATAACATCTTCGGCTTATTAAAATTAAGAGGGGATTGTGATGAAAACCAAGATTCTCTTCTTAATTTTGTTGACAAAACTTGCATATAATTTGAGAGGTTATCTACTAGATTTTATTGAAACGGTTTTCATCTTAATTCAATGGGTCACCTTCTTTATTATATTGGAAAGTTTGCATCTTAGTTTTACAGATTATCTTATTGATTTTATTGAAAAGACATACCCAGTCGTAATAAGAAGGGCTTCTCATTGGAAACAAATCATAGAGAAATCCGCTAAATTTTGTTCTGATTTAAAGGACATTTTAGGTGGTATTTTCGGTTCTAAGTTGTGTAAATGTCTGCCGATTTTGTTGAAATTTACAAGACGCACGGATTATAACAAGGATTGTCTAAAAGGGAGTTTACATGAGGTGATTTTACAGGCAACTTTTCAGACGATTAGTTGAACGCCAAAAAGTTGCCTGTCCTGTTTATATGAGGCGATTGTGATTTGACCATGAATGTTGTATTTTTATGTGGAAAGAAATTTAAAAGGCGAAATTTTACCGATTGGTGTCTAAATAGCTGGATCGTCATTAACTACAATGTCACAAGTACAACTTAAAAGAAAAAATTAAATAAAAAAGTGAAACATTTGGATGGGCAAATGGGGGTGAGGGTGTGCCCATCAATTTTTACAGGGAATTGGCATCCGAAGATGAAAACTGTTGTAAACAATGTTTACGGATGACCCCGACGACGCTACTTTGGCCACTTCCCTGTTATACATGGTTTGTAAGTTTTTTATTCTAGTTGCTATTTCGTCAATTGAAATTTTGAGCTGCAACCCTTCGATGATTGCATTTAGGACCGCTGTCTGAAACGAATGGTTTTTGTGCAACATGTGACAAGGATTCCACAAACAGGTTAGTAGCACTTCAAAAATTTTGCACTTTATTTGTATAAATTTTTAGTATTTCAATCAATTGTATTTTCCTCATGGGGTAAAGTTTAGTAGAAGCTATGACAATCAAGTGGTAAGATATTCTTAATTATTGTAAAAGTTCAAATTTATTTATTCGAAACTACTTCAATAAGTAAAAGTTCCTCACTTAGAGTCAGAAACCATAAAAATAGTAATTTTTTTAATTAATTTAAAACCGAGATCGCAAATAACTGTTTCGGGTAAAAATTAGTGTCAAAAAATCAACATGAGGGAGTGTTCGGAAATGTTGTATGCAGTGTATGATAATAGTGTTCTTAGAAGAAATATTCAAACAAACAATTAATCATCACAATGTATCATCACTGTGAGTGTTAAGTAAAACTTAACAAATAACAATATGTTTTTTTTTTATTTTACAACTGAAAAGTAAAACTCAAAGGGTAAGATTTATTTCTTGAGCGCAAAATTAAATTCATTTCATAAGTGTAATTTATTGAAGGAAAAATAAAACTTAGCAAATAAGTATTATTTTTCGAGCAAATAAAAAACTTACGAAATGATTTTTAAATTAAATCGAAAAGATAAAAATCTAGATACAAGGGTTAAATTACAGTTGTGTTCATTTGTAACAGTTAAAGTTCCCTGATTTAAAATACTCACACTTATCATAAACTTTTAAGTGTTACTTAATTCAGACATACTGCCACTGCTGCCAGAACTTTTTGAGTTGACGACTAAGAAGTTTTTGTAATTGCAAACTCAATAAGTTTATTTATTATAGGAAACGAGTCCCGTTTATATTTTTCTAAGACTTGAAATTTTCGTCGTAATACGTACCATTTTAGGAAGATTTAAAATATTTTTGGGAAAATTTGAAATATTTTTATTGAAGTTAAAGAACTCGTATGGGTGAAGCATTGACTCACCACATGGCCGAAAGCTTGGCGTATTTTTCTAAAATATATACATTGTAAAAATTAATTAACTCAAAATTCTTGTCGATTTGACTTTCTGCACGAAGATAGGTTCCTTACAGATTAGGAGAACGAGGTTAAATGCTTCATCAATTCGCAACGATAATAGTTTTTTTTTTGTACAATTCTTTATCTTCATTAATAAAAAGCCAATATCAAATAAATTTTTTGCAGCAAATCATAAGATATAACCAAAAAAGGAAACAATTGCAATAAGATATACATAATTGAAATTTAGCACTTTTAACTACGAGAAACCGTACCGACATAGGGTTTAAGCTTTATCTCAGCACAACGCAGTGAAAATAATACACAGAACAAAAATATAACCGGTATTGAAGCCAAACTTTGTTTTAGATTTTAAAAGCGGTATTACATTTCACTGTTATTTTGGGTTTTTTATGTATAAATGACAGAGTTTTAGCACAAACACATTAGGGCATATACCCCCTATTCAGAGTTACCAGATTCTCAATTTTGGACCTTTTGGTATATACGCGGTACGATTCTTAGAAATACTCCCAATATGTATACGACTCCGGCGCCACCTATAGTCTTGAATACATTATTATCGATGTATAATCTATGCTGAAAGTTTCAAGTGTCTAGCCTTAAAAAAATTTAGCGGTAAATCGGTCGCAAGATTTCTACAGCACAGACAATAAA
The DNA here is from genome assembly GCA_951828415.1 of Anomoia purmunda. Classification (NCBI taxonomy): domain Eukaryota; kingdom Metazoa; phylum Arthropoda; class Insecta; order Diptera; family Tephritidae; genus Anomoia; species Anomoia purmunda. The sequence continues at coordinate 29,256,366 of OX639996.1, read as the reverse complement.
GAAAGCAAGTTAAGTAATCCTCTAAAATAACGACAATGAGAAATTTTTAAGCAAAATAGTCAAATAATGCAAGTTATAGCTTACCATAAAAAAATTAAATTTTTAGAGAATAATGTCACAGTGCTTGATGTATAAAATCAAATATTAATATACAATTTTTATTTGGTGTTCCATTTTTCATCTGTGTAATCTTCATAATTAAAATTCTGGCCGCCGCCCGTAAACTGTGCGTCGTTGTACAGCCAAACGAACTTGATGATAGCTGTGTAAAATGATAAAATAACGTCAAACCCATTTGTAAAATGAAGCCTGTATACGATCTGACACGTAGAACAGCTGCATGTGCAATCAAATGTCCGTTCAAACGAACATAAAGTACATACATATTTAGGTAGGTAACATCCCTGCTATATAAAATAACAACTTAAGATTGTTTATATATAAGTAATGGTAGTAAAACTTGTATAATTGTTTGCAAGTGCGATATAATTATTTTATTTTTTTTTTTAGTAATTTTGGTACCGGGCAGATCATTTGCTTGACATTGTAATGCTGATGCCAAAAAACTCACCATGAAAAATCATTAACAGTATCCGACTATTCGTCTTCATTAGCTATCGTATGGTTGAGTTGTGTGCTAATTTGTAATTTCGATAATTAGTGGAACGACACCAAGAATATTATGAGCAGAAAATATTTTTTCTCACCATTTCAACTGTGGTAATAATGGATATTTTTTTGTTGATTTTATATGTAGACATTTTATGTGTCATCGTACAAGATCGGATATGGTTAGGATTTTTTCCACGCTAATAAAGTACTAAGTATAATTGAAGGACGCTATGGATAGTCCGAAACTGCAGCACAATTAACAGGGTAATATGTAAAATGGTGACAAAGTTGAATTTTTGTTTCAATCAATCAAATACATAAGTATGTGGATTTACATTTCAAAAGTAAGCTGCCAATAACTTCACAATAATATATTTACTAAAAATTAACACACAAAAAATGTAAACAACAAAAAATGTGTGGCAGATCAAATGAAACCACAACTGAGGCCTGCGATTGCGCGAGCTCCAGTTGGTTGGAAAAACTTGCCTGTCAATAAACTACAGCTGTCTATCAGCGAGCGAACCAGCGGTAACACAAAAATCATACAACAAAGTCACAGAAATAACGAATTGATAGCTTAGATGTGGCTGAGAATATGCGGGCACTTAAGCAGCAAATCAAATAATATTTATGTGCATGTGTGTGTACACTTTCGTAGGCATACATACATAGATACTTATACAAAAAAATTACATACTCCGGATGTAACTTATAGTAGATGCAAAACTAATTGAAATCGATGCCAAACCCTATCATTAGCCCAGGAAATGTATGCAATCGTTGCACACAGAAAAATTCTTGTTTTCAAATTTGTTGGGAAATGTTTTGAATCAGGTTTTATAATTATACATGTAATGCATTTAATTTTAGCTCAAATATTTTAGTCTTTTAGACTCTTTACTTGACAAGGCCTCAAAATGTTGGGTTAACAAAGAAGGTAAGGAAAAGTAAAATGAAGAAGGAATTAAAACTATATTATGATTTTTAGTTTAGCTCACTTCCTTTTGCATAGTTCCTTCTTACTACTAATCGGCACCAATTAGAAAGAACCACCTATAGAGTAGACTGATCTAAACAGGGTTAGATCGCAAGCAGTTCCTTAGTGGTACCGTTCGGGGACCAAAATAGGTGTACCGTTAGGTCCCATGCAACATCCACACAGAGACAGTCACTACCGCCATCGACCCTCGCTCTGTTGATGTTGTAATTGGAGTCCACCCACCACCAATTGCAGACGAGGAGTCCCCGCTGCCTCGCCAGGCCCGCGCTACTCTGGCTCAATTAAGATCTGGATATTGTAGCAGAGTTATTTCCTATCATAAGGAGATTCTCCTCACGCTTCCAAACACCTATTCACATGCCCTCTCAAACCAACTCAACTTACAACTCTTTGTCTCTGGTCCCACCCGTCGAAACCGCACGTTAACTGGGCCTCCTCGTAGTTGATTTAGACGATAAACGACCATGGGTGCCTTCTTTTTTTTAAAGAAGGGTGTAGCTGGCTGCTACAATAACAACAACATGAGAACCAACTACTTATGCCAACCCTTTTCTCATTTGAACTTTCAAACGCATAGGAAGTCTTCCATTGTCGACAGTTTTATTTGATGGCAATTTGATTATATCCAATTGGTTTCTGTCTGTGGTGAATAGGACGAGAATTCATGCCACAGGTAACGAAACGCCATGCAACTTCTTTGTAATGAACATTCTTTGTTGATTAATTTTTCGAAAAAATTTTGATCACAGAGATGTTTATACACACATGCGACGCTATCTTCCGGCAAAGGAATTTATAACACAGTTTGCCCTTTAATTTGTCGCGCTGTGTTATAAAATATCGATTTAAAGAACAGTAATTGAAACAGTTATTGGTATTCCATTTTGTTTTTAATTTCATTTCACTATAGTCTTAGGATCATATGAAGAAGAGCACTATACCCTGTGACTGTGCTACGTTCGTCAAAATATATGACAACTTTTTATATCGTTAACTTAGTATGAAAATACCATATCTCACCTTCAACGTAGTTTACCGAAAAAATAAAAACAATTAAAAAGATTCTAAGTTCGTGTGTATCAAAGTTTTAACCTACATATTTCTTTCTTCAAATTAATCCCGAAAAATGATTTTATTCCAAATTGTGCTGACTGAGAGAAATACAAATTGCACACAAATCAGAGATATACCAATTGGTTCTAAAGCGCGCGGTGCCATCACCTGATTTTTTCCAACCAATCTTGCTTATAAAATTTATATAGGTTAAGAAATAACTCTTTGTTTTATATTCCTAAATTACTGTCGTATAAGAGGTGTATGTGATTCTTGGGCAATTTTTTCAATCTATGAAACTATGTCTAATTACTTGAACTAAGAAGCGTGTGCCAAATATGCTAGGGTTTGGAGAGGTAATAGTAGATATGCCTATTTGCCCAAATTACTCATTATTATTATTTTCCATAAGCAAGTTATCTCTTATAGTACCGGATATAGGTCATTATTTTCATTTGGACAAAACAACGTTATGTCGGCGTTGTCCTATTTCACCCGCCCATGTTCAATACCAACCTACCATAGGTTGAGTGAAATTTGTGTACTAATTTTCGGTGATATATCATAGATATGCTTTATATAAAAATTCATATTTTAATTGCATAACAAAAATTATTTACTCTATAATGAACTTTACATGCTCTCACATTTTACTCATTTAATTTTCCCAGTGCAAAGCCGCATTGTCTTTCACGTGTTCTTAACATTTATTTTCCACTAGATCACAGTGATGCAAATTCGTGCACAGATTTTGTACTTAGCTCCAGTTTAAGCCAATGAGTTTATGTGTGTTTGTTCATGTATGCTGCGGAACTAAGCACCGGTAAATTATTGAAAAAGTTGTATGTAATTCGAGACCTCTAATACTATGGGAATTATGTTCATGTTTGAACGCGAGAATTCGCCAATCACATAGCTCTCAGTCAGTGAGGGCACTGGGAATAGGTATGTTTATGATTTCAACCGCGATAATTTCTCAACTGTTTGCCAGTAACATTACTGAAGACAAGTGGTTAATAAATGTTGCAAGCAACCATGTTATGATTATAATAAAAGGTAATCTTAAAAATATGAACATTTTTGAATGGCAAAGTTTATTTCGAAACCAAGTCACTCAAGCTAAAGTGTGAACCAGAGCACAATGCTGGTTGAATTTGCTTGAGTAGGTGGTTTGATGGAACTGATACAAATGTCGGGTTGCTAATGGCCCCTGTATAGATTGCTCATTATAACAAAGTATAAGGGATAAAATATGATGGCAGGCATTTGTTAAAATCAAATGTAATTATTTCGCTAGAATTTAAATGGTTTCTCTGGCACTTTACAGTCTCATACTCCAAAGTTTATTTTTCTTTTTACCTTTCGAACTTAACGTTCTCGTCTTAGTATCAGGGTGACTGATATGGGAGCCGGGCACCGCACATTCGCGAGCTAGCTCGGAGCGGTTCCGCCTTAGATATTTTAGACGCCAGAGAGGTTCTCGTATCTCTGAGTCTAATCAGAGGAAGGATCTCCCAGCACTGGATGAATAAGGCCAATAGCAAGTAGAAGAACTTAAAATCGTGCAGACTATGCTAGAGTTTGCGGATCGCTTTCAATGTCAAACGGTCTTATACCCTCATTAAAATGAATCGGACGAACGCCTTCCGATAACCGCTGTTTTCACCAGTCACTAGGCACTGGGATTGGAACAACCGCCGCCAAGTGTGTAGCGTGTGCGCCCTCATTCGGTTCCAGGTTCGAATCCCGACCGGCGCAAGTACATCAAAAATTATAGAAAAAGTTTTTGAAGTTAAACTACTTTAGTACACATATACATCTAGCTCGAGAGCATTGGGGCACTAGTTCAGGACTATTTTAGGGCAAGTTCTGTGCCATTTCGGCACTATTTTTGGACTAAATATTTCAGGACCATTTCAGGACCTTTCAGTAGCTGGGGCCTGGTTTACCACTACACCTACTACTACTCGTACTACTAGGTATCACCACAACAACTACTTACTACTAGGGATACTACTTCTAATTACAACTACTACTACAAGTTAGTTCTGGTATGGTGAAATCGGACGAGACTTTCTGTTAGAGGAACGGTGGAAATGATGCAACTTATTTACTACTACAACTACTAATTACTAAAACTACAAATACAACTTTTACTACTACTACCAGCCACTGCTACTACTAATTACCGCTAATATCACTACGAGCACTGCTGCTACTTCTACTAATGGACTCTGCTATTTTTACTAATGGTACTAATAATTACTACCACTATATTACTAATTTCTACTACTATTTTTACTAATTTCTATTGTATTGTAAGCATTGTTGCTTCGCGGGTTGCATTTTAGTATTTTAAGTCTTATTGTAATCGAATAACGAATAATAATAATAATAATAATAAATAATAATAATAATAAACCGATTAAAAAAACAGATATGACTTCATAATAAACTATAAAAAACCGGATTTAAAAAATTAAAAAAATTAAAAATGAAAAAAAAATTAATGCTACTACTATTTTTACAAATGGTACTAATAATTACTACTACTATTCTTACTACCTACTACTACTACAACTAATAATTACCACTACTACTACAGCTACATATTACTATTGCTAGCAGTACTAATTCCACAGAAGTTTTATTTTTGACTCGCGCACGTAATAGCAGTCACCCCTCGGCAGCCAATGGCAAACCCCGTAGTGTATTTCTTTCAGGAAAAAATTTCTCTCGCAAATCATTTTCAGTTCTCCTACTTCATAGGGAACAGTTTATTACATACGCCATATCGTGCTTGTTTCAACCACAAGTATAATTTTCGCAAGAAGAATTTTTCTAGTAGTGGTAACCAACAAAAAATTTTGTGTCCAAAATGATTACTGACGATCAGGAAAAAAATTACTTATGATTTACGATTATTGATAACCAATAAAATATTTCGTATTTATATTGTTTAAAAGAAAAATAAAAAGTGTTAAAAGTAATTTTTGCCAAACCTTTTCCTTCCAATTAAAAAAAAATATTTTCGGTCCCTGCGATAAACACATACAAATAACTATTTCCGATAGAGCTTAAAGAGTTCTTTATATTTTTGATTATAACATAATCATACTTGCATATATAACAAAATAAATATTTCGAAATTTACCCCAATTTATTTTCAAGTTCGACAGCTTTTGTGTAGGACTGAGCAGCAGTACCCAAACAACATCTAACCATTCGCTTAGGTATCAGTGCCCATTTATTGTTGTTTAATCTACCACCCGCACAGGAATTGATTATAGGCCTATATATATGTTTGTATGCATTTAGGTAGTTAATTTGACCTTGAGCAGATTAAAAGCAAAAAGCTTGGGTTCATTTTTTTTTTGTAGATTGAACTAATATTCATTATTCTATTGTATTATTTATTGTTGCATAGAATTGAAAAGATCTAGCAGCACACTTCCACTCATAAAATCACAATACACGAAGTAAATTGGCAGTCATACTGTCTATATAATCTCTTTTGAGTTTTATTGTCTTTTTTTACTACTTGTTGTCTATGGCAAGCCAATTGTAATGAATTGTCTACCTATTTATAATGTGCGTATGTATTTACATATATATATATACATATATGTATATTTGTGTGCATTCATCAACGGCATATCGATTGCCCATAAAGCTGTTCGAAATTACATTCACAGTTTGTGTTTTTTTATATCTTTTTTCGAAGAGCTGGCAAACATAAATGCACTACTTACTTACGAGCACATGCATACACACATACATTTTCTATGTGCATACAACATTAAACCGATAAACACGAGGCGTAAAGTGAAACACGTAACGCGATTATTACGGAGACAGCTTAAATTAGGACTTTTCATATGATATGCAATAAAAATTTCCAATTACGAAATTTATGCATACATATACATACAAACAAGTAAATCAACCATTCTTACCTAATGACTTTGAGTTATTTAAAAAAAAAAACAATACATATATCCAATTGTATTCATTTCCTATAAGTAGTGTGATATGAATTAAGATATTTTTCAATTTAAAATTAATAAGAACATTGGAATCTCAATAACACTCCATCAACAGCAGCAAACATAGAAAAAACAAAACAATAACAACTTAATTGCTAATATTTTTTTATAGTAATGACAAATTCATTCTGGTGGAAAATCAATTACTGAAGCTATTCGTCTTGTGACTTTAATGACTAAAACTTTAATTTCAGCTAACCGTTATCTGAAACTGAAAAAAATCAGTACATAGGTGTGAAAGGTTACAACACAAGGGCAAATTCAATATGTTGATTGTCTTAAATTAATGATTATATATGTACTTATGGAAGTATTTTCATATATTTAGTACCCGAAAAAAAATCTTTGTTTCTTTAAATCTTGGTTTCTAAAGCTAAGTTAAAGCGAAGTAATAATATTATACAATTTCAAACTGAAAATTTGCTTTCTCAGATAAATATAATTGTTAACCATTAGTGTTTGAAAGTGATTTTGACCAAGTGGCAATAAAACGCACAGAAGTGTTGTTGTTCTTTTATGGATGAAGTTTGAGTATTAATGATCTCTAGTGCGATTCAAAATTTATTTTAACGATATTCGGATGATTAACTCATCGTAACGAATATTTTAATGATTTTTCTATTCAGCAGGCATTTTTTAACGATATTCACTATCGCCAAATCAGCTTTTGTCGTTAGCTAATCGATTATCGAAAACTAAACGACAACAAATATGAAGCTGTCAACTCAATCGCTAAAGAAAAAATAACCGATTTTATTTGGATACAATTAAAAAAGGTAAATTCGACAGTCTTCTTAAAGTTTGGCATACTTTTGAAGTATCAGCATTTCATATTGCTGGATTCTAGTTGCTTTGTTAGGGTGGTTGCAATTAACGGCGATATCCATAAGCGCAAGACGTGAAGTACTTCGTGTTAAATTTTAGTTTAAAAGAAATAAGTTTCCTATGAGCAAAGTGGAGCTTCAGGATTGCCATTTGGGCTATCGATCGTACTCATATTTCAATGATGGAGGCTTACGAAACCCCCGTGGCTACCGCAAATGGTATAAGCAAACGTTTAAATTAGGATTCAAGTAAAAAAACACAAATAAAGTTTGTTTTTAATTTATAGATAAATGATCTAAATAAAAAAAATTAAATATAAAACACGGTTCATAAATGTGGGCCTACTCAGTTGTGTTAAGGGTAAAGGAGCGAATTTTGAAAACAAAACCCATGGCATGGCTTTGATTGGCAAGTTTCATTGCTTGATGGAAAATTACAAAATAAAAATAATTTCATATAAAACTTTTCCAAAAACTATTTGCAGATGATTCCGATCATTCAAGTCCATTTTTTTTAATTGGAGGTTATTAGTTGTACTTACACTTTTCAACATTTTTCATCACTGTAACTATCAACACCTAGATTTTTCTACTATACAATTTTGAAAATCGTAGATCCTGTTTCACTTCGTATTACGAAATTTAGAAGATTTAACGTCATAAATATTAACTGAATCCCTTAGTGTGGGTTTATTTACTTTTTTTGAGGTCTTAAATGTTTAAAATAATGACTCAAAGTAAAATTCTGAACATGATGCAGTGGCAAAATTTGCCGAACATAAACGAGAAGCTGATTTTTTTTGGAAAACTACTTACTAAATAAGAATAAATGTTTTAAAGACAAAATAAAAAAAATTAAGCATGATCATTGCACAAAGTTTGAGCGTATATGCTAAATGATATATGGGGCGCGGGGTGTCTACAATTTTCGAAATTGTGCTTACTAAGTTGATGGTGCCGATGGTGAAAGTAAACAAACCTTTACAAATTGAAACCGAGAATAATATTATTTTTTTAAAGTTCATTGAAAAAAATCAAAAGGTTCCATTAGTCTCATTTTTTGGTCACATAAAAGAATAGCTTTTGAGCTTTATTTATTTATCAAAAATAATCATTAATTTGCGATTTATATCTTTCTTGCTCAAAAACAAAACTCAATTCTTTAATTTTAGTTTTTTATCGTAATATAGGTCATTATGTAACATAAACCCTATGTATTAAAGTTTTAAACTTTATAAAAAATTAAACAAATAAAACAAAATGTAATCGAATTTTATAAACTTTCAATCAGAGTTTTTGGAAACCGTTTTGTGGGTGCAGTGTTCGACCCAATTAAATTTTAATATAATAATGTATTGGTATTAAGTGCTTAAATTTACCGTTGATTTTTGGTATTTAATTTTTTTTTTTTGCTGATGGATGATGAATTTTGTTCGTGTGTTATATGGAAAATCAAAGAATATTATTTGGAACTGGAAAATTAAACTTTATTATGCTAAAATTCAATATAAAAACATAAAACATAGAACATAAAAAGAAAGCTCAACATTTTTTTTATTAATATTGAGTGAAAATTTAAAAATCCTAATATAGAGATTAAATATCAATCACTTTCCTGTTCACAAATATGCGAAAGAGTCACTAGTCTTACAATTTTGTAGAATTATTTGGTAAATTTATTTCTATAATAAATTTTTTTACATTTCGTCAAAATTAAGACACGTTGAAAGTTACTCATTATTCTATTCTCCATATTACTTGTTTAATTTTGTTTATTGTTGTTTTTTTGTCTAGATTTAGCTTAACAAGCTTATTGACGTGCAGGCCTCGGGTATACCTACCTTTTCTGATCCTTTTTTTAGTATTACCAAATAAACTACAACTTGTTTTCTACAAGTCCTTAGCTGCAAGCTCACTATGATGGCCTAGTTTAATTTACCTCAAAGATAATAATTTTGCGCATACATTATATACATAGCTCAATGTTTTGCCGAACTTCAACTACAAATTGTGGTGTCGGTTTTTGCTGTTTTACCTCAAACTGACGGACCTACAGTTTTACGCCGATTTTGAACGGCATTTGCTTTTTATGTGAAGTAGCATTGCCTGTTGAGGGGCTAGAGATAAAAAAAACTTTTCTATAATATTTTTGATGCTACCATAGCTTAGCTTTGAACCCGCCATACTTCGGCTAAAGCACGCAGCTGCGGTGTATAGCTGGAAGAAATACAGTTCATATTAAACAAAATAAATTACTTCTTTTCTGCGAAAGTTGTAAACCAATGGGAATAAAGAAAAAAATATAAAAAGTTATAAAAACCTTTGTCGCCTCAAACAAATTATTCAAAAAAAAAATATGTAATCCACTCTGTTGTAAAGAGTATACTTACAGAAAGATTTAGTCATCATCAATGGCAATTGTAAGGTTTTTAATAAGATATTAACAGCCAGAGCGGTGTTCCAAATATTGAATGCCATTTATTTATTGGGCATCTATAAAAACAGCACTAAGTAGCAAAGGCGCTAAATAAATAAAAAAAATAAAAATAAATTTCATATTAACAGCATAACCATCAAATTCGCATATATTTTGTTAACTGCCTACAATAATCCACACTTCCTACTATAGTTCATGTCCATATCGATGCCATTCAACAAACTTACCGGCACTCCAATTCACTAACTATAAATTTTGCATACTCTCTGTGTTGCACCAATTTGTTAACTACCTATGCCTCTAATTAAAATTAATAGATTTTTAGACATTTTTACTGACTGCTGCACTGCTGTTCGGGTTTTATAATCTTATTTCACATCAGATTTCTAACAATTAACTGCAGGCCTCAAAACAGACAACCAACCAACCAAGAATACGACCAGTCATGCCAATGCGTTCGGCAATTTTTGATATTGGCTCTGTGGCTGTTAACAAGGCTCGGCGCTAACATTTAGTGTGGACATTTTCATTGTGCATGCATAGTAGATGCGTTCACCATTTTAAAATATCTATAAAATGCTAGTTGAAAATTTGTAACAACCCCATGTCGTTGTGACAATTAAATTTGCCACTCACTAATTTCAGCCAATTTCATTTGAAAATTGGAGCAACTGGCGCTACGGCGTTGTGACTCGGTTAGCGTGGAATGCATACCACCAGCCCCATCAAAATGGCCAGTGGACCAGCTGTAGCCAAGTATTATCATTTTAAATGGTCAGCCAATGAGTATGTACATATTTTTTTACATATATACTTATATACAAACATATGTTTTATGCGATATATTCCAATTATATTCACACACGCTAGGATTAATATTCAATTACACAAATGATAAGCAGGAATTGTAAATATGTTTTGCATATCTTTGAATGTGCATGCAAATTTGTAAGTTTATAGCATATTGCACATACATAAAATGTCTCAATATATTTCCAAATAATAAAAGGAATTGTATAGAATTTGCATGTTTAATTAATGCGCAATGACAAATAAAATGTTGGATTGATAGAAACGGAAATGCAGCGTAAATTATCAATAAAGTGAAAGGTAAGGTAACAATAAGTAATCAATAAGTTATGAGTAAGTTAGCTATGACAAGGAAAAGCAATTGTTCAGTTCGAAAAATATCCTATAGTCGCAAGTCGAAGTTTATTAACTGTGCTCCCATTTCCACATTCACAAATTTCCCTGTGGATTCGGTTTGAAATCACATATTTGATTAATTCGACGGGATCTTTTTAAAAAATATTCATTGAATCGTGTGTATGGTTTCCAAGGCGGTACACTGAGAACTCGTATCAGATTTATGCTTTCCTTCAGGCATTTATTTGTTTCACTTCACGCTATGGGAACTGTCTGCGTCTCTGCAGTAATAATGGGAACAAGTTTGTAAGTGCTGAGCGAGAGCTGGGTCGAATGTTACACGTTTGACAAATCTCAGATCTCTTCGAGAAGCTGTCAGTGCGACAAACCGAGTGGAGTTTCATTACGCAGTCTGTAAAACATCAGGAATGCCTAGAGGAAGCTGTTGTTAAGGCGGGTAAACATCATCTGCATCGAGGCATGGGCGCAAGACTATTGCCCACAGAATCTATACAGGCATTGTTGGCGTAGATAGGGGAAATCCTCCACTCCACTCCATCCAATCTCCACTAATTGAAGAGGCCCTGGTCCTGATATGAATGAGCGAATTCCAGTGGAACGGCCGGAAAATCTAAGCTATTGGCAATCTCAGCAGCTCATCACTCAGAAATTATGGAAAGTAGGGAGCGGTAACTATCTTTATGAGTTTTAACATAGTCCCAAATGGCGGGAAGCCAGGCCGAATATGAAGGTAGCAGACCTTATTTAAAATGGGACAAGTGACTGCATTACATCCAGGCAGCGACAGATTAGTCCGCAATGTAACCCTTTGGACTGGTCACAACACTATCGGTCGCCCTGTACAGACACTTTGTACCCTACTAGTAGAACCTGTTGAGCCTTGAGAGGTATCGAGTCTCAAGGCCGGATGATGTTCGAGCGAGATGAGGGCAGTAGCGATTGGAGAGTAGAACGAAATGGTTGTGAATAGAGAGCACATTTTTCAAGCAAGAATAAAATTGCTTAAATACTAGGCGAGTGTCTTTTATTTACAAAGGCAGAACACAAATAAAAAATAATTCTCTTTTAATAACTAATATGAAACAACTTTTTCTCTAAATTTCAGAATGTATAATTCAAATAGTGCCATCCCGATTCACGCAAAAAAAAATATTATTCATTTTCAACGGTATCCATAGAAGTTTGCTCCATTCGCTTTTCTAGAGTATTTTGGCAATAACTGCAAAAAGACTTAAAAAACAGATTTTTTACTTATATCTGGAAAATGATTCTTTAGAAAAATAAATAGTTCTAGATGCTCAAAGAAGTGTTCGAGTGTTCTTAAACTAAAGAAAAAATCTAAAATGCTGAGCAGTATTTTTCCCACAGTCTTTCCATATCGGGGCGATGGCACGTACTTGAAGCATCAGGATTTAATTAAGTAATAAATGGTTCAAAATGATGATAAGGCAGAAAATATGCCACAACAACATTTAAAATGGAGGTATTAGAACTTTCGCCTATGTGTGTCTCCATTCTGGACAATAATTAACACATTACTTGTGTCAACGCAGCCTATGCCTATATAACTTCGACGTTAGACAATTTCTACGCTAAAAATATATGTGTGAATTCGTTTGCTATTTCGCAAAGTCATTAGAAACTCCGAAAGGTGTAACACACTAGGTAACCATACATTTACCTTGCCGCAAATAGTTTAAATATTTTTTTTTTGACTTTCATCGTTTCTCAATTCTATCGCATTCGATCGATCAATACGATAAATACCATTTTTTCGCAATTGTTTACTCATGATCTATTAAAAAAAAACTTACACAGATGAAAAGCTGCCCTGTTAAGTGATTACTCAGCACATTTCATTTTTCGTATTATCGTGTTGACTAGAAATACTTGACCGTACATTTATCGCCAGCTAGCCATCTGGTTTGCCGGATTTTGCGATATCCGTTTAACCTATACCATATGACGGATTAGCATATGTTCTTTCAAATAATTTTTTCAGACTAATCATGACATTTGTCTACAATATATATAGAGTGAAAATAATTGTTCAATTACACACTGGCGGTTTTTTTCTCTTTGGTTAAAACTTGAGTAAAAAAAGAATAAATTTTAAGAAATCAATTAAAGAATTTCAAATTTTTAACAGTAGCGTTAAAATTTCTAAATACAATTCAAATAACTACATTGAGCAAATAACCAAATAACACACAATTTAGCTCCGTTGCGTCTTACATTTTCATTATTATTTTTCCATTTACTTTACACTATGACATTGCGCGTGTGTGTGTGTTCGTGTGTTTGGTAAATGATTTGCGTCACAAATTGGCTGCGTCGCCGCAATCGTATCGTGCTCTGATTCATGTTGAACTTTTTGCCATGCAGACATCACACACACACACAGTCATCATTGAATACTACATTATAACATATACACACACATATACATATGTGCATATGTGCACAAACATCCGCATGCATAGATCGTATAGTTGTATGAGTTCAGAAATAGAAACACACTTGCCATATTGCATTGCGACCACTGATTGCCAGCATTGTTGCCAGTAGGCGAGTATTCGGACGTAGATATTGCGGTTGATTTCGCTTTTATAATTTTTCACTCTTTTCATTTACAATATTGCCTTAGCAATTTGAACGGTTCACTCAATCGTGATAACCTTGAAAGATATGCAATTGTTCATATACTACTCACTCGCATTCGGACGATTCAAGTTGGTGAAATAGCAAAATGTGTGTTTACAATGAGAAAACCAAGTAACAAGAATTTGGGAAATTCTTACGAAAAATTAATATAACCAGTATTACCCAATACCGGCATTTTATTAGAAATTTATTTAAGATTTATTTTTATCTTATATATAAAAAATGGCGCGTATGCAATTTATAGACTCGGAAACTACCGAACCGATTCCGCTAAAGTTCATAATTCAGGATGTGTTTGCAATGGTGTATTGGGCAAACAAAAATTTCGAAAACAGTTATTTAAATGCTGTAGCAAAAAGCCTCCGGTCTGCTTGTTTTATATAAAATAGGCTTCACCTTAAAATATTTCATGATATGTGCTGAGCCATTTGTTACATTTAAAATTTTCGTTTCGAAACTCACTCTAATATCATTAAAAATGCCAAGAATGAAAAATATTTAGTAAATATTATTTCTAGTATCATTAGAAGTAGATTAGGTGAATAAAAATTCAATCTAGACAAGAAGTTACTACTACTGCTGAGAAAAATTGGATTTGATAGAATACTGTACTTATGGAATCAAAGTATGTGCAACTTAATAAAAATAGCACAATCAAATCGAATCGTGAATTTTCATGTCTTGTCGTTGGGGCATAATAAAAAATGATTCAAAAATAGACCAGCATGATTATGAGTAAGAAATTTGTTTAACTATTTCTATTTAGTCATTTGCCGAAGAAAATTTAACTATTTTTGAAAATCGGTTGTTGAAATAGTATGATATATTTAAATGGTTTAAACCCATATATTAATAATGATAATATGCGGATTTTAAATACAAGTACGTGGATTTTTTAACTAACCCTTATAACAAAATAAATCAGCAATAAAATCCAATTAAATTAAAAAAAGCCCAACTTTCACTGAAAAGAATGAGTGCGTTCTAATAAAAATGTTCTCAAGCTCTGATACGTGATTTTTATCTACATACATTTCATTTTTTTAAGTAGGATTGAAATCAGTTTCGAAACTTGAAATTAATTAAGTATGAAATTGAGGCTAAATCTCATAATAAGGAATCAAACATTTATAATAAAATATAATTTAAATAAATATGTGAATAGAATAAAAAGTACCAATACAAAAATTATTGGTGTATAAACTCACACTCAGTTATGACGGCCGAAAGCATTTCTGGTAATAGAATAGCTATGAGGAAGAAAACCTGACATGCGAGAAATATTTCATAATTTTCGCTTAGCTAATCAATACTCATCAAGATATTTGATTTTGAATTTTACCATATGAATTTATTCAGATATTTTAGACTATGCTTTTATATAAAGCGCGCTAATTATTTTTCGTTTAACTGCTCAGACGCCTTGGTGAACTCTTAACACAGTTCTGTGAACTTTTGCCCACTCACGCTTCAAAGGGAATTATTTCATGAAAATTTGTACGTTTGTTTTTTTTGGATGACTATTTAAATTTATTTTCAACGACGGCTTCAAAATATTACACTCTTCTAAGTAGATCAATACCAGTTTTTTATTTGGAAAATGCTAGATAAAACAACACCCAAAGCATTAGAAGTTATAGCAGCTATATCGGAGATCTCCACATCAAATTTATTACCAGACTTTGCCACCAAGTCCTGGCACAACTTTCCAAAAGCAAGTCAAGCACACCACCATCTCTACCAAGCGACTTCATTTAAACTATGATCATCTGTTCCCAACTCAATAGCTCAATCTCTGAAATGTGCAACTCTCCCCCCATATACAGACAATTTTTTTGTTAATCATTTCCCTTCAGAGTTATACGATAAAACGACCGTTTTTGCATTTGATAAAATAGAATATTTTCAAATTTAGTTTTTTAAATTCCTCGCGAGCGAATTTTGGCCTCAACCTTTACACACCAATCTTTTGACGGCCCTCAGATAATAAATATTAATTAATCAGGCAAGTGTTGCTATTCTTTATAAAACCAAATTTTTATTAATAATATAATTTTCAAATTAAAAACGCAATTAACCCTCAATAAAGCAAAGCACTAGCACAACACACCTCTCTTGTTCTTTTGAAGCGAAAGTGTTTGCAGCAGCCACGCCAATCGTTAATTTTAATACCATGTTTAATTGGCTTCAATATCCCCATGGTCATAATGCAAAAAGTGGCAAACAAAAATTATAGATTTTTTTTTATTTTTATTCCATTCTTTTATTATTGATTTTTTAGTTTTTTTTATTTTGTTTTTAGTTGCAATTTAGAACATAAATCAAAATAAAAACGCCTAGTTCAAAAGACGCAGAGCGTGCTAATATGAAGAAAGCCAAAGGTGGTGTGAGAATTTGTTGAATTTTCAACAGAAAATTGGCGGCAAGCGTGCGAAGAAATAAAAAAAAACAACAAAAAAACACCATGCCAAGTTTTTGTATGTATGAATTCATTCATTGCGCTTAAAATCGTTACGGTTTGAATAATTTGTGTATTTAGTTATGTAGATAAAAAAAATGTTCGTAAGTAACTAGAGAATTAGCAACGCAGAGCAGAAATAGAGAAAAAGGTTTTCATATTCAACGTAATGCCGTTAGCACAATGCTGCTCAACCGCAAAAAAGCAGACGATTTTTGTACGCATCAAACCAACAATAACAAATATTTTTATTTGTAGCTTTACTTATATTGCGCTACATTTTTACATGGCTGGGCTACACATACCGCTACCCTAATATTGTTTGTAATATTAAAACAACAACAATATATTGTACTTCCCACGAACGAAGCGTTAAGGTTTATTCTTAATTTTATTTGCGCCAAACACCTTCAAAAATAAATCGAATAGTGAAACCAAGCAAACAAATTCGATGTAACGCCTCGCCTCGTCTCGTTCAGCCAGCAAATCGTACTCTATACCACCATCTAGCTAACTAACTAGTGAGCCAACTAATCAAGCAACAGTAATAACAAATACAATAACAACAGCACCAACAACAACTATAACAACCACAAAAACAAAACAAAAACATAAAATAGCCACAATTGTAGCGCAATGTTTTCGGTTACGGTTTGAGTTCGAGCGGCAGCCAAACGCGAGCTCTTTGACTGAGTAAAGTTCAAAAGCTATTGCGCTCGGTACATTCGCATTCGCTGGCAAACGGGTGGAGTCAAGTATATAAAAGCAGCTTCCTTCTTGGTTCTAGTTATCAGTTGACTGCAGCATTTCAATTCGCTTAGACCGAAGCAAAGTGGGAAGTCAAGAGCTAAAAAGAAAATTTGATTTTAAATTAAAAATAACAAAATAACTTTAAACTCAAAATAAAAATGGCCTTTTTCAAAGTGAGTGCCTTTTTAAAATATATAAAAAAAAGCAAAATCTGAATAAAATAATTAAGTGTGAGAAAAATGCCATTCGAGGATTGTAGTTTTTAAAGGAATAAAAATAAACGAATAAAAAAGTTCTTAGAAATGACAAAAGAAAACAAGATCCTTATTGCTAATCAAAAAAAAAAAAAGAAAAACAAGTAGCATAACAAATTACTTTAAATTCACTTAAACTGGATGCTATTACATACGTACACAATGTGTAGATTCTAGTTCTAAAGTAACTTCTTTTTTTTTTAATTCTTGTTACAGTCTTTGGTGTGTTTGGCTGTGTTAAGCGTCGCCTCCGCTGGCCTTTTGCATCATGGCGGACATGGTGCCGGTCTATACGCTGCTGGACCGCTGGTGGCTGCACATGGACCTGCCCACGATGAAGGACTAGACTATTACGTAAGTTTTAAAGAGCTTAAAAATTAATCATTTGTTTCCGAACGGAAAGCGTTCACCTAGAAATTTCATTCCCACAAATTGTGTTTTTTTTTATTAATTTAAATAAACAGAGCGTAATTAGAATAGATTTTTTAAATAGAGATTGCGGTTGAAGGTTTCTAAAATATTTTAAATGCTAAAAATTTTTCTTCAACTTAATTTGTTTATTAGCTCGATAAATGACAACAGAATTGAGCCAAAAAAAACCAGGAAGGAAGGGTATTTATATTTATGTATTTAACAAAAAGCAAAAGCTTGAGACATAAAAAAAATCAGAATAAAAATCCGAATACTTTGAACTAAATAAAAATTTAAAGTTATAATAAAATTCAAGTGTGCAAAAGAACGAAAAATAATATAAAAATATGAAAATGTTAGAAATATTTATTTAATAAACAATTTTTTTCAGAAATTTAATTAAACGCGTAATTGTGTTTTTGATTAAACTAAATTGAGTTCATTTTTGTAAAGTTTCTTTAGATTTTCAAAAATTCTTATATTTAATTAATTGTGCATATATCCAATTAAAGATTCATAGTTCGAAGATAAATCTTGTATTTCCCTATTCAAAACAGTAAAAGTTCTAGCGAAGGCTTTATACATTTTTTGAATATAAACAAACAGTTGTCTGACAACTATGTGCAATTTGACCTTGCCAATTCAGACAAATCAATAATACATTTTCAAAGTAAAGTTGCCTACCAAATTTTGGTCAAATACCACCAAAACTAGGGCAATAGTTTACGCTTAAACGGACGGACGGACCTGACTAAGTCTGCTCTTCATCCTAATAATTTTGGCATATCTGGGTACGGGGCTGTCTCTTTTTCTTCGTATACTTACAAACATCGAACATCGGACTAAAGTAATATCTCAATTTCGTTTTCATGAAAAGTATAAATGCACTGCAAATATTTTTCTTAGTATACAAAAGACTTAAGCAACGAACTTGAATTTTTTCTTCGCTTACAATGTAATTGAAAAATAATTCGGTTAGCAGAAATACACAACAATTTTAGCTAAGCGAATCTTTGTCAACGGTAATTCATGAAACAAAATTTTAAAATTTCACTATATAATTGTTAAATAACAACCAGAGTATCTCTAATTTTTTTTGCACATTATTTGCTATCAACGGCTAATTGACTTTAGGAAAATGCGCGCTCAAGCTTTCAAACCAAATTCATGATGTAACAAAAAAAACTTAATATTGGTAAATACTAATCAAAGATAAAAGTTTCTTAGCTAAGCAACTGAATTAGCTAAGCAACAAATCTACACCTCGATTTCGAACAAAATTAGCACCACTAGCTTTGCTTAGCGTTGCTACGAAAAAAACTAGCTGAGCAAAAAAGCTACTACGGAACTTAATTACGAAATCTTCAAAATATTATCAAATCAAAATTTAATACCGAAAAAAGCAACTAAAGACGCAAGTTTTCATTTGCTGCAGAGTCAATTTGGCGGAAAAATTGCAAATTTCTGCTCAGTTAAATAACTGAAACTCACAAACCGCCGTCAAAGCTTCCGACAACAACAGTATTTGAGATAACTGCTAATGTTTCTACAGAATTCAAATTTTTTTAACCATGCAAAAAGTATATTTTAAATACAATTACCAAATGCATCACATCAGCCAGACACTTATTAATTTCTTACAAATTTCTGGTGACTGATCTGATGTCAAATTGACCGATTGTAATACAACGCGCAGCTTCACCTACTTTTGTGGTAATTTCGCCTTCAATTCGATGATAAAATCAAATCACATAAAAACGCAATTGCAACAACCAGCCACAAAAGTAAAATAAACTAAGTAAGAGTAAAAAGTAAGCAACAAACTGCACGTAATCGCTTGCAAACGCTTGCAAATAATCTATGCTGCCAAATGCAAAAGCAAAAAAAAAAAACACAACCAACAAGTAAATAATATTATTGTTTGCTAGAAAACGCCGCTATTGTTGTTGGGCGGCGATATGCCATTTCGTATAACACTTCACTGCTCCAGATTACATGTTGCATAGATTTACATGTAGTCTCTATGCGAAAAGCAACGAAAGACGCTGACACGCTGACACGCAAATTACAGTAGCAATAACGACAACAACAACAATAACCAATATTACTACTACTACTACTACTACTACGATGGCATCGCCTCAGAAAAATTACTATTAAAACAGAAGGTGGACTAACATCGTGGCACAGTGTACAAAGTAGATGAAGAGTGTGATACAGCTCGCATTGCGATTTCGGTGGCCCGAAGCATCTAAGCACCTACTATTTGTTCATTTTGTTCGCATCACACAATTTGGCAGCTATGACAGTGGCGACTTTTTGTATTTGGTTTTTGTTTTTTATTGTTACCGAGTGTTGAGTAACAGTTTTCAGTGACGCTTATGATACACAAATGATATGCCACATTGCCGCCACTATGCTTTTTATTTGGCGAATTTCAACATGGTTAACATTTAAACATAAATAAAAAAATAAATATATAGCTCCCATGCTACGCTTTTTACATATATATATAAATATACATATATGCGTATGTGTCTATGAAACTATTGCAAGTTCCTAACTTGCAGTAACCAGTACTTTGGAGAATTTAAATACATAAGAAATTGAATTTAATAACAAATTATTGATCGAAACTCGTCCACAAATCGCCATCGTATAATTATGATAAGCACTGTAGTATTAGGATTGAATGAAGTAGTGATTAATTCATCAATTTCTCTTCAATTAACAAAAATTTCAGAGTATTTATTAACAAAACAAATAATCTCAGTTTGCTGCCGCACTGGGTTAACTATAGAGACAAAAGAGGCAGTTGATCCTGCGCACCCCAATTGTAGAGGGGCATCAAAAAAAAAAGAAAACCAAAACAATTAAATACTGGACCTTTTCAAGGGCTCAATATTAAATTTTTTTATATAAAATGTCTTAAACTCTCGTCTATTATTTCATCCATACCTAAAGAAACCCAAATATCTTCATAAATTGGAATAGGAATTGGAAATATTAGTCCAGTTTTTCATCGTCCATTGAAATACGTAACATATTTAATATATTTCAATCTTGAAACTTAGCAAGAGGTTAATCGAACAAATTATCTTCGTATTCAGAAAAATTGTTTGCAATTGATAGTTTTCGATTTTTGCAATATATTTGACGTGATAAACATAATTATCAGAATTTGCGAAGAAGCAATATTTAGCGATTTTTCATTCAGAAATTAATTATTGTTTAGGCACAGCCTAAGAGAATTATTCATAGAAAAAGTGATTTCTCAGTACTAAGCAAAAGAAAAACGAAAGCTTGTTAATAATTCGACTGAATACTTTTATTTTATTTTTACTTATAGAAAATTTCAATAATTCGAATTCCAGAAGCTTGATTGTATTGAGGTTTACAGGATATCTGTGACTTCAATAGAAGCAAAAGAAAATACACAACTATAGTAGGATTTAACATAAAATTCGCGAATATATTCTATGTCCTTAATATCCATGAACATTTCCTTAACAAACTTTATGTTAACAGCTGAATTAATTTTTTTTGTTTTCAACAATTTAATTACAATATTTTAATGAAATGAGCAAAGTTTTATTGGTTTCGAAATTGGACAGCAATCACAGGGTTGCCATCTACTACACATTTTATTATATATACGATGTAAGTTAGTAGTAGCAATATTGACTTAAAAAAAGCTTATAGAGAATATTTAAGTCGGCCAAAATTGCGACCTATTAAAAATTAAAGATATATAATATCATTTTTACGTAAAATATAGCACTATGAGTATCAAACGAAAACTTTTCGCGAATTTTTTAGTCACGAAATACTCTGGAACAAGGCCCAAAAATAAATCTTTTATCAGAAATTCCTGTTCTAATATCAATTATCAATGATTGCAAGGTTTAAGTGAGCTAAATCGATTTCGAAATTCATGTCAGAATGCAGGTTTCTGTGGGTCATAAAACAGTTCAAGCTTAAAAGGTCTGCATACAAATATTTAAAAATGGTTCCAACGAAATCAAAACTATGAAATGTTTTTGAAAAATAGATGTGTTTATTTACAAAAACCCACAGCCGCAGAAGGATTTTCAAAAAAAATCTTAATATTTGCGGGAATATTTTGGCGCAAGTTTTAAAATAAAATACATTTTAAAATAAAATACATTTTAAAATTCCAATGAAAAATCGCAACTTTTTTTGGCGAGGCCTATTGCATATATATTTCGGCGCATATTTTTCACATTTAGAAAAGAAGTACTCATTGTTAAATAAATAAAAACTAAAAAATGTCCTAACTTTTATATATCGTAGGCCAGTAATCTAAGTAGTCTAAATAGTCATTTGATCTAAATAGTTGACAAAAAAACAATACACAAAAAATTTAAATGAAAATATTCCCAGAAACACCTCTTGCCTGCATCAAATTACTTATACGCCCCCAAATAAGTAAATTTCTCATACCAAAGCGCAGTGGCATTTGAAAAGACATACATATATATGTATATATGTTTATATAAGTGTGTGTTGTAATTACAAGCATTTGCATCTGAGCTCTGAGAACACGACTTCATTCACACGATGCCGCTGACCTTCGCAAGTTCGAAATCATTACGCGGGCGCAAGGCGCAAGGCGCCAATGTGGCAAGTCATTGTTATACGAGTACATAGTAGTTTTATGTAGTTGTTTTGAGTATTGAGTCATATGCCGGCACGACAGTGACATGAGGTGCCACAATTCCCACGCTGGGCAATGGATTGAAGTAGTCACATTGACTAGCTGTATACGTGAATAGCTTACTACACGTGGGATATGAAAAAATAAGTATTTTTCGCACACAAGAATCTCTAAACTGTATTACATATCTGCACTTAATTTGTGTATTAAATTTTGCTAATGATTGTTTTATCTTCACTCTTATCTTTTTTTTTTGCAGGCCTACCCCAAATACCACTACAACTATGGTGTTGCCGATTCACATACCGGTGATGTTAAATCACAGCACGAAGTGCGCGATGGTGATGTAGTGAAGGGCTCGTACTCGCTCGTCGAACCTGACGGTTCGGTGCGCACTGTCGAATATACTGCCGATGATCACAATGGCTTCAATGCTGTCGTTTCGAAGAGCGCCCCCACCATTCATCATGCCGCTCCCGTTGCTGTTGCGCACGCTCCTATAATTTCTCATCATGCTCCAGTTGTTGCGCACCACGTTGCCGCCGCTCCAGCTATACAATTGGGCTCTCTGGCGCATCATGCTCCCGCTGCCTATGGATATGCTACCCACGATGCGCACGCTCATGTCTCTCACTACTAAGATAGCGAAATAAAACGCACGCTTAAATGGACCTGATCCCACTCCAAACTAATAAAAGTAACAAGCGTTAGAATTTATTTATTAACGAATATCTTATATTAATATAATGCGAAAATCCCATGCTACGATGACGACCTATTAAGTGAAAGGAGAAGAAGTGGAAAGAGCGGAAGTGTATCATTGAAAGATAAATTGATCGGTATTTCGGTATTGAAAATTAATTTGTGTAATTAGGAATTTCTATTAAAAACAAAATGGCAGCCACTAAGCCAATTGCTTTCAACTCTCACCTGATTTAAGTAAATACTTTTTATATTCTCTAAAGCTATTTTAAAATACTCTCATTATTGCCAATAAACACTGCCATTTATATGCCCCACTAGCATCAGCATTAACCCTTTAAATATGTATTGTAAATATCACTTAGATCTATTTTCGCCGCGCAACAAACATTTCAATTTTCTTCTTTCTAAACATCTCCATGCCATCTCTCATTTATCTCACCATCACCACCACGCTAATGGATATGCAAGAAATAATCGATAAAACTGTAGATCATCACCATTCAATTTTAAGCTTACTCATTTCCACTCAGCGACTCACTCACTTACTCAAAACCATACACACTCAATCGCTCACTCACTAGATTTACAGCCTCACTAAAGCTCAAAGAACACTCCCACATGCCACGAATAAAATAATCCTCTGTAAATTAGTTATGTAAAATGAATATATTGTACCTTAAAAACGCAAATGAAAAAAAAAGTTCAAGCGGTAGAATTTTGTAAAAAGTCGGCAAATATGTAGAAAAGAAGTCCATATAACACATATGTATGTATATCAACTTTACATGCGTAAATTAGTACGATTAGACATTATGCTCTCTGTTAAACCAATGTAAAGAAATGTATTTTCTAATTGTATTATAATTTTTTTTATAC
This sequence comes from Anomoia purmunda, assembly GCA_951828415.1. Lineage (NCBI taxonomy): Eukaryota > Metazoa > Arthropoda > Insecta > Diptera > Tephritidae > Anomoia > Anomoia purmunda. The sequence goes on along the minus strand of OX639996.1, from coordinate 29,232,428 downwards.
TTGCGTTAACATTAAGTGATTACATGCAAAAAATGCTATAAATAAAAAATGTAGTGAATTTAAAAACAATATTTTTGATTTTTCATTCAACTTAGGTATTCTAAAAGATTGGTAAATAGAACTTTCCTCTGGATAAATTGTGAGACGATCAGAAAATTTTATTTAAATAAGAGCCCACTTTAACCAAAAATACTTTTCAAATAAAGCCTTCTTGAACATTTTTCGTTTGAGACCTTTATTGCCATATCTAATTAAATGAAATTTGATTTTTCAAACAGGTGGCAACACTCTTCAACCCCATTTTCAAAATTAAGGGTTTCAAACGTCTTTGGTATGAAACTAATAAATTAGTAAATTAATTACAATCTTTAAACAAGGTGGTAACGGTCTTCAAAAATATTTGTGTGTATTTCGTTTCACACCAGTATTAAAACACTCCTCATTGCTTAATAAATATATTATTTTTAAGCAGGTGGCAACCATCGCCAAAAAAATTTAAATAAAACTTTTCTACATCTTTATTTAAGACTCATATTGCTATAATATTAATGACAAATTATTAAGTTAACTTGAAATCACCCGACAGGTGGCAACGCTCTTCAAAAATACCTTCCAAATCAAGATGTTTTAGATCGCTTCGATTTAACATCGAAATAACTAGCAGCATTTCAGTTAGCATATTGGTTAAATTAGTTTAACCTTTTCAGCCACGTGACAACCATCTTCAAAATGATGTGAAATTCAACCTTATCCTTATATCCTTATATTTTTTAAACAAAGCTTTCTTAAACGATTTTCGTTTAGCACCTTTAACAAATTCGAATGAAGGAAAAATTTTTTAAAGAGGGTTGCATCTGTTTGAGATAGCAGTTTTAGTTAAATTAATACCAGTTAAATATTTATAGAATATTTCTTAAACTGCCTTCATTTGATATAGTATCACTTCTATCATTCAATAAGTTCAATTAAAGCTTTAAGAAATATCATTAATCTTAATTTAGATTATGAGATATTTAAGTATTTTAAAATTTTATTCGGTAAGCCGAAGGCACAAAAACAAGAAAAATTCTAACTGTCAGCAGTAATGATGTACAAGCCAGGAGGTACTTCATTTACCTCTCATTCACCTCTAAGCCCAGTCGCGGCACTTTGTTGTCCAGCTCCTCGCCTCCATTGCTGAAGAGCTCAGCTGGAATTATCACACCATGTGGTTGGCTATTTTTAATCCGCCTTCGACAGCACAAGAAATACCAAGAATGATAGAATACAAGATTGCGCCTTCCCGCGGCGAAGTGACAGATCTCGCCTTTAGTAAACAAGAATACGGGAGAGAGAAAATTGAACAACTTCCAATATTTCATTGAAAAACGTGTTCTAATTGTTCTAAAGTGTAAAATATGAATTTATAGGCAGACATTTAATAAATAAATTCGCAAAATACTAAAAAAAGTGTCTCTTTTTCTTAATTTTCGAAAAAAGCTTTGTCTAGTTGAAGTTGAGAATTGTCAAACCCGGCAAAACCAAAGTAGCGGTACTTCTAAAGGCGTCACCTTCAGTATTCAGTACACCGTGAAGAAATACTGTCCTTTATGACAGCACCATAGAAATTAGAAAGGACCTGCAAAAACGAAGTTTTAGAAAAAGTGGCCTGATGTTGGAAAAGGCAATTCAAACTGCAAAAATAGACACTTAAAATTTTGAGGTATACATAAACGAAATGCACACTTAATGAATGGTAACTATGTTAAATAATATGAACCTTGGAATATTCGAGATAAAGATTTTGTGAAAAATGTATAGACCTTTGCGCATTTGTGACGTTGATTAACGCAAATGAAGGAACTACGAACTCTATGACCTTCATAATATCATACGTAAACATAGTGAATTGAATTAGGAAATGGATAAGGGTAGATTGGGCAGTGATTTTCAACACTACCGTCCTGGAAGTATTTTGCAAGGTATGCGCTGGTGGAAGTAGCGGAAGAGGTATGGTGAGATTAAATATTGATAGGCATCGCTAGTTGTTTCTATTTGTCATCACTTAGCAAAACAAAGGAAGAATAAATAAAAGATACAAACAAACATCCAGTATTGGCAAAATTTCAATAACAAAACTAGCACATTTACTACAAGTGCAAGAGAAGTCTGTATACATAGTTGAGAATGAAGAAAATTTAGTGGGGGTAGGCGATCTTATTTTCCAAGCCTATTCAAATTATTTAAAACAAATCATATGTTAAATGCGGCATAGCTTCATTTGGCCATAAGCAAGTTTGTTTATAAACATTTCAAACCCATTACTTTATTTGCACAGTCTTTTATACTTAGCAATAATTGAAAAGTACTTTCACTTTGTATTCAGGAGGTATAAATTTAACAAATTAAAACAAATGAATAGAGCCAAATATATACTTAGATTAAGCTATCTACCGGCAGGCAATCAAACAAAAACGAGAAAAATGTTAGTAAATAAACTTGAGAGTTTTTTTTGTACACGGCGGCAACCTTTGGGGATGAGCAAGTTTCACAACGGCAACAAAATTTCTAAGTGTCGGTCAAACTCGATAGTTTTATTTTGCCTAACACTATCGATAGTTTACGAATTTCAAAGCGGCGTCCCTAATTTCCGACAGAAGACCCAATCTTAAATGCAAACAAACTTTTATTCTTAGCAAAAATTCACGATTGAGCGAATGCAGAGGTTGTGCCCACCTTGTACCGCTATTTGACTCTACGAGAATTTGAATCTCCACATTGATTGGTGTACAGTGAAGGGATAGAGGAATCATGATGTACATTGGGAATAGGGAAACTTTTTGTTAGAACATTAATGTAGAGTGCTAGACTGGTTTACGTGTTGGTGAAAACGTTAAGTTGGTCTTGCTGGGGCATGCAAATCAGTATATATATATAAGTATGTAAATAAACAAAGATCTTTTAGGCTATGAGCGCCTAAAATTACCTTAACTAGCAGGGTATTTCATTGATTCGCTCAACAATTGATCATACAATATTTCCATACTTTCAGGCGTACAGCAAAATGAAAGGCATGCCAGTTAACTGATCCACCACACGATCTATAATAAACACACAAACTATATACTTTTGAAGTTTATAAATAAGACACATTTAAAGCGAAACTAAGTTTATTTGTAAATGAGTATGTAAACATTTAAACTTGAATTGGATTCACTATGACTTAGAGTTTTGTAAGCATTTCACTATTTTTCTTTTGTTTGTTTAATGTTTATTAATTATATAACCAGTGTACGATGATATCTATATTTCAAACTTTGTAGAAAAAATAGGGAAGTTCAACAAAATTTCATTAAATTTTCGAACTTTTTTATTCGACTTTTTATAAAATTTCTAAGTATGCAGTTTTATTGTTCATTATATTTTACTATACCTATAATAAGCAAGTTCCAATTAGTTGAAAATTTCTGTTAATTTTTTTTTCCGGTGCTGCTCATTTTCTCCAATGCAAAAAAAAAATAAAAAATTGTCGAAACGACAGCAAGAAAAAATTATCAAAAATAAAAAAAAAATAATAACAATAAATGAAAATTTGAATCTATTTCATTAAAACTTATTGCGCAATAAAACTGCATACTTAGAGTTTTTATAAAAATTTTATGAAATTTTGTGGAATTTGCCTATTTTTTCTACCATGCTTTTTATGTGAATTTGTACGGTGCTGGTTATATAATGAGCTATACTTTTAGAAAATATGAATAAACATTATATAGACAAAAGCAAAATAGTCAAAATTTGTTAAAATATCCAGTCCTAATTTTATTGGCCGACACTGTATTTATTAAATAAAAGTATATAAACAAATGTTTTATTTTTCCTTGTTAAAAGGTGGAAACTAACGCTATCAGCACCGTGTCTAACATTTCCTTAATTTAAACTCGAATTTTTTAAATATATATTAATTTACTATGTAAAGTAAATTTACACAAAAAATGTTACATAGCATTTAAATAAGAGGAAATGGCGCAACACACACATATGTTAACTTTTTTTTTAGTAATTTAAATATAATAATTTCGAACTTAAATTTTGAAGTAGTTTAAATATAATAATTTAAAATAATAATTACGAAAACGGAGAAATCTCTTAAAAAAATCATTTGGTCAAATCTCCGGTCGGTTGCTGTACAGTGTTATTAGTATGACCGATTTTGTTGGAGCTCTTCCAATATTTAATATTTTGTATAACATGCGAATACGCATTTATAAAATTGTGTACTTCGATACTCCACTTACCAATATATATAGGTATTAAGGACTAAATCTGATCTGAATTATCAAATGAAGCGTTCATACAAAACAAACACCATACAAGCGTTGATTCAATTTCGCCGGTGTATTCCCCTCAATTTCATGCATTTCGAAATTTTAATCGATAAATGAAATTATTGCATTATGAACATATGAAATAATTAAAAAAAATGTGTAGCACGTGGGCAACAAAAAGTGTCGTAATTTAATGAGATACAAGATTTTTTGTATCTCCGAAATATCAACAATATTAATTTTTGAGCTCAAGGAAAGTATTTGGAAAAAATACAGCAACAGTCAGAGCGGTATAAATTCTAGCTATTTCGAAGATCACCGCATCTCCTCATCAGATTTCTTTGGTGACTAGATTGAAAAATACAATCTAAGTAAGCTCAACACTTCTGGACCTTACTACTAATTTTTCTATTCAGACATTAATTTCCTTTCTTCATTTTTTGCCATTTATTCATGCAAGAACCTTTGCACTCATTCTCAGTCTAGCTGCATTTTAGCGATTATAAATTCATTTGGAAATAAATATTCCCGGCGGGAAAATTCAGTGAAGCCTAATTGTTGGTTTATAAGTAGTTTCACGTTTCACCTATAGAAAAATCTTTATTACAGATAGATATAACAGCTTATTTAAAAAATGGAAATATATGAACTTCTCATGAAGGATTCTCTAAATAAGGTGAATGATTTTGTTGACTTACATTTTACAATGGATTCTAATCTTAATTTTAATATTCGTAATAAGGCTAGAAGTGTATTTGCTTTTATGAAGCAATAATCAAAAGAATTCAAGGGCCCATATGTAACTAAAGCTCTTTTTATCACATAAGTAAGACTGATACGGTTAGAAAGTTTAGAACCCACGTTATCCAAGTTCTCATAGATCGGCTGGAGTCAATTCAAAAACAATTCTTACCTTTTCCCCTAAGAGATTTCGATCGGATGTTCTCATCTCATGTTTAATCTTTACTCACCATTATATAATCGTTAAATTTGCCTACTCCTTCCAGTTGTAGAGAAATGCTAAGCATAATATTCACGTCTATGCTACTAACAAGATCTTTAATTCAAGAACCCATTCCGATGTTTGTGTTAAGATATAAACAGTCTTTTCAGCCCCTTTGATAATTCGGGCTCGCTTTTCACTGTAAAAAAGCTGTACTGACATTTTTGAATAAACGATTAATGACGTTATAACATTCTTGCATTTTATATACTATCTATATTCAGCTGATGAAGTTTGTTTTATATACCTGAGCAGTTCTAGATCTCCACGCTTAACAAACTCTTCCCTTTCGACGGCTCGGTACAAAAGAAAAAAAACGCAAACAAAAAACAAGGATTCATAGGTCATGCGGAGTACGGAACTCGTGTCGGTAGGGCAGAAAAAACACGCTGCATATGCTGCGAAAATATGTCAAATTACCTGTGAAGTTTTCGTCGACTCAATGCAATGGCAATTTAAAGTCATCTAAACAAAGAAGGCTAATTAAATAAGTTCGATGTTTAGGTACCACATGAATTACCGAAATTTAATAGCCCGGATTATTATCGGTCAAACGCTTCTGACACCCAACGAAATCAAACCATTTTTAAAGCAAATCATACGGATGGCATAAGTGACGTCAAACAAGGTTGTGATTGGAAGGGCATTTTCGAATACGAACTGCAATATACTAACTTACTTAGAATATTGAAAACATTTAAAAAATGTTACGAGGCTACTATCGGACTACGTCAAAGATACAGTGCCCGGCAAAACTAAACTGTAGGTAGATAATACTGGGGCAAGCAATCCCTGGCGTATAACAAAGGATAAAAGGCAATATACGAGGTTAAAATATTTCTCTCGGAACTTTCTCTGAACGATTTCTAAACCTTAACTGGGAGAGTCTAAGAACTCTTACTGGTTACCGTACAGGTCACCGCAAGTTAAGATACCATCTTTGTAAGGTGGGGCTAGCTGAAGAAACGTAATGCTGGTGCGAGACCATATATTGTGTGATTATATACCCATAGACCTTAAAGTCACACTTTAACTCCATCCAAAGTCTTCACAAACTCGAATTTATCTTAATTGTAAAAAATTGGCCAATCCAAGAGCCACTGAAAATTCAGACAGAAATTCCACACCGATGGTATTATGAAACTACCCGAACGTAATTAAAGTATATTTACAACACAGAATATTGTTTTCCATCTGACCAATAGATCAATAAAATTTTTCACAAGTCTATGTTTAATAGTTCAGTGCCCACGAATGTTCAAAAATGTTGTCGAAGGAAGGACATATGTCTTTGTAGTACTTTAAAAAGTGCATGTATATTTCTCAGCAGGGTATTTAGTACGATATCACTAATTGCATGAGCTCGAATCCATACTAAGCTAAATACGAGTATAAATTGCGTTTTAATTTGCATTTAAATATTTATAACATGTATTTATAACAACAATACTAGTACCAATGAGCTGCAAAGTTCTAAAACCTTCTACATATATGACAGCTCAAAACAAAAGACAATGGCGAGCGCTCATACTTGTAGCGTAGATATTAAGTTTGGACGCATTGATATTGCACTGGTTCTGCGGCCAAACATCAATGACTTGCCAGAAAGTCGAGCGTGCGAGTAGCCTTTAATTTTATAACCGCAAAAAAAATGCAGCCAACGCAAAGTCAAAGCCGTCGAAAACCGCAAACATTTAAAACTTTCAATAAACGAAATCTTCGAGAACAATTCGACATTAAAAACAAGAACAACAATGTCACTGACAGTGGTTTCGATAAATGCAATGGTGCCGCCGTTGATGGTTATGGCAATCTTGGTGATGGTGGGGGTATTGGTGGTGGTTGTTGGTGTTGGCAATGACGGCAGTTAAATGACATTTAATGGTATTCGTACTTGAAAATTGGAAAAATCAGTGCATTCGGAGTAGGTTAATTTGGAATTGTAAGTCGTGAGATTGTTCTAGACGCACAGCGCAGTCTGGCTTTACGCATACTAGGATTTTTTTTATGAATTTGCACAACACTTGTGTTTGCGAGTAGAAAAAGAAAATAAAATGTGCTATACAGTTTGATTGAAACAGATTTGTACTTCCGTAAGTGGTTTGCATATGCAAAAATAGTTTAGTACATACAAATTTTTTTCTACAAGTGAGCCTACTGTTTAGGCAAAAAAAAACTAACACCCACAGCCATTTTCCGGCATATTGTAACAAAATTTATCACTCATAAGAGCAGGTAAACATTTTCCGGTACACAAACTATACTACATTGCTACATACTCGTACTCACCTCGGCCTTTGGGTTAACAAATTCGAACAAATTAATCTAGACCCAAACTCATTCGTATGTATGTATATACAGCGGTGTTCAGGAAAATAGTAGCGCGAAAAATTTACAAATTTTGGCAATTCAATTTTCCTTTATTCATTTTTAAATATTAAAAAAATAACAATTTTTTATACAACAAAAATAGTTAGGGGATTCACAAGATTTCGTAAGATGTCGTAAAGTCGTAATTTATAAAATTTTAAGTAGCTGAATATTTTCTTTTGGTTATTGTTAGATTGCAGAGAAATAAAAGTTAAAATAACAAGACTTTGATATTTTATATTTTATGAATTATGAATTGGACCCGATACGTAGCAAAATCTTGTGAATACCCTAAATTTAAATAAGTGTCCCCATTGCAAACTCCGTGGAAGAAAATATTCCCACATATTTACAAGAGAAACAAACTCAATTTCCCCCATTTTGTTTTTGTTTTGCTTGTAAATTTATGGGAACGATTTGTTACCGTGAAGTTTGCGATAGGGCCAAATAATTTTAATTTTCTTTACAAAATTCAACAAATCTCAGCAACAAAAATTTAAACAGGTTTAAAAGAAAGGTAATAAAATCATACAACTTTGAAGTAGATTAATCCTTTTTTCCATTGGATTGCAGAGTAATAGGACTTGAAATTTTTCAAATTGTATGAAATTATGCCATGCCGAAATTTGGTGTATCTCCTAAATGTAATCAAAGTTTTTAAGTTTTAAAAATTTACACAAATTGAATAAATCTCAGCATTCACAAAAATTTAAAAATTTTGAAACAGAAAAATTTAATTTTTGGAAATTTGTTTCATTTCTGTAGATTTTGTGTTAAGTTTGAATCTTTGATTTAAATAAAAGAAAGTTCAACTGTCAAAAACTGATAATTCGCTACGCTACCATTTTCATGATCATAGTTGTATGCGTATGGCTGTTAATTTGTACAACAGCTTAGTGCCCTATTTCTTATTGTTTGTTTACCCTAAGTCTAAATCAAAAAGCAGCAGAGCGTAAAAAATCAACATACCAGAAAAAAAGTTGGACCACCAACTGTAAACTTCAAACTGCAGTGCTTCTTTAGCATCCATTTCCTTATACTATTTGTATTCCACTACCTGGTTTATTTTCGGCATTTTTCCCAACACACACCCACCCACTCACATCCGAAATTATCACAATGGCATAACGCATGCGCGCCTTCATTAATTTGTTACTTTAACCATTTGAGTAGCGTGTGGCAAATATAACAGTTAAAGGTCACTGGTCAAATTCTAATTTATTCGGTCATTTATTTGCGTGCGATTCATTGTTGATGAAGATTTTCAAACTGTTTTCCGCATGCAAATTAATAAAAAAGCCGGAAGGAAAATATAGCGAAAAATGTTATGCATGTGCTCAGATATGGCAAGAAATTTGTTAATTATTAATATAACTGGGTGGGAATTGAAAATGATGTATTTTATTCAACATTAAATATTTATACTAAAAACTTAAACTCTATGAACAAAAAAGCAACGCCACCAAGGGTATTTAAGAAATAAATTAAATTTTAGAACTATTTTTTACAATTCTATCTTTTATAGCTTGATGTCAACATAAAGACCTGTAATGTTATAAATTATTTTAATTTATTTCTAAGGTACAAATATAGAATACATATTTCACTTTTAAATGTAAAAATTTATTACCAAAATTTAAAATTTTTGTCATTATATATTCTTCTCCAGTTTGAATTTTTGATGAAATAAATTTTCTAGATTGAGTAAAATCCATTAGTAAAAGAGAAGCAAAAAGGAAATTAAACTCCTCTAAATTGTTTTTAGTTTGAAAAAAAGAATGATACAAACGTGTATATTTACAGTAAACTATTATTATCTACAAAAAAATAAATCAAAGAGTTAATAACATAGAGAGTTAGTCTCGCATATGCAGAGCAACTGAGCAAAAAGTCCTGGGATGATTACATCTCCTAATCTTCTAAGCAGTTGCCGCAGTATGGGTCAGTGCAAATATGGAGGCCCACCGCACGGATTCTTATTGGATATTGCCCTGTCAGTACTCCCCATCTCCTCCTCCGGCCATAGGAGGTCCGAAAAGCTCATTGTTCAAGGAGTCCTTTTGAAGTTAGACTAGATATTTACTTCCCTACAGCGATACAAAATGTGAAACCAAAATTTAGTCTTAAATAGAATTCTCGGTAGAGCATCCCCCTTCAACCGTTCCATCAAGTTTTCATAAATTTGCGAACATTTTCAATATCCCTCGGTTTCGTATACCGCACCCCGTCCAATCCTATCTAGAAAAAATTGTGCTACCAATTTTTTTAAATTTTTCGATAAAAAATATTTCAAACACATTTGGAAATTGGCTTATAAATAAATGTTTCAGAAACTAAGCGTCACACATTAAAATAATAATTAGAAGTTAATTTTTACAGAGAAAAAGTTTATCCAACTAAAAATTAAGAGATCTAAACTTAACCTGCAAATAAAGAACTCGAACATCATTTGTTTAACTTAGTTCTCAAAGCTACTAATAAGAATAAGCATGAAATATTTAAAGAAACTTTTACCAAAACACATCAACCAATTCCCCGTTTCCCAGATAATCTTAATACCTACTTGAAGTTTGAATGTAAAAGAAGGACAGGGCAAAAGGTATGTGAAATAGAAAAACGGAGAAAATACCTTGCAAATTTTATTCAGAATCGAAGTTCTTTTGTTCTTGTTAATCGGTTTCTTTATTTTCTTTTTTTATGGATTTAAGAACTTAAGAATTTAAGAACTATTTATAATTTCGCCTTTCAATTTTTTGCAATCATAGCGGGAAGGTTGTAATGTGAAACGATATTTTAAGACCTTCTCATCGAATTTCTCATTGTTTATGTTCGTTTAAACTTGACAAAATACAAGTTTTTGAGACATGTTCCGAAATTCGAAACATTTGAAATCGACTTGATTTTGGAAATCTTTTTTTTTCTATTACATGGACGTAAGCTTTGATACGTCCATTGTCTCTTTTTGGGCACTATACTAACTGCCTGACAATTAAAGAGAAAATAAAAAATGAGCCGATTGTTTTATCGGAGGCTAAATACAAAGCATTTGTGAACAAGGTACTTTTGATTCCCAAGTTTTTCGCATATTACTAAACATAAAACTTAATTTAGATGACAATATTCTAAAATGTGTTTTTGTTACTGCATAACAGATCGAATGAAAGGAACTTAAGTTTTTATTATTATTAGCTCAAAGAATCTGTTATTTTTTTGTTGTAATTTAAGTATTGTATTTAAAAAACATTTCACAGGAAAAATGGGTTAAACTAAAACCAAAATTGTTACAAACAAAAGTTAGAAATTAAAAATAAAATATGAAAATCTCAGAAAACATAGAGTAGAAAAAGCCAGCAAAACATTCTTTAATTTCTTTGATGACAAATTTTTGGCGTAATTTTGAAAACAAAATTTTCGAAGTACTTATATGAAACCGCCCAAGGCGAATTTATACCACCCAAGACGAATTCATATAAGGTGTAGTTACTATAGCAGCCGGTTAATTTGTTTTTTATTCAGCTACATGTACTTTGTTTTTGCTTTTGCGTATGAGCTTTCAAAAGCCGTAAAAACAAAAACAATGTGTATGTAAATTTTGACAACTCTTACGCAAAAGCAAAAACAAAATACATGGGAATTTTGTAGTTGTACTTATAATATGAATTCGCCTTAAAACTGCCCATTTTGTGAAAAAATGCTCCTAGCCGCTCCTACAAATATCCGATGGAGTAATATTTTGCCTAATGCTTTTTTATGGGGGAATGTCAATAATCAATTTTTTTAATAAAGAATATTCGAAATGGAACTACCTTCTTTTTTGTATCATGGTAGTAAGTATATCTAATTGTACCAAAAAAGTACAATTGTGGCAATTTTATCATGACTGGTATCCCTTTGGAAGCACGGTAGATACGCATGCCTCTGTTATGGGCGGTATGAAGTCTAAACTTTGTAAGATCCCCGATTGGCCACGAGCTAAATTTATGTCCGGTATCACTCAGCCTGACAGCAGCTTGGGCAGGAAGCCTCTCCAGACAAGAAACCCGTACAGCAGTATTGGTTTTACTACCAGCTCGTATAAACATTAGATAGCTCTAGAAGAGAGACCCCAGATTTAGCCAATAGCCCCCATGGAGCAACCAGTACCTTCTTTGACCTTTTCGCAATATTCTGTTTTCACAAAAGTTTTCTATACAAATAAACCAAAAACTATTCAAAAGTATTTGCTGAGCGCCACCCAACGAAGGCAGGGGAACGTTAGGAATCTTGTACTTCGTGATAAATAGAACCTGCATAAATTCCCGTAAGGTCCCCAAAATCTTGATATTTCTCTGAGAATGAGCCGTATTTTGCGAAACGAAGATATACGACTTTTTATATAGTGGTAAAATATAAATACTGTTAATATCGTTACTTATTCTTAGTAGTCGAGTAAATTATTTTCGCTGAACTTTGTATTGCCTTAATGGCGATAATTCTAGCACAATAGCACAGCTTTAATCGAGTAAAACGTTCAGTTGTTTTTAACGGCATTCAGCGATGAAATGAACACTTGAAAAATTTGATCTAATAACCCCTACGACCTGTTATTGTTGCAAAGCGCACCAACCATCTATTGGGATTCGTAGCTCATCGCATATCGAATGCAAAAAGAAAAACGAAACAAAACGATGAATAACAGCTAACTATTAAAAATCGATAATATAGCTTATCCGCTACTTATGTGTTAATAAAAACCAGTAGCATTGAAATATAATATGTTAGCAAGTGTGAATGATCAAGTGGTCATTTTCCATGCCGCTTTAGCTAATGGATTAATGGCAATAAATAAAAGCGTGGCATGTCAATAAGATGAGCAGCAAGAGTGCATAAAACCAGTGTATAAAAAATAAGCAGTGACATAGCAGAATACTCAAATAAATACAAATAATTATACTTCATATTAGGCCAAACGGGCGTACGTAAAAATATTTTTAGTTAAAAGAAATAATAGCAATATAACAAGAATTTAGATCATATAGCGAGACTGCAATACTCTACTTCTTGTCAACTTAAGGGAAAATTAATAAATGCATTAATGAAATAGACTAATGAAATTACTTCGAGTTAACTTTCCATATTCCTATCAGATATTAACGGTACTCAGGGAATTTCAAAAACTCCATAAATTAAATATGAAAAAACCCCTAAGCTGTTAGGGATGTGGCACGATTGTAAAATAAAATATAATGTACTCTCCAAAAAAGTGGCATCAAATTATCGCTTACATCGTTATTCGTGGCTACTTTTCATATTTATATAAGTAATCGTAATATTCCAAAGTACGAGTAAGGTCCAGTACTGAAAGTTCTTGAAGTTTTAAACTCACTACAAAATTTTCAGCAATGACATACTTAGTAGACTTTGAAAGAATCGTTTTAAGTTGGTGTTTAATTACATTTTTGAACCTTAATTAGTTTCTGCAGTCAAATCATCAGCAACGAAGAAATTAATATGAACGAAAAGCCCAATATTAGTTACAAAAAGTTGGCGAAACTTAATGGATCATCTTATGTCACAGCAGGAAGAACGGTTTTGCGCATTAAGGAAGGTAGGCTAGTAAAGGATAAACCAAGAAGTGGATCAGCAGACGTCCAGTAGGAGGAAAAAGTAATAGCCATAATTAGGAAGAACCGCTACATTTCGACAAAGGATGTCGCCAAAAAAACTAAAACCACACATGTGCAAGTCACTCGAAATAAGAAGAGAAATGGTATAAAAGCTTCTAAAAAGAAAAAAGTTCCAAAACAAAGCGAGAAATAAATAAAAATATGCATTTGCCTTGCGCGTAAGTTGTATGTGCGAAGCTTATTTCAAAATGGACTTGACGTTATCATAATGGTCCAAATATATTTTTGTCAGATTTGGCTCCAGCACATTACGCTAATGTCACCCAAAAGTGATCCCAAGATAATATGGGCATTACGTAAGGAAAGACTTGGTCCAAAAGGAGATAGCCACCGACCCCGATTTCCACAAGAAAATTTTGTTCAGCGATGAAGCTCACTTTTAGTTGAATCGGTATGCTAATAAACAAAATTGTCGCAATTGGAGTGTTGATAATCCACAAGCCATTGTAGAGACCCCGTTACATCCTTAAAAATTCATTGTTTGGTATGCTCTATGGGCAGAGGGAATCATTGGTCCAGATTTCTTCAAAAATCAAGCCGACCATAATGTTACAGTCAATGGGACACCCTACAGAGTCATGATTAATGAATTTTTTGTGCCTGAATTGGAGGATGTGCATCTGGACGGAAAGGCGGCGCTACATGCCATACAGCTAACGAAACAATAAATTTATTGTATTGACTTTTGGTGAGCGCTGGACTATTTTTTGTAAGGTTATGTGAAGCCACTTGATTACGCAGTTAAGCCTGAGACGATTGACGTATTGGATGAGAATATTCGGCACGTTATTGTTGACATACGACCTCAATTGCTGTAGAAAGTGGTCGAAAATTGGGCCTCTCGGCTGGAATTGATTCGAGCCAGCCGCGGCGGTTACTTGGCCGAAATAATTTTTAAAGCATAATGGCAAACTTTATCTTTATAATTAAGCTAAGTTTTTGGCCATACCATCATTTCCTCTTGAAAACCACATATCTAAAAATACACAGGTCCGCATAGCTGAGATTCAAACCCAATGTATCTGATCATCAATACTATATTTATAAGGCTCACCGATGATGTCGATTTGCAAATAGGCACTCTAATGTATGTATGAATATATCTCTAATATATGTACATATGTATATACATACATAATATAACAAAGGTGCACTAGTGCAACCAGCTAGGTTCAAAAGATGTTACTCATACATATATAAGTTGGAAATAATACGTTTATACAAACATAAGCGTGTGTGTAAACGTACCACACCGCAAAAAGGGAGGCTGCCTCAAAAAAAGACGTGTATATTTTGTCCTTCTTCCACGTGGTAAAGATTGCAACTAATCATATTGGTTCTATATATCCAGAGTCAGAAAATATTACAGCACCTCAGTTTTGATGCCGAGGTACATTTTTGACAGAGAAAGTGGCTCAGGTAAAAATTTGTCTACATTATTTAAGAATTTTTTTCAGCTATTTTTCACAAAAATCAGAGTAACCCTACCCCTGCCAAAAAAGTTTCTAATGAAAACTTCTAGAAAAGTAATTAAGTATTATATACTTGGAAATAGCACATTAACTATTTTCCTCTACACAAAATCAAATTTTGTTTATGCCGCTAAGCGCCGTCAACGAAAAAAAATTTCAAAAATCAGCAATAATTTTAACCACTTGAAACTTGCAGTTCGTTAAACTTAACTTGAAAAAAAGTACCCGAAAAATACTCTATTTTCAAAACTATCAATACCGAATAACTCGATACTTCCTATTACTAATATTTATCAAAAATTTGTAAACTAGTGTTATCAAAGTGTTTTATTATTTTTATACTTATGTAGATTAAAAAATAGTATTCCCCACATTGAAGAGGGATACCACTGATTAAGTATATATAATATTTATGACCACCGCGATAGTTGAACCCCAAAATTTACTAATTCTTCACTAGTCTTAAAACAATCTGATTTACTGCTGGGTATTCACCTACATGCACGTGATGATTTAGAATTACGTTGTAGTTGTATTTAAAACAAAAATATATATAAAAAAAAACTCACTCTCAGTGCGCAGAAAAACACTTAGCCTTTAGAGATCAATTATTGCATAGATAGAATATAAATACTCGCATAAAATATGTCATGAATACTAAAATGTATCGTACGAGTATTTTTAGTTCAAAACATAATTTATAACATTCGCGTATTTGTACAGTTGATGGCATTATTGTTGTACGCATGCGCACCAGCAACCACTTTCAAGACGCAAATCAAGATGTGATGAACTGGTTAACTGTCGATGATGCCTCAATGCAAGAGTTTTTTTTTATAATTACGCTGGTCATTCATTCCGTTGGTTATTCTGCTTGCATTTTTGCATGACTTTCGATTTTCAAAGTCAGCTTGGGCATCCAATCAAACAATGCAGTTACTATAAATGTCAGCGATTCTTCTTGACTAGACGCGAATAACAATCAGTCCAATTAAAGTGGCTTTTTAGAAGATCTTATTAGAGGTATGAGTACGAGTTTTTGTATTCCAATAAGCAGAAAATCTGCAGAGTAAAAAATTAAAATAACCTTATTGACACCATCTTCGTTAGTAAAAGCTTTTTCGCGTTTATCAGCAGACTTTCATGGCGTCTTGCAAAACCCGTCTCAGTTAAGAATTGGCACAATGGTTTTGCAGATACACATTTTGAGGTGATTGAGAATGCGAGTTAGATTACTACACATTAACAGTTCGACGCTAATATAAACTGTGTAACGAATATGTTACGAAGTGTCACAGGTTTTCAGTAGGTATTTATGATGCACAATTAACTGCTGTTTGCAGATTGAAATTTATTCGCAAAGAATTCTAGATAGTCAACTTTAAACTTCTAAAACTTAATCTTCAGTATTTTATTTCTTTAATGCATTGGTACTATGTAGATATATTTACCGATTGGCTTTGCCAAAAAAAAAACGAATTTGTATTTATCTAGTATTGTGCTGAATTTAATCTGCTGGCAACCCTGATAAAAAATATTTCTTTGACTAAGCCTTCCTAAAGCTATTTGCTTTTACACCAGTAATATTATACTCAATTTAACTTATTACTTAAATTATTTTTAACATTTTAAATAGGTCACAATGCTCTCAAAAAATATTTTGCAATAAAGCATACCAGAATTTGTATATGCAACTATTTTTCGTCATCCTCATACAAATTATATGTTTGAGACAAACTTTTCACATTGTCGAAAAAATAAAAGAATTAGGCGAAACGGCTTTCTTAAACTTGTTTGACACCAATATTTCATTATTCCTTTTATATCATAAAATGCATTGACTTTAATTTTTCGAATACGTGGCAACCAACCATCTTCAAAAATATTTTCGAAATTAAGGTTTCGTCAATCTCTTTTGTTTGCTGTCAATATAATGGCATTGCATTTAACTTATTAATTAAATTAAATTAACTCTTTTAAGGAGGTGGCAACCCTCTTAAAAGGAAATATTTCCGTAATTAAGCCTTCATAAGCCCCTGTCGTATGACAATCACAACGCAATAATTTATTGAACTTATTCATTTGATTTAATTTACCATTTTAACAAGGCAGCAACTCTCTTCGGCACCCATTATGTGACATTTCAAAAAATTTATTAATTTAACATTAATTTACGTCCGTTCATGTTTTCTAATCAATTTTAAGACATTTCAAATTAACCCAATTTCTAACTTGTAATTATGTACCATAATAATGTCCAAAAACAATATGAGTATAATTTAACGTAAGATTATTTAATTCAAATCATTTTTTACCATGACTAATTGAATTGGAACATACAAACGAGATTCCTGACTTTAATTACATAATTCCTATTAGAGATTTTCAACGGAATGGATTAAATAATACTCGAGAATTGAAAATTGTAATAACGTCAACTTATGCCGGTATTGTGTAAGTAGAACCTACTCACTAGTTAAGCTTTTTCGGTGGTGAGATGATTTTGAGACTGGTATTCAGTAAACCATCTCAAGCCTCTAGTCACAAAATAAAGTCACTAATTCGTCAGCTGGTATCGAGCAAGTCACTAAACAAACATCCTAATTTTCTTTTGTGCAGTATTGAGCAAACACGAATATAAAGTAGCACTCGAACTGGCCCTTGGTCATTTGATACATTTTGCAAAACTCTGATATAAAATAGCACTAATTACCATAAGGTATAATAAAAAACTATTTGTATATATATATCGATTGTTAACTGTTCTAATTTTTACACATTTTTTAAATAATCGGTTCACATAAAATGCAGTAATAAGAATTTTGAACGCTTAGTTTCTAGGTTAATTTTGCGAATATCATTCATTTTTAAAGAGCAATAATGCCGTTGACAAAGAAATGAAAAATTATATTGTGTGCTATCAATTAACACATTTTCATTGAGATAGATTTCGCATCTCTAGCTGAACATACGATCAGCTGATTGTCGCTACTGCTTTTCACCACATTCTAGAAATTTTTTGTTACTGTTGCTTACTGAGTTACTGAGTTACAGAATATCGGCATTATTGTACATACATATGTAGGTATAAGTATTTAAACTGAGTTTTGGGGAATGTAACCTAATTACAATATCCTCATTCTGAAAAAATGTGAGCACATAGTTTTTAGGGCCAACATAGTAATTTATACTGTTTAAACTACTTAAATTTTTCTCATATGCAAAGCAAAATTTTCTTCGTAAAATTCATACACTGTACATAAATGTAAATATATTTTTGTTAATTATGCAACATGGATGAACTGCATAAGTGGCGCTACCCGCTCTAACTTGGCCATTGCGTCTCATAAATAAAACGCACGTAAAGCAAGTCATTAGCAACACGTTGCCCTCCCAGTTGCTCAGCTACGCAACGTCTCAACGTATAACAATATAATCTAGACAATGTGTAACGGACATGCATAGATAGACATAAGTGCTTACCTGGTTTCTGTCTGTCCACAAGCTTGCTTATTGCGGTCATCACACGGCAATTACTACAGCTACTTTATTTTATTAGATCTGCTACGCCACCTGTCAAAGGTGTGAAAACCAGCTGTAACTAATTAATTTGCATACATACGCTTGTTTGTTGTCCGAAAAGGGAAGATGGAAGAGTATAACAACAAATGTGTATTTTGCTCATATTCATTTCACTTTTTCACTTTTCATTTGGATTCGATGTACTAGCACTGGAAATTTGGCGCAGGTCAGTACGACAATGAAGTTTTACATATCTAAATATATGTGTTTTAACTTTTTCCCACCATGAATTCATATTTAATTATACTCCAATTAAAGTTATAGAATCGTAATGCAAATTTAGTACATTGTAATGTATATATATAGCAACATATTTTGGCTGACCATGGCTCAATTGAAATTAAAGAGAACGAACAAAGAAATCACACATTTTCAAAACTAATAGCCCAAGAGTGATTTTCTAAACTAGCATGTTTCTATTCAAACCAAGAGTTAAAAATATAAAACTACTAAGTACTTAGAAAGTGTCCAAGGAGCTAACTGGAGTTGCCTGAGCAAAATTAAAAAAAAAACTATTGAAACCGATCCATTACCCAGAAATAAATCGATCTTAAAAAATTAATAATTTAATTTAAAAAAGATTACTTTGCTCACTACCTAGATGAAAATAAAGCATTGCCAATGTCTACTTAAGAAATTGTCCAGAAAAAAATTGAATCTCAAAAAAAAAGCATAATTTCATTAAAAAAATCGTTAACTTGTTTAATTTTTATTGTCAATGTCTTCAACATGTCTTTCGAGCTTAGATAAGAGAAATTCAGGCACGAAATAAAAAAGGTACTATTTGATGTCAGTGCGACTTACTAAAATTATGCTACTGGCCACTTGAATAGCATACAATTTCATTTGCAGTCTTGAACATTTGTTTTGTCTTTTATTTGTTTAAGTAACTTTCATTTATTTATTTTCATTAGTTTTCATTTCATTTATTTTAATACAACGAAAATTATATTAATCAAAGATTCTGAATTTTTACTGACCTTGAAACAATTTTCTAAATTTTCGTGAACATTTTGACCCTTTTAATCAGAACCTTTACACTTAATTTCAATAAATGAAGTGCAATTTTGTAGTTAGTTTCGAAGAACAAATTGTTGAAGCTTTTGCGTTATTAAAAAGTTTGAAGCTTTTATTTATGCATATGTTTTATTTGTTTTTTAAAAAAACTATGTATATTTTTGTAAAAAATTAATGAACATTAAATAACTAAGCAAAATAAGTCACAATACTGAGAATAAAATATGGCGCTATTCAAGTGGCCAGCAGAGTATTTGTGAACTTTTAATAAAAAATTGGATTATTTATCAGTAATACTCTTAGAGCAATATGCAATGATTTTAATACATACAAATTTATCACCCCATTCATTTTTAAAGCAAAATAATTTGATTAATTAAGTAGAGATATTTTCTTTACACTGCCTCGCTAGCCAATAACCACTAATTGCGTTTTCCTATTTCTAAATAATGTCTTGTTTGGTTTGGCATAGCCCATTCGCAGGATTGAAGGCTAATTTTTCTAAAAATTGCCGTGTATCATCTTTTGAATTATATGAAATACTATGAACTGTTACTTATACTATATTTTACATACATAATACATATGTATAATATTATATTATATCATTTACTGAAATATCTAAAAAAAAAAGAAGCGAATTTCTATCCGACCTGTTACCTTTTTGTTGACCTTTTTTTTATTTCTGCATATTTTTCGTATTTCTCGCTCTTCCGTTCCGCCATCTTTTCCTGATCTCGTTTATCATATTTTATGAGCCATAGCGAATTTTTTTTGCAACAAATTTCAAAGATGCGATGTTCCTGAATAATTACGTATTTTTTTTTAGCAGACGCATAAAATGTAAAATTAAAATATAAAAATTTAAATTGGAGCGAAGATTGAAGTCAAATTAATAGAATAATGCTAAGCACTCATAATAATATATAATTAGAAAAAACCAATCACACTAAAAACATCTATTTTCTCTTGAATAAAACGTCTAATTGCGTCTGAAAATAGAAAGATACATAATGAACTAAAATAATTTTAATGGCATTTAAGTCTTTTCCAATATTAAGATCTACTTTGATTATTTAGCTTGTAAATAATCAGGAATATTGAAGTTTCGTTGTAAATACTTTTGTATTCTGTGTTGAGCGAAAGCAAAAGTAATATAGTGGC
Organism: Anomoia purmunda; assembly: GCA_951828415.1. Lineage (NCBI taxonomy): Eukaryota > Metazoa > Arthropoda > Insecta > Diptera > Tephritidae > Anomoia > Anomoia purmunda. The sequence continues at coordinate 29,211,850 of OX639996.1, read as the reverse complement.
TTCCCTTTGTGTTAATAAATATAAAATGTACATACGTCTATTGTATGATTAAACAGCTTAACATATCGAATTGCCCATACAATATATGTACGTTCTATATAAAAATTTACGTACCCATACTGAAGTAAATATATGTATGGACTTTCCATAACCTTGCTAAAATAGAGGTATGCCCCAATTGTGCGACTACACTCAAATCAAATGAAAATCTTCACAGTTACATATATGTACATTAAATCACAATTGACGCATGACATGGAAATTAAGCCATCATTGGAGTCTGTATCCGCTTTTGGCTAAATGCTACTTTGACGACGTGCTTACGAAATACTTAGGTCATTCACAAGTTGCCATCATGTGTCATAAGTCATAAAGTAATAAAATTAAAAAAAAAACGTACAAATTTCTTAGTTTTAATTATTTGTTTTAATGCACTCCGAAAACATAAATTTTGATATCTAAATTTATATGACTTTATGATTTACGACACATTATGACACCTTGTGAATCACCCAACTATGTAACTAAATATAACAACGCACACATGCAAAATTCTTATGTAAAGAATTAGATTCTGTTTATTTTATGAGTCTAAACATTTTGCTTAGGAATTCCATTCATTACATTACCTCGAATTTTGACATTTTCTCAAGCCTATTCTATGCAAAAGCATTTTGTATTTCAAAATATTAAAATAGCTGTAAGTGTGAGTATGCATACGCGTACATAAATACTACTTATACTCGTATGCACAAATTTTTCCTGGGAAAATTCAAAACAAATGGTGGAAACAAAATTTAGTTTGAGATAAACACTTGGACAAGGTCATTTCATATTCGTACTCGTATTAAGACGCATAACTTTCGTACAACTTAGAGTACTTATATGCATTTATGTGCTTTAGCCATTACCAAATGTATTTTCAAATCATTATTTAAATACGATACTTATTTTAATCTAATATCAAGCCAAAACTAAATTTAATAAAAACACATTATTTTCGATTGAAATTATATATTTTATTGAACTTATATAAGGCTGTTTTTGCATAAGTTGTCCGTTAATTTTTAGAGTTTATGTGTCAGTCAATAAAAATTTGAATGAAAATGTTGCAGAGTTCAGGTAGTGCACTAAATTTGAATCTTTAAACCGCACTCTCTATTACAAGCGCAAAATTTTCACTTGGCCTGACCAGACGAACACGAGTTTTTGTCTTCGCCTCACTAGCATGCCCACTATCTCCAACTACTCGCTGTTCGAGAAGGCACTCGATGATGGCCAAAATCAGTACGACTTTTGTCAACCGCCTCCGAAAAATTTTCACCATGTCATAGTTTGTATGCGTCAAATGATATGTCGCTGTCAGTAGATGTACAGTAGATGTATTTATGATTCAAAAATCAAGTAAAATTTAAAATGAAACCTCTCTTAGAAAAACTATTTACTAATGTGATTCCTATAGAATTACGTCAGTTGCAAGATTCGCATGAAAGTTATATTTAAGAGAAATCAATAAACAAACCTACACCATAATATATGATTTGTTTATTCTAATGTTTTCAATGGTCTATGAATATCACCTCGCCAAAGAGTTGTATTATAAAGTGTTTTAATTCGATTCAAATTTCATTTTTTTACGTTAATATACAACAAATAAGCTCCAAAGGATTTTAATTCCATTTGAAATCGACATTAGCTGCAAAAAATAAAAAAAAAAACTGGCATGACTATTTTAACCCTGCTGTTAGGTTAAGACCATTTGGTCCAATTTTTTTTTTGTTTTCTTTGTCACTTTGGAACGGTGATATATACTGTCTAAATTTTTCAGCTCAGGTGGTCTTTTTATAAAACAATATTATGTGCGAAAATTTAATTCTCTGACTTAAAACTAGACTAAGATAAATTGAAAATTACGAATCTTAGGTTAAGGGACCATTTGGTCCATAGTATATTTTCTTTGATTTTCTTTACATTAATTTTCCAAAAATAAGTATTTATTAGTTTGTTCGATATTTTTTGGCACTACATGATGAGCAAAAAAATGTTTTTCGGTTGGTTTTGCAAATAAACGCACTGCAAATGGAGCATTTTACATCCGACTTAGACTTGCAGCAACTACAAATTCCTCGCTTTCGAGCTCCTGAACTAGAAGCATTTTTAGAGCAGGCCACTGGTGCTGGGTTTTACCAGAGTTGAGTAAATAATAAAATAATAATATTTAGCAAGTATTGAACCAAACTAAATATAAAGACTAAGATTAAATTGTTATTTCATTTTTCTATGAAAACTTTCTAGCGCAGAAAAATACAACAATTCTGCGAGCTTTCATCATTAAGAATTGTTGGAAGAAGACACAAAATTCCTTCATAGTCTTAATTGTGTCTCCAAATAGGAACACTATAATATACAATTTTTACATTTCTCCCTTTGAACGAGATTTTAGCATTGCACATTAAGTGAAAAAGTCAAATCAATTTTGAACGGCAATTTGAAGTTTTAACTGGCTTTATTTTACTTTGAACCATGACCGAGTAATAAGCCATTAATCAGGCAGGTTTAAAAGGATATTCGCGGGAATAACACTGGTTCGGATATATCCAGTCTACTAAAGTAGCTATGACCATAAACTTCTGCATTTCCACTGATCATGCACATAAAGTTTATGATAAAAATTATCAAGATCGGACTACTACAGTTTAGGCATAACTTTCATAAATGGGTAAATCCAGAAAATGATCAACTAAAAGTTAAAAAATGTTTGCTGTCGTTGCAAAGTTATGGTATATATCTTCTATTTAGCTTGCGTTGATAAATATTTAGAAAATTTTTTGTTCATGTACAACTTACCACTTCCATATCGCGTCATATTCATACTTGATCATAAACTAATAATTTTATGTTGAAAATAATTTGTAGAACTAGGTATTCTTTGTATGTGTTAAGATCCGGCCACTATAGCTGAGTTTGTAGTGTGTGCGCGCTTCATTCGGTAGGTGGCGAGATAGAGTCCTGCCCGGGGCAAATGAATATTATTATTTTTAGTATTAGAATTATAAATGAGGAACCAATAACAAAATTTGAAAAATAGGCTTGTGTTTATAAACTGAAATAAATGACCCGATGAAATACATTTTTTGAATTCATCAAAATTACGAAGCCTTCCGTAGAGCCGAAGAGAACACTACCTTTACTTCTTTTTGAAGTAAAATTTCGAGCGATATAACCCCGTTGTAGTAGGCGGAACATTGCAACGTTCCGAACAAGGCGAATTCATAAAAGGTGTAATTACTATAGCAGCCGATTTGAGTGTTTTTTATTTAACTACATGTATTTTGTTTTTGCTTTTGCGTATGGGCTATCAAAGTCGTAAAAGCCAAAACAAAATGTAAAAAAAAAAATGTAGGTAAATTTAAATAACTCTTACGCAGAAGTAATAACAAAATACTGGGGAATTTTGTAGTTGTATTTGTAACACCACTTTTTATGAATTCGCCTTGGTTCCGAATAAGTAAAACTATTTTGCAACAGTTTGAAATGCAGTTAATGATTCATATACATTTTTTCATCATGAAATTGGTATCAATTATTTTCGTTAAATTAATTAAGAATATGAATTCGGCAAAATTAAAAAAGGCGCGTACATGCATACAAACCAAAAAATTATATCATAGTTCCATTGACATCGTTTGGTGGTCTGCTATTTGGTAATATGGATTGTCAGTCACAGAAAAAGTTGCAACTTGTATTGAATAATTGCGCCAGATATATATATCGGGTGTTTTTTTACAGGTTTGTTTTTCGAATAGAGATAAAACTGGCATTTTGTGGTCAAATCTGGCAACTCTAATGTCATTTATGTTCAGTTTGGTTTGCCATTTCATCATGAACAGGTTGACAAAAGAACAACGCTTGCAAATCGTGCAAATTTATTTCGAAAATAATGGTTCAGTTCGCGAAGTTTACCGCGAGCTCCGTCAATTTTATGGTCGACATAATCGTCCATCAGAGCAATTAATTCGGTTAACCATGGATCGTTTTCGCACTACGTTTACTCTATGTGATAATACGCATCCGCAGAGACGTCGAACAGTGCGCACCGAAAAAACAATTGCCGCTGTAGAGCAAAGTGTTGAAGAGGACCCGAATGAATCGATTCGCCACCGTGCACAGCAATTGGAGCTTTGTCCATCAACTTTATGGAAGATTTTGCGCAAAGATCTTGGCTTGCGACCTTACAAGATCCAGCTTGTGCAAGAATTAAAGCCGCGATACCATGCAATGCGTCGTGATTTTGGTGTATGGGCCGATTGATCTCGATGCTGATTTTCATCGCAAAATTTTGTTCAGTGATGAGGCTCATTTTTGGTTGAATGGCTACGTCAACAAGCAAAATTGCCGCATTTGGAGTGAAGAGAATCCACATGAGACCCTTGAAACGCCATTACATCCACAAAAACTGACTGTTTGGTGTGCTCTATGGGCTGGTGGAGTCATTGGGCCATACTTCTTCCGCAATAATGCTGGAGAGGCAGTTACCGTTAATGGAGACCGGTATAGAGCCATGATAACCGACTATTTTGTTCCCGAATTGGATGGCATGAATGTGGATGAGTTGTGGTTCCAACAAGACGGCGCTACATGCCACACAGCGCACGTCACAATCGATTTATTGGAGGAAACATTCGATGAGCGCATAATTTCGCGGAATGGACCTGTAAATTGGCCACCAAGATCGTGTGATTTGACACCATTGGATTATTTTCTTTGGGGATATGTGAAGTCGCTCGTCTACGCCAACAAACCAGAAACGTTAGGGGAATTGGAAGCCAACATTCGTGGCGTTATTGCCGACATACGGCCCCATATGCTCGAAAAGTGGTTGAAAATTGGACCTGTAGAATTGGCTTTATTCGAGCCAGCCGCGGCGGCCACATGCCCGAAATCATATTTAAACATTAATGGCATAAAATTATCCTTCCAATAAAGCCAAATTGATGGACCTTAAAACGATTTTCTTGTGTTTTATTTCAATTCGAAGTTCTATACCCCTAAAAAAACACCCGATATTTTTTTCGAAAAGAAAATTTGACATATATCGGAGTTTCTTTTAAAGATACTTAACGGCAGTCTTAGTAATTTTCTAAATTACTGCAACCTAGTTTTCTGAAATCAATTAATTTATAGAATGCAACCGGAATACCTCTTCAGAAATGTACGTTTTGCGAAATCGGAAAGAACCCACAACCTCATTGTTCCATGCTACAAATATCTTTCATCATCCAGAACATTAACTGTCAGTGCTATTAAACTGTGAAACTCGTTATCAAATGTTATTAAAAATAAACGTAAAACAAGGCGCTTTAAGTTGGCTTTAATAGAATTTTTCGCAAAAGAAAATACATTTCTATAACTTTAATTCAAATGTAATGAAATACTAAATCAAAATTATATTTCTACTTTTCTAACTCTAATCCCTAATGTAATGAAAAACTAAATCAAAATTATATTAATTTCCAAATATAGAGGCAATATTCTTGAATTGAATTGAATTCATACGCGAACTAAAGTCAATGTAGCTATTTCCAACAAGTGTCCGGAATTCAATGTATATGGTTTCGGTTTTCCGGAGATTATCTTTCCAATGATACCTCAAACATGTCAGGTTGCTTTCGTCATTCGCACGCACTGCACTGAGTTGTGATATAACATATTTACATAATTATTTCAACATCTCAGGTTTTGCTTTCATGTTTGTAGAACATTCACTCGTATTCTATATTTTGACATTTTATTAGGTGCCAATAACTAATTTGTCAACTTAAAGCCTATTAAGGTATTCTTAATACTCCAAAATCACAACACTACATAATTGCTTAAAGATCTTTAAAAAACTTCCTACTAACCACAACCCGAACATGTTTAATAATTGAATAGTTGCTGAAATGCAAATTAGATTAGAAATTAAATTTCGGCAAATCACGCATGTCACACATTGAGCAAAATTATTACCACAAAAAACTTAGAATAAAAAGTACACATGAGTGTAGAACGCTTAGCTTCATCTCCCACCCCCACAAATACTCCTCTAGGAAACAATATTTTTTTTTTTATCGTTTATTATTCATTGACCTTAAAGTGATCACTGCACAGAGATTAAATTGATCGAATTTAGATAGACAAATTTTTCATTTCTACCCGCAAATTACCAATGACTCAATAGCAATTACTCATTTGTTGAATTGCCGAAGATAATTTTAAATTCAAACAATTGGTAAATAAATAAAACTCCAATTCACGCATTTTTTCAAAGTGCTTCCAATTATACTTTTGATAGCTGTCAAATTGCAAAACTTAAATTATTCAACCAATTTACTCGGATGCCGTGGTATTTAATGCCATGGTTGATTTGTTCAGCAATATAAATTTCCAACTAACATTTGACAATGAAAAATCTGCAAATAAGTGGACTATTTTGCACAATAGGGTTCAATAGGGTTATGGATTTGATATTTTAAATGCATTTTAGCCGAATATAATGCAATAAGCGTTAGTTATTTCTTAACTGGAAGAGGCAATTTTTTTGCTTGCTCACTCACTTAAAGAGGCGCCACACAAATACATTGATACAAATCATAAACGATGCGATAATTAGGGTATAAACAGTTCAGAGACTTTTTGAAGGGAATTGTATTGTAGTTGGGAATATAGTCTAAAATATCATACAATAACTTTTAAAAGTTAGTTCTTTCTCTATTGTCGGATTTCATATTAAAGACTGTAATTTGCTTCTTACAAATCCTTAAAATTTATAAAATAAAATACAAAATGTAAACATATGTGTACGAAGAAATCTTCAACTCTATAAAGCACGAGCTGGTCCCTATCTAAGTATTGAAATATTAAAAATATATGTTTTTCTATACGATAGCCATTTATCGCCTGGACTACAACCCCCTTTAAAGACCCCCTCTTCGTGAGCTGAGTAGCATTTTCTCAAAACGTCATTTTTCAAATTTGTTGCAATTCTAGCAGGGGCGAATACAGAAGGGGGATTTGGCGGGTCCGGCAGCAACACTTGCCTTTAAAGTGTGGAGTTCGCGAAGTAAGAAATTGAAATTAATTTTCAGATGAGTGATGACGTGATGTAGAACCAAATTTTTTTTAAATATTTTCGAACCCAAACCAATTCGTGAATTTTTGAACTTTTAGCAACAAAATGTTTACGTAAGTCGCACAACCCCATCTTACGCTGTACACAGAGCCGGGCAATTTGGTGGCTGAAAACCGTAACCGAAAAATTACGCTATACTGGAAGAGTCGTGTATTTTCATCGAGGTACACTGACATTTCGAAGACATAATCATATGAAACTGGAAAAAAAGTTCACGTGACGAGTCAAACGAGTCGTCTGATGTGTTCGCAATTAAATTCAGACTTTACAAGTTATACAAAAAAAAATAATAGTTTAAAAAATTCCCGATTAAATGACGAAAATTACGAAGGTGATGCAGAATCGTATTTCCGTCGATCAACAATCATCCGGTTTCTGGAACATTTCTTGAGTGAGGTTCCTGACCATCGCATTTTGCTTTTAAAGATTCAGAATATTTTGCCAAGCAAATGCACAGAACTTAATGCAGAGGAAAACTGTTCCGGTTTCATCACTACGAAACAAAGCAAGTGAAGGCCGGTTGAATGGGTTAGAGTTGTTGAACGTACATTGAGCCATTGAAATAATGACTGATACTGTAATTGATATTATGTCGAAAAATTAGAATAGGTCCATTTGTACTGTATAGACGCTAAATACTCACCAAATAAAAGTAGGACTTATCAATACATGTAATAAAAGTGCATTTAAAAAATAATTTGGCACATAAAAATAGGGCACAACATACCCGTTAACAGAAAGTTGCCACCTATTTTGAAAGTTAAATTATTTTAGTAAGTGATGTCAAATAATGTAATATGGGTTTCTTGTAGCTTCACTGCAAAGATATTTTCAAAGTGGGCTGCTACCTATTTTTTAAATTAAATTAAATCATTAAATTAAGTGAAATATTACAGTCAACGATTCAGTTGAACAAGGTTTAAGAAAGCTTCATTTCGTAATTTTTCAAAAGGTGTTGTCCCGTGTTAAAAAAAAACTAAATGAAGTCAAGGTAATAAGTTAACTTAAATATCAGATTATGAATATGACAGTAAATGTAGGTATATACAGAATACATTTTCAAATAATGTTGCGAGCTGGTAGGTCTAAAAAAGCTTGATTTGTAAAATATGTTTGAAGAGAGTGGCAACCTGTGTGAGCAGTTAAGGTATGTGAAATTATTAATAATAATGAAATACTACATTATGAATGTCAAATGAAAGAGGTTTAAGAAATTTTTATTTGAATGCTTATTGAAGGAAGGGTTGCTGTAAAATTACATGGTGAGATTGGAAGGCAATTTTATATTATAAATTACTACAACCTGATAAAATAATCAACTCTAGCACCCATTGTTTTAACCTCGGCTGATTGGCTGCATCAATGAGGAGAGAGTGGCCATTAATGGCTAACAAATACCATATCATATACATATCTTGACGGCTCACCAAAATTGGCTGTTCTCGTTTGAGAAATTTTTATACTCCCGCGATATAGCTTAAAATTATGCCGCCAAAGGTTACTCCATAAACCAACTAAATTTTACACCAATGACATTATAAAACCACCCAAAAATTTGCTTAAAATCTATGGACAGTAATGTCTCATAATTGCTTAATTAAAATTAGTTTTTCATTTAGGTCAGGCAATGTATAGCCCATATTTATAGAAAATTATAAACCTAAATCTTTTTGGAGTAAAAATGTATAAAGCTCAAAAACAGACTTTTCATAAATTAGTCAGTTTTAAAAAATCTACAACTACGGTCAAAACTTAGCAGGGCTAAATTTTCACTAGTTTTGACTATTTGTGGTTTGTTTGTTTAATATTCAAAATTTTTATTTCTATAAAAGTATAGTTTAGTATAAAAAGTTAAAAAAAATTTTCAGAGGAAAAACGAACTGGCCAAAAATTACCGTTGATATTTGTTTGCGGAAAACTACTACACTTTCATTTCCACATAAATAAATTGCGAGCATAAGTTATATATAAAAAATAGAAAGTTTCAAAAATCGGAAAAGTAATTTTTGTTCACTTAACACTTTCACTTTATTGTACTAAAATTTAATAAAATATAAAAGGGCATACTCAAAAGTTTGAAAAGTTCATATAAATTTGTTAAATTTTGCAAAATTTAGTGGAAATACTCATTTATATAATTTTTGTTATATACATATTCATTTATTTTTATGCAGATTGAACGAAAAAAATATTGAACTGCTATTATTGTCAACGTAAGAATATTAGATATTAAACAAACACCAAACACGTTGAGAGTTTTACATTTTGGGTCATGTTTTTCGAAAAAAAATATTTCGATATTTTTGGCTGATTTTAATTTCATTCTGAAAATCGTAAATACCTTTTTTTATATTTTTTCGGAATGCACATAACTTCTCTAAAACCTGACCGATTTTGATATTTCAACATGCAAAATGTTTATAATTAGTCGAGAATTTAAATGCAAGAAAAAAATAGTTTCCAAAACATGTCCAAAAATTCTTTTTCAGAAAAATGGAATTTAAAAAAAATGTATCTTTTAAACAAATAGTTTTGTCAACATAAATTTAAAAATATCTCCATACTGATGTGAAAAAATATAAAATAAAAAATACACGAGAAAATAAATTTCGAAAAATGTTTGTTTTTTAATTTTTCAAAAAGCTATGATCTTTTTGCATGTTGAATCATCAAGATCAGTCAGTTTGTAGAGAAATTATGTGCATCTAAAATCAAACAAAAATTTTAAAAACGGAATTATATGATTTTCACAGCGAAATTAAAATCGCCGAAAAATATAGCGAAAACATTTTTTCGGTCAAAAGAAAATGTCCATGCCTGATCATTTTGAACAAGACACAACATTTTTGAGTTTCATGGAAAAAGTAAAACATGACCCGAATGGTAACGTGATTTCCAATAATTGTGCTTTTAGATTTTTATTTCACTTTTCCATTAAGTATATTAAAACAATACTCACAAGTAGTAGATATAAATTAAATAGCAATTTCCAAACTATTTCAAATACCTTTTGCAGTTTGGTTAATTGCGAACTGCTGGTGACATTGACAGTAACACCACACCATACGACACCACCACTTCGCGACATAGAAACTCAATTCAGTATAAATACCCATATCATGATACAGAAACCTTGAACCTTCACCGTGGGAGACAAGTAACTAACCGCACAGGAGCGCCCGTGAAGACCTATAATATGTAAACCCTATATTAAATCTGAAAAGCAAAGCCGCAAGAATGCCAGCCAATATACGTATGAGCTCAAATGTACAGACACAAACTTAGGTACTAAAGTATATACATAAATAAATATCTGCTACCAAACTTAGAGCTAAGAATGCAATAGAAGCGAAATAAAACCACAACAACTAAATTGTAGTCCATCAGTAATGTATCGTTTTGCATTTGAAATTACTTTGAAAAAAAAAAACAAGCGATTCTAATATTGTACTTAATTTGTTAAAGTAAATGAATTATTCACATAGTTAGCTGAAGTAGAAGCAATTGATTTTCACTTACACTTTGCATTTTTTTAGTTCAAACGCCTTCAAAATAGCAAACTATCAGAATTCACAGAAACCACCCATTTAATACTCCATTAATTTGAAGTTGCACGCTTTCATTACAAGCAAATTTAATTTCGTGATCGTTTGCATCACTTTGCGTAAATTCGAATTTCATAATCGAATTGCTGAGAGAGCTGACATCGAATAAGAAAGTGAACTGTAATAAACTGAAAAATTAACCTTTTAGACTTCTCAATAGACACATTAGTTCCGTAAACAATGCGAACTGCTATGATAATTTGGAGCGACCACCCGACCACACACAAACAGATATCTATGAATAAAAATACCGCATGAAGTTCGTTGCATAAGTCTTTTGTATTTTGCAATGAGAGCCCGAGTTTTAATTGAAAAGGAATCGTGTTGGTCACGCGACAACCTTGACTTTGGTGTCAAAAGTATGAGAGAGAGATTAACAACTTCGGCGACTCTGACTAAACAAAATTAATATATACTTGTCTTTTAAAAGCTGGATCCAAGATCTCATAATTGCAGCTTACGATTCGCCACTTTCTGCTTGCTCTGTTCGCTACTAGAAAATTGGTTTTAGAAAAGGAACCACAAATTAAAATGACTTCTAGCACTTCAGAATGGGTATATTTTTTTGGTTTTTGTTTCAATGTAATTTAAATGAGTGGATATTATAATAAATGCATATAAAAACCATATTGACCCAGATTGGTAATGACTTGGTCCGCTAGTCGTATGATAGACTTCTTCAGCTTCTTCTTTTATCTCGTACGCAGCCAAGGCCCAGAAACAATTTAAAATATTCGGTGTTTTTTGAAAATTAAATTTCTTTTGTTTTATTTTTGCTTGAAAAAAAAACATTTTTTTACTTTTATATTTTGCTTATAAAATAAATTTCGTTTTTATTGCTCTCATTTGCTAAAAAAAATAAAATATAACTTCTTATTTTACATCAACAATAACTCAATAACTCTTGAGCTCAATACCAGTTTTTATTGGGAAATTGGTCGAAGAAATGCAACAACAGTCAGAGCATTAGAAATTTTAGCCGATATTCGAACATTTCCAACTCCCCTCATACGATTTCTTTCTAGACTCTGCTCGTGGTTGAATTTGCAACTTCTGACATTTATTTGCTCGGCAATATACAGCTTGCGATCCAAAACGGGCATGTGAACTGCTGTTGATTTTTTCGTTTTTCTTCCTACTCTTATATTTTAAACCAAAAGCATAACTCATAAAATAACTTCTATTTCTTAGCACCTAATGAAACTAAAGGAAGTACTTTTATTTTCCCAGGAAAAAGTCAAACCAAAACTTGCATTTCCCAAGATACACAAACCTCCAAAATTAACAGGTATTTTTTAAACAAAAAAACCTCAAAAGTAACTGCCCTTTTTCAAGCAAAAATACAAAGCAACAAAAAGCTTTTATTTTATATGACTACTTTTCACTCTTTACAGCAATATTTAAATTATTTCAGAGCATTTAATTTTTAAAAAAAACGTAGTTTTTAGGCTGTTCTTACTTAAAAACATTGCCAAAAATAATTTTTATTACAAAATATACTACCTTTCAGTTTGTTGAAATCGAAAGAAACATAAAACTGTATCCAAATAGTTAATATTTTATTTCTAATAGCGGTTATCCCTATGAATGCAATTGCAAACCTCCGAATACAATTATCGAATAACAAAGCTTTTCAGGAAAATAATCTACCATCCCGAGTCAGTGTTAAATTGTATGTAGATCCTACCAATATGGCCGTTATATAATATAGTCACCAAATTATTATTGTTGCATATTTAAATTAATAATAAATCGAGTGAAATTGAAGCGACGCTGTAAATTCCAATGCCAACTTAATCAACTACATATGTAATTTGTGTTTTAAATGTCCGGAACTTACATGTGTATTTTTTTAAGATATATTTTATAAATACCCACAACTCTAATTTAATTTGCAAATAGGCTAAAGGAATATGCTTGAAATAACCCGTGGCAATGTTACCATTTGAATAAAGCCATTAAAAATGTTGCATATAAAACACTAGCAGTAGCAGCAGCAGCAGCGGCAGCGGCAGCACGAGCAGTGATGGCAGCAATGAAATATAACCATCATACTCATAAACAATGTAGCAACATCTTATAGATCTCATATGACCACCACCTCCCTTACTCCTTTACGCAAAACATAACGTAATAAATATTGCCACAACAACAATGTCAAAATTTGCAGCAAACGCAAAAGCAACAGCATGAAAAAACCCCACAACACAATTCACCACTCTCCGTCGTGGTGAAAAATGAAGCTAAGGCCAATGAGTGCTACCAATGAGCGCTTGGAGAAGCGCTCCCGCTGAGATACTTTAAGCCACGCTCGAATGCTTGACATATGGCCAGCGCTAGCGGTGCGTAAGCTAAACAACTGCCAGCAGTGATGCCACAGCGCCAGTGGCAATACCGGCACAGCGAACAATAGAACGCACGCGTAAGTCATCGATACGAATAAGAAGCCGAAGCGACGTAAAACCCAAAGCCGACAGAGGTCAGCAGCAGCTAAGAGCTTTGCCGTGAGCAGCAGCAAAAAACAAATCGGGAGCAACAAATAGCAACTTTGTTGTGCCTTTGCTACGCTTTGACGTCTGTGGGCAATTTGCGGCTGTTGGGGCTGTCTGCTGCAGGAAAACGCATTTTCTTTGCTGTCGCTGCGAGTTTGTTTTGTGTATTTAATGGAAACTTGATCCCAGAATTGGCACAGTATTCCGGGCAACTCAGCAGTGTGCAAATCGGTGGTGCCGTCGAAATACTTAAAGTGCGAAAAACATTTTAAAAAATAAATAATTTGAATAAATACATATACATATTAAGTGTATCAAATTAAAATTTTGTTCCTTTTCTAATTATAGAAGTGCTAAAGAAACCCATTTAAGGTTATTCCTTGGAGCAAAAAAGTGTGCAGCTTTGTTCGAATTCAACGTTTGTGGAAAATTAAAACAAAATATATTTGAGATGGCAAGCCTAAAGTGTATAGTTGCACTTACGATCGTCTTATGTGCGAGCGCAGTTTTGGCGCGACCAGGATATGCTGTGGATTATTATGTGAGTGTGTTGCAAGTGCGCGTAAATTTATGATATATTAACAATTAAAATGTTGCGTATACGCAGTGGTATAGAGCGTGTGACAAGGATCGAAAAATAGGGAAAGTCATCGAACTGTTCAATTAAGCAAAATGATGGAGCAAGTCATTCACAATCAATGCTAGTTTCATGGTTATATTGAAATAAATTTAAAAAAGTTAGTTTTTTACATTAAAATCATTCTATTAAAATAGACTAAAAATGTATAGTTAAATAATGCTAGTCTTTAAAAATTGCAAATATTCAAAGTTAATACGAAAGAAAATTTTTTCAAACTTTTTAAAATTTTTTCACAATTTTTTCAAAATTAGTTAATTTTTTAAGTTTTTTTAATTTACTCAAAATTTTGACCAAAAAATGTTCCAAATTTTCCTAACTTTTTTTAAATTTTTAAAGAATTTTTTAAATGTTTGTTTCAACAATTTTTTCAATATTTTTTCAAATTTTTTTTTAATTTTCTAAAAATTTTCTAATTTTCCAAATTTTTTCAGAATTCTTCAATGTTATTTCAATATTTATTTAAACAATCTTTTCAATATTTTTTCCAATTGTTTCTTTACTCTACTCAAAATTTTGTTTAGAGCTGTTTAACGAAAATTACGATCAGTAATTAAATCGAATAAAAACTGTTTTCGAAGGAAAATTAGGAGGCTGCAAGAATCTCACCAATAAGTACCAAGAAGAAAAAATTATTAGCATTTTCTAATTATTTAGTATATTTAATCGTTCAATAATTTCATATTTCTTTGATGAACTCCTCAGAGCTAAACAATAATAAATAAACTTAGTCAAAAGTAATCAAAAAAAATTTTTTTTTATTTTCTTATTTGTGGTTATTTTACATTTCCTTTGAATAAGAAATAATCCCGAGAGCCCACGTAATTAATTGTTTTGATCAACTTGTTTTTTGTTCACCATATATGTATATTATCAATTAAATCCAAAAAATATCAGAACTATTTGAGAAAGATAGAAAAAAGTAAAACCTGTAACCATTGCAATATTCAGGTATGTTTGATAATTGTTTTAGCAATTCAATTATTTCTATGATATTTTTTAACGTGAAATATTCGTACTCAGTGTAAATAAATCTATCTCAAACTCACATATATTTATTTTTCACTTAATACGTAACAGTAAACAAAAATAGTTATAAATAATCTTCAATAACCAAAAATAGTCAAAAGTCATACAAAAGTAATCAAAGTTTATGTACAAAACATATATATATATAGGTATGCCAATTTAATCTGTCATCGAATTCCTAAAACAACTTAGCAAACATAAGTAGAAATGAATCAATACTTTAGAGGTAGTTCTAAAAGTAACTCAAAATTCAAAAAATAACACTCATAACACAATCTGAAGTTAGTGCAATTTAGATATAGCTTAGGTGTCGAAAAAATTATAATTAGCAATATATCTGAATAAATAAATACGATACAATTTATTTTACATAATTAAAAAATGTTTTGCCACAAATTCCATGCAAAATTTTTATTTAAATTTAATTCCTTTTTCCCCATATTGATAAACTAAAATGGTATTAACAATTTCAACGTTAATTTTTTTCCTCAATTAATTTTTTTTATAAAATAAATACTATGTTATGTCGAAAGTTACTGTCTAGATATCAGTTAAACTCCCATGAGTAGTAAGTACGAACAGACTAACAGACAGGCTAAAATTCTAAAAATGTTCCAAATGTATTCCATTACATCCCTGCATCACCTTCGGTTATTCCTTTAAAGAAGTGTTCAATGTACAGACACGACTTTACTGCAATTTTATTATAGTATAGATTTAATGCACTAAAAATATTTTTAGCTCACCTATAAATTAGAAGCTTGCCTTGAAATATTGTTCAATATTTACAATATGCAATCTCATTTATATTTATAAGAAAAAATGTCGACACCATCTGCAAAAAAAAAGCAAATGTCAAAAATGTACCATACATTTTAATCACTTGAAAACTACACTGTATTGAATTAATATTAAACGGGTTATTGAACCGCTTATTCAAAATTGCTCTAAAAATGATATTACAAAAAATTGTGATGAATTTTTTTTTTAATTTGTATAAGTTTAGTAAGTTTTAAATTTTGATTTAAGTAAATTTTGTTATAGTAAGAACCACATCTTTCTAAAAACGAACAGTTAAAATTAGTAAATATATAAATACTTAATTTCAACTATAAAGTAATCTAATTCATTTTTTTCTTCTTTATTAATTTTATATTTTGTTTTGTCATATCTTTGTTTTTCATTCTTCTCGGTTTTTATTAATTTTTTGAGTCATCAAACATTAACACATTATTTTAAATAACAACAATAAAAACGAAAATTTAAAATATCATTCTCTTTACTCCACAGAATCATCCCAAATACGCTTTTAACTACGGCGTAGCCGATCACACAACAGGCGATGTGAAGTCACAACACGAAACGCGCGATGGTGATGTTGTCAAAGGTATAAATGCTCGCTCCATTTAAATTTCAAATTTTTCCACTTGGCTGTTTCACACTTTTGTACATAACTAATTAAATTGAAACATTACATTTTTTTGCCATTTTCCCTACCACCACAAAAGGTCAATATTCACTTGTGGAACCAGATGGCTCTATTCGCACTGTGGACTATACTGCTGATCCGATTCACGGTTTCAATGCAGTCGTCACTAAATCGGGACCCACAGTACATGCGCAGGCGTTGGTTCCTGCACCACATTACGAACCAGCCCCGGTTGTAAAACATGTTGCGCCTGCGCCTGTTGTCGTGCCTGCACCAGCGCCGTATGGTAAGTGGAAGGAAATTTTTTTGTTTTTTAATTCACATGAATTCTTATTACACTGTGCGATAATTTTATGGTAACTCAAACCGGTCCGGTCTTTGTTAATATTTTCTGAAAGTACAATTATTAAAGAGTAAAACCTCAGCTGACTATATTTTATTTAATTTAAAAAAAAAATAAATTTATTCAAAAAAAATTTTACAGAATTTGGGAAGCGTTTGAATCCCAAACACCCTCCTGGGCTCGCTAACGATGCCCTTCATTTCGCGCAGACATGTCTTTTAACTATTTTTGCACTTTTTTGAAAACAACTTAAGCCGAGACATGAAAACTTTAGTAGACCATAAATAAAACAGCCGAGCTAACTCCTACAAATCCAACTGTGGTTTCACTCATGAATAGGTGGACTTTGAGTAAATGCTAATAAAATCTGCCCTCTTGTTGGGCGGTCGCACAGTGTCTTCGGGTTATGAAGTACAACTAGCTTTAATAAATTTTTAAATTTTACTTAAAAAATATGATCATATATAAAATAGTCTACTTTAGGCTAATCAATTACATTTCACAAACCCTATAGGCAAATTGTGTCATCCCTGTAGCTGTAGCTTGTAGCTTTTCTTCCTTGCCTTTCTTACCCACATAGATCCCTTTTTCCACTTTTATTAACCATCTAGAGACAACCTGGAATAGTTGTTTAGTATTATAGTATTTTCCAATAGAAAGCCACATATTTGAGGTATTCAACAATTTGTGCAAATCTTTGGAGAAGCAAATTAGAGGGCCAATTATGACAATAACGGAGTACGTTAAAATTATTTGCTTTATATTATCGCTGATTTTGTAATTTTGTGCGTTTTTCATACCATTTGCACGATTTTGTGGATACCCCTATTTTTTTTCTTATTCTTCAAGCTCTTCTCCACAAACTCTCGTCCTCAACTTCTCTTGCAATCTGTTTCTTTGCAAACCTAAACACTAATCACAATAACATTAATAGAACATAATAGCAGCAACAACAACAACAGCATCATTACTCTCCTCATTTTCCATGCACAGGCATTGACACATATCGTATGGTGAAGTTGTTGCGCCGCCACACCCACATCAACAATAATCAAGTGATTAAATTTCGCCCAGACGATGTTGAAGCCGACTATGGTGATGATTATAATATTCATGTGTATAATTACTAAATTTGGATGAGTACAAAATGCAATGAAAACACCTACTGAAAGTAAATCAAAAATATAAGTACACTTACTATTGAACAAATCATTGAGAGTGCAAATAAAACTATATACAAACAACAAACCTACACGTAGCACTACCGTGCAATATGAATGTCTACTACATATAGTATACATATATTATACATTATATATAAAGTAACACCTGAACACCTTTTATTGTATAACGACAAATATTTGCATTACTCATACATTTTCCCACAAGGCGTTCACGATTGCTCGAGCATACAGATTAATGCAATTAAAGTAATTAGTCAGACAGACATTTGGAATATTAAAGCATTTAAGCTAGCTTATGGCGTGATACTATTCTAGTTCAATATTTAAATGCTTAATTTTGTTTTTGTAACGTATTGATTCAATAATTACACTCATAAAAATTAACCAACATATCTACGTAAAATCGAAATCAATTATTACCGCCTTTGACTTTGCTTGATTCACTATTCTAATTATAATAGAATTGAAGTGGTAAAAAAAAATCAACGGAAGTGTTATGGTAAAACAATTAATATCTTCTCGATTAATTATTATGACTCAACCTTAAAGGGGTCAAGACATTGCACTGTACTTAAAGTGGTCACCAGGTTTGTGTGCGTGGATAGTTTCAACAAATATCTCACTGTATTTAAGAGCAATGCATTAAAGTAAAGTAATCGAGTAATTGTTTTAATTAATTAGCAAAAAAGAGCATACGACTAAATCAACATGAATTAACCATGGCAATGCACAAGGCTAAATAAAAACAAAATAATAGGTTGTGCTGAGCAATTAGAGCGCTACGATTTCCCTATAGTGGTAGAAGTGGTGCTAATTGAATTTTCCATCTCGTGAATCATCTAGTTTCCATAACTTTTTATTTGAGATACACATATTACTAAATTTTGAAAATTTTTTTAAATGTTTTTATACTTTCTAAATATTTTTCTGAAAAATTCTAAACCAAATTAATCTAAAAAATGTCAAAAGTTATCCAATATATAAAGAGTACTCAAACCGCCAAAGCAGAATGAACAAAAAATAAATCAGGGTACTCACAGTCGCCTTGTAAAAGTCGTAGATTGTTGTAGATATCAGGTAGTAATTTATAAAATTTTATAGAAATTTTGCATAGTTAAGGTTATAATTTAAAATTCTAATTATTAAATCGAATATATTGGATGTGTAAAACATGCCAATGTACTATTAGTATTGTAAATTAAGTAATTTGTCTTTGTAAAATGTTACAGTATATCAGATGATATCTTTACAATTCATTTTAAAAGAAATTGTGAATACGCCTAATGTTTACAATAGTAAAGACTTTACTAGTAAATAAAATGTACGTCATATTCTACGCGTTAAAAATTAGTTTAGGGAATTATTATTTCTTTGTTTTCTCAAGCTTGTATAACCAGGGGCCAAAAATACCTGTTCTATCGAATTTACAAGCAGAAATGTTGGCCGAATTTTAAAATTTTACAAAAAAGTTGTTATTAGATGACAAACATTTTTTATTTCCCTAATAAAAGTTATTTTCCAACATTTATTTTTAATGTTGCCTGATAATTGATATGCTGGGGTAAAAACGTTTCATTACCAATAAGAGCTATTTTCCAACATTTTTTTATTTTTCCTAATACATATCTGTTAAGCAGGAGAGATATTTGTTCTGTGACTAATAAAATATATTTCCTAACTATAGTTTTCTTACCTTGCTTGATAGCAATTTTTGCGTAAGATTTATTTTTATTTTGGCTGATTAGAGTTATTTCGCTCTCTTGCATAAGGTGAGCTTTATCTATTTTCAGCAATATTCTTGTCTTACAACGTAAAAACTAAACATTGGAAAAAAACATTTATTAGTAACGGAAAAAGTAGTTCTCCTTCATCACAGTTACCAGAAAACTAAGCATTGGGATATAACTTTCATCGGCGAAATAAAAAGATTTTTTATCTAATAAAGAGCAATGTTTTTTAAAACTTATAACTGTTATGCCCGAGTGTATAAAATTTATTTTTTTCACAAATAACGAGATCAAATAAAGCACGGTAACCGAAATTTACTTTCAAAAAATATTTCTAAAAATATAATGAGCGTTTTTGTGAAACAATTAAAAGTCCAAAAATTGTGGTTCTTTTTTTTAAACAATTAATATTTTTAACCAAAAATAGCTATTAACACATAAATCATTATTTCAGAGCTTTATTTTCAATCAAAAAGTTATAACTCGTTATAAAGATAATCATTTTTCTCTAGAGATCATTATTAAGGATATAGTTTACTGATGTCGCTCAAAATTTTTTAAATCATAACATGTCATGACAAAACTAACCATATACCTACATTCAAAACTTTTCTCCGTTACTTGGACGCTTTCAATTTTTTATTAAAAATTTACAAATTTTTACTAAATATTCATCATTGGGAGCGACGATGTTTGGGACATTTCATAATTAAAACCGCCCCACACATATTGAACAGTTTTGACTATTTATTTTTCTTTATATAGTTTGGAATGTTTTTTTTCAACAAAAAATTGTACTCATAATTTCAAAATTTTTAATTAGAACTCAAAAAATAGGTATGCAACGTTTTAGATTAATAGGAGGCTCAAGTTTGAAACAGGGATTCAAAGAACCAAATCACACTTAAGATACATATACTGGGAGTGTTCACAGATGTCTGACAAAAAACATGAAATAATAAAGTGTAAAAAAAAACGAAATGCCATACATATCTATAAATATGTATATTTCAAAGCGAATGGTTATCAAAATAATAAGATGTATATAGTATGTATTTAAGTAGATACATGGTAATTGCTTGGTTACTCTTCTTTTTTTTTTTTATGAAGTAGTTCAATCTCGTTTGAATTTTATCGGCAGGTGTATGCCAGCACACAGAGGTACACAAAAATGTTGGTACAGTGATTTTTTAATTAATGTTTTTTTATATTTTTCATTTTATGTTACTTTAAATATATTTCATAATTTAAAACTTTGTACAAAATTCCACACATATTTAAAAAAAATGGGTAGTAAATATTCACACTTGTAAATTAAAATTTTTCGAAACTTTTTTTCGGGATGCAGTTTTGTAGCCAATTTAATTTCAACGCACAACGCCGTTGATTCTTTGTATGCTATGCAAACGGTAGCCGAAAATTCATCAAAATATTATGTAGTAAGACATTCGGCCATTATTCTACCCATGGCTTAGTGGTGGTGGGTGGCCCCTTTCCCTATATTACTATATAATCTTTTTGTTTTTCTTCCACTAACAGATTTTGATTTCCCAGATTAGCATAAAAATAATAAACAAACATATAATTAACAACAAGTCGCAATTCGCAAAAAGATACTAAATAATGTGCGCGTAACTTCTCGTATGCAATAAAAAGCATGAGTACTGTGTGAACCAAAAAATAAAAAAAAAAATTTAAATTGTGGCAGCCACAGTTGATGTGAACCTTAGAAAAACTAAACAAAATTTTAAAGTTAGCAAAAGCTTTTCACACAGCCCATTTATCATGATGGTAGAATAATAAGACGCATATGGCACATTTATTCTTTGGCTTACAAATTTACATAACTTGTAGCTATGTACAAATATCTAGCTATGCATTCATAGGTTGTTGGTAGAAGTTGCATGCAAATTTTTTAAAGACTTCTTGTTAGTTTCTGCGTACAATATTCTGTTAATAGAAGCTTATGCAAATGTTATGTAAGTAAAAGTCCAGTGAATCCATTTCAACCACTTACATATAGTAAAGGAAAAAAGAATTGTATCGTCATAATTGTGTTTTGTGTCAAGAGTTTTTGCAGAATAGCCAAATATTAAAGCTCCATAAATTATTAGATTTTTTTATGTTATTTCCCAACAAAGATCAGAATCTTACTCCTCCAATCTTTGATAAATATATGGTTTTCACGTTGTCCGTTTTTTATGGTATCCGCTATCATTTTCCAACTTTTCTCAAGTCTTGAAAAATATGTATTTCTGAAGTTGATAGCCACAATAGATGGCAAGTTGAGATGAATATTAATTTTCTCCAACATAGCAGTTGGATACCCATAAAAAAAGATGGTACTTGTAGCATAAGGTTGCACTAATTTGGCCAAACTAAAACCACCATTTTGGCCACAATTCGCTATCAAAAACCATTGGCTTAGCATTTTTCTAAAACGCAATTTGACTCAAAATATCTCTAAAGATTTGATAATTACACTACGTATAATATTTCGCATAATTAACGCTTACAAGCCTGATTTTATCTAAAATAATTTTTTTTATAAAACCATCTATTCTGAATAACTTTTCTTTTTCAACTCTATTTAAAACAAAAACAACATTCATCAAGTTTGTAATATCTTTTAGAAACTACGTAAAATAATTACGCAAATATTTGTTGTGCTTCGTTTCAGGCGAACTTAGCACTCAATTTTACCAAAGTGTCAGGTAGGACACTTGAATTTTACAAAAGTCATCCAAATTTTAATTTCTTTTATTTCAATGATAACTTTTATCTGTATTATAAAAGTATTTTCACAATAACTTTTAGCGAGTCAAATTTGCTTAAGGCTGGAAGTACGAGGTCATTTCGTGATTATTTCGGCAGTATTTCATTTAGCTACCATACCCAAAATGACATTAACTACTTTCGGAATAGTTCCGAATTTTTCACGAACTGCTGTACTGAATCTTTGCATAATGTTATTCATATTTTTGTGATAATTGGCAACACTGTGAAGGGTTACGTTTTGGAACAGATCGTTACAATCTTCCTTTGGTTAGATATCAATCCATAATTTTCGTATTTTTATCCAAAACTAACAATAAGAAGCAGGAAAATATTTCCGGCCGAAAGCCTCTGTAGCTAGAGCTGTGTTAACTTTAGTTTATGTAATAATAATTATTATGTAAGCTATTATAAAATAAAAAATAAAAAAAATTTCCGACTTAAAGTGTTCCAAATTCATTATATTTTCATACCAATATTCTAATGAATTATTTCTGTGAAAATGCGGAGTAACCGCATAAGTCTTTTTTGATTTATTTTGAAAAAAGAAACCTTCTAAATATAATTATGATTAATTTAATGATCCGACTTATATTAGCAGTGTCGTCAGTTGAGTAGTAATTTGACTAAAATTTTGTTTTCCAAATAAACAAATAGCTAAAAATTTTACTTGTCTTGCGAAAATGAACTTAATTGTTTAAAGCATTAATTTCTTATTTCTTGTGCTTCAAATCGCTGCATATTTACATAATGAGCACTATTTTGAAAATAAGTGATACATTTATATTATTATTATTATTACTGTGGTACTATATACCACATATATATTGTTTGAACAAAGTTTTTATAGCGGTATTATATCTAGCCTAAAACCTTAAATATATTCTTAAACGTTTTTTTTTTAAAGAATATTTTTAAATATCTTTGGTTCGGCATCAGAATCACAACATTCTAAGTAATTTTAATTTCTTAGACAAATCCAAACAAATCGAACTTAAATAAAAATTCATTGAAGTAAACTGCGATTACTGTGTTAAAAAATATATTTAAGTTTATCACAGCTTATATAAGGAACTCAACCAATAACACAGGATCGAGTTGATCAAGCTTAGCTGCACATACCATAAAAATGCAGTAAAAATTAATGAAGTTTGAGGGCACAAGTATTACTTTTTTAATACACATTTATTTCTTTTAAAACCAGCTACTATCCGCCATTCCTATTACATATTTGTAAAAAAAGTATAACGGTTAAAAAAATGCTCCATTATTGTCACAAAAGGGCAATTTTATCAAGGCACTTCTGAAAAAAATGTTTTTCCAAAACTCCAATAGAAAATTAAAAAGTAACTTGCATATACTAGAATATTACAAGGCAGCTTCACCCGCTGACTCCTAATTTAAGGTCAGAATTGAGGTAGGAGATTCATTTATTTTCTTATTTTTTTTTTTAATCCTCCTTTGATACGATTTCGTTACATTTGTTAGAAAATGAGATACCACATTTTCATAGTTCTAACTGTACATTCAGCTTCATTGAGCCAAGTTACTATGTAGAATAGTAGTATTCTAGTGGATAAAAAATTGTTTCTCCGTTGTATAACAATGTTTGTCAATTAAAAATACGAAGCACATTTTTTATATAATATATAATTTATTTTCTTTTTAAATATGAAAGTAATCGGGAAAATTATTGATTTTGAAACAATACTACATATATAATTAATTGACAATTAAACATGCCTTTATTTTCTAAGCTTTAAACGCTGATGTTTTGTTAACATTTTGTAAAATACATAAATTACATATATCACAATTTGGTAATAGGGGTTTTTGGGTTCAAACCCCTACTACAACCCTAAAACTGTAGTACTATCTTGAAGTTACTTATATGTACACATTCAAAATTACATAAGCGTAACTGTATCACAATATTTTAACACATCATAATATTGTAACAAATTATTTAAATATATTACCAAATCAATCTCACACCATTTTCATCATATTACCATAAAAATACCACTACACGAAATTACAGCAAAACCTTACATCAACTCTTTCAAATTTTGAATTTGGAAATGCCTAACTACAACAGCAGTAGCACTTCACAACATCATCAAACTGAATAGAAGGAAAAAATTACATTCATTCACAAAATAAATCAATTGTGACGCCAACGATGTCATTCATGAAATCCCATTGAAAAATGGGAGTATAGTATTCCACATTTCATCTCAAGTTGCCTAGCACTCACACATACACATTCACACACAACATCAGTAGCTTTCCATTGCAGCAGGTGTGTCTGCGAAATGAGGGCATATTTTCATTGTTGTTTGTTTAGTTAGTGATGATGCCAAGTAACTTTTGCTATAACATTGTTGTCATTTACTGCTGCATTTTGCAATATTTGAAACTTACTCCCTCATACGCAATGGAAATTTGTTTATATGGTTTTTCGCCCGGTAGCCATGGGAAATTTTATTTAATACACACACATACATACATGTGTAAATTTATAAGCCACATATTATGGCATTAATTGCATTATAGTGTTAGGTTGTTGCTTTTTGTTATAAAAGGGTTTGCATGTGTAAACACAGTTACGTGTGAATGTAGGCAAAGTTTTATTTTTCAAACCATATAATGTTTGTGTATGCTAAAAATATGCGAATTGAATAATTATTTGAATTGAGAAGTTCGTCGCATAAGTCTTTCGATACAAAATTGCCAGATGTATGTCAAATTAGTGATCAAGCAAAGCTGTAAAATATCTGCAAATTACTGTACCACATCAAAAAAGAAAAAAAAACATAATCTTTGCTCTTCCTTTATATGCAATCTCAGCATAGCAATATCATAAAAAATTCCCTTTTCGGTAATCTCTGCTCACGCTCCAAGTGTACAAATATCCATTCGATTGGCTTTCTTCTTTCGGCGGGCTGCGAAATAATAAAATTATTTGCAATAACTACATTTACTAAAACTAAATCTTATGAAACTGACTCCTTGTGTCTTGCTTTGCGGGCTGATTCCATTTGTCATTTATACTTCTGAAATAATTCGAAAACTTTCTTCCGCATTCATGTCCGAGAACTATGTCGTCTATCTTCGAAGCATCAAACATTTTAGTTTGTGAGCCCAAATTTGAATACTACGGAGTTCCCAAAATACACAGGGAAATCAAGTTTTTGAAATTTGCATATATCAACCCTCCAAAATTATAGAAAATAGTAAAATATTCTCGCATTATTTTATTTCGAAATTGTTTAATATTTAAGTTATTGTTCGAAAGCGAATATTTCATTTCAGAAAGATTTAATGAATGAAATTCTGTGTATTTATTTTTAAAATTTTTAAATAATTTGTTCTATTTTTTGAGTTTTTCAAACATTAATACTATTTTTTTTAATTTTATTTTTTTTTTAAATTCACAAGTTTTAGTAAAAAAGTTTAAATTTTGATGAAAAATTAAATTGCATACACGTTTGAGAGCTTGGACTCATATTTTTATTTAATGTTAAACAAATGAACAAACATTGTGGATAGTATTGTAAAATCATATTAAGTAGCCTTAGTGAATTGATCGTATGTTTTTATTAGTGGTGCAGAGGGGATAATATTTAAAATAACGATAAATACCTTCGGTCTACCTTCTGAATCCTTTAAAGGCATCTGAGCGAGCTGGTCAACTCTTTTGGAAGTTTATGAGGTTTATGCTATTTTTTTGAATCTGCAAGATACCCGTTACCAATCACCATTATCAATTTAAAGTAATAAATATTCTACGTTCTGCATTCTTATACATAGTAAATGAATCTTAGGACAGTCAGTTTCCTATGTATCTAAATAATTCCCAAAGAAGAAGTTATCTTTTGTTAAGGAAAAAATAGTATTAAAGTGGGCAAAATTATATAGAAAACCACTTAATTTTTTCATTCTCTTCAATAGGTTTAAGCTATAACTGAAAAAGATTATTTAACACATTTTAATTATACAAAACCCCCCAAATATTCATAAAGCATTAGAGGGAAGTCAAGTAAAAGCTTATTTTTACGCTATATAAGCCAATTATTTTGAATGAACAAAATTTAATGGAATATTAAAATTTAAGCTTTGAGAAGAATTTACTTGTATTACAAACTAGATTCTAGAATATTTTTGAGTACTTTTTATGGAAGACTTAAACAAGCAAAGTCCACAAACTTTTAAAGTACCCTTACCAATATTGTAATTTGAGGATACATTCTCAATTAGATCGCGATCGAATATTTATGTAGCAGTACCATTTAAAAATTTCAAGAAATTATACTTTATAATGTTCTACAATAAATGCTGATACTCTATGTCAAATTTTTCTTAGTTCAAATTAGTTCGACTTTATTTCAAGTTCATAATTTATTCGTTTTCTCCTATAAAGTTTTGACGCTAAAATCCCTTACAAATATTCAGAAAATTTTGAAATAGTTGAAATAACTAAAAGTTTATATTTCTAAGCAAATATGTATATCTAAATATGAAAACCATAATTAAAACATTTATTCTTATTTCCTAACTGCTTCCATATAAGACGGACCTATCACTATTCTTGGTTGTTGTACAAAATCGGAGATTTGAAAATTGGATCAGTGCAAAATTTAAGAGCCTTAGTTTCGGTCTCAATCGAATTTGTAATAAGATTCTATTTTTTCGTCTTTAAAATTCGCTATAAATATTTCGCGCGTTGATCGCATTTTGCATCCATTAATTAAGAAGTGTGTTGTTCTACCCTTAGTAAACAAAATAGTTAAAAATTATTGTTGGCTGTCAGAAAAGACAGGAAATGTGGTTTAAAATAAGTAACACATGTCATAAAGAGAAAATCGATTCAAAATCTCATAGTCTACAAGAAATATCCAAAGGAAGTATATAATTGAAGTGTTAAATGAAGTGATCTAAGTGTACTAAACAAAAGAAGGTTTTTCCACCAACCTTCAGCAGACTCGTAATCATTATTCCCGTCGAGATCATATGGCATAAAATCGCGAGTGTCACAAACCAACAAAAAAAAAACCTGGATTCAAGAAAAACAGCTATTAAAAGAAAGAAAAATAAGAATGAATTTTCGCTAAAGAAATATCGGCTACTTTTGACGAATAGAGATTTCATTTCATGGCGGTTTTTATTCATTTGGAAGTCAGAGAAAATATTACATTATCAAATATTTAAAAATTTAATTTTTTATTAAAAAAAAAAATAGTGTAATATGCGGTCCAATAATGCTCCCATTACATGTACTTCTTAATTGTAAGCCTCAACAGCTTCGTTATTGACCGAGAAAACCAAAAAATTGTATTTCCATAATTAAGGTGCATCAGTATACAAAATTGTGAAAAACAGAAAAAAATGTAATATACTATTAAAAGGCTATACACTTTTTCACATCAGTTCATTGGTTAAGGAAGTAAAATCAATTCACTTTAGCCGAGATTGAGAGTACATTCAATTGATTTGCACTATATATGTACTATATATGCATATATCAAAGTAAAAAAATCGACTTCTAAAGCTTTGCTTTTTTCATTGCAAACACATAATAACAATAACAGCAACAAAACAACCTATAAAATGTTTTTTACCACAATATTTACGGCCCATGAAATTTTCAATGTTTGTTTTTTTGCTTTGTGTTGCTTTCGATATTGATGACATTGCTTTGGTTTTAACGAACTCATCATAGATGTTGTTTTGTTGTTGTTATTGTTGGTGAACAATTGATGTTTAAGTTGTGCAATGTAGGCAATTGACAAACCGATCATCGTAAATTTGTAAAGTAATACACATTTGCAACAACAAAAAATTGCATTGCGTAGAAAAAATTAGCTCATAAATAAATTTCAACAAATACTTAATAGGCCAAATAGTCAAAGTTAAGTGTAACTGTACTGAGAAAAAATTATAGGAAAAATTTACAAAAAAATAAAGGAAAAATTTGCATGAAGGAAGCATCGCACTGCATACGATAAGTATGAATGTTGATACTGCAAAGTTAAAGAGAAAACTTTTATGTATAACGCTCTTAATAATATACAGTAATTATTTAAAATTTAAATTTTTGCAAATGTATTAAAAAATTAAATTACTAAATCTTGCAGAAAACTAAGTTCAACAAATCTTTTTATGACAAAAAAAAATAATGTCAATTGGGTTTACTTAATAAAAAACTGTTTTTTAATCATTTTTATTTAATTTAAACTTAAATCACCAAGTAAAACTTTAATTTAACTAAGAAGATGGTATATTATCACATTTAAATTAAACAAAAAAATGAACATTCTCCTAATTATTAGAAATAAATTGTATTACCTCTGAGGATTTATAAGATTTGTTTAAAAACAATTTGAATTTTTATTATCTGCAGGAATTTTTTATCATCAACTGAATTAGCCACAATGAGATACATACAGGTTAATTTTTTGAATATGTCCAAAATTGTTTAAGTTTCACCAAAAGCTGGTAATTATATATTGTGACAAAAATTTAAAAAATTAAAAAATACAAAAATGGGACATTTGAAAATATAAAAAATCATAGCCTTATAATTAATTTCTGGCTTCTTTTTATGTGTATGGTTATTGGTTATACATGTAAATTTCTTTTGCCAGAAAATTCCAAACGCGGAAAAATTACAAAAATTAAAGTCAGAGAGGCGCACACCATTCTTTTTTTTACAATATATCTAACTTTGTAAGGTTTAAATTTTTGAGAATAGAGTAAAAAATTTAAGACGTAAGAACGTAAAATTACCTTCAAAACTAATTGAAACAGCGTTTTTTGTTGTTTTTTTTTACCATTGCAAGTCCGAAACTTATTAAAAAATGTTTTTTTCTCATTTTAGGCTTCATGTTGATGTTGGATTAATAACAAATTTATTCTTGTATTATTATTTATTTTATTTTGGTGCATGATGTTAACTTAATTTTGGTTGCTTAAAATTATAAATGTAATATTTAATTTTAAAAAATGTATGCACATAGAATTTATAAATTTTTTTCTTTCCAAGAAAATTAATTTTTTCTTAAGATGGAAACACTTTAATATGACTTCGTTTTTTTTTTAATCAAAAACCTGAAGTTATTTTTTCTGAAATATTAATTTTATTTAGCTAAATACCACTCTTAAAACGAACTATTTAGTTTAAGTCGATTGTTGAAGCTATATAGTTTTCGAAATATTTAAAAAAAATTCAACTCAATTTATGTGCAGCTTAAAACTGGCCTAATCTCCGCAGAAATGCATGTAATGAGTTCGATCGTCGAATCTAGCTAGCTATCGTTGTTATTGCTTGTACACACAAATTTTTTCGACGCAAGCAGAGCTTAGGCATCGCAAGCTCTCTGGCGAATCGAATGTACCAATAGATTGGTCTCAACAATTTGCTAGAAAGAACTGAATTTAAATTTTGCATGACTCTTTTCGTGTTTTGAAATTATTGATTAAATTATGTTGTGCAAACTAAAGTTTTGAATTACTATTGAATTACTAAAAATGCGATACATATATATATATAGGAATATATTTACTAGTAATTTAAAAATATTCCATCGGTTAGAAATATTCCTAAATTATTATATTATTTTACTTATGCATCTGCCTGCTCGTTCATATTTTTAAAAATTTAAATGATTGTTAATTTTTATTTTTTTTATTTATCTTCTACTTGTAGCTCATAAACCTTACGGTCCTGGTCCCATCGCACCCATTCACTACGATTATGATGATTACGGTCATGGTGCTCAGTACGAGTATGTGCCCCAATATAGTGGCCATTATGGTGGCGGCGCTGGTTACAATACCCACTTCGAAGCCCACTATGGTGGTGGACAACATGGAGGTAATTATGGTGGCCACTACTGAGAAGCAAGCAGCATCATCGTACATCTCAGAGTACAACTCTTCCAGTTTCATTAAACAGATGGCGTAAAATTTACGCTTGCAATTTTTTCTGTTACTTCCAATTATTATCTTGCTATCCATTCATTCCGACTGCCTCCAGCTTATTCGCCAATGCCTTTAATATCTTAATAACTGAAACTATAACTATCACTGTCCATCAAATTAGTTAATAAGTATTGTATTTTTTTAATTGGTTGTTGTACGATCTTGAATTGTGTGCAAGCTTTAAATTTCCATTACCGTGACAAATATTGTATGTGCATGTGCATATTATAATAATTAATTGGTTCAAATATTTACTGTGTTGCGCAAGTTAATTAACATATTTAGCATATTTAAACACGCACGACATACTGCCAAAAGTGTACTAACAATCCACCATTCTTGTAACAAAACTATTTATATGAACGTGTGTTTGTAAGCGAAGAAGATGATTTACGTTATATGTAGCATTTTTTGTAATTTTTTATTTGTAACAATAAAATAAATACTCAAAAACTGATTGCTGTTTAATGAATGTTTTTAATGGATGCATTTGAAAAATTGGTTTCGAATATTACAGTTTGGGAATTTTACAAATATATTATATTAAATACGATATTTTGAAGATGTTACATCAATTTCGTAGTTTTAATTTTATGCTGGCATGAGGCCGATACAAAGCGCATTTCCGACGAATGGGTGGAGTCGCCAATCGAAACAGGGTTTAATCGCTGAAACAACAGTTATTGGCCGAGTGAATCACGCGGGTGGGAGACTCTCTCCTACAAAATCCTCGGTGGCGAACTTGAGTTAGATAGGCAGGTAGATGCCGTCAAAATTCCGGCCGTAAATAACCCAAAAACTCTAAGGATTACTTTCGACCGCTTCCTCTCCTTCATCGTCACTAAGGTGCAGTGAAAGTACTTGAATCGTTGGCCGGCAGCACTTGGGGCAAAGGCAATGAAATATTATCGGCAATATTTAAGTTCTAAATTATGCTGCAGCCGTGTGATCCCTGGAGGTTAGTACGACTCAGTGAATGCAGCTGGG
The DNA here is from genome assembly GCA_951828415.1 of Anomoia purmunda. Lineage (NCBI taxonomy): Eukaryota > Metazoa > Arthropoda > Insecta > Diptera > Tephritidae > Anomoia > Anomoia purmunda. The sequence goes on along the minus strand of OX639996.1, from coordinate 29,180,488 downwards.
CACATCTTCAGAATGTCGCACTTCGAATCGCCTCGTCATTACTACTGATTTCGCCTATTTACCACCCGGATAGTTAGGCTAAAAGAACATAATAATAATAATCAGTTTCTGTGTTGCTGGGTTGTTTCCCAGCCCCTGCTACTCACATCAGGAGTTATCTCTTGGAATTGAACGACCAGCCGAACCCAATGGACTGCAGATATGCCCTAAATGGCATTGATTGGGAATTTACCAATACCTCCATCGCTACACGTCCCATAAATGCCGACATCGGAGCTCAAATGTCACCCATTGCAGGCGAAGAGATCGAGTTATCTATTTACAATGGCCAACTACAATCTGAATTTTGTAGCAGAATAAACTCCTACTTATCTAGGATTGATTGATGATTAATATACCAAAATATATGTGACAACCTTTCACATTCCCTTAAAAACCAACTCGTCTCACACCCCTCTCCTTTTGGTAAAACACAGTCGAAATATCACTTTTCTTGGGGACTCCCGTTAGATGACCTCGCTGAAAATACTTAGTGGTGTCAACCCGTCTTTGTCAGGTTTAATATAACTGCAGCAATAACAACAAAACATTCCCGACTAAAAATATGAAAAAGGCCATAAAAGCTATAAAATATATTTCGGTTTTACAGATGATCAACATTTATGATATTGAGATCTACTAAAATAGGTTAGGTTAAGTTGGTTGTCTTGGCGGGAAGCATACTTTGGTTTGCTGTGTTCCTTGCGATATCATTGTTGAGAGTCCCTAACCACCCTTCCCCTCTTTAAAAATTAGACCATTTAGTTAATTTAAGATATGTACTCGTACCATTGAAACTCCTAGATGTCCTCCGAACTCAGGTCAACAATGGAACCTAGACAACCAAAGAAATTTTTTTCAGAGCATCAACGTTTTTAGGGGTTGTAAGTTAACTTTTATTTCTTATCAATAAAATATTGCTACTGTTAAGCAAAAAACAATAATGTTTTTGAATTACCCCTTTCCGGGGTTTTACATTGGGATATCTTCAGTGGCACTGTGTTAAAAAGTAATAATTATTTTGCTCAAGAAATAAAAGTCTTAAGAAAATAGGCAAAAGTCAAATTATTAGTTTGAATTTGTTTTAGTAGTACGAGTATTAAAAAAAACGACAATTTTAGGTTGCGTTAGTATGAATTAAAGGAGCTGGTATTTTTTAATCATGTAAATTTTTCGTATAGTTTCACGACTTTCCAACTCAATTATGACTCCAAGTAGAGAGAAAGACTAGTGTTGAACCTGTAACCAGCTCGACAGCTATCTGTACTGGCTGCTCAGAAAAAGATATACAGTGGAATTTACTAGCACGAACGGTATTTACCAAGCCAGGCTGACCGGTGTGAGAAAAGTGGTGGTATCGTTGAATAACTTCCCCCTCAACCTGCCGCTGTTGTAAAACCTTCTCGAGAACAAAATGCCAAATACACCACATCTATAGCGCGGGTACCAAGTAACTGTGTAGCAGATGAGCTGGCGTGAAAAGTCTCATACCTTATCTGACAATATTGTATTGTGAATTTTGGCTCAAAGCGAGGATTATGGCATTGGAAACTAAAAGATGATTCCACGCGTGGGACGGCGTGATATATTTGGTGGCAGATGATGCAAATGTATTATATTATATTTCCATTGGGTATTATTTAAAAATAAATGTCTATGCACAGACATGACTTTTCTAATATTTTAATACAGTATAGATTCTTGGTTTTAATTTTTTGTTAGGAAATATTAAATAAAAAATATGTGTGTAATTTGTTTTGCTTTGATAACCGAGTTCAGTGAAAACATATTTATGTTCTGATTTCTTCAATGAACGGCCAAAATAACAAAAATAGTTATACTACTTAAATTTTTATTGAAACTGGCATAAATATCTATTGATAAAAATTATCTATACCGTATTTACAGTGAATGTGGACTTTTTAATCGGTTCAGTATACGTTTTATCAAAGATAATTGGATACGAAATTTTTTACTTTGTGAGAGCGCTGTCAAAATGTGAATTCTCATAGCACTTTCCAATAGTTTCACTAGATTTAAAACGCATGTGCATGTGTGTATGTATTCATTTATAAATTTTACTAATTGTGCTAATTAAGTGAAACATACATAACATACAACATTTTAATAGTTGCGTGCTGTGCTACCTTAGTATTGTCATGTTTCAGAATTGCTATTAAAAAGGGGTTCAGATTTAATTATTTATGTTAGTTTTTGTGATTATCGGTCGTTTCAGTCTTCGGATTCGGCTTTGAAGCTAGATCAAACCAAAAGTTTAGGGGGGCGCTGTAAGCAGGATACTAACAATTATTATAAATCCACAACCATATGTTTTGACTTTCCTGGGAAATATTTTTAAAGTTTCATATAAAAAATCTTTTCCGAAGCCGTATCTTCTAAAATTTTTGGGAATGTTTGTGAGTGATAGTTTATTCGAAACTATGCGTTATTAACAAAAAGTGACAAATATAAGTATATTCATAATATGTGAAATATTAATTTTATTTCATTTATTAGGCCTGTTTCTTTGTAACCGACTCATAAACGAACACTAGCTAAGATAACGGGATAAGAAAATACATGGGCAATTTTTGTCTGCATTATATTTTTCACTATATAAATACATCTGCCTAAAATTTTCGGTTCTTAAATAGTACTAAACAAAGCGAGCAGGAGCGTTCTTTTCCAAGTAAGGGACAATGAACTGGCCTCTTAATTCTCTAAGAAGTAAGTAAGTAATATAATTTTTATAAATATTTCCAAACCTAAAATTGATAGAATTTGAGCTAATAATGATTCTATAGAACACATCCTTCTAGCCAAATAGAGAGATATTATTTCCAAATTAACTTTGTTTTAGCCTTGCGGCTGTATTAAAATAGAGTTTACGCAAATTAAAAAAAGAGCTAGAAAACATTGTAGCTCAGGTCTCGATGACAATGCAATATGCAAAATTCTATTTATGATTGCATTGAGTTTTAAAAATGACAAGTTATTACGAGTAAATAAGTCAATTCAACATAAATCATAAAATTGAAAATAAAACAGAGCTCTACCGTTCGTCTTTAATCAAGCAAACACTTCTTACATTTCGTCAAGTAAGTAGAGTTGCATTTTTAAGTAGTCACTAATTTTCGTACATTTCGTGTCATTCTTCCGTGAGTCACGCCTACATATATAGATGATATAGTATAGATCTCAATACAGACGAAACTATACCGCCCTCTACTGGCCTTTATTTGCATCTTAATTGGTTTGATCACAATTGACAATGACTTTCAATGGATAGCACTGACGGTGGTATCGTTACTTCATGATGCAAGAGTTAAGTAATAACCTCAGTAGTAATGAGGCTAAGCACTAAATAGAAATCATTCTCATCCTACTACTGAATTATATATTAAATATATGATCGGTTTCAAAAAAATATATTATGCTGGTATAGTGAAGATCAGTAGATGAAATTTTTCTTAGTGTTCACAAGTCAAGTATATTAATTTAAATCCATTGCGTATGAAATAAGGAGAAATAATCAAACAAAAAAATAGTTATATAAACACGTGGCGTAGTTTTTGTAAATGTAAAAGAATTTAAAATAATGTATCTTTGTTTTAGGGTATAGTCATTATATAAAATTAATTTATGGGGTTTAAAACAAAATGTGTCATGCCTGAGATTAGATATACGCTGGGGCTCACATTGGAAATGATCTCGTGTTATTTTTGGCAATATTAACAAAAGTTCAACTGTCATAAAATTTGGTTCACAATAACATAAGCCATAAAAATAAAAGCATTAAATTGTGCAACATTTTCAACATTAAATTCTCGTATAATCAATCTACTTTCAAGTTCTTCAATATTCCATCGATTTTTGATAATTTGTTTTTCAAATTTGGATTGCTTTGATTTAAGTTATTGTATGAACTATGTTTTCATATAAAATTAATAAAAAATTAAAAAAAATGAATTAATGAATGTTTTTTGCAAAAACAGCACTGTATGGAATCTATTACTTAAATATTTATTCTTATAAAAATCATGTTCATAAGTCAATCGTTTAGATATCATCGTTAAGCATAAGGGCCCACATATTTTTCACCTATTATCAAATTAAACAAATTCAAGTTAAATGAATTTAAGGTGAATCAGGAGAAAGAAAGAAAAGTATCCTCTGTGGGTAGACAAGCAGAAAATGTATTTGCCTAGACGATGACAACGCGGTATAATATAAGTTTTGTAGAGCTCAAATACAGCGACTGATATCTGATAAAGTCGGTATAAGAAGGGGCAAGAGGCTTGTTTATATTAAGTACAAATGCTTACCAAAAAATCTGCAATGGCAACCGATCATTGGCTTTCAAGCTGAAAAAAAAATGGTCATAAGCATATATTTTACAAATAACAGCCGCTTCCTCAATGAGTCTGGTTCATATAAAGGCTAAGCTTAAAAGCTAAGCTTACAACTAAGCTGAATACAATTTTTTTTCAGCATGACAGCCAATGCATACACTTAGGCTTGACTTAAAGTTTACGTTACCAAGAGTTTCCTTTAAATTTACAGCAAAACAGTGTGTAAGCAAATGTAGATTTTATGACTTATTGCTTTGTAGGAATAGTTGCACATTTTGCTATGTTGATTGAAATTTAATATTTTTAAAAATATGTATGTGTATGTATTTTCTTTCCGCTACCCACGGTGTGCCTCGATTATGTGCAACCTCACTATTTTTCTGTCTCTAAATTTCTTCAGGGTGCATTTTTTAAGCTAATACTATGTCTACATTGCGAGATTAAACTAGAGGGATTAAATACATCTCTTTGTTGGCATTTATGTACTTAAATTTTTTTTAATTTCAAGTATCCCTGCCAGCATTTTGGCAATGAATTTAGGTTTGTCTTTTTACTGAGTAATTTTCTATTACGTTGGATAGCTAAGTACGGATTTATAATTTAGTTAAACAAAAGAAATTGTCGAAGAATACCAACTAAAATTACTAACCTAAATTTGAAAAAAAAACTACTGCAAATATGAAAATTAACGAATCCTGACCACAGATTCGGTTTTTGCGTACCAAAAATTATACGGTATGATATGTAGGGTCTCAACTACATGACCTTTTTTTTGTGGACCTGTGTTATGAACACAAATGCTTGAGTTTACTTATTACTAGGCCTTTGAGTTGGCTTGAATTTTTTTGTATGGCTTACTAATTTTTCCATGTCCTTGCCTAAGTTATTTTCAAAAAAGTGGAGAAAATGTTTACCATATATGATTGAGCAAAATTGAAGATTAACTCATTTTAGGTAAATTTTCACGAAGAATTTTTTTTGGAAAATTTTAACCCATTAGCTCCCGAAATATGACGTTTGATACCTGGAAAATCGTTAGAGGATTAAAATATTCTAGAAAATTATCCTTGGCAATATTTTATTAGGACAAAGCCTTTGTACGAAGTACTTGAAAGTCCGCAATAAATAAAAGACAACGTTGAAATTCTCAACTTTTTTAAGGCTTATTTATTATAGCTAACTACATTCGATTCGTCACTTCTCTGCTCGCGTTGCCTAAGCTCTGCTCGCGTCGAGTACGAGTACGGTGATACCTCATTAAACTGGTCGAACTCGTTGCACTAAATGCTGCAGACAATAGACCAGTTTTAAGCTGCACATAAACGAAGATCATATGCGGGGAAGTAGTTGCACTTTTAGTGCATATTCATCATTTGTGAAGTGCGCACATTACATTGCAAACAAAAACAAAAACTGTGTTGATGCTAATTTATGTCAGATGTTTCATCGCTAGCAGATTACGCTAACAGATGGCGAATTAAATACGGCTTATGTTAAATAATTTTTGTGGGAAACTATTGGCTATACTATTTTAGGTACATAGAATTTAATTTTAAGCACACAGAGATTTTGTATGAGAATACCCCTGATGAAATTTTCCTCCAAATAATTGCCTGTAACATTTAGAAACTTTAACAGCTTTCCAATTTCGCTTTTTGGGAGGTCTCTTGAAATAAGTGTCAAAACACACTATAAAATTGTTTACGAAAATATTTCCCATGAAATTTTTAATTTCGATTCAATTATATTTTTACAATGTTTGCTACTTTTTTGAAAACCACTTAGGCCGAGACTTGCAAACTTAAATTTACAAAAAAAAAACCAAAAAAATAACAAATATGAATGGGTTACAGATTTTTGCGCAAATTGACAAATGTCGTTGAATTTAATTAAATATTATAGGACAGAAGAATAACTTATTTATTTAAGATGAACTCTCCACATTATCGTAACTCATGGAAGTGATTTAAGTGAGCGGAAGCTTGTTAAATAGAAAAAGTTTATACTTTTTTGTATTTGAAATATTTAATTATTTTGTACCACATAAATTCCTTGCCTAATCGTAGAGCATTTCACACTAAAACCGATGCACGCTATATAAATATGTGATTTACATTATTGATTATAAAAATTGCTAAGTAAGCCCGACTTGGCTAATGGAAAAATATTTGCTCTCAAAGGGACAAAGCAAGTCAAACATAAATCATGCTTGTTAACTTTGATTTCCGCTGTGGACACATTGATACATTTCTTTGTTAATTATTTCCTCGCTTCTACAAAAATTAAAAATGCAAGTACTTTTACAAGAAAACTAAGAACAAATGATGGTTGCATAAAAAGTTGCCATCAACCACTGTAAAATTCCAGAACCAGTTTATTAGCATTTCTATACCCAATGTATAACAATATAATTAATAGGTATGGCTTTTTCAACGGGCATGTATAGTGATACGAAAAATTGCAGAAAGCAATGCTGCATAGCAATTTATCTAAAGGAAAACGAATAAGAGTGTGGGTCTTGGGATTAAGTGCTTCCTTCAACATAGAAACCGTAATAAGTATATTTCTGAAATAATTTTCGCTTACTTTTTATCACCTCAATAGCATTTACTTACGAGAACATTTTTGTATGCTATTTCCATAACTTCTCCTTTACACAATTTTTATACATATAATATATGTTGACTTAGATCAACAAACACCGTCAAAATTAATGTCAATATTTTAAAAATTTAAAGTTTTCGTTGAATATTTTATTAGGATGCACACAACCATCCTTCAGTCATAACAAATACCTTTGCTTACCCAGTAAAAGGTTTGTTGGGTACAAAGAGTTCCATTATAATCGATTAAATATTTATCTGTTACTCTTTTGTATCTTTTATTGTCTAACAAGTAGCCGATGGTATTTCAACGACATACAGTTAAAGATATACAAGCTCGCAATGTAATTGTCATGAGCGGGTGCCATTAAAAATTTCCGGAATTCTTGTATTTTACAATTAGAAGTTATTAATTACCATAACTGACGGTTAATCAATTAGTGCAGAAATTTTATTGAATTTTTCTTTTATACTCATGATTCGTATCCAACTAGCTTGCTTTGCTGAAGATTGGTCAACTTCCCACCTTAACGCCCACTCATAATAAAAATACGGTCAATATTTTTGGTATGCTGCACCAGTAAACTTCCAATGATTACTGAACAAATGAAGGGACGCCCCAAATAACACTGTAAACGACAATTTTTTGATACTTCCTTTTTTTGGCAAATCGCCGTTTAATAGAGTAATCGAAACTGGAATATGTCCAAAAAAAAAGGGATACACAAATTGTTGGTTACAACGTTATTTGCGGTGATCCTTCGAATTTTCAGTAAAAGTGTTTGTTTACTGGAAAAAGTGGTAGTAAAAGTATTTTTTTGCTGATTACTGAAAAAAATCACAGTGAAAATATTTTATTTTAAATTTCAGTAAAAATACTGATAACATAATTTGATTTGCATAATCGGGGAAATATTTGCTGTTTACTTCTTGCGTTCCGGTGGTGTTTACTGTTTACTGAAAAAGGCTGCTGGTAGTTAAAGTTCAAAGAAAATGGCGTGCCTACACGAAAACAAAAGAGAAATCCATGTACATACTTTCTTGGATAGCTCGGTGAAAACTTTTAGCACTGGCGGCTGCAAGACAGAAAATGGAACTGCAGTTGGTTGGCATCTGGTTGGCGATTTCACATACTCTTCTACCTTAGGTACAATGAGCTTTCCAAATGGGAATATTTGCTATATTTAAAGTAGCAGACTGTGAATACAAAATCACAGTATGCAGTGATCTCCAAGCTGCACTAAAGGCCTCCTCAAAAATTATTCAAGAAACTAAGTTGAGGTTAAACTATGTTGGAAAAAATGGAAACAACTTGAACTCATGTGGATGCTGGGGTTCCCATTAACTGGAACTCGCTGACGAATTGGCTAATTGTAGGTTTTAGCAGACCCAATTGGACCGCAGCCAATGATAGGGGCAAGCATAGCAGGGGAGGTCAAGTATCATAGGGTTGCATAAATATGGCGTATTAGAACCGTTGGTGCACTGCCGACATCTTGCAAAATAACCAAGCGCTTTCTGAAAAACCAGGGCGGGGTGGTGGTGAAATTCCTTCTAAAATAGCCCTGGTTGTGTTAATTACCGGATACAATTCATGGGGACAAGACTGGTCAACATTGGCACTGTCGATGACCCAATGTGCACATTGGAAAACGAGCATTCTCTATCCGAGAGGTTTCTCCGATTCATCAGTGTCTGTAAGATATGTCGAAGAGAAATGAAGTTGTATCCACACCACTTCCTATCAATTTACCGTATCACTCATTTTCTTCATCCTTCCCAGGACTTTATGCAATGGACCTTGAAACACTTGTGAAAGACTATTCTTTGATGTCCCCAAAATAAACTGAGAATTTACATACTTTATGTTTATATTAGCATCGTAATTAAAATTTTTTCTGAAGTTTTAGTAAAAATTGTGCAAAATTATCGATAAACCGCCAAATAGTTCCCGAATATATCTCAAGAACTGTTCCACTCTATTATATTATGACTTCATATTCGAATTCAGCGAATCATGTTTTATTATAATGATTTATGTATATAAAAAATTTTAAAGTTTAGTAATTATTGGTTAATGGAAATTCACTTAGGAGTTAGGTTAGTACAGTAAAAAAAAACCAACTTACGTTATAAATTATGTATTTAATTGTTATCTTTGTGTGCGCTAATAAATTTTTTTATATAAAATTCTTTATTGAATTATCTTTGCAAAAACATATGGAGTTTTATTTTCTGTCCATATTTTTACCTATTCAATTCCACTTCTGGAAAATTACTTTACATTATTTGCTTTTATCTGACTCACAGAAATTTTTGAAATGAGTTTACATAGGGGCAGACGAACAAACTGTGTCAGTTTATTTATAAAGCCTTCATAGATTCATTGACTTTTTTCATTTTTGCTGAAGCAAAATAATTGTCATAATTGTATAAATAAAAAAGAGTCTAAATTCCAGTGAGACCCAGCTTAAATAACATGTTTTTTTTTTAAATAAATAGTACTTATTTTATGCAATATAACCAGTTCATAAAAATACTTCATTTTGAAAATTTAATAGAAAAATAAAAAATATTTACACAAATGATGAAAAAGCTTTATTTTGAAAATATTTTTGGAAAGGTTTGTCACCTTCTTTAAAAAGTAAATTAACGTAAATTATTGAAAGGAAACAATAATAAAGCTGGAAATGAGATTCCAAGGTTTCCGAAAACCTTATTAAAAAATATGCATTTAAAGAGTATTGCCACCTGTTAATTAATTTAATTAAATTTCTAAACTTACTGAATAATAACGGTTTTGGTTTGAAAAGAAAACGTTAATTCAATTTAAATTTCAAGGCAACTTAATTTCTACTATACTGATAGCAAAAACAAAAAATTTATTCAAGAAATATATTTGGAGAGGGTTGCCACCTGTTAAAAAATTAAATTCAACTAAATTAGATAAACAAAGCCTGACAATAGTGGTTTGAACTGATAGAGATTTCTGAAAACTTAGTGTCAAAAAAAGTTTGAGATGTTGCCAGATGTTCGAAAATTAAATACATATTTATTAATGACGTAAGTGCAAACAAAATAACTCATGTACAAATATATTTACACAAAATTTGTTTGAAAGCAGTTTATAAAAAATAGTGACCTTTACAAAATTAAAAATTTTTTTTTTTTAGTTAAATAAAGTGTAAGAAAATTAACTTGGTATGAAAAAACAGTTTTGATATTTATATGCACTTATTAAGAACCATTTTCGTATAGAATTGGCATCCGAAAAAATTAAAAAAAAGAACATTAATATAGTTTGACTGGATTAGTTGGATTAGTTTACACATATGCGCATGAATTTCAAAATATGATATACATATTTGCCACAAGTTCAGATTCATCTCAAGATAGTTTTTTCTTCTCACATGCGATTTTTAAATAAATAGTACTTATTTTATGCAATATAACCAGTTCATAAAAATACTTCATTTTGAAAATTTAATAGAAAAATAAAAAATATTTACACAAATGATGAAAAAGCTTTATTTTGAAAATATTTTTGGAAAGGTTTGCCACCTTCTTTAAAAAGTAAATTAACGTAAATTATTGAAAGGAAACAATAATAAAGCTGGAAATGAGATTCAAAGGTTTCCGAAAACCTTATTAAAAAATATGCATTTAAAGAGTATTGCCACCTGTTAATTAATTTAATTAAATTTCTAAACTTACTGAATAATAACGGTTTTGGTTTGAAAAGAAAACGTTAATTCAATTTAAATTTCAAGGTAACTTAATTTCTACTATACTGATAGCAAAAACAAAAAATTTATTCAAGAAATATATTTGGAGAGGGTTGCCACCTGTTAAAAAAATAAATTCAACTAAATTAGATAAACAAAGCCTGACAATAGTGGTTTGAACTGATAGAGATTTCTGAAAACTTAGTCTCAAAAAAAGTTTGAGATGTTGCCAGATGTTCGAAAATTAAATATATATTTATTAATGACGTAAGTGCAAACAAAATAACTCATGTACAAATATATTTACACAAAATTTGTTTGAAAGCAGTTTAAAAAAAAGAGTGACCTTTACAAAATTAAATAATTTTTTTTTTTTTAGTTAAATAAAGTGTAAGAAAATTAACTTGGTATGAAAAAAAAGTTTTGATATTTATATGCACTTATTAAGAACCATTTTCGTATAGAATTGGCATCCGAAAAAATTAAAAAAAGAAGCATTAATATAGTTTGACTGGATTAGTTGGATTAGTTTAGACATATTATGCGCATAAATTTCACAATATGATATATTTGCCACAAGTTCAGATTCATCTCAAGGTAGTTTTTTCTTCTCACATACATTTTACATACTAGCAGTATTCCAATTTCCAAAAATTCATAGCACAAACATATTTTAAATTTCCATAGCTTCCCTGGTTCAATGTTGCCCAACCATCCATTCTAAGTCTCATTAATCCATTCAAGTTTGCTAGTTACGACTATTTTTACTCCGATAATGTTGCAATTTCACGTGTCACGGAATATACTTTAGCAAAAACTGTAGCTACAAACGTGCCAAAGTCAATTTAATGCAAAAACGTGATATGAGTAATGCAATGCGTGAATTGGAAGTACAAATGATGTTACGTATTTACTATAACCATGTATTGTATATGTTTAGCACGCACTCGCCCGCATCAAAGGTATAAATCCATTCAAAGTAGCATCAAGAAATTTCGAAATAAACCACAATACCGCCTCTTAAAAAACACACTTATACTTTACTTTTAGCTGGTAGCTATGTATGGCCCAAAATATAGCCCATTTCGGCAGTACCTGAACAAATAAAATACACATTCACTTATACGAATCTCTAGGTAGTCGCAAGTAATCGCAAACGAATATCTGAATATATTTAAATTGTTTAGGGTAAGTGGGTGTTTTGTTGGCTTTTGGTAGTTTTGGCAACTTCGATGTTAATGAATGCACGCGTATGTTGTTATTGTAGTCTACATATCTAGATACAAGCAAAAATTTATACTTCGCATATAATTCACGACTAGCGTGTTGCGTCTGCTCTGGTTTGTAGTGATTTTTTTTGTTTTTTTTTTTTGTGATTGTTAGCCTAGTGAATTCAACTGCGACCAATAACTCTCATATTGCAGGAATTGCATTGTGCTTCTTCATTGTACTATTCTTGTAAGCGGCAAATTAGTTTTCGGATACCAAATAGAATTTGTATGCCCCTACACTGTGCGTGCATTGACTTAGCCATATAAAATTTTTGATGTGAATGAATTGGTCTGTCGATTGTGCGACTTTATACATAAGTAGTTTTGATCTAATGCGAAAAATGGCATTGTCATTATGGAACAAAACACTTTTTGTTTTTATTTTTCTTTTTGTTACCAATTCGGACCAGTTTCTCTGTTTCTCTTGGACCAAAGCCCTTTATAATATCCCACATACGCTCACCGCTTTCAGTTAAGCCAGATTTCGATGTCATTTGTGCTGAGCCACCGGCTGGAGAACATGTTTTTTATTTTCATTTAATATTCTGATATTGTTGTAGTTGTACTTTAGATCTTCGCAAAAGTGTTAACAAAACGTGAAGTAATAAAGGTATTTTGAAAAGCGATTTAAATATAACAAAAGATTAATTTTTGAGGGTGAACTAAATTATGTGAATTTTTGCTGCATATTGGAACGATTTCCCGTCATCTTTTGTCAACTTTGGTCTAAAAGTAAACCGGTTTCGCCGTTGTGCCATCTTCAGTGTCATTTCCATTCTGTTCTAATTTTTGTCTTACTTTGAGGTCAATTTATGTTCTCTGAAATAAAAGAAGTATTCTTATATACGATTTTAATATAAAGTCTAACAATTGAATAAAAGAAACTGGCAATTTCTTTATTTTGGAAAATACTCAAAATCCGCTTCAGTCATTACGTTGTTGTTTTTAGTCATCATTTCCTTTCATTTTGTATTTGGAAAGTATTGGTTGCTATTTTCTAAGTATACAAATTGTTTAGCATAAATAGACATAATTTATTTTTCATAAAAAACTATCTATTTTTTTGCAATACTATAATAGTAAAAGGAATAGGGGCTATTGTTTTTCTCATGTAAATGTACTCAATCAAAAACTGTGTGGATTGAAGAAAAACAGCTATCAAAAAACAAGAAATGAAAACGAAATGGACCTCCAAGAAATATTTTTGAATTTTGCAGAAATCAGATTTCATTTTATATAGGTTTTTATACATTTTCAAGAAAAATATCTCAGAGAAATGGAACCAAGAGTTCAACACTCCACCTGATAGTATTGTCATCTATATAGTCTTCTCGCGAAACTCTCCCCTGCAAATCTCATTTAGGTTACCAGACCACTGCGGCGTTTTCCAGGCTGAAAGGCTAGGCGTACATTTCCGAAGATGCTTCGGGAGCTGTAAGAACTATGAAGAGGAGAGAACGGTCTTACATCTTCTGTGTAATTGTCCTGCGCTGTGCAAAAGTAGGATGCGGTACGTGGGATCACCGTTTCTGGATGCTTTAGTGAGGTTTCAGCAAGTTATAGTCATTCGGTGGGTGGTGTGAATGGTTGTGGTAGCACAATGGGGCTTCTATTTATGGCCTAAGTGTGCCGCCATAGGCGGCAGCCATTCTTACCTACCAACCTAATGCACTTAATTAAGGATAATACGTTTTTGTAATGACATTGATAGCTTGTGTTTGAAAGGGATATTCCCAGTTTCTTTGCTCATTTAATTTTAGGATGGAATTGACTCCTAAATCCTGTTAAACTTTTACTTCAGAATAGAGGTACAAAAACATTTTTCTTTGCACCAAAGACCAATCAGTTAATTAAGAACTCAATTTTGTAATTGTTTCGAACAAAACACACAGCATTTTTTTTTAAAGAAGTTGCAATATTTAGCAAACCAAAGAAAAATAAAGAACTACAAAAATAGTTTGGGAAACAAAATGAATTTAGTGCCATTAACTTTAAGCTAGTTATATACAGTCACTCAAACAATGATTCACATATGATAGTATGCCATGCCGTGCTCACCATGGATCACAAATCATCAAATTTTCCCTTGGCCCCTACAAGCTCTCTTTTCAGGACACCCCAACGATGTTCTATTGGATTGGGGTCAGGAGATTGTAAAGGCCAGATTGTAACATTATCATGCAGCCATTTACATATACTTTGGCCATATGTTTTGGATCGGTGTCACGTGAAATCTCAATTTTCTACTTACTCGATGGGAGGTTTCGTCTAAAGATACAATCTTATTTTGAGAATTCATTGTTCCAATTACGACATCATACAACTGCACACCATTATAGATCCTCCACCAAATTTAAGGGCTGAACTCTAGATCCCGGTTCTTTTCACACCCACCGAGGGTCGTCGGACCCTAAACGGTTTATTTTCGTTTCATCTGTTTTCAAATTACCTTCACCTAATCGTCTACTGGCCAATTTGTGTGTTGTATGGCGAAATAGAGCCTCAATTGTTAATGGCTTGTAGTGAGCATAGACTTTTTGATTTGTGTTCTTCCTTTTAGCCAGTAGCTCTTAAAGTATTCCGAATGGTTTCTACCGAAACGTTAATATTTGCATTATCTTTTAAGGCTTTATGTATTTCGACAGCGTTTTCGTATGTTAACCGCTTCAGAAAAACATATTTTCTGCCGCCTTTATTTGGACTGGGCCAATCTGGAGTATTTTTGCCAATTTTGACTACTACCCCTATACTGTGACTTTCAGGTTAGTTGCAATTTCGCGGCAATTGTGTGGCAACGCACACCACAAATACTAGAAGAAGTTCGACCAAAAGCTCTTAAACGGTTATAGGGCCAATTAAGTAAGCAAGTACATGTTTTGTAGTTCTAATCAAAATTTTTTTTCGCAGTCCAGAGATTTAAGCACTTGTTTGAGTGACTACATATTTTTTTGTAAAGAATATTATATTTTCAGAAATCATTTTTAATAAAATTATAATGAGTTTACAATTAATATTAAACTAATTTTTTTTGATGAGGGCGATATATGTTGGCGTCAGCAACTACCAAAGCTGGAACAACGATATCGGAAACAATGTCAAAGAATTAAAAACTGTCTGTTGTCTGTAACTCTGAGGAAGGCTACATAATTTTCATGAATATATAAAATAATTTCAGAGTTATTGCTATTTAATCTAAAGTTTCACAAATGCGTCAACGGGAATACATAGAACGAGTTTCGTCGAGAGATCGTTTGCGCGGTGAACGGACGGATGAATGCACTCGGCTTACTCGGCAAGTCTTTTAATTCAGAATATTTCGGTATCATTCGATATTTTTATATTTATCTTAATTGTGATAAGTTGTTACAAACAAATGCACGCGGTTGCTCACGTATAAAAATGGTGTTTAACTATGCCAAAGTCCAATTGCTTTAAAGATTGGTTTGCGAAATTTTACTCAAAGTCGTACACTAACTAGCAATTTAAATTTCGCTCTCATAGATTTGATGCAATTCCTCTTATCTTTTACGAATCCACCGATATATGCCTTTATAAGTAGAACATCATAGCAGATGCTTTATTATAAAAAGTAATCACCAAACATTTATTTCAGTTTTCTTAAGCTTTGACAAAGAGATTTAATTTCTATTCCATATAACAACTTCAAAAGGCTATCTCCAAAAAAAAACCACCTGTTCGCGATTTGCTGCATTCAAAAAAACTGTTGAAATGCATTGAAATGAGCTTACGAATTTATTTTTACCATTATGATTACTTGCGGCTCCACCATGAACCAAATTTACCATATATGTATGTAGGAGCATATGTATTTATGTGTGTGTGGGTTTATGTAAATAATTTAATCCACGAGCGCGTGATTTGAAATTTATAAAAACTTAATGAAGATACAGCTAAGCAACATCAAATGCATTTAGCGTAAAAAGAACATGTTCACTAGGGTGTGTTATATTTTTTACTTGTTTGTGAAGTGAAGTAATTCCTGTAATTGCCTTCATTCGATATGGCACTACTTTATATTGTTGACTAGGTTGGCAAAACTTTGATTTCAGTAAGGCGGCCAAAGCTCAATGCGGTCTACCATTGACTTCTTGACTATATCCGCGCAGAAGCTAATGTGGACTATGAGTTTAATATTTTACGTTGCTTCAAGAAGAAGGATTATGGAAAAATGGGAACTTAAGAAAAACAAAGGGTTCTATAATGATTTACATTTGCACAAAATTTATGAAATTTTCCACACATAAATCCACACCCTTTTATTTAAGAACTTTCCATACACAATTTTTAAGTTTTCAATGCTATACTCGTATTTTTTTTCTCAGTAAATTAATTATACCAGAAAGAACAAAACGCAAATATAGGGCCTGACAAGTTCACTGAAAAAACGATACTCTAGAAAATAACGTTTAAAGTTATAGCGACGTTTAAGTTGTCTGAAAAATAAGGTATTAAAAAATTGTTCCGCACACCACACTGAGAATGAATAGTTGAACATTTTTTACCATGTGTGTCCCACATTCAATGACCACCTCATTGACTCATTGATATCACCCCACAATTCATTTGGCCTCCGCAAAAATATTTTAGGCTTTGATTTCATTCCTACAGAAGTGTTGCGTTCAAAATCAAAATCCTATCAGAACTTTGAGAAGCCGAAAGTTCGAATATCGTCGGTGTAATGCAGCTGACTGGAAGAACAGTTAAGCGTTTTCGCGAACTAAGTGGCGATGAAAAAGTGAATAGGTTAATAGAGTTCGGGTTTATTTGGGAACAGAACTATTTTTAAAATATACAACGAAAACTCGAAAACTTTATTAACTTTTCGACGTGGTAATGCCGATTATGGCGACCTCATCAGCATCCGCCAGCAATTAAATACTTTTATTAAAAATCGGTTTAATTCTTCAGCTCGAATTATCACTTCCACCATAGTGTTGAAGAGTTGCACCCCGTTTGATATCCAACGACTCCGGATAGACCCTTTTCAATTCTGACAGAGAGCTGGTAGTGCTACTCATCGCCAGTTTACATAGTCGTATTAGTTTTGCAGGGAAATTACGAAAGTTAATTTAAAGTCGAAAAATAGACGGTGTGCGTCGTTTCTATTCTCTCGGGTCCTGGCCAATATTTGGCATATCGGGTATATATGGTCGACAGTCACACTGATAAGGTTCAATCACGGTATTAACTATGGGCTACAGTCTTTCACACAATACGCTCAACATAACTTCATATGCTATATTGAGGGCACTGATGCCTCGGAAGTAGCCACATAATGCAGGGTCAATCTTTTTGTGGATTGAACAAAGTGCACTTAAATATTCTGCATTATTCTTTCCACCCATACTTGAATAGATCAACTGATAGCTCGTCAGAGTCGGCGGTCTTGTTGTTCTTTAGCTGCGCTATTGTCATTCGAGTTCCGTCCAAGTCGAGTAACAGGAATTCTGATCCGTTTTCATTGATTGTCCGTCTCGCCCCCATTAAGCAACGTGAAGGAGTTTTTTCTGAAAAATGTATTATGTTTTAGATGTCAGTCATCAGGTCGCCGTTTTCATTCTGAAATAAAAATACCTAAGTCTTGAAACCATCTGTAGGCAGCATCTTCCATCGTACCAGTCGTTCTTCTGGGCTTGGTGAAGACAAATGACTTCTTCAAAGGCGGTAGATAATGAGCGAGGAATGTGGATGCATGCCTGCATATATCGTTTTGTTCAAGGTTACTTCCAGAGATCAGGAGTGCAAGTCGAGCAGCGAAGTGGTTGGCAATCCCTTTTTACTGCACAGAGGCATATGTATGATCAATTTGTTTTGATGATATGGTCAATTTGTTTTGTTTGTTTTGTTTGCTTTTCTATCAGAACATAGGTATGTATGTAGCTTTTAATTCGTCCACCGAGGCTAACGTCAGAATTTGGAGACGAAGATTCCATTCCCCAAATCTGCACTCCTTTACATGGTAACTGTAGTAGATGTAGAAATCCCTGATGCTCTTTATTCTATGCTTCGCCCATCAGATCTCTTAGATGACAGTGGCGTCATCTTTTGTTTTTAGAGAATATCAACCTGCATGGCAGAGGCATCTTCCCAATTAAATGTCCATGCATTCCATGTGGAAGCCCTAAACTCATAGTTTTTAAAAGGTTACCTTTGATCGTCATCAGAATATGAGGCCAGTTTTATGTGACGAGTACCAAGCCTAGCACACCCATCATATTTTTGGGGCATTTAAGTTAGAATTGATTAAAAATTCGAGGTATTTTTAATCATGTTTACTATATTTTTAATGGTAGTCTTGTCAATGCATATGAAAGAAAAATGGTTGCAATTACCTTTGCAAGTTCGAAAGCCTGTCTTAAGAGAATATTAGAGTAAGAAAAATGTTGTTCGTCCTTGGCGTGTCCTAGCTAAAAAACTTTGAAAAATATTAAAATGAGTACTCTACACATGTATATCTCTTTAATAATAATATAATATAATAATTTAATTGCTAACTTTTTTCGCCACCAAGTCTAATGTGTAGATGTTTTTCTGAATGAAGGTTATGTGTTTTGCAAAGAGAGAGAAATAAATTTGAATAGCCATTTCAGATATAAGAATTATGAAGAATCTTTTAATTTTTAGCCAAGCTTTTCTTCTTAAGTAAATACATACACATACTCGTATATTTATCAAAGTGCTGTCATATTCACCCACTGATGGACTTAACAATTGGCATTCAGCCGTGTAATGCTACAGCTTTAATCTGCAAACTACTTAATGTACGAATAAGTTGCCATCACGCTACTTGATATCCCTCTCTTGTTCTTCGTCACTTCTGTAAGCCACTTTGTGAAGTTTGCCAAAGATTTGTACAGTTCAAACGACAGAAAATAGTGGAACAGTTGACAACGATTGTGCGGTCAAAGTTAGAAATGAAAATTTCAAAAATTATACTTATTTCAATATAGATGTGGATTAACGAATAAGAATTGAAATTCAAAAACAAGGACATTAAGTTTGTTTTGAACAATAAAAAGTGAATGTTAACACGAAATCTTACATACTATACATTTCGTAATGAAGAGGTGATAAACAGATGCACCTTCACTTGCATTGGTGATTTCCATTGTTTTCGGTTTTTTGCCCGTCAACTGCAGGCACACAAATATAGTACAAAAACAAAACAAAACTTTAACACCGTCGATTGGATCTGTTGTCACAAGTATTTTTTTTAAGCTTGCGAGCTCCCTGATTGGTGACCCTTTTCTAAAAGTGTTCGTATTGCATTTACATAAATACAAATCTACAACAGTTGCATATCTGTATACCTGATTTTGTTTTGTTTAGAGCATTGCTATTAAATGAAGTAAGTAAGTAAAACATTTCGCCGAAAGTGAATGTCAATTATGAAATTTTTATTTTTATTACTTTTCATGCCGCAAAAAGTCGTGACATTATTTCAAATTGTTTATTTGTGTGCTTTTGTATTTGCATTTGAAGCGCTACTCAGTTATTGCTACATGTACATATGTCAAATGAGGTTAATTAAATGACCCCCTTCCTCTGCCCCCCCCAAAGTTTGCCCCGTAAGTCAAAGGAGATTACTAAAAAACAAAATGGATCGATTGTTTAAGGCGTCATACCTTTTGCCAGCATAAAATCCTAACATTGCATAAACATTCATTAGAAATAATTTCTCTTGAAAAGCGTATACTATAAAATTATAACAGTTCAAGTGTGCAAAAATAAAAAAAATCTATTAAAATAGTGCGGTTTCAGAAATTTAATTTTCAGAGGCAGTTGTAAATAAATAATTTTAACATGTCTTCAGTTAATTCTTCCCCACGAAGTTTTTGAAGTGTTCAAAATTTTTTAGATGTGTTCACTTGAATTAGTAGTTCGTGCCGATACTTTCAGTTAGCACAGCTCCGACACATTAGGTTTAAAAAGGTATTGAGTGTTAATTATCATGCAATCAAATATTTTCCTTCTATGTCTTTTTTTGGGATCGGAAAAGAAGCTTTAATTCACATAAAAGGACCTCAAATACAATTTCAATCCTCAGATTGCTATAATAGAATTAAACAAGAATTTTTTTTTTGTAATCTATATAAAATAAAATGTACCTAGTAATTTTCTTTGCGATAACTTAACTGAAAAACAGCAGAACGGATTTCAAACAAATTTGGACAGTATGTTACTAAGATCTATGGCACGGAAATATTTTAATCCGTTAGGTGGCGCACGAGTCGATATATTCAAGAAATCTGTATCTATAATCCGATTTTTATGGTATGAGACAAGTATTCTCCTGGTATGGTAAGAAATAATTTTGTGAAAACTGGATCCGCTAGGAGGCGCTGGAAGCAAGTTATTCAGAAAATCTTTATTTCTGAATCGATTCAGATGAAGTTAGAATATATATAGTATCAATACCCTACTAACAGCGAAAAGTGATAAGTATTAGAAAAAGGATCATGGCCTCACTCATATCTATATGTAAATAAACAAAGATATTTTTTTGCAGGGGAAATATGGCGGATGTGTTTAAAGAGTAAGGATGATAAAAATCAAGATTGCGCCTTCCATACTGAATTCAACTGAAAGTTACGTAATGAAAGGTAGAGAATGAGAAAGAAAGAATTCCAAAGGACAATAGGAAGAACAGGCACTCAACCAACAGAACATTAATCAAATTTTGTTAGCATAGTTTGTCTAAAATGAAAGAAAAATTATTTCGTTTCGTCATCGAACGTCAAATCCGCAAAAAGAGGAATGGCGGCCGCGGAAGGCGCAATCTCCTTTTCAATCATTCTTGTTTACGGAAAGAGTATGGTAAAGAATTATAGAAAACAAGATTGCACTTCTTCGTCGTCTTTTTCAGCGTGTTTTCTTTGCTCCCTAATTGTTTAGCTTTTATTACGTCACTATCAGCTGCTCTCATCACAGAAGACGCAATCTTATTTTCTATCATTTACTGTGACTATATAGAAACTAAGCAGGTGCCATTCACGTATAAATAAAATAAAGTAAAATGAGTAAACAAAAATTGATTTATTAAAAAATCAGATAAAATAAAACAAAATATAGTGCAATCAAAACATAATATAATGTCTCGCTTTGGTCTTGGCTTTTTTGGTAAGAATTATTGATGGCGTAGCTCCTTTTTTCGGTACGAAAAACAAAACTTCAATGCCACAACAATTCTGTCAAATGAACAAATCAAAAACCAACTGAGCAAAAGAATTAATCTGGTCTACATTATGCTTTTTTATTACTGGACGATTTAATTCTTACCGCAAGAATAGTTAAGAAATTTCGTTCCACAATTCAAATATTCAAAATCAGTTAAACGTAGCTGATATTCTGTATAGCTTTCATGAAAATTGGAGACAAATGTTCGGCTCATTTTTACAGTAGGGTTTAATTTTCGTTCAGAGCTAGGCAAGGTTTTTCGTGTATATTGAACATCTATTGTTAACTTCAGAGTTTGACTTAAATCTCCACTGTTAAAATAATTAACTTATGGAATTACTTATGTACATATATAAAATTTATATTATCAATTTTTTACATTGAAAATTGATACTCAAAGTAATTGATTTCAAAATAATCGATATTTGCTGATTTTAAAAAGTACCAACACTGAATACACAAAGTTACTTAATTTTTTGTCAAAAGTTGAAGGAGTTTTAAACGTAATTGGATTGAACATTTCAAAGCAGCTTATTCTTGCAAGTCAAAATCTGACTCATACATATATATTTAACACAACACTACCAAGATATCTAAAATAAGTAGTCAATACTTTAGAAAATAACCGATTCATAAACGAATCGATACCTATGCACTCGATAGCCGTTCACTAAGTATTTCAATGTATGTAAAATTATTGCTTACAATAAACGATAAAGTAAAAAAATATATTTTCGTTTTTTTGTAGTTGTGATCAATATTGCTTTTCACAACAGTCCGCTGTCTGCTGTCTGGCCGTTGGTATTGATTTTAAACAAGCTATTAAAAGGTTGCACAATGAGTTTATTAAATCAACAAGAAATAAAAAGTAACAAAGTAAATGGAAGTAAATGGCAGTAAAAGCAATAACAAAGGAACAAGGAAAATATCAATTGAAGTTCATGGTGGTATAGACGTATTGTTTATATTTGTATTAAATCTGGTAATGCAACACAAACAAATGCACATACTTACATTTATTTCTACATTTATTAGTCAGTCATTGGGTGAATAGCGTGCAACATTGCCAGTCTGTAAAGATGTAGCACGATTAATAAGCAAATATTTGCATATTTCCAATGCACTATGCACCTAAATAAAAGCATACATATTGCATTGTTTGCTTGCAGTTAACTGCACCGAAGTATGTACACAGTTGCCCGTAATTTGTTTGTGGAAATTCGAGAAATTGAAAGGTGAAATATACATATGTCGATATCTAACTATGAGAGCAAGAAAATGAATAAATAGAGTAATGCTAGTAAATTTCCTCGAATTGCAAGTGCGCGTCAGACTTCAAGTACAGACAAAGGCGAAGGATGCTGTTGACTACAGTCACTGATAATAGGCAGGCTGGCTCGTACTTGGACTGAAGGTGATTAGCATTGAGGAAGTTGAACAAAAATTGTGTATTAAGGTGTGGCTCGTTATATCGAATGTTATGTCCGGAAAGCATATATTAAAATATGAAATTTTTGAAGTGGGGTTCCAAGCCCTCATTTCTAGATTAGTTATAAGATTGGAATCATGGAGCTGGCTAAATCTCGCAGAGTGTGGGAAGAAATCCAATGGCGAGATGTTTTGATCTCCGAAATAGGAGCTATAACTTATAACGCTTTAACTGTGTTTGGCTTTTTCCAATACTTTCCAAATAAAGAACTACCTACCTTCCCCAAAAAAATTATTATTGATAAAAATATATTATGTTAATTGTTATTTGCAGTACCATCATCAACCCCAAATTTCAACTCTCCAGGATATATAGGGGTTAAGGATCTTCCCTACAAGTATCATCATGCTTTAAAATTTGATTGTTTTTAATAAATTTGCGTTTCCGATTTTTTCACATAACTCACAATTTGTTGGCTTTTTTCGACCTTAATGTTTGAACAAGAATAGTGAATTAAAAAAATCACTCATCCTTTTATGGTTTTTAACCTTAGATATTCTTAAACATTTTCATTGAAATCTCTTAACAAAAATATATCTGCTTTAATTAAATACACGTGTTTCACAAAATGTCCCTCTGGTGAAATAAAATCTAAAAGTATTTTTCTAAAATTGAAGATGCCGGTTTTATTTAAGTAGTTTGGAACAATAGAGTGTTCAATTAGTAAATTTAAGGATATGAAATGGGTGATGAAGACGAAAGTGAAAGTGAAAGCGAAGCATCAAGGGAAGCTTTACAAAAAGACTTTGTTATTAGGATCATTAGTTCATAACATAAGCTGAAGACGAATTGAAAGCAATGAAAGCGGTAGTTTCAAAGTTTTACTTGGTCTCACAAATATTCTACTTTAGTGATAAATATATCAGTACGCAGAGAAGGTATGGTTTTCAATGTCGTGGCATTAACTTCGAAAATTCGAAAGGTCGTAGAAAGCGAAATGCGAAAAATATGCCAAACAAGCTTTTTTTTTTTATTTTAACATTAAAATTTTTATTGTCATCCCCAGCACATGTACCTTTCGGAATTTCCAATTTTTAATGACACATTCGAGCATTTCGAATGGTATTTGACGTATGCGTAATGTTGTCTTCCAATTCATTAATCATTGTTGGCATATCCAAGGAAAAAGTCTAGTGGCAGCTCTTATAAGCAAATTTTACACACTGACGCGTCATGACGTAGCCGTTACAAGAGAAAGGAACCTCGAACACAATTTTTTTTTTTTTCAAAAATAGTTGATTTTCTTCAAGGTTTTCAAGAACCCAAATACTGAAACGGTACCAGGCTAAATGGAAAATGAAATGAAATGTGAAACAGTGCTGAATAAAACTACCTTGATCTGTCATTTAATTCTTACCGCAACAAGTAAAAAAGAGTCTAAGATCGGATGTAACCTAGCTTGACATTATTTCAGCGAGGGTTTTTATTTCACATAAGCAATGATTGTATGCTATAAAACCATTCAATATAAAACACTTCGTTTTAAAATCTTCAAATATAAAAGTAAAAGACGTAATTTATTTAAATATAACCAAAAAAAAATGTTTAAGCTTTTAATATACTACGCTAATTTTTCAAAATTTAGCTTCTTACAATTAAATCTTTTAAATTTAAGCGAATTTGCTACACGAATATTTTTTGTTTTTTTTTTTTTGTTTTATGAGCTGTGCGCGTGGCTTTTTCCCCGAATTCCATAATTTCCGAAAAAGGTTTTACAGAGTAAAGTTAGTTAGTAAAGTTCGTAGCAAATCTTTTAGAGTTTTGGACACAATTCTGTGAGCATAATTGTAGCAAGTTACCTCTTATAGTTACTGAAAACTCGAATTTTTTATTTTTTGTAAGTTACCTATACGTGAGAAGTGGGCGCGGTTTTGTCCGCATTTTACAGTTTTCGAATTTTTTGTAATTGACTTGAAATGCAATTACACACATTGCTAAAAATTTGCTAGAATTTGATTAAATAGTTTTGGAGATAGAGCTTATTGCTCTAAAGCGGTTCATAAATACCACGCCAATTTTAAACAATTTAGATGCATGCTTGTTTCTTTGTAACAAATTTGATAGAATTAGATAGAACATTATTTTGAATTTTTTTAATATCGTGTATTTTTTTATTCAATTCTATACTGTTCAATGAATATGAGCAATTTATTTGTGATAGCTACTAAAATATCGTTTAATATTTGTAAATTGCCATTATACAAGAGGTTGGTGTTTTTATCTCAATATTTATAGGAGTTCTTCGAAGCACCATCTTTCCGTAATAAAATTCAATTTAAAAATATCATATAAAATAAAATACAATAAAGTGAATAGAATGTTTTAATTTTTTGGTCTGATTATATTTATATCAACAATCATTTTTTGAGTTGTATGTAATTTTTTTATTTGAAAGTTACTAGACTTTCGCCAGATGCGAACCCACGACTTTAACATGGCGCGGGTGGTAGCGTGCTTGCCTTGCATGCTGTAAAAATCAAACATTGAGAAAGCCGCCCTTAAAGATTTGCATTGTACACTTTCTATTCATTAAATGTGACAAGATTGTCTCATTTTATACTGTTATTTGTTTCAGTACGGAAGCTATAACGCAAAACCTCACAACTGAGCAATTGATGCTAATGTAACTATATGTGGTCCGATCTTTAATTAACACCTTATAAAAATAAATTTGTCTACAAAATTTCAGCGCTCGCACCGACAGACTCACATGTCTTAATTGAGTCAGCTCTTCGTCCTGATTATTTTGGTATACTTGGCAGTATATCTTACTTCTCTTTGCACCTACAAACATCGGACCGAAATTATAATACCATTGCATCTTCGTCATAGTATAAATATAACACAATGGCTCAAAGCCTCACCAGAACTCCTTCAATCAGATATCATAAAGTTTGTTTCACAACTACGCGCCGCATACCGCTGTCGGTCAAAATACAAAAAGCTCCTTTAATTCTGTGCATTCTCCGACCTTTTTTTACTTCTTAAATTTCAATTTCCATCCGGGCTATTGTGGAACATACTTGGGAAAAGAAAATATATTTGGAGTGTTTAATATAAGAAGAAAACGTATATGCAATAGAGGAAGAAGCCAAAGGCCGCATTTGTGCAAAATGGCTTTTTCTAAAATATGTTTAATTTCCGTGAATTTCCCCTTTATATGTACTACACGAAATATCAATCAGGGAGAACAATTATTTGATTAATTGTCTAAATATACGTCGCATATATTCTCACGCTTTCATTTGCGGATATATAAATATTTATAGTACCATAACATAAATTGTTTTAATTTTATTTTCACACTAACCACAAAACGCGATCTACGCGTTCTATGCATCTGTAATACGAATGGTTACACTAAGTCTCATGCGAAACTGTTTTCCTTATTATTCAACACCTATTCCCAAATTATTTATTACACTTATCATTTATTTTATGCTTAGGCCATTGACGGATAATTCTCTTTCAAAGTGCCTGACCAACTGCATGAATAACACAAAATCGTATAAACTGCCAACAAGTCATCATCCACTTTTCCCCAGTCCATAATTTTCTTGCCACCAGACGATGTATGTTTGTTTGTTTATTTTGGTACTTGTGTCCAATTCATTTTGGCATCTAAGCGCTGTCGCGACGTGCCGCCAGCAAGGTAATTTTTTTTTGCATTCAACCATGTAGATTACCTCATCACATCTCCACAAAGCTTCACAAAACTTAAATAAATATAAGGTGTTGGCGCTTATCTTCCTCTCCAGACGTTGACGGTGCATAGCCACATCTATTACGACGAACCGACTTGCACTTATGAGCACCCATACTACATTCGAATATGACTTACTTCATTTGAGTGCAGTTTTTAAAAACATGGAGCATTTCTTTCTATTTTTATGAATTTTAATTTTAAAAAGAAATAAAATTATAAATGGTTACAATTTCGACATTCCGTAGCCAGAAAGCCATGCTTGGCCTGTGCCACCAAATGCCACAAATGCCGCACAACCACAAGCGTCTAATGTATACTGCAAGCTCACTGATTGTGTTTTCTTCTCTTTCTATACTCTATTTTGTTATTTGTGGTATTTATCAAAAGACTTTCGAGCACTTGTAGTGCGTTGAAATGGGGAGCTTTCTGCATTTCTCAATTTAAGGCGCCTCAATGAATATCGATTTGCAGACGCAGGGTAGCTGCCGTTAATTTTTTTTTATGCGTTATTTTTATTACATTTTTACGAGTAGATATTTACATTTGTTTTAATTTGCTTTTAAAGCTTTTACACAATTTAGCATGCACTTTGTTTACATGGACACTATTAAATGGAGTTAGGGAAATTTGAAACTGGATTTCTGGGTTATTTTGAAGTAGAACCAATTTCTTCAAAGTAAATCTATTATTGACATTTGACATATTTTTTACATACGATTATAAGCAAAAAAATAAAAAACATGTGTCAACTTATTTTGGATAAATATTTACCAACATGGTAATATCTATATTTAAAGAAGTTGGCATTAATCATTTCCACAATACGAGAGATTTGAAACTTCAAAAAATTCAAAGCAAATGCGAAAAATGAAATGTGCATAAACTGGGCTACAAAACAATGTTTGGGTTATTTAAATACAAATCCCACTTTAAGTTACTTATCTCAATTTGAATAAATTTAACACTAGATTTTCTGCAAGTGGGCCTAAGTAAAGTATAATATTCCTTCATTTGTCTTGTTTTTTTATAGCCCGATAACATTATTTTTGCCTCTTTGTGTGGTCCATTTCATAACTATAGTGTCAAGTCTCTTTCATCTTTTAATTTTTAACTAAGTCTTTTACTTTGTCTTAATTTAAATAGTTTTTATAAAAGTATATTTTTTCTTTAGCAACAACCGTTTAAAATCTACCTTTCCACGAGTTTGAAAAAATTCAAAAAACCTTTTAAAAATGTTTAATCCGATTAAAAAAAAAAAATTAATCAGATTTAAAAAATAAATTCTATTTTAGTTGTTTCCATTTAAAGAAAATTGTCTCCCATTCGCTTAATAGAAGAATTTTCAAGCAAAATTATCGGAATTCAAATATAATTTGTAAACACTGCATACCTACACTAATTAATTCTGAATTTAAAAAAAATATGTTTAAATTTTTGAAATTTTAAATAAAATTTTTTTAATTTCTTTTAATTAATTTAATATCGTACAAAGTTGAAGTTGAAGGAACTATATTTTTTATAAAACCAATGATATAAATTAAATATAAAATATTAATATCCAAATCTTGTTAGTATATGGTGAACAGTGAAGTGACATTTAAAGTCAGATGGGGTATATTTTGCAAACAAAAAATTAAATCATCATTTTATTCGTGAATCGAAACTGTGCTGGGCAATTAAAATCAAATAAAAAAAGCTATATAACAAGTAAATTGGGGGATATCTTCACCTCTATGGAAGATATTTATTTTATTTATTTCATGCATAACCCCTCCATATTCATCCTGCACGGAAGCTATAATAAAAACTTTTTCTCATAGCCAAATAAATGGGAGAGGTACTAAATTCTGCTTTTCAAAATTCTTTTGGATGAAAATTCTGTAAAAATCAAAAAAAAAAAATTCTGTCCAGCCTAAATTCTTTTGGTTCAATATTCTGTATTTAAAATTCTATATGATCAAAATGATGGAGAACTGAAATTCTGTATATTAAAATTCTGGAATCAAAATTATTTTCTATCAAAATGCTGTAAAAATATAACCAAATAAGCAGATAACCTGATAAGCACGCTTACCTGAATAGCACATTTATTTTATGAATAATGGAATTCCGATTTTATAGAATCAATGGTATATATACATACGTCAATTAAAGAAAAATTCAAAAATTCATTCAAAACAAAAGTTATTACATTATAATGGCGAAACAATTATTATATTATTAAATTTTTAGCAATTCGCTTTAGAAAAGAAACATGCCTTAATATAAGCCTTTTTTTGTTATTCTTTTAATTCTGTTGTTTGCTTTTACAGCCTTCTTCGTTTGACTAATTTTGCGACCATTTTGAAATTTCTGAAGCTATAAATACATACAAACATATGTACATTTGCTTTATGTAAATCTGTTTTGATAATATAGGAAACCATATGGGTCAAAACAAGTCATGTATTGGCAGTATTTTGTTTTGCAAAACTCTGTATTGAAAAACCGGAAGAGCATATGGATAAATAAAAAAAGTGCGCACTTTTTCGCCATTATAATGTAATAACTTTTGTTTTGAATGAATTTTTGAAGTGCGCACTTTTTTTATTTATCCATATGCTCTTCCGGTTTTTCAATACAGAGTTTTGCAAAACAAAATACTGCCAATACATAATTTTGATTTACGGAATTTAAAATTACAGTGTTCCGCAATACAGAATTTTAACAGTACAGAGTTTTGAATTACAGATTTTTGAATACAGAATATTGAATACAGAATTTTAAATACAGAATTTTGAGCCAAAATCATATTGTACCCAACCCCAAATAAATATAAATCTTCTGGACACAACCGCATTCAACACATTCTTTCTTTTAACTTCTCTTTATCCAGCTATCAATTTTTTTCTGTGTTACGAAGAAGCTTTTCTTCTTCAAATACTTTTATGGCAACCTATCTTCATATTTAACACAACTAATTAAATTCATATTTAATACTTAACAGAAGCTTTAAAACCTTTATAAACATAAACCAATTTAACTTTAATCTATTACTGCACAATTAGCTGTAAAAAAAAAACATTTAATTTTAAAAAGAAAATTATTACAGTTAAGGTATGAAGTTAAAACAGAGGCAAAGATATAGAAATTACTAAAGGTAAGCTAAACATAAAAATACAATATTAATTTATAAATATGAATTTATAACATTTAAGGTTTTTAATAAAAGTTCGTGGAACTCTGTACTTTTCGCCGCTATTAGCCTTTTATTTGATCTATATTTGTTAATGAAAATGTATGAAATGTAATGCTATTTTCCAAAACTGATTTCCCTCCGGTTCTCATCTACTTCACAATACAACATGGAGCTGAGGTGGAGCTGTCACAACGTGCAACAACTTTTATTATTGCAAGGTGGAAAAAAAATTCTGCCCTTTCCGCTGGTTAAGTTTTACAATTGTATATCGTTCGAATCGTTTAAGGGCTCTACTAAAACAATTTCAAAACTAACAACACTATTAGAAAAGTATGGATGCCATGCTCATATTATAATAGTTGAAATTTTATAGCTTTACATAAAAGCTCACTAAACGCGAAGTAATAATTCAGCATTTTCTAAAAAAAAAGTTCTGAATTTGTATGCCATATAATTTTTAAAAGTAATCATTTCGTGATCATTGCCGTCTCGCCAGTTATGCGAAATATTGGCTTATAAATTTTGAGACTTTAAAGTTTCACTTAACTTAGGTTTTTTATGAATAGTTGTCATATTCGTGTATATTTTCTAAGTATAATTTTTAATTAAAATATATGAACATAATAGATTTTTCATACAAAACGATTTTCAGCCATGATTTTGCAGAATGGATACATACATACCAAAAATAATTTTCAAGCAACCAGCGCAAGAGGATTAAAACTATTGATTGTCGTTAATATGTGTGAATGAATATCCAATAGAAACCGGCAAGAATTGAAAAAATACATACATATGTACACTTATTTCCCTGGGCAAGTGCCATATGTTGTTAAATAATTGTAGTATTTTATTTCGATGATCAAATGACAGACGGCGACGGGCAACTATAAGTTCAGCAAAGACACTAACCAGGGGATTAGCTGGTTAATTACTGGCTCACAGATGTCGCCGTCTATGGGAAATATTTATCAGCTGATGTATGATTGGAAGTTATTTTATATTTATTTCTCTATTTTTTTGTATGTTTTATCATTTTTTAAAATTAATTTAGTAAAAGTAAAACGAGTATTTCATGTATAAAGGCCTCCAATTTTTTATCTGAATCTGCTCTGCAATAGCACTATAATTAAATTTGGTAACAGTAACTTAAAATAAATAATCTATTACATACGAACGATTAGTAGAGCGCGGCAAGTATATTCAAATAATCAGGCATGACTGCGATATTGGGCGGTGAATCAAATGGGTGGTAGGGCCAAAGATGAAGCCGTTAACATTCGGTGACAAGAAATAGAAACAAAAAAACAACAGTCACTTTGCCAACAATAACCGGTTATAATTACGACTACAATACCTAACTGGTGATAGCAAATTTTCCAACCGCTTTCAATAATCTCGTCGCCTAGCAGGAAAACACCAAGTGCACTCTAGCCAATTTTTAACGGGTAGATAGTAAATTGTTGATACCCATAAGATGCAATATTCCCTATTATGTACTATTTTCATTGCAAATCACCACAAAAGAAAGGGTCAAATGCTTTGAACTTTAAAATCATTTAATCTACAGCGATTGCAGTAAACTTTTCGGCGGAATTTGTATGAGAGTGTGAGCAGCAGTGTTTGAAGTGTTACTTTCCTTTTGTTGCAAGCGCTAGCGTAGCATTGCAGATGTACATATGTATATACCTACATATGTATTTTAGGTCTATTAGGATGGTCCTAAAATAAATAATGCCGGATTTTTAATGCTTTCGCCTCCAGAATTGGTCGATATCGAAAAAAATAGTTATTTCTCAGATCGTTAAAAGTTGTGCATTTATTTTATATGGAAACAATTTGAAACTTAGACGGTAGGAGATTTAGTTCAGATTCAAACACTGACAGTTTTGGGGAATTTGGCTTTCGCTGATTCCGTCTAGTACATAAAACAAAAACAAAACAAGTAAGAAAGAGTGTGAGTTCGTATGCAACCGTCATGTGGTATCGAAATAAAGTTCGAAGAAAAGAAAATTCGGACAAAAAAATTACCAACTTCGGATATGAAAATGGCGCAACTATATGGATTCAGTTATATTTGATATTGTTTATATTTTCGCATTATCAGATTTTTTAATTCCCACACTCTAAATGAATCTATTTTTCTTTGGCGTAGCAACATTCTCCTGTTATTGCTTTTTTCTTTTGATAGCGTTAAAATATCAATTTTTATTAGATCACCCAAATGCTCAAACCTGCATATGTATGCTTATTGTGATTTTTTTTAAATTGTATTCCAAATATGTACACATATGTATGTATTTTTGGCAACATCGTTTCAGTCAAAAATGTTTCACTGGTTCTGCCCGATTGTTGCCTCTTGCTTCTATACCTACAAAAATATTCCCACATTATAGATACACAACATTTATTTGCGCAATTTACTTATTTTCCAGACCGTGGTGATGGGCAAGCTAACAATGTTTGATTTCTGTATCTGTGTAATATATCTTCAATTGTCTGCAAATCTTTTGACGCCTTCGACCGCTCAACTCCAGCAGAGTTCTCAGATATCTGAGTTTTATGCAGATTTCAAAACTCCACACAACAACAACGAGGATGAGGTAAATATCAGCGGGATAACCAAAACGCAAGTTTACATACCCACGACAATAATTAAACTAACCCATAAAATTTGTGCACTAATTAAATCTTAACAAAATTTCGTACATCGGCAATTCGATGCACTGCTAGTGGCCTAACTTAATACATAAAAAATTTAAGTGTTATATGCTAAGTGAAATTGAAATATTCGCACTAAATTAAGCATTACACAAGAAAGTAAATTAACAAAAAGAAAAAATTTGAACAGCACTAAAACTCCCACAATATTTCGTTAGCTACATATGTATGTATGTACAGTAAGTACTGTATTTTGTTTTGTAACTTCTAATTTCAGCCAAAATACGCTTATCACTACTACATCGACCATCCAGAGTCAATGGTGCATTTGCATCATCGCGAGGAGCGTCAAGGTGGAAGTGTGCGAGGCGAATATGGTTTGTTGGAACCTGGTGGTAATGTACGCAACGTCCATTACACGGTGGATGGGAATGGTGGATTTCGTGCGATTGTGCAGACCAGATCAGCGGCTAGTAGTACATATCAACTTTTGCAATTAAATCAGCAACAACCAAGCAAACCAATACAACACGCACAACCAGTGGCATTAATCAATTGAATTTTGAGTATAAGTAGAATGCGCCGAAATTTGCATTAACGCAATTCGTGTTATAAAAAAATGATAGGGTGCTTATGAAATATTATAATTTGTTTTATTTTTTACCTAATATAATTAGCGGTGCTTAAAATATGTAAAACACTCCTATGCCGGCATTCAATTTAAGACAAATCAAAGCTAAATAGATATAAGAATAATTGCATTATGAATTCAAAATTTTTATTTTTGTCATAAAAGCGGATTATTTTTTTTTTAATGTGAAATAAATAAGTGCACTTAAATCAAACTTCAAGGTGGCGCAAAAGTTGTCAGACCATGTTCTTTGGACTACAATTTTCTTTACTCTGACTTATTTAAAAAGCCAAATCTGGAATTCTTGTAGGCCAGGGAATATCACCAAAATGCGATAACAAACGCTTTCCATGGTTACTTCAAACCAATTCCTTTTATTTTCGCCTTAAACATTTCATAAATGTACTGACATTTGCCACCACTAGCACGACGACTTTTGCGCCACCCTGTATATATATATATGTATATGAGAAATTATTTTGTCTTTTTTTAGTATATCAAAGCCCCCGACATAATTTTTAAAATTGTTTTTTGCTAGACAAATTCAGTTTTAATCCTATTTCGAAAAATTGGTTATAGCTTTTAAAGTATTTCATTTAAAATTTCTTTATACCTGGTATTTTGGATTCTTTATTTGACAAATATGCGTTGGGCATAATATATCATTGTGAGGTCTATAATATTTCCTAAACATGCATTGCATCAATACAGTTTGAGACTCCTGTTCCATCTTACGATTCTCGGCGCATGCTAATAAATCTGGACTCCTTGGTAAAAATAAGGGCAGTCGTTTCGCTTTCGTTCTCTCTCAATATTATTAATGGAATCATTGCTTTAATATACTGAAAAGATGTCTTCTCCATTTTATCCTTTTTATGGGGAAAACTTTATGACTATATTTGCAAGTAATGCGCTTATTGCTCGCGCACTTCGGGAGTTTAAAGCATTATCTAATTCGAACCTGGTTGATTTTGCTTTATCTTGATTAAATTTTATAAATATTTTAATATGGATTTTATAGTTTAAATTTTTGCTCGGACAGTAAAGTACTTTGTACTGTAGATGAATAAATACTAAAGATTTCTGTTGCAAAAATATTACCTCTACTTTCCGAAATTGGCTGGAATATTTCCCTGAAAATCCACATTTTACATCAACATCTAGACTGTAATTAATTTCGGACTAATGATCACGGAGAAACATGTCACCAAGGCGCTATGTGTTTTGAGATGCGATACAACTAAATTTTACCGCTAAAGCGCCAGGAGCAGAAATTTTGTGGGTGAAGTAAACACATTCTTGGAAATCAATATATTACCGAATGCGAAATGTCTGTTAAAAATACCTATTACTCTTGTCGCGCCCAATTACCGATGAGAATAAAGATAAATTGAAAAGAAAGAAATGAATTACTTGTATTCTGTACACGTACAGTAAATCATTTGAGAATTTTTATGAGTCGCATGAAATTTTTGTGAGAAAATACCCATAGTGGAATTTCTACAAGAAATATATTTGTAGAACCTCAAATTCCTGATTTAATTGAACTTCTAAGATACTTTTCAAATTAGTACTCACCTGAGAGACAATAGTGCAGTAAAATATTTTGCGAAAAATTTCTTCTGATCATTTTATTTGGTTCTTTCTATGTTTTCGAAGTAACTTTTGTTACATATATGAAAATTCAATTTGACCACCTTTGGGGTTTTTGATGTACTCGCCCGATACCCCACAGCTTTCGCAAAGATTAAAAAAATAATTAGAAACAAAATTGAGTTATCCATTATTTTTGATTTCTAAATTATTTTCAATTTGTCTTAAATATCTATAGTTATAGTTTTTATGATTTTCTAATACGTGAGTTCTCATGTTTGTCTGTATTTACTGATTCCTTTGATGTATCTTTGCCTCTGTTTGATTATTTTTAATTATTTCTTGATTTTTTTATTGTTAGATGCTACTTGTTAATTTTTTATTTCTCTTGATTATTTTTATGGACGATTTGCTTCGATTTTCCGTTTTTATTTTATTATACTTGGGTTTGTTTTTATTATTGCTACTTTCTCTTAATTGGTTTTAGCTGTGAAATTTTTTAAATTATATCATTACTATTCCTACTATCCTAAATTTCGTACACATCTCAAATTTTAACTCAGTAGGCTGAATATCCAAAAGTGGAGAAATTGCGCAAAACCCACAACCACCTTTCATATAAGGGTAATTTACAAAAATCAAGAAAACGCTGTATTTTCGTAACTATCAACGTATATTTATGCAAATTTAATATACAGGATGGGGTTGGATAAGGATAAACACGGAGTCAAGAAAATGTTGAAATATGCGTGACACCTACCTCTTTAGAGTAAATGGCAATTTACGTCAATAAGCAAAATTCAGAAAAATTTGCAAGCCCGAACAAAATCACTCCCTACTCTCTTAGTTTGCAAAAAAAAAAAAATTTTCACAGCAGAACGTACCTTGCTTAATTATCTGCACAGGATTGGGTTGGAGGAAGCATTAAGTGAATTAAAAAATTTTGAAAATAGCCGCAACCCCACCCAGTGTACAGAAAATAGGTGTATCTCCGAAACTATTTTATCAAACTGTAAAAAAAATTGAGCACACTTTTAATTTCAGCACTGTGAACATAATTTTGAAACTTATAGAAATCCGACAAACCCCATCCGAACCTCTCATATAACGGAAATTTTCAAGAAGTCATAATATTCGATATCTTAGTAAATCATGTAGCAAATTCGCTCAAATTTTGGTATCTAATCCGCAACTCACAAAATTTTGGAAAATGGAAGAGGTACGTTAAAATTATGGTAAGGGTATGCGCCACGGAATGCAAAATTTTGACAGTTATGTGGTGAATATAATTTTCTGACCTAATAGGGCTGGTGAAAAATTTGACGACCAAGCAGAATTTTTGGTAGCATCTAATCAAGCAACTTACCTTGTAGTTTTAACTAATTGGGTGTTGTAAACTAAATGTAACTGGGTGTATGAAATTCACTGCCCTTAAATTCATAAATATTAAAATTAGTAAAGGTAAGTATTTGCTATATATTTGCTGCATTTTTCTTGTATGGACTTTGTTTTCTTCATCTCTGCAACTACATATAAAGAACCTAGATTAGAAAATAGTTGCATCCATCCCACCGTTCCCCTAACAGGAAATCTCGTTCAATTCACCATACCAGAACTAATTTGACTTTTTCCGATTGATACTAAAATTTGATTGGATTCAATTGGTTTTTGTGTGTGGTGAATTGGACGAGAGTTCTTGCCACAAGAAACGAAAGGCCATGCAACTTCTTTCTGTATTAGAAACCAAGAACGTATATGCATCCCATCAATATCTTTGTAATCTATGTTATTTGGTAAAAAGTTACCGATTGGCACAGCAGAAAAGGAAAAATTGTTCACCATAGTAAAAAGATATCTCACCATATAATTTTGCCACCGTGATTATCGTTTGAAAAATTTGTATGGGCAAATAAGGAAGAGATAATTGATAGTAAATATCAATTGATTCCACGCTAACTTTTATCCCCTTAGGGAAAGGATGAAAGAACTAACATAGGTGCATCGCAAATTAACTGCATATTAAATGTTTCGAGTCCCAATCGAGCAGGTATGTATGCACTAGATGCGGAAAATAGTGCATTTTTGCAAACAAGAAAAGCAAGTAGCGAAATTTCTTGAACTCACTCAAAAGCGGCTGTAGACCAAGATAAAACCATCGTATTTTCTGCAATGTTTCGTTTTGTTTACTATATTATTTTAAATCACAGCTTACGTTGCAAAAATCAAACAACCATAATTGAAAAAGGTTAAAGAGCAAAGCAAACCGTTTACACTAACTTTTCATTAAATCGCCGCATTAATGAGTGGCTAAGCAAACTAAATAACAGTTCGCGTAAAAGTAAAAACATATGAGTACTCGTAACGAAGTAGTAGCCACTCAACAATTTCAAAAGCGAAACCTGATAAACGAAACCATTGAATGCCGCCTATTCGTTAACACCTCAAGGAAATATATTTGCATGTTTGTTGTATGCAAGTACGTAGAGTTACTTAATAGAATACAAATGAATCACTAAAAAATTAACAAAAACAAAAGGTCATCCAAGGTTAGCATGTTTTGAAAGAAACTGTTGTAAATTAAATGCATTTGGTTAAGAAGATTTTTACAAAAGTGAAATCTTATGTGCAGAAGCTAAGTTCAATGGCATCTGCCCTACAGCATAGTCACAAAACTAAACAGTCGGTAGTAATACCCGTTAATTACTTACAACTCATTAATGTTGATTGTTTTAAAACTTCGCGCGACATGCGAACATTTTCTGGTGGTTTTTTAGTTAATAAATTATCGGTGTAATTTTTATTACATACGAGTACCTATACAATGTAAAGTACGTATGTACATACAGTGCGGTTAGAAAATGTGCATATCTTAATATATAAAAATCACGTGTCACGTTGTTTGATTGCGATGGACTCCTAAACTACTGAACCGATTTTAATGAAATTTTTAACACTGTGTGCAGTTTGGTCCAACTTGAAAGATAGGATAGTTTATAACTCTCCTTATAGTCGCATTATTTATTTATTGCAAATTATTTGTTTATTATTAGCAAAGAGCTATCCACCAGTTGGTGGCGCTAACAGCGGTATGAGTAAAT
Organism: Anomoia purmunda; assembly: GCA_951828415.1. Taxonomy (NCBI): domain Eukaryota; kingdom Metazoa; phylum Arthropoda; class Insecta; order Diptera; family Tephritidae; genus Anomoia; species Anomoia purmunda. Next base: position 29,142,944 of record OX639996.1, on the reverse strand, counting down.
GCGCTAAAGTAGATGGCGCTACAGTTATTGTGATTCCACCAGCTGGCGGTATTGAGTAAGTGCGGTATGTTACAGTAGATGGCGCTACATTTATTACATTAAATGAAAATGCGTTGTTTGAAGTTTATATTATTTGTGGTAAAGTTATACGAGTCTATGACTTCCAATATTCCAAATTTAAGAAAAAATCACATACAATCCGTGAAATAAATAAAGTTATGTATGTATGGTCAGACAAATAAGCAATGCTGCCACTCTTTTCCAGTAAATCTTCCTCGAATTTGGGAGATTTCAGAGGAATTTAGGAAATTGCAGAGTTGATTTCTGCATGTATTTCCTAAATTCAAAAAAAAAATTTCATTTAGTTGCATTTAGGTATAGAATTTTGTATGGCTAAATGTACATTTGGAGTTAAATTTAGAGCTATACTAGCTGACCCGGCGAACTTCGTCCCGCCCAATTTTTATTTGAAATAGTTAAAACGCTTTTTGAACTTAAATATTTTTGGCGAAGTTCGTTCTTTGTTTTGTTGTGTAGCGTGTAAACAAATAAAGAAGATGGCTCTCCAACACGCTAACATGCCACATACATACATACCTACATATGTATGTATGTACATATGAAACTGTAAAATTTTGAACTTAAACGATAAATCGGTTTGAATCATTCGAATTCTCAGAATGAACATTTCCTCACTTTTAGATTTGCTGTGTTGTAGTAAACTATTCACTACAGTGAAATTATTTTTTATGAATAAAGACGGAAACCTTATATGTATATCTGGTATAAAAATCCACGGGATTGAGATTTGAACTTGAGGTCAAAATTTTTAAAATTATATGTATGTAGATGAACATTTTCGTAGAGTTGATAATAAACACAAATTTTCATAAAATAGTTCATTTTTGATTTTATATTCAAGTTTTTAACAAATAAGTTAATTACAAAATTGTTACTTGATAACATGTAACATTTAATTTTATAATCTTAGGATAGATAATTCTTAATTTTTAATAGTAGTATTTATTTTTTTGAATTATAAACATTTTAATTTAACTTAGCACTAATCGGTGCACAATATTTTTGGTTAACCTGTCTCGAGCTAAGACAAATAGATTTGATGGTTTCCCCACACGTGAGCATGCAACATATACATAATTGCCCATGGGAAAAACATGGATTATCCAAATCTAACCCACAAATGGACATTGTTTGGCCTTGAGACTTATTTATGGACATGGCAAAAGCTAAACGAATAGGAAACTGTAGTCTTCTGAATGGTATCGTAGATTCTGACGGTATCATTGGAATACGGGGCAACAGGACCACTTCTCCTTTAAACTTTCCAGTCAAAATGGTTGCTTCAAGAATATTCCCTGTTAACTTTTTGATGACCAAACGTGTACCGTTGCATAACCGAGGTGGATTCAAATTACGCAGAAGAATAATAATTGAACCAATCTTCAACCGAAGAATATGTGGTGGCATTCCGGGTATATCTAGAGAGTTTAAAAATTCAGTTGGAAAATTTACACTTTCATTTTCATCAACAACAGTATCGATTGATTTAAAAGACATCAGATCGTTGGCAACAACTGTTGTATCTGGAAGTTAATTTCGTCAACATCAACATTTTTGGCTGCCAAAATAGCCCGCCCACTGAGCCAGTTATGATCTAAATAATTATTTTGTATATCCGGGAAAATACTTTCAATTAATTCAATTTTTGTGTGAACAACAGTGCAGAAATTGTCTGGCAGTTTAATGCATTGCGTGTTTGGTTGCCGTTCTATTGTACCGTTCTCAATATCTAGCAATTGTTCCTAAAATATATGTGCTAATGGATCATTTAGTAAATGTAAGCGCATGTTTATAGTCAATCGAAGTGTTTTTACATTTCTCTATAAAAATGATTGTTTTAAACATGCGTTAATCTCATCGGCGAAAGTAGAGCGAGGTATGACCGGCAACGTCTGTCGGAAATCACCAGATAGCAATATGACAGCACCTCCAAAAAGTTTATCATTGCCGTTCAAATCTTGCATAGTTCGGTGCAATGCCTCGAGTGAATATTTGTGAGCCATTGTGCACTCATCCCAAATAATGATTGAACTTCTTTGCAACACTGCAGCTATTGCGCTATTTTTTTTTATGTTACATATTGCGTTTGGGTTGCTATGAATTTGTAATGGCAACTTGAATGCTGAATGTGCCGTTCGCCCACCATCTAGCATAGTAGCAGTAGTATTATTCTTCTGCGTAATTTGAATCCACCTCGGTTATGCAACGGTACACGTTTGGTCATCAAAAAGTTAACAGGGAATATTCTTGAAGCAACCATTTTGACTGGAAAGTTTAAAGGAGAAGTGGTCCTGTTGCCCCGTATTCCAATGATACCGTCAGAATCTACGATACCATTCAGAAGACTACAGTTTCCTATTCGTTTAGCTTTTGCCATGCCCATAAATAAGTCTCAAGGCCAAACAATGTCCATTTGTGGGTTAGATTTGGATAATCCATGTTTTTCCCATGGGCAATTATGTATATGTTGCATGCTCACGTGTGGGGAAACCATCAAATCTATTTGTCTTAGCTCGAGACAGGTTAACCAAAAATATTGTGCACCGATTAGTGCTAAGTTAAATTAAAATGTTTATAATTCAAAAAAATAAATACTACTATTAAAAATTAAGAATTATCTATCCTAAGATTATAAAATTAAATGTTACATGTTATCAAGTAACAATTTTGTAATTAACTTATTTGTTAAAAACTTGAATATAAAATCAAAAATGAACTATTTTATGAAAATTTGTGTTTATTATCAACTCTACGAAAATGTTCATCTACATACATATAATTTTAAAAATTTTGACCTCAAGTTCAAATCTCAATCCCGTGGATTTTTATACCAGATATACATATAAGGTTTCCGTCTTTATTCATAAAAAATAATTTCACTGTAGTGAATAGTTTACTACAACACAGCAAATCTAAAAGTGAGGAAATGTTCATTCTGAGAATTCGAATGATTCAAACCGATTTATCGTTTAAGTTCAAAATTTTACAGTTTCATATGTACATACATACATATGTAGGTATGTATGTATGTGGCATGTTAGCGTGTTGGAGAGCCATCTTCTTTATTTGTTTACACGCTACACAACAAAACAAAGAACGAACTTCGCCAAAAATATTTAAGTTCAAAAAGCGTTTTAACTATTTCAAATAAAAATTGGGCGGGACGAAGTTCGCCGGGTCAGCTAGTAATATATGTAGGATTTTCAAAAATTATCATCTGTTTCTAAAAATAATACTTATGCATAATTTCTTATCAATAGCTTTGAAATAATTAATTTTACATAATTTGTGCCCAGTAAGCCACTTTCAAATGCTCTGTAAAACCGATCGATAAGCTGGAAATTCCTTATGATTTCTCTGTATTATATAGTTTTTAGGATATCGTCAATAACCGTTTTTGATAAATATATTTTTTCTTTTGGCTTTTTTTTATTTATATAAACATAAGTTATCCCAGCTTTAGGCCAGATTTTAATTTAAAACTTCTTTATGAGAGAGAAAGGCATGAGAGTGATATTTTCAACGTCGCGTCTCGAAGTCGCTTCAACCTTTTTTCTGAGACGGCGGGCTACAAATTGATAGAAAGCGATTATGATTTTATGTCAATGTACAAATATTATATCTCAGTTCCAGTGCCGCCTATCGATCCTGTTTACATATAAAATATATTAATTTTTGTAGCTAATACGAATAAAATCTGACTGTAAGTCCGGCTCCCATTTTCAAATGAAATAGTTATATCTATGTCTGTTCCGAATTTGTAAAAAATCGGGCTATAAAAACTGGTCTTAGAGATAACTCGGCTTCAGCGCCAATTAAAAAAAAACTAGAATTTATATTACATATTTGGCGAATGCGTATTTTGCATTAGAACCAAATTTAACTATAAATACGGTTTTTAGAAATATCTCGACTCCACTGCCACAGACGTTGTTCATATTTATTTCTTACTTGCCCTTAGCATATATAACCAGAAAACGAGTTTCGGTTTTCTCAACATATAGCTTGTGTATAACTTAATTACGTTTGAATTTTCAAACAGGTGGCAACTTTCTCTAAAACAAAGGTTTGAACTGTGCCCCCAAGGCGAACAGTTTTAATATTTTATATGCTTGCTTGTAATTTATCAAATTTCACTTTCCAAAAAGGGGCAGCCCTCTTCGAATTATACCTATAAACTTTGTTCTAGCGAAACGAACGATTTGACACCCATATTTTACTATTCCATTTAACTTCTATATATTTTAAATAAAATTGACTTTTCAAACAAGTGGCAACACCCATAAAAGTTCGCTATGAACCACCCATATTTTAATATTTCATATAACTTTTATATATTTTAATTAAATTTGTCTTTTCAAACTAGTGGCGACCCTTTCCTAAGCAAACAAAGTCATATCTAAAACCTTCCCGAGATGAAAACTAATAGATGTGCAAAGTTTCAGTGCTTATGCAGATGGCAACCCTATACAAATATATTTTTCAAACATTTTAATTTGACACGCAAAAGTAAACTTAATGAATAATAAAGATTTAATTGAATGGTGTAATAAAGGAATATCATAAGGGATATTATATTTAACACATACAAAACGATATCAAAATGGATATTATGATTCGTTTCAGTTCTATTATTTATAGGCATAATTAAGAAGGGTTATGAAAGAGTGATGAAGCAAAATCGATCTCATAAGATTTAGAGACTGTATTGAGTTTTAGAGGGCTCTAATGATCGGTGTATTTGTTGCATAAAGAGTTCTAAGCCGATATAAAAAATTTAAGTTACGAAGAGATATAGCTGGAGAGTTGAAAAAATCCGTTCCAGATGTGAGGGGCAATCCACAACTTCGCGAATAATATCATACACGAAATTGAATTTAAGCTTTTAAAAAGGTGGTAGCTCTCTCTCTTTAAAAATTCGCTTTCGTAAATGTAGCAAATTTAATACATATTTATTTGTATAACAAGCAGTTAGATATCAATGATTTAACACCACGTTTTGAACTGTAATTGAATTCTTATAGTTAGCAGTAAGTCACAACAAAATGTTGTTCAATTTTTGCTGGACGATGGATATGAGAACTGAACTAATTTAACTAATAAAACAAACTGTTACTTAATACTACATTTCTAAATTAAATACAAATTTTAGTTTTAATTAATCTACCAAAAACTTAGTGATGTTTATAACTACCAATGTGAATATTTAAATATACATTCATTACTTTAATTATTAAGAAAAAAAAATAACATTACTACAAACAGAGTTTAACATTGAGAGAAATTTGCATGCTATATTTAAATTTAAGATGTGTATAAAATGCTATAAACTTACCGTGAACAGGCAGACTCAGATGAGAAATTACTCTGCTTCCTCAGTTCGGTCCTATCGTCAGTTTTGTTTTGTTTGGTGACCCTGGTCAAACTTTTTTGTGAATATTTTTATAGAATAATTTGATCCTGGAACGTTCTTGTAAATAGAACTTTTAGGACACTTTTTTAAACGTATATTAAAATTAACATGTCAGGGAGTAAATCGTTTTTGTTTAACTTCAATATAAAAATCAATGCCAAGGCCTTCTCTTTTTTTAGTATTTAGTACATACATACTTGGTCTTAAATGTGATGATCTCTCGTTTAAAATATCACGTTTATTTTATTTTTCGATATTGTCAGTGTAGACATGGTGTTGTCGGATTCCTTTAATTTTCAAAACAAAGCTTAATATATTTATAACCAATGAGTTTATAATTTGAAAAAAATTGGATAACTATGTTTTGGAGGTATGACAGATGTTTTTTTTTTAGAGCTACAAAACTCTTATTTGAAATAATTTGAACACAATTTCGGGTATATAAATATATTTCCATGATTCGTCAACGTTGTTCCGGCGTTAATTTAAAATTTTGCATGGTGATTTGTCAAAGTATACTGAACATAAACTTTAAACATATGTTTTTACTTGGCAGTTGCCCTTCTAGAAAATTATATACAACCTTTATATATCTATTTTATATATGTAAGTGAAGGAAGTTTGCCAATGCCTTACGTTTCGGCTTTCATGAACAATTCTGTAGATCACTTTATTCAACTAAATATCTCTTTCCAACGTAGGCACGTAAGCTGCATACTTGCATGTGCAAATTGTTTGAATGTTCGTTCACCTTTTTGTCAAGGTACCACTGTCATCATATTTGCCAATTTAGAACGTTTAATTAAAATTTTAACGCTGTGGCATGCGAATAGTCGTCGAATGTGTAAATTCTAACTCTCTATATGTATTGTTATTGTTATTTAAGTACGAAGTTTAAATATAAGAAATAGAAAATTGAAATTTTTAAGTAGTGCTACAGAATGTGACTTGACTTTAAAGATGGCGCAATGCTGGAACTGGCTTGTTACTACATTCAAAAAACTTGAGTCTGTTTATAATATTTAAACTTTGCAGTGGTATTTAAAAAGCAAAAACATATGTTAACATTTTGATATATTTTTGGAAGTTGGGATTTAAAAGCCCAGCCAAAATATCTTAACTTACATATGACTCGTTCTTAATTTATGAGCAAGTTACAATGAAATTAAGTAATTTCGCCTTGAAAAATCTGTCAATAAATTAAAATAAACTGAGCTATTTTATCCTTTATCCAGAACCAATTCAAGAAGAAATTAGTGTCGGCTCTATATTTTATCGATCATAATAGAGAAATATGTCCTCCCATAATAAAACTGGGCATTCCTTGCTGTTTACTGCCTCTAAACTCTTCCTTTCGTGATCCCAAATTTAAAAAAAAAAATTTAATCGCAATAAAAATTTAATATATTAAAAATTCACACAATCTCTCAAATTTTTTTTTTTACCAAAGAACTAAGCAACCATGTGGTCAATATAATCTTGGGATGGCTCGTGCGAACTCACTTGGTTCATGTGAAGTAATTTGGACAAAAATAAATAATTAACGTAGTAATCTGAACATGGGTTGAAGAAGAATATACGCGATACACTCATTTCAGAGCAAATAATCAGTAATCCGACATAATCAGTGATTCCGACAATACTTTATCCAACTCTACCAAATTTGGTCGTCACTTAGAATGTCATCTCATTTAACACAATTTCTAAAAATACAGAATCTATAATTATAAATATTTGTAAAATATATTGGGGGAAAACTTACGCTCTTCTCATATAACAGTAATTTACAAGTAATAAAAAAAACTGGGTATTTTAATAAATAATTTAGCAAATTCGCTCTTATTTGATGCCAAGATTTTTTCATAATAATAGCTTTTCTTTATCTTATATATGTATAAAATTATTTTTAAAAATTTTGTTGTATATTTGGTTTGGGTTAGGTCGTCAAGTGTATTTTATGCAGTCACATTTAATTAAATTATACACCAGTTATGCGAAATATTAAAATATGGGTGCCAAACGGGGAATCTCAGCAAGAAGGTTCATAGCAAATTTTATTAGGGCTGCCGCCTGTTTAAAAAGTAGAATTTAATTAAATTATACACATAATAATAAATAGTAAATTATGGGGGTTGCCACTTTTTCAAAAATTATACGCAAGAACAAAGTTCTTATCTATTTTTTTTAAAGGTTTGCCACCTGCTTGAAAACTCAGATCTAATCCTGTTACCTGACGAGTTTACCTACATCTTATATATAAAAAAGTCCTAGGTGTCTGTTGGTATGTAATTTATAGACTCGAAAAATGAGTACTTCACCGATTTAGCTCAAACTTGTAAGATGTGCCTCTAAATGTGTTAATTGTGGAAACAGAAAATGCGATTGTTGTTGTTTTTGTTGTAGCGGTTGCTCTGACCCTGCAAAATCGGATAAACCATGGTCGTTATCATCAAATTCATCGAGGGTGAGTTTTAATAAACGCGTAGTGTCAGATGAGTAGGTTTTAGAGAGCAATTGAAAAGGTGGGTAGTATCGCGGGGAGAATTATCACATGCTGGATATACATTAAGTACGTCTGAGTTGATTCTGGGCAGGTAGGAGTTTAGCCTGCTAAAGTATCCAAATTGTAATTGAGTCTGAGTGAGAATTGAAAATCCGGTAGGTTGCGCTGATGTCGGAATTTTGATAAATACCGTATTTATAGCGCAATTTGATTCAAATGCACACCATGTATTAGCAATACAACACTAAATATTTTAATTAAAAAGTTAACTGATAGCTGGCGCTACATTGGAAATATCTCTATAACTTATATTCACAATTCAATTTGATTCAATTTCAGAGCATGCATTTGCAGAGACGAGTGTATAACGTGTGCGCGTTTCATTCGGTTTGGCCCGGGTTCGAATCCTGGGCTGGTCAAGTAAAATCAAAAAGTAAAGGAATCATTTACCGTTCAGAGTCGGCGTAAAACTATGGTTCTTTCAATTTGTGTTACAACATCAAGACGCACGACGCAAATTGTAGGAGAAATTAGGCCAAACATCAAGCTATGATCTATGTGCCAAATTATTATTATTCTTATTAGCGAAGCTCGCCGTACTTTGACTTATATTTGATTATATCTCTTAGACTCTTAGGCTCTCACATTTTTGGATGTGAATTATTTTGAGTCATGAAGATGCTCCTCGAAAATAAACTAGCAATTTTTTTTTACTTACCTTGTGTTTTATTCTCAGAATTCAAATTCTTATTAGTTCTAATTTACAAAACTAAACAATCCGCTAATGCGAGTACCTAATTGCAGTTATGCTGAATTAGATTTGGTGTTCGCTTATTTTCTTATATTTTATTTATTTATTTTTATTTCTCTTAAAATTCATTCGTTTTCGTCAACGCTTAGAAAGCAACATTACAGCAATTGATTTACACAAACCTTATGAGTACCTATTAATATGCTGCCTAAGTGCAAATACATACATATTTTTCAAAAGTATCTATGATTTCTTTTCTTTTCTTATAATTTATGGCAAAGCACCTGCTAAGTACTACGTACAAATAATTTTATTCAACCTCAAGCGACATTTATCAATAGGTAATAATTAGATTAATTTCATTGACTATCACGAGATTTTAGAGCAAACATTTCGAAGCACTTGAATTTACAAAGAAAATAATAATTTTTTACAATTAAACAGCAAACGATCAATTTAGGTGTCAAAAATCTGTATGATTTGAAATACCTTTCTTTTCGGTATAAAACTATACACTATTTTCTATTTCTGTTTTGGATAAGCCAGCAATAGCAATTCGAACAGCTAAGGTATCAGGTGTTAGGCGAAACATTCACCTGCTTTTCAAACTAAATAGCGAGTTGCCTCTGTGATCAGCCGCAGTTGTGAAGGATGCATTTGGTAACTTTAAAAGTGATTTGGCTAGGGACGATTGGCTTTTAGTTAACACTTGATCTTTTTCGTGCGCCAACTTCGATTGGCCGGCTGCTGAGCTGACAATTGATGTTGCTGTTGGGATCTTCGTTGTTGTTGTCGGTGTCGGTGTCGTGGTCGTTGTTGTTGTTATTATTGTTGGAGTGTCTAAACTTATGGCAGCATCTGTAGGTTCGTTGTTGAATGTTCGAAAGGCGATTGGTGCCTCAAGGCGCGGTAGCTGTTGGGTGCGTATCAACTGATCTTGATTAAATACAGATGTGTAAGTTTTATCGATGGGTGGTGCCAATTCAAGTAGTGGATACTGTAATGAAAAGGTATGAAATGAGGAAATGAGCGGATGCTTGCAACAACTACAACAAATACAAATACAACTACAAATGAGCGATAAAAGCAGTGAGTGTTGTGGAAAAAAGATTTAAGTTTGTAGAAATTTTGTGGTAGCTTTCGATATTACATGATTTACTTTGTAAACATACCCCATCCCGCAAATTTTCAAACTCTAATGATACCAACTTGAAAATATTTTTATTTTATTAACTTAACACAAACTAAATATTTACTATCTGAGTCCAGTGCTAATCGCCATAATTACCATAAGAATCATTCAAGCAATAAAAATTGATTCTGCAATTTTCCCTCCAAAATAAAACAAACAAGCAAAAAAACAATTTTATTGCAATGCTTTTGTAACTCTATTTATGATAATAGATTCTTACATAGTGTTGTGGCACGTATTTCACCTTCTCGTATGCTTTGTATTTTTTCGTCTTTTCATTGTATTTGCCATGTAATTTGTTGGCGACGTTCAAGTAATTACTGCCACCGTTGTTGCGATTAACTGGATTTTTGTTGTTGTTGTTGCTATTATCGTTGTTGGATGGCGCCACAACTGCCGTATACCTAATGCCCACATTTGGTATATATTTCGCTGCCAAGCTGCCTCCTCCGAAATTCGTACTGCCCTGTTGATAGAATCCATTCAAATCGGTGGGCAGTAAAAGGTTACCATAGTAGTATTCTGGCCTTTGCCCTGAGCTTGCAAAGTTATTGCCAATTGGTTTCGGGCGAGATGGTGGTGGTAAGATGTAGCTGGAAGGAAAAAAAACATCTGATTTTACCAAAATTACAAAATGCGTAAATGGAAATTTAATAAAAGTGCAGGTGAATGTATCAGAACTAAATCGAAAATTGAATTTAAGGGCTTAATTTTTATAAAATTTTGTAACACAAGAATTAATCCTTCACTAAAATTCATAATTCAGTTGACTTGTCGAAAAAACCGCTGAATAAGAAAAAAATTGATTTATAGCAAATTAGCTTACAAAATGTATCTTTTAAGCTAATTTGGATAGAACTGCAGCCGCTAGGCCTTAAGCTTAATTTTGTTCATATCTGTTTTGGGATATGTAAATCTATGTACTTATAAATTAGGATGTCTCACCAAAAAAAAAATTTTGGGTTTTCAACAGAATTACAAAATGTTATTTTTTTTGTAAATAAAAATATTTTTATATTAATTTGTGATGGTCTAATTTATTTAAATCAACAATATTTTTGAGCCCTGCACCAGTTATAGGGAAAGTATTTGGAAGAAGCCTGCTGTAGATTGCTGGATACCTATTTGCCTAGCAAGTCGTAGGTTTTGAATTTATACCTTATTCGATTTAGTCATGTCCGTCTCTCCGTGTGCCTGTTTGAACGCAAACTAGTGCCTCAGTTTTGAAGATATCTCTAATGATTCTTGATAGATGGATGTATTTCTATAATGTATTAAACATTTGTTGGAACTGACCAAATCGGACATTATATAGCTACTATTAAACTTATTGTCTGATATGAGGTTTCTATTATAACTTTTACACCAAAGCAGCTAAGAACATGAAATCTGGTAATCCTTTTACGTATTATTAATGAAAATTGTGAAATAAAACTTATTAAGATCGGATTACTATAACTTAAAGTTCTAATTAACTGATTATTCAAATGTGAGGTTTGGCGTTATAATTCCTACTCTAAAGCTACTAAAGACATCAAATTTTTCACTACCTTCATTTACCATTAATTAAAACTGCACAACAAAAATCATCGAGATTGGACTACTATAACTTATAGCTCCCATACAACTGATTATCCAGATATGAGGTTTTGCTTTAAAACCCCTATGTTCAGTCAGTAAGAACAGTGAAGTTGTGTAGGCCATTCACTTATAAAATCTTACCAGGTCTACTGAGAAAATCATGAAGAATAGCTTCTGGTTTTACGCATGAAATATATGAAGGTTTCGGCTTGTTTTTAAATAATTAAAGAAAAGAAAAACAACCTGAGAAAAACAAACAGTGTAAGCTCAAATATTTTTTCAATGGAATAATAATAATTAGATTTGCAATAAAAATTTCTCTGTAATTAAATTAGTTTGCCAAGTTTTGGCTGGCTGATTTTGCCGTTAAACGATTGTAAATGAACGAAAGGAAAATAACACAGAATATGATAAAACACCAAAATTGGCTTAGCTCCAAACCAACCTTGATAGAATTGTTTCAATATATATCAATGTAAACTAGTTTTAAGCAAGTGGATGTGCACATATTGCTTAAAATGGATTAGTGAGCTCTATAAGAACAACGTTACTATAGCTGTAAAATTTATATTTTTTCAAAAGTATTCTTTTTTTTATTTACATCACGCTCGTATCTTCCACATTTAATTATTGAAGGTCAGATTCGCCGCTTTCGTTGAAACGTAACGTAACGAAATATTGATTAAATTTTTTTTTATAAAAACTTTTTATATGTAGTTTAACTCCCAAATTTTCTGCATGGGGTTAGCACTTATCTAGAAATTTAATCAGATTTAAGTATGTGCAAAATTTAAGTAAACATAAGTTAATAAAAAACTTCATTGTATATCATATCGCATTGTGTTATTTTTAAATTAAATGAATTTACATTTTAAGTCAAAGATTAAGTGCAACAACTCTTGTTAGATATCAATATATTTCATTTACTTCATTTGGAAGTTCTGGAAAAATGGCAAACCTATTTTGATGCATACTCATATTTTCTTGAAACCCTACCAAAATATTTTATTTCTGTGGCATATTTAATTAATTTCTACTGTCAAATTCAAAACTATAAAATTTAGTAAAACTCACGTCCTGTGTGTAACATTAATATCTAGATTACAAAACACTCGGTGAAAAACTTCCAGTAGCTTGCAATTAAAAATAGTAGAATTACTTTTGTATTTTGTATGTAGATTATAATTTTTATAATATGCAGGAACTTTTAAAAGAGTTTGATGATACAATAAATTATCTTTTTATGTTTTAAGCAAACAAATTCAGTATCGCAATAAAAAACAATATTAAATATTAATTCAATATTTGATTACCAAAAAGACATAAATTGAATTCAATCTCTAATTTAAAACTGCAATTCCGTATTTAATATTTTTAATACGCAAACGTGTTATTTTAGATGTGGATATAATTAAGGGCATGTCAAGCCAATTTACTTTACTTAAGCAAGTTCGTGTCTTAAGTCTTTTATTTATAACTTACTTATATGGATTTGGATTCGGTATATCATTGCTTTGCTCCTCCCAAACGGGCGCCGGTGCACGGTAAAATGCCGCAGGGAGCACAGTCTGAGGCCTTGGCGATGGCGGTAAAATAGGGCCCGTATTCGTATTGAAATCGACACGTATCGCTGAGCAGAGCGAGATGAGGCACGTGACTAGCGCGTATGTGGCGTAGGGAATCTGTAAAATAATATAATAGCATATTTAAATTAAGATATTAAAACAAACCATAAATGAAAATTTATTAATACATGCTATAAAATATTAATAAAATGTTAGAACTTGAAAATTACAACATGGAATTAAAAAAAAACATAGGTACTGAAAAAGTAAAGTGTTGTGACACAAAATTTATGCAAACGATGGCTTCACCTTAACATACACATTCAAAGAAATTTTTTCCTAATTATTCTCGATTATTTAATGAGTTGCCTTATAGGTCAGTCATTTAATAGAGACACATTTTTGAATTTCATCAAAAGTTAATGGGTTGAAAGGCACAGAAGCTTTAAACTTTTTATTGTTATGTTTCACAGTATAGGCACATAAAAAATTACAGGATATGGATATGAAAGTACATTTTAAAAATATTTTTAATTTTCTTTATTATTGTTTTTTGCAAATAATTAAAAATCCTTACATTTCCACACAGTATGCAAAACTTTACTTTTTTTAAAATATCCCCTTTTTGTAATTTAATAGCTATACAAAAGTAAAAATGTAGTCAAATATTTTGGAAAAAATGAATGCAACTAATCATTAATTTTCCAAAGCAGCTTTGGTTTAAATTAATTTTCATCTGTTGGAAAAAGGCAACTTTTTTTTAAATCATATTAAGAAATTACAGAAGGTATGACACTTTTCATAATAGAGCTTAAAACATCTATTTAAAATTTGCTGTAGCTCTAGCTCGATTGCTTATTACCCGAACGACTTGAATTAAATAACTTTCACACCCCTCCTATTTTAAGCAGGCTTTAAAATATGTATTAAGTTGATCGCCTTTTGCCGGCGGGCAATAACAAATTGGATAACTTTCATATCAACTCAAGTGAATTGAGAACTTTATTAATGGTATATTAAAGTATTGTTTTAAATGGCTCAACGACTTTATTCAGCCTAACCGAGTGTATACTATCAGACAATGTCTGGTCAGAACTCCTATGATAATCGAGAGTTGCCGCTTTGATAGCGACCTGAGCTCCTTCGAACGCCCACGGTTCAGCTCCGGCCAGATGATCCTTGCAATTCTGCATATCGTAGTAGTTTTACTTCAAAAACCGAGCCGCCTCTCTTTATTGGGCCCCGTTCACTCAAACATCTAACAAAGCCGATTTTCAATTAAACTTCGAACAAATTTTGGATTAAAGTTTTCTTAATTACCTATTGGTTAGTAGATATTTTAAATTCTGATTTTTATGTACTAGTTTTTTTTTTTTTTTTGTAAAGTTCTGTTTAAAATCGTGGCAATGCTGTGCTAAATATCAGTTCCTCATAATATTGTACATAAATATAAACCTTCAAGACCTAATTGTTTTTGAGTGATGGTGTTTTGAGAGAATTCCCCGGGCTTGTGCGGTTGTGTATCCGGAGAGTTATCTTTCATGTGAGCAAATTTAAAATTTCCTATACAAAATATTTATAATTGAAAATTTCAATTACAATCCAATACTTTAACAAATATTAATGTAATCTCTAGTATATTCAAACATATTTTAAATTCCTCACATCCTCTTTCTAGAGTACTCAAACTATTAGTCTAATAAAAAGTACTACTAACTACGATGTATTATTCACTATAACTTGTTGGTCCCGAATCAAGGTATTGGGTATACCATAAGTGGCAGAACTTATGTCAGTTCGAAGTAACTTTTTTTCTTTTAATTTCGTTGCTTGCACTTATCATTTTTTCGGTAAAAACTATCTGCAACAATAGTTATTATTTAATTTAAGCTATAACTCAATGGCTTATTGTACAAAGACCAAAGGCCAATCTAATTGATTTATTGAGAATTAAACTTTTTTTGAATAAATTGTCTTATTAAACGCAATAAGTTAGTTTTGTCTAAGTAAAGCTAAATTATTACAGAAATTATCGGTATACAACTAAATTCGCATGAAGTTAAATATATGTAAATGCTTTATAAATAGGAAACTCTATGGAAAGTTAATTTTATAAATCATTTTAAATATATTTTGGTTTTTATGAATAATGTGAAAAGTAGCAATTCTAACTAAATGAGAAAAATGTATGAAAAACTTGAATAAAATTATTAATAAGTTCACTCTCAATCAAATTAATTGAAATTTTCGCATTACAGCGCAAGACATACATTCCATTGTTAATGGGTGATCCAATAACTGGTAACTTTATGCACGCTGATAAATAATTTTACGCTGAAAGTGTTTTTTTCGCATTAAATAGTGATCGTCAATAATTCTTATACAATCGCTGAAAAAATAGAATTTTTTACCAATACCGACTTTATTGACTACACGTGAAATGTGAACCTCAATGGTTTTTAAATTCAGCGATATGATAGGCGCCATCAATATCTTGAAACCCTAGATAGAAGAGATGTGTTGCAAAAAGGAAGTAAAAACTGCATTTCTTAATTTAATTCAGTTTTCTTAACATATAATCACATTTGGAGCACCCTGTACACATATATATAGCTTCACTACTGCAATAATTTTTAAATGACCGCAACGCATTCCACAATGCATTTAACGAATTGACACTTTTTTTACCCTACTGCTATTCAACTTAATTAATCTGAATTATCAAATGGAATATCATGCAAAAAATGTGGGCAAAAAAACGGAAAGTATGCCACTCATTGCGCTTATCGAGCTAGAAATGCTTGCCAATTAAAAATTCCTTTTAAAGCTTGGAGTTGATCGTTTGAAAAACCAATGCATTTTTTTTTATTAAAAAAAAATAAAACAAAAACAGAATATGCTGTAGGGAATGTGATTGTACGTGTTGTACGATATGAAAAGAAAAAGCAGATGCGAAATGACGAGAACTAAAGGACACACTCGTATTTGTAAGCAATTGACGACCCACTGAACTTGACATGAAATTCCGGCTGTCAACTGTCACATTTATTGAACTGCAATTATTTAGTAGTATTATATTTAGAATAAAACAAAAATTGGCATATAGTTTATTGCAAATACATATCTGTGGATATATTTTATTTCTATGACAAAATTCTATATACCGGTGCATATACTAAGTAGCTACACATTTTAATGTCAGCCGTATGCTAGATATGTAGCTCTGTAATAAATGATGAATTGTTGATGTCATAAATATCATGTCATAAATAATTATGAGCTCACTTAAGAAAATATAAGTATATGCATAAATTAGTATGTATATGTATGTATGTATGTGTTTAACTACTTACTTATGCTAATAAGCTACCCTTGACGTTAAATATTTACAGCCTTCTATCGTTTGCATTATTTCTTTTTTACTGTTTATTCGAAATGCCATATAGAAAGTATAAAAAGTAAATAATATTTTGTCATTATTTGTAAAGTTAATTAAGTGGAAAATAATTGCCACACCAGGGCGTCCATTTACATGTTGTTACGCCTTTTGCACAGCTAAGAAAACCGGCATTTACTTAAATTGTAATCACCACAGGCCAAGTGTTAATTTATTCGCAATGCGGCACAGCTGATCGCTTCATTGGCGATGCCTAGCGAAGCGTAATTGTACGATTATTGAAACTACAATATTAATGCTGAATGAGTTTAAATAAGAGAATATCGATTGAAAAGCAGGGTGACTATTTAATTATGAAAATACTTGAAATCAAAAAGCATTGTCTATATTGAGAAAACACAACCATCACAAGAAATAACAAACAATTCATTTGATATGGGTTTCAATTCTCTTTCAAAGAAATTTTATGTAATCGGGAGAAAATATAAGTATTTGAAGAAAAAATTATAACATTTTCAATTTAAAATAAATGCAAGTTTTCTTTCATCTAAATATGAGATTTTTTCAATGTTTTAAAAGTAATTATTGCTTTGAATTTTGAAACTTTTGAAGTACAAACTTTTTCTTTCCACGCTTAATTTTGGCATTTGATATAATAGTGTTCAGAACATTATAACTCCGCTCACATAACGCTTATTTATAACAGCTCAAATCAATTGATATAGACGAAGAAATTTAAATACCGAAATATCCAAAATGAACAGATAAATATTTTAACCTATGTATATCTGAGAGAGAAGTTTGCTATTTAAAAATGCGAAATCTAATAATAACCACGCCCAAATAACGGTATTTTGCTAAAATCAATAGAATGCGATGACTATTCAGAACGACCGATCTTCGCCTGAGACTTCGGTCACCAAAGTTCGATTTGGTTTCGGTTCGACTTCGGCAAAAAGCTTCACACTTTGATCGAACATTTGTCAGTTTTTATTGATTTAAAAATTTTCCAAATTTTTAGTTTTTATGTTTTTTCTTGGGTTTTGGTTTCCATTATGAAAATTCGGACATCAAACCAAAAATTAACTTTATACAGCATTAGCTTGGAGAACGAAAGAGGAGGTTTCGTTTAAGTAACATATTTTAATTCATCAATCAATTAAATTTAAAAAAAATATTCGTCATTCAAATTGATCAATGAAAAACAATTCATTTTTTTTCAATATTACTTGAAATCAGAACAACGAACTCAATAACTATCGATAGTGGTTAAGGATTTTCCGACTTCTCTTTCGAGAGCTTCGAATGATTTCCCCAACAAATCAATCTGAGTGCCTGGGCACAGGGATATCCCAAGGAATTGTGATGCAGGTGAGTTGCCAGGCAAGGTACGTTTGAAAATGACTTCTTGAGCGGGAAACTTTTCGGTGTTCCTCTGACCACCTGTCGGTTACTTCTGAACGAGTTTGCTTGCGATCGGCTTGGCATACGCAGCGCATCTACTCAAACATGTGGGGTCGCGAGATTCTTTTGGCCAGAAGTGGACTAGAGGAGGTTACGGGAGACACTGTTCAATGGCAATCCATGTGGTGCGCCTCAATATCAACACTAACCCATAGTGCGGAAGCCGATTGGTGAATAAGGAGGTGAAATCATCTCAGCACTTTGTAACTAGTCAGCTGTCCTCTCTCCTCTCACGACTTCGAGAATGCACTAAAGTTAAAGGGGCATATTTTTTAAAAGCCTACCCTCTACAGAAATTTGAAATAGGAATTTCGTGTTTATAAAAATCACAAGGATCTAGTCAAATACATATTTATTTGTATTTACTTACATATATAAATTGGTATGAGTGTGAATAAAGTTAGTTGGTTATTAAATTATAAAATATGTTTTTGCCACAATACTTTTATTTATTTTGCATAATAAAACAATCCAAATTGTACAACATATGTATGTATGTAAATATCTGTAACGTGCTAGTAGTAACCTCACATCACTCACTTATTGTTATGCACAGTAAGAACAAAAAGTGTAAATACGCACTGTTGTTTAAATTGCGGCTATTCAAGGCTTTGGTGTTTGTGTACAAAATATACAAATTTATGTGTGTAGGTACATATGTACTTGTATTTATGTATACCCGAGGTCATATTCACCTATTTACATTGTTTCATCAAATTAGCATATCCAAGAGGTGTAGATTTTTCAAAAACAATGTGCTAACCCACAAGCATCTCAATTTTCCATTCAATGACTTTGAGGTTGGAAAATGGAAAATATATTTTGTTGTCATTCACAAATCATGTAAGTGTAGTTACGTACACATATAAAATACCTCCAATTGCTATGGCGGATGAGCCACACTATATTGGAATTATATATTTTTGAGTCATGAACAACTGTAAGGTTTTCTACACTCTCATTATAAAACCCAGCTGATTAACTTTAATTAAAAAGTCCGTAAATAGCTGCTATTTTCGCCTTATTTTTATTTTTACTTAAATGCACAAGAAATTTTGAATTTTATTTAGGTACTCAACAATAACCGTTATTTATTTCCTTATGATAACAGTTAACGAAGACTTGTATTTATAGAAATCAGCAATAAAAATCATCGTTAAGAACCAGTTAGTGTCTTTAGTTTTTTAAGTCATAGTATAAACATTTTAACATGATATGTAAACCATATCGTCGCCCTAGGCTGCAAATTAAGGCGCAATATTATTTTTATTAAATTTTACTAAGAATTTTTTTTCAAGAATACCAATAGAAGCTACATCTTAAGTCCGTTAGTATAAATTTTAGAACGGGAAATCTTCTTTCCACTCTAACTTGAGTATCGGGCAACGCTGTTGACAACCTTGGCTAATTGGTATCGGGGATGATGTATATGTATTTTTTTTTTCTCAACGTTTCATCAAACCATTTTGTATACCTTTTTTATACTAGAGTTTGTATGTCGTTTGAAAATTCTCTTCTCACCGGCCGACAGATTTTTATGGCTGATTTTTATGAATATGAAACTGTTATTTTCAGATTTATGAAAAATAAATCAAAAATAACCGTTATTTTGAGATTTACAAATTTTGTATATAAATTATAAAAATTTTTTTTTGCAACGACGAATTGGAACTCACAAGTGGCAACACTGAGAAGGTTGTCGCTAACAGTATCGATAATTACTATATTGATACGCGTATCGAAAAAGATATGGACAGAAAAGATTATAAAAACACACGTGAGCACCTAAGTGTGCGAGCTCGAAGTAAAGCCTCTGTGCCGACTCAAAAAAAAAAAATAGTAGTAGAACAAAGTCAAAATAGGAGTAGTAATAAGTAGTACCATTAGACAAAATATTAGTAGAAATTAAACAAAATAGTAATTGGAATTATTAAAAAAAGTAGTAGTAATTGGAAGTAGCATAAGTTAAAATAGTAGTAGTAATAAGTAGTAGTATTGGCAAAAATAGTAGCAGTAGTATTAGTAGTAGTAGTTGTAGGTGTAGTTAGTAATAGTAGTAATAATTCTTAGTAGTGGCAGTTAGCAGTAGTAGTAGAAGTTATAGGAATAGTAGCAGTAATAGTAGTTAGGACTTGTTGTGATAGTAACTAGAAGTAGTAGTAGTAGTAGTAGAAGTAGAAGTATTTAGTAGTTGTAGTCGTGAACCAGTCCCGAACTGCTGAAAGGTTTTGAAATGGTCCCGAAATATCTAGTCCAAAATAGTACCAAATAGGTCCAGAACTTGTCCTCCTGAACTAGTCCCGAAATAGTCCCATGATGTATGTAGGTACTGATGGGCATACATAGTACGTATGGATATGTCGCTGCCACAGTAGGTATGTTTGTTTTTTTTTTTTCATACAAGCGTCATGTCGTGACTTCGTGACGTGATTCTAACGCGATGTAAAAAAATCACTCGCTCTAAAGAAGTTTTACTTCAAAAATGATGGTAATAAAAATTTGATTTTGATAACTATAACGATCGCCAACATGCTTATGCAATTGCAAAAGTATATCGATAGTTAGATAGAAAATCAACACTAATTTTATAAAAATTAAACTTAAACGAGTAGCTGTAAAGATAGTTGCAATTATAACAATAAGGAATACAAATACGGATGCAAAGCGTCTTTATATGTATTAGAGAAATTCAAATGAAATACGTGAAATCAGAGGAGTTCAAATAATACTTACATAGCAGACGGCACATATCATACAATGACAAACATCGACAACTGCTGTTCGAAAGCACCATATATGTAACTCTATTCAAAATTTTATTCTGAAAATATCATTCTATAGATATCGTTTGCGGATCGATTCTTCAAGTTGTAAATAAATCTTAATAGAGAAAATCAAGCAATCGATCAATCATTTTCAGTATGGCATTGTCATCTACTCGGCGCGAAGTAAATTGTTTAAAAATACTTTTTAACAAACACTTACATACTTTTTTTAATATTAACGACACCTGCTAAGCTTAACGTTATCATGCATCTTTTTCTTTTTTTCTTCTCCCATTCATTTTAGTTCGAGTATGCGATAACATGCAACACTGCCTTCGCGGCCAAGGTTGCTATTTTCAATTTAACGTGCACATAAATATCTTCATGTACTTATATGTAGACTCGTGTGCCGCTTATAAATAAATGACGATACATCACTGATGTACAGTGCACATGTAACATATGTACATAATAACAACAAAAAAAACAAAACACCAAACCTACATAGCGTAATATGTGGCAGGCCTTGAACCTAAGAGTGTAACTACGACTATAGGCAAAAATAATTGTATAGTCATTTACATACCCACACACGTGCCAAATGCAAATATTTAATGTAAAAACATTGTTCAGTGTTAATGTGCAATTTACGATAACAAATTATAGAGAAACATTAGCGCATAAATTATGTTTTACGATACATATGTACATATAAATATATAAAAATGAATTAATAATGTTGGAACTGCGATATTAGCGGTTAATAATTCGATAATTCAAAATAATTTGTTTGTTCATGCATACATTCTTAAATATTCTGTTAAGAAACTAAACAAAAAACTTAACATTTATAGCAAGCGCCACAATCATAATTTATTTCTATATGTTTCTTAATTGATTGTACGAGTAATGTTTCTCAAGTCACTACTTAGAAATCAATAAACCCGTGGAGCTTTTCATAGTGGTCATTATATCTACACTTCTTACCATAGAAGCAAATTGGCTATTTTTCAGATTAATTGTGTCTATCAATCCTAAAACTATTAACGGAATTACGTTCTTCTCATACTGTGCTTACAACACCGGTAAAGCAACTGTTTCCTGTATGAAATAGAAAATACTAACGTACGTAAAGATTAATATAAGAATGTGCCCGAGGAAAGCTCACGACGAAATTCGTCCGACATTTATTCTTCGACTTAGATTGTCGTCGCTGGCAGCAGGTACAAAATAGAATCTTTCGTATCTATATATTTCATATTCTCAAGTACTGGACGTCAAATCGCCATTGGCAGGTATTGTGTTTCAGGCATCAAGTGTCATATGGCTCAAGGATGCCACAGCTGGACATTTGTATAAAGACAATTTAACAATTTCTACAATTTTATTAGAGCAGTTTTTCACCTTCAACCGAATAGCAATGAAGCTGTATCTTACGTTTTTGTTGTCATTTTCACCTAACCAAAATATGACTAAAGCTCACTGTGATAGATTTGTAATTTAATACCAATCAAAATTGAGCTCAAAGAGTTGCACATTGAGCATATTCAGTTGGCTGAACGAATTACAAACTTGTTTTCTAGTATGAAGTTTAATAGTTAAAAGAGTGTGTATACTTTTAATTCATATCCGAAGTGTATTTTCTGTCACACTCGCGAAATTTTTTTCATGTCAAGTTCGACACAGCAGCAAGAGTCGTATTCGGTTTGCCATCCGTTTTCGAGTGGCGAACCGATGAAGCATCTAGCATAAATTAGCATCAACACAGTTTCCGTTTTTTGTTTCTAATATAATGTTCGCTCATCACAAATGACGAATATGCCCCAAATGTTCTAGCACCTGGGCGCACACGACCGTCGTTTATACGTAGCTGGTATAATATCTGCAGCGTTGAATGTAACGAGTTCGATCAGTTTAATGAGGTACCACAAGTTGTATTCGATTCACCAGTTCTCTGCACGCGAAACCTGAGCTCTGCTCACGTTCGAGCTAGATTCGGCGATCGCGAGTTCGGTGATACCTCATTAAACTGAGATACTGAGCAAAGAAGTGGCGAATCGAATACACCTAATTCTTTCATATCAGCTGATATGTGCTGAATTATTATGAACCGATTTGTGTTTTTTTAAACATCGATATGTCAGTTTTCTACTTTTCTAACAACTTTTCTTTATGGTAGGCAGGTCTCAATACTAGACCGACGTTGGTCTACATTAATTATATGATGGCTATGTAAATCCAAATTATTAATTTTCGAACATCCGTAATATGTCTACAAACAAGAAAATCACTTATTTATTTTATCGTTTTCTGCCACTTACTAAATTTATAAAATAAGTACAAAGAATATTTGAAAAACTTAAGAAACCAAGTCATCTTAAAAGTTGTCTATCAGGGATATATTTTGAAGGGTCTATATTTCATTTCCCGCAATGTCTTTTACTAAATTTTTCGGTTGATGGATATTTTGCTAAGGAAAGGTTGCCTTATTCTGAAATTGGAACATTTTTAAATCTACTTGATTTAGAAAATCTTTTTCAAGACTTTTAGCCAAATTACTTAAAGTTTGGCATTACATCTATTTATATTGCATGCAAGATGCTTATTTTATAGTTTCATGTATTTCATTCAGACGACAGATATAATTTAAAATATTCGGCAAATCAGTCGCATGCAATACATGAACTTATACTAAGAAAAATCAGTGAATCTATATATGCAGGTGTCCCCAATTTTGTCGTCGCCAGTTTAGATTTGTAAATAGATTGGATTTTTCATTTTTGGGTTTGGCATTAATTCGATTTTATTCTTCGATAGTGATCTGCTTTCAATCCATCAACTTCTTCATTTAAAACTTTTCCACAGTTTCATTATTCTTCCGAGGAGTTTATTAAATTAAAGAAATAGAAATATATAACTAATTTGGCATTTTGGCGCTGACATAATGTAGCTTGATGTTTGGCCGAAATTCTCCTACAATTTGTAGTGTGCGTTTTGATTTGTGTACAACAAGTGTACAGAAGTTTTGCACTCGGAGGTTTGCCATTGTCTGCCGAGAGGAGACCTCTCTCATAAAATACTTTTTTAAAATTTTCGGTGTTATTTGCCCGGCCGGGATTCGAATCCTGGACACTCCGAGTGAAGCACAATATGGAGTCAAAAATAGGAATAACTTTTCAAACTATTGTTATTCATTTAAATTAGCAGTTAGGTTAACGTATGCCGTAAAATAGTGAGAGTTGAAAAGATACTTTTTTATATTTTGTTTTAATTAAAGATTGTGTGAACTCGTTCGTTTTAGTTATTTTGAAACAGAAAAACGTATTATTGATGATATAAAAGCAAATTAATTTTTGTGGTAAACAATTTATTTATATCTTTCGATATTCAATTAATTTGACGCTTTTGACTATTAAGTTCTGTTTAGAAAATTTAGCTATTTTTAATAATATTCTGGCAACGCTGATCTGCTTACTAGGCCAAATTTGACGTTAAATATTGTCAGTTAAATGAAAACAGCCAAAATTTTGACATATTTCCATTTGACTCCAATACAAAATCATAAAATTTTAATATGTTGGCATTTCGTGCCATACTTTGTCGTCAGATATTTGGCCTAATGAAAGCCAAGCATAAGTATCATTTCTAGCTTCTACATTTTATTTCATGTTGCTTTGTGATTTTCGTTAACATTGTATTTGTTATTTACTTATCTGCCGGTATCCTTCATACGGTATTTCCTAAGTGCAAAGTATTCAATTGTTCTATTTTCTTTTGCTTCTTAAGTTTCCATGCATAGCAGGTTTGCTTGGTATTATTTACAGCTTGTTTGCCCTGGCTCAATTTTTACATTAAGAATATTTATTAAAATTGTAAGGCCTAAAGAAAAGTAATAAAGTCGCTTAGGCGCTGTGGTAGACATATGAAATCTCAGCTGTTGTCTACCTAATGTTTAAATTAGAAATTAATTAATATTTGTTTGACTATATTCAAATGCAATATACCGACTACTGTGTTATGGCAGAAATTGCATAAATTAACAAGCAATATTTTTAACGAACTGTCAACTAACATAGAAAATTATGGTGATCGATCCAGCTTCGTTAACATACTTTGACCACCCTTACACATTTACAGCACTAAATTAATTTGTATGCAAGTTTATATAGCTTGAAGCACCCCCGCAGGGAAAATTTGAACATGAGAAATAATTACAATTTGTTAACTAATGTTTAGTCTGTTAGAATAAATCGGCAGACGAAAAAATAAATGCAACAAATAAATGCTCGCATTACTTGTTGCAGGTAGTTTTACTATTAATTATCTAATATATTTTGGAATTTAATTTTCAACTAGTTAATTAAAACTGAAGTGCTGTTCTAATATAAACCACTTAATTTAAAAATTTAAAAAAAAAATTAATAATTAAAAATTAAAAAAAAGACTGTATGCACTTTTTTTATTCTGCTTGTTTTATTCATTATTTAATTCCTCTCATTTAATGACTTAAAGTTTGGGAAAATCTTAAAAACCACTTATCTCGACTTTGCACATTTTTTTCTGGCAAGCAATACATTTTTAAACAATTTGTTTATGATATAATTTAAGAAGTAATCTTAAAAAGTGTTGACAAAGATTTGTTATCAAATATAGGATAACCAAATAACTTATTAACTATAAAGAAATAAAAAAAACACCTGCACCTAAATGCGCGAGCCAGAAGTAAAACTTCTTTGCAGTAGTACGAATTAATAAAAGTAGTTGTAGTAATAAGTAGTACCGTTAGTAATAAAAATGGTAGAAGTTAGTTAATATAGTGGTAGAAAATAGTAAAAATAATGGTAGAAATTAGTCAAAATAGTGGAAGAAGTTAATAAAAAATAGTGGTAGAAGTTAGTAAAAATAGTGGTAGAAATTAGTAAAAGTAGTGAAAGAAATTAGTAAAAATAGTGGTAGAAATTAGTAAAAATAGTGGAAGGAATTAGTAAAATTAGTGGTCGAAATTAGTAGTATCATTAGTAAAAATAGTGGTCAAACTAAGTAAAGATAGTAGTAAAAAGTAGTAAAAATAGTGGTAGAAATTACTAAAGATAGTGGTCACACTAAGTAAAGATAGTAGTAAAAAGTAGTAAAAATAGTGGTAGAAATTAGTAAAAATAGTGGAAGAAATTAGTAAAAAAAAATAGTGGTAGAAATTAGTAAAAGTAGTGAAAGAAATTAGTAAAAATAGTGGTTGGAATCGGTAAAAGTAGTGATAGAAAATATTTAAGTTAGTGGAAGAAATCAGAAAAATAATGGCAGAAACTAGTAAAAATAGTCTAAGAAATTAGTAAAAAACATTGGTAAAAATAGTGGTAGTAATTAGACCTACCATTAGAAAAAATAGTGGTGGAAATTAGTAAAAGCAGTGGTAGAAATTGGTAGTAGCATTAATAAAAATAGCGGTAGAAATTAGTAGAAATTGTGGTAGAAATTAGTAAAGAGTTTCTGACGCGACTTTTATTTTAAATGATTAGAGATGCCAGATCAGAATTTAAAAGCAAACTATATTTGGACAGATTTGAGTCGCCTTTTTAATTACCTTTTCAATTACTTTGCTCAACGAAAAATTATTTTATATTCTAGCATAATATATGAAAACTACGCATTCGACTATTTCAAAAAGTTTTTTTTCCTTTGTTCAACGAATAATGGACATGGCATAGCGAGCTTAAAGTCAACTGTTTAACTATAAATTACTATAGAATGTGACATTTAATTAAAACAAAGTTTTTAGAGCACCCTGGCGCGAAATACAAAAGAGTCACCGAAGAATATTTATTTATACTATATCTACTCGAATGTAAGATAAAATATTCATATGCATATATTAAAATATGTAAATGTTTAAACTGTTCCTATGTAGACATGGGCATGTCTCTGTGTTTGATATGAAGCAGTATTAAAACAAATAACAATAATAAAACTCGCTAGCAAATGTCTGGCATTTAAGAGAAAAGAAGTCAAGCTCTATTTTAAACCATAAATGATAAACCTTTGAAGGTTACTTAGTTCAGAGGAAGTTGTATAAATAATTTTTATTTTTGTTTTTATTAAAGTGTCGGTTGTGCTCTAAATTAATAGACTAGAACTTTTAATGTCTCAGAGTTTGTTCATCAAATTTTTATATACTTTGCTTACTTATATTTGTAAATATTATATGTATGTATGTACATACTTTTTGTGAAAAGCTTAAAAACAGCTAAATCATCCTAAATGTATATGGGCTCATAATGTTTTATCGTTTTTTTATTCATTTTTCCTTTAAATCTTCTGCTTCCTTGCTTAGGTACAAAGTGATGATGTCAATCTTACAAGTGGCTTGCTTGTTAGGTTGTTAAAGTAAACATAGAGCAAAAAACGCTAATGGAATCTAAAGCATAAAAATGCCAATCAATTTGCTTTCCATTTTGGTAAACACTTGAGTTGACAGCTACCTTGGCAAGTTCACGCTTGTGATGATGATTTTTTGGCAAGAAAAGTATTATTTCAATTCAAATTTTAATTTATGTATGTGACTGAAAATTTTTTCACGAATAATATTAACACTGAGTTTCGAAAACTGATTAGTGCTTTAACAAAGAACCTAAGCTAAACCTAAGATATGAAAAAAATTTAAACTTCGCTTTATAATTGGTAGAATATTTTATTAACTATGAACTATGAATTTCTTTCGCAAAAAACGTAAATGTAAGAAGCCGATTTAGTAATTTTTGCATGATAGCCGCTGGCTTTGAATATAATCCAAATGAAAAAAAAAAACATATATAAAAAATAAATTACTGAGACCAAAGAAATGGTTATTTCAATCTTGAATTTCAATCTTCCTTCCTTTGTTTGATTTTTTTTTGTCAGCAGCACTACTTTTTTTCGCCCTCGGCTGCTTTTGTATAGACAACAATATATTTGCCAGCCAGTTGACTCCCACTCGCAACATTTTAATTACTAAGCACTATGCATACAAATATATAAATTCAAACTTATGTATGTATGGATGTATGTATTTATGTGTGAACACATACATTTGAATAGTCGTTGTGACCATGAACTTGAAATTCGATCGTGTTTGCTTACTGTTACAAAAAACGTGTATGCGTAGATACATACATA
The DNA here is from genome assembly GCA_951828415.1 of Anomoia purmunda. Taxonomy (NCBI): domain Eukaryota; kingdom Metazoa; phylum Arthropoda; class Insecta; order Diptera; family Tephritidae; genus Anomoia; species Anomoia purmunda. The sequence goes on along the minus strand of OX639996.1, from coordinate 29,115,083 downwards.
CATATTTACATAAACATAATTATGTATATTTGTAGAAAAATGTTTGTAACGCGTTTTATATGTATATATATATATATGGATGTATATTCATATCATAACACATATTTGGTTATATCATTGGCGATTATGTTGTCACAGAAAACTGGTTGCCGCCAGCCATGTCGCCGACTTTGATTACTTTTTTTATGCTACTTCCATGGTTTTTTTTATTCATTGCTACTACCTTCATGTCTAGAACTGGTTAGATTTGAAAATTACCTACATACATATTTATGTATGTAAATTGGTATGGAAATGATTCGTTAAACATTTTATTCATAGGCGAATTTGAATATTTACATGCACATTTTAATTTTAAACAAGGGAGTATCGGACATATGCAAATACAGCATTATAAATACTAGCATACGGAAAACAGTAGAATCATAAATCAGTATTTAAAATTCATGTACTAGGAAAGTATTTAAGACCTCTTAGTTTTACGGTATTTTACATTAAAAAAAATTATATCATTAATCGCTAAATTCATTCACTAAAATTATATTTTGATTTTGCTCTAAAAATTAGTGTTTGTGAAAGCATTTTGCTTTTAATTCAAAACGTAAATAATTTACAAAGTACCATAATTTATATTACAAAATTTTGCATTTTTTTCCTAAGAGATATGTGAGCTTCATAAATGTTTTCCAAAGGACCAAAATATGCAAATATTTTTTTAGATATATTTTGGTGTTCAGGTTCACATCTTGGAACTTTAATGGAGACTATCAAAAGTTACAAATTAAACTATTGTTACTAAATTTATATCACATGATTTGCGACAAATTCAAGAACCAAGAATTATTTTATGGGTGTTAATTGCATTTTTTAAATATATAAAAATTACGGAAATAATAATCAATTTATTCACGGCTCAATTATATGTATACCCCATAAATAGGAGGAAGTGAGAGTAGTTTTCATTCCTAAAGAAGAGAAAACCACACACACACCACCCGGATTTCAGACCGATTAGCCTGTCATCCTTCCAGCTCAAATCCTTTGAGCGACTACTAGACTGGCATATTAGGCACAACGTTGGTGGCAAACTTTCGGCTGCTCAACATGCCTACAGTAAGGGGAGATCAATTGAAAAATCTCTTCACTCCCAAGGGAGCGCAATTGAAAGATCACCACACTACATAGAGTACACCCTCGCTGACACTGACGGTGCTTTCAATAACATATCCCCCGCGGCGATAATCTGACTACTGGTGAAATTCGGGGCCAGCTACACACAAACCTCGTTAATCGAACGAATGCTGATCACTCGGGAAATAAGCGTAGGATTAGGTGAATCAACCATAAAAATCTTGCCAGTTAGAAATACGCCCCAAAGAGAAGTAATCTCACCGCTTCTATGGAACAAAGCAGTGGACATCCTCTTCAAAGAACTTGAAGGTATTGGAGGTACACTAGTTCTCACTGATCTACTCCAAAGGTATCTCAACAAACTCTCTCTGTGGTGCGACAGGCGAGGGCTGGGAGTAGATCTTGTAAAGACGGAGCTGGTCCTCTTCACCAGAAAACATAAAACACCGGTACCCGAAAATTTAACTCTTATTAGGGGCACAATATTGCAGATAGAGCGCTTAACGCAATCGTATCTCTATACTCCAACAGTAGATCAACTCGAAAAAGGTGGGGATGGAACCCAAAATAATAAATTGGCTGTACACCGTGGTAGTTAGGCCAATTCTTCACTACGGCATAGTGGTATGATGGAACACCCTTGAGAAAGGGGTAAACTTAAAAAAAAAATGGATGATGTTCAAAGGGTTGCGTCCATACTCATCACGGATGCGACGAGAACAACATCATCGAAGGCTCTGTATGCCCTATTGAACTTACTTGCAGTAGACCTACATCGGTGCGACAATTCGACTGAACGGCCACGGTAAGATACTTACGGAGTTTTCGGAGCTTCCTAAAGATATGGACTATGCATTGCCGACTTCTACTGTCACTATACCTTTCACGCCACTCCTACCCTCAAGGGATGAGTAAAAATGGGATGCTGTAGGTAAATGTGAGTCCATTTATGTATACACAACTGACTCAAAGCTCGAGCGTTGGGTTGGTAGAGGCATATACTCTGAACCCCTGAGAATCTATATCCATTAGCTTCCGTCTACCGGACCAATGTAGCGTTTTACGGGCGGAACTGATGAGGATGATGAGATGGCTGAATCATTTCACCCAAAAGTGGTATGGATTCCAGGTCATTGCCACGTATAGGGGAATTTTAAGGCCAATGAATTCGCGCTAATCGGCACTAAACTTCCTGTAGAGGATATAACTGATGACGGAACGAGATCACTTTTAGAACTGGCAGGCAATTGTTCCCGGTACTTAGTGCTAAACACAATGGCTTACTATTGAAGCTATGTAAATAGACATAACGTCAATATTATTTTAATAACAGGGCACTGTTTTATAGGTAAACACGCCTATTGAATAGGCGTACGATTTCATGATTTCTGTAGAAGTTGTCAGGAGAAAGAAGAAGAGGAAACTATTTTGCACCTTCTGGGCCAGTGTTCCGCTCTATCCAGACGAAGATTTTCTATTTTAGGTAGGCAATCCTTTGATAGCTTGGAAGACCTTAGATGCCTAGTAATAACTGATCTTCTAAAATTGTTAATATTGTTACAAAGTTTAAAATGGCTTTAGTGGGAATTGGAAATTGTTGATCTCCATGCGCTCTCACAACGGACCTTGACCAATGTATCTGACAGCAGCGGCCATTACCTAATCACACCTATTATAACCAATGTAATATAACCGTACACATAAATATACCAAAATGTTCTGAATGGAAAAAGAATTTGATCATGCCGTGGCTATCTGTCCATATTGCTCAAATTTCGAACTACCGAAGTAAAATGTTTTCAAGAAAATGGGTCTGACAACGCTCTTTGAAGAACCAAAAAAGTATATCTGAAACTTCCTGACCACCTTCTACCAAATTTGATACGCACTTTGCATTTCAATGGGCCTAATTTCGAAAATTATAGAAATCTACCAAAAACCACGCGCCTTCTTACCATATAAAGGTAATTACTAAATTAAATCACTCAAATTGCGGACACTGTCAGCATCAGATAAGACGGTCCTTGGACATGATGGAGTGTTCGAGAGAAAGATTATCCGAAAGATTTTTGAACCATTACAGCTTTGCGATGTCGAAAACCGCAGATGATGGAACGTATAAGCTTTCTCACCACAGTGCCATAGAACAGCAAATTAAAGTACAGCAACTACGTTGCCCAGGTCATGTTGTACAATAGAAGAAAATCCTCCAGCCTTGAAAGTATTTAGCGCGGTACCCGCTGGTTTGGGCAAGAGGGAAGTCTCCTCTACATTTGAAAGAACAGGTGGAGAAGGACTGGGATTCACTTAGTGTCTCTAGCTGGCACCAGTTAGCAAAGCAGAGAAGTCACTGTTGCGCCATGTTGAAATCGGCCAAAATCGCCTAGAAGGTTATAGTGCCAATTAAGAAGAAGAAGAATACATAAAACTCAAGAAGTAACGATTATTTTATGAGCAATAAACAAAACTCAAGAAATAACGGTTAAACTTGAGCAAGAACTAAGGATTATTTTCTGAGCAAAAAATAAAACTCTACATAAAACGTTAAAAAGTATTTGTTTTAATAAAAATTATAACCGTTGCTCCAAACTGCCGCCACTCCCTCGGTTGATGAGTACACACAATATTGGAATCACAAATATTTTAACCTTCAAATGCTAATTGAGTAAGCTAGATTGGGTAAGTCTGAACACCTTTATTTAAAAAATTTAATTTGCTCAATTAGCTGCCAGTTTGAATATAGGACGTAAACATTTAAAAAAAAATCCGCACAAAATTGAAATAATTCAACCGACTCGAGTTAATAGAAACATTTTAAAGCTTTAAAATTCAAAAACGCCGCATCAGCAAAATCGTGCATGAATCGAATGCAAAAATCTATTTTCGAAGAGGATATGCTTTCATTGCTGTATATTCCATTATTTCTGCAACTACACGTTGTACTTGCTATTAAATAACAATTGATAAAATATGTTAAACAACTTTATTGCTCATAAATTCAATGCTTAACTATTTACAACATCAGCTATATGTCTGTATGATGGCTATAGCTAGGCAAGGGGTTTTACGTCAATCCTACTTATTGCAGCGGACAATTTCACGCCACGGTAGTTTTGCAATGTTGGCACGTAGCTTTTATAAATTAGACGTTATTTATTAGCATTTGCTGAAACATTAAGCAATCAATGGATTTTGCAAACTATTGGTGACTACAAGGTTCTAGTAGTAATTGTAAAAACTGCTTGGTTCTTACTCTATGCGCATTTTTTGTTTAATACCGTAAGGCTATATGCTGCAAGCAAAGCAACAAAACCTTGAAGCTTTTTTTCCAACTGAGCAACGAACCTTTCCACAAATGACTACTAAATATTTATGTACTATATTTTTTGTTGGTACTTCTTTGGCCTCTTTTGCCGCATTCTCAGACCGATTGATGCATTTCAATCATTCCATTAATAACTGCCGTCGATTGTATGCTCATCCGCATGCCCAAAAGTGACGCGTCTAATGATGATAGATGAGCACATAAAATATCGTAACATAACAAAAGCAACCCACCACAATATTCGTACAATACATGAAATGTACAAAATTAACACTTCAATTGGTGAATGATGGCTCAGATGGCATTGCCGTTTTGTTCCGCTAATCATCGTTGTTAGCTTTACCTATCACCCATAACAATTTTTTGTTATAATCTTTTGAATATTTGTTTTTTTGTTTTTGACTACCTATTCGAAGTTCATATGGCAGAGGCTAGCGCCATATTATATTTTTCATGCCATATTTTTTTTTGAACGGTAATTAACCCATTAAGTCTGAACTGGTTCAGCTATTAATCATAAAGCTTTGGTGCTGAAAATATAATTATTTTATTGAGTTCGATTTTATTGTAATGCGTTTATTATGATTTGGCAAATTTTTATAAGCTTGTTTGAATATGCATGGAATGAAATGTAGTTTCACACTGCTACAAATTATCTTCGCTTCAGTCTGTGCAATACATTAGAAGTAATCTCATTGCGATAATTAACTACGGCTTTTTGAAAAAGTTGCAACAAGCTTTATTTAACTCATAGATAGTGATACCTTAAAACAAACATAATTGCTATAAGAGCTCTTATTTTATTAAGTCCGTTCAACATCAAAAGAACTTTTTACGAGTACGTCAACGCAGAATGGGGATTGGCGTTTGCCTGTCAGTGGCGAGAAAGATTCTTCTGCGTATGGTTCAAATAGCTCACGACTTCCGGGTAATTTCGCCATCATCTGGGTAACTCCCGGGCAGCGGTTTGGAAGTGAAAGGCGAACACTCCAACGTTCTTGATTTAAGGGCTCTCCTGGAATGTTTGAACCCTTAATTTGGAAGATGCCTCTGTGCGTCTAGTTGATACAAGAGATGCAATGAACAGGACAAGGAATTAAGAGTATCGGGCCTTGCGATGTTTACTACATTTGCCAGGTCGTTAACCGCAATGAACGAACGTCTTCCCGCAATCAACATTAAAGTGACATTTTCTTAAACATTTCCAACCAAGTCCATTTTAATGGAAGGAAGGGATGTTTGATGCCACCGCCGGTAAGTTCAGCCTGCACAATGAAGCATCCGCTAACTACTGATAGACTTTAATAAACAAATACAAATGGACCATGTTGTGGTAGATGGAATACATGCTTCGAGTTATCGATTCATGAAGCTAACATCGACGCGAATCAACATATTTTTGCACCTCGAGCTCTGTGAGAACTGGGCTGGATCTCTCTAAGCCATTTGATATCATACAAAATTTCAGACAGGGTGAGTTTCTATAGTGCGAATTCTTTAAAATTGTGTTGTAAAAGATAATTCGAGCTACAGAATTAAACCGGTCACCCACCATCTGTGCGAAGGGTCTTCAACTGATGACGGAATCTGATGATATCGACATCATTGACCTTTTCCAAAGAAGACAAGCGAATGGATGTAGAAATGGACGGGGGTAAAACGAAGTACCTCCTGTCATCAAACCAACAGTCAACTCAACCGCGTCTATACTCCCGCATAACTGTTGATAACCACAATTTTGGAAAAGTGTATCGAAATCCAATGTCCAATCTTTCTTGCCACCAAGTGCTATTTTCGTGTTGAATAGGCAAATGAGCAGTTAAGACCTATCTCGATGAGCCACAACCAGTCTATATAGCTTGCTACAGTATATCTTATTGCGTACCTAATATCCATCTGATGGATATACTTTTTGTAAACATAGGTCTGCTTATGCAGCTAAAAAAAATTGTATTAGACCAATTGGAACTGTAAGGAAGATTTTTAGAAAAATTTCGATTCAACCTAACCTATATATTTTCTCAAAAAGGAGTATTTCCCCCTGAATTTCTATATGTTCTGAATATGCAAAAAAAATCCAACCATATCTACTTAGCAGTTTTAATAGCAAAATTTCATCGTTATCGGATATACGGAGAGGAAGTCTATAACCTTTGAATATACAATGAATGAAATAATTTATACTTATTTATTTATAGTAAGAAACTTGCTCCAAGGTGTGCGTGGGATTAATTTAAGTTTCATAACACACTCTGTCGTTAAGGAGAAAGACTGATCTTCTTGCTATTGAACATATTTTAAGTATTTGGAATTTCATTAATTCGAATGAACAACACCTCACGCCAAATAAAACATAAATAGCCAATCAGAGATAGAAAATATTAACGAAATTGTTGCGTTTAACTCAACACCAAATTGCAGCGTGTTTTTTGTGTGTAATTCACATTTCTAACTGTAACCACAAATTACCACAACATGTGTAATAATATTGACTCTAATGAGCATTCCACACACTTTAACGCCAGCAGCAGTAGCGCAGATCACCAACTGGCACCTCCCGCTCAGTAGGAGTGCACAAAATTGTACGCTAAAAAAGCACAATCGGTAGCCTGAAAAAAATTTATGTAATGCTACTTATCTTCTGGCACACATATATATATATGGTACCATATATATATATATGTACACACGTATAACATCCATGCACACCTGAGATAAAGTAAAAACCGATGTACGAAGTGTGAAGCAACCACTTCTGTGAACTCCAGCCATTGCATGGGCATATTGTATCGCCAAATTAATTTAAATTTAATTCCTCTAATTAGTCTTAATCCATGAAAAATTATTAGTTGCTCTCTCTACCATAATTCAAAGGGAAAGGCATGGCAGCCGCCGTAGCCGAAAACGTATGGTGTGCGCGCTGCATTCGGAGTGTTTTGGGTTCGAATCATGTAGTGCGATTCACTACCTTTAAACGATCCGACAATCGTACTTTTATCGTTTACACTGATGACTGTGCGATTCACTAACTTATTCTTTACGGCACTTAACAGCTGTCTCGTTTTATTTATCCAAAGTGATAAACTAAATAATCTAAAAATCCAAAAAGGAATGGAAAAAAATAAATGAATGCGAGCTATCGAATATAAATTTGAGCGCTTGTAATAAGATATTAGTGTATTTCAAACTACAAATATTCATAATTGTTTTGATATATTGCAATGTTCCATTGGAGCGGAATCCCGGACTATCCTCTGAGTGATTTAATAGAATCGTCATCAACTCGACTGCAAGGAATAGCCGGAATCACCTGGAAATATGCCATGGTTTTCGTTTTCAAAAGTCGCACCATTATTAATGGTGTTGTGCTTGAGTCATAAAAGTTTGCTTTTACCATTTGAGCATTAATTGAATGGTTTATATACATATATGATGGTTGGCATAAGCCTCCTCGTGATTCTTTGGGGCCTAAATTGGTACATGAGTACAATCGATGGTCCCAATAGTGCCCCCTCCATAAAAGGTGACGACGCTGAAGCAAACATTTCTTTGCAGCTTGGCGCTCCACTTGGGACATATGATAACTGTGAAAGTTAGAAATTAGGTATTCAGCCAAGTCTGGAGTTAACCGATATATATTCTGAAATTCTGTTGCATTCAAATAAAAGGGATTGTCCATATCCTGGAATAAACGTCGATCCCCTATTGGAGCGCTTACTTCTTCGTCACCTCGTGATAAATCATATGCCAAATATTCAAAGGCCATTCGTTTCAAGAGAACAAATCACCGAATTTAAAATTTATCTTTTATTTAAGTTGAAATAACGAATTCATCCTTTTTTGATTGAGTTAACAACATCGTTTAGTTTTCGGTAATCAACAGCTGACTCGGCGATGTCGAAAATCGTTAAAAAAATGGCTGCTGAATAGCAACATCATTAAAATTTTCGTTAAAATCGGTTAACCATGCGAATGTCGTTAAAATAAGTTAGTGAACCGTACCACTAGTCGGGACAAGTAACATAAAAAATTATCGAAATGTTTTTTTCTAATAGCGGTCGCCCCTCGGCAAGCAATGGCAAACCTCTGAGTGTATTTCTGAAAAAGTTCTCACAAAAATCATCTACCGTTCGGGGGTAAAATTTTAGGACCCTCAACAAAAATTGTGGGAGAAGTTCGACCAAACATGGAGATATATGATGTAAGCGATTCATGATTTTTATTATTATTACAGATACAAAATTTGATATTTGACAACAGAGTACTTATGGTTTTTTCCTTAAAGGTGACCTTGCGCGGATCACTTTTGCTGAACATACTTATCACATGTCAGTATTTTTTTGTATTTGTGTTTAAAGATTAAGTGAATTAGAGACTTGCTGAGCTACATCTTGGATGTCTAATGAAATTTTATTTCTTACCAAAATTTTAACACTTCATATCTAGACTTTAACCACCTGCCACTATTCCTCCTTCCGTTAACTTTTAATATTTTTTCTGAAGGCATTTTAAAGTGGATATTGTACTTAGCATCATAACCAAACAGAAACTCTTCAAGTCACATATTTCAAATGCCATTTTCTCAAAAAACAAAATTTAATTTTTCCAAAAAATTAAACAGAGTTATCGATTTGCATGGCTGGACACACATCACACTAAATCGAAGCCTTTAGTGATAGTGCAATATAAGTGAAATATAAGTAGATGCGTCTCATATTCTCAATATAAGTTTTTTTCAAGAATTTATAATCACTAACGAATATAATGATAGTAAAATTTTAATTGCACTGCCACTAATGCTTTTCGCATTCATAATTTAGTGCAATTTACCACCTAAATATACCATAGGAGCACCTAATATCCTAACCTTTACAAATATAATTTATATTTACACTATATTTTCAATATTCAATCGTTGAGTTAATAACTCAATAAATCTTTTTTCGAAACTCCAGTTTTACCTACTTAGCAATTAACTGAATTGAAAAAAGTTACATAGAAAAATTACACTCATTGACTTAAAACTTTAAGGAAGTTAGCATAAAGTAAAGCTAATAATTTTTTGGAAATGAAGTTGGAAGGAGAATTGATGCGATGAATTAATTAAAAGGCGTATACTTATTTAGGTTTATTAATTGTAATGCAATCGGCACAACGTTTCAAGGCAGCAATAATGGAAAATTGTTTTGAGATTATTATTACCGCGGAAGAGTCTGAGGTGTATTAAGTTACAGCTGCGATATATCTGATTACCATTTCATAATCTAATTTGATGAATAATATGGTCTATCTTTATTGCAAAGGTTTTAATAGCTGTTGGTTTCTTCATATTTGGGTAATTGTTTTTTTTCTTTGCTTGTTTACCTATTTCAAATTAATGACATTTAACATTAAAATAATAAATAGTGTGGCAAGATGTTGTATCTCATATCGATCTTTAGATAAGCTTTCAATTGGCTGACTAATTTATATCGATTCACATTTTGTTAGTTAATGGAATTATTAATGCTTTAACTTAGCAGATATTAGAGCATTCTACAATTTTTGTTTTAAAAAGGACAAAAAAAGGGCACAAGAATGAATCACAGTTGACTGTTTGTGATGATTATTTATAACGGAGATCGTAATATCAATCATTTCGTTCAATAGGTCGAAGACTTTAAGGGTAATACATACGTACAAAATCTTTAAATTTTTAGTTTTTATGTAAACCATATGAAGACCAGTTCTTCGGAAGAAAATTAAAAAATTTCTTTTCTTTAAAAACGCTTTTTTTCAAACCTAAATTGCTGGGCAATTTTTTGAAGAAATCTTTTTTTTTACTGATTTGGAATGACTAAATTCCAATAAAAGAGAGTTTTAAATTCAACTGTTCCTCCTTTCTTCTTTTATTAAAATTTACTTAATTTTTTAAACAGTTCCACTTCCAATTATTTTCAGCTGGAACAAAAATGCTAACTAAATATTCTGGTATTCGAAAGCCGGAGGTCTTTATAAAATGCTCAATACTAGATACAATAGATTATTTGCAAATATTAATTTTTTTTTTTCTGACTTCTCCTACAATTTTTGGTATGCATCTTGATGTTGAAACTCCTACTTTAAACGCAAAATGATTTTTGTGAGAAATTTTTTGTGAGTTTTTATTAGAAAAAGCCTTTCTAAAATGTTGCTACTTGTCCCGCCCAAGATTCGAACGCCGTCTGCAGAATGCATACGCTACACACTCGATTATGGTGGCTACGGACAAATATCAGATAGTTGACGAAAAATGTAAACACTTTAGAAAAATAATATATTGATTACTTTACTAGCATTAAAAATAATTATAATATTTATTTTAGTCTCTGTAATACTGAAAGCTTTGCAATTTACGCGAAAATATTTTAATATTTTAATCAAAAAAAAAATTAGAGAGCATTGCTAGAGGAAACAAATTGTCTTGTCTTAATTTAAGTCCTCTATTTTTTCACTACGTACTGACTTATTATATTTTCGAGAAACATTACTGCTTAAATTTTTGGAAATCATTTTATAAAAATAGAGTAAACGGTTTTTTTGCGATTTAATAGATTTTTTAATTTTAATTTATCACAATCGATTATATTTTTAATTTTAATAAATGAACTCAAATTTTAGCAAAACATTTTTATAATCGCTACTCATAATCCATCTTAATGCCAGAATCTCTCACTGTGCACACTGTAGAAATGTAGCCGAATATTAGGCCAGGTTCGTAGCGTAAGTCTTTTGTTAAAAAGCATTTGCTTTGCTTGTACAAGGTGGCGCAAAAGTTGTCAGACCATGTTCTTTGGACTTCAATTTTGTTTACTCTGACTTATTTAAAAAGTCAAATCTGGAATTCTTGTAGGCCAGGGAATATCACCAAAATGCGATAACAAACGCTTTCCATGGTTACTTCAAAACCAATTCCTTTTATTTTTGCCTTAAACATTTCATAAATGTACTGACATTTGCCACCACTGGCAGACGACTTTTGCGCCACCCTGTACCATTTCTATAGATTCTTCAAATGCAACTGCATAATAAAACGATTGAATATGGGTGGGTATTACAGAAACGCTGCCTAATCCAGAATTTTTTTTTTAATTTTGATACATTTTCATAACCGCGCATAACTTTAATTCATATATCTACACAAAAATGCTAATCAAAGGAATAATATATCAATACCTATATTGCAATGTGTAGCCCTTTATGCCAACACTTGGAGTACAGTGGCACATATTTCGTGCCAAGAACTTGAAACATCTAGTCGTGTAAGCTTTATTTAAATTCTTTCTTTTAAAGTAAATAAATATGAATTCTGCATTTCTGCCCTAAAACCCCTTCTCACAAAATTATCTGTCGATATAAACTGTCGATTCATCCATTAAAACGCACATCACAAATTTAAAGGAAAACTCGGCCATACATCTATGTATTTGCCATATGAATATAGCAGTTCTATAAGTGATGGAATAGTGGTATTTTATTTTGAGCTTTGATTGATTGAGATTATGACTTTGCATTTATTATGCAAAGTTTCACATTTATTTAATTATTAGCTGTTGCTAAACTTCAGTTACTTTTGTTAAATTTCTAAAGACATATTGCTTTATTTTTGATTTTGTTCTATAGCAGCTTTTAAAAAAATAAATATTTAACAGAAAGCATGAAGATCACATATGAGCTTTAATTAAATGATTAAATAACAAACGAACAATAAAAAATATAAAACCACCATTTAATCATAAATAATTTTGTGTCAAATAAAAAAAGATAAATGTAAACACCCATCATTACTTGAGCGGACGAAACAAACGTGAAAACTAAAGCTGCTATTGCTATTGTTGTTACTTAAACAAACGAAATGTCAGAAGTTTGTACGAGCAAGAATGCGAAACTGGTAATCAGTCAATATTTTAACTTTGTCTTTTATATCGTTAATTTTTGCTTTTTCTCTTTGCTTTTATGCTTATTTTTATTCCTTTGAATGCTTTTCGGAATTTCTACTTGATTGCAATCATTTCAATTACACTTAAACAAATGATGAATTAGCAATTTCTACAAATGCAAACTTTTTTGTTGAACGTTCACCTTTTTCGGATAATTTACTACTGCTTGTAAATTTTTGTAAATTTTTTGTGCTAACAATATTTGGCAGACCGTCTCGGATATGATTTGTTCTCCATCAGCGTCAAAAAATCAGCCAAGCAAAAAAACAGCAGCTATAGGGCAGTACCCGCCGTCAGCAAAAAAAGTAAAAAAAAAAGCAAATAGATTTGCAACAACCTCAGCAGCAGCGATAACAATGGAGGCGATTTCACCAAAACTGATGGGATTGTTGTTGTTGTTGTTGCTGCTATTGTTGTTGCTATCTCGGTGGTATTGCAGGTTAGTTTTTGGTTGAAACTATGGACTTAAAATTCAGTCGCCCTTTGCTGACCTTTTATTGGTTATTGCCTTTACGTGGCAGTTCGCGATGTCGGCGTCGATTGTTAGCGATTTTTTTTTATCGCTTATTTTCATACATAATTTTATAGCTACATGCATGTGGAGACATACATTCTTACATATTGTAAGTGTATACTTATATGTAGTAAGTTATATGTATTGATGAGCCCACACACATATTCCCATTCTAGGCTATTTATTTTGATGGACAGTCTTTTTGGTCTTCGCCACAGCAGTAGCCTCCAACCGCAAATTAAGTCATTGACAATAGTCAAATATACATTTTCTTTATTTTATAGAAAAAAAAAAACAATATTATTTGCTTGCTCAAATGCGAGTTTCAATTAAAAGTTTAAATTTTAGTTGAACTTCGTAACGAAAAAAATACACATTTTGTTAAATAGCATTCTCTATTCAAAATTAGCTATACAAAATTAATTGTTAAGCGGCAATCAAATATATAAAATTTCCAACATATCGAACTGCACTGATATTAAGAAGCAAACTGCGAAATGCAATAAAATTTCCTCAACAATGCAACGTGGAGAACTCACTCATGCCAACTACAATAAGTAGCGAAAACTTGGAGGCGTTGTGCAGCCCCGCCTCTTGGTAAATTTTAAAAACTTCAATAATTTTTTATTGCATTGATAAGATATTTTATTTCTGTATATTTTCTGCCCATTTACCAAACGAAGTCAATGGGTCAAGCTACTATAACCAATCAAAAGTAATTGGTAGTTCTGTTGCAGGCATTCGAATTACTTTGAACTTAGGGTATGTTTTTCCTCTTGGATATTGTTGGCTTTTGTTGATTTTGAAAACTTTTTTGCATTAAGTAAATATATTTGTATTTTAGTTTCTTATATTAAGGCTCGTTGAGTCAATAAATATGCATTGTTATTAGGCGCTTAAACTTTTCCATAAACTGATATAGATTATCGAATTCTATGCTGTCAATATTCGATTGAAGTTGAGTGAATTTGTGCGCACGATAGTCGAGGAAATTGATGCAGATATAAAAATGTATATAACAAAATATTCAAAAACTCAACCTAATAAATTCATTTTCAGAATTTTAATCTTTATATACTCATTACAAAAGTATTATTTTATTATTAGCAATTTACAACTTTTAATATATTGTTTGAAGCATAACTTCACTTTTTAGTACCTTTCTAACATATATAAAATTTATTAGTTGTGTTAGTTAGATAAGGTTCTTATGATCACAGGCAAATAAGGGGGTACATAGGTCGCAAGCAGTGATAAACTCGACACATATTTTCAGCAATTTCCATACCGTGAGCGAAATTTTCGATATTTTTTAATCCGTATATGGCCTTGGGGCAGTGATGCAGATAGAGGAGAAGTCAATTAAGCCATTTATATCCTGCCATTCTTACGTATATCATATAGCTCGAATAAATATTAAGATATCTGAACGAAACTTGAAAACGTCAGTATTGAGAATTGGGGAAATCGGGTAATGACCTCCACTATATTAGGAACACACTTTGGAATTTAAGTCAATCAGAGTAACTCAAAAATTTTTGAAATCGAGCATATAGCGGTAATTTACACATTTCCAAAAAATGCGATTTTTAATTCGATGCGTTAAAAATAGCCATCCTTTTTAAACCACCACAAATGAAAGTTTACAAAAAATTAAAATATTCGATATTTTGCTAATTCATCCAAACTTGGTGCGAAGATTTGGATTAAGAAGGCAAATACGTAAAAAGGGAAACTAATTACTTTTACTTGAGCTTAGTAATTTTATTCAGCCCTTAGCTTTTTTGGTTTTTTCCTTAGTACTTATTCAATTTTTAATAAATTTGTAGATGTATATAGAACTCAACGCTTATTTCTTTCGCAAAATGTATTACCAGTATAAGGTTTAATATAAGTATAAGCATAAGTATAACTATAAGTGTAAGTATAAGTATAAGTATAGGTATAAGTATTAGTATAAGTATAAGTATAAGTATAAGTATAAGTATAAGTATTAGTATAAGTATAAGTATAAGTATAAGTATAAGTATAAGTATAAGTATAAGTATAAGTATAAGTATTAGTATAAGTATAAGTACAAGTATAAGTATAAATATAAGTGTAAGTATAAGTATAAGTATAAGTATAAGTATTAGTATAAGTATAAGTGTAAGTATAAGTATAAGTATAAGTATATGTATAAGTATAAGTGTAAGTATATGTATAAGTATAAGTGTAAGTATAAGTATAAGTATTAGTATAAGTATAAGTGTAAGTATAAGTATAAGTATAAGTATAAGTATAAGTATAAGTATAAGAATAAGTGTAAGTATAGGTATAAGTATAAGTGTAAGTATAAGTATAAGTATTAGTATAAGTATAAGTGTAAGTATAAGTATAAGTATAAGCATAAGTATAACTATAAGTCTAAGTATAAGTATAAGTATAAGTATAAGTATAAGTATTAGTATAAGTATAAGTATAAGTATTAGTATAAGTATAAGTGTAAGTATAAGTATAAGTATAAGCATAAGTATAACTATAAGTGTAAGTATTAGTATAAGTGTAAGTATAAGTATAAGTATAAGTATAAATATAAGTATTAGTATAAGTATAAGTATAAGTATAAGTATAAGTATTAGTATAAGTATAAGTATAAGTATAAGTATAAGTATAAGTATAAGTATTAGTATAAATATAAGTATAAGTATAAGTATAAAGTATTTAAAGTGTTGAGCGATTCGATTTTAATTCTTTATAATATAAAATAAAAATAATCGATTAATGAAAAAGATGAACAGAAAATGCCATGGACCGTAGCGGTTATAACTGTTATTAAAAAAAATACTTTTTAATCATTATTTCTTCAGTGTTATTATCTGGGCAAAAAATAAAACTCAAGAATTATCGATTATTTCTTAAGCAATAAATAAAAACCAAAAGTAGGTTATTTACTGAGTAAAATATAAAACTCAAAAAATAACGATTAAACTTGAGTTTTTTATATAAAACTCAAAAAATAAAAATCAATGTCTTTATTGCAAGGAGTGATTTGCTTTAATCCTTATACACATAAAATTTCTCTTTCTTCGCTAGAGATTCTAGTAATATATAATATATAATATAAGAGATACTTTCCATTTCAAGACTGAACCGGTTCGGCGGCTTTAATTTTGCTGTGTAAATCGTATTTTTCCGTCTTTGAAATTTTCTCTGGAATTCTCTAAAAATTACCGATTGTGATAATTCAATTTGCAAAATTTTCAATATATGTAGTAAAACCTAATATAGTTTGCATAATAAAATAGAAATCAATTCAAAGCTGAATAATATTTTTTAACATTTGAATAAATTAAAAATACTCACAAGTTCACGACGTACCCGCTAAACACTTGTTTGGGATAGAAATATTTTCACCAAGCTATGTATATATCTTAAAGTAAATATGAAAAAGCTTAATATTATTTCCTCATTAATATTGATTTGAATTCCATGCAATATTTTTTCAGATTTCCCGATACTACTTGGTAAGGCATCGGTGTAAATATTAATGTTAAAGCACATTTTAACTTCGAACTGAACACATATCAATTTTGACGTGAAATGCTTTGGCGTCTATTGTTTCGCTTAATTAATTAATTTGCATTCATCACGCTTATTAAACCAGTTGTAGTTGTTATTTATAAGATATTAAATTTATTTAAAGTAACAAACCGTTGTGTTTGGGATGTTATTTTTTCCATGTGGGCGGCTATGGGTAACTTTTGTATTTATGGCGATTAAATATTCGAAGATTTTTGATTCGATTTTCAGTTTATTCTTCAGTTAAATATTTACACACTACTTTACTTGCATTTCGGCATTTCGATATTTACATGTTTATGTAAATGACGGAGGCATGAGGTCAATGCCGTAAAAACACGGAAAAATATTGATTGTTTTATTTTGTTTTGTTTTAATTCATGAATGGACCTTTAGCGGTACTGCGTATAGTGAATGAAATTATACAAATACTCAGATTGGCGAATATTCAGGGGTACGTGAGATATTCAGTGATATAATCAGTTTCCAGCTCCACTAATAACAACAACAACATTTACAAAAGTCATTTGGCATTTTAATGGAACTTATCTGGCATTTGCTTCAATAATGTTATTTGATTTGTATTGTTCTGTCTTCAAAAAGCTGTTTTTTTGGTATAATTAATACACGTCGTCTCGTACGTCACGTGACTTGATATTTGCCGCTTACGTCACTTTACTCAGTTTAGGGTGTGCGTCATTATGCCGCAAATGGGATACTATTAATATTATGCCAACTCCGAACAGCGGGACAAATATTTATGATGACTTTCTTTCAAACCAGAAATGTACTCAGAGGTTTGTCATTGCTTGACAGGATAACATGCCTTCGCTACATACGTCAGCCGACACTTTACGAAACATACAAAACATTTTCTATAATATCTAGCCAACTCCGCCTAATGATAATAAAAATTTTCGCATTATACGAAATAAAAAATATATTTTATGTACTTTTAACAATTCACGGTCATGTTTTGTCATGTCGAAATAAGGCGGAATAACAATATTTTCAAATTAGGATGGAATAAATTGGAATACATTTATTATTGACCCATAGACCAAATCGGAATTAGACAGTCGGCATAGTTGTTCCGAAAACATGAGATTCTAAGGCGAATTCATATAAGGTGAAGTTGAATAAGCAGCTGATTAAAATCGCTTGCCGAACGTTAAGTCAAAATGGTGTGTTGTAAATAATTCTATAATTGTGCGTATATTTTGTTAGTGTAAATTTTTGTTATTGTACTTAAAACATCACCTGATATGAATTCGCTTTGAGTTATTCTGTGATATTCACTCAAAATTCATTTATGAAGTTCGGAAGAACAAAATGTACACTATTATATTATTCACACAATGACAGTAAGGATCGGTGAGAATTACAACAAACACTTAGTTTTTACAAAGAACTGCACTACTTTTTCTCATTTCTACCTCTAATTTTGTGATAGAAAGTATCACTACTTTTACTAGTTTCTACCACAATTTTTACTAATGCTACTACTAATTATGAAATTTCCTTTATATAAATAAAATTTTGAAATTTCACATGTCAGTAGTATAATGTTTCCAATTTTTTATTTGCAAACCGTCATCAACAAAAAACTAAAGAAATAAAACCGTTAAGCATTTCGTGAGTTCTAGTTTATATGGTGAAGTAAATTTTGAAATGACCGATACAAGAATATTTTTTTCTCTTCTACCTGAATCCGTAGTCGGAACCTAGTTATTGTAAAAAAAGTTTGAAATTATTGCGCATTGTTATAAATCGGGATTAGCAACAAACCTTTGAGAGCATTTCTGCCATAAAAAACTTCAGATAAAACTCAGCTGTCCTTCGGAATCAGAACCGAAATTTTAGGTGCTTCCATTTGTCGTGCAGAATCGAAACACACACCACAATTTAGAGAAGGAACTCGTAGAAACAGCGAGCTTTATATATTATTGTAATAATATATCACACAGAGATCGAGCGGTAAATATTAAGCGAATCTCTTTAAAATTTCTCTAACCATAACCTTCTTTGGCATAGAAAATTAGTGTTAGATTTATTATTTATTTAAATTAAAAGTCTAATATTCATTCCCGCAGATCTGCTAGTGTACTTACCATTGTTGATGCGGATGAAGTGGTCGATTTTAACTTCACAGGGGTAATTTGAACTCCGCCACAGGCCACAGCAGTGTAGAGACTTAAAATTTTCAATATTTTTAAACTCACAAATATTTATTTTTTTTTCATTAATTTGTGTACACTCGAATTTGAGTACTACAAATAATTTACGTTCACTTATTTGCACTGTTTATTTGAGTCTTCGATAGGAAACCTTCAATTCAAAAACAAACTTCGTATTAAATACCTTTAGCCGAGATGACACAATCAATATTTATTTTTGCTTAATTACGAAAACTTACATACATACATAAATATATGAACGTACATACAAATGTATTTACATATATACATTTTAAATGATGATTTTCAATACCACTGACATAACTAAACCCCAAAGGCGAGTGCTAACAGGTGACTGCAAAGTAAATGTAGTGAACAGCGTCTTGAAAACTGACACTTAAATCCATATGTACATACATATATACATTTGTACGAATATAACCAACAACGACAGCATCGAATTTCCCAAACCACAGCTGTCACTCATAGAAAAGTGTGACAGGAAGAGTGTGATGTAAATTACTGTTCAATTGTAAATTGTCAGCAAGTGATTTAACTACTAATTATTGGCAGGGCTACATAGTAGGTCGTGAGATATTTTTTTTTATATTTTTATTTGTGATTATGTATTGCAATTATTTATGTCAAGGAATTAAAACGGAAACGAACGCCTATCGTCAAGCTTTAAATGAATGGTTGTGTAAGTGAATTGTTATGAGGCAAACAGTGGAAAAATTAGATGGTTAAAGTATCCAATTTGATATTGACATAAATATATATATTGGTTTTCAAAAAGCAAATGCGGAATTTCAATACTCTCCTTCCTAAGAGTATTCTATATAGAAAAAATATTCGTTATATTTTTTAAATAAAAAAATTGTTTAGATTCGCTGAAAGTGCTTAAAGTTTCCCATGTATGTGGGATTAATAGTTGACAGGCGGTAACCTGGAAAGTAGGAGTAACAGGATAGATAGACGGCAACCTTGGAAGTGAACGAAAAAAGAACGAAGCGTCCATCATAGCTTTAAGTATAGAGAATAAGAAGATAGTTTTTAAGGAGTAATGTGAGAGCAGCAAGACGGTTCGGTCGTACTTTTTGAATAAACGTTGAAGTAAAAGCCCATGTGTTTTATTGCAATATTGAACATTACTACAAAATTGGGGGCTCGGCCGTGATTTGAATATCCGTGTGAAAAGTAAAACTAAAAGGAAAATCTAAAGTGACAGTGACAGTGAAACAACCGAATGCGTTCGTGATGTTTATGCGTAAGTGCATGGGCACGAGAACGCAAGCATAATTTCGAAAGAACAGTGAGAAAAGCTTGAACTTGAAGTGATGAAATATACGCATTGTACGCATAATATGGAAAGGAAATGCGTAAAAACTGATCGAGAAAAACTGCATTTAAATCAGTGCGTGAAATTAATAGCGTGAAGGGGAAAACTGAGGGAAAGTCGGTTTTCCGGGTGCAGTTGGCATATGCGTAGTTACATAGGTACGTATGTAAGTATGTGCGAATGTAAGGAACCGGCGGTTATTTCAAAACGGTCACGTAGACGGAGAAATAGAGAAATGAACATTTGAGAAACGAAAGAGAGTGTAGGTAAGCAGTGCTGCAAGAACAAAAGTAAAAAAAAAAAAAAAAAAATAAAGAAAAAACTTTGAAACAACTTTGAACAATATTAAAGAGAAAAAACAACGGTGGAGTGTTTGTGCGCAGAAGCGATGAACTAGTTTTCCGGGGATATTACTACACATGAATAAATTGTGCAGGGTGCAGCAAAGCACAGACAGTTGTATTTTTTAGCAGAAATTTTAAATCGGTGGTGGCTCATCGAGCGTTAAGAGCATGCACATAAACCAACATACGTAAGCAGGTGCAGCAAAGCACAAACCTACATATGTAAATACATATACATACGTATAGTGTGAAAACTAAATTTGGTCGGCGTGAGTAGCAGCGGTGAGCAACAAAGAGAAATCGACGCAGAGAAGGCGACAGAAGCAGCGTAGCGGACTAGCGTGAGCAGAAAACTTTATTTAATCTCAGTAGAATTGTATTTGATTTTCTTTGCAGAGTACAGTAGTATGTAGTTGAGAATATTGTTAAGAGTTATTTTGTAAGTTTACGAAATATTTGTTTGCATACGTGCATAAAGTTAAGTGGAAAAGTAAAATTTGGAAAGTAAATTCTTAATTTAAATTGTAATAATTTCTGTAAGTTGATTTTGCATGCGATAAATTGATTGTATTTTCCACATACATACATACATTTGAACTTGTAAAATGGGCGCGGACACTATAAGAGCAATGAATGTAGAAATGCTAAAAGCAAAGTTAAGAGAACTTAATTTGAGTGTTGCCGGTGGGAAAAGAGATTTACAATTGCGTTTGCTTCAGCATGTAGTTTATGGGGTTGAAAATGAGGAAGAAGAGGCAGAAAGTGAACATGGGTCGACAAATTCATTATACGCAGAGGCAGAGACAGATAACTTAGGTGCGCAAAGGGTTTTCTTTTCGTTGCGAGATATTGAAGACAGTGTGTCACATTTTTTTGGTGACGGAGCGTATGATGTGTGCCATTGGGTGGGGGAATTCGATGAGCTGGCTGACAGTGGGCTGG
Source organism: Anomoia purmunda (assembly GCA_951828415.1). Classification (NCBI taxonomy): domain Eukaryota; kingdom Metazoa; phylum Arthropoda; class Insecta; order Diptera; family Tephritidae; genus Anomoia; species Anomoia purmunda. The sequence continues at coordinate 29,093,792 of OX639996.1, read as the reverse complement.
AATAACCTACAAAGGTTCGTGTATGCCAAACAGCTACTCAAGGGAGCTGCGAAAATATTTGTGCGGGGATTAGTAGGGGTTAGACACTGGGATAGTTTGAAGCGAGCGCTAATAGAAGAATTTGGGGAGAAATTGTGCGATGCGGAGGTACACCGAGCATTGAGAAATAGACACAAGCAAGCAAAAGAAAGTTTCCAAGAATATTTGTATGCCCTATTGGAAATGGGTAAGCAAATATCATTAGGTGAAAAGAGCACGGTGGAATATTTTGTAGAAGGCATACCGGATACTCGGGCAGGGAAGAGTATTTTGTATCAGGCGAATAATGTTAAGGAATTAAAAGAACAAATTCGCGTGTATGAGAAAATCAGGGGTCCACAAACATCGAAAAATAAAGAAAGTACACTCCAGGCATTTTCAGGTAAAAGTTCGGAGTATATAGTAAATAAGCAGAAGAAATGTTTTAAGTGCGATAAAGAAGGTCATTTGGCAAAACAATGTCCGGAGCCTGGGGTTAGCACTGTTACGTGTTACAGGTGTAAGCTAAAAGGTCATTATGCGCATGAATGCAAAAAACAGCTAACGGGTATGGTAGTGAAAAATGAACGGGTGAATACGGTGGGTGATAAAAATCTTAAAAACGCGGGGAAGGGCGGTATGATTTTTATTGACGCGGCAATCAATAATTTTACTTTCAGTGCGTTGGTAGATACTGGGTGCATCGCATGCATCATGAGGTACGATACATTGATGATGTTAAGAGATATAGAGCTAACTGATGAGAAACAACGTTTGTTTGGCATTGGTAGGGGTGAGCTTACGACATTAGGCAGCTTTGTAGCCAACATGACTGTGGATAAAGTAGTACTTAGTAGAGGTGAAGTTCCATGTAGTTAGAGAACGCGATATACCATATGCGGCGATGATTGGGAACGATGTGCTTAAAGACGTGGAGTTGGTATTTAGGGAAGGCAGTGTTGAGTTCAGGAAACCAAGGAGGGCTGCTGATAGAGCAGCTGAAAAGGGTGTAGATGGGATAACTACAGCAGGGGCGCAGGGGTCGCGTGATAGTGCTGAAGTGTTGGTGTCAGTACACGATGAGCATGCGTGTGGTAGTGCTGAAGTGGTTGTATCAGCCCGTGACGAGTTTAGTAGGCAATGGGATGATCAGAGTACAGGGTTTAGGGAACAAACGGATGATACCAATGAATCGTCAGGGGCAAGAGCCGATTTTGGAAACGCGGAGGTAGAACAGAGGGGAAAACGGTCAGGAAAAAGAGTTGAAGACATAGACGAAGTAGCGGGTGGAAACTTCTTGATGCGAGAGTTTGAAGCATTATGCTTAATCGAAACGGAAATGGACCAGGAGTCGGAAAGCGTCGATCTTTCGCATTTAGGGGAATATGAATCAAAATCGATAGCAAAATTGATTAAGGATTATTGTCCGAAGAAACCAGTTAGCACTCCGGTACAGATGAAACTGATTTTAACGGACGAAAATCCGGTATATCAGAGACCTCGTCGGGTGTCACATGCTGATCAGTGCTACATAGACGAGCAGGTGAAGACGATGCTCGCGGAAGGTATTATACAAAATAGTACGTCTGAGTATGCATCACCAGTTGTGCTAACCACAAAGAAAAACGGAACGAAACGGTTTTGTTGCGATTTTCGGAAAATCAATGAGAAAATTATGAGGGATAATTTTCCAATGACGTTGGTAGACGAAGCGTTAGATAAGTTGCAGGGAGCAAACGTATTTACAACACTTGATTTAAAAAATGGGTTTTATCACGTGCCAATAGAACCAGATTCGCGAAAATATACATCTTTTGTGACGCAAGGCGGGCAGTATGAATTTTGTTTTGTCCCATTCGGGACTACGAATTCACCGGCGGTATTTTGCCGATATACATATACGGGCGATTTTTCAGGATATGCTTAGAGACGGTACTGTTATTATATATATGGACGACATCGTCATTCCCGCTAAGGAAGAAGAAATGGGTCGAGAGAAACTGGAAAAAGTTTTAAAACGGGCGAGCGAGTGGGGGTTGCAAATAAGATGGGAGAAGTGTCAAATTTTGAGAAAGAAGATTAACTTTCTAGGGTATATCGTCGAGAATGGTAAAATTCTACCATCGGAGGAAAAGACGAAGGCGATTAATAGTTTCCCGATTCTGACAAGTAAGAAGGAACTACAACGGTTTTTAGGTTTAACCTCATATTTTAGACGGTTCGTGCAGAATTATGCTGTGGTAGCTAAACCACTTTCCGATTTGCTTCGGAACGCCGAAAAGTTTAGGATGGGGGAAGACCAATTATTGACAGTTCAAGAGTTGAAACAGGCGTTGGTGAGTGCACCAGCACTAAAACTTTTTAATCCTTCGGCGGAGACAGAGGTACATGCGGATGCATCAAAGTTTGGGTATGGTGCAGTGATGTTGCAGAAGGATCCGGAAGATCGGATGTTGCACCCTGTAGAGTTTATGAGTCGTAAAACTTCGTTAGTCGAAGAGAGGTATAGTGCATTTGAACTGGAGGTTTTGGCTGTAATAAAGGCATTGAAGAAGTGGCGTATATATTTGAGAGACATCAAATTCAAGATTGTCCGTCCGGTGACCGTCAAAAAACAAGACGTACCGGATAGAATTTTAAGGTGGGCTATGTATTTGCAAGAATATGATTATGTGGTGGAACATAGATCAGGAACTCGTATGAGACACGTAGACGCGCTAAGTCGTATGTATTGTTTGTTGGTAGAGGACTCGTTAAAGTTGAGACTAAGAGAAGCTCAAAGTAAAGACAATTGGATAAGGGCAGTGAAACAGATTTTGGAAACTAAAGAATACGAAGATTTTTTTTTAAAGAACGAACTGGTTTATAAGGATCCAGTCAAGGAACTGTTAGTGGTACCTTCCAGCATGGAAGACGAAGTTATTAAGTTGGCCCATAGGCAAGGTCATTTCGCAGCCAAAAAGACGCAGGAACTGGTAGAGAGGAATTACTTTATACCGGATGTTAACGGGAAGGTAGGGAAATTGGTTCAAGCGTGCATAGAGTGTATAATAATAGACGCGAAAAGGGGAAAGAAAGAGGGTATGTTGGCACCTATAGACAAAGCTTTGGAGCCATTGGGGACCTATCATATTGACCATGTTGGTCCGTTAACTGAAACGAAGAAAAAATATAACCACATTTTGGTAATTATAGATGGATTTTCAAAATTTGTGTGGCTATATCCTACAAAATCGACAGGAGTAGACGAGGTATTGGATAAATTAGAGAAACAGTCTGCAATCTTCGGAAATCCAAAACGAATAGTCACAGATAGGGGGGTGGCATTCACATCAAACAGGTTTAAAGAATACTGCAATCGGGAAAACATTCAACAGTTAGTAATAGCAACAGGGGTACCTCGGGGAAACGGGCAGGTAGAGCGCGTGCATCGAACGGTTGTTCCAATGCTTGCCAAAAAGTGTCAGAGTAATCCGGCCCAGTGGTACAATCATGTGCCAAAAGTACAACAAATTCTGAATAATACCGCACCTCGTAGTACGAAAATAACTCCCTTTAAAGTCCTAACAGGATTGGAAATGCGCGTACCAGATTACCCAGACTTACAAGAAATTTTAAATGAACTAGAGGTTGAAGAGTTAGACATGGGGCGGGATGCTGTAAGACAGGAAGCTCACGAGAATATAATGAAGATACAGAGGGAAAACTGCAAAACGTATAACAAGAGACGGAAACGAGATATTAAATATGAAATTAACGAATTAGTTGCCATTAAAAGAACTCAATTTGGGGTTGCAATGAAATTAAGAGCAAAGTATCTCGGACCGTATAAAATTGTTGCTAAACTGAATCACGGACGATACGAGGTGGAGAAAGTGGGAAGTCAGGAAGGACCGAGAAGGACTGTGACTGTAGCGGAAAACATGAAGAAGTGGGGCTAGTTATTCGAGGCCGAATAACAGTTCAGGACGGCCGGTTGTGGGATTAATAGTTGACAGGCGGTAACCTGGAAAGTAGGAGTAACAGGATAGATAGACGGCAACCTTGGAAGTGAACGAAAAAAGAACGAAGCGTCCATCATAGCTTTAAGTATAGAGAATAAGAAGATAGTTTTTAAGGAGTAATGTAAGAGCAGCAAGACGGTTCGGTCGTACTTTTTGAATAAACGTTGAAGTAAAAGCCCATGTGTTTTATTGCAATATTGAACATTACTACATGTATTTGAAGTGGGAAAAGAACGTTTTTTCGTGAAAATGGTATAGAATCGTTGAAAATCAGCAAACTCCTTCTAATCAAAAGACTTTAAGAAAAAAATACCTAATTGTTTATTTAGTCAGTTTTTATTTTTATTTTATTTATTTATTTATTTGCGAGAGTAACAACTAATTAATAATTATTACACTTTTATATATTAAAGCACTAGCTACTAGGGCCTTCGGCTTATCTCTAAAATAGGAATAGTTAATTGGTAGAACTGTTCAAAATACCAATACCTATTGGCAAACGCATTTCTCTTTGGCAGGTACTCATGATCTTTCGCACTGAAGAGTTGTGTAACAAGCGTGCGTATGTATGTGCAACATCCATGTGTCCATCATACATATTTACATACATATGTCTGCCTCTAGATGTATACTCAGTTTTTAATATTAACTACTTTTTATAGTTCACCAAATACTCTCAAAAATGCAAAAAAATTTCCTCGCAAAAGAAGACACTTGAAAAAATCACACTAATTGAAAATATTTTTATTGTTTAGTTTTCCACTACTTAATTTTGTCTTGCTTGTTATAAATTACTTGGCTATTTGCGAAATATTCTTAAATATTTTTATTTTCGCATTATTTTCGCATTATTTTCTTGAATTATCTAATCTTATTTTTTATTTTTTATTATGTTCCTTTTTTGGTTTTATTATTTACAAGTGGTTTGTATCGAAAAGATAATATAACGTTTTTGCTTCTCTACTTAATAGCCTATATAATAAATAGTTGTTATACAACAGAATACAAAAAATAAAAGTGGTTTTAAAATTAAGGATGATCAAAATAATCAAAAGGTAAAAAATCAAAAATAATAGAATATAACAAAATTTTAGTAAATATACGCTGCCTAATTAATGGCAACCATTTTTTTAAAGTTTCTTCAACAGCAAAGTAAACAACTCTAACTTTTGAGAAATTTTAATAAAATCTTAATAAAATGAGATGTAATAAGCTCTTCTGGGCCTAACGAAATGGAATCTTAAGAATTATCCTGAGACCAAAAGACAAAGACAAATTATTCAAAAATCTATTGACAATGGAAAATGGCGCGAAATGTATGAATAAAAAACATTGATACTGCTTTAGGATTGTGTTTATTTGAAGTTATAATTTGTTTTCATTAAATCGGGTAAAATGATATCCTTTCTATTTAGTCCTTTTTGGGCTCATTCTATAGTACGGATTTTTTCGTTAAATTCTAGGCTTTTTGACGGTTATTCTCCGTAAGGGATTCCAGAGTCTTTGGGTTTTTTAAATGTGTGGATTTATTTATTGGGTAGATATCGAGCAGGGAAGCATGGGAATGCTTTTCATGTATTCGTATGAGTAATATTGATTTCGTGCTTTAAAAAATATTGTTATTACATCGCAAAGCTAAAAACTAATTAAAACATCAGAATAACGAAAAAACAGTAATATGTACTTATATTTTTGTATGTAAAATTTATTTATGGTAAAAATTCATATATTTTCCAACTATGTACTTAAAGAGTTGACACAAACGTCACTTATACTGAAAAAGTAAAAACGCACACGCACTAATAGGTAATTAAAAATACGCCACTCAGATAAAACTTTTTTTTGTTTTATTTTATCGATAGCGCGCAATGCACCAAACGTGCAAATGATCATTTACAATGGCTAATTAAAAACACATGTATCACCCAAATTACACCGACCTAGTCACACCTTTTTTACACCTTTTTTAAGTGTTGCAAATAACCGTGACAAAACCACCAAACTTATAAAAAAAATAAGCTAAATTTAAATTGTTGACTGTATTGTGCGACAAAATCTAACTGTTAACGGTGAAACGAAACAAGCGCAAATTTATATAAGTAGTCGAAAAAAAGGAAAAATGTGAGTCAAAGCGCCAGTTACCATCTTTGGCTGTATGTGAGCTTTAGAGTGTTTACTAATATATGTATATATGTATATTTTATATGAACATGAGACCAGCCTTTTTAAAATGTACCAATTTAAGTTTTCATCACTGTCACAATTTTGTCTGTTTCTTGATCGGATATGTAGAAAACGCGCCCATTTAAATTATAAACGGCAAAAACCTTCTAATACGTGGAATGAAAAAAACAGTCCAATGATGAAAGTCGTCCGATTATTTATACGCAAAGTTCTTTGAGAACTGGAAGTATCTGATGGTAATCTTCTGTTGCTATCTGAAACTCGGAGCTTGTCCAGCAAGTCCAACGAATACTTCAGGAAACCCCTTCAAAGTCCACAAGAGCCCATTGGGGAGAACTACAAATTCTAAATAAAATACTGCACTTTTTGCGATGGAATGATAAGGTAATTTTGATACCGATATACAGGAATCATACAGATTAGGTATCAATGAAATAAGTCATATCGAAATTCGTTACAAATATCATGTCCACACGGCAATGAAAACAAGTTGTTTTAAATATTGAACATGACCCTTCCAGACAGCATTCCTTTTTACTTACTGGTTTTCGATCGATGACATTTCTCTATTTAGTTACCTTTTTAACTTAAGGCAATCCGGTAACGGAAATGCCCCCCTCAGAGCTTCAGAGCTTTTTTTTTTGGCAAAAAGTTATCGAACACAGAGTTGCTTATGAAAACACAACGAAAATTTAGATGTTTTCGAGATTATCACGATTGGTTCGTAATAAAATTAGACAATACTTTCAACTTGTTTTCACAGAATATCACGAATGAGCCATAAACAGCAAGTATTTGTTGTCGTGTGGACTTAGTATAAAGCAAATTTTGCTTCGGAGCTTCTTTCTCCTCTTATATTCTGATTATGAATCGCCCTGTGATTTATAGCTGCTACCGAAAGCCGCGAAAAGGTCCCAAAAGTTAAATGCTTTACTAAAGTCAGTATAATGATACGTTCACACGACCCAACTTTTCGAGTGGAAGAGTAAAGTGGATCAATGTTCAGTACAGAATAATATTTTTTCCAATGTATGGTCTGCGTTAAATGCATTCAAAATTAAACATATAGTTTTTCAATGTTTATGCGGGTGATTTATCTGTTTTATTTATTTTCAGATCCTATATTATTAAGGGGTTATATACAAAGTTGGGGCTCAAAAAATCGAAAATATTTTTATTGCATATTCTAAAAGTACATACTTTATAGAATATCAGCGCGAAATTTCATCCAGATCGGATCACTAGATTCGAAATTACAGCCGTTCGCAGCGAACTGGACCCATCCATAATTAACTTAAAACAAAACTTAAAACGCAATTATCTCGGAATGGCATTTTTTGAAAAGTACCGTTGCCGTTCACACGATAACTCAAAAACTTATAAACCGATTATCATAATTTTTTTTTATAATTATTCGTATTTACAATCTTGTGTACTTGAACGATCGTTTTTGAATCCGAACAGAAAAAACACGCTTCGGGAGATGGGCTCTAACTCGGAAAATTTTAAATATTTTTTTGAAATTTAACTTGTTTTTTTTTTCTTCAATAATACTACCAACAAACTGTCTTTCGCTTTATTGAATAAAATTTGCAAAAAACCTTTAAAAAAAATCACGAACTTAGCTCACTTTTTCACCTCAACTTTGTATATAACCCCTTAACTACAGAGTTATGAATTATCAGAGGATGATTGACTTAGGACTTAAAAAATAAAATTCAACTCATACCAAATTTAGGGCATACGGACAGAGTTGATTTGAGTAGAAATTGGTATCGTTCATCCCTAGCTAAGTTCAGATTCGTCAGTGTTTCACATGTCATCAACACAAAGTTTCTGGCGAGTATTATATCCAAAACAGACGATAGCCTTAATTTGCGTTAGCTGATTGGAGAGCCGTAAATGCACATAATATTACATGCTAATATTAATATAAAACAGCTGCTTTTAGTTTATCCTGACACTGGTCGAAATGCAAGAGGCTGTCGTCTGTAGTGGTGAAATCTGAATGTGCATTTGTGCATACTAATGCAAATTAACACTGTTCATCTGTCCCGTATTTAACTGAAGTGGGAATTGAAACCAATGAAGGATGTGCCATTTCTCTCTTCAAATACTTTTAGTTTATATATCGGAGTTTTAGATGAAGTTGTTAAACCCTGGTATCTTATAAGTATACGGAGCGAGAAGCCATATATCTTACTGCAGGACTCTGTTCATTTACACTAGACCATGACGATTCAATATTAGATGCTCGAGAATTTGTACGGCCATATAATTCCAAACTTATGGTCGGCCATCCACCTCTTTGAATCATACTCCTTTAATCTATAACATTTAAAGTTCTGTTGAACAAAAGACCAATTAATATTCCCATAATATTCTTGAGTATATTGATCTAGTACAAAATTTATTTTAAAATCGAGACGTTTTCCACTTATCACATTTTCTTTTAATTTGGTATTATGTTGTTTTTATACTAATAGTAAGCGTGAGCTGATCTAATATACATACATATCTAGATATATGTGTCTGCACGGATGCATATTTGCACTATCTGGCTATTAAGAGCAAATTCAATTTCGTTTTCTTCATACCTACACTTTTTAAATGGTAGCGGACTGCATTGCATTAGAATTAACACAGAGTTTTTAGCTTGGTAACTCAAATACTTAGCAAATGAAATGGTTTACAAAGACTTACATGCATTGGCTTAATTCCAGCAAATACTTAGTATCTGGGGAGTTTTGACTAATAAAAAACTTAAATATACGTATTTGCGATCTGTTGAAAGAGTGCCGGGAGTTTGTCAATAAAAACGATTAAAATTTTTCAATACACGTATATCTGACTAAATAAACTATTTTCCTTTAACGCACAATCCCCAAGGTAACGTATTTATTTTGTTTGAATAGAAAGATTCAGCCGGAGCCATGTACAGTTGATTGTAACCCTTAACTGACCGGCATTTTTCTGCGCCTATCATCACGTTGTCCATCAGAAACTTAAGGACTGGTAACCTTTCGTGCAACATGACGAAGCAAGTGCGCCACTTTCATCGTTACATTTTTAAGATATTAGCAGGCACTGATGCGAATAGTGTCAGAATATTTCTGACGAACATCTGAAGCGCCATCACATGTGATGGTCGTCGTCAAGAGAGGGCTTTACTAATCAACTGACATTTTTATGGGTATCAAATAAAAGTAATAAAGAAGTCGGTAGGTTTCTTGTCTGAGGATAGGAGGTACATCGTTAATCTCGCCCTCGTTTACTTTCAGCTCATTCGCTTTACTTATCTGCACCTATAATGCATATATGTGCATAGCTCTTTCCAACAATTTTTACTAATTCTTACCAGCTCAACTCAGTTCTATGGGAATGATTGGCTATATTCTTTAAACTCTTGCATGTGGTCTGTGCATTCTTGAATTTCTACGAGCTCCTTTTCGCAATCTATGGCAACTTTCCTTTGTCCCTTAATACGGATCTAGTTTTTTTCTATTCATGACAGACTGGCACTACTCTGCTGGGTATTGGACCACACCATCTTTTTTATGAGATTCAGTCATATGCAAAAAATTTATTTCTCCGTTTTTCGAAGTTAGTCTTCGAAATCGAGATATAAGCCGAAATTGGAACACTTATTAAGAAAACAAAAAATAAAATGGAACTTAGCCAACACCTTGTGCCAAAAAACTAACAGCGCTACAAGCCACATCATGAACTTTATTGTCCAAACAAAAATATATATATTCTCGACAATCCAATTTCCTGCTCCTATAGCTCTAATTACCTTTCCACACATACTTCAAGAATGTGCCCTATATCCAAGCCCGAGAAGCCAAATATTTGATAACTTGTATCGTTTAACTGTCCTAACCTTCCCATCAAACAAATCAATAGCACTGATAACAAAGTTTTATTTTTACATATACATATATTCAAAACCTGTCGCTAGAGAAGTTTGGAGCAGTATTTCAAAGTAAAGGTTTATTTGATTGGTTCCAAACTATCTAAGGTTTGCTGTTTTTGTTTGAAGTTTTTTAGTATCTAGATCCAAACATTTTTTTTTATATTTAATTTATTCTTCTATCGCCAATTTTCAGAGATCGTAAGTTTTGTATGCTATGCAATACATAAAAAATCTGGAAACCAATATCATTCAAAAATATTGATCCCATTGAAAATGAAACTGATTACGATTTATGTTTATGTCTGTAATCAGTTTTGAAAGCTTATGAATCGATATTCAATAGTACAGATATCATTTATGCTATAAATAATATATAAATTTATTGAATTGCTACAAATTGTTTAAAATAATTGTGGCGCAGCATAAAATGACATTTTTGTTGCCAAATTAGGTGCAATCATTTTCCATCCCTGGTTAATAGCAGTCTATTGCGATTCAAGAATGGTAGAAAACAAGATTGCGCTTTTCACACTGAGAGCAACTAATAGTGACGTAATAGAATGAGATGAATAAATAGAAAATTCTAAAAAAGAATAGGAAGAAACGGGCAAACGACAGAACGTTCGAAAGTTTTGTTAGCATGCGTAAAATAAACGCAAGTTGATTTTATTTCGTCAGCGAATTGGTGGATTTTGTCAAATCGACAATGGGAGGATTAGTGGTCCGAGGAAGGCGTAGTTTTCGTCTTCGTTGGGCTTGACGAGAGGTTTTTCTGTAAAGAAACAAGTGTGGTGATTCAAGTCGGCAAAGGGCTCTGTCAACTTCCGTCTATCGCAACATATTCGATTTGCTATGCCTTAAGGAATTTGCTCCTCATCCCAGCAACCGTTTCTTGTCAACTTAGCAGAAACCTTCAGGGTCATTTCAGGAATCTCGATGCAATTAAAAAAAATATTACCCATACGTCCATGCATACAATACTTTCGATTATTTATGAAAACTACAAGCTGTTGAAGTTGATAGGCAAAATCTTCTACCAAAAATTATTACAAGTACTTTTCGGTGCACTAATTGCCTAGCAAATTTATTCATTTCACCTTGAACAGAGAATCATCATCATCAATTTAATATTAGTACAAATGTATGAACAAATTTATAATATTTTTGTATGCAATAAAAAAAAAACAAATTGTATACGATTATGTATGTCATAAATTACCGTAAAGTAGAGCAAAACTGGCTGACCATCAAAATCAATTTATGCCAGTGCATCGAATGCAACGATGGCAGCACTGACAGCCAGCCAAATTGGACGATTGCTGGCAAGAAGCGAAAACATTAACGCGCAGGTGGCAATTGTAGGTCGGAGACAGATGTATGTACATATGTACTCGTATGTAGAAAAAAAAATATACATATATCTACATACATATATAGTACAGGGCCGGCAGATGGCTGAAAGCAAGTGATCGGTGATTCGGAAGGGTATCGGCTGGAGAATTGTGAAACGCTTTTAGTGATTAAAATGCTTCGAACGTTTCGTTTTCCTTTCAGGTTATATCAATGCAGCTAAACATTGTACTTTATTATATATGTTTTATTTTCTTACAATCACTTTGTTTTTTATCTTAATTCTTTTTGAAGTTGCCTTGTTTTACTAAGTATGCATTGTTTAACAATTACATCATTACAATACAATTTAAAAGTGTTTTTGAGTATTTTACTGTTAATGAGAAACCCAAATAGAATACAGACGCGTGCCAATCAATAAAAAAATAAAAAAGCACTTAAGAAAAAAATGTATACATAACTGACGGGAAGTGGCATGTCTAAAGAAGTGAGATGAAAAAAGGTTTATTTTTACCTGGATTAACTCTAAGGTGTTGGTTTCTTTGGCATTTCCATTTATTCAGAAATTTGCAGGTACATTTTTTTGTAAATTAAGCATTAGAAAACTACTTTTGTGATGAATAACATTAGCATAACATTGGAGTCTTATCCAATTCATATCTTTTTTACCGGAGAAACAAAACTATTTAAAAATTATGTGCAGTGTTGTCTCCAAGTGCTCGCGTTCGTTACAGGGACGAGCGTCTCGCCACAATCCGCGAGATCCTTAAACATTCCGCTCGAGATCAAAGATTATTCATATGGTTGGTTAAAACTTTCTTACTGGTTTTACACATTCGTTCTCTACGAACCCACACCGAAGAATTTATTGGATTTTAGCGAGCAGGAAAGAAACTCTGGTATGATCACTGAGACCAGTCTGCCACAAAAATGGAAGACTTTAGACTGTGTTCGGAGAGAGATGAAAGCACTACTGGGAGTTTAGAAAGATAGAGAGACGTATTACGAGTAGTAGTAAAAATAAGAGAGAAACTGATGAACAGTTTGATTAACTTGCTGGTCCATCGGATCTGAAAAATTGTACCAGAAGGTTTCAAACTGTAATGAATTTCTATAGGAATGAGAACGGCGACCCGCTAACTGATATTCAAAGCATACTTTTATTATTAAAAGAATATTTCTTCACTTCGCTTAGAGGAGACATCAGCGATAATGCCGAACGAACATCACGGACGGCAAATCACTAATGATGATATTGAAATTCCATTTCCCATTGACGACGTGGTTCGACTAGCAACAAAGCGGCTAAATAACAACAAAACCGCTAGTCGAAAGAACTGCCTGCTGTTTGGAATTTAAGGTACTTTACCCAATCCACAAAAATGATGACCCTTCAGTATGCGCCACCAATCGTGCGATCAGTCTTCCCAGCATTTCATATTCCGTTCTAACGAGGGTTTTTTACTAAAGAATGAAGCCAACCGTCAAGTGATTGAACATTATAATTATGACTTTAGAGCTGGCAATTACATCGTCGATATGCCAAATATTGGAAAAGAACGGGGGAATCGGAATGCAACCACTCTCTGTAAGTTGTAAAGCAATCTTCAACAGCGCGAAAACCCGCCGTGTCGTAATTTGATATCCCAGTGAAACTATGATGATGAGCTGTGTGAGCGTATTATTGAAAAGAATTCTATGCAATACCCGATGGTAGTGGCAAAGAGAACGGAAGGTAGTTGGAGCATGTCTAATTTTATATTTATATTAAATCGTGCACTTTTTATTGGAACACTCTTTAAATACATTTTTACGATTTTTATTTTATCGATCATATTGCATCAAAATTTATGTATTATCAATTTATTTATTTATCAATCAGAAATAAGCGTTATCCTTTTTAGTAGTTATTTTCAGATTTACATTTTTCGATGCCCATTTCTTTTAATCAAAAAACTGAATACTCCAAAATATCGAAGAAATATTATCAAAAAACAAAAGCCACAAATATTATTAAAAAAAATGTGAGCCTAAAAATAAGATCAAATATATGTAATTGGAGAATTATCTATTGCAAAATTATGACCACATTGTGTCCTTTATTAACCCAGTGCCAATAACGCTGGCTCATATTGGTCCAATGCAATTTTTAATGGTCATATTTTGTTGTTCATATTTCAAATACTAGCTATTTATGCTTTATATAGCTAGAGGCATAGCCCCCTTTTACATCTTCCTCCGATGCAATCAGTAATTAAAATTAAGCTTTTCATTTAATTATTTTTAAAAACGGATACTCGGGTCACAGAGACTCGGTACACGCAATTATTTTCATGACATTGGCAACGGGTTAAAAAAAAAGATAACCGTTTTGGTATCAAGTAAAAAGGCTAGTATATTCAGAATATCAGGTTTCTTTTGCATCTATAGTGATAAGGCTGGCAAATCTAAATCACTACACATTTGTCTATAGCCGCCAGGATGTTATAGCTGGTATAAGGATATATTTACTTTGAGGAATTTAACTCAAACCTTTTCCATCTTTTTTCAGTTGAATTCATCACACTAATGGGATAATTTAAAGAGATATTGTCGATCCATTCTACCGCTGCTTTACAATGATATTTGAGTTTACCGAAAGACTTTTATTATTACGCACTAAATTTATGAAGTAAAATTATTCAGATTAGTTAAAGATATTTGCATTGAATCAACTATTTCAGTAATGCCAACTTTTAAACCAACATAAATTTTTTTTACAATCAAACGATCGCAGTTAGACGGTTCTCATTAATTCAACTAGAAATAAATGTCATTTGAAAATAATATTTATTAAATTGGCAACGCAACTAATTCGTAAATCATCTATCACATTATATATATAGTCCCATTAATATGCAAATTATGTGCTGTAGCGCCCACAACCATACAGTTACATATATTTAGTAGTTGCAAGAAATTTACAAACTCAATCTACAAGAATTTCAAGTGCAACGAGAAATTTGAATTTTTGATGAGTGCCACTTAGCTACAAACTTTGTGGTCTGTATGCTGTCGTTGTTGGAATTTCTTTATACAGAAATATAATTTATCTGAATTTAACAGCTGTTTTTACATATTTTTTACACACACATACAAACAAAACAACAATCATAGCAGTTAGCCGTTGCTTGGTGACAATTCACTAAGGGGCCTAAAAATGTATGTCAGGGTGTACGCTTATTAGTAAAATAAAATTTTCATTGAGAAATTTGAAAAACTCGTTAGCTGTCAATTAGACATTCACTTTTGCTAAGCTATTATTCATAATTGTGATAATATTTAATTCATACGAGTAGTATCAATTGCAGATAATTGCAAATTTTCAATTGCGTTGAAACATTGAAATCTAGAATTATCAGGAGTGTGATGTAAATCGCAAGATTACGGAAATACAGTAACTCAGACAATTAATCACTTGTTGCTTTTTTTAAATACTCACAATGTTTTTCATGACAATTTTTTTGTAAATTTTTTGAAAGACTTTCGTTCGTAATATAACAAAGAATATTTATGTAAATAAGTTAGAATTTCCAACTTAGTTAAACAAAGTTTAAAAAAATTTTAAAATTTGCGTAAAAAACAAAATTTTTATAAGAATTTTTTCATTTTTAGCTACTTTAGAGTTGCATATTATTATGCTAAATTAAATGAGCGGCTTTGCAGCGTACTCAAATACTAAATAGAAAATATGAAATTTTGATGAAATTTTTTTAATTTTTATAAATTTTGTACAGAGTAAAGACGCTGTAAAGAATAAATGGAAAATAAATATCAGAAAATTGTACAAAAATTTTGTTGTATTGCGTATTAAATTTTCATAAAAAAATTTTAGAAAAAATCATCACGAAAAACATTGCGAGTATTTTAAAAAAAGCCAACATGTTGTAAGTTCTTTGAGTCACTGTATTTCAATACAATTTTTAAACATATTTTTTAGATTGGTTTGAAACACAATTTATTGCGTAGCTGATATATATTTTATACATAGTTTATTTATTAAAAAAAGACAATTTTTATTGGGGATTATCAAAAATAAAATATTTAGCAAATAGTATCGATTCAAAATCGTACGATTTTTTATATTTATTTTTTTTCAGTTTTTGTTTGTTGTAATTTTCACAATAACATTTTCAGCATTTTAGCGTCAATTAATTTACAACAATTTATATAAAATTGTTTTTATGGGTTAATTAGTGAATTTTTTATTTAGGCTTCATCACTGCATAATTTTCTCGCATTCCTCGAATTCACACTGTCATTAAATATTTTGTTAAAGTAATTTTCTTTCCACGCTTTCGCTAATAATTTCACTAATTATTTTATTTTATTATCTCATCTTCAAAACCGTTTAATTAGCTTACAAAAATATAACACAGTAAGCCTTAAGAGCGTTATTTCAACGCTATAACGGCGGAGCGTGACAAGATACTTTGGCGACACGAGCTACACTGAACGTTTGACGGCGATCGCATAAGCTCCAAGTCTATTTCGACGCGAAACTGTCGTCTGACGAGGCGCATTACACTGGAGCTGCTTCAGTGTCTCGGAGTTCGTTTGTTACTTTAGGCAAGCATTTGCACACACACACAGACATTTGTGATCTTTCGTACATGCGCCGGAAACAACTTTGCTACTAGCTGCTTCGGCTGTTGTACCAAACATCTACACAGTGCTATGCTTTGCTTCTTTTGCACATCTTTGGGTTTATGCTACACCAGCTGAAAGCATTTATGTTGCGAGAGTGCGGATATAAAGAGAAATTCGATGGGAGTTCGTTTACCAAATAAGTTTTGAATCGACTGAAATCTCTTAAATGCGCATCTGCCGCTGTTGTACGAGTGTATTTTTCTATATAAGTATATAAGGTTTTGTGAGAAGTGTTTTTCATATCGGAGGTTTGTCATTGCCTGACGGCGGGCTAGCACTATTAGAAAAAGTTTTCTATAATATTTGATGTCGCTTGCCACGACCGAGATTTGAACCTGGGCACAGTGAAGGACGCTACACACACAGCTACAACGCCGGCATAATAGGCATACAAATTTGATGCAATTCTATTATATCCAAGCGCACTACACCTTTTTCAATAGTTCGTATTCGGTATACATTATTCATTTCAGTCAATAACAAACATTTTGATAATTATAAAAGACGGACTAAGACCACCCCCATTTCTCATGTGACGTTAATTTAAAAATCAAAAATCAATAACTATAATTTACTGAAATTTTGTATACAAGATTGGGTGGGAGAAAAGAAATTGTAGAGTTGGGAGAAAAGCACGCGCATCTCTCTTATTACAAAAAATCAAAGTATTCGGTATTTTAGTAAGCTATGTAGCAAATTCGCCCAATTTAGGTATGAAGAATTTAGGAGGTTCGGCATGGTACGTTAAAAGTAAATGATTTTTTTAATTTTATTTAAATCAATAAAAGTCGTTTAGGTTTTCAAAATAAAGTATATTATATTAATTATTTTTATTGCATATAGCATGTATGGTTTATTTGAACCAAAAACTTGCGCCGAGACTCTTGCTCGTTTACAATAATAAGAGTCTTATCGGAGTCAGTAGTTTGTAACAATTGTGTGCAAGATTAACATAATTTTTCCAGGTTTTTCCGAACCTCTATACTTTTCTCATTGCAACGCCTTTCACATTCGAGCACATAATAAGGATAACAATTGAAAAAATTCATAATTATTAAAAAGAAAAAATATGTATGGCGTTCACAAATGTTCTGCAAAATACTCCCTGATCAAATGCGAAAGTAGTCTTGGCGAGGCGGCTTCACTGAAGTTCCATAAAACTCCTATCATATTCAGTGTGTATTACTTTTAGGCACTAAACTCCCAACAATTTATTTTTTTATCTAACAAAATGAAGGTAAAGAAATTTCAAACGAATTTAAAATAAATACCTACATTAAAATATAATTAATAATTTTGCCATATTGCCAGTTTATTACAAAAGGCAAACATTATTTATAGATTACTCCTTCAATCATATGCCATAAAAACTGTGCGTTAGTTGGATAAAAAGTAGTTAACTACCGTCAAGTACAAAAGTTTATGATATACTCAGCATAAAGTGGTTTTCGTTACCCACAACAAAAATACAAATTATTTCATTTTGTCACAAAGGCGTAGGGAAATAAATTCAGATTGCCGATTGAAAGTTGAAAATTCAAATGTCAATCTTACACACGAAAAATCAATACATTCGCAAAATTAGGAGCCAAGTGATATTTACAAATGAAAATACATATCGTATAAGACCACTTGAAGCAATAATAGGGAATTTTAAATGTCATCATTATATTCTACACACACTGTCTGTGTAACTCCTTGTTATAAGAAAATCATATGGATTTATTCATGTTTGAAATAAATATTTTATGTTTGCTGAACAGTGCAATGCATTCCTTGATTTAGAGTAAATACAATTTTCTTAATTTGTTTACCCTAAACTAATATAGATAGAAGGACGAAGCTCGAGGACGTGATAGTATGCGTATAAGTCCTTAACATGTTTCTTTTTTATCTTCTGTTTTTCCGACAAAAAGGTTTTTCCGGGAAAGGTGGAGGTATATTTTTTTCGAAACTAATTGATGAACATTTTAAAGGATATTTACGGATAAAGTTTTAAAAGAAAATTTTCAATAACTACGAATATTCACCCTTGATTTAGAGAATTTTCTTTTTTATTTGATAGTCATTTCTATTTCCGTACTCAACTGAATTTTTAAAATAATTTTATTGAATTGACCATGTTCTTGAAATTTCAAAGTCGTTTAAAAAAATGCTGACGACAAAAAAACATTTTTACTATATTTGGCGGCTAGTTTTGCAAGTATATTGATTTCTTTGTGTGTTTGTATATATGTGGAAATCTATACCATACTTTGAATATTGAATATCTAAGAAAATATGCAATTTATTTTGTTTTTTCTTATCTGAGACATTTACTTGTCTTCCATTATTTCTTCTCTAATAGTTACTTTTATTTTTTACTTTTATGAACACAACCTGCACACTATGCGTCGGTCCACACATTGCTTCTTTTCAATGCTGTCTTTATGCCCCTACTTGACTAATCAGTTCAAACTTTTGATCCTTCTATGTACGTAGACAAATAACAACTCGAAGGATAGACTCGACCAAACATCTAACAAAGGATGTGAACAAAAAAAATAAGCATTTTCACTATGTAATTCCATATACAAATGGTGAGCAAAAGCTCACCTATAATTAAAGAGATCGACGTCTATAAAACTTGATGGCCAAGGAGTGCGAGAGGGGACAAAATCGAAGATTTTCGCTAGCAAATATTCTTAATATTGTTTTGAATTTCTTCTCAAATTTAAAGGAAAATGGCTGGAAATAAGGAGATAACTTATTGTTTATTAATTTTTATGGAATTTTTTTCAAAATTATGCAATTTTAAGAAGAAATCACCCTGTTTTTATGTTAAAAATCATATAAAAAAATTAATAAGGATCATCTCATTTTTACTAGAATCTTATTGAATTTAATTATAAAGTAAACTCTTTATTTTTAAAAGAGCCCCTTTTATATTTATTAAATTTCAAGAAATGGTAGGTGCCATACTACGAATAATTTGGCCACACCAATTGTTATATTATACTTATTTTAATTCTTCCTATATTATAGAAAAGTATTTAAAACCTATAATAATAGTTTATGTATAAATATTTCAACTTAACATAATTATAAGTAAAGGTTATATAATTACATAATAAACAGTATGATCTATGTACCAAAAAATTTAAGGGGCAATAAATTTAAATTGATACGGTGTTCGGCTTATTAAAACTAACAGGAGATTCTAATGAAAACCAAGATTCCCTTCTTAATTACATTGAAAAGTTGTCATCTTAGTTTTACAGATTATCTTCCTGATTTTATTGATAAGACATACCCAGAAAAATACGCCAAATTTTATTCTGATTCATAGGGATTTTAGTTCGTATTTTCGCTTTGTATATAATTAAGCCAACATTAAAATTATGTTTCAACTTGTGCTTTTTCGAAGCGTTTCAAATGGTGGTATTTATTTATCAGGAAAAAATATAAGCAGAAAAAACAATATTTTTTGAAAGTCAAAATGGTACCAAAGTAAATATAGTGTTAAATTTAAAGAGCGTAATTGGAATTTAATTACATTCAACTGTTTGTAACAAAGAATGGAATAATTATTTCAACTTGTCCGTCTTCAAAACTTATTTCAAGCCGAAGTTATATAAAATACGTCTTAACTTTGTTGGTGTACTGTTTCTTTTGCCAAAAGCCAAAATGCATTTTTAATGGTCTATAATACTTTTAAATCCTCGAATAATAATAAAACTAAAATATTTCTCAGATTTGATACCAGTTATTTAGTAAAATAAATTTTGTTGAAGATTTTCAAATGTGTACTTGGTGTATAAATGCGGCATTAAACGATTGCTCACTTTTCTAGCTTTTATACATTTGTTTGAAAAATTGATTCAGGCAAAACGCTTATAAAAAAGTGATTAATTCTACGCTACTATTTGAGATATTAAAATGAAGCATAAATCTCAACTTGGCCCTTCTAATTGTAGTAACACATTCTGCGTCAGAATTAGTCAGCATTTGGGTAACATACAAAATCTACCATTCCAAATTGGATCAAAACAATACTTTTACTGAACGGAATACTTTCTGCATTTTTTTGCTCAATCCAGAGCTTTTAGGTAACAAACAAATGTGCAATATGTTTTTATGTACCTACTTATATATTAAGATAATTATGTATGTGATCTTGTTTGGAATTGTGTACGCTTTTTTAGTTTACTTTTTCTTATTGAAAATGGCAGGAAAAATGTTTAACAAATAGCAGCCACCATAATTTACACACAAACTACCAACGCACAGTCTGAAAATTAGGACTGAGAATTGCATCCGGATTTTTCTACTACACAAACTAGTCCAGAAGTGATCCAGAATCAGTTCATAATTAACCCCGAAATGGTCCTGAAAAAGTCCCTTCCTTCAAGACTTAAAAAAATTTATAATATAAATCTCAAAATAAAAATCTTTGGAGACTTAAAAAAGTTTATCTCGTCGATAACTATTACGAGAAAACTTTTATAACATAAGTACCAAAATAAAAGTCTAGCTATTTGTCTCGCTGATTACTATTATGAAAAGACTCTTATAATATAAGTCTTTGAAAACTCGAAAAATGTTTAGCTTACTGTAATAATTATTTATTAACTTCCACTTTTTCGTCTGATTTTAATCGATTCGTAAATTCGGATATCCGGATAATTGCACCAACGAATATTAACCGGATATCTATATTATTCGGATTTTACCCGGGTCAATGAATTTGCGCATTCGTATCCTGATATCCGGATATGCGGATAATCGCCAGCCTACTGTAAATTGAAATGAAGTCAAAACCGCTTCTAGATAGGCTGATAGAGGAATTTAGAGTTAGAGAGTTATATTCAGTTCTACCCACATACAAAAATGAGTTGTAGTATATACACACATACATACATATGTATGTATGTATGTATATCTATTTATAAATGTTCCATTAAAAAGTTTATTTTTTTTATATACGAAATTTATCATTTCCCTGTTTCTAAATAGCAATTAAGCCATTAAAAATACTGACACAGCATAACAAGTAGATACATATTTATATCTAATGTGTACATACATACATTAAAGTGCCTCATTGTACTTACTTGCAAAAAAACCAGGCACCGTTTTTCCCAAACGAAATTTAAAACGTGGTACATTTCATATTCCACAAAAATATTTTGATTGATTTTTACACTTGATTAATAAAAAAATATTAGTTTTTTCCAGGTTGCAACCGATTTTTATTAAAAAGATATATATATATATATAGTTTACTTTTTATTTAAAGAACATGAAAAAAATTAAAATGAAAGATGAAGATAAAGGTACAGTAAAATATAAAGAAACATATAAGAGTAAAGATGAAATATCTCTTATCAGACAACGTCAAAATAAAAGTTGAACAATAACTGTTATTCGAATGGAAAAAATGTTTATCATTCGTAACATTATCAGGCAACGTAAAAAATAAACGTTGGCATTTAACACTTATCGGCGATATAAAAGTGGTTGTCATCTAATAAATGTTATGAAAGAACGATTCCGTTAAGTTTCTGAATGGGGTAGCATTTTCAATTTGTAAACTCATATCAGTTATTTTTAGTTTCTTAGAAAAACTGACGTAGTTCCAATAAATTTAAATTTTTCTGTAACCAAAAAACTCTCACTGCGCGAAAAATGTCCAGTAAGATTATAGTTTTTAATGCAATATTTCTAGCATAAGAATAACCCTGGGTGAGCCAAAATAGTTCTATGAAAATATATCAATTAAGTATGACTTTTTACCTAATATTTTAATATATTTACCTAAAACATTTTCGAGTATATTTTTATTCGCATAAAACAAAACAATATGTTAATGAATACATTACGTACGTGTCAACCAACATAATTTACTAAGTCACTTAATGTTAAGGTATATTCCAATCCTTAGGTATATTCCAATCTTTGTGACCTTATTTCGTTAGTAACAGATTAGGGAGTTGGAGAAACTTAAATTAAAAACTATGTCATTGTTTGAAGTATTTGTAATTGTCATAAAAAAGTGCCGAGAAAATAGCGAACATTTGTATTTGTTGGCATAAATCCCAGACTTGTTATCTCCGTTAATTTTGGAGGGAAATCTTTACAAACTTCAGAAATTCTAAAATTAACATATATGGCATCATTGTTAAACAAAACAAAAAAACATGGCACTGGCAATTTAAAAAAGATTGGCAAATTTAGGAATTACATATAAGGTGTCATTGAAAAAGTATTTGATCATCCCTTTTATTTATTAGTAAATAAACTAATTCCCGCACCAATTTTTTTCGCAAGTCCTTAAATAGGTATCTTCAAATTGGTCCAGCTGACATAAATCTTAATATTTTTCCAAAATATTTTGGCAGAGACTT
Source organism: Anomoia purmunda (assembly GCA_951828415.1). NCBI lineage: Eukaryota > Metazoa > Arthropoda > Insecta > Diptera > Tephritidae > Anomoia > Anomoia purmunda. The sequence goes on along the minus strand of OX639996.1, from coordinate 29,071,245 downwards.
TAGAACATAAACAAGTTTATACTTTTTGGAGAGGCATCCTAATGTAAATACAGAGGCTCTTACAAACAATCATCAACCAGTCGCAGTTTTTTTGCTGAAGTATTTCACCTACTTAAGATGCATTTTTCTGCTAAGTTATGTTTGAGAGTGGAATTTTCTTGAATAATCGGGGCTATCAGTAAATCCATAGTAATTCGGACAACGATGAGTTCAATGATAGCGTCGTATATTCTATAAAAAAAAACAATCTGGAATCATGTCACAATTCTGTCAGTGAATCGGTAATTTCTAGAAATGAGCCGTTCGATTGGCAACGGGGATATTGGGGTTTAACGCCTCCAAATTATTTTCCTTGGGACTACGAATGGTTGTTATTATAACAAACATAAAATATTTCCCATAAATTTGTTGATTTAGGAATCTTGCTGGTTCCGGTATCATAGAACCGGTTATTTTGGGAACGGTCTCCGTAAAGTCATTTGCTTACCGGAAATTTTTTAAGCAGTTGATTTTCAGTCCCCTTATATTAATTTATTTAGATTTCTATAACTTTCAAATCTGCTTCGTTGTATGGATTTTGGTTGGACAACCCACCATGGTCTGGTTGATGCCCTCTTTCTCTTTTACAATAGTGTCGGAGAGGTCGGAGAACTCTTTCCGATGTAACAGTAGAGATCAAAGTTTGGAAGCCATAATTTGCCATCCAGCTTTGTTGAGAAAAATCGGGATATTTATTTGTCACTGTTTGTCTGCCTACCAATCATAGCTAGGTAGCCTAGGGTTGCACAGTTGCATTCGTTTCAGAACTTGCCGTGGGTCGGTGTGGAAGTCTGGGATTCACGTCTTAAAGCCCGTATTAACGTTATTTATGGCTTATTATGAGCAAATTACGATGAAACTAAGTGATTTCGCTTTGCGTACTCGAAACCCACATTTTCATTGAGTCTGTTAAACTTTTGCACTTTTCTAAATAAAATTTGTTTTGAAGTCTTTTTTGGATAAAAAGAAATGTTTCTTGATCAGAAATAATTGTTATGATAGTTACACAAAATTAAAGTAGATAATTCAAATGATTAGGATTTCATTCGTTAAAAAAAAACGCTTCAAATATATCTGCGAACTAAAATTATGTCATTAGGATCAAAAATAAATGAAGTTGGTCAGATTAGTTATATGGTTTCGAACCACACATATTATATTGGAGCAAAAACTTTTTTTAATTAATTAATTAATTAATTTATTTATTTATTTATTTATTGCAGTCTTACGACTTAAAGTACAATTATAGTCTTTAGTACTAGTTACTTACTTACATATATGTATATGTAAATTGTAACTGTTAAATTGTATAACGAAAACTGAATGTTTTATTTCAATACTATATATATTACATAAGTGAACATAAAAATGTTGCTACACTGTCGGAATGGATAAAATTCCGAGCAGACTAGACGCTGGCTCTCTTACTGAGCAGACGGCCTGAAAGTACGAGATCCAGATCCTCACTGATGGGGTGGTTGGAAGGGACTAGTTTCCAAGATGCGTCTTCGCAGGGCTATCTGGAAGGACTAGATTCAAAATGGCCTTGAATGGCCTTGTATGGCCTTGTATGGTCCGGTGGAAAGGACTAAGACTCCAACTCTTTTACCTTATAGGTAGTGTTGGACCATGGTCAAATAGTAATCTCTTTCTCTATTATTTTCTCTGAGTATATATGAATGAGTATCGTTTATATATCTCAAATTATCGCTCAGGTTGTCTGCCAGCTGACCATTCTTTATATTATATACAAATTACATGGCAATGCATATAAGTTATCAAGTTATATCGTATGGGTAGATCGTACCGTTTATTCAAAATAAATCGCATTGTTCTCCTTTGCATTTTCTGTAATTTATCAATAAGTGTGTCGCATGCAATGAAAAATATCGTTGGGCAATATATAAAATGCGGTTCTATTACACTACACTACACTACACTAAGGTTTTGTCTCCCTTCCTCTCTTTTCATGAGGTACATTTTTTTAGCAATTTTATTAACCATATGTTCAATATGCACGTCGAATTTAAATTTATTATCAATCTATACACCTACACCTACTTTTACTTCTTCAATATTTTTATCTCTGATTTTTAAGCTCGCATAACATCTGTGATTAGTTTTAGCTTACAATGTTTAGATTCCGTATGTATGTCATAAATGTAAATGTTAAAAAGAATTGGTACTAAGGCCGATCCCTGAGGTAAACTAATATTGACTGATGCCTTTTTTGACATAGTTGGCTCGATCACTGTTTGTTGTTTACGATCTGAAAGATAGCTTCGAAACCATTCTAGCTCAGTGTTTTGTTTGCGAATACCTTCAAGTTTTTTCAACGTTATTGTCCTGTCAATAGTCTCAGCTAAGAAATTCCTCTTTTGGAGTTAAAGTCTTCATTCCACTGTGATAGTACAAGATTAAGTGCAGTCTCACATGAGTGCCTTGCCCTAAGCCCTGATTGGTCTATTATAAGTATATGTTTGGATTCAATATGATTTATGAATTGGTTTTTTGACACCGTTTCAAGGATGATTTTTTCTATATTGGGAAGGGTATTAATTGTCCTAAACTCCTCAGCTTTTATGGTATTTTTTACTTCTTTGCACCGAAGCTATCGTCGAAGCTTTCTATTCTTTTTAGTAGCACAAACTAAATTTCTATTAGCTGCTGCTACCTTAATATTTAGATTGTGTACCAAAAAAGTATTACTTTCTGTACGTAGTGCATTTTTTAAAGTAAAATTAACAAAAAAATTAACATGCAAGTAAGTAGCTTATGTAGAGTTGTAATTTGAAACCAAACAATAAACTCAAGCTTATCAGCAAATGTTTTGTGTCATAGACCATACGGCGTTAATGAGTTTGTGGTCAATTTTTAAGTACAACTTTTGTTGGAGGCGGATATTTATTTAAGCAATATTGAGGGCTTTTGTTAAACACGAAGTGCCTTGACAATGTTACTATTTTGTTATTTCTTTTAGTTGTCGATCTACTTAAAAATGTTTATTTGCTTTGATTGATTTCTTTTTTTTTTTAATTTGCTTATAATACTCAAATTTTGATTGTTTTGTGCACACATCGAATTATGTATCGGAAATAATTGAACAATCAATGTATGTATGAATTTGTGTGCGTCCATATAATTATATATTTTATAGAATATGATGAATCAGCCAAATATCGTAAATGAGTTAAATCAGATTGTCAACACCAGGGACGCAAAGATGCAAGTGAGTGTTACGAATTCAACCTAATTTTGTAGTCATTGTTAATAATTTTCAGCTACCTATTACTACAAAATATATCTTGAGACAAACTTGTGTAAGCCCGCCACATGAAATATCAATTTGTAGATATTTATAATAGCTCTACATTAGGTTACTTTAAACCATCTTCAATAATATGAAGGATCTAAATGATTAATCGATAAACATATCGTGGAATGTCTTACGCCAGGCAGTTGTCTTAATTTTTCAATTTGTTCAAAGATTTACTTACCTGCGTTACTGCAGGGCCTTTCAAACTGCAATTCGTATATTTAAATATTAACAAATTTATATCATGTTCTCGCTGAAAACTGGAAAGTTTACAACTCAACGAAAAAAGGATTATGATTTATAAATATCGACCTCTAATGACCAGTGCCTCTATCCAACTCTTAGATGCCCTCGAAAGATACAATGCTGATATCATTGCAGGACAGGGGCTACGACGGACGGGCCATGGCTCTAAGAAATGTGCAGCATGCGACGTTTAGTACAGTTACCTTGAGATTGCGCACTTACTTGATGTCGGAATTTTTCATGCCCGGCGGAGGAAAAGAACGGCAAGAGAAATTCTGCAAACGCTTGAAATAAACGTGTTAGCCCTGCTAATATTGGTTTTGGGCAAAAATGGCATATTTAGTCCCACAACATGGAAATTCAGCCTTCAAGTATTGAAATAACCACAAACCATTTTGTGAGAGACGAAAGGTATGCTTCGAGCGTGATTTCTACCACTCAAAAGAAAAGGAGGAGGGAGAGACTTATTCTTATAATGAGAGAACGAGAGTGAGAGAAGCTCGAGATCCTGGAAGGTAAAAACAGGAAAACTCCTGGAGATGGCGGTGAGCGATGCTGCTGATACTGTTTAACTATTGCCTATTAAGTTTTATGGACGATAATGTGGGAAAGACTGAGGGTTCTTTTTCGACGCCAGGAACATGGCTGCGTAGAGACGTTGAACATAACTTTTAGCTCCATTCAAATTGGGAGAAGCTCTCCGTTCGAAGCCGTTCGAAATCACACGAGGTTTTATATTGGATGACTCACTCTCGTGTGACTTCTTCAATCTGATGAGAGAAAGTGTCTTACGTGCTACCAAACAAGCTTAGCGAACGAAGCAAGAGAAATTAATCTAGCGATGAATGAGGACAAAACAAACTTCCTTCTCGCAATACACAAAGATTCCTTGGGTATTGGGGTACATGCTAATGTTGGCAGCTATTACTTTGAAATGTAAGCATTCGCTGTATGCAAGAAAATGTCCAAAACCGTCAGCAAATAAAATTATCAAAAATTAACTCGAACTTTTAGTCACTTGAAACTTGCCCTGCGCTACATTGAAATTAAATTGGCTACAAAACTGTATACCTAAAAAGGCTTTAAAAATTCAGATTAGATGTTTGAAAATTTGCTGACGGTTCTTTTCTTTTTTTGAATTTTTATGAATTTTGTTAAAAGTTTGAAACTTTTTTAATATGGTTTATATTATAGAATGAGCTTTAATTAATTTTAATTTCGAAAATTTCGGCATGCCGATCAAAATGGAGAAAAATAGAGCAGACATATTAATTTTAACAATTTCGTCAAGGAAGTATGTATAGGTATCATGGTTTCTTTGCTTTTGTCTTTCTTTCACTTTTCGTTTCCAATTTATTAAAAATCATAGTCCAAAAGGGAAAATTTTCGACAAAGTCTAGCGAATAAATTTCTTATAAGGAAATCACAATTATATTGCACGCCGTGTGCGTTCAACATCCAGCGATGACTAAACTATAGATTTCAACAATCCGTCGACCAGGAGACTTTTTAGTTTCGCTTGCGCTTCTTTTGTTAAGGGCTTCAAAAATACAATATGCCTCGAGTTAAATCAAACACTGGCAGCGGTGAAGAAGGTGATGAGGAGGACGTGGTAATGACTTGGCCCATTTTGTCTCAACAACTATAAAATTTCGGGGGAATAACAACAATTTTTTTTAAAAATAGATTGCATTTCCGTAGCAAATATTTAAATAACACTGCACTGTTACCACTAACATTTCCCATATACTATTTTCATGATTTTGGTTACTTGGATTCCAATCAGATTTCAGCGAACGAGCCTTTATATAGTAAACCATGCAACTTTTTAGGTTTCTTCATATAAAATGTCAGAATTCTCTGTATAAACAAAACACACAAATGATCTTAAAAGAACCACTTGTATATATATGGAAGGACAAGATTGACGACCTTCGATGAAATCTAAAGAAAGTGCAGTGGAAACACTTAAACAAATTTTCAAGATTTCGAGGTCGAAATCTCAGAATTCAGTGCAGTGGGAATGTAGTATAAATCTTCAAAGTACTGGAAATAGTACCCAAAAGTTATAAAAACAGCCACAGTCGGCATGCAGAAAAAGTGAGGTAATGTAGATAAATGACTTCACCATATTTCATAACACATAGATACGTACATAGATAGATTATATATGTACATAGATATTTCGCGCTACTTACTATATATTCAAACATTCACAATCAACGCCGAGTGAATGAATATTTATTATTCGATTATAAATAGAAAATTATTGTAGATAAAATTTTATTTGGTCTCTTATGAGAAAATGCAAACAAATTCTGACAGTTCAGAGGCTTCCTCCTAAAATGAAAGAAATCAATTGACCTACTCTACTGCTACTACCTCTTAGATGTGCGTTGGGTGAAAGGCATTTTTTGTAGTGATAGGAAGAATAATTTCAAAGATACAATGGCACTTTAGAAGCAAATGCAGGTCAGAAAACTGTACAATTTTGTAAGACTAGCCTGCACAAAAATTCCATTTATTGCTTTGAGCAATGGTTCTCCACAAGTACGGCTTACAGTTTATCTTTGTGGGTTTATCTCCTACGTAGTATACAAACATTAAACCAAATTTATAGCACCACTTCAATTACATACAAATCTTTGCGTATCTGCTACAAGTGTTTTATGTTTATATGTACTATATGTATAATATATAAATTTTAGACAAAACATTAGAAGTTATAGATAGTCATATATGTTTGTTGCTAATTAGAAATATCAATCAAAAAATTTTAGGATTATAGTTTATACATCTCTGTTGTATTCTTAATCCGTAAACTTGCTGTCAATCAATATTTAAGTTCATTTGCAAAAATTTCATAATTAACAAGCATTATATATTGATTATGGAAAGCAAACAAGTTTGACGCTTATACAAATTTATCATATCTACCCACTCCCTCACCCGATTAAATATTTATAAAAAATTGAAAACCATTAAATAATTTTGTTATTTATTCACCAAAATTTGCAAAAAAAAAAGTAAATGATTAGCATCTATGTATTTGTATCTATTTATTTGTAGTTATTGCATAATTTTCATTTCCTTAATGTTATTTGAAGCATTAAGTTTCGACAACGCACCTAATGTGTCTACTCGTAATATGTGCATATATCTTATTATTGTGTATGCTTTACAATATACATATATGCAGTTTATTAAAAACTCCACTACATTTTTCTTCACCAAAAGCTACATCAACACCTTCGATCACAAGGTTGGCATTTTTTGTCTTGTCAGTCCTATCAATCTATTAAAAATATTAATGAATCTCTCTCGAAACTACAGCTACCGGTATTTTGGTTCCTTAAATCACTCATTCCTCAGCTTTGGGTTCAGTATTAATATAAAAATACAAACTGATCAACAAAAGAAGCAACTGTCAAAAATGAGGCGTATCTCGAAAGATTTTATCACGCTGTAAGAGGAAATTAAACCGCTAGCACGGTTTACTTCTCTCCATACCTGCTTATCACTATATTAACAAATTTCGGTTCTTAATTTATGTGTTATTAACTTTGAATTGTTTTTTTTTTTTTAATACAGTTCATTGCACAATAGAAACCTTATAAATCTTAGCGTTAGACTTTATTAATAAAATTCAAAAACTTTTTAGAACATTTTTGGCTATTCAGTTTTATATCCCATTCAAATTTAGTATAACAAATCGCAATTTAAAGTGACTCAAAATTAGCGGTGAGGCTTGAATTAGATTTAAAGCGTAGCTAATCCGGATTAACGGTGTCGTTTAAACTTAAGACACTTATCAGTTGTATATAGAAAAAAACTCTGATATCCGAGAAGTTTAAACTTTTTTAGAAATGAATAGTAGATAGATTTTTTTTTCAATTAAAATGGATATTATTTTCAACACTCAAAACTGTGAATGAATCTGGCTTCTCAAGATCTCCTGATAGATAGATAGTCTAAAAAATGCCATTTTTGAGTAAACTAAATGGAAAGTCACAAGATAGAAACTCCTTGGGCATCGGTTAACAATGATTTGAGACCAAACAATTCACAAAGATTTTGAGTATATCCGCATGAATTGCACTGCATAGAGTTTAGCATTTTTTTCAGCTAATTATTTATGATATATTATATATATTAAAAAATGTGTTATTTAACCATAATTTATCATCAAACTACAACCCTCTAGCTACGCCTCTGACTTTATTATTTCCCATAAAAATTTATGAATGGAGGTTACCGCCAGCGGCAGGTCTTAAATTCTTAAGTACAATGCATTTAAATTTTATATTTATTTATGTATATATGTACGTGTTTGTATGCATGTGTATGTACATATGTTTCCTGTTTGAGGATTAAATAATGTCGTAGGTAATGCATTCATCAAATCTTAGAACATATTTTTCTGCAATGGGTATTGGAGCATACATGCAAATGTATGTACATATGTATTGTTAATACATACAAACATTTCAAAAACATCGTCCACGTGCTTTGATATTAACTGTCATTACTATGTCAATGTACGCGAAGATATTGTCCCTAATAAAAAAAATTCAAAACTGGTTCAAATTTATCGTTTTGCTTATTTTTAAGCGGGGATCGTACCGGTTAACATATGTATATAAATAGTTTTCTCTTACCTGAATTTTATTAGTATTATTATTAATTATTAGAGTAATATGAAATATTATTACCTGAATTTATTTACATACATATGTAGTATATCAACAATAATTTTTGAGCTTAACGCCAGTTCTTATTTTTATTTGGAAAGTATTGGAAAAATCACCAACAGTCGAAGACTACCGCGGAAAATATAGCTGCTATTTCGGAGATCACAACGTCTTCTCAAGAAAAGCAAAAACAGTAAAAACGTCGACTTGCCTTGTAGGCGTGACGTCCGTTGATCAAGTCCTGGCAAAGTCTAGAAAAAAGTATGATGAGGAGAAGTGTAGATCTCCGAAATAACAGCTAAAAGTTCTACCGCTTTCACTGTTGCTGCTTTCCCAGAGCTTTCCAAATTAAAAAAAAAACACTGGCTCAAAAGTTATTTTTGACTAAAATTTTAACATTTCGATTTTCGATGATATTTAATCCATATTTTGCCAATTTTATTTTTTCGATAAAGTTTGGTTGTTATTTTTATTTGTACCGATATTTGTGTTTTTTTTTACATATTTTTTCAATCAACAAAAATTGTTTTTATTGGATTTAAAATTTTTCGATCATAATAAACGCAAAACAACTTATCATCGTTGTTGTAAAAGCAACAAAAGCAAAAATACGATTTCTATGTATTTGTTGTTGAAAATATCGATAAAATGTGACCGGAAATTTTAACATCCAAGTATAACGATTATTTTTGATCTAAACAGAAAAAGTCATTAAATATCAATCAATGCCGCTGACTGCAATTTAAGTGTGCTCTGCCCAATCCAACAACAAGGTCTTCCTTTCCATGGGGCTTTTAATTCAGAATAGTCCTGTGTAAAAAAATGATCAAACTTGATGGAAAAGATAAAAATTATAAAATATCGTTCAAGTACGATGATTGAGAAAATAAAAATCGAAAAATAATGACTACCCAATAATTTAAAAAAAAAATCTTTTAAATATGTATTAAATGTATTAGTTGGTATACGAGTAGTTGATTCTTATTTTGGACAAAATCTTCCCAATTTTTATTCGAAAAAAATTATAATAACGATTATTTTGGATCCCTGTTTTGAAGTATCGAGTGTGTTGCCAAACAAAAATCTTATAAAAGCACATATCGATGTCAGAATTGTGTCAAAATAATTATAATAATACATTTATTTTTATAAATCTATAAAAAATAACTTCAAGTTCCGACAAGTGTTTAATACGTAGAGGCTGTTTTAAAAAAATACATGCGAGGTTTTAAATGAAAAATGTAGGAGCACCCATTGATAATTCAGTGAAGAGAAAAGACGAGATATTTTTTATGGCGTAAAAAATAGAACTAATGCATGGATTTCATTTAATTTTTGCGGCGAAATATGACACGAAATGGCAATAATTGACATTTTATACTTTCTAGCTGGCGTCAAATCGAAATATGTACATATGTCAAAGTTTTGGTTATTTTCATCGTAATGGCACGATTTGTCACGAAAAATGTCCGATTGAAAACCAATTTTGTGTCATTCGAGTGTCTCAAGAAAATACCAATCCACGTTTTTGTACGATTTGAGTAAGATGAAAGTGATTTGAGACAAATTTTAAATTATGAACAAAATTATATGTTTGTTTCTCAAAAGTGTGAAGGGGTCTTTAACAAACATACCAGAAATTAATCTAGTTTGGTGAAATCGTTTTTTATGCGATGATGGAAAAAAGAGTTTTGCGAAATTCTACAAACAAAAAGTTCCCTAAATTCGCAGTGATTCCCAAACCAGAGCCAATTTGGATAACGAATGATAAAAAAGAACGAGCAACTCAAAATTAGTCTAGTATTATAACATTTTTTCGAGAAATGTTTTTGTAGGCTTGTGTACTAATACTAAGCTAAAATAGCCCTGGCCTATCCCACTTTTTTCGATCGCTTTTTATATAAATTAAAACTTATGACATTTTTAGTTAATCATACTCCAGATTTTTATTTTCTGTTAAGCAATTTAATAACGGGCGGTCCTCGCCTGCTTACTTGATGAAGCTAGCGAGATATCGTTCGTGAAAACCGCTTAAAGTAGAAAGTATGCCGATCGGTAAGCGAAATGTCGCTTGTTTTCAATTGTCAATTTAGTATTTTGACAATAATTTTCATTGTGCCATCATTATATATCGTCGACTACTCTCGCACAAAAAAGCGTGCGACACGAAATTTCTTACTTGACGGCATGTTGCAAATGAAAAAGTATGCTTTCAAAATGCCCGTTGAACAAAAATCTCTCATGCTCGTGACAGCAAACACAGAAAGCAAGCGAGTATTTCAAGCAGATGTAGACCGCAAGTTAGTATGGATTGTGAAACCCAAATGAAATCACCTATCTAGTCTCAAACTAAAGTCACTACCCTGCAAGAAATGTACTGGCAATATTACACGTAATTTTATCTGGAGCTATAGCTGTTACTTTCCGTATATTTGTGGTAAAATTTTTTAAAGAATGGGACAATTTTTTTTACCGATTCTTTCCGTATGCCCCTTTGTGCGCGATTGTTTATTGTTAAAATTTTCAGGTATATTGTGTAAGTATTTGTTAGAGTTGACCAACTTTTCATATATGTTAGAGACTTGGTTATTGAATGTTCGCAGGTAGTTTGTCAGCGGGTCCTGACCAGGTCACAAAACAAAGGAATTGAAGAAAGTATTGAACAAACGCTAAAATGAATTAGCGCTCGATATTGTCCTTGGTCGTTGGCTATATTTTGCTCATTATAATGTTAATTTTACGACAACCATATTGTTTAATTTTCTAAATAGTAAATAAAGCTGTTGGCAACGAATTTAAGTAGTTTATTGTGAACCGTCGATTGATACACATTCATAATACATCACTAACTGAAACATGCCATCATATTCACCACCATTTTTGGGAATATTTTTTGAGATTGTTACTTGCTGAATACCTAAATAGTCTGAAGTCACAAAAAAATTACATCTCAGACTGAGTTACAGAATACCGTCATAAGCAGCCTGAAATCAAGTTCTATGTTTACGGTCTGTACTTAGGTTAAACACGATAGTGAATTCCGGTTTGTTTTCAATTCAGTGGTAGCACTACACAAAACTGCTATAATGAACAGATGTTTTTGGAACGTTTGAAACAAAAAAACAACCACAAACAGAGTTTTATTTACCGTTGTAAAACCTTCCGTAGTGGAAGAAATTATACTATTAGAAGGCTGGTGAGGATGTCTTCGCAGTTTGTCAGTGTATTGCGACAAGCATTCAAAACCTTCGATCAAACTAATAATGCCACTTTTAATGTCAATTTTGTTGTGCTCAAGGAACTAACTGAAAAGCTAACATTTCGCGACATCCACATCCAGCCACAACAATTCGAAGCGGTATTCAAAAGGCCAGGACGTGCGCCCTGCACCTACGTGCCCATTTTCGAAAATGACATTGTCTCCATGAGTGTATTTGTTATGCGTGAAGGATATACGATGCCACTCCATGATCACCCCTGCATGCATGGACTGTTGCGTAGCATTTTCGGAAAAGTAAGACTACAATGTTATACTAAACAACCACTAAGTCCAAATGAACCAATCTATGACCGAAATATGAGAGAAGTTTATGTGCACCCAAAGGAACCGAAGATCGTAGATCCCAGCACAGATTGTGCCGTACTAACGCCAATTGATAACAATTATCATGAAATAACAGCAGTCGGAGGCGTTGCAGCATTCTTTGATATACTAAGTCCTCCATACGATGCTGATATCCCGCAATATGGAAGTCGACGGTGTCGCTTTTATCGGGTGACAGGTCCGCCAAGATTGAAAACTATTGTCACCGAGGTGGCCTTACTTGGAAAACAGACAGTGCAAATGCCATTAATATGCTTGGAACGCATACCGGCGCCTGTTAGTTACTATTGTGATACAGCTGAACCATCAGAGGAAGTTAATCAGTGCACTTACCTGTGCTCAGTAGAGGCATTTAGTTCTACGTCGTAATGGAGTAGAACGAAAAAAAATGCCAAATTTTAATTTCAGAAATAGAAATAAATATGTATAATGTTTTTAGGTTATCTATGTTTTCCAATATTCTCGTATATATGGAATTGCATATTTCTTGTTTTAATATGTCGCATCTGGAGTCCGGTCTATAAAATAAACTAAACGACCACTTCTCTAAATTAGTGCTGAATAATTGACGCAAGTTGTATTGAATAATGTTTAAAATTAGGATAAGAATGAAAATTAATAAAACAAGACTTTTAATTCAAGAACTTAAACGGTAGTTTATATACTAGGAATATTGAAGACAAATTCAATACTTTAGTAATTTAACGAATATGGAAATTTATTGAGAATTCTTCAATCGATATTTATAACTTCATTGGTTGCCTCTGTGGGCGATGATCCACGAAAACGTTTAGACAGCGTTGGGCCGTCTTCTTCCTCATCATCTGAATCTTTAATCTCGGTTATATCGTCATCAATCGGTGAACTGGGCTTGCGTTTATTACCAAGTTTTTGTGGCGACGCTTCTTTAACTGGGGATGTTACAGTCAACTTATCAGTCGCAACAATAACTTTCTCCTCGGCATTACATTCATCATCATCTTCTATTAAACATAAATCATCGTCGTCATCTTCTACTACAGCAACTCGACTTTTCTTTGACGTAGAAGGCCCAGCATCGGCATCATCCTCTGCTTTTGCCTCAACTGTTTTACCATTACTTTCCGGTACTAGTGCTTCTTCTTTTGGTTTGATTTGATTACTTTCCGAAACTACTTCGAATAATCCTTCATCTCGTTCTGCATCAAAATGTATAACGATAACTTCAAGCTCATAGTTTTGAAAGAAATCGTCACACTTGAGAATCACGCCGTCGACAATACCCATTTCAGACATTAACTTTTCTTCATTACACTCGGTTTCACCTTCTTCAGAAGAAATAATAACAATACCCTTATTCGGTTCCACAACATCGGGATTAACCATATTCAAAGTTTTGATGAGCACTTCATCACGGAAATCCTTAATGCGCATTCGTTTTGTATCTATACGGATATGTACAGCTGGTTCAGAGGAGCAAACTATACAATTCGGATTTGGAGCCGTAAGAATTTTTTCCGGCACCAACAACTGTTGACGTGGATTTTGGCGCAAGCGCATATATACCGATTTGCATTTCTCGAGTTCTCCTTGCAAAACTTTGAATGTCTGCAAGACTACGACGCCTGCTGTTATGGCATTAGTCGTTGCTATAGCTGGAATAATATTGCCAGCCATTGATTTAACTTCGAAACGCGATTTGCGTCCAATTTCAAAAATGTAAGCGCGGATATTCGCACAGGCCGCTACAAAATCCATAGCAGGTTGATCATCTTTGTCCCAGACTAGCGATTCTCCGTCATCTAACTTCACAAAACTGGCTTTGAGTTTTTTCAAACAATCTCCAAAAACGATGGCACATTCGGCCAGTGACCAAATTTTGTGATAATGACTACTAACATCTTTTGATGATTCAGCTGTTGAATTGTTTTCTACATTATCGTTTGCTACCAATATACTATCCCATTTTAAAGGTGTCGGCGCTTTGCGTTCCTTCCACAAATTGGACATCGATAACAAGTATTTTATATCATCATAGAAAAACTTGTTGAAGAGCGTGGCAGCATCGTAATCAGCATCCTTTGCCCATTGGCGTGTATTTACTCGTACAACATTGCCAGTTTCACTTTCTGGAATATCCGCATCTGGTTTTGCTTTCTCCTCATCATCTGCAGCTTTATTGGCTTCAGGATCTGCCATATCAGGTGATATATCTTCATCTTCCACACTCTCACCGAACAATTGGCTGCAATGAAAACAATGTATTATTTAATGATTTGGAATACAAATGTATAAATTATACTCACTTGAAAAGATGTTTGGCCCATACAATGCAGTGTATAGGCTCAGAGGGTGTATTTCGTATGGTACAGCCGGGGAATGTCTTTTGTTTTGCTTTTGGCGTGCACTCATAGCATTGGGTTAGTCCTTTTTTGATCAATTCAACCTGCCCATTATATCCCGCAGTACCACTCTCAATTAGTGGAACTTCGGCATGTAAGCACATACGATTGACGTGATTACGTGCTGCTCGATTATCAAGCGCATTGAGTACAATATCGAATTTTTTGAAGAAGCTTACGCCATAGTCGGTGCTACAAGGAATTGAAAAAATTTTAGATATGAAATTTAATTTCTTACAATTGTTACTTACGCCATAATACTGTCATGATATGCTTGAATTTTTACATCCGGATTAAACTTTAATGCACTTTCACGTGCCACCTGCGCTTTTGATTTACCCACATGCTCTCGATGGAAAAGGAACTGTCGGTTTAGGTTACTCAAATCAATCGTGTCCAAATCAATCTATTTCGGGATGAGAAGTAGTTATAAACAATATTTTTTCGGTAAACATGCCACTTACAATTTCGATGTCTGGAAATCCAGACAGCACCAAATTTTTCAGTATCTCGCAACCAATTCCGCCGGCTCCGACTACCAATATTTTAGATGATTTGATCTTCTCTTCCAAGGTCTTCGGAAATACACCATCTAATCCTGCTGCCATTATTTTAACTTTTTATCTAACGAATATGTTTGTTTTCGGTATATTATTATTTTTTGCACACGATGCGAAATTGCTCTTAATTTTATAACCTTCGCTGAAAAAGACGCTGCTAGCTGTGCTGCCATCAGTTTCAACATCATAGTGTGGCCGTATCTTCGTTTATTTGTAATGCTGCCAATTTTTTTTTACAAAATCTATAATCACTCTAAGCGAAGTGTTTGGTCCGACCAAATATAATTTGGTTGAAATCATTTCAGATAGATATCACGACCCGAATGTGGTACTGAACGAATTATAATGATGACGTCACTAAAAGACATTAAATGATCCCCTTAGAATTATCGTTTAATATAAATTTCTAACCCCAACCCGGATAAGGTATCTAATATATTAAACGAAACATTTCTACTTATGTACTTTCAAAATATTTTCGTTTTTTTGCTATTTGATTCGAGAACAAAACAAGTAAACTTATAAAAACATGAAATATACTTCTACATGATTATCTACACTGAATTCTTTAAAACTTTAATCCAAATAGATACTATTTCGCGACAAATCGTGGCATTATAATAAAAACAGTTTCACATTTTGTGTTAAAACAGGATAAAACATGTGAAAACGCGATATAACAGATAATCAATGGCTACATTTCCCTTTTCTCTCTAAAACAATATTTCAAATCATATGGTAACACTGTAAAGATTCGCAAAGAAATCGGAGATATCATTTTGTTAGAGCCCCCGCACACTGCAGACCTTATTCGCTGACTGGTGGTGTCTTGGTAGTGTCGAATATTAAAATAGTAAGTGGAATAGTAAGTAAGGAAAAAGTTTCACTATTCATTTTTACGATTTTAGGTATTTGTATAGGAACAATAGTAAACAGGTATGCGGGTTTAAATGAATATTTGTTATTTTATTGATTTGATTTTGATTTTTGATTTCGGGTTTTCCATCACAAACATAATATTAATTTTCAAAGTAGCGGCAACTCTCGTTCGCTATTGATTAGAAAATCATTGCATATTATTTTGGAAACAAATAGTGTTGTATTGTTTAAAACAAGTGAAAAATTATATTAATACTGCATTGAATGCACTGAATATATATAATTTTAACAAATTTGCTAATTGTGAACTATGCGTACTATAAGTTAGTACAAAATAGATTGAAGTGAGGCACAAAATTACCATAGAAGTGTCGGTCAAAACAGTGCCAGGTGGACACAACTGGAGACGCACATAGGAGTGCTTTACATAGATCAACCACCATACGTGCACGGCAATCCGCTGCCGGTGGCGACGGCGCAAAAGAGGCAATCCATACATAAATATACGTAGGAAAATATGACAAAAAAATAAACATGAAAGAAAATTTTTCAGTGAAAAATTGTTTCTAGTAGTGAACGGATCAAAATACGCAAACTCGTTCTAATATACATATGTACATATGTACATACATACATACTGCTTATACATAGCACTAATTGCATTAAATTGCTGCTGAAAACACAAATGTTTACTGAAAATTAATATATTTTTATTTAAATAATATAAAACTAACGGCCAGCAAAATATTGATTGTTTATGATTTAATCGAAAATACTGTGAATTTAGAAGTTGCTTCAGTATCAACTAATTGCGAACATTGTAGCAAGAAAGTATATTAATTGTGCATATTAGTTCGCTGACGTTGAGGCATTACTATGGCTGAGGTGCGTCGGAGGAAAGGCGAGAACGATACTGATGATGCTGGAGAGAAGGGGGGAGAGGGAGACAAACGTAACTCTGGTGCGGATTCATCTGATCATGTACGTAAAATTAGAAAAACTGGATATTTTATATCCTCATAATACATATAAAGATAGAAAATTGTTTATTTTCTAGGATTGATAAATATTTATTTAAAATATACATATATTACCACAATATAGATATTATTATATTTATGCAAGAAGTCAAGTAAATTGAAACAGTATACATATGTACATATTATAATTCTTATATAAAAGTAGGTTGGTAAAAAAAGAGTGACAGAAATCCGATGTGCATATATGCAGTCGATAATTTTATTCCGTCATTCCAATGCTTTGAAACACAAACATTAAGTAAATGCAAAAATCGACAACCACCAACTGGTCAAAAGTCCATATTTGAGGCGAAAGGTCTTAGACGAAGCAAAAAAAAAGCAAATGTTAAGTAAAAATTTAAGAAAAACAAGTAAGAAGAAGTAATCCCATGGAATAGAAGAGGCGGAAATGCATATGTACATACAAAGGTATTTATTTACCAAAGCCAGCAAGGTGTTATACAAAGAAAATCCAATTAGATTTCTAATACATATTTATGTACATATGTACATACATACATACATATGTATGTACTATCTATTGTACATACATATGTACTTATATACATACAATGTACATACATATGTATGCACATATATTATTCATGTATGCACATACTACAAATAACTCCATATGCACCAATTACGCATTGAATGCATCATATGTACATATAAAAACAAATATCGGGATATTTTTAAATTTATTTTAAAATACATAATAAAATTCCAATAGAAAAACAAATGACAATTTCTTTAGCTTAAAAAGCGGGGTAGTTGAATAATGTCAAATCCAAGGCGGATACATCATTCGTCTTGGTTTAATAGTACAAAGCGAAGATAGTTGTTGCATTTGATTTTCGTATGTGTTAATAATTGGCACATATCACCATACACATACATACATATGTACATAAGTGTATACATGTTTTAAGGTATGAACTTGACCTTTCGAAACCTAGAATGTCCCAAGATTACTTTTGCGCATTAATAACTACATTTGCTTTAAAAATAGTTACAAGCCAACATAAAATGCTTGATGTATTCCAACCTGGCATATATCACTGTACATCCATACATACATATGTACATGCATACCTGTTAATTAAATTGTCCGCCTTCCCGCTGATAACTCTGTTAGTGACTATTATTTTCCACCGCCTGCAGTGAAGATTTTAATATATGTACATACATATGTATGTATGTGTGCATGTAAGTAATTATTGAATTGCATATATCTGTACATACATTTATTACATATACATACATATGTACATTCATACATACAGTGTCCGACAAAACTAAAGCACTATCAAACTACTACCTAACGAAATTTGAGTCATTAATCAGAACCGTAGGAACAGTAAATCTTATTTGATTAATTATCCGAGCAGTTCAAAAGGTTCCTTTTATGTCGGCCACATCACACGAAATGAATTATGTTTAAAA
Source organism: Anomoia purmunda (assembly GCA_951828415.1). Classification (NCBI taxonomy): domain Eukaryota; kingdom Metazoa; phylum Arthropoda; class Insecta; order Diptera; family Tephritidae; genus Anomoia; species Anomoia purmunda. The sequence goes on along the minus strand of OX639996.1, from coordinate 29,053,064 downwards.
ATTATTCTCAGATCCAGAATTGCGAAAAACCCATTTATTTTAGAATCGCAAAGCACGGCTTGAGTTTGCAAAAGCACATATAATAGTATAATGGACAGATTTGTATAGAAAGACATTCCTCAAATCATTATGCTGTCCCACGCTGAGGAGAAAATGCAGTTAAAGTGGATATACCAACAGAACAACGATCCTAAACAGTAACCTGCACAATCTCCCGATCTCAAACCCATAAAGAATCTATGGGAGATTGTAGATCGTTAAATTCATCGCGAACGTTGTAGTAACAAGTATACCTTATTTACTCAAGTGCAATATGAATGGAAAAGCATTTCCGCAGACGTTTTATATAACATAATTGAGTCTATGCTACGAAGATGTGCTGCGGTATTGAAAAACAATGGACACGCTGCGAAATATTAGAATGTGATTTAGTTTTGTCGCACCATATTTGAAACTACTTTCATGTTTGAATTCATATTTCAGTTTAATATAAACTTTTATTGTAATAGCTTTTTTTTAACACAACAACAAATGTACGCCTTTTTAAATAATATAGAAAAATTTGGTTTTAATAATTGTTTGAAAATATCATTTCGTTAGGTAGTAGTTTGGACAGTTTCGTGCTTTAGCTTTGTCGGACACTGCACGTACATACATTTATACATACATACAACACATGTGGAAATGTACATATACATATGCATTCTACATATACTAAGTCCAATTTGGGATTCACGGTTTATTTGACTTAAAAATTTTTATCTCTATTATCACGTTTATCTTCTGAACTCTTAGGCAATAGGGATGAAAATGTTTGCCTGCGCATGGGTATATGTACATACATACATCTATACGTACATACATACATGTCATCACAGTTTGCATCATAGTTTACACTTTCTTCCTAACTTACCCTTTTGTTTTAATTGATAAGCTTTTGTTATGCATAAAATCATGAATAAATTCATTTGATTTTTCATGATATTAAATAAATTGCAATTTCACTTTAAAAACATACCCTATGGTGCTTATATTGAAATAACGTGATTATAAATTTAATAAAGACATAAGTACATATACTATAGTATGTGATTAAAGCGTGATTAAAGCGGCGATCAGCTCTTGTGGGCCAGTATAAAGCCCGCTATTGCATTTCTGCAATTAAAAAGCTCTGCGCAGTCGTTTTAAAGGTACATGCGAACTCTTCAAACTCAGATCAGATTTTAGAACTGCTATTCCTAGAACAGTGTATGAAAACATTGGCAAAAAGTCAATCGATGATGGAACAAACCTATGCAAGAACTTTAACATCCTGCATCTCAAAATCTAGACGTGATGGATAAATTTGGGTGCCGTATTCAAAATCAACGGACTCAAATCCATATAAAATTTGGTATTACATTAAATGTTGCACCTTGGAATGAAAAGTTTTGTCAGATTTAAAACTGACAAATGGAATGTAGCAAAAATTTACATTAGCCGCTTTTATTTAATTTGTTATAACATTTACATTTTATGCCCAATATTTTAGAAGAGTTTATTCACTAAAAAGAGTAAAGAAAATAGAAGAGTTTTCAAAAAAGCTGTCATTATGGTCATTATTTTTTGCATTCCGATTTACACAAAATACATATATGTATATCAGCGTAAATAGCTTGAATGCACCTTTAAAACGATACCCAAGAATTTGTTATATGTTAATATGTTTATTTGCACCTCGAAAACAGAATTTTTCCTATATCTCGAAAACGCTTCTTTGGAAAAAATAAAGGAAACTAATTTTCGTATTCAGTTTAAAAAAATAATTTTTAATGAAGTACTTTTTCGTGTTAACTAGTGTTGGTTAAAATTTGTCTCTGATATTAACATTAATCCGTTAAGATCTTAAGAGCTGTAGCTTACAGAAATAGTTACTCCGCAATAGAGTTAAATTAAAAGATGTTTTTTTTGTTTACATTTGTGATTATTGATGAGTATTTTTCATTTGAATAGTAATTTGCATGATTTCCAAAACGTGAGGATATTTTTATTTTCTACAGCCGATATAAGTTTATGCTAAAGTAAAGGGCAGTTTTACATATCTTATCTATAGATATAAAAGAAAGTCGTGTTAGTTACACCACTTATAACTCAAGAACGGCTGAATCGATTTGGCTGAAAATTGGTGGGGAGGTAGCTTAGAAGCAGGGGCAGGTTATAAGATACTTTTTATCCCGTTACCGTGGGACGACAAAAAAAACGGTAAATTTGATTTTTTTTCTTCGCCCTTCATATATTTTGCTTTTGCTTTTTTGTATGAAAACTAAAATTTGCATGTACTCTGGCGGCGAAAGGTAATATCGATGTAAATTGTAGTGAAATCTAGCGGAGAAGGGCAATATCCATGTAATTGGTGTGAATTGCCAATATTAACATGTATTTTGTTTACTTTTACGAATTTTGTTGGGTGAAAAATTGACAGTTAGAAATTTTGAAGTTTATCGGTTTTTGTGTTTGTTTCGAGTGTCTATAAATATTGTGCCGATATTATTATCATTAAAATGCCGCGTCCAAGACGATCAAATCTTCCCCGAAAAAGCCGTAATGCCACTAGGATGCAAAACGTTGCGAATGAAAGGACTGAAGAAGTACAAGAAATTGCACGTGAAGAGCGCCGCTTTAGTATGGCTCGACTTCGTGCTTCTCAATCACAAGAGCAAAGCGAGGCAGTCCGTGCAAAGGCTCGGTTGGCTATGAGAAATCATCGAGCAAACCTAAGAGATCAACATCTTGATAATTTTCGACGCACAAGGAGAAATTTATCAAGTACTGATTTGAATCGAGCAGCGTTTCGATATGATTGCAGCACTGATTACTGCTTGCATACTAGCGTTCGCATTGGGCCAATGGATGTGGTTTGCGAGTATTGAAGTTTTCCGGAGAAACGCCAAGATTGTGCTGCCTTAATGGGAAAGTGAAATTGCCATTATTGACTCCCTCACCTGAGCCATTGCACTCATTGCTACTACATAATTCAGAATGAGGTCATTAGTACACTACATTCGTTCAAATCTATTGACTGTGCAACAAATGCAGATGATGCCACCAACTATCCAATTGAATTTTTAAACTCCTTGGATGTGCCTGGCTTACCACCGCATAATTTACGACTAAAGGTGAACTGTAAACTGTGCAACGGAACGCGTTTGGTGGTAAGTAAATTGATGAACAATGTGATTTACGCGACGATACTCAAAGGAAAATTTGAAGGTGAGGAAGTTCTCATTCCGAGGATCCCGATGATCCCAACCGACATGCCGTTTGAGTTTAAACGACTTCAATTTCCGATCCGTCTTGCATTCGCCATGACTATTAACAAATCACAAGGCCAATCCTTGAAAGTTTGTGGTCGAAATATAGAAAATCCATGTTTTTCCCATGGTCAATTATATGCGGCATGTTCAAGGGTCGGAAGACCAGCTGCGTTATTTGTTCTTGCACATAGTAATAAAATTAAAAATATCGTCTATCACAAGGTGCTCCACTGAAGAGTGCAGCCTATGCACTAAAATACATGGCCAATAAAGAATCATTACAATAATTGATTTTTGGTACTTACTTATATTTATTATCCTAATAAAAAATTTAAACTCTTAAAATCAAGAATCTGCTCATTTATTGCTTCTAAGGCGGAGCAATGTTCGCCGGGTCAGCTAGTACATACATATATACAGGTAAGCTAGCTTCCCGAATCAGAAATGTTGAGTATTCAGTTTTTTATTCCTCAATTTTCACTGTTAAGCAGTGTTATTTGTTTTCAATTATAATATCTACTTTTATTTAACATTATTTTGAATTTACGATTAAGGCTAATATGTAGATTAGGTTAGGTTAAGCTTCACATAGACGAAGCAGGTCCTTTGTGGTACCAGAAAAGCGTACGACGATTAAAATCTTACCGAAGTGGAGAAAACCTGCAGATGAAGAGTCCCTGCAGCTTCGCGAGTCCCAGGTTACTGTCTAGTCACGAATTAAAGCCCCATAGAAGTCAGTAATTTCGGAGATTAGTGAGTTCAAATAGACAAACAGACAGACACAAATTCTAAAAATGGTGCTATGTAATTTATTCTATTATATGTGGGTAGGCCAATCTAAACAGTGTTAGATCGCCGAAACAACAGTCCTTGGCCGGGTGAAACTTGGGTCATTCCGGTACGTAGAACCGACTGTAAAGGGAATGTTTTCTATTACATTCCCGGCGAAACCTTCAGTATTTTTTTTAGTTTTATCATAGTAGAGATATTTCTTAAGTGGGAGACATCTTGGTGGAGTTTTGTAAAGTTGCAGCTTATTTAATGCGTCATAAGAGAGTGCCATCTTTCAAAAAAAAAAAAAAACAAATTGAGCTTCTTTTATGTTGTGTAAAAAATTAATAGTTTTTATCTAAGTTATTAGAATAATATGTATGTATATAAACAACCTTAAGCTACTTTTTTCGAGCCTGAAATTGTTTAAATATAACATATAATTTTGCTTTGTTTTTTTCTCTATAGGTCGATTCGGAAGAGGAAAAGTTACCAGATGAAAAATTTGTTGATGAACTAGCAAAAAACCTTCCTCAGGGAACGGATAAAACACCGGAAATTTTGGATTCAGCATTGAAAGACCTTCCGGATAGGTAATTACTTCAAAGTGCTTCTTCTTCCTTTTTCTCCTGAGTATTTATTTTTTTAATTTTATTTCATTTCTTAATTTAGATGGAAGAATTATGTTATTCGTGGCATTTTCACATGGATCATGATATGCGGCTTTGCACTTATCATATACGGAGGTCCTTTGGCGCTAATGATAACGGTAAGCAAAATGAAGCACTGCCTAGAAATTTAAGTACTTTTATTACCGCTCCTTTTACAGACGCTTCTTGTACAAGTGAAATGTTTCCAAGAGATTATTTCAATTGGCTACCAGGTTTATCGCATACATGGTCTTCCTTGGTTCCGCAGTTTGTCTTGGTATTTCCTCTTAACATCCAACTACTTCTTCTATGGTGAAAATTTGGTCGATTATTTTGGCGTAGTCATTAACCGTGTGGTATGTTTGTGTATTTCTTGTTACCTAATTTCATTTTCTAGATGCGCATGGGAGAAAAAAATTAAATAACCTTAAACGAAAAATCGTTTACTTTTTTAGGAATATTTGAAGTTTTTGGTGACCTATCATCGTTTCCTGTCGTTTGCATTGTATTGCATTGGTTTTGTCTGGTTTGTGCTATCGCTGGTAAAAAAGTATTATATGAAGCAATTCAGTCTATTTGCTTGGACACATGTCTCACTGCTGATCGTGGTTACGCAGAGTTATCTAATCATACAAAATATTTTTGAAGGTACGTGTATTTTTACAAATTTATCTACGTAGATACATATTATATATGTACATATGCTTTTATAACGCATTTATTATACATATAATTCGCGAAGAAGTAGCGAACTATATGTGTGCAAAAAAATAATAATTTTTAAGTCCGGCATATTATCAATCACTTGGTGTCTAGGTATTTCCCAACTACCTTGAAATAAAATATCCTTGGATTTAACAGAATTTAATTTTTGGAGAACGCGCTCAAAATATTTCAAATAGAAAAATGTTCAAAATAAAACAATTTTTTACTGTTGCGTAGTTCAAAACTGTTTTTAACCTTATAAGAAAAGGAGTTTAACTCTATAAGAAAAGGCGTTTAAACTTAGTTTACATGTTAAACTCGTACCATGGGTCCATGGTTTATTTAAGTCTATTTAAAATTTATGAAAGGCTGAAAGTTGTTCCCTTATTTGTTTTTCAATTTGTTGGTATAAAAGAACGCATTGATGAATTAAGCCAAAAAGGCTTAAAGAGAGGGAGGTATTGCTTTCTCATGATATACATATACAATTTTAACGGAGAAAACTTGGGTATAATTAAAAAAAAATTTTAAGTGAAACATCTCCCGTTTCCGTAGAACGAGTAGAGTATTTCGGTTTCGTTTTAAGATTGAATCGCCCGTTAAGCAATTTTCAGGTAAAATCTAAAACATAGCCGTGAGCTGTAGCAAATAGTAATGCGAACGGGTAACGATATCAATAACATGTAACAATATACTTTCGATAAAAATAAAACCAAAGCAAATATCGTTCCCACGAAAGTCGGTTCTACGATACCGGAACTACCCGGATTTATACCTGTCACTTCAGCAACATTCCGCAAAACTTTATGGGGAATGTTTTATGCTGTTACAACAACAACGACAACAACAACAATAGTACAATATCAATCCCGTCGCTGTTATCTATATGAATAATAAAAAATAATAATAATTCGAAGAAAAAACGGTACCAACGAAAATGAACGGGAAAGTATTTCTGTTTCAAATGAAAATCAAAGCATTATGAATGCTAGACATGAATTTTTTTTATGAACATCCTTATTATTTTATAAAGCATTGAACTTAAAAAAAACTACCTATTTGGTTAGCTTTTTTGGGCCGGTGGAATGATGGTTTGTACTTTATTTATTTAAAGAAACATTTGGTGGAAGGATTATTTCTCGAAATAGGCAAGTCAACTGGTCAACGATATCGTTCGGTCTAACTCCTCTAGGTGATTTTTCTTGGCTTACGTGATTGTTTTGATTTGATTTGTTTATCCGAACAAACCCGGAAAATTTGGAGATGTGGCACCCATTGCTTAAAAAATATGCAAAATTTTAAAATTCCGGGTTACGCAATGTACGCACCGGCTGCGGTAGCCATGTGGCCGAAATCATATACAAAAACAAATGCCATAAAACAATTATTTCTAATAAAACTAATATTAAGTTTGAAATTGCGTCATCGCACTATTTTATTTAAAGTTCTATATCTCTAAAAGGAACACCCTTTACATACTAAGCATCATAGAAAGTACAATAAATTTGTTGGTAACGTATTTTATTTATTCAATTTAAACCTCTTAGAAAAAAAAAATTATTGAAAAGTTTTGTTCATATCATGATATTCATATAATATTTAGTTTTTTCCTATACAATTTCATAATCGATTGTAATAATTTTCTGCCAACTCGATCTAGATGATACTGATAGGAAGTCTTTCATTTCTGCACAGTTGCACAATTTTTTTTAGAGTTACATTGTTTCATAGCATATGTAATATAAATTCTGAATTTCATCTAAGATGGACAACAAATGTGAATTTCCTAAGCATTACTCCCCCAGCGTCACCTTTCAGGTAAATTTTCCCCCATATAAATAAGGTATGTTCTAAATACCAACTCAATTTATTAATGAACGCAGTTATTCTATTCTAGGAGTCCATAAATCTCTTAGAAATTGTTTATAAATTTACAATGGATGATTAATTACCTTTTATTTAAAAGTGCACGTCGGTGCGCAAGCCCAACATAAATTTTTCATGTGTGTACAAGAGCAAGTCGATGATGTTAAATTTCTGAAAATTTAAAACTATTACAGCGAATATGCTGACTTCGAATGCGTATGAAGAATTCATATTCCTAATATGAAAATTTATTTTGTTTATAAAAAAGGTTTCAATAAATATGTGACTAATTTGTCATATTAGCGCATGTTTTTGTGTTTGCGCTACATTTGTTACTAACTAAACATAATTACAGTCATGCAAAAAATAACCTTAGAGATGGTTCTAATTTAACCTCGAGATGCATTCAAATCTAAGTGTTTTGAGAAAGCTTTTTCCCCTCCAAATTGTGCTGGATGTTTTCATGCTGTTTCACAAATGAAAGTCCCGGCAGACTTTGCGTACTTTTTACCTTTTTCATGGAGATAATCCCAAAACTATTATTTGAGCGAACTACATGGGATTTTAATTTAATTACTAACAGGGTGGCTTTTGACTTCTGTTATTATTATAACATCATAGAAGATTCCTCACAACTTTTTGCGAAGTATTGCTGAAATGACAGTCCTTGGGCGGATATAAATCCGGGTTGTTCCGGCACGTAGACCCCATTGCGTTCGGAACGCTCTCTCATTATCTAAGGTTGCTTTTTTAAATATTTTCTATGACATTTTCTAGGAAATTTCCCCATCTATTTGTAATTGTTTTAACCTCTACGTATATTTGCTAGTTTGTAAGAACTACATATGTTCATAGACATTAAATAAATGCAATTTTAATGGTAATTCGGATGATGATTTGTATGGAAATTAAAACAAAAATATTTTTCAGGTCTTATTTGGTTTATTGTTCCCGTGTCGATGATTGTTTGCAACGATGTGATGGCATACTTATTTGGCTTCTTTTTCGGCCGTACTCCGTTAATTAAGTTAAGTCCGAAGAAGACATGGGAAGGTTTTATCGGCGGCGGTTTTGCAACAGTAATCTTTGGCATCATCTTCTCATACATACTTTGTCATTATCAATACTTTGTTTGCCCAATATTATATTCAGAGGAGTTGGGTCGCATGACAATGGCTTGTGGACCAAGCTATTTGTTCACCAAGCAAGACTACAGCCTGAGTGTGGTAAATTAAAAATCGGCATACATATGTATATATGTATAGTGGTAAATATTTTATTTATTTTTTCTTAAATTACAGTTTGGCATTGGCAAGTCCATCAGTATGTATCCATTTGTATGGCATTCAGTTTCTTTAAGTTTGTTCAGCTCGATCATTGGACCTTTTGGTGGCTTCTTTGCTTCCGGTTTTAAGCGTGCATTTAAGATAAAGGTAAGTGGCAGCAACGGTAAATTAATAATACGAATTTTGCTTATAAATTTTTTACACCTTAGGACTTTGGCGATATGATACCTGGACATGGTGGCATCATGGACCGCTTTGATTGTCAATTTTTAATGGCTACTTTTGTGAATGTTTACATTTCTAGTTTTATCAGAACACCTGCACCATCTAAGATATTGACACAAGTACGATCATCGTTTTTTATTTTTATTTCTTTTTTTTTTTTAAATATAACTTTTTGCTTTTATTAATTAAATTGTTTACTTCCAACAGATATACAACTTAAAACCGGAGCAGCAATTACAAATTTATCAGTCACTCAAAGAAAGTCTTGCTGATTTAATTACAACTTAGAGATTTTTCAAAACCTATTAAATTTAAGCGTATTATATTGACAAAAAACCAACTACAGATACAAATCCAATATATTTGTTTAAAAAAAAAGAAACTAGGAATAATTTAACGGTTTTGAATGAGATTTATTGTTGATACTATGTATACTGACAAATACATACATAACAATGCATAGCTATGAGAGATCAATTTTTGTCAAGAAATTTAATATAAAGCTCTTAAAAAATTCCATAGTTAAGAGAGAAAATCTAACTAACACCTGCAGATAAAGGAAAATTATTTAGATTTTTATATTTAAGACCGAATGATTAAAGGTGAAACAAAATAAAGCTTCCTATGGAGGCACACAAATATACCGATTTTGTGTGCTTCCTTACGTTTTTAACTCTATCGCTAGTTAATTTTTAGGTTATGTTAAAACAATTATATTAAAAACTATTTAAGTTGAGACCGCTTCTGATCTTCGTACATTCATTTTGTGTAAGTCTTTTAAATCTGCAAACCGGTAAATTGTTTTATTTAATATTTTTGTATTTGAAGCGAAACGTTGATATTATTAAAAATATCACATACAGACTGACTGCAAGGAATTTTGAAAGAATCATTTTTTTAAACTTCACATCGCCTAAGCTGAGCAAATGAAGGAAGTTATGTTAATACCGGCAAACCAATTTGAAAATGCGCCTTTTAAGATGCTATTACAAGAACAATAACCCACGCCACCATTCGCGAAAAAAAAGAATTATTCGAAATTGGAAAAAGGTGTGCCGGCCAGAAATCAATAGCAGGAATTAAAACAGTATTCATCTACCGTTACCGTTCTGGAACGGAATTTCGACCAGCCACTAAACAATTTGTTTGTAATATTTTTTACGATATCTGCGCTACACAATTTCTATAAATATCGTCTCTGATGCAGCTGGTGAACGTTGGGGGAAATGTACTATGAATGCGGTGACTTGTTTGAAGCTAGTGCAATACTTAGAATTTATCATTATCCAATTACATTGTTGCAATAATGCGAGCAAAAATAAGACGATTTAGAAAAATTAGTTTTAGTTTTTTTTAACTTTAATATTTTCCATATATGTATGTATTTATGTAAGAATCAGACCTGTTAAAAATCAAGTACAATTAGTACTCAATCCAAATACTTTTTTAAGTACTTATAATGAATACGTAATTGTTTTCTAGCTGAATTGAAATTAGGACGCGAGTACAAGTACTTGTAATTGGAAAATATTTGGAAATACTTTCAATTACTTTGAAGTACTTGGAAAAGGATTGGAATTCTTTTAGCGAGTATTTTCGAGTACTTTCAGTACTTGATGGTATTTCCAATTACAAGTACTTGTACTCGAGTAGTAATTGATACAAATGCAATGTACTTGAAAAGTATCGAGTACCTACTTCTCTGGAAAGCCAAAGTCCTTAAATTGCTACTTAGTACGAGTAGTACTCATGACTTAACAGGTATGGTAAGAATACAAGTGTTTGTAGTCAATGTTATCAGTTAAATCAATTGTTAATATACATGCTACGAAAATATCAAAAAATATATCTATGTAAACTCATCTAAAATATTACAAATTCAACTAAAATCTAAATTTGATGTCAAACGAACAAAGCAGAAAGAAAAATCAATTATATAAATCTATGTTAAACAAGTAAAAGTCGGACTGGAAATTCTTGAAAAAGGATACACACTGTTCGATAACAGAAATATATTTAGAGAATCGAAATGAAGAAATAAATATGAATATGTATATCATCAGCAAAATTTTTCGTTCATCTAAATCTTTGTTCGAATTTTTTATAGATCGCGTTCGGTGGGAGTAACAGTTTTGAAACTGTTGTAAATCCGCTTTCAGGTCGTTTGTTGGCAGAGAATCCAGTTCGAAAAAAAATTTAAGATCGATACGGAAAAATTTCCAAAGAAATTAATCGATTTTATTTCGCATTACTTAGCGGATTATGATATAGTCAAAATATTAAATTGGAATGACAAATTTGGACGTCATAAATTTTTTTTTTTTAGTTTTTTATACCATTTTCACCATTGAAAAAGGCTATACGGTTTTAAACAAGGCAAATTCATATAAGGAAATGTTTTACATACAACAAATTTCCATGGATTTTGTGTTTGCTTTTGAATACAAAATATCAAATCGGCTGCTATTATAACTACACCTTATATGAATTCGCCTGTTTTAAAAATAAGTGGTTTCATTTTTTTATTTACTTCAGCAAATCTTACTCAGAGTATATTATTGTTAAAGAAAAAACACAAAAAAAAAACAGTTTGAATTTTACTTTAAAGCTCGAACTAAGATTTTCCATTTATTGTTCTCGCAAACGAGGTAGCGTTTTGTTCTCTGGGCTATATTTTGCGAGATGGCGTTAAGATATAAAAGTAGCCACAATGAAAGATGCTACGAAAGGAGAAATTGCTGTCGAGCTACAAAAGTGACAATTGAAAGCAAGCGAGGTGAGTGAGTCACCGATTGGCCTGCAAGAATTTTAATCAGGTAAAAACCGCCCGTTAGAATCAGTTCCTAAGTCGAATAACCACTAAAAAAAAAACCAATCGAATATTGTTGAAAACCCTAATTAATCGGTCTTCGATTGATCTAAAAACGTCACCTCTAATGGATGAGTCTCTCATCTACACGGCAGTTGTGGCTTCGTCGCCATCTTACAAATCATACAATACTATGTTCTCTCGCGAAGCAATGCGCTCTCCCATTCGTCATTCATCTTCCAATTACGTCAATTCCCATACAATGTTTTTAGAGTAAACCATACAAACAAATGATGATACCCTCTGAATTATTGCATTAATTGCGAATAAATGTAATTTTATAGGTACATAATTTATTATTCTTAGAGGAAAAACAAAAACAAAAAATTAACAAAGAAGATATAATAGTTAAAATGGAAGCGAAAGGAAAAATAAATTATTTTAAACTTCTAAATATAAAGTCGAATCTTTGATTTTAGCTCACATTTTCTCTCCGTCATCGATATTCACTGCAAAAAAATAAAATATAAAAATCACAGAACAGAAACAAGAAGTAGAGCTACCCCCTGCGTTTACACTAGACAAGACAATTGAGAATTTGTATTTAGTTGCCAAAACCGAGAACAATTGTGTGTGGAACGTAGGCGTCCAGAAAATCATAAAGACAATCCATTTTTACCGCCGTTTCTTGTGAATTTCGTGATTTGCATTTGATTGGCATCAAGTGTGTTGCGATTCTGGTTTGCTTCTTTTTCAGAAAATACAACGAAATGTATACGAATTGTCTGCTTTATTTAGATAATTGCCAAATTTACAGTCTTCGAAAGATCACAGACAGTGACGAAGGTTAGGAGAGAAGTGTGAATGTATTGTTACGCCAAGTAAGTGTAATTACAAATTGTGCCGTGTAAATGAGGTAGTTCGTCCACAATTTTTGACATGACATATATGTATGTAGTTGATCATGACCTTTCGGAATTAAATGACAGATCGGAATTAAATATATTTTTAATCTGTGCGAATCGAAAAAGTTTCGAAGATAATCATTTAAAAAAGTATTCATGGCTCAAACTTTGATGAGAAAAAAATACAATTTCTAAATATTTTTTTTAATTTCGAAATATTTTTTTTTTTAATTTCGAAATAGTTTTTTTTTTTTTAATTGCAAAAACAATATCAACCGTCAGGAAATGAGGTAAAATAAGTAAACTCGGCTTTGAAATGACAAAAAAATTTTTTGGAAAATTTGGGCATAAAAAATACGAATGCATTTAGTAACGAACAAAAGTAATTTGTTTCCAAACAAACTTTTTAAATGGTGACACAAATATAAAACTACCTTAATAAAAACCAGTTTAGCAAAATTGCACTGCGGATTTTATTTCAATCTGTTCCCTCTTATTTAAATCGCTATCATTTTCATACGCACCAATAGTAATAATACAACTTGTATTTAGTGCATTTGTTACATCGTTTGAGCAATTAATTGTTTATGAAAAAAGGATTAATTCTCACCTCCCATTGGTTTAGATTGATTAAAGGCTCGTAAGGGAACAAACTATTTATTCAACAACGTCATCGTGAAGGTCAAAATCTATATACCCCCAACTGCTGTAATTTGTTCATGATCATGGTACATAACTATCGCGCTCTTTGAATCTGCACGTTATGCTAGTAGCTAATACAAATTCGATTTATATGTATCTGTATTATGGCTCGTCATTGAGATGACTGGAACTTTCAAAGTACATATACATATATTTAAACAGACATTTTAATTTTAAACTATAACATTTGCATGAATGTGTGTATTTCAGTTGACAATAGTAATTTAAAAAAAAAAAAATAATTCATTACAAGAAAAAAATTTGGTACATACAAAAACAAATTTGTAATACACCGACTATTAATTGTTTAACATTTATTTCTCTAAGATATAGTATAACGAGCAATAAACTCGAAATATACCGTAGCTTAATTGATCTAATGGAAGCAAAAGATGTTTTATCATTATAATTAGATGTAAAAAAATTGATTACCTGAGTATTGTGAAATAAATGTGTAACTTATGAGACAAGATCGAAAATAAATTTATTCTTTCAGCGATCTTACAAAATCTGTTTCACAAATCACTACGCATAGTGAAGGGCTTATTTATAATATCTATTTATACTATTTATATGCTTGGTTTATAAATCTTAACTATTATTATTATATTTTTTACATATCCTAGTCGTGAGCAATCATAATTAATTTAAAAAAAATATGCGGATGTGGTTAGCATTCTCGAGGCTTTCTTGTGAATCAGTGGAAAAGACTCAAAACGCGTGCATTTAGACAGGATAGAGCACAATTTGAATTTGCAATAATTTGCAGCAGTAAAAAACATGCATGGCTATCAAACACAAACGTAATATATGTAATATATTAGAAACTAAAATATTAGTGTTGACGAAATTCTACTTATTCTTTCAAGTTTTTAGTTTTTTGCGTTGAATGACTTTCTGATCATATTCTCTCTTGCATGCATTTTCTGGAGAGGTTAATGAATTTAAAATGTTATGAAATAAGTTCTAACATAAAGATTTGCACCGTTTAAACCACTTTTTAATTAAAACTATAATTTTCTTCTATACAAATATTTTTAGACCTTTATGTATTTATAAAAAAATTGTTGAAAATTTAAAAAATAGCTAAAGATAACCAATTTATCGCCGAAAATGTCCATTAATTTTTGGTTTACTCCAGAAGTAATCAGACTTATTGCAGGGATAGTTATTGTCGACAGATTTATCGTTATCTTTATCGATAAATATAGTAATCGGAATTATTATCGTCATAATTTTTGTATTCCCCCCAGGTAGGGTTATTATTTAACTAACATTTATTTTTCTGGTTTTAAATTTAATTTATTTTAAGTTTATATTTCTTCGAACCAAAATAGAATTAAAATTTATCAAATTAACCAAAGAATTGTTTGTTCGTAAACGCAGTATTTTTCGTCGAATGAGCGGGGAAACTATGTAAATACTGCATCTACGAACGAACCTCAAATTATTACATTTAAATTAAATTTGTCTATTTAAAAAGGAAGGTAAGTATTCACGCTTCTAATGACAACCGTTTATTTATCTAGATAAGCTGAATTGATTGTAATTAATAATTAAACATATTATTTTATTTAGTAATCATTAGAATAAACAATCAGTACTTATCAGGCATGTGGTGTAGACATATGTATGTACATACATATACAAATATGTAATACACAATTGCTGGGCCTGTGGCATTTTTTGTTATATACTAATTTCATTGCTGCATAAATTAAGAGTGTCCCATCAAAAAAAAAACTTAAAAACAAATTTTAAAATACATATGTCATTCCCGCAAACGTTTAATTTTTTAGTGAAACACGCATTTTCCATACGAACATGTCCTTTTCTAGTTATTAATACCCGCTTTTTATCATATATTAAGTGCAATATGATAATATAAACTTTCAAACCTTTTATTCAAAACAAAATGTTTACTTAAAAAATCTACGCTTATTCTAAACAACTTTCAATGCTTCTCTTGGCTTGGCTAGCACTTGGTATGTAAAAAAAAAAATGTAACGGACTTATAACTAAGTACTATGTACTAAGCTGCAGTATATTGTTATAACAATAATAATAGTACACACATATTTTTTGAAAATGTTTAAAAACGAATTCGAGCTAATAATGAATAGAAATATAAATTTAGTAAGATTATTAATATGTATGTACATATGTATGAGCTTACGAAATTTTTAATTTCATTTATCTCTTTAAATTCGGTGAAACAGATTCCGTAATAATTTTTCTCACAAATAATACTCAGTGTTCGTTAACATTCAAAACACTCAAATAATGAAATGTAAACGTAATGTTAATGCGTTAATTTCGTATAAATAAATAATTGTCACTTATAAATAGCGAACAGAATGCAGTATAAACTCATATTTTACAGCTCTATTTCGATATCTTATCTGACTGTCCATTAATTTTTGGTTTACTCATTGGTTTGATGATAAATCTTTATTTGTTTTTGATGAAACTATACTAGTTAACTCTTGGTTTGTTGTTGTTGGCATTACTCCTGTCAGCTCTTTGTTTACTGTTGTTGGCATTACCGCTATGGTTGTTGAAACTACTGCTCTTACTTCCTGGTTTGTGGTTGTTGTTTGTGGAAATAACGCTGCGACCTCTTTTGTTGAACTTAGTACTTGTGTCGTAACTGATTTTGACATCTTGATTTTAGGAATTACAGTCCTGTGCATATCATTCATACAATTAGCACTTAGTTCGTGATACAATTTACGCTCGCGGGCTGAAGAGAGCAGGCTACGCCAAGCAGGTACTGTCTATTATTGGGAATAATAAAATAATTTAGTAAAATTTGAGTTTCTAATAGATAAAATCTAATGAGTTAAGAGTACAGCGCTGAGCCATTTGCAGAGGTAAATGGTTATCACTAACTTCAAGTGCAAAGTTGCAAAGCAAGAATAATATAAATCAAAATTGCGCATCCGCCGATTCGCTGACGGCATAGAATTATTTGTCTTTCATGCTGTCATTTTTTACACAAACATTCGTTCTGCCATCAGTTCGCTCCTTTCGTTTTTTAGAATTTCTTTTTTTTCTCATTCTCTCACTTTTATGAATATTTATGTACATATTTAAGTATATATATTTTTTGTAATTTTACAGCAAAAAAATGTTCAACACCACTTTGTCCAAGTATTTAAAAGAAATTGAAAATCAACTATTTCCGTTCTTTAAATTTACTTTATCTAATTCTAGCAAATTTGGTAAACTCTTTGAATTTCAGGTCAGTAAGCATAAATTTGAAAATTATAGAAATCGGAAAATTACCGGCTCCCTTCCCGTATAAACGTAAAATTACAAAAAGCAAAAAAATCGACATTTCAGTAACTAAAATGGGTAATTTACTCAAATTTGATTCGGTTAGGGAAGCGGGAAAGGAGTACGTGTTTTGTAAACTACTTTATCAAACTCTACCAACGTGCACACTTTGAATCTGAACTCAGTATAATATCGAAAATTATAGATATCGGAAAAAACCAAACCCTCCTCTCATAACGGTAACTTACACAAATCTAAAAACTCTATATTTCAGTAGCTATAAAAAGTAATTTACTTAAATTTGATATACATGATAGGGTTAGAGAATTGAAGATGTTGGGTAAAAATTGTTGGAAAATGGTTACGACACAACCTGCTATATAGCAACAAAGCTATAGAAAAAATCAAATATTTGATATTTTATTAAATCATAAAAACGAAAGGCATTCGTGCTCTTTTTTGAATCTTAAATGGGATTTTTGGAAATGACGAGAGAATATGAAGGTATAGAAACTAAGTTAAAGCCGTTTGAAGCCCGTTCGTAATCCGTCTAGATCAGTAGTAGGCCCACGAACCCTTGACCCTTGAACTCTGATTAATATACGTAATATACTTGGAAAAGAGCCCATAAAACCATGTGATTTCAAACATAGTTTTTTAACCATCAGGATAATTCAACATCTGAAGGATATTTAATCAAACATTTCTTTTCCACGGTGTCAGAAAAAGAAAACCATTGGGATTAACGTCGGAAGAAGAACTGGCCTTTACATTGATCATGTGAATAATTTAACCATAAATTGTATGCTTATATTCATCTAGAATGATGGGAATATGCCACTTCTGATTTCTTAATTCATTATAGACAAATATATAGCAACTATTTGTGATCTTAATAAATTCTTTAATTGTTTTACTTGCCTCCAAATTTTTAAAGTTTCCACACAATATAAGGCACTTTTTTGGTCGAGTTAAAGCGACGTTCAAACGCTGATAATTTGCCAAAAAGCCGACGCCGGTCGTGCGCGCATTTGAAATAATAATAACATCACGTTCCGTGCCTTGGTAGGAGTCGATAGTGTTTATCATCACATTGGGAAATCCGGAATCGCTATAAATAAAATAAAAAGTCTGAATTATATAAAATCGCATAATTTGCATGGAAACTTACTGCAGCGCCTTTTCCAATGTTCCTCGTTGCTGTGCATAAGGCGTTATTATACCATATGTATTGTACTTCATAGGAATATAGCCATCTAACGTTTTTACTAGACGTGCCACAAACTTAGCTTCCAGCTCATTCGCAATTTGGCCACGATGGCAGTTTTCATCTTGGGTATACGTTAAATTCAATACTGAAAATGGCTTCAGTGGTGTTTTAAATTGATGTGTTTTAGGATGATCTATCAGTTCATTTTGGTAAAAATACGAATTTGGCCATTTACAAATTTCGGGATGCATGCGATATTGTGTTTGTAAGCCAAAAATAATATCATTGTTATCTGACATAGATAAATTGTCATAAGTATTTGATCCGTTTGTCATATTTTTTAGTTTAACCGATCCTATGCAACGTTGAATACGTGTAAAAAATGAAGTACCAAGACCAAAATCTGATGCTTTCTGTAAAAAATATGGATTGTCGATTTGTGTTTTTCGTATAGAGATGAATATCTAAACGTACTAGCAGGAAGAGTATTTAAATAAGTACATCGGGCGGTAATTTATAAATAAATTAAAAACAGGTTTTTACGACTAACACTGTATTTTGAAATAAACACGAATTTAACTCTCTAATAATAATAATAATAATAATAATAATAGTTTGGATTTTACACCATATAGCTTGTTAGTTAGCCGAACTTCTCCTACAATATGTGGTGTGCTTCTTGATGTTGTAACAAGAATCGAATGACTAGCAGTTTTACGCTGACTCCGAACGTCAAATGATATTTGTGACAAATTTGTTCATAGCAGAAATCCATTCGGAGGTTTGCCATTGCCTGCCGAGAAACGACCGGTATTAGAAATAAATTTTCTATAATTTTTGGTATTAATTGCCTCGGTCAGGATTTGTCTATGATTGGCAGAAATCCAAATCTTCTTTCAAGTTAAAATTTGAGTTTAGTTTAAATGTACTTTATCTTTTAACTATAACTACGGATCATTGAGTATTAAAAATATATAGGCATGTATGAAAATAAGTGCACATAAATAGTATGTATGTATGTTCTTTCACCAGCTTGAACACTTACCTTTGACAACACCGTAGCTGGGAGTTGCTGTGTATCACCGACAAGAACTAAACTTTTAATACCAAATTTCAAAGGCATTAGAGTCCATGGTTCCGTACATTGCGTCGCCTCGTCAATGATGCAAACATCAAAATAATTCACATATCTGCAAAAAAATGTAATGTGTATGATTTTATTATAATTTGCTGATAGTTTTAGATTATCGTAAAACAAAAACATACTGTGATAATTTAACGCAGCTGGACAGAGTCGTACATACAACATTAGCGTTCTTCAAATGCCAATTGTATAGACTACGCTGATCCTCAGGACGCAAAACGCCATTCACTATATTTCGCATCAATTGAGCTTGTCGCTCTTTCTCAAGCAATTCATCTTCCTGCGCAGTACCTTTGACGTTTTTAGATTTCAAATGTTCAATATCAGCTACGACTTTAACGATTTCCATTCGTAAGTACTCTTTTAAATCGATTTTGTCATCAGTTCGAAAATTTTTATAAGTCATTTTAAGCTTCCTCAGCTGATTTCGTTCTATAATCTTTGCTAAAGTGGCATGTTGCACATTTGGATTAATACGATCCATCAAACCAAAACGTATTAATCGAAACATAACATCCGGCAACTTTTTTTTACTCATATTGAGTAATTTCTCAGCGATAACGTCAACAGCGGCATTGCTTTGTGCACAAACTAACACCTTTTGATCTAGAATACGAATCTCGTTGCCATAGAGCAATTGATGGACCAAATTTGCGATTACACAAGATTTACCCGTACCAGGCGGGCCTTGTATTAATGTAATATTTGGTGTTGGTTCGATGGCTCGCCTATATGTACGAATCAAAACATTCTTTTGACGATCATTTAATTCATCACAACCACAATATTGTATATTACTTTCCGCCAGAGGTTTTAATTTGCATAATTCTATTGGATCAAGAATTTGCTTGAGCAGCGGTGATTGCTCCAGCTGATACACCGCATTGAATGCGCCAAATTCGACTCGTACAATATCCACCATTGGACGAACTTTTATTGAATAATTAAGATTTGCACGCAGCTCTTCTAAAGATAAATTTTTCGCTAGCACTTCGTATACAATGGTAGTGGTGTTAAAACCTACATATAACCAAATAATTAGTTCTAATAATCGTATATATGAAATTTATTTCTTCATACATACCCACTCGCTTTGATGACATGTATGCGAATGTTGTAATCTTTCCCCATTCCAAAACGACAAGTTCACTTCTGGAATCAGAACTGTTTATCCCAGCGTATCGAACTATTATGATGAAACGATCCATAAATGGGGTAACTTGATCGGCGGAAACCATAAATGACCTTGTTTTTCCTCGATTATTTTCACGTTCGAGTACACTTATAAACTCCAATTTCATTAACGGTATAATTATGCTGAAAGCGTGTGAATCTTGTAATTACTGACCTCATATTTAAGAGTAATTATCTGTAAAATTATCTAAGCAATAAAATAGTTTTAACCAGCAAATACTCAGACGTAATTTGCGGCACCCAATCAGTAATCAGTAAAATTACATTTGAACAACATCTAACAATGAAATCAATTTTCATCAAAATTGAATGTTGCGTAATTTTGAAGTCTAGTACCATAGAGAATAGCGCAGTTCCCGAATTTATCTCCGCTCAAGGACCGTCATCCCAGCAACATTCCCCAATTTGCTGTTACAGGAACAACCCAATATTGAGTATAAATCTTGCTTTACAACCTACCAAGAGTATTTGAACAGCCGAGAAAGGTCGAGGCTTTTGCAACTATTATCCAATTTTACATATTTTAGTGGAAAACGAATTTTGTCAATAAGCATAAAAATTCAAAGACATATAAAAAACAAATACATATTTATTGACAGAAAACTACTATAAAGTCGAAAATCGGTTTGTCGGTTAGTCGGCTAGTTGCTTATTTATGTCTGCAAACCAAACATTTAACGTAATGGATTCATTTTTCATATACCAAATTTTTTTTTTCGATTCGCATTTTCAATTTGCTTTTTATATTCTGATATCAATCTTCTCATAATAGAAACTTATTTTGAGACCAGAGACAAGTGGTCGAATCTAGAGATATTGCTTTTAAATCGGTTCAACGAGGCCTTGAGAATTGATTTTTCGTAATTTTTTAATTTAATGAAACGATACATAGTAATTGAAAACCGAAATTTTAAGTTATTATTTAATGATTAAAAAGTTAGTTTATTGCATGCATTACAACAACGATTGTATTAAAGATACTCGGTAATCCATTGAACGTACATAATTAAAACAACTAAAGAATGATTTAACTTTAAATAAAGAGTATGTGTTTGTAAATCACCGTTATTGGAGATGTCGGTGTGAGTTTTGGTCTGAATTCTATTATTTTCGAAATTATGCTCACAGATTTTGAATGCACAGTGTGCAGCAAGTTAAGCAGAATTTGATCAACTTGTTTTGGAGATATACATACATACATATACATACTGCTCTAAAGTGGGCTACATGATTTAGTAAATATCGAATATTTTGATTTGTTGTAAATTACCATTGTATGAGAGGTGCGCGTGATTATCGTATGTGTATGAGGTGTGTATGGTTTATCCTGATTTCTAAAATTTCGAAATTATGCTAACTGAGTGTGTACCAGGAAAGCAGTAGATATATATTTGCTCTAAGGTGGACGGTGCCTCGTTACTTTTCGAAACAAACTTTTAACCCACTTATTTTTTCTTTAACCCACTTTAGCATACTAAATTGAAAAAATTATCTTTTATTATGTCTATATCTATGTATATCGGTTACTTTAGGCTGTTAAAAACAGCCGTTATATGAGCAAAGTTTAATACCCGCGCACCTGTAACAGCAAAGCATTTGGCAAAAACAATATCGCTGCTGACCGAACGACAGGAATAACCTGCAAATACGAGTATTTTCACTTCAGTGTCATCAGGCGAACAATTTGTTAACGAAATTATTTCTTTAGGTAATATGTATTACATGGGACCATATATTACGACCTGCACACTATTTGCTGGATTCATTTATATGTCGTATTGTATTATGGAGAATTAAGTTAAAAATCAGATGAAACATTTTACACCACCAAATAAGGAAGGAAAGCGATCTCACAAAATAATTACCTATTAATGGGATTCGCCGAACCTAACCTGTATTAAATCGCCGAAACAATACATACCTCTTATAATGATTGAAGGAACTAAATTGATTTGGCATTGGCAACAATATATCACTGGCTGCATCGACTTGTGCATTCCGATTTAGGAGCCATTCATTGCTCCATCCTAATATTTGTGATATGATTTGCGCTGTCTTGTCGACCATGGCATATGACATTCTTATCATCTGCGCTCGATCTGCCCAAGTTGGGGTAGGTAGAATATCTTTACGATCAACTCGTTTATTGGCGCCATTTACCCGTTCTATGAAATATACTATAGGTGTTTCATTAAAGCGTACGCGTTTCTTTTGCCGTTCTTTATTCTCATTGCGGTGTAATACATTTATTAGGCAAGAACGGCGAATAGCAAATTTATGCAATAGTTCTTCGTTTTTTCTATTTTCGATAAAATTTTTCTGCATAGAAGCAAATGTAATTTTATTGGTTTTACGCGTAGGTGCATTACAAGGTTTTGTTTCCGCAGATGTATTGCCATTTTTGGTTTCATCAACTGAAGACGATCGCGAAAGTGATTTACTACTGCTGCTAGAGTAACGACGACCGATGGTTTTATCAACTTTGCTCATCTCTTGTGCAAAGGCATCCATTGAAACCGAATGATTAGGCTTAGGCGCCGTTTGCGTTGCAGTTGCACTTGCACTTGTGGAGGGTTCTGTGCGTATCTTCGTTGTGTCGGTGGAACTTTTCTTAATTTTAGGTATTTTGTACAAATCAACTGACTTTTTAACAGCACCTATATCCTCTGCAAGAAGCGCACCACGGTTCATGGTAGTGATTTTCACTTTTGCTTTTTTCTTTTCGACATAATCTGGGTCTGGAGTATGTTTGCGTTTTGCCAATTCCTTTTTAGAATCTGCCGATTGCTTGTCAGCGAGCTCTTTTAAACGCTCCTTGCGCGACTGCTTAATCTGAAGTTTTTTATCATTATCCCTACGTCTCTCATCTCCTGGCTTCTCAAGCCATTTCTTTTTTAGTTCATCTTGATAACGCTCATCTTTTAGTTGCCCGCTAATGACAGACAGTTTTTTACGTATTTCTTTTGTACTTGCTACTACTGGACGCGGTTCTGCGGAAACTCCTCTGTGTTTTCCCTTATGCCTCGGCAAATTTGGTGCATCGATTACAGATGGTTTGTGATGCAGACGTTTAACTGGTTTGACAGACTCTTTTTGAAACACTTTAAGCTTTTCCTTTACAGAAGTAATTGTTTTGCTATCAGATCTCGAATTTTTTTCAGTCGCAGTAGCTAGCATATCTAAAAAATTAGATGTTTTTGGTTAATGAATTATACATTTTTGCACCATAAATACAATTATTTATACTAACCTTTCGGCGGATCAATTGACTCGGGAATTGACTTTCTTTCTA
This sequence comes from Anomoia purmunda, assembly GCA_951828415.1. NCBI lineage: Eukaryota > Metazoa > Arthropoda > Insecta > Diptera > Tephritidae > Anomoia > Anomoia purmunda. The sequence goes on along the minus strand of OX639996.1, from coordinate 29,029,733 downwards.
ATGATGCTAAATTTAATTTCGGCTCCTGTTTTTGTTTTCTAATTAATTCTTTACTTGTCTCGCCGACATTATCGCTGGTACAGTCTGTCGTCATTCGGCGCTCCAATCCAAGCGGTTTTACGTCGGCCTTTATTTCACCATTTTTTTGCGCTAATATCGCAATTACATCATCTACTAGAGCCTCGTTAAAGATATCATCAAGATCTTCACTGCCACAAGCTAACTCGGAATTTTCGTCGTTTTCATCTGAATGATCTGACTTATCATTTTGCAAGTCAAATACCTTGAAATTTAAATTTATTATAAATTTTCAAAAATAGAAAATGATTGATTAAAGATCTCTCAATCGTAAATATTTGATCGTTATTTTTAGTATACAGTTTTCAATCATGATAGCTGAAATAAATTGCAATCAATATAACTGTGATTCATAAATTGAAATCGGAAAATAACGATTAAATGTGATCGAAAAAAGTAAAAAAGCGCTTTCGTAATGATCTCAAAAACTCTTCGAAATGAATGTAAGATTAGAGTTACTTCTATATACATATATCAAAAGACATTTTTTTAATTATTGCACTTTTTATCGAATAATGGCTAACATGATAGGATCCGCATTAAAGTTCTAAAAATATCTAAAAACAGTGAAACCAAGAAAACAGATTTTTCTTTCATTTTCGAATTAGTTTTTAGTAAAAATTTTCGAGATAAATCAGCTTGCAACAAATTTGTTGTCAAATTTTTAAATTAATTTAAAAAACCCATACCCCATGTAACCAAAACTATATTCGATAAAATTCAAAATAACTCTAAAAGTTTTAATCAATATTGTCAATTGCGCCGCTACGTTTTAACAAAATGATTTCGTAGGTTTAAGACATTTTTCAGGGATATCTAGCTGTAGCTTCAACAAATTATTATTTTTTATTTTTCCCAAAAACATACTAAAATAAAAATCCTATAATTCAAAGTTTCAAACTTTGTACAAAATTCAAATAACCCAAAAAATGTTATTCATAACTATCTACACCCCTCGTACGCCGCTACGCTTTAAAAAAAAAAAATTAACAACATAATTTAAACTCTAGCATACGTTAATGCCGTAGAAAGAAACAAAATTGTATTCAAGAGAATATGCAAGGCGAATCCATACAAGGTGGTGTTATAAATACAACTACAAAATTCCTATGTATTTTGTTTTTGTTTCTGCGCAAGAGTTGTCAAAATGTATATACATTTTGTTTTTGCTTTAACGGCTTTTGAAGCTCATACGCAAAAGCAAAAACAAAATACATGTAGGTGAATAAAAAAAAAAACAAATCAGCTGCTCTTATGCCATCTCCTTCTATAAATTCGCCTTGAGAATATGATTCTAAATCATTTCTCAGAAAAAAAAGTTTTTTTTTTATTTATTTATGAATACAAAATATTTTGGGGGGTGATTTTACGCTAATTTAATTTAAAATAAAATTAAATTAATTTCTTGATAGTACTACAGTTTTAAGATATTGGTAGCGGTTTGAACCCCAAAACGACTTTCTACAGTTTTATTATAGTATAGATTAAAAAAAATGTTCGGGTCTGAAGTTTCATAGCGCATTCAATTTTATTATAATGAAAAGGATGTTTGAATCCGCTAAATTTTATTTGTTTTGTATGTATATATGGTGTTGATTATATGAATAATTTTATTTATACTATGTTTAAGTTTTATAAACTCTCAACCTAGATATTACTTTTTTCCTTATTTTTTAATATTCTTTCAAGTCTACATACCTGCGACATATTCATTTTCTGCGACAACAATTTTGTGCTCCAGTCAGATACTTTATGCTCAAATTCTTCGTCATAGTCATCGTCATCATCTATGGTAATCCATACGTCATTATCGATTTCCGGCACATTTGGTTGTTGTTTAGTTGTAGTCGTAGCTGGATCGTTCAGTTCGTTATCAGTTACCTCTTTCTTAATATGGACTTTTAGAACATCGTCTTGGCTTTTTCTTTCCAGCAAATCTAATGGCACATCTTCAACAGTCACCACCTCCTCATCATTACCAGCCATCATTTCAGATTTAAGGTCGTTTATTAGGATTTGCGAAAACATCATATCTTCGTCCATATCAACGAACTCGGCAAATTCGTCTCCATTTCTTGCCGACTCGAAGTCTACATTTTCAGCTTTTATATTCGCTTCTGAGATTTTGGTTTGACCAACATTTGTACCCTTTGTCTCGTCGTCATATGAATTGTTCAATGAATCAAACAAATTTGGACTTTTCCCAGGGTTTGTGCTTTGCATTTGTACTTTTTTCATTTCCTTTGTAGAATTGTCGTTTTCTGCTACTTCTGGGATTAGTTCACCAAAAGTTTCAACATTTTGTGCGATATTGGCATTGTCCTCATTGTCACTTAAAAGATCAATACTGTCTCCATCATAAAGCGTTTTTGTTGTAATTTTTTCATTTAATTTTGTATATACCAAAGGATTAATATCCTTAGCACTTTCGAGAATAACATCATCTGGCGCTCCAAAGATTTCTTCTATATTTTCCCTGCAATAACGCACATATTCGCGTTTCACTGCAGGCAGTATCGGTTCGTGGATAACAGCGTCGTTCGGAGGGTTTCGATTAGGATTAGCGCATTTAACCACATTCGAAATGTTACTAAACGAACTTTTGTTCGGAAGGGCTTGATTTGATTTTGTGCAATTATTTTGATCAGATGTTGGTGTATCTTCGATGAGTGCGATTCCGTTGTAATCATTTTCATTTAAAGACTGATTGCATTCTTTTTTGATTGGACGTAGAATGTCATCTTCATCGTCACTCAAAACAATAATTTCACCAGAGAAAAGAGTTGGCCCATTTGTTGAAGTTGGAGCGACGCTAGCATTCGTTAAAGATTTTTGCTCCGATTTTGAAGGAACAGGAGGATTGGCATCAACTATTCTAGGTCCTTTTTCCGATATTAACCCTATTTCACTACCTGTTTTAGTTGTTGTTGATGAATTAGAGAGTAGATCCGATACTGACATGATATTTTTTCGCTTTACATCTGTATCGGTCGTGCACTTTGTCATAATCCCATCTGATGTCGAAATGGGAAAACTTTAAATGCTATTACAGAAATACTTGCAGTCTTACCTGATCCATTCTCTTTTGTTTCTATTACTTCAATGGCATCCTTTACTCTATCATGGTTTATACTTTGCTGCTGCTCATTTCGATCGTGTTGTTGCTGTTGATCACTCTCTTGATCTGTGGATGTTTTGCTTGGCAATGGCGCATATATCAGTTTGTATATTGGATGCTTCAGATCGGGTTCTGAATCATCAGTGACCCCAACGCCAATACAATCATTTGCATTTAAAACGATTTCTTCATTTTGTATTTTGGTCCCATTCACGAATGTGCCATTTATAGAATTCTAAAACCAAAAACACAGTTAGAGTGATTGATTGGGCCTTTGCTGTTTTCTTCACTTACCAAATCCTTCAAGACGATTTTACCATTTTTGTCTACAATGATTACAGCGTGCTTGCGCGATACAAAATGGGAATCGATGTACAGGACAGATCCCGGTTGTCTGCCTACCACTGTGACACCCACATATAGTCTTACCCGATCTCCAATCACCTTGCGCTCCAAGAACCAAGAAGATAGTACACGATTGTCGTGGTCAGCCATGGTGTACTATCTTCGCTTAAGTTGCTAATTTGGCATATATTAAATAAATAATATTTTCAAACTTATGTTTTTATTAGAAACTCATAAATGATTATGTTTATTTAGAATTCCCCTCCCCAAGCCTAGCACGAAATGTATGAAAGACAACCCCATGGTGGAATTACATCCCTGTGGTGGAATCACAACCCCATGCACGGTTGCCACTTAAGCTGGTTTAAACCAAAATTAGTTGTTTTTATTTTCAGTTCACGAATTTGGTTATTTGGTATTTGTTCTTCTTCTATTTCGATGTATGAATATTTTTTATTATTTTTGTTTTAATATAACATTGTGCTATAAATTTTCTCATTTGGTTATGCGGTAAAAATTTTATGATTCCAAAGCAAAAGTTGTAATACTAAATTTTTCATACCAGGGCTTTATGACTAAAATATGGAATATTTTTCTAGAGAGCTTGCTATGCAATTTCTTTTACGGTACAAAGAAATTTGTTTTTTTTTTAGGCTTTGCTTCGTTTTTTCTTATCGCAGTGGTAACCTGGACTGAATGTCGAAATTACAAATAATTTTGCCATAGAACTCTTATTCTTATTTCAAAACCATTCACATAAAAATAACATCTATTTAATGATGTATTCAGAAGGTCTGTACCAATTGATAGAATGTACTCTGGAAAAAAGTTTTGACAACTATGAGGTGAATAAAATTTTTTGTTCTAATCAAAGATCGTAGATTTCAGAAAAGTAGCATTGCATTTCGTTTCCTGTGGCAAGAATTTTCGCCCAATTTCACCAACTAATTGGATCTAATCAGCTTCTATCAAGCAGCAAAAGTCAAATTAGTTCTGGTGTGGTGGAATTGAACGGGGTTTTCTGTTAGAGTAACGGTGGGAGTTCTGCAAATTACTTTTATATAAAAAAAAATATGCCAGGTCGTTTTAATTATTTTATATTTATTTCCCATTAATGATTTTAAAAAGTACGATAGAAAATAGCAAAGCTGATTCCAATGTAATACAGTTTTGAAAGTCAAGATTTTCCAATAGGATAAGGGTTCGCTTAAGTAATATTGTATTATGTAATAAATAAAACTGTTTTTATAATATACCACGAAAATTGCAATCTTATACTTATATTTTATAATTGTTTAAAAAAAATTGGTAGATTAGTTAAAGTTTTACAATCCCTTTGAAATACATCCATTAGTTTATAAAAGGACAGTTATATGAAAAATGTTAGTATTGTTTTGACATGTGCATACGTATGTAAATGTGAATTAATGTTTATGCTAGACTACGAGTATTTCGCTATACCAACATTTATGCATGTATATATGTACATACATACATACATATATGCAATATTAAGAATTCGAACGCATGTTGTATGTATGTATTATGTTGTCATGAATTCGCGTGTTTATTTTGCTGCTGTTTTAGAGCCCTCGGAATCCTCCTGACTTTTGCTTTTGGAAAACATATCGGACGGGCCAACCTGCTGTATAGTTATTATACGTTCCTTTTTCTCCAATTCCGGGGGTGGTGGTGGCGATGGTACACTTACAGTCAGCGCACCATCGGATGATAATGTCGATACAATTGTATCCGGGTCAAAGCCCTTGGGAAGCACATAACGACGCACAAAATGACGTGAAATATGTCCATGGTCATCTTCGCGTTCCTCGTGTTTACCTTCAATTACTAGGGAATCATCCACTATTTTGACTTTAAGATCCTCAGGCTGGAATAGTCCAACATCAAGATGCACCTCAAAGCCATTTTTTCCGAAACGACTTGCAACATCCAATTCTGTACTGTGCTTGTTGGCCACCAACTGATGAGCATGAGGTCCTAGACGAGCAATTAACCCCAATGTGGCTAAATCCAATGGATGATGTTGACGTTCATGTGATCGGCGATAAAGATGGTTTGGATATATATCGTGATTGAAAAATGGATTAGAATCCAAACTCAAGACAAACGGTGGAATATTACGAATAGGCATCTTCTTTTATTTATGTATTTTCTTCTAACTTTTAGTTAACTAGAGCGCAGCCAAAATCCGCCCGAATATTTTTCTTCTAAATTTTCACGCAACTGTGTGGAACATGTAGATATCCAGGTCTTTTATACTTGCGCAGACTTTATTCGCATTGTTTGTGAGCAAACTCTCTTTGGGGGTTCGGTTGGAAGAGCGAAGGAGCAATGCTCCCTACAGAGAACTTATATTATATAAGTTCTCTGGATATACCTTGTATGTACATAGGTATGTATGTGGAAACGTGGAGAAGCGCAGGATTTCGCGTGAAAACATATTTACTAGAAAAATTTCTAAGCATATTTCATTTTTGACATTTTTTTGGCAATTTCTTTTTAAAAGCGTATTCAAAATGTAACTTGATATATGTACATACATAAGTAAATACTTACATTTGAATAGGTATTTTCATAAAATTAAATTACTTACATGCCATCATCATTCATGTTAACTATGCGATATACTTATTACGCGAAAGCATAGTGCGAATTCATATTAGGTGGTGTTGCTAAAACAGCTGATTATATATTTTTGTCTCTACACTTACATACTTATGTATGTATGTGTCCAGCTGATGCCGAATATGATAATTTGCAGATATAAGCAATTCCAGGACGAATTCATACAAGGTGGTGTTATACGTACAAAAACAAAGATGTACACTAACAAATTCCATGCACAATGACAGTATGATTAACAACAAACACATCATTTTGACTTGACGTTCACCAAGCGAATTCAATCAGCTGCTTCATCAACTTCACCTGATCGCCTTAGCATCCCATGAAATTGATGCTTGTAACCGAGTGCGTAGCGTGTGCGTGCTTTATTCGGTGGGTCCCGGGTTCAAATCCTGGCCTTGGCAAGTAACATCAAAAAATTATAGAAAAGGTTTTACTAATAACGGTCGCCGGCAGGCAATGGTAAACCTCCGAGTGTATTTCTGCCATGAAAAAACTTCGCACAAAAAAACATTCGCCGTCCGGGGTCGGCGAAAACTGTAGGTATCTGAATTTGTGTTACAACATTAAGACGGACACCAATTGGAGTTTTTAGCTTTCAAATGATGCCAAGATTTTCAATTTTTTGCAGTTTCTGTGTGCAGCTGCGGCTATGGAGGAAGCTGATGGAATTTTCATACTTTGTGCTAATAGCCTAAGTTGGTATACAAAATTTGCCCAATGATTTATTGGAACCCCCCAATCAAAATTCTAAATCACCGTAGCATATTGAATTAAAGAAATTTATTTCTTGAGTTCAATAAATAAAGAAAAACAAAACTTAAATTAATTTAATTAAATGAGAATGGATACTTCAATAAGAATACATATGTATGCACATACATATATGTATGTAACTTAGTATGTTTAACCAAAGCAAAAAATAATGTATGAGATTACAATGACAAGTAAACCTAGTACGTGCCTAAGCACTATCTATACATATATGGAATGACTAAAATTCATATACATATGTACATATTAGTAATCTTCAAATCTCCTTCCGCTATTTACTTTTGCTCAGATTCTCCATTAGCATCTCCAATCTTCTCTTCAGCATTTTGCTTAACATTCAAATGAGCCGGACCGGTCTGCTGAATTTGTACAACACGTTCACTAGTTTTTTCTTCCTGTGGCTTGGGCGCTCTAATTGTAAGAACACCGTCTGATGATAGTGTTGAAATCACCTTATCCGAGTCATAGCCTTTTGGTAACGTATACCGACGTACGAAATGTCGTGAAATATAACCATGCTCGTCCTCCCGCTCCTCATGATTTCCCTCGACAACAATACTATTATCAACCACTTTTACAGTCAGCTCGCTTGGCTTGAATTGCGCCACATCCATACACACTTGTAGACCATCCTTTCCAATTGCCTGCAATTTGCCTTCGCCGTGATGAGTTCGCCGACTCAATGGACGTTCACTTAAGCGGTTTACTAAGGCCAATGGTAGCGTATATCCAAGCATATTGGTAGGAGATGACTCATGACGATGGTGTGATGGTCGGTGAATGTGATGCGGATGTAATCCTAGCCCGAAATCATTACCATAGTACAACGGGTTGTAAGCTTCACGATCCAACTCCTCAATCAAGTTCAATAAAATTGGCAAACTCGACATTTTCTTTACTTTTGTTTTTTATATTTTCAGTCAAGATTTAGCGAAATTGTTTATTTTTTGACAACGCGAAATGTCTCCGACAAATGTATCCCACACTAAATTGCAGTAAACTGATGGAAAACTCAATGCTCGTCTGGCTTTTATATGCTTAAATATGTACTGCGAAATTGCCAGTAATTTCTCGAAAGAACAAAATCAAAATAAAGAGTCAAAGAGAAAATTTTTAATTTGTGGTTATGAGAAGCGCTGTGGGTCGAAGAGAATTTTACAACGGAGAGAAATGTTTTCGAAAGAAAACGTAAGAGAAGTTACCTGCGCAGTTGCGAATAGGTCTGTTTGGTTTAAAACTTTTAGGCAACAAAATTATGATGTATGTATGTACATATGTATGTATTTCCGTTGAGCGAAAAATTTAAAAATGCATAACAAATAAAGAATACCGAAACTATTCTATAAATAGAATATTTTTATGAAAATCCCCATTGTTTACATAACAAATATTGCAAATTTCTTATAGATCTTAGAGTTATACTTAAGGAAAAAAATTTAAAAAATTCAAAGGTGTAGCAGATTTGACAGATAAAAATACATTTTAATTCTGAAAGACAAAATGTTTCACCAATACTGGAAATTTGACTATTTTAATCGTTTATTTATTTGTATTTTAGCGTTTTTTTTAACGTTTTCAGTCCCGTGAGGCTTTGCAACAATAACACATACATATGTAGATCAAAAGATTTAATAAAGGTTATTTTAATATTTTTTTAGAGGGTTGCCACCTGATTAAAAAATTAAACAAAATTATAATAAGTTAAGTCGAATACCGAAATATGGGTCACAAACGAAGTTGGTTCAGGAATACTTTTGAAAAGGTTTGGCATTTGCTTAAAAAAGTAAATGATATACATATGTACATACATACATACATATGTATGACGACGAGAAATTCAGAGGAAGCAGGCTACAGAAACTTGAGCCATAAACAGGTGTTTAAACAGTGTTGCCCCCTGTTTTAAAATATTAATTTAATAATGAAATATGTACATACATATTTATGAAGAGGGTTGCTACCTTATGAATACCGTTGATTCAAATTAATTGGTAAGGTAATTGAATTTCTACTTTACTGGTCTCAACCGAAAAAGGCTAGAGACTTTTAGAATTATATTTGGTCAGGGTTACAGGTGAACAGTTTTTTTATCTTACCACATCTAATTACCTCTTTCCATGTAGTTAGAAATACATATGTATGTATGTATGTACATATGGCCGTACATAGATATGTACTTATGTACATACATATGTACATAAAAAAGGCAACATGAGGTGCCGCCTTCGGAGGTAGCGCTACTTTAGTTTTGCCGACTTTGGCATTTACCAATTGCAACTACACAAAGATTGTTTTTCAAACGGGGACAAAAAGGCAATTTTTTTATGGATTTTGCAGACTTTTTTTAAATAAATCTCTTCCTATAGATCACCTTTTTACATTTTAGCACAATTAAAACACGTCTTTCAATGAAATATTATTCTTCTTTCTCCCATTTACAAATGGCTAGATCTGTCACTTCTTGTGTATGTGTATAAGCATGTATCTACATAAACAAATATGTACATATGTACATATCTTATGGACACCGACTAAATCGAACTTCGAAATTCCTTTGAAGAAGTTTCTAGAATTTTTTTTCTCTGGAAAAATAAACTTGTAATTTTTAATTCTCATTTTTTAAATATTTATTTATACGATAATTCACAAATATGTTTTAAATATTTTTTATTGAAAATGGAAAAAAACAAATTTGGGATGTTTTTGTTTAATTGGGTACATTTTTCTGGCATTTGTTAATTTTTCATCCCAGATTGATCTTGCAAATCCATACATACATACATACATATGCAGATAAGAGTATAAAGTGAAGACAAACCATCACTTTACAGTGAAAAATTCACATTCATGTGTTTGAAGCTGCCTAAGTTAATTTACGCTAAACAGATCATAAAACAGTTTGAAACATAATAAAATTTGTGATACTGTCTTCGCCCTTTTCAACCAAAACTTGAACGAATAAGATTATTTTTAAATAACCCCATTCCAGCCCCATTTTTTTTTTCTTGTTCAAATATCTTTATTATGATTCCGTTTAAAAAAATTGTGAGTTAAGATGTCTGAATCTTAAGTTTAAGCAGCTCTTTCATCTGACGTAATTTATTGTAAAAATATTTTTTTCTGTTAAAAACTCTTTGTGGTGGAACTTTTTCTAGTGAGGCACTCTACTGTACCTGTACTGTAAATACATACATAGTACATATGTACATATATATAGTTTTTAAATTGAACACAAGTTTTTTTTTAAATAAATTGTTTCATTACAAAAACACATAAAATTTAATAAGTTAATAATATAATAAAATTAAATTGTTATGAAAACAGTTGTAGTACATGTTATTTTAAGTCGCATTTCTCATTAAAGTTCTTCACATACAAACATATGTACATATGTATGTACATGTACCTACATATGTCCTTGAGACTTTCTTAACATTGGAAGCTGTTGATGATCAGCAAATACCTGTAGCATTCTGTGCCTACTTATGTATATCAGATCCGAAGTTCAGCTTTTTAACACAAGAAGGCGATAATAAGACTCCTAAATGGTACTATCGTTTGATTGCGTTGTGCATTTTCAACAACTGCCAATGAAAAAAGATTCACCAATCAACCGTAATCGGCAAAAACCAAATTTCTTGGACACCCCATTATTAAAAAACTCCATACTATGTACATATATATTTTCAGTAGCTAAAACTATATTTCACTGCGAAGATTTTTAGCATACATACAATAAATAGTAAATATCAAATTAAGAGAAAATTGATACAAAAATACTGAAATTCTTAAACTCCAGTCCAGCTCGAGACGTTTTCTTATATCATTATGGACATTGATTGAAGGAATGTTGTTTATTTTTCAAAAGTCTCAGTCTATTTTTTCTTCTCCTCTGTGGAGTTTTCCTTTACATTCAAATGTGCTGGGCCAGTATGTTGGATTTGAACGTGACGTTCATTGGATTTATCTTCCAATTGGGGCTTAGGAGCAACAACAGTAAGCACGCCATCTGATGAAAGCGAAGACATTACTTTATTGGCGTCATATCCTTTAGGAAGAGTGTAGCGGCGAACAAAGTGACGAGAAATATAACCATGGTCATCCTCACGCTCCTCATGTTTGCCCTCCACGACGATGGCATTGTCGACGACTTTAACGTTCAATTCACTAGGCTTGAAATGGGCAACATCCATTGACACCTGAAATCCATCTTTACCAACCAACGGTGAAATTGACCGTTCAGGTTTGCCGAAGCTCATTAGCCGGTTCATTGGCAAAGGGTGATAGTTTTGGTAGTAAGGTGAAATGGCTGTAGTAAGGCGGTCCATATCGTTGATTAAACCCCACATTGCTGGCAGTGCATTCATTTTGTCTGTGATAACTATTTTTTTTTTACACAAGAAAGCAGTCGCAATGACTCAGCTATGCTTTAATTCTTTCCGATTGTTTGTATACAACTGTTGGTTAGCATTGCCGTTTTGCGGCATTTATACCTTTGCTAATGCGGTGGAAATATCAGCTATGTTGCGTTAGGTCATGGATGTGGAAGTGGATGTGACGCTGCTAACGTTTCGTAGATACATACATACTTACATACATAGGAAGATGTCATTGGCCATTGGAGTAGTATTCGAGAACTTAGAGACTATTTCAGTTCTCTGGTATATTCTAGAAATTTCGCTGGATTTGATTCGAAATAAGAGAGAATTCGAACATGTTCTGGATATTAAGCTCTCTGTCATTGTGAATAAATTCAATCACAATGCTCTCGGTTTTAAGCGAAAATTCGGTCTTACTCTCTTTCAGCCAGTCTCTTTCACAAGTATGCTGAGCATTTTAAAATTTCTTCATCAACTCAAACTCACAAATACACTCTTACTTTCAGTTTTATTAGACAATAGCAACCCTATAGGAAGGGAAATATTGCTCCATGCATGCCGTACAGTTTCCAACGAAGTATATGTAGATACATTTCCTTTCGATTGACAATTTATTTCGTTTTGCGATGTCATTAGTGGGAAACTTTCCTCCTCGCTCCATGTGTTTTCTTTAAAATGCACCTTCCCTACGGTTTAAAGATACTTTAAAAATAATAAAGAACTATGTAAAAAATATATACATACATATGTACTTCTGAGCTACATATGATGATGTTATTCTCATACATCTCGGCTTTTTTACTGTTTTATTGATAAACTACATATTTCATCACATTTTTTACCGCATTTCCAGTACAAATTTAGCAAATGTCCTGAACATGTCGATTCATTACTGAAAACCTCTTAGTTCTATCTACAACTTGAAAAGCCCATACATACATACTATGTATGTACATATGTACTTATAATGTTAAAAAAATTATCACAATTCTGCTTTGAATTTCGTCATACGGATTTAACAATTTATTTAAGAGTAATAAAAAAGTAAACAAAATCTAGAATCAACTTGACTTTTACTCTCACTTTCGTTTCCCCTCTCTCTCTCTCTCGACAAACACATTTACCCATTTGGAAAAGGAAATGCATGACAATGCAGACGGTGATCGAAAAGATATCTTTATACTCAATGAGTAATATTGTAAAAATTATAGTAAATATATGTATATTAATCTGATGTACATATGTATATATTTTATTACCATTTTCATTCTAAAGGTGAGCTTCTTGATAAACAAACAGCGTCGATTTTCTGCTTTTTTCTCTACTTTTCGCGAATTTTCTATCTCTTTCCCAATTGTGTTTGTGTGTTTTTCATTCTAGCTCCCTTAGCATTCAAAAGCTGTGAGAAAAAGAGATGGTAAGACTGAGAAATAAAGAGAGGAAAACATTAATTTTGGTAGCAGTGCTGCACAACCAGAAAACTATAAAAGCAATCGGCTGGGTGGTGCAACTTCAGTTAAAATTTGGAAAATTGATTTCAAAGTCAAACTGGTTTAAAGTATTCTAATAAATTAAGTTTATTAAAAGGAAATAAAATTGTTTAGTGAAAAATGCGTCCGCTTCCGACTCTATGGCGTATGGCTGAGGAAATGCAGCGTATGGCTTTTCCTCGTCGATCACCATTTTCTGCATTCTACGATGACTTCTTCAACAGTCATGTTACCTATTCTCCATGGAATCGTTTAAGTCGACTACAACAAGAATTTGAAAACAATATAGAACCAAAGGTTGGCAAAGACGGTTACCAAGTATCTATGGATGTGCAACAATTCAAACCCAATGAATTGACCGTTAAAGTTGTGGATAATAATGTGGTTGTAGAAGGAAAGTACGAAGGTCGTGAGGATGAGCATGGATTCATTTCGAAACATTTCGTACGCAGTTTTAGTCTTCCACGAGGTTATAAAGCCGAACAGGCCATGTCGACACTTTCATCAGATGGCGTACTGACGGTTAATATACCAAAGCCCGCTGGATTGGATGATAACACAGCAGAACGGGTGATACCCATTCAGCAGACTGGTCCGGCACATTTGAATGTTAAGGACAATCCGCCAGTCGAGGATAAAAGTGTTGAGAAGAATGATACAAATTAAAATAAAATTATTTGATTAAATTTAGACGAAAAATAAATAGACATTTTTTTGTAGAATAGATTGTTATTTAGTTATTTAATAAAAGAAAGACTGGTACAAAAAACTAACATCTGGTTCTTGAAATTTATAAACAGTGGTCGAAATGTGCATAAATAATTATGTTCCATCTTATGGCAAATCATTTCTCGTAGCGCTTGTAAATTGAAGAGATATCAAACAATTTTGCAACGTTACTAAGTTATGAAATTTTCCTACGAACATTTTTTCTTTCTTCTATTTAAAATAAAACTTACTAAATAACTCGAAACGAGGAAAAGATAAGTGGAACACTTCATATTACTATAAAAAAAAGTAACCTAATCCGGTATGCTCTTGAATTTGCGAAGATAATAATTAAAATTAATAGGCACATTTATGTGTATAATGGATTTTCCTTAAAAATGCAAAATGTACTATATAAACAGTTATTTAGCTTGATAATTAACAGCAAACAAACGTTATTATTATTATTATTAGAAGGATTACCTTATAATTGAAATTATAAGCTAATTAGTAAGGGAGCAATGGTAACTCAGACCTTCAGCTCTCAGAGATATTCATTAAACTAGCCTGGGATATTTGAATTTGATTGTTTAAATCTTATAGTATAGATTAGTGCATTTGCACACGTTATCAGAGAGAAGGTAGCGTATCCATAAAGGTGTAAGTTTTCTCCCAGCCGAACATTTAGGACGATGAATTTAAACCGAAGTCGGAATATATAGAAGGTACATATGTATACATATATGCACATATATTTAATAAATAATTCACACAAACAATAATGTTTTTCTTTTTATTATTTAAAATCCAATAATACAATATCTTACATATGGCAAAAAATAAAATAAACAATAAGTCACAATATACATAATTATTAAATGTTAATTTTTTTATATTTATATACAACCTAAAATGATTTTAAATCATTTCAACCGGTAGAAGCCACTGGAAATTCCAATTCAGTAGTTTTGGAGATTAGTGGATTTGTGGATTTTATTCTTTTCAAAAAGTTAGCAATGTACTGAATCGACTTTTCTATAGTTTTATTACTGTATAGATGTAAGGAAAAAATATATACATATGTATGTGCATATTTTGATTATGAAAATGTAACGAAATCGAAATGGCAACTTTACTTTAAACTATTTCAATCTTTTAAAACGAGGACAATTAAATTAGGAGCAATTCTTCATTTGAGAACAAATTGTGCTGAGATTAAGTAACTTCGGCTCTGTCAATATATTAAGGAGAAATTAGGTAATTTCCCAATTTTAATGATAGGTAATAGTCGAAAAACGTATTCTCCTATAACCAAACTGTATATTAATCTTATGAACCCGACAAAACGAAATATGTTTTTCTCAACAATTTTTTTTTTTACTTATAATTTTTTTAATTTCAATAGATGCATATATGTATTTGTGCTGGGCGATTCATTGTGAAACATTAGGATTTAACCATATGTTCTCTAATTTACAATGCCCGTGGAAGCTTCCGTTCGATCGTAAATTTGAGAAAAAGTTGTTACCACAATAAAACAGAAATACGAGTATAATTAAAATTATATATAGTATTTTACATTTTCTCTTTTGATCGAACAACAGAGCTGTCAAGAAAAATTAGGAATGCCACTAATGAACGCACTTGATTTGTGTGAAGTAACTAACATTTAATAAAATAATTTGCGGTGTAATGTGAACGTAATTTTCTTTAAAAAATGTGTGCAAATTAAATTTCATCTTTAACTAAATTTCGCTAACACAAACTTAATTTTTAATTTAAATATTTAAAAAAAATTGACTTCATCAATAGTTAATAAATATTGCCAAAATATGTTGCATTTGAAAATTCCTCAAGTACATTTCTTTGAATTCCCTTTATATTCGACATAACTCACATTTTTTTAATATACATATTTTATTTTCATGAGGTATTATTTTTCAGAAAATACATTTCAACAGTTCAACAGCTAGTAATCTTTGTTGGATATCAATATTGTATGTACATATGTACATACATATATCTCCTGAAATGACGTTTTGTTTTTTAATTTGAGAATGTTCAGCAAAGTTTTTACCAGCATTTATTGCAGTTGGAGTTTCAGTTCCCTTAGTCTGTGAGAAATTTGCATAACTTGTGAATAGCCTAAGTCTGAATATTTTTTAACCGTACAATGTTGTACCATCTCAGGTGGGGGGTTTTTTTATTCCACGCTTTGTACCTAATTTATAACAATTCAACAAATTTTCATTGAAGTTTTAAACTTTTGAATTAAATTTTTTGTTTTGATTTTTAATATTTTTTCTGTGCTAACGGTGTTGCAGATTTGTTTGCCATATAAATTGCATGCACTAATTAAAAAAAAGTTTTCTTGAACAAAACTAACATTTAAACAGCCATTTAAAACTTGCACAAAACAGCAAACCCAAAAATTTTCCAAAAATTATAACTAAAAACTAGGAGTTGATGAATAGTTAGTCGAAAAACTCGATTATTTTTTAAACAACTTTTGCTAATTGATGTAACAAAAAAGGCTCTACTAATTCATAAGAAAGAAGATTCGCAAATCTGGGTTGAGTTGGTATCAGTAGTCTTAATGTCGCATATAAAAAAATGTAAATATCAGAAAAAGCGGACCAACTGTTAAATTCCCCTTGAAGCTATAATTTTGAAAAAATAAACCAATTCGTTAAATTGGAAACAAGCATCAGTACCAGTAATATTTTCAAGCGGGCTATGACTTTTTCAAAGAGTACCAATAACAGGCCCTTGATAAAACTTATGGCCCGGGAAAACCGCTTTGTTTATTACAATTATTACCAGTGAATGTTTTCCATCTAATAGGGAAATAGTGCCAATAGAACTGAGAACGATTGTTTAAACACATTTTGCCTTTATTTGTATTAAAAAGTTAAAATCATGATACAATAAAGAAGGTAATTCTATTATCATTTTTTGGGCGCAGATTATGACACTTCGTGCTACCATTCGGAGTTGAAAAAAAATCAAAAATTATTATTAAACACAAACCTTAATTTAGAAACGAAAATTCTAAAACATTTATTTGGCGACGGCATTTTCAGATAAGGAGATAAGGTAATAGATAAACGTAACAAGATTGGAAATGTGGGGAAATATTTTTTTTTAAATTACAGCATAAAAGATCGAATAAAACTTCCTTCCCTTTTTTTATTATTATTATCTCAAATAATCTGTTATTTTTTTATGTCGTTATTTAATTATTATATATGAAAAAGTATTTCGCTGTGAAAAATGGGTTAATTAAAACTAACAAAATTTTTAAACTAATCTTGAAACATAAAAAAACTTAGAAAAGCCAGCAAAACATTCCTATACTTGTGTATTTGAATATCTTCGGCTATCCTTTTAAAGGCTTAAGAAAATTGTTTCAATTAATTTTTAAAACAAAGCTTTTTCATTTATAAATTTTCGAAATACATATACCACTCCATTTTGTAAATAATACCCAATATACAATTGAAAATTACCGTCTCTTAAAAATATCCGATGAGGAAACGCTTTGCCAAAAGTTTACATCTGGGAAAATGCCAATAATCTGATTTTTAATAAAAAAAAATTCGAAATGGAACTACCTTCTTTCTAGTATCATGGTTTAAATTATTATATATGAGTCTCACACTGGGAGGTTCATATACATACATACATAAGAGGTTTATTTTTAAAAACTAAAAACAAAAAAAATTACCTAAAGTTATATTATTAGTTTATTCAAAAGAGCAAAAATTCCCATTATTTATGGAACATGATGTCTTTCATGTGACCGGCTTCAAAGAAACGAATCCTGTTAACAACCCAGTTTTCAAGAACTCAGTAGCCACCACTTTTGGATTTATTACGAATAGCTTGTACGAAATTCGTCTTAGGGCACTAAACACTTAGTGAATTGCTCGCATAACATTTCGTAATTTCTGGCTCCCACGAAAAAGTCTATCGGGATCAAATAGCAGGGCATTGACATCACCGAAACGTTTGATTACCGAACTTGGCGCGCAAAATATCGATTTTTGCATGTGACTGCGTGGCATGGCGCGTCATTCTGCTAAAACCAAAGATCGTCCATAATACCATTCATCGTCGCATTCACTGTTGGCTGAAATGACGTTTCCAGCAGCATTTTCAAAGAAAAATAGCCCAATGATGCCAAAGCTCCAAAATCTGAACCTAGCTCTCACTCTCTATGGCTACATTAGCTTCCAGGCGATGACGTGCGGGTTTTCCGATCCCCCAAATGCGCCAGTACGTGTTTATTTTCCAATTGGCGGTGTGCCCCTTGAAATTGACGCCTTCTAACGAAAGATGATTTCGGTAAGTAACCTTAGCGGGGGGACCACTACTGATAGAAAATCATATTTGAGTCTTAATCACACCACGGAACTATGTATTCCATGTTTTTCAAATGCAGGCTTCAGTTATTATACATTATTTCGAATTCGCGCCCATTTTGAACCGATGATATTTCCTAAAGGGGTGTTTCATAGACAGCAATAGTTTTAATTATGTGCAAATATACTGCAATTTGCCTTACATACTTACATACTTACAAAAAAAAACCCCACACACATGCAGGTGCGAATACAGAAATAAATTTTTACGTCTTATTTATTTCACATTTGTACTTATTAACATCTTCAAATCGTTTTCATTTGTATCTACTAAATCTATTTTTTTCTATTTTGGCACACGTGTCGCCAAATTGCATAGCTCATTGAATGCAGCATAAAATTTTGTTTTTCCACCAGAAACAAAAAAAAACCTTTTTATTAAAACTTATTACATCTATTAATAACTTCCTCATTTCCAAGGCAATGCCAATTTGCCTGTTTCATGTACTCGAACCAAGCGCTCATTTGGCGTATAGTATTTTGTTGGTGGCGGAGGTGGAGCTTTGATGGTTAAAATACCATCCGAGGAAAGATTGGAAATCACATCGTTGGCATTGAATCCGCGTGGCAGCAAGTATTTTCGAATGAAGTGTCGTTCAACCAATCCATTACCATCGTTTCGTTTCTCGTGATTTCCCTGCACAATCACATAATCATCAGTCGTTTTCACCACAATTTCATTGGGCTTAAATTGACGCACATCGATGTCCACCTGAAACCCCTTTTCATCCACATGAACCCGCTCACCAGCATAATAGTTATCCCAACGCATCGGGTATCTCCAATCTAGATACGATGATTGTATTAGTTGATTGCGAACGCGACGTGTAACCAGGTCATCCAGGGGACGAAGTAAACGATCAGTGGTGGGCCATAATAACCTTGAGTCATCCCAAAGATATGGGTATAGTTGAAAATCGTATGGCGGATAATAACGCGGACGATCGAGTTCACGCGCGAAACCGTCATATGTGGTTGGTACAAGTGCCATTTTTAATTACGATTAATTTAATTATTTGAAAGATATGTATGATGGAAAATATTATTAAACGGAATTGTTGTTTAATCTGCGGCAGTAGTCGTTTGTATGAAACTTTTGCTTGTAAAATGTCGCCTTTTATACCTTCATGCATGGCGCCGTCCTCGCAGACGTCATAGTGGCTGTGAGGGTTTGTCGGAACTATGCTACGTTATTTATTCTAATTTTGTTACAATATTCAACAATAAGATGTGCCATTACGAGTATGCTTTTTCGAAAACAAAGTTTATTTTTTTTTTTTTGCACTTATAGAAAGTAGACGCCAATAGCATACTAACTTTGGTCAGTGAGTATGGGAAATTTGCTACATACTTCGGCAAAGTTGAACCGGATGAGAGTAGTATTGCTGGTTGCTGTTATGGCATTAATAAAACATACATGAATCGGTTAGTCCATTACATAAAAATGGAATTTAGGTCAAATGACGGTAGACCCAGAAAACGATTCTAAGGTTAGGGCGAAGCCAATTCAGCTCTTCATCAGGGTTACATCATTTGTGGTTACAAATAAAGAGTCAGATACTTGGAAACCAGATGATAATTTAATTAACTTACTGTAGATCGGAGAGATAGAAAGGCAAAACAAAGCGACTTTCTGAAAATACTCAACGCCAATACTGGTAACAGTGATAGTGTTGGATTTAATAACAGTAATCTCACGCAAATGTGGCGAAGCCTTAAAGTTTCTGGCCTTCCCGCATTCGATTTACCGAAGGTACATTACTAGGCTTTGCATTTTAGTAGCTAATGACTACCTATAGCCAAAAAAATATTAAATTATTTCATTTCGTTACAAAGACATATTATAATAAATTCATATTGTCGATTAAAAATTCGAAATCCATAAAATTGTGTGATTAAATGTTGTGCAACAGAGGGCAAGACAATGGCGGATATTTAACAATGTTTTAATGATTTATACTGGCATTCTTCCACTTCATATTCTGCTATAAAAGACTGGGTGAAATAGTTTCGTTTGGCCAGAGAATGAAATGATTATGACCCGAGCCTAGGACGACCATCCCAGGCCTGAGAAAGAAGTTTTAGAACCAATTGTTATTGGTCATGAAACTAGGGTTATTTATCATGATCATCTATCAAAAATGGAATCCGTGGAGTGGATCTGCCTGAGCTCACCGTGACCAAGAAAAGTAAATATGACTCAATCTCTGAAAAAGATTGTGACTACAATCAGTGTTGACACTGTTTTACAAAATGTAGTAACACACTAACCGAAAAAAGTAAATAAAAAGTAAAAATAATGAACAAAACCAAAAAAAAAAAAAATAGACACTGAAGATGGCACAACGCCGAAATCGATTTGTCTCCAAACCAAATTTGACAAGGGATGACGAAACCTCCTTTCAAGATACATCAACTAAAACATACGAAAATTAACAAATATATTTCGTATAGTTTCATTTCAGTTTAATTTGTCGTAAATAAAAAGAACTAAGGCTTGTTAAATCAGTTTATACTAAAAAACAAAAACAAGCTTTTATTTCACAGCTAAGATCGCCCATTTCGCTCATTTTCAATAAGTTTATAATGAACATAGCTTGGATAGAAAAATTTGTTCAAAGCGAAATCGACCGTTTTTTGTAGTCTAGTACATTGTTTTTTTTGTTCGAAAGTTCTAACGGCAGTTCTAGTGCAAAATGTAATCGGCTAAGCATTGGAAAACTTAGTTTTGACTCTAAATTCAAACCTCAGCGAAACCCGAACATTTTTTCAGTGAGTTTTTAATAATCATTTATTTGTTATATCTTTTTTAGCAATAAAGGTTTGGGTAAAAATCTTGGAACATATGCTAAATTAAATAATAAAATTACAACGATATGAATTCCGGAATTATTTAATTTTCGATAAACTTTTCTTCAAGTGTAATATAGTTTTCACATTTTTTGTACAGAGAGATTGTCTTAATTTCC
This sequence comes from Anomoia purmunda, assembly GCA_951828415.1. Classification (NCBI taxonomy): domain Eukaryota; kingdom Metazoa; phylum Arthropoda; class Insecta; order Diptera; family Tephritidae; genus Anomoia; species Anomoia purmunda. The sequence goes on along the minus strand of OX639996.1, from coordinate 29,008,802 downwards.
TTTCAACTCCGCAAATTCCTGCATAAACTGCTGAAAAATCAAAACCCTTTGGGAGGAAGATCTAAGCTAAGTACATATGTACATATATGATAATTTCTTCGAAACCATTCTCTGTTGAGATGCGCTATTTTGTAAAACAAAATTTCTTAGCCAAGTTTGTCTCGTTGTTGTAACACAAATTGGGGAGCCCACTGTTATGTCCATAGTGATTTTTGTGAGAAGTTTTTTCATGGCGGAAATGCACTCGGAGGTTTGCCATTGTCTGCCGAGGGGCGACCGCTTGTCTGAGACAAATTATAGCAAATGTATTGACTAGTTTTGTCTTTTCTTATTTAATTTTATTAATTAATTATTAACTTTCTAGAAAATTTATAAAAGTTCAACATATGTCATAAACTTTTTAATCATAAATTTTAGAAACTTTTCTGGTATAGAACTTTTAATTAATGTGAAATTATAGAAATCGGAAAAACAGCGCCCACCTCTTATATAACGGTGGTAAATTTATTGGATATTTTACTAAATCATGTAGCAAATTCGCTCAAATTTGGTAAGCAAAATTTAATTATGGAGAGAAATATGTATATACCTAAAAATTAAATTATTGGAAAATGATCGCGGTACTTTAAAGTCAAGTAATTTCATTTTGTTTTTAATTAAATAAACAAAAGTACAATTACCTGCAGCCGCGACGAACATTTTCAAGATCTAAAAAAAAAAATAATCAATGAATTTTTTCTAATTCTACATTTTCATTATTGCTATTAAAATCCAGTAAAAAGAAGTCTAAGATCGGGCGAAACTAACATTTAATTACCCAGCGTATGTTATCATTGCAAATAAATAATAAAATAATTAATATACATATGTATTTCCCATAAACAGTTCAGCGATATGCAGTAATATTACTAAAAGAAATTATTTATTAAATTACGTCGCATATTGAGTTGAAATGTAATGTGTGTACTAAATTTGGGAGTTTGATCAGGTAGTTTAGAATACATACCTATATGTTTTAAAGTCGGCAGAGCTACGCCTATTTAATTGCTAATTACCGCAACAGTTCTCAAAATTATGTTTATTGACTTGAAATGCAAAGTAGTACAAAATTGTATTGTACGTATTTGTTCTTCACATTGGAGGTGTCACGCCCATTTCCCAAAATTTTGTATTCCACGATTTGCTTTATCCAAATCAATCTTGTATATCAAATTTAAGCAAATTAACTTTATGGTATGTCGTGGAATCTGATCTTCTCTGTATCGGTTTTGAAACCTTTAACTTTTTCGATAGGTGTGGCGCAATTCGATTTTATCCGTTTTTATGTTCGAATTTTTTGATCGGTTTTAAATGCCGCAGAATCCGAGTTTGTCAGTTTTTATTATATTTTAAAAACAACTTTTTGCTACTTGAAATTTGCTCCTTATTATAGTTAAATATAATTTGAAATTAAAGGATTTTCTTCGTAAGCCATAATATTATAATATATTATAATATATTTATCTTATTTTATTCTCTTATTGGCAAAACAGTAGAAAATTATAAAAATTGACAATCATTTACAAATAAACGTAAATTTCAGCACATCAATAGAACGGCTTATTCGAGTATCGGTTTAGTTCATGTTCGAAAAAGCAAATTATGATAGAATTTCGCGACACCAAATGAAACCGATATCGGTTTACATTTCCGACAAAAACCCATTCCGAGTAAGATTCTTCCACATGACCGATTACTTAATAAAAATACATACATGTAAGTATGTATAGATTTCCCTTAAGAATGAAATTGTATGAACTGTGCAATAGTATCCGAATTTCAAATATTGAAGCTTGTGATATAGCACATAGTATGTAGATAATTTTGTGCTGAAAAATAAAATAAGTTGAAATCTAAATTGGCTTCTTGTAAATATTCCAAAACATCAAATTTCCAAAAAAAAATTAAGGCAAAGATTAAAGCTCATATTTTTGAATGAAGTAACCAGCAGAAAAGGTCAAAGTGCTCATAAAACCTGTCACATTTATATTGTTTATATTCGAGGTCCGCATTTTCTTGGGATCTACGAAAAACCTAACACCAAATCCATTGTACTACGTAGCATGTACTTTGAATATATTCGGACTCAACGATCCCATTTTCGTAAAATTTATAGGGATGATTACATACATACAATATGTTGCATGTAAACGATTAAAAATCCCTAAAACTCACTACTGGTTGATTTCGCTTTTTATTTTTAATAGACCAACAGAGATTCTAAACAATTAATTGGCAAGAAGCCAAACGAATGAGTCACAAATGGCAAACGTAATTTACTTAAAGGCATTTTGCCACGAAATGGGAAAATAAACCACTAAAATAGTGTGATCGAAAGTAAAAGGAAAACTAAAAATTTATATATGTACATATGTATGTACATTTCTTCGGTATGTACCCTAATGCAGAATGAAATAGGAAGATGAAATTCAAAAAGTTTCCTGAACAAAAACATTCGAAGTAAAAAAAAATCATTCACTATTACGGCAGAAATGGCGGACAGTTCCTGGAGTTCGTGTTAAATTTTTTTATAGAAATATAGTTCATTTAATGCCATAAAACATAAAAATAAAAATTGTACGAAAATAAACAACTTTTTAAAGAACGATAAATTCTTGTATCATGAAAAGGAAGATTGAAGTTCATAAAATTTTTCATTATTTACTTATGATGATTTTTTTGCTGACGGTCTTCCACAAATTTTTCCATATAATATACTCGTATTATTTCGAGCATGCGTTACAAAACAAAACAGCATATCCAAAACAAAAACCTTTGGAAAATTCTGATAGAAACATTTAAAATTTTAACGTAGAGTTTTTTAAGAAAATTAAATTTGTATGATATTTCTACAAAACTTAAAATTTTGATTTCTATGGTTTAAATTATTAAATGAACTACATTTGAAATAGGAACTTAATAAAATATTTTAACATATTTAAAAAACATCTCAATGCTGTAGAAAATAACAATGCACCATTTTCACTGTAAGTCACTGTAATTGTAATAAGAAAGATAACATCGGATATAAATTTATAGGTATAAGTATGAATTTATAATTGAAACACATTTTGTTTTTGTTTGAGATTACGGTAATTTTATTGTTTATCGAGTACGACAGAATATAGCGTACGTTATAGTAATTTTCATCATTATCGTCACGATCGTTATTAGCATTGCAAGAAGATTTTTTCATCGATTTTGTTTTTTTATTTTCTTTTTTATTATTTTTTACTCTGCTAGTAGGGTTTCCATTTATTTCTCAATATATGTATGTATGTATGGATGTATGCAATTGTTTAATATAATTTTATTAAATTTCTCTGCTACTGCTCGCTTTCGCTTATTTATCGTATTTATGCCTATGTATGTATGTATGTGTGAGTGTCTCTGTGTTTTTATAGTTTGTTTATTAGCAGTTTATGTAGTTTCGCATTTCTTATATCGTTTTAGTTGTTGCTGCCGCAGCTGTTTCATTTTTTTTTTTGCTTGTACGCGTGTACAAATCTATGTATCTCTATAAGTATTAGTAAAATAATAAACAATACACGTACACGGAATGTGTTTCTCCTATTTTCTTAATTTCTATACTCCACAAATGGCTCAGATTGCATTGGAATTAAATAAAAAATATTTAAACTTTCAAATATTTAAATAAACATTATTTAATTCATGAAATTGAATATCTCATAATTTTTCGATTCCCCCATGCACGGGAAATCACACTTTAAATTATAAATTGTTCTCTTGAAGTTAGATGCAAGTTGAACATGAAACTTTACAAACCTAAAAAATACGCAATGGAATTTTGACAACATTTATTATATTTGCTCATTGCTTTTTTTTTATATGTAAAATAATAAAATGTCTCTTTGTTTTGTTTTGTTTATTTATTGTTTATTTCTTTAAAATTTCATCTTTTTTCGTTTTGTTGTACAAAAACTATTCATTGGTTGTAAAAAATTAGATAAAAAATTAACTCAGCACTTAAAATCAAAACGTAATAATAAAATAAATTAAAACAAAGTAAACAAAAGAAAATTCTGAAATAAAACAAAGTAAAATAAAATAAATCAATTAAAAAATTACAATTAAATTATGTCAACAAATTTTGATATAAATAAAAAAATTGAATTCAATACCGAATATAAAGTAAAATGAAATAAATGTAGAATAAAAAAAAAACAAAATAAGAAGTAAAACAAATAAAATGAAATAGAACTGAAACTGAAGTAAAAAAAAACATATTAATTTAAAATAAAAGGAAACAGTTCGCCAAAAGACCAGAATTTTAGTATATTTTTTTTTTGGGACCGCTTAAAAAGCACATAAGTTTATATTTGTATATTTTATTTTCGAAGAATCATTAGTGTGCACTTTGTGTCAGTCGAAATAGTACTTTTTAAATTAAGGTCCTTTGAAGTTGTGAAAATGAATGGCAAGAAACAGGAATTGACTGTATCTACACAAATAAGCCTAACGACTTATTAAATTACTTTAGATTATACTTGTAATTACTTTATACTCCTATTCTGTGCACTTGACAAATTAAACATCTTTACGATTTATTACGCTTTCAGTATTTTTTGTCAAAAATAAAAACCTTTTTTCTTTATAAATTATCAAGAAGCCAAATGCTCTTGACAAATAAAATATCTGTTATACTGTTTTTTTAAAATTGCGACAAGTTTGGCGCACTGCAACTTTAAGTTTTATCCAGGTTTGTACAGAATAATCAAAAGCTTTCTGCTTGATACAAATTATGATAAATTATAAATATTTTGTTAATTTGTAAAGTGGACAGAATAGAGGGGTTATTCTTTCAATATTTTATTACCAGAAAATAATAAATGAAATGATCAAATTTTAAAAAATGTTGAGAACTTCCCTACTTCAACTTTGAATATAAGTATGTATCAACTTAGGATGTACATATGTATAATTTCGATTGGTATTGATTTCGCCGTGCGTAACACAAATCACACATGAAGAAATCGATATAGCATGATAAATTTGCGTTTTTAGTTTTTTCATAGAGGGTCTGAGTTTGTATTTGAAAATAGTATGGGTGGTATTGTGAGTTGCGAAGCGAATAAAAATTTACTCGAGTTTTCCTGTTTTGTAGTTTGAGTAGCGAAACGGAAAGGTATTCGCCAAAAAGCGGCGAACGAAAATTGTAAATTTTGTATGGAAACAGCAAATCCAAGCAAATCTGTTCATTCGCCACTCATAATACAATTGCTCAAAATTATCGAGTGAGCATTCGCTTCGCTACAGCAACGTTCGTTTCAGAACTCACAATACCGCTCTATATTTCTTGCCAAAAGTTTAAAAAATTACTGAGTTTTTGATGTTTTGAACTTCAAAATTCTGAAATTTTTAATTCATTGATTTTTTTCAATGTATTTCTTCTTTTATAGGTCCAAATATCACCTTTTAAAGCAACTGCGAATAATTTTCCAAGTTCAAAAATTCATGTCTTTATATATATATATTTCTTTTAATATACTTTTAATATACTTAGAAAGAAACAGATTTTTTCTCAAAGTTCAAACATTAATATCTTAGAAAAAGTACCTCTCTGAAATTTTCAGAACCATTTAAAATCGATTGTAGGTGCTGTATAAATCAAGTTGGGTGCTTCTCCTTTTTAAAATTTCAAAGATCGCAATTTTTTTCCGAAATTGTTTTCGATATATATTTTTTTATACCCGCAAATACGTATTCTGTAATTAACTTACAACCATCAATACGTAAGTACATCAATATATATTATTACATTATACATCGAGATATTTAATAAATTCTATTTTATTTTCAAAATTCATATCTTCTAAACGAAAGCAATCTTCTTCCTGAAAATTGCGGGTCCTTTTAAGATCAATTAGACGTATTATATATAAGAAGAACTCCCCAAAAATTTAGAAAATTACTAAGCAACTAAGCAATTGGGAATCATTTTTATAACTATATAATTGTTTTCTCAAAATTTTAAAGTTCATATTTTTTAAAAGAAAAAGGTAAAGGATCTTTTTACACCAGTTAGAGGTATGTATAAAGAACTGTTTTGTTACACTATTTAAAATTTCAAAGTTGTATGTCTCTTTTGAAACGAACTTTTTATAACTCTAATACTTTTCGAAATATTCAATGAAGTTTCTAAAAAATTTTAGTTTCTCAAAATTTAAATTTTAGAGTTTGTTATATATGTATGCACATAATATTTGAAAGGAACACATCTTTCTCATATTAAGATCAATTAGAAGTATTGCATGAAAAATATTTATTGTTCTACTTTAAATTTTTTTTTATTCTTGATTATTTTTGTAATTTTTTTCAAAGTAATATTTTTTTTTCCATATACCACTTTTAATTCGAATTTAAGACAATTTTTATAACTATAATACTTTTCGAGATATTCAATAGAGTTTGTGTTTTTTCTTCGAAATACATATGCATACATACATAGAAGGAAGAAAAAACAACTTCCTGAAAATTTCAGAATCTTTAAATAATTTAGAGGTATTTTATAAAAAATTGGACCAAATATTTAACTAAGGCCTTATTTTTCTGACTTTTTGAAATTTCGAAATGTTGAAATTTCGTTTTTTGGAATTTTTTTTAAAGTAAATTTGTTTTCATAGCTCTAATTATCACAATTTTTATAACTATAAAAAATAAACTGGAGAGATTCTGAAAATAGCTAACTTGATTTTTTTTTTTTCATTTGGCAGAACTTACACCGAAGGAAGAAAAATTTCCGATCACTAGGGGCGAGTTAAATCAAAAATTTCTGGAATTTCTACGATAGCTGCGAAAAGATTGAAAATCACCTTAAAGAAATAAAGCCTTTTTCTCGAGTTAAGCGACCTCTAAACCCAAAAAAAACATTTTTTTTTTTAATATTTCCTTTTACCGACATTATTTTAAACTAGTAAACAATACCTATTAACTTTTATAAACTCAGTAAAATCCATGGCAGGAAAGGTATATTGTTGTTAGAATATTTATGTATGCATATATTTTTATTACGAGCTTTTGAGTGAAATTAATATAGTAAAAACTATTTTAAGTTGTCAGTAATTCAGTAAGCTTACCGAAAGCTTTTAGGACACAAAATATACACCACTGATACGCTTGCGTTAGTTTGTGTGTGTATACGTTATTAGTTATCGGTAGAAGATGTAAGAAACGACGTCCATCTGAACGATGTTCGCAGTTTATCATTCTACTTTTTATATCACCTTTTTCTTTTAGTTTGCCTTCTCTACCAGCTACTACAGTAGTTAAGTACTTAAAATTTAAACGTAATTTCTTTATTAAATGTAGGTATGTATGAATGTATGTGTATGCCAAAGTGAATTTTAGATACTGCTTTTCCTTCTTTTCCTTACTAATTCTCAAATTTTGCTCACTTTCCCTCCTTTTTTTCTTTTTGATCGATTAATTAGTTATCTCTTCGGTGGTTATAGCAGGTTTACTTGCTACAACATCATCCACACCGGGATTGGCATCACATTGGGTCTTAGCTAAAATTATGGCTGCATCAGCAGCAGCCACTAAATCACCTGCACAGGGTGATTGTGCAGCTACAACTAAATTACCTACAGAGCCACTTTCGTCGTTGCCATCTTCTACGCTTCCCCTGCTCCCATCGCCACTGATTACGTTCACATCTACCCCCACCCCAATATTGCCAACACTAACTGCATTGCGAACACCATCTACGCCATCCGCATCTGCATCAGCATCAGCATCCGCATTCGCATCAGCATCCATATCACCATCAGCGACATCGGCAACTTCAGTTACTATATCAGTTTCCATATCTGTTACACCATCAATATCTGCGACTGCTGTTTCCAAGCTGATCGTTAAATCATCTGGCGCCGTCTTTGCTTCCGGTATGCCATTGTTGGTAACCACAACAATATCGTTCACCTCAGGAGCAGCTGAGCTCGTCAGCTCGATATCCATGTCATTGGTTGTAGTAGTTTCAATACCGTTGGTCTCAACGATGCTAAGGGTATCATTGGTGGTGGTGAAATTATTAGTAACGGTATTGTTGTTGGTTGATGTGGATGAGTTGGCAACTGAATTCACAGCGCCTACAATAGGAATGACATCTTCAATATGCGATGTTTGCAATGAATCTTCTTCTGTTGTTTGTTTGCCAACTTCTTTTACGACCTCTTCTTCTTCTATGTCCGTTTGCATTGGCTCATCTGCAACGGCGGCAGTCGTGATGGCGTCGATTGCTTCTGCTTTGGATGTTAGCGAGTTTTTAGTATTCACGTTGTCGACATCGACTGCCTTCTCTTTTTCTCCTTCTTCTTCTTCTGCTGCTTCTTCTGCTAAACATTCCTTCTTCTCTTTTCCTTCCATTTTTGAATTGGCTTGGGCAGCGGTGGAGTCTTTTACACCGCTACTGTTAATGTTTGTGGTGTCAGTATTATTATTGTTATTGTTGTTGTTGTTGTTGTTGATTAAGTTGCTATTGGAAGACGTGGCTGTCTGCTCAGCTGTTCGTCGTAGTTCAGTCTCTTCTTCTACGAGCTGTTCATTCGGTTCTATATTACCATTGCGTTCTCGCATTACCTGCAAGTCTGCTACTGTTGGCTGTGACATTTTCGCCGGCTGCTGTTGCTGCACACATTCAACTGTTGCAACAGACTGGTGTGGCTGCGGCTTTTGTTTTTGCTGTTGTTGATGTTGTTGCAATGTTACTGTTGCTGACGTGGGTAAAATTCCAGTTACGACAGCGACTGGTGTTGCTGCTTGCTCTGGTCCTGGTACAGCTGCATTGGTTTGGTCTTCTTTAACGTTACCGATGGTTGTACTTAGCTCTTTAGCAGCGTTCTGTACTTGCAATGGGCCACCGGTTTGCTGTATATCGACAATACGTTCCAGGGATTCATCAGTCTTCGTTGCTGGCGGTGGTGCCTTAACAGTCAAAATTCCATCAGAGGACAATGTTGAAAGTACTTCATTCGGGTCATATCCCTTCGGTAGCATATACTTTCGGATGAAGTGTCGCGAGATGACGCCATGCCCATCCTCTTTATCTTCGTGTTGACCCTCGACGACGATACAATTATCGATTGTCTTGACGGTCAGTTCGTTGGGTGCGAATTGCTTCACATTCATGCTTACTTGAAATCCATTCTTATTCACCACCGAATAGGCCGATTTACTTGCTGCCGTAGTTGTAGAAACATTGTGCGAGCTTGAAATTGCAATATGTGCGTTAGCCGCTGACTCTTTGTCCCCGGCGGCGGTTGTTCCGCCGGTAGGACTTGAACCACTGACGGTGCCGCCGCCGCCGCTGCCACCTCCTACAGTCGAAGATGACTCTTTTTCCAAGTGATGGTCATGTACCAATTGTATAGGTGTTTTGTTGCAACATGGCTTGCCACGATAGTAGGGATGGTGACGACTTTTACTTATATTTGGCATCCAATAGAATTGCGAGAGGGAGCGTGGGCGTCGTTGCTGCGACAAATGTTGCTGTTGTTGTGGTTGTTGCTGTTGCAGTGGATGTTGCGCATGCTGTTGTTGTTGTTGCTGCGTCTGCAATTCATGCGGGTAGATACCGAAACCGAAGTCGTCGACATCCATACCACCGGTGGCGAGACATCGGTTGAATTCATGCAATTCATCGGCCAATTCGAGTATAAAAGGTATGAGGGACATCGTTCAGTTTATATGTATTTTTTAAAATATATAATGTATATATTTTTCTTGCTACACGCACTCACGCACACGTACACGCACGCTAGTTAAGCGTTTACGAGTTCACGATTTAACGACACGTTGCTGACGGCAAAAAAAGTCTTTGCTGACTTTTTTCGGTTTTTATGAATTAATTAATTAATTTAATTGGCGAATATGTTTTTATTTTTTTTGAATTAAATACCCAATTTTTACCCTTTCTTGCCAGTGATTGCAACCGCTGCGTTACCGAAACACGCCCGATTTGCTTCCTAACTGGTTTCCATATGATGGCAAATTGCTGAATGCTGCCCTTTTAAACCAGTTTGCAGCGCTGAATGGAAAGCTGAAAGCAAATTCGATTGGAAGTCCAAGTTCAAGCATATGATCGGGGTGTGTCAGGGAACCAACCAACTGGCCGAGTACCCAATTCGCTGATATGCAGCTATACCGGCAACCGGCTGTGGCATTGTGCGTGTCACCAGCAGCTTTTTACAGTGCAATGCAACGCGGTGGTGTCTTAATTTTTGCTGCTGCTGCTGCTGCTGCTATGGGAATCTTGCAAACACGTTCTGCTTTGGTAGTTCAGAATTTTAATTGTCTCACTGTCATATCGCTCGTTTAGCATGCATACTCTCTGCATTGTATTATAATTGGCCTTGCTTATTTCTCCCGAAGTTGTAGAATTTGTGGACGGAAGAAAGTTCGAGCAAACCAGACTCTTATTGAGATAAAGATGTACGAGTGTATACTAAATGCATATTTATGTACATATGTATGTAAAGTTAGTATATAGAAGACGTATGCACATACACCCCACGAGTATCTGTTGAAAAATACCTGTGCAAATTGTTACAAGATATACATACATACGTACATACATATAAGTTTATAAATGAAGCAAAAAGCTCCTTCCAGCATGTCCAAACTCTCAAGGATGGGCTGTGGGATGTTTCTCGCAGATGCCGAAAATTCGTTTGGAGATTTTTGTATCCCTTTTTTGTATGTGGTTTAATCTTGAAACTTAGACTCCTTCCTGAATCCATTAAGTCTAACCGACAGCTATTTCCACGTTCACAAAATGGACACTGCTAGAAACCACTAAAACTAGGATGTCAGCGCCAGCCGGCAACCTTGCGAGCATTTTCCAGGCGATGCGCTCCAGAAGTCTGTGCCAAAATATCAACCTTCAGAAAACACTGCAGTGAGCTCATAGTTTTTGTTTTTGTTTTTTTGTGGATTATAGTATCTCTTTTAATCAAGCATCCGAGATAAAAATTAGTATTGCAGTTTCCATTCCTACTCCGCAGAATCTGCAGCACTCATCCGAGTAAATTCCCAATTTGGTTAGATGATAGTTTAGCCTGCAGTGCTTCTTTAAAATTCCCGTAATTATTCTGAGGTGATCCTTTCAAAAGCCCACATATTATCAAAAGCGTTTTAGATTATGAGAACCTGGGAGCGCTTTGAATTACACCAAGCTTGTTAGATTTCACCGGTATCGGCGTTGTGCCATCTTCAATGTAATTTTTAGTTCTCAAACGAACTTTTCACCCGCTCGGAAAAACAGAAGAGCAAAAAGTTTCTAGTATACTGCCCTGCGAGCTTCCACATCCTCTTTGGACAGGGAGGATATTACCCCTTTAGTAGACCGCAGAAAGGCTCTGGGCTTGTATAGGAAGTTGATGCTCCGTTTTTTTGCGAGCTTGTCCGCAATTTCGTTTCTGTATGATACAGAAATCAGAGAACCCACACACGAATGATCAGACCAAGAGTAATATGTAATGAATAATTTCTATTAGTATGATTATCGCAAATCATATTGCTATCATATAAATCCCAAAAGCTGCTTTCGGTTCGTCAAACGAAACGAACCTTGGTGACCGTACATGGCCAATACCGAAGTTCAGCCGTTTTCTAATAAAATACTTACATATATGGAACATAATGTGAAATTTAAATTTATTTAAATACAGAACTGCATATTTTCATGTTACGATTCTTTTATTTGTTGAATTTTCATAAGTTTCGTATACTTTGATTTATTCATTTATTTAGTTCAATTTAGTCTGATACCATTAAATACCAATACATAATATAAAAAGCAAAGAAATAAAAAGTAAATAAATATGTAAGTCCACAAAAACTTAAAACTACGAAATAGAATAATGCAATAAGAGGAGCTTAAGTACATGATTTAAATTGAGGGCCTGTAATTTCAGACATCGTTCTTTTCATTGGTGCATTACAGTCGTAAAGTGTTCTACAAAAAACAACACTAAATGTATCAAAATTACGCAAAGGTCTCGCCGAGTAATTAAATTTGATTCTACTAAGAAGATGAGGACAGTCGATAGCCCCAGAAACAATATCCAGCATAAAAGATTCGGATACAAAAATGCTTCCATTGCTCAGCGACATGAGATTAATCAACTGACAAGGTCCTAGGTACGGCGGGAGCGTTTCGGAGATATTAAGAGACCGCAAGGCATACCGTATAAAAACCTTCTGTACCGATTTCAACCGATTGATATGTCCCGGTGATATGGTCTCGAAATGAAAGCGGCATATTCTAATTTAGACCGAACAAAAGCTGTATAAAAGGATTTTAGAGTATATGGATTGGACGACGAATGAAGGCAAGCATTGAAAACGATTTGGAAATAGAATGGTTGAAGTGCGCAGCAAGTGTGAACCTTGAATCGAAAAAAACTCCGAAATCTTTCACTTCATTGAGCGATTGCAACTCAATATTGCAGATGTGGCATGAAGTTAGTAGTGGCTGGTGAAACTTGGAGAAGGTTAATTGATGACACTTTTTGATATTAAGAAATAAGCTATTACTATTACATGGTGTATGGCATGGAATGAACTGTATTTTTCTAAAAAAAAAATTATTATTAAAAAATGTTATTACAAACATATTAAATATTGTGAAAATAATTGCACACTTAATTATGTGAGTCCTATGTGCGATTCACGAATCATAAAGAGAAGAGAAACAGTTTTCCGATAACTACGAGTAACTACAATTTGGTAAAATTTTCGCAAAATCACTACATATGTACATAGGAATACAAATCGATAAAAAGCGAATGTGAATGCGTGCCTTTGTCGTTTGAGTTGCCGGCTCCAAATCCAAATGCCTTATTTTTTACATACATATAGCTGCACATATGTATTTACATACAAGTGTGTACCTACTTATATATATATTTGCATAAATAAGTACTATGTAAATATGTATGAATGTACATATGTACATCCGATTCAGCGTATCTGCACAACCACCATTAACATAACGCAGAAAAAGCTGAAACTGCTATGCACAACATCTCCTAAATCTTTTTTTTTTTTTACCAACGACAGCTGAGAGAGTTATTCGCCCAGAACAGCTGAGAGACATACTCGCTCAGCTGTTGTTATTGTTGCTGTTATCAAGTTCGTTGCTGGTGAACCGGTCGTTGTGCCGGCCATTGAGGCAGCCGCAATTTGCCGGCATGAGTAGTTGCACTTATGTAGATATGTACTAAAAACAACAAAAATCAGCTGGTAGGTACCAGACAACTTGTATTTGCTATTTATATGTACATCGTGGATGCGGGGTAGGGCTGAGGCAGAAGGAAGGTTCAGCACCCCGTTTTCTCGACATACTTCACTGCGCATGCCTTTGGCAAATTACTTGCTCGCCCTTTAAGTTGCACGTTCTGTGTTAGGGTATTGCGGAGCATTTGCAAAGCGGGAGGGGAGTGGGGGGGGGGGGGGGGGGGGGAATTTTATATGGACAACGTTTCGCCTGGAAATTTAATATCATTCAGCTGATGGCTGCAAAGTATGGGTACACAAATTCACCATGCGTGTGTGAAAATGTACTCAATACACATACAAAAAATCTATGTACATATATTTTAGAGTATGTACTTTAAAGCCGGTGCTTACTTTGCAAACTTAGGCTTGCCCCACATGTTCTTTTTCAGCGGCCTTTATGTACATATGTATGTATGTATATCATTTGCCGGCGTTTTCATAGTGGTTGACTAACGTCGAGTCGGCAGCGCTAAATTCATCCAATTTGAAACTGCAATGGAAAGATGGCGGCATTGTATTGGAAACGGGGAAAAATGTATATTTTTAACTACGCAAACTTAATATACTATGTATTTGTGCAATTACATATGTATGTTTATGTGTACAGTAGACTCCCGAAAAGTTAGCCGAAATACACCAAGCATAATTAACTTTTTCGAACTATTCACTTTTTACAACAAAACTCAAGTGAAAAACAGCTGATTGTCATTTTACTTGTCGGACAAAATGCCGACCAAGCAACTTTGGTACTTCATTACTTGGCGTTTTGGAGCTTTTGTAAGATTTGCAAAAACAAAGTACATATTGTATGTAAAACTACCAAATAACCGAATAACGAGCTTGATGAGAAGACCCCCATTAATTTAGATTTAATTATACCGAATCGAAATATCAATGCAGGAAATTGGGATCGCACCCATTTTTGTTGCCCTACCAACGGTAAGCGGTACTTGGGCGCTGAAGTTAACCGGAAGATGAACTTTTGTGCGGATTAACTTTTTCGCGATTATACTGTATATATGTATGTGTGTTAAGATAATGCGTACCTAAAGAGATATACATATGTAATTATATACTGCAAATACATACATACACACATACAATATATGAATATTCATACAACGTACGCGTCGTGTTTAAGAGATGTTGTAAAACAGGAAATCTGCATAAAGCGTAGAAATTCTCAGATAAAGAAAAATGTCGCCTGTGTCTTTGCGCAATATAGGTATCTATGTACAAATGTAAGTATGTACATATGTATGTAAGATATGCATGGATATGAGCATATGCACATAAAGATGTACATAAATCCGTATATTCCTTTTTTTAATCCTTCTCTCAAGCCTCTTTGTTAAATTGTTTTCATTAAGTATCCAGTCAGTTTTGCTCGCACGTTATTCCATTTAATGTTATGAATTCGAATGTAGCTGAAAAGGAAATAAATAATCTAACCAAAGATAATAACTTTTAATTCATTTCTATATTTAAAATTTTCATTTTCCATAATTGCCGATTTGGCTGCTAAAACTTTTTTGGCATTCGGGTATAGGGACCTGAGTTATTATTATTAGAAATGGACAACGTAATCGAACGATAGTGACATGTAGTAATATTATTATCATCTCAATCTGATATTCCGTATATGCAGGTATTTGCTTATTCAGGTTATTCAGTTATGTAAAAGTTCTAGTGTTAAAAAGTCTCAAAAATTATATTCCAGGCTTTCTTAAAACATTTAGTTTTAAATTCATTCATTTACTCTAAATAGGTGGCAACCTTCTTTCAACTATTTTGGAAATGAATCTTTCGCCTCTTTGATATTTGAATCCACTCCTTATTTTAATTGAATTTAGCCATTTAAACATATAGCAATTCCCCTTAAAAACTGCTTTTATGATTACTTTAAAATATATGTACATACATACATGCATATATTAAGCGCTGGGCTAGGGGTCAGCAATCAGCAATCAAAAATCAGCAATGAGAAATTTCAACAAGCTTCGGGTAAGATCTCTCTTTTTTGTTGACGACCATATCCAACGTATAAAGAACTAAGATTTGAGGGTATGTACCGGGAATGCCCGAATCCTTAATGGGGAAGGTGCCGCTGAATAAAGATAACTTCTATAAGCGCCTAGAACACACTTACGAGCTTTGCTTGTAACTATGTATGTCAAATGCGGCTATTGTCAGAAAATTTTGTCTCCACGACGGAATCGTCGCTAACAGACTGAGACTGATAGACATTGCTGGTACTTTGTAGGTACGGAACAACAAATGCGCTGGCTCTGATAATATGGCCGGATAAATACATGGCCACGGATTGGAATTGAAGTGTGCTCTGCCCAATCCACAACAAGAGAGACCTTGCAATATGAGCCAACGTCACTTGGAAACCCCCGGGTCCGAACCTTGACCGGGGCAAGTAAAATCAAAAATTATAGAAACGATTTTGCTAATTGCGTTGCTCCTCTAAAACTTGTGGTACAATAATAAGACGCACAGCAATAATTGTAGGAGAAGTTCGGTCAAACATCGAGCTATATAATGTAAGCGGTAAATTATTTACATATGTATATTTATTTGGAAAGGATTATTCCAGTTGCAGAACTAAACCGGTCAGGTACCATCTTCCATGAAAGTTTTCAACTGCTGGCGTATGTTGGTGACATCGAGAGTAGATGCTTCAATAACCGCGCCGTTAGTTCTGCCCTTTCCAAGCTGGATAAGGAAGCGACGCGTAGCGAATGGGCCTGGAGGTGACCGAGGCCAAAACGAAGTACCGTCTGTCATCAAACAGACAGTCAGGGCATTCGCGTCTTGGTTCTCACATCACTATTGGCCATTATAATTTTGAGGACTTGGTAATAATGTCAGCCGCAAAATCCTACTTAGAACCTACATATTTCAATAAGTAATTGCGACGAATCAATAATTACACTCTATAAGTCTCTCATCATGCCCGTGCAATTATGTGGCGAAAAGGCATGAAGACTGTCAGCCTCGGATGAGATGGACCTAGGTGTACGAGCTTTATAGCGACAGAGACATAGTAAAGCGAATTAAGATTCAGCGGCTAAACCGACTAGGTCATGTTGTACCAATGGTATGGACCGGTAGCAGGAAGGGTTGCCTTCGCTTAGTTTCTCTAGCTGGCGCCAGTTCAGTTGCCAAGCCAAAGGAACGACTGGCGGGCTATCTTAAATTAATTGATTAAAAATGCGCACAGAGCAGCACAAATTAACCTCATACATGTTTTTTTTTTAATTTTAGCATCAAGCGATTAAATGACACATTTAGTTATTTTAAATAACTGTGGGGATTGTAAGAAAACACAATCATGTTGTTGATACAAATCATATACATACATATGTACATATGTACAATATACATATGTATATTAAAATCTTCTTAAAGTAAGCATATATTTATACATCATGGCAACACTGATGGCGCGGACTCAGAAAATATTTATTCAAAGAACTGCAGCTATGTTATTTCATATGACTTTCTCTTAATATCACAACGAAGCTTGATTCTATACAAATCGAAAACTCTCGGATGTTCTCATAGGTTGGCATTTCGCCTGGCGAAATCGGAGAGCTCATTTTAATATACACACATGTGAATGTTTATTCCTTACTTGCTGTATGTGTTTCCCTATTTTTGCGCTTTTACTTTATTCGCAGCGGTTTGTGCAAATTTTTTTCCCAATATCTGGGAGTATAAAAGGCCAGGTAAAAGCAGCAAGCGCAGTCAGTTGAGAACTAAAACACAACGTTTGGACGTGTTGAATAAGCGCTCTGAAAAGTAAAAACCGCTAAAAGTCCATATTCAAAGTGAAAGAATAATATTCAAAAGTTAAATTAGTGACCGTAAATCAAATATATTAAAATGGCACATCATCCAGTGGTTTTAAGCTTGATTAATGATTTGAACCGGCGGGTACCACTCTTCGAACCGACATTCTACTCCCGCTGCCCAGCATTGGCAACTACGCCCGGTAACCAGTTGCATAGATTTGATAAAGATTTGCCTATTGCTACTGTGGGAAAGGATGGATTTCAGGCCAATCTCGATGTGCAGCAGTTTAAGCCAAATGAACTGAGTGTTAAGGTAGTCGATGATCATATCATAGTCGAAGGTAACCATGAGGAGCGAGAAGATGACCATGGTTATATTTCACGCCATTTCATTCGTCGCTATGCACTGCCAAAGGGCTATCATGCCGATAAAGTAGTTTCAACATTGTCATCGGACGGTGTGCTAACAGTCAGTGTACCAAAACCAGGCATAGAAGATAAATCCAATGAACGGGTGATCCAAATTCAACAAGTTGGTCCGGCGCATTTAAATGTTAAGGAAAATCCCAAGGAGAACTAATGTGCGGAACGGGCAAAAGCGTAATCAGACCCTGGATAAATAGAATCCAGTACTCGAGAACTGTTTCGCTATTGCTATGGGAAATTTGTTAATTCACCTACCGAATTACTTTAGACTGGATTTATGCATTTGTAACTGTATTTATTTTATACAACCGTCAATTATTTAAATAAATCGAATTAAGTGAATTTAAAAACAAAAATTAATTCGTTTTTGCTTTAATTAAGTAGAAGCACAATATGCACAGTCAAGGCACATTGAATAGGTAGTTGCAGTCAATGAAATGCCAATAAAAAGGAATGAACTGGCGATTAAGAAATATTTACTATTTTGGGGAAAAGCAGACTCCATTTGATGTACATATGTACATAGGTTTTTATTCATTTTGAAAAAACTTTATTTGATCCGGAAAGAATATACTAATTTGGGGGAAAAATTACAACATCAAAATAAGGAAAATTGTTCTCTGGTCTTTTTGTTTTTTGAGCGTAAACAAATCTCACCAATAAAAACAAAAACTGATTGGCAGATTATAATGTATAGTATTACGATGGGATGCAAAATATAAACAATGTCCGACAGTTCAGCGTCCTATTAAAATGAAAAAAAAACAAACAAAAAAAAATCAAAATTAGATTGTGCCAATATGTCCCTGAAAATTAAAGATAATGATGATTGGCATCACAAATCAGAAATTTCGCGTGCTAAGGAGTATATCTCAGAAAAATGCGCCAACATTTTCTGGCTGATCTCTCAAATCGTTTTATTTTGACAGTCATTTAAATTATTTTGTTCTACTCTGAGCAAGGAATTATGGTATACATATATTTTATATTACTATTAGCCTTGGCAGGTGATACAAATTCCAGACACAAAGAGAATCGCAGCTCTCATCCACTCTAAGTTTTTCTGACGCAGAGAAGATATCTTTGCTTTAAAAGGAAACCTGTTATCGAGAATAGGTATAGGAAATATCCAATTTCTTATAAAAACTTAGGAAAAGTCTCTATGAATCCATGTTATAAAAATTTTTTAAATATCCAAGTTTTAAAATTAATTGGTGTTCTTTCTAATTTTATAACTAAAAATATATTAAATTATTTGTAAATTAAAAGTAATATTTATTTGCGATATTTCAATAACTACAGAAGATAATTTGCTCAAATTTGATATGCAGAATTAAGGCGGAGATAATAAATACGTGCGTTAGATTTTTTGCTTGAAAAATGAGCGCGACATCTCCCACTTTATGGAATTAACCATATGTACTATATCCAAAAATTCTTCATCAAACTTGAACAAATTGTGTGCAAACTTTGCATAACTCTGTAAGCGTTATTATTATGGAAATTAGTAAATACGTAAGTAAAAATCAAAATTTTGGAAAATTGGCAGGTTACGTTTAAAGCAAAAGTAGTTTATGTCTTAAAAATGATTTTAAAGTCCGGTTTCACTTACACTTACACTCTTTTTTTCTATATAAAATCACTGACTGATTAATAACTTTTATAAACAAAATTCATGCGAAAAATAAAATGAGAATTCGAAATAAAAATTGCTTATAAATAAAAGCCAAATATGAGTTTTAAGGATTGACTTATATAATAAAATTAGTAAAATATTTTGAGCTTCTGTTGTCTACTCGGACTAAAAAGGTGCTTGCAGATAAGAGATACCCTTCATTGCATTTCGTTTTATTTTTTGTTAATGAATGCCCTAAGATTTACGAAGTAGGCCTTCTTTACGAGTATTCAATAGGCTGACAGAGCACCAGCATCATAGAAATTACTTTAACAGAAACGCCAAATAGCAACTTAAATTTGCTTGGGATTTGCAATAATACCTTTATATTAAAGCAAGTGCTTTTAATTTTACCCTTCGCAAATTAATCGCAACTTTTGTTTTGCATTTCTTGAACCTTAATGTGTTTCTTTAACTCATAACAAACACTGTCGACGACGAGCTTTACTCCAATTCAGTAGGAATACTCGATTGAATGGGCTTATATAAACAAATCAAATTAAAGATTGACGATTATTATTCTCACATGTTTTTGACCTTAGGTGCCACCTAATTACGAATCGAAAATCGAAAGTTTTTTTCGATTTCATTAAAAAAGCTTTGAAATGTATCAAAAATTGTTCTTTCTTATAATCTTTAAATCTATTAAAATTTATTAAATTCGCTGTGTCATTTTTTCACTAATTTGCAGAAAACGAACATCCAAAAATGGTAAATTTTTTTAATATAATAATTTAGGACATCATGGAGAAAAGCCTCTATAAATATAACTTTTTTAAGTCGCGTTGTCCTTAGCTTTTTCCATGTTTAATAAACAATTATTCCTGTTAGTTTTGACAATAATAGCATAACTCGCTAATTGCTAGAAGCGGAATGTTCAACGGGGATACCAAAGATCCAAAAAAATAAAAAAATTGTATTAATCAAGTGGAATGGGCTGCAACGCTACTAAAACGTACACCATAGGGAACCAAAATAATACTTAATGAAACGAAGTATATTTATTTTCTTATTTGTTAAAATTTATCTTATCAATAAAAATGCTTTTCGTATTTTTAATTTTTTAATTTTTTGTTTTATTTCTTTTTCTAAATGCAATGCAAACTAATTTATAAACAGACTTTGTTCTCTTAGAAATTTGAACATTTTTTTACGAGCTCACTGAGTTTCGATTTCATGCCTTTGGCTTCTCTTCTTCGGTATTCTCCTCTGGGTTCTCTTTCACATTCAAGTGGGCAGGTCCCGTCTGTTGAATTTGGATTACCCGTTCGTTGGATTTATCTTCTATGGCTGGTTTTGGTACACTGACTGTTAGCACACCATCCGATGACAATGTTGAAACTACGCTATCGGCCTGATAGCCCTTTGGCAGGGCATAGCGACGAACGAAATGGCGTGAAATATAACCATGGTCATCTTCTCGCTCTTCATGCTTGCCCTCGACGACGATGTGATTATCGACTACCTTAACGCTCAGCTCACTTGGCTTAAATTGCTGTACGTCCATACTGGCTTGAAAACCATCTTTTCCCAACGAGGCTAAAGGCAGATCATTTTCGAATTTCCGTATTTGACCGCCGGATGGCTTGGAAATGACGGGCCAGCGTGTGTAGAATACCGGTTCGTAGTATGGTGTCAGACGACTTAGATCGTCGGCCAAACTCAATAGCAATGGTAAATTCGCCATTCTAACTGTAATATATTTTTTATTCACTTTCTCTTTATGTTTCAAAAATGTTTGTTCAAATTTTTTAGATTTTATTTAACTTTGAATGCGCTTGTTCAACGCTTTTGTAATATGTAAAAACCTAAGGGTGTATATACATACAAAAGTAAATATACATATATTTATGTACATGCATACCTCTTTATAAATGTACCTACACAATATATATGTACATAATTTGAGATTATTTTGCTAAATTTGAAGAGATAGCTAGAGTTTTCGGTTTCCAGAACTTTCTAGATTTTTCATAGCAGACCTGTACTTTCGTTAAACATACATAATATATACATACATACATATGTATGTATATAATAATAATAATTTCGCGTTTACACAATATACATAGCTTATAGCTTGACGTTTGGCTGAACTTCTTCTAGAATTTATGGTGCGCGGTTTGATGTTGTAACCCGATTTGGCACAAAAGTATACTCATCTACAACTACATACATATATACATTGTATGTACATACATACATATGTATGATTAGTAATGTGAAAAATGAAAGTATAAATTATTTAGGATACTTTAATTCCGCATTACGTACATACGTCTGTGAATCAACACCGATATTGATAAGAGAGATGATAGATACTTATGTACATATGTAAGTACTTCTGTACAGATGTATATATGTATGTACATATGTGCAAAGGTAAGCCATAGCATTATCAACGCAACTTTTCAATTGAATATTTGTTCCCGCATCACGATTGCCATATTTGTTCTTCAAACCAAAATTTGGTAGTTTTTACTTGCACTTGTCGTAGTTGGTTACCTATCAGGTGATGTCTTATACCCGAGCGCACTAGTACCCAAGGGGAGCACGCCATAATCCCGTCTTTTAAAATCCATACAATTTTTGAACATCCAGACAAGTAACAATCCAGACAAACCATAACTCAGACACAACGAAATCCCGACCAGACAAAATACAGATAACGCAAGATCCAGACTAGGCAAAATCTCCTTTACAAAACCAAATTCAATTAAAGTAACGAAACGAACTATTTGACATTCATATTTTAATATTTCACAGTACTGGTGCATAATTTATTTAAATTTTACTTTTCAAACAGATGGCAATTTTCTCCAGAATATACATAAGTTGATGTCAACCGTTCGAACCCATATTTTAATATTTCATACAATTTGTGTATAGTTTAATTAAATTCGAGTTTGCAAAGAGTCGAAAATCCTCTCCAAACAAAACCATACCTAAAACCTTTCCGGGTTAGAAAATAATAACTATGCAAAATTTCAGGTACATATTTCGATGCCGTGGATAAACAGTTAAAAGGGCACAAACCAACAGATTTTTGTTTTTGTCATTTATAATATAGATTTCTTAAATTAAATTAAAAATATATTTCTACATATTTCTTGAGCAAAAAAAAACTAAAAAAGTAATTTTTATTTTTTAAGTGAAAAATAAAACTCAAGAAAATCTTATATTTTTATATTAAAAATATTTGAGTTAGAATTTATTTTCTGAGTAAAAAGTAAAACTAAAAAAACAACCCCTTTTTTTCTGAGAAAAAAATTAAACTAAATATTTAACTATTGAAAGTATTTTAATGTAAAACTTGTAATCGTTATAGTTCCTGGAGTAATTAGTAACAGAAAATGATCATTATCATTTATTTTTACAAGTAAAATCTAAAAAAAACTATAGTTTCACTTCTCTTGTTCGATGGGCACGAAAATCCCCTTAATTTTTTTCTTATTTATTTTTTTCCTTATGTAAATAACTTTTAAAAATCTTTGTACACAAAAAGGTTTAAGTTTAACATATTTTTTTTATGTAATACACTTTCGTTTTGTACAAAAAAAAGCTTTTAGGAAAGTCTTTTTAATTAACTGAGAAACCATGCGTACTTTTATCGAAACCAAGTGAATGGAGATACATATGTATATATATATATGTATATGTATGTAAGGAGATTTAATAAAATGTTACTTGAGTCTTTTGCGATTTGATAACTTTTGGTTTTTTTATTTGTATCCATTTTTTTTATAATTTTTAACTACATATATACTATACTATACTAGGTGTGTGCGCAATTATTTTTATGCTTTATCTTATTAATATATACATATGTATGTACATCGAAAAAATAATTTAAAAAATTATTTAAAAAATTGATGTACTAATCTTTATAATAAAAGTTCGATATATGACAGTTATAGCAGTAAAAATGGAGAAAAAAATAAAATAATGAGAAATAAAACTAACAAGACTATTAAAATAATAATCAAATAATTAAAACATATCAAGGAAAACTAAGAAAATTAAAATATTGGAATAAAAAAGAACTAATGAAATAATTAGTAAACATTTTTTTCAAGTTTTTTAATAGAAATTGTTCATGAACATTTTTTTTTTGCTTATATCTAATCGTAATTCTTATTAATCACAAGGTTAATAAAGAAAGTGCTTAAAAATAGTAATATTTTTTTTAATAAAAAATTCTTGTTTAAAAAAAATTAACACAAATAATCATGAACTCAATAGTAATTGAAATTTAAAAAAAAAATAAAGAATATTGAAATAATGTGTGAAATAATTATATTCTATACTAGGCCTGTTTTATTGTAACCGACTTGCAAACGAAGTTCGAATAAAATTTTCTTAAGCTGCAAAAGCGATCCTGTTAGCATCTTTTATGAAACATGAGTGCTATTTAAGAACGGAAGATAGCTGTGATATCAAATTTTTTGTTGATTTCGTTATACACATATAAAATAAAAATAAAATAAAAAATATATAAATAAAAGGGCTAAGGTGTAAAATTGAAATTCCCTATGCATTTTCTTTGGGCTGATTAACAATAGTGCAGTTTTTCACTTTCCCACACTACATTTCAGGTGGGATATCATTTTACCGAGTTGCCTTAACTCGCATATTTTCCAAGTTAGTGTTGTTGCTTTATATGTACATATGTTACAAAGAAACGGGCCTACTATAATATACATAACTGTAGAAAAGTCGTGTCGGTATATTGAAAATTTCTTTAAAAAAGATGACCGAAGGTTATACAGGGAATGGCTCATTTTTATAATTTTTGTCTGACTGTTTGCCGCCACTACTATCCGAAATTACTGAATGGATTTTCGTGGGGCTTCAACTGGTGACAAGAAGTGACATAGGGCATAACATAGGGTATATTTTATCAAAATAGTAAATGGGAGTAAACCAATTTTTCGATTAGCTGTTTTAGAATAATTTTCTTTTGAATACAATTTTATTTTTCAGCACGCCCTTGGTATAGTAAGACAATAACAATTTTTTTGGTTTTTATTTTACGAAAAAAACTAATAAGCCGAAAGTTAAAGGTAAATGTCAAACTAGGTCAAACAAATAATGTTCAAATTCGATATCTGCTATGTAATTTTGTTATATAAAATTTAATTTAATTTTTAATAAATAACCAGGCATTTATTTTTCGTATTTTTCTTTACTATTGCTACGAAAATGACCCAGTGTTATTTTTTGCAATACTGCCAAAATTTTCCATGTTCAATTGTTTAATTAATTTTTTATAAAAATATAGTTCAGTCAACAAAATAAACCATAAAAATCTAAATTTTAAAATTTTTTAAAATTTTACGAACTTGAAAAAAATATTTTTGTGGCTGTTTTATATGGAAGAAAATGCGCAGCACTGCCAGCAAACAAAAAAGTATAAAAAATAAATGAACATTTTCAGAAACCGGAGGATTATACTTTATTATACCAGAATTGAATGAGCTATAAAACTGCATATCCGAAACACTTATCAAAATTCTGAGAAAAAAAGTTAAAGTCGCGTTTTTTAAGTATGTACATATGTAGATGCATGCGTACAAAACTATTAACAGTCAACAAAAATTCGTTGTTAGCGGCAAAAAATTTCGAGAGAATTCGTTGCATGCAATTATAATGTATGTACATATGTACATGCGCGTTTATCATTTGCTACCCCCGTTTTTATATATGTATATATATATACATACTTATGTATGTACATACATAGGTATATTCATACATACATACGCAACATTAGTCACCTAAACAATGATATGGCGCTCCAACCATTTAGCAAACCATTCACTACAGATGTTGTTTTCGGCCACTTTGTATACAAGCGAAATCTCTCGAAAGCGAAATTTCGAGTTCTGCGCAAAACGAATTTCTATACAAAGAACGCGTTTTAATTGTTGAGTGAGAGAAATTGTTGTTACAGAAATATTCTCCGAACGCCTTAGCGTGACTATATAAATGCCCGCATTCGTAATCCCCGGCATAGTTGAAAGAGAAAAGCAAAGCGTTGAACAAGCGCAGTGATAGTTACATACATACATAAGTAAAAGCTATAAAAGAAAATTTATAAATAACAAATCAAAGTTAGGATGGCGAATCTACCATTAATCTTGAGTTTGGCCGATGATCTAAGTCGGTTGACACCATTCTATGAGCCGGTATTCTACACCCGCTGGCCCGCCATCTCCCAACCATCCGGCGGTCAATTACGCAAATTCGAAAAGGATCTGCCTTTAGCCTCGTTGGGAAAAGATGGTTTCCAAGCTAGCATGGATGTACAGCAATTTAAGCCAAGTGAGCTGAGTGTTAAGGTAGTTGACAATCACATCGTAGTCGAAGGCAAACATGAGGAGCGAGAAGATGACCATGGTTATATTTCACGCCATTTCGTTCGTCGCTATGCCCTGCCAAAGGACTACTCGGCCGATAAAGTGGTTTCTACATTGTCATCGGATGGTGTGCTAACAGTCAGCGTACCAAAACCAGCCATAGAAGATAAATCCAACGAACGGGTAATCCAAATTCAACAGACGGGCCCTGCCCACTTGAATGTGAAAGAGAACCGAAAGGAGAATACCGAGGAAGAAAAACCAAAGGCATAGTCCGGAATGTACATAGATATTTACTACTGCGAAAATTTTTATAAATCACTTGTTCGTTGTATTAATTCATAAAATCAATCAATTTTCATTAACTAGTTATAATTCTCAAGAGGAAAAGTCTGTTTATAATTTAAGAAGAAAGAAATAAAATAAAATTATAAAGGCTTTTTTAAGCCTTTAATCTTAACAACATTTTATTTGTTTTTATTGAGTTGAAGAAAGGCATGCAGAATCCTATTGTATAAGTGGCATTCCAAAGCTGACTTCAGAAATTGGCAAAGTGTTATTCACAACTATGCATTCGGAATTTATGCAATCCTACTAATATTATAAATGTTAATGTTTGTGTGTGGTTGTTCCCTTTCACACCTAAATTTCTGGACGGATTTCCTATATAAAATTTGGCACATACGGTGACTCAAACAACTGGCCACTAGGAGGTTTTTTATAAAACTAGTTCATTCTATAACAAAAAGTATACATACATACATACATAGGTATATGTAAATTCAAATCTTAAACTTTCTACACAATTTTTAAAAAAGCAACAGTTTTTGACTGAAATTTTAAACTTTTTAATTGCAGTTTTTATAAAATTTTCGGGGATGCAATTTTCTAGCTCATTTAATGTCCAAGTCTTAAGTAGCTCAAAACGATGGTTGATTTTTGATAATTTTCGCACTTTTTTCCATATAACTTATGAATTTTTTTATAAATCCCCATAGCTTTTTAATACTTTTGTGTAATGGCGGTCTTACGCATCTTCTGTCATATAAACTGCATATGTATGTTAAATTGAAACAAATTTCCAGAATCATGATTTCAAAAAGTTTTCAGAAAACCAAAGCAATTTAATTGCGCATACCGTTCGCATTTTACACAATTCCTCAAATAATAGTTTAATACAATTCGAAAACACCGTCAGCAAACAATCATAAAAAATCAGCGTTCATCAGTTTCTAAAAATTTTGATTAAAAAGTTTGAAAATTGTATTAATTTTTTTTTTAATTTCTTGAATTTTTGGTGAACTTAGTATAAAGGGTGAAAAATTAACAATATGTACATACATACATATGTATGTATATTTTTCTTAATTACAATAGTAACTGTACCTACCTACTATATAGTATATATATACAATGAACTTTTAGTAAGTAAAATATTTGAACCAATCTGGGCATATCAAGAGTGTTAAGGGCCGTTTACATGAACTTTCCTCGCTTTGCTTGACAATTCGAACTTTACCAACAAAGCGTGAGGCGTAGAAGGTCAGCTACATAGAACGCTTTGACAGTTTCAGCGTAAGTAGTTTGTAATGAGTTGCGATTTGTGATTGTTCAGAGTGTTTTGTTTAAAGATAGAATAAAAAAATTAATTTTACTGATATGATGGAAGTAGTAGTAGTTATGCTACTAAGTTTTGAAATTCGCGAGGGTCTGTAGTGTGTATACGCACGCCAAAATAAAAATAAAACGGAAATTATAACAGCTGATTGTCAAAGCGTACAAAAGCTGAGAGTTGCCCATGATTTTGCTTCGCTTTGCTTTGCTCTACTTTTCTCGCCTTGTATTTAGCAGGACTCATATAACATCATGTATTGAACTTATCTGTCAAAGCGAAACTCTGAAGCAAAGTAAAGCAAAAGTCCTATGTGAACGGCCCTTTAATAACTGTTGTATACATCCCAGCAGTTTCAATACATATGTATGTATGGACGAACATACATATGAAAATATATACATATGTATGTATGTATGTATATCAGGACAAATATGAATTTTTTCCAATGTCGAAATACCAATTGTGCTACTCTATTTAAGCAATGAAGAATATATTGTATGATAACGAAAAGCAAATTATTATAGAGAAATGCTACGCAAATAAATATCTCCGTTTTATATACATACTTACATACATATGTATGTAGCTTTTTTGCAAACAAAAATGCCGGCAAATTCAAGAAAGAGCCAAGGCGAATTCACTCAAGACTGCAACGTATATGGGTTTTGCATTTTTGTGGGATAGTTGTCAAAGTTGCCTGTAATAATTTTTTTTGCTCTGACGTGTTTGACAGATATCCCACTGAATGCAAAAACATCAAAGCGACTGACTAGTACCATCACCACTGTGTGCTGAATGCAGAAGGTGACACCTTCAGAGGTACCGCTACTTTGGTTTTGCCGACTTTGGCTGTTCTCAATTGCAACTAGACAAAACATTTTTGGCAAATAGAGGCAAAGAGCTCTTTTTTATTTTAGTATTTTGCATTTATTTATTAAATGTGTGTGTTTACATCATCTTTCTGCACTTTAACATTATTAAAACAAGTTCCTCGTTGAAATATCGGAAATTATTCATTCATCTTTCTTCCGTATACTTGTTTACAAAGAACGAGATATGTCACCTCGCTGTGGGAAGGCGCAATCTTTTATTCTATCATTCTTATAACATCACCTTATAGAAATCCGCCTTGCAAAGAAGGAATAGTAAATCGATTTTTAAGAGAACACGAAGAGCCAGTGATTCACGCTTTTTCTCAATCTCTCTTTAATAAGCAATTCGAATTTCGAAATTCCCAATCACTGTGTGTTTGTTGGTGGTAAGTTGGAGAAACTTGTGGAAAAGCCAAGAAAGTTCGTCTCATTGTACTCTGCTAAGTCCATTTCTGTTTGATGCGTTTTGTCCGCAGGTATAAAAGCGTATGCAATTCCTCGCTCCCTTCAGTTGAAAAGAAAATTTGAAAGAGTGAACTAGTTGGCACGCAAGTGTTTAATATTTAATAAATAATTAAATCAAGTATTTATAAAATAAAAATGGCAATTGTACCATTACTTATGAACTTGGCTCGTGAAATGGACAACGAATATAGAGATTTGGAGCACCACTGGGACGATGATTTTGGATTTGGCTTACATCCGATAGACATTTTTCGACCCATGCGACATAGTCATTCGTTGTTATTGCATCCACGTCGCCGACATGGACCGTACGATCGTTCGCTTGTAGCACCGCGTCGTGCTTCCCGTTTTGGCAAAGAGATTGCAGAAGGGCCGTCGTCGATAATTCCCACCGTTGGCAAAGATGGTTTCCAGGTGTGTATGGATGTGTCGCAGTTTAAGCCGAACGAATTGACTGTTAAAACTGTAGATAAGTCAGTGGTTGTGGAGGGCAAACACGAGGAGCGAGAAGATGATCATGGTTTGATTCAACGTCACTTTATTCGCAAGTATACACTGCCGAATGATTACGATCCGAAAGATGTTGTGTCTACAATTTCATCGGATGGTGTTTTGACTGTGAAGGCACCACCACCACCAAGCAAGGCAATTAAAGCAAATGAACGTATAGTACAAATACAACAAACCGGACCGGCTCATTTGAGCGTAAAAGCGCCAGAGGAATCTGCAACCAATAATGATGGTAAAGCAAAAGAGAATGGTGAAAAAAAAACTGGGAAGAAAGTGGCATAAAACATTCCTACATACAAACTGCGAAAAACCACCACTACATCCTCATTCGATTTGGCCATAGCCATGGATTTCTAACACTTCATCGTCTAGATTTTAGTATTTTATTTTAAAG
The DNA here is from genome assembly GCA_951828415.1 of Anomoia purmunda. Taxonomy (NCBI): domain Eukaryota; kingdom Metazoa; phylum Arthropoda; class Insecta; order Diptera; family Tephritidae; genus Anomoia; species Anomoia purmunda. Next base: position 28,979,345 of record OX639996.1, on the reverse strand, counting down.
TTAAAAACATTGAATTCCAATACTTAGTATTTGTTTTTTAATTCCAAAAAGAAGTATGTACTTCCGAGGTGACTGCTGTGTAGTATAACTCGTCTGTGTCAGTTGTTTGTTTAACAAATAAAGCGTAATTTCTTTGTATACTTATAAGAAACAGTAAATGTATTCTTTTGTGAATTAAATTATAAGGGTTGGCGGATGGCTTAGCAAGTTTTTGGGATGGCTTAAACTTTTTTCACAAGCATGACAATATTCCCCTTCTGTGAAATTTAACAACAAAATCTGTTCGACTTTGGCCCTGTTCTTAGGCCAATGAATTTTTAGTCCTTCAGTGCCGAGAAAAATTTTTTTTTTTTAAACAACAAATATAGGCTTCGTTTACTGATCCAGTATTTTAGTTGCACTGTACGTTTGGTGAAGGCAGTACGTTCGCTAAATAAAAACTTGCGGCAGTACTGCTTTTCGGCGAAAGGGTTTTAATGCAAGCAGTTTGCAGTACTTCAGTAAATTTTCACAGTTGCGATAAATCGAATGCAAAATGGAAAAGAGTTAACTGATTGCTGTCACTGTTATTCTGGTAATTTTTTGAGAATCTTGCTTAGGTTCCAGTCCGAGCCGGGCCATGATTTTGGAGAGTTATGAGGTCTTTGTAATAAAAAAAAATATGTTTTGATCCTATTTGGGCATTATATCAGCTTCTAAAGATCTTATATATGTATGTATATATATATTAATATGTCTCCAAAAGATTTTTTGCTTTTATTATAGTAAAAAACTAAAACCTGAAAATAGTTTTGGAGTATGATCGAAAAATGTTTATATCCATGAATAGCGATTACTTATTAAAGTATTAAAAAAAACATACTAAAATATTGAGTGACTTTTGTTAAAATAAACAAATAGAATTACAAATATTAAATAATGATATTTATTACAAAAGTTAGCTATGAAATATGAACCGGATGGCAAATTGTTAAAATATAATAGTTAATTTTGGTATGTATACTAGGTCTTGGAAATGGTTGTCAGTATAATATATTTAAAAAAAATATAGTTTGAATAAATAATCCCTTATTTCAAAATCAACATTAAGATTGAATATACATATAAAAATGTAGAAAAAATTTATCAGATATTATTTGAGATTGCAGCTAAAAAAAGATACATATGTGTGGTTATTCCTTTCAGTTTCACAATAACAGTTATCGATGACTTAACAACTTTATCTCACTCATAATTATTATCATTAAAATTACGAAAATTTTGATGATTTTTTTTTTAAACTCAACTATCAAATAATTATTGTTCTAGATATCTGAAATTAATACAAAAATAACTCGCTCAATGTTTGTATTTAGGTGGGATGAAAATCTGTTAAGTAGACTAATTGAAGCAAGGCAAGGAGGCCGTTCACAAAACAAAAAACAAAAAACAAAAACAACACTTTTGACTAGCCTGCCAGAGCAACGGTATTTTTATGACGATCCGTTATGTAATATGTGGCGTTTTAAAAAGAAAACACAATTCACTTGTATTTAAGACTTTTTTATTTTGCACAAAAAAATTTTAAGTTTTTTACTTTAAAATTACATTAATATAGGTAATATTTTTAATGATTCTTTATAGTATGCTTTTTATACTTATGATTAATAATTAATAGCAATGATTTATTAATTAAATTATAAAATTTCTGTCTTGCTTATGATTTTACATATGTATACTCGCATATCTTTACATACTTTACAGAAATCGAAAAGAAACGTTTGATATAATTAAGTAAATAAGCAGTAATATACTATTAGTTGAGACAGGAGCATTAAAGAGGGGAAAATATTGATATTGAAAGAAAGTATTTGAACCAGAGCTTTAATCTCAATTACATTTTATTTAGAAAAAAAAAAATAGATTTCAAGCGCAAGTTTAGTTTAGAAAAATATTTTTTTCTTATTAGTTCAATATTGTTTTACTTTTAAGTTTAGTTTTATTGTACACTTGTATGTGTTATTATATATACTATATAAACATATATATGTATGTATGTATATATAAATGTGTGTGTGTGTGGGTGTGGGTGTATATGTATATGAGAGCAAAAAATCGTTTGCTTCTTTACTTGAGTTTCTGCATTGTCAATAAGAAAGAGCTACTATCCTTCAATTGCTGTAATATTCTATAATTCGATCCATTGAATACTTCATTTACATTATGCTAAAATCATATAACCATGCAAACAAAAAAGGGGGTATCTTGACATTTTGTATATATGTATGTATGTATGTATTATGATTCGCAAATCAAGTCCAAAGATTACATAATCGATTAATCACAGTTTATTAAACATTAACTTAACCCTCCCATCTATGTATGTATGAATCTGCACTTTTTATATTTTTGAAAACAATTTAATTCCAAAAGTAATAACCATAAAAAAAGAAGTGTATTAAATTAAACAAAATAATGGTGTTTTAATGTAGCATAAATATTTTGTATTATGAAATGTGATTTTTTTTCAATTCAAGATTTTAACAGAGCTGGAAATTTAAATGAAATATGTACATTACGGCATGGCGTTATCAGAATTAATATGTTTGCTGTGTGGATTTTAAATTTTTTAGCATTTTGGAACGTCCATAACTTTAAAGAAAAATACAAGAGGTTGTATGGCCTCTGATATACTAAAACATTTGCGCAATATACATATGTAGAAGCTCCGCACAATGCAACCTACAGTGACTCAAACAATGTTTTCCATAATAAATTTGTTTCGTTAATTTTGGAAACACTTTTTTTCATTTAACGCATACAGCAAATGTACAAGGCAATCTATGCAAAAAAGGTTTTAAAAACAACGGCAATTTATATACAATCCATCTGCTATATAGAAAAATGTACGTAGGACCAAAATTTCAAAAAAAAAAAAATGTTTAAATCAAGAGAAGTTTTTATCCATTTCAGATTTGCTCAAATTGATGGAGTTACAAAACTGCGTACACAGACGTATTAAAAAATTAAAATTAAAATGTTGGAAGTTTTGTTGACTTCTTATATTTTGTACAAAGTTTGAAATTTTGATTTCTATGTTTTTTGCTATATAACGTATTCTATTTTTATTAACGAAACAATTTATCATGAAAAATATTGCGAATAAAAATTGCCATGTCGTAAATTGTTTGTGTCACTGCATGTCTACTTAAAACTTTTCCTCGGCTCAGGATTTTGGCCACTTAGTAATAGGTTCTCAGAACTGCACATATTCGTTAAAAGTAATTCATAGAAAACACAAACTTAATCAGCGATTAGACTGTTGATCCTGGTGTGAGTGTGGTAAAAGGTTTTGACACAGTTTTTAAATTTAATTAAATTAATTCCTTCTTCACAGTTGGCTTACGGCACCAGAACTAACCGGCCCAGTAAGAAAGTAAGATAAGTGAAAATGTTAGCGCAATTATAGTTTTACTTATATCTTTCTTCCGGCAGCGAAGAAGTAAATGTTTTTTGGAACGTCAGAGTTGTCATCTTTAACATTCTTAATAATCTCGTTCATCTACTATGAAATAAAATGTCGAGATCTGAATCCTATTATACAAATATGTAGTTTAAAATTAGTCCAACGGAACATGGCTTGATCCTGATCTAAAAGAAATAGGCTTCGTTCGTAAACACAGTGGCATTGTGTAACCGTACTACATTCTTGCCGACGACAGTTGCTACTCCATAATCAGCTGTTTTTACTGGTTTGACGCTGTGATGGTATTACGAATTTTTTTATAGCATTTTTGAACACCAGAGAGAGTGGAATTTATAATCAACATTATTATTGGTAAACAATAAACTCAAAGATTATTCTATTGAATTACAATTACAAATTTGGCAAAGCCCTGCCAACTGATTGTATTAAAAGCGAAAAGCATTGGCTTTTACAAAGGTACTGTGCAACTATAATACTGCGTTTACCAGCGAAACCATAAAATAATTAATTATAGCGAATTGGCTAGATCGGCTTGTAACATTTTATTAGTATTTTTTGGATCATTGAAGACATTTGGCGAACTAATCACCAAGGTAATTATTCATAATCTCAAAACTATCAAATATCACCGCAAATATTATCTCCAAACTGCGAAAGCATTAAATTTTTTGATTCGAAAAGGAATTCCTGCACTTGAAATTTATATAAACTTTATACCATGAGGAGGTCTACTTCAAAGCTACACAAATCTGAGATTGTCGTTGCAGGTTTTAAACGCTTTTCAATACAATTTACACGAACGATTGCCTTAATCGCGACACGCATGAACATGCGCGGCCGTTTGGAGTGCCGGATATTTTTATGGCGTATTTTATTACACTTTTATTTTAGTTTTTCATAAAGAACTACCCTTAGTTTTTCTTTTATTTTTATAAATAAAATTGGCATGATTGCAGAGTGCTAGACAGCGAAGAATATGACGTTTGCAATTCGTGCGTTTCACGACTATTGAAATTGTGCTTTCGGAACTATTCGGATATATATATATATTCGGCCAAGCACTGTTACTCCAGCATCGCTCAATTTTATTGGCGATTTAATTGCTAACAGTGGATGGTTTTTATTTGATCACTAAAGCAATTTCTAAATCGAAAATGAATTTTCACCTGATTTAATTGACCAGAACTAAACTTTTTATTTAGTTTCAAAACTGTAATATACGATTTCGTTATGATTCTGATTCAAATTCCAGATTGCAGCGACAAGATTGAAAGAAGAGGAGTTTATAGTTCCGGAACGATCCGGATGATATTTTATGCTGTAACAACAGCAAAGATAAGCGATTATTTTTAATATCGGGTTTATTGTATCGACTAAGTTGTTGTATGTCACTGTATGTCGCGAACGTCTGGCGTTCAGTACGAAATATTTATAAAATTGAAGCTCTAGAAATTGAATTGAAATTGTGTTATACAAAATATAAGTCTTATTTGTCATACGAAATTTTATACTCTGAAGTAAAAACCAAACCCACTGGGACAGTTCAGGATGTAAATTCAACGTGTCTACTAAGGCGAATTTATGGAAGGTGATGGCATAAGAGCAGCTGATTTGATTTTTTTTTATTCACCTACACGTATTTTGTTTTTGCTTTTGCGTATGAGCTTTCAAAAGCCGTAAAAGCAAAAACAAAATGTATTTAAATTTAGACAACTCTTACGCAGAAACAAAAACAAAATACATAGGAATTTTGTAGTTGTATTTATAACACCACCTTGTATGGATTCGCTTTGGTGTCTACCATCCAAATTACAATTCTTTGTGTAACTATGCAAATAATCGAATACAAATTTAAATAAAAAATATTTGTATTTCTTATTGTAAAGAAGATAAGGGTTATTTCGACTAAGATTGTTAGAATTGTCGATTTTGCCGATTACAAAGCTGCAACTTTAGCGACCATGATGTGAATAACTCTAATTACAAGAATTCATATAAACATCTCGATTTCAAATTTAACAATTGATGCTCTTACAAAATTTAGTTAAAGTAAAGCAAAAAAAAAAAACAATTAAATTTCAATGAAAAGCAGATATGGGATTTATCCATTTTAGTGTGTTTAATTTGAGAATCAAATCACCCTTTATATTTTGAATGGATTCTATTAGCAGCTCAACGATATATGTAGTCGTACAATATTTGTTACAACTTACTCGTAACAGTCTGATCGCTTTTCTAGACTAAGCCATCCTTCCGACAAACGGCTTATAAGCGTGTATGTGTGTGTTTGTGTGTCCAAGAGGGAGAATCAAAAAACTTATTAAGCGTGAATAAATATTGGACGCAAATATATGTATATATTTATTCGTTGCTTGTCGCACCACAAACACAGAGAGCAAAAAAAATGGTTATGTGCGATCCCAACAACTTAGAGAGCGTCAACTCAGTACATTTATATAGTTCTATTTTAATGTATTCTTTTTTTTTCTAAGAATTGGACTTTGTAAAGTTAGGCAGAACTGAATTTTTTGCTCATTTTCTGAGCAGATTTTCGCAACTGCCACTTAAATTTGGCAACGATTTAAACATTGGTTTCGACGTTGACTGTTGTCGCGATCGTTCCATTCCAGCAGCTGCTGCTGCTGCGCTGGACATACTTCTACTATTCAGCGATTCCCTTTCGCCAAAACACGCTCCAATTTCATCAACTGTGTGCAGCGAACGACGCAGGGATGCTTGTGTCTGACGTGTTGTTGGCATTGTCACACGTGCCGCATAGGCAGCTGGTGGCGATAATGGTGATGTTGGCAATTCCATATCTAAAATAGTATCCGTTGCACTAGCGGAGTGCTGTTTCAAAAGTTGGCGTACACGTTTGCTGCCGCTTGTCGGCACTGTTGTAGTTGTTGTTGTTGTTGTTGTTGTTGTTGAGTAAAGCGGGTCTATGGGCACGGCTGATGGTAGCAAGACATGGTCCAGCATCGGTTGGCTGTCCGGACCGATAATCAGTTTAGTATCCGAATAGCGCCGTAGATCTTTTCCTAAAAATTGATCTAATTGCTCACTTTCGGCTTCGACTTCAGCTGCGCTAGGCGGCGTCACCGCGTTGGAGTGCCGGTAGTGTTCTGTAGTTGGATAATCCACCGACGATTCCATGCTCAAACCCATTGAGTCATTGAGGATGTCGCGATTTTCTATGAAAATCGATGAATTTGAGTAGCGTTTGGTGTATGGCTTGTAGGCGAAACCACCCAAACCATTGGCTACTGCATTTGAAACACCAGAACTAATAGAGGGGGCTTTTTGATCGCCACTTCCTGTTAATTAGAAGATAGACATTTTTTTTTTTAGAAAAATTGAAGAATGTGTTTTAAAAGAAAGTAGGGTTTTAATTAATTTTTGCAGCAATAAAAAGTTAAAAATAATTTTTTCCCGAGCCTAATTACTGCTCCAAAACTTTGAACTTTGTTTAATGCTTCTGAACTTTGCAATAAATAACCTAGTCCAGCAAATCGCGAGAAAAAAGTTGGCCTTTTGGATATTGTTTATGCATTTGAAATGCTTTTATTTCATGCAGATATTTGGTCTGTTGTTGTTGTAACAGCATAAACATATGAATATTTGAAATGGATGAGCCAACCAAACTTAACAAATTCTAACAATAATAAAACTACATGCCGGTGGAGTCATGAGAGAAATCTGATGAGGAGATGTGGTGATCTCCGAAATAGCTATCATTTCAACCACTCCTGACTGTTGTTGTCTTTTTTGCAATCTACTTTTCCATATACTGGCCTTGAGCTAAAAAATTAATATTGTCAAATTAAATTAATTTAATAAAAGCAAACAAAAAGTTTCTTTTTTTCTCCTACGCGTTTCGGCGTCTTCCGCGCCTTCATCAGGGAGTCTGCATTTTATTGTACATAAAACATAAAAGCTTCTAAAGCATCCCAATTGGAAGTTAAACTTTGGTCCCAAGAAAAATATAAATTAATTTAATTTTCAATTGGGAATTAATTTAACTATCCAATTGGAAATTAAACTTTGGTCCTAAGAAAAATACAAAAAATATAATTTAATTTACTTTTTTAAACGGATATCAATGAAAAATGGAGCTATCTTTCTTTAATGTAACATTTTATTTAACTTATTAATTTTACTTAATTCACTTTTTTAATAAGGTGGAGACAAATTAGTGATAGCAAAAGTCTCTAAAAAATATTTTTCAAATTAATTTTTCAGCTCAACACCGTAATGCAATATTTTGTTTAAGTTAATTTATTTTACTTTTAAACAGGTGGCAAACATTCTTTCAAAACGTTTTTGAAAAGGATCTGGGTGAAAGCTCTTTCATCTGACCCCCATATTGTGATTACCTAATTCTATTAATGCCCAAAAAGTAGTAATTTAACAAGCCCACTTCAAAAATATTGTGACTGTTCAAACTAAAGATTTTTTAACACTCTTTCGTTTGACATAAATATCTATTGTAATATTTTTTGTCCAAACAGCCTTTGAATTATATTGGAAAAGACACTTTCTTAAAGCTCTTTCGTTTGGCCCACAATATTTATTTTTTCTAATCAAGTTAGGCTGCGCTATAGTCGACTGTGTAGCGTGTGTATGCTTCATTTGGTGTTCGAATCCTGGACGGGCCAAGTAACATCAAAAATTATAGATTATAGATTTCGGCCATGAAAAAACTCCTCACAAAAATCACTTGCCGTTCGGAGTCGGCATCAAACTGTAGGTGTCTCAATTTGCGTTAGATCATCAAGACACACATCACAAATTGTAGGAGAAGTTCGGCGAAATATCAAGTTATATGGTGTAAGCGCCAATTTATTATACCTTTTTTTTTATTATTATTATCAAGTTAATGGAATTTAATTTTTCAAACAGAAATTTAATTTGGCAACTCTCTTAAAAGAGTACTTTAACATTTGATACCCGCATTGTGATATTTGATCAATACAATTATTTTCCTGTAATTTAAATTTTTCAATAGATGATAAGTCTCTTTAAGCCTAGCTATTACCCAAATCCTTGCCGAGACAAACAAGTGGGTATGCATCTTTCTCCAATCGGACCCCTAAGCCCATAGAGTATACGGAATGAATTTAATTTATTAAACTATTTAAAACTTTTCTAAATTCTCGCGAAAACAATTATTTAATTTTCACTGGCTCACAGGCTCGTAGACTACAAGTAAAAAGTACAAAAAAAATAATATTCCTCATTTCGTCAGACTATTTGCTGCATTTAATGCCTTAATTTATTTTTAACTCACCACTAAAACTACTCAATTGCAGCGCATGTTCACGACCCGTATCCGTAGAAATTCCGCCAGTGCTAAGATCTTGCCGCGAACCACCACAAACGTCATTGACCGAACCCCGACTCGAATTCTCCGAATGTTCGAGTACATTGTGTATTGAATCATGGAAAGGCGTCATGCTACCCGAACCTTGTGGACACGGGCGAAAGGATGAAATTTGCGAGACCACATCATCCAACGCCCAATCACGTTCGTAATTACTTTGCAATTGAGCGCATTCAATATTCGCCGCTACAGCCACTTGTCCCACTTGTTGTTGCGGCGTCAAATGCTGATTATGAGCTGTTGGCAAAACACCCGAATCAAGATCATCTGTTTGTTGCAGACGTCGCTGTTCGGCTGGAAGGTGATAGTGATGCAGAGGATGCTGATGAAGTGCTGTCGCTCCTTCTATATCTAAACTACCGGAAATACTACCAGTACCAGCGGTAGAGGCATAATTATAGCCATTCGAAGCAGAAGCGCCATTGGCGACTATTTCGACGTTTGGGCCATCACCTCCAGTCGGTGGCGCATTTATGTTGCATGGATGTGGTTCGCTAGAACCTTCGTGGCGGGCGCGATGTGTGACTGCGGGTGATGGGGGCGATAAAGGATGTATTTTTTCTGGAGCATTTTGTATGAGTAGAATTCTGTAAAAAAAAAACATTAACACGAATACAATTAATTAACATGTCTTTAGAATGGTATTTATTTTATAACAAACCTGTTTCTAGCCTTCCAACGATGACATAAATGTAGATAAGCTTTGCACTGAATATACATGAAAACAACGCCACCCGTGAGGCCCACCGTTACCACGGCCAATTTCGTCCAGAATGGCCAATCTATTAAATTCATAATAAAATTATACAATATTTAAATACATAAATAATGCTAGGAGGACACTAAGTAGTCACTTACCAATCAGTCCACGCTTCACATCATCAGCGGCTCGTTCGATTAGCACACAAAGTGACCAGATTACGCATAAAGCCGCAGCGCAATGAAACAATACAGAGCAACAGAGGCGTCTTCGCTCAATTCCAGAAATGTCAAGGCTTCGCCACTGTAATGAATTAACAGTTTTTTTTTGTGAATATATTGTCAGTATTTTAATATAATATACATTTGCGGTCAATAAAAACGCACCACCAAATATAATTGAAATAAGATCACATGAGCAATTTGTTTATAAAGTTATAATATTAGGGTCATTTTCATTTGTTTGGTAACAGAGTGAAAATTAGTTATCCACAAAAAGTTTTCTCGAAAATGTTTTTTATAAGGAATAGCCAATTAATTTAAAAAAATTAACAAAAATGTACATTCGATGATTTTCATGATCAATTAAAAGAAAATAATGTGAAGTTAACTTAAAGCGATAAATCATTTTCACCAATAACGGTACAAATATAGACTTCACAAAAGGCTTTCCTAATAACGAGTCGTTCCTCCTTTAGCCTCAATAACTGCCTTAATTCTTGAAGGCACGGAATTCACTAGGACCTCAATTGTTTCCTTATAACGAGATCATACCAAACCAGTTCTAAAATCTTTATTAATGGACTTTTATTTGTTGGCTTCTGTTTAGCAATTTCACACTTCATTATGTGCCATAAGTGCTCAATAGGGTTTAAATCTGGCGAGTTTCCAGGCCAATTAAAGCGTTGAATCCCTAGAACGTTAAATGTATTGGCTAAGTAAAAATAAAAGTTCGAGCTGAATAGGATCATATACACCAATATTGTATAGAGGATTTATGCAAGATTTTTTTTCAATCAAAACTTAGGCGATTGTATAATAATAATGCTCTTCAATTGCGGGTACTAAAAAATTATTAACCACTGTCGCATATTTTTGTGCATTCATTATTCGATCAACATGGTGTAGAGGCCCCAAAACATGGCATGAAAAGCAGCCCCAAATCATTTGGCTTTGAGGAAACTTAACTTTCTTTACTACACAATTATCCTGGAACGTGAATGACGCACGTAAAGCAAATTTTGTGAGCTCAGCAAATTAAATTTGCTTTTATCAGACCACATAATCTGTTGCCAATCACATTGATCCCAATTTTGATACTTTTTAGCCCAAGAAATTCGTGCAGCCTTCATTTTTTGTGTTAATAGTGGCTTTTTTTTGGCAGGGCATCCTTCATATAAACCCACATCTCTATGTCGTCGGCGTATGGTTTCGACACTTAAATCCACTTGGTGAAAATTTTGCATCTCCGCCCTTATAGAAAGTGCACTTTTAAAGCGGTCGCTTAAACATATCCGACGCAGTATGTTGTCTGTTCTCTCAGTTGGCTTTCGAGGACGACCTGATCCCTTTTTACGCTCCAACACATCACTATTCTCTTTTTTTTTTTTTTTGTAAAAGACGAACAATAGTTGAATATCTATAACCAATTCTAGCTGCTATTTGCCGAGAAGATAACTTTTTTTCATCTAATGCAACCCAAATTCATAAAAAATAATTTATTTCTCAGTGACTAGATCTAGTAGAAATTTTTTCAAATTTACAGTTATATAGCTGAAAACGGTCTACCAAAGTGGTGTGTTTTTATTGACCGCAAGTGTACATGTATATTTTATACAGGTAAATTATTTTAAATAATGTATTGTTTTCAAAATTCGTTATCGATATGATAGATATTCATTTAAAGAATCGCCGGAAAAAATGGATTACCCATTAATATCGAATTAAAACAAAATCCTGACAATTGACAGGACGGGACGATTACTACTAAAATGTTGGGATACACAAAAAAAAAAGCAGAAAGGAACCCAGATTACAAAAGTAAAAGTGTCAAGTGTAAAGCAAAATTAATATCCAACAACAAATTTGCTTTAAGCAGAGTTAAAGTTAACAAGAGTAAAATACTGTCATTTGTAAGCACTGAGAACGAGTTAGATGGCAGAGAGAGGTTATAAATGAAGCATACGTATATTTATTTTAAGTATTTGTGTTAACAAAGTTTGAATGAAATTTTAATAGAAGTAAACATTGGAATTTATAATACCGTCCATACACTCCAACCACGATGGAACTGCACGCAACGGCTGTGTTAGTGAAACTATTTATGTACGTATGTATGCGTGACACACACAAGTTTTTCGTTCGAAACGAACCTACAACCTTCTCAGGTGTTTAAAAGCCTTGCATTTGTCTGGATGCTAGATCAGCAAATTATTCGCCAACAATGACACAACTCTGTTTGAGCAGCCTGCAACTTTGTTGTTTGTTGTCTCAACTTTCACTTTTATATTGCATCATTACTCCATTTTCCCGTACCCATATTACATATGTACTATATATGTACATACAGTGGCGGACAATTTAATAGGGTCACGACAAGTTTTATTTTTCTTCTATTTGTTTAATGTTCATTAACTTTTTATAAAGGCATCGCTAATTTGTATATAGACTCAAATTTCAAACTTTGTGTTAAAAATTGAAAAATTTTGCAAAAGTTTTGTCTAACTTTAAAGCTTTTTAATCAGATTATGTAGAAAGAATTCCGATAGGCATTTTCTTTCATACAAAGTTCGTTCGAATATTTTTTATGGGAGAAAATGACGGACGCCGTCAGCAAAAAAAATATCAAAAATTAACGGAAATTTCAACTAATTGGAACTTGCATATTTTATATATACTAAAATTTAATGGGCAATAAAACTGCGCACTTAGAAGTTAAATGAAAATTCGAATTAACAATTTTGAAATTTTGAAGAAATTTTGTTGAATTTTTCTATTTTTCCTACAAAGTTTGAAATGTGGATTTATACGGTGTTGGTTATATAAGGAGCTATATTTTTATAAAAAAAATTTAAAAATATTAAGCAAACAAAAGACAAATAATCCAAACTTGTATGTATGTACATATGCACTTCTCAAACAGTAAGTAGAATAAATAATTGAAATGTAAATTACTGTCGTCACAAGTTCTTCCCATTGAGCAAACTCTTCCTCAAAGCAGCAAGGTGCGTTTATAAACCATATCAGCTCTTTCTCCCTAATCTTTCCTCCCGAAGACACCAAAAAGTCACATATGTAACTCGTATCAACCTCCCTTCGGGTAAGGGAGTACAAAAATTCTAGCCTTGGGCTCTTTTTCGTTCTGTTCTGTGCGAGTATATTTTGAACTTTTGAGCCAAGAACGAGCGCGGCTCGAAATCAGATCGGCACATACCCAAAGCACCTCTGCGAAAAGCTCGTCCCATGCTAAACTCTTTTATGAAGTTAGCAAATATTATAAAATAAGCTTTCCGACTTACCAAATTTTCGTAATATGATCTTTACCCCAAGTAGCCCATTCAGTTTCAGTCACTAGGAGCAGTTTTGATATAACTTTCTACTTTATAAGAGAAGTGTGAGCTTAAGAGTGCTACAAGTTAAACTGAGTTATCATCACCGAATGAATGGTAGCAAGAATTGCCTATCCTACGCAACTCTAGGGGTCCCAAAGACGACTTTTACCTTACCTTTTTGGGAAAATTAATACCTCATTACTTTTTACCTCGATCTGTTGTTATGCTAGGTGCTTTATAGTTTCCTCACTGGGGAAAGAGTGAAGTTTGACCCTAAATCACCTCTACTCCTGCTACGTGCATTAGGGTGGGGCCCAAACATACACAAAATTTCTAAATGAAACACAATTTTCTTACGAAAATGTGAAGCGTTGAGATAGCAGCTGGAAAAATTTTTGCAAATCAAATAAAAGCGGTCAATGTTCAAAATACAAAAATACAAAACACGGTAACACAATATAATGTACTACACATTTTATGCAACAACACATTCCATTTGGATTTGGGCCCGCTGATTCCGAAAATGATACAGAGTGTTCCGAAATGTCTAGATTTAGAGGTACAGGGTGCTGAAATAGTAAATTAAATAATTTTCGTATTCAGCGATATAAAATTAGTTTAAAAAGCACCTCTGACATATGTACCATAGGTACCAACTACTTTTTAATGAAATATTTATAATCAGAATCTCACCTTCAAAATTCTAATTTATCTACTTGTTCGGATTAAACTACTGAAAAGAATAGTCGGGCAGAATCGCAGAAAAAAATTATGCATGGGCGAAGATAAAATTTAGAAGGTACACTCAAAAAAAAAGTGTATCCTTATTTATGCAGAATTTCGTTTTCAGTATAATTTTATTGTTGAAATTTATGTGCAGTCTCTGGCTAATATTGTCAACACTGTACTTCTAATTCAAAGCTTGAATTAATGAACTTAATCCACCCTAGGCAGTTAATTCCGAGTTAAAAACTATACTACTCTCGCAAGTAATATTTGTAAATTTTTTTGTGTCGCGTGTTTTTTTTGGTTAAGCTTTCTCACCGCGTTATTCACAATGTTTGCTGTTTTCATTCCGTTCCATAATTATATTTAAAAAAAATCCGGAAAATGTCAATACCGTAATTTTTACACCTTGCATCCTTTATGGAGTGAATCGATTCAGATACAGAATAAGAAAGGTCCGCCGCCATTTTACTATGACTGTATAAACATTTTATATGACCAAAAGTCCAATTGATTAATTCGTTTCGATGTTATGCAATTTTAAAATTTTGATACCTTATTATCGACCGTTCTCAGAAGCATCTGTATAAAATTTAAATCCCCAATCTGCATGGGTTGAATTTTTGACCGCAAAAAGTGCTTATTTTAGTCATAGTGCACAGGGTTGGATAACAAAAATGTGTGTGTTGTTTGCCTGTGAATTTTCAAAATATCTACTCACCTCATTGAATGGCTTGATTTTTGTGTGCATTATGAATGGAAATTTACATAATTCACAAGCATTCGTTTCTGATGCAGTTAACCATTGCTGGAGACACGCCTGGTGTACATATTTTAAACTACCCGCACAATAGCAGGGAGTCAGCAAGGGATTTTGTGGATCACTCTCACAATGACAGATGCGGCAAATATCGCCGCTACTCTGAGATGCTTGACTGCTGCCCGAACCAAATCTGTAAATAGGAATAATAAATAATAACATTGAAAATAAATGCATTATAAAATTATGTACAGATAAATATATGTATGTATGTATGTACATAATAAACGTATTAGAAAAAAATGGTAATGGGAAAATTGTATACATACGAATGTCAATTTGCATAGCACGTGCATGAGATTAAAAACAGCTAATTAAAACGTTATAAATGATCAAGGTTTTCTATGTTTTTGTGTTGCAGTCCCCATTGTTTATATGTACATATGTAAGGATGTAAAATGTCACGAAAACTGACTCACGCCTGCAAACATATCGATATATAGTACAAGTAGTAGACAAGTTTTGGCAATTTAAATTTTTTCTATACCGTCAATGTTTCAACCAAGGCGAAATCATATCAGGTGGTACTATACGTGCAGAAACAAAAATTCACACTAACAAATTATATGCACAATGACAGTATGGTTTAAAACAAACACATCATTTTGACTTTACGTTCACCAAGCGAATTTAATCATATGCTTGATCAACTTCACCTTATATGAATTCGCCTCGTTTCCAACTGTGTATAAAATTCAAAAAATGTATACACACAGATTTTCTAACTTTATAATCAAATTTTTTATAAATTTTTCAGGTATGCCAGTGTTGCAGTCCATTTAATAATTTTTGCTGACGGAGAGTTGAAAAATTGGTATTTTTAAGCCTCAGCAAATGCGCGACACAGCCAGAAAAAGGAAAGAGAAGTATTAAAAATTAAAGCGAATTTGAAATTTATTCATATTTACACTATATGTTAATAAAATTGATTGACACAGCACACCCGTAAAGTTTTATTTAAAAATTTGTTTCTGAATTTGGTTGAAAGTTTGAAATTTTAATTATTTGTTTCTGTTATAGAATGAACAATATTTTTGTAAAAAAAAATATTTCAAATTAAATAAAAGAAAATTAAATTGGCAAATCTTATCAATACGTCGCTTGACTAGCGTTTGAAAATCGACGCATAACCTAATAAAAATTAAATGAGTTAGGATACTTACTCCACACACTTAGCAGAATCTAGTTGTCAGATTTTGGCAGCTTAATCTAACTGTAAATACATTGAAATCGAAGCGCTGTGGGCCACAGCTATAGAAGCATTAGGTCAGTTCTGTTACTTTCCTGACTAAAATCTTAGAACTGCCAAATGCATATGGTAAGAAAAATGCGCTCACTAAAAGAGAATGAGTACGTGAACGCACAAAACAAAATATTTAGTCCGCAAAAAGTACCGTTTTGTTTTCAATTGAGGGTCTGAACTTTTGACCTAGTTTACTTCTACTTTACACTTAGTATAGACTAAGGTAGTAGGCTTCGAAGTAAATTTGATATGGGAATATTCCGCCAATGAAGTGAAAAAACTGCGCTATTGTGAATGAGCCGGAAGAAAATACAAGGGAAATTTCAGTATAAGACCTAATATGTTTTATTTGCATAGTATTTTTAAATATACATATAACTACAATACGTAAACCTAAAATTTGGTTGCACAGCTATTTTCCGTTCATAAATAACGCTAAACCAAGCGCATCTTTCATGAAAGATCCCAACAGTGATGCTTTTGCAACTAAGGGAAATTTTATCCGAGCTGGAGCGTTCTTTTCCAAGTCGGTTACAATAAATCAGGCCCAATGTAAATTTCTTTATAAGAAAAACTGGCTTAGAGTACTTACGCTTACGCGTAACCTCAGCAGATTATTTCTGTTGTGTTGAACGCACAATAACGTGCTCTCTTGTCTCCGATCAGTATTGTTAAATTTTTCAAGAAACAAAAATGATTAACAACAGCTGTTCAAATTAATTATTTGAACTCAGTCGCAATCAAGAACACCACCATCAAAACGAGTCGGAATTGCATCAAATTTTCTTTTCAAACCGAATCGAAATGTAGAATAGGTCTGTATATCATGTTTTCTTGCATAGCCAACCGTCAGTTAAGAGCTTGACATTTTCCCAGATTTTTTCAGCAACAATTCTTTTGACTAAAGTTTGTAACTTCTAACAGAAGATAGTCACAGTTACTCTTTCATTTCTACTTTCATTGACATAAATTTCAATTAAGGGAATGATTTTCGGACTAAATCTGACTATTTATGGTAGATAAGGGACGGAACTATGCTATATATGTAAATATTTTCGCGGTGACAGTCTGTCGCCAAAAATGTAGCAGTTCCAATAGATAGTATTTTCTTTTTGTTAAAAGATTTTACAAAACCGAATTGTGGTGAATTAAGAAACAGATTGCGGATATAAAGTATGATTATGTTGTCGCTACGAGGGTTGCCTTTTATATTTTCGCCTTCGCAACACTACATGTGATTAGCTGTAATTAGATATTTTTATCGTAAAGTTTGATATTTTTAGGCATAAACTTGCATATAACGTTTTCACTTACGAGTTTTATTTGTGTTTATTTATAGTGAGTTTAAAAATTCATATTGCCTAAAAATGGAATTAACCCGTGAACATTTTCGTGCGATGATTTACTACGATTTTCGACGTGGATAATCGAGACAGGAGTGCATCAATCAACTTACTTCTACTTTTGATGTTGAATCACCACACCTAGCCACTGTGAAACGATGGTACAACGAGTTCCTACGTGGCCGCCAATCTTTCGTGAAGGTCGTCCAAAAACGGTGGTTATGCCAGAAAGAGTCGATGCTGTGCGTCAATTAATAATACAAGATCGTCATGTGACATATCGCGAGATAGAGGCATCCTTGGCCATTAGTGGGACCAGCATATATTCAATATTGCATGAACATTTGGTCGTAAAGAAGATTTGTTCTCGTTGGATACCGCATAATTTGACAATTGCCCAAAAAAGGACTCGTGTCGATTGGTGTAAAGAAATGTTGAAGAAATTTAGCCGCGGTAGATCAAAGCACGTCTATGACATCGTAACAGGTGACGAATCTTGGATCTATGCATATGAGCTGGAAACAAAGCAGCAATCGACTGTATGGGTGTTCCAAGACGAGCCTAATCCAACAAAAATTGTTCGCGCAAGAAGCACCTCAAAGCAAATGGTCGCCTGTTTTTTCGGAAAATCTGGTCATGTCGCAACTGTTCCACTAGATAAATAAACAGGACAATGCGAGCTCTCACGTATCGATTCACACAATAGAGTTTTTGAGGACTCAAAAGGTCGAATTGATGGGTCATCCGCTTTACAGCCCTGATTTGGCACCTAATGATTTCTTTTTATTCCCGAGGTCAACGTTTTTCAACCTTCAAACAGCTCGTTTTAGAGGTATCCTCTTCTGAGTGACAAAAGTGCTTTGAAAATTGGTTCAAGCGAATGCAGAAGTGTATTGACTTGGATGGAGAATATTTTGAAAAACAATAAAATCATTTTCCTTAATATTTGACTGTGTTTTCATTATTAGGCGCAAAATATAAAAGGCAACCCTCGTATGCCGACATCGTTTTAGCCACACTTATAATATTGTAACATAATAATTTTAGAAGACAACTGTGAATGTCCTGCATAAATAATAAAGACTTCACACCTATTTGATTAAATGAATGCTTGGTAATCAGTAAATTTAAAACCGTGAACGTGTTTTCAGTTTAACACTGGTAGAACAAATAACTTACTCGTATCCTCTCTTTCCCTTTCCGCAAGTAATAGTATATAGAAAGATAATAGATATTTTTTGATAATAAGGAGCGAAGCCAGAACACTCATTATTCTGTTTTAGGCATAATAACGCAAATCTGTAAAAATACATAGAAGAAATTGCAAAAAAACTTAATTTTTTCCTTCATCCACATAATTTTAACTGGTACTAATAATTTGCTTGTAGCCAGCTTTCTCGTGCATTACTAATAGAAATTATGAAATTAGCGAATAATTGGTAATTATTGGTGAATAGGCAAACTTTTTATAAAATTAATAAATTTTGAACAACTGATTGCTGACGTTAAACTCTTACCACGATAATTTATACGTCGGTACACGAACAGCAAGATAATTTTACAAAAACAAAATACATGTAGAAAAAGTACTGAGTCACGGGTAACTAAGTACCAAGCCCGTTGTGAGGAACGCTATTAAAATTGTTTTTGTGTTTTTTTTTTTGTATCTGCTTCGCACATCAGTTTTTTTTTTGGTTGGATACTCTGGTTTATCCCTTTTTTTCATGGGCTCGAGAACTAACAAGCCTCATTTGAGCTAATGTGGATGAACAAATTGATATAATTTAGGAAACATTACTACATCGACACAATGCTTTAAATGACTAACGCCCGGTTTTCATTTGGTAATTTTTTCGGGACATGCCGTGATATTAAAATGAAAATATTCGGCAATTTACCCTTTTTGATTTGCCAACAGTGAATAACTGCACACAGTGTTCTGTCATATCTTTAGCATCAAAATTCAATATAATACCAAATCCACACGATAACGAAAACCACTTGTTTATAACTCATTCGTGATATTTTGTGAAAACAAGTTGAAAGTACAGAACAATAATAAGAAAAAATCGAAGTGGAGAAAACCCGAAATATTTATAAAAAGCGGCTCTGCTTGGTGTGCACAGAGCGAAGCTTTTATTTGAAGCTCTGGGGGGGCATTTTGGTAACAGGATTTCCTTTGATATAAAAAAGGTAAATAAATAGAGAAATGTCATCGGTAACAAGTAATAAAAAAGAATGCTGTCTGGACGGACATGTTTAATATTGAAAACACCTTTAAAAATAACTTGTTTTCATTGCCGTGTGCACATGGTATAATACTGTTAATAAAAAATTTTTTTTAAGAATGGTTCTTTATAAAACAAAAAACCATATAAATCAAAGTTTAACACTTCGTACAAAATTTACAGAAATTCAACATTAAAAAAATTGTCAAAAAATTTGCCAAACCCCAACCCAAATGTTCAATTACTTCAATACAAAAAAAAACCCATAAAAATAGTTATTATTAAAAAAATGGTTAAATAAACACTTGATTACTATTTTTTGAGGTCTGTTGAAAAATATACATTTTCAAAGATTTAATACCGTTTCTGCGGAAAATTGTTTTTCTCCCATTTGAAATACCTACATGGAAAATTAAATTTTTTTTTGTTTTTTAATATAGAACAATCCTAGGGACGGGAGCACTAAAATTCTGGCTTTTTTTTTTGGATCACCCAATGTACATCAATTTACATATATGTATGTATAAGTATGTAAGTACATAGATCTTTATGATGTCCTGAAAGTTGTTTTATTTGTTTATTTATTTATTTGTATTTTTTATGTACATATTCAAAGCGTAAATTATTTAACAAAAATTCTTTGTTCAAAATTCAAATTCAAATTCAAATTCGATTCAAATTTGAAAACTTTTTTTACTGCCGGCGTTGCTCATTTGCTCCAAATAACGAAGGCACGACGTTTTTTTTTCGTGGCAGAAAGTAACCAACACCGTCGACAAAAAATGTTATCAAAAATCAATAAATTTTTTAGCAAATTGAAACTTGCCCTTTATTGTACTAAAATTATAAAACTGCATACCTAAAATCTGATTAAAAAGTTTGGAATTTTGATAAAAATGTGCTGAATTTTATTGAAATTTGCACGAAGTTTGAAGATTGCATTTATACGGTTGTTGTAGAACGAACTGTGTAATAAATAAAGGGTCCAGATTTGTCATAAAGTCAAGGTATATATTTATCATTCGTTTTATCTAGTACTTTTGTAGGGAATGCATTACATAATGTTTTATTCGAATACGTAAAAAACACCTTTTCGACAAAATTTAGTTATGGCTTTTTCATACTACGACAATGATATGGAGTTTTATTGACAAATAAAATCATGTTTCGAATGAACCGGTAGAATTGAGATGAAAATCAACTGATGAATTCTTAACCTGCTAATAAAATGTGCTGGGTACTTCCAATATGAGACAATATCTACATATGTAAGTATTGTATGTATGTATGCGAATTTAAGTGTCGGCACACTATAGAATATTGACGTATTTACCCACCATACGTTTGTATCTTTATAAAGAACACTAATAAATTTGCATAATTAAAGATATACGCGTCTTATTGAAGGCAACTTAGAACTACAACTTGTTAATATATTTATGTGAAAATAATCAATAAACTTTCATTGCAATTCATTTGCTTCGGACGCCGCTGACTTTATTAAATAATGTTGAGTGTGAAATATGTAATCACACATACATACATATGTATGTATATGTATTATAAATATGTATAGAGCACTCTGCGCCAAATCGGGCACCGTGTGGCTTTTGCATATCGTACTTTTTCAAATTGTTTTTTAATATTGATTCAATAATGCGTTTTCATCATTGAACAGATCCAACAGTTTCAAAGCTCAATTGAGACAGACTGATTGTGTAATGCTAACTCCTCATTTGTATCTTCCGATTCCAATAAGTAATAAGATTGATAATTTATTTTAACATCAACCATCTTGCCAGACACTGTGTTTGAAATTAACGAAATAGTCTTTACAACACGTTGTGCAGA
This sequence comes from Anomoia purmunda, assembly GCA_951828415.1. Taxonomy (NCBI): domain Eukaryota; kingdom Metazoa; phylum Arthropoda; class Insecta; order Diptera; family Tephritidae; genus Anomoia; species Anomoia purmunda. The sequence goes on along the minus strand of OX639996.1, from coordinate 28,958,035 downwards.
GAAAATCATATGTCTCATCATAGGTCTCGCACAATTGATACTGTAATATAAAAAATTTGAAAAATTGTACCTAGGTGCAAGTTTGATTTGTTGCAGAATGCTCCATAAATATTTGCATTATGCATCTAAACTTGTAATATACCAAAGATAGACGAACATACTCGTATAATATTCCCCTATCTTAATATTATATGGTCGTCTGTGTTCCGTTATTGACTGCCAAAGAATACATTTTTTAATACCCTCAACGCAAAGTTATGAATTCAAGAAGATGGGCAGAAGTTCAAAAACAAATTAAAAACAAACCAAAAATATTGTTCTCTACAGACACTTACGTTAGAATCTACTGATAATACCGTAACTTCGCTACTTTGTAGCTCGGCATAACTGTACTCTTTGTTGCGAACAATCTTATTGGCTTACGTCTGATAAGGGCCTACATATATGCTGTTCGCAAGAATGTTTAAAACTCCATCTAAAAAACGCTTATGAACAGCTGAAAAAAATGTCTTGTGTTAAATGTCCTTATGCAGCACGCAATTCTTAAGCAATTGATAGGATTGATAACACAGTTATCTATGGCTTTTTTTTTATTCAAGGCGCCCCTAGATTTGGAACAGAAGAAATATGTCGAATCGACCAATACTTGAAGCGACCATTCTAGATTTGGATGATTTTTGATCAGCACTTTTCTTTTTTAATATAATCAAGTTCTACTGAAGGAACTACCAAAGTTCTTTTCTAATTCTTTAAATTTCTTAAATCTCATACATATATGTATGTATATTTTAATATTCCAAACTACAGCTCCACATATCACCTTGAAACCCAACCTAGAGCCATTATTGTAATTATAATACTTTTCGCGATGCTCAATAGAGATTGAAAAATAAAAATTCTTTGTATCAATATTCAAAAATGCATACCTTTGAAAGGAAAAATCAGCTTCTTGAAAATTTTAAGATTTTTTAAGATCAATTAGAGGTATTGTAGCAAAAAAATTTTATTTTAATTTTTAGATTTTTTTTAATGTATGCATATTTCTGTCTATATCCTCAAATATCACCTATCAAACGAAAGATAAGAGAAATACATATTTAATATTTATTCCTTTGATAGAACTTTGTTGTATGTATCTTAAAAGTTTTGACCAAAATTAATCAATAGTGGTCGATGTCAACCAATGGACGATTTGACATGGATTGACCCATATGCATTATCATAATTTTTCTTTTTGTTTTGAGTTGACGGCCAAGTACGTACACAAATACTACCTGTGGTGTAGGGTATAACAATTATAACTCCATTTTTATTATGATTGAGATTTTCATTACTAAAAATATATTTTAAATTGACTAAACTTAGTGAATACCGCGATAGTGTTCTTCAACATTCCAAATCTAATTTCCGATAGGACCAGACCTAGGTATCGAATATGCATTCATTCTAAAGCCTAAATATGTATATACACATGTGATGGTAACTTAGTTATATAAGTCCAATAAGTGAACTTCCATTATAAATATGTAGTGTAATACAATGCCCTTAATTGACCTTGGGTATTCGAAGAACAAACAATGCTAATACAATACAACTGTCTATATGTAGTATCAAAATAAATATTTTCTGTTTTCTCTACTCCACATAAACTAGGATCAACCAAATAAGCTAATGTCGATAAGCCAATATTCTCTATTTATAGAAATTTGTACGCACACTTATATCTCGTTTTATACGGGTTTTGTTGTTATATAACGATGTATGTACATATGCATATAAATAAAAGGAAAATTTAAATGAACATTCGCCATCTTATAGAAATATCCAATAATTTCCTATTAAACCGAAGTCTTTTTAACAATTTACACGCCACAATTTTAGACGTAAAGCGAATAAATAAATTACTAAACTTTTTATAGGTTATGATAAAATGTTAATGCTTCTTTAAATTCTTGTTAAAATCAAATTCGAACTCTCTACATGTTAAAATTAGTATTAGTGAATCGGTGCAATACTTTGATGGCTTATTTAGGATAAGAAATTAAAATTTTCGTTCTGAAAATATCCTTATTAAAACCCGTACAAAACGAGTCTCAAGTGGACATGCATATATGTATGTATATTTATTTTGTATAGTTAAGGTCTGAAACTGTTGCGACACTGGCGACCGCAATCCACCTACATTTGCAGTCGTTTTTTAATGGGAAAGTTATCCATATCTAAGTTTCATATATTGTTCAAATGGGGGGAAAAATTCAAATTAAGGTATGCAGTTTTATAGCAGATTCAATTTTAGTATAATAACGTGCAAGTTTTAAGTGACTAGAAATTACCGTTAATTTTAGAGAAAGAAAATTCCTGAGAGTGTTTGCATTCACAGTTAGAAAGGTTTTAGTGAAATGATGTTATAATATCAATGCCAAAACTTTCCTATAATTTTCAGCTTTTTACAAAAAAAAAGGATACTCGACACGGAAACTGCGGGAAATTTTAGCCTGTAACCACTTATGTAATAAGTAAATATTTCACGCCGTCAATATTTCTTGAAAAGGGAAAGAAATTAGACACCTGATTTCAACCTTGAAAAAGTTTGAATATCTTTTGAGTTTACGTTTTTCTAAGACCGCTGAAGTTAAGCTACGTTAAATGGCAGCCAGGATATGATAGCGGTGCGCATAGCTGGAAATTGAACGTAGAGCATAACTACCGCACAGCTCGTGTTGGGCCCGACCACAGCGTGGTCCTGTTGGCAGCATAATTTCTTTCCTAGTGGAGCAGCATTCCTCATTGTAACAACTTATTCTTTTTGGCTCGCTGGCAACCAATGACTTCTTCGACAACGGTACGCAGCGAGCGACAAATGCGGTATAATTTTGCCCGGCAAATATTGTTTCGTTGAGCTTTCCTTTCAGAGACCAGAAGTACAAAATCGAGTGGAAAAGTGGTGGCCTACTGGCAAAGCCCTTCGATGTTACCTTCTCGAAAAGAGCAAACGTTCAAGACATTAGGAGGCATGCCTATCGTCTACCACATTTGATTCTCATATTCACATCTAGAGACAGCCTTGTAGCCTGTATTTTTATGTTGAAACCTGGTACTACAGACTACCAGGTTTCGGGACCCGGCGAAGTCAAAGATTGATTCCTTTTCTATTCCGGCATTGAAATCGCCTGACACCATTTTATTCTTATACCGGTGACATGAGCAGTCATCTTCAGATTCTTCTCTGATTAATGCAGATTGCAAAGGCACGTTCGCCCGCCGTAGTGAATTACAGTATTTTGTGACATGGTCGCTCTCGCGCCACAAATGTATGGAGTCTTATTTGCCAGCTGTAGTTGACGTCGCAAATTCCAATATTAAGTATTCCTCCCGCGCCGTCCACTGCATTCACACATATATGTAAGTATGTCTGAATCCATCTTATTTTTTAAATATTTACAAATTCCGCCCTACCTGCTTCAAATACCAATTGCATAAAACACATTTAGTGAATTGTCAATATCATCAATAAATATTAATATTACTTTACTACTAAGTTAAGTCAAAGGTATTTTTTTTTTTATTTATTTATGGTAATTGGAGACAATAAATAAAATACATATAGCATATAGCAAAAGTATACAAATAAAAAGTAAAGCAAGATTGTAAACAAAAACGTCTAACGCATTTCGCGAATACCTGCCAGAAAAACGTGACACTTTTGTAAATGACAATCAATGAATGGCCAAACAAAGTATTACATATATACCATAATAGCAAAATCATTTAATTGCGTGAATGCTAACCGCACATTCGTTTCAAGCTTGCAAAACTGTTGACAGCCCCACTAGCAAATATATGTACTAAGTTATTAAAAATTTAATGTGCAAATACAGACCTATGCGCATATTTATAATTAGTTACACCCATATACATATGTACATATGTACATACATATATGTGTCTATAGCACAGCTGTTTTATTTGCGATATTTTTCTGTTTTCTTTACTTTTTCACACTTTTGTGTACATGAACTTAACTTAAGTGATAAATAAAGCCAAATTGAAATTTTTGTATACATACAGTGGCTCACAGCGATAATGGTGTTATGTTTTGCAATATTGACAGCATTTTCCATGTTAGACTTTTTCGTTCGCTTTTTATAAAATATAGTTTATTCAATAACATGAACTATGAAAACCAAAATTTATAACTTAATAAAAACTTTACACCAATTTTGCCAATTTGAAAATGGTGCAGTGTTACTTTTTGCAAAATTTACAAGATTTCCCATTTGAAATTTTTTTTGTTGTAAATTTGATATAAAAATATAGTTCATTTAATAACATAAACAAATAAAATAATAAAATTCCAAATTAAAAATTTAATATAAATTTTTCCAATTTGAAGAAATCCAAGTTAAAATTGTTGTCTTACAATTTTCAGAAGTTTTTAGGATATGGAGTTTTTAGCCTATACAAAGAGCAAGTTTCAAGTCTCTAAAAATTTCCATTGCCCATTTTCTTTCATATATGTAAAATATCCTTTCGTGGACGTATCCAAAGAAAAACCCTGTTTTTAGATGGGTTCATATTCATATACCGTTATAATTTATTACAGCGCTTTTAACGTAAAAAAAATTAATTCAAAATACGTTTATTTTTTTCATATACAAAAAATACAATAAAATTAGATGGAGATTGCTCGAAAAGCGATTTCTCTCATGTAGTGCTTACTTACGAGCTTCTCGTATGTTGAAAATCACATATTACTCGCGAACCTGTTCAATTTGACAGGATAACTGGTTTGTTTGCACTAATTTTATCCTAACCCATAATATATACAGTTAACCAAGCAGCCAAACAAATAAATGGAAGAGTCTTAGATTTCTCGAGAGACCAAATATTGCCAGCAGACATCAAAAGCCCTAAATGAAAATAAGACGTTTTAAAGTTAAACCTCATATTTGAACAATCAGAGCACCGATCTGTGTGGTTTTCTCAGTATACTTCGTACGGCTATAAGTATATAATATATAGGTCACACAAACTCACGGTTTTAGCTGTGTCTTTAATGTAGGCCCAAAAAAAAATCGCGAGGTTTGTGTTAAATCACACGATACCGGTGCTCGATTAAAGTCATCATTTAAGTCTCGGAAGTTTTCCACGGCATAGAGCGATTATTTTACTAGCTAAGTAGCCGCCCGGCTTGAAAAAAATGTACGCCCACATCCATATAATAAATTTATGGCCAACAAAATCATTCAACATATTACGATAGTGCAAACCGGCTACACAAAAAAAAAAAATAAATATATACAACTCGTTTACGTACAGGGCTCGCCGCGGACTTATATTACCTGCGAATACAAAGAATCGGAATAAACGTACAAAATTAATCAGACTTTTAGAAGTGTTTTAAGAGAAAAATCTGTGGGAGCACTTGATTTATCGATAAATATTCCAAAAATGTGACATCACCTCTGCAGAAAAAGTTAACGGGGTTTCTCCTATTAAGTGTCAAAATTGCAAAGAACGTCCAGGAAAGATTTCAGAAAAACATTTGCAGTAAACAGAGAGAAACGAAATACCTTCGTCATAGATTTTTGGGGAAAAGGTAATATTTTCCGTCGAAAGCAAAATCTGTATATTTGGAATCAAATAAGAGACGAAAGCTGGTATGGCGAAAACAAGGAACAGCTCTCGATAGAAAGAATCTTGTTCCAACAGTCAAGTACGGCTGCGGAGGTGTAATGGTATGGGGGTGTATGGCCTTTAATGGTGTAGGTAATATTGAATTTATCGGGTCGATTATGGATATTTGGATATTCTTACATCGAATTTGGAGAACAGATTCTTATTCCCACATGAGAACGATCATGAACACACTGCAGAAATAGACACACTCTGGCATTTGTAAAATGTACCCGAACAATTGTTTACACCTCCGCAATCACCAGATCTCAATCCCAGTGAGCAAATTTGGGACTTACTGGAGTGCACGATTAGGCAGCATAACATAACCTTAATGCTGAAGGACGTAATTACTCCATAATGGGGCAAACTAAAGCTAAGCTATTAAAAAAGTTTTATTTTCATAGACTGAATACCAGAATGATAGAATACACAATTGCGCCTTCCCGGCACGAAGTGACTGATCTCGCCTATAGTAAACACGAATACGGGAGCGAAAAATTTGAATAGCTTCCAATTTTTCAGTGAAAAACGTGTTTTAATTGTTAAAAAGTTTAAAAAATGGATTTATAGCAGAGATTTAATAAAGAAAAATACTATAAAAAACTGCCTCTCTATCCTAATTTGTAAAAAAAAAGCTTTGTCTAGTTTAAGTTGAGAATTGTCAAACTCGGCAAAACCACAGTAGCGGTACCTCTAAAGTTGTCACCTTTGCATTCAGTACACCGTGGAGTGTATATTTTATAAGTATTTTTAATATGTATTTTGTTTATGTTATTGCTGTTTATGTTTTTAAACCCTTCTTGTATCAAAAGACTGAAATCCAACCTAAGTAAAAAAATTGTTAAATCACACCAATATACACACATTTTTTACGTTCAGTGGAGGAATACAGTGCACGTTAACTTTTTCTGACAAGTGGATACACATAAATATAATTTTTTTGTTGCCATACCCAGAGAGATAAAAATGAGCCACTTGCATAATAATGAATATTTTTTTGTTTTTTAATGTCACGATTTTGTTAATATATTTCCTGTACCTAATGCGCGAATGTTGAAACGTATAGCGATCAATTTCGGAAAACATCTTCTTGAAACCCTCTTTATGTACATATGTAAATGTCCTTATACCGAATTAAGATGCGATTTACAGCAAACTTGAATTAACGAATCCTGAACTTTTATACTCTTACGAAAATATTATTTATTTAGTTTTTATTTCCTCATTTATGACTGAATGGACATGTCAATAAGCAAAAATTGCCGCATTTGCAGAGAAAATAACTTCCGAGAGACACAGGAGAGACCGTCGCACCCGCAAATCATTACCGTTTGGTTAGACAGTGGAATCGCTGGTCGTTACTTCTTTAAAAACGGTTATAGCAAAATCGTCAGCCTCAAAGGCGAGCGCAATAGAGCCATGATTGCCGATTATTTCCACATAGCGAATATATAAACAATAACAAAGATATGAGACGATATTATAAAAACAAAAAGTCAATCAACAAGCAGCGGGTAAGACAACAAATTAAAGCAGGTCCAATACTTGATCCCAGCAAAAACTATCAATCAGTTCTATGATGAAGAGGAAAAAAAATTAGTTTGAATTTATTATTTTTGTGGAGAGCAATTTTTTTTTTTAATTTTAAAAACGTTTCCATTGCGCTAACTTTATGTAAATTCAAAGTTATATCGAACGGATTCTAAGCAATACTGACTTTATACACAATTCTTAAAATTGTTTTATTTATTCGACTATCTTGTAGGAGATGAGAGAGATTTGCCTATTCGGTCTGACTCATTCGTAAATTAGGTACATAGGTGAACATCCATTATTGAAAATCAAACAATAATTTTAAATATTGATATATTACTCGTAATAAATAATCATATCACTAAGCTAATCAATAAAAGAGCAAAAGGGCATACAGATTATCTATCAGAGGTTTGATTATTTTGGATGTAAGCAAAATTCATTGCTATTTGAAATTCTCATTTATTTATTAATAACAGTTAGCACCAAAGTGAATACATAAAATATCACTTTATTTGCTTATACATATATCAAATATTTAGGAGTGTTATCAGTTTTGTATCATAAGTATGTACATACATTTGTACACATAAGCACATACAGTGAGTCGCACTTCTGACCACAAGGTATTTTTTTTTAAACCAAAATGTTCCTCATGCAAAGATTTTTTGCTAATTTTTATAAAAATATAGCTTGAAAGCAAAAATTCACAAATCAAAATTCCACATTTTTTATTCGTTTTTTTTTTTTTAGAAAATTTTTTTTTATAGACCGCATTGTACATTTAACTTTAGTACAATAAAGTGCAAATTCGAATTGTCTACAACTTAGATTTTTTAGAGATTCCTTCGCTAACGGTTTTAAGCATTTGCTCTGTTTTAAAGCATGGAAAAAATAAAACTATAAACCCTAAACATTTCTAAAAAATCCTAATGAAAAAAATGTAAATTTCATTTGGCCCAAGGAAAGTGGGTATTGAGAAAAAAATATAGATATTTCAGCGTGGCTCTTTAGAGCAAACACCCCGACCAAAATTTGGTACACACTTTACATTTCAACTCATTCAGTAAAATTTCAAAAATTTCGGCAATTTACAAAAATTATAAAAGTACGATATTTTAATAACTACTTATAAAAGTTATAGGGGATTGACTTGGAGAAAGGAATATGTATTTTAAACAAAAACCACCGCTCATATATAACGGTAATTTCCAAAACAAACAAAAAAACTCGATACTTTAATATGAAGATTTTTTCGGAGGGATAAAAACACAATAATAATAATTTTTGAAAATGTGCGCGGCGCTGTACACTTTAGAGCAAAAAGGAATGTATGTACATATATCTACAATGATATTTTACCAAACTCTACCCATTTTGATACACGCATTACATTTCAACTCAGCACGTAAATTTTTCGAAAATTGTAGAAAGCAGATAAACACCAACTCCCCTATCAGATAACGGTAATTTATAACAAGTATTATTTATTTGAAATAAAAGCTTACGACGGATATTTAAAGTTAGGTTTACCCCCCATAAAGAATTCAGATAAGCGATATTGTGAATGTTTTTTGTAAAACAATAACTGTCTTCATATATATGAATGTTTTCAGTATTACGGGCGTTCGATTAAGATATACTTTCTACAACGCAAAAGCTTTCAAAAAATTTCTATTTTTTTTCAGATTTTTTTTTTTTGGATATGCTGCTTTATATTTATTGTTGTACAAAAAAGTGCAAGCTTCAAGTTACTAAATATTTTCGTTGATTTTTAATATTTTTTTTTTTGATGACGTTCGATTGCGCGCTAGAATTGAATAATGAATTGCCATAAAACTCTATACCCAAAAAACTTCTACAAATTTTGACAAAAAATTTACATATAATTTTAACTACGAGTTTTTCAATTTCATTTAACTTTATTTAACAAATTTAACAAAGTTTAAATTTACATGGTTTATGTTATTGAATGAACTATTTTTTTATAAAGAATTAAAGAAAAAATTGAATGTAGAAAATGTTGTCAATACTGAAAAAAAACATTGGACCATTTCCACTCTGAGCCACTGTAGGCACGTACTATCAATTTTTTTGGTAAATCAACCCATTTGAGCGCCACTGTCAATAAAATGATGCATCTTATTTTAGGTTTGAACAAAGTTTCTTGGAAGCTATAGAACCTAGTGGGTACCAGTTTTTATTTTCATTGATACTTTGGAAAGAAAAATCGGCCAAGCCATTACCGGGTTATTTTTTTCTGAAAGTGGCATAAAGTATTTTCTTGGACTTGCATTGTAAAACGCTTTTTTATAACCAAGTTGTCACCCTTCTATAAGTACTGACGCAGAAGTGATTAATTTTAATTACTATCTTATATTGACTACGGAGTATAAATTTTCAACATGCACATTTTTTTTATAAAGAACTCTTTTTTTTAACAACGATTTGGAATGCAAGGAGCTCAGTTTGTACAAAATAATTTGGTTAAACCCGTAATTCGTACTTTGTGAAAATTTGTTTCCAATCATACCGTGAGGAAAAAATTGTATACAAGTTAAGCCGTATTTAAATCTGCCTTGAGACTTACTATAGAACGCTTAATTTGATAGTTTTCTGCATGTAGGTGGGCCATGTCAAATTTAACTTAAAAAAAAACTAAAAAAAATGTAGAAAAGTGAAAGCCATTTATGTGATCAGCAATAATAACAAAAATAACTTTTATATTAAAATTTTAGTAGATAACGTAAAAATTTTGATTGCTTGAAAATTGTGTATATTTTGCGAACGGCCGCTTTTTTTTTTTGTATAATTTAGAGAACGTGTGAGAATAAAAGTAGTCTTCTACTGGTGTTTTCGGCAAAAAAAAACTATATACATATATAGAGCTTTAACCAGAAATATGTATTAATCATCCCATTACAATATAAGTTATTTCAGATATAAGAGACAAAGGGGCCATTGCTTTCTGAAAACGTGTTGCTCATGTGTTTAATCTATAATTACAACATCGTTTTGCACACATTCATTTATTCACACGTAAAATCAAATCAAAAAAAGTTTGTTTCTTATAATTATCGTTTGTTGGGAGTTGGACATTTAGAATATTTAATATTTTTATCGAAATACCTAAAAAGGGTGAATTTTGTTACGATAGAAGATTCTAAGCAAGGAAGCGAAATTCTAGATTGAAATCAGGGCACATATGTATAAAACATTAGATAAAATACAACATTGGCGTGTATTTTTTTGTTGCAGGAAGTCCATGAAACTTCAAAAGCACTATGTGAGAAGTGAATGAAGAAGAATAAACTCAAAAAATCAACCCTGTTGTACCCACATGTTAATTTCGGAAGAAATTGGTAATATGCTACGTGCTCGAAGAAGAAGAAGAAGAAGGAAACCTGGTTTAAAAGATTGCAAAGTCCGAAAGATGTCGTAGCTCTATCGTAAAAAGAGGTTAGAATGGGTACTAACATTATTCAGAGCAAGATTGGTCAAATATTCTGCTAATGGGGCGTTTCAAAACATCATAACAATTGTAACCCTTTTAATCAATTTTCTTATTTCTGGGTATGCAGTTTTGTAGCTCATTTAATTGTAGCATAATAAATCAAAAAATTTGAATGACAAAATACTGGGAATGGCGTAGAAGGAGTTGGACCGACCAGGGTTGATTTTTTTAAAGCGCACAAAAACACTGTGGATAGCATACACAGCGTTTACAATTTCTCTGTAAAAATGGTAATTTTACTCCATTTTCAAATTACTTCTCCGGTGGTGTTCAGAGGTGAGGGGTGATTTTTCAGAAATCTAAGTTTAAGATGCAACACCCCTTCCCAACCGTCCATTAAACCAAAACCTTTGTACAAATAACTAAACATTCTCTAAATTAACGAAAAAATGTGTCTGAGTAACTATAAATGAATCAATTAAAAACAAAAATTACTTCACTTTTCAAAATTAAAAATGCAATGAATAATGATAGGGCGCCTAACACTTTTGGCCAAGGCTGCATAAAGAATAATTTGGAAATGAGATAAACTAATCGGTTAAATATTTTGCTATATGCCGAAATATGTAACTACTGCTTGGAAACAAGAAATATAGTCTAAGCGAAACTTGACTAGATTGCGTTTGTTTGGTACTTTCCAAGAAGTAATAAGTAATAATATAATAGTGTAAGTCTATTTCAACAAAAAAGACAGTGATTTATGGGTTCTCATTACTCCACATTTCAACCATTTTGTTTTGCCTTAACGTTGGCACTTTGCTACGATCGTATAAAATTGCTACGATTTTTCATAAATTTTAAAATTTATCACCCCATTACGCTTTAAGCTCCTTTTACAAATCAGCCGGTTGGATAAAAATTCGTCAATTCAAAGTTTTCCGACACAGATCGAAATCCAATTAAAGGAAATTTTAAAAATATGGTTTGTTACATTTTCAGAAATTTTGTACAAAGTCTGAAGCTATGATTTATAAGAATTTTTTATAATACGAATCAAAGTTGTATACAAAAATTTACGAAAAACAGTATCATGAATATCGTTACGAATTTGCATCACTTTATTTCTTTTACTACGATTTTTATGCGCCTTTGCTACGCAATTGGCTTCATGAGGTGCTAACCCTGAGCCTTAGAGGTATACATTCACATATTGATAACGGTCTAATACACAAATGTACATACATATACATATACTCTATTTATATTATTACATGCATGCCTATTTATTTACTTATGTACAAATATAAATCGTATTAGCTACATATCTATAAATGTATGCTTGTAAAACTTGTTTTCTAACCTTAATTCAATACAACTGAACGCATATTAATTTTCGTCCGCAATTTATACATTCAATCAGAATTCAATTCAAAGTATCAAATGTAGAGTATACTCGAAAAAAAATAAACAACGTATTGATTAAATTGGAACGTAAAAATTAAATTCTCGGCTATAAACAATATTGAAGGACTCGAGTTCATAAAATTTGTATACAAAATAATGTATTTTGAATTTGGCATTTAGAGAAGCGTCGATAATAATAATTTGCCTATAGCAATTTCAATATTTACGAGTAGCAAAGCGTTATCGTTTAATTATCACGCACAAGTAAATATATAACAAACTACGGTATAATAAATTTTTGTTGGCGTTATATTGTAACCTTTATCAGCTTCATAGGTAAAATTGTGCAAAGTTTTAGCATATTCATAAAGCGTGATCCAGCGGCTGGTTTCTCTTAAAAGATGTTATACAAAACAATTATATTTAGTATTAGGGAGACCTAACTGCAATGATTCCTGAATTTTACAAAATTTTATTAAGAAAAAGATAGGTTCAGGGCAACTTAAAGTTGTTTCTACTATTTTAATTAGAATCGGTTCTTTTTGAGAAACTTCCACTAAAATTATGAAGAATGGCAGAAGGAGGGAGTTGTAGTTCTAGTAATACAAAACCCTAATGCGACCCCTTTAACCTTAAAGTGCAAATAAAATAACTGAGATGAGCTGGACTAACGGTGTGTTAACCAAAAATTACTTGGACGATGTTCCCTCCTTTCAGGAAAATACCACGCTTACACTGTTGCAAAATTGCTGTTATTTTTTCGACATACATAGTTTGAATAGTTTGAAATTTGGATAGCCGGCAAATACACGAATTAAAAAAGAAAAAGTCGTTAAAAATCATTATGAAATGAATTACATTTTTCAATTAAAAAAATAAAAAATTTAATAAAGTAAAATAAATCCTCAAAACTTGGCAATATGTGGTGGGGTTCGAGTTATGTAACGGGCAGTAAATATATAGTTCTTAAAACTTTTTTAAAATATTAAAATAGCTTTATCTGTGCCGATAAAAGGTGATAAAAGAGTCAATCAAAATAATTAGCATCAAAGTTAACTGCTAATTGTACTATATACTCATATTTTCAAAACGGGTAGTTCTATTTGGTGTTAAATGGAAATTCATAGGATCGATTCATAAAATTATGCGGCAATTGCTAAAGATGATTTAAATATAATATATACATATATATATATGAAACTTTCTGTGAAATCCAACAACAAAACTTTCAAGTTACTTTAAAATACTATAACATCTTGTGGCTATTTACGACGAATCCCCTAAATACTGGTTGGTCAACTTTTTTTGTTCAATATAACCTACCTCATAAAATTCTGCCGGTATTCTGTAACTCAGTCTCATCTCAAGTCATTAAATTTGAGACTTTCAGTTAGAGACAATTTTTGTGATTTGAGACGATTTAGGTATTCAGTAAGCAGCAGTAAAAAAATTGCACCAAAGATTTTCGCATTCCTTTCCTCAAATTCTTTGTTTTGTTACCTACTCAAGACCAATTGAGCCATTGTTAAAATATTAAAACACTTGTCTGAGCGCGAATTGGAAAATAATTTTTTCCTTTGTAAACCGGGTATTTTTCAATAATTCTTAATTATTGTTAACAAATCCGGCACTAAATAACCGAACTATGTAGTTTTTTACTTAAAACATGGAAATGGAATCGTAAATTTAACGCTTCAAATATATTTAAAAATACCGCAATTTTTCAATATTTAAATGGCAGAGTTGATACCAAAACTTTTAAGGTCTGTATAAATGGCGAAGAAAATTGCATCAGTCGCAACAATTTGCAATGAATTTCAATTACATACATATGTACATATATTGACTATATAATATTATAAATAAGATAAATGTAAATGCATATGCATATATGTAAATTCCGTAAAAGTGATATCCGTTTGGAATTGCTTAACGAATTCATGAGAGCTTAGCATTTATAGTATATGCGTCTGAGAATTTCGAACCAGCTGTGATTTTCTATTATAATTTGTAATTCGATTAAGTAGCTCGGATAGTTTGCAATTGCAACACAACTTGAGAAAAAATAAAGGTCGGTTAAATTATTTAGATTAAATGAGATAAGTGCAGTTCCAAGCAAAGGGTGTGAATGGTTGCTAATTAGTATTACTTAAACTGGCAGTATTGATATCAATTAGACAAGATTTATTAAATTATTATATGTACATAAATAAGTAGATATTTATCTCAGCGAATTGTTATTATAATAAATGTTACAGCAACTTTTTAACAGCATTATAAAGTTTTTACTACATATCACACATATTTTTAGCATATCAAACAAGGCCATTTTTTTTTTTAAATAATGACTAAAGTTCATGTTGTTATCGAAATTGTGCAAGTAAACAAAGCTAAGTCCCTACGCTTTTACGACATGCTCGTATGCACATACAGTGGCGAGCAAAATCCGGTCGAATGCTGACCTTTTTACAATATAAGCAAGGTTTGTTGGCATTTTTATATAGTACATACATATATATCTCATACTATAACATAAAACCCCTGCAAACATTATACAAAATTCAACAAGTTTTCATCAAAAATTTTAAGTTTTTAGAAGAGTTTTTAGAAATTTTTGGAGTATGCAGTTGTATAGTTTATTTAAGTGTAGTATAATACTCGTAAAGTGCACATTTGAAGTGGCTAAAAACTGCCGCTGATTTTTTTTTTTTTTGCAATTTTTAGTCTGGCGAACTATATTTTATAAAACCCATGCATGTTATAACAATTTCCATTGACTTGTAATAATTTCATATACCGACAGTACTCTGCATTTTCTATCACATAGAAAATGTATTTGTTCGGGCGATTCATTTATGAAAAAGTTTCCGTAGTAATTTCTAGCTACTTCAAACTTGCGCCTTATAATTAAAATTAAATAGGCTGTAAAACTGCATAGCGAAAAAGGTCTAAATATACCTCTCAAAGATTTAAAGATTTCGATGACATTTTTTTTGAGTTTTTACAAATTGCGTGAAATATTAATTTATACGGTTTTTGCTATAGTATGAACTTCAGTTTTATATAAAATTAACAAACAAAAAATATGTATGTATCATGAGGAACTTTGCTAATATTGTAAAAAAATCACTATTCGACCGGTTTTGCTCGCCAGTGTAAATATATGTAGGTCAAGCGATGGAATTCTCATAATAAAATATATATGTATGTAAATATAATTTTGTAAACACAAATATATTCTTAAGTTGAGTAAAATGGTGAGAAGGCACAAACAGTAATATTTATGTTGCGTAAGCAGTTAAATTACAAAAGAAATGTTTAATTTTAAGGTTAGATCTAAATTGTTAATATTAAAAAAGTAATAATATTGTAATTTAAATATATAACTAGCGACACCCTCTGCGTAGCTTTATTTTTATCATAAATTGCAGCAATTTTTTAAAGCTAAAAATGCAGCTTTCGTTGAATTGCAAATTTGGTTGAAAATAGGTTTTGAACCCAGTTTTAGCAAAGCAAATGCCTACATTTTGATAGACAGTTGTTCCCCCAAAAATAGAGAAAAAATGTATTACAAATTTTAACTACTTGTGCTTTTCCTTTTTAATTCAAATAATTATTTATAAAAATATACATAGTTAATACTGTAACAACGTCAAATAAATGCAAGTCGAATATCTGAACTTTCTAGAAAATATAAATTTAGAACAATTTGACAAATTAAACAAAATTGTAGACAAAATTTCAACATTTTAATCTGAATTTTTAGAAAATGTTCGAGTATGCAGTTTCGTAGGCCATTAAATTTTATTCTAATAAAAGGCAAATTTGTATAAAATGCATCCGTTATACGGAGAAAGGTACTTCAAATCAAAATTTAAAAAAAAACTCGTCAAAAATCAAAATCTTAAAAAAAATTAGAATTTTGATAAGAATATGTTGAATTTTAATACATTTTGAAAAAAGTTTATTTCACTTATGCCTTTTCTCTCTTTATGCCGTTCTTTTAGAGAATGGACGAAATTTTTCATAAAGAATATTGCGAATATTATAAGAGAATCACTTGTACTCCACACTGTATATAATCTTATCTGAGGCTAAATAATTAAATAAATAAACGTATGCATTTAAGTCAAGAACGATAGTTTTCGCTGCATCGTGCTTTTTAGTAGATGACACACAAGCTGCGCAAATTATTAATTATTTATTTATATTAGGGTAATTCACGATTTGTTATATTTGGTTTTGTAAATTGCAAATAGTGTAAATTGTGTATATTTGGTAAATTATAAAAACCAAACATATGCAATTTGAAAGACAATGCAATGCAAAATATACAAGATGTTTACCTAATGTAAATGGCGCGGTAAATCTGGATTTGCTTGACAAAGACGATAGCGAAGCAATATGCAGACATTGGATTAATGAAATTATTAATAACTAAATTGTCAACACTATCACTATGTAGTGGTCTGTGCATTTTAGTTATTTAACAAGTAACCGCTTTAAACGCAAGTTAATGATGTTAGTATAAACGAATTTTTGCTTGACAATATCTAATATAATCAATCAAAACAATAATCAGCTGTTTTGTGCATCAATGTTTACTTTTCTAGGTGCGCTCACAGTTTGCTGTATTTATTGTATTCTTTGCCTAAGCATACAACGGATCATGAGTTGCGCTATTTATTTCATTTTCACCTTTTCACACACACACATTTATGTACATTTTAATTAATGATCGAATTGTCTAATTTCATTAGAATTGGTAACATTAATAGTTGCGACTGCTGTAACCAAACCAACTGTTTGGCAATTCAGTACTTCAATTATGTACGCATTCAAATATTAATATTGAAAATGTACATGATGTGAATTTTAGGAGAAATAATCTGAACTGATTTTTGTAGCTCGAAAACTGCAAATTTAAAAAGCACTTAGTGAAAGTTAAGAAAGTTTTTTCAAAAAAATTCGGCTCCAAGCCAACTTTATATTTACATATTATACATCAGATCAGAGACTATATCACGTTTTGTATTTTGTATATAAGAAGGGTGGTAAAAGAGGAAAATTACATAGTCCCTAAATTACATTGGACGCAACTAAAGCTCTATTGAAAAAAAATATCTACCCAGCCTAATACACAATTAATTAATACAAGTAAGATAAACTTCTTTAACTGGTAAATAATTATTTCGCTTACATTTCCGATCGTTGTCATATAAATTTAGTTTATACTACAGTGCCGGAAATAAGTATTGGTATAGTAATTTTTTCATATTATATACTATATTATTCACAATGTTTTTCATGCTAAATCTTTTTCGCATATTTTTAAAATCAAAAACCGTACAACAAAAATTTATCAAAACTTTAAAGTTTTTAATGAGATTTTTTTTTTTAATTTCAAGCACGCAGTCTATTAAATTTGAATATATAAGTGCAAGTTTTAAGTGGCTGAAAATTCCCGATAATTTTTGATAATTTTTCCCACCGTTTTCCTACAAAAAAAAATAAATTTTGTTCATACGAAAAAAGCACAACACCATCAGCAAAAAATATTATCAAAAATCACTTTAAACTTTCACTTTATTGTACTCAAGTTGAATGGTATACAAAAACTTATACACGATATTGAAAGTTTTGATAAACATTTTTTTAATCTGTTGAATTTTTGTGAATTTTGTACAAAACTTAAAATTCTACTTTTATGACTTTTGTTATAGAATGAGTTATATTGATTTAAAAAAAAAAACTAACGAACACGTTTTAGTATAAAAAAATTTGTGAATATCATATACTATGCCAATACTTCGGGCACTATGTATTATTTATTTATTATATTCAGCAAAACCAGCTTAAAATGTTTCTTCATGCTTTTATAAGGCGTTGCACGATTTTAATTGAATTTCCAGGAATGTCTGATAAAAAATTATTTTTAATATTAAGATCATCGAAATTCACGGAAATAGTCTGCAAAGTTTTGTAACATATTTATTCTAATTTCTAAAACAAACATACAGTTGCACAAACAATTGGCCACTTGGTTTTTGTACAACTTTTAAACTTTTTATTCAGAATTTTTGGAAAAGTTGTGGGTGTGCAGTTTTTTTTTTAGCCATTTCAATGCATGAAAGGCTCAAGATGCTTAAAATTACAGTTGATTTAAGAGATTTTTTTTTGCTGAAATTTTGATCTTGGAAATTCTTTTTCATTTAATGCTCGCAGTTTATAGGCAGAAGATATGCAAGCGTGATACCAGCACAAAAAAAATATTGAAAATCAAAGTGAATTTTTGTGAAAAAAAAACGCGTAAGTGATCTGTTATATTACAAGCTAATGTTTGATAAAAAGTTAACAAAAAATACGTAGCGAAAAAAACATTGTAAAAAAATAATGTTATCAGTTGTTTGAGTCACTACAAAATCGTATATATTTATGTATGTACATCAGTAACCAAAGTCATTAAAAAAGAAACAAAAAAATTTATTGTTATTATTGCATTTAAAATGTGTTAGCCATAAAACAGCAAAAGCCGTTCGTTAACGCCTTTGAGCTAATGCAAAAATGTTTATGTATGCAGACATATGTATATATTATGTTAAACTAACAGCTTACACACTAATAGTAAATTAAATTTTTAGTATAATTTGTAAAAAAAAATTTAAACAAAAGCTTACCTAGTTAATTTAATTGTACATAGTAATGATGCAGTTTTCAGTTTACACCATATTGTATAAGGATATAAATTAAAACGAGTTTATTGGAAATTAAAAGCTTTTACTATGGTAATCAAATTGAGTAATAAACAAGGTTTTCGTTTTTTCAATTCGATATTTCACATTTTTCGGTATCCTATTAATACAGGCTAATACCTGTATTTTCGGGATCTGAAAAGCATCAGGATCCCGGAATGGGCAAAGCTAGTAAGACATATGGACATAGGTACATACATATGTACATATGTATGCATACAGGGTGGTCATAACAGTGTATTTTTAGCATATATTATTTTGAAAGTGGAAGCTCTTTTCCGCTTGAAACCTTGACAGATGGCCACCATATATTAAAAAAAATTGGAAAATACATATGTACATATATAAAGTATAATATAATGAACAACGATTTTGAAAAACGCTTTTTTTTCTGTCAAACATTTCCGGCTAATGTCATCAATAAACTGATATTCGGTGCCATTTTTAAAAGTTATCCCATCTTCAAATAAGATAATTTATTTTTAGCTACTCAAATGGACCACCTTCGACATTTAGAAGGAAGCGCACAAACGCTGCACACTCGGCGGCAAGCCCCATATAGTAACTCTGCTACATGCCCTTGCCCTATACCTATACCTATATTACGCACTTTCCTTCGGACGATCTTCTGTCGATAAATAAGTATACGAGGTTATACGACGCCGGAACGACCCAAATTTACTATACCCGGCTAGGGTTAATGATTTTTGCTGTAGCACCATCACCGAGGTAGCCCAAACCCCCTAAAATTTTTTGATTTAATTATCATAATCAGCACGAATATTTTAGTTTAAGCTGGATTTATTTGAGCGTTTACTTTTGAAGATACAATTTTTTAATAAATTTGTTTTTGTATTTATGTACCCCCACATACCTATTCTGCCATTCTCCGACCGGATGCGGCTCCAGGTTAGATCTTTATGAGTTTCATATTACATTATTTGGATCTGTTCATGTTTCAACAACACCAAACAAGTTGGTATACATTGACCTAATCTCCAACGCCATTTTAACGAATGCGAAATTTGATCACATACATACATACATGTGTATGTATGTATGTACATATATGTATATCAACAATAGTTCATGTTTTTCTATTTACCTCACGTTTGCATAGTGATGTCCTGAGCCGGTACCTGTGCTCCAGTCGACATGTTCAATCTCTGATGATGTTTTCGTGTTGTCACAATGCATTGTGCTATTTAATTTAATTTAGCTCGCTTATGAAATTTCTCATTAAATATGCTTTTTTTTGTTATTGTAAGAATTTTCCTTTTAAATATTTTCACTGAAGCTGCTTCACGCACACTATTGTTTATTAGGTTTTCTGTTAGCACGATTTTTTTATTTTAGCTCTAAATATATTCGCATAGTAACTAAAAACAAGTTTCGCGTTTATTTTTTCAATTGTTTATTTACCATATGTGCCGATAAAAAAATTTATTTAAGTACCTCACCCAAACGCCGAATTCGCATCACTAGCAATTAATTCCACTTTCATATCGCTATTTTCTAACGTATCGCGACTGAAATATAAAATTAAGAAATATTACTAAGAATTTTATTTCCGTAAACCACAAATATTTCCACTATTAAAATTATGAATCACGGGCGTGTAACGCTGCATCATTTTATTTTAGCACGAAAACGATAAAAGGGATTTGCAAAGAAAAACAAAGAAGTTAGGATCAAAATCAAAGGACGAGTGCAATTTAAGAAAAAAAGACAAACCAAAGGACACAACAAAACTGCTGAAATGTCAAAGAAAACAGACAACGCGAACAACTCTGCCTCGTCAGCGTTTCCGAATTTCGAAATTTCATTATACAGCAATTTTTATGTTTTTATTTATTGGATATGCTTTTCTTTGTTGTATCTTTTCAGATATGCGATGCAAATAGAGAAATGCTTTACTACCAGCACGAAAAAGTGGCATAGGGCCAAAAAGCAACAAAAGCAAATCTTCTACTTCCAAAGTATGTGAAGGCTACTTTTTTACGTTACGATTTCTCTTGCATTCAGAGCAAATTTGTTGTGCCCACCTTTTACCGTCGCAGCAAATTTAATGCACACCCAAACACAAGCTTGAATTACATATTTATACTCAGTTATTTTAATGCATATGTGCAAACAACAACTCAATATTTGTTAGAATTATATTTGTATATATATTTCATTACTTATTCAAAGAATTATTTAAAGCTTGATTAAATTTATTCACTTGATTCGGGTTTTCTACACTTTTTCTTAATCACTCTTTGCTTGTTGTCGTACTTCGAAAAGGACCGACATCCTATTCATAGATGCTCGGTTAATCTTCATTACACAAGCAATCACACTGTTTCGTTAGCTCACTTACACTTTTACTTGCCGATATTTTACTTAATAATAGCACATTTTTATTTACCAAATAACACAATAAAATTATCGTCCCAAATTCCTTCAATAAAAAACACTTTTGGGAAAGCTATGAAAACCGAATGAACGAGGAGAACTGCGGCGAATGACAGCATACAAGGCAAACAATGAATATTTCTTTTGGTCACGAATTCCGAAACAGGGACAGAGGAGAAACAGGTATAAAAAAAGCAGCACTGCTTCGCAACAGGGTTGTGTGTATAAATTTGAGGTGAGGTTCACAAGCAGAAGACAAGCTTTATAGCTAAACATGTTCTTACCTGGTATGCATGGATTTTGTTACTGCCTGACGCTAAAATTTGATTTTTCGAAATAAAAACTGGCCTCAAACTCCTATAACTATTATCGACCCACTTTTTTTAGTTAAATAAAGTTTTTGTGGGGTTTGTGTAACATTTTTCCTCACTTTATCATTTCGATGGACTGATTGATTGATCGATTTATTTCAGTAATAATATATTACCTCAATTTTTCCATTTTTGTGTAGGCGTTGATAAATTTCAAACATATCACTTAGTTTGTTGAGTTTGATTTTTTGTTTTTCAAAAATCACTTCAGGAACCCCTTGGATCTTTTTTATGAGTAGTTAATTACTTTCTTGCTTTTCCTTTTTTTATGCTATGAGTTTGTTAAATTTAAATATAAATATATATATTAACATGTTACACTATTTTTTTCTAGCTAGCTCAAGGTCACCTGCGTGAAATTCTCGTTCGCTTTCGGCTTCGTTTTTTCACTGGGCATTTTGATATCATACCTTTTCATTTGCAACATTTTGTCAAGTATGAAGGTTCGTGCCCCGTGCACTATTTTGTTTGAACGAATGGTGCTATGAAAAATGAAATGAAAGATGCTAAGAAATGAGAAATGAATGTCTAGCTAAAAAATGGCAGTTGGAAGCAAGCGAGATCTTGCTTACGGATCGGTATGCGGGAAAATGCATACTTGCTACTTTAAACGGTCTTCAAGATCGAAGAGTCGCTTGTTTCTTCAACTAAGCGTCTTCCCATTATTCTTTACTTGTGCCATAAATTTTACCCAATAAAAATTCTATATTTCTTCATTTTTCCTTTGAGCTTGGTTTTCTTGCACACATCCTTTTTTCCTTTTCGTTACAATAAAAATTTCAAGCTAAAATCCTTTTAATAAAGTTTTGTACATAATATTGGAAAAAAGGGAGAAGGTTGCCCTTAATTTTAAAAGTGAATAATATACCCTGGTCTCAAAAGCATACCAGTGCCTTTTATGCAACCCTGTGCATTCGGTATTTTTTGCCAAAGCGTTTTATTTAACTTAAAATTGCAAATTTTGTTTTCTGTCTTTTTGCTAAAAAAAAAAAAATATGTCCACAGTTCAAGCTACAAAGAATTGCATCACGTTACGTGGTTCAGCACAAATTATTGTCGAATATTTAAGTAAGTTGATGTGGCACAGCAGTCCGTCAACGGCTAATGGCGCCAACTCGAATGCATTGTTCTAAACAAAAAAAGAAAATCATTGAACGGTATGTCCTTTTTCAGAATATGGTATTAATTCAATTCTATTCCAACGAGGAATATACCCACCAGAGACTTTTGAGAATACCCAACAATATGGTATAACCATACTGATGTCAAAAGATAAAAAGATAGAGGAATTTCTGACAAATGTACTGCAACAAACCGAAGGTTAGTTGATAGCGCAAAGCGTAGGAAAAAATTTGATATAAATTGTATATTTTATTACAGAATGGCTAGCAAAGAATATGATTGAAAAAATTTCAATGGTTATAACAAATGCACACACCAAAGAAGTGTTGGAATGCTGGGATTTTAAAATGCAATCCGAACTGGGCGATGGCGAGACTGGCGATTCCACAAAATTAACTTCCAGCAAAGAATTGAAGCGCATACAAAATGAAATACGCGATGTTATGCGGCAGATATCGGCCACGGTCAGTTACTTACCATTGCTCGATTGCATTTGTACCTTCGACGTAATGCTATACACATTGCAAAATTGTGACATTCCCGAGAAATGGGACGAGACTGGCGCTGTATTCATACAAAATGCACAAGCTGTACAGCTCCGTTCTTTTTCAACTGGTCTGCACAAAGTGGATACGGTGGTCAATTACAAAATGAGCTCTTAATTTAAAGTTGAAATCAATTTATAGTGTTTTTTTTTTATATATGATTCTGCTCGTTGGATTTTAATATATGTATTTATTCGAAAATATTTTATTCTGCCCTTTTTAACTTATATGTATTGTATTTAAGTGTGTATGTAAGTATTTGAAATTAAAAACGAACGGAGTAAACAATAGACAAATTGAAATTGGCAGGCAGCAGAAAAGTCATTGTGAGTCCTGGAGGGTATTAAATAGTGTGGATTTATTGAAAAGCTATCAATTAGTTTACAATTAAAATATTTAAGCAAATTTAAAACAATGTGAACAAAGATAAAAAATTCTAAAGATATTCGGGCATGTTCTGCTTAGGCATACATCTGCACACACATACTACCCACTTTTTCCTATGAGACCATTCTAACATAAACAGCTTTTCTATTTCCTTGTTAATCGGTACCAAAATACTTTTGGCCAAAATGATTAGGTGCAACAGGATGCAGTTCGGAAGTTAGAATTTTAAGTTTGGGAAAAGCACCAACTACAGTTCTAGCCGCAATGGGTGTGCAGAAAAGATTTGACAGTATAATACAGCTTTCTGGTACGCCGTGCTCCTTAAGTACATTGACGGCCTTAGGATAAATTTTGTCATTTAATAAAAAAAATTTATATTTTTATTACTTTTCCACCTACTTGCAAAACTGTATTGCCAGTCGACATTATAGGATACATCAGCAAAACTTGTCGACTTGCTATGTCATCTGGGAACCGAGCATACACTACTCGGGCTACATGCGTATCCGCATCAGATTCCACTAATATTTTTCCAATACGTATTGAACGGCAACAATCACGCAATCCTTGCTCCATTGCCTCACCAGAGCGTATAATAGAGACACCACAATTTCCAGCGCGATATTTAAGACCGTCATATGTTGCACCTGTTGGCGTTTCCACGCGACAATCAGAATATGGTAGTTGATTAAGAGATTCTTCAATAACTAAACGTATAAGCCGATCAGCGTAAAATTTGAAGTCACTGCGTGTTGTATTTCTGCAAAGGTAAATAAAAATTAGTTTCGGCCATATTGAAAAAATATTGTATACGCCTACTTGTCACGCATAATTGTTAGTAGTTCCGATACTTGTGAGTTGCAATCCAACAACTTTAAGTTTGGACCATATTCTTCTAGAATTTCGGCCTGCTTTAAGGGAGCAACCATTACCGCACTCGTGTTGCAAGGCCCTGTTGCTGTACTATTGGGCCTTCCATTACTGTTGTTGTCGCTACTTTCACCATGATGTTGAACGGAGTTCATTGGAAGATCAGCACCAGCCATAATTATATATGAACGGAAAGAATATTCTATATTGTTTATAAAAATAAATGTATATGTATATTATTATTTTTTTTTGGTAAACTCGTTTTGAAGTACCACACCACACGCAGCTGATCAATCCCAAAGTAAATCAGCTGTTTTTAGGGGTACAAATTTCGATACGATGCGATAACACATCGAAACTTTTGTCTTTCGATACCGATATTTAAACTTAATTCTCAACAAGAAGCCAGCCCCATAATAATCGGTTATATTAGTGGGAAGATTAGCGCCAACTAGTGACAAGTTTCGCGGTTAGTTTGGCATGGGCATCGGGTATAAAATTAGAGACTACTACCAGAATCAGTCATCAAATCACGGCGCCCCAGAAATCGTAGTCTCCCCCAAATATGACTGTTGAAAGCAAGCGAGCGATCGCTTACTGAGCGAGAAATAATTTGTTCTACATTTTGCGGTCTTTACGAGCGAGATCTCGCTTTCTTCTTTGGGAACTTCAAGTAGGTGAGTTTCGCCCGTAATCCAGGGCGAACCTTCATCAAATCGTACAATTGAATACGCAAAAGTGCATATATTTATTATTTTTTTCTTGCTCAGTGGACCGTTTTCTTTATTTAAGCCAGAGTATGTTTATTGTTTAATTCAGTTGTCACAGAAATAACAGATTCTGTGAAAGGTTCGACGCAACGGTAATTTAATTAGTTCCAATTGTATCATCTGCATCACGGCGTCTTTGCGATACAAGATTTACAAAATGTCAAATGTTTATCGATACCGAAAATTGTAATTTCTAATGGGCCGCTTACATAGACCTTCCCTCGCTTTGCTTGGCAGTTCGAACTTTAACAACAAAGCGTGAGGCGCAGAATGTCAGCTACATAGAACGCTTTGACAGTTTTTGCGTTAGTAGTTTGTTATGAGTTGCGATTTGTGTTTGTTCAGAATGTTTTGTTTAAAGATAGAATAAACAAATGAATTTTACTGATATGATGGAAGTAGTAGTAGTTATGCTACTATTGTTTGAAATTAGCGAGTGTCTGTAGTGTGTATACGCACGCCAAACTAAAAATAAAATGGGGATGATAAGAGCTGATTGCCAAAGCGTACAAAAGTTGAGAGTTGCCCATAATTTTGCTTCGCTTTGCTTTGCTCTACTTTTCTCGCCTTGTATTTAGCAGGACTCATATAACATCATGTATTGAACTTATCTGTCAAAGCGAAACTCTGAAGCAAAACAAAGCAAAAGTCCTATGTGAACGGGCCTTAATAGAAAATTAGTCGATTAAATTCCAAGAACGATAGAAAACAAGATTACGATAACGCAGGTAGCGTACACGTTACGGGTGTTCATACCACAGGAGTAGCGAGACGAAAAGGAAGGTGATAACTGCACTTGGACGTTTTATTTGCACTGCAACTGCTAAACGAAGTGCAACGGCAGTTCACATTTATTATTCTGTGTTTAACTTTTTGCGAAAATTACTCAAAATTTTGAGAAATCAAGTTTTTAAGAGCCATCTGTGACGTCGATCCGTCAAGTGAGGCAAGCACGAAGTAACGGAAGTGCTTTTGTCGTCACCTTGTTTTCTCTACATCGTGATTAAATTCCATATTGTATGGCATTTGCAGTTTTTGCATAAACAGTTGTTGGGAATCAGCTGATTGCATGCAGAATGTGAAATTCGCCTTAAATACCGGCATTAAATGTTATTTTCTAATTATTAAGTATTTCGGTGTAGTTTTCCACAGAAATGAGTGACAAAAATAGAGACGCGTTGCCCGCTACATCGGTGGTTGATGCAGACAAGAGCATTTTGATATTAAATGATGATTGCTTGCTTGAAATCTTTAAGCAGCTCAAATTGCCTGATCAAGTGCGTTTGGCCATGATTTGTCCACGTTTGCAAGATGTTTTCCAATATTACTGCCAAAGACATTGCAAAGTACTCCGAAAAGATAATATGAATGGTATGAATACACGGGAGATAAGGCGATTTTTCGAAATGGCTGGTAGTTCCTTGGAGAAACTCATTTGCCTGCCCTTCAACGACCAGGAACGCAATGAATATGTGACCCAAGTGCATAAGTATTGTCCGAACGTATTGAGTATTTACTTTGGAATGAGCAAAATAAAATCCAAGTGCTTAGGTAAATTGCTTATGAACATGAAGCACCTTAAAAGTTTACATTTACAAAAATGCTCACTGGATGACAATGCAATGCAAAGTGTATCTGAGTTGGCAACTTTAGAAATATTAAAACTAGAACGAGAGGAAGACGTAACAGGTTTGTGCAAGTGTTGTTTTAGTTTCAGCATTTAGTAACTAATGATATATTTTTTGTGTAATTGACTAAATTTAGGTCGTTATCTAAGCAAACTTAAATGCCTCAAGGAGCTAACATTTGTGGAATGTGGTATACAAGATGATTTTTTTATTGAAATTTGCACATCCCTTAAAGGTCTTAAAAAACTTACTCTACAGTGGTGTGATGCACTCACGGAAGTCGCTATTGCCGCGCTTCCTGTGTATTGCATCAACTTAGAAAAACTAAATATATCCTGTAATCAAAACATTGAATATTACGCTATAGCACAACTGCCAAAATTGGTCGATCTAGAATTGTCTGCAGAACTATTTAGAACACAGTCATTTAATTTACTACTGAATGCATTAGCCGACTGCAAGGGTGAACAGCTGGAATGTTTGCGTATATTCTCGCCACGACTCATAGTGGACGATGGAATGAGATCCTTGTCGCAGTTTAAAAACTTAAAAGTATTCGGTTGCGATTGTAGTAAATACATCGATGTCACCTGCTTGCGATATATTTGCGCATTGAAAGATATGGAAATTGTTAGCTTAAGGTACTGCCGATCCGTTACAAATGAAGCTGTGTTATCGTTACTCGACGGCTGCCCCAGGTTAAAGTATATTAATGTAATGCATTGTGATCAGCTAACGGAGGAATTGGTCTATAAGGCCATAGATTTATTGGAAAGAAAACAGGTACAAAACCAGGGCTCATGTGATAGTAGGCCGGTGTTGATAATGATTGCCGGAACGAGAATAAGAGATAATATTTTGGAGGTAAGTCATAAAGATAATATTACCAATTGTATTTACTTTCTATAAAAAAAAACGAACTTATTTTAGGATACCAAGTATATAGCTGCTCTGGACGGTGGAACATTACGACTGAGCTTTGAGAATCCATTTCAATACCCATATGAAAATTTATACTATACATTTAATTTGCCGACAATTGGTGATCTTAAATATTTTTACTAATTAGCGATACAGTATAGCATCTTTGAAATTTATTAACTAACTAGCTTGTATTTGCTTAAAACACAATTTTAAGACTATTTTTATTTTTATTTTTAAATTTTCTATACACGTAGATACCAACAATCGTAATTTCAATGTGCTAATTTTATTGACAAAGTAAACTAGGCAACATAATTTATTTGATAAAAAAAAAGAAAAAAATGAATTTAATGCAAATATGTATATGTACATATATGTACATATGTATGTATGTACATGTTGTATTAGCTAATATTTCGTAAAGATATATTTATTGCAACAGAGAAATTATACAATTAATAAAAATGTATACTTGTCGTTCGCTTGTTGCGAGACTGTTATAATTAATTATATCTTTTAATTACTTGTAAATAACAACGGACATGTTTTAACTAGGACACACATTTACCAACAACAACAAAAGCGAATGGCGAAATATTTTGTTGACAAACTATTTCTTATTTCTTCCCATCACACTCTGATTCACTAAAAACCAATGGTTGCCGTCTTTCTTTGGTTCCCTTTCAAATCGCCTTTTCGCAATTGCCATCACCTTATATCGGGTCTTGCAATAGAAACGCTATAAACAAAAACGGTTTGGGATATGAATTAAATTCTTTATTCCTGTGAAAGTACATTCGATGCCATTATTTATGGAACTCGATTTCTTTTGCATGGTCACCACGGACACGCTTGCAGAAGTCCAGACGCTGAACCCAATTTTCGACGGGTTTCAAGCATAAATCGGCCGATACCCTTTATAAATATTTGCCTTATTTTCCATGGCATAATACTCTTTGACAATCGGTACGCAAGAAAACAAAAACAAAATGCATGCAAATTTTGTTTTTGTTCTAGTAACATCACCTCATATGAATTCTGCTCTGTAGTCCCATATCAAATTTATTGACAGAAACCCTGTCTATAGTCAGCCAGGCAATATTGCCACCGTTAAGCAGCGGCGGATCCAGAAACGATTCTTAGGGGGCGGGGGGTATAACTTTATACCTCAAATCTGGAGTAAGCGTTATTCAGAATGATAGTCGGTGTGAAGTTCAATCGATTAGCAGAAAAATTGATACCTAATTGATAAAATGACTGACAGAAAAATAAAACATTCTTGTTGATCGAAGAGACAAAATTCACAATTTTTATTGCATCAAATTATAATGTTCCCCATTTACCCCTGCTGGATCCGCCCCTGCTGTTAAGATATGACATTTCGGGGATTGTAACATATTTTTGTAGGATTATTCAATTTTGAATAATCTCGCAGGCGAGTAAGGTCCATAGGTGTATAAATCTGTAAGATATACCCCAAAAAATATTCCAAAACTACCGAATTTTTTTTTAATAGCATTAAAAGTGGATACCATATCATTTTGCTTATTTTTAGTACTAATCATCATCACATCAAATCTAGGATACACACTCAGTTTCGTCGAGATATCTCTATCTTAATATCCGCATTCAATAAAATTATTTTTACTAAATTAGAAGAATCTATTACATATTTTATAATTCCATTTTAGTTGGGTAGATGTTTGTGCGTAATATTTAGTCTATATGACAAAAACGTGAATTTTCTGTATATCTCTATTTTATACGCATTTTTGAACGAAGATAAAAAGTTTTTTTGTAAGGAAAATTAACCTTTGTGATTTAAAATTTTATGACTATATGACTTATGACATCTTGTGAACCAACCTTTTAAAAATCATATTAGATTATATTATTATTCTTGGAAACCGAATAATTAAACTCTTGCCTCCTAAATATACGAATTGTTCTAAGTTTTGAATAATTTTAGATCCAAAATGCCAAAAAAGCTTTTTTGTGATTTTTTTTAAAGTAAGCTTGAAAACAACGCCTTTGAGCGAAACTAGAACGAATCGTTATTTGCTTCCTACATAATTTTTGTAATAAATATATAGCATAGTATTGTCTTAAGCTTGAAAGTAGTTACATACCTCTCCGATTTCCCTTTCTTTTCGATCTTAGTTTTAGAGTATTTACTTTTGATGGCTAAATTTTGCAGAGCTACGAATTAAAAATTATTTATTAACTTTAAAAATAGCGCTACAACTAGAGCTGGAGGTCTGAACAATATTAAAATTAAACAAAACCGTGCAAATATATCTAATAAAAATTTATGTTCGTATTTTCTCTTTAATTCTTAGGAAGTAATTATTTTGTATATTCGTATAATAAATAATAAATAAGTGAAATAGAAATAAAACATTTTATATTAAATTTACCACAGACTCTGAAGAGTAATATATATGCCTTTTCTTTGTCCTATTCAAGAAGTTCAACAGCATTTCTTTTTTTATAACAATTGAAAAATTACAAAAAATAATAATAAAAATTTGGCGCTTACATCATATAACTTGATGTTTGGCCGAGCTTCTCCTACAACTTGTGGAGTGCGTCTTTTGCGCCGACTCTGAACCCCAAATGATTTTTGTGAGAAGGTTTTCCATGGCAGAAATGCACAAGGAAGTTTGTCATTGCTTGCCGAAGGGCGACCACTTTTTCTAAAATTTTTGATGCTACATATTTATCACGGCTAGGATTTGAACTCGGGAACCAGCGAATGAAGCGCGCACGCGCTACACAACCGGCTGCGGCGGCCACATGGGAAACTAAAAATAGTTGCTAATTTTGAAATCCAGATACTAGATGTACGCTTAATATCCATTGACTAATGATAGCAGTTAAGCAACATGTAATTTTAAAAACTGTGTGAGTCTGTGAATGATCCGAAACTCGAAATTGAACCTGAAATAACCAAAAAACGCGAATACCGAAAAACTTGTAATACTTGATTTTACAGATGGAATACCTACTTGCTTCTTTAAAATTTAATTAGTTTTATTTTGTTATTTTCAAATCATTTTTTTGTTTGTTTTTATACAATAAATTACAATTGTGGCAAGTAGTTAATATGCCTCAAAAACAATGTCATTTCGAAAATCGAGGTTAAGTAGCAAATTTATTGAAACAGAAAGGGAACTGATAAAACCCGCATACGAGTATAACATGGTTTTTTTTCGAATATATGTAAGTACTACAAAAAAAGTACAAACCTCGGTGTACATACATACGTCCTTTCTAAATCTACACCTCATAAAACTTGATGCACTTTCCTAGTAATGTAATGAGACTATATCTGGCATAATTAGCTTTTTCATAATCATCGGTTTTATACCGCAAATATGACAATCTGATCTAAAAAATGGGAAGGCCAAAAGAGTTTACCAGCTGTGATTTAGATTAATGAGTATAGGCGGGCTTTGTTTGCAGTGGACACGACTACGACGCTCACTGACTATGGACAAAAGTCTGATGAGAAGTTAGAGTCTCTGAAATACTCGGATCAGCTATGACTTATATAATGAACAAGTAAAGAATAGTCTAAGTTTGGATGGAACCGAAACAGTACTTGTCGTATGCGATAAGACTAGATAATATAATTCTCTTCACTTCCAAAACTTAAATTACGTTTTTTTAATCAAGACGTCATTTTTAACAACACCTTAACATGGACTGAACACATCTATAGCGCATTAGGTAAAGTGTATGAAATACTTCGTACACCCTGGCCAGTAGAGTATTTCACTCTATTAAATGTTGCCTATAACATCAACGCCAGCTATGTGTACTGGCTAAAAATACTTGGCCATATCTCACCATTTTCTAAACAGTCATTTAGCATTTCGTTTGATGATCTATTAAAAGTTAGAACACTTATTGCCTTACACAAAATTATAAATTCTAAAGAGCCTAGCTATTTGTATGAAATACTTCAATTTCTCTATTCAACGTGTTGTGAACTTTTAGTACAGCAAATATCGAACTCTTGTGTCTGAACGTCAGCTTTTTTTTACATCAAATTCATACGCCTTTGGAACTCTCTTCCTCTTAGGTGAAGAAAACTAAAAAAATCACTGCTTTTCATTTATTATAGTAATGACTGTAATTAATATATTCAACATTGTGCATATAATAAATAACAAAATATAATATAGTTAGCCAATTATGCTTATTAATTTATTTTTAATATTTTTTTTATACTAGTATAAATCATTGTGTAACATAAAGTACATAAAAGAATTTCAACATTTTTACGAAATTCAAAAAAAAATTCATAAAATTGCATACAATTTTCCAACTTTTTTGTCAGAATTTTTATAAACTTTTTGAGTATGCAGTTTTATAGTCCATTTAGTTTGACTATAATAAAATGATAAAAATTCGCGTTGATTTTTGATAATTTCTTTTGCTGACGATTTTGGGCACTCTCCTCCATATAACGCAACGAATAAAATTTGCTTTGGTATGGAAGCAAATACTGAACACCGTCTGTAAAAAAAATATTAAAAATCAACCATAATTTTTAGCCATTTGAAACTTGCACTTTATTATACTAAATTTAAATGGTTTATAAAACTGTTTAGTTATAAGTTTTTTTTTCTGATAAAAAACTTTGAAAAATGTATGAACATTTTTAGCTATATCAAAAATGGTGGTTTTTGTCTGATTTCTATAATTGAATGGAAAGTGTGTGCCAAATTTGGTAGAGTTTTATAAAGTAGTTTCAGAAATATACCTTACTGATCTATTGGATGGTGCCACGCCTATTTGCCAAAATGTTTTATCCCACGTACAACTTTTCCAAACCAATACTTTAAATCAAATTCGAGGCTGGTTTTTATGCGATTTCTATAATTTTCGAAATTCTGTCTACTGAGTTAAAATTTGGAAGAGTTTGTAATAGGTATATAGATATAACGAACAGTTTGACACCAATTCTTTAATATTTTAAATAACTTGTGCACATAAGTTAATTAAATTGAACTTTTTAAACAGATGGCAACCTTCATAAGAGTTATCAATGAACCTTCTTGCCGAGACGAACAGGCTGACTCACATAATTTACTATACATATAATTAAGTTTGACTCTTCAAACAGCTAACAGCGATCATCCAAGCAAACAAATCCCTGCCTAAACCCTTGTCGGGCTAGAAACTTATAACTATGAAAAATTTCGCAGTCATTTTAAGTACATGCACTTACATATATATTGCAAAGCATTTTGAAGAATTAGTAATTAACAAATAAAGGCCCTAAACTAAGCTTGACAAAAAGTCCCTATCGTATAGTTATAATAAGCATTACATAAGATTGATTTATCAAATTTGCTGTTGGTTAAAAGAAATAATAATATGCAGCTAATATTTATGAAAACAAAATTACCGTTTTACTCAGAATTCTCCTGCCATGGTTACCATATTTACATATCACTGTTTTCATTGCTGCTTACCTACAAAAAATGCATAAATGTATTCAATTTAATTTCATCACATTTTTTTTTTGTTATGCACAAATTTCTTCAACAACTTGCCTTACCTGAAAAACTTCAAATTGACACTTAAAAATGCCGTGGTCTATAATTAATTAGTCGATTTATGTTGATTCTATTATTGTTTTACTCTACTTTTATTTGATTCGATTTAAGGCCTTTCATTTTTATAAATTTTTTTTATTGTTAAGACATTTATTTAAATTTCTTAAAAATAGTCATTACACAAATCATATTATTAATGCTTTTTATTTCGTTAAATATTTATAGTATATGTGAATATTCGTTTTCGAAAAAAAAATCGTTTCTTCTTGTGTGTATTAAAATTAAAATTCATATTTAAATGCAAACTATACTTCTAAAAAGGAAGCAGTTGATATAACAAAAAATTTACATTCAACTAATCAATAACATTTGAAAAATGCAAACAATTTTTGTGTTCATTTATTTATTTATTTATGTTATTATTATTGTATAAAATTATAACTATGTATGTATATGTTATGCAGTTATTTCTGTAATTATTTACTCCAACTTGCAATTGGAATATATTTCAACTAATAAAAGGATTTTGTTACCTGCTGTACATTGTGAATTGCGTTTTAATAATTATTTAACAAATTAAAATAAAGAAATTGTACACATGGAGGTGTTTGTAAAAAAAGTATTGCTGAAATACATATGTACATACAAACGTATGTATGTACATATGTATGTCTGTATTCTGTGAGTGTTACATACTCTACTTAAATATATTTGATATATGTATGTATGTATTCATTTTTATTGTATTTTGGGCGGTATTGTAGAGAATCCAACTTAATAAAATAATTACATTAGCATATAGTACATCTGTTTCCATTTCTATTACTTTTTTTTGTTTAATTTTAGTTTTAAAAACGTAAATTTTAAATTATGATTAAAAATAATTAAACTGTACTTTTTCGTTTTGTTTTAAACTAAAACATTTTGGCACTGTAAAGAAAATAATTACATAAACTTAAATTACGTGTACATAAGATACTTTCACATGTTTGCATATTTCATGTGGTGCCTCAAAATACATACACATATTATTTTTAGTTCTTGCACTGGTTGGGATTATACATACATACAACGGCATTGGATTGGCGGCAAGAATGATACAATACAAGATTGCGTCCTCCGCCCTCCGCGCTTTACAAATCCTCTCTTTGTCAATTTGATAGCGTCGAACTATCCGCTGACATCATAAAAGTAATTTTCTTTTATGCTGACGTTTTCTTACACAAATAAAATCTTAAATTGTTGTGTTATCTGTTTACTTGTTCCATTTATTCTTTAGAATTTCCTCTGTGCACACTCATTCTCTCAATTTTATGACGTCTCGTTTAGTTGCTCTCTCTCAGCTGGATTGACGCAATCTTGTATTCAGCCGCTCTTGCGAAAATTAAATAAAACTGAATTTGGCTCTATATACGCACGAATTATTTCTACGAGTATAAAGTTGATATCTTGTGATTATTTAAATTTCACATCGTCTTTTATTTTATTAATTTTTTTTGAAGTAGACGTTCATTCATTGATTTGATGTGTTAAATATAATAGGTTTTTAGAAAAAGTAATTACGAAATCCAAATGATTTAATGAGGTTTGTCATTGTTTGTTTGTCGTGAAAAAACCTTTTCAAAAACCACTGGTCTCTCGGTATCGGCATGAGAGTGTTGGGCCCTCTTTTTACTACAAAATTGGAGGAGGATAAGCTCAGCCTAAAGATCTAGCGATATATGCATTTCATTATTATTGTTGTTATTATTGTTTTTACTTCAGCTACGTGTGACTACAAATTTTTTTTGTATTTAGGAAATACATTTTTATTTACTTTTTATAGTATATAATTGAATATTGTTATTCGTTACAAAATACTCTTAAGTCCATTTTTCAAATCAGTATCTTTTGGGTCTAGTAGCTAGAATGCCGCTAGAATGAGTTTCAGAGACCTTAAATCCAAATGACCTACTGTAAAAACTGCGAAAATTTTGCAAATTCGATAAAGCAACCAATGTTGAGAAAAGTATTCCGTTACTTCTTAACCATGACCACCTGATGTCAGATTCAGTAACATGACTTCGGGGAAAACTAAGAATTGGGATAGTATACAGTTACAGTTCGATGTGGGAGAAGGTATTATTTTCAATCAAAATTAAAGGATGTAACTGCACTGGGAGATTTTTGTAGTTTGCCTATTAATGTTGAATATTAGGCCTTTTTCACAAATCGGCCTATAAGCTCGCGGTATCCGCTAACCAGATCTCTTCCGTCCGTAAATAAGAAAGGGGCAATATTTCCTGTGAATCAGTTCTATAAGACCTTGTAAGAACGAAGATAGGCTGGAAGCAGTGGCGTTTACAATGGGTTTTTTTCGAGATGTTGCGGAAGATTTTGACAACAATACCTTTGATTCCGGAAGATGTTGGATAATAGAGAGTGAAAATTCCTGCATGAAACAAACTGAAATTTTTATCGAAATTAATGTTTTTCTGAATCTTTTTCAATTATTATCGGTTAGTCCATATAGTATTGATGAAAATGGACTCATGGAGGCATGTTAAGAGATGGTTAGTATTGGGCATATTTATTCTGGGAAAACCTATGCTTAACCTGCTAAAATATTTTGAAAGCAATTGTGCTAGAGTAACGCGCTCTTCATAATAAAGGTAGAATTCTACTACTGCTACCGCTACAGATACATCTCCCGACCTACAGCGATCGAGAGTATATAAAGTCGTTGATGGACGTCGTTTAAGATCTGTCTGTTTAGCCAGTGCTTAGAACTCGTCGGAAATGCCTCGAAGATACTGTGGAGTTGCTCTGACTCTTCGAATTTCTACTAGGATGATATCTCAGAGTAAATTTTAATATCTAAGAACCCGTAATATTGCAGATTGCAGACGGTGGCCAGTCGTACTTGGTTAATTGTTGTCATTTGCGTTCTTTATTGCTTATCTATCGTTTATTTCAAGATCTTGGCATTCAAAGCCTCTTTGTTGTAGTTTGAAAATATGAGGGGTTGAGAGCTACAGCCGATATCAAAACAAATCTTAATTAGTTCTATCGTGAATAAACTCTTCTCGCTGTGGTTCATCTCAACAGAGGTTGTCTTATCAAAAACATTCTACAGTTGATACATGGTGGAACTCATCTCAAACGATTCAAGTATTTGAAAGCAAATTTTTGTTTAAGTTCCTTTGGTTTTTATATGATTTTGCTACATTTTCATTGCATCCAAGTTTTTATTTCTCTGCTTTCTCACAGCAACAAGTACAAGGGAAATAGAAGAAATGCCAACCATAGAGAAATGAAACGTTATAGACAAATCTAAATCAATCTCTATTCTCACTGCCTTTTACCCCTTATAGGTGCAAGTTACCTAATGATACTTTTTTCATATCGGTATTCAATATATTGAATAGTATTGTTTTTGTAATTTTTTCACACAAATCGTTTTAGTATTAAAAGTTGCCATATACCCACTCAGAGGCCTTTTCATGGACATAAGCTCTTTCTTTTATCATATTTTTTTTTTAGTCCTAGTAATTATCATTGCACTATTGCATTCCCTGCTACACCAGTCCATAATCGGTGCATACCGGCGTTGGCTGATTATTCTGTTGCTTCTCCTTATTCGCTGCCGCGGCAGCTGCCATATTAAGTTCTACCAACGTATCGATACTATTTAGGCTGACACCCTGAAGGATCTTTTGCGCCGCCAATGAGGTAAAATTAAACGATAAATCCGTCAGACTGGGAAAATTATAGAGGTCTTCATTACCCGTTGCTGTCGCTGTGACTGGACCATTTGGGCGATCCTTCGATAAGCTGAATCGGCGATCGAGCCCCTCCTTCTCTACTGACTTGTCACTCGTATTGGTACAATTATTGTCCTTTAAAGCTAAATTTGGTTCACTACCCACAGCAATCATATTTTTTTGCAGTATATGCGCTAGATCGTCGCCATTGATGGCTGGACTCGAATTGAGAATATTTCCGGTTTTTTGGAGATTACCCGATGATTCATAGCGATTTAGATTCTTCAAATCACAATTGGAATTCATCAACTTTGCAGGTGTTGTGTCCTTTGTGTTCTTTTCATAGAAACGTAGATTACCAACTGAACCGGAAATTTCAAAATCTTGTTTAGCAGCGAGCGCTGCCATAGCGTGTGTCTTTTCACCACTTGGAGAGTTCGGATTTGATTCGTTCTTGAGAACATTATTCTTATAGACAATATTGCTGGAACCATGTTGGGGCAGTTGTAGGCATAACTTTCGGCTATTATTCATGGTGGCATCGTTGTTGATATTTTTTGTGAACTTTGTGGTATCAATTACCTCGGACGAGCTCAGCGTGTCCAGATTGTCCGGCGATGTTTCGCTAATAAAAGATATGGAATCGCATGTTTCAGAGTTGCCTTCATTTTCGCTGATCGAATTGTCTTTATAGACGTGTTGTACGTGTGTCGTTGGCTGGTGACGCGTCGAAAAGGTCTGGGTGTGCGTTTGCGCTTGCGCTTGCGCGTGATGCCTTTTCTGTTGCTGCTGTTGTTGTTGTTGTTGGTGTTGTTGGTGTTGATGACTTCTTAGTGGCGTGGTTTCCTGCTTTGATAAGGTCTTCTTGATAATCTCACCCTTCTCATTAGTTGTTGTTTCATTATTGATAATATACACATTTGAATTCTCCATAAGCTTTCCATTCTCCAGCGTTATTACGCTACGCGCGGGTGAATTCTGCACATAAATCTTCGTGCTTGGTATGCTACTCTGACTACCATTGGAAGTGGTCACCTGCAGTGTTATTGAGTTATTAGAATTGGAGTTGGGCATGCCATTGAAAATAGATTGTCCGGCAGGAGTATTTGTTGTTGATCTCCCATTGGTCGTCGTTTGCTGATTAGTGATTTCCTCAAGGATTCGTGATGGCGTTGACGAACGTTGCCGTTGCGATTGTTCAGCGGCACGAGCTCGCATGGCCTGATGACGTGGTGTGCCGCGCGGCGATCCATTCAACACAAGTATCGACCTTGCCGGACTGGGTTGTACCACTGCCGTATTGGTTGAGCATTGCGAGTCAAGACTAGAATGACCACTGGTTTTACTAAACGACACCTTACCGCTATCGATACTCGATGGTCCGGAGGTAAGCAGAGAAGAGGCTTTGCCCGATTCCAAACTAGACGGACCACTTTGTACGTTGCGATAGCTAACTCTACCGCTATCCAAATTACTGGCATATCCATTCACTATAATGTTGTCTGCCTGTCGTTTCGTTGTTAACGCTTTTAATGTGCTGGACGAACGAGAAGGTGATTGCTCGAAAATGTGTTTGCCAATAACACTCTTTGAGGAAGATTTCTGTGCGCTCACTGCTGCGTTGGCAGCGACGGCGGCCATAGTTGTATGATTTGGTGTCGAGTGACGTGACAGTGTCATGGAGGAGTGATTGATTTTATTCGTTGGCGTTGGGGCAGTGGTGATACCCGCTGTACCGTTCGCCGTGGCCGGTATGGATTGCGTTGAACGTGGCAGTGAACTACTGCTGTAAACTGGTGAGCGTCGACGTATGGGTGAACAATCTCGGGACGATATAAGAAAAGTTGAATCGCTAGACATGTGACGTCGATGCCGACGTGGCAGTGTAAGTGAGCGTTGACTTAACTCCGAACCATCGTAAAAAGTGGAATTGGAAAGCGTATGCACCACTGGCATATCCTAAAGAGATAGGGAGGTGAAAGAAGTTTTAATTAAAATTCCACAAAAGTTAGAAGAGCTGAGGATAACTTACATGGTCGGCTGTTTGTGTGCCAACACTGTGTAGATGCACAGCTCGGGAATTGAACCATTCGGCAGGCGGGAACTGCGCAGAATACGTTTCGATTTGACGTTGCTTGGTGCGCCCACTACGCCTGAAGAGACGAGACAATAAAGATCCTTTTTCTGGAAATCAAAAACAAAATTTTATTAGATATACGTTTACTTTAAGCATTTCGTTCAAGTTTATTTAAGTAGGCCTAGCTATCAAATATAATTTGCAATGCCAACTAGATTGCTTTTGCCTTATGTAGCCCTGCACATTGCAGTTACTATGGCGAAGTTGCGCCTTTCAGTTCACTAGAACCTCTCCAGCCTGACTGTAAAGAAATTGTTGTTGTAAGGGCCTCTAACCTTTACAATTTGAATCAAATTGTTAATTGTATAACTAACATTAACTGTATACCCAAGGGAAACAATTTCTATGGAATTAAATCAGCGATATGTATGCCGTATGCTAAGCAGGTTTTGCGGGGAAGGTGAAGAGGTGAATAGTTTCGCGTGGATTCATTTAATTTCTCCATCTAGCAATTCAATAATTTTTAAAATAAAGTCATACAAATTTCTAACTTTTTAACACGAAAAACTGAAAGACAACATGGTTCTTTCTGGTCATCTGCTTTTCCGACGGGGGGAAAAGTTGATGTATATTGGAACGATTTTCCCTCATCCCTTGTTAAGTTTGGTTTGGATGTTACTATCCCAGGCCCGGATTTCAACCCGAGGCCCATTTAATGAACCGCGTACAAAAAGTTGTGGCTAACAACCGGCCAAAATACATTTGGAAGTGAGACGATAAAGTTTAAAAAAGTACCTTTTTTAATTTTTCCGAAAAAAATTTGTTGGACATGAGTTGGAAATTTCTTTAAAATCGCCGAAAAATATCGAAAACAATTTTTTTTGGTCAAAGAAAAAAAATTTGTATTTTTCTTAGGACCAAAGTTTAATTTCCAGCTGGGATGCTTTGTAATTTTGACCAAGAAACGACAAATTCGAGTCTCTTGGAA
The DNA here is from genome assembly GCA_951828415.1 of Anomoia purmunda. NCBI lineage: Eukaryota > Metazoa > Arthropoda > Insecta > Diptera > Tephritidae > Anomoia > Anomoia purmunda. The sequence continues at coordinate 28,917,821 of OX639996.1, read as the reverse complement.
AAGAAAAAAAATACATGACTCGAATGAACCGGTTGTCTTGACCCTAATTTCCTTTTCCTTTCACTTACTTGGTGACGAAGAATCTGTGCTTTGATACTCCGAGCTGCTACTGTCCGTTGCTAAAGTTTGTGCGTATGTCTTCGATAGACTTCGTGTCGATGCGCATCGCTGCAGTCGTTTTGAGGAGCCAAACAAACGCAAACTGTGCCTCCTTTCCAGGCTACGAGGTGTTGGAAATGAGGCGCTGCGTCGCTTAGCGGCGCGCGGGTAAAGTATTTTATCATTTGGATTACCTAAAAAATAAATATAAAGTAATATATGTAATATATATTATTTAAAACAAATTTTATATTTATATAAAACGCAAGGTCGAGGCATTGCAATCTCGAGGCATGCAATCTCTTACCGCCACAAATAACATCAGCCAAGTTGGTTTGTATGCATTGATGTGTTAAATCGCCATCTCTTTCGGTAGAGATTTCGCCGTAAAATGAATGAAGAGCTTCCGCGTTGGTCATAAGCATGGTACGCGCCTCTTGAGGTATTTCGTCGGTTTCTTCAAAATCCTGATAACCGTTATGTATGGCACGCGGTCGTGAACGGCTGCGGCGACGTCTAAAAGTCAATAATCAAATGGAAAACATCAATTCATTAAACTATATATTATTACATGGATGTGTTTTTAGTGTAGTCGCTTTTATCAATTTTTAGAAGTTAGAAACCAAATTTGGATGAATCAAGATTGAATTATTCCCTATTCGCTATCTAAGCAAGAAAACTTATTAAATAAAATGAATTCAGGAAAAGAAAGTCTTATTACGACTGTTTTCCTTCGGATACGCTTAGTATCCCACCATTTGACATACCAGCCGTAAGCTGAGAGACTGATTTGACTTTGTCGCCAGCATAAAACGCAAGTTTAGTTCCTCGAGCTTCATAGGAAGTCATCTTTGGTAGAGCGAACCTGGAGGAACACGCTGCAGGCTAAGAGATAAAAACTTCCATGCCAGGGTTGATCGATTGCTACCTCTAAATATTTTTGTTATATTGTTTTTTCAATATAGAACAATCCCAAAAATTTTTGGTCCACCCTATTGTAAATTCTTTGCGAGATCTCATAATCTAATTCAGCGTATCAAAAACTTACTCTGGCGTAAAGATGAAGTAACCCTTTGAGGTCTGATATATTTTCTGCTCTTGCATCAATTGCGCCAACGTATCGTAGATTACTTCGGTGGCGGGTGGTGTCATATGCGGAAATCGTATGCTCAGTTTAATGCGCACATTTTCTATGGTAGCCGAATGACCCTCTCCGGTAAGGTCCATAATGACATCACAGAGTGCCTCCGGTAATGGGGTAAATTGTCCTTGCACAGTCGGTGTTACGATACAGTCATCGATATCACCTAAATTAAAAAATAGAAAGCAGAGTAGTGAGTAATTTGATTGAGAGAAAAAATTAATACAAAAATGTGGACTTAAAAATACAACAATTAATTATATTATGCAATATGACGTCGATTGCGGGCAGACAAACAAAATACGTTTGGTTTTTTAAATGCCGTCAAAATAGCCATGTTCAATGCGACCTTCATGTGATAAAATGCACGACATCAATGCAATAAGAGCACTACTACTACTTATTTATTTATGTGCTCATACGAGTAGTCGCGTATTGAGATCGAGTCACCCCATCTCTGGTGAGTTGACTTTCCCATTTAGAGCTACAATTAACTATTACTTTTACATAAAATTCGTGCTACAGGTGGCATTAGTTGGATTTAGACAAGTTTGGTATAAATCGAATGTGAGATTTTAATTAACTGAAGGCTCTTACGAAATTGTCTTTGAATTTGCTGTGTTTGGTATGCGTTATTTAATGTTGGCGAAATAATTGATTTAATGATTAATTTGTGGCATTAATGTTAATATGACAGGTTTTAAAAGTGGTATTTTTGCGTATATACTTAGGTATTCGCTCTTACTTGTAAAGTTATATATTTATTTTATTTAAAACTAGAAACAGTGGAAATAAAGAAAATGAATGTAGAAACATATGTATTAATTAACTGGTAAGTTTAAAAGGCGCAGGCATGCCGTCAAGATAAAATTCGTGTCTGGCAGAAAGCTCTTACGGGCCTCCAGACAAGTACGAATTTGCCTTAGAATATAAAATATAAATAGTGGATTAGAACTGATGGAATGCTTGGTGAAAACGGACCCAGAATCTCTAATACTGTTGTGAATTGTGGTTTATTATTAGTTGAGAATTCATGCCATTCAATCCAACATAGTTTCACGAATTCTCTGGACTGATCAATGCAAGCAGAATAGCCAAATCATGGCTCCATTATAATACCAATTTAAAGCTCTTCTGCAAAAGATTTCGGGAGCTATTCTAACTCAGGCAGTCTCACCCCGTTAGTGCTGAGTAGTGACAAAAATAATGTTCGATAATCGCATTAAATATGTATTTTATAAATAAAATAAATAAATGTTGCACAATAATTCCGTATTACCATTGTACAAGCCATTGTAACCTTTACTTTCCATATTTTATTTAATTGTCAATTCAACTTTGTTTTGAGACAAGTTTGTCGCTAGCCAATTCATCTGATATATTGCTTTATATTTGTAGCAACTATTGAGGCTGCAACGCATTGGGGCATGCACTACCTCCAGATTACGCAAAGAATTTATTAGCCAAAGCGTAGGTTTGTTTCATTGCTCGGATTGAATGCCTGTGCTAGAATCTGGCAACAGAAGACTGAAGATATATGTTGTTGTTACCAAACCTACCAAATTGACTAAACCATTATCCAGGGTAAGCTCAAGAAACCCTCAGTTCCCACGGATTCGGATAGTAAAGAAAGGGTGTTAGATGAGTTGGTTTAAGAGGGCATATGAATAGGTGATTGGCATCGTACGGGCAATAGCCATATGCAGAACATATATTGGGAATATCTGAGCCGATTCTAGATAAGTGTGAGTTGAGTTTGCTACAATATCAACGCTGACCTTGACTGGAATCATATATGCTTCTTAGTTTAGGTGGCGTTTAGGCGACATCAGAAGTCATCCCGTCACTATTCATAGTAACGCGGTTTGAGTAGTTTAAATTTTAAAAACTGTGTCCTACTAGTCTCACGGACGCAGCATAGTTTTGAAGTGGCCACGCAATCACCTTGTATTTTGGTAACAACTATTCTTTGTCTTTTCCCAAAGTGCTGCCGGTTAGCGAGTTTGGGGCGGCTCTCAACTTTATTGACAATATTGTTGGAAAGAGTGTGCCATCTATGTACATAAATGTTCAGATCCAATCTGATTTCCTTGTAAATAGGGTAGCTTAGTATAAGAAAGGGGGAGGTTTTGTCCTGTATAGATATTTGCAAGGTCGGAGAGATAACCGTTAGCTACAACAGCCGATTCTTCTTTCCGGAATGACACGGGTTTTATCCGACCAAGGGGTGTTATTTCGGTAAGCTAACCCAAAACCGTAAACTGAATATATATATGGAGCATACCAAGCCCAATATTTGTCCAGCTTTCAACCGTCAGTGTGGAGGGTTGTATTGCAGGCTATGGTCTAAATGATACTTCTATTGGACCGGAAAACCACCCAACGTAATATTTCACTCATAACGTTTTTGTACGAGAATTTTGAGTGTTATCATTTGGTAGACAGTTTTAAGGTCGTACGTCAAATTTTTTCACTTTCTAAACTCGGTTTTAGTTTCCATAAAACTATAAATTTTAGTAAGTGATGAGTGGAGATATTTCTGTTTGTTTTTAGCATCTGTTTAGGGTGAGAAATCATCTGGATTTTAGCTTTCAAACTGCGGAAAGGACGTGGTTCGTTTATTGAAATTATATTATTTTATAAGTATCTATTTTTTTAGGCGGTGCCCTTTCTGGTTTGTCCTTCAGCATTGGATTGTCTGGTATGTTTTCTATTCAAAATAATATCCATCAGAAGGCGTCAACGAAAGCAAGACTTCCCAGTGGAACTGAAATACAATACCTACATCTAAACTGTTCAAAAAGAAGTTAACTCTCGCAAGATAATTATATTTAAAACTCATTATTCAAACCCTTCCTGAATGCAAATAGTAAGTTATATACAAATATAAATAGCGCATTCGTCTAAATATATAAATAAATAACTTCTGAATGAATCTCACAATCATTACCAAATTTTTTTTTCTACAAATTATGCGCTAAATTTGAATTTTAATCTCTAATGGGTTCGTTGGGCCAACAAAGGTTACCGTTTTGAGGTTAATGCGATGTTTGCTGGTGGAAGCAAATAGATCGAATAGATCGAAATTATTTGTAGTTTTTCCAACAAACATACAGTTTTCTATACAGAGAGTTAAAGTGCTTTGGTTATTGTTAATTTATGTTCGAGCCTAACAAAGAAAAGAAAAAAAAAAATAAATAAACATTTAAATTCGATAGATTCCCTCAAGGTGTTCGAGTTTTTCGTGTTTCTTTTGCATTTTCAAAGTTTTGTAATTTGTGTGCAAAACCCTTTGCATATCGGCGCATTTTCGCTTTTCACAACTGCTAGCAAACAGCGGTAAGCAATAAAGCTAACGGTAGCAACACAACATTAAAATAAATATGAAGTGGAAAATACAACAACTAAAACACTTGACTTCCACAAAGATAAAAGTGAATTTAGTACTTGACGGCCTGCATTATTGTTTTTTTTTTTGATTTTGATGAAATTAATAAAATGTAATCACCAGCATTGCGTTGTAGATATTTGCCTTCAAGTAGGCGCCATGGCGTGCCACAAAGTTGAGGGGGCTTTGGAATTTACTGCTTGCCACCTACCACCTGCCGATCGCCATTGACTCTTGTGATTGACTTCCGTTAGTAATGAACCTATTATTACTAAACTTTTTCTTCTTCGAGTACACCTGCGGAGCTCAACAACTTTGTTTTTGTTTTTTTGTTACTTTTGCAATGCTTTCTTTGCATATGAAATATAAATTTACCATATAAATTTTGTTGTGGAGCTACGTAGAGATTTCCAAATTTTGGCGGGGTTAGTTGCGGTGTTAGAGGCCAGCCTCAGTTTCATATTCCTGTGTCTTGTTTATAAATTTTCGTATACAATTTTTAATTCTCGTAAACGAAATTAAATTTGTATTAACTTTCTTGTTTTTTTTGTTTGTTTGAAAATCAGTTCAGTTAGTCCCACAAGTGTTTCCACTTTAAGGTTTTGTATAAAAATAGCGTGACTTGGCATTGCAAAGGATGAGGCGAATATACGAAATACTTGGTGTACTAATCAGCCTAAGCCGATTTGTTGAAATGCTAATTGTCTGTGTGATTTTTGTTAGCCAATCGCTTGCCGGAGGGGTGATATATTTCACACCTAAATAAGGCACCTAAGCTAGCTTAGTAACACAGTGCGGCTTAAAATTATATGTACATATATACTATGTACATTAGGGCGAATCACTTCCACTAAAAAAATAATAAAAAAATAAATTGGTATTGTTTTCAGACCTCCACCAAAATTTTCGTATTACGATTTACGTAAGGTGGACCAATTTGAAAATACCACCAAAACAAGGAATTTTTGTAAAAAACAAATTTTTTTAATATTAACCAAAAACATCTATGATTAGAGTACACAGTTGAATCATAAAATGTTTGGATACAAATATTTAAAAATGCTGCTTTTAAGCTTTTTTGGAAGATTAGTTTAAGAAAAGCTTGAATAACTCAGCCACAACCTGACCGATTCAAACTTATAATGTACCGTTGGAAAGACATTTTTTTCACCGTTTCTATTTCTTTGCATACCCGTTCACGTCCCATTTTTTCGCAGATCTCATAATTATGATTCGGATGAATTTTTTTTTTAAATTTGTTAAGTTTCAACTGTTATATCATCTGAGATGATTTTTTATAAAAACTCAGTTTTGGATATATCTCCAAATTGGTGCAGTTATGTAAATCTTAATATTTTTCTAAACATAATACATTTTATAATTTCGGTGGAAAACCCCCTAACGGTTTTTTGTCGGGGCACCCTAATGTACCTGAATACTAATTGGAAAAAACTTGTATTATAACTTGTGGCGTGTGTTTTGATGTTGTACCACAAATTGAGGCATCTACAGTTTTATGTTGACTTCGAAAAACAAATGATTTTCGTGTTAGAAACCACTTTTTTCATAATTTTTGATGTTACTTTCCCAGGCTGGGGCTTAGCCCGGAATTAAATTAATCGTTTCCTGGACTAAAATTTTTCAGACAACCAATTCGCGATATTTTACTTTACTTCGAGCCCTTCCCTCAAAAATAACGTAAACGTTAAAAATCAAATTTCACAGGAGAAAGTTTTTTACAGTTTAAATCAATGATGATTGACGGAACTGAGTGAAACTCGATCTAAAGTATATTTAAGGTGTTATGTTTTAAAGTAAAATAGTAAACTGCCAACCCTGCCAACAGTGAACTGTTCTCATCGAAAGAGTAAAGCGGACCAACGGTGGTTAGAGGTCGAGCAGTCGGAATAAAGCAGCACGTCGAGCGGTTGAAAGTTGTGAAGTTGATCGAGCGCGATATTATTTTGAAATATGCGACTAAATCCAATTTACATTTTGAATGGCTCTATTATCCAGAAAACTGAATTGTATTTCTCTAGTTAAAAGTTATTAATAAACTTACATTTCTACATATAATATACCTGCCTTAAGGTTTACTTTGAGCAAAAACTACTAATTTTGGCACTTACGTTATTTTCGCGGGCCCGAAAAAGACTATGAGTCGCTTGCGTTATAAATGTTGGCTGATATCTCCGTTATTATACTGAATCGGGTTTTGAAATTTTTGGTGTAGATGCGCTTGATAATTGTCAACATAATTGTATAAAAGAAAAATCGACAAAATGTCGCTCTATTCAATTCTCGCTATTTTCGAGGAAAGGGCTCCATATTGAAATTGATACAAAATACATTCCATATAATAAACATATCGGTGAAGATCGTTTCCTATTCGGATCCTCTACTAAGATTTTATATTACAGAATACAAAAATACATATATAACACACATTCGTACATACTATGTTTGATGTTTATAAATTTTGATGAGTTTTTGCATATTTCCGCTTTTGGTTGTCTGCAGAGATATTAAGCATAAGTTGTTTATAGTCGCGTGGCACACCATATTTTTCCCGGCATCAAAATCTGTGCATACATATGTATATAGCAGCGTAACTAATAGATTGTAGTATGATCAAAGCGTTTAATCTTGCCTGAAGTCAGCGGTCAACAGCCGGCGGCAGGTGTCAGTTGTAGGCGTTCCTTTAATTATGCACATTTTGTACATAAACATTGCTTGTATTAAGTGCACAGTATACAAATTATATAAATATGGTAATCATTATGAATGTACAATATTTTTGGTTGAAAACACTTTTACAAGGAAGTTGCGTACAGTTGTTTTTTCATCTATTTAGAAATACTTATTTCAGAAGATGCACAGGTGGCGAAGTCGAAATAATGCACTTTTTGTGTTTATGTCAAGCTAATTTTTATTGTCAATTTTGTTTCAATATATTTCAATTTATAACAAATCTAACCCAAATAAAATATTCCATAAAAACGAAAAAAAAATAAAAGCAATCTTAAAGTTATTTAAAAAAATGTATGTTTTAAGTTTTGTATATATATAAATTTTACAGCCTATTTATTTATTCAGGTTTTTCGGTGAAAAAATCAATTCATATTTTTGAAATATCGCGATTTTGACTTACAGTAAATTTAATTTCAGATAAACTTTTAATACTCTCAGCCATGTTCTGTATTTCACTTTGAATTTGCGCATTATGCATATCTGCAGCCGCCGTGTGAAGTGAAAATTTCCGAGTGAAAGTGAATTGCGAAACATGCCCGTCTAACGCCAACCACAATTACTCTTTTTGTTTCTTTAAATAAGAAGCTTAATGCAAGTCGACTGCAGTAAAATTTTATTAGGAGTCAGTGAACTTCAATAACTAAACTTCAACAATATGCAAATTTTTGTCTCAAGGATTTTAATTATAATTAGTATGAATGGGGTTAACTAAAAACCTCGCGACATTATCATTGATGGTTAACAAAGCTTTTAACTAAATTTTATAAGCTACTATTTTTTATTTTCTTTCATGTGGGATGCGCCTTTAATTCTCTAGAATATTCTAACCCTCTAACGACTTCCGAAAGCTTTTTTCGAGAAGTTACTCGGGAAATTTTTCTATGCATCTCTAAGCCGTTAATTTGCGCAGACATATTCATAACTATTTTTTACACTTTTTTCGAAAACAACTTAGACCGGAACCGGGAAATCTTTAGTTTAGTAACGAGCTAACTTTTACAAATCCATCGAGTTTTAAATACTGAATAGGTGCCAGGGCAATTTGAAAAGTCTGTGCAAAATTTATCAGGCGTCTCCACTTAACAAAATTGGTGTTACCGTATTAGAGTACTAACGTTCAAACCATCAAAGTTTCAGGAAGATCTGTCAATTAGTTTTGTTTTTGGCACTGACTTCGTGTTATCGTATTATTTTTTACGTAAGAAAACGCCTGCACAAATAAGAGCGAAGATTGATAAACATTTCCCGGACTCTTCACCATCAATTAGACTGATTTACATGTGGATTGCATATTTTCGTTGTGGTCGTACGAGCACCGATTATGCCGAACGTTCGTTTTGAAAGATCGAAAAGTGAAAGTGAGCGAGATAGCTGACATGTTGACGATTTCAACAGAATGTGTGCACAACTCTTTGCACGAAAAATTGGGTATGAAGAAGGTATCCGCAAGATGGGTGCCGCATTTGCTCAAAATAGACAAAAATGCACCGGCTCACACTTCAATGCTTCCTCATCCTCCGTTCCCAAAGTTGAAAAAATGTCGCGGTGGTAAGAGATTTTTATCAAACGAGGTTGAAGTTGAATTGGAAACTGAGGCTTATTTTCGAGACTTTGACGCAGCCTACTTTTTGGAAGGCATCAAAAAGTTGGAACATCGTTGCACTAAGTGTATCGAGCCAAAAGGAGACTACGTTGAAAAATAAAATGAAATTTGCCCAAAAAAAATTTTGTTTTCATGGACTTTTTAAATTGTCCTCGTATACGTTCAGAAAGTATTTAGAAATTCCAGTCTGGTTTGAGTAACCATAAAATTGTCGCATTGCTTTTTGTATGGCTAATTTTTAAATTTTTTATTTGGTTTCGAACGGTTCAGCTCGACGAAAAGAAGGTTCATAGCTACCTATATCTGAAAGAGAATTGCCCTCTGTAAGAAATCTTGAATTTAAATAAATTATACCTAGTTATAGGAAATATTAAAATATGCGTGTCAAACGAAAGAGTTTTAAGAGATAGAGTGTGAAGAAATCTTTAGTTTCTTTAGTTAGTTTAGTTTGAAGAGGGTTGCCATCTAATTTTAAATTAAATTCAATTCAAATTATTTAATAAGTGAAATAAATTACTACGTAATGAGTCCCAATCGCAATGGGTTCGAAAAGGCATTATTTTTAAAGTACATGTAGGAAAGTTGTCATCTGTTTAAGAAACCAAATTCAAATTGGCTATTTTAACAAGGAAGAGAGACCTTATAAAAAAAAAAGGTTACGGGAACGAAGATTTCCGGAAAACAGTGTCAAAATGGCGGCCGCGGAAAACTAAGCAATTAATTCTATTCATGATATGAAAAATGCATTACACTAAGGGGGGATTACATTAAAAATAATAAATTTAAACCACACTCCACATTCATTATGTACCTTACCAGCCGCACCTAGTATTAGAGTAAAATTCGAGTTATAGCATTGCTAAGCTATATTTTTATATCTAAATTTCTAATTCTTTCGTATGCGATATTAGGGCAAATAAGTTCCAAGCATATTTTCACACATTTCTTTTTCCTTATGCCATTTTCACATTGAACAAAAATTGGAACTAGTGGTTTTCAGGTACATATCTACATTGAGTTTATTCGTTCACAATATTTTTTGGATCGCTGTAACATTTTTAGTACTCTAACAGCTATATTAACGGTAACTTTGTTACTGAAATTTGTAGTCACTTCTTGCATCCGCTATTCTAAATAAATATTTGTTTGGAGTTACCTTGATGCAAACTCGACTCCTCGACTGTTACGGGCCGAAACCCGCTCCCCAGCATTTCTGTTAGTCGGCTGTGGTAACCGGAGCATCTTATATTTACAAAAATTTAATTGAAACCTTCCTATTCCAAAAGTTAATTTCCTGAGCGGTTGCGATTCCACTGCGACCGGTAATCGTTAAAAGTATCGTGCTGATCAACAGTTTATCATGCGTAAATCAAAGAAACGCACCAGCTGTCGGCCAACTTTATTGCCACATTCAGTTTTATATGCTAAAGGCGAAATGAGCAACAAAGAAATAAGAAAGTTCGATGCCAAATTCATATTAATTCCTGTCATTTTGCAATACTACTACTACTACTTCTATCCGGTTGCATACTGCAATAAATCTGTAATTGTTGTTGTTATTGTTTTACCTCTATTATTTTATTGCCCTGAGGTACTTATTTTATAAATTTACGCATTCGAATGTTGCATGCGATTTCCTTTTTAAAATTTATACTACGTAAATATTTTTTGTGAGAAAACTTTGAAAAGTATGAAGATTTGAACTACAAATTTTTCTACGTAGATAAATACAATTATGAGAGCTTTAAGCATTAAGTTGATGCTGAATCAATGAGTTCGCCGTTCAGCTGAAATCATAATGTTGAAACCTCAACAAATGAATAGCAAATAATTACGCGTGATTTTAAAACGACATTGGCGTTTACAATTTCGTCTGTAGCATGCAACGTGGGTTAAATGCAACATGGAGGGCATCCTATGTATCTTGGTACTAATTACATATATGCATTAAGATGCGCCCTGTCTCATACAAAAAAGCAACAAATAAATGGTAAGTAAAGAAGAGTATAAGTTTGGGTGAAACTGCGCTATTTGATATAGTAAAATATCGCATATTTTGATTTTTTATAAGTTACCGTCATATGAGAGTTGACCGAGGTTTTTGAGTGACTTCTGTAGTTTTTGAAATTTGCTTACTGAGTTGAATTGCAAAGCGAGCACCTAATTTGGTAGAGTTTGATAAAGTAGTTCGGTGGATATACCGGCATAGCCGAGTGTATAACGTTTGCGAGCTTTATTCGGTGGGTCCCGAGTTCAAATCCTGGCAAGTAACATCAAAAATTATAGGGCAAGTTTTTTCTAAGAGCTGTTGCCCCTCGGCAAGCAATGGCAAACCTCCGAGTGTATTTCTGCCTTGAAAAAACTTCTCACAAAAATTATTTGCTATTCGGAGTCGGCGTAAAACTGTAGATCCCTCAATTTGTGTTACAACATCAAGGCGCATACCACAAAGTGTAGCAGAAGTTCGGCCAGAATCGCTTAAGCGGTTATAGCGCCAATTAAGTAAGCAAGTAAGGATATACCTATTTGCTCTAAAATGTGCGGTCACGCGCCCTGTGTATCAAATTTGAGAAAATTACCTCTTATAGTTAATGATCTATCGCATTATTTTCAAAATTACGGTTTTTGAGTTAAAATTTCAAGTGCACCAAATATGGTAGTTTGATAAAGCAGTTTCGAAGATATACCTTTCAGCTGTAAGGTGGGCGGCGCCAGACTCATTTAAAAAAAATACTAAACACCTACCCCCTTCTTTAACCCAATTCTCTATAATAAAGTTAAGCAAGTTATCTTTTACTGTTACTGAAAATCTGGGTTATTAGCCGATTTTTGCCCATTTTCAATACCGGCCTACCTCGTGTCGTTCGTTGAAATATCCCATTTAATTTGGTATTATATGTCTATATCTATATCGGCTGATTTAGGCCTTTTCACCACTGCACTCAGTTATTATAAACACGATTTATTAGCCGCGTCGAATTCGCACTATATAAAGTTGCATACTAATTTTTTGTTTCATTTACAACAAGTAGGGAATTTGAATTTAATGGCTATTTGTTGGAGAATGAACTACATTTTTATTAAAAAAAAACGAATTAATATTAAATACTTAAGAAACAAAATAATGGTCAAAAACTTGTCAACACACCGTGGTTCACCGTGGTAACTAAATTTTTCGCTAGATTTCGTGATAGCTAACGCAAAAATACCAATTTAACAAAGAGAAATAGGAAAACAAACGAAACATAAAATTTGTGCTCAAAACCATTCGTTTAATAATCTCTAGCAACTGCATAGCGAATCGGAATTTCGCAAATTCGATATATACATAAATATATAAAAATTTATAAAATTGTGACAGTAATTTCCCGGTGTTGGCGAATTTCAGGTTGAGATGATGATTGATTCATTGTTTTATGTATCGTGTTTGGTTTGGGCCGAGTATTTTTACTACAATCGAAACCAAGCAAGTATGCAAGTACTCAACTGCTATTGCTTGTTGTGCTAATGGGTAGTGATACCTTCGATTTGTTTTCGTTCTCTGATAAAAACAGCATTCAAAGTTTTACAAATAGACTCGTTACACTATTTAATACTTTGGATATGTTTGTAAATTTTTTAAAAGTCCTGCCGCATATCTTGTATTCCGCATTTCATATTCCACGAAATTGTTTGAATTCAACGTCCAATTTAAGGAAGTTCGAAACACTATTTCACCAATATCGATAACAAAATTAAACTGTATTTGGGTCACAATTTCTTATACGCTATCTGTGTGCCCTTTAGAAACTCCTTGCAAAAGTGCCAATTGGAAAGTTCACCTACCATACCAAATTTGAAGTTTTGAAAATTTTGTACCATTTCCAGTCGATCGCTTGATTTTTAATGTTCAAGAGTTATGTTTTAGATTTAAAAAGTTATGTTTTTTGATTGCATTGAAACAAATAATTAAAACTAATCAATTTTGTAATAAAATTTTATGACTTTACGACTTATGTCACATTAGTACACCTTGTGAATCACCTAAGTATATAATAAAGAATTTTTACGAATTCTAATACACATAAAATCAAATTTGTATACATAAATAGAATGTGCAATTTTTAGTGATATTTTTTTATCATTTGCGCTATTTATCTTTAACCATTTCAAATAATCTTGAACCAAAATATTTTGCTGAAATTCGTCAAATAAAACAAATTTTATGATTCGAGTTAAAAAGTTGCTCTGAGTTTTTTCGCAAGGGATGAGTTACCTTAATGCTCATATTGTATGTGGATATATGTTCTGTATGTATATGAATGTACATATGTATGTATGTATGTGTGTAGTTGTGGATTCTTATATGAGCTAGTGGTTTAATGTCTTTTTGGCATTTTGGTTCGCACCATTGAAAAGCTCATCGCTAGTAATTACAAATGATTGCTTGTGCGCGCACTCAAACGATGGTTTGCTATTGCCTATTTTCTTTTAGTTGTTGTTGTTGTTGTTGTTGTTGTAGCTGTTTGCCATTTGAGTGTCAGGTTGCCGCTGATTGACAGTAAGCGCCGCTTGAATGCCTACGGCTTTTGTCTACTTGAGGCATAAATATCTACATACATACAAGTACATATGTGTGTGTGTGTGTTTTGTGTATATATGTATTTTTACAGTGTATGCATGTGTGTGTAAATGCCGCTATATAATGGTAAGCAAAAACGCTGTAGGCTCTTGACCTTAACCTCCCGCATTCGCTGGCTAACTGGCACTCGTCGTCGCTTCTCTTGTCTTCCCTTTCCCGCCCCCTTCACCTGCTGTTTTCAACACCATTGTACATAGCGTATGCGCATGCGTGCCATTGCGTTATGGAACCTCTTAATATTGTTTCATGTGTTTGATTTGTTTTTGTTTTTGTTTTTGTATTCATCTAACAATTTCTTTTGTTGCACTCACGTTCGTTTCTGGGGAAGTTGGAATATTTGCGAAACTCCCACGATTTCATTTTACCTTCTGCCGCACTCGATGTGTTTTCCATTATCTATTACCAGTATCTGCCTTCTTGTGCGAAATTTATGAATTGTAAATTTAAATTTTTTGTTTTTTTTTGTTTGTGAACAACACATTGCTGAGTTGAGTGAAATCTTTGCATCACTCTAGGTGCTTTCATTCTCCCACAAGTGCCCACTTGCCCTGCCATCTTCATCGAGCAAACAAGTGAGTGCTTGTTTTTCACTGAACATTAATAGTTTTGGAAAATACAATATTACATTGTACGATGTATTAAGAGGCTGAAGAGGCGCCTCCCTTGTCGCCGCTGCTGAGTTTGACTAACCGAGCGTGAAAATATGCTGCAAACAAGCTGAATGTTATTGTTGCAGTCGTAAAAGTATTTGAAAAAAAAGTAATGTTTGTTCTCTGAGCTCTGAGTTTTCTTTTAGCCCTTGGCTATTATAGCGCTTGGTGAAATTTTGAGAAATACCAGTAAATAAAAGTAAAAACTCATAACTTATACCACAACTTGTGCAAATAACTATACACATTCTCATTTATGTATGTATGTATGCGAGTATGTACAATATGTATGTTTGTTTGTAGGTGTGCAATATAAGAAAATTGAATAAATACTGTCATGAGCGTTATGATGGCCAGGTTTATTGGTTAAAAACCCTACGGCCATATAAATTAGCTGTCAACTTGAAAAATAGGTCAACGTGTCTTTTATCTAACACCAAACTGAAAAAAATGAATTCTCAGGTGAAATTGTAGACTTATTGTTAAGTTTCACAATATTGTAAAAAAAAGAAATATGTTTGTGGCAACAACAGTTATTATTTCATGAAATTTAAATTTTCTCTTTGCTGCTGTACATATCTAAGAAAATATAATTCCTTGATTAGGCGTAACGAGTAGAGTGGCGAGACAGTAAGATGGTATTAGGCCGAGAGAGTTGGGTGGGTAAGTAAAAGCGAGTAGATACTTAGGTGTTCAAACGTATTCTGCCACGTGGCTAGTCAGTTCAGTTTTATCACAGTGATTAATTTAAATTAACCAGCTTTCACAGCCGAAAACCTCTGCTGCTAGCGCTGCGTTTGCTTTAGTTTATATAATAATTAATTATTATGTAAGCTTTGTATAAATAAATAAATAAATAAATAAATAAACCAGCTTTCATCGCTCATAATTCGAGAACAAACTAAACAATTTCCCAAGGCCTGTTACATTTCGAATCGACCAGTCCGCGTAGGTCATATTTTTCACTTTCTATGAAATTCAAATAATATGTTATTTTCTAGTCAAAACTATGAGGAAAGAACTGTTTCTTTTTGTCGGAAAAATTATTTTCGTTGCGTTAAAACCCGTTTTATTTAACAATTTTTTTTTTGTAAATGTTCATATATTATTTTTTGGCCGTTTGGCCAAAATACATAACTTTTTTCTAGAATACTTTCCTTATACTGGCCTTGAGCTCAAAAATTAGTATTGCCTTTTTGTTTTTAATTCGTACAACTTTGCCAAAAAATGGCCGATTTTCACAGTTGAACTTGCAAAATTCTTTTATTCGTTGCACTGCTAAAGAAAATTGGAAACAATTGCTTATTAATTTATCAAAAAAAATACAGTTTCTACGTATAAATTAAATCTTGAAATTTTATGCATATTTCAGTAAAATTCAAAAAATTTTCAAATTCTTATTAAAAAGTTTTAATTTTGAATGAAATATTATTGAATTTTACACGAAGAAATGTATTATTACACTAAGTTGAATAAAAATTGATTAAATACAAAGCCGGAGAAGTGAATTGCAATTTGAAAATAATCTGTGAAAATTTCAAGAATACTTGTAGTAAAATATTGTCTGAATGCGCATTATTATATTTTGTTAGAATTCTTCTGTACTTAACTGAGGGGAAACAATTTTATTATGTTACACTGTGTAACAACCGATACCAGCCTGGGATTTTGTAAATGTTTTCTATAAGTATACCTATTCAGTAATAAAACTCTATCCTAAGTTGTTATAAAAAAGTAGTAAAAATTGGTAAAATATAGATCTGAGCGAAATGAACTCCCACAAAAGCAAATTTGGAAAGTCATCAGTTTTTTAGTTTTTTTTTTTAATTGTTTCAAACGCTCTGAACGAGACTGAGTTGAAACTGGTATCTTTCGGCTATAATAGCGATACTTTTTGTATATTTTACGAGATGTAATAGATTTATTTTCTCAAAATGAGATATCTTTGTAAATCAAAACATGTTTATAGAAACTTTTTGAATGACAACTTATGTAAATGACGATTCTCTTTATTTATTTAACAAACGTGAAACAATAATATAATTATTTTTACACGAAAAAGAAGCACTGGCTACCAGGGCCTTCGGCTCGCTCATATGGCTATAAAAAACACTTTATAACTTAATTAGATAATACATGTCAAGTACAATTAAAAAAGTGGTCAATAATTATAAAACAATTTTAAGAGAATTACAATGAATTTGATAATATGCAAAATTAATTAAATTTAAACTAGTTGTTTTAAGCCCGTTTTTTTTAAAAAAGAATATATGTATATTGTATATATTATTGTTGGGGATTGTGCACAGCGGCCTTGAGGTCTATTGCGCGCCTTTGAGGGATTACAGTGCCTCCTTTAGTCCAACATGCGAGATAAACTAATAATAATACTGCTAGATATTCACCCAGTTACCTTTTGCGTTTGTACATGCCTTGCAGTCTCCTTTCCTACTCAGCAAAATCAGTAAATTTCCAGATTCGTCAGGTGATATTTGAACCTTTAGTGCCCTGTTAGAACCAACGTGATAATTATCGAAGGTTCTTCTTCGATAAGCCCACGCATTCTACTAATGATCCTAGGAGTGCTTGGAAATACTCCAGGCCTGGTATATTTCCCCAGTGTAGTTCATGGTGGGCTTTCTCCTCTTCCTTGGCCATTGTAGATTGTGACCCCATTCCAATACCACAGAAATATTCTAGGCCAACAAAGGGAGTGCAGAATTTTCATCACCCTGCGAATCAGTTACCTCTCCGCCTCGATATTGCCACCAGTCATTCTCCAGATGGCCCTCTTCACTTGAGTCTGAATATGAATGTGAAGAGGTGCAATATCCAACAAAACTTCCATGGATGCTGTCGGACAGGTTCTCATGGCCCCTGTTATGCTTGTACAGGCCAGTCTTTGTAGCTTGCTGAGTGCTGTGATGGTTCCCTGTTGTTTAGTTCTGCCTACCCAGACGTTGGGCCCGTAGGCTATCATGTGTCGTACAATAGCCATATAGATCCATCTCAGTATTTTCGGGGAGCAACCCTAACTCTTTCCTGCCATGGATCAACAAGTTATGAATACTGTTACAGCTTTCTTTTCTATTCCTTTAAGTGTAGTTTTCAGAGTAGCTTTTGGTCCACACCTAACCTATGCTTATTCCATTCATTCTAATGGACTTGTGGCCTGCAGGTTTATATTTCTTTGTAAACGTTCTTAGTGTACCTTATTTTGGTTATATTTAAGCTTAGAGTATCGACGAATTTTACCACATTATGCATATTAGGGGTCGTGCACATATTACGTAACGCGATTTTTGATAATTTTAGATAACCCCCCCCATGTCACACTTTCAGAAAAATTGTTTTTATTAATCGTAGAATAAAATACAATGTAAATTGATATATGTTATATGTTAGGCAAAGGGAAATCACATGTCACACTTCGTCACAAATCGCAAACTCCCCCTAGCGCGTTACGTATATAATATATGCACTACCCCTTATGTGTTGATAAAAATTCGAAAAACTTAATACACCGCAATGCCCCAAAACGTTTTCCGACTTCTAAAACGAAACCTATTTAACATTCCACCTTGCCGATTCCTAGGAATACTTTTATAATAAAATACTTTATATAGTGTTTATCATTTCTCTACGACAGGGATTTCCATCCAGACTAGTTTCGACATTTCACTTATTTTTTGTTGTCAAAAATGATAATCAAAAGTTCGCAAATTTTAATCAGAATTTTTATAAAACTTCAAGCTATGCAGCCCAGTGCGTTCATTTTTGATAAGTTTTTTTTCTGAGAGAGTGTTGCTCACTTTTTCCACATAACGAAGACTTTTTTTTGATATGGAAGAGGATGACCCTTTGGCGGCTGCCGTTGCCGAGAGTGTGTAGCGTTTGGAAGCGTTTTTTAGCGGTGGGTCCGAGGTTCGAATCCAGCTCGGGGCAAGTAACATCCAAAAATTATAGAAAAAGTTTTTTGTAATAGCGGTCGCCCCTCGGCAGGCAACGGTAAACCTCCGAGTGAATTTCTGCCATGAAAAAACTTCTCACAAAAACATTCGCCGTTCGGATTCGGCGTAAAACTGTAGGTCCCTCAATTTGTGTTACAACATCAAAACGCACACCACAAATTGTTGGAGAAGTTCGGCCAAAATCGCTTAAGCGGTATAGCGCCAATTAAGTAACTAAGTAAGAGGATTACCAGACCAGATGACGTAAAAAAATTTATAAATATCAGAGCGATTTTCGCGCCAATCGAAATTTCCATCTAGTTATACTAAAATTTAATGGGCTATAAAATTGTATATTAAAGAAATTGTCCAAAAATTCTACATAGTTAAAATGTTCGAGTTTTGGGTGAGCTTTTGTTGAATTCAATTAAAATTTTTACACAAATTGAAGATCGAACTTATACGACTTTTATTGTAGAATAAACTGCTGTATGTGCATATAACTATTAAATAAATCGCTCAAGAGTTATGCTATTTTATTGAACAAAAGAAGTAATTTTATTTCCTAGGGTATATAAAATCCCACCATGTAAAGAAATAATAGTAATAAGTGAAACTAAACACAGCTACATTTTTTTTACAATACTTCTACTCAATACTAGTTATGGGCGAAACGCCTTGATTTATGTTATATTATATGGCCTTCACAAGACCCAGGAGGGTCATTAACCGCATTTCAGGTAGTCGCACATTCTGAGATTAATTAAAATCTCAATGTCGCTCCAATGATATTCGAGTTCTATATTTAACTTGCAGCGGTCGAGCTTATAAATATAAGGGATTTTTTGAATTTTTGCTTAATATCGATTTTTCCGATAACGATATTTTTCACCCCGACATAGCAAAAAATTATATCGTTTCATCGTGTTGAAAAATATATCTATCTATTTCAATGTGATACTGTAGCAAATAACAACTTGCTATACATTTACTTATGTTTTTAGAATCAACTAGTTTTAGGATTGATGTCATTTTGTTTTATGAAAATTTTTTCACATTAAAACTTATTCTCAATAAAGCGTTTTGTTCAATAGGTTATGGGCCCAGACACGACGGTCCTGTGGCTTTAAGATTTGTTTTTTGTCGGTAACTTGAGAGTAAGGCAGCTTAGTGTGCGATCACCATGAGTTCCATGTACCAGATTGAGAAATTGGATGAAGGAAATTATGATTCCTGGAGCATTCAAATGCGCAGCGTGTTGGTGCATGCAGAGGCGTGGAAGGTGATGGACGGACAGCGGACAGCAGCTGAAGGTGCTAGATGGGATGCTCTCGATGAAAAAGCATTGGCAATGATTACGTTAAGCGTAAAATCGTCGCAGTTGTGCTACCTGAAGAACTGCACGTCTGCATCAAATGCCTGGAAAAAGCTCAAAGATGTGCATCAACCCAGTGGACCGGTAAGAAAGGTCTCACTTTATAAGCAATTGCTTGGTTTGCGGATGATAGAAGGTGACGCTATGTGTAGCTATATAAATAAGTTTTGTTCAACGATAGACAAGCTATCAGAGGTAGAGATTAAGCTAAGCGAGGAGCTAGCAGTTATAATATTGTTGTCAAGCTTGCCTAAGCAGTACGAGAACTTTGTAATAGCTATGGAAACACGAGACAGTTTACCTACTTTAGATGTGTTAAAAATTAAGCTACTGGAAGAAGGAGAGCGCAGAGGCGCAGAATACAAAGGTGCACATTGTAACGAACAACAGGCGTTTCATGCAAATACAAAGTCGGTACGGAAAAAGAATGTAGATAAGAAATATATTGAATGTTATAGATGCGGGCAGTATGGTCACTATAGAAATCAATGCAAAAATAAAGTAAAAGAAGCATCGAACAAGACGCAGCAACCGCAACGATCTTTTACAGTCCTAGCAGCAGCAGATGTGGGGGATCTAGAAGTTTCGAGCTGGTGTCTGGATAGCGGTGCAACAGCACATATGAGCTGCGTGCGTAATATCTTCACGAATTATGTTTCCCAGGAAGAGGATGTTGTATTAGCTGACAATAACGTTATACGTGCGGCAGGCAGAGGAGACGTCATACTTCAAACCGGTTTGTGTGAACTGAAATTGGAGAATGTTTTGCATGTCCCAAGAATGAAGGGGAACTTTGTTTCAGTTAGTCGAGCTGTAGAACGCGGTTGTACAGTAAGTTTCAACAATAAATATGCCATTGTGAGCCAGAAAGGCAAGCAGATTTTGAAAGCAGAGAAGCAAAACAAGCTATTTGTGTTTGGGAGCAGGAGCAACAAATGTTTTGGCGCAACTGAATGTAGTGCAGCATTGTGGCATAACAGATATGGTCATTTAAATTATGGCAGTCTTATGAATCTCGCAAAAAGTATTATGGTGCGGGGTATAGAAAATGTGGATTTTTCAGACAAGGTGCCATGTCGGACGTGCATGAAGAGCAAGATACATACTCAGCCGTTCCCATCAGCATCGGAAAATCGGGCAAAGCAGTTGTTGGAGTTGATACATACTGACGTATGTGGCCCGTTTGAGAAGCGTTCTCTTGGTGGTTCGGCTTATTTCTTAACTTTCATAGATGATATGTCTCGACGCATTTTTACATTTTTTCTTAAGTCAAAAGACGAAGTCTTCGAAAAATTTGTGGCGTTCAAAACTATAGTAGAGCGTCAGACTGGACACAAAATTAAAGCATTACGTAGTGACAATGGTCGGGAGTACATCAATAAGCAGTTTGACAATTTTTTGAAGAAAAATGGTATAGTTCGTCAACTTACGGTGCCGTACAGTCCTCAACAGAACGGGGTCGCAGAACGAGCAAATCGCACTCTTGTTGAGATGGCAAGAAGTATGCTTGTCCATTCTAATATGCCTGAGTTTCTTTGGGCAGAGGCATTGCAGACAGCGTGTTATATTCGCAACAGATCACCAACAGCAGCCTTGGTTGGTATGACACCGTTTGAAGCGTGGACTGGCAGAAAACCCAATGTGCAGAATATGCGTACATTCGGGTCAGTGGCAATTGGTTTGGACAAGACACGTCACAGTAAATTTCAGGCGAGAGGAAAAGAGTATCGCCTGGTAGGGTACTCATTGGTATCAAAAGCGTACAGGCTCTATGACAAGGAAAAACATCAGATTGTCGAAAAACGTGATGTTTTATTTGATGAACGTTTCGACGAAGCTCATCTTGATGACCAGATCGTGTTTGATTTATTACCAGAAAACTCACCAGCTGATGCATCGGTGCGTGATACAGTGAAGCTTATTTCAAGTATTGATAATGATAAGCAGCAAAAAGATACGTTCAGCGACAACGATATGGGGAGCGATGAATATGCTAGTGCAGAAGAATCAGACCTGGAGCAGAAACAGGTTTTGAAGATCGGACCCGGTAGGCCAAAACTGATTCGAACCGGAATGCCAGGGCGTCCGAAGAAGAGCTACAATGTAATACACGCAGTACAAGCGGAAGAGATACCGTTGCCGCAAACGTTTAAGGAAGCAAGGAGCAGTAAGCATGCTTCGTATTGGC
This sequence comes from Anomoia purmunda, assembly GCA_951828415.1. Taxonomy (NCBI): domain Eukaryota; kingdom Metazoa; phylum Arthropoda; class Insecta; order Diptera; family Tephritidae; genus Anomoia; species Anomoia purmunda. Next base: position 28,896,055 of record OX639996.1, on the reverse strand, counting down.
AGACAGCCATGGACGCAGAATATAAGGCACTGGTGGCAAATGGTACGTGGACGCAGACAGACTTACCTAAGGGCCAGCAGGTAATTGGTTGCAAATGGGTTTATACAGTCAAGAGGAACAGAGCTGGCGCTGTTGAACGCTATAAAGCTCGTTTGGTAGCCAAGGGATGTGCGCAGAAGTTTGGCGTAAATTATAAAGAAACGTTTTCACCGGTGTGTCGGTATGAAACGATACGTCTGGTTCTTGCCCTGTCTGTTGAGCTGAAGCTATACTTACATCAAATGGACGTGTGCACGGCTTATCTAAACAGCGAGTTAAAAGATGTAGTGTATATGAAGCAGCCAGAGGGATATGTAGAAAAGACCAATGGCGAAAAAGTATTGAGGCTCAACAAAGCAATATATGGCTTGAAACAAGCTGGAAGGGAGTGGAACTTCAAACTGAATGCAGCACTAAGTGAAATTGGTTTCATTCAGTGTCAGAATGAGCCATGTTTGTATAAGCAGGATATAAAAGGTAACCTTTGTTTGGTACTAATTTATGTAGATGACATACTTATAGCGTGCCAAAAGGAGACAGATTTGATACGAATCAAATCACTGATTTCGACAAAATTTGAATGCGTTGATAAGGGCCCGTTGCAGATGTTTTTGGGTATGCAAATTCAGCGCGATGGCGATATAGGCAACATATCGATGAACCAGTCCCTTTATATCAAAGATATGTTACAACGCCACAGCATGGAGCAGTGTAGAGTTTCCACAACTCCATTAGACAAAGGATTTCAAGTAGCTTGCGAAAGTGAAAAATGTGTGATTGAAGATCCCATGACATATCAGTCAGCAATCGGAGAGTTAATGTGGCTAGCTTTAATTTCAAGACCTGATATCTACCACTCGGTTGTGAAGTTGGCACAAAGAAATAACAATCCACATAGTGAACATGTCACAGGTGTGAAGCATATAATGCGGTATCTAGCAGCTACAAAAGATTTAAAGTTGAACTACCGTGCATGTGGACAGGCGCTTGAAGGTTTCGTAGACGCAGATTGGGGTAGCGATATAAGCAATCGCAGATCTTATACTGGATATGTATTTTTCCTGGCTGGTGGACCCATTTCGTGGAAGTCGGAGAAGCAAGGATGCGTGGCATTAAGCAGCACGGAGGCCGAATACATGGCATTATCATCAGCAGCGAAGGAAGCATTGCATTTGAGACGTCTAATGATTGAAATTGGCTGTGGTAAAGCTGATACACCTATTGTCCTGTATGACGACAATCTTAGCGCCCAAAATCTGGCAAAGAATCCAGTTTATCATGCAAGATCAAAGCACATTGATATCAGGCATCACTTCGTCCGAGAGGTTGTTCAGAATGGCGATGTGGAAATAAAATATCTTCCAACTGAAAATATGATAGCGGATGTTCTAACAAAAAATCTGTCGAAAACAAAGCACTGTCATTTTGTGAAATTAATGAGTTTAAATTAAATAATAGAAAAAGTTTAATGTAAACAGTCTCACATTGAGGAAGGGTGTTGAAAAATATATCTATCTATTTCAATGTGATACTGTAGCAAATAACAACTTGCTATACATTTACTTATGTTTTTAGAATCAACTAGTTTTAAGATTGATGTCATTTTGTTTTATGAAAATTTTTTCACATTAAAACTTATTCTCAATAAAGCGTTTTGTTCAATACATCGATACTTTCTTAAATGTCGAATATACCTACTAACTATGTGCTGTATCCTCTGACAGATACCTCTTAAAAAAAAAGTATAAACAATTACAAAAAGATTTATATTTTGCTATATTTTTCTTATGACTAATATTTAAACAAAGATTTTAAGTCTTTCAAAAAAATCATAATACAAAATCAGCTTTCAAAGTTATATTGTTTGCTTAAGGACTCATTCGATTTAACTAGGTAAATATATATCATAATAAAAACCTCCGTTTTCTCCAAATACTTTTTGCACATGAATGAATTCCCCAACAAAAAGTTATGAAAAATCTGATAAATTTCGAAAAAAAAACAATTTTATGACAAATATTTGTGTCAATTTAAATGGAGACAAAAATACAAGACCGGACACTTGGCGTGCTTTTGCAGCTGCAAGTTGTTGTCCAGCTAAATGAGTCCGTTTTGCAATTGAAATGAGAAAAAAAATTAAATGCACTCCATAGCTTGCGAAAAGCCAACGCGCACCAGCCATGTACAACACGCCATCAAGACTGACTCAACGGCGCAACGGAGACCGATGATGTAATGTGTTTATGAACAATTTTTCTTTTAATGCCAAACTATAAAATTAACAACAACATGCGAAGTGACAATGAAAGCAGTCAAGAAGAAAAAACAAACATAAATCGCAACAGCATAATAAACATAACAGCAATAACAACAAGAACAAAAAAAAAAACGTTGCAACGTCGGTGGTGCTGCTGCAACAAGCAACGCGTGCGATCAACATTTTAATGTACCAGCGTAAAATTGTAACAACAACAACAACATCAAAAAAGTGACAGCAAAAATAGCCAGCATGCTGTTGTATGATTTTTCCGAATGCAAAAGTAAATAAATAAAAACCAAACTTTAAAATTTCAAATGCTTGTAAAACAGCGGAAAATGCAATTAGAAAAAAATTGACGCCAACACACTTACAGCCCGCAGCAGACGAGCATAACACCGCTGCTAGTTTTCTCAAAATGCTCCTGTTACGAGCATAAACAGTGGTTGTTGTTAACATTGTTGAATTTTTCCATTTCTGTTTTATTTGCTGTTGCTGCTGCTGCTGCTGCTGGTGTTGGTGTTGGTGTTCGTGGTGTTGGTGAAGTGAAAGTGTTGCTGGCAATTTAACTTTTCCTTGTCTCATTTCGTCGCAATTTTATGGCATTATTATTGTTGTTGTTGTTGCCTATTGCCACCATCATTGTCTTATCAACCGTTACCTTCGTATTTCGATGCGTTGGTGGAGCAACGGCGCCGCATCTGATTGTTGCTGCTGTTGCACATTTGTGGTGGTGGTTGCTGGCTGACTGTCTGCCCGCCCGTCCGTCTCAATTGCTGCCGCACTTTAGGCGGACACATGTCGCTGCTCCATCAAAGAAAGCAACGACAAACTGCGATAGCGCACAACGATAACAACATTGTTGTTGGCAGCAACCTGCCTGTGGCGGCTGTAACATATCATAAATATGCAAGGTTGTTTAGTATGCGATCTGCATTCGCCAAAAGCTCTGAGATTTGTAGCAACATTGGCAGCAACGACAACGGTAGTAAAATATTATCTATGTATGTATGTGGTATAGTGGAATGTAAAGCAAATTGTGTTTTGCTTGTACTTATGTTGCATGTAGCATATTGCCACACACACACACACACACATGAGATGTTCGAAAATTGGCAAATAAGGCAACATATCCGTACATAAATTAGGAAATTTTATCAAAATATGCAAATCAACATGTTGCTGCTGTCGCTGCTGTTGCTCCAGGGGTAAAATAAATCAGAGCTACGGACGTTGTTGAGAAAGAAAACATTTTGTTGTTGTTGTTGTTGTAAGCGCTCCGACCGTGACGGAAATACCATACTATGTACAATACATACAAATGACGAACAGATGAACGGAATTTCATTTGACGGTTGAAGAGGGCACCAGCGGGTAGTGAGTAGATGAGACCTACATACATATTTCGCAAATAATTAACAACTTAACTGTAGCATCCTCTTTTCAAATTGTATTATCTTGTCTCTTGTTGCAATACGTGGTGAATTTCTTCATATGACAGCGTTATAAAGGTAACAGTTATGCTAATACGCTGTGCGTTTCACTTCAAAGTAACGGGTATTGGTAAAGAAAGGGTATATTTTAAGCAAAGTTAAAATTGATATAGCTCCCATAGAGCTAAAAAGTTCACCTATAATTAATAAGATCGACGTCTAAACAAGCTTGATGGCCATGGAGTGTGAGAGGGGACAGAATCAAAGAAATATTCACTAGAAAATCTGCTTAATATTGGTTTGAACCTCTCTCTTCTCAAATTCATTGAAACGGAAAACGGCTGGAAATAAGGAGATAACTTCTTGTTTATTAATTTGTATGGAATTTTGTTCAAAGATATGAAATTTTAAATAGAAAACTCCTTGTTTTTATGTTTAAAATCATATAGAGGAAATTAGTAAGGATATCGTCTAATTTTTACTAGAATCTTATTGAATTTATAAGTAAGGAAATCTTTTTATATTTAAAAGAGCCCTTTTTAATTCAAATTTTACTTTTAACGTCATTACAATCCATATGTACTTTGGGAATAATCTTCTTTGTAGTATTTTTAGTTAAATATTATGAATATTGTTCTTGGGTTTATTTTTTATTTTCAAAATGAAAATTTTCGATTTTCTTGTTTATTGTTTCAGAAGTTTTCAATAATAGTGTTTCAGAAATTTTAAAAATGAAATAAATAAAAATAAATAAAACTTTGGCAACTCTACTTTTTTTTAATTGTTCTTATATCTTATAAACAAATATTTACAACCTTTTAAATAATACATACATAAGTACTTAAACTTCTTATGATTATCTATAATCTAAACAAAAAAATTTAGGTGGGAATAGTTTTAAATTGATAAAATCTTCGACTTATTAAAACTAAGAGGAGATTCTAATGAACACCAAGATTACCTGCTTAATTTTATTGAAAATATTTTCATCTTAATTTTACATACTATCTATTCGGTTTTATTGAAATAGTTTTCATCTCCATTCAACGGGTCACCTTTTTAATAACATCGAAAAGTTTTTATTTTAGTTTTACAGAATATCTTCTTGATTTTATTGAAAAAATTTATTGAAAAGACATACCCAGCCGTAATAAGAAGGGATTCTTATTGGGAAAAAAATCATAGAGAAATCTGCTAAATTTTGTTTGAACAGCGGGGAATAAAACTCAGTAGCCATTAACGAGCTAATCTGTCATACTACGCCGTCGTACTACAGATTGTAAGCTTCGCCCCGCACGTTCGTTTTATCAGCGAACATAATTTTTGTCGTCGTTTTAACTCATTTATCATTACTCCAACAAAACAAAAATTGAGAAGTCTGTTAAACAGAACAAAAACATTCAAGTATTTAGTACAATACCAAGAATTATAGAACACCAGATTATGACAACGCCGGCAGCGTACATGTCACAGCGGTCCCTGCTATAGGAACAATGAGAAACTAAGGAGGGTGATAACTGCCACAATATAAAGCTCGGCACTTCAAATTTATTATTCTGTGTCTTTGAAAAATCAGCTTTTTAAGATCCATTAATGACGCCAATACTTCAAACGAGGCAAATACGAACAACATAAAAAATTTTGATTTTCATCAAACAGTCAGTCAAAGAGAAATTTGGTTATACAACTAGACCACTAACGTGTTAACCTGTTGTACAACGAGTTGAAGTGGTACGACAGATTAGCTCGTTAATTGTCTGCATTAGAATTGTGTATTGTATTTAAAAAAAAAATTTGTAGATGGGTATTTCCACAGAAACGATGATTTTTTTGTCCATCCGCTGACGGATCGCCTGAGTGACAGGAGGCTGGAAACTAGGTGCAAAATTTCAAAAGTAGTATTTGAATTTTGCCATATATTTTTTTTTCATGAGTTATTGTCCAGTTCAATGAAAACGCATAGAAATTTTAAAAAATGTCGATAATTCCGCCATATTGGATTGCCTCGTTACTTCTTTCATTTCATTTATTTCTTTTTTACAATAAAAGAAGCAGAAACAGTATCTGTAATTTTTTCATTTATATTGGACCCCACTATACCCCACGTAAGGTGTTTGTATGATAAAACGTATGGCTATATAAATTAAATCAATACCGAAAAAACCAGAATGCAGAGCATATTTCCCAGTCCGAAATTATTCGAATAGTGGCAGTTACTCGCAATAAATTCATAAAAACTATAACTGTTGAAATCGAAAACGGACTAGTTGTTTAAGGGCGGTCAATCGAAAAAGTCGAATGGCAACGGTTAGTCGATTGGGAGAACTTTTGCTAATGGATTAACCGGTTAGTCGACTACTCGATTGTCAAGAGCTCTAATATGTACATAACTTTATTTTTCAGGGAAAATATCTACATATGTAGATGACATTAATCATGAAAAGCCGATACCTATATTAATAATGATTTTATGGTTTAGTTTCAAAAAATTAATCAAAATTTTTGTAAGAATTATGTTAGCCTTTTGGTAATTATTTCAAGATCATTTAAATTTGTTAACTAATCGTTAACTATTATCGTGAGACTTTTATGTTTATAAAAGATTTTTTTTCGTATTAATTATTAGCGAGACAAATTTGTTTAAGTCTTCAAAAGATTTTTAGCTTGAGATTTTTGTTATAAAAGTCTTTCCATAATTACGAGTATGACGAGTGAGCAAATTTTGTAAGTTTTGAAATATGGAACTATTTCGGGGCTCGTTCAATACCATTGTGGGACTGGCGCCCAAATGACAAGTGCCAAAGGTATCCCAAACTTTTCCTTAAATGATTTCGAACTAGTACCGAAATGATGATGCATTTTTGCTAATTTTGGAAAAGTATAGCCCAATTACGTTGCCAAAAAGCAAAAGTAAAAATACGAAATTCAGTTGCTATATTGATACAATGTGTTGAAACACAACTTTTAAAATGTATTCATTTTTTCCATTACACCTTCGTACGTACAAAGTTAGGAGTATGTATATATTTATATTCAATAAATCGTTTAATTAGCAACCACCGCTGTCAAATTGTTGTCGGTAACAGTAATCAGTGACAAAAATAATGCCACGTTAAACAATTTCGTAGCAACGTTTGCCAATTTGTTTCATAGCCTGCATATGTCGCTTGCAATCAGCACTAACAATACATAGTGTTGAAAAAAAAAATAAAATTGCTTAAATGAAACTGAGCTAACAAACAATATATGAGCAGCGAAATTGCGCACACATATGGCAACGATGGCAACGCCAAACTAACTAAAAAATGACAGTCGTAGAAACGCGCTTCGCATGCGCTGTAAGTAAGACAAATCACTGCTTTCCTACTGTATGCAAGGTAAATGCAGTTGCATTAACTCTATTATGTTTTGCTCTCTTATTACCCCTGCACCTTCACATCAATTTTCAGCAGTCAGGTTGCAAATATTCCCCTATTCATAGGCACTTTCTTCATGTATGAATACACAGGCAAAGGCCGTGCGGCTGGGCTGCGTGACAATGGTGAGATGTGTTGCATGTGATTTGTAATTTGCCAATTTGAATTTGTTATTCGCTTGGATAGATGTCTTGACTTTATTGTTGGCTACAATTTAAGCGCTTTGATTGCGCAATCTTTTCTTCCATTGGGAAGAAAGCTGTTAGAGGATTTATTTAGGACCTTTTCATTATGTATAATATAAAATTTGAGCATATGATCTTATTAGAGCAATATTTTCTTTTGAACTAGTATGCACACATTTCAAAGATGTAACCCTAAAACACTATTGGTGCAAGAAAATTTCGTGAGACATTTCTGCATCGTGGTACCCAGCTTAAATTGAAAGGATGTTCGGGACACATAGAGACATGACTACTTCTGCGGGCCTTGTGCGATTGGTCAAAGGGCTTGCCCAGAAATCACCCGACTGTTGTTAGCGTGAAATAACTAAAAGTTTTACTGAGTGCTTATATAGGGGTTATATGGGAGATGGCAGTGGGTTATATGGGAGATGGGATTCCCATTCGATGATATAATTGGAATGTATTCAGCTCTCGTGCGCCTTTGCTGCTGTCCCTGTGGCTGTTACGTAGGCTGCTATGAAGAGAACAAAGAGGAGCTGTGACATTCATTTGCTCGGATGACAGAACCAGCCGTCTTTTGTCACAGAAAACCTGTCACTACCACATAGTCTCAGCACCTGCTGGTAGAATGAAATGATCATGGAGCCCAGTCTAATGCGTTTTACCAGCGATGCTAAATCATGAATCAATCTTTGCTACAAACTGAATATAGAGGAATGATTGAAGAAGCCAGTGGTTACCTTGTCAATACTAGGGTCTTCCGCCTAAAGCTATTAAATCGTTGTATGTATGAGTAAGTAGTAGAACGGGTACTTCTGCGCGGGGTTCTTGGCTGGTGGTTTGGCCTGGATAAGACTGCGGCAGTTAGGGAGGTTGGAAAAGAGCAAATATCAGCTCGTATTAGAATCAGTGAGACTAACAGCTCAAGCCGCTGCGGAATATTCGATATAAATTTAAATCGGATTATTGTCATTTGAGAACATTACACGGTTTCGCTTTCATCTCGCCTATAAGGGATCATGGCATAACTTCCACACCATACCTCATAAGCTATACTTTGCAGCACCATTCCTTCTAGAGAGGGTTGGGTTGATATGTGGAACAGAAGTTTGTTGAATATGCTCACGGATGGATTGAAGCATGATGGAATGGTTGGAGGCGGCGTGTTCTGGCAAAAACAATATCTGAGACAAAGATTCAGACTATCAGATAACTGCAAGATGTTTTTGAAGGAAGCTTATTGGCGCGTCCTTAGTAAGGGACGTAAATATTTACTCTAATAGCTAAGAACTCTTAGTTGAATGACGGTGGTATCGAAAAGGTACACTTCAATAGAACTCATTAAGCCAGGAGGTCTTCGGGGCTCCTATGGTCGGTAACTCCGGAAAGTATAGCCTTTTGATCAGCACGGTAAGCGTTGGGCCGCTACTAGAATAGCTCGGGTCACAAGGTCGTTGTGTCCTAAAGTGAACCGGAGGAGATCACGTGAGCCACTACGATGGTTCAAGACACAGCTCACATCAATTACAGGGGTCCCGACAGATAACTGCCCAATGGGAATCCACTGACTCTTACTGCTGCAACTGCTTAGAGGGCGAGGAGTTGGAATAATCTTTACACTTTTTAGAAGATATCTAGAGTGGAGATTATCCAGCATCGTATACTTTTTACAAGTACTTGACGCTCCTTAGATTATAAATAGGCGGTTGACGTTCTGTGGCATGATGGAGGAAATGGTTTTTGTTGCAGAATAAAATATATTTTTATAAGAAATGAAGTATCGGAACTTGTCAATAAGTCCATATTGGATAGTTCATATACCATGCTACAAAATTTTTGTCACACATGAGGAAATTAATACAGGCGAAACCCTAGATCTCATATATAATAAATTCGGCCTAGTTATTTTGTGTCAAATAATTCATAAATTATACAACGTATTTAAATATTGTTATCAAATAAAAGAAGATAAAATAAATTATGTGAATTGTTAATAGATTTGCGTGATATTTGCCGGCTATTCAAAGATAAAGCTTAAAAAGACCTTTTTGGGATATTCTACTACAGAATGACTACGAAACAAAAATGATTCTTTCATTTATTTAATACTCATATTTGTGTACACCATGACCCTTTTTTTCAAACTTTAAGGCCACACGCAGTAGTTAAAAACTAAAAACGAAAAATTGTTATCTTTCATGTGATATTTGCATTGTCCTCGAACTGAGATACACTGAAGAATCTGAAAGTCGACCTCATCAGTAAATTATATTTAATGCAATCGCATAAATTGTAGGATGAAAGTGCTATTTTTAACTTTACTTCACTTACATTCGTTTCCAATGTGATGTTATTTGGTCTTCCGGTTCAAATAATACCTTTTTTTAATATCATATTTTTAAATACATAATATCTTGATTACAAATATATTAGATTTACCAACACTTTCAGGTGGGTGGATTATAGCAGTTAATAAAACGAATTAAGTAGCTGATAAAATGTTGGTTAATGTTTTTGCCAATAAAGCACACGCCATGTTTTTGCCACCTTATTCATTTTGGAGCGAACGACTTTGGGTTTTCAAGATAAATTTATACAAATAGCCGCAGTTAAACAAATAAAAATCACCTAAATTAAATACGTAGGTACTTATGTATGTAACACATGTACGCTCAGGCGGTGGTCAACACCAACTAAATCGGAAAATTCAATTTTAGTATGGATATATCAAGAGCAACGCCCGCAACGCCCACCTAAACAGCAACTCGACTATAAACCAACAACGAAAGTGCAATGAAATCGAAAAGGCGATATAAAAAGAAAAGTATGTGCCGCGCCATGATTGGGAGTAGGGGCGGTGGGGGGTTTAATGCAACAAAGCAGAAGAAAAATCGATATTTGTGGTAAAATGCAATAATGGTGAATGCTTTTAATTAAAGGTAACCGCATTGAACGCTGTGGCGCTGTTACTACTACCATCCAACAAATACCAAATGTACCGAACACGCTTACACTAACATACATATGTATGTACACATACACATGCACATAGATAGAGGTGTACATATGAGCAGGTTAAGTATTATTGCTTGCGGTTCGGCTCCTCCTAATAAGGAAGGAGTTAACCGATCATTGTCAGCTGCTTGCGGTCGTCACAGCTGCTTTAGAGCAGGCAAATTGACAAAGCTAAAGCTGCGAAATGCTAGAAATGGTATGCCATTTGCAGCAGCAACATACCAAAATACCAACGTACGAACATGAATAGATACAGTGACTTAAACATTTGACCACATGTTCAGTTTTTTTTTTTATTAATACTCGCAATGTTTTTAAAAATAATTTCTTTCGTTAATCTGTACATTTTAAATATAAAAATTTCGTATGTCGGTGTTTCTGGTCACACTCCTCCAAAACGGCTCTACCGATTTTTAAGACATTTTGTTTGTATATTCGACAGGTATGAGGATATGTCGTAAAGTATATTTAATACTAGGGGGAGGGTTTCCACCTATTTGAAAAGTCGAATTTAATTAAATCATACACAAGTTATACGAAATATGAATATTTCGATGCCAAACGGTTCATATCGCTGTGGGGAAGGTTTATAGCATTTAGAGGGTTGCCATCTGATTGATAAGTCAAAAACTATACACAAGTTATACGAAAAAAGTCAAACTTAATTAAATGAAACACGATGATATAAAATGTTAAAATATGAGTGTCAAACTGTTCGTGTCGGCGAAAACAAGTAGTATACATATTTTTTTGAGAATGTTACCACCTCTTAAATGTGACGGAGACCGTAATGCGTTCTCTGGCAGGGGGATATTAATAGATATAGACAGGACAACGTCTGTTGAAATTCATTGTTGTTGTTTTTATAGTTTGTATGCAAAATATTATGGTCGTTTGTTCGCCGCTCAATAACTAAAAAGTTCTGTACCAATTTAGCAAATATAAGAGTCCAACGGTTCGTTTCGCTGGTAATCTATTTAACATCTATATTTTGAAGAGAGCTGGTGGGAACTCTGTCAAATTTAATTATACAATATTAAAGAATGGGCGCCAAACAAAAGAGTCTTAAAAATTTTCAGTTTAAACATTTAACATATTTTTGAGGTGTTCGAAGAGGGTTGCCATCTGTTTCAAAATTAAATTCATTTCAAATTAAATTAATTATTATGTAATGAGTATCAATCTCAATGGCTTTGAAAAACCTTAGTTTCTAAAATATATTAAAAAAAAAATTTTACGTGAGTTAAATTTCGAAAATATTTTAAAAGAAGGTTGCCACCTGTTTAAAGGTAAATTAAAACAACTTAATAAATTTAGCAAAATTATTCACCATGCGTGTCATGATAAAAGGTTTAAGAAAGCTTCATTCGAAAAATATTTCTGAGAAGTGTTGTCATCTCTTCAAGAACTTAAATATAACTTGATTAATAAGTTAAACCAAATAATCTAATCAAATACTGTGAGTTAATAAGTTTATTGCCATAAGTTAAATGCAATAGCCTTAAGGGGGCTCGATCGCGAAGCAATTTCTAAAGAAGGTTACCTCCTGATTAAAACTTTTAATTCAATGCACTTAATAAGTCAGCTATAGTTTTATAATATCAGTGTAAAACGAAAGACGGTTTACAAAATTTATTTTAAAAATAGAGGCTCAAGAGGAATCATGATTGTAAATTTTTTGAGAGGATGTCAACTGTTTGATAAATTGAATACAAATGAATAATAGCTTAATTGAAATCGGAATATATCACATCACATCCGCCGGCCGTAATATTCAGAGGAGGGTCTTTATTTGCTGGTCAAATACCGTTTGGATGTAGCGAAGCATACCCGGGTAATTTTTTATAAAACTTTAGCTCGGTATATTGCGAATGGCATTTAAATCAGATTTTTTTTTTGCAAAATTGATTAAAATTCAACAAGTTTTATCAAGATTTCTAGGTTCTGGAGCTTTATAAAAAATTAGGGAATAATTTTGTCATGAAAAACATTGCGAATATTATAAAAAATCTCAATGTAATAAATTGTTTGAATCACTGTATATTACAGTTGCATCTGCAGATAGCATTGTTGGTAAAAAAAAAAAATTGATTTCCACCACCAGCGCAATGAAACTTTGTATGCGCCCCAACAATATGTGGCATTAGCAAAAAAGGCTCAAGGCAAGTGGCGGGCGAAATGTTGCAGTATGCAATGTGTTTGTGTGTATGTGTAGGTACGTGCTGGCAATTGATTGAATTACCTACTATTTGCGCGTGAAATACGCCGCAGCAACAATTGCAGATACGACTGATCTGCTGTTGCTCGAGACTGCGATGGCCAAGCAGTGCTTTCAATTTCTCAAATCCAATACGCCTCACAACTAAGCGCTGCTACAGTGGAGGCGCTTCTTCCGCCTCGGCTTGAATGGCATGGAGGAGTTGATTCGCATGCTGCTGGGTGTTGCGTCGCTCAAGCTGTGTGTGAGTGCAACAAATTAGCTGCAAATTTAACAAATTGCGAAAAAAAATTCAAACATAGCACGCTATGCCGCTATGCCGGCAATCGGCGTTCGCTTTGTGGTGAATGTGTGGGGTGACCATGCGCTTGGCAGATACATAGTAGATACCTTGGCCGGAACGAAGGCTGGGTCGAGTATTTGTTTAGCGGACTCATAAAGATAAAAGTAGGTGCAGATCGTTTACGACAGCTACGTGCTGCTTTTGTTATTGTTAATGCCGCCGTTCAGTGCTTACTAGGCTTGCCAACTTGGCGGAATTCGATGGGACTGCACACGTAAATATTTGACTGCATGCTCGGATTTTTAAAATATTGCCCAGACATAAGTAGCTAAAAGATTTCTAAAAAAAATAAAAAAAAACTCGTAAGAGAAAGAGAGAAACACTGAACACAGTGTGACCACTTTTATCACGTAGAGCATCCAGGAACAAAAAAACTAGTAGCAAAATTCCTGTAAAATGTCATCTGTTCGCTCTCAAAAAGGAAGGCATCCAAATTGTACGCGAACGCAAATTCTAAAAAATATATTACTTTTTTGCGTACTACAATCAGTGGCGCGCATCCTGTTGATTTTATGGCAGGCAAATTGCTGCAAGTAAAAATTTAGAGAATACAAAGGTTGCGCACCCATCTCGTACTGCCAACCGGCTCTCGGTGAATTTGACAGAATCAGCTGTGTGTTAACTTCACAGCAGAACATCTTTTTTAAATTAATATGATTCCTAGTTTATTTTTACATATATTTAGGGGATTCACAATGTCATAAATTAAATTTTTAATAAGCTTAAAATTTATTTGTGTGATTATAGTTCGCTCGCAAAAAAAAAGATTCGAATAAAAACACTACTTAAATTTTTTTGAAATATTAGCATCTGATAGCAATACGATAGGCTACGAAATCTCGTGACTTCCCCAACTGAAATATAGACTCCAAATATCAATCTAACTTGTAAGGTCGAATAATACTCAGATTAGACTTTTTGAAGATACAAAACTTTAATGACATTTATTTACTGGAATTTTTATTTCCAGTACACAAAAATATATATTTAACTATATCCTTTTGTTGCAAAGATATAGTGTAATAAACTTAGATTATCAATTAAAAATTCGAAGGCCTGATATTGAGAATCCAGCTGCGGTTAAATTGTTGAAAAAAGAGGATAATTTTGATTCCTTTTTCCCACCATAAAATAATGGATGAAGCAATTTTGTCCAGGAGGAGAAACTTTTCGAGGTCATCACGTATGACAACATAAAATTTGTTGAAGAGACAGTACTGAGAAAAAGGCAAAAAATTTAGAGAGTTAGCAATTATGAATAGCGTTATGTCAACTTCTTTCCACTGTTCTATCTCTTTGTGAAGCCTGACAGAAAGGCTGGAGTGACGTCGTACGCGCTCACCACGAATAAAAGCGCAGAGGTGACTAAATCTCATAAAAGGCTTATGGCTACAATCCCATTGGATTCCGAAGACATTTTCAAGATTCATTCGATGTGCCTGGGTTATAATCCTGGCCGGGACAAGTAACATCAAAAATTTAAAAAAAGTTTTTTCTAATAGCGGTCGCTCCTCGGTGGTAATTGAAAACTTCCGACTGTATTTTTCACACAAATTATTTGCCGTACGGAGTCGCCGTAAAACTGTTAGTGCCTCAATTTGTAGGAGAAGTTCGGCCAAACATCTAGCTATGAAGCCAAATTATTATTATTATTATTATTATTATTCTAATTTAGGTTTACCCTCCACTGTATAGTTCAAACCATAAACTATTAGATCTTACAACGTGTTTTTTATATATTGGACAAAATTTTGAGTTTGAGTTATTACCTTGGCTCTTTATCATAATATTTAAAAAATACAATAAAGTCATAAGCAGTCATAAAATCGCGATATTGTGAAGTAGCTTACAATTTACTTCTGTTCATATTGTTGGATTTAAAAAAAAAAAAAAATAGGACACCTTGATATATTTTAAGCTTTTGAAATTATATGATTATGTGACATACGACTCGTTACGACAACTAAAAAAATAAATCAAGGGTGATAGAATGGAGGTTACGCATTCCTTGACCATGTCACAACTAAAACAAAGCAAAGAGGAAGAGAAAGAGGGATCAGGAATGTAAGTGGAAAGTCTCAAAGTCTCAAATATTCGTCATCGCTTTCTACCAGAGAGCTGTAACGGATACATAATTTTCGTGTATACTCTAGCATCTAACAAAATCCCTTTTTGCATCAATCTCTTTAATCGAGCGATTGAGCTGAAGGCGAAAATGTTGGTCACAACACTCGAGTGCTTTTCGTACATATTTGATTGGGTTCGGGTGCTTTGCAGATCTATAAAGTCGAGTGTTCGAGTTTCAACTCGAGTGTGCATGGCTTTGCGCAGTGTGATCGGCAGTGCAGTGCACATATGGTAAAAACTCCTTTCAATATTATCTATTGTTTATGTGTATACAGCACTTACACTTTGCCATTTCTTATATTTTTGCTTACACAAAATGCGACATCACGACGCCTACATTCCGTCTGTAGATTTAACTCGAGCACGTTCGAGTATCCGTTTCATTAGTTGCACAAATTATGGGTTAGCTGCGGGTGTCGAGTGTGGCATTCGCTTGTGCTCGATTTTTGGCGATGGTGATTAAACAGACTGGACCATACTCAAAACTGCTCTCTGGTGTACAACTCGATCGAACACATAGCTGCCGAGTGTGGCATTCGCTTGTGATCAATTTGTAGCGAGGGTGATCAATCAGGCTCGAGCACACTCAAAGCAGCTCTCTGCTTTCTACATTCTACAATTTAAAATTTAATGTTTATTTTCAGCTGTGACGTCACAAAAACAGCTAATACTTTCAAATTCGCCAAATACGGAGTAATATAAGAATCCATTGCCCCACCATTATATTCTCTACATAGCTGTATTAATATTTTGGTTTGCACTTTTTTAATCAGAAAAATCCAGTGATATTAGTTGTCTGTATCAGATTGTTTTGCCGAAGACCAAGATGAATTGGCAACCCTAGTGTTTACTCCCGCAATGTAACCAGTGAATGCTTGTGTATGTGAGGTGGAAAAATAATGGATAGCGCATTTTAAGGCTCACTTCTGAAAAAAATTGTTGCCAGTGTAATTGTTATTAAATAGATATCTTTCTTAATTTGTTTTAATTTAACGAATGTTTTTTTTAGTGGTTGTTTTCTTTCTGTTTCTGTTTCTGTTTTGGCTATTTGCTGTGTTGCGTAAATTTTTCGGTGGGTGCCCACAAGATGCAACATCAACCACCAACTAATAACCAAGTATTTATTATCAATTACAAATGACGATTTTTATTACTGTATAAAAGTATGCGACATGGCATAGTGTTTGTTGCTGCCTACTTTCCTATTGCTCACTGCACGCCGCTCTAGTCATTTAATGGCGCTAACACTCACTTTGGTCATACATTTTGTGCGTTTTCTTTATCGTTCAAGGAAGTGTTGGAAAGCCAAAACAAAAAAAAAAAAAAACAAAAACAAACAAAACAAACAAACCGACAAAAAGTTCACCAAAACAAAAACCCAAAAATATAATAGATTTGCAAATAAGAAACATTGTGTGCTTGCTATAAACGCGTTGATTCATTTGCGCTGATTATGTTGCATGCTACCGGCGAACGGCATATGGGGGCAGCAGCATGCGGCTTATCGTTAGTCTAGTAAGTATTTAAGTATGATATTAATGAACCGCTATTGATGGTGAAAAAGCAATTAATTTTGGAATGGAAATAAAATCTCAAATGCGGAAGGTGAACATTATTCTTCTCTTTTATATTTAATTTTTTTTTTTTTTGATTTGTTGTACTGAAGCTCCTATATAATACATATATAACATAATTATATAACTAATGCTAAATAACCATCTATCAGACAATTTAATCAGCTCCGTAATAAGTGTAAATGATTTTTTAAATGTTAAGAACTTTGCTTTTAATTATTTACTTTCTATATCAAATATTTTGGTAAGTTTTGCGCAAAATCAATAAATATTCTATGTATTTTATTGCAGTATTTTATATGCAGTTTATGTATTTTTATTAGAGCAGTCAATAAATATATATATCATAGAAATCTTAAAATTGTTTAGACTGCTTTTGCCAAATTTGTGGTAAATTTCCTCAGAAAACGCATCGTAATATGATGACAGATTTGGTCAAAAAAGCGTACGAACTTTGTTTTGGATTTTCTATTGATGAAATGTACGAAAAATTGGCTGCCAAAATTATGTTGCACCAGTTGCTCAAGAACGTTGTGAGGTTGGCTTGAAGGAAGTAGCAAATCTGCAAATCTGCATCTGCAAAAAGTCCAGTTCCTCGTGAAGAAGGCACTTTACCCCCAGTACCTCCAAAGAATAACGCGAAAATGAATAATGTTAATACTTTTGGTCTATAGACAGACTCCATTGAGTTTCCTTTCAAGAAGGACTTTTTCATCTTCATCTTCAAGTCTATCAAAAGAACATTATTTTCGTAAGCAATCAGATTTGAAGCGCAATTTGTTGGATCAAGACTTAAACAGTGGAGTTTGTGGCATAATAATACGAAAATCTCACATTTTCGTACGACCAGTGGAGCACGCAGAAAAATATTATTTTTTTTTATTAAATTTAGGCGTACAAACAAGAAGATTTTACGAGTTATTTTTCGAAAGGCGATGATTTAGTGTTTTTTCAATGATGCTGCAGGGCTTCTGAGACCTTTTATTGGTGCTTCTAAGAATTGTTTGGAAGCCGTTTTATTCCACAATGATAATAAATACCTACCCATTAGTGCCCCTCGCTTATGCGAAAAACATGAGAGAAAATTATATAAATTTTGAGATATTACTTGAAGACTTAAATTATCCTTAATACCTATGGAATATACATATACATTTGTCTCGTGACAAAATGTTATGTAAAAAAAACAACAAAATCAGAAAACTCCTATGAAAGAGGAAGTATTGTTCTCTAAACTGAGCTTAGTTTGGAATATTTCAAGACATCAAGTGTAAATTATTTTTTGTCTAAGTGTTGGACTCGTCTCTAAAATGCTTTAAAAATGAAGTTGATTTATGAAAATAGTCTATATGTATGTACTTAAAAAATATTTATTTTATTATTATTACTTTCAGGCTTTTATAGCTTTTAAAATATTGTGAAAAGTAAAAAATGGCTTAATACCCCACAATTTTTATATATTTTACCCTAAATTTGATTTGGGGCCATTTCGCCATCTTAAATTTTAGGTTTATGACGATTTTCGTAGTTTTTTATAAGAACATTTTTTTTGCGCGACGCCTAGGCCACGACTGCATACGTGCTAAACTTGCATGGATATGTAGGGATAACTGGGATATTTAAAAAAAATCGGCTTGTGGTCAATTGTATCCTTGAGGTTCCATTTAGTTACCATTTGGGCTCATTTTATGATATTTTCCATGAGGTTTTGGCATAAATTCTAAATTTCTTAAACGGATGTTTTACTCAAAGGTTTCCAGGGCCGTGAATTTAATTACGGCACAGAAAGAGGTTTAGAACGGTTACATTTGGTGATATTATCCTAGCCATGGCGATCCATGGTTACATCCTATTCCTTTATACCAGATTTGCAAAAAAAAACGCCCCAACTCGGATAAAAGTTACATTAATTGCAAAAGCAATTCTGTTATCTCCTTTCAAGAAGCATGCGATTTGATTAGTGCTATTTAAGAACGGAAAATATTTGTAATGGAACAATTTTTGTTGATTTAGTTATAATTTAAAAATACTATATAAACAAAAATGGATGTCAATTGAAATTTCCATTTTCTTAGGGCTCATTCATAAAAGCACAGTTCTTTCACTTCTCAACACTACATCTGAGATTCGATATCAATTCACCGAGTATATTTTGCTGAATTTGTGTTGTTGCTTTACACGCAATTCGTTATTCCACATATTGTTTTTTTTTTGCAAGTCGGTTACATAGAAACTTTAAGTATATGTACATATCAAAACCAAACTTCAATTTTGATTTAATTTTTATAAATGACAGCGGATACCTGAGTTACATTTTAATAAGATTCAATTTAGCTAACGGCAAAGACAGCAGCATCCAAGCCATCAATACCGGCGCCATTCTCTGCACATATATTTGATATCAGCGTCGCAGACAGAGATATCGCAATGCAAATCGGCAAAACTCATTGAAAGATCGTCACGATTTCACAGTTTTAATGACAACGAAAGTGCAGAAGCGGCAAAAGCAATAAGCATCTTGATTGCATTTGCATAACACCCGTACATTCGTTCGCAACAAAACAATCTTGTAAGCGTGCGACACTGCCTAGGAGTAGGTACATGTTGCGAATGGCGCAGTGGACGACAAGCAATATTGATGGCAGGGGGACAGCGGAGCGCTGGGAAATGGAATAAGTAATATTGCAATATTCGCAGATGGACCGCCGTGAAGCAATCAAACACAAAAGTTGAAGCACTTTTACACAGCTATACATCTACATATGTATGTGTGTTTGTGTGTTTGCAATGGGCTGGCATGTTTGTTGCAAATATTTTGCTATGCCTGCTTTTTCATAATGCAATATTGCAGCGCATATTCGGCGACACACATTAATTGCTTCCGTCAGCAGCTGATATTTCAACAAATTGCAAAAAATTAACCATTCGATTCGAATGCGAGGCGCCAAAAAGCTAAACATTTTTCGTTAAATGTGTTGTTATTTGGTTGAGATCGCTCGTCTTTTTTGTACACTGGTTGGCATGATGCATAGAAATGCAAATTTCGTATCAAAAATTGCATGCAACTTATGTTTATGGGCGCATTTAATTTCGAGCGACAGGCGCATGTTTTTTTTTCGTCAGTGAGACACATAAGGAGACAACATACGTAAATGTATGTGTATGTGTTATATATGTGTTGTGTGTGTGTGTATGCATGTAAGTGGCAATTACTCAGTGTTAAAGTTCAAGCCAACTGCCAAAAAGTCAACCGCTCGCTGAGCGTTAAGCGGGTGGACAGTAAGCCGACTACAATCACGATCGTTTATGCCCGCCTTCAGCTTTTTGCATTGCAAATATTCGAAAAATGCTTTTGAAAGCAAATGTGCTCCAGGTAACTTCCTCATACTACATACACACACACACACACACACACACATACACACATGACATGACAATCAGCGACAACTACACCACAACCATAACACTCGCCTGCGAAACAAATGCACCCACTGTGCATGAACGGATATGCAATGTGCGTCCGCAACATGTTGCAATGAAGTCATTTATTCGCGCAAACAGCAACCGTTTGATGTTGCTTTTGGTGTTTTGCGATGATTATTATATCGCCATATTTGGTTATCTATTTTCTGTGATTTTTCCTGGCCACATTCACTGATTGTGCGGCTAGATTTTTTTTCTACACCTAATTCCGCACGGTTTGGTGTTACTTTTTGTTTTTGGGGTGTTTTTGTTGCTGTGTTGTCGCAGTTGGTCATTTCATCTGATAAATGTCAGTCATAAGCGTCGAAACGAAAATCGTGCAAATGAGCGCCATATTTCGCGGCATTTGCAAAATCCGTTACGGGCATTTATTATAAATTTTCGTTATTATTGTTGTTCGCGCTTTGCTGTTGCAACATTTTTATTGGCAATTTGCTTGAAAGATTCCCAAGCTTTTTTGTTAGGCTAGCCGACATTGATACTATGAGACGCAAATTTTTGGAAAATCACAAAAGGCGGCTGACTGCGAATGAGGCGTAAGTTGAATTTGTTCATTTTTGAAAGAGTTGGAAATTCTTTGATATTGAAGTGCATCGTTGGTCAAAAGATGGTATAATGATTTGAATATATGGGAAATGGGTTTTTTTTGGTTACCTCAGCGGCCTGGCGTCTTTCTGTGTGACATACTTTTAGACGAGAAAGCAGGTAAAGGAAAGGCTTTGCAGTTATTTTGGATCCTTGCAGAGGCTACACACGTGCAATCCAAAAACTCGAGTAAGATAGTTTCCCCTCACATAATATATGTCAATAAAAGTGCAAAGTTTTGGACGTATTTTTATAATCCCTGAAATATTTTATCTGAAAAGTCGCTAAAAGTCGATATTATAGTCTATATTGCGTTAAATGGCAGCGAGGCCTAGTGAGACTCATTAATTTAGGTCCATGCATATCGCATGGAGGACAATGCGTTACCCTTATTCCCCAGAACCCCCTTCAGCTCTATATTCTATATTGATATGAGATCGTCTAACTTACTGAAAAATAACTACCCAGAGTTTCAGCTCTCCTTGTAGCTACTGCCAGATAGAGGCAGAGTAGGTGATGTGTGGTCTGCTCCTCCTCCACATCTAGACAGCTTCTAATGCAGTCATTTCAGGGGACAACTAGTTCTGCTTCAAATACATTTCTCAAACATAGCCTGATAGGAGCACAGTCGTCATCTTAATTTACTGTCTCCTTAGATTGAGTAGAGATTTATTTTGTTGGTCACTAATTAACCACCAGAGAGCTCTTGCGATTTGGCGAGTTAGCTCTGGCCAAGAATGGAATACACGATTGCGCCTTCCGAGAACCACTCTCTTTGTCGATTTTACAGCATTCACCCATTCGCTGATATCATAAAAGTATCTTTATTTTATGCTGATATTTTTTTCATATGTAAAACTTTTATTCGTTCTGTCATCTATTCTGTTCTTCCTTTTCTTCTTTGCTTATTATCTCCCTTTCATAACGTGAAGTCTAGTTGCACTCTGCCCGATTGGCGCAAAAAGTTTTTGCTGAGCTGATCAATAACTTAGATTTCTGTAGGGGAATGCCAAGAAAACCACACGATATGAGTTGAAAATTCCTGCGCCATATTTTTGTTTTAGTTAGCCACCGGTCAGTAAAAATATAGATTTCATCACGAGGAGCCGCATTACACAGTAGCAGTGATGCGATTTTTAGAAATTGCCATTAGCTCCGCCAATCAGGCAAATCAAGATTAGAGTCATCAGTATAAATATAAATGGATCAATTTTTCCTAAACCCACCTTTCAGGCAGTTTTTTATTTTTTAAATGGCTTCCATTTTTCTTTATATTTTTATAAACCGATCGTAAAAATTTGACTTTTAGATGATGCTACAGATGATGACTGTAACAACAAAAATAACGGACAGATTAATCCGAAAATTGAGATGAGTTGCTTTAAAAGATTGCTCTTGTTAAACTACATGTTGTGTATAATCTGACAACGTTAATCGTTCTAATTTTCAGCGACTTATCTACCCACCCTCGCATTCAATGGCATAACATTTTGTATAAATAAAAAATTATAATGCTGGAGTTTGGGAACTTTCTGTTAATCACTGTGGTAAGTACTCGCAGAATAAATAGCTGATGCGCCATACGCATGCGCAGATACTTTAGTTGTAAAATTTTTTCTACATTTGTTTTTTTTTTACATTACTTTACGACTATTTGGATAGCAAATGGTTGAAAAAACTGGGTAAGCAAGCCGCGCGTGGATAATTCTTTATGATGAATAAAGGTATGAAGAAATTTGAATGACACAGCGATAAAGACTGCAGGTACATATGTATATGTGTATATTTGTATGTACATATATACAGTGTGAATAGTATTTTAATGAACGAGTGCAAAATGATTGTACAACTCTTAAGAATTGACAAAATAAAAACAGTTAATTAGATTAGGCGGGCGTGTTTTGAAGAGAACACAAACAAACAAGAAATGATCAATGTCATGCTGGGAGTTTTTTCCAATCTAAGTACATTTGCAATTTGTATACATGGGACCTCAGAGCGGTAATTGAATTCCGACATCGTTTTTATTTCGTTCCAAGGGACATTAACCCCATTTACAACAGTTGAGTTTCGAATATTTCGTAATGGGTGGGTGCGTCGATCAACGATTCCACTTCCACTTCAGACAGACGGTGAGGTAAATTAAATGTCATTACATTTACCAAGCTATTAGGGTCATATTAATCAAAACAAAACAACAACAACAAAAAACACAACAACCGCAGACTATGACTATACAACTAAATGTGCAAATGTATATTAAAAAACACAGCACCATTTTAACGGTATTTCATTGAAATTACAAATTTGAGGTCAACAGTTCGCAGTTATCCACTTCTATTTTCAGCTACCATAAACCATTTCTCCCAATTACTGACATGAATTAGCGCATTTGGGTCGAAAGAAAATTTGTCGCTGCAACACTTTCTCACCTTTTTTTGTTTTTTTGTGCCAATTTTCTCGCAACTTTTAGCCAGCTGCTGTTTTGCATTTGTATTGGTGATGATTGGGGCTACATCGAAAACGTTTCGGTTAGTTTATTTGAAAAAAAAGGAAATGAAAAAAAGTAGAAAATGGCAAAAACAAAGTTGTTGTATTGTATAAAAAGCGCAGCATTAAAAACCGAATTTGTCCAACAAACGCAGTCAATAAATTCAGAACGGTGTTTAAAGACAGCATTTTAGCAAAAACTAGCAGTCGTGCCACCACGTTTTGACCAGCTACAGCAGTCCTTGGCCAATAAGTAGTTTATCTAATGCCCTTAAGTGGAGAATAGCTTTGCGTTCGATTATTGAGGTGGGCATGTCTTTTCAGCCCAATAGGAAATACAAGGACATGTTAGAAAAGGCTAAGAGAAAAGGTGTATTAATTAGATCTTGAAGGATTGAAAAATTGCGTTAATAGAGCTGAGAGCAACCGAACGTCATGAAAGGTAGAGAATGTTAGGGTAAAGAAGAAATTCTAAAGAAGTAGAGAAATAAGCGACTAGGTAACCAAACGACTGAACGTTTTTTTGTGTAAAAAAGTGTCAACACCAAAAAAAAATCTCTATTGATGTCAGCAAATAGATGGATACTGTCAAATCGACAAAGAGAGGATTAGCGGGACGCGGAAAGTTCAAACTTGTAGTCTATCATTTTGGAGCACGAATGTTTATTAGGGTTAGGATACAAAAAAATCGGCACTCATACAAAAGAAAATCGGTACTGTTTTTCCATCGAATGGAAAAATATAAATATTTACGTGAGTTGAACCCATTTGAAAATATCATCAAAAAATCAAAAATGCCGTTAATTATTACACTACATTTCCAAAATAATTTTTTTCTAGGGATTGGACCAGACCAATTTTTTGTTAGAGATTGAGTTATAAGTCAAAAAGTTAGCCTTCGAAATCGAGATATGTGGCTTCGAATTTCGAAATTGAACCTTTGCTAAACAGCTAAAAAAGTAAAAACATCGAAACAACGGAATCGGAACGCTGTATAGCACTCGGCTGGTTTTTAGCCCGACCCAATTTCGTTTGACAGATTGAGTCATGTGTCAAAAAGTGAGTTTTCTGATTTTCGAAGTTAACCTTGGAAATTAAGATATTGGGCTTCGAAGCTTAAAATTGGATTTTCGGAAAAAATATGTTTAATTATTGCATGTAAATAACTTTGAAAAAAGTAAAAGTATGGGAGCGGTCCACCGTTTTGTTCTCTTTTAAATGGTGTGTTACTTCTTTTGTACAATCTTTACAATGTTCCGATTCCATTGGAAAAAATTTACGAGGGTTGCCTTTTATATTTTGCGCCTAATAATGAAAACACAGTCAAAAATTAAGGAAAATAGTGTTGTTGTTTTTAAAAATATTCTCCATCCAAGTCAATACACTTCTGCATTCGCTTGAACCAATTTTCAAAGCACTTTTGCCACTCAGAAGAGGATACCTCTAAAACGAGCTGTTTGAAGGCTTCTGCAGCTCCTTCAGGCATTGAAAAACGTTGACCTAGCATTTTTTTTTTGATGTTCGGGAATAAAAAGAAATCATTAGGTGCCAAATTAGGGCTGTACGGCGGATGACCCATCAATTCGGCCTTTTGAGTCCTCAAAAACTCTCTTGTGTGAATCGATACGTGAGAGCTCGCATTGTCTTGGTGAAGAATGATTTGGCTTCGGTGGTTGGTTTTATTTAATTCTCCAAAAACTTTTGGCAAACATATGGTTGTATACCACTCAGAATTTTCCGTTTTAAGTTTATCTAGTGGAACAGTTGCGACATGCCCAGATTTTCCGAAAAAACGGGCGACCATTTGCTTTGAGGTCTTCTTGCGCGAAGAACTTTTGTTGGATTAGGCTCGTCTTGGAACACCCATATAGTCGATTGCTGCTTTGTTTCCGGCTCATTTTTATTATTTATCTGTACAGCTTAAGTAAATCTTAAGAAAACCTCACCTGTTTTTTGTGAGAAACCTCAATGCACATACAGAGAGGCGAGACGAATACGTTTGAAGGTAAGACAAAGTAATTTCGATCATCGAAAAAATGTAGGAACATTCGTTTAGTTACGAAGGAGCATCGACTCCGATAATGATGACAATCTTTAAAACCAACCAAATAATTAAAATTTTATTACGGATCCAACGCTTCAAAATACAAACCAGGAACATTTACATTTGAAGAACTATTTATATTTAAATTAAAATATTTTGTTCAATAAAATTAGTTACGTTTCCAGAATATATGATAAAAGGAATGGCAATTCGCGTAACATATTTCAGACAAGCAACTTCTGAGATTACAAAAATCTTCAAAATTAAGCACAATGAGTAACTTTTGTGATATTTTATTATGTTTTTTCAGAAAAAAATATTATTATTAAAGAAACTGTATATACTATATATTATAATGCAATTAGCGTTGTATGTTTTTGCACACACAGTACATTCGATTCATGACAATTATGTTGATGATGAGAAGTGCGCTAATTTCATAGATTTTTAAGGGGTTTCACCTTTTTTTAAACAAAAATCATAAATGATTCCAGATTTTTACCTGGAAATATCCAGTTCCATCATACAGTTTTTGAAAAAAATAAATAAAAGGACTTCCATTTTGAATACAAATCAAGAGTAAAATGAAAAACGGTTAGGGTCGGCAATTTTAGCGCCCAACTTTCAACCCAAATCATATGTTAAAAATGTCAGAAAACTTTTAGTAATATTAAAATCCAGTTTTTTTCTTCTTAAGAATATGAAACTGAAGAAAAAAAATGTTTTCGAGATGTTCATCTAGATTCAAACGAGGAAGGTGGGTGTTTTATGTCAGCAGAATTTATAATTATAGCTTAAATTTATGATATTAGGTTTTAGCATTGTAAAAATTATTAATTAAAATAAAATCAAGTTTGATTGTTCTCTAAGGGTGAGCGGTCAAGTAATCGAAAATGAGAATAAATTTAACTTAACAGTTCCAACATACTTCTAAACTATTTTTCTAAGTTTTACTAGTATTCAAAATTAGCTATAACATTAAATTAAGGCACTGCGAAAATTCTGACAAACTTGTATACATTTAGGTCATTTATAAGATACAATAATGGATCGCAAAGTTACAATTTTAAAGTAACTTAAACCTTTTGTTGTTATTGTTAGATTACAGAGTAAAAAAATACAACTTTACATTTGTAAAATTTTACATTTAGCCAGATTACATCTTTTGAAACCTGTAAGTATTAATCGAGTATCAGAAACTTTAACAATACTCATTTTTTAAATAAACATGACTGATATTTAAACAACATCTTAATTTCCTGCTGGGCTGCTATCCGCCCTTTGCTACTGCAATGGCGCACCTTTTGGCTGCCCTATTAGGCCGTGTAATCCTTTTTTTGTTTGTTTGTTTGCGCGAACGAACGGTTGATGTGATCTGCTTTGCATGATCATTTAAATTTTCTCTCATTGAACTTCCGTGACTGTGAAACACTTTTATACCAAAAAAAAAAAAAAAAAAAAAAAACGAAAAACAGAGTTTGCTGTGAAAACTCCTTAAAAGGGAAAATGCATTTCCCTAACAATGTACAGACACAACGGAGCTTTTGCTTTATAATTAGTAACCAACAAAAAGTGGTAGCATTTGCCACGATCACCACACCACATGCACATACCAAATAAATACATAGAGCTGTTATACAAATTTGAAAATGTTTACGTTTTTTCAAACAACAACTTTTTCCAGACACTGAACGAAATGTAAACATTTTTTCTCATCGACTTGACGTGATCTTATAAACTTTGATCCTGGGTTAAATTAAACTCGATCACTACCATTAGTTATTTTTCGAATATTTGTTGCTCGCTTATTTTTTACTCTTATTTTCTGGCAGCCATAGACAATTGTGTCATCACACCATTAGCGTGAGTGTTCGGTGGAAAATGATGTTGACATAAATTTCGTCTGTCCGCTGGTTGGTTGGCTTCTTGGGTTATTTGCCTCTGTGCTTTTTTGCCTACTAGATCAATACTTGCAACCGCAGGCATGAGAGCAGTTCCAGCGGTCAAAAAGTGGCCATGCTATTTACTCGTAAGTACTTATGTATATATCGCTGAAACGTGACATTATGCTACTTTCAAATTTTGATTTTTCAATTTTACTTAATATGCTTAACTTACATAGATCCACTTTGATACATTTTATATGCAATACTAGTTATTGCGTTGTTTATATTTGCTTTTACTTTTGCATTAGTATGCAAAAAGTGTGCACCATTTTTGAAGTGTAACGATCAGTGATCCTTCAACGAGATCAGCGATATTGATATATATATATACATATATGTATATATATATATATATGACTGCAGTGGGTGATATGAGCTCAATAGTTTTAAAGAGAAAAAAAAAAACAGTGAAAAGAAATCCCACATACGTAACACGCGATGGCGATCACTATCGATCGATCAAAAAGTGTTCGGCCTGCTTTGGAGTTTCCGTAGATTTACTGCACTTTCCCCCATTTACTTGACTTTTGTATTTTTTGTTTTGTTGCGATGCTGCATGCTTTATAGCCTCTGTGGCACGTGAGTGTCAGGTGGTCACTATGCATCAAAATGGCCTACTGCTGACGTGATTTCATCAATGTAAATATCAATGTTGATCGGTGTTGGTGGCGGCGATTAAACGCGATGTATGTATATCAAACTAACTGAAATCAATTTAATTGACGAAATCTTTTTTTTTTTTTGCTGTACTTTACTATTTCATGTTGCAGACGAACGTTGCAGTTAAAAGCCGATAATGATGTGCACGATCTGCAGCTGTACCGAATGTCAGCAGCTAATCCACACAATCACTCTGATCTTCCATCCATGTCAGTTGGGTATCTATCATACAATATAAGTAAAGTCGCGTAGGAATCGAGCGCTAAGACGTACAACTCATTTGGCAGCTCATCGCTTTTGCAGTGCGTGCACTTGCTCATTACTCTGCTCAATTACCGACTCACTAAGTGGAAAAACGTTGCGCACATGCAATGTTTGCAAACATGCAATTCGATTGCAACAAAATTAAGTTGATCTGCATTTTTGGTTTATTTTGCTGCACTGGGAGAATATTTTGAATGCTATAAACAATAATGATAATTTTAACTATTTCGGGTGACTGCATCATATAACTGAACTTCTTCTTTAATTTGTAGTGTGCTTCTTGATATGGTATCAAAGAACATAAATGAAAGGGCCTACAACTTTACGTTTCATTTTTTAATGATTTTTTTCACCGCCTTCTAAACGCTTAGGCGATTTTGACCGATTCCAAAATAGCATCCCAGCCTTTGGCTTGCTAACCGGCGTCAACTAGAGGCACCAAGTGTTGCCAAGCCTTTCTCCACCTTGTCTTTCGAACGGAGAGAACCTTCCTCTTTCTCTGCTACAACTGGCGGGTATAGCGTTCAATTCTTTCACATAACCAAGCCTACGAGTATGTTGCCATAAAACTAATGTAGTTAATTGCTTCATCGTATGTGGTATTCGCCATCGCAAAGACGTAACGTTTCGAAAATATTTATTTCGAATTCTCCAAGCATCACCTCATCCGATATTGATAGCGTCCATGCTTTTGTGATATACAATAGTGCGGGCTAGATGAGAAACTTATAGCTTTGGATCGTCGAGAGGCAGCTTTACTCAGCTCAATGTACCACTTGTTGGCAAGAGAGATCCCAGATTCCCAGATAAACAAAGTTCCCAAACTCTTCGAATGTGATGTGCTAGCCAATACGCGATTGTAATGCCTGTATATTGATGACAGGATGTACTTCGTTTTGCCAACGCTCATCTCCAGGCCCAGTCGTTTCATCCAGGATAAGTCTTCAAGCAGTTTAAAGCTCTTATAAAAGATGGTGCCTGGCGATGTTATTATTGCAGCTCTATTTATTTTTACCAACATAGAATTAAAGAATTTGCACGATAGAGTGTCATTCTGCCTGAAGTCTCGTTTGGTATTAAACACCTCGGATAGGTCTTTACAAGTTCAGAGAGAGCTGGTGGTGCTGCTCAAATTTTACATAGAGGTATAAGTTTCGTTGGGATGCCAATTTCAGACATCGTAAAGTTGACAAAGAGATGGCGCAGGGCACACTTAAACTCTACACGGCGGGCAGGCATTTGTCCGACCATATTCTAGAAATGCGATAATGGATGCACCTCACCAACATTTCACAATCGCCCTTGAATAACTAAGCTGAAAATCCAACAGCGTCCACGGCTTTGTTGTTCCATAGCCGCGTTATTGTTATTTCAACTTTGCCAGGTTCGGTTGACGAAAAGTAATTACCGTCATAACGGACTTGGGGTTCGGAATCTTCATCTTCTCCGCTTTTGCTATCATCATTTAGCAAAAGTGGAGAAATGTACTCTTCATACATCAAGTGTGGAAATAAGTCACTAGGTTACCGTTCTTATTCTTACAGGTTTTAAACACTGAATAGACAGAGTACACGGTAACATTCCCAAAATGAACAACGATTTTCGACAAATTGGAAACATTATTCTGGCGTTTGTGTACTAGCAGTGGCATTGCTAGGCCTAACCAATTTGAGACCATTAAATCGTTATCGAAAAAAAATAATCTCCAAAAGACACCCTTCGAAAAATAGATACATAAATTTTTCATGTAAAAAGGAATGCAGTTACGGACGCCGTAGCGGAGTGCGCAGAGTGTGCGCGCTTCATTCAGTAGGCTCGGAATGACCGGTTGTCCCGGTCACATCAAACATCATGTAACATAAAAAATTATAGAGAAAGTTTTTTCAAATAGCCGTCGCCCATCGGCAGGCAATGACAAAAAAAAACTTCTTACCAAAATATTCGGCCACACATTAAGCAACATTGGAACATATGGATAATTTTCAGTTTTCATTGGCTTTCCGAGGTTCATATAGAGTAAAAACGTATACTTAATAAGATATTTTTATTCACTGTTACAGTTAAGAATTACGGACATTACTTTATACGCCAATGGACGTTATCAGCTGCGACACGTCATACAAGGTGGTGTCAAGGCTATTTCATACAAGCTGATAGCATCCCATGAGCTGAATGCTTGTTCTTCTCTCCGAATTCGCTAGGTTGTTTTGTATACACAAACAAAATACATAAGTAAACTGAGCGAATTCAGATTTTGACATTTCACACGCAAAATTACACAAACAAAATACACAGCGGATTCGCTTTGTTTATCTTGCTATCACCCTATGGATACACCTTGGGTGGTGTTATAAATACAACTACAAAATTCGTATGTATTTCGTTTTTGCTTCTGCGTAAGAGTTGTCAAAATTTATATACATTTCGTTTTTGCTTTTACGGCTTTTGAAAGCTCAGACGCAAAAGCAAAAACAAAATACATGTAGCTGAACAAAAAAAAAAATCAAATCGGCTGCTATAGTAACTACACCTTATATGAATTCGCCTTGATATTTAGCTTGAGATATTTTTCTCCCAGTGTACTATCTCATCAATTTTACCGCTTCTGTAGCACATAAGTGCTCGTAGTTCTTAATTAACACAGAACGTGATCATCGTACACAATACCCGAACAATTTTACATGCCAACGAGTTGAGAAAATTCTTGCAACAAATGCTCCAATCATACTTTGTGTGCAACTAGCAATACTCATAATATGCCACACAAGCGCGCGCGTTCAAACTTAACTTTACTGCCTGTGGCTTTGCTTTAGCCGGTCGGGCGATTTTCCGCATTGTTGGCCGTCTAATGTGAAAATCATCATCCAGCACAATAACTGCCAATTTGTATGAATCTACTTATGTACAATGTGTATTTGTTTAACGGGCGCATTGGTAACATTTTATTTTGCATTGCATTACATTGAAAGTCGTGATAAAATTGTTTGTTGCAATAATCATCATAGCTGGAGAGCCAATGCCGCAATACATTCATACATAGTTGTTACCACCGCTGCTGTTGGCCATCATTTGTTTTCGTTTCAATTTTCATTTTCATTTTCATTTTCATTTGCCATTGCATTTGAGGTGAGCGGCATTACAAAAAAAATATATATACATATGTATATTTGCAATCGTTATATTGATGACGATTTGACTTGATTCGCTCCATTGAATCTCTACTTCTTCTTTTTTTCTCCGCTTAATCTTCAATGAAGTCGCTTTTCGTCTTAGCTACAATTTTGCATTTCGTTTCAACTCGCCTGGCAGCTAGTTGCTGCTGTTACTTTGGCTATTGCTGTTGCTCCTGCGACGGTGGCGGCGATTGATGGTTGTCTACTGTCGTTGGTTACGCTTGTCACTTTACTATGTGTGCTTGTGCAGATGCGGTCGACTCTTCTTTTCTACAACTCGTCACAACAGCTCACGAATCACCGATTGAATGATGATGTCTAATTGAGCGAAAAATCGTCGCTGATTGATTGTTTTTAAACAGCAGCAGCAACAGCAACAGCAACAGCAGCAACAGCAACAACAGCAACAGCTGGCAGTAATCAATTGACATTGCAGACAATAGATCATTGAAGTTGTTGTTTTATTGCCATTGTTGTTTTATATCATTGCACGCGCGGTATGCTACTTCAATGATGAGAAATTGTGATATATATTCTGTCACAAAAGTTTAGGGGACTAGAGAAATAAAATGGACCTCATAAAAGTTATTCCGCTTCTTTTGAACAACGTCGAATCAGACGTCGCAGGAATGAGTCAGAAAAGCAGCTTTTAAATTCCATTTAGACGCTGGAACAAAATACTCGTTAGTTTAAATTGTTTGTTTAAAGCCCTAACCTGCTAAGCAATGTAAATGATGTTTCACTTAGGATACTGCTGTAAAAACTAAAAAAAAAAAAAAAAAAAAAAAAAAAATAAAAAATAACACATAAAACCATTATTTCTACTTATTTTGTAAGGACTATTGCTTTCAAATGTTACTCGTAACGTCGGCTGACGTGTTCCATTCTGAAATACCAATTTTCTATGACGCGAGCACTGTTCCCTTCTCATTTCACAATCGTTACGGGCTTGTCCATGTAGACTTTGAACTTTAGGGTCTAGGCTAGCGTCGTCTTGGTAGAACCAAATATTGTCGGGATTAAAGAGTTCAAGGAGTTCGTTACCATGACGCCATAACGGCCACCATTCCAGTTATGGTAATGTAGACCAATAATTCCACCACTTGAACCACACCAACCAGTTGTTTTGTCTGAATGTAATTATAGCTCTTGAACTTCTTTGGGCTATTGTTCATCCAGAACTCTGAAATTCCGCTTACAGACGTGGCTATTGAGAGAGAAATGAAATTGTGCCGGGGTAGGTCTTTCCTGGATGAAATGCCAATCAATATTCAACAAAAATACTATTCTATCAAATGTTGGTTTCTGGACTAGACCGTAAATAAACTGTATGGAAGTAGTTCAAGGTGCACCTCTGCAAAGAATGTCTCCCAAGCAGAAATTTACTATTTGAAAGGTGAACAGAAGTGGAACCGTACCGAATCGAATGGGATTACCCGGTAGTTCTTAAAGTGCTAGGTAAAACCAGAGCTCTTTTATGAATTCACGACAGTCTGCACAGAGCACTGGCCGTTTGGAGTGCAGTTCGAAAGGCCTGACCTTCAACAGGTTCTGTAACAGCTACGAGAGCAGGAGCTCAGGGGGCCAGCCGAACAGTTCACTTAAACCAACTAGTTCGACTTCACCACTCAGATGTCGGAACCGTATAAGTATATACCATGTACATACCATGCCTGTTTCAATACAAAAAATATCATACAAAATGGATGCCAGTAAAGTTATTTAGTTGTCAGTTAAAGTCTTAAATATAGCAAATAGTTACATATATCTGCGAAATTTGATACACTCTTCATTTCAGCTCAGTAAGCGAAATTTCAAAAGAATGAATTCAATTTTCTTCAAATTAATTAATGTAGGCAGTTTGATAGGTCTGTGAACTTATCTGACATAGTCTAGACATAAAATTGCGGCAATAGCGGCTTGCTTGTTTTTGTTACCACCAGTTACAGTTACAGTAGCAGTTGATGATGAGGCCATTTAAACGAGCCTTCTCATTTGCAACACTGCCACATTTCAGCTTGTTGTTATTGTTAATTTTGTAACTTCTACGCATAAATGGGCTGATTGAAGTGCACGTTAAGGCAACAAAAAATCAACAATTTAATGTACATATAGATATTCGCATATGGCCATGCCACGTGCTGCTAGCCAGATAAGTGAATTTCACTTTCACATTAAGTTTTTTGTTGCAGGTAGTTATTCAAATTCAAATGCAACATATAGAGGTCCTTACTCCCTCGCAAATTGGGCAAATACACTTGTCGGTGAGATCAAAAACGCCCGCCATCAATTTACTATTTAACTTCTACTCTTGTTGTCATTGCATAATATTATTTCCATTTTCATTCGTGACATAAAAATTTACGTTTGAATCGTTGTTGTGTTTTTGTTTTTGTTTTTGTTTTTGTTTTTTGTATTTATTTTTTGATTGTTATGCCATAAATTAAGGTGCAACAGGCCAACAACAGCAGCGCAATAACGATGCCAATTCGCCATGTTCTGTCGTTTGCAGCACGCAAATGAGTTGTGGCATCATTTGTGGTTATTGTTGTTGCTTTGAATGTTTTACTGTCTCCGCGCTACATAAATTATACGAAATTTTGCAAGTGAGCTGTGGAGTGCTGCATAAATTTTCATTGGGCTCAACTGCATTCTGAAAATATGTCATGATTATGAAATATGTGCATAAATTATGTTCAGTATGTAATGTAAATTCCGTTTCGCAAGCGAGCAACATGCTGCGGGATTAGCGTAAAACAGAATGATGGGCCGGCACTAGTAAATGGGGAAGAGAGTTTTGTAAATACCGGAAAATATATTCTCATAACTATCGGATATAGGGAAATATTTATGGTTATTTCTCAATAAAAAAAATTATCGAGACAACGCGATTTTGACAGTTTTTGGGGGGTGTCGAGGGTTGACGTTTTGAAGAATTCCAAAAGCCTCTCGAAGGAATTTTTAAAACGAAACACTTTTTTTCGCGATGGAGTTAAATAGAAGGTTGCTATTTAAATGTTAAAATAAGCAAAAAAAAAACAAATAGCTATAATAGGAAATACTTTGAAGATCATTACATTTTTGAATGCGTTTGAGCTAGAGATGGGCGCCGGATATCGGTAGCGGCGGGACCTACCTACAAATTTCAAAATGACCAGGATTGGCGACACTCCTTTCCCGATACTTCCGATAAAATTTTCATCTTCTTCTTAAAATCAATGTGAACTAATAAAATTTAAAAAAAAATTATACATTTAAATTTATATTTTGAAAAGGGTCGGGAGGGGCGGGTTCGGGACTTAAAAAATTAATGATGGGTTGCATCGGAACTTCCATTGATGTACCTCCAAAATAGGTCATTGGAACGTATCGACCGCTTCTTCAAGTGGCGAAAAACGTTGATCACATATGTATCTTATTTTTGATCTTCGGGCATAAGAAGAAGTAATTGGTAGCCAAATTAGAGCTATTTGGCGGATGACCCATCATTCGTTGTGTTTAATGCTAAAAAATGTCTTGGTGGTCTTGGTCTTCTGCAATTGATTTCCCTTATTTGACCGATAACTTATGTCAAACAAATCCTAGTGTAACCCTCAGCGCTTTCCGTTCTATATTGGTCCAATGGAACGGAATGCATCTTGATGCTCTTCTAGGAGTAGTTCTGCATTAAATAAAAAATTTGGGGGAAAAACGTCACTTACGTTGTTTTCGCGGTTAGGTCTCGATATGTTTTTTGAACTACCGCAAATGTATTCCTTGAACATTTCTTTGCACCAATCGATACGAGCTTTGTTTTCAAAATTTGAAAAATTAGCGGTATACAATGGGACAAATCCTTGTGACATCCAAATGTGGATTCAACGGAATGCATGCCAGTGAAGCTAATGCCTAAAGATGCTTTGATTTCACGGTATATCTCATGAGGATCTTCGCAGGTAGCATCGATGTTTTCTTGAAAAACAGCCGGTCTAGGTCAGGATTGAAATTGGGAAAACCAGCGAAAGACGGTGGTGCAAGATGGTGCTTCTTCACCTCAAGTCGAAGTAAGTTGATCGCCACATTGCTTTTAGTTTGATTCTCGTTGAAAGTTAGAAATAAAATCATAGCACGAAAACGTTCGCTAAACCCACTTCGAAAACAACATGAAGGCCATGATGGCACAGGCTTTAAAAGGGGGTGCCATGATAGAATTTTATGGTTCGGAACCATTTTGTGGACATACCAAAGTCCGTTTAAAGGGGACCTTTAACAAAGTACTCAGTACAAAGATGGGTCAAACTGTTCATCCTGGCATCAAGAGATTTGAAGCATCTCTTACCCAAGCACAGAGTACCTTCAAACTCCCATCATTTAATTAAGTTCTATACATCGTGGTTTGATCTCAAAGTTTCATGACTTTCATTCGTGAGTTTGGAGTTACATCGATTAGCCAGAGGGAGGGCAATTATATTCCACTATTCTTAGAAACCAACAACTACTGAGCACAGCGGAGAACTTTGTGCTAAGGCTAACTTTCATCTGACGGAGTTCCTGGACCTACAACTTTGTACGATTATAAACTGCTGGATCCAAACTAGAGAACAAACTAGGAAAGAAAACGTCATTTTACCTTCCGAACCACTGTGGTGTTGTGGCACTTGTAGCACATCCAAACTCTTGTGGCCTAAATGAAATACTAAGTACGAGAGAATAGTCTATAGCTGTGGGACTACTTACAGGAGAAATTCCAATAGAGAGACACTCACGACGACTAGGATTGAATTTTATAGACGCTGGAAGAGTCAGAAATTGTTGGCATCTATGGCACTATATAGAAGATGACAAAAATTTTTGTTGAGGGGTTTTTAAATAACCTAACTGCAGCTGCAAGATGCGATTCGATTCGATGGCCTTTTTCAACTGGATGAAGAGGTTTCCTTCGGACCCAACTGAGGCCATATGTGTGCCGACGTACTGCCCAAACTCAACGTAACCTAGGTCAAGTGTCATTTTATTCTGCCATATTCTAACTTAATTTCTATCTACTGTCGGAGACCGAACACATTGCTTTCTACATATTCCACAAACAAAAACAAATACAGCGCAAATGTCCTTACAACTCGGACCTACTCCAATACAATATAAATACTTCATAGGTCGATGATTTAAATTCAGCGGCATCTTCCATACTACCACAGTTGCTGATATGCAACTATGAGATATAATTATCACTTAACGCTATGGCAATTAACAAATTCCTTGTTGATTTACTCAAATTATCACTGCTCTGCGGCATTTGCATGAATTCTCTGAATTTTTGTCCAATAATGTTTGTGTCGTGCTTGTGTTATTTTATTTATGAAAAAAATACAGTAATAAATAAATAAGAAGCCATGAAATTCCTTTGCAACAGACCATTTAGCGCTTTGGCATTTGCTGCAACTGAATACTCGACGAGGCGCAACTAATGCACGAGACGATGCGGAACAATGCAAAAAACAACGACGGACATACAACTCTAAGATTGTTTTTTTTGGTAAAAGTTGGAATACATAGAATAGAACAGAGGGCAGTGTAAATATACACTACATATAATCAAATATATGCAATGCAATGCAACAAAGTAATAGGCACATTTTTGTAAATTCTTTGTCACTACTACATACATATATGCTGCGACTACTGCGCGCCACAAGTCACATGCCACATAGCCACATGCCACATAGCCACATGCCACATAGCCACATGCCACATAGCCACATGCCACATAGCCACATGCCACATAGCCCCATACCACAGCCACAATTGTGCTGTTCATGGTAATTTAAGTCTAATGTTTTGTGCACAGTTTATATTGTTAATGAATTTTTTATATCTACACACATTTACGTACTCGTATATGGTTATTTTAATAAAATCACATTTTCCAAAAGAAAACGAGCCATAATCAAATCCAAAGCAATGCCATGCTGCTGAAAAATAAATGCGGACACAAATAGATATTTGATTTTTACCAGAATGAATATGCAACAATTTTCGTTTGAAAACTACATAAGTAGATAGTTCTTCAGAGTCGAAGAGGGAATATCAAAAAGTGGCAGTTGCATTACTAGAGCTTTACGCAGGTTCATTTGCAACATTTAGGGTGTTTACTTTGAACAAATAGCTCAATGTCTTGCATTTCTGCTACGCGAGACGGTTTTTTTTCAAAAAAATTTCATAAGCCACCTGGATACGATCAAATAAACATGGTAACGCTTTACGCGAGTAAGTGCAATTGCACTTTATAAACTGCCGTTGGTACTCACGTAGACGTTAAAATGATTTCATCTCATTCACCATGCTTGACCTTTTAAGTTCACTTTCGTTCGGAATATCGGGACGTAAAAGTGAGCAGGTGAAATTTATTGAAGTAAAACTTCTTAGGCGGCAGTGACTTTTTACATCACGCCACGCAAGTCGTGGCAGAATCGCGCTACGAAGTCACGACATAACGCTTGTACATATGTATGAGAAAAAAACAGGCCCATTTCAATAGTTCGGGACTGGTTTGTCACTATAACTACTACCACTATTTCTACTATTGCTACTAATTGCTACTACTACTACTACTACAACTAGTTATTACTACTACAAGTCCTAATTACTAGTACTATGACTACTACCACAACTTTTTCTACTACCGCGAATTGCCACGACTAATTATTACTACTACTACTACTACAACTTCTAATTACTACTACTATCACTAAGACTCCTACTGTTACTGTTTTTTTTACTAATTCTACTACTTTTTTAACTTATGCTACTACTACTATTTTCACTAATTCTACTACTACTATATTTACTAATTTCTACTACTGTTTTGATTAATGGTACAACTTATTACTACTACTATTTCGACTATGTTCTACTACTATTTTTACTAAACTGTACTAATCTTTTTACTATAGCTACTACTTTTTTTCGAATTTTACTAATACTTTTAACAGTTATTACTACTATTTTTACATAATTCGACACTATTTTAATTAATTTCTACTACTATTTTGGTTAATGCTACTAATAACTACGACTAATTTTTTTTTTACTAATTTCTACTACAGTTTTTACTAATTCCTACTACTTTTTTTATTAATGCTACTACTATTTTCACTCATACTAACACTTGAAAAACTAAAAAGAATGTCTTATAAAACTCTACCCCATCTTTAAGTCTATATTTCTTTGTAAAGTCGCCACAGAAGTTTTACTTCAGAGAAAATGTTCGAGTATTGAAAAAGTAAAGGGGGAAATAATCAAGAAAAATGATGATGCTCTGAACAACGAAATCAACAGCGCAAAAGAAGGATCAAGTGTAAAAGTCTACTTTTGTTGAGCATAACGAAACCTCGCAAGAATTTGGAAAGAATTTTATCATTTAACTCATACAGTTTACATGGCAGAAGATGTGCAAGACCACCAATACAAAAAAAATTAAAAATCAACGGGAATTTATGTACGCTTATACAATATGTTTTGCGACCACAATTTAAATTTTTTTTTAAATCATTCGGAATTTTCAGCTATTCCAGACTTGTATATTATTATGATAAGATTGAATGGGCTACAAAACTGCATAAGCAAAAATTTTCTAAAAATTTTGATTAAAAATTTGTTGAATTTTTTAAAAATTTTACAAAGTGTGAAATTTTGATTTATATTCATTTAGTTATAGAATAAACTAAA
Source organism: Anomoia purmunda (assembly GCA_951828415.1). Classification (NCBI taxonomy): domain Eukaryota; kingdom Metazoa; phylum Arthropoda; class Insecta; order Diptera; family Tephritidae; genus Anomoia; species Anomoia purmunda. Next base: position 28,857,096 of record OX639996.1, on the reverse strand, counting down.
AGATCTTATATATGGGTCTTTACTACAATGCGGACGTTTAATTTGAATATACATACATATCTGTTTCATGTTTCGTTAAAAAGGCTATTGTAGGCTTCGCATATATATAATTTTTTGAAATTGATGCAAACCTATTAAGAAAAAGGTGTCTCGATACTGGAATATTGTGTGTATTTCCCCTTTTGAAAAAACACTCATACATTCGGAAAAACATCTATAAAAACCTTGTGGAGATAGCGAAGATCGACATATTAAAGCTCATTAGCTATCGGAACGGTTTGATCCCGGTAGAGTGACTCAACATCGCAGAGGAATGTAAATTGGATAAAGCCTGTTCTTGGTCTAAGTGTACAGGGACACACATTGTATCTAGCCATTCCAACCTAATCTAACTGGCGGTCTTGATAATATATTTAATACATATATTTTCAACGTTTTCCATGAAAAAAAAAAACATTTCGTTGATACCATGAAAATGAAAATTTGTTAAGAAAATATAGTAATTTTAAAATTTATTAAACATTTTGGATTATTTTGAAGATCGAAGTCTGGAACAGTAATAGCAGATAATATATTGATTTTATTTTTAAAGGCAGGAATTCAGTTTAAAAAATATAGGTGTTTTATATAGTACAAATCTTTTAGAAAATATAATATAACAAAAGCTCCCATAATTCTCTTCCATGCTTTCATTCCTGGATTTGTATGCCATCAGTTAAAAACCCGTACTTGCATCCAACCAGAGCTATAGACTTAAACTTTAAAAAGCGAACACTTTTGAAACGTACTTGAGACGGGACAAGTGGCAGAACCCATCAGCAGCGCGGTACACTACGTGAGCGTCGCGCGCAGTCACAAAATCCAGACATTTTGCCTGTACATATATGTCGTGGGCCACCGAACGACCGATCATTAGCCGGCCGGGCTAGCGGTGAGAAACCACAATTAGTTGCAGCTAAACCTTGACCAGCTAATTGAGAACGCATAGGCGAACAAGCACGCGAGCCACCCTGGGGATGTGGAGGTATTCTGCCGCCAGAAACGACGGGACATGGTGTGCTCCTACTTCGTTCACTCGGTGGACAAGATTTGCTACGCTGCGGCAGTGAGTAAGTACGCGACGCGGCACGAACCATACTTTTGTTATCACTAAAAACATCGTAAGATATACTTTGTGATGCTTCGGTAATGCCGAGGCCCGACAGTGTCAGCCAGTAGTCGGTATAGTTGCGGAAGTATGGCTTGCGACCAGTACGTGGACAGTTTTTTGGTGTGGACGCCATGACGGGATTAACGCGAAAGATCGGAGATCTAGGGCGAGAACGAGGGCACGCCTTAAAAGTGGCATTACCACTTCCTCGTTGTGTTGCAGCATTAAAGGTGCGGTTACGTTCCGGTAGCGCATTAAAAGTTGCATCAGGACAAATGTTGTAGGTGGCATTTGTGGCACGTACTTGAGGCGCATTATAGGTAACATTTGCATTGTCATGCGCTGGGCTGTAAGTTGCATTCGATGCCGGTGGGCATTTACCATATGCGGCGTTTGGCGCTCGTGAAACATTGTAAGTAGTATTTTTCGGCGGACAGATGTTGTAAGTGGCAGTGGCGGCATGTGGCATGTCAAAGGTAGCATTCTGCGTAGGACAGACATTGTAGGTAGCATTAGCGTAGCGTGGCATATCAAAGGTGGCATTCTGCGTAGGACCGACATTGCTGGTGGCATTGACGGCGGCGCGCGACATGCCAAAGGTGGCATTCTGCGCCGGGCAAACGCTGTAGGTGGCATTGACGGCGGCGCGTGGGTTATCAAACGTGGCATTCTGTCTAGGACAGATGTTGTAGGTAGCATTAGCGGGGCGTGGCATATCAAAAGTAGCATTTCGTGGTGCACAAACATTGTATGTTGCATTTGCTGCACTATTTTGTGGTACATTAAAAGTGGCATTCCTCGGAGCACACGACCCATTTACATCATAAGTGGCATTCCTGCGTTGAGATGAGCCATAATCGACTGGTGTGGCCGAAAGTGTGGATGGAAAGTCTGGCGGCGTGTAATGTGAGTCTTCCGGATGCATTTCGTGTATGGTCGAACACATGTTTGGAATGCAGGGCGTCGCGAAACCACCAAACGATGAAGATTCATAACCAGAGCCAGTAGCATTCGAATATGGACATGACCCACCGCCACTGCCTGAGCTATCTTGAGTGTCATCATACATGGACTCGATTTCATTAGCCGCTGCACACAATATGTCCCAAATGGTGCGACGATTAGGTGGACCGCCGCCTTTTAGTCGTCCCATGTGTTGCTCCTCAAGCAGAAAACGTTTAAACTCTGATAGCCTTTCCCATTTTTCATACTGATTTTTACGTTGCTCTTCGTAGTACTCCTCCTGTTTCGCTCGCTCCAGATGTTGTTCGAGATCTTGACTTGGGAGCGTAAAGAGTTCCGATGGCGACAATTTGAGTTTACGTGCCCAAAAGAGTATCTCTCTTTTCGTCAACTCCGACAGATCGTCATCTAGCAGCGGATTCGGATTTTTTGTACTGGTCGAAGCATCAGCGGATGAGGTCATGGTGGGCCTCCGTTAGATTTTTTTTTATTATTAATATTTTTGGTTTGTTTTGATTTAACGTTAACTGCAAATTTGTTATTTTGTGTTGCACTTGAAATTTAGATTGGAAGTCAATAAAGTTTGACTTTTGGCATCTATCAAATACGTACATACATATGTACACTCTCTGATAGCAAATTCAAAAACAAAATTTCAAAACTCGTATTACTGTTAGTGTGCAGAAGCGACATGTTTTTTTTTTTTGTTTTGAGATTACATGGAATACTTAAAAAAAACTTTTATTAATTTATTTTGTATGCAAAAAATGGCCGACAATCTTTAGGGTAGAAAATGAAAAACCAAAAATCAATACCGAAATAGATTAAATATTCGAATTATCTCAGCGACACTACGTTCAAACAATTGTCGAAAAGGTATAAGGAACGCTTAATTAACTTGTTACCACAATTGACAGCTGAAGCAGAAAACGAAGGCATTAACAAACAAGTGTCCATTGGCGGCCGTTGGCTCGCTTCATTATTAAAACAACGTGCCAGTTAGTGGTGGCAACATTTGTACTTTGCTTGTTGTATTCGTATTTAATTATGATTGCAATTGGCTGGCGAAAAATGAAAAGAGCCATGGACAAGTTCACGGCCACCAAATGGTGTTGCTGTTGTTGTTGTTGTTGTTGTTGAATGAAAGACACTCCGCTGGCTGTGTGTGAGTGTGAGTGTGCATTCGAATGTTATGTTAAAGTAACTGTTGTTTTGATTATTTTGGCTTGTGCTGCCTGGCAGTTGCAACGAGTATTGTAACCACAATTTGAAATTATCGTATACAATTGATGATAGTATTTAGATGGCGTTGCTAACTGTTAGCAGCTGCCGGTTGCTGTCTTCATAAATTGTAAATATCAAATTTTGTTGTTGCTTTAATTAACCATTTGTAATTTTCAAGACAATATGCATCTATGTATTCAAGCCAAGTAGAGGGCTTGTTCAAATAAATATTTTTTGTGCCATATATGTAAATATTTAATAACTGAAATAAAAACACCGAATGTAGCGTAAAAGATTTGTTTGCATTTCCAGTTTATTATTTGCTTTCGTTTGATTATTTATGTTTATTTCATTTATGCCACTTGTTATAATTTGCTGCTTGTGCACGGTGTACTGAATACTGAAGGTGACGCCTTTAGAAGTACCGCTACTTTGGTTTTGCCGGGTTTGACAATTCTCAACTTCAACTAGACAAAGCTTTTTTCACAAATTAAGAAAAAGAGACACTTTTTTTTAGTATTTTGCGAATTTATTTATTAAATGTCTGCCTATAAATTCATATTTTACACTTTAGAACAATTAGAACACGTTTTTCAATGAAATATTGGAAGTTGTTCAATTTTCTCTCTCCCGTATTCTTGTTTACTAAAGGCGAAATCTGTCATTTCACTGCGGGAAGGCGCAATCTTGTATTCTATCATTCTTGCTGCTTGTGTATGTAGGTATGCATGTAGGTATGGCTTTATTTATGTTTTGTATATGAAGATCGAAATATTAATATGAAATGAAGCATTGACTCGATTAGGACTGTAAACAAAATAAAATTTGTTTTTATGCTGAAGAAGTGGTTATGATTCAATTCAAGGCGAATTCGTATAAAGTGTAGTTACCAAGGCGAAATCATATCAGGTCATATTATAAGTGCAAAAACAAAAGTTATGCTAATAAAATACAGTATAATTTACAACAAGCACATCATTTTGACTTAACGTTCACCAAGCGAATTCAATCAGCCGCTTGATCAACGCCACCTTATATGAATTCGCCTTGGTCTACAGGTAATTTGTTTTTGCTTTTGCATATGAGTTTTGAAAAGTAGTAAAAGTAAAAACAAAATGTATGTACATACATATGTAAATTTTGACAACTCTTATGCAAAAGCAAAAACAAAATACATTGCAATTTTGTAGTCAAAGCGAATTCATATCAGGTGGTGTTATAAGTACATCATCGCCCTGATAGTTTTATATTTCGCTCCAAATGTTTGTTGACAAAACTCATTCACAAATGGGAAAATTTCTGCCAAAGTTTAGCGAATAAGTTTGCTACAAGAAGATCACAGTTATGTTGCTTGCCATATGCGATGACTCCAACATAGATTTCAGGAATTCGCGTCGTAGGAAAATAAGACTTCGACGAAACACAGATTACGATTACCTATATAGCACCCAGAGCAGCCAGTGAAAATGACGGTGGCGCAGACAATGAGATTTTGTGGTTTCTCTATCACCATCAAAGAACCGTAAACGCTTATGTAAAGGCTCCGCAAAATTCAATACACCTTCGAGTTAAATCACACACTGACAGCGTTGAAGAAGGTGGCGAAGAGGACGATGGAATGACCTGCTCTATTTGCCTTGAAAACTAGGAAATGTCTGTGGCACAATAACTATTTTTTTTTAATGTAAAATGCAATATTTGAATAAACCTTCAAAGTATTAGAAATAGTACCCAAAAAACAAATAAAACAGTACTAATTCTCCCTCTTTCTCTAGTTTCTTCAAATGCATGGCCCCAGTCGGCATGCATAAAAACTGAGGTTATGTTAGTGACTTCACCTTAATGGCAGCTAAGTTTTAGCTCTCCCGCAAAAAGGTTGCATTTGCAAAGTCAGTAGAAATGGGACGCAATGCTATCTCCTTTTGCGAAAAGGTGGTAAAAAGAGTACATAAAGTAGGTAATTAGTAGTAGAACAAGAGATAGACCTAGATTATAAACCCGTATTTATGAATCCATTTGGTTCAAACTCGCCAGGTTATAACCGATAGGGGGTGCATGTGACGAGATATTCGTAAAAATTGCATTTATTATCCGATTCCGATCATATTCATAACATATATCGGTCATATCGAACATGTATCGGTCACATGTTTTCCTTGAGTCGAAATATAGTAGTTTCGGAGTTTAGTGAGTTTAAACAAGCAAACAGACAAAAATTCTCAAAATGGTTGAAATGTATTCTATTACATTTCGTTTAGTAAATATTTTCAAGATATTTTCAATATACAGAGACGATTTTTCTTCATTTTTATTATAGTACAGAAAAGTGGAAATTTATATAGGGTGGTGATATTACAACAGCTGATTTAATTTTTTTATTTGCTTTATGGCTTCTTCTTGTTCTATTTGGTTTGTGATTTTTGTGTTCGTAGGCTCTGTAGCTGCGTAGGAAATTCTTGGAACCATACAGAATACGGTGACAGTCACTTTTGCTATTATACTAAATTCAATATCTACTTTCACTTATTTACGTTTTTTCCCAAAATTATAGAAGCAGCATTAAATGAAGATTTTTATGCTTACTCTGAATAATTTAGTAATTCATTTAAGAAACTAGCTAAAATAAATAGTCGAAAGTTTCCTACTTTTTGTTGTTACTTTTTTTTAAATTTTATCTCGAATTTACTTGTTGACTCGCGTCGAACATGATTCATTTGAATTTGCACTTACCGACTGAACTGATGACATAGGTCGCAGGTGGTTTTAGCACACTACGCGCAAAGGCGCCACGTAGCACTTCCAGCGCGCATGGTTCAGCGGTCACCAGCAGCATTCCGGGCGCTACATGACCGGCATATTTGAGCGCTCGCGTCGCAGCGGTGAGTGGGGCGTTCCACCAACATTGCGCATTAGCCGCAAGAAAGTTCTGAAAAAGAAAAAGAAAAACAAGGATTAGTTAACTAGTTGAGTAGAGTATGATGTGTATAAATAATGCTCTCAAAGTATTAAGCCATCACATTTGGTCTGATTTCGTACTTTTTCAAATGTACTTAGTACAGTTTTTAAATATCTAAGACGCATTAAAATATACTCTCGGCACCAGTGTGTCGTTCGGGGTCAAAAATAAAGGTATGGCTCCGACTGCCTTCCAAAAATCTCTCTTATCATCGTGCCACAATTCAAAATAAAATTTATAGTTGACACATCAGTCTCATTGCCTCATCTTGGATCGTTAAATCCAGGGATTACAGGTCCAACGAAACATTCAGAGCCGCTCCTGATGTCGTACTCATCGCGCCCCTAATGTATGAATGCGCAACAGTGCAACCAGTTTAACGCAGAAACCGTGGATATAACCATGGGATTAGGCCACTATACAACAGAATAATATGTTTTGGCTGATCTGAATAAAGCTGTGCATACCCATAGTACCTCAGACACCAAGTCTTACTAAAAGCTCTCGGACACTGTCCGAAAACATTCAATGTACGATTTATCTTCAGTTCGACTTGGGACTGTTTATAAGTTTATTATAAATGAGTTTAGTAAGATTTGTAATCAAATTGACACTCAATGAATATAATTACTGTAGGACAATCAAACACAAAGCTTTTCATATAAACGTACATACAATGACAACTGTCTGTTCGTCGTGTCTGTAGTCAGCGTCTCGTCTTCTTCGTCTAGTCAGATGTATTGTCGTCTAGTCAGTAGGGTTGCATTGATTAGTAATCAATACGTTTGTCCACTTCGGGTTACCCGTCCATGAGTCACTCCCACTTATATATATTCGGAAGATTGAGACTTTCCAAATTTCTTTGCTTCGTAAACAATACCAGGCTCTGTGGATCTCCACAGTCCTCCCTGATGGATTTTCCTGACATTTATGTACAAACATCCGCGTAGGCTTGTAACTGAACGAAATCGAGCAGTTCCGTTAAAAGGTAGTCCAATATCGAACGCTACAAGAAAGGTTAGCGTACACTCTCCTATGATCGATTTCTCCCAACCTCTGTCATGGTGCAAAGGTCATATTTCCCCACAGTCAGCAATCTTCAAGATAACATGGTTTCTGGCCGCAAAGGTATCAAAGGTAGTATTGAACACTCCCTTTCTTCGAGCCGAATTTCGATCTTCGTTACAAGGTCGTGTGCTAACCTGGGTTGCATGGGTTGATAAATACTAAGTGCATTGTTCACCAACTCCTTTCATCTGATGTAGTTTCCGATCGTGCGCCCAAGCTCTGCAGCAACAAAGATGTAAGGCTGATCGACCTAAAGCTTTTTGCTAGCGTGTAATCGTCCTTTCCCTTTTGAAAATGAAAATTACCCTAACTTTTCTCCAAAACATGGGAATATGATCAAAAGCCAAACCAGCTCTGAAGATCCTTGTCAGAGCCCTAATGAGCTTGTCTGCCTTCACCACATCAATAAGACGATAGAGAGTACCTCACTGACTTGTCAGACACAACCCGTGAGCAGTTTAGTTACGTGAACCCTCGGGTTATTATAACTTCCATATTTTGGCTTGCGTCTGGAATTAACCCGCTACGCGGAAAATGGGTCTCCAGGAGAGTATTGTAGGCCGCTAATAACGACGTGGTATAAGAGAGAGTCAAGTCTGGCCGTTTGGTCTTATTGAAGTTTCTTGCACAACCTTCCCCTTACCAGATACTTCAGCGTAAGTGTAAAATATTTGCACCTACTTATGAAAACAATTTACGATTTTCTAATGCCATTACCGGTAATGAACAGTTTTTGGAATTGTAGAGCCAAAAGCCACACATTAAATGGCCTTGCAACACTTCAAATTAACTTTGATAGCCCTAAATTATCTGATTCACACTTTCAATAGCCTGTGAGTGTTCCCTTATTCAAAGGCTTCTGTTAAATGATGATAAATGGAAAGTGATACCTGAAGCCTTCAAGAAAACGTCAGATCACGCCCAGTTAACCGCACCAGAATATGTCCTAAGCGATTGCCGCCGACAGGCAACCTCACATTGACAATCACACTGCTAACTTCAATAGTCGCCACATTTTCTTTGAGATGCAATGTACTTTCATCTACTTTTTAACACTTGAATTGTTGCAAGTGTTGCCCGTGGTGGTACGCGCACCAATCTGAAATGAGTTAGTTTGTGGCGTTATTTGTTGCCACCTTACATTGATTTAATGCGAAATTTCTTTATTCATATCGGCAGTCAATCGAAATGGCAGTGGCAGGATGGAAAAAGTGGCGGCAGCAACATGCCACTAGGCTTTCAATACTTTTGCTGACTGACTGGCTTTTGCCTTTTGGGCCGTCTGCTTGCCTCCCTACCTACCTCCCTGCCTGCCTGCCACAATCAACGTCCGATAAATCGCTAGTGAAACTGATAAATCATCGATGCTGCAGTGATGTTGGCAAATGCAAATTTTCGCTTTTCTCTGGTATTTAACGCCGTAGCTGGTGCAGTTGTTAATTTTTGATATTTTTTGTTTTTGTTTTTGTTTGTGTATAGCACCAGTTGCCGGCATTCGCATTATTTAATAGCAAATAGCAACACTTTGCAGCGCATTAAGTGCAAGTAATCGGAGGCCATTTGCTGGTAGCATTTGTGGCGCGCGCGTTGAATGCTGCACATTTGCCATTGTGGCGGTGATATGTGGCTGCTGGATTTGCAAATTTATTTACATGCTTCACTACTGTGGTTGCCACTGTTTTTCTCATTTGTAATTTTTACGCTTTTTTTGTTTTGCATTAGCTTTGAGTTTGTTTGGTCTTTGGCGTTTAATGTGCCACACCATCGCGTAATACAACAAACAGCAGTCAGCTTTAGACATTCATGCGCTTAACGATTAATATTGTTGCTTTTCCTGCTGCTGCTGCTGCTGCTTCTGATGTTGCATTCATTTAAGCACGTTGCATGCAAAATTACACTTCGGCTTTTGTCTTTGCCGCTTTGGCTATGGTCGGTCACAAATGTTCAGCGGCAAAAAAAAACCAACAAAAAACAAAAAACATCAAGTGTTATTTGCTGGATCGCCGTTGTAGTTGCGCTTAATTTCTGATACCAGCACATAAATAACATTTTATTATCTGCTGCCATTAAAGGTTGCGCTAATTACTCCAAATATGCAACACAACACAATGAACTGTTGAGGCGTATAGTGCTTGTTCCTGTGGAAGCGTGGTGTGGCGTAATCGGCATGTTATTGGTGTAGACTGGACTCTAAACTGAGATTGGCACTTGGTAAAGATGCTTGTTGGTGTATCCCCCGCCCATCTCAAGGAATTGGTGCAACATTAAGGCAATTAGTAACACGAATGGCTAATCTTAGAAAATTGTGCATCGCTCTACTACAAGATGGCATTTATTGGGCTATGGATATCGGCTAAATAAAGGGGTACATATCTACATATGTATATGCAATTTGAGGTTATAACCGAACCGAATGAATGTGGCGCACAAGCAATACGACCTGGGTTCATAACCTGCCATGGATATATAGCAAACACTATACATATATCCAAATAATATCGTAGATTTTTCCTAAATGCGATGGATCTCGAAAAAAATTGCTGCGAGTCGACATGGAGTTCCAAAAAACCCTTTTTGGTAAACTAAACAAGATATTTAAATGCCACTAATCGTAGAAGAAAATCAAAGTAAACTCTTATATGGCGGACCTACTACAACGTAAATTACATATTTTAGTTCAAATGACTTCGCATAAACCATGTGCGTCCACACTTGTCATTCCTACTTTGAATTGACAGCTCTGCAGCCACAGGGTTGCTTCGTCCTTTGATAAAAAAAAAAAAATGTGACAGATTATGTACATTTTTAATATATGTTAATTTTTATTATGATAATATAATTTTTTTAAATTTACGATCATCAAAGAAAGCTTCTGGGTTAGGTTAGTGAAATGCTAATATTTCGAAATGCATAATAAAGTTTGGTTATGGGACAACACAGTTTTCGATTATTGTCGATAAAATGTAGAGCCGACACTATTTGTTCGTGATTTCCTTCTTGATTTATGATAAAATACTTAATTTCATCTTAGTTTATTGACCGATTTTACAAGGCGAAACTACTAAGTGTCATCATAATTTTCTCATACAGTAGGAATGCGCCATAAATCACGAAAATGTGTCCGAAAAAGAAAATGATCGTAATCTATTATAATCATTATTATTATTATTATTATTACTATTGTTAAATATGAGTTTACTTGCGCTGCGAAATAAAGAGAATTTTTGTGTTGACGCTTAAAAAATAAGAACATCCATAACTTTTGGCTTCCCGACGCGACATGTGAGCTCTTTGATAGTTTCGTGTAAAGGATCGGCATAGAAAAGTTTTGAAAATTTAAAAAATGCTGCAACATTTTTAGCAATAACATAGTATGCTTTGAAAATACTGTTATTAAATTCGTTTAGTTAATTAGTTTCTGCAGTCAAGGCATCAACAAAGAAAAAAATATGGATAGGAACGAAAACCTCCGCAAGTTTTTTTTTACAAATATGAATTTTTATATTAATAAAAACAAAAATTAAAAACTTTCTGTACCGGTTCTTAGTATGTATTATCATTTTAATCCTAGACCACTTCATAAGTTTAGTACTTTGAAGGATACCATGTTTCTGATTTTTTATGGAGATGATAGTCGCCAATTGAAAACGCAAAACTCTGTGAGGAACGTTAACACAAATCTATTTAAGTAAAACAGGGCATCCAATATATCCATTAACTAGATCATATATAAATATAAGTATTGTAAACTAATAAAGGCTCTGACCAAGCAGACGCAGTTGGGCCCCATCGCAATATGTAGTAACATATATTTTGAAAGTCGTTGTTTTCTATTCGTAAAGTTCTAGAACGGCTGTACCTAAGTTTTTCAAATGTTGGCTAAGGATTTTTGATGGGATTTATATTGTTTTAGACATAATAAAATCGAGATAGTTAGCGCCGTAGCCGAGTCATTCACTAAAGTTTTAAACTACCTTTTTTACGAATATAAATTATTTTGGTTAATAAAAGTAAAATAGATAGAGCAAATCGACAATAGCACCATATAAAGGCATCCACTGAAGGAAATATGACATTGAAGATGGCAAAATGATGAAGCTGGCTTGTATCCAAATTAAATTTGACAAAGGATGACGGCGATTTGTTCCAAACTATATCATCGTATACCCTTTTCGAAGGAGCAATAACAAGAACGCTAGATAAATTATCTATGGGTGTACGAGTATGTTTTGCAAGGGTGTGATAAACGCTGTATCCCAAAATGTTTTCATAAATGGTGGCGAATATTTTTATACCAGAGTGTGTGGGGTAAATAATAGGGTATTGAATTCAACAGGTTTGCACTTCTCACAGAAGTAGATCAGAAACTACTAGGGAAACACTTGAAGTAGAAGTGTAAAAGGTTACAAATGAGGTTATGTTAAAAAGCTTTTTAAAATTCAGTGATGCCATACTACAATTCAAGTTAATAAAACGGTGTATGTGAATGGGACTCCCGAACCATGCAGGTGTTAGCTAGTTTTCATCGACTTTTTCCTATTTGATTTATATTTTGTGCTTTTTATTTTATCGATTAAAAATATCGTTTCATTAGAGAATGACCGAACATCGAACCGAAACGAATATTTTCAAGGTGTAAAATAATAATTGAATGAAGTTTTAAAACTATAGATTTTTAATTTCATTATTAAATAAAATAAAAATAATTCAAATCACATCCACTTCAGTTCATAATATAAATTTACTTATGTTTGTAAAAATAACAACAAAAAAACTTACATTTTTAACGCTCGAAATTTAATAATTTTGTCTAAGGCGAGGAGTTTCAAAACAAATAATAGCCTGTCGGCATTTCCACCTTGCAACCGATTCCGTATGTCGGTGTAATGCTGACCAGCATCCAGATATTTTACAGCAATTTTTGTTTTAACTGAAAATATGGCCTTTATACCAGCATTCAAAAATGTCACAATTTCTCAGTAGCAGAAAAGTGTTAAATTTTTTATTTAAATAATAATTTTTTTCGGTACTATTACTAAAAATCATATCGCTATCATGTACATTCGACAAGCTGTTTTGACTTTTTCCCAAAGAGAAATACATTAAAACTAAAATCAAGGCGAATTGATATAAGGTGATGTTGAGCAAGCAGTTGAGTGAATTCGCTTGCCGGATTGTATGTATGTCAAAATTAAGTATTTGTTGTAGATCTTGCCGATTCTCACTGTCACTGTGCGTATAATTTGTTAGTGTACTTTTTTGTTATTGTACGCTCAACATCACCTGACATGAATTCGCCTTGATAAAAATTGTATACAATTTTTAAATGAATAAAAACGAACAAGTGGCTGGAACGGAATCAAATTTTGGTGGTCGAATAAAATCGAAGACGAAACCGAAGAAGAACTTCGGTCATTCTCTACCGTTATTGATTTTGCTTTGGTTTAATATTTGTTTGCATAAAACTAGGATAAATTGATTTGCGCAACAACGATAATAATGTAGATACGAACATACACATACAAATTTTAGACCAGTTATGCCATCAACATATAATTCAATAGCTAATTAAATCGGGATCAAGTGACAAATATTTTCAACCACTTAAAAGCGATCCCTAGCTTGAATGCTCGACTTATGAAACATTAAATAGAATTACAAATTCATGAAACTTCTTATAGAAACCATTGGCTGTACACAGGTTATACTACGCTAACAAGAAACGAAAGATTGGTGCAATTCTGTATTAGATTAATGGTCGTAACATTCCCTCCACTTTCTTGATCACATTCTCGTTTCACAGTATTTTGCACGCGAGGTTTTTGCAATTAAGCTCTGCAATATAAATGCCGTCTTAGGTTCTGATACGGCTCAATGCTACGTCAGACAGTGCTTTAGTTACGAGTGCAGATCAGAGATAAATACTTGTGCATATCTAATAAAAATATTTATGCGTTTACATTTTACACATCCCAGTTAACATTTGGAAATCAATTGAAGAGGGGGTTTCTCAAAACGATGGGCTCTTTTAGGAGAGCGTTTAACGATCAGTCGGCATATTAAGTGCAGATTTACTTTTATTTTTTTAAATTTTCTTTTTCTTTCAATAGACATGTAAATTGATGAACCTAGCTTTCTTCTGGCAGGCTTTAAGGTAATGTGGTTTTTGTTTATCTTGCAAAAGAATCGCATCGTAGTTCGAATTTAGCATGCACTTTGAGAGTATCCGTTCGTAGCAAATCGGATTATGTGATCGCCTTTTCGGGAATATCACAAAATTTTATACCTATAATGGATTTCGTGATAGCCCCGACTGATTCTGTCAGAGACCGTAATCAATATGAGTCCTATCACAAAAGTTGATACTTAATCATTATATTCGGATTTTTAAATTTTCGTCTATGTAAATAAAAAAAATTCTGAGTTTTATTTTTATGCCCAGCAAAAAATCACACGCCGAGTTTTAGTTTTTTTGCTCGCAAATAAAACTCATTTGTTGAGTGTTACTTTTCTCTGTTATAATGAATATTTTTTGTATTCCCATTTTTTTTATCAAAAGTTTAATTTTTTTGGTCACAAATTTTAATTTTTTTGGCCACAAAATTTAATTTTTGAGTTTAATTTTTTATCATCAATATATTACTTTTTCGATTTTATTTTTATTTTGCTCAAAAATAAAACTCAATTCTTGAGCGTTATTTTAGCTTTCAGAAATAAAAATTAACGTTTGGGTTTTATTTATTTATTTTTTTTTTTGCAGACCGAAAAACTCAAAATACCACCTTTTTAATAAGAATGTCGTGATAGTGTTTTTTGTTGCTATGCCGCCGTCAGTATATGTTCCAAGTGATTTTTTTCAATAAGCGATTTTTTGTTATTAATTTTTTTATGGAAACTTATTGTAATATAAATACTACAAATTAAAGTTTCAAACTTTATAAAAAATTCACATAAATTCAACACATTAAAAAAAATGCCATCGACTTAAAAAAAAATTTAATCAGAATTTTTATTATTGAAATTTAAAAAAATGTTTATTATTTTCGGTCCCTGGATTTTGTGGTCAGAAAAAACATTCTCGTGTGTCCGAAATCACAATCAGTCTATCGAACATTATCCTTCAAACGAGGCAAATACGAAGTAACGGAAGTTCTTTTGTCCAAACCTTCTTTTCTCTGCATCGGGAGTATTAAAAGATTTTCGAGAATAGCTGTGATCTGTTCACTTGTAAACATTATACTCTAATTATCTTATAAAAGTTGATTGGGTGTGATGTATGTATCTATTTACATACATACGTACATATGTATTTCGTCATGTTGACAAGGGCTTCTTCGTCATGAAATTTATGAACCGTAACGCGATATTTTACATGCAACTTTGTGTCATCGACCATGCAGCTAAGCGTACAGATGAGATTGAAGACATATGTATGTACATATGTACATATGTAGTTACATAGATATATAAAAATTGTAGCTACATATGTTGCAGTTTAATCATCAGATGTAACAAGATCGACTAGCCATAGCTACTGCAACGCCAACAGACACAAACAATGAAAACAAAGCGTGTGAATGTGGTAAATACAACGTTTCGTTTGCGCTTCATGTCTCCTTGCTACGCTGGTGGCATACATGGCTGTGTGATTGATTGCTGGAATGACAAACGCACTGCGTTTGTTAAAGTCAAATGCGAATGAGACATGTGAAACGCGTACGAGTAGCTGGCGCCATACAAAGTCTCTATTCATTGTTGTTGTTCATTTTCATGTTGCAGCAATTGAGGCCCTTGCTATTCTGGGATATTTCAAACAAGATAGCATATAAAATATTTATATATTCAAAAAGTTTAAAAAAAATTGTGGATTTCGAAGTGGATAAAGAAGTCGAGAATATGGTTCACAACTTGTGAGACCCGAGAGTGAAATGCATAAAAGTCTTCACAAAAGGCAAATCTCTTTTTACAACCACTTTTAAACTGCCATTATATATTAAATTAGTCCATGGGATATATAATTCTTAAACCCATTGATTTTATATTATTTTGGAGTAAGTTTTTCCATATACTTACATATGTATGCACATTTTTTGATAATTTTTGATTCTTTAGCGGCAGTGATTTTTACGAATTTCAACCACTATTGTTACCAATGCTACTACTAATTTCTACCACTATTTTTATCAATTACATTTTAAAGAAATACTTTCTCTATTAAAGCACGTAGTCACGAAACTTGGGGAAATATTTTTGGGAGCGTCGTGATATTTGTCGTTAGAAAAAATTCATTATTTAGAAACGAATTTCTCGTTAGAAATATTTTAAAATTTTAGCTTCCATTCAAGTATGATACAGTTATTTTCGAAATCTATATTTGTAGAGGAAAATATTTGTGAAAATAAATTTTTATTCGATCCTTTTTTCCAATTAATAACAACAAAATTTGCCAAATAGCAAAATTATGCTACACGCGAAGCAGCACATTTTCAAAAGTACAGTTCGTTTTGAACGAAATATTTTCAATAGTTTCATAAGCATTATCCTTGATAGATACATATTTTCTGATTTCGTACATTTTTACTATTTATTAAAATTAGCTTTTAAAATTAGCGAATTTGCTTTACGTATCATTTAATAATTATTTTTGACTTCTGCAAAAGCATTCCTGAATGGGTCCATTTCGGAAGAAAGTGAAGGAGAGCTAAGCATTACATTATACATCCTTAAACCATTTTCTAAAATTGTGCCATCGAAAGGATTTTGCTTCAAAATCAGTATTAATTATTTTCCCAAGATAATGGGATTTTAATTTATAGAATAAATAATAGTCGCTTCGGGTTAAGAGGGATGTGGTGTTTAGTGAAACGGCTTTCCTTAATAGGAGCTTTGAAAACATCCGATGTATGAGTCGGCGCATTTTCGTGAAGCAACAACACTCTTCGCGACAGTTTTCATCGACAATTTCTTTAATAGCGTAGTGATATTTAAAATCCATCAGTAAAATTCCGTTGATATGCCAAAAGACCTTCTTCTGAGTTCCAGCTAGCTTTGTATTTTTTTCGCGGTATACTCGTACGATGGGACTCCATTGTTTCCCTTTCTGTGAAAGGATGATCGCCTTTTAAAATGACTCTCAAAATTGCTGAAACCCGTAGAAGAAAAGTCCACCCCTATTGAATTGCAAGTTAAGGGAAAACTGTTCTAACGTCAGTAACGAAAGTGTTCGACTCTCTCCTTGCAGCCCGTGTCCTCGCAGCTCACCCATAACCTATTAAAGGACATGCCAATACTCTCGATATGCACTCCAACGGAGCAGTGCCAGCTGCCTTGAGTTTTCAGCGGGTAGAACTGTGCCTTTGGCAATGCCTGCCTCTCCTCACAGATTGCCACACCAGATGTTATTTCAGTATGGCTAGTTCAATTCTCTACATATTTATTTTTATAAATCTAAAACAAATATTTTTTCTCTATCACTTTCTTGGTTCCATATTAGCTCGCCTTGACCAATAAACATATCACAAGGTGTTTCATGTCAATGTTGACCTTGCCAAGCCCTTGCTATATATCTCATCTCATGCTTGACTTATTCCTTAGCTATGGCAATGTGGTAGTGTGTGAGTTATTATTTGTTTTTTTTTTTTTGATGTTCTCTTGTCAGTTTGACATATGTACGTATGCATAGATTTGCCGGTCGCCCGGTCATTACCTCTGTCTGGTATGTTTTGCATTATTTGGACATTTTCTTCCAACCTCAGCAGCTTTTGCTATTAATGAGCTGTCATGTTCACTGTTGCGATCATTTGTTGTTTCTTTAATTATTGACAACATGAGCCACCTACTTGCGTATCTTACATACTGTATATACATATGCACATATCTACATACATAGGCATGTACGTACATCAGGGTGACTCGGCAAAAGTTGCGGTTTACCACCGGAGTTATAAAATTAATTATGTTTTAAGACTTCATATTAACAAGAGCTGGACTGATTTGAAAATCACTCCAAAAAAATAAGTTTTTTTTATAAATTGTTATGGTCACCCTAATTTAAAATAAATTTACGCAGGGCCAATGCAACTCTGCCACTCATTCTTCGATCGATTCCCAATCAACTGCCACTTGTTATGCACATCTGTCAGAAGCGGATCTTTTTGAAGCTGTAAACATCTAGCAATGTCAACCGATTCATAATTTTTGACGATGAACATAAAACGCGATTAAAGCACGCGTAGGAGAACGCAAGTACAAATAACTTGTCGAATTTCATTACATAACTCACGGTGGCGGACTAGCAAAACCCCAGCTCTGGTAGCTTCAGTGGCCAATGCCTGGAGTACAATCACACATCATCAATTTCCGTCCGCAACGTCCTGCACATCAGGTATGACCTCCAATCATAATTTTGACTCGAAATCACATAAGTGGTAGAAACCAAGTCGGCAAATTGATCAGACTGAATGTTTAAGGGCCTGGGTTAAGGTGGCCGTTTCGACACATTGTGAATCCCTTTGAGCGTGAAACTATTAGTGTGGACCACTCGTTGGGTATTTCGTGACCCCCGCTCGAGCGACTTCAGCATCTGTACGGCGCGTAAAGGCGTCAACTCTAACATTATTGTAAGAGGGATCGTGAATGTGATTTGGGGGTCGACTAGAAACAGCAGGCCACAGTCGTCCAAGGTTGGGAGAGAAGATGATCGCCGGACAAACGGCACCATTTGCAGCATTGGCCTCCGCATGGGGATGAGGCATCCGACAGTTGGGGGGTATAAGGCGTCACTCTTCAAAAAAAAAAAATGGAGTACGATTTCAAGACCTTTCGGTGATTCGGACCTGGTTCACCACTATAACTACTATTACTGCTACTTCTAATTACTACTACTCCTACTACTCCTACAACTTCAACTACTACTGCTTACTGCCACTACTAATAATTGCTACTACTACTACTACTATTAGTATCACTTATACTGATACTATTTTTAATAATGCTACTATTTATTACTACTACTATTTTAACGCATGCTACTACTACTATTTTTACTACACTACTTTCAACTATTATTTGTACTAATTTTAGCTACTATTTTGACTTATGGGGCTTCTTATTACTACTATTATTTTGACAATATTATACTAATATTTTATTACTACTACTAGTTTTACTTATTTCTACTACTATTTGTACTAATATCTGCTACTATTTTCTACTACTAATTACTAAAACTTTTTTACTGATTGCATTGCTACTATTGTTTTTACTAATTTCAACCATTGCTACTATTAATTACTACTACTTTCACGCTAATGCTGAAACTAAAAAAACTAAAAAGGATATCGTATAAAATTTGCCGCCCCCTATTTAATTCTTTATCTCTTTGTAGAATCGGCACATAAATTTTTTTGGACGCGTTTTTTTCAATTCGTTCAAATGAACCATAATAATGAAATATGCGAAAAGAAATTCTTGACGTTAATCGATATATTGACAATGAAATAAAAAGGGTAAGAAAATACCTTTCCAATACTACTTTATTATAAACCAGTCAAGTTTTGCCTGAGTTATTAATTTTTTTTAATGCAATCATCCAAAAAAATCAAAAGCAGCATCACAAATATTATTATTATCATCCCGTTACAAATTTTTTTTTAAAGATTTTTATGCAGACCTTTTAAGCTTTAACTGTTTTATAATTTGGTGAGATTGTTGTGAGAAACAATTTTAAAAAAACTATTTTCGACTGAAATCGGACAGTAGATGCCTTAAAATATAATGCATGCGTTGGCAAAACTTTACCGATTTTCTTTTTTACGGGCAGTGGTCCACCCTAATGCACATGCGTATGCGTTGCCAATATTTTACATGACCATCAGAACTTACTACAACTATGAGCAACGCTTTGTTATGATTTTTCGCCTGCCTTTCTTCGTTTACCACCTCTGCCGCTGTTGCAATAGTTGCAATATTTAGTTGTTTTTGCTTTTGCAATGCCAGTGTGCAAAAATCTACCGCTGTGATTGTTTGCCATTCTGCGCCTAGCCGTTAGCGGCGCTTGTTACCCCAGCGGGTGTTGCCGCATTTGCTATGCAGTTATGAATGCGGAAACATTAAACACAAAGAAAAAAAACATAGCTAAAAAAGTAAAAATAAAAACTGATTGATTTATAACTTACTCTCTGTGAAGGTTGGAATGCATTAGAATGGCTCTTTGTGGTAGTATCTAAATGTCGTGAAGGTCATGGGTCACGGGTTGTTGGCTTTAACGGCTGGAATGCGGTCACTTTTGAATGAATTTAGGTAAATATGTATGTGTTTATAATTTCAAAATAAAAACGCCAAACCCACAGTTGACGCTTGCTGAACAAGTTCGACAACACTAAGTAATGTTTATGGCCGCATAGCTTCGTGTCATTAGAGTTTAGAACTCGTCCATCAGTCAATTTATTTTAAAATTTGTAATGTCATAATCTATTAACACAGATTAATGTCACATATGTATGTACATATGAATGCCCAATGTGTATGTGCACTTTCACGGACTTAAGTGACTGACATTTCAACACTTTCGCTGCTTGTGCAAACTCTGTTTTTTTTTTTAATTTCCGGCAGCAAATTGTAAAATACATCATAATTGAAAATAAAGTGGATGCAATTGCTGGATATGAAACTAGTAATAAAAGTGCATATTTTTTAGAAGAAAAAATTTCAGAGACTTTAGCGTTGATACCATTACGATATTTCGTTTGAAGTTTTTCTGGAAACAAACAGCCTGGTAAGTAAATGCAGTGTGAAAGAGCTAAAAAAAAATGTGACGATTTTTACAGCATCAACTTTTTTAATTTCGCCGTAGTCTCGTGAAAATGTATTGCAAAAATACACGAGTGATTACAGTCGCCTAATAAGTTTCGAGAAGATAGCAAAGAATCTTCGTTGGGTTGCAAATCTACCCACTTTTGAAGAATTCTAAAGCCAAAGAAGTTCAAACACCAACACATTAAATAACGAACTGAGAGATCGAGTACCATAATTGCTGGACGAAGGTCATGATTAACTAGAATAGTTCATGGTCGGAAATGTGACGAATACTATTTCCGATAAGAAGTAATTTCAATAGTTTACACGAAAAAAGAACTTGCTAAAAAATTATTTTTTGCACTAATTTTAGGTCACTGAACACGAAAATGAATTTAATTTATTTTTCCAAAGAAGTGTTTTCGAAATTCCACTGTTTTCCAGTTTTTCGAGTACATTAGAAAACAAAATCTTTGAAAAACTAAAACCACCAAAATTTGGAAATTTCCAGAATGGAACACATCCAAAGTTAGTATTTTTTCATGGAGAATTTTTTTAATATACATTTATATGTTTCTGAAATTTTTAAAGAGGTGTTTTCGTTTTTTGTAAAATGTTGAATGAGGAGATGCATTTTTAAATTAAAAAAAAAAAAAACAAAGAAATATCTCTCACAATCTTTTAATAATAAAATATGAAAATAATATTGCATTTATAACAAGTGTTTTTATTTAATTTAATTTTGCATAACCAAATATTTGTTCCAAAGAGGATACTTGGGGCAACAAAAAAATATATATTTACATTAAAAAACAAAATCTTTGAAAAATTACGACTACCAAAATTTAGAAATTTTCAAAATGGAACCATTCCAAAGTTAATATTTTTTTAAGAATTTTATTTTAAATACTTTTATATTTATCTAAAATTTTAAGGAGGTGTGTTCGTTTTTCTAAGACCTGAATTTTTAAATTTTGAAAGAAAAAATCTTTCACAATATTTGAATAGTAAAATATGAATTTAATATTACATTTTGTAATCAGTATTACATAAAAAAATTAAATTAATTAATTAATAATTAAATTTAAAAAAATATACATATATGTATATTAAAAAACAAAATCTTTGAAAAATTAAGACTACCAAAATTTAGAAATTTTTTTAATTGAACAATTTCTAAGCGAATATTTTTTTCTTGAATTTTTTTATAATATACCATTATATTTTGCGAAAATTTTTAAGAAGTTTTCGTTTTTTGTAACATGAATTTTTAAATTTTGAAAAAACAAGAAAAATCTTTAACAATCTTTTAATAATAAAATATAAAATTAATATTATATTTTATATTAAGTATTATAAAAAAAATTTAAGCACAATACTACATAGCTTTTGTTTTATTCAATTTTGAAAAATGAAATATTTTGAAATTTTTTTAATTTTTCAGTTTTTCTTTTAAAACAAATGCAGCTATAATAGTTTTCGAGATACCAAATTAAAAAAATTGAAAACTGTAAAAATGTTGCATTTTGCATAACTTTTGGAAACTTACTTACTTAATTGGGCCTATAACCGCTTTTGCACTTAAACTTCTACTACAATTTGTGGTGTGCGTCTCGATATTGTAACTCAAATTGAGGGACCTGCAGTTTTACGTCGACTTCGAACGGAGAGTGTTTTTTTTGTGAGAAGTTTTTTCATGGCAGAAATACACTTGGAGGTTTACCATTACCTACCGTCATTAGTAAAAATTTTTCTATAAGTTTTGATGTTACTTGCCCCGGCCAAGATTTGAACTCGTGACCTATCGAATGAAGCGCGCACAGGCTAAGCACTCGGCTACGGCGGCTGCGCCCGCTTGGAAACAGGTCACTTAATTTTTTCCGCCGGTAGAGCTTCGTTATAGGATGAGCTACACCTTGTGACCAAATTTAATTCAAATCGAAATGGTTCGATTTCGACCAATACATTGGTTGAAAGTAGGCAGCCGTGGCCGCCTAGTCGGGTTTTATATGTACATCCACATATCCACTGGTGTAACATGCAAAACGATATACACATATATAGCTATGTATGTATATCCAATTCATTTTGTATATTATTGCTAGCGTACTCTTCACTGGCTGCCCAGAGCAGTGCTAATCGCTTTCAGTCAAACAAATTTAAATTTTGTTGGCTAAAATATGTGGCTTTTATGTCCATTTAAATCAAAAATCACACACAAAAATATATATCACGACATTCACGTTTCAATGGAGCGCCTCAGCAATAATACGATAGCCAAGCTAAGCTGTTCCATGCAGATGGCTGTTCATATTCACATTGCACTTATGGCACAGCTCAAGGGCTTTGTAACGTCTAATCTAACGCCCGTCTTCCTGCATCAAAGCCATCTAAGTAAGTAAATCTGAGCGCTGGGCAATCAATAACTCAACGTTGCATGTGGCACGAACAAGCACATTGACAGACGGAGAGCATGCAGTTAAGTTTAGTTTAGACACACATATGCACTTATGTACATATTGGTTGGTTGGTTGGTAGCAAGAGCAAAGAGCAAGCTGACCAATTGCAAATCATATGTTATAGGGATTGAAAATATGTTAGCATGGCATTACTTATGTATTTCGTGTTGCACGAACATTTCAAGCGTTTGTGGGTCAATTTGCCACGTACCTATCCATCTGTCAGCACACGACGCAATCGAGTTGCCCAAAGTCAAGGAAAATCGACAAAATTGGTATTTGCTTGGATGTTTGATGATAGGTTGCATAGAGTGTTTGTACTTATTGTTTAAGAAGATAAATAATCTACTCGACATGTTGCATGTGGCATGCATTTGACGTGTGCAATTTCATTTTATGAGGACGCGAAATAAGAAGTTCATGGTTTCTGAACCGTGAGAAAAATTGCGGTTCTTTGTATAAGTCATAGTTGACCTCTTTTGCTTAAATAGGGCAGATAATAAAATAAGAGAACCTTATTTAGTTTAGTTTGTGTGAAGTGTTGAAATTTGTTTTACAATATCATCAAAAAATACTGTTTTTGCGATAAAATACTTCTTTTTTTCGTGTCGATTGTATATTAAATATTTTTTTTGCACGCTCTCTATAGAAACCGGCATAAGTAACGCCAAAAATATGGAATCTCTAACTTCTCGTATTGGTGATGATTGTTCGGTAATGGCAGCCGGCAATACATTTGAGGACTCGTGCTTGAAAGTTAACGGTTATCGCTCTAACCTTGGTCGCTTCTTCATTACATCAACATAAAAACCCGCCTATTAAGTACAAGCCGACCCTATTCACAATATGGAGGACGTATTCCAGGTTGAACCTTAGCAATTACGCCAATGATACTCAAAATTTAACGCTCAATAATCTGAGGATTTGGGACAGTACACAAAAAAGAGTTGCTTGGAACATAAACCACGATTGACCGACCGATGGATCCTAAATTATACTGCACCAAATTGCCTGGGATAGGTTTAGTTAGGTTAAGCTGGCTGGCCCAACAAGAGGTCTCACATAGACGAAGTCGGTCCTTTATGTTACTATAAAAGCGCACGACCAATGAAACCCCTTATGAGCCGGTGGCCGAAGAACATTGCCGTCCTCTCGGCGAACTAAAGTAGAAGTATGTTAATAAAGGGGTTTTCAATAGGGACTCTTCAAATGTATACCGATAGTGACAGCAAACGACTCCATATTTTTCCCGCTCTTTTGAGATTTCTCTTCAGTAAGGTTTGCCATTTCATCATGGAAAGATATATGATCCAACAACGAGTCGAAATTATTAAAATTTACTACCGAAATTCGGAGTCAATGGCCTCAGCTTTAAGAGCGCTACGTCCAATTTATGGTCGTCGTCATTTCTGGCTAAATGGCTTCGTCCATAAGCAAAATATGGGTTATTGGACAGACAGCAATCTACTCGTACTCCATGAGTCAACACTGCATTCCGAAAAAATTACGGTTTGGTGCGGCTTATGGGCCGGCGGCGTCATTGGGCCGTACTTCTTCCGTGATGATCAAGACCGGCAAAGTACTGTGAATGGGAATCGCTACCGCTCAATGATAACCGAATATTTTTGTCCCGAATTGGATGATATGGACTTGGACAATATGTGGTTTCAACGGGACGGCGCCACAAGCCACACAGCGAATGTCACAATCGATTTATTGAAAACGAAGTTTGGTGAACGTATTATCTCACGAAATGGCCCAGTCAATTGGCCGCCTCCGTCGTGCGATTTGACGCCGTTAGACTATTTACTGTGTGGCTACGTCCAGTCTATGGTCTATGCCAACAATCCAGTGACCATTGATGAACTTCGTACGAATATCGAACGTGAAATTGCAGCAGTAACGGCTGATTTATTTATAAAGCTTGGACATATTGACATGATGATACTTTAGAGACGGGTTTTATTTATATCGGGTTATCGGATTGATATCGGTGTTTCGGATATATTTTTTGACCGGAAAGATCACATATCACATTCGATTATGTGAATAAGCATCAGACTCGGCAAAGCTTAAGGAGAAAAACCGCCAAGAAATCCAAGGCTTAGCGCAAAAAATCAAGGGAAATTTCTTTAAATGGACCCAAATGTTGGATAAATAAAGGCGGTCACTTAACTGGTGCCATTTTTTCTACTTACGGGGAAAAAATTACACCCAGATCACATCGGGTCACAACTTTTGCGCCGGTTAACATTCGTATATTCAGATATCCACAAAAAAAAAAATTAACGAATTACTGAACAGTAATAGTAAATAAAAAAAAGAGATGTGTGTTATTCAACGACTTTATTGATAGTGCTCATACCGTTTGTGAAAGAATAGAATAAAACAACTCTTGAATGATGTTTCGGATAGCGACTTTTAAATTAATTCCGATTCCTATTACCCATTCATTTATTTCACTTATGTTACATTTTATTAATTTCTAATTAATTCTATAGTGATATCCGGATATACGAATGTCCGGATTTTTGTTGAACTATCCGGATATTCGCATGCCCGGATTAACCGTATAGTTAAAAAATCTTAACTCCAGAAAAAAATGTGCGCATTCGAAGCACTTCAAAACAAATGGTCGACTGTTTTTTTCGGAAAAACATTGAATGAAAAAACAGCCGCTTGTTTACGAGAAGTCTTCGATCAATTAAGGAAAACAACTAAAGACGACGAAAAATTTTTCAGCATGAAAAGACTGGTACGAACTCTCACATATTGGTTCAGACAACCGCCTTTGTGTCCACTGAAAACTTCGCACTAATGGACAATCCCTCTAGATTCCGATCATCGATAATAAACTGCGTTTTGGAGGTATACAACATTTTCGGAGTGGCATGGATGCTATGATAATAATTTAATCGAATGCGGAAATGTGTTGTACATCATGGATAGTGCTTCGAAAAACAATAACCACATTTTTAGTGACAAACGGAGCGTAAGGAATGGAATAATATAGTTGTGCAAACTAATGCACTTTACTAAGCTCTGCGCAAGACATTTGCTAATTTAATATGATTACTTGACTTGATCATTTCACTACTGTTAATTTCGATTGTTTAATTTGCTTTCTTCAATATGAGTAACAACTAACACCCCGATATGGGAGCCCACCAGCAACAGTTGTCAATAGGAGTCAATGATCACCGCAATGATCCCAAGAATGGCAAGACAAAATAAGGCAGTCGGTAGCAATAATAGTGCGTTGCAACAAGTATGAGCGAAGAAGCCAAATGAGACACCACCATCTAGGAGTAGGAGCATTCACCTACAGGGGTCCATATAAAACGAAAATACGATAAAAACGCAAATGAATAGGATGCCATAGTACACACACACACACCTACATAGCTACACAAACACATTTACCGCACATAATTTTGTAGCGAAAGAAAAACGTTGCTTAGCCGCAGTGGGAGCAACATTTAATAGATATTTTCACTTTTCAACACGAATGTAACATTGAAATGGAAAGCAAACCTATATTTACATCACTTTGTTATTACAGTTGGCGTTTTAGTTGTTATTGTGACGTGCGTTGTTTTTACTAGCGCACTAATGAACCTTACTAGGAGAAATGTCACATCACACACACACGCATAGTTTTAACACAAAACAAATACCAACTTAATACCAATAGAAACTCCATGCAACATGCC
Source organism: Anomoia purmunda (assembly GCA_951828415.1). Lineage (NCBI taxonomy): Eukaryota > Metazoa > Arthropoda > Insecta > Diptera > Tephritidae > Anomoia > Anomoia purmunda. Next base: position 28,830,768 of record OX639996.1, on the reverse strand, counting down.
ATCAAAATGTGTCATAAATATTGTACATAAATGTCATAGATATACTGCCGCAAAGTGGTCGCGTCGCAGAGCACGAAATGTGTCTGAGGCAAATAAATATTATTTTCATATATACAATATACATATATATGTATAACACATATAGTTCATATGTAGAAAGAAGCTGGACAGACGAGCATCTATATCGTATGTTTAAATATTGGCATTAGCTATTTTGGAAAATGCAGCCAAAGGCATTGAATGGAAGGTATCCAGGTATGGCGATTTATAATAAAATAAGTGGCTGTGAAAAGTCGCAAACATATAAAATACATTGATCAACTATATATGTATGCAGTTACCGAGAAGGGCGCGTAATATGTACAAAGAAAAACAATAGTTACAACAATGACACTTTGACATTTGTGCGCGATTTTAAGCGCCATGTGTCGACAAAGCCCATGGTGTTGGTGGTGGTGTGATGGCGCGCCCTAAAATGCAATCATGCCGTGTCTGTATAGCGGAGCAGAAAGTAAAAAAAGAAGACACATCCCTGCAGAGAAAATAAATCTTTGAAGTAAATTTCTACATTGAAGTACCTTCGAACAATTTGTATTAAGTATACTGTGCGGCAATTTTATGACATCTCAAACCACCAGCCTGGAACTTGTTAATATTTTCTGCAATTATTCGTAAATAAAACAGTCGATGAATTTGCAAAAGCTAGATCGATTTTTTTTAATGGCGATAGATATACAAGAAGCTGCAATCGCAACAGAGAGCTCCTAACTTTGCCACTCAACTCTCACTGCTGTTCACTAGGAGTACTTTTCAGCTAATCGGAGTTTGCAAGTCTTGGAAGCCCACATCAACACTCTAAGCGCCGCATATGAAGATGTTATTGGCTTCCAGCGAGCCCGAAAGAACACACGTTGCGATGGGAAATGTCGCGCTTCCTCGGATACGAAAATATGTGAGTGCCAAGAGCTGGAGATGTTAGCCTACAGGAAAAATACCTGAAAACTTTACGAGAAGGTTTGGCTACTTACGGAGGGTTTTAATACCAAAGAAAATTCCTGTATTCCTTATGTACAAGGCATAATTAAAAAGTTTGGGGCAGCGCTTCTCCACTTTGCCTAAATCGCTTATGACGGTATTCTCCACCCGCCATCTGACCTCGACGAAGATCAATTAGCAATAACGCAGCTACAGAACAAAAAAAGGCGCGAGAACTGTTGAATTACCAGCTGGGGGTTTCAAGCACGATGAATGCACCAGCTGATTTGGAGAATATGATCGGATGAATGAGCCCACTACTGCAGAATCAGTCTTCTAACTATTTCCCACAAGGTTCTACTTATAATGGAATATTGTTCATTTGGAATTACTGAAACCTACCGCCAACGAACTAATTGAATCGTATATGTGTGGCTTTAGACCTGTAAAATCTATGACCGTTTATTGATGGGACACAAAATCTAGAAAAGAGAATCGACACTCTCTTTCGAGAGCACGAGAAGAAGTTTCCTATGAACCGCGATGTTGAGTTTTATATCAGTACCTAACTAAATATGGTTATGTAAAATGACGTTGAGCAAAACCTGCATCGTGACTCGCTATCATGCAACTGCTTTAATATTGCGCTGGAAACGATAATTCGTGCTGTAGAATAAAACTAGCCAATCACTATATTTTTTAAGAGCGTTCCTCTGCTGACATCGACATCATCGACCCCAACAACCACGCTTTAGTTCTGACTTTTGCAAGTTGCAACAATAACGAAGAGACTGGGTTAGGAGGTTAACAGGGTCATAACGAAATACCTCATCTTATCAAACAAACAGCCAGTGCATTTAGCTCTGAAATCCTACGAAGAATCTCTCTTATGGGTTGATTAGGCAATTGAACAGAAAAGCTCTCCAAACCAAAGCTGCACTTAGAGACTTATGGTCTCTCATCATACCCGTGCTATTGTCTGGCGCAGAAGCATTGACGCTATCAACATCGGATAGAATGGCCCTCGGAGTGTTCGAGATAAAGATTAACCGTAAGAGTTTATGATCTTAACATCTTTGCTATGGCAAATTTGGTATATGAACGGAACGGTATGTGAATTTATAACGGAACGATGAGCTGTGGCGACATAGAAATAGCTCAGCGAATAAAATTTAGCTGCTACGCTGGCTAATTTTTAACGCGATTCCCGCTTGTGGTGGCTGAGCAAAAGCAAAGCCTACTCCCCGTTGGAATAACCATGTGGTATAGACTTGACTTCGCTTGGTGATTTTAGTTGGCGCCATTTAGAAGGGCAAGGGAATGACTGGCGAGTTGTAGTCGTCCAAAATCTCCATGTAGGTTATATCACCAATTGAGAAGAAGCATTATCAGGCACATACTGCGATTAAAGCCGAATTCTACATAAAATAAAATAAAAAATAGTTACATTACAAGGTGACATACCTGGTTTTTATTTTCTGTGATTTGTTATGTGCTTTGTATAAAGTTTTTGTCGGAGAAAACCTGGAAAATAAATTTCTAGAATATTTTAATCCTTTATTTATTTTTAGAGGTTTCTTGAAGTAGCGGCCAAAATGACATCTCGTAAGAAGTATGTAATGGTGTAGAGAATTGTCTCCTTCATTGTCGCGAAGTCCAGGTACCTAAATGAGTTTAATAAAGAGGGATTTTGATACAAACGAAGGAGAGGTTAATCCAATGACTCCTTAATGGCAACTACTTTTTCCTGGAAAACGATATATTAAAGAGCTCCAAAAAGAATACGCCTCTATCAAACCTTTTATAAAGTTTCGATCCCTTCCCATAAAAGGCTCCCTCTCATTCCATCTAGCCGCGATCTCCTGCCCACTGATCTCTAGAAGCTGCTCGAAACTTTCAAAAGACTTAATTCGAATAAAGTTTGAAAATGTGACCGTACGAGCAGACGGTTGGCCGACTTAGCCAAAACCTTCAGCAATTTAAAAACTTGCTAAAAAATGAGATGCAATTGCTCAATCGCTGGTATAAAATACTAATTCCAATCGATTATTTAGTTGATCTGCTCGTAGATGTATTTATTGAATTCGCCATTTGAATTGACAATGGACAACTGAATGCTAAAACAATAATGTATGTAGAGTGAGACTGGTCGGCCGACAGTGAACATGGCACTCGTGCTAATTGCGAACTTTTTTTTGGACACAGCCGCCAATCGGAGGCGTTGTACTGCATCGTATTTGGACAATTTTTAAGTACCTTGATGCAGTACGTGTGTCCACAATGAACGTGCAACACGTTCATATATATATTTTTATTATACTATTTATTGTATTGTATTTGCAGTATGTTAAGCCATTGGTTGGGTGGCGTGTTTGGTGGCAGTTAAGTGGCAAGATATTTATTTGCAACAAATGGCAAATTATTGTTATTTTCGCGGTTGGTTAGTCAAATGAAGTGTTTTTTAATGCCATTCTGGATCGTGGCCTAATATTTTGTAGGCGTTGCACGATGTCATAAAAAAAAAAGAGAAATGCCTCGAAAAGGTGGCAACTGACGTAAGGCACGTTGAATGTAATGGAGTAAATATAGTTTTTCTCGCATGCATGTATTTATGTGGATAAAAATAAATATGGAAAGTGTTTTTGTAAATAAGCGCTTTATTTACCAAATATTTTACTTGCGCTGTTTACTTACATCAGGAAAGAAAAACAATCTTATATAGGCGATTTGAAGCCGTGGCGAGCTACTTAATCTTATTTGTAAAAAATTACGCTATTTACGGCAAAGATCACACCATATCTAAAATATAATTATTTACTTACATATACAATTTTTGTTGTACTAGTTAAGTTCAATAGAGTTTTGATGAATTTAATAAGAAAAGAATTTTGACAGAAAAACACTTTGCCAATGCTGTTTAGTTTATATTAAAAAAAATGTTATATATTTTAAGTTTTGAACTTAATATTGTGTTAGTTAACTACTTAAAGTACATTCGAATTTTGAATGCCGAAAAACCTCTTCAATCATAAGGAATAATATTCAAAGCTATCCGATGAGCTAGGTCGTAAATATTCAAGGCATACACATTTTCTATCTTTTAGATCATTTGAGATTTTCAAGCTCATCTAAAACTTTTGTAAATCATAAAATTTGTGTTAAATTTTGATAACTAAGAATAATATTGTATAATTTATAGAGCTTGTGGCCAGGTTTGTATTAGGAATAGTATGAGAAAACAACAATTTTTCAAAGTGGTAGAAGTGATAGCTGCTATTTCGGAGATCACCACATCTCCTCATCAGACTTCTTTTCTTTCTAGACTTTACCTGGCTTTGAACCGTGGTACACGGTTCTGCTAGGCGAGCACGCAACCACTCAGCCACGCTAACCGTGTGAAAATTGTTTGTTTTTCTCACTATTCTTATCTCCAACCATACCGCTATTAAGTGTGACTTTCGCCACTCTGTGCTTAACAGGGTGGCCTGTATTATTTGCTTTTACAAATCTATAAGCTTTTTTGTTCTGCTTATAGTTTTGCGTTTTAGGTTTACTCGTCCTTTATTATAATTATTTTTAGTTTTGGCCTTATTTTTTATGAATCGTATGTATAATTTATAGAATAAAGTCTAGAAAGAAAAGGTGTCTGATGCGGAGATGTGGTGATCTCCGAAATAGCAGCTATCAAGAAAAAAAAAAAAATATTGTTTTCTCATATTATTCCTAATACAAACCTGGCCACAAGCTCTGTAAATTATACAGACGACTTATAAAAAATAAGGCCAAAAACAAAAATAATATTTTTCGTGCACTCGTTAAATGGAGAATAAGAAAAAAATAATCAAAAATAATAAAAACAAAAATCACAAATCAAAAATCAAGCAATTTTAAAGTCTCCAAAGTTGCATATTATTTGATTAGAATTTAATGGACTATAAAATTGCATTATTTAAAATTATATAAATATTTTGATAGAAATTTGTTTTATTAAAATTTAGGCAAAATTTAAAGCTTGGTATTTACGAGGTTTGCCGTAGAATAAGCTTTTTTATAAAAACTTAGTTTGTAAAAAATGGCAATAAATAAACAAAAAGTAAAAACTTAAAAAAGTCCTTGTCATATAAGTATGATATGCACTATACGAAGAACATCTTCTGTGGATTGCGGTGATCGAAAGGAAAGTTTAAATAACAACAAACTTCTTATAGACCTCTGATACTTCAACTTAGAAGTAAACCTTGAACTGTATTGCTTAAATCAAACTCATTTGAATCCTTTTCTAAGAAATCATGAAGTGATATATGGATATTAAGTATTCGACTTTGTGGTTAAATAAAATCTCGCTCTGCTTTCGTCTGAAATAAAGACTGACTGTTATAGAATTTTTGGAGCAGAAAAATAGTAATCAGGTCGAGTTTTTAGTTTAGTTAGTTGACTAGGAAGCTGACTATCGTCATGTTGATAATCATTTCCATCCGAAATCTGGAAGACGCCACTCTCGAAAGAGCTACACTTTTTTCTAAGGTTAGTGTGGTTTTCAAAAACAAAATGCCAGTCCCCAACTGAGTGATAGCCTAAGGTAGTGAGGGATATTATTTTTAAGGGTCAGCACAATGGATTTTTAAGGTCACAGGCCGAGTATATCCCTATGTGATAACAAAAATCCGGTTGAGATCGTGGTTTTTGTTATTGTTAATACATTAACTTTACATAATATAGTTTAAAATTCAAGATTCATTGGACAATTATTTAGCTATGGCTATAAGTCGACAGGAGGCGTGTGAGAGATAACTACTAAATTTTACCAAGCCGCAACACTTCGTTTATGTTATATTCCCCTTGAAATCTTGTGTAATACTCCGACTGATTATAATAATTATGGCGTGTCTAAACTTTTCGAATTAGGTACTTATTTAAATTAATTTTTTTCAATCGTACAAAATTGTAAAGAAAATACTTAAATGAGTCTGAAAGACAGCCTCCGAAATTTAATGATAGTAGGTTTATAATTTTTGAATTTTATTAATATATTTTATTCTAGTTTTGTGAATTTAAAGAATTTTAAAGATTAAATGCAGAAATCCCAAGTTGGAACGTAATTTTTGAACTGATAAAAAATATATCCATACTCATATTTTCATAGTTTTGCTCATTGTGTCAACGTGCATTTCATTATTTCTCATTTGTAATTGTGACACAAATTTTATCTTACGATAGATAAGAAACAGTTAGATGATTTTAGGTTGGAGAAAATTTGAGAACAATTGTGTGCGAAGGATGAGTTTGATGTAGAAGTTAGTAACAAAAGGGATGATGATTGCGAAGAGGGTCAGATGACTGAAGCATCTGAAGATGAAAAAGAGATTTCACATGGAAACTAAATTGTAAATATAGAAGAAAAAGAAGCCATGTTTTATGTTGGTAAAGATGGTAACACTTGGAAAAAGTCTTCACCGCCTTCATCTAAAATAAGCTCAGCAAAAATCCTCAAAGTAAAAGTAGAAGCAGTCGTTGTATATCCAGGTAATATCGAATGTATTCGTACAGGTGCAACTATATCGATCGTACTGGATTGTTTCTCACATTTTATAAACGAAGAAGTTTGTGTTGAAATTATAAGGTATACGAATGAAGAAGGATCTGCAGTGTACTCTAAAGTTGAAAAAGTGTGACAATTAAAAGACAAACATGAGCTTTTTGCTTGCATCGGGCTTCTAATCATAGCTGGTAATAAGGAATCAAATAAGCCGCATGGTACAAAAGTTTGTTACAGTCATTATGATTGCACTTAGCGGTAAATTCAGGAGATTAGGGTTAAATAAAATATATTCCACCAAATTAATTTGAAATTCCTGTATGTTTTAGTTAGTGATAGATGGAAACCCATGGGAGCTACGGAACAAATTTGGAAAACGTAGGGATGGGTTCGGGAATTGAAAATTGAACATCGGGATGGGCGGGATCATGGCGCAATGTTTAGTCTTGTTTTTCAAGGCACAAAACAAAAACGAATTAAGTTCAGCGTGAGACTGGGATATGATTGCGATTTTAAAAATAATTGAGGTTTAAGATACAATTTGTAATTTATATTCTTTAAAGTTATTTGTTTTGCAAAATAAAATAGGCGCCATACGAAAGCCATGTTGTAATTACTAATCAATTGAACTGTTTCCAATATAGGAAGGTTGAAGACATAGCACATCGTGAAAATAGTATTCAAAAACGAGTTGTCCATTTTTGCCGAAAATGGGGCTACCAAAAAACCGAGGTTTAGTTAGTGTCATCAACTTCTTTATTGCTTCATGTTAATTATACAAACTTCTTGCTAAAATGTCTTTCGAACACCAATGGATTTTGCGATTTTGCCAATATTATAATTGAATTTTTACCTTGTTTGATTAAACATTTCAAAGCATGTAAATTTAGAGAGTGGAAAAGAGGCCGCAGATGCTTTAGACTTAATGCTTCCAATTTTGTTATATAAAGCATATAATATTAAAAAAAAAACACTTTTGTTAACAGGGTCGGTTTGTAAGTAGTCGCTTAATTAGATAACTCAATATTTCTCAACATTAATTGTCGCGATAAGGTGGACTGTAAATAAAGAAATAGATAGTTTTTTTAATTATAAATATCTACGCGTAATGATTCTCAAAATGTTTTAAAATTGTTTTGTATAAAAAAAATTGATATTTCTTAAAATTGTTTCTAAAGATTTTATGTATGTACATATACTACTTTCAATTGAGTGCTAGTTTTTGTCAAAAAAAAAAAACGCGCCAGTGCAGTTTATCGTAAGTGAAAACCCGTGTCGAACAAAGTTACTTTATTTGAAAGCTAAAATATTATATGTATTTCGAAAAATCTCCAAGGTCAAATGCCACTTTAGAGTATTTCCCAAAATTGCATTGCAAAAACAGTTAAGATTAAATTAATGACTGCATTCAAAGTTAGATTGAAAGCAAAAACAGCAATGCTGACAGAATTCTGCTTCAAAAATATAAGAGAAATACTATGAGATACATTTTCTGTAAGCGGCACATTTGTGAGATTGCAGGCAGCAAGTTAAAACAAAAATACAAATACACATAGCTATTTTTAACTATGGCTTCAATTGTACATATTTGCAACACATAGCGAGCTGACTTAATTAAAGCTACGAGTAATTTAATGCATTTAGTACAACTTAATCTTCATTTCAAGAATATTCACTGTTGTTGCGTCATGAAATGGAAATTTGAATACAACGGTAGCTGAGTAGCTTGAGTTTGAATTTGTTAAGTACCCAACCGAAGCTTGAGTTTCATACATACCAGCATACAGCATTTTAAGACGACCATACTACACATGCGGACAAAAGTACAAACTTAGTTATTTATTTGCTGCAGCTGCTGGGTCACAGAGCCACAGAGCAGACGCAATAATCACTTCAAATGTGGCTGCCACTCAACAACATTTGTAAATTGCTAGCACTTTTGGACATTAAAGATGCTATCTTCCTAAGCATTACCGCCACTCAAAGCCAACTCTTTGTTAATAGACGATGTGTGACTATATAACACATACATACATACATACATACATATATACTCAGTACATACACTGACATCCATTAGTTTGTACATATGGTATGCTCTGGTATGTGTGTAGAAAGTGATGTAGTGTGCATTTGTGCAACATGCCAAGCAGAACAAATGCGGGGCACATACTAGATTATAAAATTTACCGCCTCTAGCACCGAAACGAAACGATAATACAAGAAGAAAAAAACTAAAAAAAAAAAAAAAAATTTTAGTACTACTACTCTTGAGTCGAGCGTTTTGTTTGTAAGCCATTTGCCACAGTTCAAGCTTAGTTTTCAGTGGCTTACTTCTTGTTGGTTTGTTTTATGTTTGTATGTCAAATTCGGGTGTATAGAAAAGCTTTTTACATAGAGATTGTTATTTTTATTTGCGCAACCCGCATATGCAGATGGTGGAGGTGTTGCTGCCTTCGGACAAAACAGAAGCAAATGACAATTTTTATTGCTATTAATGTTACCGTTTGTTGTAGTTTCCTTTACAGCAGTGTTACTATTTATTTATAGTATATTTATAATTAAACTGCTTATGTGAGCATAGTGGTAGCGGAATAGTATAAATGATATGCAATAATATCACCACAACCATGATAAAAATATTCGCAAGGTACATACATACCACCGTTCCCTCAATTCGCTCGCCATTGGGGGTTTTTGACTTTTGTCAGCATGTTAATAAAGATCTGTCGAAATGATGCAAATGTGCAAAAAAATCAAAATAAACAAATGAAAATTTTTGGTTTTGAAAAAATTGATTTAAAAGTGTGTATGATAAAAATTCGTATCAGCATTAGCGGTTTCTCAAAGACTGCATTTTTTCTGAAAGCAGGACAATAAAATGTTCCTAATTACTCTATATGGGGCGAAAATGGAACAAGGTTTGTTTGTGGTGTTACGGAAGGGAATTCGCCGAAGCACCCCTCTGAGTCTTTGGGTTATTTGTTGCCATATAAGATCGTTATTTCGAAAAGGTAAAATAATTTTAAATTTGTGCCAAAAACTTCATCTTACATGGGAGCAGAAGTCCATTAAACATAATTCTTTATATTCGTGTATTTACCTACATACGAGTATATTCAAACTTTGTTATTTCAACTGAAATATCCGAGCGAACTTTTGGACTTGCTATAGTTATTGAGGGGGTTCTCTACTCTTGCGGTTTCAAAAAATCGATTTTTGTTGTTGTTTAATTTCAGTCTATATATATCCAAGATTATGCCACAGAGAGGATTTCGTAGAAATCACATTCGTTTGCATGCTCCTGGTCTTCGTAATTTACCCGTCTCCGGCCGTTTTCGAGAAGCTGAGCGTGGTGGGCCATCTTTAAATGCGTTTTCCCGAAAGTAGGGTTATTTTAGCTGCCGAGTAAAACTTTGCATAAAAGTATTAGTCCGATTTAAAAAAATTTTATATTGATGTAATCAGTGAATATAGATTTCCTGAGTACAATTTGCGAAATTTTATTTTGTTCCATTTTTAGGGTCTCTAATATGTCAAAAAATAACGTGAAAATTGAACATTTTAATAAATTGTTGCATAAATTTTACAATTTACAAAATAAAAAAATTCTGCCAACAAACATAGCCAACGTAACTGTGATTATAAAGAGTATTTAATTTTGGATTACAGTTTACCCAACTGACCAGAATTTTGCTTGAGCGGGACCCATGCAGTTTCAATATCAATCTAGTTAATGACGTTTCAAGGTCGACAATATTTTTTTTGGTATTCGATACTAAAATTTTGAAGTCAAAAGATGTAATATTTTAAATAAAAAAAATTTTATCCATAAGGTAGATCCTTCGGAATTTATTTTCAAAAAAACCGCTCGATTTCAGGCCTTGAAAGTAGAGGACCCCCTTAAGACATTTCCTTTACTGTAAATATCTACGTAAGTATTTGATTTGAAATCCATATATCCAATGAGCCCCAATGACATCAATGAGACCCAAAATTTTTAAATGTGCGTAGGAAATATGTTTTCTACATGTGAAGTAAATCGGAAACATCCCCAGTTTATCGGAAAGTTAGCATACTGATTACTGTTGAAGATGCAGAGATGGAAATGAACAACAGATAGTTGAGCAACTTCTGTGCAGATGTCCGACTCTAATGAGAAAACGTAAGGTCACTTAACTAGAGCTCTTGTTTATCGAGTAGTCGATCGGTTAATCGATTAGCAAACGATGTTTAAAAAATACTTCACCTAATCGACTAACCGTTTCCATTCGACTTTTTCAACTAACTTCCCATAAACAACTAGTCGTTTTCGATTTTTCGACTAGTTGTTTTCTTTCAATACAATTTTGTGTTTTATATACACATACGTATATTTGTGCTTATTGACAAAACTCGTTTTTTACTAAATATAAAAAAGTTTTTTATGAATTTATTGTGAGTATCAATCACTATTCGAATAATTTTGTTAAGTCGATATTCAGGCTACTCGATGGTGGGCGATTAGTCGAATTCTTCCTATTCTATTATCAATCATCCAAAAAGTTGCTAATCGACTAGTCGAATAATCGGATAGTCGATTTTTGGCAAGAGCTCTGCCTATCACCCTGTATTTTTAGAGATATCCCTTTAAAGTTTCAAAAATAGAATAAAATTGTTGGTGATTTTCTTTGCCTCTTTACGTTTTATGTATATTTATTTTTTTAGTTTTAGTGGGTGCTATACGGGAACAGTGGTTGTAAAAATGTACAGATAAAGGTAAGGGTGTATTTCGTGTATCAATTGACCGAACTCACAAGGTTCGTGCTCGTCCAAATTTTCTAGAAGAAATCCCATTTGCTCAATGTAAATTCATACATACATATGTATATAGTTAATTTTTACCATAAAAAAACAAACTTTGTTGTTTCCAATTATTCTTTCTTCATTTTCTCCTCTATGGGAGCCAAATTACTGCAACACAGAACTTATCAAAGTCATTTATCAAAACATTTCATATTTTAAGCCTTTATCAATAGCATATTCATGTTTTATAATTTATAAAAAATATCTTTAGTTGTCAGTAAAATATTTAAGTAATATTAATATATTAATAGTAAATTTGTCGAACATATCATATACATTTGACTACGTTTTATTTTTAATTAATGCTCTACATTTTTTTGTGTCCATCATACTGTAATTTATGGTGAGTGGAGTTCCTTAAATGAAATTATGTGTAAAATCCACTAGTCTATTAAAATATAAGAACATTGACGTACATCGACCTTATCTAAATTTATTCATTTTAGTCAAACCTTGCCCTAGACAATAGTATTCTTTCTTCTTCATACTAATAAAACTAACATAGGTTAAAGTACTTTTATTGCGTGCTCAAAAAGGAAGTAAAAATCCATGATGCAATTACACAGCACAAGTGACATAATATTTATTTACATGATGCCAAATAGTCTACAAGATATTCGTACATTTCTATGATAACATTTCACATTTTATTGCCAAGTCAAAAAAAACTAAAAAACAAAAACCAAAGGACAAATGCATGCCAGCAAACAAAATGTGATTTCGCTTATCTTACTTGTGAAAATATTTGGCTACCACACTTTTGCAATATGCAATATATTTTCAAACTTATTACATTCATATGTATGTCACTGACTGATATTTATTTATTTTATACAACCTACAGACATAGTTAAATATATTTGTAAATGAGACTTTGTTGGCGCTCTTTATTTGTTTGTGTTGCTTTTGACTGCCAAAGGCCATGTAGTGACCATAAAATACATACAACAAATAAGTTCCACACAAAATAAAGACAATAAGATTGTGCGATTAAGTTACAGTATTGCCTTGTATTAGCAGAGGGATAAAAATGATTATCTACAATAGTTTAAACACTTTAGAATGAAATCGCATGAGGCTTCAATATGCCTTGTTTGCTTGTTTTGTCGCCTCAGCTTTGATGGTTACTACTCGTATTAAGTTTTAGCAAAATATTTGCTCTTGTCTTTACTTAAGGTGTCACATTAATAACGAAACCTACAAAGCTTTCATGGTGAGAAGAATACACAAGGTGGCGCAGGTTGTGGTACCTGGTAACCCTCACTTGAAAATTTTTACAGAATTTCGACGTCACAACAGATTTTGTTTACAAAAATCGTGCATGTAGTATGTATACTCGCAATCATGCGTATTATTTCCAACGTGTTTAACAAAATTAGTGTGTATTCTTTCTAACAAATATAACAACATATTTCCTCTAATTTCTCTCCACCGTTAAATCTGGTGTGACGTCACAGTTAAGTTACTCTCTGAATTTCAGATCAATCAGCGCAGTCTTGAATTCTATCGTTCTGGCAAGGCTTTGTAATTAGAAGAATATATCTTAAATATTTAGAGCTATGTATATATTTGGAAGCATTTTAGGATGCCCCTCAAAACTCCATTAGTTACGTCCGACCTCTTTCTGTTTACAAGAAAAGATTGTGGTTTGGATTAGTGTGTTACTAATACGGAAATGAGAATGCAACCACCGGAAATGAAAATTTGATTCGTAGAATTAATTTCCATTGCTCGCTTGATTTCATGTAATTAACTTTTAAAAAAAATTGGTCATTTATATTTAAAATTGCATACATCTTTTTACAATAATCGACAAGTAAAAAATTATCGAAAGTTATTGCTCTATGCGTGCTGCATAAATGAAGAACTCAACCAAATTTGCATGAGTGTCTAAAATAAGGTGGTTATAAATTAAAATTGTCATCATTTATTACGAATGAAGATTTATGTTAAATACAGAAACTTAAGTAAATTTTTTTAACATAATATAATATGCTTAATAAGTGATAAAGGCGTTTAAAGAACAATATGTGGAACATCTGATATTTTAAATGTGTATAAATAGTTTACGTATAGTATTTTTTTTTTAATATTCACATCTGAAACTAGAACTTTACACTTTGTTAATAGTTTACGAAAGTATTCCAATCCAGTAATAAAAAATTCGATGGATTTGCAAAAGTTAGTTCGATTTGTTTGTATTTGGTCTACTAAATTCTTTAAGTATCATACCTAAGTTTTTTTCACAAAAGTGGAAAAATGATTGAAATATATTTCTGAGTTAAAGGTTAGAATATATACCTTGAAATTTCATGGGAAAAAGTTTCGAAGAACATTTTAACTCATCCAAAAGTTTCGTTTGGTCTTTAATTCCAAGAAAGTCCTCAAAAACAAATTTGGAAATTTACTCTAAGGTTAAAAAAAGAATTGTTCGTCTGAAAATCCCACTAGTAGTCTTCCCACACAAAATCTGTGTGCTTACATAAAATAAAATAACAAATATCAACAGATAACAGCTCTGTTCGCATTCAATGTTAATTTTAACAGAGAAGAGCATACATTTTAAGGGGACATATTTTCTTTATATTTTATATGTGGACTTTTAAGTTCTTAGTATAAAGATTTTGTCTGAGAAGGGAAATTGCCCATTTGATTTAGGGTTTTTTGGAGTAAGGCTCGTCCACGGCACTTTTAGTTGGAAGCTAATGGATTAAAAGTTTCAGCGAAAATATTTGCGGTGAAATTTTACTGTGCATGTTTTAGTCTTGCATTTCACTTAGGCATATATTTTAGCCCTTTTTCCACTCCCTTGAAAACGACCTAGGTTAGAAGCTAATTTTTCAAATCTATCAATAGCTTTATTATTGGATAGGTACATTTTCAGAAAATATTAACAAAGTTCGGGTGTGCTTGAGTTCCTATCAAATTTTCACACAGTGTTATCAACAACCTAGGAATTAGTACGGGAATTCTTAGAGAACACTGCAAGCTAATCTGTCACTCGACTAATCTGGGGATGTATAAACGCAAAATCAACTTAGTTGATTACAAAATAAAAGACAGATCTAAAGGTCGCTGTGCTTAATCCTCAGCAATAATAATAATAATAATATGTATGAAAAACTGTTCTTATTGTACGCTATTTCCAATTGTAAATGAGAAATCATCAAATTAAAACGTGAAGCGGCAATTGAAAATAAGAAAACTCAATTGTAAAGATGATTAATGAATATGAGAATAGTAAATTGTAAATAAGAAACCGTCAAATGAATCAGCGACTTCAGTATTTTGAGAAGCTCCTGGATAAAGTAAAGGGGACTATTATAGAAGGAGAAGGGGCAAGAGCATTTCAGCATCGTTCCATGCAGAGGCAATATCTCGTCAAAATCTGCCGTTGGGCACATACAAAATTATATTGTAGTTATTATTTGGAATATATATAATAAAAATAAGTGTCTCATTGCCAATAGGCGCATTTTCATTTTCATTTGACACTTTACGATTTTCAATTGACTATTCTTATTTTCAACTCACTCTTTCTCATTTACGCCTAACTATTCTCATTTTTAATTGGCACTTTCGCATTTATAATAGGGAATGGTGTAGAAAGAACCTTATAAAAAAGCTTTCAATTTCCTACAAAAATTGTAAAAACCTAATATATTTCCATAAACGGTTCAAGCCTTTTAAACGGAATTTTTATAAATATCTGAAATATTTAGTTTTATAGCTCGATTAACTTCTGTAGCCTAAAGCTCAATTTAGAAGAAATTTACTTTGATTTTTGATTCATTATTGGTTTTGTTGTGACGTTCTAGCGAATTTTCTTCCCGAAATTTTTTTGTATAGAAGAAAATAAACTTGATTGTACGAAACAGTTTTAAATCCCCGAAAATTTCTAACTACTTCAAAATTGCACTTTAATATACAGTGACTCAAACCATTGAGCAAATTGCGATGTTTTTTAAATATTCGCTCAATTTTTCACGTTAACTTGTTTCGTTAATTTTTTATAAATACATAATTCATTCTATAATAATCAGAACTTTGATCCTTGCAAAAAATTTATAAAAACTCAACAAACGTTCATCGAATTCAGTCGAATTTATATCAGACCAGCCTGTCAACACAAAATTAAATTAATTAAGAACTGATCGGATAAAAATGTTAAATTAAAATCTTTTCAGTTTGATTTTTTGAAAAATGTGTGCAAATCTCAAAGGGTGAAATATTTCGGTTGATTCTTGAAACCTTTTTTAAATTTTTGTTCTGGAATTTTTTTTTTTGCATTTTGGATGAGTTTTATTACAAAACATGCGCCGGAAATTTATATAGAAGTGGGTTGGACCGAAATTAAAAAGAAAATTAAACATTTTTTAGAATTTTTAGCCACTTTGGACTTACACAATTTCATGCAGAAAGAGATGAAAAACTTGCCGAAACTCAAATTAAAATGTTTGCAATTTTGATGACATTTTTGAAATTGATTTTTTAAATTTTGAAATTCTGGTTCATAGCCTTCTATGATTCTAAGTTCATAAAAAAAAACTAACGGAATAAAGTCAAAAATGCAGTTAAAGTTTTTAAACCAAGCACAGATTGCTGAATATAGCAAAACCAAAGTTAGACGGTCTATGTGCAAATAGAAGTTTTCAATCGTATCCGAAAGTTATTTGTTGTAATTTGAAAATTTTTATACGTGCCGCATTGCAGCTTAATGAATTTGCTTTCAAAAATATACAAAACTATATCAACGGTAGACTGAAAATGCTAAAAAAAAATCAGTAATGTTGTCTGCACGTGACTTTTTTAAATGAACTTTTCTGTAAAGTTTGCACAGCGATTTTATTTAACTTTGTTCTTATCTTTTTGCTAAATTTTGCAACTTTTTCTGTAGGGATAGAATTGTTGGGAAATTATCGCATATGGCTCTTCCGGCATTAAAGCGCAAAACAATCATAAGCGTATGGATGTGGTTATTCGATGCGAATGTGTGGGTGTGGGTGTGGGTTAACTGTTGTCGTTTGCAAGAATGACTGAATAAGTGGCGTCATTGTCAAATTTTGCTGTCATGGCGAAACCTACGTTTTCTGTTTTTGAACTCATAATCACTCAGTCAATAGCACACACAATGCTTGCAAATATTTGAAATTTTGTCTGATTTAATATCTTTTATTTGTATCCGCTTCACACCAATCGACACAATTTTTCATTTGCACAGAAATATTCAAGTATATATGTATGTGCATAAATCTGAATATACACAAATATTTGCATGGTAAGCAGAATATGAATTGAATTCATGTATTTTTTGTGTAAGTAAGTGAACTCGAATTGTAGCAGTTGAAGTGGCTGGTTTTTGACAGGTGTCAGTAACGAATCACTTATAACTGAATTGAAATGTATTAATACTGTACGAGTTCTTTGTTTCTCATATTATATGTTGTCAAACTTTAGATCGAAATAAAGCTAACATGCTAGCTTTTTAGCAAATCCATTTATTTTGCTCGAATTATGTCGCAGAAGTATTTTCAAGTATCGACTGGGAACCATGTAAATATGTACATATATATATGTATATTTTTAAATAAGTACTTCGGTATGCCGATAAAAGCTTGCTGAGTACCTTTAAGTTCTACGTCATCGTTATTTCAACATCAAATCAGTTTTTGACGCAGCAGGAAAAGTGGAAAGGTGCCAATTCTAACGTGGATTTAAGTAAATACTTAGCACTTCAAAGAAACATTACAAAGCAAAAACGAAGGAATTGTGCCCAGAGATATACATAACTATTGTAAGAGAAAATAATAAAAATCAATCAACAGTTCAATGATAATTATGAGTTGAAAAAAATGTCTTAGCCATCGGTAGTTATTACTTTGAGACTTATATTATATTTGGCGCGTTTTTTTTGTACCCGACTTACAAAAGAACGTTCCAACTCGGATAAAGTTTTCTTTAATTGCAAAGGCAACAGATTTATTTAGTGTTATTTGAGAGCAGAGAATTGTTTGCAAACAAATTATAGGTTGGCGTAGTTATGTATTTAACAATTATGCAAATAAAAACGAATTAGGTCTTAAACTGTCATCACCCACGTATTTTTTCAGGGCTCATTCACAATAGCGCAGTTTTTTCACTTCCCAATACTTCATCACAGGTCGGATATCATTTAACCGAATTGGCTCTATTCGCATATTTTTCCGAGTTAGTGTTGTTGCTTTATGTGCAATACGTTATCTTACCTAGTGTTCTTTTGTAAGTCGGTTACAAAGAAACAGGCATATTGAAAGTCTTTCCATAATAACTATGAGTAAGAAAAAATTGGTCAAGTCTTCAAAAGACTTTTATTCTGGGACTTATATAATAAAAGCCTTTCCATAATAATTACGATTGAGAGAAATTCTTTTAAGTCTTGAAAGACTAGTGTCTTTTTCCGAATAGTCTTTAAATAGTTCTGAACGGAGAGGGGGAGGGGGATGTTTGGGGTATTCAAGTCTTAAATTGCCGTCTATATTGTAACTGAAGGTACAGTGTGTTTCAGAGCATGAACTAAGTTCTCGATTTGGCTTTTCAAAAACCGTATAGACTGTAAAATTTTTGAAAAGTCTCTAGGTATAATCCGAAGTGTGTACACTTTTTTCAATTATCCTAAACGTTTGCTCGCACCGCAAGATGCTATTTCTAAAAACGAAAACCTACAAGTTGATTCAAGGACTATATTGAAGTAACCCTGCGCAATGAGGTGGGTGGAACGTCACGAATCAGTCACTTGTAAGCAAAATTTTCCAAAAAGTGGGCCAGATTTGCAAAGAATACGAATTGGAATTGAAGAAACTCAGAATAGTTTCTTGTCAGATTCATCGGTGCAATGTGGAGACTAGCGAAATTGAAGAGTATTATCGGATTTCTACTTATGTACCATATCTGAACTTTTTTGTAACTCGTATGTTTTTTTTCATCGTAAACTCCAATTCTAGACCAAGAACCCTGCAAGCAATTATTTCAAAAATACTTATCGATTTTGCGAGACGATTGTATTTGCCGACGAAGTAAAACTTTGGCGAAGATGAATTTTTGGGGAAAACATCTCTATTAAAGCACTTGATGTTTGCCGACGAAAATGCTTACCTAAAGTTCATCAAATCTTGCTTATAATGTTTGCTCTACCAGTAACGACATCGACGAACGAACGCTCTTTTGCAAAACTGCGTCAACTAGAAAATTATCTCCTTCCTACCAGGAGTGAAAATCGACTAAACGAAATGAATAATTCTTTCGAAGTTTTGCAACATTAATTTATTCATATTTATGAATTATGTTAATATATTTTTATTCTCATCCATCGGATAATGGTTTTTTTTAGAAGAGCTTCTTTTACTTTACAAAATAAAATGAATGAATTTAAACCATATAACGTTACCTCGGTGTGCCACAGCGCTGAATTTAGAACATACCTTTCGCCTATTTTTCAAACGTGTTCACATTTGAAATTGTTTCCTATAAAATCTCTCACATTACTATCTTTTTACATTGTACATATTTTAATTATATTGAAGAAAGTTAGCCACTGCCAAAATCTTGGATACTATTACCAACAAAAATATGCCTTAAAGCATCATACAATACTAATGGGTTATAACCAAATTTTTTGTTTGTCGAAAGTTCACAGATTTATATCAGTTATTAGAATGCAGTTTGCTCAGCCTAGATAATATTACGGAAGTTATTTTGCATTTTATGATTTAATTTTTTTAAGCACCCGAAGCAAAGGACAATTAATAAATACATATAGACAGGGCGACGCCTGATGGGGTTTTCTATTCATACATAAATTCAAAGCTTGGAAGCTGTTTTTTTAATACTTTTTAAGATTGCGTTTATATGGCCTATATAAATTTAAATGCTCATGAAAATTACAATATATTAAGAGCGGTAGTCTGTCAAAGGCAGTTCGAACTATTTGCCAAGAAAATTGTAAGATTGCTGGCAAGATAGTGTAAAAAACTTTGACAAAAGAAAGCAAATTTAAAGATTCGAAAAACTAAAGGTAAAGAAAGAAAATGATGAAGCAAAAAAGTCTGGTGCGTGCTGCGAGCATTTGACATCAAATGATGAACACATTTTTTAATACGAGTAGCTCAACAAACATGACCAAATTAGGAAACCATTTTTCTCCCGTTCAATGCATTAAATATTGTATGATTTAAAAAAAAAAACCTTCTTCGTAGGCACAATTTTTATTACCTATCATTAATTAACCGCTATCAAATAGAATTTGGGAATTTTTGCAAACGGATTGATTTAAGTTTGTTTTTAGGGGTCATTATAATATGCAAATATAAACTCATTTATTTAAAAAGGTTTTTTTTTAAATGACGAAATGAATACAGAAGAGTGATAAGACCTATCCATATCTCTCATAATACAGATAGATATCTTCCAACAAACGATTTTTGCTATGTTAAGTTGAAAGACAGTTTATTAATTTCTGTTGAAAATTAAAATTCCGAATAAAGATATTTTCACACCCAATTAGATACTTTAGTAATATAGATTTTAATATCAGGGACCGCAAATATCTGCTGTGAGTGAAAAGTTGGTTGAAAAAATCAACATGAAGGATTGGTCGGAAATATAAGATAGAGTATATGGAAATGCAAAAAACTTAAATTTTATAACTTTTTTTTTATCGTTTTCATCAAATTGAAGAATTTTTTTTGCTTGTAAAATAATACTTATTGTATGAGTTTTATTTTTCTTTCAATAAGTAGTACTCTTATGAAATGAGTCTTATTTTTCGCTCAAGAAATAAAACTTACGCGGTAAGCTTTAATTTTCTGTTGTAAAATAAAATTCAGAAATTTTGTAAGTTTTACTTTTCGCTCACTGACCAAAGTAACGGTCTCTGTTTAAAATATTTATGTATGTAATATACAGTAAACCCTTCTGCACACATTTGTCATAAACACTTCTGCACTTGTACACATATGATTTGTAAATATTGAAATATTTTGCAAATGTATGTACAAATAAAATACATGATGAGCAAACAAATCGGAAATGTTGCTTAAAATAAATAAATAAACACTCAAAGTCTGCACAGCTTACTGCCCATGCCACACTTGCAACAATTAGACATGCGTGTTGCTATTCAAGGATAAGATATCAAAGCGTATAAAATTTCATTGCATATTTAGGGGAAAACTTTCGTATATACTCGCACCCAACACTTGTTTTGAGCAGTTTTTATACTTTTTTGCAAGCAATTAGTAAGTATGTTTTCCGAAATTTTCTGAATACAACCAAACCGACTTTTATAAGATTTTGTTCATGGATTCAGAAATCGGTCTGCAAGTGATGAGTTGTTAAAAATTGTAACACAAATTGACCGCGATAAATAGTAAGTGAAATTGTTTCCTTTTGATGCAGAGCTGATCCTAGAAATTTTGAAAAAAAAAAATTTTAGTTCATTTTGTTTGCCAATAATTCATTTAGTACTGTGGCGGTGGTCGATCAAATGATTGAAGGAAGTATAGTGGTGAATCGACATTCAGGTACGAACATGCAGCTGCTCGTAAAGAAATTAAAATACATATTACCCTTTCATCTAATTATTCGCCAGCGCAAGTTGGATTTTCCCATTTTATTTGAATAAAATTTTGGTTTGAACAAATTATTTCATTGGAAGCAATTGAATGTGACAATAACACAACTTCCTGCACAAAAATATTTGAAAACATTGGTTCGTTCAATTTCTTTCTGCAAGAGTCCAGTATTTGCATTCCAGGTTCGGCAAGTATTTAGTAAAAGTGATTGTTTTTTTTTTTCAAATTTTTTCAAAGCTATGATCGGAGAGTACTTCTTCACCTCACTTCGGGTATGGGGAGTCGAACTGCAACAACAGTTTTGTAAATTCTCTGCACTTCATAAACATTTTTTTTAAATTTTATATTGAAAAAATAATTCAGAAAAGTATATCTTTGTCAAAAGACGTAGTTGTTTTAATATCTTAAAAAAACACACACAATTTATATCACTTAGAATATCCTGTCTTTTATGAGTGAAAACTTCTAATATAGGTATGTTGGGTATAATATAACGAAACAACTAATGTTGAAATAGTTTCGGCAACAACACATTCCACTTTGCCATACTAGATGCGCTTCTTCGCCTTCCCCCCTCACACGGTACTTACAAACCAGTCCACCCTCGGTATTCCCTTTTTACCACTTAATAATTAGAGCAATCAAGATTGGCAATTTCGCTGCGTTCCGCAATAGCTGTGCTTATTTTGTTGTCAGAAGAGGGTGAAATGGTACATTTCGATATCACGTGAGGTCATAATGCATCTAAATGAATATTCTTGTTAACGCTGCTGGCTATTAAATACGCCTACACACACACACACACATACATACATAGAAGAAAATACATTTATGTTATGTGTTAGTAGAATTTTCTTTATTTCATTGCTACAATTGAACTCAATAATCCCAGATGCCGTTTTCTTTTTAGCTGCACACTTATTTATGTATGCGTGTATGTATGTAGGTGTGGGTGTGTGCATTACAAATTGATTTTGTTCAACCATCAAAGTATTTTAGTCTTAAGAACTCATTTACTCGCACATCCATACATCCATACACACATACATAGATAGATAGATAGAGATTTTCATTCATCCCCATTGATGCTTCACTTAGAGGTTTTCCTATCAGTTTTTCGCTAAATGAAGTCTATATTCTAGTTGGCATTAAATACATTTACTACCACACACTTACTTTCAAATCCAGCAGTAGTATATATTTTATTCCTTATCGCTGCTTTTCAATTGCATTGAAAGCACTCTATTTCAACATTTCAACACTTTGGTATCCTTACTACTACGCTCACTGTTCGACTGCCCGACCATTCGACTGTCTTTCAGTTTTTCAGTCTATTTGTGCTATCTAGTATCTACTCGCTGCTTGCATGGCCGTCTCTACAGCTGTCTGTTTAAGCAATCCTCGTCTCTACTATTTCTCAACTAGCGAAGTCTGTCAGCCAGTTGTCAGCATTATTCGAGTAACTATTCCCTTCGCATGTTAGACATCCGCTTCAGTTTACAGCAGTCTATTCACATAAAACCATACCATATATACATATGTAATTAAGTATGTATGTATATAAGTATATGACTCCATATGATTGTGAAAACTTTGTCTGGGCGTTCGTGTGAAACTTTTATTTTAGTGCACCAATATCCATAAGCAATGAAGGAAGCAGCGAATATTGCACATTGTCATTTTGCATTGTACTCGTATGCCAGACGGCTGCCTGTCAGCAATTGTCAATTTTCGGTCTGACAGATATGTGCAGGCACACGGAAACGAAATATATATGAATCTAAGTATGTACATAAATAAAATAAAACTAAACTGCATACATACTAATGCTCGCAGTTCAATATTCTTTCCAATACAGGCAAATAAACTCTAAGTATGTATAGCAAAGAGTTGGAAGAAACGCGAAGAAAACAAAATATATAAGTATATCTATAGAACCATATATCTAATTATTTATTATATACGCAATTGGAATGTTTTCTTTGCTACTATAACTCATCGTCTTAATAGTCAAAATAAAGGTGACTTTAAACCTATTTCAGAATTTTTTATATAACTTTTTTAATAAAATTTGAGTTGTGTGCCAAAGTAAGTAACTTTCAATACTTCTTTATGCAAACTTTGCGATCACAACTATTTGCATCCAAATCCGTGGTACTTATTATTGGCAATGATAGCGTCATACCTGGCAAGATACTTGAATAGATATGCCGGTTTCGGTGGGCAAGAAAACTATTTAGTGATTTATTTCGCAAAAAAATGTTCTCATAAAAAATTTCATACAATCAAAAGGTTTCTTTAAACAATATATTTCATTTCGAAATGGCGAGCAGTAGTTAACTGCCAATGAGTTCCGAACAACGAGTGACAGTTTGGAGCGGTTTTTGAGCTGATTGTGTAAATGGGCCTTAGATTTCTTCTGAAACTGAAGTGCAGACTTTTCTACTAATGGATTATAGGATAATGACACACAGCTGCTGATGAGAAATCGCACTATTGAGGACAAAATTTGAGATGGAGACACCACAACTGTCCATCGAGATTGTGCAGTTTAACACCATTATATATTTTCCCTTTGCCAATAGAATTTTTGCCGATATTTTTTTATTTTTTACCTCGAAATTAATTAGGTATAGTAATGTAAAAATGTCTACCTTTCATAAAATTACTGCGTTTTTTTTTCAACATAAAGCATCTTGTTGAAGGACCCTGTATAAATCCCGCAATCAGCATATTCCATTTGTAGATTCTATTCCTAATAAGGAGAAATGAAAGCGTGTTTTATGATAAGGGTCACGATAGCAACTTTTGGAGAGTTGTGTAGAAAATGAAGTTGGAAGATTTTACCAAAATATTTTTTTCGGGTGTCAAACGATCAGTTGGTGCCCAAAAGCAAACAAAAATTGTAAGTGGTCAAGTTTATAGGGAAAAGTATTCAAGTAAAATTTAATCATTTTGCAGTTAATTTTTACTATTTTTAATTTGAAAGAAAATTGTTTGACGGTTTTGTAGGAAAAATGTGGTTTCGTGTTACCACACTTTTTGGCTGTTACTCTCTTTTTACTTGCATTCCATAGAGTAAATTTACCGTTTGACTTTTTTATGTGATTTTAAAGGAAAAGTACTAGATCAGACCAAACATGTAAGTAAAACCTGGTATAAAAATATATATAAATACTTAAACTTATTATAATTATATCAAAGCTTGTATCATTATATAATAAAAAGTTTATATAAACAGAGTGATATTTAGTTTCGGTAAATAGTGTACTTAAAAAATTTTGGCGACAGTAATTCGCAATAATCACAATAATAATAGGTCCGTTTCTTTGTAACCTAGTTGCAAAAGAACGCTAGGTAGGGTAACAAATTGAACGTAAGGCAACAACACTAAATCGGAAAAACATGCGAGTTGAGCCAACTCCGACCTAAGTTGTAGTGTTGGGAAGTGAAAAAAACGCGCTATTGCGAATGAGCCCTAAGGAAATACATGGGAAATTTCAGTTTAATACCTAATTCATCTTTATTTGCATTGTATTTTAAATATATAACTACATAAACCAAACATTTGTTTGTGCACATCTTTCAGGAAAGGTCCGAACAGGGTTGCTTTTGCAACTAAAGGAAGTTTTATCCGAATTGGAGAGTTCTTTTCTAACTCGGGTACAAAGAAATGGGTCTAATCTATAAGATCATCGGCGAAGATTCTTTCATTTTAGTTTTACAGGTTATCTACTCATTGAAAAGGTTTTCTCTTAATTCTACGAGTCATCTTTTTAATTACATTGAAAAGTTTTCATCTTAGTTTTCTTCTTGATTTTATTTAATATACATACTCAGCCATAATAAAAAGGGAATCATATTGCAAAAAATTCTAAAGAAATCCACTAAATTTTGTTCTGATTTATGGGGAATTTAATGTGGTATTTTCGCTCTATGTGTTTTGAATTCTCTAATACGCCTATGTGGTTAAATTTATGAAAAAGAAAAAAGGCGTTTGCACTATCCTTTCTCTTCAACGGTTTAAAAGAAATAAAGTTGCTTGTCTACTGGGCCTCTATAATTTTTCATTTGTCTGTCAAAAAAAAAAAAACAAAACTCTTTAAATTTGTGTTTCATTTATGCTATGCACGACATGTTTAGTTGCATGCCGCAGCATAAGAATGTCAATGCCACATTGTTGGCAATGACCGCAAAAATGTATGTTCTCCCCACTTAGTACGAAGTATGTACATATGTATGTATGTCTTTTTGTGCACACATTGCACTAGCACTGACCTCATCAAAAGTGTTTCGCAACAATTTTACTTACGTATGCACTGAAGAAAAAAAAAAACTATGCAACAAACATAGTTAATGGGCCCAAAAAAAAAGTTGTTGTTTGTTTCACCTTAATATGAGCACAACGGAAAATGTACAGCGGAGGTGCTATAATGCAGCCAACTTCCGTTTCCAATAGCGGAACAATTTTGCAGAAAAAGCTACTGAATGTTAAGCACCTGTATTATTCGTCTTATAGTGAATACAAATACCCATAATATACTTTTAGCAACTATTTTTCTGGTGCAATGAACTGAAGTGATAAGTAGAACATCAGTTAAGATTGTTTTTGTGTTTTGAGGTCGCTTTGTAGTACTGAGTAAAAAACAAAAGAAAACAAAATATTTGCAGACAGAAAACTTGCAAAAGACAGTATAAAAAAGGTCAAATCATGTACATGTATATTGAAAGCAACAACCACAAATAAATAAAAAAAAAAATATGAAAACGTTGAACCTTTCTATTAATATTGTCTCTCTCCTCTACTAGTCGTTGAACAATCTTTGGGTCCTTGGCCTTTTTTATTTTTAATATTTGTTTTCATTCATGCCTCATAGATGTTACGTAATAATTGCTGTAAGTTACCTGCATTTTTTGCGCGATATGGTATGCCATATCGACAGTATTAGTTATGGGCAGGCATAACGAAATCTTTTTAAAGATTCAAATTGGCAAGCGCACATTTGTTTATCCTCATTCGCATGTTACTTTTCATATTGGCCATTGCCCTCAATGTTGCCGCAACGCAATCATTTTGACCCTTTTCGTGTTTATTTTCTACACATATTTTTACATTACTAACAAGTTCATTTGGTGCGGCTGAATTTCAGATCAATGTGGCGCTAAATGCAGCTACATATTAGAGAGCTTTCTTTGCGTTTACTTTATTTAATTTTTTGTTCTTGCTTATTACAAAAACTGCTTACTTAGTGCCCGAAAATTTGGCTTTTGAATTTGCCGACTAGACAGAGAAGAAGAATATTTTTAGGCAATGTTTTGCATTGATTTTTTGCAAAAATAAAATTTACAAACTTCAATGTTATTACATGATATGATATTACGTATATTTCCAGGTATACGATCTTGCTTATAAAATCGTCCACATACAGTCAAAACACATGTATGCAAGTAACTGGCGCCCTTTTAGCGCGCCTTTATGCAATTATTTTTTACGCTCATATTTTTTCCTGTTTTCCACATATGTCTCTACGATTTTACTGCCCGTTTCCGCTTCCGTTTTTTGCGGCATGTTGCCAAATATGCTGCGGTGTTCTGCGTCTACCACAGCCGCATGCAACTGTCGGTTTTGCAGCATATGCCGCTGCTACTATAAATTACAACTTTTATGAGTTTTTAATGCTTGGCAAAAAGGATTTTTTTGGACTTTCAATTTTAGAGGCAAATATATGTTTGGAGAATGAGTAGTTATACTTTAAGGTCAGGTAGACCACAAACAAATTGTTAAAGTGTAGCTTGTACTAATGTTGTGGTCTGAATCTTAATCTGCTAAACAGAATACTACAGACATTTGTTGATCAAACTAATGCGCTTCGTCAGGTTATTAAGTTTAGTGTTAAGTTAATCTGAATCTTGTATTCTACCATTCTCGGTTTGAATCAGGCAATTGAAGCAAAAATTTGAATCGAAATTGGCCGCGTTTGGCACCAATTGCAATAGCAAATAGCATACATTAGTTTACAAATTGCAACATTATCAAGAGTATTTAAAAAATTTATCTAATCGTTTTTACATTTCCCCTTCCGAGTGTGTAGAAATGGAACGGGAGGAAGATACCATATATTGTGATACCTGTTTAGTTGATTAAAAAACAAAATTGAAAAACTCAAGTGCATTGAATTAAAAGCAGGCTATGATGAATATTTCTTTGTGCTGAAAAGAATATTGCTTAATTTTTTTTTATTTAAAAATTTCACTCATATGCCTCTGAGGCATTAAGGTATTTACAACTTTTTAAACTTTCAAATACAACATCTTGATTTAAGGAATTCATATTGTTTTGCTTAACGAAAAGATTTCGACGTACACTTTTCTTATATTATTGATTAATTTCAAAAACGGCTCGTTTCATTTCACTCGCTGCTGCGGTAGAGTACGCAGATAACTTACCTGAAATGAGAAGAAAATATAAGAAATAATTAATTATCTTTGAATGAAATAATACAGTAATATTTTCTGTTTGGAATAGTTTTAGAATATACATACATACATGATAAAATAATATATTTTTCTATCATTACAACTGTCTAAAATAATATATTATGAATATACTCGTAAAGCAAAAAAAAAAAGAGTTCCGCTTATTTTGAAAGTTATGTAAGCCCATTTTTGACAAAAATTAAAATACTATTCGCTTCATTGCAGGCTTCATTTAGAAACTAAATGAGTACGGATATTTTAGGGGTATTTAAAAAATTAAAAATTACAGTTTTTCGCTTTACTGTTTCTTCGTGTCTGATGATGGAATGGAATAGCGGACACATTGGTTTTAGCATTAAAAAAGTATGATATTAAAAAGAAATAATACATTCATTCTTAAATAAGAAATTTTTAGTATTTTTGAAGCTATTGTTCTTAAAAACAATTTAACTAATCTCAAATGAAATATATTTTTCTAGTCTTTATGTCAATATATTGTTTGCATCAATTGGAATGCCATTTATTTTTTTAAATTTTCAGGCAGTTAAGACTTAATAAAATTGAAAATTCAAAAAAAAAACAATAATTTATACTTCATTAAGAAAAAAATTAATAATAGAATTGTTAAACATATTTGAAAAGATCTTTAATGTCTACTAATGTTAATAAAATATAACCAATGAAATAGAATAAGTCGTATGCTTTATATTTTTATTTTATATTTTCTCCTGGTAGTAAGAAAAGTTTTAATTAATAATTCGAGTTGATGCTTTAGACAGATGTTACTCTATATCCGAGGTTTATTTTTGTATAGTTTACCTATGGCTCATAAAAAATCCAAATTATTTCATACGAAAGACTTGATTCAAAACTAATGACGTATTAATTAAGCGCAGCAAATTTTAGTATCTGCTTTCTTTACCATTTCACAGTATTTTGTTGTCATGCTTTGTTTTTAATTCCATTAGTTATACTTTTGTTTTAAAGTTTAAAAATTAATTGTTCAATTTACTGAATTAATAAATAAACAATGCTTCATTTCTCAAAACAAGAGAAAATCTATGGTTTTTGAAAAAACCTTGAAAGTATCTAATTTTTTCAACTTGCAAAAACCTTATTGAGTTATATTTCCAATAACTAATCGTGCACCTCATATATCACTGTAGAAAGAAAGAAAAAAAAGCTTTTGATTAGATAACTGCTTGGTGATGGTTTGAAAATACCTCGGAAAGTGTTTTGGCGTTTTTCCTTTGCCCTCAGTTTGGAATAAAAAATTCTTTTAAACGACTTTAATTGTAATGTTAGTTTTCAAGTTTTGCAAAACATGTAAACACAACAAAAAAAATTATTACCGATTTCACTTAGTTATGTGCCATTTGTTTGCTATGGATTTTTACAGTGGAACTGAACAGTGGAACTCAAATAACGATTATTTTTTAAATGTCATCTAAAAGAAAGAGAAACGCTGTCTGTAAAAGGAATACGCCAACATAGTACTTGTATTAATTTTTATTTGTATGAATTATATTAAGAAACTTAGTGTAATTATTTGCTGAGCCTTATTTTTTAAATTTAGCTTTTGAATCCGTACACAAGTTTTAATTTTTTAATAAGAAATAATAAAACTAAAAAAATAACTACTAAAAATAAATACTTAAGTAAAACTTCTAACCGTTATGGGTGCTAAAATAAAGTAAACTCGTTTATTCAGTGCTTAAGTCCCGTAAAACGGTAAATACATATACATATGTATCTGGGGTCGTATGGAGGAGTAGCTTAAGTCGACTTAAGAAAAATGAGTTCTTTTATTGACATCGTTCTCTATATTAAGGCGCATAGTTATGTAACGTCCGTTTGAGAAAATTTTATTGGGCAGTGAAATTGTTTGAGTTTACTTCTTAGTTTAAGTGCACACATCTTTATTTATAAAATCGCATCCCATAATCATAATTTAGCTAAATAATATAAATTAACATTAGCTTTTGAACATGTCCGCGATTCAAGGAAATATTTGAATAAAACAAATTAAGTTTACTTAACGCTGACCAATTCACAGTGTTGATTGCAATTCAAGCCCTTACGTGAAGTTGAGGTTTTGAAAAAGCGCCGAAGAAAAAAATCTTACACATTTTTTGGTAACAATTATCCAGCTTTTAACCAGCAGGTATAGCAATGCTTTCAGTCAACATTTTTTGAAGTAAAACTTCTGCAGCGGCAGTGATTATTTTTATCGAGTCACGCAAGTCGCGTCAGAATTGCGTCACGAAGTCACGATATGACGATTAGATGGGAAAGAAGAATACATGAGGTAGCGACATATCAATGGGCATGTATGTACGTATGGATGTACATGTGTGGTATATACTATGTATTCCCATCAGTACATACATACAAATGTATTTTCGGGCTACAGCTACTACTTCTACTAAAACTCCTAATTACTTGTACTACTAATACTCATAACACTTCTACTACTACCACTAACTGCCACGACTAATAATTACTACTACTATTTTTACTAAATTCTACTACTATTTTTACCAATGGCACTAGTTATTACTACTATTTTTATTAATTTCTACAACTATTTTCACTTCTTTCTACCACTAATTTTAAGTGCTAATACTAATTACTACCACTATTTTTCTTAGATTCTACTACTGTTTTTACTAATGGCACTACTAATTTCTACTACTGTTTTTACTAATTCCTTCTACTATTTTGGGTAATGCTACTACTAACTTCTGATACTATTTTTATTGATTTATGCTGCTATTTTTACTAATGCTACACTAATTACTACTACTATTACAATCTTAAAAGGATGTCTTGTAAAACTCTCTCTCACATTTAACTCTGTATCTTTTTGTAGTAGTTTTACTTCTAGTTCGCGCACTTAAGTGCACGCGTGTTTTTGTTGTTTTTTTATTAGATCAAGTTAATATAAAAATGAAACAAAAGTGCCTATATCTTCAAACTATCATATTCGACGTAAGCTAATTTTCCATATGGACACGGATGTGCACTTAGTTCTTACTTTCTCCAACACTCAATTCAAGTTTAGCAAACACCTCAACTCGTCATACTAAAACCAAAATGCGACGTGTACAGCTGGGCGTATGATCAACTTTTGTTCTGTAAATCAAAGCTTAACGAAACACTCAACTTTATTGTTCAATTAGTAATTTATTTAATCAAACTACCCTTATTTATCCATTCGTTCATCGTCTGACCTACGTTATGCAAAATTCTGATACTCACTTCCGAACTCATAATACTCACTCGCATAAATAGCATTCAATATTTAATGGCACTCAGTGTGGCTTAAAGTAAATGTGGCAAACATCTAAAGCGCCAGATTACCTCTCTTCATTATTACTTTAAATTTTTCATTACGCTGCGACATGGAAATTGCTGGCGTTGTCAGCATCCTGCGCTCCAGCTGTACGAAAACAATGCGCTCAGCGTCGATGGAAGTGTTTCTCGTAAATGGCACTTTATGTACTTTATCATTTTGTGTTTGTTGTTGTTGCCCATGGTATGATTCTGATTTTTGCATTTATTACTTTAGTTGTTTTTGTCATTGTCTGCTGTTATTGTTCATCCTTTGTTACACACACAAAACGGCGTTATTGCCATTGTTGAAAGCTGCATTATAACGTGTCTGCCCTCCTGCCGATGCTCCTTGCAACATGCTGTGGCAAGCATTACAGTTGTGAGTCTGTCGACTTTTGTGACACCGGCTTTAACTTCCGCAACTATGTATGTTGCGTTGACTGCGTTGTTGCCGGTAGTTTTGTTTTTGTCCTTTTTTCTTGTTGTTTTAGTTGACTTTTGACATTTTCAAGTGCGCTTCCCAGTCGACTGCGGCTGCACTGTGCCATTCAGCAACAGCAACAAATAAAAAAATTAAATCACCTTAAAATTTATGCTTTCGAAATTTTGTTAAAGGCAGACTTTTAGCAGTGCTATGGGAATTGTTTTGAAGGTTGACAGCATGCAATTGCTGTTTTGTTGTAACTACCACAACAATGGAGAGAATTTCGTGCGTGTGGTCAAACTTTGCGTATGTATTTGATGGTGGTATGGAATTTATCAGCATTGTTCTGGCGGACCTACGATTGGCGCTATGACTGCCAAAGTTTTAAATAAATTTTGATTAAGACTATGTCAAGCGAGTGAAAGTAATTGAATTTCTCTTTTGCTCCACAACTTTTTTCGACCTTCCCGAAACCGATATAAAATTTTTTGTTAGGGTAATAAATTAAATTTTAGAAAATTGTGTACATCGAAATCATAAAATATTTTTAATGCACAAATATCGTTGTTCGAAACTCAATCATTCAATTGATAATTGGCACGCTAACGGTCTGGACGATTCTAGTAAAGCACGCCAGTCGTTCCTTTGTTTTTCCTTTCCAGCGTAAAGGAGGCCTTCCTCTTCCTCTGCTGCCACAAGCGGATACCGTGTCGAAGACTTTCAGGGCTGGATCATTTTATTCCTAGCCACCTAGCCGACATATCCGCTGAATCTTAATGCGATGTGCTATGTGACTGTCATCATGGAGCTCATGTAGCTTATCGTTTTGTAGTCTGTGGTATTTGCCGTCTTCTACTTTGTCTATATTGTAACTTGACAGAACTTATCAAGTCTTAGGCTACAGTGATAAAATCCAATCAGTTCATTGATGGTTGGCTTTTATCTTTCACACAATACACTCGATATAACCTTAGATGAAATGTTTAGAACAGTGATTGCGTGGAAGTAGGCGTATATTGTAGTATCACCCTACTTATGATCGGCGGATATGAATTCGTCCGACCGTATTCTCCAACATTCTTGGTAATTCCTCCGTAGCCGCGTTTTTGCTATTCAAACTTCAACGAAGTCGGGTAACGGGATGTTAATGCCGTCATCCGCGATTTGTGATTCGGGATCTTCATCTTCACGGCGACGCTTTCGCCGTTACTATTTACCAAAGTGGAGGAGTGTTCCCTCCACATGAGGTCACCCTTCTTGTTCTTACAGGAATTCATCCCGGTTATAAAACATTTTGTAAGTCGCTACACCTCTTAAACAACGGTAGTGCTCCCACACAGCTCGCATAGCCGCCGATCGTATTGTCGCTCTGCAAACAGCTTGTGCCTTTTTGAGGAAGGAGGAGGAACGACAAACCTTGTCGCAGCAGTTGCTCTTTCGGGCTCTCTGGAATCTAAGATCTTTCGCAACGGCGGTGCGTAGAGAACGAGAAATGTTCTCTCAATGCTCACAAATTTCGGTTTGTAGTTGCGAGAGTCGAGTGGCGAAGTTTTTTAGTAGTTGTCAGTAGCGATTGCAGGTTTCTAACGTCGAGCTTTCTTTGTGAATTAGACACAAGCTATTCACTGCAACGAGATAATGATCCGAAGCGATTGTACTTATGGCGCAAGGTCCAATGGTTTTCTTGCCCTGCTCGGCTATTTCATTTTGTGGATGGCGATAGTGTCAGGTATTTGGAGAATATAGGTGAGTGCCCTCAAATCATAGGCTTTAATACGTTTTCAAAAAAAGGAAATCGCATCGGAGGCTTATTAGAATTTTCATTGTAGTTGTACCTTTTCTACTACATATATAACATATGAATATGAAATTTCTGAGCACCGTCAGCGAAAAAAATTATCAATAATTAACTGGAGCTTTTAACCACTTTAAAATATACTTTGTTATAATAAAATTAAGTGAATTATAACCTATCTGCATATCCTGAATTTTTAAAAAGTCTTGAAATCATATAGTATAACTAGTTAAGTTGGTGTTTTTCGAATACTTATAATGCTATTGTAATAAATATTGTTTTATTGTAATGCCGTTTGTAGTGGAGATTGGAACTTGAAAAATATTGTTTTTTTTTTGGTTTTTATATGAATGCTTTTTATTGAATTCTAGCTTAAACCGTAAATATGCTTTTGCCAATAAACAGATTTCTTAATACCGGAATTTTTAAATAGCCAATTTCTTAAAGTATGCTTTGCACGTGCTAGGCCTTAGGGGACACAGTTGGTTGGTTGTTTGATTTTTCAACTGTTGTTTAGTTATCAGTTATGGTCCTATAAGCAATGCATAAATGTTTTTTTTTTTGATTTTTTCAATGTCTATGTGGCTGCAATTGTTACTTTCATTAATCCATAAGCTATTGGTATCGCCTTAGTGCCATAAATATTTTGCATCAAATCGTAAACATTGTTAGTTACAAAAGCAGAACATTTTAAGCTGTCTGCAAGCATTCATGATTTTAATCCGATTCTTTATATTTTAATTTTGTTACTTTGTTGCCTTTGCTGTCAAGCCTCATTGCAGGCTTACAATTTTTTTCCTTGTTTGATTTATAGTTCGACACTTTAATAAATTTTGATATAAAAGAGAAAAAACTGTAATAAAAGCAACGTTAAATCCGTTAATGGCATTTTAATGTAATTGATAATGTAAACACCATTAAACTCGTACATACTCGTACCACTGTAAATATTTGGTAATAAATGGCTAAAGCGTTGCAAAACCATTATTCATGGCTAAAGTCTGTAGCGGTGCTCAGCCACCACTATAATGATGCCGGCGTTTTTTCATGGTTTTCTAGTTCATAAGCTATTTGAAAAAAAAAAATTAAAAAATATTAATGACTTGTTATAAATGCTGATCTAATTAAATAAATTTCAATAATGATCAGTTAGTAAAAAATATTGGCGCATTCACACTGCCTAATATTGAGAAGGTGAAATTTTAAAATATATGATTGAAACTCACACGTGAAATGCGAACACGAAAAACGAGAATTTGTTTGCATGAATAGATGAATAGATTTAAAATACCTTATCCATTTCGCGCTAATAAAGATGTTAGATTACTACTACGAATTTGCGTTCTCAAAGCCTCATATGCCCGTATTTTCATGCTAAACTTATATCTTTTTCTTAAAGAAATATCACGCAACTTTCGAATTCTATCAAGTTAAAGGTTATTTGGGTACAAAAACAACATATATTGCCTTTGTTCTTATATCTCTGCTGCTGCTCAATAATTGAATAGTTACCAAAAAAAAAACCAAACTAGCGGTTTTAAATAAATCTGAAAATATAACACTCAACGGGGTTTCGCAGGCGACGATATTCAATATTAATTTGCAAAACAAGTTACTTGTTTACTCTTTTTTAAATATAAAAACGAAGAATATATCTTAGCTCATATTTGAACTTAGAACTGTGCTAACGTTTTTGCAAAAATAATAATCAACTATTAATTTATAATTTTATTGTATTTAAATATGTTGGAGGTTTTTGGTGGAATCGTTTTTTTCTCAATGATACGAAAATATAAGTTTGGTGATTTTTGAAAATATATTGGAATCCATAGCTATTTTTTGGAATTGTTTGAATTTGGGTTTTCTAGATTGGTAAACAGATTCTGCGCTTTTAATAAATAGTTAAAAACGATGATGTCTTCTTACAAATTTATTAAATTTGTTTTGTAAAAGTTATTAGAAATTTTTAAAATATTATTGACTTCTCAGCCGCTTTAAGATCGCTTTCTGCCAATAGTGTTGTAGATTTTATTAAAAATCAGTTGCAGAAAAAAGAAATTGCGAAGTGGAACGAGTTATATTTCGTAATTTATTTACGTTTGAAGATTTGTATTAATATTTGGGTATTAAGTTTTTGTGTGTGAAATTGTCCCAGAATTATAACCATCTAGCTCCGTTACATCCGAACATTTTAAGTACTAGACAATAATTCGTTTAAAATATTATACGAAAAAGTTGAATTTCATTTCAAATGTCTGAAACTTATAAAGGGTTTATTTAGACGCGTGGTTTTTAATGAGGCAATACTTTTTTTGGAGTTGGTCTTTTTGACAGTCGTTATACTCAGTTTGGTTTTCCATTTGCAAGGATTAAAGACGAACAACCATCAAGCGCCTTGCACCTTCGGTGAATGGGCCCAAAACAAGATAGCCACCGATCCCGATTTTAACAAGAAGTCCTGATTTCAAAAAGTCACTGTTTGGTGTGCTCTATGGACAGAGAAAATCATTGGTCCATATTTCTTCAAAAATCATGGCCACCATAATGTTATAGTCAATGGGGAATGCTATAGAGCCATGGTTAGTGAAGGAAATTTATGGTGAGTGAATTATCTCGCGTCGTGGGCCTATGGCGTGACCTCTAAGATCGTGCGATTTAACACCGCCGGACTATTTTGTATGGGATTATCTAAAGTCGCTTATCTACGTAGTTAAGCTCGAACCGACTGACGCATGGGAAGCGAATATTCGGCTACTGCGATGGAATTACGAAAGTATCCGGAAAATGGCAAAATCCTAACAATTTGAATATATGTATATTTTACTCGCTGATATTGGCAGTGGATTTTTGGAAAAAATCATTTTTAGTGAGGAAATAACTCTAAATGAATCTCCCGATGTAATCATAATAAATGATGAATATTTTTCATACATGTGAAAACATCTATTCTAAAATATGCCTTTAACTTTTAAATTTATTCTTGAGTTTGCGTGCCGATAAATAACTCGAATACTAAAACTTGTGTTTAATTAAAAGGTATTAAAGTCAATAAGTTTTATTTTTGTTAACTTGATATATTACCACTAGGTTTATTATGGTGCGCAAGGTATTAGTTTTAATTTTACAGATCGATTTAAAAAAATCTTAAGAAATACTTACTACAAATTAGACAAATAAACATGAAATAACTGCAAATTATATAGCAGCTGATTAATAATTCCGATGAAGAGCAACATTTTGGTGTCAATAATAAACCAGTAGACGGCGTTTATCATTCCCATGTATGTATAGTGTCTCTTTAGTTTATATTTGCGCAGCGACATCTGTCATTTGATAATCGAAATGAAGCAATACGATGGAAAATAATTTAATTTTAGGTTTGAAGCAGATGAACGGATATTAAACATATAAAAAAGCCAATGTTTTAAACAATTGTTTGCATTTTTAGCGTTCGAATTTTGTGAACTGAAACTCCGAAAATGAAATTTCTAGATCCAAAACTTAAGTTGTCAGAGCAATTCTTCCGAAATCGTTGTTTGAAAGCTCTAAAATTACAGCTACAACAATATGACCATGACATTCATATCGAAAGGTCAAACAAATAAAAATGGCTTTATCTTAAAATACCCTTAAGCTGCGTGTTCTTAACAATGTATGTAGATATGTATATTTGAAAATACAATTGACTAATATCCGATTAAAAACTATATTATTTTCTGCATTTGTCATTAATTATGGAATTTAAATGCACCCCGCGGCAAAATTTGTTTTAACAAACTATTCAAGCTTTAATTAACTACATTTGTTTCTTTGATATTTTGGTAATTAAATAACAGTCAGAAAGACCTTCTGCTAGAGAAATAAACAAAAGCAAAATATTATGAAATGTTCTTCGCCCTTTGTTATAAATAAAATATTCAAATAAAGTTGTACATAGCATTAAAAAAATTCTTCTTCACCAAACGATATACGCCCAATTTAACAATGTTTAATTTAAAACCAATTTACAATCATTAATTTCAATGCATTTCATTTATTAAATTAAAGTGCAGTCTATTTAATTTCCAGTCCACGACCTTGCTTTGTTCTTTTTGTTTTATCATTACCATCAGACTTTCACTTATCGCGGGCTTTTCCCCATATTCAATTCCATTATTGAAATGAATCCATAAAATGAATTAGTTACATTTCTGACGTGGCTCATTCAATCAGTTACATTTAATTGGCGAGCCTAGTGATGATAGGTCATTAAATCTAGCAGGCAATAACAGCATGAAATATAACAATATCAGTACAAAATACTTTACATAATAATATTCTTGCAACCACATATGTACGTGCAGAGATTAATTGAATAGCCAGAGTTGAAAATAAATTTATCTTCACATAACTTACAAATTTACATTGGCTACGTGTTTAAATGCGTAAAGTATTTAATTGTATGGCATTGAATTGATTGAAAAATATTAATTTGCGGTAAAATCATCAATCTGTTGGTGCAGCAATTTTATCAATTGTTTATTCTATTCTCATTCACTCACTCACACTTGTTCTTTTCATTCATGTCTCTTCGTGTACTTGAATCAACAATGTTTTGTGATAGCATGATATGAATTGCTTGAAAGCGTCGATATGCACATACATACATACATACATACATAAATTTATATAAGTTGTGGTTCATAGTGGCACCTCAGTTGTGATTAATTTTATAATTTAAAAAATCCCAATGGAAAATATACGAAAAACTTCTAAAATATAATTTGATCTAACAGTAAAATGTTTTCAGATCTCAAATTCATTCCAATATTCTGAGGATTCCTCTCATGATATTTAAAAAAAAAAATCCAAATGTTTTTTCTCTAATGCAAATATGTTTATATATAATTCTGAAATTCTTCTTATTTTAGATTAAAGCTTTCATAGTTTAGCTGTCAAAAACCAATTGTTCAAAAAAAATTTGAGCCATGTTCCTTATTTCTACGCAAAAAACATCATGTTTTGAAAAATCGATTTAGATGTCATTTTGGTACTGAAATAAAGCAGAGATCCATATTAGTAATTATTTGATGATTGAGTTTTAAAAAAGTCATCCTAATTTTGTTAAGAATTATACAAGTCTTTTGATAATAATTATGAGTTGGACAAATTTTTTAAGTTATCGATAAATGGCTTTTCATAATAATTTTAAGTGAAAACAATCTTTTAAATCAACAATAACTATTGTTTCCAGATTTGTATTATAAAAGCCTTTCCATAATAATTATCAGCGAGATAAACTTTTTTACGTCTTTCAAAGACTTTTATTTTGAAACTTATATCATAAAAGTATTTTCATAATAATTATTAGCAGGGCAACTTTTTTTAAGTCTTGAAAGACGGAACTATTTCGGAACTTAACAGAGATAAAGGGACTATTAGTTAATTAGCAAAGAGCCGACTGTTTTATACGAGTACAAGGGACCGTAGTGGTTATAAATTATATGAAACAATTTTTAATTTAATAGTTGCTATGTAATTTTTATTTTTTCTATCACATTTGAACCACTTTTGGTGATTCTAGTTTTTCCGATCACGCAGCCACGCGTTTGCAAAAATTGCCGAACATACTCTGAGATTAGTCATATAAGATTGTCATCTAGTTTTAGGTAGATAGGCGGCCGATGTTGGCAATTTGTAGTACTCGTTTATCGGGCTTAAACAACCGCCCTTTTAAGAATTTATTTAATTATGTAATACAGAAAATATGGCCCGACTTTGGACCTCTAATAGGCACATTGTCATAGGAAATGGAAATGAGTGCAGAAGGAAAAGGGCTAGTGGATGCCGTTGATATATTTGGTCTGGCGTGGGTATTCGCGAAAATATAGGTGGTACAAACAAGTACATTTTTAAAAAAGAATCAGATGCTTTTAACGCCAATAATGCCACAAGACATTTTCTGTATAAATAGCCTTGAATATAATATTTTAATATTTTAAATTTTTAAATTATATACAACAACTGCAGTAAAACTCACAATTGTATTCTTTGGGCATTGCGATGCAAATGGCGTTAACAAAAAAAAATTAATTCTAACAGTTCAAAACATGACTTGTTTTATGACCACAAACTCGTACCGATTGCGGTGACGTAGTTTTTATTAATATAAATAAATATGTATGTATGTACCCTCATTGTTTTGTGACAGTATGCACTTACGATCGACACTTTATGCAATGCCGCCATTGCGTTATGATGCAATATTTATTTACTAACATAAATACATATTATAGATATATGTACATCTATCTGTCTGCATGCGCTGTCTGATCAAGTGTCTGGCTATAATTTTGAATAAGTCTATTTGCTTGTTTGCTTCATTGGCGCACCCACAACTGCACAACATCAACTGCACAAAGCTTGCATAAACTTTTAATCTTCATATCATATATGTATGTATATATATATGTGTTGGTGTATTGGTGCACAACACGAGTCTATCGTATGTCGTGTGACTCTTTTCTGCCATTTACACCTGCAGTCAATTGAAAATTCTGACAAACTGATCGACTATTTACCGCATGCGTTGCTACTGTTGCTGCTACTAACTGTTTTTGTTGTAATGTTGCCAGCGGCAAGGTGGTTTGGTTGAAACAACACTGACACATAAAACAAAAAAAACAAAACAACTCAATTTGACAGCCGATTCATAATATATACATATACGTCTGTATGTATGTAGATAAGCATACACATACAAGGCGTTGCGTGCGACCGGGCATGCGTGAGTAATTTAAATAAGCATGAATTAATTTTTATTACTTTTTGTTTATTGAATATTTTTATGTTTGTTTTATTACCACTACGGGCGTTGTCGTTGCCAATACGTGCTAACTGAAATTGTTGAAGTGTTTGTATTGAATTTCAATTAATTGCGAATTTTCGAAATGACGGAATAACTATATGTCGCTCACAAGTCGGGGAGCAAGTCCGATGCCCAAAATTATTGTCCAATCTGTAAAATCTCAAGCATTCCTAAACATTTTGAGAAACTATTTTTTAATAAGATGATTTTCAAGATTTATAAGCTTATATCGCTTTATCAGCACGGCTTCATTAAGGGGTTATATATGTATGTTGAAATCGGTAAAAAAATCGAAAATTTTTTTATTCTTTCATCTTAAAGCATAGGCTCTTAAGAATGTTATTTATATTTTATAGAGATTTAAGCAGTAGTAGCAAAGTTATAGCGTTTTGCATCTTGCTCCCTTACGAAGTCGTGGCGCGTACTTTAAACTTTAAACGCGATTATCTCGAATTCATGTTTTTCCGAAAACGTTATTGCGGTGACTTGGATTACCGAAAGAGTTTTCAACCGGTTTCAATTTTTTTTGAAATTGTTCGTAATTAATTTGCCGTATCTTTGAACGATTTCATTTTTTCATTTAAATTTTATGAAATGTTATGAATTTTTCAATACCTTTCATCAGATGAAAAAAGTAACCTTTTTGAGTAAATCATTCCGGTTTGCAGAAACAGATTTTTCTCATTTCAATGAATCGTTCAAGGACACTACAAGTCCCCATACTAAAGAAATTTGTTTGGTTTTATGCTTTCAGTTGAACTGATGGACTGGAATCGTAGTCACGGCAAGCCTCTCCGAAAAAAACGCGTTTTGCGTAAAATGTCATAACTTTGACAATTATTAGTATTTTTTTAAGTACTTGAGCTGATTTTACAATTTAGACATTGTACTGCGTAAGACGTACATATAACACGTATTTAATAAAAATATGGCTACATACCTCTACAAAAACTCAAAATTTTCCCCATTTTCTCGCACTTCAACATATATAACCCCTTACAGATAGATCTACTTCTACAAACTTAGCCTTATATTTTCTAATTTCACTTTTAAACAATCTGAAATTGGTCAGCAATGCGACGTTATATTCACTGACTTTTCGAAAGGCTTTGATAAGGTTAGTCATAAAATAATACTCAAAAAACTGGAATCAATGGAATTGCATGCTAGAATGCTTAAGTGGTTTGAATCTATTCTTGCTGGTAGGACCCAATATGTCCGTATAAACAATACTAAGTCAGATGTGATTAAAGTCACCTCTGGCGTACCGTCAATGATATTCCAGAAATTTTACAAACATCGCATTGTCTAACATATGCAGATGATATAAAGATATACGATCGCAAAGAAAATGTGTCTGACTATATTAATGTGATGCTAACTGTTAACCTCTCAATGCTTGTAAAAATCAATTTATATTTTTCAATAGGCGTAACAGTTGACTACCATTAGAAAAATTTACGAAAAGAAAGATATGGAGGTCATATTCACCTCGATTATGTCTTTTTCTAATCATGTGGACTTTATGATCTACAAGGCTAGGTCAATGCTCGGTTTCCTAATGAGGAATTCAAATGAATTTCGGGATCCCTTCACGCTTAAGAGTTTCTACTTTTGACTTGTTAGATCCAATCTGCGTATTGCAGCATCATTTGGGATCCTTTCTATTAGGGTTCATCTCAAAGGCTAGAAAAGTTTGAAAAACGCTTTACCAGATACGCATTACGAATTAGAATGGCGTAGAAAAATTTCTTTTATTATGTTTATTAGGGATATAGTCACCAGCCACATCAAATCTCTCTTCTTGCTTGA
Source organism: Anomoia purmunda (assembly GCA_951828415.1). NCBI lineage: Eukaryota > Metazoa > Arthropoda > Insecta > Diptera > Tephritidae > Anomoia > Anomoia purmunda. The sequence goes on along the minus strand of OX639996.1, from coordinate 28,789,113 downwards.
ACTAATACTTTTCAATTGTCCTGCTCGGGATCTTAGATTCAGCGATATGTTCCACTTACCATATCTCAAGACTAACTACATGCTCAATGAACTAATTACACGTTGTCTGAGTCAGGCTAACCAATTTTGTTTTAAATTAGATGTTTTTTCAAATCGTGAGCGTTTTAAGACTAAACTAAATCTAGTAATGCGATTTTGTTTTTTAAATAGTAACTAGGCTACTTTAAATATAATTTGAAGGTGTTACGTACAACCGAAGTTAAATTATCAGGCCTGTTCTGCATTTTGATTCCCATCAAATTTTTCGGAATCGAAATGGATTATTGTTCTTGATTTCGATTCCGACAAAATTTGATCGTTTTTTGAAAGTTTTGCCTCTGACTAGTCGGAGTGAAAAGTAATTGTTATTGGTGTGATTAATATATAATTGTTTTATTTTTCTTGATTACTTAAGATTTTTATCTTTTCACGAAGATATTATAACTTTGGAGCAAGCTTAAAATAGAGTTGTCACCTTCATAAATATTTAAGAATAAAAAATTAAGTTGAAAATTTGATTTATAATGTGGTTCGTGGAGAAACTTGTGAGAAGTTTATATTGTCAGCCACTTCAGGCTTCATGCTTTTATGCTAAAACTGAATAAGATACAAACTACATACCCAAGAGTTTTTAAAATTTCTCATTAAAAATTTTATCAATTTGTGGAATTTTTTTAAATTTTGTACTAAGTTTGATATTCTGATTAATATATTTTTTGTTATATTACAAGTTTAAAAAAGAAAATAAAAAAATAAAAAAAACTGTACATATGTGTAAGTTATGGTGGTACATATTTTTAAATTAATTTTTTACACACAAATCCGAACTCTACTCATAAGCAAATACAAGTGAGCATTTTTACTGTAACTTTATTTTAATTAGAATATAAACATATTTTGAAAACTAACCATAATCCCCAAAAATCTATTCAATTTGCAGTTACCACAAAATTGTATTTTGTTATTAAATATTTTTGTTTGTCATTGCTGCAAATGCGATTACGAAATTCCCAGTCAAGGCAGCTGAATTGCAAATTGCTCGACTGCAATGCAATTTGCAATATGATGCGCTCAAATCGTTGACGTTTTGACACTTTTGATGCGACAATTTGTGTGGCGTCATTTTTATTGCTATATTTTTGTTGTTCCTTTTGTAGCCTTCTTTATATGCCGCGTGTGGCACATAATCACTTTAACGCCGGCAACTAGCGGTTGCAGCTATAGAGACAATTCCAAAAAGTGATTGTCACCCGATTTGCATTCAACGGTGGTAACCTCAGCGTCAGTGCCAGTGCTGGCATTGCCACCAACACACACACACACACCATGTCATGCAAATGTATGTTGGATGCCGCACTGCGAATTGTCGTTTGGAAAAAGTTTTTAATTGCCCAAATAATGGGAGCAATGAACCGAAATGATTGAGTGACTTTGCGTGCAATTGACTTTCGGGAGCTTTGGTGGAGGTGGGTGAACTAATGTAGGTAGTGAGTAGTGAGCTATGGTGTGTGACAGAATTATGAGTAGAATTTTTAATTTTGAAATTACTTATCTCTAGTGCATGTGTACACAAATGTAGATGAGTATAAGACAATCTTATTATAAGCAACTGGGCTCCTTTTCTGACACCTCTACATTGTTTCTCGGTGGGCTGGTTTCATTATCGGAAATTGATGAAGCACTGAACTTTGTGACAAATGCGCTGTAGCGCTGCTTTTAGGGCCTCCTGCCTAAGAGCCATGTCGATGCGAAAAATTAAACATTGGTGAAGTCCTCAGAGGAAAATCGAAATGCTCTTCAACCGAGTCAAAACGACGGATGTACTCAAGAAAAACCTCTGTTACTATGTTGAAGAAAACTCGGAGCTAGCAGTCTGCGAAAAGTCCATCGGCGGATCTCTATGGCAAATTTTTGGACGGCTGTACTTCGCCGTCGGTCTAAGTGCAACCCAGCCGGTTTGTTTCCATACCAAATTTGACATGAGGTAACAGAGCATAGTTCCAATAAATAATAAATTTACCAATTAACAAATTTTTTCAATTAATTAAAGTTGACTTACCATAAAGTTTATCAACTGTAATTAATTGAACGAACGAGTATTAGATTAAGTTTTATTAATTAAAATGCGCGAGGTATGAAACAAAATAACCAACAAAATCTTATGGGTTCTCCGAATATAAGTTTTAAGTATTTTATTTGGGTACATAGTCTCGGGATGCTGATCAGCGGCTAGCGGGTTTGCAAACAGACTTACATACCCAAAAGGTAGTGCCGGAGGTGAAAAATTACAGACAGAAAGTTCGTTTTCATAGAGCAGCGGTATTTCTTCGTTCAAAGTATTAGAGCCAGCGGTGAAAAGTACAGTAATTTTTGAGTTTGTTTACTTAGAGTTAATTCAGATGTTCTTGCGTGATCTCATCCCAATTAAAGTATAATCTTTCTTATTTGTGCCCTTTAATTTGTGGTGAGCATATTAGCTGGGGACTTATGCCTGTTTAAAATCATTCAGAGATACCTAAACGTGATCGCAAAGTAGACCACGGCCGACTTCTCTCATCGTGCCCATTGGGATTAGTGGGGCGCTTCGAACCACAACCACTCTCGCCCTTAACGTTATGTTAAACGTAATACCTGTGGACATTGCCAGGAAAGTTACTGCAACCCGGTTAAAGAGCAATAGATACAGCTTCAACTCGGCCTATGGGCATTCTAAAATTCTTGCCAGTTTCGATTTTGGCCTCAAGAAACGGATTGCTGTCTGCCAATTCTGGCTCCAGATGGATCCTTCTTCACTCTCATTCCGCTAAGGGGGAATTGGAGGATGACGGCATTTGGGGCGGGAGGCCGGAGAACTTCTTCACTGATGAGTCGAAGCTGCACGGAAAAGTTGGAGGGGGTGTTTTCTGGGAGAAGCTCTCTCTCAGCCGGAAATTTAGGCTTCCGGACTACTGTAGAGTATTTCAGGTTGAGGTGGCCGCAATCAACAAGGAGTCAGCCGGTTAGCTACTCACCCATGTTATGATAACAGTCTGGCTGCTGTTAACGCCTTAGGATCTGTAATGGTCAGAGAGTACCTGACTTCTCTCTCAGCCGCCGCTGAATACCTTGACATCGGACTGATTTGGGTGCCGGAAAAATGCAGGGCCGATAAGCTTGCTCGGCGGGGTATCCTGTAAGTCATTACTCTAGGACGCCTATGGACTTCTGTTGAGCAGGTAGGCTTAGAGAGCATTGGGTAATTATTACGAGGTGCTGAATTGTAGGACCCTTCGGGCGGGAATGGGCCGTGTGCATTCGAAGGATCTAAGGTCGTTAATAAAACGGCATCTCTCGATACTCTCGATTCTCGTAGGAGTTCTGACCGCTAGGTATTCATGCGGTTAGGCTGAATATATTTGTGACCATTTTTTAGCAGCTATATTGACGATGACGAAGGGAAATCATCTTTTAATTTGCTACTAGCCGCCCTGCCGAGGCGGAGGTTCAGGTACCTACGCTCTCACTTCATTAACACCCCAAAGGAGCTCCCTGGGGAGGAAATTAGCAGTCTGCGGAACTTCATTTTGGGTTCACAGCGTTTCTCCATTTATCCGTTCTAACACAAGTGGTACCACAATGGACTGCTTTAATCACTTAGGCATGTGAGTTCCCTCTGCAGGGACTACCACATCAATCTAACCTAACTTACTGGGGGCTTTCACCGAAGACGGAACCATTTAAATTTTTGGTAACTTTTTCGCTTGTTTACGAGAGTTGGCCTTCGATGGATATACGTGGTAAAATTTTCCTAGATATATAGCGTTTTTTTCCTTGCATTATTTTTTTCGAACTTCGTTTGTCAAGTAAGTTACGTAAGTAACGCAAATTATTTAATATATTTAAATAATCGAGCAGTTTTATTTATTAAACTTATAAAATAAAGCCACCTGAAGAGACAATGATATTTTTAAGTGCTAGAGAGACCGTAAGGTTATAGATACTACTAGTTGAAAACCACGACTTCGTCGGTGGATTCAAATTTCGTTTCTCATCACACCCTCATAACACGTTTCTCATTTTATCAAAATCGGATTATGAATAGAGGTTTTCTAAACGACTCGTCTTTAGCGCCACCGAGCGCATTTATTTTCCATAAAAGTGTTTTTTTTATTGCATCAGCATTATACCGATATAGTTCGATGATATTAGAACCTCGATAACGGACTGTAAATACGGGTTTTCTGTATATCTTCGCTCATACTCTAACTAGCGCATTTAACTATAGCCTATGAATGTGAATTTCACGTGAACGGGTCTGAGGAAATCCGATCATCGGGTTTTGAGCTAAGTTGTAACAAAGAAAACGGCTACACTTATATATATATAATAAGAATTCCTTGAATAATTTTACTCTAGCGCCTCCTAGCGTATCCATTTTTCGCAAAAGTACTTCCCGTTGTACCAGACGCATACATTCCTAATTTCATTAAATATGGACGAAACATACTCTTTCCCGACTTATGCGCCACCAAGTGGATTAAAGTATACCCAACTCGTGACAAAGAAAACGGCTACATTTATATACATATATATAGATTATATGTTTAACCACCGAAATATTTTTGCAGGTTCATAAACCGAAGAGTAACTAAAGGCCTTATTCCACTAAGCAAAACGGTAATTTCGTGCCATAGTAAATTGCTATGAAGTTTACTTGCAAGGTCTTTAATAATTTTATGTCTGTTTGAAGTACAGGTAATTTCATAAAATATCTTATCTAATACGAGAATCAAAATGAAAAACTCAAAAAAGCCACGCTATTTAAAGGTCAAACTACCTGAAAATTACAGAATGCTTGTATGGTCAAAATACTATATATTCCAAATGTGCTTAAAACAGAAAATGTTGCGATGCAAACAAATCGAAATTTCGGAAGTTTTCAAACTATGTTGCTTGGCAAACATTTGCTTACTAGCTATTTGGAACAAATGGGGTGTGTGAATTTATGTTAATAGCCTTTGCTGGTTTCGCATATGTAAAAAATGCAAAATACTTGAACCACTTTTGGCAGAACAAGTGAATGTAAATATTCACAAAGACACTCATATGAGTAAATAAATATGCACTTGCTGTTGAAAAGAAAAACAAAAACAGCTTTTAAGATTGCCAACCAAGTGTTGGCCTGTTTTTAGTGACTTTTCGTTGAAACAAATTTGGTTTGGCAAATAAGACGAGCGGATAAGACATGATGTTAATGTGTGAGACGAGATCCATATTTACATAGTACAAACATGTTGTACATTTCTTTTGCAATACATCTCAACTACTTGACTACTAAGTTGCTCATTGTGCATGCGATTAGTTATTGGGTTTTTTGTTTTGTTTTTGTTTCAAAGTTTGGAGCTACTTATTAGCATGTAAATCTATAGATATGTGTGTATGTATGTGTTTTGAAAACAATGCTTCTCAGTTGCGCATTTGAATTGCTTCCGCGACATGTATGGCCCATTTCCGCTAGCACCCAACAAAGCTATTTAATTTGTAAATGCTAATTTGTCAGACCTAAAAACGTATCTGACGGAAATTACATAGTAGATACTTGTATATAGTAAATAAAATACCACAAAAGGCAAGCAAAAATCTGCATTACATTCTGCTCGCCGGCGATCTTCAATAGAATTTCCGCGCTTTAAAATTCATTAATAATACAATATGTGTTACTCCGTGCTTAGATGTAATAAATATTCTAAGTTCATCTCAAAGTATTCACATCGCTTAACTTTACAAGTGCAAATACGCTTTTACATAAAATGTTGGTCGCTGCTCATGAATGTATTATATCTTGAGTGAGGTGATCTCATCCCCTCCAATGCCAAATATTGATTGTTTATGCAAATTTGCTATTGAATTTCAAAGTGCGTGAAAAAAAGATGAAAGCAATCCGCATAAAATTTGGTAAAGTCAATTATGGATGTTTGCACACATTTACATAAATATGTATGCTTGTATGCGTTGAGTACGCATGTTGCATGTTGAGCATAAGTTGAATTTCATTCGTTTAAACTATTAAGTACTCTGTAATAAGAAAGTGAGTAAATGTATTTGTTTAACAGTCTTTAGAGTATCCATGGGTGACCGAGTTTTAGACAAATTCAGAAACAAAGAAGCTATTGCATTGCTGTGCTTGTTTTGAGGTAAGCATCTGACATGAAATTTAATTTTTGTATATTGTAGTCACAACCATGATACAAGAAAATACGTAGTTCCATTTCCACTTTTTTTTTATTAAAAATCATATTATTGACATTTCCACAGATGTTAGTTTTTGGTAAAGCGTTGCCCCATCGGATATTTTTAAAAGAGGGTAATTTTCAAACGTATTTTGGGCATGTTTTTATTACAAAATGGAGGGTTTAATGTAATTCGAAAACTTACCAATGAAAAGTCTTTGTTTTAAAATTAATTCAAACACTTTCCGCAGTTTGTTTTAAAAAAGATAGTCGAATAAGCTCAAAGAGAAAGTTTGAAAAGGGTTTGCTAGCTTTTCTGAGGGTTTTTTTTTTAAATATATTTTAAGATTAATTTCAAAATTTCGGTAGCCATACTATAAGGCATTACCCATTTTGCACAAAGAAGTGTTTTTTATATACAACATTTAATTCGCAACATAAAAAGATAACGGATTCTTTGAGATAATAATAAAAAGAATTGAAATTGCTTTCATTCGTTGTTTCTGTAATTAGAAAAAAATCATTTTTGACATTTCCAATTTTGTTTTGTTTGTCTTATTATTAAAGCACCTGACCTGCAAAAAGTCATACCCAAAAAATCGTTTTAAGTTTGCGTTTAACAATACCAATTAATTTTGACAAGCGTTTTATTATCGATTGCAAACAAAAAAATTAAAAACAGAGATTTTGGTTCCGAAAGTAAATTAGCGTCGTAAAAATCGGAATATTTTCATTAGATGTTCCGCATACAAAACACTGCACTTTTGTCATTCGTGAAATGTGCAGATCATATTTATCTACTTTAGGAAACTCACACTCCTTAACACCTCATGCCAGCTGCGTTTGCTCCCGAATATGCGAAATAATTAGGAATTGAAAGAACCATTGCATTTATACTTTATATTTATACAAAAATATTTTTTTTGACTGCAGATGTTAGTTAGAAATGTGATAATCTGTTTAATTGTCAGGTAATTAATATGGCGTCCAAAAAGCGATCATGGTCAAAGCTATCGTCAAAATTATTCATCTTAAGAGAGCTAAAGTTTAGCCTGTTTTTTTATTTTTTGTATTGGACACAGGAACTCTTAGTTCACCTTGCCAGAAAAACAAGTTCTTAATGTAATTATCTCTTGTTTTTAAGAAGAATCTGCACAAAATAACACCTATTATCTTTCACTATCACCTCTCTTATTCCAATACACATTTCGAAGTACTTTACTAACATTTCTATACCCGCAGTAACACTCTTGGAATTTCTGATGTCAACATATCGAAAATAACAAAAGGGAGTATACGTGCAGTAATCGCCCGTCGCTGTTGTATTGCGATATTTTAATTATAATAGGCCCATTTCTTTGTAACCGAGCCGCAAAAGAATACTGGATAGGATAACAACACTAACTTAGAAAAATATGCGAGTCGAGCCAACTCGGTAAAATGATATCCGAACTGAGATGTAGTTTTAGGAAGTGAAAAAATTGCGCTATTGTGAATATAGTATTTTTAAATATATAGCCAAATCAACCCAAAATATGCCAGCACAAAAATTTTCCGATTTTAAATACCATAAACCAAATCTCATGTTTCATGAAAAATGCTAACAGGGATGTTTCTGCAACTAAAGGAAATTTTTTTCGAGTTGGAGCGTTTCTTTGCAAGTCGGGTATAAAGAAACGGGCCTAATATTTGGCGCTTACATTATATAACTCTATGTTTAACCAAACTTCTCCTACAATTTGTGGTGAACATTTAGTATGAAATATATAGTAAACGTAAAGAAATATCTGAAAAATTGTCTATTATTAATATTTTGCAAATTCAAGGTCTGCGATCTGATACTGACACCCAAAACCTATCTAAAAACCTAGAAAAAACTGTGCACATAATTTGCCGCTTGACAGGTTTTGTGAGCTTTTACGAGTATCCCCAAAAATGATTCAACAAATTTTCCACATAACAATTTTTTGAAAAGGCCTAATATATATGTACATATGTAGGTTTAATTCTGCATTCTTTATCTTAACCGAAAATCGAAAAGCACGAAATTTTGTATTGAAATTCACTGACGATTTGTAAACTTAGGGTATCGCTTTAATATTGATTTTGAATGTAACAACACCTCTTAGTCGACCACTAAATCGGTAAATCAAGAAAAAATTTGATCAAATATTAATTTGGTTAAAACATTGGTATTTTTCTTTCAGCCACGTCTTTAATTTTTTTTACAGCTAATTTGTAATCTACATACATACATATGTATTTAAAAATGTAGCCGTTTCCTTTGGGACAACTTGGCTCGCAAAGCGATGAACGAATTCCTTGGACGCGTTATCCGGTAGGTGGCGCATGAGTCGAGATATTCAGAAAATCTGTGTTTATGGTTCGATTTTGATGAATTTGGAAAGATATTCTGCTGGTGCGATAGGAAATACTTTTATAGAAAATGAATGCGCTATGTGGCGCTAAAGGCGAGTTAGTCAGAAAGTCTCTTTTTTGATCCGATTTTGATGAAAGTGGAAACGCATAATGTGGGTGAAGCGAGACATTTTTTTACTTACTTTTTTATTTTTTTTTATGCTGCAGGTGCAATTAAGAATGCTTTTATATTCCGACTGAGATGACATTAAAATCATAGATAAGTATATATAATGTAGACGTATCCTTTATTTGCAAATATATATAATAAATATAAAAATCTATTGGAAGCTTTTGTAGTCAACCCGATATTTATGGATCGATGTATTTCATACATATCTAATAAAGATTTGTGCGGTTGGAATCAATGACTTTTAATCAAATTTTGTTATTGAATAACTTCGTTTTACATGATTTATCATGCATGACACGATAAGACCGTCTTGGAAAGGGAAATAAATAATATGAATATTCATTTTAAAATTCTGGAGAAATTATACCATTTATATGAAAAATCTTAATACATATACTATTTTCAAGTAATTTTGGCCCTACTTTCCGAAAACACTCAATACTCAACGGCATACAAAAGTTAAATTTTAGTGAACAGCGTAATATTGCAATTTATTGACTACTGCATGTGATACCAGTTGAGTCGCCATTCGGTTATTGTATAAAACATTTGATTCCATTAATTTTATTTATTAATTTGAAAAAATGGCATAAAGTGCACTGAAGCATAGAAAATAACAATTTACACCTCGCTCCGAAATTGACATACATAAAAAGTTTGCATTGAAAAATACATGGAAAAACAATTGGGCAAAAATACAATTAAGATTGAGTTATAAAAGCTTCAGTAAAACAGGTGTCAAGTGCAATGCCAAATGAGTACGAATATTCGAGTATATGATATGTGTAAGGTTGGCAGAGCGTGAATTTGAAAAATATTTGCAATAATGACACTCTACATATAGGGTAATAAATACTTTTATAGTAATGATTGAAAAACCAAAGCATTGAAAAGTCATGGCCGACCTTCAAAGTGCCCCAACTGGCACGGGGTGAGAGTCAAGTGTATGGTGTGCTAAAATTTCTTAAACTATAACGTGTGTAGTAGTAATTTGATAACATTTTCTTTCGCTTTCAAAAAAATACATATATGGCTACTTTTATCAAATATCTTTTAACGTAATGCATTTGACGTTTTATATTCTGAATCGTAAAAAAAGCAACCAAATGTTGTACAATTAAATTATGCAGACTAGCTGTGTTCTCTATATAATCTTTGATTACGAGGCGCTACACACATTTTCAAGGCAATTTGGCCAACTGGCAGAGACCAGCTTCGCTTACTTTTTCCAAGTCCCAGAAAGTGCTAGCATTTTGGTTTTTGTTCCATAATGTTGACCTCCGCTAATCTCGCATAAGGCCCACTGTAAGTTTATAGTTAGGTTAGTTCAACAATTTGAATTGAATTCTTTGCATGATTTGAGAAGGCATTCGTTGATTGTAGGTGAAAGATTGCCATGCTCAGCTCTTCCTGGGGTATACTGAGAGTTCTTATGGGGATTGGGAGATCGTTGCGTTACACGGCTCGGTTTATTTCCTTTTTACGCTGAAACTGTTGCACGGATTTAAATTTTTTATAGTATATAACCCGGATTTACATACTATATTATAAGATTTAAAGGCAGTTGCTCTAAGTTTCCAATTACATAAGTTTAAAAGTAAGTAATGGTCAAACGAAGGAGATTTAGAAAGTAAGAAAGATTAATTTCGAAAGTACTTATGTTTGGAGTGGGTTGCAACCTGTTAAAAAAGTTAAATATAAATTTACTAATAAAATAAATAAAATATTGTATTTATAAGAAAATATACTAAAAGAGGGTTGCCAAATTTTTAAAAAACTATTAATTCCAAATTACAAAATGTGTGTCAAAGAAGCAGAGTGTATTAGAAAAATATTTTTGGCGAAGACAAGGATACAAAAAATGAATACACATTAATTCATAAGTTAGGTTAAGTTAATATGATAGTGGTTTATTGAGATACTACTAATTGTTTTTTATTTCCTTAAAATGGCAAGGTATGTTAAAGCGAAACATTTTCTATGAAACGCGTTGGGTGCCCATAAAAAAACTCTCTGACTTCCTCCACCCACAGAGGTTTTTGGTGGCTTTAATGAAGTGATAGAAATATTTGAAAAAATATGAAACAATGAATCCACCTCTTCAGTCAGTCAGTCTGGATCAGCAGTAATATGTAGTAAGACGAAGTACATGAATGCCTATCGGTCAATGCACGATCAAAACCTCTATGAGGTTCGAGAGTTGTCCCTTTGTTAGCGCACGAAACTCGTCCGACCACCGACGGCCCTGCATCGGGCAAATTGCCACTGCAGTACTGCATGCCATGGTATTTGTACCGCGTTCACTGAGCCAACAACGAGCCACATGTCCAATAAAAGCCATCAGATGGCTATAGTAGACCCTAACCTCACCCTCCTCCGAGCCATAACCTTAAAGGTGCCCTCTCGAGCCACTCAATCAGCCGTGGAGTCTCCTACTCTGTCGTTGTGGGGGGCGGCCAGTCAAATCAGAAGCGGCCAATATAAAGATGAGACTCCCTCCGACAACAAAATTTTTTTTCTGGCGGTGTTTGGCATTTTCTTGTATAAATAAAAAAAATTCGATAAAATTTTAATTGTTAATAAGCTTTTAGAAAGTGAAAATAAAATCGATTAGTCTTAGTTTGGGGTATGAAAGGCGACTATTTTCTATTTATAAGGAAACAGTTTATTCAATAAAAAAACATCGACAATTTTTATTAGTCGCATGTTTATTTACGACTGATCCCCGACTAATCCTAGACTGATCGCATTTTTTTGCAGGGTAGTTTCGAAAATGTTTTTGAAGCTGTTGCCAGCAGTTTGAAAAATTAAATGTGTTCGTTAGAAAATATATTGTAACCATTTTCTTTTTTGAACTTTTTCCTATAAAGTTTTGCTTCTGGCATGCGTGTCGAACAGGCTTTCTCTTTAATTGTTTTTTTTTTGTCCTTTACGTATTTCAGCAATTCATTGATTGAAGGTAAGGGCGTGCCGGATATTAGTAAAACAAAAACCTTAGCATAGGCGGTGACAATATTTTTGTTCTCTTCTTCTCTCATCTATTTTCTTACCAAGAACCAAACACGTTACAATACAAAGTACGCCATTTCTACTGTGTAGGACCCCAAGTAATTTTTTCTATTGCGTACTCTCTGCTTACTGCCGCTCTGAAAGCTTTACTATTGACCATAGGTACCGTCTTTTTTTGTTATTTGATGTTAAGGAAACCTACTTGGGCATTGACTATATGCAGTGCTGATCACTTAGTGGACTTTTAAATAAACGGAATTTTATTTTATTACTATTTTAGTTTTAACAACGACTTGGTGATCAAGGAGAGCGAGAGGGGGCTAGATTGAAGAAGTTTTCGCTAGAAAGTCTTCTTAATTTTATTTTGAATTTCCTCCCAAATTTATTGAAAATGAAAACGGTCGAAACCATCTTCTTGTTTAATTATTTTTAAGGAATTTTGTCTAAAAATGTGCAATTGTCCAAGATTGTGCAGAATTGTGCAAGATCCAATTATTCTTACTAGAATCATATTGCATTAATTAATAGAACAAATTTTTATTTTTAAAAGAGCCCTTTTTTACTTTAAATTATATACTTTGGGAATCGTGTACATTATATTGTTTTTAGTTTAATATTTGTTATGAATATTGTTCTTTGTATTTAAAAAAAAATGATTTACTTTTTCATTGTTCCAGAAGTTTTCAATCAGCAAAGTTACAATTGTTTTTAAAAATAAATATATATGTATAAATGAAAGTGTCGCTCTCTTTTTTCTCCGGTTGTATTTCTTATACATTTACACTAAAAAAGACGCTTTAGAAATGTAAGAATTATAAAAATGAGAATTCTAAGTATAAGATTTTTAAGAATGTAAATTATAAAATATAAATAGATATGTAAAATCTGTTATAATAATATATAATACTTAAAATTTTTAGAATTGTAAGTAAAACTTGTATAAGTAAATAAAAAACAGTGTCATATTCATTTTCATAAAATTGTCTACTTAAAAAAATGTCGGGTGCAAAAATGTTACATTATAAGATCATCCATTGGCTTATTAAGAGGAGATTCTAACGAAACCCAAAACTTAATTTTTTATTACTTTGAAGAGGTTTTCATCTTAGTTATACGGGCTATCTATTAGACTAGTATATTTACTAGATTTTATTGAAATGGTTTACCTCTTAATTCTACGGGGCACCTTTTTAATCAAACTGAAAAGTTTTCATCATAGTTTTACAGATTATCTTATTGATTTTATTGAAAGGACATATCCAGTTGTAATAAGAAGGGCTTCTTATTCGAAAAAAGTCATAGAGAAATTCGCTAAATTTTGTTCTGATTTATAGAGCATTTTATGAGGTCTTTTCTCGCTGTGCAGATGTTGATCACCTTTTGCCTTCTGCAAGTGACTGCAGTGCGTGCACCCTGGATTAAGTTTACCATGATAAGTCAAATGCAGCCAAAAAAGTTTCTAAACAACAACAATAACTACTATAACAGCCAAAAAAGTATTGAGGCAACCAAAATGTTGCTCTCCTGCATTCACAAGACACCTTCAACAAATTTTCCTACGCCAGCAATGCCCCTTTTAACAGAACACCCCCAACGCTGAGATAAACCAAAAAAAAAGGGTTAAACGCCAAATTTATGCTAGACTGGCTAGGCGTCACAAGGACTAGACATACCGCAACTGCATATCGTTGCAATTGTCAGTAGATAGTATGTGAAAACAATCTAGCGGGTTGGAGTCGCTTCTCTGGCATTTTATCGTTGCAAATTACATGCTGCACTTTTCCATACTTTTTCAAATGCAAGTCAACCGGAAATATCAGGCCCGTCCGCCCTGTGAGCAACAAAAGATATATAACCGCATGCATGGTATGTATAGTTTTATATGTTTATAACGTTGTAAAGATGCAAGTTAACCTTTTTGTGTGTGGCCTTGCACTTGCATATTGGCATTGCATTGGCATTCATGCAAACATCTACATGGGTTTTTAAGTTTTTTGTTTTGGTATGGGTTATTGATGACTTTGAGAAGTTATTGTACTGCAATTTCCTGTTTTTGTTGTTGTATTCATGTGTGAGTATATTGGAAAATTGCTTAGTATATCCACGTATGGTATGTACATAGATTTACATTTGAATAAAGTTAGATTTTAAAATGGAGCATTGCAGTCCATTAAGTGCAAACTGTACCCTGCTCCTCAAATTTGCTGGAACCGCATAATTCGGTGCGTAACGATATTCGTCTGATGTGTTTTGTGAATTAGAGTACTAAGGCCCACTTGCAGAAAATCCAGAGTTAAATTTGTAAATAAAGAGATAAGTAAGTAACATTTTTCATTTCATAACCACGACATTGTCTTCCATTGAAAAAATCCAGTAACCCAGTTTAGGTACATTTCTTTTTTGACATTTTCTGTGAATTTTATGAATTTATTGAAATTTAAAATCAAAATAATTTTTGAGGGTTCTAGTACAATAACGAAATACCTGGTATGTTTGGTCTCTAATCTCGTGGAAGTAATCGCCTCGCTTTGTCAAAGCTCTGTTAAAAGAGTTGGATCCAACGTATTCGATGAGATCCTCATTATTGTCGAAAAAAATGTATCATATTAACCGGTAAACTCTGAGCTAAGTAGATAATCTGCTTTCTCCCAAGTGGGCCTTACACTATGACTGGGATAACTTTATTGCTCCATCCTTGCGAATACAGATTGTACAACAGTATTTTGGACAGAGATATTAGTAGTGCACTAAATTTTAAGTTCCACTAAGGTTTTAGGGTACAGAAATTTTCAACAATTCTCACTAATTTCTTGTAACTGAAAAGTTCACCATGGCCAATAGTCTGGTGTCTTGAATGGATGCATTTTTTGTTCTAAATATTTTATTATTAATTATTTATGAGATAATAAATGACAGCGCAGCAAAAAATTCCATACGTTTCAATTTCATATTCAAATCAATTTTAAATTAAGATGCCTTAATAGGTACAACGTATTTATTTAATTTAAATTTTTGTGTAACCCCCACCCTCCCAAAAACAGATCGTGGCAACGGATTTGGTTTACGGTTTTCTTCACATAAGCAGTCGTGTAAGATCGAGTCCTACACTGATTCTCATGTGAAGCCTCCCTCTTAGTGAGTGGTGACATGGAAGTCCCCGAAAGGAACAACCACACAATCACTTCAACCTCATCCCCACGTCAAGGAGACCAACAATGATAAGCCGTATAGTAGCTTAAGTGAGGAATTCCATGTAAACGGTTCCAAAAGTCATCTTTTTTTGCATAAAGAAAACCTGTAGATATTCAGAAATATTTGTGTAAAATTTTTGGCTATATTCCAAAAATTTACAGAGATATGAATATTTTCGTCGCGTGTGGCACGCGGCTCGTACCATCATGGAAGAACTTTAGACGCGTTTTTCCGACTTGCAAGATTTTTTGAACACTTATGCAAAATACAATTAACTAGCCCTTGACGAATTTTTTTATGGAAGCAAAATATTTTTTATAAACATTTTTTTAACAATGTTTTATAATTTTTTTTTTCAATAACGTTAAAAATTCGACATTTTTTCCTGATATTTCAAAAACAAAAAAAAATTTTTTTTTAGAGAAACCAATCTGTCAAGGCGTATGTAGTAGAGACAAAAATCTAAATTTTTTATTAGAACTTTTTTGTTACTGAGGCTCTATCATGCTCACGGTTTGCCTTTGCACTTAGTGCATGCGCAAATTTGACTGCTTATGTTTTTTAATTGTTTTCAAAATTTTGCAACGTACTTTCTTCTGTTTTTTTGTATCCATAAAGAACTTGATACTATTACAATTTGAACATTCTATCATCAATAGAGATTTTTCTATTCACGTTTGAAGTAAAGTAACGATTTCAACCATTTACATGGAGACGTAAACCGAGCTTCAAAATATGTGGCAAATTTTTGTAGGAAATATGATGTTGGGATACCCGTTCGCGCTAATTGCTATGTTTATACCAGATGATTGCTGAAAGCTAGCGATAAAACAAATCACTTCTTTAGAAGTCATTTTATGGGCAAGTCTGGGCCTTCCGCATCGATCAAAAGTTTTATGGTGTTTCATTATGATTTTTATGAATAGTTTTTTTTTGATAGCAGTAATGCATTCGTCAGTTCGACACTGGCTGCTGATGGATGGCCGATATCTATAACAAAAAACTAGTTATTTCTATCTTGATATTCTATACCAAAAATGGGCATCGCGGCGGGGCGGAATCCATTGAATGGTAAACCATACTGCCAGTTAGCGCAAATGCTGTCAGCAATAAAATTTTTAATTAAACTCACTGATTTTATCTCGCAGCAATTATTCAAAATGCTGCAGCTGTATCTACCGAACTCACTCACTTCTGTATGTATGTAGTTACTCACCACTTCAATTGAAAGTCAAGTAAATAAATATAACACAAGTGGGCAAGCATAAAAAAAGGGCCAAGGCCGTGAGTGATATCTCGCTTTTGTGACACAAATCGAAAGCCAGTTCGCCAGTGAATATCCACGCAAAGATTGCACACTAACTCGCAATTAAATCGTAAAAAGAAAAACCGTTTAGGAAAGTTGAATAAAGCAAAAAAAAAACATATAGCTACAAATAAGCAAGTAAATACATATGGACACAAATGCTCGCCCGCCAGAGGCTAAAACGTGTTTCATGGTATTTTGAAAAGTTCCTACATACATTTGCTATATAAACGTTACATACATAAATACATTTGTATCTATGTGTGCACGTATGTTTCAATTTGCGTATTGACAACACACCAAACTCACCTGAAAAATCATATAACCCGAATCGTACATCCAAAAGTCCTCTGGCGTATGACCAGGCTTACTCAGCTGTATAGCCAGACAGCGTTGTAATATCAGACGGCAACGTTGCGGTGCACCGGGAGATTTTGTACCCATTGTGATGGTGTTGCTGATGTTGTTGTTGTTGTTGTTGTTGTTGTGGACGTTAAAAATTATTGTCGTTTCACGCACCGCTAAGAATAAGTACACTTGAAAATTTTCACGCTTTTCGTAAGTGAAATTTCACTTTCTTTTGATTAAATTTTTTTTTTTTTTGATTTCGTTACGGAACACTGTAAAAGCTATGTAAATTTCTTTATATTGGTTATTTGGGATGATTTCGCGAGCTTCAATTCGACAAAATTTGTTATATAATGCAAAGCAAGCTTGCACTTTTTCGCGTATGTAGAAAATTTATTATCGTGCGTTGCACAAATCCACAGGTTCACATTTCCATTATTATAAGATGGCTTTTTAAGTGCAACACAATTTCGTTTTTTTCTTTATTGCAATTTTTCGTGTTGTCACTTCGCTAGCGATGACACCGACAACCAGCATAGTTCGGTTGCTTGATTTGAAGATTTACTAGCTTTTCATATTTTTTTAAATTTTTCTTAACGCCTGCGCGACACACTTAAAGGCTCTTTTGTTGATTCGATTATACAAAAAAAAAAAATACGTATAAAAATTATTACTCCCTCACCACAAAACACTCAACGGATCACCGCAACACCGTACAACGCGCGACGGTTGATGAATTCGTACTAGCACCGTCGGAGCGCCATGCCTGTTGACAAAGTCGGCCGAAAAAATTCAAACGTTGCGCTGCTGACTCCAACGATGAGGCAGCCACCAAAAGTCGCAATGTGCCAAAGTCGAAAATCAACAACCGAACAGCAACACCAACAACATATACATACAAGTGTACTGTGGAGTCGTCGTCAAGTTGCTGTGGAGGTACTTCAGCTCCAACTCGCCAATGCCGACAATGAATTGTTAAGCTACTTCAGCAATGATGACGATGTTGTTGGATACGATGTATGCCGATCTCAGAGCGTTCGGGCGCCGTGTATTACTGTATCGTAACTGTGGATGCTATCCATGAGGTGGTGAGGTGGTGGTGGCGATGGCGGCGATGGTGGATGATGGTTGTAGTGGTTTGGTTGAGGCGCTGCTGATCGTTATTGTCTATCTGATTGGGCTGTTCGGGCACTCAGCAGTTGGTTGCTTCATCTGGAACGAGAGACAAAAAGAGCGAATGAGAGCAAGTGAGAGATGGAAGAGTGTGACTAGAAAATTATAAATATAAATACATAGGTATTTTGTTGCAAAGTAATTAATAAGTTACACGTGCATGCACAAATATTTCTTGATAATTGCATTCCTTGTCGAGAGCGCATATGAGACGATGGTGGAGGTTAGCCGAGAGCACAATGTATTTAAGAACTTTAAGCTGACACGGGATTCTCGCATCGTCCACGTCTGCTGATCGCTGCGAAGATCAGTGTGATGACTACTTTTTTCACACATAATACAATTAAAGTTTCATTTGGTTGGTTGCAGCTCCAGTAATACTTGCATATTCCTCGTATTCGTCTTCGCATTCCGCTGTGAACTCGAATTGTGTAAAAAGTGGCAGATCGAGTTCACATACTGAATGCGCGTTGAGCGACAACTCGAAGTTCACCTTAAAAATTGCAAAATTTGTGGTTTTTTTTCTACAGTTATTTGATATAATCTCTGACATGTTTGTTTTGTTGTTATAGTTTTTCTTTTTGCTTTTTTGCTTTTTTGGACATCTCACTGGATTGGAATGTAACTGTTGTTTTTTTTGTATGTTTTAACAAATGTGTATTTTGCGCCAAACTTAATCACAAAACAAAGTATGAAGAAAATTGGCAAAAGTAAACACGGTGTGTGTAGAAGACGTGCTAATATAAAACGGTAGTTCTTGATTGTTAAGACAGTCTTAATTTATAATGAAGTTAAAGAATGAACTCATGCACAATCTCTACGCACTTAAACCTCGAATGTGCTACTGTGGCGTCTTTTAATTTAATTTAAAGTAAGAAATCATTATCTACACCTACCATTGGGTCGACCATAATTTACGGTGCTTCACCTAAAAAAAAAAAAAAAAATTACTGCTTCCCGAAGCGAATCATGCAAATTTATATAATCTTGGACTGCCTTCAATTTCGTTAAGATTAAAATGGTTCTAAGTATATTTTGTACTCCATTTTTTCATATATAGTGGATGTCTATATACTTCTATAATACCACCATATAGTTAAAAGTTTTGACACTTTATTTGATTGTTATTAAATTCTGACACATTTTTTTTTTCAAAAACATATTTCATCCGAGAACAAAAACCATATATATCCAAGCTTCAAACTTTGTGCAAAGCTGAATAAAATGCCATAAATTTTCATCAACATTTTCAAATTTTTAATCAGCGTTTTCAGAAAATTCGTAGTTGTGCAGTTTTATAGCTCATTAAATTTTAGTATAATCAAGTGAAAATTTGAATTGGATCAAAAATGGCTTTGATATTTGTTATATGTATAATTTTTTTTGCTGATGGTGATGCAAAGTCGCGAATACGCTGACTATTTACTTGAAGACAGAGGGTACTTTTTGCCCTCCTGCAATTCTAATGGAGCTAGTTGTGAACTTTAACCTCATTTTACATATCCGTATTCATTTTGCCAGGCTGAATATAGCGGATTTAAACCTGATAAAGATATGTTATGTGTCGATTCTCCTCTCTCGGGTATTTTTACAAGATTTGGCAAATTGTGATGATCTGGTCGATGGCAGATTTAGGTTTACCAAGTGGCATTGCCGTCGTAATTACAACTTCTGAAAATTGATGGCTTAATGACGAAGTAATGGTAATTTACATATCTATCACATTAAAAAGTGCTCTTAATACTCAGTGATGACCTAGAACTGCTTTAAATACTCGAGAGAGAGAGAGCCGTCTAGCAAAGGCCGAAGAGATGCAGACTGAGGAAATTTACTACAAAATTATGCAGAATAGTTTTGACAAAAATTATTTTGAAAATTGTCTTCCCCGTACTTCCCGCTTCGTCAAGTCGAGCATAAGTGAAGAATAACAAATACAGACAGATCTGTCATCGGCTCTGCAGAAGGCCTCCTACCTTTCATGAATAAAAAAATATACAGCTAAATAATCTATTACCGCATTTTTTTGGCGAAAAAATATTATATTTAAAAGTACGACTAATAATTTTTTGCGTATAAACTAAAATATAGTAAAGTATAATAAACACATTTTCAACGTACGATTTATTTCGATTCAGATCCAGCTGAAAATCATTATTGTATCATAATTCTAAACATTTTATTCTCTTTTTACCATAATTTCTTTTATATATATTTTGGGATGAATATATTGAGTTCAAGCGAGTTAGAAGTTTCCTATGGATATTAGTTTTTTCTATTTTGTATGCTTTCACCAAAACCTTCAAATAACCTATTCAAATTTGGTATTATTCTCTGAAGTTTCCAGTAGAAAAACAAAATTGATTAAAAAATATAAATTTTCAAGGATTCTATACCATTTCTACGATAATATTGCTTTTCGCATTTAAGATGGTAACATGTACATAGGAATTTTTGAGAGACCTTGAAATATTTTTTGACTTCAAAAAATGGTACATTGTTTTTTGCAATATGCAAAAATCTTAGAGCGTACGAGCATTCAAATTCCGACTTAACTTTTTTGAACTACCCAACTGTACGTGTACTACGCCCCTCGAGAGCATCACAAAGGTGGACATGCAAGAAAACAGAGAGAATTTCACTTTCTGAGTCGGCTTAGTGAAGGAATTATAACGCGAAAATTTATATCTCAACAATCACCGGCATGGACAAGATGTAGAGCATCGATTTCGATGATTTTCTTCAGTAAAATTTGTATGACTGATAAGTCATAAAACAACATGTTACAGTTTCGGTTATCTAAATTTAAGAGTTTTAAGAAAATATCTCATATCTGAACAATCAGTTGTATGCCAGCTACAAGACTTAGTAGTCCGATCGGTCGGTTCGAACGTACAAATGATTAATACGCTATAAAAACGTCAGACATTGCTGCCAACAGCCTGGCAGACGAAAAGAGGAACAGACATCTAGACATGGCTTAATCGACTCATCTGCCGCTCTAATAATGAAACCTAAACAGTGCTCACTGTGAAATTATTTAACAAGAATATCATTATATTACGTATTTATTTTAGTAAATTGATACCGAAAAGAGACACTGAAATTATCCTGCAGAAATAAAATTCTACCGAGTACTCAATGTGCATTGTTTATTAAAATAATCATTTCCTAAGTAATATGCAATCATTTTTTGGGGGGTTTTCAAATAACTTCATGTAATTTACCGTGAAAAGGTTGACACGAAAAAATTGGTATTTCTGCCATTAACATAAAAACTATATTAGCATTTTTTGTGTGCATGATTTTACATAGTTACTATTTGATAAAATATGCTCAAGTTTCCTAACTTTTGTTTTAAACATAAACTGTTTTGTTTTAAATATTAGTTTAGTATTACCATGTATGAGCGGCTTATTTGTGAGCTCGCAAGTGTAGGTATTTTACAATTCAAATATTATAGAAATTAAGTAAATAATTCACTCTACTGTATCCCAGTCAACTCACAAATGTCTGACGGTATTTAAACCCGTGATATGGCAATTTGTATGAAGACTAATGTGGCATGAGTAGCAAAATGGTTCGCCTTTAGCAATAAATCTAATTCACTTGCTTGATATCTAAGTCTGTATCAGTTGTATCTAACATCCAGTTAGAGAATAAAATTCTCTTTTAATTCTACTTACACTACTCCACCTTATGAGCGTAGCTACGAGTATGTCTATTCTCTAGCGCTTACTTCTGAAACAACGCAGAGGTCAAGAATCTTTTAAATCATTATGAAAATAGCAGTGTTAATGTGCCAACTTTACGATGCTACATATTACAATTTTTTAGTCATCTACTAAGAGTTTTGTTTTTCGTATGTTTTCTTTTGTGTATTCGTAGGTATTGTATAATTTTTCTTTTATATGTTGTTACAAAGTTTCCTATACTATATATATATATATTTTAAAATCGTTGAGCCTAATTATAGGTATACATACTTAAGTAGCTACATACATATGTATATACACATCTTTTATAGTCTTCGTGCGAATATTTCAAAACTCATTAGCGGAAGTATTAATTTAATAGTCTTATTGTGGCTTTCGGACTTTTGTTTTTACACTAGTCACATTATTTGCACATTGGGCTATTATAGTATCATTTTTACTTTGTGCTTAAATTTGAATGAAATACTCTAATGAGTCATATTAACACTTTGGTTAAAAATATGTTTTTGTCTATAAGTGACAACACTTATGCTAAAAGGAAGTTTCCAAATTTATTTCAATAATCATTTATAATAAGTAACCAATAAATTAAATTATGGGCAATTATCAATGTTGATATTAAATAGGCAATGTTGAAAAAATATAAGTTTGGGTTGGATGTACATATGTATGTTTGTACCGTATAGTATCGCCTTCACATAGCCGCGAGTAAGGTGACCTTTCGGAGCCCCAAGCTACCGAGTTTAAGAAGCATAAAAACATAAAAACGATTACGTAAAACAATCCACTGAGTAAAGTGCCGAGGGACGCTTTTATTTGAACTATTTGCATTGTATATTTTTCGAAGAAGTTATCGGCGTAAATGTAATTTGTAGACACGAACACTGATTAATTTATACGCGAAAGAGAATATAGGAAACACTAGGTAGTATAAAGAATTGCATGCAAAGCAATACCACAAATTCGAAAATAATATACGAGTTGAGCCAACTCGGTAAACTGATATCCGACCTGTGATGCAGTTTTGTGAAGAAAAAAAAGGCTATTGTGAATGAGCCTTAATGAAAAGTTTCAGTGTAATATCAAATTCGTTTTTGTTTATTAATGCCGGTAAATGAGACTTTTAAGTAGTGAGATTGATGCTGAGACTATTCGGCATTCAGTAAGTTGTCTCAAGTCTCTGGTCTCAAAATAAAGTCACTAATTTGTCAGCAGATAGGCCACAATATAAAACAATGGTCAATCTTACTAATTTTAAGTAAGGAATAACTTCTAATATCATGAGTCTATCTCAACTGAGCATTGAAATCCTATTACACGTGGTTACTGATTCAATCCCATTATTGACTCAACATCCTCTCTATGGGAATCTTACAATACACTGGCGAAAAAAGTAATTTTTTGGAAATTATTGAAAAATCAGAAATATATGATTACAAAAAAATTAGAAAAATAAACAGATCTAATTATAAGACGAGGCTCAAAAGTACTGGGATGAATAATAGCTTTAGGTTAAGGTAGGTGTTTTTTGGAATTCAACATTTTGTTAACGTGTTTAAATTTTTTTCAGTTTTATCTTTCGAAATCGGTTAATTTTTCGCAAAATTATGGCCACTGAAAAAACAAACGTTGTTCCGCAAAAGGAAAGGGATCTTTGGTCGCACTAAATTTAGCCTACGGGATGAAACATCCGCTAACGGACTGAGGCTGAGGCCAGGACCCGAAAGCTGGTAGTTGTAAGTCCCACGCCGCGATCGGGAACTGTGCGGGAGAGATATCGGGAGTTGTAGCATAAAGCGAGGTGCATTCTCCTAGCAAAGCAGAGAGAGGTCGAGATGCGTGAGCGCGAGGAGTTTGAGATGCTAGCCGATAAGAAAACGACAGAAAAATTTACCAGAAGGTAGGGCAGCTTACTCAAACTGTGGAGGGAGCACTTCTTCACGCTGCTTAATGGTAGTGGCGCGGAAAACATCGAAGATGATGAACCCGAACCTCCAATCAATGAAGACGGAGTCGAAGTACCGTTACCCGACCTGGACGAAACCCGAACGGCAATAGCGCGGCTAAATAACGATATGGCCGCTGGTGCAGACGGACTGCCAGCAGAGCTATTCAAGTGCGGTGGCGAGGGGCTGGTAAAGTCGATGGACCTGCTCATTTGCAAAATATGGTCGGACGAACGCATGCCTGCTGATTGGAATTTAAGTGTACTGGGGCAATTTGTGGTACTCGGCCAAAATCTTTTAAGATGTTATATCGCCAATTAAGTAAGTAAGTAAGTAAGTTGTGCATAAATTGATAGCTTGATGGCAGCGTAACAAAAAAATTAAGACAAAATCCGAACTCCAAAACCTGTACCCACTTTTAGGTGCGATGCCGAATTTTCGATAGGAATGTACTACTACTATTTTACAAGTATTGACTCCTTACATATATATGTTTGTGTCCACATATTTTCCATTTAATTACTCTATTGCACTTAGCCTAGTAAATAGCAATTAATTACAATACGACGCGGTATTTTTTCGCAAGCTCACATAAGTTCGGCCAGTGATGATTTCGCTTGGCCGAGATACGGTACTATGGTGTGGCGTAAAGTAAAGCGTAAATGCTGAAATTAGCGTTATGATCTCATCGCCCACAATATTTGTGATTTCATTGTCCACATTTTAAGCCGCATCTCACTAATGTTGTTCGTATTTATTGTTTTATTTGCTTTTTACTTTTATTGAGTATCTTTGTCTTTGACTGTTGGCATTTTTGGGCTTTGTCCGTTTTCAACCGTTGCTTTCAGTTTTTTTAGGTTGAAGATTTATGTGAATACATACAAACATTTGTACATATTTTGTCTATGCCTAAGTATAAGAGTATTTTCTTTTATTTAATTTCGCATAGCTTCACAACGGTTTTTTGGTAAAAGACCTGCTGTGATGTTGAGGTTTATTTCTACTTTATATACCAACGATTTTTTCTTATAACCGATGAATGTAATTTAGGACTAAAAAAAAGAATGTGAGGTATTAATGATTCCCATAGTCTGTAGCCGATAGGTTATGAATTAAACTAAAATTCGCATAAGAAATTTGCTTTGTAGCTTTATGCAAATAATTGTTCAATGAAGTGTAAAAACAGTTTTGAGTGATTTGCGTAAATAAATGCTTTCCAGTTTTTGTTAAGTCTAAATTGCTTCACAGTTGTTCTCATTGTTTTGCTTGCATACCAATTAGCAATGTAAATATTTGATTATTCTTAGCGCATACCAAAACCATTTAAAGATATACTCGTAGTTGGTTATTTGATAAGTTTATACAATCGCTATTAATAGCCAAATTAATTTTGAGACCAACACCAGCAATGAATTTTTTTTCTTTACAAATTTGTATGTTAGTTTAATATAAAAAACAAATATGTACATATTTAGCCAAAATTTTTTGTTTGTGGAAATTATACTATTGTGTTCGCTCCCAAAAATTTGGTATGTGGTCTGAATTGAGAAACTAATAACTGGGTTTATCCTAAAGCTTACAAATTCTTTCAAAATTCAGTCCATTAAAGAAGAGCGTAAGTTCTGATGAAACCGAAGTTTAAATACTCGGTACATGTTTTATGCAAACAAAAAAAAAACCTCTAATACTCTTAATTTTGAAAACTTATCGAGTATTTTTTTTTTATAGGGAACAAATAGAAAATATTACGATTTTACGTCTATATTTCTCTCTCTAATTAAATTCTTCGTAATAAACTTGATCGAATTTGCTACATGATTAAATAAAGTTTGAAAGTTTTTTTTTTTTTTTAAATTACTGCCATATTAGAGGTAGGCGTAATTTTTATTTGATTTCTATAATTTTCAAAATTCTACAGTAAAAATGTTAAGTGTGTACTAAATCTAGTAGAGTTTATGTAGTAATTCCGGTGATATACCTTATTTTTCTAAATTGGACGCAAATTTTAAAAACAAGATTTTTGATTCCACGTATTCCTTACTCCAACGCTATTTTGTATATTGTAAAATTTAAGCATATTACGTTTTATAGTTACAAAAATATTGAAGTTTTTTATTTATATAAATTACCGTCATATGGCTTGCCTTTTGCCCGATTTCTACAGTTTATGGAACTTTGCTTATTGACTAGAAACGTAAAGTGCACACAAATGTGGTAGAAGCTATTGCTCTAAAGTGGGCGGAACCATGCCCATTTCCCAAAATTTTTGATTGCAGTGATTTCCTTCATCAATCAAATATAAAGTCTCTGAATTTACATATTTTCCAAACTATGCTTATGTGTGGAAATGTAAAGTGCGTACCAAATTTGTTAGACTTTGGTCAAGTATTTAGTTTCGGAGATGGGACATGAACATTTTCCAAAAAAAAAAATTTTCGTGTATTTTACTTTCTCTTTAATTTTTTTTTAAATTACTATTATATGAGAAGTGTTCTCGCGACTTATATAATTTTTGATATCGGGCTTACCAAGTTTTGTTGTGAAATCAAAATATTTATTAGATTTATATATAGTATCTGTATCCATCAACAGAGATCGTAGTCATTATGAGTTCTATCATAAAAATCAATATTTTGATATTTTAAATGTTGCAATCATAATAATATAATTCTGAGCTTTATCTTTTTGTTCAGAAATAAAAATTTTCGAGTAATACTTTTTGGAGCAAAAATAAAACTCATTCTTCGAGTTTGTAAGTTGTTATATTTTTGTATAAAAAATAATTTTTTTTGATAAGTTTTACCTTGTTTGATTAAAAATAATGAGTATATTTTCAGTTTTTTTTTCATTAAAAGTTATCAAAATTTTTTGTGTTAAAGTTTTTATTTTTGTAGATAAAGAAAACTCAAACCCCCACAACAAATTTCTTATAACTTTTAGTGTTTCTGTTTTATATGCCTTGGTCTGTGTGAGAAATAATTTATGTGGAACTGAGTGAATTTTATGTTTTCAATTTCTGGTGGGGTTTCAATTAAAAATTTATATTTTATTCACGTGGGGTGCACATGTGGTTAAATTTTTTTAAGTTATTAGACTAAAAATATGGTTTCCAGACAGTTACGACACTAGCACCGCCTAGCGAATTATTTTCTATGGATAGGATTTAAAATAATATATCGCTTGCTTACCCAGTTAACTTTATTGGAAAGTACAAGACAGGTAAACAAAAACGGTGTGGATTTTTGAGGTTAGAGTTCGACTTTAAAGATTATTTATTTGTAAATTCATTGCAATATGTTTTGCGCAGAAATGCCATTTTTTGTGTCTTTTTTACATTTTACAAATTCGCTTGTTCCCCCCGTTCGCCAAATGGCAACCCTAACTAACCGCCTTCGTCAAAAAGCTCTGCTAAATAGTTCGGCCTCTCCGAAGTTTAAGGAAGCCGTTGCTAGGAGGCTATTCTCTTACGATCACCACAGCAGATTGACGCAGTAAGTTGAATTTATGAATTTATTGTAAATAAAAAATATTCTAATTCAAGTGTTTGTTATTTTCTTTTCCCGCTTTTCGAAAAAACCGGCATAGCGCTTTACCTTCAGCTCATCATTGAATTAACTATATTTCAATAAAACAGAATTTAAATAAGGTACCACAAAAATTTCAAATCCCGTCAATACATTTTGTTAAAATGTTTATGAGCATAAAGTATATTCAAACTCCTTAAGTAAGGAAGCAAATTTCTAGCATCTATCAATATCGTAACAGGTATGTATTTTATAGACGTCAGTTTACTTAATTACAGTGGTTGCCTAGTTCATTTAAAAAAAAAATAAAAAATGTGTCGACTGACTTAGCAGCCGTTAATATAAGATGGCTATTGCAGATGTGCATAAAATTGATAGCAACTTAATTGTAAATGGTGGCACCGAAACACTCTACACACAACATTAAAAGATACAACATGCCTGATAACTGGAGACGTGATTGAATGAACATTCATAACTATTTACTATACATATATACAGTATACGAAAGGAGTGGTTATGAGTCGTACGACAAGGAGAGAGCTACCTGCAGGTGTTAATTAAGGCATTAAGAAGAGAGCCTTGTCATGTAATCGAGTAGCACACCATAGATATATTTCGCACATACGAGTAATCACAGCGTTAGTATCAGAAATCAGCCATTAACTGACAGCAAACCGGCAATTTTGTGCTCAAGACTTGGCCGACGAGCACTGCTGGTATTGCAGGCGTTAATGAGTGACTCCAGAGAAAAGCTTAGAAAGGTAGAGTATTATTGAAATTGTTATACAAATTACATCCACACTAAGTTCTTTTTTTGAATGCGTTGAATTCTAAGGTGTTTCGAATGAAGTGCCCCAATATGCTTTAATTTTCACATACGAGTATACAAACTTTTAACATAACTTTTTTTTGGGTTCGGAAGCTACAAAATACCCACTCTACTATATTTGCCATAGGACTGAACACATGTTTTGAATCGATATTATGGTGAACAGTAGATTCATTGCTAGGGAGCTAAACTAACTCTAGCTTCAGATAACCCCGCAAGTAAAAGGTAAAATTTATTTGTAGCAGATTCACTTTGACAATCACCGTAATACTTCAATCTGCAAAAAAAATCTCATCAGGCAAATTAACAAGACTTGTTGTGAAATAAAATAAAATAAGACCCTCTCCTCAACTGTCAAAAGGAGGTAATTTCAAAGTCTGCCTTTATAAAATGTTTTGACAATTGGAGGCAGGGTAGGCACGAACAAATTTATTAATTACTAAGCAGATACATTTGAAAGTAAATTTTATTTACTTTACTTGCTACTACTCATATCATATCACGATAATAGAATGCGGAACAAATTTTAATGCCCATTGTTGTATCAGAAGTGACTGGGTATGGGAATTTTATATCATTCTATGCTCTGACCAGACTTCAGTTTTATAGATGGAATTATTTTATTATTTATTGAAGTAAAACTTCTTTAGCGATAGTGAT
Organism: Anomoia purmunda; assembly: GCA_951828415.1. Classification (NCBI taxonomy): domain Eukaryota; kingdom Metazoa; phylum Arthropoda; class Insecta; order Diptera; family Tephritidae; genus Anomoia; species Anomoia purmunda. The sequence continues at coordinate 28,760,611 of OX639996.1, read as the reverse complement.
TTTTTACATCGCGTCACGAAGTCACGACAAACTACTAATTATTAAAACTACTAATTTAACTTATGCTGCTACTAATTACTACTGCACTACTCTAATTTGCACTACTATTTTTTATTAATTTCTACTACTTTTTTTACTTATGCTACTACTTATTACTACTATTTTGACTATGTTCCATTACTATATTTACTAATTTCTACTACGATTGCTAATAATACTACGACTAATTAGTTCTATTATTTTTAATATTTTCTGCTACATTTTTTCTTAATGCTACTTCTAATAACTACTATTGTTTCTTATTTCTATTACTATTTTTACTAATTTATACTACAATTTTTACTAATGCTTCTACTATTGCTTTCTAATCTCTGCTACTGTTTTTAATAATTTCCACTATAATTTTTAGCAATTCTACTATTATTTACTAATACTGTTTTTGCTAAGTTTACTACTAGATTTACTAATGCTACTACTAATTGATACTACCATTTTTACTAATTTATATTGTACTACGATTGTTACTAAAGCTACTACGAATCACTTCTACTATTTTTAATATTTTCTGCTTCTATTTTTCTTAGCGCTACTAATTACTACTATTGTTTTACTAATTTCTATTTCAATTTTTGCCAATGCTACTAATAATTACTACTACTATTTTTATTAATACCACTACAATTTTTACTAATTTATACTACTATTGCTACTAATCTACTACTAATTATTCCTGCAATTTTTACTATTTTCTAATACTATTTTTCTTAATGCTACTACTAACTACTACTATTTTTTCTAAATTTTACTACTGTTTTTACTAATTCCTACTACTACTTTCACTTTTGCTGTAACTAAAAAAAATTAAAAAGTATGTCTTATAACAGTCTCCCACATATTTATTTCCATATCTCTTTGTAGAGTCGCCACAGAAGTTTTATTTCTGGCTCGCGGACTTGGGTGTACGTGTGCTATCTTGATTTATTCTGTCACTGAAAAAGATTTCTTACGCTCTAACCGAAGTAAAAAGAGATTTTACATTAAATATTTTGTTTAGAAAATTAATAAATACCTGTTGGGGCAATGCAAAGAAAATTTTCAAATATGTTAAAGATATTATCAAGTTCAGAATAAATATTGAATTTTGGACATAATATACAAAAACGTTGATATACAAAAACGAAGTTATTAGTTTCAACTTTGATGGGTGGTAGACGTGTCCAACATCTGGATTTGCTCAAGTTTTAAAATTCTCTCAGCATATACCTACAACACCGATGCTAAAAATTGCATTAAACACTGGACCTTCTGGAAGCAAATTAATTAAAGCAAATATAAGATTTCTCGTTGTTCTTTTATTTTTCCGACTTTACAAGAAAGCACAAATTGTTATAAACGATCGTCGAATAAAACTAATTTTAAAATAAAAGTTGGATAGACTAGATTCAAGATTTTATTCAAAATTTTAAAATACCTATTGTAGAAAAAGTACACTGCTTTGGATTTTGGTTTTTTATGTGGCTTATTACCGAAGTGTCGATGTTGTGAAGTTTAATATTTACAGAACTACCGCTGTACTTATTTCAGTGTTTATATATTTGCTTTTCTTTTAATTTCATTATAATAGACTTTGAACTTGATGAGTTGTAGGGGCCATTTGCTGATATGAATGGGCGCAACAGTCCAAGCACCTTATCAAATCAACCAAGGCAAATACTAACAGTACAATCGACAATGACCAAACAAACGAAGAAAAAAAACCAAACAACAATAAATATCATGGCCAGAAAATTGGTAAAGGTAAATATCAGTGAAGCAAAGTAGATGGCTAGATGGCATTGCTAAGCTTTGCCGTCGAAGGGTGCAATTAGCTGGTGAAAATCTAAGGCGCAGCAGTGGCGAACGTGAAATTTTATAGCCGTCGCTGGAGGTGACCAAATTCGATGATAGCGACCAATGGCAGCGTCACTTTTGCCGCTTCACTACCTTCCCACCAAACGCCTTTGCTGTTGTCGGATTTTAATGATGAATTACTTTGTTGTGAGCATCCATGTACATATGTATGTATGCATGTATGTATATGTGTGTTTGTATGAAAAGATGCTTCGTTAGTTTGCCGCAAGCTTCAAATTTTACATAAATATGTAAATGCATAGAGAAATTGCAAACGGTAACGGGAAATTTGAGTTTTCGCTTTCGTTGAGATGCGGCTATAACGAAACTCCCAGTCTCAGTCATTATCTGATATAGCCCAATGCTTTTGAACCACTTGTTGCATGCAACACACACCTACTCGCATCTATATAATGGCAATGGTAATGCGACTTCATTGTTTGGGCCAAAATATTTTCCTCCATGCTTATGTTAATGTGTGAGTTTGTATTTATTGTACCCATTCAAATTGGACAGCAGATTTAAAAAAAAAATTCAAAATAATGATGTCTTGCGTTGGTATTCATGAATGAATTGTTGTTGTTGCAATCATTGTCTGCCTGCCTGCCTGCATGCCTGCCGGTTGATGTTGATGCTCGTGTTAACATTGCAGTTGTTGTAATCATGTTGCATGCAACTATTTTATATCGAAGTGAACTATCACGCGTTGATGAATAGACGTCCATCACGTGGTTAGACAACGACGCGACTAGATGACATTTTCATTTACATACATACATACAATATTTATATATGTATATATATATGTACGTTGACTTTCCTTTGAGAAGATGATTGAGAAGTGTTGAAAGTGAGGCGTAAAATGGTCTAGACCGTTTGATGGTACATAGTGACGATGGTAATGGTGATGCGACGACGTCGAAGTTGATTCCCTCGCAGGCAAAAGTTGGGTTAGGTTTCAGTGACCGCCTACTTTAGCTGCTAGTGAAATGGAAAATCGAAGGATGTATAAAATTGTGAAAATTGTGATTGCATGTTAACATTATTTTATCTTAACTTGTAGTGGATGGGAACTTCAGAAAAAATGCTGCACTCAAATGAAATAGTGTACAATTCGTTCGTGTTCGGAAACAAATTTGTGAAGATGTGCATATATTACAGGCACAGAGTGTTCCATATAGGCTTAGTTTTTTGATTTTGACATTGACAGCTCTTTCCTGCTGGACATCTTGAGTGAAAGTTAGCATCATATATCCGCGGAACGAAGTTAGCCGCTATATGCGAAATATTCGTAATGCAAACGAAAAACCAATTTCGCTAAAAAACAATCATATTTTCTGATAATAATTAATATATAATATAATTATCTCGGCAGCTATGCTAATAAGCAAAACTGTCGCATTTGGAGAACGAAGAAAAAACCTGCACGTGATCGTTGAGAAGTCAATGGATCCTCAGAGGGCTTTAGTTTCGCACGGATATTGATGGGGTAACGTCATGGACCCATTTTTCTTTTTGGTTAATAGGAAGCGCTATAGGCGTATGTATGATAAGAGATTTCTTGTGGCTAGAAATTGAAGACGTGGACTTGATCTATCTTTGGTTTTATTAGAAGGGCGTGCTATGGTAACAGAGCCCATGCCACAATGGATATTTTTTGCGCCAAGTTCAGTTCAGTTCTTTAGCCGTCTCGATGATTTCGGAAATTTGTTTGTCTTATTCTTTAAATTTTTTCATTTCTGATTCTCAAATTCTTTCTAACGTTAAAAAATTCTCTGTTATTTTAATGTCTCGAAACACAACCGCGTTTTCTCAAAAGTTTAAGCTAGTGACCAAGGTTTATGAGAAAATATTACATCCTTCTTGTAAAAATTTGTACCTGAAATTTTCCAGTCCATGCTTGATTTAATCGATAATGGACAAGATATAAATTTTTACTAATTAAGCCTGTTTCAAGTTTACAATTTAAATGACCTAGTTTCGAAATATTTTCGTCATCTTAAAACAGGAAATGACTTTCACGAGAAAAGCAAAATCATACGAGTGTACCAGAATTTACAGACTGCGATACCAAAACGCCATATTGAAAAGTCATAAACAATACCATATCTTATCAAGAAGCTTACTGAAATTAAACTCATTTGGTAGGGAAGAACTTGTATAATTTATTGTGCGATGAAGTACGAAATAACTCTGAAAGTTTCACGGAAACGACCATGACGGCGCTTTATAAATGACACACTATGATTTCCGAAAATTTTACTTTTATTAAAGTAAACATGATTACCAGGTAAAAATTTCCCCAGGTAGCTTTGATGTAACAGTGCCTCAAGAAGATAAATTTGAAAAATTTCCGAAAAAATGGGACATTTTCATGCCATATTTTCTTGCCATATTTTCTTAAGACGTCAAATTTAATTTAACTCAAAAATAAAGCCTGCAACAGCTGCATTTGGCTTTGGTTTTAAAACACCATAAAAGTCACTCTTTATTTCTGATTATTTGAGTCTAAATGTAGATGCGTCCATGTGAAGGTCACCCATAAATTGCAGTTGTTGTCGTAAACCTCGTTGTAGAGTAGAAAATTATTCAGAAGGATCGGCATGTGACATTCCGCGAGACAGAGGCATCCTTGCGCACAAAAGTCAAACATATGACCATGTTACATTCCACACAATTGATCACATTTTTGCAACCATTCAGAAATCTATATAAACTGAAAGGTTCTCGCGGCTTGGAATCCAGTCCAAACCAACCGCCTAGGCATTGCGGCTTTGAAATCAATTCTTTCAGATCGCCTGCCCAATACGAAACTTAACGATCGGGCGGCTCGGAAACTCGTCCATTCAGACTACCTCAGTAGTGCCTTTTAAACCAGCGAAGGGATATTTCCGTTTTGCTTGAGATACAAAATGGCAAAATGTCCAAGGTTCAGGCAAGTAGTTGCCAATACAAATTCTAGCGATCCCCCGTTCATTCCGTCCATTTTGCCTGCCTCAGCAACGCTTCTAAAATCAATGGAGGGCTATTTCTTGCTCCAGATGCAAAAGTGGTAGAACGGCCGAAGTAAAAGGCAAGAAACTGTTATTACCAAGAACAGTTGACGATGCGATTCCCTATGTTCGTAAGTTTTCAGTACTCGTACATCAAAACGAATAAGAAATATAAGGAATAATGGCAATTTGAAGCTTCAAATTTTTCGTTGTATAAAAAAGAAGCAATGCTGTCGGTAAAAAAGCAAAATTATCGCGATTTTTGAGACCCTTCAAATTTGGAGTTTGTTGTACTAGAATTGAATCAGCTATTTAACTGCATACTCAAAAATATTCTGAAAATTCCGGTAAAAAGATTTGCAATTTTTATAAAAAATATATTGAATGGCTTTATAATTTGCACAAAATTTAAAACTAGAATTTATGTATATTAGATGCCGGTTTGCTGCGAAAATATAAATCCATCATGTTCTAGAACTTTCATCAAAATATTTCGGTCTGCGTGAGTTTTTTCAGTTTTGATTTACATAAAGAGTGTTAAATGTCCAGAGATTTAGTTAAATTTAAAGTCTGACTTCTTATCAAAAAATAGCAATTAACTTTGTAACTGAAATACTTAACGAATAAATTAGTTCTGAAACCTTTTTTCATTACGGCTGCGACTTAATTGTGTATGCAAATATTTCAAATTCAATACTTTAGTTGAAGAGTGAAAGTATATTGTATGTTTTTAATATTTTGTCGATGTATTGAAATCAAAAAATAATCAACTCAGGTGTCAGAATTGAAAGAACTAATACGAAAATGTTGAGAAAGGGTATTATTTTTTTTAATGAATTGAAATTTAGAATCTACAAAAAAGCTAATTTAAAAGGATTACATTATTTATACCTTCCACTCTCTATGCCTATGAACATTTGTAAATGATATAGTGTCTGCAGATTTGACGTTAGCCATTTTTTTATTTTCGCCAATTTATTTCATGTGAATTTTTTTTCTTAACATTTTGAAAGTGTGGGAGTAAGGCTAACTTTGATTACAAAAGTAATTTTCCACTGCTCAACAAATAAAAATTTGAAGCTTAGCGCAGCATAACTAAAATCAAAGTTATAAAATCATAAGGATAGTTGTTCGCGGATAAGTAACAAGATTCGCTTTTCCATTTGTGGGTCACTCATACGCCATGTAGCGTGGCCGCTAGTGTATGGCAAAATTAATATCGTCAGAAAACTACGTCGTAAATAATTTCTGCAACATAAAATAAAAAAAAAAATAAACAATAGAATTCCATCTGCCGCATTTCAATCCATAATGGATTACAATGGTTGCTTTTTGATTACTAGAGCAGATTATGGTTTCGGGCAACATTCATAAGGCAAGCAACAAGTATTTCTGAACAATTTTTATATGACTTGATAAGCGCAAAAAAAAAACTTGACAATAGAAAGTGTTTATTAAGTACTCGGCACATACAAATCCAAAACAAAAAAGGCAGTAGGCGTTTACTTTACGTGCGATTATGGATGTTGTTTCAAATTGGTTGCACCTTTTTTTGTGTTTTTTTTTGTTAGTTGTTAGGTGGATCTTCATCTGCATTATTTATTAGCGGCAAATGTGTAGTAAACCAGCTTAAGCTAAAACAGCTGTCTACTTTTTTTAACAAAAAACAAAAAAAAAATATATTTTTCCTTCATCGGCAAGCAGTTATGATAATTGCTATAAGTGTGGCAATCAAACTCAAAGAAGGCCATGTAATGACAGTTCACTGCAAGCCAACTGTCTTTCATCTGTCACTGAAAGTGTTAGTGTTTTTAATGGTCATTGCCATGTCTACATTAATGGCGGAGAAATCAAAAGGCGGCTTACAGTAGCACATAAGTCATGATATCGAATTATAATTATCTCTTCAATCTGGGTATCACAATTCGCGGTTAATAAGGCAATACATACTTCAAACTGAGTGGATTACACAAAAGCCATATTATAAATTGAGTTGAAGAAGTTGTTTAACTTGCTTCGAAAACTTTTCATATATTTAACAACATTGATTAAGTAGCGTGTTTGGTAATTGATAAACACTACCATTCAGATTTTTTTTTTGGTCTGTGCTTCAACTCGAAGGGATTAGAAGAAAGAGATATCGATAATATCTCCCTCCTAGTGTCCCCTAGTGCTTGGTATCTGCGAAGGTTGGATGATGATCAGAAATAAAATCTCTAAGAAAAATAAGCTACTATATCAAATAAAAGTTAACATTGTTAAATACTCAATTTACAATTATTAACCTACAACCTGCCAATAGCGATATATTCACTTGTGTGAATTTAGATACATAAAGAAGAAAACAGCAGACTTCAGCTGACTAGAAAATGTGTAAAAAAATGTATTTTATTAAAAACCAATTAATTGATCAAGGAAGATATTGAAAATAGCTGCAATCCTTGCTGGCATTTTGTTGTTAGAATTAATCAGCTGCATTGAAATTTTTTTTTCTTTTTCCACGTATTAGAAATTGTTCCTTTTAATTCTGGCTACATGACTCTTGGGCGAGTTTTTTTTTTTTGAGGATAATACATTGGTAGCCCAGTGTGTGGCGGCCGATGTAGACGAGAGTTTTTCCGAAGTTTTTTCTAATAGCGGTCGTCCCTCGACAGGCAATGGCAAACTTCCGCGTGTATTTCTGCCATGAAAAAACTTTTCACAAAAATCTCCCGCCGTTCGGAGTCGGCGTAAAACTTTAGGTTCCGCAATTTGTGTTACAGCATCAAGACGTACACCACAAGTTGTAGAAGAATTTCGGTCAAACATAAAGCTATGATGTAAGTGCCACATTATTATATTATTATAATATATAGGCTATTTTCTGCTACTGCTCCGACCTGGCTGCCTGGAGAGTGGGGTACACTCCTAACTTCCGCCATCCTTTCACCCAACATACACTTAACTAAATAGTTCAATGAATGCATTCGCTGCATACCATAATACCTCTCCCGGAAGTTCACTCAACATTTCGACATTGGGATGAATTTAAACCGCTATATTCACACCGAGACGTCCGTCTGTTCAACTATTTTCTCATGCCCAAAGATCGCTGCAAATGCCAAAGTATTTCGAGTTTGCTAACGTCTGAGTATAGCGCTATGACGTGGACCCAGTTCTTGTACTCCTTGGACTCAGATAAATGCCTCTCATGCCGAAAATCATTACGAGGCCAATGACGGATCAGGAAGAAGTCTGGGCTCTGGGTCACAAACGAGAATGTATTCGTATGTCACTATTGTCACAGCGGACTTGCCACTTTTGCTCATATCACTCACTATAAGCCTACCGATCTCTAGATACCTGTCCATCCTCATCCTGATCGGATTCGAGCGGATTCAAACAATACTCCTTGGAGACTCATAACTACCGATACTGACTCCAATCATATCGACGTGCCAAACTTGGTGACCATCCACAGGCCACGCTTAACGGTATGAACGGCAACGCGATCAAATCCTCAGTCGTTTCTAACGATGCCCCGAAGTGAAGTGGAGCACATTCCTTTGGTCATGGTCAGACTCGGGTTTATGACTTGCATCACAATACTAATGCTGGCCCATTCACTCGGAAGCGATGTCGGCAGTCTGTCTTTCAGCAGTATAGTCCTTGTGTTGCCCATCGATATATTCACACCCACTGCAACAACCACCAATGAGACAAGCATAAGAAAAATGAGTGAAAACAAATATTAATAACTTCTATTCAGACACATTTGAGTCATGCTAAAGACGACTATCCTCGTTGATTTGAGTTTTCAGTTTTCTTGTGGAAATTATATTAATTGTTTCCATTTTATAGACGGTGTCGGGCGGTGTGGAACTAAATCGATATACAACCATCTCTTGACTTCGAAAAGCTGGCATTGCCCATCGACGTTGTTTTCAGTGGAATTGCTTGACTTAAATCCACCGCACACACTGATGCTGATGATTTGCCAGCAGTTCTGTACAAGCGGTGTGATTGCTTGGTAAATCCACTGTTGTTCATCTTTAAAAAAAATCCCTATCTTCTGGTACTTTTATTGATGACTGGAAATTGGCTTTCAGCGCTCCTAATATCAAGAGTGGTAATGAAAACAATATTAGCAATTATAGGGATACTTCAAAGCTTTCCGCCACAACAAAGCTTTTTAAGTGTATCATCCAAAATAAATTGCTTTTCGCTGTCAAGAATATGGTGTGTCCGAAGCAACCTGGCTTTTTCCAGGCCGCTCAACAGTATCTAACTTAACTGTCTTCTCAGACGATTGTACTTATATCTCAGCTTTGACACGGTTGACACAGTTTATACAGACTTCCCTAAGGCTTTTGATAGAGTAATAATCTTGTAAATTAAAAAAATGCCCTGCATTGGTTTCCACTCAGTCTTCTTGACATGGATCGCATCTTACTTGTATAATCGTCGTAGAAAATGTTAGATTTCTTCTTTTTGGTGCTTGTTCTGAGATACCACAGAGTAGTATTCTGGGTCAGTTGTTATTTTGTGTTTGTTTTGTTCGTCAGCTAGATTTCTGCTTTATGCGGATGACCTTAAAATCTACTCGTTGATCCGAAGCTTTCATGATTTAGATAATGTAAGTAACTAGTGTAACAATAATAATTTGTATCTAAACAAAAACAAAGGTTTCCATTTTACATTTTCATCTACCATATATCTAACTTGTTCGTGTCGTGGCTGAACGAAATTAAAAATTTTGAAGTAATATTACATAATAAGGTTACCTTGTTACGAAATCTTACGCCACGCTTGCTTTTGTCCGGCGCCATACCTCTGATTTCTCCGATCCTTATACGCTAAAGTTTTGTATACAACGTTTGCACGTTTCAAACTTGAATATGTCTCTTTTATTTGGTCTCCATATTATACGTGACATGCTGGTAGAATTGAACGGATCCAGAAAGTATTCTTACATTTGGCGTTGCCCAATTTACGTTTCTCGGATCCTTTTCCATTCAATGTATAACGACGATTACTGATCAACTTAAAATCATTGCAGAACCGAAAGTAATTTTATTTTAGTTGTTCATTTTCGATTTGAGTTGTAGTACTGTTGACTGGTTTGTGTTCCTTGGGAGATTTTTTTTTTAATATTCCGGCTAGACGGGTAGTGTGGAGTTTTTTTGTTGGTCTGTTTAAAGCTCTTTATGCTTGGAATGCTCCCATTTCTCGAACCTAAATAGCGTTCAATAGGTTCTCTAAAGCTAGTGAGACTTGTTTTTCAATTCCAAGATATACATTTTTGAAATCCTTGAATACTTTTTTATAGATATTCCAGTTGCACCATTTGGTTCTTTTAAAAGTCCGGCCACAATATCGTGATTTATGGGTCACTCTTAGTTTATGAGTACATTAGATGAAACTAAGTAATTTCGACTTGTAAAATCGGTCAATAAGCTAAGAGGAAATTAGGTATTTTTCATAAAGCAAGCACGAAATCACGAACAAGTAGTTTATCGATAATAATCGAAAAGTGTGTCCGGCATATAAATGACTTTTAACTTATGTCTACTGAGCCTATAAGAATTTTTTTATTAGCATTGGGTTAATAAATAAAAAAATATAAAAAAAATAAATAAGTGATAAAATAATGGAACATACATATAATTGACTGAATAAACCTTTTACCTACTTTCGCTCGCGCTTTTAAAATAAAATCAACATGTGGAACAGGTGGCATAGGTTTAGAAAAAATGCAGACTGTAGTTAAGTTACTATGGGAATAATATGAATACTCTGATTTCCACTTATTTGTTAGCTGTACATACATGTATTTAATATTTCGCTTCGTTTGCGCACTACGCTGTGAATCAATGTCGAAGCAAAGGCATTATGGGCAGTTTTATCAAACTCTCAACACTCCATTTCCGCATCAACATTTCAAAAGCGAAATTTCCAAACAAATAAGCACTTACACATACTTACATACATGAAAGTGTATGCATAAGATTACGTATGTATGTATGTATGTATGTATGTAAATATACGGATGCTACGTAGTTTCTATTCATATATGCAAATTACTCTATAAAACTCTATGTTCAACCTCAAGGCGGTTCAAAAAGCAGCAACAAAAAGTCTTTGCATATTGAATGAGTGAATGAATGAACGAATGACTGAAGAAGCGGCATAACTGCAGTCAACCAACATACACCCATACATATACATACATAGCAGACACTAGACAGCTTCGCCTCAGCTTCAGCTTCAGCATCAGCTTCATCTACATTAATGCATTGTTGACGGCTGTAGAGCAATTTGAGGAGTATGAGATGCAAGCGATGCCGCAAATACCTCAAAAATGTGGCAACGGCAACGGCAACGGCAGCAAAGGCAACAACGGCAAAAGAAGTAAGTAATGTAAGCAGAAACTTTCGCAGCTTGTTACATATAAAAGTGGCAGTGGTAACAAGAGCAAAATGTGCATAACTCAAAGGAAAAATTGTATGCCGTAAATTCAATAAAGTGAATGCAGTAAACAATGCAATCCCATTGAAGAGTTCTTCAGCAATGTTTGCTATGGCAACACTACCAATAACAAAAACAATAGTTAGTGGTGCGAAAAGAAAATAAAGGTGGTTAGAGGAAGCGATTGAAATACGTGTTACATATAAGGAAAATAAGTAATGTAGTGAGTATGTATGAAGAAAACGGGGGAGAAAATTGGGTTTCCAAGTGTTAGCGCGATAGCATGGCAAAAGCTGAAGCTGCGCTGCGTTGGTGTTGCATTTATTTAGGTATTGCTATAGCATGCATGGGAAGGTAAGTAGATGTGCAGTTATGCGTTGGGGTATTTCGTATTGGAAATAGTTAACATACATGTAATTAAATTTGTGTGTAAAAAAAAAAAATTGTATACACTTCCCAGAAGTAAATTGGCCAAGGCCTTGCCTGCATAAGGTATTACAGGTCAGATCCTAAAGCATGCAATGCATATCTCAACATCACTACACACAGAATACTCCCAGTGCATCTGCTCGAGAAGTGAGTAGGCAATGTACAGTGGCGGGCAAAACCGGTCAATTCGGCAAACAGATGGCAACCCTTATCAAAGTTAGCTATGAACTTTCACCATTCGATTTTTTTTAAATTTCGTTAATTTTATATAAAAAGAGAATTGTTACTATCACATAAGCAACATAAATTAATGTTTACTATTTTATACAAAACTTCTAAAAATTCAACAAATTTTCATCAACATTTTTTATAATATAATACATAATCAATTTTTTACAAGAATTTTCGGGTATGCAGTTTAATAGCATAATTAATTTTGCAAGTTTGAAGTGGCTAGAAACTAGCGCTTAATTATCATAGTTTTTTTTTAGTTTTTTGTCTTACTATTAATTTTTTCATAAACCCACGTTGATTCGTAAAAATGTTATATGACTGTTTTCTGCATTTTCTATCATAAAATGTATGTACTTGTAGGTATAGGTACACATAGGCGATATGTGAAGAAAATATTAAAAAAGATCATAAAGAACCAACAGCAGTTGTAGCCAATTCAAACTTACGCTTTACTATACAAAATTAAATAAACTATAAAACTATAAACTAAACTATAAAACATTTAAAAAAAACAAAAAAGTTTTATGAATATTTGTTGAGTTGTTATAAATTTTGCATAATGTTTGAAACATTAATTTAAATAATTTTTTATATAGTATGAACTATACTTTTATATGAAAAAACTTGCCAATATTGTGAGAAAATCAATATTCACACAGTTATAGCAAAACATAAAATTTTGGTCTCATAATTTAAAACTTTTACGCATTTGGTTTTCTCTCATATAAATTGAAAAAAAGCGTCGCGCAGATTCCTGTAATTTTATATATAATTGTAGTGCAAAATAGTAGAGGCTAATGAAATATTGTTATTATTGATCAAAGGATTAAGACTGAGTGGTAAAGAAATTATTCTAAAATGGAAAAAATGAAGAAAAATGATAATGAATTTTCAGGCTCTGTAGTATTGAAACTTGAATTTTGACGCAAACCAATAAAAAATGAAAATCAGCACATAACTAATTCAGAGTAATTATAAAATTGTAATTTAAATTACTGTGGAAAGTTTGGTGAAGATATTTAACTTTGGAGCACATATGTACTATCTGGTATCGAATAATCAGCTCCATACCGGCAATTTGTTGGGACGACTCGTGTAGCGTAATGCACATGGGGGCGCACTTAAGTGCGCGAGCCAGAAGTAAAACTTCTTTGTGGTAAGAGCTTATTAATAAAAATAGTCGTAGACATTAGTAGTAGCATTAGTAAAAATAGTGGTAGAAATTAGTAAAAATAGTGACTGAAAGTGGTGAAAATAGTGGGAAAAATTAGTAGTAGCGTTAATAGAAATAGTGGTAGAAATAAATAAAAATAATGGTAGAAATTAGTAAAAATTAAAGCAGAAATTAGTAAAGCAGTTCTGGCGTGACTTTCGTAACGCGATGTAAAAAATCACCACCGCTAAAGAAGTATTACTTCAAAAAATCATGCCAATCGCAATGACAAATATGATGATTCAAAGAATTGGTTTGTTCTCTGCAAAGCTCCCTTGATAGAAAAAGTTGCAGAATGGCCGTGGAAAATCACTCGGCACACTTTTTTTCTGGAGATAAGCCACACATTTTTGATGCCAAAAAAGAAACACGCACACCCACGTGTTCGTTTCGGTGAGTAGATGGGTGACTTCAACCTGAGATTTTGAAAATAAATATACTATGTATAAGTACTCAAAAATAATATACATATGTAACCAAGCATTTTTATAATCTCTTCAACATAGATATATCGATGATTTAAAAATATATTTGGCAGGACTGTATCGGCTTTCAAAATAAAATATACATAGATATATACATATGTATATGTAAATGTAAATTATGAAATAACTGAACTTTTTTTTAGCCCATTGTACAAGTATGTGCCGTAAATAGCCGTCGCCTGTCACACATGACTGCACACAATTGCTGGGCGGTGGCGCACATTTTGCGTGCTACAATCCCTTTGCATATCACATGGGCCGATCTATAAGTATTTATATGATGCTGCAAAGGAAAGCAAGAGATTCGTTAGCCAGAAAGTGTGGCAAAAAAGCAGCAATCAGTGAGGCCTTTAATAGAAAAAAAAATAGAAGATGTTGCACCACAGCCGGCAGTTGAAGAAAGAAAACTATTCGGGCGGTCAGTAAAAGTTTCACTCAACTATTTAAAGTTAAATTTTTATTCATTCATATATTTATTATAATTTTTTTTTGTGGTTGTTGCTACGATGTCAACTCAAGGAATCCATCGTCTCGTCACGGTGACAGCCGTTCAGGCATTTCTTGCGCAACTGTCAGCCAAGGCACTTACTTTATTATTGCAGGGACATTAAATGTTATATGTTAACAACAATGCCTTTAGGATTTCGCACTTAACTTTTATTAGCTGTAAAATACATAATTTTTCGTTTTTTTATGACACATGCAATAAAAGCTATATATAAAAAAAACAAAAAAAATTGTTTTCCTAGTTTTACTCCTTCGTTTGATTTGTTTGCGTCAACGTTTCCGCACATTTTTAATTAACAACTCAATTAGAATATTGCGCTACGTCAAGTCATGTCATTCACATAAAAATGTCAGCGAATTGTTTTTGTGATTTTATTCATTCGGCAAAAATTACAATTTCTGTTTCCCACTCACACGGATTTCGATTTACGTACTTACGTATATCAAATGCCGCCAATAGCGCCATTGAAGCTGCACATTTGCCCTCGCACACAGGCAGTATATAAATAAATAACAATATTACATACGAAATCAACAATAACATTATAACATTAGCACAGAAAGTGTATCAGCACAATAAAATCAAAAAAAAAAAAAAAAAAAAAAAATACAAAACAGCAATCCATATATATCCGATAATATCGGCGTAGCAAATGTACGAGTTGTGGGTCCAAGTAATGTAGCCCGTTGGGGCAAATTACCACTCCTCGCCTATAAATTATCGCAATCACATCGAGCACAACGTGAGAAGCACTCAGTAAGCCAATGAACAAGCATTGCATAGACGGACAAGTGTGGAAACATCACCTATTGAGTGTGTCAGTCGAATAAGCCAACCAGTCAGGCAGCTAGGCAGCCATTCAGCTAGGCAGCCATTCAGCTAGACAGCCAAGAAGTGAGCGTAATAATCATAATAATATAAACTAATTAGTAATTGCAGTAGAGAGACAACAATCATAACTAACAAATAAAACGCAAAACGCTTGCTGCTGCAACAAAAGCTAGAGTGCAATGACGGTGAGCAGCAACAAGTGCACGGAATGCCGCCAACAACAAATGCCATGCCAAAGCATGCTATTCGACGCGGCGCCAATGTTGGTGTGCAATGTCGAGCGAGCAGATATAAATGAACGACGCGTCTATGAGCATTAGACGCGTCGCCGACGAAGCAACGAAGCAACGTGGTGCAGCAATAAGTCCAATAGTTTTGACTGTGCCACATCGATTGTGGCAAGTGAAACAATTTAGGGTGTGGCAGGTGGCATTTTGACTCTTTAACTTAATTTGCTTCATTCATTGTGTGCAAAAGTAAATAAGCCAAATAAAATGGAAAAGAGATCAAAGAACATTGGATTAATGTGGCACAGGCTGCGAGTTAATAAACTTAGAGTGAGAGTTTTTTTTGGAATTTTTGTGTGCATGATTAGCTTTTAAGCTTACTACTAGCAAAATTCTGTATCATAAAAATATTCGCTCCATACAGAGCTAGAAAATTCAACTTCAATTAAAGAGTTGGACATCGAAAAGAGCTTGTAGGCTAAGGTGAACAAGAGGGCACAATATTGAAGAAGTTTTTGCTAGAACATCTTCTTAATTTTATTTTGAATTTCTTTTAAAATCTATTGAAAAGTAGAGCGGTTGAAAACAAGAAGATAATTAACAATGCAACTTTACAAAAATTAGTCTTAGAGGCAATAGGTAGATATTTTGAGTATTAAAATAAACGAAAAGATGTTAAATTATTAAAATTTATAACAAAAAGCAAGCCAGAGTCTAAATTCGGGTTTTACCAAACTTTAAATATCCATCGAGGGTTCTCATTTCAAATAAATAGTACAGTTATGTATGCAATAAAAGCAGTTTATATTAGATATAAGAATGAATGAGTGTTTTTTTTGAGGCCTCTAAAGTACTCAATTGATCTACATGCAATTTTGACTGCGGGTTTATGGGACCACCTGGCCTAAAGCAGGATATATGTTTAATTTTTTAAAAGTGGACATCTACATGGTTTTTGAAGTATTTCTCTCCCTAATTAATTTAAATTTTGCATACTACATTCGAAAGAATTTGCTCTATGTTTAGTAAAATAAAAAATAGTTTCTAGAGCTTGTGGCCAGGTTTGTATTAGGAATAATATGAGAAAACAAAAATTTTTCAAAATGGTAGAAGTGATAGCTGCTATTTCGGAGATCACCACATCTCCTCATCAGACTTCTTTCTTTCTAGACTTTACCTGGCTTTGAGCCATGGTACACGGAGTTGCTAGGCGAGCACGCAACCACTCAGCCACGCTAACCGTGTGAAAATTGTTTGTTTTTCTCACTATTCCTATCTCCAACCATACCGCTATTAAGTGTGACTTTTTCGGCACTCTGTGCTTAACAGGGTGGTCGGTATTGTTTGTTTTTACAAATCTATAAGTTTCGGCCTATAGTGTTTTCTCATATTATTCCTAATACAAACCTGGCCACAATCTCTATAAACTATACAGACAATTGATAAAAAATAAGGCCAAAAATAAAAAAAAAAGTTTCATTTGTTGTATATTACCGCTATATGTGAAGTACGCGATTGATTTATTTAATTTTCGAAATTGTGTATTCAGCCTATTTCCAAGAATTTTTCACTCTATATATTTCGGCTTCCAACCCACACCTGCATTTAAAATTTAAGCAAATCCTCTTCAATAGTTACCTAAATGTCGGCGTTTTTTCGATTTTTGTAAATTACCGTTATATGAGAGATGGGGGTGGTTTGTGCCCGACATTTATGATTTTCAAAATATTGCTTATTGACTTCAAATGCAATAAGCGTACCAAATTTGATGTTTGATCGCATAGTTTCGCAGATATACCTATTTGCTCTAAAATGGGCAGGGATGCCCTTGGACGGTTGGACGGATAGACAGATGTGACTTAATCGATTTAGCTATTCATTCTTTTGCTTTAAACTGCTTTTTACGTACTATTGACCATTAATTTAAAATCGTAAATTTTTGATCAAGCGTCTTCGTCTTGTCCTGCGCGCCAAGCCAGAATCACAGGTGCGAAACTTAAACATAAAATACGTGATATTCGTTTCGATGTTATTCCAGCGATTTAAAAAACCATAAGGCATGCAATTTGCAAAAAAAACAGTAAATAAAACATCAGTGGATAAATACTTCCCACGGATGGCGAGATACATTGGTGCACCCAAGGCGGGGTTCAAACCTCTACTAAAATCTTTAAAGCATTTCAAGTAGTATTCGGCGAATGACGCTAATAAATGATGACTTTCAATTGGTAAATCATTGCCGGTTTATCCATTCAGACTTTGGTCCTTTCGAGCCCCCGAGGATCTAGGTGCCCCGTTCACCGGCTAACTTCATGAATCGTTGTTTTGTCTGAATGTAATATCAGCTCTTGAGTTTTTCCGGACTATGCTAATTGACCTTGCTGGAAAGAGAGATATTAACCTCATCGATGAAAACAGTGAATCGCCTTCCAGCTGTTCGAGAACTCAAGAACCCAAACACTGAAATGTTACCAACTTAAGTCTTTTCATGATGACATGTCGAAAAATACCCTGGTCCCTCTAGTCCCTCTAAATTAATTACTCTAGTGTACAGGAAAAAAATTCTTGATTAAAAAAGTGTTTTTAAACAAAATGTGGATCGCTGAATACAAACTTCATTCATTTTTCCAAATATGCAATTTCGAAATACAGGTTTTCTATGTCTTTTTGCAGTTATTGCAACACAAAAAAAAAAATACCAAGAAAAGCGAGTTAAACGACTGTGCTGTGGATACCGTTACAAAGATACGTAAAGATACATTTGAGTTGCATGCATATAAATTCAAGAAATAATCACATACCCTTCTAGTATCACCAAAATCGGACCGCACATTTTTTGAATAACTCGAGTTTAGTGCCATCTAGCCGTGCCATTTTTGTTAAAAGTATTTTTCATTAAACCAGCATGTACATGATTTTTATTTTAACACCACCAAGCGAATTAAAATATAGCCTTTATCCGGGTGACGAGTCTGAATACCCAAAACAAAAATCGAAAAATGCATTTTTTTTCTTGCCGTAAATTAACCGTAGAATGGGGAATTGGTGGTTAATTTTAACAGAACATGCATAATATCAAATCATGAGTAAATATAACAAAGCTGAATTTCCTTTTCACAAACTTAAAACAAAAAAGTGAATTTGGAAAAACATGTATGCATTTTAGTTTGAACAAAATTGAATCAAAAAATGGAAATTCTACACCCACAAGTTACAGCTAAGCTGCGATGAATCTGATATTTTACGGGTGATACGGGACTGGTTTGCGAAATCGACAGCTCGTTATTGTGATCATTTTGCATTAATTTTGAGAAGGAGGGTAAATAATATAATAATTGGGCGCTTACACAATAGTATGATGTTTGGCCGAACTTCTCCTACAATTTGTGATGTGCTTTTTGATGTTGTAACACAAATTGAGGGACCTACAGTTTTACGCCGACTCCGAATCGCAAATGATTTTTAGTTTTTTATGACAGAAATACACTCGGAGGTTTGCTAATATCGACTGAGGGCGACTCATGTTTTTTCTTAATTGAATCTGTTTGAGCACCGTTTTTTATATTAGAATTTTTGTAATGAAGAACACAATTTTACGCAATTTATTATACACAATTAAATACCATCAATGAAGTTCTTTTTTTTTTTAATTCTCTTTGAAGTATAAAAAAAATAAAAATTAAAAAAAGGTTGCTGAAATAAAATTGAACTGAACAGATTTGCTGGTTGCCCTTTTCAATGGTGAGCACTCATAGGAAATTCAAGATTTAAATAAGAGAAAAAAACTTTAACTTTGAGCTCTAAAATATTATTGCCATACTAAACTTTTCGATTTCCGCTATCTTCAATATCCACGTTCACTTATGTAATTGCCATAATGCCAATTGTAATACTATTTAGTCTAAGGCCTTGGCGAAATTATTTATTTCCTAATTGAAATCACTTACTTTCATTCAATAGAAAAGAGATATCGAAGCGTAGGAGGCATAAAGGAAATTTAGTTGAATTAAAAAACTTTTAATTTGACTGAATTCATCAAATTTAATTCCGCAAATTTAAGTTATACCAACATTTAATGCCTTCAAAGTACGTGAGGGCGCGTCGTTGGTGTCACGTGGGAAATAATAGATATGGGTATTTTCAGCAATGCTAAACTTGTTTTTGTTAGCAACAAAAGTTGCACAACAAACATTGCAAATATTGGCACTCTAACCTACTGCTCAACTTGTGATCTGTGGTAATTCGGTATTTCGGTGCTGTTATTAAAATAGCATTGATCGAAGTCAGCAAAGGTTGTGTTGGTTTCTATGTTTAGGTTAACTAAAAGTAGCTATTTTGCATGCCTATAATAATATTGCCTTAAAAAAAAACAACAGCAAAACATTAGATATTACAAAACAAAAAGAGCATCACTGTTTATGGTTTTTGTTTTTTTTTTGACCGAGTAATTTACTTTTTGTTTCCCTTTAAGCATTTGGTTTTTTGTAAGATTGTTGTCATTGTTTGCTATGGCTTTCCACAAATTCAATAAAACGCAGGCTTGCAGCGAGTGTCATAAAATCGCATTGTCTAACAAGTTTGACAGACAGCCATCATGGAAATTACATCACATTAAAATTGTCATAATGTTTAACATTTTCCTATATACAAACAACAACAACTGCTGCATTTTAAAACTTACCTTACTTAGTACAGCTGCACTACACTGGCTGGTTGCAGCATTATGGCTTGTACAAAGTATTATTGTGCAGATTCGTAAGGTATACCAGAAATGCCAAAAAAATGAATTGAATGAATACTGTAATCGTTTGAAAAGTGCATGCACAGATCTTGTTAATTTCCATTTTTCCATGCAAATTTTTACTTCCTCAACGGAAAATTATCGCGGACAGCAATAACGATGGCAACAACGGATTTTGCGATGATGAATACGAAAGACTTAAGCTGCGAACTTGATTGTGCCATGAAGGTAGGTGGTAAATGTTTGCTGCATTAAATTCACCCATGTGTGTGTGTGTGTGCGTGCATGTATGTGTGTGAGCTAAATATGTATGCGAACTGTTGAAATGTTGCTATTGTCACATAACACAAATGCGCAACAATAACGAGAACAATATGCGATTGCTGGCAAACGAACGAAATTACTCCAACAACAGCAACAACAACAGGAATTAGTGAATGACAACATTTTGACAATGGCCAATGGAAATGATGCAGCTGGAGTGGCACAAGTGACACACTACCTCGTTAAAGAAGGAAATGTGTCGTCAAAAATTGCAGCACAAAAATTGTTAGAAAAAAATGTACTACTCTTTGCTACCGAAATATTTCGCAGGAAATAAGCATGAAAAAAATGACAAATAAAGCTTGTTTGCATAACACGGCGCCAGATATAAGTGCGTTGGATTGAGTTTGGTAGTAGATATTGAGCTCGATCCGCGAAAGCCTTCATGTGCCTTTGATGGAAAATTTTGTTTTGGTACCGCAGCTGGTTTCTGAGACTCATTCCGCACAAAATATGGTAGAAGAGGGATAACTTAAAAATAATACTCTTTCTACTCCCAAAAAAGCATTTGAGACAGTTCTAACAATAAGTAATGTTTTTAATATTTTCAGAGAAAATTGAAATAGTTCCGTATTTCAAGACTTCAACTTTTTCTTCTCATAATTATAATGGAACGAATTTTACAACTTGATAATTAAAATTGAACTCTTCTGAAGGCGTAAATAAAATTGTCTCACTCATAAATATTATGGATAAGCTTTTGCAATATAAGACTCAAAATAGTATCACCGCCGCTTAAAAAAATCCATCTCGTTAATAGTTATTATGAATTAAGTTCCATCAAATAAGTCTCAAAATAATAGTTATCGGTGGCTGAAACGAATTTTCTTGCTCATAATTATTTTCGACCGACTCTTATAATTTCAGCGCAAAAATAATAATTATCGTTTACTGAGAAATTTGTTTTATGCTATTATAATTATTATTCATTATGTCTCTCAATATTTTTACATTGGTTTGCAACTTATTAAAAAAACGAAAAGTGTTTAAATAAAGTATTACATTATTTTGGTTTGAAAAGAAAGGTGTTTGAGAAAGATTTAAACATTTGTTTAATATCGTTGCCACGAATAAAATTAATGAGTTAAGGATATAAATTATATGGTATTTAAAAATATTCCTAAATAAATATTATTTTAATTAAAAAGAAGGCAAGCTAGCGTGCAAGGGAGCTAGTTTTGTAATGTTAAATACTTTCAAAACATTTCTCAGTTAGTTGCTGTTTTTGGAAGGTTCCTAGAGTACTAAAATTAAAATTAATTTTCGAAGAAGTATTGTAATTCGCGCCCTATTTTATGCGTCTAATGATATGATAATAATTTAGCACGCCCTTCGAGTTTCTGCTGGATTTTGTGGAGGGACGGTTTCACGTCGAATGACAGATAACGTTTCTAAAGCGTTTTTTTAGGGGAGAAATACAATCGGAGGGTTGCTAATATCTGCCTAGGATAAATGCTACTAGAAAATATATATCTTAGTATTATTTTTTTTTTCAGTTTCGTATGCAGAGTTAGGTTTAAATGCGGTGTACTCGAACCGAATTATTAGCGCAGCTGGAATGTCAGCGAGTGATATTTGACATAATTTCATTATCAATTTGGTTCTTTCTTAAATTGTTTATGCCTTCCAATTTTCAGATAGTGTGAGATAAATCACGGTTCAAAAAATCGTACAAAATTTACAAAATTCAACAGATTTCAAAGAATTGTCCTACAGTTTTCAAACTTTTAACTACAAATTTTCTTCCATTTAGCTCTTGAATAAAATTTATGTTTATTTGAAGGAAAGTGCGCAATAGCATCAGCGAAAAAAATTATCAAAAATTAACGGTAATTGTTAGCCACTTGAAGCTTACACGTCAATGAAACTAAATCAGCTGCAAAACTGCGTGCCCTAAAAATCACTAAAAATTATGGATTATAAAGTTTGAAAATGTGGTGTCCGTTTTTTTTTGTTGTAAAATGTTGAATACTTGTAGATTTAATGCACCATACTTTTTTTTAAATTATTAAAGTACGTGTCAAACAGTAGTGCATTGAATTTATGTGCTTAATATTTGACGATCATTGTATAAGTATAAAGCTATATTCTATTTTCACACATAAAATATTTAAAATATTGAAGCGATGGCCTTAGCATTTAATTTCATATTCAAATAGGAGGAGGGCAGAAATCTGTCTTCAAATAGATAAAGTAACTGGCTAAAATTTATGGTTATTGTTAAAAGTAGCAGATCATAGCTTAATAATGAATAATAATAACCATACATTTTGTTTAATGAAGATGAATGTCTGCACTCTTATTTAAATTTGATTAAGAGATAAACCAGTTACAGTCTGGAAGGCAGCACGTTCGCTCAATTTGAAATTATCAGTTACAATCCAAAATTAATTGTAATGAAATTATTCGACTGATAAACATGGATGTTCAGTGCAAAAATATCTTATTTCTATAATAAAATTCTTTAGCGGCAGTAATTTTTTACATCACTTCGCGGAAGTCGAGTCACAAAGTCACGGCATGACGCTTATATGAGAAAAAAACAAACAAAAATTCTGAGGTATGTCCACCAATATATATGTACATATATATAGATTGGGACCATTTAGGCATTAGTTCAGGACATTTTCAGACTAGATGTTTAGGGGACCGTTTTAGAACCTTTCAGTAGTTTGGGACTGGTACACCACTACAACTACTACTCCTAATTACTAGTATAAGTTCTCCTACTACTTCTACTACTACTGCTTTCTACCGCTACTAATAATTACCAACTACTACTAACTATTAATCCTACAACTACAACTACTAATTACTCTACTACTAATTATCACCACTATTACTACGACTACTACTATTTTTCCTAATGTTACTACTAATTGCTAGCACTGTTTTTGCTAATTTTCGCTAATGCTACTACTATTTACTAATATTGTTTTTTTTTTAGTAATTTCTACTACTATTACAACTATTGCTACTATTAATTACTACTACTAATTTCTATTACTGTTTTTACTAATGCTACTACTTATTACTTATACTATTTTTGCTACTGCTATTTACTAATACTTCGTTTTAATAATTTCTACTACTATTTTTACTAATGCTACTACAAAGAACTACTACTATTTGCATTAATTCTACTACTATTTTTTACTAATTTCTACTACTATTTTCACTCATGATAAAACTAAAAATCGCCGCAGAAGTTTTACTTTTGGCTCGCACACTTAGGTGCACTCGTATTGATTTTTAATCTGATTCAACCCGCAAGATGAGAGGGTAAAAAAACCTACCTGAAGATTCAGGAATACCAAAGCTATGCAAATCACTTTGTTTTTAAATTATGCCATCGTAATATTGACATATCTTCACTACAAATCCAATACAATAAACACAAAACATTATCGCATACCTCACTGGAGGAAGGGATATATTGTTGAAAGCGTATTTAAATGGGATCCGGAATATGTCTAATAAAATTCAATGCTCGTCTGATATATGAAAAAAAGTTTTTTATAATTCTTAGCTATACAACAAATTTCAATTCAGAGTTTATTAATTCCCACAAATAAACAAATAAGCAAATAAAAAACTAAAAATCTTATTGAAAGTAAGAGTCGTGGAGCCATAATTAGAGTGTGAAAAAAATAAAATAAAATAAAATAAAATGCAAAGATTGTTTTTTAAGTGCAAAAACCGACACAAAAGCCAGTTGAAGAACTTAATATATGTACGTGCATTAACTCTCTGGCAATGAGTCATATAGAAAACGAGAGTAAAATAAAAAGTATGAAAAATCAAAACAATACATTGTTGTTGCTAAATACTTCGAGCGTGGCAAGTACGTCTGTATGTATGTTTGCATATATAAGTAGATGCATACTCGTAATACATGTTTTCAACAGTGATTTATGGGAATGGGTGACGGCTTTAAGAGCGTTCTTTGACTGCTCGTAAGGTTTTCATTATGCAAAAAGTGCCAATGTTTGCTAGTATGAAAGTGAATGGTGAATGAAGAACGTAAATGCTTATACTATACATGTAATACGGTATTTAGTACACGTACGCCAGTATGCCGGTGTACACGAAATATTTTAGTATATAAATTGTTGCATTTACAAGCAACATTTACCGCTGTTTTAGAGCTTTAAATGATAGTTGCAAATTTACACATTGATGCAAAATAACGATGCGAGGCTAATAATTTGAATTCATTTCATTAAAAACTGTATTGATCACATGTAAATAAAATATATCATAGATTTGACCATGGTTCTAAGTAAAAAACTAGGACTTTGACCATGTTCGAAAAAAAAACCGAACTGTGGTCGAACTTTCATTAATTTTTATTGATTTAAACAAAGATTCAGTTTTAACAAAGTTTCAGTTTTAATATCTCTCTCTTTGGATGCGCGACGAGGTGTTGTATTTTATTCAAATCAATAGGGGAAAATAGGGAAATCCTATTAAACAAAGCTTTGGAATAAATTAAAAAAATTATTTGCGGTAAATGACGGAGGCAAATTGAGCTATATGGAATATTTTAAATAAAGGAAATAAGTTGGTTTTCAAATAAGAATGATTTAAATCTTCCATTTTTAAAACCTCACAATTAACTAAGGGAATACATCCACTTCATTGGGTCGAAAAAATCGATTTTTTTTTGCGTTGCTGAATGTTTCTGCTAAATTTGAAAATAATCTTACTCTTTAAACTGAAGTTTAAGCACTGAATAGCCGACGGTGTCCTGCGACCTGAATGACCGATCAGTT
Source organism: Anomoia purmunda (assembly GCA_951828415.1). Classification (NCBI taxonomy): domain Eukaryota; kingdom Metazoa; phylum Arthropoda; class Insecta; order Diptera; family Tephritidae; genus Anomoia; species Anomoia purmunda. Next base: position 28,735,514 of record OX639996.1, on the reverse strand, counting down.
TCATTTGGAACTTTAAACGCAATTATCTCAGAATCGAGTTGGCTGAACGGGACCACGATTTCTCGGCACCAACTAAACCGATCGTTTTGAAACTTTCACCTTTCATTTCTTATTGGAATGGCTTCTTCGAGAACGATGGAATTTTTATTTTGCGAAAATCTCTGTTTATTTAGATTAAAAAACCAACTCACTAAGTGACTCAAAATCAACAATTTTCGAAAATTATTACCATTTGGTAGTAAAAGAGAAATAAATATACTATACACCAGACGGCTGTCTAAAAACAGAAAATTTGTTTTAAATCGAATCTTAAAAATCATAGTGGGTACGAAGTAGATTTTCAAAAGCGCATTAAATGGTGATATTTTTGTAAAATTGTTGAGCCATCTCCCAGTTGGCTCAATATATATTAGCATAGTGTTTTAATATTTCCTATTAGTGATGCCAAGATATAAAGGATACTACGATCTGCTGGTCGCGCCGGAGTTCAATTGATTCTGACCTTGAAATAATTTTGCAAATTACGTTGCTAGTACGACTTCACAGATACCTACAGCTAACCGGCATCTTAGCATTCGATTTGGTTCTGTTTCCATATCTTGAGCATCTTGAGCCAACGAATGTGTGTGCGGAACATAAATGGAAGATAATCCAACTCGTCAGAACATGCCACAAACTGTTTGTGCTTTGCCATTAGGCCAGATGCTTCACCTAATCTAGATATTAAGGTAAATTCGGGAATATATAAATAATTTTTTTTTATATTTTTGCAACAGTTATATGTTGGCAATCTTATTAGCCTATCTGAAAAACTGTAGAAATTATAGTTTGAGTACTGTACGTGGAAATCGTGTCCCCAATCTAACTAACAAAAATATTCCACTAAAATATTCCCAGGAATATTTTGGGAGCGGAACAGGTTCAAAAAGCAATAAGATAGGATCGAAAAACAAAGTATTGAAAGCAGTGTGAATACCCATTTGTAATAAACGAGGACAATTGTCACATGAAGGGTGTTGAATTCAGGGACAGGCTAATAGTGGGATGCAGATTTTTCGAATCGATTATACATATATAGGAAATCGCCTAACTCAGTTACCAAAATTTCACACAGAACTAGCAGAGTCATTACACTCGATTAATTCTACTCTAGAGAATCATTTGCACATTCTAAGAAACTTGCATGGAAACTGCCATTATACTAAATTCAGTTAGAAAATGGACAAATGCTTTATATCGGCCACAGTTTAATAAGGATCCGACAGGCACGACCGAAACCCAATTCATGACCCTACTAGCCGCAAGGGAAGAGTAGAGTAGAGACGGTTTGAAGGAGCTTGATTGAAGAGTTGGTGGAAGGGTCTTTTCGGAAAAATTGTGCATAACGTTGAGCTTCCGTCTACCTGATTATTGCAGTATTTTTAGGCGGAGCTGATAGCAATTTCGAAGGCCGCATCGCTGGTACAATGTGATATGATTTCTGGTGATGAAATCTATATTTTCATTGTTAGCCAGGTGGCTATTGAATCTCTTAATCTAAGCTGAGCTATACTCGAAAGTGTGAATTTTAGGTTATTACGCGATTTTTCTTAAAGCTTGGTCTATATTTGGATATTTATACTCGATAACTCTTATCCGCAAGGGTACATAGTTATTATAATAATAATGATAATATGACGCTTATATCATATACATAGCTCGATGAACTTCCATAACTTGAGCTGAGCGTTTTGGTGTTGTACCATAAAAAATTAGGGGACCTACAGTTTTCCGCCGACTGCGAATTGAAGACACTTTTTGTGCGGAACTGTTTCATGTTTTTAATTGCTGCCCTATGAACGACTGCCGTTTAAAAAAAATGTCTTTCATTGTTTGATATAACTAAAGTAAGACGTTGAATAAGTTGAAAATTTGTGTGAAATTTTTCGCATTTTTTTTCATATCAACAAAAGTTATGCGGCGTCAAGACCACCCATAAAAAAGCTTAGTTTCTTTTAATAAATAACATTCATTCAAAAACAAAAAAAAAAAACAGTAAAAAACAAATTAACCCTTACTGGGAAGGTGAAGAGAAATGAAGTGAAATTAAATCGATTTGTATTGTGCTGCCGATGCGAATGATGATTAATTAGTTATGTTTAAAAATTGATACAATCAACGTTTTGCATAGTTTCTTTTTTTTTTTTGTTTGCAAATTTCTCTCGGATATTACTATTTACATACCTTTATGCAATCTTGCCAATAACTAATACTACTATTAAGCTGTAACAATCAATGAGCTGCTTTAAATTTCTGACAAGCCTTTTTGGCCAGGCCTTAATGAGGAGGTCGTGTGAATGGGAAAATAAAATCATTGAGGGCGAAATAGTATCCACACCTAACGAATTAGACGCAACAAGTCTAACGTAATAATTAAATCGGAAATATAGAAATCAAAAAGAAAAATCAGCAAACAAAATTTGGCAATTGTTTGTGGCAACAATAATGAAACCAATTCATTGCACAGTAATGCTACATTGAAATTGTACTCGTAAGACGCTGAAAATAAAATGTGTACATTAGGTTATATCGGTTCCTACATATAAAAAAGGCAATACTATTATTTTTATTTTTATTATATAATATTGGCATTTTTTTTCATCTGAATAATTTTTTTTTAATATTTTTAAAATTTTTGAAAAAAAAACAAAATATTTTAGGAAGTATTTTCAAATTTCTCCAGCTCACGCAAAGCTTAATATGTTTCTAAAAATATTTTGGTGGAAGTTTTGAAACATAATAAGTTGTATGATTCCGGGGGAAGACCCGACAATTTTGTTTTTGTGAACCACCCTAATGCGCACACTTGTAGGCAGCTAACCAGAAAAAATTGTTAATATAATGTTGTAGGGAATTAATAATTGGCAAACAGCGTTTTTTAAATTTTCATTTCATTTTTGATTTGTTTTATATTCGCAGCTATACAACACAAAAGTGAGATGCTGATATGGCTCACGAACACCAGGTGAATATAAGTAATACAAATCTTTTAGCCAATACACATGAGTAACTTAATATGTACGTATGGATTAACTATGTATGTATGTATGTGTGTACGCAATTTAGCTAAGGCAATTAGTTTTTCATAAAGCACAAACAAACAGCATCACAGCAGTACCGCTGGTTGCAAATAAACAAAAAAAAAAACAAAAGAAAAAAACAGCACAAAACAATTTATGTACAATATGTAAAATGAATACACACACACACTATTGCAGCGCCTAATTTAGCAACGGTAGCGAAAATACGCCCCCGGCCACGTGAAGGTGAGGTGAGGGTATTTGCCGCAACGACGATTGCGTGTGTGTGTGTGCTTTGGAGAGTAGGTCAGGTACATGATGTGTAAACTAAATGATTCGTTGCATTGAAAATATTTTGTTACACGCGCGTTGCGGCAGCGGAAATGAATATTGCGAAAATGACTATGGAAATTACTAGTTGCTGAATTGTACTCATTTTGAGTTACATATTTGTTCACCTTTGATATAGCCAATTAGATCTATATCATATATGTAGATAAATAATCTTAACCAGCTAGGGGAGCTGCCCCATTGTAAGGGTGGAGAATATTTCTAAAGAAGTTCGCTTTTTAATATAATAAAATATCGATTAAATAATGGAAATCGTTGAAGTCGACCGCCAGAACTTTTTGCCTAAAGGCTAAACATGGCAGAAAAAACCGTTTAGCGCCATTTAAATGATGCTTGATACTGGCCAACTTTGACCAATAGGAGAGAAATTGCGTTCCATCAGAACAACGCCAGGCCATTCATATCGGTAGTGTCTCGCCAGTTTTTTTTTAGATATGTGGTTTTCATAAAGAAATAAAACGCATATTGTTTAATGTCGTAGCCAAGAATTAGGTTTATTATAAAGATAATATTTTAAGAATGATTTCAAGCAAGTGACCACTCCATTCGACAGGCCCAATTTTAGACCACTTTTTGCAGCAATTAATTTTCTTCCAATAACATTCTCTTCCAAGACGTCAATTGTCTCGGGCTTATCTGCGTAGACAAACGACTTCACATAACCCCGCAAAAAATAGTCCAGCGGTTTTAAATTGCACGATCTGGGAGGTGAAGTGGTGTGACCACAGGTCAACGACGCGAGTTAATGTGCCCACCAAAAGTTTCCTTCAATAAATTTATTGTTTCGTTGGCTGTATGGCATGCAGGGCCGTCTTATTTGAACCGAAGGTGCATTGCTCTATAGCGTTCCTCATTGACTGTAACATTTTGGCGGGCTTGATTTTTGAAGAAATATGAACTAATCATTACCTCTGTCCATAGAGCACACCAAACAGTGACTATTTGAGGATGTAACGGCGTCTTAACAGTGGCTTGTGGATTATCAAAGCTCCAACTGCGACAATTTTTTTTATTAATGTACCCATTGAACCAAAGTGCACTTCATCGCTGAACAAAATTTTCTTACGATGTGTCGTGCGAACCGAACCATTATTTTGGTAATAAATGTGCACGAGTTACAAACGTTGTTCCGGAGTAAGTCTGTTCATTACAAAATGGCAAACCAAACTGAGTAATCATTGAAACCCACACGCCTAAAAAAATACCCATTAGCTGTTTCAGTTTATGGGGAATGGTTTTACCGGTAAAAAACTCGTCTCAAAAAATGCTCGTAAGAATCGACTGTCCCAGTTGTTTTGCCTTCAAAATGACAACAAGTTATCGAATAAAACGATGTCTATTTGACCTAAATCGAATATTTCTAACTATGCTAAATAAAATCGCTCATTTAAAGCAAAAATAATGGATTTCTTGTCACTGGACCCAATACATTTCAAACATTTTTCGGTAAGCAGAATGTTTGCAATTTATTTTATAAAGAGGAAGAAATTGTTGATAAAAACCCATTGTTCTATGAATGCGAATAAAAATGTATTTACATATATAATTCATAAATAGGAATAAGTTAAAGTTACAAGTTGTGGATATTTTTCATAAATTTGCCTTCGTCTACAAATAGTACAGCAAAATCGTCATGCAAAATCGAAGTATATTGTTCAAATAAATGCTTGCAGGTGTCTTCATTTAGAATTGGAGCTTTCGATGAAAAAAGACTTACAAAATTCGAAAGTATTTTACGAAGGTTTAAAAAACGGTCTTCAAGATAAGTTACGAATAAATCTACACTAGAATTAACATTATCTACTAATTTCAGAAACTTTTTAAAATTTATATCATCCATATTTAAATTTATAGCAATGCGAATTTTAAGCTAACACATTCGATACGCTATGATAGATAACCTGCCTAGAATGACATCAGCGCTATTTGTAAACACATAAACTGTTAACATGACAAGTCATACATAAATATATTTGTAGTTCTTTATTTACGGCATACACATATACATACTCATATCTGAACAATAAAAACGAGGTTAAGTAAACGAGTATTAATTCAAAACAAATAATACAAAAAAAAAAACAAAACTATGCCACGAAACGATTGCAACATAGCCGCTTATTGAAAAGGACGCATATTGCTAAAACTAAAAAATTTGTCATTATACTAGCATTATTATGAATTCAATTGGGCGAGCCGGAATTGTGACTAATAAGTGGTCAAAATACATAAAAAATTTTAAGCCAACAAGCAACTGGCAAAAAAAGCAACAACTGAATGTGAAGTCAAAACGAGTGCAGCGTGTTAACGATAAGCAACTGTAAATCAAATTTTCCCACACAAAATGTCATTTTGGTTATTGGTGACTTTTGTTATAAGTCACAATAACAATTGCAATAAATACAAATCTGGATAAAATAGAAAACAAAACTAAATATAAAACACGACAACTAAAGCTGTACATAAATCATTATTGCCCCCAAACGTAGTACATATTTACTTGTACAATACATGCTCAGGAAGTGTGTGTGTGTGTGTGCGTGTGTGAGTGTGGAGAGGCTTTTGTGCAGCATTTGAAATAAAAATAAAAAACGTGAAATTGAAGATGACAATCTGAGCAGTGCATTAAAAAAATGGGTCAAGTTGTTTTAACGAACGAGCGGCAAACGAGTGGCAGATATAGTAAGACAAAAGAAAAAGAAAAACAAAAACAATAATTCGGTTGCAACTGACGACACCCCGAGGAAGAAGTAAACAAACTCGCAAATGAATTGTTGACATAACACAAAGTGTCGAAAAAAAAAATGAATGACATATGGGTAGATGGATTGCTACGCATCTGACACCGGGAAAATACAAAAATAGCGTTGGAATGAAAGCTTTCAAAAATCCAAAGTAAACGATAGAAATTTGAATGGTGTCCGAAAACAAAACAGCAGCGAAAGTCTAAAATTGACAACAAATAAATTTCAGCGAAACTTTGCGCTTATTGCTCTTTGCTGGCATTCAAGAAGCGGGGTACTTTGACGATTCACAGATTTGCAATATCTATTACTTTTTTAATTAGTTTCAAACTATATTCGATTTGAAATAAAATGGAAATTTAAGTAAGCAGTAATTTTACCAAAATAAACAACTAATACTATTTCATAGTGCGTAGAAATTTGCGGACTTCTGAGCTACTGAGATTTTAACATTACCTCACTCTTTACTAGACTAGGAAATCATTTGGACTGAGAATCAGAAAAGCTATATTTTTTATTCGAAGTCGTACGTTAAAATGAGCTAAATTTTGCTATGGCATTATTCCAATATACATAGATGAAAATATAATTGGCAATATTGTGCTAAATCGTGTCTTTATTTTAATATTTATGTAAAATGTAGATGCAAAGCGAATTTTGTATACCCGGCGCATGTTTCCTTAAACTTCGAATGATAAATGTATGTGAATTACTCCGATGAATTTTTGAAAGACCTAAAAGTATTATGGAAAAACAGACAGTACCAAACAGTGTCGGACAAATTAAAATGGCCGAAATATTTTGACAAGTTTTGACTATTTTTCATCTGTTTGTTTAGTGTTTATTAATTTTTTTTCCAAATTTGAAGCCTTGTGCAAAAATTAGAAAGATTCTGCAAATTTTTATCTTAATTGCTAACATTTTAAACATAATTTGTAGAAACCATTCTGGCATGCAACTTTATAGCCCATTTAGTATAAGAAAATGCAAGTTCCAAGTAGCTGAAAATTTACATTGATTTTTGATACGAGATATGTGAGAAAACGGGTGACACCGTCTGCAAGACAATTGTAAAAATCAAAAAAAAAAAATCCTCTGCTAATTGGAACTTTCACTTTATTATAAAACTGCAAATATCGAATTTTTATAAAAAATCTGACTGAAAAGGTAGAAAATTTGACGAAATTTTGTTGAATTTTCCTATTTTTTCTACAAAGTTTAAAATGTGGATTTATACGGTGTTTTTCCATATAATTTCTCCATTAGATCTTTTTATTAATGGGATATAGTTGTAAAGATATTCATCAAATTCACATTTCCGTCTTTAACTTATCAAATTAAAATTTTTTTTTAATTTTTGAATACTCACAAGGTAGGTGTTAAAACCCGAGGACTCATTTTCAACTTTTTTTTATTTCCATACATGGTGAACCATTCACACATACTGTACATACTTTCTTTCATTTGAAAATCCTTAAAATTCATAAATAAACTCAGACCCAGGAAATAAATGTATTTATTTTAGGGTGGCCCAAGAAGATACATATTTTATTGACTATACCCAAAAAAAATAGATACGTATTTTTGAATTTATTTTTTATTTGATGTTTATCCGTGCCACCAGCGCTATGAAAACTACCATTGAATTTCCATTAAAGAACTTTTTTTCCGTAAATTGGGTAGAGAATGTTGATATGATTTAATTCATGAATTCGTATTTATTAATTTTTGCAAAAACTTGTAAATTTCAATGGTAATTTTCAAAACGTTAAAAAACATTAAAATATAAAAATAATATGTGGACATTTTTTTACCAAAGAACAATTTTTAGCCCAATAACCAGCTTCTAAGAAAAACAAAAAAAGAATCATATAAAAACGCACAAGTAATTGAGAAGAAGCTTATAAATTTGTTTGTAGCTCCAAAGAAGCAAATTCTGCAAAACAAATTTTAACAAAATAAAAATATTTATTGCTCATCAATGATCCCCTCAAATCATCTTCCTGGCGGCAAAACTACCGTATTCGATAAGGGTTTTGACAAAAGCAAAGTGGAATGCGTAACAGTTCACGCGGCGCCATCTTAACTTAGTTGTTGCATGCTTGCCGTGCAGGCGGAGAGCCGGGGATCGATACCTGGTCAAGTCAAGAAAGAAGTCTAATGGGTAGAAGGGGATTTCCGAAATAGTAGCAATAACTTATACCGCTTTAACCAAGCAAAAACAGCGCAATTTAGAGCAATGGGGTGTAATTAAATTTCTGGGTAAAAATGAAATCGGGCGATATAAATTTTTGAGGAAAATTGACTCGGTGATTTCCACAAAGCAAAATTTTCGAAGACAACACCCGCTTGGTAGTGAGCGAAGAAAATGTCCAAAAAAGCGGAAAATTAGTTAGAGTTCATGGGAGAAATAAATGGGTGCTGATAGCAAAATAACAATAGATTATCGGCGCACGAATCGGATAATTTTTACATGAAAATTTCAAAATGAATAAAGATTTTTTAAAGTTGTGTCAAAGTGACGAAATTTTGCAACTGCTATGATGGATAAGCACTTATGGCTACCATTTTCTATAATATCAAAGGAGTTATATTAGTTGATTTCTTGCCAAAGAAATCACAATGAACAGCAGGTACTATCCTTATTTACGGGGTCAGTCACGAGAGGCAGTTGTAAATGAGAGTCCTGTCATGTGGACGCGTAAAGTGCAGCAGTTGCAAGACAGCAAACCGGTTCATGCCGCCAGGGTTACGAGGGATGTCTTAAAAGCTGCGGTATTAAAAATTTCTGCCTTTCCACTGGTTAAGTGTATTTTTCCCTTTTTTTTTTTTAATAGAAGTGAGGGCCACAAAGATTTTAGGATGGCAATAAAAAACATTTTTCGTACGAAACGAAAAGTTCATGTTGTTGTGACTGTAACAGCATAAAAGCCCGAACACGGTCTCGTAATTTAGGCTCATTCCTAATTTATAACAAAATTACCATGAAACTGAGTAATTTACGCTAGTAAAATTTGTCAATAAATTAAAACAAACTGAGGTATTTTATTATAAATCAAGCACAATCAGTGTCGTCTCTAAATTTTATCGATAATAATCGATCTATGTTCTCCCATAACCAAACTAGATGACGCATTTTGAAATATTAGCATTTCACTCAACTGTTCCTTGATTTTCACTGCCTCTAGAAGCTGTTTTCCATGTTCGTTAATTTAAAAAAAAATATTATCATAATAAAAATTAACATAAGTATATTAACAATGTTCACAATTTCTCACATTGTTACCTTTCATCAAAGAACTAAACAACCCTGTGGCTACAGAGCTGCCAATACAAATTAGGAATGGCAAGTGTGGACACACTTGGTTCATGCGAAGTAATTTGGATGAAAATATGTAATTTACATTGTAGTGTGTTCGGCAAATAAGACGGAAGTAACAGTCCTTGACCGGATATAAATCCGGATCGTTCCGGGAACGTAAAACCTTCATTTGGTTTCATATTTAGTGCTTTGGAATGTTTAACAAATATAAAACCATAATTTTAATTCATTAAATACCTTAAGCCGCGAACTTATCAGCCGCCACTCAAAACTTTAACAAACCTCCAAGCAAACGAATTGGACGAATAAGATTCAGATCCAGCGACTATTAGCAGCTCCGCTAAATTAAATCATTTAAAGTTTGCCGAAACAACAACAATTTACGCATTTCAATTCAGTTCGACATATATCAATTTCACTTACACACTTCACAACTCGTTGTATCGCGGTCATAATTTACTAGCAACACTTTTCCATTCCACTATTGGACCTGCAGAAGCTGTCACAGTACGCACAAACATACAAACACACACACACACATACGTGCAAACTCGGGTGCATACTTGCATGAACTCTTCGACACTTATTTGGATGGCTAAATGGTTCATTAATCATTTCTGTACGCATTTTTTTTTTGAAATTTATTTTTATATTTATAGTAGGTTGGTTGATGGGCCACTAGTCGTTTGGTTATTCGGTTTGTTAGTGTCAATATCTATGCGAAAATAACGTATCGTCTTGCAACAGTGCTCTCCACATTTGGCGACTGCAGTAGCATTTTCGGTTAACACCTTTAGCTGCCGATTGCTCCAAACCAACAATCGCCCAGCTAGTCATTTTGCTGCGTGGCAATTTCAGCGGATGTGGCAGAAATGCAAAGACGAACGCCTCGCTCCCTGGCACTGATGTTGCATCGAAAATCTTAAAAAAAAAACATTTGATTTGAAGAAAGTTTTTCTTAACTGCTGTCGCTTTATTATGACATTAGTTGTTGGTTAGACCGACGCATGTGTGTATGTATGTATGTATGTGGTGTGTATTAAAATTTCAACATGTGACTGCGCATAGAAATTGCGTTGTTTTCTGCCATCACTAAAAATGTTTTCATTTTCCCCACTTACAATAAATGTGTTTGACTGCAGCTGGGGACACTGCATTTGTGTTGACATATGTATGACAAAAACAAAAAAAAAACCAACAGTAACAAATTGGAAAATGGTCATGTTGGCCATATTGGATGCTGTTTGTGTTGCCTTCGCTGCTGGTAATTGTCGAACTGGCAGTTTGTTTTTCTTTTTAGTCCTTTTGACAGAAATTGCTACTGTCGCCCGTTTGATGTGTAAAATGCTATTGAATGGAATAATAGGTTAGTGCGAGCAAGAGTGAAATTTGTATGGACTTATTTCGGTGTTGGAGCATATCGACATTTTGTTTTTTGGTCAGCTTTTGGGGGTTACAATATTCTTGGACATTGCGTTGCATACTTGCGATGGGTGTTGATATTTGCAATGGCAGCGGTTTATCATAATATTTATTTCAAAAATTAAGTTACGGAAATTTGTTGAATGCCACTAGGGATGCATGCTACTCATGCCACTCCTGGTGCTTGCGTCGGATTTGCATTCGTTGCTATATAAGCAATGAGGTTAAGTCAGGGGTGTTATTTTCTACAGTTTGATGTAGGACATTTTCTAAAAAAATTTAAAAAAAAATTTCAAAAATCAGCGAAGAGTTTTATACACTTTAGCATCACGAAACTATTAAACTATAAAACTACTAAAAATTCGGATTATAAAGTTTGAAATTTTGATGCATTTTTTTTTGTAATTTTTAGTAAATTTCCTATAAAGCTTGAATTCTAACGGATATATGAAAATTTGCACGTCAGATGAAATCTGTGAGTTTTTCTCAACTTTCAATTGAAGTAACCAAAAGTAAGTTAAATTAAATTTACTTAATTATTTAACAACAATAATCGAAAATATTAAACATTCAATTTTTTTTTCACATTTGGACTGCTTTGTTTTTCTTTTATTTTCTTGGAAAATAAGAACAAAATGTTTTTCTAAACGCTGGTAAAATTTGATAATGGGAAAATGAATGATTATAAAGCATCGAGCTTTTGAATCGCGGCGTGCGGCTTAACTAGTCGCGCTTTGGTAAGCTTCGCGCCTTATCCTCAACAAAATGGAATGTTTGACAGCCATATTTTATTATTTTATATAAATTATGCATAATTTTATTAAACTCGACTTTTCAAGCATGTGGCAACCCTCTCTATCCTACAAACCTTCTTCTCAGCAAATCGAACAATTTAACTTGTGTACAATGTAACTAAATTCGAATTTTCAAATAGGTGGCAACCTCCTTCAAAATCTAGCTAGCAAAACGAAACCGTTTGATACTCATATTTTAATATTTTATGTACATTGGGTTAAATTTAATAAAATTTGTCATTTCAAACTGGTGGCAAAATTTTTCAAAATGTGTGGGTGAATCTTCTCCTTTCTTAGACGAACCGTTTGTAAACTCATGATAAGAGATTTTTATATCTAAGATATACAAGCATTAGGAATCCAATAAAAAGGGTTTCACCAAAAGCAATTAACTCTTTTTACCGTGTGCCGAAAACAACATTTTTTGCATTCCCGAAATGCTCTCATATTAAGTGTTCTACTGACCACTGATATATTTAACTCCAACAAGCACAAATCCTTAACAACACATCGACTTGCGGGTGGTCCCCTCGAGTTGGTTTTTTTCGTGCAATTAATTTGCAACTGTTGCAGCTAGCTAAATTACGGTGATTATATAATTAAGCAGTTAATTGAGAAATAAACAGTAAACGCCCGACTAACAAATTACACACCTTGGTAAACAAAGCGTTTTGTTTTTTGTTTTTTTGTTTTCTACGTGCAATGTATGAATAAATGTTGTATTTTAGTCGAGCCAAATCGAATGCATTCAAGTGGTAATACATTAGATCAAAGAGGAGAGAATAATATGTAGTAGCAGTTACAAACATGACGTTCGCGTTTAATGGACGTCCAAACCAACAACATCAAGCATGGCTGTGATGAAAAGCCAACACAAGAGAGCACTAAACAAACAGGCTAGACAGATTGCATGTATTTGTAGTTTCAAATAACAATCCACTAATATACATACATACATATATATGTACATATGAAAACCACAAGCAAGATGGGTGTGTGTGTGTGTGTGTGTGGCATGGATGCGAAATAACAACACTGCATTAAGTTGTTGGCTCATTATGCTAGCGAAATGCTGGTTGTGGCTGTGCTACCAATCATCAGTGGCTTTTATCTGGCGGTCGTCAGTCGGTCAATCAACATTTAACACCTGAGTGATTTGTGCAGCGCACATAACAAAAAAATTAAAAAAAAAAACATAAAAAATGTACGTAAGTAGGCAAGCAAGTAAATATCAATTATAATAAATGACGTAAATAAATTAAAAGTATATTTATTAAACACAAATTACTGGTCAGCAGACACGGTAAGAAGAAAAAGAAAAAAAGCAAAGTATAGCACTCATAGTGGTAGCAAAAATGTGGCACAAACAAATGCTCGGCACATGTTAATCGGAGCACAGTATTGCTGTAAGTCATGCCACCAAATGTTGAATAGATGCTGGCTTTTTTTGTTTGATTATTTTTTTTTTTTTAACAACCGAGCAACATTCCACATCACCAACAGGTAGTCCAAAGGCAGCTGCTTTGAGTCAAACATACATATGTACACTCAGTTTTAACAATGGTGGCATGCAACAATTGTGGCTTGGGCAGCTCAATCGCCACCACCTCAATTGAATTTCAATAACATTAAAAAATTAAGCAGAAAAAATAAATTCGCACTGTTGAGCACAAGGCGACAAATTGCCATTTGGGAGCAATAGAAAATAATTGGCAAAACGAAAAACGACACGCCAAAATTGTTTTACTTACTTGCGAGTATTTATTTATTGGTTAAGGTGGCTGAATAATAAAAAAAAATATATTTATTGTATCACGAATATGCATTAACTTAGATCTGCAGATAGTTATGTATCTATTTATTGTATATACATATGTCGGAAGCCAAGTATTAATATATAGTAACACGTACTATTTATGTTTGTATGCAAGTGTGTAGGTGGTGTTTTTTTGGACATTCGTTTTCTAGTGGTGGTAAAATTTGCCTGTTTTGTTACCAATTTTACGTGGTCCGTTCGTTTCAATGCCTGCAGGCGAAGTCAGTAAGATTTATTTATTGCTTTTATATAAGGGAATTAGCATTTGCGTAGGCGCCATAAGTTTTATTCATTACTGTTTTGTTATAGTACAGAAGTTTTGTCTCCTTATTGAAGATTTACTAAAGGCAGTTAGTAAATAATTAATTAGTTATATTGTACTCCAATGAAGTTTTCTTATGATTAAACTTTCCAATGAAAGAGCGCAAATAATTTAAATCATCAAATTCAATAGATACTAACAAACCATTTGCTAGGTTTCCTCTAATTAGTTTTAGTTATGTATGTAAATCTGCGCGGTATTCATAAGACCTTATTGTATATATCTACAGTTCGTTGTCACTAACCTATTCAAGATAGAAAAATTGCTGTCTTTCAACTATTTTTACTATTGCAATAATTCTTAACGCATTTCCATATATTTAAACGAGCTACAGCTGTCTTCATCAGCAATTTAATTGGAAAATTATTATTCGTTTTCTGTTAGTCCATATTTTACGTATATAAAAACCTAGGCGTTTTCTTTATTACAACTTGCCCCAAAAACTGATAAACGTATTTCAATTGAATTTGGATAGTATATTTTTTAGCCTCATGACACGGACTTAGGTTATATTTTAATCCGTTTGGTGGCGCATGAGTCGAGATATTCAGAAAATCCGTATTTATGATCCAACTCTGATGATATTAGGGCCAGTTGTTCAGTGCACGTTTAAACTTAGTTTAAACTTCGATAACTTAACTGTTTATATTTAAACTAAGTTTAACTACAGTGCTGTATTTTTAATGACTTAAATTTACCGAATCGTTGCCACTGTCGAATTGTATGATTCAGTGAAATCAAGCAGAGTATAAGTGCTGCTGCCAAATGTCGCTTTCGATCGTGGCTGTGTGAAAAATACGATTATGGTCGGCCTCAAGAGCTGGTTAGTTAAACTCAGCTTAACCGCGTCAAGTTGCCGGTTAAAACTAGATTTAAAGTTGATTGAAAAACGGCATAGCGAGTTTAAACTTAGTTTAATCAGCAAACAGAGTTGAACTTACCTTTAGAAAGGTATGGAGCTAGTGTAAAATGAAAAATAAAATGCGCTAGGTGGCGATAGGGGCGAGTTATCGAGAAAATCTTTATGTATGGTCCGAATTTGATGAAAGTAAAAGCGTTAATGATGTATGAAAAATGGACCTTTTGAGAACTACCGGGTAATTTAACGATGAAGCGCTACTAAGGTTAAATAACTTAATTTATACCCCCATAAAAAAAATTTACTCCTGCTAAAATTAAACCTTTTAGTAAGTGATGCATTTATTTATTTAAGAATGCAATATTAAAGTAGCAAAAATTAGATTTTCAACAATATATCACACTTTTGAATCGAGTCCGAAAATTCTCGGAAAGTAAGCATTCGAGCAAGTGGGGCAGGAAGCCCATTGCAAACTTTTTTCGGTCTATTTGATCGAATTTGGTAAAACTTAGTTTTATAATTTTTTTATATTTTCATAGCAAATATGTACCAAGTTTTATAGCTTAGAGTTCATACCTTTCTATAAGGGCAAATTGAAAAGTCCATGCAAACATTTATCAGGCGTCTCCACTAAAAACAAAATCTGTGTTACCGTATTAGATTACTAATCTTCAAACCATTAAAAACGAGCTTTCAAGAAGATCTGTCAATTAGTTTTTGTTTTTGGCAGCCATTCGAGTGTTCTTTCATCAAGACAATGCACCAGCTCACACATCAATGAAAGCAATGACAAAATTGACTGATTTAGGCTATCGCTCCCTCAGAATAGTCCTCCATGACTGGGAACGCGCTTAACATAGCGAAGTAAGGAAAGCCGCAGAAAACTCATTTCAATACATCAGCGCTGAGGTTGAGTTTCTCGTCGCTTTCCTAACATCAACAAAATGGTAGTGAATAAAGTCCTCTATAACTTCGCCCCTTATATGTGCCACTTATTTTCAACAGAAATTGTTGAAAAATGCATGCAAATTTAAAATCCTAGAAGGTGCCTTATTTCCATATCAAATTAAGGGAAATTCTCTAAATCCACAACTTATATTTTGCATTCAAAAGTTCTTACCTTTAGATCGGTTTTTTTTTTAACTCTGAAGTTACAGAGATATGTAAGGAAACGATTTGTGTCACGCGATTAGTTCAATATTTTATTGCTTATACTTGATCTGTTTGCTACGAGTATTCAGGTTTCACAAACAAAATTTTAATGCATTCGCTTTCCAGTGCACGTTGAAAGTAAGGAGACGACGGTCGTTTAGTAATCCTACGATCAGATATAAAAATTAACACAAAATTCTAAAAATATCTACCGGCCACCAGAGTCGAAAAGGTAATAAACATAAATTTTAATAATAAACGACAGCTCTGCCTTATCATTGCGCATTTAGCTGACGGGACGGCAATAACATCAAAAAACGTAATAATAAGGAAAATGGTTACAATAATACTCGCGTTCTGAGCAACTCTACCACCAGCAATGATTCGCATTCGAAGCAAATTCTACTTTACCACAACCACCACTCGGTTTAAGGGCCCATCAATACTCATGCTGATTACTAGTAAATGCTATTACAACAACAACATAACGACATCCACAGATAGCATTTTTAATTGCAGGCAACAACATAGCAAACAACTTGGCATTGCCGTCGATGGCAACAAAGTGTTCAGAAAAAAGGAAGTGACGGCAACAGCAACAGCAACGGCATCGACAATCAAGGCGAATAAAACTAAAATTTTGCGACTTTGAAAAGTTGTTGCAGCAACTGATGCTGTTGTTACCGTTGGCAGTCGGTATTGCTTGCTGGCTGCCGGCAGTTTGTGGTTTTGTGTGGGCAGCAAACAGCAAATTTTTCCAGAGCTATAGAAACGGCAATGACAACAGCAAATATCGTAGCAAAGGTAGCGTCGAGCAAAAAAGCAAAAGGCTAAAAGGCAGCTGATGACTGTTGCCAGTTGCCGGTTGCCGGTTGCCAGTTGCCGGTTGCCGGTTGCCGTTGATTGCATTTGTTAGTGTTATTGTTATTGTTAGTGCTGTTGATGTTACTGTTGCAGTAGTGTTGTTTTAACAACAGTTGATAGCGCGTTGGTGTCGTTGGTGGCGATGTTGGTGGTGGCGGCTTTACAACCGTTGACTTCAAATGAATTTACTTGGCCCGGGCGCCGGTCTCGATTCATGCCGAGTTACATATGCTTGTATGTTTGTATGTATGTACATATGTATGTATTTTATTTTTATACAAAGCAGAGTCGCATTGAGTTGAGCTCAATTGGCAGCTGGAAGTGAAAAGCGTGATGCTGCGGAAGGCCGTTCATTGACACCGAAAAAGCGAGCACCCAGACAAAAGAGGCAACAAGAATAATGACAACAAACAGAAAGAAAAAATTAAAAAAAAAAACAAAAACAAAAACAAGTGCACAGAAAACCATATCAACTGTAAGCTATGCACATACATACATACAAAAAGAGAACAGTAAGTTTTTTGTTTTTTTTTTTTTGTTAAATTCCATATCAGTTTTTTCCCATCACTTTACCACCACCGACCGACTGTATGCAACTGAATGTAAAATGACTGAGTTTATATGCGCCTACGAATATCTATGACATTTGCAATATGTGTTTTTGTCCCATTGCTATTGGCAATTGCAATTTTTTAAGGCAACTAGTCGACAAGTTGGCTTTTGTTTGGCGACAGTCAATGCCAATGTTGTTTGCCTGGTTGTGTGATTGTGTTGTTCGGCTGTTTGGTGACTAGTTGGTTGTTTGATTGCCGATGGCCGATGGTGGTGGGTGGTGAAATGCTTAATTGTTTGTTACCTTATTTGTTTTAAGCGCTTTATCCGATTTGGTCAGTTGTGTGCAGATTGATTTTTTACTGTTGAAAGTGCAATCAGTGGACTCTGAATGCAGCAATGTTGATTGCGTTTTCAGTGGAGTTTTATTCGAAGGAAATAATATCGAATGAGAGAATAGAGAAGTTTTATACATCGTTTGCAAATAACTTGCCTTGTAAATCGAGAGAGTAATTCGTCAGCCGACAAGTTTTACTTTGAACTAAATAGATTAAACGAAACTTGGTCTAAAGATCTGCTTTGCCGCCTTTCTTTTCATAAAAATGAGTGTAATGCCTCATGAGCTCCTTTAGGACGGAACTGCAAAAACAATACGACTTAGGTTTTGTTTTGTCCTTCATCCCATCCCTTCTTTGAGTGAAGTTTGCGAAATATTTTAAAACTTACGTTTCCTACCCTCATGTGTGATTTTTCACACGTAAAGAAGTCCCATATAATTTTCTATAGACATTTCAGTGGAATAGTCACGCTATGTCAGAGCTTTAACGTTGAGAAAAACAAATGAATACCTGAAACAAGTTATTTGATTGGACGATAATCTGAGCCGACATTTGGAAAGTTCTACAGACAATTTTGCTCCAACTCGAAATATTTTATAAATGGTCCGGAATTTTGGCAGTTTATTTAACTCTCTCTGATTGGGATATAATTTATTAGCAATTACTTGGTTTTCGGGGAGAATGCTTGTGTCGGCAATACATTCGTTCTTATCCTGATAGCTGGTTTGCTTTGAAACTTGCTATGTTTGAAGAATCCAACAGCACTTAGGAAAACCAAGTGGTGGTACAACAGAAAACATCAAGTTGAACATGTGGCTTTAGGTTTGGTCAGTGAACTGAAGAGCCATAACATAACGATGAACAATTTTTTCTTGCCTTACAATCTTGGTAAAAATCTTGTTACTGAAAGGTCTGACAAAGTGTGGGTACAACGCGACAAACAAAAAACTTCTGCACTGCAAAAACGGTCGCTTGTTCCAATTAACATTTGCATTGACCGAAAGCACAACCCTTGCTTCAAACAACGTCAGAAGAGACTACTCGAAACATATGTAAAATCGCTCCACAGACTATTCAAGGAGAGACTAATGGCACATTTGTTGCAGGGAGCAATCAAAATATAAAAACTATACACATTAAACTATGGATTGCTTCTGCCGAAATTGCATTTGACAGCGTACTCATAACCGCAAGGCTTGTGCCAAATGTATTGCCGATAAACCTGTATAAACAAAATAAAAAAATGCTTTCCTACCAAGAATAATTTCGTTGGCAGAAAATTCATACAAAATCCATATGTGTGAAAAGTCACATACGGGGGTAAGAAACGTTAGTTTATTTTTTTTTAAAGAGGAGATGAAGGTTAATATGTGTTAATCAGTTGAAGTTCACTTCATTTACTTTTTGCTCGAACTCTTCATTGGTTGGGAGTTGGCATTCATCATCGAAGAGTTTATGAAATTATTTTCTTTTTGGGCGATACCAGTTTGAAGCCAGTGCAGCCGATTTAACCAAAACTGGTAATTTTTTCGTAGATTTGGCTGATTCACAAGTTGTCTGAACGTATCATGAATGATAAACCATAAAATTTTTGATTTCATAACTTATGTTTTTAGATTGCATTGAAGTAAATACTTAAAACTAAGGACTGGTGTATTTTTTAAATTTTATGAATTTATGACTTGACACATTATGACACCTTGTGAATAACCCAAATGTGTTCTTTTTATTTTTATTTAGTTATTTATTGAAATTTAATATTTTTACACGCTATGTAGAACGAATAGGCTAAGTAGAAGGGACCACAAAAAAAAAGATTATTTTCCAAATTTCAAAGAGAAATGCTACGTCAATAACGATTAAAACAACATACTTCTTGCTACACGGACTACCTTCAGAGGCAATGATTTTTGTTTCTTGAGTTGTATTTAAAAAAAGAAAAATCAAATGTATTCGTTAGTTCTTGAGTTTTATGTTTTACTCAGTACGAAGGTGTTGAATTCAGAGGACGCAAAAGACCATCGCAAACGTTTGCCGATCGTTTTGTAACGAAATACAACTGATTTAGATCACTCGGAAACATTTTGTGAGCGGTAAATAGGAAGAAGAAAAGGCAATAATAGCATACACAGCTTACTTGGCTCATCTCGTTTAGGCTTTGTCTTTATGAGTATAAGCTAGGGGGCGTGAGTTCGAACCCATGCAAGAAGTCTGATGAGGAAATGTGGTGATCTTCGAAACAGCTATAACTTCTACCATTGCTGTTTTTCTATATTTCTTACAATTAAAAACTGGCCTTGAGCTCATACAATTATCGTTTGATATAAAAATAAAAAGGCCAAAAAATATTAATATAAATTATCCATAGTCATAATAAAATCTAAAAATGCAAAAAAAAAAAAATTTAAATTAAATAAATCACGCCATTTTCATTCAGTCCCTTAAAAAGATGTAACCAGATAACACTCGGCCATCTATTTTGGCCTACTTTGCATAGTTTCCGAATTTCTTTTAAATCTGTATAATAGTGCGATTGGTAAGCTTGAATAATAATACAGGAAAACTGATACAAAAATCCTTGAAAATCATCTAGGTATCCCGACTTACATACAAAACAAATGTCGTCTACATCCAAATGTTTGCGTTTATTAATTTTTTATCCTATCGGTACATGTAACAGTAACTTTTATGTTATACATAAAATGGTTTAATGAACTAACAGCTAAAATATGCAATTAGTAGGTAACCGTTAGAATAGTTCTCACACAAAAATGAATGTGATTGTGTCAAAGTTCACTCAACTCAATGTGAAAACAATTGCTTATGAATAACACAAACATTTTAAAGACAATCATATTAAATTGTGTGAAAATCTTGAGAAGCCAAAAAATTATTGCAAATTTAAACTAACGCACCCACAGCTTAAGAAATCTCTTTACAATTGTAGCTACGTTAAACGGACGATTGCAACACGGTATCCTCATGGTTAAAGTAATGAAAAATACAAAACAGAAATTAGCAAAACAGAATTCAAATATAAAACACATTTATTTACATATGTACAATGTGAACTAGTGCTGAGAAAAAATTCATTAAAAAAGCAGTAAAACAGAATAGCAAACTTCTACTTTATGAGAACTTTCTGCTTTTGTTCTACCCGTATATGCAATTCTATACACAACAACAACAACAATAACACACCCATCATTCAATTTAACAAACCGTACAATCACAATCGTCATGGGAATGAATTCGTTCCGATTTGTTAGTTTAGCCGTTATTATTTGCATAGCAGACACTTTACCGCATGAATTCAATCCTATTGCTATTTCATTGTTAGTGTTCGGCGTTATTTGATAACAGACGTTGGAACTAAGAACTGAAGACAGGTGTATAATGATGTAAATGCAGATTCAACACACAATCGTATCTTTATTTGGTTAGTTGCTATCTTTTTCATATAACCAACAATAATTTCACTACATACCTTTAATCTGTAGATATTGTTCAAACTAATTTTTAAACACATTAACTATCTCTGCAGACCTCCGTGCAAATTTCTTCGATGCCAGAAAGCACAATAAAGCTACTGTTCTCTGGTGCATTATCGTGGTGTAGAATTTAGCGGAGCAGTTCCTCCTTTTTTTCTTTTCAAAGAAATTTTTGAACACTTTTGGTTAGCAGCACATCAATAAATGTTACCAGTGAAATTGTATCGATTCACTATTGGCTTTGTCACCAGGACCATATTTCACAAAAAGCTTATCAACTTTGCACTTTGCAATTATCATCTTTGATAAGTTTGTTCCACAAAAAATATTTACACCTTTCAGCTCAAATTTGCGCGTCGCAGCGCCAATACTTTGCATTTAGCAAATTTTTGCAAAGAGTTATCAGTAACTCGCAAAGTGAGAGGGAAAAGGGCATATTCAAACAACTTTGAACTTATCTCTCATAAAGTTTCAACTTGCCAATAACTCATCATATTGAGTCAGGCGCAAAATCAAGAAAAAAACTTGCAGTGCTATCTGCGATAAAAGCCAACAATTTTTTTATTTTTTTTTTATTTATGTTTAATATTGGTAGCTCCGAAAGTTATTTAAAGATAATTCAATGGCATTTTCAAGAACACTTTCATTTGAAATTTTATTTAATCGGAAATATTCTTTGACCTTAATATTTTTTAGTACCGAAAGATTCACTCTTTCTCTATAAATCCTACTGACCACGTAGTCTTCACTGTTTTCTAACAAAAACTCGCGCCTAGGCATTTTGAATGCTTTAATAGTTTCACCACATTAATTTGATAGGTGAATGTTTACGTTGCAGATTCAACACACAGTTTTCAATAATTATGTAGCTTAGCTACTGTACTAAATACAGTTTTTGTGTAACACAATAGTAAAATTTGCGAAGACTTCTAAACTATGCCTTTCAATTTGCGCTTGATATTCCGTTAAAAATTACTTATGTTAATTGGAATAACCTAGCATATTGCTCGTATTATTAGCATATACACTTATTATTTAGCATATATTTAACTTCTGTGGAGCAGAAACTTATACAAAGTGATAAAAAATTGGTAAGTGTAGAGTGAAAACCTGATAAGTATTTTTGTCGTAGGACCCAGGACTACTTCTAATATACGCGTCACACTATGTTATTTACTATATACAACTCACATATTCTTGCCATTTCAATTGTACAGATGTATTGAATAAGTAGGTACTCTTTTGGGCCCATATGGATGTGCATATTGACTTAGCGATAGCTGCCCGGGAGTTCGTTCATGTCGAGCCTCGCCCTCCACTGAAAAATGTCCCTTATAGAATTTTTGGTACAACTATTTAACAAGTGATTTTAAGAGATAATGTATTCATTTCGTATTTAAATCGTTTGGAATTCATTCAAAGCTTCCATGCAGTTCAGTTGACGTCGAAAGGCGGAAGAAATTATGTGACTAATACATTGTTTTTGGTGGCGGAATTTCAACCGGGCTTTCATCAGTAATTTTACGTTTTCCCGTTTTAATTCTTAACGATTGTGTTTTTTTAAATATGGAATGAAACGTAAACTACTTCAAAACGTGAAACCACGTGTACCACTTTTAGATATTTCAAAAATATATAAAATATCATCACAGTACACTCGTAAATTGAGCTCAGCACAATATTCTTATAAAATTTTTGCTATCAAAGAAGTCATCTAGGCTTCTCAAACTGATTAATATATTTGTTGAAAAAATATTCAATGCATCTATTAACCCATTTTCTCATTTGCATATATATGTGCCGAATACAAAATACAAATCCGTCGAACATACTCACACACTCAGCCACACAAACCTTCACATTTATAATTTTATTGTAGTAGGATTTAACTTATTAAAAATGAAATATCCTTATTTGTATTAAATTTTCAAATAGTTAGCAACCCCTAAACATTTTTTCGAGGCTGAGTTTTCGTAAACTTCTGTCATTTAACACCGGTATTGTCATTTCTGCTATAAATTTAGTTGAATTTAAAACTTTCAAATAAGTGACAACCTTCTCCAAATATATTTCTCGTTTGACACCATTCTAGGTAGGCCTCTTCAAATCTTTTTCTAATAAAGTCTTTCGTTTCAGAGTAATATTATTATATTTCAGTAAGCTTAGAAATTGCATTTACTTAATGTTTTTTATAACATAACAACACTCTTCAAATATATTTTTCCCGATTCAGTTTTTTAAGCCTACATCCTTTGAATTCGATTCCGTGATACTGCCGTTAACTAAATAATTTTATTTTATTTCCTCTTTTAAGCAGGCTTTAACCCTCTCCAAAATTATTTCAAAAATAAAGATTCCTGTGATTTAACCTATTATAATTTCAATTATTTTTTTTTATTTAACCCTTAAATGCATGATTTTGTCTTTCGGTTTAAAAAAAAAATATGTATGGCAGCTGAAGCTTAGCTTAGCTTCATTAAGCTAAGAAAGATACCCAATATTGCAATATTTGACGCCATTAATTGTTTTAATTAAATGTAAACCTTTACACAGGCGGCAACTACCAGTAAAGTATTGGTTCAATGGGAACTCATGTAAAGGTCACTTAAAGATATAGCCTATGTTTTAATATAAGGAATAAGATATTTTGTGTGCTAACTTTCATACAAGTCTTTGGGCCTGAAAAGGTAAAGGCATGTTCACACATGCACTCACTCGCACACTCAGTCAGACACACAAACTTTCACATTTATAATATTAGTAGGATAGGATTTACATACTTTTATACAATATGAACACTCACATTTATTTATGGATCGTGCCGTGACGGCAAAGTGTGACGCGACCTTGAAAAATCACTCACATAGTGCTAAAAAGTGTTACTTCAAAAATGCCAATAATGTTCGTAATATACCGTGACATACCCTGAGATTCAGCCATCTCTGGGGTTGCATACAAACTTATTGCATGAAAACTTGGCTTATGGAAAATTTGTTCTCGGCCAGATATGTATATTCTGTTAAAGTTCAACAATTCTAGTAAATATCTGAATTACGAGTAAATATTTGAAATATCCAAACTTTGTTTGAATGCAAATTTTCACCTTTTCATATTCGAAAACGAAACTAGTTTTGAAGGGAGTAGTAAAAAGTAGTTGCCATAAAAGCCCCCAACATTTAACTGCACTAAAATATAGACTTAAAAGTACGTACAGATGTATGTATGTAATAAAAAACTTTATGAAGTGGACACAAATTGCACTTTTCTTGGTTTAATGAATTTTTAAAAACGTGTGCATTTAACAACTGTTTGGTCACGATATGTAGTGAAGTGTTAAAAAAATCATTTCGGAAGTCATAAAAGAGGGTAACAATCAGGTAATGCATAGAAAACCATTTAAAAAATATGTAACACGAAACTAAAATGTGCGCTGCTAAAATTTTTACACCGAGATTAGTTTTAATATTTGCAACAAAAAAAAAATCTGTACACATGTATGTGTGTGTGTACTGGCTTTTAAAAAAAATTACTTGAAAGTAATTTCAAAGATCACACTCAACACACTAGGTGGCGGTTGCGCAATACGTGTAGCTGGAGAATTCATTTCACTCTTCACATGTTAGCGTTTTTTAATTAAGACTATGGCAAAATTTAATACTTTTGCGCTTTATAATAAATATGCAAAGTAATAGGTTACAAATGAGGAGCGTGAAGAAGTTGTAATCATAACTTTTTTTCGTTTCGTTTTCTTTTAAACTTAATTAAATTGTATACAAAATTATTTTTTGAATTTTGGTGAAAATAGAAAAAGTTAGTTATTGCGTAAAATGTATTTAAAAAATGCTTTGCTGGGTGATAGTAATGACACGCTAAATATGATTCACCATAACGGATATATATTGCAAAATTTTTATTATCGTTTGGGCCTAGTAAAATGGCGGCAGTGTTGGGGTTAAAAATATTTATTTGCCGCTGTATGCCAAAATTAGGTGTGTCGTTGTGGGACTGCTAGCTTTTATTTGAAATATGAAAATTTATTGATCAAGTTAAAGTTACATTATATCTCCCATTCACCCGTCATTTGGTACACGCAACTGTTTTTTATAGGAGGAAGTGGTCGTCGCGTCGTTTTAACAAATCAGCCATAAAAACTGTTCTCGAACGCATTCGCAGAAATTTCCTTAGAACAGAAATTTGCGTCAAGGGAAATGGATACATCGACCAGATTAATTTCAAGACTTATTCAAAATGATCTCCACATGCTAACCTACCGTCGGTTAACTGGTCATCTTCTGACAACGCGCTTGATGCAAATTAGGCTCAACGTATGGAAGCGGCCTTTTTAACAGATGAGAAAATTTTCATTGTTAGAAAAAGTTTTTAATAAGGAAAATAATAAAATCTACGCAAAACTTCCAAAGACGCAAAAAAAAATGTTATTCAAAGGTGTTAACGTGGCCCCATCCAGCTGATGTAATGGTTTGGTGGGAATTCTTATGTTAAGGCGTTACACCACCGCTTCACTTCTGTTAATAAGGCAGTATGTTTAAGAAGGCGATGGAGAGCATTGGATCTTTCAGTAAGATTCTGAATTTTTTTTTTTTTTTTTTTTTTTTTTTTAGTAGGCAAAAAGCACCCAGCAGTGCCTTAAAGGGAATATTCCTGGTTGCATAGCTGCAGATGATGGGCCATCTGGAAGTCCAGATTGTAAGCCATTGGGCTACAGTTTGCACCAAGAGTTGAAAAACATGGCCAGTCGAATACCCCATAGAAGTTTGGAGGATCTCAAAAAATAGTTGGTTCGAGCAGCGTCGCCGCTGATTTTTGACAACTTTTTTTTGTTGTGGTTGAAAACCATTTTCCATCATGGCTTCTCAAATTTGGTTCACCGTTTCCATTTCGTGCATAACACGCCCGGGAATGTTTTTCACCCATTAGAGTGTTGTTAGCTGTGTGCTAGGTTGCGACGTCCTGCTGGAAATGAATGTCGTCCACATCCATATAAAAAACCGCTGGTCAAAAGTATCATTCAGCATAGTACAATAAAGCTATTAATTCTATAAAACGGCCTCAGCTTCATTTAACCAAAAAAAAAAAAAAATATGGTTTCATGAGACTACCGGCCTTAAAAACGCAACAGACTGTCAGTTGTTGATGATGATGGGGTTGTTTAACTAATTCTCTTGGACTTTCGGAGCCCCAAATAGAGAAATTTTGTTTGGTTCCATACCCATGGAGTTGAAAATAAGCCCCATCGGTGAGTATAATTTTCCCCTCCAAAAAAAAAAAAAAAAAAAAAAATGTCAGCCTAGAAAGCTAGGCGATGGAAGTGAAACTTCATGGATCTCGATGGGCACTTGAAATGAAAATACTCACCCGAGCCAGCAAGTTTTATGAGATAGAAATATTTCCCCGATAACAGAAGCCACTTTTCATTATTCTGGAATTTTTAAGGGTGTTAAGTTAATGAAAAAAGATAGTTGAAGTTTTCGCCTCCATTTATAAAAAATCTATTCATTCACTTCCATACTTTCATGTTCAAGAAAAAATACAATTGGTTTGTGGTATGAAAAATATCAAATGAAAACTCGTGATTGTAAATTATTTAAATATCTTGAGAAAATCGCATCTATTGTCGTGCCTGATCTGGTTGTTGAGTCTTTGGGATTATTATTCATTTTTAAATTAAATTTATTTTATAAAAATTGTACAAGTGGTTGAGCTTCTTCCAAGGCAAAACTGGCATTAAAATCACCGCTTTAAATCATTGGCTTAGTGTGCAAATCTTCTCCTAATTCTGCTGCACCAGAGGGAGTATATGCCAATAATGCTCTATGTATGAATTTTATTATATCGTTAATTCTCTGGTTCGGAGTGATATAGAGAACAATCATTGCCACATTCTGTCCGCCCCTCCACGCATGCTACCCCTCTCTCGTTTTATTTGGAATTACAGCCCAATGAGCGCAAAGAAGTTTCACTTCACAAATCGATAGTTTAAAAATGACAATGAAACCTCTTTTTGAAAGACCGTGCAGATATGCTACTGATATAAGGGAGGTATTATTAAAAGAAATGTTTCTAATTTTGGTTTCAATTTTTTGAGTGCGATTTAAATTTTCATTGGAATATGTTCTTATTAACTGATACTCAAAATCAGAAATTAATAGACTACATGCGTTTGCATTTATTTCAGTCGAATCTTAAAACCTCAGCGAAAAGTGTCGCTAGAATTTAGGTCATTCTATACGATACAACCCGCCCAATCAATCATCAAATGTATTTGCTTTATTTCCCAACACTGTTCTAATTTTGTTTTTCCTACTTATTTACTACATTATTAAAACGCCTGTGATATCTCTATGTTATTTTAACTTAAATAAATACACGCATACCTCTCGTTTATTTACATAAAACCACTACTTGTTGGCCGGCTATAATTAGAATTTGTTTTAATCACGCCTGCATGACTGAAAGTTAGACGATAAAAAATTGCTTTCCACGCTCTCAAACATATGCGTGTATATATGTATATTTCTTTATGCCTTTTTTGAGGCCTATAACAAAACCATGTGCGTATGTATGTAGGTATGTACATTAGGCTGTATCACTATCCGTACAAAAAAAAACAATTGACACAGTTTGACATCGGTATTTTAAAATTCATTACATTTTAAGACCTCAACGAAAATATTTTGGAAAAATGCTAAGATTTGCGTGAGCCAGACCGATTTTAAAATACTTACCTCCAAATCTGCAATAGATTGGTTTAAGAAAAACCTGAATACCTCAGCCAAAACTGTTCTGCTTTAGACTTGTAAGGCATCGTTGGAAAAAAATTTTCTTACCCTTTCAAGAACTTTAAGATATTGGAGGTGCAATAATTGCATGCGTCGACGATATTGTAATAGAAATCTCGGGCAGACACCTATCAACTCTGACTGGTATACTTCAAAGATCTCTCAACAAACTCTCTCTGTGGTGCGACTGGCGAGGACTGGGAGTAAATCCTGTAAAGACGATCCTAGTGCTCTTCACTAGGAAACCTAAGACACCGGATCTCAAAGGTCTAACTCTCAATGGGAATACCCTCGTAGTAAAGAGAGAGGCCAAATATCTAGGTCTCGTGGTGGATAGGAAAATTGGGGTCCCAATATTGCAGATAGAGAGCGTAGAGCAGCCGGGGAACTATACGCCTGCAGTAGGTTAATAGGAAAAAGATGGGGAATGAAACCTAAAATAGTAAACTGGCTATATACTGTGGTAGTCAAGCCGCGTGATATTGTGGAACGCCCTTGAGAAAGATTTAAACTTCAAAAAGATTGATAAAGTCCAAAGGCCCGCGTCCATACTCGTAATAGGTGCGATCAGAACAACGGTATTCAAGGCTCTGTACGTCCTACTGAGCTTACTTCCAGTAGACCTAGATTCTAAATAAGTGCTCAAGTACTGATTATGGCCCCGGCATGATACTTACGGAGTTTTCGAAATGTGAACTATGCACTGCCGACTTCTACACTCACTCTAGCTTTCACGACCTTCCTACCCTCAAGGGAAGAGTGGAAACTGGATGCGGTAGGGATGAGCGAGTTCATCGATTAGCTTCCGCCTAATGGACCACTGTAGCATTTTTCAGGCGAAACTGATGGCGGAACTTGGTCACTGGCCGAGTGTGATACGATATCAAAGGTTCGTATCTACATTTTCACTGATAGCTAGGCGACAATAAAATTGCTCCAGAAATAGTCGACAATGTATAGGCATAAAATGCCGCACATCTCTCAACGAGATGGTTCAGTCATTTCACCCAAAAGTCGTATGGGTCCCAAGCCATTGCGACATAGAGGGGAACTGTAAGGCCGATGAACTCACGCGACTTGGCACTAAACTTCCTGCAGAGGATACAATTGATGAGATAGGTATATGCTTACCAACTTGCAAGCTACTTGCTGCCGACAAGCTTCTTACGCTGGCAAATGACAGATGGCGGAACGAGATTACTTGTAGAATTGTCAGGAAATTGTGGCCGGTACTAAGTGCTAAAGGCACGGGCTTACTATTAAAGTTAAGCGTAAAGTCAACGTGATTGTATCTGTCATAACAGGGTACTGTTTCATAGGTAAACGCGCCTATCGATTGGGCGCACGATTGCGGGATTTCTGTAAAGTTGTCAAGATGAGAAAGAAGAGGAAACGATGTTGCACATCCTGTGACAGTGCTCCGTTTTATCCAGACGAAGATTTTCGATAGCTTGGCAGACCTTAGATGGACAGAAATCACAGATCTTCTAAAAGTCGTGAAAAATTGGAAATTGTTTTAGGGGCAATTGGGAATTGTTGATTCCCATGTGGTATCACAACGGGTATCGAGCCGAAGTGTGTCTCTGACGACAGCCGTCATAACGTAACCTAACCTAATAATTTCAGTTTCTTTACAAATGCTACATATGTAGGCTACTTTATCATCGCTGGAGGTATTTTTGAAAATATAAAATAGGTATTTCCAAATTGGTCCAGCGCTGGTGGAGAACCCTTAACTTTTTTTTTTCTTTTTTCATGAGGCATACTAATATACAAATATACCTATTTATATGTGTGTATGTGTAAACGTGCTTTCCAGCAATAGTACGAGTATTCGAGTATCTGCCTTTCTTCGTCGCTGTTACATTTGCTAGCTGCCGCATGTGGCATGTTGGTAGGTGTCGTGTTGCGTGTTCAACGAGAAATTCCACTTTCATGCATGTGATGATCGTCATCTCTATCGAGTTTTTTTTTTCTTCTTTTTATTGCTTGCTTTATTTTTCTCTTTTTGTAACATTATTATTACTTTTTTGTTTTTTTGTTTCGATTGAAGCAAACAAGTCAACGATGCTAATGCTGTAGCAATTCATATGGCAATTTTTGAGGTCAGTGTGGCAACAACGAGTTGAACGGTAAGTGTAGTAGTCGAGTTGCTGTCGACGAAATTTGAGTGAAGCATTAGAATTGTACGAGTGAGTAGAGGGAGAATATATTGCATGGTCGTGCATACAAATGTGAAAATTTAGAGATTTCTCAATGGCATATGACCTGCTCTATGATTATTAGCACTGCAGTGTGATTTTTCTGGCAGTTTGCTATTTGTCTTACTAAAATTTCGTTCAGCATTTCAATTTGTTTGCCGAAGATTTATGAAGGCTCATGAACAGCAGCGCCTTCAGATAGGAATATTAATAAAAGGCAAAATTACTTACGCTATTTTTCGGCTTAATTTAAAGTAACCTAAAATTTTTATTTGCTCTAAATTTAAATATTGAAATTTAGTTTTTTTTTAATTTGAGTTTCTTTAGGTTTATTGCTGGAAGTATTCTCTGGCCTTTAAATATTAGTCGTACCTTCAATAAATACAAGTCAATTACTTGATTGGCTACAAACGATAGCCGTAAGTAAAAATTTAAAAGCCACCATGCGAAGATTAATCAATTTCGTATGCAGATACCAAATAAATATACAAACTTATAGCAACAAGATGAGAAATAGCAACAAATTATGAGTACGTGGTCAGCGGCCGCACCAAAGGTGAAGTTATTTCACATTGAGACTAAGATCAAATAGGTAGAGTCAAGTAATAGAATCGCCAGTCAAATGAAGCCGAACTAAAGTCGAAACATTGTTTTTTTTTTCAAATTGACATTCAATAAATGAATTTGCAAATAATTGCTAATTGTCTTTTCTTGTTAAATAAACATTTGATTCAAGTCCAAGTAAGTCACGACGAAACCATTCTGCATACGCGTATTTGCTATTTCGAACGGTATTTACTTGAAGTCTTGTATACTTCCTGTTATTTGAGTGGAGTGACATTGAGCGCTTTCTACTCATAAACTATACTGGTATGTAGTTGACCTTCAGTTCAGTTGACGTCCTAGACTTTAACTTGTTCAAATATTGCATATGGTTGAGAAATATGAAAATAATAGAGATTTGGAACATTCTCTTTAATTAATTTCAATGAAGAAGTGCTACTAACTCAATGTCGAATGGTGTAATATTTTTTGCGAGATTTGGTTATACAAATACAGGTTTGAGATATGTGTGTATCGAAAGTAGATACTTGGTAAATTCACTTTATTTTTGCTAGCACATTCTTTAATTTTTGAATGACCCCTTGTCTGAGAAATAAATTAGTTTCCGAAGAGTTTAATTTTTTTTGCAAATTTCAAGTTTGAAATATGCTTCGAATGTATGTTTGTGTCCAAGTGATATCATACAGTAATTAAGCGTTCCAGATTATTATTTTGATGTTTATATGTTTATTTTAAGCGATTTTATCATAACTTACAGACTTTGTTCAAACCAAAATTCAGTTAGCCCATAAATCACAGCTGAAAATGTTTTGATTTCATTAGGTGGAAAAAATGGAGAAAACAACTTTTGAACGATTTTTTATTTAATTTTATTTTCTATTTTTTTTTAATTGTTTCAAAACATTGCAAATTTTTCTTTTTCCCTTGTACATCATTTGGGCTGTTGCTGTACGCCGGCTTGTAGAGGCAGCTGCCATCCCCGCATGGTATTCAAAACATATTTTTATTGACAATTTTTTTAAAATTAATCCCTTTCAATTTTCTCAGCCATGGTTATGTTGTTATTTCTCCAATAGATTTGAGTGGACTTTCGTTTTATTTTACATTTCGCTTTAGTTTTATCTTTGAACAGTCGTTACAGGGTTGTACAAAAAATCATATAGAAATTTATTGTCATCATTATTTTTTTTCTGACAATTAATAATTTGAATTGTTGTATGTTAAATTAGGTTGCAATTCACTATCGTACCTACAGCGTTGAGTTGCCTACTAGTTGCAGCAAAGAACGTAGATTACAAGGAATTTGTATCCCATCCCACCGTTCTTCTAACAGAAAATCTCGTCCAATTCACGATATTAGAACTAATTAACCCTTTGCTGATTGATATTAAAATCTGATTAGATCCAATTGGTGTATGTGTGTGGCGAATTGACGAGAGTACTTGCCACAGGAAACGAAACGTTTTTTATAGCAGCGCGCGTCGTACCCAAGAATGATAGAATAAAAGATTGCGTTAAATGATCTGAGTATCATACTACATAATCCTTTGTTGAAAGTAATAAATAAAAAATAGGGATTTATTTGGACTGAAGACTGACGAGATTCTTAAGATATGCATAGAATGGCAGCATGTACATCTGTGTTTTAAAATTAATTTTCTGAATTTCCTCTTGAATTTGAATGAATAATCCTATAAGTAAAATTCGCACTTTAGACGTTATGAAAATCAACGACAAATTATCGAGCAACCAAAACAAATTGGTAAGTGCACATGGCCTCGTCCGCTTAATTTTCCTAGTAGTATGATGATCAGCGCTTCACAGTCTATGGCGAAAGGAAATGGATGAGTAGATTTTAGTCTAGCAGGTTCTACATAAGCTGAGTTAAAATGTGAAGGTTAAATTACACAGCGCAAAAAATTCAGAGTCTCAAATAGTTTTTTTTTTTTTGGATCTGAATACAATTTTAACAAAAATCAGAAATTTTATTGCAAATATACAGTTTCCATCTATTTGCTCGTAATGTTGTGCCAATGAAGGAAAGTATAAATAAATGTTGGAAAACTATGATAACTTTTTTTAAATTTTATTTTATGTATTACAGTAATTGCTTGTAGATGTTTTCTGAAAAGGAATATAGTAAAACTTCCTCAAGAATAACTTTGTAGAATATTTCAACCCCAAAGCGACATTTGAAGTCAATATCATGTCAAAAAAAAGTTTCTGTGGCTCTTCGAAAGGGCTTGGGTGGGGTAAAATGTTAATCATATTCATGTTGGTTGCCTAAATCGCCGATTCTACACAGATTTAGCAAACTAATTGAATATAGATAAAGGCAATAACGGCTTATAAATATGCGCAATATATTACATAATTAAATACAAAATATTTGTGTGATAAACAACACAACACGCCTTTCGTGACCTTGGGTTCGGCTGAAAGCCGGAAGCAACAGTGGTAAGAGATTAGAGTTGGAAAACTCTGAAGGCTTAAGGCTTAAGACCGAAGAAGTTATTATCCAACAATGTGTTTATACCGACATAAAAAGGCAATGCTTGTATTTTAAGATGTTAGCAGTAATTTTACAATAAATGTTAAAAACGTTATGCTACATAACCTCAAATATAGGGGAAAACCACGATTTTCACACTTTAGCTTATGATATCTTGAAAACCGGACGCAAAAGTATACACAAGTTTCTGGTCCTGGAATCTTGTCGGCCTGTACATCTGCAGTTATATTTATGCACTTTACATAGATTTAAGCATATTATCTATTTTATAACATATTTAAGGTTATCTACTTACATTTATATGCATAGCTAAATTTTCGTTTTGATCTGAAAATACAAGAAATATTGGTTAAAATTTGGATAATAAAAGTGTTCTGTACTAAATTAAAATAAGCACAGCAAATTTATTTTATTTTTACAAGAGATTTAATTTTAAGCTTCGCTCCATTTTAATTGGCAATACAGCAACTAAAAGCCGATAGCAAGCGCTCAGCTCAGAAATAGATCCGGTATGAGTATACGTTTTCACAATCGCTCAAAGGGTGCTAGAAATGCATCCTAGTAGTACGTTTCCGTTTTATTATTTTACGACAGAGGTTAACATCACAGGAGCCTTAAATATTTTCCAATTAGACATTAAACTATGTACATACACTCTATTGCAAAACTATAAATCCAAATTTCTTAAATCATGTCTCTAAGTAGGCAGTGAATGAAATTTAAAGATTTCAATTAATTCCAAATTTTTGATCAATAGTAAACTGCAAATATTGAGTAATGCCGCGTAGATAAGGTGGGTTCCGGGGTTTGCGAAATCGCGTCACAAATCGGGTGGTCTCACGGTTTTGTTTCTAGCTTTTTAAGAAAGAAAAGTATAAATGGATTAAATAAAGCAGGAGTGAGGGGAAAAAATTAAATAAATTACTGAAAGTTGCCGCCAATTAGTGTCGTTTGGCTCAACTTCAACAAACGGTGTTTAGAGTGTTAAAAAGCAACGAAAATTTGGAGTTTGCTAAAATGAATGTAGTGTCCCGGCTTTTGCCACGCCATAAAGTTGCTAAATGTTGTATCAGGTTATATTTTTGGATGAGGAAAAATTTTAGCTGGACGGCTCAAATTGGTTGAATGGATATTGGCACGATCTTCGAAATGTGACGGTATGGGGAGTAGGGCTGGGAATTCCATCTGGATCTTTCAACTATCCGGATATTCGAATATTCGAATTCAAGTAAAAATCTGGACATTCGGACATCCGGATTTCAATATAGTATTCGGATATCAGGCTGTTAGAAATTAATAAAATGCAACATAAGTGAAATAAATAAATGGGCAATAGGCAACGCAAAAAGGTTTCGGTATTAATTTAAAAGTCTCTATGCCAAACACCATTCACGAGTTGTCTTTTTCCATTTCAGTTTTGTTCGAATAAAATGATAAGCATCGATTATCTAGCCGTACTACTAAGTAGTGTGAACCCCGTCCTCAAAAAATTAGGTCGCATTTGGGCATTCCAACAGAATAATGTAGCAATCCATACCAGCAAAGAGACAGGAAAATGGCTACAAGAAAACCAAATTCCAACTCTAGAATTACCAACTGGCCGCCCTGACCTTAACCCCATTGAGAATGCTTGGGGGGTATTAGTTAGAATAGGGAAATTTAGATACCAATTTACTTAAATCTTTGTGTCTAAGTGAATGGAGCACAAATAAAGTAATACACAGAGCTAACAAGCTTACCTGTAATTAAAGAGGAAATCAGCTGGAAATCAGGAGATAATTTCTTGTTTATTAATTCTTATTGAATTTTATTCTAAAATATGCAATTGAAAGAAAAATTCTCTTCGCAATTTGTGGTATGCGCCCTGATGTTGTAACACCATTTAAGGTCTTACATTTTCACGCCGACTCCGAGCGGCGTATGTTTTTTTGCGAGAAGTTGCTTTTTTTCATGGCAGAAATACATCGGAGGCCGAGTGAAGTAAAGCTTGTATAATTAAATAATAAATGGTTTATAAAAAACAGTGTCATATTTATTTTCGGAAAATAATCTACGTAAAAAAGTATAGCTGCCAAAAATTTTACATTTATAAAATCTTCGGCTTACTAAAATTAAGAGGAGATTCTAATGAAAATCACGATTCCCTTCTTAATTATATTGAAGCGGCTTACATTTTAATTGTACAGGTTATTTACTACATTTTATTGAAAAGTTTTTATCTCAGTTTTACATATTACCTCCTTGATTTTATTGAAAATACATACATATGTACTCAGTCGTAATAAGAAGGGCTTCTTATCGGAAAAAAATCATAGAGAATTTCGCTAATTTTTGTTCTGATTCATAGGGCCTTTTAGGTGGGTTTTTCGTGGCTGTGTAACAATTCAAATTTTAGTTTTTCATTAGTTAATGTTTTAAGAAATGGCTTTTAAAAATTTGGATTTATAGTTTTGCAATAGCAGGTTTTACATACCGCCAACTCTCATCGAAATTGTAGCCGAGAAAGATTGAGATAGTGTTGTCACCATTCAAAATTCATTGAACACAAGTTTTCCATATTTCTTAATATGTCTCAGTTACATCAATTATGTGCTGGGTTTATAGTTTTGCAACAGAGTGTATTTGTGTACGTTTGTACTGGTTTTTATGCAAAAACAATTCTGCTTAAAAACCATTAACTAAGCAGTAATTAGCATCTTAACAACTAAATGCGGCGGACTTTAGAATATAAAGTATTTATATGTACTTATATGCTGCGCGGCTATTAAAAATCTCCGTTTTACGCATGCAAATGCAATACTTCTAACTAACTACGCTAAAGCTGTTTGGAGTCTGGCATTTAACGAGTATGTTTTTTTTTTTTTTTGAATTTTACTAACTAAACCAGTTTGATTTGGCTTTGATGTACCCTCACTTAGTGAGTCAGTCTGACGGCTATTGATTAACGCAATTCTCACGCTGTGTACCTAATACAATTACCCAGTCGGCATTTTATTGACTAGTTATTTTGTTTACATCCACACATCCATACATCCATACATGCAGATGTGTGTGACTAACAGTCTATAATGGCTGATTTTGTTTTTTGATTTTTTTAAACCCAAGTGTAGAAGGTTAATATGAGTATGTACTCGTATGTGGATAATGATAATGACGTGTTATGTATGTATGTGAGTATGTTAGTTCGGGTATAAGTATTTAAAGTTTTCCGAAAAGCTCGGTGGGTATTTAATTAATTACATATTGGATTGTTATGATTGAATAAATCAAAATATTTTCGATGTATTTTGAGAAAGTGTGAAATTGTGAATTACAATTTTTTTTTTATATAATGGTTTAAAGCTTGCATTGAGATAGGCAAATCGATCAAGGCATTAATGAAAGTTATTTTAAGTTAATGGAATGCGAAAAAGAATGGAGAAATGGGTAAGGCATAGAAAATCATATTTCAACGCTGAACTGAATTAAAAATTTACAAAAAGCAGCAGTAATTCGATAATTTACATGAATTTTATGACGTGACCATCAGCCTGATTTCAACTGTTGCAATCCCAAAAATTCTATAGATAAAAAGGTCTAAATAAATTTTTGATATTTTCAGGAATATATATTAAAATCGCTAAAAATCTCCGCTATTTTTAACAGTTCATAAAATATAAAAATATGTAGCCAAAAGTGTAACTATAAATTTATTTTAAAAAAATCAGATCTAATATTTTTATTGTTGTTTGCTTAGACTACTCAATTATATTAAAAAGTTTATAATTAATAGACAAAATGTAGCAACAGGAATGTGACAAAAAAATACAAATTTATGTTTGTTCAATATGTGAAGAAACGCAGGTAGTGCGCCCACGAATGATTAGTAAAACAGTGAAGTGGTCCGGAGCGAAAATAGTAGGGACCGAAACTAATCGTTATTTTGATATTTTTCTTTGGATAAAAGATCATTTGGAAAATTTCATTTAAAACAAAACTCGAATATATCGATCTAATCCTTATGACATATACTATGCAAGTCTGACCATAGTTTTATTTAGAAGATTTTTTGTTTTAAATCAGTGCATAATAGTTATTTTGTAATTTTTATTATTTCGATCAAGTTTGATCGTTGTTTTCTATTTCTTATTTTTGCGATCGCTATTTGGCGTTGTTTGTTTCAAAAAAAAAAAAAAAAAAAAATCGATATTTTTGGACCTACATTTTTTCGTTCAAATTTGATTAATGTTTTATGATTTATATTTTTTCGTAATTTTTATTATTTCGATCAAGTTTGATCATTGCTTTCTATGTCTTATTTTTGCGATCGCTATTTGGCGTTGTTTGTTTCAAAACAAAAAAAAGTTGATATTTTTGGGCTTACATTTTTTCGTTCATATTTGATTGATGTTTTATGATTTATATTTTTTCGATCATAGAACATAACTCGTTTAATTGGTGTTCTTGCTGGGATTGTTCTCGTCGAAACATTTTTTGCATTTATTATGATGAAAAATTTTTTAATTGAAATTTTTATAAACTTTATTTTTGAAAAAATCAAAATCACAAAATATCGATAAAATATAATCGGAAATATTTATATACAAAAATAACGATTACTTTTGATCGAAACAATAAAACAAAATATCGATCAACTATGATCCAGAAATAACGATGAAACTTTATCCAAAAAACAAAAGTCACAAAATATCGATCAAATGTGATCGAAATAATAAAAACCCGAAAATAACGATCACTGATCAGATCGTATGAAAATCAGATTAACATAACTTAGATTTAGGATTTAGATTCAAGCTATAGAACAGCGTTTATTCAATAAAATCAATGCTAATGTTACTTTGTGGCCCATTTAGCAACAAATCTTGCCCTACGGACCGCTGGCAGCTTTCGGATATGAAAACAGATTATTTTGAAATTAAAGAAATGTACAAGTATAATATACAAGTATAATAGCAACATTTTGAAAAGTTCATTTTATACACTTTTCCGCTTATCTACTTCCCTTGTGAGCCTGTACAGCTCTACAATCCTCTCTTCCCAAACTCTAAAGCGATTCGTAGACACTCTTCAATTGTTGCGCTTTTTTGCTGTTGCTTAGTGATATTTGCGAAGCGATTGGAATACGACGAGAATGACTTCGTAAGGAATTCATGGTAGCACTAGAGGAGAACCAAAATTGAGGCTGCTATTATTTTTGCAATTAATACTTCTTACTTTTATTGTCAAAAGTGCCAACAAATTTTGACAGCTGCCATTGCTGCACAACACCTTTTGCGGCCGGATAAAGAACTCAAACTTAGGCCAGGCAGTTTTCAGTGGTATGGAGGACAAAACCGTTATTTTCGGAGATCGCTGAAAAATCGGATGCAATGTTAGCTTGTGCATTTTAGATATAGCGAATGCTGGAATCTGGCTGCATCTTGATTAAACTCAATATCAAAGAATTTGTAACTGTTTCTGTTTTGATTTTCCGTTGTCGCCCTGCCAAGTTTGGTTGGGAGACAAAACGGTTTCAGCGAAAAATGATACTGTAGATGGCACAACGTTGAAATCTTTTAAAAATGGATGACGAAAAATTATTCCAATATGCATCAATTTTATAGTTCTTAAAAATTGCTTTTAAAAATAAAAATGCCTAGCCTTTTGTAAGAATATTACACGAATCGTAGTAATTAAAAAAAATCAACATGATTTCAAAAAAAAGCGTCGCATAATTATTTTTATTCTCAGCAATTTAAGTTTTGCTTAATTGCCTTTGCAATTATCAATTTAATGGTATTCCAACGAATGTATTTAATATCTAACAAATACATTTGCTAAAAGCTTTCGCATAAAAATTCCGCACTATTAAAACATACATATGCGTATACTTATACATCTACATACGTTCACACACAATTGAGCATAAGGCTGCCGACAGAATGCACCCTACTAGCGAATCATGAAAAAGGAAAATTCAAAATTTAGTCACTAGAAAAATAATGGAGGTGGAGATTATGAAATGAAGCAAAGAACATTGTTGAAGCCAAACAAAAAAATTAACTTCTTTTATTTTCCATGACTTTAATGACATTATCTGTACAATGTTTATCTTTAAGATTTTCGACGGAAATATTTAGATCAAAGTAAGTATTTAACAAAACCTTACTTGAAGAATCAAAGTGTTAAGTTTAATAATTACAGAAGACCTTGTGAATTCAAAGAATATATGTTTTCATTTCAATTAAAAATAGAACTATTCCCACCTACACTAAAGTGTAGTATTTTACTTAAGAACTAAAAAATCTAAATAAATGAAAATGTGGTTTGTAATGATTCGATATCGCTCACCTAATGTTGTGCACATTAGAGTGGATATCTTGTGCAAATGAATATGCTTCTATTTAGGAAGCGACGGCAATTTAAATTTAATTTGTTGAGATGGAAACCGTGAGATATCGGAGGGAAAGTACTGTTTTAAAAGTATCACATACCCAAAAATATCGAAATAAAAATACTTGAAAACCACAGTATATTAAATTTAAAATAAAGTTTAGTAACAATTTGATGGAGCGTTATCTGTTTACCATCTGAAAGTGTTTGCGCAAGTTAGAACCTTGCCTCACCACACCGAATTTGCAGGTTCTTCTTCTTTGAAAGGCAAACTGATATCTAAGTCATATATCTATCATGGTGGTCATATCTTTAACACCAAAATTGCAATAATACTGTTTGCTCTGTTTAAAAAGTTTGAAATTTTGATGGAAACCTTCTCTATTTTTATTAAAATGTGAACAAATTTGGATGTATAGGGGATTTATTGTAGAATGAACAACATCCGAATCACGCCAATAATCCCCTTTTTATACTTACATAAGTACAGTATTGTTCTTATCTTAAGCAACGAAATTCACTATAATACATTTGGCCGCTTATTAATTTATTTTTAATTATTTTTTATAAAAGTATAAATCATTGTGCAACATAAACAATATAAATAAAAGTTTCCAACTCTTTACGAAATGCACAAAAATGCATCATATTTCAAAATCTTCAAAGTTTTTAGTCAGAATTTTTAAAAATTTTCAAGATATGCAGTTTTGTAGCCCATTAATTTTACTACCACAAAAAGTATGTTCCAAATGAATCAAAGCTCTGGTTGATTTTTGATATTTTTTTTAACAGGCGTTGTTGGGCATACAAAAGAAAATTTTGTTCTTTCGTTATATGAAGGAATGCCCAACAACATCAGCAAAAAAATTTGTCAAAAATCAATCAGGCTTTAAGCCACATGAAACTTG
This sequence comes from Anomoia purmunda, assembly GCA_951828415.1. Taxonomy (NCBI): domain Eukaryota; kingdom Metazoa; phylum Arthropoda; class Insecta; order Diptera; family Tephritidae; genus Anomoia; species Anomoia purmunda. Next base: position 28,695,071 of record OX639996.1, on the reverse strand, counting down.
CACTTTTTGTAGAAAATTTTATTTAAAAGCTTTTAAAAATTCTGACCCAAAGGTTTGAAAATTTCACAAAAAGTTTTTGAAATTTGATGAATTTTTGTGAATTTCGTAAAATATTTGGAACTTTTATTTATATATATATAGTTTATGGTGCACAGTGAGCAATGCTTTTATAAAAAAAATATTAAAAACCAATTAATAAAAATAAGCGACAAATTTTATTATGGCGAAATTTGTTGCTTAAGATACGAGCAATACTGTGATTTCAAAACTAGCCATTAAAGTGCCAGACAAAATAAGCTCTTGAATTGAACATCCAAAACAAAATATCGCTGGTAAGTTTTAAAATGAGAGGGTTTTTACTTTACTTATTCATTTTATTTACTAGAGTGATAAAAAAAAAAACAATTGTATTACATTTACATTTACAGCACGCTCTGTAATCAGCCTTACTCGTACACTTATAATCACTTAATTGAATGCTATAATAATGACTGTATTAGGGTTACCAATTAAATCTACTCTCGCACACAAATTAGTTAAAATTATTTTAGTTACACTTTAATATGCAATTAAAATTGTATTTCTAGTATCTTAGCCGCAACACATGCTTTTCATTGGCTTCCGCAATCATACTCGTATTACAATTTATTTATAAGTACAATATATACTCATGTAAGTACATACATATGTAAGTATATAGTATACTCGTATACTTATTTTGTAGACACAGTTGCCACTTTGGCTAGTTTTTACCAAAAATTGGTTGGCTTTATTTCACATTTTCAGTATTTTTCAGATTTTGACAAAAGAATATGTGGATTTGAGATTTTTCGAAAACTATATAAACAAAACTACAAACAAATCCAGGGTATTTAAACGCATACCTAAATTTAGTAATTGTAGTAAAAATAACATACAGTCCTATTCATTCGAACATAAATCTAATTAAAAGTAGCTGCTCTGAATTATCGTTCGCTACTGAATAAAAAAAATGCTAAGCCTCTTTAATTTATGCCATGGCACTAAAAGTGATATAAAAATCAAGAGTGAAATACTATGCAGTGAATTTATTGACTCAAAAAATGTTGCAAACTAGACGGAAGAATTTTTGAGATAGCAATTACATCGTACAATGATGCAGTCGGCGATGATTCGCTACACAGCGTTGGGTTGATGAAGTCCATTGTTGCGGTGCGGCCAAACACAAAACAACTGACTGATGAGCATATAAAAATTTATTGATATGCCACAACAACAGCACGGGTTTCATATCTAAATTTTTCTTTTGTTGTTTTTACTTATCTTTCGCTTTCAACTTCTATAAGCCACAATAGGCGACTGCGCGCGCGTCTGTGATTTGTATTCCAAGAGCTGAAGATTAGCCTTTTGACTTTTATAATTAGCTGAAAACCTTTGTCATTGACCTATGCGCATTCAGGCATTGTTCATAAAAAATATAATTAATTTCACCGCTCTATAAATTGAAAAGGGGTATTTTTGCTGCTGAGTTAAATTAATAATGGATGAGGTCTTAAGTCAAAAAGAGGTTACGAGTCGGGTACTCGTTATGTTCGGTTAATTCATATTTATCAAGACGTAAGCTAAACAGAAATCTGAATAGGAATATAAGTTAAAAAAAACCAAAAAAGGCTTTTAAATTTAACGAATAAAGCAAAGATGATATTTTCAAATAAAATTAGTTCATACTTTTCCTTGAATAGTAATGCACTCCATAAATAGTTATATGTCTGAGCAAGTAGAAATAAATGGTTGTAGAAATACCCCATTCGAAGAAATTATAAAACCAAAGTATTAATTTTTTCATCAGTTTATGGCAATTACAATGAAAATAATATTTACACCATAGAAAACAAACTCACTTTTTAAACTGAAACTGGAACAAAAATTCAGACATTAGAATGAAAACATGTTGCGATCAAATTCGTAAAATATAAGAAAATTATATATAACTAGAGATACCCCAGACTTTGTCTGCGTTTCTTACTACTTTTCCAAATACCTACAGCAGATTTAAAAGCTTAAAATGCAATTTCTATGAATTTAAAAAAAAAATGTTCCATAGTCACAGTAAATATTGAGTCGACCCTAAATTTAGTAGCAGTTGTTTTCAGGGACCGTAACTGTTATGACTTTTTTTAAAAGAGTCAATAAATAGTTGTTATTTTTCCACCGATATATTTTCAGTCAAAAATAAAAGTTAAAATTTGACTTTTATTTTTTCAGTCAAATATAAAAGTTAAAATTTGACTTTTATTTTTTCGGTCAAATATAAAAGTTAAAATTTGACTTTTATTTTTTCGGTCAAATATAAAAGTTAAAATTTTACGTTTATTTTTCCAGTCAAATAAAACAGTTAATATTTGACTTTAATTTTTTCAGTCAAAGAAAAAAGGTAAAATCTGACTTTTATTTTTTCGATCGAAAATAAAAGTTAAAATTTTATTGCTAATCTATTTGAATGTAACTTTTTAAGATAAAAACATTTTGTTGATACGTATAAACAAGACATTTGTCATTTGTTGTATAACTTAAACCTTAAATTAAAGAAATTAAATTATTGTCTAGGAAATATATTAACAGAAGACGGAAAATTGCAATTAAAAGGAAGTGAGTTTTTTACTTTGATTTTTTTTTATTATTAAAACATATCGTATTGTAATATGTAAACTGCTATTTTTAACCGAAAAATTAAAACTAAAATTTTAACTGTTATTTTTCACCGAAAAAATAGAAGTCAAATTTTAACTTTTATATTTGACCGAAAAAGTAAAAGTCAAATTTTAACTTTTATATTTGACCGAAAAAATAAAAGTCAAATATTAACTTTTATATTTGACCGAAAAAATAAAAGTCAAATTTTAACTTTTATATTTGACCGAAAAAGTAAAAGTCCAATTTTAACTTTTTTTTTTGACTAAAAATATATCAGTAAAAAAATAACCGTTAATTAAAAAAACAAATTCTTTCCAGCTAACTTTTTAAATTGAAATTTCGAAAATAACTATTATTTTCGATCCCTGGTTGTTTTACATAATTTTCTACGGGAAATCAGCGAAAACTAGTTCCACTAAGCTAAGTGTTAAATTTTTCTCGGCATTATTTTGAACTGACCAAAGCTTTTGAGATTTAAACTAAGTCGAACCAGGAATAATACTATGTGTCTTAAAAATTTCAATACCGAGAAGATTAGGACTTAACCCACATTTAACCATCTGTGCAATTCTGATTTGTGCAATCTGTCTACTATCGTTGCTTTGTGCGATGAAAATGTCAAAATTGTGTATGTTGTTTACATTTTAATTTCATATTAATTGGAAATTTATAATATGTTTTTCATTTCATCAAAGTCGCTTCATAAATACAGATTTTCTGAATAATTTGTGCCAGCGCCACCTAGCGCATTTATTTGTCATAGAGATATTTATTTATTATTGCACGAGATCCATACTTTTCTAATATCATCAATACCGGACCGTAAGTGCGGATGTTTGAAATATTCCGACTCATGCGCCACCTAACGCATTAACATATAATCGCTACATTTTTATATATAAGTGGATACATATATATATAATATGAAATTAGTATATATTTATCAAAATTTGGGTAATTTATTTTGAATCTACCTCTCATAAAAATTTCTTGAGGCATTGACCGAGTTAAATAAATCCAATATCCTTCGGAAATTGATAAAAACCCCGACTAAAGAGCATAATATATTTTATGCTATTTATTTTAATAGATGCATAACTGTCCAAACCGTGAGGAGACCTCCTACAAAATTGGGAGCAAATTTCTTGTATTTCTCACGCTTGTCATACCAGCACATTTGAGAAGTGTCGGCTCTATCCAAAATAATTGTCTTCATCTAGATATGTATATTAGGGTTTCCCACTCTTTTTATTCAAAATTGTTGTGCTTGTGCTTCAGTGTACATGTGGTGCTGAATTAACTTCAGTTTATTTGAAACTACTATCATCAGAATTTGTACTATCATCGTGCATATCGCTGGCACCGAGTTTAGGCTATATGCCGCTACGTTTGATTTGCCATCTTCTTTTCTCAAACTAGGATAGTTCAGGACTAATGTTTTGCATCTTCAAAATCTTTTTGCGATCTCTAAAACCTTGATGCGTATCTTAAGTCCTTTGTCTCTCCATGATCTCTGCGATTTTTTTCTTTTTCAGAATTTTTTTCCAATAATTTTAATATAAAACTTAAACGAAATAAAATGTGTTAAGTCCTATAATTATTTCGTTGTTGTTATACAATAGTTCCAACGAAGCTGAAATAAAATAGGTAAATTCGCAGAAATCTGCCGTTATATTTTACTTACAGTTGATAGTCTATTGCGTCGAATATAGTGATAGCTAGACAGTGAAGAGCAAAGAAAAAATTATAAAAAGGAAGCGCAAAATAAGCGAGCGAACGACAGAGCGATTGAAAGTTTTGTTGGCATTGTTTGTGTAGTATTAAAGAAAATTGCTTTTTTGTTGTCAGAGAGAGAGGTGGATGTTGTTAACTCGACAAAGAGTAGACCTGAGGTTCGCGGAAGGCGCAATCTTGTATTCTATCGTTCATGGATTTTATATATACAATGCACACCTCAAAATTATCTCTGAGTACCGCTATCTGCATATTATCTCTTAGGTTTATATTATATAAAAAAAGATTTAATTTATGTAACTAAAAAAATTAAATCTGTATACATGCTAAATATTTGCTATAATAATTCACACATAATTTTTGGTTTAGTTGGGCTTGTACTTTGCCAGATATAATGTGGTGTGATGCAGCGCCCAGTGAATCAATGGTTACTGAAATAAATGTATACCGGAACAGACGGGTCGGTTTTACTCAATCAGTCTACGTCACCATTCAAAAGGGTAGCCGACCTCAGTAGCCTTAGCGCGCTGAGTGTACCCAGTGTTGTTTTTAATGTAAACTGATCATATAAGATTTCAGGTCCCAAAAGAGTAGCGTTAGCTTTCCTCTGAACTAGCTTCCTGCAATCCCTTGGATGCCGGGTACACATCACACTACAGCTTTTTTCCTCCCCAGTAGGAGGAGAGTCGTAGCACTGCACCTGTTCGCCCATTATCATATGTGTACCAATCTATAAATCTATGGTCCAGCGTTGCATCCCAAATAATTCAACTCCTCCGAAATTGGAGTTTAATACTGAGTTTTCTCTCATAGCAGATTTCTTAAATATAAGTAGAGATCAAGGAACAGGCCAGTCAGTCTCTTTGATTTATTCTACCAATGAACGGCCGTCCTTTGAATTAATCTTGAAGAGTTACGACTGAGCAAAAAGGCGCCCAATTTATGCTGTTTTATTTATAGCTTTGTCTAGGTGGAATATCCAAGTTAGTATTTTTTCGCACGTTATTATTATTACGTTAATACCTAAAATTTATTCGAGAACCCATCGCCACAATTTCAGTCTGTCAGAAAAAAACTGCGTATTTTTAATTGTATGAAAATATTATTTTGGGTCATTTATCTACTATCATCGCAGCGTTAGTCTCTCAAAGCTTTGGAGAAAGTAATCTGAAATCGATACGTAAAACTATTAATAAATTAGATTCGCATTTTTGCAGTTGCTATCGTGAGAGTTACCAAAATTTTAATTTGAAATGATTTAAACTGGTAGCTATAATAATATCTATTATGAAATTTCAATTTCAATTTCACACCAAGCATATTTAATAAGAGTATTTAGTTTTTAAACAAGTATTGAGTTCGTACCGTACAGTGATCTTTTTACAATTTTTTTCATGTTGATTTTTTTCTTTACTTGTTTTTTAAAAAATAAAAAATAAATGCCAAACAAAATTAAGATTTCTCTGTCGATTTCCGTAAAATATCCTTTCGTTAAAAACATTTATAATTTTTTTATTCGTGTTGCACAGTAAAAGGCTATATTAAAAAATTTACTATATATATTTTATAGTTGAGCTAGTTTTCTGGACCATGTGGATTTGTAAAGTGTTTACCTTTATAAATTTGATACGCAAAGGATTTTATGACAGGGTTTGGAAAGGTGCTCCGGTGCTCGGGATGGAGACTTTTTATATTGCTCCATATTTTTCACAGTGCTTGCTAGCAGTTCAAAACGAACGCCTAATTTAAAATCGGTTGTGTTTTAGACGTCGGAAATTCGAGATTTTGAATATGTCTTAATTGCAAATACATATTTAATATAATCGAATGAAATAGATCTTTATGGACCCCAGATGGATACCGTATTTTACATAGTTATTGAGCTGAAGACTGGGATGAATAAAACAAGAGTCAAGAGTTTCTGTAGATGGCCACAAATTGAGATCGAAATATTGACGAATAGAATTATTGGAATAACTAAATTTTTTTTTCTCCAAATCGACCTCAAGCTCAATAACTAAATAAATAAAAATATATCTGACTTTGAGAAATTTCCCCGAGATCCTTCCATATATTCATAACAGAACGTTATGAAAATAAATAAAAATACCAGTATTATAGCCCGTATTATAAGTGAAATTTAAAAAACTGTACAAATTACACCTTTTAAAATTATTCAGATTTCAGTTACTGCTATAGAATTTTTGGAAAAGTAGCGCTTTGATAAAATTGGTCTGAAACGAAAAGAACAAATATTTCGAAAAAAGGTCAATTAGGCTATCTCTACACTTCATCAACGATATAATGAAAGGAAATGCGTAGGACCGTCAGAAAAATATATTGACGTGAATGTTTATCACTAAATAATTGAATCGACTATAAAAATTTAAAATTCGGTGCTAGAAAAAGCAGATGGCGTAAACCGTTGAAAGAACTGTTCATATTAAATATTCAAATTTAAAGGTTACCAAAATAAATGTCATCTCAAAAATAAAAGTGCGCATAACGGGAAGAAAAAATGGTAAGGAAAATGTTTTTAAATCTTTACTTTACTACGAGGACCATTTAAAAAATCCATGCAAAATTTATCAGGCGTCTCCACTAAAAAAAAATTGGTATTACCGTATTTGAGTACCAACCTTCAAACCATTAAATACGAAGTTTCAAGAAGATATGTCAATTAGTTTTTTTTGCAGTCATTCGGAGGAGAGAACTTTTGAGTTTTGTGAAAAATGGGAAAAAATGATTTCGTGTTACCATCAAATATTATTTTTTACGCAATAATAATCATTTCCCGGTATTAATTAGAATGATTTACACGTAGATCGCAGATTTTCGTTGTGGGCGTACGAGCATGACGATGTGCTGAACGTTCAGCAGGACGGCCAAAAGGCGCTCTCACGGAAGAAACGATAGAAAAAATCCACGATATCGTTTTGAACGATCGAAGAGTGAAAGTGAGCGAGATAGCTGACATGGTGAAGATCTCAACAGAATGTGTGCACAACGCTTTGAACGAAAAATTGGGTATGAAGTAGGTAGGTAGGATAGGTATCGCGTGCTTTTTCACCGGCTCATATACCAATGAAAGCAAAGGCAGCACTGCACAATTTCGGCTACGAATTCTCTCCTTATTAGATGGGATTCTCGGCTTAATCTTCCTCATTATACTGATCGTTTGAAGCTAATAAATCTTCCTACTCTTTCCAGCCGTAGAGAAATGCTAGGCATAATATTCATTACTAAACTACTCACAGGGTCTATCGCAAGCACATTTCTAATTGCCGAAGTTAAACTTAATGTTCCTTCTCGGGTTTCAAGACACTTTAAACCTCTTTATTTAAAACAGTGTAAAACCAATTATGAATTAAATGAACCTTTCCAATGTTTATGTCAAGAGTTCAACTGTCTTTCCAGCACTTTTGATATTTCGGACTCACTTTTCACCATAAAAAGAGCTGCACTGTCCTTTCTCAATAAATGATTAACGGCGGTATAATATACATATATGTATTTGATTCAGCTGATGAAGTTTTTTTCTGTAGCTGAGCAGTTTTGGATCTCGACGCTTAACAAACTTATTCTTTTAAAAACTCGGCACAAAAAAAAAAAAATTCTAAAAATAAAAAAAATAAAAAAAGATCCGTACGTCATGCGGACTGTGCCCCTCGTGTCGGTTGGGCGGGAAAGAGGGTAACCGTTGGGCTTATTATTATTATTATCCTCCGTATTCTCTAGATTTGGGTCCCTGCGACTATTACCTGTTTTTAAATTTTAATAAATGGCTCGGTGGTAAGAGATTTTTATCAAATGAATTTGATGATGAACTGGAAACTGATGCCTATTTTCGGGACTTTGACGCACCTTAATTTTTTCAAGTCATCAAAAAGTTGGAACATTGTTGCACTCAGTATGTCGAGCTAAAGGGAGACTTCGTTGAAAAATTAAATGAAATTTGCCCGGAAAAATCTTGTTTTCTCTATTTTTTCACGGATTTTTTAAAACACTCTCGAATACTAAAAACTTAATTTTATAGACACTGAATACCAGCATTTTTTATTTAACTAATTTTGTTTTTGGTTTTTGATGGTTTCTTGCTTTTTCGGGGTTGTACCTTCTTCAGTGCCATGTTTCGTTTCTTCGATAACCAAATTTGAAAAGGGATGCCGGAAAATCGTTCTCTAACCACAACGACTTAAATTTACTAATACATATATTTCCCATAATAAAATAGGATACATTTTTATAGAATAGTTACATTCAAAATTGAACAAGAAAAAATTTGGGCATTTGGTAAAGATATCACTATGCAACTTTATATTTGAACCACTGTTGCTACTCCGGTGTTTCTATGCGTGACCAACTGACTGTTGAATGCTTAGCCTAGTTGTAATAATAATTGGCTTCACATCGGTACTACTAACTTAATTTTTCATGCTTTGGTTTTTGCGCAGCATATTTTCGTACATATATATAAATAAATAATTTGTATGCGCCGTAACCAGGTATGTGTGCATTTATTTTCATGCCACCTAATATTAAATTAACAGCATGTTGTATAATTGTACATAATTATAACAATTAAAATAGCGCCAACGAAAAGCAAAAAACAACAACAACGAAATAAATTGTATAACCTCAGACACCACGCATTGCGAACAAAAAAAAACAACTTGGAAAAATAAAAAAAAAATTAAAAAATACGCATAGGGAAGTATTTGTGGCAACAATATTTTTTCACGCACACACATAAATAAATTTGTATTTTTACACTTTCCACAACTTGAGCCTGTGCACCGTATGCAGTGGCACGATTCAATGCAACGGCATGCAGCCCTGCAAGCAGGCAGCGGTGCAGACGGGTAGCGTGGCATGTGAGGAGTGATGTGTGGGGGGAGGAGGGACGTGTGGGTGCATCTACTCGTTACTTATGAGCAGCCATCAAATAATGCTATGTAATGCTATGTGCTTTATGTGCTTAGCGATACGCTATAAATATAATAATAAAAAAGTTGAAAACAAAGAAAAAGAAGAAGAAGGAAGCGCTTACGCGTCGGCAGTACAAGCAGCTGCGCATAAAAGTGAAATGCTGCTGACGCCAACGCAACAAAGCAGACGCTACTAACTACACGAGGGCAGAGCAATGAAATGAAGATGGCTATATAGACATATGTACATACAAATGTGTGTGTGCGTGTGTGTGGGGAAAATGTGAATGAAAATGAAATGAGCGTGCAGGTAGCAAAAATAGAAATTGAAAGTTTCATTGTTTGCGTGAATGCGTCGGTTTTTTTTTTTTTTTGTTTTATACAACAGTCACATTTTGCTTCTGAGAATTTACTCAAGTTGACAGAGCATCTTGGGAAAGAATTATAAAAAAAAAAAAGAAAGTTTTCATTTTACATATTTCGAATAAGTATGCGAATAATAATTGTATACAATAGCATGCAATGCAGAGTCCAACAATGGCTCAAATGGCGATGTTGTGCGGCAAAAAATCAACCAGACTAGATAGCGACCTGCAATTTTGCGCTCACATTATAAACATCACTATAAGGCTCTGGTATGGGGCGTGATCAGCACTAATGATCAGGCCTAATTTCCAACATTTGTTTGTGGTGTACCTATAGACATTTCAAAAAAATGATTTTTTTTTTTATTTTTTTAATCGAAACATTTCTCAGAAGTTGCTGTTGCTGATTCCGCTGAACTCTCGACTGCAAATTTTAAACGGGCTTTGCTCGAAACCATGTTGTTCAAAATTGAGTAAGTGATAATAAAAACAAGCTAGTGAACCGACTTTCCTCATTAAAATTTATTTTAAAGAGCATAACGAATGTTCAATATAGATTACATATTTTAAAAACAAATCATTTTTATACCCATTTTTAACTGCAAGTATGTAAATACAACGACATTGTTTTCAAAATCGTAGTGTTTTTCGGGAGGCTGTTTTAAGGGGTTAGTTTTCGAATATCGAATAAAACCCTCTTGAGTAGGAAAATGTGTTTTTGTGTTGATTTCAGATGAAAATTGCGGCCAGCATCGCTTACACAATTTATGACGTCAGCAGCTTCAATATCTTTGAAAAATGTATTAATTTTCAATTTTTTTTTTGTATAAAATACCGACTGTTTGATAATTTTTTTCAAAATGAAAACGATTATACTGCGGAGAGGTAAAGGATTTTTTCGCATATAATCCTAGGTAGCGTCGGAGATATTACCACCAGAGTCAACACATATTTGTGGTAATTTTGCCGATGCATGTACTGATATTGCTTGTTGAGAACAAAGTTCACATGCTATTCTCGGATTTTTTCTTTCACTTTTTTCGTAATAATAAACTCTAGATCCCCGTTTTCTGAAACCATAGAAAAAGCAAAAACTACCTCCATTGCTAAATTTTTGTAAATTTCTTCGATTTTTAGTCCATTTTTGGCATTTATGTGAGCAAAAGTTATTAATTTTCAATTTATTTATTGTTATTTGTTCATGAAAACAACAAAATAAAGCTTTCACTGACTACTTACAGGGGATTATTCCCATAATAATAAATAATAGATGTTTTTGTACCTATTAATAAATAATACTAAATCAATAAACCAAATATAACACCTTTTGACAAAGAGACAAATCTAAAATGACAGAATTCGAGATAAATTCACGCAGAGCGCGCGCCAATGGAGCATAATTAGTCGTAATCTTTTCTGTGTAGAAATAATAAAATGTACGTAGTGTCATCAAAAGGACAAGAAAATTATTTCTTTCTAGCAAATGCTGACTGATGCTAAAAACGAAAGAAATCGTGAGAATCGACCTATGTTATTCAAGTGAATGAAGGTTGATTAATAGGGAAGGGATAAGATCCGAAAATTTTACAGATCATGAAGCAAATTTTACAAACACTTTTTTAATATTTTCAATCCTAGTGATAGAAAATTGGAAATAAGGCCTTCACATAAAAACAGTTTAGGGGTAAAACGAACCGAAAAGTGTGAATCGAAATTATATAATCTATTATATTTTAACACTACCACCAAAATATTTGGGTAAATACTAAAATATTAATATTTTTATGCATACCTTTTTAAATTAAACAATTTTGTCATCTAGAGGATTTTTTTGAGAAAAGATTTTAATAAACTATTTTTTTACAATATTTCAAATCGATCCTTAATGTATGTCCGAAATATTGTGATGGAAGTGTTAAAATGGTGGAAAACTCCTAACTTTTTTGGCGAGATAGTCTAATCTATATTCATCATATGAGCAAGATATCTTCCCCACGGCCCCGTTGGCAAATTTTCTCATCTTGCGGTTTTCGCACAATTATTTTTTTTTTCTTGTACATAGGTAATATAGGTTTGAGTTTCAGCCAAATGGGAATACAAAGGAGGTTTTCAGTAGTATCTATACTATTGCGCCATCTGTACAGCGGCTAAATTATTAACACATTTACATAAGCGTTCCTTGTATTATAGTATAAAATATACGTATCATCTCCTTTTTCAAAATTTACGCCTTCCGGCAGAGATAAGGGAAAGGAGTGTTTATTTGATGACAGGAGGTACTTTGCTTTGCCTTCGTTCACCACCCCCAGGCCCATTCGCTTCACTTTTTCCTCCAGGGAAAGGAAAACAAACATCGCTGTTGTTGAGTAAGACGGAATCAATATCAGCGTTATTTGAAAAAAACCTGAGTATTTGCGAAATCATATACTGACTTCATAAATTATTGTTTGAACATGACTTTCGTTTTTTTTACCTCGAAGCCAGCGCAATTATATTAATTACATGTAGTTGTATTCTCCTACAAATAACTTCAATATTAGTTTTACAATTTTTAATGACACGGTTTAACATTCCACATTATTTTTTTAATATAATTTGCCACATTTCCTTTTATATACTGAAGGTGTATGCAAATTTAATTACACAGCCATATGTGAAAGAAAATGTGACATACACTCGCGCAAAAAATTATCAAAAATTAAAAGGACTGGGTACGCAGTCCAGAAAATTTATTGAATTTTTCTACAGTCCGTACACAGCTCGAAATTTTGATTTATATAGCTTTTGTAATATGTACCATGACTTTTATTTTCAAACGAAACTAGCAAAATCGGTTTTGGTGTACAAAATTTGTTAACAGTGCAGTGACCACACTGCACGCCCCGACTAGTTCTGTTTCTATATTTTTTCAGGGGAGCAGTTTAAACTTTCAAATCCTTACTGTAAATCAGGAGTTGGGCTTTGCTTATCTTTCCGAAAATTTCCAAGGGAACATATTCTAAACGAAAAATAAACTAACTTTCTTATGGCTTGTTGCACGAATAAAGTTAAACAGTTTAAGTTGAGTCAAGCCAACAATCCGTTTGGCAAAAAGAAAAATTCAGTGAACCTAAATCAATTTAAATCCTTCACAATATCAATATTTTTAATATTTTATCTTCAAGAGTTGGATTAGGTTTTTATAGCCTTACTACTAATTCATAAACTTTATCGACTTACGTTGATTTAGGAAATAATGGAGAAATAATATTTCTAATTATAATAATAAGAAAACACTTAACTTATGATAACAAATTAAGGTTTAAAATTTAGGCTTGGGCAGTAATTCCAATATAGGTAATCTTTAAAAAAATTACTTAATATAATATAAGTTAATCGGGGGTTATTCTGTAACTGCCGTTCCCAAAAAAGGTAAACATTTTTCTAAAAGATACAAAATTGATAGTAAATAAATTTACACCTCTATGCTAGAATTCGAAATTTTCACAGTTACGAATTCGTAGCTCCGCTCCGCAAAATAAAAAAGAGTGCCCTGTAATCCGTTTGTAACTCTCCAACGCGTTGCCAACCAAAAGCAGGAAATTCGAAGTTCTCAATTAGGTGTTTTGCTAGATATAAATAAACAAATATTATTTTAAATGAACAATTATATTTAAAACCATGTTTATTGGAAATTTGTAAGGAAGTTTTTTTTTATAATTCATAATGGATTCTGTAGTTGCCGCAGTTATGTCTTACGAGAAAAAACCAGCTTCAGTCAAAAATTGCATGAATAAGTAGAGAAGAGTATATTTATTGATCAGATGTAAGTTGTTTAATTAATTTCACTTAGATATTAATGCTTAATGGTTTAAATAACTAAAGATTTGTGTAAAATCTCCGCCTCTTCACAGACGGATTCAAACCCATTTTAAGTGTTTAGGGGGGGAGAGCTTGAACTAAGGAAAAAGCCTGAAACCTTTAAATTTTTTTCTATGAGCAAATTAAGTTACATTTTTTTTTGTTGCTCATGGGTTTTTTATTATTATTATTTTTGTAAAACTCGCTCAGCTCCGACACCAATTGTTCTTCGTACTAAATTTCTGTTAATTGACAACTACGCCGGATTTGAGCATACCGATTCTACGATTCTGCAGCACAATCGAACGTACAACGAATTCTAGCATAGGGATGTTATACAAGCTGAATGCGATGACAGTAAAATATTCATTTTGTCATAACTCGAATAAAGCGGTTATGACTTATGGCCATCGGTGTGCATAAAAACATTTTTTATTTCAATCACTTTATTTTATGAAGCTTAAAATATTTTGCTCCAATTAAATATTTAATATACACTCGCATTTTTTCTTCATTGTCGATGACAACAGTATTTCCCATTGACACACATTTCGATTAACCGTCGCTGACAATGTACCACTCCCTTTTCTCAGCCTTTTTATTTTGTTTTTTTTTTTTAATACTATACATAAATATACTGTGTTTTGATTTTGGCGGATAATCAGTTAATTTGTGGCCACCGGCTTTTATGTAATTGCAAGTTAATTGGCTACTTTTTCTGGTGCTCCAAACTACTTTCGTATGCTTTCAAGTGTGCGCGAGTATGTATGTACATATATACCTACATATCATTTTATCTGCACAGATGCATTTCATTGCAATGAACAAATATTTTCCAACTTTCAGCTGTTTTTTTTGGTTTTACTGGATTTTAGATAATTAGTTTGTCTGTTGCTATCTGATATCTGAACACGTATGAAGTGGTTTGGATTCAGGCATACATAAATAAAAGGTACATATGTATAAAGGCTGTTATAAATCGCATTATCTCGACGCTAGCATGACACTAGCCCATTTTGAAGCGACATTAGGATATTACGCTTCGAGACATAGGCCGTTCATAGTTTAAATTTAATGAGGATTATTGAAGTGGATTTCGCCTGATGGTTCGTCCTTGTTTTGAAATTTAAACTGTTTGAACACTTACAGCTTGAAACACAATACCGGCGAACGGCAATTTTTTCATCGCGAATATTCTCTGTCAAAAGTAAAACACACTGACATATAATAGAATGCGTACAACCAAAGCGAACAACGAATTTCGTCCGATAGATTTATTTCTATTGTCGTCGCTGGCGACAGCGGTAAAATACAATACATTTTGGTCATATGTTTAATATACTTAGGCCCACTTGCGAGAAATCAGGTTATCTATTTAGCTCAGAGTTTACCGGTTAGATTGATAAATTTGCTTGCGCAGCCGAGTGTTAGGCGATAACTCCGAGTTGAAAATATAAATATTTAACATAGCAATTATTTAGAGTTAAATTCTTAAGTTTGTGACATTCTGTCATAAATAAATAAAAAATAAACTTGCCTGACATTTTTTTTTAAATAAACGAAAAAAGTTTGAAGCGAATCGCTTTTTTTCGACAATAATGAGGATGTCTTCGAATACTTTGGCTCCAATTCCTTTAACAAAGCCTTGGAAAAGCGAAGCGATCTCTTCCAAGAGATTAGAGATCAATCATACCAAGCATTTCGTTGTTGTACTAGACCCCTCCTAAATTATTTTGATTTTAAATTTCAATAGCTCGCCAATAACACATTTATTTTTATTTATGTAAATCCATGAATGATTTTTTCGTGCTAGCCAATTAAGTGCGGTGTATTTTCAGTATCATAACTTGGCAAAAATGTAGCTGGGTTTTAGTTTCAATAGCTGTGTCTGTTTTTGTAAAACCTTTTGTCCAGATATAAATTCGAGTAATTCCACTAACATAGAAACCACTATCGTACATCGGGAACATATGAAAATAGTTAAATTGTTACATGTTTGGATATGTTCATTTAAAATAAAATAACTCATGTTTATCCCCTTGGCCCTGCTATTGTTTGGGATAGTTTCATACAATGTTTGTTTAAATCTAGTTACATATTTATCATTGTATCTCCAATTATGTATTTTCATGTTAGTATTTCATAAAATTATTTACTCATATGTATAACGAAAATATGTGATTAAAAAATTATTTGCTTATTATAATTGAACATTTTCTTTCGCGCATTCTATGCGGAAAGCAATTGCGAATAACCGTTATTTCTTTCCTTAGTATAATGGGTATAGAAACCTTCAAGTTTTGTTAAAATAACGCTTCTGCGCACTACTGTGTTGTTGTTGTATGATTGATGGGTCTATTGATGTGACAGTGTTCTGAGTGAGATATTTAGATTGTTTAAAAATAACAATGTTATTGAATATTCAATGCAAAGATCTAATTACTGGATAGGGAAACGGTTTGTCAGTTTGTGGTTTATCTTATTCAAAATTTTATCAGAAGTATCGATTAACATTCTTGAATAACACTAGTATATAAATATTTCACTACCGGCAAACACGCGGTTTCTAGGTCTTTTTGCAGTTATTGCCATAAAAATTCCAGAATGGCTAATAAAACTAACTCTGGATACAGTTTTAAAGATACATTGAGCTTCTTTAGGCTGGCGTATCTCTTGTAATAATCGGAGTTGTACATTTTGAGTAACGATCGTAAATCGGATAGAAAATGTAAAAATGAAATGAAATGAAAATGATTTAAGTTCTAGAAACCCTAAATTAAATTAAAATATTTTATTTATGACTTCTCTATCGCGGTACTTCGATTTATATACATAGTCATGTAGATACTTATTCTACGTATTAAAAAAGCAAAATAAAGTTTTTTTTTCTAGAAAATCGTCATCAGGTGTTCATGATTGCCTGCTGAGAGATAATTGTGATTGTTTTATAGATTTATGGCGGTGTTCTGTAAGCAGTCTCTGCTCACTAATTGAGAATTTTCGATGGTGACATTGATTTTGAGACTATTCGGTATTCAGTTAACAATAAGTCTATTGTAAGCCGTGTCCCAAGTCACTAGTCTCAAAATAAGGACTCTAATTTGCCAACTGGTCCTTAGCAGATCACAAAACAAAGAAATTGAGGAAAGTGTTCAACAAACGCGAAAATGAGGTAGCACTAGGTCTGCACCTGGGCCGCTCGCTATATTTTGCTTAAATCTGTAAAAAAAATAGCACTTAATATTCAATATACATAACTTAAAAAACTATTTGCTTGTATTTACTTATGTTCCGCTGTTTTGACAAAAAATTGAAAAAGTATATTGTCTGCTATCTACGAACACATTTCCAATGAAGTTGATTGTGCATCTCTAGTTGAACATACCATCAGCTGATTGCCTCTACTGCTTTAACTACAGTGTTTGTGGAAGTTTTTTGACACTGAATACCAAAATCGTTTCAGGTCATATAAATAGTCTCTAATTCTAAGTCTCAAATTTAGTAACTTGAGATGACACTGAGTATACCTGCATTAAAATGAAATTCGGATTATTTATGGAATTTTAGCCAATTCGGTGACAAGGTGCTGTACATTCACAATAGCTGATTTTTTTTTTAACTATAACAGCTATAGTAGTTTACCAACAACACTAAACACTATTTTACTTTCCACTTAACGCCGTAACTAGACGTAGTCTAGGGAAGCGACTAGAAATTAAAGCACTTTCAGCGTTTGTTTTGATAACGAATCTGTCACTATGCATCAATTAGCCTACTGTAAAAAAAATCTCTTAAAACAAGTGGCATATTGTGAATTGAACATTTAATGCAGAGAATAACCTCAAGTCTTTCGAAAGTTTACTTATTCCACTAAGATAAATTGATTGAAATAAAGTTCCGTAGCTGATTTATATGCGAAAAATATTTGAAAATACTTGTAGACGTATGTAGTACAATTATAATTCAGATGTAAAACTGTAAAATTTAGCAATATAATTGGACATAGCTCTTAGCATTAGGAACTTGTAAAAAGCTGTACAGCCATACAGCGAGCGCCTAGATAAAGTAATGTAAGTATGTTAACAGAAAGTAACAGTTTCATTGCACTACATAAAATTTAAGTAAGAAATAAAAAACGGACAAACAAAAACGAACAAATAGTATAAGGCATAAGTACACATGCACTGGCACTTGAAACTGTCGAAATGGTTATAAAATTTGTGCCGCCACAAACAAGCCACATGTGCACCATGAAACCAAATACATAATTATGTATGTACGTGTATAAAGTACATAAAATTATGTGTCTATTCACTACCTACCTGCACAAACACCTGTTGCATGCCGCAATACATGGCGTATGTGGAATGTGTACATTTTTTTTACGTTCGTCTCAAAATCCCCCAAAGAAATGCGAAAGCGAAAGAGTTAACGTGCGTGTTTGATGATCTTATCACTGGCGGCCAGCCGGCCACTTGTTGCTCGCTGTCTTCAAGGCAGGCAGTAACATCCAATATACGAGTTTCTAGGTTTAGAGGTACTCACTAGCGCGATGACGAAAGTTGTTTTGCTGTCGGCGAGTTAAAGATTTTATAGCTGCTGTTGCAGGTCGCCACTTGTTTAGTTTATGTATGTACATACGTACGTAGATTTGTTTGTAGTTAGTTGATTGCTGCTGTTTGCCCCTTTGAATGCATGCGCTTATGGTAGTTATTGATTTTTATAGCTATTTAATTATTCCTTGATTACCAGCGATTAACTAACATTTGATATCAGCTTTCTGTTGGCACTTAGATTTATGTACAATGTACGTGTATGTATCCCGCAATTGCTTTAATACCAAGTTTCATGTTATTTTCAATAAATAACATCGACTAAAGCAGATGGTAGAAAGTAAACAAGAAGAGACCCTTCGCCATACTTAGGTATCAAATGTTATACTATGTCTTGATTTTTTTTTTATTTATGTGACATACTTCTGAGTTGAAATTTTTTACAGCGCTATTTATGCCACATATTTTGGTTCCATTAAATATAAGCATCCATTGAATATGAACGAGAAACAACTTTTGTTATCTTCGTTGAACTAAAGTCATGGTTTGAAATTGATTACAGTGATGTCCATACGATTTTTATTATGGCTTAGTTGCCAGCACTTAATAAAATTGGAAGGTAATGTGTTGTATGTCCTGAGGGCGGGGATAATTTTTACAGCAGAAAATTATTAATAAGAAAGTAACAAGTAAAAACAGCGCTGTCTTCGGCTATGCCGAAGGCTTCATACCTTTCATGAATGGAAGAATAGTAAAAAACGTGTTATTGTATTACAATTTCGTATTACCTATAGTTAAAAGCGAAAATTTCCTTCAAATCAATAAAAATAATTCTAGTAAAGGCATTGTTATAAATTATTTAATGCTTTTCCTTATGTAATTAAAAAGAACTATGTTTTAAGAAGGGAATGGTTTTTGAATATTTTTAATATCGTATCGACGCTTGATATTTAACATTTAAAAAATACAAATAATTAAGTATTAATATGTAAGACCTACATATGTCGGTCTTTGAAAACAGTTATCAGATCCGTAAATAGTTCCCAAACGTTTAACGCTATGATTCATGTGATATTGCGCTGAGCTTATTACTTTTCGCAATAAATATTTGTCCTGAATTTATCTTGCCGATTTACACTGTGAACTCCGATCTTGATGAATACTAATATAAAGCTAATAATGGTTGATGTTTGTGCAAAATTTCAAGCCTTTAGCTGTTTAAATGGAGGAGTTATGGTGCAAAATGCAATATCTGAACAATCGGTTGTATGGGAGCTATATGTTATATTTCTCCGATCTTCATGATTTTCAATACTGATACGTAGCTAATAATGGCTGATATTTCTGCAAAATTTCAAGCCTTTAGCTGTTTAAATGGAGGAGTTATGGTGCAAAATGCAATATCTGAACAATCGGTTGTATGGGAGCTATATGTTATATTTCTCCGATCTTCATGATTTTCAATACTGATACGTAGCTAATAATGGCTGATATTTCTGCTGCTGCTTAAATGGAGGAGTTATGGCGCAAAATTCAATATCTGAATAATCGGTTGTATTATATGTTATAGTCACCCGATCTGGCCGATTCCGACAAATGTTTAATCATTTGTACAACGACACCTGCTCACCAAATTTCATCAAAATAGCTCTAAAATTGAGGGACTAGTTTGCGTTCAAACAGACGGACAGACGGACAGACAGACGGACATGGCTAAATCGACTCAGCTCATCGTCCTGATCATTTAGGTATACTTTTTGATGGGTCTATCTCTTCTCCTTCTGGCACTTACAAACATCGGACCAAACTTAATATACCATTTCATTCTCATGAAAGGTATAAAAATTTAAGAATGCACTTAATGCATAATAATATATATGTACAACCAATAGAAGATGAAAGTGCCCCTAATTGGGTCGATTTTAAACATTCTAAAAATTTATCAGAGCTGATTGCTTTCCAATGGTTAAGCATAACTACATAAGTTAGATTAGAGCGATTGCAACCATGCAAATTCCATGACCCTCCTGATATTCATTTCCTAAATTCACTAAAATCATTCAAAACATAGCATAACTAGGCCATTTAAATGTCGAAATAGTTTTTAAGCTTTTGTGTTTTTACTTTTACATATGAAGGTTGGACGATCAGACACACATATACACATTACGGTGCATCACTCCCTATACAAAAAATCGGTACTTTTTTCCATTACAACTTTTGTGTTTATTATATTTTCTCCTCTCTCTTCTCTTTTGAGTTAATCTCTTGTAAAGGTGTTTTTTTGTAAAAATTTTGTTTATAGAAAAGTGCACGTTTTGTGGAATATTGTTGGAATATTTTATTGTGAGGCACCTTAATGTATTGAAATACATATTCCATTTTTCCATTCCATTTTCGTTGCTAATAGTCAACAAAGATGCAATAAACGTAAAGCTATTTAGAAATAGCTTCCTCTGTCACAGCAAGTGATTCTGTGTTTCGGTGTAAGATCACGGGTAGAGTTTTCACAGACGTTTTAGTATACGAAGAAATTAAAATTATACATCAAGTAAAATAACTAAGGTTGGTGTTATTAACGCGGGTTAATAGTTCTATTGTACAATGCTTGGACAAACTATTTACTTATTTTTATTTTCTGTGGAATTATATTTTGATCCTTCATAGATTATTGAGAAGACCGCTAGTAAAATTTTCCGGCAATCATTTCTTAATTAAATGCTATGGACTTTCCAAGTGAATTTTCCAATGACTTTAAAAGTTGTACATTAAATATTATATAAAGATAAGATCCCGGATGCAAATGGAATTAACCTGTGGTCATATCATCTAAAGTGCTGACAAGAATTAATCTCTACCGGATTAACAAAAACCGATAACACGTAGGAAATAAGCGCAGCTAAGGAAGAATTGTTCCTGTATCGAACAAATTATCACTCTGAGAATTATTGTAAAGTAATCAATGACGTAGCGTGGAGCCTTGTTTCTTCTTTTCGTGGACCACATCACTGCTTTTGTCCATATAAATGGAGATAGATATATTGCTTATTGAATGAACCTAAAAAGTTCGAATGGCAATTTACGGCAAAGTCAATGAATTTAGGGAATACGGGAGTCCTTGGACAAAACTGACTTAAAGAGCTGGAAATAGCTATTCAATCTTACTATACATTTTTTGAACCAAATCATCGAGGGGGCTGATCGCAAGAGGCGAACAGGACCTATGGGCATGAGAACATCAAAAGAAAATGGCTGAAATACCGCCTAATTACACAAAAATGAAGGGACGTAGTGGGAGCTGGATTTATTGCCCAGAACACGGTCCAAAAAATGGTCCAGTAATTATTGTAATTATCGTAATTATCTTGGCAAACCACGTGATTTGGCAAGATTTCGCTATGCAAAACGTGAGCTGAAAATGTAGTCACCGAGAAGAATATACCTAATTCAAATTCAATTCAGTGAGCAACCTCGATTTGCACACTCTGCCTGTCAAACTGCTTGATCTATCTTTGCATTGGGCGCTGGAAAAGCTAAAATTTTTTGTTTCATTTACGTTTTCTTTTTCTATTTACTATCGAATTAAATAGTTCAGGCTCGACTTTTTTGTGACTTTCAACCCGTTTGTTTATGATTGTACTTTTTAGTTTCTCTGTCATTTTTCACAATCAAAACCAAACGAAAAAACAATTAACATAGAGTTCTTGTATTTGCAAGGGCGCTAACACTTTATATGAATTTTAGACTTCAAGCCGCATTGCCGACAGCAATAGTTAGTGATGTGGATTAGCTTCGATTTGAGATGATTGACTTTTGGTTTGGACATGATATAACCTTTGTATAGCAATTACAATATTGGCTAGTAGATGGTAATCAAATTTGTTCACTCACTAATAGATGCCGCTATGCAAATTTGTCATTGCCTCAGTTATTGCATCTACTATGCCTAAAATTATACAATTTTTTTTTGTAAGCCCTCTAACGATGACAACTGTCATTGTAGCTATTATGCTAGAATGATAGAAAACAAATCGGGTCTTCCAGGTGCTAAATACAGTAAACAAAGAATATGGGAGAGAGAAGAATGAATAACTTCCAATTTTCGATGAGAAACGAGTTTTAATTTTGCTGTAGTTTTAAATATTATTTAAAAAAGTGACTCTTTGCCCGTCACTTGCGAAAAAAGCTATATCTACTTGGATTCGAGAGCTCTCGGCAAAACCAAATTGGCCACCGTTGTTGCTATGTACAACTGATCAACGTTGTAAACCATGTTTATATTCTGCGTCATACTTTTAGGCGCAGTAGTTGTGACAATTGTCATGCGATGCACTTTTTGATTGGCGTCGGAATAGGGCGGAAAATTTATGGAAATAAAATGCACATGGTATATTACCTTCAACCGTAGCGATGCCCAATATACTAGTTTCAAAGTTTCAATCATATCCATTAAATAGTATTTGAATAGTGATTAACAATCGAATGTGCCATTTTTTATTTATGTGTGTGACTATGTAGGTTTGAGCTCAGATTCTTATTATTTTTAATAGTTCTCATACGTTAAAAACTTATACATGTATTTTACGAGGTCTGGATATTAAAACAAAAAACAGCAAAATCGCATTCCTGCCACCCACAGATAGCCATTAAATTATTGCGAAAAATATCATTAAAAACCCATTAAAGATATGTATGTAGACAGCATTGAAACTTTACAAGAAATTTACATCCGGCGAGCGCTGAATGCGATTGATTGAAAGAAATCGACTAGACCAGTGCGAAAAACGTGGGAAAATGAAAAAAATAAAAAATTAAACACGCAAAATAAAAATCATGTAATAACAACGTTGTATTATTTTTTTCGAACTTTAAAACAAAAATTACAAATATTTTTAGTGGAAAGCAACAAAAATTGTATGCAGAGCGGCAAATGAGTGAAACGGCCTTAACTTTCAAGCGGCATTTCCGATAAATAAAATCGTTTGCTTATTTTTTTGCAAGTAACCATTTTTGTATATAGTTTAAGGTATTGAAGAGTGTAATAAAAAATATTATTGATTTACTTATGTACAGTTGTACAGACATACTAGGCCACATAGATAGATACATTTGAATGTGAACATTTTATGCCCACTTTTGGCGGTCTGACAGCAGTAAAAAAAAACTATGAAAGAGAATTAAGCGAACATAACTTCAACAATCGCAATAAATGTCAGGCAATTATTGGTGATCAATAAATTTAGCTAACAAATGGAAAAATAGAGTTAAATGCGCAAAATATGAACACAATCTAAATTTATACGCTTGCAATAAATTGAAAATTGTAGCCAGTTAGTATTTTAATGCAACGACATTCATTGAATTCATTGAAGGGGTATCAGCGAGATTTGCAATGAATAAGGCGGTATTTAAATAAAACAGCATAAAAAATGACATCAACCAGAAAAGCCATAACAACGCATTACATTTAAAAACACGCCGACAAAGTTGTAGTAAAGTCTGTACATATGGAAATATCCACGTAGATAAGTATGTAAGTTGAATTACGAAAATTAAAACTCGCTCAATCATTTCGCACTTAAGCGAAGCGCCAACGCAATGGCTTAGATTGTTGCAGTGAAGGAGGCAGGAATTGAACCAACGTATGTATGTATGCATGCACTATGTATTATGATCGAGTTATAATCGCTTGTTGCAATACAAAAACAACGCAAATGCAGCGGATTATGATTGCATGTTGGTTGGCATTCAAAAGTTCACAATAGCAACAACAACTACGTCATCAAAGCGATGACGGCAAGCTCTCCACAAAACTAATCCGCAATATTTTTTCTTCATGCAACATCTTTTTTTATATTGAAATTCAACGCTTACACTATTTATGTATGTAAGTACATATACAGGGTCGTTCACTTAAGTTGTTTACTTTAAAAAATCTATTTTTTTCAATATGTTATTCGTTTATTCGGAAGGGGAAGCATTGAGATGCTAGCCGACAGGAAAACGCTCTATCAGAAAGTACGGCGGCTTACAGAATCTTTCAAGACCGGGACAATTTCCTGTGAGAATGAAAACGGCAACCTGGTGACCGACATCCAGAGTACACTCAATAATAGTAGTAGCGCGGAAAACATCGAAGATGATGAACCCCAACCTTCAATCAGTAAAGACGGAGTCGAAGTACAGTTACCCGACCTGGACGAAGCTCAAACGGAAATAGCGCGGGTAAAAAACAATAAGACCGCCAGTGATGACTATTCAAGTGTACTCTGTCCAATCCACAAAAAGGAAGATCTCGCAATATGCGCCAATTACCTTGCGGCCAGTCTCCTTAGCATAGCATATAAGGTTCTGTCAAGCATATTGTGTTAACGACTGAAACCCACCGTGAACGAACTGATTGGACCTTATCAGTGTGGCATTAGACCTGACAAATCTACCAAAGAACAAATATTCACGATACGCCAAATCTTGAAAAATACCCGAGACAGAATAATACACACACCTTTTTTTTTGTCGACCTAAAAACTGCCTGTTTGCCGCAATGTCTGAATTTGGTATCCCAACAAAACTAAAACGGCTATGTAAATTGACGTTAAGCAACACCACAAGTTCAGTCAAAATCGGGAAGAACTTCTCCGAGCCGTTTAATACCAAACGAAGTTTCAGAAAGGTTGACTCCCTGTCGTGTGACTTCTTTAATATCATGTTGGAAAAATGCAAGGTGCAGAATTAAACCGGTAAGACACCATATTTTATAAGGGCGTGCAACTTCTGGCGTATGCCGATGCCATTGATATGATCGGCCTCAACAACCGCGCCGTTACTTCTGCCTTTTCCAAACTGGATAAAGAGGCGAAACGTATGGGTCTGAAGGTGAACGAGGGCAAAATTAATTACCTCCTGTCATCAAATAAACAGTCAGTGCGCACGCATCACTGTTGATAATTACAATTTCGAAAAAGTGGTGCAATTTGTTGATCTGGGAACCAGCATTAACACCTACAATAATGTCTGCCTCGAAAACCAACGTAGAAACTCTCTTGCCAACAAGTGCTACTTTAGGCTGATTAGGCAACTGCGCAGTAGCGCCCTCTCTCGATGAACCAAAACTACACTAAATAAGTCTCTAATCATGCCCCTGCTATTGTGGGGTGCAGTAGCATGGACACTGTCAACATCAGATAGATTGATCCTTGGAGTGTTCGAGAGAAAGATTCTCCGAAAGAATGTCTCTGATGCTCTTGTCGTTGACCAAAATGGCGTTTTCATCAGCATTTCTGGGAAAATATAGGCCAATGATGTTAACGCTCTCAAAATCCGCACCAAACTGTCACTCTCTGAGGATGCATACGCTTTTCGGCGATCACGAGCCGGTTTCCCGATTCCTAAATGCGGCATTTTTGCTTGTTAACATGTGCTTCGTCGGAGAAGATTATATTTCAATAAATGCACTGAAGGAGCTGTCACTGTCTAAATATCATATGATAAAAAAAACTTATACTATAAGCCACCCTATATTTTGGCTTATGCTGATAGTTGCTACACCGTTATTGACTACAAGTATTTGATAATTTTCGACAAAAAAAAAACACCGAAACTCTGTTAAAGTCATTCTCGAGTGCAGCTGCCTTACAACAAGTACGTGTGTTGTTACATTTTAGGCTGACAGTTTTGTTGTTGTCTTGTTTGTCTATCTTGTTGTCTACTTATAACTACATACTCCTATTTTTATGTACGTATGTATGTATGTATGTTTTGAGTGCACTGACATGAGGTGTCAGTTTCTTATTGCGTAATGAGTAATTACTACGTTTGCATTGGGAGGTGTATTTCCATTTGTTTCACAACCTCAATTGTTTTTTATTTTAATTTTATTTAAATATCTCTTTGGTCAAGTGAACCTTTTACGCTATATTTTTATAGATGTTCGATATTTGGTTTTCTATGCACATACATATTTGAGTTACATGCCATGTAGCATAGTAAGTTAACAACTTGAATCACTTGCTTTCAAAAAGTGTGAGCAGTAGTTGAAATTTATCAGAAAAACGAAAAGCGGTACCTTTTGCCGATCTGCAAACCACAATTGGTGGTTTCTTTAGAGATGAGTTTACTACCACTATATAGATCTTTCAATGTAGAATCCGAATGTGACAAAAGTTTGACATGATCGCGGTGCAATGCACCGTGGGTGGTCTAGATAATTTTAACGGTATGAAACATGATAAACTATAATAAATAAATTCGGGTGCAACCGAAATTTAAACACCTAACGCAGGTTTTTTTTCACATAAACATTACTTATTGTGTGCAGTCAAAAAGGCAACCTTATACATATATAAGAGTGAATATGAGTCCGTTTTGGGTACCCAATGCACTTAACTGATCTCCTTGAAATGTTTGCTGTCTTTGCATGTGGTATCCGGGCCAATGGCGTTTATTGACTAAAAAAAAAACAAACCGAATTTAGTTTGATTTTAGCGTACCACGGCCATGGTCATTTTCAACATTTATGATTCCAGGTTTTTCATTCTCAAACCCCATCTTACTATCAAATTTGAGGAAATTACCTTGTATAGTTAATAAATATCAGGTTTATTTATTTGAGTTTTGTATGTTGCCGTTATATTAGTGGTGGGGCACGATTTTTGTACGATTTTTACAATTTTCGAAATTTTGCATTGACTTAAAATGCAATGTGTGTTGGAATAATTTTGGAGATATACATACCTATTTCCTCAAAAGCGGACGGTGTCTCGTCTGTTACCAACATTTTTTATATTCTGTGTATTTGCTTATGCAACCTCATTCTACATATCAAATTTGAGCATATTTTCTTTAACAGTTACTTAAATACATTTTTGAAAGTTCGCGTTTTATGAGATGTGGGCGTAGTTTTGTTCCCATTTTTGAACTTTGCTTACTAACTTCAAGCGTAATATGTGTACCAAATTTGGTAGACTTTGGTAGCATCAAAATATAGGCCTTCGGGCTACCATGTGCAATGCAATAAGAGTTATTTGCTCTAAAGTGGGCGGCCAGTTTCCAAATTTTGTTGATTTGGTGTATTTCTTAATGCAGCCTATCATTCATTTTTAAATTTCAACGCACTGGCTTTAATGTTGGCTTAAATGTCACATTTTTTTTGAGTTTTCCAAATTACCGTTATACCGTTTACCGTTTTTGTCCGATTTTAAAAATTTTCGAAACTAACTCACTCTCTTAAAGATTTAGGAAAATATCATAAAAATTCATGGTTTTAGCTGTCAAAATATAGGAACTTTAAAGTTGAACCTCACATATGAAAAATCCGTTCTACGAGTTATACTGACGCAATCTTGATTATTTTCATTAGATACTTTATTTCTATGATATGTGAATGGAGTGCCAAGTCTCACATTCCAAGCTATAAGTTGCAGTAACTCGATCTTGATCGTTTTCATTGGATAGTATTTATCCATAATGTCCAGATTCATTCAAACAGATAGAAGGGAATCCGCTCGTTCAATATATTTGGGCTAAGATATTATTGCAGCTTCATGAAATGGATACAAATGGTATCAAAACTTTATTTCGATGTTTGAAAGTATACGAAAAAGAAGAGATAAACAATTGCTAAGCTTGAACAGACAATATTCATAGAAAACCAATGTTTACCTTTTCATTAAAACCGTTGACAATGAAAAAAATGTTATATATCGTAGTATAATAAATTCTTTAACTTCGACTATATATAAATTTGGAAACTACATATTAGACAAATAAATTAACATTTGTACCCAGTCTGTGCAAAACTAAAAAACAAAGTTTTTATACTTCATATGTGTGTAACTATTTATGTAAATTAGGATACTTCAAAATATAGTTGATCAAAGAATTTTCGAATGATGACAATATGAGTTTAATAAATTTTTGCTGTCAAAAATTTAACAAATGCATTTCTCTTTAGAATTTTTTGTTAAACTTACCTAAGCAAAGAACGAAGGTTTTCAATCACTTCTAGACATGTAATAAATTCATTAATTTCTATGTTAACTCGACACAGATGTCGGTTATGCTTTCTGTTGAATTTTATACTTCACATTTTATTTATAAGTTGTATTTATGCTTGAGTACATATGTATGTATGTATGTATGCACATTCATGGCTTCATATTCCATTAATTTATTGCCGATGTGTGGCTAGCATTAATCATCATTAGTTGATTAGTAGACATTAGTTTTACCTTTTGAAATGGCAGCTGTGTTTTTTTTTTTGAATAAGATGCGCATATTTTCTTTTAAACGCCCACGAATAACATTAACAGACATGGGTGAAATTTTTAACTAGTTCTTTATATCAGACACATTTCTTATAATTAAGAAAAATTGAATTATGTGCGCGATTTTAGATCAGTATGAATCGAGTAGCATCGTCAGAGAAAAAAATGTTTGCAGTAGACAACAAAGGAAAAAAACAAAAGCTTTTGAATCTGTCACGCCTGTCTATTCTCCATTTCAACCGATTCGAAAAGTAAAATGAGAAGGAATGATTAATCAAAGTTTTTAGAAGTGCCTTGGGCTGTGCCCTCACTTCATCCACTTGTGCGGTCGAAGAATATTTGAACTGACAATATCTATACCAGATAATATTATTAGTTTAATCAAAAAATGACATCGTCTCAATATATCTATTTGTAGATGTGTAAAATAATTGCTTCATTGGTATACTATGGCGACACCTTCGAAAAAAAACTAAACTTTCTAAAAAACAACGCTTGTGTTTAAAATTGTAGAATGGCAGTAATTAATATTTTGTAGTGCCAAATTATCTGAGAACATCCATCCATCGTTCCTTTGATGATATTGAGGGTAATAAATCCACGTTAGCTCGTTTTTATGACGCAGGTGAACCTTTAAAATTCAATTCTACTAAACTAATCCAGATAAGTTCTGAGACAAAATATCGATAAACTAATCAAATATATCAAAATATATTTTTTTGAGGACACTCTTGATGGTATCTTAAGGAGTCTTTTTATAATTATTGACAAACAGAAAGTAGTAATTGTTGTAAATTAGCCAAAAAAGCTATTTTTTCACAAAACATCAAGCAATTATTTTTTTCTGCCTTAGCTGAATTACGCTTGTAAGACGTAGACTTATATCTAATCGATATAACAACACATTTTTAAATTATTATTTTACTCAAAGAGGAACGACGATGAATACATGCGTGTGTTGAAAGGATGTGAGTAACGTTGATAGTATTTTTTGTCTTGACAAAAATGCTATTTAAAAATTAAATTGAATCCAAAAAACAGGGGTTGTATCTGTCCTAGGTCTAAAAACTTTACAGGCTAGGTACGTGATGATGACGTAAAGAAAAGCTCGCGTAGACACAAATATGAGCGCAGTGAAATATAGAGATAGAGAGATAGAGACAAAATTGGCAGCTAACAAGAAAGATAGAATACCAGATACCACGTCACAGCAGTGTTGCCTTTGAGCGGCTTAAGCGTGAATTTGACCTTTTTAAGCGACAATACCCTTTGACCTTTGACTTTTTGAGAATTAAGTACGAGTCCTCTTTTGGAGGATTATTTTAAAAATGTTACACCTATTGAACTTTAAAGGTAATGCAAAACATCTAAATAAAAAAACCTTTATTTATTAATTACCAACATTTTGCGGTTATCATGTACTAGTGCATCGGCTGAAAGATCCACTTCTATGTTGAGTCAAAATTTGTGAAGTGGGCCAACACATTTTCGTAGGTCGACCTCTTTTGCGGAATAAATTTTTTCTGGTTCACATGGTTAACAAAATATAAGTTTGACCATTTTTCTAAATTCGTAATATTTTGGAAGCTTTAGTTATTCAATTTTTCCGAAATTGTTTAGATTTGATTTATTTTTCTCGCGATTGGTAATACCGGTTCTGTTCATTTTTTAAACTGTTAAACATGACGGCGTTTTCTTTTTAATTTTATTTTTAATTGTTTCAGAGAAATAAACTAGTACTTAATTACAAGATATTACAGTTAAAACCTCAGATTTATTATTTTATAGGTATTGAAAAACGATAATTGTGGTGTTCCTTTTATTCCTCAATTACCCCTTTTTTACGAGTTTTTGAAAATACTCAACGGCAACACTGCATCACAGTTGTCCCTGTTACAGGAATAATGAGACGAAAGGGAAAGCGATAAGTGCACTTGGGTGATTTCTTTTCGCTACAGTTGTCACAAGAGAAAGCTCGACGCTTCACATTTATTATTTTGTGTTTAACTTATTGTAAAAAATCACCCAAAACTCCTTTAATGGCGTCAATCCTTCAAACGAGGCAAGCACGAAGTAGCCGAAGTGCTTTTGTCATCATCTTCTTATTTGAAATATAAATGTTTGGCAGTTATGAGGTGAATATAATTTGCCGACCTCATCCGGTGAGTGAAAAATTTTACAAGCAGTTGGATGCATTATACACAATCAAAATCTAGTGATTGTGCAATTTTATGGCTCCACTAGCAAAATGTTAAAAAACGATACATTATTTGTGAGTATATAAATATTTGTATAAGAATTATTATTTAATTAAATTAAAATTAGAATTATATACAACATTAACTCGTTGGTTACGGTTTCAACACCTTACCTACAGTTGTGGCTTGTTGGATTGCCTCTATTTCTTAAATAATTAAAATGAGTAGAAGTTAGTATTTTCTGTATATTTGCTGCATTTTACTCGTATGAATGTGTTTTTCTCTTCTGTGTGACAACATAGCTGTAAAAAGTTGCGGATTGGTACAGCAATAAACGAAAATTTCCAACCCAGATTACAAATATATCTCGCCATAGGACATTGCAACCATTTGGCACTGGT
This sequence comes from Anomoia purmunda, assembly GCA_951828415.1. Classification (NCBI taxonomy): domain Eukaryota; kingdom Metazoa; phylum Arthropoda; class Insecta; order Diptera; family Tephritidae; genus Anomoia; species Anomoia purmunda. The sequence goes on along the minus strand of OX639996.1, from coordinate 28,664,114 downwards.
TTTAAAGCCATTTTGATCGAGTAGTTAAAAAAAGGTGAAAATTGTGCGCAGTAGAAGAAGGGAGGGGGGCGAGGGGAGGAATCAATTCTTCTGTAGTTTTACTATGTATTTTGATGAACCGATTTGGGAGAACCTTGGCCAAATGTCTTCACCTGCTATTAACAATTAATAGGCAAGCGAAATGAAATGATTTTCAATATTACCATTAGCAAAAATCATGAAGAACCCAAAAGTGCCGGCAACATTTTCTTAATTGAATTTGGAGCAGTGAGCTATACAACATTGAACTGCAGTTCATACAAATAAATAAAATGAGTACAACCATGTCAAGGTCTACTTCAATACTTAGACTGCGTTACACTCTTACCTATTAACCTCATTAACTTACCTAAACAACTAAACGAACTAGTTTCAAAACATTTAACAAATCAAACATAAATACTTGTGGATTAACAAATATTTGATTACCATTATCAGACTTCAACAAGTGCAGCATTTGTTATAAACATATTAGGGTAGTTCTATTTTTTTTTTTTTAAATCTCTTTCAGTGAAATGGTAAAGTGAACAAAGTTTTCACCATATTACTTAAAAAATTAAACTGTGTTTCCAAATGGAAATACAACTTATTAACAGACTTTTAATTTATTAGCCAGAAAGATATTTTATTTTTTGTTTCCCTTCTTAACAGACATACCAGAAAATTAACGTTGAATTTAACTATTTTTCGAATGATGTTAGTATCCTCCGGAATTTTTTTTTTTTTAATATTAGCTCCAAAATATGTTTGATGTATATGATTTGCAGAAATTATCGTCCTCCCTAATGCACAAATTTTCAGAATGGTGTGAAATGATAAAAGGCATATAAAACATAAACAATTTTTGTTGTAATTTTTGCCCTCATAAAACCCAAATAAGCTCCCATGAGTTTAATAAGGAAAATACGTATCGGAAATGGGCAATTTCATACCAAATCGTCCTGACAGTTAAGGCCAGGTTTTGCTTTATGAATTTATTTTTATAGTTTCTACATCGAAATTGATGACACACTTATTTTTTATGTAAGAGTTTAATAACTTTTTCGTTTATTACAAAAGGGAAATTTTTTTACACTAAGTATGGAAAATGATGCCTCTTAAATGACCCCCGTTTTCAGATTCGCGCTGATGGGCTCTTTTTAGAGCATTTTCCATAACATCTTTCAAAACTTGTGGCTGTAGCGTTCGAATTTCTGCAACAATGGTTGCCTTGAGTTCAAGGATTGTCACTCGCTCCTTCAAATAACCCCAAAGAAAATAGTCGGGTGCTGTCAAATCTGGCGATCGCGCTGGCTAAATAATTTCCGAATTTCTGGAAATTATTCGTCCTCCAAAAATTTGACTTAAAAGTGCCATTGTGTCTCGGGCAGTATGCGCAGTGGCTCCGTCCTGCTGAAACGTAAAAAATTTTCTATCATAAACCGATACCGCTCTCCATTTACGGTTACAGCACTTCCATCTTCATTCTCGAAGAAGTAAGGCCCAATGACATTTTCAAAAGTGATCCCACACCATATTGTACACCTGATGGGGTGCAATTGGTGTTGATGAATGGCTCTTGGATTTTGAGAACCACAGAACCTACAGTTCTGCTTATTAACAAAGCCATTCAAATGAAAATGAGCTTCATCACTCATAATCAAATTTTTAATAAAGTTGATTTCATTTCTGGCCAACTCTTGAAATTTAACTGCAAAATTTAGATTAGAAAATTATAAATTCTCCAAGTGTTGTCTATATAATCTGAAAGAAAAAATAACAAAAAATTAATAAACGAAAAAGTTATTAAACTTTTACATAAATTCATTGTTTGAGAATTATGATTTTTTAAAATCATAGTGCCAATTATGCAGTAATTTTAGACTTCATTTATAACAAATGCCATCATTTAGCCAAAATTGACTCAATCGTTATGATCTTTTTTCTGTTATTAGTCAAAAGTTTATTCTAGAAGAAAAAATTAATTAAAGTCTAGCAAATTTTTGGAATTTTTTTCATGATCGTCTTTCAAATGAGCAAAAAATCAAAAAATTTGACATTACTTCGATTTTTACATTCTTAATTTCTGTTTTGAATTCTTATTATATGTGAAAATTTTTCAAATAAACCCAATTTCCATTTGAATAAATTATGATTTTTTTTAATTCCAAGTGACATTTTTCCGTGAGTCTTTTGCTACAGTATAAGTTTTTATCTTGCCCAAGTTTCTCAAAAATATAAACGTCGTTTAATTTACTGAACTAACAACCGATTGAAGCATTTGGTGATAATATTTGACATTGTCAAAATTTTTAAAATGCGTTAAAAGCATTTACCTAATTTTTTTGGCCGCAATCACGCGCAGTGTTTTAATGCAGTTTTCAGAAAATTTTCCGAACATGAAAAATTTTTTTTATTTTATTTTCGAATCATTTAATTGTTTGGTTAAAATTTGTTACATTGGAATTTTATTTTTATGTAAAATGTCTGTTGGTTTTACCTATAAATTTTAAGATTCATACAGTTGTTAGCGAACTCTTAAGTCTTTAAAAAAAAAAAAGAATTTAGGAATGGATGAAAAGTTCCGCCTTCGTTAATTTTATGTCATTAGTTGAATTTATTTTTTGTTACTTTCGACGTTAATAACTTAAGCTTTTAATGGGGTTTCTGGTTTAACTTTTCGAGAAAGTTATGAGCAGCAAAATTCCCACAGAACTAAAAAGCTATTAAAAACTTTGGTTTGAGTAAAAAATTAAAAATTAAAGAAATTCATTATTTTCCAGTTAGAACGTCGTATTTTTTAATTTGTATGGTATTCGCATATTTTAAGAGGGTTAAATTAGGGGTTGCACAGGGTTTGCAAAATTTTCTATTTTTAGATACATTTCAAAAACATTTTCGTACATAATAATAATGTTTTCATACCGAAAATTATACGTTACTTTGAAATAAAAATATTGCATGCACTGTAGTAAAACTCGTATAATCCCATGGTATAAATTTTGCAAAAAAAATTAAAAACAGTTTCATCAAAATCATCTAATATTTTCGGCATGCAGTTTTATATTAATTTATTTATATTAATTTTTTATATACATACTTTTTGCTGATACAAAAAATACTTGCGCATGTGGAATTCAATTCCAATACAGGCTATCATTTTATTTAACTAAAACTTAATTAGTTTGCATGCCAGAAAGTTATCTGAAAACGCAAAGCATCGATCCAATCGAACCAATCGGTGAAATATTGTAGTGATATCACTTTTTGCACTTACGGTAATTACATTATCACACCTGTAAAATGATGTTTGTTGTCTCGTAAGAGCATCCGCTAATTAGAATAGGCAACCAATTGCATCGTACCTTAATCAAATTCCAAATATGTACAAGACATTTCACTTATGTTTATGAAGCACTTCGTGGTACGTTTTTAATTGTACATAAAGTACATATATTCATCTATTTGTGAAAGAATTTTTCAGTGTGCTGTTTTTGTTGCCTTGTTACTACTTATACACTACATACTGTTTAGTATATCTATACTTATGACATCTTCATCACAGTTTCCTTTTTGTTGTTTACAAGTTTTCAATGTTCGTTTTTTTAAATTAAAACTACAGCAACATTTGTCCATTGGTTCATCATTTTAAATAAATTATTTTACTTTCCAAACAACTACCATTGCCACAACATTTCATTAAACAATTACGCATTTGCTTTATATGTACGTACATATGTACTTATGAATCACAAACAGTTTATATGAGCAACAATTATGGAATTAATAAAACTAACTCTCTCAACAGACAGCAGATAGTTACAAGGAGAACAAACAACAAGCATCATGCAACTGCGTCAACATTAACAATAAGTATGTAGTAGTAGTAGTAGTAGTAGTATGTAGCAATTGTAATTTTATTGCAACTGCACTGCTACAACAGCAATGTCAACAATTCCCATGCGCTCCCATCCCATAGTGCGGACAATACAATTTTAATTTCTAATTGCTTTAAATGCATTTTTCGTATTTTTCCTACCAATTTTTTACGACTGCCATTTAGCGGCGAGTGTTAGTTATTATTATTTATTTGCCATTTATGGTTACGCACTTGGCAGTTTCATGAATTTTTCATCGGTGCATTCAATTCAACAATGCAAAATGCATTTTAATAGTGAATGAAAACTTTAATGATTCACGCCATTATGGAAACTATAAAGTTGACTATAGTCCATGAATTCGAGTCAATTGCTGAGTTTGCAATGATCGTCACCTTGCCAAACAATTGGCTTTGTGTATGCAAGCAGGCATGGTTGTAGTGGTGACAACTTTCCTTAATTGGTCGCACAACGAAAGCACCTTTCGAAAAACAAAAAAAAAAAACAAAAAAAAAAAAATGGAAAATTACAAACTAAATCATAACCAATAAAGTTTTGGGATGCAAAGAAAACTAGTATCCAAAGCGGAAACTAAGCGGTAAAATGATTAAAATAAGAGTTGAGTGTAATAGATATTTTGGTATTTAGTCACAATATTGCCAATCAATTACGGAAGCAAATTTGGATAGAGCTTAGAAACATTTCGAATGCAGGTAAGTTTCATTTACGGTTTAGAAACGAGGAAATTTACACAAATGAACTTTTTGAAATTGTGGCAAATGCCAAAAAAAAATGTACCAAATCAAACAAAAACGTATTAAACTGTTTTTAAATTCTCAACAAAAATATTTCAAATATATGAGTTAGCTAAATAATAAATTAATTAAAAAAATAGTTAAAAAATAAAATTAAATCTAGAAGTTTACTTTATTTTTATTTATTATTTTGCGAAAAAGTTAATCAAACTAAAAAATTCGGAGAAATTTTCCCGGAGAAATTTCGAAGTTCGGTTCAGTCTATGCTCCAAGTAGTTAATAGTAGACCTGTTTCAGTCTGTCCCCCAAAAAGTTAATAGTAGGTAAATTTCTTTGTATTCAACTGGCAAACGAACGCTCCAAATCGGATAAAATTTCCTTTAGATGCGAAAGCAAGCCTGTCCACATCTTTCATGAAAGTTGCAAATAGTTTAGTGCTATTTAAGAACGGAAAATAGTTGTGTTATCAAATTTTAGGTTGGCGTAGCTACATGTATATATAAAAATGCTATGAAACTAAAAATGGATTAGGTGCCAAACTGAAATTTCCCATTTATTTTCTTCCGGTTCATTCAAAATAGCGCAGTTTTTTCACTTCCCAACACTACATCTCAAGTCGGATATCATTTTACCGAGTTAGCTCAATTCAAATATTTTTCCGAGTTAGTGTTATTGGAATAAAAAAAACTCTGGAAAGAAAAACCTCGAAGAGAATTTGTTTTATTTAGTTATGGAAGGTACTAAGAGGTATAAGCCCTATAAGATCGTTTGGAGAAGTTTATTTTCAGTTTTCGACATAATTTCGACATAAGGCTTTTTAAAAACAATTATAGTTCAAAGACTTGTATATTTTGAAGCTTGTTGTTTTTTACACCAATTCGCTGTTAAATATTTGGAGAAATCAATTCCAAACACATCAACCATGTTTGAAATCAACTCGGTTTCGAAAATTTTCTTTGCAGAACGTGGCCTTATAAGTAAAAGTAGAACTACATTAAAACAGCGAAATGTTATCTAGGCAGATTATAGCAAAAAGTTCGGTACTTTTCGAATTCAAATTGTTCCAAAAAGTACAATTGTGGCCACTTTATCATCACTGCTTCGACCTTTCCTAATCTATAAGTATTTGTTCAATTATTGCACACCCATATTACAAGCTTTGTTCCCCAATTCTCCAGGAATAACAAAAATAACAATTGGCTTTACAAAGACTTTATGGTTTTGGAAAGGGTTTATAAGACGCTGAATAAAGAGCATATATTCTAGAAGGAAATATTTCAATGCGTCTCTTCATTTCTATTATTTTCTATTCCACTTCCTCATAAGTGTGAATACTCTACAAATTTTAATTTTTACATAGATCTCTTTGAATTTTCTTCACTCAGAGTAACTATTCAATAATTTTTCAGTCATGCCATTTTATATTTCGCTAGATAGGACAAATACTCAATTTTTGAAGTCATATATGTACCTTTAAATATATTTTTACGCTGATTAATTGCTCCTACTCTTTTCGAAGTTGGATTAATCTTCAATAAGAACTAAGTTTTTCGAAGGAACATTTTTCTCTTGGCTCAAAACTAGTCATAAGAATATATGCGTTTGTTTTAAACAAAAATTCTTTAAAAAATCATTGGCTACATCGTCTTTGGTTTGCATTGCATGGTATGCTGTTTTCAAAGCGAAGTCTACTCATCCATTCTCAGGGCTTATTTTTTATTTGTTGCCCTTGTTTTTTTTGTTTGTGTTTTTTGATGTTTAACACGCCTCCCAGTATATATGTAAATTTGATTATTACAACGTGCAACCAAAAAACTTGAAAATAAAATTTTTAATCGAAGCAATTTTTTTTCCTAAGAAATATCTCAAATAAAAAACAAAATGAAAGTAAACAAGTAAGGAAGAGCCTAAGCTCGGGTGCAACAGAACTTTAAATATCCGGCGTTAGTTTTTATTTTCAATAAACCGTGCTTGTTGTATGCAATAAAGCCAGTCAATTTAATAATTTATATTTCGGAAAACTAAAGGACTTTGTTTATTTAAATAAAAACTAAAACGAATTGGCATGCTTTTAATATATGTGTTTACGTATGTATGTATGAATATCGTGTATTTCAAATTTTATGCAGATGACTGTCTATAATTTTCGAAACTGTGACAAAGAAGTTCCAGAGATATATCTATTTTCTCTAAGCCTATTCCCAACATTTTTGATTCCATATATTTCATTCTCAAACCCAATATGGAAAATCAAATATGAGCAAGTTACTTTGTATAGTTACTAAAATATGAGATTTTTTGGGGTTTTGGTAATTTACCGTTATTTGAGAGGTGGTCATAAATTCTGTCTGATTTATATAATTTTCAAAAGGTTTCTTACTGAGTTGAAATGCAAAGCGTGCCTATGTCTATATCTATCTAACTTGCTTTATGCTAGTACAAAAAACCGTTAAGTATATAAAGTTATAAAACCCTGGGCACCACTGCGCTCGGGTGTGAAATGTGTAGAAGAGTCTAAGTTTGGATTCAACCGAACCTTAAATACTCGTTGAAGGTTTTTATTTCAAAGTTAATCTTATATATATAAATGAATGTGAGTCCTTTACAGGCATCCAAATTACTCAACCGATCCTTATGAAATTTTTAGAGTACGTGCATGTGGTCTGCGAGCCGAACGTAAGGGATATAAAAATTTGTAAAAGTGGGCTGTGTCATGCCACCACGGAAGAGAAAATTTGAATTTGTCTTCCCATTTAAGACGAAACTACTATTCACAATATCTTTCCAACTATTTTACGAAGATATTTATTATTCGATATATGTATATATATATTTGCTTTAGAGCAAAATTTGTTTTAAGCACAAAGCCGGGTTTGCTAATATAACAAAATCTTAAACGACGTTTATTTTAAATAAAAGTGGGATATTAACATGAATTTAATTATTTCTCTACCCAATTGAATTCTTTAAACCAAATTTGAAAGAGTTCGCGAAATGATTTAGTAAAATATTGAATATTTTGATTTGTTGTATTAGAACCTAAATATCGGGGTGCATATGTCGTTCCCAAAGCTCTGGGCAATGACCACTACTTGTTGGAAGCTATTCCAGGGTACCAGATAACCAGTAAAAAATTTTCTTCAGTACACGCATGAAACCATGGTGCCGAAATAGTCCTAAACTTGAATTTGACGACGAAATCGAGGACGATGTAGGTCAGGAAAGGCCGAGTTGTCACGCCCCATAAATACAACGCTTCCAGAAACTACTCGAATGACACTGACACGACAACCCGAGAGACGCAACGCCGAACGAATTGAGTGTATTACTTCGGACGCGACGTGAATTAACGTGTATTGTATTTGTACTGAAAAACGTTATTTATATATATATATATATATAATATATCCACATTTAATTAATAGTAACCCCAGTATTTTATTTAAACGGACAGCATAAGCATCGTACAGGTGAACGTAGGTGTTAATTTCTTGCGCGCGACAGTTACATATATGAGAGGTGAGTGTGGCTTTAGTCTGATTTCTATAATTTTCGAAATCGTCATGCAAAGTTTAAGTGAGCCATAACTCCTAGGCTTCGACTTATTCTTTTTCAGATTACTCGTTTATGTAGTTCAGTTATTTTAAATTAGATAAACGTGTTGAAAATAAATATTACGAATTCACAGTACATAATCGTTATCTGCATTCATTCGAAAAATAGCGTAAGCCTATTCTTATAATGACTGCGCTTTTCTGCGGATTCAATAAAAAAACACTACTATTAAAACTACTAATACTATTTTTGGATTTCATATGTGTAGTCTCAATGCCATTAATTACTCAAAATTACGTATTAAATCAAGTATAAAGTAATAAACTTAATCAAAGAAGTGTATAACATCACTGGTTAGAATGTGCATAATATTCATTGAAATATATAAAAAAAATATAAACAGAAGAACACCAAACAAAGAAAATACATTGAATAACAAAATGTAAATGTAATCTTAAGGGTATTTTATACAATAATTAAAGTTTTTTGAACTCCACCGCAATGTACTCTTTAAAACTCCAAGGCAGGCCTCAGTTCTCAAATTTAAAATACTTTTATAACAAATATTTATAACGTCTTTTGCCCTATAGCCTTAAGCATTTTATTTTGCCGACAAAGCTGGCAACGTACAATATTTAATAACGTTTAAATTTTTCTTTTTTTCTGATTTATTTTTTTATAGCGTACTGCTGATGAGATGTCGGGATAATTATTAACCATAGCAATTATATCAAATATATTACTATATAAACTAAAAGGCAGCTGCTGGAAACATATTAAATAATAGCGTGAATGCGGTTTGATTTTGACATCACTCAGCTTATTTACAAACGTACATATTTATAATGGACTATGAGTATGTACTATGTATGTATGTATGCATGGTTGCAGAAGTGAGCAGTGAGGAAGTGTGTAGCACAAAATGACATCAAGAACTTGTCATTCTGTGCCCGCGCTATCCATGCCATTGCCGATTTTATACATCTTCTTCTACTCTGTTTCCTCTTTTTTTGTCGATCTCCCGGGTTGATGACAGATGAAGTCAGCAAATTTTAAACTTCTTTCTCTTTATCTGCCATCCACTAATTTAATTTTAATTTGATGCCATAATTATTGTTGAAAGGCAAAGAATTTAGTTAATTTTAGCCGGCGAAGTAAAAGTAACAAAAATGAAGTCGGACAAAATTTTGAGTGCTGGGAATGAACGTAGCGCCAGCAATAAAGTTATGATATTTAGTTGTTACAGCAGTAACCTAAATAATTGAGGCTGTCCAAGGCACTCTTTTTGTTTAGCTAACCGAAGCAGTCACGCGGAATTTCGAAAATGAGCGTATTTCCATGTTTCCTCGCAACAATAGCATGCATGTTTTTAATTCATAGATAATTAAATGACCGGTGGGGACCAGCAATTAAGAACATGTGGTCAGAAAGAAGAAATCTTTAAAGCATCGCGAGTAATTTTATTGACATCAAAGTATAATTTTGCATTTGGCCTAATTTCCAACGTTCTTAATGTCATTTACATTTATTATAATACCGTTACCTTAACATAAAGAGACGCTAACACGCCAGCGGTGGGTAATGGAGAGGCCTGAGTTTACTCATTAGAATTTTGGGCATATACAAAAAAAAAAAAAGGTAACAAATTGTAGTTCTAATTCGCAATTCTAATCTCCAATTTACCTTTGTTTATTAATAAAGATTGAGTTAGGTTCTTTTTGTTTTTCTACTATAACTTTGGCCGTCTTGCTTCACTATGAGTTTCCAGGGCTCGAATCACAGCCCGGGCAAATAGCATCGAAAATAGCGGTCACCCCTCGGCAGGCAATGGCAACCACCCGAGTGTATTTCTGCCAAGTTTCTCAATTTGTGGTACAACATCAAGACACACACCATCAAGATATACGATGTAAGCGCCAAATTTCATAGGCGCACAAAAAACAAAGTTTTGTTTCTGAAAGTTGATGTACCTTAGGGTTTGTTGCTCGGTGTGCTAAAAACGAATGCGAGGTTTGAAACAACCCCCAAAAACTCCCCTCTTAAGACTCAAGTTTTAAGATTTTATGAAAATTCTTTTTCTTATAGCTCTTAACTCTCATGAAATCAAGTCCCGCCTACCAAAGAACAGCTACGCTAGTCTGATAACGTCTTCTGCGATACGTTTCCCACCCTGACCACCCGCTGATACTGTGGTATCCCTTTCCCGCATCGTAAACCTATTCCGTTGCCCGCCTTCACGTGGAGCTGCCCTGCTTACAAAAGTAGAAAGATTGAAATGATTAAATGGTTAATTTAAAATAACAGATCTATCTATATGCTACAGTAGTTACTTTACTTTTTTTCTACAGGGAGATTCCTTAGACTAAGGGTTACCCGCATTAATGCATTAAATAAAATAAGTAAGAATTATTGAAATATTTTTATTCTCGCGGAAAACCTAAGGGTAACAGGTAAATAAAAACTTCAGATTTTAGATGTTTAGAACACCAAAAAACATAGGATAAGATTCAAAATTTGAATTTTCATAAAATTTTAAAACTAAAAAGGGGATTTTGGGACAGAATTTAAGGGGGATGGGTAAATTTTGATTTCACATTCGTTTTTAGCATAGCAAAAATGTAATATATTAATTTTGAAAATTTCTGTAATCTAGAAATTTTACGCTGGGACAGTTTTGGGGCTAGGGGTCGGTGGGGCAAAATCTAAGGGTAATGGGTAAATTTAAATTTGATTTTTTAGAACATCAAAAAACGTGGGATAAGATTCAATATTTGAATTTTCATAAAATCTTAAAATTTGTCTATTAAGGCACGCGTTGGGGGTTTTCCAGGAAAAATTTCAGGGTAATGGGAAATGTTTGATCTCATATTAGTTTTGGGGATTATCATAAAACGTCGTTTACTACATTAATTTCAAAAATTTCTGTAATCTGGGGCAAAATTTATGGGCAGAGGGTAAATTTTGATCAGAGACTCGTTTTCAAAATACCAAAAAAAAAACTTAGGAAACAATATTAATTTCGATTTATTATATAATCGGAAAATATGACGCTTTGAGGGGTGCAGAGACAAAATCTAAGGGTGATGAGTAAATTTAGAACTCAGATTCGTTTTTAGCACAATGAAAAACTTACCCGAAGGTGCAAACTTCACCTTTCAGAAACAGAACTTTTTTTTGTGCACCTTGGTAATTTTTATTATTATAACTTCTAAATTTCTCTTGCAAACTGCACGAGATTTCAACAGGAGGAATTACAGAACCTTTCAATCTAGAATGTGATAATCTTGTAAGTTTGGAGATCGTAATAAGTAAAAACAGACCAAATTTTTCATTTGTACATAAGAATTTAATAATTTTTCCCGCACTTACTTTTTCCTTTATCAAAGAAAGCCTTGTCGATCTATATATTCCTTATCTGAAATAAAAATAAAGAAACTGTTAAAAAATCATCCATAAGAAATTACCTTAAATTATTAACGTGTAATAAGTATACATACATATTTCGTTACTTAAATATGAAAATACCCTAACTCAGTTTTCAATAATACGAATGCAACATATTAAAATAGCAAGTTAGAGATGGCCCCTAGATGGAATTTTGCTCTGTGCAATGAGCGAAATGTAAAAACAAAGAATTAGCCAATTTTTGTTATATGTACCTTGCATTATTAAATTATCTGAAATAAATCTCTTTGCATGATGGCAAAAAATGAAAGAGAAATATCAAATTACGTAGTTAAAATATTGTAAAATATAGCGAAATGCAATGGAAAATTTGTGTTGATTTAAAAATCATTGACTTCTTAGAATTAAAAATTTTGTTTTACCGTTATATAACGACTATACAAACTTAATTTTTATACAGAAGAAAACTGGGTCATCTTCGGTAAGAAAGGTTCTCAAAAATCAACGCTATTTTGTAATTACTAGGAACTGACACTTTAGTTTACTAGATTTACTAGAATTTTATGGGCTACGGAATTGCGTACTCGAAAATTTTCAAAAACATGTTTTGTTTTTATTTGTAATTGAAAATTAAATTATTTTTAGTTTTTGTTAGAGAATGAACTGTGTTTTAATTGAAAAGTAATTAAATAATAAGACAAATAAGTTAGAGAAAATTTGTTTGTTAAGTGGATATAATTTTTTCATAAGCTAAGAATTTATTTACATTATAACGCAAATCTTAAGCTCACAAATTTGAATGCATATTTTAAGTTTAAAAAGTCGCAACTTCTTCCCAAAAAAAGTTTTGTTATCTTTAAAATAAATAAACTTAATTATTTTTCGATTTCTATTTCTTTATTACAAATAACATTATAAACTTGGTATCTATTCATCCTCTGGTGTATGCCGATTTTGGACCCTTTAATTCGAACCAATTTTGGTTTTCAAGGTATGCACTTATATAAGGGAATACATCTCAGTGTTTCCTCCCACTAATACTTTATATTAAATTACATGGTTACCATTTCAAAACTATCTCCGGAAAAGCCATAATATTGTTGTGATATTCGTTTTAAATAGGTAATTGAAAACGAAAATCGGTTTTAAGATAGTTAAGTTGCAGTAAAGGGTTGTTTAAAATAAGTTAACAATTTTTTTTTTCAAAACTTCGATTAATAGTTGATGCATATTGGAACAAATTTCCGTTATCCCTGGTCAAGGGTGGTTTGGAGACAAACCGGTTTTGGCGTTGTGCCATCTTCAGTGTATATTTTCGTTCCACATCTAGATATTACTGAACAAAATAAAGTAAAAATCATGATATACTCGCCCTTTTCTGATTTTTATTGCTTCAATCAAGCTTGATCGTTGCTTTTTAATTTTTTTCTATCAAATATAATCGTTATTCTTGGTGTTAACTTTTTCCAATTATATTTGATCGCTATTTTGTAATTTTTATTTTTCGATAAAAAATAATCGTTATTTTTGGATCTAAAATTTTCCAATAATATTTAATCGATATTTTGTGATATTAGTTTTCGATCATAAAAGATAATCGCCCGCGAATTGGGCTACATTTATTGTGATCGAAAAATTGTAAAAACAAGAATAACGATTATTTTTGATCGAAAAAATAAAAACCACAACACATCGATAAATTTATCGAAAATTAAAAATTCAAAAATAACGATTAATTTCGATAGAAAAAATAAAAACCTCAACAAAAAAAAAAAACGATTATGTAATGATTTCAAACTAAAACTCTTCTACATAAAAATAAGATCAAATTTGCATAGCACATGGCACAAGGATAAAATCGATATAGTCGAGTTTTGATTTGAATGAATTTTTGCCAAGAAATCAAAATATCGATTATTTTCGGTCTCTGATAAAAATAGTTCTATTAAAATAATTTCGGTCTATTCGCATATATCAATGTGTCCACGGAACTCCAACGAAAATAATATCCAAATGATTCAGAGCGCTCCAAGATCTGATAAATTTTGACCGCTTAATCGAGATCGAACCTCTAATAACCTATATTAATACAGGTTGGTTCTTGGGAAATGCAGAGTGCACGATTTAAACGCTTTAGTGCTGCATTTTTAATTATGTTTCTTCACTCTTGTTCGCATTCACTTTTGCCTCATGTTGAAATACTGCAGGTTAACGTGCCATTATTTATTAGCTTAAGAAGCCGATAAATAAATGTTATTTCAAATATTTTGCATATTTTGAAATTAATATTGCGCACGCACTTAATATTTTTTATTTGAAAAATTTCTGTGGTTTTCTGTTTGCCTTTTAAGTTTTCCACTAGTGAAATTTATGTACATCACTTGTCAACATTGCAACTTTGTTAATTTATGCCTCTGACTTTTGCTTTCATCTTGCCATGCCGTCAGCGTTAGCGTCAGCGGTGGCGATGGCGATGGCTATGGTGATGGCGATGGCGATGGCGATGGCAATGGCGAAAATGCACTCAATTCAGTTCAAGCGTTGTCATAAATCATAGCCTAAAAAGGCAGCAGCGGAAGAAAATAGTTTGGCGATGGAGATCGAGAGATGAAGAAGGAATGGCAATGAGATAAATTGATATAAAACGGAACATAAATATGCACATACACATATACATATTCATAGTCATGCGGTACGGAGTAAATTGAAGCAATGCATTGGAATATAAAGAGACAGAAAATTATTTTAACTTTTATAAATAGTGCTACATATATGCATATAGATTTGTTTGTATGTATGGATGGAAATGCGAATTGATTTGTCAAAACAAATTCATTTGGCATTTTTTATTTTACTTTCCGTGTGTGTGTGTTCGTGTTATTTTTATTAAATGACTTACGACATTTTATGGCTACAACAAAGGTATGAAATGAAGTCCATTGGATGCTTATGTTCATACGAAAGCGAACTTGTATAAATAAATATAAGCATACTGAGGTCTGCTTATACTTAAATGCACGGTCATACACATGCCTGTGCATATGCACATTAGGATGCGCCGTCCCAAAAAGTAGTGTGTTTTCTAAAATATATTATGTTATAAGACTTCCGCCAAAATATTTTCGAAAAATACTAAGATTTGTGTAGGCTATTATTTTTTGCTTTAATATTACATAAAAAACACCTAAGATAATACAACAGTCTAAGATTTAGTGAACCGAAATCGATTTTTAGAACCCAACCTAACCGAACCAAAAATGTTTAAGGTCTAAAATATTAAACAATCAATTAATTTTTAAAAACACTAGATTTTTATTGTTAATTAAACAAATTTTTATATTACAACTATTTCAGTTCGTAACATAAACATACTTATAAAAATGTTAGTAAAACTAACCACAAAAAGTTATATTTTTAATACACAAAATTTAAATTATTCTTCTTCTTTATTGGCGCTATAACCGTTTGGGTAACTTTCCCCGATTCCAGCATAGCACGCTAAATACCTTACATTAAGCCTAGTCCTTCTCTACGTGGTCTTTCTAACGTAGAGGAAGCATTTCGACCTCTCTTATCGTTCTGCGAAAGATACATCTCTCTACCTTTCTCAGCCACCGCTAGGGGTTCCATACAGCATTGCCTAAATCGCAGCGTGACCCTGTGGGCATGTTTACTTTACGTAGGGGCACGACATTCCTTATCATACCAGTCGTTTTCTCGGGACCGCTGAAAGCCAATGACTTCTGCGGTACATAGTGAGTGAGAAATGAGTTCCCAATACCCGTGAATTCGGGTTTGCTGGGAAGTGCTCTTAGTGAGCACGTATAAAAGTAGTGAAGCAAGTGGCTTTCTGGCTTTCTGGTGCGATTGCAGTTTCCCGGCGTCGAGCTTTCCTTGTGATTTTGGACGCATGCCCTTTGGTGCGAAGAGCCGTACGCGCATCTTGGCTGCGACAAGACAATGTTCTGAGTCGATGTACGGTTCATGGAAAGTTGGACGTCTGATACACTTGAAACATGTTTTTCCTTTATCCTGGGTTGGTGTAGTTTCTTATGCTGAAACCTATTAACGGACTATCATGCTTGGAGCCCCGGCAAAGTCGGCCACTCTCAGTACGTTGGTGGAGGTTTTGTCGTGGATACTGAATTTTTCGACAGAGTGCCCTTCCCCACCCTGGCTTTGCAGTCGCCAAGCATGATTTTGATATCGTGGTCGGGACAGCGCTCTTAAATGCATTCTACCCCATCACTCTCTTCCAACGGAGCATGGACACAAATTAGCGAGATGTTAAAGAATATTTGATGGGAACTGCCGCGAGACGCTCGACCCCCAGAGTGAACGACAGCACTTGGCGACGAAGTACTCTCACACCACAGATCGAACACCGAGCTTGCGTTCCTTTAAACGGCTACTGCAGTAGACCAATGGTCCAGTGGTTCCTTTACTATGCCTGTCAATTCTGCATGTGCGCTATGTTGGCCTTTACTCTCACGAGGAAATCAACCAATCGTGCAGCAGAATCTTACCGATTAAGGGTTCGGACACTACAGGTGCAAATCATAGTCCAAAAAAGAATTTTCCATTGGTTGGTATATTTTAGGTGACGGGTGCATAACCTAAGGGAACCACCAGATTCTGCAGAGCTTTCTATAAAGGCACATTTGTATAGCGAGCCTTGGAACAAACGACCCCTGCTCGCAACCGCTCATACTGGTATATCGACGCTGTCGATGGCGAGTGATGCACCCTAATGCACATCCGCATGTGCACATATATTGTAGGTTTGTACGTATGTTTCCACGCACGAGCACGCCTTCGCATCGAATGCGCTCCATTTGAATTAAGAAAAGCATAAATTTGAATTTTACGCCACAGCCGACAGTGTGGCGTCCACCATAAATTGTCGCTGGCCAAAAGCGCTCTCTATCTAGGCCTTCCCATCATTCGACATCGGCTGTGACAATATCGTTAGTTACGACTGACAATCACAACAAGTGTGCTGCTGCTGCGTGCATCCATTTGGATTCGCCGAATCGCCCGTACTCGTAGTCGGGCAGAGAGCACCAGTCATATGCACCATGCGACACGCGGCATGCGGCTACAGTGAAGCGGTCGGTGTCGTGGTGGGTGGCTTTTATTGGTTCCACTGTCGCCAGCAGCCACGCTGTGCTGGCAATAACAGCTAGAGCACAACAGCAACAAATTGCCACTGCAGTGTGGCTGTTTAAAAAACTATCGGCGTTGTTGTTGTCATTAGTTTGCTTGGAGCAATCAAGGCAAATGGAAGATTAAATATACACCATCAAAAGTGGTTGCGATTTCTAAAAATTTGCATTTAATTGGATGACGGCGATGGCAGTGGTGACAGCAAAAGTAGTTTCGTCAAAGACAGCTTTCGTTGCATGTTTATTTGCTGGGCGATTGCAGAGTGTTGATCAAGTTAATACACATACTCGTAAATTTTATTTATTTATTTATTTCGGTTCATTTTAGCAATTTTATTTGTTCTACTTTTGCAAAAAAATATTAAAAAATACTTTTTCTGCAGTTAGCCATTGATAGAGCTAACCAAACGATCAATTTTTGCAGCAAGTCCAGCAAGTTGTAAAATATCATTGTACGTCCGCCTCTTTCATGCTCTTGTCGACTAGTCGACGACTATTAAATGTCCGATCGTTCATAAGTACTTAAAAAAACGATATATATTTAGCTTTTTATGCAAACTATACTGACACTTTTTTTTATGTGAAATATTTAGTTGCATGCAATGAGCGCCTATAATGAGTGTTGAGAAAGTAAAATTTATTTTTCCGATATTTCTAACAGTTTAAGGGGATTATGTAGACAAATCATATTCGAAGTAATATTAATACGGAACTCCCTTTTCTTCAGCTACGGGTGCTTTAGTTTTTTCTAAATCACGTGCTGTCGAGTATACCATAAGCTAGTATTTTTGTTTTTGCATATTAAAAAAAAACTAACCGTAATTTTTCCAAAAAAAAAAAAACTATCGAGACAATCAGTTTTAAATATTTTAATTCACTGCTTGTTGTCAGGGCCTTACCCAGGAATTTTTTTACAGGGCTATTTAAAAAAAATGCAAAGATAATATCTTAAATACTGTAGAAGAGGAGGGATGTGTTGGCGGAAAAGTGAACAATGATTGTTTTTACTGGAAATCTAGCTGAAAATGTGAAGGGTAGTTTCATGGTGCGATGAATGTAAGATGAATAGTCACTTGAAAAAAGTTTGCATTTTTTACTGATAGTGACCACATTTTTTCGAAGTTTGAATTTAACTTTTCCCACTTTTTTGTTTCAAAAAGAGTGTGACTCTGAATTATGATCCATATAACAAAGCTTGTGAAATTTTATGAGCCCGAGCTTAGTATCAAAAAGGTTGGGTACGAAAAAGTTCTTAAAGCATCAGCTTCAGTTTCTCAAATTTATCTAAGACAGGATATTATTTTCTACATGGGGCTTATAGCAGAGCTACATGCGGCTTATAAAGAAATCCAACGCTTTTTCTTCAAAAATATAGACTCAATAGAGAGCTGTTTGATTACCTTTGGAATCGAAGAAATATGTACGCTATTTGGCCGGAAAATATATATATGTAAATATATCACTAAGATAATTGACTGCAACGCCTCCTTAGAGCTCCATGAATATGATATCCTTTTTAATGAACATTGTCTTGCAAACGCCAAAAGGTAGATATTTTAATTTATTTTTGGGGTTTGTGTGTTTCATGTGTAAAATACTCCAGGTTCATCTCGCCCGTTAGCTGTAATGAAATCTACTTCCCTTAGCCAAATACAAAACCTCCGAATACCAAACACAACCAAACTCTAAACCTTCATTCCTTTAACTATTCTTAAACGATCTACCAATTTTTTTCAGTGTTGCCAGTAAGGTTTATTCCCTAAGATACCTTAGAAGAAACAAAAATAAAGTTCGGTGTTTTATTTGCTTGAAATTAAAAGATGAAAACTTGTAATATTATAATATTTAGCACATGATTTATCACGAGGTGAGCCTGAACAATTTCAGAAGCTGTATCGGATAACTGCAGAACCAGTTTCTCAAGCTTGATAGCCAAATTTGAGGCTACAGAATAACGGCGCTATCGACTGAGAAACATGTAGCTCATGTAATATTTAGGCTTATAGGAAGATAGTTTAACTAAAAATTATCTGCAAGTAATTTTGGATATCTCTTGGTTGACTACTCTATCAAATCAACCAGCGGAGAGTCCGAAATTCCGTTAAAACGAAGTATTATGCAAAATTCGCAGCCCAGTTGAGAGACTTTTAGATGTGCCTAAAAAAGGTAGGAGAGGCTTCATTATAAAGTAATATATACTAGCAATTATAAATATTTGTGACTTGAAATAAGCCATCAGGTTTCACGGACTAATTTCTGTTCGGGATTACATGATCAGAAAAATCAAAGTAAAATCATAATTTCCAAAGTTGATTTTTTTTAATCTAATAAAAAATTAAAGAACTTGGGGAAATAATAAATATTTTGGTAAGCATAACGAAAAAATTATGAAATGCCCCAGAGAATTTGACATTGCTATATTAATTATTTAAGAATTATAAAAAAAAGAAGTTTTATCGGCCTCACAATTGGGATTAAAAAAAATTGACGAAGATTTTAAATAGAGCAGATTAGATCATTAAATTGGCCACAAAATTTGCAAAATTTACTCCGATCAAAGTGAAAGGTTATACCCTCTTTTCTTTTGCGTAGATGCCGCCATGTAACAGTTCCAATCAATGATTTCCAATGTTAATTTAGGGATATAGAACTCACAAATGTAAGTTCGCTTTTGCAACCAGGATAGCACTATTCAGTTTTCTATTATAAAAACCAAGTTTAGGTTGAGCGGTTAGTACTGATTTGTCCTAGGCTCATTAAGGTGTTTACTTGATTACGATTGGAAAGATTTGATAACCACATAATCTGTTGCTTCGTTATTAACAAAATATTTTGTTTTATTACTTGTTGTTTTCGAATTCGATCACACTTTTTTATTGCTTTATTATTTTTTTGGAGTTGATTTTTTCGCATAGGAAAGCTGTTAAGATATTGACTGACTAGATATTAGTTTTGCTTATATATCGCCGGGTTCGAGGCAGGAAGAAGTCTTGGTCAAGGTAAAAGGGCATGGAGTATTATTGTGTGTGGTTGAAAATATCAACAACTTCAACAAATTATTTCGTAGTAAATTCAATAGACGTAGCGTACTATTTGTTTATCGAAAACAAGTTTTACCTCTTCCGTAGTAAGAATGGTAGTCACACCCAATTCTATTCGGCTACAGTATAAGATGGCAAATAAAAAATTAGTTAACGTTAATATGTGAAATAAACCAAGCCATAAACTCTCGGTTGTGGTGACCAGCTGTTGACATGCGAAATGTGTACGTAATGTTAGCTAAATTATTCGCACTTATCTGCTAAGTTTCATATGACCATACTAGGCTTAGTTAAATCGCTAACTGATGTCATGCAGCACAGCTCGAACAACTAAAATGGTGGTTTCTTTATATAGTGTGTATACTGTGAACATTTGGGCTTGCAGTTTTATATCAACTACAAGTTAGATTTGGCTGCAAATTATCGAGTGTATTTCTGGCATGAAAAAACTTCTCACAAAAATCATTTGCCATCCGGAGTTGGCGTAAAACTGTCATTTGTATTCCAACATCAAGACGTTCACCACAAATTATAGGAGAAGTACGACCAAACATCAAGCTATATGGTGTTAGCGCCAAATTATTATGTTATTCTTATTATTATTATGTTACTTGCCCCGTGCGATATCTGAATCGCACGGAACTCAGAGTGAAGCCCGCACACGCTAGACACTCGCTTATGGCGGCTCATCTAGGCTAAAACTCGGCGTTATAAGTTCGCTTCGTATACACCTGGATTAAAAGAATCTACGTAACAAATTGCATAAGAAATTTATCAAAACTAAAAAATACACTTTTCGTGCTAAATGTCAGTGCTATTTAAAAGATTTTAATTGTCTAAACAAATTTCCGTATCGAAATTGCATACTTGCTTTTGAGAAAACTAACAAGTCGTCTCCGAAGTCTTTTTGGCAGTTTATTAAATTCAATACGTCCCACGCGAGTGTGTCTTGTTTGTTGTGAACTCACCTCTTGAGGTGGCCAATTTATTTGCCAAGGTTTTTCAATCAAACTTAATCCAAGACTACTCTTAAACTTTTCCTCAAAATTAGCTGGTCAGTTTTTTTCTTAAATTAAATTGGTAATTTGAATTTCTCTTCTGTTGACATCTCCTTTGGTATATCACCATTAAAGCCTTCTTTCCAAGCTAATGTGGATGGGCTTTCGGTCTTTTTCTTTAAAAAAAGTCCTTCAATTATTTCTCCACTAAAAATAATATTAACAAATCAGTAGCAGGTGGAGTTTTCATTGATGATTGGAAATTGTCAATAGCAAATTTTTAAGAGTGGCAAAAATAATGATATGCATAATTATAGACCAATTTCTAAACTATCGATAACTTCCAAACTATTTGAAGCCATCATTAAAGATAGATTATATTTTGCAACGAAAAAGTTTAATTTCATCAAACCAACATGGTTTTACTTACACAGAATTTTTTTTCGTCTGAGTTCAAGTGGATTGTATTCACACGAATTTTTCAATGTTTTTGACAATCTGTTTCATATAATTCTTTTACATAAATTGGGCTATTTTGGCGTTCATTTCTAAGTGAAATACATTAATTACATCGTAACGATTGAGGGTGAATCCTCCGTTCCCTTCATTGCTACTTCTGAGGTACCTCAAGGATTTATTTTGGGCCCCTACTTTTTGTCTTAATATTTCATTTGCTAGTCATCTTTTATATGCTGACTTGAAAATTTTTGCCGCAATAAGTAATTCGGAGGATGTACTTAGGCTTCAGACTGATATCAGTAAAGTTGTTAACTGGTGTACAAAAATTCTGGTGTCTCTTTAAAGATAAAGAAATGTTTTCAAGTAACCTACTCCAAATCTTGTGATATTCCACAATCGTCATATAATATATCTAATAATATCCTTCAACTGGTAGATGAGATCATATACTTACCAATGAGTAATTTTTAACTCACGTTTCTATTTTTCGAGCCACATCAATTTTATTATCTCAAAATCATATTCTTTATAAGGTTTCGTACTCGTAAGACGTAATAGCTCAAATTTTGCAGATCTATTTTTCTATTAAATTACTGTTTACTGTGTTTGTTCGGTCTAGGTTGGAATACGCCACATTTATTTGTAGACCTTATCGCCAACTCGATATCTTGAGAATTAAACGGTTGCAAAGGGTATTTCTAAAACTCGCACTAAGATCTTTAAATTTCTCTAGCTCTATCCGTCTTAAGACTCCCGCCTGTTTTTAATCAACTTAAAGTCCCTTGAACGTAACTAGAAGGTCGGTACTATCGATGTCTTTTGTGTTTAATTTAATGCAAGGCTTTTACGAAGCTCTTACCTCTTTTATCTTAGGAAACTTAAAAACAATTTCGAGAGCATTGCACCTATTGCTTGTGCGCTTCGTGAGTTTAATGAGATCTCGAATTCCACTTAGTTTCGCTTTTTAATTTCTAAAAGTCTTATCCGTTGAATGCTGCTTTTTAGTCTTTAAAACATTTATGAATTTATCTAATATTGTTATATTCTTAGTTTTGAGTTAATACGAGTATTGAATTAATTTGAATAGTTTCGGTTTTCATTAATTAGTCATTATAAACTATTGTGTTTTTGACTAATAAAAGGAAGAAATAAGTAAAGTAAATAAATAAATAAAATAATAGCAAATGATAGAAAAAATCAGTTAAAGAATATATCAAGATAGCACAATTTGTTGTGGAATAGAAGCGAAAGGAAAACACAATGACAAGTGCAAAACTATTGCAATGATTCGAAGATTTGCTCAAATATGAAAATTTGCTTAATGAAAATTGTGTGCTTCAAATGACTATGTCACAATTTAACCCTCTAATCACCTTTGAAATGAAGTTTCATTCTTTCCACCAAAAATTAAACTTAAAACGGATATCAATCCGTCATCGTATTTGAATGAGGATGGGACAAATACAGTTCCATATTTTTTCAAGTTAGAGAAATGGTCAAAAATGCTAAAATGTACTAGGAAAAAATTTCTTGTGAAAATCGACTATCGAAGTCTGAGAACAGATATAATGTTTGGATTGATTTTTAACATAAATCGGAAGATTAACTATTCGTAATTTCATCAAAACTTTTGAAACTTCAACTGTCCGTAAATAAACACAGCTTTGGATTCTTTTCTGTTAAGTTTGTCTACGGGACATCTTCTTTCATAATTATTAACACTTTTTGGTATCGGTATATAAACCTTTGAAAGTTTATTCAGTGTTTCCGGAAAATCACGTTCATTATTCGTGCGTAATCAAATTTGTCGTTGCTAAAAATTTAGTATATTATTATTAATATTAGAAATGTATTTTATTTTTTATTTTTTAAGTGGGGACTCAGACCAAGAGCTAAAGCCTTTATACAAACCGAAAGTTAATACTTAATACCACTCCGATGGCCGCCGCAATACTCGCATTAGAATTCAAAACTACTAAAGCATTTGAATTTATTTAAAATCATTAATATCAGTTGTATTGTAAAATTATATAATTGTACAATAAGCAACAGTCACAATTGATATAACTAAATTTTTATTGCACTCTTCTTGAATGTTCAAAAATAAAAACATAACACAGAAATGAGTTCATCAAATTCGGTCATCTGTCTTGCCAAAAACTGGAAAAGTAAGCAGGCAGAAAACTGACAGCTTTCGGTGGTGATGATGATGTTGGCGATGTTGAATTAAGCAGCTAAGACGTGAGTAACAGTTGGTTAAAAAAAAAAAATAAGTATTAATTTAGTGAAATAGTAAATTAGCATATTTAATTGCATACTTTTGAATGTGTTGTGTTTTAATCAAAGTGTGTTTGGGTGGATGGATATCCGCTGACATTACGGATGTGGCAATAAAAACTAACAAGTATTAGGCAATAATTTTGCAATTTTGTTACCAAATCGCCAACTCGACAAGCCAACAACAAGTGAAGGCAGTAAAACGAAGGGATAAAAAACGAACTTTACAACGAACGAGCAACTGTTGGCTTTTTTTTTCTAAGTCGTCCAACAGTTGCCACCTGGGTGTGCAGTAGGATTAGGCACACAAATCGTAAAATACTGGTGCAGCTTTTGGCGTCCGTTGAATGTCACAGACATAACTGTGATTTGAGCTAGGAATTCGCAAAGCATTAAAAGTCGAAAAATACAACAAATATTATATACATTATATGCAATTAATGCAAAAAGTCTCGCTGGATTAGAATGCATATAATTATAGTTTTTACTTTTATCTTTTTCCCAGTTCTTTTGCTGCATTTTTACTCCATTTTTCTGTGCTGCACAAAATTTGCATAGTTATAGTGATTGCAATTTAATTACAAGTTTGTACTTGAATTTTATTTGGCTACTGTCTGTTGCGTTGCTTGCGAAATCACTTCTGATAATTCATGGCTTTCATAAAAATTTGTTTGTGCAGCATTTGACTAGTCAGCCTTGCGTATTTCGTGAATATCAGCAGGCCAAAAAACAAGAATTGTAAATGTCCGTAAGTATTCACTTAAAACTATAAATTATTCTAAAAATAAAAATGGGGACTTGTATTTTATTTTGTTGCATTGTAATTTTGCCAAATTTTTTAATGTTCGGGTCTTTGGACTATAAGTTGAAAACTAGTCCACTTTTTTGCTTGCTTTAGAACAGTATTCGAATTGCTAAAAACAATGCTATGGGGAAAAATATTAATATACTATTTTCGAGAACCCCAAGAAAAGTAAATATTCACTGTCAAACCGCGTAACTAATTACGCATTTTTTTCCGTTTAGTTTGAAAGCGCCGTTAAGTCCAATCCGGTGCATGAAAACGTCAGATTAAAATTGAAAAAGTGAGGTCCGTTTCACAAATTTTGACCCTATTTATAACAATTGTCGGCTTGTACAGTAGGTACGTCATTCTGAAACAAGTTGTAGCCACGTACACCGAGTATTGACAGGTATTCAACAGCTATCATCCTCCTGTGCTCTGATACTGAATAAAATATCATATGACGAGCCCATCATATTTTGTTTCAATGGAATTTCGATAGGACCAAAAAAATATCCTTGAGATATTTAGAATGCATCTGCAAATTTCAGACAAATATAGCAAACCATATTGAATCGGAAGGAAAATTTAAGCAGATGTACTAAAATATGTCCAGGCTACTGATTACTATTATTTTTTTTTACTAATTACTACTAATTTCTACTACTATTTTCACTAATGCTACTACTACAGTTTTTATTAATGCAACTACAAATTTTTATTAATTTCTACTACTATTTTCACTCATACTAAAACTAAAACAACTAAAAAGGACGCCTTATAAAACTCTCTGCACTTAGGTGCAAGCGTGGTTTTTTACATGAGAGCGATTGGGCAAAAGTGGTTCTGACCTTTACTTCTCTATGGAGTTGTGTTATGGTGGCTCATCCTAGAGAAGAAATTAACCAGCCTCATGTCTTTAAAAGTGCAGAGATCGGTTCTAGTCTGTATCAGTGACGCCCAGGGAAAAACACACACTAAGACAATGAATGTGATGCTAAATATACTACCCATAGATATACTCGTAATGAGGAAGCATTATGTTTCTAAAACCGCCGACCTAAGATGCACACCATCTAAAAAGTTGGAAAATACTTAAGTCGTAGTCATCATTCTACTATTTTTAAAAATCATTAGCTTTAGAGCACGCTAACATTTACGCACCGAAGGAAGTTTCTGGAGCTACCTGTTCTATACGGTTCTACACTGAAGAGCCAACCTCCAGAACAGAGTCGGCGGGAATGGGTAAGTAAACGCTGAGAAACTAAAACGCAAACATCATCACACCTTTCTGACCACTGTTATGCATTTCAAGCCGAGCTAGCGGCAATACAAGAAGCGGTGCAAAGCTAAGAATATGCTGTTGTTACGCAAATAAAATATATATTTTCTGGCCAGTCAAGCTTCTCTTAAAGCGCTTGATTCTGTTACTCTCAATTCGGCAATAGTTGCGAACTGCCGAAGATCACATAAAATGATTGCAGTGCAGCTCTATTTCATCTGGTTGGAGTATCGGAACACTGTAACATATCATATAATATGCCACTCCCTTGCTGGAAGCTCAGGACTTCTTCCTCAAAGAAGCGAATAGCTCACGCGACCTGAATGGATCATAAGAAAATTCCAAGAACTTCTCTCGCTTAGTAGAAGAGAAACATCCCTAGCTATGGTAAAAGTTCCGGAGCACGTTGCCATAAGGAGACACTCACAACGACTAGAGGTACCCACAATGACTTTTGTAGAAGGTACTATGAGGAGGAGAAGGCAGTAAATGTTAGACATCTGGTAATAGGAGACACAGTAGGAGGCGACAAAAGTTCTTGGATGAGGGATAATGTTAACGGACGGTAGAGTTTTTATGACGATCCATATATTTAAATGTAATAAATCAAAAGGATATAGAATTGAAAATATTTGAAATTTTCTATGAGCAAATTTTCTCAAGTCCTTTAAGCTCGATGGAAATGTTAGCGCGAAGTTGAAAATTTGCATTTGCATGTTCTACTCGTATTTGAATTAAAATTTTACATTGCGCCCATTGTTTTCTACTTCGTGACATTTTATGCTGATTTAGGCCCAGAAGAAGTGTGAATTAGCTCAATGAATAACCTTATCTGAAGCCAAAAGGAAATGAAAATGAATCATAAACGCAACGGATAAGGCAATGCTTAATTGAAAAAGAACACGCAGTGAGAAATTCAAAACTCCCAGCAGCTTAAACATTTTATGGCAACATTTTAAATTTAAAGAGAGTAAATTACTATCTAATGACTGACTAAATGAAGTTTCTGTCGAGTGAAACTTGTTATTTATACGCCCTTGAACTTGACATTTTTACGTATTCGCTCCCTAAGCGCCAAGCGAGAATTATCCTTTGCAACGGCATGCAGGTTCACGGCCAATAGCGCCATAATTTTCTAATTAAGAAAACTCGTATAGCGAATATTTTTCCCCCGTTGATACTTTCCATGCTTTTCACAGGAATTTGTTTGACTTGTTAGTGCATGCTATGCACGCGGGTGGTTTAGATTGGTGCTTTACTTTTGACCAAAACAATCAGTATTGTTTTCATTTGCAGAGAGGGCAACCGGATTGTGGAATAGGAGGAGAGCCACCTGGAAGTCGGGACGTGCATTTGCCAGACACAGTTGTGGTTTGCTGCGGCCCTCTCCGCCGCGGCGTCTAGACAACCGCAAATTGATTTTTGTACACCACGCGATCGTAAAAATATTCACACGCAAAAACACAAAACAACTTTGAGTTTTAATAAGAACAATAACAAATAATGTAAGGCGTGTGCACATGCAAGAATTTAAATGTTCGCAACTGAGGACTCCTTTGCCTTGCCCTTTCTTTTTGCGCCAACAAACATTGGGGTTCTTGCTGTAGTCGTTGTTGTTGTTGTTGCTAGAACTACTGCCGTTTTCTTTGCAGCAGCTCTTATTGTTATTGATATCAGCGTTTGCATGCAACACATGCACAAAATGTATTCGTTCGGACTCAAACGACGCCACCATGTCGTTGGCGATGGGATTTCCACTGTGGCGCTTGTGGCGCTTGTGGCGCTTGCGGCACTTGTGGGTGCTTAAACTCTACTTAAGCTACTTTATGACTTTTGCTCTTCCACACTCCGATTCACATATTTCATTTCTTTTGTGCATATGTTTGTAGTATGTATGTTTGTTGTTTGATATAAATACCCAAAGGAAAATTATCTGCCCCTTTTGCTGCTGCTCACAAATTTAATTTCTTCGCATGCGATTTTACTTTGAAATTGGTGCCAAATTTATGTGCGCTAAACTTCTATATAAATAAGAGAAATTCATGCATATCATAAATGCAGGGAAATGTTTCGGTTCTATTCTATTACTCTGTTTGATTATTTTCTCTCAAATTTATTTGTTAATCGCGTGCTGTTGTAATTTTGATAGGAATGTACAATATTTCAAGTTTCCGTTTGTTGATTTACTTTTCTTGTAGTTGTAGTGATTTAGAAATGTATGCACCGAAATCGCAATTTAATTTAATATATTGCACTTCAAAGACAGTTTAGGCAGTTCAAAACTGACAGCTGTTAATTTATGTGAAAAATAATAAACATTAGTTTCGAATACAAAAGTAGTAGGGAGTAAGCTATATTTTTTATGCATACATTTCGTGAAATTCACATAGCTATAAAATAAACATATTTATATAAATAAGTTTATGCTGGGGAATACTAGCACCCTTCTGGGCAGATTACAGATACACTTGGCGATAATATGGACACATAAAAAGTAAAAATAGTAAATGTTGCGTTGCAACCGAATTTTAAATACCTGGCGAAAGTTTTTATTTCAAATAAGCAATACTAATAACAGTCACCACACCTTTCAGTGATGAGATTGATTTTGAGGCCTTTCGTTATTCAGTTAGCCGTCTCAAGTTTCTAGTCTTAATATAAACTGAGCCAGTCACAAAACAAAGAAAGTGAGGAAAGTACTGAACGTTCGCTATATTTTGATTAAATCTGTAAAGAAAAAAGTAGGACTTAATTTCCAATATACACAATAAAAAAAATTATTTGTTTGAATCTACTTCTCCCATTTTGATCGTATGTGCATTTGGATGGAAAGCTGCGTTTGTAGATTGTTGATAGTTCTAATTTTTACAAATATTTTAAATAATTATTTTATATAAAGAGCTGCCTTTACCAGCTAATTGCAATGTTAGGTTTACAACAACCATGCTGTGTAAATTTTTAAAGGAAATAATGCTGTTGGCAATGAATTTAAATAGTTTATTATGTGATATCGACTAACACATATTCATTATGCATCCATAGCGGGAACATACCATCTGCTGATTGGCCCTATAGATTTTTACCACAGTATTTGGTGAAATTTTTTGAGACTGTCTAAATACCGAAATCGTCATAAGTCAGAAAAAATGTCTCTAATTGAAAGTCTCATATTTAGTGACCTGAGATGAGACTGAGTTACAGATTACCTGCATTAATATAAAGTTTTAATACCATGCCCCATACTTTCTCCCATTTTGAATACCAGTTTATTTTGGGTTGAGGGCAATGCGAATATCAAGTCGTAGGGGCAAATAGACAGACTTGACTTCATCGCTCTGTTTAATGCCTTTAATAACCTGGGTATTAATCTGGTTTCGGGTATAAGAATAGGCTGAACTAGTTTAGCGAACCGACTTTCTTGGAACAAATCTACTAATTTTATGTGGAAAACATTTCAGTTTTAAATAAATAGCCATGGTATAATCACAAGCTTAAAATGGCAAAGAATACCAGGAATATGTTTTTTTTTCAACTTGAGACATCCGACAGCAAAATACCAAAGGACTTTTCGGTGTGATGTTCAGTAGGAGATCGAACCCAATATCATTTTGGAACTTCACGAAGTCTAAAAAAATCTTTATGTGCCAAATGTCTTAAAAAAGTAGATTTTTATATACTGTAGTTACTTCAATTATATCAGTTAACACAAAACTTTATAACTAATGAAATGTTGGCATCGACAGTTAAATAGGGCATATGCTATGTAAGCCAAATTTTGAGAAAGGTGTTGTTAGAGTTAGCAAATTAATAACATTATGCATATCAGGTGTGCAAAATTCAAAATATAGGAACAAATATGGCGAAAAAAAAAAAACTCTATATATATAGATAGGGCCTCATTACCCTAGAAATCGTGTGGCCGCTGATTACAAATTCGTATCCAACTTTTTATTTTTTTAATTCCAACAAGCGAGTCTCTTATGGTTGAACGATTTTCGAAAAATATTACATTTAATTTTTGTAGGGATTTTCAGGCCCATTGCGCCAGTATTTATTTATTAAAAAGCATTTATCTTAATGCTATTATGCATTTATTAAAGGTATGTATCTACAAATTTATACTACGATACGACATATTTTTAGAATATTTTCAGTTCTTCTGTTCTCTTTCAATCGTAAACTAAATTGTTTTGCCGAAAATTCGCAGTTTATTTTATTAAAGTGTGCTTATTGGTGTTTTAAGCTTCTGGCTAGAATTAGTTTACATTGAAATTCTCTAGTAAAAGTTGATACTCTTCAAGTTGCAGCTATTTATTAGATCATTATGTAAATTACGCTTAAGAGTTTATTATATATGTATATATTTGTACATATGAAACGTATTTCATTTTGCGATTGAAAAACTGATTTGTTTAAGGAAATACACACGTTTTATTTCTATATTATTGACAAATGCTGTCGGGTATGTTTCCGGTTCAATTTGATTGAGTTTCCTCGCAACGTTTTGCTAATTTGCTTTTAACAATTTATGCATTGCTCATTGATCGTAGTTTGCAAAAACACAGGGTGATATAATATTACCATAAAGATTTAAGGTTTCGAAAATAATTAATACTTTATTGGGTAGTTGGTTTTTATAACAGAACGTTGTATACTTAACTTGTCAAAATCTTTGCGAGTGGTTTGGGAATAGAGTTTTTGCGTAAAAAATATTCATGCGTTTTTCTTCAATGAATCCTAATAATTACGCGGAGTAGAGTGGTAATCGAAAATGTGAAAGAATATTTTGAACTTTGTAGAAGTGTTTCGAACCATAAGTTTATGAATCAAGTGTGTACGAAACTCAATAATCTTTTAGGGAAACCTACTGGTATAACAGTTTGGATGTATTCTCCTCAGTTATCGAAAAATCAAAGTATATAATAATTTTTCCTTAAAAAATATTTTTGCCTAACCACGAAAAATTCGTATATTTAAATTTTTACATCTGAATTGGAGGTGGTTACCTTTTAAAGCGCGTCGACGCCCAGAAGTTCTCTAATAGAGAAAGGTATAACAAATATAAATATTGTTAATGGATTATCTCGTGTATCTGTTTTAGGAATTCTCTAAAGATATTAGCAGGGATTATTTGAAAGCTAAAGTAGATTGAAAAACGAAATTGTAATTTAGTTGAAAACACTATGGAGATTGTACTATTATGAAGTATTCCATTATTGCTTCTTTTTTATGTAATTTATTTCCGACAGGGTGAGAATTATTATTTTTTCCAAATACATCTAAATATGTACACCGCAAGCTAGCCATAATCATAACAAACCACTTTATGTTAGATGCTTGAGAGCTCCTTATCTTCTTCGCGTTTTAGTTTTAAAAAAGTAAAATTTTAACCGTCTCGGAAATATATCACATAGAATTATATTCGTTGTTAACGACGTTATGAGTTAACGAAATTATAGACCAGTAATTGTCACCTCCTATGACTGATATAGACATTCCTTGGAAAATTTCACCATGACTCTTCTCTTACAAAAACTTCGTGCGATTAGTAAAAATCTCAAAACAGAGGGACATCTTGGGTTGATTGATTGCAGTGGCGAGTAAGGAACTCCAATTAGCACCGCCGTTTCGATACCACGTGAACCTAAGCAAATCGTTTGAATCCACGTTACTCAACTCTTCCAGGCTTCCATGATGGGATTTGCCCAGAAATCTCATTCAAGTTCTGCAAAAACTTGAGCAGTTGTAGAGAAGATGTTCCACTGTTGCATCCGCAGCTGTGGAAGTAGGCGTTGTGTTCTAATCCCGTTCGGGCAGCATGCCCACTTTATGCTTAGTGACCGGTGGAAACAGGGTTTAGCCTGGAGACGTCCGTCCGATTCATTTTGATGAGAGTAAAATACCTATTGACATTGAAAGCGGGCCACAAGCTCTTGCATACTCTGCAGGACTTTAAGTTCTTCCACTGCCTTGTTCATCCAGTGCTCGAAAATCCGTCCCTTGATGATACTGAGAGGTACGAGAGCCTCTGCGGCGTATGAGATATCAAGGGCGTAACCGTTCCGTGTCAGCTCGTTGGCCTTTTCGTTGCCATGAACGTTGCGGTTCCCAGCCATACATATCAGGATAACGCTGTGCCGCTGTTTGACCAGACTAAATGTCACCATTGAGCCCGAAATAGCGATACTAGATTTGTGTCGCTCGAACGCCAGAAGAGTTCTGCAAGTCTTCCAAATAGCAAAAACCTCTGACTGAAAGACACTCGTAGAATCCGGGAGACGCAGAGGTGGCTCTATTCTAAGATCCGCTGAATAGATTCCGCACCTACTCCACTTACCATTTTTTACCCATCCGTAAAAACATATACCGTCTAGCGCTCTCTGAATAATAATATATTCTTCCACTCCTTTCCACTCTGGATAGAATAATTTTTGGGCGTATGTATTCCGTTTTTTCCGCATCGCTGACGGTCATCCATGACCAAACGCATGCTCTTTCTAGAGCCCCAGTTCCGTTAGCCTTGAGATACTCAGATACACCTTCCTTAATATAAATATTATCGGAGGCATATACCAAATGACGTTTAACCTTCGTAGGAAGCGATCCGATTGCCTCAGTGGTCGCAACGCAGGCCGACCGCTGGACTCTGTTTAGTTTCTTTGTGATATAGTTCACTGTTTAAGCCGTTGAGGCTTTTCATCAGATTAACGAACCGTATGATATAACTGGATAGATTATAGCTTTATTTATCGAGGTCATGAGCTTCGGACGCATACACTATTTCTTACAGGGGAGATATGCTAGAGCTATTGATTTTTTTTTGCAACAGCCTGGGGGTATGAGCAACGAATAAACGCACATCTTGTTCAAAAATTTTCAAAACTTTTTTTGTAAAGACATTCTACCCGATTGAGTGTTCGAGCCAACGCCGCCCAGTGAACGATAGAAAGGTAAGATCCAAATCACAGATGTTGAGGCTGGACACGAATAATTTAGGTGGACCACAGGTTTGTCCCATAAATAGATTTACAATTTTATTTTCTACCACTTTCTTCTTTAAATACTTAATGTTACTTGCATTATATCTTTGTTATTCGTTAAGGAATGTATTTTGTACGGGAACCGCAACAATTACAATTTTTATTATAAAAGTCACTCTCTAGCTATTATTTTGCGACTTCTATTTAATTTTTCCTTAAATTACGGTTATATTTGATTTTTATTTTATAAAGCTAAAATAACAATTATTTTCAGAGTTTTATTTTAAAAATCATAAATAACAGTAGTTTTTCATCAAAAAATAATAGCTATTGAAGACATCTGTTTATAAAAGTCATCAACCATCATCATTCCTCTAAAAGTGTTTTTTATTTTTCGCAGAAAATAAGTTGTTGGGGAACGAAGGAAATATTTTTTACTGATCACCTTAACAATAATAATCCAACAAACCACACATATATACACGCGTATGGGTAGAAGCCTTCAATAACTGTTATTCTTGATTTATAAAATAAAGATCAAAAATAGCTGTTATTTTTTTAATTTTGCATAAAAATGGCAAAAAAATTTATTTTCAAATTTGATTTCCGATGAATAAAGAAATCGAATGGTATATTACACTTGGTTGCAGAACATATCCTTTATAGTGAATTTTTCAATGACAGCTTTCAGAAATGACTGTTATTTTTCGTTCCTGATTTTGTGAGAGGCACCAAACCCAACTTAATTGGCGATATAATGTAGTACGTATGTATGTGTTTTAATATACTTTTTATTATTACTAAGTATTATTTATAAAACAACCTGTTAGAGTAAAAAGCAAATGCTCACAAATTAAATTGATAATTTTTGTAAAACTTAAAATAGATTAACTCACTCGACTCGGAGTTTATAGAGTACAATTTTCAGCAATTCTAAAGGCGCAGAGCTTAAAGTTGCAGTCAAGTCATGCTGGCGTTGAACAGCCCGAAAATCGTTGCTTCCTTTTTACGGACTCTTGTGAACTATGGTTGGTTTCCATTCTGCTTTTTACAACCTAACTACAATCAAGTACGCGCTACTAGCTCTACCTCTCACTACAATCATTTTTGAGATTTTATTTTTGTTGCTGAAAAAAACTGTAGACTTCAAATATATGTTGAATAAAAGTATAATAAAAAGTTAAGTTGGTTCAATGCTTCTTTACGCTGTAAAAAAATAAAATCCTAAACAATTTTAAGTTTCTGCCTCCTTAAAAAGGATTTCTAATTACAAAAGTAATGTTTCTTCCCCGCATGTCCAGTGTGATCACAAATAAATCAATCAAACTGAATGCTTACGAATTGTAGCACCCTGTAGGTCCGCACAGCAACATAATTATAATTATGGACATACATACATACATACATACATTGAAACATGCCTCCGTTTGTTGAGTATAGCTGTGCCGCTGAAATACTCGAATCATTGGAATTGATAAATTATCCAAGTTGACACGCACATTTTCATTTAATTTTACCGCAACGATTGCCATTCCAAACTTAGTTTTTCATTTAACGGACATGACTTTTGCCAGCACTTTTTTTAAAAACTTGTACATTTGCGCACGTGCAGATAACGCGACGCACTTTTTTCAATCAAAATTCCGCTATACATAAATACTTACTCGTATATTATAAATACATATCAAACATATTCACAATTGTCTATATACAGCAGCACATAATACAAATTCATAAAAAGTCGTAGTGGAAGTCACTGCAGCCGGGTAATCGAAGAGGCGGCAGCTTTGGGCAGTGCTGAGAGCGATTGACTTGCGTAACTACTTTACCAGCGTCAGCTGTTTTTGTTTTCATCAATGTAGTGTAATTTAGTAGCAGCTCCCTGTTTTCTCTAACAAATTCACTTGCTGCAATTAGTATTGTCAATAGTAGCAAAATAATACCTACTTATTTGAATTTCTGCAACTGATTTGTGTGTAATTGCGTTTGCGTTTGAGTTGAGCTGAGATGAACGGAATTGATTTTGAGATGAGAAGAAATTTGTTTTTATTACGGAAATCATTGAATAAGCCGCATTTTATTGCTTTATTATTATTATTTGTTTTTTTTTTAATCGTTTTTAATTTTTGCATCCGACAAGAGATAGACGAGTATTTATGTAAATTCGTTTGTCTTCGAAGATTTTGCTGTAATTGCAATCATTAGGCTTTGGCCGCGAGCAGTAGGGCTAGGCAGTTTTATGGATTAGCCAGCCGCTTCCACATTCGTTAGCTCCCGAGGCGGATGAGTTTGTGTTCAAATGTAATTAGCAGTAATAGAGACGGATGGATGGTTGAATACCAGGGGTGCGGAAGCATATAAAGATTAACAAAATTATACGATAGGGACTTATTGACAAGTTTCGACACTTAGTCTTTGTTGAATTTCTTTTAATTAATAGAAATAAAAATCTAGTTGAATAGAAAATACATTTTTATCGCAATTTCAAGCTATTCATTCAGAGAATTATAAAAAATCAACTCGATGACTTGCAGTTTATTGTACTAAAATTAAATGGGCTATAAAATTGCAAAAAAATTCGGATTAAAAAGTTTGAAATTTTGGATGAATATTTGTTGATTGTTAGTGAAATTTAGACAAAGTTTGAAGATTAGAGTACAATTTTCAGCATTTATAAAGGCGCAGAGCTTAAAGTAGCAGTGAAGTCATGCTGGCGTTGAACAGCTCAAAAAATCTTGCTTCCTTTTTACCGACTCCTGCGAACTATTGTTGCTTTCTATGCTCCTTTTTACAACCTTACTACAATCAAGTACGCGCTACTAGCTCTACCTCTCACTACAATCATTTGTGATATTTTATTTTTGATGTTGAAAAAAATGTAGACTTCAAATATATGTTGAATAAAAATATCATAAAAAGTTAAGTTGGTTCAATGCTTCTTTACGCTGTAAAAAAAAAACCCAAACAATTTTTCGTTTCTGCCTCCTTGAAAAGGAATGCAAAAAAAATATACTGACCTAAATTATAATATGAGGAGTAAATTTCAAATCAATATTATTAGTTTTCCACATAATCTCCTAATCAACCTTGCACAGCACTTGCTTAACACTTACATATATACTTTTAACAAGTAAAGAAGTGTTACCTTCGGCCTCGCCAAGGCTTTCTCATCATTTATGAATATATATGTATAAATTTAATTTAAACTATACTGCTTCGTTAGCGTAAAAAAATATTAAATTTTTTTTCTAGTAAAATTTACATATAAAGTTACATATAGAAATGTAATGGTATTAAGCGTCTGAACTAAAAAAAAATATCCCGTCATGGTCACTTTTTTTGCCTTATACTGTCTGCAGAAAAGCTCGTCAATAACCATTCATCCGCAGTTTTATGTTTTGTAGCAGGGAAATTTTCTAGCAATGAATTTACCCTAAGTAACCTCAATCGCATCTTAAGGAATGCTATAAATGTTAAAGACTCCAACCAAGATCTATTCTTGATGATTTCCCCAGCAGACCTGGTAGGGTTTGATAAGTGAATGGCCTACACAATTTCACGGTTTTTACTGTCTAAATGTAGAAGTTTTAAAGCAAAACCTCATATCTGAATAATCAGTTGTATGGGTGCCATAAGTTATAGCAAGCCGATCCTGATGACATTCATTGTATACTTTGTTTTAATTAAGAGTAGGATCTGAATATATAGTTGATCGAAATTATAAGTTATAGTAATCCGATCTTAAAAATTTTCCTTACATAATTTTCTTTAATAATACGGGAAAGGACTTCCGAATTTCATGTTCTTAGCTGCTTTGGGGTAGGAGTTATAATAGAAAACTTCGTATCTGAAAAATCTGTTGTACTGTAGCTATATAATGTCCGATCTAGTCGGTTCCGGCAAATGATTAATACATTATAGAAATACATTTGATTACCAAATTCCCTTTAGATATCTGTAAAACTGAGGGACTAAGTGGTTTGCGTTCAAACATACAGACGGACATGGCTAAATCGAATCAGCTTGTGCTGAACGAGGTTCATCATTACCCGCTTGTATCCTCAAACGAAATTGTTTGGCCAATTCTTTTACGGCCTATTTATAACATTGTGCGACGGCCTTGGTACTAACCGGGTTTCATGAGTATTTTATGAATGCACACCTTTCCAATAAAATAACCTTAGCTGGGTTTGTAAAATTTGTAGCGAGTTTTTTTTTATGACCTGCTAAAGTTTTATTTTACAAATTTCAAAAGTCGTTAAAGGATTTAAATGTTCCACTCAATTTTTTATCGGAATATATCGGTGTTGGTCTTCTTAGAGGCAATTTGTATACAAAGAACTTATAAAATCCACAAAAACAAAATTTAAAATTGCAAGTTAACAGAGGTGTTATCTAATTTTTATGTAAAACTATTTGTTGTTTTAATGGGGTGTGTGTGAGAAAGCCCCTATTTAAATTTTTTAAACCATAATTTCTCAGATCATTTTAATCTTGCAACGACAAATTGGAGAGTCTTTTTAGGGGTTTCTTAAAGTAAGGATCAAAATTACACCTTTTGGAGGGAAATGCAAATGTGGCTGCTATAGTGCTTTGTCATTACTATTAGTGGCACTGAGTTCTACAGAGCTAAAACTTCAATTCAAAAGATTAACCTCCGTCTCTAAAGAAAATTCTCTAGAAATATTTTATATTATTTCTGTTGCTTGAAAAGGTAAAATAAGAAATAAATATATCCTATAGAAGAACATTTCTTTTTCATTACTGAACGTATTTAATTTTTTGTTTTCCTAAGGGCTGGATACGAGTACTAGGTTAAAGTCGGTATACGCTCAGATAATGAAATCGCTAAAATCTCAATTATATATGTTTTGTTAAAATTGTCTGCGGTAAGTCTGCGATTCGCTCAAAAAAAGAAAAATTAAGTTGCTTTTGTAAGATTATTTGAGCTAAACAAAAGTTTCAATTTTAAAAAATTAGAATGCTGCCGTTACTACAGTTACTACAATAACCTATGCAGCATTTTTAAATCATCGCATAGCCAGAAAGGAAGCAAGCTACATGTTTTCTTGATAAAATGAAATAAATAATTTTTGGTTGGTGGACAAGAAACCAAAAGTATATTTATTTATTGACATTAACGTTTTATAACTCCTACAAAACTAAACTGGTAGGCTAGAAACTTTTGGAGCTTACTATTTTTGTACAGCTGCACAAAAGTGAGGGAAGCCACTTGTTGTATGCATATATTATTATTAGGAGTATGCACATATGTATGTAGGTAAGCTAGGAGTGTAAGCGTATGCACAAAAGACACAAAAAATATCAAGCGGATTGGTTTGAAATGTTGGTGATAGGCTTTTCCGCTATGTCTATGACGTGGAAAACAATTTACATATATACCTTTACATCCATTTAAGGGCCTCTACAAAAAATTGTATTTAAACATGTACGTGTGATATAACCAATTATACAACTACGCATATACGGGGTGATTTTTTAAGAGCTATGCAAAATTCTAAATTAAATTAAATTCAGAAAAATGCGTGGGCAATTGACATACCCAAAATGTGGAATAAACTGTAGACGGAACTCGCCTCTCAATAGGTCCATTGTTTCACGGTGCTGTGTGATATGTGGGACCGTCTTGTTCAAACCTCAAGTCGTGCAAGTCAAGCTCTTCCATTTGGGGGAAAAAAGTTTGTTATCATCGCGCGGTAGCGCTCACCCTTCGCAATAATGTTGCGCCTCGAATCATCTTTGAAGAAATATGGCCCAATTCGGCCGCTAGCCCATAATCCCTTTCATTGGTAGCTCTTGTAATGCTTCTGGCTGTTCTTCTCTCCAAGAAACGGCAGTTTTGCTTGTTCCCATATCCATTCAATCAGAAATGAGCATCGTCGCTAAGCATAATTTTTCGATAAAAAAGTGGATCTCCCGCCAACTTTTCAGGAGCCCTTTTACCAAAAATTTAGCGTTGTGGTAGGGCGTTCGGCTTCAATTTTTGCACCACCTGGGTTTTGAGGGGCTTCACACCTAAATCCTTCCGCAAAATTTTCGATGTAGTGGAGTAACAGATACCCAATTTCTAGAAACTGCGCCATTCATGGTCATCACTAACACTATCCAATATAGCTGCGGTATTTTTGCACATTACGTAAACGTGTTGGTGGTCCAACAATGTAATTGACCATAAAATGAAAGAACATTCTTAACAGAGCACGCATTTTCATAATAAAGTTCAATAATTTGTAAGCGTTGTTCGTTAGTAAGACGATTCTTGCTTAAATTATAAACCACACGGAAGATGTTTGACAGTGACGCACGACATGAGACTTGCGCGAGCTGTCAAAACCTGTGTTGCCAAAAATAAAATAGCTAGAAAAATCACCCTTTATGAGCATATATCGTAAGTGCGCTCGAAGTGTTTTTCCATTTGCCTCAAGTGCCACATAGACATACATTCATTACATTACATGTGTACATTATTAAGATCATTATCTTGACTGCTCCGCTTTCATCTACCTTAATTTTTTCAAATAAAAATTTTAGTTGACTACCGTAAGCAGCGTCTAAAGAACACTTATTTTAATTTTTTTGCACTTATTCATATTGTAAAAACAGACACTGGAGTTGGTCTTAGGCCATTTTTTTTCTTTTATAGCACACTCGACCGCTGCGTAATTGTTCGCTAAGATATTATTTCTTTCTTAAACTTCTTATATTTTTGCTTATTCATAGACATTTGTCGCGAATTTGGCGACTATTAAAAGCCATGACTTAACATGAATTCTGAAATTTTCTAAACGTTAATAGCCATGTAGGTAGATAAATTTGATATCAATAGGCCTAAAAATACTATTTTAAGAGCAAAGGTGGGGACTTTTTTTTTGCAATATTTTTGATTTATTTTGTGTTTAACTGAAAGTAATGAGCACTATTTATATCAGCAGACTGAAAATAAGCCGAAACATGTTCTTAATTATACCTAATCTAAAAGAAGCTTAACAAAGCTTTCAAGCAGAACATTCATTAATGTTCACATTTCGAAAATTATTAAGGAATAGAGCTCGTTTTTAAAATCGGCTAACCGGCTACTGGTTGATAGTCGAATAGAAACTATTCGATTAACCGTTCACTTTCGACTACGTGCTCAGTATGAAAATCGACTAACCGAAATTAATCGAATATAGACAGTTACTCAGAATAAATTTATAAAAATTTTATTATAGTTGAAAACAAGTTTTGTCAATAAGCACAAACATTCAAACATTTATATGACATTCTAATATGTTTTGAAAGGAGACAACTAATCGAAAAATCGAAAAATCGGAAGCGAACAGGTAGTCGACTAGTTATTTGTGGGTGGTTAGCAAGGTGTACTGAATGCAGAAAGTGACGCCTTCAGAGGTACCACTACTTTGGTTTTGCCAAGTTTGACAATTCTCAACTTCAACTAGACAAAGCTTTTTTCACAAATTTGAAAAAAAAACCAATTTTTTTTAGTATTTTCCAGATTTATTTATTAAATATCTGCCTATAAATCCATATTTTTACACTGTAGAAAAATCCAAAAACGTTTTTCATTGAAATATTAGAAGTTATTTAATTTTCTCTCTCCCATATTCTTGTTTACTAAAAGCGGGATATTATGTACACTTCGCCGCGGGAATCTTGTATTCTATGTATCATTCTTGGCCGGTTAGTCTGAAAAGTCAAAGGAAACGGTTAGTCGATTAGGCGAAGTCAACTATTTTTTAAAGCAACTTTTGCTAATCGATAAATCGATTTGTGGACTAGCCTATAAATAAGAGCTCTAATAATCACCATCTAGTCCGTATTTCGATGCACTTGCAAAAACTTCAAAGACGTACTATATATTTTGTCGCTGCGAACGTTCCGAACTGCCCAATTATTATATTAACTGGTTTTATTGCATAAAACAAGTAAAATTTATTTGAAGATCAAAAATAACCTGCAAAATTTGCTTTCACCTGAATTTAGACTCTTCTTTATTTGTTCAATTGCGAATTGTAGTGCTAAGCTCAAAAAGTACAGCTCGGCAATGTTTTTGGTTTGGGTCGACATTGAATTGCTTTACTAACATCTCTCACTAATTTCAACCCCTATTGCTACTATGGCCACTACTAATTACTATCACTAATTTTACTATTTTCTACTACTATTTTTACAAATTTCTTCCACTAGTTTTTACTAATTTCTATTTTTATTAATGGTACTAG
Organism: Anomoia purmunda; assembly: GCA_951828415.1. Taxonomy (NCBI): domain Eukaryota; kingdom Metazoa; phylum Arthropoda; class Insecta; order Diptera; family Tephritidae; genus Anomoia; species Anomoia purmunda. Next base: position 28,623,274 of record OX639996.1, on the reverse strand, counting down.
TAATATCTACCATTATTTTCACTAATTCCAATATTTTTATTACCACTATTTTTACTAATTTCTACCACAATTTTGACTAATCCTACAACTAATTACTACCACTATTTATGCTGACTTCTACCTCTATTTTTCATATTTTTACCACTATTTTTACTAGTGGTACTAATTATTTCTACCATTATTTTTACTATTCCTACTACTAATTACTATCACCATTTAAACTAATTTGTACTAATTTATACTACTATTTTTAATCATTTCTATCACTACTACTATTACAAAGAAGTTTTACTCCTGGCTCGCGCAATTAGGTGCACTCGTGTTTTTTTTGTATTTCGGAGAGTTAATAAAATTTTACAGATGACTTACATTTCGATAGTAGATTGGTTTGTTACTTTTGACTACCGCAAATAAAATGTTCCAGTGAATTCTTTTGTGGAATATAAGCAAAATCGGTACAAAAAAATTATTGCCGGAGAAAAAAAGCATTACAATTGACTTATATTTTTATTGTTCTCTTTTGTAGGAAATAAAATATGGGGCTTAAAGTATGCAGCATGAGGTCCCTCAATTTGTGGTACGACATCAAAACGCGCACAACAAAATTGTTAGAGTTGTCTGGAAATTTCAGGCACATTCTTCTTATTTCAATATTTTTTGGTCCTATTCAAATTCCATTGAAACAGAAAATTACGGACTTGAACTATGCTAAAGGTTTTTTTGTGTTGTTTTTGGTTGTTAAACCACAGGAGTATGATAGATATTAAATATCTAGTCTATATCCGATGCATCTTGTTGCTACGACGGCCGCCTTTCCTGTAGAATACTACAATTATGTGATACTGAGAAAAAATTTGAATTTTTATTTGCGTTTGTTAGATTTTCAATTACTTTAATAATTTTTTTTATGTACATGAAACATCGCAATCTGCCAACGGGTTGTGCATTTAATTAAAATTCATCCATATGTATGTTTGGAAATATGTACGTACATGATGTGAGAATACCATAGTTAGCTTCTGCATCCCTTGCTCTGCTTGTGGGTTTGGGTCAACCAGACATTCATTCACAAAACCACTCCCGCTTCCATAATTTTGTACTCCACATAATCATATCCACAAAATCATTTGAAGTCTATTCGTGCATCCGCATGCTCTGCTCCTGCATCTCCTTTCCTTTCCTTTCCTTTCCCAGCATACGTTGCATTCTTTTATGTGACATGAAGCACAACACAACAAATTGCTGAACTACACGAAATCAGCAAAGTGTGAAATTAATGCGTCCACAAACACTTGACAGTCGCATTAGTTTTCAAGACAAACGGCCCACGCAATCACAGTAGCAAGCGGCAGCTGAAATTTCACTCATCGTTTGTCTGAGACTCTGCGCGACAAACTGCGTCCAGCTTCCCATTAAGTAGCAGTAGTTTTAAAGTAAATGAACAAGTCAGCAGAAAAAAATTTGCTGGAAGCCGGCCAGTCAGAAAGACAAAAATAATTTGTAAGAAAGAATATCTAATCACCCACACCGTCAAACATACATACATACATATCTACACATGTGGTTATTATGTGAGTAGACTAAAGCGGTGCAGAAAATAGTGAGTAATTAATTACCCGTCCATGGTACCTTCCGCCTTGGTATCTATTCCAAAAACACAAACAAATATTATGTGACGATTCTGCATTTCAGCTGAATGAAATAGACATTCACTTAGTAGCCTTTGACTTGGCATGGGCTTTCGTAGCGGTTGGTTTCTTCATTCACTGTCAGCAAGGCGACTACGAGTAGACCACATAAGTGATTTCAATGGATGCAATGCATGTTTCTACTAATGTTGCGTATTTTAGATCATTAATTGTTCCGCTGAAGTTGGAGATGGGGACATCGAGGAAAAAGTTTCGCACAGCAAAAATATCTTCTAAAACGTACAGTTTAAATTAGTGCACTGATACAGGTGCAGAGATTGAAAAAAATTTTGACCTACAATCGGTTGTCAGTTTAGGCAGACATTAGGAAAATTTTGCTCTGCTCTAGGAATCTTCGAAAGAATCGATAACATGAATCGATATAATGCATTGCATTTGGCATCGATATTCCGATATGTGGCACTGAGCAATATCGATAACAGAATAGCGATTTGGAAATGAGCTTAAAAAATTTCGTATACTTATAAACTATAATTTCATTAGATCGTCATTAAGATATTATTTATTACTTTATCAAGGACTACCTACAGAAAATCCAAGGTTAAATTTATAAATAAAACAATAAGTAAATCAGAGTTATATTTTGAATTTCGTAACCCAGACATTGTTTTGCATCAAATAAATCTAGTAACTCGGGTTACGTACCTACATTTCTTTGTTGACATTTTCTTTTAATTAAATAATATAATTTTTAGAGGGCATAGCACAACAACGAAATGCATGGAATGCTTGATCCCTAATCTCATGGAAATGCTCGCTTCGCTGTGCCAATGCTCTGATAAAAGAGTTGAAACTAACGTATTCGATGACATCCTCAGTATTGTCGAAAAAAGTGATTAATTTCAAATTTTTTCGTTTATTTGGAAAAAAATTTAATTTATTTTTTATTTATTTACATATTTTCTATTATCTATATTATTTCTATTTATTAAATATGACATTATTTTTTATTGAAAAAAATATCCCTCTTTATTTAGTTTTTAAATCAAGAAATACTTAGAGGTTGCTCATAGCGCTCAAAATTTCCCATGTATTATATTTAGGGGAAAAACATTTTTTTGTAGAAATTTTATACAATCCTTGAAAACGACTATTTATTTGTCAGTCGCCAAACTCTTTTTCTATTCAGAAGTCTTAAAAAATTAATATCCAATTATTTATTTAACAATTTTTGAATATTAACTTTTTGTTATAGTTCCCCAAGATATCAAAAAAAAAGGTGCAAAAATGGTTATCAACAAAAACTAGTTTTATAGGGTCTTGCAATAGGGACGCACAAAAGTAGACCGATAGTGACAGCAAACGACGCCATATTTTTCCCCGCTATTTTGACTTTTCTCTTCAGTAAGGTTTGCCATTTCATCATGGAAAGATATACGATCCAACAACGAGTCGAAATTATTAAAATTTACTACCGAAATTCGGAGTCAATGGCCTCAACTTTAAGAGCGCTACGTCCAATTTTTAGTCGTCGTCATTTCTGGCTGAATGGCTTCGTCAATAAGCAAAATATGCGTTATTGGACAGGCAGCAATCCACACGTACTCCATGAGTCAACATTGGGCCGTACTTCTTCCGTGATGATCAAGAACGGCACGTTACTGTGAATGGGAATCGCTACCGCTCAATGATAACTGAATATTTTTGGCCCGAATTGGATGATATGGACTTGGACAATATGTGGTGCCAACAGGACGGCGCCACAAGCCACACAGCGAATATCACAATCACCAAGTTTGGTGAACGTGTTATCTCACGAAATGGCCCAGTCAATAGGCCGCCTCGGTCGTGCGATTTGACGCCGTTAAACTATTTCCAGTAAGACTACGTCAAGTTTATGGTCTATGCCAACAATCCAGCGACGATTGATGAACTTCGTACGAATATCGAACGTGAAATTGCAGCAATATCGGCCGATTTGTGCTTAAAAACCGTCGAAAATTGGGTTCAGCGTCTGGACTTCTGCAAGCGTGCCCGTGGTGCCCATGCAAATGAAATCGAGTTCCATACATAATGGCATCGAATGTACTTTCACAGAAATAAAGAATTTAATTCATATCTTAAACCGATTTTGTTTTATTTAAAAAAAAACTTTTGTAGCGTTATTGGAAACCCCTGTACAAATTAACTTGAAGTCTCCCGACGATAAATAGAGTTTTAAATTGAAAAATATGTCTTATTGAACTATGAAATATCGATATTCGGACGTTCCTATTCTGCTATGCGAATTTGCACCAAATTCCTCTTAATACAATCCTTCATTATACGCCATCATATATGGGCATTATATATTTACTGCATTACAAACAGCAGTAATTGAGATAGACAGGAAATCCAAAATCAAGTATACAAAGTCTCAGGCATGGTTTCCCATTTCATTCTCTATCCCTGGACATGCTTCCCAGATCGATCACAGTATGGAAGATTTGTCGAAAAGGAATGAAGTCTCATCCCCTCCCTATTCCCTATCCATTTACCCTATCACTCATTCCTCAAATTTGACTAGGGAAAATGAAAATTTGCTCTCGAATATATCGGTACGAAAATAAACAACTTTCAGAAGATATTTTCCTATTTTGATATATAAAATTGAATCAAATAAATATATTTTAAATAAATAATAATATAATTTTTACACCATAGGGTACGGCATATTCGTTGCGTATTATTTTTTGACGTGGTATTTTTAGTCGCAGCATTTATCCAAATTGTGAGCAGGTAAACATAAATCCTTTTGATTCACAACTTTATAGGTAAACAGAAAAATCAGTTAACAACATATTATTTTAGATATTAATAATTTTGAAAAGCGAATAAATTTTCATTGATTATCGAAATAATTTGTAATATCGAAGAGATTTTCACATTAGAGTGATGAAGTTTCTTTTTGATCTACGTTCTGACGGTTCTCTGGTTATACATATATTTAGAATATACTTGTTAGCAACGAAGAAGAAGGCAAAAGCGAAAGTGAAAATCAGCTGTTCAATAATAAAAAAATCCAGGGAGTTTCTTATGTTGCATATATTTTTAAATAAAAAAACATTAATGTGTATATAGACAACAAAATATAAATAGGTAAAATCCGACGAGGGCATTATAATTAAATACCTCAAACGAAATGTAAACATGCCAATCAGCTGTTTTATGTTTTCAAACAAAACAGATGAATTTGTCGAGCGACACAATTTTAACCGGAGAATTGACGGCCTGTTAAATATGTCGGCGGGATAAACATAGCAGGTACTTAAGAAAACAAAAAGGCGTTTAAAGAGCAGACAAATTTTGGCACACAGCCGAGAAAACGGCCCTAAGTAGCACTAAGTGGATCGAGGCTAATCTCCGTGGTTTTAAAGATAGAACTTAACTTCCTCAGATTATTATGACCAGCGCGGCACGCATTTGCTGCAACAAGAGGCGGTGTGCTAACAACGGAAGTGGCAATGGGAAATAAAATAGGTAGAAATCACACACTCGATTCGACAGACTCCAATGAAGAGTTAAAATTAAATTGTACTTGTAATAAAGTATATGATGGCAGCGTTGTTTGGGCTTTCCAACTATTTGCTTTAATTTGCGGAAATTGGCAATAATAAGCGCTGAAAAATAGCAACAGTTTCACAACAACACATCCATCCATTGAGTTCCATATGCGTTTGCTTGTGCAGTGCATCTACTAAATGGATTCATAGATAATCACACTGAAAGTGAAGTGGTAGGTATCTAGCGTTTTAAAAAAAGAAAAAAAAAAACAAATAATGGCTACAACTAACCGATATGCAGTCAGGCGGAGTGCAGACCGACGATGCAGAAAATGACAATGAGTGAAAGAAAATCAGTTTAAATATTTCGCAGCTACAACCATCGGCTAGTCTGCGGAGCATTTTACATCAGTTACATCAATAAGTGGAATTGAATGAATGAGTGGAAATGCATTCAATGCGCACTTTTATAAATAGACCAACAAATGATTGAATTGACCGGCAGGAAGACGTAGAAAATCAGCTTCCAGACATTAAGCGAGTTGTTGCAGCTGCGCGCTAAGAGGGTTTTGTGAATTTTCCAGTGCAGATTTTCTTTTGCATAAATTTCCATGTCTTATGGATCATTTTATTTTCCCCCCTCAATCCTTAGCAATTGCAATGTGTGTGTGTGTGTGAGATGTAGTTTGTGCAAAATTTATGCATCTCCATTTGTGTGTCTTATTAAGATTTGACATGACATGACAAGGCTGTCAATGCGAAAGAAATCTTGCAGATTTTTCCTCTATTCGTGGGCAAATAAATCGTATTTTTTAAATAAAGACAGCCTCATTTGCGGTAGGGGTGGTAAAGTTGAGTGGACGAGGGAGTGGCAAAAATTGGTCTTATTAATTTTACTGTGAAAGTGCGGTGACTTTAATTATGCAAATGAAATATGAGCGAATTCGCTATATGAATGTAATATATTTATTTATGTGTAACAAAATCTTTCTAACATTCGTTCTACGTCGCAATTAAGCTCAAGCATCTTTCTTTCGATTACTCCGGGGGTCATCTCAGCTGATCTTGACAGCGTCCACGCTTCTGCGCCATACAATACCACAAGCTGATGAGGGACTTATAGAGCATGGTTTTCGTTCGTCCAGAGAGGGGTTTACTACGCAGTTGCCGCAATTTGAGTGGGCTTTGTACATCAGTCACCAGGATGTCGCTCTTGTTCTTATAGGAGTTTTCCCCGGTCTTAAAACCTTCCGTAAGTCTCCGCACCTCTTCAATCTTCTCGCACTCACGTGTTTCGGCCTCTCTCTTCTTTCTGCAAACAATACGTCTCTGTTCCTTTCTTAAATCCCGGTAACATTTCCATATAGCTCGTGTTGCACCCGATCGCAGCGTGGCCCTGTAGGCGGCATCTTTACTTTTCGTAGCAGTGCGAAATTCCTTATCGTACCAGTTATTTTTTCGGGGTCGCTGGAAGCCAGTGAATTTCTCGATGACGGTACGTAGTGATAGAGAAACGTGCACCGTATACCCGCGACTTCCGGCTTGTTGCGAAGTGCTCTTAGTGAGCAGGTCTGAAAGTCGAGTAGCGAAGTCAGTAGCTGTCTATGGTAAGTGCAGCTGTCCGACTTCGAACTTTCCTGATGTATTTAGCCGCACGTTTTTTTTTGCTGTGCAGGTGGGTATGCGCTTCTTGGCTGCGACAAGAAGATGATCTGAGTCGATATTCCGTTTCTAGGCTCTCGTAGAAGGGATCCTTGATCACATCATCCTTCTCTTCAGTCGGGGCGTGGGCACAAATGAGAGATGTTCAGAATCTCGATTTGGCGAAATGCTCGTCCACCGGCGTGAACGACAGAAGTAGAAGACATCGGAAGGTACCTTCTCCCGTCAGCCATTACTCTTACGAGGGCATAACCCGGCCGGACAGCGCCACCTTCGCCATTAAAGTTTCGGGGTGGTCACAAACTGCAACTCCCTCTCTTTCATCCGGGATCTAAAGGTCCACACGTGTTGGTTAGCATGTCTAGCGCATGGGATGCTCACGTCGCCCAGAGTGCACGTAAGAGTCGGGATTGAGTATACTCGCTAAACTGTAACTGCATACCCAGAAGACCGACCATACCCCTTTGCACTCCTGCTACCAACAGATTTATTCAGATGAAAATTAAAGAGTAAGTTGAGAATAAATAAAATATGTCAGTGTCTACACTGTGAAGAAATAAATTCAAAGCGAATGGATCAAAATCCTCCTGGAGCAGAATGCAACTCATTTTCTCACCATCCAAAAGCCATAGGCAAGGCAAAAGGACATCAAATAAAGCTTAAGTAAAAAAATACAAATTGTTGAATAATTTTAATCCATTTATGTATTTCAAAACACACAAAAAATGACTTGTGTCCAAATTTCATTACAGAAAAATCATGCGGAAAGAGAAATGCTGAGTGTAAAAGGATCAGAACAATATAGTCCTTATAACAAGGACTATCTTCAGCGAAATTGAGTTTTTTTAATTTTATTTTATTAAAAAAAATCCATTTTATTCATTATTTCTCGAGCTCTATTTATTGCTAATAAAATAATCGTTATTTCTTGACATTTATTTTTGCTTAAGATGTAGTCCATATTTCTTTTTATAGTAATTTTTTAAAGCCCGCTCTTTGTATTTTAGTCCTCTCTTTGACTCAATTACTTACCCCAGTCAAAGCTAACTTCACACTTCTTTTCTACATTCCAAAAAACAGTGAATTCGAATTTGGTCGACGAAAATGCAAGGCACGTCCCAACTGTTGGTTGTTTGTGATTTCTGTGTGCATTGCGCGAGCGACGTGTTGCTGTTGAATGGAGACGATGCCATTCGCAGCAGCAGCAACACAACAACAATTTATTCAAAAGCAACAGTAAATGATGCGCTGAAATTTCTCTAACAGCAGTGAGTGCATCTTCATTTTTGTTTGTCTGTTAAAAATCAGCAGCGGCAACAACACCAAAACCACCAACACCACCTTCACCACAGTTGCAAGCTGCTTTCTTCTTCTATTTGCTGATTTATCTGTCATTTGCATTTCGTAAAATGAAAATTTCTTTACTCTCTGCTATGAATATAAATACTTTTAAATGACTACTTTAATTTAATTGTATTTCGTAAAGGTGGAACGTGTTGTTGCATCTTCAATTGGCTATTTTGCGGTTGGTGTTTTGAACAAAGTTTATTTCACTGTTTGTTTGTGTTTTTTTTTTTGGTTTTTTGCTTTGTTGCCAGTTTCGTTTTCTACTCACTATTGCTGCGTCACTTGCGGATTGTCGTCAACATGGCCAACTGATGTAAAATGTCAAAAATTTTCATTTTTACAACATTCACTTGTCACGTGTCATCGTTTGCGCAGGAGAAGGCCAGTGCTTCGATTTGCCTTTGATTTTATCTCCAGTATACATACATAGCTATATGTGTATTTATGTACCCAACAAACACTGGTTAATATTAAAACATTGTTACGTAAAATTAAACTATAAGAATATCTGAAATGAAGTTGTTCGAAAATGTTCGAACACATCATTTGATTTTTACATAACATAATGGGTTTATTTTGCAGATAAACGGAATAATCTACTACATCCAGCTATCGATATTTCCGTCGATAATTTGCGATCTCTAATCTGAAGACCAACTAAAGAAATAAAAACAAGCAAAATATAAAGTGAAGGAGGAAGTAAAATTGAAAAAGTGAAAAAGAAGGAAGTATTCAAACATTTTAGTGATATTAAGTGATATATTGTACATAAATCGTATGTAAGGAAAAATAGAGAACCCAAGCGTAGATGCGACCCTAGCGCAAGGCCCCTCTACTTCCGATAGCGTAGCGTTTGAATTAAGTGATGCGCAAATTGAGGATTCCGACTATTCGATAAATTGTAAAACTTCATAAACAAAAATCCGTTTTCTACAAAATATGCGTATTTCTTTTATACCATTGGCTACACTATACAAATATCTCAATTAGAGTAACTGAAATCCATTTCATTCCGCGCCGCTCACGTTTGAGAAAAAGTTTAGAATTCAATATTTCTCAATTTGAGAATAAAGGAAAATCTCAATTCCAAAAAAAAGTGCCTTTTAGTTTAAAAACGCAATCAGCGGATATTTGATATGCATTTGAAAAGTAACATTTGAGATTTGCGAGGAATGAGGACTGATTCTCAAATGCATTTCAAATTGAGATTTAATAAAAAATGTTTACTGGGTATGTAGGCAAGTCTTTCGTATATTTGTATGCATTTTATGTAGTTTCGTGTGACTTGACAGCGAGTCAAAGGCGAATGCATTTTGCATACAAATTGCATGCGACAATAACAAGAACCACATTGCGGATAATTGCTAACAACAATCGTCATTTCATTCATCTAACCATTGCAAATATTTGTGTGTGTATGTGTGGAGTTTGTTGCATGCAATTTGTTTATTTCGATCGTAATTGAATGATAAGAAATGATAATTTTCCAATTTCAAAAACTACAGATACGCGTACGAATATCTTCACATATTCATTTACATCAAATTGTATGCGAAATGTATGCACGTATGTGCATCGTTGTGCAAATGCTTCACAATTTATGAGGTGTTAATTTTATGTTAATTTGCCGATTTCAATCAGTGTCACTTACATACAGTTGGAATATGTAACTTTTTCTTGAGTGGGGGTAATGACTTCAACGCTGCTTTTGCCTGTGACTTAAGATATGAATGCTAACATGTGTGCTGAAGAAATGATGGCGTTGTATTTGTTGTGACAAATTGCCTCTTGTTCGTTGTATTCTCTGTCAATCATTCAATTAAATTTAACACATCATTTTATCATTTGTCCATGTTCTAATTAGCAATAGCATCATTGGACATATTCTTGCCTGAAATATTTTTGCACCTGCGATGTTCGTGGATTGAGAAGTAAATAAAATTACATACATACGTATTAACTAAATTAAAAGCAGATGCCAATTTTAATATACAGATACGTAGTTGCCAATCTAGCTTATAATATTTTTTATTCTTAAAAGGAGTACAGTAAATCTACTATGTCATTCAATATTGAAAAATCTTTGCAGTCTCCCTGAGCAAGAGTAAGCGTGGTTTAAATAACATTTGTCCAGCAGCAGTTATTGTACCACTCAGAACTTGGGTTTATGTAGGAAGAGTCCCTGAAAGAGTAGGTGAAAGGTAAAAGCCAACATGAATTAAATTTCTAAAACTTTCATAAGAAAGCATCAAGTAGCCCTGCTTAGCCAATTAAAAGAGGTACAGTTGACAAAACTTTGGTCTTAGCCCCATTAAAGCTGGTATTCTGTAAGCAGTATCTAGTCACTAATTGAAACTTTTCGACGGTGAGACTGATTTTCTGACATTTCGTTCTCTAGTCTCCAAATACGACCACTAATTTGTCAGCTGGTTCTGATCAAGTCACAAAACAAGGAAATTAAGGAAAGTATTGAATATGTGAAAATGGAGTAGCAATCGATTTGACACTTGGTCGTACGCTATACTTTGGTTAAATCTGTAAAAAATTACCACTTCATCTTCATAACGCATAATAAAAAAATGTTTGGTCACATTTGCTTATGTTTCTTACTCTGCCATTTTGATCGAATGTGAATGTGGATGAGAAGTTGCATTTATCGATTTTATTTTTACACATATTTTAAATAATCGGTTCACATAAAATGCAGTAATAGGAGTTTCCAACGGCTAATTTCAAAACTAATTTTACGATAATTATTTTGTTTCAATTTTTAAAGAGCAATAACGCCTTTGGCAAATAATTTTTTTTCGATAATCACATTTTCATTGAGGTTGATTGTACATATCTAGTTGAACATATCATCAGCTGATTGCCACTACTGCTTTTAACCACAGTCTTGGGTGAAAATTTTGGAGACTGTGGCTTTCTGAATACCGAAATCGTCTCAAGTCAAAAGAAATGTCTCTAATTGAAAGTTTCAAATTTAGTAACTTAAGATGAAAATGAGTTACAGAATTCCGGCATAAACCTACTAATCTAATTACTATAAATCTTCGGAATTAAACTCAAAGCCGAATGCCCATAAATGGACTTTCATCTAAACGTCGGCGGTAAGACTAAAGGTCGGTTCACATAAAACGTTCGCGTTGAGGTATAGTGATGTGCCGAGTAGAATGGAGTTGAGTAATCACTCGGGTACTTTCGAAGTACTCCCGAACTCAAGTAATCAAAATTTAGTATTCGTGAGCCCAGACTCTTGAGTACTTATAGTATCCAAATACCGAATCGAGTATTTTAGATATACAAATTGCGGGGTTTGCGCTGCAAAGTGGGAAATTAGCTCCAATTTGCTATGCACGTAGGAAAGCAAACTTATTTAAGAAATCTCTACAATTTTGTGTCATTTGTACATCGACAGCAATCGGGAAAAATATCGTAATCTGATGAAAAAACAACAATGTTCCGACATACAGTGGGAAATGTATTATTTAGTTTCGGTACCATTTCACAGTTAGCTTGGGGAAGATTTTTTTCAATTTTTCTATCAAGTGCTCTTTTTTTATCTGCCTAAGAGCGATATTCATTTATTTATTGAAAATCTTGTTTCTTTGAATTAGCAATATTTCGTGCAATATAAAAATATTTTATGTTTTTTTGGTTATTATTTATTATGCATTAGTTCTTTAAAAATCGGTTCCCTTAGCAAGGTGTTGTGTTTCCACAACTTCAGATGCACGCGTAAGTTTAACTAAAAGTTATATTTGTAGAACAAAAATTTCTTCGTTATCTTTAAATAAAAGAGAAAATTGTATCGGGGTTCATGTGAGTTTTTGCTTCGGTAATATGAAAATAATATTTTTAAATGAGTGATTAATGTACAATGTCCCTAGTGAGTACACTCTTAATAATTGAATCAAGTTAAATATCCTATTTGTATCCAGTTTAAATAATAAGACTCTCTTTTGAATAAGATCAGGGGATTTTAGAAATAATAAAAAAAATGAATGCACACGAAAATATATAAGTTAAGAATGAACCTTATAAGACTTTGACATTTTCTCCGTATTTCAAGAAAACCATACTCTTATCCGCGATAGAAATTTTTAAAAATGAAAATTTTTATCTCGAAAACTATGAAATGAAAATTTTTATCTCGAAAACTATGAATCCTATAAGAAAAGTAATTTCATAAAATTTTAGGAAATATCCCATTTTTTTATGTTATTAGAAAATAAATTAAAATATATATTTTTTTAATGGTTTATCTTCACAGCAATTTTTTATTATTCGGAATTCATATTATAATTGCTATAGATCTTCACAAGATATTCGTGATTGAAATTTTTAAAAATTAAAAAGGCATTTCTTTAATTTGCAATAATTTCAATAGCGAACATCTTGTTAATTAACGCAAAAATAGGTTAGCACAGTCATTTAGCACCCCAAGCTCTGCAAAACTACAAAGTTTAAGAAAAATCTGTTATACACAATTTCCCTTTCTTATGGAACTGCTCTATATGAACCTTTTTGAAACAACTCACAAATAAAACTGTTTCAAGTTATTCTACTTTAGAGAATTGCTTTCGCTCTATGCACGTAACTCAGCGTTTTGTATTGCTTTTTAAGAAATAATTAAAACTTAATCCGATAGATAAGTACTACTATGTAATAAGCCATAAGTAGTTGCCTACAAGGTTAGTTTCATGTGAAGATGAAACTCGAATCGGCAATTACTAAGAGCAAACTATGCTCGATGTTTTGTCGTAATTCTTCTCAAATTTGTATGTCCGTCTTAATGATGCACAGTATAACGCCGATTATGAATAGCTGATATTTGTGAGAAGTTTTTCATGGCAGAAATACACTCGGAAATTCGCCATTGGCTGCCAGGGACGACCGTTGTGGCAAACGCCGACCTCATGCGAATCATCTCAAGAGATATAATACAAATGGAGTCCGCTTATCATAGATCTCAAGCAGTAAATTTCAGAGCTCATAGCATTAGAAATATTGCATGCAATGAACTGTCAATTGTCTGCTTTGATAGCTACATATATTTTCATTTAAATGAAAACTTTGCGAAGACAACATCATTGCGAAAAGAAATCGACACATTCTTCAAAGTTTTCCTTCTTCGAATTTTCATTTTCATGCAGGAGAAAGCTAAGGATGATACGCTTGATTACTTTTTTCAAATGAAATCTTAAGCGATGCAATGCCGACGTTAAAGATTTTCTCTGTTCACTGTTCGCATGATATAAATTGACAGTCCTCATGAGATGGTTGATCACAAATAGAGAAGCGGGGTTAGAAAAAACTCTTCCTTAATTTTTGATTTTTTTACTTGCACCGTCCAAGATTCAAGCCCAGAGACATTGAAGCACGCAAATGCTACACCCTCGTCTACTACGGCCGACCAATAATACGAACAAATTGCGACTTGCTCGAATTATTGAAATTGCTCTCAATAGTACATAGAGTTCCATATTTGGTAATTGCATGGATTTCTGCAACCTGGATTTTTCTGTAAAATTGTCAAAAGCCGAAACAATTCAGTGTGGTATTATTGTTAAGTTTTTAAGAAAAATTTCTAGGATTCCATCTAAGCGTATGGATGACAACATGAACACAGGCGCAGGCGCATGAGTAACTATTTTCCATGGTGCTAGGAGTACAAGCATTGGCACAAACATAAGTACATATGTGTACTACAATCCGAGTACCTAACTTAACATTTTTCTATTACTGATATTTTCTTTGGTAACAAGAACTCTAATGTAATATCTAACGGCAATGACATCAAATACGAAACACACTTGAGAATGAACTGCCATTAGAAGTAAATTCACCAACCTACCTATTTAAGTATACGAGTAGTAGAAGTGTAGAAATGACATCAGCACCTAGAGTTAATTAGCAGACATCACCAATTTGACAGCTGCAGTGGTGTTGGTGTCGATGTTGGGTGGCTTGGAATGACCAACAACACCATCATCAGCAAATATCTTTCCGCACTTTTGCTTTTCTTAATTAAAATGGAAATCTTGAAATTCCACAAATTGTACCAAGACACCAAAAATGGTTCGACCCGCTAAGGAAAACGATAAATCGGACTTGCAGGCGGACGTTGGATAATCGAAGGAATGACTGCCGGTCAACGCTGGCATTTACCGTGCTACAAGCGTAGCAGCAGCCAACAAAGAGTACTCGTAATAGTAGTGAATAGTAAATAGTAATAGCAAGACAAAACAACAATACTCCTAGTGGTAATGGTTGTGCTGGTTGGTGTCTGCATTTAAGACTTAACGATTTATGCTAATTAAAAACATGCTTCACATATGCACATAGCATACACATTTGACTGCCCGCAGACGGAGTTACTTAGTTATATACATAGATATACTTATATGTATATCCAATCACACTGCAAATCTGTAAATTTGTTTGCAACTACGTATATATGAAATGCAATTTAGTATGTTTGTATGTAAATAAAAAGGAAAATGTGGAATTGCACTGTACAATTGCGTATTACCACGTTTTTACTTTGCCACCACACTTTCAAAGGAAAAATGTTTAATTAGAAATTTCAGTTAGTTTTCTATTTCAATATTATTTTTATTTTTAATTTTTAATTAATGATTTCATTTGATTGCAAGTTAAAAAACAAAAATATGGAAAACATTTGTGTACGTTAAGAGCTTCAAAATTATTGTAAATAAAAGTCAAATGGTTTACGTAATTATATGAGTAAAATTGATTTAGAAATTAATGTATTGGCAAATTTTTCCATAATTAACATTTTTCGTTTAAAACTCGAAATAAAATGTAGGTTTTACAACTTCGGTTGTCTACCTTTTTAAACAAAAAATGCAGAACCGAGAGCGATATCTAGCGAGTGCATTCGAATTTTTTTCCTCAAACAAAAGTTGCAAAAAGACTGTTTTTGTCTTTCATAAACATTTTAAGAACTGTAAGGACCGATCCACATCATAGTGCCGATCCTGGCCCGCTCTCGGTCTAGTAAAATGTTATTATATTGCCACTAGAAAATCTCATTCCGCTCAAATTTCAGTCCAATTTTATCTACTTTACTTCTAACCAGGGATCAAAATTAAATTTTATCAGTTCTAATCAGTTCTATATATAAAAATATAATTGATATTTTATCATTTTTTTAAGACATTAAAATTTTCGCTCAATATTGATCAAAAACTCTGACTTTTATTTTTATGTTCAAAAAAAACTCGACACAGATAGATTTTTTTCATCAGCAATAAAACTAACTTTTTTCACTCTGAGATAATGAATATTTTTTGTATTTCTATTTTTTGATCAAAAATAGCCACAAATTTAGTAGTCTAATTTTTTGGTCACACAAAATAATTATTATTTTTTAGTTTTACTTGTTTTATTACAAATATTTATTTCGTTTTATTATAGTTATAGTTTTTCGCGAAATTAAAACCAGGTTCTTAACTTTTAGTAATAAAAATTATATTGTGAGATTTTTTTAAAATGAAAACTCAAAACGTCACAAATTAATAGAAAAAAAATGTCATCTAGAGAGACTTTTTGAATATGCTGTTTTGTTGGCAAGTAAATAAAAAATACTGCAAAATTGATAATTGCAACCTTTTGATTTTTACTATTGAAATTTAAAACGCAAACATTATTTTCGGTCTCTGCTCTTAACTAATTTACCCAGATATTCATGTGAGAAAAAAGTAATCATATTCCTTTACAAAATTTAAATAATTTATTTAAATTACATAGCACGTCATTCACATATTCATATTTATAAAATTCTGTTGAAAAGTTCTTCCACAAGCGGGATTTTTTTTAACAGTTATTTTCGAAAATACTAAAAAGTCGATCAATTTAGTGCAATTCAATAGCAAAAAAAATTTTCAAATTATGAATATATGCATTTTTCACATTAATTTTTATTTTTGACTACCACCAGTAGTGCGATTCACTAACTTATTTTATAGATATTCGATTGGTTACCTCAACTTAACCAAAATTTTAACGACCCTGCTATTCAGCAACCATTTTTTAACGATTTTCGCATTCGCCGAATCAGCTGTTGATGTTAGGTAGTCGATGACCGAAAACTAAACGACAACAAATTTGATGTTGTTAACTCAATCGAGAAAAGTGAAATTAGTGATTTCAGCTTAAATAAAAGAAAAATTTTAAATTTGGTAATTTGTTTTCTTGTAATTAAAAAAAGAACATTAAATAATGGCGTTTGAATATTCGGCATATAATTTATCACGAGGTGACGAAAAATCGACGTTTATTCCGGGATGTGGATAATCCTATTCAACAGAATTTCAAAAGCTCTATCGGTTAACTCCAAACTTGGCTGAATACCCAATTTCTCAGCTTAACAACCAAACAAGAGGTTCCAGAATAACAGAAAAATCGACTGAGAAACAGGTAGCTCGTGCAATCTTTAACCCAGTAGGCAATTTTAAAGTTTACTTTTATATTGGTAGGTTCTAGTGGCTTTGAGATTCTTCGCAACTGGTATCAATGCTATCAATGACCGTAGGCGAGCAAAGGGGAATGCCCATGAACTAGTTATCCGTAAGCCGGCAATCATCGGGTAACGGATGCAATCAATGATTCGTTGTTGCACCAGAAAGTGAGGTTTCCTATGACCCAAGTGGAATGCCAATCTGCTAAAGAAATGTTTGCTTCGGCGTCGTCTCCCTTCGTGGGAGGCTCTATTGAAGCCGTCGATTCCACGCACATATCAATTTTTCCACCAAGGAATCATGAGGAGGCTTATGCCAACCACCACATCTACCATTCAATTAATATGCTAATGGTAAAAGCAAACTTTTACAAGGATCCATGTATAAAAACAGAAATGTAGTTTAGTTTTAATATATAGATAAATGATTATAATTTAAAAAAAAAATAATTATATGTATGTATGTAAATCCTAAATATTCCTTGGAGTCGAGTTGATTACTATTCCAACATAAGAACACAGAGAGGAGAGTCCGGAATTCTGCTACAATGGAACATTGCAATATATATAAAGAATTTTAAGTGTTTGTAGTTTGAAACAAACTAATATCTATTTCACTTTAATAAATAATAATAAAAACGTTCAAATTTATAATTGGCAGCAGGCATTCGTTTGTTTTTTCTCTATTCCTCTTTGTGATTTTCGCTTATTTTGACATTTAGTTTGACAAAGGTGCCACTCTTCATCACTTTGAATAAATACAACGAAACAGCTGTTAAGTGTCGTTAAGAATAAGTTAGTGAATCGCACAATCGTTAGTGCAAACGGAAAATATTGCCGTCAAAAATAACAATTGTCGCACCGTTTAAAGTTAGTGAATCGCACTACAGGTTGCGTTTTTGATTGAAACCGACCGATATGTCTTGCACATGGGTACCCGAATCGCGATGATTTTTTGAACTTTTTTAGCACCATAAAATTTGACCCACGCTAATATATAATAAACATATATACATATGTATATGTATAGCTATGTTGTAGCTGATTACTTCAAAACGAAGTATTTTGTATTTAGCTTCCAAAGGAATTGTATTGATTTGTTACCGGATATGCATAGCAAGATATTTTTCTGTCGATATTTCACTCAGTCAAAGGAACTGGCACATCGTCTAACTAGTCTGCAAATTTGGTGTCCAGCTGCTGCACATCAGCAGGAAGATGCTTTCAAATTGCTAAGAAGGAAATACGAATGATAAATTTGTGTGAATGAATGAATATTTTAAAAAATCAATTTGCAATTCAAATCACGCATACATATGTGTGTTTCTTCAAACTCAAAATAAACGTTGAAAGCCTAAAACGAGTTATGGTGAGTGGGAAAATTTACAAAATATGGCTGTCTTTTATTTAAAATGGCTATCAGAAAACAAAAAGAAGAAAACTTTTGAATACATGCACGAGAATGTACCTACCCAATATTTCAACATATGAGACTTGCGTTAAAATTTGAATGAACAAACTTTAGTAGGACCAGCTAATTTGTTGATTTGCATTTTTATTATTATGCATCAATAGAATATTTTTGCCACTTTTTATTTATGCAATTAACAATTTGATTTGTAAGCAAAAATTTGCTGTGCCTTCCTTTCGTTAAGTAATCTATTTTCGTTTTCTTAAGCAACACATGTTCCATAGCTTTTCGTCAGACCACTAATTGAAAATTAGTTGCATATAAATATACGGATGTATGTAAGAGTTACTTATAAAGTATGTTGGAGGTATCCCAGCAAGAAAATCAATTGGTTTTAACTTGCACTCATCTGATTGATTTGTAGAAATTTCGTGGCATATTAAAGTTCTATATTCGGTGACTCCGCGAACAAACAAAGTTTTGAAGTTTATCCGTGGCAACCAATTCATAACCTTTTTCCTTCGTATATTAAGCGTTAGATTTTGAACAAAAATCATCATTTGGGGTTTCATAACCAAAAACAAAAACAAAAGAATTATGCTAAAAATTAAGAACACAAAAAACTTATAAAACTTGTTATTGGATTTGAATAGAATTGATCAAAATTTTACTATTTTGTAGAGAACGACCGACTTTTAGGGCCAAGCCGAACTTCGGCCAATTTTGCCGCTTCTCTTGACGGCTAGCATCTCAACCTTTTTGCGCTCACATATTTCCGTTAATCGTTTCTGTCTGCGAATAGTTAATCTCTTTTCCTCCGTGGCGGTACGCAGAGGGCGAGAAATAAGCTTTCAATCGTTTGTGTAAAATAAAAGAAATTTTGATTTTATTTCCTCAACATCCACCAATGTTGTCAAATCTACAAAGATAGGACTAGCGGTCCGCGGAAGGAGCAATCTTGTAATCTATCAATCTTGCCACCTAGCCTGGTGGATCTCTCTGTGCAAGAACTTGGTGCTACAGACGTTCATATTTCGTGAGTCGGCAAATTTAATGAGTCCCATTCCGCTAGCGTCTAGAGGGAAAATAGGTTATGATTTTAGATAACAAATTTCTCAAATGTCGGAAAAATATCTCTCATACCATGCCAAACAAAATTGAAATAAAAATAGCGGAAATAGGTTCGAAAACATATCATCTCTTACAGTTCTACTATGCCGGAAGAAGACAACCAAAATAACGTCATTTAATGAACTTCAGTTTTTTTGAGTGGCAACGCGAGTTTTCAAATATATTGAGGGTACTCATTTAAATACACAAGTTTCATGTTTGGGCAATTGAGAGCAGCGCTATGTCAAATTGATTTTGGCCAACGGCTTTTTGAACTTTTAGTGCACAGACATTATCAGGCCGAATTTTTATAAAAAAAAAAATTATAATTTTTTTTCGGATTCTGTTAAATGGCGGTGTTTTTTCTCCCATTGCTTCAATAAAAATATACCTACATCTAGATATTTGCCTCTTTTTATTCAAAGTTTCTCTATAGGGACAATATATTCTTCTCAACTCCATCATATGCGCTTAATATTTACACAATTGTCAATTGCTGCATTGTGTTCGCATTATTCAAAGTCATTTCCCAATTAAGTAGATGCAGGCATGCAAAGTCAAAACAAATAAAAGCACACGCACAAGCAAGCAAAGAGCATTGCAGAAATTCTATGCTAATAACGCATAATTCTCAATTAAGTTCAAGCAAAGTTAAGAGGCGAATATTTCCGGGTGTGCTAATTTGTAGCAAATGTAGGCTTGGCCAGAGTGGTTGAGGAGAGAATGTCAAGTGCCGTCCGCAATACTTAAGTGTGTACTTACATGCATACTACTTCTACTTATATATAAGTATTTTCGTTGGGGCAAGCATAAGTGGTACGTTCAAAAAAGTTCTTGAATCAAATGTTCATATGTTTGTAAGTATGTTTTTTGTAAAAAAGTTAAATCAATGCTATATTTACTAGGTTATTCAATTAAGAAAAATAATTTGGCTCAATTCACTGCAAACCACAATAGGACGAACGATTTGAAACGTACGATTTGCCAAATATTTTTAGTTTGAGTGAATATTTTATATGAAAACTATAAAATAAACATCTGCTATGTAATATACATAGCTTAAGTGCCAAACTTTAAAAATTTTGGTTAGAAGTCTTGAATAAGATTTTCCAATTCGAGTCGATTAAAAATTTTCGAATTTGGGAATATGCCTGATATACTTTTCGATACGAAAATCCCCAGCAGTAGAACTTTTGATATATTAATTTTTTTTGGAGATACCATCAAAAGTTACCATGCGATTGTGTTCTATTGTTTTAGGGCAATAAATTATCAATATTCAATACCGATTAAAATCAAAATCGAACACTAAATATTCAACAAATTTTATCACACATGTCTTTCAATCATACACAAGGCTTTTCGTCCTTTTAAAACCAGTCTGACAAAACTGCGCGCAGTCTTTGTGATTTTTGGAAAAATACCTAAATTCATCAAAACTTTGTATGCAATCCTAAAGAAATATTACAGAAGACTGAACAATGTTATTTATTTATTTTGCGCTGGTTTAGTCAAATGATCTATTTTTTTATGGACAATTGATTTACTCGTGCAATAATATGGGACGGGTATATAAATGTAAAAATTTTAATTGGTGGAAAGCTTTGAATACGGGTTTTGAGGTATTGGCTCTTATTTTGAAGATTTTTTTAGTGCCCATTTTGAAAGAAAAAGTTAAAAAAAACAACGCTTAAATAAAAAAAATTTGTGTTTATCTAATTCTCTGTATTTTGTGACATCCAAAATGACGTGACTTTAGCAATTTTGATCCAATATGAATGAAACTCAACGTCTTTATTGCCTATTGTGTTCAATTGAAGATAAATAAGTAGCAATTCCATCCAATAAAACGCATCACAGTTGGCTCTCGAACGACAAAATTTTTTTCACTGGTATTTCAAGTATTCTCTGTCATAGTGGGCTCTATTCCAGGTACTGAGAATACGAGTTTCTTGTAGAAATGATTGTACTTCAAAATGTCTATACAAATAACATTGATCTGCATGGTCTCATTGTAATTTAAAAGTAAATTCCGGTGAAAATTTCAATATCCTTTTGAATTGTCACAATGCCGATCGATTCGCGAATCCAAACGGGTAATGTTATTGAAGTATAGTTGTAGAGCGCGTTTAACGAAAATTTCTGGGCTAATACGAAGATCAGATCTCGGAAAAGTTCCCACAACGTCACCATCATCGTCATTCTCATTTTCAAGTACGTCAAAGCAGGACACATCCGACTCTTCAGAATGATTCCTACCCATAGCTTTTGTTTTGGCGAATTCGACACGCAAATAATCGCATTAGTGAAAGTAAAATCGGAAATTAAACAACAAAAATATTTTTCTTATCTTGGCATATGCCGGTATTCTGTAAACAGTCTCTAGTCACTAAATGAGACTTTTCGGTAGTAAGATTGATTTTGAGACAATTCGGTATTCAGTAAGCTGTCTCAAGTCTCTAATCTCAAAATAAAGTCACTAATTTCAAAACTGGCCTAGAGCAGGTCGCAAAACAAAGAAATTGAGGAAAGTATTGCACAAACACGAAAATGCAGTAGCCCTCGATCTGTTTCTTGACCATTCACTATAGTCTGCCTATTTTCTGTCATTTTGAATCGAATGTGCATGTGGATGAGAAGCAGCATTTACACTGCGTAACAAAAATTAAAAAAAAAAACCCGCGGTCATGATTTTGTTAATAGTTTTTATTAAAATGAGTAGCAGGCTTACGAACTGTGTTTTTACTTTTTTTGGATTGGCTCTAGTTCTTGAGATAAACGAAACTTAAGAAATTAATGAAAAAAAAATTATATGACCCAGTTCCAGTTGTATTAATTTAATTATTCCTCAGTAAGTTTTGTTATATAAATTATTAAAACAAGTAGTTCGTTGGTTTAAATATTTTATTTCCATTGCAAGAATATGAAAATGTAAAAATTGTTTTAGCAAAGATTTTGTATGCACAACATAAGTGGTCAGTATGCGTGGACTAGAAGATGGTGAATTTTTTATTGGCCCAACAAAGTGGGTATACTAAACAACCCTGTTTTATATGTTTATGGGAATGAACATTGGATTAGAATGGACTGGCCGGTGAGAGAAAATATGGAGGTAGGAACAGCAAATGTGGTTTATGACCAACTGATAAGCTGAGAAAAAATCATTCTTCCACCACTTCACATCAAGCTTGGGCTAATGAAACAGTTCCTCAAAGCTCTTGATAAGACAGGTGACAATTTCGAATATGTGTGCAAAAAATTTCCAGTTCTTAGTATGGCAAAATTAAAAGCAGGAGTCTTCGATGGTCCTCAAATTTGTACCCTTCTAAAAGACACTGAATTCTTAAACCATGTGTCACAAATTGAATCTGAAGCCTGGCTAAGCTTTGTTAATGTAGTCAAAAAATTTTTGGGAAATCATAAATCATAAAACTAGTTGCTGATATGCTTCTCAATTTTCGCAAACTAGGAGCTAAAATGAACATTAAATTACATTATTTACATAGTCATTTGGACAAATTCCCGGACAACCTAGGCGATTACAGTGAGGAACAAGGTGAACGGTTCCACCAGGACATAAAAATAATGGAAGAAAGATACCAAGGTCGATGGGACTACCACATGATGGCAGACTACTGCTGGAACTTAATACGGGATTGTCCTCAGCAACGGCATCATAGGAGGTCCTACAGGAAAAGTGGTTTGTAATTTTTTTAAAATTAATTAATTAATAAAATATAATTTAAATCCATATTGGTATTTTTAATTAGGTTTTATCGTGAAATATTTAAAAGTCTTTATCTGAAAAACTAGGGCCAATTCGACAAAACTGATATTATTTTCGTAATCAGCGCCCCCAAATTACCCTAAATCGACTTAAAAATCTTCGACCGCAAAATTTTGTTCCGCAGTGTTATCGATTGCTGATAGTTCTAATTTTTACACGTAGTTTAAATAATCGGTTCACATAAAATGCACTAATAAGAATTTTTAATCGTTAATTTCAATGCTAATTTTACGACAACAATATTGTTTTAAATTTTAAAGAGCAATAACGCTGTTGACAAAAAATTGAAAAAGCATATTGAGCGCTATCGATGAACACATTTTCATTGAAGTGAGGCAACTGTAGCAGGAACATACCATAACCCTATTGGCTCTACTGATTTTCACCATAGTCTTTGGATACATTTTTTTAGACTACTACTTACTGAATACCAAAATCATCTCAAGTCACAAAAAAAATTTATCTAATTGAAAGTCTGAAATTTTGTGACTTGTGATGAGACTGAGTTACAGAATATTGTATTGTATTAGCAAAGAACGTCGATTACAAAGAAGTTGCATTGCGTTTCGCATCCTGGTTTCCTGTGGCAAAAACTCTCGTACAATTCTCCACACACGGAAACCAGTTGGATCTAATCAGCTTCTAATATCAATCAGCAAAAGTCAAATTATTTCTGGTATGGTGAATTGGATGAGATTTTCTGTTAGAGCAACGGTGGGATGGGTTGCAACTTCTTTGTTAGCTACGTGCATTGATATTAGCTTGTAGTCGAGATAAACTCCTTTCGGCTATTGCAAACAACCGTTTAGTGTACAAATTTATAGCACAGTAGTGCGAATGGATATACAACAAAAACAATATAAAAACAAAAACAAATTATAAGGTTACCACATATTGAACAATATTTTCCACCTTTCATTTTCTTAAAAAAGCCGTGTACCCCAAGGTATCAAAATTTGTTAAAAACTACAAACATATTCAATAAATTTTCATTACAATTTCAAGCTTCAAAAAGAGTTTTTAACTTTTTTTGAGTATGCAGTTATGCAGTCCATTAAGTATAATAAAATTAAATTTGCTAGGAATCTTCGTAGATTTTTCGAGACTTTCTCTCATTGAAATACTGCGTTTCTTTCATATAAAAATAAAATTTGCTTATTCGTTATATAGAAACAATAACAACAAAAAAAAGTTGTTTAAATCAAGTCGGCAATTTAAAGGTAGAAATTTAATTGATTAAAATTTAATGGAGTACAAAACTACGTACTCGAAAATTTTGTTTAAAAAATTAGATACAAAGGGGACGAAAAAAATTTTCAAAAATCAACTCGGCAATTTGCAGCCATTTCAAAGTTGAACTTTATTTGAATCAAATTTACTGGAGTACAAAACTGCATACTCGAAAGTTTAGTAAAATGTTGTTTAAAAAGTTAGAAACAAAGGTGACAAAAAGAATTTAAAAAATCAACTCAGCAATTTGTAGACATTTCAAAGCTGAACATTATTTGATTCAAATTTAATCCTGTACAAAACTGAGTACTCGAAAATTTTCAAAAATTTTGTTTAAATAGTTGGAAATTTTGATAAAAATTGGCTAAATTATTATACATTTTGTATAAAACTTTAAACTTATGGTTTGTTTTTAGAAAATGAATGTATTTTAATTGAAAAGTAACTGAAGTTAAATAAAAGAAAAATAAGCGAGAGAAAACTTATCAATATATGGTGACCTTATAATTTGAAACGGATTGTAAGATACATCCAGCGTAAAATGCTTAAAACTGCACTTATGTATCTTCATTAAAATGAGGCACTTATAAAAGATGACACTTAAAAATTTTCAAATAGGAAATTCGAATCTGCAATTAAACACTATATACTGTAATTTTCACAATTAATTTAATATATTTGAGATTGATGAGCTTTTACAAACTTCCGATAGGTCATAAATGTGAGTTTTACTTTTAAGAAGACTAACATTATCTCATTCCCCCTTCAATTGATAAAAAATTTAGTCACAATCAAACTGGTTCACGTTTGCACAAAAGACAAAATAGATTTGAACAAGAAATCAGTTTCACTAGGGGAATAGTTCAGCGTTGTGTGGTAGGTGTGTATGTTTTATTTGTGTGTGCTGTGTGTGTGTGTATGTGTGCGTGTAATTGAATGCCAATTTCGTATATTTCAATTGACCCAGTTTCATCAGAGAGATAATCGCAATGTATAAGTAGATAATTATACAAGTACACAACACAGGAAACAAGCATTAACAACATCAACAACAACGACAACAGCAAAAATAGTACTGCAACAAATGGTGGCAGCAAACAGCAGCAAAGCCAGCAAAGTAGCCGCAACAGCAACAGCAAAAGTACAAATATTAAATAGATATGGGAGTACAGAGATGAATGAAAGTTTTTGCGGTAATGTTGATTGAAAGTCAAAGACCACAACAAAGACACGCGATTTGCCACTGATGTTAAAGATGCCGCCACAATCACCGTTAAAACCATTTGCTCTGATTATCCTATTTGTTTCGCTACACGAGTCTGTGTTCAACCAACAGTGCGTGCCATTTTTTTCGCTAGCTGAGAATAAGTAAAATAAGGGCATAGAAAAGAATAAATGTCTTGTAAAATTGCAAAATTATTTAGTTACTTTAACGGTAATTTTTACAAATTCCCAAAAATTAAAAAAAAATGGTTTTGTTTAAACGATGCACGCAATTTGCGTGAGGCTTAATACCGTCCCGATTGCCTTCGCCCTAGTTATTTTTTTGTTTAATTTGAAAAATAAAAACCAAACAAATTATTTGGGATTTGGTCCGGATTGTAGGCTGCGTGGCTAATTTCTGTGAACCCCGAAAACTCTAAGATACCCCTCGCAACCACTGCGATGTAGACGAGTACCACAGACTTTCTGTACAACTCTGTAAAATCTTTAGTACCTAATCTAAAAAATGATGGAGAATCATTGTAGTCCCTTAGGTCCGTCATAAATTTTGAACAGTCCTTCACTATCACAAGAAATGGTAACCATAATTATTTTTAGCCCAAGTTTCATAATTTGATCTTTGCATTTCTGTAGTGGATTTGTTAGTTCTTCTGCTCTCTGCCACCCTCTATTTCCTTAAGATGTACATTTTTTCCATTGTGAAAAGTGTTTTTAGACGTGTGGTTTTCAATGAGGCAACACTTTTTTCGGAGTTGGTATTATGGACAGCTGTTACTTGATTTATAAATACTTATTTTGGTTTGCTATTTGCATGGATTGAAGCCGAACGACCAACAAGCGCGTCGCACTTTCGATGAATGGGTCCGAAACGATTGACCACCGACCCCGATTTTTGCAATAAAGTTTTTTTCAGCGATAAAGCTCACTTTGTGTAAAAAAAACTGCCGTATTTGGAGTGTTGATAATTCCAAAACCATTGCTGAGACGCCATTTCATCATCAAAAAGTCACTGTTTGGTGTGCCCTGTAGGCAAAGAGAATCATTGCTCCATATTTTTTCAAAAAACAAAGCCGACCATAATGTTACAGTCAAACAGAGCCATGAATAATGACTTTTTCGAGCCTGAATTGGAGGATGTTGATGTGGACGACCTTTGGTCATACAGCCCACGAAACAATAAATTCATTGAAGGAAACTTTTGTTAAGCTCATTATCTCGCGTCGTGGGCCTGGCCTATTTTTTGTGGGGTTATGTGAAGTTGCTTGTCTATGCAGATAAGTCCGAGCCGATTGACGCCTTCGAAGAGAATATTCGGCACGTTATTGTTGACATATGGCTTCAAAAAGTGGTCGAAAATTGGACCTCTCGCCGGTCATTTGCCCGAAATCATTTTTTAACCATAATGGCAAACTCTTATCTTTATAATTAATTTAAATTCTTGGCAATAACATTAAAGTATATGAATTTTACTGCTTCTTGAAATCCACCCGTTATACGAAGGTGTAGAGTCCTGAAGAACCGTTGATATTTCTGCGAAATTTTTTTTGGCCGAATTTCTGTGTTTTTTTAAACACGATAACTTGTCAATATGCTTTCTTGTTATATTGACAAATTTTGCGAGTAGTTAGGTAAAAAAGTTAACAAAAATGAAAGTCCCCAAAGAAAAAAATATTGGTAGACATAAAGGGTAGGTCATGTAATGGCTTATTTCTAAAAATTCATGGGAAAAAATAAAAGTTCGGTATTATTATTTCATTTCAAAGGGCAAACATTATCATTGGCTTTAGAACACCATCGTTTCAAAACTTTGGTGACGGTTTCTGGCAGTTTCTCATGAGTTTTTTCACAAACCAGCGTATGGTGAGAGCGGTGGGTGTATTCTTTCAGCCAACACTTTTTTCAAAGGGATAAGAAAGTTCTTATTAAATTTCCAATGAGAAAAAGCTGTCAGTTTCAAAATAACATACGATCAAAGATAAACACTTATGAACAGCCATATATTTTTTGAATAAAACTTTTTAATATTTTTTCCAAATTAAACCGACACGTCTGTTAGAGAAAAACGATCACAGTTTCACGATGAAGGAGTATAGATTCCATTAGATTGATTTTAATTAATAGAGTGTGTAAATATATTAATAATCGACAAGTACTAACGTATGCCCTTTTTAAGCTAACGTAAATTTCATACGAGAAAGCAAATTAGTGCAAACAAAAATAGTGAAAGGTTCAATAAACTTGCCATAAGCCAATTAGACAGTTCATTCATTGATATTGATCGCGTGACAAATCACACTTTAGGTCGCTAAAATAAATCAATTTAATGAAGCTCAAGTCTGCAAATCGAAAAGTGCAATCAACCCAGAAAATATACATACATACTTATCTAAATACAAACAATGTCGCAAATATATATATGTGTAATATATGAATATGTATGCCATAAAAATTACTCTTAAAAATTCAGCAAATTAGTTGGATTATTTGGTGAAGTGAAAAAATAAAAAACAAAATGATGAATCAATTCCAGCTAAATAGCAAAACAATAGACTCGGTCGATTTGAGAAAATCACACTTATTTAATTCAGACAGTCTAACTTATGTAATTGGGAAATTCGGAAAGTTTTTGGTCTAGCACTTTGTTGTCAGTTGTCAGCGTCAGCGTAAGTGGATTATGATAAGTTGCAATGTCTGCATTTAATTATATGTATGTATGTATGTTTTTTTTGTTAGTACGGATATGTGGGAATTATATGCCACACATTTTCGTTTTGACAATGACAATTCCTGGCTTGCCACATGCCACATTGCTCCCACACGCAATTCACCAAAAGCACACGGTGTTTGTCACGCTGACTTGCGTTGCATGTGGCAGTAATCAATTAATTTAATGGCGCGTGTTGTGTTTCTTGTAACGCATATGAAATGTGCGGGTATTTACAAGTGTATATATATATATATGTACATATGTGTGAGTAATCACTTGCATTAGCACTTGCCTTTGTGTCGAGCGACGACAATTCGACTCATTATTTCCGACATTTCCAAATTACTTTATTTCTTGTGAATTATGTGTGAATTTACGAAACTTACACGAAAAGTAATTCAAATAAACCATAGGTTAGTGAACTACATTTTTCTTCATTACAACTGTTTTGTTTTTGGGAGGGAAACGAATATAATATAAGTTTATGGGCAAATTGTTTTCTTATGTAGTACGAAAATTAAGAAGATTTTAATAAAAAATGATCAAAAAATGGCAAGCATTGAGTGATAACTTTTTTGTTTTCGATTTTTAAAAATCGCGTCCAACAGAAGTCATGCGGCACAAGCTCTAGGCTTATAAAATATGTAGGTACTGTTCATTAAAGAGTTTGATTACTTGAAGCAAACGGTCGGGTTGTGAAGCAATCGTCCATCAAGATTCCAGAACCAGAAACCAGAGTATACTTTTTCAAATGTTTTTGAAATGTCACTGAACAAGAATCTGACGTCAGAATTGCTTTCATTTTGTTAAAATTTCATTTAAATCCCGTTTTCGCCTTTGATGATTCTCTTCGGAAGCATCTAACTGCATCGTTGAATTTATTCATGTTGCACCCAAATACCGAGTTTCTTTGATTGAACAATCTTTTATAAATTTTAATGTGGTTGATGCTGTTTAGTTCCTCCAGTTGTAAAATATCAGCGCCTTCTTCAGTGATTACTCCGCCAGAGCATGGCCCACCTTTGACAACCAAAATTTGACAACGAAATCGAGATATCCTATGTTAAACGGTACTTTTCCTTGAGGCAATGTTTGCCAACCCAAATGTCAAATGCCATCTGCAAATCTTGGCTCACGAATGCCATCATATTTCCAAGGAAACAACAATACTGACATTAAACTTCATTCAAAATTGATAAGCAATTTTTCTGGCACTAATGCTAAAGAATTTGGGAAGAAGATTTTCTGCTTTGGTATTATTACATCTAGTTTCCAGAAGAAGATAGACATTTCTGAATCGATCTTCCAGTTTTATATATTGATAAAAAAGAGGATTTATTGCGTGAAAATTGTATCGCAGAAATCTGCTTTTAAAATTAAAGCTACGCAAAATCTTTCTAAATATATTCCGCTTTATGTAAATCAAACGCAAAAGATATACGAAATATTTTTAATTATTCGATTGAAATTATTACAATAGTTTCAATTTCAAATAATAATTACTGGGATAAATTGTTAGAGACTTTCGTGCTTTATTCGCGAGTATTCGCATTTTCAAAATCTTACAACATATGAAAAACAACTTTGAAATTAAATAAAAAAATCCATAAAGAGGGTTTTCTTTAACCCTAATTTCCGGTTTTGAGAGTGTGGTTGGAATTTTTAGTAACCAGTTTTTTTTTATTACTCAACCAGACGTACAACATGTGCAGTTTATTTTTCGGCCATGCACTCTCTGCTAATAATAATGCGATCAAAGTGGTCCATGGTAAGAAAAAAGTTTGGAAAACAGTGTCTAAAAAACATTCTTACAATAAAATGAACAGATTTTTTGCACCTGTTTTTTTTTTTAAATGTTACTCATGTAGAAATGTCAGTGTAGCCTGAAATTACATTTTTCAATCGGAATACAATCGGAATGGTCGTTAACACCATTTTATAACAAAAACCTCGAAATGCTGAATATATAATATCACTCAACATTATAGGTGCATATGTATAAAGATTTTCCAATGGCATTTTTGTTTAAATTAGAACATAAATTCAGTATTTTAATTCCATATACGTTATTATCAATATTAAGGCATAGCCCACTTGCACAAACAAAGAGGTCGATAAAAAGAGGTTTTAGATATTTTCCTATTTATTTGGAAAGGTATTATATCTGAGATTTTTAAATTTTTGCACACTTACCAAAATATATTTTTATACAGTATTCTGAAATGCATAAACAAAAGATAAATTTAATTAGATGTTTAAAAATGATCTCAAAAAAAAAATATTATTATTAAATTTGAATAATATATGTTTAGCGTGCATGTGACGTCAGCGGGCTTTGCCCGGAGTGTCCCAGGTTCAAATCTTGGCGGGGCTAAGTAACTGCAAAAAAATAAAAGAACAGCTATTTAAATAACAGTCGTCCCTCGGTAACATGACATGTTTTTGATTGGTAAGTTGCATTAATTTATTGAAAATTTCAAAATAAAAATAATTTAATTTAAAACTTGTCAACGAACTATATGCAGGGAAATCTGGATATTCATTGGAGCCGTGGTACATGACTTTTCTGCCAAAGGAGAGCCTGAAATTCCGCTAAAATGAAGCGTTGCAATATTAAAAAAAATTATAAATAAATTCAGTATGAAATAAACTATTTCACTTTAATCAAATATACAAAAATGCGGTCAGCAGCACGCATTTATTTATTTTTTTCTATTCCTCTGTATGTTCTAACTATTTCGTCCTTTAGTTTGACACTGGTGCCACTCTTTGTCAATTTGAATAAATCCATAACGACAGCTAATAAATGTCCTTAATAATGTGTTATTGAATCACACAATCGTTACTGCCAACGAAAAATATTGTCGACAAAAATTGCGACTGTCGGATAGTTTAAAGTTAGTGAATCGCACTACAGGTCTTTCGAGTCTGTGTTCAATAACTTTTTCCCAAAAAAAAATCGATGGTTTGCTATCACTATCACGGGGTGGAGAAAACTGAAATATTTATAAAACGCGGTTCAGCTTGGTGTATACAGAGCGAAGCTTTTACTTGAAGCCCTGGGAGCAATTACAGGATTTCCCTCGATTAAAAAGGTCAATAAATAGAGAAATGCCAGCGAAAAAACGTTAATAAAAAGGAATGTTATCTGAATGGTCATGTTTAATATTGAAAACATCTCCTGAAAACAACTTGTTTTCATTGCCGTGTTAACGAAACTTTCTTTACTAATAACGTCAACTCAATTTCAATAATCGCCATAATAGAAAACCTAATTAAATGTTTATAAAACAATTTCTAACTATTTTCTAACTATTTCAAGTGTGGGGAGGGAGTTGCAAATTAAAAAATGAAACAAAAATACTAAACGATGAATAAGTTAGAGCACCATCTGTGCGATCGTTACTCAACGACTGGTTTTCTTTTCCAGCTCAGGCACCTGGCAGCAATCGCCTCCTACCTATAAGTCAATTGAGTAAATAAAGAGATAAAAAAAAAAAAAAATACACATAGGCTTATTAGCGGTGAGGGAGGTGAAATTTCATTGAATAGTAAATTTTTGGCATTACCACACAATAACAACGCTACATTTGGCCCCGAAAAATTGCATTGATTTATGTGGAATATTAATTGTTTATGACAGCCTAATATGAACAACCAACACTCTTCGCATTGCCGCTATTTCATGTGGTGGCATGAAAAATGCTAATCACTTTATTGCGATTGTCGCATTGCATTTAACAGCTGTGCAATTCAGAAACGGGTATGAGGAAATGCGGTAGCATTTTATTTATTTATTTTTATTTTTTTTTCCTAAAACAATTTATTTGCATTTTTTTGTTTTGTTTTGGAAGAGTTATATATAGGCATCGCGAAAGTCAAGTGAATGGTAAACTTGAATTCAAGCTGATTAAATGCGAAGTTGGAGAAAGAAAAATTGGATGTCTTTTTTTTTCCTTAAAACTAAAGTCTTTATGCGATAAAAGTTAGCTGGGAATGCCTTTAAACTGGGTTAGATTTTATATGCATATACATATTTATACATTCTTAAGGAAACTACTGACGTTCGGTACCAAACAGAATTATTATTAAAAAAAAAAAATTTCAGAAAAGTCAATATATCCCACAAATCACTATCAACAGATTTTTCAATGCTTATTAGACCACTTATGCCCAGGTTTAATTTTTAAGCACTTTAGTTGTATTTTTTTTATCAAAAAAATTATTGTTATTTATTTCTTGCATAGGTATAATTATAACTTTTTGTTAAAAGTTTGTGTTTTTATCATGCAATGTATAGGTGGATCAAATGATTGGCGATTGCCAGATGATGGTTTCGAAATAAATCGAAAGGTTATTAAAGTGTAATTTATTTTACCACATGAGAATGAGTTTTCAAGGCCGCGACATGACAGGCAAATGTCGTTAGGGAAAATTTCATTATTCAATAGGAATTTTCATTGATTGAGTAAGAAGCGAGTGACAATGTTTTGCAAAGCAGAGAGTGATGGGAGACCGCGCTAGACGACAGCAGTTCCTGATGAGAACTTGTGATGACAAAAAAAGTGGAATAAACCCAAATCGTTCGATTATCGTTTGCAATTAATCGTAAGAAATTAACCGATTAAGCACCAGTGCGAGTGTGAAAAATTTAAACTTAGTAGTTTAAATTTAAACCGAGTTCAAGCAATAGGAGGTTAAACTCAGTTTAAATTTTTCAATTGTATTTCGGTGGCATTTACATTTCTCATAAGATAACTAATAAAAATTGGTTTACAGAGGGAAGCTAAATAATTTTAAGAAAAAGCTAAAAGGACTGGAAGCTAAATTAAAACTTCCCGGCTAAAAAAAAAATTATAAAAAAGCTAGATCTAGCCGGAAAAGTGTTAAAATGACAACACTGGTGACATTAGAGAGGATTGCCAATATAGGTATAAACCTTGACCTCGCCAAGGCGAAGCTTTTGAAAATCCTAGTTTATATATTTGTACATAATTTAGTGAACAGGTGGCAACCGTCTTCAAAATACGCCTATAAGCTTTTTCCTTGCGAAATGAACACTTTGA
The DNA here is from genome assembly GCA_951828415.1 of Anomoia purmunda. NCBI lineage: Eukaryota > Metazoa > Arthropoda > Insecta > Diptera > Tephritidae > Anomoia > Anomoia purmunda. The sequence goes on along the minus strand of OX639996.1, from coordinate 28,590,054 downwards.
CACTCATATCTTATTATTTCTTAAAACTTATGTGTAAGTAAATTAAATTAATTTTTCAAGCAGGGCTAACCCTGTCTCAAATATGGTTAGGAACATTCTCCTCGCCGATATGAACCGTTTCATACATATCCATATTTTAATATTTCATATAACTTATCATAGGAAAGTTTAATTAAATTCGGCTTATCAAACAGGTGGCAACACCCTAAAAGTTCATACCTTTTTACCGGAACAAACCGCTTGGCATACACGTTTTAATATTTCATATAACTTAATTATGCTTGACTTTTCAAACAAGTCACAACCCTCTATCAAGAAAACTAAATCACGCGGGATAGAAACTAATATCTATGCAAAGTTTCACTTTTAAAACAGGTGGCAACTCTAAATATACATTGAAATTAAGGTTTTGAAATCCTTGCAGATTGATAACCATAATTTATTGATTTTACTTCATTTAATTTAATTTCGACTTTAAAAACTTCTCACATGAAAACCCATGCAACGAGCTAGAAACATATGTGGCAAATCTTATCCAAATCTGTCCTGCCGTCATTTAGGAAAATGTGATTTAACGCCATTAATTAAATGTGTACCTGTTGAGAATTTTCAGACTTCTCTTCTTTCCTAAGCCTTCGCGGAGCAATTACCAACAAACCCGCAGAAGGAAGTGTCCATTTTGGTCCAGTGGTTTCCAAGTTTTAATTACAAAAAAAAAACAACTAAAAAATATTGCAAAAGATGCTAAGTAGGCTAACTGTGTTTGTATATAAGGCCGTATAACGATGCATGGAGTTGAAATGTGACCCTCAGGTTTGAACACTTACCTTGTGAGGATTTCAAAAATCTAAACATTTTTTTTTATAGTCATCGTTATTAGGGTATGAACATAAATATTTATTTACAATGCTATATTTGCATCCCTAATTTTTGAAATATATTATGAGAAAGACATCAAGTATTTACCTTGAGCCGAACTGTCATAGCACGAATTACAAAAACTCCGTTATAAGACATACTAAGTTATTTGTATCAATCAAAATTCGAGCGTTACCATACGACTGACCTTTTTTTTATTATTTTTTATGGACAGCTTTACATGAGTCATGCTGGAAAATAGTGGCAACAAGCTACAAATGATGTTTGAATAAGTAAAAGAATCGAATAAGAATGCAAAAAGGACAACAAATACAAATACAAATACAAATGTATAAATAAACAACTTGCTTCACGTTGATTTCCAGGAAGTAACGTACGTTTCCCCGGTTGCGTTGCAGCCTCTTTGTTCGTACAACAAGTTTCAATCTGCGGCAAAATTCATTGGCGTACGAAGTCTCGCAATACGCTCCCATATCTTCATATGGTTGTACAAAGTACACACATACATACATACATACATAGCAGTGTACATATGTATATTATCTACACTCATACATAAAAAACAATGCACAATTATTCCAGTACAAAAGATCAGAGTTAGTGAAACTGGTATTTGAAGCTACAGTAGAGACTTTAGGTCTTTTTGTATTTGGCAACCCCTCTGCTTTCCTGATTTTGCTCAGCCTCAGACCTCAACTTTTCCTTCTACATATAAATATTTGTATGTAGTTAGCCCTCATTCTTCCTCCTTCTACTGCACACAACTTCTTGCAGTGTGTTACAAATATAAACTGATTCTTCCAGTTTTTTATACTGTGCTGTTTCCAACCTTTTCAACTCCCCCCGCCTACCAATTTCTTGCCATGGTTGTTATAACTTTGTGGCACCAGAACTACATCATCATTCCATTAGGCACGAGGTAAGACGAAAAACTTGCCACATTTCTCAGTTCTTGCAGACTCATTCAGCTACATCTTCCCTCACTTATGTATATCATGTACTAGTTGGGCTCATGTTGCTGTGCAACTTTTTGCTTACGCTTTCTTACTTTTTGAGATTTTTGCTGTCTTTTTACGTTTACTTTTTTATTTATTTTTTTTTACTTTTAATTCTCTCTGTCGTCTTTTAATAGCAGGTTAAGTTGGCATTTAAGTTTGAGTGGCCGGCCACAAATACTTTTGCGAGATTTTGCGCATGTGTATGCGCTTGCGTTTGCGTGACACAGAGTGCAATGCACTTTAACTGACCGTCATTGAAAGCCTACGAGTCAATGAATTTCGTGTTGGTTCTGACATCAACTTGGCGCGAAAATTTTAGAACAATTCCGATGACACCAAAATTGTGAGGAGTTGGGGTTTTTGGATTGAATGAGAAGCGTATAGTTTCGTTGTGTTCTAACCTAGCTCGTACTGCAATTTCTGAATGTGAGCCCAGAAGGAAAAAAAAAACTATTGGAGGTTTGCCATACAAATGGTCCCACATTCCGGTTCTTTACTAAATTGAAATGTTCCCTTATTGTAGCTGTGAAGCCAAAACTCTTCTATACATGTTCTGGAGTAAAACAACGATGCCTGCTTTTAAATGACCTTTCATTTAAGTATGAGTGACAGCGCTAAAATATGTCCCAAAATAATGCCTCGTTGAATTCTACTGTATAAATCTGAGGACACAATTTTTATTTGAAGTCGTTTTATGCCTGATATTTTCGACAAGTAAATTGCACTTTCGGCGAAAATGCTACAACTTGATGTTTTATTCTAAGTGCAAAAAGGAATCATTCTTAAAATTCAGAATTTTAGATGTTATGATGTTTTATCAAAAGTTACTTCGAGTCGTATTATTGTGAGACATCGTACATAATTTCAATTAATAAGCGAAATCGTTTTGAATTAAACAAGTAATAAGTCTATCGTTAATGCGTTTAAGGTGTGTTTTAATCGCTCGTACCTGGACAGTGTTTGGTATGAACCCGAATGTGTGTGTACTATTTGATTAAAAAATTTGAGATAATCGAACTCAAGAAAATGTGTTGAGCAGTGATTACCCTTTTCAATATCGATGGTTTGGCTTCGCCAACAATTTTACTAAAATCCGAGGAATTTTATTTCTCTCAAACGGTAGCTATTGGGCATCATTAGAAAACCGAACTTCGTATGTACGAGGCGAAGAGTTTTGAAAAAAGTTAGGCCATGTAGAGAATAAAGCGTGAAAAAATATATCTCTTATGCAAAAATTGATTGGGAAATACGCGGAGTTCTGATTACGTTTCTCAAGTGGGAGAATTTCTTGCAACATAGGAAATAATGGGATGCAAACTATCAATATCTTCTCGATAATTTGCCTGAAAATCTTGGTAAGTATAGTGACAATCAAGGCGAACACTTTCATTAAGAGATTATGGCAATGGAAAGTCGCTTTCAAGGAAAAAACCGCAGCAAGATGCTGGCAAATTATTGTTGGTCCCTCATCCGTGAAACACCTGATGATAATGTTTTAAGTATTTTATGTAATCGTTTATAAGTCTGTACATATGTACGTATGCACATCCTTCTAGTTTTTTAAATTTTTCAATGGAATCGAGAAGTTTCATTGCAATTTCTATTTTTTCCCCCCTCTTTGAATTAAATATTATAATTTCATAGCCCGTCAGTTAATTATGAACAGTGATACCTTATTTTCTCAGAATAGAATATTCTTGGCAGAAAATTACTTAAATGTAAATGCCTTCTTGAAAAGTTGTAAAGAAAAGAGCTACCAAGTTTGAAAATTAAAAAAAAAATTGTGTAAATTTAAGATTGATTGCAATTTTTTTCACACATTCAAACTATTTTCGCGAAAGTCATATATGATCGAAAAAGTGCCAAAATCTTTCTTTTGAAATCTATTGAAAGATATATCAAAACCTAAAATAGCTAAAAAATTAAAAAAGAGAAAGCTTGTTTTGTAGACGAGCTCATGCCAAATTGGTTTTTTTATAAATAAGTTGAAAATTTGAGGGTGTTTGGAAATTTTCAAACACATTTTTGTGAACCACTCGACCAGATTTACGATCTGTACTAGGTCACTTGTAAAGTGCGTGCATTTTTTTTTTATTTTGTAGCACCGTGTGATGTTTAAGGCAAAGTTATTTAAGATTTACGTATATGATGAAAGTCTTTCGGTACTTATTACTTATTATGAGTGCAAACAAATTTTGAAGGCTTGAAATACTACAAAACTATTTCGGAACAATTTCAGTCGTAGTTCAAGAGCTTTCGCGAAAATTTAGGGATAAATTCGGCACATTTCAAACATTTTGAAACCAATTTCAAGATGATCCTGAGCTGATAATGAAATAGTCATGAGCTATGCGCAAAATGACCCCGTTATAGTTCCGTATTTTAATGCTTAAAAAATTGTTTCTCAGTCGTATTTATTATGGAAGGACTTTTACCGAAAAATAATAGTTAGGTACTGATGACTCAAAAAAGTTATGTCGCTGATGATTATTAAAAGTCTCAATATAATATTAGTAAGAAATAAAAGTTATCGGAAACTTAAACATTTTCTCATTTATAATTACATTAAAATACTTTCATAATTTGGTACTCAAAATAATGGTTATCCTTGATTTATAAAATGTTTATCATACTATAGTAATTATAAAAATACTTTTTTAATTCATATAACTTTAGATGACTTTGTTAAAGCTCGAATCTTCAAATAAATATTATTCTGCGCACGTTTTCGGATGATTCGGAAGGATATCTTAGAGTCGTATGCTGGAAATCGTAATAATTTCAGAGAAGTTACTAACTGTAACTAGTGCGACATTTTTAATCAACTTTTGGAAAAGCTCAGTATTAGTTTCGAATACCAATATGAACGCCAATACCATATCATTTGAAAGCAAACTTTTAATTGTTCAGTATTATTATAACTTCACTGTATGAGCCACTTATTTTTTCTCTTGCCTAAAAATTTTTTTGTTACAAGTTTTTGGTGGTTTCGTTTTGTGGTAAAATCATTCTTTCTGCCAACCAAATAATTTTTTTAACACGCATATGTTTTCCGAAAATTGACCGATTTTGAAAATTTAATATGCAAAATGCTTGTATTCGTTGACGCAAAAATTTAAAAGTGCACTTTTTTTCTAAATTTAAGGGGGTGTTCTAGTGTAGCGGCCCCTTTTCGAACCCCTTTTTTTGTGAATTAATAGTAGGAAAACTACTAAAGATTTTTGGCCTCGGGTTTTTTCTTTTAGTGAACCGTCAGAATAAGTGAATTAAGTATTAAGACCTCTAATGATATTGCTTTCCCACTTTAGCTCACTGCCAATATGGTGTTTGCGAGCAACCCATATTACACTTGGCTAAAAGGATCAGGAATATGTGAACTGCTTGAAGAATTTGCAAAAGAATCGTTCTGGCCACTTCCAGGTAAATGGCAGTCAGATGCTTTCCCCACTTGTGTGAACTTCTACACAAGGAAACATCTTTTGAATTTTAACACTTATTCGAATTAATTCAAAATTACACAAGCGAGTATTAGCTAGACACTTCATAAATTAATGCATTCCAGCCAGCCAAATTCGGAGCGCTTCGAGTATGGCTGCGAGAAAGAGTTCTAAAAATCACCGCATGGCAGCGATCAGGAATCATGTTGTGCCTTTTTATTAACTTCTTAATATTAATTTTTTCATTTGCTTGCGATGATTTCTCATACGAATTTCGTGCATTTTCTAATGCTTATTAATTATAAAGAAACTAGAAAAGCCTGATAGAGGTTGTCCTGCCTATATTTGCCCTTTGCGAAAAGTTTGGCCCTCATATTTTAATATTTTAAATCAATGTATGTATATAATTTAATTTAATTTTACTTTTGAAGCAGGTGTCAACTCTCATTAGGTTAGCTATGAACCTGAACCGGTGACTCCTAAATTTTAATATTTTATATAACTCGTGTGTGATTTAATTCAATTCCAGTTTTCAACTAGTTGACAATCCTCTTTAAGATAAGGCCAATTATAAGCCTTTTCCTCAGCGAAACGAATTTTAATATTTCATACTACTTGCGTACAATTTACTTAAATCGCCTTTTCGAACAGGTGGCAACTCTCATAAAAGTTAGCTACGTACGCACGTTTTTCTCGAAACGAACCGCTTGATACGCATGTTTTAATATTCAATATAACTTGTGTAAATTTCAATTAAGTTCGAGTTTTCTAAAAGGTGGCAGCCCTCTTCCAAGAATTAAATATAAAATAACCCCCAAATACTCCATGCGGGTTATCATCGGAAGATTTAAAGGAGTTATTTTCAAAAGGAGCCTTTGCGGGTCATCAGAAGGCGCAATTTCTTCATATATGTTAAAAAAATCCCCTTTCTAAGGTAGATATACTCCGATGGAACTTTGTTCGGGCCCTGTCCAGGAGTGTGAGCGTGTCGCAGGTTGGTTGGGATGTATTTTTGTTTAGTTGATATAAAAACACGCTTACAAAAAAGCTTTTAGTTCACTGAACATGTACACAGCCTGACTTCCTTAGACCAAACAAATGAAGAAGTAAAATTTTAGCCCACTTCTCAAGCATTTTGCTTTTAGCAGTGTAGAGAACTGAGTGGGTAAGCGGGAAGTTGGACCACCACCAATTGTTGCCAGTTGAAATAATTTATGGCTAGTTTGCAGTAGACTGTGTATAGTCGTGTAGGTGTTCTGTAAGTATGCACAAGTGTGCAAGTGACTTACTGACTGAAAACCTGAGAGTCTGAATGCCCGATAGCACTAAAGTGGGTTTTATTTACTTCTAAACCAGATGTGGGCAAATAAACGAAAATGCTGCTTAATTTTTTATGACTACTGCAAACTTTTTTTTAGAAAATGTAGGCATACAACTTGTTAGCTGTTGTTTGATTGACAAATACATATACACACACACATACCTATATTTATAGTATACATATGTATATTATAAACAAATGTAGATTGAAATTGGCACCGGCAACAATAGCCTACTGTATGCAAACATTTAATGTAAGGCAGTGGGTCGAAATAATGTCCGGCTTTTTTGTTTATAGTCTACCTATTTATGTAGTCTATGAAGTCATTTGTGCACTCACACTTGGTGGCACGTTGCAGCAGTTTAACGGTTTATGCAAATGCACGTTTCGACCAATTGAACAAGCACAACAAAACCGATTAACAAACACATTAATTATAATAAGTAATGACAAGAGGGTGTCGAATAATAAAATTTGAAATTAAATATAACAATACGTTTTTAAAGTTTGCAGAGAAGTGTGAGTATATACACATACACATACATACATCTGTTGCTTAGCTGGAGCTGGATTATAACTTCGCTTTCGACACTGACTTCCATGCACATAACTAAAGTATTTCATTTGAAATTCAATATCTGCATCGGACACACACACACTTTGACTTGCTCTGAATAATTTATGGCGTTCCACTGCCAATGAACAAAAAATTCGCACGCATTGCCCAACTGCGCCGCCGCGCAGCCGCATACCAACCGTCACATATACATACATACATAGGTGCCAGGCAATTGTACACTTGCAAATCTTAGCTTCAGTGATTTTACGGCTTCAAGAATAGCTAGCTGCTAGTAAAAAAGGAAGTTACGCAATCTTACTTGGTCATAATAAATTCTTTGGTTTTATGACACGACCAGCTGTCTTAGCGAGTGATGGGAATTGGCGGCGGCGGCGGCTGTAGAATTTGGTGGCGGTGGCGGACAGCAATTGGCATACCACACCGATCACGGCATCACACGCTCAGATTTGGTTTTGCGTGTTTGCTGCATGTTGCAACAGTGAATGGGTAACGAACGCAATGTGAGGAAATAAAAAAAAGTGTGAAAAGCTTATCGTTTGAAAAAATAAAAAAAAATAAAAACGCAGCACACATCTCAGTGGAATAAAGCCAATTGAAATATGCGAGGCCGAATTTGGTTCAGTGCTAGTACTATTTCACCAAAGGGTAATACTACTTCTATTATACATAATTTGTGGTATTCATCCTACAAAGCGAAATTTCTAATGTGAAACCTCCTCGGTTATATTGAGATAAAACCTAGCAGTTTCTGGAGTATCATATAAAGCTCAACCCCACTGAACCACAAAAAAAAAAAAAAAATCCAATAACGATAATGGCCATGATAACGGTAACAATATGAAAATTAAGATATATGTAATGATAAAGGCAAAGATAACGATAAAGAGAGCAACACAATAACAATATCGATAACGAAATCTAAATTGATATCAATATACGAAAATAATTGATTAAAGAAACAAGTAAAAGCAAAAACAAAATGTATCTTAATTTTGACAACTCCTAAGCAGAAGCAAAAACAAAATACTTAGGAATTTTGTAATTGTATTTTTATTTACTGAAAGTATTGAACCTCGCGTGCTGATCTATTCATTTTCGGATACAGGATTTGGTTAATGTTGAATTAAGTTTAAATTTATTTACGTGTGAGGTTTTCAAAAAAGTGAAAAGCTCTTTAAAATTATGGTTTTGATATGTATGTATATACATTGAGCACTATCCGCCCAAAAACGGTAAGCAATATTTTTTCAAAGTTTTTGACTCTATAGCTTCAAGATGCATCTCTGCATCAAAAAAAAAATTGAAAAAATATAGCTTACCATTTTTGGGCGGCTAAAGCTTCAAGATGCTTCTCTGCACCAACAAAATATTTTGATGAAAATGCCACTTATGTTTTTTGCTTCAGAGTATCTAGATGCATCTCTATATCAACACAAAAATTTTGGTAAAAAAGTCACTTACGTTTTTTCGCGGTTAGGTTTCAAAAATATTTTTTTTAATAATTTTAACCCATTAACCTTCAAAAGCCCTTTTTTCGCTAGGGACAGAAATGTTCTAGTAAATTAATTCCTGACAATCAGTTTTCTAAAATAAAAAAGTATCAGTAACCCACAGTATAGATATGCATATATTAATGAAGGATAGAAACAAAGAGGTTCAAAGACAATATTTAATTGATTTCCACTGAAATTATAATAGTATTTTCCAGAGGCGCAGAATAATAATTATTTGATGGTTGAGTTCTAAAAACGCCATCCAAATTTTCGATAATTATTACAGCGTGATATGCATTTTTTAGGTCATCGATAACTGTTATTATAATATTTAAGTTTTCCGATTGCAATTATGTATGTGTGGGACAAATTTTTAAAGTCATCGGTGACTATTTATTTGAGACTCATATCACACAAATCTTTCGATAATAATTACGACAAATATACATTTTTTAAGGCTTCAAAAGACTTTCATCTTGAGTATTATGTTTGTATATTATATTTAAATGCCCCTCCATAATAATTTTATAAGTTCTTTCTCAAAATAATAGATATCGATGATTTAATATTTCTTCACACATTGCATTGTAATAGAAAATTTGTTGACATTTTTAAACTCAACCAACTCTGAATCTCTGAATATTGGCAATAAAAAATACTATTATCAGGCAGTGATGATAAAGTTGCCACAATTGTGCTTTTTTGGTACGATTTGAAGCCGAAAACTATTTTGGCATCACATCATCCTTTTTGGGACAATTTGCAAAGAACCAAGGCTTAAGGTGGAATTAAATGAACAACTGTGTGATTTCGGCTAAAAATGTCATGCATGTATTTTGTTTCTGCTTTTACAGCTTCGAGAGCTGAAGGCAAAAACAAAATACATATTAACTTTGACAGTCAAGCCATAATAGAAGCAAAAACAAAATACATGTTAGTTTTGTTGTTGGGCATTCGACAGCCTGATACCCATTCGCCTTAAATTTAACGCTGTTTACTTATATTTAGTTTTGCTTTTAGTTATAGTTCTGCAAATCGAACCAAAAAAAATCGAAATCGAGGCAATTTCAAATGTTTCAAATTTCGAAACATTGCTTATATTTTGCCAACTTTAGGCAAACATAAACTGAATTGAATAACAATTTCTATTTCTTATTTGTGATTGCAAAAGCGAAATAACAAAAAACTAGTTAACAAATTGATCAAAAAGACAATAAGGAATCGGATTAATAACAACAAAAGAATGCCACTCCGATTCCGTTTTCCCATTTTTCATATGATGAATAGAAATTTACTAGAAGTTTTTCTCTTTCACATTCGAACTTATAAGTTAAAGAAAGTTGTTGTCACAAATATCAAGAAAAGGGAGAATTGGTTGATGTGTTATGGGAAACAATTTGGTACATTTTTGTTTAATGTGGTACATTTTGTCTGCTGTTTGGCGCAATTTCGAAAAACTATTTTATCATCCCTGATAACAGGGCCCCAATATTCTGTATTTTTGATTTCTATACAGAATAAAAGAGCAGATCCAAATGTTGTTTTAAATGGAAGTTTGCATCGAGCGAATTCATAAGAAAAAGCTACACAATAAATTTAAAAATTATCGGCTGACGAGTGTATACAAATTAGAAAATAGTAGTTTCGAGAAAAAATTAATGCGCTGTGATATTCCAACGGAGGGCTCTTAGCTAATCGCTTATAACTTTAGAAGAGATTAGAATGATTATTTGAAATTTTGAAGGTATAGTTCTCAATAGTTTTAAAAGCGAATTAAGAAAATAAAAATTTGAAATTTTAGAAGTATCTTTGTGCAGATAAATCACAAACTTCAAAGCTTTTTTAATGTATGCATCACTTTTTTTCTGTTTATTTACCATCACTGATTAAAATATCACACTTTTACTTTTTAATCCTTCGCGAGTGGTCAGTGTGGGCATATATTGTCATTTTGTGTCAACTGTCATTTTTCTAAGTTAAAAAAAAAAAAGTGTATACAAATATAGATCGACAATTCAACGGCAAATTAATTACTTTCTTTATGTGGATTTGGTATTTTCTTACAATTCTCATACTTAAATGCAAGGTTTTGCAACAGACAATTTTTTTGAAATAGAATCTTAAAAAAATTTTTTTTCATCTTCATTTTCGTAATTTGTATTATTTTAGCTTCCATATACATTTTTTTTTTCAAACCGAAAGAAAAAATATTGAATTTAAGGGTTAATATTTACTGCATTTTATTACAACTGCAAATTTTGAAATCGCACTTTAATTCCACTGACACATAGCCAGTTAGTTAGTTGCATTGATAACTTCATATATATTTACTTATTTCAATAGCGCTTAGATTATCCAATTGCCATAGCAATTTCGCGACAAGTGGAAGGAATGGAGGTGAATTGTTGAAGCGTAACAACCTAAAAGAAAAGAGCAAGTTTTCTTCCCATTCAAATAGCTAAGCAAGAAAGTGATGTATAGACTTCACTAATTCTCCTAGGACAATAATAAATACTTTCATACAAACATATGAACTTACTCCTATGCATGTAAAGGCCTACAGAAGTAGCTATTGTGAGGAAGATTAACGAGCTACAGGGTCGATTGAAGTCAGTGTAATGCGCTCTATGAACAATTTGAAGGAGAAGAAACTTTAAATAAAACTGAAATCGCAAATAATAGCGAAAGGTAAAAGAAACCTGCGGTTTGTTCGTGATGAACACGCAAAGGAAATCATGCGGACTTGCAACACGCAAAAAAATGCGCGACAGTCATACAATGAAATGCCTGGCCTGAGTCGCGAGAAGCACCGCCAGACAATACTCGTATGAATAATACGCCAAAAATCTTTGTTTAAGCTAGCACAGTGTAAGTGGCGCGACGGAAGACTTATGTGAGAAACAGCAGTTCGCAATTCCCAAAAGACGCGATCATAATCCGTAGACAATGCCGGCGTTTGCCTGACGCTGCCAAGATTGTGGTGTAATGGTGTAATGAGGTGTGTGGCAAGAGTCTGCAGCAGGTCCTAACAGCGGCCAAGAAGACACCAGCGTGCATTTGTTGTCGGGCACAGCAGTTGCATTGTGAACTTGGCAGACAAGAGCCAACGTGAATTGGTATGGCGTTGCAATGGTGGGGTGGCATGGCAATGGCGTTGCAAATACGTGTGGTATGCGGCAACAAATCAAAGGTTAGAGGCAACAAAGGAGTTTGGATACCATGATGAACGGAACAACGGGAGGAAGTATTTAATGTGTGCAGTGGATAAGCAAAACAACTTTTTCGTACGAGAAAATTATGAGAAACTGCTGCCACAACAACAACAACAGCAACAACAAAATACCAATACTATATGAATATGTGGCAGGTATGCGGGTGCTCCATGCGAACGCTGTAGCAGTGAGTGACAGTGGGCAGAGCAAAGTGGAGGGAATCGAGTTGGCAGCTTCTGATGGTTATTACTCGTATAATAACGTTTTTGACTGCGTTTGACTTTTTTTTTTGGCTGCAAGCTCTCTGCCATTCGTATCATTAGCAATCGTTGAGTGGCTGTATTTTTTTTGCGGTTAGAGATTTTATATACGAGTACCTACATAGTTTGCCTTCGTTGCCAATGCCCGGCAATCGTTGCTACTTTGCGCGTTGATTGGCAATCAATATAAATGTTTACTTAGTTGAAGAGATTTACTGTACACATTATGGACGATAATTTGAGAAGGAGTTTAAGGTATATATAAAAGAGTGTTCATATACAGTATATTTAAAATTTACGTCTCAAAGCTATCGTCTTCGACAGAAGGTACAAATCTATCGGTGCCCATTGGATTCTGGAGATGCCAACAGAGACACAGAACTGTCAAATAGTAGCTTGTTTATGATGACAAATTAACGTAATACACTGTTAGACAATTAATATTTCTGTACAAAGGAAATTAGATACATATATGTAAGGGACTTGGGTTTGGAACTAAAATGGTGTATCCTCTTGCAGTAAATAAAATATTAAAAAAATAGTAATAGTAGAGGGGATTGATGACTCTGTTTTGGTACATTCTATTAATAATTTTTGCTACGTTTAGGCGTCAAATAAAAAAGAGGATGTATGCAACTCCTGTTCACAAAATATAAGGAATTTGAGAGAAGAACCCAGTAATTGAAACAATTCTTCCACTCAGATGGAAGAGGGCACATTTTCTGATGTTGAAAAATTCTCACTCCATGTTACTTTCTTAACAGACAGAATCTGAAAGAAGTTATTAAGTGTTCATCATCATAGATGAATATGGGCAATAAGTCATTATTCACTCTCGGCTACGGCGGCTATCATTGCAATTGGATGTGCCTTAAAGAGGAAGCAACATTTGCTATTGATCAATATTAAATCAACATTAAAAATATTACAAAAGTATTCTTCAGTTATTGTTTAAATTGTTGGAAGTCGATCTGTTGAAAATATATTGCACATCTGGTGTTTTGCTTCTTTTCTTTTTGTAAGCTAATCTCATTTTGTTGTGGTTGCGGTTTGATTTGAAAACAATGTGCATGCACATATACAGATTAATCTACTTACATATACATGTGTATAAACACTTTACATGTTGGGTTTCTGCATGATATTGTATTTTATTTATTACAAATAGAGATATTTTACGCGCTTATCTTATAAATTGATTTATACATTTTCCGAAATGCTTGCCAAAATTTTTTGATATGAAATCAGCAAATCAGCAAATCATTGCCTATCCTTGGTCCTTGCAATACTTTTAATATGAGGGGTATTCCCAAAGTCATAATAATCTATCGGTTTAATCTTTATTAATTTCCCTAAATAATCTCTTGAAAGTCCATAAATTTAGTCAACGCCCTTTCTAGTGTGCGAATTTTTTTCGAAAGAAGTTTGTCTCTTGACCCGCAATGCATATTGTTCACACGTAGAGGTAATTGATAATAGCTCGTGCTATAGCCGGATTGAATGCACTTAAATAAATTTACTTTCCGAGGACGACGTTGTATAGGGTCTTGCAATAGGGACGCTGCAAAAGTAGACCGTTAGTGACAGCAAACGACGCCATATTTTTTCCCGCTCTTTTGACATTTCTCTTCAGTAAGGTTTGTCATTTCATCATGGAAAGATATACGATCCAACAACGAGTCAAATTATTAAAATTTACTACCGAAATTCGGAGTCAATGGCCTCAACTTTAAGAGCGCTACGTCCAATTTATAGTCGTCGTCATTTCTGGCTGAATGGCTTCGTCAATAAGCAAAATATGCGTTATTGGACAGGCAGCAATCCACACGTACTCCATGAGTCAACATTGTAACCCGAAAAAATTACGGTTTGGTGTGGTTTATGGGCCGGCGGCGTCATTGGGCGTGAGACCGACACGTTACTGTGAATGGGAATATTTTTGGCCCGAATTGGATGGTATGACTTGGACAATATGTGGTTTCAACAGGACAGCGCCACAAGCCACACAGCGAATGTCACAATCGATTTATTGAAAACCAAGTTTGGTGAACGTGTTATCTCACGAAATGGCCCAGTCAATTGGCCGTCTCAGTCGTGCGATTTCACGCGTCTGAACTTCTGCAAGCGTGCCCGTGGTGCCCATGCAAAATAAATTGAGTTCCATACATAATGGCATCGAATGTACTTTCACAGGAATAAGGAATTTAATTCATAACCCAAACGTTTTTTGTTTTATTTAAAAAAAAACTTTTGTAGCGTTCTTATTGAAAAACCCTGTATATATAGGCTTTATATATATATATAGCTTTTTATCCCAATGCCATTATTCTTGGATCATCCCTCTTATAAACAACTTGGGGCTTATGGGGCGATATTCTTTCCGATACAAGTGGTTTCTCTTATTTGGGACTCAGACAGCTCGATTAATTTAGATCAATGTTGTTAAAACTATAAATTTTTAGTTTTTTTATGAATGCTTACGACTATTTACCCGCTGTTCAGTGTTTCGTTACTACATAATTTTACAAACATTTTTTCACAATACATGTCTATATCCTAACTCGTTATCTCATGTGACGTGATCATACAGCCTTACTTTTGTAGCGATGTAGTTACAGTTTTTTTTGGATTAAGCTGGGGTTTAAACAGTGTTAAGATTATCTCAATCCCACATTTAAGTTAAAATTAGCATGATATCTATTAATTTTTTTTCAATAATGGACTTTCAAATAATAAATTCAGCATTTATAAAACTTTAGGCCATATATTGTTTAGAGATGGTTTCCACACATTTAAAAGTTCAAATGAATTTAAATAATGAAGGTATAGCTAGCACATGATGAAGATACTTTAAATAAATGTACGAAAGAAAAAAATTAAAAAATCTAATGCTTTTGGGGACAAATTTACAACTTCCATCACCATATTTTATAATCCCGTTGATCTAAATTAAAATCCAGAAAATGAAAATATTATATTTTTCTACAATCTTCAATATTCCTTATTAGTTTTTAATTACATTAAGAAACTTGCAAATATTTCTAAGTTCACTTCCTAATGATTTAAAAAAGTACGCAATGGTAGCCCTGTTATTGTATCGTGAGAATGAGAGGAATCACCCTTCGTGTATACGAAAATTTTACGAGGATGAGTTTTCATTTACATGGTGGTTAGAGTCTGTAGTTGGTACCAGTTTAGAGGGATACTTCCAAATAAAACCTAGTAATCTATTTAACTCAAGGGCAAATCAACTCAAAATCTTTAACAACCAGGAACCGCACACTTCTTGCCACAAATACTATCTTGAGCAACATTGAATTTTATATTTTGAGTTTTATTAAAAAAAAATAGCTATTTGTCAGTTTTATTTTTTGCTCAGAATTTTTAATTAAAGTTATAACCAGGAAATTCTTCACGGACGGCTGGTAACTGGACGGAAAGGTTTGGGGGTGTCTGTCTGCGAGGAGCTCCCCCTCAGCCGGAAATTTAGGATTCTGGACTACTGCAGTGTGTTTCAGGCGGAGGTGGCCGCAGAAATCAATGCTTGCCCTTTAGTCGGGCAAACATTTATTTAGATAGTCAGGACGCTATTAAGGCATTAGGAGCTTTAATGGTCAGGTCAAAACAGGTCGGAGAGTTCCTCACTTCTCTTTCAACCGCCTCTAAATACCTTGACATGGGACTGATTTGGTTGCCAGGCCATAGCGACATTGTCACAAACTGCATTCCTGATGAGCTCGCTCGGCGGGATACCCTGGAAGGAATAACTCCATGCAGGGAGAGGCTGGGGATCCTCTTGCCGCCTACCCACTTCTGTTGAATCGACGGGCTCTATATCCGCTCAGCGGGCGTTGGCCAACTACTTCGATCTGCAGAATTGCAAGGACCCTGTGGCCGTTGGTAGATCGTAGGCGTTCGAAGGAACTGAGGTCGTTAGCAAAGCGGCAACTCTCGATCCTCGTAAGACAACTAAGTGGACATTGTTCGATGGGTATCATGCGGTTAGGTTGAATATAGTCTCGGACCCTTTTTGTAGCAGCTGTATGGAGGACGACGAGATGGAATCATCTTTTCATATTCTACTCAGCTGCCTGCCTTTGTAAGACTGAGGTTCAGGTACCTAGGCTCCTTCTTCTTTAGTACTGCAGAAGAGCTTTATGAGGTGGAAATAGGTGATTTGCGTGACTTCATTCTGGGTATGCCGCATTCCTTCAGTTAACCATTCAGGGTTGCGGTGTACGTTGCTGTTCTAACAACAAGTGGTTTCCAAATTGACTTCTTTAATTATGTCGTAGTGAGTTCCCTCTGTGGGGACTAGCACGTCAACCTAACCGAACCCTATAACCTTTACGGCCCCTGATAAATGGTTTCTAATAAAGCCTCAATTACTTACGTACTGTTATCTAATGACATAATTATAGCAAAAAGTGTTGTCATATTATAAAACCATTGTTGATAAAATATCAAACTACCACTCAGATATAAGTGGACCATTAATTGGAGAATAAAACACTTTCTTTTCATTTGCAATAAAACTCTAACTACCACAATGGAAAAGAAAATTAATTTAAAAAAATCTCCTCCACGACGCAACTTCTTCTGAGATCACTTGGAAAACTTTTTTGTACGAATACGCTGAGAGCGGACTTTGTGGAGGCGCTTGGCAAGGTCTTATGTCAATCACTGTCACCGCAACGAGACATCAACGGCAAACAATAAGTGACAACAGTGGAAGCAGAGAGTCCAGCAAAAACAACTACAACAAAACAATTGCATATCCAACAACAAGTACTACTTATTACGCCTATGTTGTTGTAAAACTAAAGGTATATTTGTACTTTCATCGCGCAACTCAAACGCCAACAATGATTTATTTAAGCTAATTTTTTTGGTATTTATATCGCGTTGTACCCTGTTGGCTACTTGCTGCCAGCAAATGAACGTATTTTCAACAACAACAACAACAACATAAATAGTTGAGGAACAGTAATTGTAACACAGAGCTAGCGTCAATGCCACCAACACCGAGCGATATTGGCAGCACCTTGCCGACACTAAAGACGTTGCAATGCAATGATTTTCAGCAGATGCCTCAAAAAGTAGCAACAACAAAAGTAAATAGCTTCCATGGTACTGGAGTGCTGTTAAAAATGCATGAAAAATCAGTTTGTGGATTTTAGCCATCAGCAGCAATAGCCAAAAACTTGAAAATCTTGGGTAGCTATGCAAAGACAACAGACCAGCAGCAAGCGCAACAAACCAAATAAACGAAGGCACTTCTGAGCGCTAGGGACTAGCAAGCGGGAAGGCGATTATTGTGGCAAGTAACACAATAACAAGTGTAACAAATGTTGTGGCGCTTAAATATGCAGTTGTTGTTGTTATTGATGCAATTGCTGTCTCAGTGTTGCTTGTTTTGCTTGATGTGCAGCAGTTATTGAAGAGAGAATCAGAGTTAGGCAACAAGGTTGCTGCCGTGCGTTTTTTTTTTTTTTGTTTTGAGTGGGAGGTGCGGCCGTGGACAACCTTTTTTCTGACTTTTCTATTAACTAATTTTTCTTCTTTTTTTTCTTTTTCAAAGTTTGCTTGTTCATTCATATTAAACAATAAGAAAATAAATTACACAAAACAGACGTGCTCCTAATTTATGAACACGAAAACCACGCGAAATGCAGCAAGCTATGCATCCATCTGCTTAATACCCGGCGGGAGGGAAGAAGGTAGAGTATCCCAAGAGGTACTGCGCTCAAAGCTTATTGCCAGTGCTGGTTGAAGCCACTGCCACTGTCGCTGTGGTTGTTGGCAGTTACTGTAGCAGATGCCAATGAAGACGACAATATTTGCAAGATACATGAAGGCGATGAAGGCTGCAGCTGAAGCAAAAAATCAAAAGCACGCGAGCATCTCAAAATAAAAATTCCGTTGAAAAAGTACAAAAACGCATACCATTACATCAATAGAGCGATTTAAGTTGTTATAGAAGTGTGTAGAAGCTGGGCCTAGCAACAACAAAAACAAAAACAAAAAAGACCAACTCAATTTTATTAAAGTGAAAGTCAGTTCACATAGGTTCAGGATGGATGACATCCAACGCAAACTCAAAAGAGTCTCCTCCAATTCAAGCGCTGACTTGTTTTATACAAAAGGTATATTATAATGAAAATAGCAGCACTCCAACACTTTGGCTAGCACTAATAACAATAATAAAGCTAAAATTGGTGGCAACTAAAAGTAAAAGCAAAACAAAGGAAGTGACTAGCGTGAGGTAGCGTTAGTTTGCTGTTAGTTGCATGTTTGGACTGTAACAATATAAGAAATACGATTCAATCTGCATTAATTTGCAATCGCTATGTATGTGAGTGATATTCATGGATATAAATATTTAGTATAAGGCTGTTATTCCCATGAAATTTACATACATATATAAAAAAAACTATATATCATTTTGACATACCCAAACACAATTTTACGCATTCAATAGACAAAATGATGGTAACCCGCCCTCTTCAGATGTTCAAAAATGTTGACTTCTGTTGAGGTTCAAGGATGCTACTAATCTCCCTGTTATCCCTCCCATATATATCATATGCCGTTCTTTTTCAATCATTGCATGTACAGCACCGATGTTTACTGTAACAACGGCGGGCAATTGAGGACCTTCGCTGAACACATTGGCTTGTGCGTCCACGTTTAAAATCTGCCAACCGGTCGTAAACAGAGCTTTTTGATGTTGCCTCATTACCAAAAGCTGAATAAAGCCGAAAAATGCTTTATTTTTGAATTAACCGTTCGTTGACCTTAAATCAATATGTGCTCTTCAATCTTGTGGGTAGATTTCTACCCATATTGAGTTTTCATGTATTTTCTACTAAAACATACCACATTTTACATTTAGTTTATGCAACTACTGCACACTGTACGTGTATAGATAATTTTGCAGGGTGGCTTTTTACAAAAGCAACATAAGGTGTGATTTTTTAATAGCTATCTGGTATTTAAAATAAGAAACCTTAATTTGAATCGATAGTACGGTCGATATAATTTAATGTTTACAATTTTTCAATAAAAAGTGGATTGTCATCCAACTTTTCAAGACCCCATTCACCAAAAATTTGGCGTTGGTCGTTGGGCTTCAATTCTTGCACCAGCTGTATTTTTTGAAATGCCTTCACACCTAAAACTTTCCTCAAAATTTTCCACGAATCGATAACTAGCGGTCACCACTAACACTGGCCGATACAGCTGCGATATTTTCCTCAGTTCGCACACTATGTATGCGTTTGTAAATTTAGTGCCAAATTTAGTAACAATAGCCCGAATATCCACCTCAGTAGGTCGATTAAACTGACCATAAAATGGAGGAAGCTCGATATGAAAATTCTTAACAGAGCACGCATTTTGGTAATATAGTTCAATAATTTGCACGCGTTGTTCAGCAGTAAGTGTACTCATGGTTAAATTAAATACCAAGCTGAAGAGGTTTGACAGTGACACAAGACATGAAACGTGCGTGAGCTATCAAAACCAGTGTTGCCAAACAGAGTTATAATTTTTTTTTTGTTTATACTCTGCTTCAGACGCTAACAAATTGGTCAGAGTTAGGCTTACGACATCGTAATAATATGCAGAAATAAGTTCATTGATATTCTATCTGTAAGGATTCAATTAGGCTTAAATATGACCTGAACACAAATACCAAATACCAAAAAGAGGCTAGAAGAAGTTGGTAAGAAAGCTGTAAGAACATTTATGACTTGAAAGAGCTGGGTCTGCTCCCCAAAAATACTAAGATGGATCTATACAGCTATCGTGCGGCCAATGATCATCTACGGAGCCACCTTTTGGGTAGATAGAACCACTAAACTGCGAATCATTACAGCGCTCAACGAGCAACAGAGACTGATCTGCATCTGCAGGAGCTATGAAAACTTCTCCTACAGCAGCCATGGAGGAACTGTTGGAGCGAACACTTCTTCACATTCACATCTAAACGCAAACGAAGGGGGCTAGCTGGATAATGATTTTTATCAGCAATGGAGCAGGATGGAATATGAGTCGCGGGGTGATTGGGAATCTTGCGAAACAATATCCCAAAACTACAATACCGAGAGATACTATGCAACCAGAGTTTAGCTTGACAAAAAATTCAAAACATTCGTTTTAAAAATCATTTGTTTATTACATAACACTCAAAATTAATTGATTTGGTTGAACAATTGTTTTGTACCAAAGTCATGGAGTTTTAGCTCGATTGAAGCTTCCTTATTGGATATATCTTATTTGAATGATAAATTTTCGGTAGAGTTCTACTCAAAGGTTAACCAACGATTATTAATTTTTTTGAGAAGCTGTTTAATCGAAACTATCTGGAGAAATTATTATCAACTTACTTTACCAACAGTAAAATTTTCGAAAATTAATTGTGGTATGCAAAAAAACGGATCCTGTGGTATTTTTCGGCAACTTTCAGGATCACCCTCTTATAATGGACAGAATTATTCGGCAGCCCGGTTTTCCTGTTCTGAAATTACAATTACACAAAAGTGAATATGCAGTCTATTCAGCTAAAGCTGAATTAAGATTTACAAACCTTAAATAAAATTAAACTGAATCATTTGGTTACTGCTGTATTACTATTGTTTTTACTAATGCTACTACTAAATACTCCCGCTATTTGTACTATTTTTCTACTACTATTTTTATTTATTTCTACTACTATTTTTATTAATTTCTACAACAATTTTTTACTAATGCTACTCCTATTTTTACTAATTTCTTCCGCTATTTTACTTTATGGTAATACTTATTACTACTACTACGTAGGCTATGTTCCACTACTAATTTTACTTACATCTACTACTATTTTTACTTGTGGTGGTGCTAATACTCCCACTATTTTTACTAATTTGTGCAGCTATTTTATTGAATGGTAATACTTATAACTACTACTATTTCGACCATATTCCAATTACTACTACTACTACTACTATTTTTACTAATTTCTATTACTGTTTTTACTACTTTCTATTACTATTATTACTAATGCTACTACTAAATACTCCCGCTATTTGTACTATTTTTCTTAATGCTACTAAGTACTACAATTTTTGTAAATAATTTCTACTACTATTTTTACTAATTTCTACTACTATTTTTATTAATTTCTACAAAATTTTTTTGCAAATGTTACTCCTATTTTTAGTAATTTCTTCTGCTATTTTACTTTATGGTAATACTTATTACTACTACTATGTAGGCTATGTTCCACTACTAATTTTACTTACATCTACTACTATTTTTACTTGTGGTGGTGCTAATACTCCTACTATTTTTACCTGTGCTACTGCTAATTACTATTACTATTTTGATTAATTTCTTATACTATTTTTACTAGTTTCTACTACTATTTTTACCACTGCAGTTTTTACTATTTTCTACTACTATTTTTACTATTTTCTACTACTATTTTTGTTAGTGCTACTACTAATTACTACAATTTTTTTAATAATTTCTGCTACTAGTTTTACTAATGCTACTTTTATTTTTATTAATGTTACTACTATTTTTACTTATTTCTACTACTACTTTCACTCGTACTTAAACTAAAAAAACGAAAAAGGATGTCTCATAAAACAATCTCCCATATTTAATTCTTCTTTCTTTGTATAGTCGGCACAGAAGTTTTACTTCTGGCTCGTGTACTTAGGTTGTTTTTTTTTAATATTTATTAGTTCCAGTATACTAATTGATATCCGTCATATTTCGAAAAACGCGAAGTTCAGAGTAAAGTAAAACTATGCTAACAAACAAACCCATTGACATTCGTTGCAATTTTCGTTAATTATTCAGATAGCTGCAGTACTTAATAGGCAAAACAGCAGCGCTTGGAAAGACATAGATACACACATACTTACATTTACATAGATGCACCAAAGTCAACTAAATAGCAATACGAACAAAAAAAGCAAAACTCAGTTTACTCTATTATCTATCCATTAATACAAATACAAAAAAAAATAATAATAAAGTCAAGCAGCAAAAAGAACAACGAAGCGGAAAAAACACTTCAAAGGCCTGTAATTTCATTTCGTTGACCTAGAATTGTGAACTCGCCGTCTAAAGTTCCGACAAAAGCAAAAATGTTAAAAATATATGTATGTAGGTATGTAAAGTATAGTATGTAATATTGTGTCAGTCACTGACTCAATGACTAAATGAATGAATGAATGAATGAATGAATGAATGAATGAGTGTTTTACTGACTTTCTATACGTTACCGGTATTAATGGAAGCTTTTGCTTTTTACGCTGCAGTTTTTATTTTATTTTTACTTTGTTTTCCAAACAAAAATGCATACGAAACCTGGTGAGATTGAAGGAAAATATGACAAATGCAATTACATCCCTCTAAAACGCCGCTACCGCCACCCGCATCTGCTCTTTTGTTAGTTATGTGGGTTTTTAACTCAATTAATTCGAGTGCACGGAAGTGTACGCAGATTTAATGCACTCTCTATGTATGAAGATATGTATGTAGATATGTAAGCAAATGGTAAGTGCCTTTCATTATGGTATATATATAAAATTATGGGCAACTGGAGCACGGAAATTTATTTTATACCCACAGCATACTTTGCTTTAGCTCGAGTTAAATAACATGTGCCCCAAAATAAAATCGTTTAATGATACTAATTTTCTGAGATGTGAAAAATAAAACATTTTATCTATCCAATTTTTTAACTCTTTGTCTGAATATTAGTGAACTTTATTATCCACTGCCAAGAGATTTCAGTCTAGCACAGCTCAATTCATCTGCAAATTTTCGAAGAAATTAGTTTTACTGAATTTGTGGGAATATTGTTTCTTAAGTTAAATCTAATGTGAAAGCACACATTTTTTATTCGTTTTCGATCAAAGCGCTAAGTTTTAAAAATATTAAATAGAGACCCCAAGAACTGTAACAAATATAAGTAAAAGTGTGCTAGCTTTAAAAATGAGTTAACACTTATGGTTTTTAAAAATATTTGTGCCAGGGTTAATATACATTTGCCTGTGGTTTTGCTGGAATAGAGGCCGAAATTTAAATGACCTTTATTTATTTAAATATTATCTTTTACCCGCGGCTTCACTCGCATGGCATTCGGCTTTGCCGTTATGGTTTCGAATGTAACGGAAAAGGAAATAAATAATTTCACAAAAGGCAATAACTTTTAATAACTTCTAATTCAGTTATAGTTTAAGTTTTTATTTTTTTACTGTCAAAAACATTATCTACTTCACCTTCATAATACGGAAGCTTTTTTCTAATATGCCACTGCGCAGTATGCCATCCAAGTCGGGTTTAGTGAAACCTAATTTATTGTTAGAAATTCCCAACGGAATCAAACGATAGTGACCTTTACATAGAAGTCTCATTTTCATAATTAAGTTTTCTTGAATCTACTTCCTTTGAATTCCATATCCATATTATATCCATATATTTCCTTTAACTTAAATGAATTTGTCCTTTTAAAAAATGACACCCCCTTAAAAAAGTTGATTCTACTGTACCAGATATAACGAACTTTTTGACCGGTGGCAACCCTCTCCAAAACTATTTTTGAAATTAAGGTTTCTTAAATTTCTGGTGGCAACCTTTTTTAAAAGTAATTGGGAAATGAAGCTTTATTGGGCCTTGGATATTATTTGGATTTGATTTAACTTATTATAAATTTGATAAAGTTTTTAAACAGGTGGCAAACATTTTCAAAATTACTATATTATTTTTGAAGTTACGCTTTCTTAAATTCGTAGCTTGGCATTCATATGGTAAAATGTCGCTAATTTTTAAACTTTACTTAATCTGCGTATAAACAGGTGGCAACCTTTTAATTAAGTATTTGGAAAATGAAGCTTTAGTGAACCTTAAAAAAATTTAGTTCGACTTGATTTAATTTATTATAATTTTGATTAATTTTTTAAACTGGTGGCAACCTCTTCAAAAGTATTTTTTAAATAAAGTTTTCTCAGAACCTTTTTATTTGAGACTCATATTTCCTTATTTGATTAAATTATAATAATTTATTTTGATTTTTTATCAGGGGGCAACCCTCTCCGATATAATAAAAATACGAAAATACGAATTTTTAAAATTTCTCTCCAAATCGTTTTCTGAAATTATGCATTTTTTAAATTTGTAAAATGTCTTCTGTTTTTAGATATTAATTTAATTTGGGTTTAAACCTTCTGTAAAAGTATTTGGGAAATAAAGCTCTATTGAGCATATAGTATTAAATAAATCCGGTTTAACTTATTATAATTTCAATTAGTTGTTTTAAATAGGTGTAACCCTCTCCAAAATTATATGTAAAATCAACTTTTCATAAAACTTTTAGTTGGCACTTATGTTGTAAAATGCTACTTATATTTTAAAGTTAACTTAATTTGCACATAAAAAAGGAGCAGCCTTCTTTCAAAACGTTTGGGAAATTAAGCTTTATTACGCCTCTTTCGTTTGGTACCCATAATGAAATATTTTACTTCATTCTTTGCTTTAATTAAATGCAACCGTTTAAGCAGGTGGCAACACCCTATAAAAAATCGATTTTGTGGTATTATGCCAACATATATGCCAAATCTTATCCAGATGTATCCAGTCGTTATATATATAACAATATGTGATTCCACTTATTTATATAATTGAGCATAACTTTTTTAAGAGTTGGCAACTCTCCATATAATATATCCTATGTTATAGCCTGAAAAGGTAACAAAATACTCACAAGATCAGCAGCTGTGGTCATACACAAAAAATATTCTCTTCGATAAAGAAATAGTTTATAGTCAGCATGTACTTTGGTATATAAGCAAACGCAAGTCGTAAATAGGCTTAACTTTAAAGTTATTTTAAAGTACGAATATTTTTTTATTTAATTTTACTTATGATTCCCTCTCGCACAGCCAAAGAGCACGTTCTTGAATTATTGCAAACAGCTCAGAAGCCAAACTCTGCTATTGATAATTTCAGTAATTTTCGTGCTGATAAGTTTGCTTTTGAAAAGATTTAAAAAAGTAGGACAAGAAAATGTAAGTAGGTAAGTGGTAGTTTTGTAACAATACATACATACATATTTACTAAGTACTTAGATACATGAAGTTAGTAGTCGCAAATTGCATAGTGAGTAGTAGTTATTTTAAATTAAGTACCGCTGCTCCGCATTATTGTTACATACATAATTTGTAGAGTTCAAATTTGTACATTAATTGAATCAAATTTTCATACTTGGAAAACATACTTATTATGAAAAGTATGTCATAAGTATTATTCTATATTATAGCTTTTACTCAAAGTGTACACTCTACATTACAAATTTTCATCAAATTACTCTTAATTACAAAAAGAAAACCTATAATTATACGATTTTTTGCAGTTTTTTTGGTATTTTTTGATTGAACCCCAATCTTTTTTACTTTTTCTTCACTAAAAATTTTAATTAAAAAATTATTTTTTTTTGTGAAATCACATTAACAAAATTTCTTTACAATGAAATGATCTTTTATAACATTTCCTTGAATGGACGACTTGAGGAGATCTCGTTGCAACTGCCGTCATATGTGGGTCTTACCGCTCCCGAAAACGCCATTCCATTGTCCAAAGATCCCCCTTGCTTCTCACTAAATTCACCCAGATTTTATGACAATCGGTCTAAATGCGAACGCGGGAAGATGATTTTTATGCTCATGTAGCACTCTAGCTTTTTCAAGTTTGATAACAAGGACTTAATCGCCAGATTTCTTTTTACCCAGAAAGTTACTCCTAACCAAATCAAATTAATTCAAAACATTGCATTCGATTTCAGTCATTGATTTTACAAAATTAGAATCTTTCACGTGTTGCCTAATCTGTGAACTATCAAAACTACCGGCTTTCAATTTTTCTGTACATAATCTTGGATTGCAACTTTCGCCATTTTTATCAAGCGTCTTTTCAAACTGTTTCATTATGCAGAGTTTAATATGAAGTGGGGGACGTATGATGCGATGTCGGCTAACAAAAGGCATGTTTATCACATTTTCCTTACAAATTTTTAGCTCTTCTCGCACTGGCCAAACTTTTTTATGACCAATGTTGTTGTTTGTCACGACTGTTCCAGAGGCACATGAAACAAGGGAACTTCGTGTATCTCCCTTGTTGACCCAAACGAAAGTTAACCATTTAGATCAACAATGGCCCATTTGTGATCTTGATACTTAATTTTTTCCATAACCTTGGAAATATTTGTGTATTCCTCTTTTAAAGTCACCAAATATGCAATGGGTATAGATCCGTACTTATTACCGTTATGAAGTCAAACACACTTTAAACTTATTTTCCTGCTATCTATGAAAATACCCGAATCACTAAGTTGGTACTTTTTTAATACCAACTGTTGCAAAATACCAAAAAACTAAATTTTTCTTTTGAGAAATGTAATGTTGGTTTCCGGAGTAAGCAATTTTTTTTCTTTTAAACGAGATGCTAAAATTTCAGTAAGTTCCGATCTCTTACAAAGTCATTTAAGTTGGTTGAGGTTCTTGGCTAAATTTCTAGTATGAATCAGAGTTTTCACTTGATGTATTTCGTTCGGGATTTGGATCATCAGAAGATTTAGATGTGACAAATACATGTCGTGATTTTAATTGAATTCGTTGAGCAGCATGTAAGTTAAGATATTACCACATATTTCAATTTCCAGGAGTTATATCCGTTTATTTTCACAACGCAAAAGTAGCAGTCGTCATGATAGTTTCGAGATTTTTGCCACATTTCTAGCTGGCATACAATAAGAGGAACCTTTGGCTTGTCCTCATTTACGAAGTCCAATTAAGCTTTCCGATATTTTGCAAATACATATTCACCACCAATATAGCAAAAACAATCGGGATTAAACAGAAAACAATTTCACGACGAAGTCATATCGAAAACAGCAACAAAGTATATTTTAATGTCCAATAAAAAACGCAAATCTATGTAAAAATAATAAATACGGGTAGATAGCGGTAGCTCAAAATAAAAACTGTTAGAGAAAAATTGTGGTCATATCTAAAAAATTACAGTCAATTTGAGAAACAGCAAAAAAATCAGAGGAAACAAACAATGTTTTTTTTTTTGTTGACCAGTGCTATTATTATTAATTAGTTTCTTCCATTGATAACAACAGTAAGCGCATGATATTATTTTTTTTTGTATTCGTATTAACAACAACAAAGAAGACAAGACAAAACGAACTGACCACCAACAAAGGGATTCCACATTTAGTTATAGTAGAAAAGTACCTAGCAAATCGCGTATAATTTTTTGCTTTTGTTGTACATGTTGTTAACAACTTAATTAAAAATTATTGAACTGAATTTAATGAAGTTCATGAAGCGATGGCACGAACTGGATCACACACACGCAGAGTTGCACACATCCACACTCATTATGGTAGTATGTAATTGGGTTATTGTTGTCAGGCTTGTATTAGATTGCATTTTTTGTTTTTTGCATCATTGGGGACTGCTAACTATAAATACGTAGTAGATAAGTCATGTGCATGTGTGTGCTGTGTGCTGTGTGCAATAATTTGCATGGCTTTGATAGCTGCTGCGAGCGAGTCTGGCCTACTGGTAATTGCAGTGTTAACTTCAGCCAACTGTGACGGCCTGACCTAAGGTTGCCTAGGCAAAGGTGTGAAGATACTGCTTTTAGCATATTATATAAGTACATATATGTAATAATTCTTCTGTATGTTAGAAGCTTGATTGGAGTTGGGTTGCAAAATAGCAATGTGGTAAATTAAATTTACAGGATGATAGTTTCGCAATCGGTGTGGCGTGGGCTCGATTCTTGGTTAAGTGTAGAGAAAGAAGTCTGACTATTGTTGTTATCTATATACATATATAAAAATGTAGCCATTTTTTGTTACTACAACTTGGCTCAAAAACCGATGAACGGAAAGCAATGCTGCTGCTATAATAAGATACACTTTTATGAAAAATAAATACGCTAGGTGGCGTCCGAGGCGAATTATTCAGGAAATCTGTGTTTGTGATTAGATTATAATAAAATTAGATACGTATAATGTGGATGTGACTAGTACTTTTACGAAACATGTATCCGCTAGATGGCGCTAGAATAGAAAATCCGCATCCAAGACTCATAACACGTGGGCAATCACACAATTCATGCTCGTGAGTCTACAGCCCATTTCATCAGCTAGCCCTTCTTACAAAGATGATATCTGAGCTTGCAGTGATCTGTGACATAACTAGTGAGGATTCTTAAACTCACCTGGCAGAGATTCAGAAGTCATTCAGGGATTTTCCGGGAAGGAGATACGCACCTCTCGGATTTCTTTTTACCCTTTGTATTACGGCGGAGGGTTGCAAACCGAGATTCCTTCCATGGATAGATGTTTCACAGAAAGGTTCTGGACCAAGCAGACATCATTGGGCCCCAAGTTTTGCAAGACTGTCAGCCTTTTCATTGTCTTTAAACCCCTCATGTCTCGGAATCCACCACAACCATATTTTGTTGCGGATGGTCAGTTTGTTAAGAAGAGTTTTGCAGTTCTTCATAAGCCTCGATAGCGTTAAGTTTGCATCCAAGGCATCAAATAGCTTTAGAGAAGCTTGATTATGCGACATTATATGTATTCTGGTCCGATTTGTCCTTCTACGAAGTCATTCGCGTATACAGACTTCAATCGGATAAACCGCCGCTTGGAAGATGGTTGAGTTAGTGCCCATTGGCTTTACTGAAACCTTAGACTGAATAATTCAGCCTTAGAACTTCCCTCCTCCAGCTTGGATCCATCAGTGTACCATACTTGGAATCCTTGGGAGATATATTATATTATCGCTCCGCGGCAGTCGTTTTCAGGAATTATTACCTTGCAATGTGTATAGGGTAAGCGCAAATCTCCCAAACAAGCCTACTTCTCGATGAAAATGGATAAGAGAATGCCTGTAATGGCACCAAGAGCATCTGTTGGGCAGGTGCGCATCGCTCATGTGATTTCCACATTAATCATAACCAGACAATTCTTCCCGCTAGTCCCCTTACCCTTCTGTTTGCAAACACAGTGCGCTCAGCGACATTTAAAGAACAAATATCATTAGAAATACATCCCGAGAAGTGGGTTTCTAGTCGAAGACTATCGGTTTCTTCCAGAGATTCAGTATAAGTGCCTTCTGGCTTCTTGAGAGTACATGGACCATTCGAGTAGTCTCGTATTAGGATCTTCTGTAGGCGATATACCTCTGGCAATGAGGAGATTTTACCACAGTACTCAAGTGTCTCTTTTGGACCGCATAAGTTCTCAATTATAGGCCGTTAGGGCAGACTTGTCGGCAGTCCATTCGCCTGTTTGCTTCATTCCATTGAAAAGTTTTTAGTATTCTGCCTGAATTTTCGGAGACTGTTGTGCCACCAGGGAACATTCCTTTGGGGTTTATTGGCCCTCATTGGGTAGCTCTCTTCAAAAGAAGCTTCGAGGACATTATTAAGCTGATTAGTCTCGACCTTATGTCTGCTTGGAAGATATTACCCTCCTGTTCAATACAGTAACGAAACAGTTCCCAGTTGGTGTTCCTGCGATTTCTATAAGCTTGATTAGTTTTCATTTGGATCACAATTTCAATTCTTATATGTTCGTGGTCCGACATATGTAGATAGCTCATTTGAAACATGCCACTTACATAGTTAGGTCAAGTACTTCAATAATAAATTCATGGAGGGAATGACCTCGCGAGAATATAGATAATTACGTGTACTATAAACGTTTAGAATATTTGTAAAAAAGAAAAATGTGTGAAAATCTTCAGTTTTAGTACAGATAAAGATGACTTTTAAGTAAGTTGGATCTAGTTTTGGCAAATATGTGCTATTGAAAATAATGTCAAAATGAAATGCCAACTCTGAATGGCAGATGATTTTTGCGAGAAGTCATGACATAACCTGCAGAGAGCGAGAGCGACCGCCATTACAAAATTACTTTGCTGTGATTTTTTTTATGTTACATACCCCGTCCGAAATTTGAAACCGATACACTTCAGCAGATAGCACGCACATGCCTAACAATCGGTATTACTTAAAAAATAATAATTAAAAAAAAAGGATGGTATAATAATTTAAGAAGGCGGAAAAGGTATTTAAATAACAAAATTGCTGCAAATGTAAAAAAAAAGTATAGACATATTTTAAAATTAGTGAGATTATGTAGGCAAAAGCCAATTTTGTTGCAAAATTAATTACTCCATTTCCGTTTTGCACATTTTTTAGCCATCACACTCGCAGATTTTATCTTCACCACTCCATTGTCTAGCTATTTCAAAAATTTTGCATTGTTATTTTCCGTAATGTACCAATACTATTGTATTCACTTTGTAATGGAAAGCAAATAAATTAAAAATTTAAAGTAATACTTTTTGTGTAGCAATAAAATAAATGAATTAATTCCACAACTGAAGTTGCGGCAATAAAATAAAGACCAAACATTTTAAATCTTTTCCCAACAATATTAACCAACTAACTGTAAGCCATAAGAGTTGCAAAAATGTAAATTGCAAATACCGCCACAACTGCAGCGCTTCCGAAACTATCGATGAGTAGTGTGTTAACTAACAACAACAAAAGCAACAAGTTACTAGTTGCGAGAAATTCAAGCACCAAATAAAGCTTAATCATACATACTTATATAAAAATGGTATTCGACTATGAATTTACAACCAAAAAATATGGCCAGCATCTGATTAATTTCACTACACTTCATTTTACGCCAATTTTGGCAAATGAAAGTTAAATATCGTGGCTAGCTAAATTTGGTGAATGCAGAAATTAATTCAATAACATTAAAACCATAATTAGGCAATAACTTTTATTTTCACTTAAACGAGTATATGGTATTTTCATTTTCTGTCACTAAATGCTTCATTATATTTCACAAATCTTTCATTAATTAATCACTTTGTTATTACAATGAGTGAACTTAGGAAAGCAAAATGGGAATAGGTCTCGACATAGATAACTAGTATACTTGTATTTTAGTGAAAAGGATTAATAATACAAAATTTTGCAGCAAATGTTAACGTTCGTTGAAATTATTATTATAAAAGTAGATATCTAGTCAAATTAATAAAGTTATATTGCATCAAATGCTACCTGAGCAGCAAGACCTTAAAGAAGGACATAATGGGAGATTTATTTGGAGGTGCAATGCAGAAGTTAAAATTTAATTGAAATAATAAAACTACAGCATTTCGACACGCGAAAGCGGTTTACAGACAGTTTTATAAGATCATCACTCCGGATGCGGATTTTTTTCATCAATACACTGAAAAAAGGGACCAAGAAGAGTTGTCTAAATTTTGGTGTCGTGATTGTATTTTCAAATTACAATATTTTCTCCCGACTGAGTAAGGGTTTCCCCAAAATGATTAAAAAGCTACTTAAAATGAAATCATTTTTCCCCAAAAGTAGTGCTATTTTATTCATATTTTTTTTTTAATATCTGTTTTGCTTTAACCGAGACATTTCTTTTATTATTGTGATATCCGCGAGCATCGTATATTCATATTTTATGATTGTTTTCACGATAATTTTTACTTGCCTGAATCTAAGCTAGTAGAGAAATTGGTATACAAGTAGTTCTTAATATGCTCGAAATAACCGAAGAACAACGAAAATACAGGAATGGGTGAGAGCGAAAGCTGACTTCGCAAAAGGAAAGCGCAACCGCTCAAGAGAGGAGTTCGCTGAGTCCATGAGGCCGTAGGTATCCCCTACTATGTCGGCGAATGAGCAGCAGATATGATCTTTTGCGGAAGTGGCGAAGGAGGTCTTCATCAGAGCGCTGATAGACCGCAGCGCACACGACAGTCCGATCTTACCTCAAAATTGGGGCCTTGTTGAGTAGTCGCAGTATGGTTTCCTGTCCCGTGCGCAGATCAAAGGTCTGTTGACTTATAGACTTATATACCTTGGCCAATCCAGGGCCTGGATCTTAGACTCCCAAACAAACCTACATAAGCTAATAAAGATCAGCGATAGTCCTGAACGAGAAATCAGTAAGTCCACTTTGAAACCAAAATTAAAAGATAAACTATGGCTTCCGTGTCCTAAACCGAGACACTGTAGGAAAGAACAAATCCTCAGAGCTAACTCAAACCCCGAGGGTATGAATCGTGGAAGCGTTTACTCTGAACATCTAGGAATACGGCAATTGAGAGGGCCACAAAATTGGTCAAAATCCAGTCGACCACTTTCATAGTAGCCATGAAATGTCGCACATCTCCCAACGAAATGGCTGAGTCATTTGGCACAAAAGTCCCAGGCCATTACGACTTACAGGGGAACTGTAAGGCTAATGTACATGCTCTACTTGGCTCTGCTCATGATATAAAAGATAAAATTGGTATACCCTTACAAACTGACAAAGTTCCGAATAGCTTAACGGGAATGGGGAATCGCTGGTGCCCATGCGGCATCACAACGGACCTTAAGCCCAAGTGTGTCTCTGAAGACAACCGCTACTTTTCTAACCTAGTGCTTAATATACATAGTTGTAATAGGGTTTCGATAAGCTGAACTGCCTGACCCCGGAAGGACTTACATCCGTAGTTGTAAGAGCGTTTTGACGATCAAAGCATACTCTCTTTTTGAATCAGAATTGCATGTGAAGTACATTGACGCATCGGCAAACTGAGAAAAACTCCTTGTTGTTGACCCTGTAGTTAACCCTCACCTAGTAACCTGATTCGTATGCCCATGAGAGCTACACACACGTAGATTACGTGTTCAATAGTTTTGAGTCCGATTGAGGGTATGTTGTAAATTTTAGTAGGTCCGAATGGTGGGTTGGTCTGCAATATCAACGACGTCGCCTGACCAATAGGCTACTGCTCTTACACCTTGCCGCTTTGTAGAGTCGTCTGCGTATATGTGGGCTCGTCCCGTTAGTGAAGACGCTTTATTGTGAGGGAAATGTGCCAGGAATTTTATAGCAGTAGCTATATCATTTGAAACGGCTCATTTTACATCCTTTTTACATTTTTTGTTTCGATAATTCATTGTAGCAAATGAAAGAAAATCCGCAAAAACCAACACGAATTTTGAGGAACTAAAAGTTTGTCCTTTATTAAATTACAACTTAAGTAATTGGCTATAGAACTGCAACTACAACAATTTTTAGTTAGCCACAGTAATGCGTGAATTTCGGTTCGAATTAAAAATTTCGAAAAATTTGATTGGAATCGAAATGCACAACAAGCTTGATAGTTGTTTATTCAGATTTTAAAGGTAACACCTAAAATTCCATGGCCAAGTAGCAATAGTGTCCAAGTTTATTTTACGCAAGATCGAACATTTATAGAAAACAAAAAACCAAACAATGCTATAAGTTAATAATCATCGCCACAGATTCGTATGTGGCCATAAGAAAAATCGTTCTAGTTAATTTTTTTTTTATATAAAAGTACGTTTTCTGACGGATAAATTGCATGATCCATAGGTAGTGCAAATATTGAATATTTTGTCAAGAAAATTATTAAAAAGCCCGATCAGAAACCACTTATCTTGTCTATTTCTCAAACCAAAATTTTTAAATTTTCTTAAATTATGGAATTTATAAGTGTGGTGTAAACTGGAAGCAACTAATTTTATTTTTTTTCGAAAATTTTTTGTATGCGCATAAGTACATATATAGTATTCTTATTATTTAAATAGTGTGAACAATACATGCAAAAGAATATACAATTCTTATACTCTGATAATTTGCTATTGTTGCTTTCAACACTAGAGCAGTGTCAAGTTTTTCTCTCCGACCATTTAACTAGCAACTTTACCACTTAAAGCAAATAATGGGATAAATGCGGTACGTGGGAGTTGAGCATAGCGCTTAGCATGAGTTCCCCTTGTTTCACAATTAAAGAGAGTAAATTATCAACACTTCCTCCAAATATGAGTTGTATGCCATTTAAACTAATTTAATTTTAAATGGTTTATATTTTCAATTATGGAAAACTAGAACCAACTAGACGCTATTTATTTTTAGGTCACTGGGTACATTAAATCTCAAAAAAAATTATACATTTTTTGGAAATACAATTGCATCGTCAAGAAAATACCCAAACTCCAGTATTTGATGAAGTTCGATATAGAAAATTCCAGTATACACAAAAATTTAATAACTTAACGCCAACGTTATATACTCGTATCTGGACACATAATCCATAAATGAAATATTATAATCAAGCGAGTTATTTAATTTCCCCAGTTGCTTCATTATTATATCCGGTTGTGGGAAATGGAAATTGTATTTGTCTGGCGTCAAATCAATAATAGTTCAATAAAAAAGCAATAACGCTACAAGCAATTAATTAAAAAATAGCAACGGAATGTGTACAACAACAGTATGTATCGATAAGTGCTGCCCAGTTATTTGCTTACAGTATACAATGACACAATCTCAAAAGAACTGATTGCATTAAAAAAAAAATTAGTAGAAAAAAATTATAGCGGAAATAGCTTGTCAGCTGAGAAAATGTTTTATTTTAGCAACTCATTACTGTGTGCTAAATTGGTATAAATAATAAATCGAGCAAATATGTACATAGGTTCAATTTAAAAAAATATTTCAATCAGTTGCCAAGCGGGCAATACATATTTTTTGGATACAATGGTAGCTGACAACGTTTCGGATTCGATCTGACGGCAATTATCCTGCGTTCATGTTATATGTTGTACTTATTGTATGAGCAACCGGTTGATCGCCACTGTGCAATATACGTCATACTATTATCACTAAGTAACAAAAAAAAAACAGTCCAATCTGAATTCACAACATTTTTTTTTAACACATAATACATAGTTCGATTAGGTAACGAAATAGGTATATTTATTTTATCGAATGCTTTTACAAAGTTTTTTTATAAAAACTTAATATTTATTAAAAATTGTGGGGAATTGTAGTTATGACTTAAAAAAAACTCATGTTTATACCATATTCGTGAAAAAAATGGTGAAAAAGTGAATAAGAATTCGAAAATGTATTGGTTTATATGTGGTAAGGCACTTGTGAATGAAGTAAATTTTTACAATCCATTAAAATCCTAGAAGTTCAAATTCAAAATTATTATTATTTGTGGCCTTATATTTATGAATCGCCTGTATAATTTATAGAGCTTGAGACCTGGTTTGTTTTAGGGAATAATATGAGGAAACAACAATTTTTCAAAGTGGTAGATGTGACAGCTGCTATTTCGGAGATCACCAGATCTCCTCATCGGACTTCTTTCTTTCTAGACTTTACCGGGCTTTGAAACATGGCACACAAAATTGTCTACGTGAAGAGCCTTGAAAATAGTAATTCCCCTTTGCATAGAGAAAATTCATATACAATGTTCAAAACGTAAATTTTACAAAATAATAGCAGAGAATTTTCTCCTAGAAATGTGCTATTATTAATTTTTCTCATATCTCTTCGTAAACATTGATAAGAGAAATATTTTATGAAACAATATATTAATTTAAAAATAAAAACCTTTCTCAATATCTATTAAAATGTGAAATGGTGCAGCGAAAAATTAAACTTCGAAAAGAGGAGGAGTAATTAATATATACCAAAAAAATGTATAATTTTTCTTATCTAGCAAAATCCAAAAGGATAAGACTGAAGCCAGTCATTACCTTTCTGAAGACAAATCAAATCGCAGTTGCCCTAAAACTAAAATGTATAGGAGTATATAATTTAGCTAATTACTCACTACTTGCTCAACAAAAAAATATTAATCTGAATGAAGAAAATTTATAGCGATTTAAAAATAAAAGTTAAAACTTTTAGAGGATTTGTATTAAATATGAAATGGAAGAAAGGAATTATAAAAATATATATATATACATTCAGATTCCTACAAACCCCTACGAGATTAGATGGTATTTAATCGGAGCCATAGAAAGCCATTAAAATAAGTAGTCTTAGTAGAGCCTTAGCTTTCTAATACCAATTGTTTTTCAAATTTTGAATTTCGTTGGAAGTAACAGTTTTATGCCAATTAAGTAAATTCGCTAAATCGATTACAATTTTATTGCAATTGAGAATAATTACTTTAGTGAAGACTTCAAATATTATAACAGAAAACATAAGACACTGTGGATCTCCTTAAATTTTTTAATTAAATATTAACAAAATGTTATAATTTTTTTTCAGAGGAGTTATATATTCTTAAAATTAAGTGCCTAAAAAATTTATAATTCCTTTCTACATACATATGTGAGCACATACATTGGGCGGGCTGCGTCATCCAAAAATTAAAAAAAAAAAATTTAAGTAAATAATAGAGAAAAAGTGATAATATTAGAAAAAAAAGTATTTAGTTTCGTGGTTCGCAAATCGAATAACATACAAAAAAAAGTATTGTGAGTTTGGGACACAAATTTATGCAGCCTAGTGTAATTATAGGTAAGTGAATTCATTTAGATATTGTCGTTGTTGTAGCTAACATTATTGTTTGGTTGTTGTTTGGTGGTTGTTGTTGTTGTTGTTGTTGTTGTTGTTGTTGTTGTTGTTGTTGTTGTTGTTGTTGTTGTTGTTGTTGTTGTTGTTGTTTGGTTGTTGTTGTTGTTGTTGTTGTTGTCGGTGTGGTAGTTGTCGTAATTGTCGCATTGCTACAGGCAAAAATGTTCATATGCGTCCAGCGCCTGCCGGCACTCGTAGCCCAGTTATGTCTGTGGAAAAAATGTTTTATAAATAAATAAAAATATACTTTAAATTGGCCTTAATTGCTTGGCGATCATTTCTGTTATCTGCAGCAATCAGTTGGGGAACTGGTGGCATGGCAGCAGAAAGAAGCAGAGGTATACTTACTACAAACATACATACATACAGTGTACATACATACATATAAAGACACACATTTTTAACCGATATTTATGTAACTAGACGTCGATTTACTCTGATTTACAGCTCATAGTTACATAGCGTAGCTGCATAGTAAATATATTAATTAGCTTTACGTTAAGATGCTGACGGGTGGGAATATTTATGAACAGATGCACAATATGTGTATCTAATGTAACTAAGTAGCTATGTTTGTACATATGTACCTATGTGAAATAATTAATTGGCAAATCAAAAACTATTTCGATCGAACGAAAATTTTTCGCTGCGCAGTTGATAGATCATGTGAAAATATTCATTTAGATTTTGTTGACAAGATAGTAGTTATCGAAATTGGTGAGTATTACGTGGAATGGTGGGAAAATTTCATTTTTATCCGATAAATAATTGTTTTTACATAAAAACGCACCCACTGCTGAGATTGTGCGAAATTGTTAATTATTTCTTCTCAAGGAAAACGTGTTATTTATGCAACATCTTTTTATTGTGATTATTACGACTATAAATAAATATATTTAATGCGTAAAATTGGCAACTCTATTTTGTGTGAATTTTTTACATTATATTACGAAATAATTAAATTGAACGAAATAGGTTTATATTATTAGCTGACAGCAGTTGGGTATTTTGATCAGTTTTTGTGTATTTATAGAGTACTTCCTAGTATCAAAAATCAGTA
This sequence comes from Anomoia purmunda, assembly GCA_951828415.1. Taxonomy (NCBI): domain Eukaryota; kingdom Metazoa; phylum Arthropoda; class Insecta; order Diptera; family Tephritidae; genus Anomoia; species Anomoia purmunda. The sequence goes on along the minus strand of OX639996.1, from coordinate 28,552,300 downwards.
GTCTTAATATTAATATTTTCATTTGCTACCCTCTCGCCTAGCCAGCTGTCTTTAACCCTTTTCTGTCAATTTTACGAAGTGTAAATTTTGTTTAATACGCTTACCTTTTTTAATCCCAACAGCAATTTAAAAACAAAAAAGTTTGAAAAATTGTGGTAATAAGAAGTTAAAGCCTTGTATAATTTGTACAATATATTGACCAATATGCATGAAGGGTTGCGGATTAACATGCCACTTGGCGTTGTTTTTGAATGCTTTTATTTTAGAATACTCGTAAAGAGCATAAATTCTAACTGTTTGAAAAATAGAATTTAAAATCTAAATAAATTTAAAATTCAACTTAATCATAAATAATTGAAATAGTTCATTCGTTTTTGTTAGTATAAGTGCATGCAATTGCACATACATATATACATAGATATAAATAAAATATAATGTAATAAGTATTGGTGAGTAATTTTGCAAAGAGAAGGCAATTTTTAATAATACTTAGTTTTCCCGAAAATTGTGAAATTCGATGAAGCGCAGATTCATGTCTTCTCTTACTACTTATAAAGGGTGCTTTCTTAGACATGTGATTTATATGAAGCCTCTAAATTATTCGATTATAAGCTCAATGGCTTGACGCGTTTTCGTACCACACTGCTTGAGGAAAACACAAAGTGCAAATGGCAACCCTCATTCGAAAATTGTCTTTGCTTGGAATATTCTTTATATACTCGCCATCTTCAGATACTGGATTTCCTTTCAAAATAATTTCACTAATATTATAACAATTAATTATGGCATTGATACAAATTTCATCCGCCGCATCTACATACATTGAACGATACGATTTATTGGATATATCCGGTTCTATTTCATTCAAAACATCAGTTATATCTCCATCTGGTATATGTACCTTTATTATTATTATTTGTTTGATAGAATTCCAAAGACCTTCAAGTAATTTGTGAAACATATTGGCCAGATTATTATTTTTGTACAATATCTACCTTTGCGCGCCATGTAAAATAAATTGTACATTATTTTCAAGTTGGTATAGTAATTTTTTTTTAGACGGAATTTCATTTTATTTTTAATTTGTATTGCTTGGTGAAAACTTAACTTACACTTTGAGTTGTTTTAGTGATTTGAACGAAAATGTAAAATTACGTATTTAAATATTTTGATTTCTTCCGCTACCTTTTTTGACAAGCGAAAAAATATACAACAAACTGTTTTTGGCAATAATTTAAAAATTACCATTAGTATTTGAAAAACTAAGGCATTTAACGTTTGAAAACATTAAACTTATTTTGCTAAATCAAAGTAACGCGATGAAAGATGCGCATTTTTTTGTAAAAAATATTATCGTGAAAGTGTTTATTCGGTTGCCCCGGAAGGTGACTTCCAACAAAGAGGTAGTACTTGCTGAACATTATGATGTGATCTCCTTAACTGAGAACACGCAAACCTTTTGGTGCAAGTGTGACTCTAGCGAGATCATAATATATTTTGTCACAGTCCGGAGTGTGGCTTCGTCCACCGAGTTCAAGAACCTTAAATTGAAAATTAAAAAATGATCTAATTTTAACCCAGCGCCACAAACTTCGTTGTTAGATATTTTTTAATCTACAGTTTCCCATTCATTGCATCAGAACCAACTCTCAATAAAATAAGCTACGCTCAAATGTAAAAAGTTCGTCGCTAATCTAACATGCAACTTCTCCAAATTCATGCCAGGTAGGGTAGAAAAATTCTTGCTGATATTTCCGGAATGAAGACTTTGTCTTATCGGTAACGGATATATGTAATATATAATTGGACTAAAGTAGCCATAGCCCATTTGCTGTATCAATCTGTCGTCAGTATATAGCCGTGCCACAAGTGTAATATGGAGTAGACATGGATGATATATATCGATTTTTCAAAAATTATCGATGTATTGCGTCTATAGATCTATGGTCCACGATATTTTTTGAAGATTTCTATATGCTTTCACTGTTAACGGTAAACTTTTCAAAACTTTTGTTGTGTAAAAAAAATTACTTTAATGTATTTTTACAATTCATCTTTAACTATTATGATAAGGATATACACACAAAAGACACAATGTGTTTTTTGACGCATATTCCTAATATGGAGTAATTCCTCTGTTTTTAATTATTATACTAAAAGTGAGATAAGTTATTCCATGAATTACTATATTAAAAGGATGAAAGTTTATAAACAAATTGAAAGTTCAGTTCAAAATTTATTCCGCTACCATGATTATTGATCGCATAACTTTGGTTCGCAATATATCCTCTGCATGTAAATTACAAATCACCAAAGAGTTCGTTTCTTAGCTGTTACATTAAGCCTGGAGTATTGTAGCACTTATCCCGTTTTTATGCTGTAGCTTTTTAGACAACTGAATTAACTGGTTCTTGTAAATGCCCGCACTTTTTAAGAGTACGTATTTATTTAACAAAGTTCTGTGAAACTTTCATCTCAGCATATGACCCAAATCACTTTCTCAGCGGGTCTACTCACAAATGGTAATCGGATAATTGTCTATGCAGATTGCCTTAAACAAATTACTTTTCTGCTTAGCTCAAGCTACTCCGTCTCTAATACGCGGTTTAGAATAAATACTTATGTACATTGTGCTGATTCTTTTCCGTTTTCATTCTGTTCAGTTCTTTAAAGTGCAATAAAACTTAGTAATGTCTAAAAATAACAACTGAAGACGGTTTGTGGGTGAGGGAAAGTTTTACATACTTAAATAGCTTTGAATTTCTAGTTAGAAATGTATGTGCTTCTTACACAGAAAAAAATACTTAGGTCATTAGCAAGCCAAAGAATATTTGTACAATTATTTAATAATACAGAACAATGAATTTAAATCTTTTTTTCAAGTCTTTATAATTGGGGTTAACTATTATTATCTTAATATTGAAGAAATATTCCTGCAATCAAGTAAAGTTAAAAAAAAAATGGAGAATAATAATTTGAGAAGGCCAGAGACAAAAAGCCAAGTTCATTAAACGATTTTAGGGAGAGAAATGGACATCCCACTAAGATCCTTACCAGGGAAACCATAACTACGACATAGAAATCGGTTAGTTGTTTCTTACCTGCACTTTTGTAGAATCTTAAAATATTTATCACTATAATTACTTCATACTCATTTTTGTTCACTCCCAGGATAAATAGGGACGATGGAAAACAACAATAAAATTGTCTATGAATGTAGCTATCATACTTCCAAGCGGGGTTTAACGATCACATCCACTGAGCGTGATAGTTTGTTTAATGATTACTTAGGATCTCTGTCAGTACAGACTGGCTACCAAAAAAAAAAAAAACGATAGTACCTTTATTACACAAAATTTTACTATCTTGAGGAATGCTAACTGCCTTTCTCCAGGCATAAATTTCTGCTTAAAGTTCGATGCAGTTATTTGACAAATGATAACACCGCCTGAACTGTATTTCCTTCAAATAAAAACCTAGTCCAGCTTATTTTTATTTACCTCCAATCAACGAAGTAAATAAATACATCATTTCGTTTATAGGCCTGCCTTGAAGATACAGTAAATAAATCTGAATAAAATTATCAATAACGATGCTGTGTGATTTTTACTAGGGTCTAGGGTCTGGATTCCTTTACCTTACACTACTCTTTTTTTATGGCTATATCATTTTTCTAGATCTTCAGCAGCTTGAAGTACATATCATACTCAAATCTTACTCATATTATACAAATGCATGGGAGTTTCATTTCCTAAAAATCATTTGCTAATTGTTTCTTCCCCAGAGCTTTCCACTAGATTATTTTGCATGAATAAGTTACATCGGCTTACGAATAGTGATAGGAAGTATAGTAATTTCTTAAGAGATGATGTCGTTACGGTAAAATGAAATCTCAGAGAATGACATCTTAACATTACTATGAACTGACATATATACATATGTACATACATACAATAGTCCAGTTTCTTTGTACCCAACTTACAAAAGAACGCTCCAGCTCGAATAAAAATACTATGCAAATAAAAATGAATTAGGTCTTAAACTGAAATCTTCCCATGTATCTAAAACACTACACTCAGGTCGTATATCAGTTTACCGAGTTGGCTCAATTCGTATATTTTTCTGAGATAGTGCTGTTGCTTTACATGCAATTCGTTATCCTACCTCGTGTTCTTTGTATTACAAAGAAACGGACCTGACATAAATGATACATTCTGCATATTTTGAACATACAGTGACGGTAGGGTTTATTAACTTTGTGAAGTATTGTTTTTGTGTTCATAAAATTAACATTGTTCTTTGGATTGTGGTATTTTCAAATTAAAATTTTTCATTTGCTTCTTTAATGTTCCCGAAGTTTTCAATGAATAAAGTTATAATTTTTTTTTAAATAAAATATATTTTCTCGATAGTGAAGCTCTCTCTTTCTCTCGATGTACATATTTATTGTGCATTAATATTAAAAATGCCAGTTGTACAACAAAGGTCTGTAATTGTTATATTATACTTATTTTAATTGTTGTTATATTATAATAATACATAAATACTTAAAATTACCATAATTATAAGTAAAGCTTGTATAGTTAAATAATAAACCATTTCAAAAAACAGTGTGATGTTTGTTTTCGGAAAATAATCTAGCTAAAAAAATGTAGGTGACAATAATTTCAAATTGATAATATCTTTGGCTTATTAAAATTAAGAAAAGATTCTAACGTAAATCAAGGTTTCCTTCTTAATTATATTGAAGAGGTGTTCATCTTAGTTTTACAGATTATCCTCCTGATTTTATTTAAAAGACATATCCAGTCATAATAAGAAGGACTCTTTTTGAAAAAGCATCATAAGAAATTCGCTAAATTTTGTTCTGCTTTATTAGGCAATTTGGGTGCTATATTTTCGCTCAGTGTATGGTAGGGGTAGAGCCTGATATCGTCCGAGTATTTGCGTTAATAAACGAATTGTTTTAGAATTATTATGCAGATTTTCACCTAACTAATAATAAATCTGAAACCGACTTACATACATGAAGGGCTTTTAAAATAGGCAATTGTGTGAAAGCGCAAATATCAAACGCTCCGCAGATTTTTCAAATTATAATAGACTTTTTTTTATGAAGCAATTAATTTAGACTATTTCTTCAAGTATATAAAATCGACGATTGGCTAGCAGTGTTTACAAAAAAATAAATCTGATTTAAATATGCATACATATTTACATACATAAATAATTTCTTTTCATCTGTACACAATTTGATTTTTTCGAGCTATAAAATTTGGCAAGGCTGCTTGAGACTTATTGGCCTGAAATAAAAACGGTAGCCACGGTCGGCTCAACAACGATGTGATACTTTCCAATCATACTACGATACAACGGTGTGGCACTCAATCTTGGGCATAAAGCTTGGCCATTTCTTGGTCATGGCCGGTGCGTGGTGTGCGCGACAAGTGTTTCCTCTGCGTCTGATCATTTTCACTACTTTCCACTAGAATCGTAAGTGGTATGGTAAATATGTATGTAATTTTGTGTGTTTATTTGTTGGTATGTATTATGTATTTATATATTTATATGAGTATGTGAATGCGTGTTGGTTATTTGGAGGCTGTTCGGAGCAAACAGCTGTCAAACGGTCACTCACTTAGAAACACGCTTTTGCTCATTCACTTAGCGTTGCGCATAGTCGTGTCTAGCAAATAGATTTTAATTGGAAAAGTAAACAAATAAAATTACGCACGGCTAACGCTAACGAACCAACAAGTTTTTTTTTTAATGCTTTTATTCTTTTCTTTCACTGTTTTACAACTTTTCTATGCACTTTTCTTTAATTTCCTTATACGGTTTGGTTCATTCAGTTTTGTTGTTTTAGTTTATGTTTTTCCAGTGTTTTGTTTTTACAACATTTTCCCGTTTTGATTTGGTTTTAGCTGTTTTTTTTTGGTTTTTTTTTTAAATTTACCATCTTTGGCAGATTGCGAGTTGGCTAAGTGGTATTAGTAAGCATTTGGGATTTGTGCGTTTCGAAGTTAGCCTTGAGTAGCAGAGTTGCTGTGCTGGCGGCTTCTTGCAGCGTCTGCTGTCGCTATTATACAAATGTTTATATGTATGTATGTACATAAGTGTATACATTAATATATATGAACATAAGTTGGTTCGTTGTGCCAGTTACAATTTTGGTAATTTCTATTTTCGTTTGTTTGCTGCGCGACAACTTGGCCGAAATTGGCATTTTCCATTTTAAGCGCACTTCAAGGCCTCTCAACAATGACACTCGTGCTACACACACACACACACACAAATATATATGTATATATATACACATGTGGCAAGTGGAAGTAGATGCATTCTGTTATGTTTTTTTGTTTTTTAGAAATTTCTAGTTGAAATTTGGCTTGTTCATAATTAATGCGAATTACTGTTTTTTCCTTTAAAGTTTATTTGTGTACTTTTCAACTTTTTAGTTGTGGATTTCTGCCGCTGCTTAGGGGTTTATTAAAGAATTGGACGGTCAATGAACCGAAATCAGTATCAAATAACTGGAGAAGTCGCTGAATGCCCATGTCATGGCAAGAGGTCACTAAAACGGAAGTCGAAACTAGGTTTGAAGATTTTGTGTCGCCTGCCTAGGTAAATGGGTGCTACATTCTTTCTCGGAATAAAAAACCGCAGGCATAGTTGGAGTTTTTTCAGCCATGCTGCAGATCTTAAATAATAGTTGGCCCGTTTTATTTTTATTAATAAAATTCCTCTTAGACATAAAATCCTGTTAGCATCTGTCATGAAACATGCGATTTTTTCAGTTCTATTTAAAAACTGAAATATTTTTGGTTGATGTGGTTTTATATTAAAATACTATTGAAAGAAAAACGGATTAGGTCTTAAACTGAAATTTCCTATGTATTTTCTTAGCGCTCATTCCCGATAGTGCAGTTTTTTCATGTCCCAAAACTACACCTCAGGTCGGATATTATTTGCCGAGATGGTTCAACTCGTATATTTTTCCGAGTTAGTGCTATTCGTTATTCTAGAGCCTAGTATTGCTTACTGAAATCTACATAGTTGTATCAGGCTGAATCCCATCCGATTGTTTTTAAGAACTGCCCGCTACCATTGGAAAATTATCGATTGTATAAACTCAACGGGTATTTATATAAAATCCATCCGCAATATGGGATGTGCATATAATAAAACTTGAATTGAATTACTACAAAACTGCATAGCCAATGTTGAATTTTTATAAATTTTGTACAAAAGTTGAATTTTCGATTTTTATGCCTTTGTTTATAGAACAAACTATACTTTTACACAAAATTTACTATTCAAAAAGTGCGAATATTATAGAAAAATTAGCGTGTTGTTTGCGTAGCTGTACATGCAACTTTTATGTTCTATTTTGAAATAGATCGTTTCATTTTCATTAGAGATGGCCAAATGAGAAAAATATATGATATGTATCGTCTTGTTTTTTGCTGCCAAGCGCAATCACCTAAGTTTTGTTAAAAAATCTATACCCATAATACGTATTTGGCAGTTTTGTTATTCTTATTTACTACTAGCAAATACCCGGCATACTTTGCCATGCCTCCAAAAGCCAAATGGATTACATTTTATTTATTTCTGTAGTTAAAAAAATACTAGGGTTCAACATAGAAAAAAAATCATATTGGCATTAGGCTGCCTTACCAAAAAAAAGTTCCGGTTTGTCCCCTGGTACTGGAAAATGTATTATGTTTTAAGATTTCCATCAAAATACTTGCCTTAAAAAATATCGGTGTTGATAGCAATATCTGAAATAAATATGGAACGTCGATATTTCGAGATCAAAAATATCGACATATTTGCCGTTATTTCTTCAAAATTATCGTTGTTCTGATACATCAATACTTTTTGCCAAAGCCTTAATTTCATTAACCGATTTTATAACTTAGAAAGTACTGAACTACAAAACAAAATTAATTTAAAAAAATATTAAAATATTAATTTTTTGAAATATAGTGATCGTAACAATAAATAACTATCGAGAGTGTTTAGATAGATTTCATAGTGACGCTCCATCTCTACTGCGCGTCTAGTCTTTTTGGAAAAGGCAGTGAAGCACTACTATTAGTCTCACATCCCCTTTTCTTAGCACCTGATAGACGCTCAAAGAAAATTTTGATGAAATTACTCTCTGCTAGAAAACTAGTTTATAAAACTCGAAAGAATTGTAATTTCAGCAAAATTCTCAAATACATGCTGTGAAAAAATCTTCGGAGTTAAAGCTGCATATATTCCGTATGGAAGGCGGCTAAATTCATAATCCGCTAGGCTATTAATATCTCACGCAGCCAACTGTTCGCGGATCGTAAATGATTGCAAGAGGTCACAGGAAGGTTACTGCGAAGCTATCAACAGTACAACAATAAAGTTCCTTACGATCTATCAAGAGACGGTTCTACATTTTTGAAAGGATTATTGGCGGGACATTGTTTGGTTACAATCTAGGTTACAAGCGACTAAAGTGTAAAAAAACAGGCTGCAAAAGGAAACCGTATAGCACCTCCAGAAATGCACGACATTCAGTAAGCGACAATGTACGTTGGCAGTTATTTAGCCTAAAGTCGGTAATCGGCAATTAAACTGGATGAAAAAGTTAATTAAATTCGCCAAACCGAAGCAATACCCTTCAAAATTCCTTCCGACTGCTGAATTTAGGATGCAAGGGTTGTAAGGGTAACATTCCGCCGATTTGAGACCTTTAATTGTCAGCCAGAGAAACCCAATTTAGCAATGATCTATCTCAATCTGTTAGAGCTGGCCTAGACTAGGAAGTATGTGCTTTTAATTTTTTACGAAAACTAATGCTAGTTTTTATTCTTTTCTATTTTTAATATTAGTTATAATGATATTTGCATTTTTTTTTTATTTTGGCATCAATATTACTTTTACTCTGATATGCTTTGCTCTAAAAATAATTTCGTTTTCATTGACATAGCAAATTTATGAAAGAGCAAGACAATGAATACACCAAGCAAGGATTTACTTATTGTGCAAGTTGTTTAACGTAATTTAATCATATTAAGACTTGTTGCCATTGCCATTGTATTATTCACACATGTATGTTTGTATGTAATTATAAGCAAACTCCCTGTTGGAATTACATGCATAAAATTGAAAATATTTTTTCAAATGATTTCTCAACTAAAAAATCGCTCCAGAACTGTTTACGTGCTAAGATAGGAATGGATAAATCAGCATTGATTTTATTACGTGACTAGAAAAAAGGTTTCTGTCATTTTCGTTTGGTACTTACTTAATCTCATTTTTGTAGTGTTGCCAGAAGAAATTTTCGTTTGGAGCTAAATTCGTCGAAAAAATGTAAAAAACAGCTAAATAGTTACCGATAGTAGACAGTAAAATAAAAAGCTAATTTTTTCGAATCGTAGCGTTTATTGGCCTTAATCTATTTATACTTGTAAATCAAACAAAAAAACCAATTTTATAAACTTTTATAAACTTTTTTTTGAAAGTTTTAAACCTCGGGAAGGCGCGCCATGAGGAAGTTGATCACGCGATTTCAAGTTTTTCCAACTTTCAAAGATCACTGTTACTTTCGGAATAAAGGTTCTGATCACCTTGACATAAATAGTTTTTCTGTGTAGCAAGAAACATTCGAGGTAGTTAGTGTTCGATAAAAGCTGGAAGTAGATGGTGTGACGTATCTTTGCGGCATTTTGCCCATTGCGCGTCTAACTAAGTTAGTATTTCAAGCGTGTTTTTGATAAATAAATTCGTATTATTTGTTCTAATTATTCAATCTATTATATATTATTTAACTTCTAAAGGTATAATTGAAATGAGTAACAAGCGTCGCCTTTTGGAGAATGATAATTTTCAAATAGAATCTTAGTCGTAGGCAGCTTGGGATGATGGGGTCTTGAAAGAAAAAAATTATGAAGAGAGCAATTTTGACAGACCCAGCAGCGTGACACTGAAAAATCTTCTTATAGCGAGATTTCCGTAATTATCCATATATTGCCAAACTAAGAAACCCTAGAATCCTATGAACATAACGAAACTGCGCATTGTGTCCAAGCCGGAAAAATGTATGCACAGCGAAACTATTGTACAAATTTTTTTTATTTTTTTCTTTATGTTATGGTAAAATGAAGTATTTTAGTTTGCAAGCCATAAATGGATATATTTTTGGAACATGAATGATTAGAATAATTGAATTAATTTTAACATTGGAACTTAATATTTGAATGTTTAAGTAATGTGACCAAAATGCTTCCGTAGACGCGTCTTCTCGAGGGTTAAGAACTAAATAAAGTGCATGAATTTCCAAATCACTGATAAGATACATGCAAACTAAACCAAGAAAAAATAATCTAAACCTGGTGTAATATATTGAAATCTGCATTCCTAAGGATTGGAAATTCCCAGTTGTATGAAAAATTTTCTGCATTCTACATATAACAATTTGTAGCCTGCTTTATATAAGTCGTGAATTTCTAAACATCTCACAAATACATCAAATCTCAAAATTTAATATGTTGCATTAAGAATCATCAGTTTGTTATTCTGATTTACAGTAATTCGTATTTTATGTCATCGAAAAAGCTATTTTCACTTTAATAAACATTGGCATATCGGGATTAAAATCCGTATCTTCTGAACAAGAATAGGAATTACTATTCTAGTCGTAAATGCCATTTGAGTTCAATACAACTCATTGGATATAACCGAATAAGAACAGTATTTATATTAGGAATGTACTTTTTATTAGTACAAATCGAAATAAAATCACAAAAAAATTGTCAAGTGTGCATATCACCGAAAAAATTTTAGTCACCACTTGAAATTACTTGCGATATCTATATCTAACATAACTGAATACAAATGAAAATATCTGCAGCTAAATGGGTAATTGAGGAGCTAAATTTAGCTCCAAATGGCAACGCTGGGTGTTTGCTCTGATTTATCTACAGTTCCAGCTAAAAACTATAGATGGTTTTTTGAGAAGATTTTCCAATATTAACCAACACAACCGGGGCCCTTTTGCCTGACTAAGGTAGACTCATTTGACTACCTTTTTAATGACAATGAATAGAAAATTGGGGATGTCGGTGTCGAATGAATGCAAAGGCTTAAGGCAGACTCGGGTGGTCAGGAAACAATAAATAGTTTAGACTCGATGTTCTATTCAATTTTATACAGAAGTTGTTAGTGGATCTCTCGACACTCGTTAAATTTTAAAAGACTGGCAATGCAACTGCTCGACACTTTGACCGACAAGAAGGGCGCATATTTATAAAGAAAGGTTAAAGACAGTCGAAAGGATATTGAAAATGTGGATTAAAAGAATTATCTTAGGTTATAAAAAGAAGTTCTATGAAAAGAGCAAACCTACCCGATCAATTTTCTTAGAAACTATCTCAAAGTTGAACCTTTAGTATAACATTCGTCACTATATTCATCTACCAAGAACTGATAAAACTTAAAATCTTCTGGACATATTATAAATTGTCTCCTCATGTTAAGTTTTTATCTCAAGGTAAAGTTTTCCAGTACGACAGCATTGATTTACTTATGTATGTATATACATAAACATGTGTGTTTTTATTTTCAATTTTGTCTTAACTCCCTGTGTTAGCTTACCATTTGTATGTGCGCCTGTGTGTTAAGCATAAAATTGGAAGTGAAAAGTTTAAGTCTATTTCGATGATAATTGTCAGGTTGTTAGACTACTTTTCCTTTTAAGGCTAAACTTTTGTGCGCATAAATGTATGATGAAGAGATGAGTTTGAATGCGAGCTTTCAACTTTTTTGCTACTTTTTTTATATACATATTGGCAAATCGAAAAAATTAAGCGCATAAGCAGACAAGGCACTTTTTGTGCATTTGTGTGTAATATGCTCGTTGTAAACGTACAGGAATTAATATGTGACGTAGAGTTGCTTGCATTGGCAAACTACCATCGATGTTGTTTAATGATAATGAAATGATAATGTATCGTGGTTGCTAAGAGAAACCTAAAAAATAAATATAGATTCTTAAGAAAATTGTGGGCTACACAATACAGGAAGTTTAAACATTTGTACTATGTCTCCGAATTAGAAAAATTTAGTTTTTAGAGCTTTTTTGCCATCTCAGTGGTTTTAACATTGCTTGTGCCTTCCACTAATGTGCTTTTAACATTTAAAAAAAATATTTACCAAAAAAAAAATAAAATGGTCATCCAAAGTTCCTCAAATTTAACCTTCATCTTATGCGTAAAATTTACCCAACCTATTTTTACGCCTTTTGCCTCGTTTTTAAGTCGTAAATCATTGCAATAAGTAAATAAAAAACTTTTTTCATATTTTGTTTTTAAGTTTGCACATATAATAGCGACCTCGCTTTTTCATTTTTTGTATTAGATAAAACCCCTACGAACGCATTGACCACAAAGAAAAATACACTTGGTTAATATGATCCTCACGTACGAATTATTTAGGTACATTTCGTACAAAAGATTTAGGCGATGATTTTACAAGATTTGAAAAGATTTGAGTCAATACAAATCAAATTTTGACCGAATCATAAACAATTAAAATTGAAGTTTGGGTCAAATTGACCGGGTATAGGTTAATCAACAATGGACATATTTTGATATGTATTGTAAATAAGTAAATTTATTGATCTCGCGATGAAGGAAAATTTAGACATCCATAAAAGCGAAATAAAATAAAGTCCATTGATGATTTTTCTGACTTTAAAAAAATTATAGAAAAATGTTGTCATTTTTAACATGATGCATCTTTTGTATTTACAATACTACTCATAGCTACAAAGTTGAAATATTTTTGTAATAAATGAAGGAAATTGATGAGCCCGAATGATGGAAGTTGAACATGGGCAAACATTTTCCAAGCAATGATTATGTTATTGATGTGACAAATTCAGTATTTAGTATCGGATCATTAGTGAAGCATGTAAACTGAATTGTTTTTCAAAATATCTAGTTTTTTTACAGCGCAGATACATTTTAAATTCAATAAAACCACGAATTCTTTGATCAATTTTTACTACATTTTTTTTTTTAATAAAATGTTTTTTCCACTAAGCAATGTTTATTATTTAAACACAATTTTTGAAACATTTTTTTTTCTTGTACTTTTTGAAACTTTCTGTTGCTTAGTTTTCGCATGTTTCACTACTTCATTATCAAATCACCCGCAACCTGGTAATAAGGTCTAAGCAGGATAAATCTATTTAACTTTTTATAACAATTTCTTTTAAATGCTACTAACAAAAGTTCGGGGACAATGTGTGTGTGTGTGGAAATTCAGAAAATTGTACACATTTTGTAATAATCTTAAGATGTTTCAAACTAAATTTCGCCTCCAACGCAACAAAAAAATCGTCACTGAATTCTTTTCGTCTGTGGATGGACTGCAACTTAAACCTCTGGAAATTTTCATTGAACGCGCCAGCTCTAAATAGTATTTGTAAGGAATATCCAAGGTTGTAGACTGGACCATCTTCAAACGGCGGCCGTCATCGGGAAGGACGGCCAAGCTCTGCCACCGACAAGATAAACGTGACCCAGACCAAGTGAAAAAAGGACGGCTATCCGCGAATGGCACAAGAGATGATAACTAGTTAATTGTGTTTAAATGCCATACCAATATTCCGAATTCTGAATATTACGAACTGAGTTGCAGTACAGAAAGAAATCTGCTCGATGAGTTCCACGAATTTTAATTCAGAGTCAGAAAGAAGATCGCGTGGGTTTTACCCAATATTTCGCAAGGATATTTGAAACGAGAGATTTTAGCGAATTTAATGTAATAATCTGTGGTTTGCTTGGTTGTATCAATATAACCCGGAAACTAAACAGCAATCAATTATATTGAGCTCACAAAAATCAAATCCAGCAGTTAAAGCCAGGTAAGAAAATTTGGCAACGAGAGCGTTTTTCTCCTAGATACTGGCCAGACAATACTGCTCGAATACCTATGTAAAGTATTCGAAAATTTGTTAAGAACTAATAAGTAACTTTATTATGCTTTTCGACCTCGAAGACCCAGATTTGGCGCGACAGTACTTTTGCTTATTAAAAAAAAGATACTTTGGTAGCTATGCAGAGATAATTAATACAGTTGGGAGACTGTTTTAACTGTGACGTACAGATTAAAATAATATAGTGAATTACCAAGGTGGTTTTGTGACAAAATAATATAGATTAAAGTTAATGCAATAAAAATATTTTTGTGTTGTGTTGTTTTCCCATGCAACTTACAGAACTTTTGTTAGAACCCATAGATATCAAATCAAATAAGTGAAATCATATTGATAAATTCAATAACTGAGTAAACCCCAACTATACTAAAAATGGAGTTATGCTCTTTATAACTAACAGCGCATTTATGTAAATACAGATATACCTGCATAGAATATAATAAAGAAGGAAAACTTTTCCCACAGAATTGTTGCTCTGGCAATACGGAGAAAAAATGGCAAAGAATAAGCGCGAATTAAATCCATTTCCTATTTCCTGAAAACAACTTTTTAAAGCAATGCAGTACGAGTGAATGTAAACTAGCTCAGAACTTAAGCTCATAAGAGAAAATCCTAACTGATGATAACTTGCAGTGATAAAAATTTATGAAGTAAGAAAAGAAATACAAAATTACATACACACACATTTGTAGGCATACATATTTATTAGAGTTGAATTGAAATCAAAAGTTCTTAAATGTGCCCACTGTAAAGTTGCATTGTTTTGTATTTTTGTTTTTTGTTTCTGTTTAGTTTAGTATTCTTTCTGTTTGCTTCGTTCAGCTGTGTTTTCTTTTTTCTTAACCCATTTTGGTTGAATCACGAACTAAGCGGCCAATGCGGCATTTAACACATGTGTTGACCAGAATTCAGTCGCACATTCATGCATACACATATACACATACATATATAAATATATTTACATACATATAGAATATAGTAGCCCAAACATGGTGTGTCGGCCGGAAAGCGAAGTGTAGGGGCAAAACGATAGAGGTGCTCACTTACTTACCTTTGCTGTTGATTTTGCTGTTTCCGCCGTGTGGTGGTAAGCCGCTTAGTGCTGCTCTTTTTTTTTTTTGCTTGCAATTGTTGCGATTTTATTGTTTGAACATATTCTGCTTTTAATGGTGTGCTGTGTTTAATATATTATTTTTTTCTTTTATTTTAGCACGAGCGTCACCTCAATAGCTTGGGGTAGGTTTGCTTAAGCTTGTGTACGATTTGAAACACTTAATGGATTAAATTAGTTTGAAGTGGGCAAAAATAAACATTGGTAGCATTCTGCAATAAAAACAAAAAACAATGCGCTAAAATTTGCGATGACAATTTTTAATGCACGCTTGTTGGTTAATTGGAATTTATGATTTTTTGTACGAGATTTGATGGTAATGTAAACTACTTATTGGGTTTTGATTTTTCATTTGGTAAATTATATTTTGTTCACACTCATTTACTTCCACTGCCACACTGAGCAACTGTAACAAATCACTTGACAAATTTGGTAAGGGCATTGAGATTTACTGACCGGAACGACAGCAAGTGGAGGCTGCATTCATTGTGACAGGCAGCCCTGTTCATGGCCAATTTGTAATAATTTATTTACTTCATCACTAAATATATTCGAAATTTATGTTCGTGCAAAAATAGCTACTGTAAAGGATATTGCAAAAAAAATTTAGTATTCAACGCAATATGAAATATTCACAACATCACACCAATTTTAATAAAAATATCCTGTAAGGTGTATAAATAGAACATTAACTGTTTCTTACACATCCGCCCGTATTACTCTAAAAAAAAAAACAATATACATAGATATTTTACGCGCACACGTCCGCTTTTCACAACCGCAACGCATCGACAACAAATTCCAACTGGCCGCTATGAACGCAACGAATATGCACAAGTGCAGTCCAATTGGACTTCAATGCTGCCGCAAGCATTGCAAGTTGCCTAGCAGCTGAGCACAGCCCGAAACGACTGCATTTTGAGCTCGAATGAATTGTGGACTGTGGTGTACTACTGCATTTGCGACGATAATAATCGTAAAATGAAAATTGTTATTGGCAACAAATCCGCAGCAATATATAAACAGCATTTGAATGCAGGAGAAGAGAACCTGCAATGCAATAACAATGGCCTAGTAGATTTGTAAGCTGTGGATGACTACAGTTTGAGATTTGTGGATAGCTTTGTCAAACAGTGTACCGTGTAGAACAAGTGATGGAATAAAATGTATTCTTGAATTTCAATGAAGGGGTCGACTAGTGTGGACGCATTTGGTTTATACGAAAAGTTTGGACGAAAATAAGTAATTTACGTTGTAGTGTGCCCGGCATACTAGAGAAAGCACTTAGTTCAAGGTTTATCAAAAATACCTGCCGACACCTATTTCTTGTACATAATTGTTCCTCTAACTCGATGTGCTTGCACCATTATGTTTTTAAGGTAGCTTTTTTATGTAACTCTTCGCGAAGTTCCTTTTGTTTAAATCTTTTTATCTGAATCAGTGGTTACTTCAGGAAGGTTTTAATACGAGTTTCTTTAAAAAAAATTTAAAAATGTCTTTTCCTACAAAATGTATATATGTATTATGGGGGCTGAAATTGTATTTGTTGCATATTTCACTACTAACTGTAATTTATTTATAGCCAGCGTAGTTGTAAAGATGTCAAGGTCAAAAAATCTTTCTCTCGAATACTCCAGGGTCCATCTCATCCGATGGTGATAGCGTTCAGTCTTCTATGCCACACGTGCTTTTGTGTGTATGATGAGAAACTTATAGAGTGTGGTTTTTGTTCGTCGAGAATGGGTTTCACTGTTCATTTGCCTACTTAGTCCAAAGCAGCACTTGCTCGTATGAAAAATTCTTAGGGCATACTCCGTTTTATCCGCGTTCACATCCAGACCCATTTGCTTCGCTTCCTTATCCGGACTGGGAAAGGCATAACTAACGGTGTGGTTGTTGAGGATCTTGATGTCATGGGCATACGACAGCAGTTCTATAGTCTTATAAAGTATGGTCCCTGACCGTATTAATTCTGCAGCTCGAACCATCTTTCCTACCTACACATCATGTTAAAGGGGTCGCACGATAGGGAGTCACCCTGTCTGAAACTTCGTTTGGTATCAAACAGCTCGGAGAGGTCCTTCCTGCATCGGAGCTGGTGGGGTTGCTTGCTCAACGCCATTTTCTTAGCCATATTAGCTTTGTAGGAAAACCAAATTCACCCAACGCGCCAAATATGCAACTCCATTACCAAAAAAAACTAGATCAAAAACCTTCAGCTGATAATTTTTTTTTGAGTGTATTAGTTAACTGATTGAAGCAACAACAGCCAAGAAATACTGCACACACAAATGTATTGTAGTTAAATGAATGACCCAAATGAATTTGTGGAAATTGATAGCCAGACAACTTTTCTCAGAAATAGCGGGGAAAATGAACTTTTATACATTTTCCACTCTCAACTCTCTCCCGGTTACAGGCATACTCTACGCTCTCGCGCCCTATTCAGTGTTTGTGCTTTTTTTCCTTCTACTGATTGTTGTTCAGCTGATTTTTGCAATATGTATTTACCGGCTTTTGCTTTTGTTTGCGTTGTTATTTGTATTATTGTTGCATGGCGGCGCATGTGTTTTAGCTACTCACGTGCAATAAGAGCGTATATGTGTCTGTGTGTGGGTGTGTGTGTGTTTGGTAGCGTAGCTGGTGTTCGTTGTGCTACTCATCAGCTGCTTTTATTTTGATTTCTTTTGTTCATTCAGTATCTGCTGCCATCATTTTTGTTATTGCCTGGTGTTGTTTTGGGGTGGATGCACACTGTCAGTTCGTCAGGCATTCAGTCACGTCACGTCTTAGCTAGCGCCATACGTGAGTCTTCTCTTCAACGAGTGTCATTGTTGTTGTTCTTTCGTTTCCATGCTTCGAAGGGTGGTTGGCGCGGCAACTGCAGCTGTTGTGTCCAATTGCCTTTTATTGGATTTCTTGTTGTTGTTGATGAGTCTATTGTTAGGACATTTGGAGTGATGTTGAAGCTGACGTTGATCCTGATGTGTGCTGAGACAGTCTACTAAGGGCGGCGTTGGTGGTTAAATGATTGAAAATAGCGAATTTTGGAAATTGCAAAGGACAAGGTAGTTATTTATGCGTTCGAGTGTGTACATTCGTCCGTATATAACGAATGTCTGTGTGTGGCGATGTTTTCCCGATGAACGCCAACCCCTAGCTGGACAAGTGGAAACCAAAATCTCAATTTGCTAAAAAATAAATTAAACTTTTCAAGGGCAGTGATATAATATACATATACACCGATGTATGTAGATGTAAAAATACAAATTCTTATGTATGTATGTACGTATACATATGTATACAATAAATATATACAAAATTTGTGGAATTCAAATAAAAACTGCATAGCCTACTCACTGCTCTTACATTAATGGTGCTCCACCGTTCAAGATTTCAGAAAGTAATTTAAATGTTAAAAAATTACAGCTTGTAATGTTTTCCACTTTTTAAACTAAAAATTTATTCTTTTTAAATACAAAAATATTTAACCACATTATGTACTTACTCCGAACAGCTCCTAATCCCTGACTTGGATCCAGAGGGTTTGTTGTTTTTTATTCGGGTTAACCCTATTCGAGTTTTCTGACAGTGCAACAGGTTACAGATTCCATAATTAACTTTTTTAGATAGTTTCTCGATAGTTTTTTTTTAAATGTATTACCATCGATATTTCTCAGCCAATATGGACAGTTTTTCCGTACAATATAACAACACCTATATCAACAAAAATTTCAAAGATTAAAAAAAAAACAACGCGTACATTTACATATGTAAGTCCGCGAGCCAGAAGTAAAACTGTTTGTGGTAGTAGAAATTTATAAAAGTAGTCGTAGTAATAGGTAGTAAAAATAGTGGTAGAAATTAGCAAAAATAGTGGAAGAAATTGTAAAAATAGTGGGAGAAATTTGTAAAAGCAGTGGAACAAATTATTATAAGTAGTGGGAAAAATTAGAAAAAATAGCGGTAAACAGTAGTGAAAATAGTGGTAGAAATTAGTAAAAGTTTTTAGCTTAATTTTAGTATGTATAACAAAGTGGAAGTTTGAAGTTTTCTGAGTATTGCTTCTTCTATACATAAATGTTGAAACACATTTTTTATGTATAAACCGGACTTTTCAAATTTGGAATTACATATATGAGTATTTTATTAAATGAGCTGTACTAAAAGTTAAGAAACATTAAAACAAGAAATCTATTTAGTCAAAATATCGCATTTCAACCGTTTTGGAGCAGTCTGACTTAAAACTAAGTTATTTTTGACTAATGCAATAAATAGCTCAGAAAGTTATAAATAACATTAAAATATAATGCATGATATTGAAGATTCAGCATGTACCAGATTCTATTTGCGTTCTCATTCTTTCAAAAAGGTCAAAAAGGTAGCTATTGACACTTACGAATTTCGAAATCTCCTCTCTTTCTTCGGCGAGATTTTCGTATTTTGTGCAGAGCATGTGAATTTTGTGGCAGTTGCCGTAGCAAAGAATGTACATAGTGTGCGTGCTTGGCCCGGCGCGTCCGGATTCAAATATAGGCTGGTGTTTTTTTCTAATTAGGTTCGATCCTCGACAGACATTGGCGAACCTCCAGTGTGTTTCTGGCTTGAAAAAGCTTCAGTGGCATGAAAAAGTTCAGTCGCCGATGTGTTATGTTACAAAATCAGAACTCAAAACATAAATGGTAGGAGAAGTTCCACCCAATACCTAGCTTTATGATGTGAGTGCCAAATTATTATTAATATTGTGTGTTTTTTGCACCAAAGTATAGTCAATTTTATTGCGCTGGAAACTGAATGCTACTGTAACTCATGCCCTGACAAAGTCGATCAGTTTCAGTTCATTACCGATTCTTATGAAAGCAGTCTACAATCGCGTCATACGTTTCCTCCTTTGCAAATGAGCCTTTAGTATTGGTTGTGACGAGATGTTGTTGTAAATATCGAAATTTCTATTCATCGCATTTCTGGCATGGCGGAATTAAAAACTAGCCAAGTCATTCAGTAGCCGATTAGAGGTATCCTCCCTTTAATTGTTTTATTTGATGTTTTCACTCCACTTGGCAATTGTTAAATTTTTTGTGCAAAAATTAAAATATTTCATTTTCATTTACTAAAATGCTCTCAAAATTCTAACATGTTTTCCCTTAACTGACCAAATGTGCCATTACATATTCCATTAAGAAAATAAATTCCAATTCTGAGACGACAGTGCTCATGTTTCAAACTGTGCATGTTTTAAAAAAATGTTGCCAATATTTTGCACTGAAGAATCGGCAACACTTATTTACAGTCTGATCATTGAAGGCGGGCAGTGGACTTTGGAGGGTTTCAAAGAAAAACATTTGAAACAACTTTGAAATCTATTAGTGCATTTTTAGCGTAAAAATATTAATTTTTAAAATACTATTTATTTGTCTTATCTCAATAAATTGAATCAAAATAAATATTAAAGACAAAGTAAAGTAGCCTCTATATCTGAAGAATCAGTGGTATGGGGGAATAACCTTATAGAAAATGATCTAAATAGATCACAAAACTTCACGGATTTATGGAGCCTCCTATCTATCTAGTGACTCCGTCTTAATGATTTGTATTGTACATCAAATTTCAGTCCGATATCTTTAAAACTGAGGAACTAGTTTGCGTCGAAACAATTATACAAACGTGCAGATAAAGGGCATGGCTAAATTAATTCTGCTCATCATCGGTATCATTTTTGGGATAGAATAAGTTTTACATTCTAAAAAGAATACTTTAAATTTACCGATATATACATTTTTGAAAGTTTTGTTTGCAATTGCTCTCGATGAAATTATGCAAATAATGCTGAGACTTTAAAGAGCTACTCGAAAACTGGCCAAATTCATTACGAGGTTTTCGATATAAGAGAAGCTCGCAAGAAAGCGGGCCTCGAGCACAATCGCTATTCCAGCAATATCGAGAAATCGATGGTTTTGTTATCGGTGCAAAATCGATTGGTTAATGACACATCGCGCACGCCAAGACATAGCCGTTGGAGTGATCGTTTTTGATACTTTTGTTTAAGGATCTACCTGTATTTCGTCTCATAGTTACAAACATCGGATCAAAGTTGGAATACCATTTCATCTCCAAGAAAGGTGTACAAATATAAGAGCCATGCTTTGTAAAGCTACCTTTAATGAGATTTCACATTTTTTAGTATGTTTTGTGAGGACTCATAAGAACTAATGAGAGTCTATTTTATCCACAAATATTTTCAAATATTGGCCTTAAAAATATACTAATACTCGTACAATGGAAATTAAAGCCAACATATGACTTATTTTTCGTTTTTGTATTTTCCAAATCTGCACACAAATAAATATACGTACACACAGATATAACCTAGCACATCATGCTTTACAACTTTACCGCTCAGCCACATACTGGCCAAACATTTTTTCTCTCTCTATCCGTTCCCTCCTTTTTTGCAGATTTTGTTTAGCCTTAAGCTCATGAAAGAAAGAAAAATATTCCTTGAACATTGTTGATCAATGTTGTTGACCAATTCGAAACAAGTTTCGGTTTTGTTTAATAACTGGTTTCAATAAAAGGTTCTTACCTTCGGGGTAGTACAAAGCCGGATTGAAACAATAAGTAAAATTTGCAGAAAATGAAACCGATTTTGACCAGACAGCGTATAGCGGACAAACAACAAATTGCGGATTGAATTGAAAGAACATACAAATCAGCCAAAAAAAAAAATACAAATAAAAATAAATGACCAATGAAGTGGAAAATTTCATATTAGTTTGCAAAGTTCGCCGCTTCGGTAACTTATAACATTTCAAATATGCTTGATGCGTAGCAAAATCAATTCTGCTTGGAAGATTAGGAGAAAACGAATTTTTATAAATATCGTTGGGCAACAAAATAAAAATAAAAATTAAATACGTGCCTAAATAAAAATGTAAACTTATATGGACAGGCTTATGTGTGCAACTTCTCGACGATGGCTGTCGATACATCTTTGTAGGCTTTTTATAAGGCTTGGCGCAAGTTTTTATTGGAAAATAATCTTATAATTTGTGCGATTTGTGTGCCACATAAGAACCCTTGCGACTACTCCGATATGCAGTATATGTAAATAAGCGCGTAGATAAATGCAACGCCCCTTTCAGATAGCTCTAGACTTGTACTCCTTCACATTCACATGCGAAAAAATATGCACATATTTATGGTATAAATCTAACTACTTGCAAATGTGTTAAACTTGTTGCATGTAATAAAGTGCGCTTTGAACTGCGTCATCGATACTGGCAACACTCTATTGACCGTTTTATTGCTTTAGGTAAAATTGTGTTTTTTTGCTGAACTTTATTGTTGTACATTTAGGTTCAAATGCCCGGCACGTTAAGATACGCTTTGGCGCCTGCGTTAAGACATTGGATCTATTTATGTGCCCGCAATAGCATATATTTACATGCAATATTTATATAGCCTCCAGATCGGTAAAATGTATTGGAGGTGGAGCTTTTCAATGCATACATTTTAAAGGAAAGCCGACCTTTGTTTATAAAGTTTACATATTTATGTAAAGAGTGTTTTATAGAGGTGCATAATTTGCTGTCAAACCAGTTCTCAAAATAAATACTTTTGTTTAACTTTTATGCTCTGCACATTGTGGCAAATTATCATGCAAACTCTTACACCATGCCGCTGCATTCAATGAAATGTCTGGATTTTTATTTGTGAACGGAAATGTTATAGAGAACTTTTATTTATGTGCTCTTATTATATGAATACCAGATAAAATCAAAAGTTAAGAATTTGCTAAGAGTGTTACTATTATTTTTTTTTTTTCAAAATTATTTATGGTATTATATATTGAATCTTATGAGAAAGTAACAACAATTTTTAAATTCTTACAGCTCCTTGCTGTCACTGCATCAAATAGCAAAGTGAGTGAATTAGATTTAAAAATGCAATTTTTTTAGTAGTGAATTAATTGATGAGAAGATCATGAGGAATATTAAATAGAATTAGTTCATTAAAGGGCACCAAAAGGAATGCTATAGTATAATTTATGGTCAATATCTTGAAGGATGTTAGCAGTAAAAATAGTGGTGTACTTATTTTTTATTTATTCCTACAGTCTTATGAAGATAAATTATATTAACAATAAATTACAGAATATTACAACTGATTTAAGACATAACGTAACTAGGTTCATATTTCCTGTATTCATAATTCCTAGGCCGCCTGAAAGGATGAGATTTCTATCCGTTCGGCCATTGTGCTTTCGGTTGCGCGTAATGTTAAAATGATGCACTTTCGAACCCCACTGCCAAGCCGCGTTTTTGGCGATCAGAAGACAAGAGCTGCCTAGCCGCTGCCTGTTGGAGGAGTGGTCGAACTCTTAAATTTACTGTGCACACGCTTAAGTTAGTTCCGTGGGGTTTGGTTGACGAATTGGTCGAAACGTCCGATGTTCCGATCCATTTCCCGGTGTAGAGCGGTGGAGAGCCCACACCTACTCCCTTAGAGCGACAAGGTCAAGTTTACGAGCAGCTGCCTGATAGAGAAGTAATCTCGAACTCTCCTATTTGTCGTTTGTTCGGAGGCGATTATCGGAGGGAAGTGGTCGAAACGTCCGAGGTTTCGATCCATTTCAGTTAATATCTTGAAATATATTCACATGAAATGCTTATACGTGTATGTTACAGAGCATCGAAAAACTAACTTCAACGTAATATAAATTGGACAAATCCGTTAATCACAAATTCTATTTCAGGACGGTTAAATAACCTTAATCTTAAATACCTTACGATTAAATTTTTTTGCTTTCGCTCTAACTCGTCCATAAGCGTGTTGATAATTTTGAAGTTTTGCACATACTCGTACCAGAGAGCTCCGCATATTTCCCTCAAGGTCTTTGAATTTTGTCTTAAATTTAGACGCTGGCCCCCCAAAATTGCCTCCCATATGTCTAAGAAGATCGTATCACCATTTTAAAAAGAAGTACTTTGTTTTCTAATCTTAACTTGGAAAAAGGCCATAATCCAATGCAAATTTGCGATTTTTATTTTTGTATGTGTAATCTTTTTGTCTATGTAGTTTTTCCAGGTGAGCCTTTTATCAAACTCCAAGGCAAGTAACGAAATATTTCTGGGGAATAATTCCGTCGTTGATTGATACCGAAGTGCAAGTGTTTTTTTAGTGTAAAAAATACCTGTAAACTCTTAGACTCATTGACTTTAATTCTTCAAATGTTTAGCCATTCTTCTACTATTTTTAAATGTTGTTGCAATCTATTAGGGGTTATAATTGGATTCGAGTGCACGCTAAGTACAGCTGTATCATCCGGACATTTTTTATGTAATATACAACCTATATGCTTCGGAAACTGTAAGCTCATCCCTTCCAGAAAAAATGAAAAGTTTTTATTTGGAAGTACTGAAGGTTCTTTATTTTTCTAATTTGTGCAGGTACTATAGTTTCAAATGGAGTTTAATTGAACTTTCAAATTTTAATTTTAATTTTTCCCAATATGCTAACTATCGCTGAGACAAGTAACTTTTTCGGATACAATGATGCAAATTTAAAGAAAGCGTCTACGATATATCTAATATAAAAATCTTTATAGAAAGTGGGACTTGACATTCTGAATATATTCGTTGGAACCGCATTTATCCCACAGATTCAATAAACAGTGAAGAGAAAATTTTGCCCATGCATTCCGTGGACATCATAAATTAAGAACCAAATGAACTATTTGCAAAAGGGAATGTTTCCATATTGCTTTTAAAACAGTACAACATACATGGGGGAATGCTTCTCTTTCCTAGGGAGTAAATTTTTAGGTGACCATCAAGATACATACACAAATTTCAATAATTCAACTCTTCAAACCCTTAATATTTTTTGTTCCTGATTGAAGGTCTGTAACTGATATTAGTAAATAATTTTCACATGCCATGCTTTGGAAACCTGCCAAAAATGGTATAAATATAGTCACATTTGTCAGAAATTTTCTTAAAACTACTAATAGCTGAAATGAAAAAAAAGAAAACTTTGTAGAAAAAGATGACAAATTCAAAAACATTTTTCGACCAAAAAACTTTAAATTAATAATTTTGATAAAAATTTGAAGAACACATTTTCATAACTCATTAAATTATCTTATAATCCAACCCAATTTTGAAGTTGTTAAGAAATTCTGTTGCTGTTTGATGAAAATTGTCAAGTATGATTAGAGTCAGGTTGGGTTAAACGGTAAGAGTTCACTCCAACAAAGGATTATCCCCCAGCCTATCTTTGCACGTCCTTAAAACAACCCGATCTTTTGGCAAGGCCCAACATCCTATCCAGTGCGATAGCAAATATTTTTAGCAACCTCAAACATGCACCTTTTTATACTAAAATTTATCGAGCTAAAATCTGTGCTCTGAATGGAAAGTTTATTCTTATTCCTTGTAGTTTCCTTTTTCTGGGATTTCTGGTGGAAGGCATGATGGCTATTTTCAATGGATTAACATTAAGCCCCATTCCAGAGAAAAACAGATTTAGTTCTCTTTGCACAATATCGCATTTGTTTCCGCAGTTTTTGTCGTGAGCAGAGATTCTGTCCAACGTCTAACATACCCCCGTATGTGAAACGTAATCTAAGGCTCCTTCATTGTCCACAGTCTCTCCACAATCAAACGCACTCTGTATTTCCGTCGTTAGCTGGTAGAGGGCAGTACCAGTGGACTGTCCCGCTCCATACACATGTTAACTAGAATGTAACCTTTTCCGCCGTAGAGTGTTTTACTTGAATGCATTGTCTATGATCTTTTCCATTGTTTTCAGTTCAAAGGAAGTAAAGCTAAATGGTCTGAAGGACTTGGCTAGGAAGTAGTCCCTGTTTCCTACTTTTAGTAAAAATAGTACCCTGGTCCTCCTCCACACAGTTGGAATGTAGGAAAGTTTCAGAAGTATCTCATTATTCTCACCAAGTTGCAAAGACACTGGCCCGATACCATCCACCCACGGATTTATATCATTAAACCTTTTTATTATTATTTTCGTTACACATATATGCTTGAAAAAGTATTCCTAACTCGCTTTTGTTGTCAAAGTGAAATAATTACGAGTATATATTAAATCGCTACTACCAGGATGGTAACAAAATTCTCTGGTAGTAAGTGTGCAAAGAAAAATAGATTTGATGGCGTCTGGCTGGACCCATATATACTTATATGCATTTGTTTGTAAATAAAATATGCATTTGAGCTCATAGATATATAGTTTTGCTTCTTTCTGAAGCGATGTTGCATTTGAACCAACTGTGTGTCGAAAATATCAAAACCGTACGATATTTCGCCTCGAAAAATAAAAAAAAACCGGTCGATATGTATGCTGCCCCTGTTTGACTAACGACATCCAGCGAAGCCATGTGATTGCCAAGCCCAAAACAGAAACCTCTGAATACCCAAAATAGTGGCTGAATGCCAAAAAAGCCTTACTCTATGGAAGCAACCTGGAACGATGTCCTTACCTTGGCGCTGGCGTTCTGAGTGTCGAAACCTGACTAAACAGATCGCATAGCGAAAAGACATCTATATGACAGTACCTGTTCACATGCATTTTATTTTTACTGAGACTGTGAAAAATCCGCTATTGATCCCTGAAGGAAAAAGAGGAGGAAAATACAAAAATATACTATCACTCTTTCATTCACTCCTTATGGCGAAATGAAATTTTTTACATTTGTCCACCAATCACCAGTAACACCACCTCATTTCTATAAGAAAATACCTTAGTTCAGTGGGTAAAAGCGAAATTATACGAAGAGGAATTATGACTTCAGATTTTATTTTTTACTTAAATTTTTGTGCAATTTTCCTGATACAATTTATTTTATGCTGCACAAATATCTTTTTTATTTTTTCTCACATTGTTGCGACTGTTTCTAATATTTTCTCACTGGGGTTTGCCACAATAGAGCTGACCATAGTCACGATTGCTTGTGCGAAAACAGGTAATGTGCAAAGGAGGATGCTGGATGCGAGCCAAGTCCATGCAAGCGCGCGCAAATCTCTGCCCACAAGCGTTTCTAAAAAAACGAAAAAAAAAACGAAAACATAAAAATAAAAAGTTGAAGTAAAAATAAGAATACACAGTTAAAAGTTAAGAGAACGTATGAAATCTCCAGACGATCGCCATACCGAATTGCCAATTTAAACACTCATGTCTGGCCATCAGAAGCCTTTAGCCGCAGAAAAATTATTTTTCTTTTCGTTTTGATTTTAGTGATAAAGAGGCACAACAAAGCGCAAAGAAGATAAAAGAACTTAAAAGAATACATTACCAAATAAAAATAGACATAAAAGTCCCTAACACCATTCATTTCTCATTCCTTGCAAAAACTGGTTACTGAAGTTTTATTCAGCTTATTCCCTACACTTTTCCTACCACCACTTATCTCGTATGCTTGATGCCTGACTTCGCACACAATTCCTATTTTTTTATATTCGGTTCTCACGTTGTGTCACAGTGAAATTAATGTAGCCACTTTGGATAAGTTATCGACTGGCAGCACTTTACAAGCGGCAAGCATTTAAGTAAACGCTATGCTAAGCGCTTGTCGAGTTTGTGTCTTAAGTCTTTCGTTGTTTTGTGTAGAAATTTTTTGGAATTTGTACATACATGGAAGTCAATATGACGGCAAAACCAAACGCTGTTGAAACTCTAGCTCGCCGACAATGCTCATAATTATTCTCACTCAATTTTCGAAAATTTTATGATTGGCAAATGTTTGACTTCACTAAAGTCAAATAGACAAAATTTCTATACAAAAAATGTCAACAAAATTACTAGTGATTTTTGATTCTTTATTTTTGGCCTCTCGTGCTGGACTTAATTTTAAATTTTCAAATAGTTTGCAACATTCATCAGGGCGGTCATTTCACGCTTGTATTTCTGCACAACAACATCAACGCAAATATGTCTACGGTTCGGTCAGATCTTCTGCCATTGGCATTAGCAGTAGCAGTCGTTCAAACTCCAACAATTGGCAAAATAATATGAAACGCAATCATGAACAACGCAAAACTATACCCAAATTAGTCTATTTACATAATCCCTGGAAATATTTAGTGACGAAATTGAATTTGTGGAAACTACGTTTGCTCTGGGATCACAAATTTAAGGAGCAGGAATTCATACGTGGTTCAAAGCAGGTAAGGTTTTAAGAAATAGAGACCATAGTACACTGATTAGTTTTTAATTGCTGTGGATTAAGATAGATTATTTAGATCTTTTAACTTCACACGCAGGCTAAAGAAAATACCCCTTTTTGTGTTCAATAAACTTTTCAGGAGAGGTATCGTGGCCATTTGGCAGATCCAGTTATGTTTATAACGAGATATTGGCAAGCCTTCGAAGATGTGGTCTTTATAATTCATTTTAGGAAAATCGATTTGACATACTATCTTTTGAAACTTATGACTTTCACGTTTCTCTTTTAGATTTTTAGATCAGTCTAATAAATATCACCAAAATCATTAATAAGATTGTGGTTTTATTCTAAAAAGAAAAAGAAAAGAAACAAACTATCATATAACTATAAGCAAAGTATGCACTAATTTATATATTTTTCTTATGTGCAGTTATTTTGGCACATATTCCATTTAGTTTAATATTTTGATTTACCACCACGAACTTCAATTGACGATATATTTGGTATAAAATATATAAGCAAGCATTTTGAACATGAAAAGCAACTTTTTTTTATATACATCAAGTTTCGTATAATTAACATTATTTGTATTGAAACTTTACAGCGGACTAAGCAAAAATTCATATATTTTGCAAATTTTGCCTCCAATACTTAGCGAACATCAAGTGGTGAAGCAAATCAAATTTAAAATACCTTCTGAAAAGCAGATGCTGATCTAAGAGTCTTAAGTTGTATCGAATTTTGTAGGTCTGTCTAATGTATGAAACCTATCCGTTTTTAGGGTCGTCCTTCCAATACGGAAGCTTTGCCAAATTATGTGGAATTTTTAAATAAAATTCACAGGAGGTATTGGGGAGGTGCTCACTGACCGATATTTATAAAAATTTTGGCACAAATATTAATAGAGTAAAGTTATTTGTTAAAATTTCTTGTTTTCCTTCACAAAATTTTAATATAAACACTGCGCTATTGACGTTTATTTTTACTATTAATTTCCAAACATCTATTTATTAGAAAATTACGATTGGAATATGTATGTATTTTTTTTTTAAAATACAGAAGGGTGTTGCACAAAATTAATGTGAATGGCGTAGCCGGAGTTGGACTGACCAGGCTTATTTTTTTTTTAAAGGCGGCCGAAAACTGCCAATGCAGGTTTCATTTTGTTCTTGTTTTCATAAATATTTTTTCCATTTTTTTTCGTACTGTGTGGGAGTACTGAATTTCAGTTCAATTCAACAACAAAGGAAAAAGCGAGATTAAATTCGACAACTTATGCAACTTTAACAACATATTATAAACCTCCGGAGGCAAGGGTCCTCAGTTCTATAATCAGGGGGATCAACTCTACTCTCTTTATAATTCTCTTTGTCAAAGCGTGCTTCTTATTGAAAAATTTACTTCTTTTTTGAATAGAGCTGCCATATGGCTAATAGTGCAATGATTTATTAGTTTTCCCGTAAAGAGTTGCGTGACCGCGTTATAAATATCCGAATTCTTAATTTCCTTGCTTGTCATATGAAGACCAAAAGGCTTGCAAATATAGTACACTTTAACGCATCGACCTGCCTCTCGTTTATTATATTCAAATGGGTTTCAAAATTTATTATTCTTCTCTATTCATCAGGTTCTAAAAAATCATGGCACCCTATAAAATTTGCGTTTTATTATATTAAAAATCAATAGGCATACCCAAAAAGACATTTGTTATAAATTTTCAGAATTTTATACAATGTTTGAAATTTGGTCTTGAATGGGTTTTACTATAGATTAAGCTTTAAGGACATTACATAAGTTCTGCAAACTAAATAACGCTCATTAAGTGCATATAATAGGTTTGTTATTTTTTTTGTTTGTATCGACATAAGCATATATATTTTTAGTAATGATAAAAAAGAAACTATTTTAATTTATGCTTTACCATCTTTTACCCGCGGCTTCGCTCGCATGACCTTCGGTTTAACTTTATTAATTCAAGTGTTGCAGAAAAGCAAAACTATAATTTCTCCAACAGTAATAGTATTTCATTAATTTTTAGTTTATAATTTATAATTTTTATATCTAAACATTCGTAATTGCCGAGTTAGGTTGATTGCTGTAATTTGTTTGGCATTGGCAGCTCCGCAGTCTGTCATTCGGGTTAAGTGCAATCCAACGAATTATAAGAAATGCATAACAGAACCTCAATCTAATATATGGTTTTTGCTGATCACCATAATGCAGTTGCTCAGGTGGTTATATAAATCAAGCAATTCTCTCAGTGTTAAAAAAGTCTCAAAAATTATATTCCATGATATTGACTTGTATGTACAAGTATGAGGAAAAATAATTTTCAAAAATGTGCCTTGTATTAAAACTGTTTTTCAAATAATTTAATTTAATAACCTAATTACGTTAATAATAAATTTGTATATAATTTTCGAACAGCTGGCAACCCCTCAACATATTTCCAAGATTAAATTTTCCTAAACCTTTATCAGTTCAAACCAGTGAAATAAGACTTCATTTCTTTTACAAATTTAGTTGAATTTGAATAATTTAACCAGGTGGCAATACTTTTCAATTATATTTCTTGACTAAACATTCCTTAAAACTTTTACGTTTAACCCCAACGGAGTAGAAATTCAGTTACCTTGCCAATTAAATTGAATCAACGCTATTTGGCAGGTGGCAACCCTCCTCATAAATGTTGTCTAATAAAAAACATTATTTTCACAACAAAAGTGATATAGTTATTTTAGTAAGCTTAGAAGTAGGTTTAAATTAATGTTTTTAAATAGGTGGCAACACTAGTTAAACAAATTTTCGCGATTATTTTTTTTACGCCTACTCATTTTGAATCCCATGCCGCGATACTTCCTTTAACTTAATAATATCATTTAGCTTACTCTACTTTAAGGAGAATGGCAACCCTCTTTACAGGTATTTTTAAAATAAAGTTTTCTAAAAGCTCCTTCGGTTATGTCATATGCCAATACATGCATGTATAATTTTAATTAATTTTTTAAACAGGTGGCAACGCGTTCTAAAAATATTTTTGAAATTAAGCTTTCGAAGAATTTTTAGTTTGGCACTTGTATTGGAAAATTTCATATATTTTTTGCTTTTCCTTAATTTGCATTTAAATAGGTGGCAAGCTTCCTTTAAAATATCTGGGAAATGAAGCTTTATTCAATTTTTTGAATTTGATACTCATGTTGCAATATTTTTTTCTTCCGCTATTTTAATTGAATGTAACCTTTTAGAAAGGTGGCAACTCACTACAAAAAATGGATTCAATGATAACTCATATAGTATGCTATATAGATCTCATCTAGGTATATCCAGTCGTTATATAGCAATTTGTGATTTAACGTATTTATTTAATTGACTATACATTTTTGAGCATGTGGCAATTCTCCATAAAATATCGCATATGTTATAGCGAAGAATGTAGGCTATTTATGTGCTAAATTTTGTGCATTTCCGTTCAGCCGTTTGGGCCTGAAAAGGTAACAACGTACTCAATCACACAATCACTCACAAACACACAAACCTTAACATTTTTAATACAATATATTATTGAAGTTTTCATAAGGATCTCTAATTTCAAAATAGAATATAAGCTGTATCCTTCGGAGAAAGTGTAGTTTTCCAAAGGTGACCGAATTTTTGAAAGAGTTCCAGTACTTTTTCAATTATTTCATTACAAACATACGAAAAATACAAATATTTTCTATTTATAATATTAGTATGGATATAGATTATTAAATAATTTTTCTGGAGTAAAGCTTTAAAACACTAATTTGTCTAATAGATAATAAATAAGTAAAGAAACAAACTAAAATAATCCCATTATCAGTGTTGCTTTCAATCTACTATAATAAAGTTTTGAAATTCAATGAAGTTCGAGATTTTTTTGGTAGCATTCAAAAACTATAGTTTAGTCCTGCATAACTCAAAGAAGTGATATATTAATCCAATACAATCAATTTAAAATATTTACACAATACCTGTTTTTATATAAAGTTAAGTAGATCTGAGATTTTCATACTTTCTAGCTCATTGTGTTCAACACTGAAAGTGCGGAAAATTGAAACAATCCTTTATATATGTACACTGGTAAACAAAATAGTATTTTAAAATTTAACTCCACATAAATAAACTAAAAAATATACTAAATAAAAACCGTTGGAACCATAGTTAATAGCACTGAGTATGGCTTCAATAAAAACAGTGTTTAGTTAATTAGTTTAAAAATTATGTAAAAATTGATTTACTAATTTTCTTGATTACACTGCATTACAAATAATTACCTTTTTTTAACGCACCGAACGCCTTTATCAAATTCCTACGTTCAGCCGCAAGCTGATGACGAAAATCGTATTGATTTTTTTTATTTATGAAGTTGTTGAGGTGCATATTTGACGTTTTCCGTTATACATGTAGAAAACTAAATAGTTACAGTTTAACCAAATATATTTTACGAATCAGTTGGTTAATTTAAATTCGAGATTTAGGAAATAAAAGGTAATTAAATTCCCCATACAATTTTTTATTTACCTAATAGTTTTTTACAAATTGTTTAATCAACCCTAGTTTATAGTTACTTAAAAATAAATTTGAAAAATACTAGAGATACCACATTTAGACCATTTTTCTCCTATTCCTCTTTTGTTTGTTTAATGTTCGTTATTTTTTTACAAAAGTTTACC
Source organism: Anomoia purmunda (assembly GCA_951828415.1). Taxonomy (NCBI): domain Eukaryota; kingdom Metazoa; phylum Arthropoda; class Insecta; order Diptera; family Tephritidae; genus Anomoia; species Anomoia purmunda. The sequence goes on along the minus strand of OX639996.1, from coordinate 28,519,328 downwards.
TCATATTAAAAGACACCGAAAATGTGTAGAAAAACAGAAGAATTTAAAAGGTTTCATAAAATTTTCAAACTTCTTAATGCGAATTTTTATAAAAATTCCAAGTATGGAGTTTCATAACCCATTTTAAAGTGCAAGTTGTCATTAGCTGAACATTTTCGCTGATTTTAAATATTTTTTTCCGGACAACTGCAGATTTTCAAATTTAACGGAATTAAATTTTATACATACACTCGTACACACGAAAGTAAAGTCTCCAAAAAATACTCTAATATGGTTGCTGTCACAACTTATTTCCCACACACCTTCCATTGGAACGCATCTCGTTGAATTAGTGCCTGCTCAAACCATTGAGGTGAATTCATATGCCCACAAATCGAAAGTGTTGAATTTAATTCACCTCAGCACCTACACTTCACCGCTCCACTTATCGCTAACTAAGATTTCGTTGCATGCGGTAGTTAAAAAAAATTTACTCTGAGTGCATGAAGATTTTTAAATTTTTGAAAATTTCTGGTATACGCATAATGCTCAATTAAATTCATTTAAACAAAATAACTAAACTTAACAGTAAATCTTTAAATCTTTAAATATGCCAAGACTTAGTTCTTCTGTTTAAATGAATTTAACCTTTTCAATAGATGGAAAATCTTTAAAAAAAAATTGGTTCCTTTGCAACATATGTAACGGATCATATATTTATGTGCTAAATCTTATCCAGATCTATTTAGTCGTTATATAGCAATATGAAATTTAACTTATTTATTTAATTGCCTATAACTTTTTTAAAAGGTGGCAATTCTCCATATAATATAGCTTATGCTATAAGATAGGGGGAAGACTATTTGTGTGTTAATTTTTGTACAATTCTGTTCTTTTCGTTCCTTTCCAGGCGAGCCCTGCATGAAGTCAAATTTTTGGGCACGTAGGCATGGGCGCTAGCCACATAAGTTGCAATTTTAATGCGCTACCCCTTTTTTTTTGGTTTAATCAAAAATCTCTAGACGTCGCTCAGAGCGCGCAAAGTTTTTCTTAGATATTCAATGAAATCTCTGAAAATGAATATTTTTCAATCGGCAAACTCAGTTTACTTTCGGTACATTTCAAATAATAAAACGCAAGGTATTTAACCATTTTTTATTATTAACTTTTTTTTAAGCTCCATTTGTTTATTTTTAGGAGCTTTTGGAAAGTCCATAAGATTCACTAGTTAGTTTTAAAAATTGTTAAATAAACAATTAAGTATCACACTTGAAGAGAAACACAGTTTCCGATTGATAAATTATTGATTTTCAAGGATTCTATACAATTTTAAGAAAAGTCGTTCTTTGTGGGAAACTTTGAGCGACCTCCATTTCGCTTTACGTAAAATTGAAAGTATTATTTTGTTGGATACAGAACAATTAAGGACAATGAAATTTCGACTTCACTTATTTTTCTAACACTCTAGTGAATATGCGCAGGCAATCGGCTTAAAGCCCAACACGTGTCCACCTGTTATATCTAAAATACGTAGGCAAAAGGAATTATCATCATTCGATTCGCTTTTTGCACCATCTCCAGTTGATTTCAATGTCAGTAAAACTCATTTTCGGCCTAAAAAACTAGTGTTTTCGTTCATGCAAAATCTGACATCGGAAACTCACTCTGATGTCGTTACAATAGTCACCACGGGTACAATAGTCACCACGGTTACAATAGTCACCATGGTTACAATTGAGTATTTTGGTTACAAATTCAAAACATCGGTATTCTGAGTTTTTGATATTGTGACAAAATTTATAAATATTGTTACCTGCCTGTAACGACGAAACAAGTTAGTTGCAGCTGCTTTGATAAATATTTTGGAGTGTAAGAATTAAAGCTAAATCAATGAAATTACTAAAAACATGCGCTTTAATATACTACAACTGAACGGGTTATGAAACTGCACACTTCAATCTTTTTTTTTTTTGAAATTTGTTTGTAAAAGGTTTTTTGAGATTTGAAGATTTTTTTCAATTAAAAAAACTGCACACTTCAACCTTTTTTTTTTTTTTGAAATTTGTTTGTAAAAAGTTTTTAATTTTGAAGATTTTTTTCAATTAAAAAGTGTTTAAAACTTTGGTTTTTATGTTTTTTGTTAGTCCATGATCTGTATTTTAATTGAAAATTAACGGATTATCGGATTTTTATGTCGTACTAATCTATCTTCCTATAATATAAATATACTTACTTTTCTCGCTGTTGTTGCTCCATTGCTTACTCTGCAAAATTGAATATCTCAATAATCAGTAGTCAACCAAAATGTAAGGTGACAATTTCTTGTAACCAAATCGTTAGAATAGGTCGATAAGTGTCTGCACTAATTTTTCTGATATATTTATCGAAATATGAGGCATATTTTATAATCTCTGAATCTTAACTTTTTAAAAATCACTGACAATTTAAAAGTACCATCACTATCAGTATTGAAATTTATTCAATTCCATTATTAAATAGGCAACTCGCCATTTTCACTTACGTTTTGGAATAGAAATGTTGACAAAAGCTGTTGAAAATTTGAACGAAAAAACCATGAATCGGTGTGAACACCCTTGAGCCCCCAATCCACAAATCATGTTTTCGTTGTCGGTCCGAACATGGTATGCGATTACTCTGGCGCTCAATGGGCAGAGGTTTTAATTTTTGTATCATTTTTTAATTTTGTAATGAAGCCAAAAATCGCCCTATTTCACAAAATTACCTCATTTTACTAATCTTAAAATTAAATCTTTAGTTGAGAGACTCTATACCAAAGTCAGCTAAAAATGGAATATTTAATGTTGCCAGATCTGACGAATCTTGTGTAGAACCTCTATCTAAGAGAATACACGCCTTTTATAAAGCTATCAAAAAGAACATCTAGTACATTGTATAAAAACTTTTCTGTTTCCAAAAATTGTTTTCTTGCAAAAGGCACCCCTGCTCTACCAGAAAAAAACGAAATTAATTACTATCAGTACACTTTCAGGCTGCCATCGTAATCACGGACATTATACGCAATCAGAATACAGGAAAAATTAGCCAATTCACCACGCCAGTTGGTTTTCAACAAATCACGCGTGATATGCTGCTCTCCAGAAATGACTCACGACTCAAATTGGTGAAATTCGAAACGGAACACATACGAAAGGCCATTCCAATGAAGGTGGCGACGCGAAAAAATTTCGGTAAAAAAAACTGTATTATTTTACTTTTTAAGAAGCCTTTTTGTCGCCTTTTAGGTCGCCGCTATTGTTTCATCGATATGCTATTTGTTGGCCTGCGTAACACTAAGGATTTTGACACTCCCGAGGAATTGGTCGAAATCAACGAGGTATTGCGGAAACTTGACACGGATATGCGCGTACCCATCGACGTTATGGCCGTGCCGCATCGCATTGTTTTTGCCGAGATTTTTATGCGCTTCCGTCGCGACTACACCGCAGACACGGACAATACAACGAACAAAGTGGCGGAAAGAGACTGGTCAGTGTCGTTCTATAAAATTTTGACATTCGATGTACTCAACTATGATCCAAAGCCTTAAATTTAAAGCATATATATTTATTAGGAGAATTAAAATAGTTTTAAAGTATACATTCAAAATATATGCCAAAATTACATTTAATGCCGCTTTTGCGCTGCACAATAGATAAAATAGATAAATTATTTAAAAAAAAAAATACAGATTCTAGTGAGCATGGCTTTCAATTTATTTTACTGCAATTTATCTAAACACTTTGGCGACTGTTCCGGAAATAATGGTGTCACTGTCAATGTTTTCAGCATATCTTCAATATTTTCGCGTTTGCTCATCAGCTTAATAAAATCTATGAATTTTTGGTTCTCCTCTTGCAATTCACGTTTCTCTTTGGTTAGAATGAGATTTTGAGTGGTGGCGAGCGCTTGACGATGCCAAAAGTTTTTCATGAGCTCCATTTGCCTTAAAAGTTCCTGCAATGAAACACAAAAGTGAAAATGCAAATATCATACAAAGCAATTCAGAACTTTGATTTAAGTTAAAAAGGGCTTGCTCTTGCTGGATGCCTCTGTAGAGAACCTTTGCTATTATAGAGTTGCCAATTATTATGGATGGATATGATATATGATGATGGATATGAAAATAAAATTTAAATAATAAAAAATAAGGGGTTTCGAGTGCGTGTCCCAAAGTAATTTGTCTTTTTCTAATTTTTTTTTAAACACTATTTTTTAATATACATATGTATATCATTTTGATCTCCTGTTTTTTCGACAGAGTGAAAGGTTAATGTGTATTGAAAACATCAATACTGGACCAAAAAAATGGATTTTTCGTTCTAGAACCATTTTTCGTAAAAGTACATCTCGCCGCATTCCCATTGTCCGTTTAAAATTCCACCAAAACTGGATCAAACCGGAGATTTAATGACAAAATTCGCCTCTGGCGCCACGTAGCGCATCCATTTTTCATAAAAGTATTTTTTTAGCACCAGCGCCTTTCTAATATCATCAGGGTCATAAATACGGATTTTCAGAATATCTCGACTCATGCGCCACTTAACGGATTAGTTACTAGCAAAAGTTGATGGCAAGCCGTTATTTTTCTAGGAAAAGGTAAATATATTTTTTTCACTTTTGCTTGGTCGTAAAGTTATTTGAACATAGTGAATGGCAATATCTACGTACACTACAAGTTCCAGAATAGGTGTGGTTCTCAGTTCTCTGATTGAAATAATACTAGCTTCTGAAATAAGTATTAACACATTCGATTTCGAATACCACACACCAGACAAGGAAACCAACATCACTAATTCATCACTTACACAGCAACCTAAGCAAGAGCGGAGAGCGTCGCGTTTTCCTCCGCCTAGCGCTACCGCTTAGTTGTCGTACCTAAACAAGAGCGGCAGCGCTATGTTAAATCAAGGAACAACAATGTCAATTCTTCGTTTTCTGCAGCTAACATCACTTCCTAACGCGCTGTCAAAATCGGATTTTCCAACCGCTCGGCGTTGCCGCCACGTTATTTCGGTCAGCTTAATACAAATTGTATGGGCATGAGAAATTTTTGACAGATAAACGACGCTGCCGCTCTTGTTTAGGTTGCTCTGTTAATTGGGTTTTTGAGAGGCAACAAGTTACATAAGGTCATCTAAAGTGACATCTCTTACCCAAATAATTGATGATTTTTTAATCTTTCCTCAATAGCTGACATTAAGTTTTAACATCTATACGGAATCTGACCTTCGCATTATACCTATTAGTTAATATAACGAGCTCCGTAAGAGTTAACCATGAGTATTTAGTTGCAGGGTGTAAGGAAAGAAAGCTTCTTTGCATGCCCCAATACGGTATCTCATTTCCAACTTTTGCTGGAAGCCACTCATAGAAAGAATTTAAAAAAAAAATGCGGAACATAGCCTACTTATTAATTCCTTCCATTCACCTTTCGTAGTATGCATTCGGTGGAAAACCCCTACACAGTTGAACTCAAGGCCAGATATATACAGGGAACCGATTATTGCTGTAGAGAACATTTTGCTAAAAACCGTCCCTATATCATAAAAGTCGTCTTACAGTTTTCAAATCTTGCGAATTTGGCTCCGTATTGTTAGCGGCTAATCAGGGAAAAGATATCTAAAAGATACGGCCTTTACCAGTTGTAGTCTAAGGCTGGAGATCGAGTAGCGCTGGCCTTTCTTCGGAAAGAAGGTAGTTGAGCTTGGATTACCAAAACCACAATCTACAGTAATTTCAACTCCTTCATATCATTCAGTTCAGGATCAATACAGATACATTTTGCACCGCACCAAGGAACGAGTTACTATCTACTCCAAAGCGATGCACAAATTGATTGAGGAGAATAAGCAGGCTGAATATCAATTGTCAATTTATGTAATGCAAATTTCAGCATTCTGCATTTTTTCTTCATTAAGAGATATTGCAGGATAGATAATCAAAATACTAAGGCTGGCAAAACCGTCCATCCCGAATAATATTTCCATAAAATACTATAACCGAAATCGGGGCTTAAGACGAAATTGGAACTAAATTTTGGACTATGTTAAAAAAAAAAATTTCCTCGCATTTACCGTTTCAGACATATCTATATGAGATTCCAAATTCAACGCTTGCAAGTTAAATGCTAAGTCCTCGTTCACAGCTTTCTCGTCATCCTTCGGTGCCACGACTTTTTCCGATTCTGTTTGCAACTTACGACAATCGGCAGTGAGCGACAGTAGCAATTCGCCATATTTCAAAAGCTTTTGATAGTCCTACGCGACACGAAAGTTGTTAACAAAATACTAAACATATAACATCGGCATCTAACTAACCTTCAGCATACCATAACATTCGCCAGACAAGGCCTGTAATTTCTGGAACGTCACATGCCTATCGTGTTGGATGCTCCGTTCGATTGCTTTGCGCACCTGCATGAAATATTCTTGTTCCAATCGCAAATCGCCCAATCGTCTCTGCGCCTCCACCTCATTGTGCACCAACTCGCGCTGCAAATCACCAACTGTGCGCGTCAACCGGAATTCGATGTCATTTAACTTACGCGATTCACTAATGAAATTACGCTGCCGCTCCATTAGCATATGAATGTGTTCATATTTTTTCGTATCCAATGAGGTATTCACTAACGAATTAATAAAGTCGATGAGTTGGTTGTGCAACGCTTTCATTTTTGTTGTAACGCTATCGCGTATTTGGAAACGTTTTTCAATCTCAGTATTCACTTCGTCGTCCTGTTTCTCGACGAAGATGTCATAGTCGGTAAGCATTTGGTTTTCCACCACCAACGTCGTGCAATGCATGATATTCTCACAATTTAGACGAAATCCATCTTCGACCTTTTTACGATCATTCAGCTCTTCTTGGAAATCTTCGATCATTTGCTGCGCCTCCGATTCGTATAGTTGCTTAGATGTACCTATCAAAGTATGGTAGCAATCTTTGTGCGAAAATTTTTTTTATACATTTTGTATTATTATATTATGATAAATTAAAGATATCATATTACTAATGGCAAAATCCAACACCTGTAGATGCCGTTCGAAATTTCGTTTGTGCATCTCTTGGGTAGAGTCCATATCAGCTAGAAAATTTTGTATTTTCTCATCTTTTTGTTGCATTACACGTTGAGTTTTTTGCTCCCACTCCTTTGTCGTAAAAAAGAAGATTTCAATACTGATTTTAGTAACTAACTGGTCATACATACCAACACTTCAGTTTTCAGTTCTTCTATTTTGATTTCACGACATATTTCTTCCCAATCCTCCTTGCCTCTTTGGGCCGATCGCTTGGACAACTCGAGTTCCCGTTTTAGATGTTGCTAAGTCCAAAAGAAATTATATTATTTACAAACAGTAAGAGTTTATTTCAATTGCTTCATCCGCAGTGCATACAGTTAGTTCCAATTTTTTAAATTCAATCTCTCTCTTCAGCTTCAATTCTCGTTTTTGCGCTTTAGTCAACTTCTTCTTTTTCTTTTTCTTGGGCGTTTCTGGTGGCGGCTGAGCTTCTGCATCGATATTGGCAAGATAATTGTCAGCAAGAACAGGTTCAGTTTCCATGCTTGTTTGATTATTCGTATTCATTAAATAGGATGAGAAATAATTTGATATGAGTGCTATTGAAGGAATTGTATGAAGAATGAAAAATTTTCAAAAACACAGTTGCTATGTTTGAGTGAAAGAATTTTTGTTATTTTAATTATTACCTTTCATTAAGATGATATGTGAAGTTTGATGATCAGGTGGTGTTATAAGTACAAAAACAAAAATTTACACTAACAAAATATACGCACAATGACAAAATGATTTACACCAAACACGCTATTTTGACTTAACGTTCATCAAGCGAATTCAATTATCTGCTTGATCAACTCCACCTTACATGAATTCGCTTTGTTCCGATGTTTGTAAGTATAAGAAGAAGAAGAAGAGATGGACCCATATCCAAACATACCAAACTAATCAAGAACACGAGCCGATTCGATTTTAGCATGTCCTTCTATCTGTTTGAACCCAAACTAGTCGCACAGTTTTTAAAAAATCTAACTGAAGACGTCGATATGAGGTTTTCCATTATAGCTCCAGCACCAAAGCAGCTTAGGACATAAATTTGCTGTTAAAGATTGAAGTCAACCAATCAATGCACTAATTGGGCTTTATCAGTGTGGCTTTAGATCTGAAAAGTCTACCTTCGACGAGGTACGGCACACCACATCTTGAAAAAGACCCGAGAGAAAAGAATAGAAAAATCCATATTTTTGTCGACCTCAAATACATTTTTTATAGCACGTGAAGAAGCTGTCTATTCCCTACAATGTCTGAATTTGGTATACCAGCAAACCCAATTTGTCTATGTAAAATGCCGTTGAGCAAGCAACAAAACCAACTTGTGAAGGACATCTCAGAGCCGTTTGATATCTTTCGTGTGACTTCTTTAACTTTATTTTAGAAAAAATAATTGAAGCTGCAGAATTTAACTAGTCAGGCACTACGTTTTGTAAGCGCGAACACGCTTCTGAACAGTGATCTTTGTTCATGTCGTCATTCTCTTCCATCGGAGTGTGCGCACAAATTCAATATGGATTTGTACATTCCCGGTGCATGCATTCAAATGATACTTCTTAATGTCTTGCATGTTGTCATCATCAACAAAGTGAGGTCTCATTCAAATCTTCATGAAATTTTCCATTGGTAATTTATTGTTTACGTGTTGGTTCTCAAGCCTAGCGCACAATCAAATGCTGCGGTAAATTTTTGTAAGAACACATTGATGTAGCTCGCAGCCGAGTTTACAGGTGAATGGACGCAGCAGACCTTGGTGGACTCTTAAGCCATTCGGCTTGAAGTGATCACACCATATTCGACCTCAAAATTTAACTCAATCCCAAACGGATGCTCGGGAGCTAAACAGAGGGCTCTTGGCTGAAAACACTCGATAGTCGGGAGCTAATTGAACCGCCTGAATCATTCTGGCCAATGCCAATCAGAGACTTTCACCACTTCCGTGGACTTCTACACATTTTGCTATTAATTAATTAGGTTTTCTGTAAGATATTAACATATACAAATGCCTATGTCCTCAAACTTATTACACTGCGTGATAAAATGAAATAACGTCTTGTCATTCTAGTTGAGCAGAAAAAATTAACATACTTAGTATTTTGAATGGACCATCAAAATCTGTGTTTGGGTCCCAAACCTTTATTTATCTTTCTGTTCGCACTGGCAAACACTACCAACGTTAATAATATATTCTCTCATATGTGTCGAAAACGACGCAATAGGGATGTATACTTTGGGTACAAGGTAGCTACACGGTACTTCATTAAAATTAAATATAAACGAAAATTAAATGTGACCCCTTGTTTTGGGGTTTTAAATAGTTATTCATATATGAATGCAAATGAATTCCATATAAATATTTATTATTAGACCTGTGTTTTGCACCCGAGTTGGAAAAGAACGCTCCAACTCGGATAAAATTTCCTTTAGTTGCAAAAGCAACTCTGTGAGGCTCTTTCATAAAAGTTGCGATTTGTTTAGTGCTATTTAAGAACGGAAAATAGTTGTGCCGGCAATCTTTAGGTTTATATAGTGATATATTTACTAATACTATACAAATAAAAACGAATTAGGTCTTAAACCTAAATTTCCCATGTACATATTTTCTTAGGGCTCATTCACAATAGCGCATTTTTTTCGCTTCCAAAAACTACATCTCAGGTCGGATATCAGTTTACCGAGTTGGCTCAACCCGCATATTTTTCCGAGTGAGTGTTTTTGCTTGCTTTACATGCATTTTGTTATCTTACCTAGTGTTCTTTTGCGAGTCGGTTACAAAGAAACGGGCTCATTGTAAACTTTATTTATATTAAAATCAAAACGTTGTTAGTTTTTTCAGGTGCTGAAGGTGGTATACTAGTAATATTTGAAAATTATAAACAGACAGTTTCTAAGTCCGTGTACCTACTTTACAAGCTTGAGATGGAGAGTTTCAGTCAGTACTAGGCCATCTACAGGAATTGCGAATACTTCAGTCCACGTTATGGCGAAATTTACGTAAACGCCAAAACCAACACAATAAACTCGAAACCATTAATTTTCTAATCGGGGCTATTACTGAATCAAACGAATCTGATTTTCTACGAACGAATACATTCAAAGTACATATTTCCTGTATTCAAACTGCGATGGATTATTCAAATGCAACGATTTTTTAATTAAATCCTATTTTGTTACTCAGACTCAACGTATGCATAATAAGGATGACCAAGCTTTACGAATTTAATGTTGACATTTTGATTACTAGATAAACTAATAAATTTGAGTTATTTAGTTAGTTTTAAAGGGGCCTGTAAAAACTTTTATAAAATATTATGTATTTAATTATGAGTGTATTTAAAATAACTTGTTTTTATTTTATTTAAATTTTGTTATTCCTCAAGTAATCACCTTGGCTTATATTTTTTATGACTATTACAACTTATCATATTATGACCATCGCACGTGTTATTTCAGCGTTCAACTAATACACATATATTTGAATACTAAATACACCCCCAAGAAAGTACTCAGTATTTATTCCATGTCTCTTCAAGCTAATAAACCAAATATATATAGTTCTTTTTTTTTTGTCATGTTTTTTTAACTACAACTCATATCTTCAAAATTGATCACCACCCCAATCTTCACGATTATAATTAATTATTTAACAATTATTTGGTACAGAATCATATTATAACTTGATAAGGTTCATACGCCCTGGCGTACGTTTAGTATTAACTAGAATATTTACTTTCTAAAGTAAAAATTTTGATAACCCTGTTTTAGAGCAGGTGGAGTTTTATAATGACAACAAAAGTCAATAAAAGTGGTTGTGGACAGTTTTCTGTAGCTACAAGCGTTGAAAAAGAAACTTGAAGGCGCCCGCCAGTCATTTCTTAAGACTCGATTGCTGAGGACCGTTTGTTGCGGTAAAATTTAGCTGGAAAAATTGTATAGTTGGTGTAATTGTTAGCAAATTTTTAGCTTGTAAGACAAGTCAACAAAACTCAATCATAGTAAATATTGGTAAGAAAGTGAACACAGCCGGAATTTTAAAACAAAAAAAACGAAGAAAATATTGATATACGCAAACTAACGGTTATTTGGTAGATTGGGCACACAAGTATTGTACATTTATATGTATACAGTGTGCAAGTTTGTTAATAATCTCACCGAGTATATTGCGGCGAATGATTGCGTTTTTTTGTTTTGTTTTATATGTATATACTTACGTTTTGATACTCTCCTCTTTGGAACATTTTTTCGTGAGTGTGGCTTAGCTGCTGGCAAGCGCGATTTTTTAGTAATCAGTGCACTCGCACAGCTGAACCACTGCAAACGCGTTTTGTTTCGAACAACTAGCGCTTTACTTAGTCGACAAAAGCGGTGATCACGACAAGTCCACTAAGTATTTGTAATGCGCGCTTGTTGGTTTGATTTCGTTTGAAACGGGTTGGCGGAAAATTTTGGTTACGATCGTATACGCGCGTGTATTTCGTTGCAAAAGTTTTTAAAACGTGTTTTATGCAAAGGAAAAATATTCAAAAGAAGGTCATTAATTATTATTTATAGACACTAAAGTATTCCGAAAGTGTGTTGCAAATTAAGGAAATAAGTTGGTGTCTGAAGTGATTATAAGAGTTGAACGTTTTGCGAAAGAGTTGGAAGTAAAAAAAAAAACTTGGCGGACTGAATATATTTAGTCTCGTTTTGAAACTAAAAAAAAAAAATTTGTAAGTGTCTTAAAGTTTATCAGATCTATCTATAACCATTGCCATTTATAACATTTATGTGCCGTATAGGTTTTTGAATTTCTATTTGCATTCCTCACTATTTGTACAATATTGCTGCTTGTATTGGTAAACTTATTTGCTTAATACAATTAAATTTCATTTTTTATAAGCTTAACGGTCGCTTCAGTATAAATATATTAATACCAACAAAGTAAAGATAGTTCTGTTTTTGTCTCTGCAGAAGGCTCAAACTTTCTACAAATAAGTGTAAGCAAATTAAATTTAGTACTTTACTTAACTTTTAGCGGAAAAATACTAAATTTTGAAAACTGTTTGGTTATTTTAAATTTAATAAAATACAGGTTAATAGAAGAAAATGTGGTAAAATAATTCCATAATGTACGTTACAATTTGCTTTAGGTTATGCAATAACACAGTAGACAAAGTCCATTTTATTGAGCTGCATTGCTTATGGAAAATGCAAGAAATGCATTGGGTATTGTATGGGATGCCCATATGACCGGGAACGCAGACAAGAGAGATATCCATTGACTCGGCCGCCAAGCTTAACGCCCATTTACAGTCCCTGACAATCTTGGGGCTTGTAACTTGCGATGCTTATGCTAAGAGAGCTGTTTGTCTATCTGGAAATATGCATGATTTTTGTGCCCTCTTTTTATTTTATTTCAGCACACTGTATCGTTTGTTAATGACTGCCGCCTACGCTGGGACGATTCAAAGCGAGATAGCCGGATATCGGGATAGCTTCCCTGACAACACCCCCATACACACACTTCAGTCCATGTTGGACGTGTCGGTGTACCTGGTCGTAGTGTCCTCCTCACCTACTCAGCCCCTACTTCAGTCCCATCCAGCAAGAAACCTCACTTGAAAGTTTTTCCTGAACGCAAGCGAAGGAGGCACACAATAAATTTGTTCCCCTGTTTATTAGAGCTTGCCAAAACCCCAACTGTACCCGTATTGAGTTCGCGAATTTGGAGTTCTATGGGTAGTGGATTCACAATCACACTAATCGCATCTGTGGGGTATGAGACAATGGCTCCTGTGCTTGCTTGTTTGGTGTTGGTCACCATATTACTGCTCCTCAGAAATAAAAATCGATGGCCAAGTAGAGAAGTTATAGGAAAAACTCCAATTTAGCTGTTTTTTAATATGCCGAAAATAATTTTGTTCCCATTTTTTATCTCTTCGCAAGGTATGTGTTCAAACCCCAGGGTTACAATTTCAATTTTTTGTATGATACGGTCTATTGTAGATATGTGTATACAGGGTAATGCGCAAAAGTGTTTATATTTTACTGTATATCATTGGTTTAGTCGAAAGAGCAAATATTTCCATTATTTATGGAGGACTATTTCGGCCGCCGTAGCCGAATGTGTAGCGTTTGCGCGCAAGTAACATCCAAAAATTATAGAAAAAGTTTTTTTTAATAGCGGTCGCCTCTCGGCAGACAACGGCAAACCTCCGAGTGAAGTGCTGCCATGAAATAAAAAAAAAAATTTTCACAAAAACATTCGCCGTTCGGATTCGGCGTAAAACTGTATGTCCCTCAATTTGTGTTACAACATCAAGACGCACACCACAAATTGTAGGAGAAGTTCGGCCAAAATCGCTTAAGCGGTTATAGCGCCAAGTAAGTAAGTAAGTATTTCGGCTAGTTTCGCGGTAGCGGATCATGCCCAAGTCCATGCCTTCACTTTCCTGTCATAAAAAATGCACCAAACTATCACTTTCTCAAGATCTATTTGCTTCTCGGCGATTTTAGTACTCAGATTTGGCAGTTTGCTAGCGAACATAACCACCAAGATGAAAATGAAAGATATGATTTTTAATATGAGTCAAAAAGGCATACACTTACTTATCGTACACTTTTTTCTTGGATCATGTGCCGAATGTAGGTAAATAATTGTAGTATTTGATTTCACTGTTGAATGACAGATGGCGCTGATCAAATACTAGCTCGGCAAAGACACTGACCACGGGGAACATTTATTAGTTGATGATAGAGAAAATTGCAAATCATTTTCCAGTCGTGATCCTAGCGTCGCACAAAAAAATGTCTTTACAAAATTAATAGAAAATGAAATCCTCTACAAATTGCCATATAAGTGTGCCACTTATTTTTAGTAGGAATCGTTTAAAATCACTAAAACTGCGACAAACCCAAAATCTGAAGTCTGTACGTTCAAAATAGCAATAAACTGCGTCAAAAGCTCCAATTTTGTTTTTCCTTCGGTTGGGTTTTAGTAAGGAAATATAAAGGCACCTGAGCGAAATTGTAGAGTGAATGAACTTGAACAACCGCTAAAATATTTCGAAAAATTGTCTCTGATGCTCTTTTCTATGCCGATTTAAAATCAGAATAGTATAACAAACGTGGTGGTAATGAGAAATTTTCCACATCTGCTATATATCTAAATTTAAAAACCCTAACTGGAATATTAAAAATCGTATCAAGTGGAATAGGAAGCAGGAAAGCTAAAAGAACCACACGTACAGCGAATAATACTCGTAACAAATATATTACCGAAAGATAACCGGAATCGCTACAAGAGATATCTTTGGCAATAAAGAAGTATTACTTATTTAGTGAAACATAAAAATTCGACAACATTGACAGTTAAGTTTTGGTGGCTCTTTTTCTCATTAATCTTCTTATGTCAAATATTTTCATGGTGTTTTTGTGTGTAATATATTTTTTAATTACAAAAAATTCCTTGCACTACAATTGCACCTTTTTTTACCTTTACTTCGAAATATAAAAATTTGCTGTTCAGACATTTTAGAAAAAAACCTTGCAAGTCGTATGTACATAGCCATATGTGTACAACTAATTTATACCAGCTGTATGACGTTTATTTCGTTGGAGCTTTTATTTGTTGATGTTCGTTTGTGAGACAATGAACCTCAAAGCATTTCAATACCTGATATTTTTATTTGTATGCAACTGTACAATAATTATAGGTATTTTTACGTTTGCATACATATTGGAAGTTTAAACATTTGTACGCGTGTGATTGATTTAACGCTTTACGGTTGTAAAAAAAAAATGCAATTTCTATTTGTGCTGTATTCATATTTACTATTTACTATAGATAATCCAATATTGCTGACGATGCACTGAAGATATGTGGCTTCTAAAAAACTTAAAATATGGAAGTGTAGGCAATTAATTATAAATGTTTTGAAATAATCGTAAAGCTTTGGGAGATGCTCTGCGTGTGGTTTTGATAAGGCACGATTTTTCGCCCTGAAAGCCTATAATGTATCTAATGTTACTACGGACTTCTGAATCGTTTTGGAACTATTTTCGGACTAGATATTTCGGGACTATTTCAGACGCTTTAAGTAGTTCCATAATTATGCCCCACTACAACTACTATTACTCCGACTGCTACCACTTTTACTAATTACGTGTACTACTACTACACCTACAACTTCTTCTACTACCACTAGCTACTATCACTATGATTTTCACTGATATTACTACTATCACTGCGCTACTGCTACTAGTACTAATTACTATTACTATTTTTACTAATGCAACTGCTAATTACTATTATTATTTCACTAATTTTTACCACTATTCTTACTAATACCTACCACTATTTTTACTAATTTTTTATCACTATTTAAAAAATTTTTACTTCTATTTTTCCTAATTTCTCCCATTATTTTTGAGATAACTCTACTACTTATAGTTATCTCTATACTTTACTAAGTTCACCACTATTTTTATTAATTCCTACCACTATTCTTACTAATATCTACACTGTTGTTACTAATTTTTTACTACTATTTTATTAATCTACTACCATTTCTACTAATTTCTAACACTTTTTTTATTAATGGTACTTAAAATTTTTACAACTATTTAAAAAAAACTTAAAATCTCTCAAATATTTAATACTCTATCTCTTTCTGGAATCGGCACTGAAGTGGTCCACGCTTTTTTTTTTAATAGCGATCGACCCTTGGCTTATTTACACATTAATATATACATAATATTGAAGATGTATTTAAAAAACCTTTGCGATTCAGAAACACATAAGTACAACACAAATACAATACTTTTGCAATTAATAATTAATATAAAATTCAGTAAACAAAAATTTAAAAAAATTTATAAAAAAATAACCTACAATTCACCACCCTCAATTCAATATCTCAAATTTTTCGGGTTCGCGGGATTACTTTGTATTTGCGGGACCTCAAAAAAAACCCAGATTCTCGTATATTGGCACCCCTCATATATGCATATAAGTGCGATATTTGCTTTTTCCTTTAACGCAATTATATAATTGGCGATAGTTTGCGAATTAGTTAACTACCAATAGGTGATTAATGTTGCGCGATTAACTGTTTGATAAGGTACTAGTCGTCAAATTGTGAGAATTTGCTATCTATAGCTAATAAAATAACTAATAGTACTTTAACATTCACTAAATATTTATATATATTATACATAGAAATTCAAATTTAATACTTACATACACTTTCACGAAAGGAATTTAATTTTTTTAATCTTATATGAAAATTATCAGAGAATGAAAAATAATTATCAATTTAAATTGTTTGTGAAACCGGTTAGAGAGCCTATCGGCAATATTTTAATAACTTAATTTCCAAGTGGGTTTATAAGTTTCGCTTTCGCTAATAGAAGTTATATATGTGAGTGAAATTAAATCTACACTTTAATGCTCTCTTTGCATGCTGTGCTCAATTAAACTGAGGGTGAAGTTTTATCTAGCCTGACTCCCGGATTTCTGATATACGTACATAAATTAAATTCCAGTGATGTAATATTAATAGATCGCAATACCAGTTTACTCAGATCAAAGAAACAATTCCATGATTCAATTGTTGAAGATAGAATAATTAATAACGTTTGTGTTTTTTGATTGGCTTGTAGATAGCATTTCAGAATCTTTTGTATCAATATTACTATATAAACTCTCAAAGAGCAAGGGGTGTTAAATAAGTAGAAATGAGACAGAAGTGAGGCAGCATGTGAATAATCGGGACAGATCAATGCGGAACTCAAGAGGCAGCTGGTGCTCGTTGTCTACAATGTGTGATTGTTTGGTCCCTATGACAACATTCAGTTGGGGAGAGTTGATGAAGGTGGTGATTGTCTATCGGGAAGTACTGTCGGAGCAAGTAGTCTACTCGCGTATCTTCGGGTCTCGTTCGTTGAACTTATACAGATTCCTTCTGACGTGCCTGGTAAACGGATCCGAAAACAAGTTCACTTACATTGATTCAAAGATAAAGATACATTTACTACATAAATCGCGTAGCATAACCGTTTTAGCGAACTGTTTGGTTTTAAAGGTAAATAAATAAAGAAATGCCATCAAAAACTAACTACTAAAAAGGAATGCTGTCGGGACGATCATGTTTTGTATTGAAAACAATTTGTTTTCATTGGCGTGTGGGTATGGCGGAAATTTTCTCTCGCTGAATGTCGTTTATAGCCTGCTGGTATATAATCGGGCGCAATTGTTCTGGATCGGTCTGGATCCGATCTCTTAATTTACCGGACCGGAAAACACTGGTGGTTTGTGAGCAAAATACTAGAGCCAATGGGCCGCAAGCGAAGCAGAAAAAAAATAATGTGATTTACTCCCTATGACTCTTAAAGCGTGAACAGACCTCAACATAGCTCTCCCTCTTGAACGAATTACACCCTAAAAAAGTAGAATTCAGATAAAACTTTATCTGGGAAATTAAGAAAATTTGTTTATGTATACCAAAAGGGTTATACGTGATGGCAATCTGATCACAACGATTCGGATCAACTCTACTGCAAGCTATCGTTCCATTGTCGAAGAAATATTGGTAGGGTTCACCGAATTAAACAAGTCTAAACACCAAAACAACAGACCTCATTACTACCCAAGAAATACTGGTACGTAGCTGCCACCTTGCTCTAATTTAGCCTTATTTTAAAAGAATGTTTGGTATACAACGCTTGGTTTTGCCGAGTTGAAACAATACATACATAAATACTTGTATGATTTTTTTTTAATTTTACAAGCGCGCAATGAGGACGGCAGACTCGCATAGAAACAAAGCGTGTAGGCGGTAGTGAAAATTAATGTGGTGTCTGAAATTAAATGGAATGCCAGTCAAATTAGATTTAACAACAAAATCAACACAAAAAAACAACCAGTGGCAAAACCATTTTGTTCCAAGTATATGTACATACCTCGGTGCTTATTTTGTATTCCTAATATTTTTAAAGAGTATATAATTTTTCAATATTACAGCGAAATCGTTATCATTATTGACTATTTCTGTAGAATAGTTACTCTCTTCACTGTTAAGAAACATTAGTTTAAAAGCTGTAATGAAGTAAAACCTGGATATTTACGCCCTCGTTGAGCCTTAGGGAAAACGGATGTTTAAAACTAAAAGTGCTGCTTCGATGAATTTAAAAGCAATGCCCCATAGTCACAGTAAAGATAAAAATAGCTGTAATTAACTTAAGAATCATCTTCATATCGACGCTTATTAAGGGGAATTATTTTTAACTGCACAAAGCTTATTAAATACATTGATTTGAAATAAGTTGAATCATAATCTTGTTTTCACAGATTATCACGAAAGAGTCATAAACAACTGGTTTTCGTTGTCCTGTGGACTTGGTATTAGTGGATTCAAATCTGCATGTGTAGTATTGGAATTGCAGCATCCTTGTTCGTCATGTGAATCTTTGGTTCAATTACGATATGGGTTTTAGAGTAGGCTTAATTCTTTCCTAACCAGAATGAACATTTGCGACTCTCTGCGCAAGGAATGCCAACCGCCTCTATTCACTTACTGTGTAAATTAAAAAATATCCACTTCCTTATGGACTCACGCTGTGAAAATAGCACATTTCTTCAGTTTTTGTGAATAAGATAACACAAAGAGGTATAACCATCATATCAGAGCTACAACAACCGTAACCTTGTGGCCTAGTAGAGCAAAAGTATAAAAAGCGAGAAAATGGTTGAATGAAAAATACAAAAAAAATCGCAAACAAACAAATTATTCGCACACTTATGTACGTAAATATATTCTATGCATGTATAGTAATGGTTCCATGCCACTAGTCTCTATATTTACGTTTATTTTTACCGTTGAGCCACTTAATGAAATTATTCAAAGTATGCAAGTGTGAATGTGTGTGCGAGGCTGTGCTTGTGTGATCATAAAATAAACTGATTGCACTTGCAATCGTAATCGCTCTCATCATTAAATCTTATCTACTTATCGTGATTTGCGAACGAAATGTCAATAACAATGTTATAATTTCGAAAGACATGCAAATTTATGTAAATAGTTTATCTGTACGCGTGCGCCGCAATTTACAATTGTTTATTCTGATGTACAAAGATTTCCGCTTTTCATGGACGTACTTGAATTCAGGTACATTAATTTAAATAAATTATTGTTTGATTATCGGTATGTTCGAAAGTTCAAACAGCTGGCATAATGATCTCATATTAAAGGATATCATTGTCTTGAAGCCTCACATCCTTCTACACCTTTTCAGTTTTAGTTCTGAAAATTGCAAATCAAATTCAGAAAGTTGCAATTCTAATTCAGAATTTCCAATTTAAATTCGGGATTTTCATTTCAAATTCAGAAAATTACACTTCAAATTCAGAATTTCCAATTACCATTCAGCAAGTTACAATTCAAATTCAGAAATTCAATTTTAAATTCAGAAAAGCCCAATTCAAATTCAAAAAGTTACAATTAAAGTTTAGAATTTCCATTTCAAATTTCAATTTTTTTTTTTCCTCCAAATTCTATAATTTTCGAAGTTATGCCTTTTAAATGAAAATCTATATTATGTACTAAATTTGATGGAGTTTAACGATGAAGATATACCCATTTGAAGTGGACTATGCCACTCCCATTTTCCAAAAAACCACTTACGTACGTATACCCCAATCTCGTGTACTTAATTTGAGCAATTTACACTTTTGGTCGAGGGCAATGTATTTACCAAGTTTCCTTGAAATATCTTTACATTTTTACTCGAGTTGTCCGATGCACTGGTGGACGGACGGATGGCAAATACATACATATACGGATATATTTATATACACTCAGTGGATTTCTCTTTTTTGTTTTGAATAGTTTGATGTATATATGTATATATGTCTGTAATTAAAATATTTTATAAATAACTGTTTTGTGAAAAAAGTTATAGTATTCTGGGCCCTTGTCCGGGTTGCCAGAATTTTTTCGTGAAAAATCTTTTATGTGAATTTTAAGCCTTGAAAAATCGGACAAAATTATAATAAATTAAAAGTAAACTTTTTTTTAAAGAAATATCTTTCTTGCATATTTTATTAAATTAACCCTTTTTTTATTTATATCCTGAAATATGAACAAGTTTTTGAATTCAGCGCAAACAGGTTCAGTTTAATAAGATTTACAAGTATTGTTTGTGATGCTTCAAAAACATAATAATTGCAAAAAGTTGCAAGAAGCCACTAAATATGGAATATAGAATGGGCAACATACAAATACATATATATTTAAATTTATCTACTTAAGGTTTAATGTGAATTGCAGCTTTTATGTGATATAATAAATCTTTGTTTTTATCTTAGTCAGTATTATTGCGTGTAAAGAATGCCACTCAAATTTATGGTTTCCAATTTGGTACGAATCTAGAAAGTCGGCGTAAATGTGGGGCGGCGGTGGGGAGTTAAAGTGACTATAAATTGAGCATGAAATTTGTAGCTCAGCAATGCCAATTTTTGCCCGATGAAATGATTTCGAATGTATAACTATTCAAAGAAATCAAAAGCAGACATCTAGCCATCCCTATTCGAAACAAGTATACAAAAGGTAAAATAAGACAAAAATTGGCAATTTGAGTATAAACCACATACAAAATCTTCACCAAGTCCTCTCAGTTGCCATCATAGTGAAGATTTTTTTATATATGCAGCCGTGCTGCCATTTCACATTTCACATTTCAATTCCACTATGTGATTTTGAAAATTTCTGTGTAAGCGAACACATGTGTGTCCAATATCACAAATTTTCCGTATTAGTTATATCGTTGTGGCAATTCACTAACAGCTGTTGTTGTAATTCACCTTTCGGTTTGGGCAATGTATGTTCTTGACGCATCATCAGCAAATAATTTAAAAAATACTTATATTGTAATACAGTACTAATTCAAAAATGCCATGAATGACACCTAAACATAACAATGATTATTTTTTAGAAATATTCCAGTCGAAAATAATTACACATTTTAACGCCTTTTTTCATTTACAATTCATTTCATTGGCAACAAAGGTACTGGATTCAAATCACAAAAATGTGAATGTGAAAATGGGAGCATAAAATGGGTTATTTCAAACCGAATTCACAGCGAATTTTGTAAATTTGAAAATGGAAGGACTGCTGATGGTTTTGGTTTCGTAATTGTGATAATTTACATATTCAAATTTATTTGTAACGAGTTGTTGATTCAAAACTGCGGCAATTTGATTGCAGTTTTGTGAGATTTTACAAACAAAAAAAAACTTAAAATGCGCAGTTTTCTACGCGCAGACATTTCTCGTTCTTGTGGTAAACATTTATTTTTTATTATTTTTATTATTCGCATTCTGCAGCAGTTAGTACGAGATAATATGTTTGTTTGCCATAAAAAGAGTAAATAACTTATATCCACAATCAATTACAAAAATATAAAAATGCGACCTTACAGTACTTCTCAATAAAAATAAAAAAATTAGAACAAAAAACACATTTCTTTTGTTGGATAGCGAAGCGGACCAGAAATGTTTTTTGTATCAGAACATATTTATGCATATGAGTATTAGGGTGGGTCAAATTGTATAGCGCTGAAAAAAATTTCAAAACATCAGCACGATTCCGTAAGCATATGCACCTCTAAAATGAATTTCGAGTTTGCACAATTTTTTCGGCAGTTATTTTCAAAAATATTAAAAAGTTTACTGCATTTCAATTGCAAAAAAAAATATTGAGAATATGCATACGGGGCTTTTTCGGATCGGGTAATCTTTTTTTCACATTAATTTTTATTTTTGACTCCCACCAGGGCCATTTTCGTACTTTGTTTTCCCTCTTTTTCGCGTCTTTGACCTTCTCTCAATTCAAGATACCTCAAAATGTGCAGCGCCGAAAATGAGGAGGTGCACCCTTACACGACACATATCGGTTTCAGTCAATTTAAGAAAAAAGATTCGTTCTTTTTATTTGCTCTCTGACTTTCTCTTTATTCTGCTATATTTTTTTATTAACAATTGTATTTATCGCTAATTAATAAATACAATAATAATTCTGATTTAACAAATTTTCAACTTAAAAAATAAAAACGAGAAAAAATTCCAATTGCATCCATTTTCACAAGGAATAAAAATACGAGTTTGTTTTAGAAAATACTTCCAATGCATTATTTTTGAAAGTCTTTCTTGCTTTTATGTCTGGGGTATTTTGCACGGTTTTCTAATGTAATCGACATAAGTAGCTACATTTCGATTCGGTTCTAAAACGTTTGGATACGCTAGCCAGGAAATTAATGTGTCTTTTGAAGTTTATAATGAGTTTCTTTTGAACTCTCAGTTGCATCGGATCTTCCATACGTTTCCGATAATGTATTATTTTTTTATTGCCAAATCGCGTATTTTTCTCTCATCGTTTAACAACATTGCTAATAAAATGTTTTCCTCCGTGTGAGCGAAGAACGTGTTTTCTTTTGCAACATTATTCATAATTCTTCTTAAACTGAAATGTAAATATTGTGTGTTTCGTATAGTCGTAAAATTCCACTTCCTATGCCAGCAAATGCTCATCATCACAGCATATGACAATCAAAGAATCCAGAGAAATTTTTTTTATTGACGAAAAATTTATTCAAACTGTTGACTTTACTTTCCGCATCTTTATGTTCTAGTTTTGTGTAGCCTAACTATTGTGAATTTGTTTCCATCAAAACAACCAGATGAGGATCTTTCACCATATGTGGATAAAGTTTTTGATCGATTATTTCCATTGTAAGTGCATCATTTTTTCTTCCGTCTAATGAAAATGCAACAATTAAAGTGAGCGCATAATATTTTCAACGAAGAACTTCTGGTCTGCGTAAACTCAAAAATTGAATTTTTAAAGGAACTTTAGTAGTCATTTTAATAATATTCATCGCTGAACATTTTGAGGTATTTTGAGTTAAGAGAAGGTCACAGATTTGTCCATTTGTGCAACAATATCTTAAATTTTCCACAAAAAAGGTGAACAACTAGAGTTCAAAAAATCCCCCTGGTGACAGTCGAAAATAAAAATTAATGTGAAAAATAGATTCTTCTATACACATTTTCAATAATTTTTTGCAATTGAAATGCACTAAATAGATCGACTTTTTAGTTTGTTTGAAAATAACTGCCGGAAAAAAATTCCGCAGACTCAAAATTCATTTTAGAGGTAAGATTCTTTGGGTCAAAATACTTGGTACGATTCATAGTACGAGAAACGCGTTGATGCTTTGAACACTTTTAATTGACCCACCCTATAGAGTATAGACATATATAATTATATGAGTACGACTTCAATAAAGATAGGCGACGATAGTGATAATATTTTTATGTACGGAAATTTCCATTTCCTATCATAACGAGACTAGCATAATTCTATATTATTTTATCGGTACTAAACAAGCGTTGTATGAGGTAGACACCGCAATGCAATAAACGACGAAATAAATCAATGCTGTAAATAAGGATAACCAAAAAAAATATTTGGGTGATTCACAAGGTGTCGTAATGTGTTGTAAGTCATAAAGTCATAAAATTAAAAAAAAAATACAAAATTGCATGGTTTTAATTATTTGTTTCAAAGCAATCCAAAAACATAAATTTTGTAATCTAAAATTTTGAGACTTTATGATTTATGATACTTTGTGAATCACCCAATTGAGTTTTTTTTTTAATTTTCGACATATGCGACTATTTGTCGAAGTGAAACAAAGTTGGTCACTAAATAAAAAATATCTCTCGATATTTTTGTACAATTATGTGTATATCAATCTGTGCAAATATATTCCTAAAAACATAAATAAGTATATATGTACATATGTACTATATGCCATTTTCAAGACGTGTTCTATATTTTTTACTTGTTATTTTTCTTTTCAATTATCAACCTTTTCCAGGTACTTATATTACACCATCCCACCCGATTCTGAACCCACAAAAAAACTAGGTTAAAAATAAAAAATATCCGTATCTTTCCGATTTTCATGTTTGCAATAAAAATTTGTACTTGGTCGGACGGTCTGATATTAGCTACTTTATATTTAAAGTGTAAATATTTGTCAAGCACAAGCACAACTTTTGAAGTGCAAACATTGAAGAAAGGCACATTTTTCCTAAATTATTTGTTTTTCCAAATTATTCGCAATACTTTCATAATACAGTTGTTTTGCTGAAATGAAATGTGTTTGTTCAACAAGGTAACTAAGTTAATTGGAATATTCTATATTTCACCATCAAATTTTATAAGTAACAACAATCTGGCAAAAGTGCTGAAAATGTTATCTGAAAACAGTTGTGCTAAGTATTTTGTGTATACAGTAGTTTAAAAGCTTAATTAACTCGTTCAATAACTAACTCACTACAAGTTTAGAACTAAATTCCCAGTCATGAAGAAATCGATTTGGAATTTTTTTTTTTTTGTGGGCGGTCCAGTTACGTTTTCCACCAGAGGTTCTATAATGTGTTTGATATTATTAAATATGAATCCGGGCGAAGTATAAGCCCAACACCAAAAAGAGAGGAACCGAATTTGTTTTCTTTTTGATCAATTTTAGATGGTTAAATTACAAACTCAACTGCTTACAGTAAAACAGAAACTTGCCATATTGAGTTTTTGAACTATCTCATTCCATGCTTACGGACTATTTCCATTTTTTACCTAAATTACTCCATTCTGCTTCTAGAATAGAAATATGGAAAGAAATTTGGAGGACACGAACCTTTGGTAAAACTTTATCCAAGCGCACCGTGTGCATCCGCTTTCTTTAAAATACCTTTTTTTTTAATGAGTGTGTGTGTACGCACAGTTTCCAGTAATAATTCCGTTTGATCACTCATTTTTAATCGAAATTCTTTCATAATAGATAATGCAGATAATTTTGATCGTCCTTGATATATCTCTGCATTTCATGCAGATCTCTTGTGACCTTCCATTTTATCTAGGTATTTCACACTATTCTTGCCTTTATATTTTGTTACTAAAATCGGTACGATTTCGTAAACATTTTTGATTACTTTTAAACAAAATTTTTAGATTTCGCATAAAACTAATTTCGTTGCATAACAAATATACTTTTTATAGTTTAACATTTAGTATTTTCTCCGCTCGAAAATATGTATAAAACCGTATCGATTTAAAATCGAACGATTTCCAGCACACATCAGATTAATTTTAATTTTTCGACGAAATTTCAAAATTCGTCAAATTATTTGAATACCATATTTCCGCTATGTTTTGGAATTACCAAACATTTTGCTATTTGAATAAAATCATGAACAAACAAACTTAATCGCTTTTACAGGTGATTGAATGGGCGAAATTTTCTAATTGTATTTCTGCCATGAAAAAACGTCTGACAAAATTATCTTCGAACTATGTGCTGCAAGCGAAAAATTATTATTATTATTATTATTATTCATGTAATAAAGCACTGAATACTTTGATAAAAACTGTAGGTCGGCATCAAAATGTGGGTCCTCAATTTGCATTATTTACAACATCTAGACCCACACCACGGATTGTAGAATAAGTTTGGCCAAACATCAAGCTATGTTGCGTAAGCGCCAAATTATTTTTATTATAATATTATTTTTCAGTTTAAGCTTTCTTAACCGTTCGTTGATCTTTGGGTATTAAAAAATTTTTCAATCGAGCTGAAATTGAATGACTTTTTCACCAAACTATTTTTGAACAAAATCGATTACTTTTGAGGGATATGTAAGAAAAATTATTTGGTTTTCCACTTTATGGATAGAATTCTACCAAATCCAAAGTCATCCTCGTCTTCGTCAAAACTAAGAGACCAATATTTTTCACCGATTGATCCACAGCCAGCTACCAACCGACTTTAATCGTCTGATATAAAGGGTGGTTAAATTTTAAGGGCCGATGTTGATTTTGAATAAAACACAAATTATTTTGGAAATTATTGTAATTTCTTTTTATTATGATAATATGGTGTGGTTCAATTATGTGTGGAACAAAATATCGGCCAAATGTCCGCCGCGACCTCGATGGTCCAAATTTTCGATGACGCTGAGGCATAATTGAGGTTCTATGCCGTTAATGTGCCGAATTATCTCATCCTTTAGCTCGTGAATTGTTGCAGGTTTATCGACGTACACCTTTTCTTTCAAATAACCCCAAAGAAAGTAGTCCAACGGTGTCAAATCTTATGATCTTGGTGGCCAATTGACATCGCCACCACGTGAGATAACACGGCCATTGAATTTCTCGCGCAAAAGAGCCATTGTTTCGTTGGCTGTGTGGCTAGTGGCACCATCCTGTTGGAATCACACATCGTCCACATCCATATGTTCCAATTCGGGCCATAAAAAGTTCGTTATCATCTCACGATAGCGAACACCACTCACAGTAACTGCCTGACCGGCCTCATTTTTGAAAAAATACGGCCCGATGATGCCGCCAGCCCATAAACCGCACCAAACAGTCACTCTTTGTGGGTGCATTGGTTTTTCGACAATCACTCTTGGATTATCATTCGCCCAAATGCGGCAATTCTGCTTATTGACGAATCCACTAAGGTGAGGTGAGGTGAGGCGATATGCATTTTGATTTGAACGCCCATTTTCATAATAAGCCTGAATAACTCTAACACATTGCTCGATTGTGTATCTTTCCATGTTCAAATTGAGTTAGTCTGAAATTGAGAAATGTCAAATTAAATGCAGAAAAAAACTTGACGTTTAGGTGTGGATCACATTCAACATTGGCACTTAAAATTTAACCACCCTTTATTAAATATGTTATTTCTGGTTTTAATTTTATAAATCAAAAATGAGAGTGTTAGTTGATTTATATTGATGACTTTTATTTATAAAATAAAAATAACTGTTATTTAGTGCGAAATAAAATAAAAGTCGAAAAATAATAGTTAAAAGGCGATTTTTATAATAAAAATTTTAACAGTTACGGTCACCTCAAATGACTTTGTAATCGACAGTTTTTTTATACCCCTTTTTTTGGGAAATTCCCCTTTGAGAGGCTATTTGAAACTGAAATATGCCAAAAACAAAGAGGTATAAAAATTGTCGGTTACAAAGTTATTTAAGGCGACCATTTAAATATCGGTTTTAGCTTTGAGCCATCTTTTGTGTAATTTTTGGATGCATTAATTTTAAAAGGGCTGACGGAATTCTTAAAAAAAAAATATAATAATATTTGGGCTTATTTAAACCTTTTATTTTAGAAAAATATAAAAGAAAAATTCTCCCTCGTACAAAGATCAGCCATCAGAGATATGCAGACGAATAACGAATTATATCAAAATATATTTAACTACTGTAATTCTTGCTTAGTAACTAGACACACATAAAACTTGGTTACCTTTCAAGTCGAATTCATATACGGTGAAATTATTAAAGCAGCTGATGACTACTTATTCCACTTATTCCTATTTTGCCTTTATCCATGACATACTAAAAACGAAAACTAATGGCGTCCATTCTTCTATTTTCTTTTATCGTGGCATCCTTAAATTGAAAAATGAGTTCGCCTTTTCATCACCTTATACGCCTTAGTTACTTATCTAGTCTTGTATAGCGGAAATTGCTACATATATTGTATTTATTAAATTATATTTTCTTTTGTTTTAGGAAATGCATTTTAGTTGAGCAACTAAGTGCAGTGTGATTTTTTCAAAGCCAACGTAGCGACATACAACCATACATACATACATAGATAGAAATAAATTTTAGTAGATACAGATAAAATTAACATTTAACTAAACTACTGCTGAGTTAAACAATGGAGGACGTTGCAAAAAGTGAGAAATTTAATGGACACAAATTGGAGATAGCGCACCATGATCCGTAAGTAAAAATATAAAATAAAGATACCTACGTACACAAAAACATTTCTCATATTATTTCCAAAGTATTCAGACAGATATGTATACTAAATATGTACACTTTAAAGTACATGCTAGTTATACGGTGGTTTTTTACATACGCGCACTCAATTTTTACCTACATACGTACATTTTCAAACTTCGTAATTACTTTATTGTTACTTAACATCTGCATATTGAAATTCCGCAATCTACTTAATAATTATTTTTAAAGTTAAAAAGTTGTTTGACAAGAAAGCCAACTCAACCCAAACCGCCTTCTCACTAACAAAAGTTCCGTATGCTGTTTGCATACAACAACATAAATTGACTTGGTACGTGTAGATACATACATATATTGACCAACATTTTGCTTTATTGCACAGTGTGTTATTATCACACCGATGGCATGCAAAAATTAAGATACGCTTTGCTTTATTAAATATCTGTATATTTAAATCTTTCGCAATTATTTGCTTTCAAAGGAGTCGTAAGTCTTATACAAATCTATTGTGGGGTGTAGATTTATGATAGCGATAACTAATATTCACACTCTTGCCTTATGGTTGCCACTTCTTTATACATATGAACTCTTTATTGCTTTTGCACACTGGGACATTTAAATTTTGTAAACAAAGACTTGTGTGCTGTTTGTAAATAACAAACAATTGGAAACTCGAACAGAGGTATGTAGTTAGTTAGTATAAACAGAAACATACATACATATGTACATATGAAAGTGAAATACTGAAACAAAACCAATTAATAGAGTGTTTTTATTTTTTTATTTTCTGCTAATTAAGTCATTTTCTATTATCCATTGTCTCAATGAAAGCGATAGTTGTGGCATGCGATATTATTTTAGCCATGGTGCTTACGCAAGGGGGTGCGGGGTTTTTGTTTTAAGAAACTCTCTGGATACTATAGGAAAACTTTTTCAACACCTTTAAAGGAAACCTATTTGTACAAAAAAGAATGTAAAAAGCTTCTTAAAACGAAGCGGACAACTGAGCCAATTTTAGTTTGAAAGAATAATCGTATTTGTGAAATTCGCATTGCCAAAGAAGAATGCAATATATTAAAGAAGAATGCAAGATATTATACAATAACTTTGTAAAGGAATTTGAAATAATAGCTTTATTAACAAAAACAATGCTCCGAAAATAATGATTATTTTAAAAAGATTACATTAAATAGTCAAAAGCATCCAAATATCGGAAAACTGTTTTGAATAAATGTACCTGCATATCTTTTTATGCCCTGTATGAATATGAAGCGATTTAAAAAAATGTTGCGTGGTATCTCAAGAAACTATACACTCCTATGCTAGAATCAAAGTTTTCGTAGTTGCGGATTCGTAGCTTCGCCCCCAAAATTTAAAAACAGTAACTGTAAACTGTACTCCGTTCGTAACTCTCCACCGCGTTGCCAACCAAAAGCAGGAAATACGAAGTTCTTAAACAGCTGTTTTACAAAATGTAAGTTGTTTAATTAATTTCATTTATATAGTAATGTTTAATGGTAATTAATGGTGTACAATTTTCGCCTCCTCTTAGACGGATTTAGCAGTGTTTTAAGTATTTTGAGCGAAGTTAAAAAATCTTTTAAATATGCGCTAATAAATCTTTTTTCTATAAGCAATTAAAGTTACATACTTTTTTTTTAGTTGTTCTTTCATTTATATACATAAGTTTTCATTATAATTATTTGTTTGGTAAAACTCGTTCAGCTCCGACATCAATTGCTCTTCGTACACGATTTTCGTAAATTGACAGCTACATATGTACGTCGGATTTGGGCATACCGATTCTACGATTCATAGCACAATCGAACTTACGACGGATTCTAGCACAGAGGAGATAATTTTTAATTATTTTTAGATTTTTGTTAATCGCTTCGAGTGAGATTTGTTTGAGAAAAATTAAAACAAGTTTTTACGAATGTTATGAATAATAATCCAAATCCAATCAAAACAGAATTATTAGTTACAATTTTTCGCTCTAAACAAAAGGTTTTTAAGGTAAGTGTTTACTTTTTTATTAAAAATTAACATATGTGGGTTCGTGCATTCCCAACGGGTGGCAGAAGTGAAACTTTATATGAAAATTCCAGAGGTGGAAAGGGTTACAATATATTTTCTTATATTGTTATTATTTCTTTGCATTCAATGTTTTAAATAATTCTCTTCAAAAATGTGCTTGAAACTAAGCTTTCCTAAACTTCTTTCTTTCCATATTAATATTGTAATATTTTAGTTAATTTATTAATATTACTTTTAAACTTTTTAAATATGTGACAATCCTATTCAAAACTATTTTTAAAGAATTTTTTTTTATCAATTTTTCGTTTGGAAATATTTCTTTAATTTTATTAGTTTACTTTTTCAAACAGATGACAACTCTATTCACGAATATTTTCAATCCTTGTACTTCTTAACTTATTAATTGAGTTTAATTCAAGTTTTTTCAGAGATGGCTGTTCAAAATTTGACTTAGAACAAAGCCTTTTCAGTTATTTACTTTTGGTACACATATTTTAATATTTCATCAACTTATGTTATCAAACAGGTGGCAACCATCTTCAAATTAAGGGTTTCATATTATATTAAATGAATTAGTGACTTTTGACAAGTTTGACTAATTAAAAAAAAGA
Organism: Anomoia purmunda; assembly: GCA_951828415.1. NCBI lineage: Eukaryota > Metazoa > Arthropoda > Insecta > Diptera > Tephritidae > Anomoia > Anomoia purmunda. Next base: position 28,488,735 of record OX639996.1, on the reverse strand, counting down.
AGAAATTATTTTTGACTTAGTTCTTATGAAGCCCGAAATCTCGTATTAATGAAAATACCATTCGTCTGTTGGATTCTATCTCATGTCGATGGATTAAGTATAAATGAGTTAAAAAATCCCGGAAGAGCCAAAGTTTGATTCAAATTTCTCATTCCCAGTATTTTTGTTGGAATCATGAGATGTATTCAAATATCATTCTAGGTCAGTACAATAATCTCAAGGTACTTTTTGTTTTTCAAAAAATTTATATTTTTCTCATTTCTGATATCGCTAGAAAGTTGGGAAGTGAACAGACCACTGATGATTTTGTGCGATGATTTTGTTCGATGATTTGGTTCGAATGTGATATATTTAGGAAAATGTTAAATTTACTTGCAAAACATTGAACTTGTCTCTCATTTTCTTTCATGAATGCAAATATATCCCTAGAAACGTTTATCTGTTTTTTTTTTCTATTTTGATTTCCATTAAAACTTCGTTTTTTCACTTATAATTGAGGAATTGGCGTGCTTTGTAAGTGTTTTCGGCAATATAGAAAACATTTATGTGTATGAATTTTTGACAACCCCCCATAAAAATAATCTGGATACGTGCCTGCGTAAGCCATGGATTTCAGTCAAGACAAGGTAAACTTATGAAAAATTTCAAATGAAGCGGGCTTCAGGTTGCCGGCCTTGAATGAATTGCACTTGATTAAACCGTTCTCTCCTCCACTTCAGCCAATTCAACAATCTAAGACACAAAAAAACAGCTGTCTATGAATGTGTGATATATTTACTCCCTTTATAATCAGCTGCTTTGAACTTCACACAAAGCATTCGACACACAAAAAAACAACAATGATCAGGCCATGCAGCTAATAAAATACCCATTACACGGCTTAAGAATTCTATACATACTCGTATATTTGTTTTATTGATTTAAGTTGCTCCATAGTCCAGAAAATAATTATATTCAACTCGCTTAGATGTAACTGAGTGGATAAAAATTTGTAAAGCTTTTGATGCTTTTATTGTAGCCTCACCATTTTTCCAGGGGAAAAGACATAGTTTCAAAATGGATGGTTAAATTTGCATTCTTCCAAACTAAACTGCATTCGATTCCGATAATTCCGGTAATTTTTTATATTATTTTTACCACACTTTTAAATCGGGTATGCAACGCTAGTGCATTAATTACAAGATTCAAGTGGCTCGAGGTTACCGATGATTTTTTATTTAATTTTTCGGCGGTAGTGTTATTCGTTTTCATCCGTAGATAAATAAATTTTGCTTATGTGTTATAAATGCACAGCATCGCCATCAAAAAATTGCCCAAAACTAACAGAAATTACACTTAACTTGCACTTTATTATTCTAAAATTAAATAAACTAGAAATTTACATGACATTTTTTTTAATTTGCTGAATTTTTTTCATTCGGAATTAGATTTTATGTGGTTTTTGTTATAGAATGATTTATATTTTGATAAAAACTTAATAAAAAAGTTTACGCATGAAAAACATTGTAAGTAAGTAAAAAATTTTCAGTGCGAATATTATTTTCCGTGGAGTATGAATATTTTATTCTTATTTTTTTAATAAGCTAACCAGAAAAGCATCTGCAAATTTTTCACTTAGTATCAGCGTTGTATAATTGTCCTACCTTTGGAAGTACCAATATTATGCATAGCGAAATGGTTTTTTTTCGGTATACTCAGTTTTTTTTAGGTAATATTAGTTTACATTATAAAAATTATAGGTAAATTGACGGGAGTCTGATGAACTGAAATATAATAATATAGTGGGGTTTTACCATATGATCATCCCTCTGGCCACCACCTTTAATAAATTTGAGACTTTCAGTTAGAGACTTGAGACGATTAGAACAATCAACAATTGATAAATGCAGCCTCTCATCCATATGCACATTCGATTCAAAATAGGGCAGACAAAGGTACATAAACAAACGTAAATACATTAATTTTTTTGTATTATGCGTTATAAAACTTAAGTTTTACTTTCTACGGGTTTAGGCAAAATATATCGTACGATTAAGGGGCAGATTGAGTGTTACTTCATTTTCGCGTTTGTTCAATACTTTGTTTCAATTTCTTCGTTTTGTGTCCTGCTCAGGACCAACTGATAAATTATTGACTTTATTTTGTGACTAGAGACTAGAAACTTGAGACGACTTACTGAATACCGAATAGTCTCAAAATCTATCTCACCACCGAAAAGTCTCAACTAGGGACTAGAGACTGCTTATAGAATACCGGAATAAGGCAAAATATCCCACTGTGTGGTATCGAATGCAATAAAGTCGCCGACTATCAAACAAAATGTGGATCAGTTACAGTCCTAAGAACCATTTTGTGGTCCTCTATACTCATATGATAATTGAGATGAATTTCGGAAAACATAATTTTGAATGGGGTTTTATTCAGCTTTCAATGCGTATAATGCAATAGTTGTACTTTTTTCCAACTTCTATATCAATTAGATCAAAAACGTTCGAGGATATACCGTTTATATATACGTTTACTTTCCAAATAAAACTTTGCTGACGTATTCAATTCTCTAACCCAACCCTGTACAACAACTTTAAGTAAATTTTCATTTACTCTTACTGAAATATCGAATTATTGGTCTTCGTAAAATACCGTTATGTGAGTATGATTATTACCAATTTTCAATACAAACCTACACTGGATTAAGGTAATGCAAGATCCAAGTTTCGAATATATCGAACGGTCGGATGCGCGGACGGACTGACGGACGAAAAACACGATTTCCACGAATATTCTATTTCTTGTAAACAAAATGTTTTAGCTAGCCGTTATTTGTATCTTGATACCAGAAATCAACAACATTATAATAATCATTTTTTTTTTGTTTTTTATGTAATTGGATATTGACAAGTTTTTTTTTTTTAATGTATGCATCTACATAACAGTTTTCGTATACATTTACCTATTAAAAATTTGAAGCAGATATTTTCTACTAAGTCTATGTTTTATTTTCTTCTTCTTTTTTAAATTTTTCAACTATACATATATGTACAGTAGTTTATTGAAAAATATTCTTTCTAAATAATTTTAATTCATTATGAAGTTATTATTATTCTTTTTCGAAACAGCACAGAAATAGTTGAAGCTGAACCATTGACATGGAAATTTTGGAAGAAGCGTCGTTATGTTGTCGTTTTGTTAGCATTTTTTGGATTTTTCAATGTCTACTCGCTGCGCGTTAATCTCAGTGTCGCCATTGTGGCTATGACTGAGAATCGTACTGTCATCGATGATGCCGGCAATATCTCATATGAACAAGATTTTCCATGGAATCCGAAACAGAAAGGTCTGATATTGAGCTCATTCTTCTATGGTTACATAACGACACAATTTATTGGTGGTTTTATTGGCGCTAAAATTGGCGGTAACATTGTAAGTGAGAATGCGCATACCAATAGTTACATATGCAGATACTAAATGGAAATAAATTTGCAATTCTTTTTTTTTTTTGTATTAGGTATTCGGCTTGGGCATCGGCACGACTGCACTGCTAACACTCCTCACTCCGATGGCGGCTAAACATAGCCTTGAAATGTTCCTCGCTGTCCGGATCATTGAAGGTATTTTTGAGGTAAGTTTGTAGTTTTGTTGAAATGTTTGTTCAATTTTTTTTTTATATATTTATATAACTTTTGCTTACTATTTTATAATAAAACTCAGACCGGTAATAAATAGTATAACCACAATAAAAGTTAATTGCATGAAATTAATTCTTATCTTTTTATAAAAATTAAACGAGGCTTACTTTTCTGTTTTTTATGTTCTTTATTTCAATAATATTAGAATAATTGTTTAGACTTTAATTAGTTTTATAAGTTTTGTGTATTTAGTTAATTGAAATTAAACAGAAGGTAATACCTAAAGGTTGAAATGGGGATTAAATGAATCAAATCTTAAAACTAAATAATATATAATAAATGTATATTAAGTTCAAGAGATAACGTATGGGACAGAAAAATATATAATTTTTTTCGTAGCTATATATATTTATATATAATAGTTACCTGCAATAGGAAAGTAGGTAAAATTGCACTTTATTCAATCTTATTACAGTCCAAATGTATATTTGGTACAGCCGGTTTAATTTGGCACCAAAAATTTGTATGCAATATTAGGTATTTTGGTCGCAAGCAGTTAATATAGATTGCGAAGTACTTTAATTTACATCTCCTGAAAAAAATGCTGACGTTGGAAATATACGAAGTTTTTTTTTATTTTACTCTATGACCATCAAAGCTGGTTTTGAATAAAGTTGCAAGTAAAAATTTGAACATGGTTGACGGAACGGTACTTAGATCAATTTTGGTAAAAGCCGAACGAATCTTATAAACCAATCAGTTTTGAAAATTCTAGATTTTTATTAAAGTTATTAAAAATAGCATCAGTATAAAACTGACCCGGAGCACTATTCAATGATTCCCTACTGGATATATTTGATCGAAAAACTGACAGATTTATTGAGGCTATTTTTTCAACAAAAATATGAGCCAAAATTTCACAATTTCTTGAAAGTAGATGCTCGTTAAGAAAAGTGTCCAATGCGTTATTTAATGAATAATTTCTGTGAATATTATTAATGCAAATCAGATACCTGTCATGTATGTCCGAAAGGCGGGTTTGAGTTTTTTCCAAAGAGAAACATATTAAAACTAAATAAATAACATCCGAAACCGAACTTTGGTGACAGAAGTCGAAGTTCTGTCTTTTCTACCTACCACGTAAGGATTGTGTATGGATCCTAAAGTTAATTTTTGGCGCCTTTTCAAATACATATGTTTATTTTAGTTTTCCATAAGTAACTATTTAATAAACTTTAGAATTCTTGGGTAGATGCAAGCCTATGTTGTTAAAATTTATTTTTTGCTTCTTATGCCGGTATTCTGTAAGTAGTCTCTACACACTAATTGGGATTATTCGATGATGAAATTGATTTTGAGACTTTTCGGTATTCAGTAAGTCGTCTCAAGTTTCTAGTCTCTAGTCACAAAATAAAGTCAATAGTTTATCAGTTGGTCCCTGTCAGGTCACAAATACAAGAAATTGAGACAAAGTATTGAAAAAAGTAAAACTTAATTTTCATAACGCATAATTAAAAAAAAAAACTATTTGTTTACATTTACTTATGTATGTTGTTCTGCCATTGTGATCGAATTGGTTTTACGATAAACATATTGTTTTACTTTTTTCAGAGTCATAATGCTGTTGACAAAGAATCTAAAAAGTGCGCTATCGATGAACACATTTTCATAGAGATATATTGTGCATCTCTAGCTGAACATGCGATTAGCTGATTGTCTCTACTGCTTTTCACCACAGTCTTTGGGGAATTTTTTTTATGCTGTTGCTGAAAGTCTTTTTATTGACTTGAGATGATACTGAGTTACAGAATACCGGCATTAGTTTACTTACTTCCTTTTTTTTGGAGTTTATGCCTTTCTTAATCGCTTTAATAGTACAAATTTTTTTCCTCTCATGAAGATGAAATGCTATTATAACTTTGGTCCGATGTTTCTAGAAGAAGCAGAGATAAGCACTTACCCAAGCATATCCAAGTGATCAGGGGTGATTCGATTTAGAAATGTCTCTATGTTTGTTTAAACGCAACCAAATCCCTAAGTTTTAGAGATATCTCACTGAAACTTGGTAATTCTCTTAGATTTTAAGAGGGGAATCCCATGTCAACGGGTAAAAAAATCTATTTTTTTCTCTACATTAAGAAAATTTTATACATACATATGTATATTCAGGAATATCCCGGAAATATGGTATGGTGTTATCCCTAATTGACAGAGATATGAATATTTTCGGTGTGGAAAGTTGCAAGAAACCCGCTTAACCGATTTGCACAACTTTTTGAACACTTATGCAAAACGCAATCATCTAGTCCTTGAGGGATTTTTTCTCCAAAAACACAATGTTTATAAACATTTTGTTGAAATCATAACGTTCAAAATTTGATAGCTTTTTTCTTGATATTCCAAAAACAAAAGAAACAAAATTTTTTTGGAAAACCAATCCGTCAATGACTAGTAGAGGCAAAAAGCAGTTCCTAGATTTCAGTAGATTTTACTATATCCGCATTAGAAGTAAAGTTACGATTTAAATCAATTTTTAAGCAGGAAAGTTAGAACTTAGAAAAATATTTTCGAAAAAGTAGTTAACTTTTAATTTCAATTTCAATTTTTCTTTTGTCTTATTACATACAGGGCGTCACCTTCCCATGCATACACGCTGTCTGGGCACGCTGGTCGCCACCACTCGAACGTTCGCGAATGGCGTCCATCGCTTTTGCCGGCAACTATGCTGGGACTGTTGTGGCGATGCCAGCATCGGGTCTATTAGCCTCGGCTTATGGTTGGGAGAGTGTATTCTATGTATTTGGTACGATTGGTTTGATCTGGTTCATTGTATGGATATTAATGGTGCGTTCGGGTCCGGATTGTGATCGTTTCTGTTCGGACGATGAACGTGAATACATACAGAAGAAAATTGGCTATAGTGGCAGTCATGATATTAAACATCCTTGGAGAGCGATTTTCACTTCGAAACCATTCTATGCAATTATAGCATCACATTTCTCAGAGAACTGGGGCTTCTACACGCTCCTCACGCAACTGCCTACTTTTCTGAAGGGTAAACAAGTTTTGCATGAGCGATATTTGAGTGAACATATTTCTAATTTTTTCTCATTCCAGATACTTTGAACTTTAATTTGGATAAGACTGGTTTCATCTCCGCCGTTCCATATCTTGCTATGGGTATCCTGCTCGGTATCTCCGGTTATTTGGCTGATTGGTTGCAGGTGAAGAAAATTTTAACAACTACACAAGTGCGTCGTTACTTCAATTGTGGCGCATTCCTCGCACAGACGGCATTTATGATTTTGACCGCCTATTTGCTGGATCCAACGTGGTCGGTTGTTTGCATTACTATTGCGGTTGGCTTAGGCGCCTTTGCGTGGTCGGGTTTTGCGTAAGTACTGCCTCTAGAAGGGGCAAAAATGGATCTTAAATTTAAAGCATCATTTAATTAAACGCCATCTCTATAGGGTCAACCATCTTGATATTGCACCGCAACATGCGAGCGTTTTAATGGGCATCGGCAATACGTTTGCCACGATTCCCGGCATCGTAAGTCCCATGTTGACCGGCTACTTAGTTACCGATCAAACGGCCGAAGAGTGGAAATTGGTATTTTTCATTTCCGCTGGTATCTATCTCATCGGTTGTCTCATCTATTGGTTCTGGGCTTCGGGTGAACTGCAAGACTGGGCGAAGACACCAGAACAATTAGCAACAGAAGCAGATCAAAGACAACGACGTGCACTGTCGATAAACGGCAGCGGAAAAGAAGGCTATGTGAATGCTGCTGTGGATCTGAAAGAACAATAATATATGTATATATTTGGTCTGCGATCGTGGCTTAAAGCCGATTTATTTAGATACATACGTTTACACAAAAGCACAGTTATGTACATAAGGAAGAATTGTGATATTATAAAACATTGGTAGCTTAGAGGCGGATATTGATAATTTACTGAAAATAAGCCATTTTGTGTTAATATATAAACATAATTGGTTTGTAGTGTTATTTGTAGTTAGATGTTCAGATATACAATAAATATACGAATCGGAACTTTTTTTTTAAGGGAAATTTATTTTCAGCGCCTAAAAGCATGCAGCAAGTAGTCTGGAAAGTGTAAAATAATGGGAGAGCAATAAAAATGCAAAGTGTGAGTGGAAGTGTAAGTGCCCAGTAAGAAATCCGCTAGTACCCAACTGATTAATTTCTACTTTAATTAAATACGTACCACGTACATACGTAGTTTCGGCTTTTAATCAGAGCTGAGAAAAGAGCAAAACTTAATCAATAATTATTATAGTAAGATACAAATTTTTCGAGTAAACTATAACCATTATTCAAAAACTTATTATTATTTAAAAGTCTTTTCCCTATAGTTATCACCGAGATAAATGTTTTTAAGTCTTCAAAGACATTTATTTTGGGACTTGTAGTGTACAAGTTTTCGCATAGTAACTATCAACGATATAAACTTTTTTAAGTCTTCAAAGACTTTTATTTCTCATAATAATTATGAGCGAGAAGGAAATGTTTAAGCCTGGAAGGACGAACTTTTTTAGGACGAATTCGATATTAGTTCGTGACTGATTTGGGACTACTTCAATATAATTTCAGGACCAGTTAGAGGCCACTTTTAGACTTGTCCGGTACTAGTTCGGTACTATTCCGAAATTGTTCCCTTTTCTAAGCCATAAAAAAGTTATCTTACACATAATTATTAGGCAAAAACTTCTATAATATAAATCTGAAAATAAAAGTCTTTGAAAAACATAAAAAAAATGTATCTCGCTGATAATTATTATGGAAAGACTTTTACAGTATAAGTATTAAAATAATAATTATTGTTGTTCGCACTAATAATTATTATCAAACGCCATGCATAATATAAGTTTCAAAATAAAAAATATCGATAATTTAAAAAATTTATCTGCCCCATTCTTATCAGTATTATGATGATCTTTTTTTTCAAATTCAACGGTAAAATAATTTTTATTCTAGATCTCTGCTTTTAATATATTGAGCACGAAATATAGATTATTGTTTTTTTTATTATAACGCCAAACACCAAATAACTAGGAAATATGCCTTTTACTTTTTAGGCCGACGAAAGAAGCACAAAATTAAAATTTATATGCTCTGTTCAAACATAAATGAAAATTTTTTCGATATTTGCACTAGAACTTATGTATAGCGTGGAAAAACAATAATATTCCTACTTTTGAAATAACCATGAACGCTAACAACTGGCGCCTATAATGAAGCGAGTTCAATCACAATAAATTAAATAAAGTACATACATTTTTTTTTTTAATTTTAGATCAATGGTACGTTTAAACCTCAACTTCGCTTCTAAGCACTGTATTAAAAATCAAAAATAAAATATGTGAGTTATTATTTATTAAAGAAAAGCAAAAACCATTGGTATATCTTATTAATAGCTTTAAAATCATGAGGACTTATCGTCTACTCAGTAAGAGAATTCTCATGGAAAGTTAGCTTTGAAAAGTCTGTACGATAATTTATTCATTATGCTTTTTGTGACTAAAAATCTAAAGATACGATACCCTTTATTTTCAATACATATCTGATAATTATCTAAATTATCTTTTTTATTAACTAACAGTAAAACGACGCTGTGGTGCCCCAGAATTTGATCCCACTAATTCCTAACTGCGAAATTTTGTTCGATCTACGTGTATCTTTCGCCAGGCCAGGAGTAATTATAATTAAATTTTATAAAGCGGTGCAATGAGATTATCTTTCATTAGGAGTCTTTTATAAATGTAAATGATAGCACTGTGAAGTATTTCGTTTTTTTTTTGTTTTCATTTACAAAAATTGATGAAACCAAGTTTTTTTTAGAAAGTTTGGGGTCATATGCGGGAAGTATTTTCCCAGTTTTCGCCCTTGGGGATTTTTACTTTTACGTTCCTAGACACCGAGAAGTATTAAAAAAAAGTTAAAATTAATCTAAGAGGAAATATTTTACCATCAAGAGGTCTTTCTGCAGATACTCGACAACCATGAAGTTTAGTGTGAGTTTTATTTTTACAAACAAAATCGCTATGGTGATTTTCGATCGAAAACTCAAGAGTAGATAAATGGTTTTACCAGAGACTGCAATCAGTACGTGTTATATTTTTTTATTTAAGTAAAATTTTAAAATTGGCAATCAATAATAATAATAAACTGGAGAGTTTCATTTTCTTGGTTTTATGAAACTTAACATTTTGATTTTTTTTGTCAGCAAAAGTAAACATTATTTTTTTAGTTATATTTTTTTTTTTTTTTGATCGAAAGTCAAACTTAGTGTTCGAGCGTTATTTTATCGTTAGCGTTTGAGTTTTTCTATCACCGAAACCCATTTTTATTTTGCAGCCATAAAATAATTATTTCTTATGCATTTTATGATAAATTTTCTAAAATTCTTACTAATAAAAATAGTCTTGAGCTCATAAAAATTATGGTTTATAGAAATAAATAGGGCGAAAAATTAATATAAGTATATTTTTTTTAATCAAAAAATAAAAGATAATACAATAATTAATATCAGTAATCGAGAAATAGCAATTCCCATAAAAAAAAGCATTATTTCCGAGCGAAAAAATATCACTGGAAAAACGAGTTTTATTTCTGAATAAAAAAAATATAACCCGATATATGGTTATTTTTTCTGAGCGACCAATAAAAATTTTAAAATAAATGTTAATTAAAATTTTTTACAGATATCGTTTAAAAATTTTAAATCGGAACAAATTTATTGTATAAAGGGAAAGAAAATATACTAAAACTATTATCCGATATTTGGAAGCTTTTAACGGTTATTTTTGGATAGGGAGGTCATAAAATCAAATTGCATGCGCGAGGTATTCCTTTTTGTATTGTTTTCATTAAACTAAATAATTTTTGCTAGTTTATGTAAAATTGACGTACTACATTTTCCAGATATATTGACGACAGTTAAAAGTTTATTGTCTACATTTTTGGGGTTTAACCATAAAAACTGATATTGCTTTTATTGATATTTTATTCAGATTCCAAAGATCATAAAAATTAAAACTATAATTAATATAGTTTAGTGTTGCACTCTACTGGAAAAAGTAACATATACTTAAAAATACAAGTAGAGTGGCCAAGAAATTAATAAATACCCATATTTCAAAACAACAGCGTTGTTTGAATGGCGTTGAACAGCAAGCGCTACAAAATATATTTGATATACCACCTATTGATCTTGTTGTAGAAGGTCTGGCAACCAAATCTGTGATAATGCTACATAGCTTCTCCACGCTTCAATCATTCCAGATTAAATCCAAAATGACCCAAGAGCCTCACCACTTATTAAGCTGGAGAATACACTGGATACCCGAGCCTTCCTTAAAATCGTAGAGGGCGTAGAAATCTTAAATAATGTCTACTATAAATTCACATGAAGGTTTAAATCTGCCTGGTAGATCTAAGGAAACATCCACCCAGACTAACTCAACCTAAAACATTTATACATTTTATTTAATGACTACTAATGGAGACAATCGGTCAGAGGATGATTATTTGCATAATTAAGGCTTACAAAATCAGGGCTACCTGCATAGTAAAATTTTAAAATACATCAAATGCATTGATCGGATGGCAAGTGTCGATATAACTGCGACACTCGAAGGTTTTTCGTTGATTTTTTGGGAATAAATTTAATAATTAATAGCTAAATGAAAAATAATTTTATATCAATTTCGTTTTAAATTTTTATATAAAAAATATGATACAATCGCTTGACTTAATCGAACCAAACAAAGAATGTTGTTAAAGTTCTCGCAGAGAAACGGAAAATATAGGATACGTAAAACATTTATTTGCATAACTGTCGTAAATTAGATGTACCAAAATATTTGCTTTAATAATTCTCATATATAAAATACATAGGTTTCATTTGTAATACAACAAATACCAAGTTCGAGAGAAATAAAATTTTCATATCTAGCGATCGGCAATGCTTTGTAAAAATTAAATTTTTATTTTAATGGCATTTTTACAATTTATTTTCAAATTTGTCACTTTAACAACATCAACGAAGAAAAATCAACGGCTTGCCACCTCTTTGCATGGATGATTTCGCCCACCTACAAAAATAAGAAGGTAAATAAAATTTACACAAACAAAATTATAAAAACAAATCATAAAGGCCAATACACTCAGTTGGCGTAAAAATACCGTGAAAAAAAGAGTTCAGCTAATAAAATCACTTACATAGAGACATGTGCACAGATGTGTATACAAATCTACAGATGTTCAACCTCTGCATACATACTACGTAGGTTTATTAAACCGGATCGGTACTGCTGAATAAAAAAAATAATTATAAGCATAATGGTTTATAAGTTAAACCCTCTTAATTTGAAAAGTTTTTAGATCGAATGAGCGAAAATCAATTTTTAGCATTAAGAATTTGAAGCTGCCTTAATTTGGATCTTTGTAGATTGAGATTACGCTCACTAAATATAAATTTAAAGGCTAATATAGTCTTTATTTATTATAATCTTTAATTTAATTTTTTTTTTAAATTAACTCATTCCATAATAAAAGCAGTGCAAATTTTAATAAAAATCAACAAGTTTTCATCAAAATTTCAAAGTTTTTAATTAGAATTTAATTTTCAGTTACTTCTTTTCCATATAACAAATACACCGTTTTTTTATTTGAAAAAAAATGACCAACACAGTGCAAAAAAAAAATTCAAACATCAAAATAAATTTTTAGCAAATTTAAACTTCCGCTTTATTACATCGGAATTGAATGAGCTATAAAATTGAATACAAACATTTCTGTTTAAAAATTTCAAATTTTTGTGAAAGTTTTTGTATTTTCCTTAAATTTGCACAAAAGTCTGAACATTGAATGTATACGGTTCGCATTGTAGAAGGAACTTCATTTTTGTAAAAATAGACTAGCTGACCGGCCGGCATGCTTCGAAATATCTTAGGAAATAAATTTTCAAATAAATTTATGAAAATACGAGTATGTATGTGCCACTTATTGGTCTAATTTTCAAACAAACTGTTTGTATTTATGGTATAAGTGTCTCGAATGTGAATCGAATCAGGCTATAAATACATTTTTTAAAGATATCTTGGCTCCAGCGCCGCTTATCGGAGGAATTTTATAATAAAGTTTTTATATCTGTTGGGCGAATAAGTGTATTATATTTTAATCAAATTCCGCTGCTAATAAGAAGTTTCGAGATATCTCGGCTTAATAATAAAATATTTGAATTCATATGGCTAAGAAGTGTTTTGAATTTGAATTTAATCGTACTGTAAATGGGTTTTTAAAATAGAGCCTTACTCCATCGCCACATATCTGCTTTTGTTTGCCTCAAACACATCTTACGAATTTGAAGTCAATCAGTTCAGTAGTTTTCGACATCGTAATAGACACTACCGTCCTTCTTATATTATTATAAGAAGAAAAAGAAGAAGATTAAGTTAGTAAGTACATATGTATATAGGGTTAAACTTGTCAAGAAGTCCCTGTTAGGACTGAAATCGAATTAAAAATTAATATGTTATGCTGAAATAGCAGTTCTTTCTTTTCAAACAATAAAAGGGTCGAAACAGCAAAGATAACAGTACTTAATTTTCCAAGATCACGTCATACTTTTGCGTCACGGCATAACATTTTTGTGAGGTAAAACAAACTTACATATCGCTGTTCATAAATAGGTGTGGAGCATGGGTTCACTTCGGTAATAGTTCAAGACCATTTTGAGAATAGTTTTAGAACATCTCGGGGGCATTTCAAAACTAATTCGGATCCCTTTTTAAGAACCTTTCGCCTTTAGTTTGTTACGACTTCGGGCACAGTTGAGGATTAGTTCAAGAGTGCTTTGGATCTAGTTCGGGACAGGGTTGGGATTTGTTCGGAGCCAATTCGAAACTAGTTCACGACTGGTTTCGAAATAGCATGAATCTAGTTTGAAATTCATTCGGTATTCATAAAACACTAATATGTACAAATCTATTGTATATGTTCATCAGAAGAGTTTCCAGTTTCAAAGCTTAAAATGAATATAGTTGCTTTCATATTTTCCTCTCTACCTTTTTATGAAATCGGCAAAGCAGTTTTACTTCTGGCTCGCGCACTTTGTGTACGTGTTGGCGAGTATATTTTGCATTAGAATGTGTTAATATTTAAACAATATTTTAAAAAGGCAAAAATCTAATTACAAAGGTTCCGTTGGGCAATAGGGCCGTTTCGATGTAACCGACTTGCAAAATAATGTTCTAGCTCGGATAAAATTCACTTTAGTTAGAAAAGCAACCCTGTTAGCATCTTTCATGAAACATGAGATCTATTTCGTGCTGTTTAAGAAGGAGTTATATATTTTCCGTGTATTATCTTAGGTTTCATTCACTAGCGCAGTTATTTTTTCTTTCCCAACACTACATTTCAGATCGGAAATCATTTTACCGAGTTTTGTTCGTTATCTGAACCTCTGGAGTTTACACTGATTTGCCATCTGAGGGGACTTTGTTGCAAAAATATTTTTTAAAATATAATTGTATTTATAAAAAAAAGCCCATTTTTGGACGTATTTTCAAATCGGTTTAGTCAATGTAAATTTTCGCGGTTTTTTTTTTGTCGAGTCACCCTAATATGCAAACATACATATTTCATACATTTATAAATAAAAATTTAAGTCCAAAACAATTCGGTTTGCAGATAATTGTTTGGCATTTTGCCAAACTTTAGCAACAACAGAAAATTGTATTGAAATTAATTGGCGCATTTTTGGAATTCCGATGCAAAATGAGCGAAACAGAGAGATACACATCATCACCAGAGAACAGAGTTGCACCAATATCATATGTATGTATAAGCATAAAGTCTTGCAGGGCTAAATATTACATTTACACATACCTGTGTTTGAGAATTATGAATTGTAATGCTGTAAATTAGTATAAAAAAAATTCTTTTACTTTGAGTGGGAGGTGGTATGTAGAGGACTTACTATATTTATAAAAGTTAGTTTAAATACTAAGAACTAGTTGTTTGACCTTTGTGAGAAGATATTTTAAGATTGTTCATTTTTTTCAACATACACCATAATAATAATTGTTTCTACCCTAAATTTTGATGTACATAAATCGTTAAATTGAAAAAACGTTTTATTTACATAGTTCTGGCATTGCAAATAAAAAAAATAACCTAAGCAAACCGATTCAAACATCTGAAGTAGAAGTACAATAAGTAGGCAATGTGTTTTCTGCTGTAAGTGTTGCGAGATTTTGGTGCGAGGTGGATAAGAAGGTCAGCCCTGATATTGTACCCCGTGGGCACAGATGTTTCCAGTGTCTGCATTGTTTAAGCTGATGGGGTTGCGTAACTTTAAATTCACTCTCACTTGCTCTATTTGACAGCACGGCTTCAACTCGAACCGAAGAGGTAGATAATACTGTCTGAAAAGGAGCTTACACAGGAATTGAGGAATCAATTCGAATCATACAACTTGCTTTTAGGAGAACAATAAAAATACTTTCTAAGGTCCTCAATCTTAAGTATATACATATATCCCAGTAATCCAGTGAGGGGAATTGGATAGTTGGTCATTAGGCCACAGAGTACAGATAACCACTTAGCGAATTCCGTAAGAGTTATAATATACAAAAGGAGATTCATCTTCCAGAACTTTTACTGAGAAAATCTTTCACTAAAAGAATGCATATACAAAACTTTTTTAACAGTGTCATTTAAACCCTGTTATGAAGTAAAGAAATTTTTCCAAATTTTTAATCCCTTTACCAGCAACTAAAAGATTTCTCGTCATGGCGCTGCGCCCTCAATAAGACAGAGTGGGAAAAGGGCGTGTATAATACCATCGAAAAGTGAGCGGGACATGAACGGGGAATCAGCCTTAAACGACTTGTATATATAAGTATAAAATATCTTTGACACATGTGTCCTAAATAAAATAGAAAAAGTGGTTTCTATTTCTGGTCGCACCTCATAAGGTATTATCAATTTCCGGCACGCATTCCAGTATAGAAAAACAAATACGAATCAGAAATATATAAAATAAAAAGTTTATGTTTTATATTCAGAAAATATTGTGCAAGGAATCCTAGGTAATTCAAAAAATGTTGCGCTCGTATTTGTAAGAAAGCAACAAAAATTTTAAGTGTTAATTGGAGATGTTGATATGATTGGCAGTTAAGGATGCAGTTCATTATATTAAGCTATATCCCAAGTTACAGCCAGACCATTGAATACTTTAAAGCATATACAAATGTATTGCTAAATACAAGACTCCTCGCTGAAGCTTTTCTTTATCACGTTCAATATCTTTAAATGCGTCTCCTGAGAAGTCGTGTTTTCTGGGTGACCAGTTTTTAAAAAACTGTTGAACCAAGTGGCACGTATTATCCATTTTTTTCAGCAAACTTATCGCTAAGACGTAAAACAAGTGCTTTCGAAAATAACTAAAGGAACAATATTTACAGCCATTTTGAAAATTGTTTAAATTTTTAAAAAAATGTGTGTGACGGCGTGGAGAATGGAATTAAAAATAATGATTTCGCTCATGTTTTCGTTTCAGATTATTCGAAGCCATTATCCCCAAGCACCGCCTTCTTTTTTGACAAAGGCAGAGTCAGGGTCACATAACTAAAATGTGAAAAAAATTTTAAAACCAAACAAAATTTTGTCGGTAATTGAGAAGTTAATAAGCAAAATAAAAAAAAAATAAAACTGAGTTGAAAAGCTTCAGTACTTTTCCTACAATTAATTCTCAAAAATAGGTTTCGAAAAGGGGCCTCTACACTAGAACACCCCCTTCATATTTAGATTATTATCCAAAAAAAAATATGGTGGACCTTATATCACTTTCTGCTCAGCCATATTTTCTTATTAGGTTAACTTGAAGAAGAAATTTGATAAAAACTAGATAAAAAGTCTTATTTAAGTTTTTTTTATGTGTTTAGGTACCTGAAAAGTAGTAGAGCTAAATACTGGATTTACGTATTAGAGAGTTGGACTTCGTTTAGTTATAGCTCTCAACAAAAACTTTGCACTTTTTCCGCAGTAATATTTAAACCTTTTTTTTACTGCTTGCATCCTCCTACTCAGTATTGCGATTCACTAACATTAAACGATGCGACAATCGCAATCTTTGTCGACATTATTTGTCGTTTGTAGTAACGATTGTGCGATTCACTACCTTTTTCTTAACGACACTTAACAGCTGTCTCCTTGTATTTATTCATATTACTAAAGAGTGGCATCTTGGTCAAACTAAATGCCAAAATGGGCGAAACCCACAAAAAAGGAATGGAAGAAATGAATGCTTACTGTCGTATATAAATTTGAGCGCGTTTTTACTATATTTGACTAAAATGAAATAAGATACTAGTCTATTTCAAACTACAAATATTTATATGTAACTGTTTTTATTTATGGCAATGCTCCATGGTAGCAGAATTTTGGGCTCTCCTCTGAGTTATTTGGTGGAAAACTTATCAAATCGACTCCAAAAAATATCAGAAATCACCTGCTCCAGCTATATATTAAAAATAACACTGTACGCCAGTGCTTTTATACTTTTGAAGCGACCTAGTAGAAATTGTTTATCTGGTCGAATAGTACACGAAACCACGTTCAAAAGATTTCTAACACCCCCAAAATCTTTTTTTTAAAGAAAAAAACCGTTTTTTTAGTTTTTTCGTCTTAAAAAATTTATCAAAATCGAATTGAAAATACTCAACGGTTTTGGATAGGTGAATTTTTACACTTTCGAAATATATATAGTGTTTTGTTAATTAGAAAAGAGTATGACGTGTTTTTTACGCTAGAAGTTGAATTTTCCGCCCAATTTGCCTGTTTTTCGATTTTGACGTCATTTTTTCGGCACTAATTGGAAATGAATGATCATTTTTGGTTATATATCATCGACAGGCTATCACTACTTAAAGATACCAATTGATTTCTTTCAAAAAGGACTTCAAGTTTTCAAGTTATGCAGCATAATCCAAAATCTAACCTCCAGGGGTACCGGGTGTAAATGAAGAAATAGGCTGATTGTAAGGAAATTTTTTGATTTTCTAATAACAAATAGTCGTTTCAGTCGGTAGTTTGATCAATGATATCTATTTTATCATTAAAATTTACAATCACATTCAAATGAAAGGGAGTGTCCACATCTCTGGGTAAACGTCGATCCACGGTTGGAACGCATACTTTTTCGTCACCTCGTAATAAATCATATGCCAAATATTCAAACGTTCCTTTTTTAATTTCAAAAAAACAAATCACCGAATTTTAAATTTATCTTTTATTTAAGTTGAAATCACGAATTTGCCTTTTCGATTGTGTTCACAACATTGAGTTAACAACATCAAAGTTTTCGATAATCGAGTAGCTAACGACAGCAGCTGATTCGGCGATAGCGAAAATCTTTCAAAAATGGCTGCTGAATAGCAACATCGTTCAAATTTTCACTAAGATGAGTTAACCATGCGAATATCATTAAAATAAGTTAGTGAATCGCACTACAGATACCCAATAAATTGATGAAGATTACGATTCATTAACTAATCTTCAAAAACAACAAAACAGTAATCTATTCGAATTTATACTTTAAGAAATGTCTAGTATTTAAAATACAAGCACGTCGCCACTGCTTGGCGCGCTACATGCATGTTTTGAAAACTTCAAAGAGAACTCTATTTAAAAAATAAGTTGAAAACACTGTCACATTAGAGTATAAAAGTCCACCTAATTGGTAGCAATGGAAAAACGAAATAGAATGAACGCCAAATCAACAACATGAATAGTGAAACTATAACAACTGCCCCAGTATGTTTTCGATCGTCAACACCACGACCAAAAGAAATTAAGAAAAACTGCTTGTTGCATTAAATCATATAAGTGGCGCCAGCTGCCACAATTTTTGCATTACCAAACAGATGCGTTGCAATCACATGCGACCACCATTGGATGCAGACTTGTGCGGAATGCGGAGTGCGGAGCAAAGCCAGTGACAGCCTGCATAGGAAAAAAATATCTGAAGTGTGTCACTCATTCAAAAAGTGTCGCAGCAAACACTTTAGCGCCAAATATGTATATGTTGTTGTTGTTGCTACTAAAATAACAAACACCACCGCACTAATGCATGAAAATGAAGCGAGTAATGGGTATCATCCGAGCGCTGTCAACTGCGACGACTACGCGGAAAATACTTTGTGTTGCTGGTTGTTGCTGATAGTTTTGCCGCCTTTGGATTGACATGGAAAATTCAAGGGGCAACAGTTGGCGCTTTTGAAGTAAATTTGTTGATCAAATAGTGCACATATTTTACGTTCCTTCTTTTTTTTCCTTTAATTTTTCTGTTTTTTGAGGCAAGTAAGAAGTAACTGGGGCAAATATTTATAGTTTTCAGTCATCCACATGCGTAAAAAAATCTGTGGTGATTTTATTTTGAGATTAACAATTACGAATGCAAGTATTAATTACATAATTTCTTGGAGCACATAGCATTCCTCATCATAAATCCAAATTAAAATTTTTTCTGACGGTTTTGCACGTTTTTTACACATAAACGAAATTTCAGTCAGGCTTATTGTAAGAAATTGCGAAGGAGCGTCAGCAGCAGAAAGTGACAAAAATCAACGACGGAAAATCATTCCAATATATATAAAAAATCAATGGTATTTTATCGACTATAATGCCGGTATTCTGTAAGCCGTCTCAAGTCCCCAGTCTCATAATAATGCCACTAATTTGTTAGCTGGTCGTAAGTACTTAGGTCACAAACCAAAGAAATGGTGGAAAGTGTTAAACAAACCCGAAAATGCAGTAGCACCCGATCTGCCCTTGGTCGTACGCTATATTTTACTTAGATCTGTAAAAATAACACTTAATTTTCAATCGAATGTGCATGGTGATGAATAGCTGCATTTATCGATTGTTGATAGTTCTAATTTATACAAATATTTTAAATAATCGGTTCACATAAAATCGGTTAATATATGTTTTAAAAGGTTAATTTCAATATTAATTTTACGATAACAATTCTATTTTAATTTCTATAGAGCCAATACAAATGACAAAGAATTTAAAAAGTATACTGTATGCTATCGATGAACATATTTTCATTGAGGTTGATTGTGAATCTATAGCTGAACATATGATCAACTGATTGTCTCTACAGCTTCTCACCACAGTCTTTGGTGAAAATTTTTGAGACTGTTTCTTATGAACACCGAATGATGATGTTTATCTCCAAAACAAACTTGATCAAAAAGAAACACAGTTTGCTAAGTTTTGTTAATATGTGCCCAAATTTTTAAACTTGAATTGAATAGGTTTTCGTTGCGGAGCTTACGATATTTTCATTAAAAATTAACAACAATTAAATAAAGAAAAAGTTGTCAATTTGTAAGACTAGCTATTCGACTAATTGCTCATTTTTCACGGCGTTTAAATGCATTAAACAAATGTTTCTTATGAGAAAACATTGTATTGCAAATTCAGCTTAAAAGCATTTAAAAATTCCTTGCACATTTAAAATTTGTTATGCAATTTGAGGCACAATTTAAAAGCACCTTTCATAATAAATTTAATATCTTACAACTATGAATTGCGACACGCTGCGGAATATTTTGTGTCAACATTTTATTATTTATTAAATGTATGCCATATTTATGTATGTAAAGTCATTTTATGCATATCCCTAACTATACTCTGGAATCCTTTCAAATCTTACTCATATCTTAAACTACATTCTTGATTTTTCTTCAACTATTTTGCATTGTAAATTTTGAAGAAAGAAGAAGAAGAATACTAACAGCGTTGATACCAATAAAAGTGTATCACTGAAATACTGCGGAAAATCCATGTTATCAACAATTCCTACTTTGGAATAAGTAAGCAATTGGGAAATAAAGCCTCGAAAGAGTAGAGCAGCTATTAATTTTATTCAATATCTTTCCCGGAAAATATTAGCAGCGAGAGAGCAAAATAAAATTAATGAGTGAAGCTGAAAGTGAGATGAATTTGTCTGTAAATGTTATAGAACAAAATGCCACAGAATTTCTGCACGAAAGCAATTTAGTCTGTTGGTTCTTCAGTTTTAATTGTAGTTGCGATACTAAATAAGACTTTCAGGATAAATTTCAGCAGGTATCATTTTGGTATTCACATCTTAACTATCTTAGTTTTTCTCTCTCTTGTAAGTTTTTGGGGTTATTCCGTAAAAACCTTAAAGTACTGGTACCAAATTTTTTTCTGTTGAACAGGTCTATTGTAAGGAAACTTTCAGATAAGAAATATAAATTACAAAATTATATAAAGTTCAACAGCAAATTACATTTTGTGTACCAAAGAATTTTTTTATAATCTAAAAGAAATCCCCTAATATCAGATAGGTTCTTTTATCAAAGATGGTTTTGGTGACCCACTGTCAAAACTAGGTATTCCAATTGTCAAACCCCTTCCTTATTTACACTGCATATAAAATCTGCTTACTATACATACAATGTTTCAATTACCCGCACTATTTGCAATTTTCATCATTTTATTGTTGTGGTCAAGGAAATAAAATGCAGTTCAAATATTCTATTCAATTCAATTAGGGGAACTTCGATCGGCGATAATGAATCAATGAAAATAAAAATAGATTTAGAAACATGGACGAATATAAACGATGTTTTTTTTTGTTTTTATTTTTTTTTATTTCTTTACTCTGATCATTTTAGAATGCTATGCATGAGCATGTGTACAAATTTAATTTGGGTTTTGGCAATGAATTGAATACAAAAAAATGCGGTAATCGAATTGAGCTGTTGAATAACCGTGGAACAAATTTGGTTGGCATTATTTGGCAAACGCGAATGTAGACTAGACGGCAAAGGTTGACAAACAAACAAAAAAAATTCTTTGTTAATTGAAAATCTAAACACCTTTTTACAATTTAATTTTAGGTGACACTTGTCGCTCTACTCAGGTGGCACAGTTCTAAAGAGCAAAACGCAAAAAGACTTAACAATAGTATGATTTGCTCTTTTAAATTTGGTTAGTTTTTATTTAAAAAATAGAAAAAATTGTCTCTGCGGTAACAATGTTGTACGACTAGGGCTTAGTAAAATTTGGTTTAAATGTTCATCTCTTCGACAGTTTTGTGCTATTTCTAAGCAGATGGGTAGAAATGTGGTATTGACTTGCATTTGGCTGGTATCTTATGTGGCTTTTTTCGAAAAATTATTTAATATGGAATATGTTTTCGAATAAAAGTAATATGCAGTTAGGGAAAAATGTAACAAAAAGCAGCTATGTACAGAGGCCCGAGTATACATATATCGCTGCTCTTAAATTATAGGGTACCGCAAAGTAACCCAAATTCGGGTTGCGGCTGTCCGCATGTTCGGATATCCGTTCACAGGGATAAAATTCAGATAATCGGACGCTGTGATAGTATCTGGATATCCAAGTACACTGATTTTTCGTTGAAGTATCTGCATGTTCGAATATTCGGATTATCCGGATAGTGGAAAAATCGGGACGGAATTCCTAGCCCTAACCCAATAGAGTTTGAATAACTTACCTTATTTTTGTATAAGTCTTTTAAAGAATTTGTATTATTGTAGTCAACAGGTTGGTGGTCTTCACTAAAGTGCAGATGATATGCGGCGACAACTTCAGAATTTTAAGAGCAACTTAGATGAAAGCTGTGACATTCTTCTTATGTCTTGAATTTTCCCATGCGCGGAAAAGGAGCCAAAGGATGATAATAACTCATTGTTCATGGATTAATAATAGCCTAGCGCTTACCCCACATACCGTAATATTGGGCCGAACTTCTCGTACAATTTGTGATGTGCGTCTTGATGTTGTAACAAAGATTGAGTAGGTATGCCCAGTTACACGCCGATTCCGAACGACAAATGATTTTTGTGAGAAATTTTTTTACGGCAGAAATATACTCGAAAGTTTAACATTGCTTAGAAAAAAAATTGTCTATAATTATATAATTTTTGTATGCTACTTGCCCCGGTCAGGTTATCACATCGGGACCGACGTACGCCACACACTCGGCTACAGCGGCCGTGCATATGTAACATACTTAATTAAAATCCGAAGCCACTTAGCACATTATCTTCTTCTTCTGTACTATAACAAAATTGTAATGGATGTAGTACATAGAATTAGAGACCGATCTTTTACTTTACAATTCACAATTTTTTCTTATCCGAAAAAATCAAAATAAGGATTATTTTCGGTCCCTAAATAGAATACATTTGAGCTATATTAAGCATTTTCTCCATCTGTTTGAGCTCACTAATTTCCGAAACTACTACTCGGCTTTTCTGAGCTTTAGCCGATGACTAAACAAAAACCTCGGATATAACATAGGGTATAGTTTATCAAAATTTTAAATGCGGGAACATTTTTTAAAAATAATTTTGGTTTTCAACGGTCAGAGTGATGTTGACAAAAAAAAAAAAAATAACCCCTCTTGTCCCACACTTGGTATAGTTTTTTACAAATAATATGCACATATAGGAAAGGCATGCCTGGGGTTATATTTTATCATACGGACTTATAGACCAAAATGATATTCAATTGGTCGTAAAACGTATACTTTTTTGGTTAAGTTAAAAATTGGTTAAAAAATCTTTATTGAAATATTTTTCAAGCAAAGGTGGTCGTATTTTTGCAACATTGTCATTCATAGCGTAAACCGACTCCGCTTTATTTGCACGTGACAGAAGAGAAAAAATATATAATCGTTAATTCCAACGACCTTGTTGGGTAGTGGACTGACCCATTTCGAGAAATACCAGGCTGTGGAGACTGTGGTGCTATCCTGTTGGAGAAACATACCTTCCACTAAATTGCAGCACGAAATAATCGATAATCATGGCCCTATAGCAATCAAAGTTTGCGGTAAGATTCTGCCTTTGGATCTAATTTTTTTAAAGAATAACGATTCCACTGCTCCATAATGCATACCACACCGTGAGTTGTTGTTAATGTATATAAAAAGAAGTTACATTTTGATTGTCACATTATAGCTCAAGAAACAGCGAAACGAGTTCGATAAAATTTTACAGTATTTTAGGGCATACATGTACATAGATGGTTTTAGTGAAGTTAATATGAAATTGGGCGAGTTGAATGAGTGGTTCCAGATATATGGTATTTTGAAGATCTATCAATGACTTCCTTCGAACAAATCTTATTTATAGTTCGATTTGCTTGATATTTAGTACGGGGGTAACTTTTTGCCTAGATTAAAATGTGGATTACTTTATTCCGGCAAGTGGGCCAGAGAGCGATCTATTCGAAAAAATTCTATTTATGTTTCAATTTGCTTGAAATTTGATTCATAGGTATTGTTCAAAATATCAGGAATCACGATTGGTTGACCGAATGCACGATTGTAGCACCGAAAGAAGTTCATGTCAATGATATCAACAATCAAATTCAAGAAAAATTGCCAGGTGCAGTTACATCATGCAAATCTGTTGATAGCGCAATGACTGAAGATGACGCAGTGAATTATCCAATAGAATTTTTGAATTCATTGGAACCCCCTGCATACTGCGAAATTTAACTCATTCTCCAAATGGAAAAACGAAAAAAGTTGTTTATCCAAATGTGTTGAATTGAGAATTGCTTTTTTCTTACTTACAAATAAGATGTATTTATAAAATAATGAAATATTGAAAACAAATAATCATTTTTCATCTCAAAAAAATTACAGCACTATAAATGTGCATACTCATTGAGCAGATTTAGTGGACGATAACATTCCCGAAGTAAGCCATGATCCGGCGGTAGTCAATTCCTGAGAATATGACAAACTTGAGCCCAATTGCTAATAGCGTTGCCAGATCTGTTCAAGTTGAGACCGATTAGGAAAACTAAACCTTGAAAAACTCCTTTACAACTCACCGCTTTATTTTCGCGGTATAACGACACCAGATAAGTATCGACTACTTAGTCTAGGTAATACATGATTACTTTTTTAGAATATTAGAGGCTCATTTAAATTTTTTTCGAGGGAAATAAGTACAGACGTGTCTCATGAACGATCATGTATAATTTATATTAAAACAAAATGCATTGAAGCTTTCTAAAATTCTCATATTTGCGTTGTAAAATATATTTTTATCAACTTCTTGAAAAATAGCCAACGAAAGTACGGAATATTTTTTGGCACCCAAATCTAAAATATGCAAAGTGAGAGAATAACACACCTGAAAAAGCGCTCAATATGCTGGCCAAAAATCAAATGTGTGAAATTTCAAACGTATGAACAAAGGCGCGTTTATATGGTAAACATAATAAAAACTAGTAAAAAAAACAAAGCAAGAACGCAAAAAAATTGTACACGAAATATTTTGCAATGAAAGGAATTTCCACCATTTGGTTAACGAAGTAGCTTGGAGTAGGTGGTAGTTGTTGCCAGTCGAGATATGTGGTGGATTTTTTGTATGGTGACAAACACACCCACACACAGAAGCTATTGACCGACGAAAATAAAACGACGCAGTTTTCCCACCTTTAAATACCAATGCGACTGATTCACTGCCACCATCACTTAGTGTGTTGCTATGTTTGGGGCGGAAAAGCGCCACAACGCGTCGTCGTCAGTGAAAACGACGGTTGTATGACGACCTAAGTATGGTGACTCGTTGCTCTGTTCACCACTGTTGGCGAGATACAGCCAAGGGAGCAAGAATTCACCTCAACCGTTGGCTAAGCATTGTGGTTTGATGGATGAATGAATGCAACTTATTTGAGGTAAAAAGGTGGTTTTTTGGTAGGCTGTGTGGCGGAGCACACTCAGTCAACTGCTAGACATCGACAGCGAAAGAAGTGAAAGTGCTCTGATCGATATTTAATTTTGTTAATTAAGAATAACAAGTAGCACTGAAGTAGACGTAAAAAAATAAGTAACAATTTTTCGAGATATTGTCAGTGTCAAAAAAAAAAAATTATGAACTAGAAGTATTTCGGTGGAAGAATATACATTTTTCAATACTTTAAAGAATTTTATAACTTGCAATTTGAAATTTGAATAGCAAGACAGAAAACAAAACAATAAAAAAAATTAAATAAAACATATAAAAACAATAGCTTCGCTTTTTTACAACGCGATAAAACCTGCAATAAAACGCTTTAAAATGCAAGTATTGCTACCTGAACAAAATCTGTCCGCTGCCTTGACGGGCACCGTGGATGAAAAGCTAAAAATCGTCGATGAAATTCAATGCCTGCTAAAAGCGGCCAACATTAGTGACGCTAATATTCACGATGATGGGAATAAAGAAAATTTTGCCGAATCAAAAAGCGACAACAAAAAGATTTGCGCTGTTAAGCCTGATGAAAATAACAATGACGACAAGAAAAATGCGAACGGCGAAGTAGTAGCCAAAAGGTTTGTAAATAACGAACTATTTTTTAATATAATCCAATTTTAAGCTTATGACCAGACACGAATAGATTTTGGTATTGAATAGATAAAGCGTTAAACAATTTTCAATGTTATCTTTTGTATACATGCTACAAGTACTATGTAAGATAAGGAGAACAAACAACAATTAATATTAAAAACATTATATTTTTATTTCTGTTGTTATGTCGTCTTATCGTATTCCGCAATTATACCACTATTATTAAATTTTTGATAAGTACAAATAACTTTGCGTTCGAAAGAAAAACTATTTGCGCCACATTTTCTAATGAATCTAGCCCTAGATTGCCGACGATATTATGAGTTTGATGGAAAATAAAAATTTGTTTATAGGCAATGTTTGGTTGAAGCTGATTTCTAGATATTCAGATGGTGGTAATTAGGGAAACTAATCGTAGCTTATTTGACAGTGAAAAATTTAAAGTATTTCTGTTAATAAATATAGAAATTCAGGTTTAAAATATTAATTTTGATTTTCTTCAAAAAAAAAAAATCGATAAAACAAAGTATGCGAAGGAAAATAAATTTTGACCATAAGAAAGGTTTTAGTTAAATTGAGCTCATCTCTGATTTCGCAGAATAAAAATCAAAAAAAGCTCATCTTCACATCAAAGGAAAAGTTTTCTTTATTTCAAATTGCATAAAATGTCGTAATTTTTTTTTCGCATCGTGAGATTTTCTCCATAAAGGTTCCGTCAAAATAAAACATGATTTTCTTCCAAATTTTCTGTTTCGTAAATTCATTCTCACCTTTCCTTCTTTTGATAGCAGAGTGTGGCTATTGAAAAATTGGCATTAGAAAAATGTCATTAAAATAAAAAAAAAACACTGGTTTCCATGTATGGCAAATTTTGTGTTCAAATATGCAGCACCTACGCACTCAATGACGAATAATAGTTGTTGTTTGGTTTGTTTCACATTAAATTTTTTTAAATGACAACAAATTTTAGCACATCTTTGCATTTTGAATGCTTACTAGAATATCGACTTGATACAAAAAACAATGCGTTTTTTTTTTTTAATTGTCGAAACAATGTTACAATTTACACTGTAACATTCCGAGCTTTTATGATAAAAAATTTGTATTCGAGCCATATTAATTGTTATTTATATTTATAAAGAGCTTTATATTTCGGGGCCTCTGTTACGTAATCCGTTAGAAAATTAAAACGTATTTGCATTACGTTACCTACAAAATTGTGGCACTTGCTCAAAACTCTCATATTTCATATTACAGCTAGATATTCCCAATTGTTTATTGTTTGCTTAGATAAAAATAGTGGGACATTAAAATTAAATATTCGCCAAGAACCCTTGAACCCTTGGTAACAGCCAAACGAAACCGATATACATACATATATGTATGTATATAAAATTGTTAGCGAAAATTGTTCAGCGATTTTTTAAAATATTTTTGTTGTTAAGATGTTTTTGATTTTTTTGATTTTAAATATAAATTTTATTTAAATAAAAAGCATATATGTAGATTAATAAATGGCTTTGATTTTTCACATACATAATACAAAATTTTATGGGAATTTCAAACTTTTTAATCAGAATTTTCGGTATGCAGTTCAGTAGCATATTTAGTTTTCATACATGTTTGTATGAAGTGGCTAAAAATAACAGTTAATTTTTTATGAATAGTGTTGCAAATTTTTTTAAAATTTAGATAGCTGCAATCGTGTTTTTTAATAAAATATTTGCAATTTTATTCCATATAAAAAAAAAATCATTATTGTTTAAAAGGACATTATAACTACTTATGAGTGCGCTGCTATGTATTTGAAATAACTGCTTCCATAATAATAATAATAATTTGGGGCTGACATCATATCCTGATGTTTGGCCGAACTTTTCCTAAAATTTGTGGCATGGGCCTTGATGTTATAACTTAAATTGCAAGACCTACAGCTATAAGAAATTGTTTTTAGAGCAGAAGTACACTTTCGGAGGTCTGCCATTGACTGCCGAGGGGCGACTGCTATTAGAAAAAACTTCTCTATATTTTTTTGTGATACTATGCCACCCTGGGCTACTCCCTTAATCGCTAACCACATTAAAATTAATATGATTAGTGCTTAATTTTACATTCCATAAATCAAGTCAACTTATCTCCAGGCCTTTTCTGGTCCATAATAGTCGAAAGCTTACTTTGTAGTCATATTGCTCACTCTCTCTCTCTCTCTCTTATTTTAAGGTCTCTATTTTAGTCCGTCTTTATTAAACTTATTTATGATCTGACAAATTTTTTAACAAACCCAAAGTTTGCCGCACCCACCTTAAAAAAATACTAACATGATTTGTGAAAATATCTATACGAATGTTCTAGTATGTAGGTGTGTATGGCGACAATAACTCTAACAATGAGGCTTAAGAAAAAGTGTAACTCAACTCCGCCATCGTTTAAATAGGTAAAAAAGTTACATATATTTTGTAAACAGCTTTTATTCTAATTATTCCACTCAAATAGCAAAAAAGGTAATTAACAACTCAATGGCGCCTAAGTACTCTTACATAAACACATATATGTACATATTTATTAGGCTGGGTCAATATATATTTTTTCAATTAAATTTGGATAGAACCATCCACTAGTTACCTTGCTAATATCTCAGCTTCGTTAAACCATATTTAATTTTTGAATATATAAATAATTTAGGTATTGACTTTATAATTTGTTGAAATAAGTTCGGTCAGTAACTGAAAATTGTGAAATCAAATTTTGTATGCAATTAATTTCTCCAAATCTTCAGGTTTTGAATATATGTAATTAGGTTTACTCGATTCTAATATTAACGAAATCACATACTTTGTAGTTTTTTTTTGTACTTTTAGATATCCTAAATAAACTTTTTGGTCTTATCCAGGTTCTACTGATAAAAAAAAAGAAGAAGAATTATCGACCCAGCTTAACTTACACTTAGTAAATATACATATACACACTTAACTGCTATAGTAATTTTCCGATCTGTAGGTGTGTGAATTAGTGCGACTACCTCAATGAACTTTGTGTTTTTGCGATGCTCCATTAAATTCGCTGTCAAGGTGAAATGACGTCATTCGATATGGCGCGACAGCTTAAAAAAAACAAAAACAAAAACAACAACAAAAAGTTAAACATTTTATTACTGCAATCACGCAAACTAAATGAACTAAACACAGGCGTAGTTACAAGTGAAAGGTTTGAGCATCTACATACCTACATTTGTACATTCGTACAGAGTACCCTACACCACAACGAATTATGTAGTTTCGAATTATCTACTACTAAAATAGTAATTACAACGCTTTGCCGAATTTCGGGAATTTCGGAGGCCAATCAGAACTAGTTTTATATTTGACAGCTCAGTGGTGCGGGTTTTTGCATTACGATATGTAGGTACATAGAAAAGAAGGGATTTGAAGTTTCACGTTTACAAAATTTTAGGGCGTTTTGAATTTAAAATTTTACTTAAATTTTTTGAAACGAAAAAATTCGAAATGCATTAAAAAAAATAAATGCTTTAAAAATGTTAGTTAACTCGAAAGTATATTCCGTATTCGAATAGTCGAAAATTTAACAACTACCCAGTGTTTTTCAGTTAGAACTTACGGCACTTCTTTCATACTGAATATTCAGTAGGGATTTATATTCAAAATCTTAATATTCTCATATTAGTTTTTATTTAGAGATGGCGTTAAGAAAAAACTGACTAACGTGAGTGCAAAATTTCTGCATGAAAAAAGCCCTGGATATGCAGTGAGCACTTCCATAGGAACGGGAAAATTCAGAAAGAATTTGGATAGGAGAAACGATCTCAAGCCCAATCAAATTTTCCCTTATATTTCTATTTCACAATTTAATTTAGCACTTATTATTAATTTAATAAATTGTTTAAATCATTTTTACTGAAGAGATTTTATTATTTATACTTTTTATTCCGATTTTAACAAAATATGCTGCACCACAGTTGATTTCTAGAAACAACTGAAAACTTCACTAAAGGTTAACCAAAATTTTCAGCAGCCCTGAAAACTCCACTGTTTGTTCGATACATTTTTCTGGCATTGATTGTTGAACAGAGTTTCATAACATTTTTTTGTATTCAGGTATTGAATTTGCAGTCCCTTAGCTCAAATTGAGCATATCGTAGGCAGATAGGAAATATATACGCCTAAATAAATTTAAATCAATAAACCTGTGCATGCTGTTGAGGAGAGTACCTTCACTTTTTACCAATAATAAAATTTATTTTTTGTAACCGACTTGCAAAAGAGCACTCCAGCTCGGATAAAATTTCCTTTTGTTGCAGAAGCAACCCTGTTGCCATATTTCATGAAACATTAAATTGGTTTAGTGATATTTAAAAACGGAAAAGAGGTGAGATGGCAAATTTTTGGTTGATGTGGTTATATATTTAAAAATACTATGCAAAAATACGGGTTATTATTGCCGGACACAACGTAAATTGCGAATTTTCGTCCAAATTACTTCGGAGAAACCAAATGCGTCCACACTTGCCATTCCTAATTTATCAAAAACAGCACTAACGTGTTTTGCTAAGATTGCAAAAATAAGTCTAAAAAACTGAAATCATTTTTTTTAAATTGCGCCTTCATAAAAAATTGTAAAATAGTGTAATCGGATTTTGGTCTATTATTTTCTAAACACATGCGACCTTATGTAGGGATTAGTATTTATGTATATACAAGCAGGTACATATGTACATATGTACATACATGGCTTGCATACAAAGTGCAATATCGTAATAATTGCTGTCAGCAACCATAGAACTGAAATGTTTTGAAAAATACTCGTGACGCAGTGCCACAAGTCGCTAGCTACATAGTAAGTGTTTAAATTTGCAACCGACCACGCGACTTAATTGGATCGTGTGACTTTAATTATAGTAATTATGAATGCATATGTATCTCAATCATGATATGGTAATTTGACGTGTACGACCTGTGTTTGAAGGAAGTAAATAAAATGCAATAACTGTAGTTGCAATCATGTGCAATATATAACTAGCTTTCAAATATTGTAGGTGTATTTGTAGTCATTTACGGCGCTGAATAAAAAAAAACACTAGTCAAACCTGATTCCGCGCATTCAAACTTTTTCAAATTGGCGCCGATTTACTTACGAGTCTCGTGTGGACAGGTTGACATGTTCAATTCTAATATGCACTGCGCACAGCTTGGCCGGCCCCTTGAACAAAGCAATGTAGAGATCGCGACCGGAATTGAGCAACGGAAAAGCTTTTGCATCCAATTTTGACACTAGAATAATAGAATAGAAGATTGCACCTTCCGCGTATTTCTAGTCCTCTCTTTGTCTATTTGACAACATCGACGGAATAAAAGCAACTTACTTTAATTTTACACAAACAATGGTAATAAAACTTTCGTCTGCCCTCTGCCACTTCTTCCGCGCATTTTCCTCGTCTTATTTAGAATTTCTTCCTTGTCATCTCATTCTCTGGCTATTATTTCGTCACCATCAGTTACTCGCAGTGCGGAAGACGCAATTTTGTTTTCTATCATTTTTGGACAATACCAGCCCGAATACGCCAAAAGTTTCCTGTGAAATTTTGGTATCAGAAACTTGACCAACAAAAGGGTAAATTACACGAAAAATTTCAATAGTTATATTAATCACCCCGTCTCTACATTAATCTCTTTTCTACAATAGATTAATTTACAGTGATACAAAACGTTTTTAATATCCTTTTATAGAAATGTAGATATGAGAAAAGGTGAACAAAAAATAAAAAATTTGCCGTTTTTTCATCTCGACCACCGCCTATAATCTAACATGCAGTGATATCTTCCCAGTTGCCTCGCAGAGATAATAGACAACATTTTTTTGTCCAATCATACCTACGATTCAATCCTTTTAACTTTGATTTACAAACATTTCGGAAATGGAGATAACAGGAGCTCTGTAAAAGGAGCTTTATTTTCGGAAAGGTAAAGTTTATTAGTACATACAAACAAATGTACTTTAGGACCATTTTCGCACTAGTTCAAGACCATTTGAGGACAAGTACCGTTTCGGCACTATTTTCGGACTAGATATTTCGAGGCCATTTCAGGACCTTTCCCTGGTTCGGGACTGGTTCACCACTACAACTAAAACTACTACTACTACTAATTACTACCACTATCACTTCTACTACTAACTATTGCTACTACTATTAATTACTACTACTATTTTTACTAATTTCTACAGATATTCTAACTAATACTACTATTAAAAACTACTACTATTTTCAATCCGCTCTTTCTCTATGCAACACCCCACCCACACGTGAATAGAAAGTAAGCACCTGCGTAAAATTAGTAGCTAAATGCAGCATTGTTTTTTATTTTTTATTTGACACCATTTCGCCAAATATCGCTACTTCCTCACTATTCTCAAACTGTTCAAATGATTTTTTCTCGTACACAAAAATATTGAGGCATTTGTTTTACTAGCAGATTGCATGTTTACGTGCACCAATTCCACGAAATGCAGCAAATGTGTGTTCATTTTTTTTATTTTTTATTTACATTCCTTGGAAATAGTGCATCTTTTACGGCTCATTTCGTAGTTGCTGCAGCTGTTTCTTTCACGACTCATAGACTTTTGTCAAATTGAAAATAGCTGAGGTGAAAAATTAACAACGACTTTTATGACAACGCCAACTTTGAGTTAGTAATGAGTCCAAAAGATCGATTTTATAATTATTATTTTTTTACCCGAGAAAATATCCGAAAAATGCCGAGTAATAGGTGGTTGTATATTTTTTTTTTAGCAGCTAAAATATTTTCTAAAAATGTGGCATGAATAATGATAATTAACAAAGCGTCAAAAGTTATGTCACATATGTTCACATATTCTCACAAAGATTCTAATGTAGGTACGTATCTATATATTCCTATACGTATATATGAATGTATTTTATAAAGCAACGGTGTTCTTGCCCTGTCGGAAAAAACAAGTCAGTGGAATAAAACAATATATATACAGTATATAACAGTAATAGAAATTACTACAAAAATAGTAGTAATTATTAATAGCACTAACAAAAATAGTAGTAAAAGTATTGAAAAAATAGTAGTATTAATATACTACTACTATCACAAATAAAAGTAGTAGTTGAAATTAGTAAAAATAGTAGTAGATCATATTTAAAATAATAGTGTAGTAGTAGAAGAGGTTAGTGAAAATAGTAGTAGTAATAAGTAATATCATTAGTAAAAATTATAATAGTAGTTGTCGTAGTAAAAGTTGTAGTAATTAGTAGTAGTAGTAGAAGTTGTAGGAGTAGTAAAAGGTCTTGAAATAGTCCCAAAATATCTAGTCCGAAACTTGTGCCGAATTTCATTATGCGATATTCTGACGCGACTTTCGTCGGACGATGTAAAAAATCAATGCCGCTAAAGAAATTTTACTTCAAAAAGTAGTTTGTAAATTATGTATTTTAAAATTATTTTCATTTCCCACCGGGTTTTAGGGAGATGAAAAACTAGCATTAAATATGTCATGCATTTTTTATGTTAATAAATAAAATATCATAAAAATACCTGTAGGTATACAAAATAAAATTCTCGCTTCGTAAACGAAAAAGAAAAAATAATAATGAGAGCAACATATCACAAAGACAATTGGAACATTTTAAGTTCTTCCCGCTAAGGCCTCGCACAGGAATTAAATACTCATACGCATCGGCCGCCGCTGCCACAAGAACTAAAAAATTGTATATTTGTTTATCCCGTACGTAAATATATAAAATCTAATTTGTATTTTTCCTATGCAGATGTATTGATTTTAGTTTTCATAAGCATTCCATTAAAACAAAAGCTCTTATAAAAATTATTTTGAATGCCGGCAACAACCTTGACTGTGACAGAGAAAACTCAAAGCAAACCAAAGTAAATCAAAAATTTTGCAATGTCAAAACTAAAAATCTGCTTTGTGCTAATATTATTTTTATATTAAGTGTGTGCCTGCCTGTTATATAAAAAAAATATTTCCACTTTCGAAACAAATTCTATGGTGGTGACCTTGTCACCGAGTACTCGCGGCGGGATTCTTTAATTTATGTCGATTTTTAGTCGCATGTGCATGAAAATTGTACTCACAAATTGAACAAAAAAAAATAAAACAATTTCTGCTTTGTTGTTTAATTGTCATTTTTGTGCGCTAAAGATATACATATGTACATTTGTATATTTCAGGTGTGAATAATGAAGAAAGTGGCAAGCAAATGTCATAGTAAGTAGTGTAACTGCAATTACATTGAAAATAATATAGTACGTTCGTTTGTACGCTGAGAATAACGAAGTTGTATGATGTTTGGTTAACGGGTTGGCTTGCGTTTCTTTGCTAAATTTTCTGAATATAAAAAATATAATCAATAGTTTATTTCAACAATAGTTTGAATTCCATTCAAAATACAGGTAATAAGTTTAAAAAAATTAATATTGATATAAGCAAACACAAGAAAAAATATTAATAGTGAAATATAATAAAAAACCTGGATCACAAATAACTATTCCTTTATAGAATAACCTACTGGTTCCGAAAGTCGAGTTAAGTTTTTTTTAAGTAAATTTTCTTTAGCGGCATTAGAGGGGTTTTTACATCGCGCAACGAAGGTTGCGTCAATATTGCGTCACAATGTCAACACATGACACTTTTATGGGAAAAACAAACATACATACTGGGTAGCGATATATCGATGTGTATGTATGTATGCATCTAAGTCCATCAGTACCTACGAAAATATGTACAGACATTTTGGACCATGTTAGGATCTTTCAGTAGTTCATAACTGATTCACCAATACAACTACATCTAAACATCATACATGTAATTACCCCTATCTACTATTTTTTTTTACTAATTCCTACTGCTATTTTTACTAATGCTATTACATTCTTTACTAATTTCCACTACTATTTTTACAAATCTACTATTCACACAAATTACAATCAACGTCAGCTTTCGTGTTGAATATAAACAAATTAATACTCCATGTAGCCAATAGCTCATCATTTAACATCAAACGTTTTACAAATTTAAATAAATTTCTAAAAAAAAATGTTTTCAATTTCAAAAATCCTTAATCATAATTTTTGAGGTATGCAGTTTTATAGAAAATTTACTTTCAGCATACTAATTTCCGTTTATTTTTGTTAATTTTGTTTGCTTAAAATAAATTTTGTTCATGCATTACAAGGGATAAAAGTGTGCGCGCTTCATTCAGTGTATTTTGAGTTCAATACTTGGCCGGGGCAAGTAGCTTAAAAAAATTATAGAAAATGGGGGTTTCAAACAGCGATCGGCCCGCGATAGGCATTGGTAGACCTCTGGGAGTATTTCTACCATGAAAAAACTTTTCACAAAATTATCTTCGAGCTATATGGTGAAAGCGCCAAATTATTATTATTATTATTTAGCTATCTATTATTATAAAATTATGACTCCAAATTACACATTCATTGGATATTATTGATGCAGTGGAAGTATTATTTTTTAAAATCATTATACAATTGAATTATATAAAGTTCGCTGCATAATTTATTTAAAATGTGTGCCCTTAATAATATCTATCCAATTAATATCGTAAAGGTAAATAAAACATAGATGTTAATATTAATTGCATACAAAGAAAAAAATGTGATTAACAAAATATTGAAATTGATAAACAAAAATTATCATTTAGTCACACGCCATTTTGTTGGCATGGATATCATATGTATGTATGATTATCGAAATAAAAATCTGAACGTTTGTTGGCTCACTACATACATATATTTATGAGATTATCAATTAATTTTATTAAACAGCTTTTTAGATTTGAATTTTTTAAATTTCGACCATGTGACACTTCAAAAATAGGTCAGCGAACATTTGTTTTCAATTTCGATCGATACATTTTTCCTTAATGGTTTTATCTCTAACTTTTTATATGATTTTTCGAAAAAAAATGGTGATTTTTCATTCTATCCCTAATATAAAAAATATCTTTACCTACACCTACACACGCTCTGCCACACGCTGAATAAATGACAAAAATTGAAATATTAAAAATATTTATGATACTTTATAAAATAATGTTTGAGAATCATTCACTGGTTTTGTTGTTGTTTGGTGTTGGTATGCTGTCATCGTTCGTTGTCGTCTAGTGAAAGTGTTGATGATGATTAAATTTGGCCACAAGCCAAAGGAATTTCGCGCTTAATATTTGCTAGCCAAGCAAAACGTAACAACAAAAATAAAATAAAATATGTATTTTTGTTTACTTGGCTTCGCAAACAAATATTTGCCATTTTATTACACAAAAGAAATGCCGAACAACACACACACACCCATACTTGCTGCTGTTACCAAGTTACAATTTAATTTATAATATTGCATTGCTTCACATTTTTGTTGTACGTATTTTTGATATGTGAGTGACAATTTTATTGTGGGAAAACAGTAAACATTTTGTTTACTGCATTTTGATTATATTATTTATACATTGGCACTTTCTGAATTTTTCATTGATTGTCCTGACGCTAACGAACCACGGGTTCTACGGACAAGCTGCAATCATTTATTTATTCACATATTTTGGATTTACATTCTTATAAACAAATTAAAAAATGATCTTGAGGATTACACCTTGGATGAGGCGCAATAGCGCAAAGGCCAAAGTTCTTTTTTGTTTTTTGAAAATTCTATGAAGCCAGCCGTATTTTTTTTTAACGAAGGCCAGCTAAATGTAAATGGGATAAAAATGTTTACGAATGTAATTGAAATTACCGTAAAAATTTAATAATTTTTTTCACAAGAGAAAATCAAACTGATATAAAAACATAACGTGGATCATCGATTTTTTAAGTCCACGTTAAAGCTTATACTTAGCAATGATGGTACCAAATTAAATGACAAATGGCTAGAAAATATTTAACACAAAAATTTGTTCACCGATTGTTGAACCCGAACGCACTTATGGCCAGAATATTGTAACTATGTTCATGTGAAATACAAAAGGCAGTGAAGATTGCCAACCATTTCCTGAAAACTTTGACAGAATTTCTACGTCCCAACAGATTTTGTTTACAAAAACCGCATTTGTATGCATTCGCCCGATCGTGTGTATTCTTTCCGACGTGTTTAGCAATAATAGTGTGTATTCTTTCTAACATGTAAATTAACGTGTTTCCACTCAGTTCTCCCTACCGGTAAATTTGGTGTGACGTCGCACTCAAGTTACTCTCCTGAAGTTCACATCAATCAGCTCAATCGCGTATTCCATCATTCTTGAACTTTGTTCACCTAACGATTATTTGTAGGAGCATAAGGCGATCGAGATAGATATAGGCATATAGTATGTATACCAAAATGTTCAGAATGAAAAGAGAAATCGGTGAAGCCATGCCTGTCCGTCAGTTCAACGGATAACTCGCGTAAATATTGAAAGATCTCAACTTAGCACACACATTGCCCTCGACCCAAGGCAGGCTGGCATTGAAAATGGGCTAAGTTAGTTAATAAGAACGCCCACATAACGGTGTTTTGCGAAAATCAAAGGAATTCGACATCTCCGTAACCAGTAAAGAGAATTTTCGCACATTTCGCATACAGGTTTGGGTTCGATAAAGGAATACGTGGATAGTTTTTTTTTTGGACAATGCTAACGGTAAAGTTGGTGTGCTCAAATTGAACTAAAGTAATAAAAAGCAACTACATTTTTCCCCTTCGTTCGACGACAGTCGGTTCTATGATACCGGAAAGATTTATATTGGATTTATATTCGGCCAAGGACTGTCACTACAGCGGAATTCCCCAAAATTTTAAGTTACAAACATATTAACAGCATAACTGCGCAACACCCTCAGGGGAAAAAAACAATTTCAAATGATAAAATGTAAGAAGAACATAACCGTCGGAAATATATATTTCTTTCTCGAAACTTCAATATTATAATTAGCTCCTTCTGTGTTTTGATTTTAACTATGATTTCACTTTGACTTTAAGTAAGGTTTAGGAAATAAAGAGCAAATCGGTAATTTCTAGGAAAAATGTTAGAAGTTAGAAGAGAAAAATAAAGTATTGTTATTCATAACGTAGGACAGATGGTCACCGTAAAATATAAACGTTTTTCGAAAATGAGAAAAAGTAAAAAAAAAACAGAAATATTCCTTCGTTGATCTAATTTAATTAAAATGGTTTCACTTTTCCGGCACAGCGTCTCTATAAAAAATAATCTTAGTTTATTTTAAACCAAAGTACGTTTCTAGCCTCTGTTTTTTGTTGATTTTTAGTTTAACGATTTTGGGAAAATATTTTTTACCATTCAACTGTTATTATAACAAACAATTTTTGTGTCAATTTTCTGTACTTTGTTACATTTTTTAAAATAAATTTCGTCATATGTCCTTTATTTCTACTTGTCTTATTAAAGTAATTTTATTTCCTTTTGAATATGAAAATGGAAGTGTAATTGTTGGAACTTGATACCAAACAATTGATTTGCAACCAAAGCTATTTAAGTGTTCACAATTTTTAAATAAGGTTACCATGTGTTTAACAAATCACTTATTACTTATTTTAAAAATACTAATATTTTATATTATATTTGAATTGACATAACGCGCCTTTTTGTTATTTGAACTTTTCGAACTAGCTCATAGAGTATAAATAAAATGATTTAATTTTTAGTTCCTTAAAACAAACACTATTCGTTTTTTTGGGATTTTTTTATATAACTTAGTATATTTCCGGCCTGTCAAATCGAATACTCACTTCCACTCATAAAGGTGTCATGTGCGCTTTATTTTTAGCTTTTTGTTTTTAGCAGTTAAAAATAGGTGTATTTTTTTAAACAAAACGTAATAAAATTTGACAACAAAATAATAAATTTGCGCCGCGCAGTTTTGCATAAAAACAAAATGTCGCTTATTACTCGTACAAAAGTAAAATATATCTAGATGTTTTTGAAAATATTTTTATTTCACATATTTGCATACTAAAAAAAAATGCGACATGAATTAAATGAATAAATAAAAAACTCAGTGACGTTTGTTTTAAACAAGTGATGCATCTAGAAAATATTAAAAAACTTATATTCAATACTACAACAGTAGAATTAAATTTTCATTCAAAAAATTTTCACAAAGCCAAAAGAAGAAAAAAAAAACAGAAATGAGTGTAAACAATTTCACATATACATACATACATACAAACAGATTTGAACGCTTCGAAAGGTAATACGCAATAAGTAATGAAAATAAAAAAGCAACAACTTTGATATTTGCTTTGAAATTTACAAATATTATTTTTGGAATTTTTAGTTTTAGCTTTTCCTTAACTTTTTGAGGTTGTTTACTTAAGTTATTTTTAATGTTGTTTGCATTTTTTGCATACCATGGTGAGCATATGTTTATTTTCAAAAAAGAACAGCTTTGCATTGACAAATACCTAATACCTTTTTGCGTATTTTTTTCTTCTATATTTTTTCCTTTTTACGTCATTTGCCTATGTTGTAAACATTTGGTCGCGACGTAGACTAGCCTACACAATCAACGTCATTCTTTAT
Organism: Anomoia purmunda; assembly: GCA_951828415.1. Classification (NCBI taxonomy): domain Eukaryota; kingdom Metazoa; phylum Arthropoda; class Insecta; order Diptera; family Tephritidae; genus Anomoia; species Anomoia purmunda. Next base: position 28,449,075 of record OX639996.1, on the reverse strand, counting down.
CTATATATTTGGAGCATTTGATATATTATATATATATTTTTTTAGGTAGGCTAGGTTATATGGGTTATTCCTGTGAGGAAGTTAATTGAATATTTATGTGAAATCACTAGGAATACTCTTCAGATATTTTATTGACACGATAATCAAGGTGCTTGAAACTCAGCATCGCGAAAGCTGTACAGCCGAGGAGATGATAATGAGTTTAACATTTTTCTTTATCTTTCAAACCGTTGAGGAAGTTGTTAAGACTTACTGCATTCCTATCGAATAGCGCTCAGTGAAAACAAATATCACTTTCAAGAGTTATCGTTTTGTTAGTGTAAAAAGCTCATTCGGCTGCCTTCAATCTAACACGGACCTTACAGAAAGCCCACTCTTTCGCGGATAGTCAAAGCACCTGAAAATTGTAAATGCTAACAAAGGTTAGTATAAATACATAACCTAAGAAAAAAATTATATATTTTAGTCACGCCTTATTTTCTAATGTTTGAGTTGAGTACAAAATGTTCCGAAATTATAATAATTCGAAAATCCGAATTTCTACAGGAAAAAAGAGACTCTAATTGGTGAACGTGTATCATATTTCTTTTGTTTTAATACATTATAAAATTGGCGACATTTACTTTATTCATATCATATGGTTCGATATTTGGTCGAGTCCGATATTTGGCCTTCATTTGTGGTGTGTGCTTCGATGTTGTATGTATGTTAATATGACTGCATCAGACCATAAATCACATGGAGATTATAATAACTCTTGAACTTTATCGGGTTGTTCTTCAGCCAAATACAGCAAAATTTTCTCACCGTAGCCTCATTGCTAAACAAACTGTTGGTTAAAAACAAAAATAGTTTTTAGACATTGTACCGGTCTAAGTCTTTCCATGATGAAATATCAAATAATGCTAAACTAAACAATTTGCCGAACAACCGGTTACGATTGGTTATCTTCTAATCGAACGTTTAGCCTAGATACTAGTTTTTAAAATAACCGAATACACAACATCAAAAATTCATCACTTCATATGCCGGATACACTACAACACAAATTACTTATTTTCGTTCAAATTACTTTGCATAAACCAAGTGCGTACATACCTGCCATTCCTACACCTTCATTCCATTCCTTCCACAGGGTCGCTTAGTTCTTTGATCAAAGGAACAAATGTGAGAGACAATAAGGCTTTGGCGCATGCACGAACGTGGAAGGAAAATAAATCTTTGCAGAAAGGAAAATATTCCCCCAAAACACATTGTCAGTTTTTCTCAGTGTGCCGGTTTTAGAATTAAGTCCGTTCATCATATACAAGGTATACAATCTTTCTGAAGAATATTGTTTATGAATTGGAACTTTCCTACCCATTATCGAAAAGAGAAATAGATTTATAACCCAACCCTTGACAAACCTGTAATTTTCAATGATTTTTGTTATTGGAAATGATTTTTCTAATAAAAATGTTAATAACTTGATAACTAGTTTTAATTTTTCGGTTTGGACTCAAACGCACAGTTAATTTGTTAATTTCTTATATTTAATTGATAATAGAGATCGACAGAACCTCGATTTTTAGGGCCGAACCTAACTTCGCTCATTTTTGGGCGAAGCAGAACCCAAGTCTAATGGGACATTTGCAAGGTCTAACACACTCAATGGAAGACATTTTTTTCAACAAAAAATGTGGGTTCTGATATCAGTATTAAAAAATTAAAAAAAATTTTGGCAGCAAATGTTCCTTAAGTTATGTTTCTAATGCGTTAGTTAACGCATAATTTATTTCAGTAATACTACCAGGGAACGAAAATAACCGTTATTTTGATTTTTTCATCCTAAAATTATTGGAAAAAGTTTGTTTGAAACAAAACTCGAATATAACGATCTTCTACTTATGTCATATGCTTTAAAAACCTGACATTACTTTTATTAAGAACCTCATTTTTATTTAAAAGATTTTTTGTTTTAAATCAATGCATAATCGTTATCGGGTGATTTTAATTTTTTCGATTAAAAATATTCTCGTATTTAAATTTATCCGATCATATTTCATCGATATTTTGTGAAATGTTTTTCCGACCATAAAACCAAGGACCACAAATAACAATTATTGTCTGAATTTCAACTCAAAAAATCATGCGAAAAGGGAAATGCTATATGTACAACTTACTTCCTGTAACAAGGACTACTTTAGTTTTTATTTTTTGAGTTTTATAAAAAAAATCAAGTCAAATCGTTTTCTTTTTGAGTTTTACATTTTTTTCGGTCTATCTCTAGTAGCTAATAATAATCCTTAACCGATTAATTGGGTTTGAGAGTTTGACAGAAGCACGCATAGTCAGTCATAAAATTCTTACTGAACAAAAAAGATCTCTGAGTAAATCATCCGATGTAAAAAAGGAAAACCTTCAACATAATTTCAATCTGAAACTAATAACTAAGCCAAAATTTGTAATACACGAATCATTACCATTGCGGTCCCTTAGTTTTATTCAAAAGAAATTAGCCAGTTCGAACGCGAGCTAATAGTCGTATTCGTTTTATCATCCGATAGCGAGTAGCGAGTCGATGAAGCATCTGGTATAAATAAGCATCCACATAGGTTTTGTTTTTGATTCCAATGTAATTTTCGGACATCATAAAAGACGAATATCCAATACCAAAAATGACAGCACGTCCGCGCACATGATTGTCGTTTATGAGCTGTTTAAAACTGGTCTAATAACTGCAGCATTGAATGTAACGAGTTCGACCGTACTCGCGATCGCCGAATCTAGCTAGGTATCGTTGTTGTTGCTTGTATACAAAAATTAGTTCCAACGCGAGCATAGCAGTGGCTAATCAAATGCACCTAATTTTTGTTGCCTGGCTATAAATCCGAAACCTTGCACTTGTGAATGTTTAAAATAATTGACGTACTTTACGTCTGTTTTTAAAAATTTCATTTATATGGTTTTATATACATAAATACGTTTACCTACCTATAAAATATATACCTATAAAATATATAGCCCAATCCTTCTCTGCACATATAAATTTGTTGGCAAAATTTTTGTTTATAACATTTTAGCAGTGTTAAAGTATTTTTAAGTGTCTTCTAGGCATTGATGAGTATTTGATGAGCCCATTAAAAATATATGAACATTGCGGAATGTTGTTTACAAACCTTTTATTGCCAAATTCTTATTTCGGAGTGTATTCGTAACCGAATAATTTGGGGAAGACATATTAAAAAAAAAAAATTAAATAATGTTTTTCACTCATATGTACATGCATTTAATTAGTATATTTTTTATAGTTACCAATGCCCATTATTTATTTGCAGATTATAGAAAAAGTAACAATTAGAGAGGTAGAAGTTGTAGCTCCTTTTTCGGAGATCATCACATCTCCTCATCAGACTTCTTCTCGTTTTTTACGTAAGCCGCATAAACTGTTGTTGCCCTTTCAATGAGAAGATGGTGTGAACTCCGAAATAGCAGCTATAACTTCTACCGCTGTAATTGTTGATTTTTCAATAACTTCCAAATAAATAAATGCTCCTGGCTTATACAAAATTATTGTTTTTATAATTTCCCTAATATATCTTTACATTGATTTCTCTTTATTTCCGTTCCTATCTTTCAGCTCTCTAGTAATGCCCACAATTCACACGCACACGCCTTTTCCAGGCATATCACAATTGCTGCCCAGTCTTTATCTATGTGGCGCAGGCGTTGCAATGCCAATGGTGCTCGATCAACTTCAGGTGCGTTTCATCATCAACATCGCCCCAGAGTTGCCCGACACACCGCTGTCCAGCGTTACCAAACCCCTCTATTTGCGGATCAATGTCTACGATCGACCCAACTCTGACCTCTCGTTGCACTTCGACGAGGTGGCCGATATGATTGAGGAAGTACGCCAACTAGGCGGCAAATCTCTGGTTCATTGTGTGGCGGGAGTGAGTCGTTCGACAACACTTTGCTTGGCGTATCTCATGAAATATGGCGGCATGTCACTGCGTGCCGCCTACCTCCACATCAAGGCTATACGTCCACAAATTCGCCCGAATACTGGATTTTTCCAACAGTTGCGACGCTATGAGGAGCAGTTGCGGGGCACGTGTTCGGTGCAGATGGTTTACTATGAATCGTTGAATAAGGAAATACCCGATGTTTATGAACCAGAGTATCGCGCTATGGAAGAGTTCTATCAGCGACAGCGCAAAGCTCTAAAGCGAAATTGAATGAGAATTGAGATATTTGTGTGGAAGGTGGGGTATTAATTAAGAAGGGTGGGGGTGAAAAAGAAAACTATATTCCAAGGGGTTGAATTGAATATGAAGTATGTGTGTGGTGTGATTTCTTAAATAGCTTGTGGTATTATTATAGTGCGATTATTTAGTGAAGTATTGATGTGCCTTAGGCTCGATTAATTTCTATGTAACTATTTATACATATTTACATATACATACATATAAAAAAAATATGTATACAATACATATGATTGCTCTTTTTATGTTAGTAGTTTTAGCTCATCTTTATATAGTTCCTAGTTTTAGATATTTTTACGGCCATATGTTTCCAAAAATTTCCTTAGTCTACAAATATATCAAAGTGCTAGATTTTTTGCTGAATTCATGTAAGCTAGGTATTTTTTTTAAATTAAGTATATTATTTTATGAAATTTGAAATAATAAGACAAAATACACAATTTTACAAATGAAAAGGTTTTTGTATGCTATTTTATTCGTTTGGAATACAGGTAGGCTTTACTAAACAATTATTTTATGAACCTTAGCCGAGTTGGAACCGTATTTATTAATAACTATAGTTGATTATACTTTTTTCCAGATTTCTGAACATATGTTGCTTATAAAATGCTTATGTATATGTTGATGTACGGAGCATTTGCACCCAAACTGAAACTTTCGACTAGACATCATCAATTTCGAAGGATTTCGGTTAGGACATTCCAAAATTACACGCACACACTCGCAAGCGCGATTCCACCCAAATTTCAATTCTATAACAAATACATAACACCACCCACGTATCCTTAAAGATGGTATCTTATATTCAAACTAAAGACGCCAAATGTTTGCTTACTCGAACCCCTTAACACTCGTAGACAGTTGCTTAGACAAATTCTACTAATGCGGCATTCCATTGTGAGTGGTGGGACATTTGACTCCAACTATGAATTAAAACTAGTATGTACTTGAACATATGCAATAGTAAAATATATTTTTTCTAACATATAACGGTTATTTTTTTTAGACTGATAGAACTTTCGATAGGGATAGCTGTCACTTGACAGCTGGTAAATGACATTTCGTTTTGACATTTCTGCTCAGTAAGCATTGACAAATCATCATGGAAAGAATGACGCCGCAACAGCGTTTACATATTGTGGAAATTTACTTTACAAGTCAGTTATCTGTTCGCCAAACTTATAGAGCACTTCGTGAATTTTATGGTTCACATAATCGAGCATCAGTTGATAAATTTTGAACAACATTTACTCTGCTCGATGAAAAACCAACAACAAGACAAAGAACTGCACGTACAGAAGAAAATATTGGTGCTGTAAGTGATAGTGTTGGAGAAGATCCGAATTTGTCTATTCAGCGCCGTGCTCACAACTTGGAAGTTTTGCAGTGGTTCAAAATTGGACTGGTGACCGATTCACCAAAACTAGTCGTGGCGGACATAGGCCAGAAATCGTTTTTTAAATATTAAATGTCATGAAAATATTATTCAAACAAAAAAAAAGTTGGCATCATACTTAATTTTTTATGAGTTTTATTTCAATTTAAAGTTCTATCAGTCTAAAAAAACACCATTTATATATATAGCAAACGTTTGAGATTCGTTTAAAAAATACCAACAAATTTCTACGCTCTTTCTGCACTTAAATACCAATTTTAGGCAAACCATTAAATTTTAAAGCAGGATTTTCCTGTGTTGTAAAAAATAAACCTTTTGTTTTCAGTTTCATCAAAAGGTAGACTGACATATTAACATATCTTTAAAGTTGTGACTGGTGCGACAAGTACAAAATCTGCGAAAATGTGAAACGTTTCGTTATTATTTATAAATATTACTAGAGAAAGACCGAGCTTCGGATTCGGCTTCGCCCATGTTCGGCCAATAAAGTGTAGTTCAATTTCGGTCCGACATCGGCAAAACAAAGAAAAAAATAAGCTATTTTGAACATTTGTTCAATTAATTAATTAATATAAAAACTGTATACAATTTTACGAAATTGTCTGCAGGCTATTATTTTTAAATTGCCATATGAAGTTATTAAATTTCGACCATTGAAAACATACTTAGTTTTTTTATTATTATTTTTACAAAAATATTTACGTATGTTTATGTGATGAGCTGAAATGGACGTTAATGTATGTACGTTTTTTAGTACCTTTTGTGCCAATAAAAAAATTTTGAATTTCATTGATTACACTAGTTTTCAAATATTTGATAAATGGCTGGTACCTCGCGGAAAAAGCGCTTCTTAGACTAATTTTGGATCGCTGAAGACGAAAATGAATTTCATTTATTTTTCCAAATAAGCATTTTCGAGATGAAGGCAAACACCTGTTTTGCGGTCTTTTTTCAGAATAGCAAATAAACAAAACCTTATATGGCTATCGTTTTCAATTTGCATTCAATTTCTTTACGCTGATATATATTTTGTGTAAAACGGAATAGTACTCTTGAGTTACTAGCGTCTAAATGCAAAAAACAAGGACACTTTCGAGATTAAATTGGGCAGATAATGTAAGCATTATAAAAAACTAGCTGACCCGGCGAACATTGCTCCGCCTTAGAAGCAATAAATGAGCAGATTCTTGATTTTAAGAGTTTAAATTTTTTATTAGGATAATAAATATAAGTAAGTACCAAAAATCAATTATTGTAATGATTCTTTATTGGCCATGTATTTTAGTGCATAGGCTGCACTCTTCAGTGAAGCACCTTGTGATAGACGATATTTTTAGTTTTATTACTATGTGCAAGAACAAATAACGCAGCTGGTCTTCCGACCCTTGAACATGCCGCATATAATTGACCATGGGAAAAACATGGATTTTCTATATTTCGACCACAAACTTTCAAGGATTGGCCTTGTGATTTGTTAATGGTCATGGCGAATGCAAGACGGATCGGAAATTGAAGTCGTTTAAACTCAAACGGCATGTCGGTTGGGATCATCGGGATCCTCGGAATGAGAACTTCCTCACCTTCAAATTTTCCTTTGAGTATCGTCGCGTAAATCACATTGTTCATCAATTTACTTACCACCAAACGCGTTCCGTTGCACAGTTTTGGTGGGTTTATGTTTCGAAGCATGATTATTACGGAGCCAACCTTTAGTCGTAAATTATGCGGTGGTAAGCCAGGCACATCCAAGGAGTTTAAAAATTCAATTGGATAGTTGGTGACATCATCTGCATTTGTTACACAGTCAATAGATTTGAACGAATGTAGTGTACTAATGACCTCATTCTGAATTATGTAGTAGCAATGAGTGCAATGGCTCAGGTGGGGGAGTCAATAATGGCAATTTCACTTTCCCATTAAGGCAGCACAATCTTGGCGTTTCTCCGGAAAACTTCAATACTCGCAAACCACATCCATTGGCCCAATGCGAACGCTAGTATGCAAGCAGTAATCAGTGCAGCAATCATATCGAAACGCTGCTCGATTCAAATCAGTACTTGATAAATTTCTCCTTGTGCGTCGAAAATTATCAAGATGTTGATCTCTTAGGTTTGCTCGATGATTTCTCATAGCCAACCGAGCCTTTGCACGGACTGCCTCGCTTTGCTCTTGTGATTGAGAAGCACGAAGTCGAGCCATACTAAAGCGGCGCTCTACACGTGCAATTTCTTGTACTTCTTCAGTCCTTTCATTCGCAACGTTTTGCATCCTAGTTGCAATACGGCTTTTTCGGGGAAGATTTGATCGTCTTGAACGCGGCATTTTAGTGATAATAATATCGGCACAATATTTATAGACACTCGAAACAAACACAAAAACCGGTAAACTTCAAAATTTCTAACTGTCAATTTTTCACCCAACAAAATTCGTAAAAGTAAACAAAATACATGTTAATATTGGCAATTCACACCAATTACATGGGTATTGCCTTTCTCCGCTAGATGTCACTACAATTTACATCGATATTACCTTTCGCCGCCAGAGTACATGTAAATTTTGATTTTCATACAAAATAGCAAAAGCAAAATATATGAAGGGCGAAGAAAAAAAATCAAATTTACCGTTTTTTTTGTCGTCACACGGTAACGGGATAAAAAGTATCTTATAACCTGCCCTTGCTTCTAAGCTACCTCCCCACCAATTTTCAGCCAAATCGGTTCAGCCGTTCTTGAGTTATAAGTGGTGTAACTAACACGACTTTCTTTTATATATATAGATTAAATAACAGCGGTCAATGTAAATTTTTTGCGACATTGACAATTTCAGTTGAAAATCTGGAAAAAATTTTCGTTTCACGGTGCAGCAGCCAGAATATTCATTTGATGTAATATCACATTTCGGGATATAGGGTGTTGAAATTTTTGCATAGGTTTGTCACAACACAGGCTGACTTTTTCGCAATATTTTCCAAACACTGTTTTACGAATCGCAATTAGGGCCAGCTCAATGGCTAAAAATTGGAAAAATTGCATACATTTTCGAGTTATTTTTTGGCTATTACTTCTGAGCCAAAAATGCTAAAAAAAGGCGAAGGTTCCTTTACGAAGAGAAACGTAAATGTATCATCTGAGTTGCGATTCGTAAAACAGTGTTGGAACAAATTAACAACCAATCCAACAGTCTAACTTTTTCTTTATTCGTCTTAATATTTTTCAAGAGAAAAGTGAAATACAGTCACTTAGCTATATACTGCTGCTGATTATTAAGGAAATTTTAAGATTTTTATCGTTTTCCACTTTACCTTGGCAGAGTGTGTGAGTATGTTTGTAACTTTCTCACGTCAACGACCGTTCCCCAGGTTTGTTTAAAATTTGACTTTTAGCCTGCACTAACATATAGAATTCTAAATTCAATCAAAAATTATAAAACAGGTATCAGACGACAGAGCTTAACTTCAAAGCTTAATTTCAAAAATATCTTGCTGGAGGGTTACCTTATTTGCTTAAAAAGTTTAATAAAATTACATTTATACGTCAAATTAAATATTGCATTATGGAGTCAAACAAAAGAGGCTAAAAAATATTTGTTTCGAAAATATTATGGAAGAGGGTTACCACCCGCGTAAACAGTAAATAGTATTGAGTTCTTAATTAAATTAATACAATTTATAAGCTAACTGAAATATGAGTTTGAAAACTTAAAAAATATTCAAATTGGCTCTCAACGATTTTACCTTATAAATATCTGAGTAATACGAAAAAGATATTGATTTTTTTCGACAACAATATAAGTTAATTTTCCTACAGGGCAACTAATTTTATAAATATACACCTACATACATATTCGTAGTTTCGTTGGTTTTTTACTTTGCTAAGATACTTTTCATTTGTACTGTGTCCTACTTAGTATTCTTTAGCATACTTTTAGGCACTTATTACTGTAAAGACAAGGCGTGTTAATTCATTTATACATACGTACTTAGTTATTGTGTTAATAATGTGGGTGTATTTTTTTTAATTTAGAGCCTTACCATTTCAGACAACCGGCCCATTTGGGTCACGTTTTTCTTTTTCCATGAAAATCGAATATGTTGTTTCTTGCTATTTTTGTTTTGCTATATTTTTCTGCAATATTAATTTCGTATTATCCGCCTTTACATTTTTTTTTAAATACACATAACTTTTCTAAAAACTGGCTGATTTTGATTTGCAAACTGTTCATAATAATTTATACATTAAAATGCGAAGAAAAAAGTTGCCAGCTCACTTCGAAATTTTTTTTTTTTTGGGAAAAATGAAATAAGTATATTTTTTATTTTTTTCACATCAGAATGAAGAACATTTTTGTTTAAGAGATAACATTTTTTACAAAATAGTATTTGTTTCTTGTAATAATGGCGCTCTACTGAATTATCTTAAGAATATAAATAAGTTTTATGTACGATTGTAAAAAATAGCTAAATAAAAAGCGCCGTTTTTTTCCGAAAAAAAAAGTTTTTGGAAATAAGTTGGTAATTATCAAAATCGCTCCGTTTTAAGAGAAGTTATGTGAATAAAAAAAATTTAAGTTGGAAAACTATGATTTTCACAGCGAAATGGAAATCGCCGAAAAATATTGAAAACAATTTTCTTCCGTTAAAAGAAAAAATACGTGTCTGATTGTTTTGACCAAGTACAACGTATTCGAGTTTCAAGGAAAAAAGAAAAAAATTACCCGAATGGTAAATGAAAAATATTTAGTAAGCAGAGTAAGTTTTGTGCTAATTCTCAAAATCAACTGTTTACTTTTTGCCATGTTAATTAAGTTTTTTCACTTTAGAACGTTTCTATTAATTGGCGCAGACCCTTCCTTATGTTTAATCTCTATTGCTAATTTTTATAAAAATATAGTTAATACTGTATTGTAAATCCAACAAATCAAAGTTCTATTTTGGTAAAATGGAGCGCAAATAAGAAATAGCTGGGCGTGTTTGGTTTTTTTTCCATTTGCTATGGGAAGCCTACTTTGTTTTAGTCAACGATAATAAAAAAAGAAATTGCCTAACTCTTTCAAAAATTATTTAAACAATAACTGAATTGGTATTGTTCGTCAATATGTGGAACATGCATTCATTTTCAAATTTTATTTTCCTTTCTGTTATTCCTGCGGAGCTACTTTTCGTATAGCGCTAGTAGTAGTTGAGATCTCTTTATTAGCAATCGCGATGAGTTGGGCGACATGTTGTACAAAATTTATAATTTCTGTTATAATACGAGAGAAATTACTTTGATTTTGACTTTGATTTTGTTTGTTGACATTAAAAAGGTATGGTGCTGATACAATAAAAAATAAATGCGCTAGGTGGCACTAGAGACGATTTATTCAGAAAATCTTTACTTATAATTCGACTGGGATGAAATTAAAAACTTTAAATGGGGGTGCGATAGGAAATATTCTTATAACTGATTAATCCTCTAAGTGGCGCTAGAATAGAGTTATACAGGTATGGGGCTGGTGTAATAAAGAAATACTTTTATGAAAAATGAATGCTAGGGCTAGTAGAGATGACTTATTCAGCAACTTGTGGGTTTGATCTGATTTTGATGAAAATAGGAACGGATAATATGGAGAGAAGTACTTTTACGAAAAATGGATCCGCTGGACGGCGCTGGAATACAAATTTTGTACTTGATATTAGAAAGCTATGATGCTGGTGCGATTAGAAATGCATTAATAATCCGACTTATATTACATTGAAAACATACACAAGTATGTACAAAAATCCTTTAGATGGATCTATAGACGAGATTTTCCAGAAAATCCATAATTATGGTTTGACTTACATTGTTCAATTATAAAAAGCTTTCTGCAAGTTGACACCCATAAGTTGGCAGATATCCCATTGAAAATGATGTAAAACAAAATGCTGCTAAGTTTCGAGTTTACTTCATTTGTTTACTGTTATTATGGAATATGTTCCTTTCTAATTCATCGAAGCTGCATTTTTACCTTTTAAAAATCTTCTGAAAGTTTATGAAAACTTAACGCAGACGAAGTAGTAGGCATCAATTAGTTCTATAATAAATATTGAGAAAAACAGTTGGTGGCATTTGAAAAATAAATTATGCATTTGTTGTGAATGCCCATTGCCCACACATATGTATGTATATTTGTTGTGCCAATTATTCGTGTTGTGGGATTTGGAAAATATAGCGTATAATAAGATTTTACGAAAATTATTGTGTTTCTAAGTTAATGCTGAAGTTAGCCATAAAGGATTGCTAGTTAGTAAGACCGGGATATGATAGTCTCAAACGCTGGCCAGTAGGGGTCAAAAAGTTAAAACGAAGACCGAAATAATCTGGTAGGGTCGATCGCTGACCATGACGGGTCAACGGCATAAACCTGCTAAATAACTTAAAATATAAAAAAAATATAGAAACTGCGATTATCTGCAGCCTTTATGGCAGGAACAAAAGTAAAAGTTTGGAGATTGCCGCTAAATTAATAAATATTATAAGCATGGCTTTGTATGTAGCCAGATCTTATGAAAAATATGTTTAATATCTTATAAAAGTATAAATGTCGCAAAGCAAGAAATGGGGGTGTTCTAAAATTTTAATAGAATCCTCGCCAAAACTTGCATTGAATATTTCTTTTACTAACATTCTTCTGTAAGGTCAATATAAATAAATAAAAAATTTAAATTAAAGTTAAACGGCGTTGCGAAGCGCAAAAAGTTTGGGGCATTAAGAGATATCTCCCTGTTTCTTCAAGGTACTTTTTATTTGTTTGCTTAACCTTAATGAACACTTTTTTGTAGTCACAGAAACCTTATTAAAAAAATAGAATAATGAAAAGTATTACATATGTACATATTTCTTAATAGTGGTCCCTTGTATGCATATATTTATATTTTTTTTTATAAGTACGCACTTATATGTATATGTGTAGGTATATGTACATGTTTCTCCACTATAGGTAAATATTGACGTAATCCTGACCATGACCGTGACCATGACCGTTGTCATCACCGTTGTGACAGCGATAACCGAAGTAAAAAAATATTAAATGTAGTCTTCTTATTTACACCAAAATAAAAAAAATAAGAAAGAACAAAAACATTTTTAAAGAGCTAAAGGTACCCAATCAAAAAATAATAGCTTTATTCGGCATCCCTCTGCGTTTTGACGGACGATGAACCACAACACCGACATGGGTAGTCATCACACCAAAGCAACACACAACTAAACATAGTTAGATATAGCATAGATAGGCATCACAAATGGCATCAAGTTGAGTGATAGCCACGCTGCCAAATTTGAAAACAATTACTATGCGTGTATAAATGAAATCGTGAATTTTTAACTTTTAACTTTTCACTTGTTACACCCTTCACCTACCAAATCTATGGGTGTATACACATCTCTTACTTTATTTGTATTTATTGCTATTTCTAGTCAACTCTCTTGTTTTGGGTTCAGTGCACGCTGATATATAGCAATGTTTGCGGGCGCGTAGACATAAATTAGCATAATGAAAATTGATTTGTTTCGCAGTTTCTGTGAAGCTTTTAAATTAGATAGAATAACCGCTCTTTAACCCTTTGATGCATAGGAATGGTAGAAGGTGGTTGTTTTCGAAATTAATTGTTTTTGATGTAGTTAGAGAACTACTCTTTCGTTGCTAGAGGATTGGTCCATATCTAAACATGTGACCAGAGCCACCCCACAAGTGGGCGTTCTCTCCGTTCTTCTAATGGAATCTAACCGTTGTATACAGCAGTGATAAAACCCATTCTCTTTTACGGGACTATCGTCTCGTGGCCACCGCTAACCAAAACTTTGCACCGAGCCGGCTTTGGCCAGCTGTCAGCTTAACGCGATCCAGCCGAGGAGAAGGCTGAGATGCGGGCTTGCAAAGGACCCGAAATCTCTTCCGAATACTCAAACTATATTAGATTGCACTCTTCCCTACTCATCCCAGAGAGGTATGGTCATAGATCTAGACCCAGAGTCGATGGCTCTCTTTGCAGATGGTTCCAAACTTAACAAAAGAGTGGGAAACGGAATTTACTCCAATGAATTCGTGCTGGACCTTAACTTTCTCTTACCGGACCACTGCCAGCGTTTGTCAGGCACAACTAAATGCCACAATGTACGCAGTCCGGTGTATGAATGTATCCGCTCCTTCAGACAGACCTGTCACTAAATACTTCGACAGCCAAGCGGGTATTAGATCTCTTAAATCTACCGAAACAACGTCCAAAGTTGCCATAAAATGCAGAAGTTCTCTCAATATACTCTCGTCTAAATGTTCCGCGATACGGAATTATCTGTCGCAAATTCTGCTCTAGACGCGGGCATGCTTCTTACCTCCTGCAAACAGAGTTTAAAGACAAAACTCATTGAGGAGAATACAAAATGGGTAATGATACCAACGTCTAGGATTACCAGACAAGTTTGACCATAGGTTGACGTAGAGCGATCCAAAGCTCTCATCTGGCTTGATAGACCTTCTCTCAGCCTAATGGTGGGGGTAGTAACCGGACACTGCCTAATGGACAAACACGGGAAGAGATTGAGATGCCTAACCAACGATTTCTGTCGATGTTGTAGGGATGAAGAGAAAGGAGAGAGCATTGAACACTAACTTTGCCAATGTCCCGCTCCCGCTGTCCCGCTCTGGTTAAGATTCAAATTATAAAATAGTTACCTTCTAGACTGTTTGGCCGGCCTGAGCTCGGGTAGCATTCTCGATTTTCTGTGCTGCGTAAGGCGCACTCGGTGCTTCACCTTTTAAGGGAAGAAAGGAGGGAAATTCATGCCTCCCGCCTGCGGTATCACAACGGGTTTTGCTAGCCTAAGTGTGCCTCCGTAGTTTTGCACGGTTGCAGCCGCTATACAACTTGTTTTGGTGCTTCCCCCTAGTATATAAATTAATTTTAACAATCAGTATTGCTTCTTGGTCTGTATCGAAGGTAAATATTTTAAATTCAAAACACTTATTGAAAAAATCATTATACGTGAAAGATGCATTAAGCTTAAGAAATACAATAAATCTGAAATCTCAATTTACACTGTTTTAGGTCTTCGAACAAGCGGGTTAAATTTATATATACTATAGATGGATATATCTAACTCAAATGTAGTTTTTGTATGTCTGCAAAGCAGCAAGAGTGAGTTTGTTAAACATTTTCTATTTTATCTTTCTTTGAAGCTTACGAAAGTGAGTATTCACCGGATCTAGCCATGACCTTCAACTTGATGCTCAGTGTGACGGAGGGCAAATGGCGTGGCTTTATGTAGAGATATACGAAAAATATAATGATTAATGGATAATTCTTAATTAGGATTAACATCATAAGAATAGTTATTGTTTGCTATTTGATTGTATTGCTTATATTAAAAAAAAATGTTCAGTATTAGACTGGATAGAATTTTTGCTAAAAAGTCATTGCCAGCAAGTCAAAGCAGTATCTTGAGGCAATAAAATAAGAGTAAATTAAAAATACCACCAAAACCTGTAGGCCCAGAAATAAAAAGTAAAACTCGAAGACGAAAGTAAAAATAAAAGAGTAAAGAAGTATGAGACTTTGGCTGATCTGTTTTTGATTTACCAAAATATTTCTTTATTAAATGCCTTCAGCTAAGTTTCCAACTGGCGAAAAAAATCACAAGAAAATCTTTTCACTACTACCGTTGCTTGAAGAAGTGTTTTGCCGTTCTTGTAACTTTTTTTGAAGAAAAAAATATACGAGCACTTATATCTTGAGAGCAGCAAAACTGTTCAAAGAAATTTTCTTCGATAAAATTTTCTTTTTTTCTATTTGAGCGTAGTGAAACCGAAGCACGGCGGAAGACTGGGATTCAATACACGGTCAAGTCTAGAAAGAAGCCTGATGAGGAGAGCAAGCTGAATACGACAGCTATAACTTATTCCGCTTTGACCGTTATGCTTCCCAAACCTTTCTAAAAAGCTAAGCCTCAGCTCAAAAATTATTGCTAATAGAAACAAAATTAGACCAAAAACTTAAAATATATTATGAGTACGCGCACAACAAAACCGGAGAGATTTTTGGTAAAACTAGATAAATGCCTAGACGAAGTGACTCTGCCTAGGATTGGGCCAAGAATAGCCCCATTGTGATGCCAAATGCAAGCGGGTTTTCGTACGTATTAGGACGTCTTCTTCTGGATTCTACATATTACCAGATTTCTTCGTTTCGCTTCGCTCTTTAACGCAAAGCATGTGAGCCAATTAGACAGTGACCAGTACAAATTTTTGTAAGAGTGGATTCCTCGTTCCGATTTAACCCCAGAAGAACAGCCCTAACCCCCTAAATTTAAAATGATTCATAGACCTTTAAACATCACATTTTAATATTTGCTTCTTACTTTGCAAAGCGTTTTCATTCACTTTGATTTGATTTAAAAAAAAAAAAAACTATTGAAGGCATAGTGATAAAAAAGATAATTAAGAATCAATTATGCATTATATTTTTTGTATTTAAAGACTGTTCATTACAAATATTGTTATTGCATTTGTTGCAACTTAGTTTTTGCATTTTAGATTTTTTTTTGGACACAGATGATAGTGTTGTCATCTTAAGGCAGGTGAAGGTAAATTGTCTTTATGACTTTTCTGTATTTGTAACACCCCAGGGTATATCTTTATTTCCACAAGAACCAATTTATTCTACTATTATAACTTTCATTAAATAGAAATGTTATTATAACTTTGGCTTGATGTTTGTTAGCATAAGAAGAAGATGAGATAAACCCATATCCAAGTGCACCAAAATGATCACGACCACGAGCCGATTCGATTTAGCCATCCGTCCGTTTGCCCCTCTCTGTGTTAGAACGCAAACTAGTTCCGCAGTTTTTGAGATATCTTACTGAAACTTTGGAAGCAGATGCATTTCTATAATGTATTAATCTTTTGTCGGAACAGGCCAGATCAGACATTTTAGATATGTATGTATGTGGATATTCAGCGGCTGTGATTTTTTACATCGCGTAACGAAAGTCGCGTCAGAAGCGTATAAAGAAGTCGCATCAAAATAGCTCTACTATTTCTACCACTATATTCACTAATTTCTACCACTATTTTTACTATTTTCTTCCACTATTTTTTTTCTACCACCATTTTCACAATTTTCACTACTTTCTACCACTACTTTTACAAATTTGTTCCACTGCTTTTACTATTTTCTACCACTATTTTTATTTATGCAACTATATTAATTTCTACCAATATTTTCACTAATTTCTTCCACAGGTTTTACTAATTTCTACCACTAGTTTTACTAATTTCTTCCACAATTTTTGCTATTTTCTGCCACTATTTTCACTACTTTCTACCACTAGCTTTACGAATTTCTTCCACTTTTTTTCTACCCCCATTTTCATTACCTTCTACCACTATTTTTACTAATTTCTTCCACTGCTTTTAATAATTTCTACCACTAGTTTTACTAATTTCGGCTATTTTTTACCACTATTTGCACTACTTTCTACAACCTTTTTTTTAATAATTCCTACTACTATCTTTACTAATGCTACTAATATTTACTACGACTACTTTTATAACTTTGTACTACCACAAGGAAGTTTTACTTCTGGCTCGCGCACTTAGGTGCACGCGTGATTTCTTTACTTCATACTATTTCACTGGCTATAAAACCGCATAACCAGTTTTTTCAATTCAGATGAAAAATTATGACATTTTGAATAAAATTTGTTGAATTTTTTTAAATATCGCATTGTTTTGTTACATAATGAACTGAATAAAAAAAAAACAATAACTAAAATTAAAAAAAAAATTATAGTCAAAACTTGTCAGTATTTGGTGGCAAAGGAATTATAAAATGGTCTATATAAAAAAATTATTTATATCGCATATAGTTAGATACTTATTGATTCAGATCATTTAATAATTTTTATTACTTAACATAAATAAAGTCGTCGTTTAAATATGCAGAGAAAAGTTCATATGTTATAAACAAATTTAGTAAACATGGTGCTAGAAAATTTTTGTGCTATATATCGCAAAACATATAATAACTTCTATGCTATTTGCTTCAAAACCCCATTTCCACTCTCTATTTGTTTTTTCCATTATTTTTGCAACGTATTTAACTTTTGCTACGCATTCACACAAATGTATAATTTAGTTTCATAAAAAATCGAATACATACGCTTGTTATACATACATTCAAAGGCATTTACACTAAAGTTCTACGCCGCCTCCCGCCTCGATGACTGTTTGCTACAATTAACGCCAGTGTCTATCAACTTCTAGCTAAATAATGACCGAAAACATCCAAAATATAATAGTTGAATGGTCGTTGGTTTTTTCGTTACTCTTTGCGCTTGTTAATTTATATATTAGATTTTTTGTTGCTATTCTTGTTGTAGTTAGCTTATTTTTTTCCATTACATTCGCTTGAATAAATGCGTTTATTGAACTTTCCTGCTAAAATGAATATCTCAGAAACTAACATAAAAGAAAAAGTGTTGTGCTACGTTGTTATGAAGTTATCTCACCTTTTCCTTTAAGGCCTTTATTTTTGTTTCGCTTTCTTTGCGGCCTTCATTTTAACATTTCATAATGCGCAAAATACCTACAAATGGAATTGAATGGCGTTTACTTGTTTCTTTCAACTTTGTGGATTAGAAAGTTTCCATTATGGTAAGCAATATGCCGGCATTCTTTGTGATTTGTTATGCAAACCAGACTTAAAGGCTCATTAAGTGGCCATTATTCTTGGAGGATTTTTTAAGCAATTAAACTCGTTTGACCTTCAAAGTTTCAGTGAGAGATGGTTGTCGTGATGGTTGTATAAGTCAATGTTTACTTAGTTTTGTGAGTTTGACTGGATTAGGAATTAGATTTTGTTTTTGGCCAACAGCCTTTGTAGTAGTGAGTGGTTAGTTTTGTTTTATGTTGTCACTAAAATATTTCTTAGGCATGCTATTTCGTAATAATTTACCATTAATTAAATGACTTCAGAGGCTAACACAAAAATTAGCAAATTGATGGAAGAATATTTGAATACATTAAGGATGCCAAAATATGACAGGACCCCATTGACAAGTTTCGGCCCTATATTTGTTTCAATTTGGTTAAAATTTGTATTGATTTTTGGTAATGTTTTTGCTAACGGTGTTGATAATAACTTCCATCCCTTTTAAAATATTTGCGTACTCGTTATGAGTGAAAAATTAGCAGCACAATTTGGTGGGCTATAAAAGCTGCATTTCCGAAAACTTTCTAAAAATTCATATTAAAAAATATAAATTACAATTTGTTGAAATTCGGTAAAATCGACACAAAGTTAAAAACTTGGATTTGAATGACCTGTATTTTGATGAAAAAACCTATTAACAAAAATTAACCGGAAATAAGTTATGCATCGAAACTTTTCAATACACATACCTCCGAGGATATTAAGAATGGTTTACTATATATTCTGAAGTATTTACGCACTAAAATAAATGGCCATATATTTTACTAATTAAATAAGTACTTTACCATTATCATTATCATTATCATTATCATTATCATTATCATTATCATTATCATTATCATTATCATTATCATTATCATTATCATTATCATTATCATTATCATTACCACTATCATTATCATTACTATTATCATTATCATTATCATTATCATTATCATTATCATTATCATTATCATTATCATTATCATTATCATTATCATTATCATTACCACTATCATTATCATTACTATTAACATTATCATTATCATTAGCATTATCATTATCATTATCATTATCATTATCATTATCATTATCATTATCATTATCATTATCATTATCATTATCATTATGATTATCATTATCATTATCATTATCATTATCATTATCATTATCATTATGATTATCATTATCATTATCATTATCATTATCATTATCATTATCATTATCATTATCATTATCATTATTATTATCATTATCATTATCATTACCACTATCATTATCATTACTATTAACATTATCATTACTATTAACATTATCATTATCATTATCATTATCATTATCATTATCATTATCATTATCATTATCATTATCATTATGATTATCATTATGATTATCATTATCATTATCATTATCATTATCATTATCATTATCATTATCATTATCATTATCATTATCATTATCCTTATCATTAACATTATCATTATCATTATTATTATCATTATCATTATCATTATCATTATCATTATCATTATCATTATGTAGTTTGTTTTAGGTGGTACGAAATTTGAAACAAATCTGCTGACTGTTCCAACAAAATGTATTGAGTGAGTAATCGAAAGTATTTTGTGAATACAGGTTCGTAGTTGGATATGAAATGACTTAGTACTTCAATTATATAATTTCATCACGCCACACAGTCAACGGTCAGCTGTGTATAATAACTGACACTTTCATCGGTTTTTTTTTCAAATTGAAATTGAAAAGCCTCAAAGCAAAAAAGTTCACTTTTTGCCGCTTATTATTTTAATGGAGCACAAATTGCTCTTTACATAATGCGAATGCGTATGCGTTACGTAATTTGTTAATGCGAGCAGTAGGATCAACAATAATTGGTAGCTGTTGCCATGTTCTTCCAGAAATTTAATTACAAATTCACACGATACAGCGGAAATGTTCAGAATACTCTTATACATACAGAAATATTTGCGAGTACTTACGTAAGAAAAAATGTCGCTGCTAATCCACACATATACATATATGGAGTATGTATGTATGTATTCGCATTTGTTATTGTGCCGCATCATTTGACTTTCGACTTCATCGTAGCCAATGTTGGTGGGGGAAAAAATGTAAATACGCTTAATTCCACGTCACGACAGTCATTAATTTCTCGTACTCATCTCTCGTCTCGCCTGTTTGACCAGCAGAGCTAATTATGACATAATCGCTTGACTTGTTGCCACTCAGGCCTGGACTGTGAAAGTAATGTGTAAAAATGAATTGCTAAAAAAAAATGGCTATAGTTTCTTGCGACCTGAAAACCTCCAAAAAAAAAAAATTAGTAAATACGCGTTGCATTGCATTAGGTATGTACACATAAACAGTACATACGCCGTCAGAAGTTGTGTAAATTCTTAATACGCATCTGCCCACAAGTTCCAGAATTATTCTCGGCGATTGCTGCTTTAAGGTGCGACACTCAAATTTACTTGATAAATTGCATGAGTTTGTTTTTAAATTTCATTTTCATGTGCAATTTTCATGTTTAAGTTTAATGAGAGAATCCCCCATACAAACTCGTTTTCGTTGTGAATGAATATATTTTTATTCAACTTAATTTAAAATGCCAAATTTATAACGTCTTATAAAAAGATTGTTATAAATATAAACACAAATCATTAATGCTGTGCTTTAGTCTTGAGGCAGGAGTACAACTAAAATATAAAGAAATCTACAACTAAAGCGTTGAGATGAAAACTATCCCACCTTGGTTTCTTAATTACATTTTTTATAAAGATATTTTTCTAAGAAGAGGAGCAAAAACAAATAAATAAATAAATAATGATCAGAAGCGATTTATGTTTAACTAAATCATACTGACTAGAGCTCTTGTTAAAAATCGATTAACCGACTACTCGACTAGTCGGCAACTATTCGATTAACCGTTCACTTTCTAACTAACCGCTCATCATTGAGTAGTCTGAAAATTGACTAACCAAAATTATTCGAATAGTCACCGCTACTCACAATAAATTCATAGGCACTTCAATATTATGGAACACGAGCTTTGGCCATAAGCACAAACATTCAAACACAAATATTTTTTGAAATAAAACAACTAGTCGAAAAACCGAAAACGAACGGGTAGTCGACGAATTGTTTACGAGCGGTTAGCCAAGAAAGTCAAAAGGATACGGTTAATCGATTAATCGATTAGTCGACTAGTCAATTAACAAGAGTTCTAATAATGACAACTGATATATAGATAGAATAAGTTTCATATTATAAAACAAACCATAAGCCCTCTTGTTCATCTTGTAAAAATTAAAATAAAAATTACTAGATATAATTTTCAGGTGGAGAAATAATGGCTGATCGAAAAAAATGTGACGTAAATAGAAAGCGTCATAGGGGAAGGCAACAAGGGGCAATAGGTTTCCACTTAGGAAAGAGAACTACCAAAATCTTTACATGGCGTTTTGTAATTCATTTAACTTTTTTTTTTAACAAAATATAAACGTAAGTTATAACTTCTACCAACAAAGAAAAATGACGAGAGGAATGCGATTTAAAAAATTGAAAAACTTGAAAAATCAGTCTTGTATATTATGATTTTTATCTGTTTGTATGAAATGCAAAAGATCAGTATTTTTTAGAGCTAAAAGAAGAATTTTTACAACTCCGTCATCCCGTCACAAGTTTTGTTATGATATTTTGCTCAAAATATTGCACATCTATAAACATTTTTTTTTAATAGTTCGAATGGATTTTAGACAAAGTTTTCAAAGCCTGATTAAAACAAACATTTTAATTATCAATATTTTTGAAAACCCATCAAACCCGTATTTGGGTCCACTTGGAAAAGTAGCTTATGTATGTCAAGTATAATATTTTGGAGATATATGTTGGCATGTTCTAGTCAAAAAGTTGTTACTGTTAACATTGCTAATTTTTGTTAAAAGCTTGGATAGTTTAAAAAAAAAACTGAAATATGAAGCTTTTTTTACTTCCGCGCTTTTTCAAAACGGAAATGAAGACTATGAACTTGACGGCGTTTAGTAAAAATAGTTGTTTTATTCGTGGCGGTCGCCGTAGTGCAGTAAGTAGTAAGAGCGTACTGCATTCGGTAGGTCCCGGGTTCAAATTCTGGCTGGGACTGGTAACATCAAAAATAATGGAAAAGTTTTTTCTAATAGCGATCCCTTCGGCAAACAATGCGCTCAACAGAAAAAATTATCAAAATTCATCGGAAATTTGTAATCACTTCAGAATTGTAGTTTATTACACTAAAACGGATTAAGGTGTAAATTTGTGGCCTTTTTTAAATTATGGGAAATGTTTGAAAATTTGATTTGCATATTTTTTGTTGTAGTATTTAATGTACTTTTAGTAAAGATTAAATGAAGAGAAACACATTCTCAAAACTTACATATATTCCACACTATGGCTGCGATCTTGATGTGTTTTAATACTTTCTGCCATCTGTGTTCGCATACCAAACTTAATAAAGAAAACAGAGGATTTGCTTCATCCGTCGATCGGCTACATCGGTTATCGGATTATCGGCTACATCTGAATTTGTTGCCTGAACAAATATTTTCTACGGACGAATATCAAAACCAAATGAAATCACTTTCGATCTTTGTGATCTTTCCTAAATAATAATACGCAAATGTCACTTTCTTTCACGGAGAAACTATTCTCAGTTTTACTTGCACTAATCGAATACCCCACAACATCTCAGATTTTAGAAATATTGGGATTTATCTTGATGAGGGAACCAATGAATTTTGAGTTTCGATGAAAAACTAATTGTCACACAGCTTTTCTCGAATTACGCAAACCTTTCCCCACAACGACAACCGAAGTGTTTTGGAAGGCGGGACTTCATACGCTCATGTAATGCTAGTTTCCAGGGATTCTCAAATAAATAAACGGTAGAACAATTTTGGCAGTGGTCAGACTATGCACTGATGAAGCAACAAAACCGATTAATGAAAAGAAAAGAGGCGGTAAATTTAGACACAAGGCGCGGGCAAGAGGCTGGTGACGATCACCAAAAATGCAGTAGTCAAAAGAACAAGAGCAGGAGGCCAATAAACTTTTTACTACGATGAACAGAAACAAGTAAAACAAAATATGGCAGAGCGAAGAATTCCAAAAAAATGGAGACACAAAAGCATATGTAACGGGAAGAACAAATTACATAATAAGTGATAAAGAGTCGACTTAACAATCGATAAAGTGTTTTGGATGTAAAACCAAATGGATGTCAAAAACTAACGAAAGCGGAAATAAAAGTGCAATGACATTAAGAAGGTGTAACATGTAATGATGGCGTTACCTTCCATCATTACGTCATTACACGTTGAACTCCAAAAATGAAAAACAAAAATATTTCAAAAGAAACAACGAGAATAGAGAAAACTTAAGCTCTGAAAGGTTGACTGCAGCTCGCCGTAGAAAAATTAACCACAGTACATACGAGGCAAGATGATGATGTTGTAATGCCCGCTGATGTTGGGCCATAGATCTTTATATCAAAGAACGAGCAATTACTATTTATAAAAATGTATCCAAGTATATGAACTTAAAAAGAAACTAAGTCAGAATAAATTAAGAATGAATACCTACTGCGTTATTACAAAATAAAAAAAAAATACATCAAAATAACCATTAATAAGCTTTACAAAAAAGTTTAACTAAAAGTTCACTGACATCAGTTTACATACCTTTAGATGTACATATGTACTATGTATATAAAAAAAAAAAGTACAATTTAAATGACGAACGAGCAGGAAATGAAATGCGTTCACTCCCATAGCCCTTTTACCTATCTCTCGCCTTATGACACACAGAATGTTGTTCGTAACTTAAATACCAAGCAGCTGTGAAAAATACATTACACATATATGTATGTATGTATATTACCGATCGCTATTTGTTGCCATACTTACAGATTTACCCAAATTGCTCTCTTTAAATAGCAACAGCGACGTCGACTGCGCCGTCGACACATTTCACTTTTCCCGGCCGGTTTTGAAGGCCAAAAAGATAACAAATACAAGTGTTTATCAAAAAAAGAGTTTCCGACACACCAGCACACTCTAATACACACACACACACAAAGAATTTGTGATGGGAGGACCCTGCAGTAAAACTTACTAGTTCGAAACTAGCTTACTACGTGATTGTTTATTTGTGTATCTCCGGTCCATTTAAGCAACTGGTATTTTTTGTTTAAATGGCAATGCTTCCCAAAATATAAATCATCCGTCTATGACCATAGATAAATACATACGATCGTGACACCGCTTTCAAAATCCACATTTTTTTTTTTTTTAATATTTTCCAATGGTGCCACTATGGAAGATATAAATATTGGCAATTTCCAAAGAACTTTCAGGCGAATTTGCAGTTTTCGCACTACCGTTGATATTTAAACCATACAAATGCCAAAAAAATCAAACAGCCGGAAAAATAAATAGATTTTCGTAAAACTATCAAAAAAAAATTGAATGAGTACATGACAAAATTCAAAGATCAAAGAATATTATCTGTTTTAAATAACTAATAATGCCAATAAAAATTGTACATATGTATATATATATATATATAACAGCATATATTAATATATTCGTACGTATATATATACATATATAAATTTTAAAAGCATTTAAAAATTAATCTATATGCATTACTTAATGGCATCTTTTAAATAAACGCAATATTTGCGTGTAAATTGAGCACTACATTTTTTATTATCGTTCAAAATTTAATACTTCTTTTTTGTTTTTTTAATATGAATCTCACGGTATCTGAGCAAAAAACATGTACCCTTTTTTTCAATTTTAAAATCCACTGATTCTGGCAGTTATTCCGCTTATTTGAGTCTGGTAGCCCACCATTTCGCTTGCCAGCTGTTCATCTGCCCACATGGGATTCGGTTTTATTGCCAGTGTCAACAACAAGATTATGAGAGAGTTTCATATCTCTATGCTCCTGCATTAGGACCATACCATTTGGCGAGTTGAAAATATTTAGAAGATTTATTTAAACGGATCAACATCAGGAGACCGCAAGTGCCTAGGCTCGACTTGTTGTACACCAAAACATATTAGTTTTTCAATTAAAGTAATTTTTTAGTTTTCCCATATTTCCCAAGTATTGTGAATTCAAAAAAGACAGTAACAGTTTAAACTTTTTATTAAAAAGTAACTTTTAAATATCTGTGTTTTAAGTTTTACTTATTGCTACGAAAATAATGGTAATTTTTTATTTACTTTTTTTTTTTGTTAATAAAATGAGAGTTATTTTTTGAGTTTTATTTTTTCCATATGATATTTAAGTTATTTTTTTTTATCGATAAGCAAAATTGATAGTTACATTACTGAGCAAAGAATGAAACTAACAAAATAATTATTATTTGTTGATCAATAATTTTATTTTCTAAACAAAAAATAAAACTAAAAAAACGTCTACTATTTTGTAAGTAAAAAATAAGACTTAAAATATAACTTTTATTTTCCAAACTAAAAAATAACTAATATTTGCTAAGCAAAAACTAAAACTTATTACTCAGAAACTAATGTTTATAATTAAGGGCTTTAATATAATTCATACAATTTAAAATTAATGCAACTAAGATGACGCTGGGCCGTTTTAGTACTATCTATTTAGTACTATCAAATTCTTATAACTACTATCTCTTTAAATACCAGTTAAAGAACTAGAACTATATTGAAAATATTGCCTTTTCACTGCAGGGAATGAAGCTCCATTAAAACTGCTCACTCAACAGGCTGTGATGTATTTATGTATAACACGCATTTATAACCCATCGTAAAAGAAGCGCATGTTGCTTGTATTGGTGATGATTGTGCTATAGAAATTCGAATATGTTAACGTTGGTGGGGTCATTGACCAAATTCGTTTTCCCAAAAAATATGAAGCAAAATAAAACGTTGGTAAATTGGTCAAAAGCAATAACTCGCACACATACAGACGCATCCGAGTAAAAAGCATGGAGTGCCTGCGCTACAAACTGAGTGAATGTGTAGGTAGACACGCCAAGCGAATGAGTGCGTGAGATAATGGTGCTCAGAGAGTAAGTGTAGTGGTGCGTAGTGTTTTCTTCTTTTGAGAAATAAAATTTAAATAAGCGTGCTAAAACCAAATACATAGATAGTTAATAAAATTTAGAAATGAGCTAAGATAAAACCTTTTCGACATAAATGCTTATTTTCTCATTTCTACATTTCCACTTATCAAATATACAAAAAGTAAACCCACCTCTTGGAATATACCGACAATATCTAAATCGATACGCCTACGACAGCTTTCGGCACTTACATAATATAGCGCAGTGTTTGGTCAACAAATATTGTACGACGAATGGAGAGACCTACAGTTTTAGGCACAAAGGATAGTCAAAATGAATATTTGTTTACAATCAAACTTTCGGTTTTGAAAATAGCAATTTGTTTATACTGGCGAGCGAAACCGCTCGAATGGTGACCTTTTTATACCAAAAGTTTTTTTCGTTAATTTTATTTCGTTTCGTTAATTTTATATAAAACCATTGTTCACACTGTAACAAAACCCATGTAAATTAATGTTTCAAACATTTTGTGGGTATGCACCTTTATAGTCTGAAATGGCTATAACTACCGTTGATTTTTATATAATTTTTTAATTTGGCCTTGGCATCTCTTTATACAAAAATTAAATAAGTTATAAAACAGCATCCTCGGAAAATTTCTAAAGGCTCCTCTAAACAATTTTAAAATTTTAATAAAAATTTCTTGAGTTTTCATAAATTTTTTATTAAGTTTACAACATTAATTTACAGGGTTTTTGTTATAGTATGAACTATGCTTGTAAAGGGTGGTTAAATTTTAAGGGCCGATGTTGATTTTGAATAAAACACAAATTATTTTGGAAATTATTGTAATTTCTTTTTATTATGACAATATGGTGTGGTTCGCGACCTCGGCGGCACACCTCCATCCGATGGTCCAAATTTTCGATGACGCTGAGGCATAATTGCGGTTCTATGCCGTTAATGTGCCGAATTATCTTATCCTTTAGCTCTTGAATTGTTGCTGGCTTATCGACGTACACCTTTTCTTTCAAATAACCCCAAAGAAAGTAGTCCAACGGTGTCAAATCACATGATCTTGGTGGCCAATTGACATCGCCACCACGTGAGATAACACGGCCATTGAATTTGTCGCGCAAAAGAGCCATTGTTTCGTTGGCTGTGTGGCAAGTGGCATCATCCTGTTGGAATCACACATCGTCCACATCCATATGTTCCTATTGGGGCCATAAAAAGTTCGTTATCATCTCACGATAGCGAACACCATTCACAGTAACTGCCTGACCGGCCTCATTTTGGAAAAAATACGGCCCGATGATGCCGCCAGCCCATAAACCGTACCAAACAGTCACTCTTTGTGGGTGCATTGGTTTTTCGACAATCACTCTTGGATTATCATTCGCCCAAATGCGGCAATTCTGCTTATTGACGAATCCACTGAGGTGAAAATGTGCCTCATCACTGAAGATGATTTTCCTCGAAAATTTTCATAATAAGCCTGAATAACTTTAACACATTGCTCGATTGTGTAGCTTTCCATGTTCAAATTGAATTAGTCTGAAATTGAGAAATGTCAAATGAAATGCAGAAAAAAACTTGACGTTTAGGTGTGGTTCACATTCAACATCGGCCCGTAAAATTTAACAACCCTTAACATAAGATCAACAAAACAAAAATTTATCCTAGAAAGCCTTGCTAATATTGTAAAAAGATCGCAATACGATCGCATTTGCTGTTGTTGTTGTAAAAGCATAAGACATTCTCTATAAACTTATGGCGAATGTTGCTGAGGTGACAGTACTTGGTCGGATCTAAATCCGGCTCGTTCCGTTTGCATTCTATTTTCTCAATTCGCCCAACAAATTCGTCTTATCCTGACTTTGATAATTGCCACATAAAAAACCAAAAACAAAATTCATGTAAGTGTTGTGAATGAATTCGCTATTATTATTATTCTTCATTAAAAATTACATAAAAGGCGAATTTATTCAACATTCAAAAATAATGGCATAATGAACGAATGCATTCTTTTTTTCCGCCCTTTAATTAATCAGGTTTCTGATAACGCCCATCTTTGTGTCATTGCCCATGCTATGCTTGCAAAGGAAGAGCGGTCGTGTATGGTGAGCATTTTAGTTCGTATTTGGTACCGTAAAACTGCGAGGTCGCCGGAATAATAAGGGTATTCTGTTCACTGGTGTCATATCAGAATACAGAAATTGTTTAAAAAAAAGCATCGGGGTAGTAGTTATAGTATTTATTACATTATATAGGCCTGTGCTAAACGCTAGGAAAGTTCCTGGGAACGAACATTTTTGATAGTTATGAGGTGACTATAGTTTGCTGTCTATTATATATTTTGACAAAGTTTCGTATAAGATTTTTAAATATATAAATACATCAACCTAAAATTGTTCAGTACTATATACACTATTTTCCGTACTCAAATAGCACTAAATAAATCTCATGTTTCGTTAAAGATGACAACAGGGTTGCTTTTGTAACTAAAGGAAGGTTTCAGTGAGTTGGAACGTTCTTTGGCAAGTCGGGTACAAAGAAACGGGTCTATTATTGATATATCATATCTCATTGCTTTGGTAGGGAGGGGAGGGGGGGGGGGCTTACCGCACATTAAGCAGTAAGTTTAACTTAATAGTAGCATAATACCTTTTTTTTCCTTTTTAAAAGAGGCTGAAAGCCAAACTTTGTTCACGTTTTACACTTCATCGTTAAATTGATTTGAAAACATATATTTTTTTTATACAAATAAAACCTTTGAATAAAAGATTATATCCCTGATTCAAGAATACATCAATGCGTTAAATGAAATCGTAAAAATTGTAAATGAAAAATACAGCTTTCGTTTTCAGAAAGACAATTTTTTTAAGGAAGAGTTTGAGAGAATATTCTATACACAAAAGTGTTACCATAATTTCTAACAAACAATTTACACTCCTCATTCTTAACAAAAATCCGCCATTCGCCTGTTTAGTTTTCGATTTTTCTTTGTCAGTGCGAACCCGATTAGATTACAATTTTCTTGGTAGTGCGTTTACCCCAGAGCGAATACGAACTATTTTTCAGCGCCAAACTATATTCTTTACCTTAAATTCGTGGTTTCAAATTATTTGTATACCTTGGTATATAGCTTTGTGTGTACTTACGTCAAAAAAAAAAACAAAATTTGAAAGTTCTGAATCTCGTTGTAAGTAAAAGCAAGCACTTATACTTTTAGAATATTTTACATCTGCATGCGTCTCATTTTGTATGCTCTACGCATTAGCACATTTTGAATGAGTGTGTATTAAATAAGTAAATAGCTGAAAGCTTTTGATTTTTACTTTGGCACTGTTCTATTTTAAAATTCCTGCTTTAAAATCATTCGTCATCGGTGCTTTCATTCTCTACAGCTTTGTGCTTAAAACGAAAACGAACGGGTTCATTCAACTTGTTTGTTAATTTTTTTGAAGACGCATACAGTAATAAAACGAATAGTATACCTACATAAATACTTACATACATATACTAATACTGCATTAAGAATAATGTTTTATGATAAAAACAAAGAAGAAGCAACAATGATATCCCTAATTTTTGTTCATTTTATGTTCTCGGTAAGCCATTTTAGAATATGGAATTTGTTAAGCTGCTATGGAGTTAAAATATCATATTAATTGTCATATCTTTTCACGTTTTCTTTTTAAATTATATTATACAAATATAACATCTATAAATATAAACCGCTGATTGTCCCACATATCTGAATGAAGAGCGCAAGTGACTGACTCATTTAAAAATATTTGATATATTAATTATATAGGGGTTGCCATGGAAAATATGCCCTATGATTAAATTCATGGGTACAAATATTCCCAAAAATTTGCAGACGAAACAATGTTCCTGTTTTGTATTTGTTTTGCTTATAAATTTATGGGAATGATTTGTTCACATGAAGTTGGCGGTAGGAATTTAATTATTTAATTTAGTAATAGAAGTGAAAATCACTTTTACAGACCGCTTCTTCTCTACAAAATTATATATAATGTTCTATTTTACCATGCACATATGTAGATCTGAATCTTTTTCAACATAAATTTGAAAATTTAAGTTAAAACTTTGAAACTGGATATATAGATAATTCCTGGATGTATTTTTGAACATATTGGACCATATCTTCATATATTCTCTGTACAGCACCGAAATCCAAATTCAAGGTGAAAACTTATAAAAATAAGCATTAATAGTTACAGCTGTTGAGAATATAATTTATATTACATTATTTATATATGTATGTGTGTTGCCTTTGTTAAGATACACTGAAAATATATAAAATTTGTGACCCTCTTGAAATTTATGTAATAATAGTCATATTTTCGTATTCTCCTGTAAAAAACCATCTAGTAACTAGATTTCTAAAGCATAAGTAAAATTTGTTCTCAGCGGAAGAAACGTGCAAGAAAGTACGAAAACGCAAAACCAGCAAGAAGCTGTAACTTTTTATTACAGCTGATTTTAGTTTCATACGTTCAATATGTATTAATTGTAACCACTGCCCCTGAATATGCAAGACTGTTCTCACCTGCACACATATTCTGAGCCTCTTTTTAATATACATACATATATATACAGATTAAATTTCATAAACTTGTTCTACGTTTATATATTCAGTAACTGTTTTAGTTGTTCGCCTTTTTTATGAAAACAATTTACATTTGTATTAATTGTTTTATATTTGTGATTAAGTGAATACTTTCAGTTATATGTTTGTCTTACTGGCAATCCTTACTGGTAGAAATTTATTACACTAATGTTCCAGTAAAACTGGGAAGTTCAGCAGTCATTTTCGCTCTCTCAATTTTCTCTCTTTTGCTGGTTTTTATCAAGTTTTGGTGTATGACAAATAATTACTGGTTCTACTGGTTTTTACTGGAAAGTTAATACGAGAACACAATTAATTACTGCAAGCCCTCCGACGCTTTAGCTGTCCCGATAAAATAAATGTCTCGATTATGTTCGATCCATGTATATTGCTATTCGCAAGTATTTAAGTTACATATCCGATAAAAATGTTCACTTGGCACTTCTATGTAAGACATCAGGATGCCTTATCAGAAATTTATAGTATTAGCGCTGGTGTACAACAGGGTAGGGTTTTAGGTCCCGTCCTGTATACTATATTTACATCGGACATGCCCACGAGAGAAGACGTAGAAGTTGCAACTTTTGCAGATGATATAGCCATTATCGCTTCTAGTGAGTCTCCTGTTGAAGCTTCGTCCTTACTACAGAGTCAACTTCTCATTCTGGAAAGATGGCTTCATAAATGGAGAATTAAAGTTAATCTTGAAAAGTCGACTCATGTCATGTTTACATTGAGAAGAGAGCAATGCCCTGGTGTATTTTTAAATAATAACCAGATACCTACGATTGACAAGGTCAAATATTTAGGGATGCATCTTGATCGACGCCTTACTTGGAAATCCCACATTAACGCTAAACAACAACAGCTAAAAATTAAAACAAAACGGATGTACTGGCTGCTTGGCCGCAACTCTCAGCTTAGTCTGGAAAACAAGGTTAGGTTATATAAAGCTATTCTTAAGCCCATATGGACCTTCGGCATTCAGCTGTGGGGTACGGCTAGCAAGTCCACTGTGGAGATTCTGCAACGTTACCAATCAAAAACATTGCGAGCTCTTGTTAATGCCCCTTGGTTTGTTATCAATGAAGCAATTCACAAAGACCTGGCTATTCCATTTGTAAAGAGTGAAATCGCAAACTTTAGTAAACTATATCTCGCACGGCTATCTAATCACATAAATCCAACAGCTATTTGTTTATTAGACACAACCTATGAAACTATACGGTTAAAGCGCACTCATATCTTAGACTTGCCATTCCTCTAATATTGTGAAGCCTAATATTGTGATTACTAAGCTTTAGTTAAGTTAAATAAGAGAACCTTCAGTTAAGCAGCTTTGAAATACTTGTGAAATTTAATGATTTGAAAACTAAATGTATAAGTAACACATATTGTGTAATTTACTATGTAGCTTTGCACGTGTGCAAATCTACCGCTGCCATTATCTTATAACACAAAATTTGCTGAATGTCTTTATGCTAGAACTTGCTGTTCAATTTCTGATGCTAAAATATAGCCGTGGTATACACAGTATCGGGCAATAAAATCTGGATACGACGTTTTACAAGTTTTGACTGTTTTCCTTTTGTTTGCTTAATGTTTATTAATTTTTTATACAAGTAGAGCTTATTATACAACTCGAACTGCACAAATCCATTTTTCAAATTCCGTTACTTTTTGATAATTTTTTTGCTGATGGACACCATTCTTCGTTTGCTCCCATACAAAAAAAAAATGTCGAACGTACTTTGTATGGGAGGAAATGTGTGACACCCATAGGAAAAAAAATATATCAAAAATAAACGAAAATATTCGGCTAATTGAAACTTGCACTTTATTGTACTTGAATTTATTGGACAATAAAACTGCATACTTAAATCGTTATAACAGTTCTAATTAAAATGTTTGCTAATTTGATGGGATTTTTTGAATGTTTATTTGTTTGAAATGCGCATTTGTTTTTTTTTAATTGATAAACATCAAACTAACAAAAGAAAAATATTAAAAAAAATTGTGAAAAGTTTGGTTCCTCGTTTTATTGTCCGCCACTGTATAAATATTAGCATGGCAGCCACCATGACCTTTTCGTTCCAATTTTTCTCTATTATTGCAGTATCGACATCATAATTCTTCACACAAAATGCATATGCCCTACATTAAATACTACCAGAATTACTTATGCTGCATGAAAACTCTACTTGTGGCACTTGGGCGATGCCTTTTGACAATAACTCCGGATTTTCTTCATGAGTATGCGATTGATTTAATTTACCTCTATATCAAATACCTGTACTCTACCGGTCCCACCCAGTTTTACTAGAAATTACTTTCTTTATTTGATATTTGAGTTTTTCAGTTAAGAAACTACGATATTTCTTAAAAGGATGTTTTCTGGGTGGAACGTTGATCGTATGGAGTATGGTTACCATTTTAGGAAATCTTAGTTTTCATTTCCATCAACGTGTATGAACTACTAATACTCGTAGTACACTGACTTCCTTTGGTCCTTGCGGAAATTATTTTTCATTAAGTCATCTGGCAAGGCGGCAGATTTTTCTCAGTGAGTGATCATCAATTTTTCACAATATCACCATTATAATTACGAAATAAGTGGAATATTTTAGTTAGTGCATTTCACCTTAGAAGGGAATTTACTGCACCGGGGAATAGTAAAAATAAGTTATATTCTCCTCTCGTGGGATTCCTTAGGCATGCAGGTAAAAAGTTCAAAAAATTTATTATTTAATACCAAGCAGGATTCATGGTATCATAGAAATGAATTGAAGAATATAAAATTTATAAAACGTTTTAACTAAATGCATATAATAATTAGTATAACGCAAGCTGGCAATGTTGTAACATCTCCTAACCTCCTTGCAATATTCTACGACATTTTGGTTGAAGTAGTTGTAGTCATGGAGGTAGCCAGATATGGGCAGTCGGAGCAATGATTGCAAATTGGTTACTTTTGTTATAACGGGACACATATGCACCGTTTGGATTGAAAGGGGTAACTGGCGCAGTAAGAACGAATACTTTGTGCAAACCATTGTAGAGATACGTCCCTTAAAGTGTTGGAAAAATGCATTTCATCCACGAAGAACACATGCCCAAAACCATATTCAAAAATAATGTCGGCCGCCTTAACCAAAAAAGCTTCGCAAAAAAATAACCAGACATTCATAGTGGACATAAAGATGTAGGTCGCTCAATTTGTAGTACAACACCATGATGCTCAACACAAATTCTAAGAAAAACTTGGCCAACACTGGGGTACATCGTACACGGTCAGTCCAAAATAAATTACATAAATTATTTTTATAACTTGATACATTTCCAGTTTGAGATTACTTATGCACGCCTGTTATTTTATTTCAGTGCGAAATTTAAATTTTCTTCACAAACTCTGGATGAAATAGAACCTGCGGCATTTTTGAAGTAACACTTCTTTAGCGGCAGTGTTTTTTTTTACATCGTGTGACGCAATCCGCATTCACGAAAGATAAGAACAAACATACATACCGGGATAGCGACATATCAATGTATACGTATGGCTTGGGATCATTTCGGCACTAATTCAGGGCCATTTGAGGACAAGTTCTGGACCGTTAACTTCAAAACCTTCAGTAGCTCGGGACTGGCTCACCAGTACAACTAATTTTACTAATTACTACCACAACAACTCCCACAACTTCTACTACTGCTGCTAACTGCCGCTACTAATAATTACTACTACTGGCATTACTAATTACTACTTTTAATTAATACTACTACTACTGCTACTTTTTTTGCTAATGCTACTACTTATTACTACTACTATTTCAACTTATGCTACTAATAGTTACTACTACTATTTTGATTAAAAGTACTACTATTTTCAACATTTCCTACTACAATTTTTACTAATTTCTTTTTTTATTTTTACTAATGCTACTGCTAATTAGCTCAATATTGTTATCAATTCCAACTACTATTTTTACTAAAGCTACTACTAATTACTATTTTTACTATTTTTGTTAATGGCACTACTAATTACTACTACTTTATTTTACTAATTTCTACTACTGTTTTCACTTTTTTTTTACTAATTTCTACTAATTTTTGTACTAACTTCGCTTACTACTTTTATCAGGCTAAAACTAAAAGAAAAACTAAAAATGATGTTTTATAAAAACTCCCCCCATTCACCTCAATATCTCTTTGTAGAGTCAGCACAGAAGTTTTACTTCTGGCTCCTGGACTTAGGTGCAAGCGTGTTTTTTTATAATTACAAAATAAGGGATATTCGGTATTTCTTTTATTTCTTGTCTGTGTGTTTGCAAGAAAATACATGTAATACCCCAAAGCAAAACGCAGCCAGGTTAACTTATAACAACAAAGTCATACCAAGTGTTAAAAAAATGGGATTAATTTGAACCAATTTTTAGGGGACTCAACAGATAGAACTTAACGACATGTAGTTTCCGTAGTTTGCTTGGAGATTTTCAAAAATTTAGCGAGTACACAAAACTATTCCTGAGCTCAAGGCCCTGACGTCGATTGGGTAGAGCCATACATTTATAAAAAGATTATTTAAAAAAAATTAAGGGCCTGTACTAAAATGCTCGATTTCCATTTTACCGATATTCTTTTAAAATTAAATCATAAACATTAATTGGAACACCTTTCATATCATATGAAAGGTATAATTGTTTGACTATAAACTATAGCTTACAGATTTTTGTATGGTGATTGTGCTGGCAGTAACTAATTTGTAGTGTCTAAAATACAGAAAAGTTCTTGCGAAATTCCTTCACACAATCTGCTGACATTTTGCCGTAAAATATGTACATACTTTTCCTATTATATTACCTGTGCAAATCTATTAATTAGTTATGATTGATAACTTTTTCTTTTCAATTTGTATGCACTTTTCATGTTTTCGCTTCGTTGGCGTTCCATTGCACATTGCTAGTTTATACTTTTCGCTTTTTATTCGGTCAATAAACTCGCACTTGGAAAATGATCATCAGCAATGATTGCGCTTGGCAGCGGGTGCTGCCTGATCTGGCAATTAAATTGCTTCTTAGAAGGAAGAAAGTAAGAAACTCATCGCTACTTTCATTTGAAGGCACAGATATGTATCTGAAGACAGAAATTTCTCCAAACACTCAGTTTGCTCTTCGTATTCAACTGCCCCTGCTAGCGGTGCATATGAATATCCATCTCATAGTTTGTTTGTGGCAAGAATGTCTGTTTGGTGGCAAGACGGTTTGTGCGGCGGCGGTTAGCTCGAACAAAAAAAAAAAAAAAAAAATTAAGAAAACAAAACACAAAACTAATAAACTGTAGTAAGAAAAGTACATATGAACTGAAATTTTTAAAAGAAAGCAAAGCAAACTTTCATTTACAAGTATTTCTAAATATGTCGGCGTCTGCAAGCGAAACTGATTTGAGCTTGAAAATGAGATTTGCAAAAAGCAGAAGAAAATTTATTTAGAAGCCGCATACTCGTAAATGCAAGTGCAATGCGTGCAGTTGGTCTTTCTCAATAACAGCAAAGGCGCGCGACTGCCAATGCCACTACATACGTGCATGCCACTATTTTACACATTCACACATACATAGGCATTTATTTAGTGTGTGTGTGTGTGCAACAAGTCATCACTCGCTTACCGACTATTTATGGCGGAGACGGCAAACGGGCTTAAGAATTTAGAAAATGAAATGAAGTGCAATGCATTTGTTTTTTTTTTTGTTTTCTATCTAAGCCCGCTTCAATGCTTCTGTGTCGCGTTTTCGTGCATTGCCTTTGTTTGCACACTAAAACATACACAATAAAAACAACAACAGAAAGTCAAGGCAGCTAAACTTGCACGAGCTCTGCTTATATTTACCAATAACAGTTGCATATGTGGGGGCTTTTTTGCATTGACTTTGTTTACATGACAAATATTTTATGTAGTGTGTGTAGTTGTGTTCGTTTCTGCCACTTGTGGCGTGCGCCATTTATGTCATTCACTTTAGTAAATGCAACGCTTTGGTTGTACTTGTGCGCCAACTTTCATTCTACGCATGCGCCATTGCCTTTGTCTGTTGTTACCTCTTCAACGTGGAAATGGTGGGCATTAGACGAAGTATAGCTATGTAAAAAATATGTCCCTGTAGGTAAATAAAAAAAGTACTATAAGGTCTGGGGATGTTGGTAATTTTAAGATAATACCTGTATTTTCGATGGGTGATATCGCGAGTTCTATCAGTTATAGCGGAATTGAGTAAACTAAGTTTAAATACAGTGCTTTTATGTTTGAAACAACCTGAACTTAAAAGCTTTTAATACGAAAAAATCCTCAAGATATATTTAGGGCAGGGACTGGTTTGTCTTTTGATACAAGTTTATCAATACTTTCTGATTTTGATCGCGACTCTTACGCTTTATTTATTTTTTTATTAAGTTTGATCCATATTTTATGATTAATATTTATCGCTGACGGCATGAAAAATAAAATATCGCTCAAATGTGCTGGGAAAAAATTTAAACCCAGAATAACGATACATTTTTTATAGAAAAAATTGAATTCTCGAAATACGGATCATATATGAATCGAGAAAATAAAACTGTAAATTTAGCAACCAAACTTAATCAGAGGGGAAAAAACTAGTGAAGCAATATATATGCAATAATTTACAACAAGTTATCTTCTAAATAAGAAGTAAAGAAAAGTTTAAGCTCGGATGAAACCGAACATCAAATACCCAGCGCATATTTTTATTCGAAATAAACAGTACAGTTTTTACGCGATAAATTCAGTAATTATTAAGCAATTAATTTTTAAAAATTTAAACAATTATTATTTATGAAACAAAACCAGCTAATATATAATTATTAATTTTATAAAAATTAAAATGACTTTAATTTAGTTAAATCTAAATTTGTATGATTTAAATGGAAGTGTCATAAGTGTGTAAATTAAATTTAAGTTAAGTTGCTTTTATAGTTACTGAAATATCGCGCTTTTTGAATGCTTGTAAATAACTGTTAATGTGCAGAGGGTGTGGGTTTTGCCTCATTTTTGTAATATTCAGAATTTTTGCGTACTAAGTTAAATCCCACAGTGTGTATCAAATTTGGAAAAGCTTGATAAAGTAGTTACGCATTTACATCTGTTTGCTCTAAAGTGGGCGGTGCCATGACCATTTTCCAAAATTATTTACCAAACATGGCCAACCCAATGCTGCGTATAAAATTTTATCAAATTATGTTCCGTAGTTTCTGAATTATCGCATTTTTTGGTTTGAGAAAATTACCGTCATATGAGAGGCAGACGTGGTGTTTCCCGATTTTTGATATTGTGCTCTCAATTATGTGGGTTTTAATGAAATCTTACAAATGATTTTTTAGCCCCGCTTTCAGGTGATAAATTTCACGGTAGTCGAAAGCTAATGAACGCTGTATAGCCGGCGAAGGGTAATAAGTCGCAAGTAAAGAAATGTATAGGTTTAGGGTGAAACCGAATTTTACATACCAGTTTCATATTTTTCTTAACCTTAAGCAGCTCAAAAGCGTCTGTGATAATACGAGAATGATTTTATGAAAACAATTAAGGAAGAGTCTAAGTTACGATCTGTCTAAGTCGGTAGCAAGCAAACTTTAAATACCCGGCGCATGTTTTTATTTCAAACAAACAATATTTGTTGTATGCAATAAAAACAGTTAATCTTATATATAACAAGTAAGTAGATTTTTGTGGCCCCCGACCTAACATAGGATAGATATAAATTAGGAAAAATGAACGGAATATTCCAAATTAGAGTTTAATAAATTCATTTATATATAGATGCCCATGCATCTGGCAACGCTAATTCAATTGCGTAAAACTGACGTTTAAGGCAACATTCTACGCTATATTTCTAGTGAAGGCAGTGCTGGATTTATATATAAGTGAAATATCTGAAGATATATGCTATGTCACTTATTACCAAAAATGTAAAAAAAACGTTGAAAACCCAAAGCCGACAGATTTGAAGCATCGGTGAAATTTTCACTAAATATTACAACACAAATTCTACCCCTACAAAAATTGTATCGTATATATTAATTAATATAAGATTAAAAAACGATTGCCATGAATTTAAAAAATGTTTGAAAAAGGCTAGTGCGCATAAACGATTATATAGACTTCCTTAAGATAAGTATCCCAGAGGGCAAGTTTTGGGTAACTACATACAGGCACTTCGCATTTTCCAGAAATATAATCTTCAAGTCGTGCCCCAGTCTTAATTAAAGTACAACAAATTTAATGAATTTATAACACTTTCTAAACAAGTAAAAAAAGGGTTGCAATAAAAAACTGAAATATTTCAGATGAACTTAGTAAACATTTTCTATTTTCTTTTTGAAGTAAAACTTCTTTAACAGTAGTGATTTTTTACATCACATCACGGAAGTCGCGTCAAAATCGCATCACGAAGTTACGACAGAACGCTTATATAAATATATGCATGTACTATGTATGCTCATCAGTACCTACATACATATGTAGCTTGAGCCAATTTCGGCACTAGTCGAGGACCATTTGAGGACAAGTCCTAGACCGTTTCACTACTATTGTCGGATTACATATTTCGGAACCATTTCAGTTTGGGACTGCCTCACCACCACTACCACTACTTCTACTACTAATTTCTATTACTACTATTATTACTAGTTACTACCACAATAACCCCTAACTACTAGTACTACTACTACTATAACTACTAATTACTACTACTGCTAGTTTCTGCTATTACTAATTGCTACTACTATCTGCACTAATGCCAAAACTAATTGCTACTACTATTTCTACTACTATTTTTACTAATGCTACTTTTAATTCTTACTACTTATTTTAACTAATTTCTATTACTATTTCTACTAGTGTTTATTAATATTTTTCTAATGTTATAACCAATTACTACTACTATTTTTACTCATTTCTAGTACTATTTTCACTCATGCTAAACATAAAATAAAACTAAAAGGGATGCCCTATAAAACTCTCTCCCATATTCAACTCTATATCTG
The DNA here is from genome assembly GCA_951828415.1 of Anomoia purmunda. Taxonomy (NCBI): domain Eukaryota; kingdom Metazoa; phylum Arthropoda; class Insecta; order Diptera; family Tephritidae; genus Anomoia; species Anomoia purmunda. The sequence continues at coordinate 28,408,934 of OX639996.1, read as the reverse complement.
TTTGTAGAATCGGAATTGAAGTTTTACTTCTGGCTTAGCTCAAGCTTAGCAAAATGCATAAGTTAATTGAATATATTGCATTCGCATAAATACATACCGACCCCTTTGAAAGTATTTACTTCGAGGCAACTCAGTTTTCAACTCAAAAGAGAAAAAGCTTCAACTTTTCTATTCTCTTACATTTAAGCTTTCAGCACTGTGCGGCTCCAGAGCTATTTGTTAGCTCATAAATTTAATGTTACGAAACCATCGAATGTAGGCCAACGACCGTCTACCACAGAGCCATTGTCGCATTCAGAGTCATATGCAGAGTAGATATCATTTAATGTTGATTGCCAAATGCTGGGGAGTTGAACTAATTGGAGAAGTAAATCAAACATGTTAAAAATGTGCACACCTATAGTAACATATGTAATATTAGTTTATGCAATAATGTAATATTAGAATGAAACCATGATAATATATAAAGACCTTAGTAATATTCCCAAACTCAGTTTAATGTATTTTTGTTCGAAGGTAGAAGAAAATTAAGAATATGAGGAATTAGTTAGAGTTATTAAGTTTATTAGCGTGCTTGACCTGTCCCGCAAATTATTCACCAAATTTATTTATTTAAATGCCTTTCTGTATATGTAACTAAATAAAAATATATGTAAGTATGTATACAACCAGTTTGCGAATTGTAACATTCAACGAAAAAGTTTATTGACCTCGCTTATAAAAGTAGACTTCAAAGAGAGGCTAATAGGTTAAAATTATAAGCTAAAGAGCACAGCTGAAGAGAATATGAAACAAATTCTATATGTATATTATTTATAAAACTGCATAATATATTTACGTATGTGCGTGTGAAATGTTAGTTGAATAAAATGCTAAAGAAAAATTATATATGTATGCTTAATTAGTAACGAGGAGTAATTATTTTAAAAAATCAAAGATAGTTAGTTCTCATTATAAATATAAAACTTAAGGATTGTTTCAATTCTCGAACTTTTGTAAATAACTTTATACAGAAATAAAATATAGGAAACGATACCATAACATATTTTATTATTTTCAGAGGACGAAAGAAATATTAGCAGAAGGGAGTGACCAAGCTTCGGCTTCGGGCATGTGCGACCAACAAAGTTCGGTTCGGTTTCTGTTCGGCTTCGCACTTTGGCCGAACATTTGTCAGTTTTTATTTCAAATTACTTTGCGAAACTATTCCTTAAATAATGAACACTTTTTTAATGAACATCTGCCGTCGAGAAACTGTAATATTTTTGAATAACAGTATTAAAGCCAAATATGCGTCTGATTCTCCATCGAGTGAGCTACATATTGTCCAGTGCTGGTAGCTAGATTAATAAACATAGACGAAATTGGCTGCAAGGCGAAAATGCCGTTAGGATTTCATTTTTACATTGAATACAAATCTATTAAATTTTGAGCATTAAAAATATAAGTTTATGAACTGAAATTGATGTGATTTAAATAAATGCACCTTCTTATCAATACCAATAATAAAAGTGTGGAATTTTTAAAATTTCATTTATTACACAAGTTTACAAGAAATATTTGCTTCATTAAAAATTAAAGTTTTGACAAATTTTGGTTAACTGAACACGAAAATGAGTTTAGTTCATTTTTCGAAAAAACTGCTTTTGGGATATAAGCAAAAGTCCTATTTTCAAAGCCCTTTTGCAGTTATTGCTAAAAAAACTCCAGAATAGAATAGAAGTTGTACCCAAAAAATAACTCGAAAATGTTCGAAATTTTTTCGATTATTTTTAGCCATTTTTGGCACAAAATTAACTCAAACAGTTAGAGAAACGGTAAGTACATATGTAAACATTTTGGATATGAAAATTTTTAACTCACAAAGTGCTACTCCGATTTAGACAAGATATATGTATCGCGTGAAGAGATTAAATTTATATTTAAAACAATATTCATAAAAGGTAAGGTTTGTTCGCTGTCCTGGAACTTTTTGGCAATAATTGCAAAAGGACCTAAAAAAGAGGGATTTTAAATAAAATTTATTTACGTGTTCAGCAATTAAAATTAATCCAATACGCACTTTTTCAACCACTTGCAAGGTAGTGCTATTTATTACTTTAGACCTTGAAAATATTTGATTCGTCTTCGGGCAAAATTGAAATATCTGTCAAAAATATTGGTTATTTTGAAAGTTTTTTAAAAATTTATATATTTAAGGCATATAAAGGGTCAAAGGTTTAACAAAAATATTCCCCGAAAACATTCCTTGGATATAATCTCAGACGAAAGTAGTGCGAATATTAGAAGTAGGTTATAGCTTTTTCATTTAAGAAGATTTTAGGAGTGATTTGCTTATCAATCATACAAGGCATCCGAATTTTATTATGGTGATCAGTTCATTATAAGCTATATCTCCTATACCACTAATTCTACAGATATGCGTTTTTGGTTGGATACTTTAACATTTGTCGCATTTTTTAGAATTCGATTGCGTCAACCAGAACTGCATTCAGAGCTTGAAGATCTTGCAAAATTGATTACACTAGACCTTCTGAGCTCAAAACACTTCTTTTTTTACTTTTTTTTATGCCCAGGTTTTTAAAATAAGGGTAATTTTGTATTTTTGGGGTATTACATCATTCAATATTTATTCTTGATAAACAGAGATAATTAAATTATGATTGCATTGATAATATTTAGGGATTGGACCAAAAGTCGCTAAATTTAAGCTTATGGTTTACTTTCTATGTCTCTTTGTAGAAAAGCGGGTGGTGGCTATAAAACAGTCATATTTATGGGCTTTTCTACAGGAGTATCAGGACGACAATATATGAGACTTCCTACAGGGACTAAGGCCATGACATTTTTTGGTGCTCACATTTACTATTTTTTTATTTGAAATTCTCTCTAGCAATAAAATTTATTTCATCGCAGTTTATTTTATTAAATTTTTTGTACAACAGATAATTTTATAAAATTATAATTTTCTTTAATTAAGGTTATTGAGAGAAGCATGAATTAATAAGATTAAGTTCTACCACAGCAAATAAATGAGCTTGCGCCTTGTTTATGGACATTGCCAATGCCACCTGAACAATAAGCAACAATAAACTTTAATAACAAGGGTTAAAGGTTTTGTTATGATAAGCCTTGTGCATAACCGTAGAGGATCAATACGCATACATTATTTCAGTTCTCAACTAAAACTACTTTTCCAAAGATATGCACTATACAAAAATCAGTTTGTATGGAAGGCGCTATACCCATTTTTGCGATAAATATCATATCTGTCCTTTGGTATGGAAATGATTTCATTTATCTCAATACCAAATTTCAGTACTCCACAAAAAATTCAAAATAAAAATTTAGTTTGTATTGCAGGTCCTTTTCATATTTTTGAAATATAACAATTTTTAGCCGCAGATCATTCGTATGAAGTTAGGAATAGTTGTGCCAAAACGAGGTTGTTATCGTTTAAGTGGTTAAGGGCGCAACTGCGAATATATGTACGTACATAAATACATAATTTCAAGAGTCGCCTAAAATCATTTATCTTTTATATATTAGAAGAGGATGTGAGTAATTAATAGAATTCTAAAATTTAATATTTTTATCTGAAAAATGCTGTAATTGAAGTGAATCAAATTAAAAATTAAAGTTAAACATGACATTTTAAACGAATAGGATGTGGTCCACTAACTACGGAGAACTGTAGAATTGTTAAAGGATTCATTGTAAAATTTAGATGTCCGTATAGATTTTTATAAAATGCCACGTACCGTAATGATTATAACTTGTATTATCGGCCTTGTATTCTTACAGAATGTTTTTGCAATTTTATTGAGCTCGAGCCAATTTTTGTTAGGGAATAATATGAGAACACAACGATATTTCAAATTATTAAAAAAATTACTTTTTAATCGTAATGTTTTTTTTTGCTCATCAAGTATTCGTAACTTCTTGAGTTTTGTTTATCGCTCATAAAATAATTGTTTTTCTTCAAGAAATAATTAATGCTAAAGAAATAATCGCAATATCCTGAGTTATATTTGAAAAAAAAAACCTATAAATTAAGTTATATTTTCTGCGCAAGAAATTAAACTGAAACAACTATTAACTTGTTTTTTATATAAACCTCAAAAAATAAAATCAATGTCGCCAAAGGTAGTCCTTGTTACAAGTAGTATGTTGGTCTAATCCTTATATGTACATGTAGGATTTCTCTTTCCGCATAAGTTTTTTATTTGAAATTTGGAAAATAATCGTTATTTGCGGTCCCAGCAAAAAAAACCGAAGATTTACTTTTCTAAAGTTTTACAGCATTCAGTTGCCAAATTTTTAGATATAATTTTGCCGTATGCTTGAACTGAACTTTCAGTTACTGCGCAGGGTGATTTTTCTGGATGTCAGGTTTGACAAATGTCAATGGAAAATTTTTCAATTATGCAATACAACAATTCCAAAAGCAAACAGCACATCAAGCTACCGAAATAATTAACCTGTTTGTGCCGCTTAACTTATTCTTTGAGCATTTAAATATTCGGGATTATTTCAATTTGACAGCACTATGAATAGGCATATAAATAAGCTCTTTATGAAGAGTTGAAAATTTTCACTCATTTTAAGACACATGCGAGAAAATCTCAACGCGAGCGCTGCATAAAGAAATGCGGAAATATTTTAAACTTTGTACGCCATTTAACTCTATCTATTGCCAACTGTGGTGGGAGAAAAATGCAACCACTTCATGTGGATGAGTGTTTGATGGCTATACGACGATGAGAAACCGTTGAATGCCAGTTGAAAGTAGGTGTTAGCTATGTGCAAGTAAATATCTGTACATATCTAGTACAAAATTGAGAATAAATAAAAACCACTCATTGCATTTATTAGCACCTCTCTCTCTCTCTCATTTTGCTCAAAAGTTCTCATCACACATTGCAATCTAAATTGTGCAGTTAAATAGATATTCTTACACTCTTCTATTCATGTCACTCTCAAAGCTTTTCTTTTTGCCGCACTCTTCTATTCCCGCACAGCTGCACCGTGTCGTATGAGCAACCTCGGAATTGAGTAGCTAGCAAAAAGCAATGAGTGCGAAGCGTCTAAAGCAGAAATAGGAAATAGAAAGAAATTTGATCTTGAATGTAGAAGAGAGCATTGCTATTTTGTTTAAAATGCTTTCCGCTCTGTGTGTGATGGATGATAGAGTGCAGCAATGGAAAAGTTCAAGTTGAATGTCGTCGTATTTAGTCGCGTCACCGATGCACGTTGAGCGTTTGTTGTGGTGTTTGCCAGCTGCCAGAGTGAGGTATTATTGTAATTTTTATTTTGCTTATTCTATTTGCTCCTCATTCAGTTGACGTTTATTTTCCGCGAGCTTTTAATTTTGCGATTGCAATGATTTTTGTTATTGTAAGCGATTTTATTTTTGCAATGTGTGGCTGTATATGTGCATAAATATCTATGTATGTGTGTGTTTATGCATTATACTAACTAAATAGCATTGCATTGCACAGTTGTGGTGCTAACCGCCGATGCGTACATATGCATGATAATTTTTATCAGTAATTAAATAGATTAGTTAACTAGTGTGACTTGTTGTTTCCAAGCGAACGATATTTTTCAAAGAAAAACTATGTTTTTTCAACATCTTATATTTGATATTCGACTTACGCCTTGCTTTAAATTTATTACATAATGAGGAACTTTAAAAAAACACGTCAACATATTTGGCGTCCCATTAATTATTGCCTTCAAAATTTTTTGTAAATTCTGTATATGAAATAAGCTTAAACGTATTCGATGGCATGTTTTATTTTTACTTTTGGGGTTGTAATCTGCCAAACGCAAATAGCTTAGTATATCTCATAATAAGTTTTCGAAAACCAATTTAAAAAACATATTTTGAAAATATGTACTTATTTTTAAAAACATGAGTTTTACAGAGAACTTAGCAAGGATTTCGAAGATATCAATAATTTACTAGTCTTCGTCATGTAAATTAACCCTTTCGCTACAAGCTTTTAAAGGGTATTTTTAAGAATATGATCCTATAAATTCTTACTCGAATTAGCCCTAGGAATATGAGTTACTATTCGATTTAAAAAAAAAAAAGTTGTACTCTAAATGTGTCTTTTAGAATATATTTAAATGAAATTTTATGTATGGTAAATAAAAATGCTAGAATTTTATTTTATTTCATATTTCAATTTTCATTTGTTTCAGTTTTTAAAATATAAAAAACTTAAATTTTTCATTAAATTAGTCGAGTAAAAAAAAAATAAAATTATACACGTCAAATTCATACAAACTAAAATAAAAAAAAATGATACTTAGAATATAAAAAGAAGAAATTGACTTACCAAAATTGTATTCAATTGATTTCATATATAATGAAAACCCCTAAATAAATTTCGTGGTCTCTTGGAAATGCACAAGAAAACATCGCATTTGGAGCACTTGTATAAGGTTTGTCCCTTACAACCTTGGATTTTGCATCTACATTTATCCTTCGTTTGTTCCGGCCATATCGAATAGAAGTAGGTGATGTTGCGTTACGTCTTTTCAAGGAGTTCATTGGGCTAACTTGGATATTCTCGTTTAAACATGGTATTGGGCGTTCCCGATTACGAGAATATGCTTATTGATTTTACCGCGCTATTAGCCCATTTTCAATATCATTACGAAAACTCAATAAGTCCATATATTTATTTTTGTGTTCCAACACCGAATTGCAAACTGCTAAATCAATAAATTCGTCAAATATCATCACTTTTTCCAGTTCACCAGTTCACTTTTCAGATTTTATAGAAATTATGTACAAGGGGAGGAGAAAATCCAATTTATCTACTCCTCTTATATTTTTATTGCACTCTGTTACTATGTTTAGTTGTGCTATGTATGTATGTATGAAAGTCCCGTTAGAATATTGCATAACGAAAGTCGCATCAAAGTCGTATACAAAAGTCGCATCAGAATATCGCATCTACCACTGTTTTTACCAATGTTACTACAAATTACTACCACTATTGCTACTAATTTCTTTCACTATTTTTACTAATTTCTTCTACTATTTTACCAATTCCTGCCACTTTTGTTGATAATGGGACTACTAGTTTCTACCACTATTTTTAATAATTTCTACCACTATTTTTATTAATACTACTACATATTTCTGCCACTATTTTTAACAATTTATACCACTATTTTACTAATTTGTATCTATTTTTACTAATGGTACTGCACATTTTTTTTTTTTGAAATATTAACCAAATAGAAATATAAATGAAATGAAAATCCGATCAAATCTGCTTCCACCTTTTCGTGGGTTAGCGTAATCAAATAGAAAAACTGAATGCAGAGTATTAAGAAATATATTTGTTATACGTACCTAGTTAATAGCACTTCCTATATCTGCCTGCATTAACTTTTAAAAAAACCCCAGTAGGGAAAACCAGCCTTTTCAATCGGTTGCCTATTATATGTGGGTGATTCCGGACTAGATTTGCTGTCGATTTTTTTTAATACTTTTTACCAAAAATAAATTGCCACATATTTTTTTATTTCGCTAAATAAATTTTTTTGTCAGAATTAAAAATTTTTAAATTTTTTATAAACAGCCTTTTCTCAATGACAGTGGTGTTTCACAGCTGCAATAATGCAAGACCGTAAATCGTAGAAAAAATGTCCTTATCGCTTTGTCGCTATGCGCGCGCGAAGGGAATTGACGCTCGGTGGTCGGCGCATGCCTGGGACTGAGAGCGCGGACCGTGCATGAGGTTCTTTTAAATTCTATAACTCAAAATCGAATTCTGCTTCCAACATAATATTTGAATATGTTTCTCGGAATACTTTAAAAAATGCATGGATATGAAAAAAAGGAAAACCAAAATTGCCCACATATGGGAGGAATCAATTATAAAGTATCAATACTTTTGGTGGTAAAAAGTTGCTTAAACAAATCTGTATAATATAGCATTGCAAACTGGAATGAAAAGCAAACTTTTAATTTAAGGAAATTTTTTTCTCCAGTTATTGGGGCAGTAAACGGCGCTTTAATTTAACAAGGTAGTTCATAAATAATTTAAAAAAAAATATAATTCCGTCAAACAAAATGAGCGAAATAAAAAAATACGTGTCAATTTATTTTTGATAAAAATTGTTAAAAAAAATATCTCATTGGAATTTGCAACAACGACCGTAAATGTGATATGCAATCACCCATATGTAATTTATGCTGCCTTAATTTATCACAACCGTATTTGTACAGTTAAATTAAACTAATGTTTATTTTTTTAATTTTAAATACAGCTGGTAACCCTAGTAGACAGCGCGTCAATATTAATTTTTTAGTTTTAAATATATATATTTATTAATAAAAATTATAAAAGATACATATTAAATTATGACGTAAGTATTTATTGAACTAAAAATAAAATTTAAAAATAGATTCAAAATCTAAAGCTATGTAGCTGACAGACTAGGGGAAACTAAGCAAAGTATCGCTTATGCTTACCGAAACCATAGCGGAAAACTCACACTGCAGCCAGTCCGACCGAGCAGGGAACTGACCTATACAATCCAACATCGATTGGCGTTTAATGTCTAAGCTGCCGGCGAGCAACAGCGGCAAATGGGAAAAGAATTTAAGCGTTTCAATCAATTAGCAACAACTCCACCAACAGGCTGCACAAACTTCTGAGCGGCATTGATTTGCTTTCTAAAAATCCACAATGAAACATGAAAAACATGAAAAAAAAACGCAGAGAAAGAGTCGAGCAAGATTTTTGGAGAAATAATATATACAGAAGTGGAAAGCAAGGCAGGAGAAAGAGGAAAAAATGGGTAATAATAATAATGTTAGAAGAGCAAACAGACAAATGACAGACGAACAAACTGACAGACACACTTCGGTGTTCGAACTGGTTGGTTATAACGCGAAAGCGTTAAGAAAAACGGCATCTTAGCGCCGCATGCAGTCGCAGCATCAACTGAGGCTCAATTCGAATGGAGTGCAAAAGGCGAATGAACTCTGGGCGGGAGCATGCTGACGTTGTGGTGCACTCAGCGAAAGGTGAGGCTGCCGGCGACGTATAGCACATTTCAACAATCACATCATAAAGTAGAAAAAACAAAAAAAAAAACGGCCAACTTAACGATCGTCAACCAGTTGTTTCATCGAGCAACAACAATTATGTGTTTTATCTTTTGTTGGTTGTTTTTTTTTTTTTTGGTTTGTTTCAAATGGAACGCGCAGAAGAAGTGAATGAAAGTTATGCAACGGATAAAAAACACAGAGCACAATAACAAGAGCAGCGCGCAAGATCATGGCAACCAGTCGATTGTAAGCAATGCAATTGGGTTGTGGCTGGAACATATGAGTTGGACTTTCAAGCCAAGCTAATAAACATTTGCATTTACTAACGTACATACATACATACATATAGCCACATCTTTCACCATACAAACAACAAAATTGGCAGACATTAGAATACTATTAAAATTTATAGCTTTTATAAGTATCAGAAAGAAGTTAATTTAAACCTCATCAAAACACCATCAAAAGATAATAATTATTAGAATACTGACCACCTCTGACTACATAACTAACTTTGCCAATCACCAATAAAAATTAAATCGCAAAAAAATGGATCGTGTGATTTTAAATCACTCAGTTATTGACACGTCCACCATTCAATCGTAACTGGCGTCTTACCTAAATTTGCGATGTGCTTCTAGATGTTGCACCGTTAATTGAGGGGCCCACAGTATTACATCGCTTTAGAATGACATATATTTTGTTATGAGTAGATTTTTCATTGCGGAAATACACCCAAAGTTTTGCCAATACCTGCCGACGGGGGGCCGCTACTAGAAAAAGTTGTTATGTTTTTTTAATTTTTGATATTAGCCGCTCGGGTTTAGTTGGTCTGTACATGAACACACCGGATGATATCACGGGCCCTTCCCACGACAGTCGGTTCTAAGATACCGTAACGACGCATTTTTATATCACACCTGTTAAGTTTTGATTACTAATCGTAATCATTAGTAATCTGATTACTTTGTATTTGAGAGTGAAATTATTGATTACATTACGATTATCTTGGTCCCAACTAGAATAAGTAATGATTACGATTACAAATAATTAAAAAATTATCAGGATTACTCTAGATTACTAAAAAGAATCAAAAATAATCAAAAACAACCAAAATAAATAATTGATTATTTTCACGGATTCATTTTGATTATTTTCATTCCAAAATAGCAAATAACTTTTCTCTTTTTGCTTTTTTTCATTTTTAAGAAATTTTTTTAATCATTTTGTTTTTAACAAATAAATATAACTATTAAAGACAAAATTAAAAAATATAATAACAAAAAATTAACAAAACTCATTTATGACAAAATAACAACAAAAAATCAACAAAATTAATTAATAACAAAATAACAATAAAAAATCAACAAAATTAATTTATAACAAAATAACAACAAAAATATACACTACCAAAAATTGACGCTAATTTGCTTTCAATAAAACCAATTTCTCAAATGATAAGCCCGAAATTGACTAGCGCCTTGTACTGTTCACTATCCCCGCAAAGTAAAATAACCTCCCTACTGGTGCTGAGGATGTCGGGGGGTGTTAAAAGCAACAAAAGCTTCTTTTAGATTGCTATGTTTTTCCCAAGTGTCGTCTGTTCTTGAATTGTCATTTATTATTTAGTAGTTACACAAAAAAACAAGTTTAAAAAATTTACTACAAAAAATGTCTTCAAAATTACAAAAAATTTAAAAAGTTGTTTGGTATTTTGGATTGAAAATAATCAAAAATATTAAAAAAGAATCAAAAATGATCAAAAAGAATCCTGAATAGAATCAATTATTTATTTTGATTATTATTTATTCTTTTCAGTAATCTAGAGTAATCCTGATTATTTTGTGATTATTTGCAATCGTAATCATTACGTAATCCCAATATTTGAAAGGCACAATTAAATAATAATTACAATTCTTTTTAGGAAATAATCTAACCGATTACTAATCCTTATCATAATTGCATTGATTTATATCCGGCCAGGGACTTTAACTTAAACAGCATTCCCCAAAATTTTTTGGTGAATGATTTGTGATGTTACAAGAAGAACAACAACGCGCGCGCTTCACGCTCTGCCACGATCATAAGGAGTGTGTTCATAATTGGCGTTATAGTTCATAACCAGTACAGAGGCTACTCACTGTGCTAAGTGGAACCATTTTCCACAACGTGTTCGATGACCTTAACTCTTAAATGAATGATTTTTTTTTAATTCAAAGAAATCATATAAATGGAAGCTATACCAATCAATTTGATTTCAAAAAAATATACTGTTGTATATCTGCAATACTTTGCATGGATGTTTGCATTTTTTTAAAGTTGTTGTTAGTTTTATTAAAGTTAAATGAAACTCCACACTTCTCATAATTTGTTTGTGCCTATCCAGTACATACCGGCATTTTGCATTTTCTTTGAACGCAATTTTGTAGCCAATGACCAACAATATCTGTTCGCAGATCATTTGGCGGAATATACTGTATTGATCCTCGTCGTTTCTTTGCATCGAGCTCCCTTTCAACGCTGTTTTCAAAACAAGGTCTCCCACACTTGTTTGATATTTCGGAAGTATGGCTAACATTTTCAAAACCTCCGCTGGCGCCAGTCTATGTGTAATCTTTATTTAATTGAGGACATGAAATGTTTATTTTCTTTTCTTTTTTGTTTCGGCTTTATCAAAACCTTCAATTTGGTACACGGGTTCTACCCCAACGATGAAAGGAAAGTCTCAACCATGTTGTCATTCCTAGTAATAGCTTCTAACTCAACAACTTCAAGATAAGGCTACTTGTTCTTCGTAAAAGTCGTGAGGAAATGATTTTTTCATCATGACTTTTTGCCCGTAAGCTTACAATTTACTAATCTATTTGCTTGGATGATACCTAGGTAAAAATGACCAATGGAATTGTCGTACTAAAATTGTCAGAAATACAAAATATGTCTCAAATTTCCATGCACTCCGCGAAATAGCCGAACAATGATATTCCCACTGGTCTTAAATATGACTCATCATTTTGACGGTTATGCATTACTCCGGCATATACATATGGCATAACCCTTAACAGTGCACATGACAAATAGTTTGAAGTCCCATTTATGTGGCTTATTGGGAAGATATTGTTTCATAAAATGAGCAATAGCCAATCTTTCATCCATGGGAACAGTTCCAAATTTTTAATTAGGCCTTGTGTTGAATAATCCGTTATGATGCCAAGGTAAATGTTTTTCATTATTATTAAAAAGTATCTGCTAATGATCGCTAAAGTTTGGATATTGTATCACCGACATTTATAACATGATTTCACCAGCACCTCACCACTACTTCATTGGGTTTTAAAGGCTTATCAATATTACATTGCAATGCATAGACCTTCGACTCTTCCACAACTTTTCTTATCAATTCCGGTGTTATAAATTATGAAAAAATATATAAGTCGTACCAGTACCTGAATGATCTTATAATTTTGGTGGATACGTAAGAGTGCCTCGAATAGATATTTGATCTGCATTCAAAATAATTTTTTTGTTTTTCCATGTTGTGGGATATGGCTTCTCAAGCTCTTCCTCATGACCATCTTCCACGAGACTGCAGCTTTGATTTTATTCCGCTCCACTACATTGTCTTCATCGTTATTTTTATAAAATTGCGAAAAGTTTTCGATCATTAATAACTTCTAGATCATCTTCTGACCGTTCTTCGGGTAAAAATTCAGAGTAAGCTCGGAAGTAGTAATGAAATTAAGCCTATTAGAACTCAATATTGCATTATCTTCTCAGCAAAGGTAATTTTTTCAAACTATCTTATGTTACTAAAATGAACTCCGCCCCAAGCTGTTCCATCCCTTATTATCGTATAGTAAAAAGTTTTAATAATTAATCAATACCAGCAACCGGGACTGTTGCGAATGTTTTGGAGCAACAGCTCTTTTGAAGTTAAAAAAACACTATACTGCGTATCGGATTGAGTATTTGCACCATCGTACCGCATATATGAATGTAACTGAATATACCTAGATCTGATCGTATGTGTATAGATCCACAGACCCGCAGATATTATATATGATCTACAATAATCCCAAGAAGTGAGCTGCACACTCTACATGGAGATATAAAACTACCTAATACTCGTGCCTTAATTTGTATAACAAAAATGGTTTTTTGTTGCTGTGCTCCGAAAAGAGTTTCTGTAGAGTCTGGTTAATGGGTGGCGTATTTTTGCAGGCTTTTCTGCCTTGAATACAATCATGAATAAGGTTTAAAATGACTAAAACAGATTAAATAAATAACTGCGGATAATATTTACTCTAAGCCCACTTGAACCTCCAATTCTTCTAGTTCTTAAATAACTTTCACAAATATATTCAAACGAAGCCAGATATAGCCACATAATATTAAGCTAAAATCCAAATATCGGCGCGATATATCGATTTTTGGCGCATTGGATGTACCGATCAATATTTGCGAAAATGAAAACAAAATTATTTCTGATATCACGCCAACCCTTTCTAACAAACCCTTTCTTAACCTAATGTTTAATTTCTCGGTTATTTTTTCAGTTTTTTTTTGTTTTTCTTTGTTAATATTAAGGAAATTTTCTATTTTTGCAAATTATCTATTTCATCTACAGAAATTTTTACAATAAAGCCCGATAGTGTGACCGTTTGCAATGTTATAGCCACAATTTCGTTTTGGCCGTTATGGTCCAAAAGAGGTTATACGATATGTTCACTTCGGCACATTTTGTCATATGCGTTGATAGCAGATTTAATCGTAAAAAAATATTAAAAATAGTATTAGAAATGAGTTAAAATATATTTGGTGGTAATACAATATTTGTAAACTAGTAGTAGAAAGTATTCCAAACAGTAGTAGTTATTAGTAGTAGCATTAGTAAAAATAGTAGTAGAAGTTAGCACAAATAGCAGTAATTAGTAGTAGTAATAGTAATTAGCAGTCGTAGTGATAGTAGTAGTAATTAGTAGTTGTAGCAGTAGTAGTTAGTAGCTGAATTAAGATTTCCGCTAAATTGAATGCGTTTTTCCCATCAATTCAATTCGTGCTTGATAAAATTGAAATACTGAATTAATATTATTATTGACTATATTGAATATGTGCTAAATATTAACCCATGCTTAAGCCAGTATTATGGTAGTTTTTGCGTTTATTCGAAGATTGTAATTTCGGTAGGTAAAAGAAGCTGGCTCGAAGTATTTCGAACATTGAATTGTCTAAAAACAGAACATTAACCAAATATCTTGTATTTCATGTTCTATTTTACCATTCTCTAAAATCACTGTATATAAGTATGAAAAAAAAACCAATTCCCCGTTTGACTTGTATTTCGATTTAGTATTTCCTTTTTTGTATTTTTTTTTCCTTCTTTTCATTCTCATTCGCACGCCTACTACTACCGTCCGCTGTTGTTATGTTGCAGTCGACCATTCGAAATAAATGTTTTTCCCATTTCGCAGTGATTCTATAACAGGAGCATTCTGATCTAACTGTGCTATGCTACAACAAAACGCAGCTTCATTGCGAATAAGTCGACATGTTAAGTACTCGTACATCTAACTGCCGCTCAACTTCGCAGCATTGTTGCCAGTGTCGCTGCAGCTACATTGTGCATGCAGCGAAAGAGGGGGCGGGCGGAGGACGGCTGCAGCCACATTGCACATTGAAGTAGCGAACGCATGCATATGCTATATAACGGTACATTTTCTATTGCTATTGCAATTTTCTTTCTACTTTTTTTTTCTACCTTTTTTCACCTGCGTTCTGCATTTTTGCTTTCCATGCTGCTTTGCTTTCTTCGGTGTATCTGCTTTGTTTGAGCATTCGCACTGCATTTTGGTTAGTTAGTTAGTTGGTTGGTTGGTTGGTTGGTTGGTTGGTTGGTTGGCAATTGAAAATCTGCACAGAGAAAGCAGTTCTTTTTGCTTGCAACACCAATACTACCAATACTACACTTGCATATATTCTCAACAATTTATTCTTTCCTAAGCAAACAAACCGCACCAACACATAAATATTTTCACTCTTGGAGCCACATACAATGAATGCATTTCATATGCATAGTATCTATATAGATTTGAGCTTGATGCTTGATGTTGTTTTTGTACATATTGTGGCAATTATTATTGTTATTTTTGTTGCATTTCTAAACCGTACAACAACTACAGCGCGAACAACAAGGTTGACTAAAATTGCTTGGCAAAAGTGGGTGAATGTACAGTTTTGAATTGTTTGGTGGTCGTCCGTCGACATTGCTGTTAAAAGTTAGTGAATTTGAAATTTGCACAGAGTCGGCATGCAGTGAGCTTCTTTCGTTGTTTCTCTATTATTCTCGAACTTTAAAAAATAACATGATAAATATATTCACATACAAGTGGCGAGATAGGCTGAAAATTCGAATAAGTTCGAAGGTTTTTGCATGAGCCGAATTCTGTTACAAAGAAAGTAGCTGGAGGGCATTTGGTTTAAAGCTAACTGCATGAAGCATGGAGTTTAAGATTTTTTAAATATGGTTCAGTTTCATAAGACTCAATTGCGAGACGGAGTGAATTAATTTAGATTTCACAGCTTTCATTCAAAACTTTCTGTAACTCTCTAGCTTAATAAAATAAATTCAAAATTGGCTACAAAAAAAAAATTGGTTGATATTTGATTTACATTATAGTTCAAAATAAATAAGTTCAAATACAATTAAATTCATAAAAGTGAGTTTTCAAACCGTCTGGAGAAGCTGTATCGTGCCAAGTCTTTAACACCTTAGAGCCTTTACCGATAATTCCAAATTTTTTGATTTTTTTTTTTGATTTAGAGTTTGGACCAGTGACAGCCAAGGTTTACTTAGAACACAGGGATCCAGAATAAAAATTATTTCACAGTTGAGTTTAAAAAAGTCATCCTAATTTTGATAAGAATTATACAAGTCTTTTGATAATAATTATAAGTCAGACAAATTTTTAAGCTATGCATATATTATTTTGAAATTTATGTTATAAATGGCTTTTCGAGATAATTTTTTTTATTTCTTTCAAAGACTTTCATTTTGAAGCTAATATTATAAATTTTTTTTTCATTATAATAATGAATACGCCCCTTTTTTGAATCTGGAATGACGGACCTAGTTCCAGACCCAAAGTAGTACGGAACTTGTCCAGAAGTGATGCCGAACTGGTCCCGAAATTATTTCGAAGTATTTCGGAACTGAAACCTTAAAAATTTTTTTGTAATTCATAATTATTTTGAGCCTATTTTTGTAATATAAATCTCAAAATAAAAGTTTTTGAAGACCCAAAAAAATTCGTCTCGTTGATAATTATTATGAGAAAACTTTTATAGCATAAGGCGCAAAATAAAAGTCTTTGAATACTTAAATATATTTATCTCGCTGATAACTATTTTGATAAGACTTTTATTATATAAGTCTTTGAATAATGGTTATAGATTACTCAAAAAATTTGTATCTTACTATAGTTCATTAACTTTTACTAATTTCCCTTATATAGTTATGTCTCTGTTAGAACACTGACTTAGCGCTTTACGACTTCAAAACTCTTCTAATAATATAAATTTTGACTATATGTATATGGCCACATAATCGACCAGATAATCTTACCATATAACCTGAAGTTATTAGTTACAATTAATTAAACGAAACTTTTGGCCAGTGTGGGGGTTTGATCAGAAATTCTTTTGGGCCGGATCCCTTTCTTTTGGGCCTTCCTTTCTCCCATCAGATAATAGGGGAACATTTATTTTACTTCTCGATACATATTCTGTCGGCGGAGTCGTGTAGTTTTTATTCGAATTGTACGGTGAGTTGATCAAAACATTTTAATAGGCTTTCTGGCAAAAAACCTTTTTTCTTCATTGAAAACTCTTGGTTATTTGATATACAAAAAACAACTTTTTATAAAAACTTCAAAAAACTTGAGAAAGTACATTTAAGTAGGACGGAAATCTAAAAAGAGTTTTGAGCAAACTTCTCGAGTTGGAAAAAGCAGATTTTCCAAAATCGAAGTATGTAGATGGAAGCTTTGCGGTCTCAACATCATTGCGAAAAGAAATCGACATATTTTTCAAAGTTCCCCTAGTTCGAATTTTTACTTTTTGCAGGATAAAACACATTCAATAACTTTTTTGAAATGAAATCTTAAGCGATGAAAATTCCAACTAAAAAAGTTCCCGTACGATAACTG
Organism: Anomoia purmunda; assembly: GCA_951828415.1. Lineage (NCBI taxonomy): Eukaryota > Metazoa > Arthropoda > Insecta > Diptera > Tephritidae > Anomoia > Anomoia purmunda. The sequence continues at coordinate 28,391,651 of OX639996.1, read as the reverse complement.
TTCACATGATATCAAACTGACAGTTCTCAGGAGATGGCTGATAACAAATAGAGAAGTGTAGTATGTGCCTAAATCGTTAATGGATTGTTTACAACGTCCCTTCTTGGCACCGCACAAAAAAGTTTAACGGCTTAAAATTGCATCCTGCTTTCCAGCCTCAAATTGAAGAAGTCAAACGTGAGTGAGTCGTCATATAAAAAACCTCATTTCTCATCGAACTTTACGGAAAGGTCCCAACTTTGCCAGAGCTAAGAGTTGTGTGCCATTCTACATAGCCGTATTAATTTTGTTGGGATCCCAAACTTAGACATAACAGCTTCTCTTCGTGGTATAAAAAACTACTCTAAGATCGGCAAAAAGTTAGTGTGCGTCGATTTGGTATCAAGGGGTTTTTTCTTCAAGATTTGAGCCGCATTAATAAGGTGCAATCAGTTGGTTCATAAAAGGTTTCAAACTTTTGATTAGCATCGCGCATATATGTTAGAACCTATAAATGAATCGAAAAAGTACGCAGAGCTTAGAAGTTCACCTATAATTAAATAGATTGATATCTAGAAGAGGAAAACTTTTTTGTTTTTAAGAGAGTCCATTTTACTTTAAATTACACACTTTGTGAATAATATACTTTATATTGTGTTTAGCTTAATTTTATGAATATTGTTCTTTGGATTTTTGTATTTTCAAAACGAAAAATTCTGATTTACTCATTTATTGTGCCAGAAGTTTTCAATGAATAATGTTTTAAAAATAAATATATTGACTTGATAGTGACGTTCCCTCATTCTCTCAATATCTGTCTTGTGCATTAATATTAAAAACGTGAGTTGTACAATAAAGTTCCAAACATGTTTTAAATTTGAAAAATGCACGTGCTATACTACGAATAAGTTGGCCACACCAATTGTTACATCAAACTCATTTTAATTGTACTTATATTATAAGAAAATATGTGAAATTTGTAATAGTAATACATTAATACTTAAACTTATAATAATTATAAGTAAAGCTTGTATAATTAGATAATAAGAACTTTATAGGAAAAGTACGACATTTATTTTCAGAAAATAATGTACGTAAAAATATTTAGGTGCCAATAATTTTAAATTGATAAGATCCTCGGCTTATTAAAATAAAGAGGAGATTCTAATGACACTCAAAATAGGGAATTTTCTTAATTATATTGAAAAGTTTTCATCTTAGTTTTACAGATTATCTTCTTGATTTTATTGAAGAGACATACCTAGGCGTATTAAGAGGGACTTCATATCGGAAAAAGTAATAGAAAAATTCACAAAATTTTGTTCTGATTTATAGGGCATTTTAGGAGGTCTTTTCGCTCTATGTAGTTAAGGCTCAGCACGGAAGGTGGTTGAGAAAAAGTACAAAGAGAGTCAGCTCGTCATTTATAAAATACTAAAATACTTGTGCGAAGCAAAAAAATCGCTAATTTAAAAACATAAACAACTATGACGGATATTAAAGGCATACCTTGTAAGTTAGGGGCTAAACCAAATTTAATGGAAGTGATAAAGATAAAGAGCTTTTTCCAGATACTAGTTTATGAACGTTTTTAAGTGTCATACTACTGGAAATGGCGAACCATTGAGGTTGAAATATAAGGCCGAGGTCCTTGTACAGTTGAATAGTATATTAGTTTCATTTCATTATTTTTATCAGCTGATGAATTTTGTATTATTATTAATTGAATTTTGTATATTTATTAAAATTTAATTTCCATTACACCTTGCTCTTACAAGGCAAATAATTACACTATAGCATTTGCAGCAAAGTATTCACTTTTTTTAATACATTACAAAATTATAGTATTTCATTGGTTTAGCATATATTTTCTAAGAGTAATTCACATATTATTAGCCGCAACTGTATACACATTTACAATTTCTCTATTGTTTTTTTTTTTTCATTTTCTAACTGTTGTCGATATTCATATGATTGCAGCAGTTACGCTGTTGCCTGACCGTCGTTGCCGTCGTTAGAGTGTGCGCCTGCGCAGAGCACCTCTTCCGGGGTAAATAAACTGAAAATGGGTCAATGGGTGCATTTTGCGCTCAACGCTACAAGTTGCCTCTGCCATTATTGCATTACTATTTACTTCTATCAGCAGTTGATTGCAAGCTTTGTTTTTATGTACGAGTTGCATGGTTGCATTTTGTACCTTTTCTTTAATGCAACGCGAAACATTTTGGTTTCGCAACCCATATACTTATTAGTTTTTATAACTAAATATACCTACATACATACATTCAATATTGAAACGTATCTTATGTATCAATTGTGAGTTATTGTACCTTACCAAATTAATTAGTTAGCGATATAAATATTACAAAAATAAAAAATTAAAAAATTCACATTCATACATAGCGGGTCGATCTTAATTAAAATGGTATACTAAATTCGACCCGAAAAGTAAAAATATGATTAAGTTAGATGTAACAAATTTAATAGTGATTAATTCATAAAATAACATCCAAGTCGCTTTCGATTCTAAATTTAAATGTAAGAATTTTCGGAAATATGCATTTCAGTTGAGTTCTATTATCATAAATTCATATTTACCTCATCTACACTTTGATTTAACCAACCATGTTTTCGCAAAGGATTTTCTTAAATTGTATTCTCCATTAGTTATTACGGGCGATAAAAGAAAAGGAATAACTCTGAATTTTGAACAATATTCAAGCTTTATAAAAAAACGCGCGCACCTAAGTGCGCGAGCTAGAAATAAACCTTCTCTGCCGATTCTGCAAAGAGATAGAGAGTTAAATATGGAAGAGATAATATAAGATATTCTTTTAATTTTTTTTTATTTCTAAAGATTTTTCGATTATCGTCGATTATTCTTATTCTACATGTAAAACGCATATCATGGCTTTAACTAAAATATGATACATATATTTTTGATCCAAGTGGTCTGGGTTTCTTGAAAAAATACCATCAACTGCTGTTGCACCTGTTTTAGTCGTGGCAGTGTTTCGGTCACTATTTACTTCTAACTGAATTTATGACGAAGAAAGTAAAGCAATGGTAACAACTCATCCAACGCAAAATTCAGGTTAAAGTCACCGCCGAGAATTAATGGTGTTTTATTCTCACCTTCGCCTTTACCGTTATATAAAATATCGTCAAGCTTTTTGATTCGGGGACATATAGTATATGGTGGAAAACAATTGTTTCTTTATTTGGTATTTTATATTCAGCAACTCAAATATCAGCAATTTTCATTCATACATATGCATATCAAACGCGGAGTGACAAAGTTCACCATATCATATTCATTATGATATGTTGCAACATCCCCTACCTGATTGTTTTATCGTTTGTATTTAATGACACCTTAAATTCAGTATTCCGACATCTTCATCCCAGGAAACCAGCATTAGTAAAAATAGCGGTGGAAATTAGTAAAAAAAAATAGTAGTAGAAATCAGTAAAAATAGTGGTAGAAAGTGGTAAAAATAGGGGCAGAAAGTGGTAAAAATAGTTGAGGGAAGTAGTAGAAATAGTAGTAGAACTTAGTAAATATAGTGTTAGAAAGCAGTGGTACCAATTAGTAGTAGATTAAGTAAAAATAGTGGTATGAATAGTGGTAGAAAGTAGTAAAAATAGTGGCGGAAACAGTAGAAATAGTGGCAGACAGTAGTATATATAGTAGTATAAATTACCAAAAGTAGTTGTAGAAAGTTGTAAAAACAGTGGTAGTAAAAATAATAGTAGTAATTAATAGTTGCATTGCTAAAAATAGTGGTAGAAATTTTTATTTTTATGAGTACACCACTGTGAACTTGAAGTTACTACTTCCTTACTAATAATAATAACACCAATTTAGAGCTTACACCAAAGCTATCAAATTTGACCGAGCTCGTCCTATAATTTGTAGCGTGCGTTGTGATGTTGTAACTCTTATTGATGGACCGACAGTTTTATGACGACTCCGAACGGGAAATGATTTTTATGACAGAACTACTCTCTCGGAGGTTTGGCATTGCCTGTCGAGGAGCGACCGTTATTAGAAAAAAAATTTTTTTAAATTTTGATGTTACTTGACCGGCATTCGAAGCTGGGGCGGGCAAACGCTACAGACTCGACTACGATGTTCGCCAATAATGCTTCATAAAATTTTAAATAACTGACAAAATCTCAATATAAATTAAGTGTTGAAACTTTTCAATAAGTCCTGTTATATACATACACAGTTATGACAAGCAGTATATTTTCTATATTTCTATAATTTTTTTTTGTAATTTTAATAAATATATAAATAAATTAATTGTGTTATTATGCATACCTACATAGAGATTAGCTGGCTAACGTGTACCTTTATCAAAAACAAATTTTATGCTTAAAAATACTTCTGCACATATGTATGTATATGTATGTACATATTTATGTATGTATGAACATGAATTTATTATTAATAGTTGTTATTCACTAAACCAACGCGCATGCGCAGCTATCTATACGCACCGCTGCATCATAGAATTGCGAATTCTATTCCATTATTTCTGCAACTACCAATGCCTCCTAGCCCCCAAACACCGTCAGCATCGTTAGCTCAGTGTGTACGCTATACTCGTATGTAGTTGTGATCCCAATGCCTACCTCTCCTCATCCCATACTTTCAGCCACTATCAGTTTCTGTCTTTATTGTTGTGTTGCTGCTGTTGTTGTGACAGGCATAGACATGGTCGAAACTTCTAAACTCTGTATATTCTGTTTCAACTTGCAATCGTTGTGTTGGCTTCGTTGTGTTGTTATTGATGCTGACGCAGTTTTTGCTGCTGTTGTTGTTTTTCTACAACTTTGCGTTAACAGTTCTCTGTTTTGCTGGCTGATTTGCTCGGCTCGTTGGCAAAAGTGTGCCAATGAACTCTGGCGGCCGAGTGAACGGTGAATTTTGCACTTAGTGTCTGTGTGTGTTTTTTTTTGTTTTTGTGTTTCTTGTCTTATTTCTCCACTGCCACAGAGTTGCTTTATCTGTTCTTCGAGCATTATTGTTTTTTTTTTGTTTTTGCATTGTTTGTTGCTGTTTGGTACTTTTTAGCTGTGCTTTTTCGATTACTTCTTTATTTTAGTTTTAACGTTCATGTATACTTCTCTTTTTTCTTCTGGCTTCATTTCTTTTCCTCGATCGCATGAACAAAAATGTGTACTTGTCTGATACTGGCTATAAAGCTAGTTGGTATATATGTTAGTAAATATCTACATATGTATGTACGAGTATTTTCAAACCAAAATAGCCTGATTCTATGCTATTGACAATTGCTCTGTCATCTCCCCCGTTTCTTTCTTCTCACATGAATTATCTATCACCAGTTTGGTTTTGGGTGTCACACTGTCCGTTTGTTTATCAAACCGTCCGCCCAACGTCTTTCAGCACCTGGAACCAGTTTCCCAGCATTGCTTCATGGTGACTTTGGATATTAGCTTGTATTAGTGTTGTTTGTTGTTGCTGCTGTTTATAAATGACTTGTTACACTTACTGTTTTTGCAATAATGGATGTTGCTAGAACTCCCAAGTAACCAGCTTTATTTATTTTGACTAAAAGAGACAGTGTCTTGGTTTGGCCTAAGACTGAAGAATTTTCTTACACTGAATATTGATCTTCGAATTATTCGTTGAAACCATTTTTTGACGACCATTTCATCCACAGTTGGTTTTAAATTTAAAATCCGCTTCCGATGCAAATGCTTTTAACTCTAAAACGCATAACCGGGTTCCCGTGTGCCCAAGTAGTTTTGAACTGCTCTAAGGAATGAACTAAGATTTGAGCATTAAAATTTCGAATCTGGTAAACTAAACTACGTTTGCGTCATTTGATTTATAAAATTCAGTTCAGCACCTTAATATTTAAAACACGATAGACACACACTTAAAAATATGGATAAATATTGATTATAAATTTTCACTTTGGTTCAATGATTTTGGAAATGATTTTGTGGAGCATAGATACTAAAAATTAAAATGTTTTCAAATTTTTTCTATATAAGCATCAAAATGACCCATATGGGTGAAAAATATTCAGCCTTATTCTGAGTTCCATCCGAAAAAAAATTCGCCCGTAATTTTTTCATCCACCTGAAGTGAATACGATTATTATGATTTCTGACCGAAATTAATTCCACTTCGAAACACCTAGTGAAATTCGAAAATCGAAATTACCACCCTGTGTTTTGTTTACAAAATTTAAAATTCAGAAAAGCCAAAAACAATAATTTAAACATTTAGGTCCCTACTATTTAAATCCACTTTAATAAAAGGACACATTTCGGTAATTGGCTAATTGTACATTTGTACGCAATTAAAATACAAAAGAAAGAAGAGTTTACATATTTATTGGATGTTAGGACGAATTACCAAATTCAAAATCAAAATTTTGTATTCGGCTAATCGATAAACTCAGCGCTTTTTCCCGTTTTTTTGGGAGGGTGGTATTGGTAAAAACTTTGAACATGGTCTCACGCAATTTAGCTCCAATGTCCGCTGCTTCCATAACTCTGCCACATTCTCTAAATTCTCCCTCACAAAACCCCTGGCAATGTCCAGTTTTGCCTGTATAGGATATCGCGTTGGTTCTTATTTATCGTTTTATCCCTAGAATTAAAGTAAATTCCATTGTTTTTAATAGTTAGATTATAAATAATACTATTACTTATATTTTAAATTCGCTTGTTCGCCTCTCGAATTTAAGTGAAAAAATCCAGCGAAATTGGCTACACAAAGCGAAAGTTTTCCCGGCAAAATTTATAATGAGGGAATGGTGAAAAGTGAAAAATTTCGGGCGAAAGTGAAACTCCGGATAAGGCTGATTAGTTATGATTTCCCCAAAAATATACGTCATTAAATTTGACTATGGCCTCTTATAGAGAACGTTATTGCTAAATGTTGTTGTTTTTCAAATAACTTAAATCAACCTAAGACAAAATTAAAAAAAAAATTAAGTGAAACATTAGGAATAAAACGGAAGACGTAGAGTGTTGTGAAACTTTTTCGCTTTAATAACTGCTATACTGCTCTTTTGGGATTTTTTATTCACCTAATTTTGTCGCTCAGTGTGATTTTTATAATATAAGTTATCGATGTCAATATCAGTATTTTTAAAATAATCAAAAATGGTATTGTTATTGTTATATCTACGTATTACTTGAAGCTTTACCTTTATCGTTATCGTTATAGATGTCATCGGTACCCTTATCGTATGGCTTGATTAACTATCTAGACAAGGGTGCTTCGAGGGTCCAGATAGTAGTTACAAATTTGCTGTCACAGTCAGTGGTGAGTCGCCGAGGGATTTATTGCAATAACGTTGACCCATATCAGTTAGTACATACATGATAAAATCTAGTATTTCCCCGTTAAGATTTATATGCCAATGCTTTAGTTATGTAGGCTGTTTATTTAGGCTGATCACTGTTATGAAGTAGAAATATTAAATTTATTTTCCAAAGATTATTTTTTACGTTGTGAAATAAATGATGTAAGATAAAGATATTGATGGAGATGGAGATAAAGAAGAACACACATATAATTAAAGTGAAGGTGAAGATGAAGATGTAAATAAAGTCACAGAAAAAGATAAATATACTGATAATGGTAAAGGTGATATGAATCTTAACGTTATACAATAACTGTTACAATAACAAGCAACGTCAACAAAAAACGATGGGGCAAAACTCTTACTGAAAAAGGAAGTAATATTATATTAGTATAGAATACCTAAAAAACATTTATATCAGTTATAAAATTACTCCCCTGTATAACAGTTATTAAGCTACGTAAAAATTAAACGTTGAAAAATTGGTAAAAACTATTGCTCCTGTATAACAGTTATGATATATTTCTCTCGCACAACAGTTATAAAATATGACTCATATACAACAATTGTAAAATATTTCTGGGGTATAACAGAATTTACACTTAGCGGCGAAATAAAATATATTTCCTTCTCATCTAATAACTGTCACTGATGCATCTAAATGCAACACTGCGCCTACAATCCTTAGCAGTTTGGCGTTTGTAAACCAGAACTCACTTCGCTTAGTTTCCGATGGCAGCTATCACGTGCTCTTACTTAAAATACATATTGAAATAATGTTACAGTTATGAAGCTACTGTATCGTTAAATTTTCGATTTCGTCCAATGTTTTAAAATTGTAAATTTGGGATAGAAGTTATTTATGGTCACTCTCAAATATCTACTCCCTACTCTAACCAATAGGATTGCACGACTCTCTTTGAAGGAGGATTAGGTGAAATTATGTCGAAATGTTCTCTTTAGTGGCAAGGAAAGTACGATTCTTATTCTCCAAGACCTCGACTGCTATTTCGTAAACAACATTTTCAACTCTCAACTCGGGATTGTGAGTGGACTGTTCACGTCTTCCTCGATTACAAGTCCAGAAGTTTACGCAGAATGTGTTGAATAGATTCTACTTCCTCTCACCGCTACAGCTCCAACAGAATTCGCTAAGAGGAGTAACGAACCTCTGTAATACCTCATAAATATTTTGTGGATTGGCAGTTCATCTGCTATAACTTAGTTAAAATTATAGTACAATATTATTTATAAATCGGCTCATGGGTATCATTGGTCAAAATAACCACTTCTTTTGTAAATCTTGCGCTGTTTTCGGAACTGTACAAACTCCCTCTGCATAGTACAGATTGACGACAAGATGTCGAAATTATCATAGAAATCTGCAAAATTCTTTAGCATATTTCATGTTAGCCATTACCAACTTGAGAATATCGATCACATCCCCAATGAAGGCAAGATTTGAAAGGGGAATATTCATCATCCTCATCCTCCTCATCAGAAACTCTTGTTACTCTTTTTTGGTCTAACCTTCCGCCCGGTTGAGTTTGCTGGTAGAATAACCCCAGAACCAGATCCAATGTCTCATTTAATTCTACTGTGAATAATAAAATTTCAACATCTCGATATCGGGGATACCCTATCAGTTTTGATATTCTCAGTCTCTATGTTGAAAACCAAGATCGATTAATCGCGGACTCTATGTAGTGCGAAAAATTCCGAACTTGCACGAATGTAAGCAAATAATTAAATTTTGGCAATAGTGATAGGAAACTTCGCTAAATGAGTAAACATTTGAAATATTTATGGATAAAATTCACACTCCAATCTGAAGTTAACACACCAATGTGGCTAAATATCTCTGTATTGGTTCCCCAATCTTGTTGTTACCCGAATTACGTATGTAGGTTGCTTTATTTTCTTTTTCAAAGATAACACAATTGATAAAATAACGGTACGACTATCGCGTTTGCATCCCACACTACCGAAGTCTACTCACTTGGCATGAAATAAATTCACGTTTGTTTTTATTTGTATTTATTTTTTGTTGCCTACAGGCGTTATTATTCACGCGAAATTTTCGAACAGCATGTGCACATTTGTACATACAAATTATTTCTGTTACACCTACACAAGCGAATATAAGTAGTAGATATGTATATATCATATATTTGGATTTTTTTTTCTGTTTGCTTGAACATTACTATTATCCGCTTTGATCGGTCAGGTTCAATGGCTGACTGCTCTGCTCTGCGCTGAATAGACAGACGACAATTGGTGTTCACAAATCACTTTACCGTTGTACAGGAAGTAATTTAACAGGCTACTACTTCGTAAGCGTCGGATTACTGTTGAATCAGATCTATCATTGGCGATCACTAATTGTACTGCGAACATGCAATGTAAATAAATATGCACGAGTATTAAGAGATTTTTTATGGAAGAAATACATTTCTACATATTGGCACATAACTTATTCAACAGTTCAACAGAACGGAATGAATAGTATTTGTAAAATAACTTGATATTATTAAACAAATTATATAAAACATATTACATTGTTCTCGTATTACGTTATTTGATGTTTTTTTATAACGCAGTAACCTTTAATGCAGCCCTGCTGCTTCGAATAAATCAATATTTTTAAACCTGCTATCTGTTTCTTTTCAGGAGATGCCAAAGAATACTAGCCAGTTGTTTGTGTGACCATTTATTAATATTAATACTTTTAATGAACACATTTGCGCGTTTTTGTGCTTTAAAAATTTTTGTGCTTCAAATATATTGAATGCAATTCACCACTGGACGTCCATAGATTTTGTTTTCTTCTTAAGTGCGAATGCAATTCCAGAGAAAGTGCGACTACCGAACTACACCACCCTTCTACTCTATTTTGACAGCAAGTTCTCTACACATCCCCAGAATGCGGTCAACGGAGGGGGGCCGAAACCTAAACCCAGAGCCCACGGCCAATTATAAACATTGCTCTAAGCCACCCGACAAGATAGGTAATGATATTCACAATATAATTCATCTACCCGGCCAATTTCAATTAGCTCTGAAATACAGCAGGTGTGTAGCTTACAGGGGCATCCTCGGGAACTGTTGATGAAAAGGTTAGAAAGGGGAGCAAACCACCTTTATTAAATGTGCCCCACAAGTCAGGGAATCCCTGTTGTCGGATTGCAAAATTAATCTGGTAAAGAATTGAAGGGATTGATAATCCCATCCAGTGACTTTTGCTGCAGCTACAGGGATAAGAAAGAAGTGGAAATTTTAGTACGATATCTCTGCAACTGCTCTGATCGAGCTAAATCCCGACACCGAGTCTTTAGAAAATACGTCGTTGAATGCTTAGCAGACGTAGACTCTACCAGTATCTTCAGTTATCTGTGACCCGGCACGGGAGACGCTGATCGATGTCATCAGCCCCAACTACTCCAGTGGGTGCATTTCCTGCAGGAGTGGTCAAACGCTTGTCAGTGGAGGGATTTCTGTTTGCCTCCTGCAAGGTGAGTATACCCGAAATGGGTTTAGAGACAGTTTGTCCACCAAGGGGCGCAGTCCTGGCGGTTTCGCTAGATGATGGCTTTAACACTGGGGCATAGCCTTTCCGACAGTGTGGTTAGCCGAATTAATGTGTTGGGCCGATTAGGCCCTCTCATCAACGTGAATGCGATTCCCGAAGATTTTTTGCACTTGTCATCGCTGGGTCCAACTGCGGCACTACCCATGCAGAGTTCGAGGCTCTATTAGTTCTGGCCTCTTTCATCTGGTTACTTGACCACCTACTGAGCCAAGACCTTGTAGTGGTCGGAAAAAGTGCAAGGGGGGGGGGGGGGGCGTTACGGCCGACCACGGCAGAGAAACATCGCACTCTTCTAATGTTCACAAAACACCGTTGTGTGAACGTGGTTACTACACATACGATTGAGCCCATTTTTGATACCAACCATCCTTGAAGTTCAGATATCCCAATATTTACCCTAATTACCCGATGTGCGAATGAACGGACGGGCACTCGGGTATAATAACTAATGGGTTATAACTAAAGAGCGTGCAGTCTTGTAAGACCTTTCTATCTTAAAAAAGTAACCAATACTTTACCTATTCGCATAAATAGCTAAAGTTGAATTGTGTATGTTGTGTTTTGCGTAAAAGTAATACGAGTACTTGATTGTACTATAATAAAAGAAAATGAGCGCTGATTAGAAAATCGCTAACAACTTCTAACTACAATTGTTTCCAATTATGCGCCGCAAGTAAGTGCCGAAAGCAATTTCCTGCTGACTGAAATATAAAACGTGTCGATGCCGTCCGCCTAACAGAACATCACGAAAATTGTGGTCACTTGCAAAATTAACAAAAAATAAAATATAAACAAAAAACATAAGAAATAAAATTCTTGAAAAAGATTTTAGGTCTTTACGAATGCATTCATTAGTAGTGTAAAAAATCAACTACAACAACAACTATATATGTACATGTTGCAGAAAATTTTCAGCTAGAATGTAGATCAATTGTATCTATATATATATATATATATTACCTTCGGAAAATCACTTTTCTATAACAAGAAAACTACTTCGTTATGGAAAAGTGCTAAAGCGATTTTTCTTGCTCGCAGTATGATGCTCCTCCATGCGTCCGTCTCGGTAACTGCATCACTGCACATCGCATCACTTCACTTCATGCGGTCACCGGCAGTCAGCTAAACGCTACATTCTTGAACTTTTCTTTCGCTCATTTTTTTGTTTTTTGTTTTTTTTTAATTTTTTTTTTGCGAATAATGTAGGCGCATGCGCAAAAACGGCGCCGCATAAGAACTAAAATGCCAACTGCATAAAGAAAGCAACAATAGCGACAGCTAACAAACTAACAACCAACTTGCAACATGATTACAACAACGCACTGTTGCAAGATGCGAAAGAAAGGCGAGAAAAAGTAAGCGAAAAAATAAACGCCTTTCTCTTTGTAATTTTCTAGGAAAATATCATAGAAGACTGGTTTTCAGCTGCAGCACTGGCGGCGTTGTTTTTGGTACTAATGGCGCGATTGGCTCTAACATTTTGCAACTTGCAATATATTTCAATTTGATCGGAAGACATTTGAAAAGGTCATATTCTCATTATGCGCTTACAATTTAATGGAAAACTTCACGTATCAGTTAGAACTTGGTAATGGTGGCCCTTTAAATGCAGTAGTTTGAAAAATATAAAAAACAATTATATGTATATTAATTATTTTCCTTTGTTCGAAAAATTGACACTTCGATGAGAAACTTTTGACATTTGTAGAGTAATAGCAAGGTGGATGCATAGAAGGTGACAGCAAGATAAACAAGGCTAATTCGCTGTGTATTTTGTGTCAAAATCTGAATTCGCCCAGTATTGTTCATATACTTTATTAGTGTCATTTTTCCAGTAAAATGTCAAAAACTGAATTCGCCCAGTTTGCTTGTTTGCGGAAACAAAAGAACAAACAGAAGAATTTGGAAAGAAGAAAAAGCTTTAAGCTCATAGGATGCTCTATCACCTTGTCTGAATTTGCCTTGAAAACTAGTATAGTTCAAAATAAGGCGCATTCATACGAGGTGTAGCTTTTACAGCAGCCTATTTGATTTGACTGAATTGGCTTGCTGAGCTGAATGTCAAAGCTATGTGTTTGTTGTAATTGTCACCAATTATACCGTACATTTTTATTGTTGTACGCCCAACAACACCTAGTATGAATTCGCCTTACCTACATGTTTTTTTTATTTGCTTTTGCTTCTGAACCTTCGAAAGCAGTAAAAGCAAGAAAATGTAGATATATAAATTTGAACAACCCTTATTCAAAACCAAAAACAAAATACATGGGAATGTTTTAATTGTACTTATAACACCAACTTATGTGAATTCACCTTGGCTTGAAAATTTATTTTACTTGCTTTATAGGTGTCTAAAATAATTTGAGTTATATAAAAAATTAAAGAAAAATATTAAACATGTAATAGATTGTGTATATTTCAAAAAATTATTTTTCGTTTAACACTATGGGAAATATCGCAGTCTATTAATTCTGGACTGCGAGCCATAACTGAGAGTCCGATGATCAATACTAAGTCTTTGATATTTATTAAAAGTACTTCTGCTCAAGTAATAAAGTAATCTAAAGCCGATCCCATTGATGCCGAGTCATATAATAAACTTTAATATTTTTAGCGAAATTTCTCTGATGATTTTCAAAAAAGGAGACTAAATTACAAAAGCTTGGGAATTTATAAAAGAGGCATTCCGTATATATTGCGACTTGGCCACACTGGCATTTCCAAATAATTTCTAACCTAACAATCATTGAGCTTGTCAATACCGGAGATATTTTGCTTAAAAGGTTTTACAAGTGGAGGTTTCCTCTTCTCAGTTCAGTGACTAGAAAATTGCCCCTAAGCTTCTACTTTTAAAAGTCCATCGTGGTCGTAGTTCACTTCAATTTGTGTTACAACATCAAGACGCACACCGCAAATTGTAGGAGCAGTTCGGCCAAAATCGCTTAAGCGGTTATAGCGCCATATGCCGACTTTGAACGGCGGATGATTTTTATGAGAAGTTTTTTTCATTGCATAAATACACTCGGAGGTTTTCCATTGCCTGACGAGGGCCGATCGCTATTAGAAAAAACTTTTTCTACAATTTTTGATGTTACTTGCCCCTGTCAGGATTTTAGTCCGAGTCCCACAGAATAAAGCGCACACACGCTACACACTCGGCTACGGCGGTTGCGTTTGTTGTTGTCCATGAACTGATAATGTGATATACATATCTGGATGCAAATTGAGTTCTGCATAATTATACAACTGCCCAAAGAGTAGATATTATTATGCTATTAAATTTGGTTCTTGAGAAATACCTGATTATGCAAAACTACTTATACCATTCCGGCTGAACCGAAAAAGTTAATTTTCGATTCGTCGGGAAATATCACTCTTCTCCAATCCTTTTCGGTTCAGGTTTTGTGCATCTTAACCCATCGGTGGCGTTTTTGTTGCATTCTTATCGTCAAGAGTGTTTGATTTTTGGAGGCGCCGTCGTACAGTTTGCGTACTGATTTCCACTCCATTTAGTTCCTGAACTGCACTCGTAATGACTTCAGCTATTTTGATCCGGCCCCGAATATTAATTCGCTTATTACGGCGGTCATCTAAGGAACTGATCTTTTCGGGTGCCCTGAATCAGCTTTGGGTCTCAAATACCTAGGTTTTACATATTTTTGAAGAAAAGCACCCACAGTAGGTATGCTAAATCTTACTTTTCTACTAATATGCGAAATATACTCATGTTTTGAGAACACAATGCCAATATTATGGCTTTATCCGCTTCGGAAAATTGTGGCATTTTTTTCGTTTTTTATTTAATTTTTTGCATTGCATAGCCCAAGGAAAGCAAAACTAAACTTTGCTCCAAATACAATACAATAGCAGTAGTCCATTTGAATGGTTTTTGTATGAAACAGATTTTTTTTTTAAATTTTGTTTGTTTTATTATTGTTTATTACTAAAAAAATATGTACTACATTTTATAAGGTGTATTTTTATTGCATATTATAATTCATTTTTAATAATTTTTTAAATAAAAAAGCTTAAAACCTGTTACTGTGAGCGGTTTCTGGGTTGAAAAGCTCAGGTCCAAAATGAGTTGGCGTCAATTGGTGCTTCCAATTAGCACCTATTAGCAAAAAAAAAAAACGAAACAACAGGTGTGTTACATTGAAGTCGAAAAAAATTTCATAGACGTCTGAAATGCTAATCAGGCAAATAATCGCCTTCGCATATATATAATATTTATATATAAACCTCATGACTCGAAACCGAATATTTGGAAGAGGGTTGCCACCTGCTTGAAAAGTTTTGATTAAAGTTTAATTAAACAAGAGTTATATGAAATATTAAAATATAGGAGTCAAACGGCTGACTTTGTGCGGAAAAGGTTCATACCTATATTTTTAAGAGAGTTGCCACCTGTTTTAAAAGTAGAGTTTCATTAAGTTTAACGCAAGTTTTATGAAATAGTGAAATATGGGTGTCAAGCTGTTCGTTTTTTTGAAAAAAAAAAATGTAAAGCTAGCTTTATTTGAAAGAAGGTTGTCACCTGCTTAAAAAATCGAACTTAATTAAGTTGTATGAAGTAGCAGAATATGGGTGTCAAGCCGTTCGTTTTGCTAGAAGAATCTTTATAGCTACATTTTGAGGAGGGTTGCCACCTTTTTTAAAATTCTAATTTATTAAAATGATATAAAAAGATATAAAATAAGAAAATATGAGTGTCCAACTCTTCGTTTCGGCGAAAACAAGGTGCATGCCTATATTTTTAAGATGGTTGCCACCTGTTATTTGTGACAGAAAGCGAAATATGTTTTGTGGTTTCATCTGCAAAGGGAAATTAATAAATAAATATAGGTAAGACAGTGTCTGCTGGATTTTTGCAGTAAGTTATATTTATTAATTATTTTTAGATGAATATTTTAATGATGTTAGAAAATATATATTGTATGAAAGTGATCAGATGATTATTTTCTTTGTTTCCTAACATTTTATAGCATGCACTACGATTTACACATTATGTGCTTCTGATCATTTATATGAGTGTGCATGTAAGTTTGGAGTTTAAATCTTACGAACATTCTGCACGATAAGTGTCCAAATATCTTAGGTTGGTTTAGGTTGCTCAATGAATTTTTTAATTTTAAACTTACCCGTAACTACCATGATTCAATTATTAAAGCTTTACTCATTAGTGACACTAGAGTTTTGTCACTCTCCTACAAATGTTGGTTTTCTTGTCATCTAAGAAAAAACTCTCAAACATATGTATATCGTCCAAAATGCTATAGGAATCTTTTATTCAAAGTGAATATACAAATTGTTGTTTTAGAAATTTTGCATTTACTAAAATGTTCCCACAAAATTTCAGAATCAGCCAATTTCATCACTAGCATCTTCGTGACTAGATATTGTTTCTCCTCCAGCGCATTGTGTTTGGGCAAACAAATGAGATTCATCCGCGCCTCCTGGAAGTCATTTGAAAAACTTTCTGCAGCGCTAACCTCTAAATCGACAGAGTGAATTTCTATGATTCCTAAGATCCTTGAAAACCAGCCATTTTACTCGAGCTTGCAACTTATCGGCGAAATATTGCATGTATCTTGTTTCCCGTGCCTTTAAGTCCCTTTATTTTTTGCACGTACTATGCCCGCATATGAGTGCATTTACTCTTTTCTGCATCTACTCACATATTTATTTTTTTTTCAAACATTTCTCGAATGTAAGTTACTTGCGGTCATTGGCTTTTCGTCCGACAAGACTGCATTTGCACTGCCACGCAGACGCGGTACGACGGTGTGCAGAAATGCGCGATAGTGTTACCAAGCCGCCGCCGACATAGCCAGTTTGTTGTTGCTACTTGCAGTTCCCGTACAGCTTGATTTTCTGCAACTTTACTTCTGTTGTTTTTTTTTTTGCAATCATGCCTCTGCTTTTCGATGCTTTTCGCTGCTTTTTCTTCTTACCTGCTTTTTCAGAGTTTTCACATGCAACTGTTGCCATTGTCGTCGACGTCGTTGCTCTGCGATCAGCAACGGTTAACGGTTTGCTCTTCTTAGACTACAACTGTTCAGTTGCATTTTCTAAGGTTAGACGAGGCCATTGGTCTGATTTCCATTCCTTTATAGCGCGACTTTAGGTAAATTATTCTTTCCATAGTTGATTCTCTTGCACATTTTTTTTTTCTCATGCAGAATTGGTTGGTATGAGGAAGTCGTTGAAAAATTCTTGCGCTGTTATTTTTGCATGCAGGTCAATTCGGATGTCATTGCTTTTACTGCTGGTATTAGAGTGAGCGTGTTTTTATGTCCCACCTTTAGTTGATGGCAGGAAGCATTACAAATTTTTATGCATTTTGTATTGCAATTGTGTGTAAGCCTTACTTACCTATGGGATATTATAACAAAAAAGAATCAGTACTTACTTTCATAGAATTAAAAAAAAACCATTAGATTTTCAGTTTATTTCAATGCCAGAATGGGATCTGCTTTTTGAAATTTGTACGCGTTATCAATCATTTGTTAATTTTATTTATAGATATCGGTAAATGTTTCTTTTGGCAAGCAGTTATAGTAGGCTAGGATATCATTATAATTTTTCTCTTTTTTTGCCGTTATCCCAATCGTTTCAGATGTCGAAATATTTACAGATTCATAATCATTATCGATATTGCCGTCCTTTTAATTATCAATACCATTACATTGCTGGCTCTTTAAAAATTTGGTATATATTTAGATATCGTTATCTCTGATTTAAGCGTTCGTGGTTGTTTTTTCAGTCGTGTCCATTAGCGTTACCTCTATCCTTAACGCTACAGTAACTTTTATCGTTTCCGTGCCATCGCGACTATACTCAAAATGTGTAGTTTACGTTTTCATAGTCGTCACTATCACTTTTTTCTGATATAATTTGTGATACCTATATTTTTCATTATCATTATTAATACCGTTATAGAAATGCACCCAAACTAGTACATGTCTTTTCTACTACTGGTCAGATATAACGGGGTTTTCAATAGGGACGCTACAAAAGTAGACCGATGGCGACGGCAAACGACGCCATATTTTTCCCCGCTCTTTTGACATTTCTCTTCAGTAAGGTTTGCCGTTTCATCGTGGAAAGACATACGATCCAACAACGAGTCGAAATTATTAAAATTTACTACCGAAATTCGGAGTCAATGGCCTCAAATTTAAGATCGCTGGTCCAATTTATGGTCGTCGTAATCGTCCTGTCAGATCAACAATTGAGCGTCTAGTGGAAAAAATTTGAGTCCACTGGCACAGTACAAAATGTTCTAATGCCAGTGAGACAAAGAAGTGCCCATAGAATATTGCTGCCGCTAGCGCATCAATTGAGGAAGACCCAAATCAGTCTCCCACACGTCGTTCTCAAGCGTTGGGCATCTCTGTGACGTCGTTGTGGAGAATTTCGCGAAAAGATTTTGACCTACATCCTTACAAGATCAAATTGACGCAATAACTGAAGCCGCTTGACCACC
This sequence comes from Anomoia purmunda, assembly GCA_951828415.1. Lineage (NCBI taxonomy): Eukaryota > Metazoa > Arthropoda > Insecta > Diptera > Tephritidae > Anomoia > Anomoia purmunda. Next base: position 28,373,239 of record OX639996.1, on the reverse strand, counting down.
ACAATCGTCGTATGTTCATGAATTGGGCTGAGCAAGAACTTGAAAATGATCCGTATTTTCATCGAATAATCATATTCAGCGCTGAGGCTCATTTCTGGCTGAATGGCTCAGTCAATAAGCAAAATATGCGTTATTGGACAGAAAGGCACAGGAATAAGGAATTTAATTCATATCCCAAACCGTTTTTGATTTATTTAAAAAAAAACTTTTGTAACGTTCCTATTGAAAAACCCTATATTAGACATAAGGTTAACGGTAAACTTTCACCCGCTCAGTGTGCTTGAAACAGCACCCCTCTCCCCAGCGATCTCAATTGAAAGATCACTACATTAATTTTCACACCATCGCTGCCTTTTTAGACATCGATAGTGCTTACAATAATAGATCCTCAGAGGTGTTTCATCGCTGGGAAATTTGCGGTAAGCAAATCACTAATCTCGTTTATAAAGCGAATGGCAATGGTTCGGAAATAAGCGCGACAAGATAGCCGAAACTTCAGCAAACACTGTAGTGATCAGATAGTCAAAAATATGGATATTAGAATTTATGTTTCTCGAGAAAATACCAATTTTTGTAGTGGCAGGTGCAGTGGGATAGATTCGCCAAGGTCGCAGCAAAACAAACCAAAAACCATTCGGAAAAAAACTGACATATTTTGTATGGGAGAGCGTACCAGGGTTCCAATCTCCCACTGTGACGTTTTTGTAAACAAAATTGATAACTAGGTTTAGCTTTACTTGCCATCATACGATCATTCTATGAAAGAGAATCTGTAGAATTACTTCTGCATATATCCAACTACAGATATTCTGGCTCAATTCCCAGTTCTCACCTATGTATTTTTTCCACATTTACAGAGCCATAGAGGCCTCTTTATATGGCTGAATTAATTTTTTTCGCCAGTTCAGCTTCTTAATCGAACTAATGCACAACATTCTGCCTTGCAAGGCCTAACCGAATGCCGTTCAAGTTAAGATACGCGGCCCACAACGGATACATCCTGCTCTGGCCTCTCAGAGCTGAAAAATTCAGCTATAATTAAAGAGACGTCTAAACAAACTTGATGGCTAAGGAGTGTGAAAAGGAACAAAATTGAAGAAGCCTGCTTAATATTGGTTTGAATTTCTTATCAAAATTATTGAAAAGGAAAATGACTGGAAATAAGTAGATAACTTCTTTTTTTAAAACTATGCTATTGTAAGAATAAATCTCCTGGTTTTTATATTAAAACCCATATAAAGGAAATTAATAGAAAGATCCTTCCAGTTTTACTGGAATCTTATTGTTTTTATTAATAAGGAGAACTTTTTATTTTTAACAGATCCCTTATTAATTCAAATTTCGCTTTTAACGTCTTAACCTTCACATCTACTTTGGAATAATTTACTTTATATTGTTTTTGCTTTAATATTATGAATATTGTTCTTTGGAATTCAATATTTTCAAAATGAAAATTTTTGATTTACTTATTTATTGTTAAAAAAGTTTTCAATGAATAATGTTTTAAAAATAAACATATTAACTCGATGGTGAGACTTTTCTTTTTTCCAATATAATTCCTATGCATTATCATTAAAAAAGCCAGTTGTATAATAAAAATCTGAATATGTATTATAGTTCAAGAAATGGCACGCGCCATACAGCGAAGAATTTGGCCACATTAATTGTTAAACTATATATTTTTAATTGATTTTATATTATAAGAAAATATGCAAAATCTGTAATAGTAATTTATAAATAATAATGAGATAATAAACAGTTCATGAAAACAGTGTGATATTTATTTGCACAAAATAATCTACCTAAAAAAGTTTAGTTGCAAATAATTTTAAATTGATAAGATCTTCGTTTTATAAAAATTTTGAGGAAATTTTAATGAAAACCAAGCTTCCCTTGTTAATTATATTGAAACGGTTTTTATCTTAATTCAAGGGTAACCTTGTTCGTTACATTGAAAAGTCTTCGCGTTTATTTTACAGATTATCTTATTGATATTATTAGAAAAAATCATAAAGAAATCCCCTAAATTTTTTTTCTAATTTATAGGGAATTTTGGGTGGTCTTTTCGCCCTGTGCTTAATCAGGCCACAAGCCGCCAACGGAAACTTGCCCCTGTATGGGATGGTAATATCATCAGAGTATGCAACTACTCTGGCTTCCTCCCAATCTGCCTCCCACAATTCGGCCTTTACTGAGGGGTGGGGGGATGAAGTGTTAACTATTCAACATTCTGTATCTTTTTCGTGTGATATTTTTTTTTATCGATTTGAAGGACCAAAATGTGTGCCAATAATAATTAAAAAAATATGATTTATTTACTTCAGCTGGTTGAGGTCACCCTTTGACTTGACTATAGTTTTTAGAATTTAGAAAGCGATTTGCATTCTGCACGAATGTCAAGTTGAATTGATTTTGAGATGTGAACGTCGAATCTATTAGTTCAGGGAGTACTCGTATAAAGTGACATATTTTTTGACCTCACTTTACCCCTTAACTGTGATCGCAATACATACGATGTACATAGCTATCATGAGTAGTTTAACAAAAATATGATTGCTATAAGGTTGGTAACACTTCAACTGAACACCCTGTACTGTTGTTCTGCAGCCGGATAGCCAAGCGACAAACTCCAACAAGACCTTACCAGGACTCGATTATGATCTTCGGGGAATTATGTTTGTTAAAAGTCCGTCGAATGTTCAGGAGGCCTATAATAAAGAAGTCCGTAACACCAATGAACTCAATCAAGTTGCGCAAATAGTAAATTATTAAATAAATTATAATGAATTGCAGAAATATATTAATGTTTAAAATAATTAAGAGGGCCAGTGAAAATCCACACGAGGCCTCGCAAACATTTTACATTATCTATACCTATGTATGTACATGACAGCAGCGCAATATATGTGCATACAACATACTTGTACAACTGACGACACATATGTACACACATAAATCCATAGAAACATACATAAATCATTAGAGTTAAGCGAGCAACTTGTTCTTTTGCATTTTCACAACACAACAGTAAGCAAATCATCAACAAGCGCCGATCGATCAAATCACTACTGTTGTTGGTGTTTGGCTCACCGATATCAACTCAATAGCAGTAGCCTTCATGTGTTCCACCGTTTAATCGCCGCCATCCATAACATGGTGACCATCACTCGCCATGGCTTACAGTGCGCGCAGTTCAACGAACTCGCGCGCAAATCTAGGCTAAGCATTTGCTCGACGCTGCAATGAAAACGAAAAGTACCGCAATTTTACCGCTATTTGAACCACACTCAAGCAATCAATGACGACAATGAACGACACTCGAACGCAGGCTCGGTTCCCCTTCAATATCAATGCGCTTTGTATTTTTGTATGCTCGGCAGTTGAGCTCAGCATTTTACGAAGTCAGCACCTAAATGAGTGGTGTAATCGGCTTTGAGAGATTTGTGTTACATTGAGAGCATAAAGGAAGGCGAAGAGAGTTTGAGTGAGGGTGAAATAGGAAAAAAGAGCTAAATTAAGAGTGCGGCCTTTGTTAGGCGCGTTCGCGCCTGCGTTGTGTGATTTGTCGAATCTCTATTGAGAATGCGCTAACAGAGAGACTTCGACAGCTGTCTGTTGGGGTTGTGCTCGTCGAAATGATAAATAATTCGAATTGAGAAGAAGTTTATTTTCTACTGATTTATAATGTAACAAATGTAAATTTAAAATAATAACATTATTAATTAGTAATTTTTTAGTATATGAAAGTTAAATTCAAGGGCCCGAGAAATATATCTCACATTTTAATGCCATGGAAATTTCAGCTCTACCTCCTGAATAAAAATTTAAATTTGCATCTTCCTCTTTTAAAAGCATTTCATTTGAACAATGATATTAACAAAATTTGCAGATACATTTCATTCAATTCATTATCCGATAGTTGGATTCTTGTTATAGATCCGTCGGGTGGGGTTTTATAAACCCCATAGCAAAACAGACTGTTTTGCATTATTGCATTGCTTTTCTAATAAATTATTAGCTTTTATTATAATAAGTTTAACAAATCATATTTGTATAAAGCGAATATATATTTCAAAAAACTAAAATAGTTCAAAAGCTTAATACAAATGGGAATATTTGCATTACAAAAAAATCTTCGGCGGTACTTTTTTGATCTTGTCCTAAAGCTTTCTTATTTTAAGAATCAGCCCCTACATCTGCATTGCACACATTTATAACAGGAATAAGAACTTTTATTATGAGGATTTGCGATGCAAGAAGAGAAGGTTAGAGTTTTTGTTTGTCATAAATAGAAAATTTGTTCAAATAAATTTCTTCCTGAGAGTTTCAGAGGGCAATGGATATTCAGTGGAAAGTGCAAAAACTCTTTAAATTTACTTCGTTTAAACATGCCAATAAATAATATGAAAACCAATACTATGGTAACTCCTATGCCGTATAAAGTTTGAGTGAGGTTAAAAATTTGTACGCTTAAATTTATTTTCGACCTGACAATAAAACAGTAAAATATGTATGTAAATGTTATTATTATTGGTAAGTTAGGCTCATCTACATGTAGGGTAGAATGGCTTAGTTAGGTTACTAAGGCTCTTTATGTTACTTCATGAATGAGCTCCAATTTCTCGTCTTTTAGAAACGCAATTTTATTTGTCGATGGAATAAAAATTGTGAAGATCTACGGAATCCAGCTCCTCTAGACATTTAAAAAACCTCTATTTTTTTGGAAATATTTTGAAAATGTGTGGAAATGGCAGATCAAAGATTAGATATTTTAAATTTTTTTTCGCTACTACTGCGACAAACACTATTAGTATTAAATTATTAGTAATAAATAACACCTTTTATTAATGCCCTGAACATGCACGAGAAAGGCAATTAATATAGCTCTTAGGAGTTACCACAACTTTTAAAACCGTAAAGCATTTCATTGGTCTTGTAATAAATTAAATATGAAATTGCCGCAAAAAAGAACATTTACCTATAGCTTTTAGATAATTCGAAGGTGCGAATGGTGGGAAATTAAACTTATTTGCTGTAGTAGAAAATAATAAAAGTACTCGTAGTAAATTTTAGTTGCATTAGTAAAAATAGTGGTAGAAATTATTAAAAATAGCGGAAGAAATTTGTAAGAAATAGTGGTAGAAATTAATAAAAGTAGTGGAAGGAAGTAGCAAAAATAGTGGTAGCAATTAGTAAAAGTAGTGGTGAATTTTGAAGTGGCATTTATTAATGAAATTAATAAAAATAGTGGTAGAAATTAGTAGTACCACTGGTGAAAAACGTGGTAGAAATTAGTAAAAACAGTGGCGGAATTTAGTGAAAATAGTGGTAATAATTAGTAGTAACATTAGCAAAAATAGTGGTAGAAATTAGTAAATATAGTGGTAGAAATTAGTTAAGCTGCTATCGTACTATCGTATACGATATTCTGACGCTACTTTGGTTACGCGATGTAAAAAAATTCTGCCACTAAATAAGCTTTACTTCAAATATATTATTGAAAAATTATAACAAGTATATAAGCACTATTAGTGCCCGTTTATATTACCAAAATGCGCTAACCCGCCGCTTGGATTGCAATTTTTAATAATATATTATTCCTTTGTATTTTTAGATAAATTGTAGATGTATTTACTTTGCAAATGACATAAATAAACTAAAGCTCAACGCCGCTTGTATAATACCAAAAGTATTATCAATTTGAGACGCCTTGAGGGTGGGAACTGTCCACGTTGTCTTAGTTCTAGTCTAGCTTTCCGTTCAGGATATCTCTGACACATTTTACCCATGTACAGAGCGGAAGGTTGGCTCTGTTTTAAAAGTGTAACTGGGAAGAAATTGGTTAGCTTTTATTTTCTATTAATGTTATATGTTTTCGGGTTAAGGAGATATAATAGTTTCTGACCGCTAGAAATTGTATTTTCCTATTTCACCTTATTGTGAATAAAGAGCCTGGCTAACTTAAAAAAAGTTTTGCATTCCTATTTTCGTTAACTTATTAATTTTTCGGTAAATGTCTACTAAAGCTCGTTATTTTGTTTTTTGAAAATTTTGTTTTATGCCATTTGCCAAACATCCTTTGGCATACTACATTATATTTTTTTTATTATTATCTACTATTTTGTCTTGATTGTTTCTTAGTTTTAAAATGCCGTTGAACTAAAAAATATAAATGCAATATTATTGTACTAATTTTATATTTTACAATGAATGAGATAAATTAAATGAAAAATTAACTTTTTGAATCATGCACCATGCGTATAAAAGAAAGTAATGTAATGTCTTTGAAAGCATTCAAGTAAAAGAAACTTATATATTTTTTTAAGAATATGCAGCTCTTAAAAACGAATCATTGAAATTCGTTTAAAAAAAAAACGAAATTACACCTCAGTTCCTTTCTTCTTTTCTCAATCAGGCTGTTATGAAGCTCAACTGTGGTTAAGAATATTTGTTGATTTGTTTACACTATATTTTTTTATTAATTTTCCAGTTATACGGAAATATTTTTAAGTGTGAATACCTCCATAGACAATATCGGACCCATACCTTAAAGTCTACATACAAATTTATGGAAGAATACTCAGCCGTACAATGACGAATGCCGTGGAACTAACTTGCATTTAGTTATATAATATTAATAGATAATAAAATAAAAATCAATTCAACTGCAATTCTGATCATTTCAAAATGAAAATGCCACTTAACGGTTCTGCCCCACCTTATGTATGTAGGTGTGCTTGTTCTTAGCTGACATTTCCTGCTTGCAAGAAGAATCCACCATTATAGGTAAGCACATACATATGTAAATATATACATATGTTTAATGACATATGTAAGTATATGTGTAAATATATATATTTTTTATGCGAATCAAAAGCGAAGTTCAACGCCCCCTTTTTATATGCCAGATTCTACAAAGAGTTTTCGTGTACGCATTTCTGTGTTCCAACAAGTCAAACCGTTTTGGCCACTTTAACAGTTGGGAAGTCTTAAAAAGAACAAATAATACAATAAAAAAAAAATCGACTGTTGCGCGGTCGCAAATAAGAACGCAAACAACAAAAAGAAATCCGCAAAAACTTTCACCAATTTGTTTTGCTTTCGGGAGTTTTGGAGTTTCCGTCAAGTGGCTGAGCTGTTGATTTTGAAAACGCCGCCAAGAACGTTAGCCGCTAGCGAAGTGCGTGGCCGATCTTAACAGACACGTTATATATATATATATATATATATGTATATACTTTATATGTATACTCGTACGAATGTGTGGACTTTTGTAAAACGCAAGTGTGTACGCGCGCGTACGCCTTTTACTTTGCATTGGATATGTAAAATAATTTTAATTTGTGATTTTTTTGCAAACATTTTTTTCACTTCCTTATACTTTCTGCATACATGAATTTGCACACATATACATATGTACTTATGTAGGTTTGTGTTTCGCTACATACCTGCTACATACATGCTAGTATTTGTATTTATTCTGATTCGGAACGTTTCTTTTGGTAGGTGAAAGAGAGAGCTGCTACATATTCGTTCATGTAAAAGAATTTCAAGTTCAGAGAATTTTGCAAACTGCGTTTTATGTGTTTTTTTTTGGATCTTCAGTTGATTCGGTTGATTCTTTGTCCACTAAACGAGTCATCGTTTTTTTGGCCGCTTAGGTCGTTGACCGCTGCTCACCGAAACGACTCATTAAAAAGTATAAACTTGTGTGTACAATGCAGATACATACATACAAATAAAGAGCTAAATGAAAATAAAAATTAATTTTGCTTTTATTTGCCAAAAAAAGGCGCCATTTAAGTTTTGAGGTTGTAAAAAATATAGCTGAGTTTATCGCAAGCATGCCGACGACGTGTGGCCGGGAACAAAGTTTTTGTGTTCGATTAAAATAAGGCGTCGTGTATTGATTATGTTTGATCTGTCGATAATAGAATTGCCATAATTTTCAACATCGACTTATATTAAAATTATAATAATAATAAGAATATTTTGGCGCATATAGCATAGCTTGACATTTGACTGAACTTCTCCTAAAATTTGTGGGGTACGTCTTGGTGTTGAAACTTAAATTGAGGGGGTTACAATTTTACTGGCAAATGATTTTTGCGAGACGTTTTTGATGGCCAGAAAAGCACTCGAAGGTTTGCCATTGCCTACCTAGGGTCGACCGCTATTACAAAATACTTTTTCTATAATTTTTGATGTTACTTTCCTCGGTCAGGATTTTAACCCGGGCCCCACAGAATAAAGCGCGCACACGCTACACACTCGTCTACGGCGGTCGCCTCCATTATTTTTGGGCTAATTGTTGAAACATATTTCTTTTTTGAAACTCAAATTTAATCGAGTATATTACGATAATAATTATCCATGAGTTTTGCAAATTTAAGTAGCTTCGTAATTCCATCAATGAAGGACTTCCGTCGCGAATCGGTGAAAAGCTTGGCCAATTGAATTTCAGCTGTTATTTTGGCCAGCCAGTTTTTCATCTTGAATAAAATTTTGCAGATCCTAAAACAAATCATCGCAAGATTGTGCAAGATCCGGTATACATATATGGCGACTGCATACCAATTTCCGTAAATTTATCTGCGTCATAAGAAATATATATGGCCTTTTATTTTCACAATAAGAAAAAAATCATTTTCTTTTGTCCAATATGGTAATGCGATTCACTAATCGTTTTTAACGATATTCGCATGGATAACTCATCTTAACGAATATTTTAACGATTTTGCTATTCAGCAGCCATTAACGATATTCGCTATCACCGGATTAGCTGTTGTCGTTAGTTAATCGATTACCGAGAACTAAGCGACAACAATTATGAACTATAAATTGTATTAACTCTATGTTATGGAATTCCGCCACAATGAAGCATTGCAGTATACAAAAACCATTATAAATATATCTAGAAGCAAACACCCTAGTATTTTACTTCACTTTAATTAAATATAATAAAAAAAACGCCCAAATTTATATTTTATAATAAGTGTCGTTAAGAATATGATAGTAAATTGCGCAATCGTTACTATAAAGGACAAATGTTGTCGAGAAAAATTACGATTGTCGGATCGTTTAAAGTTAGTAAACCGCAGAACGGTCGCTAACGTCCCATTTCAAAGCCACATCAACTCCATATAAATTCGCAGATATTGCATGCGATAAATTGAAGTATTATTGTATTAATATTAGCTGGGATTTTTAATTTTTTTCATAAAATATGCGAAGTGAATATTTGTTTAGAAACAATTTGTCGGGCATATGTTATAAAAAATCTAGCTCCCCCCATGAAACCCGCTATTAAAATTTAAAATTGAATTGGTATTAGGATATGTGTTTGGTATTGTGTAATAGTTATGTTGTTTAATTTGCAAAACTGGATGCTAAGATATAATATCAAAGTTGCTTCGTATTCGAACGGTTTGTTTGCTGATTGTTGATAATTGACTATGGCGATTTTTTGATCTATTGAATTGTTCACGTTGTAAGAAGCGATTCGTTAAGTTAATATTCGTCAGATTTTCAATCTTGCCGGCAATTACAATTTTGTCATGTTCGTTGAGCCTCGTTAAATTTATATTTTGAGCCCATCACAAAATACAATTAAAACTTATTTGATAAAGAAAATTAGAGCATTTATTCCAGGCAATCCTTAAAAGCGGGACAAGAACGATATGAAAAAGGAGTACCTACTCTGTATGGGAAAGACTAGATGAAAAAGGACTTGGCTTTTCTTTTTGTGACTAGTGCTCGGCAGTTACCAGGACAACGGAATGACTGGCGTGCTGTGTCGGATTGCCTAGGAAATATAATGTCAATTAAGAGGAAGAGAAAAATGTGTTGCTACTTTTTTACAACTTTTAATCGGGAATTAATATTAAAATAAGTATTAAGTAAGGTTTGTCTTCTCCTTTGTCTTGATAGGTTGTTACGACTTATAAAGTAGTAAATACATTTTATATGTACATTTACTTGATTTTGTGATGTCTGGGTGACTACTACTTGAGCTGCAGAGCGTAATATCTTGAATTAGAAATTGGTTTGCCGACACAGTTGTATTAAAGTTGCGCTCGGATATCGTACCCAGTTCTGATATGGGCTAGCATATTTTTTAAAATCATAAGCCTTAATGGAAATATGCGTCGCGTCAATTAATTTATAATGAAAATATCACATCGAGTATAGTATGAGGCATTGACGCCCCGGAACGGGGGTTGGAGGTTCCAACCACCTCAACCCCTCTAAAATCTTAAAACTGTAAAACATTCTTGAAATTAATTTATTTGATGATCTTATCTGATCTTATCTTTCAAAGTGCGAATTCCACTTCAATTCAATAGTTCGCTGTGTGCGCCTCTGGTTCGATTTATTTTAATTATTTGGTAAAACTCACTTACATAAGTATTTGAAAAATAAAAAACCTAAAGGTAGCAGAACCAAGAATGTTTCAATTGCAAGCTTATCACACTATTTACCGGCACAACCACCAGCGATGAAAAATGTTGAGAAAAACCAAATCAAAACTTATTTATGTGAAATGATTGCATCCAAAGAATGCATTCACCTTTAGTTTATAAGAAAATTGTTAACTCTGCCCATTTCCTCCGATGGAGTAATACTCGTACGCACATAAATAAAAGTAATTACATAAAAAAAAGCGAAAAAGATGCTCAAAAAAGGTCTTTGAACTACGAACTTCATTAAAGCTAAATAATGATAATAGTCTAGAGCAAAGAAAATTAAAAAAAATTAAAATAAATACAAAAGCAGAGACGGACAATGAAAGGTATGTAAATGATGCAGATGAATACAATAATGATAATTAAGAAGATGATGGCTTAGACTTTTGTTGCGTTTGAGCCAACAAAATTTAGGCAAAAAGCCGTATAGAGTTCATTCGCCCCGGTGATGGTAAACACGCATACTGTTACATCTTTAGAAATCCGTTCAGTGTGTGCATGGCGTGTGTGTTGTTAGTTGTTTGAAAAGCTATTAAATTCTTAAGAAGTTAGAAGTTTTTGATCGAACCAATTTTTTTCATTGCCGCCGAATGAAAGAAAAAAAAAACAACAATAGAACTTTAGCCATTAAACATTGAAAATTTAGCTTTTGTGTAACTAAATTGAAAAAGTGAAAAAAGAAGACTGTTACTCAGGCGCATTGACCGCTGCATATATGTACGCATATTTCCCATTTACAGACACTGCTACGGAAATTAATGTAATTATTTATATTCGTATGGGATAAATGTTTATGAAGTTATTACTGGCGAACATTTTCTTTTTGCTGTCTGTATGAAGACATAACGCCTTCATGTTGGAGGTCAATAACGCCCAGACAAAAATAAACTACTTATAGTTTGTGTTTGTCTGATGCAGCTTTTCAGGCGGCTAGTGAGACATCAAATGCTAGGAGTTAGAGAAAACATTAATTCTTGGCTTGCATTGAATATGCAGTGATGGGATGTTTCGCTATTTCTTAGGTTTATTGGAAAATACTTTTAACTTGCTTGAGCTTTTATTCTATTTTAAGCCTGGTCTAGAACTCAACAATTGATTATAGTTATTAGAAAGAGTATTGGTGATTTCAAATATGTCTGCATTTGAAGAAAATTTTTATATAAGAACCGGTACAGAAAGTTCTGCAAATTTTAAACTCGCTGCAAAATTTTTAGCAATAATATAGTAGGCTTCGAAAAAATTGATTTTAAATTGTGGGTTAATTACATTTTTCAAACTTAATTAGTTTCTGCAGTCAAGGCTTTGAAAAACTAAAAAAAAATTAATATGAACGAATAGCTCCACAATTTTTTTTTTTTTACATATGAAGGAATAACCCCAATATTAGTCACAAAAAGTTGGCGAAACTCAATAGATCATCATGTGAAGGACGGTACTACGCTTTACGGAAGAATGGTAAGTAAAGGATAAGCCAAGAAATGGGCGCCCAAATAAATCAGTAGACGTTCAGTTGGAGCAGAAAGCACTTAGTAGCCATAATTTGGAGGGCAAGAGAAGCCGAAAAAAAAGCTTAAACCACACGTGTGCAAGTCAGTCGAATTTAGAAGAGAAATAGCATAACAACTTATAAAATAAAAAAGTTTCAAAACTAAACGAAAAAAAAACCAAAACAGATTTTCCTTGCACGTAAGTTGTACGCATTGGCGGCCACAAGGGCGTTGTTTTGGGATACAAATCTCTACCAAAATCTTAAAATTAATTTCCTTTTTTTAAATTAAATTAACGTAAACCCACACAAAAATATTTGTCTGTGTGTGCCACTGGTTGTATCAAAATAAAAATGTTTGTGTGATTATTGACAACAAACCTTATTTGAAAATTGACTTACAGATATTGCCAGGTAACTAATTTTACTGCTTGCAGTCTGAAGAAGACATTTCTGATTGGGAAAAAAACATCCAGATAGAAATAGTGGGCAGAAAAGTACTAAGCCACTTGAGAATGTGGGTATAGAGCCACGCTGTTTTCAGTATGGGTACTATCAACATTGAAATTGACGTGGAGGAGGCTTTTCAAAAACGTTTCCTGCACTTCCTACATCATCATAGTGGTTCAGCTATATTTTGACGGGATTTAGATTCGGCACATTACACTAATGCCAGCCAAAAGTGGTTCGAAGATGCCAGAGTGCATTGAGTTAGGAAATACTTGATCTCTCCTAGTGTGCCAAAGTTGCGACCAAATGAGCTGTGACGAAAGCCAGACATTTGAATGTTGGGGAACCAACCAAAACAATTACAGAAATAAAAAGAATATAGCGGACAGCCTCGCTAAAAGTGGACAAAATCATTGTGCAAAGCTTGGCGACGGGCCTCTCAAGAAAAGGTGATAGCAAAAAATATATTGAAATATTTTTTTCCCCTGAAATCTACAAGAAATATATTCATTTTGATAACACCTGATGACATTAGCTGTTTGAGACACTTGCCACACCTGTCCTATATAAAATTTCAATTTCATAATAAGCATTTCACAGACAACCGTTCAGCTGCAGGATGATGTTTTTTTCGACGAAAATCACATGGTATTTATTGGTCCGAATAATGCGACTTTTATGCTGTTTTGTTTTGTATATAAAAATCTATTGTTCAGGTCGACTGAGAGGTGAGAATTTTTTTCATATGCGCCTAACTTTGTCAAAAGTCAACTGATTCTGAACTCTTTCGCTCATTTATCAGAAGTTATTACCAATTTAAGATAAAAATTTATAGTGTTCAATATCCCTTGTTTTAATTGCTTTATTTAATAATGAACAAAAAGGAAAAATATTTTGCAAAATTAAGTTTTTCAAAATTTTTTTTCCTTTTAAACTTTTTTACCAGAAGTCATGCACTTCGTACAGCAAACGAGCTTGATCTGTTAATATTTTTACTTACTTATGGTTTTTAAACTTGGGATAATTTTAAATTTTAATCGAGATTCATCCACAATTTAATAATGAAGGCTTATAGGCTTGAAATAGTTTGGTCAAAGTTGATCACGCATTCTATACTTAACATTCCTTTATCCTCTCGGCTGTGGTGAGTATCGATGAATAGGGAACCCATAATTGTATCATGTATGCAATTCAATTCGACAGTGTCCACTTTTAATGTCCACCACTGAAATGATGGAGCTTTTTACTTTGGCAGGAGCAAACCAGTCGTTCGCATTTTTGGTGAAAGGTAACCTAATATAGTAATTTCAAAAAAAGATATCGAGATGGCGGTATTTTTTGGGTAGAGCATACCATGAGTACTTAGTGCTGTCTCGTCCCTTGTTAGCTCTTCGGTGGATAGCTTCAGCTCAGGCGATTTTGTCAACTCCATCCAAAATGTGCTAAAACGGTCAGATAGGCTCATTCGCTCATTCGAGTTGTCCCTCATACTCGTACTTGTCCTGCCGATTTTCTTAGAATCATAAGTAAAAATTGCCGTAGGTCCTATTTATACGGCATCTTTCCACTCATCCATCACTGGGATAATTGTGTAGGATTTGTATTTGTGGGTACCGCGATAGAAAGTAATTGCCAAATATCACAAAAAACACAATTTCTGAAGAAAGAAATTTATATTTTTTTTTGTATAAAAGGCATGTTCATTAATACAAACAATAGACAATTTATTCTCTGCACTTATATTTAACTGCAAGTTTGTGTCTTAAGTCTTTAGTTTCTAGTATCCAAATACATATGTAGTTCTAATGCTATGTTTCGGGAATGCAAACTGAAACAACAACAATTACACAAGCAACATCAACTAACAGCAAAGATTTGTATTGGTGAAAAAAGAAATTCCAAACACTCAGTTAAACTGCTAACGTTTTGCTAACTGGTGGCAAGCTTGCGGCTTGCATTTTCCAATTTCTTTGTCATGAGTTGCATTTTCGCACACATACACACTCTCACATACATATGCATATACTGATGATAATGAGAGAAAGCCTTTCTCTTTGTTGCAGAACTGGTTGCAACGAAAGTAGTCGCTGGTCTTCAGCAAAGTCGTCATCTTGGACAATGCGAATCCACAACTTACCGCCAATGCACGCCACTCTCTCCATTCCAGCGCCCGCTCGCTGTCAACAGCCAAACCTTACTTTTTCAATTAAATGAAAATGCACATGCATGCAATTGCTTTTGCTTGTGACTGTACATGTATGTGTGTGTGTGTGTGTGTGTGCATTTTGTTAGTGTATTTGTGGTGGTGAAAGAAAGAATTTTTCTGGTAAATAATTCTCGTTTCTGCAGAAGTGGTCCGCTTGAGTTCAAATCAGTACATTGAACTCACTGTGCAGCGTGGAAATAGTAACTGTGCAAAGAAATAAATAAAAAATAGGAAATCGTAAGAAAAAACAAAATTTGACAATATGCATATAATAGACCATATGTATTTAAAAGTGGTATGTGTGATCATTACTCCTCCTACTGCTCAGTAGTTCGAGTATTTCGGGCACTTTCAATGAACTTCTTTGTCATTGGTAAAGGCCTTCAAACGGAATATTCCACAAATATCACATCAAACTAACTTAAATATATAACGACGCCAATTAAACAAAAACAACACGCCTGCATCTAAGCGCGCGAGCGAGAAGTAAAACTTCTTTGTATTAAAAACAGTTTAAGAAATTATTTAAAATAGTGGTAGAAATTTGTAGTAGCAGTAATAAAAATAGTGGAACAAATTTGTAAAAATAATGGGGGAAATTATTCAAAATAGTAGTTGAAATTAGTAAAGATAGTGGTAGTTATTTGTAAAAATAATGGTAGAAATTAATAAAAATAGTGGTAGAAATTAGTAGTAGCACTAATAAAAATAGCGGTAGAAATTAGTAACAATAATGATAGAGGGTAGTAAAAATGGTAGTTGAAATTAGTAAAGATAGTGGTAGTTATTTGTAAAAATAGTGGTAGAAATTTAAAAAAATAGTGATAGAAATTTGTAGTAGCACTAATAAAAATAGTGGAAAAAATTAGTAAAAACAATGGTAGAAAGTAGAAGAAATTAATAAAAATAGTGGTAATAATTTGAAAAAATAGTGGTAGTAATTTGTAAAAATAGTGGTAGAAATTAGTAATAGCACTATTAGTGGTCAAAATTAGAAAAAATAGTGGTAGGAATTAGTAGAACCAATTGTAAAAATAGTCGTAGAAATTAGTGAAAGTAGCGTAAGAAATTAGCTAAAAATAGTGGTAGATATGAGTAAAGAGATTCTGACGCTATTTCCGTTACGCGTTTAAGTAAGAACTCACCGCCGCTAAAGAAGTTTTACTTAAAAAAAATCGAGCCTTTGCAACTTCTTTAAGTTAAAATTTTTCAAGCGTACATTTCTTTTTAAACATTCGTTAGTCGAAATAAAGTTTTTTTGAATATTCCTTCATGTTTGTCGAAATTTTTTTACTTTTGACTTCATTTTGTCAAATACACCGCCATTCACTTCACTATTTCTATTCTCAACCTGTTCGCCCATCATTCATCAACTCAACATCAATGCTCAATGCTTGCATTTGTTTTTATTTGTACAATCTCTTCCCTTACCCCTCTGCTCCCATTTTACCTATTTTCATTTTGCTCACTATATCTGTCATCTGTGCTAGAATATTCTTATTGGAAAAGAACTACAGTAAGCGTAATAACAACTGAAAGAATAACAAATGCTAAATCCAAAGAGAACGGAAAACTTTCTGGCTATAAAGCGTTGGAGTTGCTTTGTTGTTGGTGTTGTTGTTGTTGTTGGTTGGTGATGGTGGTGGTGGCACGTTCAACAGCACAACGCACGATCAAGCGTAAATGGGTCAAGAAGCGAACGACCAGCCAAGTAACCGGTGAGCCAACGAACCTTCGTGCACAATCGATGATTGCGAGTGTTAGCCAATGTGGTTATTTTACAATGGCAACGTATGTATGTGTTTGTATATTTACGTATATACGAGTATGTACATATGTATGAAAAGGCATAAATATATATTTTGTAAAATATGTAGCGACCTACAAACAAATGTAAACCCGCAATATCAAAAGCGGAATAAAGCAAAAATATATTTACAACGTAACGCACATTTCTACTATATAATTGCATATCTACGTCACACTCAAAATTTGTTTACACTATGGCAGCTAATTACAAAAAAAAAAAAAAAAAAGAATAAAGCCAGCGATTAAATACTGCATATGACATTTCGTGGTCGCTCGTCGCGGAAGACGCGCGGCAGTACGCTAAATAAAACTCATAAAAAGGTAAATTTTTTAACTGCTTATTGGTTTACTTCATTTCGAGGCTACTGAACTTTAACCATTACTCAGTGTTTCACTTCTGCGTAAATAAGAAACTTTTTTTTTAATTTATTGTTTATCAAAGTGCTTCTTGTAAACAAGAGAAAGAAAATATTTTGTTTTGATCAATGAATCACTTTTGGGGAATTTTTGATAATTTGAGAAATTTACACTGCAAAATGGTCAAAATAAGTTATTATAATTAATTTTATGTGGCAATTTGCAGGCAACCGCTATATTCGAGTGCGTAGGCAACTATTATCGAAAATTATAGAAAAGCTTTTTGCAGTTAAACTTCTTTAGCGACAGCGATTTTTAACAACGCGTCAAGGCAATCGCGCCAGAATCACATCACGCAAGTTACGTCAGAATCGCGTCACGAAGTTAGGACAACATTTGACGACAAGTTTTGGCGATATATTTCAGGATCTTTCAGTGCGTCGGGACTAGTTAGCCAATACGACTACTATTACTACTACTACAACTCCTAATTGCTAGTACTACTACTACTCCTACAACTTCTGCTATACTGCTAACTACCATTACCAATAAATACTACTACCACTACTACTACTACTGCTACTACTACCATTTTTACTAATTTCTTCTACTTTATTCACTAATGATGCTACTAATTACTACTACTTTTTTACTAATTCCTACCGCTGTTTTTACTAATTTCTTCTACTATTTTCACTAATGCTGCTATTAATTACTGCTACCATTTTTTTGTTACAATGCTGCAACCATTTTTACTAATTTCTAGTACTATTTTCACTCAAGCAGAAACTAAAAGAACTAAAAAGAATGTCTTATGAAACTCTCTCCCATATTTAACTCTATATCTCTTGGTAGAATCTGCAACGAAGTTTTACTTCGCCGTGTCGCTACAGGCTTCTCAATTTGTGGTACAACATCAAGATGCTCAGCTTACATTGTAGAATGGTCACTGTTTTCAGTCTCTTCCATACACCGTGGAACTCTATGCTAGATTCTTCAAATTGAACTTTGGTTGTGATGCTGCTACTGTAAATTTGCCAAGAAGTTATTGGCCGATTCAACGCATAGACCTTGGTTCGCTGATTTTTTTTTAATGCTATGTCTCTCCTAATTCCCATTTCTAACATGCGATGGGGATGATTTTTTCGCCTACTTCAACAAACATTGTAGTTTGTCATTAAGCGTTCCTTTAGGTCGTATCCTACATTTATCACTGTCGTCTGGACTACTTATTAGTAGGTACAATTACGCCAGTTTTCAAATCTGGTAATAAAAACAATGTCTTGAATTATAGACCTACCTCGAGATTTTCTGTTTGCTCAAAAATTTTCGCAAAAGTGTTTAATGTTTATCGTTTAAATTATAAATGAACCAAAATAATATACTTTTATTGCTGATCGTTCAACTATAATGAAATTGACATTTTTTCCAGAATTTTGTGGTCTTCAGGTAGAGTCTATTTATATTGACTTTTTGATAGGCTTTGATAAAGTATGACATTCAATATTACTACACAAACTATAGTGCATTTGATTTCACTCTATTTTTCTTGCATGGTTGAAGTCTTACCTGGCAAACAGACTATGCCTTTTTTATATTTAATTTTTTCACATTAATTTATTCCTTTAGGTCTTACATATCTACATAACCTTCTGTTATTAGGAATTAATTTAGAAAATTCTTTTAAAAGTTTTTTTCCCACTGAAGTACTGCATTCTTTGATTAAAACAATTGTTATGTGGGCGTGATTTATATCAAATTTTCTTTGTCAAGGAAAATATGTGAGCAAACTTAAAAACCAAAATTACCTAGGACAATTTTTTTCCTTATTTTGATATATGTAACTTTTTCTTCAAATCTTTTTAATTTCTCCCGATTGAGTAAAATTTTCCGCAACATGAATAAAAACCTACATAATTTTTTATAGCTATTTTTCTTCAATCTAGATTTCTTTACTGCAGACTTTGATTGAAATAACTCAATATTTAGTCGAGTTATCCGATGCAGGTTCGGACGCATGAACAGATATGGCTTAAGAGATTTATATTTTTATTCTGACCACTTCTATATCTATATTGGTTGCTTTCGTCGGATATAAACCACCGTTATGTGAATAAAAATGTAATGCTCTAGGTAATAGTACGCTCGTGCACAAATTGTCGAAAACAAATCGAGAAATAACTTTAATCTTTCACAAAAAAAAGAAATTAAGAATTCGAATTTGACAAAAAAATTATCAACAACACTTCTGAATATAAAAAATAATAATTTAGTCACAATAAAATCAATACCAATATGGTTCCGGATTAAATTATAAGAAATTTAAATGCAAAATTGTGGATGCAGCTTAGATATAAGAAATTGAAATTCAAAAGAGGGGGCACAGTAGTTTAAGTCATTTAGACTGTACTTCAAATCATTCGGAAAAATTTTCCTAGATAACGTGCAATTTTTGTCTCTGGTTAAAAAATATATATGGGATTGAATACTCAATTGTTTTTTGCGCCACGTCGGAATAAATTTGCTTTACTGACATGAAAATGAAATAATTCCTACCATAGCGAATTCATATAAAATGGTGTTATAAGTACAACTACGAAACTCCCATATATTTCGTTTTTGCTTTTGCCTAAGACTTGCTAAATATTACAGACATTTTGTTTTCGCTTTTACGGTTTTTACGGAAAGCTCATACGCTGTAGATGAATAAAAAAATAAAATCGGCTCCTATAGTAAATACATCTTGATTTCTGCTTTAATTAACTTAATATTTCACTATGAACACTAACATTAAGTTTGTAATAAAAATAATGATGCTTATTTTATTATAAATGCGAATCCAAAAAAAATGCATCAATTTCGATCTTGGGACGTTAAAATATTTCATGCAAATTTCTTCGTCTAGAACTGTAAAGAAGTTATATGCCTCGAAAATTGTTGCGTTCTCTTATCTTGTTCGAATTGTACCGAAATTTGCATTCTTTGACTGGTTAAAACCATCAAGCGATTTAAAAGAAATTACATAATAGTTCAAAAAGCGACTTCTCGATGAAAGTTTGTAGGTCGCTAGGGTGTCGACTGTTTCAATTTTCGAAGCGTTTGTGTCGACTAACTGGGAAAAGGCAATATATTTAATTCAATTACGGACTTCTAAGTATTGTACTATTTTATATGGGTATTGCTAAACATAAGTACTCATAGTTGGTAGTAATAAGAGGCAGCCGCTGTTGCTTGGAATATTCCTATGTTAATGGAAATGAATTGAAACAGCCGACAATCTTTTCCCTGGCATTTCCTTATATCCTTCATTTAAACGCCAGCTACGACAATACAACATTAATTACGTACATTTTTTGGTAACTCTTTCGTCATGCACAAATCGGTTACAATAACAGCAGATGAAACGGATGGATAGAACAGCGGATGGAGCAGCAGATGGAGCGCATAACAGCATCTGTGATCGCAATCAAATGCTTATGAATATGAAGTAATAAAACAATTCCTAGTTTTTTACTTAACTCAATCTGTTCCAATATTTTACAGTTAGCCGCTAACCTAACGGTCTCCGCATCCTTTCATAAAACAGTCAAATGTGCCATGATAAAAATTTGAATAGGATTTCCGCTGCCAAAGCGTAGCATGGAGCGTACAACAAAGCCGAACAGAAGGTGGTAGAAAATGTTATAGAAATGCAAATTCAAACAATTGGTACCGTAACAAATCCTTTCAATAAAACAAATAGCGAAAGAATTGCAGTAACAACAAGACAAGAAAAATGAGAGAAATTTCAAATCCTTTACAACAACCCCCACTTACTTTAGCCAGTTCTCAGGAATATCCGACGCACCACATGCCAGTATACTCCTCCATAGCCACACCCCGCCGACGACAATGCCGCACACTCCTTTAACGTCTCTGCCATGCGTTGCTCTACACTCACACACTCACACACGCACATTCACACTCAAGGTGATAGCTCAACAACAATCGTCTATTCTGTTATTCATGTGCTGCACGTTTTTATTCGGCTGCTACGCACTTCGTCCGCCTGGCCGCTACTCGTCGTACATGCAATCGAAAAAAGAAAACAAATAACAACAATCCAACAATGCCATACCCCATACATGAACCACAACTCGAGCGACAACAATAATGCAGTAAAGCAACAGCAACAGCAACAGTTTTACCGTAATCCTTTCGCTGTTCATACGCGCATACGACGAAACCTTCTTACTTTTCGCTGTTTCATGATCCTCTTGAGAAAATATTTTCATTCTACTGAAATGAGATTTAAACCTTAAGCAGTTTGAAATGATGAGCTGGCAAATTGCCAAAGAATTGAATGGTTCTTAGTAGCTGGAAGTGTGTCTGTGTGTGTATGTGAATGTGTGTGTTTACGCATGTACCCGTGTCGCATCGTTGACTGATTGACAACGGAAGAGGATTAAATTGCATGCTCACTCGGTTGCACCACCACCATACGTAGCACCACCACCATACGTCGCACCAGCGTAAGCCAAGTCGACAACAATAAATACAAAAACAAACACAACTTTCCAGCACGTATAGATACGAGTATGATCGTTTGTCGTATTTACAATGCTGCTATTTACCATTGTGGAAAGGATGCGTATATGTAAATATTTGTATACGCCATTACAGTTACCTGTTGTCTATGTATGTATGTATGTATGTGTGTACGATCATATCTCTACATGGGTATGTACATATATCTACATATATAAAGATGTACCAGTGTACGAGCGGCATCTAGGCAGTGGCAAAGAAAGGAAGGGTAAAAAGGTCGTAACAGGTATTTATTTCCATAATAATTATGTCAGGTGATCGGGGAAACGTGAATATATTGATTAGGGCATTTGGCAATGTTGCTCCTTTCACTGATTCCGGGGGTAAATTTATTACAGTACAGTTGTATGAAAAATACCTTTTAAGTGGTTTCGCAATCATAGCACAAAGTAAGTTCTAGTCGATTCTTTTTACATATTGCTTTTTTATTTCTTTTATTAATCAAAAACATAATAGTTTATAATACAAATATTTATAAGGTAAGATCGCTGAGAGCCAGACTGAGTAGTTTTGAAGTTTGGTAATAATATAAAAAAATTTCAAATTCACATTCTCACACACGCAGTAACATTTTTCGTCTGAAACAAAAATTAATATGAATGTTTTCAATATATATTTTTTAGTCTACCTTTTTTTGGCGTTTGTTTTGCTCTCAATAATAACACTTTATAATGTTGGCAAGCTTCAAAAAAAAATCATGGCCGGCGAATTGAGCGAACGTAGAATTCGAGATCTCATTAAACTCACGAAGCGCACGACCAATAGTGCAATCCGCTCAAATTGGTTTTATATATCATAAGATAAAAGGGATAAGAGGTTCATAAAAGCCTTGCAGGAACAAGAAAACTAATATGTTGCAGCAGAGTTGAACAATCTATGTTTAGTTGAATTAAATTAAACGCAAAAATCAGCGACAATATCGACCTTCTACATGCAAGGGACTTTAAGTTGATTAAAAGCAGACGGCAGTCATAAGACAGAATAGGGCTAGAGAGGTATTTAAAGATTTTAGCGCGAATTTTAGAAACACCTTTTCAACGCGCTTAACTCTCAAGATAGTGAATTGGGGATAAGGCCTCCAAATAAATGTAGCGCATTCCAACCTAGACCGAACAAACGCAGTAAACATTAATTTAGTAGTGTACGGATTTGAAAAATTTGAGCTATTACGTCTTACAAAACCGAAAAACGAGTATGATTTTGATATAATAAAATTACTATGGCTCAAAACAACGAACGTGAGTGAAAAATTATTCCTAAGTATTTGATCTCATCTACCAGTTGAAGGACATTATTAGATATATTATATGACTATTGTCACGATATTTGAAGTGGAGTTACTTGAAAATATTTCTAAATATTTAAAGAGATACCAGAATTAGTGCACCAATTAACAATTTTATTGTGATCAGCCTGAAGCCGGAGTACATCTTTATTTGATTTCATTTGCGACATTCAGCTGGGAACTCGTATTCAAATTAGCGCTGTTATTTAGGTTGTTTTCTTTTTTCAAAAGCAATTTTGCCTTCTTATATTGGAACATGCACACGCAAACCTGTGAAAGGGCTGAGAAAACTACACAAGGCAAAGTTTTTTCGAGACAGAGTTATTGGTAGTACTCTCCACCTTCAATTCTTTAATCGAACTTGGCTCGATCCGTGAACATATTATACTGACCTTGCCCAACTCAAATTATTAATAAAGTTTTGAAATAATTAGGTCATCGCAAAATTAAATTATCATTCTTGGATGGTCTAATTTTTTTATATTTAATTTTAATAAAAAATAATCATGATTACTTTTACAGTCACTTCTTATTTAAAAATTATTAATAACTTGATCATGCATATTTGAAATCATCCTTCATGAATGAATTAAAGTAATCTTTCATTGTTTTGCTGCATTGCCATTTTATGGCATCGGGAAAAAGCTTTTGGATTTTGGGCGCAAGGGGTAAACTCTTACCAAGAACTATAGTATTAGCGTAGATTTTATTAAAGCATACAAGACTTACAATACAAGTAAATTTCGCATGATTCCAGAAATTTCGGGATGCTATCTGTACTGTAAACAATTTCAAAAAACAATTCTTGAGGTCTAATTAATTATTATTACTGATAAACCGTTAGGGTTGTAAATCATATTCCGTGGACATTAATATCTAATTCCAAATACTCTGTCGTTTCGGAATACCTTCTAGTATTGAAATTCAACAGTGGTGAAAAATTCCAGGAGTATTTAACTTCCCAGTATGCTCAAATAACGATTTACTTAATTTTTTCTTTAAATCTTTAATTAATTTTTTATTTTTGTATTATTTGTAACTGACCAAATCTCTGTATTGAAGATCTGTGGTAAGATGCAAACCTCGGCTGTGGTAAGAAATATAATAAAAAAATATAAAAAAGGCAGTTTAAATTGCGGTCACCTATTCACAGGCAATGGCAAACCTCAGAGTAAAGTTTTGCCATGGAAAAACTTATCACAAAAACCAGCTGTCATTCAGAATTCGCATTACAGTCAACTATATCAGAACGTATCTAAGTGTATTTACTATTTATTTTATAATACAAAAATTCAAATTTTATTTTACCCCAATTTCCATGCACGCTTGGACAGCTACATGCAACACTGAAATTATTCGTTGAAACAGTTGGTGAGTTTTTGGTTTTTTTTGTACCAAATAAAAGTGGAAAGAAGGATTACGTAAACCAATAACACAGTGTACAATTATTTGTTGTTGTTTTTTTTCTACGCATCACACGCAGGCATTAGATTTCCTTTATTGCGTGAGAATAAAGATTGAATGAAGAGCGCAAAGTGATGTGTAGGATGAAAAGGTTTCACGCATTAGAAAAAGACGTAATGTATTTTTTATGACATAATAACGGCGCTTTAATAAGGGAAAGCAAAAGAAGAAGAAAAAAACGTGAAAGAGTGGTAAAAAAAAGGATGAATTCATTAAGTGAAATCAAAAAATTCAACATTTTCCCACATATTCGAGGTGGCAAGGATAGCAGCGTAGAAGAAGCGAAGTCTTGAGAGGAACAAGTATTTATAGTGTATTTGTACAATAGTATACCTTGATTACAGATGCAGCTATTGCAGCGACAGCTGGCGGGACAGCGTTTAGCGGAAAATGAGTTTTGTACAGGAAGCACTTTGAAATAAAGTTAAAAGTAAATCTTATGCCTTTAAAAAATTTTTTATTTAGCACCTGATTATGAATGAAAATTTTAAAAGTCACTAAAGAAAATAAACTAACTAAAATCCTTAAAGCCGTAAACAGACAAGTGATTCGGGACAAATTACTAAGATTAGATAGTAAGATAAATAGAATTAGCTGTAGTATTTTGTCTTTTAGTCCAAGCTTCTCTTTAGCTGCATTCTTCAAGTAAAAGGTGCCAGTTGTAGAAGTTGAAACTAAACGTTAAAAAATTAAAGTATTTAAATTTTGTATGTACAAATATATCTAACTGATACGGCAGTGTTTTTTTTCTTTTGAGCAACCGAAAATGCTTTGTCACCAAGCATAAGTTTTAAAGGGTCTCCCATATAGTAAAATCAATTTACCTGTGTCACTCAACGCAGTTCGTCTATTCGACATGCAAATCAAGCGCAGCAAACAAAACTAGAGCAACAACATTTAAGCAAACAATAAAATCAAATCACTTTAAATATTGAACAATTAAAGCAAGGACACAAACATTAAGATCCTTGCTGCAAGACCATAAAACTGCCATTGAATCGGCTCGCGCCAAACAAACAGAATACCTAAAATACAATACACTTTTCTTCTCGTCTAACAAAAGTGCGATTATGTCCAACCCTTTTCGAGCATTCGGAAACAGACAAGCGTCAGTAGTGGTAGCAGTAGGTCACATGGAATGTGTTAACCCTTTCGCGCTCTAATTTTAACAATTATAACAATGACCGTTGACTACCGGACATGCTGCCCTACAATCGTTAGAGTTCAAGGCTGTCTTCGCTATGCATGGAAATACCTGGAAATTTGCTGACTGCCCTGCATAGAAAAATATTTACTTTTCCCACATGAGATACTAGGTGTGTGTACTTTTGTTTGTTAGCCGATCTGTTAGATGCTAGTAGTTATGTGGAATTCTTCAGATCTTTTAAAGGGTTGCTCTATGCCGCGATGGTGGCAGTAGATAGTCACTAGTTACTATAAGAAACTTTTTACTTCAGAGCATTGGCATTTGTAAATCTAAACGGAAATGTTATGAAAACAACAACGAGCCATATAACTTGGTTGTTTTTTTATTTATATTCAAATTTTTTTTATTTATGTAGTATTAATAATCCAGAAAGTAATTACATTTCATACAGAGAACAAAGCCTTATATATATACAGACTAAAAACTAAGAAATTAATAAACTATAAATAAATAAAAATCGCAAAATAAGTATTTAATTCATTTAGTAAAGTTTTGAAATGGATTTTCGGATACGAGAAGTCTGGAATAGAAGAACTTGAGAAGAAGTTGAATTCCTTTAAAGCCCTGTATATAGGAGCCTTAGATGCGTAATTAGTACTAACCATCTACAAAGAGGAAAAAGGCATTATTTCTTGGGAATCTTTGTGGCACTGCAAAATCGATGCGCCCAAGCAAATATGGGCAGTTTATCATACCACGTACTAAGTTGTAGACAAAAATTAAGGGATAGAACAGTAAAAATGAGGAGTGAAGAAAATTCAGAGAACGAAGAGCTGAATAATAGTTTTTTGAATTGTTTCAACTCTACTGATTTTATATGCAGAATAAGGTTTTCAAATTACACTAGCATAGTCCAATTTGGAGCGCATCAGGGAGGTGTAGGGTCATTTAAGTCTGTACAGATAAGAATTTGAACTAAAATGCCTGATAAAAAAAATCCAGCATAGAGTATGATTTAGCTATCGTGCAATTAAGGTGGCTTTGAACTGAAAACCTGTAATCAAATACCACACCCAAATCCATAATTTCAGTAGGTTTACCCAACCATCAATAAGTTAGGCACTTGTTGAAGTTTAATTTTAGTTTATTCCTGCTACACCAAGCGACAACATTATCAATATCCCGTTTTTCGGAAGAGAGAGTCTGAGAGACAAATCTTCAGATCATTAGCATACTAAAGAACCTGAGCAAATTTAAAACATGTAGGTATATAATTTATGATAATTGCAAAAAGTAGGGGGCCAAAAATATTTCCTTGTGGAATACCAGATGATGCAGTAAAGGGGTGGATTTCATCCACTTCAAATAAGTTGAATGGAATCCTAAGCTAAGTTACTTTGAAAGTAAAATGTATCAATTAACCTTGACAGAAGTTTTCGAAAAATTGATATGCACAGAAACGACTTGTACATGCTGGTGAAAAGCCAATAGGCAAAATTCCGTCAAATTAGAATCGGCCATGAAACTGTGCTGGTTTAGAGAGATTAGGCGATATATTGAAAAGTAAACTTTTTGTGTAACTATGAATTAGAAAATTTTAGACATCGTGGATAATTTGGAAAAAGGTCTGTAGTTAACGGTATCGCTTTCAATCCCACTTTTACATACAAGATTAACAACATCAAGACGTACATCACAAATTGTAGGAGAAGTTCGGCCAAAATCGCTTAGGCGGATCTAGCTTAAATTAAATAAGTAAGTACGGAATTTATATGTGTAACCTTCCAGACATCAATAAAGACTCCAACCGCTAGAGATTTATTAAAAATTAATAAACGAGGATAAGCAAAAGCGTAATCGCTTTTTAGAAGGTATGAGTACGAACTACCAGCATCTGCAAAAGCATTTTCAAAGAGATTATTTCCGGCTAAATCAAAATCTGACTCAAAACTAGACTTTAAGAAATCTGCGAATAGATTTGCAGCTTCAAAAGAAAACGATTGAATAGAAATAAACGGTGACTAAAATATGACTATTCAATAAAAATGTAAAACTAAAGTGAATCTCCAACAAATATTTAGTGTAGAATACGACACTTAGAGAAACTGTTGGCAGCCATAGGATTTTACACAAACAGAGGGCTGAGTTCTCGATATACAAAAAGAGATAAGAATCTAATCTTTTCTGGCATTGAATTTTAATTCCTCTTTAACGTGGATTTCATATGCATGTAAATTGTAAATTGATTAAAAACAGTGAATTGTACTTTTGGTGATTTTATCATTGCAAATATGTGTATTTTCTAATTATTCGGGAAGTCTTAGAGCATTATTTGGCACTGTAAAAACATTTTTTTTCTCCTGTACTTAATACACTAAGATCACGAAATGATCTTTCGGGTATTTTGATACTACAAGTAATGAGTCTTCGTTAATATATACTTATGCAATGAAAAGTTTTAATATAACATATAACCGCTATTTAAATTAAATATCACGTTTAACTAAGTAAGTATTTTTAACTTCATTGAAATACCGCCTACCTCTGGTAATCAAACTACTATAATGTAGCTTACGTAAATTTTCAAATAATTTCCCTTTCAATAGTGAAAAAATATTTTCGCACTTTGAGAGATTCAGTCTAACCTCTCACAACACAGAGCTAAAAAGTTCACCTATAGTTAAAGAAATCAACGTCTAAACACCTTAATGTCCAAGGAGTGCGAGAGAGAGCAAAATCGAAGGAACTTTTCCTAGAAAACGTACGTCTGCGAGACGTACGCTTGTTGTATTTTTCGTTATCTCTCACAACCGTTAAAAGAGAATACTCTCGCGTTCAGTTTTCTCAGTCATTAACAGTAGCTTGCCAGTGGTGACACTTTTTCAATAATAAGCGTTTGGTTTGATGAAATATAACAAGTTTGTTTTCTGAGGTACGTCTGAGAGACGTATCGTTATCTTTTACGTAACTTTTAGACTTTTTTATGTTCGCGTTTTTTTGTATTTGATGAAGCTCTGGGATGTTTTATACATACATAAGTGTTTATTGTTTTTAGCTAATAATCATTCAAATCGTAGTTTGGATGATACAAAAATTACTGCTCTTTTGCAGGACATTTTGCATGACTCAAATTCATCGGAAAGTAGAAGCGAATCAGAAAATGAATTGCTGGAGGATAATATTCAATGCGACCTGGAAGATGAGCTTGTTGATTGCATTGAATTCGATAAATCTTTTTAAGAATTACCTCAAACCTCTGCCCATTTTACTTCACCTTCCGATTATCGCATTATTACGCTACCTCAACCGACCCTTATGAGCTACAATCCAGGATCTCATACTGCAATTGACGAACAGCTTTTGGGATTTCGTGGACATTGCCAATAAGCCAAACAAATGTGGAATACAAATTTTGATGATATGTGATAGTACCACGAAGTATATGCTCAATGCTATTCCGTATTTGGGAAAATCGACAAATACTTCTGATCTTCCATTAGGGGAGTATTACATCATGGAACTATCCCGACCAGTGCATGGTTCATGTCGAAACATTACCTGTGACAATTGGTTCACTTCGGTCTCTTTAGCAAAAAGCTTGCTTAAAGAATCCTACAAATTGACGCTTATAGGAACCATAAGAAGAAATGCAGAAATAAAAAACTCACGTGATCAGCAGGTTGGAGGCACCACGTTTTGCTATGACGGCCTTTTGACTCTTTTGACCTACAAACCTAAGCCATCAAAAATAGTTTATTTATTGTCTTCCTGCAATGAAGAAGGCACGATTGATGACAAAAGTGGAAAGCCGGGCATGATATTATATTATAACCAAACAAAGGGCGGTGTCGATACATTTGACCAAATGTGTTCGTTGATGTCGTGCTCGAGAAAACCCAACAATCTGGTTTTGTGTTCAGCTTGGAACCAATGAAAAATTCCATCAAGCCTTTTTTGATGTCAACTACAGGTGACGTATTAAGAACTTTAATTTGAGGGCATGCTCCTGAAATACCCGAACCTCTAAGGCAAGATACCGTTACCCGGTTTGTTGATGTCCTCGCGAGGGTAAGGGCTGACATCACTTCGTCACCACCCCTCTCAGAATTGGGAGGGCAATATGCAGTACCTCATGTGAGAAAAAGTTTTTTTTTAGAAAATTGAAAAGGAAAATTTTTCAGCCAATAAACTGAAGTGAAATATAAATAAATAACTTATTTTATTTAGCTTTATTGTGTTATGAGTTTTACTTTGCAGTTTTTATTTTTATATTTTTATATTTTTTGCATTTATATTTTATTTTGTACTAAAAGGCAAACAATTTTTTACAACGTCCGAAGGATTTTGCACATTCATATACCTTTCACTGTCGCATTATTAAACTCATACATAAAAACTAAGCAAAATTCACGTAATTGAAAAAAAGTTGTAGTAGTTAGTACTTTGATCTGCAATTTGATTTGCGTTCTGTTGGAAATCTTAGGAGAAAAATCAATAACAACGACCAGACCACCAAGTAAATAATCAGAAATTTTTGTTTTATACTAAGCTGCAATGCGAAACTTATGAAGATAATAAACAACTTCTGGAATGATAAACAACATTTAAACGCATACCGTAGACAACGCACAGACCTGCACGCATTGCACTCCGCACTTAAATTTCACTGCTTCGTACCACTTTTATGTCAATAATTTCAATTTTAATTAAAATGCACTACGGAAGCTCGGAATCAGCTAACGGGTAAAAATAATAAAAACCAGTGAAAATAAAAAACTAAAAACAAATTGTCCATACACCGCTGCATATAAATTAAAAAAAATAAAATAAACAACTCAAGTTTGTTGCTTAAGTCTTTCGTATCGTCATTTCTAGAACGGGCGGTATATTGTTGGGGTCTCAAGCTGAGTGCGTGTTGGTGTAAATGGGCTTGAAGTTGTGTGTTGCAACATTTTACAACAGCAGGCAACTTTTGCCGCTTGTTACTACGATTGCTTAACGCTCTTGACGAGTTCAATGAACGCCGAAAAAAAAACGCGCGCTCGCAGTTCAACCAAACCAACCAAACCGAGACAGCAGGCATTCAAAATGAAGAAGAAAAGTTCCATGTAATATTTGGTTTTTTATTTTTTGTGTTGTTATTGCAGCACGCAATGGCTAAAAGTTGTATTAAGTTGATTGACCTCTGCCGACTGCACGCATACAAATATTTAGCGCTACTTTGACTTGGAAGTTATGACCGAAAAAGAGGCAAAGAACAAAAGTTTGTAATGGTTTCTTTTTTTTTCGTTCGAAATGAAAAAGAGAGTTAAAGATGTCCAAAAAGTAAGCGTATATTATTTTTTGTTCCCGAAAAATATTATACATACACATAAAGAAGTAGGTAGAGGCAGAGAACGCAGGGCTGAAAAGTGAAGTGAATAAGTGAATCCGAATATTTCATTGGTCGGCGAGTGAAAGAAAAAAGAGTGAAAGAATATATTTACATAGCACTTTAAGCACTTTCGTGATTCCGTTTGTATGTTCTTATTAACTTAAACATATTTTATATATGTATGTATATACTTAGAATCGGTTTCTTAACCAAATCTGTTCACCAGTGGCTTTGCGTGCACTTCGATTACAGTTATACTGGAATGTGTCGCAAGCTAACAAAATGGGACAATATAATAAAGAGCTGGTAAAGGTTTTGACAGTATTTACTCAAACAAGAGACTTTAGTTTATGCCTGCCAATGAATTTATATTTTTTCATGTAAATATTTTAATTAAACACATTTTTGTCTAAATAAATAAATGGTAATGAAATAATGTTCGCTTATCTTCGCAAAGCTGGAAAAATAGCGTTGTCTTGGAATTTCGCCATAATATATAGGAAACTAATGTTTTTTATGTACAAATTTTAAATTTTTATCGGCTAGCTCCTTTAAAAAACAATTGTTTATATTTATTGAAAAAAAAATGTAAATATTTATCGTAACTGCAGCCCTTTGGTTCTTCCGTCATTCCTGGTTTACCCGAGTAGACTTTGGACTTTTCATAGTCCTAAAGAAAAAAGTCTAGGGAAGTGATATAAAAGAAACTTGGCAGTCAATTCACCGGTGTGAAAAAAAAACTGTCGCGTTTGAAGAAAAACTGTTACCAAAGAAAACAGATACCTTCAGAGAAACCTTCGGAGATCGGTTGAAAATATTTTCAATTAAGAAAAATTAAAATAAGGAAAAATTTTCTTTGATGATTTGTTTTTTTTTTCTGAGGAGAGTGAATAATCCAGTGTGATGATACGATAATGTGCCGGCATTCACAATTACTTCCCGGTAGGCATCATTTGGGAAGAAATATATATATTTATATTTTTATATATAAATAACTAGCTGACTTGGTGCACTTCGCTACAACCTTCAAATTGTGCTAGTGGAATAATGATTCTATATCTTTATGTACATTAATTATAATATATTTCAGGTCCGGTGGCGCCTATCGGTTGAATTTTAAAATAAAATATTTATATTTTTGTAGCTAATACGGGAACGCTTGCAGAAGTCCAGACGCTGAACCAAATTTTCGACGGTTTTCAAGCATAAATCGGCCGATACTGCTGCAATTTCACGTTCGATATTCGTACGAAGTTCATCAATCGTCGCTGGCTTGTTGGCATAGACCTTAGACTTGACGTAGCCCCACAGGAAATAGTCTAACGGCGTAAAATCGTCAAATCGATTGTTACATTCGCTGTGTGAGAGAAACCGAAATGCATTTTCTGGCTGCATATGCAAAGGGCAATTATTAAATAAATTTAGTATTTACAGTTAAATTTGGTACTCAAAAAAAAAATACTTATTCGCCACGTATGAAAATATAAATTTAAGATATCTTT
The DNA here is from genome assembly GCA_951828415.1 of Anomoia purmunda. NCBI lineage: Eukaryota > Metazoa > Arthropoda > Insecta > Diptera > Tephritidae > Anomoia > Anomoia purmunda. The sequence goes on along the minus strand of OX639996.1, from coordinate 28,341,106 downwards.
GAAACCCGGATTCATTTGATTCAAATTCAAACCATATATTAGCCAAATAAAAAAAGTAAAACAATATGAAAATTTAGTGCAATAGGTGGCGCTGTAGTCGCGATATTGCTAAAGGCAGCATTTATAGCCTGATTTCGTTCAAATGCAAAGCACGTAAAGGGGTTTTCAATAGGAACGCTACAAAAGTAGACCGATAGTGACAGCAAACGACGCCATATTTTTCCCCGCTCTTTTGACATTTCTCTTCAGTAAGGCTTGCCATTTCATCGTGGAAAGATATACGATCCAACAACGAGTCGAAATTATTAAACTTTACTACCGAAATTCGGAGTCGATGGCCTCAACTTTAAGAGCGCTACGTCCAATTTATGGTCGTCGTCATTTCTGGCTGAATGGCTTCGTCAATAAGCAAAATATGCGTTATTGGACAGGCAGAAATCCACACGTACTCCATGAGTCAACATTGCATCCCGAAAAAATTACGGTTTGGTGCGGTTTATGGGCCGGCGGCGTCATTGGGCCGTACTTCTTCCATGATGATCAAGAACGGCACGTTACTGTGAATGGGAATCGCTACCGCTCAATGATAACCGAATATTTTTGACCCGAATTGGATGATATGGACTTGGACAATATTTGGTTCCAATAGGACGGCGCTACACAGCTTATGTCACAATCGATTTATTGAAAACCAAGTTTGGTGGACGTGTTATCTCACGAAATGGCACAGTCAATTGGCCGCCTCGGTCGTGCGATTTGACGCCGTTAGGGCTACGTCAAGTCTATGGTCTATGCCAACAAGCCAGTGACGATTGATGAACTTCGTACAAATATCGAACGTAAAATTGCAGCAGTATCGGCCGATTTATGCTTGAAAATCGTCGAAAATTGGGTTCAGCGTCTGGACTTCTGCAAGCGTGCCCATGGTGCACATGCAGAAAAAGTCGAGTTCCATACAAAATGGCATCAACTGTACTTTTACAGGAATAAAAAATTTAATTCATATCCCAAACTGTTTTCGTTTTATTTAAAACAACCTTTGTAGCGTTCCTATTGAAAAACCCTGTACATATCAAATTAAAGTCTGTTTTATACTCTATGGATTTCCGATATCTCTGTGCACACTTAATAAAGTAATTCCTTAAAAAATGGATTTGTTTAAAAAATATATATAATTTTTTAATAAAAACTAATTTTCCACAAACTTTACAAAATATATGTATAACCAAAATGTGTATGTAATTAAAGGAATAAACTTATCTATTAGTTAGTGAGATATTTGGATTACAAAAAAAATTTTAACTTGAAATTTTGACCAACTACAACTATAGTCTACCCCACAAAAGAAGCATACCATTCGGGCCAGGTTTGGTTCAGACATATGTTAGAAAATCGTGGAAATTTTAACCATAGAAACTTAACATATAAATACATGAAATAAATTTTATCATAGCAAGCGAATTTGCAGTACTCTAACTCTTATGTTACCCAAATTACATGGTATCGAACGAAAAGTGTCAAGTGTACTTGAAATTCTTTTTATTCTTTCATACATTGGATAAGGTACTACAGAAATGATATACACAGATAGTAAAGTAAACATTTTCTTTAGACAATAGTTAGTTTTGTTATAACCACTTGACCCAATTCAAAATCCGCTGTCACACTAAATTTGATTGCACATTAGAGTTCTCAACACAATTTGGCTTCCTGTTGCCCTATATTCCTTTCATAGCGTTTTATTAAACTGCATGTGGTTATTTAGATTCGCGCTCCAACTGACACTTCCGTTCAACATATTAACCCATTATCCTTCTAACCTAATTCCACATCTACTTTTAGTCAATGCCGCGTATTCCCTCTACTTAAAGCGGCTGTTGCACTTCTGAACGCTTCCTGCTGTTCGATTAAGAATAATTTAGAAAAATGCGCAGTAGCGCTTTCAAATGTTTTCATTTCGATTTCCTGCCACTTTTCCTTAGATATAAAAAAAAAACAACATCAAATTTCTTCCTCACTCGCATACCATTTGTATTTCGTCCCCTGCACAACATGCGCAGCGCACCTCAATTAGTTTAGCTGTAGTCCTGTAACTGGCAATTACTCCAGCGTTTCATTGTTCGATTGCATTAATGCCGCCAGCGCAAGCAACGCAGGTAACTCAGATTTCAGGGGGGCGCGTAAAGAATGTAACGCTCAAAAATGTTCAACGTATATACAAAAAGCGCGTCGTAGAATTTTCTCGCGGATTTTCCCCTAAGATTGTATTCATATTCACTTTTTCTGCCTATTCAGCGAGCTCTTGAATAAAAAAAAAAAATTAAAATCAGATATAAAAATAGAATAAAAAACTTTGTTCGAAATGTGGCAGTGACAGCTGGCTCTGTATGTGTGCAGGTGCCTTTGTAATCAAATTTACGCTCAGCCCATTTAGGATACACTTTAATGATAGACGACTGCCACTTCAAGCATTCGCTTTTGTATTCAGAGCATAATGTCTAACTGTTCATTTGCCGCTGTTGATGTCGCTTTACACTCAGCGCTATCAGATGGTTGTCGTGAATTTGAATCCTTTGTCTTGTATTTACCGTTACTTAGTTTCCATGCATAGCGAATCATATCCTGCAATATTGTAAAGAAATGACAAAATTGCGTAACTGCGCTTTTTTTTTAAACCGAAATGTGAGAACTGACAATTTTAGTATGCATGAAAATACCGCTACGCTCAACAGTTTTTTAGCTGTCGTGTCAGGATGTAACTCCAAATTAAGAGTATGCTGTTGAATAGTTAACTGTTATAGCAATTTTTTTGTTGATGGACTAAACACATATGTCGCATGATGCAATAATTAAACGTGACAACTTTTCACTCCAAATCGGCCATGTTGGACCCTACCACACTGCTTCTTTGAAAAAATTCTTATTCATTTTACTGCGAATTATAAAAAAATTTATTACAAGTACTACAAAAAAGTTCGAGAATTTTTAATTTAAAACCATTGACTTTAGTAGTGAAATTGAAAACTAGCCATGTTTACCACTCCACAGGAAAATCAAGGTCTTTTAGCTGTCGGTAATATAGTAGATAGAGGTTAAAGCCGACATTTTTAGGCGAATAATATAATATAAAATGTACAAATATTGATACACGATTTTATTGGTAATAAAATAGCTGTACAAATGTTTATTTCATATTTGATCATAATTATTGTATCCAAAAGCTTTATTTCTTATTTCACTTTCCTAGGAAGAATTTGTCACTTCACCTGACAGTTGAGATTCTTAGCATAAATATTCAATCGTAAGGGAAATGCAGCAAAATAATGAACATTGCTTTTTTAGTTTATTCTTATTAGGCCAAAAATTTCTTTATTTTTCCATCCTGTCTACGTTGAACCTGTACCAAAAATATAGCCAAAATAATACTTTTCCAAAAGCCAGTCTTTTAATTTCTGTTGCTCGACTCCTTTTGCAAAATCGAGCTAAAAATTTTTTCATATATTTACAGAAGATTTTTTAAAGCCAGAAAAACCAATGAGCCATAGTTATAGTAAATATCTTTATGTTTCCAATATCATCTAAGTCCGTCTGTAAAAGCATTTCGAATCGCACTTGCAGCATACTCTTCTAATATCATCAATATCGAATCATAAACAGAGTTATTTTAGCGCCAACAAGCGGGTCCATTTCGCGTAAAAGTTCTCTCGTCGCACCCACATTCTGTGTTTCTAATTTCATCAAAATCGAATCAAAAATATACATAGCTTTTCTGAATAACTCGCCTTTAGTGCCATCTAGCGCATTTATTTTTATAAACGTATTTTTTATTGCACGGGAACCATAAATACGGGTTTCCAGAATATATCGACTCATGCGCCACCTAACGGATCACAATACAGCCCTACTCCATGCCACGCGTGTACGAAATATACTGCTAAAATTTGGGTAAAATTCGTTCACTTGCGTTTGGGCGAAGTTATAGCAAAGGAAAAATACATTTTTATAAAGTATGTATGTATATCACGAGCATATGAATAAACCTAAAATTTGTAAACTATATAGCATTTAGAGTAGAGACATAACTATATAAGGGAAACTCATAAAAGTCAAACAACAACTACTTTTATTTTGCGAGTGAATATATTAAAACTTTTTTATAAAAATTATGACCGATACCATACTCCTAAGTATTCAAAACGCTTTTGTCTTGAGATCTGTGTTAAGTATTTTCCCAAAAATTATGATCTCATCACTATTTCGATGCTTTTGCGGGGTCGTTTCGAGACTAGTGCAAGGTCATTTCGTTACTGGTTACGAGTGATGAAATGACCCAGAACGTTTTCTTTAATAGTTCCATATTTCAAAACTAAAAAAACAGGTTTTCACTTAAACTTGTTCGATATGATCATGTACTTCATGAATTTATAAGATTTTATCCAAACTAACAGAGAGTTACAGGAAAAATGTTCCCGTACATCAATATCATGTAAACAAAAGCGATTTTTGGGAGTTGTGTAGAGAATTAGGTTGCAAGATTTTACCCGAGCTCTTTCTTTGGCTAAAATCATGAAAAGTGCCAAACGATCAGTTGTTGCACAAAAGTTAACAAAAATTGCGCGTTGTCAAGTTAATGGTGAAAAACATTGATGTACATTTTAATTAATTTGAAGTATTTGTTAAAAAATATTATTATAAAGTATGGTTTTGGTTCGTCCTGAGAGGGCTTTACTGCGCAGTTGCCTACTCAGCCCCAAAATAGGGAGTGTCACCTAGTCTGAAAGCTCGTTTGGTATCAAACGGATTGTAGAAATATTTCCCAAATCTGGCAGAGGTGGTGGTGTTGTCTAACGTCATTTTACATAACTGTTTCTAGTTATTACAGTGAGAGGAAGGGTGTCAAGGAGAATGAGACCTTTGACTCCCTTTATGTCTATATTTAGCCAAACTTGTATGTTTGTGACCGCGGATATTTCCATCCCTTTCCTTTGAGTGAATCTCATCCCTGTTGTGTACATCCAGCGGACTATATCTGCTTTTATTATCCATATTTTGCTTGTAGCCTTCTTGCAAGAATTCAGGGCTATAATGGCCTTCCTATTCATTTAATGAGGGTGGCTTGAAAAAAGCAGACGATTTTTTAATGTAAACCCCAAAAAAAAACTACGCTAACTCAAATGCGAATACGTGCATATCCACTGACAATTTTGGTGTTTTCACATGTTTTACGTAAGATTCAGAAAGTCGTTAAAATACTTTTCGTTCATATTTTCTATCTGTGTATCAACTTATGGTCCAATTTTTTTTTTTAACAATAACAGGTTTTCAGCTCAAAGCAGTTTTTTTTAGATAATATTAGAAAAAGGCAACATCAGTTAAAGCGATAGAAATTATTTTTTATATTTCGGAGATTACCACGACTTCATATCAGATTCATTTCTAAACCCTCCCCAGATTTGAATTAAGGACCTCACACTTACCAGACAAGCACGCAAACGCTGATTCTTGCCAACATGTGAATCGTTGTAGCTTTTCCATCTTCCCTTTTTCCAAAAACAATTCAAGAACGGCAGTTTACCACTATTATTAATTATGGATTTGTGGTTATTGTTGGCTATGACAAATCTACTTATTTTTGGTAAATTGTTTTTTAAAGTCACCTCATATCTGGAGCTATTGTATAATAATAATTCTAATGTGGCACTTACCCCTTATACCGCGATGTAGAGCCGACTTCATCCTATAATTTGTGGTGTGCGTTTTGATATTGGACCACAAATTTGTGAGAAGTTTCAACATGGCAGAAATACGCTCGAAAGTTTTCCATTGCCTCCCGATGAGCAACTCCTATTAGAAAAAAAGCAGAGATCAATAATAATAGATATCACTGCGGAACAAAATTTTGCGGTCGGAGATTTTTAAGTCGATTTAGGGTAATTTGGGGGCGCTGATTACGAAAATAATATCAGTTTTGTCGAATTGGCTCTAGTTTTTCAGATAAAGACTTTTAAATATTTCACGAAAAAACCTTATTAAAAACACCAATATGGATTTAAATTATATTTTTATTGCGCGCCTGTATAAAAATAATACAAAAATAAAATAAATATATTCTTTTCATTAATTAATTAAAAAAAAATTACAAAAAACTTTTTCTGTAGGACCTACTATGATGTCGTTGCTCAGGACAATCCCGTATTAAGTTCCAGGAGTAGTCTGCCATCATGTGGTCGTCCCATCGACCTTAGAATCTTTCTTCCATTATTTTTATGTCCTGGTGGAACCGTTCACCTTGTTCCTCACCGTAATCGCCTAGGTCCAAATGACTATGTAAATAATGTAATTTAATGCTCATTTTAGCTCCTAGTTTGCGAAAATTGAGGAGCATATCAGCAACTAGTTTTGTATAGTCTGGTGATTTATGATTTCCCAAAAATGTTTGACTACATTAACAAAGCTTAGCCAGGCTTCAGATTCAGTTTGTGACATATAATTTAAGAGTTCAGTGTCTTTTGGAAGGGTACGAATTTGAGGACCATCGAAGGCTCCTGTTTTTAATTTTTCCATACTAAGGACTGGAAATTTTTTGCACACATATTCGAAACAGTCACGTGTGTTATCAAGGGCTTTGATGAACTGTTTCATTAGCCCAAGCTTGGTGGGAAGTGGTGGAAGAATGATTTTATCTCGGCTTATCAGTTGATCATGAACCACATTTGCTGTTCCTACCTCCATATTTTCTGTCACCGACCAGTCCTTTCCAATCCAATGTTCGTGTCTTGCACGACTGTTCCATAAACATATAAAACAGGGGTATTTAGTATACCCACTTTGTTGGCCCAATAAAAAATTCACCATCTTCAAGTCCACGCATACTGGCCACTTATGTTGTGCATACAAAATCTTTGCTAAAACAATTTTTACATTTTCATATTCTTGCAAGGGAAATAAAATATTTAAACCAACGAACTACTTGTTTTAATAATTTATATAACAAAACTTATGGAGGAATAATTAAATTAATACAACTGGTACTGGGTCATATAATTTTTTTTCATTAATTTCTTAAGTTTCGTTTATCTCAAGGACTGGAGCCAATCCAAAAAAAGTAAAAACACAGTTCGTAAGCCTGCTACTAATGTTAATAGAAACTATTAGGAAAATCATGACCGCAGGTTTTTTTTAAATTTTTGTTACGCAGTGTAATTGACTGTAGTGTTTTAAAAAATTCATCCTAATTTTGATAAAAATCATACAAGTTTTTTGATAACAATTTTGTAAGTTCTCGGTATTTGATATTTCGAAACCTACATCATAAATGGCTTTTCATAATAATTGGGGTGAGAACGATTTTTTAAATCAACAATAACCATAACTTTGAGACTCATATATTATAAAAGTCTTTACATAATAATTATTCGAAAAAAATGTTTTCCAAACCTTGAAAGACGAAACGATTATGGGACCCAAAATATTACCGAACTAGTTCAGAAGTGATTCCGACTTTATTTCGAAATAGACCTTAACTACTCCCGAAATGGTCCTAAAAAAGGCCCGTCCCTCAAGATTAAAAAAAGTTTTCCTTACTCATAATTGTTATGAGAAGACTTTTATTATATAATTCTCACAATAAAAGTCTTCAAGAACCAAAAAAGTTTATCTCGCTGATAATTATTATGTGAAGACTTTAAATAATAATTATTGATTACTCGAAAAATTTTTATTTAAACCTTATGCACTTCCTTATACATACATCTAAATTCTTTAGTTTGCACAGACCTTTCACTGAATTAGAAGCTGAAGAAGAAATTTCGGCTTTTGGTTTGAACATTATGCAATTTTCCATGTAACTTAAGAAGCTAAAGACTCAAATAGCAAACGCGTGGACATTAGCAAAAAACCATAAATCATTTACGACACGAGTGCAGTATCCTTGACTCTACACAATTTTTTACTTTTAAAGCCAAATTTACCCTAGCACAGGTCATCCATCATAAAAAATGGAAAGTGCCTACACGTTATCCTTGAATGCGTAAACAATGTGAAGAAAAGAAAATAAAACCAGTACGCGAGAAGGTCATCGTTCAAAATGCGTGCCTATGCGTGACCAGCAAATTATATATTGCATAATAATGCTTGTTTTATTTTATCTATAGTTTTCATATTTTCCGACGACTACTTCTCGCACTGGGTGAGACCGTAAATTGCATAACTGTCCGAAACCAACGGATTCATAGAAATCGTCACAGTAAATCATAAAAAATTTCTTATGACAGTTTATTTGTACTGACATAATAGGTACGCGACAAAAATCTACGTAAACAATTTAGGCATAAGCATTTCTATGTATGTATGTACATATGTAAAAATGTAGTTGTGTATGTGTATGTGTGCATGTGAAATCATAGCATACAAATTGTGAGGGAAAATAAAATGTGGTCATGTCAAATATAGTGTTGAAATATAAAAGGGCAGGTAAAGAGGCGTTATGGCTGTTCCTTCAGTCGGCAATGCACGGCATCTGTGTGACAAAAAATGTGTGCAAGAAAAATTAGGCAAAATGCAATGCTTTGCAATTACGAAATACTATAAGCAATACAAGCACATTCAGGCTAAATGCAAAGGTCAGTAAGAAAAAATATATAAACACATATATTTCCTTAGACATTGCCTGAGTATACGAAAGTAGCAGTATAGTTACTCACTGGAAGCTAATTCGACGAAACATTGCCACTGTTTTCTTATTACTCATTTTAAAGATAAATGTTTTTTTTTTCAATATCATTCACCTCAATATAACACATGGAGATGTCATCTTTTTCAACTTTTTAAAATTATAATTTTTTGCTCTTTTTTGAAGAAAATCATTTCTTTGTTTTAATATAGCACAACTGGTTTTACCCGCTGCTTCGCTCGCTTGACATTCGGCTTAACGATATGAATTCGAATCTAACTACACAGGAAATAAATAATTTGAAGGTAAAAGCTTTTAATTCATTCTCAGTCTTGTTTGTTAAATTTTTATTATGTAAAAGAGAATCTACCCCTATTTCATAATTTCCGATTACGGTTAGTTGCTGCAACTTTTTTTCTCATTGGCAAGTGGGCAGTACGCCATGCCATTGGGGTTTCCAACGTTAAGATTTCGTAAAACTCCTTCGTAAAAGATTCATATTTCAAAATTGTATTTAACTGATTATAATTTTAATTGATTTTTTAACCCTTTCCAAACATATTTCTGAAATTTATGCTTCAAATCTCACTCTAATCTGTCCAGTGGTCATCGATATGTTATTTACCTTATTAATTTAATTGTTATATGTTAACCTAGGTTATAAGCAATATATGTGCCAAATTTTTCTACTCTACGAATATATTTCTCTCACATAGCTCCTTAAAGGCTTTCCGTTTGACACCAGTATAGTAAGATTTCCGTTAGCTTACGAATTAAATTAAATCAACGGTCTTTAAGGGGTGGCAACCCTCATCAAACATGTTTTCTTATAAACTCTATCATTTCAGCAAGCTTACAAATATAATAAAATTAATATTTTTTAACACGTGGCAACACTCCCTATATATATTTTTCTAATTAAGTTTTTTAAGCCTACATTCTTTGAATCTCATTGCATGATCCGTCCGTTTACTTAATGACTAAATTTAATTTACTCTTTGAAGCAGATGCCAACCCTCTTCAAAAGTATTTATAAAATTAATCGTTCTTAAAACTTTTCTGTTTGAGACCTATATTTCAATAGTTGATTTAACTCATTATAAATTGAAGCAATTTTTCAAACAGTTGGCAACCCTGTGGGGAATAAAGTTTTATTGAGCCTCCTTCATTTGATGTCCATATTGCAATATTTTATTTTCTTCATCGTTTTAAACCACCTTTAAAACAGGTGGCAACTCTCTGTAAAAAATCGATTTATTATGTACTATATATGTGCTAAATCTTATCCAGATCTATATTGTCGCTATATAGCAATATATAATTTAACTTATTTATTTAATTGGCAATATCTTTCTAACAGGTGGCAACTCTCCATATAATATAGCGCAGGGGGTAGGCTATTTGCGAGCTAAATTCATTGTTCAAGTAGGATTTTGAAACATTTCATACTTTGACGATTTTCTTAAAAAGCTAATTTGTATACAATATATCCCCTGTATTTTTTTCTGACGGTATCGATATTAGGATTTGGCTTTTCATATATTTTCCCTATGGAGCTTACAGCGGGAGAAATACCTGCCCAAGGAAGAATTTGAATATTTTCGTGTATTTTGCAGAGAGGCATAAGAAAATGAATCCGGGTCCAGATTTTGTAAACATGGGATTAAAACCTCTTCAAGCTCATGACTGTATTTGCCTCCACTCACATTTCCGTTTACGAATTTAATAGGTCCTGGCCCCTCGATTGATTTACATCCCCACAACATTACTGCCGGCGGGTGTCTTTATGATACAGTCTTCGAGAAATCGTTGATTTGGCCATCGTCAAACAAACGGGACGGTTTCAGTTACCGATTCTATTTAACAATGATCGCTAAACACAATCTATTATATTTAAGTAATCCAGAAATGTTAAATTTTTGAACTAAGAAATGACTTTAAGGAATCATTCCCAATAAGTATTCGAGAAGTCCCAATGCAGTTTCGCCAAAATTAGCCTTTGTATTTTCATACTGTCGGTTAATTTTGGCATATTGACAGGACGACGGCATTTAAGGCTATTAACAGATAAAATTCATTCCACACTACGCAAAAAAATATCGTATCCACCATTCCGTAACTCTTTCAAAAGTTCTCTTGTCGATTTTCTTCTATTTTCCATAGCCACTCGTATCACTTCGCGCTTTGTTTTCTATGTTATTTTCAGCTTTCTTTCGTTATTCTGTAGCCTACAGGTGTTTGGAACTGGCAAAAGTCTCGGTTACTGATACTTTTTACTACACAGTAGCAGCCCTTATTTTATACTTTTTAGTTATTGTACGAGAGGATCTATTACCTTCTTTCAATTCTACAGCAATAGCAGCTTTTTTAACTAAATAAATAACCTTTATTCTGCTATATGTAAAAAGAATTTCGCACGTTTACTAATTGCTGTATATAAATAAATGGAAAGGAATGCCAATTTTCACAACAAAAATCACTTACATACCTACTTTATAATATGCTTTAAATGAAAAATCACAAATTTTGTATTGATCGAATTTAATTTTTGCAACACTTGAATTTGTTAAAAATAAACCACAATAAAAATAGTAGCATTTCACAGATATAAAGGTGGAAAAGTCTGTAAATAAAACTCAATTGAAAATTGGTAGACATAATTGAAAACAACAGTGTTACGTTAGTAATAAGGTTATGTGGAACCCAACTTCCCCATGTCACGTTCTCGTTTATCTAGCCATTTATGTAAAGAAGGAATTTGTTGAAACTTTTCTGTTAAAATGGGAAGAAAACATTTATTTTTTTTCAGAAAAATGGAATAATGCACTTTTTTATTGAATATCTCGACATCAGCAAGAAGACACATTAAAATGTATTTTGGCTGGTAGCCAAATCTTCTTGTTTAAGAGATAAAATTTTTTCTTTAAAGTAGTGTCAAAATTATTAGTACGACTTGTTTTTAATGGGTATGCAGTTTTGTAGCTCATTTCCATTATTATGTTAAAACTAAATGGATTGCAAAACTGCATAGCTAAGTTATAATAAAAGTTCGGTTTCATAATTTTAACACTATTTAAACAAAAAGCTTTGGCTAACAGACGCTTGACCAAAATACATTTAATGCATCCTCTTTTGGATGTGAAACTAAGAATATAAAAAAAATTCCCCTTTTGAGAAATTAAATTACGAAAAAATGCCTGTTTCTGCTCGCATTTTAATATTCAATCATGTTTCGCCAAAACAAAAAAATATGACCCGAATGGGCCGATTGTCTTGAAATGGAAAGTCTCTATGGTATTTGTACTTTGTAAGCACCCTGATCGGTGTTGCATAGTGTGCTAAAATCGACATAGTTACTGCACAGGGAGACATGACGATCTTAGAGAATTCAAAATGTGAAAGTCAACCAATGTATTAATCTAAATATATGTTTTTCTTTTTCCTACAGTAGACGAAACTTTGCCAAGAAATATTTTCTGCCAGTTTTCAATGCAGTTTAAAAAAATTCGTACAATTTTCGTCACGAACCTTATATGATACATTTTGCGCTTCTTGCCACCCGTTCTTCGGCACTCGTCAATTATTTTTGGGATAGCGAATTTCAAAATATGCTGTAATAACAGAAGAGGTCAAGGTAATCGAACACGAAATTAGCATGTGTACTTTAGTATGATTTGGGCTTTAGCGATCAGTTCTTTGACCAAATGAGGTATTTAGGGATTGTCCATATACTTGACTATATACATATATTCATTAATGGAAAAAAAATTAAAATAACTATACTAAGGAATATGTTACTTTTCATATCTCCCTTGGAGCTACATTTTTTTTAAGTTTTGAGGCGCAAAATCTCAAAAAACCAAACTTTTCACAGATCTAAGCTATAATCAAATTAAAGCTAAGATGATGGGCTACATTGGAGGAAATTGGATGTCCAGATTTCGAAATAATGCCAGAAATATGTATTTCCAGCGGCGCAATTTTGAATTTTCATACAGAAAATAATAAATACATTTATACCAAACCATGATATTGTGGAGACATGAACCAAAAAAGAATACTATATATATATAAAAATGGATCGTGGTTTGTTCGGGTGCTTAAAAGTAGAAACCGACCGGACCAAATTGGATACTTCCCTCCGCATATTTGTTCGTAACTGCAACGCAAAAGTTTAGAAAAAGAGAAGTCCAACCATTCTCAACAAGTTTTAAAAGTTTAAATTCAATTAAAGTAATCACTCCAATCAAGTATTGCAATATTGTATCAAATGAAGGCTTTATTTTTTAAATAAAAATCGAAACTTTGCTCAGTTATTAGTGTAATTTAAGACGTGGTTTTATTGGGTTTGGAGAGGGTTACCATATGCTTAAAAAGTAAAATATAATTAAAATGTACACAAGTTAAATGAAGTATTAAAATATGGATGTGAAACGATTCGCCCCGGCAAGAAGGTTCATAGCTAACTTTTATAAGGGTTGCCATCTGTTTGAAAAGTCGAATTAAATTAAATTGTACACAAGTCGTATGAAATATCAAATTCGGGTGTCAGGCGGTTTGTCTTGGTGAGAAGAAGTTTCCTTACTATATTATAAAAAGGGTTGCCACCTGCATGAAAATCCAAATTTAATTAAATAACAAACCAGTATATCGAATATAAAAATACGGGTATCAAACGTTTTGACTCGGCGACGAAAAAGTTCATACTTATATTTGAGGGAGGGTTGCCACCGCTTTGAAAGCTCGAATTTAATACACAAGTTATGCTTTTGTTGTTTTGTTGTAACCATTAATTTTAATTGAATTCCTCAGTACAATTTTAAATTACCGTACAAGCTATCTGCTTACATTGAAAAATAGAAACCAATATTTTTTTTTTGCTATAACGGTCGCCCCTCAACAGAAATTGACAATTCTCCCCGTACCTTCCCATATTAGAATACCTCCAATGCTAGTAAGAACTGTAACAAATATAGAATAACTATGACTACAATAATATCAACAACAACTAGCTGTAGTAGTTAGCGATCGAAACCACATTTTACAGTTATCTGCTATGTACATGGCTCAAAAGTCATTTGTATACCAATAAAGTCGGCAAGAAACCATTCACCCGCTTATAACGCTAGCACAGCATGTGGCATACTCGAGTGTAGTTAAGTTTAACATAAATACAACTAACTCACGCGGGCATGCGCACACCCACTTAGCAGAAGCGTCGCACATCAAAACACAATTCAACTAATGCGACTACCTTTTACTTACGCCTCTTTTACTGATATTGCCACAATGTAGAATGTGGAGTCATTCGATTCCACTTTATTTTCTTCACTAACTTTTCGTTTGCTGCTACGAATAATCTTGGCAGCAGTTCTTTCATTTGGCTTAAACTTGGCTTTTGCAGTCGGTATCGGTCATTGGCTTAACACACTTTTTAAATTTTTCTTTTCATTTCACATTCGGTTTTGCAGCCGATGCAGTAAAGCGAGTGGAAAAATTGAAAGAGAGTGAGAGAGAGCTTATATTCTTAGCTTAAAAAGTAGGCAGCGCAAACTTTTTTCGGGAGCGTGTAACTTAGAGAGATTATATTGCGAAAATAGCATGGCATGACGTGCTGTAATTCAAAGCACATTTGGTAAAATATCTGAATTTTAGGGATATAGTGGAGAAATGCTGCATTTCCCAAAACTTATTATTTTGGCCAATTTTCTAAATTCATTTCGCCGTATTTATTCAGGGCCTCTATGTGATTAAACCAGCCTTTTAATATTAGGTCGAAAGTCAAAATATGTATGGCATTGACGATTTTTCGAATTATGAAATTTTTTGGAAACTATTAACTTTTTTCAAAATTGTTTACATTTCATTTATCTTCACGCGATTGGTAATACCGATTCTGCTCATTTCGCAAACAGTTAAATATTATGATACTTTTTGCCATCTTTCGTTTCTCGTAAAATTTGTTAAAAAATTAAATAAAAAACTATTGACTTCTCCATCATTTTATTATCACTTTTTTACCCAATATTGTTCTCCATTGTATCAAGTATCATTTGCAAAAACAAAAAGGCGGAGTACAATGAAATGAAAATTATTCCCCTTTTTTCTTGACGCGCTATGTCTTCGGCCGCCGTAGTCGAATGTGGAGCATATCGGCGCTTCATTTGGGGGGAGATGGGTTCAAATCCTGATTGGAGCAAGTAACATCAAAAATTATAGAACAGGCAAATTGTAGGAGAAGTTCGGCCAAACATCAAGCTATGCTGTAATCGCCAAATTACTATTATTATTACTAAATCTTCTCAAAATAAACTTTCGAATTAAAGGGGTAATTGCAAACTTTTTGAAGTAAAATTTCTTTAGCGGCACTGGTTTTTTACTTCGCGTAACGAAAGTTGTGTCAGAATCGCTTTACTCATATCTACCACTACGACTATTTTTACTAATGCTTCACTAATTCCTACCACTACCTTTTCTATTTTTATTAGTGCTACTACTAATTTCTACCACTATTTTTAAAAATTTCTACCACTAACTTCAACTATCATTTTTAAAATTTTTTACCATTATTTTTACTAATTTGTTCTACTATTTTTATTAGTGCTACTACTAATTTCTACCACTATTTCTACTAATTACTACTACTATTTTTATTTATCTCTACTACTATTTGTACTACTTTCTACCAGTATTGTTACTAATTTCTACCACTATTTTTGTTAATGCTTCACTAATTTCTAAAACTAGTTTTACTAATTTTTACCACTATTTTTACTACTTTGTTCCACTATTTTTTTACCACTATTTTTACTACTTTGTTCTACTATTTTTATTAATTGTTATTCTTAGTAATTTCTATAAATTTTTCAGACTAAGGCAACTACTAATTTCTACCACTATTTTTACTAATTTCTACCACTATTTTCACTCTTTATTCCACTATTTTTACTAATTGTTATTCTTAGTAAAATCTAAATATTTTTTGTGACTAATGCAGCTACTAATTTCGACCACTATTTTTACTCCTTTTTACCACTATTTTCACTCTTTATTCCATTATTTTTACTAATTGTTATTCTTAGTAATTTCTAAACAATTTTTCTGACTAATGCAGCTACTAATTTCCTCCACTTACTACTGTATTCCACAATTTGTATTAACTTCTACCACTTCTTTTACTTACGCTACTGCTAATTATTACCACTATTTTTACTATTTTCTACTGCTATTTTTATTAATGCTATTACTTATTTCTACCACTTTTTTTTTACTAATTTGTTTCATTAATTTTACTACTTTATTTCATTATTTTTACTAGTTTCTATTTGTAATAGTGCTACTAGTAATTTCTACCATATTTTTGCTAATTTCTACCACCACTTTTACTAATGCTACTATTAATTTCTACGTCAATTGTTATTAATATACCTCGTCTGGATCTTGTTGTAAGCGTTAATATATATTCGATATCTATACCATAAAAGAGGGTCATAAAATTGACAATTTTTCTATAATTTATATCTTTTTTTATTTAAAGTCCGTTAACTTTCAATGAAACTATAGTTTATTCTGTAACAAAAACTATATAATGTTTTGAACTCTATGCAAAATTCCTAATAATCTAGCAAACTTTCAAAAGTATACTACTTTTCTATATGCAGTTGATATTTGACCTTTTTTTTTTAACACATTTGTTGCCATATAACGATTAAATAAATTTCATTTCGTTACCATTTTCAAAAATCATGTGCTACTAACTCAATTCTTAAAGTTTTGATGAAAATTTGTTAAATTATTAAAAAGTTTAAAAATAGGGTTTATTTGGTTTCTGTTAAAGAATGAATTGTATTTTAATTGAAAATTGGCGCAAATGAAATACAAACAAAATTATTTAAAGAAAACTTGCAGCGGACTATGTTTATCAATTTATCGTATCTCATCGATGGTATGCGCTATGAACAAAAATATTTCTTAATATTATCACGAATTCTCTTTTACATTCAAAGATTATTTATCTAAATTTCAATTTCTCTTGCTTTTTGATCCTTATTAAGCCAAGGTAAAAAGGCTTAGAGATAATTTGATTTGCCAAAAACTAGTACCTATTTCCTATAACTGATGGAGGTTTACAAAATTTGAAAGATGCTGCCTTCTAGTTCTGAAATACAACACTTGAAATAACAAAGTTATTCTCGTTGCTTTTGCGAATATTCTCTTTTCTAAAGTCTCTGGTAGCAAACAGATCTATGTATGTAGACGTTTACTTGCATACACACAGTATGATCTGTCTATTATTTAGTTTTTTTTTTATCTTATACTTTCTTTGCTTTCTCACTCGCGAAATTCTCTAGTAGTAGTGACTAGTTCTGTATGAACGTAACATAAACGAACATTTGCTAATATCTCTCTACGAGTTCTTGGTTTCTGCGAGAACTTCTAATTTTCTTCTATCACAACAGCATGTATGGTAGTTGTTGTTGTTCGGTTGCAAAAATGCGAACAAAAGTTCAAACTGCTGTTTTTTTCCTTCTCTTGCTCAACATCAAGTCTAATATTAGTGGCATGCGGTTGCTGGTTGGTGTTGGCAGCCTTTCTTCCCCATCCACCTTTCCACCGAGTTCAGGTTTGCTTATTATATCTTACTGAAACCTTTTTCCGAGAATTTGAATGAGTGCGCGCAAAAATTTTTATGGCGACATAATTAGATTGCTACACAGATCGCTCAAAGTTCAAAGCGGTCACGAGTTTCCACCCATATGTATATTGTACGTTTGTATACACGTGGATTTCTTGTTTGTATACATTCTTATAAAAATACAGACATACATTTGCATGCACGGCAATTTTTCTAAATAATTTTTTTTTTTTAAAGTTTAGCTCATTCCATAAAAGATAATAGTTTACAAAACTGACCCAAACTTGTCAAAATATCACGTTTCTATTATTTATTCTACCGCAGTTTATAAACACAAATGTCTTATAATATACCTTAATTTATGATAAAAAAGGTTCTAATTCTTGTATTTACCAGTTTTATACAAGAATGTTAGAAAATGATTTCCCGTCTCAGATTTAGCTTTCGAATTAGGAAAGAACGTTAGACAAGCGATATTTTCAGAAAATAGTATTCAGTCTTCCACAACACACTGTAGTGATCTCGCCTTTGTTTTAATCTTCTTCAGGGGAAAGATCAGAGTAGATTCTTATTCTTCTAATATTATCTTTTCTTAATATATCTTTCAGAAAACCCTCGCACTTCCTCATAGCGCAGGCAGGGTACAGATTCCAAAGTTGTCTGCCCTAATCTGTTCGTTGGGAGCAGAAAACTGGATGGATCCTCTGAAATGAACTTATCCCACCTCTACCTTAGTCCTCATTGAATGAGATGTTCATAAATTTGAAGATCCCGGCTATAGTTGATGGCAAACATTTTATGTCTAATTAATTACAAATAAATTTCTACTCAGAGTTTCTTTCAGAAATATTAGATATTTAATTCACTTGTGTTTCCGTGTGATGCGGCTCTCGAAGTTGAGGTCATTGGTTCCGTTTATCTACTAACAAAATTGCGTAATGTCTCCCATTATCAAACAAGTTTATGTAGAAGGAGGGAGCCTAACGGTTTTGGTTTTTATAAAAAATGTTTACTTTAGTCCCTACAACCGCGTTAAAATTTTTGTGATCGTATTTCATCGTTACTTTGACATTTTGGGTTTTTTCGATAGAATTTCATTGTTACCTTTACATTTTTATTCTTAGGATAAAACTTCATTGTTTTATAAATATTTAATTTTTTGATACAATTTGATCCTTATTTTTAAATTTCATTTATTCGATCAAATTTGATATTTTGCAATTTTTATTTTCTTGATCAAAAATAACAGTTATTTTTTGAATTTGAAACTTTTCAATAACATTTGACCGTTATATTTGAATTTAAATTTTATAGATTATATTAAATCTAAATTTGTCGGCGATGACAAGAATAGCATCAACTAAACGATTTTTTGTATGACCAAAAAATAGAAATTACAAAATATCGGTCAAATGTGATTGGAAAATTTTAAATCGATGAATAACGACTATTTTTTTCTACCAAGAAAAACAAGCAATCACAATATTATGGATCAACTGTGAACGAAGAAAAAAAATTACAAGTAACAATCAAACTTGACCGGAAAAATAATAATCACAATGTGGGCCAATTGTGATCGAAATAATAAAAATCACAAAATATCGATAATTTATGTCATATGCAACAAACGATTTTTAAAATATAAAGTCGTTTTAATAATAGTAGGGTCAGATTAACATGGCTTGCGCCGTAAGTATATTCGAATTTTGTTTTTGAACAATTTCTCTCTAATGATTGTTTTATCAGAAAGTTAGAGGGCTGCTATAAATTTGTTGTGGCTAATACCAAACTTGTCTTGCCAAAACTTGAAGTAACTTGATACTTAATGGCATTTGTTATACTTTTCTTAAAAAAGTCACTTTACGGACTAATATTTCTGGTGAAATCGTTAAAGTGATGCAATTTGTGGTTTGCAGGCACGAGGTGAAGGGGTGTTGGGTGTTAGTAAAAACAAAAGATTTACTTTTTCTCCAATATACTTCGGTTGCACTGCGGTTAAATAATGTGTCAACCTGTTTTGATTCGAAATTGCTTTCTTTAAAATTTCGCTTAGAAAGGAGAACCCTAAATTCCTAAAAGCATTCAATATAACAAATTATAATTACAAAATTAATGTAGGGGACTTTCATATCACGCAAACTGAAAATATGCAACCTAACTAACTACGGAGCACCTGGACATAGCTACAATAGTCCATATTTCAAATCGGGTATTTTTTTGAAAAATAAATACATTTTCTAGTAGTAGCGGCAATTGGAGGGATTTAAAAGAAATACTAAGTAACACTCCACTTATATAATGTCCTAGTTTTGAGTACCCAAGTAACCAAGTATGACCACAAGAGTAAATAACATATCGAGCCCTAAGCGCGAAAGAAACATACGCGACATTTTTCTTTAATTTATTTTTATTAATTTTTTTTTAGCAGAAGTTCATCTAGATGATTTTAGTATGTTAGATACTATGAATATCAGAATAAAAATATTTAGGTATACTTTAGTTAAAACGAAAATAGTTTTATAAATTTCAGAACAAAGGTGACACCGAAATCGGTTTTTCTCCAGACCAAACTTCACAAGCGATGACGGAAAACTATTCTAATATAGATATATTAATTTAAGATATGCTTGTGATTAATATAAAAATTAAAAATAATGCAATGTGTTAGTTCAACAATAAACAATAATGCAAAATATATTTCCCTTCAATTTCTTAGCTATTAAAATAAACTTAAAGTATATGGAGTAAATTGAAAGTATTGAAAACAATTGAAATTTAAATAACGACCTTATTTTGCATTTGATTTTTCACCTGCACCAAAAGAAAAATATTCCTATCACCGATCCTGTTAAGAATAAAAAGTAGTTTCTTCTATTGCCAAAGATTTCGTGTTATACTCGTTAAATAAAATCTTTATATAGTATGCCAATCAAATTTGGTACGAAAAATTTAGATGTGAATAGAAATACGTAAAAATCATGGTTCGTTAACGGCAAACTAATTTCTGTTTTTTATCTTATAAATAAAAATCTCGGTGTGGTCACACTCCTTCGAAACGGCTCGACACATTTTTATGAAATTTTATATGTATATTTGGTAGATATGTGAAATGGTTGCAATATATATTGTATGCTTGGGAAAGTCCTGTCACCTGTTTGAAACGTCATCAGAATATATATTGTATGCTTAGAAGAGTGCTGCCACCTATTTGAACCTTCAAATTAATTAGCTCATACACAATGTATATGAAGTAGCAAAATACAGGTGCCCAACCGTTTGGTTTGCAATGAGAAAGCTTATAGGCAAATTTTTAAAAAGGTTGCCACCTGTTGTGAAAAGTCAAATTTAATTAAACTAAAGACGAATATATAAAATAATAATGCTAATGCCAAACCCGGTTTTCCTATACCTTATAAATAGATTATAGTATGTATTTGCAAAGGTGTATACTGTAAAAATAAAATATCCGATAGGTGGCGTTGGTGTTGAGATATTTCTAAAAACCGTATTTACAGTCCAATTTAATTAAAATTCAAAATATAAATACTTTGGTTGAAAATTTGAACGATAGTTGGAGCTGGAGCCCAGATATTTCTAAAATCTTTGCTCAAATTCATAACATGTATTAACTACATAAATATAAATATTTTAGTTTAATAAAATTAACCGATAGTTGGCGCTGAATCCTAAATATCTCGACCATACACATAGTTCAATTTAAATAGGTGTAGTGAAGCGCGCCAATGCAGCTAGTAATTTATAAAAATGTATACCCCTCCAAAGGACTCACACCCCTCACCATTCAATGTGATCGCTTGCATCTGAATATCGTATGGCGGAAAATAGTTTTGAATATTACTTTCGAAAATTTTTATACATGCATTACCTCAAAAGGCTTGAGTAATTATAATAAAAATTTTCTATAAAAAGAATATGTAAGTTACAGACAACTTGTATGTCGCTAAATAATAATTATAGAAAATCACATTGAGTTGGGCATACAAAATCATTTACCTGATTATGACGACCGATATATGTATGTATGCTGTGTTTAGCAAAAAAAAATAAAGCCCAAACTCTATTTTTATTAATTTCATTTCATTCACCAATATGCCCACATGCATTATGCACTTATCTTAAAATCTGCGCGGCAATGGTATTCAAAACACTAGCAGCACAGACAGAAGGAGCGAAAACAAATCAACACCATTCCGCAAATCTAGCCACAAATCTGCACTTTGCTATTCTACCTACTTGTTGCGGTTCTTTGTCAATTTTTACTTTAGCTGCTACTGTCAATGGAGAACGGCAGAGTTCATTGCTCCTAACCTAATTTTTTTGAATCAAGCCATCAAAGTGAATGCCAAGAACGGCAAGTGGCAATGGCTTTGGCAGAGACAACTAGTGATGGCAAATGGGTGCGATAACCGATAAATGTAAGTAAGTGATGCCAGACTTTTTTTTTATATATTTATAATATTAACTAGATTTCTAAGTAAAATTTGGTAGTTTTCTTCTAGAGAATTTTTTAGTGTAATGCTTACGCGAAACTTAACTTACTATTAGTATTGGAGGCATAGTTATGATAGGAGGAATTAATAAAAGTCAATCAATAATTTCTATATCACAAACACACTTATCCTTACACATTTACAATATATGCTAAAAAAATGTATCTTTAGCAGATCGCTTTATACTCGAACCTACTGGGCTGCCTCGATGAGTTTTGATTAATTAAACTATTATATACTTCAAAGTTCGGTGAACTAGCAGTGGCATGAAACAAAAACAGCAAAAGTAGTTAAACAAGCAACAAAAACACACGGGCCCCAAACACAACGAAATTTCATAATACACATGACGACCGGCTGATAAGTTCAAATATGCATAAAAAATAAAGAAACCCCAAATGAACATCATATATTATACTATGTATTTTGTTTTTCAATAAAATTAAACAAATGTCTGTAATAAAAATATCGAATACGCTGAACTTCTGCTTTAAATCGACGAGAAGGTGTTAAAATATACAATAACAATACAATTTTATTAGGAAATTACAGTTGTATAATATAAACCTATTAATTTCCATTGATGTTGTGCTACTTGGGAGTGTGACAGCTTTCAATATACATATGTACATATTCACACATATAGTAGTGAATAAAAATTAGAAATAATATTACTGCAGCAAAAACTCGTCCAAACATTGCTAAATTATTATTGTTTATTATTATTAATATTACACTAACAGTGATTTTAATTTAAAAGTAATTATTTAATTTGCAGCCTTTTCTTTTGGTTTAGTGCTACTGTTCATTTATTGTTCTTTTTGTTGGTGATCAGCGAATGTACATGCTTTTTATTTATTTCTAACGGTATTCACACTTGTAGGTCGATGATGTTTGATGTCGCTATTTGTCAGCCAACAACAATAACAATACGACTATCGCAAATGAAGTCGCGTGATCGAGTATTGGCTCGCTCAGTAACGAGAGAAGCAAAGGTGGGCGGGCGATTGGAGCAGTGAGGTGTCAAATGAAGTGATACAGTGGCCAATAGCTAGTAAAAGTTTAGGCAAAAGTGACATCAAAAAGCAAGGCACTTTTTAAATTTTCAGTTATTGCCGAACGTCAACAAATTATATATACTGTGCGACGACATTTTTGGGGAAGTGGAAAATTCCTTTGCTCAACGATGGTGTCGGGTGAGTATTTAAAACCCCCGAAGGGAGTAGGCATATGGAGTTCAAACGATTTTTTGGTGGCCACAATGTAACTAAATTCGAATTATTCTGTTTTAGAAATAACTTCTAAAGAATAAATCTAAGCTAAATACTTGCACATATGAAATAAAATTGCAAAAGTAATTTTTTCGTAAATAATTATTTTTTCACATAGTGTGTTTTTTGGGCCTTTATTTGGCCAGAACTTGAAGTGTTCTTTTAAAACTGGAGTTAAAGCGTAAAGGTTCTAAAAAGATAGTCCTCGGAAATTTTCACTACTTTTTTTCTCACACAAAGACCTTCTGTTATTAATAAAAAAAAATGAAATAAATTACTTATTAAAATTTCCAGTTTCTAATTTTTTTGTAAATTACCGTTACAGGAGAGATGTGAATGATGTTTTTAATGATTTGTATATTTCTCCAAATTGTTCTTACCGAGATGAAATGAAAATCATGCCCCAAATTTGGCAGAGTTGGAAAAGGTTCGGGTCTACACTTATTTGCTCCAAAGTGGACAATGTGAAACCCATTTTCAAAATAAAGCACTTGTCTTTAACAATTACTGTAACACCGAGTTTTATTTTTTTATTTTTGTAAAGTCCCGTTATATGGCAGGCGGGCACGGTTTTTGCCCGTTTTCTACACTTTTCGAAATATGATTATTGCCTTGAAATGCAAAGAGTGTTCAGGCTTGATTAGATTAGTTTCGGGTGTTCCCCTCTCTAGGCTAATCCTGTATATCAAATTTAAGCAAATAACCTTAACTAATAATGATAAATTTTTTTAAGCAAATTTGATAAAGCTTCGCAAAGTACTTCTCGGGAATGTACCTCTTTAAAGCTGACGATTTTTCGCCCATTTTACAATAAAAAAATTAAGCAAACTATGCTATTGTGCAACCCAACCGTGTACAAAGTTTCGTTGAAATCCTCAATATTTATTTATTGAACTCGAGTTATCCGACGCACGTACGTACGTACCAATTTTTTATTATGGAGGAGCTGCTACGGAAACGTAAAGGGATGACATGAGACTTCTCGATTGTACCGAGGAATTTCTAGAACTACTTCTAGATGATAATTTGCTGAAGAAACTGGAGTTCATGGGGCCCAGTTTTCGGTACCTCGATTAATAGTTGGTACCGGAACTGTAGACTCACTGTAAATCAAGGAAAACCTGATCTCAGCTCGTGCTTCTAGTAGGGTTAAATATCTTGGTTTAATACTGGATAGAAAACTTTCATGGAAATATAAAATTGAGGAAAGATCCAAGAAGTCGCAAGTTGTCTTGCACTGTTGTAGAGGAACCATCGGCAACAGCCGTCTTGTGGTGGTTCCCTGGATAAGGCTATGGTAATCCGAAGACTGGAAAGCGTGCAAAGATCGGCTCTTATTGGAATCAGTGGGCCCTCTGGAGAACAATGCTAGTGCTGAACGTCACATTGAAGCCCAGACCGCCGTCAGGCTATGGGATATTGGGCTCAAATTTAAAGGATGGGTTCATTCCGGCCATAACGGACCATTGCGTAACCACGGAGGTGGCCGCCATAAAGAAAGCTGCCGTATGGTTGCTTACCAGCGCCACCTTCTATCAAATTCCGATCCGTCCATGAACAGCGCCACCCCTGTAAGGGAAGTGAATATCTACGCCGACATCCAAGCGGCGATCAGAGCTATTAGCACAATAACAGTGAGATGGACTTCTCTCGAGAGAGCTTTGAAGTATTTCTTCGTCAAATTAATTTAGGTACTTGGGCACAGCGATATACCGGGGAATTGTGAAGCGGATGAGTTAGCCACACATAGCAGACTTGAAAAGGACTTCTTAGCGTCCCCTTTAATATAACCTAACCTCCAAAGAGAAATAACTAGTTTTATTAATATGTGCGGTATTATTTCATAAAATATCTATTGCATATTAGACTGAAACTTTTAAAAAGCTTAATCCTTTATGCCGTACAGCCCAGTAATCTTTAGCAGTGTATTTGCAACTTAATACTTAAAATCAACAGACATTATTTATCTCTATTTACCTCACTCAGCATTCATTATTGTACAACTATTACAAGATGTCAATTTATGCTCGTTATTGTTGCCGTATCTCACTTCGTCGCTGAGTTGTCGTCTCCGTTGTGCCGTCGTTTAACTTCTGGTTGGGTGTGTTTGTGTGTATTTTGCCAAATGGGTAAGTTGTTGTTGCATTTGGGGTTACTTGCGGCTATTGAACTACTTACCCAGTGCCGACCGAGTAAGCGCTGTGACGTTGGCAATGGCAATGATCGTGAAGTTTATGCTGATGACTATGACGACAGCGATACCAACAACGACAACAATGGTAACAACGACAACGACGACAGCTTCGGATAATTTGCTAAAGGCCAACTAACAACAGCAGCGGAATACGACGTGTTGTTAGTTGGAACGACGAAGATTTTGATGCAGGTTTCCATATAGTAATGCAAAAGATAATCAGGTGAGTTAAACAAAACGTACTATAAAAATTTGATGATAATTATTACGAACATTGCAATATTATTAAATTATCAAGCAGTTTACGAGATATAGGCTAAACACATGGCGGTCGAAAGGACTTAGAAGGTATATTTTCTGACAAAGTAACAAAAATTTAAGAAACTGTTGTCACATAAAAGAGTTTTGGAAAAGATTTAAAACAATTTTGCCTCGCGAAGTACATACTCCTATGACTACTCAAACGTCGATTGTTCATCAAGTGGCGTTTCATATTTTTATGCAGAAATATTCGATTGGAATATAAGTTAACTCTGCCCAATCCACAAAAAGGGCGATCCTGCAATATGCGCCAACTACCGCGGGATCAGTCTTATTACCATAGCATATAAGGTTATGTCGAGCATATTGTGTGAAGGATTGAAGCCCACCGTGAACGAACTGATAGAACCTTATTAGTGTGGCTTTAGACCTGGCAAATCTACCATCGACCAAATATTCACGATTTGCCAAATCTTGGAAAAGACCCGAGAAAGAAGAAGTCTTTTTGTCGACTTCAAATCCGCTTTCGATAGCACAAGAAGAAACTTCCTATTTGCCGCAGTGTCTGAATTTGGTATCCCAACAAAACTAATACGGCTATGTAAAATGACGTTGACCAACACCACTAGCTGCCTCAGAATCAGGAAGGACCTCTCCGAGCCGTTTAAAACCAAACGAGGTTTCAGGCAGGGTGACTCTCTTTCGTGCGACTTCTTTAACCTTATGTTGGAAAAGATAATTCGAGCTGCACAGTTGAACCATGCAGGTACAATGTTTTATAAGAACGTGCAACTTTTGGCGTATGCTGATGATATCGACATCATCGGCCTCAACAACCGCGCCGTTACTTCTGCCTTTTCCAAACTGAATAAAGAAGCGAAACATATGGGTCTGAAGATGAACGAGGGCGAAACTAAGTACCTGTTGACAATTGCAATTTCCAAAAAGTGGAGGACTTTGTTTATCAGGGAACCAGAATCTCTCTTGCCTGTAACTCCTACTTTGGGCTGAGTAAGTAATTGCGCAGTTAAGCCCTCTCCCTATACTATAAGTATTTCATCATGCCGAGCTATTGTATGGCGCTGAAGTATGGACGCTATCAACATCGGATGGCAAGTCCTTTGGAGTGTTCGAGAGAAAGATTCTCCGAGAGATTTATGGGCCTCTACGTCTTTGCGACGGCGAATACAGCAGACGATGGGACGACGTGCTGAATGAGCTGACAGTGGCATAGTTCAGCGAATTAAAATACAGCGACTACCTTTGCTGGATCGTGTCATGCGCGGTACCAGCTAGTGTTGCTACAGGAAGAAGGTGGCATTATCTACGTTGGAAAGAGCAAGTGGAAAATGACTTGACGTGACTTGGTATTTCCAATTGGCGCCAGTTACCAGGAGTGACTGGCGCAATGTATTGAAATGCGATTTAAAAATAAATTCATAGGTCACCATATACTTTTGGGCTGAATACTAAATATTAACTCAACAAAGAGTTCAATAATATTTGCGAAGAAAGTAGTCTGACACTTTCTACCTACAACTGAGTCACCGCGGCGCCATTATCATACGGAGTTTAATGAACTTTGAAAAGGGGAAAATTTTCTTGCAAAAGTAA
Source organism: Anomoia purmunda (assembly GCA_951828415.1). Lineage (NCBI taxonomy): Eukaryota > Metazoa > Arthropoda > Insecta > Diptera > Tephritidae > Anomoia > Anomoia purmunda. The sequence continues at coordinate 28,313,949 of OX639996.1, read as the reverse complement.
ATAGCGCACCATCTTTGAGGCTTTAATATTTATTTCTAAAAATCACAGAGATGAAGACAGCTAATTCATTTTATTTCACCTTTCGTTAACATCTTAACAATTGTTTTGTTCCAAAAATTGTATTTGAAGAAGTTTTTATTATTTTGCACATGCTAATAAACACTTATTCCTGGGAAATTTATTTGCACATTAAAACCCCACTAAAGATATGCAAATACAGAATAGATAACCGTGTCATGGCAAGTCAAGTACCCCACAACCGATTTGCCAATTCAATTATCGCCTGTACTAGTTTTAATCGTTTGTTCACATTTCACTGATCTCTTCTGCACGTTCCTGTCCGGACATAGTGTCTATATATGTACGTATTTGCAATGTATGCACAGCAAAGATGATGAGCAAAAAAATAAATTTCTCTTTTCAAATGGAATTCTATTGTAACGTGCGCATAAAATAAAACTAAGTACGCAAATGAAATATGCTTGTTCGAACTAAAAAAATAATACTAGAATCTGTACAAATGTGTTCGCGATTGCGTAGCAGAACTCTGTAGCTATATGCATACATATATACGAACGAGTACAACATTAAACGATCAATAGGTTTTATGATTTTTTAAGTACACAATTTTTAGGAATAGTCAAAATTGCGGGAGAATATTGCAGAATGCAAAAAAAAAACAAATCAAATTTGCCCTGAGACTCCAGTAGCCACTTTGCAATAAAGCCACACATTCATGTTATCCCTCACCAACGAAGAAAGTTAAAATGGATAATACAAAGCAGAAAGTAGAAAAAAACAACAACTACAATCATCTACTACGTAAACTAATCACAATGGCGGTACATGGACCGCACAACCAATGGATGCCAAGAGCGAAATTGTTGTGCCACAAACAACAAAGCGTACGCAAGACGAGTAGCCAAAATTGAAAATCATCACCTTAAGCGACACAGCATCGCAATTAGCATGGACAACAACAAAAATACCTACTACATATTTACGTATCTAGAAGTGGCATGTATGTATGTATCTCGCAGTTGTTGTTGTAAGCATGTGCCAAATTGGCAAAGTGGTAAAATGACGAAGTGTCTGTCGAGACACCGCAAGTGGTTATTTGCCAAAACTGCCTCGACACATAATTACCCGTTCATAATCTAATTGTGATGAGCCCGCTTAAAGAGATGTGCAAATAGAAAATGGAACGTTTTGTGGCTGCACAGTGTAAAATGTACGTTTGTATGTAGATATTAGGCTGTTTCGAAAATGTATGGTACATTTTTGTTTTGTCTTTTTGATAAGGCAATATTTTGCCAAAATTCTTTAACTCAACTAATCTCATCTCAAGTCATCAAATTTGAAACTTTCAATTAGAGACATTTTTTGTGACAATTTCGGTATTCAGTAAGCAACAGTCTGAAAAAATTTCACCAAAGACTGTGGTGAAAACCAGTAGAGACAATCAGCAGTGCAATTCACTAACTTCTTTTTAACGATAATCGCAAGGTTAGCTCATTTTAACGAAAATTTCAATGATGTTGCTATTCAGCAGCCATTTTTTAACGATTTTCGCTATCTCCGAATCAGCTGTTGTCGATAGCTAGTCGGTTATCGAAAACTAAACGACAACGAATTTTCAAGTTATTAACTCAATTGAGAAAGCACAATCGTTAGTGCAACCGACAAATATTGTCGACAAATCACTTCATGTCCCAAACGCGCACCGAACCCAAGACTACACAAATGCTACCCAATCACAAATAATTTCGGCTAACGTAAACAACATCATTTATTTACTTACTGATTTCACTCACGTTTTTTAAATAATAAAATATTTGGCTTCGTCAAACGATTATTTGTGAGGTTATATAGAAAATTTTTAACTATTTGTGTGGGTGCATAACTTCTTGTCTAGTTCAATGTTCAACGCAACATGCGCAAATTTGGTCAGCAATTGGAAAGTAATGACAGAATTTCCGTTAAGCATTAATTGCCCTGTTATGCTCTTTCCTCACAGTAATAATCTTTTAATAATTTCATTTCGTACAATATAAGCCAATAGCTTTTGCCTACGCTTATCGATAAGTAAGTAAATTTTGTGTGCTTTTGATTTTTCGACATTTATGCAAGCTTACTGTCGTTTTCTGTCCAGTGTTTAGCTGCATAATTTTTTCTAAACAGTTCAAACTTTTATTAAGATTTTATAGAACCGTGAGACAAGTATTACGTTAATTTGCTCGAAATATAACAACAACGCATTAATTCCAAAGTGCCGTTATACTTCCCAACAATTCAACTCCACAACTCGCGGTAGTGATTCAAATGCCGCCTACAGGCAATTTTTTTGTTCTTCTTATTTTTGCAACGAACAGACATAATTCCCCTACCATTTTGCACAAAATAGATACATGGAATTAGGTCAAGTTGGCAACATACTCCTCGGCTGACAGACGGCTGGATTGCAGCCAACAATAACAACAAGGGAATGGGTATACTGGGTTTTGAGAGTTTGTAAGTTATATGGAGTTCTCACATAAAACTAACCAATTAAATGCTGTGGGAGATACAACCGATAGAGGGGTGAATCGAAATTTGGCTAGTGTAGTTTTGTTTTTCAAAAATGATTATTGTAACTTCGACTGCAACATCCTGTTAAGAAATCAGTTGTGCAACAATTTTGTTACTCACATTTAGAACATGAATACAGTGAAAAAAAAAAAAATCGCGGCAATATTGAATTTCGACTGCAGTTAGTTCGTTTAATAAAAAATAGGTTAGGCTAGATTAATTTATCAACGAAAAAATCGCCTTCTCTGGTAGGTCTCGTACCAATTTTTTTGCGAGATGTCTAACTAGTCACAATCTCTTTCTCATTCACATGAATCGGCAAAGCAATTTTGAAACAGATTTTAAACTGCGAAAAACACTATTACGGCTGCCGCCTTTGGAAAAGAATTACAAAGAAGCTTTTTAAATATAATATTTACATATAATATATAACAGTACGGATATTACATGACAATTTTATATTCACCCAACATCAATTAAAAAGCAAATATTCAATACAGATGTGATGGGAGCCAAAAAGTAAAAAACAATGTCGTATATGACTTACTTTCAAAAAAAAAAACCATTGAAGTAGTGAAATGAGAAGATAGAGGGCTTTCTTTTAGGCTCGCGGTTTTTACAGCAATTGGGGCCGTATGTCAGCAATAGTGCGCCGAATATTCTCTTCCAAGGCGTCAATCGTCTCGAGCTTAACAGCGTAGACAAGCGATATCACTTAACCAAACTAAAAATAGTACAGCGTTGTTAAATCGTACGATTTTGGAAGCCATACAAAAGGCCCACGACCCGAGATAATACGCTCCTTCCTTCAAAAAATTTTTTGTTTCGTCTTTGCCTCTATGGCACGCCTTGTTAGAACCAAAAATCAAGCACATCAACATCCTCGAATTCGGGTACGAAAATGTCATTAATAATGGCTCTATAGCTTTCCCCATTGACTGTAGCATTATGGCCGGCTTGCTTTTGGAAGAAATATAGACCAATGATTCCTCCTGCCCATAGATCACACCAAACAGTGACCTTTTGAGGATGTTACGGCGTCTAGACAATGGCTTGTAGATTACCAACAATCCAAATATGACAATTTGTTTATTAACGTACTCGTTCAACCAAAAGTGATGAAACGCTGAAAAAATTTTCTTGTGAAAATCGGGATCGGTGGCCATCTCGCATTGGGCCCATCCACTGAACGTGCGACGGGCTTCAATTCTTGCATTAGTTGGATTTTGTACGCCCACAAACCAAGATCCTTCCGCGAAAGCTTCGCTAAAGTGGATGAGCACAGCTCCAATTGTTGCGCGCTATGGCTATGGCGGATGGATTATTTTGGAAATAAATTTGCACGATTTGGAAACGTGGTTCCAGAGTAGGTCTGTTCATTAAAAATGGCAAACCAAACTAAGTATAAATAAAGTAACGATGTCAAAAAGGCCTACTCTGAAAAAAGTATTGCCTCATTGAAAACAACACGTCTAATAAAACCACCCTTTAGTTTTTTTTAAGTAGTATTGATAAAGTATTAGAAACATTTCTGTAGGGAGGTGGCCCCAGCTTTTTATACTTCGGCCCGGATTTTCTTTCGGCGGCACTGTAAGTAGTACATATAAAATTACGAATATTAAGAGAAAAGTATTTAAAAGAGAAATTAATTGAAATAAAGCGCAATAAAGGGAATTCATTGAGAGTGCATGAATAAATTTAAAATAGTACTTACTTTCATTAGTTCTTTTCGATCATTCCACGTTGGCTATTCTACCGTGCTATTGATATTTCGATTTTCTATTCTCGAAATTTCTTGCAGTGTCCACTCCACTAACAATAGCCTGGGTGGACAGGCTATGGTCTGCGAGGCGGTCTTTTTTACCTAACCTTATTATTCTTTTGCCTTGCTTCACTTTACAACATTAAGTGCAACGCGTTGCATATTAAGTGCAATTACAGTGCCGATCAGAACCCAATGATAAGCTTTTAGTTTTACAGCGGCTACACATAAATACATACGTATAGGCATATGTGAATACACATACATACATATTTAGAAAACAATAATACATACCAATAAATGCATGGGTGTTTGTATATTTATACTTATAATATATATATATATTAACGTCCATTGTGCCATTTTGCAGTAACATTAGAAGACAGCTATGCTCTTTTTGTTTTTGGAAATAATATTAAATACATATGTACCCATATGGTTGCTTAGAATTAGAACAACGATTTTTTTTTTTTATAAATATTGTTGCATTTTACTTTATACTCGTTCACTTATCATTTCTTTTTTATTTTCCTATTTTATGTTGCATTTTGTGTCGGATTTCCATTTAAGGTTCAGCACTAAAATTTCGTTCGTCGCTCGATTTGTGTTTGCATTCTAATCAAATCTGTACGCGGATATGTATATATATATATATATATATAGTATACAAACATGTGTATGTGCATTTGCACGTGAATACTAAAAAATACGTATAAAATTTTCATATAAAGAAAATAGTACTGGTGTCTTTTAGCTTTTTTGGTAGAAGAAAAAAAAAGAACTTACCGCGGTTTGGGGAGGAAAGTGTGTAACGGCTAGTTGATTGTTGGATTTGTGCTCACGAGAGGTCACTAATTGAAATGCATCACGAGTTTTCTAGCTGCATTTATTTACTACTTATGTATAGCGTTAGCCGCAAGCGAAGGGGCTAAAGTTTGCTGCATTCTACGATTGCGTTCAAACTGGGAAGATGGCATTGGTATTGGTGGTATAGTGGTGGGGCGTTGATAGCTATGGTATGTACTCCTGTTGCAGTTATTAGACTTGTGGCGGCGGGCGGCACGATGACAGATCCAGCTGAGTAGGTTGGTAGGGCAAATTTCGATATAGACATAGTGACGAAGAAATGGCCGGAAAATGAATAGAGATGATGTGTTAAAGAAAATTGCTATTTAACGCAAAAAGGGCACATACGTATTTTTTTTATCTACATAACTTCAACTAATTTCGGTATTTTGTTTAAAATAAGGTTATAACTAAATATTTCTAGTTAAGGTGGACTTCGGAGCAGGGAATGATGCGGAAATGAGCGTAGCACCGCTCGCTTTGAAGCAAATACGGAAATCAAACAAAAACTATATCCACACAGAGCGAAAATACCACCTAAATGGTCTATAAATTGTAAGAAAATTAAGCGGATGTCTCTATGATGTTTTCCAATAAAAAACCCTTCTTATTATGGCTTGGTATGCCTTTCAAATAAAATCTGTAAGATAATCTGCGAAACTAAGATGAAAACTTTTCAATGTAATGAAGAAGGTGATACGTAGAATTAAGATGAAAACCTTTGCTATAAAATTGAGGTGAAAACTTCTTCAATAGATTTAAGCAGATAATCTTGCTTTTCGTTAAAATCTTTTCTTAATTTTATTAAGCCGGTATTCTTATGAATTTATTGCCACTAACATTTTTTAAGAAGATTATTTACTGAACATAAAAAACACATTGTCTTGTTTTAACTTTTTTTTTATTAAATTATACAAGTTATACTTATAATTATAATAATTTTAGGTACCTATATATTCCTACAATAGGTTTTACATATTTGCCTATAATTTTTATAACTCACATTCTTTCAAATCCTGTACCTATAATTTTTATTTTTATAATTCTTACATTTCTAAATCGTCTGTTTTTCAATCATTTTGGCCCTTACAATTTTCAGCACACAACTGGCAACTTTAATACAAATGCACTAGAAAGACAATGAATAAAAAAGAGAGCGTCACTGTTGAGTAAAGATATTTATTTTTAAAAACAATTATATATTTATTCATTGAAAACGTCTGGAACAAGAAATAAGTAAATTAAAATTTTTCGCTTTGAAAATACAAAAAATCTAAACATCAATATTCATAATAGTAAACTAAAAACAAAGTAAATTAGATTATTGACAAAGTACATAAATTTAATAAAAAAGGGAATTAAAAAAAAAAAAAAATTCCTTATTAATGAATTAAGTAAGACTGTAGTCAAAATGAGATGATTCCCTTATTAATTTACATTATATAATTTTTATCATAATAAGAAGTGGGCTTCTTCTTACCACTGCATATTTTTGGACAAAATTCCATCGAAGTTAATAAATAAGATATGAGTTATTCGTTGTTGTCAGTCATTTTATTTTCAATTAATTTATGGAGAAACAAAATTAAAAAGATTTTCTGGCGAAAATTTCTTCAATCTCGCTCTCCTTGGCCACCAAACTCTTTTATGCGTCGATCTTCTTTATTATAAGTGAACTTTTTAGCTCTGCGCACAACTAATGTAACTGTAATTTACATAAATTTAAAAAAAAAGCGATATATTTTTACTTATAAAGAGTTATTGAAAGCTTCATATATTTGACTGGGTTATAGAAAAAAGTGCAAGGGTTAAAAAAATGGGTGCGACCACTCAGTTTAGAGCAAACACAATTTCGAAAATCATGGAATTTGGGTGAAATAGTCACGCTCACTTTTCACATCTCTTAAATTAGCAAAAAATTATAATATTCGTCATTTTATTAAATCCTTTTGCAAATTTGATACGAAGAATTAAGTTAGATAGTGAAAAGTGTATAGATCAAAATTTTGTATTAAGTGTGTGGTACGTTACAAACATAACAATTTCGTTTTGTTTATATTTAATCAAATAAAAATTCTTAAATATTCAAAGGAAGAGTATTATATGAACTTACTGCATTTGATACAACAAACACAGTTTTGTTTTTTAAATAAAAGCATACATCTGGTATTTGAACCTCAGTTTCACTCGAGCTTAGAGTATCTTATTTACTTAACTTAAATAAGGCTTGTTTTGAAGTCTAATCTTTCTGCTTTTGCGCTAATTCTGTTAACATTATCATTGCTAGCATATCTTAGGCAACAAAATTCAATACAATAAATTTGTTTTTAATAATTTTTTATAAAACAATTACTCATTGGGTAGCATAAACTAAATAAATAAAAGTTTCCAATCGAATTTAAAAAAAAAATTCTTAAAATTTTCAATCTTTTAAGTCAGAATTTTCAAGAAATTTCTGGCCAAGATTATGATGACTTTTTGAAACTAGACGCTCAAAGAACTATTATTAAAATAAATAAATAACTCTTAAATTTGTTCTTTAATTTTTTATTTATTTCGACCGTTGGATAATAAGTTTCATTAAAACCTGACCGGTTTGAATTTTGTTTCAGAACTGACTTCAAGCACGGTTTTAGAAACTATTATATACGAAGTTTAATAAAGTTTAAAAAATCACAAGTTACACAAAATTTAATTGATCCAGAGAAATGGCAAATACAGGTACATCTCTACATATTTACATATACTTTACTTTGTTTGCAATTCAGTATTCTGTCTTCCCTTTACCTGTCTCATACTTTGACCACGTTAAAAAGGCTCTTACTGTCGGTTAATTGCTCTTGGTGGACTGCCATCTTTGCTGACAGAGGAAGAAAAGTTTTGCCGGTCAATGAACTTTACAATGAAAACGAACTTACAAAAGAGCGTCGAATGTGGAATTTTATAATAAAAACAACCAGTCATTACAAGAGTTAGTATGGCCTAAAGAGCATACAAAGCCAAACCATTAAGAAAACGAAATATTACAAAAGGAATGGTTTAAATAAAGAAGTACACGTACGCAGAAGAAGAACCAACTGAAGAGGTAAATATACAAAAGTGTGAGGTGGAAAGAATCATGCACGAAATTTTAAAAGTCAACGAACTTGCCAACCAAAAAATAATAACTTAAAAGCCAATACAAATTAAATTACAAAGCAAATTACAAAAGTGGCCGTTTGCGTATGAATGTTCTATTTGTGTTCATTTAAGCTCGCATGTATGTATGTGGTTCTTTGATTCAGTGTACTAGTGTGGGTATGTCAAGTACATAAGTATATACATATGTATGTACAAAAGGCCATGTATGCAAGATTTATCATTACTCTGCAAGTCTGCAAGAACTGTGCGGCAGGAGATTGCCTTAAACCAAGACGTTACTAAAACATTGTAGATACCAAAAAATATGGACTTTCGGAATTAAAAAATTAAATAAATGATATAAGCCCCCGCTACGATGACACCTCAATCTTTTTAAGTAAACACAACTTCATAATAAAATCAAGTAACATTGCATCGCCGCTTTTAATTTCTAAAGAAGGGATTGGAGAAAAAGGTAGCCCCGCAGCAGGCAATGGCAAACCGCCAAGTTTGGCCAAACATCGTGCTATACCTATATTGTAAGCGCCAAATTATTATTATTATTAAGTACAATTAAAAAAAGTTCGACTAAGATATCGATACGAATTACGATAGCACTATTAAAATACCGAAAATGACATCTTTCATTCATTCATTTATCCTAACACAACAATTTTACTTTTCAATTTTTTATTAAATCTAAGAAAACAGAGAGATACGATTCGGTATATGACAATTAATAATATATTTGGAAGAGAGAGAGAGAGAACGGAGGATACAGAGGAAAAAATAAATAATATTAAGTAAAAAATAAAAAGAAAAAAATAAATAAATACATATATATATATATATATATAAATATTATAATAAGTAAACAAATTTATATATTAAATGCACTCATTGGTATAATAATTAATTAGTTGTTTTTTTATAAACCAGTGCATTTTTTAATTTTCTAAACCTAATATGAAGAGGGTTCCAAAGACGTATGGAATTGATAAAAAACTGACGTTCGGACACAGGGGTTCGTTATTTGGTGTGTACTAGACGTTCAAACCTCGGAGATAGGATAAACTAAAGTCTTTCGTACAAATAACTAGGCGGCTTAGATTTTATAATTTTGTGCGAGTGTTCTAACTTTTAATAGGCCAAAATGAAATTATGAATAACTCATGTCAAGTCTTTTTAGCCCGGACACAATTTGCATAAATTTCACATCCACAAAGAAGCGTAGATATTAAGTATGCTTTAGCTGATAACAGTCTTATATTTAATGGAGTAAAAGTCTGCACTGCCCAGATTGTACGAAGCATACCGTACACCCTTAAACAAAAAATAACTCGAAACGACAACAGCATCTATGTTAATGAGCATGACATTAACAAGAACAAAACTGAATGTGTGGAATCCTACTTAGGTTAAATAGGCTACTTTCATAAAGAGTTCACTCGATGGTCAAAGAATGCAGTTTGATAATTATAATAGGATTAACCCCAGTCCAGCATTACACTCCCTTAAATCATACCAATATTTTGGTAAATCATAATAGCCCTTCTAGTTTTGAAATTGTACAGATCTTTGAAGAAATCGCTCCCACCCCAACTCCTCCTCCTCTACATATCTAAATAGTATATTTCGTAGTACGCCACACTAGCTTAATGGACTCCCATTTTTCGCATCCTTACAGCTCCTACAGAAGTCGATTCGCAGGACTCCAAACTTGGGAGATATGTGGCCAATAAGCGAGTAAACCCGTGAAGAGATTCACATACGATTCCAGTACACTCTGTGTTCTTTGCTAATTGGGTGATGGCCAAAGTTAACGCGCTATCTCGCATATGTCAGATGGTCTTTCTTCTTTTTTCTTTCTTCTTTTCCTTGCTTGCGAAATCATCTCAAAATGGGGTATGTGTTTCAGCCGGGTATCCCTAGCTTTATCTCAGATCCTCCTCATGTCAACCTCTTCAAGATTCCCTGTCTGGCCGTCTGTGAAGTGTACCTTGAAATTGTAGCTTAAGTCGATCTCCGCGATCTGATAGTCACAAATTTTCTGTCCCAACCCGACTCGGTTTAGGAAGGAGGCATATTCTTATCCGTTGTCTACAGCCTGTTTGACGCCCCCGTCTAGAATACTCCCGGCTTCTGATCACCTTGACTAAATATCTATGGGTGTCAACTTCCACCGTTATGTGTAGATCCTTGCAAAACTTGAATCATGAAATATTTTTGGCTCTCTCAACTTTTTCTTGAGAGTGTTGAAGCTGTGATCATTAGGATCGGAAAAAGAGAATTTTTCCGAGATGTGCCAACAATCTACCCCGATAATATTCGAGTTATTAATCGAAGCTTCTATTATAAAAGGTACGAAAGATAAAGTAATGAACAATAAGTTAGAAACTGGAATACCTCAATCATTATTTCCCACAAAACCTCACCTCACCTCTCGCTGTTCCGCCTGCAGGGAAAGATTACGAAAGGATATTGGTCAACTTCGTCATACATTCAGAAAAAACATTTCTTGACGCTAAGAAAAATATATTATTCCTAGCAAAAATTTCCTTTAAATCGCATCAAAAACATGGTTCCCTTATTGTGAGTAAATAATTTTCTTTGTCCTTAGGAAAAATTAACTTGTCAGGAGGATTTTTTTTTTATTAATGTTGAGGAAAATGACAGTTTTGTTTTGCTTGTCTTGAGGAATGGAAAATTTCCTTAGTTTGAAGAAAAAAAAAAAAAAACATTTGAATTTTTACCGTTATATATTTATTGCTTTAAAAGCTTCCGTTTAACCGAGACCTTATTATTTACAATTTTTTTATGAACAGGAAGCTATTTTATATATTTTATGCTTAAAAGTTGCAATTCTAAATTTCAGATTTTAATACGATATAACAAATAGGACTTTTGGTATTAAATTATTTGCAGTTTTCTCTTTGCATGTCAAACGATGGAACTGCAACGCACACTATGGTTTAAATTCAAAATTATTTAAGAAAATACATTGCCACTGTAAAATCTGGAAGACTTCCCTTGCGATGTAGGATTTGCAAAGACTACGGTCCAATTTTGACCTACGGGTGCTTGCAGTTTTTTTGTCACTCCCGCCACTCTGTAAAATTGTTCAGTCGTCAAAGTCGATGATCGCGTTTTAGCTTAAATCGATGATCGCGAAACAACTTAAAGTCGGGCATTGTCCCAAAGTTCGCCTTGGCCATGGATGCAGTTTGCTATAATGTCTAGTGATTCTGAGTTGCTTCGTAAGAGCGCAAGGTTTGCAAAGTTTTAATCTGTTCTGTATGAAAATTATTATTATTTAGCATAATAAAGGAAAGAGTATTTTTCTTTTAAAGTAATACATTATTTTCGTTTCCATCACAATATGAAAACAAAAAACTTACTATGTACAAATAATCATAGATATATAAGTATATAATATTTTAATTCCCAATAATCAAAAGATGAATAAGAAATAAACAAAGAACTCCTGTTCATAAATCGTTTCATCAATTGGCATTAAAGCGATTCGTGGGCAATACATAAAAACAAGATGGATAAAATCAAATTAATTACCAAATAAATACATATAATTATTTTGAGCAAATCATACAAAATGCGTTGTTGCTGGTGGAAGACTTTGTATGTATTTGTGCGAGCGTTGATGTTGATTACTTACCAAAAACTTTTAACGCCGGCAAATATGTATGTATCTATATGTGTATGTGTGTTGAATAAGTTTTGTATGTCTAACCTTGAACTTTGCGCAACGTACAATGAATCTTTCTAGCTATTAGTGACTTACATCGAAAGAAATAATGGGCGTTGCTTTAAAGACAGCAGGAAGATAGTGGATTGAAAGTTTTTGTTTTCATAACTTCTTAGGATGATCTCAGTAATGCTTTAAAGGTGTTTGGTAGTTATTTTAAAATGAGAAGAACGCGCAAACCAGATATAGCCGAAGAGTATTTAAAAAAACAAAAAACAAGTTGCGGCAATATAAACTGAAAAAAAAAAAAGTAGTAAAATCTTAGTCATGCTAATATCATACAAATATAATCAAATAGTAAGTGCGACCGCGGTAGCCGAGTGTGTAGCTTATGCGTTCTGCACTTAGCGCGCCCCGGGCTCGAATCTTGGTCGGGGCAAGTATTATCAAAAATTATAGAAAAGCTTTTTTTTTACTATAGATCGCCTCTTGGCAGGCAAACCGACGAGTGTATTTCTGTCATGAGAAACGTTTCACAACAACATCAAGACGCACACCACAAATATTTGGTTATCTCAGTGAAAGAGAATATATTAAAATTTTACTAAAGCTTCGACTAAGCGAACAAGTGTTGGAAAATTTGGCTGCTGTCGGTTATGCAGTTCAACTGGTGTCAAATGATTGAAATTCAAATTCAACAAACAAAATTATATGAAAGTGCACCCAAAAAAATATGGTAATAATTTCCCAGCCATGTGCTTGTAGGGTAGCCGGCACTGAACAAGCAATATAACATCAAGAAGTTAGGTAGCATCCAACGCGTCTCTTATGCAGATCTTACAGGAGCCATTAGGTCGTGCCCACGAATGCACTTAATGCGACTCGGAATCAACTGCCCATAGAGCTCCTTGGGATGCTAAAGGTTAAAGCAATGCGTGAATAGTGGAGGTATTTACAAGCTAATAGGAACAGAGGAACAAACTGACTATGCACCTCCATTCCTTGTTTTCAGGCAAAACTTCACGCTAAAGTTAACCTCAAGATGGGACTGTAGTAAAGGGAGAGTGACCGAGGACGGCACCACGGCCATCTACCCCAATGAGTCCAAAATAGACTGCGGAGTAGGTGCGAGGGTATTCTCAGGAAAGCTCCAATCCTCTCTCTAAGCAAACATCTTATATGATAGTCAAGTAGCACTTTTAACATTGGGTTCAACAAAAACAAACTCTATGATAGTTAGGCACTATAATCTGACGTTTGGCTTGGCGGCCGGGTTAATGGAAATTTCTCTTGTCTGGTTTCCCAGCCATACAAACATATACGATAATGAGAGAGCCAACAAATTGCCAAGAACCGGAGCTAGTCTTGATGTATCCATGGGCGAAGCAATAAGCTGTCCGCTAGGGGTAATCACGAGAAAACTCCACCTAAAATTCTCACGAATGGCAGAAACAGATTGACCACTTACAGAATTGCAAAATAAATCTATTCCACTCATGTCAAATCCACAACGATGGATCTACTAAGTAGATCCAAAAAAGATATATGCAGACTGACAGCCACGATAACTGGATACTACGAAAATGCGGTCAAGATGCGCATCCCATACAACACCCGATATCGGAGCTACAATCTCGACGACAGCAGAGAAACAGTTATTCATTACCTCTGTGAGTGTCTGGCTCTGCCTCGTAGACAGGATTGTTTCCGGCGAGCGACTTGAACAATATTTCTAGTAGCACAGTGAACAACATCAGTAGGTTCATCCACAAATCCAAATGGTTTGAAAATTAGGAATCACAACTGCAGATAAAAGGTTTTAGGGGAATCAGCGTATCGAAATGACGCCCTAAGCGTAAATTGGTTCCTAGGTTTTTCTTAGGCAACGCTACAACCAACCAAACCAACGAGTATACTTATATTTAAAAATTAAAATTTGTTTAATTTTCTTAAAATTTTTTTTTGGATGGAATCAATAATTTGTAGCTCCGTATTGAATATTTATCACTAAAATTTGGTGTCGTTCAATTGATATACATATTTTTGCCTTTATGAGTTAAACTGAATTACAGTTAATCACAAAAATAAGTATGCAATGATTTTTTCAACAATTCCCACAATTTTGTAATCAATTTATTCACTTTATATGACGAATCATATATATCAATATTATATTCAACATTCGACAAAATTTGATCAAACTCTCTAATTTTTTTCACTTGTTTACATTTCCTTTAATAATTACCTTTCAGGTAACTTGAAAAAAGTAGAACGAATAAAGCTAGGAAAAAAATTTGATGAATGACTTTAAAAATGCAACATGAAACCCAAAGAATTAGTCATATTGAGATTTGGCAAGAGGTTTTCCCTCACACGGAAGCGTAGAATTTTAACATTGAACTAATTGGTTGCTACCTGGGCCTATATCTAATGGGTACATATATATCAGATATAGAACTATTATAAGAGAAAAGAGTAAAAGTTAATCCATAAATATTATAGTAAGATACGAATTTTTCAAGTAATCTATAACCATTATTTAAAGACTTATATTATAAAAATTTATCATAGAAGTATTTTCATAATATAAATAATAATAATTATGAGTAATAAAAAATTCTTTAAGTCTTGAAGGGCGGGAATTTTTAAGATCATTTTGGGATTAACTCGGAACTGATCCGCGAATACTACCATATAATTTCGAGACAAGTTCGAAATCACTTCTTGATTAGTTCGGTACTATTTTAGGTCCCGAAATAGCTCCATATTTCTAGACCTAAAAAGAGTTGCCTTACTCATAATTAATATGCAAAGACTATTGTAATATAAGTCTACAAATAAAAGTCTTTGAAATCTATAAAAAAATTTATACCGCTGATAATTATTATGGAAAGACTTTTATAATATAAGTCTCAAAATAATAGTTATTGTTGATTTAAAAAATTGTTCTCACTCAAAATTATTTTGAAAAGCCTTTTATAATATGAGCTTCAAAATAATAAATGCCGATAACTTAAAAAATTTTTCTGATTCATAACTGTTATCAAAAGACATTATGACTTTTTTAAAGCTCAACGGTCAAAAAATTATTATTCTGGATCTCTGATATATGTAAATTGTGTGTCAAATCTGTCAGAGCTTCCTCCTAAAATAAATTTAGGATGAATTTTGTATTTATTTTAAGAACTAGCTAAGCTATTTTATTTTAATTTTGATGCATTTGAAATATCAAAGTTGTTTAGAAACAACTTTGGGATAGAAAGGGTTAAAATACCTAGTTTATTTTATATTTTTGACATTTACCAAACCGATATAGAAACAAAATAGACTAAAAATAGTTTTGCCCACCTACCTTATACTAAACGAAACACAGTGCGACATACCCCTTTGCAGTCATATACTACATATAGATATGCTTGCGAGAAAACAAAATTATTGGGTTTTCTACTTAAACCCCATAGCAAAAATATTTACCTCAAATCGGTGGTTTACGATCAGCTGAGAAAAAACATTAAAACTCTAAAATGTATTTCTCTTTAAGACAGATAAAACAACGCACAGAAAATAAGAGTTTTATTTTCGAAATAAATATTTCTAATCCAGAAAATAAATATCATCAAAAAATTATTATATAATTATAATATATTATTATAAGTTATAAATTCATAAAATATAAAAAACACAGAATTACTTAGTTTTAATTCCTTGTTTCAATGCAATCCAAAAACATAACTTTTGAAAACTTAAATTTTATGACTTTATGATTTATGTCACATTATGACATATTGTGAATCATTCTATAGCAATTATTGCAGAGTGGCAATCTACAAAAAAGTCTTGTTCACCCGACTATTAAATTGCTGCTGATTAAAACCTACCTACGATGTGCAGCAAATCAACCGGTTATTAGTTAATTTTTTCATAATTGTATACACTCAGAAGTACAAAAAAAAATTAATAACTCATCAGCACAAACAAGCCATATTTGAAAAACATTTACCAATATGCAAAGAGAATGCAACGAAGAAAAAGCTGGCATTGAAAAAAACGCGAGATAATATTTTCAAAGCAACGAAAATTTCAATTTACTAGCTCCGATTTAAGAATTTCTTTTAAAGAGCACTCATAATCCGGCAACTAATTTTTCTTATTTTCTTCCTAATTACAAATAAATAATTTCATGATTGCAGTAGGCGTCTTTAATGCATGATTTGTAAACTTGCTTGTAATGATTCTATGTACTTACACATGTATATAGTACTACTAACTCTTACAAAGCTCTTTGAAAAATATCTATCTATGTATTTGTGTCAATAATTTCGTTCTAAGCGTAAAAATGCTTACCTATTAGTATCTATCCGCTTGAGTTGTAAAAGCGCTGATTGGCGCTACTCTACACGCCTACCACTGTACCACTGTCAATGTTTTCATATTTCATCATTCATCAGGCGCCAGCAGTGAAAGAACTATTTTTAAGTACATAAATTCGAATGCATTTGCCTAAGAAGAAGAACCCATCTGGGCATTTCGCTTCCGCCACGTTTGTTTTCTTCAGATGCGGGCTTTTACCAACCATTAGCCAGCTTAATTTTAGGCCATTGAACTTTGTGATATGCTCAGCTCATATTTCTTCTACTATTCCTTATTTATTACGAAGCTTCTTGCTTTCATTATCATTTAACACTTTTTATTAAAACTTAAGTTATTCTCCTTTAATTTCATATTTTACTTTGTATTTGATTCTCTAGCCCACGTCGTCGATTGGTGGTTTTAATGAGCTCTAGTTGTGTTTCCATATTGTTGCGTTATTTATCATTTAACACTTTTGGAACGCATTTTGGTAGTTGATCTATGCTTTATTCCACCTTGAAATGAAAGTGATGAAAGGTCCAAAAATAGAATATGATACACATCAAATTCACAAATAGCGAAGCAGAGAAATTTAAAATTAAACTTGATATATATGTATATATATATATATGTACATGCGTATACAACGTGAAGCGAATTAAGGTATATATATAGCGGATATACGTATGTAGTGCACAAAACATTAGGGCACCCTAGAAATTTGCAATAATTTGGTTTTATTTAAAAATAGGGTATTATATATAAAAGGTCCTTACAAGTATTCCTAACATACAAAAATATTTCCGTAAATGATAAATTTTAGCTTTCATTTTGTTAAGAAAAAACAAAAGTGGTTTATAATTGGGTATTATTGATAGGTAAAGCGAAATGTCCACATTCAATATTTTGTTTTATTTGTATGCCTTTTTTATAATGGCTTTCATCCGTTCAGGCATGAAGTGAACTAAATATTCTGATAGTTGTGCCGGTATACCGTTATACCAAAACTTTCCAATTACTTTATCAATATCTGATAAAGTTCTGGGTCACGTCTATGTGGGAAAGAACCGCTTCAATTGAAATATTCAAAAGCTGCCCGTATTTGATTACAGCCACATTTCAATCCACCAAAGCCAACTTTCCAACACCAACGTAGGGAAAACATCCCAGATCATCCGGCCATACCGTTTTATGTCTGACACACTAATTATTGAAACGTTCGCTGACTCTTCTGCCACTCCTTCTGAACCAAAAATAGTAATTTTGGATTCGTCCGAAAAGATTACTCTTCTCCAATACTTTTTGCATTCCTGCCGTCAAGAGTGGTTTCTCTCAGGCCGACGGGCAGTCAGTCCGGCTTCTTGGAGACGCTATCGTGCGGTTCACTTTTTGATTTCGACTCCATTTATGTTCTGAACTACACTCGCAATGGCTTCAGCTATTTCGAACCGGTCCCCGATTTTTCATCCTCTACTGTACATCTTATATGTAGAAAATCTCAGGTCAGGATTTTAGGAAGTTTTTAATGTGTATTTCGTAGGTATAATAATTGGGCGTATAGTGTACTTTATGCTTGGGATAGGGTTGTCACCTGTTTAAAAAAAAAACAGAAACTACATAGCTAACTTCAAAAGGGTTCCCATCTGTTTGAAAACTCCAATTTATTTAAGTTATAGACGAGTTATATGAAATATTAAAATAGGAGTGCAAAAAACTTCTCGACGAGGAGAATATTCATACCTATATTTTGGAGAGGGTTGATAGTTGCTTGAAAAATCGAATTTAATGAAATTATACACAAGTTCCATGAAGTATTAAAATATGAGTATCAAACGTTTCGTTACGCAGAGGGGAATGCTATATTTTGAATAGGGTGATGACCTCGTGCTTGAAAAGTTGAAATTAATAAAATTGTACCCAAATTATATGAAATTTTGAAAAATTGGTGTCAATTGGTTCTCTCAGCACGAAGGTTCATAGGTTATTTTCCCAAGGTTGCCACATATTTGAAAATACGAATTTAATTTATTACACACAAGTTAAATTAATTATGAAAATATTGGTTCCAATCTGTTCGATTTGCTGAGGAGAAGACTTACAGCAAACAGAGGGTTGCCACCTGTTGGAAAAGTCGAATTTAATTTTATTATACACAAGTTATTTGAAATATTGAAATATGGCTGTCAAACGGTTCGTCTAGGCAAGAAAGTTCAAAGCCAACTTTATGAGAGTTGCCACCTGTTTGAAAAGTCGAATTTAATTTAAATGTAAACTATTTATATGAAATAAAAAAAAAATAGATATCAAACTATTTGCATAGACGGGAGAAAGTTTAGAGGTATATTTTGAAGAGGGTTGCCACCTTTTTTTAAAACTCAAACTCAATTAAATTACACAAGGATGTAAAATATTGAAATATGAGTGTCCAACTCTTCGAACAAGATACATACATACATACCTATGTTTTTGAGACGTTTGCCACTGTCTCCGGAATCCATTTTAAAATTATTTAAGCTTTTCTGCAAAGGCATTTAAGTAACTTTTTTTTCAAGTTACAATAAATTCCCAGGAAGAATATCATACATAGGCGATGGAAATATTTTTTAACCCCTTTGTTATTTTTAATCAGGAAAGTTCTTCATAAAATCTAAGACAATTCACAACATTGATTTGGTGTTTTTTTGAAAAAGATTGATCTGTTTCTCAAGTAAAATCATTTTGCGTTTTTCGTTTTTCGTTTTCTTCACAGAACACCTGAATTTTATTAAAGAACTTGAAAGTTTTCAAAAGGATATTGAATTTAGAGCAATCAAAAATATCTTAAATTATCTGAGTTATAGAAATGCCCACAAACAATTCTAATCATATTTTTTAGATCTATGCAGTGATAAAACATCTGAAAATGTTATTTAAAGATTTTGGCCTGAAATGCCCTCAACGATTTTCCTATGCATCCTTTAATAAAAATATATAAAGCGAATTACTTTCTTTTGGTATTTTCTCAGAACTCTGTTATTTTTTTGAAAACCTCTAAAGTTTCAATAAGGATAGTGGTTTTATAAGATACAGAAATATGGGTATCCAATCAAAGAATAATATTTTTTCGTAGTCACGCTGGGGTAGAACTCCCCAAAAATGCGCTTTAAATATTTATCCTTTTATATCCTTGGTAATTTTCATTAAAATTTCTTAAGCAAAATATGCTAATGTGGAGAATATTCCAGGTTAAAAACTCTAAATGCCATTTTCGAGGCGTTTTTCCAAATTCTTGCAGGTTTAGTTAGAATATCATAAGGTTTTTTTTTTTTGAGTAAACTTAAGCCATAAATAATATTGGAACAGTTATCATCCATCTAACAGTTATCGTATTATATAAAATGTCTAAGCGAGTTCCCTCTGCAGAGGGGAATCTATCATGTTATTTAGAAAAAGAAAATATTCATTCCTTTTTTAGGATCCCAGTTTATGGCCCGAGTCCGAAGCGGTATTGATTAAAAAAAACAGCATGCACCTTTCATAATAAGAATGAGTTCTGGAGTTGTAAAAATGTAAGCGCAGACACCTAAGCGCTTTTATGCGCCGATCAGCGAGACAGTCCGCATATTTATTATGAGAGTTGAACATCTCATAACAACTGAGAGATACCAACAATGACAACAAAACAACACTGTGGCAACGGAATCGCGTTTCAGGAATCGGGGAACATCGTTATTCTTGTCATTGAAACAAGAATAATAAACGGGATTTGCGATTCGCTATAGATATGCAACCAACCAATCACATCAATGTACCTTTGTAATTTTTTACGTTCCTCTCATGCTCAATTTGAGTGGCTATGAGTAACAAATTAGAAGTCTACTTTTTTCTAAGAACAAGAGACAAATACAGATAAAAAGAACACAACCGCTTACAACTGAGTGTAACTCTCCCACTTAGCAAAGGTGTGTGTGTGTGTGCGTGTGTGTGTGTGTGAGTGAAGTGTCTATAGAACATTCGCTTGGAGTGAGATCTTTAGTAAGCCGTATCGAGCGTAACTCAAAAATGAATGAGCCATGTAAACGAATATGGCAAACGTTGCATGACAGCTTTAATAATGGTCTTACGCCGCCAGCCACATTCATTCTAAGCCACCTGTGGAGGTATGTACGTATGTACATATATATGTATCTATGTATGTATGTGAGTGCGAGTGTGTAAGAGCGCAAACATGTAATGGTATTTGTATGCGATTGTTCTATCCAGAATTTCTCTTCTACACTGACGTCGCAAGCAACATCCAAAAAGCAGGCTTCTAAGGAAGACGTGCGCTCAACGCGACGCAGATGAGCCAAATTTCAGCCAGGTAATAGAGAATCAAGAGGTAATTCTTGCACGTAGTTGAGTTGAAAGAGTCACGTCGCAAACTCGATGCGAGTTATGAGCATGAAGGATGATAAATTACTACGATTGCTTTCGTTGAGTTACGAACAGAGCATTTAGAATACACATAGCCAGCCAGCGTGTTTATTGAGTGAATGAAGCTGTAGATTTATCTCTTACCACTGCCTATCACACCATTGGCATTGGCTACTGCCATGGCCGCAGCACTCGAACACTACACACAAGTTTATCAGAATTTTCTTCGCATGCATGTGTGCGTGTATATTGTGAGAGTGTGGTGTGATAATTGCGCCTCGCTCGCTGAGCGTACCAATGCGTGTAAAAGTCTAACTATCTATGCGCGATTGACTTTCAGGTGGCACCTGAAGCCGCTCAAATTCTACTCGAGCTCGAGCTCAGCTTTGTCGAGCGTTGGCTTATAGCTGCATGCTAACAACGTGTATGTGTGTATGTGTGTTTTTAATTCTGAGCGAATGCTAAATACTACTTACGTTCACAAATGTGTCCATGACATTGATGTTGCGATGCGACTCATCCGTGATTCAGTTTTCCGCAAGCAACAATACGATCGAGACACGGTTTCGTAAGCGTTTTCTGGATGCGAGACTTATTTTAATATTTAATATGTGTTAACCAATTAACTAACCAAATAATCAACTAGTAAAATACAAAAAAAAAAAAAACTAAAGCACTTACATATTTACACTATACTTACACAGAGTCTGCTAGAACACTGGCTATGTGATTTTATTGTGGAATCGAAACGAGAAGCAAAACAAGAATTAGAAGACATGATAGTGATGGAAGAAATGAGCTAGCAACAAGCAACTTAGTTTGGTTAGAATAGTTGCTTAGAAAGGTTGCAAATTTTTAATATAAAAAAAAACACAAGCAAAAAAAAACACACATGTACAAATACAAATGCAACAACAGTTTTTCACACACACATACATCTCAATTTAAATTATATGCAAAATGTAATTAGTGAGCTTGTGTTTGAATTGTGGAAAATTCAAAAAAAAAAAAAAAATTGAAATGAAGAAAATTGTGGCAGTAATATTTTTGATTAAAAAAAATGGTATGTGCAAATTGGCAATGAGAATTCTAAGCAAGCAGTTTTCCGTACAGCAAAACTATGAAGCATTGGAATAAAGAAAAATATGGAATAGCAGAAAGTGTAAAAAATAGCAAATAAATATTTTGCTTCTGTAGAAAATATATTTAAATAGCGCTAAGTAGCTGTTAATTGTTAACCCATAAGACTGCATTTATCGGATTAAATACCTAAGTTAAGCAGCAGTTAAGTGAAAAACAAAAAAAATTAAAATGCAAATAAAAATAAAAATATGAAAAGTTTAAAAAGTTATAAGAAGATATGCAAACAAAAATTGAAATTAAAATAATACATTTTATGTTTAAAAAAATCTTATATTAAAATATAAAAAAAAAAAACACAGCAGCATTGTTTCATATTGAAAATAAGTTGGTTATTAACAAAAAAAAACTTTATCAAGCAAAGCAGTGCAAGTGCGAAATTTCAACTATTATAGTAAAAATTATAAATTGACTTAACACTGAACGGTAACATGGCACTCAAATAGGACAACAACAATCTAATGACAACTTTAATGAATACCCACACACACACAATTACATACATATATTCATTTACGTGTTAATTATTGTTGCTGGAACGCTGCCTAACTTTACTGGAGTATTGAAATTCATATGGATTTGCCGTTTTGGATATTCAACAAAGCCTACTTCAAATTGGAGTACTCATTGTGTCTGCAAACGATTTATAAAACGGATTGTGGGCAAGACAATTTTTAGGTAAGCAGAAAGTTTCAAAATACACTTTTTTGTAGCTCTATAGTTTTTAAAAAAGCTTGTAACTTTTAAATTGTTTTCAAGTTTTTTTTTTAATTTTTTATCAGTATTTAAGTTGTTCTCTGCTTAATTTTTTTTTTTAATATTTGTAGTTTTTGAAAATAGTTTTTAATGTTTTGGTAGCACTTTTCTTAATTTAACTTTCTTGATTCTGAATGTTTGTTCTTACATTTAAATTTTTATTTTTTTTATATTCCAAATAAGCGGAAAGCTTTAAAGTAAATTAATACAGAACTAATTGAAAAAATTTTTTTTCTGATTAATTTTGTTTTTAATTTTTCTTGGTTGTTTTAAATTTCAGTTCTCTAAAGTCCATTTTTTTGAGCTTTTAAAGCATTTTTAATTTTTTAGTAGAGTTCTTTTTTTACTTTTAAAGACATTTGCCAAATATCTGATGCTCATTACCGTAATAATACATAAATACGTAGGGCGATTTTTACCCATAATATTCGTAATATTTTTTACAAAAAAATAATTTGATAAAAAAAAACAGAACGGATACCTCACTTATTAAAGCAATTCAATTTTGAGTTACTCACGTTTGCAAAAATTTTATTTTGAGATATGTTGTTTGCTAGAAAATTCTACCAAACCGGAAAAGAGAGCCGAGCTTTTGCCTCCGAGTTGGCGCACTAGAAGAGCTGATTGAGAGTTTGAGCTGACTGAAGTTTGTGAGAAAAAGTTAGAATTTGGCAGTCATGGAAATAAAGAATTTCTGCCTTAAGTGCAATTTTTGTGTATTTAAATTTTTCATGTATTTTCATATAATGCCAGTTTACTCACAGACACACTCCCTTCACAAAGTATTAAACTATTTAACATTTATTTGACTTTTTTGGAAAATTCAATAAAGTTGCTGCGTCTTAAACACGATTTATGTAATTTTTAATTATTCAAAACCAGTATTGGGCAGTTGGGTATACCTATATTAGGAAATTAAGCTTAGACCGAGCAGAGATTTCTTTCCTTATGGCAAAAACCCTTACCTACTACTTTCCGAAAATGCCTAGGTTTTCATACACGAAAATATAATCATTTCTGGGTATTTCGTTGTTTGTTCCAACAGCGTATATTGTAATTTATTTGAGACTGATTTTTCGTTATACGTCATCTGTCATCCGTCAGACCGAAAACCAATTTGCCGCCAAACCAAATTTGGTAAGAAAATATATTTCTTATCGGACGAGATTATAATTATATTAAGTTATAAGTTTTTACAATATCAAAAATAAGGCGTAATTAAGCATCTGCATTTTTAGGTCGCGAAGCTCCATCCAACAACATAAACGAAGCAAACAAAAGACTGTGAGCACAAACGTGCAATCTCTCTGAGGAGACGTTTGCAGTTTGACAGACAGCTTGACAATTTATTTATTAACCCTAAACCACTTGCCTCACATCACTATGACGCTTTCTTGGCAAAATTTCTAAGAACGTATGCATTATAGATATTAAAGTTGCTAAATGAATTTTGGCAAACTAAACTTACTAAAACTTTTGAAATATTAAAGTGCTCTCGCAGAGAGCGTGAAGCATTGGAATGTGTGGAAATACCCTCAATGAAGTGTCAAATATAATTATAATTTCTTTCTGCTAGCATACAAATAAATATGATAGAGACTTCTGAAATATCCAATAGCCATTAAAAACTCTAGAACTGTTCTTTCAAAATATATGCAATGTGCGTCTTACTCCAACAGTTCAAATGTTATTTTTCTTTTAAATGCAAAATTTTCAGTTTAACTGATCAAATATTGAGAAAATAATTTGGAAACCTGTGTCGCCCAAAACCAGATAAATTTTGCCTTTTGCGAAACTCACACCATATCTCGCATGAGCCCTCTCGTTTACCTGTATTCCAAGTATAGAGTAAAATCTGATAAAAATAAAAACTACTAATCAGTTCGTTAAGTAAATATTTCTCTATTCTCTGTGCTTAATTTTAATTTTGGAAGCCCTTTGCGAGAGCTTTTTCATAATCTTATCCTATAACTCGAACCAGCGTCACACTTTTTATCAGAAATGAGAATTTTAGAATTTAAGTCACATACGTGAAGTAATCAAAAAAAAAATTGCATTTGCCGCACAGCATATTGTAGACAGGGGAAACCTAAGTTGCAGGGTTAGAATCTTAAAACGAAAAAGTTTAGAAAATAATGATTAATATAAATCACCGTTTATGCTAAACAAAGATGCAAACATACTTTAGGCTGATAAAGATTCATGCGCTCATCGTAGAGAACAAAATCACTTTTCTAATTAATAAGGAAATAGAGAAGAATGTACATACATTACACATATACCAAAAATAGTTCGAGCATGTGTCAGCTAAAGAACAATATATTATGCTGTAGTAATAATTGTGATGTGAATGCTATTGAAAAAAAAAAACAATTTTTACGGCTCAGCTGTCAGCTGTCAACTCAACTAGTAAAATGGGAAATAATCAATCGCTAGAGCTTGGCAAGTTGCTTACTGGCAAATATTATGTAAGCAGTCTAAAAGATACATTCATATATATTTATGCAAAATCGCTGTACCACTATTGATGAGGAAACAATATACCATTAAGAATTAACAAAGAAAAAAAGAAAAAAAATCAACTACACGTAATAGCTGTATAAAAGACTTAAGCCACGAACTTGATTGCCGCGACCATTTACTTTATAATAACCAATTTCTGCACGCTTGTAACAATGTAACAATTTGGTATTAGCACATTTAATATACTGCTAATATAAAAAAAAAATCTAATAAATTACGATTTTTTTCTAAATTCGTTTTTATTTTTTCATTGTGCAAAATAAATGTACAAAATCAACGAAAAAGTATCTATAGATTTTTTATGTTAGTTACTGAAAAAAAAACTACAACATCGATGACTTATTATTTGCAAAACAGGTTTAGTCAATTATTGCTTCCTCCTTTAACAAAATTTGTAAAGTTAAATTTCCACCTGCTAGCTGCAATTAAATATTATACTGAGGTGCTGTTTTTTTATTTATTTTTTGCTTTTTATTTTTGTATTTGGCCAGACAGTTCTCATTCAATTCTTATTCTATTCATTTCATTTTAATCAAATTTTTTTAATAATTCTCTGTTCCGCTTGTGAGTATTCATCAAATCTTATTTATGGTTTCTTAGTGATTCTTTTTGCAATTTTTTTTCTAACTCTTCATTTTTCGGCATTCTTTTGCACATTAGTATATATTTTTAAATATGTTGGTGGAAGCTTAAGTGATGGCCTAAAGTGATTAATTGCCATAGTGATTATCCAAAAATTTTCGCTTTTGTTATATCATTCATTGTAGCGACTTCAGTAGCATGCGTTAATAAAAATTTCTTTATTTTCTGTTTTTGCTGAATTGAGTAATAGAGTAATAGAGTAACTCATTAGTGTACAGCAAACAATAATTAAATAATTATTTTTTTTAAGGATATGTTCATACAAGTAAAAATTGTAAAGAAAAAAATTTGTTGCCAGTCAATTTTATATTTATTCTCTTAAATATTAACAAACTTAGAATAGTAGTTATGACTAAAAATAATTCGGTACATCTCCTTTACCATATAATTAGTATATTAAAAAAATACCACATATTATGTAATAAAATAGAGAATAGACAGAGGAATAAAAGAAGCTAATGCTCAAGAAGGCGAAGTTTTCTTGCCGGTAAATTTACCTTATTTGAATACATTAAACAACTCACAACAACTATAGTTAACTTAACTAAAATCAACCCAGCCAAAATGCTAATGATAATGGAACTGTGTTCAAATTTTTAAAAAAGAAAGACCGTCATTACCGCTTTTTCGTAAATTAACGTTTAGGTTTGAAAACCGCAATTATTTAACTACTTGTTTATATCAAAATAAAATGGCGACATTGTGGAATATATCTTAAGGCATTTGTTTTGTATGAGAAAATACCTGCATTTATTTTATATGCTGTACTGATTTAAAACAAAAATAAAAACTTTTTGTTTACTGAAACAAACGCAGTAAGATATACTTTTACAGCTATAAGAAATTAAATGAACCAAAGCAGTCTCTAAAAATTAAATCTGTAGCTAAAATACGACAAGTAAGTGTAGAAGAGTTTCCAGGTAATTTCGGTAAGAATTTCTATGCCCGACTACCGCTTTTCATCAGATTTTGAAGATGCTTTCGAAGTAATTAAAAAAAAAAAAACAAGAAAATAAATGTTAGAAGATAGTTTTCTCTCCTTTAAGTCTTCAAACTTAGTGATATGTGCAAATAATATACATATTTTCAATATATTTAAAATACTTTTTTGTTTTAAATAAACAAATAAAAAATAAAATCGAACCTCACTAATCGTCATTGTACGGTGGTAGTAGTACCCTTCCTCATTCAATCCTCTGTAGTGCCCCAGGGAAGTATTTTGAGTCCCCAATTTTTTTTTGTAATTTTCATTAATGATATATCTAATTGTTGGAAACTCTTCAGAACAATCGCAAGTTAATCAGACACTTTTAGAAGATAAAAAAAAAGTTGAGCGCTGAGAGTTTAATCTGCTCCCAAACTTTTCATCTATTAATTTCTCTTATTCAAAATACAATTTCAATTTAGTTATAAATAAATTATTAAATTAGGTTCGTAAACCTTCTTAGTCTGTAAGAATCGTAATATGTTCTAGACTGGTATTGAAAGAAATAAATAAATAATGATAGCGACAACGACAATGATAACAGTAATTATAACGATACCGAAAATGGTACCGATAACAACAACAACAGCTTTAATGATAACCATAAAGATAAAAAAATTATTTTAACTATAACGCTAACGATAACTTTAACCATCGCGATACCGATAACGATAACTATAAAATATCGATAACGATTGCTAAATAACGGCCTTGATAATGACAACGGCAACCATGAAGATAACTACATATATAAAAAATTTACATGACAACGATATCGATATAATTGGTATTCGTATCGATAGTGGCAGCGATAAAAATACCGATAGCTTTATGGAAAACTTTGTGGATAGAACTTTATGTAATAAATAATTTTTGTGCAAAAAAATCGTAGGCAGGAAATTTTTATATATTTTTGGAATCTTTACAAATTTAGAAGTCGTCAAAATTTCGCACAATTTTTTTCAATATTCCTGATTAATTTTCTATATACATAAATTTTATTTGGACAGTATTAAAAAGTCTTAATGGTCACTATCATGCCATAAAATTCTCCGCAAGTTTAAATAATGAGTGACCCATTTTTGTTTACTCGCTATTCGCTATTTGTGTTTTTGTTTTTTCTTTATAAATTGTTTGTAATGTAAACATCGATTTACAGGTATTTGATTGTTGTGCAATTTGCCCCTTTTCGCGCTAACAACGCTTCAGTATTACTAATAAAAACTTTTTGTTTTTGTTATGCAAACATGCAAACAAGTTTGCCGCCGCTCTCCACCGAAAACAAGCACACCTCGTAACATACACTCGACTAGAAATTTTTTTTTTTTTTTGTTTTTTGCAAAAATCAACAAGTCATTAAATTGTAGTCAAAACAACAACAACGTTAGGCTAATGCACGCAAACAAAAAAGGTGGTGAAAAAAAAGTTAAAAAGTTGAAAAGTTAAAAATAAAGCACAAAAACTCAAATGATTTGTAAACTGTATGTAAGTATGCGCACACATATTTATACATACATATGTATATACATACATATATACTTCTATACATATTTTGTATTTGCTCGTCTCTCGCATTAGAAATGTCTATTCACAGTGACTTTGTAAGCGTTTGAAAACCTTGACTTTGACTTTGAATGACTCCGCAGCACTCGTGATGGACGTTACAGTAACAAAAACAAAAACAAAAACAAAAAAAAAAAGACAGACAAACAAATACCAATGCATGTAGGTAGAGCGATACATAGAAAATATATATATACATCCTTACATAGATGCTTAGGTAATCGTGAGAGATTTTCAATTTGAGGCGCAGTAGTAGCAGCTGGAGCGCGATAGCTGACTTACTTAATTACATATTTACATAAGCGTATATATATGTATGTACGTATGTATAAATAAATCGTTTTTATTAAAAATGAAAACGCTAACTAAATGATATTGGCATCAAAGTGGGCTTGAATCGGTAAAATTGCCATACACACTTACTCGGAAATTTTGTGCCTATAATATTGGCGCAAATACGTTAATGGATTTTTGAGAGCTGTGATGTGACATAAGAATGGTGGAAAAAGTAAGATTTTTACCTTTTAAATTGACTCATGGAAAAAAATAAAGCACAAACTACACACAAGCGCATGTTAAGCTAGATAGAAGCCCGTTGTGTAATACAGTCATTTATATAAGTATGTATACACTTTCACATACATACGTTTGTATATTTGTATGCATATTTCATAAACTTAGGTACGCTGCATAGCAAAATGAAATTAAATTTAAATTTGTTAAAATTTTAGCGGTGGAATTCAGAGCCGCAAAGGGGGAGTATTTATTAATCATTTAAGTTTTATTTTCAATATAACAAAAGGATTGTTATCTGGTATAAGTAGATATATTTTAAAGAAATGTAGTAAAAAATATTTTTGACAGACGATTTTCGCACGCACTGACTCAGTGGTTGAATGATGGCATAGCAACTCCGTGTACCATGGTTCGATCCCTGGTAAAGTCTAGAAAGAAAAAGAAGTGTGATGAGGAGATGTGGTGATCTACGAAATAGCAGCTATGACTTCTACCACATTGAAATATAGTTGCCTTCTCATATTAATCTCGAATAAAAATGAGCCTCGAGCGCAATATCATAACAAAAAAAAAAACTTCTCTAAGCATGCAAAGCCAAAAAAAAATATAATAATTTTTACAACCTGTTTATTCTTTATTTTTTTTATAGCCTACATATTTTTAGATTGTTATGTATTTTACTAATACTTTTTGCTATCTGAAAAACTATTATTTTTCAGTAATTTTCCTTGGTTTAAAGAAAAACTTCATTTTACTACTCTTGGGTGGATGATAACAATACACAAACGTGCATCCCAAATACATATTAGTAATAATTTGACACTTATTGCTAATATCTTCTAAAACTTCTAAACACTCAAAGATAAAATGAGCATTGATAACGTTTTTTTTAACCCATTGTCTACCATCCGGCTCCGACGGTCCGAATAAGATTGTATTGTAGTGCCATATTGATATCTTGTGATTTTGAATTTGAAAACTCCTTGGCTTTGTTTATTTTCATGTATTTTATTATTTTCTGATCATATGAACTATTTTTGAAAAATCGTATTGCTACAGAAAAATTTCTAACGGGAGCTACTTTATATGTCCTTTTTTCTATAAGCTATAAGTATAATGAATGCGAATATTTTGTTGGTTTCTCTTAATGGAAATTGGGGCAAAAAACGATTAATGAGAAGGATTTTTATTATAAAATGGGCAAACAGATGGAAACAAGCAATAGCACAGCATGTGAATCATTAATTAATTTGAACGTTATATTTGAGTATACTTTCAATAAATGCCTAAAATACACAGTATATAAATTTACAAAAACAGAATCACATTCCTATGGCTTATATTAGGCTCCCGAACGGTAGGTAATGCTATGTTTTTTTTTTTTTTTGTTTTTTTTTTTTGATAGGCAAAGGGCTAAGAAAATTCATCATATTTGTAAACAATTTTCTATTGTTCATATTTCTGTATCTGCGCACTTGCAAACTTTAAGATGAGAACGAGTAAAATGAAATTGAAATTGAAAACGCAAATACGTAAGCAAAACATAAATATACACACGTACTTAGTTTACTGACGTGTTGTGATCTCATTGTTGTTGTGCAATTTAGCTAATTTATACAATACCGCATTTATTAGTAGGTATAATAATATTTAATAAAAGAAAATGAAGCAACATAAAATACAATATAAAATAAATAATGTAAAAATATATCAAAAAAATCTCACACTTACAAGCACTGTATTGTTTTATTCCAGACATTCGCTTAGAGTATTGCAATATAATTGAAATTATGTTCCTCTACACATTTTTTGCTATACTTTTACTTTTATATTAACAAAAGTGTACTTACAACTCATTTAAAACCTACATGTGTATGTGCATATATGTATGTGTGGCATCTGTTCGTAGTCATATGTATATTAGGGTGGTCCAAAAAAAAATTTAAAATCCAAATTTGAACACACTCAGCCCCTAGGATTGGTTTACATCAAAAAAAACATATACTCCTATTGTTTTTCTTTTTCTTCTGAAAATGTGCACAGAAGTTTTTCAAAGTTCCCAAAAAATATTCAAAATATATAAAATGGGCAATTTTTTTTGTATTAAATAAGAACATGTGGTATTGTTTTTTCGCAACATAGAGCAATCCTAGGAGATTGAAGCATTACTTTACTTCTTCGCCATATAATTTTGGACCACCCTAGTGTGTTTCATACATACATACGTAACCCTTCATCACAAAATCGAATGTCGTGAATTCCACACATTTGCATTCCATACAATTCTCAAGTCAATAATAAGAAAAATAATAATCATAATATTTCTATATTTTTGCGCTAGCAATTTAATTTCATTTACATTTACGATGTCGCTTACAATACGAGTTTATTTCAAATTTCATTTTCATTTTCAAGGTCGCGTTGTGTAAATTGACGACGTTTACTGACACATTTACATGTTAATATTCTGGTTTTTTTTCTTCGACAAATTTAAGTACAGTTATTGTATAGCTGATTAAGGCTTAATTCAAAATTTTGCAGTCTATATTATAGGAGACAAATTTAAATAAAAGGTGTGTGTGTGTTTTTAACGTGCTTGTGTCTAACTTTGGAAGAGCGAGAAAAAACAATTACAAAACCGTATTGACATGCAATATTTGTAATCTTGTACTTTTTTGTGTTCATTGCAAGTAATTTTAGTATTTTTCGTATAATTATCTTTTTAAGCATCTCTGTCTAACTGTACTGGCGTCTACATTTTTGTTATTTTCTTATTTACTGCTCATTATTTTTTTTTCGTATAAATCGTTTATTGAGCGTAGTCTTTAAGTTCTCGTCATCCTTGTCTGCGAGGAAAGTTGTTTGGCTTCGGAAGTAGTCATTTATGGAACGAGACAAAACGAAACTGTTCGCTGTTTCCCGTTTAATGACAATTAAGCCTGATTTGTTGTTCGTTGCGTCCAGCGGTTAGCATCCAATTCCGGGACTTACAGAATCACCCATAGCCGTAAAAAATATTAATCGATTGATAATTTGGGATACTGAGCTTTGCTAAAACTAAAATTGATATTTCAGGAAAAAAACGCCCACTATTTTTTTTTGCTGAGTGGCATTTTCAGATTTTCTTTTTTCAAAAATAATACAAACGAAAATTATTGCTGAAATATAAAACCTGCTGGAGCTATAATAAAACATCACTCTCAAATCAAATAATAAAATGTATAACAAAAAATATTTTTTTATACTTTTCACTTTAACTTGGGTGAATTTTGTAGCTTTGCTAAAATTATTTGTACTTTTTCATACTATAGCTACAAAACGTATGGGATGGAATGAAATTGAGATACAGATATATTTGCCCATTACACGTAAGGTCTGGAAAAGAACAAAGGGAAAAATGAGAGGAAAAAATGTGTAGTCATACTATATTTCTCCTCCATAATTCTTCCAGAATTTTTGATGAAACTAGAAGCATTTTTATTATGTATCTTCCCTATCTATTTATGGAGAAAATTCGTTTCAGTATCCAAGAGTTTACGGTAGCATCCAAATTCAC
The DNA here is from genome assembly GCA_951828415.1 of Anomoia purmunda. Taxonomy (NCBI): domain Eukaryota; kingdom Metazoa; phylum Arthropoda; class Insecta; order Diptera; family Tephritidae; genus Anomoia; species Anomoia purmunda. The sequence goes on along the minus strand of OX639996.1, from coordinate 28,281,524 downwards.
AATAATATTTCTTACATTTCCATGCAAGAATGATCGACACTAAAAGCTTTTTTTTTTGTTTGTTTTTAAATGCCTCACAGAAATGCTTTTAAAAATACCCAATCCATTAATTTAGATGAATTAATTCAAAATAAGTGTGCGCTTAGAGTATTAAACACTAGTGTGATATGTTAAGCAAAAGGTAGAATACCACAAGCAAAACAAAAATCACAAAAAAAAACCAATTAAGCCGGTGGTTGTTCTGCAGGCACTGCCATTGCCATTGTGTTTCTTGTCTTCTCGACTTTATTGTCATTGCGCTCTCATTGTGAGCTGTGATTAAATTCACAAAAAATATAAAAAAATAAAAATACCTACTAGTAGAAAGGCATACAAGTTCAATGACATCGAATTATCGGTCGTTGTTGTTGTAGTTCACAACTGGTCAACCAAATAGCCAAGCTAAACCATCTTCGGCATGACATTTTTTTATGTAAATTTAGGCTCACTATCGGGTGTTTCTTTACCTGCAGCAGAATGTTTAAAAATACTATTCGGTTGGTATATTCTCTTCATTTTACAGCCTTCCATTAGCACGAACATTAGCTAAATACGTGAGAATTTTATATGTAAATATTTTCAGGCATTTTATGCTTTTGTCAAAACTTGAAAAATTTTAATAAACAAAAATGTTTACAACCATGTTTGGAGGCACTAATTAGCTAGAGTGAAAAAATTTATACCAATAGTGATAAATTAGCTTGTTTGAAATAAAGCCCAAACTTTTATTGTCTAAATGCTAATAAAACGGTATAACTTGAATTTTTTTCTTTTGCCAAAGAGAAGGCAGCTTTTGTTTTATAGATTGCGATAACAAACTACAAGCAGCAGACAGGCTGTTTATTGTTTTAATTGTGTTTAAAAAAATACTCCTAACAAAAAATTTGAATTTCTTATAATTTTGTTTGCTAAAATATTTAGCTATCATTGCTAAACGAAGCATAGCTTACCTTTTACCTATTTTTATGTAAATGCTTACCGCCAAATGAGTTCAACATTATATAGGTTTCAACAAGTTGAAAAAAAATCTCCTTAGGTTTAAAATTTTATGCATAAAGAAGGTACTCAGATAAATGCGTAAGTTTTATGTTTGGGCAATTGGACAATTTTGTGCAGCCTGTTTCATGAGGACACTTTTATATTTAGCGAAATTTATGTCAAATAATAATTTTTCAAGTCTTTATACAAAAAATTTAAAAACTTAAATTAACAATTCTCCTTCACTGTATCTTCCGCCTCTCGTGTTTTACCTTCGGATAAGATGTTTGTTATTTCCATAAAATTTTATTAATTCCCTCACCTCAGTAACTTCCAAAAACCGTTGAGCGCAAATGAAAATACAGAATGGCACAACAACTGTAAAAATTTGCTAGGCATAATTGTTGCCCAAAGTAATACAAATTTTAATATTCCACTGATCGCCCAATGCGCTCAAAGTTTCCCATGTTTTCTCATACCGGAGAAAGCCAATTTTTCGTGGTAAAGGATTCGAGAAAACGAATATCATTTATTCGCCCGGAGCTGATTTTCTTTAAAAATAATATCAGGTTATATACATTTTTTGGGTTCCCCATAAATCCATAAACTTAAAAACTCGTGCTTTACTTTTTTCATACCACCCTTAAAATAGTACAGTTCGTGCTAAAGTTATAAATCAAAATTAAAAACCATAAAGTTTCCCAAAACACCAAACTAGAGATTTGTATACATTTTGCACAAACTTATTCTTATTATCAACCATAGATTTATAAAAAAAAAGAAATACAATGGAAAAGCCTTGCAAATATTATGAAAAACCTACAGGTGGTCAATTATTTGTGTCAGTTTATTTATTTTTTTTTTGTATGCTATTTTTATACAGATCTCTTAAGCAATAAATGTAAATTGCAATGATTATCAAAAAATAAATTATTTTAAAAAATCCATTTAGTGATTAATTACCATATTTCTACTTTTTAATTAAAAAAAAAAAAATAACCTTATTAAAATAATAAAAAAATAATCATATTTTTAACCATTGAAATCATATTTTAACCAAAGAAAAAAATCAGAAGTAATCAAAAATGATCAAACAACCTAATGCGATCACTTTTCCAATAAATTTATATAATTTTTTTGTTGTATATTTTTGCTTATTTTTCTTAGTTGCAATAATCATTTTTTTTTTGATTTTTTCTATAATTGATTATTAATTTTTAATTATAATAACACATTTTTTTGATTACTAATCGTAATATAAACTTAACAGAGGATTTTTGTATTATTTTATTTTATTTTATTTTATTTTATAATATTTTTTGTTATGTTACTCTAATTTGTTATATCAATATTTTTTTTTATATAGTTTTATTGAATACCTAACCCCGCCTTATTTAATCGAGTTAACTGCAATCATTATATAAAATATATTGTATATCTAATTTTTTAACACTCTTATTTCTAATTCTTGTTGCGCAACTCGCATTCAACTAAAAATTTCATTTAATTTTTCCCATGTCATTAGTACAAGCAACAAACACCATTACCAACACCTGCAAATATGCCATATTCTATACCAGTCTTCATGCCCCAACCTCTCAAAGAGATTATCTACAAAGTATTTCTCATATCAGCCTATTATAGCTGTCATTTATGTCATTTCCCTCCGCATATTGTGGTAATCAAAAAATTCCTTCCAAACAAACTCCAAATCCACATATGCCGAGCCACCGCCAGTAGCGCAACATCCGCAAACAGTGCGAAACGAAAGACTTAAGCAGCAAACTTGTTCCCAGCAAAGGCGACACTCCTTTTTATTTTCGTACAGTAATCACACAACACCACAATTTCAGTTTCTTGCAATTATCCAAACGTAAATTGTACATTTTAGCAACTAATAAGCCTAAGACTAGCGGCGTACGTACAATAATAAAATACAATGTAATGCATTTGAATGTGTGGTAGGCTTTAGATTGAACTTGTTGCAGGCTTGCGGCGGCAAACTAAGTTCAAATAATATGAGCATGAAAGCGTAAGAGATAAACGCAACTGCCGCAAGAATAAAGCAACAATAATAATATTTGCAACAACAACAATACTCGCATAATTGTGTACAATGAAAGCGAACAAATCCAAAGCAACCACAGCCATAGCATCACAAACGTCATGATCATCAAACACATTGCCTTGAAATCCTTGCCACAAAGCACACAAACATATATGTATGTATGTATATATTTAAGTGTGTGTGTGTGCGTGCATGTGAAATATCTTTCACGTGCATGCCGTTCATTCACTTTTCAACTAGAGTGCATTTACCTCAGCAACAACAACACGCCAGCATTCACATCGAGAGGGGTAGAGAAGACGAGTGCGGCGCGGCGTAGCTTTCAGAAGAGTCAAGTGAAGCAACTGAATACAGCCTGCAACTCCTATGCCTGATTTTATGCGCCAAGTGGCAATGATCCCGAAAATTTGCTGTTGACGTCTACTGCATCCCAGTGGCTTGTTGCTGCTGCTTCTACTGCGCCTCTAAATATCTTCCAATCATATCTACCCAAAGAAATGCAGCATTCTTGCTTTCGTTCTTCTTGTAACGTTTGCCGCGCCGTCGCCAATATAACCACTTTTTCTGCTATTGTTGTTGTTGGGCCAATAAGTTTTCGTTTTCGTTTGAAATATTCAACAAAATGTTGCACGCTGCACGTTGCCACCGCACATGTTAGAGATCAACGAACGATGCGATGAAATGAAAAGCCACAACAAACATAAAAAATGAAAGAAACAGAACAAGTCATAAAAAAAAATACAAAATAAAAGAAAATACCTAAGATATAAGTGCAATGCAGTTTAGTGCAGTGCAACGTGCTGGGGCAGCAGGAATTAGAAGGAATAACAACAACAACAACCAGCAGTTGACAGCAAAAAGTGAATCTTATACGAAGGTCTTTGCTTCCGTCGACTTTTTCCCCTTCTACATACAATAATATTCTTTTTTTTATTGCAGTTGTTATTCTGCTGCACTGCTGCACTGCTGCTTCTTCTTAGTTGTCGTTTGGTTTATTTTATTTTGTTTTTGTTGAAATGTTTACCTGTTGATCAGAGCTAGACATTAACAGCTGCCAAGCAACGATATTCTGTTGCATGCAACCAATTGACAAGAGCCAATGGCCAAGCATTTTCAAAGTATAGCAACTAACGTCGCAAACGCCTTGCCTTGTTGTTATCGCTGCTGCCACTGCTACCCGTGCACACACACACATACACATACATGCATGAGTGCATTGCTGCCACTAAATCTCCCCCCATTCTTTGCGGCACATAGCAATGGCATTAGAGATAGCCGCACGAAAATGAAACCAGTTCATAGGCTGAACACCAACTCGCATTTTGCAGCGACCATCCTGCAACCAAAAGACCAGCTCTTACGAGTTAGAGACTGTTGGATTCAGAGGCAGTTAGCAGGGTTATTTGGAAGCAGCTAGCCAGCAAAGCCACCAGTCAATGGCATGCATTGGACAAATGGTAAGAACGCTTGTGGTTAGAAATATTAGCAGCAACCACAATATAGAGATAATGAAGGAGTTATTGAGGAAAATGACGACGCGGCGTCGTCGTCGTCGTCGTCGTCGTTTAGAATCACTTGCCGTGAAAAGGGCGTTCAACTGTTGATGTTTCTAACACATATTCACACACATGCATGGACGCATATGCACAAATACCTAGGAGTATATATTAATACTTTTAAATAGGTATCCAAGTGTACAAGTGGCGTGGAAGTTGGCTTGAGAAATGGGGAAGGAAATAAGAGCATTTTATATGACAGCATGCACCGCTGTTAGCACAATGTAGCTATTTAAGATAGAATGGGCAAAAGAGAAAGGAGTAATAAAAAATGTCATTAAAGTAAATTATGAAGAAAAAATAAAATTATAAACCGTTTAAAGAGCTATCAATTTTTGAAACAACAACTTTATAAAGCTAACAAATATAAACAGAGAAAGTGGCAAGAAAGAGGTGCTAACTTTTAACAGATAGAATTTCATTTGTATAATTTAAATTTTATTTTAATGAAGAAGTAGTAATGAAATTGTCTTGGGATGCAGAAAATCTTTCAGTTACGGGTAGAGTAAAATTTTCCCCTCAAATTAACATTAGAAAGTCCTTAAGCTTTTAATAGCTGTATTCCAGAAGTATTTTATAAAGAAGAAATTATAATTGCCCATTTTGCTGTTTTTACTCAAATAAGGTGCTCAATATAGAGATGACAACACAGATATTGTATAATTCAAATGCTAAAGCAAATACAAGAATCAATACAAATGCGGTATGGATGAAAAAAAAACTATAGCGGTATCGATTAATGTGATATTTCGAGTGAAATCATAACTATTCGTGTTACTTGCCTAACTACTTTCAGCCCAGAAGTCAGTCATCACCCAATCTTCATGTAAACACAAATTAAGATCGGCCTTTATAGAAATTACAAACGTCAAATGGATCGCAGCAGAACCCTCTTGTCAAATTGTACAACAAATCTGGCCAAGAATTAAAACTAGAAAGTTCAGTTCATTAGTAAATATTGACCGCTACTGCATAAATGCAGCGTCCGGCGTTATGGCTTGACACCTTCCGCAGATCGCTAGTCCTCTCTTTGTCGATTAGATATCATCCACCCATTCGCTGATGAATTAAAAGAATTTTACACAAAAAATACTAAGAAAACTTTTCGATCCTTCTGGCATTTTTCCACGAACTCTGCGCTTCTTTCTCTTATTTTATAAAACTTTTTCGTTCCTCGGACACTATAATTTAATTAACACCAGTCATTGGTTTAAAGTTAGGCGATAGTAAGAAAGAGTCGAAATAAGAGATCCAACCTTTTTTGGCATCACCATGGGTCATGTGGCCCAAGTCCTCTTTAATTTCATTATAATTGCCGTTATCATTGTTAGCGTGTGAAATTAATTTTTTTGAATATAATTAAACAATCTATCTGAGGAACAACCCCAATCTTTTCATTTAACATTAGCCTAAAGTAGTAATAAAAAACATTGCTGATTCTGTAGTGGGGTTGTAGTACGAAACCCAGTAGAGGTATACGAGCCTTGAGAAAGCTGCGTCTACTCTGAAAGTGAAGCTATTTTTAGGGCGCTGAGCTCACTAATAATACAATGATTACTTGAGATACTTAAGGCCTCATCTGATAAAATTATTTGCAATTTGCGAAACGGCCTTCATTCAATCATCAATAGAGTTGGACGCGAGCTATGCGAACCACGAGAATACACTATTTTAAAAATACCGGTGCAAAATAAATATTTTTATTTTACTACAGTTTTAATAGGGTACCCACTTGCACTTCACAGAGGTGGCTTAACAGATTGCCATCTTAAATTCAGCCTATGTTATATTTTTATAATAGCGTTAATCAAACTTTATTGGGCCTGGGCATGGACGCCAGCCAAATAAAACATCAAATAGTATTTCACCTATACGTGGTCGCGTGTATGAGCTCGATCATCTCCTGGTAAAAGGAAAATTAATATTTTCTTCGCTCAAGACACTTGCAATTGCAGATAAGCACTATTCTGTTAGTAGATTGATTTGTAACCCCCAATAAAATAACTATTTCCGACCTTTAACTTTTTGTCATCGTAGATGTGTGGATTATTTTGTGGATGATATCGTAATTTGATTGGTTTCGCTTTATTTATACTACAAAATGTATTTTGGGTAGAGTTACCACTACTTTTCTAATTTACCGTAAGCACAAGTGTTTTACAAACAGAGCTATACATCTTTCTATAGCATAGTCTTACAAACAGAGCTGCCTTTTATTAAACAAAATATTCTAAATTTGCCTGACCCTCTCGATTTTGTTTAGAGGAGTAAACCCGATGAGTTCAATGACTTTACGCAAAAAATCTAGTCAAATGTCACCAGTATAATGCTCTATATTTCATTTTAACGCTTAAACTATTTAGATGCATATGCTAATGTTTTTAAAATGAAATGGACAGTTAATAGTTGCATTTCTTGAAAGTTTTATTTTGATTGTCAAACTATATTTAAAACAAATGATTGCCATTGGCATATAAACCACTTCAAATACGGTAGAGGTGACATTTTTAACTCATATCGAAGTTTTTCGGAAAACCGCTCGTAATGAAAATTTACAGTAATCGAACAAACGACTTAAATCGCGAACTTTTGAATTAGCCAATTTTTGTACTAAACTTAGTGTCCATAAAATATATATATAACGCTAACTAAAATGCAAACCTGACTTTCAAAAATATAGCAGTTACTAAAGAAAAAACAAGAAAAGTAAAATCTTTAAGTCAAATCGTTATGAAAATTTCTTTTAAAAATATACATACCAAATTTTTTTTTTTTTTGGGAACGTTTATTTTAATTAGGATCAAAGTTGTAGAGTGTTTAGAATGAGAGTATCTGCGGACAGTGGTTATAAAAAATTGTTTGGCGCAAAAGTAATAGTAAATCATATTACATAAATTTAAATGTATCACATTTTTTGTAGTTGTTGTTAGCATAAAATTTTTGTATTACAAAAATTTGCTTATAATATTCCTCATTCACTTTTATTATCAATTTCAAAACGCTTCCAACACTGCCACTCGCAACGCTCACACACCGCTACCGCTGCCACAATTGTTGAATAACAAAAAATAAGACTACATAATAAAATAATTACCGCTATGTTTGCTTGCAACGCACTTGCCTATTGTTTTTCAACTAATGATATACGATAACTTAAGTGTATTTTTTTTTTTATTTTTTATTTGCCCATAACATATCTCGTCCCCAGTCAAACTCGATATTCACCCTCAACGTCACCATCAATGCCACCGTCAGCGTCACCTTCACTGTGACCGTCATTGCTATAGCCATACAATTCCCCTCTACTTTCGATCAAATGGCATTCAACATCTCTCCAATGCTTCCCTTACTTTGTGTTTTATTTAACTTTTTTTTGTTTACCTTTTACTATTTTACATTTTGTTTTGTTTCATTTGTCTATTTGATATTTATTCAACGCTTTGTTGAAATTCAATATGTTCAGCGGTGGTAGCATCAGCGGTAGACACCTTACGGTACAATGCACATGCAACAGAGTGCCCCCTCGGCATACAAAAACAAAACCCATCTATCTATGTGTGTGTTGGAAAAAATGAAAAAACAAGTGATTCTATAATAAAAATTTGTTGTGCCAGTGTACGTATATTTCTTGTATTTTACTACGTTCGCAATAGGCAGGCAGGCAGGTATGCTCAAAACCGGCCAATGACCTCTACAGCCGGTGAATGGTAAAAGCGGCCACTTGGCTAACTGAGTTTGAGTTTTTGTATCGAAAAGTTATCTTTATTGTTGGCTAGTGTTAAGTATTTGATGTGAGCTTGTATTGCTACTATTGCTAGGGCTTTAGTTCCTCTAATACTTAGGCAGGTGTTAGATTTGAATCATATTTTTTTTTATTGAAGTTGCTAATGGATTCAGATTAGAAGTAATATATTTTTAGAAATGAAATGGTAACTTTGTAAATATTATTGAGGAGTCATAAGGTAGTAGAAAAAGTTTTTTATTTCAGCAAAAGAAGTTTGTAAATGGATACTAATTTAAATAATTTATAATAATACAGCTGTTACATCAAAATCGCAACTTGACGAGGATTTTGAGTTCAAGGTCTTCATCATGATCGGTAATCTGTTAAAAAAATATGCAATATTCACATACTTATATATCACTTACATAAAACCTATATACAGCTGCTTTAAATTAACAGTTAATTTAACAATTAATAAAGTAAGCTAAATAAAATTAAAAAAATCAAGATCCAACCAATTTGTTGTACTTACAAGCAACTCGATTTCCGTTCACCCGCAGGTTACAGTATTATAATTTTTGCTAAAATAACGGTTTTTTTACCAGCCTTATCGAATCCAGTTTGGTAAGGTAGACATACAAACATACATAGATATGTGCATAAAATTGTGAATATAAAAAACGCAAATTTCTTGGAACACCTTGCTTTATTTTGTTCCAAAAATTGCTAAAGAATAATTGTAAAAGTATGTGGTAGAAGAAAGATGATTTACTTGGCGAAAACAGTGAATGGAATAGGAAAGGGTTTATGTTTTAGTCAAGGGTTTAATTTTTTGTCAAGGCTACTGCCTATAGAGAATTCAAAATTCAATTTGCAAACTTGTGCTATATGCTCACCAAACTAATTTTATTGCATTTAGAAATAGTTAAATAAAATTATTATTAACCTACCTATTTATGTATATTTATAAACTTTTCCAAAAAGAACCATATTACCTATTATACCGTGAATCAATATTTTTTTTTTATTAAATTTTTTTTTTTCATTCAAAAAAATATTTGTTTTAAAAATATGGTTCATCTTTTAACATAACTCAATGTTTAAAACTTTATACAAAACTTAGAACAAATTCAAAATTTGTCAACAAAACTCGCTGTTTGCGAGTACTTGGATTTAGGTCTAAAAATCATAAATTAAAAAAAAAATTATGATAATATTTTAATGCAAGACGTGCAAAAACCTGTTATTTACAAATAATTTGCTCTCAGTGTTTGGTGGAGTGGACACCTTATTCAAATCATAAAAAATCAGATTTAAAAAGATGATAGTTAAAGAAAATATACCAAATCATTATGAAAAACCGATTTTTCATAGTTCTCCAGTTACGAAAATTATTGTACTAAATTTTTTTAATAAAATTCGTTTAAACATTTTATTACAAGAAACAAATAGAAAGTGATAACAAACAAATTCTTCCTTAAAAATTAAAGCTTTACACTTTCTTTATTTTTAGAAAAACATAGTAGCAAATTGGGGCTTAATTAACACCAAAATAGGGTACTATCAAATCAAATATTTTTGAAAGTTCTTTAATATAAGAAATTACTTATAAATTACAAGATTGCCGCCGGTCGCTAAGTCAATATATTTATTTTTAATATCTTCAAATATGAATCAAAAAAAATTTTGATATGTTTGCCACCGTCCTTAAAAATTAAATCTTCAATTTTTTTTAGACAAAAAATAGTTATAAATTGGAGTACGAGTTTACTCTAAGAAAATTAATTTGGAAAATTATTTAACAGGGTTGTCGCCTGTCGCAAAATAAAGAAAATTTTTGTTAGTAGTATATGAAATATGAATCAAACAAATGTTTTGATATGATTTTCAACTATTTTAAAAAAGGTCAATTAAATTAACTTAATTAGAAAATTACAAAATTTTAATCAAACGTTTTGGAAATATTTTAATAAAAGAAACAAATAAAAAGTGTTTACAAATAATTTAACCTCATATTAGTTTTTGAAGGCATTGCCGTCTTCTTTAAACATAAAACTTTTGAATGACAGCCCAACCCAAAGATTTTTAAAAGTTCTGTGATTTACAAATTTTTTTTACGGAAAATATAAAAATTTATTCAAAATATTTTAGTATGTGAAACAAATCAGTTTATTCACAAATAATTAAATAACAAATATCTTTACTAGGGTTGCCACCTAACTCAAAATTAAAATTTATTCTGATTAAATTTAACAAAAATTGCAAAACTTGTTTCAACCAAAACACATGTGTTTTAATAAACCTTTTCTTCAAAAAAGCCAATCATGCCATTAATTAAAAATAAAAAAAAAATTAAAAAATAAAAATAAAAATTTATTACGAAAATCATATTTCAAAAATTAGATTTATTATACATTTTGCAGGTCACAAAGTAAATTAGAATTTAACAACCAAAAGATAGAAAACTTCACATTTAATAAAAGTTAATAAAACATTCAAACTGATTTCGAAAAAAGGTAAAATCCGTTACCTGTAAATTAAAAATATTTTAATTTACGATTAACTGAATATTTGTATCACAAAAATTGTAAAGCTTTTTTTTCTTCAAGGTATCATATGACTGGCCTCCCTCTTTTATTTCGCCATTCTTCTTTAGGTACCCCTTCAAGTTTCCAAAGTCAAATAGATCTTCATTCTTAATGATTGCTCATTTATTTAAGAATCAAATCTCCTAAAATTAAAATACTAATTCATACACACTCAACAAAAAAGCTCATTTCCGGAACAAAGAACAATTTTCTTTAATTTGAACTGATTAAATGTTGTTTACCAATGACGTAACGGTTCCATCAAAATGAAATAAATAAAGTCCGGAAGTAGGGGACATTCCTTTAGCGAAAGTTCACCCCAACTATGATAGCTGTTTTTTCATCAATCAAGGCATTTTTTTTTTGTGTTGTTATGTATCGAATTTTAGTATCTTCTGATTACTAAGTGTAATTATTAATTAAATATCAATTATAAATAAATAGACAAGTAATTGAATTTTTAAAAAAACTTGTCTGTTCCGACCTTAGTATCAGTTATTGTCTTTAATTTGAATTGTTTTATAGAGAAAATCTCGTTTGAAGGGCACAAACTAGCACAAACACAACACTTTCATTTCTGTCATAGAAGTGTCACCTCAAATGCAACAAGTGCAATAATTTTAGTTTTTTTCATTAGCAAATCAGCGTACCGTTGCGTTCCGCTTTAATGCCTCAATGCTCAGGGAATTCAGCTGACTTCAGCTGTCTCTAAGTAGATATGCGCGATTCTCAGATTTGAGAACTTTTTGTTTTCCACAGAAAATTTATAAATGAGCATGGAAATGCAACCCAAACGATTAGCTGTAATGCTCCAAATTACAGCGCCAAAACTACAATTAAGAAGCTTACGCCTACTGTTGCACTTTTATTACTGCTGCACCGCTTTAGATGTTGCCAACTAAATTTGTCCTTTGAAACTGCTCGCTTATAGCCTTCGCAAAATGCATCAATGCAAGAGTTTAAAAGCTTTCATTCAAATATATACTATATGTAGGTATGTACATATGTCGGTAGATATGCGTATTTTGCCAACAAAGAGAGCGCAGCGCTATGAAAACAACAAAAAACACAAACAAAAACATAAAAAACAAGAGGACGGAGCAGAAAAGAAAGCAAGCAGCCGAATGAAACCCGAGTGTTTAGCTCTACACTAGGAATTAACGCGCCAGCCAATATTGCAACAACAAAAAAAGCAGCAATACAGCAATATATGTAGCTACAACGCTGACGATGACGATGGCGATGGCGACGACAATGGCAGTGGCAGTGACGACGAGCAAAACAAGTTCGCCAGTTCAATGACCGACCTACTCAAGCGCAATGAGACCAAAGTGGCGGCCTACAGCAAACACACACACACAAATGCCCAGAAACAACAAAAAGGCCAAATAGGCAGTAAACCAGTTGGCATAGCAAAAATTGAGTGAAGAGTATTTAGCGTAAGAGTATCTAGAAAAGTTGGCTAAAAAAAAGAGAGTATAAACGTTGTTGCGCATGCGTAAGAGAAATTTTAGGCACTGATTTTAGAGTTTTGTTTGTTTTTTTTTGGTATTTTTACTCTGCACAATTTTGAGTGCAACGGATAGAGTGCGCATGTGTCTAAGCGGAACTCGTAAAAAATAGTGCTGTTAAATGATTTTGTGCAGAAATTATGTTGTTGACAGAAACGAGCATCGTCGTGTATCGTGCTTTTACTGTACATAACTGCAGTAGATAAATATGTATATACCAAAATGTATATGCCTGTGTGTGTGTGTGTATTTTTATTTGCGTGTTCCATTGTTGCTTTGATGCTGTTGCTATTTCCTCGAATTGTATTGCACTGCTGAATGTCATGGCATTAACCATGGACTCTTTGTGCACTGACTGTGACTTTGAGCCAACACAAGAGCAACAACAAATGCAGTTGGTTAAAATGCAGTCAGTCAGTGAATTGCAGTTGACAAAAGAGCGACAGCATGCAAGAGAGTAATGGATTTGCTAAAGAGCGAAAAATTAGCACAGTGAAATGTTGAATGTCTTTTTCTTTAGGATGTTGTTCAGCTAAAGAGAACGCTCGCATTGCAACTTATCGTGCTTCTTGATTAGCTCGCTAGAGCTAATATTTATTGTCCTAACTTAGAATCCAAAAAACATAGCGAATTTAGGTGGTGAGACTCAGTTTTTGCTTTTTGTTGTTGTTGTAGTTTAAAGTTATACTCAGCGTGCGCCGCTAAGCTTTAAAAAAGAAGAATTGAACAGCAAAAAGTGAGCAACGACATACATACATAGATGGCGTTCTAACCAAATTCTATGGAAACTTTTTTCCCTCATTTAATAGTTTGAGAAAATATACCCTATGCTATGTCCGAGATTACTATTTAATCACCATTTCTAGAACCAGGCAAATCCGTTCAGCTGTTTCGGAGATTGGTTAGTTCACAGAGACAAACATACAGACAAAAATTTAAAAAATGGTCCAAAGATCACATTTTCTACATAATCGTCGCGCATTTTTTAAATAAAATTTTAAAGTACAGACGCTAATTTTTTATAGTTTTATTATAACATAAGTTTACATTACATAATATTCCAATATTTTAACATTTTATTTAACTTATTACTTAAAATTGCCGGAACAGGTGGCAGCCTTAAAACAATTCCGAAATGAAGCTTGCTCAAACCTTTTTCGTGTGCCATCAGCAATATAAATATTTCATTTAACTCATCAAAAAAAAAATTGATTAACCTTTTCAAATAGTTAGGCAACTCACTTTAAAAATGTATTGGTACGCTAATTGTATTTAGTTCACGTTTTTAATTATGTGGCAATGCTCTACCAAAATACCTTCAAAATAAAGCTTTGTTAAGCCTCTTTCATTTGGCCTCCTTTATTGGAAATTTTTTTTAACAGATAACAACCCTCTTTAAAATATTTAAAGTTGAGCTTTTTTAACCTTTTGGGTATAAACCCAGACTACAAAATTTCATTTTGTATTCTTAATTTAATTTAATTTGCCACTAAATATGTGTTAATCTTTCTTTTTAAATATCTTGGAAATGAGCATATAATAAGTCTCTTTCAGTTCACTCACTAATTTAATGGAAAATAACCGAAAAATCAAGCGACATCTCTTTATAAAAATAGTGACATATGGATGGAAATGGTAATCCTATAAAGTTTTATTAATTAAAGAAATACACCTATCAAAAATGATTACATGGAAATGCATTTTCATTAAACAAATATTTACTACTTTTGATGAAACCAAATTTTGTTTAATCTAGCTTTTGATTCATTCTGAATAAACCCTAAGACAATTTGTAGAAAAAATTCCAACAGAAGTTAAAAATAAAATAAATGGCATTTTGAGCCGGAGATGAGATTTTTAGAATATAAGTTCTCGGGTTTTATTTGCCAGGACAGGACTACAAGGTGAAGAAAAAACTAAAAACAGTTATAATTCTAATCTATATATAATTATATATATACCTTGTTCACACACACACACATTTGTATATACGTCTACATCATACGAAATAAGGTATGCATATACTTTTCTTTTTAACTTTCTACCTGCCATGTAAGAAATTATTTTTACAAATAGTTTGTGTCACAGAAAAATTTACATCAATTCTTGGTTGTGTTCTATATTCAACTAACACTTACTGTCTATTTTGCTGTCCAAAATGCGTACATTCTAATAGCAACTACAGCAACAACAATAATAATAACTACCAACAGTCCATCAACCTGTCTGGCATACAAAATGAGCGGCAGCCTCTATTGCCGCTGTTGTTTGAATTGAATTTTATAGGTGTGTGACGTTTTGGCTCGCATTTGTTTGAATTAATGTGTTTAGCTTAAAAACTACAAGCGATTTATGTACCGAATACATAAAGATATTCGAACCTGAGCAATTTTGAAAAACATTTTATTTTAGCCGTGAATGATAGCGAGCAAAGAGTAAGTGTATTACATGAAAATAAAGAATTCTGTGAATTTATTTTCATATATGAATAAAAAGGGAAGAAGAGAAGTAGTCATATGATACCCGATGCCCATACAAAACTAACCGACAAACTGACCAATAGTTTGTGTTCATTTACTCGCTAATATTAGCGATAGTTTCAGGTTAAGCTTCGTGCTGGGTAGCCTATATGTTTATCGATATATTAACAAAGATTTTTATCGTTCTCGAAATCATTATCGAAATCTGTTATTTTAATACTCATAGTATCGTTTGTATATATAAATAAATATTCCGATTATTATTTTTTTTAGCGATACCACCTCCAATAATATTTACCCTGTCACTCCACTCCCCCTTTCATTCAAACAAAAACACAAAGTGAGGCATGCGCGCATATCCATAAATACTTCACATAAAATTGTCATCAATAAATTTAGAATTCCATGAAGTGATTGACTTTTCGACATACAATCGCATTCATAGTACATTTAATATACATACATACAGTAGGTAGGTATGTATAAGTAGTTATGTGAATTAGGCTCGCACTTTGCATACATAACTACTAATTTCATACTACAAGCGCACAATATTGCATTTAACGTAGATAACGGTGCATTTTATGCATTTCATTTCATTTCATTCTTTTTTTTAAATCTTACTTCTTTTGCGCCCCATCGTACGCCCGGCTTCCAAGTAACACGGCACACATTTCAAACCAGTGTTTAAATTGATTTATATGCATTTTACCGTTTGAATGTAAGTTTAGCTTTACCAACAAGAATAAGAATTCAAAAAGAGCAGCAAGTATTTATGCTTGCCGATAATATGGAAAGCGAACGGATATGCTGGCGAGCAATGACTACGGGTCAAATAATCGGCGCCTCCCACACCGCCAAAACGATCAAAATGCACACGCGCAATTGGTTTAATAAATGACTTGCGTTAGCTGCACATGCGTTGTAATTTTGCTACATAAATATTTATGCTGTTTCATGCTTTACGCTCAAGTATAGATACTACAAAGGAATATTTTCAGTTGAATTTCATGTTGCATTTCGAAAGTTGCTTGACACTTATTTGTGTCACAAAAGCGCTTTGCCGCGTAACGGTCAGGCGTTGCGCCAAGTACATACTGTCGATCATCGGTAGCCACTCTCGGTGATGTCATATATGCAATATAAACTAAGCGCAAGTTGGTTAATTATGCCATTGGACAGAGTGCACACATAAAAGTACATTTTACTTACAAAAAAACAACATTTGAAGTTGGTAAATCTATCTCAAATTTAGCTACACTAATGCCGGTATTCTGTAATGCGGTATAATCTCAAGTCACTAAATGTGAGACTTTCGATTAGAGGCATTTTTTGTGACTTGAGACGTTTTCGGTATTCAGTAAGTAGCAGTCTTAGAAAAGTTCACCAAAGCCTGTGGTGAAAAGCAGTAGAGACAATGAGCTGATCATGTGTTCAGCTAAAGATGCAAAATCAATCTCACCGAAAATGTGTTCATCGATAGCACACAATATACTTTTTCAATTCCTGCTCTTAAAATACTAACGCAATTTGGTTATCGTAAAATTAACATTGAAAGTAACCCTTCAGAATTCTTATTACTGCATTTTATGTCACCCGATTATTTAAAATATATCAAAAGATTAGAACTATCAATAATCGATAAATGCAGCTACTCATCGATATGCACTTTCGATCTAAATGGCTGGAACAAGATACATAAGTAAATGTAAACAAATAATTATATTTATTATGCTTTATGAAGATTAAGTGGTATATTTTACAGATTGCAGCAAAACATAGCGTTAGCGTACGACCAAGGGGCTCATCGAGTGCTAGCTACTACATTTTCGCGTTTGTTTAATACTTTCCTCAATTTCTTTGGCTTGTGATCTGCCCAGGACCAGATGAGAAATTGTTTACTTTATTTTTAGACAGCTTACTGACTACCGAAAAGTTCCAATTAGTGAATAGGGGCTTCTTACAGAATGCCGACATAGAAGTTTTACTCAAAAAATAGTGTAATGCAAAAATGTTAAATTTATATACATATATATATATATAACGCTAACTTGGATGCTTGTTTGAAAATTAGATACCACTGTAACGCAATAGACAATGTGTTGTATGCTTTTTTTTTTAATGCGTAATCAAAATGCTCACAAGAATATGTATTATTTCAAAATTATGTTGTATGAATTTTATTTGAATATTGAACTATTTTACATATGAAAAGTATTATTTTATTTATTGAGATATGAAATATTTAATTTCATTCAGATAAATATTCCATCGGCATTATTTTTTAAATTGACTGCAGCTCGAGCTCAGAATATTTTCCTGTTTCTTCTTAATTTTTTTTTTGTCTTCCTTTTTTCTACTAAATTGCCCGTAAACAGCGTTTGCTTCATAGGGAATATCAATTTTTTAGATAACTTTAAAACTTACACTAATTCAATTGTTTCAATTGATGGCAACCCTTTTGGAAAATTTTTAAACAAATTTTCTTTGAATACCCATATTTAAATATTTTTCGTAGCCAGAACGTTAACTTAATTGCTTAGATAAGCGGCAACTTTGTGCAAAAACGTGTTTTTTACTCAATCATTGTCAAATCCTTTATATACTGCGAATGCACGTTTCCCTCCTTAGTCTTTTTTATTTGGCTTTTATTTTTTTTAAAATATCTGAATGAAACATTACTCCGAAATCTATCTATTCTTTATATAATAAATTTATTTTTCTTAGTTGATAGCAACATAAAAATTAAAGTTCTTTGTTTTAGCTCAGCATAATCATTTTCTCCCTCCTTGCGCCAGTATTTCACCTTTACCAACCCACCGAGAAAATCAAGCTAACCACCCGCATACTCCCCAATTCGTCTAGCCTGTCTGCCATTCGACGAGTATTTTGCAATGATTTGTTTTTTTTGTTTCTTCGCTACTATAATTGTAATTTTGCAGACGCTTTCGCTTCTACTTTGCAACTTTGTTTATTTGCATTTTTCTTTGCTGCCTGCCTTTACGGCCAGTGTCAACGCCTTCCACATTGTCAGTTCGTTCTGAAGTTGTGATTGTAATAGTTGTTGCTGTTATTGTTGCAGCCAACGACTCCACAGTTCATTCACACCCAAGGACGTTCGTTACTACCCGGCGCTGTAACCCATCCTAGATTTTAGTAACAAAACGATTGGTATGTAGCAGCAGTAATACTAGCACAGCAACAAAGTTACAAGTCCAGAAAGATATACTCCGAGTTAGTTGTATGTATTGGTGATGTTAAAGTGGTAGAACTGTCTGTGTGTGTTATCGTTGCAAACCCCTACAGGTCTTTTAATATAGACTTGCTCCGTTTTCTTTGATATAAATTATCAGGTTATTAATTGTAAGACGCGAGGTGGCTTTGGACCAACACATAATTCATTTATTTAATCTATAGCTATTCGAAAATCGTTATCATAATATTTATCAACCGATAAATGCATTTCGAATATCGTTATCTCTAAGAATAATGATGTTTGTAAATGAATGGATATCGACAACTGGATTGCAATATAAATATCGCTAACGATAAAAACGATATCTGCTTTGTTTATAATATCGATAAAATACAATCGATAACAGCGTATAATATTTATTAACCGATAAATATATGCAGAAAATCGATATCTATAACAATAATATTATTTCTAAAGAAATGGAGATCGCCAAAGAACTCGATAATGGTGGCGATTCCGATAATGATTGAAATATAAATATCGCTAAAGACAAAACCAATACCTAACTAGATTATAGTTGGGATACCGATATATAATCGATTACAGCGGATAATATTTATTAACCGATATTACCTCGATAATGGTGGCAATTCCGATAATGATTGAAATATAAATATCGCTAAAGATAAAACCAATACCTGACTAGATTATAGTTGGGATACCGATATATAATCGATTACAGCGGATAATAATTATTAACCGATAAATATATTTAGAAAATCAATATCTGAAACAATAATAACATTTGTAAATAAATGGAATTCGATAATAATTGAGTTTTGTATTTGGTATACCGATAATAATGTGTATGTTTATCGTTATCGATACAAATTACAAACACAATATAAGCACAATAAAAGTTAACATACAAAAAGCAAATCCAGATCGATTAAAATTTTGCATCGATTGTAACTACCAAAGAACTAAAATCACAATAAAATTATCTACAAAAAAATTTAAATCGAATTAAAATTATCCGCTATGTACATACTATATTGCCACTCAAGAATTTTTTGGTAAATATCAAAAAAAATTTAACTGTTGTTAATCTAGAAAAATTGGAGCAAGGTGCAATTTCAATTTTATTTTCGCCAGCCAAATTAAATGTATAGAAAATTATTTTCCGCAAATTTTTATAGCTAAATTTTTAATTCATTATGTACTTTTATTTTGCGTTTTTCGAGTTTAAGCTTACGTCATAAGCACAGCGCGAGGCCATTCACCGCAGTCTCATCAACAACACAAACAAACAAAAAGAACAAAAAAAAAAAAAACACAAACACAACAAGTGCCCACACCCCAGGGTAACTTCACGCCCAGCCAGCCCGACGTCCAGCAGGACGCGGGGCATATTATTTCAAATTCCAACAACGGTAACACAAACAAATAAAACGAGTTTCGTTACCATCACCACCACCTAAAATTCACCCTGACCAAAGACAACTACATAAATACGATTGGCGAATGTCTGGGACTACCTCAATTGCACTACATATGTACATACATATTATAGATGTATATTTATAGCACATGGTTATTTGGTAGTACGGAAAGATTTGTAGCAGGTCTGGTTACTGGCGAATATTCGTATGCAGCCCTAAGTCAACAAGCTTTATATTTTCTAAACTGCCATTGCCAAAATTACAACAACCGTCTGACAGCGCAGCAAGACGGCGCTAAATTTACAACCCCCAAAAACATTGGGACCCATGAAATGAAAAAAAAAATATGAATTTTGATAAAAAGTAAAATTCGCGCATAATTTTAGGCGTTGAGCCTGAGTGAGTGAGCAACAATAACAAGAAAAAGAACAAGAACAACAACTAAAGCGCACTAACGACGAAATACACGTTGCATACTTTACAGCGCTGTGCAGTGGTTTTTCGGTGCTGTGCAGCTCCACACACACACACAGCCATTAACGTAGTCACCAAAACCAACTCGACTCGTTCGAATCGCTCGTAAAGCTCGTAACGCTGTATTCGTTTGCTATTTTTGCGCCTGCTCCTGCTCCAGTTGCACCACACTCGCTGCTGTTGTTGTTCCCATTGTCATTGTTCTTCCTGCTGCTTGCACTGCTAGCTAGCTGCCTGTGTTCTTGTATTCTGTTTTTTTTTTCTTCTTTCATTTCGCTTACTTTTGTTATTGTGCTCGTTGTTGTTGTTGCTGCTGTTATTGCTGCGGCGGCACACTGTCGTCATCATCGTGCTGCTGCTGCTGTTGCTACTGACTGCTGCTGGTTTCACTTGATTGCCGCAGCGAATGAAATTTTAGTCCTATACCGGGATGTTAACGCGTAAGGCAGGTCATGTCTGACCACTGAGACTGAAAACGCAAATTTTTTTTGAGACTGAATTTTTGTGTTCTGAATAGTTTTATAAAAAAAAAAAAAAATATTTCAAATAATATTTATTAAGTAGTGCTAAATAATGTGTGGGAAAATAAACAATTAACAAATTATCTTTATTCATAAGTTTCTAAAAATAATCGATTAATCCGTTAGTATTACTAGAGATATGTTTGTATGTATGTATATGAATTATATGCATAGAAGCTTTAGTGTCAATGCGGTGCAAATATTAAAACAAATAATACAAAAAAATAATTGAAAAATATTGAACTTGTGTTCAAGAATTGCAATTTAAATCTAATAGATGCATTGAGTAAATCGTCGCAAATACTCGAGCAGCCAGCTAAATAACTCGCCAATAAAAAATAAAAAACAAAAAAATATAGTATATAGTAGTAGCAGCAACGCTAGCAGCAGATACCACGAAATGTGTTCATTTAGCAACAAATTGATACAACGTTATACTTTATATTTTCGAAATATATTTGCGTTCGTAAACTTTTTCAAATCGCGTTTAAAAATATAAAAAAAGAAAAAACCGCAGCTAAACTAAAAGTAAAGGACATAAGTAAATATTTAGCAGTACAACAGAAGAAGAAGTGCTTAGTGCAGCGCATCTAAAATATAGTAGAGAAAATAATGTTGAAGCAAACAAATAGCTGCTGAAGCAAAAATATAACTGCTAATAAATATAAAAACATTCATAAGTATTTCTTATACCAAAAAAACTACGCTTGAAATGAAGCCTGTAAATAATTACTAAATATATCCGTAAATCTACATATATAAGTTTTCGTTAACTAAGTGTTTTCCTGTATTATTTTTCAAACAAATTTTTGAAAAATTCTTACTGCAAAAAGTATGTAAATTAAGTGAGAACACAAGACTGATATTTATAAGTAGTTTATAAGCATATTTTGATAGCATTAACATATAAATTGTGCATCGATAAAAGAAATTTACATGCAAAAAAACCAAAACTCATACTGCTGGAGCTCTGCTGATAAAATTGAAGGTAAATATGTGAGAGGAGGTGCGGAATTTAAATATATTTCAAATATTTGATATAGATATTTACGATATTAAGTTTTGCTCTTCTTTTCATTAAAACCTCTTTCTAATCACAGCCGAAAATTTAATTATTCTCCAACTCACTGCTGCTGGTATTCACTATCAACATGTGATAAAAAGAGCTAACATTATATTATATCTAATCGATGTTTTTTAAATAAAATCTTTAACTTTTTTTTTAAACTTGTGCCACAGAGTCGCATAAAAACTAAATTGCACTCAAAAATTTTCTATTTTTATATTAAGAATAAATTTTTATTCGTTGTTCAAGAATTTCGAATTACAAATCATCACTTGAATTATTTTGAATAAAAGATAAATTATTTATTCATATTATTCAGTCATTAAAATCATTTCATGATAGCTTAGTAAAGCGACGATGGTGGGGGGTGACAAATGTGTGTATGGTGAATAAAAATTTATTTCTTACACAAAATTATTTGAATGCTAAATGAAAATCGTTTGGTTATTCAAAATTATTTGTATAATGAATAAAAATTAATCGTGATTAAAAATTTCTTAAATGACGAATGAAAATTTATTTGTTATTCAAAATTACTTGAATAACAAAAGAAAATTAAATTCTTATTTTCCTGTCCATCAATTCCAGTTTTCGTATATTGCCCATCAACGGAATGTATTTCTCTAAGTTAAGTGGCAACTGCCTATTTTGAGTCCTCTCGTAAAGCGACATTTTCCATACTGTCTTAACCCGAGGCCAATGATGTAGAAATAATTATGTGGTTGATGCGCCGGATCTCTATAGACCGAGTTTGTTTTAGTTAAATATCTGGAAATTTAAATCAGCTGCCAAATATTAAAGAATGAATCTTTATTACCTGAATTTTAATTGTGGCATAAAATAATAAAAACACAGATAGACTAAGTAAATTAAACTTTTATTAAAATTTTTTTTTAACATTCAAGATAAACTTTTCGCAAGTGTACCCCGCTGGAGTAGGTTGAGCTATTTCGGGTTAAAATATTTTTTAACTCAATGTTTGTTAAGATAGATGCTCAAGCTATTTCTATGTTTGTTTAGTATTTTTATAATTAATTTTGTTTATTTCATTGTTTAAGATCATAGAGTTTAAACTGAAGAAGAAACAAATGACAGATTAAATTACTTTCAAGTCGGGCCAAAAACTTGCTGACTATTTTATTTTATTAATATCGATAACAAGAGTTTTGAAACATATATTATAAAACTTTTTCAAAATGTTAATTAAAACGAAAATATGTATTGAGTTTTCAAGACTTTTATTTTTGCTTGAAATGCGAAAATATTCCGGGTCCATTTTGGGCCTAGTTTGAGACTATAGAACAGCAAGCAGTCACAAAACTTTTAATTCAGAAAAGTGACTATCATGCCAAATACATTTATTTTCGCACATCCTTTTTTCTTACAAAAACAAAATTTTTTCAAATGGTTATTTGTGCTCTTTTTCTTAATTAGAGCGGAGTTTTAGGTGATTTTGATGTAATAATAGGACGCAACAATTAACTGTGTGCTATTAAATTGTGTACCGTCACGAACCATTCGCATTCAATCTTGGCTAAACATAACCTAACTTTTTCAGTGTCTTTAAATCATCCTCCATTCGTTTTAAATTCTGCTGGGTTCTGTTTTCTTTGCTCTACGTTGACGTAGCAAAAATGTTAAACTCATTATTTTTACTGAAGAAGACGGAATCTATTAGTATCGAAAAGGGATAGCAAAAAAAATACTATTTACTCCAGAGTAGTCACATACTTTCGTGCTACTTCTTTCAGTTTAAGTATTTCTTTCCATTTCATCTGTAGACTTCATCATGAGATAATAATGTACACTAAATACTTACACATATACAAAGATATTGCCAAAGTAAAAATAAAATGCAAATTTTGATTTCCATAATCTCTGTTATGACAACAAAAACAACTAGACTAAAGTATTAGCTAGACGAAATTAAAAACCACAATTCCATCCAAACTTTACACCCAAACAAACTGCCAAAAAACCATACACCACCAATGCCTGGCGACGACGACAGGGAATGAACAAACATCACACCCAAAAAAAAAAAAAAAAAAAAATAACCATAACTACTCCGACAAAATGATCTCTGTTTTCCGTGACGACAACCAAAACGCTGTTGTGCTATTGTTCTGGTCTTGTCCTAGCCCGATTTCGTCCCTTCGAGTACTACGCAAGCGGTGGGCTGATGGTTCTTGGTGTAGGTCTGAACGCAGCGAGAAGGCATAATATTGTGCAGCACTCGCTTTTTGTTGACGATATTATCCTTTGATTGTGAAGGGCATTGGTGGCAGCAACATTGGCACCGGTGCTGACGGCAGCGGCGGCGACGGCGACAGCGGCGGCTTAGCAAAAGTTCACTGAACTGCAAGCGAAAAGCCACAACAACTAAAGTTTGCATGTGCTGAGTATGGCCACGAGAACAACAACACCAATAATAACAGACAAATAAGTGACGACTGTATATATTGCTGGATAGGCGAACATTTACATACAAATATGTATGTATTTATGTCTGTCTGTATGTGCATATGTATGTGAAGTAATATATTCTCTGAGCTGTATTCTGTATTACTCCTGTAGCAACTCATGCGGGCATACAGCCAGTAGTTATACCGACGAGGACTACAGTGTCGATAACGTCACCAACAACACCGCCAGCATGTAACCATATCGACCGTACCCAGGGCCAATGCACCGCTTGTCCTTTCACGAACACAACATTATGCACATGTCGTAACACCATAAATACAACAAACACAATTGCAGTCATGCTGCTCCCATAAAATACTCGGTGTGTAACGTAACTTCCCTTACTGAATGACTGGAAAAAAATTAAAAGTGAAACTTTACAAACACAAACACACACTTTCAAATATATATGTATGTACTCGCTGTTATGTATTTCGATATGTGTGTTGGTATATGTACGTAGACGTAGACACGACGACAGTGAGGTCCTTGGCCGCAGTTGCGTCATTGATGCAGCGACGACGTTGCTGATGGTGTTGACGACGAACGAATTATTCTAACTAGCAGACAACAAAAAGCGCACTGTCGCTTTTGCAGACGGTGCTTTTGCACGCAGACGACGATGTCAACAACAAAACCGACGAGTACGCCTGCAACGAGCGATCAAGGCGATGGTGTGAAAGGGTGGTGAATTGGCCTGGCTTTCACATGCGACAGTATGGGT
Organism: Anomoia purmunda; assembly: GCA_951828415.1. Classification (NCBI taxonomy): domain Eukaryota; kingdom Metazoa; phylum Arthropoda; class Insecta; order Diptera; family Tephritidae; genus Anomoia; species Anomoia purmunda. The sequence continues at coordinate 28,256,691 of OX639996.1, read as the reverse complement.
GGTGCGCTACAACAATAACAACAGGGTGGTGGGTTAGTACTGTTACTTGCTGTTGTATTGTTCCGAAGTGGTTTGTGGGTTGTGGTGGCTGTGACCACCAATAACCAAACAAGTCAAGACCAATTCTAAGTGATTGCACACCCAAATTTGTGTGTGTTATTGTTGTTGGTTGTTGGCTGTTGGCTGTTGGTTGTTGAGTGTTCCCGTATTTCGCATTGTCAGCATATTAGACGAATGGAAATGAAATGGAATGGAATAGAATGGCAATGAAATTAGTTACTGCATAAATGAGTGGCAATGTAGAGAAATCGAATTTATTGAAACAACTGGTCGTGGATTGAGTAAGGTAATGGTGAAACTGGTGGTGGAATTGGAACGTATGTACTTGCATGGATGAGCCATGCGAATGATATCATTTACAAAGATTGCCAACTTGAGTAATTTTTTAGGACAACAAAAAACCGAAAAAAAATCTTTCAATATAATTTCTTAACTACATACATATTTATAATTAAAATCCATTCGATATATTTAGCTAATATATGTATGTAACATCATAAAGCTCGATGTTTTGCTGAACTTCTCCACAAAATGGTGATATACGACTTGGTTTTGTAACACAAATTGAGGCTCCTACAGTTTTTTTGTGAAGGGATTTGTGATGGCAGAAATACACTCAAAGGATTGCCATGACCAGCCAAGCGGTGACCGCTATTCGAAAAAAGTGGTTCTATAATATTTTGATGTTACTTGTTTCTACCAGGATTTGAACACGGAATACACCCATTGAAGCGCACCTACGCTACGCACTCGGCTATGGCGGCCGATGTTGTAATGGTTATCGATATAATTATCGCTATCAATGTAGTTTCCATGAGCTTTTGATGTCATTGGCCTTATCCTTATCAATATCTTCATCCACCCATTTTTCTTGTCAATTGACATTACCATTTTAGATAGCGATAATTTTCGATATAATAATCGTTATCGATATAATATCGATTTGGCATAGTTTTTGACGTGATTGGCCTTAACGTTATTAACATCTGCATCCTTTTAATCTCCACTTCATATTTCTTAATTTTTTTATATTGCGTTATCGATAGAAATCTTTGATTTTGTATTTATCGATGGTATGATACTTATACCATATAGTTTTCGTTATTTAACTGCTACCGCTATGATTATTGTTGCCTTTATCGCTTAAGAAGTCGTAGCTGTTATCGATATCTTTGGGCCCTTTCTATATTGTCATCGTTATCGAACTTTTATTAGCATTCATTTCGTATTCGCGTTCGTATTGATAATCGTCTTGAAATTTTTATTCATATTTTCGATTTCGTATTCCCGTTATTATTTGTGTATATTTGAATTGGTATTCATCTTTGCCATCGTAATAAAATTTATATTTCTTTGTGTTTACTTAAGATAAAATATCAATGACTCCCACAACTCTGATAACTGCAAGGTTTATTAATAATTATAAAGATTACGAATACTATCAATAAACTATGATGTATTTGAGCTTTGAGAAGCTATAGTCCTAGTTGCTGGTTGCGAAAGTTTTTTATATTGTACGATAGATCTATTATCCTTTCAAAAAAAGTGTCAGAGTTCGAAAAAAGTGTCAGCTGTAATATATCTATAAGCTTTTCATTCCCACAACCAATATATTGGCAACTCTGTTTGACAAAACATCCAACCAGTTGGCTTAGTGCGCGCGCAAAGCTCTGCTTTTGTCAGCCAATTGGCAGGACCTTGCACCACCAACCATTACAACTCAACATTGCTCGTAGTGATGGTGGTAATGAATCACAACAACTGCCAAGCCAACAATAACAACAACCAACAACAATGCAGATAACTGAAGTTCATTCGCTTGTATACGAAAATCCTGTTTCGCTTTTCATATTAGGTTTGTATACCAGCAACAGGAGCAAACGCAATTCTGCACAATAAAGTTTGAAGTGAATACTGAAGTCCAGACGGCTGGATATACATACATACATGCATACATAAATAGTGGTGGAAGAGGTGGTGACGGGGTAGGTGGTGACAGCAGCCAGAAAAGCCGACGACCGTACTTGCGCAAAAACGATAGGTCAATGAACGCCGAACACTGAACCACGTTTATGTGATATAAAAGCGAAAAGCAATGTCGTGTAGAGCCAGCCACATAGGGGCTGGGGATATTGGACAATGTTAATGTTAGACTAGGATAAGGCGTAGGTGCTTGACTGTGGAAGTTTGATGATGGAACTTTTCGTTTGGTTTTTCTATGCAAGACTAGTAGCGTGTAGTGGCGCTTACATTTACAATGAAAGTCATAGCTGTCTGATGATAAAACTTACGTGCGTTGAGATGGTAAGGGTTGAAAAATAAATTCATTTTTCATACTAAATAACACCAAAAAAATTGATTGTCTGAAATGTAAATGACTATGATGATAAAGAAAAAGTATTAGTATACCAGTATTTAATGCTTTGGCTTAAAACTATTTTGAATTAGAAGTTGTTATTTAGCTAATCTGAACCCCATCTGAAACACGTCGCGAATGTCACTTTTGTATCGAAGAATTTCGTTTCATTTACGTTTTTTCTCTCTTATCTCTAAGGCAGAGGGGGCCCTTTTATGGAAAAACTAATTTATTAATCATTACACCTTGAAACCTTTCCTTCTTCTCGTTTCGCCCATTTTTAAAATATGGCTCAGGTTTCTTCTTACCTTGCTGTTGACATTAAAATGGGTGCGACTAGACATGAATAGCACGCATACACCCACACTACCTTACCCTTTGTTATTGTTGTAGCATAATTTTGCTAGAAAAAAGTCGCCTGCTATAATAATGGCATACATATAGGCGCTCAAGCGCATAAACACATCCGAGTACGTATTTTGAAAAACATAGTCTGCCGACCGGCTGACTGTCTAGAAAGGCCGCACCGAGTGCATTGCCACCGCTGAAAAGGGTCGTTCGCCTTAATGTCTGCAACATTCCCAGTCACACCGTCCGTTCACTCCTATTGCCTACATACATACTCCGTTTGTCTGATGTTATTGGTGCTTTGACTGTCGTCGTTGTCGGCTATTTGTTGCTACTCTCCGCTCTGTGTTTGTTGGCTGTTGGTGGTCGTTGTGCCTGTGAAATACTTGAATTCGAGTTGTCGTAGGTCGTGATTGCGGCGCTGCCATGCTATCGGCCTTTCAGTTTGCTTGTTCGCCTATTTTATAGCTACATTCTGTATCTTAGCTTAGTTTTGGTCGTCAGTATTTGTTTAATTGTATGCTTCTGCCTTTAACTATGTGGAGGTTTATGTGCACGCTACTGTCTGCTCAGCCAGGATTAATGTTGTTGAAAGCACTAATTCCAGAATAGAATGGAAAAGGATATTGACATCGGCGAGAGGATGAGCAAGCCATAGGCTTTGGTGGATTTTGTTGTTTGATGATTGTGTAATGAAAAAAAAATCGATTATTATTGACTACCTACATATGTATATATGTAATTATTGTTGAGTTGATTGAACTAGCTGATTCTACGTGTTTTTTTATCAATACGGATGTAAGAAATATAGTACGTTAATTGAAAAGGATGTTATTGCCAGTCTTGGTGTAAACTTATATAATTGGTGCAAAAAACTTAGTCTCGCAAGTTTGCAATTCTACCCTAATTTTACAAATTAAAAATATGTATTCAATTTGCCAAATTTTGTTCAAGTAGTTTCGGAGATATATTATATTATACATACGTACACATCTAACATATTCCTTTCATTGTCGTAAATCGAGTTTGAGCAAATATAGACAAAACCCCTGTTGTTGTGGTCTTCTTGCAGTTATTGCAAAAAAAAGAACGGGTTCAACATTTTTTTTATTTAAGTGTTTTTTTTTTGTACACCACTAGTCTTATCTTTCACAGTTACTAAAATACTAAAATTTATCATTATGTGAGCATAGTGATCATTATTCGATTTTGCCATATTGGAATATTTAATTTATATTATTATTTAATTGAAATAATTTTATTTTAACTGATGGCAACCCTATTCAAAGATATTTTATAAATTAGGCTTTCTTAAACTTCTTTCATTTAACACTAATAACTAATAAAAACTTATTTATTATATTGACTTAACCCTTTTAAAAAGGTGGCAACGCTCTTCAAAAGTATTAACATAAATCTTTTTTTGTTTCATATTGAAATATTTTACTTATTTTATTGTTTAAGTTATATTTTACTTTTACACAAAGTGGCAACTTTGTTCAAAAATTTTTACCAAATTACACTTTTCTAAATCTGTTTTGTTTGACATGTATAATGCAATATTTGATTTAATTTATATTTAATTGAGTTTAACTGGTGGCAACTCTGTTTTCAAAAATATAATATATGGTAATAATTTGTATTTATTAGGCAAAAAGTTGGCAACTCATCAAAAAAACTTTCGAAGCTAAGTTTTCCTATACTTCTATCAGTTAAAACCAATATTGAAATGCATAATTTCCCTTGCAAATTTTATTTGATTCAAATTTTTCAAATAGGTGCCATCACTCGCCAAATGTATTTTCTCTAATAGAGCTTCCCTAAAGCTTTTTCGATTGACACGGGTATAGTAGAATTCCAGTTACCTTAGCAATTAATTTTTTCAACTGTTTTTAAAAGGTGGCAACCCTCTTCAAATTTATTTTCGTTTGAGAGTAATACCGCTATATTTCAGTAAGCTTTGAAACTACATTAAATTATAATTTTAAATATGTGGCAACAACTTAATAATTTAATTTAATTTACATTTCGAAGTAAGGGGCAATAAAGAGAATAATCGAAGAAATGGGTATTTTCAATATAAATTGTAAGGCTGGTACTCATAGTGTAAAATTCTTTTATTTTTTAATTTAACTCAAATTTAACTTAAATCTTTTTTTAACATATTTGTGAAGACCCCCTTTTTTAAAGCTTCTTTTGTTTGATTCCCATATTGCAGTATTTTGATTCCATTTCATTGAGCCTTTTAAACAGTTGGCAACTCCATTTAAAAAATGTATGCCATATAAATCCTTCCAACCGTTTAGACCTGAAAAAGGAACAAGATACTCGCACACAAACTTTCTCATTTATAATATTAATAGGATTGGTATAAATATGCTGTTTTTCATAAAAATTTTGATTTTGAAGTCGAAATACTTAGCTAAGTGGTAAAACGTAACGTAAAGTGTAGCATAAAGGCGAAATAGATATTCTAGACTCCAGGGATTTTAAATTAATAAGAAGAGATCTCGTGTAGTATGAGGGAACAGGGTCATGAAAACAAAGGGAACTTTGAGCTTAGCCAATGAAAACTTTTTCCAAACGCTCAATTCGAACTATATGACAGGCATGATAAGATCGCCAAATGAAAGATACATATGTACATATTCTAGTTCTGAAAGAACAAATGACAAGGATGTCTGTACCGGGGGAAAAACACTTGGCGAAAGTAATATGAAACCATTTTGCTAGTACGCTATAAGAGAACTTTTTCAAGATTAGCTTGAAGCGCCAGAGAATCAAATGAATTTTTTATAATAGAATATAGAAAAACAGCTTGTCTTTAATGTTGCATTCATACAGTTCCGATATTGTCGAAAGCTTGGATATAGGTCTGTAATTACTTTCATCGTATTTGTTTCCGCTTTTAAAGATTAGTGTAATAAAAGATAGCTTACAATCATCAATGAAATCACCAGAAGAAAATTATTTAAAAATTATTTTCGGAGGCTACGAAACCGAAACACAATATATGTTGTGGAGTCTATGAGTAATAATAATATCATTAATTGTGTCATTGCACTGACAACGAGATCTGACCTATGCTGAAAAATTTACGTTCCTTATTCAACCCGAAGTTACTTAGTCAAACAGACAACACCAATTACATTCTGTATTATAATCCATTCATTTTAAATTGAATTTTATACTTAACGCCTTTTTTCTAACAAACAAATCAGGGAAACCCAATCAAGGGACTACTTTTAGATCCTCATTAATTGTTAATTTAATATTACACTAGAAAGCTAAAAAATAGTTACTAGTTTTTTCTAATTAATTGTGTAAATTTACTTGAAAGCCGCTTTTAAAATTCTACGACGTAGTATGTAGTTTTTCCACTAATTATATATCTCGGTAATAAATTCAAATGAACTTTCTACGAATTCAAGGTTGCAAATAATATACAACTATTTAAGTAAACAATAGTAAAACAATACACGCAAAACTTGTGCAAACAAAAAAAAAAACAAATAGCACTAAACAATGGAAAAGTAATTATTGATAACACTAAGTAAATAGTTCCATCCAACGAAAGTACTTTGCAATACTTTCACTGCGCAATAGAGCGCACCGCTAAAAGGGCGAGTGAATCGCTAAAATTGTTTTACTTCATACCTGCTAGGGAATTTAGTAATAATATTTAGTAATATAAAACAAGTTGCCAAGAAAATTTCACAAAGCAAATATTTTTTATATAAAATGCTAACGTCAGCACCGCTGTGTTCACTGAAACAGCGACAAAACTAATAAGAGATAAGGTTGGGAAAGTATACAAATCGTAAAACTAGAAATTGCTGAAGCAACAAATAAGGGCTTAAAAAGTGTACTAACACTAATTGTATTTAACTGCGAGCATACTTATGTTTGTATGTACGTGCATTGATTGCACTTTTTATTGCATGCGTATATAGGTGGGTATATAGATTTGCAAATACAGCTGATATTATTCTCATTGCTGATAACAGCGCTGCACTTAATCTCGTCCGTTTGCCATAAAATTTGGTTTTTTTCTGTACTATTTTTAATTTTATTAGACATACATAAGAGCCACTTTGAGTCAGACACAAAATAAAAATGTTTACCCAAAAACAAAAATGTTTATAATTTTATAGTAGCAGTATCATTCCAGAGGTTTGAATATTTGTTTGTAATGAATTATTATTCAAATCCTACTTACATATATTATAAATAATTGAGTGCGTGAGTACGTTGCCACGTTTTCAGGCCCAAACGGCTGAAGGGGAATGTACAAACTATAGGTATAAAGAGTTGCCACATTTTAGAAAAGTTATAGTCAATTAAATATGTAAGTTAAATCTCATATTTTTCTATATAATGTTAAGATATATCTAGATAAGATTTGGCACATACAGATATAGGTTACCATTAAATTTTTTTATAGGGAATTGCCACCTGTTTAAAAGGCTACATTCAATTAAAACAATGAATGAAATAAAATACGGCAATATGGCTATCAACTGAAAGAGGCTTAATAAAGCTGCATTTACCAAATTTTTTTAAAGAGGGTTGCCACCTTTTTATATGCAAATTAAGTTAACTTAAAAACATAAGTAGTATTTTACAACATGAGTGCCAAACTAAAAGTTTTGTTTACAATAAATTTCACAAATAGTTTTGGAGAGGGTTGCCACCTGTTTAGAAAATTAACTAAAACTGTATAGGTTAAACCAAATTCATTTAAAACTTTATGAAGGGCTCAATAAAGCTTGATTATTTAAATACTTTTACAGAACGTTGCCACTTGTTTATATGGAAATTAAGTTAAATAAAAAAATGAACGACAATTTACAATATGAATGTAAAACTACAAAATAAAAAAGTGCATAATTTCGGACACAATTTTGGAGAGGGTTGCCACCTGTGTAGAAAGTTATTCAAAATAATTAGAAGTTAAATCAAATAAAGAAAACACCACAAATTTTAAAAATTCGTAATTTCAGAAATAATTTTGGAGTGGGTTGCCACCAGCTTAAAAACAAACAAAAAACTTTAAGAAAGCTTTATTTTGAAAGTACTTTTGGAGAGGGTTGCCACCCGCTTAAAAGAGTGAACTAAATTAAATTATTAAGTTAACGAAAGTTTCACGTAATGAGATTCACAGAATGTAAGTGTTACAATATAATCAGTTTTTTAAGGGATTGCCATCTATTTGAAAGGTTAACTTTCTTTAAGCAAATGGATGAAGTCAAATATTGTTTTGAAAGGAGAATTTTATCTGCTTAAAGCTCAATTCAGTTAAATTGACGGATATTTTACAATATGAGTGTCTCGCTAAAAATAATATGTGAACACTAAATTTCAAAAATCTTTTGGACTGGGTTAAAAAATCAATTAAAAGTATAGTTATAGTAAATTGTTAGTTATTCTAATTTATCTAAGGAAGTGCAGTATTTATAGTTTCTGAACTGTTATATCAAAACTAATGCGCCAAATTTTTAAGGGGGGAAGTAGTATCTTTAGAGATTTCAACCAATCTATTTATTTTATTGTTTTAAACGATAGGTATATGTTAAATTTTTTTTTGTTGTTAAACTTTTTTTTGACCTCCATCATCACTCTAAATAAATGTTATACTTATTCAAAAAGAACTTCCACATATGAAATATTCAGCATATGTAAATGTTTGTACAGGCATTTTTATTTGCCACCACAAATATACTCAATTACATATGCTCATAAGCATTTAGCACGTGGATTATCATAAATACATTTTTTACATGCAAATTTATTTACATACATACACATATGTGTAGGAATACTTACAAACACGCTAAATAAATTCACTGTCACATTCAAAAACCACAAGCGAAAGTTTTTCTGACCACATACAACATAACTCGTATATTTACATACATATGTATACAACTGGATGTTGCGCTAACTCAGAAGGGCAATGACATAACCTATGCCAATGGTCATGTCATCGTTACCTACAACAACAACGAGAGTAGTCTGTTTTACAACCCTTAATTGTTGATGACAAAGAAATCTTTCGCCGTTGACGCCAAACTCAAGCAGAGCAAGCAATCATGTTGCCAATTCGAACTTATTATGTCTTAACATTCGCACCAAAACCGATGAGTACTCAGGAGACGGGAGACCAATGTCTTCTATGCCGTACTCTCTTCTCTGCGCTCTTTTTACACAATTATTTAACATAAAAAAAAGCTCCATTGCAATACTTGTTTGTTTTTGTTTGAATAAAATGCAAAGCACCTTTTAAGTAGAGGTTCTTCATACGCTCTGTCGTACTCATGCAGATAACTTTGCTTGGCGAAGGATAATGTAATGTGTTGGCAACATTATCGAAGTTCGACATGTGCTCCCATTCGGTAATAATACTCATTTACTATGCTAAACTTAAAGTACCTTCGTGCCGCCTGCATTCACGATTGCTCTTTCTCACAGCCACCTTACCGTTGGCTCTCCATCTTACGTTCGTCGCTTGCTCTGTTATGCGCATGTGCTGTCGTCGCCATTGCATTGACTTGCATTTGTTGTATTTATGTTGAAGGAGTCGAGAAGAAAAAAAAATGCACTACATAGTGGTAGGAAAAGTAATTTTCAAGGTTAAAGTGCAACGAAACCGCAAACGCCAACAATGCACTTGGCCATTGAACAGATATGCACATACGCATGTACATACCTACATACATACTTACTTACTTGCATACATCTATGAATGGCTATGTATGAGGGTTCAGAGGGTGTGTCAACAACAATTATGCATGTGCTCAGGTATGTGAGCGAGAGTAAAGTGAATAACAGTAAAAGTGTTGCAGTCAATGACACCGGCGAATGGAGGGGCTGAGCAAATGTGTGTGTGAGATGTGTGGGAGTTGCGGAGTGGGGGCGAGAGGTGACGAATTAATGTATAATGCATATTTACATATATGGGTATATGTATATCGTATATCGCAAAAGTGCATTAACTCAAAATTTGCTATTTTTAAGATTACGCGCAACAAAGATTCACACCACAATGTGTAATTAGATGGCAAAAATAACAATAATGATTGTTTTTGCTATATCATCAATACATATATTACATCTCAATTAGTTTTCTAGGAATGAAATATCTCGACTTAATTCTTTTTTCTAGTATATTCGCGATTTTTTTAAAATATGCATAAATATTCCTTTGTCTAAATCTGAATACTTGTAAATATCGTATAGCCCTCTTCTTCAACCAATTATACAGTAAGAAGCAAAAGCTTATATACAATAATTTTATGCACAATTTGGTGCATGATAAATCGTTTTTATTATTTTGCAAAAAAAAAACTACGGAGTTGGAACTACAGCATAAAATGTTTATAACTAAACCCAAATGTTTAAAACATACTTTACTTAAACAAACATCAATCGAAGTGGTTTGGGAATGAAATTATCAACAAATTGTTTTTTAGGATTGCCCTTCTCTTAATATTTTTGAGCAGTGCTGCCACCAATCTACACTTAAATAACATAGTATAACGAATATGCGAATATAAATATGGAAGGTGAGAATTATTTGATGATTTTAGGCTAAATAATTTTCAAATAGTTTGCCAACCTTCTAAAATTGAAATAAGAGGTAAGTAAGGTGAAAGTGCATGAATATTGGACCAATGTCTTGCCAATTTTAGTTTAGAAACAAACCGGTTTTGTCTTTGTGCCATCGTCAGTATCATTTTTCGTTCCTGAATGAAAAGGTCCAATTTCGGATTGTGTTCCTAAAAATGAAACTAATAATCGGTATTCATTTTGCTATATATATTTCGAAACCCGGTTTCTTCGTAAAGCTCGAAATTCGCTGTACCAAAAATTGTCGGCTATGGGTTCTGCACATGTGAAGCTCATTAGTTTAGACGTAAATCCCTGTAGGTGGCGCCGCTGTCGAATTATTGCCAAATGCTATATGTATGAACCGACATAACATACATATTTATAACACAGACGTTTGGTGGCCAAAAAGCAAATCGCAAAGTGTTGACCCGGTAGGTGGCGCCGGTGTCAAATCATAGCCAAAATTTGTAGGCGTATAACTAATACTAAATAGTTTAGTTATTCTTGGATCAACCTTACTTTTTATAAAAAAAAATAATTTTGGAATATAAAAAAAAATTATCAATAAATCGACTTAGCCGCCACCTATCGGCATTCGCTAAACGAAGAATGGTATAATGCCGAAACAGATTTGTCCCTAAACCAAATTTGCTAAGGATTAACAGAAATTCGTTCCAAATTTCTTTCTTACAATTTGCCCTAATAAATAATGAATAATGAATAATGAATATTCGGCATTTTTTATTGTGTGAAAGCGAAAGCGTGATGCTGTTAATAAAAAGTAATATCAGAAATATAAGTTTTTCTAGAAATTCTGAGTACAATGCAACAACATAAAAATTTATTGAATTTATAAACTTCATCCACAAAGTTGGAAATGTAGGTCAAGACTTATAAAAAATAATAATAAACATATAACAAGCCAAAGAAAAATAGCAAAAACTGATCAAACTGGTTTCGTGACCTTATTTTTTTCACATGACTGTTTGTTCAAAAATTGAGTTTTAAAATTTTTACCAGAGACCACAGACAATACGATTGTTGGTTACGTATTTGATCAAACTTCTCGTAAAATTTTGAGGAACCCACAGTTTTTTGCTGATCTTCGCTGACATCTGGGTTTTCTGAAATTTTTTCCAAAGCCGAAGTATGCTCGGGTTTATGTCTACATCTGCCAAAGAGCGATTGCTATTAGAAACAACGGCTTGAAATCCTCAAATTCCAATAAGTAGTGCCTGAATTATTATGACTCAACTAGGGCGAACGCAAACAAAACAAAACGGCTTCAACCTGGATTCTCGTATTGCTTTTGCTTTCGCTTTCTTACTTGAGAACGTATGCAAAAATTTACATAACAAGATAAATACTGCTCTTTTGTTCTGTTTTTTTTAAGATTCTTTTTTTTTTTAAATTGTACACACCTTCTTGTAAATTTAATTTAAAAAAAACAACACAAAATTTAACAAATTCGAAAGGCAGCAGAACTAAAATAACTTTCATCTGTATTGCTGACGACAGTCGGAACATTTTTGTTTTATTTTTGATTTTTTTTTTTTAAATTTATTTTTAGTTATTAATTTTTCGTGCTGATACAGCTTATTGAGAATAATTAGCGATTTGAGATCACGAAAGATAAACAAAGCAATTACAATAAGTTTATTTGTATGTGTGGATGGAAGCCTCTCTAAATTGAATTAAATACAACAGCTTTACAAAAACGTCAAAGCTTCGAAGACATACATATGTAATTATAAATAATAAAAACAAAATCGCTAACGATTAGTTAAAATATATCCAGCTGTTGTCGCATGGCCTTGAGCTGTCACACTCCAAGCTGCCGGCAAACAAATTTTTAAATGCAAATATCTACATACACATCTGAACAACCACATACAAAGGTACATTTCACATAGTGGGAGGTAGCTAATGTATTGTAAATTGTAAGTGAAAGCGAATACAACCGCAAGCAAGGAAGCGCGTCAATAGCAGAAGCTCACGGCATTCTGTGACGAAGATGTGATATTTCTTATGAAACATTTAAATATCGCATCATCATAGACCAAACGGCTACAAGTCAAAAAGCCTTGGGCAAATGCAACTACAAACCAGAATTAAAAAAAAAAACTAAAAAACAAAAAATAAAATAGAGTATCGAATCGCTTGCGTTGAAAAAGAGGAAAAATTGTATTATCAAAAGTGTAAATTCATATAGCAAATTTTGCAACAATTTAAGAATAATTTCGCTTCTACTACTAGATGTTTTCTCACTTTTCTTTTTTTCACCATATTTACTCACTCGCAATTATTCATAAAGCTCACCTCTCCCTTTTCGCTAAACAAGCTTACAAATATTTTTATCTACACATTTTCAAATGCAAATATATTTACATACATACATACGTACATACCTAGTGTATAACAGTGCGCTGCATGTGCTCATTACAACAATAAACCGGACAGTCGTCGACAGACAAAAGTCATCGTTGCTGACGCTATTTAGATTGGTGGCGCAGCCACTGTCCCGCACTGTCGACGTTTGTAAATATGCGAAATTGATAACGAACCGTCAAGGCCAAATGCAATAAACGCCACTCATACATACAAACATACATATATACAAAATGAATTTTTGCATTTGCTTTTTTTCTATTGTTTGCAATGAAAATAAAAATATGCATGGCTAGCGGTAGAGGGGTTGTGACAAGCTAATACCCTTTTATGTGAATTCGAAGTACAAACAGATGGGTGGTTGGTGTAGAGTTGTTGTTGTTGTTGTTCGGTGTAAACAAGTTTGAGATATGTACATACATATGTGCAAATGAGTATTTTTTTAGGAGAATAAAAAAATTAGGGGTTTTAAAAAGTAGGAGTTAAGAAACTAAATTCCCTTTAAAAAAATGCATCATTAAAAACTATGAGCTTAATTTGCGCTGGATTAACGAACACGATTGAAGCATAATTTTTATTAATTTTTTAAACCATTAGAAACTCAACCAGTTTCTGAAGTCTCTTCTGTAGGAACTTATTTTCTTTTTGTTGGCAAGTTTAAATTCTGCGCGCTTTAACTGCGGTCAGTAAAATAATTTTTTTCTGTTTATAAATCATTGTAGCTCATAGAAAAGACAGAAAAACCGAAAATATTGATTTTGAAATAAGATAAATTTGCAATATAAGTATGTATAAATATCATAGACATTTTCTCGGGTTGGCAGAAAACTTTTTACCACAACTCTAAACTTTTATCATTACTAGAAAGGGATAAAATGAAGAAAAAAAAAGACTAGGGTCGCTTCCAAGCCTATAGATGTTAGATTTTTCATATTTTTTTCCGGCAATCCTGTGATTGGATTGGTTTCAATTTAAAAAAGTCAAACCAAGATCTGTAGGCCTTATTTCCTTGTGTTTATTTATAATGTTGCATAATTTTTGCAATAATCATGCTAAATTTTTTAAGTATGTATGTGAAAATCGTAAAGCGTATATTCTTTTTTTTAACATAAGTAGCTAATTCTCGAAATTTTGTTTAGGTAAAAGAAACCACTTCATACCGCCCGCCGAAATCCGAATGGGCTACAAAATTGCATACCTAGAAAGTTTCAAAAAATTTTGGTTAAACAGTTTAAAGATTCGATAGAAATATGGGAAACTTCTAACAATTCTGTAAAAAGTTTTTCCTTTGCTACATACAGTTAGTTAAAAAATCAACCGCTAGAGGTTTTTTTTATAATATTCGCAATGTATGGTATAATAAATTTTTTGATAAAAATTTTGTTTTTAGAACACTTAGTTCTATAACGAAAATTTGAAACTCTGAGCAAAGTTAAAAAAAATTCAATAAATTTGCCGCTAACTTTTAGTAACAAAGTCTGGGCATTTTCTTCATTTAGCGCATATGGAAAAATGGGCATAAAAATTACATTTAAAAAAAATTTTCAAAAATGAACCCGAAGTTTTAGCAGAAATTAAACGAGCTACAAATTACATACCCACTTTCTTTCGAAATCTTTAAACTAAAGGGTTTGAAACTTTGCTGAATTTTCTTTGAATTATTTTAACTTAACAACAAAGTTTGAAATTTTAATTTTTTAAGGCTTTTCTTTTATACCACTAACTACATTTTTATAAAAAGCTAAATAATTAACGAAACAGACTTTGTGTGAAAAATATTCCAAATTAAAAAGAAAGGAAAACATGTGGTCAGTCGTTTGAGTCGACGTATGTTTTTAGTGCGAACTATATTTTTATAAAAATTATTATCAAGAACTAATGAAAAAATTTCAATGTACGATTTTCACTCGCACAAATTGTGGATACGTTTGCTCTCGGTAACTGGGCTAGTTGATTTTTTTTTAACATTCCCAACCTTTAGAAAATAATCAAGCTTTGAGTTAATCGAAGATAATCTTCCGACTAAAAATGTACTAGTATGCTGCGAGGCACCTCAGACTCTAATAGCGCTGTTCTACGCCATATAAGGCGAGTTTGACTTGATATGATACAAAAAAAAAAAACAAAGATTCGTGACAACACAAACAACGACCTCTCGCCTGCAGCTATACTAACTGAAGTCATGAAACACTTTTTGAGTAAACTAAATTCACAGCAAGTCCCAAGAGTCTCTTAACCTCCGCTTCATCTCTAATTGTGACGTCTTACTTAACGCTAGAACGCATAACCGGATACACGTGTGCCCAGTAGCAACTTTGAACTGCTCTAGTAGGTAAAAACCACTAGAATAGAGCATTCAAACCTAGAAAACTAAAGCATTTTTCCATCGTTTGAGTGGCCATTTATAAAATTCGGTTCAATGGTTCCGCAGATATTAGCTTACAAAGTCGATACTTAGGCGAACGCATAACCGGGGTACCTGAGTGCAAAAAGCGTTGATTACATAGAAGTTGCAGAAAATTCCATCCAATTTTACCATACCAGAAATAATTTGACTTTTGCTACAGGAAATGAAACGCGATGCAACTATTTCTACGTTCTTTGCCGAGTGTCCGCTAGTTTTTATATGAAAAAACGATCAAAGTTTTATTGTGAAATTTGTATAAGCAATTTTTAAAAGTGCTATATAAATATGAATAGTGAATGATAATATTGTACTTTATAGAAATATACTAACTAATCGGGTCACAATGGGTGCAGCAGATACAATTTTGACGTTACTGAATTTTACAAAATTTGAAAAAAAAGAAAATTATTATTGAAATACTACTAAAATGTAAACACTTACAAAAATGGAAGATTTCCACACACAAACATGCATATTTTTGATTTATTAACAATTGAAAATGGTTGATTAAAATTCGTCCTCTTTTCTTTTTTTTATTTCCAGGTAAGCTATTGCAGAAAATCGCAATCTTCGTGTACAGCGAAGATTTACATATGTACTTACAACTTGTTTACTTATTACTCAAGGGGTATCAGCTAAAATAAATTGTAAGTTTAATTGCATACAAAAAATCCGGGTTTGTATAGATATACTTACGCATTTTATAATCAATTTCAATGTCAAATTTCTTCGACCGGCCAGCAACAATCGCGCTCGCACATCATCTCTAGTACAAGCAAACGCAGAAATTTATAGAAAAAACGAGCATTAAAAATAAAGCAAATGTATTCCTAGTTATTTGTAAATTTCTAGCTAATTCGAAATATTTGCATATGTACACAAAAATTTATGTACATATGTATGTACATATTTACATAATATGCAAAATCGTTGTGTTGTGCATCCCTTCACCCCCCCTAACCAACCCCGCAACACTTCGCATTTGGCACGCTGTTAAATTTTTATTTCAATTAATTATTTGCATTCGCGCACTAGAATGCTTCCTGGTTGCAATAAAACGCACATATCACGCCAAATGCAACAACAACAACAACAACAATGTGCTTATATATAGTACATACATATACAATAGGAAAACAATAGAAAACGACGCAATAACAATAGCAACAACTGCAGCTGCTGTAACTGTAATCAACAAGTCATTAAAAACAAAAAGAAGAAAAAAATTAGGAGTGAACGAGTGCGGGGCGCGACTGAGCGGATTGGTGGGTGTGTGCGAGTGGGTATATACATATGTATGTATTTATTTCTGCAGATGTCTATGTGTGTAGCTGTATGCATGTATTTTTTTTTGTTTTATGCGCATATGCAACACCAACAACAACAACTGATGTTGCTTCTAAAATAGACATTGTTGCGCACTTGCGTTGTGGTTGCAAGCACAAAAGTGTATAGCAACAACAATAAAAAAAACAAAAACAAAAAAGAAATCTGTAAACAAATAGGAAAATAGCTCAGCTTCGCATTCATATATGTATATACATAAATACATATTTATATATGGCATAGCTAGAAGTCGGTCAGTCGGTCGAGCAAAATAAACTGGCGGTTAGCTACTCATTCTTATTACATTGCAATAAGTAAATATGCATACTCTATTTATTAAATGCAAATCGGTGAGCATCACACAGCATATTTACATATACTACCTATATATTTACATTAGGGCACCTCCCCCAAAAAAAATTATAGATTTTACTCAATTTCTTATGCTTTGATTTTGCTTCCACCTTCAAAACCAATAACGATTTTTACCTTTATGCTCTAATTAGAGCGCGGTGCATTTTGCTCATAACGATGCCAAAATCTACTCTATCCATGAAAGCTAAGCAGTTATTTGTCTGTAGTTGTGCACTGCAGCCAATATTTAATTTTTTCGCCATACGTTACTTTGCCACATTCATTCTAATAGAGTTGCTTATATTAGGCCCGTTTCTTTGTAACCGAGTCGCAAAAGAATACTAGGTAGGATAGCGAATTGTATGTAAAGCAACAACACAAACTCGGAAAAATATGCGAGTTGCGCAAATTCGGTAAAATGATATCCGACCTGAGATGTAGAACACTACAACAGGAAAGTGGAAAAAACTACGCTATTGTGAATGAGCCATGGGAAAATACATGCGGAATTTCAATTTAACACCTAAAACGTTTTTGTTTGCATAGTATTTTTAAATATATTAGTACATAAACCTAAAAATTGCCAGCACACATATTTTCCATTCCATCCGCACTAAACAAATCGCATCTGCCACGCAAGATGCTAACAGGGTTGCATTTACAACTGAAGAAAATTTTATCCGAGCAGGAATGTTTTTTGCACGCCGGTTACAATAAAAAACGGGTCAAATGTTAAATTTTAACACATATTAACCAAAATTGTTTCCAGAAAAATATCAAGTAGGGACAGAAGGATAGAATTATTATTATTTTTTTTAAGTACGCTTGTTGAGAAAATAGAGAAGCATTAAAAAACGATAGTAACCGAAAAAATAACAGTCATGAAGTTCAAAGTGGAAATATTCAGCACAACAAACTTTGAAACAATTTTTTGCAGACGCTTTGAAGCTTTAACTGTTTTAACATCTCATGATTTTTTTTTTTTAATATTTAAAAAAAAAACTATTTTCATTTATAAAAAGCTAATTTTTGGAAGTACTTTTTAATCCTGCTCTCATAAATCAAAATATTTTCCCGAAAAATATAATGAATTCTACAGTTCCGATCGAAAAGCAATTACAAATTTTTTTTTACATATATGAGTAGTGTTACACCCTAATATACTATAAATATATTTTTATAGTTTCAATTTTGTTCGCTATACAATCGTTTGTGTAGTTGCACTTGCACTGTCGTTCGAAAAATATAAATATGTATTTTGAAAAAAAAAAGCATAAACAAATATAATTTTGCGGGAAAATGCCAAAATTTTTTGGTGATAGCCGAAGCAAACAAAAAAGAAGTTTTAAATTGAAATTTGGTTTAATCTAATGTAAGATGTGATCATATAACCATAAAAAACATTCAAACCAAAAAAAATTCGACACTAAACGCTTATGTGTATCAAAAATATATATATGTATGTATATCTTCATCGTATCTTGAAAATTTTCGAGTTTGGTTTCAGTTGTGTTGATGTGAATGCGATATCACATCGTATGATGTCATCATATGATGTCATCTGTTGTAGCATATTTTTGATATTTCTTAATTTATGTACATATATGGAAGAAACTTTACGAAAAACAACAAATTTTCTTTAATTATCAAAGTTAAAAGGCTTAAAGAGAGTATTCAGAAAAAAACATATTTTTCATTATGTCAAGTATTTGACGATATCACGATGCCATCATATGATGAAATTTTAAAGGCACTACTACTTTTTTCGTGCTTCCATTTTATCAAGTTCTTCAACAAGTTTTCAATTATTTCAACTATTCAAGTATTGCAATATGTAGAGCTTTCTCCTGACTGCCAGTCTATGTATATTTGCACCCATTGTTTCCTATCAAATGCATTACAATTTTGAATTGTTGAACTTTCATTATCAGTTCAAGGCCAACTGAGTTCTCATGTACAAACACCGATAACTATTTGCATATATATTGTGATGTACAAAAGCACAAATATCAGTTCAGTACAGCGAACACACTTCACAAATTAATTTAATAAACTAAATAACTAAGAAAAGCAACTTGATAGAAATGTAAAACAATTAAACAAAGCAAGTGTTTTGTACAAATTAACAATTTCACATGAAAATGATATAGGTAAGAGATAAATGAAAAATTTGAGATAAATAAAAAATTAAAAATAGTGCAGAAAAACAGTTTCAAGATAATTAAAATAAATAGGAAATCGTAGGTGTCTCGCTTGCAAATTTAAAAGACTGTCAATGAAATTAAAAAAATTAAGTGAAGAAGTGAATAAAAAATAACTTTGACAACCAGATCAAATACATATGTATGTCCAAACATGTTGTTTTCGTAATTCTAATATTTATTAGAAATATCAAAATCAAAGTATTAATGTATTCTGTGCTTACGCCAAATTATCTTGAATGTAAGTATATTTCAAAAATTTTGCGAAACTATACCACTGTTCGTTATGTGGCATTCCCTAATGTCAATGCCAATGTTGACGCCTTCTAATCCGCAAACTCGTAAATTTATACACACAGCAAGCTATGCGTTGAAAGAGTGCTAATAGTAAATTAAGCATACATATATATGTATGTGTGTGTATGTGTAAATTTGTTCTTATCGGCGAGCTTATCAGTTCATAGTTGCTAGATTTGCGTCGCACTCAACTAGACATACTCGTACAATAACTAACTAAATTTTTTTACAATATTTCTAATACTTTTGTGTACATTGTATGCATGTACTCACAACCATCTGCTTATGTGCATGGGAGTATACAAGTAGTAGGTAAATAAATACACACTTTTATTAGAAGTGCATTTGGTATGAGGAAGCGTTTGTGCGATGAGTGAGTATCTTATCAGATATTTCGTTGAGTGCAAACGAAACGTTGCACTTTTTGTAGTTCTTCGATATACATACATATGTAGGTATATATATTAATTTTTATGACTCAGGAAATAATAAATTTAAACTTTTTTCGATAATACATTATTATGCATTTTATGATGCATCGTTTAGATGATGTATGTTTCGAAAGTTTAAAAAAAAGTAATTTTTTTACTTAGGTATAAAGGAAAGCGAAATTTTTTTTTCAGCTTATTTTGAAAGCAAAAGGTTAATAATTTAACAAAATTTATTAATATCAATAACTTCAAAGAGCACAACTTCTCAACTTACTATTTTTTTAGTGAAATTGTTTTTTTTTATTTGAAATTGAAACTAAAAAATTGACTTTTTCCAAAAATTCAATAATAAAAGTTTTATAAAACTTTGTTTAGTCTCATGAAAAAATATTTAATGGTAAACGAAAATTTTGTTCAAAAGTTTTTTTTAAATTGTAATTAAACTATCTATATTTTTTTTTAAATTTGTAAATTAGAAGAATTAAGTTGTTTATGAGGTCAGTGGATTTTATTTTAATTATTTAAATTTTTTTTGGGAATAATACAAATACAAGAAAGTTTTTAAACAATTTTTCAATTCTAAAAAAAAAAAAATTTTTTACCAGTAATAAAATTTTCTTAATCTCATACAAAAATATTTAAAAGTTAAAAAACAAATTTTAAAAAATTATAGTTTTCAATAGTTTTCAAAAATTATAATTGAACTCTCAAATTTTTAAAAAACTTTTATAAGTTGGAATAATTAACTTGTTTATGAAATTAAAGATTTTTTACATTTCTTTTTCATAAAATTTTATTTTGATCCTTAAAGTCTAAATTTTTCGAGAAATCTACAAATACAAGGAAGTTTTTTTAACGAATTTTCCAATTCTAAAAGCAAAATATTTTGGACCGGTAATAAAAATTTGTTTAATCTCATAAAAAAAGCATTTAAAAGTGATAAAACAAATTTGTTTCAAGAGTTTTTTGAAATTATAATTGAAATCTCAAATTTTTTAAAAACTTTTGTAGAATGGAACGATTAAATTGTTTGGTTTTATAAAATTTTATTTTGACTTAATTAATTTAATTTTTTCATGATTAATACAGATACAATAAAGTTTTTAACGAATTTTCCAATTCTAAAAAAAAGCTTTTTCTAGCATTTAAAAGCCACTCTGGGATTACCTAGCTTTTTAAAAAATGATATTTAAATTTTGGAATCTTTAATTATTCATTCAGTTCAGTTTATAACACATTCTTCATTTTTTAATTGAAGTAAAACAAAAAACTAATTACTTTCAAAACATTTACAACTAATTTTTCTATTTTTTTATAAAATTTAAATAACCAAATTTTTCTATAAAATTTTAAGAATTTCATTCTTCACGAAAATAAAAGCGTTTTAATGAAAATTTGTACAACTCTTCTATTAAAAAAAAAAAAATTTAATTTTTAAAAATGTCAATGAAATACATATGTACTATGTAGCTACTACTCCTTTGCAGCAGTCGTTAGTCTTGTTTATAAAAAAAGAAAAATGTCCGCTTTAGAATCTTGATTTCAACTTAAGACTTTGATCTCATCATATGATCTCATAACATCATTATATCATTTCATCACATCAGTGGGTCACATCATTCAAGACACGTCGAAAATGTGTTGTTTTGAGACGGATGAAAATAACAAACTGCGCTTATTTTATCAACAAATTGCATTGCGCATATCAACCGTATTAAGTATTACCAGAAAAAGTCAGTGTAATTAAATCACATCACATTTTAAATAAAAATAAATAATAAAACCTCCAACTCGGTATGGCTTTTTTTCACTCAACCTAAAAGCGATAAAAAGAAACTTATTCAAAATGCAGTCAGAGGGATCAGAAATCCCATGTAAGTACGTATGTACATACTTATATTACTCCATTCGAGTTCAACAAAAATATAATAAAATAAAAATAATTTTGTATACAGACAGTATAAAGAAATATCAAAACCAATATCATGCTATGCACAAATTAAGTTTATCATCCCGAAAAGAAGAAACAAATTAATATGCATAACTAATAGACTGCAACATGTGTATGCTGCATGCACTTGTTGCATCAGCGTTCGAAAATTTAAATAAATTTTAATCTAATTGTAGAAATACTAATGCACATACATAGGTAGGTAGGTATGGTATTTCAAAATCAAATAATACACAGCAATTAAAAAAAATAGAATGTATGGTTAATTTTGGCGCGACGCAACAAATAATATAACTGCGTACTTGGAAAGAAAAAGCAATAACAACAAAAATCGTATTCGCGAACACCACACATTATATCGATATGCATACATACTTAGTACAAACATATGTAGGTATTCTGCGGCATGCAGCTCATGACCAACATCACCACCACATTGCTTACAGTTCAAGTTGAATGTCGGCAGCAACAAAAAAAATCAGAAAAAAAAAAAAATTATCAAAAAACAAAAATAATGCAATAGAAACTATGCGAAACAAATAAATACATATGTATGTATGTATGTATGCATGATATTTGAATTTTACAAGCGTACGCAAGACACTCATACGCATCGAGTGGCAGAAGCGCCAACGTACATACTATAAGTATGGATGTACATACATATTGCATATTTGTTTGCCTTTATAATGTCTTTGTGTGTGTGTGTGTATGTGTAGCAGCGCAATACACTCGTAGTATATTTTCTTTTGTGCAATTTCAATTGACTAGCGCATAATTATTATTTTTGTTGTAATTGCATTTATGTATTTGCTTAGTAATTTTTTGCCTCCGCCCGCCACACACACAAAACTTGGCCGGCATCGTATCTCCTCTTTTCTTTCTCAATTTCCTAAACATCACCAATATTTAGCGAATAACCTTTCCGCATCGCAGCGGCGAAGCTTTGCTACAAGCAAAAACAAATATTTATTTATTTATTTGCCACCCCACCCTTTACACTGCATTCTGTCTGACACCCGCTCTAACAACAAATCATTTTATTAGCATCTGCTTGTGTGCGCCATTCGTCGGCTGCATAATCTTACACACACACACACACCCACCAACATACTCGAGTGCAATCGTGTCGGCGACGTCAGCGAATGTCCTTCAAATACAATTTTGCGATTAGATGCGAAGCGCTTTTTACCGGCTACCGTTGGAGCGCTTACAAGTAAGCGTCGTACTATGTATATATTCTTACATAGCTATGAATGTATGTGTGTGTGTATATATGTATGTATGTATATTATTTGTAGTGTGCTTTGCATAATAGATTTTTTCGTTTCACTGCCGGTCTAAACGCCGCATGCGGATGAGCATTGTAACAGTGCGCCAATTGTTAGCGCAAGGGTGGCCAGATGTAGAAAAGGGTGGCATGAAATATTGAACGGAAAGATTTCTATAAATCGGGTAACTTTTGATCAAAATGCTTCAAAACTTTTTGGGGAGAAAAAAGCGAAATCCGGTAGAGTTTATTTTTTATTATAACTTTACCATTTTTCGCCAGTTTTTCGATTGAAAGATTCGGGTTTTCATAATAAAAATAATATCTTTAATACTATGCTATATATAAGATTATGGGGTTTTCTAAAAGTCTCAATCAATAACTGCTTAAAATTATTTATAATTTTTAAGTCATCGATAACTTTTGAGAAGTCTTTCGTTAATGATTATAGGTGAGAAATTTTTTAAAGTTTAACGCTTATAAGCGAGATATATTACAAAAATCAGTGATTGACTATTATTTTGGCAAATATGTTCTTACAGTCTTTTCATAAAAATTATGAGTGAGAGAAAAGGTTAAATTTGGAAATATGGAACTAATTTGGAGATTTCGAGACTAGTTGAGTACCATTTCTAAACTGGTTCCCAAACGTGCCCCAATTTGCCCTGAAATAGTTCCGAAAAAGCTCCGAGATAAGCCCGTAATTCATTATTTAAAAAAGTTGTTTCTCGCTTATAGTTATTATGAAAAGTTTTTTACATAAATAATAGATGCCGTTGACTTACAAAATTCATCAATAACTATTATGAAAAAAACTTATATAACATTAGCACTAGTATTAAACTCAAAATACTAGTAGTTGATGACATCAATAATTTTGCTCACTTAATATTAATATAAAAATATATTTAAAATTTTAACGAAAATTTAAATGACTTTTAAAAACTTTATTCCGGTTTTTTGGCTTTAATTGAAAATGTATCTCATGTTAGCGAATACGTTGGTATTATGTTTCCATCGGAAAAATGTTACTGAAGGGGTTTGCCTAGAATTCAAACATTCAAAGTTCAAAGTCCAACAACCAACATTACGGTGATTTTTTCATAGGCAAAAAAAAAACAAATCAAAAAGATCATCTCCAGATCGAAGAAAAACTCTCATGCTTTATACTCCGTTAACTTCTTGACTAAAGCCTGAATTATTTTGTATGAAACAAATGCAACGTAAATGATTTTCATCGCATGGTAACCTTATTTAGCTTTGTATTTGACTTTGCACTCGGTTTTTTTGCAGTTCATGCTATTCGCTTTTCGCAATTTGTTTCTGCAAAACTTTTTGCTTTTCCTCTACTATTTTATATTCCACTATTTTATTTGATAATTTTATTCTCAGTTCACTCGAATGCTCACTTCCTTGTTGCGATAGCGCGCAATGCAAACATGCAAACCCAAGCGCTGAAAGCAATAGGAGAACATGTTGCAAAAATTTTCAGAAATCAAAATGAATGCCAAATCGTATGAGGAATATTCTATCAGCAAGGACACAAGGAAGTGAAAAAATCAAATGTAATTTTCAATGCGATAGCGTATTTATTGTTAAATTGAATTATGATAAGCACCTCCAACTAATAAGTGGTTAGTCACATAAGTTCCCCCGCCACAAGCCACCTTACGCCCTTGCTCCAAAAACTGTATTAAAAAAAGTTTTGCTCAAAATAACCGGTTGAAGGCTGGCTGTCCTATTCCACTCAACAGCTCATCGGTTCGTCATTTCCTTTATATCAACAGTTTGCTTAGTAGCATTGCAAATGTTCCCAGTTAGCACTAAATGCTTCCGCCAAATACGCTGTAACGCAAGCGGGTGCGGCGCTCTCCCTCCTCGCAAATACAAAAAGAACTTCGAGTGCAAATATGCGTATATATATAAATTTACAGCAACAATTATTTATGCACTAAATATGCACATTCGTTCACCATTTTCATCCCTTCGCCCCCAAAATCTTCGTAAGTAGTACTTAACAAAAATTACGCCCGCATCCCGCTTCCATATCACCGGCCGCATTTTGTACTCTTCGTTGCACATTTACACCTCGTAAATGCGATGATTTGTTTGTTTGTATTTGTGTCGCTTTGTGCGGCGGATACTTTCGCAATTTTTTCGCATTTCTGCACTTTAGAATGTCATTGCTGGTGCTCGGTTATGTTTCGAAATACTGTGTGTGGCGCGCGCGTTTAGCGGTCAAAAAAAAAAAACAAAAAAAAACAAACAAACAAGAAGAAGACAAGATAGGTTGAAGAAAAGTAAAACTTCTACGTTTCTGGTATCGAATAACACTTTCACAAAAATTTGTTTTAAGTACTTTTGTTTTTATTTACACGGGTAGAATCAAAGTGTTGCGCGTCAGAGAAGAAAGTGATATGCAAATTGCAAGTTTAACGGAACAGCGGATGAATAATTGCAAGTTTTTTTTGTTTTAAATTTGAACATATAAATACTTGTATGTGAATAAAGCAACAAATGTTTATGGAAATTTATAAAAAACTAAAAAAAAAATTGAAACTAAAAAAATAAAGACTACAAACTACTGCGCATTTTTGCCACCTACGTGTTCGACAATAATGAATAATAATTGAATAATAATTTTGTAACAAACTGCCACTTTCACTTTAAACTGCCATTTTTTGCGCAAAAGCAAGGAAAATTTTTAAAATTTAAAAACTTATTTTTTCACAATAATATAAGTGCAATAAAGCAATCATCTGCAAAAAAAAAAATGTTATCAAATAGTAAAAACTGCCATTTTAATTAAATACTCTCAATTGAGCTTTTATCTAATTGATAATAAAAAAAATTAGCAAATATACAAACCCTCGAAAGAATTTCTATTTTAATGGGATACCCACAAATCTGATGGCACTTGGGGTAAGTTTAAAAACCAAAATTTTGTGTATAAACTTAGTAAAGAAAAAAATCATCTCCGTTGTACCACGCTAGCAATAATGGAATAGTTTTTACAACGCTTTGAATTTTAAATGGAGACTCAAATTAGTGGTACTTAATTTTCGTTTCTATGCAAATTTACAGTTAATTTGGTGAGTGTCTTACCTAATCACTTATTTTTCCACAATTATGCAACATTATGCTCTCAATGTTTCGACACATGTTGCATATGTTACTAGCAGCATGTTGCAAAGCAAATAATTTATGTACATGTAGTTGTATGCAATTAATTTGGATATACTTTAAATCGAAAAACGCACACTTATCAAATCTATTGTGCTTGTCAGCGCTCACACATTATCTTAAGGAGTTTTCAAAATTTTCAAAGAACAAAATAACTTTCGATCCCTCCATTTGCGAAAGTCAACAGCACTTAATACTTTCAGGAATAAAATTTATTAAATAAAAAAGAAATTAGTTTTTATTTCTGGTTTGTGGCCTAAATATTAAGAAAAAGAAAAAAAAAATTATTAAATATATTAAAAACCGTTAGTTTGGTCTTCTATTGCAACTTTTTTTTTTATAGTAAATGAAGTTTTTGCGCTCAACATTTTTTCATAATTTTGCTGGTGCTTACCCTGGAGATAAGTCGTTTGAATTCAAAACGCCATCACTCAACCCATCTGCACAAACTGCATTTCAATTCGCTTTTTTAAAGTACGTAACGTTCCGCCTCGTGCTCGTTGCTCAAACCAGTAGTGGTGGTAACGCTTTGAATTCAGTCGACTTAAGCGGCGTATAACCGCAATATTAAAAACATATTTCCATATGCTGATTCAGAATCTATTTTGAAAAATATCAATATATGCAAGTATATGGTTGTTGTATAAATAATTCAGTACTTTAATCAAACTTCTCTTATGGGTAAAAATTTTCCAAAGAAGAACGCTATACAAGGTCATGAAATAATATTGAAATGCAAATAAGTTGTATTATCAATTTTTACGGAATTTCTTTTGAAATATTGACTTACTTTGCTTTTGATTTTTATTGTGTTAAAAAGAATATCTTCATTCAAAACCACATACTTATTATATCTAACTTTTTATACTGGACTTCGTCATTCGAAATTGTACGACAAATAATTTTGTTGAGCCACTAACCCAAAAAAGTTTAAGATTATTCCAGAAGTTCTATTACAAAGACTTTACAGGGCCAAATAATTCTACAAAACATGTTGTCACACAAATTTGATTAAAGTCACCAAACAAAATAAATTCTATATCTTACGCTGTTTTACTATTTTATTTTCCATTTACTTTTTAACTAATTGTGAAGTATTCATTCTGTTTTTTTTTTTTTTGCATTTTATAGCCAAACTCAGTTTTAAGTTTGGTTGTAATTTTAAAGCTTCAAAAGTTCTATGGTAAGTTCTTAATAAATTGAACAAATAATCTTAGGTAAGAAGAATATTACATATTCAATATTTCCCTAAAATTTCTCTGAAAATCTGCATATAAAAGTAATAGAAATTTACTATATATGTATTTAGAGCTTTTAAAATATTTCTTGCATTAGTTTTTCGTACAACAATTGGTAAAAATTTTAGTAAAAAGAAAAAGGGAATACGTAAGAATCCGAACGTTGGTCGCATGCAGTGAATATTTAGTGGTTGCAGAAACAATCAAGAATTTGTTGGTTAATTCAATATTTGCAAATACAACAACAATCCATTTTCCTAAGTGAGACAATAGTCCATAATTATATTCCTCGGTTAAAATGAAACCTAATGCCAGTTTTATCTGCCACGCCAAACTAGCAAATGGATTTTGAGTTCTGACGACAACCGCCACTTTACAAAAAAATCACTTGCCTGCGAAGCAGAAACCCCTTAAAGTATCTACAAAAAAGTATACTTGTTAAGCCACAAATAAAACCAAAATTTCTAATTAATCGCAAATATTTTGCCAACGAGTACCAACATTTCACACGTATGTAATTTAGCAATAAGAGGAAAATGAAAATGAGATTATGTTATTTTCACTTTTTAAGCGCCAATGTGATGCAAAACAAGCGCGCTAATTTTCGAAAATAATTTCAAAACACTTACAACTTACATAAGTAAACGTACACAAATATCGCATACGTTTTTTGTTTGTTTTGAATATAAAATATAAATAAAATTTAAACTGATTTTCAAAAGCACAGTGTCAGCGACTAGTCACACGACAATGTCCATAAAAGTGCAAATCACTTAAGAGATGCGAATGCCAGAAAACAAACCCAACATTGTTGCACATTCTATAGATGATCATGAAAATGTGGCGTGCTTGCTGTTTGTTATTAGCAGATCGCATATACGAAAGTCTTAGGTATACCAAAATGTACGTCGATAAATATGTTCATGCAAAAATAATACATACATATACATAGCACTTCTCAGCATACCCGAGCTAAATTTAAAATACCCCAAACAACAACCAATTATAGCTGCCTCCCTACACCCCTTAAGGGTTTTTGTCTAGCCGGTTGTTGGGGAGATGGCGCTTCGCGAAATTTAGTAATGCTATCAAAAATAATAAGACAAATAATGAGGAACGTAAAGCAGAAATAGCAGCCAATGAATTAATATCTTATAGTCACCTTACTTTCTATCTATTTTCTGTTTGACAGAACAGCGAAGTGTGTGGCAGCGAAAGTGCAAAAATAATAAGGAAATCCTTATAGCTTACAAAAACACATGAAAAATGCAAGATCTAGCGGAGTAGGGTGGGCGAAGCGGGGAGAGGGCACCAACAAATGGTGCACTGTTTGCCAAGAATAGCTCCTACATACATATGTGACAGGTGCGCCACTGCCTTCCACAATAGATTAGAAATTGTGTGCGCACAAGTGGTGCCCAAAAATTATCCCATTCGAGCAGATGTACCACAACAATGGCCGTGCATATTTACTTGCATGTATATATAAGTACGTTTTTATGTGTGTAGCTTCCAGAGCTTTTGACGGTCACTCGAAAGCTTTTGCGGCGGCACCCCATACTGCAATACCAGTCACCAAAATTGTCCCTCGCAGCGGGCATATCACCCCAGCCGAATGATAAGAACAACTACACTTCACTCACTCACAAACTCACTCATTTCATTCAGAATAAGAGATGAGAGAGATTCACTCATTGCAACGTTGTGTGATGAGCGCATTTGAGTTACTTCCTTGTTGCTTAGGTTCTACTGCACATCTGCATATGAGTGCAAGCTTTTTTAATTGCATTGATGTGTGTGTGTGTGTGTGTGTGTGTGTGTGAGGGGTGCGCGCTAGAGAAAAATGGGTCACAAAGTGGATGTGCATGGAAATTGCAATTGCACTTGTGCTTTTTTTTTGAGTTTCCGCATAAGCTAACGCGAATTGTAGAGCGAAGGGCGGCTATATTTATAAACAGCATGTAATCGACTTGAGAAAAATAGCTAAAAAAAAAATTTTTTTACAAAAACAATGCCGCTTTTTATCCTTGGGTGGTTGTTGTTGTTGCAAAAGTTAAATATTTTCTTTTTAATTCCTGGCATTTGCGCCACTCAGTCTCTAAATTGAGCTCAATTTGGCAGCTCGACAGCCGCTCGACCACTCGACCGCTCAACTAATCGACCGCTCGAGCTGTGTGCTGCTGCTGCTGCTCATCATCGCCTACACACATACTTTTAGTGCATTTTCTGAATGCAAACTTGCATGTCGATGCCGCCGTAGAGCCGCTGTAGTGCATTATGAAGAATTTAATTTTTAGTAAACGTTAATAAAAATTTTTATTTTACAAAAAACATAAGAAAAAGTAACCACTAACCCCAAAAGTTAAAATCAGAATATTTTATAAAATACATATTGCATTTTGAAAGCATTATTGAGTTATGCAAAGTGTTCGATAGCTAAAGTAGTCAAGCAAACGAAATGCTGCAAAGGTCGAGGAAGTGCAAAGTGAGAACGTCATACAATAAAAAAAAAAGTTTGGAAAAAATTATGCCAGCTATTTTTGTAATGTGAAAGCAAGCAAGTGCCGAAAAAATCAACTACTACTAATTTACACGTCATTAAAGTTCACCGCAACAACTGCAAACGTTAAGTACAAAATATACAAAAATATAAACTGCAAACCCCTCCCTAAATGATATAAATAAACACTAAATATTCGCAGAAAATAAATGATGCGGCGAAAATTATGAACGACTTCAATACACAAAAATATTACGTTTAAAGTAAAAGTGAAATTAATTTCCGTCACAACCTTGAAGCGCAAAGCAAATGAGATTAAATACAAGCGGCAAAAACGGCGAATGCAAATCAAAAGAAAATTGAAAATGCTTAGTTTGCAAATGAAAATACCAACAAAAACTATACACATCTAACGAAATGAGAAACACAAATTGAACACTTTAAATTGAGTGAAAATTGAGCGCGGCTGAATTAGGAAAAAAAAAATTAAATAATTACGTGTAAGTCATTTCGTTATTGAGAACGCGAAAAGCAACAGCCTGGTCAAATGGCAATGACAAAAGCGAACGAAAGCGGAAAGAAAAGTCAAAAGTCAATTTCTCACCCAATCTTATTCACATAAATATATAAAATAAAAAAAATACCTGCATATACATATTTTGTATAATAAATACACACGTGTATTGGAGAGTAAGCAAACAAAAAAAGAAAACATTTTTTTAAATAAATTTGATATAATAAAATTGTGCAAGAATTCTCAGCGAGCAATATTTGTGAAGGAAAAAAGTTACTCATACGTCGTGTTGTATGCCACACCAAACACATGTAAGTATTCGTTGGAGATTGGCAAGCAGCAAGGCCGGGCATAGTGGAAGTAGAGAAGGAAAGAAGGAAAGAGACATAAGTTTATAATAGTGTTTAAAGGATAATAAATTTATAAATAAAATAGTTGCAAAAAAAAAAAACAAATACATACACGCAATTTATTTTAAAGTAAATTTAAATGTTAATAAATAATTCGAGTCAAAAACTGCGCCTTGGTGTTTATAGTATTGTGAAGTATTTTAGGTTTGAGTAAAGTAAAATCTCGCTCTGTCTTTTAAAGCATAGAAATAGGCAGCTAGAAAAGCGAAAAAATCATTACCATTAAAAATAAGAAAGGATAGCGATAACGATACCGATATCTACATACAACGATAACAGCAACGCTGTTCTCACATCAATAACAATAAAAAAAATTGAAAAAAATTAAAAACTTTAAAAAAGTTGTTTTAAAAGTGGTCGCCCCTTGGCTGGCTATGTCAAACTTCCGAATGGATTTCTGCAATGAAAAAAACATCCCACAAACATCATTTACCATTCTAAGTAAGCGTAAAACTGTAGGTCTCTCCATTTAAGTTACAACCTCAAATATACACCGCAAATTGTGGAAGAAGTCCGGTCAAATATCAATCCTTTTTTATATTATTATAATTAGGCATTTCATGTACTATTTTTCACATATTGTTGTAAGGGGCTCGCCATTTTCTAGTAAAGTGTGGTAGTAGTATATATCTCCCGAGCCATTTCCAGTGAAGCGCAGTAATCCCAAATTTTTTTTTTAAATATACTATATATATATCTGAAAGTCATTTAATTAAGTAGAAGAATAACATTTAGAAAGAAAATTTAGTAGTCTTGTAGATACTTACAGTAGCACTTCATTTATTAAATGTCAAAGTATTGATACAAATTAGCTTTGGCGGTTTAAAGAGTGGCCCTAGTATTTGTTTTTTTTTTTTTTGAAATATTAAAGTTTTTAATATCACGCATCCCATTTTAGCAGAAATTTACCCAGAAAAGAATTAAGGTATCTGTACAAAAATTTCGAAACCGACAGATATGGTAGAGAACAACGTTTGAACTGAGCACGAAAAAATTTAATAATCTATATACTATATATAAATGTAGCCATTTTCTTTGTACCAAGTTGGCTCAAATACTAAAGAACGGCTTTCAACCAAATCTGGATAGAATATAAGTATTCCCTAGGTGTGTGGCACGGATACAGGGTATACTCTATTCCGCTAGGTGGCGCATAAGTCGAGATATTCAGGAAAACAGCAATTTCAATCCGATTTTAATGAAATTAGAAATTTATGCGACGAGAAGTACTTTTTCGAAAAATGGATGCAATCCAAATAGCAAAAATTCTTATCTATATATGTAAAATTGTAGACCTTTTCTCCCTAACAACTTGTCTAAAAACCCGATGAACCTGATTTTAACCAAACTTGTGTATACCGTAGTTTTGTACCAAGGTATATTTAAAGCCGCTAGGTGGCGTATGAGTCGAAATATTCCGAAAACCTTTATTTATAATTCGATTTTAATTAAATTAGAAACGTGTAAAAAGAGTGCGATGAGAAGTACTTTTATGAAAATTGAATCCTCTAGGTGGTGCTACAATAGATTTATTCAGAAAGTGCAAAGTGATGCAGACAAAGGACTTTTATGAAAAAACAGATGCGCTAGGTGGCGCTAAATGCAAGTATTACAGAAAATCTCTGTTTTTATCTGGTTTTGAATAAAATTAGAAACGTAATGTGGATGCGAGGAGAAGTAATTTTACTAGATGGCTAGAGATGCCGGACGAGGTCGCGGGTATCAGCTAAAACAATATAGGAATACAGCTGGCGAAAATTGGTCTCGTAATTGACTGCATCTGTTCCAGTGAATGCCATGAGATTGTTTTAAAAAAAAAATTAATTGAATATGAAAATTATGTAGCTAGAGCTCCACTCATTCCCTTTCCCCTACCTCTTCTCTCTTCTATTCACTTTCGCTTTTATTTCAATTCGTTGGAATTTTACACAGTCGATACGTCATTTAATTTTACCTTCGCCGGCAAAAATATTTTAACACCCAACAACACACAATTAAACTCATTTAGAAATTTCTTCTAAATGCAACCCTACTCATCATAGACACAGATGCCGTACCGCATGTAAAAGCAAACACCCATAAAATAATATTTATACCTATCCAGTATACTTTACGAGTATACACTGCATGCATTTGTATGGGGCCTGGACATTGTTTTTGTAACAATATCAAGTACGTAACCTCCAACGAGGTTACCAAATATTGCACAAGCTCTTTTCTCTTCAGCTACCAGAGATGCAGCGTGGCACTTGAGTGTAACAGCGAATTGTCTGAG
Source organism: Anomoia purmunda (assembly GCA_951828415.1). Lineage (NCBI taxonomy): Eukaryota > Metazoa > Arthropoda > Insecta > Diptera > Tephritidae > Anomoia > Anomoia purmunda. Next base: position 28,223,571 of record OX639996.1, on the reverse strand, counting down.
TGCAATTTCATTGAGTTCTAAATGAGTGCCTGCCTAGCTGCAAGAGTTCGGCATTGAAATAATGCTGGTAAGTCAAGGAGAATAAGAGCAGTGGAATATGAGTTGTGAAGGTTGTCCGAAATTGTAGTTTAAATATTAAAAGTGAAATATATTGGATTGAATTGGAGAAAATTTCAATTTGAGAGCAAGACGCAAGTAATCGAGTTCGTTGAAAGCAAAAAAAAACTAATTAAATAGTACCCAATAAATAATTTTAAACTATAGCATTTGAGTATTTACAGCGAAGCAAAGAAGCTACAATGTAGTAGATAGAACTAAAGCAAATTGAGCTGATTTTTATGTTGTATATTTCTTAGCCTCTCCGGCTTTGAACTCACACTCGTAAATATATAGTATGTAAATGTTTGATTTGTATTGCTATGGCGGCTTTGCAAAAACTTATCTATGTGAATACAATAAAATCGAAATTAGCGACGTCATAGCGCATGCAACAGTGGATTTGGTGGCACTCTCCCATGGTCACGGACAAAGTACGCACACATGCAAAGAATTGACCACATACTTAAATACTTTTGAAATTTTTGAGCGTTTGCACAAATAATTACACACACACATTTAGTTTTAGAATACAAATAGGAAAATGTTGTAAGTGCATGTATTGCAAAATTTATAGCTGCGATAAGATAAGGTGGCGTGATAACAGCTAGCCAAGCGCCAGCGGAAGAAGTGCCGGCGCAATACGTGTAGAAGACGGTTGTTGAGTGTGTATGTGTGCGTGTGTGTGTGTGTGTATGAGTAACGTGAGAGTTGTAATAGAAACACACACATTCTAATTTATTTATAACACAAAAACAAAGCATACACATGCATGCATGTATGTGTGTCGATTTTATTTTGTGCAAATGGGAAAAATTCTATTTATTAATAGTCGCCAATTCAACGAATCAAATATTGTGCACAGTGCGCGGTAGGGGCACATATTTATATACATTTATTCGAATGTATGTATGTGTGCGTGGATTTGTGAGATGTGGTATGGTTCTTAGTCGGCTGTGGTTTGCTGTAGAGCATATAAAATAGGTCTGAGCACTAAACAGACACGGAAAGCTAAAACAAACAGAAATAAGAAAGAAAAGAACAAAATTCGAATGAAATTTTGTTTTTAAAACTTGGAGATTGGAAAAATCCTATTATAATTATTCACCTTCTATTTTCCCTAACAAGAGAGAAACACGAAACAATTTTTCGCTATTGCACTGTCTTATCTTTATTGATACAGTTATTGTTTCCACTTTCATTACATATATAGTTACATACATTCGTAAAAATATTATCAACGTTAAAAATTTGATAAAATATATACCCTATGTTATGCCCAAAGTTACAGTGTCGTTACCAGCTATGTTTTCAATGTGCATAGAAGAATATTTTACAGTTCTATTAAGATATAGATATTAATTGCCTAATCTTATCTATTAGTTTATCGATATCCATAATACAATATTCTAACCGTAGCTTAGTTCTCTTAGTTTTAAATATCAATAATGCTCAATTTATTGATATCTTAATCGTAATTACAACTTTCTTATCATTTTCTATATAACTATCCTTATCGAAATCAATTTTATTATCGCCACCGATGACACATCGATTTAGTTATCGTTATCGGTATAGCTATGTATATAACCTACGTTATGTTCAATGTTACAGTGTAGTCACCAGCTAAATATTCAATATACGGACAAGAATTTTTTACACTTTTTTATAACGGTGTAAATAAGAATTACCATTTTTAGTCTATTAATTTACCGATATCGTTATCTATAGATTTGCATTTCGAAATCGATTTCACCTTCGTTTCATCAATTTAATCTAGGTATCGACATTTTTTTATCTTTGTCGTTATACAATATATTTAATTGCCGATTTTCACTACCGATTACTTTGTCGATATTTTAGTTGCTATAAATATTCTTATAGTTTTTTTTTACAACTACCATTATCTAAGTCAACATTATTATCGCCAGCGATAACACATTGAGTTAGTTATCATAATCGGCAAAGCGAAATATATCGAATTTGCTTTCGTTTCATCATTTTAATCTATAGCGATATCGTTATTGAAAGATAACCATCTTAATCAATTTATATAGCACTGTCAATATTCCAAGCGTATAAATAATCGAATAGGCATTTTCATCGTTATCGGCTTAGTTTCAATTATCGATAACACCCAATTTATTGATATCTTGTTCGCTATTGAAATTCTTATCGTGTTCTATGTAATAATCATTATCGAAATCAATTTTATTATCACCACCGATGGCACATCGATTTAGTTATCGTTATCAGTATAGCCATACAAATCGTGTTTCCTTTCGTTTCCAATTATTGCTGAGCGAATTTATTTTTGCTATAACCTTGAAGTATTGCAGTGAATTTTTTGGGCGTAGTCAATCAGGACGAACTAATTTACTTATGTTGACTTTATTGAAAATTAAAAAAGGTATTTTAATTGAGATTTTATCTTTGAAATTTATGTGCAGAAATTTTAAATAATAAATAAAAAACACAATGTGTGAGAAATTTTTTTGAAAATGGGCCAGACCTATTTTTTTAATTCTTTTATGTTTTATAACTATGTATCATTGTATTTAGTTTTTCATTATTTTATATTTATTTCTAAATAAATTTTTATCGAAATTGAAATGCAAATGAAGTTTGAGCTGGAACTCCGTAGCATACAATTGCCATTTTATGCAAGAATTAAACAAAAAATAATGCAGTTCTTAACTGAAAGTGAGAAAGAACCCAAATTTTTAATTTTAAAAATTATAAAGAAATTATTTATTTATTTAATGAGCAAGGACGCAACGCACTCACACATATTCGATCTTCCATACATTCTTCTTCTTATCTCCCGTCATACATGCATAGAGTAAATCTTTTTAATTATGCATGCATTTATATACCTCTAGAAATCAATATAATATGCATTTTCCCTCAAATTGTTCTTCACTTAATTAGAATAGCAGCAACTAGAAAACACTTGTTTAGCTATGAATGACGCCAGCTAAAGTAAAAGTAAAACTGCAACAACAATAAAACCGCAAAATCGCAAAACTATCGTCACTGCAATAAATACTAACAACAATTTCCAATCTAAACACTTTACACTCACACAATTCAATTGCAAACTCAGCTCTTGGCTATTCTTTTCATTTCGTTTGCTCAATTTGCAAACCCTTTGACGTAGTTGCCTATATTTACTTGCACTCACGCAACCGACCTCTTCCGATACACACAAATACCAACAAACATGTTATTTGCAATCACTTGCTTATTGGCTCTTGAGTGGGCAGTGTGAATTAGAATTTCCATACAATTGCCATTGCCTGCATTCTGCACGAATAAAAGCAGTGCAAGTGTGCGCCAGCTCGACGTCGCCACAATGCACTGGGCAATGCTCGGAAATGGGGAAATATGTATAAAATAAAAATACACTCCAACCTTGGCATTAAATTTAGTTATATTACATATTTATTTTTTTGCTTGTTTTTTTTTTGTCTTCATTGGACAACGCAACACCGACAGAATGTTCGTAGGAAAAACGGCAAAAGAAGAAAGTTCATTGCAAAAATTTATTTGTGTACTGCCAGTGGAGAAACGTCATTGCTCCGTAGTTAGTTTGGTTGTTGGTTGTTGTTGCAGTTCAAGTTTAGGGTTGTCAAATGCAAGGCTATTTGAATGAATGCACTTTAGCCGTGTCCGCGGTTTGAGAAAGTCTGCACATTCGCTGAATGAAGCGAAGGAATTGGTAGAAATTAATTGCGTTAATATTTTATTTAAACGGGGATATGCCGGTTAATACCTTTTCACATTAATTGGCCATACGCTGTCGAAAATAAATGTAAAAAATGTAAGGAAAAAACGATCCAAAGTTACAAAAGAAAATATCTTCTTTTTTTTTGCTTAAAGTGAACCCAATGAAACGCAAGCGAAAGAAACCATATCTTTATTTTCAATACAATTTCTATAGTTATTTTCTATAGCGCAATGAGCTTCAAAATAGTAAACTATGAATTTTAGATAAGTCTCATTCTAGACAAGAAAGCTTAGGTTCTGTTGGAAATTGCCTGCGCTAAGAGCTACAATTTCTGCTGTTTCATCCATGCAAATATGGTTGCAAATTATTTCCTCATAGGAAGTAGATTTTGAAAAGAAAAAATAGCATTTCTCTTTTCCGCCTCTGACCAACAGTTACGGCCTGATGGCGGAACAAAAACTACGAAAACCCCCCATACCACGCCTAAGAAAATCAAATAGTGTTAATGTGTCGTGCTCGAAAAATCATTTCATCATTATGTTTCGAACATAATTTATAGCTTGTTCAAATACCGCATTGAAAACTATTCTAGGCCAGAATCTTTGTTCAACTATTTATGGGCAGATAGCAACGACTTTAACAGAATTTCGGATGTACTTATCTGACAAATATTTTTTCTCAAAAACAACCTTAGACTATGAGCCTTGGGTAGGGTATAAGGAAATAAAAATGAAAGCTTTCCAACTCCAATAAAATATTATGGCCGAAAAGAGAGTTTTAGACGCTAACTCTCAATTTAGAGGTAACATTTTGAATGCTTAAAAGCAAAGCTTGACTTTGAGGAATTTGTAAAAATTTTATAAATATTTTAAATAACTTTTTTATTGCCAACTACTTATATTATCAAAACTTTTGTAAATGCAATTTCTATTGGCACTTTTTATATTTTTATTATCTATATTTTAACAACAGAAGCTAATTCATAATTTTATTTTTATTTTTTCAGAATAACTATCTAACTTCTTAAGAAAATTTTCCACACAAATAATAAATTATTCATATACCATCGGGAACGGCGTCTTCTTGAGTAACTAGCAAAGCAAAAACAAAAAACAACAACATCAGCATATAAAATCACACACTTTACGGAAAAATTGCCAGTCAGCACTAAGAAATAAACGCAAAATTTATATAAGGCAATTTTTGTTTTTTACAATTAACAACAACAATTACCACGAAGTTACACAGCAACAAAGTCAATCAAATAAACATAATGAATGTGCAACTAACGCAACAATCAGTACACTCCAGCCGAAAACATTGCAATAACAATAGCAACAATAGTACGAGTAACGGTAGTAGTTGTAGTAATAGTAGTAGTAGCCAAAGTGTTAGCCACAACAACAATAATAACATGAACACCACCGTCAACACACAACAACAACAACAACAACAACAACAACAACAACCAGCCAATCAACGCACAATGTCATCGGCGACAACAGTAACATCATCGCATAGAAATCAAAGTCCTACATCACTGCCGCCCACCGCCTCGACGACGTCAACTGTCGCTTTGTGTGCGCGTAGTCCTTCGCCGGACGGCACACAAGATTACGATGTGACGCGCATGCGAGAAGAGGACTTTGAACGGCTGGCCGTTTACATAGTGCCCGATGTGCAATGCGAGCGTGGTGTACCGAATCGGGCGGATCGTACGCTGCCACGTAGCCTAACACTAAAACCTTCGATGGTTTTCTCAACGCCAAATGTTAAGGTAGGTGTGATTGAGAAAAATTTAATAATAATAATATTAAAAAAAACAATTACAAAAAAACCGTAATCACTTAATTTTTATTTATATTTTATTTATATAATTTTTATTCTTATATCAACTTTCTTCTGGTTCTTTTGTGTTTTTTGCAGACTGAAGGAGTTTGGAGCACTGGTGTCATACCGCGCGGCACACGTTTTGGCCCCTTTGAAGGCGTTCCAACTCCAAATTATCCCAACGATAAGAATAAGGCACGCTATTTTTGGCGGGTGAGCATTAAAAAAAAAACATATCAATTACAACTACAACTACATTCTCATGATCAATCACAAATTTGTCGTACCCCACAAACAAACTCAAAAGTATTCATTTTTCATTCATTTGCGAGCAGCTTCACTTTAAAGTTTTAGTGTCTGTGATATCAGCCGATTTAACAACAAACCTTATCGCAATTCATGCATTATAAAAATATCAATAACGTTTGCGACGATAAGATAAATTACATAGACCGTATTTTAATTTTTTCTAACGCCGTTACTTCAGTTTAAAATCTTATAACATACCAAAAAAAAGTTTTTTTGTGCTCGATATAATTTTTTTCAATTTAGTGAAGTTAATTTTATTTATAGATTTTCTAAAACCATAGCAATATTTTACAGCTAAATAGTTGACAGAAATTGTTTTTACTACAAGTACTGGTTCCGTTCCTCATTTGATTATTTATTTTAGTACTGCGCAAAAAATAAAGCGAGTACAATTTTAGAAGGAATTTCTAAAAATTGATTTTAGAGTTAGTGCTTTTCAGGTGTGTATAAAAAAAAATTTTTGTAGGAAGTTTTCTTTAAAAATATATTTATTTTTGCTTATGTATTTTCGCAAGTACTCAAAAGTACTAAAAAAGTTTAAAGCCCAAACATTTTTATGCGATCTAAAACAAAAAACGATAAGTGGCTACTATTTTTGAAGACCCTCCAATGTCATTAAAAATTCCGAGCTGTTGGTAAAAGACTATTTGATTAGTCGACTAGTCAATCAAAAATTCATTAAGCAGAATTAGATATTCAAAAGCAAAAAAGAAAACTATATTTATTGAAAAAAGCAACTAGTTGAAAAATCTTAATAATTTTTATTAAAAAAAATCATGATTTAATAGTGATACTATTATTAATTTTTTTTTTGATCAAATCGTTTTTTTTTTTGGATTTTTATTAGGTTGATCTTATTTGACTGATATTTTGTAATTTTTTTCAATCCAGTTTGCTTGCTAGTTTTACGGTTTTATTTTTTGGACATCTGACGACTTCTTAAATCTCTACTCTGTTTTTACGATAGTTACTCACGTCATTTTCACACGGTCGTGGAGCTAAAAGGCCCAAAGTAAGGATTCCAGAACATTTGCGAAATATTATTGTTATGTGATAAGGATATGACGATAAGTAGGCTTTTGGGTTTGAAGTAGGCTTTTGGGCAAATTTAATTTATTTTGCGCCTTAAAAATTTGGGCATTTAGCTCAGGTCAACTCTATAATATATCTGTACTGAAGAGAATATTGTGCATTGATCAGAAATTTTTGTTTTTGGGGAGAACATTCTAAAATTATATTTTGTATTATTATGCAGTTAATGTAAATTAAAGTTAGCTACTGAATACTGGCATACAATAATTTTAATTTTGATTCAACACGGATGACTTAAGACCTTTCGGTTTTGAAAATAGAGTTTGTTAATATAATTTTATTATTTTTAATTTTTTTTTAGTAGGTATTAATAACAAAAAAGCAAATTTACAATTTATTGATTCAAGTCAGCTATGCCCAAAAAATCCCATAAACTACTACTCATACAATTTACATTAATTCCATCAATTATCCATCCGCCCGCATAATATCATTCATTCATTTCATTTATTTCCCCACAAACTTACTTACAATATCGAAATTATTTTTATGTACAAAACAATTAGTCTAACCTATAACCAAACCATACTTTTCCATTTTATTTCATGTGTATTCCTTCCACAAAAACAATAACTACCATCACCAACTTAACAAAAATAACCAATCAACCAAACATCTAAAATTCGCATAACCATGAAAATAAATCGAAATTTTTAAAACGCATACGCTTAAAAAACAAAAAAAAAAACCAAATCGAAAAAAAATACGAAAACTAAAATTCGACTCCAATCAGGTGCAGGAAACACGCCACATAACCTACGGGAACATTAAGGTACTATTTTACGCTTTTTAACAACTTTTTACTGCTACTTCTTAAACGTTGAGAACTTTGCTATTTTCATTTCGACACAAACCTACTTTGACGCTCTACTACACTTTTTTCCATTAACTAACTGTATAACTATCTAACTTCTACTTAAAATTAATGTATAATTTCCTTTAACGTAGAACTCTTGTTTATGTATAAAAAAAATGTCGCCTTCAAGTTCCACAGCATCGCTACAATGTATTTTCCATCCTACTAATTATGTACATATGTATATCACGATGTCACGATAATTGCCTGAAAGTATGCAATAATTAATTAACTTTGATTTCACACAAAAATGTGATGCCGATTCGAGATACAAAAGGTCTCAAAAAGTTTGAAAATAATAACAAATATGCCTAAATAATGCTAAATTATTACGACCTATTCCCACACGCCAATGACAAGGCATATTCCATGACTATTGTCATCGCCAAAAACTTTCACCCTGAATAAAAACATTGTTTCGGCTTTGTCGCGTACTCAGTACGCCATAACAACTTTAATGACAGCTGTCATAACTACAGAGCTCGAAACCAGGCAAAGTCGGCGTTAGTCTCTTATTCATTCCATAACTTTCGGATACGAGTATTTTTGTGTGTAATTTCGTATTACCACCATAGCTATAGATATCCAAAGCCAAATCAAAATAAAAGCTTTTTGGAAGCTCATATACAGCAAACAAGTAAGCGTTCCGGTCCTCATTTGTCAATTTTTTTTTTATTTCCCAGTTATATCTGTATATGTATATATTTCTATTGGTTTTTCTTTTGCCTGTATTGCCTTTTTGGAACGGCTGTTTCTAATTATCTCCTCATACTTATAAACATATTTTTTAAAGTGATTTATTAATTTTCTAATGTTGTTGTTGTCGTCTTTTTATATATGTAATATGATTGTATACGAGACCTCTTTCGCTACTTTGTAGTCTAATCTATGAACTATGTGTATCAAAATTGTTCCATAACCTAAGAAATGGTACACAATGCTTGCCCTAACGAACGTGGCACAGCTACATAAATAGTTACAGTATTGTGAACCGTTTCTTTACACAACTAACTAAACTTGTTTATATATTTTGGCTTTATCCCGAAAACTAACCCATTTTCCCGATTTCTTTTCTCTTCCTTTCGTCCCCCATGATGACACATTTTGCCAACAGATCTTCAAAGATGATGATTTCTACTACCTGGATGGGTCGGATCGCGCCCAAGCAAACTGGATGCGTTACGTTGCCTCTGCCTATAGCTTATCGGTAATGAATCTGGTGGCATGTCAGCATCAGGAGAATATCTACTTTTATACCACACGTGACATTATGCCCAACGAAGAGTTAATGGTGTGGTATTGCAAAGATTTTGCGCGACGGCTCGGCTACGATGTGGATCCGGAACGTACAATCTTTGGTGCCTGCAAGCAGTCTGTGGACGATGATGAAGATGTTGAAGCTGATGGTGATGAGGAAGATGCATCAGCTGCAGCACCATCGGGTACCACGCTGTTGTTGGGGAACAAAGCAAAGATTAGATCCAACTCGCCGTATTGCATGCCTGCACCCGAAATACCACCCGAAGTTGCATACAATCACATTACCTACGTGATGGGTCTGCCTATACCACCATTACCGCGGGTAGCGTCAAGCAACGGCACTACCGCAGGCAATAGACGTTCCGTAACTCCTAGTCCCTCACCACCCAGTTGCCGTGACAGCACCGCTGGCCATATGCAACATCTGACTGACCTGCCACACATACATCACGTGCAGTCCGTACAACAGCAGCCCGTGTTGAGACAGCAGAGCTCAAATCATCAATTTCCAAACCACACCCAGCCAACGTCACACCTGCCACACCATCCACACACACAGCACATACAGCAGCATCAAACGGTTTTGCATCTCAAACAGGAACCTGGTTCTTCAGTTATCGTGCGTGACCGTTCGCCGGCGAGTAGTGAGTGTGGCGTGAAAGAAGCCAAGGAGGTGGGTGGCTCACCAATTCCGCATAAAGATCCGCAATATGAACATCAACTGACACCGAATGATGGTAGTGTGCGTTCAGTGCGGTCGGATGAAGGCTATCATAGTAACGAGTACCATGAAGATGGACTAACGCCGCCTGAGGACTCCAGCGATAGTGAAAGTGAGCATAATTATGTGCTGGATTGTTCGAAGAAAGCCATCGCACCGAAAGAGACTGTCATAACGCACCCACAGAAGGCAGCCGTAGCTGCGGCGGTCGCTGCGGCGGCAGCTGCTGCTAGTAGTAATAACATTGCGAGTAGCAGCTGTTCTACAGCACCGGCAGTAACCCCAGCGGTAGTATCGTCAGCATCTACCATGGATTGCGGCGACAAGAATGAATACCGGAAGTTTAAGGTGAAAATGCCGCTCAAGTATGAATTCAAAAATAGTAAGTGCGCTATTAAGACTGAGGCCATGTGCCACCTTAACAACACAACCAACACCAATACGAAAAGTAATGAAGAAGTGCCCATAGCTGGCGCTACGTCTAGCGAAGATGACCTGCTTGCTGCCAGCAAGAGCACACCAGCTTGTACCTCCTCAACGCAGCTGGATGATGAGGCAATGGAAATGGATCATCTGCCAGGCTCCACTACACAACAGCATGCATCCAGCACAGTCATAGTAGAAGATCGTGGACTCTCTAGCGCTAGTAGCCATGCGACGCGCAACATTGTGCCACTCAACAAGGCATACTATGAGGCTGAAACGAGTTCACCACCACCGCCACCAACAGCCACAAAAACTGCTGCTGCGTCGGCTGCTACCGTTGCATACATGCGTTTCACACCGCCATCTTCGAGCATACTGGAAACAATACTCACGGGCCAACATCGATTAGAAGCAGCCGCTGCGGCGGCAGCAGCTTGCCGTCAGGCAAATTCAGCCACACCACCACCCTCATCTCCCACAGAAATGGCCTACTCGTACAAGAAATCGCATCGGTACGGCAATGCTGTTAGTCCTGATTCCAGCTCCAATTTTGCACAAGCGCCCGATGTACATACATCGTCTATACATGAGACTGAATTGCTGATTGCATCGTCACGAGCCAGCTTTAAGGACGACTGCTCGCCGCCACCACCACCCGGTCATCATGTGATATTCTCCCCTGCACATGGCTCGCATAGCGCTTTTGTGTCTGACGGGCATCAAACACCTCCCTACTCGGCGTATTCACCGTATTCCAGTGGCAGTGTTAATGGTGGTGCGCCTGGTAGTGGGCATCCGCTATCGCATGTGCCCACATCTACCTTCCACTCACCGCCACACAGTTCGCACTCGCCCTTTGATCGGCAATCGAATGCATCCAGTGGTTCTACGCCCAATCTGCACCTTTTACAATCCAACTCGCAAATGCTAATGCAACCATTGCGCATTTCGCCACCCCACAGCCTCAGCCCGGATGGCAATTCATGTCCGCGTAGTGGCAGTCCCCTCAGTCCCAATTCGTTGGGTTCGAGGGGCTACCGCTCGCTGCCATACCCGTTGAAGAAGAAGGATGGCAAAATGCACTACGAATGCAATGTATGTTGCAAAACCTTTGGTCAGTTGAGCAATCTAAAAGTGCACCTTCGCACGCACTCCGGTGAACGGCCGTTCAAGTGCAACGTCTGCACGAAGAGCTTCACACAATTGGCACATTTGCAGAAACATCATTTGGTGCATACCGGCGAGAAGCCACATCAGTGTGATATTTGCAAAAAGCGCTTCTCTTCGACATCGAATTTGAAGACCCACCTGCGTTTACACAGCGGTCAAAAGCCATACGCGTGCGATCTATGCCCACAGAAATTCACGCAGTTCGTGCATCTAAAGCTGCACAAGCGTTTGCATACCAACGATCGCCCATATGTGTGTCAAGGTTGCGACAAGAAATATATCAGCGCTTCGGGGCTGCGCACGCACTGGAAGACGACGAGTTGCAAGCCCAACGATCTAGAGGAAGAGCTGGCAATGGCCGCGGCGGCGACTTCCGAATGCTTGGGTGAGTGTTGACGTTGTTGAAATGCTACTACCATTCACAGAACTAATGAATATTCTCTTTTTATTTTATCTTTTTTTTTTTGTATTTTACCCGCGACCCTGCAGATAAAGATCTGCCTGAGCCCGATTCACGGGAAGCCTTTGAGCATATGCACCAACAAATACATCCGCATCTCCGACACATGTCAGGCGGCGGCGCCTCGAGCAGTAATGGCGTTCCCAGCCATCCACACCAGCCACGCCTTATCTCTATCAATCCGCAACACCAGCAGCAGCCGCAACAACAACAACAACAAACGCATACACATCTTCAACAGCAACATGCTGCCATGCTGCAACAACATGCCGCGACTGCACAACAACACTTAACAGGTGCGCCTTCGAATTCTGCCGCCACAAGCATGCTACTGAACACAACCAGCAGTCAACAGCAACACCATAGCCATCAGCAGCAACATCAACACCTACACCAACAACATATACTGCAACAGCAACAGCAAGTGCATCCTTTAAAGGTTGCTGTCAAACAACAAATGCATTTGCTACCACCCGGCGGTGCCAATAACGGTGCGGGAACAATAATGGCCGCCACAGCTGGAAGCTCCAATGAAGCTTACATGAGCGTTTCACATGCGCATGCGGCCGCAGCGGCAGCCCATGCAGCAGCGGCGGCGGCGGCGGCAGCGGCTCATGCAGCGGTAGCCCATCAACATGCGCAAAATCAAGATAGTCGGCCGTCGGTGATCGAGTCCAGCCAACCCATGATAATTGAGTGCACGTAGAGAGTGAGAGAGAAAGAGAGAGAGATGAACGTGCAGTGAAAGGACAGAGATAATTTATAATCAAAACTAGCTAGTTGGCGTGTGAAGAGAGCTGTTCGCTTAGATACGCGTAGCAGAGCAGAGCAGAGCTAAGCTGAGTTGAGTTGAGTTGAGTTGAGTTGTTGAGGTGATAGCGCGGAGCTGGAAAATCTCTCCCACAGACCCAAAAACAAAAAACAAAAAACAACAGAAAAGTGCAATATGAAAATGTGAAAGCTCATTTCGAACATACTTTGATGACGGCACTTTCATTTCGAAATTGTCGTACATGAGTTATTTACATACATACTTACTGAGTTAAAAAGAATGGTATTACTAACATAATAGTCGATTTCATTTAATAATTAGAAAATTTAATGATTGGTATATACTACAAACATACAAGGTAACTAGTTAAAATATACATTAAAAGCTGCAAACTATTTATATTAAAAACCAAAATCCCACAATCTTTACTTATTAACTTTAGTGGACTTTTGTTGGCCCTAAGCGATTTGTAGTACTACTAAACAAAATTTTTACTTTCTTGAAAAGATCTCAACATTGGCAGCCAATTATTTCGCAGCAAAAATTGTTTTTTTTTTTTTTGATAAATAAGTTTAAAAAAAAACAACACTTATTTTTGTATGTGAACCGAGTGTAGCATAAGTACCGCGAGTTTTATACGTGGCAATTATGCATCTACATATGTAGTTTTAATTACGAAATAGTAAGTAGTGAATCAAGCAAAACTAAGTCCTGTTAAGTCTTATATACCTAAATATATTTGTTAAATTAACTTTTTGGCTAACAATTAAATAGTTTTATCGTAAAGTGCATTTAATATTAGCCTTGTATTGGAATAAAGTTAAATGAGCAAATTTAGATATATCACATACGTAGTATGTATTTTAAAAGAAACCGCGAATCGTTTGAGAAAAGTTGCCTTATTTTGATTAACATTGTATAGCGTTGCTGGGTCCGGTGGTGGTTGGGGATATATCGATGAAATAACCAGACGAGATGGTAGTGTGGTAATGGAAGCTTAGCAATGGAAGGTCGGTTTACTTTCATGCAGCGTTAAACGTCGAAGCTTGATAGGGGATGCAAATTTAATGGATTAAAGTTGTTCACATTTCTCTACACAACCAAATGCATAAGCTTAGCATTTTTCCATGGTTAAATGTGGAGCTTGAAACATAACAAAAATATGGAAGCTGAGTAAGGTCACTGCATTAATTTTGAAGTCTATAAAAGCTCATTAGTGAAAGCTTTGCTCACTTGTGAGCACAATTAAAGAGGGAGGCTGAATAATGCATGAAAGCTTAGCAGTAAAAGCGCATATTTTGTTAATCGTCAAAGCTAGATAGGAGGTGAAAGTTAAGTAAAGCTTTTTTTTTACTTCTCGATGCCGTTTAATGTACAAGCTTAGTAGTGAAAGTTCCATTTCTTAGAAAGAGCGATTAAACGTGAAAACTTGCAGGAATATAGAAGTTTAATTGTCAAAGTTACATTTACTTGTTGGCTCATTAAAATATTGAGACTGCGCAAAAGCGTGCGAGGAGAGGCCAAGTGAAACGTGGAAACGTAGAAAGAGCGATTAAACGTGAAAACTTGCAGGAATATAGAAGTTTAATTGTCAAAGTTACATTTACTTGTTGGCTCATTAAAATATTGAGACTGCGCAAAAGCGTGCGAGGAGAGGCCAAGTGAAACGTGGAAACGTAGAAAGAGCTTATAAAGTTAAAAGCTAAGTTATGAAAGCTTTCCCCAGTTATAGCGCAAAGAAATGCGCATGTTAAGTGCTAAATGAAAGCAGAATACTGATTTTGACTTTGAAAAAGTCCAAATTCCGTGAAACGTTTGGGAACGGTTTAACTTTAACGCGAATAGGTTGAAAGGATTTGAGTTGCAAGCAGACAGAAAGTTACCTCAAATTCTGAAAATTTCGAACAATTTTGGAAAATTTGTCAATTATTTCAGTCTCTATAATATTTTTGCAATATCTTAGAATATATCATGTTATAAAGTGTTTTTTATTTTTCTGAAACTATGGCGTATTTTATGAGGTTTGAGAGTAGTTAAGCTTTGATCTAACGATTTTAAGTCCACCCACCGGCAACGCCACGCTATGAAGTCAACACAAAAATCAGCCGCTAGAAATGCTATTTTAGATTATGCAATGTATATAAAAAAAGAAACCAATTAAATTAAATAAAATGTCAGTTATTACTCAAAAATTTTACCTACTAACATTTTCTGTAATACCTTTTTGTTTGAGATTTATACATATTTGTAAAATTTGAAGTCAGCGCAGAATAAGTGTGTACATTTGAAAGTTTAGTTTATAAGTCCATTGCATACACTTAGTCTTGACTTACAATACATAAATATATACAAAAACCATATAACTATTTAAAATATAAAATAATTTGTAATATATAATAAAAATCCACATATACTTACACAGAACATTGTAAAACAAGAAATAGTACGATGTAAGTTTATATAAATTTACTACAAATACTTAGTCTTAGACACACACACTCAAACACACAAAACCACTTACACACATACGAAATCGTATGACTGTATATAAAACCCCATGCGTAACGTGGCTTGTACGCGTTAGCAAAACTTAGCTGAAGATCGGTGCTTTTTGAAGTGTTTCTACATATATGTACAATTTTATTGTATTGTCTTATTATCAAAGAAGAAGAAGAAAAAAACAAAAACAAAAAAAAATGAAGAAATTATTCAATTAAATATTTTTCCAAAAAAAAAAAAGAAAATGTAACCAAGTGTTTATACTTAGAACGAGAAATATAAAACGGAGTACATAAGGAAAATATTTAGTACATATAATTACTGTTAAATTATATGTTTAATCATTATTATAAATTAATAAATATTGAAATATGTACTGATATATTTAATTATCATACAGTAACTAGTTTAACAATTATGTAAGCTAAATGAAAAAAACAAAAAAAAAAACAATAACAAAATTAGAAACCTTTTCTTTGTAAGCTACTACATGAAAATTTTACTTATACCAAAATTTTTTGAAAAACAAATTACAAATACACAAAAGAAGTATCAAGTATACTATTTTCCAAATTTCGAAATTATTTTTATTTCTTTCGCTGGTCATTTTTGAAGTTACTTTTTTCAAAAATTTATTGGGACTTGCAGAGCTTTGGCATTATTGGAAAATTAAAAAGCAATTTAAAGGAATTGTATCGTTTACGAAGCCAATTTTATAACGAATTCGTCAAAATTACACTGAAACAGTGTTTACACATTTTCCTAATAAAAAAAAACCTTTTTACGATTTGTCTACACTTTGGGGTCATTCTAGACTTTTGGTAATTTTCACCAATGCCTAGCCCTTGTCGGCTAAAGTCAAAAATAGACAGAGATATAATAAGCAATATGGTCTAATAAAAGGCGCGTTTTTGGTGCGATTCTATACCAGATTTACAAATTGAAAGTTCCGTTCTGCATATAAACCGCGTACAAATTTCAAGGGGTTATTCATAGAAAGAAGATAATTGCCGAACAGATAGTTAAATTTTAACAAGTAGTACCAACAAAATCCACAATTGATCACAGTTGGCGAAGAAGTTCAAAAATATCAAAACATAAAGCGCTAGCAAAAAACCCCTATTTTTATTTTCAATACATTTTCTTTAGTTATTTTCTTCAGCGTACTGAGTTTTATTCGTTATAATGATGTACCAGTTTTCGTTTGACCCGATAAGGATACTTGTGACTATTCAAAAGAAAAAAAGCGATTTACTTTTACGCGGGGCATAATATTAATACGATACCGAAAGAGGCTAATTTTCCGAATTGTTCCTATTGCAATTTATTAGACTAAAATGGAAAGAGAGCTGAATAAGGTAAAATTTAGAAATCCATACAGTGACACTCTTTCGAAATAAGTGGCAAATGAGGCTAAGAAAATATTCAGTTATCCTGCCGCAAGATTGAAGGAGGGGTATCGCAAAAGAAACGGCAGTTTAAGAGCGGAGTTGGTGATGGCATGCAATTAACAAGTTTGAAATTTTAATTTAATAATGTCATACAGAGAGTTCCGGCTGTGCTCTCCAATATTCTGCAGGAATAGTTTGTCGAGTGCTCTTCGCTTCATCCTTGCATTTGCTGGGCACTGGCGCAAGAGTGGTCGACGGCCTCTTTTGAGCGTGGGTCCTCGCAGTTGCGATAGAACCTATTGAAATCGACCATTTCGCAAGCACTCCTATACGTGCGGTTTCACCTCTGATTAACTTTTGCATAGTAAATTACAGCAACTATGCTCTTAATCCCCTAAGCGAGGCGACCTTGTTCACTGTGTGCGACGCTTTAAGAGCAAAAAAAAATTATTTATTTATAGAAACAAATTAAAGGCACAGCCGAAATTTGAAGTCCCCAATCCAAACATTAGAAAATGGTATTTGTGTGTTGATTTTTACCCTTGGGGTAACTTGGAGGGAAACCACTGTGCGTTCCATTAATTTCTAAGTGTCACAAGAGAATATAATCTGAAGAATTTTATTACTCCAAGTCATAAAACCAGCAATTTGTTTCTCTTCAATTGAACTAAATTAAAAATTTCGTTCACTTTGACATCCTTTTATTTTCGTATAAACCCTACTGCACATCCCCCAGTTGATTCTCCGAAAATTTATGGACCATTCGTATCCGACTAAGCTTTCGCTTTATGAGCGAATAACACGGAGTTTGCTGGAGTTTTCCAAGCAGCACATTTACCTATTTATGGCTTGGCCGTCAGGTTTGGAGACCCGCAAAACATTTTCTCTTGAAGCAGCAAAGATGAGGAAGAGCTGGAGTTCATCAAACATTTTCTGTGCCCTAAATACTCCAATAAGAAAAAGGCGTTTCACAATTCTGAGGGACTATTACTTTGAGAACTTTTACAGTTATGGTCTCAGTGAAGGTATGTAGGTGTTTTCGGAGTTCAGCAAGAGGTCAGAATGGAGTAAGGACATATATAGATAAAACCAGGGAGATTTTATCCTAAGCATCACAGTAGGTGGCACCAAGTGAGCTCGCGGCCTATCTAACTTAAGCTAAGCATTCATTGAGACCTTTTTTTTAACAAAGAGTGGAGACAAAGGCTTTTTAGTTGGATTTACATCTCTTTCATTTTCCATTATATGAGTAAAGCTGATTCAGGTTTTCATCATAATTATAATTTTCGGCTGATATTGGCAGTGTACAGGCCTTTTAAACATTATCAATGTAAATAAATTTGACGAAGATGGTACTTTTAAAAATATGCTCTTAAGCTTTACAACAAAGTTCAAAAGAGGCCTCAGAAGTCCTTTGCGACGACCAGCGGCGGTTTGAATAATGAGTATTTTACGCATTAAACTTTCATAATATTTTGCAGAATTCAATTAGATAGTTATAAAATCATTTAGGTCTGCAAAAAGAGGGTTTCGAGATATATGATCTGCATTCAGTCAAGAAATGGTGAAAAAATTTAGCCCTACTTCATTTCAGTAGCTTCTCTATAAATGTTTATGCGGACATCCAAACTAGGCCACTTTATAGCCAATACAGTAGCTAGTGCTCCTTGAAATTTATCATAATGGGAAGTATGCTTGTTTCGCCCATCCATTATAGGGCAAGAAACTCTGCAACTCGGTTTCCATTTAACATAATATAAATAAAACATAATATTTGCTTGCAGAGATTTGTGAGCAAAAAAAGAGACTGATTCAAGATCCCATTCGAAATATCACAGTTTCTTTTCTCAACTCGGTTAGAGTTCCAGCCCTTTTTTATATCAAATACATGAATACCGGAAGTCCAAAGAAAATAGATTAGTTATATTCTCCTGATTCATCATCTCTTCTTTTGTTCTTTACCATTCGAAGGGATTCTGAGATTACTTACAGCTTATGTTGGCTTCTTTCCAACAGTTGCATTAGTTATAAATTTGAGATTTATTTTTTTTTTTCAATTTAATACTTTATGTTTTCATTCCTAATTTTGTTTCTTATTTCTCCCAATTCGAAAGTATTACACTGGTCAATGCGAACCTTGCAGCGTTGACAAAAAATATAACTTTTAAATAAACAAATTTAACTACTAAAGACACTGTTTTCCAGAAACAAAATTGGCGATATTTACAAAAAAGAATTTTAAAAATTTTCGTTTTAGAATCATATCCGTTTTTACTTTGGCAAAATTATTAATAACTACAAAAAACTAGAGAGACTTGCAATTAAATCACATACTTAAAACAAAAATTTGTCAGTTAAGAAATCACAAAACTTTTAATTATTGCTAGTACTCCTGTTAATGGACTAATCGGTTAACCGATTAAAATTCCTTTCAAGCAAATAGTCGACGTAATCGACTAATCATTTCCTTTCGACTTTTTCGACTGCTCGCCCGTAAATAACTAGTCGGCTAACCGTTCATTTTCTATTCTTCGACGAGTAGTTTTCTTTTTTATAAAAAAGGGGTTTGAATGCTTTTGCTCATTAACAAATTTTGTTCCACTGAAGTTTTCATTAATTTATATTGAGTAACTGGCACTATTTGAATTATTTCGGTTTGTCGATTTTCAGGTAACTTTTAATCAGTTTATTGGTATTAGACCACCAACCAAAAAAAAGTTGTTAATCGACTAATGAAATAACGGGATAGTCGATTTTTATCATGAGGTCTAGGAATCATACTCAAACTGAAAAAAAATTTTAGGACTTTTATGAATTCTTATACAAAAATAATTTTTAAAATATTTATATATTTCGAAATTTTTTTGAAATATTGAAAACTTTTGTTATTGGATTAAGAGTCAAAATTTGTGAATTGGGAAAAGTTTTTCCTAAGATCGAGATTTTTTTGTGTAACAACGATGAAAAAATACAAACTACAAAATTTGTTTAAATAGTTCGAAAGCTACAAATATTTGCTTTATTTATTTCTAGCTATTGGTAATACCAAGCCGATAATTTTTTATTCAGTTCAAAATGATGATGCATTTGTCCCATTTAAATTTTTATTTAGACATAAAATTTTATTGTAAATATTATTAACAATTTTTGAAGTATGTACAATTAACTTCTCAATCGGCATCGCGTTTTACTTTAATATTGAGTTGTTCACTTTTTGTTTTAATTTGTAATGTATGAACAGTTCGGTAAACTTGTGCAAATTTCACTTAAACCATTGGGTGATTCACAAAGGGTCATATTGTGTCATAAGTCATAAAGTCATAAAATTCAAAAAATACAAAAAATAAAAAATTACTTCGCTTAAAATTTTTTTTAATGCAATCTAAAACCAAAACTTTTGAAAGCTAAAATTTTTTGATTTCATGATTTATGACACATTATGACACACTATGACACCTTGTGAATCACCTAATTGATTTGACGGGAGGTAGTGAAGCGTTTTAAATTTCGTTTTCAGCAGATATTTTACTTATCTTAATCGGCGAAGCTCAACTGATTATATGAATTTAAATTTAAAACTTGTTGCTAAAAGTATTAAGAATAATTATAATAATAATTGTATCTAATTACTTTTCGTGAGATTGAAATAGTTATGTGTTCTGTTCAGTATGTCAAAATTGTATCGGAAAATTTTGACACGAAATGTTCATATGCTGCGTTTTTTAAATTTTTACTGGTGTTAAATCGAAACAAGCCAAATTAACGATTGTTTTCATCACACGGTTTGTCATGAAAAATGACCTAGTGAACATCTGGCCTTAAGTTCAATTTTTAAGCGCTTTTATTTATCATACATACAAATGTGATGGTGCGTTTTTATTGGCCGCGAACTCCTACTGATGCAGAGCTAAGTGGGAATCTGCAAATAGCGAGATTTTTAAAAACAATAAGCTCAGCCTGGATTTCTCTTTTATTGTTAAACCTTCCTTAACTTCCTTAAAAAACTTCTAAAGAAATATTTGAAGAAAGTGTATATCTTTTTTTATCTCATTTCATTGTCACTTAATTCAAAATCAAATTCAAAATTATGCCAGCCACTTATCGCAACATTATATTCCAACTTTTACATTTCAGCTAATTCAATATTAACACATACATACATACATACATATTTAAATTAAATTTCCTCTGAATATTTGAAATATTAAAGGTAAAATTGTCTACATTCATAGTAAGCAAAACTAAGTAACACTGAAAAATTAACACAATAATTAGGGTTAAACCCCATTTGCGATGAAAATACCGATTAGCGCATGAAAAGAAGAAGAAAAATAAAAATTAATAATAATAGTAATAATAACTAAATTTAAGCTTACACTATGAGGCTGATTAATATTAAGCGTTTACGCGTTAAGTAACAAAATAACTATTGGATTTACTTAGCTTCTAATTAAACATACATTGATAAGTACATACATATATAAATATTCGCATAAATAATGTAATTAGTTATACATACGTATGTAGTGTGAAAATGCAAATTGAAATGAATGTATTCGAGTGTGATAGAATATAAGCAGAAAACATGCTATGTACTAAATAGTTGGAAAATGAAAACAGAAACAAAAACAAAAACAAAAGCAAACACTGTATGAAGAAAAACACCAATTTGCATTAGATGCTGAGAAATAGCAAAGGATATGCATACAAATGCATTTATACACTGTATGTATGTATGTAGCTTGTAATTATATGTAACTATATATGTATATTTAATTCATTTATTTGCTGTTATCTTTGTTTGTTATATTTTTGTTTTAGTTCACTTTCAATATTTCAATTAAACAAAATTGCATTATGTATCCATATTTTCCCGTATATGTAGTTATGTGCGTGTATGTGGTGAATATGAATATAATGTGAAGTATAATTTTTAATATCAAAATAAATGATTTACATACATAAATATATTTGAAAATTAGTTGTACTTATTTTGTTTGTTATTCGCTTTGAGCTTTATATTATTTTTTTTTTAATCTTATTTTCTCAAATCGAGGAGGCAACTATAGACCGTTATATTTAGCACATAACTGTAAAAATTGTATACAAACTTTTATCGCGACTTGTCACTCTATTTTTGGCACTGTTATCCACATCCATACAATCAATTCAAGGTCAACCCAAATCATTTAACATAACTAGTCCGTTCACTGAAAAAGTTGCATCAGATACAAATATTTGCACTGAAGACAAATTTACTTTGTGTTGGTA
Source organism: Anomoia purmunda (assembly GCA_951828415.1). Classification (NCBI taxonomy): domain Eukaryota; kingdom Metazoa; phylum Arthropoda; class Insecta; order Diptera; family Tephritidae; genus Anomoia; species Anomoia purmunda. Next base: position 28,201,688 of record OX639996.1, on the reverse strand, counting down.
TCGCCTTCAAATTACGAACTTCTTCACGGATGGGTAGAAGATGCACGGAAAAGTTAGAGGGAGCAAGGAGCCCCCCCTCAACCGGAAATTTAGGTTTCCGGACTATGTGGTGCATTTCAGGTGGAGTTGACTGCAATCAAGGAGGCCGCGGATTGGCTACTCACCAATTTAATGCCCTTTAGACGATCTAACATCTATTCTGATAGTCAGGCTATTATTAAGGCCTTAGGGTCTCTAATGGTCAGGTCGAAACAAGGAATGGCTGTTTTCTTACTCAGCCGCCTTCGAATACTTTCATATCGAAATGATTTAGGTGCCGGTCTATAGCGAAAACACAGAAAACTACATGGCTGATGAGCTCGCTCGGTAGGACACCTTTGATGTCATTAGTTCAAGCTGGGAAAGGATGAGAGCTCCTTTGGCTGACTACGGACTTCTATGGGACCGGGCTCTGTGCCGGCTCGCGAGCGCTGGACAAATACCACGACATGCAGAATTACAAAGATCCTCTGGCCGGTGGTGGACCGTAAGCGTTCTAAGGAGCTACAGTCGCTAAGAAAGCGATAACTTGTGACCCTCGTAGGAATTCTAACTGGACGTTGTCCGATAGGTATTCATGCGGTTAGGCTGAATATAGTCACCGCCCCTCTTTGCCGCACAGAGAGCACTTCTTAATTCATTTCACTAAGTGGCCAGAATTTTGAAACGAGAGCAGCTGTCCACTCATTTGTTTCTCAAGACCTCTTACGCCAAGAAAAAAGAAACGGTTTTATTGGAACTGGCGTTAGGCATCTAATAGCTGACGACCACTTTACGCGACGTTTATGTAATACCCACAGAAAGGAGATCTTTCAAGAGCATCGTCTATAATTTCCCTGGCATACCAGAAAAGTGGAAACTAGAGGCAAATTGCCACAGAACTTTTGCTGAAGAACAAGAAAATCAGTGCTCGTCATCAGTGTTCGATTAAAATTCACTTTCTGCTGTTCCACCCCGATTTCCTCCCGTAAAATGTAGGTGATTCGAGTGACGAGAGGGCGAGGGATTGCAGCAAGCTTTGCAGAGCTGACAGAAATACCAAGGTTTCCAGGACGAGGGCATAATGAGCGGTTTTGTTTAGAGTCTGCTAGGTGAACGGAATACAATAATGAAAGCGAAATAGTTGCAGGCACTTCATTTCTAAAAAAACATGTAAATTTAATTAACTCAAAAAGATCTAGAGAAGCATCGAAAATCACCCTAAGAAGACACTCTTCTGGTTGCTCGGGTGCAAAATCAAGTTCTATTGACCACTATAATCAAACAATCATAAGAACATAATGTTGATTATTTGAATTTCAACGTAATATTAGAAACAAAACAAATGTTTGAGGGTCATTACCCGAGGCCGAGGAGTTTTTCTCATTCTCGTACTATGTAGAACCAAATATTACGACTTCTAAAGTTTAGCATTATCGGGTCAAAGTTCATTTACGGACTAATAAAGGATTAAATTATCTTACTGGAAAAAATAAAAAAACGACACTTCAGTAGCTGATTTAAGGAAAATATGCTCGTTAAATTAAATCTCACAAAAAATTCCACTATCTCTGTTTTCTGAGACACAATTTTGTGAAAATAATAAATATAGTTTCTCTCAAAAGCAACATGCAAACATAAAGTTAATTTGGAAATAAGTATTTGGTGCGAGATGGTCACAAATAACTTCTTTTTTAATTTAATTTAAAGTCCTTTACGAGTTTGGAGAACAATTTTTAGCAAACCTGTCTACCTGATTTATGTATTTCGCTAAGATGCACATTTTAACCATTTTTATCGTACTCAAAACAACCGCACCATGAACATATGTGTAGGTACGATTTTAAACACGATTTTCTTATATAACTTTATGTACAATAGGGTGATTCAAAAATAATAAAGTCACAATTTCAATTTTTTCAACCCCTTTGAGAGACTTCTTAATATTTTTTAATTTCAAAACAAAAAAATATTGTTTTTTCGATATAGAACCATCGTTGACGGTGAGATCCTTACAATTCCGACTTTACTTCTTGACCGTGTATTTTTGGTAAACCCTAATCTACGGCAGTGATTTGGTATAGGTCGATCATCAGTTGCATATCAACTTTGCGAATTTCAATGCCTAGCAAGTTCAAAGCGCCAGCCTGTGGTTAATCTCCTAAGTAGGAAAAGCCCTTCACAATTTCGAAGCGAAGCTGTTGCAACTGCCTAGAGTTGTTGTACCAGATAGTGTTCTGTCTTCTCTATTAGGGTGGAAGAAATTATGTTCATTTTGTTTGTGTACGCGTCCCGCTTCCACGATTACTGGCAATTTTTCATTATTCCATTTTTATAGCAAAATGAAAAAGTCTGTTTTTTTATGTTGTACAATTCTAAAATTTCACCAGCTTCATGCATATAATTGCTCAAAAGTGGGCCGAATTGTCTAATTGTTCCATTGGTTTCTACCATTATATGAATTGCATCATATATTTTGATTTTATGTCTATTTTCGGTTAGAATATTTTCTGTAGTTTTTTTTTTTTAGCATACCGTATTTTATGCGATTCAACTTGTTTTGATACTGCTTGCCCGAATTGAACTGTTATCGACTTTTTCGTTTGCTATATTTTATATTTTTATTTTATCTTGAAAATCTGTTTTATTGAAAATTTATAAAACCAACATATGTATGATATAAATGCAAATATGTAATATATACTTAGAATACTAATTATGTTTTGTAAATTTATAATATCTAACGAAATATAACATTTAAGGAGAATCAATGACTGCTTTTAGTGAACTAAGTAAGAAATAAAATATAAGTAGGTAAGATGTAAGAGCAAAATGATTTACATTAAGAGCTATCTATTTGTATTTTTATGAAAAAATTGCAATTATTTGCGTTTAAATGCAACCCTGTCATCATTCCAGTTTCTTTTTATATACCTCCTTTTTTATACCTTCTGCAGTGGCGCACACAGAAAAATATTTTGGGGTGAGAGGGGATTTTAGACTAATTTAATTTAAAAAAACAGTAAATTAATTTCAAGATAGTACTACAGTTTTAAGGTTTTGGAAAGAGTTTGAACCTCAAAACTCCACTCTTGACCCTGCTACTCAGACTCGCGAGCTCATTTTACATTGAAGTACAAACTTATATTATTGATGCAACAACATTTCATAAATTTCCAAAAAACCGTGCATATAGCCCATTACTTTAGACTTATTCAAAAAACAAATTGCTGATCGGAAGTGTTCTTCACAATTTACTTCTATTTTACAAGTATTTTATGGATTCACAGCTTTGCCCCTTTATTTGATATGGGAACATTTTTTTAACCATTTCTTTTTTGTTTGTTGCACGGTGTTATCAATATTTATTAAAGTTCAACGCTGAAATGATTTTCGATTCATCTTTTACCCGCAGAAGTTTTAAACATTCGTTAGCCCTGCACTAGACATTTTTCCCAAACAAGGTTCCGAGTAATCATTAACATGGGATGTAAAAAAAAATCCCTGAGGACAAAAATTGTACACACAATGTTTAAAATAAAATATACACCGCAAAGCACTTTTTGGCCTGGCAACCACGTTCGAATATCAACGTTCGGAGTAACATTCAAACAATATCTAAAAAAAAAATTATACGTATTGAACTTTGGAAATCCTCGCTAGGATGAAAACATTTAAAAAATTTACAAAAGAAACCATTTTCCGTTAATTTAACCCTTAATTACCGACGTCCGATTATAGAAGCCTTCTAACAAACCACCAGTATTTCGTACCTGTTATTCTAACCCACCTATGCTGATGACCTGACAAAACTTATCAACTTGAGAGTTGTCATATTTACCGCGCCTAAAACAATGCCGCAGAATATAAGGTAATTGTCGCGTACTCAATAGGACAAAAAAACTACAATGATAGCTGTCAGATTGATAATTTTTGTCAGGCCATCAGCATGAGGGGGGAAATTTAAAAATAAATATGTCTATAGTGACTGGAAAATATACTATACATATGTATCTATTTGTTGGGGACTTGCGGATTTGGTGAGAGCTGAAAAATTATTGATTTTTATAACACAACAAATTTTACTGAGTTTTGTAGAAAAGCTACTAAATGACATTTAAAAATATTTGTTCTATTTAATAAATTAATTAACTAGAGATAAAAAAGTTTGCATTTGAAACATGAAATAAGCTTTTGAAAGGAAAATCAGCGTGGGGCACAGTAGGATTGTGTCAAAATCAAGCTTTCAGTTTCTTCAAAAAATCGTGTATTCAATTAAACCCGTTTTGAAAATCTAGCATTGATTTCACCATACATTTTCTTAAACCACAAAGGGATCCAGAACTATTTTTTAGTCATGTAAATAACGAATTACAGATATAACAAAACTGTTAAACATTCTGAGCATACTTTCAGGCTGAAGGCAAAGACATTAACAGTTTGAGTGATATGTAATGAGGATCAGGACGCTTATTTGTTTTATATTAGATGTGTTAAAAAATTATTTAGCGGAACACAGACTTTCAGTAATTTTTACCTCTTTCGATTATATTAACTAGCGGTAAATGGGTGAAATTTCAGAATGGCACTTCGGCAAACAAAGTTATACGCAGCGCCGATAAGACATAAATACAAGGCGTAAATAGGGGGATTCATGAAAACTGCAAATCTGTATGAGCGCAAGATTTTTAAACAATTCATAAATTAGGGAAGCTGAAGACCCTGGCAGCAAGTGCTTTACTTTATTATTCATAATTCTTCCTGTTTTTCTAAATAAATAAATAAATAAATTATAATAACTTGGGCTACCATTTTTATAGCCAAGCGTACAATTAATTTCGAAAAGCAAAACCTCCAGTTCGTATTGTCAAATCGATTACAAAAGTATGAAAAAATAATTTTAGCATAACATTAAGAAAACTTTGGCAACCTTGCAGAATGTTCGCACATATAAAGTATATCTTTGTAAATATAAATTAGACTCGCGGATTGATTTAATTTACAAAAAAAAATATATAAACCAAACATTCCATACTAATACACTAAATTTTCCCCACTATACTTCAAATTTGCATAAAGTCAACATACACAATTTCTTCAAAATTTATTCAAATAATACTTTTTTTATGGTCCAGTTAAACTTTAAAAATAAAAATATTGAATGTTGCAAATAATCTTGATAAAACTATATACAGTATTTAATTAAAACAAATGAAATTTTCAAAAACATTTTCTCTAGCATTTTTTTTCTTTTAACAATATTGCAAATGCAGTTTGCTTAACTTGTGTACATAAAATGCACCTAATTCCTATGAAATTACAATATGCCTATAAATTTAAAAGATATTATGACTCAGTACATATTTATATATGTAAATTAACCATTATTGATATAGTGTTTGTGAAATTTATTGTAAATATAGACCGAGAAGTAAATACGGCAAACTTCTGTGTGTGTGTGTGTGCTGTATTTGAATAAAAACTATATACACACACAAGCATATATACATATATATATATATATTTCTTAATGATATTAACTACGAGTACAGTATAAAGGGAAATACAGGCATTTGATAATAATAATAAGAAATGGAAAATATGTAATTATATTTTTGAGCCAGCTCCTCAGCTGTTGAACTCAAAACTTCCATGCTCCTAAACAACATAAATATAAAATAAATAAAAATGCTAGAATTAAATTGCTTGCTATATATATGTAAGTATTCCCTTAGTATGTAGTAATGTAGATAACGAATGCAAACGGAAGGGAAAATATGTTCAATAAAAATTGTGCTACTCGCAACGCCATAGCAGGCATTAAGGCTAATGTACGATTTTGATATTTTTATAAAAACGAAAATGCAAGTAGTTGAGCGAAAAATAAAATAAAAACTAACAACAATTCAAGTAGTCATGTGCAAATACAAATATCGCAAATACTTATTGGTTTCCATACACGAGCTCACTCATTTTCAATAAGCATAACTAAATATTGGCAACTCTCTTCGTTTATTACGTATATTGAGCTATTTATAGTTTAAAGATACAATTAAAAAAAAAAAAGAACAAAAATGTGTATTATAAAAAATCTAAAATAATATAAAATATATTAGTATTTATGCCTACATATACGCACTTAGAAAGCAGCGTACATTATGAATTTGTTATGGTTGATGGTTACAATTTTGCCCCCAACTGAAAGTATGAAAAAACTATTCATAAATTTATTCTTACACCTGCCCATTATGTACATACATATGTATATAAAACATGCTCTATGCGTTTATTTGCACTCCATGAAAATGAATGAAATGTTCATTGGCTAAAAGTTATAGAAAGTGCAAAAGTTCAAAAGTTCTTTTAGTTCTATTACAAAATTGATATCCTCGAAAATAGTTTATAAGTTACACCAAAAATTATACAAAACAATAAACCATAAATTAAGTGTAATCATAGAAAATAAAGATACACAATTTAATACTCTTATATAAATGCGAAAAGCGTGTTGTTTTGATAAATAAATAAGTGGCTGGGGTTTTAGTGGTATTTAATTTTTTTTTTTTTATCGCACAGCTCAGTGGTTGGGCTTGTATGGAACTAGTGTCCAAAAATACGTACAATATCATTGCGATTATTTTTATAAATTCTATGAAATTATAAAAAGTAATAAAAAATAAAGTGGCCGTGTCTAAGCTTCTCGAAACCCCAACCCCACCATCTATCACCCACCAAGCATATCATATGCTTTTTTTTGGAAGGGGTTTTTGTATTGAAATATAAAGCGGCCGTGCTTAAGCTTTAAACCAGTGCTGTCCATCCCATAGCTCAATTGAGCTTACTCTCCATCGTTCAGTCGTTAGCGAACCAGCAACGAATAAACACCAAGCTTGTTCGCGACGCTTAGTGTATGCAATCGTGTATGCAATACAATGCCCTGTAAGAACTTCTTTATGCTAGAAAATGCCTTTGGCGACTTGCAATGCCTTTTATGTTACAAGTCGTTCAAAGGAGGCAAAATATCTAATATCAGAAGGCATTTCGATTCCTCCCACAAAAATATACAAGTTTTAGACAAAAAAGCTAGCCAGGGATTATATGAAGCAAAAAAGTTAGTCTTTTTGAAAAAATTCAAAGGGTGGTTGGCTAATTTTGGTTAGAAAATTTTTTCGGACTTAAAGTTCATTTGCTCCAAGCAGCGCCACAGTTTAACATCAAGTCATTTATCGAATGTACTTTTATTAAGAAGCTGCCACGAAAGTATTCATATTGACGCAATGTGCCTAAAAAATTGAATTGTTCAGTTGACCTACAAAGCATTTATATTACCAGTCATAATGTTTTCCCATCAGTCCACACACTTATAAAAATTAATTTGCATCAAATAATTAATATCGCTGGTACAAGAATTTTACCAAATACATAATCTGTAAAATACCGCCCTTATTTAACAATGTGTAGGCTTAACATATAACACACTTGAGTTTTTTATTTCTACTCTAATCCAATATGCTTTTATTTTGGTTTAAATTTCCTACTGGGCTGCTCCCATTCTCTCGTTGTCACTCATACATTCACATTTTTCATTCTGGACAGCACTGCTTTAAACCCTCTTAACCTTTAAAACCTCTCAAAATGTAAATACATCAAGGCGCACGAATGATAGAATACAAGATTGCGCCATCCGCGGACCACTAGTCCTCTTTGTGTTGATTTGACAGCATCCACCAACTCGCTGACGAAATAAAAGAATTTTACACAAACAATACTAAGATAACTTTCATCCCCTCTTCTTCTGCGCTTCTTCCTCTTCTTTTTTAGAATGTTTTCTTTGCTCTCTCCTTCTCTAGCTATTATTACGTCCCTATCAGTCAGTTGTTCTCGGCGTGGAAGACGCAATCTTGTTTTTTACGCTTGTGGGAGTGAGAGTGTATTGGTGATTTGCAGGGCAACTTGAATGAAAACTTGATCGTGTAACTGCCGGTTGAGCAAATTATAGAAAACGTAATTTTATTGACAATAATTTAATAATAAAGTCTCTAAAAAGAACTCATATCACTCACTTTTCGACTACGGCAATTTTACTTTTATTTCATAAATTATATATCGGGTGTGGCGTCACCTATCGACTTAATTTTATAATAAAATATTTATGTATTTTTAGCTAATACGTATTATGAATTTGAATGAAATCGGGCTCAAAATATTTATATATTTATTTATTGCCTTTTTGTTATGTATCCGGAAATTGCATTTCGGTTTCTCTCACGTATAACTTATGTAGAATTTAATTAAATTTGACTTTTCAAACAGGTGGCAACCCCCTATAAAATATAGATATGATATTTATATAATATATTTTATACACTGGTGTATAATTTAATTAAATTTTACTTTTTAAAAAGTGGCAACCCTCTTCAAAATATACCTATAAACTAAGTCCTAGCGAAACGAATGGTTTGACACTCAAATTTTATTATTTTTGTTAACTTGTGTATAAGTTTTTTAAACGCACCGTTTGGCACACATACATATTTTAATTTTTCATATAACTTGTGTATATTTTGATTAAATTTGACTCTGACAGGTGGCAATCCTCTTCCAACTAAACAAAGTCATGCCTAAAACCTTCCCGAATAAGAAACTGATAAATATGCAAAGTTTCTGTTTTAAAACAGGCGGCAACCCTGGTTGGTTTAACTTAATTGTCGTTTAAACCGGTGGTAACCTGTTTCCAAGAATTTTTGAAAATGTAGCTTTCGTTTGATACCCATATGGGAATATATTTGATTTCAATAATATTGGTTTCAGTAATTACTTTAATTAATAGAATATTTTAAAAAGGGGGCAACTCCATTTAAAAACTGCTTATATGGGAAGTCATGCATCGAAATATATACACACATATGTGGCAAATCTTATCCAAATCTCTCCAGTCGCCATTTAGCAATATGTGATTTTGCGCCAAGTGTTGAGATGTAATTGAATTGAACTGGAATAGGATATGTATGCCTAGCGCGCCCCTTGTTGAGAATTTTTCGACTTTTCTTTTCCCCTAAGCCTTGCATGAGATTATTTGGGCGTGAAAACAATTTATTTATAAAATGCATGATGTATTAAAAAATGTGATGAAGATAGTGATAGCTCATTTTGTTGCTGTCTTAGCTTAACGTTGCATTGTGGAAGAAGAAAAACAGGGAAAATGTAGAAATTTTTAGAGAGATCGACTTTTTTTATTATATTAAAAATGAAATCATAATTAATTGCACCCTCCTACCGTTTGTAATTTATAAATAGGAATGGATTGCCGCAAGTTGTTTCGTTAGTTTCTTCCATTACCAGATATAGATATACAAATGGGAAGAATATTGACGCAGAAGAGTCTCAATGAGATGAACGCGCAGAATTACCTTCAACCTCAAGTTTAATATACAGTTATTGTATTTAAAAAGTGCCTTTTTATTAAAAAAAAGCTTAGTTATCTTCTTTTAAGTTCTCCGCTGGAGTGAAAACCAAAATATTGATACAATTAATTAAATATTGCGCAATATTATCTAGGTTCTTTATAATGTGTTATCATACGACCCCGATAGAGGGCGCGTAATTTTCCACATTCACACGCATTTTAGGACATCTGCCGGTGAATTTCTGCAAGCAGTTTATGTTACGCTATTGTCCACAAGACGACAGCGCAATCGAACGCAAAAGTATTTAATACATACATACAACGGCAATTTTATTCAATAGAAATCGATATCGTTGCTAGGTTCAGTGTTTTATAGCAAATAACGGTAAATATGAACATTTCACACGTTCATAAAAAAACAAAAATTCTGGTTCTGTACTCCAGGAACTTACAGGTTTTTACCCGAACTTAAGAGAAGTTATATGTGGCAATATGTCTCCGTATATCAAATTCTTGTAAATAAGAGCACTTTTTGGAGAGTTGTGTAGAGAATGAAGTTGCAAATTTTTCTTCCGTTAAAATCATGATAAGTGTCAGAGGATCAGTTGTTACACAAAAGTAAACAAAAATTGAACGTTGTCAAGTTTCTAAATAAAAATATTAAAATAAATTTTAATCATTTTTGCAGCATTTGAACGGAATTATATTTATTTTTAATTTGAAAGAAAACTGTTTAACTTTTTTACAGGAAAAATTTTGTTTTGTGTTCCCCTTGCTTTTTGGTAGTCAGTCTCTTTTTACTCTCACTCAGAATAATTTTGCTATTGGAAATTTTTACAAGATATTGCAGGAAAAGTTTTGGAACAGAGCCCTAAGTTATTTTTCTGTAGATCTGTTCTGAAAATTTGCTTATTTGCTTATTATTTCGAAACGGTGCAAACGTATTAAAAAGAGAATTTGTATTTAGGTTGTTAGTTATATACCTAATTTTGTACAATCCTAAAACAAAGTTGGTTTTACAGCTCTTAATGCGTGAAAACAAGGACTATTTTATGCGCTGGCCCTGAGCCCTCAATGCGAGCAAAAAATCAATAAAAAACTACGGGTTTATCTATAAAACTCAATGCTCTTTTATGATTGACCAATTGAATAAAAAAGTCTACTCAAATACGAGCGTTTTATGGCTGTTTGTGATCTTATTTTTAATGATTTGAGGTCATCTTCAGGACTAAAAAACTTGTATTTGTTTTACGTTAATAATAACAATCATATGTATGTATGTCGACAAAATTTGTTGGTTTGTTTTATTTTGCATTCTCAAACCAAATTTGTCGGTCCAGCACAGTTAAGAGCATGAGTTTTGTATCTATATGTTTGTTATCATTAATGCTTGAAGATGATCTCAAATTGATATCGAAATATTGACGAATAAAGTAACTATACAATGGTTTTATTCAATAACGGCCTCAAGCTGAAATCTTAAACACAGTATTTAACTGGATGCCAAATAATCATTTGCATCACGTAATACATTTTCGAAAATTTACGATCACAAACGAAAGCTAGAGTTAATAAAAATCAAGGAACTGTTGCGTGTAATGCTAATGCTTCGTTACGTTTTTCGATTATTATCGACAAAATTTAGAGGCGGCAATGATTTGCTCTTGATAAATTAACTAATTCCTTCTTAATTTATTGACAGATTTTACATAATTTCAACATATTTTGCTCATAAATGAAGAATGAGTCCTAAATTAAGATAGTGCCCGCGCTTTAATACTTCAATGTAAAATGTTCAAAATCTTGGAATTGTAGAATTTTGCGGTAGAGAGAAAAGAATTTAACTTTATTATTAAGTCGATTTATCACTGTTATGAATTGAATTAAGTCGTCGTCAATTCTGAGCGGGCAGAGCGTGAAATGGCGAACCGCCCTGACAAAAGTCTCTTTTGCCACCTCCGCGAGCGATTTTTCCGGCTGCTCGTTTGCCGTTAGAGTAGGGGTCACCTTCGTCCTCTTTGGCTCGGAGCATTCCTCCCCATCTTTTGATTTCTGCAACTCATCCGTCAGATCCGTTAGTTTTCTATCGCTGGGGGATGACCTTCTAGAGCGGTAGTACCTTTTCGGCGTGCTTCTTGGGATGACTACTGCCCAGGGCAACATTAGTGTGGGAAGCGCGCACATCGATTTAGAGTTCGGTGCTCCATTGCCTCCTGGCGTTGCAAGGATGGCGGTAAGGCTAGCTTGTCTACTGACAGGGCTACCTTTGCCTTCCGAAGACCTAACTGGGAGGGTGGGTCTGCTGCCGGCACCGGATGTCGAGGGCATTTCGCTGCCAATCTGTCTGAGGGCAGATTTGGACTCGGTAACTTGCCTTGAGACAGGGTTAGCTCGGTTGGCGACCAGGGTAATCGAAAGCATTGCGTATGCTTTGCTTTGCATTAGCCACTGCAGGGGTATCTGAGACGGGAGTGTTTCAGCTAATTTTATTTCAATGTTCGTCCGCTCTGCTCGGCATGGCAAGCGCGGCGGAACAGGTATTTTATGGTGAAAGAGAAAGTCGGGCAAGGAAGCGCCCACTAGCTTGGCAAGGCCATTCTACCTTCTGAGGTGACCCGAAGTCAGGAGAACGCCATTAAAGTACAAACGATTACCCCTGTCTGCAAACCACCCAATGGGCACGGTGTCGCTGTACACCCAGGATGAGGGGCGGAAAGGTTGGAGGGTTAAGTGGGATCGAAGGTTAAAGGGGATGTAGTAACAATTGTCAGTACGGTCCTCTTCGGGTGATTGGAAGAACACCACATCCACAGTTGCGCGGATGAGTGATCAAACAAATTCCACAAGGAGCCTCCCCCTTGATTCATGTTGGCTTGAAGCCCCCATGGGAGACGCCAAACCGCCACTTAAGCCTCATACTCACGGCAAAGAGACCAACATAATGAGGATTCATTTTATTAAAGCGATGAAATTTGTCTGCGCCTGTCAAATATATTAATCAGGAAATAAGATAATATTGTAAATTTACTGCAATCTTGGTAAAAAACACTTTCCAACTGAAATTTTACTCCTCCATGATTTTGAGTCATAAATGTCATTTAAATAAATTTTGTGTGATAGGAAAATTATTTTAAAGTTAATATTGCGCTAGTAACCTTTATTTTAATAAATTTGTCGATCCTTCAGAGTTTGTATGTAATAGACGTATGTATGTATGTTTATCAGTTTTTTTTTTTTTCTAGTTTACGAACTGCTTGAATTGGCACACTTCTGTGAATAGTTATCGAGGGGTCAACATATGTTGGCCAACAAAAAATTCAAACAATATTACAAAAGAACCAAACGCCATAATGCCCAAACGTGCAAACATATTTTTATGTGTTTGTTTTCCTTTTTTTATCATGATTTATTGAAAAAGATGTAAGGCATTAAAAATAGAGCATATCAAATATTTTGCGTTAAGTATTCAAATACCGAAATATTTCAGACTTTAATTACAATATCTTGGGGTACTACTCGCCAACAGCGATAATTGCACACGGATTATGCATTTCAATAAAACACGAACGGACACATATTCACCCGAACGCACGGCACGAAATAAGTCCATTGTCCAGCGCGAGGATACCTACATACATATGTAGGTTCGATCCATACGACAACAGCAGTGGCGAAAGAGAGTGAACGAATAGCAGCGCCACAGAGCGATCGACTTAATCCGCTTTGAATGCAAAAATCAAAGGGAAATGTGAAATGTGAAAATAGGCATAAAGGAAATCTGTAATGATGGGATAGTGGACAATGGACATATTTTCTGGCAGAGGGTGGATGTGCGCTCAGATGCCTTTCGGACTTGTGCCAACCTCTGTCAGTATGCCAAGTAGTGCTGCTTTTTTTTTCGCTGATCAGCATTAGATATTTTTTATGCAGGCAGTTTTTTTTATAAGTGCGCTTCAATTAGCAGCAACATGCAACGGCATTGCACTAATCGCGTATTTATGCAACAAAGAGAAATTGTAACAAAGCTGTTGGTTGTCAACAAAAATGCATTTCAATATAATTTTTTTTTCTGTTGCAAATTTACAAAAAAACTCCATCAAAAAACTATGCAAAAAGGCTGGTAAATTTGCATGCCTCTCGCACCCCCTGCTACTAAACGTTTACATACCGATCGCCCTCTATCGCCACATGAAATCTGGTCAAATAGTTCGCTGGCAGGGTGTCTGCTTAGTAAGTGTCCATTCGTTTTGATTGACATCTGATTGACGCTAGCATTATGCCAAATCAATGAAGCGGCAATTAATGCAAATCGGCAAGAGGGGCAAAGAAATAATTCGCTCTGATTTATATAGTAGTAGTTTTCTATGTAGTAAATATATGCGCATTTACAACATTTCACATGTGCTCATATTTTATATGTATGTATGTATGTATATGCTCAAAGGTTTATGAAATTAATGAAAGTAGTTAGCTGATTTGCATAGTTCGATATGAAGGAACTTCGCCTTCGGCCATATTCGGCTAATAAATTTCGGCCAAAAAAAAGCCGAACATTTTTAATTTTTTATCAATATAAAAATTTTATAAAATTTTACTAAACAACTTTTGGACATATAGCATAGCGATATGATTTGCAGTAATAATACTGAAAGAAATTATTTATTCCAAATTGAGAATATTTCTGTGATTGTGAAACTTTTGAATACGTTTTGAAGTCCATATCTTTTTTTGAAAAAAAAAAAATTGCTTTAAAATATCTGTATATAGTGAGCAATTATTCAGTGCTGCAAATCAGGTCAGATTTATACCGATATACGGAATCGGTTGCAAGGTGGGAGTGTCCATAGGCCTTTATTTACATATTTCAATTTAAAAATATGAAATTCCGACCGTAAAAATATAATTTCTATATTTGTTATTTTATGTCATTTAAACTAATGCCCTAACATTCATTTTTAATATTATACAAAAAAAATATTTAAAAATTCATTGGTTTTTCATTATTTTAGACCCGTCCCCCACATTTAATAAATCTGGGCAAAATCTGTCCTTCATCTTTATATACATAGTTCATCTTTTTATAGTAATTGTAAAAGTTGGGGTTTTTATATAGTATTTTATGTACTGTATATGCGCATACACATGTTTTTTTTTTTAAGTGAAAACAATTTTCAAAAGTAGTTATTTCTGGGAAAGTCCTGTGGCAATTGCAAACGACTGAAATGTAGAACTTTCAATGATATGCTATTAATGTTTCATGATATTTAAGCAACAGTTGGTCGAAAATTAACTAACTTTAACTTTGAAGTATTAATTAAAAAATGATTTAAAAAATTCGGTACAGTCGTCAACTAAAAAAGAAAATTCACTAGAATAAAAAAAATAATAATTTATTGCTGAATATACCAGAAAACAAGAAGTGATCGATCTGGCCTTAACTAACAAAGGTATGGAAGATAACATCAAATAATGGAAGGTCTTGAACGAGGGAACTCCTTCTGATCATTGATTCATTGAGTTTTACCTTAGTACTGATACTAATCAGGTTCCCAAAAGACCAAATCCTCGAATTTGCAAGAGTTAAAATATACCACACTTTCCAAAATTCAATTAAAGACAATCTCTATATCCTTTTTCGATCACCAGACCTAGATGGCAGGAATCCGAAAATGCTAAAGAGAGGGGGGGCAAGTTCATTAGGGCTCTGATAAGAATTTTTAGAGTTTGTCTGGCTTTTGCTCATATTCCCATATTTTGGAGAAAAGTTAGGGTAGTTCTCATTCTCAAACCGGAAAAAGATGATTACGCACTAAAACAAAGCTTCAGGACAATCAGCTTGGCATAAGGTGCACCCACTCCATGTTATCTAGCAGCCTGATGACTGTTGGAGATAAAGATGGATTTTGCACCATCGCAGAGATTTGGTGGTGTACTCTCGCCGCTTTTGTGGTAGTCCAATAAAGATATGCTCCATCACACTAGGTCATGACAATGCAAATTGGATGCAGGATAATTTAAATGACTGCATAACCCTAAACCTATTTTTACTCATCTCTGTGGATTTTAATCCTTTGGGTTACTACGTATCAGACGTTGTTCAACGGGAGACCAAAGATTACCTAAAGCAGAGTAACGAGGGATATTTGATAAGGCATGCAAACGTTTTCGGCAGCTATTAAAGTTGAAGAAGATTTTAAAACATAAAAATATAAACACCTAACTCTTCAATCAAATACAAGTACGTAGTTTTCTTCGAAATATACGAGTCCAAATTTTGAGGTCGACAAACCTGACGCACCATGAGAGTTAAGTAAGTTAGATTACGTTAGGGAAATTACGGGTATATTTAAGGAAATAACAGGGACAAGCTACCCAGTCAGGACTTGGGCTAGGTTTGATTATAAACCAGATCTAAATAGTACATATGGCTTGTAACCAACTAGTTGGATCATTGTGATGAAACTAAGGATGGTTGTTCAGAGTTGCCCAAAATTATGTGCATACTTTACTGAAACATTTCCCAGTATTCGAAAGTTTGGCTAACATAAGCAAACGGTGTGAAAGAGGCTGAAGAAAACTTAAAACAAGCAAAGAAAGCGCTATCTTCGACTCTGACAAAAGAATACAATTAAATTGCATTACAGCATTTTTAACCTGGTGGGTGCTGGACTCACCAATATCACTTTATAGACTGACAAAATAAATATATTCTTCCACAGCAGTATCAGAACCACATATGTTTAACATATTGTACTTTTAATTACATGAATAAAGTGAACTTATGATATTTGATATTTGATATTGACTTTTGAGGAAGATGAAGAATTGGTTGAATATTTCGACAGAATTGACGATGGTGCGGCGGAAATGGCCGAAGCCATTGGAAGACGTGATTATTCGTTGGCAATATTTACTCCTAATAATGATGAAAATTCTGGCAATGATAGCGATAACTCAGAATTACGGAGCCGCTTCAAAATATACATTTGGAAGGCTCATAACTGATATACAAAATGGAGATATTGATGAGGATGAATAAATGACAGATAGTATATGGGGCAAAGTAAAATAAGGTAAAGACTTAGCCTTAACGAAAAGTCAAAAGGATTTATTCGACGAATAATGGACAAGAGGTTCCGAAAATCATGTGAAGTTGGCAAGATACCAAAGTGAACGAAATAGAAGCTTTCCAAAAAGTACTAACAAAGTTTGAAAAATGGGGCTTAAAACAATGTCAATTACATTTTGTCGGAATGCATTGCACCAATCTCTGTGACTGATAAACATCACGTTCCTATCTCGCTTGAGTTGGAGTTTTATGAATTTTCAAAAATTTCTGAGAATCCG
The DNA here is from genome assembly GCA_951828415.1 of Anomoia purmunda. NCBI lineage: Eukaryota > Metazoa > Arthropoda > Insecta > Diptera > Tephritidae > Anomoia > Anomoia purmunda. The sequence goes on along the minus strand of OX639996.1, from coordinate 28,184,917 downwards.
GAAATTAAATTTAACTATAATGCTTGTGACTGGTCTATCTTTATTGATGTATTGATAAACATTGACTGGTGTGATGCCTTCCGAGGCAATGATGTAACAACATGTTTTCGTATTTTTAAAAAAAAGGTTTATGATTTGTGCTTGAAGCATATTCCTATTCTTAATAAAAAAGCGTATAAGACGCCTTGGCATACTAGGAGGTTAAAACGTCTAAGGAATTTGAAAAACAAATTTGGGAAAAAGTACAAGAAGACTGGCGATCCTGAGCACTTTTCAAAATTTCAATACCATTTAAAAGAATTCAACTGTCTGAATAAGTTCCTATACAGAAATTATGTTCTGGGATTTGAAAACAACATAATCTCGAATTCTAAGGCATTTTGGCGTTTCATCCAATCAAAAAAGTCTTCCTCATCTGTCCCAAACAATGTATTCTATAACGATACATACGCAAATAGTGCTGTAGCCTCCGCGAATCTATTTGCTAGCTTTTTTTGCTCTAATTACGAATCAGACTCTGCTCGATTTACAAGTTTTCCATCCATGAGTGACTCCTCGCTTAACTTCGGCTCTATGAGCGTTTCCGCCATCGATGTACTGAATGGTATTGGGAAGCTTAAGCCTTCGACTAAAATGGACTCGGATGGACTTTCAGTAATGTTGCTAAAAAACTGTGCGTGCCTGGTTGAGCCTCTCTCAGTTATTTTCAACAATTCACTGGCAACTGGTACTTTTGTAGATGACTGGAAATTGACATCAGTTACTCCTGTTTTTAAAAGTGGGAATAAAAGTGATGTTCGAAACTATAGGCCGATCTCGAAACTCTCGTCTGTATCCAAACTCTTCGAGATAATAGTTAATGAAAAATTATATTTTGCGGTAAAAAGCCTAATATCGAATAATCAGCATGGGTTCGTCCCAAAACGTTCCACTGTTAGCAATTTAACTATTTTCAGTGAATACTGTATTTCCGCATTTCATGGCAGACTGCAAGTTGACACGATTTATACGGACTTTTCGAAGGCTTTTGACAAGGTGTCCCACAGGATGCTCTTGTTAAAGTTGGGTGTGATGGGATTTCACTCTATGTTTTTGATGTGGATTGAGTCTTACCTAACTAACAGACACTGTGTCGTTGAAGTGGATAATGCCACATCTCGATCTTTCATTGCATCGTCAGGTGTCCCGCAGGGAAGTATTTTGGGGCCTCTTTTTTTCATTTTATTCATAAATGATATTGGTTCGTGCTTTTCCTTTGCGGAATATTTGTTATATGCCGATGATCTGAAAATATTCGCAGTTATCAAGAGCCCCCGTGACTCTGAGCTGCTGCAAGCTGATGTTCTTAATGTTGAAAACTGGTGCCGTCTAAATCGTCTCACGCTTAACATTAAAAAGTGTTTCCATGTTACCTTTTCAAAATCCGGTAATACTCTATGTTCATCGTATGCTATTTCTGGCTGTGTCCTGCAATCTGTTAAGGAGATTAAAGACCTGGGCGTATTTTTTGACTCCAAATTCAGTTTCTCTAACCAATTCAATTATGTCATTTCTCGGTCTTACGCAATGTTCGCGTTTATACGTAGAAACTGCTCCGCATTTACTAATCCTTGCGCACTCAAGTCGCTATACTGTGCTCTTGTCAGGTCGAGATTGGAATATGCGGCTGTTATTTGGAGGCCCTATCAAATTGGTCCTTCTAAACGCATTGAGAGAGTTCAGAAGGTTTTCCTACGGTTTGCTCTCCGCTCATTAAATTTTTCGGATCCTTTGCCTTCATATGAATCTAGATGTCTTCTGATTGGACTATGTACGCTTGAAGGTAGAAGATCCATTTTATCTTGCTCGTTTGTTATGGGTATAATTTCTGGAGCTGTCGATTGCTCATCACTTCTGAGCAAAATTCAGTTCAATGTTCCGTGTAGGAATTTTCGACAGTTTGAGACCTTAAAAATTGGTTTTGCTAAGACCAACTATGCTGCAAATGCTCCTATTTCTAGAGCATGTGCTGATCTGAATATGTTTTTCAATTCCACAGGTGTTGACTTCACCATCTCCTATGCGACTATAATTAGTATTCTAAGATCTTTTTTTTCTTAATATTAACTTAGTCTGTAAGAATTTGTAAATTCAAAGACTTAATTATTAAATAAATAAAATCGGGGGCATCTATTTCTATTCCTAAATGCAAACATCTACACATTTGTATAAAGATTAAATGCCAATATCCGCAATTAATGTTTGATAATACCATAAGTGATTCTGTAAATAACTTAAAAAATGGCATATGGTTCGACAATAAATTTAGTTTTAAGTATCAATGTATTAATCTTAGAAAGAAGCTCTCTAAGAGATTAAACATTATAAAATATATATCTACCAAAATATAGTTTAAACACTCCAATACTCTCATCAACGTCACAAGAGCCATAATACTCTCCAAGATTGTCTACGGTTTACCTATATTTGGCAGGTGCGGAAACACAAATATCAATCAACTGGAACCCATATATCACGCTGCAATTCGCCGTTGCATAAACGCATTCCCTACTTTACCTATAAAATGCATCTTAGGCGAAACTGGTTTCCCATCTTTGAAGCAAAGAATATACGACAGAACAATGCAACTCATTCCAAAACTCCTACATATATACCCCAAAATTGGACCTTCATTAAACTCTTATTACCGCATCAAGGCACAGAAGAAATTTCCGACGCATATCGATACTTCGACGCTGCGTCAGGTATTGTAAGCTCTTCGAAATTAATATACCGCCTAAATGGAACAAAATTACCATGCAACCGAAGTGGCTGGTAAACGAACTCACTATAGATACATCTCTTCGAATTTTGAAAGAAGCTAACACCAGTAACGCGACGTTCGTACAACACTTTTTGGAAACATTGCTTTTGCAGTTACTTCATCTAATGGAGCTTATATAACAGGCGGTATTCTCCCACCCAACTCGTCTGTATTTACGGCCGAAATTTTTGCGGTCTACAAAGCGTTAGAGTATGCTATCCTGAAAGTTCCTAATCTGCTCTGATAGCCTCTCTTGCTTAAACGCAGTTCGTAACATAGGCAACATCTCAACGACCATTGTCCAAATCGCTTTGCTTTGGGTACCGGGCCACGTCGCTATTCTCGGGAATGAGCAAGCAGACGCTGCAGCTAAATACTACAAATCGGCTCCGACTTTGCAATACGAGCCACACGATCAAACCGACCTCAAGAAAATGCTACGACACAAACTCACGAAAAAAGAATATTAGAATGGGACGACTTCAAGCAGCGATACTCAAACCGAAACCCGGCTCGCAATAAAATAGTCTATCCCAGCAGCATCTCCCGCCTACAAGCGACCATCTTTTCACGCTTAAGGATCGGTCATACGCAAATGACTCACTAACACATTCTCACCGGGAGGCCACCACCAATATGCACCTTTTGCGGCAGCACCATATCCGTTGATCACATTTTCACCACTTGTATGGCTTTACTCGTAGAGAGTATTAGAAGCAAATATTTTATAACTGATCAGTATCACAAATTGTTAAGTATACCATCTTATGTTAACATATTGACGATATTTACTTTTCTAGTAGAATTTAACATGTACAATAAAATATAGTTTTACTTCTAAGTATTTATATTCGGAGCCGATGGCCACTGTAGCTTGCGCTCCTATACGGAATTAGGTTTAATATTTGCATATTTTTCCTAATAAATAATAATAATAATAATAATAATAAAAAACTATTACTTGTAAATTTAATGTATTTACAATAACAATATACATATGTGCATACATACATAAAAAATACACTGGGGAATATAACTCCCCACAAGGCGCAAATGCGTTGTAAAAGATAAGAACGGTCCTAAGGTTAAGGCAAATATATTTTTTCTTACAAATATACTTTACGGAGTACTGATCTTGGTGATGTTCTCAGTAGACTTTGTATATTTGAATAAAAAGTTGCTCACAAAATTCCGCGATTTTAGCTACCTTAACGGAAGAGTTTTAAGGAAAACCTCATATCTGTACAATAAGTTGTATGGGAGCTAGCTATAAGTTATAGTGCCCCGATGTTATACAATTTTCATTTTATACTTTTTATTCATATTTACCTAGGAAATTCCAGTTCGATATTTCAAAACAAAGACTAGTTTCCGTTCAAATAAACAGACAGACGGACAGTACTAAATCGTCCTGATCATTTTGGTCAACTTTAGTTGGGTTCGAACTCTTATTTTTATACTTAGGTTAGGTTAGGTTGGAGTGGCTCCCATCTGGGGCGGCTCACCAAACCATTTTGCCTAGCTGATGAATCTCAACAGGCAATTAACCTCGGTGGTTGCAACCTCACTAAGGTCATCCAGACACGGTGATCCCAGATACCGCAGCCTGCTTTTACACAGTGCTGGACACTCACACAGTAAATGCCAGACCGTTTCCTCCTGTTCGTCATTCTTGCAGCTCCTGCAGCACCTTCGGAAAGGTACGCCCAACCTTTCAGCGTGTTTTCCTATCATACAGTGCCCTGTTGTAACAGGCCCTATCACGTTAGAAATGGTTTCCCTCCTTAGAGAGTAAACGCTACGCGACCGTTTCCGGTCCCATTTAGGCTACGTCTGCCTTGAGGTTCGACGGGACGCACTTTAACTCCATCTATCGTCAGATTGTATATATGTATATATATTCTCTAAGTAGCAGTTTGCAAGTGGCAAACGGCATACTTATTCGTTCTTTATCCTGAAGAATCTGCTTGGTCGTTGCAAGTTCGTCTGCTACACAATTTCCCTCTGTATCCCTGTTCGGCTTGGACATCTCCTGTAGAGATAGGCGATGTTTGAGTGAAATGTAAAAGAGATCAGTGCCTTGATTGCTGCCCAGTTATAACTAAAAATGAAGATGTCTCTTTCCATGATAGCTGAGACTTCAGCCTGGAAAACGTGGCTGAGATCTGGTAACCTAAAGGAAATTTGGAGGAGAGGGTTTCGTTAGAAAACGCCTCCTCCCATCTTATTATCGAGCTTCGGGTCATCTTTATAGATGGCAATACTATCAGGTGGCGTATGAAACTCCAGGTTCCACTACTCCCTACGTGGAGTTCTTGTAATAACGTTACTTTCAGAAACCGATGTCGAAGCACAACGATCCGTGCTACCCGGAATAGAGCAAAACTTGTTAAAAATACTAGAGTGTCCCTGCGTTTCGGGATGCCACTGGGATGTCTCTCTTAGTCGCAAAGGAGTCATCGCTGCCATTTGTTGCCCTATCAAATCTAAACGAAGGTCAATTGGCACAGTTTTGAGCGTCCCGCTTATACAGATCATACTAGACCTTTGCATCTTGGTAAGTAGCATGAGGTTAACATCTTCTTCTAATGCAGGCCACTATACGATCACCCCATATAGAAGAATTGGTCTTACGACTGCTGGAAAGATCCAGCAACAAAGCTGGGGATTAAGGTCTCATTTCTTGCCTATGGCTCTCTCACAAGGATAGAGGGCTACGAAAGCCTTTTCATAACGTTGAACTCTATTCTCTTTCCAGTTCAAATTCTTATCTATAATAATGCCTAGAAATTTGTATACTTACAAGTAGCGGACTGAAGCTGATTTGTGGAAAACTGTTTCTTTCAAATAATATTTTTAAAACATATGTATGTATATATATATGTATATATGTAAATATATATACTGCTACATATATATCTGCACATGCACATGGATGAATATATATTTTTAGGATATACATAATTTTTGGTTGCCATTATAAATAATTGACAGTACATCAATTACTGCTGAGAAGAGTATAACGAAAATAAGAGGGTGGATGCAAACACTCATTTGTTGACGCGTGGCATGCGGCATTCGGTGATTTTTCACATTAAAAAAATGTGTGCATTAAATACATACATACATACGCACTGGTATGGGTGCTGGGGTAACCTTTAGTTCAGTCAAACTGCAATCTGAGCCACAGAAATTGAACTTTTTATTTGGAATCGAAATTTACTTGCACAACGACAGAAGTGTGCATTGTGTGCAAGGAAATGCGGTACAACCCGGCACGTTTACGGTGACAAAGTGTCACTATGGGAAGCACGCAACGCCTATGATCATAGTGTGGTGACGATTAGAGAACACAAGGGCTGTTTTGCAATAGGTCGTAATGCAAATACTTGTGGAGGGGTGGTTTTGGGGTGAGCCTGAGTAGATCTTTACATTCGTTCGAGGGTGAAAATAGTGTGCAGTTTTTATAGCATTTTTGTTTTTTTTTCTTGAATTTTTTGCGGTGCTTGGAACAGAGGATTGGTCGGTTTTTTACACATATACCTAATGCGATAGGAGTCGCGTGCATGTGAGTCAGTTTTTTAATAATCAAAACCCTGAAAAAATGAACAACGAATCAGATCGATGAAAATCGACAAAAAAAAAATCGGCCAATCCCAAAAGCGCAAACTACTGGTACAAATTATTATAACGATCAATAAAGAGAAACTACTACTGAGGCTGTGTATTTTTGATTTTATATAGAGATATTTTATATTTTTCAATATTTTATGGTTATTTAAATAGTTGCGTTCGAGTATTTAATTGGCTCTAACGTGTATTGCTCGTATTTATTTATTTCAAGATGTGAACAAAAAAAGTTCTTACTGACTACGTACAGTGAATTATTACGAGCTAGATACTTATTTTGTACCAATTAATAAAGAATCATCATTAGCTATTAATAAAAATACTTACAAACCGAATATAAGAGAGAATGAAATGCATCTTTAGACAAAGAGAAATCTAAAATTGCAGAATTCGAGATCTCGTCAAATTCACGCAGAGCGGGCGCCTATGGAAAGTTTTTCGCATAATTAGTCCTAAAATTTATGGAATGAATTCTTTCTAGCAAAGACGGACAACCAATTACACCTTTAATGAGGCTAAAAACGAAAGAAAGCGAGAGAATCGATCTACTTGATTCAAATGAATGAAGGGATAGGAAGGGATAGGATCCGAAAAGTTTAAAGATCGCAGGGCAAACTTTACGAACTTTTTTTGAACATTTTGAAAAAGTTGTAAAAAGCTATACCCCTAAATAGGAATCCGAAAATTGTGAGCTGTTTTTTTCGTACGAGACGTAGAATAGGATATGACTTTGCTAAAATAAAATTTATATGACTATTAAATAAAACATGGGTATCAAAAATTACTCGCAGTTTGAATTTTAGAGAAAGTTATTTGGAAGCATTTTTTTACGCTTAATGAAAGACGAGACTTCTGGCACCAAAGGGACGATTTATCCAATTCCGCTTGAAGATATACGTACCACATCTGTCAAGCCATTTATAACGAAAAATATTTTGAAATCGTCGACGTACAATGTTGGCGAAAGAAAAATAATTTACTTACTTACCTAATTGGCGCTATAACTACTTCAGCGATTTTGGCCGAACTTCTCCTACAATTTGTGGTATGCGTCTTGTTGTTGTAACACAAATTGAGGGACCTACTGTTTTATGCCGACTCCGAATGGCGAATGTTTTCTATGAAATTTTTTTTTTTTCATGGCAGAAATACACTCGGAGGTTTGTCATTGTCTGCCGATGGCCGACCGTAGCTACAAATATCTTCCTTACTGATATTTTTTTGTTAAGAAATTAGTCAACAAAACCACAGCAAATAATTAAGGAGACTGCAAATTCATTTTACATAAAAAGCTGAAAAATTCTGCCGATCCCATAACATCATCGTGTTAAAACTTAAATTTCCAAACTCAACAAGACTTTACGCGCACAAAAAGTTAAAATATTATTTTATTTTTAAAAAGCAAGGCCGAAATTGAGGATATGTGTCCCAGTTGAAAGCAAATGAAGTGGTGACTTACTATGCGGTATTATGAAAGCGGAGTTTTGTATTTCAGAAAAGTTCAAATAAATTTCAGAAAAAAAAAACAATTGTGTTTCAGAAAACCACAAAAATATTCTAAAAACATTTTTCTGATATACAATTGTGTTTTTGTGTTTTTCTGCAATTCATTTGATCTGTTCTAAAATACAAATGTGTTTTTCTGAAATACTGTTGCAGAAACAAATCGGGTCAAAAGTAAGTATTCTGAATAACGTTCGCTTAGTAAACATTATGAAAGCAAAAATTTAAAATTGTACTTTAGGCCGGAGGAAATGCTTATTTCCACCATAGCACACGGTTTTAATATAAGTACATAAGTGGCTAAATATGATCACCTATTTATGAAGTCGTCAGTTGTACAGACAAATGTGTTTTTTTTTTGTCGAGATTCAGTTGGTTCTTTTACGGTATTTGCAGCACAAACGACATCGCCTTTTTGTATTTATAAAAAAAAAGACACTTGATTGACGAGTGAAGGAATGTGCGTTACAGCTGCTTTCTTGATGCAATTCGGCATACCAAAATTTAAATATTCGAGGATTTCATTCACTGCAGTTGTAAATACATGATTCACATCATCGTACTAACTGCTTACTATGTCGCATTTGTTAATATGTAAATAAGTATTGTATATATGTATGTACATTTGTAAATAGGGTAAATACGCTAGTTGTCGGTGGCGTACATTTTTTTAGACTTTAAAAAATCATAAATTTTAAATGATTTTAAGTGAAATTAATTATTTAATTTTTTTAGTACTCAACCATTGAAGCTTCAATATACGGGCATAAGAAAAGTAAATATTTTTTCCTCTAGTGATTCAAAGTGCCTCTATTTTTCTTAGCATTTTCACATTAGAAAATTAGTTCGATTCAACCTCGGCCGAAAACGACGTAATAGAATTACATTTGATGAGGCAATGATAAAACTACCATAAAAATATTAAAAAAAAAAATCAGATATTTATGTAAATAAAAATTAGAGTGAGGTTTTGCATTAGCTTTATTTGCATACTTTGTTCCAATTTTATAGAAAATCTTATGATTTTCTCCACATATATCAAAAAACATAACTAGTTCTCTATTCATCCTCTAAGCGATAACTAACTTCTATATTTCCTAAGGAGTTTTACTTTCAACAAAGTCCGATTTAACGGGTTGAATAATTCACAGCAAAATCAGAAGTTATCCGAATATTGAAACTTTCATTTTTAGTTTTCGAACGAGCTTTCCGAAAATTAAATTTATAACAAAAATTGGTTTCAGTACTCAGACATTCATCTAAATAAAAAATTTAAAAAAATTTATCAAGTGATAGTATTATGGCTGGGACTATCCAGTCATGCATTGATAGTATAGATATCCGGATAATATTTGTTGGTGCAATTATCCGGATATTGGTGGATTCACGAAATCCGATTAATATTCGGATATGCAAAAACAAAATCAACGAATTGTAGGACAATAATAATAATTAACAAACACTTTTTGATGGAATTCCCTGGCCTAATTAAAATCCCTCAGGGCCCGAATTAAATTACTACAATGATAAAAAAAATTATACATATTAATAGAATTTGTTTTTGATCGTACATATGTTGAGTAGTGAAAGTGTTTAAAAGTAAAATTGATGAATTGGGAAAAAGATAATACTGATAATTTGAAACACCTCTATTAACCTACTAAGTTTTTGATTTTTATTGTGTTAGAAAAAAAATCTTTGTGGTAAAAGACATCTTATTTTTTATTTGCTTCAAATTGCTTCAAATGTGTCTTAGAAGTCTTACTAGTAAGAACCGTCCAGGACCAAATTATTCTTAAAAAAATGGGATTGTCGCGAGTTAGTCCACATTTGAATAGTACCTACTTCCTGACCTTACAAATTTTTAATTTTTTTTTTTGAAAATTGCGAATATTGCCTACAGTCTTATATAAAGTGAACCAATATCACAGTTTTTATTAACATTTTCAAAAATAGTATAGACTGAAATGATTCCAGATATTTATTTATTTATTTAGTCATTATTTCGTCTATGAAACGGTGGTTTCTTACAGAGTAGTTACATAATTAAAATAAGTACAAACACTATTAATTAAACTAAATACAAGAATTCAAACAGTCAAAAAATAAATTTCTAGAATAAGGGGAATAATTTAGATAGAATTTTTGATCTGCTTAAATTCATTTAAGACACGTTCCAAAGGGGCATTACGCGTATACTCAGTTTTAGAGTTTTCGCAATAGAACGGCAAAAAGTTACGCAAATTACGCTATGGAAGATTGAAATTTATGCGCGCTAAGAGAAAAGAGCAATCAACACTACCATTAATGATACTAAAAGTAAAAGTTAGGTAGAGTACAGAACCAGCCTTATTATGAGTTCCGCCCGAAATAAATTCCACTTCGAAACATCTAGTGAAATTCGCAAATGGAAATTACAACTCTGTGTTTTGTTTGGAAAGTTTAAAAGCCAAAAACAATTATTTAAACATTTAAGTCCCTGTTGTTTAAATCAAATTTGATAAAACAATTACCTAAATTGATTAATTATACGTTTTTACGAATATTAAAAACAAAACAAAGATGCATTACCAAAATCAAGATAGAAATTTGGTATTCCGGTAGTCGATAAACTCACGAGCTTCTTTTCCTTTTTTTGCGTAGAGTAACCATCAAAAAGATATTGGTAAAAACTTTGAAGTTGGTCTTACGCAATTCCACATCTCTGCCAAATTCTCTCAATTCTACCTCACAAAATCACTGGCAATGTCCAGTTTTTCCTGTATTCTACCTAAAAGGATATAGTGCTGGTTCTTATCTATCGTTTTACTCTTATAATATAAGTCCATTGTTTTTTTACAGTAAGCTAATAAATAATACTATTACTTACATCTTCAATTTGTTTGTTCACCTCTCGAATTTAAGTGAAAAAATCCAGCGAAAATGGTTACATTTTTGGCCCGAAATTAGTGCTGAGGATAAGTGAAAGAAAATATTCGAAAGCGAAAAATTTCTGAGCGAAATTTGTAATGAGGGAAACGTGAAAAGTGAAAAATTTCGGTCGAAAGTCAAACTCAGAATAAGGCTGAACGTCTCGTTTCCAAGGAATTCAGATTAATTAAAAGTTAACGACTACTATACGATGGATAAGGGAGCAATGCAAAATTTAAAAAAAAAACCTTTCGGAAACGTTCCAATCTTTTTATGAAATGTTTGTGAAATGGCCTACAAATAACTGTAGTGTATCCCAAAATATGGCAAACAAAAGACGAGTATAACAATTTAATAGTACATATGTATATAGATCAGAGAATTTTACCCAGTTCTGCTTCACGACACATAAGGCAGAGGTAGATTTAGAAATCACATGACTAAAATGCCTATTAAAAGAAAAAGAAAAATATATTTCGACTATAAATGAAAAATAGTGCCACAACTGGTGCACCTACCCTATACCCCAAACAAACGCACACTAGCCACAAGTTTTTTATTTACCTATACATACTTTGTATATATGTATGTACATATGTAGAGTATGCACATTCCACAATACGAGTATACATATGTATTTGTCAACTTCTTACTTCCACCAACAAATTAGAAAAGTTTCTTAAATGTTTATGGCCTTATTCAGCGGTTTGCTTTATTTCAGCATTTCTTGCCTTTTTCATTGACAACCAGAATACAAAAAAAAAAAAAAAGAAACTTTCAACTCCCCTTCAAACCACGGTTCCACCTACAGACGTGCTCCCCTCAATTAGTGACTACACTCCGGTGACGACTCAGCTCTGTGATGCTCCATAGCCAGTCAGCCATTCACATATGTAGCGTTGGCGCTTATCGACGTAAACAAACATTAAACGCAAGGCAAATAATCAACAAAAATAACAACAGAACATATACATACATACTTGTACATACATACATACAGTATATATCAATTTACTTATGTATGCATGTGTAATAGACACATACAAAATATTTCTCCGTATTTCATTTTGCTCTTTGGGTTTGTTTAGAATATGCATAGAATGGGTGATGTGTAAAATGAAAATGTGAATGGAGAGTCTCGTATTTAGGAAATACTCGAAAAATACTTAATACTTAAAATAGTCTTTAGGTTCGACGTCACACAACTACATGCTACATATGTACAAATGTAATGTGAATGACACAGTTTTAAATATTTTTGTTTCTCTTTCTAGTTAATTGCACAATTTGTGTGCGTAGAAATATTTTTGATTTCGTGTGTGTGTGTTTTTTGTTTCTTTTTTTGTCAGTTGCTGGTACATTTTTGTTTTCAATAAGAGCCCAGATTATCTTTTATTGCTGGAATTGTTGTTGACATTTGTAATTTACAATCGAGAGACATTTAAAAATGTGGATGGTGACATTCTTTGGCTACATCGATTCACCTGAATTAAATTGTTTGAGTTTTTTTTTAGTAGCACAATAGTAGATAATTATTTTTATTGGATTTCATTGATTAAACTGACAAAATGAATGAGTTTCTGAATCTTACATAAATTGTAATCATGTTGGAAATTTTAAGCATTTTTACTAAAATGTGAATATGTTACTCATTCAATTGTAATATAATCCCGTCCAGCAAAATTTTATTATCTGCAATCAATTTAACTAAATCTCAGAGGCAAAGAAAAACAATGCATATCTGTGGACATTTGAGGAAACAGCTTACATATTTGACTTTAAATTCTGGTCTTTCAAGCAAAATTTAATATTTATTTTAATTAAACTAGTACTAATTTTTTGGTCTGATTTTATTTATTTTTACTATAGTTTTTGAGCTCAATGCTAGTTGCTTTAGTTAGTTACTTTAGTCCAATACTTTTCAAATAAAAACTTGACCCAAATCTCAATAATTATTGCTGATATTTTAATAAAACTTTTGCTTATATAAACGTTAAATTATTTTATCCGCACAATGCTATTTTAGGCTTGACGAGAAAGAAGTGATAATTCGATTTAAGTTGTGTTTGAAATGACGGAAGTTATTTACCTAAAGCTTATTTAACACATTAATAGGTCCGTTTCGCAAACAAACACTAGGTAGGATAATGAATTGTAGTGTTGAGTCAATTCGGTAAATTGATATCCGACCTGTAGTGCGATTCACTAATTTGTTTTAACGATATTCGCATGGTTAACTCATCTTAACGAATATTTTAACGATTTTGCTATTCAGCAGGCATTTTTTAACGATATTTGCTATCGCCGTATCAGCTGTTGTCGTTAGCTAGTCGATTATCGAAAATTAAAGGACTGCAAATATGAAGCTGTTAACTCCATCGATAAAAGAATAATTCAAAAACCACTTGCAGGTACATAATTACGGATATTCCTTGAAGACGTGATAACTCCGTTGCCAAATCACCCAGAAGAGAGCCTGAAATTGCACTACAATGAAGCATTTAAATATATCACTTGGAATAAATACAAAATTACAGCTAATAAGTTTCGTTAAGAATGTGCTAGTGAGTCGTACAATCGTTATTGTTAATGGCAAATCTTGTCGAGGAAAATTGCGATTGTCGGATCGCTCACTAGCTTCAACTGTAGCTTTGGGATGTGAAAAAACTGCGCTATTGTAAATTTGGCATAAGAAAATTCATGGGAAATTGCAGTCTAACGCCTAATCTGTTTTTATTTACATATTATTTTTAAATATGTAACCACATCAACCAAACATTTGCCAGCACACCTTTTTTCCGTTCTTAAATAGCACTAAAAGAATTGCTTGTTTCATAAAAGATGCTAAAAGGGTTGCTTTTGCAACTAAATAAAGGAAATTTTATCTAAGCTGAAGTCTTCTTTTGCAAGTCAATAACAATGAAGCGGATCAAGTGTATCTAGAAATACGGAAAACAAATTTAACAAAATACACAACAAACATCAATTCTCCTTCCAAACAAATTTGCATAACACAAAAGAAGATTAAGGAGGTGCTAGTTGCTATACCGTCATTTCATTGATGGAAACCCAAATAGAGCTCAAGCCACACAGTATTATTATTAATATAGCAAGTGAATGGTTGACTTATATCCTAACTGTAAAATAGACAACAGATCTTCATTTTAGCCACAGCTCTGCTCCCCTGTTAGCACCAATTATCTTCTTTAATTATCCAGGTACATCAACTATATCCAAAAGCTTATCACTTATTCTTCTTCTTAATTGCTGATATACAGACTTCTGGTGTGTGGCTCCGGTTCTTCGAAAGGGGGTTTTACTGCGCAGCTGCCTACTCTGTCCAAACTAGCACTTGTTGACACGAAAGATTTTACATTGGATCTCGAGGCAGACGCATTCGCTTCGCTTCTTTATGCAGCTTGGAAAAGTCAAAACTAACGTCACTCTTGTAAATGATAGCGCCTGACCGATTTAACTCTGAATCTTGAACTATCTTTTCCAACACAATGTAAAAGAAGTCACAGTACAGGGAGTCCCCTTTTGTTAAACCTAGTTGGGTCTCAAACGGCTCTGAGGATTCCGTCCCAATTCTGACTGAGCTGGTGGTGTTGCTCAGTGGCATTTTACATAGCCGTATTGGTTTCCCAGGGATACCAAGTTCAGACATCGCGGCTTATTGACATAGTGTGTACCGAGCCCCTTCTCACGGGTCGATTTGCTAGGTCAAAAGATACACTGATAAGGTCCAATTAGGTCGTTGACGATTGGCATCAGTCTTTTGCCCAATACGCTCGATACAACCTTAAAAGAAATATTACGTACGCTGATCCCGCGATAGTTGGCGTACGCTGCAGAGTCTCTTCTTGTGAATTGAGCGAGAGTATTCTTAAGTTCCAATCGTTCTCCATAATATGTTATCAGTTCTACGCCACCATGCTTGAATAGCTCAGCAGGTGAACCAACAGCGCCCGCGGATTTCTTATTCCTTCACCGAGGTCGGGTGACGACAAGTTATTGCAGTCATCACCGATTTGGGGTTCGGCATCTTCATCTTCTTCCACTATTTGAATGTGCTTTGGACATCAGTCGCCGTTCTGTTCTTACAAAAATTACAGCTTATCACAGAAGAGTAGCTAATTTCCTTTTCAGTTACATTTTTAGAAGACGATGAGTTGCCAAGCTCATTACATGATGTCAAAATTAACGAATCGGTGTCAAAAACCCCATCTGCCATTCTGTACCGTAAACAAGTACAAGTGCAAGACAAGGATATAAGGCAAAGCATTTCCTCAGTTCAAGAGTTGTGGAAATTTGTGCACCTTTTGGTTATTGCCTCAAAAGAAAAAAGGAATTAATATTTGGTCCCGTTTCTCATATAACAGAAGCGGATAAATTGAATATATTTTACAAGGGATTCAAGTGTTTTAAGGAATTACCGTCACAAATTAGAAATTGTGATAGCATTATCAATTTCAAGAGATTACTACTTGATCACTGTCGAACACTACCTATACGATAGAAAGGATCGGAGTGGAAACTATGCCTTTCCACTCCGTCCACACAAGGTCACTCTAGATCTAATCCTACCAGATAGCCAACTGATCATCGCAAATTCTGACCGAACGAACGGAATCAGTAATGCTGGAAGCGTAGGAGCATCTTGGAAACTAATCCTTTCCAACCGGCCTTCCATTATATCAAGCAGGGCTGATCTGAACCTGAACCAGCAATAAAAGAATCGAAGATGCATCTTGGAAGCCAGCCCTTTCTAACTGTCCCAGCAGTGCAGACCTGGAACTCGTACTTTCAGTCCGCTTCCTCAGTATGAGAGCGTCTAGTCTGCTCGGAATTTCGGCCATTCCGTCAGTATTGAAATAAAGCATGAAATACAATTCAACTGGCCCAATTTATACATATATGTAATAAAATCCATATTTGTTCTCTAAGTCGTAAGACTGTAAAAAAAATAATTAAATAAATAAATAAAATAAAATAAATAAATAATTTGTGGCATGTATTTACTTATTGTTGCACTACAAATTGAGACAACTAAAGTTTAAAATTAACAGACATTATGAACTCGAAGCTCACCAGGTGATAGGATGTGAATGTGTTATTATGGAGTAATTTCTTTTCACGTGACTATTTTCATAATTTGAATTGGAGATTTATCCGCTTAAACGAATTTGGTCGACTCCTTCCTTTTTCCTTGTTAATTTACAGTACTATGTCTATGTTTTGTATAGCTTATACTTTTTATTATCGGCAATATTCGAAGTCAAAAAGGCTTTCATAAATATTTCTTCCAATACAGCAAGGACCATCGCAACCAATGTTGACAACGTGAACGTTTCTTAACCATTTAATATGATGAGTCTGAAGGGATAGAAAATGTGTTTATTGATCGTCGGCAGTCGGATTTTTTGGTCACTTGCCTTCTCATCACAAATCAACTAATATTAGCTATTTCAGGTGTTAACTGTTCGTTGATCATTGGGTAGAATTCTACCCAAAATATGGCATTACAATAAAATATACCCAATAAAAATAACTGAAATTTAATGACTTCATAACAAAACCATTTTTGAGTGCTATATATAATTAACAAGGCGACTTGTAAGAAGAATTATGTGCTTCCGCACTTTATGAGTAGCATTCAAACAAATCCAAAGTCATCCTCGTCCTGCTCATTGCTCTCAAAACAAAAATACCAATATATTTCTCCGAATAATCCATAACTAGCCAAAAGTGCTAAAGTGAAAGCGCCAGATGATTGGAAGCGACGTGGACGTTGCGAAGGTTGTTAAATAGTAATCAAAATACAGGATAAAAAAAACAAAGCTTATATGTATGTTGCTTTTGAAAAAAACAGCCTAAAAAATTATTCATACAAGTACAGAGTGCTTTAATTTTATAAACGAAAATATAAAATTTCCTTTCGTAATAAATAAAAAGGAACCGACTTGCTGCTCTTATATTTTTTCGTATAAACCACTTTTGCTTTTAGTGTTGAAAGCGGATTTTAAAACTGTATACTGCTTGGATTTAATTGCGGTAAATTTGATATTACATGTTGTCAGTTGAATGAAAAGAGGCAAAATGTTGAGATATTTCGATTTGATGCCCATGCAAAAGTATGAAATGGCAACAAGGTAGCATTTCGTGTCAAATATTTGACCCAATGAAAACCAAGCTTAAGTACCGTGTATGTTGATTCCTCCCTCACAGATATTTCTGAAGATTTAGGGTATCGTTTCGAATTTTCAGAAATTTTTACATATCTCAAGAGACGCAAAATTTGTCTTGATTTTTGAAAACGAATGCTCGAAGAAAATGCGTAGCATCGTCAGCAAAAACAAAAATTGACCAAAATCTATGCGAAATATGCCTCACATGACACATGTTAGATGAAAACTGAATGCTCTAAACAGATGCATGCTAGAAAAATTCTGTTTAAATTTTTGAAATTTTGGTGACAATTTTTGGAATACAAAATTTTCTGCATACTTTGAAACTTTGTTCTTTTTTTTTTGTGGTATAACCCATAATATTAATAAAAATTAAATAAAGACAATAAAATGTCAAATTGTGTCAATATTTGAATTCTCGCAGCTGCACCTACAGCAGCTCTGCGCAGTATTGCAACTATCTGTATGCAAAAGAAATTAACTTTCATTTTCAACTATTTAATTGCAAAAGTACACCAGAACAAAGTACCATGAAAATGAAGAAAATAACACCTTGATGCTTACTCATCGAAATTATACTTTGACATTCTAAACTCTGTTACGTCTCTCTGCCACCCTTATAGCAACTGCGGCCGAAGAGCGGGAATAACAAATTATCGTCTAGCCTAGATAAATCATATTTATGAGGGATGGACGACGACATTGCATGTACATATGTATATATTCTAGACACGTTCATATTTTGCTGTGGGCAGCACAAAAATCTATTACAATAGAACGCACGTACACGTTTATTTCGTTTCGCCTCGCTTCGATTGCTGCGTCGTAGATAAATGCAGTCACAGCGAATTCGAGACAAATGCGTATGAGCGATCGTTCATTAGACAAACACACATATGTACATACATACATACAATATTTATATGAGAGTGTGTTAGTGTGTGTGATAATTTGTAACATACAGTGACTCACAGTGAAAATTATCCAGTTTAATTTTTTTTGCCAATATTGATTAGAAAATGCTGAAAAAATCAATAAACATTTTTAAAAACTTGCACTTTATTGCGTTAGAATTGAATATAATACAAAGCTGCATACTCGAAAAACTTCTAAAAATGCTGAAAAAAAAACTGAAATTTTAACGTCGATTTTTTCAAGTTTGTTAAATGTTTGTAACATAAAAACTTTTGAATTTCATTTTCTTATGGTTTTTGATATTGAATGAATTAAATGTTTTTATAAAAAAGAACGAAAAAATTAACATGGAAAAATTCAAAATTAAAATTAGAAAAAAAATATTGAAAATATTTGATATGAAATTTGATATAAAATTTAAATTTTGATTTGTTTAGTTAGTGTTATTAAAAGAAAAATATTTTTCAGACACCGAAAACAACGTTGGCAAGAATTCGTTCAAAACAAAACACGATTAATATATCGATCTAATCCTTATGCTATGCAAATCTGACCATATTTTTATTTAGAATATTTTTTGTTTCGAATCATTGCATAATCGCTATTTTGTGATATTTAATTTTTCAGTCAAAAATAATCGCAATTCTTGGATTTTTATTTTTACGATCACTTTTGATCGTAATTTGGTAATATTTTTTTTTTCGATCATACAAATTTGTATTGTCCTAGCCGACAAATTTGTTGGCTTTTATTAAATACAATAATAACGATTATTTTTTATCGTAAAAATAAAAATCACAAAATAACGATCAAACTTGATCGAAATTATATAAATTAAAAGAAAAAAATAACATTCAAACTTTATCAAACAAATAAAAGTCCAAAAATAACGACTGTTTTGGATCGAAAATATACAAGTCCAAAAATAACAATTATGCAATGATTTTGAACATAAAAAAACAAATTAGGTGGCATTTATTAGAATCGAAAAATATTGACTACAAGAATAACGATTATTTCTGGTCGTAAAAATAAAAAACACAAAATAACGATCAAAGTTGATCGGAAAAATAAAAATTTAAGAACAACGATTATTTTTTATCGAAAAAAAAAATCATAAAAAACGATGAAATCACAATTTTTTTGTTTGTAAAAAGGTAAGGTCTCTGATATTTTTACAAGAACTTAATAAAAAAAGTGTACCATACAAATTTTGTCTATATTGTTCAAACAAAAAAAAAAACTGTACCATTTTCACTATGTATCACTGTACATTGGGCTGATGGCTTAGAAGCCCATAAGGTATCTAATAATTATGCCTAGCTATGCACTATTAGATTGGTAAATGTCTGTATGTAAAAGCTGAATAGTTCTGAGGGCGCGCTGCCGACCGCAGTCCTCAACTTCATACCTACTACGTAGATACACACATACAAACATATACACATACATACCCACACACATACATATCTACATATGTAAGTACATTGTACACAGAAAGGCACGCACGCATATAGGACTGGATGGGACTAGCTCAATGTCGATTTGAAATAACATTTGGTTTGTTGTTGATTTGGAATTTCGGGTTCTCATCGACGCCAAAGGCAGTAGCGACAGCGACAGCGACAGCGACGTCGACAGAGGCAGAAACTACTCAGTTATGTTTTTTTGGGATTTTCTAGTTTGGCGTTTTCTAGTCAATCGTCAGTCGTAGAATAAGCGTCGTCAGAGTTCGTCATCATTGCGTTTTTTGTTAGTTTTTTTTGATGATTATTGGGTAGGGGTCTTCTCGGTTGGTTTAGTTCTTCAAGTTCTACTCAAGTTACTTTATGACGTTGCTGTTATTGTTGTTGCACGCATAGACAATGACTTTGGAAAATATTTGAATCGAGGTTCCTGAATGGCATACAACGGAATCGAGCGCCAGTGTTAAAGCTTGTGGCTGTTGCGTCGTTGCATTTGTTGGTTAGCTGTACACGGGAACCGGACGTACTACGCATAGAGCAAAACAATTGCGTTGGTGGATTTGAGGTGACTCAACCAAAAAAAATCAAAACTATTGATGCAAAGTGGTGATTCGTAAAGAAGATTTTTTTTAAATAAATGAAAGACCAGCTAACTAAGTGCGCGTGAAAACAGCCATTTTGTAAAATTACTTATTCAAAACCTAATAATGTAAAAAATTTACGAGTTCGCGTATTTTCGAAAATTATCGAGGCACATATAGAAATAATAAATTGAGTGTTAATAATCTCCAAATTAATTGTTTTCCATTTTGAAAATCTAGTCATCCTCAGTTGTTTTAAAGACTAAACGAAATATAATTGCATATAATAAAAACAAAATTCTTGTACGATATGCAACCAACAACCAGCGCTAGTAGCCAAACCACTATCAGCACTACAACTGCTTCTACTACAACAACAACAACAACGAGTCTCACCAATACACAGAGCACATCTGCAGCTGCCCTAACAAAACTGAACATTCGTTCAAGAAGGAAGAAACTCAAAGAGGAAATGCCGATATCAGAACAGCAACAACAACACCACGATTCAGAGGAAAGCGATTCATCGCCCGATGTCAACAAAACTCAAGGTGAATAACAATTTTATTAAACTCATTATGGATTTTTTATTCGCTTATTTTTCTGGATATCGTTAAATATAGTACATATGTACATGTATGCAATGCTATATTTTTTTAGCTAACGAAAATTGTCATATGTAGTCTGTAATTAGATTTTATTGGCCGCTTAACTCGGTTAACTACCAGCCAATCAACTTAAAGCCCATTTACTTTTTAACAAAACAAAAAAACCAAAGCAAAAAACTATAAATCGTTGTTTATTGGCATTATATCGATAGACATAGATACATACATATGTACATATGTATACATACAAAAAACAAAAAATCGCATGTAGTTTTGATTCGTCAGAAGCATTGGCAAAAAATTATAAACGATCAACCCTGAAGTGAACTAATCGAAAATATATTTTGCGCCCTATGAGAATTATTCACACCCCCTCAAATGAAGCAAATATGCAGAATGCAGAAATATTCATATACATACGTATGGGTGTGTGTGTGTGTTAATGCATGTGCATATGTGTACGCAAAATGAGGGTTGTGTGGTTGAAATAGCAATTAGGTACACGCCCGACTAACAGCACCCCTCCTCATTATACATTATATGTACATACATATATTGAATGTACTGATTTGCAAGAAATTTGATTAGAAAATGGCATACACCTCCATCAGAGGGTGTTGATTGCCTCGTTTTGCTTGATATTAATTTATTTCAATATCAATGAAATTCGTGATGACTTACATTTTTTTCAACATTTCTAGGGCAGAGATCTTTTTTGTCACATTGCCACTCGTATTTGCATTCGTTATCGTTATCTATATCGATATCAATATCTTTATTGATATTTTTATGTAAATATACTGCATCCCTATTCGCCTCCCTATCAATGTGAAGTTTCGATTTCGCTATAAATATGCTTATCGATATTGTTCTTGTTATTGACATTGATATTCTGATCTGTATATTTATCTGTATTCATCTCCCTATTAAAATGGTGGCCCGGCTTCGCTCTAAATATTGTTATCGATATGCTACCATTATAGACACTGATATTTTGCTCTGGTCAATCGACTGGTCAATTTCAAAAAACAAACCTCTTACGAAATGTTTTCTTCAATAAGTCGATTAATACTCTGAGTCAAAAATGTCCTCTATCACTAAGGAAACTTACCATCTGGTAAAATTTCCCAACTGAATCAAGATTTTCGAAGTAAATTTGTATATTTTGCAAACGTGGTTCTGCCGTTACTCTATTCATAATAAAACCAAAAACTTAACTGAGCGTAATTGGTCACAGCGTGATCAGATATGCCTCTGCACTGTTTTCTAAGCCACGACAAAATTCTTGACGAGTGAAACTTTGGTGTAGTTCTTGTGCCAGTGGAGCATTGAGCCATTTTTTTTTCACAATGATGCTGGATTACTTTATTGGCCAATGTATACCAAAAGGATTTGGTGGATGAATTATAGAGCGCCAAAAAACTTATACAGAAAAAGCGATATGCAGTTAAGCTAACTTCTTCTCGAAATACAACATTCACCCATCATTTAAAATAGTAAATAACTTAATAGAAATACTACAGACCATCTCGAATATAGAAGGCCTACTAAAACAGCATGGCATCTACAAGCTGACTTGCGAATCGCAATATAGCTACATAGGGCAAACAGAACGAAACTATAAACAAAGATGCAGAAACCCCCAGTAGATATTAAGAAAAGAGATAAAATTCGACATTTCAATCGAAAGGACGCCGCCTGAACGTACTTCAGAATATAGAATAATACAAACAGAAAACGAACAGAAACTCAGACGAAATATTTGGGCACTTCAAACTTATTTAAGGAAAACGAAACAAGAACTTAGGTAGAACCAAAGGTATCAACTTACAGAACCAACACAAAATAGCCGACAAAACCACCAAAATTACTGACTTCTACCTGCCTAAACATTTCACAGAATCGAGCGCGAAACAATCCAAATTTCCACACTTTCTGCCAGATAATAACAATATCAGTAGACATTAACTGAACAGAACGTAAAATTACACTGAAGATGGCACAACAACGAAACCGATTTGTCTTCTAATCAAAATTGACAAGGGATGACGGAAACTCGTTCCAAAATACAGCAACTTTTCACCCTGTCGGAATAACGGAAGAGCAAAAAACAAGGCCTTATTGGACTATGTTGAATTGTGCTTTTTGACCTGAAACTGGATTTATTTCCCGCTGAACGGTGCAACATACTACACAGCTGGTCAAACTGTGGATTTACTACGTGATTACAGGTGGCGTCGTCTCAGGCTTGCCCCAATGAACAATCGCTAATAGCGCTAGGTTTTCTTTAGCTGTATACCAAAAGGGGGTTTCACCCCTACGCTAGAGTCTGTCGTATGATCGATTGTCCTGCGAATCGGTATGCTCAAACCCGACGAAGCTGTCAGTTGACGAAAATTTTGTACGAAGAGCAACTGCTGTCAGAACTGAACGAGTTTTCCAAAACAAATAATAAAGTAACGTATTTAAACGAAAGATTACCTAAAAAATATGTAACTTATGTTGCTGATAGAAAAAAAGATGTATATTTACCATATTTTTCACTTACCCGCTAACGTTAAAAACGCTTTTGTATCCATCTTTGGGGAGGCGAAAATTTTTCACAAATCTATTAATTATTTACACCATAAACATTTGTTCAATAAATTTAAGTGGTTCAGAAGCGTTACGGAAGCATTTCTGCTTATTCATGAAATTTTATGCTGCATCCATTATGTTTGAATAATTAAACAAAAACGTCCAATAAACGTAGTTTTAAATATCATCCTTAATTTGTTTACTTATTTGCTTATTTATATCTGTCAAAACACCTAATTAAGAACTTCGAATTTCCTGCTGTTGATTGACAACGCGGTGTTACGAATAGATTACGGCGTACCGTTTTTACATTTTGCGGATCGGAGGAGCGAATTCGTAAATTTAAGGGCTGATGGCAAAGATAAATCCCTTGCCACTGTATAAATATTGCTCAAGATCTAAATAATTATTCCGGTGATCAATTGATCCTACTATTATTTAAATGCAAGGTGGCCCATATCACGTTGTTTTTTAATTATATGTTATTTTGGCAGTCACATTTTCTCTACACGCTTGAACAACATTGGGAAATAATTGAAACTTATTTTTAAAGTCAATGTTGTGCAGCCCAAACAGTGCGTTTATTCAAAAGAAGTTTTGACCGAAATAAAGCGCCCATCCGCCTGCTGGAGCCCTTGATCATCAACTCGCTATCTATATCAACTACTCAAGCATTTCACACAGATATTTCTCGATATTGCTTCTCAGATTGGGTCTTAGATCAACTCGAAATTGATAACGTTTTTGGTTGAAAACTCATCATTACTAACGTAGCGCAATTTCATCTCAGCGCCTATGTTAAGAAGGGAAATAGCCGCATCAGAATGGGAAAACCGTAACCTGATCGTCGAGAAGCCAATGCATTCTCAAAGAGTGAAAGTTTGGTGTGGATTTTAGTCGGAGGAATCATTAATAATTGGCATTGTTAAAGGTTTTTTGAAGGGAATTGAGCACATGGACTTAAACACTTATGGATTGCACGCCAAGTTGGGTCCGAATATCAAGCAAGCCATTAATGAGATATAGCAAAAAACCAAGGTCTTGGAAAACTGGATTAACAGGTTGCGTTACAGCGAACCCAGGGAAGTCAGCAAGATGATTGAAATCGTGTTTCATAAAAAAGGAGAGCGTTTGACTTTTGTTAATCTTTTTGAATTTGCAAAACATACCACTGCATGGACCACCCTTTACGGTAATCTGCACATACCGACCTATACAAGTGATTGAGAAAAATAAACGGCCCAAATCGAAGAGAATTGTACCATTATTTATATCATGTGGTTCATTTAGAGAGGTACCTTTTTCAATTTAGGCCAAAATAAAACCTGAAGAAGGTCAAAAGCTTCAGTAACATCCGGACAAAACCACGATTTGTTGTGATTTATGGTGCGTCATTATAATGTGCTAGTTCTCGCCTGAAATCGTAACCCGGTTTCAACAAGACGGCCCGGCTTGCCAAACAGCGCACAAAATTATTTCCCCACTCTTCGGACCAGAAGATTTGACGTGTAGATCTGTTGGTATTTGACTTTTACCATTATGCGTGGTTTTCACTAGGTAAAATTTGACGTCAAATATTGTTAGTTGAATGAAAGTATCCAACATTTCGACAAAACGATATTTGACTTTTTCCATTATGCTTGGTTTTCACTTGGTCAAATTTGACGTCAAATATTGTCAGTTAAAAAAGAATATCCAACATTTTGACAATTGGCATTTGACTTTTTCCATTATGCTTGGTTTTCACTAGGTCAAATTTTACTTCAAATATTGTCAGTTGAATTAAAGTATCCAACATTTCGACAAAACGATATTTGATTTTTTCCATTATGCTTGGTATTCACTAGGTAAAATTTGAGTCAAATATTGTCAGTTGAAAAAGAACATCCAACATTTTGACAATTGGCGTTTGACTTTTTCCATTATGCTTGGTTTTCACTAGATCAAATTTTACTTCAAATATTGTCAGTTAAATAGAAATATCCAACATTTTGACACATTGAAACCAATGCAAAATTATAAAATGGTAATATGTTGGCATATCGTGTCATGTTTTATCGTCAAACATTTGACCTAATGAAAACCAAGCATTAGGGCTATGTAAAATCCGGAGTCCACGTGAGTATAACGATAGCAAAGATTACCTTATACCCATTATTTGTTAGCATTATTTTTAAATATCATTAGTTTACCCGCGGCCTAAAAATATGATTGGAATAATTGGATTGCAGTTGAGCAAAGAGGTTAGACCGTCATTAAAATATCTTCTTCCTCAAATATAAGTACAAAAGACTGGTTTAAAAAGACACATTGCTAAAAGAGTACTATTTATTTTACACATAATTTTAGTGGATGAATGCATACTGAGCAAGTTACGAATTTACTTTTACCTATTTATGTAAATTTACATTGTTTGCAACGCTTACATCAATTTCCCATAGAACACGGACCGGTTGACTGCTTTAAAAAACAAAAAAATATGAACTATAAGCAAGATCATTTCGGTTTAACTTGAATGCGAAAAGGAAAGATCCTTTTCCAAAAACCAATTTGTATATCCACGCAGTCTTATATATTTAAATATATATATGTATAGGTGTGTTCAAATGCAGATACATATGTATGTCTGTTGGTTTTATACGCATACATTCGAATCCACAAGAACTTAACGTGTTCATTGTTGTGCTAATATTCAAATGCTTAAAGTAATGTAAAGTGATATCCCTGAGGCATAATGGTAGACCGACCGGCTACGATTTCCTGACAATTACGTACGGTCGATGCCTACTTTCGTGGCAAACCGAGTAGTTTAAATTAAACGGTTTTGAGCAATATGAATTTTATAGCAAATCAAAAAGAAGTTATCGCTAAAAAAAAGTAGTGCACGTAGTGAAATTGGTTAAAATTGTTGTGGCGTCTCGTAGGAAATATAAACATACGCACACACAAACAGATTAGTAATGGGTGGCGCAAAGTAAATGATATGATCAAATGTTATATTTTGCATGATTGGAAAGGAAATTATGTACTTTTTTTAATTTATACTTTACTAGATGATACCCGCGATTTCGTCTGCGTTGTTTAACTGATACGTTTCCATATATGTACCTACAAATGATTTTGCAATCTTAAAAATGCAGCTTAAATGAATTTCAAAACCATATCCCGCAGTTCCAATTATGATGAATTCGAATCTTAGGTTAGTAGCAATTTTTTAACTTAATTTTCAGCGGGATATCCGCCAACGAGAACCGTAACTAATTTAAGCATCAAATTTGTCTCGACATGACATGGCATGATTGTTATTATTATTGTTATGCATATTTTCAATATTTTGTAACAAATGCAGTATAGGTTTTCGTGTTTACAATGCCATTTAAGTCGGACTATTTCACATGTCTCGTAAAATACTTTTAGTCGCGTCCACATTATTCGTTCCTAATGTCATCCAAATTGTAATTCGCCTCTAGCGCCACCTAGCGGATCTATTTTTCATAACAGTATTTATCGTCGCATTCCCATTATATGTTTTTCTATTTTTATCAAAAGTAGTTCACAAATACAGATTTTCTAAATAAGTCGCTTATAGCGCCACCTAGCGCATTTAATTTTTAATGTATTTTATTGTACCACCAGCATAACTTTTTAATAGCATCAATAGAGGACCATAAATATGGGTGTTCTGAATATTTCGACTCATGCATCACCTAACTAAAATAAAATATAGCCTATATCCTTGCCACGGGTCCAAAAAATATATAGTCTAAATTTGGTTAAAGTTCGTGGATCGGTTTTTAGCCCAAGTTGTTCCATAGAAATCGGCTATATTTTTATATTTATAGATAACAATAATATCAGGAGCTTAAGACGGGGTTTTGTTTTATATTTGGAGAGTTTTGGAAAAAAATAACAGTAAAAGTGATGTAGTGGAGTTATAGCTTCTGCTTAGGGTCCTCCGCCTGCAATCAAGCTGTACCAGGGTGCTACTATGTGAACTGATGTTTGAATCTTTAGATTTTATTCTATTTGGGCAATTCAGAGCAATTGATTGAGTTCTTTTAACATGCCACACAATTTAAACAGAGTTCATAACTTTCAAATTTTTAAGAGAAATTTTCTTAAACAGATACAACTTCACAATATCTTGTGAACTGGCTATTGAATTTTAAAAGCCATTTTTAATTTGCACTTGGGCCTGTCTACATCACCAAGACGCGATATCAAACATGGGCGTTTTTGAAGGAATTATTATTCAAGTAAAATATTGTACTATATTCACAAATTTTCTATTTTTAAATGCAAAAGAAATTTTCATTCATTATACAAATTATTTGGAAGAACGAATAGATTTTTATTCATCATTGAAATAATTTCGATTAACGAATAGACTTTTATTCATAATTCAAATAGTTTTGAATGACCAAATCGATTTTCATTCATCATTATCCAGTCATTCAGATTAATTTATGATGACTTCTCCTCGCGACGATGGTTGCGTTTGACGAATGCCTGCTTGTATGTATTTGGATAACGAATAAATGAAACGAATTATAATTAGAATAAAACGAATTATAATTAGTTTCCCGCCATTCAATCATTCAGTTTTCTGATAACGCTTATCCCTGTTACATAACATTTAAAGGCTTCTTCACACAAATTCTAATTATGTCGATTTTCCACATACCATAAATGAACTGACTGCCAGATGGCATTTGCAGAATATTTATATGATATCTTTCAATAGGCTAACTTATTTTGGTTCACTCTGTACTATATGTAGCTACGTTTCTTAATATAGGCATGTTACAGGTTCCAGGATTATATCAGAACTTGCTCAGCGAGCATAGATTCATAATAGTTGAGTATGAAAGGCACTTGAAAAGCTGCTGACATTTGTGAATGCGACGCACGCAGTGAGCGCAGGAGAGGTAAATTTTATAGGACAGCGCGTTAGAGTTAGCTGAGCGGTGCAACAGTGGATGAAAAATTCCAACAGTCATTTTAAAAATTCATTGTTGTACACACATACATATGTACATACATACACATAAACATAATAGTATTACACACACAAGATATTTATGTTTGCATGAATGTAGCGAGCGTGTGAATAGTTGAATAGTTTAGTTTCCAATTGAATTCCAAAAATCGTATTATTTGAATGACCCTCTCTTAAGAGTATACGAAAAGAGCGACGAGTATTCTGAAATAAAAATAAATAAAAGAAATAAGGCGCCCAATTTGTGAAGTCGTTCGTTCACCCGCCTTTTACGAGTGCATGTGGGTTAGTAGATAAGATAAGGATATGCCTACAATAATATACAAATAAACATGCATTGTTCGTATTAAATATGAATGGAAGAGGCATATACGTATGTATGTATGTTGGTGTATGTGTCAGTCCAATATGTGTGACCTGATATAAAAGATTTACGGGTGCTTGTATTTTTCATTTTTCATTCATAAAATGCCATCCTGATAATCAAAATTAGTATTAGTATTGAAAGAAATTGATAACATCAACACTGCCGCGATACGTTCGAATCGATCGATGTACCTACCTATAATTTAAAGAAATTGATTTCGACATGAACGTAAACGTCAAGCGATTACTTAGTGGCAGACAACAGGGCCGTGCGGAGGATTTGTTCATGGTGGGGGTTCTTAATTTATTTTATAAAATGGAAGTAATTCTTCAAAGAAAACCATTATTCTTTGAATGTGATTAAAAATGTATTTACATAATTCATAAATAGTTAAAAGTTAAAGTTACAAAACTTCTGAAGAATTATTATTCCTTTGGCAAATTAATGTGTCGGGGCAGAGAAAAAAAGGCGTCCAATACTGCGTTTTCATCAACTTCTACGTCTCGCTGAATGTTAAGTGCAGCCAATCCGTTTAGTCGATTTTCACTCACGGAGATAATTTTTCAGTTGACGCAATGTTGACAAAGAGCATTCGTTCGCCGATATCGTTACCGATAGAGCAGCCATTATAAGCAAGATTTGATGAAAACTGGGTAAAGCATTTTCGTCGCAGACATCAAGTACTTTAATAGAATTGCGAATATTTTTCAAATAATTGCATGCAGGTTTCGTCGTCTACAGTTGTAGTTTTCATGGTGCTTTAAAAAATGGACTTCAAGATGGGTAACGAATAAATCTGGTATGGAAGTAGAAATCCGATAATACTCTTCTATATCGCTAGTCTCCATATTGCACCGATGAATCTGACGTGAAGCTATTCTCCTCATGGGGTAGGCTGATCTAAACAGGGTTAGATCGCTAAAACAACAGCCCTGGTCCGGGAAAAACCCGTGTCATTCCGGTACGTAGAACCGGCTGTAATGGGAATGATGAGGAACTGAGAGAATTAAACAAGGAGTACCGCAGAGTGGCATACTGTCTCCACTCTTGTTTAATCATTACATCTCCAAGCTCCCTCAACAGCCAGAGGGAGTCACCGTAGTCTCATATGCCGATGATTGCTCGATAATAGCCACTGGCAATGTAATTTATGACTAATGTTGGAAAGTGTACGGATATCTCTCCGACCTTGCTCGTTTCTTCAGGCGTTGTCTCCACAAAGTCGTCGGCGACCCCTTTACCACCAGCACGAAGGAGATCAGGCTGAATCTTAACATATGTGGATAGTAACCCCATTCCGATGGTAAATCACTCATAGTAAAATTTCCTGAATAATCGTTAAAATATTGTACAAAAATTTTACTATTGTCTTAACCTTTCTTTTCGCTAAGGCATATATTTATTTTAACAATTTTCCCAATTTTTTGAAAACAACAAATCCATCCAGTGTTTTATTTACTCTTAGTAAAAATTAAGAAAGTCCAGACATATTGCGGTTGTTGCACAGAGTTATCAATACGGAGTTTTTTTCCATCCAGGACATATGTATATTGTACAAGTCTTATTCATTAAAGTAAGATTCTTCAATATTTCGATCGTGCGCCCATAGACCGATTACAGAGAAGTAAGATGTCGGCAAATATCGCTTATTGCCCCTCTTGTTAGCCATCCTTTTTTAAATTGTGTGGAATCAAACGTGAACACACCTTTTTCAATAGGTAATTATGCAAACTCTAACTGATGCTCGTCATTCTAATGCCCCACATTGCTTCAACCTCAGGATATATGAGATAACGATTTTGCTCAAATATTTCGCGTACAGCATCGATATTTTCTGGCACAATAACTTATTAGTTAATTTTACCAGTCTTTATGGTACTTGATTGCAATTGTGCGCCGCACGTTAAGTATTTTAGTTCATGTAGTATTACTTAAAAAAATGCGTATATTTTTTTTAGGGTTTTTTGCAAAAGTTAACCAATAAGAGTTTTCTAATTTCAAATCTGGTAAGCCTTGCTTTTTCAAATACCAAATTTTACCTCAAGAAGAAAACATTCGTCATTTTTAATTGATTTCCAAAAAATATTCTGCTGCAAGTTTTTGCGCTAGGCGCAAGGTAATGGAAGAGTTAAGAATATTTAAATTCGTAATTTTACACTTTCATCAAAATAAATCAACTCCATGTGTAAGTTAAGTTTTCTCTAATCAATACAAATTAAAAATAAACAAAAAATATAGCTTAAAAAAGTTACTTGACCAACTTGAAAATAATGTACAATATAATATACAAAAATAATTTGGTCAATATATTGCACAAATTACTTGAACGGTTGAGAAATTCAATTAGGGAAATATAAATTAATACATGTATATCATCACGAAAGAAGTACGCCCCAATGACGCCGCCGGCCCATACGTGTGGATTGCTGCCTGTCCAATAACGCACATTTTGCTTATTGACGAAGCCATTCAGCCAGAAATGATGACGACCATAAATTGGGCGTAGCGCTCTTAAAGTTGAGGCCATTGACTCCGAATTTCGGTAGTAAATTTTAATAATTTCGACTCGTTGTTGGATCGTATATCTTTCCATGATGAAATGGCAAAGCTTACTGAAGAGAAATGTCAAAAGATCGGGGAAAAATATGGCGTCGTTTGCTGTCAATATCGGTCTACTTTTGTAGCGCTGTAGAAATCAGATATTAGATGGCACCGACGCCAATATAAACCAGTACCTTTTCCTTTGAAAATAGTGAAGTCAACGATGAAATTTCAAATCAAAATCCCTTATATTATTTTAATGCCAACTTGTATGCTACACAAACAACAAAGTTCACCATAAAGGAAAGCTCAATCCCCGGAATATGAAAATGTAAGTTATTTGTGGGAAATCTGGAAACGATTTCGAGCTTTACCAAGGTAAAACAATGCGGAGTGATCAATAAAATGTATTAGGTTGTAGTTTTCAACAGCAATTCGTTTACATTTTAGCTAACAAAACTATATGAGTTATTTCAATTATTTGTAATTTAAATTTATTTGTATTTTTTAACTTAATTTTTCTAGTCATTACAAATTGTGTTGCTTATTCTAACATAAAAGCATTTAAAAAACAACAGCAATTTGCATGTTAATCCGCAACCCTTCGTGCATATTGGTAAATATATTTTACATATTACACAAGGCTATAACTTCTTCTCAAGGGGGGTTTTAAGTTAGCAATTTTTGAAAAAAAAAAAATATCCAACAACTTCATTATTTGTAATACTTACAGTTTAATTGGTAAAAATTATAGAATACAAGATGGCGCTGATTGATCTGAAATTCGTTTTCTTTTCACCTTGCCAAATTGCTGCTGATTTATTATAACCTTCGCAAGCAAATGAAACTGTATCTTTTCATTGTTCTGGAACAATTCTCGACAAGTACATAACCACCGCCCTTCTTTTCTATTTGTGTACACCGTCTGCTAAATAAACCGGTTGACAGCTGATCAACTCGATTAAAATACAAAATCCTTCAGCCTTCAACCTCCAGGCAATTTTCTAAGGTATCCTAAACAAATCCAAATACAAATGCATTGTTCGGCTATTTGAAGAGCAACATTCTCTCTCCTAGCAAAGCAGGTTTTCTTCTTTTGGCAGTTACTCGTCATCAGGTACATAGCTGACAGTAAGATACCAAAAGCAAAAAATGTGCACGGATTTTAAGGATGAGTTGTGTTCAAATTCACAATAGATTGCCTTTGCTATTTTCGTTATTAATTACAAATACAATAAACAGTTTTAAAGAGCGATTTGTATGCACATGTTTCTATACCTAGAAAAACTCAAGTTAGTTTATATCGGGTGATTCATTTAGAGGTACTTTTTTCATAACAGATTTTATGGCAGTAATTCTTGTTATTTCATAATGGAAAGGCTTACGCCGACACCGTTAAATTTCAATATTGAAGAAAATTCATTGTCTTCCACCAAAATCTTGTTCAGCGACGAGGCTCTCTTCTCTCTTAATAGTTACGTCAATAAGCTAAATTGCTGTACTTATATATCGGCAGACAAAACGACAAAGGCCCACTTTTAAAAATTAAGCATTATGACAACGGACTATTTGATGCCTGAAATTAATCTCGACGAGATCTGGTTCCAGAAACCGCACAGTGTAAGACACTATGCATTTTCTGCGAATACAACTAGGTAATCAGCTAATTTCCGATTCGGACCAATGAGTTGATCACGTAGGTTATATGATGTCCCACGTTTCGACAGAATGGACCAAGTTACCACAGTCATTTAAAAGAAATGATACTTAAAAATTAAATGAATAGCTGTTTGATATGACAATAAAACGAGATGATACAATTGATATTTCTCGTGAGCTACTTGGCCTTGCAAAATATATAACAGCGATAGCGTTATCAGAAAACTTAATAATTGAATGGCGGAAAAATAGGAACGAATTTTCACACCGTATTCACGTGCATGACAATAAAATATTCACTCATCGCACATTAATTTTGAAGAAGGAATAGATTTTCATTCATCGTTCCAATAATTTTAAATCACGAATACACAACCTCAAGGTTCACTTGCCCGACAGAAGTAACTGTGAAACTGATACGGTAATAAACTCCGTTGAGACTCCGATCTTCACAGATGAATATCGAAATAGGATTCGAAACTCCCAATGAGAGAAGCTCACATACTTCCAGATTACTGTAGCGTGATCTAAGCTAAGATCCTTACAATTGACATAACGGAAAAATTAATAGGCATGATGCGTCTTGCTCCTTCAAAGCTTGACTTTGCTGTAGATAGTAAGGCTGCGATCAAGACTCTAAAGTCGACAACGACTAACACGATCTGCGTTTGGAACTATGACATCCCTGGAAAAGAGGAAACAGACAAGTGGGGTCGAGTCGAGACTGGAGAAGCCGGCTTGAGCATACAACCCTCGACGGGATTCCGCTTCTCGGACGTTGAGGAAGATACCAGAACAACTATCCACAGCAGTTGGACCAATCTAGACACATGCAGGGCAGCGAGTTCACTTTGGCCATCACGCAGCAAATAAATTTTAATTGAATCTTTTAATTTTAGAAAGTGCACACAAAATTCTTACTTAATTTTATGTTTAAGTCCTAATAACAAAGTTAAAATAAATTTATATTCACGAGTACACAGCGTAAGTTACATGAAGGTAAAGGTTCCGCGAAATTTAAAGATCGTAATACAAACCTCAATTTAAAAAAAATGTCAACACTACATACATATTTCATATATTTTGTTTCACACCAGTATTGTAAAATTACATTTAATTTATTATTTCAACTGCATTTAACTTTTTAAACCAATGGCAATCGTTTTTACATCTCTAGAGTTCGTTTACAGCAGTATAAAATAAATCAGTGGAAAATTATGGTATTTATCTTTCTGAGATTCAAAAAAGTTAAAGTAATTTAAATACTAAATACATCTTCTTCAGTATAAGTTCTTGGGCTTTGCCCATTGCTAACGATCTCACGAAGGAAATTAAAACTATAGAAGTTAAAGTCTGCAACCAAAACTAATATTTTTGTAATTTTCTCAGTAGAACTTGTATAATTTATATGTAAATCGATCTTAATGATTTTAATTAGATATATTCCACACGTAATAGATCACAGGGGTATAAAATTTCATCACTCTATCTGCTGTGGTGCAGGAGTTATAATGAAAAACCTCATATTGTATAGCTGCTATATAATGTCCGATCTACCCGGTTCCGATAACTGATTAATGCATTATAGATATACATCTGACTCCCAATTTTCAGTCAGAAAACTCAAAAACTGAGGAACTGGCTTGTGTTCAAACAAACAGACTGACAGGCAGACGGACATTGATAACTCGAATCAGCTCGTGGTCCGGATTACTTTGGTACACCTGGATATGGGTCTATCCCTTTTTCTTCTTATACTTACAAATATCGGACCAAAGTTATTATCCTCATGAAGGGTATAAAAACAGAGATATTTTTGCATCACTGATATAAAAAAACGTCAGTTTTCTCAATTACATAATTCGTATTTTTTTTCAAAGTATTTAAGATGATATCTATATATTTCTCAATAGTGAAAATTTAACTAAGACAACATTTCTAAAATGGGCCGCCATCTAGCAAATTAAAGAAATTTACGACTCCAATACCTTATCAATTACTTATCGATTTTTTTAAGTCACTTTTGCAATAATTTCTAATTGAATTTTCTTAAAATTTTGTAGATATTACCCTAACGGAAACAGGATGCGTACGTTACGGCAAATGTAAATGGTTTAATGTGGCCAAAGGTTGGGGATTCGTAACTCCACATGATGGCGGGCAGGAGGTGTTTGTTCATCAGGTAAGATTCCCCTACACATTTCACCCACGACTTTCATTCTCTTCTTTATTCTTTGTTCATCTTTACGCCTTTCTTCTCAACCTATCACACAGAGTGTCATACAAATGGATGGCTTTCGATCGTTGGCCGAACAAGAGGAAGTAGAATTTGAATGCAAACAAACCGAACGGGGTCTGGAAGCGACACGTGTCAGCGGCAGTAAAGGACTCGACTGCACTGGTAGCACTTTTCGACCGCGTACGAAAAAGCGACGACGTGTACGCTGCTATAATTGCGGTAAATTCGCCAACCACATAGCGTCTATGTGCCCGCAAGAACCGCAACCAAAACGATGCCATATATGCAAATCTGAATCGCATTTCTTTGCCGATTGCCCCACGAGACTGGTGAGTGAAATAAGAAAAGCGAAGCGAAGATGTTATACAGTTAAAAAAACGAAAAAAAAAACAGAAAAAACGCAAGATTTAATTAAATATTTTTCATTTCAACTCATTTCTAAAGGGATTAACTACTACCGGTGTTGAATCGGAGGAAATACCACAGTACGATAAAATTCAAAGTGACGATGCAGCCACGTGAGAGTGGAGTTGGGGCAGTGGCCTTGGAATTGCAATAGATGGCAAGCATTTACGTGCACATTTCAGTTGTTAAATTACCAACAGAATTTTTGCATTAACATTTGCATCTTTATTCCGCCGCCGCCGCCGCCGCCGCCATCTTAATGAATGGTTTTGAATTGCAACAACCGTGTTGGGGGGCGGCACTGTTGGCACTTTCGCAAAGAAATTTTTAGTACAAACTTAAAAAATATACTACATTTTTTCATTAATACTAAATGTTAGTGTAAAAGACATTTTTTTTTTTGATATATATTTATATATAAGGATTAATGTAATTGCAGATCGTTTAGGTATAATTTCACAACATTAATTACAAACATACATATATGCGCACATATATTATATGAAAGAATGAATGTATGGCTCAATATTTGCATGCAATTTAATTTAAAATCACAATGTAATTTTTTTATTAAGAATTTATATTTTTAAATATACTGACAACACACTACCTCATATGTATGTTTATGTAATCACTTCATTGCGAAGACTGCATACATATAGTTCTAAATAACTTTAAAAATATTTTTAAAATAAAATAGAAGGTTCATTAAAAGCCGTTTCATTCTATATTCAGTAAAATGAAATTCTGTTGGTTAGGTAAGAGAACATTAAAAAGGTAAAGGATCGCTAAAAATATTCGCCTTTTGGCATGGAAGGATTATTTATAATGCGTCTTCGAATCACAAGAGAATAAAGCCCTAGCGATTCTAGAACATATTCTGTAACTGAAATAATAACATTAAACGTGGTAGTCTATCTAGTATTTGCTTAATTGAACTCTCTACAATAATACTACGGCCGGTACAGAAAGTTCTGCAAATTAAAAAATGCTCATTAAGTGCATACTCATTGGTTTATTTTCAGTTTTTGCGTTTATTAATAGGCCCGGTTTTTGCACCCGAGTTGTAAAAGAACGCTCTAACTCGGATAAAATTTCCTTTATTTGCAAAAGCAATCCTAGTGCTATTTAGGAGCGGAAAATAGTTGTGTCGGCAATTTTTAGGTTCATTATCTTATATATTTACAAACACTATGCACATAAAATCGAATTAGGTCTTAAATCTAAATTTCCCATGTCTTTTCTTCCGGCTCATTCACAATAGTACAGTTTTTTCGCTTCCCAACACTATAACTCAGTTCGGATATCATTTATCCGGGTTGGCTCAACTCGGATATTTTTCCGCGTTAGTATTGTTGCTTTACATGTATTTTGTTATCCTACCTAGTGTTCTTTTGCAACTTGGTTACAAAGAAATGGGCCCAATATAAAAGTACATATATGTAAGTAGTGATGATAGGAAAACTCTTACTTTACTCTTTTCAGTCCGTATGCGCGAACTTTCCTTGAGAGACCCGTCATCAAGTTTTGTACAACAGTTTTGTCCACTTTTTTGTAATTTCTTTGATTGCTTTCCCAACTTTCAAATGTCTGGCTTTCATCGCAGCCCAATATCGCTCAGTGGGTTGCAACTCTGGCACATTAGGAGGATTCAAGTCTTTCCATACGAAAAGCACATTATCATCTTCGAACCGCTTTTGGGCGAGGTTAGCGTAATGGGCTGGGTCCAAATCTGAGTAAAATATAATCGGATCATTATGATGGTGTAGGAAGACATGAATCAATCCTCTACGTAAATTTCAGTCTTGATGGTTTCCATAGTGAAGAACGGCATGGATTTATGCCCACATTCACAAATGGCTTGCCAAGTTAAAACTTTCCTGCCAAACTTTTCTAGCTGGATACTTTTTTCAGACTGACGGTAGCAAAATTGGTTACCGGGCAATGTTTTCAACTCCATTTTCAAAAAAGTTTTTAACGTCCATAATCACATAAAAATTGCGCAAAACCGTCCGTCGTGCAGTGTCAAAACATGATCCACTGAGTTTTTATATTGGACCTTTTCGTTCATATTATTTTTTTTTCGTTGTTGATGCCTTGCCTGCAGAAACTAGTTAAATTTCAAACATTTAGGTTAGGTTAGGTTAATGTGGTAGTTCCCCCAGTAGGAACTCACTTAGACATAGTAGAGGAGTCCATTGTGATACCACCTGTTTTATGAACGGTAACGTGAATCGGAAAAATCAGGAAAGATTAACCGTGGAAACATTGTGTACCCCGAATGAAGTCACGCAAATTACTAATCTCCACCTCAGAAAGCTTCTCTGGAGTACTAAAGAAGTACGAGCCTAACTACTTGAACGTCAGTCTCGCAAAGGCAGGGCAGCTGAGCAGAAAATGAAAAGATGAATCCTCCTCATCATCCTCCACACAGCTGCGGCAGAAAGGGCCAGAGACTATATTCAACCTAACCGCATGAATACCCATCAGACAATAACCAGTTAAAACACATACAAGGGTCGAGAGTTGCCGCTTAGTAAGCGACCTCAGTTTCTTTGAGCGCCTACGATCCACTCTCGGCCAGAGGGTCCATGCAATTCTGCAAGTCGTGACAGTTTCTTAGCGCTCGCTGAGACGACAGTGAGCCCATCTGCCCAAGAGAAGTCCGTAGGCAGCCAAAGGAGCCCCCATAATAACTTCCAATAACTTCCATGGTACGAGCGAGCTCATCAGCCACGCAATTTCCTGCAATGCCGCTATGGCCCGGTACCCAAATTAGTCTAATGTCGAGATACTCCGAGGCGGCTGCGAGAGAAGTCAGGCACTCCTCGACAAGTTTTGATTTCACCATTAGCGATCCTAAGGCCATAATAGTGGCCTGACTATCCGAATAAATGTTAGCCCGTCTAGTGGGCATTACATTCAAACATGTAATTGAACACCAATTCCAAAACAATCTCTTCAAAGCCTACTAGTATGTTATTGCTAAAAATTTTGCAACGAGTTTGAAATTTGCTGAACTTTCGTACCGGCCCTTAAAATTTAGAAGAAGGTCGCTTTAAGAACATAAAAATGAGTTTCATTTATTTATCGCGGAATATCGAACAACGAAAATATAATTTCAAATTCATAAATTGCGCTGTGCAACCCTGTCGAAATTTTTGCTGCGCATCGAATTTTCAGCCGAACGTAATTTAGCCTTCGGCGCTGTATCGTAGGGTTGGAAAATTGATGAAAATGGAAGAAATTTGTGATTTTTCATTGCTCTTTAGAGATCTGCTATCATTGTTGTGTGCGTTATAAATGAAAACGGATAAATAGGAGAGTGTAAAGTATCTGTAGATATTGGGTAAGAAAAAAAACGGACTTCACAGTTTATGTTTAGATGTTTCGAACACCTCAGAAAATATATCTATCGATTAAGGCAATAAAAAAATTTGATTTTTGGAAACCATTTCAATTCATAAAACCCAGATAGTTGACTTTATCCAGATTGAGTTTGTGTTTGTTAAATTCACATTAATTCTTTTTTTATAAATTACAAATTGGATATTAAGAGTGAGAAAAGTGTGTATATATAGTGGTGAATATAAAAGCTTTCACATTCACTCTACCGAGTTGTTCGCATCGTCGGGGGTTCACTCCATCCAGACTACACTGTATATATTATTAATACCCCGTTTTTATAGAATACATTCCAACATGGTTCTGAAGCTCAATTTATAATATTTTTTTTAGAGAATTATCTATATAAAAAAAATAATCAAAAAGAAGAAAAATCATATTTGGATAAAACTTGAAAATATTTCGTGATACTATAATTTAGAACACATTTAGCTGTACGTTACCACTTATGTTGTTTATTTTAAGGCACAGTACTTCATTTTACTTTTCTTCTTTTATTATTTTTCCTAACTAAACCTAAATCAAAGATATCTTCGATGGCTCTTTATTTTTTAAACTGTCCCTTAAATCAGCAAAAGAATTTTTCGAACTCACCATTTGAGTCATTTTTTGCCCGCTGAGTCTCCCTATTTATTACTGTTTCTTTTTTATCGTCAGCTTTTAAGACATGATGAAAAGATGATGTATAAATATATTGGAACGATTCGAATTTTCTCCAGAACACAATGGAAGAAATTTGTGATTGTTCATTGCTTTTTGGAGTCCAAACACTATGCTGATTTAATTTTGTTAATTTTATGCAGTTTTTAGGTCGTAAGTACTAAGAAACAATTGAAAGAAAGGCTGGATGGAGCAAAATTCTATTTAGTCGCGTCACGAACTTGCGACACGATGCTTTTGAGAGATAATTTAAATTCAACAATTTAAAAATATATTTTTTTTCAAATTACCACGGCAAATGAGAATATAAAAACGAAACTGACAGGCTGCATTAAATAAGTTTAAAATTTAGTTTTTTAAATACATTTTTTCATACAAATATCTTATTTTTTCTGACAGGGTCATAGGAAGTTGGGAACCATTTCGGACCTCATTCAGAGCCATTTTGGGACTAGTTCAGACCGATACCTTTCTCGACTATTTCGGGTCTAGTTTAGTATAATTTCGCGTCTCTTTCGGGATTTTTCCAGGACGAGTTCGGGACCATTTCGGGCAAGTTTGGGATGGTTTCAAGCACAGTTGAGGACTAGTTCTGAACAGCTTTCAATCTAATTTGGGGCTCGTTCGGCAAAGGTTCCAAACTAGCTTGGGACAATTTAGGTGGCAGTTTGAAACTACTTCGGGACAGTATAGGACGGGACTAGTATGAAACTATTTCGGGATTGTTTTGGAACTAGTTCATAACTTTTGCTTTTTTTTCTACCAATATAATTAGCCTAAAATAAATCATTATTGGTAGGGAATTTGTGAATGCCGATTCAGGAGTACCACTTTCAAAAGCATCATGAAAGAATATAGGGAAAGATTGTTTGAAAATCCGGCATATCTATGTATGTGTTATCTCGCATATCGTCATCTCGAAAAAATATCATGATTAGAATGTGTTTTGCACTAAAATAAATGCCTTCCGCTAAAGAGACTGTGGTAAAGCCAATGAAGGACGCACATAAAAAATACCCGTTTTATTTTATGTTTGTGAATTTCGTTGTGTTAACGAAATTAATTTAGTTATGCTTTAGTAAAGTCCCTCATCCGTTCCATAGGAACTGAAAATAAAATAGTGTTTATATGTTTCAAAAACTATCAAGATTTGCTGGATGCTGTTTTCCCTAGAAATTCTTTAAGAAGCGAAAAGGAAACAGTGTACTATAAGTAGATTTCAAAATTTCCGCTGAATTCCCACGAATGCTTCCACTCTACTTAAAAATATATGCCTTTTTAATTTTCCTGCAGGTCTCCGTTCAGAATTCTCATACGGTGTGTAAAATATCTTTTATAGGTGAATGTGTTACTAAAATATTTACATACATACACAAATATCTACATATGTACAGTGTATGTATTACAGTTATCTTGCGAGAGAGACAGTTTATTGCTACAACACGGCTGCCAATTTAAACGAGAATCTTCATTGTCGGTGAAATTGCTTTTGCAGACATAAAATGGAAAATCTCGGTTAGTAGGTAACTGCATAAATGTGCATGTAAATTTGCGAAAACATATCTACCGCTGTTTGATTTACGTTAAGTATACAAGCGAGTTAGCTAAGCGTAAACTCTACGCAGCTACTTATGTGCATTATAAATATATGCGGTGACCATATTTTTCACAATGATGATAAATTTGCCACATTTGTGCTTTTTTGGTATAATTTGAAGACGAAAAGTACCTTGACATCCCTTCGACTTTTTGGTACAATTTGAAAAAACTATAGTGCTGTTTATATTTAGCTTTGTTTTTAGATAAATGGCCATATTAAGAAAATAGAAGAAAAATATCGTCGATTTCAAAAGTTTCGAATTTCAGAATAAAATTATATTTTGTCAACATTAGACAGGCATAAACTGAATTGAATGATAATGTCTTATTTTTTCTTTATTTTACAACATTTCAACTATCCCACTTCTTACTTGTGAATGCGAAAAATCCAAATGCGAAATGAAAAAAACTAAATCAACAAATTGCCAAAAAAAAGAAGAAAATAAAGAATCCGATTATTAACTCCAAAAGAATGCCACCCAGACTCTGAATAAAAACTTCCGTGGTTTTTTTTTTCATTTTCCAATTTTTCATATCATTAATATAAATTTGCAGAGCCCTTTTCCTCTGCCCTTCTTTCACATCCAAACGAAGTTGTAGGTAGGTATCACAAATATCGGGAAAAGACAGAATTTGTCCATATGTTCTAGAAGTAGATTTTTCAAATATTTAAAAGCGAATGAGGCAAATCTTGGTACGATGAGGAATGCCGCGCTACCATGGAAAAGAAAGATGCCTCCTACAGGGCCACGCTGCGATCCAGCGCAACGCGAACCGTGCGGGAGAGATATCGGAAGTTGAAGAAGCAAGCGAGGCGCATTTTCCGAAAAAAGAAGAGAAAGGCCGTGATGCGCGAGTGCGAGGAGCTTAAGATGCTAGCCGATAGGAAAAATGCACGAAAATTTTATCAGAAGGTACGGCGGCTTACAGATGGTTGCAAGACCGGGGTAATTTCCTGTAAGAATGAAAACGGCGACCTGCTGACCGACATCCAAAGTACACTCAAACTGTAGAGGGAGCGCATCTTCACGCTGCTTAATGTTAGTGGGGCGGAAAACAACGAAAGTGGTGAACCCGAACCTCCAATTAATGAAGACAGAGTCGAAGTACCGTTACCCGACCTGGACGAAAGTCGAGAGTCGAAAGAAATCTTGGAAAACACCCGAGAAAGAAGAATATACACACACCACCTTTTTGTCAACTTCAAACCCGCTTTTGATAGCACGAGAAAAATCTGCCTATTTGCCGCAATGTAAAATGACGTTGAGCAATACCACCAGCTCCGTTAGAATCGGGAAGAATCTCTCCGAGCCATTTGAAACCAAACGAGGTGTCGGACAGGGTGACTCTCTTTCGTGCGACTTCTTT
This sequence comes from Anomoia purmunda, assembly GCA_951828415.1. NCBI lineage: Eukaryota > Metazoa > Arthropoda > Insecta > Diptera > Tephritidae > Anomoia > Anomoia purmunda. The sequence continues at coordinate 28,142,494 of OX639996.1, read as the reverse complement.
AACATTATGCTGGAAAAGTTAATTCGAGCTGCAGAATTAAAACTGCCAGGCACCATATTTTACAAGAGCGTGCAACTTCTGGCGTATGCTGAATATATCGATATCATCGGTCTCAACAACCACGCCGTTACTTCTGCCTTTTACAAACTGGATAAAGAAGCGAAACGTATCACTTTAATAAAAAAATCAAGTCGTCTTTCAAACTTTACCAGCGCAGAGAATAATTAATTTATAAGTGGCTGAGTAGCGCGCCAGGATTCTTTTGCAAAGATGAAACAAAATTTAAAATTTAGAATAACTAAAAACGAATCTATTCAGAGTATGCGCTACCTTCGTATGAAAATTCAAACTAGTGGGCTCCGTGATAGCCCCGTAAAAAAGTGTACTTGTAAATTACAACTAATTAGTTTTTGAAATGTTTTCCCAGTTATAAGATGTCACTTTTTGTTCCTTCAGCAGCTAACCGGTGACCAATCGGCTGGTAAACTTAATCACTCGTTATTCGTTGGATATGTGCTAAACGTTGGTTGAGAAACCACTGCTTTACCAAAATTCCGTTAATCTTCCGTTTAACCACTAATTAGTGGTTGAGAAACCGGCCCTTAGTGCGTTGAGATGGTAACCGTAATTTTACTAGAAAATTATTGGCCACAAGCGTATGCTGGTATTGATTAGTTTTGTTATTGTCATTACTATACTTATACATACTAGGTTCTTGGCAACTTACCTATAAGCTGATATCTTGAAAATCTCAAAGGGTAGCAAATGTGTGCTTTTGACGTTGTAGTGTACAGATCTAACCGATTAAATTCTATTGCTTGCAGAGGTTCGCCCATTCTGGTTAATATTATTGTTTACTGTTATTTTAAACGACTAGTTTAATGCACGGCAGCGGTTGTTATAGCTGCTATTCGCGATTCAAATGTCGACGACGGGCTGGTGTTTCGATTATTAATTTTTTAATTTTCCGCCTAGTTCAAAGCATTAAAATTTTGTTTAGGTAGTTTTCTCACAATTATTAATAATTGAAGTTTGTTTTCATGCTAAAAATTAAAAAAAACGGAAATTTATTATTGGGAAATAAGAAACTTCATTAAATTAGTTTTAAATGTACCAATGAAATTCATGGTGATTTTATTCGAGAAAAACTATAAATAAATATTTATGTTTTCAAAAGGTTTTACTCAAGATGTATCCATAGAAGGTGATAGCAAGATAAACAAAGCGACTCCGCTGTGTATTTTGTTTGTGTAATTTTGCGTGTGAAATGTCAAAATCTGAATTCGCTCAGTTTTCTCATGTATTTTGGTTGTGTATACAAAGCAACCTAACGAATTCGGAGAGAAGAACAAGCATTCAACTCATGGGATGATATCACCTTGTATGAATTCGCCTTGGTTTTACCCAGCGAACCCGCTGTGTATTTTGTTAGTGTAACCTTGCGAGTGAAATGTCAAAACCCGAATTCGCCCAGTTTGCTCATGTATTTTGTTTGTGTAAACAAAACAACCCAGCGAGTTTGGAAAGAAGAACAAGCATTCAGTTCATGGGATGCTATCACCTTGTATGAATTCGCCTTGGTTTTACCGATGTTTGCAAGGCGAATTTATAGAAGGAGATGGCATAAGAGCAGCTGATTTGATTTTTTATACCTTTCATGAGAATGAAATGGTATATTAAGTTTGGTCCGATGTTTGTAAGTGCCAGAAGGAGAAGAGATAGACCCATCAAAAAGTATACCTAAATGATCAGGACGATGAGCTGAGTCGATTTAGCCATGTCCGTCTGTCTGTCCGTCTGTCCGTCTGTTTGAACGCAAACTAGTCCCTCAATTTTAGAGCTATTTTGATGAAATTTGGTGAGCAGGTGTCGTTGTACAAATGATTAAACATTTGTCGGAATCGGCCAGATCGGGTGACTATAACATATAATACAACCGATTATTCAGATATTGAATTTTGCGCCATAACTCCTCCATTTAAGCAGCTAAAGGCTTGAAATTTTGCAGAAATATCAGCCATTATTAGCTACGTATCAGTATTGAAAATCATGAAGATCGGAGAAATATAACATATAGCTCCCATACAACCGATTGTTCAGATATTGCATTTTGCACCATAACTCCTCCATTTAAACAGCTAAAGGCTTGAAATTTTGCAGAAATATCAGCCATTATTAGCTACGTATCAGTATTGAAAATCATGAAGATCGGAGAAATATAACATATAGCTCCCATACAACCGATTGTTCAGATATTGCATTTTGCACCATAACTCCTCCATTTAAACAGCTAAAGGCTTGAAATTTTGCACAAACATCAACCATTATTAGCTATATATTAGTATTCATCAAGATCGGAGTTCACAGTGTAAATCGGCAAGATAAATTCAGGACAAATATTTATTGCGAAAAGTAATAAGCTCAGCGCAATATCACATGAATCATAGCGTTAAACGTTTGGGAACTATTTACGGATCTGATAACTGTTTTCAAAGACCGACATATGTAGGTCTTACATATTAATACTTAATTATTTGTATTTTTTAAATGTTGAATATCAAGCGTCGATACGATATTAAAAATATTCAAAAACCATTCCCTTCTTAAAACATAGTTCTTTTTAATTACATAAGGAAAAGCATTAAATAATTTATAACAATGCCTTTACTAGAATTATTTTTATTGATTTGAAGGAAATTTTCGCTTTTAACTATAGGTAATACGAAATTGTAATACAATAACACGTTTTTTACTATTCTTCCATTCATGAAAGGTATGAAGCCTTCGGCATAGCCGAAGACAGCGCTGTTTTTACTTGTTTTTTATTCACCTACATGTATTTTGTTTTTGCTTTTGCGTATGAGCTTTCAAAAGCTGTAAAAGCAAAAACAAAATGTATTTAAATTTTGACAACTCTTACGCAGAAACAAAAACAAAATACATAGGAATTTTGTAGTTGTATTTATAACACCACCTTGTATGGATTCGCCTTGAATGTTTGTAATGAATTTGTAAAACTCACATTTTGTCGCTTGATTTTATTTTGAGTTAAAACTAAACAACTAATTATGTATTTATTTTCAAGTATATGTATGTTTACTAAAACGTTGAGGAAAATTTACAATTCAAAATACTGTTATAAAATATCTGGAAGTAATAGAAAACGCTAACTGTATAAATCCTATCTGCAGACTAGCTGCCTGAATTCTTATAATTTAGAAACCATCTGAAGACGGTGTTGCCACATTACGGTATCTTTTTAGTTATTTAAAATAATGTACAAACCGAAACTGAGGTCTAAATTTAGTCATCACCCTTCGATTTTGCCTACGTTGTTTGATTGGCTGAAAACGAAACTGTGATCAAATTTACCCATTATCCTTAAATTTAAGGGTTAAGTTTTAAGATTTTATGGAAATCCAAATTTCGAATGTTATTCTACGTTTCTTGGTGTTCTAAAACCGAATCTTAGGTTTAAATTTCTTTATCACCCTTAGATTTTGCCCCAACATCCCCTAGCCCCAACACTCTCAGCGTAAAACTTCTAGATTACAGAAGAATTCAAAATTAATATGGTATGCTAGGTTTATGTGATATGCTCAAAACGAATATGACAGCAAAATTTACCCATCACCCTTAAATTTTTCCCCAACGGAGGTTTTTGGTTAAGGATCAAGTTTTAAGATTTTACGAATTTTTTTTTTTCTTGCAGCCCTTAATTTACTCACTAAAAAAGAGCTACGGTCCCCTAATAACGATGCTTTTGGGCTCGCTTTCCCACCCTGGCCAGTCGCCGATATTGGGGTATAGCTCCCTGTATTGTATACCTATTTTTGCCATAAAGGCATTTTTTTAACCTAGAAACTTCGCCAAAAATTTCCATTGCCCGCCTTCACGACGTGGTGATGTCCTAGTTACAAAAGTAGGCAGATTGAATTTTGATAGAAATGTCAAAACATATTAAATTAATAGATAACTCTCATTGAGTAAAGAAATGCGCAAACCATATTTATATTCAAAGCAAATAGGTTTATTTCCGAAAATGCTTCACAAAATTCTGCCTTTATTAACCATCATTTGAAAATCTTAGAATTAAGCCAATATTTCGAGCAAACGGACTATGCAATAGCGACTTTGAAAATACCAAAAAAGGGATATTTTAGTAAGTAATAAAGATTGACATAGTATTGGGGTCTTTTGATTAAATGTAAGAATATGTAAAGCAATTTTCTCAAACTACAAAAACTAGTGGCACACAATGAAAATTCCCCGATTACTTCTAACACCCCACTTTCTCTTCATCATAATAGTTTGTAGTGATCCTTTGGCGTTAAAATTAGCACCGATTATATGTATATGTATAAAATTCTGTTTCACCCGAACTTCGACACTTTTTTTACCTGTTCGATTAACATTTGTATTAAGTATACTAACAGAAACATCATAGTGGATTCTCGTTTTGCAACCTTTACCAAATTTTCTTCATAACGACTACCAAGCAGATTTTTGAGAATGCAAAATTCGCTTCAGATGTGAGAGCAGGTTATCCTGGTTCTCTTCACACATTAGCAGGCTTCACATTATTTGTTAGGTGGTTTTCTAAAAGGTACTTTTTGTTGCTTAAGAAACTACCATCAACGGAAAGTACTTCAATTTAGTAAGTAAGTAATTAAATAATAATAATACTAATAAAAAAAAGTGATTCAGACAGCTGTAGCAACGCATTAAACCTGTAAGCCGTTTTGAGTAATTTATATGCAAACAAATCCTAAAGTTTTTAGTAAAAAAAAATTTGGCTTGTAGTGCATATACCATATACATACATACACACATGTACACATATACTATGCACTATGTAACTTATCAATTACCGGTAAGTCGACGCTTACGCATTAACCTACATAAAAGTAAATTTCGAATTACTTCGCCAATAAAGTTCACTGGCTACAAGAATGCAACTTGGCACTCATTGTAACTGTTTAGATATACATATTTATACATATGTATGCATTAGGGTGGGACAATTAAAAATGTTCAAAGCATCATCGCGATTCTGGTACCATGGATCGTAACAAGTATAAAATGAATTTCGTGTCCGCGACCCAGCAATTCAATTAAAGAAAAAAATTTCAATAATTGAAATATTTTCCCAATTTTTTTTTGCAATAGAAATGCACTAAATAGATCGAATATTAGGTTTTTTTGAAAACAATTGCCAAAAAAAATTCCGCGAATTCGAAATTCATTTTAGAGGTTTGGTTCCTTGGGCAAAAAACTTGGTACGATCCATAGTACCAGAATCGCGATGATGTTTTTCTTAGCGCCATACAATTTGATCCACCCATGGATGTGTGTAATGTGGTATGTTTGATCTTCTGGTTACGCAGTTAGAGTTGCGCGACTATCCTCAATCTCGACGCTTACTTCCCTGTTCGCGTTCTCAACGCAACACGAGTAGTCCATGTGCAAGACGCGGTATCCAACTTGTGTGAAGCCTTGAATCACGGCTGAATAAGAGAGAGCTTTAGTAGGGCTACTCCGACTTACTCGGTTCCCGGGTCTACTAAAGTTATCAGCGTCTGTTCATGATTAGATGCATCTGCAAGCGTGTGTCTGCCTTGCAGCAAGCGCCACGCTAAATAAATGTGCCCCTAATAAAAAAAACCCCTGTAACGTATGAAAAATTTCGTTGATTTCACTTTTTTGGTAACAACCTCATGTAACCTACATATTAAGATCTATGATTTGAAAAACATAGAAGGTTGCGACCTTTACTGCAACTACCGTGGAAAGCAGCTCAAGTTTGGTATTGAATTTGTGGTGTGAGAGAAACTTCTTCGCTAAGTATTGCCGTTCGTTCCGGTGAACGAGCGTCTCGCCACGGTTCGCATCAAAATGAAATTCTTCAACATCTTGCTGGCTTGCGGCTACGGCTCGATGGTAGACAAGCACGATGTCATCAAAGATCACTTTTTCGAGCGCCTAGAACGCACTTACGAGCGCAGTCCTCGTGACGATATTAAAATCTTTGCTCACACTGTCGCAAAGTTCTGTATTCACGACGAAACCTCCGCTAACGGACCCAGACTGATGGACTTTGCCGGGGACTACAACATGATAGTCTGTAGTGTCTTTTGCAAAGAAGAATTCACCAGGCTATGTGGCTGTCTCCAGATTGAAAAGACGAGAAACTAAATCGATCATTTTATGACAGACGGAAGGCATTTTTGCCTTGTATGAGAGAAACGTACACTCCAAGGACCGAACATCACTTCTTCAACTCGCCTATCGTACCAGCTCACTAAATGACCTTCCCATCAGATCTAAATGCGGGCGCATTGGGAGCAAATTTCCGGCGCAACACGAGCTGTATGTGAGAAAAGAGACGTATTATTCGCTGAAGGAAAATAGAGGCCAAAATACGTGAGTGTGAAGAGCTTGAGACGATAGCTGACAGGACATATGTACAACTTCCGGAAGGTTTTAAATTAGTGGAAAATACCGGTAAAACAAAAACAGATTTATACCCAAAGTGCACATAAATTTTTGAGGGAACATAAATCCTGTCACCCGACTTCGATAAAGTTCATAGGGTCATCGGTAGCTATATCCGCAACCCTTGTGGGATCGACCATGCTGGAGGGAAGTATCTAAACCTCTGTTTGGATAAAGTCGAACAAGTGCAGAAGGTGATGTCTCATCATCCTAACGACATTTTCAGCATTTCGTCGTAGTAAACCGCCCCAGCCGATGCATGGGAAAGTGCGGGATATTACGACTGGCTAGGCTGAGCCGTGACCTACCAAGCGATGTAAGGTTCCTTATATTTGAAGACTATAATTTAAAGGATGAGCCTGGCATCCCATGAGACTCCCAACAGTTCTCTAGTATCCATTTCGCTCTGAGTCCCCTTACTCATTACTTAATTCTTTGGAGTACGATCCGTTAAGACGATATTGGAGGTCACGCCGCATGTCCTCGGCGCTAGATAATGCGCTCACCGCAAACCAAGATCCTTCCGCATAATCAAACAAAGTGGACGGGCACAGCTCTAGTTTTTGCGCGCGAATGTCGGATGGACTCATTCGGATCTTCTTCGATACTCTGCTCTACAGCAGTAATAGCGTCTTCGGTGCGGCCAGTACAACATCACTGAAGATGTGCATTAGAATAAACGTGGTGCGAAGCCGATCCACGGTTGCTCGAATTACGTACTCTGCTGGGCGATTAGTCGCGTGAACCGCTTGTAAAACGTTGGATCATTTTCACATCGCGACGTCAAGCAAAAAATAAGTACCAGTGCAAATAAATAATACACAAATAACTTAACAAGATTTCCCTCCCTAGATTTTCTAGGAACAGGATGGCACTTTTCACATGTTCCTTTTATTTGGATGCAGTTTTTTCGGAACAAGATCAAATTGTGGTTCCGAAGCTGTTGAGGAATTTGGAGTTCTTTCTGTTTTTTCCCCTGTTTTAAAAAGGAATAGAATACTAAATATATCGCAAATTAAAGAAGATAGCAAAAAACGGATAACGCCATTTATGCGTTTGAAGTGTTGTATATGTTTATTGGTTTTATGTGGTTTTTCATATTAATATAAAATTGAAACACAAGCTTTAGATATTATTAAAAGTTGATTTTATATTAAACACAAACAGTGTACGTGAATTTCTGATAACTAGCACTATTTCTCTTCTTAAATGCCAAATATTCGCCTATTTAAAACCAGTAGCCAAATATAGCTAACCAAATACATACATACCTATCCACATACTTAAATCCAGTTGAAAAAAGTGGAAGAAAGCTCTGAAAATGACTCTATAAACACACTTTCGACGAAGTAAATGCATTTGTGAACATGCACTTAAACTTTTATGAAATACTTAAAATACTTAAAAGCTTGGGCAAACATTTCTATGTCTGAATAGTTGCAGTGCGGCAAAAGGACTTTAAAAACACACTTAGCAACGCATGCATTTTCAGCCGGCATACTCGGGTATTTTACCTATGTATGGTCCAGCAAACAAATTGCTTGGCTTTCCTTGCCCATGTTCTTACCTATATTTACATATAAATATATAAACGTAGTGCTTCTGTATGAGTAAGAACGTGCAAAGGTGTGTGCATGCGTAGCGTTTGAAATCTCCGAAAACAACTTCATTTGAGCCTCTTCCCGCAGAGTGCTACTACACTTCACTAAATATTTTACATTCCATGGAAATTTTTTTTTTTTGCAATGTACAATAAAATTATACATATGTATCTGGTTAGTTAAAGCTTAGCCACTCACATATGTATGTGCATTAAGATGGTACAAAAATTGTACTTATCGCCTCTAACCACCATATTCCGACACCAATGGTAAGGGCTCACAGCATGACTATTGCCACTGCTAATGCACCTAAAACTATACCGCAGAATATAAATATGGTTAGCATCGTTGTAACGTAATCAGTGAGACTTGACATCTACAATAACAGTTGTCATCATTAGAGGCATTAAAACCCTTTCTGTCCTATAGTTTTAGGCACAGTAGTTAAGAGAACTGTCATGCGATGAGCTTTGTCATTGGCGTAGATATGGGGTGGTATGCATAAATTTAGAAAATCCTCATTTATATTTTACTTTAGAAGAATGTAGTACATTGATTAGTTAAATAGTTGGTTAAGCTTAAAATTATTAGAAAAAATAATGACAAATTTCCGTTGTCATGACAACCGAAGTTTTTTCAAAGTCACCGACTACTGGTTTTAGTTTCAAAGGGATTTTACCAATTTTACAGATTAAAAATTCTTAAAATAACAAACTCAGGAGTTGCTCAGCTGTCTACGATGCCATTTTTTCTTCCACACAAAAATTTTGCCACATTTGCTAGGTTTGACCCATCTAATAAAAAACATGGTTAGCAAGTTAGTTGTATTAGTAAACATTTTAGCATTTAGCGCTTTTCACCTTTCTACAACTATGTTGAATGGGATCGCAACATTGCATCCTCATTAGAGCATATAAGCTGATGAGAAGGCTATCTTATAAATTTTATCTACATAACAGGTTGTGAACCAAAAAATAAGTACTAAGACGATGCCTTAATTTTTAAACAAAATAAGAACTTCTTCAAGAAGAAAAACGGAAAGTATGGCATCCTGCCATGAGAAATGTGTCCGACGTGTCGCAAGCTGCAGATCCTTAATCTTTGGATTCTGACTAAATGAAAGGCAGATTTAGTGGGCTAACTCTGACATTTTTCATTGCAGGATCAAAGAAGTTCTAGCAACTGGGGATCCATTAACATAGAGAAGGCTTTCCTCTTCCAATCTTTTGGATAATATTTTCTCGAGCATTTCTAGGCGCGCCTTGTGCAATTTTGGAGGTGTTTATCCTTATGCACCATATAATATCGCAGGCTTAACGAAAGATTTATCAAGTGCAGTTTTGGTCCGGCGAGAGAGACAATTGCTTATTCAGCCCATAGTAGTAATTGTTTGTAAGGGAGATTCTCCGTTGAGTTTCATGGCTGACATCCTCTACTCTGTAAAAATTTTAATTGTCAACAGGAACACGGGATCCAAGACGCGAATACCTTGACTGTTAGATTGATGGCAGAAGGGCAAAAGCCCTCGTTCACCTCCAGACCCATTCGGTTTGCTTCCTTATTCAGCTTGGAAAAGACTGGTCTAACGACGTGGTTGTTGAGGCCAAAGATGGTGTCTGACCGGTTTAATTCTGCAGCTTGAATTATCTCTTTTAGCATAAGATTAAAGAAGACGATAGGGAGTGCCTTATTTGGTATTAATTGGGTCGGAGAGGTCTTTCCTAATTCTGACTGAGCTGGTGGTGTTGTTTAGCATTACTTTACATAGCCGTATTAGTTCTGCAGTGAGACGAAAGTCAAACATCGCCGCATTAGGCAACTTTTTTTCATGGTGTCGAAAGCTGATTTAGAGTCGACAAAGAGATCTTTATGTGCTGATCCTCTTCTAACGGGTATTTTACAAAATCCGTTGTATCGTAAATATGTAGATTTTCCGTGTCTAAAGCCACACTGATACGGTTTATTCTATTCGTTGGCGGTTATATGAAGTGCTTAGGAGGCTAGTTCCGCGAATCTCCTTCATTCGCTCGACCATATTCTGTAAACCAGCTGCTGATTGCATCTTGCCAGCTCTTCGCTATTATGCTTGAATAGTTCAGCTGGCCAGCGATTCGATATTCATGTCATCAGCGATTTTGGATTCGGCATCTTCTGTTTCACCGACGACGCTTTCGCTGTCACCATTTAACAAAGTGGAGAAACGCTCGCTCCACAATTGAAGTGGGCTATGGACGTCACTTACCAGGCATGGTCATCTTAGAACCTTCCGTAAGATTCTGTTACAATTATCGATCGCTTTTCCTTCGCACTCATGTATTCTGGCCTCCCTCATCTTTCTACAAATAATACATATCTCTTCCTGAAAAGAGTTTCCCCTCTTACGTGAACTTCTACACACGGAGCCATTTTACATTTCTGTCTTAGTTTGATTTAATAATATGTAAGTTCCGTTTACGCTCTTTACTATTGTACTTGATTGATATTAGTGATGTGTATTTTTCCGTACTTAGAACATCTTTGATGGTTGGGGTGTTGCGTTATTTTAACCAATTTGAAACTTTATTGACACATTGGAAAAGTGATTTCATGTAATTTTTTATAAAACTGCACAAAAGAATCACAACAATGCTAAATTTGAATAAAAATATGGTTTGTTCAAGTCACAGTTATTCGCTATTATCTGAATTGGCATTACCGATATTAATGGCTTGTGGGAAACAAGTAAAATATGTCTTGACCAAATTTTTCGGAAGTAATGAATCATCTGATGCACAATTTACGTTATCTTCGCTCTTGCCAATAGCACAGGGTTATAAGTTTGATTATGTTTATATATACTTTATATTATATGCACTGCATATCTATGAATATTATTCCACGTACCACGCAAATTTTTAAAATTATTCTTATTAAGTTAAAATCAATAATGTGTATAAAATTTGGTAAAGTTTCGGAGAAAAATCTACTATGTTTATTTTTTCTACATTACCACGCCAATTTACCAAACATTTTTTTTTTTACTCATGCCTTTCGCTCTCCAACCAAATACTTTATATCAAATTGGAATAAATCACCTTTAACTGTTTTTGAAATATTGAAGCCAACAGAAACAGTTTTTCTTTATTTTATGTGCATCCGCCGCTCTAAAGCTCGATAAAACTTGATGGGATCAAATAAGATTATAAGATTTATCAGAGGATGTGAAATTTGTTTTGGTAAATATTGTGAAATAAGCTAAAATATTTTTTTTATGGAACAGTGAAAGTTTGCAACTTCTTCTTGCTTTACGCTGTCTATGGACACGAACTAATGATTTTCTTGGTATTGCAAAAAGCAAAAATAACAACAAAAAGGGGCAGTTGTTTATTTTCTTATGCCCATCTTCCCACTGATGCGCTGCTTATTGAAATGATCGTAGCAATGCTTTGCTCAATGAAGAAATGCATAAATCTTTCCACCCAAATATTTGGTAGGTGGTTAAGTGAATACTAAATCTTTAAAGTTTGTGCAAAACTTTAGGCCATGCAATTAAATTTGATACATCATTTGGCCATTCTGTGCGGTAAGTAGTTTTCAATGAAGTAGCTGCTTACAAAAATGCAAAAAATTTGTATGTGATCAGTAAAAATGCTTATTCTGGGCCCGTTTTATTGTACCCGACTTGCAAAAGAACGCTCTAACTCGGATAAAATTTCCTTATGTTGCAGAAGCAACCCTGTTGGGATCATTTATGAAAGAAGCGGTTTGTTTAGTGCTATTTAAAAATGGAATAGTTGTGCAAACAAATTTTAGGTTGACGGAGTATATATGTATTTAAAAACACCATGAAAATAAAAACGAATTATGTTTTAATCTAAATTTCCAATGTCTTTTCTTCTGGCTCATTCACAATAGCGCAATTTTCTTCCATTCCCAACACTACAACTCAGGTCGGATATCATTTTACCGAGTTGGCTCAACTCGCATATTTTTCCGAGTTAGTGTTGTTGCTTTACATGCAATTCGTTATCCTACCTAGTGTTCTTTTCCAACTAGGTTTCAGAGAAACGGGTCATCTGTCGCTTTGTATTGTTGTGTGTCCGTCATTTTCTTTTTCACTCTCTCTCTCTCTATCTACTTTGTATCTTTCGTCGCAGCTATGTAACGAGATCAGCTTTAAAAATTTTACTTTTCATTTGCGATGCGTCGCCTTAGAAATTTCACTTCAAAAATGACTTTTTAGTTCAACCTGGAATTGCTAAGAGTCAGGGGAGGTCTTTGAAAATAATTTCGCATTTATTTTAATAGCCAACGTCATCTGATTCCATACGGAAACCGTTGCTTTTCGAAAATCAGTTCACTATGGCCACTCTAATGTACATACATTAATATATGTAAGTATGTAAAAAAAAAAGTCAGCCTATTTAAAAAAAAAAGTCCATGTACATATCATGCAATATTTTCCATACTTCAAAAACAACTTATCAACAACAACACTTTTGTGGAAAGTAAGTATTTACTTCCTTTTAAAGTAGTAGGCGTTTTACAAATCTTCAAAGTTAATACTCAACACTCTTCCGCCATTTTATAGTTTTCACTTTCCCATCCACTCATCTGAGCTTTTGTAGTGTTGTTGCAACTGCAATTCCAAGTACAACTTCCTCTTCACTTTATATTTATTTATATGCATTCGTTTGTATGTGTATTTATATGTAGATATTCGTTGCAAAACTACTCAGCCAGTCTAAACATAATGTATGTGTGTATGTGCTATATGTATTTGCACATGCGGTGGTAAGAAAGTGTGCGTGAGGCATTTAGCGCTCGTTGACGGATGCGTCCTTTGCTGTTGCGACCGCTATGGTAATGTTTTTAGCAAATTTTATTTGCATTCCATTTCCATTTCATTCCCTGGTATTCTCCTTATCCAAAGAACGTAGATAGCAAAGAAGTTGCGTGGTGTTTCCTCCAATTTCACCATACCAGAAACAAATTGGATCTAATCAGATTCGAATATCAATCAGCAAAAGGTCAATTAGTTCTGATACAGTGTAATTGAAGGAGAATTTCTGTTAGCGGAACGGTGGGTTGATGCAACTTCTTTGTAATCTACGAATTTTCGTACAAATTCACCATAGGAGGCAATTTAAAAAGTCCGTGCAAAAATAGTGAAAATAAAATTTTTTCGGACGAATTTCATTTTATTTTTCAACGTAATCTACTTTTAGCTAGATACACTTAGCCCAACGATGTTCCAACTTTTTTATGCCTTCGAAACAGTAGGCAGCGTCAAAGTCTCGAAAATCGAAATTGACCTTGTACATCTAAACAGATTCTAATATCAATCAGCAGAAGGTAAATTCTTTCTGGTATGGTGAAATTGGGCGAGATTTTTTGTTAGAGGAACGGAGCGAAATAACTTCCAGTTTAAAAAAATAAATTAACCCAACCCACATACTTCTTTCTCCAACGTGAGAAATAATCTACTGTATCTCCTGAAATATGTTAAAATACCGTTATGCGGACGTTTTTATTATCTGATTTGGCCAGCTTCAACCTATCCTACCTTGGATTAAGGCAAGTTTCGTTCATATATCTTTAACTAGAGTTTTCCGATTCATGCAGAGCTCTCGGTTATATGAAAAGACTAGCTGACCTGGCGTGCTCCGCTACGTATAGTGTAATTTTTTAAAATGAAATAATAAAATGAAAAATGCATTTTTTTCTTAATTTTTCCTCATTTGGAAAATTCATTTCATTTGAAAATTTTGAATAGATCCGTCCCTGGCCGACCTCCCGGAAAAAAGGATCCTATATGTTAATCCAGGCAATGGGCTATCTGGGTGGCAAATTTGAAGCAAATCGAACCATAAAAAGGATTTTTTTAAATAGATCGATCTCTGGTCTGCTACCCGGGGAGAAAGGTACTCTATAAGTGGGCCATAAGTGGACCATAAATACGATTTTTTTGAAGATACGGGGGAGCATATTTTCATCAGAAACAAAGTGTCAAATAAGTTTAAGCAAATTTGCATCATCTGCTTAGGGCTGTAGCTAAAATCTTTTTTCTAACAGCCGCCGAACATTGGTACGCAATCATAGATCTTAAAATGCATTTGTGAGATTTAAAAGTTCGCATAAAAATCATCTAATACGAGTAGCCGTAGGTCTGAATGTTTTTTCAATTACAAACAAACATCAAACGCACATCACATATTGTAGTAGAAGCGCGGCCAAGCAGCTAGCAACAATTTTTTTTTTTTTAATTCCTGTGTTCATTGCAAGAAAAATTTAAAAAAGTTATTTGTACATTTTGTTATTCACTGTGTGCCAGTTCACTTAATTTCCTGCGGTGTGCTACTGCAGAAATTTTTTATTCGTCCACTTAGCCGCCGGTTCAGAGAGCAAATGCAGGAAGTAGATAATAGAAAGAATCAATGGATATTTTTTTTTCAAATACTTACAATTTAATTTAAATTGTTCTACTTGGCAAACTTATTTATTTGACGTAATTTTAATTTCTTGGTTGAAACGCAGCTCACTATTTCTGGTTAAATTTATATTGCTATTCTATTGTCTCATCATATCCAAATACAATGCTAATTAAAATATATGCAGTTATATTTGATTAGAAATAAAACTATTGTAAAATTAATTATCATATAAACTTAAGCAACTATTTGTTGTATTTAATTGACAATCAAACCTATTGTTTGCTTCTAACTACATTATACGTTATGATATGATATTTGCTTCCTTTACGTAAAAAAGGCTTGGCTCCGAAATACTTGACAGGTGCTTTAATATTTTTTGTTGTTTGATTGAACTAATTAGTGAAAGAAGTTTTAGGGTAAGGGCATTTTTTGCCAACTTATAGGACAAAGGCCTTGACAATGCGTTGCAAAACTATTGATAGTCTGACCGTCAAAAGTTTTCCTATTGATATATCTTACTAATACCATGTTCACACAGTAATGAAAACAAGTTATTTTCAGGAGATGATTTCAATATTAAACATGGCCGTTCAGACGGCATTCCTGCTAAGAACAGATTTTCGTTGACATTTCTCTTTTTATTTACGCTGTTTACTTAAAGGAAATACGGTAACTAAAATTCCCTGGAGCTTCAAAAAAAAAGCATCGCTCTGTGCACATGAATCAGTGCCTCTTTTTATAAATATTTCGGTTTTTCTCCACCCCGATTTTTTCTTATTATTGTTCTTATTTTTTTCTACACTAGTGACGTGGCAAATCATCAATTTTTTTTTTTTTTTGCCAAAAAGTCATGGAACACTGAGTTTTTTTATAAAAATACAACGAAAATTTAGATTATCATGATTAGATCGTAATAAAGTTAGATTGTTTTTGCCGGGCGGATACATGTTCTTTCAACCTGTTTTCATAGAATATCACGAATGAGCCATAAACTACTGGTTTTTTGTGTGTGGACTTGGTATTACTTACGTAGTTGGCGCTGTAACTGCTTAAGCGATTTTGAACGAGTCCAACAAATTGCGGCAGTCGCTGCTTCTGCCTGGTGACTGGCGCCAGTTTGAAATACCAAGTGATGTCTAGACCTTTTCCACATTTTCCTTCCAACGCAGAGGAGCCCGTTCTCTTCCTTTACCACCAGCAGTGTAAAGGTCCGAAAATCCTTTGAAGAATCTTTTTCTCGCACACTCTAAAGTCAATCTCATCTGAACATCGGCCTCCGTCCTAGTAGAGGGTTTAAGGGCATGAATACCTTTCTCTACGTCATCTACTAATCGGCTCAAAAAGCCGAGATTATAATTTGCGTAATCATTCAAAGAATGTATAACATTCCGCAATAGCTGAACCAGAGAGTAAATCAACACAATTAACTTTATCAAAAGGGCTACTAATCCGCAAGAAATCACAGTTAGAGTAATTAACGGCCAATTTTTGGTCACATTTACTAGAAGCAAATTCATAAAGCTTTACTATTTGGGGGAGAGAAACGCGATGTTTGTCTGAAGGTAATATCGGTATTACTCAAATGGAAACAGGGAAACAAGATCAATTTATTTTTATCTAAAAGTTATATTTATATTAAGTAGGTGTGCATTAGGTTTTGGTCTAAGGTTAAATTCAAACAAGAGAAGCTGTTGCTCTTCACGAAAAAACATAAACCGCCTACCTTCAGACTAAACGGTAGACAATTAGGTTTATCTTCCAGTACCAAGTATTTAGGGCTGACTATTGACTGTAAGTTAAATTGGAAAATGAGCTTTACGGGGCAAGTACGGAATGCCTGTGTTGCTTTCTACGCTTGCAAATCGATGTTTGGCAAGAATCCGCGTCGCAAACCGAAGAAGGTACTTTGGATGTACTAAGTGGTGCTGAGCTATGGCTCTGAAGTCTGGTGGGAAGCTCAGAAAGGAAGGAAGGATCAACGCAATGGGTGTGTTGATGATATGCGAGCCTGCCCCACGGCGGTTTAGGATCCCATCTTAAGCCTGCTGCCAATTGGCTTATATATTATGCACATCTATACAGACAGCATTGAGACTCAGGGAATCCAGGTGCTGGATGGATACACAGCAAGGGCACAGTAGTATCCCGAATAAATTACCTTTAGACATCTTGAACACCCGGACGTATTTCAACCTCGCAAACTGGAGTTTGACCACAGAATTAAGGCTGTGTTTTCAAGCAGGAATGCGTGATTCGGTAGAAGATAAAGTAACAACCAGTACCGAGGTTGGTATACCCCTAAACGTAGCAAAGAGAAATATTCGAAACTTCTGTCTCAACAAGGCGCAACAAAAATGGAAAGCTACCACTAGTTGCGTGATATCAATAACTACCTGGGTGAACTACAATGACAAGAGGACCAGAGGTCTTTTTTGTAGGTCCAGGACCGTTGCCCGTAAACTTGTTGCAGAATAAACGGGCCACTGGACTTTAGGCATGCTTACGGGAAGAATGAGCATTCCGCACAACGAATACAGCAGAAGCTGCAGAGACGTGGCCGCGAAGAAAACAATCGATCATTACCCGAGCAAATACCCGGCTCTACCCCGCATACGTTTAACATCCTTAGGAAGTCCTTATCTAAGAAATAGGTTCGAAACCTCCAATATAGTGGATTTTATTAACAACTATGGCTGATTATAATCCACACCCTTCCAACCTTCCATTACTCAGTAATTTTTGTCGAGTTTATGGCATCAAAACGGCAGTATTTTTGCTACTCAGGCGACATGGGTCGCAGCCAGTTCACCTATCTACCTACATTTATATTAAAATTCATTAAGTTTATAGCTTAAGCATTATCAACTAGGTATTTATGCGTATCTAATTTTGTTGCACTTAACTTACTGCTTTTATTCGTTACTAAGAACACAGGAATTTTTACAAATCATATTACGACTTTATTGGCATGCAACTGTTACCTTAACCCTTAGTTGCATACATTCCTCCAGTTACCTATTTTCACGTAAAGTGAAAAGCCATAATTTGAAGGAAGCTCCACACAAATTCTTGCATTCAGAAATATTTAAAATAAAACAAACCAAACAAAAAAATAAAATAAAAAATAAATAAAATCACAAAACCAAGAAATCAGGTCAAATAGTTGGCAACTGCTAAGGAATAAATACTTGGCAGAAATTACTTCAGCATAAACTGCTATTCGGAGGAACTATTCGGTACGTACATATATCTGAGTATGTGTGCAATATGGCGTGCGTAAGCCATAAAAGAATCTGAATAAAAATACAAATGCAGTAGTATATAGGAATAGACGTCAACGAACTGAGGGAGAAAAATTTCATGTTCCCTAATTTTGTGAAATTTTCGTCTAGGGGTGGGTGTGATTGGAATTAGTCCAGGTCGAAGCCAAGAATGATAGAATACAAGATTGCTCTGATTTATCTGAAATTCGGAGAGTAACTTGGCTGTGACGTCAAACCAGAATTAACGGCGGAGAGAAATGAGAGGAAACACTTTGGTATGCATGCTAGAGAGAATACACGCTAAAATTGTTAAGCAGGTTGAAAAGAATATATACTCACAATCGTGGGCATTCTTTTCCGGCTTAACAATTTTAGTGTGTATTCTATAACCGGTTTTTGTAAACAAAATCTGTTGTGACGTAGAAATTCCAAGAGAGGGTTAGCGGTACCACAAGCTGCGCCACTTTTTGTATTCTTTCCACCATGGGTCGAACCTATATACCGAGCTTGAGCGCTTTACTTAAAAAAAAATTACAACAAAATATAAACACCAGCATTCCTTGATGTCGTTGAAAAACTAAAATTCTATTCAAAGTTGTATTTATTTTAATTGTTTCAGCATTTAATATTTTGATATAATACACTCTATGTTTTATCCAAAGCTCCTGGTTAATTTACAGTCAAGGCCCCATGAAAATCCAATCGGTAGTTTCGGAAACTCGTTAGTGCAAACCGACAAATAGACAAACGAAAAAACAGACATAGTAAAATTAAAAAAAAAAAAATGTTTCAAATATATCATATTGCATTCTTTTAAAGAAATTCTCAATGTAAAACACGACTTTTCGGCAATTGTATGCTATATTACAGCTCTCTTAATTTTTCGAACTTAAACGAATTTAATTTTTTTAAATAAAAACACAAATTTTAATTTTTAGGTATTTTTATCCCTAACTAAATTTTTCGTACTATGTTTGAGCGAAATTGTGATTTAGTAAAATACCGAATATTTAAATATTTTAAAAATTTCCACTAAATGAGAGGTGAGTGTGGTTTTTTAATACCTATAATTTTCGAAATTATGCTAACAGCGACTAAATACAAACTGTGCACCAAATTTGGAAGAGCTTGATTAAGTAGTACCTCTAAATTGATTGGTGATGCCATTTACAAACTTTTTTGACTTACGATTTTTACACTTTTCAAAATTATGCTTGCTGAGTTGAGGTGCAAATTGTGTAAAAAATTTGGTAAATTTAATAGAGCACTTTCGGAGATAAACCTATTTGTTCAAAAGTGGGTGTGCTGACATCCTTTCTCGGGACATCGGACCAACAGGACTATTTTCAAAATAATTGGTATGGCCGGATTACGGTAGATCTACTAAAATTTGCAGGCGTGACGACATAAAAATATTTTCCCAATACTTCCGATAAAATTGCCAATTTCCAAAAATTCTGAAAATCTTACAAACAAATTTTTTATTAAATTAGCACAAAAATGTATTTTTAAATTAGGGGCTTATCTTCGTATCACCCACCCTTTCACTCCGTCCTCTCTCATAGCACATGTAAGACTACGATTTTAGCTTTGCACCCATGAAGAAATCAAGCAACGGAAAGTAGATAAAAAAAATGCCCGCATTCTAGGGGTTAACACATTTAACCCGCTGAATTACTCAATAGTCCAGTGCCAGGGGGATCTTTTAAACTCTATTAAATTTCGTAACTAATTTTTTGATGTTTCTTATTCCGAATCTGAAGATAAAAATTTAATAATACAAAAATTAAACTAATTTCCAAAAATTTTGGATGGCTGATGAATTTAAAAACCAAGTTTCCGCTTTTAGCAGATGTTTCTGTTAAAAAATTTAAGCAAATGCCTCTATAGGCCACAAATCAAATTTAAGCCAAAACCAAAAAACCTTTTAATAAAATTAAACTCCTAAATAACAAACACCCTAATGTAAATAAATATTCTCTGCACATGCATATTAAATATTTCAGTTGGGGTAGGTCGGCATGTCGAACTCGCTAGAAATGTAATAATACAACTGTCAGGACGATATTCAAATAGCAATAACTTGAGTTACAACAATAAATGATGTAACATTATAGAAAATAGCTACGGTTGTTGTTCTAACATCAACTTGCAATGTGTTGATGGAGGGAAAATTTAGATAAAGCTTCTTATATTTATGTAAGCACGTAAGTACAGCGGCGAGCAAAGCGGTGATTTTCTTTTAAAATATTAGTAAGGTTCTGCATGATAAATATTTGTTCACTTATTTTATAGGAAAATATAGTTCATACTATAAAAAAAATAGGCAATGGAACGCTATAGCTAAAAAATGTCTAAGCACTTTAAAAAAAATTTAAAGACATTTTGTTGAGCTTCTACAAATTTTGCTTAAAGCTTGAAATATTAATTTACATGGCTTTTGTTATAGTTTAAACTATATTTTTGTATGAAATTAACGAAAAATGATTTAAATAAAATACCATTTTATTTTCTCCTGTGTATTATTAAATATGTCGATATTTTGACTTCAATCTGAAGTCATCTTCAGGAACTTTGAACTACACCTTCTCCACAAAGCATCTACATCTACACTGGAGTGCACAAATGGATACATGCGAGTTGTTTTATAGTGTGAGCGCGCTTTGCGTTATTTGCAGTCGCCGCAAAGTTTCAAGTTGACAAATAAATTAGTTTTCAAAATATGGGTTTCAACGTGAATTAATACAACAAAAGTGCAACGATGAAATTGATTGGTCCTTTTGTGATGAAGCACCATTAATTTACAGTATCAGCGATCTAAGAAGTTTAAACCATTGAGCTTCAAAAAAGTCATCCTAATTCGATAAGTCTTTTGATAATAATTATGAGTCAAACAAATTTTTGAGTTCTCGATATTTATTATTTTGAAAATTGTATTGTAAACGGCTTTTCATAATAATTATGAGACAAATTTGTTTCTTTTTAGTTTGAATGATGGAACTATTTCGGAATCCAACATCGTACCAAACTAGTACAGCAGTGATCCCAACGGGTCCCGAAATTATTTCGAAGTAGTCCCAAAAAAGTCCCGAACTAACACTGGCATGATCCTGAATTAAGACTTAAAACTTTTTTTCTTACTCATAATTATTATGAGAAGACTTACCATAAATCTCTAAAGTCTTTGAAAACTTAAAAAGGGTTTCTCGTTGATAGCTATCAGCCTCAGAATAATAATTACAGATTACTCGAAAAGTGAATATCTTACTATAATCATTACTGATTAACTTTAAGTACTTTCTCTTATAATAGTTATGTCTCTGCTTTAAAGCATACGAGTCTAGCTGTATTTTAGAAACACAATTTTTTAGGAAAAGTGCCTACAAAAGCAACTAAAGTCCTTGGAAATTAATTAGGCAACAAAGAAATTGGGTAAAATAATCAGTAAATTTGGATATGTTAACTTCAGCTCCATGCGACCACTTTTGGCTTGACTTTAGCTTTTTTATTTTTCATTCTGCCCGAATGTGATTTGCAGGTATTTTGGTAAATTAGCTTTGAATCTATTTTTTTTTTTTACCACACTTTACTCTTTAACTGTCATTAGAATAAATTTGATGAAATTCTCATGAATAGTTGAAGAAATTCCGAACACTGTATACATTATTGTCAAATATGTATTTGTAGTATTTAGACAAACAGTATAACTCACACTTTTAGAATCAATCGAAGGATTTTCAATAATATTAAAAATTTACATAGTTTATATCCTGATTATTTTTGTGAAAACCGCTTACTTTTTTGTGCTAACTACCTTTGGTTTCGTTTGAATGTGCAGAAAAGGCAAAAAAAAATAAGGAAATTCCACCAGGTAATGCAAGTTGATATGCGGAATTCAGTGATGCTAATTATTTTTCTAGGTTTTTTGTTTCCAATTTTAAATGGCTTATCTTGTAAAATATGTTGCTAAAATTTGTTGAGTTTTTAATTAATTCACTTATTGCATATATTATCAAATATATATTAACAAATTTACTGGTCATTTTAAATTTTACATTATATGGCAAGAAGTTACTCATACGCCCCGACAAACAGTTGTTTTATAAAACAAATACTTTCCTTTACGAACAAAGCAGAATGATCTAAAGCTATATATCTTTTGGAGGTTCAGAGCATTAAATTTAAATGAAGTAAGATTACATGGGTTAAAAGAAAGACAATTTTATGCCATTGGTATTCGAAGAAAGATTCGGTCATATAGCCGCTGCGACTGCCGCGTTCATAGTAGATTCCGATGGTCCACCGGACTTCAGCTTTGGAACCCACTCTACGAAATACAACTCTGCACGAAAAAATCTCAAAGTATGCTAAATATGTGCATTAGATTGCCTCACCTAAAAAAAATTGCGGGTTTCACACTGGAATTATAGAATTTATCCTGTTCTAAGACTTCCGCCAAGTAACATCAAAAAAAAAAAAAATTATAGAAAAGCTATTTCTAATAGCGGTCGCCCCTCGGCAGGCAACGGCAAATCTCCGAGCGAATTTCTGCCATAAAAAAACTTTTCACCAAATACATCTTCCGTTAGGAATCGGCGTAAAACTGTAGGTCCCTAAATTTATATTAAAACATAAAGACGCACACCACAAATTTTAGGATAAGTTCAGCCGAACATCAAACTAAAATTATTATTTTAAGACTTCCGCCGAAACATTTTTGAAAAATATTATGATTTCCGTCAAAAAAAACCTCTGGAGATGATAAAACAGTATAATTTTAAAAGTTATGCATAAAAATACTTAAGAACTTGTTGAACAGAATCATAATATTGAGATTTGCAAAAAAATTACAGTATGAATGGGTTTATTGGCAATGGATTGCAAGGGTAAGGAAATATCTTCATAATGATACCATAAAAGTCTACATCGTCAGGTGTTGGCTGAGTTATCACAGTTTTTCTTAAACAAACCTACCCTAAAGGTTTAAAAACAGCGTAATTATGAAACCGTTGAAATAAATATTTTTTTGCAATTCACTTAAGCATAAATGGTTTTATGATCTGATATTTAAAAAACCAGTTGAATTATATAAGAAAGCGTTTTTAGTTTGGCTATCGTCTTAAAATATAATGAGTTTTATGAGTCCGCTGGAAAAACAGTAGCTATTTTTGTAGTAAAACTTCTTTAGCAACTTCTACTACTGTTGCTAACTACCACTATAAATAATTAATACTATTACTAACTACTACTACTACAACTACTAATTACTACTACTGTCAGTAAGACTGCTACGGCTCTACTATCACGAATTGTTACTACTATTTTTAGTAACTTCTACTACTATTTCTACTAACCCTTCTTTTACCTACTACTATTTATACTATTATTTTCTCTCATGCTAAAACTAAAAAAAAAAACTAAACTACTACTAATATTGCGTGTGGTGCCACACAGATAGCTCCACAATAAACATAATGCAAAGAAAACTAGATCTAATAACTAAATGGTCGCACGATAATGGACTAGCAATAAATGCAACAAAGACAAAATGAATGCACATAAGGCCGTCGCATATTCACCACTCTAAAATAAAACTAATATTTCATAATTATGAGTGCCTTCATAAAAACCTGACACCCTGTGACTGTAAGACGGAAATAGACATCGTTTAAATGCACAAATATCTCGGTATTATACTTGACGAAAACTTTAAGTGGAATGCACGCATATCCCATCTACACAACAAACTTCGGTCTACATCTTATTTTTTAAAACACCTGAGTTTTTGTAGCAATTATGAAGTATTGCATCAAGCATATATACAACAAAGCCAAAGTTATATTTTAAAAATACTAGCAAAGAAATAAAATATATACACTCCAAATATTCAGCTTAATAGGGCACTAAAGTTAAGTCGTTTTGTAAAATAACGGTACTAAATGAGTTTTACGATGAAAATACGTTTAAGATACCGATTGCTCATAAACACGGAACACGAAGATGCCTAGAGAACAGGCTAGTAGTGCCAAAGTTTTTAAACAACTATACCAAAAAATCGCTTGCAGTATTGCTCCCAACTCTTTGAAATGAACTCCCAATAAATTTAACGAAACGATCTAACACATACAAAAGAAAATATTTAATTAAAAATCACATAAAAAGCGTATTGTAATAAATTTCTAAACAAATTTATAATCGAATGTTAAAAAGTATTTAATATGTATGAAATTATTTAAAATCATTTAGAACTTAAGATTTAGTTGAATTGAAATTAAGACAGAAAAATTGTACGAATCTTCACATATAGATACTTCGAATTACTACTACAATTTTTACTAATTTCTACTACTATTTTTACTAATATTTTTACTCATTTCTACTACTATTTTCGATCATACTAAAACTAAAAAAACACTAAAAATTATGTCCTATATAAATATCTTCCATATTTAACGCTATATCTCTTTGTAGAATTGGCACAAGAACTACTGTCTCACGCACTTAGGTACACGGCTTCTTTTATTGCTTTTCTGTGATGCATCCTAAAGAACATACATATGTACATACATTGGACGTACCTGTAACAGCTTATTGTAGTTGTTAGTATAAAAATTAAAAATGGCCTGACTATTGAGTATGCCTGTAATACTTAAAAAAAAAATGTCTAATAATAGGTGGGTATCGACTCAATTACTATTCATAACTTTATCCATCTCCTAAAGTCAGCCAACCTTAGGTAGATAACCTGAAGTGAACTTTCCGAATAGCTAAATTAAATAAACGTGCACTGCAATGTAAATAAATGCCAATACAATTTTAAAAAAATCCATGCATCGAATGAAGGTAGCTAAAAAACAAAAAATAGAATAATTTGATACTTCCAAAAATATGAAAATGCCCTAGAAATGAGACAAATACGCAAAGCTTAATACATAATCATATAAACAAACATATAAAATGCATCCACGAAATTCGAACACTCCAGGCGTATGAGCATTGCTTATATATAAGAATAGACAAAAGCGGAAAAGTAAAATACTTAGGATGACACATTTTGTTGCAAGCAAATGCCAAAGTATGTAGGTGTTGTATGAGATCTGAGTAAAGTTACATACAAACAGCCCTCCATCCATCCATCCATATGTCAACTATGCATACGTGCGGTGCAATGCGATGTCGTTTACGAAAATAGGGCAGCAACTCAAATGTCAGGCATGTAGGGCATCTCGAACAGGATTGAGGGCGTGGAAATGTGTGTACCACTTTGTATTTACTACGTTGTTGTTCCCTTATAATGGTAGGTGGTCCGTCATACTAGCGCATATTGTCCACATACATATATATAATTTGGCCTACAATGCAACAAGAATAATCAGTGTGCAACAAAAAAAAAAAAAACTTAACACAGATGACAGTTGTCGTTGCATTCATTGCTGCTGGCAATGAATGTGAATGTTTAAGTTGATGTGACATGTCCGGAAATTAATGTGAGAACTAACTTTTTGAAAGTGTGAAAGGTATGTTCAGACAATTTTTGACAAAGAAATAAAGCCAACTACGATATGGCAAGCATAATGCTGAGTGTATTGAACTAAATTTTAGTTTAGAAGAGAATTCAAAAACAACTTTCGCTGTTTGATGCTCCAGGTTTTCTTGCCTATTATGTATGGGTGCGCTCAAACACACGCAATGCAAAATGTCACATGCATATACATATGTTAAGGGGGACGGGGGAGAGTACATTTAGAGGCCAAAAAAAGGCATTTTGTGCAGTTGATTTGTAGGGAAATGAAGACAGTTCTTTTCAAATAAGTATAATATGTATTTAGAGCGTTTTCTGTGGTTGAAGAAAAAAATTATTTTTTACAAAAGTAAAAAGTTGAAAATTAACAAATTTTTAAAGGATTTTTAAGTCATGTCGTCGCTGACGTCGTAAATTGCGTAAGCAATTCTGCCCACGAATTTCATTTGAAATTAATAAACCAAACATTTTCTTACTCAAGAGGATAGACTAAAATATTTCGGATATTAATCCTTTAGAGGCTCCAAAAAAATCGATTTTCAAAAAAATTCGTGGTACATATAGTCAAAAAGGTTATAAAAATTATTTGTTTTTGAAATCTTTGGTCTATTTAGAAGAGTTTTGTATGCTCCTTAAATGAATTTTATATAATGAAAATCGGTCGGGCATGGCAAGAGCCGCTTCCAAGAAGCCCCACAAGTTTGAAAATTATTTAGCTGTTGAAACTTTAGCACGATATTCTAAGGCGATACAGCTATCGATTAAAATAATAGGAAAATCGATTTTTTGAATTGCCTAGATATTTTTGCTGTGATGACCGCGGCGACAAACATAACAAACATAATTTAATCGCATTGGAATCTGTGGCTGTTTTCCGACTATGTGGGTAGATTTCTACCCACATTGAGATTTCATTTATTTTATGTGGAAAAATTTAAAAACATTGAAACGTTTATATATTTTATTTATTACTAAACCAAATTCTACATTGCGTTGTCCAATTAAGGCTAGGGTGTTTACAAAAGCAACATATAAGCTTAATTTTTTTCTGTGTTTATAATTTCTTTTTACCAACCTTCGCATCGTTCACGCCTACATAGCAATCAAAAGTAATCGATGTCTAGATAAAACTTTCAATTCTCAAGTATAGGTGTACCTTAAAATAAGAAATCTGAGAGCATCCACACAAGACCTTAGAGCTCCCTCATTTTCAACTTTTTAAAACTCATTTTTTTGTTGTTATTTTTTTAAAGAAATTAAATAGATGGTTGGACGTCAGCAAGTGCAGATTTGAATCCATTGGACTAGAGATTGTGGTCAGAGCCTGGCGAATACCCCACTGAAATTTGGAGAGTGTCAAAAAATCTTTGGTTCGAGAAACGTCGTCAATACCAATTGAAACTTCGCTTGCTGCTATTGATAAATGGCCGAATAGTTTGAGGTCGTGCGTGAAAACAAAAGGTGGTAATTTCCAATCAAATTTCGTGCATCGCTCATTTAATATATGCATTATAAATAGATAATTAAGTTAAAAAATATATTTTCGTGTAGTTTCATTTTTATAACGCCCTAAACTTATAACAGAACTTATGGCAGGACTAAGTATATCAAATTGATGGCAATCCAATTAATCGAATCACTAGATCATACACTTGAAAAGTAAGTGGAATCAATATTATAACTGAAAAATTATCCATTTAAATATGGTACTAAAAATACTCTCGCAACATATTTACCTTTCTGCGAAAGTAATCACTTTCTCTAATAAGAACTGTGATTTCTCATATCAAAATTTAGATATTTTGTCATCCACACGCACATAGATTACTTCATCCAGCGTGTCAGATAACTTTTCCTTTTAACACTTTGCCTAGCAAACCTCGTAATTGCCATTAATCCTACATTTCATGCCATTGACAAACTAACAAAGGATATATGGAAATTCTTTCATATTTTAGAATTCTTCTATGCAAGCAAAGTAACGTAGAGCAAGATTAGCAGGAAACTTGTCACCGCTGCTGGTTGTAAAGTTTGCGATTTTCTTCAATTTTTATTTGTCTTGGTTTTTTTTTTCATAAAACTTTTCGTTTGCTTGCAAGTCATGAATTTCATTAAAAGTTCATTTGCAAATACCCAGTAACGGCCACTCACTCAATGCTGCTTAAGAAGTGAAAGTTTGACAGGGGATAGCGATTGCACAAGAAATTAATTGCAGAATAAAGATTGAGGAAGCCCGCGTATGAAAGAATGCAAGTTTGCAAGTCTTCGTTATTATATACTTAAATTGCTGATGCAGTTTCTTGTGCGCCTTTTATAGTAATTTATTATCAAAGAAATTGGCATTTAGACACTGTGTAGAATAATAATTATTATTATACTTATATATAAAGGATATGTCAGGTATTTTGTGAACTTTTGCATATTCTTAAAGCATCCTAAAATTCCGGGCATGCTTTGGTATTTTCGAACAAATTTTTATAAAAAGTATTAAATCGACTGAATAATAATGGGTGTTTTTTGTAGGCGTGTGGTTTTGAGTGAGGCAATCCTTTTTTTGAAGTTGGCCTCTTTGACAGCTGCTACTTGATTTATACTCAGTTTGGTTTGCCATTTCATGATGAGCAGACCTACTCCGGAACAAAGTTTCCAAATCGTGCAAATTTATTACCAAAATAATGGTTCGGTTCACGCGAGGCATCATGCACTGCGTCCAATATATGTACGGTCGACATAATCGCTCAGCAGAATCGGTAATTTCAGCAACTATGGATAGGTTTCACGCCACGTTTACTCTAGTGGATAATACACATCCTTAGAGATTCCGTACAGTGCGCACCGAAGACGCTATTGCTGCGTTGGAGCAAAGTATCGAAAAAGACTCGAATGAGTCCATACGACATCGCGCGCAACAATTGGAGCTGTGTCCATCCACTTTATGGAAGATTAAGTTTTCGCGCGTACAAAATCCAACTCATGCAAGAATTGTAGCCAACGTTGCACGTTCGGTGAATGGGCCCAAAATAAGAAAATTTTGTTCAACGATGAAGCTCGCTTTTGATTTGGAGTGTTGATAAACCCCAAGCCATTGTTCAGACGCCCTAACATCACCAAAAAGTCTCTTTTTGGTGTGCTCTATGGGTAGAGGGCATCATTGGTCTATATTTCTTCAAAAATCAAGCC
Organism: Anomoia purmunda; assembly: GCA_951828415.1. Classification (NCBI taxonomy): domain Eukaryota; kingdom Metazoa; phylum Arthropoda; class Insecta; order Diptera; family Tephritidae; genus Anomoia; species Anomoia purmunda. Next base: position 28,114,020 of record OX639996.1, on the reverse strand, counting down.
GGTCTTAATGTTTTAGTCAATGGGGAAAGCTATAGAGCCATTATTAAAAACATTTTCGTACCTGAATTGAAAGATTTTGATGTGGACGACCTTTGCTTTCAACACGACGGCGGTACATGCCATACAACCAACGAAACAATCAATTTATTTAAGGAAATTTTTGGTGAACAAATTATCTCGCGTCGTGGGCCTGTGTCATGGTTTCCAAGATCATGCGATTTAATACCGCTGGACTATTGTTTGTAGGGTAATGTGAAGTCGCTTGTCTACGCAGGTAAGCCCGAGACGATAGACGCCTTGGAAGAGAATATTTGGCGCGTTATTGCGACCCCAATTGCTGAAAATAGTGGTCGAAAATAGGGTATCTCGGCTGGAATTTATTCGAGCCATGTTGCGGTGGACAGAAGGGGAGCTTTTAGTGTCTTGGGCGTAAGCACAATTCGAGAAGCTAACATTGATCAGATCATCATCTTGTCGCAGCCAAGTTTCGCAGAAGCCTCGGTGCTTTGGCATCGAGAGCTGTATTTCGCCACACGACTTGCGCTCCTGCTCAATGATAGCAAGGTCCAATAAGGAGGCCACGTTTCTCGTTCTTTGAATACCAGCGAGCCCAAAAGAATGATGTCTTGTAAGCATGAAAACGGTAGCAGATGATAGGCACCGACCTCGGAAAATGCGAGAGTACGCGGTGGTGATGACAAAGGCAGAGGAAAACCGTTGACTTGAACTTGGCTTCAGTTAGCAGGAAAAAGGAACGACCCACGTAACAAGTTGATCAATAAAGTAAATAAGTAAGGGTTTTCAATTCAAACCGAATTACCCCATATTTTGGTTTGAATCCCGAAAAGAAAGGTAGTTTGGTTCAAAAACTGGTTCAAAACCGCATTGCAGCACTCGTCAGGAACTACCGAAGAATTTTGCTCGTAATTTCCTGGTAAAGGCCGCGGAATGTATGAAACGCTCAGGTAAAGTGGGGAATTTAGAGTATTTATTGATTGGTGGAAAGTAGCTTATCTGATCCCTGTCTTCTAGTCAGGTAGTAAGAATGACGTTATAAATTATAGACCTATATCAAAGTTAACGATTTGCTGTTTTAAATACCAACATTCGCTTTTGGCCGTTCTACTACTCGTACCACTAATTTAGCTACTTTTTCTGAATATTTTCTCGCAACATTTAAGGACAGTTTTCAAGTTGATACAATTTATACCGACTTCTCTATAGTCTCCCGTTAAAAAAAATTACAATAGAATGTCGTCTTGGATTTCATTCATCTTTTTTAATTTAGTAGAAACCATATCTATCAAATAGAACCTTGTTTGCGGAAATCGACAATTGCAAATATTATTCATGTATATCTATGTCTGGGCATTACCACAAGGTAGTATCCTATCATCTTAAGCTCTTCCGCAAAGCGACATGTGCTTCTGAAAGTTTTCTATTACAGAGGGACTTAAATAATCTTATTATTTGGAGTCAGAGAAATAAATTGCCGTTGAATATTAATAAATGTTTTCATATGGCTCTTTCAAAAACTTCCAAGACCTTTACTTCAAATTATTTCATATCAGGGACACAGTTTGCTGTTGTTAATCATTTTATTGATTTAGGTGTTGCGTTTGATGTGGGGTTTACTTTTGTAAATCACGTTTTCTACATTCTTCCAAAGTCTTAACGAAAGTTAGCCATTCCTCGAAGATATGCTAATGATCAATATACAATGAAAACCTTCGTTAACTCATTGCTTCGTTCAAAACTGGAGTGAGCATCTGTAATCTGGAACCTAATTTTTCCCTGACACTCTCTTTTTATAATACCCGATGTAAACTCATTAATATGAAATCTGTTGAGACTAAGGAAACTTTCCAGCCGTTGATGTTTGTTTTCTTCGATTTTAATTACCTTTTTTATTTCTCCAATGAAGGCTAACTATTACGCACTTGCGCCAATAAGTAGCGCGCTCAGTGAATGTAATAAAATTTCAAAAAATATTAATTTAGTTTTCGCATTTCCCAAACAGAGTTTCGAAAGATCTATGGAAGAAATGTATTCCCAGAAAAAGTATTTCAATGTTTTTTTAGATTTTTCTATCGTGATTTAGTTTTAAGAATATTATTATTAAAGCCTTAGGATAGACTAAAAGAAATTAATTATATAGCAGTAAAGCAGTCATTTTTTAGCGTAAACAAATTGTCTAAGCTAAATTCAGTCTTTTCTTATAACATTTTACATATTTTTTGCCCAATATACTTCCACTTAAGTGAAGCTAAACTTTTTCTAAAAAAATCACTGCATCATCGGTTCTAATAGTTTAATGTTATGCTAGCAAAAGCTTCAAATCACGCAGAGACCAAAATTGGTCAACATGTTGCTCATTTTGCATCCAATAGCAACATTTACCCCTCAACATGTTGTTGCACAAATTGTTTCAATAAAAATTTTAGGTTGCTAATGGTCGGCCCATAAAAACATTTACTTACATTTACTACAGTTGCGATTTGTGGGCCAGGCTAGGGGCGGGGAACCAAAAAGTGAAGCAAATGTAATGAAAATGAGGTTATGGGCGAGCAAGAGCACTCTGTGAAGGGCGTTTTCATAGAGACGTTTCCTATTTTGTTACAGTGTATGTGTGTGTGTGAAAATGAGTGACCATATATACAAATAAATAGATGACCACTTGTGTTTGTATTTTACAAAGGGCACGTGTTTGTAAATAACTGTCACTTCGGGTTAACTCTCGTTGGTAATGGACGAGGAAATGTGAATGAAACAAACAACATGAGATGGGAATAGATGATTTCCGGATAGTAAGTGGATTTGACCAAAAGAGCAAATTCGAATGAATAGAAATGTACAATATACCTGTAACTACCTACATAGTTGCATAAGCAACAAGGCGAACGAAAGTGAATACAAAGAAATTTAAATTGGCATTGATAGCACCGATTGAGAGAAAAAACAAAAAAGTAAATGTAGCAATTCAATAGCCGATGGAATCATAGTATAAATAATTGGCCTCTTCGTCTTTGCTGTCGAAAATTTTGTGAGGCATCTTACACAGCGAATTCCCATGTCTGGTGTATTATATTATATACCAATTATACCCAAGCGGACTTGTGCTCCTAACGGTTGTTTGTAACAATATAAAGCTAACGACTTAGATACAGACATATATGTGCCAAAAATTTTAGAATTAATAAATTGATTAAGCCTTGTCTGGTTTCCCATCCGTTCGTCCGGTGTGGCCCCGCTTACTTAAGTGAAAAAAGGTATATCTCCGATATCTACGTTTATCTGAAAATTTAAAATATCGGACACAAACAACTCACACCTTTCATATAACGGTAATTTTCCAAAATCAAAAACAGCTCGATATTTAAGTCAGAATTAGAGCTTTGCTCAAATTTGGTGTAGAAGAAACTAAACATTTTGGAAATGGGTGTGGCAGCGCCCCCCTCTCATATAACCGTAATTAACAAAAATCAAAAAAATCGAGATTTAATTAAGCATTAAAGAGATTGTACTCAAATTTAATACGATGGGTGGAATTGCACTCACAAATACACGAAATAAAAAAATTTTGAAAACGGGCGTGGCAGCGCCAAGTTTAGAGCAAATAGTTATATCTTCGAAACCATAGCATTTGAAGTTAGTAAGCAAATGTTTTAAAAATGCAAAATTCTGACCAAACCGCGTTCATCTCTCCTACAACGGTAATTTAGGAAAATTAAAAAATTAAAAAATTAAAAAAAAAACGACCACCTCTAATATAACTAACACCAAATCATAAAAAGGCGATATGCCAGAAACAGTAAAAGTTAATTTACTCAAATTAGATATACAGGATTGGGTTTGAGAGCGCCAGACGTGTGTTAAAAAGGTTTTGGGAATGGTCGTGACACCGCCCACTTTAAACCAAATAGATTTCAACTTAAGCATAGTTTCAAAATTTATTAGAATCGGAGCAAAAAATTTATAAATTCAATATTTCAGCAACTATACAATGTAATTTGTTTAAAAACACAGAAATTGGTTAGGGAGAGAAAATGTCTATGGTCCAAGTGAAAAGCAAGTATGTTATCTCCGCAATCACTTTATTAAATTTGGTAATTGGTTTGCATTTCAACTCAGTTAGAACATTTTTGTAACTTATATAAATCAGACAACTGCCCTCCCCTTATATAACGGTAAATTAGAAAAAAATAAGCGTATCCGATGTTTTAGTAACCATACAAGGCAATTTTCTCACATTAGATGCACAAGATTAGCTTTGAGAATAAAATATATGGAATCCAAAATGTTGAGAATAGGCGTGACAATTTCCACGCTAGTGCAAATTGGTATATCTCCGAACTTCAATGTCAAATGCTAGCAAATTTCGCAAACAATTCGCATTTGTAGTAAGAAAGCATAACTTCGAAAATTATAGAAATCAGGCGATTACCGGTTCGAATGTTCTGCAAATTTTAAACAAAATTTTTAGCAGTAACATAGTAGGCTTCGAAAATATTGTTTTTTTTTTTAATTGGTGTTTAATTGCACTTAATTAATTTCTGCAGTCAAGTCAAGGAAATTTACATGAACGAATAGAGCTATTCCGATATAAAATTTTGTACATTTAGACGAATAACGCCAATATTAATTACAAAAAATTGGCGAAACTCAGTGGATCATCCTATGACACTGCGCAAAGGACGGTTTTGCGAATTAAAGAAGAAAGAAATTCTAGAAATGGCGGCCCAAATAGATGAGCAAACGTCCAGTTGGATAAAACCACAAGCGCAAGTCACTCGAATTAAGATGAAAACTTATAAAAAGAAAAAAGTTTTACGCGAAGCGAAAAACAAATTTAAAAAGCATTTCCCTTGCTAGTGAGTCCTACGAGACACAACCACCAACGGGTAACCAATTTCACTGCTTTCAGTCTGGAGAGGGCAATTCTGAATCAGGAAAAAAAGCATTCAGATAGAAGTTTGGCGGAAAAGTTGAAACTTGGCAAGCCATTTGTGAATGTGAGCACAAATCCATGTCGTTCTGCACTATGGGAACCATGAACATTGAAATTTACGTGAAGGAGTGTCTTCAAAATCGTCTCCATAATGGTCCAACTATATTTTGGTCGGCTTTGGAGCCAGCACATAAAGTCACCCACAGGAGATTCGATGATAACAATGTGCATTGCGTAAGGAAAGACTTGAATTCTCCTAATGTTTCAGAGTTGCGACCATTTGAGCGATAAAGGGCTGTAATGAAAGCCAGACTTTTGAATTACAGATATAATAAGAACGTGGCTGACAGCATCTCTCAAAGTGGGCAAACCCATTGAACAAAACTTGATGATGAGCCACTCAAGAAAAGTGCCCGCGTACGGATAGCAAAGAATAAATTGAAATAATTTTTTTTCTTTTCCTATATTAGTAAATAATAAAAAAATCCAATTGTATGCACTTAATGATCGTTTTGTTTTAATTTGCAGAACTTTCCGCACCGGTCCTTAATTTGTAAAGCTCCCAGCTTCATTATTTTTAAATTTTTAGAAAATATACTCAAATTTATATCGATTATGTTAAAGCAAAACAATTTTTTTTTTTAATTTTTAGCTGCCTTTTAAACCTTTTAAACTGTCATCGTGGCGGGACCAACACCCTAGAAAATCTACTCATTTCAATGTCATAAAAAATACCATAATAACCGACATTTTTTCACTATCGTAGATCAGAAGGCGCATTTAAATTGACTACATAGTTTAACATATATATGTATGTGATATAATTTGCTAAAATATCCGAAGTATTTATATAAGTATATAAATTTCATGCATTTCATTTTTATACTTTACATTCCCCTCTATTCAAATTAAATTAAGATAAACAAAAGTTTCATTTTATTACTTTGATGGAACTCAAGTGGGAATGATTTAGAAGAAAAATAAAAAATAAAAATGAACCGCTGTAAAAAGCAGGTCAACCAACAAAGTATGCGAGTATGTAGGTAGTGAAAATATAAGCCTTGGTAGTCACGGTCATAAAACATGATGTACACGTGCAACAAAATATCTACAACAAAAACAAAAGAATAGAGGAAGAAGAACAAAAAAACAAAACAAAACATAAAAATATTAGGAGAGAGTTCCGTTGACAAATTGCGAGGCCGCTGCGGTTACGAACAATGCAAACGAAGCGAAATATGGCGAGGACAGCTGGCGCATATTTTATTGCACATTTATAGGCGCACAAACGTATACTAATATGTAGTATATGAAGTTGAGCACAATATTTTAAGGCAAACAAAAAAACAAAAGCGCACGTGAAATATGTAATGCGTGGTAATAATGTGCAGCTCATAAAAGCATAAAATATATGAAAAATGTCTGTTTAAGTGTGTGACAAGTTAGTGCGTTTAATCTTCCAGTTCTCGTAATTCTATGTACATATATATAATTTATTTTGTGTGTGTGTGTGTGTGTGCAACAAGACTGCCAGACGTCCAACAGCTGCGGCACACAGATCACTTGTCAAGCAAACTATTTTGTATGTTCGTGTACATAGCGCCTGGCTGATGTGCATTTGGTGGATTTGGGACAACTACTTAGGCTCCATTTCGGTTCCGGAGATATGACATTTCCCAGTCAACGCACATTTATCCAAATAGTAGTCGACCCTTCGCAGACTACGACATTGCACTTTTGAAGTAAAACTTCTTTAATGGCAGTGATTTTTTACATCGCGTTACGATGGTCGCGTCATAATCGTGTAACGAAAGACTATTTTCATTAATTTCTACCACTATTTTAACCAATGCTTCTACTAACTACTGCCACTATTTTTACTAATTTCTACCGCTATTTTACTTATTCTACTACCAATTTCTAAAACTATTTTTAACTAATTTCTACCATTTTTTTGCTTATAGTAATACTACTATTTGGCTACATTCTACCACCACTTTTTCTAACTTCTACCACTATTTTTACTCATTCCTACCACTATTTCTTCTTATTCTCCTACTAATTTCGACCACTATTTTTTACTAATTTCTACTACTATTTTTCTTATTCTACTACTAATTTCTACCACTATTTTTACTAATTTCCACCATTTTTTACTTATTACCACCACTATTTGGCTACTTTCTACCACTATTTTTTACTACTTTCTACCGCCATTTTTACCAATTTCTTCCACTATTTTTCTTATTCTACCACTATTTTTACTACTTCCTATCACTATTTTTACTAATTTCTACATTTTTTTACTTATTACTACCACTATTTGGCTACTTTCTACCACTATTTTTACTAACTTCTACCACTATTTTTACTCATTTCTACCATTATTTTTACAAATACTTCTACTAATTACTAACACAATTTTGCTCATTTCTACTACTTGGCCAAACTCTCCACAAACACTGGTTGCGCCACTTGGCTGAAATTAAAATTAAAACTAGACACCAAAATCACATCAAATGTACGACGAAATGAAGAATATACTCTGCACATCAAAATAATTGTTTTTATATTTTATTGCAGTTTGAGTTTTTCATTTACTCAGCATCTAATTTTTTATTACTATGCAGATAAAAGTTGACACTGTACAAATATAACTAAAGTTACTTCATATAACGTTAACGTGTCATAAATTTTCGTAAGAACTCATTTATAACTACAATAATATTTCGGCAATCACCTAAAGTTATCATTTGTTCCATTGTTTTAAAATAAACAGAAATGTGTACAGTGTTGTGCCTAATATAAGCAACACAATTCAATATAATACTATTGGTCAGTTATGTTTATTAATTTACTTTAATTTAAAATGCAAATTTGCAACTTTTTAATCCGGATTCACAAGAAATTCAAAATATGCAGTTTTGTAGCCTATTCAAATTCAAAACAGCAATGTGTAAGTTTCAAGCAGCTGAAAGTTCTTGTTTATTTTTAATATTATTTTTTACATTTGCCTCCATACAAACCTAGATTTTATTGCTGCATTATATGGAGGAAAATGCCCAACACTGTCAGCAAAAAAAAGTACATACAACTTCGCTATGCGAATGACATTTTTAAAACATTATAACAAGATGCGGTTCTGAAATTTGGTGACCACTTCAAAAGCTGGCTGCTGGGGGATTCCCTCTTGAATATATTGGTAGAAATTAGTAAAAATAGAAATAGATAGTAGTAGCATTAATAAAAATAGTGGTAGAAATTAGTGAAAATAGTGGTAGAAATTTGTAGTAGAATTAGTGAAAATTTGTAGAAATTTGTAAAAGTTGTGGTAGAAAGCAGTAAAAAGAGTGGTAGAAATTAGTAAGAAAAATAGTGGTAGAAAGTAGTGAAAATAGCGGTAAAAATTATTAAAAATAGTGCAAGAAATTGGTAAAAATAGCAGTAGAAATTAGTTAAAGTAGTGGAAGATATTATTAAGAATAGTGACAGAAATTAGTAGCAGCCTTAATAAAAAATAGTGGTAGACATTTGTAAAAATTGGTAGAAAGTAGTAAAAGGAGCGGTATAAATTAGTAAAAATAGTGGAAGAATTAAGTAGAACTAATGGGGAAATTTGTAAAAATAGTGGTAGAAAGTAGTGAAAATAGTGGTAAAAATTATTAAAAATAGTGCAAGAAATTGGTAAAAATAGCAGTAGAAATTAGTTAAAGCAGTGGAAGATATTATTAAGAATAGTGACAGAAATTAGTAGCAGCATAAATAAAAAATAATGGTAGACATTTTTAAAAATTGGTAGAAAGTAGTAAAAGGAGTGGTAGAAATTAGTAAAAATAGTGGAAGAACTAAGTAAAACTAATGGGGAAATTTGTAAAAATAGTGGTAGAATGTAGTGAAAATAGTGGTAAAAATTATTAAAAATAGTGGAAGAAATTGGTAAAAATAGCAGTAGAAATTAGTTAAAGCAGTGGAAGATATTATTAAGAATAGTGACAGAAATTAGTAGCAGCATTAATAAAAAATAGTAGTAGACATTTGTAAAAATTGGTAGAAAGTAGTAAATGGAGTGGTAGAAATTAGTAAAAATAGTGGAAGAACTAAGTAAAACTAATGGTTGAAATTAGTTAATATAGTTTTAGAAATTAGTAAAGCGATTCTGACGATATTTTCGTTATCCGATTTAAAAACTCACTACCGCTAAAGATGTTTTACTTCAAAAATATTTCATACACTAACTTTAAATGGCAAGGGAATTCTCACAATTCATCCGAATTCATTTTTTACATATTTTTCAATATTTATTAAATAGTCCAGTAAAGAAAGCAAAGTAGCTCACGCCCGCAGAATTAACGAACCCACATAGATGTGTAATTTCTTCTTTCTTTTTCTTTTTGAAATTCCAAAATCCTGTATATGCTTTCCCCTTCCGGCAATTTTTGGCCATAGCCGCGTTAACAAAGGATATAGACCCTATGCGGACTTCCGCATTCATCACTTTTGGATTTGTTATTTTTATAGTTGACCCCATATGTACATACGTGTTTTATATATTGATATACATATATAATTTGAACGTAATAACCAAATATGATTATTTATTGAGACTTTTCTACTACTCTGCTGCATCCGATTATTGTAATGTGTCTATGTATTAGTAGTCATCATTATCGTCGTCATTTCCACACTGCGTTTCTGTGTCGTGTCAAATGTGCAGTCATGGCTTTTAGCTTTTATACTCATTCCTATATTACATATGTACATACCTATTATTATCTCGCTGCTCCTTGATGGCTCTGTTAGTTTGCTTGCTAGCTGTTGGCGCCCTCATTGCTTTGACTTTCTCTTTTCTATTTTTTATTTATATGGCTTTTTTTTTTTGTTTTTTGTTTTTGGTTTGCTGTTCACGCCGTTTGTTGGTTTGCATGACACAGTTGGCAGCCATTGCTTCGTCATTCATGCTACATAGACAATATTTTAATTTGCCCCTGCCCTTTTTCATTTCCGTTCACATACTTTTGTATGCTCTTCTTACTATCGTTTCGTTGCCGCTTTTAACGCATTTTTAGTGGCGTTTTTTTTTTGGTTTTAACAGTCGCATTGCTCTTTTCTACATATTTTTTGTGTTTGCATTTCCAGTTTTCTTGCCGTACCGTAGACGCCCATTATCCTTGTTTCTTAATTTGTTCACTGCGGCGAATGGGGTCACGCGGGCTCAGCATTTGTGGATTATGCTTTACTTTTTTAATTAACACGCAAATTATTTTTGGCAATGTTGATGGAGGATTTTTACACACTCATATTGCACTACAATCAGCTAAGCTCACACATAAATTTACACACACACATACACAGAGTGCATTGCACACACATACATACATGTAGTGGCAGTTGTGGGTTGCAGTAGCTAAGTGAGTTGGCAATTGAATAAACTATGCACATAAATTAAAGAAACTGCGTTATATTGGGGAACTAGTCTGATCAGTTTGCCATTAAAAATAAATATACACGATATGTGATAGTGAAATGTTTGTCGCTTTTATCGTAAATAAAAAAAAAACAAAACAAGTCGACAAAGGAAGCTATTGGCAACTAGCCAATTCGTACAGCGCCGGCACGCGGAATTTATTATTTAATTTATAACCAGCCATGCAGTGTTCGGCTTTGTTATGGCTGAATTTTTTTGAACAACTGGTATAATTGGACACAGCCTTTTTACAATCACACTTTGCCCTTATCCTGTGCGCGCAAAATGCTTTGAAGAAAGTTGAATTGAAATAGTTACATACATATGTAGTATGTAAAAATATAGAAGCTTCATAGTCTAAGAAGCTGCCCTCAAGATATAAGCCATATTAAAAAAATATCGTGGCGATCAAATCTATAGGATCAATTAAATATCGCATGGAATTGGCAATAACATTCCCTGAATACAGTTACTTTTTGACTTTCCGTTTTTTCGAGAGGGTGAAAAAATGATGTATATATATTGGAACGATTTTCCGTTATCCTTTGTCAAGTTTGGTTTTTAGAATGAAAAATGGCACTAAAGATGGCAGAAAGCCGAAACCGGTTTGTCTCCAAACCAAACTTGACATGGGATGTCGGAAAATAGTACCAATATACTTTACCTCATTTTCTGAGTAGTTTGTTTACATTGGTTTTGCGAAACATTATTTTCTTTTATTTTGTTTTCCGGGTCTGTGCACTAGAATATTTAACATCATGATAAAATCTTCATCAAGCAAACTCTTTTTGGTATTCCGCAAAAAAAAGTCTTATAACTAAAAGGTGCAGAATTTTTCCGCACTCTATTGTATTCTTCAGAAATCAGCTGTTTAATGCGAAATGGATTGTTATATATGAAACCTTGATAAATAGCTGATATTGATAAATAAGGAAGACTTTGAGTTTTTATAAACTTTTGCTAGCACTTTTTGATAACACTAGGAATTCCAATACGAGCGACAGTAAAAGGATCGCAATCAATCAATTTTCTCCTTATTTTCATTTGCGTTTAAAGCCAATCCAAACATTGCAATTTCTTCATCCATAATTTTCTTTGAGGTGAAGACAGCTGCCAGAAACTTTTTGAGAGGGTTCGTCGCACCGCTAGAATAGCGAACAATGACGACTATTTAACTGTCATGAAATTGACTGTGATGAACTGGACGATGATACAGAAACAGACTGCAAGTTTGAATGAGAGATGTGTACTCTCATCAAATATGTCACCATAGCGTCTGCGTAATGTCTAAAACACAATACCGAACGAACGACGAATTTTTCGTCGCGAACGTTCGCTGTCAAAAATAGACCACACTGACATACGTATACGAGGGTTGCCTTTTATATTTTGCGTCTAACAATGAAAACACAGTCAACGGAAAATAGTTTTATTGTTTTTCAAAATATTCTCCATCCAAGTCAATACACTTCTGCATTCGCTTGACCCAATTTTCAAAGCACTTTTGCCACTCAGAAGAGGATACCTCTAAAACAAGCTGTTTGAAGGTTTCTACATCTCCTTCAGGCGTTGAAAAACGTTGACCTCGCATTTATTTTGATGTTCGGGAATAAAAAGAAATCATTAGGTGTCAAATCAGGGCTGTAAGGCGGATAACCCATTAATTCCACCTTTTGAGTCCTCAAAAACTCTCTTGTGTGAATCGATACTTGAGAGCTCGCATTGGCTTGGTGAATAATGATTTGTCTTCGGCGGTTGGTTTTCCTTAATTCTCCAGAAACTTTTGGCAAACAAATGGTTGCATACCACCCAGAATTGACCGTTTTAAGTTTACCTAATGGAACAGTTGCGACATGACCAGATTTTCCGAAAAAACAGGCGACCATTTGCATTGAGGTGCTTCTTGCGCGAACAACTTTTGTTGGATTAGGCTCGCCTTGGAACACCCATACAGTCGACTAATTAAAGCTAATCACACGTAGTGTTGCGAAGGCGCAAAATATTAAAGGCAGCACTTGTATTAGTGAGAATGCTTACAACCAAAGCGAACATTCGTTGCGATAGACTTTTTTTTATTGTTCTCGCTGGCGGCAGCGGCAAAATACAATCCATATGTTTAATATACTTTGCGGTTTTAAATCGAAATATTAAAATTTCAACACAAAATATTATTCACACTTTTACTAATTGAAAATCAAAATTTGAATTGCGACTTGTCATATTTAGCTGTTTTCGTTGTCGCCATAATTGTGTTTTACTGGGAGACATTTTTGGGCGAACGTTGCTGGCGTCGTCGCTCTACTAAGCGAAAATTCGCCATTCGTCGGTATTGTGTTTCAAGTGTAAAGCGAATTCCAGAACGATTAAAGTTTTTGGTTTGCGTGTCATTTGTAATATTGTCAGACAAGCGAAATACGAAAAAGGGATGCGACAATAAACCCTTTATGAAAATCATTTGACGCTCAACACTCAAGATTAGAGTTGGTAGCTTTCAGCGTTGCTCTGCTATCGGCGTTGATTATGTGTGAAATTTCGTATAATTGTACATATGTAGAATCTGAAGTTAAGTCAATCATATCATTTACAGCGTCATTTGCCTGATTTAGAATTGCAAATTGCACACTTGCATTAAAATATTTTAAAGGGTAATAAATATGCTCTCAGTAGCTTCCGTAAAGCTGTCTTATTTAATGCTGGTATTTTTTAACTCAGTCTCATCTCAAGTTACTAAATTTGAAACTTTCAATTGGAGATATTTTTTGTGACTTGAGACGATTTTGGAAATCAGTAAGAAACAGTCTCAAAAAAATTACACCAAAGACTGTGATGAAAAACATTAGAGACAATCTGATCGTATATTCAACTAGAGATGCGCAATCAAGTCCATAGCACACAATATAACTTTTCAATTCTTAGTCAAAAGTATTAATGCTTTCAAAAAGTTAAAAGAATATGGCTATCGTAAAGTTAGCATTGAAATTAACCATTCAAAATTTTTATTACTGGATTTTTAGTGAACTATTAACAATCGATAAATGCAGCTACTCATCCATATGGATATTCAATCAAAATGGCGGAACGAGATACATAAGTAAATGTAAACAAATAGTTTTTTTTTTTATTATGGATATTGAAAACTAAGTGTTATTTTTTACAGATCTAGCAAAAATATAGCGTACGACCAAGGGGCAGATCGAGTGCTACTCCATCTTCATATTTGTTCAATACTTTCCTCAATTTCTGCTACAGACTTGAAACGGCTTACTGAATACCGAGTAGTCTCGAAATCAATTTCCCCACCAAAAAGTCTCAACCAATTGAATATCTAAATACCGGCATAAATTTTATATATACAAATTTCGTGTCACGGTGATTGTGGTCGAAGCCCTCCGAAACGGCTTGACTGTTTCTATGAAATTTCGGATGCAGATTTGAAAGGTGTCAGAATAGGTGGTAAAGTAAGTTAATATAAAATATACGGTTTGTTTCGAGAGAAAGTTCAAAACTAACTTTTCTGAGGGTTGCCACCTGTTTGAAAAGTCCCATTTATTCAACTATAACTACATATATTGTATTAAATATTAAAATATAGTTGTCAGACGGTTCGTCTTGGCGAGGAGAAAGTTTATTAATATATTTTGGAGAGTCGTGTCACCTGCCTGAAAAGTCCCATTTATTTAAATTATACACAAATTATATGAAATATATCAAAGATTTTCAGTATGTTTTTCGATGCAGGAAATATGCGTTAATCTGTCTGACCGAGTTAATGCCCGACGCTGGTAGAAGACAGCCTAGTAATGTGTGGAAGCACAAGCCATATTCGTAATTCATTTGAGAATCCAGGAAAGCAGCGTAGTAAGCGATTGAAGTATGTACATTAAAAGATAACGTAGTTGTTGGTCTAACCTCTGGTGCGGTATAGGATAGAATACTATACAGCAAAATGGTTAGTTCTCTGGGAACTAAATATTGAAAAGGAAAGAACAAGTTATTAGGTGATTCTTGATGAGTAAGTTATTAGCTATGCGTATGAGATTTGCTAAAGAAATCTTCAATAGTTAAAAACACGGAACCGCTTTCACTGAATTCAGTGCGTGACTTCTGTCCCGTAGATACTTACAATAATGCTACTTAGCTCCGAACGGAGCAGATGTTGAACTTAATTGGCGATATCTGTGAGCGAATTACTACACGCAGAGTTGCAAGAACTTCCTGATCAGTGGTATATTTTAGATGACGAAAGAAATATAAGAGGAAAACTCCAAACGCGTTGAGGGCTAGCGTAATAGTTCACGCTTGTTTTATTTCCGTTACTTTTCTCAAGTGTCAGGGTATCAAGTATCAAATTCTACAGCGTTACGGTAAGATAACAAAAAAATAAAATAAAACTATATACAGAATACGTTTTATATTATATCATTACAGGAAGCTCTTTTAGGCCAACAAAGTAGCAATAATGGAAGCGCTGGGCGGTCACCTCACGAGAGTAACACATGCACACAAAAAAATAAAAATAGAATACGAAATAACTTTAATGGCCCATTTTCTCTTTACCATCCCGTTATTCCTACTCCTAGGATTAAAGCATAATTTTATGTATACAATTTAGTTGTCACGCAAAGCGAATCACGTGTTTTATGTTGCATCGCCTTTAGCGTTTCTCCTACTAACTTTCCAATGTTGAGTAAGTCACCGCTCAAACCACCCTATAGAAACACAATGTACTACTCTTAAATGATTAAGTAAATCGGTTTCGAAAGGCAATTACCTTTGCATGACCTAAGCCGAACCTGAGGACCGGATGCCCTAGAAGGACTTTGAGATGATCCACTCGAAAAGATTATTTTTATCGGTTTCCTGGAAATATTTATCCTACCATAAAACAAGCATACTTTGCCGTAATTGGAAGATTTGGAGGACAGCTATATGGGCAATATATGGATCATCATTAAAAGTGTTTGAAGTGTAGAGTTTTTGGTTATGGAAAATCTTCCGTAGTTGGATAAAAAAATAAAAAAATTTAAATTTTAAAGCAACATATTGTCATAGCTTAACTAAGCTAACTTAAGGAAAATAATCTCGAGTACCTTAACCTTAAGTAGATAACTACATACCACCCAACAAGCTCTCTAAATCCGTACACGCATTTAAATACATACATATATACAGACGTACGGACGAGTATAGCACGATGCACAAATTAAAAATGTTCGCCGAACTAAAAATACGAACAAAAGCCAAAGATAAAAGCCAGGTAACAAAGCGATAATCTCAACAATCACTGTCAAACCAGAACAAGCAAGCAAGCAATGAACGTGGGAGAATGAAAGAAAATTTAACAAAAACATACACACAAAATCCGTTAAAAAACGAAAGTGAGCGAGTGATTAAGACAAAAAAAAACTCAATCTCACATTATTTCAAAAGGGTTAAGGCTAAACGTAAAGGTTAAGGACTTACAGTGGCCTCGTAAACAGCCAACACCCACTCCACACGGAACTGACGCCGCGCTTAGCCTAAACTGGCCTAAAATTCATTTAGCTTCTCGAGTTTTCCAATGCACTAGATAAAATGCATCTCTCCTAACCGTAAAACTGTATAAAGTGCATGCATATATTTACATCCGTACGTAAGCCAGAAGTGAATATTTTGTGGCGTTGCGCAAAGATATAACCAGTGTTGCCATTGGTACTCTACTTTTGCTTTTGTACAATTTTTTTGCTTTTTTTTTTCTATAGCTCTGTGTGTTGCCTTTGTATGCGTGGCAACTAGCCGCGAGCCACTCGAGTGGAAATTTGTGTGCTCTGCAGTCGCGGTTTAGAAGTGCGGAACGAGCGAGGGCGATTAGGTTCTTTTGAGTGCGTTGCAATGCGGGCAGTGGGTTTTGATTAAGTGGGGTTTAAAGCGAAAAGTTTTACAATTTTTCTTTTATGTACTGCCTTAAGAATTTCCTTTATTTGTCTTTTCATCTCTCATCTCTGCTCTCTATGTTTTAGACAAGAAATGTAAATTAAACAAGTTATTATGATGCGCTTAGTATAAGCTAATTTATTTTTTTGGTATAAAAGGATACAAAATTACCGTTGGCTTATTTAAATTAAATAAAATATCGCGGATGGCGGTATATCTTAAGGGGTATGACGAAGTGCGACTGCTTTGAAACTTTCGTATTTTTCGGGAGTAATGCGTTGAAAATATAATAATACTAATTACTACCACTATTTCTATTAATTTCTATGACTATTTTTATTAATGCTACTACTGCTTTTACTAATGTGAACTACTATTTTTACTAAATTCCTCAACAATTTTTACTAATGGTACTACTAATTTGTACTATTATTTTTATTTATATCAACGACTATCACTAATTTCTAAGACTATTTTTACCACTATTTTTACTACTTTCTTTTACTAATTACTACCTTTATTTTTACTAATTTCTTACTCTATTTTTTTTACTAATTTCTTCTACTATTTCTACTAATTCCTACCACTATTTTTTTAATGCTACTACTAATTTCTACTACTCTTTTTACCAATGGTAATACTAATTACTTCCACTATTTCTTTAGTTTTTACCACTAAATTTATTGATGCTACTACTAATTTCTACTACTATTTTTACTTTTTATTACTAATTTCTTCCACTAGTTTACTAATTTCAACCACTATTTTTATTAATGGTACAACTTATTTCTACCACTATTTTTACTTATTTTTACCACTATTTTTATTAATGCTACTACTAATTTCTAGGACTATTTTTACCACTATTTTTACTAATTTCTTCTACTGTTTTTACTAATTACTATCATTATTTTTACTAATTTCTTCCACTATTTTTTTTACTAATTTCTACCCCTATTTTCACTACTTTCTACCACTATTTTTACTTTTGCTATTTTTACTAATCGTACTAATAATTTATACTACTAAGTTTTAATAAAGCTACTACTAATTACTACGACTACTTTTATTATTTTATACTATCTAAAGAAGTTTTATTTCGGGCTCGCACACTTAAATGCTCGCGTCCTTTTAATAGTTTGTAATTGATTCTATAGCAAAAAGCGTTAAAATCTAAGCCTAAGACTTTGTGCAAGACTCAACAAGATCAACTTAGCTTGCTTCAGTTTACATATTTCTTAATCAGAATTAAATTATAGTCCATTCACTTTTAGCATTTTTTTTTTTTACTACTGACTTTAATGACGAAATAGTTAGAAGGAAAAGATAAATCTATTAAGCAATGCCGTCTGTATGTTCGTCTAATAATTCGAGTAATTATTGACTATCCTAGAAATGTATAGGTATGCGCGTTACCCTCCAAGGTAGGTTCATATTGAAAGAGTAGGAAATTGGGATACTAAGTAGTACCGTCCACTTATTGGTGTTTTGTGAAAATAAAATAGTCGCGATATTTCTGTAGCTATAAAATGTAATTTTTTCAAATTTGATACACTGAATTGGGTTAAAGAAGAGAATACGCGTGCAATATTTTTTTATTGTAATGGAAGTGACAACACTCACTTTTGAGAAAATTGGTATATTTCTGAATCTTAGATAGCCAAAGCCTACCAAATTCGGTAATCTTCCCCATTATACTAATCTACCTACACTTTCCTTCAGTAAAGAAATGCTGGGCATAAAATTCATAGCTAAAGAACTCACAGGTATATTTCTTATTGCCGAAGTTCGAATTTGGAATTAAACTAACCTTTGAGCTCTTTGTACGTCCAAACGACGGTATAACATGCATTATAATATATATTGCATTTTATATGTTATATTCAGTAGTAGTAATACTATATATGTAGATAATAAATTTATTTTTTTTATAATAAAAATTGAGGCTTAAGTGCAGGTTTTCTGAATCGATTGCAATATTAGTTTTCCCCATACATTTTGATCCACACCCATCTAGTATGTGTATTTTGTCAGAGTTATTGCTCTCAATATAGTTATAGTTAGAGCTTTTGATTTCTGGAAATTAATATAGGAGAAATTTTAGGCGATGGCCGCTTTCTCGCAAACTCTCGTGTATCGTCAATCTCGTAAGGCTTGCGAGCTTCTCAATATTCTGTTCGATAAGATATCTGGATTTCTTTCAATACTTATCCTAACCTAAATCAGATGAACCAAGTAGCCAAATCAATCAACTTTTGAGTCTAAGATTTCTCGATACTCGGCTCGCGAGCGTCTCGATACTCAATTTAATTGCATTCATTTTTTACTTTACACTTGTGCATGCTATGTTATTTTTACTTTAAACAATGAAATAAAAAGTCTCCAAAAATACTCTACATTTCTCGGGAGAACATCGAAACTCGAGTGCGAGCAGAAATCGATATCCCTAGTTATAATATATTTTAAATATCAACAAACTCGGTCCATAAATGCAGGTAATGTAAATATATTAATATTCACGACAAGTAGATTAGTTCGTTTAACTTTCACTTTATAATTGATGACTTGACTTTATGGCAGTGAATAAAGTTAATATACTTAGGGCGGATCATTTAAGAGAAAATAAATTATATTAACAATAATTTTTATGAATTCAAGACCATTTATTTATTAAAGTTATTAAAAGAGCAACTATGGTAAAAGTTATAACGGCTATTTCGTGGGTATTGAACCCACGTCCTCCACGACATACTCGTACTCGTTATGGCCACGAGTGCAATGTTATTGCTTCTTCACCTTTCTATTTTGCAAACACAATTGTGGTTTTTTCCATAACTTCCTAAAAAGGAAATGACCTTGAGCTCATAAAAGTGTCAGTCGATAAATAAATAAGCCGAGAAATTAATATACGTGATTAAATTATTTTAAAAGTTCTTCGCAAAATAAATATATATATTATAAACACTTTATTGATATTCTTTCACAGTTAATACGAAATAGATGTAGGATATAAATTATATGTCAAAAGGGCTTAAATTTTCACAAAATATTAAATAAAAAGTACGGACGCACTTTTGACGTGATTTTAAAATTTTTTTCTTCTGTTTGTCAGAAAATTATAATATATTCACTTTTAAGTTAAGTTTATACCAGTTTCGTTTTTGTATTCGCTCCATTATGACGTGCGAACTCAATCTCACTGAGTATGGCCAAAAGGAATGCGGACGCTGCATAAGTAACTCTAAATTATATTAACCAAAAACTAATCTCTAGTTCATTTAATGATTGTTGATACTAAATTTATTAGACCAAAAAACAAAAAAAAAAAAAAAGAATGTATGACTCCCTCTATTTTTGAAACAGCATCAATAAGTTGGCAATATATCGGAGGAGAAACTTGGTTGAGTTTCTAGAAAGAGTAGAATGTATCAATTATAGAAATATTTATGTATGTGTACTTTATATATTATGGTAATTTCATTTTCATTTCAAATTTCATGATATTTTCATTTTTTTCTTCAAGAATAATGTTTACCTCTATAATCGCAACTAGCCAGCTTATATGAGAATGCCTGTGTAAATGTTAACTTCTAACTATTCTATTAAAACATGGACAAGAAAACAAATTGAGTTTACTTAATAGAGCATTAAATGACGTACACAATTGAGAAACGAAAATGAAAGCATAAGAGATACAAATTATAAGCAATGCCTTGACAACTAGTGCGATTAGTAATCAAAACTAATTCAGATTTCACAACAATTAGTATAAAACTCAATGGCGAAGAAGAAATTGCCACAGTTAAGTGCTCAGTGGAATATCTTACTCAGATACCAGAATAATTATTAACAAAGCTGAGTATTTGTGAGCAAGACATCATGGAATAAAATCTATTGTTGAGTAAAAGTATTTACATATAATAATAATAACATAATAAAATCATTAACACTTAACAGGCATATGCATATAATATAATTATTGTTATCAATTATGTGAGTAGTTGAAATGAAAGGGCTGAGAGTAAAACGCAAATGACTGACGACTGTTATGTATAAATAGACATCATCGTAGGTACTATGTAATTGGTACACTAGTAATAAAATAAAAACCAACAATAAAAATAAATATATTTTCATATATACCAGCTGCTTGAAAGTGTTAATGACACAAAAAACAATACAAGCAAGAAAAAAATGTACGTACATACATATATACAAAATGCTAGGCTTATTAATCTCAACAATTAAAAAACAGACGCATATAAACTGTACCGCAAATCTAAAAATAATGTAGGACTTCATGCAACTTACAGTCGTTTGCAAAAAAGAGTTTGATGTCTTACACAAATTTCTATATCTGAACTAGATTTTTAAAGTAGAGAATGGAATAAGAGGACAATTTTTTTGGCAGTTGGAAAGCACCGGAATTTCGGATATGATGCATCTTTTGGGAGAAACATCATCGGACATACAGAAAATAAGCAATACTTTTGCAGAGTTTATTCATTCTGTTTATGTTTCTCAATCTATAATCAGAGTAGAAATTACTACACAATGTTCAGCTCGCCGACATTTAAGATTTTCCGGCTTTGATTTAAAGAAATATTACATGACCATTCGGCCTTGATAAATCCCTCCTATTTTATTAAACAAAACTTTGCTACATCGTTAGCCCAACCATTAACAATAATCCCCTGGCTTCTGATGAATTTTTACATAATTGGAAAAAGTCTCTTGTCATACCGATACATAAGTTTGGAAGCAAGTCGGATGTCCAAAATTATCGTCCGATCTGCAATACCCTCCTCTATACCTGAACTCTTTGAAAAACTGTTTTATAATTTGATTCTCTATCTAATTTCAGATCTCATATCGCCGTATCAGCATGACTTTATAAAGGGGATTGCTACGAACTTATGTTTTGGCTGCTTAATTACTGTTTTTCTTAGGCCATTCTTAAAAAAATGTCCGAAATAGTATCAAAACTCTCATTATTATGACTCCGTTGAACATTTATTTTAAATATTTGTATGTCAACCCTTTAGGCTAAACCAGTTTTTTTAAACTTAAGGTGATTTCTTTGAAAAATATTTTTAAAATCTGTTTTTATTTACAAAAACTCGATTTTTTTTTGATGAATTCGCGCAAGTTTTAGTATTTTCCCTTTATTATTATAATATATGTATATAACAAACGGTAGAAGTATGAATTTGGTTCCATACTCCGACTGAGCCTAATCGGCCTAACCCCGATTCAAAACATGTAATTACGGCACAGAGAACTGCATCGGAGCTCTAATTTCCATGTAGACTTGAACATTTACTCGCAAAAGGCTTTCACAACATTGATCGAGATGCTTAAATTGTTCACATTACTTGAATTATAATATTATATGCCCGATTCAGCATAAGAATAACCTTAAACTACCAAGGCTTTTCTGCGAAGCATGCCTAAAGTTATAAGTACCGCCTGATTCCATGATTTCGCAGTTTTCTGGAAGTTCACCTGTTTGAAGATCATTTAATAGCAGCCAAATTTTATGGCTTATCGGCGTACATTCTATTACATATAATAATGTTGGAGCACTATCTATTCCATTCCGATAAGCGATGTACAATTTTTTATATCGCGTAACGAAAGTCGCGTCTGAATATCGCATAACGAAAGTCGCGTCAGAATCGCTTTACTAATTTTTAATTTAATAAATTTAATTTAATTTCAACCACTATTGTTACTAATGCTACCATTAATTGCTACCACTATTTTTTAATGTTTACTACAATTTTTATTAATGCTACTACTAATTTCTTCCACTATTTTTGCTAGTTTCTACCACTATTTTTATCTACTTTCTACCACTATTTTCAGTAGATTCCACAGCCATTTTTACATATTTCTTCAACTACTTTACTAATTTCTACCACTACTTTTACTAATGGTACATCTAATTTCTAGCACCATTTTTATTAATCCTACTATGAATTTCTACCACTATTTTTACTATTTTCTACCATTATTTTTATCTACTTTCTACCACTATTTTTACATACTTCTACCACTATTTTCAGTAGATTCAACCGCTATTTTTACCAATTTCTTAAACTACTTTACTAAGTTCTACCACTATTTTTACTAATGGTACAACTAATTTCTAGCACCATTTTTATTAATCCTACTATGAATTTCTATCACTATTTTTACTATTTTCTATCACTATTTTAACTAGATTCTTACTTTGCTTTTACTAATTTTTACCACAATTTTCACTACTTTCTACCACTATTTTTACTTATTACTACCACTATTCGTACTAATTTCTACCACTATTTTTAGTAGTTTCTTCCACTGCTTTTACTTATTTCTACCCCTATTTTTACTAATTATGCTAATAACTTCTACCACTATTTTTACTAATTATACTACTAGTTACTAAGACTACTTTTATTAATTTCTAGTATCACAAAGAAATTTTACTTCTGGCTCGCGCACTTAGGCCCACCGCGTGTTTTGAAATTTATTTGTCGTGCGTTATATAAATTTGTTATTATCTGTGATAACGGAATTTAAACACAAGATCTGATTTCAGCTAGAATGAAAATCGAGGAGTGTTTAGTCAAAAGATTATGTGTTAAATTATGATTAAATTTAGTTGCTGTTTAAATATTAGATATAAAACATCCTGCTTTTGAAAACCTACCCAAATATGAAAATTTGTTTGGCATGAATTTTAAAAGTACTATAACTTTGGTTACCAGCTGATTCTTGCTGTAAAAACATTGTATTTTCTCATTTAAAAGTCGTCTACCCTAAGTCCCTTTGACGGTACAGTTAGGCGTTTTAACCAAACAAAAACAATAAGAACTTTACTTCATTGTTGAGCAACATGAATCTCAGCAACAATTCTACAACATTCCTTGTGGTCGAATATTGTGCGCATGTCCCATTGCCGGTCAGCACTCACTCGCACATATCGCTCACCATTTAATTCACTCTGTTTTTGTATTACTCTCTGCAACTGATAAGGAAGCTTCATAAAGTCACGTGCAATCAAAATCAGTTACATCAAAAACAACGTACAGGGATGCCAACATGGAGACCATTTCTTCTATATATGTATATGTAAGTTATATATGTATGTATAATAGTGCAACAATAATAACAAAGCCGGCAAAACAAAAACAGCACAAAGGATGTGAAGGCAACTGTAACTACGGCAGTGCGGCAATGATAGTAACAACAAAATAATTACATATGTACATACTTATGGGCATATAAACAAATTACAATAACACTATTGTAGAGAAAACGAAGAAGTACAAGGTTGCCTGGCACAACGCGATTACCAACGAGGACTTTCGCTCAGCTAAGCATCCTATAAAGGATATTCGCTGTTATGAGGCTAATCCGTTCGCTGATTTTTTGTTGTTTGTTGTTTGTTGTTTGTTTTTTGTTTTTTTAGTGTTGTTGGGGCGTTTTTTGTCTTTTTTGTTCCTTGTATTATTTTAGATGAAATTTAGTTTGCAACATTTAGATGTACGTATATTATCTCCCACCATTTAGTTGGCATTCAAAACGGACCTACACAAGTATACCAAACATACTCTCAGTCATGTTAACAATGGCGGCCAGCGCCTCAAAGCAAAAGTATTACATACAAAGTGAGAGAGGACCCTGAGACCACTGAATAGAGCAACACACACACACACACACACACAGCAACAGAGATGTGAATGCTGTTGGTAGGGTGTATGGTGGGGGGGGGGAATGGTGCAAGGTAGTTAAACGAGCGCCGTTTCGCGCGCTGCCAAAGGAAAGGCCGTGGCCATGCTGCTTGGTGTTGCTGTGTTTTAATCATTGTTGCTGCTGTAAGGTTTGTCATAGCAAAGGATGCAAGTTGGCGATGAATCGTGGCAACCATGTGGCTGCGCAACTGAGATGTGTGGCATGTGGCATGTGGCAGTTGTAGTTTGACTTCGCACGGGAGCTGTCCGTTAGAACTCGCAGTGACGCGCTGCTCGACAAAGTAAGCGCGCTACCTCGCGGGTTAAAGATTTTCAAGTGCTTAACACAAAAATACACAGCTTCGTGTGTGTGTGTGCGTGTATGTGTGCGTGTGTAACGGAAGTAACACAAAGTGCTAAACGTTCAAAAACAAAAAACAAAAAAAAAACACAAAGCAAATACGAGTTAGTTGCAAAGTAAAGCCAAACAAAAAAAAAAATTGTACGTAAAAAGATCAGTGCTAAAAAAAAATTCCAAAGTGTTCATAAACGAAAATAGCCAGTGAATGTGTTGGTGTTTGTGTGTCACGACTGTTACAGCTTTAACTGACGTAAAGTTGAAAACGGAAATAAGGCGTGACGGTTGAGATTTGAAAAGTGGATTTCAGTAAAGTGCAAACAAATACAGGAAATCTGGAAAAGAGCAACAAAAGGAAGCAGCAAGCAGAAAAGGAAGAATAAAAAGTAAAATATTTTAAATTTTACCTGCATGAATAAAAATTTGTATGATTTATGTGGAAAGCAACTAAAGAGTTCAAAATATCTAGCTTTCAAAAATTGCGTTAAATGCGCAAACAGTTTTTTTCTTGTGTGCTAAAAATGTAATGCGAAGGGCGTGGCGGCTGTTTAATGTGCGCGCATGTATGTATGTGTGTATGTGTTATCGCGAAAAAAAAAACAATTTTTTTTATGTATGCAGCATCACGCAAGGCCATTGCTGCTAAATAAGCTGGTTTAAATCTTGTCTGCTATTAAAAACGCACCTACTACATGACATATCTGAAAATAATTACAACAAAAAAAATCGAAATGATCTTCAATTAAACTCAGTACAAATAAAAACAAGTTAGAATTAATGTAATAATATTGTTTCCAATTTTTTTTAGAAATGATTCCTATGTATGCAATTCGAATTTATTTCGTATTTTTCCCTATCATCAACAGTTTTTGAAGGACGCCAACTCAGACATTTCTAACACTGCGAAACTAGAGCAGATCATAAAATATTTTTTTAAATTTATATTATCATTTCCATTCTTTCTTATTCTTATTATTTGGTACATCAAAAACAAGCAATCTTAAAAAAAAACAGGGTGATAAGAGAAACGAATACGAATTTGAAAAAATTTTTTAAATTGATTTTCAATTTTTATAAATTTGAGAAAGCGTCGCTCAGAAATGGTAGAAGATGCGGTTCTTACTCAGATGTTTGTTTTCCTAGAAAATAAAAATTAATAAAAAAAAATTACAAACAATGTAAAATATATTATATTTAAAATATTTAACTTAAAAAGGAAGGATTCAGAAGATTATTTTATGCAATCATTTTCCGAAATATTACTAGAGCTTGCATACTTTTAGAATTTAGTAATTTAGTAATACAAAATCTCAGATAAAGTAACAGTATTTTTTTAAGTTATGTATTTCATTGTCACTGGATATATTTGCCCATCTGAATAGTATGACGAAATAACTTAATCAAAATTGTCCCACATCAAAGGTAGAAGCACCTAATTACCTTTCATAAACATTTAAAGAATAAGTGGAAGAAGAAGCAAATATTAAGAGAAACTATTTAATTTCCACCCTGACTGTATTTCCAAAGCAATAAATCTATTTTATAACACTTTTTAAAAATACTTATGACGTTTTCTTTTCTCGAAAAAAATGTTGCCTTCTTATATTGTAACATTTTCATTAGAATACCTAGCGTCCCAAAAAATAGCTGTGTTAGTAGAAAATGATGCGCTTTTCCTTGAACAGAGTGCATTGTTTTCTGAAATGATCCCGCAAACTCGTGAAAGGGTTGACAAAAATACAAAGGGCAACATTTTTTTTTATTGTCCTGCCACACCTTTTTGGAGGCTAAACGAAATCAAAAATTCATCTATAATTCCGCCACTTTCATAATTTTTGAAAATTATTTTCTTGTTAGATATCTATCTGTGTTCATATAGCAGATACGCCTAGTCGACTTAAGCGAACAATGAGTTATTTTACTGACAGCGTTATCTACACTAAGGCGCATAAATATCTAAAGTCCATTATGGAAAATTATATTTGGCAGTGAAATTATTAGGGCTTACTTTTAAGCTTAAAAATGTAAACAAATTGCATTCGATAAAATAACTTAAATTAACTTTAGCTTTGAATTAACGCTGCCCAAATCACAGCCTTCATTTAAATACAGGTACCAAAAATAACCGTTATTTTGATTTTTTCGGATAAAAATCATAGGCTCTTGCCTGAAAAACAAAACTCGAATATATCCATGTTATCCTTATGGCATATATTCTACAAATCTGCACTTATTTTGATTTGCAAGCTTTTTTGTTTAATTTTTGCGATCAACGACGATCATTATTCTTGGATTTCAACTTTTTCGATCAAAAATAATCGCTTTTCTTGGATTTAAAAATTTTTCGATCATAATACACACAAACAAATTTGTCGGCGGTGACAATATGTTTTATGATCGAAAAAAAAAATATTACAAAATATTGACCAAACTTGATCAAAAAAATAATAACCCAAGAATACCGATTAAATAATGATTTTTTTTTATATAAAGATTGTAACTATTACCGTCCCAGTTTCAATATAATCGCTTAATTTAAGTTAAGTTTTAGTAATCTGCAAAGTTCCATTTTGAAAAAGCACCTAAGTAATAAGGGAAATTTCATTATTTCATTAAGAGGAATGACTTCAGCTAAATAATTTTTACAAAAACAACCCAACATAAACGATAAAGAGAAATTACCACATCTCAAAATTATGATATTCGACATAAGCTGCCTTTCCATTTATACATACGTATATATATATATATACATGTATATAGATCGCACTTTCCTCAAAAAGTTTATAAATTATATGACGAAATCCTAAAAAGGCTTAAATTTTGAATATTTGCTTTTCAAATACAACATGAATAAAGCATCTTAAATACGAGCGTTACTTGAAAAAAAAAAACTTCGATCGCCACAGTAATTAGTACTTCTCTGGCTGATTTTTCAGTCCAAATGTATGCGAAATAAAATACAGTTTATTATAAGCGAAAAGAGTAAAGGTTTATTAATAATTATTACACATTAATTATACATTTTTTCGAATAATCTATAAATGTTCTTTAAAGACTTATATTATAAAAATCTTTTAATAACTGTTATCGGCGAAATAAATACTTTCGAGCGTTTGAAGACTTTTATTTCGGAACTTATGTTATAAAAGTCTTCTCCTAATTGTTATAAGCGAGATAAGGTTTTTAAGTCCTGAATGTTTTTTACTTTGAGATTTATATAACAAAAGTCTTTTCATAATAATTATGAGTGAGGAACAATTTTTTTTAAGTCTCGAAGGACGGAGTTTTTTTAAGACGGTTTCGGAATTAATTCGGGATCATTTCGGAATTAGTTGAGTACTATTTTGCGTCCCGAAACAGTTCCGTCTTTCAAAACTTAAAAAAAAAATTGTCCTAGTCATAATTATTAAGCAATTTTTTAAAAGCTTTTCAACGATTTTTCTCACTCATATTTTTAATGAAAACACGTTTATAATATAGTTTCAAATTAATAAATATCGAGAATTTATAAAATTAATCTGACTCATAATTATTTTCGAAACACGTGTATAATCAACGGTAACATTATTATTATTCTGGATCTCTGACTTTAACATGCAATTCAATATTGCAGTTGATTTTACATTTTGGTATCTCGTAATCGGTAGATTACGACTTTTATTTTTTTTTGTGATATTATTTTTTTTTTCAATTATTTTTGCTTAATTTTCTTCAATCATAAGATTGTTTTCTGTGATCGATTGATTGTCGTTTTTAAATAAACGTATATCACATGCACACCAAAAATTTTGATATCAACCCAATATGATTTAAGAAGTTAATATCTAAAATTAATGAAGAAACCCTAGTAGGTAAATAAAAATTTGAAAATTACTTATAATTTCAAAATCATGTAGAGAGGAAATTTCTTACCCAAATAGTTCAAATCATCGAGATTAAGTTAGTTGAAGGGAAATATGTTTCAGCTATTTGTTGTTTTTTTTCCAAAAACGTTAAATTTACAATCATTTTCTGTTCATATAGAAAAGCCCCACATTTTTTAACACATTTTATTCGAAACTGATTTTTTCATTCGTTTTGTTCCCCTTACGGTTTCCCCAAGTTTTATTTATTTTTAGATTGCTAAATTAATTTTATTATTGATCGCTGAGTATCTGCATCATCCTCTCATTATTTGGGTGGAGCGAATGAAATATACACACGCTAATGAAAAAATAGCATTGTAAACATTAGGCACATATAAAATTACGCACACACTCCCCGCAATGCGAAGCAGCAGTCATCGATTAATATTTGGCTTTGCGTAAAAAAAAGCTAATGCGAATGTAAATTTATTATTTACACTTTCAAAGCGTCAAAGCAGATATTTCGTATGTATGATTAAATTACAAATTTTGAAATTGATAAATTTGTGTGGAATCAATTACAGCCCGATATTGCTTATTTTTTTATATATACTCGTATGTGTGCAAATTTTTTACTTATTCTTATATTTTCATCATCTTTAAAGTT
This sequence comes from Anomoia purmunda, assembly GCA_951828415.1. Taxonomy (NCBI): domain Eukaryota; kingdom Metazoa; phylum Arthropoda; class Insecta; order Diptera; family Tephritidae; genus Anomoia; species Anomoia purmunda. The sequence continues at coordinate 28,085,101 of OX639996.1, read as the reverse complement.
GTGCGTGAAACCTTGTTCAAAAATCCATAAAAAATAATGTTGAAAACAAAACAGAAAGTGGTGAAAACATAATAATCTACAAATGAATACTTCTTTTCTTAAATATATGAAAGCGAAATTCTATACTTACTCATAGAACGCAAAGCAATATAAATCCAATTAACAAAACTGCTAAAAAAAAATAACAAAAGGTGCTGCTGAGTTCTACATGTCGTATACGTAACATAATTGTTGTACTTTCTTGCGCAGTACATCCATACATGCATATTCATCTACATATACTATATAAGTGTAAATATGCATGTGTTAGTAGTTCCAAATATTCAATTTGAGGCGTCTCAAACTTTGACAACACTAAGGTAAGGGTATTCATATTTTGTTCATTTGAAATAAAAAGTATTTATTTCTTAGTTGTTATCCAATGTGTGCACCAGATATTTTTGGTTTGGTGTAATAAACGCATGCTCTGTCTTCGAGGCATAAACACATCTACGTTCATATACAAAGTTGGTTGTTCTGTTGAAATATTTTAGCAATTACTTTTGGCTAACTATTGGATGTAGTTAAAAACAAAGTTTTAAGTAAGAAACTTTTACATTTTTTTTTTATAAAAGATTTGGATTTATTGTTCTGAACAAAAAAAAAACAAATTGTTAAAGGCACAAATATTGTTTAGACTGAAGTCCGTTGATATGTATAACTCTAACAAAATCTATAATCTTAGTTATTTACTTTTCATTTCTTTTGTTTTTATGTAAGCAGAATCCATAACATGTTTCTTTTACTGCTGTATATTTCAACTTGACTCATGTGAAAGTGATATAGCTAAAATTAATAGCAAACATTTTTTTTTCTGCTTTACAAATATTAGGTCGAGTAAAAATAAATCCACTACTTTTCCAATAGATGGCTTTAGTAGTCTGTACCTCGCGTTGTATTAGGTCATCGGCTTACGCTATTTTGCGTCAGAAAGATAAGATTTCGTACTGAAAAAGGACTTTTTAACAAATTTTGTGATTCCTGACTCAGTATGGTTTGACCAAGCGTTTAAGGGTAACACCAAAAAAGAGAAAATATCAGAGATCCAGAATAATAATAATTATTTGACTGTTGAGTTTTAAAAAAAAGTCATACTAATTTTAATACAAAATCTATTGATAATAATTATAAGTCAGGCAAATTTCTTAAGTTAACGGTATTTATTATTTTGAAACTTATATTACTATAAATGGCTTTTCATAATAATTTTGAGTTAGAGCAGTTTTTTAAATCAACAACATATATTACTTTGAGACTTATACTATAAAAGTTTTTCTCAGTACGAGTATTCATCAGCGAGATACAATCATATTTAAAAGACTTTTATATCGAGACTTACATATATTGCAATAGTCTCTGCATAATAATTATGAGTACAAAAGTTAAGCCATGCGAAGAAAAAAGTGTGGAAAAGTTATATCTTTTATGCGAAAATTGTTTGGGAAATAAGCGTAGTTCTGATTACGTTACTAAAGTGGGAGAATTTTTTAAAACATATGAAGTAATGGGGTGCACAATGTGAATATCATTTGGATAATTTTCCTGAAGATCTTAGTATGTTCAGTGACGATCAAGGCGAGCACTTTCGATAAGAGGTTATTGTAATGCAAAGTAGCTTTCTAGGAAAAAATTAGATCAAAATGCTAGCAAATTATTGTTGGTCCCTCTTCCGTGAAACACCTGACAATTTATTGAATAATGTTTTAAGTATTTTATGTAATCGTTTATAAGTCTGTATATATATATGTATATATATCTATCCTACAGTTTTTTTCAAAGTTTTCAATGAAACCGAGAATTTTCATTGCAATTTCGGTTTTTATTTATTTCAGTCAATTCTGAACAATGATATCTTATTTTTCTCAGAATAGAACGTTCTTGGCAGAAACTGACTTAAATGTAAATAAGTTCTAGTAAAATTGTAGAAAAACGACCTACCAAAGTTGACAATTTAAAAAAATGTTGTGTAAATCTCAGATTAATTCCAATTTTTTTCACAGATTCAAACTGTTTTCGCGAAAGTCATTATTGTTCTAAAAAGTGCCAAAATTTTTGTTTTGAAAGATATATCAAAACCTAAAAAGCTAAAAAATTAGAGATGGTTTTGTAGACGAGGTCATGCCAAATTGGTTTTATGAATAAATTGAGAATTTAAGGGTGTTTGAAAATTTTCAAACACATTTTCGTGAACCACTCGATGAGATCTACGACCTCTACTACGTCACTTTTAAAGTGTATTTTAATATGAAATTCACAACGCCAGCGACTACATGATTTACAAAATCCTTTAAAAATTTTCACTTTTGTAAAAAATGTGTTGTTTTTGCAACCTCAGACACCACTTCAAATAAATAGTATACTGTCTTCATTTCCCTACAAATAAACCGCGAAAAATATCTAAAAGTTAAACGTTGAGTACGTGATATTGAAGGGCACATTCAAATTAAAAAGTGAAATCCTTATATATCGTCAGATTTTCGTTTTGTTTTTATAACAAATTCATTAGAAAACAAAAAATGTGAGATAAAAATAAAATAACTGGCTATCATACATAGGCTGATATATATCAAATATCTCATGGAGGGCAACATCTGTAATTAATACCATTCTTCTTACGGTTAGTCAGTGAAGACGAATTAGGTAAATTTAAAGTTTTTTCTTCAAAACTTCACACTTTTGAAAAAAATCACTTTAATACTTAACGTTCCATAAACTGTTTTCTGATGCCAAGTCAAAACTAAAAGTCAATCATCTCACATCGAAGTTAATCCTCATCATAAACTATTGATGCCCAAACCGAAAGGAAGAAAGCATGAATTTTAAAATTTGAACGTAAAAAGAAACCAACATTTTTGAATTTCAACCGTACAAGATTGAGATAGAACAAACATTAAGTTCATGCGACGCTACTGCCTTGGTTCGTTTTGTTCCTACCGCCGTTTGCCGAGTTTTCACAAACAGTTTGCGCAAATCAGAGTTGCACAGAGTATTTAAATGTGGATTAATCTTCTCGGTGACGAAACTTTTAAGTCAAATTTTTTCTTGGCGGAATTTTGCCAAATCAAGTGGATTGGTGAGATAATTCCGATAATTATAAGATTAAGCTTTGATCAGGACTTGGTATAATGCTCTAAAATTTCAAATGAAACAATGTGAATAAAAAATTCCCTCCATAATTTTCTTACCGAGCCTATAAGCTCGTTAATCTATGCATTTATCTCAAAAGTTAGAAACTTGCGCTGCTCACTTGTTTATTTTTGAAATAAACACAACTACTCTAACTAAGCAAATAAAAATATAACGAAGTGATAATCTTAGCAAAATTCCTCCAAAGTATATATTTCTACATGAAAAATTCCCTCCCATAATGGCAGCAATTGGCGATTTTTCACAAACCACCAGACGGAGATAGATTAAAAGAGAACTGCTTGCGCCACATAAATAGTTGAACATCAGAAAAACATTGGCGTTGCGAAAAACACCTAAGTTATAAAAAACAAATAAAAACAAATAAATAAAAGGAAAACGGATGAGGGCAACTGAAAGCAGAAAAAATGCGGGCTGCAAATCAGTGGAAATAAAAATTTATTCAATCCTAAAACTATATATACATACATAACAGTTAAATTCCAACTTCCCAATTTACCAGCATAAAGCGCCAATTCGCCATTGTGCTATACTTATCTTAGAATAGGAATATGTAAAAGTTGGGCAAAAATCCTTTAGTGAAATTATTAAAGGAGTAGATGGGCTGAAAAGCGGCGCTAACATTCTTTGAATCTGTGAAGCTCAGCTCATTGAGATGAGGTGTATTTTATGTATTCATTTGTGTATAAAAGTATGGAAACAAAAACAAAAATACAAACACGAATGTATCATGTGTAGAATGAGAAAAAATTGTGTCGAAAATTCATTGCGTAGGGAACGTTAAACATGAAAAATATGGCGAGATTTTTTTAATATACTCGCAGGAGGATAAAATTTTATTTTGGAAACCATATAAAAAACATAAACTATGTAGTTCTAATAGAAGTTTTTAAAATTTTGGTAAATCTACACACTTCTAACGTTACTGAAATAAATGAAACGTTACATAAAATAATCGTATGCATAACATTTGCAACAAACAGTAGAATAAATCTATTGGTTTACTTTTTGTACGCAAAAAATTTCCAAGCGCATCTACTTGGAACTAATCCGATCATTGAAAATGACTTTACTAGCAAAGAGTTTATTTGGAAACTGTTGTAGAGTAAGTCTGGATGTTGCGCCACAAATTGAGGGACCAAAAGTTCTTCGCCGAATTCGAACGGCAGATTTTTATGAGAATTTTTCCATAATGAAAAATAATAGGAGGTTTGACATTTACAATAGAAAAATGTTTTTTTTACTTTTTCAGTTTTACTTCTCCTGTCCAGGATTGTTATACGAGGCATACACTACAAACTCGTCAAAGGCGGCAGCCGATTATCTAGGATTATAAAAAACGAGAAAAAAAACAATGAAATATAGTATTTTCTGGCGGCTGGCCGAGGAAAGTGACTTCAAAAATGAAATAAAAGATATTTTTTAATAGCATTGACTAACAAAAAAAAAATTTAAATGCTTATATGACCAAAAAATCTCGTTTAATCTTATATAGGAATTTGATATTCTAGGGATTAAATTGGTATTACTAAGAACAACCAAAGCTTTCTAGCATAGACTAATCACTATAACCGCCGATAGGCAACGTTTTTGGTTGGTTTACTTTTTGATTTTGTAATTTTGGCGAAATCCACCCCTGGGCTCCATTTATTTAATTTCACCCCTGAAAGATTCAACTCCACACAAATTGTTCGATTTTCAGCAAATGGCCTTGCATCATATTTGAAAAGCGTGGGGGCAATTACACTGCGGAACAAAATTTTGCGGTCGGAGATTTTTAAGTCGATTTAGGGTAATTTGGGGACGCTGATTACGAAAATAATATCAGTTTTGTCGAATTCGCTCTAGTTTTTCAGATAAAGACTTTTAAATATTTCACGAAAAAACCTAATTAAAAATACCTATATGGACTTAAATTATATTCTATTGTATAAAAATTATACAAAAATAAAAAATATTATATATTCTTTTCATTAATTAATTTCAAAAAAATTACAAAAAACTTTTTCTGTAGGACCTCCTTTGATGTCGTTGCTCAGGCAATCCCGTATTAAGTTCCAGCAGTAGTCTGCCATCATGTGGTCGTCCCATCGACCTTGGTATCTTTCTTCCATTATTTTTATGTTTTGGTGAAACCGTTCACCTTGTTCCTCACTGTAATCGCCTAAATTGTCCGGGAATTTGTCCAAATGACTATGAAAATGATGTAATTTAATGCTCATTTTAGCTCCTAGTTTGCGAAAATTTAGAAGCATATCAGGAACAAGTTTTGTATATTCTGGGGATTTATGGTTTCCCAAAAAAATTTTTGACTACATTAACAAAGCTTAGCCAGGCTTCAGATTTTATTTGTGACATATGGTTTAAGAATTCAGTGTCTTTTAGAAGGGTACGTATTTGAGGACCATCGAAGACTCCTGCTTTTAATTTTTCCATACTAAGGACTGGAAATTTTTTGCACACATATTCGAAACAGTCACCTGTCTTATCAAGAGCTTTGATGAACTATTTCATTAGCCCAAGCTTGATGTGAAGTGGTGTTCATTTCTTGCACGACTGTCCCATAAACATATAAAACAGGCGTATTTAGTATACCCACTTTGTTGGCCCAATAAAAAATTCACCATCTTCAAGTCCACGCATAATGGCCACTTACGTTGTGCATATAAAATCTTTGCTAAAACAATTTTTACATTTTCGTATTCTTCTTTCAGTTTGGTACTATGACCGATTGGAACCGAAGCAAGTGTATTTCCATTGTGTAGCAACACACATTTCAGACTTCTTTTTGAGCTATCTATAAAAAGCCCCCAATGTTCGGGATTATATTCGAGAATGGCCATAGCACTCAAGAGTCCAGAAATATTGTTACAATATACAAGATTGTCTTCTTTGGTGAAGTAAGGCTGGCAGGAACTGTAAGAGTTTTCAGGTATTTAGGCGAAGTCGTCGAATTAATGTTTAGTTGTATTAACTCACCCGACTTAACCGGCTGCCCTTGCTCTCTTGCCAGGGAAATAAAATATTTAAACCAACGAACTACTTGTTTTAATAATTTATATAACAAAACTTATGGAGGAATAATTAAATTAATACAACTGGAACTGGGTCATATAATTGTTTTCATTAATTTCTTAAGTTTCGTTTATCTCAAGAACTAGAGCCAATCCAAAAAAAGTAAAAATACAGTTCGTAAGCCTGCTACTAATGTTAATAAAAACTATTAACAAAATCATGACCGCAGGTTTTTTTTTTAGTTTTTGTTACGCAGTCTTATTAATAAATACTATTTCAAATTAATGATACTTAGAAAAAGCGTAGAAACCCCTTTAATAAGTTCCTCAAAACGTAGATTTAATATAACAATATAGTACAAACCATCCCACGCTTTTTTGAAAATGATATAGATTTATTTCTGTTAATTATTTTACATTTAAATTAAGCATCGTTTTCTGCTTTTTAGTTCTATCTACCACTAAAGCGCGTTTTTTTTGTAGTTTTTTAAACTATAATTTTTTACTTAATACATGAGATGACTCAGCAAAAAAACAGCAGACAAAACAAAAAGCAATAGTAACGTGTTTGGAAAAAGGAGCAGCAACTTTGGTGTGAAATACGTAAAACCACGCACAGCCGATAACATTCACCAGCTTAAGATATAATAATATGCATAGTAACAGCAACAACAAAACGCAGATACCGCAGGATACTAACGAAGCGTGTAAGGGCTGCAGGCGTGCTTTTCATACAAGGTGAATATTTTAAGATAGATTAGTTAGTTAGTTAGTTAGTGTGAGTGTAAGGAATTACAGTGATGTGTTTTATTGTGCTACTACTACTTCTACATTGGCGAGTATCTACATATGTGGCAGTATCTTGCAGCATCTTAGCTCATACCCAATAGGAACACTTTCTGTTATCTAGCACGTTATATACAAGTAGCATGTAAACTTTCCGTAAATTCATGTAGGTCATCGGGACGAATCTAACGCATAATCTGCGAGAGGGAAAGAGCACGATATTCATTGAATTGTATCATTTACTCTTTTTACATGCAGTGGGAATAGGAAGTGTAGTGGTAGATTTGTTTAGGTCACTATTTCCGGGTACCGTGCTAGAAGTATACTGGTAAAATAATTTGTTATATGTCATATATAATTCATACAGAGGAGCGATGACTGAAAGTTACAGTATTTCTTCAATCACATTTACATACAAAGACTCCGTGAACTATTTGACCGTTTCTTTACGCTACGTACCTATATAATTTTAACAATTTTTGGAGCCAATCCTTATACCACGAGCCACTTCATTAGGTTTAGTACAGGCAATGTACGCCTTTGACTAAGTCTGGGTAAATCTTGGCAGATGAGTGTGAAATTTGGTGAAGAAGTCCATTTTTCTTTTTGCTAAAATACGGCTGGTTTTTCTTCAAAATATCGTAGAACTGGTCCAATAAGTAGACGTAACATTCGGCTTTAATTGTTTCCCCTTATTAAGGTTCCCCGAATTCGGGGAATACAGGTTCCTTCCGCGACTTTGAAATCGCACAACAAACCAAACAATCCTGCCAATTGTCTTACGCTCCTGTTTGTGGTCAACGCAACGCAGAACATGGCGCTAACTTTCTCATATCATAACTATGTAGCTGTTAGTGAACGTATTGCTATGATGTTCATCATTTCTAGAATTAACAGTTTCAGCTTAAATTGTACGCACATCGCGTTGGCCGACTGAACCGACACGTTGTTGAGATTATGTTTAACGGCTTTAAAGCTAAGATAAGCAAGGAATGAAATTTTCGTCTAACAATTGGAAAAGTCTTAAAAGCAGTTTGTATATTACCCAAATTTTTGTTTATACAATTGACGCATACTGTATGAACGGGAATACTTTTGTGGCTTGTTTTTTTTTTTATAAGAACAACATCCATAAATATTGGCATTATCTAGCGGCAATTTACGAAATAATATGGGTAGAATTCTACCCATCAGTTGGGAAAACACTTAATTCAACTCCAAATAGCCCTGTTTATTACATAGCCAATCAAAAGTAATCGATATTGTTCCAAACTACTTATGGTTTCATGACAATGTCGTTAAATTTCAGCTTGATTGAAAACTTTGCCATTAGGTATATTTTATTTGAATATTAAATTTTAAGGGGAATCCCACCCAAAGGTCGCTGAACGATTAAAATAATAAAAAATATATGTTTTTATATTTTGACAACAAACTCGGATGGCGCATTCACTGTGTATTCATTAGACTTTGTGAAAAGACTGTTTACAATTTGTGTACCACCTTCACAGAATCAGCTGTCATGCAGAAGCGAACAACTCGCCTGCAGCCAACTGCTATGCGAGCATCAGTTGAGCGATGGCAAGAGAGAAATAAAGAGAAGATTGTGACTAGTTTCTACAGAGAGACAACGGCGAATATCTCTAGTTACCAATGTCAGGAATACACTTAAGATTCGAAGGAAACAATTTTGGTGGCTCGTGTAGTGAAAAAAATATCAAACCAATGTTTAGGGATGATGAGTTCATGTCCCTGAACTCGAAAAATGTCAGATGGGAATAGCAATGGAAAATCTTAAAAACAACTATGTTTTTATATAAAAAAAATAATCAAAACTAAAAAGAGACAACATAAATTGTCAAAACTTGTCATTATACGAATGAAGACTCACACTCCTAGCGTGGATATGATGAACCGAATATTTTCCCAGAACTTACACCACCCTTTCAAAATGTTCTTTAATATTATAGATGTGGATAATAATATACGAAAGAAATAATATCGGCGGTGTGAAGAGATCTAAAGAAATCTCTTACTCGTTGACCTTAGTAAAGAACTTGCCGAGGTCTCTAATGTTATTGAGAGATTTTACAGGAAGTATAGTGAATCTTAAATATTGGTGTATGATGTTACTCGAAACAGGTGTCTAATTGATAGATAGGAAAGCCAATCTCTGGTCCACCGTATGATGGAGAATTTGAAGCGAATGAAGTTCATTAACGGAATGCAATTAACTGAACAAACATCAATTACAAGTGCTACGTGTTTTCTGCTATAAGACAATGAAGAAACGCTAGTTTGCTTAGATCATAGTGTAAGCCAGGCAAAAATATGAAAACCGTCTACAGGTCCTTCAACATTTCATTTCAGCAATTGATAGTATTTTATTTTTATCAACTTTAACTGCAGCGAATTAAAATCAAAATCGTGCGCAAACTAAAATTTGTTTCCAAATAAAAAATCAAAATAAATTAAAAGTGGTGGTCCATCGGGTGGGTAGCGGTAAATAAAGTATACAATATTACAAAATTAAGCAAAAATATATTTCGCTAAGAAGAAAATTAAAATTCACCTAGGTTTATATTTATAGTCCTAAGATTATAATTAAGTTTTTTTTTTTTAAATCCTATTCGCTTTGTATGCATTTTGTTTAGTGGTTCTTCGGTCATCCAACTAGTGAATTCTTCGAACAGACCTTTTGTAAAATGTAAATCTTGCGGACAAATATCATGACCGAAAATTATGGTAAAGAGTTGAAACGCCCGTAAACCCTTAACAACTTTTTTAAATCACAACGCCTCAAAAGTCTGGTGTGGAGTTTTACCTAAACCGTCTCCAATCGGAACCAACCAACATTTATATGTTTTATCTTCGACTATAATACTAATAGCATAGAGAAAGGGGTTGAGGTTTGGTGTATGTGATATACAAATGTAACCACCCTAATATTTATGCATAGCCTAGAACAATTTCGATGACAACTTGGAGCTCATTCTAAGTGCTGACTTCGATATAAACCTACTGAATCCATAGAGCAATAATAATAGAATAACGCTTCGGAACCCACCACTATACCCTAAAAATGTAAATTTAGAAGTGGCTTCCGAAGAACTAACTTTCAATTAGGGAGAAGGGCTTTACAAAAAAAAAAAAAAGCTCACAATAAATACAAATTGCACGAATGTAGGCCACGTCGAAGCCACATTCACCACATTTGCTTTCATATATTGTACATGTGGTACAAACTGAATCCATGCAGTGTGGGTAGTAACATAAATAAATGAAACTATGTTTGTTTGAATCAACACACTGCCAAAGGCATAGGTACTTTTTGTGTCCTTGCCGTTGGGGGTACAATTCCGTTTATCTGCCGTTTCCGGACTTTGCAACAGCAGCAGCAGCAGGAACTTTTTGTTAAACTACGTTATATACCAACGCGCCCTGCACATGTAAATATTTATGCATACCTAGCGGCTTATTTCGTCGCCTATGCTCAGGCTATGCGCAAACACTCTCAATGGGAGTAAATACTCGAAAAACTTTGGAAAATCATATTCCGGTCGGTATGTGTATGTGTGTGTGTGGGTGTGTGTGTTTGCATAAAGGCGAACAAAATTAATTTGTGATGTTGTTGCCCACACATTTCATTCAATAAAAATTCGTATGGTATTTAAACGACATGCAAATTGTTACACAGTTGAAGCCTAACTGTAAATATGTACTCTTACTACAGAGGACTATGTACGTACGTTTAATTCGTTCTGCCTAGATTTCGCATTAATGGATAAATGACAGAAAATAAAATAAAAGAAAAATAATTGAAACGGAAAAGTCGAAAAAGTAAATGCTCACAGAATTTATGTTGTACCAAAAAACAAAAAAAAAACAAAATTTCGCCGCCACTTAATCCTTTTAACAGTTTCCGACAAGCGCTGACACACAAACTGACATAATTTATTAGATGTAAAGAGCAGTGTTGAGTGGTGAAAGTACCCGAAGGCAGCGTGTCTACCGCACATATTCTACCAAAGTGCAATAACTTAAAATTCATAAATTTTAGCTTTACAAACAAATTTTTCATTGCAATGTTCACGTGTTACAATTAACTCGAATGAGACATTTTGACTTAATATACTTTTGTTGAATATGTGCAAAATGTGTATTTACACACAAATGCGCGTTCATAACTATATTAGAAAAATCAGCGCTAATTTCATTTTAGTCACGCTTTGCAAATGCGAACGAGGTTGCGACACATTTTTGTCTGGTTCACTTCCAGTAGTATTTTAGCGAAGGCTTGAATTTATTAATGTGGGGTTATATGAATTTCGAAAAAGTATGTTTTTTCTGTTCACTATAAAATAATAAATAAATACACAGGGGGCAAAGTTCTGATTCCATTATGAAGACTGAAAAAAAAAAAATAAAACCCATTTGTTCTTTTAGTTAAATACCCAAAATCAATACCCGATCGGCACCAAATTTTATATGTGACATCTGCGGTGCTATAGTACTCGTAATAAAAAATTTCGGTATTGATGAAAAAAATTAGAGTTTTAATTTTTTGACTCTTCACTGTGTAATCTCAATTTCGACACCTGTGTGATATGCTCTAAACGTTTCAAATCAGGTCAATATGTGTTTCTCGTACAGTGACGTAATCGACGGGACTGAAAATTGTTAATTTGATATTCAAGAAGAATATTTTATGTACATCACAACCTCTAATTTTCATTCGAGTATCGGTTTTATAAAACCACCCATTTAGCACTGTCTTAAGATAAGATAAGATTTTTCGAATAGATTTTTCGGGTACTTTCTTCAAATAAAGCTTCTTTAGCGGCAGCGATTTTTTACATCGCGTAACGAAAGTCGTGTCAGAATCGTATAAACAAGTAGCGTCAGAATATCGCATAACGAAAGTCACGTCAGAATTGCATTACTAATTTCTACCACTATTGTACTACTAATTTCTACCACTACTTTCACTATTTTCTACCACAATTTTTACAAATTTGTACCACTATTTTTTATTAATGCTACTACTAATTTCTGCCACTATTCTTAATAATATCTTCCACTGCTTTAACTAATTTCTTATGCTATTTTTACCAATTTCTACCACAATTTTTACAAATTTCTACCATTATTTTCACTAATGCTACTACAAATTACTACCACTATTTTTATTAATGCTACTACCAATTTCTAATTTTTTTACCAATTTCTTCCACTATTTTTTAATGATTTTTACACTATTTTCACTAGTTTCTATCACAATTTTTACTACTTTCTACCACTATTTTCACTACTTTCTACCACTATTTTCACTACTTTCTACCACTTTTTTTTTTACTAATGATACTAATAATTTCTACCACCGGAATCATAAAAGTTATTATGTTTAAGATGTCCTCACAAATATTTCTAAAATGTTAAGATTTATGTGAGCTAGATCGATTTGAAAATTTCTACAAATATTAATTCTTTTATAAAAAAACTAGTATTCTGAAATTTTCAAAACACTCTTTAGATGTCAAGGCAGTGTATTTTAGCTTACACTCTGCTTAAAAATATTTAAAAATATATTTAAAGAAAAAATTATGATTTGAGGTAATTTTTTTGAAAAAAAATTGTAAATCATTTTTTCCACACTCAATTTTATATAATACCTCAATACTTATTATAGAAGCATCGAAACGTACTGATATAACTTCATTTTTTCAAATTTACTTGCTTTTCTCGTTGGCGATTTTTGCCATAGCACTGAATTTTTATTTACTAATTAATTTTTATCACTGATCGCATTTAATTTAATTTCATTTTTTCTTTCAACATTTTCAATGATGTCTTTCATTGACATTCATCACTCTGCAAACAAATTTGTGTAAAAACGTTTACATGAAATGATGAGGAAATTTTTTTTTTTTTGCAAATTAATGATGTTGAATTCATTCATATGTATGTAAATATATGTAGGTATATAAATAATTACCTTGCACAGCTCTACACTTGCATAGCTGCCTGCGGAGTTATTGTATAATTTCACTCTGTGCTCAGATTTAAGAATAATGTAAAAATTCATTCATATACATAGAGAGCTCGTTCAGTAATATTTAATATTGTTTGCGTTTAAAAAGCACAACAAATTAAGTTAATCAAATTTATAAACGGAAATAATTAAACATACTACGTCCGCTTTAGAATAAAGGTTCGAAAAAATATTTACCACATCTTATTTTTAGCCTACTTGCGTAAAAAATCATATTTCTTGTTTCCGAAAGAGTGGTGTATTAAAATGAAATTTTTTCCATTTAAAATTGTTTATTTTATTGTGCAGAAATTAACCCTACCTCTTTAGCAGTAAATTTTAACTTCTAGACATAAACAAATATCTAAAATAGTGAGAAGCCATATTTTTTATGAAATTACTAAGCTGTCCATATTAAATAAATGCAGAAAATTTAATTTGATCTTTCATTTACGATACATCATCCACTGGAACCATTCAGCACTTGAGCGATTAGGATGCTTGCTATCATCCACGGTGTCCTACTTAATCTCTCGGCCGGGGTATATAAAATCATAGAACAGGTTTTTTATGCTGTAGCCCCTCGAAAGGCAATGGTAAGCTAGCAAGCGCAGTTCTGGCATGAAAAGTCTTCGCATAAAAATCATCTGCATATGGAGCTGACCTCAATTTGTAGTTTCCTCCTTTGAGTTTATAATTTTTGGGCAAGAAGTTTCACAAAAGTGGCGAAAATATGAAAGTATTGATCGGGTTTAATAAAACTTCGTATTAAGACGTTTTTGGGGTAGCTGATTGCGAGTCTGAAGATAGCAAATCCAGTACAGTGAACTACTTAAAAAAAAGATAAGATTATTATTAAAAATTTGTTGATAACTGGGACTTCGTCTTCGGTGCTTACTTTCCATATATTTACTTACAGAAGAGTTGTCAAAGTTAAAAGTGCAGCTTTATCACGACTATGGATTTTTCAATGTCATCTAAATCGCACCATAAAATCATTTCTAATCGCATCTGCAGCATACTTTTCTAATATCACTAATATCGGAGCAGAAATATGAATTTTCTATTATAGTGCCATCTAGCGGAACCATTTTTCGTAAAACTACTTCATATTTTACCAGCACAATACCTTTCTTATATCATCAGTATCGGTCAATAAATTGTAGCGCCACCTAGCAGATCCATTTTCCATACAAATACAAATATATATATCCCGTCGTATTCCCATTATAAGTTTCTAATTTCATCAAAATCGGGTGCCTCAAATAAAGATTATATGAATAGCTCGCCTCTAGCGCCACCTACCGCATATTTATTTCAAAAAAGGTTTCTTTAATTATACCCGTAACATACCTTTCTAATATCATTAATAATATCGGAACCTGAATGTGGATTTTCTGAATATCTCGACCCATGCGACAGATGCAGCAAAGAAAGAATTAGCCGTCAGTATAGAGAATGCAGAAGAAAATTTTAGCAAGATTTTTCCCACAGTCGGCCAGATTTGTAAAGAGTACGACATCGAAGTGAAGAAACTCAGAATAACTTCTCTTTAGATGCGTCGGATCGAATTTGAATTAACATATCATATCTGATTTATTCGTAACTCATTTTGAAGAGCATTTTTTAAATCACCGTAAAATACATTCGCATTTCGCGTGTATTTTTCCATCGAAAACTCCAACCGATCTTCGATTTCGCATGATGATTGTGCTGTAGTATTTGCCGACAAAGTAAAACTTTGGCGAAGATGAATTTTGGACAAAAATATCTACAATTCTATAAAAGCACTTGATGTCTGCGACGAAAATGCTTTACCCAGTGTTCATCAAATCTTTATTATAATGGCTGCTCTACGAGTAACGAAATCGATGAACGGATGCTCGTTTTTAACGTTGCGTCTACTGAAAAATTTTCTGCGGTATGCTGCACTTAACATTCATCGAGACGTAAAAGTTGATGAAAACTCAAGCTGGACCGGCACAACAATTTATTAAATGAATAATTCTTTCGAAGTTTTGTAACTTGAACTTGTACTGCATTTACACTGCATTGAAATCTGAGATTTTGACCTCGAAATATTGAAAATTTGATTAAGTGTTTACACTGGGCTTCCTTTAGATTACGATTAACGAAGGTCGTCAATATTGTCCTTCTATACCTCGATGAGTGGTTCTTCAACTTCCAGTGTGCGAATTCTCTTTTTTGTATGCGTCTATTGATTTTTTCTGGATTTCTCATTGTAAACCATTTTTGTGTTTTTTTTTTGTTTATGCAGACAATTTTGAAATTTCAAGTGAAGCAGTCTAAAGGGTAGCATTTTTTAGTATCTAAAGGTTTGTTCGATCGGATTTCGTCGAAATCTCAGATTTCTGTTCTGTGAGAATGCAGCATTATAAATAATCCTATTTGTGAATTAAATAAATTTTTTTACTCACATCCATAGAATAATGGTTTCTTTTTATAGAACTTTCTATAGAATACAATCTAAAATTACGCACTCAATATTCTCAATGTGGAAAATTTTAGTCAAAGCAAAGTCAAGCGCTAAAAAAATCACAATTTCTTATTTAACAGCTTATTTGGAAAAACTATTACTACATGCACAAAAGTTTTACTTTGCATACGTACGTGCGTACATTTACTATACTATATACATTCACAGTTATGTAAAGATTTATCATACAAAAAAAAACTGCAACAGCTAGTTGCGTTCAGTTGTGCATTGCACGTGAAAAATGGAAAATGCATAAACTTTCATTTTAGATGTAATTGCTTAACTTTTTTTTTTTTTTGAATTTATTAAATGTCAATGTGCGTTGTCATTTCCTTCACTTCTTCGCATTTTGTCTCATTTTCAGCGCAAACTTTTCTCTATTTGCTTTTGCTTTGCGACACTACATTTAACTTGACTTGTTCATTAATTCGCTGGCAGCCAACCGTTTATTTGTTGTTCACTTCTATCAGATAGTAGATAGTTTGTGACGTTCTTTATATATTTATGTATGTAGCAAATGAATGTTATTGTTGTTGAAACTCTTTGCCCCAGTATGACAATAGGGCGTAAAGAAATAATAGCATTTTTTGTGCTAAATTGAAATTCAATGCGCGCCATTTGCAGAAATTTGTCTAATTTTGTGAAATATATTTCACTTTCAAACACTTTGTATAGCTGAAATTCGGGGAAGATTACATTTCTCGTACTGGCTTTAGCCAAAACACATCCGTCAGTGCACATAATAGCAAAATCAATACTTATGGAACTTCAAATTTATTCACTGACTAAGTAAAAGAAATAAACAATGATTAAAACTTCGCTCATAAAATCGTATTTGTCGAAAATATATTGGAATGAAAATTAAGAACTGCCGCACTGCGGTAGCTACACAAAAAATTTTATGGTGACAAACCCCCTTGTTGCCGAGAAAATCTAGGCTTTCATGAATAAAATAAGTCATGATAAAATAAGTTGCAAATAAGCAAAAAAACATGTGTTCATTGTGAAGCTGAACAAAATGTAAAGGAAGAATTTACGTTATCTAAGGGAGCAAGGATACTATGATGATTTTTGTGAAATTAATGGTGAGTCTTTGACATCAAGTGGGCCCCTTTCTAGGTTTCAAGGATTTTCTTTAATCCCACATCCGGAATGCACTTCAGTATCGAATTTCAGCCTATGTAATCCACACTGGCGTCCGTTATTAGATATTTACACTGTTTTAGTATCCACTTTGTAGTTTCATTTCATACTATGCAACTTTCAAAGTGCAAGGATGAATACAGTAGAAATATTTAATGCTCTTATATATCACAATTTTTCTACCACTAAAAGCCTCATATGAGAAAAAAATTAAAACTGTATCAAATTTCACAAAGTTTTTCATTAGATTTCAAGCTTGACATTATTATTTCTATTTAATATTGGTTCCTAAATAAAGCTAAGTAAAGTATCCCGGTCTCAGAAAAAAATTCAAGGATATATTTTCCAATATTGCTGTTACTTGAAAAAGTTCTTTGCGGGTGATGTAAATTTTTTAGTAGAAATAAATAAACATGCATTTATTTCCTGTGAGCTGCGAACTGGTTTAAATAATTTTAACGCAGAAAATTTAATTTTTATTTCTTGAGCGTAGATAGGTACGTAGGTAAAATGGCTGCGGCCTGTGTCGCCCAAGTAGAAACTATACTGCCATTTTGATACCATAAACTCGAAGAAACCTACACCTACGGAGTAATGGAAGGGTAAGAATTACAACCAGCCAGAGATGTTAATGAATTCTACTATATTGAAGGTTTCGATCCTAGATACCTGTCCCAGAAAAGGACTTCCTAAGGGTGCTAAACGAAAGCGGGCTAAAGCTCAGAATACCCATTCTTTCCGCATGCGTGCCCAAAGTCTAGTGGCACGTTTATACTAAATTTATTGGCAACGACCATAGGCCTACAAAGAGGACCTCTGGTCCTCTTCTCATTATAGCCCTGCCAAGCAGTCCTTGATATCCTGCCAGTAGTAGTAGTTTTCCACTTTCGTTACGCCTTGCTGAGATAGAGTTACGTTTATAAATGTTTTCCTTAGCTGCGGCTAGGGGTATACCCACCTCGATACTGGCTTGTACTTCATCTTCTGCTGACAGATCAGAAGAGGGTAGTTTGATTGACATGTATAGTTCGCAGGATTTGGATTAGATGTTAGCTCCAACTCCAGAGTTCATCTTGAAACCGCCGGTGAATATTTTTGTGCCACTATCGGCGACGACCTCTCCCCTCTTCCATGCATTCCTGCTTGAGAACACATCCTTGATTCTGTGCTCAAGCTTTAGTTTACGATGACCTGAAATCCGTCCTGGTGTTTATTATTTATAAAAGTAATTTATTAAAGATACTATTGTGACCTTTCTGTGTAGCTTTCCAGCACACAGATTCCCTGAGCCTAAGTGCTAGCTGTGAAGATATGCATCATATATATAGGTCAATTGGAAGCAGGTTCAAGATAGGATCCACTGCCGCCGTGGGACAGGCGCGACAAGCTCCCGTAGCACTAACCCACGCGTGCGTTAAACTTTATGCTGAACAGTGAGGTTGTGTTCCGAAGACCTTTTCATTAGACTACAGAGCCATAGCTCAGCACCGGATGCACCACCGCTTGGTACATCCAAAGTACTATCTTCGGCTTGAGTCCCCATTTTTTTGCAAATCATCGATTTTTGTAGAAAGCAACAAGCTTTTCGTTCCTGCCCCTCAAAGCGCATTTTCCAATTTAACTTACAGTCAAAATAGTCAGCCCCAAATACTTGGTATTGGAAGAGCGTTGAAAGTGAGCGGTTTATATTTCCTCGTGAAGAGCAAGGGCCCCGTGTTATCTACTTATCTTACCTACTGAATTTTGTCAACGCTCTTTCCATGATTTCGCTCATCACTGACGGGTGGGGCGTATACTTGAGCCCAATTTTTTTGTTTTTCTTGAGAGATAGCTATTGGACATAAATGAAATACTTTTCCATGATATGATAACTGCTCACAGTCGCATGTGTGCTCCGACATGCGCTGATTATTTATTTTATAGTTACGAAGTATTTTTTTTTACACTCGTTCATCACCATTTTCTTAGCTTCTTTATCCAGTTTGGAGAATGCAGGGCAAAAAGCGCGTTTTGAATCCATTGGAATCAACATCATCGTCATACAATAGAAGTTTTTCTCTTTTGTAAATGATTTTACCTGACCGATTCAGTTCAAAGTCGACAAAGAGGTGATGGGTGTCGATCCCCTTCTCATGAATGTTTTCCAAGACGTATCATGAATATCAGGTCGATATAAGATCTACCAGATCTAAGCCCACACTGAAAGTCAAATTCGTTTACCGATGACTAGGACAAAGCAGACTATGCACTAAAATTAGAAAATGTTAAATTTTTGTATTAATATTAATTTAGAAATTCTGCATCCTGGCGCTTTGCGCTATTTCTGAGCAGATTTCTGAAGGCGGTGGAGGTAAATGCTCATATTAATTGAATTTATTGGGACTGAAATCGGCACCTCATTTGGGGTTATCACTGAACCTTCTCTGACTGGCATATCGGCTACCTTGTTTTCAGCTCTGTGGCGATGGCCAGGAACCTAAATTAAGTATACTGAGAGCAGGTTGCGGACTCCGTTCAATAGAGCGCTGCATGGCTTAACCAGATTAGGGTGCGTTGTGAAAGATCCCCGTCTAAGAAAATGGCTGCACGCTCATCTTGAAAATTTCCAAAGTAGTCATGCTCTAAAGCGCGACAGCCTCCAGCGATAGCAAAAACTTCCGTCTGGTTCTGGGAGCTGACATTGATGCGGAATGCATTATATGAAGATCTATAGGCAGGTGGTGTGCCTTCCGAAAAAGCCGTTCGCGGGAGTACAACGCGATGCTGGATTTTTCACACTCTCCTTGAAGTTAGTTTTCGAACTCAGCGTAGGATCTTGAATGACTGCCAAACTAATTGCTTGATTGGATAATCGAAGTGAACAGAACGGAAGCTCAAAATTAGGGATCTTGAGCTTCTGTTCTGTTCACTTCGATCTTGGTCTTGACCATAAAATATTAATACTGTTGAATCTGGATCCACGATGCCACCACGAACGGGTTCTCAGTTGTATGTTTGGTCGAACTTCTCCTACAATTTGTGGTGTGTGTCTTTTTGCTGTAACCACAAATTGTAGGCCATTCAGTTTTACGCCGACTACGAACAGCAAATGAATTTTATGAGAAGTTTTCGACCGGTACGAACTTCCAACCCATGAAGCGCGCTCACAGTCGGCCATGGCGGCCTTAACAGAGCGAAAAATGGCACTGAAGTAGCCGGAGCGCGGAAGTCAGTTTTCCTCCATACCCAATTTGACAAGCAATGAGGGACAATCGACTCAATATACAACAAATTCTTAAACTACTTTCGTTCGTGTTACCCACACCGCAAGTGCAGATATTTGTTACATGATAAAAATTGGAATAAACAAATTCCCTATACGCTATGCATGAATCACATACATATGTACATCATCACAGAGAATCCTCACAACCACATCTAAATGCTGTCACTAACCATGTAGAAATTTCCTTGCTAGCTCTGTGACTTAAATTGCCACTCAGCATTGCCCTTTGCTCCACATTAACTTCGTACGCATGCTGCTGTTCAACTTTAAATTGCTTGGCAAAAAAAAAAAAACAAAAAATAAAAACATTTAATAAATTTGCTATTTATTTGTTGTACTCATTTTTATTTAAAGCGCTGGGTAAGCATTTTTTCAAAAATCAATTCTACTAGGCCAACAGCAGAAGTGAAAGGCAATTCTCAAGGCGTAACTTTCAATAAACAAACGACCGTGGAACACAAAAGCAACAAAGCAAACATACCTACTTTCACACACGCATGCTTTGCATACATGGCAGGGAAAAAGATTAACGAGCATCCCAGTGTGAGTGCTGTAAAAACGCTTTCATTCAGAATTTTGTAAATTTTATTTACCAAGTATTTAACATACACACATACACATATGCAAGTATATACATACATACATACATACATACATACATACATAGATATATGCATAAATATGTATACATAAATTTGAAGGCAGTAAACTCGATTTGGTAATTCCTCCACAATAAAAGTTACGTATACGCACCGTTCGTCGTTGTGGCGCCTGTGGGTGCAAATACTATCTACATATATATCTACGTATATACAAACATACACAGAGCCTCACATATGACAGAATATGTTTATTGCACGTGCACATACAGGCAAATACATATACATATGTGCTTGATATGATTGTATGTGAATTTGAGATAAAAGTTAAGAAATTTTTGGCTAACAATTTTTGCTTGCTGCCAATCTTTTTCCACATCTGTATATTCTACCAGTGTCGGCTTGTGCTCGATTCTGTGCGCCCGGACGAAAAATTTTTATGAAAAAATTCAGAACCACTCACAGACATTATCACATACGAAAATATATAAATACACCTAGCACAACTTAACAAACGAACATATACAGAAATATATGTAGGACTCTATACATAAATCGAGAAAATATTTGCTTGCTTGCAATAAATCTCAATGATGGGTAGAAGAAGATTCTTCTGCTACCTTGTGAATGTACATGTGTACTTATATATATACATATATAGTCAGATATGTGTGTATGTGTGTAGCCATTTGGTTCACTTGGATGAATATAAACACACCTGCACGAATTTACAATGCATACTGTCCAATGTCCTTGCTGTAGAAAACGTAAATACTATCTGCTTGCACAACTAGTAACTAGTATTCACCAAAAATGGTAATTTCTATTAAAGAGTTGTGTAATTGAATCTTTGATGTGGCATATTCGCAGCTGCTACATAAGTTTGGTGCACTTTGAATATCCTAATCTCATTGCACAACAGTGCGTATGAGCAACCGACCAATAAGATATCATTGATTCAATGTAACTATACAATAACTCCCTTTCAAGCGTGTTTGCATTGATAATAGAACATAAGAGGATTGCAAACTTGCATATATTCGCATTTTGAAACTTCCGGATGTACTTGGCTGTGAAACAAAAAAAAAAGTGAAGAGCTTTTACGTAAGACTACGCGCAAAGTATTTAGTGGAAAAATTGTTAGCAAAAGTTCGATTTATCCCATATTTCACTGCTGCCATTTTTATGCATTCAATCAATAACTGGCACTATAACCGCCTGGACGATTTTTACTGACTCTAGTAAAGCACGCCAACGTCCCAAAACGTCCATGCTTCGCGCCATACACTAGCCTGGGCCTGATGAGAGACTTATAGAGCGTTACATTATTGTTGGTATTCATGTAGGTTGCAAATGCGCTGGCTGTTTATTTGATGGCAGGAAGTATTTCATTTTGCCCTAGTTCACCTCTAAATCCATTTGCTCTTCCTTATCCAGGAAAATCCTGAACTAATGGCAGGGTTGTTATGACCAATGATGTGTAATAAAAGGTAATACCTGGCAGCTTGACTTATGCAGCCCGAATTACATTTGCGAACGTACTTAATGGAAAAGAAGTTCCACGAAGGGTAGTCACCCCGTCTGAAATTTCGTTTGGTATGAAACGGCACGGAAAGGTCCTTCCCAATTCTAGCTAAGCTGGTGATGTTGCTCAGCGCCATTTTACATAGCCGTATAAGTTTTGAAGGCTACGAAATTCAGACAAGTATATGGTGTGTGTAGATCCTATACTTACGGGTATTTTCCAGTATTTGGCGTATCACGAATGTTTGGTCGATGGTAGATTTACCAAGACTAAAGCAACAATAATAAGGTCCAATCAGTTTGTTGATGGTTGGCTTAAGTCTTTCGCACAATGCGATCGATATAGTTTATATGTATTGCATGCACTTTACGAGCTCTTCGTCACTATACTTGAATAGCTCAGCTAGTGCTGTCGAATGAAACTTGAAACCCGAAGTTTGTATTCAACCTAATTGGATGAAGTCTTTCTCTCTTTTCAGGGCCACTAAAAAGCTCGAAATCTTAATGTCAAATTATTTGCAAGTTCATAGCCAAAAAACCCTGTCTTCTTGCTGATATTCTTATCCTTTAAGTATATCCAGAGCTTCTTCTGGAAATATGCTGTTGTTACCGAACAGCCTGCAAAACTTACTGACTCCCGTTTTTAAGCCCTAAGCCGCCTGAGATTTATTGGTAATTTAGAATCATCACTTAGTTAATTCAACGAATTAGACAGGATTTCAACAGCACCAAATGATGTATGTGGAACATGAAAACGTGCTGGAGACTGCACTCAGTAGGTCATCTACTTTGACAGCATAATATGTGTTTAGTTTGATTTTGAAAATGACTCCTAAACTTCATGAATCTTGTATAAATAACAAGGCACTTCTGAGAATCCAGACCCCTCGTTTAGCTCACTTTCAAAAGTAAGTATACATATTATTTGTCAAATTTCGATAGACGCTTTTCAGATACTGACGATGATATTCACAGATACCGTACTTTTAGTCAAAACTAAAACAAAATAACTTTCACTATTTTAATTTCTCATCAACCAAGTGCCAACTTTCACAATTCCTGCTGAGCATAATTGGATGGATGGAAAGGCAAGTAAAACTTGTACACTGATTTAGCGATGTGAGCTTTGACGCGTAAAATACTTTGACAGTAGTTTGGTAAAATAAACCAAAGCGAATGCACATTGAGTAACTAGAGAGACAGAAAAATCGAGTGAACATTGAAAGGAAACATGCAGAATAAAAGTTAACATCAAACTCCGTGTTCATTGATGTGCAACATGCAGTAGTAGTAATTTTTGCGCCTCTGCAGCTCGTAACTCAATTTTGCTGATGCAATGCAAAAATTATAAAAGACAGAAAAGAATTGCATTAAAGGCTAAACAGAGTGAGCATCATATGGATTTTATGTAAAACTAATTAAAGATGATGACAGTCGAAAGGCGAGCGGGAAAGGGGAAACAAATTTAAGTATCATAATAGTAAACAAGAATGGAAAATTGTGTATAAAATGAGGGTTGTGGGAAAAAATATAGAGAAAGTAAAACTGGTTCAAATTTAATCATTTTTATTATACAACTGCAAAAGTTCAACACAGAATATTAGTGCTTGTTAGACTCGAAAAGTAGTTCGTCGATTGACTAGAAACTCTGATAAGCCCCTCGATGCTTCGGGGCATATAGACGAAAATGCTAGTCCCTAATTTTTTATTCAGACATAGCTTAAGTTATTATTTGTACAAGTACATGTAAATACTTGAAATAAAGAAAATAAGTTGTGTGCATAAAATATTCCATATGGCCGTCAGACAAAATTTTTAAATCGAGCATTCAACCTATAAAAAATTTAAATTAGTTAGGGTAGTACAAATTTCACATAGCAATAAAATATCTAACTTTTAAGCTAAGATGTTTTGAAATGAACTAAAAGATATAAAATTATGCCACTTTTCCTTGAAAACTTGTGAGTTGTATAATTTAAATAGAAAAACGTGGGCATAGCATTCGTCAAGATCATAAATTTTCGGAAAAAACTGGCACAGTTACACCGATGTGTGTCCCGCAGAAATTATTTCATTCTTTTCAAAACAACTTTAATTAAACAAAATAATTTTTTAGTTATCATTTTATACTTGCAAGTTGTTTACCTTTGTATTTGCTAGAGAATTTAATTACAATTTAAAACAAAAAACCTAATACTTGCTCTTACGGATTTTTTGATCATTTCTTATCCTTACATTTATAAATATTTCTCATATCTGCCAGATATCTTGTCCACCGCTCAGTAAGTAATTTTTTACATTTTACTTATAAATCTAACCAGACCATAGATGAGGTTTTTGCGCCACCAAGCGGGGGAATTTTTCCCACACTAATTTCTTCGAGTACTGGCCACATATGTCTTGAATTTCAATCAAATTTTTAGGAATATCTAGACTACTACGCCACAAGTCTTACCTATACCGAAAATTTCAAGCAAGTTAAGTGCTCTCAAAAAACTGCGATATTTTCTCTAGATCGAGTAAAGGTTTTTTCAAAATTAATTAACCCTGTAATTATACTGAAAAGTAGTAAATATGTATATCTTTAGCGCCACTTCATTCCCATTTTTCTTTGTTTCGATAAATAGTTGTTTTTCTTCAATGCAGAAACTTTTCGAAGTAAAACTTTTTTAGCAGCAATGATTTTCTACATCGCATAAGGAAAGTCGCGTCATATTGCTTTACTAACTTCTACTACTATAGATACAATACTAATTTCTACCACTATTTTGACTAATGCTACTAATTACTAACACTAGTTTTTCTAATTTCTACCACTATTTTTACTACTTTTTCCACTATTTTTATTAGTTTCTACTACTACTTTTACTAATTTCTACCACTATTTTTACTACTGGCACTACTAATTTCAACCACCATATTTACTAATTTCAACCACTATTTTTACTAATTTACTACTACTAATTACTACCACTAATTTTTTTAATTTCTACCACTATTCTTACTAATTTCTACTACTATTTTTACTACTAACAGAACCGCTAGTTTTACTACTTCCTTCCACTATTTTGATTAGTTTCTACCTACTACTTTTATTAATTTCTGCCACCATTTTTACTACTTGTACTACTAATTTCTACCACTATTTTTACTAATTTCTAACACTATTTTTACTACTGGTACTACTTATTTCTACCATTATTTTTACTAATTTCTAACACTATTTTCACTACTTTCTACTGCTGTTTTTACTAATTTCCACCACTACGCTGCAACTATTTCCTACCACTAATTTGTCTAATTTCTACCACAATTCTTACTACTTTCTACTTTACATTTTTACAAATGCTAATACTGTTTCTACTAATTTCTACCGCTTGTATTGATACTTTCTTTCATTGCTTTTACTAGTTTTTCACCACTATTTTTACTGATTTCTACCACTATTTTCACTTCTTTTACCACTGTTTTCACTACTTTCTCTACTATTTGTACTAATTTCAACCACAATTGTTATTAATGCTACTATAATTACAACCACAATTTTTACTAATTCTACTACTAATTTCTACCACTATTTTACTAATGCTATTACTAATTACTACGACTACTTTTATTAATTTCTACTACCACAAACATGTTTTACTTCTGGTTCACGTACTTAGGTGCATGCGTGTTCTGTTAGTGTTAGTTTATCCTTGAATTTGTAGTGTGACTTTTAAGATTCATCACAAATTAATCGACCGATAGTTTTACGTCGACTTTTAATGGCGGAAGATTTTTATGAACAGAAATGTACTCGAAAAGTTGTCACTACTTTCCGAGAGTCGGTTACCATTTAAACAAAATCTCTGCATCGATT
Source organism: Anomoia purmunda (assembly GCA_951828415.1). NCBI lineage: Eukaryota > Metazoa > Arthropoda > Insecta > Diptera > Tephritidae > Anomoia > Anomoia purmunda. Next base: position 28,059,194 of record OX639996.1, on the reverse strand, counting down.
TGTTATTTCATGATTGCCCCACAGCGGAGATTTCCTAAATTCGGCAATTATTTATGCCATATTTTACGCTCGTAAATAACACCACGCAAATCACATTACTAGACAAAACAAAATATCTAAGGCAAACTCCCATAAGATGCAAATTTCGTATGTGTATTTATATTTAAGTATATTAAGTAAGCATCATTCTATTCGAATGAAATTTTCGAATTAAATAAGTTACTAATGCCTCAAATGTTGTCAGCAAATCTGTTTACATACGATTCACTTCCAATATTTGCCATAAACATAATTTAATTTGTGCATTTGAATTTGCATTTGAAGAGCACTAATTATAAATTCATAACCCCAATCGATGTTGGTTCATAACAGTCGACACATATGTGCGCTTTACTAATAATAATATTACCATAATTCTATTGTTCACGCAAAATACTTACAGATAAGTAATAGTCATCCAACTGGCAACAACAAATGTGACCAAAATTATTGTAACTAATTACCGAAACAACACTGAATTCAGTTGGCATGAGACTTTGGGAAGCACTCGCCGGAGCTTCACTTATTTACTGTGGTAATACTCCTAGCAGTGCATAAATGAATTTATAACTAAACACTTATATAATAATAGTAGTTATTTTACAGCCAAATCATACGCCGAACTTCAATTCAATTGGCCTCCCTCGTACCTTGTCGTACCTTGACGAGCAAGCTCAGCAGCTTTCCAGTTACCCCGACCCACACAATATGTGTTGAGAATGTTCTAGCCATCTCGTTAAGAGATCGACTGCATTACACAGCTAACCATGATGTTAGCGACGTTTTCCTTAGGGATAGCCGCCTGGTTGTCGGTGAAAATATAGATTAAATCACCATGTACGAGTAATGCAGCCTTCGAAATCTTCATCAACTCCACCTGAAAAACACTGCAATAAGCAAGTAGACGGAAGTTCAAAGTTATGCCCAGTTGTTCCGAGAATGCCCCTCCACCAACTCTCCCGTCAAGCTTGGAGTCGTCGGTGTAAACGTGAATAGTTACGTTTTTTTTTAACTACATGCACTCTCCATTCTTCGCTATCGAGCAGCTGGGTCATGAATTTGGTTTCAGTTGAGCCAGTCGGAAGCGCGTAGTCGGTTATCATAGGCAGTCCCGTGAGTTCGGTCATTATACTGTGGCCGTTGTAAGGATGTGCCGATCTCCTATTTGAATTTAATCTAAGGCGATGTTGCATGCAACTTTCTTAGCATATAGGGCTACCGGGAAGAAATTGAGTAGCGTACTAAGCACCTTAGTAGGTGTCGTTTTCATAACCCTAGGTATTGACAGAGATTCTATCCGCTGAACTCTCTTTACTTTCTTAACACGGATTCTATTGATAAGAGCACCCCACTAGACTACCGTACCATAGAATCTCGAGTCCTACACCCTTGTTCTTGCATATTGCTTTGATGCTGAGCAAATAGCTGTCGGGGCTTTGCCGTTAAGGTTAGGCCCCTAATTCAGTTTCCTATCTGGGATCAGACCCGGATATTTGTCTTGTTCCCTTCTCATTCAGAGTTAAATCTTCCATTGGACAGCAACGATGTTTTCCAGAGAATAGAACCATTTCCGTTTTGTAGCATGAACATATTGATTAGCTTTTGTACTGTTGCTGTTGTTGCTGTTATGGCAATGTCATCTTCGTATACTGTCACTTTTCCCTCGCTGCTATGGATTTCTTATAGCAGGCTATCGACAGCGATATTCCCTTGAGCCGTGCCCCCAACTCTTCTTTAATTACTCTTTCCTAACCCGCATAGGGATGAAATAACTGCCCCTGGACTGTTGTTGTTAAAGGCACCTTCTATGTCTAGGAAGACCGCTAGGAAGTATTCTTTGTACGAGTAGTGCAAAGGTTTTTCTATGTAAGTCTGTTCAAAACTTTTTCCACACCTTTACCCTTGTTCATCGGAGAGTTCCGACTTCACTAGCACTCTTATGTAAGTGTTCAAGATGTGCTCTAATCTTTTCAAAAAGAGGGACGCGAAACTGATTGGTCAAAAATCCTTTGGCTTTTTATGTGATTCTCTTCCCGCCTTCTCACCTTTAGCCCCAATTACAGGCTGCATTCAAATATTGATATGTAAAATAAGTTTAATGTTTTAAATCGAACACTTCTGTGGGTGGGTGCACGGTAGCTAAGTGCATATCAGATATAACAAATTGCAGTCATTAAAGAACGCACACATTCACACTGTCGCTTGTGTATACAAATTGATTGTTTGCGTTTAGCTTTTTGCTGGACTAGCTAGCTTTCCATGTGTAATGGCATGTTGTAAGCGTTAACAGCTTTCCATTTGCAACTTTGGATGCGGTAGTGAGCGTAATTAATATTTGCTTTGGTTCTGAAAGTGTAAATCGTGCTGCACAATGAGCATTGCGGTTGCATGATTACGCTGGCTAGCCTCGAAGTTGCTTGGCAAAATTATGCGGTCAAAATTTGGCGTCGCGTCATTAAATGTGAAATTTTGCGGTAAAATTTAGATTTTGCGAACTTTGTTTGCTATTTATGTATACAAGGCGGGCTAGAAAACTGGCCTTTTGTTTGCATTGAAATCGATGAAATGCAGAACTTGAAGGATTATAAAATTCATCAAAATTAAATAGCCGGTCTCTTATTACTTAATCGACGAATATATGAAATAAGTAATAGTCGAATTTTCAAGTACTGGAAAAGTTGTATTGTTATTCCCAGCGATTGAAAACATTTTGTTTATTTTACGACTTTCGCCAAAATATACTGAGCAAAATATTTGTTTATTTAATTATTTATTGTTCATTTTCATACCTAAATGGTCATTTTAAATCTCTTAGTTAAAAAGAACAAAATTTAAAGTTTCAAAATATATAAACATCGATTATACTTGAAATTAACATTTACTAAGTTGTACCTAAAATATTTTAGTATAAACGTTTTCTCAAGCAACATTTTCCACCCAGGTAGTCCACATAGTTTGTACAACCACTTTTTGTTGTAGGAAAACTGGGGATAATAATAAAACAAGACGTGATACAACCTCCTACATACGTGAAGGACCGCTACTTTGGTTTTCCTGATTTGTACTCATTTTGGACGATGTACCAATTCGCTCGGCAATTGTGTTTTCAGCTGCACATGACGATAGAATGACGCACTTCCGATCCCCATAGTCTAGGCGGTTAGAAAGGCATAGTTCCCAAGTCGCGTTTTAGGCGATCCGAGCCGCTGCTTGTTGAAGGGATAAGCTCGACCTCTTAAACTTATTTTGCACACGATTACGTTTACTCCGTGGCGTTTGGTTGATGGATTGGTCGAAACGTCCAAGGTTACGATCCATTTCTGGCGTAAGGTGCAGCGGCCGAGTCCCTACCCCTACACCTTCAGGGCGACGGGATCAAGCTTCCAAGCTGCTGTGACTGATAGCGAAGTAACCTTTTCTTTTGTCGTTTGTTCTATGACGTTTGGCGGCAGGAATTAGTCGAAACGTTCAAAGTTCCGATCCATTTCCTGGTAGAGGGTGGAAATGCCGGGTGTCCACCCCTACACCCTGTGAGTGATGAGGTCGCGATTTCTATTTTCCAGGTGCAATCCTCTCTATCTATCTAATATGCAGTGTCTTGAAGTGTTCAATTAAAGGAGTATTGAATCTCGTAAAACTAACGCAATAAAGCAAATTAAGCGCAAAATACACGAAACCATGCTTTCAAAGTCTACCAAACTTGGCACATACATCATACTTGAAATCGATAAGTAAAATTCAAAATATTTTAAAAATCGCATCAGAACTACGCCTACACTTCATATAACGGTAATCTTCAAAAATGAAAAAAACGCGATATTTACCCATTAAAGAAAATTTGCTCAAATTTATTAAGTAGAATGAGGTTGCATACGCAAATACGTGAAATACAAAAAATTTTGGTAATAGACGATGGCACCTACTGTAAAAATATCATAAAGATCGGTTGAGTGCTTTGGACGCATTTAAAGGATTCACATTCATTTTTATATATAAGATTAACTTTTTTAATTGCATACAACTAGTAATGTTTATTTCTAATAAAAACTTGCGCTGGGTATTTAAAATTCGATTGCACGTGCACTTAGACTCTTTCTCCCTGGTTATGTGTGTATCTTCTTGCAAGAAGTGTCGAAATAAAAACGAAATTTTTGAAAACTGGACAATACGTAATGTTTCTTTTATTTTGCTCAAAAGTGCATTTTCATAAATCTGTAAATGTATAAAACGATCAAAAGTTGTCCAATAAATGTTGAAAAATATTCGTATATTTAGTTTTTATTTTTGTTTTTAGATTCATAATACTTTCCATACCAACTGCATTTAGGTCTGGATAGGTCTGTATAAGGTATATTAAACTGCTATACCCATAAGGGGTTAAAGTGCTCGAAATTGCTTATTAATTGCTATTGTTTTCCAACATACCCTAATTCATAATCCCAAATTGAGTAAAAAATTTCAGTGAATGTGCTAAAATATTATCAGCTATTAAGATTCATTTGGAAAAACTTTATCAGTTTCCTTTGTGTATTTACAGTGAGACAACTTAGTGTACATAAATATATATTTTGATAATATTCATTAAATTGCGTAAATAAATTAAAAGTGGCATAAATGTTAAATGGAAATTATGGCACGACCCCACACATTCTTTACTGAAAGTTACGTATACGCCACGTCGAACAAACCAAATTGCCATATAAATCCATAACAGTATATATAATCACAAACATGTACATACTTTGCGTACATACATACAGAAAATAAGATATGAATTTTTACTGCAAATTTTAGTGCATAGATATGCATACCATATACATTGCTACAAATATAATGCCAAAATACCTTAATTCATTTGGTTTTCAAATCAAGTTTTTTAAACATTCGATTGAAACACTCCGATTTATTTAGTTAGAAAAGGAAAACTGGGCATATTCATATAATCAAAAATGTAAACACTTGGAATTTGTCGTTATTTTATTTTTTTTTCGTTTGCTTTCACCCATTTCGATGACTTAGACTTCATGTACAAATTTCTTAAGGTTTATTGTCTTTTATTTTTCGTTGATGACGAGTTATGGTCTATTCTTATTTGCATGATGTTAATTAATACTTATGAAAATAATATAAAGATCAACCCTAAAGCCTTTTGGTCGTTTTCATGTTAATTCTTTGCTCCATGCTCGCATTTGTTCGTTGTAATGGTTCCATTCACCCTTAAAAAAAAACTGTATATTACTTTTCACAGCTCTCGGTGGCAATATGGCCTTTTCATTCTACGTATGTAAACAGAATTGGGCGCTTCGTTTAAAAAAATGCATTGAAATATTTATTGACAAACTTTTTTTGTGTGATTTTTCACATAAGGAGAGAATGAAAGTTAAATCCTGATGAGCTGATTCGTAATTATAGTTAAAAGATCTGACAGTTATTTTTGATTCCGATTTCTCCTTTGATAATCATTAATAATATATAATGGCTAAAGCAAGTTCTTAGGAAAAAAAATTAAAAAAAAAAAAACACTCAGAATTTAGGGACCATTAAAGCATTTCACTTCACTGTGGTTGGTTTGTAGGCTCATCGCATACTGCTCTATTGTTTTGAACTCATTTTACAGTAATCATATGAACCGAATCGAATGGATCCAATAATTCACTACTAAATATGCAATTAAGAAACTAAAGTGAACCAGCAGCCTTCCACCTTATGTGGCCAGAAGAAAACTACTAAGCGATAGTTGAACAACTTATTCTATTTTGTTTCTATTTCAAACTCTTTTCTGAAAGATTAGGCGTTCATCACCTTCTAATCAACATAGCAATAGAATTTGGGTTGATGAAACCCAAAAGGTGAACTACATAATGAAATAACCAATTAAAATTTGTAGTATGTAGATGTTTTAAAGAATCTTTAGCTTTTAATGTTTATTAATCCCAGTTTGTATTATTTAATTAAACTTAACCCACTAAAATAAATAAATAAACGATATAGAGAACAACTGGTATATTTCTGATGCAAGGCTGTCGCTTGGTTATTCATTCATTCAGGATATCGTAAAAAATATCAGTTGCTTACATGGCAAAAAGATAGGAGATGAACCAATTTAGAACTAGAAAGTTTAACTGCAGGGTTGTTTTAATTCAAAGCACATACACATATTCATGTGTGAATGTGTGTATGAATTTTTTATCACCATCGTCGAGTGTCTAAGATTAATTTATAGATTTCCATTTGTGTATTGGACGCTCCACCGCAGTTCAGTTAAAACGTTTTACCCTTGCTGTGGAAAATTAAAAGTAAACGCTTCAAAGGGAATGCCGTTTTGTATAAATACACCACTCGATGTTAGCATACATACGTAAATATATGTAATAAATATTTATTTATGAACTAATATAACCTTTTAGGGGAATTACAGTTTTAAAGATCACGTACTGGAATGCCACATGGAAGTCAGTCAACCAAGTGTGTAAAATATATATGTATGTGGAAAAACTATGAGTTCTATATGCAGAGATTCCAGCGTACATGGGGCGTCATAATATGGGGTGATATCATAACTCACGAGCGGCTCAACGGATTTTTTTTTTAAATTTGCTTCATTTTAGTTTTATTCTGTCTGTAGAAGGATTTTAAAGAAAAAAATGGGCAATTATGCTGACTGATATGGAAAATTTCAACAACACAGATTACTTTAAATTAAAAAAAAAAACCTTAAAAATATTATCTTGCTGAGAATGTATGAACCAATTGTAAATAGAAAAAAGTTAAGGTTGCCACCTCCTGAAAAACAAAAAAAAATATCTAAATAAAATATTAACGTATAAAATATCGCATTATCGAAAAATGACTGCAATTCATCTTTAAGTTAGGTATCACCTACATACTATATTTAAAAGACTGTAAGAAAAAAATTAATTTTTTATAATACCTATCTCTGAAAGTGTTTGCGATGTAATTTTGGCGTTTGGTAGTTATATGTGTAAAGTGCGTTTTTTTAGACGTGTGGTTTTAAATGCGCCAATACTTTTTTCAGAGTTGGTCATTTTGATAGCTGGGTCAGAATATCTCAAACGGATCACCTAAATGTGGTGAAAAATTATTTTTGCCCGTTTTTTCATTTTTTCTGTAGGCATTAATGGTGCAAACAAAAACCCAGTTGGATTTTCTAAAAAAAAAATTTTTGTTTAAGATATTGTTAATAAATGTTTTTCGTAATTTTTTTTTTCAAATATCAATTACGAACGATCTATCAGACCGATTTAGATGATTCGACCGCCATTTTAATCGTTATTTAATATAGATTGCGTGTAAATTTTTCCGAATAAAAAAATTTAATCTGTGTCAATTGTTTATATATTTGTTTATAACAATGTCTTCTGCGCCATATTTCGACATAAAAAAAACCATATACATTTCACGCTAAACAATATTCCGTTTTGAAAAAAAAAAAATGGCCCGCAATCTGGAAAAAAGTTATTTAGCCCTGAACGTCATGATGCAGCTGTTACTTAATTTATACTCAGTTTGGTTTGCCATTTTATAATGAACAAACTTTCTCCGGAACAACGTTGGAAAATCCTGCAAATTTATTACCAAAATAATGGTACGGATCGCGAGACGCATCATTAAGAAATTTTATTCAACGATGAAGCTCACTTTTGATTGAATGGGTACGTTGAAAAACAAAATTGTCGAATTTGGAGTGTTGATGATCCACAAGCCATTGTTCAGACGCCATAACATCCTCAAAAAGTCACTGTTTGGTGTGCTCTATGGGTAAAGGGAATCATTGGTTCATATTTCTTCAAAAATCAAGCCGACCATAATATTACAGTCAACGGGAAACGCTATGCTATAAAACCTTGATGAATGACTTATTCGTGCTTGAATTGGAGGATGTTGATGTGGACGACTTTTGGTTCCAACAAAACGGCATCAGGCAATATAAGTTTCATATTGCATATCTTTGAAAGAATTTGCAATGGGGTACTTGAATTTGATACGGATATCTGTATCTACATATATCCATATCTAAATCTCTATATATATTTATATCTATATCTATATCTATATTTATATCTATATCTATATCTATATCTATATCTATATCTATATCTATATCTATATCTATATCTATATCTATATCTATATCTATATTTATATCTGTATCTATATCTATATCTATATCTATATCTATATCTATATCTTAATAAACATTTCATATCTACAATTTGGCGCGCCATCATTTTAGTTGAATTTCTTCAAAAAGTAGCAATGCTAAGTGAAATATTAGTACCATCTTTCTAATACCTTCGGAAAAAATATGAACAAAATGGCGGATCGCAGAGTAGATATGAAATTTTTAAATTTTTATAAGGAATCATAAGGAACATAATTTCTTTAAACATCAAAGCTGCAATTCTGCAAGGTTAAATTGATAAGATAAATTAATTATTACTATTATAATTATTATTATTGTATTATTATTATTATTATTATTATTATTATTATTATTATTATTATTATTATTAATATTATTATTATTATTATTATTTTTATTATTATTATTATTATTAATTATGTTTCGGGTGTTTACGAACTGGAAAATAAAAGAAAAAGCTTTGATTTAAATTATTGATTTAACTTGTATCCAAACAAAAGGCTTTCATTAATTTGAAATACAAGCAAGTTTCATTTAAAATTTACTTAGATTTGGAAAGTTGCACTCCCATAAATTGTTTGTGGGATGAAGCTCACCGGCGCATCTTCTAGTATTTACATAAAGTTTGAAAAATATTTAACAGGAAATGTATTGAGAATATTAAAAATAAAACAATCAGGACCATAACAGTTACAATTTTAATTAAAAATAAATTTTATAAATGTTTTTCAAAAAATACTTCATTTCTTTTTTATTTGCAGCTTGTTGGTGTACTGGAGGTTGGTGCAAAAATATATAAATTGTTTAAAAACTGTTTAAAATAAAGTTTAAAAATAAAAAGTTTTGTAGTACATGCTAAAACTTTAACGGAGCAGCACAGCACACAATAAGTAACTGCAACAACAACAGCGAAGGCAAATAAGCATTGGCAGAGATTTCCAAATATTAAAGCAACAACAACAAAATGCATTTAGTGTAACCAAGCGGAGGCGCACTCACAGCATAAAGAAATAGTTGCGCAAAATTACTTCTATAGTCTTTTACTTTTTACGCTTCAACAACAAAAAAACAATAAAAAAAAGGCAATAGCAATAAAATGATGTTTGTGAAACAAAAAAGTGAAGGAAGTGAAACTTTGAGAGAATTCCGTTAGCGGTAGTAACGGTAATAAAAATAAGATTTGGTTGCAGAAATTCATAACTGCAAACAAAACTTGTAAACCTCAATTAATGTGAAAATAAAAAAAAATAACCGAAGGAATGTTGAAAGTTTGAAAAAAGCTTCTTGTTAAAAACCTGAAATATTAGGCACATTTGAAAATCACGCCTTTAAAAGAAAGAAAAAAAAACTACAACTCATCTACTCTACAAACGTCAGCTAAACGCTTACTCAACATTTTAATGGACTGAAAGGTAAGTGAAATAGTCGACTTTAATTGAATTATGCATTTGAATACGCACATACATCTACAATATAGACTTACACAATCAAACGCACATATCTATGTATGTATGCATGTATGGATATATGTAAGTATTACGAAAAATACGGTCAATAAGACAATTGAGCACAGAATGCCAGCAGAAGTCAATATCCGGCGCGAAAAAGGCGCATTCAAAGCAAACTTTAACAGAGCATTACAAACTCACACACACTTTCATATATCTGCTTATAGTATGCGTGTATGTGTGATATATATTTTTTTTTTTCTTTCATCTTTTTGTTACACTCCCGGGTGCCATGTTTATATAAGTATTAAATGCCGATAGAACGATATTAGTTGGCAACAGTAGAGCAGGCGAAAAAATGTGTCAGTAGAAGCATTGGCAAATAACGGCAATGGCGTTCGTTGGTTGTATTAAATTCTCAAAGTGTCAGTATTGATTTTGTATTGTGGCGCATATACACAATTTTAGCGCATCCTCTAAAAAGTGGTATATCTTATAGCGATGCGACAGTGTTGCCAAGTAGTGGAAAATGTTGCTATCAACTAGGGAAGTTATTCGAGTTTTAAGCAGCTAGAGAATATATGTAATAGTAAAAAATAAATATAATGAATTAACAGCTTTAGCACAAAGATGGTTAAATCATTTCATTAGCCGATAACTGTGTATTGGGTTAGAATTAACAATGAATTCGGTAGGGCAAACTTTAAAAATTTTAATGCAGGACACATCTTCTTTTGCTTAATTGGCGCTATAACCGCCTAGGCGATTTTAGCCGACTTTGACACAGCACGCCAGTAACTCCTCTGTTTTTGTAGACTGCCGCCAGTCCAACTCCTTCTCCAACCTAGCGGAGGCTTAGCTCTTCCTCTGCAATCCCAACGGTTACCGCGTCGAACACTTTTACAGCGTCGAGCACTTTCATTCATACATACATACAACAAGACCTGGCCAGGTAATCAAATTATAATCAAATGGAAATACCAAGTCACGTCAAGTCCTTTTCTACTTGGCCTTTCCAACGATGAGGAGGCCGACCTCTTCCCCTACCACCACCAGCTGGTACCGCGTTGAATAATTTCAGGACTGGAGCATTTTCGTCCATTCGCACGATATGTCCCAGCCAATGTAGCCGCTATATTTTAATCGCTGGACTATGTCTATGTAAAGACGTAGAGGCCAATAAATCTTTCGGAGAATCTTTCTCTCGAATACTCCAAGGTCGGATTAGAAATCGACAAAAAAATGGTGTGCGTCTATTTTTCTTTCTCAGGTATTTTCCAAGATTTGGCGTATCGTGAATATTTGGTCGATGGTACATAGATTTGTCAGGTCTAAAGTCACACTGGTATGGTTCAAACAGTTCGTTCACGGTAGGCTTCAGTCGTTCACACAATACGCTCGAAAGAGCCGCAGATGCTATGATAAGAACACTGCACCCGCGGTACTTGGCGCATCGCATCGCAAGATCGCACTTTTGGAGGATTTGGCAGAGTACACTTAAAGTTCAATCAGTTGCCATACGTTACTCCGACCGTATTTTGCAAATGACCTTTACCAGCCCCTCGCCGCCGCACTTCAGTAGCTTTGCTGGCAGTCTGTCAGCACCAGCGGCCTTATTGTTTTTTTAGCCGCGCTATTGCCGTTCGAGTTTCGTTCAAGTCGGGTAACGCTACTTTGACTCAGTCTTCATTGGACGTTCGGATTCATCATCTTCGCTATTTTCCGCGCCACACCATTAAGTATGAATGTACTCTGGCTGTCCGTCATCAGGTGGCCGTTTTCATTCGTACAGAAAATTTCCCGGTATTGAAACCTTCTGTAAGCTAGATGGTACTGATAGCCAAAAGGTACTGATAGGTCTGAAGGTCAGAAGGTACTGATAAAATCTTCGGGCGTTTCTTCTATGGGCTAGCATCTCAAGCTCATCGCTCGTGCATCTCGGCCTCTTTCTTCTTTTCTCGGAAGATGCGCCTCGCAACCAAGTAAAATTTGTTCACCTGTTTAACGAACGACCCATTTTACGAAAAGACTTGAAGTCATCTAGAGATTTTTGGTCGAGTAGTATTCAATCGGGAGGTCAATGCAGTGCATTTTAGGTTATGCGTACAATGCACAAGCAAGAAAAGTTATTTCCTCTTACGAAGCTTTTCTCCCCAACGTTCGATCAGGAATTCGTTTCCAGAATAATGTAGATTCGTCGGCATTATATATTTGGGACGACAATATATTCAACTCGTTTATTTTTCTGAGAATTTTCGTAAGAAATGTCGTAATGCTGATGAGTCGCTAGACGCTTTTTCTCCGATAACTTTCAAATGACGAATACTATGTATATTTTTAAATCTATCAACCCATACCCTAAATGCTGTAAATGTTTTATTTTGATAACACTCTGAATGAGTTTGAGCAGTCGTTTCCCTAAAAATATGCGCTGTGATAGTATGGAGCATGACTTGGTCGCTGTAACTGAAACCATTTGCAAAATGTATCATCCATTTCAGGGTATTTTTTTCGAGCTATATAGTAATGCGCGGTAAAATTTGTCATTGTACAATTTCCAGCTAGTATGTATGTAATAATCAGCGTATAATTAAAGTGTATTTCAAATTTCATTACAACTATGTGAAATGTTCAGTGCACTTAAAATTCAGTGCAATTTGCCCAACTCAATTAATATGTGTAAGTGAAAATAGCATTAATGTGTTGCATTTTATTGAATTATGAAACTTTAAATTTCATAGTTTCATAGATTTCTGTCTGATTTCGCTCATTTGCAATACCAACCTACCTTGGGTGGAGGATAATCTATATATATATATATAAATTTATCGTGGTTTGTTCGGCTGTCTAAAACTTCAAAACGACTGGACCAAAATGGATACTTCCTTCTGCGGGTTTGTTGGTAATTCCTCCGCGAAGGTTTAGGGAAAAAGGAAAATAGAAATATTCTCAACAGGTGGTGTTCTAGGCAAACATATCCTTTTTCTGTTCAATTCAATTACAGTTCAACACTTGTATATATGTAGTTCGTTGCTTGGCTACTCATATGAGCAGCTTTTAAATGGAGTTGCCACCTTTGTAAAATGTTAAATTAATTAAAGTAATTACTGCAATCAAATACTACAATATGGGTATCAAACGAAAGCTTCATTTTCAAAACATCTTGAAGGTAGGTTACCAACTATTTGAACGTAAATTAAGTGAAACCAATAAGTAAAATGAAAATTTTTTATAGGGGTGCCAACTGTTTTAAAACAAAAAACTTTGTATGTTTATTAGTTTCCTCTCCGGTAAGGTTTTTGGAATGACTTTATTTAGTTGGGAGAGGGTTGCCAACTGTTTGAAAAGTCAAATTCAATCAAAATGTATGTACGTAAGTTATATAAAATATTAAAATATTTGTGTCGGACGGTTCTTACGGGCAATAGGGTTCATAGCTACCTTTTATAGGGCTGCCACTTGTTCGAAAAGCCAAATTTTATAAAATTATATACAAGTTAAATAAAGTAATAAAATATGGTGTCAAACCGATCGTTTCACTAGGACTTAGTTTATAGGTATATCGCCTCTTTTTAAAAAGTCAAATTTAATTAAATTATACACAAGTATATAAAATATTTTTTAAAAAAAGTTTCAAACCTTGCGTTTCGGCGAAGACAAGGTACATACTTCTATTTTAGAGAGGGTTGCCACAGGTTTAAAAAGACAAATTTAATTAAATTATACACAAATTATATGTAATATTAAAATATGTATGTTAAACAGTTCGTTCCAGCAGGAAGGTGCCTAGCTGTCACTTGTTTGAAAAGCCGAATAAAATTTAACTTACTATACTTTTTCAAATGTTCAAAGTCAAATGAAATTGCATTATACAGATTTATATAAAATATTGAAATATAAGTTTCAACGGTTCGTTCATATCTATATTTTTGAGACGGTTGCCACCTGTTTGGAAAGTCAAATTTAATTAAATTCTACACCGGTTATACGTGAGAGAAACCGAAATTCATTTTCTGATTACATATGCAAAGGGTAATTAATAAATATATATAGGCAGGACAATGTCTGTGGTGGTGGTGGAATCGAATATTTCTAAAAACTCTATTTACAGTTAAATTTGATTCAAATGCAAAATACGTATTCGCCATGTATGTAAATATAAATTTAAGAAATTTATGGAGACCGTATTTATGGTGCGATATAATTCAAATTCAGAGCATGCGTTAGCCAAATAAATAAAGTAAAATAAATTTCAAAATTGGACCAATAGGTGGCTCGGTGGTCGCAATATTTCTAAAAGCTCGATTCCATTCAAATTCAAAACACATATTAGCTATGAAATATGAATACTTTATTTTAAAATTGTATCGATAGGCGGCGCCAGACCCAAAATATATATAATAAATGTACATACACATATAAAATCATTATCCTATTATCTCACTAGTGGGTATGTAAAGTTTGGTTGAGCTATCTCAAAATAACTAAAGTTATTTTTAAAAAAGTCAAAAGGATAGACTCAAACAGTTTAGAAGTTAGAATACTTGAAGTTACTATAACCAAGTTTTCACGAAGGTGGTTGCTCATGTGAAATGAAATTCTGAGTAAATTCTGAACTCTATCGTGTCTTTTATCCAATACTACTGGCAAAAACAAACTAGATCACTTTATGGCTGCGGTGGTCTATCCCATTTTCAAATGAATGAAAATATAATCGTATATAAATCTGTACAAATTATCCTTAAGTTTTTTTTTCAAAGTTTTCAATGAAACCGAGAATTTTCATTGTATTTTCGGTTTTTTATTTATTCAGGTCATTCTGAACAATGATAACTTATTTTTTTCAGAAGAGAACGTTCTTTGCAGAAACTGACTTAGATATATGTATATGCTTAATATAATTACTACATATATGTATGTGTAGATAATCACTGCAATGCTACATTTCTCCAAAATTTTACTGCACTCGCAGTTGTACCATTTATCGACAATTTCTTTCATTTACAGCAATTCCAATGTTGTTTTTTTATAGTTTTTTTTTTTTTTTTTAATCTAGCAATTGAAGGATGTAAGTCTGCAGGCGCATGCGGTTGTGGACAGAAATGAAACCATCAGCCATTTACTTACTTACTCTGTCTACTCGTAGTTGCAATGCAGTGATACAGTACCACTGCTAATGGATACTCAGGGCGAATTTCTCGAATTTATGCGACAGTGAGCGGACTAACTAAACGGAAAAGGAAAACGTTGAAAAAAAAACCAATAGCAACATAAATTCACTCTGAATCGCTGAAGCATAGCGAATGGCGTTAAACCAAAAGTAGTTGGCGTACTCAACCGATTAAAGTGCTGAGCATTGGCCGGTTGGGGGAAGTAAGCTAAAAAAAAATATTATATACATACATATGTCGGTGTGTACACTAGGGTGTTTCATTTAAAAAGTTGCGGGATTCACACTGGAATTATAAAATGTATGATATTTTTAGAACTCAGCCAAATATTTTCAAAAAATTACAGCAGATAATAGTAACAGTTTAAGCTTAAAATGTCTGCTCAAAGTATTTTACAAATTCTGCAACGTAATGACAGTAATAAGACTTCGAAAAACAAAAAACTTTGGGCAAGAATGGGATTATTTACAAGAAAATAAAAAATGATAACTTAAAAGTCGAAGCCGGTCAAGTTTAGTCTCAAAACAAATCTTCCAAAAAAGTTCGAAAACAGCACCAAACGTCGAATTCTTATGATTCCGTTGGAACAATTTTTATATAGTTGTACGCAGATATTTTAAGCTTAAACTTGTATATCGCCTTAGGTGATTTTTTTGAAAAAATATTTAAAAAAAAAAACACAATTTTTAGTTTTCAAGTAAATGTTAATTTGTTTCCGAAATATTTTCGTTGAAGTTTTAAAATAGGTCCGTTTCTTTGTAACCGAGTCGCAAAAGAAAACTAGGTCGGATAACGACCTGCATGTAAAGCAACAACACTAACTCGGAAAAATATGCGAGTTGAGTAAACTTGGTGAAATCATATTCGATCTGAGATGTAGCATTGGGAAGTAAAAAAACTGCGCTATTGTGAATGAGCTCTAAGAATATACATACATGGGACATTTGATTTTAACACCTAATCCGTTTTCATTCGCATAGTATTTTTAAATATATAACCACATTAACCAAAATTTTGCCTGCACTCCTTTTTTCCGTTCTTAAATGGCACTAAACACATTGCAACATTCATGAAAGATGCTAACAGGTTTGCTTTTCCAACTAAAACGGGACCAATATAATAAATTTTATAATTCTGATAGAAAACCAGCACACATTTTTTATTGTACGCAGTGTGATGGACCCTAATGTACATACTTAGATAGATCTATAGATGAAGGAATTGGCGAAATGGCAATTGACTAAAGCAAATGAGCTGCATAGCCACAAGGAAAATATGACTATTGAGCAATTTTAAAGCAAACAGCAAATTAAAAACAAAACAGAAAAACAAGAAAAAAAACGAAAGTGTCAAAAACTTGCCTAGGTTTACAGTAATAGACTTGCATGTTTGAATGTGTGCGTATATGTGAAGATGTCGCATTGCTGTCATCCCGGCAAAACTTTGACAAACGAATCTCTAACACATGTGCAAAGTTGTTTAACTCTACAATAATACTCTACACACACAATACATGTGAAAATTTTAGCAATAAACAATCACACACAATGGGACATACGGAAAGGAAAGGTGAAAAAATTTGACCAGTGCATTTCTTGCAGGGATGCGTGTGCTTTATTGGCATCTATGTGAAAGTAGATCGTCGCTACTAACATGCCCGCATTTCTGTTCACATATCTATGTACATCAGTACATACATACGTATATACATTTGAATTATCCGCATGCCACACAAAGAAAATTGGAAGCTTAAATGGAGGCTATAATTGACGACATTCGAAGGCTTCTATTTCAATATAAAATTATATTGAGTTCCAGCTGCAAGTCTAAATACAGGTTATTCAGATGGCAGAATTGAGTAAATTCACAAATGCGTAAAAATACTTATAGCGCACATATATATCCATACGTATATTAGTACTGCGTTAAAGTAGACGTATATTGGACGATTTTTCACGTTTGGTTTGGAGACAAACCGGTTTCGGCGTTATGTTATCTTCAATGTAATCTTTCGTATATTAAAGTACCTCGCCAATGAAATTTACTGTTTTTGAAAGTATCCATAAAATTTGATATCTATTACATCAAAATATGCTTTCGCCTTGAATATTCGTGTGCGGATTTGAAAATGGTATGCGAAAATCATGATACAAAAAAGTAGTTAGTTCCAGTAGGCAAATTTTGAGGGCTGATTGATATTTCATAAAGTGTGACTAATCTTAGCGGCCTTGCCACTTATTTGAATCGTTCCTTTTTTTTTTACTAAAAATATATAAAATGTGAACTGTATAGGAGACTTCATCATAATTCGTAATTTTCTCCTATAACTAATTGATATCCGTGACTTACTCTGCGCTGTTTACTACGTTTTCATAAAAAAAAACAGACATTTTTTAAAGCTAACGATGCAGCTTTGATGAGTTTCGCCTAGTCAGAGTAAAGGTGAAGTCAACTAGAGATCTGCCAAAAAAATAGCTGCAATTAACTTAAGGCCCAACTTTATATCGACAATGACTAAGGGGCATTGATTTTAGTTGCACCAAGCTTATTTGATCTGAAGTCGAACCATAAGTATGGATTTTCTGGAAATCTCGACTACGGAGCAATACTAATTTCTATTCTAGCACCATCTTGCGGATCCATTTTACGTATATGTATATATGCTAAATAACTGGTCTCTAGCGTTAGGTGACGCTCATCAAAAAATATTTTTGTCCTGCATTAGCGCGTACTTTTCTATCATAAAGACGGATTTTCTAAATAACTCAATTCTAGATCCACCTAACGGATCTAATTTTCATAAAACTATTACTCGTCACACTCCCATTATAGGTTTATAGTTTCATCAAAATCGGATCATAAGTACAGATATTCTAAATAACTTGCTTCTGGCGTCACCTACCGCTACTGCGAGAGCATCCTGTTTACCCCTGTCTTAATATCTTGGTGACGGTTTCTAACTTTATCTCACGAATGGTTTGCTCGATATTCGCCATAAGGGCATGAATCGTTAACAGATTGTTCGCATAATATCGGTCCTATATAGCGCACTACAAAAATCCTCTAACATCGGCAAATCGCAGCTCCTAGGTGGTGAATTGACATCGCTCACAGGTGACAATAAGATTACCGAACAATACGCAAAACGCAATGCAAAAGCGATGATAATTTAACATGAGAGTGTTTAAAAGAAGAAGCGTGAATTTTATTGCGATCAGCTGTAGTAGATACGCCATGGCTGTCACCATCAATATACATAACATATATGCCCGGATGCACTACAATGTAAATTACTTATTTTCATTTAAATTATTTCGTATAAACTAAGTGCGTTCACACTTGTCATTCCTACTTTATTTTGACAGCTCTGTAGCCAGAGCTCAGCTTTGATCAATGGAAAAAATCTAAGAGATTGTGTAAATTTCTAATATATATAATTTTTATTGTGATAATTTCATTTTTATTTAAAAAAAAAAAGCTTCTAGAGGGAGTAAGCGTTCTTATCAGAAGTAGTTGAGTGAAATGCTAATTTTTCAGTATGCATTGTCCAGTGAGGTTATGGGAGAACACACTTTACGATTATTATCGATACTATTTAGAGCCGACACTGATTTGTTCCTGATTTGGTTATTGATTTATACTAAATACCTCATTTCATCTTAATTTTATGGATTTTATAAGGCGAAATTACTTAGTTTTATTGTAAGTTGGTCATAAATTAAGAATAAGCCCAAAGTTATGATAGTCTATTCGGGCCTCATGATTAAAATAAGATATCACTATATTGATCACCCTTTATATGTAACTAAAATAATTGCCTTGCTTCGTACTCAAGAGATAGAATACAAGATGGCATCTTCCGCTGACCGCTAGCCCTTTATTTTCCAATTAGACAGCATCCACCCATTCACTGACGAACTAAAAGCATTTTACACAAACAATGCTTAGAAAACTTTTCCACCATTCTGCTGCTTGTCCGCTTCCTCTTCTTTTTTTTTTTTGGAATTTTTTCTTTGCCCTCTCCCTCGCTAGCTATTATTACGTCACTGTCAGTTTATCACAGCGTGGAAGGCGCAACATTGATTTCTATCATTATTATATCGTACTTATTTTTCTTCAAAACATTTCCCCATCATTACTTCGACTCAATTTAACTCCTACTGTTCCAATATTGAAAAGAGTAATTTTCTTATATTAGATTATGCCCCTTTCATTCTCATCTTCTCGCGGACGCTTGTTAAATTATCGATGCGATTTAAATGGATTTCATGATCAGTCGAGAAAGGGGAAGTTATATTTCCCAACACTCAATTCGTCGACTTGGTTAATTATATCACGGTTTTTATATTTGATACAACGGGTTTTTCAATAGGGACGCTACAAAAGTAGACCGATAGTGACAGCAAACGACGCCATATTTTTCCCCGCTCTTTTGACATTTCTCTTCAGTAAGGTTTGTCATTTCATCATGGAAAAATTTACGATCCAACAACGAGTCGAAATTACTAAAATTTACTACCGAAATTCGGAGTCAATGGCCTCAACTTTAAGAGCGCTACGTCCAATTTATGGTCGTCGTCATTTCTGGCTGAATGGCTTCGTCAATAAGCAAAATATGCGTTATTGGACAGGCAGCAATCCACACGTACTCCATGAGTCAACATTGCATCCCGAAAAAATTACGGTTTGGTGGGGTTTATGGGCCGGCGGCGACATTGGGCCGTACTTCTTCAGTGATGATCAAGACCGGCACGTTGCTGTGAATGGGAATCGCTACTGCCCAATGATAACCGAATATTTTTGGACCGAAATGGATGATATGGACTTGGACAGTATGTGGTTCCAACAGGACGGCGCCATAATTTGATATTATTTAAAGCTATTCAATTGGTTCTAGTTGTTATTCAATGCAGTGCAACTTCAAAGTCATGTGGGAGGAAAAAATTGTTTACTTTTATTGTGTAACATACCGATATAATTAAATAAATATTGTTTGGACATAAAGTAAATTTATTATAAGGTCCGGTAAAGAAAAAATATGTCATAATTATTTATCTCAACAATTACTAATTGATTGGACATACATACATAGAATAATTACTGCAACCACTGACATTTAAATACATATATATATAATTATTTTGTTTGCTCTAAAAGTATATATAAAGAGGTACACATATTTGCAATAATCCACTTAAATTATGTCACAAAAGAATTGTATTCTGCAAATATCATTTTTTTACAAACTTATATTCGGGCATCGTTTACATAAAATTATACAATTCGAGCATGCATGCATCGAAAGTTGCAACAGTTTTTATTTTTAAGTTTGTGTAATTGTGTGAGTTTACACGTTACTTCTATTTGGTTGGTATCGGAATCAATGCTTTTTGCCTTATCAGCTGCATTATCAGCTTTAAAAGCTTCTGCTACGAACCATTGACCGTTCGATAAAGGAAGTAATTTCCTTGTTAGTAATTTCCGTCATACAATATATTATTTTTATTAATTATTTTATTCATTTATCGTTTTTTATTTAATTTCATACATTTACTCAAAACATTCCACTGATCTCTTTTATTAACATTAGTTCAAGAACAAAAACAAATGTAAATATAAAATATATAAAATATAATGAAGTTGGTTCTATTTTGGGCAAATACCCTTAAGCAAAACTACCCTAGCATCTCTACCTGCGGCGCTATTGTGTAAATTTACTATGCGCTCGGATATAAAACGCGTGAAATATTCCTGCATATGGGACTAATTCGAAAATAATTAATTTCTACAGCTTTCTATAAAGCAAAAGTGAAATCAATATATGACATATTTTCTTTCGATACGCTTATTTCACAACAATTTTTTCATTACATTAACCAGTATGGTAGGTATGTATATTTTGTGTGCCTACAGATGTGTCAAAAAAAGGGAATGGATGAATTGGTTTGGTATTCCATTTTCCGCGTCACTCACCTAGCGTGCGCTTTTCAGCTTTAAAAAAAATCAACAAAAAAATGAGCATCGATGGCGTTGAAAAAATGAAATTGTATTCAAAAGAAAATTATTCTAGGCAACTTCTATGAAAAATGACTTACCGCATTTAATACTTGGGGAAAAATATACTCTATATTAAGCCTGAGATTACAGTCTAGTCACCTATTAAAGCACCGTAAAAATCCATTCATAAATTTCGGATATTAGTGACTTAAAACTGACAAACGTTTTTCCATACAAAAAATCTAAAACAAAATTTTTCAATTGCATTCTCTGTATCACCTTGAGCCATTATTTTACAGAAATTTTCAGTTTACAGTCGATTTTCTATAGTTTTATTATAATATAGAATAAGAGGATAGAATATAAACATAATTATATTTACCAAACCAAGAATGATAGAAAACAAAAGCAACTGACAGTGGCAGAATAATAGAGAATGAGATAGCAAAAAAAAAATGTACAGAAGAATTGGGCAACCGACAGAATGTTCGAAAGTTTGGTAGATGTTGTCAAATCGACAAAGAAAGGACTAGCGGTTTGCAGAAGTCGCAATCTTGTGTTCTATCATTCTTGCTACCGCGTGTGGTACCGCTAACCTTCTCTTGAAAATTTCGACAAAAATTCTACGTAAAAACGGATTTTGTTTACAAAAACCGTGTATGTATGTATACTTGCAATCGTGTATATTCTTTCCAACGTGTTTAGCAATATTATTCTCTCTAACATGTATAACAACATGTTTCCTCTCAGTGACCTCCACCGGTAAATCTGGTGTGACGTCACAGCCATATTTCTCTCCCGAATTTCAAATCAATCGTCAGCGCATTATTGTTTTCTATCGGTCTTACTTTAAATGCCTATGTGAGTCCCCATGAGGTGAGCATTTCGGTAAATACATTGGTGGCAAAGAACGTAGATTACAAAGAAGTTGCATGGCGTGAGAACTTCGTCCAACTCACCACTCGCAGAAACCAATTGGATCTAATCAGATTCTAATTACGGTATTCTACAACTCAGCCTCATCTCAAGTCCCAAAATTTGAGACTTTCAATTAGAGAAATTTGTATGACTTGAGACGATTAGGGTATTCGGTAAGCAACATTATCAAACAAATTCACCAAAGGCTGTGGTGAAAAGCAGTAGAGCCAATCAGCTGATGGAACGTTCAGCTAGAGATGCGCAATCAACCTCAATGAAATTGTGTTCATCGATAGCACTCAATATACTTTTTCAATTCTTTGTCAACTGCATAATTGCTCTTCAAAAATTAAAACAATATGGCTATCGTGAATTAATTTTGAAATTTCCCGTTCAAAATTCTTATTACTGCATTTTACGTGAATCAATTATTTAAAATATGTGTAAAAATTAGAGCAATCAACAATCCATAAATGTTTATTAATTATAAATAAAAGAATTCCAGAACACTTCATGTAGTTTATCTTCGGTTAAATTAATGAGTCCACTTTATAAAATTATAGAGGAATACAGGAGCCCTCCCGGAGCCTTAGCGCGTTATCTGAGTGAGCATTCTGGGGCGCTGAAATCACTCATTTCGGAAATCCTATTGAAGGACTTTGGGATCTATTTCGGAGCCTCCATAGGAGAGTGATCGCACCGCATATGGAGTCCTAACTGTGCACTCTGCGGCATCTGCTGGTTGGCTGGAAATAATGGAAGTGAGAATGTGTGTGTGCGGGGTTGGGTAAATAATTTAATTTGGGTGGCAAACTTCAAAACTTTAAACTTTTATCACGGTATAAGCCATTACTATATTTTCCATAATAATAAATAATTCTGTGCTGTTTTTCGCTATTGTTGTTTCCAATCCATGTATTTACTAAGAGTACAATTAAAAATAAATATTTTTAGACTTAGACCTATTTTCGAGAATGTAGGTTATCTACTTAACTCAGAGTTTACCGGTTAAATTAATAAATTTGCTTGCACAGCAGAATGTTAGGCATCAACTCAAAGCTAAAAACATAAATATTTAACATAGCAATTATTCAGGGTTAAATTTTTAAGTTTATGACATTCTGTAATAAATGAATTAAAAATAAAGTTGTCGAATCGCTTTTTTCGAAAATAATGGTGATGCCTTCGAATGCGTAGGCTCCAACTCTTTTAGCAGAGCTTCGGCAAAGAGAAGCGGACACATCCACGAGATTAGATACCAAGCATACCAAGCATTACCTTGTTGTACTAGAACCATCAAATAAATTCAAAGAAAATTGCAAAAAAAGAAATGTACGTAGCCCGGGTAACTGGATTTATTTCATGCAAGACAATGTCTGGGCTATGAAGTTACAAATTTAACTCTGAGTTACTTATCTCTTTATTTATAAATTTAACTCTAGACTTCTCGCAAGTGGGCCGTTGAAAATTAAAATGTCGATCCTAAAAGTATCGTAACAAAAATCTAGAAATCTATAACATAAGAACAAGTAAGGGTTTTGTTGGATTTCTACTACGGTATCGCATTTTAAGGTAGTATAAAATGTGGAATAATTGTTTTATATTTTTAAAACGTTTTTCGAACTATTTCCGTAAATTATAAAATAATTTATGGGTTTGTATTCTTAGGAACAAATTGAATATTTATTAGTCTGAAAAATAACTGTAAAAACCTAGAAATAGAAAACAGTGAAAAGTACAACAGTGACTAGTGCAACACCTTTTTATGATACCGGAACGACCCGGATTTATATCCCACCAAGGACTGTCACTTCAACAGCATTTAGAAAACCAA
This sequence comes from Anomoia purmunda, assembly GCA_951828415.1. Classification (NCBI taxonomy): domain Eukaryota; kingdom Metazoa; phylum Arthropoda; class Insecta; order Diptera; family Tephritidae; genus Anomoia; species Anomoia purmunda. The sequence continues at coordinate 28,035,623 of OX639996.1, read as the reverse complement.
GAATATCGAAAAATGTAGTTATTTTAATTAAATGCGTCTATATTGGGACTTCAATAAACCCATTTCGTTAATTAAATTTTTTAATATTTGTATGCAGACTTTTTAAGTCTGATTATTTTATTATATCAGGTGGGTTTTTCAGGTATCTTGTGAAGAGTTTTCACATCGAACCAGCTCACTTAAATCATTATATTTTTGCGAAATATTTTGGAGGAAGTCTTAAAACAGCAACTTTTTTCGGTGATACACTCTAATGTAAAATATGTATTTATGTAACTACTTGGAAGAAGCGTCTTCATAAAATAGTATAACTGAAAATGAAAGCGTAATAAAATCAACTTATAATAGCTTTTCCATTCCAATTTACTTGATTGGTTAAAAATTCGAAATCTTTTTGTGCGACGAATGGACTTTTGGCGATTCAAGGTATACAAAACTATATACATACATACATGCTACAAATGTGTGGCTACATGTAGTATAAAACGAGCAAAAAAAGGCAATAGAAACGGAAACGGAAAAGGAAAAGAAAAAGAATGAAAATTATATTATATACAATTTTAAAAATGTGAAAGATGCGTTTATAACATTTCAGTTTCAAATGAAGTTAGGCATAGCAATTTATGCTAGTACTTACTTAACATCGAAAGCAGTTAGATGCTCCGATTTAGAAATCCACCCACTATGCCTAGTATATATCTACTGGTACCTATCAACTCGATGACTGATACAAATCCAAGGAAATTACAGAAAAACGGTGGAAATTCATCAATAATTTTCTTGGCAACAGACGGATATCCATTGTATTAAATTATTTAAAAATGTCCGTTTAATAGCCCAAGTGAATTTACCTAAATAGCGAGATGAGGATTTTAATATCAATAAACTAGGGTTTCTAAATGCTCTGATACTCGAATAAAGGAAAGGTCGTTTAGGTAAAGGATTTTATGTCAGCTCAGTTGAGTTTTCTGGGCAATTTGGCTAAAAACATGACATACGTCACAGTAAGCTGAGTCTATAACCGCAATCTTTGGAAGTGCTTATCAAATTATCTAGACAACAACCCTTAAAACTAAATTTTCTTGGCAACAATCGATGACTCGATGAAAACTGTCTGCAGTGACGGCTTCTGCTTTCGAGTAACCTTGGCAGTAGTGTAGGCTGTAGACCAAATGATTAGTAGTGACGCGAATAAGTCATTTGAAAAATTGTGCAGTAATATTCTTCTATAATTATTCAGTTATATTATATGCCGAAGTATTGCGGGGACGGGACTATCAGCTACCTTTGTTCACAACTATTGTAACCAAGTATTTTCAAAAGAGATCAAGCACTACTCTAAATTCATTTGCAAAAGAAGAAGAAAATATTTAGGAGCCTTGAAAGGACTTCATGGCTTCAGCATATGATCAATCTAGATCTACATATGTATATATTGAGAATAGACACTCTCCATTGCTAGAAAAGCTGATTAGGTTTATTTAAAAAAAAATTGTAGGGGAGTAATGACTCTCTAAGCACATCTTTGAATTTGAATACATTGGTACTGTTATTACGATTTTTAAAAATATCTCCTCAAAAGCGCCACCTATCGGATTGTTCGCACAATAGATGCCTCTGCAAATAAATCCTATAAATTTGAGCCCAATCGGTTCAGTAGTTTTCGAGTCTGTAAACTTCATATTAAGAAACACCCAGTCTACTTTTATATACATATAAGATTTGCCGGGTTAGACGATGTCCTGCCATATTCATTTACCACGGCTTCGCTCGCAAGGCATTCGGCTAAACGTTATGAATTTGAATGTAATAGCTTTTAACTAATTTTTGGTCTTGTTTTTTTATTTTTCTATAATCTAAAAAAAAGTCTACTCCTACTTCATAACTCCCGATTACGGTTGGTTGCTGAAATTTGTTTGGCAACTGCGTGCTATGCCATTCTGATTTAATAAAACCTAATTTATTCTTAGAAATGTAGAACGTAAGCAAACGATGCGGACATTAATAAGTTTAATTTTCGTTTGCGATCCACATTTCAATATTTGATTTAACTTATTATAGGTTTGTTTAATTTTTTTAAAAGATGACAACCCTATCCTGAACTATTTTTGAAATTGCGCTTTTATAACATTTGTAGTTTAGCACTCGTATTATAAACTGCCATTAATTCTTTTAATTTAACTTAATTTGCATTGAAACAGGTGACAACCTTCTGAGAAATGAAGCTTTATAGCGTCTTGCAAATAAATTGGGTTGGATGTGATTTAACTCATTTTAATTGTTTTTTAAAGAGGTGGCCACCCTCTCTAAAAGTATTTTTAAAATTAAGTATTCTTAAAACTTTTAGTTTGACTCTCATATTGTGAAATGCCATTTATTTTTTTTTAAGTTAACTTAATTTCGGTTGATACAGGAGGCAATCTATTTTTAAAATATTTGGGAACTGAAACTTTATTAATCCGCTTTCGTTTGATATACATATTGGAATATTTGATTTCGAACATTACTTTAATAGAATTCAACCTTTTAATCAGGTGGCAACTCCCTATACAAAATCGATTTTATAGTAACCTACATATATATGTGCCAGATCTATCTTGTCATTATATAGCAGTTTGTGATTAAACTTATTTATTTAACTGACTATAACTTTCTAACAGGTGGCAACCATATAACTTATCCTATGTTATAGCGTCGGAGGTTGGCTATTTGTGTGCTTAAGTTTGTAAAATTCCGTCCAGCCGTTTGGGCCTGAAAAGGTAGCAACATACTCCCTCACATTAATGGCTCCTTTTACTTTCAAAAAAGGCGGTAACCCTCGTGAATATTCTTACTTCATAATAAATTTTTTTCAAAATTCAAAAATTTTACAATTTATAATAGATGAATTAGTTTTCTAGATTCGAAGTGGTTATATCCCTGAGTCGGTTCAAAGTTGTTGATGGTCACACGGGAACCCTGTTATGCGTTCTAGGGTTAAATGGTTCCCTATTCCAAGCGACCTTTTCCACTACACCTCAGCAGGCGAAGGCAGAACTCCGAATCCCTAACTGCCAACACTAAAGTGAAGTTCCACTTGCAGTAAAATAACAAGGCACATATTACGCCTGCAATGAAATAGAAGCAGGGGCCAAACAATTAGCAAAGGATATATGCGCACAGCTACATAGAAGTGAATAAGCTACAATATACATTTTGTACGTGTGTACTATGTATTTACATAAATGAATACGAGGGCGAGTGTATATTGTTGTCAACTTACTGAAGTTACATTTAATTAATTCATTGCTGTGAAATACCCGCTTGCAATAGTCGAGTGCAAATGTGCTTATATATCTATGTACACACATATGTATGTATGTATGTAGTTAAATTTATGCTGAGAGTTAATTCGTAGAGTAATAAATTTGCATGCATCAAAGCACACTTAATCACATGACAACAACAACAACAACAACAACAGCGATGCCCTTATCATTTCCACAGCAGCAACAATAGACATAAGCAATAGCTGGTGTAGTAGTATTTAAATATACAGGGTGGTTCAACTTAGATAGATTTTCATTTCATTTCATTTCATTTATTGATTAACGCATTAGTATAGTAAGATCAATGATGTCTTTTGTAGTACATCAGAAGGCCCGTTTCTTTGCACCCGAGTTGCAAAAGAACGCTCCAACTCGGATAAAATTTCCTTTAAATTCAAAAGCAACCCTGTTAGCCTCTTTTATGTATGTTGCGATTTGGTTAGTGATATTTAAGAACGAAAAATTATTGAGCCGGCAATTTTTAGGTTTATGTAGTTACATATTTACAAATACTATGCACATAAAATCGAATTAGATTTTAAATCTAAATTTCCCATGTATTTTCTTACGGCTCATTCACAATAGCGCAGTTTTTTCACTTCCCAACACTACATCTCAGATCGGATATCATATTACCGTTGTTGGCTCAACTCGCATATTTTTCCGAGCGAGTGTTGTTGCTTTACATGCATTTTGTTATCCTACCTAGTGTCCTTTTGCAACTAGGTTACAAAAAAACGGGTCCAGTATAAAATGAAATAGTGAAAGCTTAAAATAAACGAATAACAAAGTATATATGGAGACGAAGTTACAAATTATATTAAAAATAATACTGATATATAAGTAATGATTTTTAAAGAGTAGAACTTGGCAGCAATGAAGTTTAGGTATGACTAGACTAGACTAGATATGGAGAGCACACCTTAGGGTAATACATAAGAAATTATTTAAAAACTAACGAAAATGTTAGTAAAATATAGTCTTAAAGTTGCTTTTATTTAAACTCTTGCGAGTAGCGGCAGGGATAAAATTTTATAAACGAATAGCGCTGACGAAAAATATGGAGGAAAGGAAGTTATAATTAGGAACTATTAGGTCATTTACACGTATTGATTTTGAAACTGACAGTTTCTCGCAGAGATAGCCAGGTCTCTTATCCATCATAAGCCGAAATAAGAAACATACAGTTGCTGGCTTTCAAGTAGTCAGAAATTTCACAACCCAACAGCCTTTTCCTCCAAGCAGAGATATGTTCATATTTCATTAGCCCAAACACATAACGTGTTAATTGGTTAAAGGCTACCTCAATTTTATGCGCAGATTGATAATCTAACTTGCTATTATAGACTAATTCAGGGTAGCAAATTATCGTCATTATTAGTTGAATTGCAAGTTTTCGTCATATACAATTGAATTTCATCCGCGTTTGCATGAATCCTCGACTGCTGGCATACAGAAAAAACATGACCCCAGATTGAGCCTTAAGGAACGCCAGACGACAATGGACGTACAATAGATTAGATATTTCCAAATCAACTTTCACACGCTGCGACCTGCCTGTGAGGTAGCTTTCCATTAATTCCACCGCAGATTGATCAAAACCAAATTTTTTTTTTTTTAATTTAGAGCAAAGCTGTTTATGGTCAACAGTATCAAATGCCATAGAAAAATCCAGCAAACAGAGAAGTGTTAAATACTTTAAAAAACAAATAATTAAGTCTGATATCGTCAACTATCTTTATCATAGCTGTGGAATGTACCTGTGCTTCGACCAAAATCCAGACTGAAACGGAGACAAGATATTGAATTTATCAACATGGTTGTAGATTTGCTGAAATATCAGAGATTCAGCGACTTTTGTCATGGCAGGCAGTAGGGCCGCCGAGAAGAAATGCGGGCCCAGGGGTAAAAAGGTGGGGCCCTCTTTCTACATAAAAGTTTCGAATACTTCATCAATTTCATCAACTATCTTTCTACTTAATACTTCAATGTTTTTAAAGAATGAGTCAAATACGACTATATTGAACTCAAACAAAGTCCGATTAATGGAATCGTTTGAATTATATGCCGTTTTTTTTTAGGCCAATACAAAAAACATCAATTAACCCAAGTTGGGACGAGCAGTCAATTTTACCTTAGATGATGTCCAGAAGAAAGGAAATAGCTAGAAGCGTACGTCTATTATTTAATGATAGCAGACTGATTAATTGGCAACGAGATTCTTAGATGGAATTGGGTCAGAAAAATTTATGGAGTAATAATATTATCTGCACTATCTCGAATCGATTGATATGAACAGCATACAGTATGGTCTCCAGATATTGGCGGCATACTCTAATTTAAACCTAACAAATGCAGAGTACAGTGTCTTGAATGTGCATGGGTCGGAAAATTGCAAAAAATTCCGTAACATAATTTATATGCGTTGTAAAATTGAACTTGGAATCAAAAAATACCCCCTAAGTTTTTGATTATATCAAATAATTGAAGAACGGTGCAAATAGGCTAATGCAGCTTGGAAAATGTAACTTTGTGACATTTTGTTCGATATTGAGGAACACCAATTATAGAGTTTATTCAGTTCTGATTGAATAGTATCCGAATCATTTAAACATATAACATCTGAATAAATTTTCAAATCATCGGTACAAAGAAGAAATCGAACTGAAGAGAAACATGAAGAAATATCATTTATGAAAAGAATAAAAAATAATCGACCTAAGATGTCAGCCTGAGGCACCATGGAGGTTGGGATGAATGGTTTAGACGAAACTCCATCATTGACGTCATTAAAGTTCGTGTTGCTCAAATACGACATAATCCATTCCAGAAAAGGTAGAAGGAAAACCAAGATTAGCCAAATTAGCAACAAAGATTTTATGGGAAATCTCAAAGTCATAGGCTTTTGAGAAATCTGTGTAAGTTACATCAATTTGGTAGCCACGGCGAAAAGTCGCAAAACAATATTCAGTAAAAATACAGAAATTAGTTAATGCAAGTAAATCTAGCTGACATGAACCCATGTTGATTAGGAGTAATCAATTGTTTCACAATAAAAGAAAGTTTGTCTTTGATTATGCATTCAAAAAGTTTAGAGATAGAAAATAACTTCGAAATTGGCCTATAATTCGCAATGACTCATTTGTTGCTACTTTTGAAAACTGGGATAACAATAGTGCATTTCCAATCACTAATGAAAGTACCAGGTCATAGAGAATTACGGAAAGACCGTCAACATCGGTTAGAGAAGAGTTCTTGATTGTCCATTATTATAAAAACATTTTTGGTAATACTACAAGTTTTTCTTTTTTAGATTAAATATAATACCAAAAATTCTTTAGGTTATCTTAATAATTCAATTCGAAGTTACGAATATATTTCGTATATAGCACTTATATAAAATAGAGAATTTATTCATATACGATGTATACATGTCATAAAACTGACGCTTATTAGATGACTTGTATTTTTTAAGTACTTGTTCCTCAATTTTTTTAGATACTTAAGCTTTTTCGAGAACCACGGAAATCGATACTTATTCTGCTTAATTTCAGGAATAAATTTAAAGCAAACAACAACTATAGAGTTTTTAGATATTTTAAAGCAACCGACCAACCAAATCGACTTCGAACAAAAAATTCCACTCAAATTCATGCAATTTCTTATCTATTAAATGACAGCAGATTAATAATTTCCTAAGCATTTTCTAACGGTTGCTGATTTTATCTCATTAATAGTTTGGTCTTTAAGATTTCCACATGAAGCTTATGCAATGTTTCTGGCATTAAGGCCGACCGATAAAAATCTAATGGTTTCTATTCAAACTTAAAATCATACAAAAATCCACTCTCACCTGGAACACCCGGTACAAGTATAAATTCTTTCTCTTTGTTACATCATTAATTGTACTGCTATATGCCGCATTAGTTGCGCAAATTTGTAAAAAGATTTAATTTGTAAATAAGTGAGACGAACCTGGAGCAGGATACTTGTTAGAAACTGCGATAGCAAACCAACCACCAGCGAGCCTGAGCGCACGTGGCAGCGCATGCAAATGCTTCATTTCCCACGTTCATTAGTGTCTTAATTCCTTTGGATTTTTGCCAGCAATGTTTACTACAGCTGTGCTGTTATGTGATATGTAAATTGCTTGAACCTGAGGCAACATGTTGTAAATCCGTCACTGGCGATGATCTCCTAATAGTAATCTTAAATCAGGCATAAGAACTTAAGTTAAATGCTATTGAATATTAACTCAAAATTAAGTATCGATAAAGTTAATGAAATTGAAATTGTAAAGCAGGCGAAATTAATTAATTTATACATAACACTAGTCTACAAATATTTAATTAATGAGTGGTACCACATTGATAAAGTAATTTTTAGACTAATGCAAGGTCGCTGAACACGAAAGTGAGTTCCATTTATTTCCCCAAAGAAGCGTTTTTGAGATATAAACAAAACTCCTGTTTTCGAGGTTATTTTGCAGTTATTGCACAAAAATACCAAAATAGCAAATAAACCTAGCTCTACCTGGGTGCATTCAATATCTTTACGCTGATAGCTATATCTTTTGTGTAAATCAGAATAGTAATGGATGAGTTACTGGCGTCTAATTGTAATAAATGAGGCTATTTTCGAAAACATCCGTAAATGGTTAATTTGTATTCCCTCTTTTTAATGTGAAAAAATAAAAAAAGATTAATTAATAAAAACAAAATATAATAATTAATATTTAAAAGTTTTCTGTTAAAAGACAATTTTATTACATAAATGTTTAAATTGGAAAAAAATTTAAAAGTTATTACAAATTAAATAAAAGCGGTCAATCTAAACTTTTACTACATTCACTTTTACAGTTCAAAATCAACCAAAAACTTTTAATTTCACGATGCAACAGCCAACATGTTCATTTGGCATATTATCACATTATATACGGATTTGTGTCCGCTGATTCTGAAAATGGCACCTAAATTTTGCCATCACGTATAAATTTGGAGATACAGGCTGTTGAAGTTTTTGCATAGATTTACCCCAATAGGTTGACTTTTTCTCTATATTTTCAAACACTGGTTTACGAAGCGCAAATCTGAAAACAGATCGGAGTTTAACATAAAATTATGCAAATTTTGATATCCAAAACGTCGACATTCTTACTGATTTTCTAACTGTTAGATTTAGTTCTGGCTGCTGTGAAACCGTGAAATAAAATTTTTATGCTAGATTGAGAATGTAGCAAAAATAAAAAATTACCTGCTTTTATTTAATTTTTAATAACTTGCATACTTTCTGTCCAATTTAGACGCTACATGTTTGTAAAGAAATTCTCCTTCAACGGATTATTTTAAATTATTTTGTTTGCAAAGTTTGTTCACAAAGAAGAATGAATAAAAATTAATAATTTCGAAAAATAATCTCGAAAACCTCCAAATTTTTTGCATTCTCATAACTCAAAAAGTGCTATCACGATTTGCACAAAGGATATATTAGCGTAAGAGATTCTATAGTTTTTTGGTAATAATTGCAAAAGTACCTTGAAAACCGGGGGGGATATAGGCATGTCTCGAAAACGCTGCTTTGGAAATTAAACTCATTTTCAATTTGTTTAGTGACTCAAAATTAGTCTGGAAAACAATTTTTTGATTAAGTACTTTTTTCTCGTAAACTAGTGTCATTTTAGCAGCCTTAAAAAAGTTCCATATAGACAATAAAATTGCCTTTTTTAAACGGGCCTCTATTATGAAAACTGAATTTACGGACGGAGGTCAAAAATTCAAATAATAAAAATATGAAATGTATCACTTTTTTTAATGAAAATTAATAAAGAATACTTGGGCTGTGAGAAAAAATGAGGTTATTTATTTATATTAGATATGTATGTGTTGAAAGTATTGAATTTTGCAATTACTTACAGTCACTTTTCATTGTTCAAAATATGCGCCATCGGTCCTAGAATCAATGGTATTTGAAGTGGACTTAGTAGTATAGAAATCTTCCGTTTAGGTTTTATAGGTTTTTTGAGTAAACTAATATGTATATCTTATATTTTCAATTTGGCCAATCAAATTCGCATTTTAGGTGGGTGTGGCAGTACTTAGACCAATCTCCAAAATTTTGCAGGTCTATATTAAGAGACCCGATACAATATCGGTGGAGAAGAAAGAAGAGAGAAAAGAGCACTTCGTAAAAAATGCAAAAGCTTAAAAAAGAAACTGAAGCAAAGAGAAAAGGAAAATAAATCGCTGTATGCTACTTGTATCCATTTTTCAATGGCTATTCGAATATTATTATTTCTTTTGAAATCAGAAAAGCAAACACAAATCTTAAAGTTGTATGCTTTATTGCATCTTTTAACTAAGAAATTTCCAAGCCGTTTGTTTATTGACCCTAAACCGGTCGCGAAAATCTTTCTCGTCATATAATTGAAAAAATCGTGGATGCTCTCGAATTACTTTTATTCTCCTCAATATACAATTTTATTCACTACTCCAATCAAAATCCATGTTCAAAATTATTTCTACTTTCTCTGTTATTAGTTTTTTAGATTTTTACAACTTTGATTTCCAACACATAATTAGCGATTTTATAGAAATTCAGAGCATGTATTTACACATAAAGATAAATTTTTTTTTCTTGACATATCTCCAAAACCCGTATTTAAAAATTAAATTGTGGTTTAATGTTCCCTTAATTTTTTGTAAGTACATATTTGGTTGGTAAGAGAATAGGTCGTAGAGTATATGTTATGCTTGGGAGAGGGTTGCCACCTGATTGAAAACTCGAATGTAATTAAATTATACACAAGTTTTATGAAATGTTAAAATGTGGGTGTGAAGCGGTTCGCCTCGGAAATAAGGTTAATAGATAACGTTTATGTGGGTTGCCACCTGTTAAAAAAGTATATTTTAATAAAATTATATACAAGTTATATGAAATACTAAATATATATGGTGGTAAAACGGTTCGTGTCGGCGGGGGACATACATACATATGTATATTTTGAACAGGGATGCCACCTATATGAAACTTCAAACTTTATGAAAACATGGATGTCAAACGGTTCGTCTGGCTGAGCAGAAGAACATACTCATATTTTTGATGGGTTGCATCCTGTTTTAAGAGTCGAATCAAAATTCGGTTTTACCCATGAAATATTGTAATATGAATGCCAAACGGTTTGTCTCGAAAAAAAAGGTTAATAGCTAACATTTATGAGGGTTGCCACCTGCTTGAAAAGCCGAATTTAATTAAATTATACACAAGAGAGTAAAATATTAAAATATGAGTGTGAAACTGTTCGCAAAAGGCAATTAATAAATAAATAAAATCAGAACAACGGTTTCCAGTTTTTTGTAGTTTTTTTATAATGAATTAAAAAACTACTTCAGTCTACGAACGCAGTACATATAATATTGTGATTTACAATATAGATATAAGCTGCGGAAGCAAAAATGGGTATTCATCAGAGCAGAAACGTTTCCCTTTGGAAGGATGAAAATTCTTGGAATTCGGAAAAATGATTTTACCAAATTTGAACTTAGGAACAACAACTTGTTTTGGGAATAACAAATTTTATGCAATAAAATTATAAAACGAATGCTTTCAGAGTAAATATAAAAGTTCATAAAACTTGCGGTTTTTTTTAAGAAGTTAGGAACTTTTTCTAGTTTACAATTTTTGTATTGCAAAATAATTAATTTTATACTGTAAACGATAAACTACTTAGTGTAGCAAATTAATTGAGTTACCATTTTAAGTGAGCAAAGCTCTACGACTTCTCTTCCTTTCCCTTGGCTTTTATAGAGGTTTTAAGGCGAAATTTGCAGACAAGAAAAGTTTACAGTCGTTACGTCGTGTAAACTGAATCTTAGCTCGGGTTTCTATCGACTCAACAAGTTATGACTTAATCCTAAGTCGAAGGTCACCTCCATTTTTTTTTTAACTTTAATAAATTAAAATACTCGAATAGAAATTGACAATTAATATTTCCAACACATTCTGGACGAGTTAATATATGAAATTTACAGTCAAGATTTTTATTTCTTTGCACATTTTTAAACGCAGCACTTAACGGCAATTAATATACACACATACATACATACATTTGTACTCGTTCAAATTCATTTGGTCCCCTTTTCTTTCCTTTCCTGCTTTCCTTCCAGTAATTTAATCCTCAAGCACAAGGTACCAATACAAATTAGTTGCACTCAATTCGACATTTTCATTTATGCATTGATTTTCAAAAAATATAAGCAAATAGCAGTAATGATGATTAGCCTTATCAACTCTTGTGCACTTCATAACTGATATATATACATACATATCTATGTAGCTTAATTTCTAAAGAGCTATAAGTTTTAAAATTAATTATTTAAATAGAACTACTATGAAAGCATTAATAATAGTAAACGTTCCGGTGTACGTAGATTAAGAGCCAATTTGAGATCAGAAATTTAAGTTGTATTTAAGTTAAATATGAATTTCTGTTTAGGTGGTATTTAATTTTCGTTAGTTTGCAGATCGTTTGAATTCAAATAAACAACATACAGATTTTAAACATAAATTACTACTTAGTTACCTACCACAAATAAATGAGTGCATGGAAATAATGGTTTATATTTTTTCACCATTAATAAACTAACGGAGTTGCAGTTGCTATCTTACTTAAATAAAAAAGAATGTACGTATGGGCCACGTCCCCAGATATAGATCAATTTTTATATCATTTTGGAAGACAGGGGCGCTGCTACGCCCGCAGGGAAGAGCAAATTGGAATTCGTCCAATTTCCGCAACAATTTTGTGCAGATGATTGATGTTTAGGGGTGTGTGTCCTATTAGTCAAGCTGTATATAATTTTAAAAAATGGGTGGCGTTGCGCCCTCAAGGAAGAGAATATTTTAAGTCGTCATATTTTTACAATTATTTGGTGAAACAATATAATATTTCGGTATATGTGCGCAATAGCTCAAGCTATACATCATTTGGAAAAATGTGCGGTGACACGCCTATGTATTCACTGATGATGACAATAAATAAAACTATTTTGTGCAGATTAATTATAGTTATTTCGGTATATGTGACCTATTGACCAATTTGTGCATTTACTTTTTCCGTTGCCAATTAGAGTTATTATCCAAAAAATTTTTTATACGGTATTGCTTATCGTTTATTTATGTTGTCTGGTAAGATTTATTTTATCTTTACCCTTATTTGTTTCTTTATCTTTTACTGTATCATTATCTGCATCTTTATTTTCGTCTCCATGTTCATTTTCATCATTATCTTTATTTTACACGTTTATCTGACGACATTAAAAATAAGCTTTGAAAAATGTTATTATAAGATAACGTAAAAATAAATCATGCAGAATAAATTTCATTGGCAACGGACAAAAAAAACACTGGAAAATAGCTATTGATAACGGAAAAAATATTTATAGTGCATAGCACTTATCGGGCAATGTAAAAATTAACATTAGATTATAACTCTTATTGGTGAAATAAAAATATTCCTCGTTTATTTATAACTGTTAATAACTGTTTACAACTGTTAAGTCTCTGATAACAAATTAAAAAAAAAACCCTGTCTGAGGAAGACTCTTAACGTTGAGTTAACCTTTGAAAATATCAAAATAAACGAAGGATCCTAACGGTTATAATTTTTATAAAAAAATCATGATTTAATCGTTTTTTTTTTAGTTATTTATTTGATCGGGTTTGATCGTTATTTTTTGATTTTGGGATTTCTATTTTTTCGAACAAAAATAATAATTATTCTTGGATTTACATTTTCCCGACAATATTTAATCATTATTTTCTGATTTTTTTTATATTTTAGATAAAAAGTTTGATCGTTATTTTGTGATTTTTTTTTACTTTTTCGATTAAAAATAATCGTTATTTTTGTATTTAGAATTTTTCGATCATAGTAAACGCCAAAAAATTTGTCGGCGATGAAAAAATAAAAATTTATAAACAACTATTATGCAATGACTTAAAACCAAAAATCATACAGTTGCTGGCTTTCAAGTAGTCAGAAATTTCACAACCCAACAGCCTTTTCCTCCAAGCAGAGATATGTTCATATTTCATTAGCCCAAACACATAACGTGTTAATTGGTTAAAGGCTACCTCAATTTTATGCGCAGATTGATAATCTAACTTGCTATTATAGACTAATTCAGGGTAGCAAATTATCGTCATTATTAGTTGAATTGCAAGTTTTCGTCATATACAATTGAATTTCATCCGCGTTTGCATGAATCCTCGACTGCTGGCATACAGAAAAAACATGACCCCAGATTGAGCCTTAAGGAACGCCAGACGACAATGGACGTACAATAGATTAGATATTTCCAAATCAACTTTCACACGCTGCGACCTGCCTGTGAGGTAGCTTTCCATTAATTCCACCGCAGATTGATCAAAACCAAATTTTTTTTTTTTTAATTTAGAGCAAAGCTGTTTATGGTCAACAGTATCAAATGCCATAGAAAAATCCAGCAAACAGAGAAGTGTTAAATACTTTAAAAAACAAATAATTAAGTCTGATATCGTCAACTATCTTTATCATAGCTGTGGAATGTACCTGTGCTTCGACCAAAATCCAGACTGAAACGGAGACAAGATATTGAATTTATCAACATGGTTGTAGATTTGCTGAAATATCAGAGATTCAGCGACTTTTGTCATGGCAGGCAGTAGGGCCGCCGAGAAGAAATGCGGGCCCAGGGGTAAAAAGGTGGGGCCCTCTTTCTACATAAAAGTTTCGAATACTTCATCAATTTCATCAACTATCTTTCTACTTAATACTTCAATGTTTTTAAAGAATGAGTCAAATACGACTATATTGAACTCAAACAAAGTCCGATTAATGGAATCGTTTGAATTATATGCCGTTTTTTTTTAGGCCAATACAAAAAACATCAATTAACCCAAGTTGGGACGAGCAGTCAATTTTACCTTAGATGATGTCCAGAAGAAAGGAAATAGCTAGAAGCGTACGTCTATTATTTAATGATAGCAGACTGATTAATTGGCAACGAGATTCTTAGATGGAATTGGGTCAGAAAAATTTATGGAGTAATAATATTATCTGCACTATCTCGAATCGATTGATATGAACAGCATACAGTATGGTCTCCAGATATTGGCGGCATACTCTAATTTAAACCTAACAAATGCAGAGTACAGTGTCTTGAATGTGCATGGGTCGGAAAATTGCAAAAAATTCCGTAACATAATTTATATGCGTTGTAAAATTGAACTTGGAATCAAAAAATACCCCCTAAGTTTTTGATTATATCAAATAATTGAAGAACGGTGCAAATAGGCTAATGCAGCTTGGAAAATGTAACTTTGTGACATTTTGTTCGATATTGAGGAACACCAATTATAGAGTTTATTCAGTTCTGATTGAATAGTATCCGAATCATTTAAACATATAACATCTGAATAAATTTTCAAATCATCGGTACAAAGAAGAAATCGAACTGAAGAGAAACATGAAGAAATATCATTTATGAAAAGAATAAAAAATAATCGACCTAAGATGTCAGCCTGAGGCACCATGGAGGTTGGGATGAATGGTTTAGACGAAACTCCATCATTGACGTCATTAAAGTTCGTGTTGCTCAAATACGACATAATCCATTCCAGAAAAGGTAGAAGGAAAACCAAGATTAGCCAAATTAGCAACAAAGATTTTATGGGAAATCTCAAAGTCATAGGCTTTTGAGAAATCTGTGTAAGTTACATCAATTTGGTAGCCACGGCGAAAAGTCGCAAAACAATATTCAGTAAAAATACAGAAATTAGTTAATGCAAGTAAATCTAGCTGACATGAACCCATGTTGATTAGGAGTAATCAATTGTTTCACAATAAAAGAAAGTTTGTCTTTGATTATGCATTCAAAAAGTTTAGAGATAGAAAATAACTTCGAAATTGGCCTATAATTCGCAATGACTCATTTGTTGCTACTTTTGAAAACTGGGATAACAATAGTGCATTTCCAATCACTAATGAAAGTACCAGGTCATAGAGAATTACGGAAAGACCGTCAACATCGGTTAGAGAAGAGTTCTTGATTGTCCATTATTATAAAAACATTTTTGGTAATACTACAAGTTTTTCTTTTTTAGATTAAATATAATACCAAAAATTCTTTAGGTTATCTTAATAATTCAATTCGAAGTTACGAATATATTTCGTATATAGCACTTATATAAAATAGAGAATTTATTCATATACGATGTATACATGTCATAAAACTGACGCTTATTAGATGACTTGTATTTTTTAAGTACTTGTTCCTCAATTTTTTTAGATACTTAAGCTTTTTCGAGAACCACGGAAATCGATACTTATTCTGCTTAATTTCAGGAATAAATTTAAAGCAAACAACAACTATAGAGTTTTTAGATATTTTAAAGCAACCGACCAACCAAATCGACTTCGAACAAAAAATTCCACTCAAATTCATGCAATTTCTTATCTATTAAATGACAGCAGATTAATAATTTCCTAAGCATTTTCTAACGGTTGCTGATTTTATCTCATTAATAGTTTGGTCTTTAAGATTTCCACATGAAGCTTATGCAATGTTTCTGGCATTAAGGCCGACCGATAAAAATCTAATGGTTTCTATTCAAACTTAAAATCATACAAAAATCCACTCTCACCTGGAACACCCGGTACAAGTATAAATTCTTTCTCTTTGTTACATCATTAATTGTACTGCTATATGCCGCATTAGTTGCGCAAATTTGTAAAAAGATTTAATTTGTAAATAAGTGAGACGAACCTGGAGCAGGATACTTGTTAGAAACTGCGATAGCAAACCAACCACCAGCGAGCCTGAGCGCACGTGGCAGCGCATGCAAATGCTTCATTTCCCACGTTCATTAGTGTCTTAATTCCTTTGGATTTTTGCCAGCAATGTTTACTACAGCTGTGCTGTTATGTGATATGTAAATTGCTTGAACCTGAGGCAACATGTTGTAAATCCGTCACTGGCGATGATCTCCTAATAGTAATCTTAAATCAGGCATAAGAACTTAAGTTAAATGCTATTGAATATTAACTCAAAATTAAGTATCGATAAAGTTAATGAAATTGAAATTGTAAAGCAGGCGAAATTAATTAATTTATACATAACACTAGTCTACAAATATTTAATTAATGAGTGGTACCACATTGATAAAGTAATTTTTAGACTAATGCAAGGTCGCTGAACACGAAAGTGAGTTCCATTTATTTCCCCAAAGAAGCGTTTTTGAGATATAAGCAAAACTCCTGTTTTCGAGGTTATTTTGCAGTTATTGCACAAAAATACCAAAATAGCAAATAAACCTAGCTCTACCTGGGTGCATTCAATATCTTTACGCTGATAGCTATATCTTTTGTGTAAATCAGAATAGTAATGGATGAGTTACTGGCGTCTAATTGTAATAAATGAGGCTATTTTCGAAAACATCCGTAAATGGTTAATTTGTATTCCCTCTTTTTAATGTGAAAAAATAAAAAAAGATTAATTAATAAAAACAAAATATAATAATTAATATTTAAAAGTTTTCTGTTAAAAGACAATTTTATTACATAAATGTTTAAATTGGAAAAAAATTTAAAAGTTATTACAAATTAAATAAAAGCGGTCAATCTAAACTTTTACTACATTCACTTTTACAGTTCAAAATCAACCAAAAACTTTTAATTTCACGATGCAACAGCCAACATGTTCATTTGGCATATTATCACATTATATACGGATTTGTGTCCGCTGATTCTGAAAATGGCACCTAAATTTTGCCATCACGTATAAATTTGGAGATACAGGCTGTTGAAGTTTTTGCATAGATTTACCCCAATAGGTTGACTTTTTCTCTATATTTTCAAACACTGGTTTACGAAGCGCAAATCTGAAAACAGATCGGAGTTTAACATAAAATTATGCAAATTTTGATATCCAAAACGTCGACATTCTTACTGATTTTCTAACTGTTAGATTTAGTTCTGGCTGCTGTGAAACCGTGAAATAAAATTTTTATGCTAGATTGAGAATGTAGCAAAAATAAAAAATTACCTGCTTTTATTTAATTTTTAATAACTTGCATACTTTCTGTCCAATTTAGACGCTACATGTTTGTAAAGAAATTCTCCTTCAACGGATTATTTTAAATTATTTTGTTTGCAAAGTTTGTTCACAAAGAAGAATGAATAAAAATTAATAATTTCGAAAAATAATCTCGAAAACCTCCAAATTTTTTGCATTCTCATAACTCAAAAAGTGCTATCACGATTTGCACAAAGGATATATTAGCGTAAGAGATTCTATAGTTTTTTGGTAATAATTGCAAAAGTACCTTGAAAACCGGGGGGGATATAGGCATGTCTCGAAAACGCTGCTTTGGAAATTAAACTCATTTTCAATTTGTTTAGTGACTCAAAATTAGTCTGGAAAACAATTTTTTGATTAAGTACTTTTTTCTCGTAAACTAGTGTCATTTTAGCAGCCTTAAAAAAGTTCCATATAGACAATAAAATTGCCTTTTTTAAACGGGCCTCTATTATGAAAACTGAATTTACGGACGGAGGTCAAAAATTCAAATAATAAAAATATGAAATGTATCACTTTTTTTAATGAAAATTAATAAAGAATACTTGGGCTGTGAGAAAAAATGAGGTTATTTATTTATATTAGATATGTATGTGTTGAAAGTATTGAATTTTGCAATTACTTACAGTCACTTTTCATTGTTCAAAATATGCGCCATCGGTCCTAGAATCAATGGTATTTGAAGTGGACTTAGTAGTATAGAAATCTTCCGTTTAGGTTTTATAGGTTTTTTGAGTAAACTAATATGTATATCTTATATTTTCAATTTGGCCAATCAAATTCGCATTTTAGGTGGGTGTGGCAGTACTTAGACCAATCTCCAAAATTTTGCAGGTCTATATTAAGAGACCCGATACAATATCGGTGGAGAAGAAAGAAGAGAGAAAAGAGCACTTCGTAAAAAATGCAAAAGCTTAAAAAAGAAACTGAAGCAAAGAGAAAAGGAAAATAAATCGCTGTATGCTACTTGTATCCATTTTTCAATGGCTATTCGAATATTATTATTTCTTTTGAAATCAGAAAAGCAAACACAAATCTTAAAGTTGTATGCTTTATTGCATCTTTTAACTAAGAAATTTCCAAGCCGTTTGTTTATTGACCCTAAACCGGTCGCGAAAATCTTTCTCGTCATATAATTGAAAAAATCGTGGATGCTCTCGAATTACTTTTATTCTCCTCAATATACAATTTTATTCACTACTCCAATCAAAATCCATGTTCAAAATTATTTCTACTTTCTCTGTTATTAGTTTTTTAGATTTTTACAACTTTGATTTCCAACACATAATTAGCGATTTTATAGAAATTCAGAGCATGTATTTACACATAAAGATAAATTTTTTTTTCTTGACATATCTCCAAAACCCGTATTTAAAAATTAAATTGTGGTTTAATGTTCCCTTAATTTTTTGTAAGTACATATTTGGTTGGTAAGAGAATAGGTCGTAGAGTATATGTTATGCTTGGGAGAGGGTTGCCACCTGATTGAAAACTCGAATGTAATTAAATTATACACAAGTTTTATGAAATGTTAAAATGTGGGTGTGAAGCGGTTCGCCTCGGAAATAAGGTTAATAGATAACGTTTATGTGGGTTGCCACCTGTTAAAAAAGTATATTTTAATAAAATTATATACAAGTTATATGAAATACTAAATATATATGGTGGTAAAACGGTTCGTGTCGGCGGGGGACATACATACATATGTATATTTTGAACAGGGATGCCACCTATATGAAACTTCAAACTTTATGAAAACATGGATGTCAAACGGTTCGTCTGGCTGAGCAGAAGAACATACTCATATTTTTGATGGGTTGCATCCTGTTTTAAGAGTCGAATCAAAATTCGGTTTTACCCATGAAATATTGTAATATGAATGCCAAACGGTTTGTCTCGAAAAAAAGGTTAATAGCTAACATTTATGAGGGTTGCCACCTGCTTGAAAAGCCGAATTTAATTAAATTATACACAAGAGAGTAAAATATTAAAATATGAGTGTGAAACTGTTCGCAAAAGGCAATTAATAAATAAATAAAATCAGAACAACGGTTTCCAGTTTTTTGTAGTTTTTTTATAATGAATTAAAAAACTACTTCAGTCTACGAATGCAGTACATATAATATTGTGATTTACAATATAGATATAAGCTGCGGAAGCAAAAATGGGTATTCATCAGAGCAGAAACGTTTCCCTTTGGAAGGATGAAAATTCTTGGAATTCGGAAAAATGATTTTACCAAATTTGAACTTAGGAACAACAACTTGTTTTGGGAATAACAAATTTTATGCAATAAAATTATAAAACGAATGCTTTCAGAGTAAATATAAAAGTTCATAAAACTTGCGGTTTTTTTTAAGAAGTTAGGAACTTTTTCTAGTTTACAATTTTTGTATTGCAAAATAATTAATTTTATACTGTAAACGATAAACTACTTAGTGTAGCAAATTAATTGAGTTACCATTTTAAGTGAGCAAAGCTCTACGACTTCTCTTCCTTTCCCTTGGCTTTTATAGAGGTTTTAAGGCGAAATTTGCAGACAAGAAAAGTTTACAGTCGTTACGTCGTGTAAACTGAATCGTAGCTCGGGTTTCTATCGACTCAACAAGTTATGACTTAATCCTAAGTCGAAGGTCACCTCCATTTTTTTTTTAACTTTAATAAATTAAAATACTCGAATAGAAATTGACAATTAATATTTCCAACACATTCTGGACGAGTTAATATATGAAATTTACAGTCAAGATTTTTATTTCTTTGCACATTTTTAAACGCAGCACTTAACGGCAATTAATATACACACATACATACATACATTTGTACTCGTTCAAATTCATTTGGTCCCCTTTTCTTTCCTTTCCTGCTTTCCTTCCAGTAATTTAATCCTCAAGCACAAGGTACCAATACAAATTAGTTGCACTCAATTCGACATTTTCATTTATGCATTGATTTTCAAAAAATATAAGCAAATAGCAGTAATGATGATTAGCCTTATCAACTCTTGTGCACTTCATAACTGATATATATACATACATATCTATGTAGCTTAATTTCTAAAGAGCTATAAGTTTTAAAATTAATTATTTAAATAGAACTACTATGAAAGCATTAATAATAGTAAACGTTCCGGTGTACGTAGATTAAGAGCCAATTTGAGATCAGAAATTTAAGTTGTATTTAAGTTAAATATGAATTTCTGTTTAGGTGGTATTTAATTTTCGTTAGTTTGCAGATCGTTTGAATTCAAATAAACAACATACAGATTTTAAACATAAATTACTACTTAGTTACCTACCACAAATAAATGAGTGCATGGAAATAATGGTTTATATTTTTTCACCATTAATAAACTAACGGAGTTGCAGTTGCTATCTTACTTAAATAAAAAAGAATGTACGTATGGGCCACGTCCCCAGATATAGATCAATTTTTATATCATTTTGGAAGACAGGGGCGCTGCTACGCCCGCAGGGAAGAGCAAATTGGAATTCGTCCAATTTCCGCAACAATTTTGTGCAGATGATTGATGTTTAGGGGTGTGTGTCCTATTAGTCAAGCTGTATATAATTTTAAAAAATGGGTGGCGTTGCGCCCTCAAGGAAGAGAATATTTTAAGTCGTCATATTTTTACAATTATTTGGTGAAACAATATAATATTTCGGTATATGTGCGCAATAGCTCAAGCTATACATCATTTGGAAAAATGTGCGGTGACACGCCTATGTATTCACTGATGATGACAATAAATAAAACTATTTTGTGCAGATTAATTATAGTTATTTCGGTATATGTGACCTATTGACCAATTTGTGCATTTACTTTTTCCGTTGCCAATTAGAGTTATTATCCAAAAATTTTTTTATACGGTATTGCTTATCGTTTATTTATGTTGTCTGGTAAGATTTATTTTATCTTTACCCTTATTTGTTTCTTTATCTTTTACTGTATCATTATCTGCATCTTTATTTTCGTCTCCATGTTCATTTTCATCATTATCTTTATTTTACACGTTTATCTGACGACATTAAAAATAAGCTTTGAAAAATGTTATTATAAGATAACGTAAAAATAAATCATGCAGAATAAATTTCATTGGCAACGGACAAAAAAAACACTGGAAAATAGCTATTGATAACGGAAAAAATATTTATAGTGCATAGCACTTATCGGGCAATGTAAAAATTAACATTAGATTATAACTCTTATTGGTGAAATAAAAATATTCCTCGTTTATTTATAACTGTTAATAACTGTTTACAACTGTTAAGTCTCTGATAACAAATTAAAAAAAAAACCCTGTCTGAGGAAGACTCTTAACGTTGAGTTAACCTTTGAAAATATCAAAATAAACGAAGGATCCTAACGGTTATAATTTTTATAAAAAAATCATGATTTAATCGTTTTTTTTTTTAGTTATTTATTTGATCGGGTTTGATCGTTATTTTTTGATTTTGGGATTTCTATTTTTTCGAACAAAAATAATAATTATTCTTGGATTTACATTTTCCCGACAATATTTAATCATTATTTTCTGATTTTTTTTATATTTTAGATAAAAAGTTTGATCGTTATTTTGTGATTTTTTTTTACTTTTTCGATTAAAAATAATCGTTATTTTTGTATTTAGAATTTTTCGATCATAGTAAACGCCAAAAAATTTGTCGGCGATGAAAAAATAAAAATTTATAAACAACTATTATGCAATGACTTAAAACCAAAAATCTTCTAAATAAAAATAAGGTTAGATTTGTATAGCAAATGACATAAGGATTACATTGATATATTCGTATTTTGTATTCAAAGAGATCTTGCCTATGATTTTTGGATGCGTAAAAATCAAAATAACGGTTATTTTCGGTCCCTGAAATCTTATTACCATGCAAGCAAACTTATTTCATCCATTCAGTTTACTCCCACTGCTGTCACTTTAACTTAGCACAACCTACCTAAGATATGTAGCTTTTGTTTTTTTAACATCAGAGCTTTTTCCCTGGATTTCATGTAAAATATTGTTAGTCATCCAAAGGCAAAGGATTACATAAAAAACAATCTTGAAAAAGGTAAATGCCATGCCATTGCTTGTCACTTTCCTGGTTAGTATCAGTTAGTACACTTTGTCAATAGCCTTTGGGTTGCCTTTATAAATCACTTCCGGTGTGTGGTCAACAATACGCTGTCACATCGATCGACGTGCTGCTGCTGCGGCTGTCGCTTGCGGAATTTGTTGCTCAGGGCATGTTGTTAGCAGATTAACTATTTTTGTTTTTGTTTTTGTTTTGACTTTTGCTCTTTTACTTTAGCTTTGTTTTTCCGTTAAGTAAAATGGATGTAAACAACGCTTAAGCCAGTCTTTGATGCTGCCAATTTTTAAGTTTTCGCAAAACTAGCTGAAGTCGACAGTTGCTTTTGTAGTTTCATTTTGGTATTTAATCTTTATAAAGTGAAGTCAATTAATCACTGATTTCGTAGCTACTTAGTACTTAGTTGAAGGAAACGATAGTTATGCGAAAAAAGCACTCCGGGAAAAATCATTTGTTATCATATGCAAAATAAATGTGTATGTACATATTTGCTCACAATACGCATGTAAACATAATATGTATTATATACCAGTGGCGCGCACAGAAAAATATTTTGAAGGGATTTTAGGCTAATTTAATTTAAAAAAAAACACGCGTGTATCTAAGTGCGCGTGCCAGAAGTAAAACTTCTTCGCGGTAGGAGAAATTAATAAAAGTATTTGTAGTAACTCTAGGAGAAATAGTAAAAATAGTGGTAGAAATTACTAAAAATAGTGGTAGAAGGTATTGAAAATAGAAAGAAAGCAGAAAGTAGAAAAATTAGTAAAAAATAGTGGAAGACAATATTAAAAAAATTAGTCAATAGTAATTAATAGTAACATTAGTAAAAAATAGTGGTAAAAATTAGTAAAAATATATAGTGGTAGTAATTAGTAATAGTATTAATAGAAATGGTGGTAGAAAGTAGTAAAATGATTAGTATAAAGTGGTGAAAATAGTGGTAGAAATTAGTAAAATAGAAATTAGTAAAAATAGTGGTAAGAAATAGTAAAATAGTGGAAGAAACTAGCAAAATTAGTGGTAGAAATTAGTAAAAAATAGTGTAGAAATTAGTAAAATAGTGGTAGAATCTAGTAAAAATAGTGGTAGAAATTAGTAAAATAGTAGAAGAAATTAGTAAAATTAGTGGTAGAAATTAGTCAAATAGGGGTATAAATTAGTAAAAAAAATAGTGGTAGAAATTTGTAAAATAGCGGAAGAAATTATTAAAATTAATGGTAGGAACTAGTAAAAATAGTGGAAGAAATTAGTAAAAATATATAGTGGTAGTAATTAGTAACAGTATTAATAGAAATGGTGGTAGAAAGTAGTAAAATGATTAGTATAAAGTGGTGAAAATAGTGGTAGAAATTAGTAAAATAGTGCTAGAAATTAGTAAAAATAGTGGTAAGAAATAGTAAAATAGTGGAAGAAACTAGCAAAATTAGTGGTAGAAATTAGTAAAAAATAGTGTAGAAATTAGTAAAATAGTGGTAGAAATTAGTAAAAATAGTGGTAGAAATTAGTAAAATAGTAGAAGAAATTAGTAAAATTAGTGGTAGAAATTAGTCAAATAGGGGTATAAATTAGTAAAAAAAAAATAGTGGTAGAAATTTGTAAAATAGCGGAAGAAATTATTAAAATTAATGGTAGGAACTAGTAAAAATAGTGGTAGAAATTAGTAAAAATGGTGGTAGAAACTATTAAAAATAGTGGTAGAAGGTATTGAAAATACAAAGAAAGTATAAAGTAGAAAAATTAGTAAAAAATAGTGGAATACATTTTTAAAAAAATTAGTAAATAGTAATTAATAGCAGCATTAGTAAAATAGTGGTAAAAATTAGTAAAAAATAGTGGTCGTAATTAGTAAAAGCATTAGTTAAAATAGTGGTAGAAATTAGTAAAACTATTAGTAGAAAGTAGTGAAAATAGTGGTAGAAATTAGGAAAATAGCAGAAGAAATTAGTAAAATTAGTGGTAGAAACTAGTAAAAATAGTGGTAGGAATAAGTAGTACCATTAGTAAAAAAATAGTAGAAATTAGTAAAATAGTGGTAGAAATTAGTAAAAATATAATAATAATAAATTAGTAAAATAGTGGGAGAATTTGGTAAAATTAGTGGTAGAAACTAGTAAAAATAGTGGTACAAATTAGTAAAATAGTGGTAGGAATTAGTAAAAAATAGTGTAGAAATTAGTAAAATAGTGGTAGAAATTAGTAAAAATAGCGGTAGAAATTAGTAAAATAGTAGAAGAAATTTGTAAAATTAGTGGTAGAAACTAGTAAAAATAATGGTAGAAGTAAGTAGTACCATTAGTAAAATAGTGGTAGAAATTAGTCAAAATAATGGTTAGCAATTAGTACAAATAGTGGTAGTAATTAGCAGTAGCATTAGTAAAAATAGTGGTACAAATGAGTGAAAATAGTGATGGAAATAAGTAAAAAATCACTGCCGCTAAAGAAGTTTCACTTCAAAAACGTAAATTAATTTCACAATAGCACTATAGTTTTAAGATTGTGGTAGGGGGTTGAACCCCAAATACGCCCTCGCCCCATATATGTTGGACATCTTTTCAGGAAGACACTCACTGACTACAAAATTGAATACGTATTTATCATTCATATTGTAAATCCGCCCTAAAACTATTTAACCTTTACGTTACTTTGCACACTTATCGTTCTCCTCAGTTGCATTTGAAATTGAAAACTTTTTCTTTCTATTATTTACTCACATTACAAATGTGTATACTTCTATCAATAAACTAAAGTTAAGCATAGTTTTCCATTCCGTTTCTCGAGCAAATGCAAACAAATATGAGTATTAAACGAGAAAAGTGCTGAAATGAAATGGTAAACTTTTTGCAGAAATGAACGCTTACTTCAAACTTTGATATGGCTCTTAGTGCTTCACTCGGCCGAGGTTAGTTGGTGTGTGTGTGTGTGCGTTTGTAACCTACTCACTTTTGCCCCTTTATATTAGAGTCCTACATTTCAATTTGGCTTTGCTTCGTTAGCCCAAGCCAAATCGCTTACTCGTTCTCATTGGCATTTAATGAAATCAGGTCATATGTGTAAGTTTCTAGGAATGCAATACATTGAGAAATGTTATTTGCTAGAATGAATATTAGAATAACGTTGCTACAGCGAACATTTTAACGATGTTGCTATTCAGCAGTCATTTTTTAACGATATTCACTATCGACGAATCAGCTGCTATCGTTAGCTAGTCGATTATCGAAAACTAAACCACAACAAATTTGATGCTGTTAACTCAAATTGAGTTACTCAATCGATTGAAAAAAGTACCAAGTTACCCAAGATGAGGGCATTGGCGTTTGTTTTGGGATGTTTGGGATGATGGGATGTTTGTTTTGTTTGGGATGTAGCTCATGTAATATTGTGTCCAATATTAAATTCTGCTTTCATATTGCTAGATTCTAGTTGCTTTGATATGCTGATTACAATTATTCTTTTCATCGTTGAGGATTTTGAGAACTCTCATTTTCCACTGCAAACGGAAAAGGCAAACATTTAGCTATATTCATTGGAGTCGTGGTTGAGAACTCCTCTACCAAAGGAGAATCCGAAATTCCGCAACAAGGTAGCATTGCAATATATAAAAATAATTTTAAATATTTCTAGTTTGAAATAAACTATTCTATTTCACTTTAATCAATTATATTAAAAACGCTTTCAACTTTACTATATTCGGCGGCACGGATTCACTTGTTTTTTTTTATTCCTCTTTGTGTTTTTATTTCATTTTGACATTTAGTTTGACAAAGTACTTTGAATAAATACATTAAGAATCGCACAATCGTTACTGCAAACGGAAAATGTTGTCGACGAAAATTGCGATTGTCGGATCGTTTAGAGTTAGTGAACCGCACTACTGCATAAGGGGGCTTAAGTTTTTGAAATATGATTGCAGTTGTTGCGCCGTTGCAACACTACGTGTGTTGAGCTATAATTCGATATTTTTATCGCGAAATTTGGTATTTTTTAACATTAACTTGCATACGAGTATAACGTTTTCATTTACGAGCTTGATTTATTATGTTTACAGCGTGTTGAAAAATTCACCTCGCCCAAAAGATAGAATTAACTCGCGAAAATTTTCTTGCGACGATTTATAATGATTATAATTATCGACGTGGGTTATCGAGAAAGGAGTGCATTTATCAATGTAATTAGACTTTTCCCTTTGAAGCCCTACACTTAGCCTCTATTAAATGCTAGTACAATGAAGTCCAACATGGCCGTCGAACCTTGCAGAATGAATTTTGTGCTAGAAACAATCAATGCTGCGCGTCAATTGATGACGCAAGATCGTCATGTGACATATCGCGAGATAGAGACCTCTTTCTGCATTAGTGGGACCAGCATACATTTAATATTGCATGAACATCAGTTCTCGTTGGATACAATCGAAGGCAGAAATGTATTGACATCCAAAGGAGAATATTTTCATTCATTATAGGACGCGTTTTATTGTAACCAACTTGCAAAAGAACTCTCCAACTTGCAAGATAACCCGAGGATTGAACGAAGATTTCAGAAATAGCTTCCATAATTTCTCGACATCATAATACGGTTGCTAATTTAATGAAAAATTAATATTCGTATCAAACAGATCAAACGCTGTGTCATACCTATAGCTATGCACAGGCGTAAATTCGAAACAGAGCGCCTTGCTGTTAACAAGCAAATGTCGGGTGCATCAACTTTTGGTTGAAAATAAAGACATTATCGGGTGTCTGTACCGGAACTTTTACCACACCACTTAAATGCATTTCGCATTTGTTTATCAATGACTTCTGGGGAATTCTTTCATCGGGAATTTGACACCTTTGTCTTGTTCGGTAGCGGTGAGCTCGGACGACGTCACAGAGAATCATTATAAAGAACCATAGTTTCATCGCCAAAAACAATTCAGTCCAAAACTTTTTTTTGTCCGCTATTGAAAACTGAGGGCAGCATTTCACTCGATCTTGTTTTTGAATATGTACGATTCCAAGTACCTGTTCTTTTTGAAAGTTCAGGCATAACTGATAATTCTTTAGTTTTAGTCCTTTGTTTTTCAGTACTTTTTCCTCAACAAGTTTGATGTTTTCATATATAATGGTGCCATTGACCATCCATTCAAAGCGCGGTTCATCATAAATTGGTTTGTT
Source organism: Anomoia purmunda (assembly GCA_951828415.1). NCBI lineage: Eukaryota > Metazoa > Arthropoda > Insecta > Diptera > Tephritidae > Anomoia > Anomoia purmunda. The sequence goes on along the minus strand of OX639996.1, from coordinate 28,007,967 downwards.
CCTCTAAATAAAGTTGGTTCCTTCATTATTTTACGGCGAAATGCGGAGGCAAATAAATAATGGACGTTCACAGTAACCAAAGGTTTCTTTTAATTTATATAGTTGTCGTCCCCTCTTTTATCAAAAATTTAATCTCACCTTGATATTAAATTTTTTTTTTTGCTTTTTGAGATATTACGGAAATAATGAATACAAGTGAGAAGTCTCCTAAATCAAAGATACCGGCGGCTGATATTAAATATCACAAATAGCCAATAGAAATTCGCTCAGTGAATGACACAAGAATGCCGAGGTTTGCTACATCAGTTGATCTCAGTTGTGCCGAATTTTGACGTCTTTGGTCTAAAATTTTTCACTTGTATTTATTCACAATGGTTGGTAGGTTATGAAAAGTTCAGTAATTTGAAAACATATAAAATTTGTTTCTCCCACAAATATAAACTGGGTAAGCCAGAATCTTTCTCATTTTGCAGAATGAATTTAGGTCGTCAAACAAGAAGCCATGCGCTCTTAATTCACGCGGCCTTAATTCACGGAGCCTTATAAACTGGCTGGAAGAACAAGGGAAATAATAATTTCAGAGTCTTTCCCAGATGCTATTCATTTACTTTTACGTAAAAGATGGTTGGCAAGCCTATGCGTCAAATTTTTTTAGAAAATTACTTTGCAAACATTTTACTTTTTAAACAATCTCAGCACCACCAAGCGCATCCGAAAATTCTTGATTGCAACTTCAGACTGAAATATTATTTTAATTTAATGATAATCAAAATATATGTGCATACATACGCTGATTGTTTTTATTCAAAAACAAAATAAACAATTTGCAAAATACTTTTTACTTAACGTCGATACCAAACGAACTTCTTTAATTCTTAAATATTTTAAAATGGATAGCAACCCTATAAAACTATTCTCAAAATAAATTATTGCCAAGCCAAACATAAAACAGAAAGTACATACTGCGAATGCTAATATCTGTGGTAACAAACAATAACCGCCTAAGTAGAAAAACCTGAATTCGAGAAAAATAGTAGTACACATTTGGACTGTAGCCTTATGGGGAAACCAAAATATTTTTGTCCACTACTGTTTAAATTGACCAGCTACCTAGATGTGAAGGGATTTCACACACGCACGCAATAGTACTTGGAGAATACGATGGTATAAATAACTCGATTTTATCTTACGTCGACTTAGGTGGTTATTGTTTGTGGCCACAGATATGTTCATATGTAAAGGAAGTGAGGCATTACATACTTTATGGATTGTAACATATTGCAACTTGTTGCTATTCGAAAACAACATATTTATGGGCTTGGTTTTGCAATAATATTATACACATGTACATATGTACTATAAGTATGTTTGTGCAAATAGAGCGTGCTATGGTAAAATTAATTGTTGTTTCCTTTCGGCACGTCAATAATTTATGGATAATTCAATCCTGTGTCATCGCCAGTCAAATAAACTTCATGCTACTACATATTTACAATTACATACCTACATTTCCATGACCCAGTAGACTTTGCTATAAATATTCGATTACTCCGAAAGTAATCCGTTGGATGGTACTATTTTTCTCCTAAATAAATTAAAAAAAGTTGCCTTACGAATATGAAGCTCTAAAATGACACTTTATCTACCTATTTTTTTAATTTTGTGTTTCTTGAAAAATAGTTAAAATATGAATTGTCGGCTAAAATAGCTCGCGCTTCTCTTCGGGTCCGACGAGGCATGCTCCCTGAATGAATTTTCCACTCGGTCGTCGCGCTTCGTCGATTTTTTCGTCTATATTTGTATCTTTGTTCAGTAGGTGATTGTAAATCCATAAATAAGATATACGTATTCGTTTTTCCACGTTCAACATTTATTAATTTTATTTAGCACAAAAAATACAGCATGCAGCGTTACATATAAAAGTAGGTTGTTCGTTAATGCAGTATTTAAGTTGCACTGCAAGTTAGAGGTAACAACGCGTTCTTATAAAAACAAAAATGTGCGGCAGGAAGTCAGCAGTACTTCGGCAAACTTCTGCAGCTATTGCTGTATATTTTACAGCTGCGAGAAAGCGAAGACAAAATGGAAGAGTTAGTAAAGTGATTACTCAAACTGTGGTTATTGTTTTAACAGCCTAAACCAATCCACGTAACTTTTTGGAGAATGTTGCTGAAGTGACAGCCCTTGACAGGATATAAATTCGTGTCGTTTCAGTATCGCAGAACCGACTGGCGTGGGAACACTTTCACTCTATTCACTTGCTTTATCCGTTTTTATTGTGATTCATTAAAATATTCAGTAAGTTTCTCGGTTATAAATAACACTGCGGAACAAAATTTTGCGGTCGGAGATTTTTAAGTCGATTTAGGGTAATTTGGGGGCGCTGATTACGAAAATAATATCAGTTTTGTCGAATTGGCTCTAGTTTTTCAGATAAAGACTTTTAAATATTTCGCGAAAAAACCTAATTAAAAATACCAATATGGATTTAAATTATATTTTTATTGCGCGCCTGTATAAAAATAATATAAAAATAAGAAAAATATATTCTTTTCATTAATTAATTTTAAAAAAATTACAAAAAACTTTTTCTGTAGGACCTCCTATGATGTCGTTGCTCAGGAAAATCCCGTATTAAGTTCCAGCAGTATTCTGCCATCATGTGGTCGTCCCATAGACCTTGGTATCTTTCTTCCATTATTTTTATGTCCTGGTGGAATCGTTCACCTTATTCCTCACTGTAATCGCCTAGGTTGTCCGGGAATTTGTCCAAATGACTATGTAAATAATGTAATTTAATGCTCATTTTAGCTCCTAGTTTGCGAAAATTGAGAAGCATATCGGCAACTAGTTTTGTATAGTCTGGTGATTTATGATTTCCCAAACAATTTTTGACTACATTAACAAAGCTTAGCCAGGCTTCAGATTCAATTTGTGACATATGGTTTAAGAATTCAGTGTCTTTTAGAAGGGTACGAATTTGAGGACCATCCAAGAATCCTGCTTTTAATTTTTCCATACTAAGGACTGGAAATTTTTTGCACACACATTCGAAACAGTCACCTGTCTTATCAAGGGCTTTGATGAACTGTTTCATTAGCCCAAGCTTGATGTGAAGTGGTGGAAGAATGATTTTTTCTCGGCTTATCAGTTGATCATGAACCACATTTGCTGTTCCTACCTCCATATTTTCTCTCACCGACCAGTCCTTTCTAATCCAATGTTCATTTCTTGCACGACTGTCCCATAAACATATAAAACAGGGGTATTTAGTATACCCACTTTGTTGGCCCAATAAAAAATTCACCATCTTCAAGTCCAATTTTTACATTTACATTTTTTACTTCTTTTTGAGCTATCTATAAAAAGCCTCCAATGTTCGGGATTATATTCGGGAATGGCCATAGCACTCAAGAGTCCAGAAATATTGTTACAATATACAAGATTGTCTTCTTTGGTGAAGTAAGGCTGGCAGGAACTGTTAGAAATTTCAGGTATTTAGGCGAAGTCGTCGAATTGATGTTTAGTTGTATTAACTCACCCGACTTAACCGGCTGACCTTGCTCTCTTGAAAGGGAAATAAAATATTTAAACCAACGAACTACTTGTTTTAATAATTTATATAACAAAACTTATTCAGGAATAATTAAATTAATACAACCGGAACTGGGTCATATAATTTTTTTCATTAATTTCTTAAGTTTCGTTTATCTCAAGAACTAGAGCCAATCCAATAAAAGTAAAAACACAGTTTGTAAGCCTGCTACTAATGTTAATAAAAACTATTAACAAAATCATGACCGCAGATTTTTTTTATATTTTTGTTGCGCAGTGTAATCAGTTTAAGTTTTCTCTAGCGTTCCGAAAGACTAAATATTTCTTCAAAACACAATCGCAATGGCAAAGCAGTCGAATAAGCTGAATATGCAGTAGCATCCGCCGTCGGGCAGAATGCAGTGGTGTTGCACAAAAATACTGCGTTTACGAACGGACCCATAAAACTGTGCTAATTCACAGCGCGTAAGATATGTAAATAGACAGATGTGAAATTTTTGCTTTGAGTGTCAATTTTCCCCCGTTGGTTTGGACCCTGACTGAAATTCGGTTAAAATTTCTTTTATTTGCAAAAGCAACACTAAAAAGTTTTTTCATTAAATATTTGTTTCATGCTATTTACGGACGTAAAATAGTTGTGCTGCCAAATTTTTAGTTGTTATTGTTATATGTATATCTAAAAAAAAAATTTTTTATTTCAAACACATCATCTCAATTTCAATTTTGTATCCTACCCAGTGTTCTATCGCAAGTCGGGGTTATTTTACGCTTATTTAATAAAAATAAAAATTGTAAATTAATTCCAAGACAAGATTACACCCCCCTTGCGTGCGCCAATGATCCACACTCTGCGTCAACTCTAGACCTCTTGTTAATCGACTAGTCGACTAATCGTTTAATCGATTAGCAAAAGTAGTTTTAAAAAATAGTCGACTTCACCTAATCGACTAACCGTTTACTTTCGACTTTTTCGACTAACTGTTCATCAACAACTAGTCGTCTACCCGTTCGTTCGCGACTTTTCGACTGTTGTTGTTGCTGTTGTAACAGCATAAAACATTCCCATTAAAATGTTGAGGAAAGCTGCTCAAGTGGCAGTCCTTGGCCGGATATAGATAAATCCGGATCGTTCCGGTATCGTAGAACCGACTGTCGTGGGAACGAAAAAAAAAACGAACACAGTTCAGTTATATTTTTATTCAAACACATAATAATACAGTTGTATAGGTCACTGAGTAGGTAGGTATGTATGTAATTATTATTAAAATTTCATTTGCATGCATTTTAAAATTAAATTCAGACCTTAGACAGTACATTCTACAATTGCATAAATTTTACTTAGAATCTTATAAAAAATTTCAAAAATATATGTACATGAATATGGATTAAAGATGTTTGCGAGGGTAACTCGAATAACGCTATCACATAGTAGCTATAAAATTACTTTCACTTGTTTGGCAACGGTTGAACATCACAATTCCAAACTGGCAGTCCACGGCAGATATACGGCACAGTATTGTAGTATTTCACTTCGGTACGACGCTGATGTATGCGCGTTAATACCGAGCATAAGCTACCTATTTGATATTGTGGAGTTTCGGCTACTGTGGGCAGATCGCTTTTCAATACTGGAAGATTTATAGGATTGTTTTCAATTTACAATAACATGCATATATGTTTAGGTAATTCACAAGGTACGAGTATCCGTAAGTGTCATAAAAAGTCATAAATTCAGAAAATTTCAAAAATACAATCCACCAACATAACTTTTGAAATTTAAAATTGTATGACTTTGACACATTATGACACCTTTATTTGATTTATTTATTGTACAACACATACATTTCACAACACCCTCTTTCAACCAGCTTACGCGATCGATACACTGCCAGGGCAACACATCTCGTGAATTTGGAGCTATCCAGCGACTAAGAATTTCCGTTGCTACACCATCCATATTGGCATCCAAACCAGGCATCAAAGTGCCTACTAGCGTGGGACTGAATGACAGAATATGCCAATAAATTTACAACAACAACACACAAAAAAAAACAAAGTAACAAAAAATGTAACCAAATTTTCACTAACTCATTGGTGTAAACTTTCTTAATTAAATCAACTTGGCCAGTAACAATTTCCATACTCACCATTTGGCAGCATGATAGTATAAATGCGAACCGACTAATTCGCTATATAGCCCATTTGAATGTAAGCGGGATGAGTCGCAGCCAAAAAGGAAGACCACACAATTCATTTGCTGTCGGGCAATGTGTTTGCCGTTGATGTATTGCAATCCAGAGCCATGGCCAGCATACCTAAAATGACAAAATAGAAAAATGTAATTTACTAAATTGAATTTGACTGCCAATAAAGGCATTTTTCTGTGTAGCTTAATAAAAAAAAAAAATACAACAGCTTCCAGTTCAACAAAATGTTCGATAATTTTATAGTAATTGCTCGGGGAAAATAAAAGTAAAAATAAAGACGGATCCACTTTTAATTCGAATAACCGAACGCTGACTTTCATAGTTTAATTTATAAAAAAAAATTATATATTGATGGAGAACCGAAGAGGCGTACAAAATGGTTAAGTTATTTATGAAAATATTCAAAAGTATTATCGTGCAAAACTGGAATATTCAATTACATATTTATATTATGGTAGTACAGAAAAAAGTGAAGTCAGAATTTTATCGTTCTCGCTCTCTTAAATTGTTCGGAAAAACAATAACCTATTTAAAAAAAAAAATAAAAACAAAATTATTTAGCTCATCGCTCACAGCAAATCCCATTTACTTATTTAGCTATTTTGTATGAATCCACTTTCGCTTTTTTTAGGGGTTTTGAGGCGGGGACATAAAAAAATATTTTTAAAAAATTTGTTATTTGTTTTTCGATATAGAAGATTTCTAAAGGAATGAGCGCATTACAATTCCGACTTTACTTCGTCACTCTCTCCCCATATATTTCTGGACCATTACAATAAAATATATAATAAAAATATTCTTTATAGGAATAAAAGAATTTTTAATATTTTTTTTTACTTCATTTAAAAAAAATTTCACAATGCCATGATTAATGTTAGACCATTTGCGTTTAATCGTCAACTACTTTATTGTATATTTTTGCTATTAACAGCTTAATGTGTTTTAAAAAAAGTATATTGAAAATTTCAAAAACCGACCATTGCAAATTTTATTTTATTTTAAAAAATTGTGTGTTAAGTTTAAAAAGAATTAATTTAGAATTACAATGATTGTAATTTAAAATTTTAAATTTTTTTTTAAAATATTTCCAGTTTTGTTCACAAAAAAAGTAGCAACCTATATTTGAGTACCTCCTATTCAATTTAACTATACAAAGTACAAGTTTCCAGTAGTGATAATTTATAATTTTTTTTTTTGTCGCCGCCGACATTTTTTCAACATTTTCTTTCATACAAAAGTTAATTTTGTTCTTGCGTTATAGAAATAAAATGCATTTTTATAAAAAATTAAATAAGGAAAGACAAAGTTGTCAAAACTTATTTTATTAATTAAATTTCCTATTTTGTTTTTTTTTACCGGCTGATGTACATATTGCAAAATTTGTCAATCGCGTTGAAAAACACTGGCATTGTTTTTTTTTTTTTGTTTTTGTTTAAATCAATAATCAACCAAATATATATGTATGTAGTTATGTATGCAACTGATTTTCTCTTACACATAACAACTGCGCTTGAAGAAGTCCTTTAACAACTCATCTTGTGTTGGTTTTTGTGCGACCTTCTTTAGCCAATTTGGTAGCCAATAGTCGAAAAAGCAGCGCATGCGCATCTCCGTCTTTGGTAAATTGTTATCTACAAAAAAAAAAAAACAAAAATACAACCACATTGTGCACATTGGTTGGTAACGTAAACAAGAAAGTAAGTAATTAAAATTAATACCACAATTAATTCACAGTAAAATGCACAACATACCAGGATTCACAAGACATCCACCGTCGTTGATATTGACCCGTAGGTACCCACTGTGTATGCGTTCTTTGTAGAGGCCATGCAGTCGCCAGAGACATTGAAGAGAATTGACACGACAATATTCTTGCTGGACATTTAACTCTTCCCAAAAGAAATGATCAAGACGCTGAAAGCAGTAAAGTGACTCAAGATAAGCTGCTTAATTTAAATGGAATGCTTTTTTTTTTGGTGTTAAAAATACACGCACACACACACACACACCCACACACCTCATCTACAATTAAAATGCACGGATAGTGATGAGCAGTTGGTCCCTTTGCTGCACCATTACTTGTGTCACCTTCAGTATTTCCCTCAGCGCTCGCTACTTTTGTGTAGTGTAATTAGAAAATTAAAATTAATCTGCAAAGTTTTTGGTTTTTTTTTTGGAAAATTACTTACCAGCAGTTTGTAGTTTGAGTAATAATTTAGCAGCGCTGCTCTGTTCACGTCCATTACTGGTAAGCATTGCACAAATTGCATGAATTTCTAGTTCAGATAATACATCGACATTCATGGCGGTAAGTGAGAGCAATGCACGTTCTTGCGACTCCCATCGGCACTCATTGCAGAAGTCATCGACACTAGCGAATGCTTGCTTTTGCTTAGTCAGCAATGTGGCAGATTCAGTGGCAGATCTGGTGTAAGGTTGGCCAGTGAAGAGGAAGCTCCAAGGAAAAAAGAAATTTTTTAGCTCTTTTAAGGCGTGCTGTAAGGAAAAGTTAATGAGAAATAGATGTACGAATGTATTTGAGGGGAGGGCTTTCTGTCTACCGCAATATGCTGGTCCAATTCGCACAGCATATCCCAATATAATTTTTTGGCTTCTTTTGTGTTGTATTCTTTTGGATCCACATTAATGCACTGTTTAAATTGATTTGCAATATTGGCATACTTTTTAAAAAGCTCTTTCTGTTCCGGACCACTAAAGCGAAGGCAAATTGGAGTAGGATAATCGTGGCTGCGTGCGTGTTTTAATACAGTTACATATATGCTTGCATCCGATTCGTGAATCTGTGGAAAAACTGAGAAAGTTGTTTCTGTGCGGGGTCCTTTGCACAATTGCAGTATTGTCCATTCTGTAAACCAAAAGTTAAACATTCAGCATTTAATTTGTTAACGTTTTAATAAACCTTTGGGCATTTGTTGGCAAATTTCTTCGATTTTACGAACACCCTCTAACGGATCAAGTATATTTTGTAGAAAATTGCAGGTAATGTATGGCTGCTTTTCCTCAGCATTAGCGTTTTCGTGTGAGTTACTAATTTTTTCCAACGCATACTGCATCAAGCGATTACTAAACAAGCAATTACTTATTAACAAAAAAATGCAACAGCTTCCACACAAACCTTTTAAAATTTTCCTTTTCCCAATCATTCATTTCTAGACGCAGCCGCTCTGCCAATGAAAGCTTTTCGCCCGATTCTTGATTTCCACTTAGCGTCGTATCAAGTTGGAAGTAGCGATCCTGTGAAGCCTGAAAGAGCGCGCGTACTTGGTAGAATATTGAATTGTGCAAATTTCCATTATTGTAGTCACTTTCCACTTGTTCGAGAAAAATTTCTGCAAATACTTATAAGTTGTTATTTCGTTATTGGAATGAATTACAAGCAACCACCTTTGGCATTGGGTCCGGCATTCACGCCAATATTACCACGTAACAAATATTGCACTACATTTTCTTCCATTTTTTTTTTTTTTTTTTATATATTAGAGCACTTATTCAAAATTAAATGTTTGGTTTACGAAAAAAACAATTCGAAATGTTTTGTTTTAAAGAGCTAGCGGCGCTAAAATCGCTTAGCTGTCAGAATTTGATTTTGACATGATCGCCGTACAACAGGGTGCATAAGAGAATATAAAACTGTTATCGATGTGATAGGGTAACTCAGTTTGTAAATAGTATCAATAACTTATCGAGACAAGTTGTCTAATATTAATTGCAGATTTTGTGAAGAGCGTGAATATCAAACCAAAAGAAAAAACTAAAAAAAGTCAAGATTGCCAGAAATTGCCGAATGGCTAACAATGTCGAAGCGTTTCCTCCGTACGGCACGAAAATTTTTGGCTTTGCGAACTTCCCTGTACAAAAAATGCCTAACCATATCGGAAATAAGTTATCGATTGTACATTCACACCCCAGCAAGAAGCCTACCCCGTAATTGGCGGTTATATTAGCGGGAAAATCATCTCAAACATGTGGTCATTTTATCAGTTAGTTTGGTATAGGTATCGGGTATCATATGACCATTTATCTCCTTCGCTTTTTGCATTAATGTAAATGCATTCACAGATTTTTTATTTTCTTGTACGTTGTGCTTCACTCCTAACATTAACCTCAAAGTTTCTTTGATGTATACGTACGTGCAGAAGCACAAACAGTAACAGAAACAGAAAGGATGAACCTTACACGATCAAATTAGTAATCAAATTACGTGTCTGTGTAATTTGACTTATGACACATTATCACACCTTATTGGCCCGTTCACATAGGACTTTTGCTTTGCTTTGCTTCAGAGTTTCGCTTTGACAGATAAGTTCAATACATGATGTTATATGAGTCCTGCTAAATACAAGGCGAGAAAAGTAAAGCAAAGCAAAGCGAAGCAAAATTATGGGCAACTCTCAACTTTTGTACGCTTTGGCAATCAGCTGTTATCATTTCCATTTTATTTTTATTTTGGCGTGCGTATACACACTATTTAGAAAATTCAGAGTATTTCACAGACACTCGCGAATTTCACACATTAGTAGCATAACTACTACTACTTCCATCATATCAGTAAAATTCATTTTTTTATTCTATCTTTAAACAAAACAGCAGAAACTGTCAAAGCGTTCTATGTAGCTGACCTTCTACGCCTCACGCTTTGTTGTTAAAATTCGACTTTTGAAATCTAAAATTTTATGACTTTATGATTTATGACACATTATGACACCTTGTGAATTACCAAAGTAATGTAATAGATTTTGTATTCTACGAAATAAATGTTCATTTTTGAAAATTTTTGTATATTTTTGAATATATTTTTTTAGCTTTTTTGTATATCTCCGGCACATATTATTCTCACTTTGTCACCTAATTGACTTTATGGTATCTTGTGATGTCGACGTTGGCGTTGTTTTGAGGAGAACGAAGATCAGATATGACTGGTCACAAATCAAATTAACGTGGTGATTTAATGCTAAACATGATTACAGGTAATCAAGTTAAGCGGAAAAACAACAATAAAAAATAGCTGTACTCAAATAAACCATAACAACACGATGGCATCTTGTATGTACATACCAAGTTTTTCTCATGATGTTACACTACTTACACATCATACGTATGTAGGTTGGAAGGAATGTACGTACGTATGTACATATGTACATATATCGATACGTATATACATACTTACGTTTGCACACCTTGATCTTTCTTGAAAATAATACAGATTTTTCACCCAATGGCATTTGGCACCTGCCATCATGCTCCATTCTCGATACGCGGCATACGAACCAAAGGTTGTTGCTAAAACACAACTCAACTTATTTTCGCATCAATCAAATCATTAATCAGATAGTGTTGTTGTTAGCTATATAATCTGTTCATTGGTATTATTTTTAATTGTCGTAATTTTTCGCTGATCCGCAGGACCAAGCTATGTATGTACTAAAACATAGCGCTGCTCTCTGTGAAATTTTTTTGTTATTGCAGAGAATAATAAATGGCAAATGTGTTTTAGCTCATAATACAGCGAAAATTTTATTCACAATTATAGTTTTTATTCCGAATAATTTGTTTATCCCTTTAATTACTAACGTGGAATGGCTCAGTGCAAGGATATTATCGGAATTGCTGAGAAGGAAAAATTAAATTAAATAAAGAGCAATCTAAGTTTGGGTGAAACTGAATATTAAATACCCGTCACATGTCTTTATATCAAATAAACAGTACTTTTCATATGCAATAAAACCAGCGTATATAATACTCCCCATTTTGAAAATTTAACCAACTATTATTGTTTTTTAACTAACGCTTTCGGTGTACTACGCCCATTTTCTAAAATTTTGATTATATGCTCCCAAGTTAAATATGGAAGGAGCGCGTAGGTTTTCCCGATTACTATAATTTTGGAAATTGAAATGCGATGTGCAAAAATTATGGTTGAGTTTGGTATATTGTGAAATTTTTGGAAAACACCGTTAGGTGATATATGTATGTTCATAAGGACATGTAATTGTATATATGTATGTATATAAATATGAAAATGCATATATATATATATATTATACATAAGAAACTTGGGTTCATTTCGGAACTAGTTCATGGCCACTTGGTGACTAGTTCGGAATCAGTTCGAGACTTGGTCAGAACCACTTCGAGGAAATTTTGGGACTAGTAATTTCAGGACCTTCACAAACGAGAATTGATACATATGTACATAAAATGTAGGTGGCAACTCTCTCAAGATATAGGTATGAATGTTGTCCTAGCCGAGGCGAACAGTTTGATACTCACGCTTCAATATTTTATATCTTTGTGTATAATTTAATTAAATTCATATTTTCCATCAAGTGGCAACCTTCATAAAGTACGAACCGCTTGACACCCATATTTTAATATTTCACATATCTTGTGTATAACTTAACTAGAATCCAACTTTGCAAAGAGGTGGCAAGCCTCTCCAAATATAAAATATATGTATGTACATAGAAAATTTTATAAAATTCGATCGAATCATAAAACATCACCGTGTTAAATGGTTAATTTTAAAATAAAAACCGGCTAAAACATTTTTTAGGCTTTATAATACACAACTTTATCTAAAAATGTGTCCAGTAAAACTGCCAAACGAACAAAACCAAATATTCAAAACTGGACAAAATTTCACACTCCCATTGTTTTGACTATTATTATATAATTATACACAATGTGAAGTTAAGGTCTAGTATGTGCGCCAATCTATCGAAATAAAGTTGAATGTCAAGGCTTTGAGTTCGAAATTTTGAGTATGCTGTTGTAGCCTACTTGGCTAGGTTTACGACTCGTCAAAACTTTACCACTGCACCCCTGTTCCTGTAAAGTTACACATTTTTTCTAATTGATTCGAACCACTGAACCGAATTTCACCGATTTTTGGAGTGGTCGGCAGCCCTACTTTGACACCACTATAAAAATTAATAAAAATCGTGAAAATTTAACAAATATTTAATACGAGTTTTATTGATATTTCCGTATTCTGACAGAGTCAATGAACTAGTATTTTTAATTTATTGTCAATAAATATTTTCAGGTCATGCCTCATAAACTTTCTGTCATCAATTTTATATAGAAAATGCTAATTTTTAAAACAAATTGAAAATTTATAAAACATATTATTGAAAGTGGGATGGCGGTGGGTCGAAGTTAAGCTAAAAAGTATTTAACTGCTTATAAAAAGTAGCTTTCCCTCCTCTCCTTTAACTTTCATTCTTCAATATTTTACTAACTTTTGGGGTTAGAAGTCCCATTCTTACAGATTTACCTTTATAGAAAAAGTAACAGAAAACTCTGGACTATAATTTCGTATTTCAGAAATATACCAAATATTACATTATTGAATTTTATTACGCAGACATAATGTAGATAATAAGTTCAGACTGTCAATTCAAAAATCGAAATGCATGAAATTGAGTATCGAGTTGTGATTAAACTTTTGGCAAAAGAGGAGAGTCGTATTACAACTACAGTACTTCTAACAAAAACTAAGCACGAGTATAACTAAAAAATTATGCAGCAGTACATATGTACATAGATATTTACAATCCAATTCAACTTATCTTTTTATTTTTTTGCCACACACAAACACTTTTGACTGCGCGAAGTTGGCCAGTAATTCTAGCCGAGCAGTTCACTGAGCTGTAAGTCAAACACCGATTTATAAAAGCAATTAAAAGTTTAATTAGTATCGGGTGCAACATTAGCCAGATTTACGCATGCTGGTCAGCTGATAAGAAAAAAATTGAACAGCTACCGCAAAAAGATAACGGCAAAAAAAGGAGGTGAGAAAAGGTCAATAGGTTTGTCAGCAAAAGTGGTCAGATTTAAGTTAGCCTTTCAAGGACGTACAGGCAATGTAAATATATACAGTCGCTAGTATATACATATGTACATAGTGTGTAGATATTTATGTAATGTATATCAGTATGATTTTTTGCAATGCTTAATGGGATATTTCATTGAAGGTTTTCTTTTAATTTCTCTTCCAGGTAAGCGGCAAGTGGAAATTTTTCGACTGATTTGCACATAAAGAATTGCAAAACGAAAGGAAAGTACAGCAAAAAGGTATAAGTATTAAATAATTACTAAGGAATTTATTCGCAGGCGTTATTGCAAGCAAAATCTTTTTAAATAGAAAAAATATGACAAAACTAATTTACTACTAAGCTACGCGAGGTACATATTCGTTATGCTTAGCAATACAAACTTTTCTTGACAAATTTAAAATTAATTCCAAGTTGTTGTCAATTCTTTCCTTAAAAAAAAAAAACGAGAAAAGGCTTTGAGCTATTTTTGAATTAGGTGAAAAGAAGCCGGGCAACCACAAAAATGGATTAGAATATTAAACTTAGGTTGCACAAAATTTCGATAGCGTCGCCAACAGTGCTTCACATTGAAATTTTCGTATTTGACCTCAATCATTTAATTGTGCACATAAACTTTGTAGGCAGATCTGTACGTGGATGTTATCTACACACATACATACATACATACATATGTATATAATAAATATATTCAATTCTCTGACTGTTTTGTGTTTGTACAACAAGAAATTCCAAAGGGATAATACAGTCAAGCGTTAAAATGCTTATGAGCAATTATTATGTAAATTGAATTTGTTTGGGTCATAGATAGTGGAATAAATCTGTTTTGGTTGCATTTACATATAAATCTAATCTAATCGTTGTACGCTCTTTCTATGTTGCTACTGTGTGGAGAGTTTTACGACTTTCGATGTGTATAATTTGATGATTTAATTTCTTTCGCGAATGCATTCCTTCGAAAACTTCACAAGTTTCGGATTCTTCCGCACTGCTATTATTTGTGGTTGAAGGGTATTGTGCATAAAACGAAAACATTTAATATTTTCATATTTGATTTCAATGAGTCTTGTCTGCCTGTATTTCCGTGCGCACGATAATAAGGTATAGCAAGAATGATAGAATACAAGATTGCGCCTTCCCGCGGTGAAATGACAGATCTCGCCTTTAGTAAACAAGAATACGGGAGAGAGAAAATTTAACAACTTCCAATATTTCATTGAAAAACGTGTTCTAATTGTTCTAAAGTGTAAAAGTATGAATTTATAGGCAGACATTTAATAAATAAATTCGCAAAATACTAAAAAAGTGTCTCTTTTTCTTAATTTGTGAAAAAAGCTTTGTCTAGTTGAAGTTGAGAATTGTCAAACCCGGCAAAACCAAAGTAGCGGTACTTCTAAAGGCGTCACCTTCAGTATTCAGTACACCGTGAAGGTATAGGTACTCCATATAAGATATCAATTTCAAAAATCTAAAAAACGAAATACGTACATATGTACACATGATTCAATAATGAAAGGTTTGATACATAAACAGCTTTGCTCCTCACCCTTCACATGACGTCTCCCTTAGCTAAAACAGTGTTACTTCTTTGAAAATTTATGTATGAATCTTATCAAATATTTTTAAATAATAGTGATATTTTTCCTGAAAACTGTGACAAATTGAGTAAGTATTTTATAAAAATGTAAATATTTTATATAATGCAAATATGTGGTTTTATTTGAAATTCATTAGGTAATTTGTTTATCTAAATCGTGATTGGTATACAGAGTGATCGTTTCGCTCCGTGTCCTAGTTCATTTTTGAACCTACTTTTTTTAATAATTTATTTATGATAAATGTATGTACGGTAAGACATATGTATATTATTTTCATTGCGCAAATTTAATATTTAAATTAGACATTTTAAAAATATTTTAAATTCATAATCTTTAGTAAAGAATAAGAGTAGTTAAAAGGAATTAACAAAGATGAAGAATCATCTATCTGATGTAAAGTTTTCCATACAAATTGACAGCGAATTTCATAGTCTGATGGCGCTAAACAATGAACAAAGAAAACAGTCCGTTATATAATATAATATTATCCAATGTTTCGCATAGTAGTTGCCATTTCGATTGGAAAGAGTAAGAGAAAGGGAGTTCCCGCAATATTCGCCGGCATAAATATTCGTAGGGGTATTACAAAAGTTGCTTCCAATTTATTTTAACTGATATTTTTGACAGACAAGTGAAAATATGACGTTATTTACATGCAATTTGTATGCAAGTCCTCGGGAATCTTACATAAGGGTTAAAAATAATTAGAGACGCAGGAAAAAGCATTTAATTTTATCAATGTAGTTAACTTCATCTAGATAAAATTGAAAAAATTGTATTTTCGTTTAGCTGTCCCTTACGTAAAATTTTCCGTGATATCTAAATATGACAATAGTATATCTCTCCCAGATCTCAAAACGACTAAACCTAAACCCTCTCAAAAATGTAGGTTAGTACCTTGTCATCGCCGAGACGAATGGTTTGACATTCATAGCTAAAAATTGTATAATCTTGTGTAAAATTTAATAAAACTTGTTCTCAGAAAAACAAATCCTATATTTACTTTTTCATAAAACTTGTATATAATTTAATTAAATTCGACTTTTCAAACATGGTGGCAACCCTCATAAAGTTAGCTTTGAACTTTCTTGCCAACACAAACCGTTTGACACCCATATTTTTAAATTTTATATACTTTCTGTATAGTTTAAATAAATTCAACTTTGCCAACAGGTGGCATCTCTCTCCCATATATAGATTATCCCTGATATGTACCGTTTAATACTTACACTTTACTATTTCATATAATTCGTGCATAATTTAAATTAATGAGACTTTTCATGTACATACATAGGTCGCAACCGTCTCCAAAATTTAGCTAATTGCTATACTTATCCTTAGCGAAATGAACCGGTTGCCATCGAAATTTTAATATTTCAAATAACTATAATTCAATTAAATTAGGCTCTTCAAACAGGTGGCAATCCTCTCCAAAATATGTGTATGAATGAACTTTCTTTAATTAATAATAATTAGTTGGAGTTAATTCCAATATTATTAATATTTAATATTTGCTAGTTTTTGCCTTGAAACGTTCGTACGTTTTGGCAAATTTCTATTAAACTTGCATATTTCAATATTTCCTTTACTACGAAAATGAAAGTTATACGCGCAAGTCCTAAGTTGCTGCAGTCCTTTAAAGTCTAAAAATAACTTCAAAATAAACCAAAATTTCTGCCGTTTAAATGCGATATTTAATGATAATTTTCAACAATGAATCTAACGATGAACCTAAAAAAATCGCTTTTTTACTTTACGTTCAGTGAGCGGTTTAGAGAAGCTCTAAAATTACAGCAACAATAATTAGAGCATGGCTTCCATACCGAGAGGCAAGGTTTATTCTATGACATACATATATCAAATTTTCCAAACGTATTCATTTATATTACTTGGTTCATATGTACCTACATACACAAGTCCTTCATCCTTTTATCTGATAGGGTGCTTAACTAGAATTTTTATAGCAGCTGTAACCAGCGAACTTGCAAGAAATGAGAAGTCGCCAATGTTAAATGAGCTTTCCATCGCATGCAGCGAAAGAATTCACCAGCGAAAAATTGCCCACCACACTGAATTTAATTCTAACATACCACTAAAAACCATTTTCACCATAATTTGCTATATTCTGTGCGTTGGAGTTGCTGCGGAGGCAGACAGACCGGCTGCATGAGTGCAAAAAGAAGAAGACTAAGTGAACCCGGGAAAAGGCAGAGCAGTTATGCAACAAGTGTGCATAAGAGTAGGGTGGAAAGGGAAAATGGTTTATCGTCAAAAGAATATTCTTTTGGGGTTGCCTGCATTTTTTTGGCCAATCGACATCAGCCCAAATTATGATTGTTATGAATTTGGAATAATATCTATTAATATATTACATATGATTGGCGTGCAAAATATTTTATAAATTTTCTGCTTCAACCTTTGGCAAAGCAAAGCTGCACCGCCAGGAATGGGTATGTAAATTCAATTACAAAGTCAATTTCTTGCAGTAATTGCAATTTTAGCTTTGCTTTAAAAATATAATACTTAACAAACAAATCATTTCAATAATAAAATTGATAACTCAATATTTTTTACCTTATGTTTTTATAAACACTTTCATCTTTCCCTATTTAAAAATACTCTTACTAAAAATATAGCTATGGCAAAAAGCCGGTGAGTGAAAGATTCAAGCATTTTAAAAAATTCATTAGAAAGGGAAACAATTTTTATACAAATTTCAAACTTCAAAAACTTATTAAAATTCAGCAAGAATTTTTAGCAACTTGAAATTCGGACTATAATAGTCAGAATAAAGTTGTATGTGCTACAAAACTGCATACTCAAACATTTTTAAGAAAATTCTGATTAAAAATTTCGAATATTTTCTAGAAATCGGGATTAAAAAGTTGTAAATTTTAATGACAATTTTTTTAAGTTATTGAGTTTTTATAACTATGCTAGGCAATTACGCACGTTTTTATAAAAAAATAAAATAAAATTAAGACAAAATAATTAAAACCAAGACAAAATTGCCAATACGTTTTGTTACTGTATGCGCGTCCACAACTGCTTGTGTATGTGAACGTAAATATGTATGTATGTATTAAAGTCTAATTTGTTAGAAGTTCTGCATATTTTTCAAAATTTTAAGCGTCTTTATTTTTAACGAAGCAAAGAAAATTTTATTTTTTTCGACGCCAAAGATATTTTAAGAGGATTCTTAAGCAATTTGGAAATGCAAAAGAAGTACATAACTTCGTTTTATATTTTCGTTAAGCAATATTCGCAAAATTTAAAAAATAGTTCGTTCTAACTTAATTTAGCAAAGTAAAATTTTCAGTAACGGCATTTGAATCAGTGTGTGATTAATCTGTTTATTCAAAAAAAAAAAGAAGAAAATAAAACACGAAACAGAGTTGTAATTTGAACAGAGTAACGGAGGAACTTTTTTAAGTATGTACCACACTAAATTTACTCCGATTGGAGTAAGCTGCCAACCCTCAAGACGCTAGAGGCAAATGCTAACGCAAAAGTTTGCAAGTACATACATATGTGTTGTGTTTTTTTTAATATATTAAGATTGTTATATTGTATATTTAGATCTTACCTCACTTACATTATTCACTGCGTCACACAATCTCTTTTACCTTTGCACTTTTATTTACACTTTCATTTCACAATTTTTTTTAGGCTGGACGCTGGCCAATGATGCTCACCCACGCCGAAATTGCACTTGCTAAATAAACACTTGATAAACATTGCCCGGTTGCATTTTTTATATATTTTCGAAGAAACGCGCACTACACTACATTTTTATTGATAAAGCACTAAATTTAAAGCGATATTTACTACAAAATTTCACATTTTTCACACGCGCAGCGCTAACTTGTACGAAATGTATAAAATGGCGGCGGAAACTAAGGAATTACCACTTTTACACCTCTTGACAGCGATAGCAAAGCTTTCGTTGGCTATGGCGACCCCTGCTGGTATTCTGCGAATTTAAGTTTTACCCTGCTGTTACACGATCAAGTTTTCATAAACGACCGCAAATAACTGGCCCACATTAAATTCAATGTTTTTTTTTACAGAATGATTTATGTTAGACATTTTAAGGTGGATGACTGTGAGAAATATAAAAGCTACGAAAGTAAATATCAACCGATGTTATTTATTAGAATATTTTTGTTGAAAAGGCCAGTTACTAATTTGCATTATGAAATAGAAATACTTCATTTGGCTTTATTCATATACTTATATGAATACCGTTGCATTTAAAATAAACAAATTAAGTTCAAATTCAGTTCGGAACGTTAGAAAGGGAAAACATATCAACTAGAAGTCTAACCGAAACAGATAAGCCACCAACTTCATATACCAGCTATTGGCAGTGAATTCTTTTTTATAACGCAAGATAAATCGAAACTTGCGACACCTTAATAAATGGCTCGATTATTTTCGGTCACTGGTATTCAATTAATTTGGCTATCAATTTTCGAATACACTCTCACTTTTCGAAATTGCCTGTCGTCGTGATATCAATTTTTCCTTTCAAGACGTGTGACAACTTGATAATCAAGTCGATCAGCTGATTATACAGTGTTTGCAAAATTTTCATGTTTCGTCATACAAAAAGTAGTTTCAATAAAAATATAGAAGTATTGTGATTTATAGAACTATACAAAAGGCATTAAGTTATATGGAACATGAATCTTTCGTCGTATCGACTAAATGATATCAAAGTAGAAGCTTATAAATCAATTTTTGCTGAAATGAAAATGTCTGTAGAATATGTGTGTGCTATTTATTTCTTGCAAAACTTTCAAAGAAGCGAGATATTTAAGTTGTCTCCTTGATGACGGCATCCTGAAAGTAAAATATACTATAAAGTTGTTTGCAACCTACGTCACAGCGTTCAAGGCATGTAATTTTGACAAGCAGTGTGTGTGATCAACTTGATATCCATTTCTTGATCACGTAACCGTAGTGTTAAGGAATGTGCAGTTAATCGACAATACCGACAGAGGGTGCAATAGCGAAGAAAAGCTTTAATGCCACCATAAAGGTGAAATGGAAATGCTGATGTTCAGTTTCTGGTTACCGCAGCGGGTGTGAAAAATTGGAAATTTTGTGACACAGATGCAAATGCAGATGCTCTTCCGTGTTCAATTAGCAAGTTAAGTTTTGCTGTGTATTGACGTGAAGTGCTAGTGGCCGCTGCAACAAAGTGTGAAATAGTAATATTTTTTAATGAGATTTAAATTCAGTGTGGTGGCCAATTTTTCCGCCGGTAACTACTTTCGGCTTCACCCACAAATTTTGTTGATCAAAAAGTTCATTTAACAATTGTGCCTTCTCATTTCTTACCAGTTCACTGGTAGCGCCTTCTCATTTTGTACAAAATTTCTTACAAGTTTTCTGCCAACAGGGGTCGCCTTGAGCAGGTGAAAAAAGCTTTTAAAATTCTATTCAGTTTCCGCCGCCATTTTATAAAATTCGCACAGGTTTCCGCAGCGCGTGTGTAAAATGTGAAATTTTGTAGTAAATATCGCTTTAAATTTAGTGCTTTATTAATAAAAATGTAGTTGAGTTTATGTTCCTTAGAAATTGTATAAAAAATTTGATCGGGCAATGTTTTTCAAGTGTTTATTTCGGTTGTAAAGTTTTAATGTGAGTGAGCGTCGCTTCACAGCGGCCAGCGCAAAACAAAATGTATGTGTGTGTGTGTGTGTAGTGGAAGTGAGAATAATAGTACGACGTACGGATAGCCGAACAAAAATGTAGATAAGGTATGCACAATTAAAGAATCTTACCAAAAATGAGACTGCAATTAGTGTAGGTACAGAAAAAATCCAGCGCATTGGAATTTACAGTAGGGCTTACAGCGTCGCAGATTTGCTTTGTTGTTGTATGTAGTTATGTTGTGCATTGAGATAGTCATTAGAATTGAAGTGGACATTTTGAAAGTTCTGGCGTAAAGAGCGGGATTTGAACTAAAATTTCATTGGCGTCGATTTGTTTTTGCTTTTTTAGGCAGAACTTCTAAAAACTTAGACTTTATTGTATAAATACTACATAAATATGTATGTATACACATATGTATGTACATACATACATACAGTTGTGAACGCGTAAATGGTATCAAAACGCATTGACAACTTTGTCTTGCTATATTTAGTTTTTAATTATTTTTCTATAAAAACGTACGCCCATATGTAGATAGAAAATTTATAAAAATTCGATAACTTAGAAAGTGGTCATTCCAATTTTAAACTATTTAATCCGGATTTCTAGAAAATTTGTAATCAGAATTTTTTAGAAAAATTTGGGTATGCAGTTATGTAGCAGATATAGTTTTATTCTAATAAAGTCCAAGTTTCGAGTTGCTAAAAGTTCTTGTTGATTTTTGATAATTTTTTTATTGGTGTTACGCATTTTGTTCTGTATATTGCTAAAATATTTTCTAAAAACTCGGAAGTTTTGGCAACAATTTTTTTCAATATTTCTATTATTTATGAATTTTCTTAAATGCTAGAATCTTTCACTCACATTTTTTTTTTGCATAGAATTAGCTACATATATTTTTAGTTAGAATATTTTTAAGTAAGAAAAGACGAAAATGTGAATAAAATCAAAAGACAAGACGTATTGAGTTATGAATTTTTGATTGAAATGATGGGTTTGCAATCGAATTTACCCTGGCGGCGCAGCTTGATTTTCCAACGGTTGAAGCAGTGAACTTGCATGGAATATTCCACTCCTTAGCTTTGTCCAGAACTCAAATCCCACTGTTTACGTCAACTTTTTTTTTTAATATTTGGTTTTAGAATGAATAGGGCGTGAAATAAAATATTGAAGATTATGCCTATAGGTATCTATTATTTTTAAGAATTTATTAAATGCAAATAAATTGGACACATTCCCAAAATATCCTTCTTTTATTCCAATTGTTGCATAACTCTTCTGCCGTTCCACGTTGCAGGTGTTTTATTCGTTTATTTATTTTTCTGCTTTCATTTTTGTTTTGATTTATTACTAAGTCCTCTTCGTTTTACACGCACGCAGCCGTCTGCCCCGCAGCAACCCCTCTGCACAGAATATAGCAAAATATGGTGAAAATGATTTTTAATGTATGGTAGATTTGAATTCAGTGTGGTGTAGTACAGACAGTTTTTTTATATGCATTAATTCCTGTTTTAAGCTTTTCAAGCGTGACATAAACTTTTAAACGCAGAACTTGTAACTTACAAATTCTCTGTTTTAAATTTCGAAAGTTACTAGCAGCTTAAAAAGCTATATTATAAATATAAATAAAGGCATTTTCCTAGTATTGACAAACCACTCCCCAAAGCTGTTTCATTCATAAAATTCATTCCACAGCAAAGCTTTTTTTGCTACGACATTCTTTTTGTTTGCAGTTGTGGTTGCATCATTAATGACGCACTTCTTTGTATGTATGTACATATGTATGTATGTATGTTTGCAAATATGTACATATGTGAATACATACCCTGGTATGAAAGAACAAGTGTTTCCCCCCATGTGACCAACAGATTCCAATACGAGTATTGTAGGCGCAAAAAGGTTGTTGAAAGTGTTAATAGTTTCCATTCTTTGTGAAAAATTCTTAAGGAGCTTGTATTTTTGCTACAGATTTGCAATATTTCATAATTTTTTTTTAGTAAATTTTTATACGATTGAGTGCAACTTGCATGAAGTCTATGCCATATTTCGTTTGTTCGTCGGCTTTCTATAACAAAATTTTCCCACTCCTACCAGCAGGGATCTGCTTGAGATGCTCCTCGTTTCTCTACTCATTACTTATACAGTGCTTCTTTGCGCTGGTTGTTGGTGTTTCCTGTTTAGCTTTCTCTTCGTAATGATAGTTGAAGCTCTGGCATCGCGAACCACACCCTCTTGATGCCCTAAAAAGAATCAGCGAGCAAAACAAATCGCAGTTATAAACAATGCGCTGCAGCAGTGTTGTCGCCCCTAAGCCAAAGCATTCGCAGCAAACAGGTGCAGCAGAGCTTTGGTACGCGAGCAAAAGCTTTATGAACTGCATTGCTTCTGTTTTTTTCTTTGTGGTTCTATTTTTACTTAATCTGCCCTTCCCTGCTGTTGTTGCAGCTGCGTTACGCCGAGGTTGCATTTATACACATACATATGTATGTACATGCATACTTATATACATATATGTACTTATTGTACATTTGTAGCAATTTTACACGCATTTCGTGCATCGGTGGTGAGTAATCGATGATTAGTTATTCTCCACTTTTTCCTTCTAATTTCGTAATGATGTGGTTTTATACATTCGCTACTAAGTTTCGTAGCCCTTGTACGCCTGCAAGTATGCAACATTCTGTTCAATATTCTCGCGAGATAGTTTCAAAAGATATGCACTACAGCTGGTTAAAGTTTTTTTTTGCTAATCAATTCGAAGCAACAGAACTCCTACTTGACACTGACGTCAGGGTGGTTTAGAAAAATTATTTCAAGAACTTAAAATGTTTTCGACTGTATAGTTTATAGAGCTTGAGGCCAGGATTGTATTAGGGAATAATATGAAAAATGTTTTCATTAGGTATCAAATTCCGAGCCTATTTTAGACATGCGAAATTAAATGATAAAATGAGTTGCTAATGCAGCAAGAAACAATCCCATCTCCAAATCAAGGCAATATTTTCTCTATGGTAACCTTCAGCCGGTCTTTGGGTCAATTTGAATGCTTATAATTCGGTCAAAATTTGATGTAATTGACCCGGGGTTTTGGTTCAACGGACAAATCGTACACGAATTTTTCAAATATTTTGAAATCCTCTTCGAAATGTTTGTCCCTAACATGGTATTAAAAAACTACTTAACTCGTACGTGAGGGTCACATTGACCCAGTGGTTGCTCGAGGTTAATGCATTCAGTAGAGGCTTGTTTGTTGACATATATATGTAAATCGCGTTGTTATAAAAATATTTCAGAAAATAATAGATTTTTTGTTTTTCGACTAATATCCAACTGATGATTCAGATCCATTTGATGCAGAAGATGATGATGATTATTTGACAGATGAAACTGAAGCTGAAAGTGATTTTGACGATAGTGATGATTCCGACATCGAATATTTGCCTCAGTACTTAAGCAGACAAATTGTTTCGCAGCTGCTTGTTTTATGCTTATCGAAAGTCAAAACAATTAAATATTTGAAAGATCCATTGCCTGTTGTTGCTCGACCAGTCCTTTCTCCTGCTCTGCATTCTCAATCTAGTGAATTTCTTACTGTTTCTTGATTTTTTATTAATTTTTTTCACATATTAGGCCCAGCAACTTTTTCCACAGATTACCGATCCCTTGTCATAAGTTTTGTTGTTCATCAAGTTTTTCGAAACTGTTTTGTGTATGATGAATTTACAAGGAGTTCATAGTATGTGTAAGGATGAATATAATAATTTTGATATTATCACAAAGCGAGCGTATTCTGGTGTATTTTTGCTACCTATCGCTTATCGCTCCAATCCATCGAAGAATTGTGGAATGATAAATAAGGCCGACCAATTATGTATATCAGCAACAATGTCTCAGAAAATGTATAAAAAATCAATTGCTGCCTTCGTTTAGACGATCGAGAAACCAGAAGTAGTTTACGTGATAACAAAACAAAGCTGACGTGATGTTCTTGACAAGCCTGTTGGTCTTTATCGTAGCAAAAGAAAGGTTACTCGTTGGTCAGTAGCTTTCCTTTTAATATACTCCATGTGTCCATGAAATTGTGTTGTCCGTAAATTGTACGTCGCGGTTGTTCGTTATGTTCGAAATCTAACAGACGAATCAGAACCAGTAGCATCAACTTTACAGTCCACTTCGTTTGTGGAAATTGCGCTAAAAACATAGAATAACAATGCAATTTTTCATTAGTTTCTTTAAATTTTTTCTGTTTTCCTCATTTTACTCTGTTTTTAAGTGCATTTTTTATGGAACCATCTTTTTCACTAAAAAAAAAAACATTGACAAAAGTTGAATATTTACTTATTGCAACGAGTCTTAAAAGCGTGACAAAAGTTCTTTCACAGAAAAAGGACCCGTATGAAGTTTAAATTGCTTGAAACGTCCGAACTTTGGAAAAGAATAAAAGCTCCCATTCTGAAAAAATTCCTTGGCGCTAGAAAAAAATTAACTGTTGATCTATACCTACATATAAGATAAAACTTCATCGACAATTTTTGGTATATATTTCTTTTTCATCCCCAAGTGTTTTGTGTTCGTTTAGTGAGTTCTTAATCAAGTAATTTAGAATGACGACTAAATTTTCTTTCAACATTCAAATTAGTTTCAACAACGAATATATCTTCATTCATCACTTAAGACATTTTGAATAACAAAAAGATCTTCATTTGAATAATTTTGAATAATGAATAATAACTCGATCAAAACAACCATCCTTGGTTCGAATAAATAACCATATAGCAGTTCTTCAAAAACTTCAGATTTTTAATAGGCAGGTTCATAAATATCCGATGATTCAGAAAGCGGTCTTGTAAATGAGAGATAAACAAATAGAAAATTAGTACGAAGATAGATGATCGATGATAATATTCAGGAGAATCAAGTTGTACGTGAAAATGTTGCGTTTGGTTTAAATTAAGGCTTGGTATTCTATGCCGCATTTTTTTCTTATCGTGCTCACAGATTATAATGTTTTCTAAAATGTAAAAATTTTCCGACAACCAACCTCAATGGGAGGTTACACTGATGCATACATCTTCAGCTTTGTTACTGTCCTTCTAAATTGAAGCACATTACCTCAAGAAATACAAAGGGGCTTGAATTAGTGTTACTTGAAAGCAAAATTGGTTTACTACTATGAATTACTTTAGTTCACTTGTTTTTTTTTCTCTTAAAATTGACGTTTTTTGTGCCACCAGTTGGATATCGGTATCATTATCGTTGATGGTTCTGAACTAGTGCCGAAATGGTCCCAAGCTTCATATGGGCATACAAAGTACATAAACATTTATATGTCGCTACCTCAGTATGTATCTTTGTTTTTTTTCACATGCAGGCGTCATGTCGTGACTTCGTGGCGCGATTCGTGTGATTTCATGATGTCGTGACTTCGTGACTTAATTCCGACGTGACTTTCGCGCACTACCTGCGTGACTCGATGTAAAAAATCACTGCCGCTAAATAATCTAAATATTCAAAAATCAGTAAGTCTGTTAAACGTGGCGATTTTTTACTGCAACGTAAATTGTGCCACACATATGTAGTTCGATAACGCAATTCATTCATAGAAAAAGTGGAACCAGCTTTAAACTGCCTTCCCAATATTGATAACGCATTTGTTCAATTATTTTTTCTGTGTCACAATAGCTAATTCTACTCAGTCGCAAATACATGCAGTTCCAAAATGGCGCGAATTTAAAATGAAACCTTTTGTTTAACGATACTTTAGTTGCCATTGTGATTCTTTCATTGGAAATAAGAACTACATTATCTATTTCGAAATTAGTTATCGACATCGTTAAAATTTACATCGATATTCATTCATGCTTCAATATGCGCTATCTATGTACTTGCATATAAAATAATAGGGCAACATAAATAGTGATAATTTGAAATCGAACTCATGACCTTTTAGCCTGACGGTGGTCGATGTGATAAGCAAAGGGTAATTAGCATTTCGGACGTAATGACACTGAGCATTTATAATAATGTATGCGCTTCAAGTATACCACATATATATATAGTAGTCGATAAGCAAGACCGCGCTTATCAGATGATAATGCTGAATTTTCTCGATGCGGTTCTTACACGCCGTGTTCTTATATCACCACACATTTTGTTAATGTAGCGCATTACCCGAACGCATGAATGTATGTGTGAGCTTCTTCTATGTATGTATGTATGCGCGTGTGAAAGGATTTCTAGCATATACCAGTAAAAGATAAGGTCCCTTGCGTTGTCGCTGCTGTCGTTAACACGCTGTGCAATCAAGTCACAAACTAACTAAAGGAAAGTGTGCCGCCAACAAACTGCAAAACGCCCACGCTTTGAAGGTAAACAAAAACAAAGCCCGAACGCGACGTTGTTACAGTTGCTGATAATGGATGCGCCGTATTGTTGCATACTCGTATAGCACATTCATACTAATATACTATAAATACGAGTGTGTAGTATTAGTAGAGGCTGAGCTTAACTACAAAGGCAGTTAAGCAACGAGCAGAAGCGCGACTGTGCTTAAAAACAACCATACATCCGCACATTAGGGTGTTTCACGTTTCATTGCAGAAATTTTGAGGTCCAGGGATGATTAATGAATTTTTCGAAATTGTGCCAAATGTCAGAAAAAATAGACCAAATCAAAAAAAAACGTAGTAATTTTTTTTTAATCTTCTATAATTAATATATCAAATATATTTGTAAATTGACTTATTAATAAAGCTTAAAAAAAACAAGAATTTAAAATTAAAATAAAAATAAAAATAAGAAGTTTATTTTTTTTAAGAAAAAGTTGATTCAACTAAAAATTTCTGATACTCGATTCAGGCTGCACCCTAAATAGTTAATATACTAATAAGATATTACTTAGAAATGAGAGGTACAAAACTGTTTACCTTCAAATAACTGAAATTAATAAAGAACTCCAACATAATTTTTTTAATATAATTATCGAAGGTGCTAAGAGGGATAAGCCCAGTGCGCTCGTTTGTAAAAGCTTGACTGCAGTTTTCGATCACTAAGCATCAAAAAGATATTCTAATTTAACGGCTCGTCTATTTATGAGTTTGTTATTTTTTGCACCAATTCGCAGTCAATTATTTGTAGAGGTCAATTCCAAAACATATCAACCAATTTTCCCTTTTCCTGACAGCCGTGATACCTACTTTCTTTACCTTCGTAGATTGAATGTGAAAGAAGAGGAAAAGGTCCCCGCACATTTTGTATTCATGTCATGAAAAATGAGGAAAAGAAGAGAAAATTCATTGGATTTTTTTACTCAAAAATAGATTGATATTGTTTGGTTTTTATTATTCCGATTCTTTATTTTATATTTTATAAAATTGTTAACGCAAAAGACACACTCAATACTTGTGGAATATTTATTGCCATTTGGAATTTAGATTCTTGGAGGTTGTCATGATGTAAAACTTAATTGTAAGACTTTCTCATCCAATTCAGATTATGTTTGTCTTAAGTTGACAAAATCTAAGTTTACCAGGCATGTTTCAAAATTCGAATCGATTTCGGAATTCTTTTTCTCACTTTTCAGAACATGATTGTATAACTAAAAACAAAACTATATTAAAACAACGCTACATTCTATGCAAATTGTACCGAAAAGTCGGTGTGGTGTCAAGGCACTTTTCGAATTTGAATCGAAATGAAATTGACTTGTTCGTTCGAGCCTTGAAACGGAATGGAATGGAATTTCGGTACGCCGGAAATCCGATTGCACTGATGCATAACTGGCCATTGCACTTAAACAAAGAACGTAGATTACAAAGAAGTTACATCCCATTCTACTTTTCCTCTAAAAGAAAATCTCGTCCAATTCACCATACCAGAACTAATTTGACTTTTGCTGATTGATATGAGAATCTGATTAAATCCCATTGGTTTCTGTTTTGCGGTCTTTAAGAAATTAGAAACGAACAATGGGACACGAGATGTACTTTTATGAAAATTCCTAAAATTTATTACAATATAATTTTGGCAGAAACAAACAAACGATTTTCAGCTAAACAAAAAAAAAAAACAAAAACACAAATGCTAAAATTGTCCCAGCAAAAGTAGTAGTTTATATTAAAAAATGTTTAAATAAAAAATTTAGTATTCCTCATTGCAGTCTCATAGAGAAAAACAGAGGTTGCCGACTGAAAAAGACTAGTTTCTGGAATTCTATTCAATTTTGGTGAAAAAAATACATGACAAACTTTGAGTTTTAAATATATTGATTAGAAAAGAAAACATTGGGCTATTGTGTATTGCGTTTTAGAACTTTTTTTGCACCACTCTAATGTACACTCTATAGTAAAATTATTATCCTACCATAAATTGACAACTTTTGATTATTATATTTCTTTACTAAATTTTATTTTTTTTGTTTTATAGAAATTCAGCAAATTCTACAATAAACACTGTTTAAATTCAAGTTTCAAATTTTCTTTTATGAAATATAACTGCCTACAAATTTTCGTTGATTTTTGACAATTTCTTTTTCTTGCGCACTCCCGTGATATCTTCGTTAGTTTATGAAAATCCTTTTTAAATATTTTAAGTAAATATTGTTGAGTTTTGTAAAAATTTGCACAAAGTTTAACATTTACATTTAAAGCGGCATGAGATAGAATAAACTACATATATTTTTATAAAAAAATAAATAGTTAATACTAATTAAAGTTCTTAATATACGCTGACATTACAATTGGACCATATATTTTGTAAGTGCAACTTTTTATAAACATATTTTGGGAAAATCCAAAAATATATAACATTTTACAATTTTGTTAGAAAGTGGCTTTTCTGTTGAGCTACCGTAATGCACATCTTTACGTATGGACGCTTCACACTTTCGCTTGCTCATTTCAATCTCAACGCCCACTTACGCTACATTCTTTTGACTGGGTTTTCGAGCCATTTTCGGTGCATGTGATTGTGCTCAGCGTGGGTGTGGCAAACCGTGCACGATGACACTTGTACTTATGATCACATTAGCGTACGTGGGTGTTCTCCTGCTGCATTTGTTTAAAGTAATTTTTGCAACATACATATTGAAAGAGGTAAGAGTCAAATGTCGATGAGCAGCGCGGACATTTGCAGTAAGTCACCGTGAGGAGGTGTGAAAATATCTGCGCATGGTTGTAGCTTCATTTATAGCTATGGTGGCATATAGTTTACACTAGTATTAAAGATTAATATTTAATAAACAAAGTAGCAGGTGTAAATTAAAACTTCTCTGTAAATACAGTAAATGGTGAGTTGATGGGCTGCTGAAAACTCTGGTGATTATACTAATCTTAAAATGGGAAAATTTTACAAAAAGGAGGAGGTGGGGGAGGAGTTTCACCAGCTACTAAATCTGAGAGTCCCGTCTACCAGATTCTAAGTTTTAAGTTATTTGTTGTTAAAATTGTAAAAATGGTCAAATTTAACCTCACTTTTTCTTTCGTACATCAATTGAACTGAAATTTCGGGGTTGCCACATATTGCTAAACCAAATGGTAAAGAAAAGCATCTGAAAACAGGGATATTCAAGTGTTTTTTTAAATTGACGTACACCATAAAAATTCGACTACAATGTCAGCAAAATTGGTCTGGTTGTTGTAGTTGTCCTTATTGAAAAGGCGTTTAACTAGTCGCCACTGCGACTCGATACGCTGGATGTGAGTCTCATAACGTGCCACAAACAGATTATCTGGGTCGCTACCATGCTCCTACCCATAATTAGACACACATTCGTAGTCTTTCCAGTATGAACACCTTAGCAGACCGCACATTATTCAGACACACCTCAAGTCGAAGATCCACGCACCCGTCTACGATCACTCCATGGGCCCAGTGACGCCCACCCAAGGCTCCTCCCTAAGAAGTAAAGAAAACATAACATAATTAATATTGTAATTAATTAATAAATAAATAATAAAATTATATTACCTTTACTATATATCCTTTTTCCAAATTTGCTTTCATCTATTTGGACAATTTTTCCAGGGCCTCCAATTTTTTCCACCGTCTAACGCTTGTCAGTAATTGTCCAGCTCGATAAGCACGGACCCTCTATGGAGTTTTCTAGTCGAACCACGTGCCTTTTGCCTTTGATGTACTATTTTTTGTTCTACATTGCCCCTTCCGACGGTAAAAACTCCCCAAGTCAGCGTGCCTTTTTTAAAAATAAGCAGATTAAACCGTTTTCATCGGAAAATTGGATACAGCTTTCCAGGGTTTCCAGCTTATCACTCACTTTTCTAGCATTCCACATAATTCTTACTACGTCCGCTCTTAATGACGTAGGTCTTGCTGCTCCTGCGCTTGTTGAGGGTCTAGCGGAATCTATAAATATCAATATCTTTTGCTTTTATTTTATTTTCATGGAAATGAAAATTAGAGAGATAATTTTATTTTGTTTTTAACTTCTCATTAATGAACCCATATTCCTTAATTACTTATTAGACTTGCCACTTTGTTCTTTAGCTAACACAGGCAATGGTTCCTTATTGTAAAGCCGACTCCTCAAAACTTATTTACACCCCCTCCGTGGCAGTGTAGTATTAGTAAACTCTTAAGGTATCCACATATATGTATATACTTATATATACAATACGTGCGCTTCTGTGATATAACTCCTCTTCAAATTCCCATTTAACTTACATTTTTTTGTTTAGAAAGATTGAAGGTCATTCTGCAATATTAGGCGTATTCTGCGCTCTTTCAATTTGTTGCATTTGCCGTGTGATGACGTTTTTCATGCACGCACTACCCCTTTCAACATTCTCACTCACTCTGATTGACAATTCCCATTCACTACCCACAGTGCAATACCACCCAATGTACTGACGTAATGATTCGCCTAGTTGTTACGTCAAAACCAACGATGCACAAAAAAAGCCAGTTTTCGCTAACGTTTCTTTTCTTTAAATTTAACGATGCGTATCGAAATAGGGCCTAACCACCGTTGAGTGTTATGCGAGTGCATTTGCTCATTTCGTTTTCAAAATAAACAGTGCGTAAAATGCGTAGTGGACATAGTTAATGTACATATATACATATGCATATAGGTACATATGAATGTAATTTTTAAGCGTAGAGCATGTAAATAAGTATATGCGAAAATTCGAAGTTAAATGGATTGTAAGAATATAGTAAGTAAAATATTAAATTGTAAAAAAAAAATTCTGAATTTTCTTCTTAATTTACTGGAAATAAACATAAACGTGGCGGCCGCCGTAGCCGAGTGTGTAGCGTGTGCGCACTTCATTCGGTGGGTCCCAGGTTCGAATCCAGCTCGGGGCAAGTAACATCCAAAAATTATGGAAAAAGTTTCTTCTAATAGCGGTCGCCCCTCGGCAGACAACGGCAAATCACCCAGTAAATTTCTGCCCTGAAAAAACTTCTCACAAAAACATTCGCCGTTCGGAGTCGGCATAAAACAGTAGGTCCCTAAATTTGTGTTACAACATCAAGACGCACACCACAAATTGTAGAAGAAGTTCAGCCAAAATCGCTTAAGCGGTTATAGCGCCAATTAAGTAAGTAAATAAGTAACTGGAAATAAAACCACTCATACGAATTTGGCCGATTCCAACATAAAACGTCGGTCGTTACTTTGCATTGCCTTCTAGGGCCAGCTATAGGCATCAAGTTCATTAAAGTTCACCTATAACACTGTGGAACAAAATTTTGCGGTCGGAGATTTTTAAGTCGATTCAGGGTAATTTGGGGGCGCTGATTACGAAAATAATATCAGTTTTGTCGAATTGGCTGTAGTTTTTCAGATAAAGACTTTTAAATATTTATATTTTAAATTATATTTTTATTGCGCGCCTGTATAAAAATAATACAAAAATAAAAAAAATATATTCTTTTCATTAATTAATTTTAAAAAAATTACAAAAAACTTTTTCTGTAGGACCTCCTATGATGTCGTTGCTCAGGACAATCCCGTATTAAGTTCCAGCAGTAGTCTGCCATTATGTGGTCGTTCCATCGACCTTGGTATCTTTCTTCCATTATTTTATGTCCTGGTGGAACCGTTCACCTTGTTCCTCACTGTAATCGCCTAGGTTGTCCGGGAATGTGTCCAAATGACTATGTAAATAATGTAATTTAATGCTCATTTTAGCTCCTAGTTTGCGAAAATTGAGAAGCATATCAGCAACTAGTTTGGTATAGTCTGGTGATTTATGATTTCCCAAAAAATTGTTGACTACATTAACAAAGCTTAGCCAGGCTTCAGATTCAATTTGTGACACATAATTTAAGAGTTCAGTGTCTTTTAGAAGGGTACGAACTTGAGGACCATCGAGGACTCCTGCTTTTAATTTTTCCATACTAAGTACTGGAAATTTTTTGCACACATATTCGAAACAGTCACCTGTCTTATCAAGGGCTTTGATGAACTGTTTCATTAGCCCAAGCTTGATGTGAAGTGGTGGAAGAATGATTTCTTCTCGGCTTATCAGTTGGTCATGAACCACATTTGCTGTTCCTACCTACATATTTGCTCTCACCGGCCAGTCCTTTCTATTCCAATGTTCATTTCTTGCACGACTGTCCCATAAACATATAAAATATAATATTTAATATTATAATATTTATTTAATATTTAGTATACCCACTTTGTTGGCCCAATAAAAAATTCACCATCTTCAAGTCCACGCATACTGACCACTTATGTTGTGCATACAAAATCTTTGCTAAAACAATTTTTACAATTTCGTATTCTTCTTTTAGTTTGGTACTATGACCGATTGGAACCGAAGCAAGTTTATTCCCATAGTGTAGCAACACACATTTCAGACTTCTTTTTGAGCTATCTATAAAAAGCCCCCAATGTTCGGGATTATATTCGGGAATGGCCATAGCACTCAAGAGTCCAGAAATATTGTTACAATATACAAGATTGTCTTCTTTGGTGAAGTAAGGCTGGCAGGAACTGTTAGAGTTTTCAGGTATTTAGGCGAAGTCATCGAATTAATATTTAGTTGTATTAACTCACCCGACTTAACCGGCTACCCTTGCTCTCTTGCAAGGGAAATAAAATATTTAAACCAACGTACTACTTGGTTTAATAATTTATATAACAAAACTTATTGAGGAATAATTAAATTAATACAACTGGAACTGGGTCATATAATATTTTTTCACTAATTTCTTAAGTTTCGTTTATCTCAAGAACTAGAGCCAATCCAAAAAAAAGTAAAAACACAGTTTGTAAGCCTGCTACTAATGTTAATAAAAACTTTTAACAAAATCATTACCGCAGGTTTCTTTTAAATTTTTGTTACGCAGTGTAATTAAAGAGATCGACGTCCAAAACAAGTTGTTGGCCAAGGAGAGTGAGAGGGAGCTAGATTGAAGAAATTTTTACAAGAAAACCTTCTTAATTTTATTTTGAATTTCTTCTCAAATTGATTGAAAAGCAAAACGGTTAAAAACTAGGAGATAACTACTTGGTATTTCTATTCTATGGAATTTTGTTGGAAAATATGCAATTGTAAGGAGAATCTCTTTAATTTTATGCTAAGAATCGTATAAAGTAAATTAAAAAGGATATCCTCTCATTTTTACCAGAATCTTATTGAAACTGTTAATAAGAAAATCTCTTTACTTTTAAAATAGCTCCTTCTAATTGGCGACATTATCTGTTGGGTTTATTTACTGTGTGAATAATCCACTTTATTTTCATTTTTTGTTGTTGTAATATTAAGAATATTGTTCTTTGGATTATTGTATTTTCAAAATGAAAATTTGTATTTTATTTAAATAACATTAACATTAACATTATAATGTTATAATGGGGTTTCAAAATAAATAGTAACGTTCTCTTTTTCTCTCGTTGTCTTTCTTGTGCTTTTATATTAAATATCCTAGTTATACAATAAAAACCTTAAAGTTATAAGGACCACATAATAATGGAAACAGACGCTTTAGTATTATAAGAATTATAAAAGTAAGAATTCAAAGTTTAAAATTTATAAGAATATGAATTACAGATATTATAAGTAAATTTATATAACCTATTCAATAAATCCATAAGTACTTAAGTTTATTATAATTAGAAGTAAATCTTGTATAATTAAGTTAAACTGCTAGTTTAAAAATACAGAGTGATATTTATTTTCAGAAAATAATCTACTTAAAAATATCTTGGTGGAAATAATTTCAAATTGATAAGATCCATCGGCTTATTAAAGTTAAGAACAGATTCTAATGAAAACCATGATTCCCTACTTCATTGTATTGAAGAGGTTTTCATCTTAGTTTCACATATTATCTGCTAGACTTTATTGAAAAGGGTTTCATCTTAATTCTATGGGGCGACTCATTAATTAAATTGAAAAGTTTTCATCTTAGTTTTATAGATTATCTTTTTGACTTTATTGAAAAGACATATCCTATAATATTAGAGAAAAATCATAGAGAAATCCACTAAATTTTGTTCGATTTACCTGGCAACTTAAGTGGTCTTTTCACTCTGTGCAGCCTGAAAAATTTTTCTCTATTCGTACAACATGACCCAGTCATAGTCAGCATAGCAGCCGAATCTTAAATCGCTGAACTATGTCTATGTCGTCATATAGATCGTAAAGCTTTTCGTTACATCATCTGCGGCATTCGCCTTCGCAGACGTAAGGGTGCAAACATCTTTCGGAGCATCTCTCTCTCTCTCTCGAGCACTTCAAAGACCATCGCATCTGATGTTGACAGCGACCGTGTTTCTGCTCCATAAGAATAGCGCAGGCATGATGACAGACTTATAGAGCGCGGTTTTCGAGAGAAGACTTTACTACAAAGTTGCCTACTCAACCCAAAGAAGCCCTTGCAGGACAGAGATATTCGCCGAGAGGTTTTGCGGCTGACATTATTATCGGTGTAGATGCTGGTTCCAAGGTAAAAAAAAGTCCCCCACTGTTTATATCCAAGCTCACCGGTGCCCTTTGTTCACCTAACATTTATTACGGCTGTTACAGCATAAATCAACCGATATAGATATGGACATATATAAATATATATATCTGTCTGTCCCTCCGTCCGTCACGCGAATATTTCGAGTAAATATTGAGCTATTTCTACGAAACTTGGTGCATACATTGCCCTGGACTCGAGGTACTTTGGTAATGCAAATGGCTGAAATCGGGTAACAACCACGCCCGCATAGCGATGTTTTGCGAAAATCAACAGAATGCGATATTTCTGTAATCGGTAAAGATTATTTACTCAAATTTGATAAATAGGAATGGGTTGGGGAAAGGAATACGAATGTTAAATTTTTTTTAGAAAATTGGCCCCACCCACTGTATAGGAAAAAGCTATATCTACGAAACTGCTTGACCAAACGCTACCAAGTTTAGCGCACATGCGATATTTCAAGTCGGAAAGCAAAATTTCGAAAACTTTCAAAAAAGGACAAAAACCACGCCCAACTCTCAAACAAAGGTAATTTATAAAAACAATGAATCTATATTAAAGACAATTCGCTTAAATTTAATATGAAGGATGCGGTGGCGCTATCACATCCGTCGAATCAAAAAAAAAAAAATTGGAAATGGACAATTTTTTATTCTATTTTTGGGTTGCTGGAATGGGCTGAAATCCTGTTTTCGAGGTCCTTTTTATTACCGAACACCTCAGGAATAGAAAACAAACCTAAAATACATACATACATTAATAGCTTTCGGGCGCTATTTAGGAAATTTTAATTTTTATTCACCCCTTTTATTGAGTAAACTTTGCCAAAAAATTATTAAAAATGTCTGTTTAAAAAAGATCATTATAAAAATTTGAAAATTTCTTTATAAAATTATACTTTACAGTTTGAAGCTTGCAGTTAAAAATCTACCAAAAAGTTGTAATTTTTTTTTTAATTTTGTGTTTTACAGGCTCGAGGTCAAGGGGGTGTTGGTATGAGTAAAAACAATTTATTTACTTATTTTTGCTTCCAATATATTTCGGCTACACTACCGTAACCGTCTTCAGGGCAAATTGTTTTACACGTCCGCACTGTCCGACGTGGAGCTTTGTACTTTTTATTTCACGGTGCAACAACCAGAATGCTCATTTGATGTAATATCAAATTTTTTCTATCATATCTACATAAATTTTGAGATACAGGGTTTTGAAGTTTTTGCATAGGTTTTCCCCAACATAGGTTGACTTTTTCGCAATGGTTTTCAATACTGTTTTACGAATCGCAATTCTGAAAACTTATCTGAGTTTAGCATAAAATTATTCAAATTTGATATCCAAAGCGTTAACATTTTTTTTATATTTTCCAGCATTAAAAAATTGTTAAAAATCGAAAAAATTTCATACATTTTAGAGTTATTTTTGGCTATAACTTCTGAACCAAAGAAAATGACAATTTGCAATTTCATTCATTGTTTTAATTGAATATAAACTTTTTAACAGGTGGATTGGTACAATCGTCACTCATGTAACGGACCACTAAATCTTATTCAGATCGGTTCAGACGTCACATCGGAATATATGTAACTTGATTTATTTATTTAATTGCCTACAACTATTTTAATAGGCAGCAGCTCTCTTGAATATATTAGCCTATGTTTTCAGGTATTTCATACATAAGCTTTTTATGTGCTAAATTTCATACAATCCGTCCCGCTGTTTGGGCCTGAAAAGGATAGGATACACTTCAAATAACAAAATGAGTATCAAAAAGTTGATGTAAAAACATTTTGGAATTTTTTTATCTTAGATGCCGGCAAGTTGCTATAGTTTTGTCCGATACTGTGTGTAGTGATGTGGAGGCGCATTTGAGGATTTTTGTTTTGAGAAAAACCACATCAGCTGGAAGTTGCTGGGGAGCTGGGGCAGTTCCAAACCGAGGATAAGCGGGAAAAGGAAGCTCTGCGTTGTTGTGATATATATAGATATATATCTATTGTTGTTGTCATAGTTTTTTGTACATATGTACACAATATATGTGCGCATGTATGACTCTATTGCTATGCAGGTGTGGTCGCATCAAAGTTCATTCCACAACACACACACACACAAACATTGAAATTTCATAGGCTTCGGGTGCAAGACAGCATGCAGAGCATGTCCTTGTAACGATAAAATGGGGTAAATAGGAAAATGTCTGCCAGTAAAGGAGTAGAT
This sequence comes from Anomoia purmunda, assembly GCA_951828415.1. Lineage (NCBI taxonomy): Eukaryota > Metazoa > Arthropoda > Insecta > Diptera > Tephritidae > Anomoia > Anomoia purmunda. Next base: position 27,969,933 of record OX639996.1, on the reverse strand, counting down.
GAAACAACTGGACGTAAGAGAGAAAAAGCAAAGGAAGATAGTGTCATACGTAGAAATACTATATAGGAATCTAAATACAAACAAACACATTCGTATCTATATGTGTAAATGAATAAATACAATACCGTAATATTACCGGTAATTAGGAAAATTAATTAGTTAAACATCGCTATTGTAAAATTTAAGCAGCAGATCTAGCTATGCATCAAAGAGATTCAAATCCTGCTGCATATTTAAAACTGCTATTCTAATTTTTTTCTGCGCAAAAAAAAAAAAGTACACACTACTAACTTCATTTTGTGTCAATGCACAGTCCACGCTTTCTCCGCATACCCAACGTTAACGGCAGCGCAGCAGCTGAAATAGTTGACGTTTTCAAAGGCAGCAAAAGTCAACGAAATATTCTCTGCACAGCTGAAAAAAGAGAATTTTTGGAAAGCTAAAAACTTTTTATAGTTAAAGTTGATTTGACACTTGTAGCGCATGCGCCCTTCTCTTCACTCTCCCATAGCTGTCAAGTGTGACTCGCATTCTGTGGATGCTGAAAATCGAGCGAGCATCCTTTTTTTCTGCAAACTTTCGTTACAATTCACTGCAGGCGACTTTATGTATGTAAAGTAAATATATTGGTAGCTGTGTGCATAAGTACTTATGTATGTGTTACATGTGCATCTGTATTGTATGTATTATGTCAAGCAGTTAGTCGCATGGCATTATTTGACGTTTTCCATTTGCCTTTATTTCACAGTATTGGTACGTTGTAACTCTCCATAAATTCTACATGCACATACTTAGTAAATACAATGCACGGCACTTGATTACCCCCACCTGATTTTTCGGAATATTTTTCGTTTGTAAAGATTTTTTTGGTTTAATGTTTTACAATAAGAAGTTTGATGCCGATTGTTGACATTAACAAAAAACATTTTTTTTGTCAAAATTATTTCTTGTATCTTTAATATGAGAAACTAAAAACAATTTTTTAATTCTTAAAGCTAAAATATGTACATATAAGCTCTTTGCTGTCACTGCATCAAATAGAAAATTCAGAGAATTAAATTTAAGATTCCTCTTTATTTAGTAATGAATTTATTTATGAGGATATCATGAGGTGTATCAAACAAAAGTAGTTCTTTAAAGGCACTATAAGGGATGCCATAGTAAAGGGTGATTTTTTAGACTGATAGAACTTTAAATTAAAAAAAAAAACATATAAAATGAAGTACGGTGCCAAATTTTTTTATATGAAAGATATTTTCATGACATTTAATATTTAAAACGATTTCTGGCATATGTCTGCCACGACTAGCTTTGGTGAATCATATGCGATCAGTCCAGTTTTGAATTTCCATGTTGTGGAAATTAAGCACGGCGGCGAATAGACAACTTCGGATCTTCTCCAACTCTATCACTTACAGCACCAATATTTTTTTCTGTACGTACAGTTCTTTGTCTTTGTACTTAGTTTTTCACCGAGTAGCGTAAATATTGTTCGAAATTTATCGACGTTCGACGAATAAGCTTCTCTAATGCTCGATTATGTGGACCATAGAATTCACGAAGTGCTCTATAAGTTTGGCGAACAGAACACTGATTTTTAAAGTAAATTTCCAAAATTTGTAAAAGTTGTTGCGGCGTCATTCTAACCATGATGATTTGTCAATGCTTACTGAGCAGAAATGTCAAAACGACATGCCATTTACCAGCTGTCAAGTGACAGCTATCCCTATCGAAAGTTTTATCACTCTAAAAATACACCTTTTATAATTTGTAGTCAATGAAGAATATTAGCATGAAATACATAATGGTATAATTTGTGTTTTATTCTTTATTTGTTTGCTACAGTTTTATGACTTAGCAGATAAATTATATTTACAATATAGTATATTACACACTCTATACATTGACTCTAAGAGTATTTAAAATAAAATAGGTTTAAAACATCGCTTTTAGAGTGACGGAGTGACGTCGGATAACTCGATTTTTCTGTACTCGTATTGCCGACGCGGCTTGAAAAGACGAGATTCCTATCCGCTCGGCCATTGCTTTTTCGGCTGCGCATTATGTTAGAATTATGCGCATTCGAACTTCACTGTCTAGACGGTTGGAAAGGCCTAGTTTCCAAGCCGCGCTCGCACTTTCCCATCGTTGCCTGCTTGGGAAGTGGTCGAACAGTTACATTTAGGTACATTCGATTCACCACTTCTCTGCTCGCGATGCCTGAGCTCTGCTCGCGTTCGTAAAAGCAACAACAACGATAGCTAGCAAGATTCAGCGATCGCGAGTACGTTGATACCTCATTAAACTGGTCGAACTCATTACATTCAATGCTGCAGATATTAGACCTGTTTTCAGCTGCACATAAACGAAGATCATGTGGGCAGAGGTACTTGCCCTTTTTGTGCATATTCCTCATTTGTATTGCAGAAATATTTCATTGGAAACAAAACCAAAATCTGTGATGATGCTAATTTATGCCAGATGCTTCATCGATCTGTCGCTCGCTCACAGATGGCGAAACGAATACGGTTTTAGTTGTGAACACGGCTGAGTTTGTTCCGTGGCGTTTGGTTGACGGAATGGTCAAAACGCCCGAGGTTCCGATTCTTTTCCTGGCGTAGGGGGGAAAGGCTGAGTGCCCACGCCTACTTCGCTTTGTTACCGCTGCCTGTTAGAAATCAACCTCAAACTTTTCTGTTGTCGTTGTTGTTGAAGCGGCATCGCACTTTTCTGTTTGTTGTTTGTTCTGTGGCGTTTAGCGGAAGTAAGTGGTCGAAACGTTCAAAGTTCCGATCAATTTCAGCCAATGTCTTGAAAGATATTGGTATGAAATACATATATGTACATATTGTATGCTACAAAATATCAAAAAAATAATTTCCATATAATATAAGCCAAAACTTTCTAACTTTATTACAAACCAATCGTGTTAATCTCGAAAACATCTAAATTTTCGTTGTGTTTTCATAAGCAGTTCTGTGTTCGATAACTTTTTCTACAATTTTTGAAAATTATGCTTATTGTGTTGAAATGTAAAGTGTGTACCGGATTCTGTAAGTACTGTAACACTTACAATTTTTATTATAAAAACCGCTCAATAGCGACTATTTTGTAACTTTTATTTAATTACTCATTAAATAACAAATATTTTACATTTTTTATTTAAAAAATCATAAATAACAGTTAATCTTGATTTTTCTTTTAAAATTCATTAATAATAGTTATTTATTATTTTTATTATATAAATCAAAGATAACAATTATTGAAGACTTTTATTTATAAAAATAACTGACTTTTATTTTTTAAGCCATACTTATAAAAGCCAATTTATTTTTTTGGACAACATAATATGAATATTAAATAATTTTTTGGTTCCGCAACAACTTGTTTCCTGCGAAAAATTAAAATTACTTTTATAAATATGACTTAAAAAATAAAAGCCAGTGAATGACTTATATTCATGATTTTTATAAACAAAAGTTTTCTATAACAGTTATTTTTGATTTGTAAAATAAAATCAATAAAACTTAAATTAAAAATAACTGATATTTATGATTAAAATAAAAATAAAATATAATTGCTGTTTCAGATTTATAAATAAAAGGCAAAAATAACTGTTATTTTTTTAATTTTGCATAAAAATTGCAAAAAAATACATTTATTTCATAGCAAATTTTTCAATGACAGGTTTCAGAAATAACTGTAATTGTCCGCCCATAATTTTTATAGCTTCCATTGTTTTATAGTATTATAACTTTAAGGTTTTAAGTTTAAGGCGCCTATATTTAGGTAGTTAAACCCTGAAATTGTGTGGGCTATTTACTTAACCAGTTACTCAGAGAAAATCGACATCATCAGAGTTGTTGTTTAGACACTTTAGCATTTCTAGTATTCCATGGAATGCGATGAAGCCAATTGTACTAAAATCATAACTAAATATCATAACATTACCATTTGCCTTACCAATCTACCTTACACCAGGAACAATGTCGGGACACGGTCGGATATAATCGATTTATCTTTTCATTCTGAACGTTTTGGCATATCGTATATCGGGTTGCTTTCGGCTGTTCCAATGTATTCCAAACGGAAATTATTAGAAAATTCTAGTGAGGTTTATCAAATGTCAGCCAGTGTGCATACATACATACATATGTATACATGAATCCACAGAGATATTCATCAGGAGAACACTTTTCTCCATTAGGTAAATATTTTATGCGTACGTGACACTAGGGTGGTCCTTATATGCCTTCAACAAACTTTGAATGCGCATTAAAAGCAAATATCGCAAACATAAAGAAGTTGGATAGGGGAAAGGCATATTTTTATACATATATACATAGGTATAATACAATTCGTTTGAAACTTAGAATATTAAAGTATATGGATTCTTTTGCAACGAGGGCATTCATTATTTTGTGTAAAAGACTCGGGTTATATTGTGCAAAATAAAGATATATTTATGATTAATGGGTAGTTTACGAATATGTCATAGGGCAATAAGAACAAGCCTTTGGATTATTCATGAATTGCTTATCCTTCATCTATAATCTATGATTTTGAAAAGTTTATGATCTCACGGTCTCACATTCGATGAGTTCGAGCGATTTTCTGCAACAAAAATATGAAATGAACGGTTTGGAACAATGAAAATAAATATTTTTTGACAGTGCTCAAAACAGCGTTAATAACCTTCAACTGTGGATGGGGTGGTAAAACTTATACTCTCTTTAAAGTTTTCTTTAATTACTCTCTTTAGTTTTTTTAATTACTCTCGCGCTTTAATAACTTCAATCTCTCAGTATATTTTATTTCGTTGTAATTACCGTTAAGTTGTGTTGACAAGAAATATTCGGGGTATTCTTGCCTTAGAGGCTCACTCCGATTACATAATTCGATAACTGTTCGAGGGGAGCCTTTTTAAAACAACCCTAGGCTACCTCGGGTATTACGAGACGTTATTAAAACTGTTCTGGGTCCGGGTTCGATAGCAGCATCTCCGATGGAAAACAATCCTTTTACTTAGTGGCCTAAGCGAAAGACTACAAAGATTTGTCTATGTCGTAATCACCCAATCTGAATGGTCAATAACAAACTTACATAAATTGTGCCAATACAGAACTTGATGAATAAAAAAATCTCTAGAACGGTTGACCTGTATTTTTTACAATTAAATTTTTTCCAATATAACGTCTTTTATATTTTTAAGTATATATTTAGTATATATTTGTCTCTTAAGTTTTAGATTAAATTTCATACTACCCTTTTTTTATAAGGTTAATATGTGAAGTTCGATCATTGTTGTGAAAAATAAAATACTTGTAAAATAAAGTGCAACTTTTGTTCACTTTAAAAGCAATAATCTAATTTCGTACTTATTTTAATTCGAAAATGTAGTATTTTGTTTTCAAAGAAAAAATCAAGGTATAAAATTTGCCACCGTCTCGTGAACTATGTCCGAAAAATTCACCTTCACAGTTAAAGATTACAGTTAATTGAAATTTGCGTTAAGTTTTAGTTTAGTATATACATTATACATTTTTTGAATATGTTTTAAATAAATCTACGCAAATCGATCTACCAGCAATAAAAGTTGTAATGAATTGAAACTAAATCCTTACCCAAACCTAGCTTTTGCGTCATTACTAAATTGTGTGTTCTGGTGATATGTAAAATAAATAAAGCACGGAAATATTTTATACTCTTATCACAACACCGCAGAGTTTACATTTCCTGCGCTAAGATAAGTTCCCAAAGTATGTAAGAGAAGACGCTTACTTATGTGGCTCACCCTAATGTTTACACTGTATCTATGTTGGCAAGCAAGTGTCTATACATAGTATAACTAGTATGTGCGTGACGTTGTTTTCACTTGCGTGTAAATTGTTCTAGCGTCGCATATCCCAAGCTATAAATCATCTGTTAAAAGATGTCTCTGCTTCACAGATCCAAGCTGTTCATCTAAAGGTGAACTACGAGTACAAATAAATGGAGTTTAAAGGTAATGGTAATACCAATGAGAAAAGTAAATTTAGTTGAAGTAATAAAATGTGTGGTACATTTTTTAATGATATGGGTACAGAAGAAAGGTTTTATGTATTACCTTTGTTTTTAGTATATGTTTTTGTTTAATATAACATCATTTTCCTTTTTCCAGTCGTTATAATATAATTACCTGATGGTTTGTTGAGGACCTAGAGAACAATTATTGCGTCAAGTCTGTATACAAAAACTGGTTGCAATATCATAAAACATTCCTCGTAGACTTTGGGAAAGTAACAGCTCTTAGCCGCAAATCCACTCGGATGTTGTCCTGCCTTTATTTATGTATTAATTGCCGTTTGTATGTATAGCCAGAAAACGCGTTTCGGTTTCCTTTGTATATAACAGGTGGCAACCCTCTCAAAAATATATCTAAGCACCTTGTCCTCACCGACGCGAAGAGTTCGACACTAATATTAATGCCCTTGCGTTTAATTTAATCAAATTTGGCTTTTAAAAAAGGTGGCAACGCTCTTAAAAATATATATTTAAACTTTCCCCTAGCGCAGCAAATGAGTTAGCTCCATATTTTACTACATATTTTAATATTTTTTGTAACTCGAGTATAATTTAATTAAATCGGTTTACCCAGCAGGTGGTAGGTAGCCCTTTGAAAACATAGCTAGCTTTGTACCTTTTGCTCGCCGAAGCAAACCATTGCGTACTCACATTTTATTTTTTTTAAATACTTGTGTATAATTTAACAAAATGTAATGTTTCAAACAGGCGGCATCCCTTTTCAAAATTTACATACATATGTACGAGCCTACTCCGTGCAGAGAGGAACCATTTGACAGCCCTATTATAATATGTCATGTATATAATTAAAATATATGGATTTTTCAAAAACGTGGCAACCCTGATAAAAGTTAGCTATGTACCATCTCTTCAAGATGAACCATTTAACACATATGCATATTTTAATATATCATATATTTTATGTAAATCTTAATTAAATTTGACTTTTGAAATAGGTGGCGCCACTTTACGACCCATTCTTATACCTCAAAAATATACACGAGATTTTTATATGTAAGATAAAAAACTTTGTCGTACACAACACCCAAAATATTCCATCGAGATACTTGGTCTTGTTTTAAATGTGTGTAAATATTTTACGAACGACACATGCTAATTATTCCACAATTTTTTCCACTGATACTAAACACAAACGCACGCATTCACTCCATCAGCAGATGAATTTTTTAAACAGTTGTTGTTACTTGTTCTTGATCTGTCATAAGTGGACCAGGTTTCCTACGCAATTTTGCGAGTGATCAATCTATTCCATCTTGTTTCTGCCATTCGTGAAAACTGTAAGTGAAGTTTTCTCCTGACTACCACTAGCAAGCAGCTTATTGCTTCGGTCGTGGATACATCAAGTCAAGCTCTCGCTCTGGCAAATCTGTCGGGCCTCTCGTTACCGTATAGGATCTTATGGCCGGAAACCCAAGAGATTTCCATTGACCCGGCCGCCAAGTTAAATGCCCACTTACAGTCCTTAACTATCTTAAAGTTTGTGATTGGTGAATTGGTGATGTCAAGCAGAGTACCCAAAAACGTTCCCCTGACAATAAGTGCCACATCGTCCGCACAGGCGGACTCTTTCAGGACGCTATTGATAACAACGACCCGGCTATGACTAAGGTGCATAAAGCTTATAAGATTTGGACTAAGTGGAATCATAAATAAGAAGTTTCGGGAAATCTCAACTGCACAATTTGCGTAATGGATTTTTGTAACTACACATTTTCTTTGCAAATATAGTACGCGTATACCGAACAATTTTGTCATTGTGAGTAGACAGCTAGCCCTCTAGCGGATCCATTCTTAGTAAAATTACTTCTCTTCGCAGCTTCCATTACGTTTCTAATTTTATCAAAATCGGATTATAAATACAGATTTTCTGAATGACTCGTATCTAGCGCTATCAAGCGCATCTGTTTTTTCATAAAAATACTTCTTTTAGCACCAGCTTCACACTGTTCTAATACCGTGAATACAAAGCCATAAATACGGACTTTCAGAATAAATCTACTTTAGCGCCATCTAGCGGCCTTATTTTTTCTTAAAGTATTTCTCGTGACACTCCCATTATACGTTTTTAATTTTATCAAAATCGGATTGTAAATACAGATTTTCTAAATGACTCGTTTCTAGCGCCATCTAGCGCATTTAAATAAAGTCTGTGCCCGTTTCACGGATTTAAGGTATATACTTTATTGTTCAATTTGTTCGAAATCCGCTCATCGGTTTTTGAGCCAATTTTTAACAAAAAAAAGGCTACATTTTTATATACACAATACATAATAGATAAGCGAACTCCGAGTCAAATAAAATAGATAAAAAGTGCAAATGGGGAATGATGACAAAATGAGGCACAGTTTAGATATGAGTATGACACAAAAAAAAACACAACATGTAAGCATGTGGATGTGAAGCAAATGTCACACAATGGAGCTACTTTGCAAACATTTTATAATATATGCTTTTTATTCACTCATTCTTAGCAGTATATATATCTTTATTTCACAACAACAACTTTGCAAAACTAAAATGATAAGTGACAGTGTTAATAGGGAACAACTTTCACCAGTGAAGTAGGTGAAAAGTTGAGCGAAACGAATGTGTGAGAAACTACGACTTATAGCAAAAGCGTTAAAACAATAAAGCTACAGCAACAACAACAACAATCAAACGCGCTCTCTCATAGTGGGGGCTAACCAAAAGTAAAATACAAATATTAACATACAATTTCACTACATGCATACAGGTGCATCTTAACACACACACACACATACACACATAGATTATTGCAACAGCTATTGGAATGCTGCTGTGCTGTGCTGTGCTATGTTGGCTGGTTGACGTGTGCAAGTCAAGGCATTCATTAAAATGAAACAAAAGCGAAATGAGTGCAATGCTTACAATGTAAAAATGTAAACACACGCTGCTGTAACTGATGGCTGTACATGTGTGTTGGTAAATATGCACATTAGCAAGTGTACATATTTGTGTGTTGTGAGTGCTCCGCTGCTGCAACAAATTACTCTTCGAGCGGCGCGGCGTATGTATTTATGTATGTGAAGGCATTCCGATTCCTTCACCACTACACATGGCGGCGAATTCGTAAATCAGCAACTGGACCAAAAACTCAGCCAGCCTGGATTGGAGCTGTGGTCAAACAATTTCAAAACTTCGAAGCCTTCGGTTGTGTAGAGCGGTGTTGTCAAATGCTTTTGAGTTGTCACAGAGTCAAAAAAAAAAAGAAGCAGAATATATAGAAAAATATAAATGAATATGCACATATGTGTGTGTGTAGGCAAATAGTAGATAGATGCTGAGCAGTGAAATGTGAAAATAAAACATTCGATTTCAAGCAAGAAAATATATAAATAATGAGTTTTAACTATAAGATATTACTAAAATTCTAGTAGTGATAAAAATTTGTAGTGCGCTGTGAAAAAATATATTGCGTAGACGGCAGTAATTGATTGATCGATTGAAAACAAAAAATCGTTTAGGTGAAGTGAATTTTAGGACCAAAAATTATACGCAGTTACTGCTACTATGTGTAATAAGTAAAAAAAAACATTTCCGCTTTTAATTAAAAAAGCAAATTAAGGTGTGGTGATTTATGCAACTTCTACGCCGATTTTCTCATTCCACATACTACAAACACGACGCAAGCAGATTGCTACAGCAGCTTTGAAAGGGGCATAGAAGAAAAAAGTAAATAAATAAATTGTAATACAAAAACATGATGTAAATATGAAACTAATCGATATGGCAAACGCTGAATAAATATATGACAATAGTCAATAAAACTGATTTAATCTTACACTTGAATAAAATGCAATAAAACTTTAATATTTTGCAGGCGACACACTGTTACAAAAAAAAATTGGGCGAGAGAAAGTGTACGCTCCGCTGAACTACGTTGAGTTTCAGTGCTGAAGTTTCGTTAAGTTTTTTGACATTTGTTTGGTGAGTGCGTGCTTTTGACAGCTGCTAACCAATACATATGCAGCAAGTTCGAAGGCAAATTCGTAGCTTAAACCAGTGACAGTATTAGTGTGTGTGTGTGTGTACAATATTAAAACATAAAATAAAATTGTTTATATGAAAGAAAGAAAAAAAATATAAAAGATTACAGCAGTTAAACAACGAGCACAGTTTCACAGATTACTCGACCTAATAAACAAATTCCAAACTTCGGTGTTTCATTTCGCTCTACGACACATTGTTGTATCGATCCACAACAACATTTTAATCAGCATTAATGTCAGCAACATTAACACAACAACTTTAACGTCAGTAGCAACCAACACTTCGGCGCGTCCTCCCCCCATTTCGGCAAGCTACATTGAGCTAGAAAAGAAAAAAAAAACATATCAACAGCAAAGGAAAAGTGAAAAATCTACACGCACACACACATGTAAATATATATGCATGCATGTATGCGTGTATGTGAGAAAGGGATGCTGTGTGCAGTTCAGTCATGCCCATGTGTTTGTAATTGTAATGGACTTGTAGCAGTACAAGTGGTGGCAATATTCGCCAAAACTGCTGTTCCACGATTCGTTTCAACGCTCAACGTGCACATTTGGCGTTTGGCAGCATTTGTGCTTGGTGTGCGGGAGTTTAGAGCTATATAAGTGAAAATTTCTATAAAACATATTGTGCATACTTTTGAGAGATATTGTACAGAAAATGAGCAAAAAATTAATTTAATTAAATGTTTGAGTGAGTGAAAAGGTGGTGAATATTAAATAAAACGTAGAAAATTGCGTTTGAAAGAAAGTAAAATAGGAAAAACCAGTTTAAGGTTGAATATACCAAGTAATAAGAAAAAAAATATAGCATACTTTAGGGAGTTATAGCACATAAAGTGAGTAAGTGAAAAATGAAATCAAACCATACCCATTTAATGCTGTATTAAATAATGTGAAAAGTTGCCGCATAGAAAAAGGGTGAGAAATTTCGTTTCGCATAAAAAACCCGAAAGTCGACACAAGAAATATGAAAAATGCAATGTAAAAATAAGTAAACGATATTAGTGGAAATTCATTTAATGATATATAATAGCGGAATACAAGACAGTATAGTGCGGCAGGACAAACCTTTTTATACGACGCCTATAAGTTGACTATTAAAACTATTGGAACACATGCTTTTTTCGAAAACTACAGCAAATTATTTAAAAAATAATTTCTTGACAACATCGGCTGATGAAAACTAGAGGGTGTCGCCTAAAATTGTGCTACGCAGCGAAATAGAAACGTAAATTTCGACTGCTTTTTGTTGCTTGAACGAATGCTAAATAAGCATTGCCTAGCTAAAATCACATTAAAGCGTTAATATTCATTTACATAAATAGCTCAAGACCGCCGTTACAATTTTACGCAGTAAAATTCGCCTAGAAGATGTAAAAAAAATAATCGCAAGTCGTGCAAATAGTGTAAAAAAAAATCTATATATATTATATTATTCACAGGCAATCGTAAAAACTTTTCTCAATCGTCGTTTATTCGTGTAAGAGCACAACAGTTTGCATGCACACACACACACACACACACGAGCATGTATGTAAGTATGTGTGCACGTGTGTGAATCTAACACAGTGCGTTTGACTTTTCTCGTTACACAAAATCTAATCGTCGACAAAATCGACAAATGTATTAAATTAGAAAGTGGGAATTCATGAAAATCAAGAACTAAAAGCTGGTAGAAAGTGAAAATGTTGCTGTAAATGAAAAATTATATGATACACACATACATCCAACAAATTATGAAGGCATTTGAAAAAGCGAAAAGGGAATAAAAAAAAGCAAAGCGTTTAAAATTACAAACACATAAGGAAAACCCAAACCAAATATGTAAATATAATATGAGAAATAAGAAAAGCGAATAGTAAAAAAACATATTTGCTTGCAAAAATTAAAAGAATGTAAATTAAGATAGAAAATAAAAATACATAGAACATTGAAAACACCCAAAAAATTCAGCAGTTGACGTAGTCGTGAGAAAAATTGGCTAAGCAGCAGCAGCTACAAAAGCACCAACAAATTTAGCATTCAAAGGAACTTAACGAAACTCTTGGAACAAAAACAAATACTCACTATTAAACACAAACACACATACCCTAGCACATCACAGCACCTAAGATAGAAAGAGAGTCGAAAACTAAACAGCTGCAGCAAGAGTAAAAGCAAAAGAGAAAGTTTGCTCAGACTACCCAATTTTCAAACGTATTGAACGAAAAAGTATCACATCGAAAGCATCATTCTGTAGCAGCATCAATGCGGAGCAATCAAAGCGAATGAATACATTCCCAGCTGTATGTGTAATAACATTACTTTCGAACATCACCAAAATAAACAAAATTTTGTCAGCTGAGTAGAACAAAAGGAGAGACAACGCAAGCTGCCTAAGCAGCCCACAATCATATGCATGTACTTAAAAGTGTAATACTCGTTTAAGCAAAAATTCAAAACTTAAGCCACAAAACTCATCGTCAACAAGCAGAAGTTATAGAACAATCGAAAAAAACCCTGGCAGTATCTCTACCTATTCATTAGTGGCGCCCCCAAACAAAAGTAAAATTAATTGTGACCTATTTCTACAAAGAAAAGAAAAAAGAAAAATCAAAAAACAAACACTCTACATATCGTTTTTCAAAAGCATAAATTCGTAATTTGAGTGAGCATTAATTCGTAATTTTGCTTGCCAAATCATAGTAACTGAGTTCTACTAACATCGAACACGCGCAACCCTACATAGTTTGGCATCAGGTTTAGCTTCGAATTAATATTTTCAACAAGGAAAAACATTTAAAACATCAAACAAGATGGGCGCCAAAGAGAGTGTTGAAGCTGCGGCGAAAATGAATGCGGACGGTTGGGGTCACGTAGAGGTATGTTGTTGAAATGCATTCGAAAAGAATTTGTATTGTGTGTGGTTAAATAATTTCGAAATTTAGAAATATTCATATTAATACTAGGAGTGCAAAGAAAAAATAAATGCTTGAGTTTATTTCTAAAAACTGTCCAATTGATAAATCTGGCAAATTGTTGTTGTTTTCTAGTACCAGCAAAAGAAGAAAGGCTACTGCCTTGTTAAGACCTGCATACCTTTCATGAATATGGGCCCGTTTTATTGTACCCGACTTGCAAAAGAACGCCCCAACTCGGATAATAATTCCTTTAGTTGCCAAATCAACCCTGTTGGGGTTTAATGCTATTTAAGAATGGCAAATAGCTGTTATATATATATTATTTAAAAATACAATGCAAATAAAAACGAATTAGGTCTTAAACTCAAATTTCCCATGTATTTTCTTCCGGCTCATTCACAACGATGCAGTTTTTGCACTTCCCAACACTACATCTCAGGTCGGATATCATTTAACCGAATGGGTTCAACTCGTATATTTTTGCGAGTTAGTGTTGTTGCTTTACATGCATTTTGTTATCCCACCTAGTGTTCTTTTGCAACTCGGTTACAAAGAAACGGGCCCAATATAAAAATTTAATTTAAATTATTAAATTTTAAAACACTATTTATTTTTCTCATACCGAATGAAATACATACACTAAAATAAATTGTATATTTCTAGAAAAAATCACATATAAAGATACATATAGAAATGTAATGATATTAAGCGTTAGAACTAAAAAAAATATTCCGTCTTGGTCATTGTAGGAGATTCAATGTGTTTTTGCACTTATACTGCATTAAAATAATAACCAATCAATCGCAGTTTGATGCTTTGTAGCAGGGGAAATTTTAAGCAATGAATTTAGTCCAAGTTGGGTCAATCCTATTCAAGGAATGCTATAAATGTTAAAGCCTCTAACCGCAACCTATTTTTGATGATTTTTTGAGTACACCTGGTAAGATTTGTTAAGTGAATGGCCTACACAATTTTACGGGAGTTTTAAATCACAATCTCATATCTGAACAATCAGTTGTATGGGCGCCATAAGTTTTAGAAACCCAATCCTGATGATTTTCATTATATAATTCGTTTTAATTATAAGTGAAAGAAGTGCCAAATTTCAAATTATTATCAGGAGTTATAACGCCAAACCTCATATCTGAACAATCAGTTGTACGGGAGCTATAAGTCATAGTAGTTCGATCTCGATTTTTTTTGTTGTGCACTTTTAATTAATGATAAATTAACGGAGTGTCAAATCTCATGTCATAAGCTGCTTTAGCGTAGGAGTTATAACGCAAAGCCTCATATCTGAACAATCAGTTGATCGAAACTATAAGTTATTGTAATCCGATTTAAATAATTTTTATTACATACTTTTCATTAATAATACGGGGGAGGATTGCCAAATTTCATGTTCTTAGCTGCATTGGTGTAGGAGTTATAAAAGAAAACCTCATATCTGAACTAACGGTTGTATAGTAGTTATAAAATGGCAGATCTAGTCGGTTCCGACAAATGATTAATACATTATCTATATACATCTGCCTACTTGGTTATATTTAGATATCTCTAAAACTGAGGGACTAGTTTGCGTTCAAACAGATAGACGGGCATGGCTAAATCGAATCAGCTCATGGCCCTGATCATTTTAATATACTTGGCATTTATCTATCTCTTCTTCTTCTTATACTTACAAACATCGGCACAAAATTATAATAATATTTCATCTTTATGAAAGGTATACAAAGCTTTCCGACCCGATGTGTATTACAAAGTAGTACAAGCAGCACATAGGAGCGCATGACTTGAGAGCTGTCACATAAAAAATCTGTCCAATGCCTTTTATGGGTAACTGATTACCTAACGCACCTATGACATAAAAGTCAGTCGTTATGTGACAGCTCTCAAATCATGCGCTGCTATGTAAGTAGGCCTAACGATGTCTTAACAGTCGGGAAGACTAATTCTGTTATTGGTGAATAGAATCAAAGACGAAAAAGAGTAGGAGAGAATAGTAGATGTTCAATAGACAATATATTCGAGCTTGATTAAATAAATAAAGAGAATAAATTAAAAATTTTGTTAAGTAAAATTATACCCATATCATTTTGTCTCTATTCTTTACGCCTGAGATTATTTGCACAGTTTCTCGCTCCCTCTTGACAAATTGGTTGTCTTAACAAGGCAATGTGTTACTTTATCTACAAATTTAGATGCCAATAGGAGTAAAGGCAAAATTTATTGAACAAAAGTTTTTATGCTCGCTTTGAATAAAATATTAAAATTGTACTCTGGAGAAAATACTACTCGTACGACGTGGAATTTGGAGCTATGATTACAAATGTTAACGTTTTGTATGTGACGCGGCATGGTGTTGTTATGATGATTCTGTAGTTTCTGATGAAGGAATTTGATGGTATACCATAGGCAATACTTGCTGGTAACGTTATAGGCATCATCGTTCCTAAAATTTTCGTGTGATAGGATATACCATGAGTCCAATAGCCTGCCTCGCTGCATCTTAAGGGTACAGTAACAGCTACTTCTCGAGCACTTCAAGTTGAGACAGAAGCAGAATGGTATTCAGAGCTTCAGTGGGTGAGGTCTAAAATCGCTATGTTTGGAGTGAAAGGCTAAGCCTGGTTTATGTACGAACACTACGTTGATGGTTTCGTACGTTCAATAGTACGTTGTAAATAGTTGAGCCGAATATATGTCATAAGGCTTTTATAAGTCGTAACTTTAAGATGAAAACATTTCGAATCATAATGCAAATCAAGCATGATTACATCTCCATAAGTGTATGATTTTAATTTTGTATGAATATGTGCCCTATTTTTAATTGTTATTATTAAATAAAATCGCTTATATTGAAACAAATAAAAGTAGTATATAAATTCATACATACATATGTATATACTTAAGTAAATTTAGGAAAGGCTGGTTGGTTCTTGCAGGCATCACTAGAATATCATGGTTTTTTTCTATGGTTTTTTTCTATTATTAAATTTTTTTCTAAAGGGTCGTTAAATTTTAAGGGCCGATGTTGATTTTGAATAAAACACAAATTATTTTGGAAATTATTGCAATTTCTTTTTATTATGATAATATGGGGTGGTTCAATTATGTATGGAACAAAATATCGGCCAAATGTCCGCCGCGACCTCGGCGGCACACCTCCATCCGATGGTCCAAATTTTCGATGACGCTAAAGCATAATTGAGGTTCTATGCCGTTAATGTGCCGAATTACCTCATCCTTTAGCTCTTGAATTGTTGCTGGCTTATCGACGTACACCTTTTCTTTCAAATAACCCCAAAGAAAGTAGTCCAACGGTGTCAAATCACATGATCTAGGTGGCCAATTGACATCACCACCACGTGAGATAACACGGCCATTGAATTTGTCGCGCAAAAGAGCCATTGTTTCGTTGGCTGTGTGGCAAGTGGCACCATCCTGTTGGAACCACATATCGTCCACATCCATATGTTCCAATTGGGGCCATAAAAAGTTCGTTATCATCTCACGATAGCGAACACCATTCACAGTAACTGCCTGACCGGCCTCATTTTGGAAAAAAATACGGCCCGATGATCCCGCCAGCCCATAAACCGCACCAAACAGTCACTCTTCGTCCATTTTGATTTGAACGCCCATTTTCATAATAAGCCTGAATAACTTTAACACGTTGCTCGTTTGTGTATCTTTCCATGTTTAAATTGAGTTAGTCTGAGATTGAGAAATGTCAAATGAAATGCAGAAAAAAACTTGACGTTTAGGTGTGGTTCACATTCAACTACTTTTAAATAAAATTGTGATAGATTTATGATTCAAAAATTATTTTCCTATTTTTTTTTGACAAAGCAATTTTTTTTTTTTTTTTTTTTTGATTAAGTTCAATTTTAAAATTTATTTGTTTAGTCTGAATTTTAAAATTTTTAAGATTATATGGTATTACGAGACTCTCTGCGTGATTTTGTGAATCCATTAAATAATATTTATGTTATAAAATAAGTTTTAAAACTCAAATTTTTATTTAGAGGAGATATTCTTAGTTATCATCGAAGATTATCCTAATTCCGAATTTCTTGATTTGTTTAATCAAAGTATAAATGTGAGTTAGTTTTCCGGAAGATGACCGCGGTTTCTGGCTTAGCCGTAGTGTGAACAATCTTAGCCGCTACATTGCCGTATTACTCGTAGCCTCTGCCTGTGTTGATGCCACTATTTGAGGTGGCTATTGCAGCCAGAATCTTTGTGGTGAATAGCTTCGAATAATGTCGCGTTATCGGGTGATTGCTTCCTAGGCGAACCCTTCTCAACTCCCAAATGGACACTTGACTGGAAAAAGTTAGCAATTACCACCCATGTTTGTTTCAGTGGATTTTAGCGTCATACAATTATTTTGTGCTTGGCATGTCCTTTAGGACTTTTTTATTTGTGACTCGATTCGCAAGTGTGTACATATCGTTTTAAAGTCGATTTCGGGTATTTTATTGCAATGAAAGAAAGAAAAAACGTTGAATTTTTTTGAAGAACAAAGTTGTTCTAGTGATATAAATCAAATTATTTGAACTTAGTAGTCTAAGGAATCACTCCAGATTAAAAGGGGGGTTTGAAGGATATTTCACTCAAAATTATCTCTTCAAACTTTTTTTCCGTTCACAAAGTGAACGCCCCTGCCTAGTGGACACTGAACCTTTAATGGAAACTTCATTATCTGAACCCACTCGGTAGATCAGCCTCATGTTGCGGATCCGTATGCCAATTTCTGTCAGACCTAAGACTGTAGAGCGAGTGCTTCTATTTACTATAACTATCGGAACCAGAGGACGAGCAACCTTAGACTCCAAAACACTACCAGTTATCGACGAGAAAATAGAATGGATGGTCGACTGGGGTAATCCGGATTGCGCGGCAAGTCTAATTTATATTGTAGGACTATCGGCTTACAGAATCCGGATACTTGCTACCAGGCACCCCTCTGGGCACACATCCCTCGGTGTTTGCTATTATACCTTGAAGTTTTGTTATTATGTGCCGTATTCAAAGCGCATCACCATTTATTATTCGATTTATTTAATAATGGGTCCGTTTCCTTGTAACCTAGTTGCAAAAGAATACTAGGTATGATATCAAAATGCATGTAGAGCAGCAACACTAACTCGGAAAAATATGCGAGTTGCGCCTACTCGGTAAAATGATATCCGACCTGAGACGTGGTGTTGGGAAGTGAAAAAACTGCCCTATTGTGAATGAGCCCTGAGAAAATGCATGAGAAATTTCAGTTTAACACCAAATCGGTTTTTATTTGCATAATATTTGTAAATATTTAACGACATAAACCTAAAAATTGCCGGCACAACTATTTTCCGTTCTTAAATAGCACCAAACATAAAATATGCGAACAGGGTTGCTTTTGCAACTAAAGGAAATTTTATCCGAGTTGGAGCGTTCTTTCGCAACTCGGGCGCAAAGAAACGGGCCTAATAGTTAAAGCCAAACCTTAACTTGCTTTGCTTTGCTATCTATTTACTTAAACCGGAATTTCTCACATAATATCGGGTTGTAATTTTTCACTCAGATTAAAGCTAATTTTTTCTTTTCCTACGACATGATTTTCACAACTGTATACCATGAAAGTAGCCACTGTTTTATGCATTCAAGTATTGCATCACTTCCTAAATGAATATGTCACAACTTGCCAAATAGCCAGTCGTAAAAAAGGAAAGACTAAGCAAAGCAAAAGTTAACAAGAAGTAATCTAAGTAGAACAACGACAGCCGACAGACTAACATAGATGAGATGAAGAAAGGAGGAACTAACACTACATAGCTTTTAGTTTTCATAGATGAACAAGAAGAAATTAGAAAACATGCACAGGTATGCAGGTACATTTAACTGTCAACTGAAATTGTGAAAAATTCGCTTGCTGGCGAAAGGACAAACACAGAGCGTGTGTGCAACCGAATCTGTGCTAAGCAAGAGCAACAAAAATACTGTATTTACACTGACATGTACATGAGACATGAATCTGTGAATGTCACAACCAATAACACTTTGATATCCTGTGAAATGTACATTCCTTTGACTGAGGTGAAAGAACTGCAAAAAAAAAACAAAAATTTTTTATTATACCACATATGAGAGTAGAACCAAGAGCAGCGACAAACCTAAAACAACGAGAATTATAACTGAGACGACAAGAATTTAGGAATAAATCAACATTTTGCAAAAAAATTGAATACAGAAATACAATAATTTCGCTAGCAGGCAAAGAAGTCGAAATAAAATCTGAAATGTGTTTATTCTTACTACGATGAAGTTAAGTGAATTAAATATTTTTAATTCCACATATGTATCTTTCTACTGCACGAGCAGTTAAAAAATATATAAAGGGTTTTTTAATAGGGACGCTACAAAAGTAGACCGATAGTGACAGCAACGACGCCATATTTTCCCCCGCTCTTTTGACATTTCTCTTGAGTAAGGTTTGCCATTTCATCATGGAAAGATATACGATCCAAAAACGAGTCGAAATTATTAAAATTTACTACCGAAATTCGGAGTCAATGGCCTCAACTTTAAGAGCGCTACGTCCAATTTATGGTTTCGTCAATAAGCAAAATATGCGTTATTGGACAGGCAGCAATCCACACGTACTCCATGAGTCAACATTGCATCCCGAAATATCTACGGTTTGGTGCGGTTTATGGGCCGGCGGCGTCATTGGGCCGTACTTCTTTCGTGATGATCAAGACCGGCACGTTACTGTGAATGGGAATCGCTACCGCTCGATATATATCGATATATCGCGTCTTGCAATAGGAACGCTACAAAAGTTTTTTTCAAATAAAACAAAAACGGTTTGGGATATGAATTAAATTCTTTATTCCTGTGAAAGTTCATTCGATGCCATTATGTATGGAACTCGATTTCTTTTGCATGGGCACCACGGGTACGCTTGCAGAAATCCAGACGCTGAACCAAATTTTCGACGGTTTTCAAGCATAAGTCGGCCGATGCTGCTGCAATTTCACGTTCGATATTCGTACGAAGTTCATCAATCGTAGCTGGCTTGTTGGCATAGACCATAGACTTGACGTAGCCCCACAGGAAATAGTCTAACGGCGTCTAATCGCACGACCGAGGCGCCCAATTTACTGGGCCATTTCCTGAGATAAAACGTTCACCAAACTTGATTTTCTATAAATCGATTGTGACATTCGCGTGTGGCTTGTGACGCCGTCCTGTTGGAACCACATATTGTCCAAGTCCATATCATCCAATTCGGGCCAAAAATTTTCGGTTATCATTGAGCGGAAGCGATTCCCATTCACAGTAACGTGCCGGTCTTGATCATCAC
The DNA here is from genome assembly GCA_951828415.1 of Anomoia purmunda. NCBI lineage: Eukaryota > Metazoa > Arthropoda > Insecta > Diptera > Tephritidae > Anomoia > Anomoia purmunda. The sequence continues at coordinate 27,949,579 of OX639996.1, read as the reverse complement.
GGAAAAAGTACGGCCCAATGACGCCGCCGGCCCATAAACCGCACCAAGCCATAATTTTGTCAGGATGCAATGTTGACTCATGGAGTACGTGTGGATTGCTGCCTGTCCAATAACGCATATTTTGCTTATTGACAAAGCCATTCAGCCAGAAATGACGACGACCATAAATTGGACGTAGCGCTCTTAAAGTTGGGGCCATTGACTCCGAACTTCGGTAGTAAATTTTAATAATTTCGACTCGTTATTGGATCGTATATCTCCGATGATGAAATAGCAAACCTTACTGAAGAGAAATGTCGAAAGAGCGGGGAAAAATATGGCGTCGTTTGCTTTGCTGTCACTATCGGTCTACTTTTGTAGCGTCCCTATTGAAAAACCCTTTACCAATCAATTTCTTACATACATATATCTAAACTTTAAACATCCAAAAATGCAATTTTTTTATTCCTCTCGTGCCTTTTTCCAACCATATACTGCATATCGAATTTCAGTAAATTACCTTTTATAGTTATTGAAATATCGCAGTTTTTTTAATTTCCTACACTACCGTTATATGAGGGGAGATGTGGCAATAACTTAAATAACTTATATTTTCTATGCGAAAAATTCAACTCCAAATACCCTTTCTTTACGGTTCCAGTTTTATATTGATTGCCAGAGAAAAACAAGATTGTGCCTTCTACGCTGCGAGCAACTGATAGTGACGTAATAATAGCTAGAGAAAGAAAAAGGTGTAAAAAAGAATAGGAAGAAGCGCAGAAAAAGCGGCCAAACGGCAGAATTATTCAAAAGTTTTCTTAGCATTGCTTGTGTAAAATAAAAAAAGTTGCTTTTATTTCGTCAGCGAATGGATGGATGCTGTCTATCTGTGGATGAGAGAACTAGGGGTCCGCGGAAGGCGGAATTTGCTATTCTACCATTCTTGATTGGCTAGTAGGTTTTACCCGCATCAAAATTATTTTTGAAACTACGCTTTTTTTAAATTTGTAGTTTGGCTCTCATATTGAAAAATATTGTTTATTTTGTATACTTAACTTAATTTGCATATAAACAGGTAGCAACCTTTTTAAAAGTAATTGGAAAGTGAAGCTCTATTGAACTTTGCATATAATATTAGTTGGAGGGGATATAACTTATTATAATTTTAATAATTTTTTTTAAACAGGTGGCAACCATCCCTAAAATTATTTTTGAAAATAAGCATTCTGAATATATGCATTATGAAAATAATATCGGTAACTGCCATTAGTTATTTTAATTTAACTTAATTTGCATTCAAACAGGTGGCATCCCTCTTTCAAAATATTTGGGATATGAGCTTTATTAAGCCTCTTTCATTTGTTAACCGTATTGATGTATTTGACTTCATTCATTGATTTAATTGAATGTGGTCTTTTAAACTGGTGGCAACTCTCTTTAAAAAATCAAGTTTTTGGTGGCCTATATAATGGACTATGCACCAAATCTGGATAAGATCTTGTCTTGTCGATTTATAGCAATATGTGATTTAACTTATTTATTTAATTTACTCTAATATTTTTAACAGGTGGCAACTATCCATCTCCAGCGTAGGGCATAGGCTATTTATTTGTGTGCTAAATTTTGTGCAATTCCGTCCAGCCATTTGGGTCTGAAAAGGTGACAACACATTCACACACCCACATATTCAAAAACACACAAACTTTCACATTTATAATATAAGTAGGATTACTAATGAACACCTAATGTTAAGAGTCGTGTGCCTTTTTCTAGGACGAGCAGAAAGAATAATTTTTCTTCAAATACGCTTTTCCAACCAATTTCTGCACTATTTATGTTTCGTTGAACATTCATGATTTTAATTAATCCCTATATAAGGAGTTTCCATTCAACAAAATGTTTTAAGCCTATTTGCAGGTGAATATAGCAAATCATATACTTATGTATTTATGTATGGATGCATGCTTGTACACTAAAATGGAAAGTATTTAAAATAAATGCATGTATTTGAGTAGAGTAAAATAAATTCAGTTCGTTGAAACGGCCCAAACATAAAAATCTGCAGTTACACTGTCTTTTGTTATTGAAACAGTAAAAACGATGCTGGAGCTGCGCGTTAGTTTTATATAAATTGTATGTATGTATGTACTTATAATAGTGCAACGAGGTCGACACAATGATAGCAATAAAAGTTTTGCAGTTTCCAAAAGTTGATGTTACAAATCCTACCTTTCATGGCGTTAGCGGTTTGGCATGACTCCTGGCCCCACTATACGCTGGCAATCGGCGGTGGCTTTTTCTCAAACAAATCGTGTAAAAATCGTGCACAAAGGCAAAAGGTTTAAAATCAACGTAACTGGGTCAAAGCACACCGAACTTGTTGTAGTTGTGTATGTGTGTGTGTATGATGAAGATTTTTGCGAATATACATATGCAGGTTTATTTCAATTCATGGAAATGATTTTTTAATTCAACTAAGGAAATCCATAAAAAAAAAATAAATTTGGGAAACGTTTTTTCTGGTTGAACACAAGTTTACGTTGCAGTAAAGTTTTTTAACGCGATTGTGTATATTTTACAATTTTATGGCGGAAATATGGTGATAACTGTTTGACTTATACAAGTATAGTACATACATATGTATGTGTATTCGAAGTTCAATAAATAAGAACAAGAAAGAAAAATATTTAAAAGCAGTAGCTTTACAGTATTAAAAACGAATATCATTTGACTCTAATGATATCGATAAAAATCGCTATAGGATAAAAATATGTTAGACAAGAATCACAAATTCAATTATAAGTGAACAGCGAAAATTATCTAAAATAGATCTGGTCGAGTTCTTCACAAAATTGAGTTTAACAATTTCCAAGCACTCTCAAATTCTCAACTTATTCATTAAAACCAATTTGACATGCCCTCGTCTGCAGAAACAAACTTTCTTGTGTGTATCGGTTTTTTTTTTGCTCTCCGAATAATATAGCATCCCAATTGGAAATTAAACGATGGTCCTAAGAAAAATACACACTTTCTTTCTTTTGATTTTTTAGCTATTTTAGGTTTTGATATATCTTTCAAAAGAAAAATGTTGCAACCTTTTTGATTTGAATCTGTGAAAGAAATTTGCAACCAATCTGAAACTTACATTTTTTTTTAAATTTTCAACTTTGATGGCTCCTAATTCTACAAATTAACAAGAAAGCATTCACAGTTAAGACTATTTATGTTATTCTGAGAAAAATGAAGGGTTATGAAAATATGACCTTACTTCAAAGAGGGAAAATATAGTTGTAACTGCAATGAAAATTCTGGGGTTCATTAAAAAATTAAAAAAAAAAGCCGAAGGAAAGATGTACATACATATATAAATATGAGGCGATGTTTCAATTATGGTTTAGGGGGGAATATAATATCAACAAAAAAAAAAGAAGAAATATTATTAAAAAAATGCAAGGATGGTGGTCTATCAATGTGTCGACTAAATCAATCCATACCAAAGCTCGGATCTTAATATTATTGAATATATTTGGTCTTATATAAAACAGCAACTCGTTCCATAAAGGAATGCTCGAAATATACAGAATACTATATGGGATTTAAAGGAAATACATACATATAAGCTAACCTTATTGTTACATTCCTGCGCAATTTGATTGCATATTTTGAATGATAATGTCATTTATATAATAATCAATGTATTAATGTCGATGGGACTTATTTTTAAAATGTTAATTATATTTGGTACTTTTAAATAAAATGCGTTAATAACTTTTTGAGAATACTTCTGACGCTAGGTAAAAAATCTTTAAATTTTCAATTAACTCTTTCTGTATTTGTAAGCTCCACCGATTTCAAAAATAACATAATTTCTGATTAAAGTTGTTTACCAACGACGAGTCATGACGCATAAGGAAAGGTTTTGAAAATTGTAGCTATCAGTAAATGATTTTGACGTTGGCTGTATATTTTAACGGCCAGTATACGTTACCACTATTTTTGAATTGCTAAATTCTTAAAATGGCCGAGTTTTCCTTAAAATCGGAACGATAGTTTTGCTCACAACTCCACAGTACTATAAAAAGCCATAATTATGATTCCAATTGCCCACTGGCCATTAAGCTTGTTTCCAGAGTTGTAAAACCAATAATACCTTTTCTACTTTTCTTTTATCTTTGCAGAATTTTGAAACTACATAATTATGACTCAAATTTTGTTTGCGCCGATTCAGAAGTCAAAGTTTATGCGTCTGGTTCGTTAAAATCAGCTTCAATTGCGGCAGCTGCTTCGCTGCCGCCGTATTTGACATAAAACCTCGATTTGTAATCAATTGCCGGCGAAGTTGTCTCTGGCTCAACAGGAGCCTTCCACATTTCATCCTCATGCCTTTTTATCCCTTTTGGATTGAAGATTATTCCATAGTGAAGATCAGTTAGATGGGCATTTACCGTTCCTCTGAGCCACTTAGCCATACGCGGATTTCCAGACAGAGGTAGACTTTTTGATTTGGCTCGAACTCTCTAATAATTTTCCTGGACTGGAGGTACTGCTTCTCTTCTACCTTCTTCGAAATTTCCTCTGGTCCTATGAAAATCTGTGCTGGTAAGGAGCGAAATTTTTTTGCAATGAGCCGCTCATCGTACCCATCACTTTACAATGCATTTTTGACTGTTATTACGCTGCGCTTCGCTTCGAATAATAAGGAGCTGAGTGAGGGTATTTTACACCAAATGCTGTCAGGAAATTGTTAAATTCTGCAGAAGCGAAATTCGTTCCAAATATAATAATTCAATTTAGTGGCGTTGCCATGCCATTTTAAAATCAGTTCGTCCTTGTGGGAAAACCAATTACTTAGATAGCAGTGAGTGTAAGGATATACCATGGATAATGGTGATAGACAAGCCACCCTATCGTCTTTTGCCATTTGACGAAAGTATAATCACAAATCTCCCATAACCTAGGTGGATGATGAAGAAGTATGGACAATTAAAATAACTGTATGATAGAAAAGTTAATGGGAAAATTAATGTCACCATATTTTGCACTACATATTAGTTAAAACTGGCTTAACCAGTTGGATATTGTGACAATTAAGCGAAATTTGTCATATTGATGGGTCATGATTTTTAATACGTACCTTCTTAATGTGAAACTTTAGTACATATTATTATAAACATTTGGGAATAATTGGAATGCGGGTGCATTAGTAACAGTAGAAGCATAGATTGATAATTTTTGAAGTAAAACTTCCTTAGCGGCAGTGATCTTTTACATCGCGTAACGAAAGTCGCGTCAGAATCGCTTTATTAATTTCTACCACTACTTTTACTAATTTCTCCGAGTATTCTTACTAATTTTTACCACTATTTTTACTAATGCTACTACTAATTTCTTCCACAACGTTTACTATTTTCTACCACTATTTTTACCATTTTCGTCCATTCTTTTACTAATTTCTACAACTATATTTACCAATGATGAAACTTATTTCTACCACCATTTTTACTCACTGTTTTTATTGATGCTACTAATAATTTCTACAAATATTTTTACTCATTTCTACCACTATTTTTACTATTGAAGTGAAACTTCTTTGCGCTCGTTGGGCTGCAATTCCAATATCGAATGAAACGAAAAAGCGACAGGAAAAGGGAGCGGATGGCGCGCGTGGTGGGGCAGTCGGACGGAAGGAGGCATGGGAGAGAAACGAAAACGCGACAGATTCGGAGTAGGAAAAAACGAGAGAGGGATAGCAAAGCGAACAGAGTGTGGCAATGATTGTTCTCTACATCAGTTCGAACCAGATAATTAACGATATAATAAAATTCATACATAGAGCATTATTGGCATATACTCCCTCTGGTGCAGCAGAATTAGGAGAAGCACACTATGTCAATGGTTTTAAGCGGTGATTTTAATGTCAATTTTGCCTTGGAAAAAGCTCAACCACTTGTACAATTTTTAGAAAGTAAATTTAATTTAAAAATGAATAATAATTCCAAAGACTCAACAACCAGATCAGGCACGACAATAGATGCAATTTTCTCAAGATATTTAAATAATTTACAATCACGAGTTTTCATTTCATATTTTTCATACCACAAACCAATTGTATCTTTTCTTGAACATGAAAGCATGGAAGTGAATGCATAGATTTTTTTATAAATGGAGGCGGAAACATCAACTATATTTTTTCACTAACCTAACACCCTTAAAAATTCCAGAATAATGAATAGTGGCTTCTGTTATGGGGGAAATATTTCTATCTCATAAAACTTGCTGGCTAGGGTGAGTATTTTCATTTCAAGTGTCCATCGAGATTCATGAAGTTTCACTTCTATCGCCTAGCTTTCTAGGCTTTTTCTTTACCACTATTTTTATTCGTGGTACCACTAATTTCTACCGCTTTTTTTACTAATGCTACTTCTAATTACTACGACTACTGTTCTTAATTTCTACTACCACAAAATGGTTTTACTTCTGTCTCGGGCACTTAGGTGTACGCGTGCTTTTTTTTTCTTGTTGCAAACAATAACTAAAATACTCATTAAAAAAATCATTACATTTTGCCAACTACTCAGCATTTCAACAAACATAGTTGAATTATTCAAACCACTCCTCTCATTAATGCCTCAATAAACTCCAAGTGTATGATGTAATGTTTTAGAACGTTTTTTAAGTCCTTACAATATTAAGTATGCAACTGGATATTTTGTACATCCATACATACATACATGCTCATTTATCCGGTATTCTAGCGTAGCATAGAACCTTCGCCCACGAATGAAATTATCGCCAATAAAGTAAACAAATGGTTTTGAGACCCATCAACCCTTTCACTTGCATATCGTAAATACTTTCACTTCTTTTTGTTTGTTTATTTTTTTTGGTGTATGCTGTGAAGCTGCACAGAGCTCAAAATTGGCACTTAAGACAAATTGCTTGCCCTTTTTCCTCTCGAGCTTTGAAGTAAATACACACGCACACACACATTTACACTTTTACACGAACATAACATGCGGGTTGCGCGATATTGTTCATCATCGCCTGTAGCGCATTTTGTCAGCTTTCAGGTCTCAATTCACCAGCTCATTTGACAACAGCCTTGAGCTGCACTGGCAAACCACCCACCGTCGCCCGCCCAATCAGCTGACTTGACTGTGGGCATATTGCTTATCAATTTCCTTTCGCTTCATGTGTCACACACACGAAGGCAGCGGTGGTAGGTAGATGGTAGAATGTGACATAAAATGCGCACTCGCCCTATGAAATTATATTTTATTCATGACAAAATCTACTTCACTCCATTTCACAGCTGCCTTGTTGGTTACACGTTGCAGCGATAACCGTTCTCGACTCACATCCTTTACCGGAGCTCTTTGCACACCAATGCTTAACTGCGTCACAATTTACTAGTTCTTCTTTTCTCATACTCTTACTCTCTAGCCTTCGCTTTATTTGCCAGCGGCACAAGGCTATATTCCCTTGTTCCGTTGCTACTTTGCCTGCCCGTATGGTGCTGACATTAAGTTGGCTTGGTTTTCGGTCCTGTTGGACCGTTGAAGTGCCTTGCTCCTCTTCAAGTTGGCAGTTCGTGACATTAAACTGACATTTTACTACCGCACTTTGCCGCCACCATGCCACATAGTCACTCCACTCCTACCACACACGTGCGTCGTGGCTCGTTTAGTCGTTATGCTTTTGCCACGGATTGGCGTTGCAGTTGTGAAATTTTTCACTTTTGCTCCACTTATACGTTGTAATTGTTGCCATTGTTGTATTTTGTCTTGCATATGTACGAAAGGACGTCGGCTGGTTTGGCTCGTTTCCTAATAATTAAAGATGGCTGCCACCATTGTGCCGTCTTAAGTCATCTTGTGAGTCCTTGTTGTCCCACCTGAAGTTCTTTTAAAACTTTTAACGGACTTGTTGACATTTGAAAGTCGAAAACTGTCAAATTAAGGGCATTATATGAAATTTAAAGATGATAATCGAAATTATTCAAATACACTACTCGACAAATTTTGATCAACTTTAGTCTCCAAGAATAAAATAGTCCTTTCCTAAAGTGAAATTTTCTCCTGATTCCGAATATGACTTCCATTTTCTTGTGGCAGATCTAGTTTCCGAGATATCGGCGAAAATATGAAAATTCCCATTTTTGCAGAACACTACTTCATATAGGTACGGCAAAAATTTGCATTTTTCATTTTTTCGTTTTTAACTGTTGAATTATGCATTATACTAATTCCCATAAAAATTTCTTGCCTTCTTCGCCCTCAAGTATCTTCAGTAGTTTGGCCACTATGCCAAAAAACGTTCAAAAAATGTTGAAAAAAAAAACGAAATTTTTTACACAATTTCAGATTTAACCACTTTAAAATCGGAAAAATTCTATTGACGAAAAAAAGTTAGCCCTCCTATGTTGTAGGTAATTTAACTACGAAAATTTTAAGCATACCAGTACAACAATCGGACGTGCCATTGAAACTATAGCCCCGTTAACTTGCAAGCGTCTATCCTACAATTTTAGTATTACTCTGATAAAATTGGCGAGACATTTCATTTGGTCACTCTACCTTAGGGTCTAATAAATTTAAAAAGACATCAAGTATTTAATTGTCACTACTGTTTGTTGTAAATTTTGTTTTGCAAATTGTAGTGCAAATTTATACATACTATATCGGTAGATGTGTTTACGAAATGGCTTGTTGCAAAAGAGATTTTAAATGTAAAAATAATCCGGATGATTTTTGCTTTATTTGCGGACATTATATTTTCGGAAACTCAGCTCGGAAAATAACTAATTCTGTCAGAGATGCATACTTTCATTATTTCGGTTTCCGTGTAAAAAATCTCGATAAATCTTGGACACCTAATTTTATTTGCGCCTCCTGTAGATTAACTTTAATGAGATGGGTATCGGGTAAAGGTCATAACATGAAGTTTGGTGTTCCAATGATGTGGACTGAACCCTTTAACCACGACCAGTGCTATTTTTGCGTGATAGACCTTAAAGGTAAAACGAGAAAAAAGAGGAAATTAATAAGTTATCCAAATGTGGCATCAGCTAAAAAACCAAAACTACATGACCATACCTTACCCATACCTAGACCGCCTATAAGTTTTGAAGCCTCAAGCGAAAGTGACTCCGAAGCAGATAATTCCGAAAGTGGACAAGAAGGAGAGATCCCACATCGAGTCTCACAAGCCGAACTTAATGACTTGGTCAGAGATTTGAAATTATCGAAATTTGATAGCGAAGTTCTAGGATCTCGTTTGCAGCAATGGGGCAGCCTGGGCCCTTCGACAAGTACTTCCAAATTTCGAAATAGACACAAGACTTTCTCTTCTTTTTTTACTAAAAGTGAAAATATTTGCTACTGCAATGATGTTCAAGGTTTATTTGAAGCACTAAAATTAGAAAATAAAGTGGATGATTGGCGCTTGTTTATAGACAGTTCAAAGCATAGTTTAAAAGCAGCATTACTCCATAAAGGAAATTCGTTACCGTCAATACCAGTGGCACATTCTGAGAATACTAAAGAAACTTATTTAAGCATATCAAATTTACTTGAGCTCATTCAATATAAACAATTTAATTGGAAAATTTGTGCGGACTTAAAGGTAAGCAGTTTCGGTGGTACAGTTTAAAATAAATAGTATATGAAATACATCCTAGGTTGTAGCTATAGTTCTCGGACTTCAAGGAGGTTTCACTAAATATTGCTGTTTTCTCTGTCTTTGGGACAGCCGTGCTAGAGAAACCCATTATATTCAGGAAAACTGGCCACCAAGAGCTGAGTACGAACCAGGTGCCTTCAATATCGCAAACCCGCCTTTAGTAAATCCCGAACGAGTTATTTTGCCAGCACTTCACATCAAATTAGGATTAATGAAAAATTTTGTAAAGGCTTTAAATAAGGACGCGCCATCCTTCCAGTACCTAACGAAATTTTTCCCTAAAATAACTCAAGCCAAATTAAAAGAAGGTATATTTGTTGGTCCGCAAATTAGAAAGTTGCTGAAAGACGAAAATTTTGCGAATCATTTATCATCAGTAGAAGCAGCGGCTTGGGACAGCTTTAAGCAAGTCGTTAGTGGGTTTCTTGGCAACAACAAAGATCCCAACTATAGAGAGATGGTCAAAGCCTTGTTGAAAAACTACAGTGCTATGAAATGCAACATGTCCCTCAAAATGCATTTTTTGCATTCACATTTGGATAATTTTCCCGCAAACCTAGGTGCTGAAAGTGATGAACAGGGTGAAAGGTTTCACCAAGACCTCATGATTTTTGAAAAGCGTTACCAAGGTTTTTGGAATGAAGAAATGATGGGAGATTATTGCTGGACAATAATACGGGAGACAAACCCAGAAAATTATAAACGGGTAGTTAGAAGTACCCACGTCCCTCACTATTGACCACCACGGTAAAATCGCTCAATTTGACTTTTTTAGATGTAGATATGTATGTATTTAATGTTGTTGTCGTTGTTGTTTTTTACTGAATTGCTGATTTATACTCATATTACTCAATTGAATACAGTTTAACGTGCAAACATATGTCTATAATAAAACGTTATAAAAAAATAAAAACCTAGTTTGAATAAAAATTTTCTCTATAAAAAAATTGTAGGATAGACGCTTGCAAGTTAACGGGGCTATAGTTTCAATGGCACGTCCGATTGTTGTGCTGGTATGCTTAAAATTTTCGTAGTTAAATTACCTACAACATAGGAGGGCTAACTTTTTTTCGTCAATAGAATTTTTCCGATTTTAAAGTGGTTAAATCTGAAATTGTGTAAAAAATTTCGTTTTTTTTTTCAACATTTTTTGAACGTTTTTTGGCATAGTGGCCAAACTACTGAAGATACTTGAGGGAGGTGAAGGCAAGACTTTTTATGGGAATTAGTATAATGCATAATTCAACAGTTTAAAACGAAAAAATGAAAAATACAAATTTTTGCCGTACCTATATGAAGTAGTGTTCTGCAAAAATGGGAATTTTCATATTTTCGCCGATATCTCGGAAACTAGATCTACCACAAGAAAATGAAAGTCATATTCGGAATCAGGAGAAAATTTCACTTTAGGAAAGGCCTATTTTATTCTTGGAGATTTTTTTTGTCGAGTAGTGATATTTTTGTGATAAAGAAAAATAGTTTGGGCTGGACGAGAAAAAAGTCACAGTTGATCACAACAAATTCATTTACTCTGATGATGAAACTAAAGCTTCATTTTTATTATTATTTATGTACATATGTATTATGTAAGAGGAATATCTACATCTATATCTACGTATATTATATAAGATTGCACAACGATTTACTTGGTGAACACGGCGAGTATAAGTTAGGTTTGATTAGGTTATGCTGGTTCCTCTCGCCCCATTGGCTGGAATGAGGGCAAACTTTGACACTTGGAGGCTTCTCTAAAAAAGAATCCAATTAGATTGCCCAATGCAACACAGTAGATCGTTTACGTTTGGTGGTCCAAAATTCGGCAGGCAGTCGAAGAAGTGTAATGTTCAATATTTTAAAGCTCATTTACTATCCTCCCTTCCCATTACACAATGCCAAGGTTTGATAATCGTTTCAAGAAGTAAGAGGGCGGGTTCCAAATTAATTAAGAAGGATCTTTCTTCGTCCATTCTGGGCCAAATCAGACGGGCTATCTCAGAGGTGGGTCAAAGACATTAGTCTTTATAAGAACATAACGCTAATTCCGCATCATAGAAACTATTTATGAACCATTCTTGTCCTTGCCAGCTCATCAGCTGCACAGTTACCTTATATATCGATTTAGCCGGAGACCCATGCGATACCCAGCTCACTGAGAATTTTTCTGCACTCAATCGCCCCCTGTTGATGTTTCGTAATTGCATGATTTTATAGCAGCTTGACTATCAGACGCCATAGCAGAGTATATAGCGTGTGCGTACTTGGCTTAAAGTGCCCAGGGTTCAAACTTTGACTGGGGAAAGCTATATCAAAAATTATAGAAAAGCTTTATCTAAAAGCGGTCGTCACTCGGCAGACAATGGAAAAACCGCAGAGTGTATCTCTGCCATGAAAAAACTTCTCACCATGGAATGGACTTAAAACCTGGAAAGGATGAAGAGAATAAGGGATAGGGGGAAAGGATACGAAAAAGGTTCTCGATTTGTCCCCGACAAATCTTCCAGACTCTTTTATGAATCTGAGAAGCCCTCGAAGGGATAGAGAATGAACGTTTTCCATTCTAAATTCATCTGACTGCATATCAGCCTAGCAAAAGCAGGGTGGATACAGAGGAAATGCTCTGTGCTATCCTCATCCTCCTCCAGACAAGATGTGCATACGGGCCTATGTTGACCGTTCGTTTTCCCCCATAGATTGTGTCCTGTAATCAACCCAACCAGGGCTCGTAGCTCCTTCCTTCTGTTTAAAGAGGAATTTTGCCACCACCCTGTTTGGTCTTTTCTAGAAGCACTTAGTAGTTTTGCAGGTGTCGGTAGTGCACCAACGGTTCGCATGCGTTTTATGCATTACTTCCCTGATGCCCTAACCATCCCTGCTATGCTTGGCTTTATAATTGGCTGCGGCCCAATGGGGTCTGTCAATGGCCCACAATTGGCCAATTCGTCTGCCAGTTCAATACCTTGAACACGGCTGTGTCGCGGCATACACATGAGTTCAAACTTATTTCATTTCCCAACAGAGTTCAGCCTCAACTTAGTTTCTTGGACAATTTTTGGAGAGGTGCGTGCTCCACGCTACCTGTCGCCAATTATCCAGTCCTCTACCTTAAGTATAGCAAATATCTCCGATTAGTAAACCGTTGTCATTGTATCTAAGGCAGAAAAGTATCTGAATCGCCGTCCAGGCACCAACCAGCTCCAGTCCCATTTTCTGGCTTGGAGCCGGCAGTGTAAAAAACTTACGCTGTACCTTCACAAGAGAGTACAAGGATCTCTCCATTGTTCTATCGTAAAGGCGATTGCTCTGACGACCTTCCAAACCATTTTCTGTGTTCGGCCACAATCCAAAAGATGTAGTCGACACATAGTTTTCATTGTCTCCTTTATAGTGTTAAATCTAAGCCCAGCAAGTCCAATAAGGTATTTCTATACACACGTACGTCCGCAGGCTGTTTAACGCAGTAACCGTGGGTTTAACCATAGCATATATGACATATAGCAAAATAAGTGATGATTGGTCTGATAAGGTCTGTGTGCATCCAAAGTACCACAGCTGGTCTCATACCCCAAGTTTTACTAAAGGTTCTCCGACACTGTCCAAAAACTTCAGTGCTCGATTTATGTAGCTTCTATTCTCCATAAGTTTTCCAAGTAATTTGCCTATCAAGGGTTGCACTCAGATATTTCACTTAAACAAAACCAGTAATGTCTTGCTGGGGTTCACAGAAAGACCCTGTACAGTGCACCATGCACGAATCTAGGGTTCTCTGCATGTTTCCGCAGACCTCCCGGAGAGATCCTCCTGGCGCTAATGCACAAACATTGACCGCGTAAGCTTGAATGTGAACGAAGTCTTGCGTTTCCTTTAAAAGGGTGCCCACAAGAGGGGACCTCTTTGAGGGCATCCTCTCTCAACCTCTGTCATGGTGCAAGGACCATCTTTCTCCCCTACAGCCGGCTCAGGTTAAAAAAGGAGAGATTTTTTTTAGAAATGTATAACTTTCAACTGAAATAATATAGTAACATTACATATTTTAAAACTGAAAGTTTACATTTCTAAGAAGATACTTCTGTATCATTAGCGATTTCGTCATATCTCAGCAATGGTTAGCGCAATGTTGTCTTCGACGGCATCCAAGTTTTCTGGTTTGTTGAAGGACTTCATTTCACCCAAGGGAAAACAATTTAGATCGAACGTTCTCTTTGGTTAATTGACTGGTCGATTTCGAGAAATAATGTATTGACCAAATTTCTTCCTCTCCTTTGTTTTAATATTTGGCCAATTGCTTAAATTTTCTTTTTTAATATCCCAGCCAGTATTTGGATGATTTAATTCTGGATTATCTTCTTTTAGTGATAACTTTTGGCGACTGAATACAAATTTATTTAAATAATTGGTGCCCACAATGATCACGAACTAATAATAATTTTTTGATACGCTTATTGATGTGCTTAGCTTTTGTTTTCGTTTGCTAATAACATTGTGATAATGTCTTCATATTTGATGAAACTAAAAGTAAATGCATGCCATATCTTTCATAAGAAATTTTTAAACTAATTTTTAGACTATACATATGTAGATCTGGTTTTGTTTTTTGTTATACACACTTAAAGTTAGTGATTTTTATCATATCTTGTATATAGGAAAAGTTAAGTTAAATTCGATGAAATAATTTTTGTTCTAGAATTCATCTGGAAAGTTGTGCTAACTTATTGTTATTAATGTCCGGGATTTAATGATGATGATTTTTAATGATGATTTTAAACTCAAACTTATGCGCTGTTATACAATTTTTGCTATTTTTTACGATTTTCCAATGAAAAAAATGTTTTACTGTTCTTTAATGCTGATAAATCCATTGTTCGATGTCTTCGGCCCTTTTAATGGCGTTAATCACATTTTTGTACAGTCGGATACCAAAACTTCGTCAGCTTTGAAAATAGTAGAGCCATCTCCTTCCATAGGTTCATATGTCTGGGCCTGATTGATATGAGTTTTTGACAATTTTGCTGGTAAGAAGGTCCACTGATTTGATTTTATTGTCCAAACCTTTTGATAAAATTACTGCGTTGGTTATCATAATTAGAACTGTAAGTCTCCTATACTGTACTGAAGACCAAACGGAAGTATTCATTGCTACATTTGGAAATCTACAACTTACACCATTTGAGCTATTTACAGTTCGACAATACAAACTCTTTTTGTTAAACCCGTTTACTTTTTTTCTTTGCTTTCTTTCTTCACAATAGTTGTACAATTTTTTGATTAGGCTAAAATGATTCTACAAAATTCTGTCAAATAGAACTTTGTGCCATTCGAAAGTTTAAAGCGTCAGTTATTTGAGGCAATCACTTTTACAGTTTTTTTTTTCATTTTATACATTTGAAATGGACCTTGCCATGCATATAAAATTTAATATGTAATGAGGCACCCATTATTTAGTTTCTCGTATTCTATTTGTCATAAGCGAGAAATTAGGAATACGAATATATACAAACATATGTAGCTAATTTTTCTTAGATTATGCAAAGTTAAATACCTATGTGAGAATTGTACAAATTAAGTCACAAAACCTGACAAATTTTCGGGCATGTTAACGTGAACGGAAAATTTGATAACAGGACTAAATCTTGAAATGCGCCCTATTCACTGCCAATTCAAAATAATATTAAAAATGTATAGAGAAAAATAACATGACTAAAAAAAAACAATATTCCTCCCATTCTATTCTGAGATTGAAACGTCCCCTGTCTAACATATGAAACAAAACCGAAATGTACATACATACATACATACATGTGTATGTATTTACACGAGTATGTATTATGAAGATTAACACTTTTAGTTGTTCAACACTCTTATATGCTCGACAGCTATGTATAGGTTAAGCTAAGATTTAAAATTGTGATGTGTATTAAATACTTAAGAATTTTGAAACACACAAAAAGTACTTAAAGAAATTATTTATAGCATCATTTTCGGAAACTGCAGATAACTCGTAGGGAAAGTGGAGCAGAAATCATACCAAGGCGAATTCAAATAAAGTATAGAAAGTGATAGTAAGATAAACAAGGCGAACCCGCTGTTTGTGTAATTTTGCTTGTGAAATATCAAAATCTGAATTCGCTGAGTATTCCTCATTTATTTTGTTAGTGTAATTTGGCGAGGGAAATGTCAAAAAGTGAATTCACCCAGTTTGGTCATGTTTTTTATTTGAGTAAAAAAAAACAACCCAACAAATTTGGAAAGAATAACAACCATACAGGCCATGCGATGCTATCGCCTTGGGTGGTGTTGAGAAAGCAGCTGAGCGAATTCGCTTGCTGGACTGAATGTCAAAACTATGTGGTTGTTGTAATTCTCAAGTATTTCTCACTATCATTGTACGTAGAATTTGTTAGTGTACATTTTTGTTGTTGTAAGCTCAACACCACCTAGTATGAATTTGCTTTGCACCATTCATTGACTATGCGTTTTGAGCCTGTGTATTTTTGTAAAATAAATTTACCATTTCACACTTTTTAATCAAACTTTTCCGAAGTTTGTCGAGTAGGAAGCAAGGCGAATTCATATGAGTTGGTGGCAATAGCAACAGCGAATTCATTCACACAACTTACATGTACATATGTACTTTGTTTTTGGTTTTTGGTGTGGCAATTGCCAAAGTCAGTCTAAGGGGAATTTGTTGGGCGAGTTGAGAAAATAGAAAACAAACAAACGTACACTGTACAGTGGCGAGCATAACCTTTCGAACGGTGACCTTTTTGCAATATTAGCAAGGTTTTTCATGATAAATACATTTTTTGGTTGTTAATTTTATATTCAAATATAGTTCATACTATAACAAAAAACCTGTAAATTATTGTTTCAACGTTCATAAAAAATGTATGAAATTCAACAAATTTTCATCAAAATTTTAAAAAATTTTAAGACATTTTAGAAATTTTTAATTTACGCAGTTTTATAGCTTATTTAATTTTAAAACCTGCTGCTGTTTTTTTCTTATAATTTGTCGAATTTTCGGTCTTGCGAAGGCTTTTTCATAAAGCGCAAGCATTTTATAAAAATCCCCGTTGATTTGTAATTTATATATAGATAGTATTCTTCCAGGCCAAAATTAAAAAAAACAAAATCAACAGTAGTTTCTAGTCGTTTTAAATTTGTATTTTATTAAATATGCTATAAAATTTCATTCCCAAAAAATGTCTAAACACCCTTCTAAAAAAATTTGATGGAAGCTTGTCGAGACATCAAATCACATGGTTTTTGTTAAGAAATGAACTATAGTTTGATACAAAATTAACGAAAAAAATGAATAATTAAAAATCTTGCTAATATTTTGAAAAGGTCGACTGTTTTTTTCACACCGCCTTCTATAATTTCGCTTTGGTAGGAAGTTGTGTATCCAATATAATTTCAGTTCAACAAACTGCAAGCTTGAAGTGGCTAGAAAATTTCTGTTTATTTTTGATATACTCATTTCCGATCTATAGTTTCTGCTACATTTCTCTAATAATTATCTATCGAAATATCTCATCAGAACTTTTTGAGCCGCCCTAATATATGCAACTTTGAAATGGATATGTTGCATTTTTTCAATGCAGATC
The DNA here is from genome assembly GCA_951828415.1 of Anomoia purmunda. Classification (NCBI taxonomy): domain Eukaryota; kingdom Metazoa; phylum Arthropoda; class Insecta; order Diptera; family Tephritidae; genus Anomoia; species Anomoia purmunda. The sequence continues at coordinate 27,932,315 of OX639996.1, read as the reverse complement.
TTTGGGGGGTACAAATGAAGAGATTATTTTGGTATACTTTGATTAAAGAAAGATATTAAAGTTAAGGAAAGAAAAATAGGTAATATTTATTAAGTATGATGGTTCACACTCATTGCTTCTATACCTATTAGTCAACAATAAAATACAACCGCTGAAAAATTTCTCCGCAATCAATGTTGGCTCCCAATGTTTTGAAAATGTTAAACATTGAAGATAAGCGCATACATACTTTTACATACATACATACATAATTAATTTCGATGAGGGGTATATAAATATTTTAAAACCAACGCAAAATGTTGCACTGAATAATTTCGAATTAACAAAGAAGCGTGGGCAGACTTGGAGAATGCAATGCCATGTGCCGTTAGTCCCTATGCTGAGTTAAATGGTACCACAAATACAGTTAGTCACTTAAGTAAGTATACACCATCTTTATTTTTGAAGATAATTAAAATTAAAGTGTTTCCCAATATACTAATGGCACGTTTTTACACAAAGCATGTGTACATTGGCACTCGCTTTAACATCAACACAAATATAGCTGTAAAATGTTGATACCGTTAGACACACATCGCTTATTAGTTGAGGCGAGTGAAAATAATATCACAAAAGTTAGTATACAGCGTACAATTGTTTGGTGAACATAACGCGATAGCATAATTTTAAATTTAAAAAGTTCAACCATTTTAAACAAAAAGGACACAGTTAGGAATATTATTAAAGAATTCCACATTTTTCTTTAAATTACTGAACAATTTGCGGCAATGGCACGAAGAGGAAAAGAGCTCTCTGATGACTTAAAAAAATTAATTATAAAATACCACTAAGAGAATAAATCTTTGCGTGAAATCGCTCGTATCGTTGATAAAAGTGTTGCTACAATTCAAAAGATTGTAAACAAGTACAAAAGTACTGGCAAAACAAATTATAAGCCTCGCTCCGGACGCCCACGGGTATTCAGTGACAGGGAAAGTAGTCTGATTGTTCGTAAAATAAAAGAAAATCCCAAAAAAAAGTGCCCCAAAGTTAAAAGCTGAGGTCGAAAAAGAATACGGGAAGCAGTGTAGTACTCAAACTATTCGCCGAGTCCTGTATAATGCTGGTTACCATGGACGTAATGTTAGGAAGAAGCCCTTCGTGAGCAGGGTCAATCGATGTAAACGGATATCATTTGCAAAAAATCATGAAAAGTGTGACCAAACGTTTTGGAACAACGTTATATTTTCAGATGAGTGCAAATTTTGTATCAGTGGAACGGATGGTCGCGAAAAAGTATGGAGGGAAACTAACACAGAGCTGAATCCTATTAATATGACCGGCACGGTTAAGCATGGTGGTGGCTCGGTGATGGTTTGGGGATGTATGGCGGCAAATGGGGTAGGCAATCTGGTGTTTATTGAAACTATTATGGACCGATACGGTTACCTTAACATTTTAAAAAATAATTTGAAGCAAAGCGCGATTAAATTGGGGCTGGAGGAGTCATTCATCTTCCAGCAGGATAATGATCCCAAGCACACGTCCAAAGTTGTGCGGGAATGGCTCTTATACAATGTGCAAAAACAGCTTAAAACACCACCCCAATCACCGGATACAAACCCCATTGAACATTTATGGGAACATCTAAAGCGGCAAATCCGTAAATATTCCATACGAAGCAAGGATCAATTAAAAAGTGCGCTCCAGGAAGAATGGAATAAAATACCGCAAGCAGTAACCACAAATTTGGTGAAATCAATGCCTTCACGTCTTAAAGCCATTATTAAGTCCAATGGTTATCCAACCAAATACTAGAAGTCGACTTTTAAAATAATATTTTTATAATTAACTCAATATTTGTGCCTTTGTATACTTACTTTTGTGATATGAATTTATACCAAACTTTTTTTAATTCGTAAAATTTTTTTATTTTCTGCCATTTTGTATGCGTTTTTGAATTGAGTATTATATTTATGTTTCTTTCAAGTGAATAAAACACATTTTTCTTATATTTTGTGTTATTTAAGAAATCTAGTGCAAAAATAATGCAGATATATGTAGTGTATACTTACTTAAGTGACTAACTGTAGATGTGGCATATGTTAAAAACAATATTGATAGTAAATACATAAAGCTCTCTCTGACATTCACGGTACATTTTTTTCACAAAAACAATTTTGAAGTCGTAAACGGAGAACCGGCGCCAGAGAGTTCTTGTTCTATTAAAGATCTTAAAACGATCGAAAAGTGAGCACATTACTCCGAAAACTAAAAGCAATAACCACTTGACTTGTCTGCGCTCTGCAATGCCGGGCGCTCTACACACAAACGTGCCCATTATTATTTTATGCAGTTGCACTCAGCGTTGCCAGATGGACGATTTGACGCACTCAAATTTTTCACATATGTGTACTAAGTGGAGGGAACTAAAAGTGTTTGATTTTTATTATTTGTTTGATGAACAAGAAAATACCACTGTAGACGCTTTTTGGAAAGTCTCTTATTGTTCTTCTATTTTTGAGAAGTTTTGTTTAATATAAAACGCGCGAATTCCGCTTCGATTTTGAAAATCCTTTTTAAATGTGTGAAAGCGTTTACGTACCTCAGTTGTTTGCAAATATTTAAGACAATTTTTCAAAAATTAATTTTATCAAAATTAAACATAGAAATCGTTTATATATTGACACCTCGACTGAAAGTTTATTGTCATAATATTTCTTAAAATTTTATAATTTTCAAAGGTTTTATGTAAAAAATATTATTCAATGTGTATATTCAGTTTTGGATAAAAAATAGAAATGCGGCAAGTATTGGTAAAGTTATTTTGTGTATTTAATTTTTAATAATTTTTAACAAAACCTTAGTATACAAAAATTTGGGGAAATCAACTTGTTATTGTAAGTTTTGAAAAACAATTCTAAGTATATAGTTTTATTGTCCACTAGATAAAGTGCAAGTTTTATGAATACTAACCTCGATAAATAAAATTTTGAGCGAAAACTAAAATTTAATTGTTTATAGAACTGCGTATGTACTAAGAACTTTTTTCAAAATTCCTGAAGAAAGTCTGTTGTGAAAATTTGTTTATTTTTTTTTTTTAACTTTTGTATCAGCCAAAACCTGAAATATTGATTTATTTGCTGTTTTTGTGCTAAGAGCTAAATTTCGATAAAAACTTATTAAAAATAAAAAAGGAAAACATAAAAAATTGCAAAAAATTTTTCTATTTTTTTTCGCCAAACTCACTAAAGTGTAGTGTTTCTATTTTTTTCACCACTGTATTAAAAATGTTAAAACTCGACCAGTTATGTACTTACATACTTAGTTATTTTTATTTGAATGGTAGTCCACTTTTCATTGAACAAGCAATATATTCAACCATTCTACCCGTCGTGTCGCTGGTTTTCTTAACTTTTTTTGAAATAGCCTACAAAAAAGATAGAAAATATATTTATACAATAAAAATAATCTTACTACATTGAAATGTCGAATTTTTGTGTCAAAATGACGATTTTAGAAATTGATTTGGACAAATTCCGGGTTTTCTTTTTCTGGCAACATTGGTTCCACATTCAGTGAGAAAAGAGAGAACGTACAATAGTTTGGTTCGTGGGACGCAGGTGTGGTGGGCGCTAGCACTCGCCGCGCTGAGAGGAGGAACGAACACACCTTGCATTTGTTGCATTATCAATAAGAAACCGTCGGCAAGCCCGTGAGTAGGCCGGCCTACCTAGCCCATTCAACGCCACCAAAATCTCTCACAGCAGCATCAGTTGCACGTCGCGTGTGTTGTGTATTTTTCAATAGTTTGACGGAAAGCGTTTTGCCGGCATGTCTAGCTGACCGTTGCGTAAATAAAAACTCGTATAGCGTAATAATACGGCGACAACGCGTATTTTACGGTGTTTATTTTGCGTTTGTTATTTTTGTTTGTTGTTTTTGTCACAGCATAATTTATGTTTATTTCGGGAAAAGGCGCATAGTGTGGGCTTTAATTTTTATTTCATTGCCTTTGTGATTTGTGACAGTTGAGAAGATGATTTGGTGCCAACAGAAATAAGCGCAGAAAGATATGCATGTATCTTATGAAAATAAAAATAAAAAATAAAAATAAAAAAGTGCAAAACAAGAAATTAGCGCTCAGGTGCAACAAGTGCTAAACTACTAATTTCTTACATCCGCCGAAGTGAATGATTTCACAAAACAAAAGTGACGTGTTTGTGATTGCATGAAAAGTATTTTACTTATTTTCAATTAGCTCGCAAAATTGAATTTCTTTAAATCTATTAAAAATAATTATACAAAAACGTGCGTTTATATTTACAAAGTGATACACTGTGTAATTGAAGAATTGTACAAGTTTTGTGGCAGGTGTGTAACTGATAACTAGATATTTAACTTTAATTATATTATTTCTTAAACTAAAACATTCATATGCATTTATTGTACAAGTAAAAATAAAATAAAATTTAAGTTTGTAATAGCAACACTGTAAAGCGTTTGGAAAGATTTTTAGTTTAGTGTTTATATGAAAAATTTCATATAATTAGAAAAACAAAATTTTGAAAAATTAAATATAAGATTGCATAGGTATTCAACCGGAGTATATTTTGAATTTCATACAACTCAAGTAATATCATGTAATTTCATAACATAAATGAACACAATATATGGGCATATAATTCTAAGTCAGAGACCGAAAATCACCGTTATTTTGATTTTTTTGAATCAAAAAGCATTGGCACGAATTCGTTCAAAGCAAAACTGGAATATATCGATCTAATCCTTATGCCATACGCTATAAAGATCTGACCTTAATTTTATTTAGAAGTTTTCGGCCATTTCGGTTATTCTTGGCTTTCTAATTTTTCCATTAAGTTTGACCGTTATTTTCTGATTTTTAATTTTACGATCCAAAATAATCGTTATTTTATGATATTTATTTTTCGATTAAGTTTGATCATTATTTTTTAATTTTTATTTTTTTGATCAAGTTTAATCGTTATTTTGTAATTTTAAGTTATTCGATCAAAAATAACCGTTTTTTTTAATTGCAATTCTTCCGATCATATTTGATCGATATTTTATAATATTTTTTTCAAAAACTTACCCATCTGTGTTCTCTGGCCGGGTAGGTGCCTGGACCTGTTTTTGGATAGGAAGCTCTCCTGGGCGCCAAATATTGCCGTACACTTTTGCTGCGGTGCTTTTGGAAAGAGATGGGAGAGAGGTCACCCAAGGTAAATCACTGGCGTTATGAAACAATAATTAGGCCAATAATGTTTGATGGGGAGGTTGTCTAGTGGAACTCACTGGAGAAGGTATCGAAAGATAAGCAGCTAGAGCGGATGCAATGGACCGCGCTGATTGGAATCAGCGGCGATCTTCGGACCACAACCGCTCTTGCGCTCAACGTTATGCTAAATGTGTTGACTGTGGACATTGCCAGCAAGGTTGCTGCAGCCCGTGGTGCAACCCGGTTAAAGAGGATTGGATACAGCTTCAATTTGGCTTGCAGCTTCGAGTTCGTCTCTCAAGAAACAGATCGTTGCCTCCCGAATGAATTCTTCTTCACTCACATCCCGCTAAGGGAGGAATGGATGAGAGGGAGAGGTGTTTGGGGGGAGGCGGGTCATAGCGGAACGGAATGGTTTGAAGGGGTGTCGTCTCGAAAGAGCTCTCCCTCAGTCAGAAATTTAGGCTCCCCGTTTACTGTAGTGTGTTTCAGGCGGAGGTAGCCGCAATCAAGGAGGCTACACACCATCTTTTCTGACAGTCCGGTCGAAACTGATCGGGGAGTTTCTGACATCTCTCCCAACCGCCTTTGAATACTTTGATATCGGACTGATTTGGGCGCCGCCCCATAACGCTAGTTCAGGAAATAGCATGGTTGATAAGCTCGCTCGGCAGGACACTCCTGAAGTCACTACTTTTAGCTGAAAGAGAATCGGAGGTCCTCTGAACCTCAAAGGACTTATATTGAAAAGATAACCCCTATATCGGTTCAGCGAGCGCTGGGAAAATACCACGCCATGTAGAATTGCAAAGACCTGTGGCCGGTGGGGGACTGTAAGCGTTCGAAGAAGCTACAGTTGCTAAGAGAGCGACAAGTCTTGAACCTCGTCGGAATTCTGACTGGACATTGTCCGATAGGAATTCATGCGATTGGGCTGAATTTATTATTTGACCCTCTTTGCCGCAGCTATCTAGAGGAGGTGAAGTCATCTTTTCATTTTCTACTCAGCTGCCATGGCTACGCGAGGCTGAGGTTTAAATAGGTACCAAGGCTCTGAGGGTGGAAATAATCAGATTGCGGGACTTCATTTTAGGTATATAGCGTTTCTCCAGTTAACCATTTTGATTACGGTATACGTTACCATTCACACAATAAGTTGTATCACAATGGACTCCTAAGACTCTAAGTAAGTTACCCTGGGTGGATTCCCACATCAGTCTAACCTAACCTACCTGGCGCTTTTGACGAGTTCTTATTGTATTAATTTCTATTAAATGCATACTGAAGCTAAGCATTTTCACTGTATTTGCTGCATTGTTCTTTTATGTACATACTTGGATTTCTTCTTCTCGGCAACAACTTAGCTATCATATTTCCCCTGCTGTAAAAAGTTGCCGATTCGCATGGCAGAAAAGGAGAAGTTTCTTACTATATGTAGAACTGTGCTACCCCTGACACCGGCCTTCATATCGAAAAATATTAAAATAAGAACAAATTTAAGAAATTATTCCTTCAAAAACTATGAGTTTTCAAAATAATATTATATATAATTAACTTTTCTGTAATTGATTTGTTATCGGAATATTTTAGTAGAATAACTATTTAATTTATTTGTTAATACAAATTATATCAGATCAATACCAGTTCAATGCAATTGTTGAAACCAAAGCAAGCTTAGTTCAGATTTATTTCATAATTTTATTAAAATCGCTTCTTTTCCCTTTTTGAAATCACATTTGTTGAATTGTATGAGATTTTCGTCTTCGACTTACCTCCATCAATTTCAACTTTATGCTACTAAAGACCGCTACATATTTTAACCATAAAAGTGATGCACAAATACACACACTATATAGGCATACAAATATATGCACGGACAAATACATATATATACATATACATATATACCATCTGCTAATAAATAACACATGTAAAATTCACGTCAACGGAAAACTCGTGCATTATTTATGTTTATTTTGATACGGAACAACGAAAAGGAAATTTTGGAAATTGGAAAATTGTTGCAGGAAAACTATATGATTTTTCCAATTTTTTATTTTATATATACATATGTACATATACAGGGTGCGCCATCTATTCTTCCGGTATGCAAACATTAAATAACTTCGCCAGCTGTCGACCGATTTACTTTCTTAGACACATTTTGGAAACTTCACACCAGCACAATTTTAATAATGGATTACTTCATCTTTGAGAATACGGCAAAGCACTCGGCCAAATGTTGGAAATCATCTTGTACTTTTGGATGCAAGTTTTAATGACCGAGGCGCATTTTTCCTCAAGGAAGACGAAACGGTTGATGGTAAACGATATCGGTGGATTTCGGCACATTTTGTGTGCCCGAAAATGCGTGAAAAAGGTCTGGATGACTTCTGTTTCCAACAAAATGGGGTGCCATGCTACACAGTAACCCAAACAATGCTATTTTTGCAACAAAAATTTGCTAGACGTGTGAAAAGACACGTTCTAAACTGGCCACCAAGATCCCCCGATGTGTATGATGTAATTTATATGTGCATAAAATATGTAGAGAAATAATTGCACTATACTTTAATTAACTTTCACTTCCTTTCTTTTTAAATGTTCTTTGGATATTTCCAGCACTAGGGTAGTCCTTTTATTTTGAAAGACCAAACACTCAGACTGTTTCAAATGCGACAGTGTCCTTGCTTTTAGCATTTCAGTTGGGGAGGAGATTTTTCACTCAGCATTTTATTAGATTTTATAGTCATGTATTGGCTTTCAATAAAATACGCAGCTACTGGTGGCAGATTTATACACATAATTATATAGGTATATTTATATTTATGACATATGTATTTATATTGATTTAGGGGTTGATATTGTTTGTATGATTACCTAGTGAGCATTTAGAATTATTTGCGAGAATAAGGCGAAAGCCAATTTTATCTGCCTATAACCAAAAAGCCATAGCGCTATGCCTAAACTCTGGTTATGAAATTATTTGGATTTTTCGAGCGACACTTCTAATTGGTGCCCGGGGTCGCATTATTTGCTATCATAATTTTTCAAGTGAACCACTAACTACACTTACGGGTTTTCAGATTTTTAACAAAATCAAATTGCGAAGTGTAAATAAAGGAAGATAGATATGTATATATGTATGTAAACATATGTGTGTGGGTATGTACAGTAGAGCGTCTCAAGAAAAAAACTTGAAAACTTACTTGAGATTGGATAAAAATTTTCTTGGTCACAAAATGCTAATTAATTAGGGAAATCATCGAAATTGGCTTGGCATATACTACATTTACGAAAGCTACTGTACTAAAATTCAGAAAAAACATTTCCTTGTTTAAAAACATAAAGAGAGCTATGAAAACAAGAGCAGGAAAACAAGTCAGAAAAAAATGTGAAAATAACCAAGAAAATATTTTCTTAGATCTACTAAATATTTTTTTAAATCTTTTATTCTTATTTATTTTAGTTCTGTTCAAGCTTTAAGCAAGATTATGCAAAGTTACAAAAATGTATGTAAAATTTTTTGCTTAAATTTTTTATTAATACGAAAATATCTTCCAAGTTCAAAACCAAACCTCGTTTTTCTTGTTTCTGCTTTGAGTTTAGGAAAAATTAAAAAAAGGAAATAAATTTCTAAAAAGGAATGCAGTTTTAGGTTTTTGGTAGGGGTTTCAAAGTTTTTTTTTTAATTTTAGCGTACTAATGTATTTTGCTGTCAATTAAATAGTAGATTGAAAAAAATTTCGTCAAAATTGAAGGTTATTAAGAAGTAGAGAGATGAATATGGAGAATAAAAGTCACTAAGTTCACTTAACACTTAAAACACACAGCTAATGAAAAATTGCAAACAGAATATGTTTCTTTTAGCGATTTCTTAAAATAATTTAAATTCTTCTATATTGCCTTCAATATATATTGAAGTCTTATAAAAGAATTTCAAATTTTTTCAAAAGAAAAAGTTTCCTACAACAAATTATGACCTTCGTATTCTACCGTGAAATATAGTGCAACACGATTTCGATTCGTAATGTAATCCATTGTGAATAAACACAAGTGAAAATTCTTAGACCATAGACGTCAGTTCGGCACAGCTGAGAACATCTTATGTAGCAACCCTCCCCATTCTTGTGTCATTCACTGAGCGAATTTCTACGCCCGACAATTAATAACGATCACTTGTGCCATTTAATATCAGCCACCGCCATCTTAAATTTAGAAGACTTGTAGTCGTTCACAATGACATACTCAATTCATGATGAGCCGCGCCATTGACGACCATCCGAACCATAATAATATTAATTTGAAGCTTGCATCATTTAGTTCGACATTTGGCCGACAATTTCTCCCACAACTTGAGCTGTGCGTCTTGATGACTCGGAGGTTTGCTATTGCCTGCCAAGAGGCGACCGCTATTATACAAACGCTTTTCTATAATTTTTGATATTACTAGTCCGGGCAAAAATCGGACTTCTTACAATGCCTCTTACTATGCGTAATAAACAAGTATTCGTCGAGAACTTCTTGAAAGTGATCTACATTGCTTAAAACGGTAACACTGGCCATAATTAGAAACAAATACCATGTAGGAAATTCATTTCGTAGTACGTTAAAGGAGCAAAAATTTAGACGTAATTGTAAATCTCATTTAAAAAAATCAAACTAAAATCCTCTTTCCACAAAAATGGTAGTTATGTTGAAGCAGGAATTTGTTGATCTTGCTCAGGGTATTCTACTTTATTATAGACATATAACGACATTTAAATACAAAAAATCCAATCTAAGAAGAGGATAATAAAATGGTATGGCAGTGTTTAATGTTACAAATCTAAGGGTAAATCCTGTTCAATTAAATGAGCGAATTGTAAAACAAAATAATTAAAAAAATAATCTAATGAGTTTGTGGTTCTTTGGGTTCCAGTTTATAGCTTGTATATTTATCATCCGCGTTAGATAAAATTAATTAATGGTGGAGTATTTCCTAGAATTCTCTCCGAATATGTGCTCGAAAAAAGAGCCTAGAAAAATTTTCTTTATTTTGATGTTGTAACTTTTTTTTGAAATTGCGATCTTTTATACCAATTGAGTAAATATTTCTTCAAAATGCAAAACAACCTACATATAGCAAAATTTGCTTTTTCCGGAGATAGTAAATGTTTCTTAATCGCCATTTCATTTCTTTTTTTCCTTATTTTGATAGCTATTTTCTTTCATTGCAGATAATAATTATTTGCAGTTCAAAAAACTAAATTTAGAAAGACATGTTAGGAAGCGAATTTTCAGACATATGCATATAATTGTATATGGAAATTTATTTGTGTACGGAAAAGCTATAACATGCGATTTAAACGCTGTGTCATACAAAAAGCAGAGAAGAGTTAGTTAGCCTGAATGACTTGCTGACAGTGACAGCGTTTCCGGAGCATTTTGGTTTTTGGCTTTGAGGTGAACGCAAAAAAACACCACCAATTAGAATATGTTGAAAATCTGCCAGACATCAATCACATAGTAAATACCTAAATGACTTTAAAAATGTTATTGCAATTTCATTGAGTATAGTATAGTATAGTATATAGTATAGACACGAGATATGGAATTAGAAAAATTTGAAATAAAGCCGACGCAACCTTCGCATATCTTAAACTTAGATGATGTATGTAGATATAATAGTTTAATTTAGAATAAGTCTCTTTTCTGTGGTGCAACTAATTAAGCGAGTTTTCGGTAATCAGTCTAGAGAAGACATAAAATCGAAAAATACCAATTTGAACCTGAAAAATGGTAACTGTAACTGGAGGAAAGTAATGGAAACATAATTTGGTGTAAACATGAGGACCTAAATTCTCCCACAATTTCTGCGTCTTGATATTCTGCCATAAATTGAGGAGGGACCTAAAGTTTAACGCCTACTCCGAATGGCAGATAATATTTGTTTGACGTATAAACTGCTAAGAACTCATAACTCATAATCGGCTGATCAGTCATATCTGACTCATAATTCAAAGGAAAGTTCGTAGATACTCTATGCGATTGAATAGAACTTGGTTTAAATATAACCTAAAGACGGTGCACTAATGTGGGACTGAATGTGAATCCAAAAAAAACCCATCGTCGTTTGATTTACAAGCAAAATATAAGCTTGAAGTTTTAAAACCCATTTGAATGGATCGAAGAATCATAGGTTACCAAAGAGTCGCTAAATTTTTGGTGTGATACTATACCAAAAGCTACTCTGGAATCCACTAGGCAGAACTAAACAATAGGGAACCATCGCAGCACTCAGCACACAGTCTTTACTGCGCTGTGTTTGCATAACAGGGTCCATGAGAACCTGTCCGACAGCATCCATGGAAGTTTTGTTGGATCTAACATCTCGTTACATTCATATTCAGACTCAAGTGAAAAGGGAAATATGTAGAATGACTGGTGGAAATATCGGGGCTGCGAGGTAGCTGAGCCGGAACCGAAACATTGCCCTATTGCCCGAGAGCCAAGCAGCTCTCAAAGCCCTCAAATCTCAGCAGGTAACTTCTAAACTGGTGAGGGAGCGCCTTGACAACTGAAAACCGGAACAATCGCGTATGTGTCCTCTGGTTCCGGGCATACTGGTATTGGGTAAACGAGATCGCGTTCAAAATCGTGAAAAGTAAGCGTCAACTCCCTTTGTTGGCCTAGAGCCCTTCTGTGGTATTGCGATGGGGACACCACCCACACTGGCCAAGGAAGAGGAGATTTTTAGAATGCATGGACTTATCGAAAAACAAAAAAGGATTTATTATTCGGTTTCTTACAGGGCACTGGAGGTTGAAATATCAACTCACCGAACTGGGAATTTACTTGGATGAGTACTGCAGATTCTGCAGAATAGAAAAGGAAACGGCTAAACATATGCTGAACCAGTGCCCTGCCCTAATGCACAAACGCAAAAGGTACTTTGGTGGATATCTAATAAAGGATGGCAGTATAAACTCCAGAGATTTAGGTTCGATACTAAAGTTTATCTCGGATGCTGGACTAAAGGAAATTCTTTAATCCAAGAAAGATGCCCAATAGATGTCAAGGTCGCATTGCATAATCCGCAACAATAATAATAATAATAGAACAGAACTCTGATAGAAACTCGACACTACGTGGTGATCGAAACTTTGTTATAACTGGCATGAGCATGTAAATAAAAAGTCGGTAAAAGATATCTAGTAAAAAAACAAGTGAAAACAATTTCAAATCCTGTCTGTTATTTTCAGCCACTGTATAGTTTTCGGATAATATTTCAGTGCCTCTGTTCGCAACTAATGTAACGTTTGGCAAACTATAGCCAACGCGCTGCGAGAAAGAAAATTTTAATTTAGGAACCGTTACAATTTTTATTATAAAAATCGCTCATTAGCGATTATTTTGTAACTTTTGTTTAATTCCTCATTAAATAACAGCTATGTTTGATTTTTATTTTATAAATCAAGAATAATAGTTAGTTTTGATTTTTATTTTGAAAGCCATAATTAACAGCTATTTATTATTTTTATTTTATAAATCTAAGATAACAGTTATTCATAAAAGTCAATTTAATTTTGTGGAGAAAATGATATGATTAATAAATAATTATTTGATTCCTCCTCAACTTATTTTCTGCGACAAATTGATACGACTCCTAAGTACGACTTAAAAAAGTTAAAGTTAGAGAATGAGTTTTATTGATAACTTTCATAAATAAAAGTCTTCTATAACAGTTATTTCTGATTAAAAAATCTAAATTATAAGTAACTGTAGTTTTTGATTTTTAAAATAAAAATTTAAAATAACTGTTATTTATGATTTTATTTATGATTTTTAAAACAAAAATAAAAAATAATTGTTATTTTTGACTAATAAAATCAAAGTCAAAAATAACTATTATGTTTTCAAACTTTGCGTAAAAATTTATTTTAAAATTTGATTCTCGTTGAAATAAAAAATCGATATAAAATGAATATGCTAATTTGCCATCTAAATTAAAGCAAAATGGAAATTCATCTTACCTTATGTTAATGTCGCTAGAATTATTTATAGTATGAAAGAAGTTGTGAAAAAGAAAATGATATAGTTTTGAGAAGATTTATAAACACAATGTGTATTTTATGGTAGCTTGTGAAAGATTTATAAAATAAACAAAAAATGCTTCTTACTTTCAGTGGAAGATTAGTAAACAATGTCGCTTTCAATAAAACACAAGAACACATTTTTCAATAGGAACAAAATCAAATTTATAAGATTATATTTGATTTGCAGAAATGTTGCAAAAACTTTCTACGAATAATTGTTTGTTTTTTTTTTCTAGATTCTATATTCCAGATTTAATAACTTTGCATATGACTGTATTTGTAATGTTTGTTTCTTAGGCAATAATCAACTTCACAACTTTTGTGTGGCGTGTCACCAACAGCCCATCTTCCACTCTACTTGTATATCACTTCCTCTCTTTTCAATTTTACTGCTTTTCATTCCCGCTCTTCGGTGGCTTTTCCATTCTCTATCTTTTATTCTAAGTTTTCAAAAGTGCTTGATTGAAGTTGACACTTTGGTTGTGGTTTAATTGTTTGTTGTTGTTGCAGCGATTGTTTTCCAAAGTAGTAACGCTCAAGCGCTTATATTTACTTATTACGCTTTGGATAAACTTTTTAAACGTTGCAAAAACGTTGAAAATGAAATCGATAATCTACACTTGATTTCATTCATTCATTCCTTTCTTTCTCTCGCTCCCTCTCTCGCTCACTCTTCCTCACTGATTATGTGTTATTTTAGCCGTTGGAGCTTTGCTTTTGTTTCAGCTGACAAAGTAAGAATAATGTGGTTGCCGCGTAGTAGAACTTTCGTTCTAATGTTGTATAAGTATTGCCACCATAAGTTAAGGAGATTAAACAAAGAAATTAATTTATTGTTGGCAAGCAAGTAAATGTGTATTTACATATGTATGTAGATGTATGTACATATCTAGTTTTTGTAATGCTTGGATGTGTGAGAAATAAAGTTTGTATAATGTGTGTATTTTGCAATGATTATATTATGTAAGAGAGATGCCTCCCTTGAATCGATTAAATAAAAAGTTGGGTAATGCAAAATTTCATAATGGATTTTTTCTTTATATGGATTCAGTAAAAAAAGCGATTGAAATACATATGTATATAAATAATCAGTATTCAAACTTTATATTTGTGAAATGCAGATAGAAAAATATCGTATTTCCTTATTTATCACATACATACTTACGCTAGGCTTAATAAACGAATGCAACATTTTGCCAAAACTTTTAGTTAGTATATTTTGGCGTTTTTGTTACTAAGAAGTTTTTATACTTGAAATTCTTCTGTTTTATCTTAACTTTTTTCGCCCGTATCCCTATCTATGTCTAATAGTTAAGATATCGAAAAGTTTTCGATAGATTGTAGAGCATAGAAACATATACACTGTTAAATCAGTTTAGAGATGAAACTGTAAAAGTTATCGATAACTACTAAAGCAATCAGAAATCGAACAAAATCTACGCCCACCTCTTAAATAACGGCAAATAAAACATTCAATATTTGAATAAATCATGTAGCGAATTCATTAACATTTGGTACGAAGAATATAAAAGTTTTATAATTTATTTTTGTTTATTTTTAAATAAATCCGTCAAAATTTTCAGAATAAAGAGTATTATATTAACTGATATTATTGCATACAAAAACCTCTGCCGGGTATTTGAAATTTTGTTGCACCCGATACTTAAATACTTCTTTACTTGTTCAAGGTACGCTTTTTCATGACAGAGATGCATTTGGTTAGTTGTTGCTTGATCAGGTAATTCATTTGGAAGTTTTTTTTTTCAAATCTAGTGAAATCTTTGGTCCATACTTTCGGTAAAATGATTCGCAGAATATTTTTCTACCTAAAATGTAAGCCCGTGATCTCGACTACGTTTGGTTTTGGGAGATAAATTAATTTGCGATCAGCACATTTTCATTCCCACTACAGTCGGTTCTAATCCTGTTTAGATCGGCTTACCCCATAAGTCGTCTGTCTCCTCTGGATCAACTTTTAGCAGCAGGGTTGTTCCACATCCTTCTGCTCAGGGCTGGCATCGAGCCAAACTCTGGATCAGAAACCTATTTTTGCTGCGTCTGCCAGAAAAGGCTCCATCCGAACTCCACTTCGGTAAGGTGTAATTCGTGCGACGGATGTAGCCATCTTAAGGCATGCTCAGGAACCGTCAGAGTCACAATAGTCTGTTATGCCGATGATTGCTCGATAATGGCAATTGGCAATGTAATTGATGACCTGTGTCCGATAGTGACCCTGCCCACTGCTTCACAGGCAGAAACCTGGCATTGTCCTCTACTAAGTCCTCGGCGACCCTTTTTACCACCTGGACGAAGGAGGTCAGGCTGGATTTCAACATCCATATCGATGGCACCACCATTCCAACGGTTAATCACTCGAGGATTCTGGGGGTTACATTTGTCAGCCTGCTCTCCTTCTCCACACTACCGCAATCGCCAACAAAGTACAGAGCCGCAACAATGTCCTCAAGTCGCTCGCCGGCAGCTCTTGAGGCAAATACAAAGAGACGTTTTTGGCAACATACATGACGATTGGCCGGCCGGTAATTAACTATGCTGCGCGCCAGTGTGGCCGCCGTAAGATACAGTGGATGAAACTGCAGACCTGCCAGAACGCCGCACTCCGCACGGTGATGGGATACCTGCTGATATCGCTGGAGGAACATCTCCATCAAGAGGTCAATATGCTCCGCGTTAAGGAGCGCAACCTCATGCTCAGCAAGCAGTTCCTTGCTGGGTGGCCCGAACAGGCATCTGCTTGCAGCGGAGCCACCCCCCAGGCACATCAGAAGGCATCTCCTAGAACTGAAGGACGAGATCCAGCCATATATAACGCAACCGATGGATCCGGAGGCGTATAAAGAGACAGTCATCACCACCATCGACTCTCGCCAGGCAAATGCCGTTATAGCAGTCGAACCACCACCAATAGCAGATGACGAGTCCCAGCTGCCTCGCGAGTCCCGCGTCACTCCGGCACAATAGCGATCTGGATATTATAGTAGGCTCAACTCCTACCTATCCAGAATCAACCCTGGCATACCCAACACATATCCGGCATGTGGAGATTCTCCGCGCGATACCAATCACCTATTCACGTGCCCTCTCAAACTCACTCATCTAACCCCCATCTCCCTCTGGTCCAACCCTGTTGAAACAGCACGTTTCCTGGGACTCCCCGTAGATTGGAATTATTCTTCTTCTTATTTTACACTACAACCGATATCAAGAATCTAAAGTAGTCCCTATTGGCAAAGTTTAATTAACTAATTTAACAAGAAATCATCTAATGGGGCACTGAAAATCCGCGTGTAACCCACGAAGAGCCATTACACCCGCTCAAAGTCACTGTATGGTGTGCTGTTTTCGCTGGAGGAGTCATCGGGCCTTTTTTCTTCGAAGACGTCGCGGGCCAAACGGTTACTGTGAATGGTGAGCGCTACAGAGCAATCATCAACGAGTTCTTTTTTCCGCAACTTGATGAATTGGGATTGCAAAACATGTGGTTCCAACAGGACGGTGCAACGGCACTCACTGCATGTCCCACAACCGATATGCTGAAGGATGCATTTCCCGGGCGCCTAATCTCCCGTTTTGGCGATTTGCACTGGCCAGCAAGATCGCCTGATTTGACCGCTCCAGACTTCTGTTTGTGAGGCTTTTTGAGGTCGCGGGTTTATGTCAACAAGCCTCAGACTCTTGCAGCTCTTAAAGAGAATATCTGTCAAGAATGTGAGGACCTATCGCCGGAAGTTTTTGCCAAAGTGATGGAAAATGCCATAAAAAGGGCTCAAATGACAATCAACTGTGGCGGCGGCCATTTACATGACATTATATTCTCGACTTGATGTAAAAAAATTAAAAGACCAAATAAAAATAATCCACAAGAAGAATCAAAGTTTTTCATTTTTTTTTAAATTACAGCCAAAAAACATCGGAAGTTTACTTTTGCGCCACCTTGTATATGAAGTTTCAGTATGAGTGTAGCTATCCTGTCGGAAATAGAATTACTTTAAAAGCAATTGAAAAAGTACTATTGTACAAATTACAAGTGGTTGAAATTCTTTCCTTTTTCTTGCAACCAACTAACTTTATTAACAAGTGGTTGAAATTCTTTCCTTTTTGCAACCAACTAACTTTATTAACATGCTAGGCGATATGCTAGGAGTAAATATCTGACTATGCATTTGATTTCAACTACTGTTGAATATGACAAAAAGAAAGAATATGACGGAAAGATCAAAATAATTTTTTTTTTCAGCTACAATAAAATGCTTTTCCAACTATATTTGAAATACCGTTTTTTCAAACTGTTTTAAAATCAGGCTAAGTACCAATTACTTTCAAACCTGTTCGTTTTCAATTATTTAAATAAGTAGACTGCTTTATACTAACTATACAATTTTTATTTTTCTTTTAAACAAAATTACATTTTAATTTCAAATCAGTATACAATTTAAAAATAATTACATCACTATTTCGAGTATCATTTCTGTAAAGTAGTGACAGTTTAGTCAGTGTCAGTTTCTTGTTCAATTACGTTGCTTTAAAGGAAAAAATTTCAATAACTTAATATTTACTCGTACTAGTTTTTGTAAAAGAAAAAAAAAATACTTACTTATATATTTTGTTTGCTATTTACTTACATAGATTTACCTGCATATATTTTATGAGAACTACTTATTAATAAAAACTCGAATGCATCACTGAAATATTTCGCTTGGTTGTGCACTTTCTTAGGAATACAAAATTTAAGGATGGCAGACGCGTATAACGGCATCTAAGAACGAGTTGAAAGCGCGTGAGAAAAAAGTGAATTTATACCGCAATGAATGTAACAAAAAATCGAGTAACAATGCAAAATTACAACTACAACGACGACAGGGCACTTAAGCCAACAAATGACAGAACTACTTTCTTAATTTCTTTTTTAGACAAAAGCCATTAAAATAAATGTGGAACTTAAAGAAATTCTGCTAAATGGTAATGCATGAGAGCATACATACAATACTCTTACAAATGCATAATTAAAAACGGAAATTAAATGCAATGTTGAAGTAAGAAGACGTATTGTTTGAGTAGAAGTGGTAAAAGTGGTTGAACTTTTGAGAAATGTTCTTAAAAAAATTTAAAAGGCCACTTTTTTAATGTTCAGCTATTTTATGGTGAAATCAAACATTTTACTGAACTCGAGTAGAAGTATATAGATTAAATATCAAATATATTATTAATAATTATTTTGAAACAAAAAAAATTGATTAATGAACCGCAACTTAGAAACAATGTCTCTTTCCTACAAATCTATTTCATAGTAGAACGCAAAGCCCTAAGCCGCAACTCTATGTTAAAATTTCTGCTGATGGCTCTTTGTAAAAATTATACTCATTTGTTTATTTGTATTTGTGTTTTTAATTGGAGACGTAGTAACATTTTTTCAATAAGTAAAAAAAAATGTTGGGGGTAAATATAATTAACTGCTGCAATTGGGTCTTTTTCCATTTAATTTTATGATTAAATTTTTTGTTTCTTTCCAGAGCATTTCATTGCATTCTATGATTTTGTGTTCTCTTTTCTTGAGCCCAGTTGTAAATAATTTTGCTACCATAAAAATGGGAAAGATTTTTCTGCCGAAAGTTAGAAAATTAATCCGTATAACTCAACCAAAATTCGTATATATAATGATAATGAATTTATTTAATGATATATATATATATTTTCAATGATGAGGGTAGCTGTTTTGTTTCCAGAAAAAAAAAACAAGAAAACAAATTTTGTGACGTCATAATTATACGACAGGGTCTTATTGACAAATTTCGTCACCTAATTTCTATGTAAATAATTTTTAGTTTATTTGTATCACCATATAGTTTATTGTACCGTAAAACCCATCTAAATTCCAGCTTTAAACTTTGTGCAAATTTAGAAACAATGAAAATAATAAAATAGTGAAAGATAATTATTATTTATTTATTTATTTTTTTTTATTTTTTTATATTTTTATTTTATTTATTTAAATTCAGTCAAAAGAACACAATCCTTACTGACTATTAACAAAAGTGCTTAAAAACTATTTAAAGTAATTATATAATACACCGCGAACTGTGCACCTTGGAAAAGATGGATCAAGATCAATTATAAGATTCATTTCCGAAAAAGTTCGCATCAGAGGAGCATTTTTAGCATAATTAGTACTAGAAAATCCAATATAAAACATGGAGAACTGTCTCAAACTGCGTGAAGGGATATTAAAAGTTAACCTTGCCAAGAGGTCAGAACAGTTTATTGATCCGGTTAAGATATTTGTAACGAAGGAGCAGGCGAGAAAGGCACTTCTCCTATTTAAAGTCATTAAATTCAAGAGAAGACAACGAGATTCATAAGCGGGCAAAGGGTCACTAAATTTTAACAAGCGAAGAGCAAATTTGATAAAATTTTTTTGAATGCGTTCTATACGATTGATATCCGAGACTTGATGAGGCCTCCAGATAACAGAGGCGTAATCCAGCCTACAGCTCACAAAAGTTGTAAACTGAAGTTTTAGTGTATATGGATCAGAAAAAGCTATGCTACTACGTCGGATAAAAGCTAACATGGCATAAGACCAAAAACAGTCATCCTTTAACACAACCAGGTTGGTAACTGTGGATCTGCCTTTAACAAATCCATGCTGATTAGGAGAAATCAAACTGCTGACAGAAAAAACCAACTTTTCTTTAATGATACATTCAAAGAGTTTAGAAACCGTAGATAGTTTCGAAATAGGCCGATAGTTGCGAACATCATTTTTTGTTACCACTTTTAAAGATAGGGGTAATTGAGGTTTTTTTTTCCAATCATAAATAAAATCACCAGAAGATAGAGACTTATTAAAGATTAACGTTAAAGGTATAACAAAAGCAGGACACATTTTAAGAAGTACAACGGACATCCCGTCAACATCCATGAGTTTAGAAGGTTTTAGACAGGATATACCTCTTAAGACATCATCCTCCGTTATTTTAACAGACCCAAAGGAGAGCGAGGAATTGGATGCAAAACTATCCCCAACTACATTTTCAGTGTCTGTGTCGAAATTAGCACTAAAAAATTCTGCAAAAAAGTTGGCCGCATCTTCAGCCGAGTTAGCGTGCTTATCTTTGAAAAAACCGAAGAAGGAATATTAGAGCCTGATTTCATGGATTTCAAGTA
Organism: Anomoia purmunda; assembly: GCA_951828415.1. NCBI lineage: Eukaryota > Metazoa > Arthropoda > Insecta > Diptera > Tephritidae > Anomoia > Anomoia purmunda. Next base: position 27,911,834 of record OX639996.1, on the reverse strand, counting down.
ACTCTAAAATACTTTCGGATTACTTTTAATACTACTGGCTTCATACTTTTTCATGTACTTTTTATACAATGCTCTAGCTAAAATGTTGAATTTTAACAAATAAAATTTGTAACGACCGAAATAATGCGAAAGACCATATATGTACCTTGAATCTTCTATGAAATTTGTTTTTCAAATTTCTCAAGTGTTTCAGTTCATTATTGTACCAGGGTAACTTAAAGGAACGCCTAGGGAACGTTGGAGTCAATTTGAGACACAATTCATAAGTCGTATATCTGAAAAGCTCGAATGATTTTACCGCATTAAGGTGCATAAACAATTGTCGCCAGTCGTAACTACGCGCCACTGAGTTAGAATATATAAAATTACATAAATCATAATTTAGTTTGATCCATCTACTTCCGAAAGGCACAGTAGGAAAATCATAAAATTCAATGCTTAAAACTAATGGTATACGATGTAAAGTAACTGCTGAAATTGGAGAGTGACATTCATCCAACTTAAAGTTTAAGTTGCTACTTACAAAAACTAGATCTAAAATTCGATTATTATTGTTAGCAAAATGATTAATTTGGGATAACCCATTACTTAACAGACTATCAGTTACATAACTTTCAGTTTCACTATTTACTTTGACAGGAGTTAGCGAAAAAGAATTATTTAAGAAAGACCAAGATATATTGCTTAAATTAAAGTCACCAAGAACGCAGAGCTGATAATCGCAAGCCTTGGTTGAGACATTGACAATATTATCTGCATGCGCCTTATAGATGTCATCGCTGCTATTAGGAGGGATGTATGAGGCACATATAAAAAGTAACTCTGACGAACAACGAACTCTAACACAGAGTTGGTCGAGGAGCGAGTAAGCATTAAAAAGTTGAACGACCGAGGAACTAAAGTCACGTTTTATAGCTATTAAAACTCTACCACCTCTAGTAACTGCAGTTTTATTAGCATCTCGCAAAGGCGATAAACATTAAAGACATTGGGATTAAAATATTCATTGTAGAAAAATTTTGCATTTAGCCAGGTTTCAATAATGGCAAAAATATCAAAATTTTGATGTGCACTGACTCTACGAAACTCTTTGGCCTTCGTTCTCATTCCAGACACATTATGAAAATAAATTCGAAGATTTTTAAGTGACTCAGTAACGCGACTGGGGCAACTAAGTTGGCATTGGCTGACTTTCCTGTCGTGCCAAAAATTGAAAAGGGCGTATAGTTACATTATGGTATGATGGCGTTCACTTGAAGCATCGAGTTTGATGGATGTGTTGTTGTATGAGAAAAATTGCTACAAAAACCTTGAATTAGTAAAATTTGAAAATTTTTTGGTTATTTTAAATAGCACAATTGCATTGCTGAAATTGTGTTTATTGTCATAAATTTTCTACGTAGAGAATAAAATTAAATAAAATTAACTTTTAACTAATAAACTTTTCTTTTACCTTTGCAGCGCGGTAGTCGGTATCACGCTCATCGTCACAACCAACGTTCGCAGTCCTTAAATCGCGGTCAAGCGCTTTCACAAGCAGATGTAAGCGGAATGTGGTGACATCGGGGTGCCTCAGGTAAAGGTAAATATCTGAATCAAAATACTTAACAAATTTATAAATATTCGTTTCTTATAAGAAAGCGCTTTTTGTTAGGGAATAGATGAATGAAATTATAAGTAGCCATTTCCGAAAATAGCCACAATTTATTTAATTAGAATTTGCTTGCATTTTGAAACGATGAGCGGCAAAAGGTATATGGTGACATAAAAAAAAGATATATTTAGAAGTGGAGCAGAGCACGGACTCCCCTACCTTGGAAGAAGCGGGTGCAGAAGGATTTGACTTTACTAGGGATATCCAGCTGGCGCCAGTTACCAAAGTATAGGTGCGAATTGCGTGCCATGTTGGAATCGGCCAAAATCGCCTAGGCGGTTATAGCGTAAATTAAGAAGACAAAAGATTCATATTTAATTTAGATATATATATATACATATATATATATATATAGGGAACGAAAAATTGCAGATAATCGTAAAATAAATTTGTGTTATTTTGAGGTTTATGATTATTCGATAATTTTTTTCCGTTGTTTGTTTGTCATATTTGATATTTGTTGGATGTTGGAGTTTTAAGTGATTTAAAGGTTAAGAGAAATAATCCAAAACTAAAGTAACTAAAGTTATTCATAAAAGGTAATGCTTGTTATTTTTATATAAATGATTATTTTTTTTCCGACTTTATTATTATACTCAAGAGCCAAGGGTATTATACTTTGTTCCCCTAACGGTTGCTTGTAAAAGCATAAAGCAACTGAAATGGATAAAGACATGTATCTACTAGACGTCTTGTTTAAAATCAACTATCCAGCTTTTCGACTAATCGACTAGTCCATTAGTCGAGTAATCTGAAATTCCAACTAAAAGCAGGGCTGATCGCAGGCCATGGGAATTAGTTAAGTGAACGCAAGTCACTTATGGTATGCAAATAATACCAGAATGCAGTCTTCATTTGATCGCAAATTAATGAAGGATATTTAAATGAGCGAAAGTCACTTAAACAAAGAGTTAGTCGACTAGTTGCTTACGGTCGGTTAGTTGAAAAAGTCGAAAGGAAACGGTTATATGAAATCGACTATTTTTTGAAACAACATCTGCTAATCGATTAACCGGAGTCGATTGAAAAGAGCTCTAGTGTCTACTAAAATTTTTAGAATTACTCTTGTAAATATAGAGCTAACTCAGCGAAACTTGTTATACACATTGCCCGGGACACAAGCTAGTTTGGTGTTGAATAATAACCACGCCCACATAACGGGTTTATTTTGTGAAAATCAATTGAATTCGATATTTCCGTAACCAGTAAATTTAATTTCCTCAAATTTCGTACATTGGATTATGAGCAGCCCATACATATCTGTATCAAACAGTTGCGGACCTAGTTATAAGGAATTCGGCGTTTTATTGCACAGGAAGTGCCGCCGCCCATTGTTTCAAAATAAAACACAGTTTGATCTATAAGACATATGTATGCTCATACTTATATACCCAAATATTATTCATCTGCACCGAATAGTTGCGAATACATATAGAACGAATTCAAATTTTCTCTTCCATGGAGGCGTGGCACCTCTCACTTTTCCAAATTTGTATATGTATATCCTATGTTGAGCCGGATACCACATGTACTACCTGTAAAAATTTCATAAAGATCGGCTGAGTACTTTGGATGCCTATAAAGGACTCTGATTAATTTGTGTATATTAGATTAAGTTTTGTTGATTGCATACAATAAGTATGGTTTATTTGAAATAAATACTTGCTTATACTCTTCCTAACTTGTTTATTATTTATTTATAATTTGTATCTTTTTTTTTTTGTTTTATTTTGTTACTGACGTTGTCAATTTTTTGTTCTGTTACATTGGGCAGGTCTGATTTTTCGGAAGTCACGGCAATGAATTTGTAAAACTTTAAAAATTGTAACTGCAATTGAAACGGTTGGTGTCTTTGCAGCTCCGTATTGCGTAATCTAGTATCATTAAACAATCTAACTGCACCCAGGAATCCCCTATAATTGGCAAAGAGTTAAAAAAGAGGGAGGCTACGCTCTTCATAAATATTTTCGAAACTAAGTCAAATTTCTGTCGTTATATATCAATATTGCAATATTTAATTTAACCTAATAATTGAATTGTGTATTACCTTTTGAACAGGTGGCAACTCTCCAAAAATATTTTTGAAAAACATTTTTTGTTTACTTTTTTAGTTTGACATCCATAGTGTAATATTTTCGTAATATAGTCAATTGAATTAAATTTAGTTTTTTTAAAGTTGTGGCAACTCTCTTCAAAATCACTATCGAAAAAAACATTATTTAATTTATTTCAATTGAATTAACTATTTTAAACAGGTAGCAACCCTCGCCAAAAATATCTTCGAAATAAAGCTTTCGTAAACCTCTTTCTTTTGGCACTCATATTAGGATAGTTTGGTTAACTTATTAATTAAATTTATTTAAAATTATAAAAAAAATTGCCTGTATATTAAGTCAGGGCGTAACCTATTTATGTGCTAAATGTTTTTAAAATCCGTATCGCTTTTTCGGGTAGTCACTCATTCACAAACATTCACGCATACTAAGTGAAAGGGATTAAAATACGTTGAAAATATTAGGCGCCTTTTACACTGACGCATAATAAATGTTACGACTATATATTAACCACGCCCATTTACCTGGGTTTTATACTCTCACCGAATACCTTCCTCCTTATTTTGTTCTATCTCCATTATCCCTTCCCAGTGACGTTAAACTGTCAACACAACCGTTCCCTTTCTCTCTACTCATTCGCCGTGTTCCTAAAAATGCTGTTATCAAATAAATAAATAAAAATTAAGGGCTTTGAGTGAAACACATTTTTGAAACGATGCCACCGCTTAAGCGATTTTGGCCGAGTTCAACAAATTGTGCCAGTCGCTACTTCCTCCTGTTAACTGACGCCAATTGGAAATATCAACTGACGTCAAACTCTTTACCACCAGCTGGTACCGGCTGTAGCATTTCGTTCATTCGCATGACATGTCCCAGCCAACGTAGCCGCTGTATTTTAAATTGCTGGACTATGTCTATGTCGCGGTATTGTTCATACAGCTCATCGATCGATCGTCTGCGGTATTCGTCATCGCAAAGACGTATAGGTACATAAATCTTTCGGAGAATCATGTTGAGAGACTTATAGCGTGTAGTTTTGATTCGTCAAGAGGGGCCTTTACTGCGCAATTGCTTCCTCAGCCCAAACTAGCACTTGTTGGCAAGAGAGATTCTACGTTGGATTTCCGGGCTGACATTATTGCAGGTGAAAATGCTGGTTCCCAGATAAACAAAACCCTCCACATTTACAAAATTGTAAATGTCAACAGTGATGCTCAGGTACTTAGTTTTGCAGATTTCACAAAAATATGGTGGGTGTCTATCCTTATTTCTCGGGTCTTTTCCAAAATTTGGCATATCGTGAATATTTGGTCGGTAGATTTCTTAGATCTGAAGCCACACTGATATCGTCCAATCGATTCGTTCACGGCGCGCTTAAGTCGTTCACACAATATGCTCGACAGAATATTATATGCTATGCTAAGGAGACTGATCCCGCGGTAGTAGGCGCACATGGCAGGATCGCCCTTTTTGTGGATTGGACAGAGTACACTGAAATTCCAATCAGCTGCATGCACTTTACCAGCCCCTCGTCGCCTCACTTGATTGGCCCGGCTCGAAATCAAACATATAATGAGGATCCAATTAAAAGTAATTCATATTACTTTTTACCACAAAAAGGAAGGGATTTGGGGTTGAGCAAAATGGTTAGTTCACGTTTCTTCCCAACATTTTTGTTATCAAAATTAAAAAAAAAATCTGTCTTATAACGAATGCTTATTTCCGTCAATGGTGTTTTACTTTAATTTCCTCATTTTCCCATTTCAGCTGCAGGAGGTCAGGGTGGTTGTGCCAGCTGCGCCATGGGTAACAAGTTAAGCTGCTCCTGTGCGCCATTGATGCGCAAAGCGTATCGGTACGAGGACTCACCATGGCAAACATCGCGTCGACGCGACGGGCATTTATTAAGGTAAGCTAAATAGATAAATTATTTTGCAAATTAAGCAATTACATATGTAAATGTGGAAACAATACAAATGGTTTCTATATTTATTTTATATTTAGTTTTTGTTTTAGTATACTTTTAAAAATTTGAAAAAAAACAACATCTATGAAATTATAAAACTCAAAATTAATTTCCGTGACTTTTTCTTTCTTTTGTCTCTTTTCTTTACGCCGATTTGTTTTTCCTGTGGTCTCCTCTTCTCTTTACCAACGTCCACCGCTCCATAACCAACCAACAAATCAACACCACCAATCGTCCAAACAACAAAACAAATCTAACATAAATCTAAATCTTAATTCAAATCAAAATCAATGGAAAACATTAAAAAAAATATCTAAAATATATAACTACTGTATAAATAAAATCACAATAATAAACGTTCTGCTCAAATTCAACAACTACACCAAAAAAAAAAAACCAACAAAAATTGGAAATTCACTTAAAAACTGCCACCAAAATATTCGCTACAACAAAACAATCTAAAAACATTTGTAAATTCAATTATACAATTATCCAACTAACAAATAATTTATGGAATTCAATTCATTACAAAAATGAAAATACGTACAATAACAAAAACACCCTGTATTCCTTTTAAACTTTCGTACCTCGTTTTCGCATTTTGTATATATACATATATATAAATATGTATTTGTGTATATTTGTGAAATTAATATTTGATCGTTATTATTATCTGAATACATGCATACACAAAATAACTATTGTTAAATGCCTATATAATCAAATCACACACACATATTCAATGAATATGGCTAATCTACGCCAGTTCATTCAGGTTGTGGGCTGAGGTATTTCATGTTTCGGCAAGCGGCGCCGGTACCGTTAAATGGCAGCAAGTATCTGAAGATTTGGTTCCTGTTAATATAACCTGCATCCAGGACTCACCGGAATGCGTATTTCATATAACGGCCTACAACAGTCAGGTCGATAAAATATTGGACGTACGACTCGTACAGCCAGGTAAGTAGAGAGACGGAGAGAGAGAGAGAGAGAGAAAGAGAGAGAGAGAGAGTGAGTTTATTTAACAAAAATTTTGTAAATAAATTTATTACAACGCAAAACAATTTCATGACGATTATCTGGGAGCGGCAGGATTCTAATTTTAAATAAAACTGCTATACCCATGTAGTAAAATAAACTAACCTTTTCAAATGATTTTGGAAAATTATTCCTTAGCACAAATCTATGTACGATGAGCATAGAATTTACAAGAACTAAAATAAAAACTAGTACAACAGAACAAACAAGTAGAAATTATCGAAATATTTATTTATTTATTATAGCTGTCGCTATGATCTGGCGCCCAAATCAGTCCGATTTGAAAGTATTCAGAGGCGGCGGATAGAGAAGTCAGGCACCTCCCAACCAGTTTCTACTTAATTAGTTTCCTACCTATTACAGACCCTAAGGTCTTGATTGCCGTCTGGCTGTTAGAATAAATATTGACCTGTCTAAAATGTATTGCACTAATCTTTCATAGCGAATACCTCCGCTTCAAATACACTGAAACAGTCTGTAATCCTAAATCTTGGGCTGACCGAAAGCTCCTTTTCGAAGACACTTCCGCCAACTTTCTTCCCCTAATTAGATGTGAGGCGAAAAGGATCGATTTGCGGCTAGAATCGGCAAGCATCGACTGCTTTATTGAGGGCAAAATTTGAAGTTTGTAAGAATTTTAGAATGAGAACTTCTATTGCAATAGAAACAAAAACAAAGCCAGTAGTTAGTTTTAAAATAAAACGAAATAAAGTTTTTCTTGTCTTAATTCTACGTTTATCGATATTTCGACTTCAGTTTAATATTATCTTCATTAATTATTGACTATTCCTGATCGAAAAACTTAATTTTGTTTTTATATATTTAACTAATGGCATTGAGCTCAAAACCGTTAAATAAATTTAGAATTTAATTCTGCAGGATTGTCACGACGTCCTTATTTTATTTTTGTCTTATTTCCAGTTATTAAATTAATAATGTACAGAGGGATAAGACATATTCACCGCCTATCTCAATCTCGGTACTGATCATGTTCCTCTTGCCAGACTACAGTGGTTTATATTTATTTTCCCAATTTCTTCGATCGATTCTGCCTTTAGAAATGGCAAATACAGCCCCTTCCAATTGACGTTTGCGACAATCGTTCGACGACCATTGCCATTCTTATTATGGTGTGTAGCGACCAATCACATAATTTAGTAAAGGATTGTATTGTATTTCGTCATTTAGAAATTTAAATTTATTAAAAATTGTTTGGGATATGTTACAGTGAGCTACTCTGAAAATGGTACAGTGTTTATTTTTGCAATATTGACAACATTTTTCATGTTCATTTTTTTCGTTAAGTTTGTTAAGTTCACTCAATAATATAAACATTAAAAATTTAAATTTTAAGCTTTTAAAATTTTGTACAAATATTTAAGAAATTTGAGAAAGTTTACCCTTTCTTAAAACAGCAAGTATAAAAAAACAATGTACATTTTTGGAAGGCTTCAAATTGAACTATAATTGAAAGAGCTATAAATTTATAAATTCTGATGTGTTGAAAAAAGTTTATTTGGAAAATGTGTTCATATTGCAAACAAAAGACACGCGTGCGCCTAAATGCACGAGCCAGAAGTAAAGATTCTTTGTGCTAGTAAAAATTAATAAAACTAGCCGTAGTAATTACTAGTAGCATTAGTAAAAATATTGATAGAAATTATTAGTACAATTAGTAAAAATGGTAGTACAAATTAGTAGTAGCATTAGTAAAAATAGTGGTAGAACTTGGTAAAAATAGTGACAGAAATTAGTAAAAAATAGCGGTAGAAATGAGTAGTAGGATTAGTAAAAATAGTGGTGAAAGTAGTAAAATGATGGTAGAAAGTAGTGGTTGAAATTAGTAAAAATAGTAGAAGAAATTAGTAGTAGTGGTAGAAATTAGTAGTACCATTAGTAAAAATGGTGGTTGAAATTAGTAGTAGGATTAGTAAAAATAGCGGTGAAAGTAGTAAAATAGTGGTAGAAAATAGTGGTTGAAACTAGTAAACTAGTGGCAGAAATTGCTAAAAGTAGTAGTATAAACTAGTAAATGTAGTGGTAGAAAATATTAAAAATAGTGTTAGAAATTAGTAGTATCAGTAATAAAAATAGTGATAGAAATAAGTAGAAAATAGAAGTGGCATGAGTAAGAGTAGTGGTAAGAATTAGTAGTAGCAGTTATAAAAATAGTTTTAGAAATAAGTAGAAAATAGAAGTGGCATGAGTAAGAGTAGTGGTAGAAATTAGTAAAAATAGTGGTAAAAATTATTAGTAGCAGTTATAAAAATAGTGGTAGAAATAAGTAGAAAATAGAAGTGACATGAGTAAGAGTAGTGGTAAGAATTAGTAGTAGCAGTTATAAAAATAGTTTTAGAAATAAGTAGAAAATAGAAGTGGCATGAGTAAGAGTAGTGGTAGAAATTAGTAAAAATAGTGGTAGAAATTATTAGTAGCAGTTATAAAAATAGTGGTAGAAATAAGTAGAAAATAGAAGTGACATGAGTAAGAGTAGTGGTAAGAATTAGTAGTAGCGGTAATAAAAATAGTGGTAGAAATAAGTAGAAATTAGTAGTAGCAGTAATAAAAATAGTAGTGGAAATAAGTAGAAAATAGTAGTAGCATGAGTAAGAGTAGTGGTAGAAATTAGTAAAAATGGTGGTAGAAATTAGTAAAAAATAGTTGAAGACATTAGTGAGAATAGTGGTTGAAATTAGTAAAGCTATTCTGACGCGACTTTCATTATGCGACATTCTTACTTCACTTTCACTGTGATTTACTGTAGGCTGTACTTTTCACAATTTATATTACATATATTATTTCACTATTTTGCATACTATCTAAACTCTTTTAAATATTTTCAGGAACTCGCATCGGACAAGCATCAGAATGCTTTGTGTATTGGAAGGATCCGATGACCAACGATACATGGGGTCTCAATTTCACTTCACCTATAGATGCAAAACAATTTCGAGAATGTTGTGTAAGTATTCTCATGCGGATTAGCAAGGCCGACAACTACAACCAAAGCGAACTATAGTCAAATGCATAGAGGATTATCCTAGTCGCTTGCATAAGCTTACGACACATAGCTACACATATGCACATAGATATTATATACAAATATATACAAATAAATTATGTGCACATATGTAGAAATGAATATAAATTCATGCGGATATGTGCGAATGCTTATGGAGAGAGGAGAGGAAGAGCAGCAAGGGAAGTCCAAAATGTTGATGATAATGTTTGCTTTGCTTTTACGTATGTCCGACAAGGTTCAGTGCAAAATTAAAAATTAAATTAAAATTAAAAAATAAAAAGTGCCATGCGATTTTTGGAAAAAATTTATAAAATTTTAATAAATAAAAACAATGCACTTTCGTAGATTATCGCGCTTTAAGAACTTTCCAAAGTTTTAAAATCAGAAAGTGAGCTAGTAGTTAAATTAAAAGAGTATAAAATATTAATCAGACTAAACCAATTGGTAGTTTTGCAGATTTTAATATGTAACCTATCCCACAAGCGGATAGATTTAAAGAATTTTAAATAATATAAACTAATTTTTCAGAAGTACATACATATTTGATAAGCTAAAGTGGTAGTTATTTGTAATCTTGTGTTGTTCATTGAATCATTGTCATTTCTTTGAAGTAAATCTAATATTCTACATACATATTTACATGCTTAAATATATCTATGTTTATTTGCTATAGAATTTAATTGAAATCATAAATCACAAAGTAGTTATTGCCATGTCCTTTCATGCTTACATTCAATCGCATTCATAGAGTTTGGTATTTGAAAAATTTTGATATACTCATATCAACTCATGCTCGCAACTTGTTGTTGATAAAAATATGTAGATCTGTGGAACTCCTCCCTTGAATACTGAAAGAATCTGGAATTAAGAAGCGCTTTTTAAATTGTCGACTCTATTTTACCTAATCAGGATCTAATTATAAACAAAGTTTTTATATGCCTTATTTTACAAATAATTAGGGCGCTAAATTTAATAAATTTCTATTTTTTCTTAATATTGTAGCAAAGGAAAAGAAATAAAAAATAGGTAAAATAAGTTTCCGATAGAGTGAGTAATCTATAGAGTGCTTCTGATAAAGCGCTTCCTGTTAGAGCTGCATTAGAAGGTCCCTGAAAAGTCTCTAGATTAAAGTTCAGCTGGGAAAATTTGTCTCCAGCAGTTAGGGAATCAATCGCTAAATCAATTTAAATTCTACTAAGCTCAAAATGTGGTCATCATCGCGATGATTCTAATACATAACTGGATGTTTGGTTTACTATTGGCATTGAAGGGGCATGTCCCAACTTTTGGAGCACCAAATAACTTGGCCGCACCAGTTGAGTGCTACAAGGTATTTTGTAGAAGTCCCGAATGATTAATCGCTCATTTATAAAACAAGTTTGAAACCCACACAGACTCAAAAATATATTTTCTGCTTTTATTTTACTAACAGCATAGGTAAAGGAAAGGTCCAGGTTAAATATTGAGATCATTTGAGATAAGGCTTCCTATTTTTTAACTCATATCTATTCTCAGAAAGTTGGGACACAAGTAAGATTAGTTAGCGATTTACAGAATTGGAAAGCATTGCTTGGCTATATTTTATATTTTTCTAAAGATCCATGCTATCACAATTCGAAAATGGTAGCCCTTCTTAGCTTGTTAGTTTTCCTTTTGCCATGAGAGTTTTCTGCCTGGTTTCCAACTTCATGAGCCTCTAAATTTTCCTTTAGATTTATGAAGTCCGTCTAACGTTTGTTTTCTTCGCGACTGTGGACCTCCAATCGAAGGAACCGTAACTAATAAAAAAACTTTATATTTATCCTGGTACTGAATAACAATAATAAGAAAAGGGGGGATTCCAACCTGTAGTTCAAAAAGTTCGCTTTGAGCCTTCGACCGACGAGTATGAAAGCTTAGTAGCACAGATCTATCGCTAGATATTCCAAGCATAAAAATGGCAGCCAATTTTTTTCCAAAGCCAGGTACCTAAAACAACTGTTATATCGAATTTACAAATCGAAAACATTGCTCAAGTTCTTAGATGAAACATATTTTTTATTTCGCCGATAGGAGTCATATCTTGGCATTTATTTTTTGCGTTGCCTGGTAACTGTTATACAGTAGCAATATTTTTTCCATTCCAATAATAGTTATTATCTGTATCTTATATTTATTTTATCTGTATCTTTATCTTCAATTCCATTTTCATCATCTTCATGTACTTCTCCGTCCCCATGTTGATCAAATTGGCAACAAAAAAAAAAATAAAAAATATTTCGCCTGCATTACAGTTACTAGCAAATAACTGTGTTTGGTAGTAATTATAATAGATATTTCTCCTGCGTAACAGTTATCTAACAACATAAAAAATAAAAGCTGAAATATAACTTTTATTATCGAATTAAAAAATATTTCTCACATATTAATTGTTATAGAACAATGTTTTTGCGATAAAACATATAACTGTTATATTCCTGAGTAAGACCAAAACGAAAAATATATAAAGTAATTAATATAAGTTCTTGTTCCTGGTTCTTCTCTCTGTCTGGTCGCCTACCTAGTTCTGGACAGTGCCAGAGAAAAATATGAGCACTCTCCTCCTCTGCTATTTACGATTCACGATAATAACTATAATAATGATACCAAAAAACTTTGTACAGTGATAGTGTTCTAGCATTTTCGAAAAATTTCGCAGTCCGAGACTTAGTTCTTCGAACTTAATCATCTTTAATCAGTATATCTATTTTTCTGTTACGTTTAATGTCACAATTTCTACTAATCTCGTCATCTGTTTAGCGAAATTTTACAAAAATTAAATTTAGAAAGCAGTGATGTTGGCTAAGCCTGAAAAACCATCACTTCTTAGGGTAGCTGCCGAATTTATAATCACAAACTTAAACGATCACCTGTGTTTCATTAAGGAATGTAATTGGATCCTGTGTTATGAGAGCGGACGGAACATATTGCCATTGAGCTTAATGGGTCTAAGCGTGCCCTCATCCAATGCAATGGGATTGATTATAAACTAACCAAAGGCCAAAACTTTCTGGCTTGAAAGTGAAGGGAAAATCGCAAACTCTTACTCGTCCCTTCAGTGGCATTTCTATACCCATAAAAAGATAGTTACCTCACTACACTCCAACATCTTTGATACCATTTTGTTCTCCCAAATCAAACTTCAATTTTGATAATAAATTATAGTAGCTTGGCCCAAAGCCGCACAATAAAATATATGGTTGATGAACTAGCACAGTGAAAACACATTCCTTAATGGCGGCTTTGTATACACCCGTTTTTTTTTTATACAAGAAGAATGCATCGCAAGCCTTTCTCCGTAGAGTGGAACTAGAATCCTAACTAGAACTCCTTGTTTCTCCGGTACTACCATCAGGTATTTCGACGGGGAGCAGTTTTGAGCATAAAACTCTATCGTTCGCTTTGTCTCAGCACAGTTCGTCGTAAGCTGCATCAGCTTGGCACCGCCCCCGTAGTAATTTGCCCACCCTCTCCTACGACCCATTTTGTATGAACGGTACGGCCTAAACCGCGCAACTTTATTTTGAGAGTCAAGGTCGTGCGAGCGTAATGTTTTTCAGGATCTATTTATTAATTAATTTTTACTTTCGACATAAAAAAAAATCAGATATCTATTTAGATCTACAAAATATTACAAAGTATACAAATCTATATGTTACCAGTTACTTCAAATTATATATCCACACTATCTAGACAATATTATTTGCGATGCCTAGCGCACCGGGCGAAAATACTTCTCGTTACTGTGTATTTTGGTTCTGGTCGGAAAGGCCGAGTTTCCAATCAATGCCTAAACTACAAGCTGGGTATCGAGCAAAGACTAGTCTCCAGACTTCCTTTATCAGTCGTTGGCGGAAAGCCTGTGTATTTACGTTTGGAAAGGCCGCTTCTCCGATCCGTACTTCTGTCGTCATTATTTTGCAAAAAAGGCAGACGGAAAGGTTTAGTTTCCGCTTCACACTGAGGCACGCTGTTGAGCATTGTCGGAGAGACCGAGTCTAACTATTCTCAGTCTATTTTGTTTTCCCAGTTTAGCAATTATTGCTCCTGCGGCGGTATTTGCCTCTACCCAGTTGGTTGTGGATTCCATCATTTTTGACACTAAGTTTTGCACCATGTGGTCTTCGGCGAAAACTTCGCGTAAAACTTCTGTCTGCGTTGAAACCTGGGGAGCTAAATAGTACATGTCAACAGTTTTATGGGAAAGGCTATCATCTTTTTAGATATTGTTTCATCTTTTCTCTCCTACAGAGCAAAGGAATGACCGATGTGCTATGTTGGAATCGACCAAAACCGCCTAAGCGGCTATGGCGCCGATTCAGAAGAAGAAGAAGAACATTAAGTTAAACTTAATTCTTCACTAAATTACTGTTAGCTGTGTAGTCTGTAGGAATGTATTGTATTCCAAGGATTGAAATAAATAAATACATTTGATTGTTAGTACTTAGGTCCATGGAACATAGTTGAGTTATAGAAATTGTGTTAATTTTTAAATTGCCATGCATCTGTAGGGAAATTGTACATTTTTGATGTAGAATGAGGCTGAAATATTTATCCAGGAGTTTCCGCTCTGACGCTACACAATATAAGATGGTATTCTCTACCAGAATGTAATGGAATGCTTTAAAAAAATCTAGTGATTCCACCTTTCTAGGGTTTGCCACAGAACGTCAATTCTACGCCAGCGTTGGAGCTTATTGAGTAATTCTTGCTATGACGATATTTGAGTAAACCATCGACGATGCTTTACCATAGCTAATTCTCTAAAAACCCCACTTAGCTCAATATTAATCAAAGGAGTTCCACTTAAAAATACTGTAGATAGATTTGCATTAATCCCACTGAATTTGTTTAAGCTTATTTATATAGTTAAGTATCTATACCAATATGTTTACTTTCGAATGGTTAATTAGAACCATTTCCATTAAAAACCATTTTAGACATGTGTTGTATTTAAATAATTAGAGCATTGCCATTAATTGATTAATCACAATATTCTTTTTTTTCATTTTCGACATTTTCAGGTGTCTTACATTGTAAAGAAATACGTTAGTATAACTCCATGTTGTTTCCATTTATCTTGCCTTTCCCCAATTAAGTAAATCTATATAATTTCATATTTTCTGTTTGTGAATTTTTTAATCATTCCTAACTGTATCACCTAAAAAAAAAAACCAGAACTGTTTCTCAACTAGCCAATCATAAAAGGGAACTGTGTCATTGCGGTTTTGTATTATTAATAGAACTTACTCATTCTTTGTGCTTAATTTTCTAATACCACAATATCATGTATCCTTTGTTATTTTAAGTAAACACTAGATCTGGCATGTTTATCCACAAGCCTAATTGTTTCATACACATTTCCAAGGACTTTAATGCACATTTCAAATGAAAATTTCACTAATACTGCTAGCGAAGTACAAAAAGAAATTGATTGTTTTATGAGTTGCTTGGAGGGAAAGGGCGCGATCTCATACATCAGGGCTGAACGGGGTTTAAAGAAGTTTTATAGCATAGGGGAGACCGGGGGGTTGTGAGACGGGTTTTGCTTTTTGACAAGAAATAAAATAGAGAAGCCATTTTTCTGCCCGTATAAATTTTTAAATCATGACTCAGTGTAACTTCACTCAGACAAGAGTTTCATTTTTTGCAATTTTAGTACGACCTTCAAGTTTTGCCTGCCTGCTCAAAAGTTGTTTTTTATGGATTTTCGCAATGATCGGGGGGTTGTGAGACACAAATTTATAAGAATGAAAATGCCTTAATTTTATCAAAATTGTATATTTTAATCTTTAATAAGGCATATTCGAGGTGATAATAGAAAAGCAAATAAAAAGCAGATTAATTTAAAAAATTAAATATTCGGTCAATCAGATTCACAACGAATGCAGGTGTAACATCCGGCGGTCAAATTGGCACATTTCAAGTGAACAGGTCTGTCGCAACTATTGCAGTAAATCGAGTTGTTTCGGTTAAATTTTTTAGACATAAGAGCTTTCAGAGTCGGACATATTTTGAATCGCCATTAATGCAGAAAATTTTTTAGGGCGTCCGCGCTTCGATGGTAATGCCTTTTCTGCCTTGTTCTTCTTGTTCTATTTATTCTGTAAATCTTTTGCTTTCTTTTCGTCATATTTTCGGCCACATTAACTTCTAAAGTCGAAATGGTGCTGTCCATTGATTTTCGACCACGATTAGATTTCTTGATCGGAGTGCTGTGTTTCAGAGAACCTACCTCCTGCAATATATGCTGAATTGGGCCAGCTGATGTGTTTGGTATCAGCGATTAAACGATCATTAAACGTTTTGGTTGTGTACAGAAACGGTATATCAGGCTATAAAATACAATTTTATGTTCCTAGATGACGGTAATAGAATGTCGCATAACCTCCCGGAAACCGTTGTCTCACGACCCCCCAATAGCTATATTTTAAATATGGCTACTGCTTTACGGACACATTGAATGTTTATGCAAAATTTGTTTCGTGTGTCAAAAGGCCACTCACCAAGGAATGGTTCGGATGTATGCACTCTTGCAAATAGCTTGTAAAACAAGGTGAAAAGAAGGCAAACACGAACGGTCTACAAAACTTTCGATCACAAAATTGGAGTCGCGATTTGGGAAGACACAAAGGATCGGCATGAGCGGAACATTTGTGATGTGTATATGAAGATTGGAAACAAGCAAGAAGTTTCGCAGTCAGCTGATAGATAGAAGCGCATCTCACGACCCTCCGTGCCTCACGACCCCCGATCTCCCCTACTTAATGAAGGAATTCCTTAAAGGCTTAAGTTGGGTTTATATCTACTAATACGTAATTTTAAGTTGTTTACTAAAATAAGTAAATTTTTCTCCAAAAATTTTAGCTGATTATTCGTGAGCCATGTTAAAATATCTCTAAATATCGAAAACTTGGGATAAAAAATGTACCTATACTAAAAACCTTTAGCAAACGGCTGCAATAATAGTCAAATTTGAATGTAAGATGTTTGAATTAAAAAATCATAAATTGGCAGGCCACCTATTAAAACCATCGAGACAATCTCGTAAAATTCGGTTGTTTCTTAGTCAATCTTCGTTTCTAAGATAGCAACAATGATAGATGTATCACAAAAGCAATGCCAGTAACGATTCTTAAATACACTATACAAAATATCGGTAACCGAAAAAACGATCGATATTGTGAATCATTGGTCCATTTTATTAACAAACACCTGTCATTGAAAATCAAGTGCAGCGACCTTATTTCGCCGTAGCCGGGTGTGTAGCATGCGCGCGCTGAACGGGACAAGTAACTTCAAAAATTATAGAACATTTTTCTTCTTATAGCGGTTGTCCTTCGGCAGGTAATGGCAAACCTCCGAGAGTTATTTCTAAACAGAAAAATTCTTGAATCAGCACATGGGAAAGTGAAAATAGCTATTTTGATTCGACAAAATGCAGGCAGCCTTAAGCCATAAGGCGGCTTTAATCAATTTCAGTATGTCATATAGAGAGAGGCGGCGGCTGCACTCTGAAGTGTTCTGCAGGAATGGTTTGCCGAGTGTTTTTAGTCTCATCATATCGAGAGCTGGGCACTCACACAGTACGTATTCGACTGTCGGCCTAGAGGCCGGGTCCTCACAGCTGCCCCAGAACCTGTTGCAGGGTAAGGCAACTCTTTCGGCATACACTCCTAAGGCCCAGTGCTCTGTGCAGACTGCTGTGAGTTTGTAGGTATTTTCGTTGCTCATACCTAAAAGAGCTATGGTTTTAGGGGGTCATTGGACACAAAACTGTGGAGTAATTCTATAGGATTCTGTAGGGTGCCGTCTCTGCTTAGCTTTTGAGTAGTAAAATTTCGGCAATTCTGCTTTTTAACTGTCTGAGCGAGGCACCCATTGTGCCAGAAATCTTCTACACTCATCCACTAGATGGGATCTGACTGAGGTAAGCGACAGTGCCTGAATAGCCGCTGGGCTATCTGAGAAGATATTTACCTCGTATTTTGCATTTTGCTTTATAAATCTTACTGCAGCAGTTATTGCAAATGTTTCGGGATAATTCTTAATTACATTCTTCAAAGGAAGTCCTTGCTCTTATCCCGCATTTCATTTTGAAGACTTTATTTCTGTGGTATTCGTCGAATGATGTCCTCACTTGCTTCAGAAATACTGTAAGGTTCTCATTCCGCCAAGGTGTGTGAGACACTTTCCCATACCTCGATGAACAGACCCCCGTCAAAGCCTTCCCGGAGGCCTTATTCAGGTTGTCCGTATTATTGTCAAACTTCCTGCTCGTGGAAGCAACTTCAACTGATATTTTACAGTGTAACAGCAGTGCTAAAGGCCTGCCTTGCAGATGCGCTCGAATTAAATTAGGCATAGGGAATCCGCAAACTTTTATCAATAAATGAAATGAAATGAAACGGCTAGGTGGCGCAATTGATTCAAACATTTTTACTAGACTACAGCTTTGGCCATAATTTAATAAAGACAGTATTTATTTTTAATAATTTCTGTAAATTTAGTTATAAGCCCGCGTATAGCTAGGCTTCACTTAAAATGGAGAAGTTGCAGATTTCTAAAACAAATATTCCAAAATAACAAAAAACTTAATCCACTTAGTAGTAGATTCGCCTTCGCAGTCCTTTTAGTTACCTTCCAGAAGTTCGATAAAATGTAATGCCCAGTTCGCATAGGCTTAAAATTGATTCAGCGTCTTTACATTCGGCTGGAAATTAAATTTTTTCGAAAATCAGTCTTTATATTTCTAAATAAAATAACATTATCGATAACGATAATAAAAAATCATAGAAATTAGTATTATAGTTATCGATTAATTTTTTATTACCTATGCCGATCAATTATCGTTATCGATTTTACTATATTTGGCACTGCTATTGTGTTCGATATAGCTATATTTATCTACTGTTATCGATAACGATGACAATAACGAAAACAGTGGTGATAACGATATCGATGAGTTACCTGTTTTAGTTATAGGTAATGAAAATGATTTCGAATGACTTTGTAACATTAGTCCGTTGAGCTAAGATATGTCAATGAATATTTTCACCCCGCTATTCTGTTCGCTTAACAAATTAACAAAATATTTTTAATTTATCATAATTTTTATCCAGCAAAAAGCTTTTGGCAAAGACCAAAGATTACTAAGAAGTTGCATACTTTCACCGGAAATGCCAAGATAATATATATACACTTATTTCACCATACCAGAACAAATTTGACTTTCACTGATTGGTATTAGAATCTGATTGGATCCGATTTGTTTGTGGTGTGGTGTAGTAATCTACGTTTTTTGCTTTTGGTTATTCGGTACAAACCTTGAAAATTTTATTTGTCAAGAAAATTTGCATTTTGATAATTTATAGAGAAAATCTTTATAAATAAGCAAGATGGTTAATTTGTCAAGTGCCCAGAATAGCAGAATAGGGGGGTAAGTTTGTCAAATCTCACAACAGTTGAAGTAGTTTCTTTCTTGTAGATAATTTTCAATTCACAAAAGCTTGTACATACTCATATTTGTACTAAATATTAAGTTTTTCGTTCTTTTTGTATAACGGTTAGGTCAATAAAATTCCCCCGTTTGTCAAACAAATGAAACGCATTCGCTCACAACTCACCTTATAGTTTGCACCAAACTCTCTCATAATATGCCAACTACTCCCGTACCTTATCTCAGCAGTAACTTATTGATTTTCACATTTATTTTGTGATTCGGAATTTGTATTACATTTTTTTAGTGTCTTCACTAAGTGTGTGTTTTTTTTTTTTATAAAAAAATCATTTTTTCAATTTCATATTCGTGCATTAGTGAATTATTCTTAAATTCCTCATATTTGCTAAATGTATAACTAAATTAATAATTGTGAAAATATTTCCTTAATTATCTTTGTGTTTAAAATGATTAACCATATCATATTTTTTTCCATGTATTTATGTATATAAAATGTAATTATTTGTTTTGTGAATACATCAAAAAAAAAAAAAAAAAATTTTGGAAATCGAGTAAACACTAAATTATTTATATTTATATTGTATTCTTTCATTCTTTTTCTCTTCTCCTTTCATCATTTTCAAAAAAATCGAAAATATACAAAAAATTATAAACCTTCATACATAAATCATACGTGCATTTTATGCAAAAAAAAAACTTCACTCAACATTTTTAACCCAAATTCGTTTCATCATACCTCTGCTCATTCACTCACTCTTTCTACACTCCCTTACTCGCTCTTGCTCTATGTATTTTTTTTTTTTATTATAACTTAATATTCACATATTTTTATGAATCTAACTTTGAAATATATAAAAAAAAATGTATATAAATTCAAAACTATCTACTAAAATATTAATCTCATTTATTTAATATATAACTTGATACACATTTCAATAATCTTTTGCATTTTACGGTAACGCGTCTGTTTAAATATTAAACCAAATATACAAAAAAAAAAAAAACAAAAAATGTATTAAATTATTGGCATTTATGTATTCCATATCACCATTAAAATGCAAAACGCCGTCGCTGCAAAATGAAATGCAAAAGAAAAATGCAAAACGATTTAAAACAATCGCACGCATCCTTTACTATAACACCCTCTCCTATCCCATACATCCTATGCCCGATGACGAGCCCTGAAATTCGGCTGTTGCTACGAGTCGATCGCTCGATTCTTTAAATGTGTGCACTCTCGCACACAATTACCAATCCCCAAATATTCCCTTTCCGCTTTTTTGAATAAAAACCAACACTACTTGCGGTTTTGTAAAATAAATAATATAATTATATAAACAACTAACTTAAAAGCAAATTAAACAGTTAACAATATAAAAATATGAAAAACTATTAAGGTTAAAAAGTAAAGTAATGCTAAAATTAAAATATTAATAGACTCAAAGACACCAAACAATGCAAAAAAAAAAACAAAAAAACTCAAGCAATAGTAACACTTAATTTGAAGTTTACAATACAATACAATACATAAGTATAACAGAGATAGATACAAAATGTGTAACAATAACGAATTTTACAAGAAGTCATAACTAACTTTTGTTTCTCATTTAGCTTGAAATTGTTTAACAAACTCAATTTTCAATAAAAGAAATCAAGAGCTGAAAGGTCTCTAGCATGAGTAGGTGTATAGCATCGGTCACTAAAAGTAAAGGTACAATCAGGTGCAGCAAGAAAAGTGCTTTCCTAAATCATTTTGCTCTAGTTCGCACAAAAATCGTTCTCATTTTTTAGATTCCAAAGTTTTTATTTTCTTTCAAAGTGCTGTCAAACAATTGGAGTGATGGCCGTTACTCCAGTTTTCTAAATCGGTATCTGGTTCAGCTTTTACCTGCAACCCTGCGTTATATAAGGTTGTAGCGTTAAGACAAATTCAAGTACACTATATAATTTGTTTATGATTCTGAGCGGATATAGATTATTTCAATATGGATTACATCCGGAAAGCAATTTGTGCATTCGAAATTCTTTTCAAATCAAAATGGCACCATTCGCACTTTTTCACATTCGTAATTGTATCTGATAAAATACAATGTTAACTTTCTATTCTGCGTCGACATTTCGCTAGTGAACCCTCAAAAAACGAAGGTCGTCATATCGAAATATTTTTCTAAAGCGGTAATGAAAACACAATACTGAACAAAATATTGTACAAAGAAATTAAAAAGTATATAAGTTATATGCAATTGTTTTTTAATGCGGTGTTTCTCTAAAAAAAAAAGCCGCCATTCGCGAATGATTCGGTGAAATTAAACGAGGGAGTCTTCAAAATTTTCAAAAATAGTTGTTAAAAAAAATTTAATTGAAATTGTTCACAATACTCCGTAATCCAGAGATCCAGAGTAATAATTATTTGACCGTTGAGTTTTAAAAAGTCTTTCTAATTTTGCTAATAATTACGAGTGAAACAAATTATTTAAGTTCTCCATATTTATTACTTTTAAATTTATATTATTAAAGGCTTTTCATATTAATTATGAAGGAGAACAATTTTTGAAATCAACAATAACTATTATTTCGAGACTTCAATGATAAAAGTCTTTCCATAATAATTATCAGCAAGATAGATTTTTTTTATGTCTTTTAATGACCTTTATTGTGAGACTTATATAATAAAAGTCTTTGCGCAATAATTATGACAAAGACAACCTTTTTTGAGTTTTGAAAGACGGAACTATTTCGGGATCCAAAATAATACCCAACTTGCTAAGAAGAGATTCCGAACTGGTCCCGAAATTATTTCGAAGTAGTCACGAATAAGTTCCGAATTAATCCCGAAATGGTCTGGAAAACGTCCCGTCCTTCAAGACTTAAAAAAAATTTTTTTTTACTCATAACTATTATGATACGACTTTATTTATATAAATCTCAAAATAAATCTTGCTGATTATTCTTACGAAAACACTTTTGTAACATAAGTCACAAAATAAAAATCTTCGAAGACTTAAAAAATCCTATCTTGTTGATAATTATTATGGGAGGACTTTTATAATAAAAGTCACAAAATAAAAGTCTTTGAAGAGTTAAAAATATTTATCTCGTTGATAATTATTATGGGAGGACTTTTATAATAAAAGTCACAAAATAAAAGGTTTTGAAGAGTTAAAAATATTTATCTCGTTGATAATTATTATGGGAGGACTTTTATAACATAACCCACAAAATAAAAGTCTTTGAAGAGCTAAAAATATTTATCTCACTGATAATTATTATGAGAGGGCTTTTATAATATAAGTCACAAAATAAAAGTCTTTGAAGATTTAAGCATACTAATCTCGCTGAGAACTGTTATGAAAATACTTATATATAATATGTCTTTGAATAATGGTTACAAATTACGAATTTAAATGTGGTTTTGTAATTAAGAATTCTTCTCTAGAGAAAGATAATAATAATGGGAAAGAACATTTATCTTCTTAAGGTTTCGAGTGACCCACATTCCACTAGGGCATAGAAACTAAGTAATTTGTTTTTAATGATATTTTTGTAATTAAACTTAACTTCGTAACAACGTTGTTATGATTTTTTTGTTCTTTGGATTTCAGCAAGAATTTTGCATCGGCATTGCAGGTATCTTTACTTCAAGGTGCACTGAAGAACTGAATTTATTGATAGAGCAATCGCGACTAGCTCGGTTTTAGACCAGCGAGCATAAGCTTACCTATAAATGTTTATAACAAATTTAATTTTTTTTAAACATTTTCCTTCGCAATCGTTTTTGTAGATTTTAAAGGCTCTCGTGTTTAATTTCACCGAATCATTCGCGAATTGCGCTTTTGTTTTAGAGAAACACCGCATTACAGAACAATAGCATAAAACTTATGTAATTTTGAATTTTTTGGTAAAATATTTTATGGAGTATAGAGTTTTTATAAATGCTTTCAACAAATATTTAAATAATTCAGAAATTACGACTTTCATGTTTTGGGGGTCCACCTGAGAAATTTCGACACTGTGTATACCTGAAAAACATCGGCTGAAAAGCCGGCGGGAATGACCCCCCCCCCCCCCCCCCCCCCCCATTCTTCAGTTCACCAAACTCGATGAAAGCACTTTATTAGCTGAGGGTAACATAATTCGGATCAATTTATTTAAAAAAAAACAAATTTTCACTCTTAGTCGATAGCTGCTATTAGTTTTAAGGTAACAGTTACTAAACACACAAACAGCGAGAATAAACATAAATAAAATACATACGCATTATTATAATATATATGACAGATTGAAAGAAACAAAAGGTGAATTTGGCATACAAAATAAATAATGAAAGAATATCCAATAAATACGAACGTGGGTCAGAATTTCTCAAACGGATCACCTGAATGCGGTAAAAAGTTATTTTTGCTCGTTTTTTCATTTTTTCTGTAGGCATTAATGATGCAAAGAAACACGCAGTTGGGTTTTCTAAAAAAAAATTGTTTGCTTAAGATATTGTTAATAAATCTTTTTCGTCATTTTTTTCAAAGATCAATTACGAACAATCTATCTGATCGATTTAAATGATTCGACCATTTTCGCCATTTTAATCGTCATTTAATATAGATAACCTGTAATTTTTTCCGAATAAAAAAATTGAATCTGAGTCAATTGTGTATATATTTGTTTATTACAAAAAGAAAAAAAATATGTCTTCTGCGCCATATTTCGCCATAAAAAAAACCATATATACTACATTTCACGCTAAACAATATTCCATTTTGAAAAAAAATGGCCCACAATTTGGAAAAAAGTTATTTAGCCTTGAACGTCATGTTGCAGCGTTTGGAGCGCGCTCGGACGTGCAACGTTCGGTCGTACGCGCGGTGATATGGTCAATATCGCGGGAACGAGGAACGCTAAATGAAAATTTTTTTTTTGAATTACGCACTTAATCATATATATTTTGTTTATACACATGCTATAGCATCTATAAACCTCTAAATACCTCTAAAGAAGGATATAATTAGTATTCCTAGCGATTTCCATTGATATAATGAATGTTTCATTTTTTCTATGCCTCAGTATGAGGGAATATGTATTTCACGTTAATTGATGCGTTTTATCAACTTCGTCGATCGGTGTAATACAAAGATTTAAAAAACACTGCAACGAATAATAAATATTTGATTTTCTACGTTTTAGATAGTGTACAATTATTTTCTTGTCCCAAATTTACCAATTTTCTGAAATCAAATCGCAATGTAACATTAAAGACTTTTTTTTTTGTAACGTTAAAGACTGCACATTTGGATTTGCAAGATTGCTGAGAGGAAAGTTTTCTCTCAAGTTGATACTTCTATCATTTTTTTGGACCTTGGTCTTGTGAAAATTACATTGTTCTACATTTTAGCTCTGCAAGATTCGCTAATTTTCGTTCAAGTGTTGAGTTACTTCCTAACTCACTTCCAAAAAATGTAACGTTAAAGACTAGACAAGACTTCGCGTATCTTTGAAACTGCTGACGATGGAAAGAAGGCTTACACATATAAAACGTAAACCTTGTGGCCTACTTTAATGTACATTTGAAAATTTTTATATATCATTTAATATTTCGGATATATGAACGAAAATATACGTGCGATTGTAACGTTAAAGACAATGATTTTGACCATATGCGCCCGCCACTTTTTAGCGCTAGAATCTCTCGTTGCTACTAGAGAAGAATAACACGCTATGGAAAAAATTACACGTTATCTATATTAAATGATGATTAAAATGGCGGTCGAATCATCTAAATCGGTAAATATCGTAATTGATATTTGAAAAAAAAATTACGAAAAACATTTATTAACAATATCTTAAGCAAAAAATTTTTTTTAGAAAGCCCAACTGGGTTTTTGTTTGCATCATTAATGCCTACAGAAAAAATGAAAAAACGAGCAAAAATAATTTTTCACCGCATTCAGGTGATCCGTTTGAGAAATTCTGACCCACGTGCATCTAAGTATGTGGAAATGTTCCGAACTATTCAGGATTGAAAGCATAGTTAACAAAACAATTATATGTATATGTAGATGTGAATATATTTTTGTAAAATAGATTTAAAAAAAAAAGTTATGCATATATATTTTTACATTAAAGTGGTGTGGCAGAAATAAAATCTATCAAAGTATGGAAAAAAAGTTCAATAAATATACCTGCATATATATTTGAAAAAATAGCTACAAAGATCTGAGCGAATGATCATATATTTTTTAAAGAGATACATACAAACAATAGAGTTTCTTCAAAAGTTAAAAACAAATAATTTTTTGTGAAGTAGAAGTAATAAAAGCAACTTTCTTACCTATATGTGTAAGTATATATGTAGGTTAGATACGATATGAGGTAGAAATATGGAGTAACAGACAATGCAAAAAAATTGTTTCCATTAATCATCGAGTCGTGGCTGTATTGTTTTTGAGAAGTTTTGCCATGTTTAACCCATTTAGGCCCGCAAATGTTAGGAGACTCCACAGAAAGGAAAACAGTATATTAACTGAAGTATCCATGGTAAGATTAAGAAAAAATTGTTTCCTGAAATTTCCAGTGTACTAGGGTAGGGCCAAGAATGCACCTTCGTACAGTGAAGTGACAGATCTCGCCATTTGTAAACAAGTATATGGGAGAAAGAAGAATGCATAACTTCCAATATTTCAAGGAGTAACGTGTTTTAATTGTGCTAAAGTGCAGAAAGATGAGTTAATGATTTAAAGGCAGATATTTTATAAATAAATCCACAAAATACTGAACAAGTGAATCATTGCCCACATTTGCGAAAAACAGCTTTGCCTAGTTGCAATTGAGAATTGTCAAAATCGGCAAAACCATTGTAGCGATATTTCTGAAGGCATCGCCTTCTGCATTCAGAACACCGTGGGGTAGGGCGATGTGGTAACGGATCCAAGGGCCTCGGAGGTATACAAAATAAACGAAACCCTTGTTAGTCCTTTCATTATGGTGTGATCCAAAGAGTCGTATCGAATGATGGCTGAAATATGAAGTGCAGTTTTTTCGGTTACGAAAACACGGAAGTCAATTTGGTAATTCACAAAGAAGCCCAAATTATCGAGACGAGCGTGATGTGAAGAAATTATAAGAAGTGATTGTGTGATTGTATGGATCCTCTTCTTTTTCCAGCAACCCAAGAACGGCTGATGCATCCTATCACAGATCTTTCTAACGTTTTTTAGAAGCCATAACGCTCGGTTGAAATTGGTAGAAGTATTCTAAAAAAATATTCAGCAATTGTAAACTCAAGCGTATTAAGATAGTTGGTTACTAGTTTTACGCTAATTTAATTTAGAAAAAGGTAGATAGTTTTCAAGCTAGTATTACAGTTTTATGACGTCGGTAGGGGTGTGAACCCCGAAACCTCGCTTCCCACCCTTTGGGTGCGCCAATGTCAGCAGGACTTTTGTCGCATACGAATTTCTTCTATTTTATTCCTTCCATTTTATTCCACTTCCACTTTTGTGCCACGAATGTTGGTGTGCCCAGCGTAGCAAATGTTTGACTTTAAATACTGGTGGATAGGATAAGAGATACGTGTACGCGTAGAAGTTAACTAAAAGTCATAAAAGAAGCAACGCAATATACAATATGATTCAGAACTAATTTTGTTATTTTCACGAGTTTTACAAAAGACGCAAGCATTTTAAAAAATTAAAAAAAAATCGTGCTGATAACATTTTCGCATAGATTTTTCGCCAAGGTTTCTATGAGCATAAATGTAGTATAGGACTTAAAGTTGGTGCAGTAATATTGATATAGGCTATAGATCTTCGTGTTTTTTCTCGAGAGAACCTACAAAAGATGATGCGCTTTCGCATCGCTGGTTCAAACTATAGCGCGATCCTCGCATGATATGGAACACTATGTGAAAATTTAAAAGGCAGTTATGGTTTAGAAATAAACGAACGAAATTTGAAAGAACTTCGATATCTAGCTAGCTTATCCTTATTTTGGAGGGCTCAAGTTAGGCTCAACGTTTTCAAACAAGGCTGGGGAAACCTGCGAAACATGCTGCCCTATTATTTGACATATCGACTACTAAAAATTTCACTATATCATCTTCACGATAAAAACGAGGGGAAAAATGTTTTTCGTCAAAGCCTTTCTTTCATCTCTATCGCTCGCGTCAGACATTTCCGTCTATGGGTGTATTTTCTGGATGCTCCAACTAACGGCCTTATTATTTTAACTCATATTTTTCTTGACACGTAAATACTACTTACTAATCTCTAGTCTCTAGTTCTCTCTGCAATTTTATCTGCCGTGCATGGCGGTAACTTCACGATGGCTTATGTTGTGAATCTGCATTGCGCAGGACCAGTCGTTGAGGTCGGCTGTTATTTCGAAAACTGAACCAGCTCTTTTCACATCTTTAACGGGCTGATCAGTGCTGTACCTACAGCAGCTACGAGTGCGAGTCTGCTACCGGAACGGTGCTTAGCTTCAACATCGAATTCGGATATCTTCAATCACCATCGAGTGATTTTTGACTTTAGTTCCTTATTGTCGCGTATTTTAGCAACAGCCGAACAATCGACTACAAGATGAAATTTCTTACCCAGCAGTTATGTGAGGGACTACATTGGCGGCGAAAGTTTCTAGCTCATACGAGTGGTAACGACATTCGGTTTCGGCGCAGTGCTATCTAGGTTAGGTTAGGTTAGATTGAGGTGGCGGCTGTCACCACCACATATTGGCCCGTAATTGGGTCTGCTGTGATACCACTTGGATCCAAATTTTTAGCCCTAGGTCTAAGCCGTTAAACTAGTTAGACGAATCGACGAGCTTGAGCAGCTGCCGTGTTTTCACTTCTGCAACCGCGTCTAGGCGTGTATCCCCATATGAATATGCTCTGCCAGTGCCCTCACATCTAGGGATAATTCTCTCCTACTTAGCGAAAGAAGTTCTTGGGATTTTCTTATACCCCATTTAGGCCACAAAAGTATGAGCGTGTTGCAAGTCCCACTGCGATTCGACAGCATACTCGCTTCTTGGAAGAAGAAATTCCAAATTCTGACCTTGCAGGAAGCGAACGGCAAGCCCAACCTCTTCCAGACCGGTGAAAGAGGCACAGAAGTACCCCTTCTTGCGAGATCGTCTGCCTGCTCGTTATCTGGTATGAGACGGTGTACCGGCTCTACCATCACGTCGAGTGATCTGCGGCAGTTCGCTACTGTCTACGAATTTGTTGTAACCAAATCAAGGATATAAACCTGTTGTTGTCAAAATCACAACTGAGTCTAAGATCTGTACAGCTTGCTCTCTGTTAACCAAGTTAGATCCATTAGTATAGAATCGTAAGGGGTCGTAAGATCCTGGAACTCAATCTGCCCACGATTCCCTGCTTGGTATTGATACGCGATAATCTTTGATGAAAGTTAGCCTAGACATACAGTAGGCCGTTATGCTTCGCAGTTGGTGGGTTTTAAGAACAGTCATATGACTACTAAAATATTAAGACAGATTGTAAATTTAACTTGAATAAAAAAAATAAAAAATTAATATGACTGCTACTATTTGCTTTGCAATTTTTAAGATGTTGCAGCTTAAGAGAGGCGTTAGCATCTCATTCCTTGGCTCAGTCAGTCGTGCTACCTAAAAATTGTCTAAAGTTCTTGACACTGCTGATACTTTGCCAACCTCAGTTTCCAAATTACCAACGTACTCAATTTTAGTTTCAAAAAAATTGCATTTATCGACACTATCTTTTAGTATAACCAAGCATACTACCGGCTTTATTTTGTTTAGAATACAGCCAGAGCGTTCGCATTTTGTTGCATTCGTAGTGCCCTGCGTTGGTAACGAATGCGGTCTATTTGCTAATACCCCATGTGTAAAACTGGTATTGAAAAATATTAGGTAATATTACCTGTTAACTGGGCGAAATATTCTTCCATAACTGGCATAATGTAATTAAATCAAATTTACTTATATAGTTGATATACATAGAGTTTGGGTAAAAAAAAAAAACTAAACTTAGTATGTAACAAAATAAAAATTTGATTAATTAATTACTAACCTATCGCTTGCTTAACTAAATCTACATATAACGCTGTGAGTCATGTTGCTACTTAAATGTTATAGTTCTTAATATAAACAAATCTTAACAACCTATGTAAATAAGGGGTTTCAACTAAAACAAGCGTTTCTATTCAACGAGTTATTTATGACACTATTCTCTTCTCACAAACCAAAAGTTAGGTTAGGTTAGAGAATTAGTTATATTAACTATAAACTTAAAACATTAAGTTAGAATTGATATTTATATTAGTCTAGTGAAACTCAAACTTTTTAATAGTTGTTATCTTATAAGAATTAAAAAAAAAAATAATGCACATTTACGAATTTATTTTGTTTTAGAAGCTCCATAGTTAGCTGAGAAATTGCAGTATCCAATTTTATCAACTCACACAAATAGATTAATACAGATATGGTAAAGATTTAAGCCAAAGAAACAAAAAAGGGAACTTTACTTGCACAAGTTTTTTTTTATTATAGCCGCGAGTACTTCGCACTGATTGCAAAAAAAATTTCCAGTAAAAATTAAATGTTTTCAAAAGTTAGACTCCTTATTAGGCTTAGAAACTCTCCATATCTATCATAAGCTTGTTGAAAAATCGCACGCACACACACACACACACACAAAATAACTACACACGCAATATTTCGCGCACTCGCTCAACAATCGAAATCTCTATAAATTTAAGAAACACAAATTTTAACACTTTTATACCAAAATACAACACCAAGCTCTTCCACTACTCAAAGAAATGACTATGAATCTAAAGAGAGAGAGAGAGTGTATAATAAATAGCCAAACAAAAAACAACAACAATGACATTTTATTAAAATGAAAATTGAAAACAAAATAAAACTAAAACTAAAAAATATTGCAACAAAAGTAAAATGTTTGTAAATGTAATTTCTTTACATATTGCATTCGTACTTTATTCCACTTATGAGCGCTTGGCACACCTCCCCAAAAAAAATAATCTCACTTTTCACTTTAATTCACTCTATCTTTCTCTCTGTTGCTCTTGCTCTTTTTATCGCTCTAATTGTACGAATATTTGCTCTTTCATTGTGTGTTTTTTTTTTGTATACTCTTTCAATTGCAATACAAAAGTGTCCCCATTGTGGTTTTACACAAAACATTGAATTTATTTTATTAGTAAAATACTGTATTTGAAATAAGCACAAGGATATGTTGTTCCAAAATTCAATATGCTGCTTTAATTATTAATTTTGTCAAATAAGCCAGTCGCGCGCATAACTCACGCCAGAAAAAAAAAACCAAAGGCTATTTACTCGATATTGCGTTCTCATTTATTAGAGGATTTTTTCTAATTTGAAATCGAAAAATTGGATTTACAAAGTAAATCATAAAAGCCAATTGAAATTAACAAGTTTAAATAAATAAAAAAAGTTTGAAATGAAAATTTAGGAAGCATTGATAACAGCATTAATAATTTAATATAAAATAAAAATAAAAATCTAAAAAAAAAGTAATAAACAAACCGCACACACAGAACCTTGTAAATCCCAACCAACTAACCTAATGATAGTGCGACGTTTTACAGTCGCCTTCTTTCAAATTTTCACGAAAGGCCTCATCGAGTTACTCGCTGAAATTGGATCCGCCCGGCAAGGGAAAAATCAAGGCCAAACGAAAGCCGTTGAGCACACCGGCATCGCCGTCACGCGTACGAAGCGAACCACAGTGCACCTGCATGTCGGCCGAACAGTATGCCCGACTACGAACCGATCCCAGAGTACGAGGTGAGGATCAAGAACAGCAGCAACAACTGCTACTACTAAGTACTATTACTACTACAACAACAACAAGTGTACGACAACAATGACGCCGACCACAAAATAATTACAAAACAAAGATCGAATGATCAGCTAAGCGTAAAATTCAAATTTTTTTTATTATTTTATTCTTTTTTTTTTGATTAAACTGTGGTAAAATATTTATTTCAATAATGATATAGATATCGATTCATCGCTTATAATATTTGCACAATCACAAAAGAGAAATCGGTTGATATTACGATTTCAATAACGAGTACTTTTAAGATATCGATGAATGAAACTGGTAACTGGAAATGATAAAAGCTTTTAAGAAAAATAATTTATATTTTTTTATTTACTACTTGGCACTACACCATAATTATTGGATTTCATAAGAAAAATGTATCGGAGAAATTTATTTTTTCACTTCTATTCGATTTTTTAGTGCAACAAGTTTGAAGTAGTGAACAGCGAAGGGTAGCAAAATAGGAAAATGAGTCGCACCAAATCTTGATTCACCACATGTTGCAAAAAATGATTAGATGGTGGGAGTTTTTGGTTTGTATGGGCTAAATTTTTGTTTGTTTGCGATACCAATATGAATGAGAATACGGGGGTCGCTTTTTGGCATAACAATGGAAAACTAACATTAGTAGTTGAAAATGCTTTTATTAATTTTTAAAATATTTGCCATGATAGTCAGTGCACCTTTGCATTCGTTGGAACCAATTTTCGAAGCAGTTTGTCCAAACAGCTTCGAAACATGAATTTTTAATGTCATAACCGCTTTTTCTGGCACCGAAAATTGTTTGTTTGTTTGGGCTCGATTAGAGGGAACTAAAGGCAGTTATTGGGTGCGAAATCCGGGCTGTACGGCAGATTGCCCATCAATTCGATGTTTTGGTCGGTAAAAATTTTTTTTGTCAACGCCGATATGTGAGAGCTCGCATTGCTTTGGTAAAAGAGGCTAAGTCTCTTTTTGTTACTGTTAGCAATTTCGCGAAACACTTGTGGCAAGTAAATATTTTTCAGATGGCCAATTTTCTAAAAAAAAGCAGGCGACCATTTGTTTCGAAGTGTCAACTTTTGTTTGGGTTCAGTTTGAAATACCCATACAATAGAACTTTTCTTACTTTCGGTTCATATGCGCAATTCCGTGATTGGTCACAAGTGTGGATATTATACACAGATTTTGATATACTGTGACCGTTTATTTCACCATTTTTTAAACACATCGACTTGAACCTTTTATTGGGATTCTTTTTTTAATTATGTGGGATCCAACACGAAAACGCTTTTTTAACAAAAAATTACTCATGCGGTTTTTGCTTTGTTTTGCTAGTACAGCTGATTTGGGACGACCTGCACGGAATGCGTCGGCGAGCGAACAGAAGCGACCAAAAGAAAATGCATTGCGTCTTTTTTCGATGCAGAAATGCCTTTTCAGATTTACCGACGCTGACAACAACACAACATTAGCGCAGGATATTCGCAGAATATTTTCACAATAGCGACTGTATGACAAAGTTAGTTTATCGCGGAATATTTTGTTTTTATTTTTTTATTCCAAATTCTATTAAGGTAGGAATATCGTACTTAAAGCCCGACATATATTTAACATCACTCACAAAAAATTAAAAAAAAATTAAATCAAACATGGTCGATGACATAAGGTGAGTGGCTGTTGCACTCCGATATGCCGCCACATTGGACATGCCGGCACGTTGGACTGTCAGCCAATGTGAAAATAGCCAAAGACTGATGGTTATTCTCCGTATAATGATTTTTCAAATTTATAAAGGGAACCTGAGGAGGAGCCTGATAATACTCTAAGTCAGCAAGGCTTGAAATATAAATAGCAACCCTCAGTTCAATTGTAAAGAAGAGTCTTTATAGGCATTCACAAGTTGACGACGGTCTAGGTCGCAAAGGGTAAATAAATATTTAAAATCTGTTGGAAGATATTATGCTAGAAGGATAACAAATAAACACCGGTTTGTGATGTGAAAGAAAATAGAATATGCCGTTTTCACCAACATACAGCTCTGCTTATGGTCGCGATTCTTTTAACATTATTTAAAAATGATTCGTATGAAAGCTGCTTTATAATGACACCTGTTTCAATGATTTTTATATAATTTAAATCAAGGTTTCAAAGTTTATAAAAATTCCACAAATTCTCATACAAATTTTAAACCTTTTAATTTGAATCTAAAAAAAAAATTTTGTTTAAGCATTTTAATAGCTCAGTTAATTCCAATTTAATAAAATGTAGGTTTGGAGGGAATCGCGAAGATTTTTGATAATTTTTTTTATCCTCTTGGCGCTTTGTGCAGGTTTTTTCCCATATAAGGAACCGAAACGTTAAGCGACTAAACTTTCGGGATATACATTGACTTTGAATTTTCGTTCAATCGACAATCACTTTAAGAAACTGTTTGATGTCACAGGAAATAATAATAGTTACTTTACTCTTTCGTTTCTACTCTATTTAGATTAATACAAAGAAGAAACATATTAAGAAAACAAGTATTTCTAGAAATACAGTTGTCCCCAAATTAAAAAAAGTACAAAAAAAAAAACAAACAAAAATAAAATGAAATAAATCCGAGCTGGGACGGAAAATTATTTATTTTTGACCATTTGCTATTTACTCAGCTTTTATTTGAAAATTTGAGGAAATAACAACGTCCCGGTAGAATTTATTGCTGATATTTCGAAGATCACCACATTTCCTCATCAGACTTCTTACTAGACTTGACCGGCCTTTATTTATTAGGCGAGGCGTTTGTTGATATACAGCCATGTGAAAAAATAAGAATACGACATTGTGACCAGTTTTGGCAAATCTTCCGTTGTTTGAGTTGTATTTAATATTTTGATTTATAAAAGTTTAGCTTACTAAGTATGCGACACACATCTTATATGTATGTAAATCCACATTTCAAACATATCCAAATATGTGGATTTTTAATCCATTAAAGTCTAGTAAAAAAAAAAGCAGCATTGATGTTGTAAAAATAACGCGTTGAGTTTCGCTCATTTTCCTTTTTAACAGTGTCACGTATTTTCTTTCATACCACGTATGGTCGACAATTTTTGTAAATTTTTTTTTTCAATTGTAGTCCAACCTTTCGAAAATTAACAGACTTTTTAAATATTTCTAAATATTACATATATATATAAACATATGTAAATAAATGTATAAATATTACGAGCTCAATTTTTTAATTGAATTATCTAACTTATCAAATTAAAGTAGAATATATTAATTCAAAAATATGAGAATAGTTTTCACCAAATATTTGTTTTCGAGTTATGTTCTCAGAGAAAATAGAAAAATTTGTAGTATATAGAACATTTGAAGTGGAAAAATAAAATGCTTTAGTTTTTCCGCTTGTAGTAATTCTATGCAGGGTCCGAAAACAGGCGATATTTAAATTTTTTTGGGATCAAAAAATCATTGGCAAGAACTCGCTTGAAACAAAACTCGAATATACAATATATGTAAATCTAATTTTAATGCCATATGCCATACAAATCTGATATTTTGTTATTGAGAAGATTTTTTGTTTTAATTTATTGCATAATCGTTATTTTGTGATTTTTATTTTTTTCGATCAAAAATAATCGTAATTCTTGGATTTTTTTTTTCTACCAAGTTTGATCGTTATTTTTTAATTCATATTTTTTCGATCAAAAATAACCGATATTCTTGGACTTAAAATTTGCAGACCATATTTCATTGATATTCTGAGATTTTTTTTTTTGGCGATAAAAAAAAATAGTCGCTCTGGCCGAAATTACAATTTCGCGATCATAAAAATAATTTGTCGGCGATGACAATAAGATTTTGTAATCGAAAAAAAACTCACAAATTATGGAGCAAATTATAGCCAGGAATAACGAGAAAAAAATGAAAAACAAAAAATATCGATCAAATATGATCGAAAAAATAAAATTCTCAGGATAACAGTGAAATTGATAAAAAAAAAATTAAAAACTAACGATCAAACTCTATCGAAAATATAAAAATTAGAGAATAACGATTACTTTTGATGGTAAAAATTAAAATAAGAAAGTAACAATTGAATGATGATTTTTTCATAAAAATAATAACCGTTACTGCCTCTGATTTGAAGTGTTTGAGGCTGCATATGGTAATCTAAATTTGACCGTTGTGCGAAATGCCTTAAGAGTCTCCAACCGGAACGAAAATTAAATGTTACATCTTTGATCGTGGTATTTACCGATTGCTGGGATCAGACTGAAAAAAATCGTTTTAGTGGGCCCATTTATGAAGTAAATTGAACTAATGGGAAATCCTTATAAGTTAACGATAATAAAATCTTACTTACAATTTGCCAACATCATTTTAAAGTTTCAATTCTGATATTATCGCCGAAGTGAAACCAGAATATTTGAAGCCAGCGATAATATTTTGAACCACATGTTCGAGTTACGGATTTCAATGAAAATTTGGAAAAATGTAAGAAAAATAATATCAAACACCTAGAAATTGCGGAATATTAATGAAAAACCCATAGTGGCGAATTCAAGGTTGGGCATTGACTTACGTTATCAATCTGGGAGTTAATTCATTTTTATCTTATTTCTACTCTCATAAATTTTGTTGTCCGTTTTGCTCAATTTTCAGCTATTTTTTTTAGATTCCTTATAATTATTACCAATTTAAATTGAATAGCGAGCTGATCATTTAGAACGGAAACACTCACTAAGAGAAATCTTGCAAGAAAATTGCAAGGATTTGTTTTTTGTTTTTTTTTACAAACTTCGAACAGAGACTCATACAAACATATTTGATTAAATTACCACTGGACGAATTACAAAATTTCTTACTCAATCACATTTTATCAATTATGCTCGTGGTCGAGAACACATTTTTACTTACATATACAAGTATGTATTTATGTATGTTGTATGTATGCGGTGTTTTAAAAATGCATATATGTATGTGTATGTATGTACATACATACATACATACAGACAATCTATTCATACAAAGATTGAGACAACATTGTCTTGTCCGTATAACACTATTATCATCTATCTTTTATTTATTTTTCTACTTTCATACCACTTTATTCTACCAAACCAATATCCGTCTAAAATCCAATAAAATCCTATGTCACTTATACACATACATACATACCTATATACAAACATACACATGTACTTATCACTACCCACTAATCCCACCACCGCTCTACTACTACATATTAATAACCCATTCTACTACTACAACTACAACCACAACCACGTTAACGAAAACAAAACAACGCCTTCTCATTCCTTCACACAAACACACACGCTGCATACACACACACATACATACATACATACATGCATACATACGAACATACTTCGCCATCGCAATCTCATCACACCTCATTCACATTTTGCAGGTTCATCTACTTTGCCACGCTCAGTTGGCTCTCGCATAACCGATGTCGATGTTGGTGGACAGCAGAAGGTGATGGCAAATGCCACCAGTAGCACATCATTGTATGATAATGTAGCCGGTAGTGGTGTTGGAGCTCAATCAATGAATGCAGTTGGCGGACAGGGTAAGTGCAATATAACAGAAAGCTATCGAAGAAAAATGAACATAGTATATGCACGTACATATATAGATAGAGCTTTTAGAGAGAGCTGCGTAAAAGTACAGCGAGCGTAAATACACTGTACGAAATTAATGCCGGTATTTTGCACGATGCAGAGAAAAGAAGGTGGCGACAAAAGCACTTCCGTTAATTCGTACTTGCCTCGTTCGAAGGATTGACGTGACAAATTGGTCTTAAAAAGTTGATTTTTCTGAGTTTTGATTGATTGTTACAAAAAGTTAAATGCAGAATAATAAATGTGAAGTGCCGAATTTTGCACTGTATCAGTTGCAGCGAAGAGAAAGTGCCCAAGGGCAGTTATCACCTTCATCTGCTTCTCGCTATTCCTGCGGTATGAACTTCTGTACGCTGCCGACGTTGTCGTAATCTGGTTTTTGTCATTATTGGGTATTCTGTAAGCAGTCTCTAGTCACTAGTTGACACTTTTCGGTGGTGAGATTGATTTTGAGGTTATTCGGTATTCAATAAGCCGTCTGAAGTCTCTTGTTTCAAAACAAAGTCACTAATTTGTCAGCTGGTTTTGAGCAGGTCACAAAACAAAGAAATTGAGAAAAGTTCGTCGTTCGCTATATTTTGGTTAAATCTGCCAAAAATAACACTTAATTCTCATTACGTATAATTATAAGAAAACCTATTGTTTACATTTACTTATGTATCTTGTTCTGTTCCATTTTGATCGAATGCTCGTATTGATAAGTAGCTGCATTTATCGATTGATCGGTTCACAAAATTAAATCTTAAATTCCGATGTACGATAACCATACTGTTTTAAATTTTAAAGAGCAATAATGGAGTTGACAATGAATTCAAAGAGTATATTGTGCGCTATCGATTTTCATTTAGGTTAGTTGTGCATCTCTAGTTGAACATACCATTATCTGATTGTCCTACTGCTATTCACCACAGTCTTTGTTGAAATTTTTTGAGACTGTTGCTTACTGAATACCAAAATCGTTTCCAGCCACAAGAAATGTCTCTAATTGAACGTATCAAATTTAGTGTCTTGAGATTAGATTGAGTTACAGAATATCGGCATAAGTTTGAGTAAACGATTTTCAATTAAATATAAATAAATGTAAGATATACATAAAATTATCAATAAATAATACAGGTTAACACAAGTTTTGCTTTCTCTATACTTTTTTGTTCTGTTATTGGGTATTTCTATGGCCCTGACTATGAAAAAAAAAATACTGAGAAAGTGCTAACAGCTTTAATTTTTGAAATATACACAAAATCAATACATCATGCGATAATGTTAATTTTTGAGCTCCAGGCCAGTGTAAGCAAAAATATATTGGAAAAAAGCAACAACACTCAGGAGCGGTAGAAATTATAGCTATTTCGGAGATCACCACATCTCCGCATCAGATTTCTTTCATGACTGCATCGGCACTCGAACCCACAACCTACCGCTCCTCATAACGCTCTTGCAATGCCCGAAGATCCCGATGGAATCTTTCGCACTGCTCACTAAATTTCCAGATTTTGTGGAAATCAATCTAAATGCGAGTGCAGGAAATGGATTTTTATGCGCACGTTGCACCCTAGCTCTTTCAAGTTCAATAGCATGGACTCAGCAAGCTCGACGTGATCGTCAGATTTCTTTTTACCTTGAAAATTACTCGTAACAAATGAATTCCAAGCTTTGGTTTCGATTTTAATCATTGATTTGACAAAATTAGAATCTTTAATGAGTTGCCGAAAAACTGCGTGAATGAAAATTGTAATATTCGCCACTTGTGTCAAGTGCCTTCAAAAACTGTTTCATTATGCCGAATTGAATATGATGTGGTGGAAGTATGATGCGGTCTCGGCTAACTAAAGGCATGTTTATCACATTTTTGGTAACAACTTTTAGCTCTTCCCGCACTGGCTAAGCTTTTTGTGACCAATGGTGTTTTTTGTCACGACTGTCCCAGAGACACATGAAACAACGTGTATACTACTTGTGGATCCAAAAGAAAGTTCACTATTTTTAGAGCAACACAAATTACCCATTTGTGATCCTGATACTGAATTTTTTCCTTAATATTTAGAAATATTTGCGTATTTTTCTTTTAAAGTCACCGAATGGTCAATAGGTATAGATCCGTACTTATTATCGTTATGAAGCAAAACAAACTTTAAAAATCGTTTGCTGGTATCTAGGAAAAGACGCCAATTGCTAGTTGGTACTTTTTTAATTCTATCTGTTGTAAAATACCACCAACAGCATTGCAAAAAACGAAATCCTTCTCTTGAGAAAATTATTGCAAAATATTTTTATCTCGAGTACGATAAAATGTAATGTTGGTTTTTGGAGTAAGCCAATTTTTTTTTTAAACGATATGCTAAAATTTCAGCAGCTTCCTTCGGTAAGTTCAGATCTCTTACTAAGTGCTTTAGTTCTTTCAAATATATTTCGTTCCGGGTTCAGAGGAATTTGGACCATCAGAAGATTAAGAAGTGCTGGGTTGAACCTCTCGTGATTTTAATTGAGTACATTGAGCAGAAGATAAGTTAGGATATGACAACTTAATTCGATTTACCGTGTTAATTCCGTTTATTTTCACATCGCCAAATCATGGGTGTTACGCGCATTACTGCATCTCTTTTTCCACTGTGCCATAACCGTAGATATACCACACATTTCTGGCAATCAATATGTGGAACCCATAATTTGTCCTGATTTCACAATTTTATTTTCTAATATTGATGATACACAGTTTTTACGAAGTCCGAGAAAGAAAGCGGGGCGTATATACATACAACTATGCAAAACGATTCAATAAGCATTTTTTCCGATACATGCAAATCTCTTGCTTTTAATTACCTATTTCATGGAAAACTAATCATCGCACAGAGATAAATTATTAATCAAAGTCTAAAGTTTTTTGCATGCACTTTTCAGACTTAAGTTTCCCTAAACCACTTACGAAATATTTGCGTTGCAAGATTTAAAAATTTTTACATCGCGCAATGCATTGGTATGACCATTTCGATAGGCACGAACGAACGAAGAACGTAAATATATTACGAAAAAGTTGCATGGTGTTTAGTTGCTAGTAGCAAAAAATCTCGTCCGATTTACCACAAACAGAAACTAATCTGATTCTAATATCAATCAGCAAAAGTCAAATTAGTTCTGGTATGGTGAAATCGGACGAGAGTTTCCGATAGAAGGACGGTGTGAGTGATGCAACTTATTTGTAATCATAGTTAGACAGGCTTTAGATTGAAGTTTTACTGCGTGCATAGCTGTATACGTATACGAGTATGCTTGGATTTTTACACTTATTTCCCGCGCTTGTAAGCTTTGAAGTCTTCGAAAGCTTTTGAATGAAAGTAGCCAAAAATTGAAGCATACAACGCCCCAAACCAGGAAATTGCATCTATAGTACATTCATATATTACAACACTAAAAATACTCCAACGTGCATAAAGTGCTTTCGCTTTGCGCATGCCTACTTAAAGTGAGAGCAGAGTTAGAACAAGAAAGTTCTAATATTTTATTAGGTTTCAAACTGTACTAAGTTAGCCATAAAGCTTTTAGTAAATAATTATAGCTAATATTATATTTTCGTTACATTTATGAATATTCATATCATGTATTATAAAAAGTAACGAATTTCTTTAATAAAATTTCATTACCTTCCATTTTTCAATATTCGCATACAGATACTTTGGGTCGTCAAGTAAAATCACAGGATCCGAATATAACCGCCGCCAATGCAGGTGTCAACACGGGCACACCCAGTGTAATGGTGTCCGGAGTAGCCACCGGCACAAACGATTTATGTACACAAAATCATGTCGGCTCGCAGGTGGGCCCAGATGATGGACTCGTTGGTGGTCAGCATGACATGGATATATCAAAGAATGAAGGCACACAAGTAGGTGGACCATTGCACCAAAATGTTGGCACCTCAACAAAATCAACAGGCACACGCACCAAAGATTACATCGATGAGATGGTAAGTAAATATGTAGCTCAAGAGTAAATTGAAAAAGTAGCACACAAAATGTAATTTATTCGGTAAAACTTTTTTTTTACAAAAAATAGTGATAAGAAATTAATTAGTCAGTGTCTAAAGTTGTAATCATCCGTGTACTCAAACTAACCGTACTTCAATTATTAATGAATAATTTGTTAGTTCCTTTTTAAATCTGGGAGGATGGTTCAAAAATGAAAAATCTATCACCATTGTATTATTGATGGCATTCGCCACCATAAAATGAATGAAAACTTTGGAGAGATCGCCTAGGGGTATTAAAATTTATTATTGCTAACAAATAAGGGCAATCAATTGAACTCTTGATGATGTTGTACATGAAGGATAGGCACAGTACCGATCTGCGATTTTCTAGCGATTTAAGGCTTAAGATCATGCGACGAGAATAGTATGACGGTATATAGGATCTACAAAGTTCAAACAACGAAGGCCTACATTTTTTGAAAACGTTCTACCCTATTTATGACAAGTTGACTATATGGTCTCCAAATGAAAACCGCGTACTCCAATTGCGGCCGAATAAATTAGGTATGTAATATTTTAAGGGTATATGGATCTGAGAAATTCGAGGAGTTTCGCCTCACAAACCTCAACATAGAGTAAACCTTTCACGTAATATGATTAACATGCTTGTTGAGAGAAAAACTTTCATCAAACACTACGCCTAGGTATTTTATCTCACAAAGAAATATTAAATCTTTAGTCGAAATTTGGTAACTGGTAGGCAAAATATTGAAAAGCTTTGAGTACGTTGCCTGAAAACATTTATTAAAGTTTAGGGAGAGCCTTGAATTCAAGCACTATAAATTAAGCTTAGCAATATCTTCTTGAAGCCTGATATGATCTACCAACTTTTTAATTACCGATAAGACTTTTAAATCGTCCGCGTAGAGCAAACATTTTGCAAAAGAAAAACAATTGTAATATAATTAATAAAAATTAATTAAGAGAAGTGTACATAATACGCTACCTTGTGCCACTCCCGAAGATGCAACGAACGGTGTGGATGTCCCGGATATCGATTGATACAACACAAGACCTAGTACATAAGTGCGAATTCAACCAACTTAGAAAAATATAATGGACACCAAGACAAGCTAACCTTTGAATTAATATTTTGTGTGCCATTCTATTGAATGCTTTTGGGAAGTCTGTATAAATACATTTTACTTGAAATTCTTACGAAAAAGAATCGAAACAATATTCACTGAAAACGGCAAGATTGGAGGCAGTAGACCTGCCAGGAATAAACCCCTGCTGGTATGGAGAGATAATTGATTTGACGGAAATATTTAATTTTGCGATAACTGAGTGTTCAACAACTTTTGACACAGTCGAAGCTTAGAAATAGGTCTGTAGCTACTATCCGAGATTGATGTCGTAGCTCCACGTAGATCCACAAAATTGGAGGGTTAAGCTTCTGCAGTTAGCTCGTCATTTGAAGACTCAATAACATGATAAAAAAACCTGTGCTTTCGTCAATCTCCTGTGCATTGATTGGAACGAAGCCAAGTTTCATGGGTATGCCATCATCATCTTCAGCGAGGTCAACATCAGATTGATTTAAAAAAAAATTCTTAGATTTTCAAAACTATTCGAATAATAAAGAATAACGTTAGTTAGGTTAACTCATCACTTTGAAAAATTAATTAAAAATTCACAAATTTCGTACGCATCACTGTCACAAAATAATCGAAATTAACTTAAAAACAAAAAAGTACGGGCAGCTTAGCCAAAAATTTTCGCATACACTATGAAATTTGTGATATAAATAAATGTTATTACTTGTACAGGATTGACTCCGAAAAAATCACAGTCAAATGTGCTTCATAGCGAAATCTTCCACAGTTTCCCCGTTTTGGCGTTCTTGACTTTTTGAAAAAACATTTTTTTTCAAATCTATTTTATTTGTTTACACAATTTAAAAGTATGCATTTTTTTATTAGAACATGTACGAGTATATGTAATAATTACGTAATGAAAAAATTCAAAATTTCTGCAGACACATTTCGGAGCAAATTCTATTCATGTAATGAAAATTACGCCATGCTCACTGCATAACTTTACTTAAAAAAAAATTGTATTTGTGTGCTTAGCATGTAAGCAAGTGCATGCATTAAGGTGAGCTAGTCTGACGACATGCAGGTCCGCAGACAAATGCTTGGCGTCACGCAAGCCGCTGCCACAAATGCAACAGATTAGAGGTGTGCGTTTTGGGGTCGAATTTAACTGAAAGTTCAAAGCCTTCGCCTACACATATATTGCGTTTGTTTACTTAGGCTAAGCGAGCACACTTTAAAGTGGAGTTTATAAAGCTACATGTATATATGGGGTGATTTTTTAAGAGCTATCTGAAATTTTAAATAAGAAAAAAACACATACAATTCAGAAAAGTGCATAAAACATTTATTTGAATCGTGCATCCGCTTAGTCCAATTTTGGCATACTCTTTCCAATATTTCGGCCGGTATCTTCCAGTGCCTCAATTAAAGCAGGTTTGCCGTTATAGACATGAGTCTTAACAAAGCTTCATAAAAAATAGTCTAGAGGAGTTAAAGCGCACAATCTAGGCGCCCGATTGACATAACCCAAACGTGAAATAAACAGTTCATGGAACTCGCCTCTCAATAGGTTCATTGTTTCGTGTGCTGTGTGGCATCTGTGGCACCGTCTTGTTGAAACTACCTACATGTCGTGCAAGTCAAGCTCTTCCATTTTTGGCAAAAAAAAAAGATTTTTATCATCGCATGGTAGGGCTCTCCATTCCCATTGCTAGATGCATTGATAGTTGTTGCAATACTTCTGGCTAATCTTCACTCCAAAAACGGCAGTTTTGCTTGTTCTCGTATTCCTTCAACCGGAAATGAGCTTTGTCGCTGAACATAATTTTTTGATAAAACAGTGGACCTTCGGCCAACTCTTCCATTTCATGAGCCCATTTACCAAAAATTTGGCATTGCGGTAGGCATTTCGATTTCAATTCTTGCACCAGCTGTAGTCAAAAAGGCTTCACACCTAAACCCTTTCGCCAAATTTTCCATGTAGTGGAGTAACATTTACCCAATTGCTGTGAAAGACGCCGAATCGATAATTCACGCTCATCACTAATACAGGTCGATACAGCTGCGATATTGTCCTCAGTTCTCATACTACATCAGCGTGTTGGCAGTTTAATGCCCAACAATGGATCCGTTTTTTTTTTTGTAACCGACTTGCAAAAGAATGCTCAAACTCAGATAAAATTTCCTTTAGTTGCAAAGGTAACCCTGCTAGTAACTGTCATGAAATATTAGTTTTGTTTAGTGCTATTTAAGAACGAAAAATAGATGTGCTGGGAAATTTTTGGTTAATCTGATTATATATTTAAAAATTCTTTCTAACTAAAATTTCCCATGTGTTTTCTTCGTAGTGCACTTTTGCGACTCGGTTACAAAGAAATAGGCCTAATGTAAATTTTATACAAAATTTAGTCACAATAGCCCGAATAGCCGCCTCAGAGCAGGTTGATTAAATCCACCATAAAATGGAAGAACCGCGCGATGAAAACTCTAAGCAGAGCACACATTTTAATAATAATAGACCCGTTTCTTCGTAACCGAGGTGCAAAAAAACGCTCAATTCGGATAACATTTCCTTTAGTTGCAAAAACAACTCTGTTCGCATCTTTCATGAAATATTAGATTTGTTTAGGGATATTGAAGAACGGAAAATAGGTGTGCTAGCAAATTTTTGGTTGATCTGATTATATGTATATTGTTTTTAAAAATTCTGTTTAACTCAAATTTCCCATATATTTTCTTCGGGCTCATTCACAATAGTGCAGTTTTTTCACTTCGCAACACTATATCTCAGGCCGGATATCATTTAACCGAGTTGGCTCAACTCGCATATTTTTCCGAGTTAGTGTTGTCGCTTTACATACAATTTGTTATCCTGCCTAGTCTAGTTTTCTTTTGCAGCTCGGTTACAAAGAAATGGGTCCAATGTAAATTTGGTGCGAAATTTAGTTCAAAACACGCCTAAGATTCAATAATTTGCAAGCATTGTTCGTTTGTAAGACGATCCATGGTTAAATTATAGATCAAAGTGATGATGTTTGACAGTGGCATAAGATATAAAACGTGCGTGAGCTGTCAAAACCAAAGTTGCCAAAAAAAAAGTAGTTAAAAAGTCACCCTTTATATACATACATATGGGGATGTGTGCTTCTGATGCGAGTGGCTCCCCAC
The DNA here is from genome assembly GCA_951828415.1 of Anomoia purmunda. Lineage (NCBI taxonomy): Eukaryota > Metazoa > Arthropoda > Insecta > Diptera > Tephritidae > Anomoia > Anomoia purmunda. The sequence goes on along the minus strand of OX639996.1, from coordinate 27,866,930 downwards.
TTTCAACTAATTTGCGTGATTTCGTTTATGGCGACTTCTGATTGCCCTCGCCTTCCTTTTCCCCGTTTCATACAGTCATTGGATCTCCAACTAATATATCTTTCAATTTACAAAACCGCACTAATAACATTATACTTACACTGCTATGTGACTGCACATGCATTATGTCTAGGTGCATAATTTTATGCTCTAACATACTATATACTATATTCTATATGTATATATTTACATTTGTGCATAACATGCAATCATCATTCGTTTCTTATCGTCGTTGCAGACACGTGAAGCCCGCGCACATGACATGCACCAGCACCAGCACAACATAATCAACAATAACACCAGACGCAAAACCAAAAGCACCGAGGACATGAATGTCGACACGAGCACCCTCAAACGCATGCTAAAGCCAATGCCCAGCACTGAGAGTCCCGTTACATCGCCGGAGATGGGCCGACGCCGCTATAATTACTACAATGCCAATATGGCAAATACGCTTGGGCCACAACATATGCAACATATGCATGGCGGTGGTATGGGCATGGGTATGGGAATGGGCGGTGGTGTTGGCGGCGGTGGACCTGGTGCTATGCATCACATTATGAATAATAACAATACTATGGGACGCGTGAGCGGTCAATCGTCGAGATTCTCGGGATCGAGGTAAGTTGTGTGCGAGAGCAAAACAAAAAAAAACACAAGAGGAAGTAGAAGTAGAAAATTATATAGCATCGACTAAAACAATCGAATACAGTTCAAAAGGGAAACAAACAAACTAAATACTTACTACAGCGTAAAGCTTTACTTGCAACCGACTATGATACATAACAAAATAGCAAACCGATTACTGGGCCAAGACCAAAGCAAAAGTAAAATGTAAAGGCCCAACAACTAAATAACTGGCCAACCACCACAGAGCGGTTAGGTTGTTTTGTCGCTGCCGTTTAATTCAGTCCAGTCCGCGCTTATAAAACTTCCGCCAACATTTTTAGTGTAAACTGATAAATTAAGTTGGTGAGTGTTGCGGCAGCATGAGGCAACAAGTGCGGCGGTTGATCGGTTTTGTTGAGGTGCGAATATTTAGTCGAAAATTTAAGCGCGAACTTATTTAGTTTTAGCGTTGTGCAAATGATCCAGATGATTTAAAGCTTCGTGGTATTTTTATTTTGTTGTGATTCATAGGGTTTAATAGTACCGTTGTTTTAAATTAAGTGGTTGTGAAAAAAGTGAATAATTGCTAATTACACCAGTCTACAAAATTAAAGAAAAATTGTGTGACCAGTGATATTTTTATATCAATTCTAACACAAAATATTTCGCTGAATTCGAATATGAAATAAGAATATAAAAAAATTATAACAGTTTTTGAGATATAGCTTAATTTAGCACGAGCCTGATTTTCGAAATTGAAGCATCAACCTAGAAGTCATAAGTAGTTCAATAAAATTCGCATAAAATCAAGCGCAATCAATTTTACAATTTCGAATTCTCGCCTCAACTTATTAATTTAGTTTTATTTGGGTGATTCACAAGGTGGCATAGGTCATAAAGTCATACAATTTAAAATATATAAAATTACTTAGTTTTAATTATTTGTTTCAATGTAATCCAAAAGTATAGCCTTTGAAATCTAAAATTTTATGACTATATGATTCATGACACATTATGACATCCTGCGAATTACCCAATTGTATATTTTGCAAAATCCCTTTTCATGCAATTTTACTAAAAATTTAAGCACGGGAAATTTACTGAACTATTTTAGTTTCTACACAAATGCTTTAATATTAAACACAGGGACTTGCGTAATTAGTAAAATATCATTTTATTGTCCAATAATTAAACTGGACTTAAATATATGCCTTTATGTTAATAGTGGCAACGAAATAATTTTTTTCTGAAATTTTAGTAAAGATCAATAGTCGGATTAGAAAATTTTTTAGAAAAGATTAACACAAATAAATTTGAAGTCGGTCAACTATGTTCAAAGATAATTACAATAAACTGACTTATATTTTTTCAGTTTTTGAAAATTTCATGTTTATATCTCAGAAGCTGATTTACATTTTTAATTACAAGTCGCCAAGATGCTTCAAAAAGTCGTAAATTGAAAATGAAGTCCAAGTTCCCAACAAACAAAAAAATATATGATTTGGCAAGCCATTTGTTCCTACGGCCGAAAAAGATGCCATTTTTTGCATTTTTGAAAATGTAGCTATATCTCAAAAATTGATCTATTTTCTTAAATTCCGACTTCATATTCGAATTCCGCAGACAATTTTACGTAAAATAAGGTTGGCTGGATGTTGTGGGCCAGATTTCGTCGGCCAGTGTTATATGGAAAATTTTTGTACTGTACATAGAAGAAGATGTTTTATATTAAAAAAAAAAATCTAGTGAGAAGCCAATAATAATATAATAATAAGTGATATTAGCAATGTGAGTAACAGAAGTTGTTGACTGGGTTTCTCACAGCCGCTACACCTCTTTAAATTTATACAGAGTTGATCGGGAGTATACTAGGCTTGGTGGTAAATTATAAATCCGTGCTCCGAATTTGACTTTCACAAATTTCTCTGTGAATTCGGTTTGAGATCACATAATCTTCATATTCACATACATTGTGATGATTTGAAGCCGGTTGTTTTGGTATTAGTGAAATGAAAAATAAATGATAAAAAACGTTTAACCCTAGAACGCATAACCAAAGAATACCACACAAACACATAACCGGGGCGTCCGTGTGCCCACTTACTTTTAATATTTTACAAGTATAATAACAATTATTACGGGTTAAAAATAATTATTGCTTAAGTGAATACATTCCAAAAATATGGTTTCGAAAAACCAATTTGCATGGAACATCCGGTAACAAATTGTAGCTGCACCCTTTGTGATTGGAATATTTGGTATATTTCTCTAAAATACAATATTTTCTTTCAATATTCATACTTCTTAAATGAAAATTCCGAATTATTGTATTCGTTTTTCATATAAAAACTAGTGTAGCCGTTATGCGTTCTAGGGTTAAAAGTGCAATTATTTTCGATTGAAATATTTTTTTTTTTAAATATCCTTTGATATCTTCAGGCCTTATTCAATACACTTTTTAAATATTTATTCGTTGAAATATAAGTATCTTAAATTATTCGCTGATGATACATGAAAAAGCATACATCACCTAAGCTTAGGTCAGATTAAAGTAGCTAGAAGGACCCCGAAAAGCTCCTCACTTAAGAAATCTTTGTCAAGTGTGTCTTGCCTGTATAAGTCATTTGTATAATAATTCCCTGGGATATTCCTGTGTCCGAGATTAATTTGATGAAAAAATACTAATAATCTACTTTCGATCGCATTGTTATTGAGTTCATAGCTCTAATCCAGCCTGTTGTGGCCGGAGTGAAATTGAAATCTTGTTAAATCCTGGAGTGACCATAGTCCGAGTTGCATTTGTATCTAATATCCCGCATCCTGACGGCGGCCTGTGCTGGCAGGATTTTTTCGCAGTATCTACTTAAGTTATATTCAACATGACGTTCGGAGTTGGCGTAGGCACCACTGGTTCCAACAAGAGCCGATCATTGCTCCCTCTTCCGCTTAGCGACTACCACAGTCTTATCTAGGGAACCCTACTAGCAAGAATCCCATACAGGAGTATTGGGTTTGCTACCTGCTCATATAGCCATTTAATGATTTTAGGCGAGAGATATCAGCGCTTGCCGATTAACTCTCTACAACAATACAATGCAATCAGGACCATCATCGGTATTTCCTCAATATTACACTTCCATGGAAGTTTGACATCCAGTACGAGCTCAGGGCCACCCAGCAAAGGCAGGTAGACGTTAGAAATCTTGTACTTCTACTGGATTGCAAGAGGATAAAATGAATAACCCTTTTCCTTTCTTTAACCATTATCTGCTAAGCCGCGATTATGCAAAGAACTTAGAATGGATAAACAACATTTTATGTCTAAGTATTAAATATCCAAACGTTCGCAGGTAATTTCATAATGCCACTGTTATAGAAACCCTCATCGCTATTGGCGAAAAACTGGGAGGTCGATTCTCACAAGTTTCTCTTGAGACGAAATTTTCACCAGCAAAATCATTCGCCATAGACTGGAACAGGTAATAATGACTTGGTGCCAGGTGTGGACTATAAGGTGGATGGATAAGAACTTCTGAACCAAGCTCGCGCAGTTTCTGTCGAGTCAATATCGATGTGCGTTGCGTGGCGTTGTCTAATGGAACACAATTCCTCTCCTATTGGTCATAGCTGGGCGATATTCAGCTTTATTTAAAGAGTTTCAAATGGTTTTTGGCGCAATGTTTAGTTCCATTTTCATTGTTTTATCGATATTTTCGACAATTGGCCTTCCAGAGCGTGATGCATCTGCGATATCAAAATAACCCGAACGAAATAGGCAAACCGAAAATTATGCGTGATTGGCTGTTACAGTATCATAACCATTAACATTATTTACATTTTTAGCCACCTGGCTTGCATTTGCGTAATTATTTAAAAACAAATTGTATAGTGTGGCTTGCCTTCTCTTTGCTGGCGCCCATCTTTGACGCGTGTTAAACAAATATTGAGTCAAGCAATCACAAAACTATCTGATAAGTATTTTAGTTCGAAATCTGATCTTCCGAACACCATATAGCATAATCCAGTCGCACTTTTACAATACTAGATATCGACCTAATATTTATACCCACAAATTTTTTTTAGCTCTTGGTACTAATAATTGGTACTAATATTAGTAATGTGCACAATGAAATCAAGTTTTAAATGTTTCGTTTTTCATCTTCATCTTATTGTGCACGCAGATCTTCTCATGAAATCGGCCGTGGATATCCGCAACGAAATTTATACTTGGAATTGGAACGCGAACGTAGTTGCATTGAGGGTTCACCACCCTCCGACAACGTCATGTTTGACAATCAATGTTATGCCACCACACCCAGCTCTAGCAATGGCAATTCTGACCAGGATCAATCGTATGGTCAACGCAACGCTGGCGGCGGACGTCATCAACATCATCATCAGGCACCAAATGTCACCCCAACCCCTGGCAGTCCAACATCACGACTCCTACTCGAATATGAAATGCATTTGAGAAATACCTTGGCCAAGGGCATGGACGCCGAATCGTACAGTTTACATACATTTGAAGCTTTGCTTTCACAGAGCATGGAGAATTTGGGTAAGCGCACAAATATTTAGCTGTTTAGCAGCGCAAACAAGATGATTTCTTTATTTATAATTAATGTTATTGTATTATTATTCCCCTATTTGAATTTCTAACATTCCGTCTTGTTAGTGATATTTGTACGAATATTTTGTAGCGTGCTTTATAAGTATTTTGATTTGACTTTATTTTAATTAATTGAAAATGTTTTTTTTTAATGCTTTACGTAGTGTAAATCAATTTTAGTCAGAAGTGAATAGTTACTTTAGAAAACACACATTAATGTGTATGGAAATATAGTTGTATGTATATAGAAGATATCTGCTTAAACCCAAACACATAAAAGAGTAGAAAATGCTTTCGATAAACTTTCGCTGCTTTATTCATACCCGCGCATTATTTGGTAGTTGCATTCCCTTAACATTCTCATACTTACTGCATACAAATGTACATACATATCTATTGCAATGATAGTATAATATATATTTACATATAAATTTACATAGAGATACGCGGAATGCTTTTGATAAGCTCGACCAGGGGGTTGAAATAGTGCCAGGGTCGTTGCGGTTTAATTGGATAAAGTAGGGTTAATTAAAGTCGACAGATATTTTAGTGGCATCCGACAGGGCAAGAAAACGGGTTTTCGGAACTTAAAATTGCTGGATTGGTAAAATATCAAATACGAAAGGCAGAAAAGGTAAAAAATACAGCAGGCATTGATTTGATGAAGTGAGCTTCTGACTATCGATTGCAAGCTAATTATGTCGTTTACAGCTTTGAGGGGCACAAGCAAAATGAAGTTCAGTTCAATTTTGTAATTGAGAAAGCTCGAGTTATTAAAATTAAAATTATACTTTAAAACATTAAAAAATAATTTGTAAATATAAATATTTCGTTTAAAGGAATAGGAAATTCTCTAACATTCGGTTAGTTTTTAGTGGAGGCAAAGAAGCTCAACGCTCATTTAGCCAACTGAGCGTCGTTTTGATAACATAGAAATCAGATTCTGCAGTAATCGTGGTAGACAATACCAAGTGTTCTGGCGTGGGTTCCGATCGGCCGGTGTCCCGTGAGAACTGTCATGAGTTTCGCGACGTTAGGCCTTCCATTCGCCAAAAGAGGTGATGTTCTCTTAAGATCATATTCGGGTCATGTTAATTTTGCAATGCTACATCCTGGCGCTGAGCAGATTGCTGAATATGGTCCTCTAAATTAGACTTATTAGTACTGGGATCGGCACCTGATTTGAGGTTGTCACTGAATCCTCTCTGGCTAGCATATCAGCTGCCTCATTTCCGGCAATTTTGCAATGCCCAGGAATCAAAATTAAATATACTATGGCTCAGAAAATGGATACACGCTCATTTAGAAAATAATCAAGGCCGTTATGCTCTAAAGTGTGGCAGCCTTCAGCGATAGCAAAACCTTCCGCTGAAAAACACTAGTAAAATGAGGCTGGAGGTAAGATTTCCCCTCTCCCAAGAAGTCTGCAAATACCGTTGCTCCAACCTCTTATTCCATCTTGTAACCGTCAGTATATATATGGGGCTTCCAGGTGGACATATCAAAACCTCCATCCCATTCAGATCTCGACGTAACTAGAACTCCAAAGGGCTTGTGGAAGTCTATATCTGGCCCGGTCTGATCGTGGCAGGAGGAAGAGAAAGAACTCTACTATGCCGCCCTTTCATTGTTTCCTTCCAAAGGCCCGATTCTCGGAGACTTACAGCTGGCACTGACGGGGAAGACATTGTATCAAGATCTATAGGCAGAAGATTGGTTATAAAATTTAGGGCATCCGTAGGACATGTTCTCAGTACCCCAATGCACGCTGATCTCTTCACTCTACCCAGCTTAGCTTGGTTATATTGGTTACGTAAGGCTGTCCATCAGACCAGGGAACCACCCTGCCAACGTTTCCCGTTACTGTGCAGTTTCCCAATTCTGACTGGATTGAACTACATCGTAGCATTGCAATTAACCAGAAGCGAATACGTTTCTCGTCGCCTAGCTCGCCCAAAAGTCAAGAATAGCTAGGGTGTATTGCTTGCATTCTTGTGATCTTTCAATCGTTCCGACCACCTCATGACGAGCCTTATCCATAGATCTTTCCTGTAAGTAAGTCCTCGATACAACCCACAGATATGCTCGTCCAGAATCCTCTCAAAAGTTTTGAGAAAAATGAGGTCAGACTGATCGGTGGGAAGTCCTTAGCAACACTATGGTTTCATTTACCCTTACTTACTTACTTAAACGGCTTAAGCGATTTTGGCCGAGTTCAACAAATTGTGCTAGTCATTACTACTTCCTGCTAACTGACTCCAATTGGAAAGAGCAAGTGACGTCAGGTAATTTTCCATTTGGTCTTTCCAACGCAGAAGGGGCCAACCTTTTCCTCTACCACCACCAGCTGGTACCGCGTTGAATACTTTCAGGACTGGAGCAATTCGCTGGACTAGGTCTACGTCGCAGTATAGCTCATACAGCTCATCGTTTCATCGTTTGCGGTATTCGCCGTCGCAAAAGCGTGGAGGTCCGCAAATCTTCCGGAGAATCTTTCTCTCGAACACTCCAAGGGTCGTCTCATCCGATGCTGACAATGCCCATGATTTAGAGCCATACAATAGGACGGGCGTGATGAGAGACTTATAGAGTGTGGTTTTGGTTCGTGGAGATAGGAATGTACTGCTCATTTGTATACTCAGCCCAACGTATCACTTTTTGGCAAGAGAAAGCAGCACTCATTGGCTAGAGAGATTCTGACTGACATTATTGGAGGTGTTAATGTCTCATCTACCTGCCTTCGGAATAAATACTACTTTGTACTTTTCTCCATGACATAGGAACGTAGTTATGGGCTATATAGCTTTTTAGGGTTGATATAAGTCATGGCACTACAGCATTCTCTACAGGAGAGAGGGACAATACCATCCAGGCCAGGGCTTTTGTAGGGCGAAAATGATTAAATCGCCCATGAAATTTAACATTCCGTGAAAACTGATTTAGCGATGTGTCGGCTCTCGGAAAGTGGACAAGTAACTTAAGCAAGCCCTCTACAGACTCGGTGCATACCCCATCTTCGTGGTGTTAAAGTAGTAGGTGATTAAAAAAGGATATCCAAGATATCTATATGCTTACTTATAATACCTTCGTTCCAAAAATTATAAAAGACAGCTTTTTCAGATTTTATTTCATATTCCGCTCAATTTATAAATGAAGCATTTTTAGTTATGAAGATTTTTCTATTTAATTTTTCTTATGTGCACGAGTGAATTGATTAATTTCGATTTTATAATCTAAATGTTTATCTGTATGTATTAGCAATTAGCCAAAAAAAAACCGCTCATATCGCATTTTCCATTATCTCATTATATTTCCACGCACCATCCCAAACAAAACAAAAAAAAATTAAAAATTAAAATGACGAACAAATAATAAAAAATCTAAAACTAACCAAACCAAAAAAGAACTCGCCGAAAGCCTGCCTGGATCAACACAGCGCAGCCCCTATCCAATGCGTAGGCGTAAGTAGTACCCATGCAAACATACAAACATACATCACAAAATATTAATATAAATTATGCAACACTTTGAGCAACAATTTAACTAACACATATTTAAAAAAATAAATTCACTTATAACGATAAAATTTACAAAATTCATAATTTTTGCAATCACTTTTTATTTTGACAAATAAATAAATAAATATCAACTATATTTGAAATGCTTTTCTCACATTAAAAAAAATAACTTACCGCTTCTTAGTGCTCCATAAAAAACACTTGAACAATCCCAAAGCTACTGTATCCAATAGATACCTTAATCGTTTTTGGAATGATCCATATTTTGAACGAATAAAATACCGTTAATTAGAATTGCACATAATTTCTGCTACTTCTTTAATTTAAATTCCAAGAAACATAATAGATTACACTCAACATGCTTGTCATTAATTAAGTTGACCTAGTTAATGAACCCCCACATATTTTTCCTCTATTTTCTTCTAATTATAGCAAGCGCCAAATCCTCAACACTTCCCTTGCCACCGCATCGCCCACTTTCTACACTGCGCGATAAAGAACGCGATCGTGAACGAGACGGTTACTATAGTGACCGCAATGAGCTTATACGCGAAAGAGAGCGAGAGAGAGAACGAGATCGTGGTTATCTATCTGATCATAACACAAGGTAAGTGATATAGCTAAGCGACAGTTTCTTATATCAATTTTAAAATTTTTTGTATCTTCTTATTTGTACAGCTTTTCAACATCTCGTTGCGCCTCGTGCATTGGGGAATCGGCTCGCGCTCAATGGTTTCGCCACTCCGACGGCTGGCGTTCGGGCAGCTCCACTATTGGTTCTGGCTCTGGTCAAGGTTTAATGTCTCAACCATCTACGGGCTCGGGTCACAAGCGTTCACCATGGGACTCGTTGCCCTCTTTGCGTCAGGATAGTAGTCTCAATGATTCCGGTTATAAGAGTGCACGCGCTGATTCTCTAGAACAACGGTAGGTATAAAAACAGAAAAACTAAGATTCCAAACAAGCATGGTCAGGAAAATTGTTTATCAATCTAAATTTTTTTTATTCCAAAAACGTGGCTCATATTTAGATGTTTACCTAAGTAGTATTTGCGAAAAAGGACCCCCGTTCATTTCATGAGACGACGAACCAGAACGTACGAAGCGTACGAGCTGGAGGTGTTAGTGGCTGTAGAGGTCTTTAAAAAGTGTAGGATATATCTGTTAGGCTTTAAATTTAAATTAGTGACCGATTGTAAGGCGTTTAGAGTAACTGTAAAAAGAAGAAGAGGTTTCCGTCACGTATCGTCAATTAGAACAGATCGTAAGGGACATACCACGTTGCCAATGTAGGACACCTGAAGTAAGCGCCTTTTAAAATATTTACGAAAATCCAAATTAATAGAGGAAGATAGACTTCACGAACTAGGAGCTTCAATATGAGCATAGTAAAAGTTGCAATGCAGGAAGATAGGAAGAATGTGGTATATGAAGTGAGATTACTGGTAGCCTCGAAGTTCGTACCGTTTGCGTGGGGGATGAAGCTGAAGCCGAAGTTTGTTGGTCCTTACTAATTTAACTAACGATTGGATCTCCCACCGTTATGAAGTCGTTAAGGCTAGATATCACGAAGGCACGACCCACACATTCCCTCCAACTGAGTTCATTAAACCATGATCATTCGAGGCGAACGAGTCGGGCGAATGCAGGGTCTAGGTCCGTAGTGAAAACAACAAGTATAGAACGCAACTATTAAATACTACGTAGCTCAAATTAATGGAAAAATTAACTTATAATAACGGGATGAAACTAAAACGTAGGATAAACGGTATTCACATTTGAAAAAGTTAGCGGAATCCGAATAGGGAACAGGCGATAACTTTAATCATGCCGTACGTTGAAAGCAAGTTTATTTAGCCGGCGGTGCCGACATTTATTTTAACTGTATATGCAAATATAGAACTGCAGGATGCTTCAATAAATAGTTAAGTTGACAAAAAATAAGAAAAATTCCGCCGCGCATGATGCCCGAAAAATATTTTTCTCTTGCCGAAATTGCAGTGTTAGTAAAAATGACTAATTCAAGATTATAATCAAAAACCGAGTCTACGTCCGGTAATAACTAAAAAATCGTATATTTCTTCATAAAGCTAAAGTACATTTAATAAATTCAAATGTGTGTACTGAAATTATTTTTGAGACCAACGCTTTCTTTTAACTCACTGTTTGAATGAGGATATCAATAAGCTAGTATTTACTACGTTCTTTGAGTTTCCTGTTTTCATGGTTCAGCACAAAAATTATTTAATGTATACCTACATATATGTTAACTATGTTGGGTATATCTCATCCATCAATATATGTAGATTTGTTTCGCCAATCCAAATATTGTGACAAATATTGATCATTTTATTTGGAGAAACCCAGTTTAGAGATTTTCCACATCATCTTCTTTTCACAGTTCGCTCGGCTATAAGTTCTAAAAAAACAAACATTTTTAATAGCACAAAACGTCTAGAATACTTTCCAAACTTCAAAAGTGAGGAGTTTATAGGTATTTTTTTCATTACATTCCATGAGTATATTAACTATTTGGGAAAATCAACTTTTTCTCGGGAAAATTAAACTTCTTATATCTATTTTAATTTTAACTTATTTTTTTTTTTTAATATTTATTTATAACCCAAATGTTTTTGGCTGAAAAATAAATAAAAATTGTACGCTTTTTTGATTTGGTACATTGTTTTTTGATATTTGGCACAGATTCGAAAAGTTCATTTCATCCCAGTAATCAACAGCCTGCCAAATATTATCATTTAAATAGCCCTCAGAATAGCGCTGACTTCATTCAGCGATGATTTCTTTATATGAAAAAAATTGCTTACAGTCCAAAAATGTGTTGAATGTAAAAGGATGAATTTTGCTTCTTCCTAAGTTGTATCTAGGGACTAGAATTTCAATACGATACGAAACCATATCGGCACTTCTGTCATTCGATACCGATATTTTGTACTCGATACTTTTAAATTGGCATTTTTTTCGAATAGAGTACTTCAATCTTAGTATCGTATGGAATTTGCGAAGAAAATTATTTACAAGACAACACGAACCCTAAACGAGAAAAAATCGTAAGCGAAATTTTTTTCCTAAATTTCTTTTTGGCACACTATTTAAAAGATTCTGGAAAATATGTCGCAGTTAGAGCTCGAATATATGGATGAGACCATCAGGCGGAATAAAAATAGTAGAGGTGCCTCCTCTGCTCAGGAAAGAGTACCAGTTTTTCAAAACCGAAGTCTTCAAATTCGGCATGTCATGCTAACGACCTCATCAAAACTAATGCAGACACTTTCTCACTACCAAGCAGATACAATTTTAACTGAACATAAATTTAGTATCTATATTTTGGATATCGAGTCTTTGAAGTTCGATGTTTATGGATACCCGATTCTTTTAGAGCGATACTTTCAATGAGTAGCATATCGATACTTTGTACCCGATAGCGTGTACCTAGTTGTATCAAATAAGTGAGACCGAATGAGGTACAAGTTTCGTGTAAAGAACTTACATAATTTCTTCAGAAAAACTGCGAAAATATGGATATTTTTCGGTAGTTTGCAAACTTCAAGATGTCAATCTTACCGCAGAATAAAATTGATCTTGATTTCACTTCCTCATCGAGACACAGTGTGATATTTAGAGTATTTACGCCGGCCCGATTATTGGTTAATTTTTTACATTTTCCAACAACAAAGTGAACTGAAAAAATTAATGCACTCTTTATTTGTTGTTACCTCAATCCAAATAGAAGGATAAAACAATAAAAATTACGGAATCAGACAAATTTTAAATTATTTAATTTTTATTGCACCCAGAGTATATTATCTCAGAGTCCATCATCAAAAATGCATAATTTATGAACAAGCCACTAACTCATTGGATATTTTACTAATCGCAGTTTTTATCTTTCGTGTAATTCTAATATAACTCCTTATATTCGTTCTAAATCAAGGCGTAGGCTAGCGAGAATTTATAATAATTTTCATATTCGGCGACCAAAAATTTATCAGACGTATTCAAAACCGTGCCCTATTTTGTTACAAATCTTTCTAATCTATAAGCAGATTACGTTCATTGTAGTTTGTAAGATTAGACTCAACTTACATAATGCATTCAATCAAAATTTATGTGGCGAAATTTTTCAAAATCATTCCATTTATTACCTTTTCTTTAGTGCTGAATTCATACGTCAAGACAGTTTACGTTCAGATTATTTGAGTGATCGAGATTCACGTTATGGCATCGTACAACAGGCTTCAATCGACAGCACAGACTCCCGGATGTGCTATTTGACATCATCAGAGGTAAGTACAAAACACATTTACAAACGTGGATATTGATGTACAGTGGAATATACCCTTATGAGGTCGCTTATTGTTGCATTGCTAATGGCTGAAAATAATGAAGATTCTAAATGAACTTCTCGTTCAGTGTCTGCTTTTATCAATTACGAATTCTTAAAGCAGTGATAGTACAGGAAGTACATACGTACCACAGTATTGTTGTTATTGTTGTAGCGGCTAGTCAAGCCCTGTGAAGAGCGGATTCACCCATGGTCGTTGTCTTCAAACTCATCTAGGGGGAGAACATCGAAACTTGCAGGATTTTACCAGAGGGAGAGGGGGGGTTAGATGAGTATGCTTGAGAGGGCATGTTGTGGGTATCGTGCGGAGAATCTCCACTTGCCGGACATTTGTTGGGTATGTCAGGATTGATTCTGCATAGGTATGAGTTAAGTCTACTACAATATCAAGATCTTAATTGGGCCAAAATTATTGAAAACATGATTGATGGCAACTGATAGTTACGTAGTAAAAGCTATATAAATATATAGCAACGAAAAAAATTTAAAAAAGAAGACAGCGAAGAGCTGAAGATGGGAGCAAACAGCAGAACGGTTGAAAGTTTTCTTAGCAAATCGCTTTTATTTCCTCAGCGAATACGCGGATGCTGTCAAATCGACAAAGAGACGAACAGCGGTCCACGGGAGAAGCAATCATGTAATCTATCATTCTTGCTAGTTATCGGCATTCTCAAGCCTTTCATTTGTTGACAGTCTGTGCATCGATAAAGTGCAAAACCCAATATCAGTCAAGTTTGTTTCATAGTCGGACAGCAACCGATCCGCTCACTACTTTTGCGATTGAAGGTATACGAAAAAAAAACACACATCCATAAACGCAGAGAGCGCTCAGTGACCTATGACGTGGAAACCCATGCATGATAGAATACAAGATTGTGCTGATTGATTTGAAATTCGGAAGAGTAACTTGGTTGTGACGTTACACCAGCCTTAACGTTGGAGAGTACAGAGAGGAATAAAGTTGTTACACGAGTTGGAGAGAATACACACTCTTGAGAAAATACATACTCGTACATACACGATTTTTGTTAACAAAATATGTTGTTACGTAGCTGATTCTGTCAAAATTTTCAGGAGAGTGTTAGCTGTGTTTGCCGTTCTTAAAATAACTGCTTATAAACGCAATCAGTTTCATACCACTCCGATAGAGACGCAAAGTTTTCATTCTGACGATGCTATTACACAGACGCCAAACAGCATAACCTCAAAATGCCGCCAACATCTAACCACATCATTTGAACAAATCCTATAGTAACCTAAAAAGTCTTGTTATAGGCCACTAAATTTTTAAATTACCCATATTCAGAATATTTTGGTGTATGTGTTGAGGCTCATAAGAAAGTATATGCCCAAGAATGGAATCAGTTTATTGCAGACTATTGAGGTAGGTCATTATTAGGAAAAATCATCTGATCTCTAAAGACTCATTTCGTGGCCTATCTTAAGCCCTAAATTTTCTACTAAATGAATATGCTGCGAGAACTTATGGCATGAATTTAAAGATTGTAGAATCCCAAACTCATTCTTGTGAAATTTGGAGTTTTTTGAACTCATATATGTGGGCTAATTTAATTATATTTAAATGAAATTAATATAAAACTAAAACTACCCTCAAATTGAGAGATGATTATTTTGGAAACTTTTTTCATGGTAGAGCTAAACTTGGAGGCTTAGCTTTACCTACCGAGCGACCATCGCTGTTAGAAAAAAGTTGTTCTTTAAGTTTTGAAGCTACTTAAATCTTCTATATGAATTGTGAAATATTCCATTCGTTAATTTTTGTAAATTGCTGTGATATTAATTTTGGATATATAATTATTTAGTCTAAAGTGGTTGATTTTTCATTTCATTTAGGCCATTTTGATATATATATGTCTATATCTATCCCAATTGCTTTATGCTGTTCTATGTAACCGTTATGTGAACAAAGTTCTCATAACCTGGGTGCTCTGTTATAAAACTGATAAAAACGACTAAACCCCCAAATGAAATGGTCTAAATTTTACCGCAAGATAATTAAACTAACAACAGAAATCGACTGGACAATTTTTTACAATTGTCGCTTCAAGTTGGTTTAAAAACAATAATACTGAAATTTTACATATTCTCCTAAGTCTCAAAGAGCGGATGTGTTGTAATGAAAAGCATCTGAAGAACTCTTCAAGATCTTAAAACGGGATGTCAAAGAAAATTAGAGAAATGGGATAGCCATTACACCTAAAAAGCGTCAAGCAAAAGCATGAGTTAAAATCGTAGACCTAAAAAAAATATTAATATTGATACTATTGGCCCTTTTATCCCCTTATTTATTTTAATTTAACAATCCTAGACCGAAGGCTTAATATGCATTTCCTTTATGTTCACCAAGTGCCCTGAATTTGTCAATAAATTGAAACCCATTATATTTTATATTGTTAATAGATATTTGTTTGAGTTTCCTCAAATTTTAGTCCATGCTAGCTAGCGTTGGGAAATATATATTGATTTGCTCAAAATCGATTCTTCAATACCGTTGTTTCGCTTAAGAGCATCAGCAAGAAAATATCTGATAATAATAAGTGATTTGTAGAGCAAAAACTTGCCAAAGCACATTCCAAAACTTCCCTAAGATTTCGATAAGAGGTTGGCTTATGCCACAACTTAAATATTATATTAACAAAAAAATATAGTTTTCTGCTATCCTATGCTATGTTTGATACATATTACAATATATAAAATGCTGTTGATTAGTAAAATACTGATGGACGGAATGCAAGTCGTCTATAGTAGGAATCGGAGCTGTTAAGTATGGATTACGATTAGTAATCAAAGCAATTACCTGGGTTCGGTAATCGTAATGATTAAACTAATTCGTTTTTATAATCAAAAAATTAAAGATCAATTTTACAGGAAATAATCGAAAAAAATAAAAAATTATGATTATTTGCAATTAGAAAAAATCATCAAAATAATTAAAATAATCAACAATAAAAAATCAAAAATAATTAACACAAAAAAATAAAAAAAAATATCAAACTATTTTTTGATTATTTCTGATTTTTCGTGATTATTTTAATTACATATAATTATTTCTACTATTCTACTACAGAAACATACGTGATTATTCTTTGATTATTTTCAATAGTCACCTGTCATTGGAAATTAAAAGTAGAAATAATGGTAATTAATCATTAAATAGATTTAAAAAATAATAATTTATTTTTTTGGTTAACATTACAATTTATAATCATTACTTAACAGCTCTGGTAAGGATGTATGATATTGTCGATATCGTCTATCGGTATAATTTATATGTGAAATCGATATGCCTATAAATCGGGCTGAAATATATCGATACTGAAAAAATCGATATAAAAAATATAATTGAATTCCCAATTTAATATCGATATTTGAAGAAAAACATCGATAATATCGATATTTGAAGAATAACTTCGATATATGTAGAACATTGAAGCATTTTTGATAAACTGTAAGATTCTCCTTGGCACTATTCATACCGTCGATTCCAAGTCCTGTAATCGACTCTCACTAAGCAGGCTTTAACGAAATCAGGTAAAAGTCCTGCATTTAGCGTCCTTTTTGTGGCGTTTGCCCCCAGAAGTCAATGCTCCGTTAGTATCCCGATTAGAAGTTGGCCCTGCTAAGTGAGAGCGTGTAAGTTTTTAGTAGTGGGATGAATACTCTACTCATGTGCTTTTAGCCTTAGGATTATTTATTATAATTTTTTGTTGTCCTTAATGCACTACCAACTACCAACTTGCCAACAAATGCATGCGTCGCTACGAGTAAATGTCTCACATTTGAGTTACTAATTAATTATTTAGTCACTTACTAATTTACGGATTTAATGAGCTAATAAATGTTGAAAACTATGAAATTATTCACAAACAAAATTAACAACGAATGTTGGGTCAGGTGTCGCAAAATGCTTTCACAGTCGCAGTGGCCTCGACCCGTTGCCGGTCAAGGCATTTTTCCTATCAACGGTGTACTGAAATTATGTATGACAAATACGAAGAGAACAAAAAAAACATTTTGCATTAAAAGCTGTCACTTGGTATACTGTTGTAAAAGCTTTTCGATGTTACTGTTGTCCTAATGTTTGATGCGTTCCGTCTGGAAGCCAAGCTGGAAGGCACGGCTTGGAAAAAAGCAGAATTTTTCCCATTCACATTTTATTCATTCGCTGCTTCGTGTTTAGAAAAACTCAACAGGCATACTTATATTTATTTATTTACAAGTGTGCATTGTTTTGGTGAATGAATTTTGCCAGTTTGTAGTTATTTTGATTTATTACTTTAGTTTTTGTTGTTTGCACAGCACTAGTATTTCATTTTGTACCAAAAAGCTCATTTGTCGGCTTAATGTGGCATAAATTGTTAATTTGTTGTCTTTGCTTACAATTATTATGCCATTCATGCTGATGTACGAGCATAAAAGTATTTGTTCGAGTTTGTTGCAAATACAAGTACAATATAAGCCCATGGAAATATATGCGCATATTTGTGTAGGTATTCTTATAAATATAAAGAACTTACACTTTTTTGTATAGTTTATAGTAATGGCTTACCCACGCAATAATTCCTTCTTACATCTTCAACCGCAAGCGAAAGGCTAAATGAATCTCCACATGTCGAGAGCATACATTTTGATTCAGTTTATATTGTTGTTTTATGATCATAATTTATGGATAACTAAAAGAAAAATTACAAATGCGTCCGAACAGCATAAGTGCCCACCCTCGTTGCTTCTGTATGCTACTAGTAGCAGAGCTCTACCTCTTAAAAAGTTTTCGAAATTGAAAATGAACAAACTTAGTTTTCTCTTATCTAAGTACCACCATCTCTAATATCTTTACGCCGATTTTCGACAAAAAAAAAAAACTAAAAATGATATTATGGTTTTACTCAGAATAGTTAATTGTATATTTTTCGAAGTATATTTATATCAAAATCTTAATTTAGAACTGTAAATCTTACTTATATCATACTTATAATATAAATGTGAGCATTTTTTTGTGCGTGAGTATGTTGTTACCTTTTCAGGCCCAAACGGCTAAATGGAATTGTACAAAATTTAGCAGGCAAATAGCCTATACCCAACGCTATAGCAAAGGCTATATCATATGGAGAGTTGCCACCTGGTAAACAAGTTATAGTCAATTAAATAATAAAATAGCTTAAATCACCTATAGCCATATAATGACTGAATAGATCTGGATAAGATATTTGACATATACTATAGTCTTTTATGTAGTTTACCATAAAATCGATTTTTTATAGGGAGTTGCCACCTTTCAATTAAAGCAATGAATAAAATCAAATATTCCAATAAGGGTATCAAATAAAAGCGGCTTAATAAAAGTTTATTTCCCAAACGTGTTGAGAGAAGGTTGCCACTTGTTGATATGAAAATTAAGTTAACTTAAAAAATAAACTACATTTTACAATATGAGCGCCAAATTAGAAATTTAAAAAAGCGTAATTCAAAAATATTTTTAGAGAGGGTTGCCACCTATTTAAAATTTAATCAATATTGTAATAAGTTAAATTAAATTCAACTTATGTTATATGCAAGGTTCAATAAAACTTAATTTTTCAAATACTTTTCAAAAAGGTTGCCACCTACAGTATAATCCGAATATAACGACCTCGCTTACAGCGTCCGACCGCTTTTAGCGACGTAAACGCAACTTAAAGTTTGGTTTTAGTACAAATTTTTGAAAAAAACATTGCTTAAAGCGTCACCGTTTTTAGCGACATACCGGCTTTAGCGACGTAATTTCACGAAATTTTAAGATAAGTTTACTGGTTATAACGACGACGCATGCTTTTTTATTAAGAATGAATGTCGCCGATCAGTTGCGGAATCAATAACGGTAAAGTACGGTACAATGTTTTTATGTCTTTCGCTAGTACATAGCTATTTACTTATGTATGTATTTCGTAAATTTTTGTAGATCAGTCTCGTCTTCAATGTATAAATGTCAATTAGTTAGTTATTTTTTCGCGGTCAGACAATAAGAAGATGCGCCGCAATGAGTGCTCTGAAGAGAAAATGTTTTTCTATTGAAGAAAAAGCTGCAATTATACATCGCTTAGAAGCTGGCGAATCGAATGCACTTCTTGCAAAAGAGTTCGGTGTTAGTCATTCCACAATATCTACAATCAAGAAAAATAAAAGCAAAATTGAACCTCTATTCAATGAAAATGTTCTTAAAATTAAACGTGTGAGAGTTTCGAGTCAAGATGATGTAGATAAAGCATTATTGCAGTGGTTTAAAGTGCAGCGTAATAAGGGTATACCTATAAATGGGCCTATACTACAAGAAAAAGCAAATGATTTTGCTAAAAGCTTAACATTTCTGGATTCGAATGCTCAACAAGTTGGATCAGCCGATTCAAAGTAAGATACAATATTGTTGCAGGCAAAGTTGCTGGTGAATCTCTGTCAGTCCAAAAGAGTGATGTGAGCGACTGGTTAGCAAAAGTTTGGCCAAATTTGAAAGCCCAATTTAGCGATGATGAGATTTTTAACGCTGATGAAGCGGGATTATTTTATAAGTTGACACCAAATCAAACTTTAAAATTTAGAGGAGAAAAATGTTTAGGCGGAAAGCTGTCGAAAGAAAGACTAACTGTGCTAATTGCAGCAAACATGAGTGGTACAATAAAAAGAAAATTGCTTGTAATTGGAAAGTCAAAGCGTCCAAGATGTTTCAAAAACGTACGGTCGTTACCTGTCGATTATGTTAGTAATCGCAGAGCCTGGATGACATCTGATATTTTTACGAAATGGGTACGTGATTGGAATCGTGAACTCAAGAAAACGAAAAAAAAATCCTACTTTTGGTTGATAATTGTCCAGCACACCCTAAAATCGATGACTTGAGAAGCATTACTCTAGTTTTTCTACCACCGAATACTACATCCATATTGCAACCTATGGATCAAGGAGTAATTCGTGCGTTTAAATCATATTTTCGAAAATTCCTTGTTCTAAAACTAATCAACGACCACGATAACAATAAAAATAACAAGGTTGGGCAAGTGAAGATTACAATACTTGATGCCATTCTTATGATGTATGATGCTTGGAACAAGGTTTCTGAAATAACGATTTCCAACTGTTTCAAGCATGCTGGATTTTCTATCGCGAATATAGGCGTTACCAGCACCTCAATATCATCTGATTTTGATGATGAAGATGATGTTCCGCTCTCAGTTTGGGCAAGTGCTTTTGAAAGTAGCCTACCCATATCAACAGAAGAAATCGAGGAATTTTCTAGTATTGACAATAATCTTGCAATATGTGGAGAACTAACCGATGAAACAATTGTGCAAAATGTAATTGTCGACAAGAGTGATAGTGATGACAGCGCTGATGAAAATTACCAGATTTCTTCATCTCCAAGCGTATCTGAAGCTCTAAAATCTGCAGAAATTTTAAATCAATTTGTACATGCTAATTTCGTTGATGAATCTGCAAAAAATATGATGTCTATTCTTCATAATGCTGTACGCGATTCTTATTTTCACCATAACAAGAAAAAACAAGGTAAAATTACAGACTTTTTGAAGTAAATTTGTATAATTGTACGTATGTATATTACTATGTACGAGTACATATGTTGATAATATGTATGTATACATAATTTGAATTGGAATAAATTTTATTTTTACTGAAAACGGTTTTTAGTAGCATAAAAAAATATTCCAGCGTACTACAGTTAGTATGAAAACACTAGGGGAAGCGTAAAAGCAAAAAAAAAAAAATCTCTAAATTCTTTTTGAACGTCGACCGGTTACAACGACGTATTTTCATCGGTCCCTTGAATGTCGTTATAACCGGATTCTACTGTATTTAAATGCAAGTTAAGTTAACTTAAAAAATAAGCAATATTTTACAATATCAGTGGAAAACTAAAAGTTTTAAGAAAACTAAATTTGAAAAATACTTGTGGTGAGGGTTGCCACCTATTTAAAAAATCAATGCAAATTAAAATAAAAAATCTACGACATTTTAAAATCGAATGCCCAACTACAAATTTAAAAAACGCGTTATTTAAAAATATACTTTTGTAAAGTATGGCCTGCTTAAAAAATTACTAAAAATTATAATAAGTTAAATCAAATATCGAAATATAGGTATGGGAGAATATTTTTGGAGAGGGTTGCCACCTAAAAGAGTAAACTAAACCAAATTACAATATTATGTCAACGGAAGTATCAGTAATGAGATTCAAAGAATTAAAGAGTGTTGCCACGTGTACAAAAATATTAAGAAAATGTTTATACGTAAACATATTTGATGAGGGTTGCCACCCCTTAAATACAGTTGATTCGATTTAATTGCTAACGTAACAGAAATTTAAATTCGATTAAATTTATAAGATAAATAAGGCGTTACAATACACGATGCAGAGAAAGAAAGCGACGACAAAAGCACTTCCGTTACTTCGTACTTGCCTCGTTTGAAAGATTGACGTCACAACTTGCTCTTAAAAAGTTGATTTTTCAGAGTTTTGAGTGATATTTAGAAAAAGTTAAACACAGAATAATAAATGTGAAGTGCCAGGCTTTGTATTTGAGCATAATAAAATTTTGTAGTGTCGTGCTAGGTTTCTTATTTCGCTTAGCAATATGTGAGATTTCAAAAACAAACCATTTTTGACTGCAAGTGCAACGAAATTTTTTTTTTCAATATCGCAATATTTTTTGGGAGCATGTCTGGGGTTCTGGCTTGAACATCGCAAATACTTTAGTCTATTTACGTTAAAAAAGCGCCTCTTGAATAAATAAATATTCGGTTTGTTGATTTCGGATGAAAATCGCTTATGCCATTTATGACGTCAACGGCGATCTGACTTACAAGATTCTTGCAAAATTTGTTAATATTCCATTTTCACTTTTTTTTTATAATAATAATAATAAACCCCACGGTTATCCCATTTCCCGAACAACCGACACAAGGGGCGCAGTCCGCATGATGTACTGATCTTTTTTATTTATGGTTATGTTTTTTTCAACCTCAGGCGGCACTCTAAATAATATGGATGCATTTCCCTTCGAATCAGCTGAAAAAATTTATTTTCCTTACCTTCAGCGATGACATTTCCAAAAAATGCGCTCATGACAATTAGTTGATACTTTATAATTTTGACTCGCGTCCAATTGCTGGCATTTCAACTAAATACATGTAGAGTTGCTGATGCTTTTCTGGCTATTTTAAATACATATGCAGTTATATTTGAAGTTGTTCGTGTTGGTGTTGTTGTATATGGCTACATACTAGATTGGTTCTTTCTGCCAGCAATCAGCAGCAACCAACACCAGCTAACATTTACATAGTTTTTCCCCTACTTTAACTGACTGACCTAGTTGTAATTTATTAAAAGAACCGAATGCTATGTGTGTTTGTTTGCTTGCAAAAATGCCTGCATGTTTGCTCACATTCATACATTTGCAAATATACACCTATGTATCTGTGTATGTGTGAATGTTTATTTAGATATGTATGTGTGGATATAGGTACAACATAAGCGACAACTTTGGCGTTAGCGTACTGCTACCTATCACTATGAATATTTTATTGCTGCTGCTTGCCGGTTTACCTATGCATCGATGTTGATTGCTGTTGTTGTTGTTGTTGCTGCTTTTTTACATACAAAATTTATGCTACACCAGGTCTTACTTCGTTTTAGACTCTTTCAGCTGTCGGCAGTTAGGATTTTATTTTCATCAAGCGTGCTTTTGCAAAAACTGCATACCTATACACAAGAAGAATATATGTAGCTGCACTATATTTTGCACGTGTGTATATAAAATTTCAATATTTATATGGGCATTTTGTTCCTATACTTTTGTTTGAATTTAGTTACCTTATGAGTGGACGAAGTTCCGAAACTTTTGCACTTGGAGTAAGAATCTATTTTTTTTAGTACTCTATAGGGAAATCCCTTAGTACCGTGCTACTTCAAGTCTAATGAAATTTGTGCCATAATGCGATGTTCTTAAAACCGAATCCGATAAATTAAACAACAAATGTTGCTAATTACCCGCCGCTAAACTTTTTTTTGGAACTACTTTAACCCCTTGTTGACCAAATGAAGAATAAAGACAGTTATCTTATAATTTTTCATATATTTCTATTCGTAGTCATGTATTATTAAACAAAAAAAAACAAAAAAATAATTAAAGGACAACTTAGTATAAATAAAAAACATGTGCCCTTGGACACAGTGACATTCCCGGCAATCGCGCGGCAGACGAGTTGGCAAGGAAAGGGACTATGATAAATGCTGGTCTAGAAGCGGGCATGCCTCTAACCATCTGCAAACATAGTTTAAAGACAAAACTCATCGAGGAAGTGAATATCAGGTGAGCCAAAGGACCCACCTGTCGGATTACCAGACAAGTTTGGCCAAAGGTTGATGTAAAACGATCCAAAGCGCTGATCCGCCTGAACCAACCACCTCTCAGACTAATGAATGGGGTAATAACCGCGCACTGCCTTACGGGCACATACGGGAAGAGATTGAGATGCCTAACCAACGATTTCTACCGAACCTATAGGGACGAAGAAGAAGTGGAGAGCATCGAACACCAGCTCTGCCACTGTCCCGCCCTGTCCAAGTCTCCAAACCAATTCGTAAATGGGTAATTTCAAGAGCGTTTGGCCGATCTGAGCTCGGCAAGCATTCCCGATCTTCTGTGCTGCATAAGGCGCACTCGGTGGTTCACCTTCTAAGGGAATAGAAGGATGAAAACGTATGGTCCCCGCCAGCGGTATCACAACGGGCCTTGTAAGCCTACGTGCGCATCCGTGGACTTGCACGGTTGCAGACGCTCTAAATTAACCTAACCTAGTATAAACAAACAGGCTGTGGTATTTAAAAGTACCGTCGTACTTGAGGGGCTCATATATTTCATATATTATGATGATACTCGGAGAAATAGTTTTCTTTTTCATTGCAGCACCAAAATATTCCACTATGTTGACATTTTGTATGTGGTTTTGACTGAATTTTTTTATACTGCACATTTCACATCTTCATCGACTTTCACCGAAACTTTGCCAATGTATCTCCAAATTACCTAAAAGGGATATCATTCGTTACTGCCTCATTTTTATCACGACGTTTTGTTTTTTTTTGCTTAAGGGTGTTGGCGCAAAACTCAACTTGTGTTTTTTGTTGGCACCAATATCCGTTTGCGACAATAAGTCTTGTGGAATGGGTCATCTATATTCGAGTAAAGTAATCTTATGATGGCTTTGACAATATACAATTTAGGAATTAACGAAAGTTATTTTCAAAAGCTCCCAAACAATCTATGCCCCCATTCTTTCGATAGCCTGCCTATACCGTAATCACAACGCAGCTGATCTGCATGATCTCTACGCCGCCGATAAAAGAGCTATAAATAATCTTTGATCGCAGTTGCGCATTGTAATTGTATTGCTTGGCCTTTACGATCTATTATCTTTACAGTATTTTTTTTTCAGTGCCATAGAAATTGGAAGCCAATAGTGTGAAAGTCCTTTTCTATTGAAGAATAATTATTAAAGTACATGTACTTATGCTTGCCCCATTCCTGTTCTATGAGAGACAAAACTACTCTCTCCCGACAGCTTCATCTTCTGAAAAGAATCATGGATTCGTCAACTGATAGCTTCTTTGTTCCACGGTATACCTGCTGAAAAAGTTGATTTAGAACTTTAATCTTAGGTCGAATTTTGAATAGAATAGTCGCTTCTTGTTGTTTTCGGGAATTTTAGACTTATCATTTACATGCAAAAAACGTTAAATCTAATCAAATCTGTTTCGGGACATAGTTTTTGATACTATGCGGACAGCCCTTCATCTTCACTGGTACTCCAATAAAAGCGAAAGGTTGGAAGCTGATGGTAGCCCATACAAAAGTTTATGCCAGTAAATGGCAAGGGTTCACTGTTTTGTAGATTCAAAATTTTATGTTTTTGTACCGCATATAAATTTGAATGAAATATGATTCCTTCCACAAAGGTTTCCATAAAATTGTGTAGAGATTTCCATTTTCGCAATGGTTGTTCAAAAACTGTCCTTCGGAAATTTTTTTTCTTCTTTCTGAATTTGATTTAGAACTTCAATCAAAAACTGATCTTCATCGTTCGGCGAAGTCATTACCTCTTCATCTTTTTCCTCACTCTCAATATCTCAATATCCTGTGCACTATTACGTGGAATTTCTTCCAAAGTGGAGCAATTTAATTTTCTGTCCAAAACCTGCCGTAAACTCCAGCCATTATCTTCTAGCATCTTCATAAACCCCTGTATAAGAAAATCAATGTTGTGTCTTCAATTAAAAATACCAAATTCACAAAACGTTTAGTTTATTTTTCACGAATTTTCACGAATGTTACAAAAAAAATCCATTATATGAGTGGTTTATTTTGTACTTTAAAGCACCGTTAGTTCACCGATTCTGTTTAAAAGAACAAAATTAGAAGTGGCACTGGAAAGTACCGTCAGATAACAAAAGGTTAAATTGTTCAAATTTGCTCAAATTTGCTCAAATTCGGTACCAAAAACTCAGTGGGCATGGCACTTCAAAATCATAGTAATTTCTGTTTGTTTGTATTTGGATAAATAAAAGCTGTCTAAATTATTGTCATAATGATTACATACAATAAGTATATATAGAAACATATGCTGTATATTTAAAGTTCACTTATTTAAAAATAAATACTTATGCTTAAAACACAAACCGTCGAACGGCGAATTTTTCGTCGGGAACGTTCGCTATTAAAAATAGAACACACTGACATGACGTATGAGAATGCACACCACCAAAGCGAACAACGACTTTCATTCGACGAACATTCGCTGCGATAGACTTACATATTTCTATTGCCGTCAGGGTTTTTAAATCGAAATATTTAAATTTCAGCACAAAATATTATTCTCACTTTTTCTAATTGAAAATCAAAATTTGAATTGCGATTTGGCATAATTAGTTGTTTTCGTTGTCGCCGTAGTTGTGTTTTACTGGGCGAAATTTTTGGGCGAACGTTGCTGACGTCGTCGCTCTACTGAGAGAAAATTCGCCGTTCGTCGGCATTGTGTTTCAAGTATTGTGTAGTATTTTTGTAGTAGTGTTTTTAAAAGATGATCCCTTCCGTTTGAAGACGATCGGTCCATTCGGATAATTTTTTTGCTTATCCAAGAACATCGAATATGTTGTTTCTTGGTAAAAATGAACAGACACTTATTATTTTTTTTGGCTGAAAATTTGGTCTCGATATTTTTCGGCGATTTTAAATTCGCTGTGAAAATCACAATGTACATAACTTCTCTAAACACTAACCGCCTAAGCGCTGTTTCTTTGTAAATATTATATAAAAGAAAATGGATCAGCTACATATAAATACAAAGTTTACAAAATTATTTGTTCAACTTTTTCAAACTTGTCTAATCGGATACTTCATTTTGACCAAGGCGAATCCATACAAGGTGGTGTTATAAATACAACTACAAAATTCCTATGTATTTTGTTTTTGTTTCTGCGTAAGAGTTGTCAAAACTTAAATACATTTTGTTTTTGTTTTTACGGCTTTTGAAAGCTCATACGCAAAAGCAAAAACAAAATACATGTACATAGGTGAATAAAAAAAATCGAATCAGCTGCTCTTATGCCATCACCTTCTATAAATTCACCTTGATTTGGACATCACAAGCAACGGGAGGCTTCGGAGTATACTATGATTTATTCGTCATTATTAGTAGTAGAGACTTAACAGTCAGAGAAGCAGGCAGTATAGGACTATTTTACTTATTTTGAAATCTTCAATTTCGGGATTCGAAAAACTTCGAACAATTTACATCATTCCATTACGAAAATTCTTTCGCATCCTTCCCAACATTTCAACCGCCAAGTAGAAATACTTTACATTTTCTTTTACTTAGTACTTTTTATTTTTGATTTGACCACCAACTTACATCCTCAATTCTTTATCACAAAGGCTTTACATTCTTGCTAAAGTAATTAACGACGAAGGAATTGCGTTCTTTCACCTATTATCCTTTGCTCTAAAGAGGAGTCCACATATTTTTTGAAACCAAAGTAAAACATCCTATTCTCAAAAAAAAAAAAAAGACATTCGTGTACATTAGTTTATCTTTGAATAACACGTTCGTTTTCTGCAGTATAATTTGCCACCATCATATCTTTATTTGTTCAAGACCAACTAACTGCAGTATTTGTTCCCGTCGTATGTATGCACTTTATGTGTGTACTTTAGTTTGTCTATATACCTCCATACAATAGAAAGTGAATGTGTGGAAGAAAATGGTTAATCAAAGCTATTTGCATTTCAGATAGCTGCATATGAATAAGAATCTTTTGCCGACGTTTTTGTTGTGTTTTAAGTGGAGTCCATTGTCTTTAAGAGTAATATATTTAAAAGTAGCACTTAAAGATTTGTTTTTCATTTTCTAGTCCTTTGATCAGCTAAAATTTTTTGTTTTCCATTAGAAAGTTAATTTGCTTTCTAGTTTTTATTTATGACTCAAGACTTATTATAATTTTCTCAGTTTCAATCTGCTCTTCAGAAACAAAATAATAATAATTTTTCGCGCTGTAACTTTTTGAACAAAAATGGTACCTTTGCTAAGCCAAGCAAATACTGGTTTTTAAATCGTAATTAATTTTTAAACAAAAACAAAATAACATATTTGTTATTACTTACAAAAAATTTAAATTGTGTTGAAATTTTATTTCCCTTCAAATCAGCGATAAGAGATTTAAGTGAAGCTGAAAAATATTTATTTATTTATTTACTTAATGTAATTAATGAAAAATAGTTGCACTGTGCTAGTCAAAATTTAAACATTGATGGTGTTACCTACCATGCTTCGCATGAAGCTGCAACGAACCTTTCGTGGAACTCTGGGTACGCTTGTGTTGGCTGGCACGCGCTTGCTCGTCGGCTCTGGGTGGGCTGTTTCATCCACGGTTCAGTAGCGGAAGCAATAAGAAAAAAGTGTGCGCTGTGGAGTTCACATTTTGCACTTCCCACGCCCGCCATCTAGAGAGCTAGCACTAAACCTACGCCTATTATATTCACTGTTTCTCACGTCGGACAAAAATTTCGCGTTAAAGTTAAAGAAAAATTATCAGCTGCATATGACTTTAAAGAAAAACTTACAAAATATATATTCTTACGAACAACAAGTTTTCTCATTGGGACGAATCCTATGCAAATTTAGTACAAATCGGGAGCCCCAGGCATAAACATATTGGCTAACCCTCGTAATCTCACCACAATCCATGTATTCCGACCTGTTCCATCCAACAGTAACTAGCAAAGCCAACGAACTCTAAATTAGTTAGGGCGCCATTTACACTACTGTATCTCGTCAGTCGCCAGTAGGGTGATTTTGACTCAGTGTGCCAACACTCTCCCACTGTCTATCGATTACTCTTCTGCCCCTGGTTGCGGCGATGAGAATGGCGTACCTTCCCACGGCAGATATAAACAAATCTATTATTTTCGAGGTTCTTTTGCAGTTATTGCCAAGAAAACTCCAGAAGAGAAAACGCTGATTATCATTTTTGTAAATCAGAATAATACTGTTCATTTTACTGGCATTTAAAATATAAAAAAAAAGAACATTGTCAAGCTTTTTCGAATATTTTTCGTTTATATTCATCTCAGTACAAAAAAAAAAAAGAAAAGCTTTGTTATTATTTTTGGCCTTATATATTTGAATCAACTGTAATTTATTGAGCTTGAGACCAGGTTTTTATTAGAGAATAATATGAGAAAACAACGACTTTTCAAAGTGGTAGAAGTGATAGCTGCTATATCAGAGATCACCACATCTCCTCATCAGACTTATTTCTTTCTAGACTTTATCTGGCTTTGAACCATGGTACACGGAGTTAATAAGAAAACAAACGATTTTCATACGGTTAGCTTGGCTTAGTGGGCAACCTACGACTTGCTGGGCAAGTGCGTAGCTAATGGACCACCATTGCTCTAACAATAATATACTAAATAGATTTTGTGTTAACCAACAACAATTAACCACCCATTCGCTTACTAGTGGCTATGCACTTGCCCAGCAAGTCGTTGGTTGGGGGTTCAAATGCCGGTGGAGTTATGAAAGAAATCTGATAAGGGGATGTGGTGATCTCTAAAATAGCAGCTATCACTTCTACCACTCCTGACTGTTGTTGTTTTTTTTCTAAAATACTTCTCCTTATACTATATGATATATATAATAATTCTCATACAATGTGAAATTTGAACAAAAGACAATGATTCAAAAAACATATAAAAATATTTTCAATCCGAAATAAGATACAGATATGAAGAACATCTGAAATTGGCAAAATCTGAACTAATGTTTATTTAAAATGGAGAAGATCAGTAACATTTTTTGACATTGCTTGATTGAAGATAGCTTGATGGAAACTTGATTTTGTCGATTAGTGGCGGCTGGCAATTTTTAAAACTGATAATGCAAATACTACTAGCTCAAATTAAAAGAAAAAGTTACAATTATTTTCCATTTTCCATGCCAATTTTTCCTGAGTACAGGGCAATGTGTATACAAAGTTTGGCTCAGGTATCTTAATACAGGGGTTTTCAATAGGAACGCTACAAAAGTTTTTTAAAATAAAACAAAAACGGTTTAGGATATGAATTAAATTCTTTATTCCTGTGAAAGTTAATTCGATGCCGTTATGTATGGAACTCGATTTCTTTTGCATGGGCACCACGGGCACGCTTGCAGAAGTCCAGACACTGAACTCAATTTTCGACGGTTTTCAAGCATAAATCGGCCGATACTGCTGCAATTTCACGTTCGATATTCGTACGAAGTTCATCAATCGTCGCTGGCTTGTTGTCATAGACCATAGACTCGACGTAGCCCCACAGGAAATAGTCTAACGGCGTCAAATCGCACGACCGAGGCGGCCAATTGACTGGGCCATTTCGTGAGATAAAACGTTCACCAAACTTGGTTTTCAATAAATCGATTGTGACATGCGCTGTGTGGCTTGTGGCGCCGTACTGTTGAAACCACATATTCTCCAAGTCCATATCATCCAATTCGGGCCAAAAATATAAAACATTCGGTTATCATTGAGCGGTAGCGATTCCCATTCACTACGTTACAGGTCTTGTTCATCACGGAAGAAGTACGGCCCAATGACGTAATTTTTTCGGGATGCAATGTTGACTCATGGAGTACGTGTGGATTGCTGCCTGTCCAATAACGCACATTTTGCTTATTGACGAAGCCATTCAGTCAGAAATGACGACGACCGTAAATTGGACGTAGCGCTCTTAAAGTTGAGGCCATTGACTCCGGACTTCGGTAGCAAATTTTAATAATTTCGACTCGTTTTTGAATCGTATATCTTTCCATGATGAAATGGCAAACCTTACTGAAGAGAAATGCCAAAAGAGCGGGGAAAAATATGGCGTCGCTTGTTGTCACTATCGGTCTACTTTTGTAGCGTCCCTGTTGCAAGACCCTATATTTACTCGAGTTAGCCCAGGAACCCACTGTCGGATAGGCAGTCATGGCTTAGACGACCTTCTTTTTAATTTTGAATATTTGGGTATACACAGTATTGTTCGTATCTTAAGCAAGAAAACTCAATATAGTTCAGTTGGCCACTTATGTTTACTAATTTATTTTTAATAATTTTTTATAAGACTGTAGCCCATTGGATAACATAAACTATATAAATAAAAGTTTCAAAGAATTTACGGAATTCACAAAAATTCATCGAATTTAAAAAATTTTCATACTTTTAATCAGAATTTTCAAAAACTTGCTAGATATGGAATTTTGTAGCCCGTTTAATTTTACTAAAACATAGTTCAAGTTTCAAGTGACTAAAAATGTTGTCTAATTTTTAATAATAATTTTTTTATAGACGATTTACTTTTGTATGGAGAATTTTTTGCTTAAGATACGAACAATGCCTCTATCTATATCGGTTACTTTATGTATGCTGTTTAGGAACAATCGTTCTATGAACAAAGTTATAATAACCTATGAAATGGGTCGCTTGGGTACAAAAAAAAAAAAAGTTCTATAGAAATACATAAATTTTTAAGTCAGTGAGAAACTACATTTCACAATTGTAAGCCATAGAATTTTGTTGCAAATAATTAAACATTAAACTCTATAGATAAAAAAAAAATATACAATGACAATGTGGGGTTTGTACATTTGAGTATACCTTGCCAAAAATGACTAACTTCAAGAAAAAACAAAATGCTTTGGCTCAATGAAAATAAAAAGATAAACAAAAAAATGAAGTGATGAATATACCGAAGGACACATAAATCAAACCCCAACAACGCTCACAAAAACATGAAAACATGCGCACGGCACAATATGGCGCATGCCTTCGTGGCACCACTTAGATTTGATATTTACATATGTGTATGTGTGCGTGTTCGAAAGGCCTACCACCCACACAAAAGCAATGAAAAACTCCATTTACGAAAAGTTGCACATTTTTTTTTTAATATGAATGCGAAATCAATGAGAACGGTAGCAACAAAAGTAGAAGCAATACAACTGGTAAGAGTGCAATTGTTTTCGGTAGTGCCAGAAATTGAGTTGAATTGCATTGTCAGTGCAGTTGCTAATAATTTAAGGGGTTAAACCTAGTCAGGGAGGGGGAACTTATAGTTTTTAAAGAATGTTCCTGAAAAAAGTTTATCTAAAATAAAATAGCGACCAAAAGTAACTGTATGTTGAATTAGCTATTGAAAAATACTGCCAGCTTTCTGAAATTTACCGAAAAAGATGTTCTATAAAAGTTATTAGATTAGAAATATTTTTTCTTTCACCGTTAAGGGGTTATATAACCTCGTGTTGGTCGAAAAAATCGATTTCTTCAGTGTGTTTTCTTAAATGATATTCTTTGGAAATTATTTCTTTCAAATTTATATAGCGAGATGAGCACAAGAGCCTAAGTTACAGCTGTCAACAGCGCGCTTCTGTCATGTGCATTGAAGTACGTGTCGAAACTTTAAATGCAATTATATTGTTTTTCAAAAAGTCCCGTTGCAGTGAACAAGGTTTCTCAAGAACCATGAGACCTATCGATTTAATTTTTTGCAGACTACTTAATACCTGCAAAATCTGATACTTGAACGAAGAAATTTTCATTTAAAATAAAAGTAATTTTTTTTTTTGGGTGAAAAAACTGAATTTTCAAAGGTCCAACTTTTCAGTAAAATCGTCACCATTTGTGAAAACATGTTTATTCGCCAAATTCTTCTTGCAAGTACGGGGTTATGATATAAACTGATATAAACTGCTGTTATATTTGATTGCAGCTGATCCATTGCCTACTTATCATGCTCAACGCAAAGCATTTAAGAAAGAAATTTTATCAGCTCAATAACTGTAGTGCCAACAAATGGGTAAATTTTTCACTCAAACATTAAATTTAGCAATTTCAGCCATATAGCTCGATTTTTTTTTGAGAATAACTGAGCTTATCCCATTTCCGAAACTTTATTTTTTACGTGTTTTATAATTATTATACATGCTAAATAATTTATAAAAGTTATGTAAGAGAAATGTAGTAGTTATAATTTGACACTGCCATCATATAGCTTGACCTTTAACCGAACTTCCTCTACATTTTTTGGTGTACGCCGTGATGTTGTTCCATACCTACAGTTTTTATGGCAGAAAAAAAAACAGCGTATAATTTTTTATGTTACATGACTGGGTAGGAACTAATTGGATAACATTTACTTTTACGTTCCCTGACACAAAAGAGTTATTTAATTTTTACTCTCATCTGTTCTCCATCGTCATAAATATCCTTCTCTTACAACGTTGCTCAGACAACGCAATGTGTAAACGTTGGGAAATAAAACTTAAAAGGTGAACACAGAAAAACTGTGGTTGATAGAAATTACTACCAGACTAGAAAACTGGGCGGCTTTGACATCAATTTTTCTTATTTTAACACTTTGTGGTTTAGAGCTAATTCCAGATCGAACTTTTCGCCGTACATGCGCCATCATCTTTTTCACCAGTGCATCGTCCACAACCTCTTGTTTTTCATTCTCGAACATCTTTTACCAGTTCACTTGCTCCTTCAATATTCCTTTCACGAGTGATCAATATTCCTCAATTCGGAGGTAGCTCTGGACTATTTGGTGGATTGCAGTCGCAGTGTGTTCTTGGCATACTAGCAGCTTGCCAGACCGGCTAGAACAGTGGTCTGCTACCATGACTATTAAAAAATTGCGAAATACGCTTTATGAGGCATTCATCTCGATAAACTTGGGCTTTTATCGTCTGAAAAATGGGGGATTTTATGCACACAGGAACAAATGATTTGCCAAGCCATATATTTTTTTTAGGAACTTGGACTTCATTTTCAATTTACAGCGTTCAAGAGCTGCTTGCCGACTTGCAGCAGTATGAAAATCTTCACCACCAATATATTTGAAATTTCAAAAGCAGTAGGTTTCGTCGTCCATAACAATTGATTTGTATTTTGTAATTTTTGATTAATACAGCTTCCGGTTGTGGGATTTCGTTGTAAGATTTTGCTTAACGTCTCGATCTGGCGCTGTTTGAGCTTTGAGACTTCTCAATGAAGC
The DNA here is from genome assembly GCA_951828415.1 of Anomoia purmunda. Taxonomy (NCBI): domain Eukaryota; kingdom Metazoa; phylum Arthropoda; class Insecta; order Diptera; family Tephritidae; genus Anomoia; species Anomoia purmunda. The sequence goes on along the minus strand of OX639996.1, from coordinate 27,833,151 downwards.
CTGATGCTTTACTTTTTGTACAAAAGACAGACTTTTTAACAGTATGGGATGAAACCTTCGGATTTTTAACTAAACTATAAATCAAACACACATAAAATTTCAGATACATACGTGCAACTGAAGTGAAACTCATGGTATACTCATAGCATTTGAATTTCAAAATATTTAAGTATTTTTGGGCAGTTTTTAAGTTTTCCAAAGTGCCGCAATTTTCGTGTATTCTGAGAAAATATTTCTCGTGCATGCCAATCCAAAAAATTAACAGCAGAATATAACCCTTATTGGCGAAATAAAAAAAAATTCTCTTCTATTCTTTAACTGTGGTGGAACAACTTATAAAGGTTATACCCCTGAAATATAAAAAGGGGAAAAAGAGAAATCAGCCTTTCTCTCTGAAAAAACGACTAAGCTGCGTAATATATTTCGGTACTGGATAATCTGTTATGAACTGCGATAGAGATAAATGAAATAATGAAATACAAAAATTTCAAACTTAGTATTAATTTTGTTTGAAAGATAATTGCATGATATTAGTTTCGCCATAATTGGCACGTACGCGGTGTAATCTGCAGATTAAATTTTCGACCACTTTTATAAACAATGGTATCTGCAGAGTGCTTTAATTAGATTGAAAAGTTAACCGATTAAAAACAAAATAGTTTAAATATTGAGCTTGCTTTTCGGATATAATAGGAATAGTTAATTTTGGGTTTCAAGTCGTTTGAATCCAAAATGGATTGAAGGCTTGTAACTAGTGTCTTAGATAAGTTGATGCAAAGAGGGTACGTTACATAAAAGTTGCTGCAGTCCCACCGTTCCTCTTACGGAATGTAGGACGAAGAATTTATTATGTTTAATATATAATTACTTCTACATGAATAGAAGGGGCTTTAATTTTTTTTTAGTAATAGCAACTGCCTATATAGGCTATGCCCTTCCATGAGGGAAAATATATCTTTAAGGAGCAACAGTAATTACTAATTTATTATCAGAAATTTAAGAACCAAATTAGTACAATGGATTTGAGGAGGATTTGTAGTAGATAATGCTACATCAACACGATTTTTTACCTTTCATTTTATTTTACCATTCATTGTGCTAGCTATAACTTTAATTTATCTTTTATTTTACACCAAACAGGATCAAATAACCCTATTGGACTAAATTCTAATAATGATAACATTCTTTTTCATCCATATTTTTCTAACAAGGATATTGTAAGAATCATTGTAATAATTATATTATTATTATTATTAACATTAACTAATCCTTAACTTCTAGGAGATCTAGATAATTTTATTTCAGCAAATCGTTTAGTAGCATCAGTTAATTTTTTTCTTACTTATGGATCTTTGCGATCAATTCCTAATAAACTGGGATGTGTAATTGCATTAGTTTTATCAATCGCAATTTTTGCTATTCTTCCATTTTATAATTTAAGAAAATTCTGAGGGATTCAATTTTATCCAATTAATAAAATTTTATTTTATATTAATAACATTACTTCTATTAACATGAATTGGTGCTTGACCAGTTGAATACTTCTACATGATAGTTGGGCAAATCTTAACAATTGTCGACTTTTTATATTATATTATTAATCTATTAATTACTAAATGATGAGATAATTTAATTAATTAATGAGCTAATGAGCATACGTTTTGAAAACATAAGATAAAAAAAATAAAATTTCTATTAACTTTACTAAAATAAATAAATAATATAAAATAAATTTATAATAATTTAAATCCAATAAAAAAAAATAAGTTATTTAATGAAAAAGGTAAAAAAAAAACTTTTTCAAGCCAAATATATTAATTTATCATAACGAAATCGAGGAAGAGTTTCACGTACTCAAATATATATAAACGGGATGAAAGTTAATTTTGCATAAAATTTCAAATTAAATAAATCACAACAAAAAAAAAATACAAAATAATATACGTATAAATAAAATACTAGCATATGCTGACATAAAACTTAAAGCAAACCCTCCACCTCTATATTCTGCATTAAATCCAGATACTAATTCAAACTCACCTTCAGAAAAATCAAATGGAGTACAATTAGTCTGAGCTAAACAAATACAAATACAAAATCAAACAAGTCAATAAAAAATTAAATAAATAAAAATCACATATAACAAGTTAATAAAAAATTAAATAAATAAAAATCAGGTATAATTTTAGTATAAAAGAAATCAAAAAAATTATAACCACCAATTAAAAAAAAAAAACAAATGATAATAAAATTAAAGCTATACTAACTTCATAAGAAATAGTTTGAGCTACAGCTCGCAACCCTCCTAATAAAGAATAATTTGAATAAGCTGATCAACCAGCAATTATTACCGTACCGTAAACCCATAAACTCGTACAGCATAAAAAAAATAATAAACCTACATTAAAATTTAAAAAAAATATGATAAACAAAGGTATGCAAAATCAAAATGAAGAAGAATAATAAACGTAGATAACAAAGAAATAGCGTGCTCACACCGGTCTTCTAACAGAAAGTCTCGTCCAATTTCACCACACCAGAAAAAATTTGACTGTTACTGATTGATATTAGGTGTCAGGTGTGGTGAAATTGAACGAAAATTCTTGCCACAGAAAACGAAACGCCATGCACATCCTTTGTAATTTACGTTTTTTGCTTCAAGTATCAAATGCGGACTAGTTCCACTCCAAAATGGTATCATAGGGAACTAATTTACAAACGGATCAAATTACTGTAAGCTACCTACGTGAAAGCATACATGATGCATACAAATGTATGTGTGAAACGCAAAAGTTCCATTGTTACACTGACACACAATTCGTACAAAAAAACAAAAAAAAAAAACAAATCTTGCGAATAGCGTGAGAGAGAGAATAAAAATGCAAAAGTCAAAAAAAAAAATGCACTGGAAATGTAGGCTTGTCTGTTAGAAAATGCGAAAGAGAGCAAAATTGGACCAACGTCCGAAGAGGGCTAAACGAAAATCATAGTTGACCCGCTAAATAATGGTCTGCGAATTAGTCGAGGACACCGTGCACAGACAGCTACAGGGCTCTCTTGAATGTGCGCAGACGTCGTTATTATGCTCATTGGAAAGTTAGCGAGTAGAACGGAGCGATGGGCATATTACAATTATGCTGCAAAGAAATTTACTTTCCAATTAACTTATTAAAAAAAAAAAATAATAATTCGAGTATGCTGCCAATTTACTGCCAAAAATGGCATAGCAAGAATATATATTTTACATGAAAACACAATTACATATATTAACTGTTATTCGTTTGCTCTCTCTCTCTCTCTCTCTCGCTCACTCGCACTGGCATTCATTTACCCCAACACTGCGCGAGCTTTACTTCCAGTGCATCAACTGATTGGAAAAGCTCAAACGATGCAGTGCGAGAGGGCACGATGATGCGAGGCGAGCAGCCGACTCTCTGCCAGTCACCCTGTCGCGCTGACTTTGTGGCCTAGTGTGGTATCAGCGTTCATGCGGTTATTTTGTAACTGAAAAATTACATTAACTAGTAAAATTTCGTGAAGCTTTTCGCCTTTTCGCGTCTTTATTTTATTTGTTTGGCATATTAATGTTTTACTCGGCCATATTGCTTTTCTTCAAAATAGACAAATAATAAGCATTGCATAGCAAATAATATGCAGCTGATATGTACATATATATGTATATAAATATATAGAATGTGCGTGCATATAGTGATGGGTGTTTTTGTTTTGTGAAAACATGAAAAAATTAAAATGTGCAAAATGCTCATCAGATTTTATAAATTACTTATGTGAAATCCAAAAGTCCGCAATCCTCGATAATTCTACATTTGTGTGTATGTATGTGTTGAAAAGCATTCGATAGATTTGCAAGTGTTGCTGTTGTTGTTGTTGCTACTGTTGTCTTTGTTTAGCATACAAATTTGTGTCAACGTGTTAGCGCTGGAGGCTATAAAGCGCGCGTATTTTTACCAACAGCTAGCAAAAAAAAAACCACAAACAAAATGCAACAACAAAAAGTGAGATGTGTATAAAAATAATAGCAACAACAATTTGCTAATCTACCAAACTTGCCTCTAAGTGTGCTATGCAATGAAGTGACCTAAAGAAATATCGGGCTGCTGTTCGCTGGTTCTAATTTGTAACTTAGTGCTGCGCCTTGTTGTATGCGGCAAAAAAAAGAAGTTATTTTTTGTTCACTTACCGCAGCTGAAATGTTTATATTGTAGTGGTTGTTGTAGGAAGAACGCTTTTACTGCTCACACACACACACACACCGTTGCACTTATTCCTGCTCATTCAATGCTGCCTGGCAGTGACAGAAAGTTATCTTGTTTGCAATTTTTCGTACACTACGATGGCTTTTAAGTTGGTTGATTTCAAATTTGGGTTCACCTTACACTATTTTAATAAATATTAACGTGCCTATCATATGCAAAAACTTAAACTTATGGTTAAAACTCATTTGACACGCATTTAAAAAAAAACTGGACACTTTTATGTGCTATATAGTTAGAATCGCTTAAAATTTAGTGTAATGCGTGTATTTCTAGCAAATTCACGGAAAGCACAATTTTAAATTTAATATACAGAGCGCATAAAGCATTTAAGGGAAATCATCAGGACCCTCCAAAGATTGATAATTGAGGTGGCGCGGGGTGTAAAGCTTTAATAATGCTGACTTTTCGAAACAAACTAAAATAATAACTGAAACAACTACGTAGGTATGGAAAATAAAATAACTTTATTTAACTGCCACAACTTGTCAGGGAGTGCTTGACTTTTCTCGCAGCCGCCTCAGAGTAACTCGAAGTTAGACTAATTTGGGTACCGGGCCATAGTGACATTGCAGGGAACTGCATGGCTGATGAGCTCGCTCGGCAGGGTACCCTGGAAGTTATTACTCTATGCAAGGAGAGGGTGGCGGCTCCTTTGGCTGCCTACGGACTTCTCTTGGACAGATGGGCTCTCTATCGTCTCAGCGAGCGCTGGGAAACTGTCACGACAAGCAGAATTGCAAAGAGCCTCTGGCAGAGAGTGGATGGGTGGCGCTCAAACGAGCTGAGGTCGCTTACTAAGCGGCAACTCTCGGCACTCGTAGGTGTTTTGACTGGGCACTGTCCGTTGGGTATTCATGCAGTCAGACTGAAGATAGTATCTGACCCCTTCTGTCGCAGCTGTATGGAGGAGGACGAGATGGATTCCTATTTTTATTTTCTGCTCAACTGCCATGCCTTTGCGAGACTGAGGTTCAAGTACCTAGGCTCGTACTTATTTAAAACTCCAGAGGTGCTCTCTGGGGTGGGGATTGGTAATTTGCGTGACTTCATTCGAGGTACGCAACGTTTTTAAGGTTAATCTTTCCTGATTTTTCCGATTCACGTTACCGTTCATAAAGTAGGTGGCATCACAATGGACTCCTCTGCTATGTCTAAGTGAGTTCCCACTGCGGGAACTACCACAGTAACTTAACCTAACTGGCACAACTAAGCTCGTAAATAGGCTCGTCGTGCCACTGAAACAGAAACAGGAATATAATTTAACTGATTGTGTAGCCGTTTTTTTCTGTTGCTATTTGTTCGGGTTGGCGCAACAAAGAACAGCAACAGAAATCGAAGTATACTTGATATTCACTTTTATGTCTGCGTTCGATACTTTACAATAACAGTGGAAATTCAATTCAACAAAGCGAATAGTAGCATAAAATGCTGAAAAATATTAGTTTTGTGAAGATATATAGTGTTTACTTTTCTCGAAATAGACACACAGACTCTGCGAAAATATTGCATTTTTTATATGCAAAACGAATAATCAAAATTCCACCCTATCAATTATCAGCAAATATCCATTTGTTGGTACCCCTAAAAATATTTAATTTTTCTGTTATAGAGTACTGTGCGCCCGCATTACTCGTTTCGCAACTGGATAATGAGTCGGGGGCAGCAATTTTCTTCATTTTGAATCCATATAAGTATTTTGCTGGTCTACCGTAAGATTTTAATTTTTTTTTACTGAACGATTAAAAATTATTGAATCGATCTCGCTTTTTATTATAGATTGAGTTCTTCTGATGCGAAATAGCATCGGTCTATATAAAAGAGAAGCCTACCGGTACGTCACAATAGTGCCCCGTGCGATGGCAAAGGTCAACTTCATTCACTTGACTCACCCGATACCACTGATGCACCAAATAAATACAGTTAACGTTGTGGAATAACTGTATTAATTTTGCATGACGGCAATTGAAACTGCAGCGAGTTAATTTATTTAAGTGGTAAAGCTCCTGTTCCAGTTCACTCTAGCTGGCATTGCAAGACACGAGCAACTTTTATGTTTTACTAAAAACTATTTTTCCACTCCATATCTGAGTTTCACGAAACAATGGCGAATACTGAGGAAAGATCGAAGATCGCAATGAATGTCTTGTATTGTCATAGGGGGCCCTCGGTAAAAGATGGGATCGCCTAGAGCTGTTAAGTGGTTATGTGAGCAGATAGCGGAATCGATACTTCTGCGTGGGGTTCTTATCTTTTGGGATTGCCCGTACAGGACTACGGTAGTTAGTAAGTTAAAAACGGTACAACGATCTAATGTTATTGGAATCAGCGGAGGCCTTCGGACCGCGCCAACCTTAGCGCTGAACGTTATGTTAAGTATAGTTCCCTCGTATAGCAGCCCTCGCCGCCATTAGACTTGGCGGACTTGGGTAGGATGTTAGATATAATTTGAACTCGGATAATGACCATTCGATGGTATTACAAAATTTCGACTTCATTCCGGCTACAACGGACCGTTGCGTCCGTTTAATGACTCCTAGGTGGTATTTGGGTACCGCCATTCCTTCTAGCGAGGATTGGGCGGGCTTCAATATGCGAAACTCTGGACTGGTGACCATGTTCACTGATGGATCAAAGTTCGATGGAAGGGTTGGGGGAAAATCTGCTGCCAATAACTCTGTCTGAGACAAAAATTTATATTATTGCAGCGAATTTCAAGCGGAGGAAACAACCGAGTGGACGCCTTGAAAGCAGCCAAGTGGCAGCTTTATAAGTGTTCTCTGTAAGAGAGGTGAACATCTACTCTGATAGCCAGGCGGCAATGAGAGCTCTTCGCTTAATAATAGTGCTGGCGAAAATGGTTATGGATTGTCTGACTTCTTTTTCCAAAGGTTCGGTTCGGTCCGGAGTAGCCGAATGTAGTGATGTCCCAGGGAATTTCAAAGCTGATGAGCCCGGCAGGGTACACTTGAAAATGACTCCTTAAGCAAGGGGGGTTCCAGAATTCCTCTGGTCACCTATCGGCTGCTTCTGAACAAATGGGCCTGCACTGTCGCAAGGTCGTTTTGGCCAAACGTAGAGCGGAGATCATTACGGCAGCTACTACGGTTATCCAACCCAAAGCTCCCGTTAACTATGGGGTGCTAACGGGACACAATCCAATGGAAATCCATGCAGTGCACCTCAATGCCAGCACTAACCCTTTCTGCGACAACTGCTTAGGGGATAAGGAGATGGAATAATCTCAGTACTTTCTGCTCAGTTATCCTGCTTTCGCGATACTAATACTCAGGTATCTGGCATCGCATCTTATTCACTCTACGGTGGACATAGAGGGAGTGGAGATTAGCCAGCCTCGCAGCTTCGTTGCAAGCACGCGGACTACAATTGAGAACTCTCTGTTCTGTTAAATATTCTGTGGTGTCACAATGGATCTTAGAGGATCTAAGTGCGTTCCCAAGAACAGCCACTTTAAACCCAACCGAACCTGATCATGCAGAAGCATGGTGCCTAAAATTGTAGTGTGTTCCGAAATCAGCCCCTAAAATTTGCAGTGCCTTTCTTGTCAATAAGATAATAACTAGATTTTCAGCCTTTTCAGAAACTAACTTTGGTGTTGTGCTATTGCTCAACTTAGCCTGTAGCTTCAGGTTATCTTACAGCTGATTCATGTAGACTAGCTCCCATCAAAATCGTGTCGTTCGGCGTATATAACAATTAGTCCAATAGATTATAAAACGAAAAAATTAGCAAAGGTTTTGCATTTTTTTTTTGGTTTTAACTTTGAAACAAATTAAAAGTCACTTGCTGAGGTGTTCCTTTGAAATCGCAAATTTACTAAATTCCTCACATGCATAGTAAGCGTATAACACTAACACACACACACACACACACTCACATCGACTAGTTTAACCACACCAAATAAGCTACGCTAAAGATTTATATAAATTTCCTCTGAGCAATAAACTTTTAAGTGCCAGCAAATTAACAAGTGCATGCTTTTATACACGTGCATTCTGATGAAATGCACGCTCATGCGTAACTTTTGCCTCTGCTTGCCATTCGTAGTATGAGACTCTACCAGCCACTAAATCTAAAACAAATTGTAACAAACTCAAATTTCGCACTGTCATACCGAGGAAGAGTAAAAGCCGCATTGACGCTCGACTACTCTGTATGTATGTATGTATGTATGGTATTACCAAAGGGCTTTTAGAATGGCGGAATACTCGTACCAGATGCAGATTGGTGCAAGTTCTCTTTTATGCTTCACGTATTGTGCGCGTTTACTTTTGCAATTTATGCACTTTGTCCTTAGAGTATATATTTTATGTTGCTTTTAAGGTTTTGAGTAAATTTAAATACAATATTTCGTAGCTAAAAAATGAAAATTCTTAAACTGCATTTAACTATACCATATAATAAAATTATAGAACTGGCCAACAGGGCGTATGAGGAAATATTGTACAGATACCTATTGTGCAGGACAGGGCGTAGGTGTAACTATTTATAAATTGTGGGATCATGCGTATCAATGGCGTATGAGTGACAAAGTTTCATATTGTATGTGCAATTATTTAATATCTGCGATATGCAGCAGAGCGTATGAGTGATTGCTATTCCACTAGTTAATAATTTCGAACACCAGGGCGTATGAGTAACTAATTTGATTTATTTCATGTGATGATTCAAGATTCTTTTTGGATACTGTAGTTTTGAGTGTATTGAAAATCACAAATATATGTAGCATGGCTCAAAGAAGAGACTTTCTTTAATATTTCTCTCAATGGAATCCAAAAAAATTTGTCCCGTGTACTATGATATTTCTTACATACTGCTTGCCAGTAGCAGCCTAAAGCAACCTATATAGATATTAAAATATAAACATACGAAATTGTTTAGAATGAAAAAAGAAATCGATTAAGGCAAGTCTGCCTGTGCGTCTGAGTAAATATTGAGATGTGTCAACAAAACTTTCAAAGATTTCATATAAACCGTTGACGCACATTCCATTTTGACTCTGTAAAAATATTTCTCATATAACTGTAATTTCGTTAGCGATGTTGAAACTGATGTTATTCATTTTAAAGTTTCTGATTCATGTCTATCTTTCGGCTCACTGTTGCTAACTGAGGAAGATATACTGAAGGGCATTTCGAGTCTAAAATCATCCACTCAGACTGATGTAGATGGTCTATCTCCTATTCTCTTCAAGAACTGCTCTGCTCTTATTAAGCCGTTGTTGTTTATTTTTAATTTATCGCTTTCTATGGGAACGTTTTTAACAGATTGGAAAAGTGCATATATTACGCCAATTTTCAAAAACGGAAATAAAAGCGACGTTTCGAATTATAGACCGATTGCTAAATTGACAACGGTTGCTAAATTGTTCGAAAGCATTGTCAAGGAAAAAATGGGTTTTGCAATTCGAAATGTAATTTGTCTGAATCAGCACGGTTTCGTTAAAGGGAGATCCACGACATCTAATCTTGCTATTTTTACGGATGATTGCATTAAAAGCTTTGAGGCTGGGTGCCAAATCGATACAGTTTATACAGATTTTGCCAAGGCATTTGATAGGGTGTCCCATAAAATCTTAATTAGTAAATTAGAGTACATGGGGTTTCACTCTATGTTCCTTGAATGGCTCAGATCTTACCTAAGTGGGAGGTACTGTAGGGTGACACTCGAAAACACGGTATCGCACTCTTTTCATGCTAGTTCAGGAGTTTTTCAGGGTAGTATCCTTGGACCTCTTTTATTTATAATTTTTATCAATGATATAAGTTCGTGTTTCTTTTTTTCGAAATTTCTCCTTTACGCTGATGACCTCAAAGTGTATTCGATTGTAAGGAGACCAGGAGATTCTAGTTCTCTTCAATCTGATCTAGATAGAGTGAACTCTTGGTGTGAAAGGAATCATCTTTTCTTAAATCTCGATAAATGTTTTCATATGGTTTATTCTAGAAAGTCGAATATCGTAAGCACGTCTTATACAATTGCTGGTACTAAACTCAAATCGGTAGATCAGGTCAAAGATCTAGGAGTTTATTTCGACTCAAAACTCACGTTTAATATTCATATTAATTTCATTGTTGCAAATTCCTACTCCATGTGGGCATTTGTTCGTCGTAACAGTTCTGATTTTTCTGACCCGTACACTCTTAAAAAACTTTATATTGCTTTTGTTAGGTCGCGACTGGAATATGCCGCAATTATTTGGCGACCTTATCATACAACTTATATAAACAGAATTGAGCGCTTACAAAAGATTTTTATCAAGTCTGCACTAAGATATCTAAACTTTACGGAACCCATGCCTTCCTATAAGTCACGTTGTTTACTTTTAAATCTAGATTTGCTTGAGGATAGGAGAAAATTCCTATCCTGCTCATTTATCTTAAATGTTATAACTGATATTGTCGATTGCCCAGAAGTTCTGCGAAGAATACCGCTCAACATTCCTTTAAGAACTTTGCGGCGTTCTGATTTATTTTACGTGCAATCCGCAAGATCGAACTATGCTTTGAATGCACCAATTAGGCGAGCCCTCATGGAAATTAATCAAATAAATCAAATGGTTGAAATAGATCTGTCACTTCCTGGGGCAGGTTTGAAAAGTATAGTCTCGAACTCCTTTAATTCATTAACTAATTAATTAGTAATTTAAATAGAAATTGTATTTTAAGCGTAGTCCGTAAGAAACTTTGTATTCATTGATTGAAATAAATAAATAAATAAATAAATAAATAAATAAATAAATAAATAAATAAATAAATAAATTTATAAAGTCAAAATATGTGGTATTTTAGGAAACTATGCACCAAATTAGCACCAATCGTACGTAGAATTCAATTGCATAAAACAATGAAGTAAAATTGGGTTTCTTGAAAATGGGTCTGCAATCGCCTAAGGTGATTTATTTTTTGACCATATTGCATTTTACTTGTCATAAAATAAAAACATAGGAGTATTCCTGCTCGTCGTAATCTGATCTAGTTTGGATATTATACTTTGGGATAATAATAGTGCAAATGTCTTTTGATTAATTAACTATGAACCTTACTGCTGGGTCGAAGTGTTTGCCACACATAGTCTAATATTTCATATAATTTGTGTATACTTTTATTAAATTTAATTTTTTTAAATAGGTGGCAACCCCTTCTAAAATACAGGTATGAACCTTGTTCCCGCCGAAACGCACCGTTTGAAACTCATATTTTAATATTTTATATGCCTTTATATAATTAAATTAAATATGACATTTCAAAATGGTGGCAACCCATATTTTATTATTTTATATAACCTGGGTGTAATTTTATTAAATACGGCTTTTCAAATACTGGCAGCCCTTTTAAAAGCTAGCTATGAACTTCACTGCCAGGACGAATCGTTTGGCACAAATATATACATATTCTAATATTTGATATAACTTGCGTATATTTTGATTGAATTTTACTTTTCAAACAGGTGGCAACCCTCTTCCAAATAAACAAACCCATGCCTAAATCTTTCACAAAGCAGATACTAATAAATATGTCAAGTTTCAGTTTTAAAACAGGTGGCAACTCTATACAAAATTGAATTTACGTTTAAACGGGCGGAAACCTATTTTAGAGATATTTTGAAAATGAAGCTTTCGATACCTATATTGCAATATTTGATTTCACTAATTATTTTAATTAATTTAAGATTTCAAAAAGGTGGCAACTCTCTTTAAGAACTGCTTTAAAAAGCGACAAGCATTAGTTCATGTTAATCAATGGTATAAACCCAAGTTAATGCGGTAATATCACAAATTTAATAGAAAAGTATAATTTGCCCTTTACAAAAGCATCAAATTTGGCCATAAAATTTTACCTACAATCCTAGAAATTGGAGGTGATAATAAAAAGAAGATAATATCAAAATTGTTAGATAGAAAAAATAAGCAAACAGGTTTACAGATTCGACCAAATTTTCCAAACGCATTCCATTGCAAGAAGTTCTAAAAAGCCTTATATTTGATTTTAAATCAAACTCGAGGTATGTTATGCATACCTAAGAATTTTTCGAGAACAATTAAAGCAATTATTACGTTGATTTTTAAAGTTGTTTAACCTTTATAAGATTTTCAAAACTACTCACGTTAAAGATCGTCGGATCAAATTTGACCCAAGCAATAAATTTCTGGTATGAAAACTAATTTAATATACTAAAGTTTACTAAAGTTGCAAATTATTTTTAGCTACATAATTTACATCAACTTCTTTTTATTGTACTTTTACCTAGTAGGGTGGTGTTCTCCGTAAAACAAATTATAGGGGATGTACAGGTCTTCTTTTAGTTGCTAATATTTATTTGGCTGTATAGGGTTAGGTATTTCAAGCAAAACTTCAAACAGCATCACACGGAACCCTGAAATTGTATACCATATTTTGCTGATTATGATGGTAGGTATTTTCGGAATCGGCATTTTCCACTAAATGCTATTAACTGCTAATCGATTGTTACATCTTTGAAAGAATTCTAAGGATTGGGTAATATGTCAACACACTGATTCCACAATTCACGAATTGGTGCAAGCTTGTCTACCATTCCGTCCTTCGCTTCAAGTGTCTCCATTGTCAAACCTTATTGTTCTGGAGGCGACTTTAATTTTTTTCAATGACATAATTGCTGCAAATATGGACCTTCTGCTTTTACAAGACGCCTTAGAATATCTTATTTGTATATTTTTTGTTATGAATTCCTCAGTGTACATATTTTCGCTATCACTAACACTTGAAGTATCAGACGGTTCAACATATTCAATGTTATCTTCAATTTCTGAACAAGATCCCTCTATGTCTTATATAGCGTACACTATGCCCTCTATTTTACTATCTTGTATTTTTTTGGCAGACATTTGCCTCAACTTTCACACTTATTTGTACATAGACGCGTGTTATTCCTTCTGTGTTTACTTTCGTACTGTAGCAAACCTGAAAAAAATAATTCCACAACATTTCTAGTTCACACACAAACCATCAATGTGGGATTCCCCGATATAAATGTATAAAAAAAACAATAAGAGGAAACGAGATACCCACTAACGTTTATTTTGAATAAACGGATATAAAATCAAGCAGAAAAATCGTCTAAAATATGTATGAAATATAAAAAAAATATGTATGAGGTTTATATCGGGACAAATTTGACCCGAATACCGTATGTGTGAACAAAATTATAACTAGAAAAGTCGTAAATATATGAGCCCAGAATCATATGCATAAATTAAAGTCATACAATGTCAAAAATAATAATCACAAATTTTACCGGGGAAAAAGGAGGATCTTTCGGAAATGGATCAAATTTGACCCGTATACCTTATAAAGGTTAAATTTCTAATATACCGAAATAGATAGCTTATGAAGGAAATCAAACCAATATTTTACACCCATCATTCAACAGAACATAATCATTAGGTTAAATATATTATGGCTATCGAAACCAACGGACGCGAATTAGTACTAATTAAAAGTTTCCACTTATATCACTAAGTTGCGCTCATTTAATTTAGCTGATTTGAACTTTGTGAAACAAACATTCGCTGCATTTGGCTAGCTTAGCTAATCAGCTTAGAATTAATTAGAGAAAATGTGGCAAGAATATAAATGTATTACAAACCACAACATGGCGTTAAGTAGTGGAATTCAACAAAGATATTGTATTTTTTTACTCTAATTTCATTTGGAACATCCCCCTACACAGATATCCATGTATACATAATTAATCAGTAGACAACAGAAAATACCGGAAATTTAAACAAAATGTAGAAACTCAGCTGCATTCAACGCATACAGTCGCTCACTTAGCTATCTATATGTATATTTAGCAATTTGTGCCTATATTAAATATTGCCGTTGCTTGTGTGTGTGCGCACAAGGTAGTATAAGTATAAAATAGTAAAATAATAAATAAACACAAGCCCGCATTAGGAGGAACGCTACCTGGAACATTAGTTAGACGCAAAGCTGACTTCACGTTGCTTGCTTTTTACCAGGCGCCATGCACCGCACAATGCCCGTCTGCTCACTGCACAGAAACAAACAAATCGTACAAAAGTAATAACGCTGATGTTGTTTTCTGCTGTCGGTGGATGGCGCCGTGTTGCGGTTGCGTTGCTTGCCCGCAAAAATCTACCTGAAAACGAGCTGCTGGTGGTTGTTGGCAACTTTTATGTCTATGCCATCCTATGTATTAGTGTGTGCATGTGTGCACATGTACATGTGAATTTTTGTAGTTGCTGCTTGTTTTTTGTTTGTTTTTTTTGTTTGTTTCTGTTTGCTTGCAGTGTTCGGGTGCGTGAGCGCTCATTTGTTGTAGTCATAATTTATGCCAGAATCAGCAATTGCCAACAATGATGAAACAGCATCATAACAAGGAATATTGCACGCCACGTACCGCACAGGTGCATATGTATTTGTTCCAGTGTAGCGTGTGTATGTATGTGTGTATGTGTAATGCATTTGCTACAAATACATACACACATCTATTCATCATATCGGAATATTACAATTTTAGCTTAGACTATTAAATAAAACAAAAAACATGCAGCAGGAGAATACATTTGTAAAATGCACATGTTATGTTTTTGTTTAAATTTTGTCAACTTAAATTCAATTTAATTTGCGTCGAAATTCGGCTAGTTTCTGCCAGCGTCCCTTAGACCGTCCGTGTCTAAACAGTGTTAGAAATTGATTGCTAAACTTTATTCAACCAGCTATTTATCGGACGCTTTTATTTATACCACCTTCATCTTCTTCTCCCCCTTAATTGGCGCTTCAACCGTCTAGATGATTTTTTTTTGCGAACTACCGGCATCTAGATACCCCAATCGAAGCCAGGTAGGTTCTTTTCCAGCTGAGCTTATCAACGCAGAGGGGGGTTTCCTCTTCCTCTGCCAACAGCAGTGGATACCGCGTTGAATACTTCCAAAAATTGGAGCGTTTTCTTCTATATTACCTGCCTAAATAAAAACTTTTAAGTATACTAAGATTTAATTTTTGATACTAAGTGCTCAAAATTCATTGTTGTCAGTGGTAAAACCTTTGAGTATTTATCGATTTTTTGTGAAATTGTATACCTCATTTTTGATATATTATGTATAAACAATTAAAGGTATTATAAAGGTATTGAAAATTTACAATATTTTGCCAAATTTTTGGTCCTAATTTTATTTAAGTCGACAATAATACAGTACTTCCCTCTTCTGGGGATTTACTCAAATCAATTTTTTGTAATGGATTTAGTCATAAATAAAAAAAGCTATTTCCCCGTTTTTCGCTAAGGGCCTTAGATGTTTGAATTTGGATCTTTGCTTAAGAAATTAGTTTAAATTATTATATGGAAACTGCTTAAAGCGTAAAAATGTGGTCGTGACCTACCTATTCCTATTAATTAAATGGCATATAATCTTTTTGTGCAAACTTATATTAGAGGTGTTATAAATGGTCAAAAAAGAGATCTTCATAGAATTACATTTCTTTGAAGTATACGATTTTTAATATTTCGAAAACCTGACATTTGACCCTGTAGTGTAAGTTTGAACAAAAAAAAAACTGCATTTAAGTATGAGAAAAAGGATTAGTTTTTTACACATAATAACTTAAAATAAATTTTTTGCAAAATTTCGAAGTTCACCGTGCCTCCTGATCAGGCTTCTTTCTAGACTTTGCCAGGATTTGATCCCTGATCATATCGTCTGTTTTCAGGTGTTCATATGGGAAATAGTATACGTAGTTGGTGGTTTTAAAACTTTCTCTAAAGAAGATTTTTATTTAAAGAAATTTTTCGCGCGAAATATTTATAAAGTCTTGACTCGGATCCTAGAGCCCAATTAGCGTTAGGAGTGCGGATTTGGAACGCTAATTCTACTGAAATTTTTTCCTGGTGTCACAGCGGTAGTGGAGTACTGTTACTCTACCATTCTCGAGATTTCAGCTCCGACATCGAGTATGAGATGCCAGTTTTGATCGCATGTTCATAAATCAGCAAATGTGCCGTTATCGTAGCTGTCAGTCTGAATATATATTTCTTTGAACTACTTAGCAGGTCTACTGTTCTTGGTTTGCCTGAGTGGGTCAAATTTTTTTTCTGAACTTTGCTTGTGGTTTATCTTTTTCATCTTGAAATGAGAGAGATTTCCATTGACCCGGCCGCCAAGCTCAATGACCGCCTACAGCCC
Source organism: Anomoia purmunda (assembly GCA_951828415.1). NCBI lineage: Eukaryota > Metazoa > Arthropoda > Insecta > Diptera > Tephritidae > Anomoia > Anomoia purmunda. The sequence goes on along the minus strand of OX639996.1, from coordinate 27,816,669 downwards.
CTAAACTTCTTGTAATTTGTCATTGGTGATGCCAATGCTAAGAGTTTTACTCGAGTGTCATGTTTTTTGTGTTCCATCGCAGTTTCTTGTCAGCATGGTATAGCCGCTTTCAAACCTGTGTTTGAAAGATGCTACCAAAATGAGGGAACCGGAACGAGAGAGAGACTCCAACTGAAATGGATGAAAAAGCGAATTAGAATTATTCAATTATTCGTAGTAATAAATAGACAAATGAATATGAAGAAATATCTGTTGCTCTTTAAAAAACTATATAGTTAAATGTGAAATTTGGATTTATATAGTTACTGCAATCAACCAACCATGTTTTTATAATGCAGTTTTTGCCAATAAAATTTTGTCGGCGAAGTATAGACATACGTTATACGTATAATGAAATTAGTGATTATAATTAAATGACCTCACAAAGCTTAAAACATTCAATGCTTCAATTAAAAATTATACATATATGTACTTTCGAAAATGACAGTATGGAAAATTTGCATTTAACTTCAATTTTTTTTTTTTTGGCGATAATTACGAACCGAGACTGAGATGATATACACAGAACTTATGAAAATAATTGGCAAATAAGTTTTTCTCTGCGCCTTAGAAAGGCTTTGCCAGATATTTTGGACATAGAGTAGAAACATAAGAAGTATTAAGAGTATCTAATAGACTTTTTCTCAAAACGGATTTGTTATGATGAAGCGGGAGAACTATGCAACCTTCTTGCAGTTGGTTTCAATATGAACTGGCCATTTTATAATTAGGAACTTAAGATTAATTATTTATTCAAACAACATTAAATTATCAAAGTACTCCATTCGCGTTACTGTGCTTTGGTTTGAACTTCATGCGATTCTCAATATTTCATATCGCCACACATATGCCAGAGTTGGGAATCAGATTGAGCCGTCGTCTATCAGATGGATGCCCTCGATAGTTTTCAATATATTAAATTTCGTCATATTCATCAGGTGGAAACTCATACCATTGTTTCAATACATTTATCAGATCCAAATACCAATGGGTAATCTCTTGTTGATCGTTGGGATTCAAGTAGATCTTCAATTACTTATCGGTTATTATTTAATACTTTTGCTACAATGAAAAGGAACTTTGTAGCGCGGCTTCAACTTTTTCGCAGTACCCGTGCTTCCAGGTCCAATTTCGGTTAACACCATAGTGCATTCGATATACTGCCTCAAGTTCTGCCATTCAAGGTATATACATTTCGAAAACTGATGACGCTAATTGCCATCTGAGAAATTAAGTCGTTCGAAATGTGCGTAATAGTACTAGTTATAAATCAGAATTTGCGACTATCGTTACGCGATGCAAAAACAAACTGTTAATATGACTCTTACCAAAAAATGAATCTTAAAAACTAGCTCCGAATTTTATTCTGAAAAAAAAAAAAAACGTTTCCCAGATTCTTGGAAAGTAATCAACGGACCAGCGGTCGCTCTTGTTAAACTACCTGTACCAATTACATCAAATTTAGATAGCGTATAGCTAAGTGAGGCAAAAAAAAAAAACACCATAAAAAACTATTCAATGCAAATGGACCAAAATACTGCAATATCAAACTCGCTAAAGAATTAAAAGAACTAAACAAAATTTGAACGAAATTTCAATACTTTCTGAGCGTGTCATATCATTTGCGTTCCATTTTTAACCTTGACTTGTAGTATTGTCGCGCGCGCCATCGATATGATTATGTAGACGAGCATATCCGCTTACGTGCAATATATGCACATTAACAATTTTTTTATTGGCTTTTGATGCAGATATCATAAAAATACTTGGCAAGCCTTGCGACACACTTGAGCCCAAGGACACATAAAAAATATAACAAATACATAACAACAATTATTATACTAGAGTGGTACTTCAATCATACATAGTAGATAGACTTAGGCTGTACTTTCACTCTAGCGATGATGTATTACAGTTTGATATTGTCTGCATATGGCCGCATACAGCTTCAGCAGTTGCTTGATTAAGTAATATACATATAGTGCTTCTTTAATAAATGGTGTCATAAGGGGCTCATTAAATTCTATTGACTTGAAGCTAAGCAGTGCGCGAAAAGTACGTCCATTAGATAGATTATAGAAAAAATTGGACATGAAAAATAATACAGAATTATAAATTCCAGAAATAAAATATTAAAGTTTGCAATCAGAGTGATTAAAACATGTGAAATGTTTGCGGCAACTTCATACGAGGTTTTTGAAAAATTATGGCACCAGAGGTTTTAACAAAACGAATGTGAAAAAAGCTGAGCGCTAGATATATCTACTTAAGTAAAAAGTGACAAAAAAAAACAAAAACGAATCAAAACAGCACCACAAAAATGCCATACTTTTACAATACTACATAAAATTCAACAAAAATTTACCTCAAGAAAGTTTTACACATGAACGAAGAATTGCTGGCGTGTTTAATTTTAGTATGACCTTGAATTTTTCGGAGTGACTAAAAAATGTAGTGGAGAATTAATAATTTTGTAAATAATTTCAAATGCAAGTAGGTAATTAAAATTAAACAAAATAAATAATAAGCACATTGAATAATAGTCCCGCAGACCAGCAGCACTTCAACCAACAGCCTTAATGAATGATTAATGAAAATGCAGAGCTAAAATCATTGCTAAAGTAGCAGTAATTGAAATGTGAGATTATAATTATGTTGCATGCCACTTGAATACGCAAATTAGTAATGATAAAGTGGAAAAAAAGTGAGAGAGAAGAAAAGCAGAGGCAGCAGTTGTGACACGTTTGAAAGCGCACTGAGCGAATTCATATGTAAAAATTTGTGCATGTGTGCGTGAATGCTTGACAAAAAAAAATAAATGCAAATATAAGCTTTAATGCACTCAATTGGAAATACAATACAAATAATGCTGTTGCATAAATACAGCGTGCCGCTAATTGTCTGGCTATCGTGCAAAAAATAAAAATAAAAAACTATAGCATCTGTTTTTGCAACGCTTCATAAATATCTACATATGTAGATAATCGCGACGGTTTGCAGGTAACATTAATTTTAAATTGCCATCTAAGTGCAAAATATAGACATATGTTTTATTTTTGTGTTCTAACGCACTGCTGTCCAAGCGATTATAACTTTGTTCACTTAACGGTTGTTCGTAATTGACATGTATCAAAACTCCCAAAATTAACCAAGCCATATCTGTCTGTCCGCCTGCGCGTGGGTCGGATAACTCGAGTAAATATTTAACTATCTCAACGAAACTTGGTATAGACACTGCCCTGGACCAAAAGATAGTATGGTATTGCAAATGGGCGCAATCGGATAATAACCACCTCCACGGTGTTTTATGAAAATCAAAAGATATTTCAGTAGCCAGTAAAGATTATTTGCTAAAATTGAATACATAGGATTGGGTTGCGAAACAAATTACGTGTGTATTCCGCCAACTTTTGAAAAAATATATATTTCCGGAATTTTTTAATCAAACTCTACGAAATTGCATTTTAAGTCAGTAAGGTAAATTTTGAAAGTCATAAAAATCGGAGAAATACCATGCCCACCTCTCATATAAAGGTAATTTGTTAAATAAAAACAAGCGCTACATTTGGGGCAGCATTAAAGAAAATTCGCTAAAACTTACTACAAAGAAAAGGGGTGCACTAGCAAACACACCGAATAAAAAAAGGTTGGAAAGGGGCCTGGCACCGCCCACTTTAGAGCAAATATATATATATATCTTCGCAAACATGCTATGCAAGTCTACCAAATTCGGTACACATATCGTATTTTAAGTCAGTAAGCAAAATTTAAAAAAATGTAAAAATCAGAAATTTCGGAAAGAGGCGTGGCACCGCCCATTTTCGAACAAACTGGTATATCTCAAAAACTACGCTACCATTCTCCACTAAATTTTGTACGCACATTGCATTTCAAGCCAATAAGCAAAATTTCGAAAATTGTAAAATTATAAAAAAAAAACCGGTCCACCTCTCCTCATAAACGGTAATTTTCAAAAATCGAAAATTTCGATATTTTGTGAACTATTGAAGACAATTTGTTTGGCACTGCACATTATAGAGCGAATAGGTGCATATATCTCCGAAACTACGGTATCATTTCAAGTCAGTAAGCGCAATTTCGAAATTGATATAAGTCATTCAAAACCTACGCTCACCTCTCATATAAGAGCAAAATACAAAAATTTAAAAAAATCTGATATCTATTAGCTATAAAAGGTAATCTATGTATATATCTCCACAACTTCTTTACTAAATTCTACCAAATTACGTACATACTTGGTACTTCTATTCAGAAGGCAAAATTTCCAAAATTATAGAAATCAGACTAAACCCACGCTCCGCCTTCATATAGCGATAATTTACAGCCACTAAAAATATTAAAAATGTTACTACATTTTATAGCAAATTCTTCCAATGTTGGTATAAATAAATAAATTGTTTCCTTATGTATTTAATTGACGAGTTCAACCAATGCCCGCTGATATCACTTTGTTGAACATAGCTCTCAGTGACCTGGAGAGCAAGTCAAGTGGCGAAGCGGCCGGGTATCTGTTGTGATTGTAGCTTTTGGACATCGAGCTTTCCTTGTTCGCATGCCTTCCGTCTACCATAGCTTTGTGTAGCTTTTTATGCTTAAACCTGGTACTACATATCAAAATGTTTCGGGCCCCGGCGAAATCGATCAGCCTCAGTTTGTTAGCGGATGTTTCATAGTCTAGGCTGAATTTACTGACTGTGGGACCAAGTATCCTTCTAGCCACCTTGGCATATAAATCCCCTGTAGTAGACTTCGCAAGCTCCGATCGTCTTTATTCCTTGCTCGGTTCATGGCATTTACTGGATGGTGGTGATGTTAGGCTTTGTCTGGACGAGGACGTCCACTTTGTCGAAATTGGTTTGGCGACAAATCGGGCTCGGCGTTGTGGCATCTTCAGTGCAATTTTTTGTTCTGACGAAACCTAACAAGGGATAACGATAAATCGTTCCAATATACATATATCAACTTTTCACACTGATAGAAAAACGGAAGAATGAAAAGAAAGCATAATGTTTATTGGCATTAAGTGACTCCATTCACAAATTTGTTCACTCATTATAGGCATTTTTCACCAGCTGTGGGTCTTGTTGCACCTGACTGTGTTGTAAAGATGGAAAAATCAAACTATTCTCGAAGCGTTTTCTTCCTCAGTCAATTTCAACCTCAGGTTCGGGAAATATTCATCGAATGATGAATGACTTAAGCGGAAAATTATATCATTACTGTACTTAATCTATCCAACTTTTAACGGTACTCAAACGCTCCTTAAAATAAATGCCAAATGTACAGAACAGAAAATATAATATATATATCTTGTTTTTGTCGTTTGTATGTGACCAAAGGTTTGAAAACCTCAAAATTATATAGATTTTATGCTCATTGAAACAATTTGTATTTTTTTCAAAAAGAAAAGCAAGTAATTTTGCATTTGAAAATTCATATTATCAAAGTTTGCATAAATATGGCAATGAAATCCTGTAACCTTTCGTTTTATCTCTTTTCAGGTATGTAACATAAAGTCTTTTTAAAAGTGAAGCATTCTATATATAAGGTATGTGGGATTATCTAATACAAAATGCTTTTCTATCACAACTGTTTTTTTTACTTGAGGCAGATAGACTCTCATTCACGATAAAAATTCCGTACCTCTTTAATAAGACCTACCAAGATTTTTGTACTCCCTGACTAAATGTTTCTTAAGACCAAAATAAGTTTTAAACTGTTTATCTTAGAGTTTGGAAAAGAGTAGCAAACATTTTTAATTTGAACTTAATACTAATTGCCACAATTTAACTAACTCAATGGACAAATTGTTCAGACCGTTCACATTGCAGTTCTCGTGCTTAAGTTAACAGAGTGATCCATATGAGATGAACAAATTAAGTCTGTACTGGCAGGAAATATAAGCATATTAACAAGTTCGTTCTGTCCTAACTGATTCATATTTGCATATTTGGATTCAGAGCGCCAAAAAGTATGCAGCAGAATGTTTACAGGATTTTTCCGCCCGGGTTTTCAAACGTGTTAAATGATCGATTTAGTTAAATTTCCAAAAACAATTTCCAAGAGTAAAATGCCATTTCATTGGTGTAAAGCGACATTTTGAACATAGTATAAGTAAATAGTAGTAAAAATTCGCGAAGTATAATTTTGCAGTTTGTTTTAAATTTTTCAAACTCTCACTAAAGATTAAGCAAGCAAGAAATTATCTTGTGTGAAGCTGATTTTGAAAATTATTTCATTTAATTATTTCACACAATTACTTATAGATACTATAAGAAGGAAATATTAAATAATTTGCTTTAAAAAATCCGAAATACAGCAGAATCAAAACTAATGTGTGAAAATTTTGTCTGAGAGGAACCCTAGCGAAATTGTTCAGTGTATAATTTTCTAAAACTCAGCTAATTCTCAGCAAATTATTTTCGACTAAAAAATTTGTGTTTGGATCTAGTAGTTTTGCCTTAAATTAAAATAATTTCTCCCGCACTGGGATTGCTGATCTGTGTAATAAAATGTTTTACATTTCATCTTCCCTTTTAAGTACATAACATAAATAATGCGAATTATAAAATCTAACATAAAAGTTATGCTTATATTTAATTAAAATTTCATTATATTTATTTACTCATTTAATATCAATGAGCCGCAAGAGATTAAGGGTCACACAAAAACACAATGCCATTTTGAACATTAAAAAATATGTCCTTAGGTTTTACAAAAGCAAAAAAAGCCCCAGGTGGTAAGCGCAAACAGAGCAAAACAAAATAAAACATTATTCTCGGATTTCGTTCAGCCTTTCATAATAATTCAAAGCAAAAGTGTGACCAGTAGCAGGTAAATACTAATTAAGTTAAGTTATAAAAGTAAGTGAAGCAAACTTAATAAGCTAATTAGGCAAGCGGTGACAACAAAAAATATACTTATACAAATATGTTGGTAGTGATACAATGCAAGTTTTGCATTGGTTTAAGGCGGTACATTTTATGTCGCTTTCGGCTTTTAGAATTAACCTTTCAAACTGGGGAAGGCAAACATAAGCTTTTTACGCCAACGGGAAGTGTGATTTCTATATTCAAAGTATTTTATGGGACATTCATGGGGCCTTTTTTAGTACAATTCTCTTCTTTTTCAAACATAGCCTCAATAGCAACCTTAATTTTATCAGCTGGGCTAGTGGGCTTTGCTAACTTGGCGATGAGTTGTTTTGGCTTATCTAGCCTTACCTGTTTTATTGACCTTACGAGTTTAGTATTTTACTCAAACTAACTGAAAAATAAGTAGTGGTATTTCCATTAATATAAATAAAATAAGTAATACTTTTGGTATAGCTGTGTTAAACTTGTTTTCTGTTATTAACATTTTAACGCATATTAAGTTCTGTTAAGCTTTTATTGCCTTTAATAATAATAGTACTATAAAGTTTTGTATAAGTAATAAGGAAGCCAAATTGGGTGTAATGATGATAACCATCTATACTTATAAATATAAAGATGTCAATAAAAAATCGATCATAAAAAAACATAACGATAAAGATAAAGTGGTTGTAGGAAGATGGCTGTTAAAGTCAATCGATGCAGATAACGATAACGTTAAAAATATTGGTATAGTGGTTAACGAGAGTCATAACGAAACCTATTAATTAGTATCTTTATAGCTATTTGGATATACATACATATATAACGAAAACTGTACAATATGAGTGAACATTTGTGTTATTTTTGTGAAATTTGGTATTCTGTGGTTCACAATAATTTTAAAAAATAAAAGGTATAAGTCTTTTTTTTGTGAAATTTGGTATCCTTTGGTTCACAATAATTTTAAAAAAATATAAGTTATAAGTAAGATTTTTCGCAAATCGAAATATTTCGAAAGTAATTGATATTAAGTATTTTCGAAAATGTTTTGATTTTAGATATTTTATCGCGAATGGTAGTACCGATTCTATTCATTTTTAACACATTTCAAATTAACGAAATCAAAACATCTTCAAACATAGTTAGTATCTATAACTTCGGAAACATTTCGAATTTTGAAAGTCAGAGATATTAACATTTTAAGAAAATGTTTCACTTTATTTATTTTCTCGCGATTGGTATTAACGATACTCCGCATTTTCTTAACACTTTCAAAAAGAAATAAAGTCAAAATGTTTTCGAAAACAACATAATATTCGAAATATCTGAATCTTGAAAGATATAGATACTGACTTTTTTTCGAAAATATTTCGTTTTATTTATTTTCACGTGATTGGTAATACAGACTCTCCGCATTTCTGAACACTTTTAAAAATAAATAAAATCAAGATATTTTGGAAACAAATTATCTATAATTTTCGAGATATTTAAAATAAATAAAGTCAAAATATTTTCGAAACAATGTATCTATAATTTTCGAGAATTTGAGCCTTTAAAGTTATAGATATTCATTTTTTCGAAAATGTTTCACTTTATTTATATTCTCGCGATTCGTATAACCGATTCTCCGTATTTTCTAAACACTTTTAAAATAAAATGAAATCAAAACATTTTCAAAAAAAATAAAAAATAATAATGTCTATAACTTCCGAAATATCGAATTTTAACTTTCTCTAATTTTTCAAAAATAAAACTCCATTTTTTGTTGCACCTTTATTTTCTTGTTTGGAAATAATAATTATATTTTTAGCTTTATCTCTTTTCTCAAAAATTGTATTATATTTTGAGTTATATTTTTTTCCTAATAACATAATATTAATTTGCTGGGCATTACTTTATCACTCAGAAATAAAAATTACATTTTGATTTTTTTTTGGTAGATCAAAAACCTCAGAACGCCACACGCTTTTCAAATAACGGTTTGGTGGCAAATATTTTTTTAGTGCATACAATGAATATTCTTAGAAAAACAAAACTTACAATAAAAGTTGATTTTTGTTTGTTAAACGTAAAATAATGGTCTAAAATTGAGTTTAATTTTTAATAAAGAAAATCAAGAAAAAATATTGGTATTTTTTTATCAAAAAACTTAAAGCAAAGTAATAATTTAATTAATCATACTCTCTGGGGGAAAAATAATACTCGAATAGGGAGTTTCTGTTTTTGATAAAAAAATATACATAGCTTTTGATAAATGATTTTTTTTTTCTTGACTAATAATAATTGAAAAGTAATTATTAGTTATAATTTTTATAGACATTTCTGAAAAGTTTCAAAATTGTAGCAGATTCATACGAGACATGAAAAAAAATTGAAAGCAGGGTTTCAGAGTGAAGAAAAGGAGCAAAGATGTTTAGATATTTTTTATTGAAATTTAAAAATAATCATTATTTGCGGTAACTGTTCGAAATATTTTCTAGATTAAATGTCGCCAAGACATTATTTTGTTCATATTTGTTGACCTTAAGGCCAGAATCTGTAAAATACAACAACTCAGGTTTCAAATCTGCAAAAAATGTAGCTCATACGCAATATACTCACCGCGAGTATTTACCAAAGTTAGCTGACTGTCAAGCACAGTTTACTCAGATATCACAATCTCTCAAGAAATAAGAGAGCTGTTATGAGTTCAATTAATGTTTAGTAAAAATTGGTAAACCGAGAATAAAGGTCTATCACAGGGAAAAATTCATCAAACATGATAAAATAATGCATACTCTGAGCCAGGCTCCCAGAATATTTTAAGATATTTAACATTGGATATAATCATTGAACTCGAGTGGATCGAAAAATTTTTCTATAGCGATCGTCGATATCGATGAGGTTGAACTCACTTGCCGACTTGATAAAATACTTTCCGTGGCTCATAGATGACACTCATTGCAGAATTATCGATATCGTATAATCCAGATTGGTTGTCGATATCTATTCGTTGGTGAGTTCGTAACCGAAAATTAAAGAAATTAAATTTTCCAAAATATTTTTGAAAAAAATGCACTGTGTTATGTTTCTACATTATGTTTCGGAAATATAAGAGATAAAAAGACACAAACAAAAGTTCTTTCGCGCTCACGACGATTGTTTACACAACCTTCGCCCTTATTAGCATTGGAAAAAAGAGTGCTTGCATCCATTTCGAATTGTTTCATAAATAAAATGAAAAACTCAAGCAAACAATTTCATTTGACAAATTTGTCGATAAAACAGTTTCACTTTGTGGGTCACTCGTAAAGCAGCTTATCGACGACGTCAATGATCCCATTAAATTTGTCGATCTATAATTCTTTACGTATCGATTTCGATGTCAATGCCATTGTTTCTCTTTTATATTCTGCTTTTCCGACAGGGTGAAAAGTGTATGTATATTCGCTCTCGAAAACTGACACTGAAGATGCCACAACGTCACCAAACCAAACTTGACAAGGGGTGACGGAAAATCTTTCCAATATACGTCATATTTAAAATTCTTGCAAAATGGTATTTGCTAAATTTCATGAAATGTCGCAGATTATATGCATTTTGTACGCTGCTTTCGAGTTAATGTGATTTTGTGATAAATATTTAGTTATCGTGGAAATTATCTCTTGAGCGCTTGATTGAAAAAGAGTTTTCTTCGTTGCAACTTCACTACATACATATTAGACTTTCTTCGCTGAAATCTGTTTTAATATTAATCATCGTTACTATCGTAATGACGTTTTAAACATTTCCAAATGCAATCAAGGTCCAACAACAGCACGTCTTTGGCACTCAGAGCCAAAATGGCGTAACTGCCAATATGCTTTGCGTACATATAGCTAACATGCAAATTTCTCCAGTTTTATACAAAATTCAATTTTACAATACATTCATACGCATACTTGCAGTACGAACAACACGAATTCTATCGACACTCGAGGCATTCAATTCCAATTTCATTTCCAATTCAGCTATGACACTCTATTGCATGTCCCTTGTAGTTCTTCGTCGCAGTAAAATGGCAATGAAAATGTCATTAATAAAGCAAATGTAATAAATCATGCGAACTCAAAAAGTCAGTGAAATGCTGAATGAATTTTGTAAAATGTGAAGCGATGAAGAGGAAGTGAGATGGAGGGCAAGTTAGAAAGATCACTTGTCTTTTGCATTTCTGCGTGTGTAGATATAAAAACTACACGTTTGTAGTATGGATTTGAAAGTGTGTACCGAAATGTGTCAGCATGTAGGGAAGGTAGTGAAAAGAAGAATTTTTTGATGCATTATAAATACAGAGCTTGTTATTGTTTTGGCGCACAGAGTGCCGGTTGATATGTAGCTGTTAACTGGATAAAATTGTATTTTACATACACCTGAGTCTCCAACATGCTGGTTCAACTAGAAAGTAGCTGCAGTTGCACATGTGGATGTAACTTTGAATTTACTTAAATGTACAAAGACTTGCGTTTATCTAAAGGCAGCTTAGGGGGGTTGCGAACAGCATTGACTCTAAGAAATCAAGTAGTTTTTGCTACCAGTTTTATCATTTTGAACAATGCAAGAGATTTTTGTATGCTGAGTAATTTATTTATTTATTTATTTATTTATTTAGTTGTTACAGTTTAATAACTCAATAGCTAACTTCTTGTAAATATATTACAAAATATTGCAAACCATACACATTGACTTTTATAGTGTTAAGACTAATAAGATTCAAAATATAACCTTTATCGGTATGTGCGCTGTGAATCGAGTTATCCGACGCTAGGTCACTGTGCTTTCGGCTCCGCATGATGACAGAATGACGCGCTGCCGATCTCCATTATTTAGCCGGTTGGAAAGGCCTAGTTTCCAAGCCCCGATTTAGGTGATCGGAAGGTACGAGTAAAGAATATTAGAATCTAATTGGTAAAGTAAGCTAACATTTCTGTAGGAAAAAGAGAACACAAAGCCTTTTATATAAATTAGATAATAAAGTGAATAAGTCTTTATTCAATCAAAGTACAATGGCAACTGCGATGTTCGTCGTCTTTGTAGTCAGCGTCTTGTCGCCTTCGTCAAGTCAGTATTTTCGTCTTGTCAGTAGGGTTGCATTTCTTAGTAATCAATAAGTTTGTCCACTCCGTGTTATCCACACACATTTCTTACCATCGGATTATTTCACTGTTGCAAATTCTTTGTAATATAGTTCTTTAGTACGAGCTTCCGAGCCGCTGCTTGTTGGATAGGAAGCTCGACCTCTTATATTTGTTTTGCACATGATTGCATTTGCGTAGTGTCCACGCCTACGCCCTCAGAGCGACGGCAGCAAGCTTTCGAGTCGCTGACTGTCAGTGAAGCAACCTTTTCTTTCGACGTTTGTTTTATGGCGTTTGGCCGAAGGAAGTGGTTGAAATGTTCTAGGCTCCGACTCATTGACTGGTGTAGGGTGGAAAGGCCGAGTCTTTAGTCCTACACACTGTGTGTGTTTGGGTTGAGATTCCTATTTGCCTAATCAATCCCCACTACCTATCTAATTTATTATTATTATTATTATCTGAAATCAAATATTTCCCCGGCAGCGCTTCGGCATATTCTTAGATAAACCACTACTTAATTCTATATACTAAATATTTTTGTGGTAAAAGTTAATAATTTGGTCCTGTGGCATATTGTGTGTTGGTCCTGCATAACGCGAAACTCTTAGTTTGAAAAAAAGTAGTTTTATAAAGTATTACAGGGTTATTCTTGCAGACTCTTAAAAAGAATTTATAAGGCTCTAAATACAGAGCATCTGTTCTAAAACGATTTTTTGAAGTTTTTGCATATATAGTAGATATATTTTTATTCGACTTTTTTATACTATGTTATCTTTTTGATAAAATAGTACTTCTCAAAGAGCAAGTACTTGATCTCTGGTTAATCAACTAATCATTTAATCGATTAGCAAAAACAGTTTTAAAAAACTAGTCGACTTTACCTAACCGACTAACCGTTTCATTACGATTTTTTTCGACTAACCGCCTATAAACAATTAGTCGACTACCCATTCGTTTTCGATTTTTCGTCTAGTTGTTTACTTTTTATACATATGTGTGCTAGTTGACAAAACTTTTCTACTATAATGCATTATTATGAATTGATTGTTGTAATCGTTCTATTTGATTATCACACATCAAAAGAGTTGCTAATCCACTAGTCGACTACTCGAATAGTTGAATAGTCGGATAACCGATTTTTAGCAAGAGCTCTAGAAAATAATCTATTAACGTGAAGTTTTTGGACTTGGACATTTATGATTATGTGGGGTGAATACTGTTTTTGGATAGCTGGCCAAGGTTACTGCCTTTTCTGAATCACGTCTCCTATGATAAGATAAATCAATCAAGGCATGTATTTTCTGTTGGTCTTTTGGCCAGTAGGAAAGAAAAAGGAACTAAATTAAGATTTCCAATAGCAGCATAGAGCTGACGAATCTTAGGACTGGTGAGGTGCGAGCCCCAGTTTGTGCGTTTAGCATTATAGTCTCCTCCTGCTAAGAACGTATTTCCAAGGGGTTTGAAAAAAGGTTTATATTCTTCGGCTTTGATTTTGTATTTGGTTGAGCTATAGTTGGCTGGTAAGGTTGCGATAAGAGTCAGCTTTGTAATGCTTTACGCTGCTTCGTACCAGGATACCCGAGCTTTATTATCTGTATCTGGGTGCAATGTGTGGTAGGAATGCTTTTATTTCAAACAGATGCTTTGATAGCCTGTTGGCATTCCAAATAATAATATTTATGAAGTCGAAGATAGAGATAGAGATTTTTTTTGGCGTAAGAGTGACAAGAAGATTCATCATAGTTGTAATTTGTGGCATCACTTGCTTCAGCAATACTATAAGTTTTCTCATCTCGTTTACAATTTGGGTCTGTGATGAAGTTTCGTTTTCATTGGGAACTGCATTACTAGTGGGTGTAGGTTGATAATTACCCCGACAAATTGGGCATAAGAAACAACGTTCTGGATAAAGATTAATATATTGATTAGTGTTGGGTATTTAAGTTTTAGAAGATTCTTAAAAATTAGTTTTCATATCATTTCCTCAATCCTTTCAGAATTCGTCGGCCTTTTCTGAATACTCTCATTTGACGATGAGTAGCGCTCGAATACCTGTGCCCACTTTCGTTAAAATCACATTGTTGCATTTAAACTATTAACGTGTTTTCTTTATCCACATACATAGATACGTGCCGCGTTCTCTGAATACTCACGATTTTGTAACTTCGTCAACGAACTTAGTAAAGAAGGCAAGGTTACTACGCTCTTTAACGACTTGCTAGGCTTTTTAGCATTTTCATGAGAAAACTTAGATAACATAGTCAGTACGAATAATTATGATAGGGAATGTACTACTTAAGCGGATCTTAAGTTGCCCCCCCTCCCCCTTGCCCCTAGCGGCTAAACCTGTAGTTTTCCACCAAAAGTGCAATTCGTCTTCCCCTTCTTAATTGGCGCTTTAACCGCCTAGACGATTTTGGCTGATTTCAGCATGTCGCTCCTCTGCTTTACTAACTTGCGCAAGCTAGAGACATCAAGTGAAGCCAATTCCTTCTCCACCTGGTCTCTTAACTGCGTTTAATATTTTCTATACTGGAGCATTTTCTTCTATACGTACAACATGACCTAGGCAATGTAGCCGCTGAATCTTAATTCGCTGTACGATGCCACTGTCGTTATAAAGCTCATATAACTCATCGTTCCATCGTCTGCGGCATTCGCTGTCGCAAAGACGTACATAAAGGTCCAAAAATATTTCGAAGAATCTTTGCCTCGATCACTCCAAGCGCCATCTCATCCGATAGTGATAGCGTCCATGATTCTGCGTCGTACAAAAGCATGGGGTTGATGTGGGACTTATGTATCGCGGGTTTCGTTCGTCGAGAGAGAGCCTTACTGCTCATTTGCATATTCAGCCCAAATTAGCACTTGTTGGTAAGATACATAAACAAAGTCCTTTACTTTGTCAAAATTGTGACTTTCAACACGGGCACGGGAGCCAAAATGAAAATGCGCTGACTGTTTAATTGAAGATAGGGAGTACTTCGTTTTGCACTCTTAACTTCTCTATCCAGCTTGGAAATGACAGAAGTAACAGCGCGGTTGTTGAAGTCGATGATATCGGTAGCATCAGCAGACACCAGAAGTTGCACGCTCTCATAAAATATGGTGTTTGAACAGTTCAACTCTGCAGCTCGAATTATTTTTTCTAACAAAAGTTAAAGAAGCCGCACCGAAGAGAGTCACCATATCTGAGACCTCATTCGGTTTCAAACGGTTCGGAGAGGTCCTTTTCGATTCTGACGGAGCTGATGGTGTTGCTCAACGTCATTTTACATAGCCATATTAATTTTGCGGTGATACCAATTTCAGACATCGTGGCATACAGCCAACTTTTCGCATGCTGTCGAAAGTGGATTTAAAGTCGACAAATAGATGGTCTGTGCCGATTCTATTCGCACGGGTCTTTTCCTATATTTGGCGTATCGTGAAGATTTGGTCGATGAGAGATTTACCAGGTCTAAAGTCCCACTGATAAGGTCCGATCAGTTTATTGATGTTTGGCTTAAGCCTTTAGCACAATACGCTCGATAGAACCTTATATTGCAGTATCCACCTTCTTGTGAATTGGGCAGAGCATACTGATGTTCCCATTGGCGGGCATGCATTCGTCCGACCATATTCTGGAAATGAGCTAAGCTGAGTGCAATTCACTTTAAGAAAATATTTTAAATACACTCAGACTTCTGTAGCAGGATTTGGTTTTTTTTTTTGGAATACAATTTAGCCCTCGAATTCATACGTAAATGGTAATTTTTGATTTAGCGGTCATGAAATGTCATTGGAAAAGACAGCTAGAGGGTTAAATTATACAACGAAAATTTCAGGCAGATGCAAGAGCTTAGTTCAAGCTGATATTTCTATATACTTGGCATGCACACATTGCGAACACGTGTCCCTTAGCATACCAATCGATATCGATTGACTTTCGCGTTGGTTGAATCCACAGTTTCCAAACTGGATTATTTTGCTTCTCCTGATCTGTTCTGAAAGGAGGGAAACCTTGATTGATTAAATTTCTTGCCCGAAAGAAGTCCTACTTCCCATCAGTTAATTAAGTTCAGCATGACACCTTATACTCTTTCACCAGGTCGCAAATTATAAGTTTCTAATGTGCAAAATTCGGTATTAAGATTTGAAATTGAATATATGTAAAGCTATAAATACAATAAACGTAGTAAAACCATCAAATAGCAAAACCAACATGCGTGCACATTTCATATACATAATTTGCATTTCTATGCAAATATGCAAACGAACGCAATTCTATCACTAAGCCAATTAAAAAAAAATAAAAATAAAATAAAATATAAACGCAAAAAAATCAAAATAAATAACAAAAGAAGTGGTTGAGAGAAAATCCAGTTGAATAACTGCAACAATGCCGGCATTTGCCTCAACTTCATTCAGCCACTACAATTTTTCACCTTTTGTTTTTTTTTTTGTTTTGTGTTTATTTTACTTTTTTTTTATATAAGTGTGCACTTCTTTGGTTGCATACTTTGAGGCGTGCTATATGTGTTCACACATGTTTGCCCTCGTTACTTGCTATCATTATTGTGCTATTGTACTACTCTTTCTTGGCAGTACTTGATGAGGTGTGCAACAATTCAGACAGACACACTTTCCTTTCTTTTTTTTTTTGTTTTTTTTTTTGCTTAGCGTCATTGTTGTTATTGTCTTCACATACGTGTGTTACAGTTTTTCTATTGTTTGTTGTTGTTGGCTGTCATAAATGCCACTTTTACTATTACTCTCTTTTGCTCTTTAGCCCATATGGTCGTTAAGTTATTCGAAGTTATATAGTTGGTAGTCGTAGAATATTTCCTATTTCTATTGCTGGTTGTTGTTGCTGTTGTTGGTTTGTTGCAATTGTTTTGTTGTTGCTTCATGTGACATATTTTGACATTAAATAGTGCAACAATTTCAACACATATGTAGTCACACATGCTTAGCAATATTTTCTTACGAATGCCGTTATGTACTGGAAAGCTTCCGTTGACTTCGCACTTTGCCACGCTTAAAAGTGTTGAGCAATTGCTTACTTTCGTTGTACCATTTTTCCTCATTTTTCTTATTTATTTTCACACAAGTCACAGTTTTCCTCACATTGTGCCCAATTAAACTTTAATTTTTCCTGTGTTGACTTTTGCCTGCTACTTAGTTGGCGTACCATATTGCACATACGAGGGCCAGCTGATAAATGCGTGGACCTAGGTTACTTAATGAGTGAAAATTATAGTAATAAATATATATACATATATATTTTTGTTTTTCGGTTTTTGTGAAAGGTAAAAGAGCTTATCCATATTGCAATACAAATTTGAGTACTTGAACGAAGTTTGTTAACAAGTTTTCTTTCATCCCATAACGACGTTCTACAAAGGAAAAAAAATTAAATAATGCATTTCCAAAGTTTATGCAAAATTAAAAATATTATTATAGCTACAAAATGTCAAAGGTGTCCTCTTAGAAAGGTTACCAGAGTTACATATTTTATCCAGACAATTTTAAAATTTTAAAATTTACATTTCCAAAAATTTTCAAGGAGGTGTTTGAAAAAATTCATACATTTTTAATTTAATTCTTATTGGTCAAAACGGTACAACTGTAAATTAATTAATTTGGTACTATTATAGTAAATGATTGAGATAGCAAACATTTTTTTTTGTTGAACCCGCATATTATATTTAAATATATGTATGTATATCCAGATAAATCTAAAATTTACCACCATAACTATTTTCCGTTTTTAAATAGCACTAAGTAAAGGGCATATTTCCTGAAAGATATGGCCAGGGTTGCTTTTGCACCTAAATGAAGTTTTCTCTTAGTTGGAGGGTTCGTTTGCAATGTTTGTAAAAAGTTAAAACGAAATATAAAATACTACATTGAAATATCATATTTGCATATATAAATGTGAACTCCAAAATGTCGATTAAGGGAGAGCATTGAAATAAATTGCACTCTGCAACAAAAAATTTCCTCCCGAGAAGTTATAGCTAATAGCGGTTTTATCTGACACCCTGAACACATCTCCAAAGCCGTTGTGCTATATTTTACATATCTTCTGTCCCGGTGTCTGTGGTCGAACTCCTCCGAAATGGCTCTACCAATTTTTATTAAATTTTGTATATGTACATATTTGATCGGTATAAGAATAGGTCATAATGTATATTTTATGCTTGGGAGAGGGTTTCGACTTGTATAAAAAGTTAATCTTAATTAAAATATCCAAAAGTTATGTGAAATATTAAAATATGGGTGTCAAGAGAAGGTTTATATAGGCAAAATTTATGCGGATTGCTTAAATTAAACACAAGGTATATGAAACAATGAAAGGTTCGGCTCGGCGAGGTTAAGGTCTGTACTTATATTTTGGAGCGGGTTGCCACCTATTTGAAAAGTAAAATTTAATTAAATTATACACAAGTTGTATGATGTATATATGTATATGAAAATATGGTAGTCAAACCTTTCGCTGAGGAAAAGGTTTATAGTGTATAGAAAAAAGGTTTTCACCTAAAAAAGGTTGCCAGCTGCATGAAAAGACGAATTTGATTCAGTTATAGACAAGTTGTATAAAATCGTAAAGTATGGTTGCCACCCAAGTTTTTTTTTTGGCAAGAAACCGTTTAATGCTTTATTGTGAAGAGAGTTGCCTCTGGTTTTAAAAGTCAAGTTCAGTTAAATTATTTACAAGGATATAACACACAAAAATATGCGTGGCAAACTGCTCGTTGCGGTGAACCCAACTTGCATACTTAAATTTATGCGAAGAAACCAAAATGCATTTTCTGGTTATATACAAAAAGGGCAATTAATAAAAAAAAAGACAGGACAACGTCTACCGGGCTTCCTATATATTTTATATAAAATGACTCGGTATGTAAGTTGATATATCATTATCATACTCGAAGCTACTGAACCGTTTGAGCGCAAATTTATAGGATGTGTTTGTAAAGGCAAACGAAAATTTCCGATAGGTGGCGCTGGTGGCACCATTTTTGTAAATTTCGTATTTGCAGTGCCATTTGATTCAAATTTTAGAATTCTATTAGTACCATAAATATAAATATTTTGTTTTATAAATTAGCTGAATCCAAAATGGGGTTTAAATACCCATATTCATAGTTCAATTGATTCCATTGCAGATCATTTTTGTAGGGTGTAGCGAAGCGCTCTGGGGTAGCTAGTATATTTAAAAAATAGAAACTTGTTTTTGCAATTTAAAAATTTTAGATTCGATTTTTATTGATAAAGTAGGTTGTTTAAAAGTTATAGAGAATATAGAATCTGCACCAGAATCTGAATATGAGTGGGAATCATATTTTAAGTTTGAAATAACAGCGACTTCAACAGAAATGTTCACGGCTGAAAATAATTTTTCAATAGGTTTTCAAAATAGCGGACATATGAATAAAATTTGTAATTAAAATTTTAAAGTTAGCACAGTGCATTTGGGGATGTATGCAGGGGGGCATATGGAATCATTAATTGCTAAAATTTAACGGTTGGAAGAACTTTCGTCGTTATTTGTTGAACCATGTTATTTTCAGTTTTAACTGCATTAGTTCACCGGATGATCTAATTGCGTTAACTCACTCGATCTAACAAATTTATTTAATTATGTAAACTAATTAAAATCACGCAGACGTAAACATCTACATACATACGTAAATGAAGACACCAATCGATTTAATAATCGACTAACCAATCGTTGCAGCTATAAAAATCATGTGCTGCCCTTATCGAACCCTTAGCAAATGTGTATGAAATATGCAACATACATTTTCCGCATACCATAACTACATACATACATATGCAAATACTTATGTACTTCCTACAAACAAACAAACACGTTTACTGATTCTATACCCACATGTTGTTTTCTGCTCCATTTGCTCTCATACATCATCCTATACCTATTCGTCTTTTAAATTTGCCTACATATGCACACTTTGCACATTTTTAGTGCCCTCAATCTGGTAGCCAATTAGTGTCCACTATTAATTCATTTAGATGATAGAGCTAAAGCTAAAGCTAAAGCTACTCGATACCCATGCTGACGCTGGCTGGCATTGCACTGCTCTAAAGCTAAGCAGCTTAAAAATAATTTTTTGTTGTTGTTGTTGCTATTGGTGTTGAATTTTAAGCCGACACTTGACATCACATACTAACTTTGCGAATATTTATAATGAAATTGACATGCAATGGCGAACAGGCAAACACACTACGCTCGCTCTCTTACCGTACACCGTAATTGTATTTATTTTTAATAAACAAGCTTATGCCATTACTACCAACAATAACAAATTGTTAAAAACTCTACTTAAATCGCAAATTTCATGCAAATATTTACCTATGTGTGAATTTTCTTACAAGCAAAACTTTTTCATTTGCAGCCCTTCACCCACTTAACCTAAATTTCCATTGCCGTCGCGCTATTTTGTACTAGTTATTATCGCTGACAAGCATCACAGCTAGAACTCTGCTCGAATTTCATGCAATCGCTGTGAGCAGCAACCTCCTACTGAGTTTCAAGTCATTGCCGCGAAGGCTGATATGCTCAGAAGCGCCATTGCTTGCTGGAAAGAGAATGCGAATGCGATAGAGAAATGTGACTTTTTTTCCACCACAGCTATTTACCATTACACATTACACACATTTCCAGTTTCCTTGCGCTTTGTTGTGCTACTTTTTTTTATTGGAAATGTACTTCGCAGTCAACGGTCCGATCCAACACGGTGGCGTATACGTAACATTCTGGTATTGAAAGCTTGCAATGCGTAAAAGATGCAACATCTATTACCAACTGTAGAATGTAACATTTTTCTTTACTACAGTTTTACGGCTTTATTTTAAAACAGATATATGTAATGGGTAAAAGCTTACGCTTTGCTGGAATCGTATGGAAAGCTCTGAAAGCACCGATGCTCTTAAATAGATATATAAAAAAAGTGCGCTCAATAAAAGCTGCTGATTTTGCTGAAGTTTTACGCTTTGCATGGCCCGGTAATATACTTAGCTAATTATTCTTTACTAAGGCCGGTTAGGTAGTAAGCATTGGTTTTCTTATTAGTTATACAAAGACTGTTTCACATACGTACGACAAAAGCTTACGATTATTAAGTTCACTTTGAAAAACAAATATACATTGTTAAAATTAAATATGAGAAAAAATGCAAAGCGATATAAATGAAATTTAAATTTTGCTTACTGTGTGAAGTTTTCCAATAAATCCCGCTCATCATAACTTTACCACAGTGGCGTATTGCCAAGTTTCCGCACCTAATTTTATTCTGATAAAATATGAGTTAATTTTTAATGAAAACACAGTTTATTGTACACTAAAAAACGGGCATAAATTTAATCTTCAAACCTTATGCAAGCTTCAATAAAATTCAGAAATTTTCATAATTTAAATCAAAGTTTTTAGAAGAGTTTTTCGTATGCAGCTTGCACAATAAAAAACCGGCATATATTTAGTCTTCAAACTTTGTGCAAGTTTGAATGAAATTCAGAAAATTTTTAATCAAAATTCCAAACTTTTTAATCAGAATTTTTACACAATTTTTATACAGTTTTCTTGTTTATGATAGTTTTTGTGTAAATTTACAAAATATTTTTATTAATTTTGTTTAAACTTTACTTAGTTATTTGATTTTCTCTCTAGGATACCAAAAGATGAGAGAGTAAAACTGTTTCGCCCGTTTATTTCCAAGTGTGATTTGCAGTTTATATCAACTGAAAATGTTAATAAGAAGCAAAATCCATATTTGTTTTTTTAGTATTAAATATTGAGTACCTTCTATGCACTGATATAGGGGAAAATCACATTAAATCTAGTTTAAAAGTTAATTTTGAGAATTGTATATAGCGGAAACGCCATAGAGCATAAGATTATCAGATATTATGTTCACTACGTGGATCGACATGACCGTTGCAAATTATCGCTCATTATAATGGCCCTTCGGTTTTTAGTGAAACGGGGAAATATTTCTAGTACTTATCGGTGCGGATTTAAAAAGTTTTTTTTTTACTATTGTAGTCTCGTTAGACCTATTGACTTTTTCTGAATCGACCGCAAACGAATGCGATTCGGCCAAAACCCTCCAAGTTCATCGCGCATGGAAGCTGCAATAAAATCTTCTTCCTTTAGCCGAATACAAATCTCCGAATACCTCACACAACCAAACTCACTCCCTTTTTTCTTTTAACTATTTTTTATTCATCTTTCAATTTGTTTCAGTGTTGCCAATAAGCTCTTAACCCTAAAATACTCTTTTGCAACAAGCCGGTTGCCATATCTTTATATTTGGCATAACTATTTAAATTCATATTTAATATTTAACAGTCCCCCTGAAAATCTCCGGTTTTCCAATCGTATGCTGGGTATAACCTATGCGATTAGCTTTAGTTCGATTCAATTGGTAAGATACACATCTTCTGCACCGATCTACGAATTGTCCGTACGCGGGTTAAGTTCGATGATACGCCCTAATGCCCACTGCGTGGAAGAAAAATTCTCGCTTCTTAGAAGCCGTCGATATTAGATGTATTCCCGCGTTGAAAATAAATTAAAATAAATAGGCAAGAATATTGACCACACTCTCCAATTTATCAACATAATCTAATAGTGCTACCGTCTCCTTTGTAGCAAGTCTTTAAATCTTTAACGTTTGATACCAAAAATAACGTCAATTCTTCTGCCGGCCAATAATAAAGTATTCAATTTTTCTATTTCCATCTTCTTTTGTTTAACCTTACTGCTGAGCATCGCAAAATAATTTGCCTCCTGGCCTTATTGTAATTCACTGTTTTCCAATTAGGGATTGATAACAAATAAAAATATAATAATATTTCAAAGGTGTTCTGGCAAATCTTTGCAAATAATTTATATAGTTCATTTAAATGCGCTCTACATAGCTCCAGCATTTAATACAATATACATTCATTCAAAAAAAAATTATCACTATAAAGGTTTATAAAGGTGACTGGAAGGCGGTACGTCAAGGTTGTTATGCAAAGAAGTTACAATTGACCCACTTTCCTGCTATTCACCCTATTACAATTTCGAAATAAGTAATATGACTACAATGCTTGGCGAAAACTAGTCATGATTATGTGGCAGAGGATCATTCTCATGTTGATGGTGGATAATTTTGTTGACAAGGAAATTGTTGATTGTGTGCAATTAAGATAATGAAAAATTTGGCCATGTATGCGCCGCTATCTACATATCTGTATACTCTTTTTCTTTGGCATGTACATATGTATGTATGGATGTGTGTACGTATTGCTTATAAAAATGAAAGCGAAACCGAAACCGAAACTAAAACTAAAAATAGTAAATATGAAAAGCAAAAACCCCATGTGCGTGTGTGTGTGTGTGTGAAACTTGTTTACCTTCTATCTTTTGCCAGCTAACAATACTTTTCTTTGTAAAGTGAATACCTTGTGTGATTTTTTTTAACAGCAGCACTAACTGACGTTTCTCTGCTTTGATGGTGAAATTTAACGCACCGTGTACGCTTGTAAATAATTATAATTGCAAAGTGGTTTCGCGTACAAGCTGACACACACATACACACACACACATACACACATGCATTATTTGTTGACAAAGAAGAACATAGATTTTTTTGTATTTTTGTTCACTCAAAAATGAAACTTAAGCAGCTACTAATTTAACAAACAAATGAAAGAAATGTAAAAGTTTCACATGTCATACAGCAAACCAACAACAACAACAATAACACCAACCAACAACTGTTTATATAATAGATAATAATTCAGCGACCACATGAAAACCGCAAGCTGTTGTTGTTGTTATTGCTGTTGCATTTTTTCAAGGCTTTTCAAGGATATGTTTTATTTTGGCATTCGGCTAAATTTTATACCTAAAGCAGAGTTGCATATTTTTAGGCGTCCAACGTGTTACGCCAATTACATAAGCGCCGCTTCGTGTAAATATATGCGCATACTGATTATTAGCTGCAGTGAGAGCGCCACTTAAATTACACACACACACTCTAATTAAGGTAATTTTATTGCAAGCTACATCAAAGCGAACTTAATACACACACACACGCATACACACACACACACACACACACACAATTGCATTGTGGATTGAGTTGTAATAACCGAATCTATGTAGAATTGTTTACTGCCAGATGAAAATACTATACTCGCAAATGCAAATGCCTAAGTTTATGCATGACTGTATGGGTGTGTGAGTGTGTGTGTGTACATAGGTAAACTGAATGCACGCTCGAATTCTCTAGTAAATTTTAATGGTTGTGTGTTTGTGGTGCGGTGTTACCGCCAATGCCAAATGCAATGCCACTCTGATCATTATTATCATTCGCTACCGCAAATGCCACTAATGGGCAACAGCTGTGTGGTTGTGCTTTATTTTCGTATTTAGTAGGGTGGTTCAAAAATTTGCAGGAAAGTAAGCTTTTTAGAATAGTAAGCTTTGTTCAGCTAATGGTTGTTTGAAACAGCATAAAGAAACCGAGATATAAGCGACATATACCAAACTTAAAATTAAAAGTTGATTAAGCCACACGTCTATCCGTTTTTTTTTTTATACAGGGGGTTTTTTATTAAACATGTGGTTTTCACATATAATTGAATGTTATGCTCAAGAATTTAGCTTTATTATTGTATTAGGATAAGAATTTGTCATTATGTTTTAAATATTATTTCGGGCAAGTAACCGCCGCGGCTGGCTCGAATAACGCCCGTAGTGCAGCAATAACGCGGCGAATATTCTCTTACAGGGCGTCAATCATCTCGCGCTTATCTGCGTACACAAGCCACTTCGCATAACCACACAAAAAATTGTCCAACGGTGTTAAATCGCACGACCCATTTTGTACAAACTGTGAGGCTTACACTTCACAACTTGAAGTTGAGAATTAAGGTCGTGCGTATTGTTTTCCAGGATATATTTATTTATTAATTTGTAACTGTTACAGTCTTGCCAATTAAAAAAAAAATGGTCAGATACTTATTTAGATCTACAAAATATTATAAAGTATACAAATTTATATGTTACCAATATCTTAAAACTATATATTCACACTATCTAGGCCTAGCGCATCTAGCGAAAATACCTAGTTTTCACTCCTCACCACTGGTGATATGTTGGCGCTGGTAGAAAAGGCCGAGTTATCGATGCATGCCTTAAACTGTAAAAAATACCTTAATATATATATATTGTATCCGCAAGCTGGGTAGCGGGCGAGACCCAGGCTCCAGTCTTCTTTTGTCTGTTGTGGGCGGAAAGCCTGTTGATTTACGTCACAAAAGGTCGCGTTTCCGATCTGTATTTCCGTTGTCATTAGTTTGCAAAAAAGACAGGCGGCGGAGAGAGCTTGTTTCCGCTGCGTACTGGAGCGAGCTATTGAGCATGGCTCTGATGCTTACACAAATGGAAAGTCCTAATTCCGCATCTCAACTCCCTTCCAGCTAAGAGCAGTGATCGAAGTTGTCTTTCTCTGCGTTTAACCGATCCCAACCTTGCCTTAACCCTGCTGTTAGGTTAAGACCATTTGGTCCAATTTTTTTTTTTTTGTTTTCTTTGTAACTTTGGAACGGTGATATATACTGTCTAAATTTTTCAGCTCAGGTGGTCTTTTTATAAAACAATATTATGTGCGAAAATTTAATTCTCTGACTTAAAACTGGACTAAGATAAATGGAAAATTACGAATCTTAGGTTAAGGGACCATTTGGTCCATAGTATATTTTCTTTGATTTTCTTTACATTAATTTTCCAAAAATAAGTATTTATTAGTTTGTTCGATATTTTTTGGCACTACATGATGAGCAAAAAAATGTTTTTCGGTTGGTTTTGCAAATAAACGCACTGCAAATGGAGCATTTTACATCAGACTTAGACTTGCAGCAACTACAAATTCCTCGCTTTCGAGCTCCTGAACTAGAAGCATTTTTAGAGCAGGCCACTGGTGCTGGGTTTTACCAGAGTTGAGTAAATAATAAAATAATAATATTTAGCAAGTATTGAACCAAACTAAATATAAAGACTAAGATTAAATTGTTGTTAATGGTCCTCTAACCTAAGATTCGTAAGTTTTTTTTAACCTAACAGCAGGGTTAAGCGGACTAACATATTTGTGCGTCGTAGTGTAAGGAACGCTGTCGTTGTCGTTGGGACTATCGCAAGCGGATATAAAAACTGCGTGCCTATTTATCCCAATTTGTTATGTTTCTGTAGGTGCCTGATAAAATTTTGTTTAGCCCACCCTAGTGATTAGTAATACATTTTTTTGGATAAACTACAAATTTATATTTACTATCAATCAATTTGATTTTTTTGTTTATATGTATATACAGTGAGAATATAAATCATGCTGAATTACTCGTTAATTCATTTTTATTTTATGTGGCACTAATTACTCGTGTTGATCGGAATAATCACTTAAAATACTTGCTCACGCTTCAGGGTTGAATTAATAATACTACTTATAGTTCTTTAAAATAAACAGAGTAATCCGGAATGTATGTAGTTTCGCTATTAAAACCACTTTAAAAAGTTACTAAACTAATAGAAAGTAAACTATGCATAAAAGCCTAAGGAGTCATTCAAAATAAAGACATTTCTTGAAAGGTCATTAAGATTCTTTATTCTTTTTACATATCCTAACTGCCCTCTTCTTACGTAACCACAAAATTTATATCATTACTGGCGTCACTGCCATCCGTCTGTCTTCATTAGTCCACCATATAAAGCGTTGAATATCGCTCCCTAAAAGTATCAGTTTTTTGCCACACGTGGGAAAATCGATATATTCCTGAAAGTTCAGGTCTAATTTAGTTGATTCTCGTATTGAGTTTGTTCTTAGAAGCCACTTTTTTTAACCCGTGTGCTAATGCTCGGCGAATACGGGGTATCCACAACAACATTAGTTGATATTTCTAGCACATCCTTCGGGTCGTCTTTAATAGCTTTAATAGCATAGCTTATTATTACAACAAGGAGGACAAATATAGTTAGATAATCACTTGAATTATATTTAGTGCATCTAATGTCGGTGGTCAAAGACATGATTTTAAGAATTTAAGGGACTCTCCTCAAAACCAAATTCATAACTGACAAATTTTTATTCTAAATGCTGGGAAACATTTAATTAATATATAATTACAATAAATATTAATCCGGATATCAAATTTTTCAAGAAATGTTAAATAAAAGCTAGTGGGTACCCGGGTACCACGGATGTTAGACAATGTAATAAAATGTGGACATTAACACAAGGGTTAAAATACCATAAAGTTTCAATCAGAATAGTGGTTAAAAAAGGTTTAGGCTTCAGAAATATTGGTATTAAATGAAGGAACAATTAAGTCACGCTTGTAAAAAAAAAACTCAAATATGTCTTTTAAGGTTTTTATCCTTGATTATCTTGACAATTTTAATTCAAACCCCTTACCAAAAACATATCTTGTAAAAAATGATTAAGAACAGTTACTCGCGATAATACATAGGGTTCTTGAGTATACTATCCTTACTCTAAATAAAATATATTTTTTCTTTTCTCTTGTTAAGGACTTGAGGCAAAATGTATCGTAGACTACGAATTTAGTTTAGTGAAAGAAAACACGCGTGCACCTAAGTGCGCGAGCCAGAAGTAAAACTTGTTTGTACTAGTAAAAATTAATAAGTGCAGTCGTAGTAATTAGTAGTATCCTTAGTATATAAATGGTAGAAATCTTTAATAGCATTAGTAAAAATAGTGGTAGAAATGAGTAAAAATAGTGGGAGATATTAGTGAAAATAGTAGCGGAAATTAAAAAAAATTGTGGTAGAGATTAGTAAAAAATAGTGGCAGAAATTAGTAAAAATAGTAGTAAAAATTGGAAGTAGCATTAATAAAAATTTTAATTGAAATCAGTAAAAATAGTGGTAGAAATTATTAGCGTAATTAGTAAAAACAGTAGAAGAAATTAGTAAAAAATAGTGGTATAAACTAGTAAGAATAGTAAAAGACATTAGTAAAAATAGTGGTAGAAATCAGTCAAAATAGTAGTAGAAATTAGTAATAATAGTGTAGAAATTATTAGTGTTGTTAGTAAAAATAGTGGTAGAAATTAGTAAAAAACAGTGGTATAAATTAGTAAAAAATAGTGGTAGAAATTAGTAAAAATAGTGGTAGAAATTAGTAGTGGATTTAGTAAAAATTGTGGAAGAAATGAGGAAAAATAGTGGTATAAGCTTTTAAGAATAGTGGTAGAAATTAGTAAAAAATAGTGGTAGAAATAAGCAAAAAATAGTGGTAGAAATGAGTAAAAATAGTGGTAGAAATTAGTAGTAGTATTAATAAAAATTGAGGTAGAAATCAGTAAGAAGATTAGAAGAAATTAGTAAAAATAGTGGTAGAAATTGGCTTAGCGCTACTGGCGTTACTTTTGTTATACGATTCTAACGCGACTTTTGTTATACGATATTCCGATGCTACTTTCGTTACGCGATGTAAAAAATCACTGGCTTACTTCAATAAATAGTTTTTTAAAATTTAATATTTTTACACTGAAAACACAACAATATTTGTATATACATATTTACTTCTTTTCAATACATTTTTTCACAACAGAGGAACTCAAAGCGTCAGCTAATATAAACAAATTTAAAAGCCGCACTTGAGTGAATATTAAAAATTGCATTCTTGAGAGTGTCAGCAACAGAGAGACTGTACACCAACTGCCCTATTCTCCTACTCCTCTTTTATATTGTACTTCTCGGCCATTGTTTACTAGCCATCCTTTCAGTTAAATATAATTTTATATTAAAACGCTCTATGATGGGACATTGGAGAGACACCATAAAGCGCAATTTTAATACAATTTATTGTTTATAGCTACCAAACGATGTCTACGTTATTTTGTCATAATAAAAATTGGTGTAATCCTTTGACACAAATAGTAGAAGGGCAACTACCGGGCGTAAACACAAAATATATTTATATGAAAGTTGTTTTTGTTTATTTGTAAATTGTATGCATACAGTTGGATGCAAATATGTATACTACATACTTATGGATTTACAAAAGTATGCAAGTTTTTTTTTATCGTATGCAAGTAGCAACCACTTTTGACTTCTCATTTTTGGTGGCTTGCATTTTTCGGTAGTATGTTGTTTTCTGCATAAAAAGGACGTACTCGTATATAAAACATTTACATGTATATGAAATAAATATGTATTTGTGATTACAAGATACAAGAAGCCAGATATTAAACATCGTTGTAAAGAGGGCTAGTAGCCGTAGTAAAGGCCAATAATAGGTAAAATAAATGCAGTTTCCGGAAAAGCGACATATTGCCAAGGCAGTCTTTGGTGATGATAACGATGGTGGTCGTGTTGTGATGTTATTGTAAAACGAAATCTACATTATAAGTGGCCAAGATGAAAAAGCAGCGACAAAAACACAGTTATAAAATGTAGTTGGAATAATGACAAGAGAATTTTATTTTTCTTATTTCTTTTTTTATATACGCGCCGTATATAAAAGAAGTTTTTAACAAAAAAGCATTCTAAAATATTAAGTATTCATAATTAAATTGTTATTAAAATTATTAAGTACCCTGAAGTGCACGCTGAGATCATTTAGAATTTGAACTTTTTGTGATATAGGAAATAGGGAAGAAGTAATGTTGAAATTTTTCAGATCAACATTTTTCTGTAGGCATTGGCCGAACATGGAACCGAAAAGTTCAACATATGGGTCATTTACATCGTCCAGGCAGTTAGTGTCAGGTATTTTTTTGGCATGCGATTTTTTTAATATTTTTTACATCGTATTTTTTCTTTTTGCTTGATTGCGAGTTCTTTCATCGCAGACAATTTTTGAAAATTTGTCTAAAATTCTGAAAAACAATTGGCACATTTTCTGAAAGTGCGATAACTTTGGGAAAAAATTAAAGATCTTCGACATTTTTTTTTGTTTTTAGGGAAAATATCTTTCTAAAAGAATATGAAACGTGGCAGTTTTAGAAATTTTTTTTTTATATGTTGTTTTTAAATACAAAAGATCAAATTTTTTCTTAAATAGATAACATAAGCAAAATTACGCCTCTATCAGCCCAAATTCTGTGTTTAGGAATTATGATTTTTAAAAGCCATAGGCCATATATATATATATGCTTTATTTATAACAAATGCCACCATTTCGCCAAAAATGGCTCAATAGTTATGATCTTTTTCCTGCTAACAGTTGCAACCTCATTGTAGAAGAGAAAATTATAGAGTCTGGTAAATTTTCGAAAATTTTTTGTCCATGATCGTCTTTCAAATTATCAAAATATCAAGTGGAATTTCAGGCCAAAAAGATTGACATTGCTCCGATTTTTTCGTTCTTAGTTTCTGTTTTCCAGCAGTATTACATTTTTAGAAGCGTTTCTAATAAACCCAATTTTGCTTTTGATAGATTATGATTTGTTTTTAATTCTAAAAGCAATTTTTCCGTTAATCTACAGTGCCACAGTATAAGTTTCTGGTTTTCTCCTGTTCAAATTTCTCTAAAATATAAACGTCGTTTAGTTTACTAGACTAACAGTCGAATGAAGCAGTATGTATCGATTCTCCAGAAAGAAATTTCAGTAGAACCACAAAAAGTCTGTTTATGAAACACAGAAGAAAAAACTTTATTCGCTTGCTGAATTAACCGTTCATTTACAGGCGTTGTTTTGCGACGAAGTTTATAATATTAGAAAACGAATTATAGTCCCTTGTCTTGGTGTTATGAAAAAAGAAAGGTGCTTATATTATTTAGTGCAAAAGAATGAATTGGATGGGATATATTAACAGAACGACTGAACGTCGGCTATGACTTTGGCTGCCGGCTGAAGCTACAAATACCAATATGCGAACATTTTTAAATCTGCTTTATAAAATAAATCTATAATTTTTAAATATTTGTTGACTAATTATAATTTCATTCGGCTTCGTTAAAACTGACTGAACTTCCAAACCAGGTTCGGTGCTAAAAGTCGCTGTTGGGTCGTTCTCTAGATATATTGTTTACTTTTAGAGCTTCTTTACTAATTTGTCCACCGAATTGCCTCTTTATTAGCACAAATTAGTATTAGGAATATTCATTAAAACTGTTACATTGCTGATAAACTCATAAGCCTCATAAATAATTCCATACAAACTTTTATACGGCTATATGGATTAGTTTACTTCCTCTATTGTTTGTTGCGATGATTGCAAGGAAAACGATGTGAGTAAATTATGCCCATGGATTGGAATTGTTGCCCATTGCGCTTAAGGCCTGGGAAGGATGAATGGAATAAGAAATAGGAGATAGCGAGTAGACATTTCCCATTTACTCCATCTCAGCCTAGCGAAAGCAGGACAGATCCAGAGGAAATGCTTTGTGCTTATTCATCCTCCAGACAGATGTGCACATCGGGTCATCGATTGGATTGTGTCCGGTTATCAACCCAACTAGGGCTCGCAACTCCTTTCTTCTCTGTGTAAGAGGGAATTTCGCTACCACCTTGTCCGGTCTTTTCAAAAAGCACTTGGTTGTTTTGCGGGTGTCGGAAGTGCACCAACGGTCCTGATGCGTCTTATGCAAGACATCAATGATGCACCTAACAGTCCCTGCTATAAGTGGCTTTAAAATTGGCTGCGGTCCAATGCGGCATACCAATGACTCGCAATCAGTCAATTCGTCAGCCAGTGGGTTACCTTGAATACCGCTGTGCCTCGGCACCCACATGAGTTCAAGCCAACAGAGTTCAGTCTCTTGGACTATTTTTGAAGAGTGGCGAGCGCTCTCCAAGGCCTTTAGTGAAGCTTGGCTGTCACTGTAGATTCTGATTTGGTATCCACGCCCCCTTTCGCCCCCTTGTCCAGGCCGCTACCTTAAGTATAGCAAATATCTCCGATTGGCAAACCGTTGTCATTGTATCTAAGGCAGAAAAGTATCTGAAATCGCCGTCCAGATGCCAACTACATAGCTCCAATTTCATTTTCTCTTTTAGAGCCATCAGTGTAAAAAGTTTTCACCGAGTCTCCCAACTGGGTGCATTGTTCTCTAGCAGGAAAGCTTAAGTTATATTTTGTACCAAATAATATTTCTCTTGAGGATTCTTACCCATAGCAAGCAATAAGTAGACACAAAAATTCGAGTCATTTTTTCTAATAGCAAGGAGTAATACATTTCCACTTATTTTTAATTGTAGCATGAGGGAAAATTATTTAATTTTGTCAATGAAGTTCTAGCTGTTCTAATAAAGAAGAAGTGATCAGGAAGGTTTTGAGATTCACTAAATATAATGAGGAAATAAATACCAGCCGAGAGCAATATAACAAGATAAATATATCATACAGAAAACTTGATTAACCCAAATCGTAGAGAGCTGCGAAATTTCCTATAACAAGGCAAAAAAAGCTATATGTTGTTGTTTTTTTTTTACAATATTTTGTTCAGTTTGGTACTTTTTTTAAATTTATTTTGGTAGTAGTTTTAAATGGAATTTCTATAGAATTTGTACGCCATATTTTAAGCATCTATGTATTTCTTGAATGCTCTGAATGTTGCTTAACAAATAATCTCAAACCTCTAAGTGCACTTCTTTCATGAAAAATCTTTCTCAAAATAGTCATCTGCCATTCAGAGTCGGCATAGAAAACTGAATATTTATAAATTTTTGCGAAGTTCGGACCAAACACCGGGCTAACCTTTTATGTAAGCGCCAAATTATTATTATTATTATTATTATTATAGTAACAATACTCTTCCGGAGATTTGTATTCTAGGGTTAAGGAAATGGTTTTGCTGGTTATTTTTTTTTAATAATTTGGGAAATTTGTTAATAAATTAAGTTATGTTTTCTGGGGAACAGGAAATGAGCTTCACATGAAATTTTTATTCACTTTCTATTATGTTATTATTATCTACATATATCCATACAAATATTATATCTTTGCCCCATAATTAGCACCACGTGGGGTGGTAGCCATTTCTTTTCATTTGATAAATAATTTCACTGCTAGCTGCTCTCTGGCTTTTACAATACACTCTAAATCGTCTTATACATAGGTGTTCAGTTTTCTCCAATCTGGTCAATGATTTGTGTACACAATCAGCCAACACTTGTGACCAAAAGTTAATTTTTCTTCTATATGAAAAAAAGAAGAATTTATTTTCAAATATATTATGCGCAAAATTCTGCCATGTTATCAATGGTATGACCTCTTTAAAAATTTATGCAAATTAATTTTCAAACTCCATTCTATGTATCCATCTGGCCGCTTAATCTTTCATCTACTGAAATAGGTTGCCTCAATATGGTATTTGTTGTTTAAGTTAGAATAATAACTTTGTGCCTGCTGTTTTGGTAGCAAAAGTTTGTTGTTAAAAATCAAACTAAAATAGTAAAGATATAGTACAATATAAATAGAGATCCAGAATAATATTATTATTTGATCGATAAATTTAAAAAAAATCGTATTGATTTTGATAAGAATTTTACAAGTATTTTAGTAGTGGTAATAAGTCAGAACCATTTTTTAAATTCTTGATATTTATTATTTTGAAACTAATATTATAAACGGCTTTTCAGAATAATTATGGGTTAAGAAAGTTTTTAAAATCAACAATAACTTTATTATATATTATTTTGCGATTTATATTTATATTATATTTGCATATTAATTATAAGCGACATGATTTTTTTACGTCTTTCAAAGACTTTTATTTTGAGACTTATATTGTAAAAATCTTTGCATAATAAATACGACTAATACAACTTTTTGCAAGTTTTGAAAGACGGTACTATTTCGGGACCGAAAATAGTAACGAACTAGTTCAGAAGTGATGCCGAACTGGACCCCGAAATTAATTCGAACCACTCCCGATTCAGTGCCGATCTAATCCATAACAGAAGCAGGTTAAATTTCAGCAATTGGTCAATTTTAAATTTGAATAACTCGACGATAATTTTTTATACAGTAAAATTGAAGATACCACAAATAAAGTGTGCGCAGTATTGGAACAACCAGTATATTGGCGCAGTCTGTAAGCTTTGTAATTCCACAGGCAAACACCTATTTAATACCTACAATGCATTGCCAATATTAAAGGCAAAAGGGCTGCATTGTTGTTGACATTGCATCTGTTGTTTCAGTTTGCTTACAAAGCTATTTGCAGTTGCAAATTATAATAGTATATTACAGTCACGTTTTATATCATTGTTTTGCAAATAATAAAAGAAAATAAATTCCTATTGCTAACTTCACAGGTACTAGTGCTTGTCTGGTAAAAACGTTCTAGAAATTGTATTTTAACTGCGTATTACAAATATTTATATATTGTGTATTTCCAATCGAGTTGAGCAATAAGGGAATTGAGATTGAGTACTTAATATAAATATATATATGACAGATCCATTACTTATATGTTCACGAGGCCCGTTTCTTTGTACCGGAGTTGCAAAATAACGCTCCAATTCGAGTAAAATTTCTATTAGTTGCAAAAGCAACCCTGTTCGCATTTTTCATTAAAGATTTGTTTAGTGCTATTTAAGAACGGCTTCAAAGAAACGGAATGTTGGAAAGTGCTGAGACATAAAGACTAAACGATATACGAAAAAGGTTAAAAAATATGCGGTCCACCGCAACCAACAGTGGAAGAAAATAATTGACAGTTTTTCAAAAGTGTTAATTCGCGATTTTTTGCATTCTACGAAGAGCTCACAGGTATTCAATAAAAAATGTATTATCATTCGATTTTTGTATACGTTCGCTTTTTAGATAAAAGCGGGGACCGAAAATAGTTGTTAGTTTGATTTTTTCAGACCAAAGCATCATGGGCAAGAATTCAAAACCAAATTCGAATATATCGATCTAATCTTTATGTGATATGCTATAATCTGACCGTATTTTGATTTAGAAGATTGTTTGTAAATAATTGCATAATCGTTATTTTTTCATTTTTATTTTTTCGATCAAAAATAATAGTTGTTCTTAGATTTTTGCTTTTACGTTCATATATTAATTTTTGACATTTTTATTTGGATCAACAATAATTTTTATTAGCTCAAGGTCATTTTAATAGCAACGGTTATAGTAAACACAATAATGGTAGTGGTTATAGCTCTTTATTTATTGTGTTTGTAATAATAGTAAGTTAAAAAAGCAACAACAGCGTACACAGCATATTTAGTGCAAGGTTAAGGAGTTGCCTTATGGAATACTGGTACGAGTTAGCTGAGGAAGAAGTATGATGAGGATTTGTTGTGATTTCCGACATAGCTTTAATTTCTACCCATGTTGTTTTTCCTATTATTTTTGCTATTAATAATGGTGTTGAGCTCATAAAATTTATTGTTGTTGTTATAGGATTTAAAATTTTCCGATCAGCTTTGATCAATATAATTTGATTCTTATTTTTTCTATCAAATATAATCGTTATTCTTTTATTTACAATTTTTGGATCACAATAGCTTGGTCGGCAATGATAACAATGTGTTTTATAATCGAAAAAGAAAAATCTCAAAATGACGATTAATCTTGATCGACAAATTTTAAATCCGCGAATAATGATTACTTTGATCGAGAAAAACCAAAAACCATCTATTAAATATTATCGGAAAAATTTAAATTCAACCAATTTTGAATAAAAAAAATCGATCGTAAAAACATCTGATCCTTACATTTAGATATATTTAGAACAAAATCGAAAAAAAAATTTAATAAAATCCCAAAATTACACCTTAAAAGATGATTTGAAAAAGTGTGTTTTAAAGTTCTGATCACTAATGTTTTTTATTATCGCATTTTAGACAAACAAAATGAGCCGTTATAGAGAATATGACATTCATTCAGTAAAAAAATCAGTAGTGTTGTCCAACAAAATAGCCAGATTTAAGCCGGATTTAAACTCTCACTGAAAAACAGTTCTTGTACATAGTTTAGCTAAGTTTAAATTTAACCGAGTAACAGGAATTTAAATGGAGTTTAAACTTGCGCTGAAACCCTGTACCAAGTATTTTTGTGAAGCTCTAAAATTACAACAAGAACAATCTGAGAATAACATTTATACCAAATCGTAGGACGTATTCTACGTCAAAAAAGTGTGCATGCAACTGTGGAGACTTTCGAGCACTCGGCATATTCGCAGATGTATTGTTTTTAGTTTTTGACTGTGTCATTAGGCGTAGTCTGTAAATGAAAACTTTACTTTATAAATGCAATTTAATCACGAAATTTCCATAACTTTTTGCTCCACTCTATTGCCCCAATTCGGACTGTTCAGAGTAAAGTAAGAAAACTATGATCAAACTGCTGTAGGAGACGTCTGTCTATAAATAGCCGATTAAGGAGAACAAAATCAAATTCTTGGTATTGTGGCTACTTTCTTCTTTAATTTGGTATCCATATGAAAGGTCATGGTATCTTATAGTTAACAGTTTGCTTTAAAAGCAGAAAATGCTTCTAATTAAAGACTTAAACATTTGGCACTTATGTACAATTAAATTTTTTAGTGGAATGCCTGACTGCTCTCTCTCTCTCTCTCTTGCAATTACGACTGATTAGGCCTTTGTTCTCTACTTTTAACATAGCAGCATTTTATTTGCTTGATTTCTATGCCAAATAACTTCAGATTTATACCAGAGATTTCGAAAGTCTCCGGCCAGTTACAGATTTAAATGAGAATTTTAATTAATTGCACAATTAATTATGACAAAATGTTGCTGCATTTCACAAAAGCAATTACAAATGGAACTCAAATACAGCTAACTGTTTACGTACAAGGATTCATACATCGTACCCTGCCGGAATAGAATTACAATTTAAAAATTACTTTTATACCAACTAAAGGAAATTAAATTATCTGACTCTGCATGTGATTTGAACTACTTTCAAATATGTTTGATAGAAAGAACATCAAAATTAGTTTTTTTCTCAGCTGCAATAAAATTTTATTTTCCAACTTCCAAAAACTGTCAAAAAAATTCTGATATAGGGTAGGTTAGTATGTACCTTCTGAATATGAGTGCTTGAATTTTATTATTTTTTTGTATGGGTGAGGGTTTGAGCGGACGATAATTTTGTGGTTTTTTTTGTTTTTTGGTATCACTTCGTTAAGAATTTTGTATTGCGTAACTTTTATAGGCGATCATTGCGTACCTTTTTCGAAAGACATTTAATGCGAATTTAACGGCATAAATCTTGTAAGTATGATTAGAAACGTGGTGAGTTATAGCTGGTCAAAATGAAATTTGGTTTTAAAGTTTTTTCTTCGGAATTTTTTGGATTTTTTTGTTGAAAAAACAACTAAATAAAATACTTGATAAAAAATCGCGAAAATTCTAAAAAAAAGCTACTTTTAAAATCCAAATTAAATAATTCATTTCGACCAGCTATAACTCTGCATATTTTATACCAAATATATATTGCTAGGAATTTATCTACAAAATACTAATTAATAAAACTAATAACGTTCACCTCCACCCACTTTTTAAATCGGTAAATTTTTGACTCTCTGTCTCTTTTTTCCGACAAGGTATAGTAATTTTCTCATTTTCAGCGCAAGGTAAGTAAATCCCATGGCGTTAGTGTAGTGTTTGTAATGCAAATCCCTTGCAGTTGCAATGAGATTAAGATTGCATGACAAAATTCTAATATCCATACATATTGTTATTGTGTCGACATTGGCTTCATTGTCGTTGAGCGATTTGGATATTTGGTTGACGATAACCAATTTCTCTACAAAATTCAATGCAAAGTAAAGTGGAAATTTGCAACGGATGCCAAATTATTTCATTAGAGAATGAAGTAGGCCATTCATGTCACAGAACTTAAGGTAATAAGCTAAAATGGTAGGAAAACTATTGCAACACACACGTTCATGCATATTACTTAACATTTGCATACAATATTTGTGTGTTTGTATGTATGTATGTATGTATGTATGCACATAGTAAATTCCTAAATATAATACATTACTAACTAAACGGCAAAGACAATAGGGATATATGTACATACATATATCACAATTTGTGCATTTCCAAGTATTCGAACTTGTTGTCATAATGAATTGTTATTCATGAAATTAGCGCACATGGAAAGGACGTGATGGTGAGACAAATAAATCAATTTCTTAATATTTCACCTGTAGTCGGTTATTGTATTTGTAACCTCTGTTTGTATCCTCACGAAGTTTCATGTATTTGTATACTGATGTTGCTTCTCAATTAGATGACGGGTATTTTATTTTGAAGCATCTGGTTTAGGATTCTCAAATTTGTTATGGCTTAAAATCTGCAAACATGTAGAGAAATTAAACAGAAGAGAAATTATTCATGCATTACATTTTCTACTAAAATTATTAAATTCAGAAATTTCGCATAAAGGCGATGAACTTAAAACAGTTTACCTTTTAATGTAAATTTATTAGATTATTTAAAATTGTAACTATACGCACACAAAAGGAACCCCAAAAGTTTTTTAGGTATATCTTCTACATGGAAAGAAAATACTACAGCAGTGACAGAATATTTTTTTGAACCAATCGATTTTATTACATCAGGCCCCTTTCTTTGTAATCGAATTGCAAAAGAACACTTGGTACGTTAACGAATTGCATGTAAAGCAACAACACTAACTCAGAAAATTATGAGAGTTGAGCCAACTCTAATGCATTTAATATGAATTGAGAAACAAATATGTTTGAGTACATTAAAGTTCCTCAATCAGATTTGTGTGTAAATTTTAATACATGCTCTGAATTTAAACAAAAATTGGCAGTAGCTTATTTTCATACCCGAATCATTGATAAAATTTTAAAATATTTTTGGCATTTAACTACACCTGAGTTATTTATTGATGATGAAAAGAATGAAAATTTGTGGTTTTCGCATCTTTGAAAATAATAAATAACGAAAACGAAAACGAAAAAGCTGATAATATTGTTATGTTAGTGTGTGTTAAAGATGTACATCGTTAAATTTCGAGCACGTACGTAGTTACAAACGAATACAAAAACTGAAACTATTTCAACGCTGTCGAGAAGGCAAGCATGTTAGCCATACTTTTTTTTAACCCGACAACTAGCAGGTGGAGTCTTGTAAAAAGTCTGTGTGGTCGAGTGTTGTAAACCCCATTGCCTAATAATTTTTTTTCTATTATTGCATTGCATATTTAATCAACTTATGACCTTTGATTTTATTAGTAATCTTTGTTATAGTTACATAAACTAAACCTAATGGTATTAAACGAATATTTCGCTAAATTTAATTCAGTGAAATAATTCGAAAGTCTAGTTTTTTCTTGTGATCTATGAAAATTAAAAATCAAAGTAAATATAAAAAAAAATAAAATCGTTTATAGTTAATATTACGAATATTATTGATGTTGAAACTCGATGCAATTTTTTCTTTGACTCCCTATTGTTATAAGTCAGATTAATGTCTATTTTGTTTTCTTCTGAAATTTCTTGCTCCTACGTTTCATCTTCACTTTGTATGCCATCCAAAAAAAGCCAGTAGCCGTTTTATTCTTTTTTGTTCACACATAAAATTTTTAATTGGATTTGTATTAGTGAAAAACTATTGTAAATAAAATTGAAATAAGAAGTGTTTTAAATAAAGTTGCCAAGTTTCTACGACAGCTGGAGCGTACGAAACCCCACATGACTATAAACACTTCTGTACCATAAGTAATTATTGATGTACTATTTTAAGGAGCTGAGCTACTTAGGTGCTAACGAAACTCTGACGCTGTAAGCTAAGTAGTACAACCGACGTGCCCGATACCGGGTTAAATACCCACACATCGAAACCCTTATATCATACACATACAAACAAATACTCGTAAAGCCCAAACTCTAACCCTGATGGACAAGTAAAAATGTTATTATCCTTTTTTGTGAACTTCCAAAAAATAAACAGAAAAAACGGAAAAAAATAAAATGTAATAGTGGGATGTAGTGAAAATGATTGCAAATTCCAAAAACCGACAGAATGCCATAAAAATGGGTCGGCTGTTATTGCCAAAAAGTAAATGTGTTAAAAGCATTTTCGTAGGTACCATATGAATATTGCGGATATGAAAATAAAGACCATTTACATATGTATCGATATATTGGAGCCTTCAATACAGCAGCAAAATAGTGTAAGAAAATATTAATGTACGTAGCTATTAGGGTTGATGAGTTTTCCTCATGATCTACATTTTGATATCATTATTCTTATTCAATTCAAAACGAGAATGCGAAAAACTCGTATTAATTGCAACTATTTCATACTCAAGATGATTAGCTTTTGAAATATGGTCATTATTCAGAGTTGTTTTCAAAGTAATTCAAGTTACAAAATTCGAAAAAATTAAAGCCATTTAATCCTACTTATATTATAAATGTGAAAGTGGGTGAGTGTATGAGTAAGTTTTACCTTGGCATCGTACCAAATTTAGCACACAAATAGCCTGCTCCCTACGCTATAACATACGACGTACTATATCGATAGTTTAAAAATTCAATCAAAATTAAAATAAGTTATATCAACTCCATATAGCTGCATAACCCTTTAAAGTAGGTTGCCTCCTATTCATATGCAGACTAAGTTAAATAAAAAAATAAACGACTTTTTATATTAAGAGTGCCAAAGTAAAACTAACTAAGTTTAACTCAAATTTTTAAAGAATATAGATATTCTTACATATTTGTTTTTCATTTTAAGTACGATTTTTATTCGAAAGCACTTCTTATGTATTAGTAGACCGATATCTTTATAAACATTCTATAAGCAATACAAAAATCGGGCTGTAAATAAGAGTTCTTGAGATATCCCGGCTCTAGCGCCACCTATCGGTTCAATTTGCAACTGAAATATTTATAGTGTGGCTAATAACCAGAAACATCATCAAAAATTCGATTGCCATTTTCAGATTCATGGATGGAGCAAAAACTGAAATTTAATTTGTAATAATTTTTACATTTTCTCTCCACTTTAAGCTTCAAATTATGCTCCACAATTTTGTAAAAAGGTTCTTTTTTAAGAAGCCATTTTTAATTGTTTTTTTTATAAAGTTTATTTTCAAAAAAGGGTAAATAAAAATTAACAGTTTTCGAAAAGCGCGAAAATCTCCTTGTTTTTTGTATTTAGACGCCAGTAACTCTAGGTTTTGAGTATACATTTAAAGCGATATTCGTAAAACTGCGGTTTTGTCTATATCTTGAAAACGTTTCTTGTGTGTTATAGGCGCCCGGACACAAAAAGAGATAGAATAATACTTAGAAGAATTTGTAGGGTTTAAAATACGAGAGGAGTATAAAAAAGTTTGCGCAGAATAAAGTTAACTATCTAAGCGATGTCCACGAGGCATGACAATGATATCATCGGTGTAAATCCCACTGTACACCGCTAGTTTAGATATTGTATTTTCACTAATAGACTCTGATGGTCGCTCTGTAATTTGCGCTATAAGAATCGTTCTAAGGTCTAAACGCTAATAATTATGATCTAAATGCAAAAATTTTCTGAAAACACACTCAAGCTAGTAATAAATGCAAATTATTTGTACAGCGAACGATTACATTAAAAAAAAACTGATAACAGCACGAGTGCACATAAGTGCGCGAGCCAGAATTAAAATTTCTATTCCTCTTCTACAAAGATATTTAATATTAATATGGGAGAGAGTTTTATAAGACAACCTAAGAAATTGGCAAACCAGTGGTAGTAATTAGTAGTAGCACTAGTAAAAAAAAGTAGTAGAAACTGGTAAAAATAAAAGTAGTAATTAGTAGTAGCATTAAAAATGTGATATTTACGGACGGAGGTTTTTAATCGAAACTTACGATTGATATGCGAGACTTGATGAAGTCTACAGCTGAAAGAGTTGTAATTTAACCTAGACCTCACTAAAGTAGGATAAATAAGTTTTAACGCATATGAATCAGAAAAAAACGGGTATATTACGGCGGATAAAAGCTAATATGGCATACGATATGTAATTAATATGCGAAGAGCAAGTCAGTTTTGTATCAAAGTAAATACCTAAGTCTTTAACTTCGGATATGCATATTAATCGTTAGCCCGAGATAAAATAGCTTGCAGAATTGTCTGCAGAAGATAAACGATTATTATTATTATTATTATTATTATTATTATTATTATCAGTTCATTTTATAAGTAAATTATAAAATAATCTTAAAGCTAAGGTACTGGCGGCTAGGGGCGAGGCCTTTTTAGTTTAATTTAATTTAATTACAAAATAGTAAATTGAATTAATATTTTTTTTTTTTCATATGTAGTATAAAATATTCCAAAGTCTCAAAATGTTCATTACATTGCACACGTTTTGCTTGGTGGTGGATTTTAGTAGCTCTGCTATAAGTGGTAGGTTAAGGCTTTCTTGTACTTCTTTTATGATGTGGCAGTCGTTAATGATATGTTGGATTGATATTATTGCTCGGTTGCAGAGTCTGCAGGGAGGTGTATCTGATTTTTTTATTAAGTGTTGATGTGTTAGAAGAGTGTGTCCAAGCCTTAAACGCCTGTATTTCTTTACATATAGCTGCTTACAGTCTTTGGGAAGGAAAGTTGATTTGCCGGTAATGTTAAACTGTTTGTAGTGGTGTTGATAGTGATGCCAAACTGCTAATCGTAAACTAGAGAAGTGTTTCTTGAAAAAATTGCCTATGTCGGTTTTAGATATTGCTTGTTGTTGCTGGCTTGGGGCTTGTAAAGCGAACTTTGCTGCGGCATCGGCGGCTTCATTGCCTTTTATTCCTATGTGACTGGGTACCCACATTAGCTTCAATTTGTGTTGAAATTGTATAAGTATATCTCGTACTTCCATTATTGTGTTATTTTGTTGAAGTGTATTGCAGGTCGCACGAGTTGTTGCTAGTGAGTCAGTGCAGATAATGTGTTTGCCTTTTTTTGCTTTTAAGATCTTAAGGGCGGATAGAATTGCTTCGGATTCCGCAGTAAATATCGTGCAAAATTCATCCAGTCTTTTGAGCTGTATAATTTGTAGATTGTTGTCTATTATTGCATAACAGACTCCTGTGCTAGATTTTAATCCATCTGTGTAGTGAAAGTTCCAATTTATATAAGAATTTTTTATTTCCAAAAAAGATTGTATATATATTGTTGCATTTGTGTTTTCCTTAGTTTTATTTGCGAGAGTATCTATTACGCTTTGTTTCTTGAAGTACCACGGAGGGTTTTTGGGCGTGTAATAATTTTGGAATAAAGTCTAGTTATTGCTTCTTGGAATCTATCATTAAAGGTGGCTAGACCGGCTTCTGTTAATAAGTTAATAGTTGGTGTGGAGGTGAAAGGGCCAATACAGTATCTTGCTGCAGCATTGTACATCACTTTTAACTTGTTTATGTTGGCTTTAGTAGTCCGTCCGTATATTGCTAGTCCGTTATCTATTTATGACAAGAGTATTGATTTTAAAATGTTAATGATGGTATTTATGTGTGTGTTGCTGGGAAAGCTCGAAAGCCATTCAAGTAGATTAAGCCTTTTTGTTAGTTCTTCTTTTAAGTGTTCTATGTGATCCGACCAGTTGTACTTTTTATTGAAAGTTAATCCCAAAACTTTTAATTTGTTAACTTGTGTGAGTGTGGTGTTGTTTATAGTGATAGTTGTGGGGTTGCTCTTTTCCTGCTCTTTTCCTGCATATGTGCAGC
Source organism: Anomoia purmunda (assembly GCA_951828415.1). Classification (NCBI taxonomy): domain Eukaryota; kingdom Metazoa; phylum Arthropoda; class Insecta; order Diptera; family Tephritidae; genus Anomoia; species Anomoia purmunda. The sequence goes on along the minus strand of OX639996.1, from coordinate 27,772,968 downwards.
AGAAGATAAACGATAAAAACTTGGTAGGATTACCATCAGAGGACCTTGGATAAAATTTTATTGAGTCGCAAGTTAAGGTGGTAAGAGATTCGAATGCCCTTCTTTATCGCAAATACATACTGTAAAATAAGTATGTATGTATGTGTTCGACATCAGTTCAATACCTTAAGCATTACGCATAGCACGCATTTAAATTTAAGTCATCTAATTTGCGTCATGTGATGCATTCGAAATGTCAGAAACTTTGCTTTTTGATTTACAATGCACCTTTTACCTCTTAGCTCAGATGCTTAGCTACTGCTGCTCATTTAAAGGCATGAAGCATTGCCGTCCTTATGCTGTGACAATTTAACTTGAGATCTTCTTTCTCTGTTTTATTGCTGTAATTTGTTTGCAACCTTTGCACATTTTGTATGCCTCCTGCACATTCAGTGTGCTGCTGTAGCCGGCACTCGATTAGATATTATATTCCGTTCATTTATCGCAAGCAAATTGTGTCAGCTATCCTGCGCTTGTATTTCTTTTGTGCGACGTTTGATGACAAGTAGAGTAGTACACTCGTTATTTAAAATTCTCGCTCTTAGTTAAACTTAGTTGAAGATATTTTTAAAACTAAAATCGAATGCTGTAAGCGTTAACTATTGGAGCGTCCTACTGTTTATTGTCGATAACAAAATTTCTTCGTAACATTTAGTTGCAAGGGTCGAAATATACAAGACATTATATGTTTTTAATCATTTTTTATAACACTAGTAACTATTAACAACTGGTGACTTAACATTAATCCGTTCCGAATTCGACTGCCTTATTTTAACATTGCCGGAAGCTTCTCTTCTCCCCGGTACAACAGCGGCGCAATTGTAGCGTAACTTCCCTACAACAAATTTCCCAAGCCCAAGGATTGTTCAAATGAGTTCTTTTTTCCTTAATACCTACCAGTATCCGTTCAATTTCTCTTGTCCGAGAATTTTCCAAATATTACCAAAAAATATAACCCTTAAGTTCGAAATAGAATTTCAGAAGCTAGAACTTCGAAAGCAAGAACTGTACAAGAGTCCTTTCAGGCGTTGTGGTTCTCGAAGCTATTCAGGGTTTACAGACGTTCTGGCGTTAGAATGGGCAACTCCATACGATAACTTTTAGGGATGATTTTTCTTAGTTATGCTTATATTTTACAAAAGGTCTGTTCGATAAATGCACTAGTTGGGGTTTTTTTGGTACCATTTGAAGTCGGAAAGTACTTTGACACCACATTTAAATTTTTGGCAAAATTTCTCTCTAATGTATGTAAAGCTGTTTATATTTAGTTTCTTCTGAAAATCGAAAAAAGGATTTTCGAATTCGATTTTATCAACCTTAAACAAACACAAACTGAGTTTTTTGAGAACGTCTCCCAACTTTATTTTACAACATTAAAACTTTCCTCTTCTTATTTGCGATTGCGAAAAATCCAAAGACGAAATGATAAAAAGTGACTCCACAAATTTATAAAAAAAAAGAAAATAAAGAATCGGATTAATAAAAAGAAAAGTTTCTCAATCTTTCAGGCAATTTCCCCATTTCGCATATCATGGATACAAATTCACCGATACCTTTTCCGCTGTCCTTTCACATTCGAACTTCAAAACTGAGAATTAGTTGATGTGTTGTGGGAGTAGTTTCTCCAAATATTGCACAAGTATTTAAATTTGAATATTTATTAGCGCTTATTCTTCTTAGTACCTTCGAAACATAAGTTAAGGAAGTTGTGTTCGAGTTCTTTGGTTGCTGGTTAAGTTTAGATAAATTACAGTTTCTGAAGGTTTCTAAGGAAAAAATAAAACAAAACCTTCTAAAATTCATATAGATATTAATATATGTAAATATCTTAAGAGTATATTAACTTTTTGGGACACTTGCCGAATCGAACTTCGATATTCCTCTTTTTAGTTGGGCCTTTTTTTCTGTGATAAATAGACTTCTAATTTTCATTTTCATTCTTTATTTTCCTTTTTCTTTTAAATATTTATTTATAAACCAACTGGAAAATATATTTTAAATATCTTTTATTGATTTTTATTGATAAAATTTCTGGTACGTTTTTGTTTAATTTGGCACATATCTTTCTGACAGTTGACACAATTTCGAAAAGTTTAGATATCATCCCTGGGCGGCAATATACAAGAAAAAGTAAAGGAAAGGAAGTAAATTAAAAAAAATATTTTCTTCACCGAATATAAAATTTTGTTTATTTTTTAAAGATATAGATAAATTTTTCAATTTTTCGTTCGTTAGGGTTCTTGCAGTAAATCGGTTTGAGATTTTCCGCTGTTGTTCTGCACTACTCTGCACCTATTAATTAGGTTATGGTATTCACTTCAAGGGCACATCAACATGCTACCAAAAGTTTCTGTTAATTTTATTGTTCATATTGTATTCAAAATTTGCATAAAACGTTGAGTTATCGAGTACTTCCTTAATATTTGACAATTTGACTTCGAGTACATTAATATTTGAGAATGTATTCACATTGAGTATTTCATTTATTTGATGTATTATTTCTAATCTTTTAGATTAAGTTATACACAAATAAAGTTTTCCTGTGAAATCAATACCTCTCCCATCGTTAACATTAACGCGGCTGTAAAATATTGAATATTTATTTAAAAAATATGCAAAATCGCATTTTTGAAGAAACTTATTTATACCCTAAACATTATAAGAGTAAAAACTTGACCGTGAATATACTTAAGATTGCAATTTACCCTTCTATTCGAAGCTCCCAGTGTTGGCAGGCCTATCTGATTTTCGAAGTAACAAAATTTTAGGAATAAGTAGTGTTCTACGCGTTTGGGTAGGTGGAATCTATTTGCCATATCTATCTTATATCATAGTTACAATTTATATATATAATACCTGCGGTGCTATTTGAACTGCTTTTATACAACCAGACCATTCCAAAGAGTCCAAAATCCTTCCGAATGCAATAAAAGTGCCGCTATGAGTACGAGAGTGAGAATGTTATCTATACAAGCGAGATATGCTATTTGTTTTGGAAGCTTTCTGCTTATACTCTGGGACTAAATTGCCAGGCAGTCTAGTAAACCAAATTTTTGTTATTTTTTTTTAATGTAATATGAGTATGAAATTAGTATGTTACTCATACGCCACGTATACACGCGTTTCATTAAACTTGATAGACAAACGAAAACTTTTGATTAATCAATTAGTAATTATGTGGCTTTTCTATTTGGTTATCATCATCGTTTGATCTTTGTGTTTCATCATCATAGTTAGATGCAATCTCCGATTTGAAAACGTAACTCATCATTGTCGTCATCTAATTCCTCTCGAAAGTCCGAAGGCGCCCAACTTCCAAGACCCAAGTTTCTAAATTTACAACCTTTTTGAAACTAATTGCTCTTCAAACTAAATTTTTTTGTGTAATTCGTATAGTTCTTCTTTGACTTTCTCATCCGAATCTGTATCAAATGAATATATAGATCTTACGATATATCATCTAGTTCTCTCTGTCTGTGCTTGAGCCCCTGAATTTTACACGATCCGCGAAAATAATTGACAAACATACATATATATATATATGGTAATAACAGTTTTCAGAAGCAATACTTAATTTATGCTAATAACCTGACAAAACTCATCAACCTGACAGTTGTCAGGTTTATTGCGCCTAAAATGATACAGCGAAAACGGGGTTCCGCCCTCTAGTAATGTCAACAGTCGTTGTAGTTGTTATGCCCTACTAAGTACGTGGTATCGACATTATATTATGCGACATAGTTTTAGGCGCACTAAGCCTGACAGCTGTCAGGTTGATAAGTTGATGAACCCTAAGAAAATACCTGGGAAATTTCAGTTAATCGCTTAACCCATTTTTATTTGCACAGAACTTTTTAGATATCCAACTAGATCAACCTGAAACTTTCCGTTCTAAAATAGCACTAAACGAATCGAAAAAAGTTTATTCGAGCATTTGTTTGCTAGTCGCTTACGAAGAAACGGGCATATTATTGCACGTATGCTGTAGATTTCGCAACACAGAGTAACATGCCGCAAAACAATAATTTTACATACATGGCTATACAAATATGATCCTTCGAACAATCCAAAAAGGCAACTGGTTGTTTTTCCAGTTTCAGTTCCTTAATATTTGTGGTTATGAATTTGCCTATTCCAATAAATAAATTTCCCGATTTGTTTTCAATCAAAAGCCATTTAATTCAATTATTTTTCCTATCTTCATAAGCGCGACATATGTATGTACGATTGCCTACGCCAAAAGCACATTTGAAATTTTGCTCTTATTGCTCAATTTTTCAGCGCTGTTACGACATAACTCCCCTTTCGGGAATCCCAAACAAATAACAAACTAAATATAGCAATTGTAGTTTTCTGAACTTCCAACAAGCGTTTGTGTAAAAGACTTTACATTTTTTGTAATGATTTCTTATATCTGTTAGTTCAAATGTGCGGATATTTCCTTTCTTACAATATATTTTAATGTACTCATGGGAAATTAAAGTTTGAATTTTAAGTTGGGTTTAGTTTTGTGTTTGTTTAGTTAATAGTTTCTCAATTCACTACGTAGACTATTTTTCTATGCACGCGTTGTTAGAAAAAAGTTAAAAAATTCGGAGGCTGGTTAGTAAGAATGGATGTTTGTCGTCGAGTAGTCATCACTTGTCATAAAGCAATGACATTTCAGCAAACTTTGTATTCTAACAAACTTTTAGCAATAAATCAAATTTCTAGACTTCAACACTTATTCTAATTTCAATTGTAATAATGTTGGATTAAACTTGAAGTTTTTTTCTAAAAATAAATCTTTCTACGAGTAACCAAAATATCTTATGTTTTTCTTATATTTTATCTTTTTAGGTAAGTCACTATTCAACATAAACTATTGAACTAAATTTGAAATCATAAATTTGGTAAGTATTTTAAAATTGCTAAAATACAGATTGAGTTTTAAATTTACTGTTCAAAAATTTCGCGTACCTAAGACATTTCTGGCCTTACATTTTTTGGTCATAAGTGCATTATGAGTGAAGAACCCTCTCGAAAGATTCACTAAGGATCATTTCAGCTACAAAACGTTACTATTCTGAATACTATGGACTCGTCGAATTTTTGGTTCTTACTTCTTTAAAAATGAGAACGGTTAGAGCCCCATTATATACGGGTCCCATGTTGCATATCTCTTTAAAACTCAACCTATTGTAGGAAATATTTGTTAAGCGTATTATTCCCTGAAATGGACCAGTTGATTGGTCGCCGATACCGTAAGATTTACCCCTTCTAGCTCATTTTATCTGGGGTTATATTAAACCATCGGTTTAGGTCAATAAACCGGAAACCTTGAATGATTTGGAAGACAAAATTCTGTGAACCATTCGCACGATATCCCTCTCATCGTATGAAAAAGTAGTCGAAAGTTGGGCCTCTGGAATATGCCACGTAATTGCCAATTACTGTAGCTATTTGGACGAAATCATATTCTAACACTAATGGCTTCAAATTATATTTTTAATAAATCCAAATTTACGTTCGAAATTCTGTAATGCCACTATTTTTTTTTCTAGACCTGTAAAAATATCCCTTTATTTTTAGGTTAGGCAAAATTGAACGGAAACATAAATGAGAAATCATGCTCCTAGCATAATTACGAAATTATATAAAGATTTGCCGCACACTTTTGATTTGCCACCTAATGATTTATTTTATCTTGCTGGATGTCTCGAGAAACACTTCTACGGTTAAAATTTTGATGGAAAAATTAATTTCTCTAGGACTGGGCGAATATACACGATATTCTAAGATTTGACATTTCGAACGGATTCGGGGGTGCCACTTACTCGATTACGAAGAATTTTTATGATTTTGTTCCAATGTAGGTGATTTTTCTTCAACTTTTGCAACACATTTGTATGAATCGAAATCTAAATGCTACGAGCTTACATTCTTACCGTGAGCTCTCTTCTTTTTGTCCCAAATAAGCAAAGAAGAATGATGCCTTTATTATAAAGCAAAATTATTTGCTCGCTTAAAAATATTCAACTTTAAAATACTTTTTTTCGCATATAAACTAAGGAAAAGTATGATAAAATAAATTTTATTTTTATAGAAAAAAACTAAAAATATAAAAATATATGTACATATATGGAAATGCAATGATATTAAGTGATTGAGTTAAAAAAAGTGCAGAAAAATTCATCAATAACAAATCAATCGCAGTTTGTTGTTTTGTTTTATAAGGAAATTTGCTAGCAGTAAATGTAGCCCAAATTGGCTCAACTGCATTGCATGGAATTCCTAGAAGTTGTATGATTTACAAGTAAATAGCAAGTACAAAATTTTAAGGTTTTACTTGTCTAAAAGGAGAAGCTTAAAAGACCTCATATTCGAACAATCAGTTCTATGGCAGCTATAAGTTATCAATAACTTTCAGTAGACACTTTCTATCTATGATAAGTAAAAGGGGGTCCAAATTTTATGTTCTTAGCTGCTCTAGTGTAGGATTTATAACACAAAAACTCATGTTTGAACGATGAGTTGATCGAAACTATTTGTTATAGTGTTCCGATCTTAATAGGTTTCATAAGACATATTTCACTCACAATAGGTGACAGGAATACCAAATTTCTTGAACTTCGACTCCGTCTTCGTTGATTGGAGATTGGGGTGTATCATCTTGGATGTTTTCCATGCCACTACCTTTAAGAAGCGTGAAGATGTGCTCCCTCCACAGTTTGAATGTACTCTGAATGCCGGTCATTAGGAGATCGACGATTTCAATTATACAGGAAATTGCCCGCCCGCCTTTAAAACTTCTGTAAGCCGCCGTACCTTCTGATAAAATTTTCGGGCGTTTTCCCTATCGGTTAGTATCTTAAGTTCCACATAATCGCGCATATCGGCCTCTTTCTTCTTTTTTCAGAAGATGCTGTTCGCTTCCTTCTTCAACTCCCGACATCTCCTCCGCAAGTTCGCGTTGCGCCCGATTGCAGCGTGGCCCTATAAGCGGCATATTTCTTTTCCATGGCGGCGCGGCATTCCACATCATACCAGTCGTTTCTTACGGCTCGCGCAAACCATTGACCTCTACGGTGGCGGTATGTAATGAGCGAGAAATGTGGTCCCATTGCGCGCAGATATCGGCTTGTTGAACATTGCTCTCAGAAAGCTGGAGTGGAAGTCGTGTGGCGAAACTGTGTGATTGTAGTCATAAATAAAATTCGACTAGATCAAATAATAATACAACAGATATTTCAATAATAATATGAAAACATAGAACAAAGGTATGAATTCTACAACATAGATTTAAAATTTAAAAGCATTGCCATACACTCTTATAAACACACATAGTATACGCCGAAGTGCGATGAAAATATTCTAGTACTAAAAACCTTTAACCAATAGCTCAATTAAAAACTTCGACAAACAAATGGGAAACACTGAAAGGATTCTGTTCGCAATTTATAAGTGATGCTTACAATTGTTCGAATTGATGCTTTAGGAAATCCGCTTGACCAAACGACAGAGAAAAAGATAAATAAAATTAAAGACAACAAGTTTACTTAACTAGAAGCATTGGCGCAGGGATCGGCTGGCTACGTGCAAGTATAAAGCACAATGTATGAATTTACATTCATCTGTACGCGCTTTGGCACTCCTACTATATACACACAAATCAAAGCTATTGAGATAAAACAAAAGCAGTCGATTTTATATACAAAAAAAATTGTACATAGTACATATATTTGGTATATATGTATTTGTTTCTTTGTACAAAGTACTTTACGAAGGACAATGCATAGCAGAGTTAGTCGTAAAGTAAACTAGACGTGGAGAAAAGAAGTGTTAATAATAATTTAGTGTTGCATTGTTTAAGCGTGCGCATTGTGCTTGACCACAGAAGCAAAAAATAAATAATAATACCTACAAGTAGAATAAAGGCGACCAACAGACAACAAACCCATTCACGCATAACAGAACTCGAGTTCGACTTAAAAACAACTAAACTCATACACAAACAACTAAATCAGGGTAAAGGACAGCAGTTGAATACTGGTTGCTGAGTAAATATTAAAAAAAAAAAAAACAAACAAAAAAATAAAAGTACAAATGAAAGCAAGAAGAGTGAAAAAAGTAATGAAATGTAAAATGTAAACAGAAAGTTTTACACCGGGGCAAAGGCGTGAAATAATTCTTGCTATGATACTTATTTATAATTGCTTGGTTGGGAAATTGTGTAGATAGTTTACATACATACGTACATATATAAAAATATACCTACCCCTGCGAAAATCGCTAGTGCTCCATACACGCTGGTAAAGAGTACTCCATAAGAGACTAAGAGTACTCCAAAGAGTATGAAGTAAAAGTGGTACAATTGAAATTACGATACCCTAGAGCAGAACCATATACTCTAGCTCTGCATTCCGCCAGCGTAACACAAGACTACTCTAAGGTACTACTCCATGGGCTTTCTAATAATAATAACAATTAGAGATTATTTGGTAACTACACCGTAGCTCGATGCTTGGTCGAACTTCTCCTGCAATTTGTGGTGGTGGAGGTTCGCTATTGTCTGCCGAGGGGCGACCGTTATTAGAAAAACTCCCCCTAGGTAAACCAATGGCTTTACGATCATTCAATCAGACCATGGAACTCTATGGAGAATGCATCAAAAGTTAAGCAGCTAGAGCAGTGGGGTTCGTCGGACCACACCCACTCTTCCACTTAAAGTTACGCTAAACGTGATGCCTGTGGAAATTCCCGGCAAGCTTGCTGCAGCTCCCGATTACAGAGCAATGCTTACAGCATCAACTCGGCCTACGAGCACTCTAGAATTCATGCCAGCTTTGACTTTGTCTTCCAAGAAACAGATAGCTGTATGCCGTTTCTGCCTCCAAATGGAAACTTCGGCACTCACATGCCGCTAATGAAGGAATGGGGGTGGAGTGGTTTTTGGGGCGAGGGTTCGGAAGGAATTTAGCCAGAAATTTAGGCTTCCGGACTACAGTGGTGTGTTTCAGGCGGAGGTGGCCGCAATCGCAATTCCGATAGCCGATTGGCTATTCACCAATGTAATCCCTTTTAGACGGACAAACATCTACTCTGCTAGCCAGGCTGCAATCAAGACCTTAAGGTCTTTAATGGTCAGTTCGAAACTGGTTGGGAAGTGCCTGACTTCTCCCTCGGCCGCCTCTTAATACTTTCATATCGGACTAATTTGGGAGCCGGGCCATAGCGGCATTGCAAAGAACTGCGTGACTGATGAGCTCGCTTGGCAGGGAACCCTTAGGAGGTCCTCTGACCGTGATCGAACTTCTATGGGACAGATAGCGTCCATGACGGCTTAGCGAGCGCTGGGCTAATACCACGACATGCAGGATTGCAAAGATCCTCTGGCCGGTAATGGACCGTTGGTGTTCAAAGGAGATCCGGTCGCTAACTAAGCGACGACTCTCGTTCCTCGTCGGAGTTCTGACCGAACATTGTACGCTAGGTATTCATGCGGTTAGGCTGAATATAGTCTCTGACTATTTTTCTGTCTGGAGGTAGGCGAGGTGGAAGGATCTTTTCATACTCTACTCTGTTCCCCTTCCTATGCCAGGTTGAGGTTTAAGTACTTAGGCGTTTACGTCATTAACACACAAGAAGAGGTTTTAGGGGTGGAAATCAACAGTTTGCGGGACTTCATTTTGGATACGCAGTGTGTCTCAAGGTAATCTTTTTTTTTGGTTACGGTGTACGTTATCGTTCAAATAATTTATTGGTATCAAAATGGACTTCTGTATATGTCAAAAGAATTTATCCATGAGGGGACTATCACATCAACCTAACCTAACCTAAGACGAATTCAACTTGGCCACTCACTTTGTTATCTAAACCTCAACTTCCATGTTCATCGATTCTCAATAAAAGAAAATGCGAAATAGGCTGATACCAGAGTTGCACCCAGAGTTACAGTTGGAAAGCGCACATACCTAGTTTAGATGAAAACGATTGTAAAATATCCACAAGGGACTGCTATAAACCCATTTATATTATTAGTTTTTTAAATGAAATACATTTATTTTTGCTTCTTGGCAACACGGCCAAACAGACATCGTGTAATGCTTACGATCGTTAAATCCCGAGCAATTGTCGTGTAACATTAAGATAGTTTGGTAGCTTGAGCTGGTCCGGTACTGCATTACATTGGAACATAATTGTAATGACTACAATTTGGCAACAGTAGACCACTGGGTCAAATGATTTTTGCAGGTGCTTATAGAGTGGGAACGTTTATATGTATGTAGTTGTGTTTAAGGAGTTTGTTTCAATTTATTAACATTTGTATAATTATGCAGCAGTAAACCTAAAGCTAACAGGCATACGGTGGGAGAAGGAAGAAAAAACCTCAATAGAGTTGCCAGTTTAGCTAAGTTACATCCAGATCAAGCTTTTCTCTGAGCTTAACTATGAAAATTCTGGTTTAGCTACGAGCCTTTTTTCTAGTTTTTTTTTCTTAAATGCAGTTAGCCGTTTAAAACAATGCAACTACTCCGATTATATTCTTTGATATTGTAATCATTTCAATGCTTTAGCTATTTGACGTTTTCTCGCACCGTTGTTTATTATCCTTTCGTGGAGGTTATTATATTAAAGAAAAAAACTTGTCAGGCTTTTGTTCTTCGCTTAATTGGCCAGTTCTGTCAACGATTCCCGCGAAAATTGAGAATTAAAAAAAACATTTTTTTTTGTCCAATTAAACTTCGCTGTCCGTTGCGGAATCGAACAAATTTGATATGTCTTATTAAAGTATAGTATTATTGTATTGATAATATTATAGCAATGCCATTACAATGAAATTGTTTTGTATCCTTGGAATTAGTTGAACAATAGAATTTTGTTGGATTCCCTCAGGGCATTAAGTAATTATGTTTTTACTGTTTCAATTCTTCCGCTCAGATTTTCGGAGATGTAAGGCCTACCAATGATGAATGGAACAGGCACTGAAAAATACGGGAAACTTAATAACTGAATGATAGAAAATTAAGAACATATTTTAATCCGTTATTCAAGTAATTTTTCTTGAATAATTTTTCAATCAACATTTAACTAATTTTTAATAAAGAATAAATTTTTATTCATCATACAAATAATTTTAAATAATGGGAATTTTAATTTCGTTATTATTATTTGAAAATAGAAAATGTTTTAGACAAATTTTATTTTTGATTCCAATAGTAATTCACACAAAAACGCCTATCTCTGAGTTGCCAATACAGAATGAAACTTATCATCAAATATACCCTAAACCAACTTTGAAAAATGTTGTTATGATTTTTAGTACAACCTGAATTATTGCAGCATTTTTGTAGTTGTTTAAATTTTCCTTTGTGTATAAGTTTTGTTTAATGTATTGTATATTAAATTTCAAATTTACAAGACAAAAATAAATAACGCTAAGTAGCGTTGTATGTTTTCGCCTTGTACTTAAAAAATCATCGCGTTTGGGCGTGTATTTTACGAGAAATCAATTAAATTAGATAAAAATTATAAATCTGTAGAAAAATTTACGAGTACGGCGAGTAAAATTGTATGCAGGCAGATTCGCAAGGAAATTCATTAATCGATAAATTTAGGGTTCAGTTGAAAGAGTCTTACACATATTCCAAGTATTAACAATATTGGGCAGTAAATACGAGTTTTGGTTAATCTTTAGAATATTTGCAGTGTTGTGGAAACTGTGCAGTTTCTCATTGGTTTTACGATGACATTTTTTTATGAGTTCAGACAGAAAATTTTTGGAAATGGTTTGAAAAAAAATGGCGTTTTATAGTAAGTTTTTATTTGATGTATGTATATTTCGTGTAGTTTGACCAAGCAATAACATATTCGAGTTTCATGAAAAGAGAAAAACATGACCCGACATCCGGTCCGTCTAAAAAAGGAAAGGCTCTGCGGGTAAATGACTTTGACCGTTGCGTAATCTGGAGGTAACAATTTCGAGCGCTTTTTCAAGTAAGTAAGTAAGTGTCTCGAAAATTATAAAAGTTGGCTTTCGAAATGTCCAAAATTGCCGGTAATATTCCCCAACATAAGCTTGACTTTCGAAAAAATTGCACAAAGTTGGCAACAGTTGCATTGGGATTTAGTTAGTTGGTGGCTGGTAGATCTGCATAATTTCCGACTGTCTAATCGGTTACAGAAAATTAAGCCTCTCAAAAATGTACTTCCTACAATGCCTTTCATATCAAAACTTCAAATCACAGACTATTTAGTCTTTCGAACTAAATATGATATATCGCCCTAACTAATCGTAAATCTTGCCAGCTTGGCCACTGTGCAATAATCTCTTTGTAGATACTTGAACATATTGAAACGTAAATTTCTTCTTTTTTTTGGCATTGTAATCACTCAATCTTTTCAATAGTAATTTCGATTTTGCTAATGCATTTGCACCCCCCGAAAATTGAGCTGCTTGTATGTAAATCATCAAGAAAAGATTACAAAAATACAATGAATTTCATTATACATGGACAATAAAAAGTAAGACACGTAAAATGATTAAATGAAAATTAAAAAAAGGCTCTTATTTTCGTATAAAATACATTATATAATAAACCATCTTTGAGTAGAAAACTGCCAGTGCGAATGTCCAGTGAAGTGAGAGATTGATTGATAAGCCCCTCTTTGAAGTATGCACTTAGGTTAGATATTCAATCAACAAAAATCTAAGTGACGCTTGGTTTTATGTTGTAATTTATTGAATGTTGTGAGTTGCCAACACTGATTTTTGATTATGTTCAAAACAGTTTGGCCAACAACTTTTCTATTGGTTATGCCATTCGGACCGAGTTAAGTGCATTGGTGGATTTTTTACATAGAAACTAGTAAAAATAGTGGGAGAAATTAGAAAAAATAGTGGGAGAGATGAGTAAAAAATAGTAGTAAAAATTAGCAACAATAGTAGTAGAAATTCTTAAAAGTAGTGGTAGATATTAGTAAAAATAGTGAGAGAAATTAGTACAAATAGTAGTAGAAATTAATAAAAGTAGTGGTAAAAATTAGTAAAAATAGTGGGAGAAATTAGTAAAAATAGTGGGAGAATTAGTACAAATAGTAGTAGAAATTAATAAAAGTAGTAGTAAAAATTGGTAAAAATAGTGATAAAAATCTGTAGAAGCATTAATAAAAATAATGGTAGAAGTTAGTAAGAATAGTGGAAGAAATTAGTAAAATTAGTGGTAGTAATTAATAGAAGAATTATTAAAAGTAGTGGTAGAAATTAGCAACGATAGTGGTAGAAATTAGTAAAGTGATTCTGACGCTACTTTTGTTATGCTATGTAAAACATCATTGCCGCTAAAGAAGCTTTAATTCAATAAATTTGTTAAATTTAGTAGTCCCTTTAATTGAATGACATTACAACCCTGACACTGCGAAATCCCGAAACTCGCTAAGATAAATTATATAGTACGCATATTTCTTAATAAATAACGGACAATTAATCCCAACTGTAAAAAATCGGCGCATATTTTTATTGCAAAGCAACACTACTTTTATATTAGAGGCTAGCATTAGTTGAAATGCAAAATGTATACCTCACTTTGTAAAGTTTTATGCAGTTTGGAAGTATATCTTAAAGTGAACAATGCACATTTACTAAAAGTTTTCTATTCACGTATTCCCTTTTTCAACTCAATCGTATGTGTACAATTTCTGTAAATTGCCTTTTACAGTTACAAAAACATTGCAAACTTCGATTTGTGTTCCAAATTATGCTTAATGGGTTAAAATGCAAAAGTTGTATCGAATTTAGTAAAATATGCTCATGTAGTTTCAGAAGTATCACTATTTGCTTTAAAGTGGGCGGTATCACGCCCCTTTTGTAACTCGCGTATTCCCTTTTCAACCCAATCTTTTGTATGAAATTATGGAATATTATCTTTTAGTTTCTCAAATTACAGTCGTAGGGGGATTACTATATAAAACAGGTGAAACATTGTGGTCCTCTCAGATTCAATTTGTAGAAATCCTCATTTTTTTTTTAACGATTTGGGCAAAAAATTCTTACAGCTTTCCTATTACAAAGTTTTGACGATTTCATGGTCAATACAATTTTATGGCTGAATGAAATTTCATAAATACTAATATGCCTAAAGGTCCGGATCAAACCATTTGCTATCCATATAAATGATACATTACAAATATATTAAAACTAAGGTCTTTGCAGAAGAACAAATGGGGTCAGAATACCTATCAAGTCGGAAAGTAACACCATGTCCTCACGACACTGATAACAAGTTGCTTTCAGTAGTGCGATTCGCTAACTTTAAACGATCCGACAATCGCAATGTTTCTCGACGACATTTGTCGTTTGCAGTAACGATTGCACGATTTACTAACACGTTCTTAATTAAAGAAAAACAAATGAATGCGAGCTGATTATATTTGATTAAACTTAAGCAAAATACTATGTTATTTCTTTACATTATTTATATAAGTTTATTGTTTTTATATAATGCAATGCTTCATTGTAGCGGAATTTCGGGGTCTTCTCCGGATGATTTGGCAACAGAGTTATCACGACTCCAAGGAATATCCGGAATCACCTGCATATAGTTTTTGAAATAGTTTTCAATTTAATTATTTTTATTTATTAATTTTCAATGAGCTAATGAACCGTACAATCAAAAACATGCCATGGTTTTTAAAATTCGCTTCTTCCTCTTAGCACATCGGAATAGCTCCACGTTTATCTTTTATTTTTAAAAGTTTTAGTTAGGTTCATTTATCGGTAGCCATGGGGGTTGTCATATGTCTCTATGATTAAAATAAGAGCATGACCGATAGCCCCAATAGGAATACTGAAGCTCCACTTGGCTCATGGGTAACTTATGTATTTTAAACAAAACATTAACATGTTGTACTCGACGTCTTACGCTCATTGATATTGCCCATTGTTCGCCTACGGGTCTTTGATTGCAACCAACATCTTAAAGGAACTATAACGTAGCAATATGAAATTGCAAGATTGCATGAGCTACCTACATCCCGGAACAAACATCAATCCACTGTTGTATGGGCTTACTTCCTCTTCACATCTTGATATGTCACGCATTTGTTAAATATTCAAAAGGCTGTCTCCCCCTTTTTCCAATGTTATGTAAATATCCCGATTTTTTTTCTTTTATCGATAAAGCTAACAGCTTCATATTTATTGTCGTTTAGTTTTCGACAATCGATTACACAACGACAACAGCTGTTTTGGCGATAGCGAATATCGTTAAAAAATAGCTGCTGAATAGCAAAATCGTTAAGATATTCGCTAAGTTGTGTTAACCATGCGAATATCGTTAAAACACATTAGTAAATCGCACTACTGAAGATGCGTTCAATATTAAACATGACCGCAAAGACAGCATCCTTTCTACTAAATGTTTTCGAGATTATCATAATTGGTTCATAATAAAGTTACACGTGTACTTTCAACTTGTTTTCACAGAATATCACAAATGAGTGATAAAAAAACTGCCTTTCATTGTCGTGTGGACTTAGTTTAAGGCTGTTTTGAAGGCCTTGGATCATAGAGGTCTGGAGATGAATGAAAACACTTCAGAACCAATTGGTCACGCTGCATAAAGTGATGTTGTATTTCGTTCCGGGGTATGAGCGGCTTGAAAGCAACGAAAGTAAATAAGTAACTAAGCCTCAGCTTGCAGGTCACTGGCGTGCGACAAAGGGTAAACTAATATCTAAAACGTTCATATCTCCCTTCCCTAAATCTCAACAGAGAGTCTGAATAGTAACTCTTCCAGTTTCCTGACAGTTGGCTGATGAAACGCCAGAGCATACACCTCTGGAACATGCCACCCTCTAAAGTGCTAAACAGTTGAAATAAGTTTTGACCGACTTTCTAAAACAAAACAAAACAAACAAAAATTCTCCAAATTGATCTTTGTTTCTTTAGGGTCAGCACAAAAAATCTTTTCAGGTAGTAGCGGGAATATATAAATATTCTAGAACCACAAAAAATATATTAATATTCTAAATATAAGCTAAAAAGAAATGCTTTCCTATACCTTCTTATTGTATGTCAACTTAATATTTGTCGTTGTAGGTATTTGTAAATGTAATTTTGTTGAATAACTAGACGCCGGTATCTCCAAAGCTACTATTCCGATTTACACAAGTTATACTTATATCTGCATAAAGAGGTTGAATGTATATTTTAAACGATAAACGTAAAGGGTTAGGTTTAATTGCTGTTCTGGAATTTTTTTAATAACTGCAAAAATACCTCGAAAACGGAGTTTTTTCTGTATTTCGAAAACGCTTCTTTGGATCAATAAATTAAACTCATTTCCGAGTTCCACGACCCAAAATTAGTCTATTAAACTTTTTTTCAGCGAGCCTCCACTCATTTATCAATTATTTGTAAACTAGTTTAATTAAGCAACCCCGCAGACTAACTAGATTTACTGTTCAAAAAAATATATATAAAATTTATTGGCAGTAAAATGAACAGTACAAAAGAATTTTGCATACGCATACATTGCTTGCATTGAAATTGAATTTTGATATGCCAGCTGTCAACCATTTCTCAAATCAATCTCGATGCGATGTAAGATGCTGCTGACGAGGATAGCAATTAGTTTAGCAAAAGTACGATTGATAACTGGGACCACTAAGTTGACATAACTCAAATCATCTGGCTCAAATCAGCAGGCAACCAACGCTACTCTTTCATGTTATCTCCCTCCCCAAGTATACTTTTCGCATCCGCTGCATTTCATCACATCATCAGCGGTTGTGCATTTCTTTGCCATCAATTGATTCTCTTAGGAAATAAGTTAGACATATTGGCCATTTCCACAATGTTACATAACAATCGTATTTAGTATTTCTGTGTATGCGCTCAGAAGTAGTAATATGTAGATATGCTGTAGATTGAAGCAAGGCAAGTGGTTTGAACTGAAAATGTCTGCTAGCATTTCAAATGATTATGTCAATATCAAATCATTGAAAACATTGAAGTGAAATCATAGAAAAATCGGTATGAACTTGTTGGTTGACAAATCGCAGTAAATTGATATTTTTACGTTTAATGAGGGAGGAACTGAGTAGAGAGATTCAAGTGAATAGGTCGCGGCGAAATTAATATACATATACTTTTATAACTACATAATTAAGTAATTATACAGTCATTGAAAAATTATGTCGTTGCTGTTGCTATTCATCACCGGTTCAATAAATGCGAATACCAGATTTAACGAATATCAGATTTCGCGCGAATATTTATGTAAAAAGCCTAATTTTTCACAAACACAACCCAAGCTTTAAGCTGTTAGTAAAATGTTACAATAAATATTCAATTCAATCACTCAAATACGCATTCAAACATTTATCGAGAGTGTAGATGTGTGCACGCACTTAACTGACACGACGTCTAGACGAAATTAAATTTTGCACATACAAGCACAGGTATACAAAAATAAATATTTCTTAAACATGTTAGACGCAAATCCTTCAAATGTTTATCAAAAAAAAAAAAAAAAAAAACAAGCACGCTGTTTGTCACATTAAGGTAAATCAAGGTTGAACTGAAAAATAGAAAATAAAATTGTGTTCGTTGAAATGAGATGAAACCCACTGAACCGTTTCGCATTACTTGCACATATACTCGTAAATGTATTGAGAAAATAATTCAGTTGGCACAACCTTGCAAACCATTAAGGTTTCTTCTTAACTTCAGCATATTCGTTTTACGTATTGGCTGCTGACAATGGAGGCTGCGCTTTGAACTTGGATTGAGGACTTTGTATGTAAATTTAAACCAAAAAAAATAGCCAAAAATATGTGTGTAAAAATATGGATGTATGTATATTTTTTATTATGGGAAATATTTGTTAAAATATTTGTTGGAAAAATAAGTTGATGGCTTAAAATATTACGAAAGTTTTTTCTTAAACTATGTCAAACTCTAATTTCAATACAAAGAAACACCCAGGGATGGAAAATAATGGTTATTTCTGAAAACTGTAATTGAAAAATTCGCTATGAAATAAATGTTCTACAACCAAGCATAATATTCCAATTGATTTCTTATTTCACCGAGAATAAAATTTATTTTATAAATCTAAACTAACAATTATTTTTTGATTTTTGTATTGTTATTTCAAAAATCAAAAATAACAGTTGTTTTTAATTTTTGATTTTTATAAATCAAAATTAACTGTTATTAAAGACTTTTATTTAGAAAAGTCACTGATTTTTTGTAAGTTATATATTACTAAAGTTTCTTTCTAAACTCAAAGTTTAATTTTAATTGTTTTGGGACCGAAAATAACAGTTATTTCTGAAAACTGTCATTGAAAAATTTTATATGAAATAAATGTTCTACAACCAAGCATAATATTCCAATTGATTCCTTATTTCAAAAAGAATAAATTTTGAAAATAATTTTTTTTTTGCAATTTTTATGCAAAATCTGAAAAATAAGTTATTTTTGATTTAAATTTTATAAATCTAAAATAGCAATTATTTTTTAGTTTTTTGTTGTTATTTTTTAAATCATAAATAACAGTTATTTTGAATTTTTTTTTATAAATCAAAATTAACTGCTATAGAAAACTTTTATTTATAAAAGTCAATGATTTTTTTGTAAGTTATATATTACCAAAGTATTTTTCTAAATTCCATTTTAATGGTTTTGGGGGCAAAGTAACAGTTTTTTCGGAAAACTGGCATTCAAAACTTCACTATGAAATATATGTATGTATGTATTTTCTAATTCACCGAGAATAAAATTTTAGAATAATTTTTTTTGCAGTTTTTATGCAAAATTTAAAAATATAACAGTTATTTTTAATTTTAATTTTGTTTTTAATTTAAAACTCATAAATAACAGTTATTTTTAATTTTGATTTTATAAACCCAAAATAACAGTTATTTACTAATTTTATTTTATAAATTAAAAATAACTGTAAAAGAAGACTTTTATTTATAAAATTCATCAATAGAAATCATTCACTGGATTTTATTTTTTAAGCCATGCTTATAAAAGTGATTTAAATTTTCCGCATAAAATAAATTGTTAGAGAACCAAAACTTTCTTTATCATTCATATTATTTTCTCTGAAAATCTAAATTGACTTTTATAAGTATGACTTGAAAAATGAAATTCAGTGACTTTTATAAATAACAGTCTTCAATAACTGTTGTTTATGACTTTTAAAATATAAATAAAACCTAACTGTTATCTTTTGATTTATAACATAAAAATAATGAAATACAGTTATTTATGATTTGTAAAATAAAATAAGGAAGTAACTTTTATTTAATTAGTATTTAAATGAAAGTTGCAAAAAATCGATATTGAGCGGCTTTTGTAATGAAAGAATTTAGCTTTAGTCCAGCGATGATTAATTTCACGATATTGGAGGCCATGTCACAAGCCCACGACGCGAGATAATGCGATCACCGAAAGTTTTCTTCAATAAATTTTTTGTTTCGTCTTTGTCTGTATGGCACGTCTTGTTGGAACCAAGGGTCGTCCACTCAACATCCTCCAATTAAGGCACGAAAACGTTATTATTCATGGCTCAGTATTGACTATAACATTATGGCCGGCTTAATTTTTGAAGAAATATAGACCAATGATTCCCACTGTCCATAGAGCTTATCCAACAGTGACTTTTTAAGGATGTAACGGCGTTATTAACAACGGCTTGTGGATTATAATACTCCAAACCGATCCATGAATGCTCGTATTACCGACTCTGCTTGGCGGTCATGTCGACCGAATATTGGACGCAGCGCGCGAACCGAACCAGTATTTTGGTAATAAATATGCTCGTAACCACGGAACGTTGTTCCAGAGTTCTGTTCATTATAAAATGGCAAACCAAACTGAGTATAAATCAAGTAATAATTGTCAAAGAGACCAACTCCGGAAAATATATTGCATCATTAAAAACCACACGTCTAAAACAAACATCCTTTAGTTCTTAAATAGAAATTTTCTGATATAGATTTATCAAGCTAATTGGCTCCAGATTAAAGCAATAAAGACTTATAAATCTTCCAAGCAACATGAATTTTTCAATACAAAAGATTTAGCTGATAAACAACATTATACATATTTCGGTTTAATTTGCCAATTACTTTTCAATCCAACTAGTTACAGGCGTAACTTTTCAAACCGACCAATTTTTTTCGCAATCAAAGCCGAGAACGACAATCAATTTTCGAAAAATTTGACCGAAAATTTTGATCGGTATCGAAATGCAGAACAGACGTGATAGAGTTGCTTCTTACCTCCCATAAAGTAAAAGATTGCCACATACATATACAATATGTAAAATAGAAAAACGATATTGGATTGTATTATTATTTAATTCTAATACAGTGGGTACCACACGCTAATTTACCGAAACTTTGCTCACTCGTAAAAGAACCCACACCGAATATCTGATTTTTAAATCTAAGCACATTTTCAATTTATAATATAAGTAAAGTAATACAATTTGGCAGAAAAAGTTTAAATGCTTATTAGGTAAAACTAATTTGGAAGAGTTGTTAGATAACGTCAACAAATTTGCTTGTGTACAAATTCATTTAAAATGAGATGAAAGTATTTAACAAACGATAAGAAAACGCACGCACAAAAGAAAGTTGAATGCACAAAGAAGAAAAACAAAATGAAATGAAGATGCAAGATTGAAATGAAGAAATGAAGCGAATTCTTAAATGTTGTTAAGACATACATATGTATGTATCTATGTTTATGTATGTGTATGAATAAGTGTTGCTTCTCAAAGAGAAAAAAGCCAGCGAAGCAAAAGAAAGTTGCTAAATCACTTAACAAGTCATTTAGCCAACTGAGAAAGCAAAAACATAGCACGAAGTAAAAAAAAAAAAATTGCAAAGCATCAAAAGAATGTCGAAGACATTTGTAAGAGGATGTGGAGAGAATGCGATAGATGGTTCACACACAAAAGACTGTCATTGAATGAAGTTATAACTTTTCGACCTTTCTAGTGGCGAACACAACTGAAGTTAAGTAAAGGTTCGTAGATGAGGAAGTGTAAAAAAAAGAGTATACGTAATTTTTATGACGTTTAGTTAACATCAGAAAGTGCCTTGCCATTTATTGCGTTCATTCCAGCATGCAAGGTCACTGAGACCTCCTCTCCTGTCACAGAAGATACCAACGTTGGCATTTTCTTCTCTCGCTCGGGCAGGCAAAGACGGTATGGCCAACTAGCTTAAGCCTTGATCCCTTTAATATTTTCAACCAAATATTTTAGTAACACTTAAACAGGGTATACATATATGCAGGGGCCGGATTTGTGATTTGTTTTCACTTAAATATAGTCGTAATAATTATCCCACACAACAATAGGTATTATTATTATTGTTATTATTATTTTTATGCCATAAAATAAGGGAATGATGAGAATCTCCACCAAATTATAACTCCCACCATGATTACAGGACAAATGAAAACTTTAATTGAAAGAAATCTACATATGTTATATTCCATGTTAATTTAGCCGCCCCTGCTGTCTTTGTATATAACAAATTTACATGCATATCGGATTCGTGCTAATTTCATTGGGACTTTTGGTTTCCGAGATATTAGTTACAAAATCTGGAATTTTCAAAAATTCTAAACTTTTGAACGGCACCTCGTATTTTTCGTTTATTTTCCTTTAAGGTATTAACAAATCTAGCCATAAGTTTTTCAGGTGGTCGTATTCTCTCTTCCATAATGGCGTTCTTTTTTATTATCATAAGTGGATATCTTATACCAGAAAAAAATGATTTCGATCGGTTATAGAGCGGCCCTAACAAATAAAAAATACATAAACGTAAACATTTCATTAAAATCCATGAAAAATCAGAGAGCATGTTTATTTCTTGGGTGCGAAGTTATTTTTTTAAATTTAAGGCAAATAAAACGATAATTGGCCCCTAAACAAATAAATAAATTTATAATTGCTTCCTATATTTTGGAACTTAAATCGCTGGGTCTTTAATGCCATCAAAATTACGACACAATCTGCGTTCTAAGGCGATTTTTTTTTATTCACCTACATGCAAGACGAATTCATTTCAGGGCGTCTTTTACGTACAAAAACAAAGATTTACATTAACAAATTATATGCAAAATGACAATATGATTTACAACAAATACATCATTTTGACTTAACGTTTACCAAGCGAATTCTGTATCAATTTCGCCTTATATGAATTCGCCTTGCCTGCATGTATTTTTTTCAAAAGCCGTAAAAGCAAAAACCAAATATATGTAAACTTTGGCAACTCTTACGCAAAAGTAAAAACAAAATACATGTACAATACATTTTGTGGTTGTACTTATAACACCACCTTAAATGAATTCGCCTTGACACGTTCTAAAAAAAAAATAACAAAATAGAAATACAAACATTTATAAAATAATTCATTAACGTTTTTTAAGAAAAAATAATTGCAATCAACAGAAACTGAATTCTCTATGTACCCTCAATACTCAAAAATGTTGAAAAAAAGTCTAAATTAATATTTTTTGACTAACTCGAGAAAAAGTCACTTAAATATTGAAAGCGCTTTGCTCTCGTTGATCTCAAAAACATTTTGGTAATATGTTTGTGAGAGCATCTTCTTTTTTTTAACATCAGGTACGTTAAGTAGAATGAATCTACCTAATGGAAAATCTAATTATTCTGTTCTAAATATGTCGCAACGAAATATTGCACTTAGAGCTACAAAGATATAATGAAAAGAAGAGCCTCGTAGTACAGGTAGGTGATCTCCTAAATACCACACAATTTTGATTCGTTGTTCTTAAATGTACTTATATGCTCTTATTTGAGAAGATCTCCCATGTCCACCAAAATGTTTTGAAAATTAACTCTACAAAAGAAGCCCGTTACAGATATTTGCGGCTGCGAAAATCCAGTGACTGAATCCAATTTGCTACGAACGAATACGGTAAAAAAAAAAAAACTCGTTCACCTAAGTGTGCGAGCCAGAATTAAAACTTCCGATTCTACAAAGAGATAGAGAGTTAAGTATGGGGATAGTAGTGGTAGTAGTCATTAGTAGTAAAAAATTGTCGTAATAATTTTGATCGTAGCAGTAGTAGTTTTAGCGGCTACTACCCTTTCGTAGTAATAGTACTTAGTGATACTTAGTAGTAATATTATTGAAAACATTAGTAGAGATTAGTAAAAATAGTAGTAACATTAGTAAAAAGTTGTAGTAGAAATTTGTAAAAATAGTAGTAGCATTAGTAAAAAATAGAAGTAGAAATTAGTAAAAATAGTAGTAGTAATAGTAGTAGTAGTGCGAGAAATTAGTAAGAAAGCAGTAGTAATTAGTAGAGCACTAGAAAAAATAGGAGTGGAAATTAGCAAAAATAGCATTAAAAATAGTTGTAGTAATTAGTAATCAAATTAGCAGTAGAAATCAGAAAAAATATTAGTAGTTATTAGTAGTACAATTAGCAAGAATGGTAGTAAATGTTAATAAAAACTAGTTGTGGAAATAAAATAGTAAAAATATTAGTAGTACATAGATGGATGCACATCATACATACAGACACATTGATATGATCGCTACCGCAGTAGGTATGTTTGTTTTTCCTCATACAAGCGTCATGTGAGCACTTCGTTACGCGATATCGGCACGACTTGCGTGACGCGATGTAAAAAATCACTCTCATACCGCTAAAGATGTTTTACTTCAAATTGTTATCTTCAAACTAATAAGTACCTATTCGGTGATAGTTTTTCGTAGAATTTACAAAATATCAGATTACGATAGATTCCGTGGTAGATGGAAGTTTTCGCACTTATTCTTTAAAGGTCAATAAAAAAAAGGGTTTGGAAGCGAAAATATATATTAAACAACATTTCCAATAAAATCCCTTTTGTTTTGTTTAATTTTTTCTTATCAGAGCGTAAACATATCTAAGCGCGTTTGCGCGTTTGTTGAAATTTTTAAACAAATATCTCTTTAAAAATTCATCACCAACTTCTAAAAACCGCACCCAACTAGCTAGCTTTTCATGTCCTGTTCCACTTCACATGCATGCATTCCCCCGTATAATTGATACCGATCTTTGTGAACTTATGAAAAACTCGCACTTCTATGCTTGATGTATGTAAATATTCAGAGGTCGTAATTTTCGTAAACAATTCAGCAGCAATTGGGATTTTCTTCCCGTTGGTCGCATGCTATAACTGCCCATCATTCCATGTCTGACTTGTCTGACTCCTAATTTTACGCTCTTCTGGTCAAAAGCTGCAGCTTCTCTCTTTAGCGCTCTTTCAAATTTCGGATGAAACTTCGTCGCGGAAACCTTATTATAAACTCTTTGGCATTTTTAGTATATTCACCACGAAGAGTGTGGCTTAGCTATTGCGAGTAGTTAATTTTGTTACATACATAGATAATTCGAATTCGTATATTTTACGTCATAGCAAATAGGCCTCGGAAGGTACATAGGTGTGTTATTGTCCAACGTATAACACTTTCACTTACAAATTATAATATATCGCAATTTTGCACACGAGAGGAGCGAGTAAAGCCGAAAGGCAGGCTGACGCTTGCGGCTACGATAAAACGCCACATTTCAGTGGTAGCTGAGCAACGCGCCCAACGGTGTACATCATTGCGGTAGGCAAAAACAAAGAAGCATCAGCAGCAGCAGTAGCGGCGGCACAGATACCAACCAATAACAAGTTTCAAATTAAAAATTATTGGCGAAAGTTTGATTAGATATTAGGATGCAAAACGATGTATGACGGAAATGAACATATTAGATGTCAAAATGTGCATACATACAAGGCGAACGACAGTATGCCAGTTAAAATAAAAATTCCATCACAATAATTTCACTGAAGCAAACAGCAATTGCTAAAAACGTAAATAGGAAAAATTGCATGCTACACCATTCGAAAAGCTTTCAAACGAAAAGCGCAAAATTGAAAACTTACACTACGTTACAGAAAAACTGCAATACAAATAAATTCGATAACCACCAGTCAGTCAGTCATAATAACAAATACCAAACAGTCAATGAAAACAGCCACACCAAAACTAGCCAAAAAAAAAAAACAAAAACAACGAGCTCTAAAAGCCGTACACATACAAATGCACTGGCTATTTGACAACTCGAATATTTGGGCTCGAAGGCGATCGGCTGCTGGCCTATTGGCCTACTACGAATACCAATACTTGGCTTGCTGTGCGAAAACCATAGTGAGACCACAATGTACAATAGTAATAGCAGCTTGTGACCTCCGTAGCGGTTGCATTGGGCCGCTGTGACGTGCGTGACAACCTTACTCGAACACTCGTGATTTGATTTTGCTAGCAGCGATTATTCAACAATTCGTGGTACACTCGCATTTGTTGCAGACGCACATACTAACTTCCTCTCTCTCTCTCTCTCGCTAGCCCAAGCAAAAATATGCAGCTTTAAATAATTCGTTCCTGCAATTATACACTCGTTAGTTATCCAAAGGATATTAGGTCTCAAGGGAAATATTCGTCGTAATCGGCAGCAGCAACAACAGCTGGTTTTTGCTGAGTTTTTTTCAACTTCGAAGTATCTTCGACTAATTTTGGCGCCTGGCATGCTGTTATTGCTTTTGCCGCGCCTACAAATTGCAACGAAATGGCATTCAAAATAATAAATCAACATGAAGGACTTAGGTACGTGTGTGTATGTGTATTAGTCGCTCACCACACACACACACACTCACACGAAGTTACTCTTTCACGTTTAAAGAGAGTTCCACAAAGAAAATGTATTGGCAGAGCTTTCGTGCACTGATGCTGTGTATTGTTGCTGAAATATTTCGAAAAAAAATTAAAATATTAAAAAGAAATTATGAAGCAATTAATAAGCAATGAAACAAGTTGCTTTAAATACACTTGAAACTAAAAACAAACATCATACTGCTCTTGTATGTTTATCTAAATTTACTTTTTTAACATATCCGCAATATCAGTCGGTATGCTTTATGACACTTGACAGAAAACTCCACCTGTTTTGCATAAAATCCATTTACTGATGTCTCCTTTTCCCATGCATAAATTATGTTAAAGAATTGCAATTGTCTTGCTGCCGAATTTTTATACTTAAATACCTCTTATCTTTACCCATCTCTCTGCTTAAAATCAAGCAAAAGCTTTGACCTAGAAAATGCTTTTTCTCCATTTGTTTTACTCAGTTTTCTTATTTTAGCAAAATATAAAGCTACATATGCACATATCTATGTGTGCATTTTGATAAAATGGCATTAAGAACCTGTACCGAAGGCTACCACTTTGGGATGGTCATCGAAATTTGTAGTAAGGAAATTAATTCACAGCTACAGGCTATCCAGGTAGATGGGGTGGTTCCGAAAAGGTTTTATTGGGTAATTTCCGGTAATTTTGTACGTACAAGACATCAAAAATAAATAACAGCAGAAATGGAGGGACAACTACGAAAAATGAAGATATAATTAAAATTTACAAAAACAAGGAAGATGTTGCCTGTGCAATGCTCCGGGTCGATATTTGCTTTGTTCTGCTAGTTTTTTATAATAACAAGAATACGCCCACAAATTTGCGATTAATTTCATAAAAGAATATTGGCGGAAAATGATTTACAGATTTTTAATAAATATTGCAACAACAAACTTTTAACTAATGTAAACAAAACAAACTAACTCGAAAAATGGCAGATCATTTGTTTCATTTCTGGTACCACAAATAAGTTAAGATAAGGAGAATTTTTTGTGTTACACGAAAAAACTTTTCATAAGGATATCGATACTTAGTTCGCGTTTCACGTGAAATGGCTATCAACATCCATTCAAATTGCTTTGCTGTGAAGTATCTATGACAAAGTAGTAATCACTTCATGTCGTAGACTTAGCAACATGTTTCACAGCTTTTAAAATCCATTCACAATTAAAAATTTGCATGAACAGTCACAGTTAGCTGCGTTATTTAAAGAATTGTGTTTGTATTATTTGTTTACATTTACCTTTATGTGGCATCTATTTGGCGCTTCGATTATTTTGGTTGCTAGCAACATTTCACCGTAATAAAAATGCATGTTGCTGGCGTAATTTCCCAGCTGTGAAGTTATTACTAACCTTTACACTAACTTTTACTTCAAAAAGTTACAGAAATAAGCTACGTTGCTCACATTGGGGTCGAAGGTAAAGAGATCGTCAACGGTCTGGTCAGAAAGGGTTCAAAAACATTATTAATGGGACGTGATCAATATTGCGTTCTGAGCTGGTCATCCTCATTCATGCGTGGCCGATCCCCAAAGTATTGTGAGTCCGTCCACCGAGTTATCCTGTAAAATCAGGATTAGGAGCGTGCGGCAGTGATACAAAAAATCTTTCAGATCGCAGCGCACCTTCGTTTCTAATTCACCGTATTATTTATCGACATCGTCCGGAGTGTTTAACGTGATTACAATACAATGCATTAATAAACGCTCGAAGCCTATCGTAAACCTCTGTCTTATGGTCGGTAAGACACCAGGTTGTATTGCAACTCCACATTCGACCTTAGCAAACCACGCCCTTCCAGCATTTAGGTTTTAAACCATACCCAATGAACAGGACAGGTGTCTGCCACGGGCAGATCGTACTCAGAGGCTTCCTGTTCCACATTTAACCGGAATAAAGTGGTGTCCGGTCACACTTCGTAACCAAGACCAGTTAAGCTGTAATTCCGCGTTCGGACTGATAGCCATTTAAGTCCAGAGTATTGTGGGAGTTCGTTCGGCAGCGTTCCAGACTGCAAAGCCCAAGCAGTGTTCTCGCGAAAGCGGAGAACTGTTGACCGTACTAGAGTGTTAAACCTTGCAGTTAGATCTCACCTTGGGATGCAACGCCCCCTGCAGCGCCAGACGGATCCCCGGCCAGATTTCGCGGTCGAAACTGCCACCTGCCGAGCTCCCATACCGCCCTGGATCTTATCGAGTTCAACTTTTTCAACTTTTTGCAACTTTTCTGACATCTCGTGCAACTTTTCTAACACCTCTTGGCAACGCTTTTAGAAGTCTTCTCTGCATTTTTATTAATTTGGGCGGCAGCCACATTGCAGCTCTTGAATAGGGATTCTCATCCCCGGCCAGAGCCCGCATCATGACTACCGCCCTCACCAATAACCATCTTTCGCCACACGCCAATCCAGGAGCAGCCTAGTTGTGGGTCACACGGGAGATAAATGCGCCCTCTCTTGAACTGTTCCCTTCATTATCAACTAGTTTTACGTCTTTTCGGACGGTGGGTGCGCAATCCTGTCGACAGAGCCTCGTTAGCGATAACGAGAGGGATCACAAAGCGCACAGGCAGTGGGTGAGGTTGTCTTGAGAAGGAGCGCTTGTGATTTACATCACTCACCCTTGACCCCAGTAATTATCTAGATATATAGCTGTCATTCAAGCAAGTCCAACGGTTTGTAATCATTAGATATTTTACACTATTAAAATTGCTCACAATTTAACACTATCAATTCCTATGTTAGTTAAATTTGAACAAAAATAAATGTTACGGGTATTTTACTGAAATAACATCAAATGTGCGACTAGCATTTATACTTGTAATAATAAACAATGTTCGACTTAAACTTTCAGAATTCCTATTGGGTTGTGACAGTAATTTAATAATAATAATACTGTTGTAATCTTGGTAAACATAAAAAAAAATAAAAGAAAATCACATTTTCCATGCATACACTTAGGCTTTTATGCTGGAATTTTTTTTTGTTGCATTGCTACATACATAATTATATAAATGCTGTTGAAAAATTTAGGCTTTAACCCAATAATAAAATTAAAACGCTCCCTTCTGCTCTTTAGAAGAAGAGAAGGATGGGTGAGAGAGAGAGAGAGAGAGAGAGAGTGAGTGAGTGTGAGTAGTAAGCATTCTCTCCTCACCTATTGCTTTTAACTGCTAGTAAAATAATTATACGAGACTACACACACGAACACATATTGACAAATAATTTGACAGCTTTTTGTAGCAGCTCGCTGACGTCATTAGCTTATTATGCATACATACATAGATTTAGCCGTATGTTTCTATATTTCTCATTTCGGATCTTGTTTTTCCTTTTATGAACTACATACCTGTATATGTATATGTGTGATGATCATTTACACACACACACACACTTATACATTTATGTATATATGTATTTAGTATAAATTTTCTACACCTCTATGCATTATGTCATATTTACATAAATTGTTATTTACTAAAGTACTGTCGGTACTTAATTATTATTTAAATCATCATCACTTACATCACACACATACATACATACATACATACATTCAACTTTATATTCATACAACTGTAAACATTTATATGCATGTTATTATTACATCCAGTGGCCTTGACCGCATGTAGTGGTGTCTGTAGCTACGTCGTACAAACAACAAAAACACAATGCAGCAGTGAGCTGCCACCTAGCTGTGTTGCTCAGCCATGCAAATACTTTCATACAAAATGGTAAATACGTTTATATGTATATAGTGCGTTTTGAACGAACAAGAGTTGCTGCATTAATTTTTGCTCTGCTTGCCTGCTAAAATCACCAGAGTGAGGGTGTTGCAAAGCCACTTAATTTTTCATCTATTACATATGGCTGATTCAAAATAAAAGCAAGAGAGCTTCCAAGTATTCGGCAGGCCAATAAATAGTAAGGCGCAATAAACAGTGGAGTTAAAGTGGAGACTTATTTTCATTTTAGTTGCAGAAAGTGAACCAATGTTGTTTTTGAACAACATCAATGTGAGAGATTTGCGCTCGGCTATGGCCAGCTGTCTGTTTTAGTATGTGAAAATCAAATTGCATGCATTTTGTGTAGATTAGTCTGCGTCATACCGTATGGGTAATGGTGCGTGAGCCAAGTGTGCAACGTGTGCGCACTATCACCTGCATACCAACTTTTTTGAACTGGCCCTTTTTTATCAAATTATTTGCTTTTATTTGGAATATGTAAAGTATTGCGTATTTAAATAAAATATAAAGAAATAGTTATTTTTTCACTCAAAACTATTTGCAAAATACATAAGTACCTTAATAACGGGTTTCTCAATAGGGACGCTACAAAAGTAGACCGATAGTGACAGCAAACGACGCCATATTTTTCCCCGTTCTTTTGACATTTCTCTTCAGTAAGGTTTGCCATTTCATCATGGAAAGATATACGATCCAACAACGAGTCGAAATTATTAAAATTTACTACCGAAATTCGGAGTCAATGGCTTCAACTTTAAGAGCGCTACGTCCAATTTATGGTCGTTGTCATTTCTGGCTGAATGGCTTCGTCAATAAGCAAAATATGCGTTATTGGACAGGCAGTAATCCATACGTACTCCATGAGTCAACATTGCATCCCGAAAAAATTACGGTTTGGTGCGGTTTATGGGTCGGCGGCGTCATTGGGCCATAATTCTTCCGTGATCATCAAGACCGGCACGTTACTGTGAATGGGAATCGCTACCGCTCAATGATAACCGAATATTTTATATTTTTGGCCCGAATTGGATGATATGGACTTGGACAATATGTGGTTTCAAGAGTACGGCGCCACAAGCCACACAGCGAATGTCACAATCGATTTATTGAAAACCAAGTTTGGTGAACGTTTTATCTCACGAAATCGCCCAGTCAATTGGCCGCCTCGGTCGTGCGATTTGACGTCGTTAGACTATTTCCTGTGGGGCTACGTCAAGTCTATGGTCTATGCCAACAAGCCAGCGACGATTGATGAACTTCGTACGAATATCGAACGTGAAATTGCAGCCGTATCGGCCGATTTGTGCTTGAAAACCTTCGAAAATTGGGTTCAGCGTCTGGACTTCTGCAAGCGTGCCCGTGGTGCTCATGCAAAAGAAATCGAATTCCATACAGAATGGCATCGAATGTACTTTCACAAGAATAAAGAATTTAATTCATATCCCAAACCGTTCCTGTTTTATTTTAAAAAAAATGGTGCAGCGTTCCTATTGAAAAACCCCTGTAGATCGGTCTAGTGATTGCCGCTGCTATGTACATTATTTCTAAACAAAAATCATAAATAACCGTTATTTATTCTAAGTGGTGCGAACCGCTGAACCGAACCGCAACCAATCTTTGGAGCGGTTTTCAGCCCTTTTTAAAAGTCACTGAAATATTTTTGTTGCTGGCATTCAGAAATAAAATTCCTGAAACCCCCTTATTTGTATTTTTGATGCTGAAATGCTCCCATAGCTTCTGTGTACAACTCCGCATCAAAAAGAAAAATTAATAAAAACATAACTTACATTTTTTTAACAGAAAAAGCTATGTTGTACAAACTCTGATATTTTTAAATAAAAAGCAAAAAAAAAGTCTAAGTTTTGGCACAACCGACTTTATATAGCCACCGCAAGTTTTTACTAGAAATAAACATTTGTTGTAAGCAATCAAAAAAGTTAATCTTATAAATAAAAATGAATGAAGTCCTTTATAGGAGTCAAAAATACTCAACAGATATTTATGAAATTTTATATATGTAAATATATATATATATATATATATAAATTTGGAAAAGTGTGCGGTGTCATGCACCCATGGAAGAGAATATTTGAATACGTGATATATCTACAACTACTCGGTGCAGAGGAACAATATTTGGGTATGTCTTATTGATCATTGTATATCGTTTTGGAAAAAATGGGCGGTGTCACGCTCTACTCAATAAACAGGTCTAATTCCCTGTAACTCCACAACTATTTTTTATGCAGATGTATTGTACAACATTCGGTAGATAGGATATATGAGGCTATATATTATTTGTTGATGAAAAAAAAATGGGCTCACGCCTTCATTTAAGACGAGCAATTTCGTCAATGTCGTCATTTACCGTATCTTCCCAGCTATTTGACGTAGGTATATGATATTCGATTTGTACATATTTTCTTTAGATCAAGATATAAAGAATGTTGTAACCTCAAACGTACAAAAGAAAGTTAGTATGATTTTAGCGTACCCCCTTATCATAATTTTTTAATTATCTCTCTCTGTAATTACATATATTCTTTAGACAAAATTTGAAAGAATTCGCGACATAATTCAGTAAAACATTGAATATTTTGATTTGTTATAAACCACCGTTATATGAGAGGTGAGCGTAGTTTTTAGCATGATTTCTCAAATTTTGGAAATTGTGCTTTTTAATTAGAAAAGCAAATTGTACGTTATGTGGTAGAAATTGACAAATAAGTTTTGGAGATATACCCAATTGCTCTAAAGTGGGACTTCATTCTCAAACCCAATCTTGTCTATAAAATTTGAGCAAATTACCTTGTACAGCTAATAAATACCGTATTATTTAGATTTTCCTAACTTACCGTCATTTGAGAGGTGGGCATGGAATTCGAAGTTTCGGAATTTTGCTTATCGACTTGAAATGTAATGTGTGTACCAAATTTTGTGGAGATTGGTAGCATAGATTTTGCGAAAGAGGACGCTACCACGGCTATTCCCAAAATTTGATTAATCTTTTGTATTTGCTTCTGCAAATTCATTATGCATATTAAATTTTAGCGAATTCTCTTTAATAGTTACTTAAATTTCGGGTATTTTCTTTTTTGAAAATTACCGTTACATGAGAGGTGGGCATAGTTGTGGCGATTTGTATAATTTTTGGTAGACTTTGGTAGCACGGTTTCGGAGATATACTTATTCGCTCTAAAGTGGGTGGTGCGCCGCCGTTTTCCAAAGTTCTTTGATTTGGTATATCTTTTTAGTGCACCCCAATCCTTCATATTAAATTTGAGCTAATTGTCCTTGATGCTACCTTAAATAACGCTTTATTTTTAATTTTTGTAAATTACCGTTATGGGCGTGGCTTTTTCCGATGTTTTGTCAAGTAGTTTCGGTGATATAAACTTTTCTTATAAAGTGGGCGGCCACGGCCATTTTCCAAAAAAAAATTCCCACGTTTGATTATCACAAAGCAACCGTTATGCGTTTGGGTATACAAAAAATGCGAACATGTTAGTTAAAAAATTACAACTTAAGACAATAAACATAGTTTATAGACATACATACACATTTCTTTTTGCAACTTTGCATTATAGTATACAATCGAAATTAAAATTTAGTGCCTGCCACTAAAATCTTCATCGTCAGTTTCACTCCGCACATAATTTAAAGTAGAAAGATGTGTCAAATAGGGGATATCAGTGGAAGTGGAACGTACTTCCTCAAATGAACTAGCAGAATTGATGACTTCATCCTCAACTGGTATGTTTTTTAGGGAAGTATCCTTTCGCCTTATTTCGTTATTGCAGACATTATATGCTTCACTAATAAATATATTCATACTGTCCAATTTTCACACAATTAAAGCCACTTTTTGATGTTTAAAAGCACACGTATTTTTTAAAGTTTTCAGAAATTTATACTAACACTATAATAATATAGAAATCATAATATTTTACAATAAACAGTAACAGAACAAGCAATGTGTAGCGAAGTTTGTTTAAAAAACCTGCGCAAAAATAGCAGAAAATACCCCTCGATGTGGGTATTTATTTGGGTAAACACCCTGCTTTTACTCACGAAGTAAATTTACCCGGTAAAAATACATCTTTAAGCATAAGCGAACTCGAGTTACAACATCAAGATGAATAATCTAAATTGCAGTAGAAGTTCGGCCATACATTGGGCTATTTGATGTAAGTCAAGTTATTATTATATTTTTATTACACAGAGCAAAAATACCGCCTACAACGTCCTATAATTCTGAACCAAATTTAGAGGGTTTCTCCTTGAGTTTTTTTTTTTTTTAATTATAAGCCCTTCTTATTATGAGGGGATTTCTCTTTTCAGTAAAACTAAGAAGTTAATTGGTAAAACTAAGATTAAACCTTTTCATTGTAATTAAGAAGGTGCCTTTTTGGAACTAAGATGAAAACCTCTTTTATATAATTGAAAAGGGTATCTTGCTTTTCATTAGAATCTACTTTAAATTTTAATAAGCTGAATACCTTATCATCATAAAATTATTGTCATCAAATGTTTTTTTAGGTAGATAAGTTTCTGAAAATAAGTATTGCCAAAAAAATTGTTTCTATCTGGCTACCTCTCGCTCTTCTTGGCCACCAAGCTTTTTTCGACGATGGTCTCTTTAATTAAAGCTGAACATTTTAGCTCCGTGCATAAACCATTTGAACGCAATTGATTGACTTCTAATGTTTTGTGTTTTACAAAACCATCAATTATATATTCAGTTATCTATCCCAGAAGATATAACAAAATCCCAAAATAATCAGTTGTTCAATTTCTTACTGCAAGAATACTTTCGCTGCATTGCCAGCATAACCTACATTAGATTATATAAATGCACATTTATACATACATACATATGTATGTATGCATAGTGAATGCAGAAGGGAAAACAATCACATTAAAAAAAAAAACACAGAAAACAACAAACAACTCCTTACTCAATCACAATTCATATTATCATGTCATACAGGTATAACAAAAGCTTAAATGCAAATGCTACTTGAGTTATTTGGGTTAGCAGCATTGTTTGGTTCGTAATAATTATCAGCTCATTAAATTTCAACAGTTTGATAACTAGAACCCTACTCTGATGAAGGTAGCGCCAATTTATTCATAGATTTTCATTTGCGTAAGCAATTGGTACAATTGGCATTAAAGGCTTAGCCGTACTTAATGAGATGGTAAACAATTGTGAAAATATGTCAGCTGTAGTGCAACTGCAACAATTCAAAAGTATCTGAACACATATGCCTACTCTAAAGAGATAGTAAATATTAGATATGTAAGTATTGCCATTATCAATTGGATATTGGTATGTATGTATGTATGTGTTCACATACGAGCGTACATTTTGAATACAAAAGCTAGGTGTACCCATTTTCGTGTTGCCTCCTAATTCGGTGATATTTTGGGCAACAAATTTTAAATAAAGAAATAATAAAGTAATAACCACTTTTTAAATGAAGAAGCTATGAAATTGATTAGAATTTGGCATGTTTCCAAATTCATATTTCGCAGCCTAAATGTATCAATATTGTAATCAAAATTTGCATTTAGTTAGCAGTTAAATTCAAAATATCGGTCAAACTCCAAAAGTCAGTGAAAAGTGTTCGCAAAATCGCTAAGAGAGTGGCGAAAAATTCATAAGGAGCTAACCCCTTCCTTGACATTAAAAAATTGCAAAGAAGCTTTTGCGCATCCTTATATATTAAAACGAGTGATACTAAAAAAAAAATTCAAAACCTTAAATGAAAAATTGCACACAAATAGGCAAATATATTCAATATTTTTTTTTTTAGATATGCCTATTTTTGTGCTAAGCACAAAATTGGCAACATTTAAACCTTTCTGTTTAGTTGTTTGTTTTTTTTTTCGTTTTTGGTAAAGGGGTTTTCAATAGGAATGCTACAAAAGTAGACCGATAGTGACAGCAAACGACGTCATAGTTTTTCCCGCTCTTTTGACATTTCTCTTCACTAAGGTTTGCCATTTCATCATGGAAAGATATACGATCCAACAACGAGTTTAAATTATTAAAATTTACTACCTGAAATCCGGAGTCAATGGCCTCAACTTTAAGAGCGCTACGTCCAATTCATGGTCGTCCTCATTTCTGGCTGAATGGCTTCGTCAATAATCAAAATATGCACTATAGGACATGCAGCAATCCACACGTACTCCATGAGTCAACATTCCATCATACTGTCCAATTTTCACACAATTAAAGCCACTTTTTGATGTTTAAAAGCACACGTATTTTTTAAAGTTTTCAGAAATTTATACTAACACTATAATAATATAGAAATCATAATATTTTACAATAAACAGTAACAGAACAAGCAATGTGTAGCGAAGTTTGTTTAAAAAACCTGCGCAAAAATAGCAGAAAATACCCCTCGATGTGGGTATTTATTTGGGTAAACACCCTGCTTTTACTCACGAAGTAAATTTACCCGGTAAAAATACATCTTTAAGCATAAGCGAACTCGAGTTACAACATCAAGATGAATAATCTAAATTGCAGTAGAAGTTCGGCCATACATTGGGCTATTTGATGTAAGTCAAGTTATTATTATATTTTTATTACACAGAGCAAAAATACCGCCTACAACGTCCTATAATTCTGAACCAAATTTAGAGGGTTTCTCCTTGAGTTTTTTTTTTTTTTAATTATAAGCCCTTCTTATTATGAGGGGATTTCTCTTTTCAGTAAAACTAAGAAGTTAATTGGTAAAACTAAGATTAAACCTTTTCATTGTAATTAAGAAGGTGCCTTTTTGGAACTAAGATGAAAACCTCTTTTATATAATTGAAAAGGGTATCTTGCTTTTCATTAGAATCTACTTTAAATTTTAATAAGCTGAATACCTTATCATCATAAAATTATTGTCATCAAATGTTTTTTTAGGTAGATAAGTTTCTGAAAATAAGTATTGCCAAAAAAATTGTTTCTATCTGGCTACCTCTCGCTCTTCTTGGCCACCAAGCTTTTTTCGACGATGGTCTCTTTAATTAAAGCTGAACATTTTAGCTCCGTGCATAAACCATTTGAACGCAATTGATTGACTTCTAATGTTTTGTGTTTTACAAAACCATCAATTATATATTCAGTTATCTATCCCAGAAGATATAACAAAATCCCAAAATAATCAGTTGTTCAATTTCTTACTGCAAGAATACTTTCGCTGCATTGCCAGCATAACCTACATTAGATTATATAAATGCACATTTATACATACATACATATGTATGTATGCATAGTGAATGCAGAAGGGAAAACAATCACATTAAAAAAAAAAACACAGAAAACAACAAACAACTCCTTACTCAATCACAATTCATATTATCATGTCATACAGGTATAACAAAAGCTTAAATGCAAATGCTACTTGAGTTATTTGGGTTAGCAGCATTGTTTGGTTCGTAATAATTATCAGCTCATTAAATTTCAACAGTTTGATAACTAGAACCCTACTCTGATGAAGGTAGCGCCAATTTATTCATAGATTTTCATTTGCGTAAGCAATTGGTACAATTGGCATTAAAGGCTTAGCCGTACTTAATGAGATGGTAAACAATTGTGAAAATATGTCAGCTGTAGTGCAACTGCAACAATTCAAAAGTATCTGAACACATATGCCTACTCTAAAGAGATAGTAAATATTAGATATGTAAGTATTGCCATTATCAATTGGATATTGGTATGTATGTATGTATGTGTTCACATACGAGCGTACATTTTGAATACAAAAGCTAGGTGTACCCATTTTCGTGTTGCCTCCTAATTCGGTGATATTTTGGGCAACAAATTTTAAATAAAGAAATAATAAAGTAATAACCACTTTTTAAATGAAGAAGCTATGAAATTGATTAGAATTTGGCATGTTTCCAAATTCATATTTCGCAGCCTAAATGTATCAATATTGTAATCAAAATTTGCATTTAGTTAGCAGTTAAATTCAAAATATCGGTCAAACTCCAAAAGTCAGTGAAAAGTGTTCGCAAAATCGCTAAGAGAGTGGCGAAAAATTCATAAGGAGCTAACCCCTTCCTTGACATTAAAAAATTGCAAAGAAGCTTTTGCGCATCCTTATATATTAAAACGAGTGATACTAAAAAAAAAATTCAAAACCTTAAATGAAAAATTGCACACAAATAGGCAAATATATTCAATATTTTTTTTTTTTAGATATGCCTATTTTTGTGCTAAGCACAAAATTGGCAACATTTAAACCTTTCTGTTTAGTTGTTTGTTTTTTTTTTCGTTTTTGGTAAAGGGGTTTTCAATAGGAATGCTACAAAAGTAGACCGATAGTGACAGCAAACGACGTCATAGTTTTTCCCGCTCTTTTGACATTTCTCTTCACTAAGGTTTGCCATTTCATCATGGAAAGATATACGATCCAACAACGAGTTTAAATTATTAAAATTTACTACCTGAAATCCGGAGTCAATGGCCTCAACTTTAAGAGCGCTACGTCCAATTCATGGTCGTCCTCATTTCTGGCTGAATGGCTTCGTCAATAATCAAAATATGCACTATAGGACATGCAGCAATCCACACGTACTCCATGAGTCAACATTCCATCCCGAAAAAATTACGGTTTGGTGCGGTTTATGGGTCGGCGGCGTCATTGGGCCATACTTCTTCCGTGATCATCAAGACCGGCACGTTACTGTGAATGGGAGTCGCTACCGCTCAATGATAACCGAATATTTTATATTTTTGGCCCGAATTGGATGATATGGACTTGGACAATATGTGGTTTCAAGAGTACGGCGCCACAAGCCACACAGCGAATGTCACAATCGATTTATTGAAAACCATGTTTGGTGAACGTGTTATCTCAGGAAATGGCCCAGTCAATTGGCCGCTTCGGTCGTGCGATTTGACGCCGTTAGACTATTTCCTGTGGGGCTACGTCGAGTCTATGGTCTATGACAACAAGCCAGCGGCCGATTTTTGCTTGAAAACCCTCGAAAATTGGGTTCAACGTCTGGACTACTGCAAGCGTGCCCATGGTGCCCATGCAAAAGTAATCGAGTTCCATGTACTTTCACAGGAATAAAGAATTTAATTCATATCCCAACCCGTTTTTTGTTTTATTTAAAAAAAAAAAACTTTTGTGCGTTCCTATTGCAAGACCCGATATATGCACAGAGCTTAAAAGTTCACCTAAAGGGTGTTTTTTAGTTTGGTAGGACTTTAAGTTGAAATAAAACAAATAAAAAATGAAGTATGATGCCAAATTTTTTTTTATGTGAAGGATGTTTTCATGACATTTAATATTTAAAAACGATTTCTGGCATATGTCCGCCACGACTAGCTTTGGTGAATCGGATCCAATTTTGAATTTCCATGTTGTGCGTGGACAAAGTCCAACTTGTTGAGCACGGCGGCGAATAGACAAATTTGGATCTTCTCCAACACTATCACTTACAGTACCAATATTTTCTTCTGAACGTACAGTTCTTTGTCTTGTTGTTGGTTTTTCAGCGAGTAGAGTAAATGTTGTTCGAAATTTATCAACAGTTCGACGAATAAGCTGCTCTGATGCTTATGATGATGATTATGTGGACCATAAAATGCACGAAGTGCTCTATAAGTTTGGCGAACAGAACACTGATTTTTTAAATAAATTTACACAATTTATAAACGTTCTTGTGGCGTCATTCTTTCCATGATGATTTGCTAATGCTTACTAAACAGAAATGTCAAAACGAAATGGCATTTACCAGCTGTCAAGTGACAGCTATCCCTATCGAAAGTTCTATCTGTCTAAAAAAACACCCGTTATAATGAAAAAGATCGTCGTCCAAAAAAGCTTAGAGACTAAGGAGAGCGAGAGGGTGTAAGACTGAAGAAACTTTTCCTAGAAAATCTTCTTATTTTTTTTTTGAATTTCTTCTTAAATTTACTGAAAAGAAATTTGACTGAAAACAAGAAGATAACTTATTGCTTATTCATTTGTATGGAATTTTGGCCACAAATATGCAACTGTAAGAAGAAATCACCTTGTTTTTATGTTAAAAATAAAATAATTAGTAAATTAAATTTAGCTGGAATTTTATTGAGTTTATTGATATGCAAAACTTTTTATTTTTAAAATACAAATACATATGCAAAACCTTCTATAATATTAAATTATTATAATTATCTGTAATTTACCTTAAAAACTTCTGGTGGCAATAATATATAAATCTTAATAAATAGTTTGAAAAGTTCATCGGCTTATTGAAATTGAGAGGAGATCCTATTCAAACCCAAGATTCCCTTCTAAATTTTACTAAAGAGTTTTTCATCTTAGTTTTACAGGTTATCTACTTAATTGTATTGATAAGATTTTTATCCTAATTCATCGGGTCGCATTGTTAATTATATTGAAAAGTTTTCATTTTAGTTTTAAAGATTGTTTTCTTGATTTTATTTAAAGGATATACCCAGTCGTAATAAGAAGGGTTTCTTATTGGAAAAAAATCATAGAGAAATCTGCTAAATTTTGTTCTGAATTAAAGAGCATTTGAGGTGGTATTTTCGTTCTGTTCTAAATATAATTTATAAAGATTTAACAATTCCACTAAATAATGAATGTCACACATTTTCTCATAGCCTATTTTCGTGTCACATTTCTAGCTTAATTACGACTGTTTCTGATTCTTGAAATACTGATGTTATATGCATTTTGAATTATTTTTCGTATGCGTAAACAAACGTAGAAAGCGATTTTACTTTTGTATTTCTCTTATCTCTGTAAACAACATAAGCGAATGGATTGTTTGATGTTTTTACTATAAATTTTGTTTTTTATTTTTTAAATAAATCTATGCAAATTATGTAGATTCAGGTTTTGTTAAGTGTAAAATTTTGACCAGATGACAACGATTATTTGGCCACCAGATAGATACTGTGTTTGAGTTTCTGAGTTTAAAGTCGTATTGAATAAAACAACTGTTATTTATTAATTCAGTCGACCAGGCACAGCCAAGAGCTGATGCAGATGAACTCGAATTCGGACTGAAATGTTGACGAATAACATAATTAAAATAACTAAACAGTTGTTACAGTTAACACTATCTTAAGCTCGAAAACTTAAACACAGTAAAAATTTTGTAATAAAAAACTGCCCTTTTCATATTTAACAACGGAAATAAGAACGCTCTTGTACGGAAAAATGATAAAAGCGATTAAATTTTCGATATTTTGTTAAAGTTCTATTAATCATAAAAGACAAAAAAAGCCTCTGGACTAATAAAAAGCAATGTCAGAGTTTTACTGCTTTTTGCTCGGCTAAAAATGGAATCATGTTAATTCAAGCGATAACCCGGCAGATTTAGGTAGCCGCGGATTATCTCCCCAAGAATTGGTGAAGAGGACTCTATGGTACCGGGGGCCCTATTTGGTTGAATGAGAAATGGTCTGGGTGAACCCAGATATGGGTATGTTTTAATAAATGTTACGAATGTGCCGAGCGAAATTAGGTGTGGCAGGCATCGAGGTTGTCAATATCCAGCAAGTAAGTAATCGAATTCATTAATACCGTGAAAAGTGTATAAAATTTGTATTCTCTATATGAAAAAATTTATATACTTGTCTATGTATGCATATGGTGTTCGAAAATAAACACTCAGCTGTGATTAAAATGCACCTGCATGCAATGGTGCACCAACTGCAATAGCATACCATCGATGGCCCCCGATGTGTTAAAACGTAGATAATCGTACATTTTTTCTACTAATGAAATTTGGTTTTATGTACATACATTTATTTACACTACACATAGTACATTATACATTAATTATATTTCACTTTTTGGCTTCATGGTTGGCTTTCTGACTTTGCGGTTAATTTTGAAAATTGGTATGCGGTTTGAGATGTGTTCACACCAATATGTAAAGAGGAAACAAACGCACACATTTAGAATAAATTTGTTTGTATTTTGAGAGATTGTATGATAACGTATCAATTCAATAAATTTGAAAATATTGCTATT
The DNA here is from genome assembly GCA_951828415.1 of Anomoia purmunda. Taxonomy (NCBI): domain Eukaryota; kingdom Metazoa; phylum Arthropoda; class Insecta; order Diptera; family Tephritidae; genus Anomoia; species Anomoia purmunda. The sequence goes on along the minus strand of OX639996.1, from coordinate 27,731,405 downwards.
ACGGTTGCATCAATGAAAGTAGATATGGTTGTGTATGTTCCGGTGTTCTGTTTTTAGACTAACTATTCGGTTTTCAGTAAGAAGTCTCAAGTATCTAGTCTCAAAATAAAATCAGTAATTTATCTGCTGGTTGTGAGCAGGTTACAAAAAAAAAGAAGAAATTGAAGGAAGTATTGAACAAACGCGAAAATTAACTAGCACTCGATTTGTCCCTTGGCCGTTCGCTATATTTTACTTAAATCTGTAAAAAAAATAGCACTTAATTAACTTTACTTATTTATCTTGCTATACAATATGTATACGAGTAGATGAGTAGCTGCATTTATCGATTGTTAATAGTTCTAAGTTATACTCATATTTTAAATTATCGCTTCGCATACAATGCAATAACAAGAGTTTTGTGCGGATAATTTCAATGTTAATTTACGATAACCATATTGTTTTAATTTTTAAAGAGCAATAATGCTGTTAATAAAGAATAGAAAAAGTACATATGTTGTGTGCTATCGATGAAAAAATTTTCATTTAGGTTGATTGTGGATAGCATCAGCTGATTGTCTCTACTGCTCTTCACCACAGTCTTTGGTGAAATTTTTTGCGACTGTTGCTTACTGAAATCGAAAGCCTCACAAGTCACAAAAAATGTATCTTATTGAAAGTCTCAAATTTAGTGACTTGAGTGAGACTGAAGTACAGAATACCGGCATAAGAAAGATGACTGACTGAATATGCCTATACGATAGTAAAAATTTCCGTTAAATTTAAGAAGTCAACATCAAAATTTTAAACCTTTAATCAGAATTTTTCAGCTTCTTCAAACTTGTAGCTTATTACGCAAATTTTAAATAACCTACCAAAGACTTCAGGAATATAAAAAGAACACACATACACCAAAGTGTGAGAGTCAGAAGTAAAACTTCTGTACCAATTCTACAAAGAGATATTGTGTTAACTGTGGGATAAAGCTTTATAAGACATCCTTTTTAGTTTTAGCATGAGTGAAAATAGTAGCAGAAATTAGTAAAAGTATTAGTTGTAATTAGTAGTAGCATAAGTAAAATAGTCGTAGAAATTAGTAAAAATAGTAGTAGAAATTAGTAGACATTAGTAGAAATTGTAATTCACAGATGCAAAAGTAGAAATAGTAGTAGAAATTAGTAAAAATAGTAGCAGAAATTTGTAGAAATAGTAGTAGTAATTCAAAGAAGCATATGTAAAAATAGTAGTAAGATTACTGAAAATGGTATTAGTAATTCGTAGTAGCATTAGTAAAAATAGTAGTAGAAATTATTAAAAATAGTAGTCCTAAAGAGTAGTTATTTGTAGAAGCATTAGTAAAAATAGTAGTAGAAATTATTAAAAATAGTAGTAGAAATTATTAAAAATAGTAGTCCTAAAGAGTAGTTATTAGTAGTAGCGTAAGTCCAAATAGTTGTAGTAGATATTCAACGCAAGTTTTTAAGTTTTTTGCATAAAAGTGCATTTGGTATTGCAAAGTATATGCATCATATATTTTATTTTTTGTATGAACAGATTTCCAGACAACTGTAAATTTTAGTTTTGTTTGCTGATACAATTCTGCAACAAAAAAAAAAATAAAAATAATAAGCCTTATTAAAAAAGTTTAAATACTGTTTTGTTTTTGTATATTCGTGTGGAAGAAATCAAAACCAAATAGTTATTAAAACCATTTATACATAGCAATATTTGGAAAAATCTTGCCAAATTTTACAAACTTCAATTTTAAACATGGAAATTCTGAATTTTCACATTTTATTTAAAACCGATAAAGTTATATTGTAATTTAAGTTATAAGTTTTAACTTTTAAAACATACCTGCAAATGTTAAAATATTTGTTAACGGAAAGGAATGCCATTCGTATTCTTTAGAGAATCGGCATCTTAAGATATAATATGTTCTACTTTCCTATGTCCCACACGTTGGACATGGGCGCCTCGCTCAGCGAGCTCAAAAGCGGAACTGCCGAATTTTTCTACTCAAAAGCTAAGCAGAAGTGAAACCCTACCTGATCGTACAGGATTACCCAGCAGTTTTGGGTGTCCTATGATCCGTCTGAAACAAGAGCTCTTTTAGCTATGAGCAAAGAAAATACCTACAAACTCACGACAATAGGTTATGTGGGAGCTGTGAGAACCCGGGATCGAGAGCGACAGTCGAATACCTACTGTGTGAGTGCCCAGCTCTCGCTGAGAGTGAAACTAAAAAATACTCGATAAACCATTTCTGCAGATTATTTCAAAGTTCAGCCACCTCTCTCTGTTTGACATACTGAAATTCATTAAAGCCGCCGGTTGGCTTAAGGTTGCCCGAGTTTTGTGGAATCAAAATGGCTAATTTAGTAAGAGCTTGTCACTAGGTGACAATCCACTTAAATCAACAAACCAACACAAGCAAGAGTGAATAACCTCAAAATGTTCGCTTCTATATCTATAGAGAAACGACCGAACAAGATTTTTATGGCAAAACCTTACCATACCGCTTCTCGGCCGAAGCCGAACCGCACCTTTCCAAGGTATAAGACCGAAGTCGATGTTCGCTCGTTCTCTTCATATTTGGCTTTTAGATCCAGTATGCCACACATCAATAATCTGATTTTAAGCTTTCAGACATCGATAGCATTGCGTCTAGTACAAAGCAACAATTTATAGGCCCGTAAAGACAACCATATTTGTTCTCAATTTCAAGGCTACCTACAAAAATTTTTTCAAGTGCAAAGATACCTGCTGTCAGTATTCCTGCCGCCGTCGAAATCTCGGCAAACCAAAAGCCATCGACATCAACGCATATGTTCTTTACCTCATGCGTGAAACCTCAACAGCCAATTTTCTTAGTTGATCAACCGTCGTGATGACCAACTAAATGAACTTACCCCGCAAGTTCCCCAGCAAGTGTATCTGGATATGTAAGAGTGGTTGTATAACTCGAGCGGATTATGATTTGATTGCATTTTGCATTTTGCCAGCAGCTGCTTGCCACTGTTACAACAAGCGGTGCTGCAGGTTGATAAAACTAGACACATACATCAGGTACGAGATTTTGCAATATAAGAAGATTTCACGCAATTCGCTACTAGACGTACGACTAATTGAATTTTTTTTTGTTCTTGTTTCAGCATTGTGTAGCTCTTTGATTTTGCTTCGTTTTGAATACTGCTGGTACAGTTTTTGTTGCTATTAGCAATCGCGCTATTATGGCTAGTAAGATCGCTTGTATGTATTCCCGATTTAGAAATCCTGAAAGAGTTTCCGCGAATATTGTTGTGTAAGTGAAAGATATTTAGAAGGAGAAATCAACGTGTGGTGAATAGCCGCGAAGTCATTATGAAAGAGGTATATCTTTTGCCACTCATTTTTCAATGTATTTACAACTGTATTACATCTAATGTGCAGCAGGCCCAGTTCAATTTAATATTCAAGCCCGTAACCTTCATATGACCATAGGTAAAAATGTCTACCCATTTCTGGTGCATAAAAAATGTTACTGTTGAAGTAAAATAAGCGCGCTGACAAAGTAACAAAAAAAATTTTTCACAGCCGAGTGTGTACGAGCAGCGTGTGCGCGCATCATTCGGTAGATCTCAGAGTAACATCCAAAAATTATAGAAAACGTTTTTTCTAATAGCGGTCGCCCCTCGGCAGGCAACGGCAAATCTCCGAAAGAATTTCTGCCATGAAAAAATTTCTCACAAAAATATTCGCCTTTCGGATTCGGCGTACAACTGTAGGTCCCTCAATTTGTGTTACAACATCACACCACATGCACACCACAAATTGTAGGAGAAGTTCGGCCAAAATCGCTTAAGCGGTTATAGTGCCAATTAAGTAAGTAAGTAAGTAAGAAATAAAGTATTGCCCGATTCAAAACTAGTCTCTTTGGGCAGAATTCTACCCATTCTGTATACATAGATGGCTCAAAGCTCGAACGTAGGGTTGGTAATACTGTATACGATATACTTTCAACAGCTGGGAATCTCCATTCGCTTCTGTCTACCGGATCACTGGAGCTTTTTTAGGCGGAACTGATGGCAATTGACAGGGCCACGAAACTGGTCAAGCGTGATATAATATCCAAGGTTAATATCTACATTTTCACTGATAGCAAGCTACTTGTTTCTTAAGGTGGCAAATGAGAGCTTGCGGAACGAGATCACTTGTAGAACTGTCTGGCAATTGTGGCCAGTACTTTGTGCTAAACGCACGGGCTTAATATTGAAGCTAAATAACCATAACGTCAACATAATTGTATCTATCATAGTAGGGGAATGTTTGATGTTTAAACACGAAAATCGGTTGGGCGTCTGATTGCATGATTTCTGTAGAAATTGTCAAGACGCAGAGGAGGAGAAAACGATTTTGCACCTTCTGGGCCAGGAGCCACAACACACAATCCATACGAAGATTTTCCATTTTAAGCAAATAATTCTTCGCTAGCCTGGAAGTTCTTAGATGCGTAGAAATTCTTGCAAAATTCAAAATGGTTTTAGGGGGAATTGGGAATTGTTGATCCCCCTGCGGTATCACAACGGGCATCGAGCCTTAGTGTGTCTCACACGATGTCGGACATAACCTGATTAAGAAAACGCCAAATATTATATATATATATTGTATATTATATATATTTATTATATTCTCTCTAATGTGTTTATACCCCTTTCGAAATAATATACCTATGCCAACGAGTAATGCTACAAATTTACAAACTTCTTCCAGAATGAACTTTACTTTTTTACCCGAACGCTCTTTTGTGTCTCCTATCGACTTAAAACCCTCATCGTTTAATTTTTGAAAGTAAAGATAGTTGGCAGAAACAAAAATTCGTTTGGTACAAAATCCATGAGATTTTTTTTTTTAAATATAATATAAACGCCAGTTTATCTTTTCAATCGAATCCAGGCTGGTTAAAATATGAACGACTCAATTGAACGGAGTCTGCAACCAGCTCTCAGTAGACTTAATTTGGGGTTTCGTGCCGATTCCAGTCCCAATAGATTTAATTAACAGGAGTGTTTTACTACACCATCTTCAGCAATCTGCTGAATTCCGAAATTAACTTAGCCCGAATATGACCTTAAGAGAGTATCATTTCTTGTGGCGAGGGGTAGGCCTAACGTCGCGAGACTCTTGGCAGTTTCCACGGAACACTTTCCTATCGAAGCCCACGCCAGAAGACTTGATATTGCCTACAATGATTGCTGTAGAGATGAGAATGAACAAGAGACAGTAGAGCAGCTTTTGTGCAAATGTTCAGTTCTAATGAGAAACGTAAGGCCACCCTGGAGGTCTTTGAAAATAATTCTCGACAGGATTTGTGCAAACATAGCCGTAACAAAGTTCTGAAATTTATCAACTGCGTTAGCTGGTTTTAAAAGTAAATAATCCGAGATTCTGGGGAATCTAACTAACTCAAGGGCGTTGAGCTTCTTCGCCACAATTCTAGCCTAACCATACAAACTGACAAAGCGCCTATCATGAACTGTTAACATTAAATGATAGATCGCACTCAGGCTCAAACAAAATGCATTATCTGACCTTTGCTTACGTATGGATTATAAATAAGGTAAACAAAAATTTCGTATATTTCATTATAAATTTCCGTAGCAAGAGTAAAGGTTCTATCATGTCAGATAAAAGGAAGCTCGACGCATTGCAATATATCGTGCGATTCATTTATAAGTATTGTAGATTTTATAATAGCAGCGGTTTTATAACAGCGCACGGGTTCATTTTTCAAGATTTATTGGTATTTGGTTTGACATTTCACTATTTATTTTAACCTTGAAAACAGTCCACCATTTTCGACCAAAATTTTGTTCACTGATGTGACTTATTTTTCTATTTATGGCCAAAAAGCTTAAGAAGTACCATTTCATCGAGTTAAGCCAAAGATATTTCAAGCATCGTTCGACGAAAATTGGACCGGATACCAGATATTGGACTTTTAGAATGGACCATATTAACAGCAATTATGGCCAATATTGTTTTTTTTTAAATATGATGATAAAAATATGATTATAAAAGTGCCTCCAAATAGATCACCCATTATTTAAAGAAACGCTCTATTTTTTTTGGTATTATTGGTTCTATTATTATAGAAATAACATAGCTTTTTCAGTTTTGTGGCTTATTATTACTTAGAAGACAATAAGAAGAAGAAGAACGGCACTCGCCCATAAACCTTCGATGATGCCTTTTATATATTTTTTTTTGTCTATATGTAGATATATATTTTCGTACACATAGATACGCAGTACGAGTATTGTTCAGATAAACAAGGCTGTATTATCTATGTCTGCAAGTAAAATAAATCCAACAATAACATTCGCAAAAACAGTAAAGTACATTTATACCTTTCAAATTCACTTTCACTTGACATACTGTGACATCGTGTAATAAATACGAACATTGAAAGCTTTTACGTTAAATGAGAGCAAAACGAAGAGAACGGCGATACAATTTGAGTGAGGAAAAGCGCAAAATCTACAAACACGCCCAAAGGCTTTTCATTGTTGAATTGGCATTGCAAAGCAGTGAAAAAGCTACGAGCAAGGCCGGTTTTTTTTTTTTTTTTTTTTTTTTTTTTTTTTAAATAGAGATATAATTTACAAAGGCGCGAGAGACGTATGGTCAAGTAAACTTTTAAAGCTTTCTTAGATGTACAGCTTATTGCAACACGTGAGCGAAATAAGAGAGAGAGAGAGAGAGAGAGAGAGGGAATAAATTAAAGTTAAGACAATGTGAGTTGTGGGTACTTTCAGAGCTATAATATCAGAGGACGATTTACGAGCGTAAATCTGTTATAAATCGCTTGAGCTATGGAGAGTCTAAATGCAAGTTTGTCGTGGTCAATAGCGCCGTACTCTCGAATAAATAAGCGCACCATCAAATTTCTTAAAACAAAACTGTTTTTTTTTGGGAGAGATGCAAGAGCGCTAAACCAATTCGTTCGCTCAACTGCCGAGGCGCCGAGGCGAAAACTCAAATCACGAAAGGTAAGCACTGTTCTTACAAAGTAAAAGCACATCCATGTAACTGTAATGGACACGAAGCACCGAATGAACCCGAAGTAGCGTACACTGTTGAGTGAATACACGAAACACGTCTACATTGTATGCTACGAATACTACTTTGAGCGATGCTGGATGCAGGACTGCAGGACTGCAGGAGAGACTGCAAAGTCGAACGGACACGAATGCCAGGCATAATGGAGCTGTTACTTGATGGCATGTGGTGAAAATCAGTCATAAGGAGAACGTCGTCGGGTGCTGTGTACGTTTAGAGCAGATGTCAAAACGCCGTGGAGCTGTTCGCGCGCTGTGAAAAAATCCAATTTCATACACACATACCAACAATAACAACCAATATAACAACAACACGAAATTCCTGTGAATAATATAAATATGTAATAATTTAAATTGCAAGTGAGGGATGTGAAAATATTTGAAATTCAATGCAAAAATTGAAATAATGCTTGCAAGTAAATATTTTCAAATTATAGTTATATACATACATATGTATATCGAAATTGTGCTATTGTGTGTGATGGTAATGTGCTAGTTGGAAGCATAAAATTCTCGAATAGTGAAGTGTTAATTCCATAGGATCAGTAATCAGCTATCGCATCAATGCCTTGCAAAACAAGCAAAAGCTATCTATAATATAAATAATAAAACGCAATTACGACAACAATTCCACGCAACGCAGGAGCGAACGCTCAATATTAACTTAATAGATTAAAGCAATATTATTGATAGTCAAAATTTTCCAAGCAGCAGCGGGAAAACACCAGAATACGTCGCTGCCGGTGGCGTCAAATGTAGCGCCCAAAGCTGCATACGTCCAATGCAAGTTAAATTCGCGACATAAGAAGTTGCCTATAAAATCAAAAAAGAATCATACATATTTACATATGTACATCATAAATACTTGGCAATATGTGTATGTATGTATGTATGTACATATGTAATTGACAAAAAAAAGCACGAACGCCGCCAGTAGTATTGAAGGCGGATTGACGGATGAGAATAGCTCAGCCATGCGAGGGGGGGAAGGGGACAATACTTAAGCAGCAACAGTAATTGCAATAAAAATAGTACAAGCAATGACGACGCGAACAACAACAACAGCAACAACAACAACAACAGTATTAGCGCGCGTGTATATATAAGTAGTAAAAATACATCTACCCAAATAAATATACAATTTGCAACAAAAAGAAATATGACAGTAAAATTGAGCGGATGGGAGGCGTAAATAATAACGAGCAAAATAGCAGCAAACAACTCGCTGGAATTGTTAAAAACAACTACAACAACAACAGTAATAACTATAACAGCCCGAAACAGTAACGATATCAGCAAAATAAAAACACAACAACAACTAACTAAACTGATGCTATGCCCTGACAGGGCCGCCATAAAAGCTGCGGCAAAAGGCAGCAGCGACGCACGCGATTTCGTCAATTTTAATGCGAACAAGAATTAGGGAGAACAACAACAACAACAAAAAAATAAGATGAAAGAAAGTAGCAATAGCAAAAATTACAGCCAACGTTTTAGGAGCGTGTGTGCGTGTGGGTGGGTGTGTATGAAGAAAACGCCTTGTAGGCTGAAAACCCAACAACAAAAACCCAATACGAAAACAAAGGTGGAAAAGGCAGTTGGGATTTTGCGAAAGCAAACCGGGTTGGGGGCGCTGCATTTCGGTTGTGCTAAAAGTCAGTAAAACAGCGGCAAGCAGTGGCAACTGTAGCTGCAAAGAAATGGGCGAAAAATAATAAAAGCAATGAACACCAACACAACGCACTTAACATCAATATCACATACGCGTAACAAACAAACACAGGCGCATACTTGAAGGAGCATATCAAGACACTTGCAAAAAAATACATACACACATACATACTAACGCACATATAAGCAAATCTATGTTTATATGTAGATATGTAGTAACAACTATGCATAGAGCATTGAGCGCACACGAAATAGGAACAGCAGCGACGGCGACGACGACAGCGACGGTGACAGCGACAGCAGGCAACTTATAACACACACTTCTATTCCATTTGCCTACATTTAGGCGCTACAGCAGTGACACGTGAAGCACTCCTCGTTCATGTGTTCATGTGTGTGTGTGTGTGTGGGTGTGGGTGTGTGTGTGTGGCTGCATGTTGACGATTATGAGTTGGATGTTGCCGCTGCTGTTGTGCTGTTCTACTGTTGTTTTGTTGTTTGGTTAATGTTTTGTGTTTTTGCTGTTTGTTGTTGCATGAATTTTGCGCGTTCAAAAAAAAAAAAAAATTTATACATTTGTATAAATAAATGAATCGAAATGGGGCGCGCGAGAAAAGGGAAAGTTTATACGTGTACAATAAATGGAAACAAAAAAAAAAAACAAAAAACATTGAGGAAATAAAAATGAAAAACACATTGCTAAAATAATAAGATGTAAAACAAGTGGGGATGTAAAAAATCAAATGTATGTACATACATATGTGGCAAAAAGTACCAGTAGTTAAGGCGAAGGGTGAAATAGATGGTCGCATACATGCAAATAAAAAGAAGATGTGAAATATTAGTGGAAACAGATTATTTTGTGAATGCGCGGTTTGCGGATGTTAGTTAAAATTGTGTGCACATTGATATCTGTAATAGCTTTAGCTTTTACTTTATTTTAGGAAACTCAAGTCATAGGCTTTTTGGCAGGAAAGGGGGTTTTAAAGGAAAAGAAAGAATAAGCAATCAAATTTTTATTATAATAGATAATGGAAATATCTAAGTAGATATATACAACAAAATAATACAGGAATGCTAAGGTCTCCTTGGGTTTTGTCATATTTGAGGGTATATTTTAGTTATATCCAAGTATTTGTTTAAACCTAGTTTGTAATTTTTTACAAGAAAACAATGAGCTATGGCTTTTTCTTTTCTCTTATACCTGATAAATTCATCACCCGATTTATCTAAGACTTCGGTGAATGCGTTTTCAAAATTGAGTTATTCTAACTCACAAAACAAATCTTCCCACAAAACCAAATCTAATGTTGTCTGAAGCTATGCTAAGGTATCCTAATCAGCTCGTATAATTCACTACTTTTGAAATGTATACTTTGGCCTTTAGAAAAAACCCCACAAATAGTCCAAAGTTCTTATGAAATAATTATTATCGGTTTTATATTAGAATATTTATGTTGTTATTTTTTCTTAGATAATTTTTTTGGTGGTTTTCAAGGCCTTGCATTTTTTTTTTTGCTAAATTTTTGGTACTTTTAAGATCTTATGCCAAGAAATAAATGTTTTGGAATCACCCTGTCGGAAAACCAAAATATCAAAACGAAAAAGTTTTGAAATCATTAAAATGGAACGCAACTAATGAGGTTTCCAGTTTGGAAGCATTTTTATTAGGAGGGGAAACTTTCTATGAATTCTTTTACTTTCCGAAGTCCACGGAAGGTTACGTTGAACTTTGGATAGTATTGTATCCAAATTTTTTCATTAAAATAAAATATAATTATTTTTGGCCTTATATTTATAAATCGTCTGTATAATTTATAGAGCTTGAGGTCAGGTTTGTATTAGGGAATAATATGAGAAAACAACAACTTTTCAAAGTGGTTGTAGTGATAGCTGCTATTTCGGAGATCACCACATATCCTCATCAGACTTCTTTCTTTCTAGACTTTACCTGGCTTTGAACCATGGTACACGGAGTTGCTAGGCGAGCAATCAACCTCTCAGCGACGCTAACCGTGTGAAAATTGTTTGTTTTTCTCACTATCCCTATCTCCAACCATACCGCTATTAAGTGTGACGTCGCCGCTATGTGCTTAACTGGGTGGTCGGTATTGTTGATTTACAAATCTATAAGCTTTTTGTTCTACTTATAGTTTGCTTTTAGGCCAATAAAAAAGTTTCAATAGAATTGAAGCTCAATTACTTTGTCACGAAACTATTTACTTTTTATTACTTTTGGCTGTCATATAATAAACAAAGCGATAAGAAAACGTATATGTTTTCCCACCTTATTGATAGAATTCCACCAAATACAAAGTCATGTTGTCCTCTTTATTACTTTTAAAACTAAGAGACAAAGTCAACCATTTACAAAATACTATGACTTCGATATGGACTTTAGAGATACTGTTGAGTATTTTGGTAAATTTTCCTTAAATAAATTTACGAATTCTAGTTTTTTTTTATATATTGAATGCTGTTATTGACATCGTTTTCTTAATATATAATTGTCTCGATAAGCATCAACAATATTTATGCGAGCTGGAGACCAGTTTTTTTTTTTTTAAATTTGAAATTAACAACAATTGGCACTTATTTTTCTAATATTGAGTAGCGATCGAAACCAGGTACTAGGTGACGCGCGGTAAGCACGCTACCGCCTGTACCAAGCCAGCGCCGTCGATTCCTACTTCCACTTTCCTGTTCCTGGTTTTGTTTTCTTATTGGAAAAATTTGATTTGAAAATTTTCACTTATTCTTTAAATTTTCGATTATTTAAAAAAAAAATCAAGGATTTTTGACCCATATTTTATATTAAAGAACAATTCTTCCTATTGGCAGCCGCCTGACTAATAGCACATAGGCGACCCCATCTTTGCCGTGTGTATAGCGTAAGCGTAAGCCGCTGTGCTCCGCGGTAGACAATGGTATACCTCCGAATTTATTTCTGCCATAAAAAGCTGCTCACAAAGATTTTCTGCCATTCGAAATAGGCATAATAAAATTGGCATTCGTATATTTGTTCTTGGATCAGGATATAAGTAATATTCGTATTAATTTTACTTATGTATTGATTGTGTCAACTTTTATTTAATTCGAAGTATTTTTTAAGTAGTCCGTACGTAAACCTGTTTTTTTTTTTTAATAATTTAAAGATACGTGATTGTTTTCAACATCTTCAGTTCCTTACTAAACCAAAGCTTTACAAGTTCATCGTGGAAGTTTACGTATATATTTTAAAAGTAAGCAATAAAGAATGTTATCCAAATCCAATATGTTTTAAATTTGAAAGTCCATGCATTCGTTTTTTAATGTTCGTTTTCGCAAAATCTCAGCGAGCACAATAACCGCCTGTTTTGGTAGCATCTTCCTGAGCAACGACTATGGTTTCCTATGTTATCTCAATAGCAGGATGGTAAACTTCTTCAGATAAAACCAGAAAACCAGAGAACTACACCGATTAAAAGGCGACTTAGAAATATCATCCATGTAAACCAAATCCCAAACTAGTTTGGAAAAATAATAATCTGATTTAGGAAAAGTTAATACGAGTTATCTAAAAAAAAATTTCACATTTATCCATTCGCGATGAAATAGCAAATAATGTTCCATGAAATATTCGGGAGGCTAAAGTCCCCAAGGGCAATCATTTATACAGAAAGTTAAGTCATAGAACTCACAATTTTCAAAAAACATTTCAGAGTTAAAAACGTATAGTTTAAGTCATGTTTCTGTGAATTAAATAATATAATTACACTGAAGGTTTTTTAAATTCTAGTCAGTTAATTTCGACTGCATTCTCTAAACTTTGGATAATAGATTTAGCAATCAATTATTTTGCTCAGTGCTGTGTCGAGGAATCTTTGCACGATTCTTATTAATATTGGGATTCTATTCGAATTCGCGAACTAAAACCCCTGCCGGCCAAAATGAACGGCTCAGAAGACCATCCAAATTTTCTAAACCAACATCAATTTTAAATGAATGAATATGCCTCTCATATTTGACGTCAAATTTTCTGATTTTTAAGTTGTCAGTTTTAATTTTAGATGATATGTGGAACTCAATTTCTTCAAAAGTGTTAGAAATACGTGGTTTTTAGTGAAAATCTACTCAATAATCAGTAGACTAAGTGAAGCTAAATTAATTAACGCCAATCTGGTTGTTAAAATATCGATCGGAGCAGGATTCAGTACAACAGACGCAATAAGTATTTAAATTTTTCAATAAAAGCATAAAGCTCCTTGCATATATCAGGGAAATCATTCCTGGTATGCTTAAGGAGTTTAAATAGGTCAACCTCCATATTTTAAGCCTTACCTAGCATTATTTGAGATTCATACTTTACCTGTGCATCGAGCTCATTTTATATTAGCCAACCCATCACAAAACCAGCATGCCACGCAGCTCTTGGACTCACCTTTTATTTGACAATTTTTAGCAAATATGTAAGACATATTGAATAATAAGAAATTAAAGCAATAAAATCAAACCAGTCCTGATTAAAGTTTTGAAGCTATTAAACGAAAAGTTTTAGATTCACTGTATTATGACACCTAATAAATGCCTATGCAAGTTTTATTAAAATTTGCAGAAAGCTCGAAACTGAAAAAGAAAATTTAATTTTGAAACTTGTCAATATGTACCTGCCGTACAGTTATTATAAGCACTATATTTAGAATATTGCCCGCTTTCACACAAGCGTTTCAGTATAAGCGTTTCAATAACTTACGAACGCACCTTATTCGCGGGAAATTTTCATTGGCGAAAGAAAGTACTTCTCCCTTTTCCTAATTTGCGAGCAGATACGTTTGGGAAAGGCTAAAAAACTAAAAATTTAATAAGTTCGTAAACAGGAGTTATTTAAACCATATATTAAAAAAGAACTTCAGTTTAAGAAAATACAAGAGAAGACAAAATAAAAGCAAAAAAAAAATTAAGTCGTGGTAATATTCGATTCCAAATATTTTATAGAATATGAAAGATAATATGTAACTTCTCTAGAAGTCATCCCTTCCGTTCTAAATTCTGAAATTGTAACTTCTATAATAAAATTGAAAAGCGCTTTTTAAAAATGTACAGTATAGGACTTAATTCGACTTAGCAACTTAGTTTGACCGAAAATATTTAGAACCTGACACAGGAAGAGGAGTAATATATATCGTACTATTAGTAATTTAATTACCTTCTTTAATTTGGTTTTAAAACCGACAGTATCACATACTTCTAGGTCAAAAAACGCTTACTCTGAATTTCCACTGTTTGTCACGATATATAAATCTGAAATTAAACTTCCCACTAAAAGTTGATTCTAGAAAAGAAAAGTGTCACTAAACTTTCAATAATTAAATTTAAATCAACAGAAACAAAAATTCCACTGTTGATAAATGAAATTGAAATATCTGTAAAAAAAAAAAATCACATGCAAAATGAAATTGCAATTTACTCTCGAATGAAATTTCAATAATAGCACTCACCAGCTACCTAGCTACAACTACCATCTTCCTCAGCTGCAATTTTATGCTCAGTGACCGCGCAACTCACAAGCAGCGTCATCAGCAACGTCATGCATACAAGGATATTATAAACGTCATCACAGCCTTCATATGGTCGCATACACGTCCAAACGAATGGAAGCATGTTTTGAACTTGCTTGGATGTGTGAAATTTCGGGAAATTCGGTGTAAATATGTACGGATGTTGCTAATGTATTGTCTTATTTGTGGGGGACTTTAAAAACGATACGTGTTTTGAATGTGTGTGTGTGAAATTTGTTATTGCGTTAAAATAATAAAAAAAATTTTTTTTAAATTTAAACCACGAATGTGTAAAAAGGAAAAATTTATTTGTATTGTAAATTAGAAGGAGCACAAAAAAAAATCCTCAAAGGATTTGTACATTATGCACCAGTTTAAAAAACTGCAAATCGGTTCTCTCTATTACTTTTATAATTCCATTGAACTGTATCAATTATTGGTGATGTGTGTTTACTATGAATATTATTAATTTGTAGTATGTAGAGATAGTGAAAAACTTATTATGATACAAATTAATAACAAACAAAAAAAAATAGTCAGCATTATCTATACCCTGCAAACTACGCTGTGTCTCTTTACCTTCGAAAGTGTGCGCCCGTTTCGGTGTTGAGTCTTGAAAAGAAAGAAAGTTTAGTGTCGTGTGAATGTTGACTTCTAAAATTTGTATTGCAAAAGTAGACAGAATCAGCGATATTTCCTAAATTACTCGATAATGAGCTGCTGGTGGCCGCGTACACAAGTGTGTAACGTGTGCGCGCTTCTTTCAGTGAGTTCGTGTTCAAATCCGGCCGGAGAGTGTAACATTAAAAATTATTGAAAAAGGTTTTTTCTAGGAGCGGTGAAAAAAATGCTCACAAAAATCTTTTGGCATATTTGAGGTTCTAGTTTAAGAAGTACCCATATCCTTGATCGTTCCATTCATAAAAGCTATATGAAAAACGTCTAATTAAAAGACGATATTTCCACAACATAAATATTAGGAAGAGCTTTATTTTTTTACAATCTACTTAGATGATTTGATGCAAATTTAATGAAGTATCATCATTACTAGAGTTTTTTCAATTCTACATATTTAGATAATGAATAATCCAATTCGGAAATTTTTGTTGTTGTGCACTTTTCAAAGTATCAGTTTTCAAATTCGAGAGTAATAGAAATTGGTAAAGGTATCGTCGTTTGGTTAGACACATCTGATGATAGAGAATTTTCGTCAGAATCGGGCAGTGTCCGACGTGTTTTACGTGTGCTCTGCCAACGTCAGCCTAACTCCACGGTACTCAAAAGCGCAGTGGATCAAATCAATGCGTTGATCTGTTTGATGAGTTGGTCGCACTCAGTTGCATTTTAACTCCAAATCGAACTTGGCACTAAGTTAAGCTCTTTCAGAGCCAAAAACTAAAAATACAAATTTTCGAAAATGCAATTATCTTAAACGCCACCTTCTTAGGCTTCTTGCTGGTTTTCCATTTAAATCATTTTATCGCATGCCGAATATTTTCGAGGAAGAGGGGCGTGCATTATTTTCTCCAGTCATCTCATCCGTTAGCTTACAAAATTTGTTGCGGTCGTTCCCCACTAAAAAAATTCAAAATTCAAATTTAGATAAACCACCTGCTCACGTAATTTTTTTGTCTTACTTAATTTTTGATTTTTATTGAATTTTACTCTATCACGTTATTTTTTTTGACGCACTAAATTTTTGGTTTCGAATATCCTTGTCGTAAAACACATATGATTTTAATTTTTGATTCTTTGTTTGTTCAAGCAATCCCTAAGAAATTATACCTAAAATAATTTTGTTGCACAACTTAACTCAAAAAAGTTGATATTTAAGCGTCATTCTAAACCACGTTTTTTATTCTTAAGCCAAGCGTTCAAAATGCTTTAGAAAAAAATTATTCTTGAACAAATTAAGTACCAAGAATTAAAAATACAATATACAATATTTAATGACAAAGATATTCCTTCTAACACAATAAAACTCAGCTCTATATCTCGAAACAAAACACGTGTTAGAATAAATTTGAATTATGAATGCTTTTTTTTTTAAATTTGCGTTAATACCTTATAGTATGCGTTTGAATAATGCTAATATCTGTTTTAATTTAATATTTATTAGTGGCTTGGGTTTTTGGTAGGCGCTCGCCGAAATAAGTCACTGTATATGACTCAGAAATTACCCTGCCGGTATGCCCTCGTTCTCGACAGGCCCGCATCACTTTGCCCAACAGCGGACAAATTCAAATTATTCTAGTTTTATTGACAATGAACTGCGTTTGTTGTGAATTCCTTGAATACTTTGACATACTGACTTTGATTAGCATAAAATTTGAAAATAAGCGCGCATAAATAGCATGACTGAAAATAGTAGTAGAAATTAGCATTAGTAAAAATAGTAGAGGTAATTAGTAGTAGCATAAGCTAAAGTAGTAGTTAAAGTTATTTTAAAAAAAGTCAGAGTGATAAGGAGTAGTATTAGTACTAACAGTGGTAGAAATTAGTAAAAATAGTCGCAGTGATAAGTAGTAGAATTTGCAAAACTAGTAGTCAAAAATGGTAGTAGTAATTAGGAGTAGCATTAGCACAAATAGTAGTGGAAATTGATAAAAATAGTAGTAAAAATAGTAGTAGATATAAGAAGAAATAGTAGGAGTAATTAATAGTAGCATAAGCAAAAATAGTACTCAAAATAAGAAAAAATAATAGCAGAAATTTGTTAAAATAGCAGTAGCAATTACTAGTAGCATTAGTAAAAATAGTAGTAGAAATGAGTAAAAATAGTAGTAGAAATGAGTAAAAATAGTCGTAGTGATCAGTAGTAGAAATTAGTAAATTAGTAAGAATAGTGTAGAAATTAATAAAAATTGGTAGCAAATAGTAAAAGTAGTAGTAGAAATTAAAATAGCAGCAGATATAAGAAAAATAGAAGGAGTAACTAGTAGCGGCGTTCGTACAAATAGTAGTAGCCATTAGTTGTAGTAGTGTTGTCGTAGGAGTAGTGAGTAGTAGTAGTAATATTTAATAATGTTGGTAGTTAGCAGTAGTTGTAGAAGATGTAGGAGTGTTAGTAGTACTCATATAAAGGTCATGTCTTGACTTCGTGGCGTGATTCTTACGCGACTTGCGTGATGCGATTCGGACGTAACTTGTGTGCCGCGATTCTGACGCGGTTTCCGTGAGGCAATCTAAAAAATCACTGTCGCTAAAGAAGTTCTACTTCAATAAACTCAATATTTTTAACTCAGATTTAAAGAAACGTTTTCATATGTATATTTTAACTGTTACTTTGTTCCTTCAATAACCTACTAAAAAAATATAAAAATTCAAGAGTGAATGCGTGCACCTACTCGTACATGTATGTGTGTGTGTTGGTAAATGTGTGCTTGTACTGCGTAGGGAAAATAATTCACATTCAAATGAGAAATAAATTTAAAAATGGTTTATATGTTGAAAAATAATAAATATATGTATGTACATACGTACGTCTATGTGCGTTTAACGACATATGTACATGCATACATGCAAAATTTATATACCTACTGTATATCAGTTAGCACATGCATGCCTTTTGCACCCCACCCACTGCACTTCAAAACACGCCTGCAAATATGCTGTTTGTTTGTTTATTTGTTTGCTTGGTTGCCGATATGAAACGGTGAAGGACATACGCTGCGAGGCTTTGCGCCACATCCTCTGCATGCGTGCAATAGCTGAGCAAAAATACTAGATACACATGTATTTTGTTGTGGCATTGTACATTTTGTCAAATATACGGCAAAAAAAAAAAAAATAAAATAAAAACAAATTTTAAAATCAAAAAGAAAAAAAATTTAAAAAAAAAGAAGCAAATTGAAGGCAAAAACCTTCTCTATTTTGCGTTAACGTTTTTGGCGCAAGGACACCATCACCAATGGTTGTCGGTTATTTGTGTATTGCTTGCTAGTTGATGTGATGGCCAACGTCGCTATTGCCTTGCATTTTGCTACTGAGCTGCAGTTGTGGAGAGCAGCGGCGCTCAGCAATGTGGAGGGATGGACGGTATGGCAGTTGCGACGCATCGGTGGTTGTGGGTTGTTGCAAATTATTGCTGCAAAAGGAAGTCAGGCCTTGTTTGAAAAACAAACAAATACATGGCCGCTGACATATTGCCTACACCGATTGTGCGTTGTGGGTGTTGTTGTACTTGCATAAAAACTTGTGCAAATATGTGTGTGTGTGTGTATGTAAATATGTACAGTAGTTTAACTACAATATGTAGTAATAAATCAATGCGCGTACACTTCTGCACGACAGAGAGACAGACAGAAACGTATGCATGTATGTTTGCCTGTTTAATCAAGAATTCGTGCACAAATTCGACCTACTCCTAAATGGCAAATAGTTTTAAGAAGAATTTTTACGCTTCAATAAATTAGTCGTACTAATAGTGGTCGTATGGACAACTGCAAAGGTAGCGTACGTCAAAATAGTTTGTTATTAAAAACAGAAATTAACTAATAACATAAAAAGCAAGTTTCAAAATGTTAACACTTGAAGTCAGGTATCAGGTAGTTTATTGTGAAACTAGTCCCGCTAAGATTATAAACGTGGAAGTTTGTTAAGTGTGTGAGTATAATTGTGAGCTTTTCACCCCCCAACGGCTAGGTGGATTTGCATGGAGTTGCTACCTCTTTAAAAGGTTATACTCAATTAAATAAGTAAGTTCAATCACATATTGCTGAACTGAAATGATTTTTAGTGATGATAGGAAAATAAATTATTTCAATTTATTGCATGCTGTCCGTACGCACGGACTTTTTTTGAGAGCTCAGCTCACTCGTCAAGTTTTGTACGCCCATTTACATATATCCACTTTTAGCGATGTGTGCTGAAGCCAAATCTGGCCAATATATAGGTGGACCATTATGATGGCGTAGTCAGGACAAGAGACTCATTCACGTAAATTTCAGTGTTGATGGTTCCCATAGTGACGAACGGCGTAGATTTAAGCCGACTTTCACAAATGACTTTCCAAATTAAAACTTCTCTGCCGAAATTTTCTATCTGGATGGTTTTTTTTCGATTCTGAGATATCTTTTTCAGACTGCAAGCGATAGAATTGGTTGCCCAGAACTGTTTTCGAGCCCATTTTCAAATAAGTTTCGTCGTACATAACCACAAAAAATTTTATTTGCCAGTTGTGTTTGTCACATTTATTTTTCGCTTTGCTTTGGTTCTTTTTTCTTTTTATAAGTTGTTATATCTTATGGCTTTGTTTAGCTTTTTTGGGGACATCTTTTGTCGAAAGTAGCGGTTCTTCTTAATTACGGCTATTACTTTCTTCTCCAACTTGACGTCTGCTGAGCCATTTAGACGGCCCCTGCTGATCTTACTTTTTTACTAACCCACCTTCTCTAATGCGCGAAACCGCCCGTCGTGCAGTGTCATAAGATAACCTACTAAGTTTCGCAAACTTTTTCTAACTAATATTGGGATTATTCGTCAAGTGTATGTAATTATTTTGCCGAGCTGTACCGGTCCTCAGTTCGCTGTATGGGTTACCAGATATGTAAGTAGTTTTTTAAAGGGTGCGTTTTTTCAAAAAAGTTAAATTCAATTAAAAAAAATTAATAAAATGAAGCACTGCAAAACGGGCATCAAACAAAGTTGGTTTAATAAAGCCTCATTTTTCAAATGTTTCGAAAGAGGGTTGCCACCTGTTTAAAGATAAATTGAGTTAAATTAATAAATAATACAATTTTAGTGTCAACTGAAAAGGGTAAAAAAAATCATAATTTCAAAAAAAAATAAATAAATTATAAAGGGTTGCCACCTGTTTAAAACCAGTTTACTTGAATGGTATTGGTAGGATATAAGGAAAGTGGTAAAAGGCAACAGCTGCTCACGAGTCAACTGTGGTCCAATGGCTACGCACTTGCCCAGCAAGTGGTAGGTTGTGGGTTCGAATGCCGGTGGAGTCATGAAAGAAATCTGATGAGGAGATGCGGTGATTGAACTCCGAAATAGCTATCATTCTACCACTCGTGACTGTTGTTGTCTTTCTTCCAAAATACTTTCCTTATACTGGCCTTGAGCTCAAAAATTAATATTGTCGTCAAATTAATTAAAGTAAATTTAATCTCACTTCTATACATATTTATAAATAAAAAGTTAGAACGCAGCTTGATGGTATCGAAAATGTGCCGTTTAAGTAAAAGAAAGTATAACCAAATTAAAAAGTTATGAAAATGATTATAGAATATGCTTTCGTAAATACACATTTTTGAATAGAATTATCAACTGCACGAAATTTTAAAAAATCTATTATTTATTATATGTACATATACATATGAATCTAAAGTATGCCAAAACTAGCAACGAAACACAAATTGTTCTTCATACTGGCACAAACATTGTCCATATTCTTGAATACATTTTGTGAGACTTCTTTAAGACTGAAAGCAATTACCAATAAAGTTATTACCTTTAGTGGAATTGTTTATTACCTTTTCTGTTATATTCGAATTTATAAAGTTAAACCAGTGTACATGTTCTAATTTCTTTTTGGACAACTACTTTATTAAGTACATAATAAATATTCTGCCAGTTTGATGAAAAATTACTACATATATTCTATATGGTCGCACTACAGCTGCATTTGGGAACTGTGTAATTAGGGAAAGTATTGAAAATTAAATCGATACAAATCGATTTCTAAAGAGATATTATATATAGTTTACTGTTGCCATAGATTTCAACTTAGTCAGTGTAATTAATTTATTCGCAACACACCTGTTCCTAAAAACATATCCAATGGGATTGCTTTCTTAAAATGCATGTATTTTTAAAAAGAATTCTAAACAAAAACGCCCGCTATAGAGAAAGTAGACGAGGTTTCTATGATTTTCTAAATTATGTTTTGTAAAACCCAATGCAATGCGCTTAGCAGCTTACTTGTAGGGAAGATCCATAACGCCTTTTTGTCTTGGAGTAATAAAGATAAAGGGTGATTTTCAAGAAAAAATAAAACGCATATAATTTAATGGTATGGTCAAGAATTTAGCTTTATTATAAAGATAAGGGCTCGTCATTATGTTTTAGAAATGATTTCGGGCAAGTGACCGCCGTGGCTGACTCGAAAAAATTCCAGCCGAGCAGCCCCAGCGACTTCACATGACGCTACAAAAAATAGTCCAGCGGTTTGAAATTCCGCGACCTTGGATTGGATATGCAAGTTATAAACCGTTGCTAAGGTGTTTCCCCACAGGATATTTAAAACAAAAAAATATGGCGTGTATGCGCTGTTGTTCCGCTTTTGTTAGCTATATTTCGATAGCTTGTAAAATTTTAGCTCGATACGAGGTTTTGAAACCACTGTACTTATTTGAAACCACTGTACTTATTAAAACTTCTAAATCCTATAAAACCTAATTCTGGCGGGCTGTGAAAAATTGTAAATGCAAATTTATTACATGTGGAATCTATCTCTTATGTAATTTGGGTTGTTGCACGGTGTAATTACATAATATACGAATGTTCCAACTTTGCGATTCTTTAATTTAAATTCGCTTTAAATTTTCTTCACACACACGCACACACACTCACGTGCGTCTTCTTCTATTTATCTGCAGTATTCGAAATAAAAAATGCGATACTTAAAAACTAAATTCGCGGCAAAAAAAAAAAATAAAGGAATGAAACCAAAATGAGTATCAACTTATAAAGTATGAGTACGACGTAAATATAATCAAAAATTTATAAAATAGTTAGTGCAAACCATCGATACAACAAAATCATAAATAAATATATAAAATGAAATAAAACAACTACAATCTAGCTAAAACAAAAAAGTTAAAGAAAATACTTGTGTTATTTATGCAATGCACGGACTACGTCAGCGTTGTTTTTGATTTCGCATAGTAATTTAAATATAAAATGAAATCTTATTATAATATATAGAAAAAGTTGTGTTATTCTTGGTGTCTATTAAGTGTTAAAATGTTGTAGTTAACTAAATATCAAAATACATATGCCGAAAATTTCAAACAAAAAACGAAAACAAAATTATATATTTACACACACAGTAGATTAAATTAAAATAAAGAATTATAAATCGCGGATGTCGAGAAGATAAATGTAAGAAACATCATCAATTATCAAAATAATCAAAAAAAAAAAAACATATTTGATTGATGTGTATAGAAAAGTCAAGACGTGCGCGGAGATGGACATGGTGAATAAATAACATTTCGCATAATTTGTGAGAAAATCATCGTTATAATGTCTAAAACTAATTGGTATAAATGTACACCAAGCGTTTAAATGGCGTTTAAATAAATGTTGAACAAATTACTGCGCACGTCACACACACACACGTGCATACATACATACATATGTGTCTAGCTTAGCAGAAAATCAGAAAAGAAGTAGTGTTCATTTAAAATATACATATGTGGCAAATCAATGTAAACGAAGGTGCTAATTGAAATAACAGCAAACAAAAAACAAAACAAATTAAAAAACAAAAAACAAAAAAAGTGTGGCTAAGATTTAAATAAAAAAATAAAAATACTTAATGAATTTAAGCAAAAATCGAATTCGTGAGTGAAATTTTTGTGTTGAGCAATTTCAATTTGCATTATTTCTAATGTACGCGTACACTTTTTGAGCGAGCGTATCTGCGTCGTCGAAACGGTTTTTACGGTTATGGCATACGGCGTGCGCCTGCGCGAATACGTTTTGCGAAAGTCGAATGGAAAATGGTCGGCGACGTCGAACACAACAGCTTGGCTCATACACAGTTTTAGGTTAACACTAGTGGCATTAAGTAGCTAATGAGGAGGGTAATAAAAGTTTAATAAAAATTACAAATATATGTACATATATTAATAATAAAATAAATTTAACAAAAATGAAATAACATAAAATCAAATTACAAAACAAAACCAAAGCCTTGCATGGTGCTGTCATAAATAGCACTTCGAAGAGCTTTTAGTTCAATCGAAAAAGAAAATAATAATAAATTAACGTGTTACTCAAAGACTTAATAGACCTAGGCTAAACAAGTAGTTAAAGTAAAAAATAATAAAACTAAAAATTGGTGCAATGCGTCAGAAGTGAAAAATATCATAAAATCAGTAACGCATGTGCTAGCTTTTCGAAAAGCGTTTAGCTCTAAAAACAAACAAAAAAACTAAGCACACATTGGCATGTGTTTGGTTGTCTACACTATTCCTGAATTATCAGCAACAAAATTTCGCAATAACAAAAGCAAACAAAGATCTCTTTGGCAGCTAGTTGTTAATCAAAAAACCACGCCAGCACACCCGCCCTACCGGCAAAGACGCAACAACAACAACGCACAGCATTTACTTCAATCAAACCAATTTCACATCACCTACGTTCGCGCTACTGCAACTGCAACAGCGCGAGCTTTAACAAACCACATAAAATTATCACAAACTTACCGCGCGTCATTGCCGTTACTCCACGCCACCGCACCAACATTCGTTGTCCCGTCGTTAGTGACAACCAACGAAATAATAACATCTGCCACACCCATTTTCCAAGTATACTCACTACACAATTCACAATTACGAGCATCATTTCGCGATCCTCCATCTTCTATACCTTCTTTTGCACTCCATTGGCGTAGTACGCAAGTGTTCCGCTTCATATACGAACTAATTGAGAAAAATACACAACTTTGTCGCAATTTACCTAGTTGGTCAAGAGTAATTGCCGCTTTCGATTGCCGCTGGACGTCGTTCGCACGCTTACTCTCCATACGACGTCGCGCCGCCTGTGCGCCGCCTGTGCTTAGTAGCCACTCATTCTGGCCGCCTCACATAACAGCGAAAGCGATAATAATAATTCTGTTAGCGGCAGTGGCAGCGATAAGAAGTCCTTCTCGTTGCATTGCTGTTGCGTGATAGTCGACATAACGCCAGTTTCACAAGCCGGACGTTTGACATCGGCAACAACGGCCTCGGGAAGGGATGTAACCGCTGGCGGTGGCGGCAGCGGTGGTGGCAGTGGCGGTGTACTCGGCGATGGTGTCACACAGCTAGCTAGCAGTCTCTTTCGTTTCGGCAGCAGCAAAAAACGTGGCGTTTGTATTTGTAATGCCCAGTGTCGATTGCAGTCGTTGGAGGCACAGACGCAGCTTGGTCAGCTCGATACGTCATTAAAGACACATCACGGCTCCTTGGATCGACTGCTTCAACAGCAGCAGCAGCAACAACAGCAACAACAGCAACCACAACAACTGCAGCAACCGCCACAGCGTGCACCAACCGCTTCAGCCGTGCATTCCATTGGAGGCGTAATTGACGGTGGGGGCTCTGGCGCCCTACTTGGATCAGCCGAATCCGATGGCGATGGCGATGATGAAAAAGAGCCCGAGCTGCCACCACGCCCACCGTCACGTGTGAAATCGAATGTGCGCCATATTAAGGAGGAATTTGATCGTGGCGTTGAAGTTGAGAAATTCTATCATCAAATCAATGGCGATATCTTTGAGATTACACGTCGAGTACGCGCCCGCGATGAAGATACGATCGAACAAAAAGTGATCAAGCGCAAAGGGTCAGTTCGTTTGCCACCAGAGCCACCGCCACGACAATCGTCGGCGTCGCATGCTCATATTTATCATGGGCATGGCGCTGGGCATGGACAACCCCATCACTTGCATCGCCATGCGGTCGATAATGGTAAACCGCAGCTACCACCACGGCGTCAGAAAAGTGCTGAAGAGGTGCCTGTTTCGAAAAGCTCCACGCGTGCGCCAGAAGAACTCGAGTGGTTCGATCGTAAAGCACAGCAAAGGCATTCAGCACGTTCAGCCGAAAGTGGTCCGGTACGTGATGATACTATCGAATGGCTGGAACGGCAGAGAGGGCCAGTACGCACCTCCTCCGGGCCGAGTGAGATCACTGTGATGAAAGATGAGGTACCCGACTGGTTACTAGAGCATCTGCCACGTAAGCGTTCCATGGTTGAAAGATCACTGCCATCGGAATCAAAGACCAGTTCGGCTTCCTATGCGAAAGCGCTGAAAGAGGAATTGGCGGAATTGTTAAAGAAGCCTTTGTCGAGACAGAGTTCTGGTCCACCCGGTGAGTTTTCGATACTAAAAACTGATATTTTAGAATGGCTGACAAAGTTGCAAACGTCAGCGCGGGGTTCGGCGCGTGAGGAGGCGCTACCGCCGAAAACACGTCGCTCGCATCACCGACGTAATGGCAGCGGCGATACGCAGCGATCGCATTCACAAGAGGATGCCACTGTCGCACAACAGGCGGCGCGCAAGCGGCACTCGCTGGGCCATAGTGATCGCAGCGAGGAAGAGATGATTGATTGGATTGCGTACCCGCTGAACCGACTGCAATCGCTGGGTAAGCCTCCTCAAGCGCAACAGGTGCATACGATAGACCGACGTCAGCCATTTCTCGATTTGCATCACAAACCCGCACCGCCACCGCTGCAAGCGGCGCAGCTACAACAACAGCCGATATGCATGGACCGCGATCGCAGATCTCACGAACGATCGCGTGAACGCAAGCTGCGACATTCCGCCAGCGAAGTGGTAACTGCACCCACCACCTCCGCAGCAGCTCAAAGTCATCTAGAAAGATTGTACGCTAAACCGCATAAAGAACGTTTTCAGTATGTGCCTAAGGAAGCCAAGGACATGATGTTGCCTCCCAAGGAGACTGCTATGACCACTGCCACTACCACCGCAACTGGCGTTGCCGTGCGCGAATCGAAACGCGAACGTTCGCGTCGACATCAGACTCAGCGTTCCGCCACAGTATCGGACATGTCCGGTCATCATAATGGTGGACTAAAACGCAAATCATCATCGGCTGAACGTGCACCGCGCTCTCCATCGCCTTGCAATGATCCCGCCTGCCGTTTACTCCCTATCTGCACAGATCCACACTGCCGTTTCCTCGAATGCCAGATGACTGGACGCGGCACGGTTATAGCAGTGACCACATCTGCGTCGACAATGAACCTCGCACGTCATCAACAGGTGGCGAGAGCTCAAATGCACACAGTGCCTCCACACATAACATCGGATGACACACCAACGCCACCGCCACCGCCTCCAGCGTCACAACAACAACAACAACAACAACAACATCTGCAACAATTTCAAGTAGCACCAACACAGCGACGTCTGGTCATATGCCATGAATGTCGCTCGTGTGCGCCATTGCTTACCTGCCAGAATCGAAAATGTTTCAATGCCGCCAAATGCAACTCACTGCCACGCAGCGCAGCGGATTTTAATCGTTTGCGCACCACGCTCGCCCAACCGCCAGCTACGCTCGACGATATAGAACCAGCGCCTACAACACCCTCACCGCAATTGCGCCACCCAGCAATGCAATATCGTAGCAATTCGCAACCAAATACATTGCAACGCGGTGACTCTGCTGCCGCCATTTGGCAACAGGGGAGCATGGCCACGGTGGGGAGTGATACAATAATGGCTACAGGCTTAACGCATGCCATAATTTCAAGCGTACAACAACCACCGCTTCCTCCTTCGTCACTACACATCGGTACGGCGACAAACGGTCGTCACTACTATAACGGTCGCAATGGCAATGGTTTGCCACATCTGAACGGCACCAATGGCAAATTAATGAAGTCCGCATCGGCGGCATCGCTAAATTCACGTCGACGTCGTCATAAAACGGTGCATTTCGGTGAAAATTTGCTACGCGAAGTTTGTCAAAATCGTAAACTAATCAAAACTGAACAAGTTCCGTCCGGTTCGGCGCCAATGAAGGCCAACATACAAATGCTATACAATTTCGTTGAAGGTGTACTAAGCGCTTGGGTGGACGACGATGAGGAGCAGGTGCGTTCCGGCGCCGAATCAGAGCCCGAACAGGGCACCATGGCACTGAAACCGATTTATCGTTGTAATCGATTACGTTATCAGTGCATCAAACGTATCGTAGAGGAAGCGGCAGAATTGCATGGCACTTTGAAGTTAGGCAATTCGCGTTATCGCCATCGACATTGGCGCAGCACAGCCAAGCAATGCAACGAAATGTTCTTGCGAAAGGTAAGTTCATATAAAGAAAGGAGAAGAATGTAAGCTAAGATTTACAGTTTAAGATTGCGGTGATAAGAATATTTTAATATTTAGCATTGATCTATCAGTTCAAATGGGTGTCGAAATTGTGTAATGCTATTAAGACAAAAGGGTAGTGTAACTATTTAAAAATATCCGTCATAAAATAAAACAAACCGCAAATGTTCAGTAGAAATTGGAGTCATTTTTTTAGAATATCAGTCCCGGTCAATTCACTTCACTATTATCCATCGGTATGCGCGAGCCACGTAAGAGGGTTCTTTTAAATTGTATGACTCAAAATCTACTTCTGATTCCATCATAATTTTTTAATATGTTTCCAGAAGACTTTAGAAAATTCGTTGAGCTGAAGAAAAATTAAAATTGCCCAAATTTGA
The DNA here is from genome assembly GCA_951828415.1 of Anomoia purmunda. Taxonomy (NCBI): domain Eukaryota; kingdom Metazoa; phylum Arthropoda; class Insecta; order Diptera; family Tephritidae; genus Anomoia; species Anomoia purmunda. The sequence goes on along the minus strand of OX639996.1, from coordinate 27,703,648 downwards.
GAAAAATCAATTTGTTATTAATGCATATAAAGTAAAACTACTCTTTGTGGTAAAAAAAAACAAATTTCAACAAATTTTTATAATACAGCATAAAAAAGTAGAATGAAATCCTTAATATTTACTTTAAGGAGATTTTTTCTAGGACTCGCGGTTCTCGAGTTGTTGGAGCTGTAAAATGCCACTGTCTATGAAAAAAGTCAGTTCATCAAAAGATTAAAAAATTATAATTCTTCCAGATCAAATTTTGAGTGGAATAAAAAAAATCGTGTCAATTTATTTTTGATAGCATTAAAAAACATCTAATCGAAATTTGCAACACCGACTGCAAGTCTAATATGGAATCACCCATATATATCTACATATAATATAACATAAAGTAAATGTACATATTAAATTAAATAAGAACAAAATAAAAATAAAAATAAAAATAAAAATAAAAATAAAAATAAAAATAAAAATAAAAATAAAAATAAAAATAAAAATAAAAATAAAAATAAAAATAAAAATAAAAATAAAAATAAAAATAAAAATAAAAATAAAAATAAAAATAAAAATAAAAATAGATCAAAATAAAACGATAGTAATAAACTACAAATAAAATGAAATGAAATAAAAAATATCTGAAATAAAATAAAAATAAAAATGACACAGCCAAAATTAAAATAAGTCAAAGACAACTCAAAACAATTAAATTTCAAAATTCTAATAAAACATGCCAAATAATATTACAACTTAATTACTAAAAAACAATAAATTAAACAGGATCAAAATAAAAGTAACGAGAAAAATAATAATAAAATAAAAATTAAATAAAATCAACTCCAAAATAAATCAAATAAACCAAAATAAAAATAAAACTAACAAACTTAAAATAAGTCAAACAAAATTTAAAACAAGTAAAATAATTTAAATAAAAAATTCATATAAATAATACATATCAAAAAAATTTAAAATAATTAAAATTAAATTAAATTAAAGAGAAAAAAATAAAATTAAACTAAAACACATTTAACATTTAACAAAATATTTAAATAATCGACATAAAATAAATTAAATTAAAATAAAATTTGAATTAAATAAGATGGTGACCGCCATAGCCGAGTGTGTTGCGTGTGCGCGCCTCACTTGATGTGCCCTGGGTTCAAATTTTGGCCGGGGCAAGTAATCAAAAACTATAAACAGCTGTTTTCTAAGAGCGTTCACCTCTGGCAAATTATTATTGTTATTATTGAAGTAAATCAAGCTAAATTAAACTAGAATTAAATTATATAAATTAAAACTTAATTAAGTTTAAAAATTTGAAAAAGAATTTATTTAAATAAAACAATAAAACAAAATTCAATTAATTAATGGAAAGTATGTAATTATTAATTATTCAATTAAATTTTGATAATTCACATTAAATTAACTGAAATAAAATAGAACAAAATAGAGTAAAATAAAATAATACAAATTGATTTTGAAACAATAAAATTAAATTAAAATTGAAATTAGATTTAGACTTAAATCAAAATCAAAACTAAAATTTTTTTAATATTAAAATTTTGACTAAAATTAAAATATATTGTAAATAGAACAAAAAAAAAAACAATAAAATTACAATAAATATAATAGCCGTCTTCGTTCCGCCATCAGTTAGCGAGTAGCGAGTGGTGTCATGGCACACGATCGTCGTTTGTTGCAGCTTAAAACTGGTCTAACATCTGCAGCATTGAATGTGACGAGTTCGACCAGTTTAGTGAGATGTCACCGTGATGGCAGAATCTAGCTAGCTATCGTTGTTGTTGCTTTTACACACAAATTGATATTAACACGACATGGCGAAATATGGCGAGCAGATTAGTGGCGAATCGAATGCACCTAATATAATAAGTAAAATTAAATTATAATAAAATAAAGTAAAATACACGAAATAGAATAATGAAATATAATAAACTTAAACGCTCTGAAATAAATACACAATTCAATGAAATAAAATATGTTAAAGTAAAATAAAATAAACGTAATAAATTGCATTGAAATTGAAAAAAAATATAATTGAAAAAAATTAATAAAGTAAATAATATATAATCTCGTGGTAATTGTTTATTGTTTTTTTTTTTTTTTTGAGAACTAATGTTGGCGTTGGGCATTGCTGTTGATTATTTCTTCCAAAATTTTCCTGAGAGAATAAAACAGCAACGTAAATCTCTGTCTCTGTAAGAATCTGTCTTTCAAACGCTCCAATGGCCATAAGAGCTATTGATTTGTGGTTTTGCTACATAGAAAGGGCGCATTTCCCCAGTTTCAAATTAGAAATGTTGCGATTATATCTACATAAATGTGGAATTCAAATAAAATAAATGTTTTGTTTAAGTGAAGTTTCCGCATCGTCTTCAAAGACATATTTAAAAGTTGTTTAACGGGGGGAATAGTTAAATTCGAAATACTCATTATACTGAAAATTCTAGACACATTTGCATCGTAGCTAAATAAATAGAATTTTTTTTTGTACCATTTATAGAGCTTGAGGCCAGGTTTGTATTGGGGAATAATATGAGAAACAACAATTTTTCAATGTGGTAGAAGTGATAGCTGCTATGTATTTCGATTCATAAATATAAGGCCAAAAATAATAATTAGAATTTTTTTATTTATAATATTTAAACTTTTTTCAATCGCTTTGTGTGAATTTCTTTTGGTTTGTTTATTTTGCAACGTTAATAATGTGGATTTTTCTATATGGAATTGGTAGCACGAAAACTGAGAAACGTGATTTCTGTCAGATAACAAACAAGACCAATAAAAATGGAAATTGAACGACCTTGTAAAAATGATTACATATATCATGCGCACATCTACAATTGAATAAAAACTCTTAACTCGAGTTATCATTTTTTTTCTTGTCAAGCCAAAAATAAAAATGTGCTAAAAAAATATTTCAACGTTTAGTTAAGCAAAGCTCTAGTTTAGCTGGCAATTTTGCTAAAAGTGCAATTAAAATATTAAATTTTTCTATGAAAAAAAAAAGAATTTACTTAATTGTCTAAAAATAAAAATTTGTAAATCAAATAAGTTTGTTTTTCCAATGACGGCAGATATAACGATAAATACGATTTAAAAACTATGTACAGCTATGGACAGAGATTTAGCGCACTCACCATTAAAATTAAAAATATTACAGTTACTTTTAATAGAGCGAGATTTTCACAAATATATTAATAGCAAATAAATATATTGTTATTATATTTTCTTTTAATGACGAGAGAAGAAACCGTTATTTATTCCTGTTATGTTGTTGCTTCGTTTTGTAAACGATTTTGCATTTGCATTGGACATCAGTTTAGCGCACTTGCATATTTTTTGTAATCATTTGTGTTCAGTTGCGTAATCTAGCTAAATTTGGCCGTGAGCAGTTAGTGAATAATAAATATTTTGCATATTAAAAAAAATGTCCAAAGGAAGATATTGTTCCATTGAGAAAAGAACCAACTGAAAATTTCTAAAATTGTGAATTGTTCGCGAAAAATGGTTTATAATGCCATCAAAGCTGTAAAGGCTGATCCCGATTTGCTTAAGAAAAGCAAAATTCGCAAGCCGCCGCCTCGTAAAACGACACCCCGTGAGGATGCAATAATTGTGCGGAAGTCTAAAATGGATCCTTTTAAATCCTCACGTGCAATAATGACGGAGGTCAACGCCGAATTGGGCTTAAATGTGTCAAGTAGACTTGTGCGAAGACGACTAAACGAAAACAATTTGTATGGGCGCTTCTGTCGAAGAAGAACATCACAGCTCGTTTAGCGTTCGCCCACCGTCATAGCTCTAAGGATATACTATATTGGAAAAGAGCGCTTTTCACGGACGAAACCAAAATTAACCGCATTGGTCCCGATGGTAAAACGTATGTGCACAGGGAAAAAAATCGGGAGACCAACCCAAGATATACTAAAAAGAAGGTCAAGCATGGCGGTGGAAACCTTAAGATATGGGGATCGTTTTCGTGGCGTGGGGTTGGTCCACTGGTTGGAATAGAAGGGAATATGGGCAAGTTTGCATATCTTGACATACTTAGGAATAAAATGGAACCATATTCTTTCGATTCTATGCCAGTAAATTGGGTTTTCATGCAAGACAATTATCCCAAACACACAGCGAAAATAGTGAAAGACTGGCTTTCACAGGAGCAAATTCCACTTCTCGATTAGCCAGCTCAAAGTCCAGACCTGAATCCAATCGAGAACTTGTGGAATGATGTTAAGTAGAAAGTTGGACAGAAAAAATTTAAAAACTGCGACGCACTTTGGGAAGGAGTACAAGAGGCGTGGAACTCTATTCCTTTGGACAGGTGCCAAAAGTTAATAGAGAGTTTGCCACGAAGATGGGAGGCAGTAATTAGGAATAAGGGTTATTCCACGAAATACTAATCGGATAAGTAATAATCCAAAGTAATCTTGCTCTGTCTTTATAAAAATTTGATTTTTACACAGATTTTCGAAAGTGCGCTAATTACTTGTCCAACCAGAATTGGGACGTGATAGCTACATATTGGTAATTTTAAGGAATGATATATTAAAAAAAAGTAATCTTGTATTTTAAGTTATTTAGCTCAAAATGAAGTGTAAAATAATTTTTGTGAAGAAGCAACACTTTTACTTTGTTTAAACATAATATTGTTAAATATACTTTTTCTCATATATATGTAAGTGCGCTAAATCTCTGTCCATGGCTGTATGATTCGTAAAATCTCATTCATATTTGCAAATCTCTTCATCTCTTCGCGCACACACCGTTAAAGCTAGAAAACAAACATATGTATCTATTATATTCTGCTATGTATGTACATAGAATGTTCATACACATATTAAGTAAATGTGCACAAAATTATGGAACTTCATATGAACATCTATAAATATATCGAACAAACAAAACGGCATATGAACATTGTAAAATATGTATGTACATATGTACATATATATATAGATATGTAGATATTTATACAACGCATCGAATAACAATGATAGAAATAAAACCCAGATCCCTATGCGCCAACGGCAATGGCATCAACTATCATTCCCAAATGCGGCATTATAGAGGAAATACGCTAAAATATGAATAAAAGCGATGCTACAATAAATTTCGTATTCTTTTTTCCACATTTTCTTTTTATTACACATATGTATGTACATATGTATATGTATGTATGTACTCTCTCTTAGTATATGTATGTGTTGTTGTTTCTGGTATTGTTGGTTTCACGCGTTTCACGCGTTTCACATTTTAATTTTTTTTATTGTTTCTTTTTTTTTTTTTTTGTTTTGTGTTGTTTTATGATTTTGCTTTACTATTTTACGTTTAGGCCTTGTTGCGGCTTGCCATGTCATTTCATGGATTAAGTAATTTCTATGCGAATTATAATGGAGTTGAATGCACACACACACAAACACAAACACAAACACACCTCTGTACAATTGCAATACAAAAGGAAGCGCTCATCCTCTGTAACCGTATACATTCGTCTTCTCTCTCATATTACATTTATTGCAAAGAGCTCATGATTTTCAATAGCTTCGTTTACATATATTTAAATGCGGCGACAGATGCCAATGAATTTTCAGTGAAATAAGAGGAATTCTTGCAAATGTGATGTAATTCATGGAGTTAAAACAAATCCCTACAGTTTCAGTATTTAACAATTTCAGGCTTTCTAAACAAACAAGAAAAAGCGAGGATTGGAAATTAATACGACTTTAAAATATTGTTGTTTATTATCGTTCGTTTGATCGCCCACAACATTTACAAAGTTCGTAACAATGTGGCCGGAGTTGCGATTTTTGCTTTTTCATTTCCGAATTGCTCTTACTTCTCATTGCTTCTGCTAGTGAAAATTAATTGATGTTAATATATTAACGAATGTCGCATTGGCTTAGGTTTATAAAGTAGAGCCCTTGTTTAAAGTCGACCTTCCAATTATTCGACTAGTCGACTAGTCGATTAGCAGCATTGTTGATGTGCGATAATCGAATAGCAAGTATTCGACTAACCGTTCACTTTCGACTTATCGCACAGCATCGAGTAGTTTGAAATTCGACTAACCGAAATTATTCGAATAGTGACAGCTACTCACAATAAATTCATAAAAACTTCATTATAGTAGAAAATGAGTTTCGTCAGTAAACAGAAATATTCAAACACATAAAAAGCAAATATTTATTGTTGAAATAAAATAACTAGTCGAAAAATCGAAAACGAGCGGCTAGTCGAATAGTTGTTTATGGTCGGTTAGTCGAAAAAGTCGAAAGGAAACGGTTAGTCGATTATGTGAAGTTGACTATTTTTTGAAACAACTTTTGATAATCGATTAACCGATTACTCGACTAGTCGATTAACAAAAGCTCTATTATAAAGACCAAACGTATATAAAAAAATAAATAATGTTCTGATTTGAATTATTTTTAGGTATAAAAGTGCACATTATACAAGGTGGGGCATACTTAGGGCTTTAGAGGGAAGAACTCAAAAATTTGGTTGCAAAGCAATTGAGGTATAGATTTTCAATAAAGTAAAAAACATTTACATAATATGGGTTACAAAAAACATAAGGAATTTAAAAACACTGTTCACACATTCATTCGAAAAACGAACACATTGAAAGCAATTAAATTTTTTTAGGCTCACTTGGCAAAATTCATAATTAAATTTATAAATAAAAATATAAATAACACAGAGTACAATTTTTAATTTCATAACTCAGACTTTGTTTTGCATGAAATAAATGCAGTAACCCAGACTAAGTAAAACTAAAATAATTTTAGCAGATTCTTGTATAATGCTTGGTTTTTAATAGCATGAAAGTAATCGATTCGCTTTGTCAAAGCTCTGTTAAAGGAATTGGAGCCAACGTATTCGTCACATCATTTATAAAAAAAAACAAATAGTAACGGGCCTAGTATACTCCCTTGGGGAACCCCAGAGTAGGCAAAGGAAGATTCCGTGACGAAATGCCGTCAACCGTTACCACACAATTTCTTGTATGCAAATAGGATTCAATCCATTTAAAAAAAAATTAAAGCCCATACAGGACAGCTTATAAATCAACAAATAGACACAGTGAAACTGGAAACCAACAGAAAATTACGCAGTATAATATTCACTAAATACTGCAAGATTAGAAACTTAAGATCTGTTCGAAACAAAACTATTCCGATTCGGCGAAATCAAACTCTTGCGCGTAAAATGCATTTTGTCTTTAATTATACTTTCAAACGGTTTCGAAACTGTTGATAGCTTTGAAATGGACCTGTAATTCAAAACATCATTGGAAGTATATTTCCAATCATCAATGAAAATTCCTGAAATCACTGACAAATTAAAGTTTTTTTTAGATAAATTAAAGCGGGACATTTTTTTAATAAAAGAACTGAAAGTCCATAAATATCCGAAGCAAAGCTTAAATTAGATCTACGGTTAGAGGGATAGCTAGTTGAATGATTCCTACAATTAGCTACAAAATTTGAGCTGGAAAATTCCGCAAACAAATTGGTCACGTCATTTGGAGTACCAGCCGGTTTCGGCTCACAAAAAATGGCTGAGGGAATAGTAGAGTTTGACGTTTTTGACTTAAAATAATGCCAGAAGGCTTTTGGATTTGATTTAATATTCTCCTCGATTCCAAGAGGAATATAGAATATAATGTCTATAAAGAAATTTTTCTAAACAATTAAATTCTTTTGAGTACCATTGATACTTAACCAGAAAAACTTGCCTACCAGTTGATTTAAATTTTTTGAAAAATTTATTCCTAAGGTTCTTTAACTTTTTCAAGTTCAAGTTATACGACGGCAGTTTGTACGATCTTTTCTTTATTACCTGATGTACTAAAACAAAAATTCAAAAATGACACTTAGTCGGTAGGGTTTGCAAAAACTAGAAAGTAAGATAGCCATTTTAAGATTGGTCGATAAAAAAGGTAGTAGTTCTAATATCTGAATGTTCGGAAATTATCCAACCCACCTTCTATATTGACGTGTTGACGTGCCAGTTATGAAACCTGTAGTATATAATAATATAACATAATATATAATAATTTAATTTACCATATTATTATAAAAAAACAAACCCAAGACAGGGATAGTTAAGAATTGTCTTAGCTTAAAAAATACCTTCGTATTCAGCCTTTTTTGAGAAACACATGCTCTTTTACTACACGCTATTGTAACTATTTACATCTGTACTATTTATAAACACTAAAAACCTAAAAACTTTTTTGGCAGCCGACGTAGCCGAGTGTGTAGCGTGTGCGCGCTTCATTCGGTGGATCCCTGCTTAAAATTCTGGGCAGGGCAAGTAACCTCAAAAATTATAGAAAAAGTTTCTTCTAATAGCGGTCGCCCCTCGGCAGGCAATGGAAAACCTCCGAGTGTATTTCTGCCATGGAACAAAACACCAAATAAAAACTCACAAAAAACGTTCGGAGTCAGCGTAAAATAGTGGGACCCTCAATTTGTGTTACAACATTAAGACGCACACCACAAATTGTAGGAGAAGTTCGGCCAAAAACGCTTAAGTGAATTAAGCGCCAATTGAATAAAAAAAAAACCTTAAATTATGATAAAAATTAAAATAGAAGCGGATGTGAAGCTGGAATCAAATTTCTCACCCTACAATCTACCCGCAATAACTTACAAAAATAATTATAGTTAAAATCAACATAAATCTTGCAGATAGCAAACCCCGCTACAAGCACTGATTTAAGTTAACTCCTCGAAGGGTACATAGCAGCGTATTACCCAAAGTTGTGGGCGGGAGTCATCAACCAATAAAACCATCGGGTTGTAACAGAAGAATTCGTAGTAGTTAAGACGGGAAGGGTATGAAGGATTGAATCACCAAAGAGGCCAGCACATGACGCCAGCGATTCATCAAAGTTCTTCTTCCTTACAATTCTTGCCTACATCGCGACGCACTTACTGTGGCATGTGTTTAAAATCTATGCGGTCGTATTATGAAATTTCTAGCTTTTCAACTTTCTTTGAAAGTATGTATGTATGTATATATAGATGTATAGATAAATACTCGTATATATTAATACACAGCAACGCCCGCAATTGTGTATGCATCTAGTAAGTGTGACAGCATGATTGTTGTTGCTTGTTGTTGTTGTACGCTTCTACTCTAATGACTTTTGGCAACATCTCGCCAAAGCGATCAGATTTAGCGCAAACTACAACAATAACTAAAACGCACACACAAACAACTGACGGCGAATACGAGTAACGGCGCGCTCTCATATTTCTGCTCGCATGTCCGTCAGTCGAAACCAGCAGAGTGGAGGCAACCAAAGAGGCCAAGTGAGGGCAATTTAGCAAGTTAAGTGCAGCCGTACCCTCCTTGAACCACGAACTCAAATTGGAACTATTTGCACATAGTTCATATATGCGCCGAGAATAAAATAGGTAACATTGTGTGTGTGTGTGTGTGTGTGTGTGTGAAACAGAGGAGCGCTCTGGTTCCTCTTCAGTACTTGGCGACTGAGTTCTCGCCTCTTCGGCCATGCCTCCTGACACTGCCATTATCGCCACCATCACCACCACCACCACTTCCAGTCCCACCGCAGCCGCCGCCGCCGCCATCAAGCCATTAGTTAGCCTTTTGGCCCCAAAATGTGTATCGAGCGAAGTTTGGACTAAAATTTAAAACATTTCAGCTAAGATTTATGGTTTTGAGCATCTCAAGAGCAGAAACAGCAGTATCATAACAACAACAACAACAACAACCAGAACAACAATAAACGTAAATCGCACAAATCGTAGTTGTGGCGGCGGCAATTGTGTCATGCTGCGCGGCGAGGTAGCCGCTAAGGCAATGCAATTCAATGGTTTTCCGCTATTTTCCAAAGAAAATTGCACACTTTTGTTTCGCTCTACTCGTACGTCAAAGTGAACGTACATAGATGTGAACAGGAGACGGTGGGATAGGAGGCTACCGAGGCCACAGGAAACCACAATAACGATTACGATGACGTTAACGTGCACGTAAACGTTGACGCTGTTGTGTTAGAGCTGCCACTGCCGCTGCCGTTGGCGTTGGCTTTGGCTCTCTTTCAAATTGAAACTGATGGCTGGCGGCTGATGGCGCACCAGAAGCAAAACACAATGCATTTTGAATTGTTTCTAAATGTTTGTAGAAAATTTTCAAATTCATAAAATGGAAGTGTGCGAACAAATTATGTATGTAGGGGAAATTGCATATCGAACGCTTTTACGGAGTGTGCCACAAAATGTACATTGACTTCTTAAAGCGAAAGATATGTGATGGATATTTAGATGTTAGAATATTTTAAATAACATACTTAAATTTTATTTCAATAAAATTTAGAAATTTTGTATACTAGCAATTTTGGTTGTCACGAAGGAAGAAATAAAGGCCGGAGAATTAAAAAAAACTTACATTAGTATCCTTAGTGATAAAAGCGTTGTGTTTACTTCGAGCGAGTTTACTTAGCTTTATCCGAAAATGTCACAATTTTTTAAACTTGTTTATTAAACTGACGAATTAACTCTCTACTTTTATCGGTGTTTGGGGTGCAGAGGACGTACAGCGACAGCTTAATTTTTTTTTACGTTCAATACCTCCAACGTTACGGTAGTGATGTCATGCTCAGACTGTTATAATTGTGGTTTTATAATTTAATAAAACTGCTAACAGAGCTTAAAGTAGTAACAGAATTGTTCCTTTCCAAAATGTGATTGGCTTATTATAAAGGTATTGGTGAAATTATAAAAGTCTTGTGATAATAATTATGAATGAGAAGAATATTTTTATTCAACAAAAATTGTTGTTTTGAAACCTATAAAAGTTGTTCGTGGTTATCAGCGAGATGAATTTTAACTATTATTTTCAGACGTGTATTATTAAACTGTCCACATAATAATTATGAGCGCGAACATTATTTTTTTAAATCTTGAAATATGGAACTATTTCAGAGCAATGTCGGACATAGTTTGGAACTGCTTCGGAAAAAGTTCAGAATCATTTCGAAACTTGTAAGAAATAATTTGGAAACAAGTCCCGAACTTTATATTTCCACATTTCAAGACTTAACAAGTTTTTCGCACTCATGGAATGTCGCAAAGCAATAGTTACCGGTGATTTAAAACTTTATTTCGCCGATAATTGTTATGAAAAAATGTTTCTCCCTCAAAATTATTACTCAAAGAGTTTTAAAATTTCAATCACAAAATATCACAAAGAGTTTTAAAATTTCAATCACAAAATAGTAGTTATCGAGTATCATCCTGACTATTAATATTATTTTGAAAATTCGAATAACTTTTTTAAACTCAGCCGTCAAATAATTCTTACACTGTGTCGCTGGTATAATTTATTTTAATTTAAGTTCTCTATGGTAAAGCAACTATGACTGCATATAAGTTTAATTAAAAATTTCCACAAAGGCAACGTTTTTATGCAAATTTTTTTTAAATTATTGACTTTTTTATTTAAGAAAAAGCTCAAAACCCGCTCAAATGATTTGCGTTTTATTTCGTAAAATCAAAAATTCAATTTACTTTTTTTCGATTGGTGTACAAAAAATACTGAACGGCATCTTTAAAGTGTGCATAATGGCAAAACAGCAAAGTCACTAACTATGAAAATGAGAAGCGCCATCTGATGTTTAAATATTGACGCACAGATGTCGCAATGCACGGAAAATACTTATCGGCTGACGTATGATTGACAGCTGGGGTCGAAGTATGCGTTCCGTGAACGTATCCTACGCTTCGCATTTCGAAAGTATGTGTTCAGTGAACGTGTACGCTGTCGTATCATATCAGATACTCGATCTTTCATTCGTTAGTGAACAGGCAATCGTACGTGCACAAAATTTTTGGAGCAGAAGCAAAAAATGTAAGTAAATCATTAAATATATAATAAAAATGAATGAATTTGGAGCTTATTTAATTTTATTTTTATAGGACACATTTAAATCAGCTAAACGGTGAACAAAAAAGTATAATAGGCGAGTTCATGCAACATCATCCGAACTTGGCAAAAATATGTTTCCAAATTGTGCACAAGGGAAGGCAATAATGGTAAGACTGTGGAATGAGCTAACAAACAAGCTAATTGCTGCCGTACCACCTGTAAAAGATGCAAAATCATGGAGAAAGGTCAGAATCAAAAGAATTGAATGTGCATCTTGTGATGTATAACTATAAAATGTTTATTATTTTAAGGTGTTCGCCGACCAAAAATATCAAGCCAAGAAGAAGCTATCATACAATAAAGCTTCAAAAAGGCTAACTGGCGGCGGTCCATATGAATAATCCAATAAAAATAATAATTCAGCATCCATTTTTACTTTTAAATATTTATAACTCACGTATTCACTTTCGTTTTGTTTATAAACGTAGGAAATTCGCAAGAATTTTTTACAGTTTTTTTATTTCATCTATTACATCCTGTAGCAAATTACGTTACGTTAGCTATCGTTTGCCATACTTCAAACATAGTCGTGCGTACGATCAGTGACGGAAAGTTTTTTCTTACGATTGCCGTACCGTTCGCGGAGCTCATACTTCGACCCCTGTATTTTGTTTATTTCGCATTTCAGTAGAGCTATGAGCTAATTTGTTTTTAACTTACAGCTACAATTAACAATTCTCCATCAATTAGTATTAAATTTTTTAAACTGTTGAAGGAGCAAAGATTTCTGTGGGTCATTCTCGGCATTAAACTATCTGGAAAAATAAATTTCGAAGAGCGGAGAACATAGACGCTTAACGCGCTCTACTCGTACAGGAGTTCGAAAATATTGGGGGGAATCCTACCTATGATGAACCAGTCTGGTAGGAGGCGGCTGATCTCAAACCATATCTGTTTACCTTGCTAAAGGTACGACGCTTCAAGGGGCGTAAAATATGCTCGTAGACTTTCCTCCCATAGATATTTATTTGAGATGATCTGGCAAGAGTGTTTTAAGACTTAGGACATCGTCGAACAGTCGACGGACGAATGATAAGAAACAGATATCACTACCAGATCGCAGAGACCGATTTCAATTTTCACTTCCTCTATGATGGAAAACACTGCAAATCTGGGACAGTTTAAAACACCGACTACATTCCGACCCTACCGGATGGCTTAAAAATAGACATTGTTTTCTCGCAGCAACTGTCAATAAGGAAAACGCAAAGACTTCAAAACTACTGCTACATATTCCAGACTGAGATCTTTGCAATTGACATAGCAGCAAAATTGGTGAACATTACGGACCTTGCTCCCTGGCTCCTGCAAAGCTTTCTGTTGCTGTAGACAGTTAAGCGGCGATCAAGATCCTAAAATCGGCAAAGACATCGGCGATGTGTGTTCGAAACTACCGCAGATCTCTACAATTTCTTCTGTAACACTTTCTCAATCTACACAGAGTTCCAGGTAAGGGCTTCGAGCTCGCGCAAAAAGCCTCGCTTGAGATTATTGATCTTGCAAGTTGTGGAAGAGGCCAAAACAGTTACTAACACCTGCGAGCTAGCGTGTTCATTTTGGTCATCACTCAGTAAACAAAGAACCCGGGGTATGCTAAGATTTTCCAAACCTAACGTCAAGCTTCTCGTGGGAATACCAACGGGACGACCGCCTATCGGCTAGGCGGACACCAAGTTTGAAGCCCCACATAAAGTTTTATGTACGGGCTGTAGGGATGAGGAAGAGATAAAGGTCATTGAGAACTTCCTATGCGAAAGTACTTCAGATTTCTGGGCGACTATTTCTTCGCGGACTTGGACACTTTAGGTACACTGTCACGCTCGAGAGGCTCGCTGGATTAGCCAAAAGATAGGGATGGTCCTCCTCTGGGCATGGGTTTTTGGGTCACTTCACCTAGCTATGTATACGTATATTAACTAAAATAATTTTTATTTCTTTCTCTTTGGTACGGGTCTAAAATCACTCTGCGCACTCCCACTCCTTTTTAACATATGAATGGTTTAATTTCTATGTAACTATTAAAAATATATATATTTTTTGTAGAGCACTGAACTAATTTCATTTTTTCTCTTTTCATTTTAGGTGAGTGCTTTTTTTATAAACCTTTAAAAAGAAAACTTTGAACCATAAAACGACAACTTCGTTGGTAAGTATGATAACTGCTGATTTACACTGAGCGATAGTTTCAGAGGTTCAATAACCCTAATATCTTTACTTTCCGCAACTACCACCAAAACACTTGATCAATTTCGGGTTGAGAAAGTTGAATAGTTGGCCGATCGCCTAATGCGTGCTTGTCTAAAATTGTTGGTTCTGACTTTCTATACGAATGAGAGAACTCAAAGTGATTGTATCCAAATTCACTCTCTTCCTTTTGGCTTTAAACGACTTTGTCAGAAGACGCGAAAATTAGTAAATGCAATTGCATTTGAAGTATTACAAAACTTTCTACATAAATGATGTTAATATCTTTATGTTTTCATTAGAAATAAGCAGCGCAAATTTCTTTTACATAATAGCCTCACATATATTACTTAGCCTCCGCCAATTGCATAATAATAATAAATGGTATATCTAGTAATGGCAACACTTTACATTTGTAATATTTACATTCGTCTAAATTTATAACCTCATTTATACTGCGGCCAAAAAACCACAGCTATACCAAAAGCATAAATTTATTGTTATCGCCGTAATCAGGGTTCCTAATATTGTACATTAAGTCAGCCGCATTTATTGGATTATTATTGTTGTCTCACACTACTAATCCGAAGCGTTACGTTGATTTATGAAGTTTTTATTACGCACTCATTAGGTTTACTTATCATAGCGTTTGTACGTAGAAGCGGATCACATTTTATATATTTTTTTTTTGTTTTTTGTAACTTGAAATACATTACTTGTTGTTATTTTTTATTCCCTGAATGCTACTCGCATACACTTTTTTTTTATTTCATGACTATGGGTTATTTAAGTTTTTTATTTCTCTTTTTTTACTCATTCATTCAAACACTGCGCTGCGAGAGAAGTGGAGTACATTTTTTATTGAACTTCGTAGTAGTAGGGACTTCTTAATGTTTTATATTTGTAAACAATGTGTATTATTTTTTCGATTTTTAAAATACTTTTATGATAATTCTACGCTTATATTTTAAGTTTTGTAAACTTAAACCTTAGAAATATACCTAATTATAAATTATAAAAATAATATCTATATTTTAAAGGTTTTTTGGTAGACTCTTTTCCAGTATAGCCTGGTTTTTATAAAATATACCTCAATTGTCAACTTGATGTGTTGGCATCGATAATATACCACTTTCAGCTGTAGTAAGCTGGGGATTTTATTCGAACCCTCATGCTAACGTTTACGACTTCTGTATCAATAAACAATACGGTATTCGTTGAATGAGCAGAAACCCCAAAACGATGTTGCGATTGGTGCCGAGGTACAAACGTTAATTCAGGCATCTTTTCAAAATCGCGGGTCTATTTTTCGGCAAAACTATTTCTCATTATACAGGCAATCTACATACCTAATAGAAACTAAATTCGTCCGGAAATAGGATTTTTCGCAATATTTCGACTCCAGCGCCACCTACCGGCAAGTCTTTCCCATACATACACTACTTGGGCCAAACAGCAAAAAAGTATGTATTCAATTTGTTGCCGGCGTACTGGAGTTGCGCGTATATACATTTCTCATTAATTTTTACAAGTATATAAGATTTTAATAAAGACTTAATAAGAAATAAGTAAGTATTGAAACTTGTCTATAAGCCCACCAAAAATTTACACTGATTAAAAAAATTGGAATTTTCTTAGCCCAAAAACGCCCATTTTCAAAGTATAGCTCTAATATCTGGTAGAAGGTTATTCAAAATTCATAGAGATTCCAAAGGAGTGTGTCACAGTTGATTGAGCGTTTCCAAAAATTTTCTTAACCTCTTATCTCATTGATTCTCATTGAGAACTCAATTTGTGCGTATTAACAATATAAAATCTGATGGTATTAAAGTTACCTCATATTTTTCTTAATCTTTATTAATATGATATTTTAACGCTTTACATCTTATTGCTGGTAAACGTCAGCACTTGTTTCACTTCAGTAGACGAAAAGGTGCGATTGATTTCGATTACATGTTGGGCACTACTACCCTCTCAAAAATTCATAAAACCAATGATTTGGTGAGAGTCATATTTACCCCAAAAATATCGTTTTCGGAATATATAGACTTTATGATTGCGATGTCTAGGTCTATGCTCGGCTTCGTAGTGAGGAATTTAAAGGAATTCCAGAAACTTTTTTCGCTAAAGAATTTGTATTTTTCTCTTGTAAGACCAAAGCACGAGTATTACAACATCATCTGGGATTCATACTTTATGGGTTCCTTTTTGAGAATTGAGAAAATTCAGAAACGTTTCACTAGATTTGTCAATAATTTCCTTCGTTGGCCTTGTAGTTTGCCTGAACTACAGTGATGCCTTTTGTTAGCTTTGTCAATATGGGAAATGCGAAGAAAAATTTCCTCAGTAATGTTTATAAGAAATATAGTGGCGAATCATATCAAATGTCTATTCTTACTGGAGCTAATATTTTGTAATTGCCCTCCTCATGCACTTAGACTCAGCAATATGTTCCAATTACCATATCGCTGGACGAATTTTAGCCTAAATTAGTTTTTTTTTTTTTTTTTTTTTTTAATAATAAGCCCAACGGTTACCCTCTTTCCCGCCCAACCGACACGAGGGGCACAGTCCGCATGACGTACGGATCTTGTTTTTTTTTTTTTAATATTTTTTTTTTGTGCCGATATGTTAAAAGGAAAAATCAAGTTTGTAAAAATCTGGACATATTCTCTAACTCACGAGAGACTTTTAAATCAAAACTGAATATGATGAGACACTTTTCGAATTGTGGGTAATGGATCTCAACGTATTTATAGCAAATATTAAATGCAGGCCTTAGTATTTAGTAATCTATTTGAGTTGTACTTTAGTTGGTGAATAAATAAATAAATAAATAAATATGTATATGAGCAAATAATCGTATCGTGTGTACATATGTTAAATACGATTAAATTATAAACTAAATATTTCGATAACAATCACGCCTAAAACTTAAATATTTTCCAATTCTATATGGCACGAATTGAATGAAAGCATCTTCATTATCGTTTTTTTATCTGATCGAAGTTCACTTTAATAACATGCCCACCTTTTGACTGTTTTCAATAGTGTTTTCTATGCACTTTATCCCTGAACACTAAGTGAAACTGCGTGCGGTTTTATTGTCGCACAAAAGCGAGTGGTTCCATTAACTATCCATACTTCTCTTGCACCATTCATTACCACATATCAATTGTGTTTATTTTTTAAATCAAACAAAGCAGAGATACAGCAATGCACATAAATACGTGAACACAGACAGACAGAGACCTATCTGCATATGTATAAAAATAATATAATTGAAAGTATACTGAAAATTGTTACCACCGAGCGGGGGTAAACCACAGCCGTAAAGAACACAACATAAAGAAAATACCTAAAGGAATTGTGAAATCAAACGAAAATGTAAAACAAAGCGGAAATGCTGAATTTTTGCCAAGCAATAGCAATTTACCAACGAAACAAACTTCGACAACTGGCTGACATTCATTGTTGTAAATTCAGAAGAAAAATGACAGTGTTAAGACATGCATTAAAATAAATACACAAACACATACATACATATTTGAAACGAAGTAAAGTAAATAAAAGTGCACACATGCGTACAGATCTGTTGTGTTTTTATGTGCTATGTACATTAAGGTGAATCGATTCAAAAGTATCGAGGAAAGAAGAATGCGTTCATATGTATATGCTTATGTCTATATATACATAAGTACATATGTATTTAAATATATGTGTCATACGTATTCCATAAATTGTATTCTCTTAAAAATTGAAATTGTTAAATCAATATTTTCCAGCGCTGCATTTTATCTTCTGTTTTTCCGACAGGGTGAAAAGTTGATGTATATTAAAACGATTTTTCGTCATCCCTTGTCAAGTTTGGTTTGGAAACAAACCGGTTTCAGCGTTGCGCCACATTCCTTTTTTCTTTTACATTCCTTTTTTGTTTAACGTTTTTGTTTTATCTTTTTGCATCGTTACGTTTGCACAACATTTTCGCGCATTAAATAATTCAATAAGTCATTTCAATTAACGCAGTTCCACACATTCGCCTTGTTTGTAAATGCATAAAATATGAAAACAGTAGTAGCAAAAGTCCAACAGTGCTGATTTTAGTTTAAAAAAAAAAGAAATATATTGTATAAAGTATCAGACTTATGCGATAATATTTGGCATAATACAAAAATTCCCATTATAAAATATTTAGATATTTATTCAAGATGTAACAATTAAAAACCTCAAAAACTAATTTGGGTGATTCACAAGGTGCCATAATATGTCATAAATCATAAAGTCATAAAATTTTAGATTTCAAAAGTTATATTTTTAGATTGCATTGAAACAAATAACTACAACTGAGCAATTTTGTATTTTTTATATTTTATAACTTTACGATTTATAACACATTACGGTACCCTGTGAATCACCCAATTGTGTTAGAGAGTCCTCTGTATTTAATTAAATTGTGCAATTGATTTCCCTTAAAATACGTTGGAGATTCTTTAATGTATGTCCTTATTTTCAGTTGCGATTTATGTTCTTTTGTGCAGTGATTTACAAAAATCCAAATTACTACACTAGTTCATATAAACTTTCAATGTAAAAGTAACATAATTTTAAATATGTAATAGACAAAAGAGCTGAACTTTCGCTGTCATTTTCGGAGGGTAGATGTCAAAGGGTCAGAATTAAGATGTATTCTGTGCAAAAAATTACGTGAGAACTTTTTCTAGGGTTGAAACGTCGAAATGTCATACTACAAAGAACCGTAGATTACAAGTAAGTTGCATGGCGTTTCGTTTCCTATGGCAAGAACTCTCGTCCGATTTCACCACACCAAAAACTAATTGGATCTAATCAAATTCTAATATCAATCAGCAGAAGCCAAATTAGTTCTTTGTTATCTACGTTTTTTACCTAACTAGCTCATTAAATGTGAAAGTTCGGAGAGTTCAATAAACATCGGGTGAAATACCATAGTTTCGTATAATTTTTTTGTTTTTTTATTGCTCTCGTTTGATCTGTCATAGCCTCCGCCACCGAGGTTAGGCCGTTGCAATTGCTCAATTTGATATGAATGTAGTATTGTAGCAACCTCGTTTCGTTTAAAGGTTTTATTTACCACTTTATACCGCATTTTTGAAAATTACAGTCAATGGCTACAACAACACAATTTTGGGACACGCGTCACCATAAACTTAGTTGGATATCGCAGCAAGAATAAATAATTCGAACCAGCAACGAAACTATGTTTTCCCCATCCATTGGCTATGCCCATTCTCACGTGGCAAATTTTTAGATTTTACCGAGAAACAGATCAAAGCAGGTATCGAAAGCTTCTACACTGATCTTATCAATTATGGGGGTATTGATAGGGCATTAGGTCTAATGGGAATCCATGAGGTACGCCTCATCAGCACTGACTCTTACTGCTGAGGAAGTGGAATCGTCTCAGCACTATCTTGCTGAATTACAACTTAATATTCACAACTTCTTTACAAACGCGCGGCCTTTTCAGATTATAAATAAATGTACAGTGGTATCACAATGGATGCCGGAGAGTCTAAGTTGGGCCCCAAGAGCAGCCACGTTAATATAACCCAGGTGGCAGCATTATTGAGGGAGAATCATAGATCTGGTAGACACAACCTCAAAATATCAGGGAGCATGACTTACCAGCAGTGACTGCCACAGTTGGGTGAATTAACCAAAGGGAGATAAAATAAATCACATGATACAGAACTACCTGTATGAAATCCAATTTGGTGTACGTCTCCCCATAAAGATATTCCGCAATTATGTTAAAACTGGTGGTTTTACTCAATGCCAGTTTACATTGACGATCTCAATTGGCTCATGACCTAAATTAGTTTTTGGGGTTAAGTTTTTTCGTAAATATGTCACCCATATTCATAGCCAGTAAAATAATAAAAACAAGAAGACAAAATATATCACATATGCTAAGACATTCATCACAAAAAAACAAAAAAAAAAACATTGTAAAATTAATAAATTTAAAAAGATTATCAATCCCAAAAAATAAGATGTTTAATTTAAAATGATAAAATCAAAGATATAATAATAAAATCAATAAATTAATTACAAATTTACAAAGGCACATACATATACATATAACGAAAAAATAAGTAAGTCACCTGGAAATGAGGATTTAAGTATAATGTAATCTTTGCTTTGCGCTGCCTATGCAAACGAACGTTGGAATGCATTAACTCAGTATGGAAATCATAGATAATAAGATACGAAAGTACTTTCTTAGAGCGAACGCTGTCTGACTCCTCATTTTTAGTACATTTTTTTTAATGGTGTCACTATAACAGAAATAAAGTTTATTTCATTTCTTTCCATCCTCCATAGAATTTCCACAGATTTTCATTTCGCTTGTAAGAGTGTTTCACATATTATTATCGGTGATGCAATCAGGCAAATAAAACCAAAAACGAACGCGAATAAAAAGTGCGATTGCTCATTCCCTTATAGCAATCCTCCCGCTGGTGCGTTGCCTAACAAAATGATCCTACCAATGTTTTGTTCAATATAAAAATGTATACAATTTTTAAACGCTAATTAATATTATATATTACTCATCTCTTACTACTTACCAAAATACAAAAATTTGTATGCGCGCAGAGAAGATATTTTCTCTATCGTTATCTATCGCTTTGTATTGTAGCTCTTTCGTCTCAACTATTGGACGTAATCAGTTTTAAGAATTGTACGCTCTATTTACTCCGCTTGAGAAGTTTCTCTTGAACATCCCTCTATTGCAACTTCAAAAAACTTCCCTTACCTAACAATATTTTAACTTTTGGTTTAGTTGAATAAATAAAGTCCATTGCTAATACTTCATGTTCGAATGCCAAGATGGAATGAGCTTTGAAATTATTGAGAAAATTATTAGATAAATGGCTTGTTAAAATTACAAATACCTTAGGAGTGTACTAATAAAAATTATTTAAAAATACTTTAACTGCTCTGAACGACGCAATAGTATAAATATTTTAATCGAAAAATATTCCTTTTTCATTGCTTAAAGAAAATTTGAGATCGCAGTAAACGACCGCGCTCTGTATTTATTGTTTCAATTGAGTATTTTGAAAGTAGTAGTCATTTCATTTAATCCATATGATATATAATTTTCTCAATCGAAATAGTGAGTTTGTGTTTCACCTAACTGACGTCGAGAAAGCGAGCTTTCGAACCAAATAAGTTTGTGATACCTCAATATGAGTAAATACTTGCAACGAGACCGTTAAAGAAAAATAGTTTTAAATTTTGAGAGGGAGTATATTAACAGTGAATTTTTGTGAACTTAAACCAGTAAAAACTTGCAGGAAAATAGCTCTAGACTAGGTTAACATTTTACTAATATTTTACCTTAAGTTATAAAAACTTGTGTTATTTGCATTTTCTACAATATTCTCAGCTATACATTTTTCCTCCATTCGTTAACTTTATGCAGTCGAAATTTACATTATTCCATCCACTAAAATATTTCGTTTACGTTTGTGTTTGACACGTTTTGGGCTCGCACAAGTTTCCGTTAGTAAAATTTTAATTTTGACTTGGTAGAGTATCCTCTTGTAAGTATTTTGGGTTATTGGCTAATTTTCTAGCTAACTAGTATTAATATTATTATTGGGGACCTTGAGATCTATTAGTGACAATTTATGACAATGTTTGGATATTGAGCGAACAATTTTTTTTTTTTGTCAAAAACGACCAAATAATTCTCACTCGTCAGCGAAATGTTGATTTGCAATATAAAATAATTTGTTAACTGTCAAACGAAAGTCAAATTGCACTGCAAAAATGGCAAAAATAGTGAAATTTTTTATAAATATCTTTATACTTAGAACACAAGTACGAAAACTATTTTTGTTTAGTGTATTTCCACACAGCTTTCGCATATTTTGCACCACCACAAGATTTCAATTAGAGAAATGTCCCGAAAGTCATAGCCCTTATCTACATACATTAAATTAATTGCGTATACGCCCTGGTGTGTGTGGAAAATCGTATATTCAACGGGAATTCATTGTGTTACTACGTTTTGTAAACCGCGAAAATGAGAACAAGCACTTTCTCAAAACTAAATAAATTGAGATTTGAAGCGATGTAGAATGTAATACTTAGATGTAATATCAATTTTATGCGCCATCGTAAAACCCTACTCCAAATCCAATATGAAAAGCATTTATTTTCGTCAATTGGTATCAATTTGACATTTCATTTCACAATAAGAGAAAATTAATATCGCTTTCAACTGTCACACCATTGCGGCTTACCTTTCACCTGAACACATTTTGCGCGCATTGACATGAAAGATGTTCCTCCATCCAAGAGGACTACTACATATATGGTATGTGTGCCTCTATTCAGTCTTTATATTTAGCTATTTCCTATAACCATA
The DNA here is from genome assembly GCA_951828415.1 of Anomoia purmunda. Taxonomy (NCBI): domain Eukaryota; kingdom Metazoa; phylum Arthropoda; class Insecta; order Diptera; family Tephritidae; genus Anomoia; species Anomoia purmunda. The sequence continues at coordinate 27,681,078 of OX639996.1, read as the reverse complement.
AATTGACATACCCAACTTCATCAACTTATAAACGTCATCAAACACCTGCGCTTGACATATAAAATTATTTATAGGCGCAAACAAAAGCATGTGTTTACAATTAGGGTATTTAAATATACTTTTAATATATATGGTATTTGGTGTATAGCTGTTGGCAAATTAAAACATTATTCTGCACACCTGTGACGGGGGGGAAAAAAATCTTCCTAACATTAATATTTGCGTAGAGGCGTTTATTTATAAAACCTCGTTTAATTTTTTAACAATCAATACAAAAGTAATGTGGAGAACAATGAGAAATTAGCAGCAATTTGCTTTATACTGCCGATGAGTGTCGGGGTGGCAAAGTTTTGCACATACTTATTTACATAAACATGCATATATGTACATACATACATATAGAAGTTTGTGTAATTTATTATTCTTGTGTGCGTAAGCAAACTGTGATAGAAAAATAGATGTAAATTGCTTTGTAAGCTTCGCCCATTAATTGCATTGTATACATACTGATTATTAGAAGCACAAAAGGACTAATGAAAAACAGCGACAATTTGAGATAACACGAAGAATATCGAACGTAAGCTCCGCAACATATTTAGTAGAATATAATACTAGTAAATACAAATATGTATGTTTATATATATATATGTAGCACTCCTTAGTGTGTTCATAAGGCTCTTAAATTCTTGAAAATGATAAGGATAGACAAGTTATGAGTTACAATTACGAAACGAATATTATTTATTTATTTCATTTATTTATAACTATTTATAAAGAAATGAATTATAGCATTATTAAAAAAATCATCACCAGCCACGTGGCTTTCGTTCGTGCTTTAAAAAAATTAACTTATTACTTCTTAAATCTAACGATATTAGAGTTTAATGTGGACACAGCGGTGGTTTTATGCTATATGTTTGAATCTATCTAAATAAATTAGGTTAAAAATATTGTTGTCTTTTAAAAAGTTGTACATACATATATGTATTAACATAATTTTGTCATGGGTAGGTAATATAGATAATCCTCTTGTTAGGTTAATGTTTCCACCGCACCCTGACTCGGTGATGTTGGGACAATGCGAGATGATTTGCTTAACTCTGTTTGAACCTCCACACAAAGGGTAGCAGGATGAACTTACTCCGGTTAAAATATGGGAGTGTGTTAAACTAGTATGTCCCAGTCTTAGCCGAGTATAAGGCTTCAGGATATATGGCGGCACGTTTCCCAGATAAGATGGCGTGTTTCTCTTTGGGTTAATTTTCTAATAATGTTGACCATGTGTTTCCCAATCTGCTAATTGGCGCGTGAATCGTGAAGTCTTAACGGCGTTGAAGAGATTAGGTTTCCCAAGAACATTAAGTGTTAGTGCGGAAGAATTTATCACGTTCTTGGCAGTCAACTAGCTTATTTCCCGGGATTCCAGAATGTCCAGGAATCTACAATAGCTTGATTTTGTTTCGAACTACAATAAGAGAATTTCTAATGGATGATATTGACGTCCGAGCAGATGATGTATTTCTCTTTATTTTTCTTTGAAATACTCAACGATCAGTTCAATAGCTAGGGCTTCGGCGATGAAAATTGTGCGCAATGGAAAGAGTAAATAGAAAATCCCATCCGAGTGCGCAGTAAAATTCGACTGCCTCCGAGAATGATGTTCGATAAACCATGTGTTGGGTATTTTGCTTAGATAATCGTAGTAGAGTATCGACGAAAGATGTGGAATTTATATGCCAAAAAGGAAATATTTCAACCACTCTTTTCTCTTGGTAAAGAGATATGAATATTTTCCTTTGTGAAAATAAGCGATCTAAATAGGGCTGATGGTGGTGCCTTCGGTTGCGTTTTGCATGGCATTAAGTTTTTAAAAATATTTGCTAGCGCTGTGTTTGTATAGTCAAGTTTTTTAGCAAGAACTCGTTTAATTGCATCAGACCCGTTAAGTTCGGCATGCCAGATTTAGCGAGAAGAAATTTGGTTGGTGAAGTTGGGAAACCTCTGAGACTACGGCGTATCGCTGCGTGATATGGAGCTGTGACATGTCAAATTGTCGATTTTGCACAGTGTGTATACATTGGTAGAGCGTAATCAATTTTTGAGTGCAATAGTGCCCTAAATTTGCATGAAAGATACTTTCCAACATTCAATCTAGATATTAAGGAACTTCTAATATAATTACAATGCTCTATAAAACTATATTTAATGAACATAATTAATCCTGGAATCATTAGCTTATTCTTAGGTTAAATTTTATTGTTTTCGATATTTACTATTATATTACACCCCCTTTTACGACAGACGTGAATAAGGATCGTTTTCTCTAGGGGCTGCGGTACCCCCGAAGTTGTGGGCCATGAATGCCAATCAAAATTTCTTTAAAAGTATTTTGCAAAGCAAAGTTGCCTTTGACTTTTGGAAAGATGAGTAGATCATTAGAGTAGATTTGATGCCATGATATTTTCTTGTGTTTGGATAGAAGGTGGCTTTTATCCCTTCTGCAATCTGTCTTTAAAGTTTTTCGTACAAAATATATAAAATCTCAATATGGATAGTAATCAATCCACAAAGTCGTAAAACACATCGATTTAAGGTCCAAGAACGATTATCAAACTGTTTTATTTAATATATGATTAACCTATACAATAATGTTTTCATAAGAAGCTATTTTATTGTATAATATGCCTTTCGTTGAATAACTTCATTCAAAAATATAATGTAACCGAGTAATTAATTTGTAAAGCATAGGCGACACATCATACGTAAATATCTTCTTTTTTTAATTTGGAATTTTTGATATCTCGCTAAACATACGTATCGTTTATATAAAAGGGCACTAGCTGACATTTTTCAATAACGCGTTTTTCAAAAGCTCTAAAGATATACATTTTTGAAATCGTACGATTTAATGAATATTTTTAACTATATCTTTTGAAATTAATGAATATTTTGTATGAAAACAAAAACACGCGTCCACCTACATAAGTGCGCTAGCCAGAAGTAAAACTTCTGTGCCGATTCCTCAAAGAGATATAGAGTTAAATATGGGATGAAGTTTTATAAGTGTTTGTTTTTTAGTTAAAGCACGACTGAAAATAGTAGTAGAAGTTAGCAAAGATAGTAGTATAATTAATACGTCGTAGCATTAAATAATAGGAGTAGAAATTAGTGAAATAGGAGTAGAAATTAGTCGGAAAATAACAGTATTTAGAATGTCATTAGTAAAAATAGTACTAAAAATGAGTAAAACTACTAGTAGAAATGTGCAGAAATAGTAGTAGAAATTAGTAATAGTAATTACTAAAAATATTAGTCGAAATCAGTCAAAATATTAATAGTAATTGGTAGTAGCACTAGTAAAGTAATAGTAGAAATTAGTAAAAATTAGTATTAGAAATTAGTAAAAATAGTAGTATTAATTAGTAGTAGTAATAGAAAAAATAGGAGTAGAAATTAGTAAAGTAGGAGTAGACATTGGTCGGAAAAGAGCATTAATTAGAATGGTAAAAATAATAGTAGAAATTAGTAAAAAAGTAGTATCAATTGGTATTAGCATTAATGAAAATAATAGCAGGAGTTGAAAAGTAGTAGCAGCACTAGTAATAAAGAGTTGTAATAGTAGTGGTAGTAGAAGTAAAAGTAGTAGTTGTAGTGGTGAACCAGTCCCAAACTGAAAGATCCCGAAATATCCGAAACTCCGAAAATAGTGACGAAACGGTCTAGAATTTGTCCTCAAATGCTCCCATGCTACATATGTATGTAAGTAGGTATTGATGGACATATAAGTACATAGTACATACATACATATACATTGAATTGTCTCTACCTAAATTTTTTCAACTACATATATGAAAATTACTTTCAAATTCGAATTGAAATTTGCGTGGCTGGGTGTAGGATAATGCGCAGGATTATAAGAAAGCCAACTTTTCTTTTAAAAAAATAAATTTTTCTTCGTTTTGTATACATTTTTTCTTACTTTGGGAAAGTATTTTAGAGGTATTAATTAACAGAACACCTTTGCGAGGTCCCCAATGCTAGCGGTATACGGGATGTACTGAATCTACCGAAACCTTATATCCCTAAAATCCAACCAAATATAAAAAACCAATGTCTTCTTAAAACTCTTCCACACTTTTTAACGTCAGCTCAAAAACTGCTAAGTTTCTGTTATAAACCAAATATACCCACATATGTGGGTATCTTAATTTTTTACGTTTCTCTTAGTGGCCTTGCAGCGCTGGCACTTCTCGTTTTCAACTTCCTACTTAAGTCCAACCAACAGCCAATCAATTCAGCGCATTGCAATATTTACTTTGAAGTTTTATTATTTCGTTGCTGACTCCTGACAGCTGAATATTTCCGTTGCCCGCCAAGTTGAGGAAAATGGGCTAGCGAATAAAAGTTGCTGAGTTTGTGCTATGGCAAAAAATAACATTATACAACTACATACAGTCAGCATTTGAAACTTTGAATTGCACGGAAACGGAAATGAAAATATTGTATAATATCCGCTGAGTTGGACATACAACGTGATCAACCTCTTGCTTTTGCTGCAATTAACTTCCTGCCTGATTTGGATTTTACTTATACGAAACCACAAACAAGAAAATGCACTTGATGTGGCAAGTAATAAATAATGAAGAAGATGTTTGCTAATTTCGATATTTTAAATTTCGCTTTAAATACTGCAACATAATAGTTCAAATATTTACTAAATAAAACAAACTTAGTGCAGATCTATATTTCTTGCACTAAAAATAAAACACTACACAGTTTGGCTTTGGCGCATGCCGTCCGCACCATACCAAAGTTTTCGTACACTATCAGACTGGGATCAGGAGTACGGAACTCCCTTCCCCCACGGTCCAAAAATTCACCCCCTTGCAGTGATGTCATCTGGATGACCTTCTTTAACGCTCCCAACCGTGATCGACATTAGCCTTCGTTCGCGTCGATACGTTTGTTTCCTGGCCGTAGTCTATATAGCGGGTAAGTGTCCGCAATCCGTCACCAAATTAGGGCACCGTGGCGTTCTCTCACCACGCTGCAGTTGCATTCGCTCCACCTCAATTTTCTTAAGATAAATAAATAAAAGTCGTTTAAATTTTCAAAATTACGGATTTTACACTGGTTTTATTTGAAATAAAAACCCCGTAGGTATTTAATGTTCGGTTTCACCCGAATAAATTTTTTTTCGTTTTATTTCTTTTCCATAGTTTTTGAATAGCATGAACGGAAAGGATGATTCACTCAAGCGCGGGCATATTTTGACTATGGTTTGTTTGTGGCTTTAACAGAATTATTAATGTTACTTTTTGATATTCTGTTATTACTATTATCGTCGCCAGAGAAGTTCGGTAAAACATTAAGCTATGACGTAGGCGCCAAATTATTATTATTATCATTATATTATTAATAGTTATTGATCACGGTTTCGCATACCTCTCCCTGTACCCATTTACGGCATATGGCTATTCGAACATCAACAAATTCGTGCCACCAAAATGTCAAAACAAAATGCAACTTGTCGTCGCCTGGCACAAGCTGTCCTGTCCACAGCTAGTTATTAGCCCTTCAATGGCGGAGACATTCATTTTCCATCGCTAGATTTTTGGCGACACTCAACAGCTAATTCTCTGTTCAAAAATTAAATTAACACATGGCTTCACCAAAATTTCCTTGCATCGGCGCAATAGCACCCACGCCCAACCAAGAAGCAAGGAGTTGTCAGTATTTACGACAAAGTTGCTAACTTCAATAAAAGAAAAGTTTTTCGGACAGCAGCCATGAAGTTTTTTTGGCAAAATAACAATTGCAGCCAGCCAGCCACCTGATGTTGCAGTTACACACATACATATGCAGTTGTGTATGTATGCAACTGTATACCAGTATAATATGTATGTATGTGTGCACGTTCTAACTTTGGTTACTTCAATTTGGCTGCACACGTAAAAACTTGCGAAAAAATAAAAAAATATAAACTCAGAAAAGTTTTTTTTGTTTTTTTTTCAAATTCCATTCGATTTTGGCAAACAACGACCGACGTACGCTGCCAATGTTGGTGACAGCTAAGCGCAGTTTGTTCAACGAGCAAATACCAGCAACAACAACAACAATATTTTTAGAGCAACTACAATACAATTTCAACAAAAGCAGCTGACAGTCGGAAGCCTGCAATCAGTCCTTGGTGAAATTTCAATTGAAATATTGTGTAAATTTGTTGGCGCAGCCCACACGCCTTTTTTGTTGCATTTTCATTTTCGTTTTCTACATATTGCATGTACATATTTATGTGCGGTTGCCAATGAAGACCAAATTGATATATAACAAAAACAAGAAACATTTTTTTTTGTCAATTTTGCCCTTGCTTATTCATTTACATTTCATTGGTAGTAGATGCGATGCACTCCCATGGGATTGTTTTTTTTTCTGCTCTTGCATTATTCGATTGTTAGGTAAATTCTAACAATTCTTTGAAATGACAATCAGTCAATCCTAGTTACTGATAATCTCACGTGAATAATCCATTAACATTGTGGTGGTTTTTGTTTTTTTTTTGTTCAGTGGAAAAATTTCAGCACCAGAAATTTCATGCGTACAACATTTTGCACTTGATAGAACATTAAATGGTCTCTCATGCAAAAAATGCAACCACGAACTTATCGAAATGTTAAGCTCTTAGGTGTAGACGATCTTAAATACAAATAAAACTTGACAAATTTACGCCGGACTAAGCCCCTCAAGGATAACATGGAAGCATAAACCAATAATATTTGTATTGAAATTTACTTAACGCGCAATTGGTTTTTACGCGGACGTTTTTTTTTTTTTTTTCAAGAAATCCTTTTAGACCTCCAATAAAATATAAATATTGGCTAAAGGCAGAACTTGTTTGGGAACCCTTCGTTGACGATAAAATCGATGTGTATTTCTTCAATCTTGTGTGTAGATTTTTATACACATTGAGCTTTGAGATATAACTAGTACAAAAAAATTTAAAAGCATTTACATTTCGATTATGTACTTGACGCACACTGTACGAGCATGGATATTTTTGCAGGCTGGTTTTTTACATATGAGCTATGTTTTTTTATACCCGAGCTTACTGGTGGTGCCCAGAGTATTATAATTTTGTTCACCTAACGGTTTCATAAAGCAACCGAGATAGATGAAAACATATATACCATATTTGTATACCAAAATTCTTAGAATTAATAGCGGAATTAATTAAGCCATATCTGTCGGGCCCTACTTCAGTCGGATAACTCCGGTAAATATTGAGCCATCTTAACGAAACTTGCTATATACATATATTCCCCTGGTCCAAAGTACTGCAAATTGGCGATATCTAATAATAACCATGCCCACAATAACGGTGTTTTGTCAAAATAAAAAGACCGTGATATTTCAGTAACTGTTGCAGATAATTTGTCAAATTTGATAAATATAATTGGGCTTGGGGAAGGAATACGCGTTCAAATTTTTTTTGGAAAATAGGCGTGGTCCCGCCCACTTTACAAGAAAAGCATAAATCTCCGAAACTAGGTGACCAAACTTTACTAAATGGTCCACATACTGTATTTCAACTCAGTAAGCAAGATTCCAAAAGTTGTTAAAAGCGGAAAAAGCACGCCCACAGCATTAAAGACAATTCGCTCAATTTAAATGTGAAGGATGAGGCTACACTAACAAATTCATCGAATACAAAAAAAGTCGGAAACGGTCGTGGCACCGCCCACTTTAGACAAAAAAAAAAAAGAAGTATATCTCCGAAACATGTGCTATCAAAGTCTGATTTGGTAGGCACATCACATTTGCTATAAGTAAGCAAAATTCCAAAAAATTGTACCAATCGGACCGAAACTACGCTCATCTCTCATATAACGGTAATTTCAAAAATCAAAAAAAAAACGCAAAAATTTAAGTAACTGTTAAAGAGAATTTGCTTAAATTTAATATGTAGAATGAGGTTCCACAAGCAAATACGCGAAATAGAAAAAAAATGGTAGTAGGCGTGGCACCAGCCATTTTTGAACAGCTAGGTATACGCCACCAAACTGCACCAAATTTAAGACACACATTACATTTCAAATCAATAAGCGAAATTTAGAAAATTGTAAAAATCCTACAAAAACCATGCCACCTCTCATATAACGGTAAAAAAAATTTTAAAAAACCCCTATATTTATTAACTATATATATCCATTGCCAATGCATTGACCAGCGCAACACAATTTCTTTCACACTATGCATTTCTGGTAAGAAAGCAAAGTTTCGTAAATTATAGAAGTCAAATGAAAACCACACAACCACTCATATAACAGTCGTTTCAAAAAATTTTTAAATAACTGCACGTAAACACATACATTAAAAGTATACCATTTTATTTTAGTTTTTTTTAAATAAAAATAGTTGTTTGATTTTTCAAAATAAAAATTATTGCATTCACTCGTTTTATTGCGTACAAACCGTACGGTTGATTTGAAATAAAAACTTGCGTCAGGTATTTAAAATTCGGTTTCACCCGAACATAGACTCTTCCCTACTTGTTTCTCTTTGTTTATGCTCTGCTTGTAACAAGCTTCGCATTGTTCATATTGATCTCTCAGTTTTGCAAGTAATAAGGAGGCTGAGGATGACATTGAATTTATAGAATTTTTCCTATAAGATGGGAAAACGCATAATTCTTTATTAAATAAAACTCAAAAGTACCCGATTTTGTAAAATAGTTTCGTCAAAGTAAAATAGTTAATAGGATTTAAATTTTTAAAAGTTCCAACACTGATTTTTTAATTCTTCCCATTCTTTGTGGCTTTTCTGCAGCGTGAAAATTATTTTATATACTCGTTTATTTTTAAACGATAGATTTTGGAACGAGGGTTATGATCTTGGGTCTCATTTTTCGCAAAAGTATGACGGAGAATCATTCCACATTACAACAGTTTTAATATTATTTACTTTTCCTATTCATTTTTTTACTTCGAAAAACATATTAATATCGTTTTAAAATGGATTAATATATTAGATAAAATGCTTACAATTTTTTTCGATTTTCAGAGGTTTTATTATTTTGTTCACCAATTAAAGAAAAAAACAAATTAAAAGAAATAAAATTAAAAAAGTTTGTTATTTAGATGATATATGAGTAATTGGTAATTGTAATTAACCGTGATTCAATGATAAAATTTTTTACATTAAACAATAAATTGTTATTTAAGTAACCAGTCCAATTATTACCATTGAAAAGTAAAGTAAAAATATTTCTAAGTTTGTTATCATAATTTTTAGTATAAAATCAGAGGTGGCGTATGGAGATATCTAACAAATTAAAAGCAAAAAGAAATTTAATATAAAACAATATATTTACTTAACTGATAGGCCATATGTATACGAATAGTTAAATGTTATTCATAAAACAATTAAACTCGGCTATGTGCAGAAGAAAAAATATTGAAACAAAATTAGTTCACTTCGAATATAAGAAAAAGTGTTTGTATACTAAGCACAACTGCACAGCTAAGTATATTATAAAAATTCCTGTTTGGTACAAATATCTTTTTCAAACAGCTATGTTTTGATACGCTCTCTTTTCTTCTCATAACATCGCCTTTTTGGATTCTTTTCCACCTGCACAGCAGGAGCAAAAGCAAGAGCTTTAAGTTTTCTTATCTGGATTGAAAAAAACTTTATTAGTGTCATATTTCTTGTCAAGTTCTTCTTTTTTGACCTTTTGCTATAAGATTTGATTAAAGTGAAACTAAACAACCTTTAAATTAAGTTTTTTTCAAAGTCAGAAAGAATACCGAAGGTGGCGCAGATTGTAGTACCGCTAACCCTCTCTTGAAAATTTTAACAGAATTTCTACGACATAATAAAAACCGTGACCGTGGATACTCGCAATCGTGTGTATTATTTCCAAGGTTTTTTCCAATTTTAGTGTGTATTCTTTCTAACATGCAGACCAACGTATTTCCTCTCATTTCTCTTCACCGGTAAATCTGGTGTGACGTCACTGGTAAGTTACTCTCTGAATTTCTGGTCAATCAACGCAATCGTGTATTCTATTATTCTTGAAGAATATTAAGGTTTGTGCAAAGGGAAATTTGATGATTACATGCAACATTTAAAAGTTCATATACGAACTCGTTTCTCGGACATTAAACAATATAAAATATAAAAAGTTGTCTCATTTGTGAATGTCACTACCTTAAAAGTTCCATCCGTGATCCATTTGTTGAATCTAGACAGCTATCGCAAGTTATTGACAGTGGACATTATAATATTATTTTGAGCGTTAAACTTCTTGAAGGACTGTAAAAATAATTCTTCGTCAATAACTATATTGAAAATAGTTTGATATTTCTACTCCCTCAATGGATTTTGCCTACCTCACTTGCATTCTTTGTCTCGCTCTATATATTTTTTTGTTGTTGTGCGGGCGCTGATGGAAAATATTTTCTACATACTGATTGCAATCGACTGTGAAACCGAAAGAATTATTGGATTTGCAAACAGCATCATCGGCTGTGTCATCGTAATTGTGATTCTGCTCCGAAGGTGTACTAATTGTGGCATGTATTCCAGTTTAATTTATTATAGTTGTGACCCTTCCTCTGCCGAAATTAGTCTCGCATTTTTCACAGATCCTGTGCACTCTTAACTGTCTTCTTTTTTTAACCACATTATATAAGTATCCATGTAAGCAGAGCTTAATTCCTCCCTTGTTTGAATTAATAATTTCGATTTCATCCCATTTTCTATTGAAATTAATAAATAAGTGCATACTTAACATTAGTGTTAAATTATATTTTTAAACTGCACGACATTTTGCAAATTTATTTACGGCTGTGATTTAATTATTTACCCAATGCTTTCGGCCATTTGTATCCAAATGGGTGAACCTATCCAAAAAATACACCTGAAGTCATTTCGTGTTTATTCTCAAACTTAATTTTGGTCACTAATCCATAAATAATTTATTAAACAGTGGGCAAATAATTAAAGATTCTCCTTTATTTAGATTTATACGCCAAAGAAAATCACAAAATCAAAATTCCGGACAAAATATAAAAATAGTTCGCAATTTTGACGCAAACAGCTGTTTACAGTTAGTGAGCAAATGTTGCATATTTAGTGGAGCACTGTTGACTATTTATCGTGCAAATTATTTTCAACTTTTTTTGAATACGAAAAAAATTTGTATTATTAAAATTTTGTATGGTTTTATGGAACTGCAAAAAAAAAAATAAAAATCTACATATGCGATTTGCCGTTGTAACTACATACGTTATTATGACCCAATACGATGGTAACAAAAGTCATCGGCAATAAGTTGGCCACAGAATTCGAAGAGATGTTGTAAAAGTAACCAGAGTTTGTTATTACCAATAGCGAAATTTTTTTCCATTTCTGAATTCAATTATATGCCAATCGAAAATTTTGAAATTTTCAAAAGTCATGCAAATTTTGAAAACTCTTCCCTATTAGTCAAATACTTTGTAACTAGCCTTATGTAACGAAAAAGGCGCAACCTAAAAAACCCAGGCACCCCATGTAGTCGATGTTGCTGTATTTGACCTTTTTGTGTTTTCGTTTTTTTTTTTTTTACTTTTTTTGTCTTTTTGTCCCAAACACACAATTTTTGGGGCAACCGCGATTTATATGCGCGATTCACAGCTACCGCAAATGTGCCACTTAGAAACAGCCTTTACCAATATGCTTGCGTGCGTATGCGTATACTTACACACACACCCACACACACATACACACATACATGTACAAATCCAATCATACGTCTAACATTTTGCCACATGTGCTTGTAGCTTTTCGCACTTTGCCGTCGTCATTCTTATTTATATGGAAGTGCATGTGTATGTGTGTGTGCTCTTGGTTAGTTGTAAGTGTGCGGGCGTGTCTGATCGCTCACAAAATTCTCTCGCGTTGTGGCTTTTGGCCGACATTTCCATAATGCCATTGTGGAAATTTAGAGCTTTTCCCGTTTGCAAGTATTTGAAGTATTTTTTTTTTGTTGTAATTTTTTATTTTTTTTTTTGCTTTTGGTTTTCAACAGAGACACGTCTGCGGCAAACACATCTGCATATTGAATTTGGTACATATGAATTTTTGGTTTTGCATAACAGCGTGGAATTCAAAATTTCGCTATCCCATCCTTGCTATGGTAACCAAAACAAAAAAAAAAACAAGCGCGATAGGGGTAAGGAGTATGCAAATGAACATTCCACGTAGAAACAATTTTGTAACGAAATAATACATGAGCAATATTGGACGCGACTGTGTATTTGAAGGCAACTCGGCGGTAAAATTGAATAGCTTAGAAATTTTTTGTTTAGAATATTAAAGTCTACTTCATGAAAGTAAATGGAAATTCAAGAAATTTCATTGAACTGATATTATTTAAATAAATTAATTTTGTTCGACAAACAAATGCAAGAATTTTGCGTCTCAAATCTTTCCTTTGAATAAAATTTTATTCAAGATTTATATTTATAAATGTTTGCCAAAATGCTTAAACATTTTACTATAACTGGGATTTACAATTTTTATTTGTTATTATGTTTTTATATTTGTTGTTTCCTCTAGTTAAAATTTCTTAGCGAAAAACAAAAATAGGAAGCAGCAAATACACATTATTTCAAACTAAGTTTAAATAAAAACATATTTCCAAAAAAGTACGTTTTTAATTAAACAAATTTGCAAAAATTTCAAAATAATATCAAAACATAATAAATGTTTTTTTCTGTTTTTTGTTTTTTGTTTTTTAGCAAAGGGTGGTTAAATTTTAAGGGCCGATGTTGAATGTGAACCACACCTAAACGTCAAGTTTTTTCTGCATTTCATTTGACATTTCTCAAGTTCAGACCAACTCAATTTGAACATGGAGAGATACACAATCGAGCAACGTGTTAAAGTTATTCAGGCTTATTATGAAAATAGGCGTTCAAATTTCGAAGAAAATCATCTTCAGTGATGGGGCACATTTTCACCTTAGTGGATTCGTCAATAAGCAGATATTTTATTCCATACATAATTGAACCACACCATATTATCATAATTAAAAGAAATTACAATAATTTCCAAAATAATTTGTGTTTTATTCAAAATCAACATCGCCCCTTAAAATTTAACCACCTTTTAGTTATAAACCTTTTTTCCAGAGGGAAAAATAAAAATTATCAAATTCAATATTAATTAATAATTAAATTTTTAAATTTCACCGAAATTGAATTAAAACTTTAATGAAAGTAAAAAATAAACGAAAATTAAAACAAAAATTTAATTTAATTCAAACTAAACATTTTAATTTGAATTACATTAAAATCAAAATTGAAGCAAAACTATAAATAAAACTTCTATACATACATTTAAACGCAAAAAACTTAAAATTTAAATTAAAACTGCAACTACAGCTATAATTAGAAATAAAATTAAAATTTAATTTTAAATTAAAAGTAGAATTCAAATTTATGTAAAAATTTAAATTGATACTACAACTAAATGCGAAATTAAAACGAATAATAAAATGATAAATTTGCATTAAAAATAAAAATAAATTCCAGTTAAATTTAAATTTATAAATTTCCTCAAACTGTTTTAGAAACAAAAATTTTAAAACAGTATTTTTTCAATAAAGTAAAGTTCTAAACCAATGAATTATTGCCGAGTAACAAATATAAACAATTGTATTAAATTTGCAAACGAAAAAAAAATAGTAACACTCAAAAAATAGCAGAAACACAATTTTTAAACAAATATATAATTTTTACCATACTAAAGGAAAAAATAATTATTATTTTTAGTACACATTTGTTTAATCGTGAAAAGGTATGAGAACATCTACGGCGCCAAAAAGTCTTTTTTTTTTGCATGATTTGAAGTCATAACTTTTAGTATAAAAATTTGTAAATAATTTTATTTAATTTTAGTTAAATAAGAATCCTCTAAATTTTTTTTAATTAAAGCATAGTCTATATGCTGTAGCTGAATAACAAATAGTACTTTTCGATTCGTTAAAAGATTTTTATTTTACCTAAAAAGAAGTAAAGTACAAACAATACATTTGATTCCTGACTATAAATGTTTAATAAAAAAATGTGTCTAATGAAGGAAATATTTAGAACCCAAATTAGCGATAGGATTGTCACATTTTTTTTTTTTTGCTCCTTGCAAATCAAAAAACCAACACATCCGTCATCCATTTTGTACCCGTTTGAGAATAGTTATTCGACGGCTAAGGCAAAATTAATTTTACTGCAGTGCCAGAATATTTGAATGCGTTCTATCCTGGCACTTTTCGTTGTGAAAAACGTTATGTGTGTGTATATGTATGTATATAAAATGATTCCATTACTCACACCAGAAATTATTACACTCTTCGTTGCCATCAAAGCGATAGCAGAGCAGCGTGTTGCATTTTACAGACATATGTATGTAAATGAGATTATTTGGAAATTTATAGTGTCAAAACTACATACATAAATAACATATTTTCTCTTTAACTTTAAGGAGGAATATGTAAATTTCCCTATACACGTGAATGCTGATTGGCTTATAAAAAAAATGTTTGTTTACTTTGCATAAACTTTAAGGAAATACAACTTTGGTGCAAATAAAAGCAAACGAAAATTAAAAGCAAACAAATGCTTATATACTAATATAAATAGTTTTCAAGTAGTATGAAAATAGGATGCTCGTTTGTACCATATTTCTTGCATAGTAAAATATTCATAAGAACATAGCTCATACGAGTATATTATAAGTAGTGTATGGCTAAGAGAAAGTGTCATACTCGAATATGCTGCATAAATATATAACCTTTACAAATTTAGTAGAAATATTAATAAGGTGTCTTAATTAAATTATCAAAAATATATTCAGAATATGCTGTAAAGATTTTGATATTAGTATTAGTTTGTTCATAGCATAGCAACCATGATACGGGCGCCGTCGGCGGGTGTGTAGCGCGGGCGCGCTTCATTCGGCGTGTTCCGTGTTCAAATCTCGGCCGGGGCAAGTAACATCAAAATTATAAAAAAAAGTTTTTCTAACAGCGGTCGCCTCTCGGTAGGTAATGGGAAAAGCTCCGAGTATATTTCTACCATGGAAAAAAATTATTTGTGCTGCAGCATTTCTGCGCCACAAATACGCCATTTGTATGTCTACATTGCAAGTGTAGTTTAAAGAAAGCAACAATGAAAATTACCATCTTAATTTGATTAGTTTGTGAAAGCAGTTTAATTTTTTTTTTTTACTTAATTTTCATTTTAGGCAATATGTATATAGTCAATGTTGAATCCAAATTGAAATACAATCCTTCTGGCTTTTCTTCTTTTTAATTGGCGCTGACATTTAGAGAGCATAATTATATGAAACGTAAAAAAAACTTCACATGACGAGTCAAGCGGGTCGTCAGATGTGTTCGCAATTAAATTGAGACTTTACAAGTTGTAATAGTTTAACATCGGAAGCGTTAAAAAAAGTAATTAAATATATAAACGATATTAATCTAAGCATCAAAATTTAAACCAAATAAAAATATATTATTATGTAATACCAATATGTTAAGTGTGGAATATAAGAACAGCATTTGTATATATCTGTGGCGTTTTGCCATAACATCTTCAGTCTTAAAATTGAGTTGTGAGATATTGGCGATTTTCTCTCAAATCTATTGTGTTGAAATTTAATGAGTTATTTTTAATCAAGGAAAAAGTAAAACTATTCCTTAAGACATTATAGGCAGATTTTGAAAAAGTATTTAGTAAGAAGTATGTTTTATTCGTTGGTTTGTACATAAGATATTTTAAAAAACGGAAAGTTAAGAAAAATCAAATGTTTTAATGTATGTAATATTTTCAAAAATAAAGATAAGAAAAATACAAAAGGCGATAACTTTCTTTAAAATTGGAAGTTTTTAAATCGGATTGGACACGAATATGGATTATGAGTAGGAGAACTAGAATATGACCTTAACTCGATTTTGACTTAAGTCGACTTAAGATGTTTTGGTAAATTGCCACAGATATATAAAAAAAAAAGAAAACAAAATGAGCGTATGAAAGTATGCAAAAATAAGGCTAAGATAGTTACAAAAGAAAGAATTGTAAACATTTAATCGCACCGTAGGCCCTGGTAGCTAGTGTGTATTTTACTTAACCCTGCTGTTAGGTTAAAAAAAACTTACGAATCTTAGGTTAGAGGACCATTTGGTCCATACTGCAGTTTTCATACAAAATAACAATTTAATCTTAGTCTTTATATTTAGTTTGGTTCAATACTTGCTAAATATTATTATTTTATTATTTACTCAACTCTGGTAAAACCCAGCACCAGTGGCCTGCTCTAAAAATGCTTCTAGTTCAGGAGCTCGAAAGCGAGGAATTTGTAGTTGCTGCAAGTCTAAGTCTGATGTAAAATGCTCCATTTGCAGTGCGTTTATTTGCAAAACCAACCGAAAAACATTTTTTTGCTCATCATGTAGTGCCAAAAAATATCGAACAAACTAATAAATACTTATTTTTGGAAAATTAATGTAAAGAAAATCAAAGAAAATATACTATGGACCAAATGGTCCCTTAACCTAAGATTCGTAATTTTCAATTTATCTTAGTCCAGTTTTAAGTCAGAGAATTAAATTTTCGCACATAATATTGTTTTATAAAAAGACCACCTGAGCTGAAAAATTTAGACAGTATATATCACCGTTCCAAAGTTACAAAGAAAACAAACAAAAAATTGGGCCAAATGGTCTTAACCTAACAGCAGGGTTAAGTTAGTTTAATATTTCATATTACTCTAATAAATAATAATAATAATAATAATAATAGTTTAAAAAACTAACCGCGAATCGCGACAATTACGAAGACGATGCAGAATCACATTTCCTTCGATCAACATTCATCCGGTTCCTAGATCATTTCTTGAGCTGCAATCTAGGTTTCTAGACCATCGTGTTTTGCGGTCGAAAACTCAGAATATTTTGCGAGGCAAATTCACAGAACTAAATGCAGTGGTTCTGGTTTTCGTGGCTTCAAGCGAACGCTCCTTTTAACCTTTGCGTCAATTGAAAACGTACGTTACGAAACAAACCAAGTGAAGGCCGATTGAATGGGTTACCGTTCTTGAATGACCATCGCAACGTAGAAATAACGAATGAGAATGTAATTGATATTATGGCGTCAAAAATTATTAATAGGTCCATTTATTTGTACTGTATAGACGCTTAATACTCGCCAAATAAAAGTAGGACTTATCAATATAATAAACATACATTAAAAAGGAAAATTTGAAGTCGAGAAAGAGATGGTGTGTGTCGATTTTCTTCTCTAGATTATTTTCCAAGATTTGGCGTATCGTAAAAATGTGATGGATATACCAGGTCAAAAGCCAGACTTAGAAGGTCCAATCAGAGTATTTTTTTCATACGATACGCTCGACAGAAAATTTTACGCTACGCTTATGTTTTTACTGATTCCGCGTTAGCTGGGGCCTATGCGAGATTTTTTTTTCTTCTTATTTGTTTTTTGTTTTTGGTTAAGTGACTGAAATAAAACATGGTCATTATTTCGCCAGGTTATCCATAAAATAGAATTTAGGTCAGTTTATCAATGTACTAGTCAAATAGAACAGAGAAACAAAAACTTGAAAATAAATGAAAAGAGGCGAATAAAACACTCACAGGTTGCAGCAAATTCGATACTAATTAAATAAATAAATGCCATTAAAATGCAATGGAAAAAATGCAACTACATATATCAGTGAAAAATCTACTGTAGAATTTTGGACAGAGGTTCGTAAATATAAAAACGCAATTGGCGAAATTCGTTTTGCTACTCTTCCTAGTTTTGCTTTTAATTCTCGATATTACTCAGCAATGCACTCACATAGTTCTGCCATAAGTTATGTTACAAGTTCGGGTCGTTATAAAAATGAAACTATAATACATTTTTAATATAATTATTATTATTTTTTTAATCCATATATTTGTACAAAAATTAATTCGAAATGGTCGCTGTTTGCTTTCACACAAGCCCTAAAATGATTCTGCCAATTGCAGAACGACGAGTTTCTATTGGTATTGACGTCCCTGCTCGAGCCGAGGATTTTTTAAGACTCTCCAAATTTCTGTGGGGTATTCAAAATGCCATGTTCTCATGTATAGTTTATGGCTGAATTGGTTCAAAAAAGGCGAGGATGACCACTTCTCTTTTTCTGTCATCAACTGTAGACGTTTGGGAAAAACGATCAATGGTGCTGTAAACGAATATTCTCGAAGTATTAAGTTTTATGAAAAGCAGTCATTGCAATATGATTTTCTTTAGCTTTTTATGAGTAGACGCTGCATACAAGTTATAATAAAAACTAACGGCATTTTGTCTGCCTCGCTGTATGCGAATTAGAAGAGGTTCTACCCTGCAAGAAGTGCACCTATAAAATAACTCGTAATATAGCACAGAGTGATTGATGACTGAAAGTTTCAGTGTTTCTCCCTTCACATTTACAAATGCTATATGAATTTTTTGACCGTTTCTTTTCGCTACGTACCTATTTGTGTGATTATGCATACCGCTCTCACTTATATTTTATAGGCGAATTCCTACAGAGTGGCCCAAATGAGACCTAGTGATGTTAAATACGTGTAACTCTTGTAATAACGGTTTTTTTAAATGATTTATTTTCCTATGTTAAATACATTTTATGGAAATTTAACGTGACTATGTGTGAAATATGACATCAGACAAATGACCACCATTTTGCTCGATACAGACCTAGGCTTTTTTTTTTAGCGCATTTTGCATTACACGGCGTAATGTTTCTGGTTGCAGGCGCCGTATTTCGTCTCGAATATTCTGCTTGAGCTGTCCAAGTATCTGTGGTTTGTTAACATACACTTTGTCTTTTAAATATCCCCATAAAAAAAAACGGGCGCAGTTAAATCTGGTGAACGAGGAGGCCAAGGGAAATTTGAATTTCTTGAAATTATGCGTTCACCAAAAATTTCACGCAGCATATCCATAGTTTGCCTAGCAGTATGCGCAGTGGCTCCATCTTGTTGAAACCACAAATTAGGATGTTGCTCCACCATTGGCCGCAAAAAGTTGTCGATCATTGTTCTGTAAGAAACCCCAGAGACCGTTTCTGGTGTTTCATCCTCATTCTCAAAGAAATATGGGCCGATGATTTTTGTGGAAATGCGCTTTATCCGTCATCAAAAGATTATTTAAAAAATCATTTTGTGTGGCTAATGGTGTAAAGCGAATAGCGTATTGTAGTCGTTGTTGGGGGTCTTGCGGTAGAAGCTGTTGCACAATTTGAACTTTGTATGGATACATCTTAAGATTCAACTTTAAAATTCTCTATAATGTTGTTCTGGGTATACCCAATTGGCCGGAACGGCGACGAGTTGAGACAAATGGATCATTTGCAACACTCTGCTGCGCACAGCTTCCACGTTGTCTTCAGTACGAATATTTCGATGAGCACCTCTTCCTGGACGGTCGGCAACTGAACCCAGTTCCTCAAAACGGCGAACTAAACTTGTAATCATGGAAGATGTGGGCGCTGATCTTACGTTAAAAAAACGGCGATAATCTCGCTGCGTCAGAACAATTGATCGTTGAGAAGATTAATAAAAACTGATAATTTTAATGCGTTGTTGTGGACTGTACGTATTCATTTTAAATTTCCAAGAGTTCAGTTATAATCTGCAAAGAGAAAAAATAAATTATGTTAAACAATAAAAAAGTTATTTGTGTTTCACATCAGCTGGTCTTATTTGGGCCACCCTGTATATGAATTTTTTATATAGTGGTACAATTGCTACAATTGGTACAATTGAATTCGCGAAACGATCGTTGAATTTTTGCGGGATAGTCATCGAATGTAACCACAACTACATACCTTAAATTGGTTATTCAAAGAAATTTTGTCTACTGAAACTGACCGCCACATGGTAGTTTTGTTTTTTCGGAGTGGAGGGGACATGGGAGTTTTAATTCACTTGAAAACTGCTTACAACGCTTACATATACAAAATGGTGAAATTGGGCTAAAACTTACTCGAATTGTAGTAGCAAAAAAACAAGAAAAAAAAAACAAAAAACGTAAAAACGCAATGCAACAAAAACCACTGCATTCCCAACAAACAAAGGCTCAACAATGTTAACAAAGTGTGCAATCCATTGACCGGAAGCAATAAACACTACACGAATTTCATCCAATTGCAGGCATCTATGTTCAAATGTATGTATGTATATATATATGTATGTGTTTGTATGTAAGTAGGTAGCTGTTGTGATTGCTCCTGTTGCTATCATTGCCGCTCTACTTTTTTTTTGTACTCTTTTAACTATCATCGCGCTTCTAGTTAGTTAGTGTGCTATTGATATTGGCATGCAATTTTCCCAATCAAAGTGTTATTCCACTTTTACGGATAATGGAGGATTCCACTGGCCGGGTTTCCTTCACGCAAATATCAGCAGCGTATTTTTCGCTCTATCTTTGTTTTATTTTTTTATTTTTATTTTTTTTTTTACTTAGTTACTCTCTTTTGTTTACTAATTAGCTATGAAGCTTAGATTTCAATTTCAGTTTTTAATTAGCGAATGCTCTTGTTGTTTATAGTCACTGCACAGCAATAGGCTTTGAAATCGTGCATAGCCTCTTCCATATAACAACTTCGAGGTGTGCGTTGTAGTGGGACGAAAGGTTGATATTTCGTTATGGCTATGAGTTGCATAAGTTTTGATAAGCTTTCACTGACATTGACATAATAACTATCTACATACATAAATGAATGATTGAATGAAATCAAACATATAACAGACACTGATAAAGTTGGATTGTTGGTTGCTCAAGCAAAAAAATATGTAGATATGTTCTATGTAAGTTCTAACGTTTTTAACATTTTTTTTTGCACGAAGATTAAGCAATCAATCTATTCAAAATTATAAATATTTTATATTGGCTTATACCAACTGAGTTAAATAATAAAGGTTATGCTTTATAGCAACAAAAAAAAACTAAGAAGTTTTATACATTTATAGCTATAAAAAATCATTAATAATTTTAGAATATTTTAATTTGTTTCTAGAGTAATCGTGTAATCGTTAAAGTAAATAAGTCGTTGCATAGAAAATATAGTAGAAATTATTTCAAAAACGTATCTGTTAATTAAAAAATTCCTCATTGCTACAGCGAACAGTCAAATAACATTAACTGAAGAAGGCCCATTGTGTTACCACAAACATTGAGACCATCCACCGAAAGATTACCCCCTGGTAAACCATTTTGCCTAGCTGTTGAATCTCATCAGGCAATTAATATCGGTGTTTAAAACCTCACTAAGGTCATCCAGAAACGGTGACCCCAGATATAGCAGGCTGTTTTTGCAGAGTGCAGGATATTTACACAGTAGATGTCAGACCTTTTCCTTCTCTTCATAGTTCTCGCAGCTCCTGCAGCATCTGCGGAAAGGTGCATCTAGCGTTTAAGCCTGTTCTTCTATTAGACAGTGCCCGGTTAGAGCTCTCATAACATTAGAAATACATTCTCTTTTTAGAGAGTATACACTTAGGGCAGCATTTCCGGTCCCATTTAGGCCACACTCTGTCTAGAAGTTCGACAAGTCGTAATTTGACTCCATCTATCGACAGCTTGTCCATATATACATATATTATCTCTAAGTAAAAGTTTGTAAGAGAAATCTGCTTGGTCGTACCTTATCTTGCAAGTTCGTCAGCTATGCAGCTTCCTCTCTATATCCCTATGGCCAGGAACCCAAATGAGGAGCAGTCTGTTCTACTTGATCATCTTCTGTAGAGATAGGCGGCAGTCCAGCGCGATGTTTGAGTAAAACGTGAAAGAACGCAGGGCCTTGATTGCAGACGGGGTATCACTAAAAATGAAGATATCTCCTCTCAGAATTCCGCTTCGAACCTTCTCTACTGCCTACATAATAACCAACAATTCAGCCTGGAAAACGCTGCAGTGGTCTGATAACCTTAATACGATTTTCAGGGGAGGGTTTCGTGAGAAGGCGTCTCCTCCCATCTCACTGCCGGGTTTCGAGTCATTTGTATAGCCGACAGTACTTTCAGGTGGAGAGTAAAACTCTAGGTTCCACTCCTTCCTACTGGGAATTCTCGTTATAAAACTTCTCTCACAATTCGATTTCGAAGCACAACGATCCGTGCTGCTCGTAATGAAGTGAAACTTATTTAATATACCAGAGTGACCGTGGGTTTCGGGATGCCACTGAGATGTCCCCCCTTATTGCAGTGCAGTCATCGCTACGATCTGTAGTTGTTGATCTAAGATAGCGTTCAGAGCATTGTTTGGCGTGGTTCTGAGCGCCCCGCTTACGCTGAAAGATCTAGTATGATCTCTGCACCTTGGTGCGCAGCCTGGGGTTAGCATATTTTTCGAATGCAGGCTACCTTAAAATCAAAAGTTATTTTAAAAAACTTTATCTACTCTTATTTCTTAGTGGTTGATTATTATTTTTGATAGCATTTGTATTTTAAAAGTATTTATAATGCCAAAAAAAATTATTAATACACAAATATATTCAATAGATTTTTCCAGTTACTTTACATTAATTATGATTTTTTTTTTTAGTAATACAAATCTCCAAATTTTTTGCACTTTTATCACTAAAAAGTGAAATATGAAAATTTCAAACAAAAATTTGGAATTATTACTTGTTTTAATACATGAAGTTAAAGTTATCTTTAACCACATTACTTCTGCTTTTTTTTTCTTTTCTTTTAAAACTATTCGTGATTTCAAAGTTACTCGATTAAGTGCTTGTTATGGAAGGGTAAACTAGTATTAAATATTTATTCAATATAGATTAGATAAAAAATTGTTATAGCTGCGAAAAAAAGGGCATTACCGAAACGGACAGCTCCACCCAATTTCGGGTATAAGGAATTAAATAGCATCTCAAAATTTCTAAGTTTTCTTGATACATCAAAAATTGTTTGGCAAATCTTTTTTACTTAAAAAAATTCCCCTGGAAGTAAAATTAAAAAAAAAATGTTGTGATTGATGCAGTCGCATGGCGTGGAGCAGTAAAACGGAAAACAAACGAAAACCGAAAACGAAAACTGAAAATTACGCACTTGGTAGTGCTTTTAAATCAGTATAATTAAAAAGTGGTTGTGCAATACAATTTTATAAATAACTATACAAAATTTAAATATGATTATAGTTTAAAAAATTAAGTAGCTCTATAAGAATCATGTCTTGAAAATATGCTATATTATTTCAATTAAACTTACTGAATAATAAAACAAAAGAATTTAAACGACAAAGTCAAATCTTTACACCTCCCACTCATTCAAAAAAAAGTAATAATAATATAAATGAATAAAAACTACAGATAGATTGGGTACATTTCTAGTATTTTCTGGACACGAAATCTGCTCCTTAAGTACCTACCTAAAATAAGGATAGGAAGAAAAGCTTGTCCAAAGATATGCACATTTTTTGTAACAAAACAAGTAAACAAAAATGAAATATTGTCGATAATATTGTCAAATAATATCGTTACTTTTTGTTCAAGTGCAATCGAAGGAAATCCCATAAGTTTCACCAGGCGGTACTCTCAAAAAGAGAAAAAAAAATGTATGTGTACAAATCGAGCAACCACGTATCGTATTTCGGTAACTTTATTCGTTCAAAAAAACAAAAAAAAAAAAAACAAAAAAAAACAGTTAAGCTGTTCCAAGAAGGCCATCCTATGATAAATTGCATTACGATCGATTGAATCATTGGGTAATTTCACTAGAAAAACAGATCAAATGTGAAGTTTTTTATCAGATAAACACAATAAAATTTCAAAAATATAAAGCAAATTACTTCAGTTAAAATGTTTTGTCGCACATCACACTGCATATGTTAAATGAAGTTGTTTGCACTTTTTCGAACACGAAGTTTAAAAATCTAACAAATTTGTTACTAAATTACTTTCAATTTTTTAATGAAATCAAAAATAAATAAAACCGTGCTTTTTCAAAATTCATTTATAGTTCAAGAAGGCAATGGAAATCGGGGAAGCGAAAAACTTAAATGTGTCATATTTTATCGTCATAGCGCTTGAATTACTTGAAATTCCGGTTTGTTACAAATTTAGTTTGATTTTGAGCGCTTCTTTTTTTTAACTATTTAAGCTATGAAATAAAATTAGTTTGTGAGTTATCAATAATTTTGCTAGCAGCGTTTCAGCGTGTAACGTTAATGTGCGACGGTCAAATTTAAGTATTGCGCCCATCCGTCATCGTCATCGATAGTCACACGATGTGGTCTTACCATTCGCAATTATCTATTATCATATATAAATTGGTCACACAGTAAATTTTCACTTATATGTATATCTCCATCCTCACACGAAGCTTTGCCAAATTACAGCATTCAAATTAGAGCTCATATTCGCCAGAGGGTGCAAGTAATTTGACAAATTGCGCCTCAGTTATGTTTTTTTTTTGGATTTTGTCTACTTATTTGTCGAAGTGTTGGCATGCTATTGGCTTTCATAAAAAAAACGGCATATTCAAAAATAGCTCATAAATTTTGCGAATTATGGTACTTAAACAATAAGCGAAAAATTTATAAAGGATATATAAAGTAGGGAGAAGAAATGCGAGTGCCCTGCGACAAATAGGAAGCAACCAAATAAATATTTATATTTTCTTGGTTGTAGATTGTGGGAGCGTAAATGTCCGTTAATGCCATGAAATTTGATCGTACATATATTGTATTTTATGGTGGCGATAAATATTCGAAATATTTCTGCTTTCCCGTTGTTGGCTATATTTCATATTGATCATATTTTTCAATATTATAGCTTCACGTTCCATTTATGATACACGCAATGTAATAAATGTTGTTGTTTTTATGCAGCTTCATACATTCTAATAATCGGTGAATAATTTTACTTTCTTTGTGTTTATTTATGAGAAAGTAGGAGCGCTTATTCCCTTTCAAATTTGTCTACTCCTCTTAAATTGTTATTTACATTACTTACATTTTTTCGGGCAGCATAAATTTGTGAAATGTTTAAGATATTATCGACAAAAATTAAGCACCGATTAGACTGTAATAAATTTGCAGTATATATTCTTTGGCGTTTAGCGCTGGAAAAAGTAAAGATGTTTATCAGAAATTATTATTAATGGCACAAGTACCGAAAACTTTGGGGTCTCCATATATACTGTACGCGGCTTTATGAAGCACACTCTAAATTAGTACTCGTATTTATATGAAAAACGCTTCAAATCAAATAAAAAATTTTTAAAAAGTATATTTATTAAGGTAAATATTCCAAACTTTTTAGTAATTTAGGAATGGAATTTTAAATTTGGAACTCAACTATATCGGTGGCAATTATTTTTACCACCTACCAGATGATATGGTGAAATTCCTACACAGTAAACTATATTATTGGGTGATCTAATTAATAACCACATAAATTTGTATAGAAAAACAACATTTTAGGATGCCGTTTTAAAACTTTGCAGAATATTGGATTTCAATAGAATACAACTAAAACATTTTATAATTAAAACGCCACACATATTAAATCGCCTTGCATATTTATTCTTCCTTATACCAAGTCCGAAAGACAACGAACCCATTATGACTCATTTGTGATAATCTATGAAAACGAGTCGAAAGTGCATGTTTTCGTTATGCAAAAAGTACCTAGCTTTATTACGAACC
Source organism: Anomoia purmunda (assembly GCA_951828415.1). NCBI lineage: Eukaryota > Metazoa > Arthropoda > Insecta > Diptera > Tephritidae > Anomoia > Anomoia purmunda. The sequence goes on along the minus strand of OX639996.1, from coordinate 27,655,336 downwards.
AATTATGATAATTTCAAAAACATTTAAATTTTCGTTGTGTGTTTCAAAAGCAACTCTGTGTTCGATAACTCTTTGCCAAAAAAAAAATCTATGATTTTCCTTCAATAATTTGGAAACAGCAATAAGAGCGATAATAAAAAAAATATCGGAGAGCAGAAAAACTGAAATATTTACAAAAAAAGACACTACTTGCTGTGCATAGAGCGAAGCTTTTATTTTGAAGCTCTTGGAGCATTTTGGTTACCAGATTTTCTTACAGTAAAAAGGTAAATATGTAAATAGAGAAATGCCATCGAAAACCAGTTAGTAAATCGGAATGTTGTCTGGATGGTTATGTTTAATATTGAAAACATCTCCTGAAAACAATTTGTTTTCATTGCCGTGTGATAAGAATACAGTTCATTCTTTAAATTAAATGTTTAAATACAAGTTTCAAAGTTGGTGCGAAATTTAAACAAATTCGAAAATTTTAATCAATAATTTCAAATTGTTTACCACAACTTTCGAAAACTACTTATACACGCAGTTTTGTGACCCTTTTAATTTGAGCATGAAAAAGTGTTAGATGTCAAAATTATTAAAAATCAACGGTGATGTCTACTTATTTCAAACTTATATTTTATTAAACTGAAACTAAGTAAGCATCTGAAATTTCAAGTAAAGAGTTTTTTAAAAACAAAAAAAAATCAAAAAATTGATTCGTTTTTTGAGGTTATGCCCAAACTTGACGAGATGTCCCAAAACTGGCCTCGGATTTAGATTCAGCGACCCCCAAAATATATAATAGACATGGGTTGCTCGAATGATAATTTAAAAAAACCAGACAAAGGGCGATAATTTAGTCAATTTCAATATACAGCACTAAGCTAGAGGAACGCACTAACGGGTTAAACAATTTTCTTAAATAGGCGTGGCACCATCTAACTTAGAGGAAATAAGTTGATATATCTGTGAATCTACTATATTAAACTCTACAAAATTTGCTACACATTTTACATTTTAATTTATTAATTTCGAAAATTTTAGATTGCGGAAAACAAACCACGCTTATTACATTAACAGGACTTATTTTATGCAAGTATTTGCTAATAATATTTTGGAATTCAGTTCTTATAATTCAATATGTCTTTATGGGATCGCAAAATACACAAAAAATCCTTTGCCACTCCGCCAGGCAAAATCAACACGGCTACTTTTTTTACAGTGTAAAAAGGGCCACTACTTTCAAGAATTTTCCTCATCGCAACCGCAAAATCTCTATCGCTTGTTGGCTTATATTTTGTCCATCATTGCTATCACTGAAAAGATGCAATTGTTCGACTTGGTTGAAATAGTCATGCGAAAATCGCTTACCTTGTTCGCCTCTTTTTTAGGAGTGCACTCATGGTAGATAACAAAAATATCAGAATAATTTCTGAGATTATATGTATAGAATATTCTAGCATTTAAAAACGTTTGTCCCTATTTTACTAGAAATGATAAAAGCTTAATCAAAAAACAAGAGAATAGAGGCTACAGCAAGGCGAATTCATACAAGGTGATAATGTAAAGAAGCCCACTTTTTTGCGTAATTTTACATGTGAAATGTCAAAATTTGAATTCGCTCAGTTTGTTCATGTATTTTGTTAATGTAATTTTGCGAGTGAAATGTCATAAACTGAATTCGCCCAGTTTGCTTATGTATTTTGTTTGTGTATACAAAACAACCAAGCGAATTCGGAGAGAAGAACAAGCATTCAGCTCATGGAATGCTATCAGCGCTATCAGCTTTTATGAATTCGCCTTGGGCTACAGGTTGAAGGCAGAGCTGTCATTGAATGTATTTCATAAAGAGTGCATGTCCCGGTCTTAGGAGGTTTCTCAAGTAAATATCAAATTCGACCCACTAAAAAATATTTGAACGAAGCTGTACTTATGTGATCTCTCTCCCTCTCTCTCTCTCTCTGACGTACTGAACTGCACGTTGAGAACAGTTTTCTATTCAAACCTCATGATTCTCAAATAAAGATTGATATATACAGGGTTTTTCAATAGGAACGTTACAAAAGTTTCTTTAAATAAAACAAAAAACAGTTTGGGATATGAATTAAATTCTTTATTCCTATGAAAGTACATTCGATGTCATTATGTATGGAACTCGATTTCTTCAGTATGGGCACCATGGGCACGCTTGCAGAAGTCCAGACGCTGAACCCAATTTTCGATGGTTTTCAAGCATAAATCGGCCGATACTGCTGCAATTTCACGTTCGATATTCGTACGAAGTTCATCAATCGTCGCTGGCTTGCTGGCATAGACCATAGACTTAACGTAGCCTCACAGGAAATAGTCTAACGGCGTCAAATCGCACGATCGAGGCGGCCAATTTACTGGGGCATTTCGTGAGATAACACGTTCACCAAACTTGGTTTTCAATAAATCTATTGTGACACTTGCGTGTGGCTTGTGGCGCCGTCCTGTTGGAACCACATATTGTCCAAGTCCATATCATCCAATTCGGGCCAAAAATATAAAATATTCGGTTATCATTGAGCGGTAGCGATTCCCATTCACAGTAACGTGCCGGTCTTGATCATCACGGAAGAAGTACGGCCCAATGACGCCGCCGGCCCATAAACCGCACCAAACCGTAATTTTTTCGGGATGCAATGTTGACTCATGGAGTACGTGTGGATTACTGCCTGTCCAATAACGCATATTTTGCTTATTGACGAAGCCATTCAGCCAGAAATGACGACGACCATAAATTGGACGTAGCGCTTTTAAAGTTGAGACCATTGACTCCGAATTGTTGTTGGATCGTATGTCTTTCCACGATGAAACGGCAAACCTTACTGAAGAGAAATGTCGAAAGAGCGGGAAAAAATATGGCGTCGTTTGATGTCACTATCGGTCTAGTTTTGTAGCGTCCCTATTGAAACCCCCGTTATGTACTATATGAGTAAATGATAATAGTTGGTTCTTAAAGCCACCTTATAACTTTGAAGTGTTAAAGACATCTGTAAAATAAACTTTCCACTTAAGTTTATAAACTACTCCGATTTTCGGGACTTATTGCAAACTTTAGCGCAAGGACTTCGCTTAAACGCCAACTACCGCAAACGCAACGACTGTTGCATACTAACACATTAGCTTAATCAATTTATAATGGAAATTTATGCGCAGGACAACAGCTAATTAATTAATTTATTGAGCGCATCCACTCTGTAATTTAGCATAGCCAAGCCAATTTGAAATCAGTGACCTTTCAAAAAAATCAAAAGGGTTTGCACAAAAAGGGCATATAAAACCTAATTATTAAAAAATACAAAACGCGGTTCGGAAAAATATCATTTCTTAGAATGTTATTTTTAATACATCTTCTGACAATTTAAAGTTTCCACTTTCTGCGTTAAGCTATGTGTTTTTTGTGTGAACCGCATTCCATTTCGTTTTGCTGCGGGGTGAGTAAAAAATAATTTTATATAACAAAAATTTCAAATATTTAACATCGCACATTCCTGCATACTAAATTCATCAACAGTGCACCGTACATAACATCTCCCACCACCACCACCACTTTCTCTAGACTGCCATCCAACAAGAGACAGCTAAGCTGTTAAAGTGACCAGTTTCGGTATTGGTAGAGAAAGGGTGTGCGCATCCTTTTTGTCACATAAAATCAGTTGAAGCAGTTAACAATAAATTGCTTATTACGCCTGCGGTGCTGAAGTTACCAAGCAAAACAAAATTAAAATGAAATTCAGATATGGCTAACGCTTTGATTGATTGAATTATAAATGTGTTTGGCACAGCAGCGTTTAATCCAAAGGCATCTCCTCCGAAGAGAAAGAATTTACTGCTACGTAACCGCTGCAATGCATTACGTACCTAGATCTAGCTGTCGGTCCTATTTTTCTTCTTTTTTTCTTACATTTTAATTTCCGCATTTTCAGCACTTCCTTAATTCGTGTTTTCTTTTGTCAGTGTGTGTGTGTGTGTGCCATCTTGTCTCTTCTTTCATCTTTCATCTTTCGTTCATCAGGCATCCGCATCCAATTTGCTACACTTTCATAATTGAATTGCTTGCAGATATTGATGTTTGTTTTCCCCCTTCGTCGCTTTCCCACACCAAATTCACAATACACCACGCACCCTCATGCTCGCCCACGTTGCATTGCGTGTACCTACTTACTTACTTACTTAGTTCATTTATTCACCTCATTCATATTCGCCCTGTCATGGTGGATGTTACTCTGTAGTTATTCGGTCATTCGTCTGTCCATTTTCATTTCATACATCCCCTTGCGCTCTTATCCGATCAAGCCTTTCACTCCATATGCCCACCTGTCAGCTCGAATCGATGTCAACTTCATGTTGCATGTCAACTCGGGTAGGATCGATGACTCGACATTGAGGTAAATTTTCATGAAAGCATAGCTACTCTGTCATGTCAGTTCATTTTAACTGTCACAATTAAATTAAAGATAATAAATTTCCATCAAAGTTTTTATTGTAGTGTAGTAAAAAGAAAACTGGCGAGAAGGAATTTAAGGAACTGAATCGTATAGTTTTAGAAATAGAAAAAATTAAGTAAAATTAAATAAAGCAAAATAAAAAATATGAAAAATAAAATGAAGTAAAGTAGTAGAAAATTAAACTTAACTGTAGTAATATAAAATGGAGTAAATTAAACTAAATTCCCGTAAAATAAAATAAAGCAAAAAAATAAATTTAGTTAAATAAAATGAAAAATTTAAAACAAAATTCAATTAAATAGAATATAATAAAATGAATTAAAAGAAAATTGAATAAAATATGATGAATAAAAGTAAACTGTAATTGGGTGATTCGCAAAGTGTCATAAATCATAAAGCCATACAATTTGAAATATACAAAATTGTTTAGCTTACACTATTTGTTTGCAATCCAAAAACATTACTTTTGAAATTGAAAATGTTGTGATCCTATGATTTATGACACAATATTACACCTTGTGAATCACCCAATTAAATTAAATATACCGTAGTATATAAAATAAAATTATCTTCAATAATTTTAGCAAGATTAAATTAAATAAAATTAAATATAATAAAAAGATGTGGAATAAAGTAAACGGAAAAAAATATAACTTAATTGTATTAGGCAAAATCAAATTTAATATCGCATAGCAAAATGGAATGCAATAAAATAATATAAAATATAATAAAACAACATAAAAAGAAGCGAACTAAAAGAATAAAAAAAAACAAGTAAAGAAAGAGCTGTCTTCCTCCCTGCGCTGCTGAATCATATTTACCTACCTTTAACTCAATTAAAAAAAAAATTATTTAAAATACTACACTTTCAGCGGAAAAGTATTCAATTTTAAATACTATTAATTTTTCTCATATAAAATAAAATAAAATCAGGTACAAGCATCATATAATAAACTTTAATGATTTTTTAAGAGACCTTTCCAATTTAAAACTAATGCTATTAAGCGCTACAACTGGAAAAGTAAAATAAAATAAAAAGAAATCAAGCAAAATGAAAAAATTTGAAACAAAATCGAATTAAATTAAATTAAATAGAATATAAGAAAGTTCAATAAAAGAAAACAAGGACGAATAAAAGTAAACATTTTATCTGAGATAAGCCGAAATATATCAAATAAAACAATACTGAACAATTTTAACAAGATTAAAAAAAGATTAAATCGAATAAAATAAAGGGATATGGAACAAAGTAAACCGAAATAAAATGAAATAAAATAGTACTTAATTGTATTAAATAATATCAAATTAAATATAACATACCAAACCAAATAGTATAATAAAACAAATAAACATAATATCAAATAAAAAAAACAACATAAAAGGATGTGAACTAAAAAAAATTTAAAAAAAAAACAAGTAAGGAAAGAGCTGGTTTCATCACTGCCGAAATTTTTTAGAAATTAAAAAAAAAGTACTATTACTTTTTCAAATATAAAATAAAATAAAATAAAAAAATCCACTAATAAAATAAATTCAGGAATAATAAAATAAATTTTATTTTTCTAGAAAATTTAAATTTAAAGATATACTTATATGGAAATCTAATGCTATTAAGCATTACAAATATGTCTTTATATAAAATTTGTTATCGCCTTAACAAATGTCGGGCCAAAGTTCAAGATGTGATAATCTTCATAAAAGGTATAATAAAAATAAATCAAATTGAATTAAATTTAAAAAAATTAGTTAAATAAAATACAGGTATTAAAATAAAATAAAAGGACGTAAGATAAAATGAAGTAAAATTTAGTTAAACTAGATTATCGACTGTCGAGTGTGTAGAGTGGGCGCGTCTCCCTCAAATTGTAGGAGAAGTTCGCCAACCAAAAAGTATGGTGTAAGCGCCAAATTATTATTATTATTATTATCAAATTATCCACCGCCGTAGCGTGTGGAGCTCCATTCCATGTATTTCCGGATCGTCTCTTCTCCGTAGCAAGTAAAATCCAAGATTACATAAGGGCGTTTTTCAAATACCGGCCGCCTCTAATGTCATACAAAAGTTTCGCAGATAAATAATTTGTCATTCGGAGTCGGAGTAAAACTGTAGACCTCTCGATTTTTGCTACAACATCAAAAACGTACACCACAAAATGTAGGCCAATGTAAAATTATCATTATTATTAAATTAAATCAAAGTAAAAGAAGTATTACAAAACTGAATGAAATAAATTTAATTAAAATTTAAAAAAGAAGTTAAAGGAAGTAAAATATAATAAATGAAAATCAAATAAGATTCGCTTAACTTAATTTTTAAATCTTTAAAGACGGTAAACCGGAAATGTGGATACTTTTTTCTTTAATTTACAACCTTGATTTTCTTTGGTTAGGTTATTTGATATAATTTTACTATGAAAAGTGAATCATAAAATTCCCTATATAATTGGAAAGTGCAAAGGTTTCAGATAACTAATAAATAATCCATAGGTTAGGTTTTTTTTGGCACACATATAATAATTACGTATGTATATACTTTCGATTTGTCCGAAAATGCATCGGGAAAAACTAAAGTCGGAATTTGAATGCCTCTAAGATTATTCTGTGTCAACCAAAGCAATACCCATTTTTTAATCAAAAAACAATGAAGGGGCCTTTCAAGGCGCTCTTAGTTTCGGACGTAAATTAAAAAAAATAACTAGTTTTGGAACAATTGGAATCGATTTCTCAACAATCAATATTATTCAATCGGCAAAATCTTTAAAGGATAACACCCAATTTCTATCTAGCAATTTTTTGACATAGACTATTTTTAAATAAGTTAATGTTAAACATTGGTTTTATTTTTCCGGCATACCCTTGGGGATGAAAGCATTAAAGTTTCGATATAGCCTTTTTTTTGGGACGACCCTACTATATCTACGAAATTTTTGGTACACACATCTAGCGTACTTTTGCATTTATACTTTTTTTTAAACCAAAAATATGTAATATAGTAATTAAATTTCTCTTATGTTCTTTCCAGGTATGCACCACATTTTCCCCCAACAACATACTGATATTCTTGGTTTGTATAACTATAAACAATATAACAATATATGGGTATGTAAATGTTTTATCTTAATTTTAATTTCGATGTATACAAATTGCGCAAATCTCAGAATAAACCACACGTGCGATTTATAGGAAGGAAAATCGAAAAAAGGAAGCTAGTAAAAAAAAAAGTAAAGATACGATACGAGTGTACATCGATATGTGATATAAAAGAAAATCGGTTCATGATTGTTCGGAAGAATATTCGACATGACGAAGACATTCTGATTAAAAATTTACGAAGTGGGCTATCATTTTTTCGAAGGTCAAGCTTTTTTTATTTAATTTATTTTCTCTGGTTCACAGCGAGATAAAAAAGATAAGTTTGGCGATTTTTCGAAATTCGAAATATTTTCGAAGTCAAAGCTGTTAACTCTTTTTTAAATTTACAAATTTTGTTTAACATTTAGAAATTATGGCTTTTCTTGACATAATGCTTAAGTGTTTAAAAATTTTGTAGAATCGGAATTAGAAACCATAATTGCAATAACTTCCGAAATATTTTGAATTTCACAAATTTTCAAAAAAAAATTTCATTTTCACAAAAAAGCTTGAACTTCGAAAAAAACGGTGGCCTCCTTTAAAAATGTGTACACCACTTTCAGGGAAGCAGTTTAACTAGCAAAGCAATAGATTAGATATTGACACAAAAACCAAAGCAATAAATATTTAACCCACCGATTATTGAGGGTTAAATTGCTAAGTTAGTGACATTTTGCTATACATAAAAGTAAAAAAAAATGTGTAAACAGGTTTGTTTTTGAAATAAAAAAAAATAAACATGAACAATTAATAGCATACTATTACGAGGAAATCATGGAATATTTTGGTTTCAATGCTTTTAGCTAAAATAGAACGAAGCGATCACTTCCACGGTCTGAGAGACCAAAAATTCGAAGTATTATATATTTTTCAAGGGTTAGCAAAAATTGCCTTGATTTCAAAACTCCAAAAATTCATAATAAGTATTTAAAAAAATTTCTAAAATTAAATTTTTATTGCCTGGGTTATATGCTGGGTTCTGAAATTGCAGATGCAACTCTGAGTAACTCTTCTCGTTATTCAACAAATGAGCCCTAGGGTCAAAATTGTGGCCGCTATGATCTCCCTTCCACTAAATCTCTCAAATTACGTACTGGGCGCTGAATTGATTTCAGTAAAAAATTTTTAAGTCTGAAAGACTGGCTAATTACTTTATTGGCCCGATTTGGCTCATTTTCGTAGTATACATTCGATTTACAATATGTTAGTGATTGGAATACTCACGTTAAAAAAAATTATGTATGAATTTTTAAATATGATCATTCTGGTGGTAGCTTTAGAATCTAAATTTCTTTACGACATTAAATAAGTTATAATATTTATCATATTCAATATATCCTAATTAAAAATTGACCTCATGCCAATTTTCTACGAAATCTGAGCTATTTAGTTATTCTTGTCACGTCGTTCGAACGCTTGACGAAAATTCGTTTCTAAATATATCATCTTATCTTATGGTTTGACAGAAGAACACACATGAATCAACCTGTAATATTTCACCAATTTAGCTACATATTTTTGGCGAAATTTAAAAATATAAAATGTTCTCGGTCAGCTTCAAAAATAAAACAAAAACCCACGCCTGAATTTTACATTTGTATATTTGTGCAACAAAAAGTTGGAAAAGCGTTGCTTTTGCTATTGGATGGTTTTTGAAATATTAGAACATATTTTACTTTACAGAAGCTATCTTTATTTTTTTTTTTAATCTGAGATGATTTGAACTTTTTTTTCAAGTGAGAGTATTGTGGTGCCAGGCAAAAACCGACGAAACTACTTTATTGGCATTTTAACGCTCCGTTTGCTAAATAATATTATCTAAAATATACTTTGAATTTCCTTATTAATCAAAACTATTTAAGTGCATAGCTCTCTGCAACTGAGATGTAATTTTTAAAAGTAAAGAAATTTGGTTTTGCACAATTCTGAAATGTTCAAAGCACCATTTTGCGCAAAACTAAGCTATCACCTAAAAATACAGCTATAATATCTACCTAGAGCCCTGAAAATAGTTTAATTAATATCAAGACCATACAAAATTGGTACTTTAAATAAATTGCCATAAATATTAATGTAATTTGCATAATTACAATACTATTAGTTGCTTCAAGGTCTGACTAAGCAAATTAAGTCGCCTTTAAATAATTTCCTGTGCACTTTTGTCTCCATACGACTACATAAATATTATATGCATGTATGTTTTTTTTTTAAATAAAGGTAGCACACTACGTAGTCAAAAACAAAAACAAAAAACTATAAAAGACAATATTAAAAGGATTAACAACCTTGCTCGCTTTCTTCATAATTTTCACTTGAGTTCATAACTAGGCCACGACTGGGTACGACATTCATATTCATGTCTTGCACTCGTATGAGTCAATCTTTTTTTTTTAGTTCTGATGACAATGCTAAATGTCATAACCACGAAAGCCATCTACGAAAATGAAAGCTTAAAGTTGAGAGAGGCATAAAACCAGGGAGAGAGAGAGAGATTAAGTAATAAGTGTAATGGAGATAGGTGGAGGATGAGAAATTAATTAATGAGCAATAATTTTTCAAGACACTGAGTATTCATATTGTTGACAATTATAGCGTCGCTACAATTATAATACTTTTTCAACACCAACAACAAACCATCTCCATTAGTGTGTTAGGCAATTAATCGTTTGTGTAATAAAATTAATATAAGGTAACACAAATGTAATTGAAACAAATTGAGATAAAAAGGGAAGATATACATTTAAAAATAAATGACTCTTTTGACTGTTCCTAACCTCAAAGTGGCAAATCGTGAGTTCTGAAATTTGGTTTGAGTTCACTGAAATGTCGTTTTGTTTACAATCAGGCTTACATTAGCAGCGAGCTGTAGTCAAACGGCACACCATGGAGATTCTTCGTCGAATTTCGAGGCTGACATTATTGTGGGTGTTAAATTGCCCTCGTTCAGCTCCAGAATCATTCGCTTCCCTTCTGTATGCAGCAGCAGCAGCGGCGCGGTTGTTGAAGCTAATGATGTCGATGCCATTGGCATACACCAGTAGTTACACACCCTTATAAAAGATGTTGTCTGGCCGGTTTAATTCCAATATTTTCCAACTTCATTTGGTATCAAACGGCTCGAAAAGATCCATCCCAATTCTGACTGAGGTGGTGGTGTTCAGCTTAATTGTTCCTTAGTCGCTTTATTGCTATCCGAACTTCATTGAGGTCGGGTTCGCTGTCACCATTTAGCAAAGTGGAGAACTTTTCCCTCCACAATTTAACTGTACTTTGGACATAAGTCACCAGATCTCCATTCTTGTTCTTACAGGAGTTTGCACTGGTCTTAAAACTTTCGGTAAGTCACCGCACCTTCTCACAGAATTTCTCAAGCTCTTCGAACTCTCGTATTTCGGTTTCTCTTTTCTTTCTTCGAATAATACGTCCCTCTTTCTTTCCCAACTCCAATTATTACTGCCAAAGAGCTAACATTGTGCCCGATCGCAGCGTGGTCTTCTAGATAGCATTATTATTTTTGCAGCGCCGGGACCTTCCTCACCGTCCCTGTTGTTCTTTCAGGCTCGCGGTAATCCCTGAACTTCTTCAGCGGCGGTACGTAGAAGACGAGATATGCATTCTAAATGCTCGTGAACTCCTCTTGCTGAGAGCTTCTCTTATAGAGCAGTTGTGAAAGTCGAGTAGTGAAATTTATAAGGCGAGTTTTTTGTGTGTACCTAGATGCACTGTCATTGCTGCGCATCTATGCTACGACAAAAGAATGATCCAAGTGGATTTTCGGTCCTTGTAATGTACGTACGTCTAATATTCTAGAACTATACCTTCCGTCTATTGCAATACGGTCTATTTGCTTTCACTTTTTTCGATCTGGAGGCAGCCACGTAGCTCGGTAGATCTTCTTGTGCTGAAGCCTGGTGCTACAAACTACCAAGTTTTGAGGCACGGAAAAGTCGATCAGTATCAGTCTGTTAGTGGAGGCTTCGTCGTGCAGACTGAATTTTCAGAAAATGTTGTCAAAGATTCCTTCCTTACCCACCCTAGCATTGAAGTCACCAATCACGTATTGGATATCGTGACGGGAGCAGCGCTCGTAAGTGCGTTCTAGGAGGCATTTTCTCAATTAAGATTTCGAATATTCCATGAGCTGCTTGTGTCGCCTGCAGTAGACTCGATCTGGACGTTCTGGACCCAAAAATTACAAATAGAGTCGCAAGGTTTTCCTTATTGTCATTCTAAGTCAATATTTATAGGAGACAGTGTCTTGCGGTCTAGAAATGATCCGGCAGCAATGAGTTTGAATCACTACTATCGGGTTCGTCTTTCTCGAGTACACTTTTCTCTATTCCCGACCAGTTATTAGTCGCCGAAAGTAGAAGCAGGTTGTTAGATACGTTCGTGGCTCAGTAATCCTCGTTGACATCCGCAAAAAATCAGCGCACAAAAGTGTTTCTCTAACACAATTAGCCTGCATAAGTCCAAACATTTCGTATTTAAAACACACGAAGTGATCAAACAATTGATGATAAGGCGAGATTCTACTTAGCGACGCCAGTGTTGACGAGTCGCACCATCTACGGAACACTTCTATCTCGTAGGTACTTTGTAAGTTAGACGCAATAGGATGGGCATTATCAGAAAACTGAATAATTGAATTCAAGTAGTTTTGAATGACGAATAAATTTTCATTCATCATTCAAATAATTTTGAAGAACGAATTATTTGAGTGTCGATATTATTTAAATGATGAATGAAAATTTTATTCTTAATACGACAAATAATTTATTAAAAATCGCTTATGCCTGAATCGAAGTGACAGCAGCTTTAACTCGGCTGATGATAACAATATAAGTGGACAAAAATACTAAAATGAATATAAATAAGATGATCATTATTTAGTCGGTTGCACTCAGAATAAATTTCATCTCTGAATCAATATTTACTTTTCCTTTTTGGTGGTAGCAGCAGCACAAAAATAAAAGTTGAACTAACAAATTTGACACACAATGGCAGTTAGAAGTGGCACGAAGTTAGAACAAATGAGGTGAATAAAAAAAATGCAATTAAATCAGTTACTCTGTCTCTACCACCTTCTATGAATTTTCTTTGAATCCAGTTAACTTTGCTTTTGATCTGGTATCTAATTTGAAGTTATTTTTTGTTAGCTCAGCAACTTAAATCAATCTCCAACTTTTCGTACAAGGTTTTCTCGTAGTGAACACTAACTCGACTAAATGTTTGCCGCATTTAATTTAGAACAAAACAAAAATTGAGCCGAAAATACACAAATATATACATCCGTCTACATATAGTATATATCCATTTAAAAATTATCTTAACTTTTGCGCTGAATAATAAATGGCAAACATTCAGCTACAGGTTATTTATTAATGTATATCAATTGTGCTTGTAATTTCTTTAATTACGATGCCACTTGCTTTGTAATAAATGAAAAGGAAAAAGCTAATGACCACAAATAGTAAAATCTAATGAAAGTAAATAAAATCAAATATGCAAAGGTGGGTCGAGAGTGCGGCGCATTGGCTTTCACACAAAGCAGAGCAGCAAGAGCTAACTAACCAAAAGGAAATGGGATATGTCAACCCAAACGCTGACAGACGACACACACACACACACACACACACATCGTCACATAACCCGTACGATAAGCCAAAAGCCAGACCGTCCGTCAAAATGTCCGACCTCTAGCCGCACTAGTTTAGCTCAATTAACTTTACAGCCAATGTTGCTGCTGCTTAACGTTGATTAGTGTTGTTTTTGTTTGCCACAGAACGCTTTACAGACTGACCAAGGAATGACAACACACCATTTTTTCTTCTTCTTCTTCTCTTTTCTCTTTCTTTTTTTTGCTCGCCAATTTTTCATCAAAGTCCCAGCAAAGAAGAACTTTTGGTTGATTGCACAAAAATCGCAAAGAATGTAGATAAGTTGGGTAAATAGAGAAATGAATGAAGGTACTATGTGACGTAGACTGTAGGATTTTGGTTATATTTTGGCATTGCACGTGATTTTGATGTTGTCAAACCAAAAGAAGCCGTGCACACAAAACAACAACAGCAACAACAACAAACAGACAGATAGAGCTTAGCAGACGAATGTGTTGGTCATCATAATATTCATACACTGCGCATCCTCTATGTAAAACCCTCAAAAATTCTGTGTTGCTTTTGCAGTTGTTGCTGTTGATGAACGGTAATTTCGGTTAAAAGGGCGATGAAAAATGAGTTGGCAACATTACCACCACTGCTATCTGGTTCAACTTGAATCTATCTTGTGACACTCAAAGGCCGCAAGGGTAACAGACGAGCGAATGGAATGAAGTTCAAAATGAGGTTTCGGATGGGGACGACGAATTAGGTAAAACACAAAAAAAAAAAAAAAGAACAAAGCAAAACAAAATAATAACGGACAGAAATGAAAAGAAAAAAAAAAAAACGTTGGCGTTGCATGAAATCTGCTTTCAGGATAATTAAGTACAATTTTGGACACACTTGCGCAAAAACAACAGCAAAATATAAACGGTTCCAGCACAGCAAATACAAATACCGTTAAGAAGTCGAAATATTAAGGTATGGTTGTAATCATAGTAGTAGAAAGACACTCGCTCGGCGAAGTAATAGAAGCAATGGTTTTGCTTAGCATAATTTGTGTGTTTTAAGCTGAAGAAGATGTCGCGCTTTTGTTATTAAAAGACAGAGGGAGCGGCAAGGATTAGTTGACGAAATGTTTAGTTGCTGTCAAAGGCTACATTTTTCCACTAGCACAACGGGTTAAGGGATAAACGAAAAGGCGCGAAAAGTTAATTAGTATTATTTGGATGCCAACTTGCGTTTGTATTCCATTTAGTAAGAGAAATATTTTTTCTGAAAATAATTATTAAGGGGTTCAATGGTGTGGACATTTTATGTAAATAGCTGGTATGCTGTCTTTTAAATTATAAATTTTCTCAACTCTGTATCAAGATCTCCATAGGACTACTTTTTCATTAGAGCACTTTTATGAAAATGCGTTAAATCTCTGTTGTTTCTTTTTTTAAAGTCAGCGTGGTTTCGATAAAGGCATAGGAGGTTATTCACACCAGTTGACAATGACTAAGTAATGAGGACTTTACACCTTGAGAAGAACATCTATTCAAAAGCTCACTTAGTTACCTAATGTGCAATGTTGACAATTGTTGCACAATTTAATTTCACCAAAAATCTTTTGAACCGTAGTATTCCTTTTAACATAAAACTCTCTGTTTTAAGAACAATTGGCAGTATAAAAGTTGTATAAAATTTTTCTGGTAGACTGTGATCTCATAAGGGTTTTATAAGAATCTGAATAAAGAGCGTCTGTTCCAGAAGGGTTTTTAATGATCTATATTGAAATATATTTATTGGAAGCCTTCCTTTAATTTTTGATTAGTGCAGATCCACTATAAATCTATACTGTTAGTTCTCTTTCTTCATTCAAAGCGTTTAACCAATAAATTTTTTGGTGGGTACTTTGTCAGAAACAAACAAAAATTTACACTTCTATATATTCACAATTTTGGATTTGAACACCTAGGCTCATTGACGGAAAAAGCAGAATATCTATTTAGCTCAGTGTTTACCGGTTAAATTGATAAATCTGCTTGCACTGCGGAATGTTAGACATCAACTCAGAGGTAAAAACATAAATCTTTCACCTAGGCTTAAATTTGAAAGTTTGTGACGTAGATAAATAAAAAATAAATTTGTCAAAGAAATTTTTTTTGAAATAAACGAAACAGTTAAAAACGAATCGCTTTTTTCGACGATAATGGAAACAGAGCTTTGGCAAAGCAAAGCGATCTCCACCACGAGATTAGAGACCAGGCATACCAAGCTTTTGGTTATTGTACTAGAGCTTCCAAATTATTTTTTGATTTTAAATTCCAATAGATGCTTGAAATTCAAGGAAAATGTCAAAATAGAGATGTACGTAGCGCGGGTTAATGGATTTATTTGATGCAATACAATGTCTGGGTTAAGAAATTACAAATTTAACTCTGAGTTATTTATCTCTTTATTTAAAAATTTAACTCTGGATTTCCCGCAAGTGGGTCTAAGTAAACTACTTTGGATTTTAATAAACAAATTGATTTTTTAAGTTCTTTTTTTAAAAAGGCATAGATGTGCAGCGTCAATGTTTCATGAATTGAAAA
Source organism: Anomoia purmunda (assembly GCA_951828415.1). Lineage (NCBI taxonomy): Eukaryota > Metazoa > Arthropoda > Insecta > Diptera > Tephritidae > Anomoia > Anomoia purmunda. The sequence goes on along the minus strand of OX639996.1, from coordinate 27,639,562 downwards.
CATTTTTTTTTTAACACCAATAAATAGTTTTCTCTCAACAAAATTTTTAACTATTTCGGAAAACTAAAAATTTTATTTTTTCGCACTTAAACTTTTTTTTTAAATTAAAATTTACCCTTTTTTAATTAAAATTTTAGTGCGGAAAAAAAAAACATTTATAATATTTTTCAAAATTTTCTTGAGAAAAAATCATTCGTTGGAATGTTTTTTAAAAGAGTGTTTTTAAAATTACGATTTTCCACATTTTTAACATATATTGTAGAATGAATTTCGCAGGCGAGTGAATTCCAGCGATGGTAGCGGTCCTGATTGTATGGGCAAACTCGTTGCTTTTTGAAAATACATTCAGCAGATATACCGAATAGATAGCAATGATCCTTAAATTGTTATTCGATTGGGATTTCATTTCATAAAATATATTTAAGGAAGAAAAAAATATTACACTTCAGAAATATTTATCCCTCGAAAGCTATATTTGTATAACAGTTTGCCATTCAATTTATATTTTCATATAATACGAGAATTTTCAATTTACAAAATGGGCGGCATACAGCGAATTTCGAGACGAAAAGCTATATGATCTGCGTCATTTAATTTATAAATTTATAAACAACATAGGGCAAATAAGAGTACCATGGGTTATTCTAAAACTCAAATCGCATCTGAAAACAAAGCATTGAGGAACGATTACTAACTAGAAGGTGCTTAGCAAATTTGGTAGAGTTCGACGGTGTAGTTTTGGAGATGGACGGTGCCACATCTATTTTCAAAAAATTTTAATCCCGCCCATTTCCTGTTGTAATCACATTTGAGAAAATTATCTAAAATAGTTACTAAATAAAATATCGATTTTTTTCGATAATTGTAAATTACCGATTCTTTAATTTTTGAAATTATGCTTACTGAATTTAAGTGCAGTGCCTGTACCAAATTTGGTAGAGTCGTTTGGGTAGGGAACTAGAAAAAGGTGAATTATCTATATAAAAAGAAATGTAGCCGTTTTCTTTGTTTCAACTTGGCTAAAGAACCGACAAACGGATTTCAACCAAATTTACACAGCTATTCGTTAGGTTCATACCACGGACATAGACTATATCTTTATCCGCTAGGTGACGCATGAGTCGAGATGTACTGAAAATCTTTATTTATGAACCGATATTGATAATATTAAAAACATATGGTGCTAGTGCAATAAAAAATACTTTTATGAAAATTGGATTCGCTAGGTGACGCTAGATTTATTCAGAGAATCTGTATTTATGGTCTGGCATTGATGATAACCGAATAGTGTGAAGCTAATGCAAAAGAAGTAATTTTATGAAAAACTTTTTGCGCTAGGTGGCGCTAGAAGCAAGTTATGTAGAAATTCTCTATTTTTTATCTGATTTTGATGAAGATATAATGTGGGTGCGTCGAGATGCACTTTTTTTAAAATGAATCCGCTAGATGGCGCGATTTCCGTGTTATGATCCTGGTACGATTATCAAATGCTTTTATAATCTCACCTAGATGACATGGAAAACATAAATAAGTGGGAGTACTGTATACGTTACTATATTTCAAAAAAAATCGAAACATGAATTAAAAACCAACCCACCCATTGTGTAGTTGATATTTCCAGCAACTCCACATTTATGATTCGACTTACATATTTCAAGTCTAATAATCTTTGTGCAATTAAGAACAATCTTCCTTAGTCATAGTCGAGATAAAGGTGACCTTTAAGGTAGTTGCTGTTATTTTTAGCTGATATTCCATTAAAATTATTAACAACTCCTATTACTTTACAGTCGACTTCATCTTTATTGTGATGCTGCATTTTTAACTTTAAAAAATCTTCTGCAAGTATATGCAAACTTACTAAGCAACGCAGACGAAGTCGCTGGTATCAATTAGTTATATCATAAAAATACATTCAAAAATTCAAATTAATTATGTGTTCTTTCCGCAGCGCGGGCTATTTGCTTGAATAAAATAAAATACCTTATAGTGCAAATTGAAATATTTACAAACTGTTCTCTTGCATGTATGAATTGTATTGTGCAAAACTCAAGCATTATTAGCAAAGTGTCTATATGTTTATATTTATATTTGTATCTTTATTTCAACAAAACTTCAAACTTTGAAGTTATTTGCAACAACTTATTCAACAATTCACTTATCAATCACTGAGCAAAATGCATTAAAGTCACCACAAACGATTGTGATAACAAACCAGTAGAATTTGATGCAGAATGCGGTAAACATCACAAGTTTTATTTTCAACATTGTTGTTCGACAACTTTCTTAAATGCAAACATTTCCATACACTTCGTATCAAAATTATAAACGCATAATCTGGTTCACTAATATATTTTGATTGTGTGCACGTTAGGCTATAGGACATGTTTATATCAAAAATAATAACAGCAACAACACAAAGGAAATTTCAATGCCAGAAAATTATGAAGCATGAATGAATATTTATTTCTTTGCATAAAGATGCGTTTGCGTCAGGCGAACTCTCATAGGGTGGTACTAGTAGCTCAAAATCAAAAATTTGGATGTATTTTGTTTTCTCTGACGCGTCATTAAGGGTGCTTGACAATGAGAACAACCAGAGTGTAAAAAAAAAATCAATTTGGCATTTTAAACCATAAAGCGACCATTGCACAGTCAGCCTGGTTCGCCAACCAGATTCGATGTCGAACGTATTGCTTTGCTATTAAACTTTGCCTGTTGAACTTCAGGGTGAAGGAAACTGTTAAAAAGTGAAAGTTGCAATGAAAGCGCAAATGCAGTGCTGGGAAAATACTGGAAACGACAATAAAAAACATGTAAAGAATATATAAAAATTTATTTAAACTACTGTATTGTTAGCGTCAAAATATTAAATTTTAAAACACTATATATTTTTGTCATACATATAAAATGAATACACTAAAATAAAACAAAGTTACTATGATAAAATAAATTATATTTTTCTAGATAAGTATTACAAAAAGATTAAGATACATATGGAAATGTAACGTGATGTAAGCGTTAGAACTAAAAAATGCCCCGTCATGGGCACTGTTGGAGGTCTTATATGTTTTTGCCCTTATACTGTCTGCAGAAAAATTCGTCAATAACCAGTCAGTCGTAGTTTGATGATTTGTAGCAAGGAAATTTTTTAGCAATGAATTTACCCCAAGTTGGTTCAATCGCATTCCAAATAATGCTATTAAAATCTCCAACCAGAACACATATTCTTTATGATGTTCTCATTATACCTGGTGAGATTAGATAAGTGAATGGCCAACACTATTTTACAGTTTTAACTGTCTAAATATAGGAGCTTTAAAGCAAAACCTCATATCTGAAAAATCAGTTGTATGGGAGCCATAAATTATAAAGACCCGATCCTGATGATTTTCATTGTATGCTTTGTTTTAATTATAAGTAAAAGGAGTGCCAAATGTCAAATTATTATCTACTTTAATTCAGGAGTTATAACCCCATATCTGAATGATTATATAAGTTATAGTGGCCCGATCTTGATTAGTTTTGTTGAGCACTTTTAATTAATTATAAGTGAGAGAAGTGCCAACTTTCAAAGCATTAACGCAAAACTTCACATCTGAATAATCAGTTGAACGAAACTATAAGTTAAAGAAACCGATCTTAATAACTTTCATTAATAATGCGGGAAAGGATTGCCAAATTCCATGTCTTTAGCTGCTCTAATGTAGGAATTATAATGGAAAACCTCATATCATATCTCGTGGTCCTGATCATTTTAGAATACTTGAATATGTGTCTATCTCTTCTTCTTCTGATACCTACAAACATCGAACTAAAGTTATACTACCATTTCATCTTCATGAATGGTATAATAAAAAAACTAAGACAAAATAGCGGTTTGGAGGAAGACAAAAATTCTACCACACGAGTTTGTTAAGAGAATAGGAAATATGGGTATTTATTACTGCAAAATTTTATTAAAAATGGATTCAGTAGTTGTTCCAAAAGTTAATTCAATAAAAGATAAGCGAATCAAAAATGCTATATATAACAGAATAAATAAGCGGCTCTCTGCAACATTGCGCTTCCTTGGAACTGGGCAGAGCTAAAATATATGAAAATATCGAATCTTGTTATTAACATAAAGGTCATTAAAATTCCAAAGTGAACTCATGTACATATTATCAGCCGGACTTTTCACTTAATAAATTAAATTTTTTTTCTTCTATAGCTGGTACGAAGATTTCAATATCTTATTGACTTCTTTGCCATAATAAATAACGAAATGAAACAAAATTTAGTTCATATTTTATAGCTTTGTCAGCTTCGGGTTCTCCTTTTTTAATATTGTGAGCTGCGCTGCAGACTTACATTCATTACTTACTTACTTTCATAGAATTGAAAGAAATATCGCAAATTTATGTATTAGGTCTGTCTACTATATTTTGTATAGTTCCTTTCGCAAAAAAAAGTAAAAATTGTATAGGGTTCGACAAAAAATCAATTAAAGTTCGATATTTAACAGAAGGTTGTTTCTATTTCGGAGATCAAGGAGATCATTTAGGCTTGTTGATCCTAAATCCGGCAGTCAGTCGAGGAAGTGGTGGTGTAGCCATCTCCTTCTAACACTCGCAGGACAGTAGCAAAGATAATGTTCAATGCTTTCCACCTCCTCATTGCAACAAAACTTATTTGGCGGAAAGTCGAACCTAATTTGTAATTTTAAATTTCCCGCGTCCTGTTGCTTAACGCTTGTGTAGTTATTTTTGTCATTTATACTGTATCTGCCTAAATTCTAATCCTCAGAATTCACGTAAAATCCAAGGCGGACTGGCAAGAAGAAGCCCATTGTTTTACCGCTACCTCTCTTTTAGCGATTTTGACACTATGAGATGATTTGTTGACGTCATAATTAATTTTGTTTACAAAAACAATAATAAAGGTTCTTGCTTTAATTCTTAAGATTATTATATCGATGAAATTTTGTATGAAATTTCAAATGTCAGATCAAAATAAGGCAAGGTTTTTCTGTTTTTATTACAATGGCACGATTTGTAACAATATCAAATAAAAATAAAGCAAACACTTTTCTGTTTTCATTATCACCCTTCGTAACTCTCCACCGCGTTTCCTGCCAACCAAAAGCAGGGAATTCGAAGTTCAATCAATCAGATTTTTTGCCAGACATAAATAAACAAATACTATTTCAAATAAGGAATGCAATTTAAAACCATGTTTATTGGAAATTTTCACTTATATATTTTTGCTTAATGGCTTAAACCATTAAAGAATTGTGTAAAATGTTCGCCTTCTTCAAAAGCGTTTTAAGTGTTCGGGGTGAAAGGCTTGGGCTATGTGCAAAATTTTTGTAAATATGCAATAATCCCGTTTTTCTATGACCAATTGAAGTTACATATTTTTTTTTAGTGAATTCTGCGTTTTTTTATGCATTTTTTTTTTTTTTTTTTGTAAAACTCAATCAGCTCCAACAGCAATTGCTCTTCGTACAAAATATCCGACAATTAACAGCATTGGATTTGAGCATACCGATTCTACGACTCGAACGTCCGATGGATTCTAGAATAGAGATGTAAAAGAGGTCCTAATCAAAACCCGCCATTATGTGTTTTTAATTTTGACACGGAGTGTACGAACTTTACTTTTGTACGCCTATTAACTTTATAAAGTTGTTTTGAGCTGCAGTCCATCGGTCGATTTCGATTGTACATACGTAGGAATTTAGTTGCTTTAACTCGTATGTACTTATATTATTGTTATTGTTCATTTTGCTGATATTTGGAGTTGTAGTTGTTGTTGTTGTTCCCTGTTGCTGCACTTCCGCATAACAATGCCACCGCAACAAAAATTTGTAAAATGGCATTTGTGCTCAACGCCATAACAATCAACACTAACAAAATGTGCGAAAGTTATTGGGCCAACCAAATAGTCAGTCGAACAGTGTTACCAACTGTATGTGCTAAGTGCATGTGTACTTTGACGAGAAACAGGAATCAAACAGTATTCTAATGGTTCGGTCCGACGGTTTGTAGTGAGAGGAGAGAAAATCCAGAATTACTGAAATGTACTTACTGAATTGGGTAAATCATAGTACTATTTCTTCTCCACCCTTCATCGTTGGAGAGTTTTCAATTCGACAAAGATTGATGATGGGGTAAACAACAGTTTCGTTAGTACATTCAAAGCCCTTATGCTCGCAAAGAAGCCTCGAAACCACCACACCGCAACTGTGGCTGCTGATTTAGCTACGAGTACATACCTCGTTGCTTGCAGTAAGCGCTTACTCTCCATTACAGCTGTTTATTTACTTAGGCTGCTTGCAACATGAAAATGCTTTTACTCTGCATGCAGATGTATATGTATATATATATATATATATGTATATACATGTATATATGTGTGTATAAGCGTCTGTATTGATTTGCATCACAGACTTCTCTACTCTAGTTTTGAAGAGACTACCCAATGTAAGGATGCATTTGAACTTAAGTAGTCAGTAAAGTCAAAGGTAAGTCGCCTTTTTGGTAAAATTGCATACTTCTCAGATGTATTTTTTTGTAAGCCACAAAATCTTGATACAAATTTAAAAAATAAAACTAGTTATTCCACATACATATTTATACTTTAGACTGAGTCGCGAAACAAAGTTCATAAGGGGTGGTTTTTTTTAGACATGTGGTTTTCAAAAGAAATAAACGCATACAATTTAATGTTATGACAAAGAATTAAGCTTTATTATAAAGGTAAGGCTTTGGCATTATGTTTTAAAAATGATTTCGGGTAAGTGTAAGTGGAATAAATTCCAGCCGAGAAGCCCAATTTTCGACCACTTTGCGCAGCAAGTGGGACCGTTGGTCAGCAATAACGCGCCGAATATTGTATTTTAAAACGTCAATCGTCTCAGGCGTATCTGCGTAGCGACTTCACGTAACCCCACAAAAAATAAACCAGCGGTGTTAAATCGCACGATCTTGGTGGCCACGCCGCAGGCCCACGACGCGAGATAATGGGCTCAGCAAAATTTTCCTTCAATAAATGTTTTGTTTCGGTTTTGTCTGTATGGTACGTCTTGTTGGAACCAAAGGTCGGCCACATCACCATCCTCCAATTCAGGCACTTAAAAATCATTAATAATGGCTCTATAGCATTCCGCATTGACTTTAACATTATGGCCGGCTTGTTTTTTGAAGAAATATGGACCAATGATTCCCTTTGCCCATAGAGCACACCAACCTAACTTTTTGAGGACGTAACGGCATCTCAACAATAGTTTGTAGATTATCAACACTTCAAATGCGACAATTTTGTTTATTAACGTAACGATTCAACCAAAAGTGAGCTTTGACGCTGAACAATCTTGAGAAAATCGGGATCGGTAGGCATCTCATTTTGGGTCCATTTTGTTGGATTTTGTACGCCCACAAACCAAGATCCTTCCACAAAATCTTCCATCAAGAAGGATGTGCACAGCTCCAATTGTTTTACGCGATAGCAGTTAGACTCATTCGGATCTTCTTTGATACTTTGTTCCAAAGCAGCAATAGCGTATTCGGTGCGCACTGTACAGCGTCTCTGAGGATGCGCATTTTCCACCAGAGTAAATGTGGTGCGAAACCGGCACATAGTTGTTCGCACTATGCGAACCATTACTTTGGGAATAAATTTGCACAATTTGCAAACGCTGTTCCGGAGTAAGTCTGTTCATTATCCAATGACAGACCAAACTGAGTATAAATCAAGTAACAGCTATCAAAAAGATTAACTCCAAAAAAGGCTTGCCTCAATGAAAACAACACGTCTAAAAAACACCCTTTATGTTTGTATAACTGTGATGTAGTTTTATACTTATATACTGACGATAAAGTAGTAAAAAAACCGAGCACGAAATACTTATTAAAAAGTGATAAGGCGTTATGAATTTTTCGTTCTGTAAAAAACTCATCAGTTAATTTTTATTTCTAAAACACAAAATAACGCTCAGGAATTGATTTTTTTTAGTTTCATTTTTTTTAACTTAAAAAATAATGCTTATTTTTTATGAAAAAAATAAAAAATTATATTAAATTATAAAATTTAATTTTAATGAGTTTCTTTTTTTGATTTTTGTTATGTTGTTATTGTATTCAAATTTTTGGTATGATGTTAATCATACTTTATGAGCTTAGTTTTTTTTTTTTTTGGTCACAAAAAATAATATATTTTTGGGTTTTATTTTTTTCATAAACAATAATCATTACTTTTTAAATTATAAAAAAAATAAAACACTTATCTCATAAAGGACGAGTATTTTTAATAAAAAAAATTGGAATACAAAAAATTATCATTAGATCAGAGGGGAAAAACCAAAAAATGTATTTTATTTGTGATCAAAAAAATAAAACTCGATAATAAGTTTTTCTGCGCGATTAACAAAAATTAAAAAACAAAAATTTATAATTATAAATTTTATAGGTATCGCTAAAAAAAAAATTTTAAAAATTTTAAACCATTACAGATTCATACAGGACTTGGATATATACTCAAAAGCTTTCTCCGATAGTTGGAACCTTTTTACTTTTATCATTGGAATTTAAAAGATAATTATTATTTTTGGTCCCTGGTTTTAACCGATTTAGTCCAAAAAGTAAGAGATCAGGGCTGTTGTAAGTGAGGGAAAAAACGTTTCTATCAGACATCGAAAGGAAAAAAAAAATCCAAAAAGTTTGTGAAAATCGTGGAAAAATTAGTAAAGAGGACTGATGTTTTGATGTACCGTTTAAAAATTAGGAATTTTTGCATGCTTCAAGTTTTGTAACCAATATTAAGCCCGATATTTCAGAAACTGATAGGGCAATGAAATTCATCACGATCCCTTTATATATACAGTAATCCAAAATGTAACTATCGAAATGATTTTTGCTAAAAAAAAAACAAAACCACCAGATCGGCCGAGTTGAAACGGTATTGGGAATGGATGGTAATATAGAATTTTAGCTATAGTATGTTCTACTAAAAAAAATCTTTCCAAAAAAAATTTCGCTGATTGCGGTGAAAACAATTTCTATGAAAAGTTTATTGCTATGGCTAAAGATTTTATTTGTTTTTTTTTTCAGAGAACAAGTTAGACTTACATAATTTTTAATATTTTCAAACCTACTACATATACATATCTACAGAATCAACAAATCATTAATTATTCAAAAATTTGTTTATCTAAAATGGAGAGCCATTCAACATGTAGCGAGTTTAACTACGTACGGTGAGTTAAAGCTCTAAGCCACACTATCACAATGCTTAAACTAAAAACTTACCCCCCACCCAACTTAGTCAGATACAATACGAGTACTCCAAATTTATGTTGTGTAATTTTCGGAGCTCCAAATGCTATTTCTCACTTAAAACAGTAGCTCCTCCCGTACTTTTCTAAAACGATTGATAAAATGAAGCAACTAAGCGACAGCTAAAAATTGCTTTCTAGATGGATGACATAGGATAAATAAAACATCTGCATAAATGGAAATAACAACTACACGCTTGTTTTCACAAGTGGAGCGGGAGCATAAATTTGTCTAAAAATTTGCACATATCCGAAACGTGAAAACATGCTTCCGACGAAGTATTTACGTATGTACATGTACTATATATATATTTATATATATGCACTTGTATTCATATACTTTCCAACACGTTTTAGGTTTTTAAAAGACAAATTGTGCTACTCGCCTCCTTCTACGTAGCACATGTAAAGGTTGATAAGCTGTAAGCTCTAAGTAGAGTACAGCTAAGTTGGATAGGAGAAGACAAATTATTTGATAAACGTTGTTGGAGCATGTTGGATATAATTCCTGTTTATGTATGAGTTTAGAAATTTAACTACTCCCTTTCATTTGTAAACATTTACATAGTCGTTACATGTCATAAGCCTATTGCGCACATTTTGTAAAAAAGAATTAAGTCGAAATATTTCACTCTTTCGAAAACGCAAAAACCTACAAAGCGCAGTCCAATATTGGTTTACTCCATGAAAGAGGCACAATAGACCTCAAAGTCGCAGTGCACTATCCCCAAACAATAATTATTCGTTTCGTTAATTCAAAGTGTTGTCACTAGGCAACGACCGAACTTCGGCTTCGGCCAAGTTCGGCCTATAAAGTTCAGTTCAGCTTCGGTCAAAAATAAGCCGAATTTTAGCCGAACGTTTGTCATTTTTTACTATTTTATAACTCAACAATAATTTTTTATGAGCTCAAGGCCATTTTTAATAGGAAAGTTTTTTGAAAAAACAGCAATGGTAGAAGTTAAAGCTATGTCGAAGATCACCACATCTGGCTTCTATTGGGTATCGAACCCAATACCTGCACGGCTAACTAATACTCGTACTCCTTAAAGCAGCGCCTTAACTACTTGTATTAAGTAGACCGTGTACAATGTTGTTGTTTTTTCCACTTCCTATTTGGCATTTTTTCGGCCGCCGTAGCCGAGTATATAACGTGTGCGCGCTTCATTCGGTGGGTCCCGGGTTCGAATCCAGCTCGGGACAATTAACATCCAAAAATTATAGAAAAAGTTTTTTCTAATAGCGATCGCCCCTTGGCAGGCAACGGCAAACCTCCGAGTGAATTTCTGCCATGAGAAAACTTCTCACAAAAACATTCGCCATTCGGATTAGGCGTACAACTGTAGGTTCCTCAATTTGTGTTCCAACATCAAGACGCACACCACAAATTGTAGGTGAAGTTCGGCCAAAATCGCTTAAGCGGTTAAAGTGCCAATTAAGTAAGTAAGTAAGTATTTTGAAGAAACAATTCCATGCTATTTCTTTCTAACAAAAGTAAATAGGTGAAAAAATTAAAAACTACTATATATACTTTACAAATTTTATAAGATTTTACGTTTAATATGTTTCTCTTTGGAAAAAGTCAAATAAGCATTTTGGATGTCTATGCTAGCGATATGACTTTCAGAAATAACATTGAAAGAATTTATGCATTCCGAAGTGGACACTTTTTTCAATGAATATCTACTGCCAAGATATACTGGATTTTTGAATATTTTTTGAAGCTTATATTTTCTGTTGAAAATTTTTTTTTAAAAGCATCTGTCTGCTTCCCCATCGAGTGTGCATAGTAGTAGTGTATATCTTAACTTCTGAGTTCGTAAACTGAAGCGAATGCGCGACTAGGAATCTAGCATTTTCAGAGCGTCTAATCTGTGAAAAATTAAGCGTTGTCATTGGTAGGAGTTCATTCCATTTCAACCGCTTAAGCAGCGATCCTTTGGAATTGGTACTTTCATGCCTCCTGTTCACATCAAAATATGGCGTCGGGTCGACTCGGAATCCCGTGCATTCTGGCTGCTGCCAAAAGCCAGTGTTTGACAGGACTATTTTGCTTACGATGCGAAAGTGGCAAAATTCCCCAGATACAAGACAAGAAGAAGCCTCTGTGTAGAGCAGATGATAAACCCATGGACTGTAGCAAACGTAGTGCTTAGCTATCAAGCCACCTTCCGACGAAATACTTAACGCTAGTACAGGGGAGAAATGTAAAAGGTTTAGTTAGGGGTCAAGTCACCCACCGACTTTTTGTGGCGGTTTGACTTAAAAAAAATGTGAATTTTGAACGAACTTCCCCTACAAATTGTGGTCTTGGTTTTGTACCACAAATTAAGGTACATAGAGTTGCCAACTCCGGGGCTGATATTTGGGAAAAGTGGTTTTTCATGGCCGAAATACAATATATTCATCGGTTTGTCATTGTCTACAGAAAAAAGACTTTTCAATAATTTTTGATACCAGAAAAAAATATCAAAGAGAGGTTTTCAACTGCGGGAATAACTGTAAGCGTGCTTTTGGTGTGCACAGGTAGTAGGCAGGATCGAAGTTTTTTTTATTCTAGATTTTTTCGTCTTTTCGAGGAGATCATCTAATGGAAGACCTAGGAAACGAACTATTTCTACGATATCGAAACAAAGAGAATATTTTGGATAATATTTTGAAAATTAATGTTAAGGGGCCGAATATTTATAAAGTTTTATATAAATTTAATATAAATACTGAAGGAAATTTTTGATCAATTGACGAATTAGACACATTCTTATTCAATTTCTGCCCCTCCATCAAGCGTGTCTAGTGCACATTTATCCAGTGCTACAGATTATATTTATAATTTGTAAATATACAGACAGATATTTATTTTCAATACAAAATTTGAATTGATATTTCAATAAGCCTTGGTTGAGCCCCCTATTCTAATGACGACCACGGCAAACCGGCAAACGTTTAAGGGGCTATGATTTGAGGCTATGCAACTGGTATGTCCGGACCCTTAATTGGCTGATGTCACCGTCGTCCAAGAGATGCAATGAACGGGGCAAAGAATGAGAAGGATCAGACCTTGCGACATCTGCTACAGCTACGATATAAAAAAGCGCAAATTCAACAATTCGCTAATTTGCACCCACGCCGCTAGGGAAAACAAGACCGATGTGACCAAAGATCACTTCTATGAGCGCCTTGCTCGAGCCGTTTGAAATCAACGCTAATGTCAGCCTCGAAATCCAACGTGAGATTTCACATTTGCCAACAAGTGCTACTTTGGCCTGAGCATTTGCGCAGTAAAGTCTTCTCTCGACGAACCAAAACCACACCCTATAAGTCTCTCTTCATGCCCGTTCTATTGTATGGCGCTGAAGCATGGGCACTGTCAGCATCGGATGAGACAGCCTTTGGAGTGTTCGAGAAAAAGACTCACCGAAAGATTTATGGACCGGCACGTCTTTGCGACGGCTACGTTGGCTGGGACATGTCATGTGAATGGGCGAAAATGCTGCAGCCCTGAAATTATTCACCGCGGTACCAGCTGGAGGTGGTAGAGGAAGATGATGGCCTCTTTTGCGTTGAAAGGATCAAGTGGAAAAGGACTTAACGTCACTTGCTTTTTCCAATTGGCGCGCCAGTTAGCAGGAAGAAGGAGTGACTGGCGAAATTTTCTTAATTCGACCGATATCTCTGAAGAGGTTATAGCGCCAATTAAGTAAGTAAGTAAGACCTTGAAATTGTTTGGTTCGGCTTCTGCCGATTGCGACATCATAAGTCCAGATTATTATTTTTAAATTTAAGTGCGAGTTTGATCGTGATTGTGTCGGTATTAAAAATATCAGCAAGTTCTGACACTTCAGCGACTATTGTATTACTCTTGCCTTCAAGAACGTTGGACACTAAAAATGCTGTGTTTGTTCTTTAATATTAAATATACCTTGAAGTAACACAATTTATATTTAAGAAAACGGAAGTTATTTGCTGCAATTTTAAATTTAAGTTTTTTTTTTTGTACATAAAGTCTGCATTCATTTTGCATAAATTTTGCACTAATCACGTAAATAACGTTTATTTCTCGATTTAAGCAAAATTATGAAGCGAACATCCCTCACAATTTTTTTTTCTACAACCTTCTGCGTTGGCAGCCCGATTGTGTGGTAATTTAAATTTAATTGATGACAGCTGGCGTTGATTCAAATACAATGACCACCGGTCAAAGCAAAGCAACCAAAAAAGTGCAAAACAAAAATGTGCCAGAAATGCCACAACAGTCAAAATATGCAAGAAATAAACGAGGCATGTAGTAATGGAAAATTCCGCAGTATATTTAACAGTTTCAAAGTACTTCATTCCACGGACATCCTCTAAAATTATTTATTTCTATAATTTATTTCTATGTGCTGCATAATCATCTAAAGCAATTCTACATGATTTTTGTTACCTTATTATCATAAACTCAATATCTTGGCAATGGACTACAGGGAAATAAATATTTGCTTTCGAATAGAGTGAAATTCAAACAAATGTTCAAGCCGATTCTCATTAACTTATGCAAATAAAATGCAAATAAGTAGATTTTTACACCATACTTGTTTTTTGTTTTATTTTAAATGACAGTTGTCAAATGGGTATTAAATTGCATAAGGATGGCTTGTAGAGCCGCTGCGGAAATTATGATTTTATTAGAAATGGAAAGGAAATATGTAGGGAGCTTTATATTTGGTTTGTATGATTCTTGCCAGTAGGTATTCGATAGTCGAAGTGAATGTTTGATAAAAATTTATATAGAGGAGTGTGATTGTTTTTTTTTTAATTTTTATTTTTTGTATCAACGAAATTCGAAACAAAATCTGGAGAAGCCGAAACTCGAAGGACCTAACAACAAAGTATTGAAATTATTAAATAATGTGTTCCAATATGTGCCAATATGGAATAACAACTAAAGTCGATCAAAAACACAATTGGAAAGGTACTATTTTGCCGTAGATAAGTATTTATGGTTTCAAAACATATTGATGATTACAGGGTTGCCACCTGTAAAATATTTAGAGGTAAGCGCTGTAAAGTTAGTGAAATATTCGGCCCTGTTTTATTGCACCCGACTTGCAAAAGAATGCTCCAACTCGGATAAAATTTCCTTTAGTCGCAAAAGCAACCCTGTTCTTGTTCCTTCATGAAAGATGCGATTTGTTTAGTGATATATAGGTACGGAAAATTTTTGTGTTAGCAAAATTGGTTGATGTGGTTATGAATTTGATAATATTTTGCAATTTCTTAGGGCTCATTCACAATAGCGCAGTTTTTTCATTTCCCAAAACTACAGTTGGGTCAACTCGCATATTTTTTCGAGTTAGTGTTGTTGCTTTACATGCAATTCGTTATTCTACCTAGTGTTCTTATGCAACTAGGTTACAAAGAAACGGCCTAATTGTCGTATGAGTTTCGAGCCAAGTCGGCTAAAGTAGCCACTTAATGAAATATTTAGAAAAGTTTATCAAGCGAAAGGTTATTGAGAAACCAATACAAGATTGTTGCCACCTATTATATAAGTGGAACTAAATATAATTTTTCCTATTATATTAGTATAAATTGCGTCTGCTTTCGTTTGGTTATTCTACTGAACTGATTCGAAGCCAAAATCATTATTACCGTAGATGAGTAAAGTTTCATTCGTTTTAAAATTGGTTAGAAATTAGACGGCTGACACCTATTTAACATTTTAGTAGGTAAACAGTATAATTTTAGTAAAATGAAGTAACTTCAAACCAAAGCTTATATAGAGATTAATTGCCCCATAATCATAAAGCTAAAAGAACTATAATATATTTTTCAAGCAAAGCACGGCAAAAATTCTATAGAACACGGTTACCACCTATTAAAAACTTTAAATACAAATGAAGTACGCTTATTCAAAAAAATTAAGCATTCAAATTCAAACTTACAGAAAATACTTTTTTGATTACACAATTCCGAACAAATGAAGTACCTTAGTTTCCGTAGATGAGTCAAGTTTTATTGGTTTCAAAATTGGTTAAAAATTACAGGGGTGTTACCAATTAAAAAATTATAGCAGATAAATGGTAAGAGGTTAGTAAACTGTAGTTATATCAATAACGATTTTAAGTATAACACGGCAATATGGGTGTCAAACGAAAGGTTATTGAAAATTTTTAGCGCCAGGTTGCCACCTATTAAAAAATGTAGAAGAAATGTAATTCGTTTAAGTTTAACAGAAGAATATGGCTGTCAAAGGAAAAGTTTTGTTCTTTTACCATGATTTACCCTTGAAGAGGGCGTACGTTCGTTCGTTAAATAAATAAAACAATATAAGTTGTGCAAAACTAATATCAAACGAAGGCTTGTATTCCGTTGATTTTTAAATATTTTATGTGCCGATTTTTGAGGTTTGTTTGAACTTGGTTCAAGTTCTACTAACCCCACGGATGCTATTTAAATCCTACTTAAATTTCGCGTGTGCTAGTGCCCAGCAAAAAATACGATTATCTTATAAACGAATGTAGAATCGTGTGACAGTTGGTAAACTGTTTCAACACGTTGCCAAAAGAAACGATGCCAGATTTTTTGCTAGGTGGGTATGTGAGCTTGTGTGAGTATACTATGACCTTTTCGGACGCAAACGGCTGGACGGAATTGGATAAAATTTAGCATACAAGTAGCGTGCATAACATATAAGCTATATTTTTGGGAGAGTTTCCACCTGCATAAAAAAAATTATCGTCAATTAAATAGATAACTTAAATCACATATTGCTATAGGACGACTAAATATATCTGGATATGATATGGCACATATGTATATAAACCGTTATATCAGTTATCATTTAGATTTTTTAAAGGGAGTTGCCACCTATCCAAAAAGTTTATTTCAATTAAAAAGATGAATGAAAATAAATGTTGCTCTATGGTTATCAAACGAAAAAGGTTTACTAAAGCTTAATTTTCCAAAAGAAGGTTGCCACCTGATTAAATGCGAATTAAGTTAAATTTAAAAAAATGGAACTTTACAATATGAGTGCCAAACTCAAAGAACGCTTGATTTCAAAAATATTTTCAGAGAGGGTTGCCACCTGTTTAAAAAATCAAGTAAAGCTGTAGCTCAAATCAAATATTGGCATAATGGTCTCACACCAACGGAGTTTTAGCAAACGCTTTTATAAAAATACCTTTGGAGGGACTGCTCCTTACTTAAAAGAGCAAACTAAATGAAATTAATTAGTTGAAAAAAATAACACGACATATGTAAATCCGAAGAAAGTGTACATACAAAATTTAATCATGAAAAAGTTTTTAAAGAGTGTTGCCACCTGTTTAAAATATTAATATGATTCAATTTATAAGCTCACTGAAATATATTAGTTTTGTTTTGAAACGAATGCATTTATTCGACAAAATTTATGAAGAGGGTTGCCACCTGCCGAAGGACGTCGATTTAATTGGTAAGGTAACTGAACTTCTACTATACTGTAGTCAAATGATAACGGTCTAAAGAAAGTGCAGTCGAAAAATATGTTCGGATAGGGTTGCCAACTGTTTAAAATATTCAAATTCAATTAAATTTATAAGATAAATGAAGCATTCCTATACTGGTTTGAACTGATAGAGGTTTAGGGAAATTTAGTCTCGGAAAAATTATGAGGGGTTGCCCCTATCGACGTGTACAAATTTCCGCATTTATGTATAGTTTTTGTTGTTTCTAGCTTGCAATTTTTTAGTAATTTTGCTTTCATTTAATTTTTTTTCCTTCATTTATTTTAGGTGTTTATTTTGAATATTTTTGGAATCCTGTGGAAGTGTGTAAACACATACTTATTATTCATTTTGGCTACTGAGTTAAATTTTTTTAAAATTAGCAATTCTAAATTCAGGTCTTGTTTTTATTTCCAAATTTTCAGATTTTTCGATAAGAACTTTTTTACAATGAGAGTTTTTGGTACTCATAGTTTTTAATAAATTTTCTAAATGATCTACATTCAATATACAAATGTTAAAATCTTTTAAATCGGTCAATTTTGATTTGATTGCGAATTTTTGAAATAACTTAATAACAGATTTAGCTCTTACTCTATATTGCCAAAGAAATAATTTTTTTTTTTAGTTTGTAAATTGCAAAGGATTAGTCTTATAGACGTTCTTGGTTTAGGCTCTTCAGTGGATACAAGTTAAAATAATTTTGTTTTTGCTTTCTGCAAGTCTTTTTTGTCCATATGAAAAATTAAATAAAGCGCACAATAACTTCAATACCTTACAAAAACATTAAAAATCAACTAAATTTCGTAGGTACTTACAACATGCATTTTGTCAAAAAATTTAATGGGCTACATATATAACACACAATTTTTCTAAAAGTTCTGAAAAAAAATTATAAATTTTTGGTGATAATTTTAGGAATTTCTCAAACTTTCGCAAATTTAAAATTTAAAATTTTGATTCATATACTGTGTTTTTTAGTTATGGGCTAGACTTAAAAAAATACGAAAAATTAATTAAGCAACAGAAAAATTGCCAACCTTGTCACAATGCAGTTTTCTACTACTTCGCCAATACTGTAAATGCAAATAACCGTATTCAAAATTTCATTTCATCGTTTAGACAAAATAGTGAGTGATAAATCGATAAATTTTATTGTTCATAAGTCGCCCACTTGCCGTTTCGTTCATGCCATCAAAATAGTTAATATATTGATTCGTTTGTAATAGCAATTTTATTATCAAATTACTGGTTTTTGGTTTCCGCTTTAGAGAGCACATTGTAAATATATTTTATAAATGAGAGTATGAACGGTTCAGCATTAAAAAAAAACACAACTATTTGTTCCTCATTTACGTGATGGCAAAAATTAATTTGTTATAATAAACTTAATTTAAATCATACTCTATTTTACGGTTTCGAATTAATTAAACCAATTGATTGTAGATTTCGTTGTAGTTTTACATGCACATATACTACGTACATATGTACTTTTGTATCCCAAATAATTGCTATTTTATAATAATGTTATTAAAATGTAAATTTGTGTTAGAATTTGTATAGGTCAGTTTTACATTGTTCAAATTTTGGAATCAATACCAGAGTACACGACAAAAATAAATAAATCGCATGGTTCTGACAGTGGATTCTAGTTGAAGGGACTAAAAAATACACTTGCATAGGCGATTTGAGAGTTTACATCTCAGTTTCTCCCTTTTTACACATTCTTTTGGTAATTTGGAACAAGAAACTGTGTGATCCATAATTTTTATACATAATTTTTTTTGTATATGCGATAAGTTTGGTAGTTTATATCTAAAATACTACGAGGAATATTTTTGGAAAACATTTTAGCCGTCTCATGACTCAATAGATGAATAGATTTTAAGGAAAAGGCCAAAAACAACCATAAAACAGCGAAGCACAAAAATAGTTTTCATGCAGCTACCATTCGTCACTAAAAACATCAAAGCTCAAACTTTAGCTTGGAGGTCAGAAATAATAGAAAACAAAAACTATCAACTTGTTTAGCGATTCATGTTTAAGTTAGTATGGAGAAAATATTTTTAGTAAATAAATCGATAAGTAAGAATTTGGTTAATTATGAAAACATATACTTATTAAATATTTATTTTAGCTCAATACGATTCCAAATCTATATAAAAAAAGGTCTGGCATATATCGGCTATAAAAAAATTGATCCCGTTGCCTTTATAGCGCTCTTCAAGAGTTGTATATGTCTGCCGAAATTGTTCACCATTGTTATCGGATTCTGTTGCCTATTTGTGCTCAAAATAATACACACGAGTATTAAAAACAATTGTTGGTTATTATTGGGCATCTAAAAGGTGAACACACCAAAACTGCGACACTTCGAAATTATTACTAGAAAAAAACCACAAGGCTTAGAAATTTAAACATAATTAAAATGTTAAAATATAAGTTGTTATTTGTCGCACATGAAGACTGATCGAACTTTAAAATTACAATAAAAATTGGCGAATTTCAGGAAAGAAATTTAGCATGAAAGATATTGTGAGAAATTCACTAGGCAACCTTATATGTAAATATTATCGTCGTTAATGGTTGTAAAGGTTTTAGGTGACATTTTTAATTAAATTATTTTCCAAAAAATATGCGGAATTTTTTTAGTGTTAATAAAACTTGACTTTGCGATGCAACAATGGTTTAAATGAGAGATCTTCATTTGATAGAATACTAATAGAATACTACATGAAACGAACTTTCAAAAAAATCGCATTTCCATTAATAACAGCTATATACGAGGGTGCCCTGAAAATTACCAGACAGGACTATTGGACAATTTTTCGAAAACTTGCTATTTGCTTGCGCCAAGTAGTTTTGATCACAGAGGAGTTCGAAAAATTGATCTCTCTTTTATCCTTTGTAAAACTTACCTTAAACTACCGTTGCTAATGGCGGTCGAGCAGAGGTCAATGCTGAATGGAATGAATACAAAAATTTGCTTCTCCGAAGTCATCGACGAAATCACCTTCACCACGAAAACTCCAGCTCTCACACAGCACATGAAACAATTGATGATTTGAAGGAAGAAAAAGTTGAAAAGCACATATTTACCTTATTTATCATCGAATGACTTCTTCCTGTTCCCTTTTGTGAAGAACAAAATCTAAATAGGCGCTCAGGCATTCAGAAACCATGTTTCTGAGATACACATCGCAGAGTGGAATAAAAGTTTCGATAACTGGTTTCTGCGATTGCTGAAGTGCATAGATCTTAACCCTTGTCCATCGCGTAGGGTCTTTAAATACCTATACTCAACTGAAATACAAATTATGTAGGTTTAAAGTGTTCCCACTGGAACTTCCTAAAAATAATTATGTATATTTGACGTTTTCACCGGCAGCACTAAGCGCGGACGCGAGCGCCTTTAATCTAGATATAGACATGGGTCTCTGCGTGAGGTTCTGAGGGACAACACCCGATGACTGGTATAAGTAAAATTTTTCTATAACCTTAACAATCAGTAACGCTTCTGCGATAAGTGAATGTTCAAAGATTTGTTTGTAGTTGTAAAATTAAAACAAACTTAGTTCTTTTTCATAAGTAAAGTTAATTACTATCTTATTACACAATTATAATAATTCTTAAGTTATACAATGTTGTAATAAAAATTGGATGGTGTTTTTATCAGGGGTCTGTGATGACCACGCGCTACGTCCATCGTTACCAAAATTATCCAAGGGGCAGAGAGTTTAAGGCGAATATTTTGAAAAACAATGAAGTATTAGTTCTTTAGAAAACTATATAATTTTTCTATGTTTCCCAGGATACTTTTCGAGTTTCTCACACACGAGATATGTACAAAAAATAAGCTAGTTAACTCAAAGAAAATTATTTTTGCAAATCGACAAGTCGAAAAGAATAAATGTATATTAAATTATATTTAGAATAAGGATTCATGTCTTCAATATGTATCAAAAAAAGGCGGAGAAATCAAGTCATGCACAACTTTTAAAGCGTAACTTTCAACAAACAACAAATAAAGAAAATCAGTTAAGAACCAAAAGTCAGCCAACTAAATGCCAGACATTAGTGCGCCAATTTTCAATTTCATTCCACAGTAGAAATTTCGTTTGCACATTTCAGGATACAATTTCAACGCTAATGATAATTGGCATTCCAGCAAATTACAATTCATAGCGAATAATCGACATGAACAAAGGCGACGACGATTCAGCGTGGCTAAAACCCAAAAAGCTTGTTAGTACAGAGGAAACAATTTGGGCGGCGTTGATGCTGTTGTTGGTGTGATTTCATTTGATGTTTCAACTGGTGCTAGATGTAAGAGTTATTGACAATTTGTGCGAATTGTCATTGTTGCTTAAATTGAATAGTTGAAGCGCACATTGAACTAAGCGGTAAAGAACGGGAATGTAGTTCGAATCAACTTAAATAAGAACTGCTTCAATTTTTTTTAGAGTTCGTATATTAATTTTCCAAATCGTAAGAGCAGGTTCTTTATTTCAAGCAACCATGATTTAGATGATATGAAAGCTGTAAACACAAAAGCCATGCTCTCAAATAAAATCTTCCGAAAAAATGTCTACATCATTTTACGACCGCAGTGAAACAAAAAAATGGCACCCTCATCAACTAAACTAGCGGCGATTAAAGTTAGTTATGTAAAATTTCAGCATTCGAACATTATTGACATTCAACAAATTTAAACAAGATGTAATTCAATCAGATAGAAAACAAAGGAAATGAAGCAATCAAGCAAACGGGTAGTGAGTTCAACGAATCACAGTGTGGTCTATGATGGTGAATGGAGTGGAAGAAAAATTGCAAGTAATTGATTTCATATAGGAGTTAAATGTATTATTGGTTTGGAACAAATACGTTGAGATTGAGAAGAAAAAGCAGGAAGTATACTTACATATATTGTGCATTAAGGTGTATGTTCATGTTTATTTGAAGAATTCTAAAAAAATATTTGTGCTAATCATGGGTTTACGGCCCGACTGAACCATTTTGCAAATGCTTTCTAAACTTGGAATATATGAAACCAAGTGATCATTCTATCCCCTCTACTGTGGAGTCTAACCGTTGATGCCCTATTTTAGAATTTTAAGGCATGGTTGCCATGCCGTATTGTATACCGATGACATAGCAGGCGTATCAACCGGTAAACATCTGCAGGTTCTCAGTGAACTAATTTAGTATGCCCTCCGGCTAGTAACCATATGATCGAAGGAAAGTGAACTTAGCGTTAACCCCACAAAGACCGAGATGGTACTCTTCACTTGGAAATATAAAAACCCTCCGTTCAAACCCCCCTCAATAAACGAAATAGAACTCACTCTCTCAACCGAGGTCAAGTATCTTGGAGTTATTCTAGACAGGAAGCTCGAGTGGAAGCGAAACATCGCAGACCGCTGCAGAAAGGCCATCACCGCCTTGCCTCCAAGGCATTTATAGGCAAAAAATGGGGAATAAAGCACACATAGTATACTGGATGTACCCAGCAGTGATAAGACCCATTCTCGTTTACGGGGTAAGCGTCTTCTGGCCAGCGCTAAACAAAACCTTGTCCAGAGCCCAGATGGAACGAGTAAAGCGTACGGCTTCCATGTGGGTCGTGGGAGCGCTACCCTCTATACCTACTAAATCTCTAGAAGTAATATTAAACGCTCCATCGGAGTAGGGCGCCAGGCTTTACACGATACAGTCGATAACGAAAAAACGTCCATAGTTGCCATAAAATGAAGAACTTCTCTCAATCTGATTGCGTCGAAACGCGGAACGTTGCATGGGCCCCTGGGCGTAGTGACACTCCCGGAAACTGCGAGGCAGATGGGTAGGCAAAGGAAGGGATTTCGATCGAACACTAGCTCTGCTCCTGTCCCGCCCTGGCCAAGACTTGAAACCAATTCCTAAATGGGTACTTTCTAGACTGTTTGGCCAACCTGAGCTCGGCTAGTATTTCCGATCTTCTGTGCTACGTAAGGCGCACTCGGTGGTTCACTTTCACGCTCTAAATTAAGCTAACCTTAACACATACATATGTATGTAGAGAAATTGAAATATGCTGACAGCAAACAAAAACAAGATTTTAATGCAATTTTTGTGAACGGAGTTTGTTAATATTTTCTGACGGCGAACCTATTCCGTAATAACACTCGATGAATTTGCAAAAGTTAGCTCGAATTTTTTGTATGACCAAGTAAGTTGTTTAAAAAAACAAGTGGACAAATTTTATAAAGTATTTGTATGAGTGAAAGTTCAAACATATACAGCAAAATTGAATAGCAAATAGTTTCTTAGAACTTTTAAACATATTAGCTTTCATCCAAAAGAGCCGTTTTGACCCTCACTTAAAGAAACCACAAAAGCAAAACGTTTGGAGACTCGTAAGACATATAAAATTTTACCAGGGGTTTTCTCAATCAAAATCTTTAATAAAAAAAGAATACAAGGCTACAGCACCCCCTTTTTAGATTTTCTAATCCATCGCAAAAGTGACACCATACTAATCGACTGATATTCTTAGCCTACATCTTCAGAACGACTGATAAATTTACTTTATTCACTTCCTTACATGCAGAGCTTTGGCAATTAGCCACCAATTGGTTTAAGATGTGAATATAATGAAAATAAACCAGATTTGAAAAAGAAAAAACTACAGGAATCATTTAGTACAAAATCTTTTAAATCAAAACTAAACGGAAACAAAGCAATATTGTGTTACATACATTCCAAAGCTAACCGAAAACCTCAACCAAAACATAATAAAAAATAAAGAAAATATAACTCTAGCAAAAAAGTCAAACAACACTCTGTCAATGATCATCACAAAAACAAAAAGCCCAATAGGAACGCACACCTATTGTTGCGCTTTTTTGAAAACAACATGGGGCAGGCCAATTTTACTTCAGCTTTTTAATATACCGCCATTTTGCAGACATTTTATGCTGAAGACTTTTTATATGGAAATTTTATAAAAATCTTTAATATCATATGCACTTTGAACACGAATCTAAACTTCTTTATGGAGATAAAAACACACACATATAGCAAATTTTATGTATCGTGTTAGAGGAACAAATTTTATGGTTTCGCGAGACACCTTAATGTTTGTGTGCGCATGACTACTGAGTTAAGGAAAATATCACCGCAGTTTTCTATGCATTCCGATGTTTAAAGGCAGTTTGTGGTAAATTCATCATTAGATTTGTACAGAGCCGCACACAGACACAGATTAACCGCAAAAAGACAACATTTGTATCTGTATGCTCTTATTTGTATAGTAACCATACTACAAAGTGCTTGGTTGCAATTTAATTTCAAATCCCATACGATGGGATTAAGCTACGTATGTATATGAAATGGCTACAAATCAGAAATTCATCTGGGAAACACTTTCCGAATATGTTTTCTTAAAGAAATTCAATTTTTCTAAAGTTAAATGAACACGTAAAAAATGAAAAAAAAAACACCTTAATCTGTATTAATAAAAATATAGTCGTTTTCTTTGCTACAACTTGGGCCAAAATCAGATCAACGGATTTAAACCAGATTTGAACAGTAAAGACTTAGACTCGTAGCACTGACTATTTTTTAAACCGTTAGGTGGCTTATGCGTCCAGATATTTAGAAAAGCCGTATTTATAGTTCGAAATTGATGACATTAAAAAGGTATGCTGTTGGTGTAATAAAAAGTACTTCCATGAAAGATAAATACGCTAGATGACGCTGGAGTCGAGTTATTCAGAAAACCTCTATTTGTGCTCCGATTTTGTTAAAATTAGAAATGTATAATGGGATTATGACGAAAAACACTTTTATGGAAAATGGATCTGCTAGTTGGCGCTAACTCAAGATTTTCAGAAAATCAGTATTTATGGTCCGATATTAATGATATTAGAAAGGTATTTTTACGAAAAATGCATCCTCCAGATGGTGGTGGTATAGAAACACCGTATTTCTAGTCCGATATTGATGATGTTAGAAAAAATTAGGCTCCAGGTGCAATTTGAAATGCTTTGATAGTCCGATTAAGATGACATCGGAAACATATGTATATATATGATATGTATGTATACTGTGTACCTTCACTATATTTACAAAAAACATGGAATAAAAAGCCATAAGATTTTTTCAGTTAAAAACAATGTCCCATAGTCATATGTAGTCCCGATAAAACTGATTCTGAAGTTAGTTACTGCTATTTGTGGCAGATGTCCCATTAAAGAAATTGTGTCAAAAAATTGCTACTGACTTTATGCTCGACTTACTTGTCATCCTTGGTGGAGCGATGATATTACCAAGCTTCCAAAAACACACCAGGAAACTTCTTATATTCAGCTGTTAACGAATTATTTGGGAGGCTTGTATGGCTCT
Organism: Anomoia purmunda; assembly: GCA_951828415.1. NCBI lineage: Eukaryota > Metazoa > Arthropoda > Insecta > Diptera > Tephritidae > Anomoia > Anomoia purmunda. Next base: position 27,614,392 of record OX639996.1, on the reverse strand, counting down.
TCTGGCGTTCGAGCGACGTGGGTCAACATCACTATTTTTTCAGACAGTCAAACAGCGATTCGGACTCTCTGCACCGGTCTGGCGAAGCAATGCAGGGAGTAAATTGCGAACTTGCTCGTCGGCACATCATCACCCTGATATGGGTTCCGGGGCACCGAAACATTCACGGCAACGACAAAGGCCGACGAGCTTACCCGAGACGGTTACGTCCCAGATATCGCAGAAGCCGATGAGGTTCTCGTGCCCCTGAGCCTCATCAGTTTACGGATCTCTCAGCACTGTATGAACAAGGCGAACTAGATGTGCGTGTGGACCGATCTCAATACCGAAAAGTTGTATACTATCATTCAAATAAATCCCGCGCACGTCTCTAGGCTAACCGGTTTTTTCTCCACTCATGCGGTGCTAAAGAAACTGCAGCTGTTCAAGTATTTGCACAACTAGAATGAGATTTCTGGGCAGATCCCATTTTGGAAATCTGGAAGAGTTGAGTAGCGTATATTCAAATTATTTGCTTGGGTCCCCAATCTCCACGGGCTGGATCTAAGGCGAAGCAAGAGATTCTTCTCTTTTTTTCTTAATGAGCAGTACGCAAGATGGCTTCTTACCAAAGAAATATAAAGTGACTTCAGCGTTATTGGATCCTCTATGTCTCCGGAGTTACGTCTAATAAAGTCAATCATTGCAAAAGATCTCGAAACAATAAAGTCAAAATTACTATTGAAAGAGAGTTTGAAGCCGACGATGACAATATATAATTAAACCATCGAAGGCAATTAACAACAACTAACTAGTAAATAAGTTAAATCACATATTGCTATACAATGAGTGGATAGATCTGTATGTATATAGTCTGTTATATAGTTTACCACAAAATTGATTTTTATAGGTAGTTGCCGCCTGTTTAAAGTGTTACTTTCAATTAAAGTAATAATAAATGAAATAAATATTGCAATATGGGTATCAAACGGAAAAGGCTTAATAAAGCTTAATTTCCCAAATGTTTTCAAAGAAGGTTACCACCTGTTTGAATGCAAATTAAGTAATTTAAAAAATAATTGGCATTTTACAATATGATTGTGAAAATAAAAGTTTAAAGAAAACTTAATTTCACATACAATTTTTGGAGAGGGTTGCCACATGTTTAAAAATTAATCAAAGTTATTATAAGTTTAATCAAATCCATTTATTAGTGTGTGCAACGCTCAATAAAACATCATTACGCAAATACTTTTAAAGAAGGTTACCACTCGTTTATATGTAAATTAAGTTAAATCAAAACATAAACGACATTTTACAATAAGAGTGTCAAACTACAAATTTTAAATATGCATAATTTCAGAAATAATTTTGAAGAGGGTTGCCACCTATTTAAAAATGATTTAAAATTATATTAAGTATAATCCATTACTGAAATATGGGTATCAAACAAATTAAGGTTTCGTTTAAAAATACTTTTGGAGGGGGTTGCCACCTGCTTAAAAGAGTAAATTAAATTAAATTATTAAGCTAACGGAAGTACCACGTAAAGAGATTCAAAGAATGTAGGCTTAAAAATTAAGGAGTATTGTCACGTGTTTAAAAATATGAATTTAATGATATTTGTACGCTTACTGAAACATAACAGTATTGCTCTGAAACGAAAGAGCTTAAATGAAAACATTTTTGATGAGTGTTGCAACCCCACAAATACCGTTGATTTAATTTAATTGGTAAGGTTACGAAAATTTTACTATACTAGTGTCAAACGAAAAACCTTTAAGAGGGATATTTTCGAGAAATATATTCGTAGAGTAGAAAACTTTAAATTCGACTAAATACATATATAAGATAAATGAGGCGTTGCCATACTACGAGTAGTTTGAACTCACAGAGGTTGAGGAAAACTTAGTGCCGAACAAATTTGTAGGGTTGCTTACTGTTTGAAAATTAAATACAAACAAAAATATTTCATATATTTGCACAACGAGGTTTCAAAGCTCTTCGAAAGAAAGTTCCCACGTTTACAAAACTAATGCAATTTTTCTTAACATAAATCCTAACAAACATTTATAATAATGTGAAAGTTTATGTGTGAGCATGTTCGATGGATTTATAAAAAATATGGTATATATGTATGTAGCTTATAAACTGGGATAATATATACGTTATAGGGAATCAACTTAATAAGGTAAATCACATACCGATGGCAACTGTAAATAGAAACAATTTTTTAAGGGGTTGCCATCTATTTAAAAGGATAAGTACATTTCAATAAATTGATAAAGTCAAATATTGCATCAAACTAAAAATGAAGTGAAATTATTTATTTCCTTTTCCGTTACATTCGAATCCATAACGTTAATCCGAATGAGATGCGACAGCAGCGCCGGGAATAAAAGCTAGTTTCAGATAAATTTGAACACCTCTGTATCAAACAGCTGACTGTCATCGAATGGCATTAACTATGTGATTAAAATTCACTTTTATGTACGTACACACATATATTTATATGTATGTACCATCATATGTATTGTATGTTGATGCAAATGTCAATGAACGTAACTGTCCAGTCGAAAATTTATATGCAACTACTCTAGCCCTAGCAATTTCTCTATTTCGTCCAACTATCGCTATTATTTTGCTGTCTGTCTAACTGTCTAAACGACTGTCAGTGCCCCCGCTTCGTTGATTTCAATACAAACCTACAAACATACATACTTTATATGTATGTATATTCAAAACTTATGCTGATTGCCTCCCTCTCTTCCGACATACAATTCATTCCCTTGCTCCATTGCGCTTGACGTCCAAATGACATTATGTTCCGCATTGTTACTTAAAATTGGATGCTGAAAATGTCGGGGACAATGACTCTATCTCGTTGGTAACATTATGGCAATGCTCCAATGACTTCGCTCTTTATCGGTAGCGTTGTGCAAATTTGTATTCAAATTGAGTTTTTGTAAAGTTTTGATGGAGTTGATGGAGTTGATGGACTTTAAATAGATTGGTGATGGTGTGAACGGACAGCAAGGCAAATAAGTATATAGCAAAATTTTAAAACATATGTAGTATCGTCGCGTAGCGGTCATTTTGCTAGATGTGTTTTTATTTAAAGAGCAAATACCAATATGACTGCGAAAATAAAAGGTGATTTTAAAGATTTATAGAAAAAAGTAATGAATTAAATTTTTTCGGTTAATAAGTGGACGTATTTATTAAATAGAGATATTAGTTCAGGCAATGTTTTCATTAAATGAGAATATTTCACTTTTGTCGGTGTATAGGCATTCGCTTGAGTTGTAACAAAATTAGCTGCCCACCGTTCTTACTGCTCTAAAATTGGCTGAAATCCAATAACTCGTAATGCATTACTTGAATGAAAATTTTCAAAAGTTACAGCTAAATGTTTCTCAAAAATGTAAGAAATTTTTTCGATTTTTTAACCCTTTTTTGTCATAAAACTGACTCTAACTGTTAGAAACTCTACAAGAATGTAAACGTTCAAAATTTGCATAATTTTGTGCTAAATTGCGATAAGTTTTTAGAATTGCGGATTGTTGTAAAACAATGTGTAAGAGTCAACCTATGTTGGGACAAACCTAGGCATAAACTTCAACACCAACAATCTAAAAATCTGAACGTGACGGATAAATTTGCGCGCCATTTTTTAGAATCAGCGGACCCAAATCCATTAAGTGATGAAGTGAAAAGTAATGAACATTCTGGCTGTTGCATCGTGAAATGAAATATTTTGGCAAATTTTAAACTGCAAAAGTGAATGTAGCTTTTATTTAATTAGTAATAACTTTTACTCTTTCTGACCAATTAAAGCGCTTTTATGCTTCACATTTTTGTAATAAAATTCTCATTCAATCGGGTGTTTTGCACTACTTTTTTACAAAGTTTATTCACTAAAAACATTGAAAAAAATTAACAATTTTCGAAAAAAGAATCCTTATTCGATTCACACAAAAGAGATATCAGCGCCAAGAGTTTTAATGTACCTCTAATTTTATTATTCTGGAGTTTTTTTTTAGCAATAACTGCAAAAGGGCCTCGATTTTTGCCTCTATCTCGAAAACGCTTCTTTGCAAAAATAAAATTAACTCATTTTCGTGTTAATCGGCCCAAAATTAGTCTAAAAAATACTTTTTAATCATGCCCTTTTTGCGTGTTTTTTTTTTTGCCACAGAAAATTAAACTTGATAATAAATATTTATTTACAATTTTTATAAACAATTTAAAAAAATATAAATTTTTTTTTTCTTTATAAATCGTCAAAAGATATTATGTTTGTGTTATTTTCCAACATAGAAAGGGATGCAAGTGGATTTAATTGACTTCAGATGCGATTTGTTCTCTGATAGAACACAAAAATTTTTGCAAGTAAAATAGAATAGGAATTGAGTAAGCATTAAAAATTAAAAAAACAAAATCCTATATGATTAGTTGTTATTAGCAATAATAACAGTACTTTTGTTTTCCAGCAACTTTTTTTCTACGATACATGGCAATGACATTTATAAGTAAGACTTAAATAATAAAAGTCCGTGACTGATTTATGTTGACTGCTTTTACAAATAAAAGTTACTGATATATTTTTGTTAATGATTTTTATAAGTAAAAGTCTTCAAAACACGTTACTTGTATTTTTGATGCAAAAATGTTCCCGGAGCTTATCGATACATTTCGACATCAAAAAGAAAACTATGAAAAAAGTGCACCTATATTTTTCCTACTAGGGTTTGGTATAGCATAAAACTCAATAATAAATGTTATCTATAGATCATTTACAAAAAAAAAAAAACATAACTCTTATCTTGAATTTATCAAACAAAAACCAAAAATATTAGGTTTTCAGATGTTGATAATAGAAGTGCAAAAACAATTGTTAAAATGCGACTTTTATTTAAAAAATTTTAACTGTTACGATCACCGATTTCAAACTTAAATAGCTTACATTACAACATGAAGACGCACTCCACAAATTGTAGTAGGAATTTGGTCAAAATATGAACGTAATTGAATGGCCAGTTAGAAGAATAAAGTATTTCATGATATTCCCTTATACTCGATTCTACGAACTGGAATGTTTTGGGTTTTACAAAACCAAGAATTGTCTCTTCACCGATTTATCCCTGGCACGATATTTAAACCCCAAATTATTGAGTTATTCAATGGAGGATCAACAATGTCGTACTGGAAGAATACATTTCTTACATAGCTTAGTATATATAGGCAAAATAACTAAAATTTGATTGATGTTGAGAACACAATTAAGAAAATTGCAAAAAAAATTGGTTTCACAAAGCGATCATGTAAGTTCCGGGGAAAGAGATATAAAACCCTAGTTTATAGATCTATAGTGGAACCACGATGTTCTTTATAGTGTGTGACACACATATCGATAAATTGCAGAAAATTCAAAACAGAGCTATGCGGCTTATTTTAAATAAGTAAAATAAAGAATGGTAGGTTTCCAGACTATCTGAGTGACAATTTGAAAAATAATGGCTATAGACTCCCGCTTTATAGAACTGAGGTGGATAAAAAAAATATATATTTTTCTAACAATTAAAGCGTTTTTACGAACTACTGCCACAGGTAAAAAAAAAACTGTCAATTAATTGATCACTGTTGAACTCTAGCAATGGAGTAGAGAGACTCGAAAAGGAAACTAGGCCTTTCCATCCGTCTAAGCACCATGCTCAATAGCTCGAGCCAGTGCAGAGCGGAAATTCGGTATTTCCGCCTGCCTTTTCGCAAAGTAATAACGGCGGAAGTATGAATCGGAAACTCAGACTCTCCAACCATAATCAACAGGCGTTCCGCCCGCGATACGCAAAGGCAAACTGGAGACTGGGCCGCGCCCGTTACCCAGTTTGGGGATACAAAATATACTTGGTCCTGCTATAAGTTTTGTGACAAGTTCAGGCCGTTGTAAAAGTGAAACTATAATACATTTTTTAATAAAGTGAATTTTTTTTTTAATAATGCATATATTTGTACAAAAATTAATTTGAAATGGTCAACGTAGTGCTTTACCACGCCTTCCAAAACATCCTGCTAGTAAACTTTTGTCACAGTTTTGGCCTCTTTTTCACAAAAAGTGAAGAGGAGTAACGCCTTTACAGGAGACCCCCCACCAAACCAATACAGCAGCTGGATGGTGACCACTTGAGCCCTTGGAATAACAGGTTTTGCGTCTTTGGGGATTTCATATAATTTTATGTTTCTAAGGGGATTTCTGCGAATACGTTTTTAGGGCTGAATTGGTTCGAACCACGCTAAGACGACCAGTGCTCTTTCTTTCTTTTATCAACTGTGGTAAACAAACAATCTCGACATATACATATATTGTTTTTTTTTTGTAGAAGCTCATGAATGTCGTTTTCGCTTTTTCTACACTTATCAAAAGTAACACCGCAACAACGCACATTTTCAAAGTACGATTTTTAGAACCCCTAATTCATAGATTTTCATTTGCATCAGCAATTGGTACAATTGGCATTAAAAGCTGAGCTCTATTTAAAGAGGCGGTAAACAATTGTGAAAACATGTCAACTGTAGTGCATCTGCACTAAACTTCAAAATTATATGTATTTAAAGTTGTGACGCCGCACGTAACATATGCCTTCTCTAAAGTGATGATAAACTTTAGATACAGGCATCGAGGTTGTCAGCATCCAGCAAGTAATCGAATTCATAAATACCACCAGAACTGAGTCAAATTTTGTATTCCCAATTGAACATTCATATGGTGTGTGAAAATAAACGCTCAGCTGTGATTAAAATGCAACTGCATACAATGGTCGATGGCCTCTGATGTGCCCAAAACGTAGGTACATAATCGTAATTCGTGTGTGCCAATGGAATTTGGTTATATGTATGTATGTGTGCATTTACATTGCACATGCATTTACCCACTAATTATATTTCACTTTTTGGTTTCTTGACTAACTTTCCGACTTTGCGGTTAATTTTGAAAATTGGTACGCGGTTTTGAGATGAATTCACACCAATGTGGCAAGCAAACAAGAGCACACATTACACACATACAACAAACTTGTAGGTATTGGGAGATTGTATGATAATGCTTCAATTCGATAAATTTGGAAACATTATTCTGAGTTGCATTAATGTATATGAATGTGGCTGTGTATGCAGGGACGGAACTTTTCATGCAACTTTCATAGAAAATCATGGAATAATTTTATTTAATATTTAATAAAAGTGGAACTGTTATTTACTTATATTAAATAGGTATGTGGGCAAAGATTTTGATATAAAAGACTATTAAAAATAACTTATTATAAAACTGCACAATGATATCATATCAATATCTTGATGTGTGTGCAACATTGCCAATCCGATAAATTTGTCTTGTAACCTTGGTTATGATTTTGTACGCACTATCCATTAAAAACCAATAAAAACCAGTAATAGTTTGAATTTTTGAATAATTGGAATTTTACTGGATAGCGTTTTCGTTCGACGAAACTAGCAAAAGAAAATGTCAGCAAAATTTGCAAGTTTTATTAGAATTTTATTGGATAAATTTCTAATAGTAATAATTTGTTAGCAAAATAAGCAGGCGATAATAAGAAAAGGGGACAAAATAGAAAAAGTGGGTAAATATATTAACGTGCAACAAGCTTATGAAAACAATTAATAATTAAGCGCTTAAATTGGACAGTAAGTGTAAAAGTTATTACAAATTAAATAACAGAAGACTATTCCTTTGGAGCTAGGGGATGGGTCCAATACTAAACATGTGACCCGAAGCACCCCTAAGGGGGCGTTCTCTTCCCTCCTCTGTGAAATCTAATCGTTGATGCCCTACTTTGGAATTTAAAGGGCACTGGTTACCAAGTCGTTACTTATGCCGATGAAATAGCAATCGTAATAAGCGGTAAACAAATGCAGGTTCTGAATGTGCTACTACAAAATGCTCTCAACCAAGTAAACATCTAGTCGAAATGAAGCGGACTTAGCATTATCTCCACAGAGACCAACAAGGTACTCGTCCCGAGTAAATATAAAATCCCTCCGTTCCAATCGCCCCCCATTAAACGGAGTAGAACTCACTCTCTCAACCGAGGTCAAGTACCTTGGAGTTTTTCTCTACAGGAAGCTCGAATGAAGCGGAACGTCGAAATGTCTAGCCGACTATAGTGCTGCCACGCATAACGCGATCCAGCCGTGGAAAGAGCTAAGATACCGGCACGCTAAGGTCCTGGAAGCTCTTTCGAATACACTAAGGAAGCCAGATTACACTACTTCTCTACTCTCTATAGACAATGCATTTTCCATAAGAATCCCAGAGAGGAACGAATTGAAAGATGCCATAGTCTTAGACCCAGACTCTCCGGGTATTTTTACAGATGGTTCCAAACTCAACGAATGACCGGGCTGCGGGATTCATTCCAACGAATTAGCGCCAGACCTCATTTACCGAACTACAGCACCGAATTTCCATAATGGAAACTGCCCGGAGTTTGACAGTGTCCGCTCCTACAGACAGATTTATCACTATATTCTCCGACAGTCAAGCAGCTATTGAATCTTTTAGTTCTCACAAAACAAAGTCCAAAGTTGCTATGAAATGCAGAAATGATCCCAATCTGCTCACGTCTACGCGTTCCGTGACTGTGGCATTGGTCCCAGCATCTAGGCGGCAGATGAGTTGACAAGGAAAGGGACGGAATTACCTATGATAAATTCTGCTCTAGAAGCGGAAATGCCTCTAACCTCCTGCAAATACAGTTTAAAAGCAAAACTCATCGAGGAGCTGGATATCTGGTTGGGCTGCCAGACAAATTTGGCCAAAGTTTGACGAAAAGCTATTCAAGGCGCCGATTAGCCTTGACCGATCTACTCTCAGATTAATAGTTGGGGTAATAACCGAACACTGTCTGATGGGCACCCAAGGGAAGAGATTAGGACGCCTAACCAACGATTCTGTCGAAGTTGCAAGGACGCAGAGGAAGTGAAGAGCATCGAACACCATCTCTGTCACTGTCCCGCCCTAGCCAAGACTCGAAACCATTTCCTAAATGGGTACATTCTAGACTGTTTTGCCGACCTGAGCTCGGCAAGCATTCCCGATCTTCTGTACTACGTAAGACGCACTCGGTGGTTCACCTTCTAAGGGAAGGTAGGACGAAAATGCATTGTTCCCGCCATCGATATCACAACGGGCTTTGTCAGCCCACGTGTGCGCTCTAACTTTACATTTAAAGGAGCGAGAATGTTCATTAAATGTAATATCACATTTTAAATGGATTTGAGATCGATTTGATTCCACCACGTCTAGATTTTGGGGTACAAGGTGCTGAAGTTTTTCCATAGGTTTTTCGCAACATAAGTTGACTTTTTTTCCATCTTTTCAACAGTATTTTACGAACCGTAACTCTAAATACTGATCTGAGTTTAGCATAAAATTATACAAATGGCTAAAAAATCGAAAAATTGTATACATTTTCGAATTATTTTTGGCAATAACTTTAGAACCAATGAAACTTGAAAACACTGAGATCATATTTAAAATAGTATAATTTATCATTAAATAGGTTGGATGTGAGATGAAAATAATATCCCTCTAGCTCGCAGAGACTTCCTTATAACTAACCTCGGTTATTCGTATACTAAAAATATTTTGGGCACAATAGCCAAATGTACATTTAAGTATCTTCTTACAAAGATCAGTACAAGCGTTAAGCGGAAATCAAGACATTCTGAAACTTTTAAACTATCAGCAACGGGATAACGTACCATATAAATTTAGTTAAACTTTGTTGTAATACAGGGAAAGTTTCAAGTAGATAAAAACTTTCGTTTTGATTTTTGATAACTTTTTTCCTGACGTTGTCACACATTTTCTTCCATATAGAATTTTTATAAAAATTATAACTGAAAAGTGTGAAAATTTTACGAAATTTTGTTAAATTTACCTATTTTTTCTATAAAGTTTGAAATGTGGACTTATGCTATGTTGATTATATAAGTTTCGTGAGCTAAACCTTAAAAAAAGAAAGACAAATCAAGCAAAAGAAGAACAGGCAAAAGCTGGTAAAAATATCTAGTTACTATTTTTTGCACAAAACTGTATATATAAAACAGAGAACAATTGTGTCTAACAAAAAACTTTTAAATAACAACAACAACGACAACATAATGACCTCTGAGACGTTCAACCACAAGTGCGGAAAGCGTTAAAATTTTTGGTCAAGTAATGTCACCGCAGGTGCCACCAGTCAACTGTTAAGTGAAAAAATTTCAAACATGCGAGAAGAAAAAATATTAAAAGGAATGAAAAGCACTTCCCTGAGCAACCAGCCAGTTGTATCTCCAAAAAAAGAAGAAGAAAAACAGCAACAAAAATTGTCTTGGTTAGCTGTGCTAAGAAGAGAAAAGTGACGACAAAAGTTTGCTTATTGTTTACATGAGAAAAGTTTATGGTAGCTGCTAAGAAGCGAAGCGCGACGCTTGTAGAAAAAGTAGAGCGGAAATTGTCCTATGTATTCATTAATTGCTGAAAATCTTGAATATATATCTACTCACTTATAACGATATTATGTGCATATTTACTTGTGTGTGTATGTGGAACTTATGCTGGATCATAAAAAAAAATTTTGCGTTTATCCGAAAGCTTGATAGAGCTCTCTTCGAGATGTTGTTAGCGTAAAAACAAATTCATTTTATCCATGCCTTAAAACAGCCATAAACTTTATTTCTTCATATCCTTATGACCTAATTTTAGAGTGTTGTGTATATGTATTTTATAGATTTTTTTTAATACTATAAAGGCCTCCCTTTTTTGACCATAAATTCAATTTTCTTAAAGTTTATCACTCTACATAGAATTTTGGTTTACATAAACTTTAAACTTTAACTACGCAATGAATTAGCTTGAGGTCGTAATAAAGAATTCTCAAATAATTCGCAACGAATTTATGTTTGTGTTATATCCGGCCTAATGAATTTTTTGATTTAAATTTGTATCCCTAGAGCTAGCATTCCTTGAGAGTTTTTTCAAAGAGCTTCTTCTAAATATGTGGTGTACGTCGCGACGTTTATGCGACTCCGAATATTATATTTTTTTTATATTTTTTTTATAAAAAAGTATTTGAGAATAGCCATTGCTTTTCGATGGGCTACCAGCTGGTATCAGAAATGCGGACTAACTATAAAATCTTAGAAGAACCAGGTTCGCTTTATCTACCTGAAAGTACAAGAATCCTAGGAGGCGCTTGGTTCGTACTTTCTTTCTACTTGATAGGGTTTAGAATTTAGGTTTACTACAAGACATGCAACTTTCGTGGAAACTGAGTATGAAGAAAAGATCACTAGCTGCCTTGGGGGCCAACAGGATCTATTACATTATATTATTATATGACTAAAAATATAGCGCTCCTTCCACGGATTCTAAGGGATACAGTGCCATTACTTCTAGAAAGACTTGGATGGGGTGCGATATGGAGAGCCGATTGCTATTGTACAGTGTACAGGTACATGGTGGAAGATTTAAAGGTGAAATGTTCTGTCAAGAACTTTGTCTGGAAAAATTTGGATACCACTGGCCGAATGGCTTGCGACTAGAGCGACCTCTGTATGGAAAGTAAACATCTACTTCAATTGATTGATTCAATATTGGTGCGATCGAAAATGATAAGGGATTGCCTGACTTCTATTTCGAGAGCTTCGGAATATATCTACATACGTAAAAATATTCTTTGTACCGGAAAACTTCGATAATCAAGGGAATTTTGAATCAGATGAGCTAACCACTTAATCCTTCACAAGGAACTTTTCAGAATTTGCCTAGTCCCCTGTAGAAGAAGTGGGATTGCTATCAATTTCGGTAAGCGCTGGGCAACTACTGGAATGTGTAGGATCGCGAGGTCGTTTAGGCAAGCAGTAGACCGGAGGAGGTTACGTGAGTTTCTGCGGTAGTTTAAGTCACCGTTCTCATCAATCATAAGGATGTTAAAAGAGCCCCTGAATATCCACGCATTTCTATAGCAGCACTGCCCTTAAAGCGCCAACGTTGAGATGGAATGAGGAGGTGGAATCAGCTCAACACATCCTGCACAGTTCCCCTGCCTTTGCGAGGCTAAGACTCAAGTTTCTGGGATAGCATCTTTTTCACTCTCCTGTGGGCATGTCGGGAGTGGATACTATACTTACAGTTTTATAGTTTCAACACAAGCTCACGGCGCTTTTCAGATTATTAATAGGAAGTTGCCGTTCATTTTTAAGCGTATTGTGATACTGTCGAGCTCAACTCTAACCTAACCTAACAAAATCTAACCGGAGCAGGTTCTACTTAAATGTAGCGCTTAATGCATCTTGTGAATGAAAAAATTAGTTCTATATTTTCAATTAAAATAAATAGTTATACATTTTCTGCTAAAAACCAAATTTGAATTTCTCTGAATAAAACTAAAGATGTTTACTTCGCCCTAAGTATATGACTAATTGGCAGAAGCAATGAACGCTTTGGCTTTTCCATAAAGTTATCTTTCTTATTTATTATTTCACAAAATAAAATTTTAGGTAGACAATTTTTATAACTTTGTTTTAATTTTTTCGCAAACTTTTGAGCTCATTACGAGCTCCGAAGGCTCATAAAAGTGCGATTAGAGTGGCAGCTATCTATTTTTTTTTCCTTTTCAAGTTTTTAGCTCCAAACGTAAGAAACTTTTCCAAATCATAAACCCAACTCTCAAAGGCTGTTGTCGACTGTTGTTGTTCTCAGTTACGCAACCAAGTAAAGTAGATGGTGCAGGAAGTGCTGGTAGTAAAAGTACCGACAGCGGAGGCTAAGGTTGTGTTGTTGTGTTGGCGGCATAGATGCGAAAGTAAAATGGCGGAAACGGAAGTTCAAGCACATGAAAAGGATTTCTGCTCGTTACTTGAATTCACATCAGAATCAGCAAATGGCAATCAGTTTGTAGAAATGACTTAAGCGAGGGGGTGCAGCATATAAAAAGTGTACTACATAAAGATGTTGGAGCTAGTAGCTACAGTTACGTACCTACATATATCTGCACACACAGGTGTGTGTCAGATAGTATGGCTGTTTGTGCAATCGTTAACTGCCTGGCTGTCTGTCTGTTTGGTTGTTTGCTTCGGTGCTGCTGTACGCGTACACACCTATTTTTGTAACAATTGCAATTACACTGGTAACAATGACATTTGTGCAAAGTTGATGACTTGAAAGAAAATGGGGGAATCATATAAAATATATATATATATATAGGAAAAAAAACACAAATATAAAAACGTATAATTCACGCACAGCAAGCGAGCGCTGGAAACGTTGCTGAATTCAGCTTTCAACACAAATGGGTCTCACCTGCCAGCAGCTGCCAACCAGCTAGGCAACGACAGTGGTGTGTTGCGAAAGTCCTTATTATGAAAAGTTAAATGCAATCAACTCGACTCAACTGAACTTGACTCGATGACAGTCAGCTCAACAGTTTGAACATTTTCAACGGTAATGGGCGTAGTTTCGGTGGACTTTAACCAAAATGGCTGTAAGGTTAAATTAAATTTGATTTTCAGCGAATTGCGAAAACTTTGCTTAGACACTTTTGGGGCCATATTGGTGATTTAATTTTGTATTTTAAGCCTTTTGAAAAGTAAGGCATTTCTGGTTTTGATAGCAACTATTTTTACGGACAATTGGAATTGCACAAATTAAAATGTTTTCAATATCATACGAATTCGAACTATTTCGCAACAGGGTTTAAAAAAAAGCAAAATAAGAAAAAAATGCAAGATATTTCTCATACCAAAAATGGTGACTGTTTGTCCTAAAATACAAGAAGTGTTGAAACAGGCTTATTCAGGTACTCGATGGCAATCAAAATAAATCAAGCCTAGATAGTTTCTGCGCCGAAATAAAATTAGTAATTTTTGGCCATTTAAATAAATAAAAAAATGTAATCGATCGCCAGAGTGCTCAAAGTATTTGTGTAGTGATTGAAAACTTACAATGAATCCGCTGTTCTAAATGCAGCTATAGAACTACACATAAATAAATGCATTAATTTTTGAAGGAATTTAATGCCGTTATTCTATAAACAGTCACGAGTCACTAGTTAAGACTTATCGGTAGTGAGATTGATTTTGAAACTATTCGGTATTCAGTAAGCTGTCTCAAGACTCTCAATCTCAAAATAAAGTCACGTAGTTGTCAACAAAACAAAGAAATTGAGAAAAATATTGAAAAATTGAACAAACGCGAAAAAGAAGTAGCATTCGTTATGGCCGTAGGTCGTTTGCCATATGTTGCTTAAATCAATAAAAAAATAACACCTCATTTTCAATACGAGTAATAAAAAAAACTATTCACTTACATTTACTTATATATCTTGTTCTGCCATTTTAATCGACTGTGCATATAGATGAGTAGCTGCATTTATCGATTGTAGATAGTTCAAATTCTTACATATATTTTTAATAATCGGGTGACATAAAATGCAGTGATAAGAATTTTGAACGTTTAATTTCAATCTTAGTTTTACCATGACCATATTGTTTTAATTTTTCAATAACAATAATGCTGTTGACAGAGAATTGGAAAAGTATGTATATTGTTTGCTATCGATAAACACATTTTCATTGAGGTTGATTTTGCATCTCTAGCTACATATAGTATCAGCTGATTGTCTCTACTGCTTTTCACCACAGTCTTTGGTGACATTTTTTGAGACTCTTGCCTACTGAATACCAAAAACGTCTCAAGTCACAAAAAATTTTCTCTAATTGAAAGTCTCAAATTGAGTGACTTGAGATGAGACTGAATTGCAGAATATCGTCTTAAGTATCGACTTCAGTATCCACTGCCTCTGGCTTCGCATGATGCACTTGGGTTTTGGGATTCAGAAACAAATAGCTTGCCTTTTAAAGAATTCTCAATTATATCATGTAAATTTGTAATTCTTTTGAAACGTTTGCACAATACAGCAAATCTGCCCTTAAGGCTTGCGAATATGGGCGCCCCAACTGATTGACCGAATATATTTGCGAAACCAAGTTAGATTGTACTTTAAAGGGCTTACTAATCACAGATATCACAAGGCAAGATTATTTTCATCGCGAATTCACACCATTTTTTCATGTGTAGTTCGTTCACCGACAGCTTGCAGAAGGTACTAAAATGAGGGCAAATTCCTGTATTAATGAAAACGGCATCATCCAGAGCATATTTGAATTTTTCTCCACTCGGACCTAGTGTGCTGTGGCAGGGAAAATATTATCGGAGATGATGGAGCCAAACCTACAATCTGGCAAATTGAAAGCACCAGCTCATTTCCCGAATATGGTGAAACAAACGCAAGTCTGCAGATTAAAATTTATATAAACTCTGCCTAATTTACAAATATGGCACTTGATTCTGCCATTTAGGCCAACATCCGGGAGTCATGTTGATATTATTGAATTAAATTCGAGAGCCCACCATGAAAATCTGATTCTGATTCGACTTTCGAACAGTAATAATAATTTGGTGCTTACATCACATAGCTCGGTTTTGGCTCAACTTCACCTACAATTTGCGGTGTGCGACTTTATATAGTGTCACTAAATGATTTGCCTGCAGTAGTACACTAAATTCTTTATCGATCATAAAGTCGCACTACATGAAACATAGTACTCTGTTTGCCCGCAAAACTAATACGGCTATAAATAAGATAATAACCTATCCAAACCATTTGGTAACCGAAAAGACTTCCGACAAGGTGATTTTTTATCATTGCTTCAATCTAAAGAAGGAGTAGATAATCAGAGCAGCGGAGTTGAATTAATCAGGTATAATATTTTATAAGAGCGTGCAAGTTCTATCGTAGCCCGATATAATCACACGAGACACAACAATCGCGCCGTAGCTCTCCCAGTTCGAAACTGGATAACGATGGGAAACGAATGTTATCGAATAAACAGTCGGCGGATTCTCGTCTATATCACTATTGACTGTAACAATTTTGAAAAAGTAGAGCACAATAAGCGCTACTTATGGCTAATTTGGCAAGTGAGTAGTAAAGCCATTTATCTACGAACGAAAATCACACTCTATAAGCCACTCATCATATCCGCCCACAAGGATGGGCGCTAGCATCGTTGGATGAGATGACCTTTAGAGTATTCGAGAAAAAAATACTCTATGAAGGATTTATGGTCAGGTTATGCGAGACTTAGACTTAACTTACAAAGCAAGTTTGAAACGATTTATATTGCCACATGAATCCCATTCATACAAAGATCTGAATAACCAAGTAGAAGGGGACTTGGCATCGTTTGGTATTGGTGGAGCTCGGCCAAAACCGTTTAGATGATTTCCAATAATAATATAATTTGATATAAAATTCAATATTAAAGAAATAAATATGTTTTTATAAAACTTTTGAAAACTGGTGTGAATCTATTTATTTAAAGCGATTGATTGCTGTATCTTATATTTTTATTACTTATTTTTTTAAAGTACTTCCTATAGAAAATTTAAAAGCCAACTTTATAAAAATTAAAAAAGAAACTGACAATTTGAAATTGAAGGGCTTTTAAAAAAGCAAATTCCTCAATATGAAAAAATGCAAGTATGTCTTTGGAAACAAATTTTTTACACTCCCATTTAAATATCATCCCTTTAAACCTTGGGGATGCTAGTGTTAAGTATGCTGAATGCCTGCATCAATAAATAGAACCAAATAAAAAAAAAAAATAATTATAAATTTTACTATAGGTTTCTGAGGTGCAAAGTGTATTTAAAACTTTTTTTTTATAATTAAATCGATCTCTTTTTAGCCAAACTATTGAAACTTTAACCCACCATAGAAATTTTGGCAGTATACTTATAAATCCTAGGTAACAGCCATTAGTACTTACGATTGGAGTTGCTTTGGTTGAGGTCTTAAAGTGGCTATCGCGAAATTCGATGATGTGACTATTCTCTGAATATCAGAAGGCTTAAATTTTAGCCAACAAAAACATTCAATGGAAATAATTTTGTGAATATATGCGGTGGCGCAAATTAAACGAACTTTTTGTTAGCTCTCGCCTTACTTTGCGTGGCGAAATTTTGTTAAGTTGCAAAGCAGAAATGCCATTGCGTAGGTGGGTTTAAAAATTAATTGGCAAAACCATTCAGTCTCAATAGAAAACTTAAATATCTAAGAAAGGAAAACGTTAAAAAACAAGCAGCCAAACGAAAATACGTAATTCTACTAAAGGTTAGTTCAAAAAAACGAAACCCTTTGTGCATTCTTTTTAAAGCGAATGTAAATGCATAAAATGCGCGCGTTGAAAATATAATACAATGTTAACTGCTCATGCGAAAAGTACTTTTTTCAATTAGAAAAAAACGATGGAAATTGTTAGGCTATTTAAAATGCTTGTACAAGCATCGTGTAAAATATATAATATTCTCGTATACGTTTGCAATCCTGTTGATTAGTTCTTTAATTTAATTTGGGGTTTTTTTTTGTTTATTTACACAAAGCACCGAAAGGGACGATCATTGTTTTTTTTCAGGGAAAATTTTGCACGCATTACGTCGTATCAGTAATCACAAAACATGAATGAAGGAAAAAGGTTGCAATCAAAAAGGCTAATGAAAATTTAAAAATAAACCCGAAGGGTAATATTATGATTTTTTTTGGTTATCGCAATGCTTTCATTTGATTTTATTTTATAAATAATTTTTTACACATATATAGTGATATATCAGTACATACGAAGTTTGGTGAATAGATTTTATGCGGTAGGTATATTTTTTTTAAATAAATTTAAAAGTTATTTTGAACTAAATTCTAGCAAAAGCTAAAAATTCCCCAAATCCTTCAAACCACTGCATTACTGTTATACTCAACGATCATAATATCTACAACACCTGACTAAGGGCTCGGCTGATATTCTTAATTTGTGTTGTACTTGATCAAGATTTAACCATACAAAGAACTAATTCCCGAAGAATCATGAGGAATGTTAATTAAACCCGCCGTGTGTTGATTATTTTTTTAACTTAACCCGTTCAAATCCATTGAAGTATGCGTAAAAAATTTTGCTTTGTATGATTAGGAGCATTTTTGTATCTGAGTAGGCCGGCTCCATTGCAGCTACTAGATGAGAAGTATTTTTTTTTTGTTTCGCCGATTAGAGTTTTGATAAAGATAGGGATATTGATGAAAGAACGTAAAGTTTAAAATAAGATAAATATAAAGATGAGAGTAAAGATGAAATAACTCTAATCCGGCAATGTAAAAATAAACATTTGGCAATAACTGTTATCAAACAATGTATAAACAAAACGTTGGCAAAAAGCCCTGGTTGACCACGGACAAAAATTTTTCCTCCATAAGAATCAAGTCAAGAGTCAATTGCGCTAGCCAGAAATAAAACTTTTATACCGATTCTAGAAAGAGATAGAGAATTAAATATGGGTGTAGTAGTGGCAGCAGTCGTTGGTAATAAACAGTGATAGGAATAGTAAACTTATTAGTGAAAATTAGTAAAAGCAGTACTTATAATTAGTAGTAGCGTTATTAGAAATAGTAATAGTAATTATTAGTAACATTATTAAAAACTAATAAAAATATTGGTAGATATTAGTAGTAGCATTAATGAAAATGGTGGTAGAAATAAGTAAAAATAGTGGTAGTTGTACTAGCAACTAATTGAAGAAATTAGTAAAAATAGGGGTAAAAATTAGTGAAAATAGTGGTAGAAATTAGTAAAAATAATGGTATAAATTAGTAAAAATAATGGTAGTAATTAGTAGTAGCATTCGTAAAAATAGTGGTGGAAATTTTTTGTATCATTAATAAAAATAGTAAAAAAATAGTAGTAGAAATTAATAAAAAATATTAGTAGAAATTAGTAAAAGCAATGGTAGTAATTAGTAGTAGCATTCGTAAAAATAGTGGTAGAAATTGGTAGTATCATTAATAAAAATAGTAGTAGAAAATAGTAAAAATAGTATTAGTAATTAGCAATAAGTCTTATTTTAATTGAGAACGTTAATACTATTTCTGTTCCATCAATGTTCAAAAGCAAAGTAAAAAATAAACGTTTTTATAAATAACTCTTTTCGTCGAAATAAAACATATTTTTCGTTCAGTAACTGCTGAGGCACAACTTTTTCGTTAAATTTCACAATTCAACATTTGCAATTTTTATGTTCCAGATAACTGTTGTTGTTGCTGTTGTAACAGCATAAAAAATTTCCCACAAAATTTTGAGGAATGCTGCTGAAGTGGCAGTCCTTGGGCGGATATAAATCCGGGTCGTTCCGGTATCGTAAAACCGACTGTCGTGGGAACGCCAGATAATTGTTCTTGGTGCCTATTATTTAGGAAAACGGTTGTTTTAGTCAATTACTTAATAGCCATTAATTTGGATTATTGAAAGTGGAAAATAAATACTTTTGCTTAAAAATCGTTGACGTTTAATTTAGGAAGTGAAAAACATAAGAGACGTCGTAATTATTAGGAGAGCTTTTTATCGTTGAAAAATAAACAGTTATTGAAAAAATGGAAGATGCAGATGTTATTGAATGAACTTTTCATTCAAATCAATGGAAATAAAGGCAATGAGTTTTAAGTATTTTGGAGGGAATTATTATAGACTGCCGCTCATTACTTATAGAAATGATCACGATGATGGCAAAAATTTCGCTACCAAAAGAACCTTTTAGACATTCTAAATAAGAAAAAATAAAAATTTCGCTAATTAAATTGCGGCTATAATTTCCAACTATTGAATTTTTAATTCCACCTACTATTGGGTATTTGCTTTATACATATATCTCAGTTTCTAAAACTCTGTATTTTTTATTTTATTTTTATTTGTTCAGATATCCGATGATGATCGAATGAGCTTAACTACAGCCGTATCTGATGAAGATGATGGCGAAAGTGTCATGGCGTCACCATATAAAGCAAAGGCAACTGGAACAGCTGCTTCCTCATTCAATTGCACTGGCGCTGTACGCAAAGCTGGGTGAGTACACTTTCGACAATATTATAAGTTTTAGAATTAAGTATAGAAAATTTAATGAAATTTAATGAACTGCAAAGAAATAGTTGCTTAAAAATGCACATAAATATAATCATCATAACACATAAAATGCATCTGCTACAACCAAACTAAGGATCCATAAAGTACTTAAGCTTGAAGCCCTTTTTATAGCCCTAAGATCGGTTAGTTTGACTCTGCATAAGATCTCACATTAATTAGTTGGCAGTCCTTGGTCTTAATTAAAATGATTATTTTTTCGAACATAAATTTTGCCACATAGTCCTTCAGTGGGGGCAAGAGCGCATCCCTTTGAATCCTTTAGAACTATTAGTTTATTCACAAAAAATATTCTAAATGATGTCCGCTTTCAAAAATATACCAGCGCTACGCTGTTTCAAAGAGAAATCTAAATTTTTTATTTTTGGCCCTATTTTTTATGAATCGTCTGTATAATTTATATGTAGAGCTTGTGGCCAGGTCTGTATTCGGAATAATATGAGAAAAGGAATAAATTTGTTGTACTCATATTAAAACTACTTTGTGTTTGGCCGGTGATTGGAATTCAACCGATGCAAAAGTCTGCAACATTTTACCAGACCAAATTGTATATCTTTACCGTAGTAATAAAAAGTTATATTTTAAATTTGAAATAGTCCCGCAATGAAGAATATTTCTGCTATCAAGATCAACTGTTGGGCTCTGTTTTGTTTTTATATTGTCTGGCGTACCTCAACCAAAAATAAAGCGGAACATTTTATAACATAACGTATTTTATATTATTTGAATTAATTTTATTTAATTTTTTATTTTTTATTTAATATTTTATATTTTTTCATTTTTTTTTATTTTACATTAATGTATCTTATTCCATTTTATTTTGTTTGTTTTACTGTATTACATTTTTGTTACTTTTTTAAATGATTGAATTTAATTTTATAATGTCAAGATTAACTTTTTGGTTTTGTTGTTTTTATGTTTTCTGAATTGTTTCCCGTTTTTTTATACTATTTGTTTATATTTTATTATTCTATTTTTATTTTTTTTATATTATTTCTATTTGTTATTAATGCTCATTTTTATTTTGCATTTCTCAAACCATTATATTTGCTTTATTTCATTTCACTCTATTGTATTTTTCGCTTAGTTTTTTCAATTTTTTTGAATTTAATTTTTTTTAATTTTGCTTCATATTATTTTACTTTAGGTCTTTTTATTTAGAACTGTTTTGTTTTGCCTTATTTTATTTTAATTGTTTTATTTAATTTCATTTTATTTAACTGTACCAATTATTTTAATTACACTCACTAAACAATATATCTGTTTCGTCGTCCCTTCATTCCTCTTTCAGCACAACAACACCATCTCTGTGCACGCATTCGCCATATTTCTCCTCCAATTTCAAATACAATAAAATCCTTCTACTCGCCTAGATGAACCGTTTGACGCCCATATTTTACTATTTTATATTACTTGTAGGTAATTTTAAAAAATTTCACGCCAATGGCAACACTTTTGATAATATAGTTGTGGATCTTTTCCTAACCGAGACGAGCGATCTTATATTCATATTTTAAAATTTCATATAATTTAATTCGCATTTTCAAACATGTTACATTCCCCATAAAGTATGCCTATAAGTCTTCTTGTCGTGATGAATCGCTTCGCAACCATATTTTAATATTTCATATAACTCGTGTATAATTTAATTAAATTACACTTTTCAAAGAGGTGGTAACGCTCTCCCCAGAAAATAAAACTATGCCTACAAACTTTCCGAAGTAAAAACTAATAACTATAATATAATGACTAAATAGAGCTTTCGTTTGTTACCCATATTGTTATATTTAATTTCACTGATTACTTGCATTGATTTAAGTTTTTAAAAAAGTGGCAACTTTCTTTACATCCTACTTATTTGGGAACACATACAACAAACTGTATACATAAATATGTGCGAAATCTCGTCAAAATCTGTAAGGTCGCCTTGTTGAACTGTAATTGAATTGAACTGACAAAAATTTAATGTGCGCCTGGAGCGCCACCTGTTGAGAATCTTTCAACATTTGTTTTCCTAAATTTTCGGCAAAGCATAGATTCTAACACAGCAATAAAACTATTTTCAATGACAAATACCATATTTTACTTATCGGAACCGCCGTTGATATCAAATTATCACATAGCACTATGGACTTAAGTAATATCACCTGTTTAGATTCAGATGTGAACCAGAAAAGCCCAGAAAAATCCTCTTTCTCATCACTCTAGCTATCACTGCCCGGCAATCCAGACAATTTCTTATCCTATGACGAATGAGAGGATAAACGCCGATTGAGCAAAGCCACTATAGTGATATTGTGCTTAATATGTAGAGCCTTTTCTTTATGAAGCAACAGAAGAGAACAGCCCAACATATCACAATTAATTAATTATTCATTAAGTAGGTATTTTCCTAAAGCGTTGAAGGACTTTTTCACACATAAATTTCAAAAGTAGCTACATATATTGCTTGTCTTCAAACAAATTTAATTTGTCATATATGACATTTAGTAATAGGAATTATATTTAGTAGTAGCAATAAAACCTGCATAAATAAACTATTTATTCAAAATTCATTTTCAGTTTCTTGTCGGTGAAAAAATGGCTACTCCGCAAAAAGCATCAAATCGAATTGGCACGCAAACGTGGCTGGAAAGGATATTGGGTTTGCCTCAAAGGCACCACACTACTCTTCTATCCGTGCGATTCACGTGAGGGACGTAGCGTCGAAGCGGCACCAAAGCATTTAATTATTGTTGATGGTGCGATTATGCAACCAATACCAGAACATCCCAAACGTGATTACATATTCTGTTTGAGTACAGCATTCGGTGATGCGTATCTATTCCAGGCGCCATGTCAGGTAAGTGTACAAAAGCGAAGTTGACTACACACACACACACACACACCCACACATTTATATTCATGGTTTGCAACAAAATTTGGAAACATCAAAGTAATACCAAAAACCCAGTCCACATGATAAGCAACAACAAAAATGTTGTCACTTACTACAGAATACTTTCAAACATTCTATTCTGCCAAACTGCAGTGCTTTCTATTTAGTAGCTTAATACATATTTACATGCATAGCTCACAAAGGCGCTGAATAGAACAACGAACGGGTCACATCTATGATCTAAATTTGGTTTAGAAAAAAATCTGAAACATACTACACACAAGCATTCGTACCCTGATTGGTAGAAGTGGTAAATTGGATTTCTATTTAGATGCTAAGAAATCTACATATTTTTGGTATTGCAAAGGTCAAAATATACAACAAAAAAACACACGTGCACCTAAATACGGTACCAAAAGTAAAACTTCTTTGTGGTAGAAATTAATAAAAGTAGTCGTAGTAACTAGTAATAGCATCGGTAAAAATAGTAGTAGAAATTAGTGGAAGAAACAAGTAAAACTAGTGGTAGAATATAGTAGTAGCAATAATAAAAGTAATGGTCAAAATAAGCTTAAATAGTGGTAGAAGCAATTAGTAAAAATAGTGGTAGAAACTTGTACAAAATACAAGTGGAAGAAATTAGTAAAACTAGTGGTAGAAATTGGTAGAAATAGGGTAGAAATTAGTAAAAAAATAAGTAGCAGCAATAATAAAAATAGTGGTAGCCATTATTAGTACAATTAGTAAAAATAGCGGTAGAAATTAGTAGTTGCATTAGTAAAAATAGTGGTAGGAATTAGAAAAAATAGTGGTAGAAACTGGTACAAATAGTGAAAGAAATTAGTAGAAATAGAGGTAGAAATTAGTAAAAGCAGTGGAAGTAATTAACAAAAAATAGTGGTAAATACTAGTAAAAACGGTAGTGGAAATTATTAGTAGTATTAATCAAAATAGTGGTAACAATTAGTAGAAATAGTGGTAGTTATTAGTGGTAGCATTTAAAATTAACGGCAGTGATTTTTAAGTTTACTTCAAAAATTAGAACAGTTTTCCAGATATAGCTTAGTTTTAATTTAAATGTTCATAACTGCTATTTAAATTTCGAAACGCTGGGGCTTGCTGCATTTGTAAAGCATCATTATTTTCTGCCCAAGGAAGAGATGTTGATATTGAAATCTAGTGGAACCGTTTTTTTGAAATTTTAGTAAAAATTGTGCAAAATGGTCGATAAAACTAATTCAAGAATGCGATTTGAAAATGGTGGTCAAACCAATTCCAAAAATTACGATTAACTGTACAAATTTTGTTTCATTTATAAAAGTTTATTAACTACTGGCCTTGAGTTCAAACAAAAAAATATGAAACACAAGTATTTTGTTTAAAGGCAACCGATCAGGTACGCGCCTGATTTTTTTTCGATAAAATACAAATATTTTGTTTGTTGCTCGAAGTAATGGCACATGCATTTCTTTCTTTTGGTTAGAAAAATGTTTTGGTTTCTATGTAAAAATCGATTTCAAATTGACTTGAAAATTTTATATTTTTCACAAAAATGACAGTTGTAGAATAGAGTGATATTATAACAAACTTTCATTATTATATATTTTTTATTTAATAATAAAAAACCGCTCTCGTACCTGACCAGTTGCCTTGTAATGGAAAACATCACCTATTTTTTTTGTAGGTCCAGAAATGGTTGTAAATCCCAATATGATTCGATGTTTCTTACAAATGGTATATAATCTTTGAAACCCAATTTTGCAATCGCCATACTCTGCTGCTCTGCAGCAGACTTAGAGGAATAATACCTCATTTATTATTTCACAATTTTTTCATACCATCACAATTTATTAATGGTTTCACAAACGCCCTAAAAACTGCGAAAATGGTATGGTTAATATTAAACAATGGCAAAAAAAAATTAACAATTTAATATTATTATCTGAAGTCTCATGAGGGGAAACAGAGTTCGATTGAAAATTGTTGCCTCAAAATTCCCACTTTATTTTTCTTGGACCTCCACAATGCGCATACCTATTTTCTTTTAAAAAATTCCATTTCAGTTTCATAGTCACGAGCTGCACGTACTTTTACAACTATCTTGTGACACTACAAAATACGTTTGCGAACGCTCCATTGCATACATAGGTACATCTGAACAAACCAAAAAAAAAAACCAATAACTTTATATGCTAACATAATAGCGATATCGTCTCATGACTTGAATTAAATTTCCATTACGGAGATTTGCAAAAAGCTACACACACTTCATGCATAGTAGACAAAAGCATCAAGCGAGATTTGGGCACTTTTAGAGAAGCTTTTATACACAATTTAGTCGCATGTATGTATGTATGTACTACGTGCATTTTCGATGCATGCCAATACCTCGATTTTCCCAATTTACGAAACGAATCATATTTGTAGATTTATGCAGCCGTGTATTTACGAGCAAGTTCATATATTGCATATATATTTTCATTTTCTGTTGCTCATTTTTTTATGTTTGGGAAACGCTCTAAGTAAGATCGTACGAGCCCTTATTGGAATATATGTATATAGCATATATGTAAGTTTATA
Source organism: Anomoia purmunda (assembly GCA_951828415.1). NCBI lineage: Eukaryota > Metazoa > Arthropoda > Insecta > Diptera > Tephritidae > Anomoia > Anomoia purmunda. The sequence goes on along the minus strand of OX639996.1, from coordinate 27,588,873 downwards.
TTTGTGTATGGCAATAAATTTGCAATTCTATTTGTATAATATAAGCATTGCAATGCACTTATGAATCTGCAATATCTACTTTGGCGGAATATGTTTAACATATGCTTTGGATATTGAAGCGAATGAAGTTGAACTTTAAAAATCAATCAAATAGCATTATATGCCTCTCTGAATGTGAACGTACTTCGTTAATATTAACTAGTTTAATGTATGCTTACCTACTTAGATTAACTGATTTTGAGTAGGTTTTAAGTTTTACGTAGATCAGTAGAACAGTAGAAGCACATTTTGCACTGCTGGTATTAAAACTCGAAAAGCCCATAGTAGCATAAAAAATGGTTAAAACGCAAGTGAAAAAAAAATTATAGGCGTCCTTAGAGAAGCTAGGCGTCTGTCTCTCTCTCTCTCTGTCTCGTTCCAGCTACTTTGCTAGCATCCACCCATTGTGAAAATAATACCAGAAGGTTGCGCAGATTGACAATTTTGGCTGAATTTCTACCTAACAAGAGATTTTACTTACAAACACCGTGTATGTATAAGTATACTCGCAATACCGTGTATTCTTTCTAACATGTACGCTAACGTGTATTCTCTCAGTCCTCTCTAACGGTAAATCTGGTGGGACATCACAGCCAAGTTACTCTCCGAATTTTAGATCAATCAGCGCCATCTTGTATTCTATCAATTATGGCACCTTCCTAAAGGTGACGCTAAGATTGAGAGGGCCTCTAGGGTGAGTGACACAAAAATCATGCAAATTATCGGTGGCTGGGTCAATGGAAATTTCTCTCGTTTATGTTTTCCGCCATTGGAACATATAAGGTAGCGAGAGAGCCGACTACGCCAGAGCCCGAGCTTGGCTTGGTGACTCAGATTAATTAACGGGAAACTATACCTACAGTTCTTCCGAAGGGCAGCAAGAAGTTGAAACCGAAGAACACTTATGATAAATCAAGAACGGTAGTCCAGCTAAATAGGTCTAGAAGATATATATCCAGATTGGCAGGCACGATCACGATACACTGAACGGTTGGTGAGAATGGGCACTCCATACAACACTTAATGTTGGAGTTGCAATCTCGAGGATAGTAGAGAAAAAGTTTTGCGATACTAACTGCGCAATCAACAACAACAGTGGATTCATCCCGAAACTCAAATATAATGAAAACTAAGTATCGAGGCACGAGGAAAATAACATTTCAGGATAGTGGTGATTTAAGAACTAATTCGATTCTAGGTGCCTATGTAGGTAACCAACAACAAAATACATGGGTGGTTTATTGAAAGTTCGGTTTCACCCGAAAGACTGTTTTTGTCGTGGATATCATAGCTTTCTATAGGCATTCAGCTTTTTACTTTCGATGTGTGGCTACGTAGGTATGTGAGTTTGAAAATGCTTCGGCTGACATAGATGCAAAATGTTTGAAGAAGGAACCCACAAATTTAAAATATAAAATAAAGTTATAATTTTAATTAATACCCTAATTTTACTCCATCACCTGGTGTAAATATTTCGGAGCAAGTTTCGTAGAAATTTATGATTGTATTGCATGCACTGCTGACAAAATGAATACTAAGACTTTATGACCCTTTGATAGATACAATATTTCTAACCAGCTGTATTTTCTTCTTCAATGTAAACTCTCTCAATTTTCCGCAAATTTTTCAATGAATTGAAAACCATAATCGCAACCTTTTTTTACGGCTTCGACTGGTTTGATTGATTTAGACCTGAATGAATAGAGCCAGTTTACTTCGTCTTCGTTTTTTTGTCTATGCAGGGGCATCGGAAGGGATGTGCTTTAATCTTGACCAAGGATGTGAATGAGCGCACTGGAGCCTAATAAAAATTATTTCTCTTTTACATGTTTGTTATAGAACTGATTTTGTTTTTTTTTATTTTGCCCCAAACTAGAACTCGTGAGTATAGTTTTTTTTATTATGTAAGAGTTCAATGCGCTGTAGCTCCAACTTGCCCTTAACGACTCAAATATTTTTTTTTTAAGTAGTAACCATAAAAATAGTTACTTCATTTCCTAAAAATTTTAATTGGGATCATAATGCGACATATCGAATATTCGGTCCAATCGGCAGCAGCCAGACATGAACTTTAAAAAATCACCCAAATATGCATGAATCAAATACACGTTCATAAAAGCATACTTTTTGGAACATATGCACGTACATATGTATGTATATGTATTAGGGTGATTGACCAAAGAAAAGTTGCGTTTTGTTCACCGAAATCGTAAAACTTATCATCTTCTATATTTAGGGAACGACGAAACATCGATTTTTAGCTTCGAACCGAACTTCGCACAATTTTTGTACACTATACCCACTCGATGGAGTAGCAAAAATTTTGAGAGCAATTTTCTCAACAAAAAATAAGGTAGCTGATCTTTATTAAGAAAAGTATGCAATTCTTTATGTAATGAATAATTCCATTCAATATTATTATAATACAATAAAGAAGGTAATTGCATTGTCACTATTTAGGCGCCATATTAACAATCTGACAATTTAACAGATTATGACATTTCGTGCTACCATCCTTAGCCAAAAAAAAAAAAATGTTTTTAAGTTTGTTGTGATTTGAAATTAAAAAAAAAAGGAAAAAACTAAAAAACAAATTGCTTGCTTTATCAGTGCATACAATCTATACAATGATTTTTTTCAATTCCCAGTTATTTCCCATGTTCGGGTAAAGTCACTGCTGGCACGAGACTTGAGTGTGACTTGCCCCAAGCATATATGCTCAGCTCATTTCCGGCGCACGATTAAGCCGAACTGCAGTGTCAAAATTACCATAATGTTTTTAGGATATGAAAGGTGTTTTGTAAAGCTCTTGTTAATCGACTAGTCAACTAATCGGTAAATCAATTGTAAAAAGTTGCTTATAAAAAATAGTCGACTTCACTTGATCGACTAAGCGTTTGCTTTTGGCTTTTTCGACTAACCAATTAAAAACAACTAGTCGACTAACCGTTCGTTTTCGATTGTTCGACTAGTGGTTTTCTTTCAAAACATATTTGTGTTTTATATGCCTTTGAATGTTTGTGCATATTGGCAAAGCTCGTTTTACACTATAATGAAGTTTTAATGAACTTATTCTATTCGAATAATTTCGCTTAGTCGATTTTCAGACTACTCGATGGAGAGTCGAAAATTATCGTTTAATCGAATAGTTACTTTTCGACTCTCATCCATCAAATCGACTAGTCGAGTAATCGAATGATCGATTTTTAATAAGAGCTCTAGTATTTTGTAGGCAGAATATCTGCTGGAATTAGTTCGAAATGGAACTACCTTCTATCTTGGATTATGAGATTATTTCTGCAAATCATATCGCTATCACGTAAATCCCAAAGTGTGCTTGGCCTTTTTTCAAAAAACATCATAAAACTAAAGAATTAAAAATTAAAAATTAAAAATTGACAAATGATTTAAAAAAAAAACAGTAGGCTTAGTAATTAGCAGAATTAGTAAAAATAGTGGTAAAATTAGTAAAAGATTGTAATAGAAATTAATAAAAAAATAGTGGTAAAATAGTGGAAGTGATTAGCAAGAGTAGTGGCAGAATGTACTAAAAATAGTGGAGGAATTAGTAAAAATAGTGAAAAAATTAGTAAAAATCATGGTAGATATTGGTAAAACTAGTGGAAGAAATGCGTAAAAATATTGGTAGAAATTAATAAAAATAGTGGTACAAATTAGAAGTACCATTAGTAAAAATTGTAGTGGAAGTGAATAGTGAAAGAAATTAATACAACTGAGCAGTAGAAACTTGTAAAAATAGTGAAAAAATTAGTAAAAATAGTGGTAGAAATTATTAAAAATAGTTATAAAAATTAGTAAAAATAATGGAAGAAATTAGTAAATGTAGTGGTAGAAAGTAGTAAAAATAGTAGTAGAAATTAGTAAAAATACTGGTAGAAATTGGTAAAAGTAGTGGAAGATATTAGTAAAAATAGTGGTTGAAATTAGTAAAAATAGTAGTAGAAAATAGTAGTAGTAGAAGAAATTAGTAAAAATGGTGGTAGAAATTGGTAAAAGTAGTGGAAGAAATTACTACAGCGAGTCTGACGCGACTTTCGTTGTACGACATTCTGACGCGACCTTCGTTACGCGATGTAAAAAATCATTGCCGGTAAAGAAATTTTAGCGAACTCCGTTTTCGAAGGTATTTTTAAATCGTTCCAGCTGACGTAAACCTTAATATTTTTCCGAAAAAAATTTGGTGAAGGTCTTAGGAATATAATGATATTCACAAGTCCAATTTACCTATGTATATACCTATGTAGGTGGGAATGATGCACCCTAATGTATATGTATGTGGAGGTGATGCATAGTTCATATTCCTCACTTACGTGCAACATATTCATATCTACATAGGTTTGTATGTGTGCCAAAGCAATGAATAGAAAAGTTGTTTGCATTGCGAATAGCTGCAGGTAGCTGCAACACAATACAAAAATAGCAGCAACAGCACCAACAGCGCAGAACCAACCCATAGAAGTTCATTGCTCGCGGACATTTGGTTATGTTAGTTCAATTCTATGCGCACGTACGTGCACACATACATACATGCATACATAGATAGTTGGAGAATATTTTTGTGCAACTACTTACTACATGTGTACACAAAATTCTTACTCGGCATTACGAGTGTTGTCGAACGCAGTGCATATTAAAGTGACTCGAGCGACGGCGGTTCGCGACAGGGTACTTAATTTTGCACGCAATTGAAAAATGACCTTTCCGAAGCATTAAATATGCCTTACAAACCCTAAACGTGGCCTTTCGGCTATTCGTCCTTCTACAATCTAAGCACTCACTCTCCTCTAATTCAAGCGCTAAAAGCAAATGTGACAGCATTTTGTATGTATTTGCTGTATGTTGCTTGCCACAATTAGACATTGGTCGCCGATGTACTATATCATCTAATCGCCGCCTGTTCATGGATACGGCTATATATATATACCTACATAGATATGTATGAAAGTGCCTGCGAGTAATGCGTGATTGTGTGAAAGTGTTAGGCTAGGTTTTCAGTATGCATGTGTTGTAAGTATTAATTATGAATGTGGCCATCGCCTACAGCTAGCCAGCCATCCAGCCAGCCAGCTAGCCAGCTCACAAACACTCCTAGGTGGGGATCCATTCGTGCTCTCAGCAGTGCATTGGCGCATTATTAAGTGACTCTAAAATGTCCTTGCTCAACGCACAAACCAAAAAAACAAAACAAAAAAAAAAACTAGTCGAACTCTGCAATGCATGTAGAGTAAGTTTTGTATGTATGATTGTATGTGTGAGCGTGTTGCTTGCATGCCCAACTTGCTTGCAAATATTCATCTGCATATATCTATCTCACAAAAATCATATGCATTGCTGGGGCGTTTCCATTGTGTTGTGCGCTGAACGCTATAGAGTTCGCACCAGTTTTGGTTTTTACCACTATTTGTTTTTTTTTTGTTTTTGGTAATTTTACGTGACTTCGCTTTAACGCCGCAAGTGATTTTAAATTTCATGTGAAAAAGAACGAATGTGCTCGAGGAGATGTCCTTCGTTCGTAGTGGTAATTGTTGAATTGAAATAATACGAAATAGACCATGTTAGTTATTTTGAGAAATTTACATATGATGTTCTGGAAATGCAAAACAATATCGAATGTTTAGATTTTTCGTAATATGGGAGAGACGCGATTTTGTTCCGATGGCTATAATTTTCAAAATTATACTCACAAATGTACCCGACTTGGAAAAGAACGCCCCGACTCGAAAAAAAGCTCTTTAGTTGCAAAAGCAACCTGGTTAACATCTTTCTGAACGGAAAATAGTTGCGCAAACAAATTTTAGGTTGACGTAGTTATATATTTAAAAATACTATACAAATAAAAACGAATTAGATCTTAAACTAAAATGACCCATATATTTTCCTCCGGCTCATTCACAATAGCACTGATTTTTCACTTCCCAACACTGCATCTCAAGTCGGATATCATTTTACTGAATTAGCTCAAATCGCATATTTTTCCGATTTACTGCTGTTGCTTTACATGCAACTCATTATTTTGCACAGTGTTCTTTTGCAATTCGGTTTAAGTTGAAATGCAGAGCAGTGAAACTCTAATATTACTTTTTAGTGGCCCAGATACCTTTTGTTGTGCTTTACGATTAATAAAATTTAAAATAAATGTCCAAAATTTAAACTCTTTTCGCATTTTTTTTAAAAACTATGTTTTGTTCCAGATTCCGTGCAAAAATTGTCTCCGGTTCGTAATTCCGCGCAAGAGCATTCTTACAAAATTTATTTAAAACATAAAAAACAAAATTTATAGTAAAAAACATCAAAGAATTCATTCACCTCCGGTGTTTACGGAGATAAGGGTAATATAAAAAAGTCGAGTCGATTTCTACGTTTATTTACGTATACGAAAAATAATTCAAAATACTTTATGAATCAGAAACAGTCGTAGTAATTTAGATAAAAAAAATGGCATGGAAATAGGATAAGAGAATATTTGTGAAATTAATTATTTATTGGAATTTTTATATCATTATAAATTATATTTCTAATTCCCTATTTAGTACGCAAATAGGCACATCTTTAAAAAAAAACTATTGCACCTACCTCCTTACTATTTTTGATTTAAAGTTTTGAATGACTTTTCTATTATACTCTGATTTTAATACAAAAATTTTGCCCAAAAATACTAGCAATTTCCAATGTCGAAAGATAAAAGTGTAAATATGCTTACCAATTAAAGATTATACCCGCAATTTTTCGAACACTAATTATTCACTGGCATTTGGGTTTTAACCAATATTTTGTAGTTAGCTGATACCTGAATGCAAATTTTCTTAAAAAATATTGATGCTTAGAAACTGCGAAGTACGAAATTTAAAAATTTGCACAATTCTTATCAATTTTTTAACTTCTTTATTCGAAAACAATTTTAACATTTTCTTATTTTTTTATTTTAAATTTTTTGTTTTCGCCAAAATTGCGCCTCCCGATTTGAAGAGTTTCTTAAATTTACTTAAGTATTTACCCTAAAGCCAGCGGGTCAAGCCATTTGATTCCACTTGTATTCTTCTCTAACCCAATACTGTATATAAAATTATTATACCATTTCGCCCATTTCAACACCAACCTTGGGCAAGGGTTATACTTCTATTCTCAATACTTATATTCTCAATGGCAGTGTGCTGCGGTATAAGAAAATATTGGAATATGCTGAACACTCACTGTACTCCGTTTGTGAAACAGGTTTCTTCATTCTCATTAAAACAGGTTTATACTTTAAGCCCACCGTTATTGAATTATGTTCTTTATTCGTTCTGTCAGAAAAGCAAAGTATGAACTGTTTACATAACTAAATATATTTTTTATTTTTGGCCTTATGTTCTTGACATATTTTCAACGTACTAATAATTTTTTTGAGCATAAGAAATTAGTAATAATGGATTTATTGGCAAAAACAACAGCCACTAGCGGAACTGCAAAACAAAAACAGTTCACTTCTAGCTTAGCACACCGATTGTGTGATTGACTTCCTATGCGTAGTACCGGGATTCAATCCCGAGCCTAGTCTGGAAATAAATCTTTTGTGAAGTGGTGGTCTCGCAACTACAACTTCTAACGCTTTGACTGTTTTTGTTTTGCTTTTCAAACCTTTTAATTTAAAAATACCGCCATTAAGCTCAAACAATTATTATTGTATACTTATCTAAATTTATTGTATCACCTTTAAATAAGATTCCATCCGAAAGAATTATTTTATACCAACCAATAATCCAATTATCTCAACATTTGTGTGATACATTTTCTTGTGTTATTTCCGAAAATTCCCTTTAAAGCCTTGTATCGATCGAAAACCCGTGCCTTGAAGTAATAATCTAAATTCGAAGTAAGGAATGTAGCCAGTCAAAGTCACTAAGTAATATCACGATTTAACTAGTCTTTATTTTTAATATGGAAAGAAATTATCAACTCCGTAATTTAAAAAATATGAAAAATGAACGGCACTGTATGTATTATACTAGTGCGTTATAAAACTGCACAAACGAATATCTCTGAAAATTCGAAATTTTGAAATTTTGCTACAATATATTAATATTTTTTGGCCTATTTATTTTATGTATATTTGATTTTGCTATAATTTGTTTCAATTTTATTAGAAACTGTACAAAGTTTGTGATAAAATTTATACGAGTTTTTTGGTAGAATGTACTGAGTTACTTTAAAAAAAACGGTAAGTTACAAATAAAGTAGCGACAAAATGCAGAATCGCAAAATCAACAGAAATGACCTTAAGAGAACATCAATTCTTCTGGCGAAGGGTAGGCCAAGACTCGTGGTAGTTCTCAAGGGGCACTGACCTATCGGAACCTACATCAGAAGACTTGGTATTGCCTGCAGAAGCTGCAGAAACGAAAATGAACACGAGACAGTAGAGCACCCAGTAGAGCAGATAACCGATTCTAATTAGGAAAAGTAAGTCCACTCTGATGGTCTTTGAGCATAATTCTCTGCAAGATTTGGTTAGTTTTAAAGCGAAATCATCCAAGGTTCTATCGTGTCGAAATGGCACCCAGTTTCTTATTGGGCGTTGACCTCCTTTACCGCCATTCTAACCCAACCTAACGCATGAAGGATCGAAGCTTGTAAAAAAATCACTGTCGTATATTTGTGATAAGTACTATACATTCTACATACCTAAATACCGTACAACAATTTCACAATCTCCTGAACACAAAATAAAATTATTAAAGATATAAATATAAGTAAACGTTTAAATAGAAAAAAAATTTAAATTTTATTTAATATTTTTAATTTTCAGGTTGAATTAGAAAACTGGGTCAACAGTATTCATAGCGCCTGTGCTGCAGCTTTTGCCCGACATCGCGGCAAAACTGGAACTCTGCATCTGTTGCAAGAAGAGATATTCCGCTTGGAAAAAGCCATTGAATCGGTAAGTGACCACACTTAATACATATTATGTAAGATAAAATAAATGCAATCAATAAGGGAGCATTTCTAAAAAAACATTCGGTTCCACCCGCTTCAAAAGTCGAATTTAATTAAATGATGCTAAAGTTATATGAAGTACTAAAATATAAGCGACAAACGGTTCGGTCTTGGCGAGAAGAACGGGGATGTCACCTGTTAATGTTAAACGTTCAACTTAAATTATACATACATGTACAAAATGTTAAAATATGAGTGTCAAACGATTCGGTTCGCTGAGAAAAAGGTCCATCGCTATCCATAATTTGAAATGGGTTGCCACCTGTTTGAAAATTCGAATTTAATTAAATTATACACAAGTTACATGAAATATGAAAATATGGGTGCCAAACAGTTCGTTTTATTGACGAGAAGGTATAATAGTCAGTTATATTTTGAAGAAGGTTGCCACCTGCGTGAAATTTTGAATTTAATCTCAATTTTTAAATTTAAAATATGAGCATCAAACTGTTCGTCTCGGCGAGGACAAGGTGCAAATTTATATTTTTGAGAAAGTTGCCACCTATTACATGTGACAGAAACCTTACATAGGATAACTTCTACCAGTTCTTCTATAATAAAATTAATTCTTTGCGGCAACTCTTAATCAATCAGCCAGCCATTCAATTTATTGAGAACATTTCAGAAAATTAAATATTAAATATTTTCTCTCTCGTCTCCTCATTTGACACTACAACCGCTTGGCGGTTTGAGCCGAAACCAAAAACATTCGCCAATCGCCTCTCTCCTTTTCGAAATTACGCCAGTTATTCGCACCAAGTGTATGCAAGTCCTTCCATTGTTTTCGTGGGCGCCCTTTGTTGCTGTGTCCACCTGTTAGAGACGAGTCAAGGGATATTTTCACCGGAGTATGTATGCCATATGCCAAGCAAGAACAATCTCTGGAGTTGTATAGGTTTGATTATATCCATGCCATTATAGAGCTAGTACAGTTCAGTATCGTCCACGTTTCTGCGTCGTATAAAAGGACCGGAATGATGAAAGATTTGTAGAGGGAAGTTTTGTTTCATCGTAGGAGGGTTCTGGTTTTCCGTTCCCTGCCGAGCCCAAAGTAACACCTGTTGGCAAGGGTCTACATTCCAAGCAAACAATATTGGTGATGTCTACGCTGATATCTAAGTATGCAAATTCTTTCCTGGTTTTCGAACAACGTTGTCAATATCATCTTCATACGTCAGCAGGATACTATTTAGGCTATATATGTATGTTCCGCTATGCCTCTGATGGGCAACAGGTCTTACACTTTCCAGCGTAATATTGCAGAAGTTCACGATAGTGAGTCTCTCCGTCTAAAATCTCGTTTTGGTAGGTACTTCCTACCTCTCCAAAATATACGTACATATGCACCTTCTTCTCGCCGAGGGGAACTATTCGGCACGAATATTTTAATGTTTCTAATAACTCGTTTGGTAGGTACTTCCCACTAAGGACGGAGCTAAAATTTGTCCTTAACGTAACTCTACACAGTCATAAAAGCTGTACGAGGATCCCAAATTTAGCCATGGCGTCGGAACGTCGTGGTTCTCGTCGTCCTAATCAAAAGCATCTATAACATCGACAGAAAGGTGGTGTGGGTCGATTTATATTATTATTTAGGGTGTTTTTTAGATTCTGAAGCACTGCTAATATCTGTTTGACAGGTGTGATGGCGTGCTGATAAGCTCCAATCAGGGCGTTTACAGATGGCTTTAGACTTTGTCACAGTCTTGTCAAAAGAACTTTATAGGTAATAATAAAAAAAGACTACTCCGCGATAATTCACACAAATTGCAGGATCAACCTTCTTGTATATTGAACAAAGTACCAACGCTTAACAGCTCAGCTCGTTCTCTGTACTCCAAGGGCCTTGTTGTCCTTAAGCCACATGGTTACTGTTATCATCTCGTGTTGCTCCAGCGGATGGATGTAAAAGATGCTCGCATTGCACTGCAGTGTTGCTATTCAAAAGCTTTGATAAATATACCATCTACTTATATATTTTATGAGTACTCTGAGCATCTTTTACCAGATTTCCACCTTCGTCTTTACAGGAACTAGCCTATATCATTTGATTGCAGCCTTATTTTTTTAAAATAATTTTTGGTCTGCTTTGCTCCCTGCCAGCCTCTGAACTATTCAGGTCTCTCTGCGCCTCGTTTGATCCTTGTTACCCAAGCGAACGCTGACGTGTTTTTAACTATGGCTACGTGCCACAATATTTAAAATATAAATACAGATAGAAAATTATTTTGATAGAGATTACCATATTACATTTCAGTTACGTCCACTGCTTATATTACTTGGAACTTTTTTTTCGATATTTTTTTCACCATATACACATATATACTTCGTTCTAATATCTATCAAGATATGGACTGAAATGGATTGAAACTAAGACGTTTCGACCACTTCCTGCCGCTAAACGCCTCCGAACACACGGCAAATGGAAAAGTTCGAGGCTACTTCTCTAACAGGCTCAACTCGAGCATTTGGCCCTGTGGAAGTAGGCCTCGCCCTAAGGGGTGTTCACCATACGCCACTCGTCAACCAAACGCCAGGCAACAAACGCAATGGTATGCATAACAAATTTAATAGTTTGAGCACTCCTCGAAGAGGCAGCGGTTCGGAAGCTCGTACCGTATCATTCTCATAATTATCTCCTAAGTCAGAAGACTATATCAAATATTGTTTGTTAAAATAGGAAGAAGAAAAAGCAATAACAGCATACACAACCTACTGCTCACCTCGTTTAGGATATGCCTTAATGAGTACAAGCTAAGCGACGTGAGTTCGAATCCCTTCAAGAAGTCTGATGAGGAGATGTGGGGATCAACTTAATAGCTGTAACTTCTACCATTGTTGTTTTTTCTATAATTTTACGTATTAAAAATGGCCTTGAGCTTATAAGAATTATCGTTTGATTATATCATGCTCATATCCTTCAAGATATTCACTATAATTGATATTAAGGCATCCCTTATGGTGCTCTTTAATGAACTACTTTTGTTTGATATCCCTTATGATATCCTCATAAGTAAATTCACTACTAAATAAAACGCATTTTTTAATTTAATTCGCTAGCTTTGCTATTTGATGCAGAGCGTACATGTGTTTTAGCTTTCAGAAATTGAAAACTGCTGTTACTGTTGTTTCTCATAAGAAAAATACATTAAATAATTTTGAAGAAAAGCTACGCACGGGAGCATGCTCGCTTATTTAACTGGTCTAAACAATTCATTTGTCAGAACTGTTATTGATTAAATTGTTCTGCAAAACTATTTCTCTTCAAATTATATTTATAATTACTGAATTAGGTAACTTGAAATTATGTATTTTGTTTAGATAGGAATTAGTTTTGCTTTCCATTGCATATTGCCATAAAAAATGTCCTGAAGATGCAAAAAGCTGTGAATTGCTTGGTATTTGAGTGTATTATCGAAGTTATTTCACCCCTAAACAGTTTCCAGCGTTATGTTATTTCTGAAAATTACAAAATTAAACTACTTCACTGTATTTCAAATAATTTTGATTAACATAATTCCCCCAACACTGAGAGTTCATAGAATTTAAAATGAAAATTGCAACCACATCGGCAAAAATGGCTATTGAAGAAATGAGTCCACGACAGTGGAGTTTATATATATATATTTTTTTTTTGTTCGCTTCATGTGCCATTAATATCCCGCTACTTAAGTCATAAGTCATTGTACTTTTCGTAGCTTTGTTCGTTTGACTGAGAGTCGCTGCTGAACATTTTCGTGGCTATGAGAATAGATATGTACGGGAATGTGTTTTATATGTCATTAGTTATATGTTTTTAGCACAATATGACGCAACATTATACTTTGTAATAGAGTTTGCACTGATGTCGCGCCATCATAGTCATTTCGTCTTAAAGAGCCAATGGAAAAGGAGCCTTGTTAGGGGGATGAGGAGTTATAAATGACACACCAGTGGATGAGTGAGGTGGTGAGCGGCGAGAAAAAGCTAAGCTGAATTTAATGCAACAATACATTTTTTTTTTTATTTTAAGAAATAGTTTTGATGATAATGCAAAAGGAGCTGCAGAAGCATTAAATGGTTAAAGTGCGTGGAAGACTCGTTCCTGCAGGGGTCTCACCAAATAAGTGGTACCACTCACAGTTGTGCTTTCAATGTCCTCCCTGAACTTGACTTAATCAACATTTAGAAAAATAAATTATTTCTGTGCAATTTCTTTTTAAATTAGTGCTGAGTAAAGTGAAATCTAAAATTGAGTGCAAAAATAATACAGACATGTTTTTGATTGTAACACACTTTGATGATTTGCACAATCTAATTGCCCTAGCAATTGTCAACCCACACATATTGTTGTATAGTAAGTATGTGATGTGCATGTGTGCAGAAAATTGTTTTTTCTTCTCATTTACATATTTATTTCATTACCCAATGTGGTTTCGGCTCCTGCTACTGCCATTTTTCTATTTGCGTCACAAAATATGCTACAAATTATTCCCATTCCATGTCTGCATATGCCCAGAATGTATTCTAAAATTACAACAGGGAATTGCTTTTTGTGGGCATCTGTATTCCTTTGTTTGTATGTGTGTGTGTGTATGTGTGTGTGCGTTTACCCCCAGTGGATGACCAAATAGCAAAGTCAATTTTCTACCAAGAAAACAAATCACAAACTGCAATTGCAAATCTACGCATAAAAGGCACAACAACCAAGGCATACACATTTACGACTATATATACATACATATATGTATGTACTAAATGGGCTCGTATGTGAGTTTGCTCACATTGTGACTGTGATTGTATTGAGTTGCCTGCACTCGAAATCTATGCCATTCCACATGAGTTACGTTCACTTGCTTGGGTTTCATAAACAGTCATGTGGTCATATGGTATACAATTGTCCTTCCGGCCAACAAACAAATCTCTCTCTCTCTATGTATAATTTATAAGTATTGTTATTGGTTCTCCAGTGACCCAATCAGTTGAGATGCTCACATCACTTCGTTGTCCACATGAATATTTTCCATACAAAATATATCAGCAATAAATATACATACATACATCTATGCGAATGAATGTACTCATATATATGCATGCATTTACCGTTACATATGTGTGTACATTTGTTTGAAGATATACATACATGCACATGTTTGTCATTACACACAAAACCATCTTTGTGTTGTTTATTCATTGCGTTTTCTATTTTATCCAGCGCTGGCCCATTCCTACTTGTCGCCTCTTCAACCAGCTCTCTTCAGTCGAAATGTTTAGTTTTACTTTTCAGTTCAACTTCATTTGAATTTCTATTTCGTTTTTCCTTCGAATTTCGAAGTCATTTCTATTTTCTATTTGGTCTCACTTCCCTGCTTCATTTATAAAATAGCTGGTAAAAGATTTATTAAAAATTGCTGCATATGTGAACTGGTAATTTAGTTCTTGCTGTACTGGCAATATTTTTTCCATAGTTTTTCAATCTGTGGAGGCGTACATACATATGTACATTATCTAGAGTAGCTTTTTATTGATTAATAATAATTACACTGCGCAACATTTTTAAACTAGTTACCTGAAGGCGAAGGAAATCCAACTCAGAGTGTTAGTAATTAAAACCAAGTAACAAAGGTACTGAGATCAACATTTGTGTAATGAATTTAAGTATTTAATTATTTGCTAACCCCATATTAACTTGGGGGAGTTTCGGAAAAGTTAGCCAAAAAAACGGAATAATTACCATTATCATTATCATTATCATTGTCATTATCATTATCATCATCATTATCATTATCATTATCATTATCATTATCATTATCATTATCATTATCATTACCATTATCATTATCATTACCATTATATCATTGTCATTATCATTATCATTATCATTATCATTATCATTACCATTATCATTATCATTATCATTATCATTATCATTATCATTTTCATTATCATTATCATTATCATTATCATTATCATTATCATTATCATTATCATTATCATTATCATTATCATTATCATTATCACTATCATTATCATTATCAATAACATTATCATTATCATTATCATTATCATTGTAACTATCATTATCATTATCATTGTAATTATCATTATCATTATCATTATCATTATCATTACCGTTATCATTATCACTATCATGATCATTATCATTATCATTATCATTATCATTATCATTATCATTATCATTATCATTATCATTATCATTATCATTATCATTATCATTATCATTATCATTATCATTATCATTATCATTGTCATTATCATTATCATTATCATTATCATTATCATTATCATTATCATTATCATTATCATTATCATTATCATTATCATTATCATTATCATTATCATTATCATTATCATTATCATTATCATTATCATTAGCATTATCATTATCATTATCATTATCATTATAATTATCATTATCATTATCACTATCATTATCATTATCATTATCATTATCATTATCATTATCATTATCATTATCATTATCATTATCATTATCATTATCATTATCATTATCATTATCATTATCATTATCATTATCATTATCACTATCATTATCATTATCATTACCATTATCCTTATCATTATATTTATCATTATCATTATCACTATCATTATTATTATCATTATAATTATCATTATCATTTGCATTATCATTATCATTATAATTACCATTATCATTATCATTATAATTATCATTATAATTATCATTATCATTATCACTATCATTATCATTAGCATTATCATTAATATTATCATTATCATTACCTTATTTCCATAATCATTAATACAATCATTAATAAAAAACTTATCATCATCATTCCTCTTTTTAAATGCTAACCCTATGGAATTTAAATTGAACCACTGTTCTGAATCCTAATCATCCAAATCGGGGCACAAAGAAAGAAGTTATGCCCAAAGATATACTATTAAAGAAAGTATACATTTTGCGAGGACAAAAATTGAAAAATGCTCCCTTAAATTATGAGAAAAGCGATAGTTTCGAAGCTTGGAAAGTTTTTTAGCTTCTGTTTTCGCTTAAGAAAAATTATCTTCTTTTAGTTGGGTTGAATTACCTTTCTCTCATTAAAAATTTAAAGAGTGCAATAAAAATTGTTGTTATTTTGTTGCGGATTTCCTATTTTCTGTCGTCACAACCTATAAAAAGACAAACTGTAACTAAATATATTATATTGTAACTAAAGTAAAAAGCTTTAACAAACATATAGAATAGCAATAAGGGAAAATTGTTTTTCTCAATTATAGGTTTCCTCATTTTAAACTCACAGTATCTGTTTACTGAAAAATGTTGTAATTGTGTTTGTTGTGCGCAGTCAAATATTTAATTTGCCTTTAAATATATCCCATTGGAAATATGTGGCATTCAAAACAAGAATTTTGCAATATTTATTCAATTCTGTATATATAATTCAGAAAATACATATACATTCTCATGCTTGCATATTACATATAGTTTTTGTACACAAGCACAATCAAATAGCACATCAGGTTAAAGGTGTACATGAAAACATCAATTTAATAAAAAAAAAAAATTAAAAAAATATTAACAACAACCTCATAGATGTTGCGAAGTTCGCTCACCGGGAAAATTTAACTAAAGAAAATGAACCATTTTTGATAGTTTTTTCTTTTGATTTGCTTTAACTGACAACCGCTGACTTCAACGCTTCAACGCATTCATCTAGCATACACACGCACATACATATGTACATGCATACATATAGTATATATGTACATAAGTATTTCTGCTTTTCATTCCCATTCTTGCCAACCCATTTCAGTTGTTTTCATACAAGTACGACTAGTACATACACTGAGATTCTCAATCCCTGTTGGCTCACTTGCCACAGTTGCGTTTTAATATGACACTCGACCCATATTTCATTGTTAACAATACCCGACGACGACTATTACTGCACAAACTTACATATGTATTTGTATATATACTGCATATGTATATATGTATGTTTGTATGTATGTATAGTTAGTGTATGATTACATTTTTAAGCGAGTGCGTATTTTAATCTACATACATACACATCCATACACGCATATGTATGTACATACATTTCAATACACTTTAGTATGAGTTTTACATTTATAATAATATAAAAAGTTTTGCTATGCACCAGTTTAGGCGCACCTTTTTCCTAAGAATTTTAGTTTTGGGTCGCTGTTAGGAAGTATAAGAAGAGGAGGAGTTAGAACCAAACAAAAAGTTATACCAAAACAGTCAGGGCGACGAGCTGTAACCGTATATTGGCATGTTTGAAGGTGAAAACTACTATGATCCTTTCTATTTATCCGGATTATATTTCAGACTCCCCATTTTTCACAAGTCCTCCTTGCCGCTTATCGTCAAAATGGCCGAGCAGTCAATCTATATCGCCGGGGTTTAGAGCCCACCCCGAAACTACTGCAGTGCTACCAATTGCAAAAGTGCAACTCCACATATAATTCCACGTAGTTACATTTGGTCGGATAGTTGCCACTAGTACCGGACTTACAAATACTTTACAAACGCAAACTAGTCCCTTAGCCCCAGAGATATTTGTCTGAAAATTTATATGCAGTTGTATTCTTATAATGCCGAATCAGACCACATACAGCACACATAGAATAAAGACAGAGTCAAAGCACCTTTACCCAACCTGGACGAAACTCAAACGGCGCGCCTAAAAAAGCGGCGAATGGCCGGTAAAGTGAATGCACCAGCTCATTTGCAAAATATGGTCGGACAAACGCTTGGCAGCTGATTGGAAATTAAGTGTACTCTACCCAATCTACAAAAAGGGCGGTTCTGCAATATCCGCCAACTACCGCTGGATCAGTCTTCTCAGCATAGCATATAAGTTCTGTCGAGCGAATTGCATAAACGACTGAACGAACTGATCGGATCTTATCAGTGTGGCTTTAAATCTGGCAAATCCACCATCGGCGTCGGAAAAGACCCGAGAAAGAAGAATAGATGCACACCATCTTTTTGTCCGACTTCAAATCCGCTATCGATAGCACGAGAAGAAGCTGCCTAATAGCCCCAATAGCTGAATGTGGTATCGCAACAAAATTTTGACGGCTATGTAAAATGACTTTGGGCAACACCGCAAGCTCCGTCAGAATCCGGAAGGACCTCTCCGAGCCGCTTGAAGCTAAACGAGGTTTCTGACAGAGTGACTCTCTTTCGTGCGACTTCTTTGACCTTATCTTAGAAAAGATAATTCGAGCTGCGGAACTGAACCGTTCAGTCACTATATTTTATAAGAGCGTGCAACTTCTGGCGTACGCTGATGATATCGATATCATCAACCTCAACAATCGCGCCGTTACTTCTACCTTTTCCAAACTGAATAAAGAATCGAAACGTATGGCTCTGGAGGTGAACGAGGGCAAAACTAAAAAAACTCGAAAAATGATCTCAGCCTCGGGATCCAAAGTAGAATCTCTTTTGCCAACAACAGCTACTTTGGGCTGAGTAGACAAATGAGCAGTGAATCCCTCTCTCGACGAACGAAAACCACGCTCTATAAGTCTATCATGATGTTCGGGCTATTGTATGGCGCAGAAGCAAGGGCACTGTCAGCATCGGAAGATCCGAAGTGTTCGAGAGAAAGATTCTCCGAAAGATTTATGGGCCTCTACGTCTTTGCGACAACGATTACCGCAGACGATGGAACGATGAGCTGTATGAGCTTTACCGCGACATAGACATAGTCCAACGAATTTAAATATAGCGGCTACGTTGGCTGGGCCATCTCGTGCGAATGAACGAAAGTGCTCCGGGCCTGAAAGTATTCAACGCGGTACCAGCTGGTGGTGGTAGAGGGAAAGGACGGCCTCCTCTTGACGGACTTGGCGTCACGTGGTATTTCCGATTGACACCAGTGAGCAGGAAGGAGGAGTGACAGACGCAATTTATGGAACTCGGCCAAAATCGCTTAATTGGTTAGATACGTAATGACTGTTATTCAGCAGGCACTACAGGGGCGACAACATATGAAATCTCCTACACTGACCATAAAATTTTTTTTTCCAAAACAATTAAATTTATATTCTCAAAATTGTAATAATTTGGCGCTTACATCACATA
This sequence comes from Anomoia purmunda, assembly GCA_951828415.1. Taxonomy (NCBI): domain Eukaryota; kingdom Metazoa; phylum Arthropoda; class Insecta; order Diptera; family Tephritidae; genus Anomoia; species Anomoia purmunda. The sequence goes on along the minus strand of OX639996.1, from coordinate 27,569,735 downwards.
GCTCAATATTTGGTCGAACTTCGATTACAATTTGAAGTGTGCGTTCAGTTGTTGTGCCACAAATTGATAGAGACTACAATTTTACTTCGAGTCCAAATGACAGATGAGAATTTTTTCTTGTATACGAGCAAAACGTACATGCTGTAGAATTGAATATATATGTACATATATATGTCTACAAAAAAAAAAACAAATGCATGCAAAAAAAGACCTGTCTTGATATTATTCTATGAATAAATTGAAATAAATGATCTGAAGAAAATCTCGAACACTAGGAATCGCCCATATAGCTTTGTGTGTATATATTTGCAAAGAGAAAGGATAGTTTTTCATTTAAAGGCATTGAAAATAGAAAGTTTCTTCGATGTCTACATACACACTTGCATTCAAATATGAACCCTCAATCTTTAGTGATTTCATCTCTAAACCAAATTAACCCCCGCTTTACCACAAATGCTCCATTTTTAATCACACAAACCAAGTAAGTAACCAATTTAACAGCTTGAGGAATTTACTATACACTTCTAAAAATCACTCTATGTACCTACTAGTTACTCTCAGCCACTTAACTGCATCCTCTTTCGATGGAACTTTTTTGATTACTCATCCGCCCTGGATAATGGCATCCATATACTATGTAAGTTCGAATTTTGTGCGTTGAGTTGAGTTGAGTGTGTATATTTTAAAACATAGGTACATACCACACACTTGTATATATGTATGTATCTCTATATGTATGTATGTAAGTATGTATACGTCGTGGCAAGCGTGTGTGGGTTAAAACAGTGTTCTTTTCGCGCGTATATCTTGCCACCGGACGCACTATTAAAATTCAATTTGTGCATCCCATTGTACTATGTGAAAAAAAAAGTTTTCACAAAAGCCTCTGTTTCGTACAATCGCGTATTTTTTAACACATGTGCGGGTACTTAAATTCAAACATACTTACACATACAGATATAGTAATAGTTATGTGTAGATATATTTGTTGTTTACAATGGGCGCCCGTCAGCTCAGTTAGCTCATAGAATTTCAGGTCGTGCCATTAAATTTATGTATATAGAAAGAAGGGAGTGGGTTTGAATAATAGCTACACGATCTATGTGCTATTCGTTCTTAAGGCTTTAATTTCAGTTCATTGAAGCGTAATGCAATTTCTCCTAAAATATCCTTTTAAGTTGTGCCAATAATAAAAAAAAAAGTCATCAAAAAATCATGTTTAAATAAATTTAGACCGGCAAAGAATTTTTATGAGAAGCATTTACTCCTCCGAGGTGATAAGTATCAAAAACTATTATCTCTTTTGAAATTTTTCATATTTTGCAACTTCGTACTAGCGTTTGTACGAATTCAAACATTAACATCTGGTATAAATAAGTATCAAAACTTAGTTTTGTTTCCAATATAATGATCGCGCATTACAAACGACGAATATGCACCAAAAGTGCAAGCACGTGCGTGCACATGAACATCCTTTATACACAGCTTAAAACTGATCAAACCTCTGCAGCATTCAATGTATCGAGTTCGACCAGTCTAATGAGAGTGATATCTAGCTAGCTATTGTTATGGTTGCTGGTAAACACAAATTTGTTCGCACGAGAGCAAAGCTCAGACATGGCGAGCAGAGAAGTGGGGAATCGGATACAACTTCGATTGCATTTTCCTAGTTACTAGTTAAGCGAATAGTACGCTGATTTCAAATTGTTCGATTTTCATAGCATGACCGATAATTTTGATATGGTAATTATACTAATATCTGCTACTTAGTTACTACCACTACAAGTCCGAATTACTCGTACTACTACTTCTACAACTACTAAGTCTACTACTCTTACTATTTTAACTTATGCTACTACTGTTACTACTACTCTACTACTATTTCTAATAATTCCTAGTACTATTTTTACTAATGCCACTACTAATTACTACTACTATTTTTACTACTATTTCTACAAATGCTACTATTAATTACTACTACTATTTTTACTCATTTCTGCTATTGTTTTCACTAATGATACTAGAAATTACTACTAAAATGTTTACTATTTTTGTGAATGGTACTGCTAATTACTGCTATTTTTTAACCCACTACTATTTTTACCAATGCCACTACTAATTGCTACTACTATTTTTATTAATCCTACTACTATTTTTACTAATATCTACTACGTTTTTTTACACTTTTTAAAATTAAAAAAAAAATAAAAGGTATGTCTAATAAACACCTCCCCCCTTTACTTTTATATCTCGTTGTAGAAGTTTTACTTCTGGCTTGCGCACTTTTGTGCACGCTTGTTTTTTTTCACTCATTAACTTATTGTTTATTCGTACTGCAAGAAAGTTCTAACTTCAGTTTAGTGTTATTTAAATATTTTTCATTTCATTTGCATTTATATTTAAATACGTAATTAACCTAAAACATATTTGTTTAAAATGAACGAAAAATTGCACTGAAGATGATACAATGCCGCAACCGGTTTGTCTTCAAACCAATTTTGACGAGGGATGGCGGAAAATCTTTCCATTATATAAGTACTTTAATTATTCACCCTTTCGGAAGAGCAAAAGGAAACATTTATTTAAATATATTTTTACCAAAAAAGTTATTGGTTAATTAATTTAAACAGTTCAAAATAATTACAACAAATTTATTATTTTTTTTCAATATTATTTAACTATTTTATGTAACGTTAAAATATTTTGTAGTTTCGGGTAAATTATCGACTTTGAACAAGAACTCATAACAGCCTTTATTGGAATCTAATCATTCATCACTATGAGTGAGAAATTAGTTACCAGTAAAAACTTAGTAACTTGCTTTTTATTATAATAATTATTTACTAAGTGCTGAAAATGTTATGGTATAAAAAATGTATCACCGTACTTACAGAATAGTAGAAATGAAGAAATTACTAATCAGTGAAAAAAATTTCAATAGTTAGTGAAAAAATGCATAAAGATGATTTTAATTCGATAGTCGGAAACATCACAAAAGCCCCAAATTGGTTTAGTATAATTAGACATATAAAATGTTGCTTATTAAGACACCTCACCTTTTCCGCTACATAAAAACTTACTTGACGCTAAATCTTTAGAAAAAGCATCAGGAAATTCCTTTTGGTAAGCCGTCGAAATTTATCTTTTTCCCAAAATACTGGTACAAATAATCAAAAAATACATGTACAGGAATTTGTAATATACTATTTTTACCTCTGTTAGCCCTTGCAGCAAATCATTTATCTAACGGCCTGATCATTTGGGAAATTTCCGTAAACTAAGACTGACTACATTATTAAAGTGCTTTAACAGGGGGTATACTATTATCCCAAATCCTAAAAAAATCATTCAATCGAATTATCGGTATATATGCATTTCATTATGTACAAAGAAGTTCAGTTTTGTGCTGCGCGGACATTATCCATAAAAACAAAAGCGGCGTCCCTTTAGCGTAATTTAAAACTTGCTTCAAACGGCGGAAATTGTAAGGAAGGTGAAAATTTGTGGATGTATATATGTAAGAAAGATGTCTTAATTCTTAATATTAACGAAATTTTTTTAAAACTAATTACAAATTTATATAAATAGTTACTTTTGTCATGCTTGGATACCCTGGTTATGATACCGAACTAGTTGTGTTCGGGTAGCCAGCGGAGCAAGTCATCTTTACGTATTCCACCAAATACTAAATTACTTTGAATATTAATTTTAACTTTTACAAAGACTCTTAATTCAATAAAGTTACTTTTATATTGTTAGTAAAACTCGACTATCCTATTGACACTTTTGGAAGCAAATTATTAGCTTTTGTATCGGGTGATTCCAGCAGAACCAGGGTTTGCTGAAGAAAATTTATTAGATTTAATTCTAAAGGGTTATCAGACCCTAGCCGCCAGAGTCCGGTCTTCATACAATTTGTAGAGCTTTGGCATCACTGCTTAACCATCCCGCTCCAAAAAATGGAGGCAATGACTTGCTTCGTTCAGAGTGCATAGTATTAATATCTAAACGGATTTATTCCTAGGAATCACTCTTTACGAGCACAGCTAACATTCGTATTGTATTGGTAAGGAGTATGAGGAATATCAAAATCTTCACCATAAGGTTACTGCTCTTCGATAAAGTACTTCCTATTCATTGGTATAGGGTTTGTTGTTGTTGTCTCACACGTCTTCTGATAAACTTTCGCGGTTAAGGCCTGGCCCTACTTTCCGCCAGCTAACTAACTCTCACCAATACTCTCACGTCGACTACCTTCTTCATCGCTTCTTTTTTTCCTTCAATCGCTTCTTATTTTCGCCCTAGTCGATTGTGTATTGTGTCAGTTCTTCCCCCGGGTGGTTGGGTTGGAATCTCGTTAAGGTCAAGTAGAATCAAAAAAAAAAATCGTACCAGGGTCCCGTATGGCGGAAAGGCCGCAAGACTATCTTTGCCCAAATAAACGCAAAATAAACATAACATAATTTTAATCAGCGGTTGGGGTCCTGAACTATTTCAATTTGCTTGATATCAGTACGGTTACGGTATACGGTTTGTATGACATCATAACTCTAATATTTCACTGACTTCGAATTTTTTATTTTGTGAGCTCCATTTACACATATTTAGCAAAATAACAGTTTCTAAGTTCTTTAAAAATTAGTCTCGCAAAGTAACACATTTCAGAAATTCTAATTAGCATCCAAAGCCCGCGCGAATTTTCTTTCTAGTACCTTTAGATCAATGATATCAAAGAATCGCTGCATAATTGCGCTAATATCTGTGTCTAAGAATTTATTTATATGGTTAAAATTTTTAAAATTTATATGGTCTACTAGATTGAGTGTACAATTTCACATGCTAGGAATCGTATTAGTTCAGAATATTTCGCTATACTGCGATAAAAGAACAAATGAATAAAATTACTTTAAGTTTGTCACAATTTTTGATCCCGTTAAGCAGCTTTTTAACTTTTTAAATGAGCTGTATGTAGTAATCTGTCTTGTTGTAAACAATTACTTATTTTAAAATTGTGCAAATCAATTACGAAATAATTATTTTTAGTTCCCAAAGCAATCGAAGTAAAATACACAATAAAAACATCAACGGATAAATGTTTAAAAGAAACTATGATAATTGAAAACTAATAAAATTATGCATAAAACTACGAAAACGATTAAAAAACAAAATGAAAAATTTAAACAGAACTCTGCCAAGTAACTCCGAACACTACATTGAACTATTTTTCGCTATATGTAAATATCCTTTAAAAAGTTAATTGCGAAAAAAAAATGCTGTAAATTTCATTGCATTTGACCGAGTCTAGCTTCAACTGTTGACAGCGTTGGCATATTGAATTCCAACTACTGCCATTACTTTTCACGATTTTATTTTTTTTTTTTGTTTCTGGAAACTTTCTTACAGTTTTCATTGGCTTCCCGACTTCCTTTCGAGTGGTAATTAAAATTTTCGTTCATGCCACAGCTTTGCAAAAAAGTTCAAAACATAAACAAACAAAAAACAGTAGCTGCGAGAAAGAGTAAAATCAAAAAAGAAAACACAAAATCCCAACTGCGAAAGTCAGCGGCTAATTAAAGCTTTTACGCTTATTTTACCCTTTGTAACGACATTTCATAGCTGTGCCAACAAAATCAACAGCAACAGCGGCTGCCGTGAAAATGCCCTAAACACAACAAATACATACATATGTATATAGCCTTTGCAACCACAAAAATAATAACAAAGTGCCACCAAAGCTATCGAACTTTTCATTGGATGCCATAGTTTTTTATGCTCGAACTCGAAAAAAAAAATTAAAAACCACGAATTTTCAAAAGTTATGAAAGCAATGGGCGGCATACATAGTTCATGACCACACAATTTTCCGTTGGAAGAGTCCAAATATAAACGGAAACGAACAAACTTTCGCAGCAGCAACTTTTTTTTTGTTTTTTTTTAATTATTATTATTTTGGACTTTTCTGTTATATGACTGTTTTTGTTGTTGAGATAACCTTAAAAGACACAACAATTACTGGGGGGGAAATGATAATGAAAATCGAGATAAGTAAATCGAGTGGATGATATTTTATTGCGCTTATTAAAACATTACTGCTCACTTCAGGTGTAAAAAAAACATTTGCTGCTCATTCCGAGTGCCGTAATATGGCTTTTTATAAGTCACTACAAGTCCATTTATGTTCTTTAAAGGTGGCATACATTATTATTAATTTTTTTTTTAACTTTTTCTTGATCCAAATTTGCGAAAACGTTCAAGACCATTTCACAAATAACACCCGAATGATCTCAAAAGAGTGGAAAAATTATTCCGAACTTTTCCTAAAATAGTCCAAAAAATGTCCCAAAGGAAAAAAATAGTGCCGTATTTCCGGATATAAAAAAATATATTATAAGTAGTATAATATAAATGCATAAGTCCCAAAATAATAGTAATCGATAGCCTAAACATTTTTATAAAAACCTGATGAAGATAAGTATTATAAAATAATTAATGATTATTCAAGATAAGTTTCCCAATCCACGCTAAATTTATAAAATACATAGCATTAGGTATGTAAATTAAAAACAAAGTAGCGCGTTTTGTTATAAAGTTAAAATAAGATATGTTTGTTAACTTTCTATAAGTATTTTCTCCACAAATCAGCCACACTGCTATATTTGAATGTTTTTTCAGATGTCCAATTAATCGTCAATAAAACGCAATTGAAGTTCCAGTAAGGTGTTTGTCTCCAATTTATAGCAAAATAATTTATTTCGATACTCAGTTTTGTACGCCTTCCCAATAACAAATATGACAATTTTGATCGTAATGAAATTTAGCAAATACTCGTACAATAATTAAAAACTATAATTGTCGGAACGTTGGCATCGAAACAAAATCTCCAAAAAAAAATATATGTATTTATAATTACTTCCCAGTTCTTCGCAATCCTTCTATTTGAATTGTTCTAATCGGTAAACTCAAAAACCGCGGCATCTTCGTGGAAAAGTCAATTCAGTAGTGCGATTCACTAACTTTAAACGATACGACAATCGCAATTTTTGACGGCAATATTTGTCGTTTGTCGTTTGCCACTAACTGATTCTTAACGATACTTAAGAGCTGTCTCATTGTATTTATTCTAAGTAATAATAAAGAGTGGCATCATGGTCAAACTATATGCCAAAATGGGTGAAAAACAAAAAAAATAATGAAAGAAAAAACAAATTAATTCGTTCTGCCTATTTCAATTATATTTGATTAAAGTGAAATCAGATATCTGTTTATTTCAAACTACAAATATTTATAATTGTTTTTATATATTGCAATGCTCCATTGTAGCGCAATTTCGTACTCTCCTCTGAGTGATTTTGTAGAATAGTCATCAACTCGGCTCTATGGAATATTTGGTGTCACCTGCAATTATGGCATGGTTTTCGTTTTCAAATTCGCTCCATTATGAATCGGGTTGCACTCCAGGGTATTTAGCTTTTATATTTAAAATTTTTTAATTAGGATCACTTAGCTATGTATTAAAAATAAACTATATTTCTGCATGTATATAGGAATCCTTGATAAAAGTTGGCTTTTACCATTTGCACATTAATTGAATGGTAGATATGGTGATTGACATAAGCCTCCTCATGTTTCTTTGGTGGCAAAATTGATACATGAGTACAATCGACGACTCCAATAGTGCCTCCCACAAAAGGTGACGATGCTGAAGCAAACATTCCTTTAGCAGCTCGACGCTCCACTTGGCTAATAGTCATTGGTCAAGCTGAGAAATTAGGTCTCCTGCCAAGTCCGGAGCTTCCGAAATTCAGTTTCAATCAAATGAAAGGAATTGTCCACATCATGGAGTAAACGCGCCGTCCACTGTTGGAGCACTTACTTCTTCGTGACCTCGTGATAAATCATATTCTAAATATTCAAATCACTGAACTTTATATTTATCTTTAATTTAAGTTGAAATCGCGAATTTTCCTTTTCTCGATTGAGTTAACAACAAAAATGTGTTTGTTGTTTAGTTTTCGATAATCGACTATCTTACGACAACAGCTTATTCGGCGATAACGAAAATCATTTAAAAAAAATGGCTGCTGAATAGCAACATTGTTCAAATTTTCGCTTTGATGAGTTAACGCACTAGAGGTAAGCTGAATTTAGTGATGCATATTATTTTCCTAGCTAAGGTCATTTGAGCAAGGTCTTTCAATTTTAAATATGTTGTAAACATAATACTTTATTGTAATTTATTTAATATTAAATTATTTTATTTTACAAACCATTTATGAAAGATGCGCTTCTCTCCACCAGTCAGCAGTATGTCGAGACGTACTCGTATGATTAACCTGTTGTAATGTAATGAAAAATTTAATATATTCCACTAAATCGACCTGTAGTGACTACTGGGATGGCCCATTTCGAGAAATAGCGCCTTCATCAAATGTATTCTTGACCATTTCGATTCTTTGACCCGCAGTATGTCATGTGACGCCATCCAGTTGGAAAAATCATTATACATTCCAACAGTGGCATGAATTAATTAATCCTCTAAACATGGCCTTAAATTGCAACCCTAACCTTGTGCTATCCTCCAGATCTCAGACGTGGCCGTTATAGGAAATTAATGAAATAAACTTTTCGAGCGCTATATTCTTTCTGAACTTAGTAAACTTTTATTTCTGTCCTCAACTATGTAAATTCTCTTATTCATTCTTAATACTGAGAATGCAATTAATATGAAAAACTGAAAAGATTAACATAGGAGTAAAAATTTGTAAATATATTAAACTAAATGAATAAATTACGCCGTCGAGCAGGTTCAGGCTGACTGTTTAAGCTGTCAACAGAAATGTCGAAAGGTTAGTTTTCTTGAACCTCATATGATATTTAAATGGTGTGCTTCAGTTTTAATGTTCAATCGAAAATGCAATTCATTTTTCATGCTGTATAATCCTTTAACCCTTCTGTTGCCTTTTTTATTTACTAACATTAAATTTATTTAAAACATTAGTCACAAAAAAAACGATTAAGCTAGGCTTAAAGGGCAGTTATCAAATTGTACTATTAATCCCTAAGACGGAAATTTTATTTGAAGAAGATTTACACACAATATTACCCAAGCCTGAGTTTTACATTGAACCAAGAAACTTAATTCCCTGTAAAGAAATTCTAATATGGGGAGATAAATATTCTTAAATCAATACTGACGCTTTTAATTGGTTTCTTGGTCTCTATTCCAGGCTGTAACCTCTTATCAGATAATCCTACAGTGCTAACAGGAATTTTTATAAACATTTGTTACATATATCATATATGAAATTCCCATAAATTTTGATAGAGAGATAATTATGTTTTATTTGCTACGATTAGCTGAAAAAAATTTGTGCATGGAGAAAATTAGCAACACCAATAGCCAAAAAAAAAACAGTATCAACAATCAAACCAAATTTTGCCTTGTTTTAAACTTGCACTTTGTTATACTTAAATTGAATGGGCAAAAAAAAATGTATGCTCAAACATTTTCAGAAAGTTCTGATTAAAGTTTGAAACTCTGAAGATTATTAAATTAATTTTGCACAAACCTTTAAAATTTAATTTAACAAATGTTTACTGTAGAATGAACTGCATTTTTATACAAAATTAGTAAAAAAGATTATTGTATAAATCACAAATAAAGGGTACTCACACGTAACCCAAAATTTATTATTTTGTGTTTAATTTTTTGTAAAAATCACTCAAATCTCTGAAAAATCAACTTTTTAAGAGCCATCTGTGACGTCAATCCGTCAAACGAGGCAAGTACGGAGCAACAAAAGTGGCAATCGGATAACAATAGTTTACGTTACTTATCGTATTATGAGAAACGTTTACTGCTGCATCGTATATTATCACAGGTTGCGCTAGATTCTAAAATAATTGTAATAGATATTCTGACTGCAAAATATCATTTCAATGTTTGTACATAAAAAATTTTAAAACATTTTAAATAACATGGATGCCGGAGGTATTATTTTATTTGGAAAGTCTTAAAGCGGTTTTTTTTGCCCTGCGTACAATTTGGCAGCATATTTTTTGCGAAATGAAAATGCTTCTTGATCTGCCTTAGGATATAAAAACGATTTTTTTTTTTAAATATGTTTTTCCCATTTATTTCGTCCCTTTTTACTTACATGTTTTCTCTTTGGTTTCTAAATATGATCTGTTTAGATCATTCCATTTTTTTCTTTTACACTTTCACACATATTATGTATGTATACAATAAATACATACATATGCAATAATACTTACTTTAAATATCTAATTAAATTTTTGCTAATAATATCACAGCAACAAGTAGACAATCGTATGAAAATTTGGGATGTTTGCGCTAAATGAGTTACATTCACTGAACTCATAATACCAAACAACGATATAAGGGATACGTTCACTTCTCGTGTAATGCCAAATATTCATTTTTACGTGACGGGTAGTTCGTTCACTGAACACGTTATACGACCCTAGATTCAACTTTACTTACCCATCGCATATCCTCTATATGTGGATGAGAACCTTATTTTATTTGAAAACGTTTATAATAAATTAATATTTTTTCCTCCTATTCGCAAGAAAATATTACTATTGAAATTTGAAGTTATAATTATGTCTCAGACGTAAAAGTTGAAAAAGTGAATATTTCAAAGCCTTTTTACGATAGTCTATTTTTCAATTAGGAAGCAAAGTGAGGCTAGTTTTGTATTAACTACCCTAAACTAACTTGAATTTGCTATAAAAGAAAGCCCTCTCAGTAATTTAGAGGCTCATATTAATGCTACCAAAGTTACATTTTCCATAGTTTTTGAATATTTTCACAAAAGTCTAGAAAATAGTAAAGTTTTACTTCACCACACTGTTGCCTTATTCTTATTTGCTTCCTTGCTAGCCTCGGCTTAGCTGCAATATCCTTAGGACAAGCATAACCCCAACAGTTCTACGCATTATATTTTCGGCATTTCAGCATACAAAGTTCTTTGTAAAAATATAGAAATAATAATTCTTTCAGATGATTTATGGTTATGTGGAGTAAGTCACACATTTGGTTGTAGAAAAAACGTGTACTTTTTTACTGACCCTTTATGTCCTTTATGAAGTGCAGTAGCTCAGTCTTTCTTTATACCTACATATGTAGATACTCAAAGTTTAATTTGAAAAAATTCTTTTAATTTTCAAATGAGAACACACAATTTTTGTTATCTTCTTTAATATTTTGAGTGTTTTTATATATAATTTCACTTTTCTCTTTATACGAAAGTTGAATTTGTGCAAAGAACTTTTGCGTATAGAAATCATTATGGTGAGTAGTAGGAAACAAATAAAAATGAGACATTTTTTCAAGCAGACACCCCCAACCAAAGCACCGCATAACTTACACGTCGTACAGAGTTGCATAGATATATCGTAAACAAACAAATTCGACGGCCAACACACATACATACATACATACGTATTTTTTTTAATGCAGTCTACAATGTGAATTTGTTAGCGCTCTTCTGCTTTCCTTTTCATATTTTTATGCCATCACATGCGAAGCTGTTGCAAACACAGCTTCACACACACACAGGCTCATACTCCTTGTTGGCTGACATTTTACAGTCGCAAGCAGTCAGTCAGTCAAGTCAGCCTGTTTAATGCTGTTGCGGCAGTTGCTCTGGTTTTTACGCTCCAATTATTTTGATGTTTTCAATTTATGTAATTTCTTCTTTTTTTTTGTCACCAATCTACACGGTTGTTCACGTGCATCATAGTTGATGGGATGTATGTAATGTATAATGTACATATGAGCCATTCCCCGCAATAAAACGGGCTATTGCGACATCAGCTTGGAGTTAGAGTAATTTCATAGTTATCCTAGTAAGTAGCTGATATTGCACTAACTATAAAAAATCATTATAATTTTTCGTTAATTTTTGTATTGATAGGACACAATACCTTCGCTCCAAAGCCTTCAAAAGGCGAAAGATTTTATACAATATTTGAACTGCAGATTTGTAATACATTCACAAGTATTTCATTTCATTTGCCACCTTTGACCTTCACCTCTTTTTCAGCTAATTAAAACTAGTTATAGTTATGAGTTCGTCACAATTTTGTATGCTAGACACTAACGTGAATATCCATTTGTACATTTTGGGTGGCAATTGTTAAACTTTCTGTTTATGTCTTCTATGGGTAAAAAAAACTACTTTGGTTCAAATAGAAAACAATCCTCACACTTTTAAAATTTTGTAAAATGCTTCAAGTTACTAAGTAATTGCTTTCTTTTAAGCAAACATTTTTTTTAACGTATGTAAATCAAAGCCGGTTCACGCTTCCAATGACGAAAGGTTGACACAAAACTGCATAGAATCACAAGGCGATCTTAACAGCTCGCATTTCCGGCGCAAACCTCCAAGTGTTATGAGTAATGAACTGCATTCGGACCAGCGTCATTACAATAAGCAAATTATAATTGAATTTTTTCCAGCCATACTCAAAAACGGCATCGATGCACTCGTCGAAATAATATACATACATACATACAGCGCATACTTGAGGTTCGACTACTTGTCTCTCCTCCCTAGAGAATCTGCACTTGATCTGTTAGTTTGACCCTCGTAGCTTCTATTAAAAGCTTTGTGAAGATGCTGCATACTTGCAGGGCTTTTTTCACACACCCGGACACAAAATTTTCAATCCCGCCTCCAATTTGCGCCTGTTGTGTAAAATACTCGTAGTGCTTAGAGTTTTTTCCTATGGAATAGGCAAGAAAATTTTTTTTTCACAAAATTCATACTATCGTCATGACAATATTAATAATAATAATTTAGCGCCTATGCCATATAGCTTGGTATTTGGGCGAACTTCTACAACAATTTGTGGTTTGCATGGCTTGTTGTTGTTATACAAACTGAGGCACCTACAGTTTTACGCAGATCCCAAACGGCAGATAATTTTGGTCAGAAGTTATTCATTACAGAAATAGTTACATTAGGAGGTTTGCCATTACCTGCGATCGCTATTAGAAAATCGCTTTTCTATTTATTTTTTTTATGATCCCTTCCCCGGCCGAGATTTGAACCTATCGCCTGTCGTATGATGCACGCACTCGGTGGTCGGGCCGCAATGCCGGATTTATGCTTTGCATTATACACTAGTAAGGATATAAGGGCAATACCCAACACAGAGCGAAAATGCCACCAAAAAAACCCTATAGAGCAGAAGAAAATTTAGCGGATTTTTCTAAGATTTTTTTCCAATAAGAAGTCCTTCTTATTACAACTGGGTATGTCTTTTCACTAAAATCAAGAAGATATTCTGTAAAACCAAGACGAAAACTTTTCAAGTGGCCCGTAGAATTAAGAGGAAAACATTTTCAATGAAATCTTATAGATTGCCTATAAAACTAAGATGAAAATCTCTTCAATATATTAAAGAAAGGAATCTTGGTTTTCATAAGCATCCCTCTTAATTAATTAATTAATAATATTATCAATTTGAATTTGTCGCAACCTACATTTTTTAAGTAAAATACTTTGGGAAAATAAACATCAGAAAAAATTTTAATTTGAAAATACAAAAATCTAAAGAACAGTATTCATTAAATTAAAAATAATATAAAGCCAAATTTGAGTTAAAAGCGCCTCTTCTAAAGCTAGAAAGTTTTCCTTTATATAAATAAATTTAATAAAACTCTAGTAAAAATGAGAAGCTCCTTATTAATTTACTTTATACGATTTTTAACATAAAAAACATTACATATCTTTGGATAGGTTTCCATAAAAATTAATAAACAAGAAATTATCTCCTTGTTTTCAACCGGTTTCTCTTTTCAATACACTTCAGAAGAAATTCAAAATAAGATTAAGAAGATTTTCTAGCGGAAATTACCTCAATAATGCCCCTTCTCGCTCTCCTTAGACATCAAACTTTTTTAGACGCCGATCTTTTTAATTATAGGTGAACTTTTTTGTTCTATGTTTTATTGGGGGAACGCGATGCTTACAGATTGATTGAGATTCCCTCTCCTCTACGGCATACTTGAATGGTTTCGACTCGGCAGTATTCAATCCAACAATGTTAAAATTTGGAAATATGGAGACCACTTTTTGCAGCCCAACGCCTCAACTTCGGGTCTAACTCATTTTCTTCCTAAACTTACAAACAACGAACAAAATTTATAATAACACTTCATCTTCATGAAAGGTGCAATAAGGGTTAATCAGCAAAAGCTCATGGTTTATGTTGAAGTACCAGGTGTTTTTATTTTTTCGACAGTGGCAGTTTTTTCACACTAAAAATCTTGATAGAAAGTCAATATCATATGTGCTTGAAATGCAACGAATCGATTGCATAGATGTTGGCTTTTTTATGCTCTTTTGTTTTTAAAAGAAGTCACCTATATGGACCACCCTGTACATAAAAAGCTATCGTGTGTCTGTTGGTATGCAGTTTATATACTGGAAAACTACTACTGCCGATGGAGCTCAATTCATAGGTTAAGCTTGCAAGATGTCCATTGGTCATAGGGCGTTAAAATCGGAGCGTGGCGTTGCACTTTCCGTATTTATAGTCTGATTTTATTAAAATTCAAAACACATATTTGCCACTTAAAAACCAGGCTTTACTTTAAAATTGGACCGATTTTATTGAAATCGTAAAATGTGACACCTGCATGGAAAAAGAAGGTGGTATAGAGCAGTTTGCGTTTGACGAACTTTCTAGACGGTTTAAATTGTTACGATACGGATAGACTACGACAAGCTTTATTTTAATTTTTTCGGCAGCTTTTTAAAGTCTATTAAACGGTCGGTCAAGTTAAATAAAACTACGTTAAGAAAAAGCCTCAGACTGATATAGTCGGAATCAAATAAATCTGGCATGGAGGATTAAAAAGCAAAATAACACTGTTACCACTAATACTCGTACTAATAGCAATAATCGTAATTTAGATCAAACCAACGTTACTTTATCAGGGAACCAATTTACGGCGTTGTTAGTAAGTTAATGGTGGTAGAAATGTTACCCAAATGGAAGGCATTACATGTAGCAACAATATTGGTATTCAAACAAGCAGAAAATGCTTGGGGCAAAATGGCTCTATTGAGTCAGCCGTTATTGTTAGAAGGTTACGCTTCCTCCAGGTGATAAGGTGTGAAAAATTAAGGCACATCTTTTAATGATGCTATCGATTTTCTGCGAGGCGCATTTTTACCACCAAATTAAGATTGGTTAATATTTGTGGAAAAAAATAATGAAAAGCAGAAAATATATCTGCAAATAAAAACAACCAATTATCTGATCGATATATTTTTTTTACAATTAATGCTAAAGATACGAGAAAAAGTACAGGTTTTGTTAGACAAAGCAATGGACGTCGAAAAATTGTCGATTAAAAGTAATAGAGCTCCTAAAGTACGTCAATCAATCGATAAGATGATTACTCGCCGTTCTAACTGCCGCAACGATCAGAAAAAATAAAATAAAACCACTTTATCTTCTTAATCTTTATCTAGTATAAATTACTAAGAACCAGTGTTACGAACCGGTTATGGACATAACCGTTGCCATTGTCAGGTTTCGGAACGAACCACGAAGAGAACCGATTTTATTTAACAATGCGATTTTATTAACAATACATATGAAGTAATACCTAGTTAACGATCCAATCTATCGAAAATATGGTGTCAAACCCAAACCAAAATTTTTAGTGTCAGTTCAAATTTTTGAGCATGCGGCTTTGTATATTCAACAAGAATTACGACATGTTGAAACCTTAAGAAAATAGAGTAAAATTTTTTAAATTTCTCTTTACAGAAAATGATTATAATTTATATAATTTCTTAAAAACTACAAGTGCCATCTTCAAGTATGAATACCAGTTCATTATCAAAAGTTCCTTGAAGTAATGTTTGCTGTAATTAATAAAGCAAAATTTTTATACATAGGTATGCAATAAACTTGCTGTCTAGAGTTTTAATTTAATTATTAAATTGTACTTGAAAAAAACTGTGTAGTGTTAAAAGGTTGATTATTTAAGCAGAAAAATAAATTTAATAAACGCTGAGGTCGTCTCAACGTCTCGTCGGTTTTAGAGCTCGGCAAAAACTGACTGCCTATTCGTACACATGGTTGCCAGATTGTGTATTTCTTTATATGATTGTAGTATATTGCCTGACCTTCCCACATGTAAGGATATGGTAATTTGAATTTGATCTCAATAACAAACAGAAACGTTATTTGAATTTCTCCTAACGAATACTTAACTAATTATCGTTAAACTCAGTAATACATACTGTGTACATCTCAGAGTCGCAATTTAAGGGATCAAAAGTTCCCCATACCTTTCGGCATAGCCCAAAAATTCAGTACATTTTTCCAAATCATACATTTTTGATTTATTTTAAAAAACTAATGTAAGCTCAAGAGAAAACAAGCAAGAAAAAAATGGCAAGATCGACCATTAAAATGTCGTGAAAAGGTTTTCCCGTACCTAAATTTAAATATAATTTAGAGGAGCTAACGAATCATCGATTGACTGAGAGCAAGTTTTTCATATCATCACTAAGAGCGTTTTAATTAATTGTTAAACGTTTCTGAGTACCACAGAAAGTATTTTTATTTGTATATATGTATGTATGTACTCACTTATAGACGGCCACCAGGGTTGAGTGATATTTGGAACAGTTTACAGTTCTGCTAAGGACACGATGTAATGACTGAGTGATTTGGAAATCAACTCTGTCTTTTACAAAAAAAAAACAAAAATACTTGAAAACAACATGACTCATAAAATGTAAAATAAAATATCGACCAAAAAACTTTCAAAACATTTTAACTGGAAATTTTAAAAAGGCATACTCGTTTGCAATAAATTTGGAAAAGTTATTTTGTGTGTGTGTATTTTATATTATTACACACTTACATTAAATTTCTATGTATGGGTGCCTTCCAATACACTCATGGTAATGGTTAAACTAAACGCAATTAGTTAAAATTTGCACAACAACTTTCAATCCGAAATGAAAAATATTTCAAGCAAAGAAATTTAATTTAAATTTTAAACTAAAAATAAAACCGGTCTCAGTAACTTTCCTTGAGTTAGTAGTAGTATGCAAAATATACTGCAAATACTGGTATGTTAGAAAATTCGAATTAAAATTTTTCCACTTGTAAAGTTGGCAAAGGAGCGGTCACTTTGTAGAAGTATAAGAATAAAATAAGAAAACTCTTTGCTGCATAAAGTTGAGTTACATGGGAAAACTTTCGAGCATAGCTAGAAGTATATCATGCCGGTATTAGAGATTCATGAATGAGCAACTCCATCAAATCATACTTTTCGCTCGCAATTCCATTAAACCAAAGGGCAAGAAAATCATAGTAAAAAAAGGGAATAGTGAGAAAATATTTGAAATAGTAATGAAATTATTTGTGGTTAGCAGAAGCACACGAGCAGACATATGAAATAAATATATATGTATATACTATATACGATATAAATATACTTTGTGTAAATACTTATGTATGTATATCTATGGTTGTGTAAATATATCTATGTATGTGTATAGCCGTACAACTGTGGTACACTTCAACATTTTACAAAACCAACGACAAATTCAATGCTTCCGCCAAGCAACGAAGTGTCAACAACAGCTCATGTCATTATGAGTGGTAGAAATGTTACCCAAATGGAAGGCATTACATGTAGCAACAATATTGGTATTCAAACAAGCAGAAAATGCTTGGGGCAAAATGGCTCTATTGAGTCAGCCGTTATTGTTAGAAGGTTACGCTTCCTCCAGGTGATAAGGTGTGAAAAATTAAGGCACATCTTTTAATGATGCTATCGATTTTCTGCGAGGCGCATTTTTACCACCAAATTAAGATTGGTTAATATTTGTGGAAAAAAATAATGAAAAGCAGAAAATATATCTGCAAATAAAAACAACCAATTATCTGATCGATATATTTTTTTTACAATTAATGCTAAAGATACGAGAAAAAGTACAGGTTTTGTTAGACAAAGCAATGGACGTCGAAAAATTGTCGATTAAAAGTAATAGAGCTCCTAAAGTACGTCAATCAATCGATAAGATGATTACTCGCCGTTCTAACTGCCGCAACGATCAGAAAAAATAAAATAAAACCACTTTATCTTCTTAATCTTTATCTAGTATAAATTACTAAGAACCAGTGTTACGAACCGGTTATGGACATAACCGTTGCCATTGTCAGGTTTCGGAACGAACCACGAAGAGAACCGATTTTATTTAACAATGCGATTTTATTAACAATACATATGAAGTAATACCTAGTTAACGATCCAATCTATCGAAAATATGGTGTCAAACCCAAACCAAAATTTTTAGTGTCAGTTCAAATTTTTGAGCATGCGGCTTTGTATATTCAACAAGAATTACGACATGTTGAAACCTTAAGAAAATAGAGTAAAATTTTTTAAATTTCTCTTTACAGAAAATGATTATAATTTATATAATTTCTTAAAAACTACAAGTGCCATCTTCAAGTATGAATACCAGTTCATTATCAAAAGTTCCTTGAAGTAATGTTTGCTGTAATTAATAAAGCAAAATTTTTATACATAGGTATGCAATAAACTTGCTGTCTAGAGTTTTAATTTAATTATTAAATTGTACTTGAAAAAAACTGTGTAGTGTTAAAAGGTTGATTATTTAAGCAGAAAAATAAATTTAATAAACGCTGAGGTCGTCTCAACGTCTCGTCGGTTTTAGAGCTCGGCAAAAACTGACTGCCTATTCGTACACATGGTTGCCAGATTGTGTATTTCTTTATATGATTGTAGTATATTGCCTGACCTTCCCACATGTAAGGATATGGTAATTTGAATTTGATCTCAATAACAAACAGAAACGTTATTTGAATTTCTCCTAACGAATACTTAACTAATTATCGTTAAACTCAGTAATACATACTGTGTACATCTCAGAGTCGCAATTTAAGGGATCAAAAGTTCCCCATACCTTTCGGCATAGCCCAAAAATTCAGTACATTTTTCCAAATCATACATTTTTGATTTATTTTAAAAAACTAATGTAAGCTCAAGAGAAAACAAGCAAGAAAAAAATGGCAAGATCGACCATTAAAATGTCGTGAAAAGGTTTTCCCGTACCTAAATTTAAATATAATTTAGAGGAGCTAACGAATCATCGATTGACTGAGAGCAAGTTTTTCATATCATCACTAAGAGCGTTTTAATTAATTGTTAAACGTTTCTGAGTACCACAGAAAGTATTTTTATTTGTATATATGTATGTATGTACTCACTTATAGACGGCCACCAGGGTTGAGTGATATTTGGAACAGT
This sequence comes from Anomoia purmunda, assembly GCA_951828415.1. NCBI lineage: Eukaryota > Metazoa > Arthropoda > Insecta > Diptera > Tephritidae > Anomoia > Anomoia purmunda. Next base: position 27,550,390 of record OX639996.1, on the reverse strand, counting down.
TTACAGTTCTGCTAAGGACACGATGTAATGACTGAGTGATTTGGAAATCAACTCTGTCTTTTACAAAAAAAAACAAAAATACTTGAAAACAACATGACTCATAAAATGTAAAATAAAATATCGACCAAAAAACTTTCAAAACATTTTAACTGGAAATTTTAAAAAGGCATACTCGTTTGCAATAAATTTGGAAAAGTTATTTTGTGTGTGTGTATTTTATATTATTACACACTTACATTAAATTTCTATGTATGGGTGCCTTCCAATACACTCATGGTAATGGTTAAACTAAACGCAATTAGTTAAAATTTGCACAACAACTTTCAATCCGAAATGAAAAATATTTCAAGCAAAGAAATTTAATTTAAATTTTAAACTAAAAATAAAACCGGTCTCAGTAACTTTCCTTGAGTTAGTAGTAGTATGCAAAATATACTGCAAATACTGGTATGTTAGAAAATTCGAATTAAAATTTTTCCACTTGTAAAGTTGGCAAAGGAGCGGTCACTTTGTAGAAGTATAAGAATAAAATAAGAAAACTCTTTGCTGCATAAAGTTGAGTTACATGGGAAAACTTTCGAGCATAGCTAGAAGTATATCATGCCGGTATTAGAGATTCATGAATGAGCAACTCCATCAAATCATACTTTTCGCTCGCAATTCCATTAAACCAAAGGGCAAGAAAATCATAGTAAAAAAAGGGAATAGTGAGAAAATATTTGAAATAGTAATGAAATTATTTGTGGTTAGCAGAAGCACACGAGCAGACATATGAAATAAATATATATGTATATACTATATACGATATAAATATACTTTGTGTAAATACTTATGTATGTATATCTATGGTTGTGTAAATATATCTATGTATGTGTATAGCCGTACAACTGTGGTACACTTCAACATTTTACAAAACCAACGACAAATTCAATGCTTCCGCCAAGCAACGAAGTGTCAACAACAGCTCATGTCATTATGACAATCAGAATAAATAAGAAGAAGATGCAGCAGTCGCAAAAAATCAAAAAATAAGAAAAAGGTAGTTAGCAGCTAACAGTCAACAGTCAGCTGACAACAGCCGGCCGGAAGCAAGATCTTTATTATTTCCGTGGCTGTCAGCAACAACGCGTGGCCGTCCATTATTGTCGTCGTCAACATTGTATGCAGTATCGCGCTTTACATATTTGGTCACGGCGACAATTTTAATGTCGGAACTTCAGTATATAAATACATATTTAATATATTTACATACATACTTGTGTATAGTTATTATATATACAAACACTAAGGTGCCTCACCAAAATAAGTTACGGTTTTACATCGAAATTATAACATCTATAATGATTTAAGACATCAGCCAAAAATTTCATAATAATTTTAAGATTTACGTGAGCTGAAGTGATTTAAAAATACCTTCAAAAACAAGTTTTTTTTAAATCAAAAAATCACAGTGAAAATGAACTTTCCAAGTGGCCTAGTAGAGGTCGTAGATCTGGTCAAGTGGTTCACCGAAATGTGTTTGAAAATTTGGGAACAACCACAAATTCTTAACTTTTTTATAAAACAAACAATATAGCATTGACTTTCTCTACAAAACAGACTTTCTTTCTTTTGGTTTTTTTTAGCAATTCCAGGTTTTAATATATCTTAGCTCAATTATGACTTTTGCGAAAATAGTTTAAATCTGTAAAAAAATTGCAATCAATCTGAAATTTATACATTTTCTTTTAAATCTTCAACTTTGGTAGCTATTTTTTCGACAATTTTACAAGAAGGCATTTATTTGCATTTAAGACATTTTATTTTATGATGTTTTATCAAAAGTTACTTCAAGTCATTCGTCACTCGATTCGCACTCCATAGTTGTTTAAAAAAAATCCATTGTTTTCGAAATTATGCTTACTGAATTATAAGGAAAATGGTGGAACAAATTTTATAGAGCAAATAAATAGTTTCGAAGATATACCTTTTTGCGCTCACTTGTGCCACGCCAATTATCAAAATTTTTTAACCACGTATTCTTTTTCCCCAACCCAATCCAATGTATAAAAATTCCGCTAATCAAGTTTATGTGTCCCAATAAAATACTTAAAACTAAAAACAGCCGAAATGCCGCTCGTTCACGAAGTGGCTGCAAAGCTCCAAAACATATGGCATTCCATCGGTTATGCTGTCGTCCCAAAAACGAAATCTGAAACGACGGCTTTTGCTAACGCCGAGTGAGTAGCATACGAAAGGGAAAAGTAAATCGCGAACTTTTGAAAGTCTATATGACCGCAACAATTGAAAATCGTAAATATTTGTTTTTTATTAACACAGATTAGTATACCACCTTACATGAACTTGACGTGGTATCATACTTTTCTTTCGATATTGATAACTTTAAAAGGAAGAATATATTTGTTCCAAGTATACCAAACTGATCCATCTAGTCACACAGTTTTGGAGGTATCTTACCGAAATTTGGTAGACAGGTATACTTTTTATAATGTATTAATCATTTATTCGAACTGCAAGCAGCCGAGATAATGAAATATAATTGTTGTGATTTTTCTCGAGAGCTGTATACTTAGCTTAAGGCCTACCCTATCTATTATCTCGGTCTCGCGGTCTCACACAAGATAGCGGTCTGTTCAAGGGTCAGGATATGACGAAAAACGGAAGTCTAAGAAAGCTAATTTTTATTGCCGAAGATGTCTTTTTATAAAAAAAATTTAATAATTATATGTAAACAAATGCGATAAAAAGAACGTAATAAATCAACAGAGAAGAATCTTATTCAAAACTTTAATTTTAAAACACTAAAATTTGATGGCCTGCACCACTTTTTAAAAAACTTTGTAATTTTGATTTTAGCATTTAAAAATTTGGTGTATTTGGTTTTTGTTATAAAATGAAAATTAGCGGAAATCAAATGAAGGAAAAATAAATTAGAGAAAATTTGTCATGGAGTTTATTAAAAAGCTGTAGTTACGCAGAACTCGCTGGCTTTCAAGAATTTTATTCAGTTTGCCAATATACATAAAATGCTGGGAGGGACTTACCCATTGGCAGTTGATCCTACAAGCCACACCTCATATCCTTTTCTTAAACGGCCATCTATTCCCCCGTTTTCTGAAACAGTACTATGTCTCAAAATATTGTGTATTTATTATGAGGCGGTTTTTTTCACTCAAAGCTCTCAGATCTCATAACAATTCAAAATTTGAAACAACACCACAAGCGGAAGGTTTAAAATACTTCAAATTTGTATTCTAGTTAAAACTTTTTTGAAAGATGGCTCTTTAATTTTGTAGCTTGATTTTTTTATTAGTGTATTCTGTTGTAATTTAACCTGCTCTGATTCGGCCGTACACGCACCATATTGTCAATTTGTGCAAAAAGAAATGCCAAAGGATAATACAGTTGGACAATATGCAACATTGAAGAAAATAAATTGGTAGTGAATAAAAAATGGTTGTGTGTAAGTAAACAAAGCGAGCGCGTTAAACGCATGCGATGAGAAGGTGACCATTTCAAAAGAAAAGACGTAAAGGCAATAAACTTGTTCGAAGGATTCATTTATCAAAGAAGGATGGGCAACAACGCATATTGTTTTTTGTTTTTTCTTTGTTTTTTATTTATTTATCAATCGCTATAGTGATGCAGTGCCTGCACTTTCAGTTGTTATTCTGTCGTAAGTCATTAAAAAATTCTGTGCTCCAGCCTCAAATCAAATTGCAATTTTTTTTCGTCGAAATTCATTGGAAAATATAAAAACTCCCATTGATTGTAAAAGCTGTTTTTGCATCCCGATTTTGATTAAAAAGTAAAAACGATGAAATTCGACTCATTTATTTTTTGTGTGCTCGATTTCGAATGAGTTCGATCAGATTTAGTTAAAATAGTTTACGAATTGTTTTTAATCCGAGTCGATAATCAGCATGATTTTGGCACTATCTTTTTTTCATTTTACCTTACCCAAAAACATGGATAATATATTTGAACAGCTATTTATTTTTCTCGAAAAAATTTAACAATGCCAGAATCAATGATTTTTGATTTTTCTGAAACAGAAAGACATGTTATTGCGTATTTAAAAAAATACATCTCTAATTGAGATAAAGTGCATATTTATATAACGAAATCTGGAAAGACCAGAACACCTAAAAGTAGCTAAACTTTTTAACTTTTCCCAGGCAATCCAGACTACAGTGACGAACAGCTGTTTCGAACTCAGTTCGAACTTAGTTCTGTAGTGCGATTCACTAACTTATTTTAACGATATTCGCATGGTTAACTCAACTTAGCGAATATTTTAACGGTTTTGCTATTCAGCAGCCATTATCGAAAACTAAACAACAACTAAACAACAAAATTAAAAACTCTTCAAATAAGAAGATTTTTTCATACAATCCCCATATTTTTAATCCATAAAATACTTGTCCGAAAATTCTTCTCTATACTTTTGTGTACACTGCTAAGTCTGTTCAATGTGTGCACTGAAAGTGTGGGCAGTGCAGAATAACATCGGACAGAGCAGTTTAGTACGAGAGCCCTAACGAACGAAAAATATTACAATTTATCTATATTTTTTAAAATTAATCAAGTCTTTTATTCGGTGAAGAAAATTTGATATTTTTTGAACTTACATGTTTAGTTTTTCTTGTTTATTACCGCCCAGGGATGCTATATAAACTTTTCGAAATTGTGTCAAATGCCAAAATTATATGTACCAAATTAAATAAAAATGTACCAAATATTTTATCTATAAAAATCAATAAAAATTATTTGAAATATATTTGTGAATTGGTTTATAAATAAATATTTAAAATATATAAAGATTAAAAATAAAAATTAGAAGTTTATTTTATACAGAAGAAAAGATCCAACTAAAAATTTCTGGGAAATTTTCCGGAGGAATTTCGAAGTTTGGTTCGGCAGGTGTCCCAAAAAAATATTTTAGAAGGTTTGGTTTTATTTTTTCCACAAAAACCTTCAGGTAAAAAGAGTATTCACTTCCATTATCTAAACTTAACCTGCAAGTAAAAAACTCGAACACAACTTCTTTAACTTTAACTTTAGGTTTCAAAGTTGCTATCTAATAAATATTCAAATTTAAATACAGGTCAAATATTTGGAGAAACCAATCCCACAAAACATCAACTGATTCTGTCTTTCAAAGCTCGAATGTGAAATAAGGGCAGCGGAAAAGGTATCCGTAAATTTGTATACCAGATATTATAAGTCGAAATGGGGAAACGGAAAAAATTCCCTGAAAGTTTTTATTCAGAATCTTTAATTTTTATTAATCCGATTCTTAATTTTTTTTTTTTTTGCCCGCCTTTGCGTCATTTCGCTTTTGGATTTTTCGCCATCACAAATAATAAGAGGGAAGTTGTAAACTAAAGTTGTGAGACATTCTTATCTAAATCAGTTTATGTTTGTTTAAAGTTGGCAAATATTAGTTATCAAAAATGCTCCAATATTCGAAACACTTGGAATCGAATCGAATTAGACAAGCTGTTTTTTGACTTTCAGAACATGAGTGAATATAACTAGATATAAATATGGAAATTATATCAAAAAGATAGATGTGATGGTTTTAAATTATAACGCCTGTAAAACCTGAACAACTTTGAAAGTCACAACGCCTGAAAAAACTGGTGTAGAGTTCTAGTTCTAGTTTCTTTCATTCCGGTTACTAAAAGGCAAAACTTTTCAAATAAAAAAATATTGTCAGAAACGAAATCCAGAATAGGCCTGATTGCAATAATATGCCAATCATATGACCCCTTCTCATTTGGCAACACTTTATTTAGCGTTGTTAACTAGATGAAACTTGGAATAAACCATCTACAAGTAACTATGTACACGGTGTCCCAAAACAAATGGCTTCATACAATCTTTTTTAGCAATATCTTTTAAATTAATAGAAAAAAAGTGTATTGCTTTTCTATAAATATTTATCTGGAGCCTTGGCTTTTATTACATGAATTTTTGAGAGCGATAACAGCACCAAGTATCAAGTTACAGCTGCCATTTTTAATACCATTTCGGCCGATTTATGCAGCAAAAAGTCGATATCGAATGGCCTGGAGTGCGTTCTTGATTAACGTAATGCTCAGTGGATTCTTCACAAAAAGTTAATATAAAAATCAGCTTACTTTCCAAATGTCATAAATTTACTGGTAACATTTGCAAAATTGATTTCAAACCCCAGCAGAGTGCCGCCTCATTTGAGCCTCCTCTTGCTCAATATTTCCAAAAATGCGCACAATTTAAATTAAACAACAAATTAAAATCTCTTTTATTCAACTATCAGAATCTAATTTCAAATTTAAAATTCTTCTGCAAGTAACTCAAAAACATCTAAATATATTAACAAGTAGATGTAAACACTTATGTAAATACTAAAATCATATACACCCGCATGTACATAAGTCAAGTCAATTGCTTGTTGTGTTCGAATCTGAAAAGTTTTTATTGCCCCTTGTCAGTTTGCCTAAATAATTTTGTTTGATACATATAAGTACATTTTTTTCACTTTTCCTCACGTATATCTATACATAGTACTATGTATGTGATTGTATATGTATGTAGTTCTGCGTACACACATTACTTAGTTTGTTGTTGTTGTTGCAACCGCTGCCATTGTATTCCGACTGGTATTTATTTCCCCTTGGAAAAATTACCAAACGTTTAAATGCAAAACACAAAAGCTTAAATGATTCCCTTTACGATTGCGATTGTTGTATGACTAACTACTTGGGTTTTGTGTTGGCTTTATTTTCGTATATGTTTATGATCATTGTTGTTGTTTTATCTTATGCCACATGCATATGTACATAGTTTGAAGTTGCTGCCACACAACTGTCTCTTTGGCCGACAATTGCAACGCGACCTGCCACATGCGTTGCCGCCGTTATTCATTTTCGTTAGGATTTTTTGCCCATTTTTATTTTTTTTTCTTTTTCGCAACTTTGAGTTTTTGAGATATACTTTTTGCGGTTGCTTGTTTGCCACAGTCTTGTTATGGCCCCAACCGAAGCCAACTAAACCCTTGGCACTCAACTCATAGTTTACTATGACATTCATATGTGTATGTATGTATGTATGTATATTTGCTTACCAAAGTTCTTTGTTACTTGCATTTTTCTGAATCGCCCTCTTGAGGTTTCTCCTCAACTGTTAACACACACACACACACACACAAAAAGAGAGAGAAATAAACAAACTGGTGTCCATGAGTTGGGCATTCGAAAAAGTCATGCAGAAACTTCTAAGCTACCCTTTCGAAAATGCTTAAAGAATGATAGTAAAATTTAATTCTGATGAGGTACTTTTGTTTGAGATTTGTGAATACACATATGTTTGAGTGAATATGTGCGTAGGAGAAATGTATTTTTGTATATGTGTGTGTCTATTAAAAGTGACCTATTCAGAATTAGGTTGATTAAGCTTGTACATATATGACAGACGGTTGGTATGTACTTAAAAGGTATTATTTTATAGTCTCTTTATTTTAATGTAATCCCTCACAAATGAAATACAATTTCCACATCGTGAATATAATGCCTTCAAACAACTGAAAAAGGTATTGTTTAGATTTCTCTGTGAAAATTTTTTAAGTTTGAAAAAAGGTAGTAGTAGTTGGTGTAAGCAAAGTACTCTTTGTAGAGTGGGTGGGTGGTCAATTGATGTGAATACCATAGCTTTTAAACCAACGCTCCCAACCGGAGTAATGTGAAAGAGGGTGTGGTCTTGCACAAAAAAAATAAAAAAACAAGTAACGAAGAGTCCAAGTTCGGGTGCAACTGAACTTTAAATATCCGGTGCAAGTTTTTGTTTTAATTAAACCGGTTTAAAAACTAAACGATTTTTTTTTTTTATTTAAATAGGAACTAAAACATATTGGAACGATTTTAATGTATGTGCTTACGTACAGTTATATTCTTAAGAAAGTATTATTCTATTTTCTCTATATTAAAATATTATATTTCAAATATTTTTTAAACAATTTGCACACCATACTTAAAAAATATAAGTACTTACAATTCTATTGTTCTTCTAAAGCATAAGGATATATAAAATTTACTAATGACATTCTTAAAACTAAAATAAGAGAATTTAGATAAAGACGTAAATGCAAATACTATCATAGTAACTGTGAACCGTTTCATAAGTAATTGCGTTAACCATATTAATATGCAAATTTGAAAAGGCGCAATCAATTTACATCCCTGTAGGTGTAGTAGGACATTTTAGACTCAACAGCGACTTAAGGCATAGTTTAAAGTCACCAAAAATAATGGCTTTCTAATTATTATTGTTTTTCGTCTTTTCCAAATAGGTTAAATCGTATTTATCCAAAAGAATCTATGACGTTTGGCAATATTTCTTTACGTCCTTTTATTGCGGATGGTATATTGGGCCTCCTGACTTTTACTCTGTTTATCAATGACATTGATACTTGTTTCTCTTCAGCCAAATTTCTTTTATATGCAGATGAACCTTAAGATCTAGGCAGTAATAAAAAGTTATGAAGACTCTCATGCTCTTCAATCGGACTTAGATAAATTTTTAGTCTGGTGTTCACGAAATCGCCTATCTTTAAACATCAATAAATATTCTCACTATTTACTAGAAAGCATTGCCCAGTTTGAGCGAGTCATTTTATCTCTGGCTCACGATTAAAATGTGTATCTGAAGTTAAGGACTTAGGTATTTACTTTGATACACAACTCAGTTTCTCTTCGCATATTAAATTATATTGTGCCAAAATCTTATGACATGTTAGATCCGTGTTATCCGACGTAATAGCAAAGTATTTTCAGATCCATATAAACTAAAATTTCTGTATACAACTAAAGGTGAGGTCTAGGTTAGATTACAATTATTTTATCTGGAGGTCTCGTTAAGTCCCGCATATCAACTCGCTTGCTTGAACTCCGGATATAAAATCACTTTGACAATACTAAAAAAAAATCTTACAACTCCTCCAGTCGTCATTGTGGTAAGATGACTTAGACTTTTGCCTTGAAAGTCATCACATAACCTCGCATCTTTAATAATCATAGTAATTTGGCGTGTACATCATATAGCTCGATGTTGTACCTTATATTGAGGGCGCTCAGTTTTACGCCGAATGACAAATGATATATGTGAGAACTTTTCTTATGACAAAAATACACTCGGTTTTAGTAATTTTTTGATGTTACGAACTGCTGCATATATTTTTAATCTTAGGCTGTCACAAGGTATCTAACTACGGCAATCAGACAATAAATTCCGATTATTTTGATGCAACACGGCAAAAACTTTTTTTTTTTTAAATTAGAATCAATTTTACTTACGAAGTCATCAGGACTCTTGTACAGAACAGTTGGCACAATTTTGTTTAAGAATAAATAACAAATAACTGTTTTGGATTTTAATGTAAGTCCGACAGATTCAAATAGCAATTGGTATGTATTTGTTAAGTCAGATCGACTCGTTATCGATTAGCCGTAAAAATGTTTTATTCTTACAAATTCAATGTATGTAAGCGGTATTTTCTTAAACTCAGGATTTATTATTTGCCTTCTGTCGCATTCTTGCATAGAAATAAATCACAGTTGTAACAAAAATTATCTGTATATAATTTTAAAATGACATGCTTTAATAAAATTTTTTTCGTACAATCGCTAATATCCAAATCGAAAATTTTATATAAATAACCACGAAAAAAATAACTACATCCAAAAAATGTGTAGAAATGTACTTTTCCAAAAAACAACACCAGTGAAATTGGAGCATATTTTCATTAAAGCATATTGCCTACATTAACACCTCTGTCGAAGAACAATTACTTACGAATATAAGTAGACAACATTGGCACAATGGCGAAATGTTACACACCAGCACTAAGCACTAAAGAGCACAAACTTTGTCGGGACGAACAATTATGCGAATAGACATGCTCTCGTTTAGCCAAAATGCAAACAGAACAGAAAGTGTGAAAAACTTCGGATTGAAAAATTTCACACCTGCTGCACATAAATGACTGCACATGAAATGAGTTTTTATTTTTGTTTCTATTTCTGTGGGGTTTTTTTTTTTGTATTTTTTTTGTGTATGTCAGCAGTGGCTGAAAGTGTGCAGTAAGCTCCCGTCGCTACTGTTTCACTTTTTAATAGTTTCGCGAGTGTTTCGTGCTTTTCTGCCATTTATAAATCCAAGTTTTATTAAAAAAACAAAATTCCACAATGTATCTTCTTAACTACAAAAACATACCGGCGTACTTTTATTTTATGTGTACTTATGTTTTTGTTTTGTATCTATACGAATAACACCACTGATTTGCCACTATTTGCTATTTTCTCTTCCGCAGGATCACAAACTGAAGCACATGGCTGAGTTGCAGCAATCTGTTGTTACCGACCAAGATACACGCCACCAAATACAGACACAAATCCTGCAATGGGAAGAGAATTTGGAACGTTTGCATTGCGAGCAATTCCGTTTGCGTTGCTATATGGCGTCGTTGCAGAGTGGTGAATTACCAAATCCAAAAGTAAGTACTTAGATACTATATATACTATATACTATACTATATATGTATGTGCATACATACGTACATATCTATGTATAGAGTATATACGGACAAATATATGTGCATATGTATGTGCGAATACTTATATATATCATACAAATATACAAACAAAAATAAGAATTACTTATGTTCATACTAGCATGGCATAAAACGAAATCGGAAGGAAGTGGAATACAATATTTGTACCCTGAAATCAGGATATACAGTTCAATATATGTATGTACATGTATATGTTTGAAAAGAAATGAATTTCCCGAACACTGAACGGATAGAATCGTATGCAACGAACCTAAGTATACACCAAAAATGGATAGAATAGAAAAGTATATTTTACCGATGCGTAGTGAAAAATAGCTCTTAAAGACAGTTAAAAGAAGGCACTTGTATATTAAAGAAAAGCCAGATTTTTTTTAAAGATTAAAAGCTAACATTTTCTTACTTTAAATCGATAAAGTGAAAAAAAACTATCTGTATTGAAGGAAACTGCTTCTTTTGGCGAAAATAGATTTCATTTTATATAGCTGTTTACACATTTTGAAAATCGAGAAAAAAATATCGCAATTTGAAGAAAAATATACAGTCAAACTTCTGTGCCCGTTCTACAAAAAGATATAAAATTAAATATGAGGGAGAGTTTTGTAATGCATCTTTTTTGTTTTTTTAGTTGTAGCACGAGTGAAAATAGTAGTAAAAGTAAATAAAAATAGTAGTAGAATTCATACAACTGGTAGTTGTGATTAGTAGAAGCATTGGTAAAAATAGTAGTAGAAAACAGTAAAAATAGTAGTAGTAATTAGTACTAGCACAAGTAAAATAGTAGTATAAATTAGTTAATAAATGGCAGTAGAACATAGTCAAAATAGTAGCAGAAACTATTAAAAAATAGTAGTAGCATTCATAAAAGTAGTAGTTGTAATTAGTAGAAGCATTGGTAAAAATAATAGTAGAAAACAGAAAAAATAGTAGTAGAAATTAGTAAAAATAGTAGTAGTAATTAGTACTAGCACAAGTAAAATATTAGTATAAATTAGTACAAATGGTAGTAGAACATAGTCAAAATAGTAGCAGAAACTTGTAATAAATAGTAGTAGATATTATTAAAGAGTATTATAAATTATTAAAAAGAGTAGTAGAAATTAGTAAAAATAGTAGTAGAAACTATTAAAAAGAGTAGTAGAAATTAGTCAACAAAGTAGTAGAACATAGACCACACAGCAGTAGAAATTAACAAAAAATAGTGGTAGAAATTAGTAGCAGCATTTGTAAAAATAGTAGCAGTAGTATGCGTAGGGATAGTAGTAGTAATTAGTAGTTGTAAATAGTAGGTGTAAATCTAAATCTAAAGTAATTATTTGGCAATTACATCACACACAAAGTTCGGTGTTTGCCCGGACTTCGCTTATAATTTGTGAACTACGTCTTGATGCCGATACTGAATGTCAGATATTTTTTTACGGCCGAAATAGGCTCGGAGCTAGGCTATTTCCTACCGAGTGACGGCCGGTATTAGAAAGAAAGACTTTTTCTATAATTTTTGAATGGTACACTCTGCTACGGTATAATACATTTTTTTTCAAATTGGCATTTTTCGCGTGACCCAAAAGCTGGTTTTTGAAAGATTACGAATAACCGAACATCTGGTATAAATCATCCCAGGCATCTTTTTCTTTTAACAACTTCCAAATCAGGCAGTCATTACAGCTAAATACCAGCAAAATAAATTACCCAAATCATTTGTTGTACAATAATATTTACTTCCGCTATTACACCTACATTACACAATGCTTTGTTTAACCACAAACTCAACCCAATTTGCAATGTTTGTAGCTTTAGATTAATAACCTATCTCTTCAAACATATTTTGTACGCAAACTGAAAGCAGGGTTATTTTTGGCTAACCTGACGTTTCTGCACAGACCATATTGTAAATAGGTTTCCGTTTTCAACACCTATCACAAAGTATTCAGATTTCTGATTAGCAAAGTAGCAGGTTAACAACAAAATGGGGAGCAAAAAACAATGGCGCGAATTGCGTGCGCTTTGTTAAGCCGCTAGCAAAGTTAAGAATACCTGCTAAATAATATTTCATAGACAACTCGTTTTAGTTATGTTGAAAAATCTATCTATCTATTTCAATGTGATACTGTAGCAAATAACAACTTGCTATACATTTACTTATGTTTTTAGAATCAACTAGTTTTAGGTTTGATGTCATTTTGTTTCATGAAAATTTTTCACATTAAAACATATTCTCAATAAAGCGGTTTGTTTCAATAGGTTATGGGCCCAGACACGACGGTCCTGTGGCTTTAAGATTTGTTTTTTGTCGGTAACTTGAGAGTAAGGCAGCTTAGTGTGCGATCGGAATTTTCATCCAAAAGAATTTTGAAAAGCAGAATTTAGTACCTCTCCCTGTGCGATCACCATGAGTTCCATGTACCAGATTGAGAAATTGGATGAAGGAAATTATGATTCCTGGAGCATTCAAATGCGCAGCGTGTTGGTGCATGCAGAGGCGTGGAAGGTGATGGACGGACAGCGGACAGCAGCTGAAGGTGCTAGATGGGATGCTCTCGATGAAAAAGCATTGGCAATGATTACGTTAAGCGTAAAATCGTCGCAGTTGTGCTACCTGAAGAACTGCACGTCTGCATCAAATGCCTGGAAAAAGCTCAAAGATGTGCATCAACCCAGTGGACCGGTAAGAAAGGTGTCACTTTATAAGCAATTGCTTGGTTTGCGGATGATAGAAGGTGACGCTATGTGTAGCTATATAAATAAGTTTTGTTCAACGATAGACAAGCTATCAGAAGTAGAGATTAAGCTAAGCGAGGAGCTAGCAGTTATAATATTGTTGTCAAGCTTGCCTAAGCAGTACGAGAACTTTGTAATAGCTATGGAAACACGAGACAGTTTACCTACTTTAGATGTGTTAAAAATTAAGCTACTGGAAGAAGGAGAGCGCAGAGGCGCAGAATACAAAGGTGCACATTGTAACGAACAACAGGCGTTTCATGCAAATACAAAGTCGGTACGGAAAAAGAATGTAGATAAGAAATATATTGAATGTTATAGATGCGGGCAGTATGGTCACTATAGAAATCAATGCAAAAATAAAGTAAAAGAAGCATCGAACAAGACGCAGCAACCGCAACGATCTTTTACAGTCCTAGCAGCAGCAGATGTGGGGGATCTAGAAGTTTCGAGCTGGTGTCTGGATAGCGGCGCAACAGCACATATGAGCTGCGTGCGTAATATCTTCACGAATTATGTTTCCCAGGAAGAGGATGTTGTATTAGCTGACAATAACGTTATACGTGCGGCAGGCAGAGGAGACGTCATACTTCAAACCGATTTGTGTGAACTGAAATTGGAGAATGTTTTGCATGTCCCAGGAATGAAGGGGAACTTTGTTTCAGTTAGTCGAGCTGTAGAACGCGGTTGTACAGTAAGTTTCAACAATAAATATGCCATTGTGAGCCAGAGAGGCAAGCAGATTTTGAAAGCAGAGAAGCAAAACAAGCTATTTGTGTTTGAGAGCAGAAGCAACAAATGTTTTGGCGCAACTGAATGCAGTGCAGCATTGTGGCATAACAGATATGGTCATTTAAATTATGGCAGTCTTATGAATCTCGCAAAAAGTATTATGGTGCGGGGTATAGAAAATGTGGATTTTTCAGACAAGGTGCCATGTCGGACGTGCATGAAGAGCAAGATACATACTCAGCCGTTCCCATCAGCATCGGAAAATCGGGCAAAGCAGTTGTTGGAGTTGATACATACTGACGTATGTGGCCCGTTTGAGAAGCGTTCTCTTGGTGGTTCGGCTTATTTCTTAACTTTCATAGATGATATGTCTCGACGCATTTTTACATTTTTTCTTAAGTCAAAAGACGAAGTCTTCGAAAAATTTGTGGCGTTCAAAACTATAGTAGAGCGTCAGACTGGACACAAAATTAAAGCATTACGTAGTGACAATGGTCGGGAGTACATCAATAAGCAGTTTGACAATTTTTTGAAGAAAAATGGTATAGTTCGTCAACTTACGGTGCCGTACAGTCCTCAACAGAACGGGGTCGCAGAACGAGCAAATCTCACTCTTGTTGAGATGGCAAGAAGTATGCTTGTGCATTCTAATATGCCTGAGTTTCTTTGGGCAGAGGCATTGCAGACAGCGTGTTATATTCGCAACAGATCACCAACAGCAGCCTTGGTTGGTATGACACCGTTTGAAGCGTGGACTGGCAGAAAGCCCAATGTGCAGAATATGCGTACATTCGGGTCAGTGGCAATTGGTTTGGATAAGACACGTCACAGTAAATTTCAGGCGAGAGGAAAAGAGTATCGCCTGGTAGGGTACTCATTGGTATCAAAAGCGTACAGGCTCTATGACAAGGAAAAACATCAGATTGTCGAAAAACGTGATGTTTTATTTGATGAACGTTTCGACGAAGCTCATCTTGATGACCAGATCGTGTTTGATTTATTACCAGAAAACTCACCAGCTGATGCATCGGTGCGTGATACAGTGAAGCTAATTTCAAGTATTGATAATGATAAGCGGCAAAAAGATACGTTCAGCGACAACGATATGGGGAGCGATGAATATGCTAGTGCAGAAGAATCAGACCTGGAGCAGAAACAGGTTTTGAAGATCGGACCCGGTAGGCCAAAACTGATGAAGAGCTACAATGTAATACACGCAGTACAAGCGGAAGAGATACCGTTGCCGCAAACGTTTAAGGAAGCAAGGAGCAGTAAGCATGCTTCGTATTGGCAGACAGCCATGGACGCAGAATATAAGGCACTGGTGGCAAATGGTACGTGGACGCAGACAGACTTACCTAAGGGCCAGCAGGTAATTGGTTGCAAATGGGTTTATACAGTCAAGAGGAACAAAGCTGGCGCTGTTGAACGCTATAAAGCTCGTTTGGTAGCCAAGGGATGTGCGCAGAAGTTTGGCGTAAATTATAAAGAAACGTTTTCACCGGTGTGTCGGTATGAAACGATACGTCTGGTTCTTGCCCTGTCTGTTGAGCTGAATCTATACTTACATCAAATGGACGTGTGCACGGCTTATCTAAACAGCGAGTTAAAAGATGTAGTGTATATGAAGCAGCCAGAGGGATATGTAGAAAAACCAATGGCGAAAAAGTATTGAGGCTCAACAAAGCTATATATGGCTTGAAACAAGCTGGAAGGGAGTGGAACTTCAAACTGAATGCAGCACTAAGTGAAATTGGTTTCATTCAGTGTCAGAATGAGCCATGCTTGTATAAGCAGGATATAAAAGGTAACCTTTGTTTGGTACTAATTTATGTTGATGACATACTTATAGCGTGCCAAAAGGAGACAGATTTGATACGAATCAAATCACTGATTTCGACAAAATTTGAATGCGTTGATAAGGGCCCGTTGCAGATGTTTTTGGGTATGCAAATTCAGCGCGATGGCGATATAGGCAACATATCGATGAACCAGTCCCTTTATATCAAAGATATGTTACAACGCCACAGCATGGAGCAGTGTAGAGTTTCCACAACTCCATTAGACAAAGGATTTCAAGTAGCTTGCGAAAGTGAAAAATGTGTGATTGAAGATCCCATGACATATCAGTCATCAATCGGAGAGTTAATGTGGCTAGCTTTAATTTCAAGACCTGATACCTACCACTCGGTTGTGAAGTTGGCACAAAGAAATAATAATCCACATAGTGAACATGTCACAGGTGTGAAGCATATAATGCGGTATCTAGCAGCTACAAAAGATTTAAAGTTGAACTACCGTGCATGTGGACAGGCGCTTGAAGGTTTCGTAGACGCAGATTGGGGTAGCGATATAAGCAATCGCAGATCTTATACTGGATATGTGTTTTTCCTGGCTGGTGGACCCATTTCGTGGAAGTCGGAGAAGCAAGGATGCGTGGCATTAAGCAGCACGGAGGCCGAATACATGGCATTATCATCAGCAGCGAAGGAAGCATTGCATTTGAGACGTCTAATGATTGAAATTGGCTGTGGTAAAGCTGATACACCCATTGTCCTGTATGACGACAATCTTAGCGCCCAAAATCTGGCAAAGAATCCAGTTTATCATGCAAGATCAAAGCACATTGATATCAGGCATCACTTCGTCCGAGAGGTTGTTCAGAATGGCGATGTGGAAATAAAATATCTTCCAACTGAAAATATGATAGCGGATGTTCTAACAAAAAATCTGTCGAAAACAAAGCACTGTCATTTTGTGAAATTAATGAGTTTAAATTAAATAATAGAAAAAGTTTAATGTAAACAGACTCACATTGAGGAAGGGTGTTGAAAAATCTATCTATCTATTTCAATGTGATACTGTAGCAAATAACAACTTGCTATACATTTACTTATGTTTTTAGAATCAACTAGTTTTAGGTTTGATGTCATTTTGTTTCATGAAAATTTTTCACATTAAAACATATTCTCAATAAAGCGGTTTGTTTCAATAAGTTAGAACTGCCACACTATAGTTTTTATAGCTAGCTTTCTTAAGATTTGACAGAAAAAATCTTAATAAATCTTTCCGCATCACATTCCATTCATCCATGACTCCTGAACTTTTCGTCTTTTTAAACAAGCAACTGTATGTATGATTAATATCCTTCGTTAAAACGCAATGTGTTTGGCTTTTTAAGTCGACATTTGCACACTAGAGAGATATGATTATCCATAATGAGATTTGGAGAGTACAAATATGTACATACTGCCAGAGAATGGATAAAATCAAAACCAAAACAAAAAAATGAAACGCGCACAAAGCAAAGGTGAAAGGCAATAAATAATAATAACAAGCACGAGCATAACGCAACAGACACTTACATACCAAGTTCATATCTCTACAGCGGACAAGTAGCCCATGAAGAAGAGCTACTAGTTCAAAAATAATGTCTAGCAGTACTCGACTTCGACTGTTGGCTTTGTAATGCGAAAAGAGACACTGGATAATTAATTTCTCGGCAATATATCTGAACACTGTAGGTATTCGATTGCATAAGAGACAACCGTCCACTGCCAATGACATCTTCGCAGCAATAAGCCGCTGTTGGGAAATTGAGCGGGAAATGGTATAGTGTAAAATGGGACTCATCTTAAACTACTAGAGAAATGTGCTTTTCGGTGGCTCTCATCACTCAGGACGGACCACCCAAGTGACGTGCGAAGACTACGTAAAAAATCCAACCCATTATTGCTTGTTACAAACTTTCACACTCTTCCCAAGACCCATAACCTGGCCCATCTTTATACTCGCTCGATCCTTGCCCCAAATTGAATAAATAAATGAAAAATACAAGACAAATAATGCAATTAAGTTCTCTGTGAGTCTATACGTTTTTATTTCAGCTGAGTAGGAAATAGTACTGCCCAATTTCATAGTTTTTCAAAAAAAATTCGGAGGAATCTGAAATTTAATGACATATACATAATTCAATACTCAGTTCCGATAATTTTAAGTTATTTTTCCACGGTTAATAGAATTTTTACACCAGATCTATGGGAAATAAAATTAACAAATTAAAATACAGTTTCAATTATTTTTCGTTCAATTAAAAACCATTTCATTTTTTTTTTTGTGTTTTACCGGGTCGAGGTCAAGGGTATGAGTAAAAACAAATGATTTGCGGTTACCGTAGTGTAACCGAAATATATTGGAAAGAAAAATAAGTGACCTCGAGCCGGTAAAACACAAAATTAAAAATGGAAAGGTCGCAAAAAAATCATTATTAAAAACCATTTCCTTTACAATTTTAGTTATATTTAGTTAATCAGTTCAATCATTATCCTCTGAGTCCTCTTTAGGATTTTCGTTATGAAATCTTGAGTAGAAATGAGCTCTTAATTTTCTGAACAGCTAACTCAAAAACCAACTTTCCATTTATAAACTCAAAAAGAATTCTCGTGCTTGTAGTGGAACTGCGAAGCTGGTATTCCCCACACCCGATATGTACACAGGGGATGATTCCACCTCTTCATCCTACAAGCAGTTGCCGGATTTCGATTAGACAGTGTGCTGTTCGGGGCCTGTAACTGATGAGAGCGAGGCTTCGACAATCGGAAATTTTATGTTAAAATGATAGGATACTATTCAGAAATACATCACATGCCAATTTCTTTCATTACAAGACTACAAATACTCAAAAAAAAAACTCTGAGAGCATACCTTGACTGCATTCCGACCCACCGTATGGCAAAGAATTCTGCAGGGTGAGTTTTTGCGACTTCTACCCGACCAATACTATTCAATGAGGATTATAAAAAACAACTGAAAAATCCACTTTTGTTGTAGGTGCCTTCCTGGATATAGAAACCCCTAAATAATGTCCAGTCTGAGGCAATAGTCTGATTCCTGGGTGAGGAAGGGTGAGTAGGAAAGGTGAATAGGAGAACACCGCAATGGAGAGTTCTCTCACCTCTCCTTTGGGTCATTGTTATCATCGACGTCCTGAGGGAGTTGTTGCCAGGCGAAAGTCCGTGGACACCCTGTTTGACTTGATGTACCTAAACGTGATTGTAAAAAGCTACACGTTGTGTGGACTCGTAGGCACATGGGTCTGATTTTGTACAGGAAGCTATCCTGGGAGTCAAATATGGAGGTAAAAGGCATCGGTTACTGAAGGTAACCAAGGTAAACCACTGGTTTTACGAAACAACAGTTAGACCAATAATGTTATACGGGATGATTGTCTGGTGGAACTCACTGTTGGGATCAATAGGGCGCTTCGGACAGCACCCGCTCTTGCGCTCAATGTTATGCTAACCATGTTGCCTGTGGGCAGTGCCAGCAAGAAGTCTGTTTCAGGCGGAGGTGGCCGGAATCAAGGAGACAGTCGATTGGCTACTCATCATGGTCGGAATTAGGGCTTTAGGGTATCTAATTATCAGGTTGAAACTGGTCGGGGAGTGCCTGACTTTCCTCTCAGCCGCATCAGAATACTTTGATATTGAACTGTGAGGCAGGCAGCTCGGCAGGGTACCCTTGAAGTCATTACTCCAAGCAGGGAGAAGATGGTCGCTGATCTGGCCACCTACGGACTTCTATTGGATAAATAGGCTCTATGGTGGCTCAGCGATCGCTGGGCAATTATCACGATACGTAGGATTGCAAGGACTCTCTGACCGGTGATGAACCGCAGGCGTTCGAAGAAGCTCCGGTCGCTAACAAAGCGGGAACTCTTGATCCTCCAAAGAGCTCCGACCGGACATGGTCTATAAGGTATTCATGCGATTAGGCTAAATTTAGTATATGACCCTTTTCCCCACAGATGTCTGACTTATCTCTGCGGGGACTACTTCATCAACCTTAACATCATACAACATCATAGTGCGACTCCAAAAATACTCAAAAAACACCGAGAACACAAGATGCGCACCATGCCTGTGTTCCAACCTAACGTACGACAATGAATGTGGCGGAGTAAATTTTTACGACTTCTAGCCGACTTAC
Source organism: Anomoia purmunda (assembly GCA_951828415.1). Classification (NCBI taxonomy): domain Eukaryota; kingdom Metazoa; phylum Arthropoda; class Insecta; order Diptera; family Tephritidae; genus Anomoia; species Anomoia purmunda. Next base: position 27,530,343 of record OX639996.1, on the reverse strand, counting down.
TACTGGTAATTTTTAAAATAGACCTTAGTCCAATTTTTAATAGTACTTTTGAAATACACCTCTGCGCTTTGTCTATTCTTTTAGAGATGCACGTCATCACTCTACGCTTTGTTGGAAAAAATGACTTAATAAATGAATACAATATTCGTAGTTTTTCCAAAACCTTTACCATTTCCAAACACTTTTACGAATATTTCTCTAGCAGAGTTAACATTTCAGCAAACATCAACAGCTGCAATCTTTCATTCAAGCATTCAACCGCCATTCAAGCCAACTAAGTAATGCAGCTCTCTCACTCCATTCGCTTGCCATTCGCATTTCTTCACTGTTTCAATGCGCGCTTTCTAATGTTTTTGAAAAAATATTTTCACACATTCATAATGTTGAAGAGGAATTTGAAGTAAGACAGACAAACAGTTAGTCAAGAGTCAAAACTCCATGCGCTCAACTTTGCACTCAACTTTACTCAGCTATTCATAGTAAATGTAAAGGCATTTGTGGCTGGTGTGGCAACGATTGCCTTTTTTATATTGCACGCTCATTTTGCATACCTACATATATACCTATGTATGTATGTGTATGAGTATGTGTGTGTGTGTGCGTGAGCGGATAACAAGTAGGATAAACGGGACAGAAAAATAAAAGGAAAATATGCGGCATCGCACTGACAACGTTGAAACAGCAACAATATGCAGCGAAATGACAGTCGTGAAGGCGACATGATTTATTATTAACAGAGAAGCAAACATTTACATAAATAGACACACACACACACACGCACACACGCGCACTTGCAATGCTACTTGCATACAATTAGGCAAACAGACAGACGACAGACAGCAATACAGACAAGTGGAGTTGGGAAAGTGTAGCGCAAGCCGCTTATGTTGTTACAAAAGAAAAGAAAGCTCCATACTTTGGCTACTTCTCCTGCTATTGCTGCTGTTGTTCCCACAAAGTGATTTTCCCGCAGGATATTTGCCTTACACATAGTTTTTTTTTTTTTAAATCGCCGTGACTAGTTGGAGTGTAGTAGTGTGTTATGAATTCATAAGTTACGTAAATTTGTATGTAAATAAAAGCATATCTATGAAATCAGTTTGACTCGACTCGAAAGTCAAAGCGAGTAAAATGTGCTCGAAGTGAAAGCATTTTATTTATTTACATACATACTTAAATACCATTGAAATGAGCATATATGAAACTATTGTGTGTATATCTTTATGCAAAGAAGAAAATATTTCGATACGATTATGTATGTATGCTAAGTTATGACGGGCAGGCATATTATGTCAAAATGATGCCGCCAAAAGTTTGTTTAGATTGATTTAATATATAAATTGCACGATAAAAGTCAACCGAGTTCTTTAAGATATTTAAAACACAGAGTAACAAATTTTCAGAAATTCTCATAAGCACGGCATTTAATTAGATACATAACTACTATAAGAGAAGGAGTAAAAGTTAATCAATAATTATTATAGTAAGATAAAAATGTTCGAGTAATCTATAGTCATTATTCAAAGACCTATATTATAAAAATCTTGTCATAATAGTTATCATCGAAATACATATATTTAGGTCATCAAAGACTTTTATTTGGGACTTACGTATTGTATGTTATAAAAGTTTTCTCATAATAATAAGTATCAGCATTTAGGTTTTCAAAGGCTTTTATTTTGTGATTTATATTACAAAAGTCTTCTTCTAATAATTATGAATCTGAAAAAAAATGTTTAAGTCTTGAAGGGCGGGACCTTTTTAGGTCCATTTCGGGATTATTTGAGTACTGATGCGGGTTTACTTCGAAATAATTATGGGACCGGTTCGGGAACACTTCTGGAATAATTCGATAACATTTTGAGTCCCGAAATAGTTTCGTCTTTACAGACTTAAAAAAAGATTCCTTACTCATAATTACAGTAGAAGTCCGATAATCCGGAACGCTCGGGACCGGTTCGGTGCCGGACTACCGAAAATTCCGGTCTATCGGGCGGTAATTACAAGAAACAAGATGGTCACTGTACAGTTAGAACGAAACTCACTTTTTTTTTTTAAACAGTTTCAAAAGTTACGTTTACTGCGATGTAAAAGTACACAAAACAACAACGCCCAAAAAATGGCGAAGACGCTTCGTGATTGATTAACGGTGCTGCAATGCACCTAAATTTCTTGTGACAGCTGAGACTAGCCGGCCGCTAATTGTTTCCGAACAATACCGAGCGCTTCCGGATGATCCCGAACTACCCCGAAAACTTCCGAATAGCTCTCGGCTTTTTTATTTGCTTTAAAAACACACTTTTGGAGAAAACCAAAATTTTTACAATTTTCCGGAGCGATGAAGGACTATCGGGCATTCCAGACTGTTGGATTCCGGACTAATGGACTTCTACTGTGTTAAGCAAATATAATATAAATCACAAAATAAAAGTATTTGAAAGGCGAAAAAAATGTAATATAATTCCGAAAATAATAATTATTGTTGAAAATGGTTTTTACTTAAAATTATTATGCAAAGACGTTTATTATACATATAAGTTTCAAAGTAAGAAATATCGATAACTTGCAAAATTTGTCTGACTCATAATTGATATCAAAAGGCTTGTATAATTCTTATCAAAATTGGGATGACTGTTTTAAAGCTCAACTGTCAAATAATTATTATTGCATACATCAAACAAATTTTCCGCTGAAGCCATGAATGTCACAGAACAACGGTTTTCGGAATATTTTCAAATTTCAGTTTTTTTTTAACTTACCGAATAAAAATCAAATAAAAAAATGGCACTCTTATAAGAGATTCAGTAAAAAAAAATATATGTTTGTTTTATGATTCTTAGATTTTCGACCTCTCGACTACTTATTGGTCGATCTCAACCCACTCTTTCAGCACTGTGGATCATGAAGCATTTTTTTGAAACACCTAGAGTTTATCACTGTTTTCGAAAAAAATTTAAAAAGACTAAAATACTTAGAAGTGTTTCAAACTCGATGTTTTCGCCATTTTAGTGTAACTAAACTAGCCCATTGTTACCTCATTCCCCCATTGGTATTATTGATATCGCAATTTCATTCATTTTATTTTTTGCTGAATACGCTTGCCGTTCTTTTCACTTTCAACACCCTGGTTATGACATAAACAGGTTGTTCAAGGAGTTTGACGAACAAGATGATCCAAATCGATTTTAATATTCATAAGGCTATTCAATTTGCTTTAACAAAAATAATAAAACCAAACGGTTCACCAAATACGAAGACATTCAAAATTTTTTAGCCTTTTTTACGCTTAAGAAACTGAAAGTTGAAAATATTTCTCAATAAAATGTAACGATCATAGCTGGATTCAGGGTAAAATTTTACATCACATTGTTGTATCAAATGTCATGGGAGCGGAATTAGCAAGGTGACCAAAATATTGTTTTGAGAGAATTGCAAATTTTATTCTCGATTTTGGCAGAATACGCCTACGTTAATAGCCTTACTTCCTATTTTTTAAATGTAAGAATCTTCATAAAATGGTTGTGGAAATTTGAGGGCTAAACTTTAGCTGAAAATTACAAATTTCAGTGGATTGGCGTCGTATAATGATGCCAAGTGATATTTCTTTAACCTTTCGCACACAATTATTTTATTATTTCAGTTAACTTTATACATAGATTTCTTTTGCGTTGAAAAACTTCAAGAAAATCAGTATACGACTACCGTTCAACATTTAGTGTTAAATATGTTATTCTAAATAGTTCAATAACAAATTTATAATCATATCAAAACGAAAGAATTTCAAAACCACTTTATTTATTTTTTTATTATTATCATTTCGAGGTGTGGTGTGTCACTAATTAGAATTAGAAAAAAATGTGTGTCTGCAATTTTAATTTTGCTTAAAATACAAACGTTTGCGTACGTCAGAGAAATTTTCATTGCACGGGTTTGAGAGTTTTTGTATTAAATATCTCAAAGCATGCGTGGCATGATGCTGCCAATTTATCTACAAAAAAGTAACCTTTGTCATAACAAACAATGCTCGACTCTTAAAAATACTTCGGTAGCGATAAAATTGAATCATTTTGCCATTTATATTCACCTGAAATCTAGTTCAGAAATCTTGTTAAGTTATAGGATTTTTTTTAATGAAAGAATAAAATCTTTAAAAGATACTCCGTTTAGTTTGAAGTCTCCTTCGTTTGCCAACAATAAAGTTTGGTCCAATGGCATAAGTTTACTTACAAAAAATACAACCCTACATAAATCGCTAAATCAAAAATGTACTTGTGAACAATTCACATTGGGAAACACCCCTGAAAATGTTCCATTTTCCGGACTTCCATTGGAATTTTAGTTCTGTGCGGAGTATAAAACTCCTGTGCATCTCGAAACCCTTCTTCTTTTTCGTTTCTGCTTATCATCAGACGATACCAATATCACTGAAGCAATCGTCTGTCTATCAACATGAAAATTATAACATCTTCATGGATCTTTTAGTTCCACAAAAATCTTAATCAACTTTCACACATCATTGTTAATATGAAATTAGTTAGTTATTTTAAATTAATTCTGTCGCTTTAATTTTTTATCGGACTTTTTTCGTATTATTTATACATAATATATTCATTCAAGCAATTCTTATTTGAATTGAAACCAATCTTACTAAACATTAATTTCAATATATCACACAAATATATTGTTAGTACATAAATAAATTAAATAAATTTGCCCATTAACTTGAAAATATATTTCGACGAATTTTCGGCAGATCCAAAAACTGTACTATAAAGTGGCCACCTCTTCTTGAGAGTGTTCTACAGCGAAAAATAAGCAAAAGGACCTATAGAAAGGGCCTATATAATAATTGTCGGTTCCAGAAAAATTAAATAAATAAATTGCAATAAACAAAGCTGTATACATGTGCAGATGTATGTGAAAAAAGTCTTTCTCGCATAAGTATTTCCATCAAATGCTCTTTTCTAGCTATATTTTTAATATATCATAAATATCGTAAACTTACTTTTGTATTAACTTCTACAATATCTTCATTCTTTCAGTCTTTGCTCACCCACGTTTCGCGACCTACCAAGAACACTTTGAACAAATTGGGCGTCTTCACCGTATCCTCATTTCATGCATTTATTTGTGCGCGTTCACCATCTTTGCTCAATAATTTACTGGCTGGTCGTGGTGCCACGAAGCGTCGACCACCGATGCTCTCCCGTTCGAATAGCGGCTCCAGTCGACGATCTATGCAGGTGAGTGGAAAATTTTTGAATGTTTGACTTATAATTGAAACCTGATTAAGTAAAATGGGAAATAAAATAGCTAAATACTGAAGTCAATTTGAAGTTAACAATTTTTGGCATAGAAAATAGTGTACTAGGTTATAATTTTTATAAAAAGCGGATAAAAAGAGTGTCTAAGTTCAGTATCGACTAATCTGACGAACGCGTGAATGATCGATAGGTCCAAACGGAACGGAACGCATCTGCTTGAAGTTACAAATCGTATTAATCTACAAGGTGACGCTGTAATCGAGGTTTTCTTAGAGCCCGTATTCAGGGCCGAAATAAATATTTTTTGAGAGAAATCAATCCTCTAGGTGGCGCTGTAAACGAGATATTTGGTAAATGTGTATTAGAGAAAAAATATGTTCAGATGGTGGTAGATTATTTCATATTCTTAGGTGTAATATGGCACACTTTTGCGAAAAAATAGACCCGCAATACCGCAATTGTTTTGAATAAAACGTGTATGCAGTCTGGTTCGGAACACAACAATAAACCGTATCAAAAATACGGCATGTTCGAAATTTGTTTTCACTCCAAGAAAACCTTGGGACTGACCGTCCCATCATCAGTGCAGAGGATGGTATTATTACTGGGCAATGCTTAATGGGAGTACACGATACTCGAATTAGATAATCCACTTGCGATTTTTGCCGTTGCTGCAAAGACTGGTAAAATACAATATAAAGCTTCGTCTTGATACTTCTCAGGAAAATACGATGGTTCTGTTTATTCCACGGGAACTGGCTGAAGATAACAAAAGAGCCCTTTTTAGTGACATATAAATAAACCTTCCCACCAGGCGAGGCAAAGTGAGACCTACAGTAGTTTTTGAATGGCAGAAGTGGACTGGGAGATTTGCCAGTGCCCACCAAAGGACTACCGTTAACTAAAAAATGGTAAAGTAAAAATGAATGGTTGAAATAAATGTATTAAAATAATTAGGGGCGTATCCAGTTGGTTTAAAGGTAGACAAAAAATTTCGCAGGCCTGTAGTACCGGCGTAATACTCAGTGTTCCTTAAATTTAAATTGTTAAAAACTGGGCCTACTCCGAACAATAAAAATATGAAAAAATGCATAGTGGACTAGGTATAATTGAGTTATTGTCATAGTCGTAATTTTTCAAACCAATTTTTTTGTAAATTGCCCATAACTTTTGAATTGAAGAAATTGTTCAGTCATCAAAACTGTATACTATAAGGATCTGAATCGATATTTAGCATTATTTTTCAAATATTAACAGCTTAGTTTTTCAAAGAACTTAAATCTTTTGATATTGCCGACAGTGGGATCAGATTTGAAGGCACACATTCCGATGTAAATTATCAAACTAAAAATAAAAAATTGAAAATATTCTTTTTATTTTTATAAAAAAAAAGAGTATTTAAGTCTGGTGTGTGCTATTAGGTAAGGTCATGATTGGTCCACTAAAATATCATTTGCTCACATTTATGTATATTCAATAAATTTTTTATCAGTGTAAATAATTATAATTACTTTGCACTTGAAAGCTTGGTCTAGCTCTTCTTCCCAAAAGCGATTAGATTTGGATTTTTATATAATAATACTTTGTATATTAATAACTTAAATTTTTGGTCTTGCATCTTTGAATAGATAACACAGATGATTAGCAGCATTTAGGATATTCACAAAATAATTAATAACACCTACCATTACAAACCTTTTGAAAATTTGTTCAGTGTAACTAAATACTAAACTAGCACATGCTTGTTAGCTCCCTTCTCAGAGACATTTAATGTTAGGCGAATTGATAAGTTGCTAACGTAGGTGGTGCTATTGTAGAGATGTTAGAGAATTAACACCATTCCCTCATACATATTTACACCTATTTACTTTTCTTCTCCTGGTACTTATTTATGTATATCTTTATCTTTTTACTTCGCTCTGTAATGCACAAACGTGTGTATCCTTTTTATGTCCTTTAGCTTCGAACACATGTTTCGCAAATTAAATTAAACTATTATGAAAGTCATGCAAGCTGAGTTTTCTCAGAGGCGCAACAAAAAACTATTACACACATACATACATATATAAATTCATATATTGCGTAATAAATACACAACCCCACGCAGAGCTGACGGACTCGGTACATGGCCTATAGGAAAAACGACTTCAGTGCAGCTGGTAAAGTCTCTAATTTGGCACTTATGCCTTAAATTAACAAACGTGATACTGTGCTTTATTATATCGTATGAGTAATCCTCAACTGAAATCGTTCAAAACAATTTACGCGCTATATGTATGTAAATATATCATACAGGGCGTATACGTAATAAAACTTTATCTGTGGTTAGGTGTAAACAAAAAGGTTTTCTTTTTAAGATGCCTTTCCTGAAAATGAAATTTTATAATCACCTTGGTCCGAAGAAGAAGAGGAAGAAGCAGAGAAATGTATACCCATAAACAACTATACAAAAATCCTGAGCACGACGGACACGGACAATATTCACTCATTCATTCATTTCTTGGAATAAAAATAATTAGTAGATTAAGATTAAAGTATTGAGAACCAAGATAAATATAGGGATCAAATTTTGTATAAATTATGTTTGAATGACTAACAACTTCTCGCCATAAAATGGGCAAAATGTGATAACGACCGCATCTACCTACCATACGATTAAAAAAATTTTAAATTTTGTATCAGTTTATAATATCTTTTGTATGCGCTTGCCCACAACATAATTATGCAGTTTCATTCTTGTTACTAATAAATAAGTTAATACTTAATTCCATTAGATTAAATGAGGTAAATATTTTTTGGGATGAATTGAAGAATGACAGTTCGTTTTGTGTATGGTGAATTGAAGGCGGATCAAAGTCGGCCGCCTCAGTTGTAATAAATATACATATGTAAGTATATACTAAAAAATTGTGAAAACGTCCTATTATGCGTAGCTAAATAAACTTCTTACCTCAAGCTAATCAGAGTTTGGAAATCTATCGTGGTCGTTCTTGTCGAGCTGTGGAATTTCAAGCAAAAAAAACAGATTCCTTTTTTAAAACAAGCTTCCTTCTCACTTAAAAAACAAAAATTGCTAATATAAATCAAATTGAAAAAGTTTTTTTTTCCAGCAAGCTCGACTCAAGCCTCACTTTTTATTGTGCGCAAAATTTCTTTTTTTTCACTTTTTACTTACTATGACTTTTGGGATAACATTCTGGTTATATGTAGTAAAAATTTGTCACACAAAGTTGTGTTTACTTTTAAAGGAACAATTACTTACTTACTTAGAATTCGATTACAGAATGCAAAAAAAAAAAAAAAGTAACAAAATTAACCTAGCTTTGCAAATTGGATCACTGTCCGTCGAGCTGAACCGATTTACCTATGCCCTATGTCTAACTATCTGCCAGTGTGAACGTAAACTAGTAGTAGTAGTTGAGCAGAAATTAAATTTGATACTCGCTTCAGTTATCAAAAATAAAAAATGTATACAAAACCCCATAAAGATCAGGGCCTTTTAGATTATATCTAGCTCCCATCGACCTCATTTCGTTTCAAATCTCCTTCATTTAGACAGCTAAAATGATAAAATTGTGTAATCTATTTTTATATCGTTCGTGCGAGATATACCAAAATCATCTATATCAGTGCTCTATTAGGTAAAAAAAAAATATTTCAAAGCTACAGTTATCTTAATAGTGGCTTATGTTGGGCGCGTAATGTAATTTTCTAGATTGGAAGAACACACACAATAAATAGTATTGGCGTTTCTGAGATGAGAATAAACTTTAGGTTTAAATGATTAGTGAGATGAATCTACTTTTATTATCACATTACGATATAAGATACATCAAGGCAACGGTAAAGGCAGAACTCTATATATATATAAATATATATATATATGAAACTTGGAATAAAAACAAACTTTCTCAATATTTTTCGCAATAGTAAAACAACATTCAACAGATAAGTAGGTATTTTTGAACCTGTTCTCAGAACTTAAAATATGTTAAAATATTATTTTCGAGAAAATTACATCAGGATTCTTATCAGAAAGAAATTTCCACGCAAAGAACGCAGAATTTTACTGAGAATAAAATAAATATAAATAACTCAAAAATATTTATTCTCTTTTTCATTAACATTCACCCTTCTAGCTAATGGAACTTTTATCGTGCACACCATTGATGTTTATTTTTTATTTTCCATGGAATTGGTATCTGTATACGAGAATTTTGTCCAACCAGACCCCAAGTGAAAGTGTTTGGATAAAATTTCCTATAATTCAAATATTTGCATGTAAATGATTTAAAATTTAGTTTGTCCATGCGGTTATATTAATTTCCTAAAATTCATGCAATTTGGTTTTTGGTCGATTATGCTTTGAGAAAATTTCGGCTTGACGTAGTAAAATTGTGAGCATGCAGCTGAGCAACATTTAAAAACTTAGTTTTTCGAAATAATTTTAAACAAGCTTGTACATACTTATGCAATGATTGGCAAGTAATTCTTTCAAGTTTTCCAGTTATCGAAATAGCTGCCCGAATGTCAAAAAATGTAAAAAAGGATTCTTACAAAATGCAACCAATTTTTTATTATACACCGTGCTTTGCCGCCGCAATTTTAGCTACCTATATTACTATAACTTCAGAATCAGGATCTTTCATATGCAAATTTATTTTATAACATAGTTTAAATCTACCTTAGCAGTTGTGGTCTTTTTGGCATATGTTTTGTAGAAGATTCTAAGCTTCATAAAAGTCAGTTTTTTTTTTACGAGAATCTTTAAAAAATCTACAAAACATGAACACGCCATATTTTCAGACGAAGCTCATTTCTATCTGATCGAATACTTAGCCAAACAGGAAAGCTTAATTATAAAGTAGTTAGTAAACGCACGGTATCAATTCTTTTCTAACTCAAATTTCAAATTATTGACTTTTTCTTATATTTCAAAGGAAGTCCACAGTTTAACGTTTACTAAAAAACTTAAAAAAATGTTAGCCGTAATTTTAACTTTACATTGTATTTGAAGATTGAGAAATTTCCCAAAAAAAATATTTTAATAAAAAAAATTAACAATAATTCCAAAACAAAAAAAAAAAGATTTCGCAAGAAATATCAAAAGACGCGGGGTGTTCTTCCGGCTAAATAAAAATTAAAGTACTAGAGTACATAATTATACTCTACGTGACCCTTAAATTTGTATGTTACCTAACTGGGCTCACCGATTTTCAAATAGTTTTTGTTTCATATAGAGAGCCTCGTCTGGGTCGTCAAGTTCCTAAAATTCTACTTTATCCGCCTCTCTATTAAGACTGCACTGCTGGATATAAATAGTACAAAAAAAAAAAAAAAAATACACACATATCTGTGTATTTGCATTTTTGTGTGGCACGTACAAAATTTGCATATTCTAGTATCGTACGTGCAACTCTTAATCCGTGTGTAATAATTTTATGCCACTATATAAAACAGCTGCTACATAAGTATCGCATACCTCCTTTTTTTCGTTTTTTTTTGTTTATGTAAAAACTACAATAGCTCAAAATTATATACCAAAACCACTCTCGCTTCACACATTTACCTTTCGGCTAAAGTTGAAACAAAACTTCGTTTTAATTAGCCATCCGAAAAACTACCTAGATACCTTTCCCTCCCTACATGTCATATAATTAACACTAGACTGTATTTTGTATTTTGCGCTTTTTTGTTTTTTTTTTTTAGAAGTGATGTTCTAATTTAATATAGTTTTCAAAAGCTTGTATATGATTACTCATTTAATTGCATATTCACAAAAGTCTCGCTAATATGCAGAGCAAATCAAATTAGCGCTTTCAAATTATAACCTTGTACTAGGAAAATGAATTTGTATACATACGTGAAAAATGTAAAATATGTAAATTAAAAAAAGGTAGTGCTCGTCTATCTATTATCCATACAACTTTGCCTGCAACACTAATTATGTTGGCAATTTATTTACTTTAGATGTAATCGAAAATAAATTGAAAATAAATAACTATGTATGTATATTTAGTTTATGTAGATGCACACTCTGAATATCACTAGTTTTTTTATTCGTCCGTTTAAATTTTAAAACTAGACTCACAATACTCGACAACTCTTTGGCATTAATTGAATTTAATTTGTAAACAAATTATGATAGTTCAATTTATAATTGTTGTCAGGAAGGTTGCAATTTAGATTAAAAAAAAACAAAAACTTAAACATACGAGAATTCACTGAAAAGGTACCCTAATGCGAACTGCATTAGTACTGGACTAGTTCGCTGCCAATTTGTTTACTTTCGATATAATCGAAAAATAAATAACTATCCATGTATAAATACATATCACGTAAACTAGATACATATATTTATTCAGCGGTGTTTTATTTTGAAACAACATTGAATATTCAACAATACGTTGATACTAATTGAGTTTAATTTGTTAATAAATTGTGCTCAGTTCAATTTATACATTTATATCCATATTCATATCCAAAGTGGTTAGGAAGGTCATAAGTTTTATTTGAATAAAACTTATTCATATTTATATACATATGGACTGGTACTGAACTGGTTCGGGTTTAATGAATTTAGAACCACAACTAGTTCGCTTTAGTTATTTTATAAATTTGACTTATAGCTAGTGATTAATTTTTTGACGTAAAATACGTCTTATGTTACGAATGTCATGGCGAAGTTGTAATTATAGAGTTTCCCAAAAACGCTAAGAGAACATTTAAAGCAATTTTTTTCAAAACATGTGGTATTTTGAATAAACCCCTTTAGATTTACCAGTGTATGCATTTGGTGGTAAATGTTTACTTTCATTTTCAGAACTTAAGTCATCTAATGTAAAGGAAATATTCTTGTATACAATATAATTGCAGAACTCTATTGAACGGAATCTGCATGCAGGAGAATTAATTTGGGCTCCTGGCTGGAAACGAAGCAGCCGATATGAAAGCCACGAAGGGTTCAGTGGCAACCTCATATGGAGTGCCGATTCTGGTTAAAATATGTTTAATTACATCAATTCTTCTGGCGAACGGAAGGCCAAATGTCCCGAGACTCGTGGCAGTTCTCATCTATTCTTATCCGTTCGGATCCCACATCAGAAGACTTGGTATTGCCTACAATGATTACTGACTGCAGAGATGAAATAGCACAAGAGGCAGTGGAGCACCTTTTGTGCAAATGTCCTGCTCTGATGTAGAAACGTAAGGCCACTCTGGGGTCCTTGGAGTATAATTCTCTACAGGATTTGTGCAAATATAGCCACATAACAACATTCTAAAATTTACCAACTGCTTTAGTTGGTCTTAAAACGAAATAATCCGGGTTCTATGGTATCTCATTCAGTTGCTTTTTGGACGTTGAGCTCCTTCGCCGGCATTTTAATCTAACCTAACTTACATATGCAACGTAATAAAACAAATAATAATTTGGCGCTTAAATCATAGATCGATGTTTGACCGAAATTTTCGGAGCTTTACCATTGTTTGCCGAGAGTCGATCGCAATTATTTAGAATTTTCCCACAAATCAAAAATTGCAAGCTCTTAAGTTGGTGAAAAATCTACACAACTGATTGTTCAGATAAAGGGTTATCCGTTATAACTCGTATACCAAAGCAGCTAATAATATAGAATTTGCGGTTTCCTTCTTTCCCTTGTCGTTGGTAGCTCCCATTGCTCTGATATGTATGAGGTTTAATTTTGAAACTCCTACACTTAGATAGCTAAAACTATGAAATTGTTTGGGCTATTAACTTATCAATCATAGAATATGTATTGGGAAAGTAAACAAATGGAGATTGTAACAATTATAATATTCCTGGGAATACGATTGCGTCAAACTGGGCTACATTATTTGCTAGAAAATGTCCCTACTACAAAACAACAAAGTATGATTGGCAAATTATTAAGGATATTTCCCGCAGATAGTACAAGAGATATAATATATAAAACTTTATAAATTTATTTATCATGTTTTACTTTACATATTTTAGTATATTGTATTTGAGGGAAATAATATGTGTGTAACAATTGAATATTTTTAGGTTTATAATGCCGTAATTTAAATTAAATGTTTTTATTTTCATGAAGGCTTCGGTGCGAAAATTCTCGAAAATCGCCCTATGATTTTATATCTTGCTTTTTTTTAATAAAAAGATCAAACTATTTTTTGGCATATGTGAAGTAGTTGTTGTTTATGGAGTATTCTTTAATTCAAAAAATTGGAGAGAAAAAGGAAAATGATAAGCTTAGTCAGTAAAGAGACAGAAATCAGCTACCATGATAGAATGAAACAACTATTGCTTTTATGTTATTTGCTTATTTTCACATATTGTTTTGCCAAGTTTGAAAAAAAATATGAGTCATAAATTATTGGCAAACCTTTCCAGAATATGGGGTATATTTATCAACTGCTATCACTTATTCTACGCTTACGGCTAACGTGTGTGGTCCGACACAGCCCGCAAGCTAAGACTAGGGCACAGGGCATATATTTTCATCGATATACTAGATATAGAGATATAATGTGTTAGATTTACAAAGCCAGATTTAGTTGAATAGTAAAATTATCACAGATGTATTTTATCTTTCGACCGAAAAAAATTGTTAGCGATATTTTTCGGCGATTTAACTTTCCCTTTTAGAGATACCTTTTTCTTTTACATGCTAAAATTATTAACTCGATTTATTTTTTAATTTGGATTTTGAATTTTGCGGCTCATTCAATTTAAACTCAATAATGTGAAAGTCTGAGATGTGTACAAATGACGGTTGATTTTTGAATTTTTTTTTTTTAATTTTGATCCCACGCTCATTTTTCACTTGGATTTTTTATATAAATTTTCGTTGATTTCTAATGTTTTTTTTGTTCGTTCATATAAACTGAAGGCCTTAAATAAAAAGCCATTTTAAGAACAAAATTTCCAAAAAGTGTCAAAAATCTACCGGCATTTTTAGCCACTTGAGACTTTCACATTATTATGTTAAAATTAAATGAGCGACAAAATGACATGCCCATTAAAAAAACCACAATTCGAATTAATAATTTTAACATTTTTTAAAGAAACCAATACATTTTAAAGATGTTTTTTCTGGTGTGAAAAAATAAAAATCAAAACAATAACGCTTTTCGAGAAATTAAATTTTAAAAAAGTGTATTTTTCATTTTTGGCAATTTTTTTCCTTCGCATTTTATGTTCAACTAATTACTAATATTTTGTTTGAATTAGAAAAATCGGTCATTTTAAGAGAAGTTATGGGCATTTAAAAAAGAAATTTCAATAATGTAAAAATACGATTTCCACATCGAATTTAAAATCGCCGAAAAATATCGGGTAAAATTGTTTTCGGCCAGAGGATAAAATACGTGTCTGATAATTTTGACCTAGAAAAAACATATTCGAATTTTATAGAAAAAGAAAAACATGCCCATGGTGGTCTTGGAATGGAAAGGATACACAGTTTTGTTTTGCCAAAGTGTACATTATACAAAATATGAAAAAGTCAATGAATTAATAATACAAAAAAAGAACTGAAATCGTGCAATAAAACAAAATATAAAAAGTGAAATGAAACCTTAGTTGAAAAACTTTTTACTAAACTATAATTAACTACAGCTGTGAGTTCTATCTACTCCATACTATCAACTTAACGGTAGTAGTGGTGGCCAGCATTCGTGTTAGATTAAAACTAAACATTTTATACTCATACTGTCATATCTGCATAGAACAATTGTGATTATAATGCACGTATGTTTTACGTGGAATCAGGAGTAGTTTATAATGTCAATGAAGCGATGCCAGCTGAATAAACAAAAAGGTCGTTTGATATAAAAATTCGAATAAAATTGAGTTTTTCAACGTGACACGTTAGATTTTTTTTATGATTTTACATTGCTTGCGTGCACATAGCTTATTAAAACTAAACAAGGAGCTTTGCTTTACGGACGAATAATAATTTTAATTTTTCAACTTGTACCAAAATTGGAAAATAAATATTTATATGCGTATGCCAACAATCCACAGAGTAGGAAATACATCTACAGTTACATTGTCAAATATAATAAGCAACGTAGTGAGCTTGTCATTTCAAAAGTATGTGAATGTGTATGTATATCAATAATATGGGAAACAGTTCACTTAATATAAGGATGGTTTAAAAATTCTAGAAAATTTAAATAAGCAACTTTTTATTTGACCAAAACGCCTTTAATACTTTACTAATTGATTTATCAGTCTCAAATATTCTAACTTCGTGATACAAATAAAATTGTTACTTATTCCAAATATGATTTCTAATTCGTTCTCAGTGTCTTGCCAGCGAGCAATCTTGACATATCTGCAGATAGAAACTAGTCATATGGCTCCCCAACTGTCTTCATACGAGTATCAGCTGCAAACATTCATTTGAGTTAGAGTTGAATATCGTCAAAAATATTCATTTGAAGTTGTCAGACGATTGCATCACGTCACACACTTTGCAAGCAGCTGTTTCATTTCCAAATAATTATGAAAACAGAAGTCTCTGATTTGCCTGAGATAGCTTTATGCCGGTATTCTGTAAGCAGTCTCTAGTCACTAATTGAGACTTTTCGGTATTCAGTAAACTGTCTCAAGACTTTAGTCTCAAAAAAAAAGTCACTAATTTGTCAGCTGGTTCAGAGTAGGTCGCAAAACGTAGAAATCGAGGATAGTATTGAACAAACCTGAAAAGGAAGTCTCTCCCTTAATGAAAGTCCCAAATTTAGTGACTTGAGAATACCGGAATTAGGCTATTCAAGTTCAACGAGCTTCACTCGCTCACATTCATTAGCATGCCGTACAGTTTACGCACCGTTTCTGCTGTGATGACGCGAATATTCGGAGTGCTTAAGCTTCAACCAGCAAATATTGGTTTCGAACGATGTTGAATCGTGTTCATAATATTTTTTAGTACAATTTTTTAAACACTCCTGTTTTATGAAAATTCTTACAGGCATCTGTTTCACATAGCTCCCACAATAAAACAACTATAGAATTCTGTGGAAAATACTTATACTGCTCATTTGTTGTAATTTCTAATACTATTATCATTATCGATATAGATACATTCAATCGTTTTCGATATTAATATAGATAACAGTATCGGTATGATTTTGGTATCATTGTTTTCACTTTTCTTGTTATTGTTATCGGCATATATCGTGGAATTTTCTTGTACTATATTCTTCGTTTTTCAAAAAATAAGAGAAAAAAGATTTGCATACCAGTTTTTCGAAAGCTTATATTTAATTTAGCATTTTCGTGCAAAGGTTTGTGAATATGGCACTTCGTTTGTGTAAGGCAATATTCGCCGCATATTGAATTCTTTCATTTGAGGCATTCTTTTTGGAGTCTCAGTTGCACATATAGTAACCACAATTTTTAATAATTTGCGTCGAGATTTTTCTGTTGTTAGTGATAAGGTTAAACTGTGCAACAAACTGAATAGCATCGCCAAAGGCTGATTGAGTATTGAGCCAATATTTCATCTATATGTTCATAATTTCTTATAGCTGGTTTTCTTATACCATTCGATTCCATCTTTGCTACTAAATGTGATTCATATCGCCAACTTCTTCTTCATTATTGGTTGCAGCTCTATACACTTTCCATTCACCATTGAACTCTATATTTTTATTTCACCAGATCCACTACCATCGGAATCCTATTTGTTATATATGATATTTGTTATTTCTTGTATTATATTCCGAGAGTACTACTGCTTATTTTCAAAAGATAATCTAATTCGAGAAATTAGAAATATCACAGTTGTTGCTACAGATGTTTAGCTATAAGATACCTGAAAAATTCTTTTGCGGAAATATACTCAAAATTATTTTATATATTAATTTGGAAATTCTAGAACAACCAAGTGACAAATATCGTATTATTAAAATAAACCACATGAAAGTGCCTTCTGGTTGGCCGTATAAAATTTTTATTAGCGACGAGAGAGAAGCAGCTCGACTTAACGGTATTAGACTCAAATTTTAAATTATTCCCATTGTAATTATTCAAACCGAGCAGTTTGTGGATTCTTCTAATTTTATATCGTTGTGGCAAAATGAGACGTCAACAAGAGTTCAAACTACTTTCAATTAATAAATATAGGCGAATGCTTAATATATTAATAAGTCCGTTTCTTTCTCACCGAGTTGCAAAAGAACTCTAAGTAGGATAACACAATTCATGTAAAGCAACAGCACTAACTCGGAAAAATATGCGAGTTGAGCCAACTCGGCTAAATGATATCCGACCTGAGAGGTAGTGTTGGGAAGTGAAAAACTGCGCTATTGTGAATGAGGCGGAAGAAAATGCATGGAAAATTTCAGTTGAAGACCTAACTCGTTTTTATTTGCATAGTATTTTGAAATATATAACTATATAAGCCTATAAATTGCCGGCACAACTATTTTCCGTTCTTAAATAGCATTAAACAAATCGCATTTTTCATGAAAGGTGCGAACAGGGTTGCTTTTATCCGAGTTAGAGCGTTTTTTTTTTTGCAACTCGGGTACAAAGAAGCGGACCTAATATATGAATATATTTAATTTGATTCGACAATAGCAACATATTGGTATCATTTTTTTCTCATTGGGTATATAGACCGAGTTAGATACTTACAAACAAATCTTCATGAAAGTGAACAATATTTCGTATTAAACTTTGTGTTCTTTTTCATATGCTGTATACATATGGATGGAAATTATCTGTAATATTTCCTTGTGCCGCTTAATATTGTTATGGAATAAAATATCTTCCACATAATTTTTAATAACATAACTGTAATAAAATGACTGTATTAAGAAAAAGTCTTCCTTATATGAACTAATCTAAAACAAAAACCTGAGTGTCACCAAAATTTTGCATACTTTGCCACTTTGCTTTCAATATGGAACTAACAATTTTATGCTGAATTCGTAATACCAGTATTCTTCCTAACATATTTCTCTACAAGAGCATTACATAAATAATCATATTTATATATATATATATTTATATATGAATATGACATGCAATAAACCCATAACCCCCTGTAACATTCAAGCAATAAAGTTACTCCTGCATTCAATCCTTTAAATCTCTCTTCAAATATCCTGAGCTTTTTTCTACGCTTCTTTAGGTAAATCAAAAAAAAAATCCCTTTGCTAACCAGCGCGCATGCAGATTTGAATAAATACTTTTTAATTTTTATTTAAAACAAAAATATGCTGCTTATGGTAGGACTGTGTGTGTGCGAGCGTTCTATGTGGCAAGTGTAGAAACACAGAAAGAGCAACATTTAATCACCTTTACAATTATATTTGTTGACCAGGACAAAAAGCGGTCCCCTCCCCTCTGCCAAACTCTTACGGTGCGGCCACCCCCACTGTCACTTGTAATCGCTTAAATTCCAATGAGAGTTTTGCACACAGGACCAGTTTTACCTTTTATTTAAGCTGAATTCCGTAAGTGTGCATTTGCAATTTTATATGCACAGAAGAATAATGGCATGAGGATATATACTTATATATATCTACTTACACAGATAACAAACATTGCAATTAAGCTGAGTTAAGCTGCAGCGCAGCACAACTGACCGACCGACCGACCTACCCTAGCAGTGCAAAGGATTCAACACCCAGCAAGGTGTTACATTTGTATGTACATTTATACATACATGTGTACAAATATGTTGATATACATATGTATATAATATATTAATATACTTGTAGTTAAACGTCGGTAGCCACGACTACATATGAAACTTCTCGAGCACATTATTTTATGCAGGTGTAGCTATTTGAAAGAGTTCTAACGAACTTTTAACATTGATATAAATCAAAAAACTTTTTCCACAACTCTGTTGGTCAAACCACTTAGCTGAACCCGCTGGCTAGCATTACAAGCTTACTGAACTATTTTATTGTTTATATATGTGGAATATTATTATGTTTGCTTCCCATGCAGAATTGCTGTTGGCGAAATGTGTTTTTTTTTGGTTTTTGTTGTTTTTTTTGTCAAGTATGGGTATGATTTTATGCTCTCATGCTCAGAATTGTTATGCAATCAATTTCGAATTATTATATTTTTTTTCTTTGTTGTTGACAGAAGTTGCAAATGATATTCGAACACAGAGGAAAAAGTCTAAGATCGGGTGGAACCGAACTTTAGATACCCAGCGCAAGTTTTTAATTTGAAATAAACATCACTTGTTTTATGTAATCAAAAAAGGTAATCTTATATCAAAAAAATTAATGTAAGTCTTTTATAGTCGGCCAAAGTGTTCAACTGATCCTTGTGGAATTTTTACAGTAGGTGTATGTGGTCACCGAGCCCAACATAAAATATATAAAGGTTGGGTTTTTAGACATGCGGTTTTCAAAGAGGCAATATTTTTTTCTAGTTTCTATACCTAGTTTTGTTAGCTATTTCATAATGAATAGACTTATTCCAGAACAACGTTTGCAAATCGTGTAAATTTATTACCCTTATAATGGTTCGGTTCGCACCCTCTGTCCAATATTCGGTCAACATTATCACCCAGCAGAGGCGGTAATTCGAGCAACCATGGATCTGTTTCGCACCACGTTTAATCTAGTGGATAATTCGCATTCTCAGAGATGTCGTACAGTTTACACCGAAGACGCTATTGCTGCTGTAAAGCAGAGTATCGAAGAAGAAGACCCGAATGACTCCATCCGCCATCGTGCGCAACCGCGGAGCTGTGCCCATCCACTTTATGGAAGATTTTGCGAAAGGATCTCGGTTTGTTGGCTTACATCCTCAAAAATGCAATGTTTGGTGTGGTAGACTATTTTTTGTGGGGCTATGTACAGTCGCTTATCCACGCAGAAACTAAAGACGATTGACGCCTGGAAAGTGAATATTTGGCACGTTATTGCTGGCATACGGTAGTTACTTACCCGAAATCATTTTTTAAACATAATTTCAAACTCTTTATAGGAATGCTAAATTCGTATTAAATTATTTGTATTTTATTTCTTCTTCAAAACCTTATGTCTAAAAAATACTTTTGGCGTAGAATACGTCTTACCTTACGGTATGGGCACCAATGTCAGGTTTTTATTGTTGTAATCTCTATTTCTTTAATTATAAGGAAACGGCTCGATTAATTTTTTTTTTTTTTTTTGTAGTCAAATGAAGATGTTAGCTTTCGTTTGACATACATTTCATGTTGGTTGATATCTTCCTAATATTTAAATTTCTCAAATGAAAATTGTATAAACACATGCACACAAATATGTGTGTGGTGTTTGGTTGAGTGTTTGCTGTTGGGCGATTTAAATGTACTCGTGCAGCCCTTTCTTTGTATTGCATAATTTTAGGCGGGCAAGTTAAAGTAGAGTAAAAGAAGAGAAAATGCTGCCAAGCACTGCAAAGCTTATGTATATCATCCAAAGTAACTATCAAATAAATAAATTCATTTGTTTGTATTATTTATCATTTATTGTTACATATGTTTTCTGTCTTATCGGATGGCGTATTCTACGTTAAACTTAATGGCCGTGTCTCTGACACAGCCTGCTTCTTTTTAAATTTAGAAAGAGATAATTGTAATTCCTCTATTCTCCAACTATTCGGTGCATATTAATCATATTTGGGCATATACATATGACTTGGTGATAAAATTTTGTATCATTGTGGAAAAACCAAAAGCTAAGTTCTTATAACTTTGCAACTATTTGATTCAGATGTGTAATATTTATGTCCTTTAAATCAGGCTATTTAATGTCTTCCGGGGAAAATGGCCCCCATTTAAGGGGAAATTGGTATTTATCATATCTTCCCAGCTATATGGTATTTGATGTATATTGTAAACCCAAAAGCACCATAATAAAATACCTGTTCAATATCTAAAAACGCTATTATAACATTATTTTGAAACCCTAAATGACTTTTATTGAGATGAAGAAAAACCAAATGATATTAAGTAGTATGATATTAATTTACCACATCCATTTTCCAAAACTTTGGTGCTAAATTATTTATTTCCCTAATTAATTTATTTGTCACAAATATGAATAAATTCAAGATCCTTTAGTAAAATATCGAATATTTTGATTTTTTGTAAATTACCGGTATATATGAGACAATCGCGGTTATCGTCTGATTTCTATAAATTTCAAAACAATTTGCTTTCTGTCTAGAATTATAGTGTGTACGAAATTAGCAGAATTTGAAAGGCAAAGCGTGTACTTAATTTAGTTGAGTTTGATGAAGTGATTGGGGTAATATATATATTTGCCACTTTATATAAATTCTTTTAAACCACGTCTTTCTATACCGAACCAAATTTTGTGTATTTGAGCAAATTGTTTATTACTACATTAATGGTCCGATTTTGATAAACTTTATTACTACATACATTAATGATCCGATTTTGATAAATTTCGAAATTGTGCTTAATAAGCTGAAATCAATGTGCATGCCACAATTGGTAGAGTTTGCTCAAGTACTTAAAGAAATATACCTAATTGCCCTAAAGTAGACGGAGCAACGATAATATTTCCAAACAAAATAGTTTACCTATGTATACGCTTCCCTAGCGCTATCCTTTATATCAAATTTGAGCAAATAATCTTGAAATATCGTATTCTTTTGATTTTCACAAAACACCGTTATGTTGGTGAGTCAAGTGTTAAAATTTTTTCATTTGTGTAATTTCTTAAATCACTGCTTTAAACTACATTATTCAAATTTTTAAAGCATTTCAAAGTATACTAAACACTAAAAATCACACGTGCAACAACTTTCAAACCCCCCTTCCCCCCCTTACACATTCTCTACTGCCTTCTCTGCGCATCGCACATCTAGCATTCGGACTTAAACTGCGCGCTGTCTAAGAAAAATATAATTCATTCGAACATTCAGATATATGTAGATTACGAAGCAAAAAGAAGATTACGAATGTAAAAAAATGATAACAGCAAAGGGATGTTCCCTAGCGGAATCTAAAGGCAGGTTAAGAGACTGATTTCACGTCTATTTAGGTGAAATAAAAACGACACTGATTAAAGCTCTTGGTTTCGCTCCCAAACATTTATTGCATCACGCACTTTGGAGTTCACACCAAGGCACAGGTATTATGTACACACATACATACGTAAATCCATATACAAATTCATACATGTTTGTTCATCTTGAAGTGCTTATGGTTTAAACTTTGATAACGGCGGGAAACTTTCTGTCAAAACAAAATGAAAACAAAAATAAAACTAAACTAAACAAAACAAAAATTCGAGCAATAAACACAAAACACCAAACACCAATGGGAGTTAACAGAGGCAATTTAGAAGGCAGCAAGCGGAGAACAGCTAGAAGCCTTTGAAATAAAGGCGAAAGAGTAAAGGCCATAAAGCCATAAAAAAGCGCAAGCCATAAAAAAGGGCATATGCCCATTTGAGTGCTTGTGAAACGAGAAAAATTTACAAAAAAAAAAAAAAAAACAGAAACCGAGTGCAAAAGTTTAGAATCCTTACAAAAGTGAGATGAGTATAGGTGGTGGAAACGATTTTTACTATGTACTTGCTGGTTAGCGTTTTGAGAAAATGCAGGTTGAGCTGGGCTACCATCCATCAGAATTTCCACTTTTTACCAAACACAAAAAACATCAATTTAAAGAAAGAGATATTGTAGAGATATTTCAAATAAATCGATAAGTTTTTTTTATTTGAATTAAGTTTAATTAACTATATTTATAATTTATTTTCTATAAGTCAGTTTAATGTTGAAAAGATTTTGATGTCAGAGCTTTTTAATTTAGATTATGAGTTAGAGTCAAGTATACTCTATTGATTACAATTATAGGTCTCAAAAGCTGGCAAAACATGCTATAAACAAATAAAAATTTGATTGTTTTCATACCGTTTTTTATGCAATCCAAGAGCAAAAATTTTACAGCATCTTGAAAATGGTATAATCTTACGGGATCTTGTGAATCACACAAAAAACCTTTGGCAGCATTACTGCTCCTTGGTAATGAAAGCAGCACATCAAAAAAATTAGAAAAAAGTATATTCTAAAAACGATCAATCTTCGGCTGACAGCTCGAAAAAGTTTTTCATAAATAACATCAGTCATTCCGATTAGGCGTAAAACCGCAGTTTCTTATTACTATTATTAAACTATCGTTATAAACATTTGCTGTTAAAATACAATTTAGGAAAAAAATAAAAAATACTCTGAAATATTATTGGGTTGTTTTTTCTTTCCAATTTTTTCTAATAACATATTTTAGATTTTGGTTGTTTGGTTTTTTTATGCTTTGTCGCTACCAAACCTGTTAAGTAATAATTTTTTATTTACAGATTATTTCATTTATTATTTTTTAAGACTTGTTTTTCTGTCCGCCCCTCCGTCTATTCTTGAATAAAAACTCTCAATATCTCAAATAAGCCCGGTACATCTATTACATTTGAACCATGGTTGTTTGGTATCAAAAATTAATGAAATTGGTGACTAACCAGTGCTACCCTCCATATAACAGTAATTTTCAAAAACAAAAATATTCCGATATCTCAATAACTACAAACGCAAATTTACTCAAAACTACAATCACATTAGAAGTGAAAATAGTCACATAAAGTTTAATTAAGTTCGCAAAAATTGCGATATCACCATAGTACTTTTGAGAGTAAAAAATTATCGGAAAAAGGCCACGCCCATCTGTCCGACGAAAATATCGAAAATATAAAGCGTGCATACTTTAATCCTTATGCGAGTGGCATGATACCCTGATGCCTATAGCGTTTTCTAAACCAATTTAATTCATTTCCAATTGTAAATGCGAAAGCGTCAATGAAAAATATAGCCAGGTCAATTGAAAAGAAGAGTAGTCAATTTTAAATGAGAAAGCGTCAATTTTTAAAATGAGAATAGTCAATTGCAAATCAGAAAGCTTCAAATGAAAAAGAGAATGCGTCAAATGGTAATGAGAAAATTATTTTTATTATATATTTTTCTAATAATAACTGCAATAAAATTTTGTATGTGCCCACCGACATATTTTGATGATGCCTCGGCATGGAACGATGATGTCTGTTAAAATGCTCTTGCGCCCTCTCCTCTTTTAACAGTGGCCTTTATTTTACCCACGAGCTTTTCTAAATTCTGAAGTCGCTGATTATTTCCTATTTTCCATTGTTGCCTTCTGAATTATAATTGACTATTATTAATTTCAATTGACGTTTTCGCATTTTAATTTGACCCTTACTCATTTCCAATTGAAAACGATGCACTTTGATAAGTAGAATTGAAAAAAGTACACGGATACGGCAGTACCTGAGCTGAGCTGCATGGAGCCACAATAGAGGAGGATGACTAGCGCGGAGATGTCTCAAATGGAAATGGAGACGTAGCTGTGGTAGTGTGGTAGTTTCTGCAAAGTGACTTAATTAGTCCACTGTGGTACTGTTTAAAAAATTTCAACAAATATACAAAAATGGTTATTGAAGAAGTGAAAACAATTCCTCAAGCAGCTGAATGCAAGGAGAGCTCCACAGAGGTGTTAGTGAGTTGAGAACGAACGTAATTGAACTTCAGCTTTGCGAAAGCAGGGCAGCTGAGGAGATTAGGAAAAGATGATCCCAACTCGTCATTATCCAAGCAGCTGCGGCAAAAGGAGGTCCATAGTAAAATCAATCCTCATCACGTGAATTCATTTCAGTCAATCCCTAGACAACAAAGCTCATCCTACCGCCTACAGTTCACCATCGGTCAGAGGGTATTTGCAGTTATGCATGTCGCGGTATTTTCCCAGCCATCAGAGTGCCCACCTGTTCAATGGCAGTTCTCCCAAAGTGAGCGAAAGAGAGCTCAATTTCAACCTTACCGTTATACCGGAGAGCTCTTCAAATAAAACAAATCCACTAATCTTGCCGACCCCTCCGTAAAGAAGTTCGTGGTTTTTCTTCTATATCTGGCGGCCGCCGTAGCTTAGTGTGTAGAGGCGTGTGCACACTTCATTCAGTAGGTTCGAAATTGTAGGAGAAGTTCGGCTAAAATCTCGTAAGCGGTTATAGCGTCAATTAAGTAAGAAGCTTGTTCTATTTGACTTTTATTTATTTTATTTTTTTTGGATTTTGAGGTACCTTTGCTTATGAATATATACACATCTGCCAAACTGTTAAGTGTTTAATGGCTCGAAAATGCCTTTTTTTAGAAAGTTTGTTAAAATGAACAAGTCAGCTTCATTTACACTTAACACATCCAATTGCACTTGCTTTTTTACTCTTGGAAAATAATAAGGGCATATGTAAGGCAGAAATTGTTTCTTATCTGAGAAACGAGGATAATATATTGAGATCTGCCTTAGGGAAATTGCTAAGGAAAATTGCCTGGCTTTGGGTGCCACAACTCTTGCACCCCACACCAATTTGCCTAATTTGTATATCCTTTGCAACAAGCAAACACGCAAAATTTGCGATAATAATGAAACTACAGTCAATTATTTTAACTGGATATTAGACAAATATTGCCTTTCCGGTAGATAGCGATAGTATTAGAAAATTTCCAAAACCAAAAGTAATTAAATGCTTTTTTTTTTGAGTGCAATGTAATAAATAATTATTATTTCCAAAATTTTCTGTAGTATCATTGCAGCAGTTATATCGCCAAATAATTTTGCTTTTTTTTCGCATATTATTTTGCTTACACAAACTATTTAAAATAAAATTTAATTGAAAACAGAAATGTAAATACACAGAACTAGATAACAAAAAGTGCTGAAATCTATAATACTATTATATACTATTTATATACTATATATATATATATATATATATATGTAGGTCAAATATAATTGGCTGCAATGCAATGAAATGGAATAAGTAACATTAAAACATTCAGCATTTATATTTCAATTAAAAGCGCTGGAGTTGCAAAATTGAAAATTTATGCGCTCATGCGTGTGCATATTTGAACAAACCCATAAACTGGCAGCCAGTTAGACTGCAAACTTTCTAGTAAAGCCAAGCTAACGATCGGCCTACCAATAGCTATGCAGTCAAGTTGAGGAGCTGCATGGTCTGGTCGTTTATGTGGATGAAGGGTGGACATACATACATACACCTTGTACATGTGGAAAGCACATTTCTATGTATGTGTGCATGCATTTTGTAGTCGAAAAGCAAGCCAAAAATCAAGCACACACAAACCGAAACCAAACAAATAATCGATGATATTGATACCCCAATAAAACCAACTCGTTGACTGACCAACTGGCCGCTGACTGGTTGGCTGGCTTAGCGCTCAGTGATGTTCCATGGAAAAGGCATTCAATTTGTTGCGAAACCTGTTTTTTTTTTTGTTTTTTTTTTTTTGCAAAGCTGTAAGGTCGTTTCAAGTGCTTGTACTCTTATCAATATACGCAGAGTAGACCAAAACAAAATGTATGCTCTTATCGATTAGAGATTAGAAGTGCATATCAAAGAAAACTGTTGTTTATTTAGTCAGTGCAAATGTTCAATTTAATGTCTAGTTTATAACTCCTCTTTCTTTAGTACATTCTTTAAAAATAATTGCGTACAAACTCTTTCGTTCCACACCAATATTCTAAAACCTTCTTCTTTCTTCTTAATTGGCGCTATAACCACCTAAGCGATTTTTACCAATTTCAACATATCGCGCTAGTTGCTTCTCTGCTTTCCTAACTAGCGCCAACTAGAGACACCAAGTGAAGTCAAGTATTTTTCCACTTGGTCGTTCCAACGTAGAGGAAGCCCTCCGGAGCCGGAGGATTTTCGTCCATCGCACGAACGCCAACGTAGCCCCTGTATTTTAATTCGCTGGACTATGTCTGTGTCGTGGTAAACCTCACACAGCTCATAGTTCCATCGTCTGCGGTATTCGTCATCGCAAAGACGTAAAGGTCAAAAAATCTTTCGTAAAATTATTCTCTCGAACCCTCCAAGGGCCGTCTCATCCCATGCTGTCAGTGTCCATGCTTCAGCGCCATACAATTGCGCTGACATGATGAGAGACTTATAGAGTGTGGATTTGTTTCGTCGAGAGCAGGCTTTACTGCGCAATTGCCTACTCAGCCCAAAGTAGCACTTGTTGGCAAGAGTTATTCTTCGTTGGATCTCGAGACTGGTATTGTTGTTGGTATTAATGCTGGTTCCAAAATAAGCAAAGTCCGCTATTTTGACAAAATTGTAATTGTATGCAGAACTAACGGCGCGGTGGTCGAAACCGATGTTGTCGATGTCAGCGGCTTACGACAGTAGTTGCAAAGTTGAATTATATTTTCGTATCTAACGCTCAATAAATCACACGACAGAGAGTATCAAACGGCTCGGAGAGGTCTTTCTCAATTCTTACTGAGCTTTGCTAGGATATCAATTTCAGACATCGCGGCATATGGGCAACTTCTTCTCGTGCTGTCGAAAGCTGATTTAAATATGTACATACAAATAGATTCTTACTTCGCGAGTCTTTTCCAAGATTTGCGTATCGTGAATATTTGGTTCATGGTAGACTTGCCAGGTCTAAAGCCACACTAATAAGGTCCAATCAGTTCGTTCGCGATGGCGTGCGTTCGTCCGACCATATTGTGCAAATGAGCTGGTGCATGGATCTTACCAGCTTTTCGCCTCTATGCTTGAACAGCTCAACTGGTAACCCATCAGCTCCAGCGGCTTTGTTGTTCCATAGCCGCGATATTGCTGTTCGAACTTCCTCGAGGTCGCGCGACGGGATGTCAACGCCATCTTCAGAGATTTGGGGTTCGGGATCTTCATTTCTGCGGCGACGCTTTGGCTGTCACGGAATGAAATGTTCTCTCCTCAATTTGAATTGGCTTTGGAAACTGCTTTTTAAGCATATCTTCATCTTTGGATAGAAAAAAAGATATATACAGATATAATAACAAATTTGGATAGTATTTGGATAGTATATTCCTTAGGCCTGTGGAATGATGACATATGTTTTATTTTAATCCGTTTGGTTTCGCAAGAGTCGAAGTATTTAAAAAATCTGTATTTATAATCCGATTTTGGCAAAATCGTATAATGGGAGTGGGACGAAAAGTTAAAAGCAATACCCCTCAGTCATACTCACGATAAAGTTGACTCCTAAGTTAGTTGCAGCTATTTTTGGCAGCTTTCATATTGAAAATTATGACTTCATCTTTATTGTGACTGCGGAACATTGGTTTTAAATTCAGCGAACCTGCATTTTTAGCTTTAAAAATCTGCTGTAAGTATATGGAAACTTAATAAGAAAAGCAGCAGGAGTCGCGGGTATCAAACAGTTTAACATAAAAACCACTACCTAGCGAGCCCAAAATGCAATTACTAATTGTAAGCAATTACTATATTTTCTTTTATACAAAAAAAAATAAAATTTTTAGTCTATGATAGAGCGATGTTTTCTGTAAAGCTTCACTGCGAGCACAAAATTCTTCGCTGCAAAGTGTAATAAATATTTTCCACCATTTTTCAGCTTACAAGGCTATCGACATTTGAGTCTGATTTAAAATTGTATGCCTGCAAAATTTATCCACCCATAAAATTACACAAATATCCAGTGTCAAAGGCGGAAAAGCCTCACCATAAACTGACAGAAGAGCTGAATTGTCGCATGCAATATATTTAATGTTTAACGCCACCAAATAAAAGCAATGAACACAAAAACACTACTATTATATTACCGAGTAAAAGCAAAAAAAAAAAACAGAAACAAAAAACACGTTGACTGCTGCCAATGGTAAATAAATAGATTTTCGTTTATTAACGAATTTGCATAAATTCAAAACGACGACTCGGCCACATTTCGCTTTGTTTTTGCGCTTTATTTGCGCTGCCAAATGACAGGCTATATGGTAAATTGCCACAAATTGCCGATAAGCACGTTGAGCCATTCAATCACCCATTTTCCATGAAAAAACAAATATTCATATGCTTGTGTGTGGATTTATTTAGTTTTATTCGATAGTGCACTGTAATCGTACGTGGCTGTTGAATTCCAACCGAACTTGCGATGCAATAAATGTTAATATATACATAAAAATGTATGTGTGTGCGTGTGTAATGTCGTGAATAGGCAAACACTTTTCAACTTACTATTTACACGCAAATGCGCCTACTCCCATTTCGCATGTACGAGCATTGTTAATTGTCGCGTGCCACATGTGACACAAAACTTCAATTGAACCTCAGCCAAATGTTGTTTATATTTACTTGTACTATTTTGAATTTATTTATGCGCATACTATTTGCACATTTCTCTGCACGTACGAAATATAACATTATAAAATTGTACGGCAATTTTATAAAATGTCAATTCACCTCATTTTCCAATGCAATTTGTGCATTTTTGAGTATCTGCCGCCAAATTGACTTTTATGTTTAATGTTGGTTTTCCGCCATTGCGTGAATATTGTTGCGATTGTTTGTCAAGTACCGCAGCCATATTTCTCTACATTAAGTACTATTTAAGGGGCAGTTTGTTGTTGTTCGTTGTTTTCACAAATGACAGCGGAAATGACAAAAAAAGATTTACGTCAGTGTTTACAAAGCCATTAGATTTCATTTGATCGTAAATGGCAGGCAATTTAAAACTTTTTTTTTTATGATGAAATAATAACACATATTTTTATTCACACAAAGTTAACATATAAACGCAAGGTTTAGGCAGCTGAATAATAATTATTTGTTAGTCGCGTTTTTTTTTTAAAGTTATCGATCTTTTCGTTAGAATTATCACACTCGT
Source organism: Anomoia purmunda (assembly GCA_951828415.1). Taxonomy (NCBI): domain Eukaryota; kingdom Metazoa; phylum Arthropoda; class Insecta; order Diptera; family Tephritidae; genus Anomoia; species Anomoia purmunda. The sequence goes on along the minus strand of OX639996.1, from coordinate 27,500,343 downwards.
TTCTCATTAGTTATGAGTGATACACATTTTGTTTTTTGGATTATCGATACCCAGTATTTTGAGACTTTGACTGTCATTTCTGGCCCTGGCGTCACATAGAGGACAAGGCGTTATTTCGCTCCGATTGCTAAATGAGTAACAGAATGGGCATAAACCTCGTTAACAAAGCTAGGACAAAAACTACACCAACAGAACTGCTTATACGCAAAAAATTTGCTTATGAGTCATGAAAAGACTGGCGTAATTTCAGTCTAAAAACAATAGTTATCGATAATTTAAAAAAAAGTTTCAGTATACACTTATCAGATAAATTCGTTTCGGGCATGCTGGAGTAAATGATGCTATTTTTTTAGCGTAAGCCAGTTTTTTTCAGTTTCCAATTTAAATCTAGTACAATTTTGATGTAGAAAAAATCCTACTTGTGGATATCGATTTCATTCTCAAATCGTTGTAGTTGTTATTTCACAATTTGAAGAAAAAACTGTAAAGTTATCTGCATCTTTAAATGCCATCATTTAATTAACCATCGAAGATATTATATATCGGTGATTGATTCTTGATGTTGTATCCCAGACTGAAGAGCCTACAGTTTTACGTCGACTCCGAACAGCAAACGGTTCTGTGAGAAGTTTCCCACCGACTCACCGAATGAACCAGGCACACGATCTCTTTTTAAGCGTCGAGCGTCAACGAACTGTCAAAATTGCTCATGCCCATACAAAGTTGCATAGATCGTCCCACAACAACGCGGCGCTATCGCCGAGCAAATTGAATTTCTATCTTGACAGCACATTAGGTGAGAAGAGAGAAGAGAAAAAAATGAGAGAGAGGAAAAGCCAAATAAAGTAAAACACCAACAAAAAATTTAGAGAAAATGAGAATACGTCGCGGTTATTTAGAGCCGCAACGCTTGACGCCACAATTTAGGTACCACAGTTAGGATGTTACAAATAACCGTTATGTGCACAAAGTTATAATCCTCTGGGTCAAAAATAATAGAAAACAAGATTGTGCCTTCCACGCTGAGAGCAATTGGTAGTGACGTAATAATAGCTAGAGAAAGAGAGAGCAAAGAAAAAACAAATAAAAAAAAATAAGAGGAAGAACCGCATAAGAATAGAACAAACGAAATAATGATTGAAAAGCTTTCTTAGCATTGTTTTAGTAAAATGCCTTTATTTCGTCAGCAAATGGATGGATGTTGTCAAATCGACGAGGAGAGGACTAGCGGTCCGCGGAAGGCGCAATCTGTATTATATCGTTTTTGATTCAGGGCACTAGGGCGCATAGTTATAAAACAAAAGACAAGTAAAACACTTCCGCCGTTTCACAAACAACTGTCGCATTTTCGCTGTCCTATTCCTTTTTCGTGTTCGATTCTAATATAAATGCAAACAGGTGAAAAAGTTCTGTGTTCGTTTCTTAAAATACCACACTCAAATAATAAAATGTTCGCATTTTCTGCCTTGCGCAGCTTTGTCAAGGGTGATGGTCGCCCTGAAAATCCCCTGATGATGGATGTGAGCGGCCCGGGAGTATCAAAATGACTGCCCCCATGATATTGTTGACCAAAAGATACAATTTGAGCTTCGAAAGTTTTGATTTAGCAGGATAAGTGCACTGTTCGACACTAATGGTTTGATGAAGTTTCATCCAAAAAGAAAGCTTACAGTAAAACTCTACGTACCTAAATCATTGATGGTTTTAAACTTCCAAAGCCACTTGTTCTCTTTAGAAGATTTTCAAAATTTAAAAAAATGTATAAGAGTCCACTTCTTCCTTTCTTGTAACCACAGCATAGAGCAACGGAATTTCCTCAGTTTTTAATGCTTGGTGTTTGCAGATATTAGCTGGAAGATTTTCTTAAATCTTCTAAATGTAAATGTATTCCTTATACTTGGCCGAGTACAACTTGCTTGCATGAAAGGCGGAGCGAATGGAACAAATCGGATTTTAATTTCATTATTTCCAGCAATATATACAAGTATTTTATTTCCGTCTAAAATCAACCAACCAAGCAAGGTGTTGACCGAACGCAGACGCAGCTTTGATCCTTCTCCAGTTGTACAAATATTTTGTTGTGCATCAGCAGCTGTAACTTCACATAGCAGCACCTACTGCAACTACCGAAGAATGCCAATTTCAATTTCACCTGACTGTCTTGCATGTTGTTCACATGAACCGCACACACACAAACATACACACTTATGTTTTGCATACGATGTTGCTGAACTCTAAAATTCCATGTGCTCCTGAAACAATTATTTTCCCTTGCCACACTCCCTCCAACGGTGGTGTGTGACGGTCTCGATGGTTCTGTAATTGTTCATTGGCCTGCAAAGCATTGATGTGAAAATATGCATGAATTTACGTGTGTTTACACGCGCCACCTTCAAGTTCGAAAAAAGGACGGTTCGTTTGTTCACGTGAAAACTCACACCGACTTGTGAAAGAAAAACAGAGCATGAGCTAAAGGAGAGTTAATAAATATGTATGGCGCTATATAGGAATATGAACATAAGAATATTTATATTCGTAACAGGCTAGCATTAAAACAATTTTCTGGCACTTTACGACCAACAAAAATTTTGCACAGCAAACAATAGCTGTGAATCGACACAGGTGCGCTGGCGGCGAAAACAATAGCAACGCCAATTAGTCGAATGCATGCAATTTTGGGGTCACTGACTGTCTACAAAGAGATAAATATTAAAATTATTATCCGCATACACCTGAACATGTATATTCTCAGAGAAGGTATTATTGTTATTCAAATTAATGTACATACAATATATGACATGTCCGTATATATACAATTTTTTTTTTTTTTAGAAATATATTTTATTTGCAATCTATCAGTTGACAATCAGCAAATTTTGTAAATACAAAAATCATGGCAGGATTGATGGTACTCCATTGAGACCAACCAATATATAGTACAAACATTTTTTTATTTTGCTATAAATCAAGTTAATTATACTTCTTCAAATCTAGTCGGAAGGTCCAAAGCATGAACTATTTTCAGGCGTCTAATACTATTATTATTATTGGTGCTTTTTAATGAACTAATTTTGTTTGATATCCCTCATGATATCCTCATAAATAAATTGACTACTAAATAAAGTGCATTTTTAATTTAATTCGCTCACTTTTGATATATAAAATATGACTTCAAAATGTACTCAGACCAATTTTGTCACAGCTTCTTTCTCGACTCATAATTAAAAGCTTCTCTCCCAATAACATGCGAAGAGATAAAAAAAAGTAAATAACAGATGTTCGATGTCGCAGGGTTTATGTATATCAGATCATATCTGATCTGGAACGATTTCATGTTATACTTTGTCAAGTTTGATTCGGAGACACACCGGTTTCGCCGTTGTGACATTTTCGGTGTCGTTTTTGAAAAGGGATAACGGAAAATCGATCCAATATATTCACTTTCAGCAAATATATCAGATATATTGGGCTTCCAAATAAGCTGTGTCAGACTTAGTTAGATAGCTTCTGGATCCGATGAAAATCTGCAAATTTCTTTCTTGATTTTGTTGCTGTTTCTTTCGGCAAAATATATAGTATATTATTACTAACATTTTCGCATGGCTTTTAGCGACTGAATACCAATACCCGAATATAATCAGACGCAAACTAACAACTTAAGGGGGAATCCCTTGTAAGCTGTTAAAAGAAATATATAAAAAATAAATAAAATCTATATATATATATATTCAGGAATAGCCCTGTAAAATTTTAGAGTGATATTCCAAAATTTGACTGAGGTATAAACAGTTTTATGAAAAGATTCCCCAAAAGTCGCACACCGTTTTAGCAAAGTTGCAACAAAACCGCTCAACCAATGTGCACAATTTTTTGAACACTTGTGCAAAATACAATTATTTCGTCTTTGACTGATTTGTTTGTTAAAAAAATAACGTTAAAAATTCGACAGTGTTTTTTTTTTGATATTCCATAAGCAAAAAAAAAAATTTTTAGGAAAGACCAATCAGTCAAGAACTAGTAGAGGTAAAAAGCTAATTTTTTTATTAGAACTTTTTTGTTACAGGTACACTTCCTGGTACTCTATCATGCACACCGTTTATATTTTGTTATTGGTTGCAAATTTTGCAACGTACTTTGTTCTATTTTATTGCATCAATAAAGAACTTCATTCTGTTGTAATTTGATTATTCTATCTTCGATAGATTTTTTTCTATCCCCGTTTGCACAAAAGTTACGATTTTAGTCTTTTACAAGGGATTCCCCCCTTAATTGCTGCACCAGCCGATTAGCAATTCGTAGAACAGGGGGCACTATTATCAAAACCTAAAAAAAATAGCGAAAACAAGAAATATTATTACGACATGGAATTCTATGAGACACTTTCGAAAGCAATACATATCACAACTATTCTCATCTTCTTACAGTTTTGTAACGTATTGGATGTTACTTTAAAATCAATGCCCGACCGTACACACTGATGATATGTTTCCAATTAAATTTTCATATGATCCAAAAATATATTGTGTTTGGGACCTCAGGATTACACCAAGAAGATAATTGGTAAATTCACATAGCTATGAACCTCTTGGCGGCACTGATAAAGACATTGCTAGTCAAATTAGTAATCGGGTTTTGGTAAGATGGTCCTTTGCCATTTGATATTTTAGAATTTTCGAACCCAACATGATCTCAGTGCTGCTGTTTGCCCGATCCACCGGGAAAATTACGGCAGTAATTACTAAGTGTATTCAAGATTTTATTTCCGCAGATGCTTAAAAAAAATAATGCGAACTATTTCTCCCAAAATAATTTCTAATGAACCCTTCTATATCCGGATTTAAAAGCAGAAATGGATGTAGATATGCCACAATCTTACGCAAAGTAGATTATATTATGAAACTCTGAAATGAGCAGAGATGGTGCAAACACCGGAAAGGGTAGGCAAAGAGGAACTTATGAAAATTAGCTATTTGATCGGTTGATCAAAAGATTATTGTTTTTGTTCCAGTTCGTTCGAAGTGAAACTTTGATGTTTAATAGCCGTTTTGTTCTACTTTTGTGAGTAAAACATTCTTTCATCTTTGCTTAGCTAGTCAAATCATTAGAACTTTTTTGTAGGTAAATTTTAAACTTTTCGCAATTTATGGAGTATCAATACAGCAGCTGATAATAATGCTGCAGGAATTTATTTATTAAATAACAAAATGAAAACTTTTCTTAATGACCATCTGCTGGGCTGGTTTTAAAACTCACATTTTCCGTTGAAAAAATTAGTTTAAAATATCTATCTACTGCTTCAACGAGTGTGTTCAATTCAATTAAATTGCTCAATACTGCAGGTCATCAATATAGCTATAGACAGAGTCTGTTGAAAGTTGAAAATTTGGAATGCTATTATATTTACATTACAGTACAAAATTATTAAATTTCAGTATTAAAAGTATAATTTTCTTATTGGTATTTTTGCAAACCTAAATATGCTTATGAAATATATCTGATTTTAACTAACAATAATAAAAATCTGCTTGCCACACAAGCGAGAAACTTCAACACCATTCGTTTTTTTTTTTTGCTTTGGGACACATGAAACGATATTTTTGAAAACTTAAAAGAAACAATGAAGTGTTAGGCCGCATTGGAAACCCAAAAGCGATGTCCGACTTCAAATTTTTTTGCAGAGAAGGTATACGTCGTGAGAGAAATCTTTTGGCAAGCTTTAACGTGCATATATTGAAGTTGCTTAGAAATTTTTTTTTAGGACTTTACATCGAAAATTTTAGTTGAGAAAAAATTAGTTTAAAACATCTATCTACTGCTTCAACGAGTGTGTTCAATTCAATTATATTGCTCAACACTGCAGGTCATCAATATAGCTATAGACAGAATCTGTTGAAAGTTGAAAATTTGGAATGCTATTATATTTACATTACAGTACAAAATTATTAAATTTGAATATTAAAAGTATAATTTTCTTAATCTGCTTTCCACACAAGCGAGAAACTTCAACACCATTCGTTTTTTTTTTTTTGCTTTCGTACACATGTAACGATATTTTTGAAAACTTAAAAGAAACAAAAATATTTTACTAACTTGCAAAGAAAAATTGAACATTTAATATTAAAACATAAATACAATGAAGTGTTAGGCCGCATTGGGAACCCAAAAGCGATGTCCGAGCTCAAATTTTTTTTTGCAGAGAAGGTATACGTCGTGAGAGAAATCTTTAGACAAGCTTTAACGTGCATACATTGAAGTTGCTAAGAAAATATTTTTAGATCGAAAATTTTAGTTGAGATGGTGCTGTGAATATTTCCGCTCTCGCTGGGCGAACATACTTGGTACAGGGTGTAGCTGTCAAAAATGCAACAATCGAGTTTTTGTCTTCAATATAAATCCACTGGTTAGGATCTGTCGTAGAGCTTGGCTATTATATGGATTTGTTACGAAATTATAATTATTTGAAAGAAAAATGGCTTTGTTCCTATGATTTTCATTACACTAATTATTCCAAAAAAAAAACAAGAAGAAAATTATATATTGAGAAAATACTATACTAAATCCAAGAGAATTGTATTGCGTGCAAAACAACTTTAGTCATCAAAATTATGAATGATTTCATATTTTCCGTAATCTAGGAACGATAAGGGCACATTTTAGCTAATTAAAAAACTGATTACCTAAAAATCTCAATGTGGACTAACCTCTTAAAATTGCCGCCACTTTTGTCAAACAGGTTATACGTTTGTTCGGTCGTATAATACTTTTGTGAGGTGAACTTTCCATAATTCGATTTTTGAAACTCGATGGTTTAAAAATTGCTTAACTACTTTTCACTAAAATACTTCAATGTGGCGACAGCCTAAAGCAAAGCGCACTGTGACAATTTCGCCTGTGGTTCTTCTACAAATCTTGTGTTTGCTGTAAGTGGACCTCTGGCGAGTCACAGTGCCATGGTTGTGAGCCAAAATGAGCAAACTGATATATTGTTTGCACACTCCTAATACATATTAATACCGCGTCAAATTTTTTTTTTTTAAACACGTTCCATTCTACTTCTATACTTTTAAACACTTTTGTTATTTGCATATTTAGCAACCTCATTGTCTACGCTTTAAATAATTAAGATGAAATTGCAGATCGAACTAGTTCGTAAATTCCTCCTTTAATTAGTTTGTGAGAAAATTACTTAGTAGAAGAATGTTAAAACTGTGTTTCAACAAATTATTGCAAATAACCACAAAACAAACATTTCAACCGCAAAATCTTTTTGAGTGCCAAAACGCAGAAAGTGAAACGAAACTTAATACTATGCAGCGCAAAGCTGTAAGAGGCAAACTCAGCGATGCTGTAGTCAATCAAGACTAATGAAAACACTCCATATCCCATAATTTATATCCGACTGATTATAACAATTAAGGTTATCATGAACGTAATTCGAGTACCAAGCATTTGTGCAAATAAATGTGTATAACATACATATATACATTTGTAAATCAAAGGGACATATATGGCAGTATGTGAATACTTTGAAGTAAATCGAGCACTTACAAAACTATCACAGAGTTAATTGTTTTACTAGCAAAAACTTCCAGTACTTCACTTAAAGATATGGAATAGTATCTGCATTATGGTTAGCGCGCTTTTGATATCGTGTGTTGGATTCTTTTTAATACAAATTTGACGCTTATATCATAGCTTGATGTCTGGTTGAACTTCTACAATTTGTGGTCTTGATGTTGTGGCATTCTTACCAAAGTAAAAATGTGGTCACTAATGTTCAATTCGGTTGTGGTTTAGCTTCGGAGATTTCAACGACACTTATGCCAAATTAATAGATGGAAAATCGACAATACACTAATCGACAATAACCCTAAGAACTCCCAAGTGCTTGTTATTTCTAGACAGCCCCTCGATAGGTCGACCTTTCCAAAACTCTTGATTGGCGACATTATTGTCAATTATATGTAGATGGCCAAAAATTTAATGAACTGTTTAATAATATTACTCATTATGCGTTCGGAATTAAGTAAAGAGATCACGTTCACCATCATGCTGAGTCTATATATACCATATCGCTGGATAAGCTTTTTCAGTTAATATTCCTTTTACTTTTTGCAATCTACTACTCAAACGTACCCGTGCACCTTGACCTTAGAATAATTGCCACGAAATCTGCTAAAAAAACAGCAAACACTGACGTCAGAAAGGCAGTTCAGGGTGCATGTAACTAGGCTTTAGAATTATTTTCCGTAAAACTTAACAACTATAAGATATATTAGCACTAAGTCAGTTAATATAAATTTATAAGTACTTTCCTTTTTTTCTTGTTTTCTTAGAATATCATTTGATTGTTTTCCTTTTATTATACATACTTGTAATTTAAAATTACTACATTTGTAATTTTTTTTCCAAAATTTTAATCTGTTTTGATTAACACTTTGGAATTATAGGGTTTACCCTTGTTATAATAGGATTAATGATTATTATATGACTATAAAAAACAAATTTGCAAATGTTCATTAATTTAAAAATTACATAAAGTTTTACTTTTAATATGTTTCCCTTTTGAAAACAGACAAATAAGCCTTTTGGATTTAGATAAAAGTGGTATGATTTGTAGTATTCAAACTGAAAGACATTATTCATTGCATAACGAATTGCCAACTTTTCTTAATTAATCTCTGGCGCCAAGAAATTGAGACAATTTCCAATACTTTTATACTTTTTGAAGTCCATACTTTCTGTTGAAAAAAAAAATTGCAATTGAGCAATTATTCAGCATTCTTTTGATTTTCCCAAAACACCTTTATCTAGGCGTAGTTAGTTATCTGATTTCATCCATTTTCAATACCAAACTTGGGTCAAGGGAATTGTGTTTGCGTTATCTCAATATTTACACGAGTTAACCGATTCACAAACGAACGGGCGTACAAACAAACATGGCTTAGTCGATTTCTCTTTTCTTTATGAACATTTTGGTGTATAAGTATCTGCATATGTCTATATCTATCTCAGTGATGATAAAGTTGCCACGATTGTGTTTTTTGGTACAATTTGCATTGCCTAGAATATAACCAAGGTGAATTCATATAACGTGGAACTGAATGAGCAGAGACTTACACAGATAAACTTTGACAACAGAAACAAAAGCGAAATACATCTGAATTTTTTTGTTGGGCATTCGTCAACACCTGATATACATTTGCCTTACATGTAAGGCTATTTATATTATTTCAAATGTTTGGAATTTCAGAAAATGACTGAAAAACTTATATTTGGTAAATTTTAGGCAAACATAATATGCATTGGATGAGAAAGTCTTACAATTTGGTTTTGCAATATTACAACCTTCCCATTTCTTGTTTGTGATTGCAATATAAAATTACTAAATATAAGTATTCTATTGTTATTATCAAGAAAAATAGACAATATTAATTTTTGAGCTCACGGCCAATATAAGGAACGTATTTTGGAAAACAAGCAACAACAGTCAGTAGTGGTAGAAATTATAGCTATATCACATCTCCTCATCAGATTTCTTGCACAACCTCATTAGATTGCGAACCCACAACCTACCACTACGTAGCCAATGGACCACAGTCAGCTTGTGAGCTGCTGTTGCTTTTTACCACTTTCCTTATATATTTACATACTATGTATATAGATTAAGATCCGAAATACCTATGATTTCTACCACTCCTGACTGTTCTTGTCTTTTTTTCCAAAATACATTCCTTATACTGGCCTTGAGCTCAACAATTAATATTGTCTATTTAATAAATTAGGTCAAAAAATAATATATGTATATTTTACAAAAATATGTACGCATGTTTATATGATGAAAAGTAAAGTAATGTATTTCAACTAATAATGTGCCTATTTAATAACAACAATAAAAACTATTGATTATTCATTATTTTAGACCTTCAAAATACAATTTCATTTGCAATTATATCCCTACAGGAAGCCTGGAGATTTCACTGTTTGAAGCAAAGGTATCCCACAAAAGGCATAACTCTTTCTTCTTCATTCGACATTCCAGTTGTTTTTAAGGATTCATATTATTGAGATGCGCGTCCGTATTTTTATACCTTTCATGAGAATGAAATGGTATATTAAGTTTGGTCCGATGTTTGTAAGTGCCAGAAGGAGAAGAGATAGACCCATCAAAAAGTATACCTAAATGATCAGGACGATGAGCTGAGTCGATTTAGCCATGTCCGTCTGTCTGTCCGTCTGTCCGTCTGTCCGTCTGTTTGAACGCAAACTAGTCCCTCAATTTTAGAGCTATTTTGATGAAATTTGGTGAGCAGGTGTCGTTGTACAAATGATTAAACATTTGTCGGAATCGGCCAGATCGGGTGACTATAACATATAATACAACCGATTATTCAGATATTGAATTTTGCGCCATAACTCCTCCATTTAAGCAGCTAAAGGCTTGAAATTTTGCAGAAATATCAGCCATTATTAGCTACGTATCAGTATTGAAAATCATGAAGATCGGAGAAATATAACATATAGCTCCCATACAACCGATTGTTCAGATATTGCATTTTGCACCATAACTCCTCCATTTAAACAGCTAAAGGCTTGAAATTTTGCAGAAATATCAGCCATTATTAGCTACGTATCAGTGTTGAAAATCATGAAGATCGGAGAAATTTAACATATAGCTCCCATACAACCGATTGTTCAGATATTGCATTTTGCACCATAACTCCTCCATTTAAACAGCTAAAGGCTTGAAATTTTGCAGAAATATCAGCCATTATTAGCTTTGTATCAGTATTGAAAATCATGAAGATCGGAGAAATATAACATATAGCTCCCATACAACCGATTGTTCAGATATTGCATTTTGCACCATAACTCCTCCATTTAAACAGCTAAAGGCTTGAAATTTTGCAGAAATATCAGCCATTATTAGCTACGTATCAGTGTTGAAAATCATGAAGATCGGAGAAATTTAACATATAGCTCCCATACAACCGATTGTTCAGATATTGCATTTTGCACCATAACTCCTCCATTTAAACAGCTAAAGGCTTGAAATTTTGCAGAAATATCAGCCATTATTAGCTATATATTAGTATTCATCAAGATCGGAGTTCACAGTGTAAATCGGCAAGATAAATTCAGGACAAATATTTATTGCGAAAAGTAATAAGCTCAGCGCAATATCACATGAATCATAGCGTTAAACGTTTGGGAACTATTTACGGATCTGATAACTGTTTTCAAAGACCGACATATGTAGGTCTTACATATTAATACTTAATTATTTGTATTTTTTAAATGTTAAATATCAAGCGTCGATACGATATTAAAAATATTCAAAAACCATTCCCTTCTTAAAACATAGTTCTTTTTAATTACATAAGGAAAAGCATTAAATAATTTATAACAATGCCTTTACTAGAATTGTTTTTATTGATTTGAAGGAAATTTTCGCTTTTAACTATAGGTAATACGAAATTGTAATACAATAACACGTTTTTTACTATTCTTCCATTCATGAAAGGTATGAAGCCTTCGGCATAGCCGAAGACAGCGCTGTTTTTACTTGTTTCTTGTTAATTTTCAACAAGTCTAGTTAAATGTTGCTCAAAGCTGCGAATAGAACTAATACAGTTCAGGATAATGCGATAAGGAATATTTCTCCTTTACTTAAGTATTTCAAAATAAAAGCTTTTCACATTTTCCTGTTGGGATGTGATCAAAGCAATATAATTAGCTAGTTCAGCAATAAACCCCAAAGTATCATTCACATACATACATACATATGTACTCCGTTTTGTCTATTTGTATAATTAGTGCGATAATGTTGGACGGGCAACTGAGCAAACAGACTGCGTCAATGTTTCAAACCCAAACGGCCATTAGCTAAGAATAAACAGAAAGATATAAATTTTTGCCGAAATTCAATTGCCAATTATGCGTAGATATGTATGTACATTTACTTATACTTATTTATTTACGCATGAGTACGTACGTATAAATACTTCTTTGTGGCGCCAAACTACGTACATATACGAGTATCACAAATATGCCTATCAATTTACTGTGCTCTCAATGTGCGAAATTTCGACATTGAATGCTATCAATTTATGTGGTTACATCTGTATGCATATAAACTCGGTCGGAAATAGAAATAAGTGATTTTAAAGCAGTACTTTTTTTACCAACTACAAGTAGTTGAAGTTTTTCATTTTTTCTTCTAAGCAACTAACTTTATTACCAAGGCGATGTCATAGAAACAAGGAACATATGCTGCATTTAATTTCAACTACTTCTAAATATGTTTGACAGAAAAAGCATTACTTTATAGTAATTAAAAATTTGTTTTTTTTGTTTGAACAAAAATACGTTTTAATTTCAATTTAGTATACAAACTGAAAAAAGTATAGCACTATTTCAAACATCAATTCTCGAAAGTATTGTGGATGTCGAACTCTTTTCCAATTACACTGCTTTACAAGCAAAATATTTCAAAAAACTTATTTATAGGAGAGATTAGTATGTACCTTCTGAGCTCAAACACATATTTTTTAAATTATTTGTATGGGTAGCATTTTCAGTTTTGTATTTTTTTCCGGGTACCACTTAATTAAAAATATAGTATTGTTGAACTGTTAACTGCGATCGTTGCGTATCTCGTTCGAACGGCAATCAATGCGCTTTTAACGACAAAATTAAACTTTTTTAAGTTTTGCTTTTAAGTTTTTTTCAGATTGTTTTAATTTTTTTTAATTTCTTAATTTTTAATTAAAAAAAACACAAATTTAAAACCAAAAAAAATTGCAATAATTCTAACAAAAATACTTATAAAATTAAAATTCAAAAAACAGTTTCATTTCGACCAACTATATGGTACATGCTATATGTTTCAAACCAAGTAAATGTATATATCTATATATATAAAAGAAAGTCGTGTTAGTTACACCACTTATAACTCAAGAACGGCTGAACCGATTTGGCTGAAAATTGGTGGGGAGGTAGCTTAGAAGCAGGGGCAGGTTATAAGATACTTTTTATCCCGTTACCGTGGGACGACAAAAAAAACGGTGAATTTGATTTTTTTTCTTCGCCCTTCATATATTTTGCTTTTGCTTTTTTGTATGAAAACTAAAATTTACATGTACTCTGGCGGCGAAAGGTAATATCGATGTAAATTGTAGTGACATCTAGCGGAGAAGGGCAATATCCATGTAATTGGCGTGAATTGCCAATATTAACATGTATTTTGTTTACTTTTACGAATTTTGTTGGGTGAAAAATTGACAGTTAGAAATTTTGAAGTTTACCGGTTTTTGTGTTTGTTTCGAGTGTCTATAAATATTGTGCCGATATTATTATCATTAAAATGCCGCGTCCAAGACGATCTAATCTTCCCCGAAAAAGCCGTAATGCAACTAGGATGCAAAACGTTGCGAATGAAAGGACTGAAGAAGTACAAGAAATTGCACGTGAAGAGCGCCGCTTTAGTATGGCTCGACTTCGTGCTTCTCAATCACAAGAGCAAAGCGAGGCAGTCCGTGCAAAGGCTCGGTTGGCTATGAGAAATCATCGAGCAAACCTAAGAGATCAACATCTTGATAATTTTCGACGCACAAGGAGAAATTTATCAAGTACTGATTTGAATCGAGCAGCGTTTCGATATGATTGCAGCACTGATTACTGCTTGCATACTAGCGTTCGCATTGGGCCAATGGATTTGGTTTGCGAGTATTGAAGTTTTCCGGAGAAACGCCAAGATTGTGCTGCCTTAATGGGAAAGTGAAATTGCCATTATTGACTCCCCCACCTGAGCCATTGCACTCATTGCTACTACATAATTCAGAATGAGGTCATTAGTACACTACATTCGTTCAAATCTATTGACTGTGCAACAAATGCAGATGATGCCACCAACTATCCAATTGAATTTTTAAACTCCTTGGATGTGCCTGGCTTACCACCGCATAATTTACGACTAAAGGTGAACTGTAAACTGTGCAACGGAACGCGTTTGGTGGTAAGTAAATTGATGAACAATGTGATTTACGCGACGATACTCAAAGGAAAATTTGAAGGTGAGGAAGTTCTCATTCCGAGGATCCCGATGATCCCAACCGACATGCCGTTTGAGTTTAAACGACTTCAATTTCCGATCCGTCTTGCATTCGCCATGACCATTAACAAATCACAAGGCCAATCCTTGAAAGTTTGTGGTCGAAATATAGAAAATCCATGTTTTTCCCATGGCCAATTATATGCGGCATGTTCAAGGGTCGGAAGACCAGCTGCGTTATTTGTTCTTGCACATAGTAATAAAACTAAAAATATCGTCTATCACAAGGTGCTTCACTGAAGAGTGCAGCCTATGCACTAAAATACATGGCCAATAAAGAATCATTACAATAATTGATTTTTGGTACTTACTTATATTTATTATCCTAATAAAAAATTTAAACTCTTAAAATCAAGAATCTGCTCATTTATTGCTTCTAAGGCGGAGCAATGTTCGCCGGGTCAGCTAGTATATATATATATCTATAGCTAGTTTTTAAGAGCGCGAGCCAGGAGTAAAACTGCTGTGCCGCTTCTACAATGAGATGTAGAAATAAATAATGGGGCAGAGTTTCACAAGATATCCTTTTTATTTTTTTAGTTTTAGCAAGAGTGAAAATAGTAGTAGAAATTAGTGCAAATAGTATTAGAAATTGGTAAAAATAGTGGTAGAATTTAGTCAAAATACTAGTAGTGGTAATTAGTAATAGTTTTAGTAAAACTGGTGTAGAAATTAGTAAAAATAGTAGTAGATTTAGGAAAAAACAGTCGGAGAAATTAGTTAAAAAAGTAGTAGTAATTAACTAATGCAGTTAAAATAGTAGTCAAACGTGTTGAAATAGCAGTAGAAATTAGTAATAAATAGTAGTAGTTATAAGTAGTACCACGAGCAAAAATAGTGGTAGATCTTAGGAAAATTAATAGTAGAAAGTACTAACTATAGTCGTAGTAATTGGAGTTAGCATTCGTTAAAATATTAAAGGTATTAGTTCAAATATTAGTAGTATGTAAATAATATTAGTAGCACCAGTAGTCGTAGTGATAGTAGTAGAAATTGGTAGTGATAGTAGAAGAAATTGTAGTACTAGTAGTACAAGAAGTAGTAGTAGCAAAACAAACGGTCCAAAATTTGCCCTCAAATGGTCCTGAACTAATGTCGAAATAGTCCCAAGCTAAATAAGTAGGTGCGTATCTAGGTACTGATGGGCATATATAGCACACATGTACATATATACATATGTATATACTTACATGCATGTACATGTCGCGACTTCCGTGACGCGTGATGGTAAATTATTTAGACCGTTTGCATTTTTCCGACAGGGAATGTAAGTACAATGCGTCAATTAAAATATGTAAGCATGTCTAATTGCTTTTGAATACAATACTATTGATCTAGTAATGCTAAGCGTATAGTAAAATTAAATGCATTTAAAGAATTTAACTAATTGGCTAGCTTAGATATTCAAAGGATTAATAGTTTGATATACCGCATAATAAACGCATACGTATATTGTGTTGTATTTTGGAAAAATGAAATGAAAGTTTATTGTGCGGCTTTTATGATTTTACCAAATTCTTTCTCATTGATTTTCACTTTGCTAGATTCAACACAACATTTAGTATTTAATAAAAAAAAAACCAGCTAAACACTCATTTCATATATTTTAGTTCTGCTACATCATAGTGTGATGCCGAAATTTTTGTACAGCTAAGCTGCGGATTAAAAAGTGGCATCACTTTAGTGAAATATTGTATTTATTTTAGATGTGGGTCAGAGATTTTTGTTTCACTTTTTATTTTCTATTTCCAGTATTTGAACGAAAAATACCGCCTTGTAAAAATTTCGGGTTCTACGGTAATTAGCAACAGTTTTACAGGCCTGTTGTGGCAAAGGTAGTACACGGTCTTTCGAAGGGAAATTGCAGAGACAGTTGCATTCCGGAACAAAAATCTTACAAAAAAAGCTATCCTTTCAATATTCATGTTGAAGAGCTTTACTGACAAAAAACAATAATCTTCTTTTTAAAAACTGATGAAAGACAATAAACAAATGAAAAGCTCTGTGCATTTCAGCCAAGTTGGCTTGTCACTGGCATTCTGGTTATTCCGTTCCGACATCCGAAGTTAAATTGTGGATTTATTTATTTATTTTATTTTTTTCAACTAGCTGGCGTTTTTTTTTATATATTTTACTTCGAATTTGCATTCTTGAAAGTTTGTTGAATTTCCTTCATATGCAGTTCTCGTAAATTGTACCAAAACACTTATTAAAAAAAAATTAATATGACTTTGATGTTTTCGATTCTTCAAAGCTCAAAATTCTGAGATTTTTTTAATTTTCAAAATTTAATTTCAAAAGTTTGGATTTGTCACCTTAGACGCCATCGTGCAACCTCATCCCGCTACGAAATCGCATGCGGTATTAAGTAGAATTTAAAATTGTTAACAACCATCTTGTAGAATTACAATGGCCGCTAATTCTTATCTAATAAAACCTTTTATCCCAAGAATGATAAAATTCAAAATTGCACCTTCCATGGACCGCTAGTCCTCTCTTTACCAACTAGACAGCATCCGTTCATTCGCTGACGAAATAAAATCATTTTACACAAACAATGCTAAAAAAAACTTTTTAATCATTCTGCCGTTTGGCCGCTTCTCTTTGCTTCTTCCTCTTCTTTTTAGGAATTTTTTCTTTCCTCTCTTCTTCTCCAGCTATTATTACGTCACTATCTGTTGCTCTCAGTGTGGAAGGCGCAATTTTGCTTTCTATCTTGACTTTGTTTTTTTCACGCTCCAAAGACTCAACAATCTTTCGGAGAATCCTTCTCTCGAACACTCCAAGAGTAGCCTCCTTCGACATTCCTGGCGCCCATACTTCGCGACATATATAAGCAGGGGCTTGATAAGAGCGGCGTGAAGAATTACTCCCTTCATAATTTAAGTGTACTCTGGATGCCGGTCATCAGATACCTGGTTTCATTTTTACTGGAAACTGTCTTGGTCTAGAAACCTCCTGTAAGCCTCCGTACCTTCTAATATAATTTCCGAGCGTTTTTCCTCAAGCTCAAGGAAGATACGCCTCTTTTTCTTCTTCAACTCCCGATATATCATAACGCCGATCGCAACGTAATCCAGTAGGCAGCTTGCTTCCTTTCTATTTTCTATAATGTAAACTTCGATCGTTATCAGAAAAAATAGAACTCTTTTCGAAATTATGTCAGATATCTGTCTTAAAGCATATTATTACATTTAGATAAAATATTTTTCCAAGCAAGTCATAATAATTGAAGAATTTTTTAATTTTGCAATAAAAGAATTTGTATTCTACTCAATAATAGAAAAAAAAAGAACTATACACAATTTTTCGAAAAATACTCTTTAAAAAAAAGGGAATTTGGCTTCGAAAACTGGAAAAATGACAATCAGCTCCTCTTGGTGGAGGCTACCATCAAAATCAGTTTAAAAGCACCAGAAAAATTAAAATGCACTGCTGTGTGGTGCAACCCTAAATAATTTGCTTTGATATTTAAGAAGAGATTTTGTGATTTGGAAATTATTTGGTTATCTTCGTGTTCATAGCAACAACTCTTGCTTATACGCTACTAGATTAAGTAGACGCTGCAGCGGCAGCATTTATATAAATTAGGTCAGGTACGAAATAAAATTGGCAATTATGTAATTACATTGTTCTATGGTTTTTAATTTTATTTTTATTTAATTAAAAGTGCATGATACTTTTTTTATGCATACAATGCACTTTTTCACTTTTTTAAATATGCGATTTCTCTACTCAGTTATTGTAGAAATAATTGGTTTTTCCATTATTCACTTGAGTTAAATAAATCAATCCATTATAATACTAATGCATTGCATTCTTTGCTCAGAGCATTTTAAAGCAATGCAAATATTTTTAATCCTAATTATGTATGGCCATTTTCTCGATAGTAAAAGGTGTCGCGGTAATTAACTTTAATAACTTTTTTTTTTTAAATCACTACATGTCTATCAAACACTACATAGTTATGCATGCGGGTATAAGAAAAAACATGCTGTATAATTAGTTAAATGAATATTTAAAAACTATTATACATATCAGGAAAACATCGCATTGATAGCAACAACAACAAAATGCACCACGCAATACTTTACTATATCTTTATTGTAAAAAACAAGTGCCGAAAAAAAAACCAAAACATCTGAATGTATTATTGATGTATGTATGTTTGTGTTTGTATTAATAATGAAAAATGTTAAAAAAAAAAATTGATGCATCAAACTAATACAATAAAAGCCTAATAAATACCGTCGTTGCTGCAGTAATTTGTTAATGGTCTGAAATGCAAGTGGACAGCGATTACCATAATGACGGTAATTAATATTAACAATAATTAATATCAATAATAATAACGCGCTAATGTACAGCATATGCAGATACTTCTTACTATAAAGACAGAATATTAATTTTTACTTGATTTAAAAATTTGGTCCATCATTTACAAAGAGTTGCCCGCGGCCGCAACTCCCATATGCCGGGAAAGAGTGTGCGGTTTTAATGCTCATCATGTGGGACATTAAATGCTACAAAAAGTATTTTGCTATGATTTCGACTTTCATTTTTCACTATAAATACTTAATTCGCTTTTATTAAATTAATAATAATACACGCAGAGTAATGATTAATAAAATTACTCACAGAAAATAACCAAAAAATACTTCTATAAAGTAATTTCAATATATTTTAAACCTTTATTTTTTGCTGTTATAATTTAGTCTGTGTGAAATAACTATAGTTATTTCTACAGCACTTAAAAAAGTACACTGACGTATAAAATAAAGTTGTTTGCTTCCAATAACCGTCCAATGCAAATTAAACATAAAAAATGTAGCACCTCTGCCAAACTAAAAAAGAATGTATACACTTAATACATTAAAGGCACGATATAACGTTTTACATATACATATATTTCAATTATTTAAATTAAATATTTCAGTAATTTTTTACATTAAACAAAATATGTTTCAAAAATTGCACTCCACTTCTGTCACAATTATTGCTTATTCGAAATAAAAAAATAAGTAGTACTTGTGATATCCAATAACTGGATTTAATGGAATGCAATTTTAAAACTAAACAAATTTTATTTATGTACATAGGTACATACGTAGATATAAACAAAAATATATTATTATGCTTTCGACGTACCACACCCATTTTCCTAAATTCTTCTTCTTCGTACAAAATGTAATCAAATTAAGTACGTAATAATAAAATGTTAAATATTTAGATTTTTTTATAATATGAGAAGTGTGCGTAGTTCTTTCCTCGAATTCTACAATTTTCGAAATTGTTTCTACTGAGTTAAAAAGTGAAGTGTATGCAGAACTAATTTAATCGATAATATTATAAATGTGACTTTTTGTGTGTATGTGAGTGTGTATTTGTGTGAGTATGTTCTTACGGTTACCCGGCCGTTTGACATAGGGGCTATATTTCAAGAAGAGTTGGCACCTGCTAAAAAAAAGTTATAGTTAATTCAATAAATAAGTTAAATCACATATTGCTATATACCGATTTAATAAATCTGGATAAGGTTTAGCACATACATTTATTGTCCATTATATGGGTTCTTAAAGGTGAATTGCCAAATGTTCAAAAGTTTGAATTGAGTAAAGCCAATGAATGAAATCAAATATTGCAATATAGATATCAAATGAAGAGAGATAAAACCTCATTTCCCAAATGTTTTGATATAAGGATGCCACCTCTTAAAATGCAAATTAAGTTACATTAAAAAATAAGTGGTAATCGACCGAATTTTTTGAAATACTAAAATTATTCTGTTATTTGGTAAGACGGTTTTTCTTTAAACTTCATCTTCAATTTATTTAATCTGGCGCCTTTAGAAACCCTTGCTACTTATGTAAATACCGAAGCAAGCTCAAAACGCTGCCATAACAGTAACTTCCTCCAAAATCTCGAGTGGTAGAAATTCAATCGAATAAGCAGTAAACCATTGCAAAAATTCTTACCCACGAAAATTTGTGAGTTATACTGTATGCTGCATATCTGTGAAATGAGCACCAAAAAATTTTGCGATTTATTTACATCGTTACTAACAGGTTAAGGACAAAAGCTTGACTGGCAACTACTCTGGAAGTAAATCCTTATTTTATTTGCAAATCCAATGACTCTTAATAAGTGAAATAGTCATTTGTGACCCAAGAATAATAAAAAAAAATATGTTGCTTAATTTAAACACTACTGCCAATATTGAGCAACGAATTGACCGATTAAACTCAAACATTTTAATTTAAAAAAAAATGTTTTGCATTCACTGCTATTTGAATAAATAAAAACTTCTATAAGTATGGACGAATAAAATGAAAATTCATATGCACATGTGAATTATTTAAACAGTAGGCAGCTCTGGCTTGCCGCAAGCTGATAAGCAGCAAATTAAAATATACACATAATTAAATGATAAACATCTTGCTTTTTATATATTATATTCAGCTGATGAAGTTTTTTCTGTAGTTTTAACTCTCCATGCAAAATAAACTCTTGCATTTCGACGATTCAGTGCACAATTTTAAAAAAAACGCGACCGTTTGTTTCTGTTGAGCGGGAGGAGAGTTACCGTTGGGTTTATTATTAAAGAAAGAAAGTTCAATATTTTTTAAATACTGCTTTTCCTACATTTGTAACTATCGACATGTGGCTATCCATATTTGTAAGATTATGTTTTGGGTTTCTAGCGGTGAAAGTTATTATTATACCATCATAGAGGAGTAGTGTTCTCAATTCTTGGTGAAATATCAAAACGCCTATCACAAATTAAGGTTTAGGGTAATCAACCCAAAAAATCAGCCTCTTCAATTACAATCGCCCATACCCACTGGATTCATTTGTATTCGCCAATTTAACTGTGATTATCACACTTCAGTATGGATGCATTGCTTTTGCATAGAATCAGGTTTAACAATAACAAATTTTTCGACTGCTAATGTTAGTCCTAAGACACTGCTTACAAAAAACGCTAGCTAATATGTCGATCCCCATGGATTTTGTTAGGTATCAATCGAATATACCTCAAGTGTTTTATACTAAGTTGGTGGAAGTGGTTTCATTGGGAATGCTCTCGGCTTGGCCTTAGGCGATTTTTTTAAGGTTCCATTTTACGATTACGATTACAAGATGACAAATTGATCAATTCTGATCTGACAACGCTATTTTCAAATTCATTCAATTTGGTTTGTCATTTCCTCATAAAAAGTCTGAAGCCATATAATACTTGCAAAATAAAAATAAAAAATTATTTCGAAAATCATGATTTTTGTTCGTAAATGTTAGCTATTTAGTTTACGGTCGACACAGCGATCCATCCGAGCAACTAATACGCCTAATAATAGATCGTTTTCATACTAAATATACTCTAAGTGATAATATGGCATCGTCAGAGAGATATATTTCCCAATTTGCTGCTGTAGAGCGGGGTGTGTACGGGGTCAAATTAGTTGTTTCGCCATATCACACAAAAGTTGGAGTGTTTGCATTTATTCTATGGACAATTTTACTTAAAGATCTCGGCCTGTGACCTCATCAGATCTAATTGGTGTAAGGAATCAAAGCGGAATGGTAACGCAGGGTCAATTGGCATTGAAAGTCAATGGATTTTTTGCAATATTCCATTAAGTGCTGAAGCTCTTTTTGTACTCATGGTACATAGCGATAGAAAAATTGCTATATTTTGAGTCAAGAGAGTTTACGAGAGAATCACCAGATGCGTTCACAGATGCTCACTCTTTTGTGGAAGAGTGATATAAAATCATAGTTTTTGAGGAATAATCTGCTACCCTTACTGTATTAAAGCTTATAAACCCTGTTGGCTCGCCAACGAGATAAAATATAGATATTGCTGATAAATCTAATAAAATACATTACAAACATAAATTTTTTAATATCATATGCAGTTGAAACCAGTGCTATTTAATCTCTACAACATAATTTTTCATTCAAATAAAAGTATGTATAAAATCAATAGTGTATATTTATCTAAAGAAAGTAAATTTTTCATAGCGTTAATTATTATTTTTTTTTAATTATAGTTCTTTCTCAATCCAGTCAACTTGTTCTTTTTGATTGTGCTGAACAAAATTAACTGAATGACGAACTTAAGCCCCATCCAAATTTCCGATATTCTTAAATTTCTCGGTAGCATTCTTTTTAGTAGGCTCTACTTTGTTGATTTTTATTTGTATGAAAAGTCTTTGAATACAAATTCTTACAGACTAAATTAAGCTAATGTACAATAGTAATTACTATGAAAAAAAAAGACCTGAGGTGATTCATTAAGGTGGCATGCGTCCACATAAGATCAGCACCTGTAGAATTTAAGAACAAATTTATATCACCACTTGCTCGAGAAATAGGAGCATTCATACCATAATTGGTTTTCGAGAAACCAATTTTAAGGGCTTCGAATTGTAGGAGATTCTTGTAAGGAACATTGAACTGAATTTTACTAAGAAGGATAGAACAATCAATAGTCCCAGTAATGATACTAATAAGAAATGAACACGACAAAATGGATCTTCTACTTTCTAGGGTTTTTAAGTTAATCAACAAACATCGAGATCGGTACGATGGTAGAGGTTCTGAAAAGTTTAAGGATCGGAGCGCAAATCGTAGAAAAGCTTTTTGAACTCTCTCAAGCCGATTAGAGAGACCTATTTGGTAGGGCCCCAAATAACAGCGCCGTATTCGAACCTCGATCTGACAAAAGCACAATATAATGTTTTGAGAGTATGTGGGTTAGAGAATGCAGAGCAATTTCGACGTACAAATGCTAGCATCGAGTATGACCGTGCTATGACGTGGTTAATGTGACTAGTGAAATTTAACTTAGAATCGAAAATAACGCTCAAATCTTTAGTTTCCTTAACGGACTTCAAAGGAGAGCCAGCAATGCTCATAACCACGACTCAAGTTTTTAAGTTGCGGCTTAAAAACATATCAGATATTCGGTAAATTTTGGTTGTTAAAGCCCCAAAACCTTCTCCACATCAACCAAACAGCCAAAGGTCAAAAAATATTTTATCTCAGAAGTCGACTATAAATTATGAGTTTTTTTGGTATCACTTTTTCACATTGATATATTTGGAATTGGATTTAACCTTCCATTTGTCATCGAACATTATCACATTACCAAGAGCATTTTCAAAATTGTTTACCAAAGTACTAAATATTCGCCGCAGGGCAATATGTAGCAAACAGAATGTGGCACATTTTTGTTTCCACCACAAAATGTTTGTACTTTTCACATTACATTAATATTTTTCTAACTTTTTTTCTTATACTTTTTCAGATGAATTCACGTGACGAACCCGAAAAAACCTTCAAAGTTGCCATGCCTGATAATGCTTACGCTACAGTTTATCTACGTGACGCCATGTCGGTGGAGGAATTTCTGGCAAGCGCCTGTGCTCGTCGCAATCTCAATCCAATGGAACATTTCGTACGTGTGAAGAAGCGACGTGACATGGAGGATCATAACTACTTTGTGCCACATCGGAATGATTTGATTGAAAATTATGTAAGTAAAAGTAGCAAATTAAGCGAATGAACATGTGTTCGTGGTTTCGAATATGCTTATGGAATTTGGATAGGGTTACAAGATATTTTTTTGACTTTACATATCTAGAAAATAATACCATAATTAAGGTATAACCTTAATTCGTTTAATAATAGAAATATAAAGAAGTAAAATCTTTAACAAGGCGCACCGGAGTATAAAGGCACCGTTCTAATAAACTTTGCCGTTATTTTGAATTAAATCCCATCCGTTTTTTGTATTGCACCTTGATATATGAACTATCCTCTATTAAATAAAACCCAAGCTTCAAGCGACTCACCACTTATTGCTCAGCTATTAATTTCATTGCTTTCAGCCTAAAAGTATGCGTACAAAATAAGATAACAGTTTTGATAGCTTTGTAATATTTATTTCAGAGGGAAGTATGTTTAGAATAAAAAATGTCTGTTTTGCAATTGATTTGTAGGAAAATGAAGACGACTTTCAAGTAAGCATAATATTTATTTAGTTAGGTTGAAAAATATATATTTTTGTCAAAAGTGCAAACTGAAAATCAACATATTTCTCAAGGATGTTATAAGTCAAGTCGCCGCTGACGCTGAAATCAATAAACCA
Source organism: Anomoia purmunda (assembly GCA_951828415.1). Taxonomy (NCBI): domain Eukaryota; kingdom Metazoa; phylum Arthropoda; class Insecta; order Diptera; family Tephritidae; genus Anomoia; species Anomoia purmunda. Next base: position 27,476,077 of record OX639996.1, on the reverse strand, counting down.
AAAATTTACTTACTTAAAACATGGTACCAAAAAAAATTACGATTTTGAAGAAACTACTAGTACTAGTTAGAAATAAACGTTACCGTATTTATCAACTAAAACTTGTACCTAAAACTAAATGGTAGATGAATATCTTAGAAGTATTATTTCAGCTTAAGGCTTAACCTTAAAATCTAAGTAAACAACGGGAAAAATCACATATCGGAGGCTTTACAGGAAGACTAATGTACATATATGTATGTATAAAACTTGATTGAAATATTTCGAACCGACGAAAAATTTTGCATGAATAACATGTATTTCTCATAATATGATACATTGGCAGATTTTCTAAAACGTCACTCTGCCCCCTTAATGTACAATGTGTATAAATGTGCTTCTATTTTATTATAGATGATACTTATTAAATATTGCTAGTTAAAGCCAAGGGAATTGTTAAAGAAATACATAACTTTGACTTCTGCTGTCACGCCGACATTAGGTACGAGTACTCTATGGAATGTGAAATATTAATTAGCTTTTCGATTATTAATGCATACGTAAAAAAAATTAAAGCCTCTTTACAGAAAGAGGGGCACGCTTGTTATTTCAGCTACCGAAGTACTGATTCCGAAAAAACTGAAGCCCATTCTTCGAAACACTGAGGGTTCACAAAGTTTTCATGGACTGGGCCTCCTTTTTATACCTACAGTCCCTACAGAAATCTGTATACATATACATAGGGCTCTAAATCAAAATTCCCTTTTAAGAGGCTGAGCATGTGCCGTGCTCTTTAGTCACCGAGTATAGTACAGTGAAACTTCTTGTGTATGGTCAGATTAAACTACCAACAAATGGTGTTTTAAAAGAATTTAATGTATAGAAAGTTTACTTTAAATAAAGTAATGAGATTACATAATTTCATGTCGAAAGTTCAATTTATAGGAATATACCTCGGTGTTATCTGAGATCACCGTGACTGGCTTGATTTGCAGACACATTTTTCGTAATGCCTTTCCAAGCATTTTAAGCCATATGGCGGGAATATGTCGAACAATGTTGTCTTTCGAACGTTTTCAATCACACGATTTCGATGGATGGGCAATCGACTTCCCCATTTCGAAATAAAAATATGTCTTCAGTCAACAGTTCATTCACAACTGACAACAGCGTTGTCATATTTGACCCATTTCTAATCTTATAAGCGTTATAGGAAAACGGGACCACCTCTAAAAGCCACGGTTTAGTAAGCTGGATTGAAGAAAGCCGCTACTTTGCTACTTTTGGAGAAACAGATTTCATTGTATGTAGGTGTTTATTCATTTTAAAGAGACCTTTACCCGATCAAGAGAAAATATTGTGACTGGAAGAGAAATTTATGACACTAGACAGGTTTGGGTATTTCCATTTGGTTATTTAGTATCAGAATATTGAACCACAAAATAAAAGTCGAATGGCTTATGATTTTGCGATAAGAAGGCGACCGCTATTGGAAAAATGTTTTTCTATAAGTTTCTGTTGATAATTACCCGTGAAATATGTGGGCATGTATCAAGTTGTAAATATTATTATTAATTAATTTTAATTTTCTTACCAATGAGAAATAAGTAGCATTATTTTTAATCATCTCTATGGCTTTAGAGTGACTAAAATAATTTCCGTACGTCAAAAATTCAAATTTTGCTCTCTTTTATTTGCAAAATAGTCTTACGATATTTGTGTCGAAAAAGGGCAAATCAACGCCAAATTGAATTTTAGGCTTAATATAGATATTTTCCATAAAACCTTCTTGAAAAAGTTTAGTTGGATCTCCATGTTAAAAAAAACTTTCTAAAATCATGTTAGAAAACAACTTAATGATGCGCTCATTTTTCTCTCAACTTTACTTCTAATATATGCTACTGGAATAACTCGGACTCAGATACAGCAAATATCGCGCTATAGTCGAATATGTTAATGTCATTTCAGAATATTTTTACCATTTAGCGACCTTTTAACGCATTTTTCATCGTCTTTTTAAAAGATCGGGGAAAAGTACACTAATGTGAAGGTTTTAACCACTTATGGCTATAAAAGTCGAAACTTTTTATATCGCTCAGATTTTTTTATTTCACTCCTTTATCTACTTTTTCCAAAATAAATTATTTCATAATTTAGTGTAGCCAAACAAAAAAAAATGGTGATCAGCCTGAGAACGCAAAACAATAAGCAGGTTGGTCTAAATAATGCCAGAACTACTATTCTAAATTAAAATTCTTAAATTTAAATACTAACTACAATTTACATTCCTATTTGACACGTTTCAACTAAATAAAATTGGCAAAATATTTTTACTTGCTTAGCCCTCAAGTGGTTATTGTACGTTGTTTAAGTTCGCCATAAAATTACCCAGCCTTTTCCGGAAACAATATATATATGGTAATCACAATGTAAATATTGCAAACATTTGAGCCATAAAAGGCAATCTACAACTTCATTTCGAAACACTTAAGTTGGCCACACAAATAAACGAGTAGCCAGAAGTAAGCATTGAAACCATGAAACTGCCGGTAGGTAGGGCATTATCGTCAACATTATCAAGTAACTATTTTTAATGGCAAACAATGAAACAAGTAACTTAAAAACAAAAAAAACAAGAAGCAGCATAACCAAAAAGGAACAACGAACGGAAGCTAAGCATAAAGTGAGCGCAAAGCTAAACAAAAAAACATATGTAGATATTTATGTACATATAGTATATGAATGTGTGTGCAATCCAAACTTTTGCGGTCAACTTTTGCTTTAAATGCAAACTTCCACATTTTAATGGCTCGACCCAATGCGGATATGTTTGTATTTGTGTGTTTGTGTGTGTTCGTGTGTTTGTATAATTCAAGTGAGACACCATTGTTGGTGCTGCCAATATTGTCACCAATACGTCCACTCACTTTGCTCACTTTTTCTTTCTACCGCACTCTTCTTCTATGAAACTATCGAACCCCTCATCGTCAAGAGTAAGATTCAATGTGTTTAAATAATTGAGCAGCAGCCCTGCCAGCCAGACCAAAGAGTACAAGAATAGCTCCGCCTACGTCGGTGGTACGTTGAAGTCACCACCGTGGTTGTCACCATGAGTTGACAGTTGTCAATGTGAAATGGCACATGTGATTGAGAATACCCATACAAGCATACTTGCATAAAGTAACTTTTATTTGAAAGCACTGTAAAACTCTTTCTAACATTTGAAGTGTTCATTCACCCTTTCAACTGGCTCACTACCGATGGACGGACTGGTTCATGGTTGATAGCTGCCAGCTGCCAACTGCCAACTGCCAACTGCCAACTGCCAACAGCCAGCTACCAGCTGCCCCCGGAGTAAAGTTTGCAATTAACAATTTCATTAAATCCTTTATGTGAATATGGCATGCCACAATGTCGTCGTCGCCAACATCGCAAACGTTATCGAAAGTCATTAACATTTGAGTGGCATATGACAGCAATGTTGAAGGAAATATGGCACAGGGCGCATTACAAAAATTTTCCACAACAAACACTCACACGGAATTACTTCATCTATAAAATGTATACTTCTTAAGTGAGTGTGGCTATACTTCACATAAATTTTACAGGTCACATATGCGCTGCTCAGAATTACATATTTACTTACATATATTCAGTAGAAGTATTTAAAAATTACGCCAATACAATTTAGTGTTGCGTAAAGCGCACACACACACATATAGATATTTACGATATACTACATATGTATATCCGCTTGGACATCCTGCCTACTGACATATATAACATGAACTGCTACAGCAATTTAATAGTAGTTTTGTTGGTACTAGTTAGTGGGTAAAAAGCTTGTCGGTAATGCTGTAATCAAATTTAAGAAAATTGCTGGTAAATAAATATTAGGAAATTGAGAAGTATTTTATTTTTTTGTACAGGTGAAATCTGCATCACGAAAACTACAGAAAACTTTATAATTTCAGCTTTTTTTAATTATAGATTAATCCGTATGCATATTGCATAAGAAAATTTCTAAGGTAATAGCTTGCAAAACTTAAGCTGGCCGAAAACGCGTAATTTTTAAACATATTTTTGAAGCTAATTTCATGCAGTATATACAGTGTGTTTTTCTAGACTGATAGAACTTTAAATTGAAAAAAAATCACATAAAAATGAAGTATGATGCCAAATTTTTTTTTATTTAAAAGATATTTTCAAGACATTTAATATTTAAAAACGATTTCTGGCACATGTCCGCCACGAATAGCTTTGGTGAATCGGATGCGATTAGTCAAATTTTGAACGACTGCAAAATTTCCATGTTGTGGATGGACAAAGTCCAACTTGTTGAGCACGGTGGCGAATAGACAAATTCGGATATTCTCCAACACTATCTCTTACAGTACCAATATTTTCTTCTGAACGTACAGTTCTTTGTCTTGTTGTTGGTTTTTCATCGAGTAGAGTAAATGTTGTTCGAAATTTATCAACAGTTCGACGAATAAGCTGCTCTGTTGCTCGATTATGTGGACCATAAAATTCACGAAGTGCTCTATAAGTTTGGCGAACAGTACACTGATTTTTAAAGTAAATTTCCACAATTTGTAAACGTTATTGCGGCGTCATTCTTTCCATGATGATTTGTCAATGCTTACTGAACAGAAATGTCAAGACGAAATGTCATTTACCAGCTGTCAAGTGACAGCTATCTCTATCGAAAATTCTATCAGTCTAAAAAAAAACATTTTGTCATCACTTTATTACATATCTAAAAGCTAGAAAAAGTGTTCTTCGTCGGTTATGGATTGTTTTAAGTTTTACAGCTTTTTAAAGCGTTACTCCGGAGAGCGAAGCAAAGGTCAAACAAAAGTAAAATAATAGATAAAGAATTAAAAATATGCATATGTCTTTTTGTTTCGGACGAAAAATTAAATTGTATGTATAAGAATGTGAGCATGAAAATTTTTAAATTGTTTTCCAACGTCGAAAATATTCAAAATGGCTCTTAATAATTTTAACTTTCAATATTTTTGAGTATGCAAAAGACTTTAAATTTACCCTTAGAAAAAATTTTGAAAGTGATAAAATTTAACTAGAATAATAAGAAATGATAAGGAGAAAACCATTCTTCCGCTTCTGCATATTAAGCTGGGGCGCATGAAGCAATTCACGAAACTGGACATAAAAATTATAGAAGACTAATACCAGGAATATGGGATATCTGGGTTACTCACATGATGCCAGACTATTGCTGAAGCTTTAAGCGTGATCGACCAGACGCATCACTTTCTATAAGATATCTAAAAATAAGTTACAATTCCGTTGATTATTATGAAGCGGTTATAATTTATTTTGTAAAACTTTTTACTCATTATTTGTTGAGTTTTGTTTGTTGATCAGAAAATAACCGTTATTTCTTGAGTTTTATTTTTTACCTAGAGTTAAAATTAATATTTTGCTGCTGTGTGAAAACCCCCTATAAATTAATTTTTTATTTCCAGAGAGATAAAACTCAAGAAATAATGATTAATTTCTGAGCAACAAATAGAACTAAAAAAACACGATTTTTTTAAATAAAGCAATAATCGATATTTATGGTCGCTGGTATGTAACACTGAACATTTTAGATAGATGCTATTTTTAAATTAAGCCATTGTTCTGAAATTAAACAATTTTACTTTTTTCAACAACATCAATATTTAAACCAATAAAAAATTTCTATCAATGACGAAATAACAAAAATTACCCAAAACACCATGCAATTTTTTTTTTTAACTTTTTCTTAAAAAAATTGGCGCAGAGAAATTCTGAAGAGTTGTTAAGTATACAGTGCTAAAAATTGTATCATTAGTGGACTTTACCATGATAACGCGCAGAAAAATAATATCGAACTTTTGCTCCGTGTTCAAAAAAGATTTTTCTGCAATATCTTCAAACCAAGAGCCTAGTGGATAAAATGATTGTGATCTTTGAAGTCAGAGGGCCTAAAGTTATCGGAACTTTGCGACAATTATAATTTTTAATCTTTTTCTGTATACCAGTATTATTTATTATTTTAGGCCTAGGAAATGTTAGGTTCGGTTCGAGGCAAAAAAAAAGATATTCCCTCCCTCTCTAGGCATTAGGTGTACCTAAGTGCTTGAATGTAGCATTGTCACATATTCTTTAATTTACACTATATAAATTGAAGCAACAATAACCGCATAGCAAATCAGATACGTATATAAATATGTGTCTACCTCATAAGCCCATACTCGTATATAGAAATAATTAATATATGACGTTTCCCTGTACATTATATGCTCTTAAAATACATAAAATACAAAAAAATAAATAAACAAATAATAATAAGCTTTAAACACGAAATGATTTTCGACCACGAACTGACCGTACTATTATGATAAGTAAGCTTACAATTTAAAAATATAGCAACAACAATTTTTTCAGATTGTATCTGCAACCAAACATATGCATTATGGTGGTAGTATAAACAATAAAAATTATAAAAAGTGTAAGCGTGCTAATTTTTTTTTTTTTTGTGTTTTTAATCATATTGCATATTGCACAAAGGGTGTGTTAGTTATTTCAGCATATCACCATGAAAATGTCAATCACTCAACTGATATATTAAAAATAGTTACTTGAAGACAAAAGTATAAAATGTACAGATTTTTTAAATTTTAAAACTCAACTTAATCAAGACATTTGAAACACTACATCTACATATTGAAATTAAATTTGCAATTACAGTTAACTACACAAAGTAGAAACTAGAGAATATAGAGCTCCAATAACAGTAATTTTTTGACAACCGAATCTACAAAAAAATTGTGGTACACTTTAATGCTTGTCGCTTACATTACTGTAACTATGAAAAAACATACATCGAAGCCAATTTTAAATGCAAATTTTTAATTTAAATTATCTAAATTAGTTGTAAAACTTTGAAATGTTGGTCGGAAGATTTATAAAAAGAATATTAGAGTTTAGTTAATAAGTAAGTAATGAATTAATAACATGAAATATATTATAAATTAGATTTTATTTATATTCTCCCATATATATATTTTTTTTAATAAGGATACAGTTTTACTGTAACAAACTTGACAACATCGACGTAAACAATTTTCTCTGAATTTGGAAACCTTTTTTGGATTGCAACTTTCGTACTCTCTTATTATTTTTTTTTCTTTTTTGCTGACCGTCTTGCAAATTTTGTTCCATATAAATCATGCACGAAATGGTATTTTTATTTCAAGATTTTTAGCTACTTGCAAGCGGCAGCCAGAGGGTCAAATCTTTGTGCTGAATGAATTGCTAAATACTTAAAGAATCTTTGTTCTTTGGTTTGAATCAAAATTCAAACTTTAAAAATAAATCATATTTTCCCTGGGGTATTCAAATTATAAAATTTTTCACCCAACGTTCACTCTTTTTTTTTTGTATTGCGCCTCCTTTTTCGTTTCTTCATTCTTCTAGCTCCTGTATATTGTGCGTGTCGCTCTACTGCGGCTAAGTTGGCCATGTTTTCAGACGATTGTATTGTAACTTTTCAATCTGGGATTCAGCAAGCTCAGGGGCTCCACATGTTAGAATCCTGGGTCCTCTGTTTTTTGTTCTACCTAAAAATGGCATCAATATGTGTTTCTCCTCTGCCAAGTTTCTGCTTTTTGCAGATGATCTTAAGATCTACTTTCCGATTAATAGCTCTCGTGATTCTTAATTGTTGCAGATTGATATTGGTAACGTTAGTAACTGGTGCAACATAATCGCCTCTCGTTGAGTATTAATAAATGTTTTCAATGTAACCTTTGCTAGAAGTTGTAATGTCATTCAGACTTCCTATTATATCTTCCGATCTCCCCTCCAGCGTGTGGGTGAAATAAAAGAATTGGGGGTGATTTTTGGCTTAAAGTTTACGTTCACTAGTCATATTAATATCGTAATTTCCAAATCATATGCCTTGCTGGCTTTTGTACGGCGTCATAGCTCATCACCGACCGACTTTATACACTAAAATTGTAATGCATTGCATTTGTTCATTGTAGGCTTGAAAGCGCTTATTTTATTTGGTACTTTGCATGTCATATTAGAAGAATTGAATGCTTTGAGCTCTACAGACTACGCTTTTCGGACCACCCTATTCCCGCCTGTGAACCGAGATTCCTACTGATAAATCTAAAACCCCTTCAGAGTAGGGAGGAGAGAGGATTTTCTTTAGTATATCTCTCAGAGCTCTTAGGTATCCGATGTTTTTCTATGTTGGAGTTCTTAAAGCTTTGTATGCACTAAATACTCCCACAATTAGAGCCTTGATTGAAATCGCTTCAGGAACTCCTTGGATACTTTTTGGAAACAGTACCTACATTTTTTCCCTGGTTTACTTTTCTGTTATTTAACTAATATTGTAGTGTATTGTATTCCATTTAGCCTTCAAAATTTTTATTGTATTCGTTGGTTACAAAAAAAAATATAAAAAAATAAATAAATAATAAACTGCCTAAAAATTAACAAAATTGTGCGAGATCCTTAGATATATTTTTAAGATGGAATAGCGAAGATCACTATATAAAAAAGAATTTAATGTTCTATGCACCCTTTTAGTGAACTTCTCTTTTACCTATCATCTTGACGCTTCCACCTGGTGGATGCTGCTTTTCAAAAACCAAGACTACTCTCTCTATTTTCAAAGAACAGAAGGAGCAGAACTTAACAGACTAGTTGGACGAGTAGTATTTTATTCGGATTCAATTCAAGTTTGAGGCGTTTGAGGTTAAAGCTGTTGTTCACGCTAATAGTAATTTTATATTAAACAAATATAGCATACATATTTTATTTTAAAATTTATAAGCAACTTAAAATAAAAGTATACATATGACATAAAGTGTTTACAAAATGCAATTAGAAAAATTTTAAGTTTCACAAATGACATCTCCTTTAATATCTAATGCACGCTGTATATTAATAACAAACATCAATTTGATGTAAATATTTTCATAACTGTATTTCGCTTAAAGCTAAGTGCATATTTGGAAATTAAATTCATGTTTATCTGAAAATGGTTTTCTCTATTACTATATATTATAATAATACTGAAAGTATTTCGCATTTTATTTAAAAACAATACACTTAAATATAAGAGAATGAGGTCTAAGCAAATATTCGTATGATTTATGTATTGGTGTTTACCAAACTAAATTAAAATAATAAATGAAAGAAAAAATGTGCATGTTTATGTTTCGATTTTAATTCATATTAATATATAAACAAACATTGCGCATTTATTAAATTTAATAGCTAAAAGCAATATTTAGTTTACTTAAAATCCGTCAACGCGTTTGTGTTAAATAAAATTTAGTTCGGTACACCACGTCGTATACGTAATCTGGTGAAGCTTTGATTTACATTTTATTTATTTGCTAAGGTTCTCCTATACAAATATAGACAAATATGCTGGCCTTTAAAAAATACTTGAATTTTAAATTAGTATTGTGGGATTGAGGCTATTCTGGTTTTATTATTGCAGTGTAGTAATTTATGATTATAGAGGCCGTCTTAACTTCAGCACAGTAGTTATGTTATGGCACTTTAGCAGTTCATTGCAAGTATCCTACTAAATTTAGATTTCCTACCTATACAACTGCTAGCCCAGTAACCCACAGAACTGAGGGCAACAGTAAATAGTTTAAACAGCGGATAAGATAGCTAACTACTAAAATGCCTAAATTTTTAGAAATTTTATATATAGATTTTATATAAGCAAAATCTGTTCGGTGGCGTTAATTTATATATAAAAAAAATTAATCGTGGTTACTGAATACTTCCTTCTGAGGGTTTGTTATTAATTACTCCGCGAAGGTTTAGGGAAAAGGAAAGTCGAAAAATTCTCAGCATATGGCGCTTTAGGCACACATTTTTCATCAATAAATGAAATGAAGTGAAAATTAAAATTTCGCTTTTCAGTTCAGTTCAATTCAATTACACTTCAACACGTGAACGCGGGGACAGCTTTGGATAAGATTTGCCACATATATATGTATATAGTTCGATGCATGGCTTTTCACATAAGCAGTTTTTAATGGAGTTGCCACCTTTTCCAAATATTAAATTAATTAAAGTAATTACTGGAATCAAATTTCGCAATATGTGTATAAAACGAAATCTTCATTTACAGAATATCTTGAAGATAGGTTGCCACCTGTAAGTTATATTTAATTTTTTTATAGGGTTGCCACTTGTTTTAAAACTGAAACCTTTTACATTTATTAGTTTTTGCTCCGGTCCGGGCATGGCTTTTTTTAGTTGGGTTGCCACCTGTTTGGTAAAATTTAATCAAAATATACGCAAGTTCTATAAAACATTAAAAAAAGTGAGCCAAACGGTTTGAAAAGCCCCGAATTTAATAAAATTAGTTATATGATATAATAAAATATGGGCGCTAAACCGTTCATTTTGCCAGGGCAAAGTTTATAGGTGTATTCTGAAGGTGAAGTATATAAAATATTAAAATATCAGTTTCAACAGTTCGTTCCTACCTGTATTTTAGAGAGGGTTGCCACCTGTTTTGAGAGTCAAATTTACTTAAATTCAACTCAAGTTATACGTGAGAGAGATCGAAATGTTTTTTTCTGGATACATATGCAAAGTGCAATTAATAAATAAATATAGACAGGACAACGTCTGTGGTGGTGGGGTCGAATATTACTAAAAACCGTGTTTACAGTTACATAAATTTCGTTCAAATACAAAATACGTATTCGCCACATATGTATATATAAATTTAAGGTATCCATGAAAACCGTTACTTATGGTCCATAATAAATAAAATGAAATATATTTGAAAGTTGGACCAATAGGTGGCGCTATAGTCGCGATATTTCTAAGAGTCGTATTCAAAGACCGATTTAATTCAAACTTTAAATACGTGTTGGATACGAAGATATCAATATTTTATTTTGAAATTGAGACGATAGGTGGCGCCAAACCTAAAATATATTATACATAAATATATAAAATCATTATCTCAATATCTCAAATGGAAGGGTGTAGCAAACCGCGCCAGGTTAGCTAGTAACATAATATCAATACGTAACCCTGATATTGTGTAGGTAAAAACCTTGAGAACAAATCGTCTAGAAAAATTCTTATGAATTTTGCAAGGAAGCAAGCAACTAGTCTTTGCAAATTTAGTTCAGATTTCCATGCAAATTTATAACCTAAGACCATTGAATAGATAGTTGTAGGTCCACTGAAAATAGAACATAAAATAACTTCGTAAAGTTTTTACATTTACTAAATAGGATGTAGGTAGCTTTGGCAAACTAGTAGTAGTAGTAGTGAGGCCAAGCCTTTGTTAAAGTTTGTCCTAGGGTAGAAGATAGTCGTAACTAGTATGCTTCGTACGCAAAAACTATTGGAAGATGTAGTTGAAAACAAATCACAAATATGCTACTAAATCAATTGCCATTTGTTATTGAAATAAAATTGTTGCAGGAAACTGTTAGAAACAACTTTACGCTATGCAAAACAGCTCGAATAGTAAATGATTTTTGCGAGAAGTTTGTTCATGGCAGAGATACACTCGTGGGATTGCCTGCCCAGGGGCGACCGCTATTAGAAAACCCCATTTCTGTAATTTTTAATGTTACTTGCCCCGGCTAGTATACGAACCCGGAACTTACAGAATAAACTCCTCACATGTTACACAATTAACTACGGCGGCCGCTCTAACTTTTTAAAAACATGTGCCTGTGGTGCAAATATCCATTGCATCTCTAATTGTATTTCAATAAGCTTTCTGCAAATATTTCAGATTTATTAAATTATTTAAATCTTATGCTTTAATAATGATTTAAATACAATTTCCACAGTTAAATCTTTAACGGCTTATAATGAAGCCTCACCAAAATCTATTTACAGCTATACCAACTGTTACTGTTACTGTACTCGTAGCCACAATACCAATGCAAGCAAAATCAGCGGTTTTGCCAGCCATGCAGTTAGGCATATATTAAATTTCACAAACTACACACATACATAAATAATAAGACGAATTGATTAATGCGCTTGTTCTTGACACCTCCTGAAATTGTGGCGAATGAAAATAACAATCGCTCATGCAGACACCAAACGCACCTTTACATACATATATATGTATATATATATATATATATATATATAATACGATATATACAGAAGCGCATATTTAGGAATGCCTCGGTACCTGCAAGCAGTGAATCGTTTTCGCAAAGCATGACACGCCCACCAATTGCGGTTGCGTTTTGCATCAACACAATCAGCTATGTATACATATGCATATATGTATGTAGGTATGTAGTATGTACTTAGATATAAATCCTCTGCCTATAAGGAATAACAACTAAAGTAGAGTCAGCATAAACAAATCCAAAATAATAAAGAGCAGGATTGTGTACTATCTGTTTAGGTGAAAGCTATATTTTTAATTAATCTACTTCTAAATTGCTCGAACTTAATATAGAAATCTTAAAATATTATTTAATTTTTGAGTTTAATAAATAATAATTAGTTAAACCATGCCCTGCAGTAAACAAAAAAATTGTTGAGGACGCGCTTGAGCTTTAGTGACTTTCTACGTACCAATAATACTTTCTTTCAAAGTAAAATATCTAATAACTTGGCATGCAAAAACCGCAGCACGGTCCCTACTGCTATGAGGCTTTTCAATAAAATTATCTTCAAATGTTTATTTTCTAACTTTTTAGCAATAAATATATAAAAAGTCAAATTATGTTTGAATTGATGAAATTAAATTAAACCCGTTGTGTCATTTTATGACTTTTATTTGTTGAGCCAGCTATAAATGTATTTTCATAGCAGTTATTTTTTCTGATTTGCGCAACAGCTATACTTGGGCTTTTTTTCTGTTCAAGAATAAAAATCAATATATAACAGAAAACTGATTTATCTTTGAAAAAATTCACCTTAAGACTTTTATGTGTAGGAAAATATACAAAAACCCATATATCATTTTGAAATAAATTAACATAGAAAGACTGAAAAATGTATGTATGTATAAGTATGTACATAACAATTTTTTATTCATTGGAAAAGAAATTTTTTTCAATAATATGAATATGAATAATACATATATTAAAATACAGCAATAAAAAATATAAATATTATTTATAGATCCAATCCGATCCTCGCGAAATAACACATGCAGAAAAAATAAGGACTAAAAAGCAGTCAGGGTAGCATGAAGCAAATGCTTCAAATGTTCCTTTCTTTCTCCTTGAGTTTCAAGCTAGTTCTTTAAATTTATTGGATGAAGGCAGTAGTGATGAAGCCGAATTCAATAAACTTATAAATAGAATCAAAACCACAAAAATATTTCGTGATACTGTTTTAAAGACAAACAACTGCATACCTAGAATTTTTGTGCACAACGAAAATGTGTGATTGATTTCATTGTTGTAGCTATCGTTGGTGTTTTTGTACTCTTTATTGTTATTGTTGTTGCAGGGGCCTATGCATTCGAGCACCTGTATATATCTCACAAAAGAGTAGTGTCGCAACCTTGCAGAAACACTCCCATGAAGAAGTTGTACCTAAAAAGATTAGAGACCGAAAAAATATCCTTTATTTTGAGTTTTTCGGAACGAAATATCATTGGCAAGAATTCGTTATTAACAAAACACGAATATATCGATTTAATCTTAATCTGACCTTACTTTCATTTAGAAATTTTTCTTTGTTTTGCTTCATTGCATAATTGTTATTTTATGATTTTTTTTCGATCAAAAATAATCGTTATTCCTCGACTTAAATTTTTCCAATGATATTTGATAAATGTTCGTGATATTTTTCGATCAAGACATATATTATTATAAGCGCTGAGGAGTTTTTTGGCGTATGTTGTGATCGAAAAATTGTAAATGCACGAATATGGATTTTTTTTATCGAAAAAGTAAAAATCACAAAAATAACGATCAAATATGATCGGAGAAATTTAAATCCAAGAACAGCGATTATTTGTGATCGAAAAAATAAAAATCACAAAATCAAAGCAAACTTCTTCGAAAAAATAAATTTTAAAAAATAATGATCAAACTTGATCGGAAAGGATTCAAATCCAAGAGTAACGATTAATTTTGATCGAAAAAATAAAAGTCCAAGAGTAACGATTGTTATTGATCGAAAAAAAATCATAAGGTAACTATCAAATCAAATTTTTTTTTTATACAAAAAAGAAAAATATTTAAATATTTAAAATTGTAAAAGAAACGATCATTAAAGTGTGCATATTATCAACCGCTGTTTCGTTGAATGTAGCGCGTGAGTTCTAATCAAATTTGTCATGTCGTCATTTAAGTAGAAAACTAATAAGTAGCGTGACATACATAGGCTTAAAAGGATAAGGCCATTTTAAAACCGAAAATTTATATCTTTGTGAGCTCATTTTGTATATATATTTTTTTAAAAAGTTTTTCGCAGGATTTTTTATATGATTTTTAAATTATGCTCGCATTTACTGAAAATTAAGCGCAAATCACTATAAATCATTTATATTCTGGAGTCAGTTTGCTGAGGTAATATTTGTAAGTTTATTTCTTTAATGGACACTTTTAGTGAGTACACAAAATAGTTCTGAACCCGAGAGCGTTGTAACAATGCAGCACTCATTCACATCTTTTGGAGTAATTTTCTAAAACGTTAGAGCTTTTAATGCAGCTGGGCTGTCCGACTTAATCCAGATGACTTCTGACGTTACCCCTCTTCTAGGACACTCTCTCCCTCTCTCTCTCTCTCTCTCTCTCTATTTCATGAACCTCTGCTTGAAAAATGGTGCTATAAGTTCCCATTGTTATACATTTTTTTTTTAAATTCGACCCAGGTGCATAAGCTTTAATCTACCGATCTTTATATTTTGAGTTATTCGTATATCAGATGTTCGAATTAAGATCTTGAGTATTGAAACTACTGAAAACTACTTGAAACATGTAATTGCAATGCGAATTTCGTTGAGGGCTTCATTTGAACCGCCATGTTTCCAATTTTCAAGTGAGAAGTACATGGAACTTTCATTGCGGATTAGTTGGTTTCTCTCTCTTATGCCAGTGTACTTCTTCGTTTAACTTTAATGGCCCTGCTAGAGCCGCATAGGCTTCTCAAATAAACTGGCTAACCAATAGAAAATTTTGATTGAAAGTTTATTACCCTTGCCGTGCTGCTTGCCACCGGCGACTAATGGAGGCAAAGATTCCAACTCTTAGCAAATATTTGAATATAAACCAAGCAAACTCACGTTGTTTTGGTAATAAGTATGTACATTACATTCATTGATGAGCTAGACACTCGCAAGTAACTAGACACAAATTTTGATCATAGTAACAAAATAAAAATGTTCTATATGTTTGTTTTATAATACAATTTTCTAAATCTTTAGCTTACATCTTTCCAAAAGATTTTAGTATCGTTTCTTTTTTGCCTAATTCAGGAGTTGGCTTTTAAATCCTTGCGCCCTTGCCAAGACAATTACGAATTAATTTCTTCACATTATTCAACGTCTAACGATTTATAATACACATTTATTTAAATGCTGCTAAAATTTCACTTCTCGCAAACAAAAACTTGGTTTTCTCCATGGCAATTAACATTAGCACCCTCGGTTACGGCGTCAATGACTTCTGTAACTACCCACGCTTACATTTTTCACTACTTTACCTGAACCGGCGCAGACACACTTTCACTCAACGAAATGCACAGAGTACTCAAGCTGTTAAAGCACCACCATCAGCTGCTCTTATCCTGGCACTCCATTTTAAAGTGATTAAACTTCGAGCCCAATGGATAAACGTTGTTGGTGGCGTTTCACTTAATTTTACCGCACTTAACCTCTTGATAAGCTCTTCATAGTAAAGAAAAAAAGAAAACAAAAAAAAAAGTACGAAGCAAAAATCGAACTACGTAGACGGAGTTGCAGTCGAAAGTTGAAAGCAGCTCAAACTGTTAGAAATGATAGCAAAAACCACAAGAGCTCTAACTACATACACCGTCTTTAGAAAATTGCGAAGTAGGCTTTCACTAAGCGCACATAGTTGAGCTCTATTGGCATGCAAGCGTGCGGAGGTAATACTTTTAGCCTACCACCAACAAGTCAACAAAGACAAAAATAAAATAGACAAGTTGCAGTCGATAAAAATCTGTGGGAGGTGGTTGAAAGCCTTGGAAATGCAGTAAAAAAATATATATACAATACAGAGAAAACACACTTACATTTTATGGAGGGTCGTTTGTATTCATGAACGTTTGTACAGTTATTTGTATTTGTATTGCAATCAAAGTAAATGGCTTAATTTTATAGTACATATTTACTATGATCTGCCGGAGGGTAAAGTAATGAAACTCCTTATCGCTGCATCGTCTTACCACCGCCACGCCAATCTACACTTCAGCCTAGTGCATCGTTTCACTACAGTAATCTGTTACTCGATTATTTGATTTCATTATTAATTTTTATTAAAAAAAAAATCAGCTAGCAACATCTTGAATTCAAAATTGTCTACTTAAAATGCATTCGAGTGCGAAATCTATAAAATCTCAGTTATCTAGGGCACCATTCTGGAAGGCGTTAAATATTTTCTAGTTCACCCAATATAAACACACCCAAATCCATTTCACCTTATTTCTTTCTTGAATGGAAGGTTTAATTGTATCTAAACAAAAAAGCAGCGGAGTATTTTTTTAAAGTATGGATATAATTTTGTTTGTAATGAGCCAACAGGCAGTCTTATTAATTTTAAAAACTACGAGCTGCCATCTCTCACACTGGCAATGGCGCCTTGAACATTCGTCCTTAACGAATTTTTGCAGTACTGCGTAATCTTCTGCTACAACTTAGGTTCATAATGACGATCCCAGGTTACGTCTACAGAAATATTCCAGTTCAGTTTATTCAAGTTCTTATTCAAAATTAGCAGCTCGAATCATCATCTTACAATAGCAAAATCTTTCTAGAGTAGCAAGGAATTGCTTACAGTATTTATTTGGCCATGATTTAAAGCATTAGCTTTTTAATTGAAAATTAAATGTTACATGTTGTTTAAATGGTTTTAAAAACTAATTGATTTTTATTCAAAAAAATAAAAAGAAAAAAACTCATGCAAGTTTTTCTAATAAAGTCTAAAATTAATGCTTGTCCCCTTTAGGCAAACAGTTGGAGAGGGTTAAGGTGTGGGAACTCATACGCCAATCAATGGCATTGACCTTCTCTTGGAATTGTAAACATATTTGGTACTCCATGTCAACTAAGCCAATCCTTTTTTTTTTTGCTTTTTTGCTTAGAACAAATCACTTAACAGTAATTAATTGAAGTACCACATATGTTTATAAAGTATTTGTGCCAAATTTTATTAGTCTAACACTTTTCGTTTCTGAGATATTGATTACACTGCGTAACAAAAATTTAAAAAAAACCTGCGGTGATGATTTTGTTAATACTTTTTATTAACATTAGTAGCAGGCTTACGAACTGTGTTTTTAGTTTTTTTGGATTGGCTCTAGTTCTTGAGATAAACGAAACTTAAGAAATGAATGGAAAAAAAATTATATGGCCCAGTTCCAGTTGTATTAATTTAATTATTTCTCAATAAGTTTTGTTATATAAATTATTAAAGCAAGTAGTTCGTTGGTTTTAATATTTTATTTCCCTTGCAAGAGAGCAAGGGCAGCTGGTTAAGTCGGGTGAATTAATACAACCTCCTTGTCTACAACCCGGTGTTGCTATTACAGCCTTTAGGAACAGAGAGCAACACCTTCTGCCTTACTTCACCAAAGAAGACAAGCTTGTATATAGTAACAATATTGCTGGACTCTTGAGTGCTATGGCCATTCCCGAACATTGAAGGCTTTTTATAGATAGCTCAAAAAGAAGTCTGAAATGTGTGTTGCTATACAATGGAAATAAACTTGCTTCGGTTCCAATCGGTCATACATAGTACCAAACTAAAAGAAGAATACGAAAATGTAAAAATTGTTTTAGCGAAGATTTTGTATGCACAACATAAGTGGTCAGTATGCGTGGACTTGAAGATGGTGAATTTTTTATTGGGCCAGCAAAGTGGGTACACTAAATACCCCTGTTTTATATGTTTATGGGACAGTCGTGCAAGAAATGAACATTGGATTAGAAAGGACTGGCCGGTGAGAGAAAATATGGAGGTAGAACAGCAAATGTGGTTCATGACCAACTGATAAGCCGAGAAAAAATCATTCTTCCACCACTTCACATCAAGCTTGGGCTAATGAAACAGTTCATCAAAGCCCTTGATAAGACAGGTGACTGTTTCGAATATGTGTGCAAAAAATGCCCAGTCCTTAGTATGGAAAAATTAAAAGCAGGAGTCTTCGATGGTCCTCAAATTCGTACCCTTCTAAAAGACACTGAATTCTTAAACCATATGTCACAAATTGAATCTGAAGCCTGGCTAAGCTTTGCTATTGTAGTCAAAAATTTTTTTTGGAAATCATAAATCACCAGACTATACAAAACTAGTTGCTGCTCTGCTTCTCAATTTTCGCAAACTAGGAGCTAAAATGAGCATTAAATTACATTATTTACATAGTCATTTGGACAAATTCCCAGACAACCTAAGCGATTACAGTGAGGAACAAGGTGAACGGTTCCACCAGGACATACAAATAATGGAAGAAAGATACCAAGGTCGATGGGACGACCACATGATGGCAGACTACTGCTGGAACTTAATACGGTATTGCCCTGAGCAACGACATCATAGGAGGTCCTACAGAAAAAGTTGTCTTTGTTTTTTTTTTTTAAATTAATTAATGAAAAGAATATATTTTCTTTATTTTTGTAATATTTTATACAGGCGCGCAATAAAAATATAATTTAAATCCATATTGGTATTTTTAGTTAGGTTTTTCGTGAAATATTTAAAACTCTTTATCTGAAAAACTAGAGCCAATTCGACAAAACTGATATTATTTTCGTAATCAGCGCCCCCAAATTACCCTAAATCGACTTAAAAATCTCCGACGGCAAAATTTCGATTTTTTCGAATTGTCAAGAATTCGTTCGAAACAAAACTGGCATATAAATATTTATCTAATATTTATGCCAGATGTCATACAAATATGACCTTATTTTTATTTTAAAGAGATTTGTATTAAATCATTACATAATCGTTCTTTTGTGATTTTTATATTTTCGATCAAAAATAATGGTTACTCCTTTATTTTTATTTCTTCGATCAAGAATGATCGTTTTGCTCGAATTTGTATTTTTTGATCAAGTTTGATATTTATTTTTTTTTTTTGATTTTGTTTTCGATCAAAAATAATCGTTATTCTTTCATTTACCATTTTTTTATCATAATATATACAATTTGCCGGCGGTGGCAATAATGTGCTTTATGATCGAAAGCAAATATCACAAAATAACAATTAAGCTTGAACGAAAAATCGAAAATCCAATAATAATAATGGCATTTTTTTAGTGATCACAATAAAAGAATTAAAACATGATTATCTTAAAAATTGTAACCGTTATGGTCCCTGCTGACTATCAAACTTGAAACTTTCAGAAATTCTTAACTTTCTCATGCAAATGGAAAAATTCACATAAAATAAGATTAATTGATTCAAAATTGCGCAGAAATCAAATGTTTTTGGTGAACTGTTCGTTTTTTCTATTAGGACCTATTATTTGGTCATACTCCATCTGTGGACTTTGGGTATCTTTTCCTATCTGAATTAGATGTTAATATTGGTATTTCTTCCTTACTCGTAAAACCCTCTTTGAAAAGGGATATTGCTAGGTTTTGCTCTCATTTTTTTAAGCAATGCAACTCATCTATTTGTGTGCCTTTGCGTAAAATATGTCTCATCCCACAGGCGTATTTATCGGCCATGTTGGTTCTATCACCCCGATTTTCAAATCAGGTAGCGAAAATGGTCTGTTTTAAATTTCTCGAGAAAGTGGCAAAGCGAAGCTTTATTTTAAATCAATCGTTGAACCTCACCAACATGGGTAACCGCAGCTAAACGAGCGGTTTTTTTCAGAATTTTGTGTATTGACGTTTAAGTGTAGATACAATTTATGCGAATTTTTCTAAAGCTTTCGACCAAGTCTCCCATACTTGCGGTTTTACTTTACTTTTTTTGTCTTGGTTAAAATTTTATCTGTCTTATCTAGACTTAAACATGCAAATCGTATTTTTTATAGCTTTTTCTGGTGTTCCACAAGGTAGTATCCTTGACCCTATTTTGTTTATAATTTTTATTAAAATATTCAAGGTTTTTACCGTATGCCGATGACATGAAACTTTAACGTAAAATAACATGCCCGTCTGGGGGATACCTCTTGCAATATGATTTGGACAATTTTGTTTCTTGCGGTCTTAGAAATTGAAATTAGATTCCATTGAATATCGATAAATGTTTTTATATGACTATCTCTAAGTCCGTAAAAACTTGAATATCAACCTACATATGTATAGTATCTTAAATCATCACCCCACCGTAGTGAAAGAATTCGTCGAAAAATAAAGTATTTTTATTTGCAATACAATTTCTATGAGTATTTTCTACAGCATACTGGGTTGAAAACTGTAAAATGTATTGCACATATATTTTTCAGGAAGTTCAATAACAAGAGAATAAAAGGAATTCATTATTGTCAAATTTGAACTTGGATGGAGGGAGTGGGCGTATGAGTAACATGCTGGCACAAACGAGCATGATACAAATATTTACAAGATAAAACTAAATAATATTTTTGTTTTCAAACTCACATTCACACACATATTACAATTGTTTATTTTTTGCTTTACTTTTGATTGGAATTCGCTTCGCTATCAAGAGTGACACTTTATAATGTTGGCACACTCCAAAAAAGAACGTATAGTAGACGAATTGAGATAATGGTTGTACCTTATATTATTTGTATAATGCTAACAAAAAGTATACAATTAATAATTATCCGAAATCGGATAATAATCACGCCCACATAACGATGGTGTTTTGCGGAAATATGAAATGAGGTATTTTAAATTTGGTACACACTTTGCATGCCAACTCCAAAACGCATAAACACCGCCACCGGTCATTTACAGAAATCAAAAAACCCGATTTTTCAGTTACAATAAAGGTGGTTTGCTCAAATTTTGTACAATGAATTAATTTGGATAAAAACGCTTAACAAAAAAATGGTTTTGAAATGGTCGTGGGACCATCTACTTCATAAAACTATAAAGCTGATTTACTTCAATTTGGCATACACAATTGGGTTGAAAAATGGAATATATGGGTTTGAATAAAACTTTTGAAATCAGTGTATCTCCGAAACCGCTTTACCAAAATTGGCGCACACTTTACATTTCAACACAATTTCGAAAATTATGGAAACCGGGAAAGAAACCACGCGAACCTCTAACGGTTATTTGCAAAAAAAATCAAAATATTGGTTATATTATTAGATAGTACAGGGAATTCGCTCAATTCTGGTACGTAAAATTCACTTCATTTTTGGAAAATGGTCACGGTCAGACAACGAAAATGAACCAAACTATCCATTCCCAAAGCAAGTACGAAAAGTTTTCCCTTTTTTGTCATACTGCTCCCGAGCACCACCAATACACGACACGCTTCAATAGCAGTAGAGTAAAACCTAAACGAATTGTTTGTTCATTTTTATACTTTCAAAGTTTCTTTTCTGCAAAAATACTCATCATGAGCAAAACTCAAACAAAACAAGATATGCAAATCAACGAATCATTCTTCACCAAAATGTTCACACACCGGCAATTTTCTGTCAAAATTTAATTTTAAAATATTTTCATATATTGGTTCCTCAGCGAATAGTTTCGTTTTGTGTTGTAAGCAGTAACTTTATGGTTCGTCTGTTTCCCTATTTTTCTGAGTTGGTTTGTTTCCAATAGCTATCATGAGCGCTATAAGAATAAATTTACCTTAATAACCAAACCAATAAGTGTTTATTTTAAAATAAAAACTGGCGCCGGTTCGTTTTCACTCGAACTTAGATTCTCCCTTTCTTGTATTTATTTGAATTTATTTAAACTTATTATGTGAATTTATCTGACCAACGAATAAAATCACCTATCTAGACAGCTTGGGAATTATCTGAGACTTAAAGCTCTATTTTTTTTTTTTTTTATCCAACTTGCATAATTTATAATTTTATCAAAAACCAAACTGTAAGCGAATGTCAAAACATAAAATTTGATTGTACATTTTAACTGTAACTTAAATTATGCAGTGCATTAATTTAAATTTCTTGCTCTATATAATGAAAATATCGGATATGTATGTAAAGTGCATTTATATGCGTTGCTATTCAGTATACGTAATAGTAATAAATGCCACGGAATATATAACAGCAATGATGAAAAAATAAAATAATAATTTATAAATCAGCTGTTATGCCACATAGCAAAGCAAACATACGCGTTTCTCTACATACATATTTGCATATCATTTCAAATTAACACATACAAACCCATAGCCATTTACGTTAGTGTGTATTCAAATAGCTCAGAGACTTAAGCATACAGCTGATGGGCTTGCCTGCGTTGTCAATATGTTCATATGTATAAGCATGACAACACACACACACACACACACACATACAAGACAATACAGGCATACGAATATTCATTCGTATTGGCGCAGTGCGTGTCAACTAGAATCCCACTAAACAATTTGTTTCGATTTTTCCCCAAAATTGCTACGTCGCGCCTAAAATTTTTTTCGAAATTGGAACCGATTTCTTTACGAAATTTTCAAGAATTTCGTAATTGGGGGGGAGGGGGTTGAGAAAAGGTTGCGAAGTTGTTTTTTGGAATTTTCTAAGCGAAATCTTTCCGAATATGTATACATATATTGGCAACATAAAATTATTGTTTTTTTTATTAATTCATGCAGGTAATTTTTTATTTATTATATATGTAAATGCATGTGCTATAATTAAATTCAGTATATAAAAATCAATTAACTTTGTGCGTTCGTTATTTCGATTGTTTAGCTTTCCTGTCCTTGGCGCCGTTTAAGGATTTTTTTTTATTATTTCATCAATTTTAGAATAGTTCATTTGCGGTATATTCTCCTTGTTTGAATATGTAAGTAGATGCGTAAAGGAAGAAATTAGATATTTGAAAGTTATACCCTTTGATTAATTAAATACCTTTAAATAGTTTAAGGAATTTAAAATCCTTCACAATAATATTGTTAGCATTTGTCCAAGGAAATTTGAAAATTTTACACAAATAATTTTTTTCAACTCTTCTGTTCGTTGCTGATTAAATATCGTTACCTAAAGAAAAACAGCGAAAAGAAAATTCATTAGGCATTAGGGTGATTATTTAAAATATACGAACAGTTTTGCCAACGTCACTAGTTTATAAAACAATTTCATACTTTAACTTACCAATTCTTGTCATATTTCTTCGTCATCTTGCAAGAGCTTCTCAAAGCCCAATACTTTACTGACTTCGGTGAAGGGAAGATTTGGCAATTTATAATTTGACGCTTCAAGGACATTAAGGTCTGGTCTTCTGTAAAATGTTAGTAAATTTTATTGTTCACTTTGGGAGGCTTTTTATTTTCCTCAAACACCTCCTTAATTTGTTTAACTTTCATTTCTAACAAATTTTGATTATTTCAATAAAAAATATGTAAATATTTTATAGCCTATTTAATTTCTAAGAGCGCCAAGGAATTTTCGCTATAACTCTTCTATTAGAAATTAGCACTTGGCTTCCCAGATTAATGGCGGCATAAGGTAAGGCAATTTTTCAAAACGTAGTGAAAATAAGAATTACATTTTTTCACGTTTTCTGTAGGATCTTCAATTTTAGTATTTAAAGTGGAGTGGCTGTCTTTTAAAACTTTTATGTCGAGCCTGACGCGACATTTCTATGTCTTATTTAAATTTCACTTCACTACCCGCAATAATTACCTCTTTTGCGTTTTCACTTTCAGTGCTTTCGAAAATTTGTTTACATTTTCCATTTTACAAAACTCTTCCGAATTCGTTAAGTCAGAGCGAAGGACTTTCGCCTTTGTTCAGAAAAGAAATTCGGATGCTTTGGTTTAGTGGGATGCTATGTTATTTGCCCCATTACTTATCATAGCAATTTGCATTCGTATGTGTCTAGTATTTTCGTACCACCAATCAATCAAATACATAAATACTCGTACATATATGTATGTATACATATTATAGTTATGCCAAGGGCAATCACCAACGCAAATAATAATCAGCACACTACCAAATACAAATATGCATACATACACTCATACAAATAAATATAAGCACGAATGCTTACATATAAATTTAAAATAAATTTTGAGTTACTATGGTCAACGCAATTACATATGAATGATATAAATTGTATAATAAATAAAATAAAAATACTCAAAAATGAGTAAATAATGCGAACATCACAATTTATAGCCATTATGTAGGGTTACATACACTCACATTCCCAAGCCCGCCCATGCACACATGCACATGTAGTTGTGCATTGACGTAGCTACTAAGTATAGCGAGTTGAATGACACGTTGTTTACATTTTCTCTCTTCTACGTTATATGTAAATTTATTATTCGCCATTTTTCGCAAACTAAGTAGTCTTGAATTACTATAGCGCAGTAGCAAAAGGTAAAGCTTGTAAATTACAGCTATTGTGAGGACATTAATTTAAATTCATAGCTAAATTTGAACGCATTGATGTCCTGGAAAATTCAAAACTAAAATACTTGCATATACATACAGATATGAGATGTATTCATAATAGAAAATATTTTACTTTCAAGACGAAAATAGCTAGTTTCTTATATCTCTAACCATTGCGGTGGCATGAGATTTATTAGTATTCTTCTTCTTCTTAATTGACGCTATAACCGCTTAGGCGATTTTCGACGAATTTCAACATGTCGCGCCCGTCGCTCCTCCGTTTTGCTAACTGGCGCCAGCTGGAGGCACCAAGGAAAGCCAAGTCCTTTTTCACGTAGAGGAGGCCTTCCTGTTCCTCTGCCACCGTTAGTGGGTATTGTGTTGAATACTTTCAAGACTGGAAGATTTTCTTCCATATGACTCACATGACCTAGCCAACCTCGAAGCTGAATCTTAATTCGCTGAACTATGTCTATGTCTGCGCCGTATAATAGCACTGGCCTGATGAGTCATCGAGAGAGGGTTCCACTATTCATTTTCTTAATCAGCCCACTTTTTGGCAAGGGGGATTCCTTCCTTGATTTCGAGGATAACATTATTGTTGGTATTAATGCTGGTTCCAAGAAAAACAGAACCCTCTACTCTGTCAAAATTGTAACTGTCAACAGTGACGCGGGAGCGAAAACGCGAACGCGCTAATTCTTTATTTGACGACAGGAGGCACTTCGTTTGGTCATCATTCACCTTCAAACCCATTCGCTTCACTTTTTTATCCTGCTTGGGGAGCAGAACTATCGGCGCAGTTGTTGAGTCATTGATAACATCGACATAGCCCGTAGTTGCACAAACTTATAAAAGATGGTGCCTGACCGGTTTAATTCTGCAGCTTGAATTAGGTTTTCCTACCAAGTGAAACCTCGTTTAGCATCAAACGGCTCGGAGAAGTCCTTTCCAATTCTGACTGAGCTGGTGGTATTAGCCGGGGGCGTTTTACATAGCCGTATTAGTTTTTTTGTGATACCAAATTCAGACTTTGCAGCAAATAGGTATCTGTCTATTCTTCTTTCCCGGATGTTTTCCAAGACTTGGCGTATCGGCAAAGTCTGGTCGATGGTAGATTTACAAGATCTAAAGCCATACTGATTAGGCCCAATCATGCATTTATCCGACTGTATTTTGCAAATGAGCTTTAGCACGGACCTCACCAGCTTTTCGCCACCATGCTTGAATAACTCAGCTGGTAACCCATCCAGCAGTTTTGTTGATCCTTATCCGCGTCATTGCTATTGGAACTTCATCGAAGTGAGGTGACGTGATATTAATGCGGTCATAATTTTTTGAGTTTCGGTAATGTCCCGTCTGATCATTGCGAATAAGAGAGAAACAACTCTTCATTCATTCTTTCCGCAGATCAAGTTCTCGGTGTCTTACAGCTGGCACTGATGGATAATGCATTGTATGAAAATCTACATAAGTATATGCTGTAATATTCAGGTCTTCTGAGGAACATGTTCTAAATACCCTGTCATTCCAATGCACGCTACTCTCTGGGCTCTACCTAGCTTAACTTGGTAATATTAGTTACGCAAGGCTATCCCACACATCAGAGGGGCACATCATCCTTTGCTGGAACAAATAGGATGACTTTCTGGTGTAAAATCAACGACCTCACAAAAATCCGCCTGTAGCAGTAAAACACAATCCTCGCTTTTTCATCCTTTTTTTCATTATTAATTTTTCACCTGATCTTGGAATCTAGCACATGGATCGGACACCTGTCTTTCTCAGAACAACCCACGGATATGTGCGTCCAAAATTCTCTCAAATATTTTCAGAACAAAGGAGATCAGACTGGTCGGTCGGAAGTCCTTAACTCTAGGGCTCCTATCTTCGGCATAGATATTACTTTCTCGTACTTGCCTGACAGGCAAGTAACGTAGTAAGGAGCTATACAAATTTGGAAGATTAATAGAAGCCATGAGATGGTAGCATTCAATTCAGTCTGTAGCATGGCTCAAAAAATCCCATCCAGAATATAGCTTCCTCTGAGCCAAAAATTATTCAATAGCCGATGAAATTTGACTTCCTATGAAAATGGATTGAGCTATGTGTCGGACATCGCCACGCACTTTCGATATCGAGTTATTGTCATACTCATCGTTACGGTAAATTGAGTATCGGAAAGCAGTTTGAACGATTCCTCCACAGACACAGGTGTAGACCGTCAACTATGCATATCAGCGATAGACAAGAATGTTTTTAGAAACAACATCCTTAGTGTGGATGTGAAATATTGCACTTTTTCATTTTTGTAAGTTACAGTTATAGGATAAGTGGCCGTAGTTATTTTACGATTTCTATGATTTTCGAAGCTATGCTTATTAAGTTGTAATGTAAAGTGTGTACTGAATATAGTAAGATAGTTTCGAATATAAAGTTATTTTCGATGCTATGCCAATTTTCCAAAAAATTAATTGCCCACGCATTATCTTATTCAACTTAAAAATTCCAAAAATATGACATGTTTTTGATTTTCGAAAAATACCTCTCTGTAGGCTTGGTTTTTATTCGTTCGTTTTCCATACCACCTTAGCTTGGATCACAGGGACTACGTTCGTCGAGTTTCGTTGAGGTATTTTAATATTTGCGCATATTCATCAAAGTTCACAAAACGGTTCCCCTGATATAACATTTATTAATTTTTTTTTTCAATCTGTGGTGGTTCTGCTATTATCGTAATTTAGCTCTTCGATTGTAGAGCACTTAATTCTCGACTAATAAGTGGGCGTCTGTGGCGTGTCATTTTTTCAAGCATATTTTTCCTGCTAAAACGCAATCGGAACCATTTCTTTTAAAAAATTAATTTAAGCACAGCACATTGCTCCAATTTGCGAAAAAATAAAAAAGAGGATAATATTTAAACGAAAAATTAGTGTAATCAGTAATGAGATGATGACTCAGTACTAATTAACTGAAAGACAAAAGTAAGCGGTCTTTAATTATGATAGGAAAGTTCGAATAAGCAAAAGGATACAAGATTCGTATATTCGAAGTCCTGAGGATAACTATAATAATGTATTGCGCTGGGTTAAAAAAAAATTATCTGCTAAATTTGGTCCCTGATTTTTATTTATCCCAGCTACAGGGGAATACACATCAAATGTTATTTTTTGATTGTTTTTCCTTTCTTAATAATAAGCCCAACGGTTGGTTTTATCCCGCCCTACAGACATTAGGGGCAGATTCATTAGCTGAATATAACCTTTAAATTGAAAATATTATACCGTCGTTAATCATGTATTGAGAAAGCCATTTTTTTTTGTGGTGGAAGCAAGTCCGAAATATCAAAAGTGCTGAAGTGAATATCAAAAGTGAAAAGCGTTTGCTTTAGTTTATATAATAACTAATTATTATGTAAGCTTTGTATAAATAAATAAATAAAGTAATTAAAGAAATACTCCAACTTAGATGGCATTAAAAACATGGACTTTATACAAACGTATACTATATTTGCACGAAATAATAATTCAAATGTAATAAGCTTTGCGCACTTTAAATCAATCCCCTTAATTATGTCGAGATAAATTTGGTTTGATTGACCCTAAAGTCAGTTGCAGCTATTTTCGGCAGATTTTCCATCCAAATTATGCCAACAAATGCTACTAGCTTTAGAGTCGACTTCATCTTCACGGTGACTACGGAAATCTGGTTTTAGATTCACCGAATTTGCATTTTTAGCTTTGAAAAATCGGCTGTATGTATATGGAAACGTTGTTAGCAACGGAGACGAAGTCTCGAGTATATTAAGTTATATTAAGGGGAAGGCAATTGCAATGTTACCAACTTTACAGCGATCATATTTGTTGGTACTTCTGACAATTACTTCAAACTTATTCTGACTACAGTTAAGGAGTAAGGTGAGGTGAAGAAAATATGTAATATGTATGTGCTAAACAAACCGAGCCTTAACCGCCGAATTGGTGTAAGGGAAAAAAAATCGATTTTTTTTTATTATCGAAATCGATAGTGTTTGTCCTGATCTGTCATCTCCGAAAATTTCATAGTTCTATGTTTTACCGTTATAAAGTTATAGCAGAAACAATTTTGGTGTAAATGCGCAATACACTTTGTTTATATTTTTCCATGACCGCACATTGTTACTTGCATCAAAAATATCTAGTGTGCTTTTTTGCTTGTAGCAAAAAATATTTAATTCTAATAAACTAAATGCGCTTCACGGAGATAAGTTATATATAAAATAACATAATAAATAGTTTTTTGTGCGAATAATGGAAGCTTTTGAGCCAGAGGTAATTATTTTGGCTGCAAGCAATAGGAAAAATTATACCTTTCTATTTATGGCTTAGTAATAAATGAGTTTATCGTTGTTTTCTTTAGTTTGCAAAGATACACGCTCTCGTCCCCTATAGTGAAAGTGAGTCCAATATTTCCATTGATGATGAAACGTGTGTTGGTAATAGGGGCTTTAAAAAGCCAAAAATCCGAAAAAAACCGCAAAACAAGAGTCGGAAATCCAATGGCGTCAAACCGAACCCCTGTTTGAATAAAAATTGTGGAAACTCATGTGCAGACAAATTTACGGAATCAGATCGTGTGGCAATAAACGAGCACTTCTGGGGCATGGGGAATAAAATAAGGCAGCGGGACTGGATAGTTTCATGTACGACACGTAAGTGTATTAAAAGAAGAAAATCCGAAAGTAATAAAAGGAAGTGGAGTTTTGAGTACACAATAAGTTTTAATAATATAAAAGCAAAAGTATGCCAAAAATGTTTGCTTCACACTCTCAATGTATCTCAAAACATGATAATCTATACTAGAAAAAACGCACAGTGTATACAAACAACCAAAGAAGCTAACAAAAACCTAAAACCATACAATAAGTCTGATGAAAATAAAGTAGCACTTTTGAAATCTTTTATTACCCAGTTGCCTGCTGTACCTTCACATTACTGTCGTAATAAAAGCAGTAAACTTTATTTACCATCAGAGTCCAGAAACATATCAACTCTGTATAAGTATTATTTAAGTCATTTAAGTCAGATTAATAAGGAATCATCTAAGTTACCTTTAAGAGTGTTTAGAAAAATTTTTAATACCGACTTTCACATTGGCTTCCATATGCCCAAAAAAGATAAATGTGCTTTATGTGAAAAATTTAAGAACTCGGACAGTGAAACTAAGATTCTTTTAAGGCAAACTGAAGAATTTCAAGAGCATCTTAAGGATAAAGAAACGTCAAAACAAATATTTTTAAATGACCAAAAGCAAGGTCGAACAGATTCTTCATTCTTATGTGCGAGCTTTGATTTACAAAAGGTTCTTAATACGCCCCATTCAAAAAGTGTAAATTTGTTTTACTCGAGAAAATACGCCTACTACAATGAAAGCATTTATGAAAGTGTTACAAGAAATGGTTATTGCTTTTTGTGGGGCGAAAAGGACGGAAAACGGGGATGTAATGAGACCTGCACAGTAATTTTTAAGTACTTAAAACTCCTTGATAAAAAAGGAACGTATACCTTTATTAGCCTTTACTGTGACAGTTGTGCAGGACAAAATCGAAACAGAGCCATGCTTGCTATGTTCGTTTATTTTTTTAAATCCTGTACAAATATAAAAAGCCTAAAAATAACCTTTCTGTTACCCGGCCATACCATGATGCCAGTCGACTCTATTCATAGTACAATAGAGTCATTTACGCGCCAAAGAAATATTTGGGCTCCCAGCGAATGGTATACCGTTATTTCCAATGCGAGAACTAACCCAAAAAATTACGAGTGTACAATAATGGAATATTCCGATTTCAAAGACTGGAAAAACTTTGCGCGTACTATGTTTCCTACCTCAACCAAAATAGAATTTAACTCTCTTCGATCTGCTATGTTCCAAAAGGATTTCTCTCTTATGACTTTAAAGCATGGATACTGCAATAACTCACAGATAAAAGAATACAATCTAGCTTCAATGGGCCAATCCAAACGCAAACGCAATATTTCCATTAGTAACGAAGGACCCCTTTCTCTGTATGATAAGCCCTTGAAAATTTCTTTAAAAAAGTTTAACGATTTAAAAAAACTTTGCGAAAAAGGCGCTATACCAAAACAGTTTCACAATGAGTATTTAAATATGCAACAAAGCGCAACAATTACAGATGAGTTACCTGAAACTGACGAGGAAGATACATTTTAGGTTTTAAATAACACCAAGTTACATGAATATACATACATAAAAAAGTTAATTTTTTAATTTCGGTTTTTTGGTTCAGTTTTGGTTAGCAACTGTTATTTACGGTCCCTGATATGCTTAAATTACGTTTAATGAACTATTGTTAATTTTATAAAAAATACTGTAACGTTCTTTTAATGAAATAAAAGTTTATTTGTGAAAAAACTTTATGATTATTTTGATGTAAGTAACATAAAATTTCAGCAGCAGGTGGTGAGTGTGCCAGCGAAATTGATGTAAGTAACAAAAAACACAACTACGACTTATTTTAGCTACTGAAATTAGTTGCGTTATGTACTTAGACCACAACTAGGACCGTGTACAAAATTTAGTTCAAATTCTTTGCTTATTAACAGATATAATTAAAAAAAACCTCCCCCTGTATAATTTGTTATTTGTCCCTTACACCAATTCGGCGGTAAAGGCTCGAAACAGATTCAACGCGAATGTGCCAAGCATCTTGCAAAACCTCAATCGGGCAGAATGCAATTCGTTTTATGACTTCTAAAAGCTATTGTTAACTCGAAAGGTGGTCGCGTCGAGTTGAAGTAAATGTATTCTAATTGTTTAATTATTTTCACACATTTCTATTCGCCAAAACATTAAATAATCATTTAACACAAAAATATAGAAGGGCTGTTGCATTGTTGGTATCACTTAAACTGCCAACACTTCTACTTATTATAATAAAAATTCGAAAATCAGTTGGCTAGTATATAAACATGTTCGAAATTCAATTGCCGCGGTCAATTGAAAGAGCAATGCAGTAATATTGCATACCCTACTTTCATTTTCGTTTAATTTTCAATTTACTGCTACACTTATAAGAATATCCATTAAGTTGAAGAAAATCTAATTTATATGTACGCATTTTCATTCCACTCTTCTTCTTCTTTTTCTTCTTCTTTATCGCTTTTTCTTTCCATACCAGTTGCATAATCACGAATTCGTTGAGGTTTGCATGAAAATACTCTATCAAGTGGAATTACATCGAACTACGCTCGAACAAATGTGGGGCTTCTCCGTCGAAGCGGAACTGATCGAGAATGCCGAAAGGCAGGATGAACTCTGCTGCTATGTAAGCCGAGTGGAGGATAAGAGTGTTGCCATGCAAAATGGTAAGTGAAATAGAAAAATTAAAAAGCAATTTAATTGCATTAAATAAATGGTAATTAATGAAACTTTAAATGAACAGTTATATACATATATTGTACTTGAATAATGAAGATAAAATTCACATTAAATATTTCATTGGTATTATCGGGGCTTGTAAAGCGTGCACATTTACTGTGCAGTTCCGCGTGCATGTTTAATATATGAATTTTTTTTTAAATTACAGCTTCTTTACATGCATTAAAAATGAAATTGAATTAATGTCATGTAACGAGACTTACTTGTTAAACAGCCGACAAAGTAGCACAGTACAGTTATTTTCGCACATGATTAAAAGTGGCAGCGTTGATAGTTATGTGCATATATATTTATGTTTGTATGTATATTAAAGTGTCTCGTAGAAAATATACATTTAATTGGGATAAATGAGTCAAGCCCATTTTTTTTAAATTTTTTTGTTCAGCATAAAAAAATCATAGCAACTTTTACTTATAATTTTAACTATTTCCATTTTTCGAAAATGGACTTGTCCTACTTTCAAAATATTTTACATATTTTAAAACTTTTATCGCAATATTGAAATGCTCTCAATTCGGATTCAATTTTATACATTATGACGTTTCAACTTTATATATTTGCGTCAAAATAATAAAATTCTTTGGAAAAGTCAAAGGTAGTATTTCAGCAAAATTTGGATTTTTGTGTTATGGAAAATAATAATATATCAGCCTTTTAATTGATAAAATGTTTTAGACGATTTTTTGTTAAATTCAATTAGTATTGCATATTTTGCATAAAAAAAAAATTATTGACAACATTTCGAAAAAGAGAGAAACTAAAGTTTTTAAAAAGCAAGTTTAGCAGAAGAAAATCAAAAAATTAACTTCAGGGATCTGCCTCTAGATGAAAAACATTATACTTTTTGCTTTTTTTAAATTTCTATATAGTATATACAACTATATTTACAAAATATGACTTACTTAATTTTAAACAATTTTTTTATGAAACAAAGAGTTCCAAACTTGTTTTGACTCGCTTACGAAAAATTTTTCGTAGACTTTATTGTAAAATACCAAGAATATTTCCAGGCTAATTCAAAATCTCTTAGATATTTTTAACAATTTGAATTCATAAATTTGTTGAACAAAATTGGAATAATTATTTAATAACTTATTTGATAATTTCATAACTGAAAAACTGCCCCAAATAATTTCAGATCACTACCTATTTATATTTTCCAATTGTTTCCTGTTCGCCAATTATTGAAATATAGCAAATTTTTCAATAACAAAACTTTGCAAACATCAATTTCTTGTCTTCATTAAAAAAAAAATCGAATAAAAGCTGTTAGAGAACAAAAATTAAGACAAACATTTTTGCTGCTATTTTTTAAATTTTTAAGCTTGACAAAATCAAAAACTATCAGTTTTTTCGTACCAGCTTCGGCGCTGACGTTGTTGCCTAAGAAAACTTCCAGAAAAATCAAATAACTAAGCCATTTTTTAACAAATTTGAATTACAGATCTCAATTTTTCAATAAAGAATTACAGAGTTCTTTGGCTCAATACAAAAATATTGGCGTTAAAATGGTTTGACAAAATATTTTAGCGTTTGAATTCAAGTTTAAAAAAAAACGTTTGGTAATATCTACATACCCATATATTATACATTATATTATAAATTATGGAAATAGAGTAATAAAGAGGTTACCTTATGGCGGTATGCTTTCCCCTTTTCTCCGATTTTCTGTTATTCTTCTAAGGTCACCCATAACGACTCAGGTATTGACGATTCCGACCAAAACTAGTGTTGTGCACTTCATTAGAATTAGAATGGACACAATTCGTATGTTTTCCATAGGGAAGTATCTTGAAATAATTCTCATCTCATATAAGTGTCTCGTGGATCGTAATGCCAAGGACTCCGCAGCTTTCTGGTAATGCATGCGGTCTATCACGAATGGCTATCCTCTAGATATTCACTTCTAAAATCAAACCATCTGCAGTAACGAGAAATCTGCACTCAAGGTTTTCACCGGTACTCTCACTTCTCGCAGACTAGTTTGGCAATGCAATTGTTGATCAAATTATATCGGTAAACTTAATCTGGGTCCCCGATTACACTCGAGTACATGGTAATTAAATACCTGACCATTTGGCTAGAGAGGGGTATGGCTTGGTATTTATTGAGCTACGTCTAGCTACAGCACTCCAATTACCTGACATTCCACGAAGTTAGAAAAAACATTTTGCTTAGCAATGCATAGGAGGCTGGGGAGAGCAATGCTCAACAAAACGATATATACAGTTCAGATTTCGACGGAACGCGACTCTGCATTAGAGATATTGGATGTTGAAGAAGAAAGCGAGGTATATTTTTCGAAAGAAGAAGAGAGGAGCTTGAGATTTGACTGACAGGAAAAACGCCCGTGTAGCTTTACGCCTGGTACGTCCACCGTCGATCAAACATTCACGGTACGTTTTCGGCAGCGCTAGAAAAAGTTGCTTATACGCCGCGTCGTTGAGTAACATCACAAGCTCTATCTTTAAGCCGTTTGATACGAAACGAGATGTCAGGCTCCCTATCGTGCGACTTCTTTGACATTATGTTGGAAAAGTTAATTATAGCAGCACAATTAAACCGATCAAGCACGCTGTTTTTCATTAACGAAAGCATCAATATTATTTACCTCAGCAACCGCGCCGTTAGTTCTACCTTTTTCAACTGATAAAGAAGCGAAGCGAATGAGTTTGGAGCTGAACGAGAGCAAAGCGCAGTATCTCCTGACGTCAACTAAACAGTCAGCG
Source organism: Anomoia purmunda (assembly GCA_951828415.1). Taxonomy (NCBI): domain Eukaryota; kingdom Metazoa; phylum Arthropoda; class Insecta; order Diptera; family Tephritidae; genus Anomoia; species Anomoia purmunda. Next base: position 27,441,241 of record OX639996.1, on the reverse strand, counting down.
CATTCACATCTTGGACTCTGTTTTTTTTTTAAATCAGCATTAACACCAATAATGATGTCAACTTTGAAATCCAACGGAGGATCTGTTTTGAAAAAAAGCGCTACTTTGGTTTATTTAAAACCACTTGTCGACTGGTAATTTTTCTTGCAAAAAAGTAATAATAATACTTTGTTTGGTGTAGATGGAACCGGCAATTACTCTCCCCTAATTTGGGAAGCAATAAAAGGTATAGTTATAAACTCGCTCATTTAAGAACTTAATCTCATCAAACATAAGCAGGCCTCGAAACGAATAACAAGCCCAGTATATGCACGCTCTCAAAACAAAGCAGAAAGCGAAAAGAAGCAAAATTAAATATAATCACTACTAGAATTACAAAAACAATAAAGTTAAACGCTTGAAAGCACTGAGGAACAAATTTAAAAAAAGCAACAGCAAATTACTATGAAAGAAAGGCATCAGCAGTTCTCCACATCAACCACAACTACACACAAAAGTAATTTTCAACCGATTTCTTGTTACACCCACTTTAAAACGGGTTTTAACCATGCTTTTTTCTTTCACTATATTTTTCAAAACTATAATATTTTATTTATTTAATTGGTCAATCGATGGTCCGCCTATTGGGCAACATAAAAAGAGCCTAATTTGTTCAAAATTATATTGTAAATGACGTACTTGCCATAAGTTTTAATTTTAATAATGCATTTTGTCCAATGAACGTCGCTATTTTGCATTACAAATTTGTTTTATAGTAGCAAAACTAAACTATTTTCAATTACATATTTTCAAATGGATTAAAAAAATTACATGCATTTTAACTTTTTTAAAGGTGGTGGTACCCCTGTTGAAGACTATATTGTGGCTAAAAAATTCTCAATAACCTTTTCTTTAATACCCATACTGCTATGTTTTCCTTTAAACAGAAATACTTATTTACATATAGTCCTGGCAACAAAGGGTTGTATTAGGAATAATATGAGAAAACAACAATTTTTCAAAGTGGTAGAAGTGATAGCTGCTATTTCGGAGATTACCACATCTCCTCATCAGACTTCCTTCTTTCTAGACTTTACCTCGCTTCGAACCATGGTACTCGGAGTTGCTAGGCGAGCACGCAACCACTCAGCCACGCTAACCGTGTGAAAATTGTCTGTTTTTTCACTATCCCAATCTCCAACCATACCGATATTAAGTGTGAGTTTCGCCACTCTGTGCTTAACATGGTACTTTTTTTTAATATGTGGCAACCCTATCCCTTTGGTTTGCAGTCCATATCACTACATTTTACTATCCACATACTTTTAAGTCGTGGCAACCCTGTAACTTTTAGTAAATTTCAATTTGGCAACCCTGTAACTTTTAACGAAATTTTGAAAAATCGGTTCAGTGCAATCGCCAAATGAACGGTAAGAAAATTTATTTTATCATATCAATACTTAGATAATCATATCCGCTATGTTTTCAAAATGCAAAAACACTTCTTCATTTTTTGTTTTGCATACCATGTGCGGCACCATAATGTACAGTACACAATAACTTCGGTAGCTCAGTTGCTTGTTTACACTGTTGGCTGTCATCGCATGACCAGCACAAAAATTACGCGCTACAACAGCAACAACAGTAATTGCATGAAATTAAAAATCGCCAAATTAATTGCACGATAACAAAATTATATAGCCGACACTGCTCGATGTTGCAGCACTGTGCCAGCCATCCAACTATCCAGCGAACCCACACCAACCAACCAAATGACCAAAAGGGCGTATACGTAATTTAATTGAAAATCGTACAGCCTGCCTGGTGGCTGGCTATTCGAAAATGGAGTACACGCTTAATACGTGAAGTCGAATGTTGAGTTGGGTCTTCACTTCTGCAGACGTTTCGACTTCACGCCTATAATGCGCTGTAGCTATAGGCGCTTGACATCGGTAAAGTCTGGATTGGCAGCAACGGGATCGTAGCATAGTGAAAACTCTGAATATCCATTCCCAGTCATGGCTGATGATATTGACAGAGTTTCGCGCAGTCTATGTTGTACATGACGTACCAGATTTCTCTGCAGAATATACATATAGTGTATGCATGTGGTAAGTAAGTAGACAGAGGCTAGCAACAAAATGGCATACTAGTGATTCACTTTAGGCGTCACACCAATACACCGGCTCAAACGCATACATAAAATGTATCGTAAGTTTTCGTAGTATTGTTATTTGTGTTGTATGTGAAGCACTGTGGAGGGAATTTCATTGCAGAACTGCGTCAAAGTGCTAAAATGAAAATGATGCAAGGCAATAATCAGATTATCACCTGGAAAATTCTACCTCCACTGGTTTATGTTGGCGGTTCGGCACACAGAAAGCCCTAACAGTATCTTTCCTTCTCCGATCCATGTATGTATGCACACACATATGTATGTAACAATCAAATATGTTCCGGTCATGTACACATCTATATCGATGTGGATGCTAATGCGGATGGTGGGCACGTAGCTGGCGGGTGGAAAACGCGTTGCTGGGATTTGCAAGTCGGCTATGTTGCAGTCCGCTTAAATGCGCCCTAATTGTGTCGACAACTTTGTTACCTCGCTGTTGCTGCTACTGCAACCACCTACTAGTCAAAAACAGATATTGGTGCGGCGCTATCTACATATCTCCATACATACACACAACGCTTACCCACTGTAACTGCGATTAACAGCATTTTACTGAGACCTTCAACCACCATCTGACTGGCACAAAAGTATTTAGGCGTAATATGATTCCTTTTTGCTCGCAAACAAATTTTTTTTAAATCGCCATGTTCACACTCTCGGCTGTTAATTGTCGATTGATGTGAAAAAAGTTAAAATACGCGTATGGCATAGTTGCGCGATAAAATTTTTTAATTTAATTTATCGACATGAAAAATGCAATTTTACACGCATTTGTTGCAGAGTTCAAGTCCATACGGAATTTGTGTTATAATCGTGCGCTTTTCGATAATTTTATGCTGAGACTAAAAGCGGCAATAACGAGACACAAAATAAAATCCTTAACAAAGTGAAGGGATGATAGAAAATAATTGATTTTAATTAGAGTGATGTACTGCAAAGCTGCACGCCGAATTCCACTATCAAATTACTATGTACACTCTCTGACGCCGAAAATCGAGCTGTGTTCCACTTAATCAGATATATATCACGCATGCAAGTGAAGAGTAATAAAATTCCAATTTTTGATTAGTCTAATAATTTCTGAAGAATTGAACATTAATTTCAGATTGTGATTCTTTTTTGTTTTTAATTTTAAAATACCAAATTTTAAAAGCTGCCAACGAAGAGAATCGTTGCTCAAGTCAAAACACCGAGTAGCGGCTTTTATTAAAACCAAAAAAAAAAAAACAATATAAAAAAAATTGTTGCTGGTATGAATATAATATACCCGAAAAACTAATATACATATATATGCGGTATTTGGTTTACGCTAATAAAACACAATTTAGTTTTAAAAAATTAATTATATTTAATATGATTGAATTCAAACTACGTCTAGGAATTGCAACTCATGTATAGCTTTTTTCAACAGTGTGTTCAGTGCGAATTCTCCGAAGAGACTGGTGTTTTTTTTTTGTTTTTTTTTTAAGGAAACCAAACCGCTCTGCGGTGGCTACGCTTTCGTCGACTGGCGCACTTGAATTATGTTTGGAAATAGGAAGATGTAAAAGCAACAAAACAACAACTATTTACGTGGCTCAGCTTGGTACAGATGCAGACGTGCCCACCATGCATGCGGAAAAAAGTCGTGGGTTCGACTCCAGCGGATGTCTAAATATAACACGTTTGGTGAGGAGATGTAGTGATATCCGAAATAGCAGCTATAATTTGTATTGTTTTTCCATTGATTTCCAAATTAAAAAAACAAACTTAAACTAAAAAATAAAAACAAAGCAAATTTTTATGTTATGACAAAACCTACTAAAATTAAAAATTCCATGTTTCGGTTAAAGTTCAGATCAATTCAGCAAATTTAGAACTTGATATCTTTTCATTTGTCACACACTAGGCTTGAAATCTATTAAGACTCATTAATTTCTCAGAACTATTGAGCCTACGAAAAAGTGATGCAAATGCTGTTTGTGGGGAATTTTATTATTATTCGTTCCCTATATTCCTCATTTATGTTGATTGTCCAACTGGTCCGTAAGTTAAGTATATGTGATTAAGAGAAACCTCGTTTTTTGCAAATGTCATAATAGAGAAAAACATTAATAGGAGTTGGATAGTGGCATCCAGTGCATAAAAACTGTTAATTTTACCCAGTACAAAACCAAACTATTATCATATACTAAGCGCAGCCGGCTCGATTTTTGTTTTCAAAATATATGTGTTATAACATTGAAATATTTTTATTTTCTCGTAATTTTCTGGTGGATAATTTTACTGAATTTTTTTGATCAACTTTAAGTCTTGTTTCGTGATTTTAGTTTTCCCAGTCAAATACAACTGCAAGTCTACTATTAAAATTGTTTCGATCATATTTAATGACGTTCAGTTTGTTGTGCATATTATGATCGGAAAAAAGAAGGGAGGTGCCCTCATCTGGTATTGGTATTTTTTATGTCTAGGCAACGAATATCTGTTTTATTAAGAGCTCACATCTCTCCACTCTAAATAAAAATTCGTATCTGGTTGTAACCTTTAACTGAAAATTCCCATTTCTTAGTCATTTGCATTACATCGCTGCCATGTCTAATCTAGTCAAGTCCATTCTCTGCTGCCTTACTGATCCATAGAAATTAAAGTACTATTTTTCGCTCGTACGATTCAAGTTAAACTAAGTATTTTGTGTTTATTTAAAGGTCATATCGCCTTTATCACATCAATAGAATTTTGTATGTTTTGCTCTCAGATCATTAAATTTCACTTTCACTTTGCTTCGTTTTTTAAATTGATAGTCGACTAGCATAATCAATTCACAGTCCTAAAAAACATCTGCGGAGTAATGACTTGTTCTTCTTGGAGCGGGTTAGAACGCAATATCAAATTAGCACTTAATGAACTATTTAGATAAATTGTATCCTCTTTATGCGATGCCCACAACCACTTCGTTTTAAACTCTCCACTATCTTTTACCAATTTTCCAATATTCCTGATGCAGCGATGTTATCTCCATTATACCACAGCAATGTGCCCTTGGTGTGAAGGCAGCTTTCCATATCCGGCCAGAACAGTGGTCTGCTATCATGACTGTTAATAAATCGAAATTTTTGAGATTCATATAGTTCCAGGCTACGTGATTTTGCTGTAAGATTTAGCTTTGCGCCTCGATATGGCGCTGTTTGAACCTTCTCAATGAAGTTACCGCTTTACTTATAGCTGGAAATACTGCGATTTACGTACAGATTTTGCAACAGTAGACGATGAAACTTTCGGAATTTGCAAAAACGCACTGAAAACATTCCGAGCACTTCTTTGATCGCTTCGAGCATGCTCACCTCCGCTGCCAGTATTTCCAGTAACTGCCAGTCCTTCTTTGTATCTTTTGAAAACTTTGGATACTGTCAAGTGGTGCAATTTAAAATTTTTAGCAATTTAACCGCACTTAAATCCGGATTGTTTACAAACTCGTGCAAAATAATTTGTCTTGCAGCTAACCCGGTTGCCATTTTTAACTGAACTACAAATCATATTCAAATAAAATTTCTTTATACTCGTACGTGAAACTAGGATCATGGTCTACTTACAGTATTTGAATTTCAAAATATTTAAATATTTTGGAGGTGTTCGCCCTTTAAAAATTCTTCACACACAAAAATTTCGGTTGTAAGAACTATCGGTAGACGTTGCCGATAAAATTAAAAAATTTGCTATTGTAGTTTTTTTTATATATAAAATGATTAAAAATATGAACATTAAAAAATCGCAAGATCCATAAAACCAAATCCGGCGCTGATATAAATGTTACACGTCCATTTTCGAAATTTGTATCTTTTATGTAAATTTACTCCACAAAAAGTGGCAAGCAAGTGCGCTAAAGTTTTAGAAAAAATAAATCAACAGCCGAGCGCTTTGTGGACTCATACGTTGACCGCGGGCACGTTTTGCCCATCTGTACTACACATATTCGATTAAATTTGCCGATCAAGCTTGCCAGAATTTCCATGCGAACATTCCTAGATATATGTTCCATATTTTTCTTTTTGTGAACTGCTCAGAATCAGCTGGCAATTTAGTGATTTTTTTTGTTAATTATAGACATAAAAGCTTACTAAATACCAAATAATCTCAAACTCAGCTTTCACCGTGGAAAGTGACTAGAGAATGCTTACTGAATACTGGCATAAAAGTTCTTACTATTAAACTGTTAAATCTAGTTTTTGTGACAAAACAGTGTAGTAACAAATTTCGAAAACTCAAAATCCCATCCACTTTATGATTGACAACTAACTTTGAAGCTTAACATATTCTTAATCAAATGCAACCTTTTGATTCATTTAAATATAAAGCTTCTAAGCACCTACTAAAACAATACATGGCCAATTAAATTCTATTTTTCTATTTGTGCCTAAGGCATAGAAACTAATAAGTTCCATGAAGCCTTTAGAATTTCCGTGGCAAAAAAAAATTAAATACACAAACAAAAATTGTGATAAGTAGAAAACCAATCACTGCTCTTTACCGCATCTGTGTTCAGCAATAGTCCTACAGCTGCCTTTGACGTTACGCTCATAAGGCGACTGATATTGCTTACGCTGAAACTTTTCTAATTAATTTGTCATCTCTAACATCTTTAATGATATCTTTATCTGACACTTCGCTTGCAAGCTTCTGAGCAAGCGGTGCCGCATTTCATGGTTAAAATTGCGTGCAATAGAGACAAGTTATGTAAAATGTTACAGCGTCAAAAGCGTTGATATATTTATTCATAATGAACGAAGATAGTATATTTGTATTCGGTTGTATTCGATTTCAGCACTAATTACCGGTGAAGAATATTCTGCAAATTTTAAACTTGCTGCAAAATTTTTAGTAATAAATTTGAAGGTTTTAAAAATATTGTTTTTAAATTGCAATTTCATTACATTTTGGAAACTCAATTAGTTTCTGCACACAAAGTATCAATAACTAAAAAAAAGGAATACAAACGAAAAACTCCACAAATTGTACATTTGGATGAATAACCCCAATATTAGTTACAAAAAGTTGGCAAAACTCAGTGGATGATCTTATGACACTGAACGAAAGATAATTTTGCGCATTAAGGAGATGGGTCAGTAAAAGGTAAGTCAAGAAGTCATCGCCTAAATGCATCAGCAGACGTCCAGTTGGAAAAGAAAGTACTAGCCATAGTTAGGAAAACCCACACCATGTCGACAAGAGATGTTGCCAAAAAAAAGCTTAAACCACACATGTGCATGTTAGTCAAATTAAGAAGAGAATCGGTATAAAAGCTTATTAAAAGAAAACTTGTGAGACACAACTGGGAAATAAATGGAGAAGACATTTCTGAATAGAAAATACCCATCCAGATAGAAAAGTTTGCCATAAAAGTTCTAATTTGGCTGGCCACTTGTGAATGTGGGCCTAAATCCACGCCGTCCTATGAGAACTATCAACACTGAAATTTACTTGAGCAGGTGTATTCAAAAACGTATTCCTGCCTTCCTACGTTATCACAATGGTTTGGCTCCAGCACATTACACTAATGTCACCTAAAAGTGGTTTGAAGAAAATAATGTGCATTATGTAAGGAGAGACTTTAATCCTCCTAATGTGTCAGACTTGCGACCAATTTAGCAATATTGGGCTGTGATGAAATCCAAACTTTTGAATGTTAGAAAACCAACCAAAGCAAACAAAAAGAAAGTCTTTAAAAGTGGACAAAACCGCTGTACAAACCTTGATGACGGACCTCTCAAATCAAAGAATAAATTGATAGAATTTTGGTTCCAATCATCACTACGAATATGCATTTTTAGAATAATAGAAGCAAACCCATTGTGTGCACTTAATGAGCATTTTTTTAATTTGCAGAACTGATCATAATTTGTACGAAATAGGTACCGGACTGAATCGAAACTTGTCACACTAATAAAATAGCAGATAATAACACCGAACTAATCTATAAACTTAAATACGTGATTCTAATATTTTTGCTTGCAAGAAGCTTTTTGTATCTTGATATAGTGACTAATAGGCGGCATTGGTATCTAAATATGTAAAATCATAGTATGTATGTACATGCCCATCTGGCTAAGTGTTTGGTAAAATCGACGTTAGACGATTGTCGTTCAAGCAAGGGGTGATTTTTTAGTGTGTTAAGTTGTAGAAAATTCGCAATCTGTATGGCAAACTTTCTGAGCAATTCGCAAATATCACAATCCTCATAATCCTCTACCTGAGAGTACTGGAGAAGCAATCGCAACTGTAGAGATGAATGTGATCGAGACTTTAGTCCGCCTACTACGTGAGAAATTTTGAGAAAAGGTCTTGGCCTACACCTATACCATACGTTTGTTGAATAGGCTGACATTTTTGTGGTCAAATCATTACATTTCTAGTGGGTACATAAATAAGAAAAATTGCTATATTTGGAGCAGAAAGGAACTCTCCAGGCTCCATTTCATCTCAAATAAGTTACTGTCCGGTGAAATTTAATAACACTGTGATAACATTACCGACTCGACGTCAAACTCAATCCTCTAAGTGCTAAATACTTACAGCAAAACGTACTGTGCTCCAAATGTTGGTCATAAAGGCATTTAAAAAATAATTTAATTGAAACTACGTTCATATTATATATTTTATACATTTTTAACACAAAATACTGAAAAAGCTTTATATAAATTCATTGAAAACAACCCTAAGTTGCCTTTAATATTATATGTAAATGCTTTATATCTTTAGATGTTCAATAGGTTTTATTTTTAATATGATATCCTTAATAGATTTTTTTCTTTTATATGCAAGGTAAAATTATTTTAACCATTATAGACTAATTTTGACCAAATAAGGGTAGAGTAGTGTAACTTTATTCACCTATCGGTGGTATCGATTAAATCGACTAAGTCATGCCCGTCTGTCCGACTGTACATCGGATAACTGGAGATATCTCACAAGATAGGTCGGTATTACCCCTCACACAACGGTATTTTGTGAAAATAATAAGAATGCGATATTTCGGTAACTTTAAAAGAAAAGTTACACAAATTGAAATACCGAATTGAGCTAGAAATGGGAGTGGCACTGAACACTTTATACTTCATCTCCGAAACTCTGTTGCCAAACTCTTCCAAATTTGGTACACACATTGCATTTTAAGTGAAAATCAAAACATCGGACAAAAACTCTCATATAACTGTAATTTACATAAATCAAAAAAGCGATATTTAAGTGACTATTGAAAATAACACAGTCGACAAAATACGAAAAAAAAAAATTGAAAACCAAATACCAGAGTATACTTTTCCGAAAGTATCAGTGCACTGAACAAAAATTAGTCCTCTGAATTGCTCCATCGCGTTAGGTTTTCGAGACATCATAATCTAAATATGTGACTTTTATTGTAAAACTACGACCAACATCTTAAAGTACAAGTCTTGCCTTTTCAGATGCGCTTTAGTGTACTCAAAAATCATTGTTTTCTTTAAGATATCAAACATTGAAGTTTGGTTTACAATACTCTGAGTTCAGGCGAGAGCCGTAAGCAACAGAAGTGATAGCTGCTATTTCGGAGATCACCACATCTCCTCATCAGACTTCCTTCTTTCTAGACTTTACCTGGCTTCTAACCATGGTACTCGGAGTTGCTAGGTGAGCACGCAACCACTCAGCCACGCTAACCGTGTGAAATTTGCTTGTTTTCTCATTATCGCTATCTCCAACCATACCGCTATTAAGTGTGACTTTCGCCACTCTGTGCTTAACAGCGTGGTTGGCATTGTTGTTTTGCAAATCTGTAAGCTTTTTGTTCTACTTATAGTTCGCTTTTAGTTCATATATAACCGCTTTGAACGGCTACATTTTTATTTATTGAGGATATCGAGCAAAGCATTATTTTATAAATTTATCACCAAATTTAATTTGCACAAAAATTTTAATAGTATAATTTAATTTATGCTTCATTGCTTGCATATGCATGCAATGCTAACATTTTTACTTTCATAGTTTTGCTGTCAAATACATTGTGCGTTTTAATTAAAATTTCATACGACGATAAACCTTCAAGCTTTCAAGCTCAGCAGTATCTACATATGTATTTCCAACGGGCGTGTTTATTGAACAAAACAATTGACCTCAGCGTTTCATTGAAGCTCAATGATGCTACTTCGATTTTCGGATGCAGGTTTTTAGAATTTGCACTTGTATACTTAAGTAAACGAATATTTGTATAGATGTATGTAGACTTAGTTGCCGCCTGTGGCCATTTTGCTACTTTTGTGGACAACCATACATAGACTTTAAATCTTATGCAAATGATACATTGATCTTGCAGCAACAGACTTACACGCACAAAGCAAATACTCACACGAATTTAGTACAGTGCAGATTGGGCATGAAGATACATTAATTTTCATGTACATATGTATATATGTATTTAGATATATAACCGCTGACGTTGGAAGTTGGAGTTGCCAGCGACAGCCTAGTTTACCCCCCGTGCAACAATGTGTAAATTTTTAAGTCATCGGACAATAAGCGTCAAAAGCACAATAATAATAACAGCAACACACATTGCTTTGTATATTTTTATGCTTGGTATATCTACGTACATATGTACGCTTGTGAATGTGAGTATTAAGGTAGAGAGAACGCTGGACCTGGTACTGCAGTGCGTATACGCAATCTGGTGCAATAATCACCTAGCAAACAGATATGTGGATACGCACATATTTTAATGCACACGTACACACACACAAATGCATTTACAACTAACCACATCGAGTTGTGAAGTTATGGCATAGTATGTATGCATGTAAGTTCTATGTATGTATCTGGTTGGTGGTTGTGTGATTTTTGTTTCGATTGTGTTGGCCATTTGCCAAAGGTATTCCTTCTCTGTGCCGGCTCGTTGTACGCAGCACTAACTACTGCGATTGCATCATCTTGCATCACATCACAACGTGTCACTTAACATGCAACATACGTTGTCAACAACTCGACACGCACTCAAGCAAACGTGCACACACACACACACACACACAAACAAACTACCACTAGCATATTCTCATATATTCGCACTTTGTTGCTTTGCATACCAAAGTAGAGTAGCCATGCGGTAAACAGACAAACACGTGAAACGTGTAGAAACGCAAATAGATACTTGGCCGCTCAGGCGAGCCAAGGTTGTGACGCCACTATTGCCGCTGGTACCCCACTACTACTACTACTACATAGAGTCACTGTTGCCACTGGCAGTTAGCGCAGCACCATTAGCAGTCAGTCGCCTTGTCTACGCTACTGATATCCACTACTCGCGTTAGTTTCTGTTTCTGTTTCAACACAAATGAAATTCAACCTGCTTCTTTGGTTTGTTTGCGTTTACTTTTCGAGCGAGACTTGAGTTGCGTGCGTTGAGTTTTTATGCAACGCTGCTTTCTGCATGCATCTCTGATTTTTTGTGCAAAGCGTTTTCGTTTTTTTTTTTTTTATTTTTTTTTTTAATTTGCCAATAGTTTACTAACAATTGATTTTTTTCTTACTTTTCCGTTACGGCAATTTATTGTCATTCGCCTGTTTCATCTCTTCGCCTCTATTCGCCGTTTGAGTCACTAACGTAAACAACTCTCGTTTACAGGCATTTGTTTTTTGTTTTTTGTTTTATTTTTATTTTTATTTTTTATTTGTATTCAGCTTGACTGGTTCGTTTCGACTGCGCAAGTTTTTGCTGACTTTACTTGATTGCTATTGTCGTATGATATATGTATGGTATGATATTCATGTTGTACAACCAATTACATTCATACATGCAAAGATTTTTAATACATATTGATCTTTGTTGAAGGCATTAGAGTTTTCAACCATCGGATTTCAGTATAGCGCTGATTTAATTCGTAAATAGCATATAGTTGATTGCATACGGCTTTCCTTTCCATTGACCTTGTATGAATTTTTCAAGATATTTGGGAGCACAGTTTTATAGCTTATTTTTTAAAGAAATCGAATGAATCAGTAGAAAAACTTTATTATTTAAAAGTAATGAATTGTATTTACATATATATAAAGTCGTATGCGTGTTTATTTGATATTACGGGAAAAAAATTAAATTAAATTAAAGAAAAAAATACCTTTGTATTAATTTAAAATCCCGGCACTTTTGGGCAAATTTTTCATATCCCAAAAACAAGTCCACCTGGGTGAGTCTTTGACATATGAAAATTTAACAACCGCGAACAAAATGAAGATAACCAATCTTCTCACACAAAACGACCATGGTGCCTTGAAATGAGAATAGGATTGTTATCTCATTTTCTTCTTTTTTTGACAAATTACTTGAAAAATTATAAAAATTCTCAATATTCTACGTCACATATCGTTTTTGCTCATGTTCGAAAAAGGCAAATTCCGATAGAATTTCGCGATATCAAATGAAACAAATATCTGTTTACATTTCCAACAGAGCACAATTCACAATTCGGTGGGCGAAGAAGAAGGAAATTCTCATTTTTTCAATTACAAAACTAACAAGCTAACTTTTGTAAATCCACCGAGTGATTTATAACTTTCGCGAAAGCGTTTGATCCCATCTTGCGTGACATTTAAATGATTACGGAAACTTAAAGGTTTCGGTTTCCCTTCAATATTCTTAAGTCATTTATCATAGAATCCCCTTTGTAGAAATTGAGAATCCATTCGTGGTCTCTTCGGATATGCCCCTTGGTAGCATTATTGGCCTTGTGTTTTCTTGATTTGTTTACAAACAAAATCTCTTCTTTCTGCTGACGACCTGAAACAGTTTAGTACGATTTTCTGACCCTCGGTTATTTATTCCCTTCAATACAACTTAAATAAGCTAACTGATTTGAGCATTAGAAAAAAGTTATATCTTAATATTAATATACGTTTGTGTATTGGCCACGTATTATTCACTAAATCACCCTCAAAATATTTCGTTTTATGTATTGATTTTTCAGTTGCGAATTCCTGCATCTAGGGGTAGTCTTTGATTCGGGACTTACTTTTTTCAATGGCATCTAAAGCTTGGAACACGCTTGGAAACTCACATTTTATAAACCTCTTATCACTTGCGTGCTATTTTCTAACACAGAATCATAGACGACGATAAACCCGGATGAGAAGACCATTGGGGTTTTCGAAAGAAAAATTCTCAGGGAGAATTCGTCGGTATAAACTTTAGGGCGAAGAAAATTATCCAGCACTGAAAGTAGTCAACGCGGTAGCCACTGGTATTGGCAGAGGAAGGGCATGCCTCATTCGCCTTGGAAACACCACGTGGAGATGGACGTGGCTTCACTTAGTGTTTTAAGTTGGCGCCCTTTCACAAGACAATGAAAAAACTGTCGCCACATATTGGAATCGTCCAAAAATTTTCGTGCCAGTAATAGCGCCAATTAAGAAAAAAAATAATAAGAACAAAAAAACGTTTGTTTCCTTTTCGTACACCCTCACAGATGTTTTAGTGGCTGGGGTACTATACTATAACCATATACTAAACTTTTAATGTGTCAGCCGTTTGTGTCAATTCTTAGGTGGGTTCTATTATTTAAGAGCTATTTTTTTTTTTTTTTTTTACTTTTAATGCTGGGATTAAAAACCCACATAGATAGAATATTAAAAGCGTACATTCTGAAAAACAATAAACCTCGAAAGTATACTCCATCTTTCTTGATTCACCATTATTTCAAAACTATATTTTACGAATTACGAATTTTCTTCTAAAGTTCATCTTTTTCTTCTGCAATATTGTAATCAAACCGAGCTTGTCACAGCCGTTAAAATTTACTGCCGCAAAGCTATTAGATAGCAAAAATATTTCCGTTTTAATGCGAAGCTTTAATTTAGTAATTTCGTTTTTTGCTTTATACTTTATTTTGGTAAAATAAAAAGTATCCACTTGTTTGCTATTTTAAGCGTTTGTTGGAATAAGTTCAAGTTTTTGTTTAAATTGGTTTGTCATAGACACGAAAAAATATACCTAATCTGTAATTTGTGGTCATAAAATATGGATTTTTTTATAAAACTAGAATAATAAAAAAAAAACCCTTGAGCACTCAAGATTGCAAGGTAGAAGTAAAATTTCTGTGCCGATTCTACAAAGCGATAGAGAATTAAATATGGAAGAGAGATTTATAAGACATACTTTTAATTCTTTTATATTCCTAAAATTGTGGTAGTAATTTGTAGTAGCATTAGTAAAAATAGTGATAGAAATTAGCAAAAATGGTGGAAGAAATAAGTAAAAATAATGTTAGTATTTGTATTTGTAAAACTCACTGCCGCCAAAGAAGTTTTACTTCAAAAAAGGGACTTCTTTAGGCCTTACTATAGGCAAGCGTTAAATTTTGTTTGCAAAACTGTGGGAAAGCAACTGTCAATCAATAAAAAGCTCCTATTTTTAAAACATCTTCCTGTCTAGCTAGAATTAATGTTTGCCAAAAATTTGTCAAATTCCTTATAGTGCAACTGAAAACGCTTCATTGTTTTTATTAACGTTAAATATTTTGCATCAGGATACGAATTTCCATAATAGAATGCTGTTGGCCTCCACGTATTAGCCATTATATTTGGCTGCATTTAAAATCAAAACCGCTTATATTCTTTGTCGGCCAATGCGTAATGTTGTCCTTATTCTCATTGAATTTCAGCTCTATATTTTATAGTTTTTTTCATTTTAAAGCGCCACTCGAAACTTGAAAATGTCTGAAATTTAATAGTATAACAATTTAAGTGCATACCTACATAAATTTATGCACAGCTACACATAGACAAACATACACATATAACTTAAACAGACAAAGCGTGTGGCAGTATTTTAGAAATATGCTGAGTACCGTTTTCATCATTGTCTTCGCCGACACTATAGTTGCCTTCTTACGAATGCAAATGCCACTGTGTTACCTTTTAAGACGATTATTCAAATGAAAATCTCTAGTTTTCACCTAAGGTGCCGCCATCGGAGCCAACGTGCTGGGCTTTCACACGCAACGGCAACAGAGTAAATTCGAGCCGACAACCCAGTAGCAAACGGAGCACATCTGTATATGAAATATTTTTGAAAAAAAAAAACCAGAAACAAAGATACTGTGAAAAGTGTGATAAATAAATGTAGATAAAAGTAAATACATATATACATATGTATATGTTTATCTGCATGCACTTACAATAAAAAACTACAAGCTTTATTATACTATTTTAAGTGGCAGCGTTGTCTGCCGCAGGAAGTAAGCTGAAAAAAAAAAATAGTTCGCCGGTTGCTTATACGCACCGTTGCACTCCTCATTGAGTTGAGGTTAAAAGTGTTGCAGCTGAAGTTTAAAGGTGGCAAGTTGATAGCCACAATTGAGACGGCGCCAGGTAGAAGCGCCACTTCAGCAATTACTAAGAATAAAGAGAAGATGTACACTTAGCACATAGCACACTTGTACATATAACTCATGGCCAGAGGTGAGTGGTAACTCATACGCCCTGTTAAACAACTAAACCGATACGGATGGTATAATCCACATACGTACATACCTCTATGTATACCTGTTTTACTCGTGCACTGCTAACTTCTTGCATGCATCAAAATAAGATCATTTTATCAGATTTCGAATGTGCATAAAACCGTCTTCAAACCCCAGTAATAAAATAGTTCTAAATACTTTTATTCATATCAACTAATTTTCAGTGAAACTTGTTAATGAAGTCTATTTTTTTAATGTCAACGATGACAGTTAGCAATAGCATTTCACTAATTCATTCAATTGCAGTAAAGTCAAGTACATTCACTCATTTTATACATTCAGTGTGCTCGGAATAAAAACTAAAATTTTTCAGTTGTAGTTTTTTTGCATTCAAGTATTTTAGTCTTGTAGCTTAACCCTCTCCATTCTAGTGTCACTACGTACTCGTATTTATTAAGTTGATGGAGATTTATTTTCTAACTAACGTATGTACATATGTAAGTGGTGTATGGCATGGCAGGATGACAGTTGGAGCATTCCTGGAAATTATCTACATCACATTTATGTGTAGTTGTAAAGCGAAATGTGAGGCAAGTGCATTGAAGTGCAGCATGATGTGGTGGTGGGTAATAAAGCTCAGATCACCAGTGAGTGCAGAACTGTTGAGTAGCATAAAGAGCAGGTAGTAGGTTGATACGATAAAATAAAAACAAAAAAACGTTATAATATGAAGTAAGATATAAAATAGAGTGTACTAATATTCTGCATCTGAAACTTCAATTGCAATTTTGCATTTTCTATATATTTTTTATTTCCGGTCTACATATCTTTTTGTTTAAAGAATATATTTAGGAAGTTATAAACTCCGCGAAAAGTATATCATTAAAGTTAGACCTTATTTTTTTTTTTAATTGAGACCTCCAAATTTTCCTTCTTATCTTTGCATTAGAACATATACTTGTTCTAATTATTAGTTTCGAACTTTAAATGGGTATGCAGTCGGTTTTTGTGGAAACCGCAGTTTTTATACATATATATATAACTAATACATTTAAAAAAACAATATTTAACGAAAGGTAGCTAGTATAAATCAAATGGAAAACTGAAAAGCAATTTTGTTTATGGTCCATCTTCAATAAATAGGCGATTGAGACAACAAAAATATGGCTATTTTTTTCAAAACTCCAAACGATTCCACATTTTTACAAATTATCGAACGACCTGCGAAGATTTCATTGCAACCCTTGGGAATTGATGGATTGAAAGAGATAATACCTTTAACACTTTCATATCTTTTATTTAGTAAAGAATTTAAAAGAACAAATGATTTCAAGTTATTATTAAAAAAAATTTACGGAAAATATCGGGTGATCATGTTGTGTACCGCTTGCATAGCCACCTACTCGACCAAACTCGATTACTATTATCACTGCTACTGTATGGCGTTGCCAGATTCTCTTAAAATTTAATCTGATAAAGGGGTGGTCTTAAGTTGTCTTCGAATTAATCAAAAAAAAAAAAGAAACGTTATGCCAGCACTTGTGGTTTTTCTGTGCAGTGTCAGCAGCTGCATTTCTAGTAAGCTGTCGTGCATTGCGTCAAGCAAACAATATGTTCCAAGCTGTGAACTTTAAGGTTGAATAATTGGCCTTGCCATTTTTAAATTGCATCAAGTATTTACCAAAAGATTTCAAAGAGATAAAATGTGCTTTCCCGACTGTAGTCAGGTCAAATAAGGATTACTTACATACTTTAGATGGAAGCTGTTCAAGAAATTAGTTGGAAAATTAGCCCATTCACCCTTTTGAGTGATTAGTTTTGTGTGGGTCTGAGGAAAAATAACATTACTTTTTATTTGTAAAAATATGTTTAGGAGTGACTCATGGACGGAGATTAACACGAAGTTGACAAACTTACTAATTGCCAAGCAATGCAGCCCTACTGACTTGACGCAAATACATCTGACTTAAAGAAGAAGACTAGACGCTGACTACAAACACGACGAACAGGATAGTTCCCTTTGTGATTTGATTGAATAAAGACGCATTCACTTTTATTGTCACATTTTTTTTTATATAAAAGGCTTTGTGTTTTATTTTTTCCCTGCATATATTTTAAGAATAAAGTTATGATAACTTTTGAACTCAAGGCCAGTTTTTTTATTTGAAAATTGTTGGCAAAAGGCAAAACCAGTAAAATCACCGATCACATGTCTGCTTAGGTCAGCGGCTGCGTGCTTGCCTGGCAAGTATGAGGTCCGTGGTTCAAGTCCGGATAGAGTTTAGAATGAAAACTGTGGAGTATATATGGCAATATCCGAAAAAGTAGCTATAATTTCTACTGCTTTGACTGTTGTTGCCTTTTTGCAATAATTTTTAAAACATAAATGGTCTTGAGCTCAAACGTTATTGCTGATATAAAATAAAATTGATATATGAATTTTAAGGTTGCATATATGTATAAAGTGTACCTAGTTTATTAAGTAACTGCTACAAATTTTAGTATCATAAATGCTTTTTATCAAGCAAATATCAAAATATAGGAAATATTTGTGACGAAAGCAAAAAACAAGATTTTTAATGCAATATGTAAAAGTTTTAATTGTAAAAATTTTTGTTGGAGTCACACATACTTACTTACTTAATTGGCGCTATAGCCGCTCAAACGATTTGGGCCGAACTTCTACTAGAATTTGTGATGTGCATCTTGATGTTGTGAACAGTTTTTTCATGGCAGAAACTCTCTCGCAGGTTGCCTGCCTGCCGAGGGGCAACCGCTATTAGAAAAAAACTTTTTCTAACATTTTTGGATGTTACTTGCCTCGAGCTGGAGTTGTACCCGGGACCCATCGAATTAATGACGGCAAACGCTACACCCTCGACAACGGCGGTGATGCTAATTTCTACTTTAGAAAAGGCATTCGCGTATAGTGAAAACTTGTTCTACTTCACGCTACTATACTCAATATTTTTCTTCTCTATACACAGCGAAATAGAAATAGAAAATTTATAAATTTTTTGTATTTGGCTGATACTCGCGATTTCATCAGCGTGGCCTAATACTTTTACATATAATTGATGTTTAAAACTAAAAAGACAACTTACATGAATTTAAAAATAATATTGCGTAGTTGGAGTTAAGATGAAGAGCGCAATAAAGTTGTTAGATTTGAACTAAAATCGAATGTTAAATATGAAATATTAAATGGGTTTAATATATCTTTCTTATCATACCAGGAGCGTAGCACTCTACTATCATCAGCAGCGAATACGAATTTTCTCAATAATTCGACTCTAGCGATACCAAGCGGATCCATTTTCGTAATCATATTACTCATCGATTCCAATCATTGTTCGATTTGTCATGGAATTACCCGTATATTTTACGTCCATTTGTGCTGCACTTAAATCTCAGTGTGTTACTAAACTACAGCAGGTGACAGGATTTCTTACACTCCTGTGTGCATATAAGACCATATTTACCATTTCACACATTCATCTTAATTTCCTTCATATTTATTGCGCTCGTAAAATGAACAGCGTTTAAAATGTCAAACATTTTCCTTCATCTTTTTTTTTTTTTGACACACACATTCATTCTTTCATTCCATGTGAACTTTTAGCGAGCTCGTCAAAAATTTAAATATGCACCCTAAATTTGAATTCCATGCAGTTGAAGTAGCTGTAAAGCAGATACAAAAAAGTACCTAACATAAAACTCAGAGTTGTTGAAGTTTGGAAAAGGTGATGATGGCAAGCGATGAACTGCTGCGATAGCTGAGTAAAGGAATTTTCACTTTTAACATTAAATTTTAAGATTTTTATTTAACACTCAACTTTTTCGTTTTTGTTTTGTTTTCCGAACAAAAGCACAGCGCACACCGCAAATTTACACACTCTTTGTGGAACTTAAGCGTAAAACACATACTCATAAAATTCATATCCGCATACTGAGCAACTCAAAGATTTCTTCAAAAAGATGTAAATTCATTTGCAAGCAACAGCTAAGCCTCTTAAAAAATGCATATACATATATATATCTGAGAACAAAAAAAAACCACCATATACTAAAGAAGAATGAATGCACTTTTCTAGTAGAAGAAGTCCTTACAAATTTCTCAAGTGCGTTTTTGTATGTCACGCTGTACGAGTACTCGTAGAAAATCTATCAAAAGACAAACTATTCAGGTGTAAAATATATGCAATGAAAAACAAAAAAACAAAAAGAATTAAATTGAAAACTATGGATGTATATGTGTATGTGTATGAAAATATTTGCATAGGTACTACATACATACGTTTGATAAGCAAAACAATGAATTAATATGGCAGCCGGTTTAGTTTTAAGACAAAAGCTTATATTCCTAGCACTCCTGAAATATAAATAAAAACTCTTAACAAAAGCATTGCTAGCTAAAATTGGTGAGCATATTGGAAGGCAGTAAACTACTCGTATATGTGCATTATTTCTATTTTATTATGCCGTTCGGCACAATTATGCCACCAAAGGAAAATCCTTACTAATCATAAAAGGAACCCTTAGGATGCGGAAAGTAGTAGGAGTGGTACGAGGATTATAGATCAGCCTTTTTCGGCAACTAAAGTTCGCTTTGGCTTTTGGTAAAAGAAAGAAAAAATTAAAAATGATATACAGTTTTGGTTTTAATATTTTCCTTTTTTGTAAAATTTGTCAAATAATCATTTCGAACTAACATTATTGTGATATGATTTGCAGTAGCACTGCTGAAAGAAATTATTCATTGCATAAAGAATTGGACACTTTGCATTGAATGTCTAATAAATCAATAAACTTTAAGCTTACATTTTTTTATTGTTATTTTAAAACTTGAAAATGTTCAGTTCGGCTTCGGTCGAAATTGGCCTAGTATATTAATAGAAAAAAGGTTAAAAGAGAAATTGTGTGTGTCTAGATTTGCTTACTATGCGATCCTTCAACACAAGAACTTTTCCACAATCACACAATGGGAAGTTTGAGCAATTTTATCCAACAAATAAGTGATTTAAAACTCGTAGGATATACTGGGCCACTTTTTCACTTATGGTTTGTATTTAAAGTTTGAATGCAATATTCTTTGATATTCCATAAAAGAAAAAAGCGAGGTTATTAAAATCATTTATGCAGAGAGTAATTCTAAAAAACGTTACATAATTTTAGAAAATTTCAAAATCAAACCTTAAAACAATGAATTTCCATATATCTTGCAATCAAAACTTCATGATCAAAGTTATTACCTCTGAGAAATTTTGTATGTATATTCGGACGGTGTGCGAATAGGTCGTAAAGTATATTTTATGCTTCGAAGGGGGTTGCCATCTGATTGAAAAATCACATTTATTTTTATTTTAAATTATACACAAGTATATAAAATATTTAAATATGGATGTTAAGAAATCCGTCTCGGAGAGGGGATAATTTATAGCTCGCTACTTTAAAAAAGGGTTGCCACCTACTCAAAACGTTGAATTCAATTATATTTTACACGAGTTTTGTGCGAGTTAAATATGGATGGCAAACGGTTCACCTCGGTGAGGAGAAGGTTTATAGCTAAAAGAGGATTGCCAACTGTTTGAAAAATCAAATTTAATTTAATTATACACGTGTTATAGTTATATGATATATTAAAATAAGGATGTCAAACGGTTCGTTTCGCTAGCAAAAAAATTTTAGGTATATTTTGAAGAGAAGAGAATAATATAAGATATTCAAATATGAGTGTCAAACTGTTCATCTCTGCTGGGACAAGGTAAAAGGTTTCCATTTATTTGAAAAGTCGAATGTAATTAAGTTATACACAAGCTATATAAAATGCCAAAATATGAAACGTTTTGTTTCGCTGAGGAGAAGATTTTCGAGTAGGGTTTGCCCATGCTTGAAAAGTCGAATTTAATTAAATTATACACAAGTTAAATGATATAGTAAAATATGGTTATCAAGACGTTCTTTTTGTCTAGCGAAAAAAAATTATAAGTACATTTTGAAGAGGTTTGCCACCTGTTTGAACAGTCGATGAAAAATATTAATATCAGTACTAAACTGTTCGTCTCGGGGAGGACAAAGTTCATAACTATATTTCTGGGAGGGTTACCACTTACTTGAAAACCCATATCTAATTCAATCGTAATCGAGTTATATGGGTCAGACACGAAATCTATATTTGCAAAGGACAATTATTAAATGAAATAGACAGGATAACGTCTGTATTAATATTAATAATTTGGCGCTTACACCATAGATTGATGTTTAACCGAACTTCTCCAACAATTTGTGGTGTGCACCTTGATGTTGTAACACAAATTAAGAGGCCTACATGATTTTTGTGTGAAGTTGTTTAAATACTCTAGGAGGGCTCGAACCCTGGTCCCACTCAATGAAGCTCGCACGTGCTAATTTTAAAATTTTTGTCGTCAAATATTTCAACAGCTGATCTCACTCACTTCAT
The DNA here is from genome assembly GCA_951828415.1 of Anomoia purmunda. Lineage (NCBI taxonomy): Eukaryota > Metazoa > Arthropoda > Insecta > Diptera > Tephritidae > Anomoia > Anomoia purmunda. The sequence goes on along the minus strand of OX639996.1, from coordinate 27,419,175 downwards.
CATCCGTATAGAAAAGACGAATTTCAATGGGGTTAAGTCGGGCTTAAGTATATAGAGGATGGTTGAGCTTAAAGAAACTGCATTCCAACATGGCTGTCTTGGTTGCACTCGCCGTGACAGAGATGCTATTGCTACTTATGTACCAATGAAGCATACATATGTATCCCCGATACTGATATGCTGCGATCCATACATTAAAAAACTAAAACTCATTCGGAATACCTAAAGATTTTAGCCATATTATTTTCCCCAGATTGAGTTGTATTTGCTTTTTTGATAGTGGTGAGCTCGTTCGTTACATATTTCGCTCATTATTTTACGACGGAATACAAGGCAGAAAGAATGTCCATGCAGAGCTTTTAAACGTTAACACCGTTAACTCTGTCATTTCAAAATTGTATAACAAAAAACGAAGTGAATGGATATGGAGGTGAACGAAAACAAAACGAAGTACCTCCTGTCATCAAATAAACAGTCTGCCTACTCTCATATTGGCGCCCACATCACTGTTGACAATTTAAATTTTTTTTAAGGTAGTGGACTCTGTATATTTTCAAAACCAGCATTAATACCAACAACTGTATCAGTCTCGACATGTAACGGTACATCTCTCTTGCCATTAAGTGCTACTTTGGTCTGTGGTGGCATTTGCGTAGTAAAGCCCTCCCGCAGAGGCATGAACGCTGTCCACATCGGATGAGATGGCTCTTGGGGTGTTCGAGAGCAAGATTTGCGGCAATGAAACGAAAAGCCGAATAAGCTTTATAACAACGCAATTTTCGCGGTAGTGGCCGAGGAATCGGATGACCTCCTCTACGTTGGAAATACTAAGTGGAGAAAGCTTCACATAGAGCCTCTAGCAAGGCCCAGTTAGCAAAAAAGCGACTGGTCTGATATGTTAGAATCGAAAAAGAAGAATATATATTTTAGATCTTGGCATCTAATTTTTTTTATTTTTGGTTAAAAGTTTTGCAATAAAATTTAATTGTCTTTTGAATGACGAAAAGCACGTTGATTGCCTAAGTTTTTTCTGCTTTGTCAAAAATTCTAGGATTGCTGCTAGATATTTTTTTCTAATTTATTGTTGTTTCCTCATATTATTCCCTAATAAAACCTGGCCTCGAGCTCAATAAATTATAGTCGTTAATTTATTTAATTTCTGGTTCTGGTGAGCTCTGTCAAACCTTTGTTTGAATGAAGTTCGCAAATTTAAGAATTTAACTCCACTTCATTCTCAATTTGCATGACCTGCTTTGGTGTGTACGAAGTTACAAAAGAATCGATCAAATCCGGGTTTTTATTGAGTCATTTGAACTACCTGTTGGCATAATAACACAATCGAGTTAGTTGGCAGCGTCCCATCATAAATTTCGTCCTTCCGTTCTTGTGAGTCGAGATCGCCAATTGACGTGGTTCCCCATAAAGTCCCTTTCTAGAATAGCTTTACACCTGCGCATATTTATTTAAGAATTGCTTAATTTTTTTGCATTTAACATTGTGCCTCCCTTGGACTAAATAGAGTTGTCAACAACACTTGATGTCCGTTAAAAATAACTATAATCCTCGTTGATTGCTGAGCATGATTGACCACTTTTTTTTAAATTAAAATTGCCATACCTCGCCCTTGCATTATTATGTGGCTGAATTGAGCAATCCATAGAGTAATTTTTAATAATTTAATACAACTCGATCAGTACCTTTAATAACAAAATCCACTAACGGCCCTTGCGAAACACCGCACTTTCTCGCTTTACCTTTGGGATTCCACTTCCATGCGGGTGATTGCACCGCAGAGCAAGGTAATACCTAAATTGTAGATTTATTTTACATCTTTCATGCTTCCTTGCACTCGAGTTTGAATACAAAGCAAACAAAACAAAAACAAAAAAAAACAACAACAAAGAGACACTTTAAACTGTTTGCCTTTTCTTTGGTGCATTGTCTTGTCAATGTGTGAAACTTACAAGACGTTTTGTCAGTCGGTTGGTCTCTTATCATCAATGCATACACGTAGTAACTGTTGTTCGATGCAACAGCAGAACAAAAGAAATAATAATACTCGTACAATCTGCACGCCTGCGCATATGCACACACTGACATTTCAAGACTTTACATTTATGAGCTCCAACTATAGTTGGATATATGTACATATGTATATCGTCGTATCTGCGCGCCGCTGGCATATGACAGGGTATATATTCTTTAGTTGCGCACAAGGGAAAATAATTGTAGATATTGTAATTGTATGCTTGTATTTTCATTCATATTCATAGAATACTGCAGCGTTTTTATTATTAGATTCACTTCTTCTGTCAGCCCTTCTATTCGTATGCTGGGTTTTCTGCCAGTTACCTACTGCCTGTTGTCAAAGTGTTGCATTCTTTTTATAACCGTAATACGAATATAGTTTGACTCAATATAAGTACAATGGAGTTTGTACATTTCCATACTGATTTCCTTTTTCTTCTTCTTCTTCTCATTTTTTCATTTGTATTCATATTTACATTGTATATGTTCTCTATCGTCACAGGTATTATCAAGGGAGACGAAATAATGGTGATCAATGCAGCAATTGTATCCGACTTGGATATGATGTATTTGGAAAGTGTACTACAAGAGGAGCAATCACTGTGCATGATGATGCGGTAAGTAAAATATCGATATATACATAACTTTAACCATGGATGTGCTAAAATATATATATAAGTATATATATGTTTATGAATTTCGATTTACATACAAATTGAATGTTAATTTTTAGCCGAGCTATACGATCTGGAACTTTCAACTCTCCTATATCATTAATTTTTGCAATTTGCAACAAAAAATGTTCGTTGGTAACGGTTTCGAGTCACTATTTAGATAAATAAGGTTTAAACAAACTTGCTTGCCTAACTATCGAATATTAGAATTATTAAATCGGAATCAATCATTAGACGGTATACAAACTTCGAACCGGACGAAAATATAATATAAATGGCACCCATTTAGGCCAAAAAGAACAAAAATGCTAAAAGCATAAATTAAATTAAACTTAAAATGATATCTCAATTTTTTAAAGAGATTTTTATGACTTCATCAACCAACTTTCAGTATAATTCTCTTTACCAATTACGATTACTAAATTAAATAGTTTATCATATCGACTTTAACCGCGAAAAAATGTGCGAAATTTTTTTCAAAATACTTATTTCATAACGATTTCTCTAAAAAATTCTTCCCTATACTTATTATGTCCGAAAAAGGAGAATCTCGAGTTTATTTCTACTGTTGATGTTATAGCATATACGGAAATAATTTCGAAAAAACTGGAGATGTACCCTTTTCGAATCTATCGTTTAGGTTTAAATAGCAGTTATGTGGTCTTTTCCAATTTATGTACATATTTAAAAAAAGATTTTTTCATGCGGCTTTTTGGTTTTTGTAAATTATTTTCTTTTTTACCTTTCTGTCCTAAAATAAAGGTCAACGTCTGTATAGGAAAGACATGGAATCATCGTTGAAATGGGGTACCTTAAAACTTTTATTTATTTATTTTTTTATATATTTAGGGAAATATAATAAAAGTTCTATAGCATTTTTCCTAGTAAGTTAACTTTGAAAGACGGGAAATCATAAAATGGATAGGGGTTATTTGAATAATAATTTTAGTAATTGTATTTAGATCTGTCCAATTTATGTAATGTTTTACCTAATTTATATTTGGATGCAGTCTAATATAAACAGTAAATAATGTATGCCAGAAGTCAATTGAAAAAAGTAATTTCACGAATTCTGACTCTGGAGAGAGAATTTTCTCAAATAATTTACATTATACTTTCATGACCGAAATAATGGTAACCCTAGAGAATCTATTACTTTCCCTTTGTTTTATTTTCAAGTTTCGTTATATAATTTTTTTAACACATATTCTTTATGTAGTATACATACCTCCCCAAAAACAAAAAGATGGTACAAAATAAAGTCCATATTTTTCGGACACGCTAATCTTGAAAACAACTATATGAAAATTAAGAGAACAAATTATATATTCCTAGCTATTGCAGGCGGCTCTGCCAGTATTCAAGTATTCAAATTAAATAACAAACTATTTCCGAAAATTAGAAAACTCGTTTATGAATATCTAGATAACAGCGCCAATTTTTTGCTACAATCGTTTACCTTCATATAGGCTCCATATGTTCCAAATATGTGACAATTGGGTCGCTGAATATAATTTTTTTTAATATATCAAATCCAGCGCCACCTAGCGGGATGCCATACCACATACATAGCTTGGACATAATTATATTTAACTTAGCCTAATTACAAAAGAAACTGCAACAGGATGTGTCATAAAACTATGAACTTTCTGTTCCGTCAAACTGAAACTCTGCAGAAAATAGTATATACCATAAAATAAGATATAAGACTTTTATTACAATTTTCCAACACTTAAAAGTCTTTAGGGGACCTTTTAATATAATATAATTTAATTTTCTCTGATATATTGATTTCTCCTAGTACAGAAAAATAAAAATCCAAGTAAAACTATCACGAAAAGCAGGAATAATATCTGTCATAAAAAGACTTTTATTCGGATTGAAAAGTAAAATTGATGCAATTTCAACACGTTTTGGTGTATAAAAATCATTAGCTGAGATTTCTCGAAAAGTTGGACTCTAAGCAGGTTCTTCCAACAAATTTACATTTACAGGGTTTAAACCCTTTATAATTTTCTTCCGTCTGCCTCGAATTAATTAATGAAGTTTGTTTACAAATAGAATCAGCTGATTTCGATTCAAACATTTACTAAGGCTCGATCGAATATAAAACAAATAATAAACCCTACAAACATAAAAGTTTATATTCGATTATTATTTGTCATGCTTGGCAATAAGGCAATAACAGGTCCGTTTTAATTTCGATCGTTCTTCATGTGTTTATTTTAGTATTTTTTAAATAGAAATTTTCTAATACAGATTTAACAAACTAATACAATATAGATTTGAGAAATAAAGACTTATCAATCTTCGGAATAGTTAATATTTTAATTATAAAAGGTTGGGCTGTCAAACAAAATATAACTTTGGGTTTAATTTTGCCAACTACTTTTCATTTCTACTAGTTAAAAGCAAAACTTTTCCAACCGACAAAATTTTGTCGAAATCGAAATAAAGCACACCAGATTAGTTTAACAGTAATTGATTTTTTTTTAAATTATTCTATTCGATAAGCGTTAGAAAATAATCATTGGATGGATCGCAGCAGACTGCGACTACAAAAATTACTGCATCGTCCAATTTAAAGTTTTTTCTTCGAAAAGCTGTAATTTTTTTTATATTCGCTTGATTACATCACGTTTGGTAAGCGTTTCAAATTACGACTTCACGAATCTGAGCATGGCAGCAATACCGCAAAGTAAAGCGTAGTCTACGCCCAACCCCATCTGCCATTTGGAGATGACTGTAGGTTTATCTTTTCGAAATATTTAAGGGCTAAAGATTTGCATTTTATTTTTTTATGTTAAAACTAATTGTACAAAAATAGCCTTCAAAATATGATTTGAAAAATGAAAATCACATAATAAAAATTACAAATGACCGTAAATAAAAAAAAATAATGGTGAAAACAAATATCACAAAATAGCAATTAAATTTCGATTTGTATTATAAAATCATAAATAAAATCTGAAAATAACTTGACTGATATTTGCCATGACTATTTTAAACTTTGTATTCTACCTGTGCACTACATCCATTGCAAGGAAGTACATATGTAAACGTAAATGCAAACAAACATAAATTAGAATTGACAATAACTTTATGCCGGCTGATATTTCTTTTGATATGTGATAAATTTAAAATTTCTGACAGCTGCAAGCTATTATAAATGTGCTGTCATCGGTGCAAAATAAACACTATGTACATATATAACGAGCCAAAATGTTGTGCAACAAATACTTCCTGAAATATATTAAGATTCTATGCCATGTAATACCAGAACTCTACGAAAGTGCAAGAGAAATCAAATCTAAATCTATAAAAGTGGTGTAAAACCAGTCAATACATCAATGTCAATGGGAATGAAATAAAATAACTATGTACATATTATAACTGTTTCACTAACACACAGCTGACAATGCAGCTGACATAGACAACAACACCAATCAACAAAATAATGGGGAAAATGTTAAAGTAAGACAAATGTCGCAATTCAATTGCAACTGCAATTTTTTTTCGCTATCAGCATGAAAGCATTTACTAGCTTGAAGTCCCAGATAGGTGAGCATATGAACACACATCCTTACAAACAAATCTACAAATTGTCTAGTCTCGATGTGCATACATACTTAAAGTATAAACAAAACGTATTGCCAAACCAACTAACAGAACACTTTATCATTGCGAAAATTTCCGTTTACTTTTGTGTCTGAGTTCCTTATCCATTCATAGGTATATTTTTGTTTTCTTTTTTTTTCAATTTCGCTTTGTATTCGGCTGCGGAGGTTTTCAACTCCTAGCAATGTACAATACTTGGAAATCATGCAGTAAACAATTGCAGTTGCATCGGTTACATCAACAAGACAAACAATAGTTTACTCAATGTTGCTCAATGCGCCAATAATAATAGTGCGAAGTAATATACTGAGTTAAGAGATATGTATGTACTTATTTGGATACAGTTTATCCGGCAGAGGCACAAATGTAGTGACTTGATGTGAAGTTACTTTATTGCAGTTACATCAATTTAAATCAATGTCTTCCATATACTACATAGTAAATTCTATAAGGAACAACAGAAATCATCATTTAATACTATATTTTTGAATGTTTTGTTAAATGATAACAGATTTCAACAATTTACGCAAAAACTACTATTTGGCGTTTATTCCTTTTCATCATACTTGTATGTATATGATTTGGGTTCAGGTATTTTAGCTATTAGCTTTTATCTGGCTTTTTTACATTTAGTTAGCTATATTTACGTAGCTAGAAAATTAATCCGATTGAATATTTTTAGATTCCTTTCCAACGGCTTTATTATTCACTCGACGAGTATATTATTAAACAATTAAATTATGAAAAAAATGTTTTAAATAGAGACGGAAAGTATTAAATTAAATTCATTTTATAAATAAAATTAATCCAATGATTTTTTCTCGACCCCTTTCATACGACGAATTTATTATATTAAACAAAAATTGTGAAAAAGTGTATTACATAGAGACATGTATAGCGTTGGAAGACCTTAAATTATATATTGATTTTGAAAAATGTTAAATTAAACAATTTTTGTAAATTACAAACAAAAACCAGCTAGTTAGCTATATTTACGTAGCTATAAAATTAATCGAATTGAATCTTTTTCGATTCCTTTCCAACGGCTTTATTATTCATACGACGAGTTTATTATATTAAATAAAAATTATGAAAAAAATGTATTAAATAGAGACGGATTTGGCGTTGAAATTTTCTTTTAATCTGCTAGCCTTTAAATGATGTATTAATTTTGAAAAATATTGAATTCAATTCTTTTTGTAAATAAAATTAATCCAATGAATCAAAACAAAAGCCACTCAAATATATGCAGAACAGCAATTGACAGCAAGATATTGAATGCAGTGATTTTCAAAGAAAAATGCGGGCACAATTCCATTATATAATCAATTACTCTTCAAAAATGTTGTCGATTTGTATGACGAAGATTTAATTTATGAAATATGAAGAAGTCTGCAATAACCACTTTAACCAATATTCCAGTTTAAACAATATTTATAAAGTGGATTCACATTAAGATGCTAGGCTCATTGTAAAAAAAAATTAAAAAGGGAAATTTTGAATGAAGCTAGTTTAGCTAATGGGGAAACTTTGCAAATGCAGAAAACCATAAAGCAAAAAAAAAAAACAAACAAAATAATGTAGAATACATAACGTATTACCATACATTATTTTTTTTTCTGCCTAATTTATTTAAAACAACAATTTTTATTTTTGAGTTTAAAGCCAGTATAAAGAAAGTATTCTGTGATAAATACAACAACAGTCAGGAGCGGCAAGAATTTATCTTACAGCAGTTAAATATCTAAATGATTTCCGGAAAATATTGAGACTTTAAAAATTATTAATTTTTTGTCGATTGGAAATTCCCTGACCTTTCTGTATAGAACGTATCTACATAATACCAAAAAAAACTTATTTTTAATTCAAAAACCAATTTTTTATAAAGCAAAAAGGATACAGGAACGGAATAAACGAAAATCTGAGTAATTTTGTCGTTAAATATCCTTCTAATTCTTCCGCTTAGCCTTGCAGAGGTAGAAAAATGATTCTCAATGATGAATTGAACTAAATATTACAACGAAAAGTATACTAAATTTTCTAATATTGTGTGTTATGCTTATGGGGCATTCCCTTAGAAGGCTTGTTACTATGATTTTCAAATATTAGATGAATTTATATACTAAGTAAATAAGTCATATGAATCGTATGATTCTGATAATGAAAATATGAAGGTCGAAATTTGATTGAATAAGAGAATATTTGTTATATTTAATAGAAAACACTAAATGTTTTGTAATTTATGTATGTACATCTATGGGCATCAAAATGGTCCAAAACAATAATATTTCCAAACCTTTTTGGAAAAAAAATTCTCGCCGTATTGTATTCGTCGTTTTTAGTTTTGAAAAACGTACACAATTTATAATCAGCAAACCCAGAAACTGCCTGGTAACGAGTTTAAAGCAATATGAACGTTTAAATTCTAGCAATCGTTTTTCGAAAGCAAATTTTTAGGGACACACCCATTCTAACTGTTCCAACCAGGCATTTTGGATGAGGCTTAAGCTAATTTAATAAAAAAAACAGTACACGTAGCAGAAGTGCAACTTCTTAAAAGATTAAGAATAAAAGTGATTTAAATAAAAGAGATAGAGAGCATCTCAAAACATAATACAATAATACATCGTTTTTAAATATCACTAAAAATGTCGCCTATTTCAAAAAAGATGCTTAAAGGGTTCCTTTGTAACGAAAAGAAAATTGTAGTTATTTTGCTATTCGGTTATAAAAACGCAATCCTGATGGTTCTTTATAATCGTAATAAATATTAAATTTTTTTTAAACTAAGTTGTCTAGTAATTTTGTTGATAATTTTATATGAAAAAAAAAGTACTCGTATAAAATATCCCCCCGATATTATTTTCAGGTTGCGCTCAACCTTAAATCCCCTTCAGATTCAGATTAATTCATATCTTTTAGCAATTAGCCAATCGATAAGTGGTACTTAGGAAATTTTATACACAATTAATATAGAAGTAGAAATTTATGAGTTCTACGCGCATAATTGTGTGCACACAATTTATTAATCAATGGCAACTGAATATTAACATTTAAGTGACTAGCAAGCAGTAAGAGCTAAATTAAGTCTATTTTATATTGTATATGAGTGTGTGTGTGCAGATACACAAGGGAGTAATAAAGCGTAGCAGTAATAATTCAAAGACTCAGGTCCTTAATGATTTGTTGTTAACATTTCCACAAGTGCATACGTAATTATTCTAGATATTTGGCTACTTCTTTGTATTTTGTGGCATGTATTTTATATGTAATTACATATATTTTACTTGGAATATGCTCAATAAATATTTGTTTTTTATTTTTTTTTAAGTGAAACTTCTTAGGTCACTAACCGTAAATGGATAGTAAAATTTTCAATGCTAATTTCGTCACATAGTTAAGAAGAAAGATCAAGTATAGAGTAAGAGAGAACGAAGAAGAAAGCGACATGTAACCCAACGGTACAAATCAATAGAATACGCATATTTTCTGTGAATATAAAAATTTATGTATTACTCGTATTACAAATACCCACTCCATGGAAACCCAATTTGCCGCACTGTGATATGTGTATCAAATTAAAGTGTGTGGTCCGATGTTTTGCACAAACTTTTTCGGTTTGGGGTTCCTTAAACCACTTACGTGATATTTGCGTTGAAAGGTTTACATATAAATTTTTAAATTGAGCAAAGTATTTCTACGATCATTTGGATAGGCAGCACAAAGAATGGAGAAAACAAAGAAGTTGCGTACTTTAACCGTTCCACTAATATGATATTTCTCTGTTTGTTATTAGCATATAATGTAAACCAATTAAATTTCATGTCGTAAACAAAGCTAACATTTTTTCCCAAAAGGAACGAAATGGGCTCCAACTTCTTTGTGCAGAGTTACAGCGATGGATGGACATAAGAAACTATTCCCTTTGCCTATGTATGTTTTTATGCATTTTGAGCATCATAGTTGTCGCGAATTATATAATTTAAGTTAAGGCAATAGGTGTTTTTCTGAAAGAAAACTAAAAATAAGAACGCTAGAACTAAATGTCTAGGCATTTGTTTGGCGTTTAATAACATGTTGGTTCTAATTCAGTGTTCTCCTATATCTTTGAAACATCAAGTATTTAAGCATGTCACTCATTTAATTTTTGAAATATAAAAAAGTAAAGTGTTGTTAAAAAAGCGCTTTTAGGATTTTGATTATTTTCACCTAAAGAATGCAATGAGTTTTCAAAAATTGCTTACGAGAAGATGCCATTAAAAACACATCGTGAGACCAAAAAATGGATAAAAAATTACGCGAGCGAATTTTGTAGTTGTGCTGGCAGTTTCTTTGTTCATTTGGTTATATATCAAAACAATATGTATAACAATAAAAATGGTTTTGCTCAATTAAAATTGTCTATTTATTTTTTTATAGCTCATTGATAATTGCGCAGCTTTTTTTACTTGACAATGCAACTGCATCTCAGGTCGGATATCATTTTATAATATTGGGCTCGTTTCTTTGTAACCTACTTGAAAAAGAACACTAGGTAAGATAACGAATTGCATGTAAAGCAACAACACTAACTCGAAAAAATATGCGAGTTGAGCCAACTCGGTTACATGATATCAGACCTGAGATGTAGTGTTGAGCAGTGGAAAAAACGGCGCTATTGTGAATGAGCTCTAAGAAAATACATGGGAAATTTAGATTTATAAACTAATTCGCTAACAGGGATGCTTTTGCAACTAAAGGAAATTTTATCCGAGTGGAAGCGTTCTTTTGAAACTCGGTTACATTAAAACGGGGTCATTTTATATATTTTTCCGAATTTGTCTTGTGGTTTTACATATTTATGTTTATTATTCTATCTATTAGTGATAATGGTTGTAATGTCAAATAGCTTCATCTTGCATAGTTTTGTACTCAAAAAGGGGACGATAGTTTTGTAAAACTTTTCAATTCCTGCTCCACCTATCAAAAAAACAAAGGTTTAAAAAGTTTATCTTCACATAACTAAGATTTATTTCATAAATCAATCACCATCAAAACTCCAGTTTTACTTATGGGATTTTTGGTTTTTTATAACCACGCGGTATTTTAAGAGTAGCGTGTCTTATGAATTTGTGGTGATTTTTCAGTTTTTGGTAATCCAACAAACTAACAAATAAAGCTTACTTCTTATAATACAGATGTACGTTTACCGAAAATTATTTCAACAATATATATTTCCCATATTTTCATAATAAATTTGTTGAAAAGAAAGAGCGAAACATTCTTTGTTGTCATTAATTTTGAGGGTCTTTTAAATATTAAATATTCAAAAAACATAAATTTCAAGTCAATAGTTGCATAAAATTTGCCTTTTTTTGAATTCTGTCACAATTGTCATTGCAATAATTATTGTTATAATTATCGTTGTAAGTCAGCGCAACGTCACTTCCATATGAAAAACCGCAATGGTAGCGCTTGCCAAACAAATTTCAACCTAAGTACAAGTATTACGTATGTATGTGTGTTTGTATGAATGTTGACGTGCGTAAAGTATGCGTCAAAAACACATAAATACTCTTACAACGCAATAGCTAGGAGATGAGAAAATTAAGTGTTTAATATTGCAAACTGCGGTTTAGCGTAAAGCGAACAAGCCATTATGCGGCGTTGAAATCGTACGCAATGTCATAGCCACACAAAACCCAACAAAAATCATTGAGAATGAGGTTTTCATATTACTATGTACATGCAGTGGGTGCTAACAGAAATTGTGTAGTTCTGCAAATGCGTTGTCATTATTGTATTTGCTTATTGCTGCTGTTGATTTTCGGTGTTTGACTTTTCCACATTTTCCCATTTTGGCGCTGTTAGTAATTTGTTTGTCACGTGACCTCTGACACCACGAGTAGACAATTCAAACAATGCATTACCGAAATTACAGGAACACTTCTGGCCTTGGGGTACTAGAGTGCGCTATAAAGCAGATTGTAAATAGTTCGGTATAGTCGACTTAAAACACCTTGCCAACCATTTTCTGCCTTCTCTTTAGGGTGGATTTACTCTTTTCTTTAATCTGAATGTTTAAAATTTTATTTTTAAAAACTTTTTAGCTATCTTTCGTTTGCTTGTTAAAAGTTGATTCAAAAATTACTGGATGAATTTCCACCAAACTTTTAGGAGTCGAGATATTTCGAAACCCCTTGTATATAGTCCGATTTTATATAGCTAAATACATCAGGATCGGTAACGATTGGAATTTTTATAGAAAAAATTATGATGTAATCGATTTTTTATGTTGTTTTCGACCATGAAACATATTGTCACCGGCGACAGATTTTTTACGTTCTCATATATTATGATCTAAAAATTGCAAATACAAGAACAACGATTATTTTTGATCGAAAAAATAAAAATAAAAAACAACGATTAAAATATGTAGATCGAAAAAACCAAAAATTTAAAAATAACGCTCAAACTTGATATGAATTTGATCAATAACAATCCATTAAATTGCGATTACTTTTGATCGAAAAAATAGAAATCACGAAATAACGATTATGCATGGATATGGCAAAATAAGGGTTATTTTCGGACCGTCATATGTCGATAGCTACTGCAGTCAAACCAAAATGAAAGGAGATTGCGACCAGAAAGGTATTTTGTATCCCTGCAGCACGCCCTAATTTCCCAGCATGACTTAAGCTGCCTTAACGAACGTTAGAAAGTCCTTGGTAGGAGAATTACTAACACCTTTGGGATCGACCATGCCCTCATTGAAGTACCCCAACCTCTGTCTGGACACCGTCGGACATGTACCAAGGACATGCTCCAATATCTCATCATCTTCAAAAGCATGGCCGGCAAAAGTAAGCATACGAGATTATGACGATTTATATAGGAAGCAGTAACTCTGCTATCGAACCTATCAAGCGATGCGATGCCCTTTCAATGCCTTCAATCCCCAGCTCCGAGTTTACCCACTCTGTAGTTAATCCTTCGGAGGATAACCAATTAAGGCGCAGAAATATTTCAGGTCCCATTGAGGCTATTACCAAACTCTTTCTGGTCAACCAGTCGGCGATGACGCATTCATCGACGCCTGCAGTTGAAAGAGATCATAACACTCCTTAGCGTAACATTAGCATTTACATAACAGAGTTATAATTTTTAAATGTAACCTTTTGTTATTTTATTTTATGTAGAATTTGGCTTTAATTGCGCACAGATTTTGTCTGAAAAGATCCGTAGTGAAATTTTCCAGCGACTAATTCTCTAAAGCATTTTCCTAGCGATTTTCCTAATTTTTTTTTTGAGGGGTCAACCCGGCACTTTTAGGTAACTACTAACGAAAATATTTCGCTTAAAATTTGACTTAATGTATCTTAACCTTTCATTCCGCTTGAACATATATTTTAAAAAATTTTTGCAATTTTTTGAAAACTATTGAGGCAGGACCATGAAAACTTTAATAGGCTGTAAAACAAAACGTCTGTTTTATTACTACATAGGTTTAATGGAAAGTGAACAGGTCACTTCATTTTGATGAAAATGAAGGGTGATTAAAAAATCAAATCATGAATTATACTTAGTACACACTATTTTCATAAAACACGCCTTAATTTAACTTCTACCAATTTTCCACACGCGGCAAGCACACTTTTTGCGTCATAGTGTACCCTGTCGGAAAGAGACTTCTTTAAAAACTACTTTTTTTAAAATTATGCTTTCCTGCTGCAACAAAACTTTTTTTTCCACTACTTAAATTTCCATTTTTTTTACTATTTTAGAACTATTCTAAGTACCAACTGCTTTCAAAGCTGTTCGTTTCCAATCATTTAAATGTACGCATTTCTATTTTATGGCAAATATAAAATTTTTATTTTTCGTTTAAACAAAAATGCATCTTACTTTAAATTCAGTAAACAAATTAAAATAATTTTCGAACATCAATTCTCGACAGTATTGTGAGTGTCGATTTCTCGTCCAATTATACTGATTTACAGGCACAGAAAATTTTAAAAAATTCAGGTTTAGGGAAAGTTAGTTTGTACCCTCAAACCATACATTTTTTTAATTTTCTGTCAGTTATAGCTGGCCAAAACTGGTTTTTTTCTAAATTTGGATTTAAAGTTTTTTTAGAATTTGGAATTTTTTTTATTTCTTAACTTTATATTAAACAAAAAATAGCTTAAATAAAAAATAAAAATCGGGGAAAATTCTACAAAACCAAATATTTTTAAAATCAAAATTCAAAAAACAGTTTCATTTTGATCAACTATGTATAACTCTGGATGTTTTAAGCCAAATAAAGGGTGGTTAAATTTTAAGGGCCGATATTGATTTTGAATAAAACACAAATTATTTTCGAATTTATTGTAATTTCTTTTTATTATGATAATATGGTGTGGTTCAATTATGTATGGAATAAAATATCGGCCAAATCTCCGCCGCGACCTCGGCGGCACACCTCCATCCGATGGTGCAAATTTTCGATGACGCTAAAGCATAATTGAGGTTCTATGCCTCCAATGTGCCGAATTATCTCATCCTTTAGCTCTTGAATTGTTGCTGGTTTATCGACGTACACCTTTTCTTTCAAATAACCCCAAAGAAAGTAGTCCAACGGTGTCAAATCACATGATCTTGGTGGCCAATTGACATCGCCACCACGTGAGATAACACGGCCATTGAATTTGTCGCGCAAAAGAGCCACTGTTTCGTTGGCTGTGTGGCAAGTGGTACCATCCTGTTGGAACCACATATCGTCCACATCCATATGTTCCAATTCGGGCCATAAAATGTGCGTTATCATCTCACGATAGCGAACACCATTCACAGTAACTGCATGACCGGCCTCATTTTGATTTTCTGATGATTTTCTTCGATATGCATTTTGATTTGAACGCCCATTTTCATAATAAGCCTGAATAAATTTAACACGTTGCTCGATTGTGTATCTTTTCATGTTCAAATTGAGTTGGTCTGAGATTGAGAAATGTCAAATGAAATGCAGAAAAAAAACTTAACGTTTAGGTGTGGTTCACATTCAACATCGGCCCTTAAAATTTAACCACCCTTTATATATATAGCTAGTATTTATCTACAAAATAATAATTAATAAAACTAATTAAATTAAATTTTTATCACAACAAGAATATACTAGTACACATAGGTAGTATAACTCTATGTTACTCGGTGCAAGTTAGACCAAAATAATTAATTTTCCACACATTTTTTTCAAAGCACACAGAGCCACAAAAGTTCGCCAATAATTGAAGAGATGGACATCTAAGAAAGTGTGGAGGCTAAGAAGAGTGAGAGGGGACAATATTGAAGAAATTTTTGCTAGAATATCTTCTTAATTGTATTTCGAATTCCTTCAAAATCTATTAACAAGTAAAACTGCTGAAAACAAGGAGATAACTTCTTGTTTATCAATTTGTATGGGCTTTTGTTCAAAATATGCAATTGTAAGAAGAAAACTCCTTGTTTTTATGCTAAAAATCATATAAAGTAAGTTAATAAGAAGATCCTCTCATTTTTTCTAGAATCTTATTCAATTTGTTAATAAGGGTAACTTTTTTTAAAGAGCTCTTTTTAATCCAAATTTTACTTTTAACGTCGTACCATATATGTATGTATATCTACTTTGTGAATAATCTACATTAAATTGTTTTAAGTTTAATATTATGAATGTTGTTCTTTAGTTTTTTGTATTTTCAAAATGAAAATTTTTCGTTTACATTTTTAATGCTCCACAAGTGTTCAATGATATTGTAATTTTTTAATAGTTATAATTTGTTTAAACATAATTATCAATAAGGGATTTCATCGTAGATTTTATAGGCTATCTACTTGGTTTTTAATGAAAACCTTTTCATCTTAATTCCTTCGTAATTAAGATGAAAAGTATTCGTCTTAGTTTTACAGATTATCTTCTTGCTTTTATTGAAAAGACATATCCAGTCGTAATAAGAAGGGCTTCTTATCGGAAAATAATTGTTGAGAAATCCGCTAATTTTTGTTCTGATTCATAGAGCATTTTAGGTGGTATTTTTGCTCTCCTCTTTTCCGACAGGGTATATACATACATATGCAATGCATGTGTATGAGTACTTAGATACACTCGTACGATCACTAATCGTCGTCGCATAAGGTTATTGTGTAGTAACATCCGTTCATTACCAAATATCATCACTGTCATTATTGTTCACAAAATTGAATGTAGTATGTAGCGAATGTTTGTCGACATGAATGGACGTACTCTGGGGTTTATATTTTTTGTTGCTTTGGTGTTGTTATATTTGGTTCATGTCACGTTGTAGTAGTTGGTATCTATAAATTCACTAGTCATGATTAGTTTATGAAATACTCGTTTTAGAAATTTATGCCGAATTGAACTTGATTGATGAATTGGGAAACTGTTGTATAATGAATACTTGGACCATAAAAGCTGATTAATTTCAAAGCAAGTCGCAATGTGTGTGTAGGTATATTCGAGTGCGTATTTCATTACTAAAAACTGTAGTCAAGCACTTGTCGTCGAAGTAGATACATACATACATACACATGCACAAGCATATGGGAAAGTGTGAAGTACAAAAGTGAAAAACTGAGTGCTGGTCAACTTTAAATAAAAATTTAAATCTTCAATTTGTAATTGAAATGGTATTTGGGTAAAAATAGGTATGTGTCGGCAGAAAAACAAAAGCGGAGCAAATCAAATTATCACAAAATTTAAGGGGCTATAAAAATAAAGGCTCGATTTTGTCCACAAAAACTGATTTAAAGTGTTACAATTTTAAGTAAGTTAATTTTTTTTTTGTTATTTGAGCAAACGATATTGAATATTGAATAAACTATACTATTTAATATAAACAAGTAAGGAGCGGTCTAAGTTTGGGTGCAACCAAGCTTTAAAAACCTGGCGCAAGTTTTTATTTTTTGAATTGGAAAGTTAAAATTATATATTAAATGAATGTGAGCTATTTTTAGGCGTCCAAATTACACAACCGATCTTTATAAAGTTTTTACAGTAGAAGCATGTGTTCAGAGGACCCAGCATATATATAAATTTTGAAAAGTGGGCGGTCCCCCATAGAAGAGAAAAGCTTAATTCGTCTTATATTCGCAACTATTGGGAGCAGATGAATAATATTTTGGTACATGTATCTTATAGATCAAACTAGGTATAGTTTTGGAAGAAATGATCTTCGCCTCGCCCTATACAATAAAAAAAGAATAATTCTTTATAACGCCCCTACTATTTGATGCAGATTTACAATATCTGGTATAAAGATCCTATTTATATTATTTGTAGGGCAAAACGGCGGATTATGTTTCCAACTATTTGACGGCCATATATTATATTCGATATATGTATGTATGTGACGTTCCGCGAGAAAAGGTACCTAAGGTGGCAAAGCTGAATTTTACGGGGCGGGCGATCGAAAGAATCGTCACAGCGTGTTTTTGATCGATTTATAACTGTTCTTTAACGTTCATAAATGGAAAAGTGTTCGAGATAAAAATGTTTAATTTGCAGCAAATGACAGATTGAGTCTTGCTTTATGAAAAACAATTAAAACGTGGTAATCGATTTTTTGCCACCTTTTCTCGCGAAACGTCACATATACATATTTCCTTTAGATCAAGGTATGAAGTATATTGCAAGCCCAAAAGCTCTGTTCAATATCTAATAAATACGCATGCACCTAATTAGTTGGAGTAATTAGTAAAAGCAGTTGTTGAAATTATTAGTACCATTTGTAAAAATAGTGGTAGAAATGAATAAAAATTTTGGTAGAAATTAGTAGTTGGATTAATTAAAATAGTGGTCAAAATTAGTAGAAGTAGTGGTGGTAATTAGTAGTAGCATGAGTAAAAATAGTAGTAGAAATTATTAAAAATAGTGGAGGAAATAAGTAGTAAAATTTGATAAAAATATTGGCAGAAATTAGTTAAAAATAGTGGTAGAAATTAGTAATAATAGTGGTAGAAATTAGTAAAAAATACTGTCAGAAATTCGTAAAAATGATGGTTGAAATTGGTGAAAATAGTGGTAGAAATTAGTAGTAGCAATAGTGGTTGAAATTAGAAAATATAGTGATAGAAATTAGTAAAGCGATTCTGACGTGACTTTTAAATGTAAAAATCACTGCCGCTAAGGAAGTTTTACTTAAAAAAATTATGTCTTCATTGGTGCATCAAAGCAAGCCGAGTATGCTAGTAAATAAACCATCATTTTTAAATTTAAACCTTAAATGAAGTTTATTCATTGAAATAAAAAGAAAAGGAAATTAGTATGATTCTAACGAATGGCAACTATTCCCCAAAATTTCGATATTTTAATTATTTCTCTCGCTAATTTGAAAGAATTTGCGATATGATTTTGTAAAATATTGTATATTTTAATTGGTTGTACAATAAAACACCATTTTATGAGAGGTGAGCGTGGTTTTAGTCTGTATAGCTATTAGCAACTACCTTGGGTCTTGGGCAATATGTATACCAAGTTTCGTTGAGGTAGCTCAATATTTATTCGAGTTATCTGACCCATGAACGGACAGAATTTTCATACCATTCATTGGTATATATGTATATTATTCTGTTATAAACAACCATTGTGTGAAAAAAGTAATAATACTCTAGGTCTCTTATTAAATCAATTGAAGTGATGCTTTTCAATAAGATTGACTATAAATATTTAACGCATGACAAATAGTATGGAAACAGATGTTAGATCTCTTACCTCACGTCACGTAACAGATCGAAGCTTACATGTGTACAGAAAGCTAAAGACGAGCCACTAACTTCATTGCAGAAAATATTAATATGAGTTAAAACTAAATGAAAGCCACTTCGTTTGTTGACAAGTCACGTACCACAATTTGCTAGCTAATATCTATTTTACCATCCCACCCACCTTTTATATTATTAATATTGTTACTAAAGAGCTATCAAGGAATCACAAGAAAGTATTGAAGTTTTACAATAAACCAAAATGCGAGATGTTTGACAGGTCTAGAGGCGTGGAGCTAAGTATGTACTCTCGGAAAATAGCAATCAAAGTTTTTTTTCTGCTTATAAAGTTGTTCCAAAACTTGTATTTTTAATTGGCTCAAAATGTGTTTTGTCATGACTGATTTAAAGTTTTTAAGGTACATATGTAAGTATATAACGCTTATGTGTAAATTTACACGTATGTATGTGTGTATGTGAGTATGCGTGCAGCACAAAAAAAAAACGTTCGTTTGCTGCATTTTTTAAAAGTGGATCGCAATGGTACGTCACATTCAAGGTCACCTCTCTACATTTACAGCACACAAACAAGGCTGGACTTGTCATTGTTTTACGCCTGAGAGACCATAGCAACAAACCACAATCCCGTTAACCAACGCTCAGTTGGCGCTAATAGATTTTCGCACGTACATACTTACATCAATTTTTCATTATACTTTTTAATATGTACATGCAAACGTTAGCGCGATAGTTTTTGTTTCCCCACTTTTCAAAGCTGCAGATTAATAAACTTTTCAACCAACAGCTTCACAATTTTTTCACAATAACTCACCAATATTTTAATTAAAATTTACTAAAGTTAAAAGTTGTTATTATGAAAAATACGGATGTAAGAGTTATGCGAAACAAAGTGGTTATAAATATGCGAAAATAAATGCCTACGTACTCTTTATATTTATTAGCGCTTGCGATTTACCTCTTTTTTTCAAGGTAAAAGTAAGCCTGAGTAATATTTGCCGTTTCAATTACAATGTGTAGTTTTTTGTGGCTTTGTGAAGCTTTTTTCTCTTTGCAGTTGGCTAAATTAAAGTAGCTGGTACTTTTTCCAGCACAGAATCGATAATCCACATTAAATGGTATAAAAAAAAAAACATTTAATAGGGAAACTATGTTTTTTGTTGTGCCAAAGACGGCAAAGGAAATCATTCGACATAAAATACGCCATTTTAAAAAGCATCTTCGTTGTGCTGTAACTGGCAATAAGTCTAAAAACTCTAATGTGTTTCTACCTACACAGCCTTTTCCATCTTATAGTTTTCAGTTCAGAAATATTTTTTCTAAATAGCTATTTATTACATAAACCAATCAATTAGTTATCATACGGCGCTGTGACCAGCATAAAAAGTTAATGCTACATTTTAACTTCAGAAATCATAGATCTGATCGAATATGGCTTCCTAATTTTC
The DNA here is from genome assembly GCA_951828415.1 of Anomoia purmunda. Taxonomy (NCBI): domain Eukaryota; kingdom Metazoa; phylum Arthropoda; class Insecta; order Diptera; family Tephritidae; genus Anomoia; species Anomoia purmunda. The sequence goes on along the minus strand of OX639996.1, from coordinate 27,398,669 downwards.
ATTAAATTTTGTATTACATTGCAAGAGCTATGGATTAGAATAAGTAAATAGCGAGGAAGAACTGCACATTGGAGTATTAACAAATATCCGAATGAATTCGATTCACCAAGCAACATTTATATGCATTTCGAGTTTAGTGAGAATTGCATTTTCATTATCCCTGCAAATATTTAACATGGCATATACGACTGCTTGGCAATTTTCTGGCAACTCAAACTGTCATTCAGTAATAAAACGCTGAATAGATTTGAAAAAAGAACAGCTGGAATTTGTTTATTACTAATGTTTTCACGTCACCGCTAAGGTTTTGAAAAAAGTGGCGAAATTTGTTAAATATATGTCTGAGCGAAATGAAAGGTTAATATGTATATATTTAAAAAACGTGTATATCCCGAGAATTCTTTAAATATTGTCGCGACTTAAAAATTAATTTAGCTAATTATAGTAGAAGCAATGTGCAATACAAAATATTTTCATTGTTTGAAATGTGCTGTTTTTCGCTAAATAAACCAATAACACGATTGAAGTATATTGGGCCCGTTTTATTGTACCCGACTTGCAAAACAACGTTGGAACTTGGATAAAATTTCCATCAGTCGCAAAAGCAACCCAGTTCGCATCTTTTCCAAATTTATTTTCTTGGAAAGTGTATTTTTCACATCGCAAAGAAGACACTTCGAAATGTATTTTGTCCAAGTTGCTGTTAGCAAAAACTTTTTTTAATTTAATTTTTAATTTTTTTAAATAATATTTTTGGAACTATCAAAATCGGTCAGTTTTTGGAGGAGTTATGCTCATTTAAAAAAAACTTTTTTAAAAAATATTGGAAAAAAATGTTTCGGTCTAAAGAATATATATGGGTCTGATAATTTTGACCAAGATACAACGTAGGTATACGAGTTTCGTGGAAAAATAAACCGAAATGGGCCGGTTGTCTGGAACTAGAAAGGATCGCTATTAAAATAATTACATGTAAAAATGTAAAAATCATTATAACTTTTTACTTTTTTTTAGGAAATATTCATTATGAAATGTTAGCAAAATATATGAAGTTATCAAAAATATAAAAACTTGATTATTTTTCTTTTATTTATTAATTTAATTTCTCGCTTGTAAATCTAACTTTGGTTGAAAACTTGGGGCAATGTTCTTTACCTTAGCTAATGACAAAATTTTCAACATCATGGTGTGGCAACAAAAAGAGCGCCATCTAATGGTGTTCAGAGCAAGGCGAATTCATATAAGGTGGTTTTACTACAGCAGCCGATTTGGTTTTTTTATTCACCTACTACATGTATTTTGGGTTTGCTTTTGCGCGCGAGCTTTCAAACTCCGAAAAAGGAAAATAAAATACATGTAACCTTTTACAATTCTTACGCAAAAGCAAAAACAAAATACATGGGAATTTTGTATCGGGTCTTGCAATAGGAACGCTACAAAAAGTTTTTTTAAATAAAACAAAAACGGTTTGGGTATGAATTAAATTCTTTATTCCTGTGACAGTACATTCGATACCATTATGTATGAAACTCGATTTCTTTTTCATGGGCACCACGGGTACGCTTGAAGAAGTCCAGACGCTGAACCCAATTTTCAACGGTTTTCAAGCATAAATCGGCCGATACTGCTGCAATTTCACGTTCGATATTCGTACGAAGTTCATCATTCGTCGCTGGCTTGTTGGCATAGACCATAGACTCGACGTATCCCCACAGGAAATAGTCTAACGGCGTCAAATCGCACGACCGAGGCGGCCAATTGACTGGGCCATTTCGTGAGATAACACGTTCACCAAACTTGGTTTTCCATAAACTGATTGTGACATTCGCGGTGTGGCTTGTGGTGCCGTCTTGTCCAATTCGGGCCAAAAATATAAAATATTCGGTTATCATTGAGCGGTAGCAATTCCCATTCACAGTAACGTGCCGGTCTTGGTCATCACGGAAGAAGTATGGCCCAATGACGCCGCCGGCCCATAAACCGCACCAAACCGTAATTTTTTCAGGATGCAATGATGACTCATGGAGTACGTGTGGATTGCTGCCTGTCCAGTAACGCATATTTTGCTTATTGACGAAGCCATTCAGCCAGAAATGACGACGACCATAAATTGGACGTAGCTCTCTTAAAGTTGAGGCCATTGGCTCCGAATTTCGGTGGTAAATTTTAATAATTTCGACTCGTTGTTGGATCGTATTTCTTTCCATGATGAAATGGCAAACCTTACTGAATTCGTCTTGATTCAGAGTACAAGAAAGTTCACTATGAATTGAGGATCATTTCATGAAGCGTTCATTTGGCGAAACGAGCGGCATGTATTGCTTGCTAGCGAAGATCCCAAATGCATTTTATAGTTTTTAACTACATTTCATATAAGTGTCACTAATTCATAAACCGCGCGTCACTCATACGTCCTGTTGCACGTTCGGTGTTAACAAATCGCCCATAAAATATTACACAACAAAGCTTATAGAAACCCATATAAAGAACAAATTTAAAATGTAGAATTTACCAAAGCTGGTGTGGAGATTGGATTACAAATATTTGAAAACCTATTAAAAATAAAAGGCGAACAATATCGAATAAATATTTTTATGCACTCTTAAGCAGCCGCATTCGCTCAGCTTTATTTTTGCCTTTAAACAATCCCTTTTGCCTTTTCTTATTTAATGTTTCTTTTGTTTTGTTTTTTAATTTCGCAATTTTGCAGCTCATCACGCACTGAGCCACCAGATCTAGTTGGCATTATGCGCGTCACTGATGACATGATTGATTCATTGGTTTGTCCACCGCCACCATCGGATCCGCCAGTAATGAGCGAAGAGATGATATCCGGTTTAATTGTGCCGGCGCCAGGTTGGAGTAAGTACAGTTATACATATATATTCATTCTTATACCGATATATTGCACATACATACATATATAGTATACATACATAGTAGATACATTCATATAAAACGATTTGCTATACATATTACAAACACACTCACCCATCGGACAGTTAGCCAGCTTACAAGCTTATGTACGTGTGAAAGCTAGCAACAACGCTGAATCTACATGACTTATACGCTGCTTGCATAAATAGATTAAAAATATGTCAACTGTCAAAGTGCAATGAAGTTGCAATAAAATGGCGCGCGCACACACACAGCACGAATAGTTTCCGCAGGGCGACGTAGAGCGCAAAAGTGCATTTGATGCGATGCGCATCACTCCCCGGTAATATCGCGATGATTGGGTGAGAGAACCAGCATTACCCCCCTTGATTGCGTTAGGTCCAGCAGTAATTTGCTGAAATTGCAAAAATGTGTTCATTAAAATTTCAGTGAGCTGATGGTCAAAGTGGAATAAGGACTATGATGCTGTTTGGTGTGCATACAAAAATCAATATTTGATTAGCGAGGGAAAAATTCGCAGACAAAATTTTACGCACATATACAAGGAAAGCATGTAACGAGTTCAATCGAATTGGTTATGAAATGCTATAAATTAAACATTTTTAAATATGGCTTAATTACATTTTCATTTTGCTTATATGGTAATTTAAAGTACAAACACAAACCATTGAAATGAACAGGTGCTATTGCTCCTTTTTAAATTTTTTACATTTCTTACAGTCTTATGTAGCAATTCCAATGCTAGTTCTTTAATTGAAGATTAAAAAATAAACTAAACTAACTTATGTAGAATAAGCATAGGTAAATAGCTCAATAGAGATAAGTCAAATTATTACAATCATTACCGTTTGACAATCATAACATAAGATATGTAAAAATCAACGTTTACTTCGAATTATTGACGAAAATCTTCGCGATGATTCTACGCGCACATATCCGTGGGTTATTCCAAGCGGATTGGTTGTCTGAGGCATAGGGAAGGTCTACGGAGATGGCGCTTCATGAGGTTGTTAGAACGATTAAAAGGCTATTGAATTTAAGGCAATACACAATAGCAGCTTTGACATAGAGGGGCATAGAGGGAACCTTCAATATCGTACATACAGAATGGAGTTGATCGTTATCAGAGAAGTGAATAATTTAAAGACGGAAAAATAAAGTTATATTTTCATTCGTCATTTAAGTAATTTTTAATAAGGCAAAAATTTGTTTTTAATATAGAAACAGTTTTGAATTCTGACTAGGTTTTGAGTCACCATTCAAGTAATTTCAAATAACTTTGAATAATGTTAAGATTTTCATTAATCAATCAAATAATTTTGAATAACAAAAATACTTCCATTCCTCATGCATAGGGTGAGAAAGCGAACATTGCTTTTTACTCCTGCAATCAACTTTTTGGAAGGACATTGGGTATACACCTGAAGAGAGTCCGCTGCGGTTCATCGAACCTTATGCTATGATTCTCTGGTCCAGTGGGCAGGCCTACATAACCAATATAAGCACGGGAAGCTACATAGGTAGAGTGGAAAGAGGCGACAGAGGCATTTGGAACCTGCCCTTAGCTACCCTTAACATCATAATACATCTCGTGCCTATAGATTTTCATATAACGTATATTATACATCGTGCCCGCTGTAAAGCTTGTAGAACTTAGCCTGCGGACAAAGAATAGAAAACTTAACATGGCCTGAATACGACCGAAAGAGAACATCTTTTGTTCTGGCGATGGTCAGGGTATAAGTTGTGAGACTCGGGATAATTCTTACAGAACATTAGTCTATCGAACTCAAGCGAGAAAAAATGGATATTGCTCATAATGTCTACTGCAGAAACGACAGTGATGAAAATGAACAAAAGATATTTGAGCAAATTCCGTGCAGATATTCAGCTCGAATGAGAATACCCAAAGCCACTCTGGGTGCTTTGGAAATCAATTGTCTGCAGAGCCTCAACAATATTCTAAATTTTGTCAACTGCGCTTAATGGTTCTAATCTCAAACATCCGAGGTTAATGGTAGCAAAATGAGACTCAGTTGCAAATTGCACATTGAGTACTTTCGCTGCCAAACCAACCTAAGCTAACTTAATCAAGTAAAATTTTGATTTATAGTCTTTCAACGCTGACCTCTCTTTCAACTATTTTAACTAAGAATATAATAATAATAATAGGCGCTTAACACAGGTAGCTCACTATGGGCAAACTTATCCTGCAATTTGTTATGCACGTCTTGATATTGCATTACAAATTGAAGTATCTACATTTTTGCGCCAATTCCGAACCGCATATGATTTTTAAAAGAAGTTTTTTCATGGCAACAATACGCCGGAATAGATTTATGCCTTTGGATAGACTTACAGTAGTTTAAAGTTAGTTGTTTTTTTTAGAGAAAGCTATCACAGCTATTAAATTTTCATATTTAATAGCACCAAACCTTTACTTCCCACATTTCAGAATATTTTTCCACTCATTTTCGCTTATATATTTGATAAAGTGACGCAAAAATATTTTCAATATCTTAAATGTATACGCAATTTTTAGCACAGATCACGGTAGTATACCATCGTTCCGTCATCAAAACAAATGCATACATATGTATAAGTAAATTTTATAGCGTATTCCCGTTGTTTTCGCGAGTGATTTAAAGACCCATAAGTGGAAAATTGCGCAATTTTGTATGTTAACAGCATTATGAAAATCACAACAGAAACAGATGAACGCGCATGCAATGCAATTTAAATAAGACTTCAAGCTTTCAACTGCGCTTTTGTTTGCTATGCAGAGAAACCTTTATTTATATGTACATATGTAGAATGTAAGTACTTATATAGCTACATCGACGTAATTGTGCGTGTACTATCTCTAGCCTACCTACCCAGTTGGAAAAATAAAGAGTACTGATAAACAAAGTATTTAAGGGTTTTTAGTTTTGGAAGCCGCATAAGAAGATCTTTGCACATCTATTTGCTAAGTTTGAAAGCAGCTTACAAAGTTTCGCTTCCTCAGTAACTGATATTGTAAATTTATTTTTTGCCATAATTATATTTTATTTATAAATATCAAAACGGATCCTGAGTTGTTTGCATGCTGAAAACTTGAAGACGGCTGAACCAAATTGGATACTTCCTTCTGCGAGTTTTTTCGTAATTGCTACGCAAAGGTTTAGAAAAACGGAAAAGTCGCAAAATTTCCAATTCAATTCAATTATAGTTTACAGTTAAATGACTACTGAGCAGATTTGGATAAACTTTGGCACATATGTATTTATACATATATGTAGCTCTTTTATTGAGTTCCCATATAAGCAGTTTTTAAAGTTAGTGACCACCTTTGTAAAAGCTTACATTCAATTAAAGTCGGCAGTGAAATGAAATATTGCAACAAACGAAAGCTTCATTTTCAAAACATTTTGAAAGAAGCCAATTTTACAATATGGGTGTCAAACTAAAAGGTTTAAAAAAGCGTAATTTCACAAATATGTGAGTAGAGGGTTACCACTTGTTTGAAAACTTAATTAAAAGTATTACAAGTTAAATCAAATACTTCGATAGGGATCTCAAACAAAGTACGGTATGGGAGTCATAGTAATAAGTTTTCAAATATTATTTAACTAGGTTCATAAGCTAAAGTAAATACAGGGTTTTTCAATAGGAATGATACAAAAGTTTTTTTAAATAAAACTAAAAACGGTTTGGGTTATGAATTAAATTCTTTATTCTTGTGAAAGTACATTCGATGCCATTATTTATGGAACTCGATTTCTTTTGCATAGGCACCACTGGCACGCTTGCAGAAGTCCAGACGCTGAATCCAATTTTCGATGGTTTTCAAGCATAAATCGGCGGATACTGCTGCAATTTCACGTTCGATATTCGTACGAGTACGAAGTTCATCAATCGTCGCTGGCTTGTTGGCATAGATCATAGACTCGACGTAGCGCTACAGGAAATAGTCTAACGGCGTCAAATCGCACGACCGAGGCGGCCAATTGACTGGGCCATTTCGTGAGATAACACGTTCACCAAACTTGGTTTTCCATAAACTGATTGTGACATTCGCGGTGTGGCTTGTGGCGCCGTACTGTGGGAACCACATATTGTCCAAGTCCAAGTCATCCAATTCGGACCAAAAATATTCGGTTATCATTGAGCGGTAGCGATTCCCATTCACAGTAACGTGCCGGTCTTGATCATCACGGAAGAAGTACGGCCCAATGACGCCGCCGGCCCATAAACCGCACCAAACCGTAATTTTTTCGGGATGCAATGTTGACTCAAGGAGTACGGGTGGATTGCTGCCTGTCCAATAACGCACATTTTGCTTATTGACGAAGCCATTCAGCCAGAAAGGACGACGACCATAAATTGGACGTAGCGCTCTTAAAGTTGAGGCCATTGGCTCCGAATTTCGGTAGTAAATTTTAATAATTTCGACTCGTTGTTGGCTTGTATATCTTTCCATGATGAAAAGGCAAACCCTACTGAAGAGAAATGGCAAAAGAACAGAAAAAATATGGCGTCGTTTGCTGTCACTATCGGTCTACTTTTGTACCGTCCCTATTGAAAACCCCGTTATAACTGTATTGGTATGAAAGGCAATTGTGTATACGAAAACATTTTTGAAGAAGGTTGCCACGTTTTTCCGAACCTTGATTTCATTTAATCAGCAAGGTAACTGAAATTCTTGAATACCGGTTTTAAAAGAAAAGGATTTATTTCAAAAATATTTGTCAAATGTTGTCATATGTTTAAAAAATTTAAATTAAATTTAAATTACAAAGAAAAACCAGCATTAATACAGGTTTGCACTCAGAGAGTTTTAGGAAGGCCTAGCTTCGACAAATGTTTGAAAGGTTCCCAACTCTGAGAAATCAAATGAAATTAATAAATAAAGTAAAGTAAATTTCTTTTTAAAGCAGTTTATAAACAAAAAGCTGCCACCTTGCCAAAATTAAAGAAAATTTTTCTGTTAAGGCTAAGGAAAGTATAACAAAACGAAATAGTTAGAAAAAAAAGTTTTGGAATATGCTTTCGTAAAGACACATTTGTGAATATAATTTTTACCAAAAAAAAATGTTTCAAAATCTACATGTATTCACATTTTCCATGGCCTGGAATATAATTTCAGAGACTTCCCTATCACCAGGTCTGGATTTAGCACAAGGGATACAGGGACACCTGACCAGTGCGGCAAATTTCACTTGTTGTTGTGCAGGCAAATACTCGGCTTCTCACTGGACCACAAAATAGGAAAAGTAAAGTATTTTTAAGATTTTTATATACTGTAAAGCAAATCATTTGAGGCAGATACTTTGCAACAACTCAAAACTGTCTAACAGCTTATGATTGAAATAGTGTCGTGATTTATATAGTCACCTGAATAAGATTAGGATGATCAACAAATACATATCGCATTCTGTATATCAGATTATGGTACAGATTTTCAACACTAGATGATGATAATGAAACTGCGAAATGACGTGATCTCTTGATTACGTTGGGCATTTCTAATCATAACGAAATTAAAATAATTAAAATTAAGTGAAAGTTGTTATATTGGGTGAAGTTACTTATTTCCTTACTCTTACATTCTAATTCATAACGTTAAACCAAATTCCGGACGAACGAAGCCTCGGATAGAAGTTTATTTACTATAAACATGTAAGAACTTCATTCTAAAAGCCTTTCCAGGTGGATTCAGGTAGAAGGCCTTAATACTGTGGGCATTCTATGCAAATCAAAATATACATTTGGTTTTGAAAAAGCACCACCTTTTTGATATGATTTTACATAGAATTCATGTAAGCCTGCTATCTGTTTGTGCCCCTATAAAAATGCGTATCTTATTTGAAATGGTAGATTATTATTTTGTAAAGCTATTCGCGTAAAGACTCTAAGGGATTTCATATCAAAGGCTGCGCCGTTGAGACCCTAACCTGAGGACCAAAGGTTAAAATCTTAGCACGTGGTGCATTTTTTACAAATGTCATCAATTACAAAACAAGAGCAAAAATAATAGCAGAATGTCATGACAAGTTTTGACAGTTTTGTCTTTTTTTTATTTAATTTAAATTAATTTTCTTGAAAATATAATTACTTCCATAACGAAAATCTTTTTCGTCAAAGCTTCAAATTTTCTAAAAAATTTATAAAATTCAACAAATTAGGAAAAATTTCACTAAAATCTTTTGCATTCTCATCCAAATTTCTGGAAACTTTTTTAGTACATTAAATGTATTTCAATAATGTGCAAGTTTTAACTGGCTATAAAATACTGTTGATTATTTGTTTTTTTTTTGCTGACGGTGTTTAGCATTTTTTTCATACAACGTTAGAAATGATGATAATTTTTTTTATTACTTTTGTTGAATTTTCAATAAATCGTCTAGAAAATTTGGAACTTTAGCAAACATAGTTTTTGCTATAAAACAATTAAATTTACTATTTTTTCAGTAAAAATAATTAAAAATAAACAAGGAACAAGGACAACATTTTTCAAACCTTACCAACGCATTTTGCTTCATTTTTTGAAAGCGCTGCTTATATTTGGGAAGGTTTTCCAAGCTTCTTACAAGATAAGCTAAGGTTCAAAACCTTATTGAAAGAACCCTTTAAGCCCCATTTCTCGGCTAACAAATTTTTAAACCCGGTTTTTTTAAAATTCTTTAAACATCGTAATGGTTTCAAAAGAATTTGAAGCCAACTAAAGCTAGCCAATTTTAAAAAGATATTTGATGGTAAATTAACCAATTTTAATCCGAGGGTGCGAAGTGAAATCGAACGTGGTAGGTGCTATTCAAAATAAGCTTAAGATTTATTGAACTTTTTTCCCCCATAGGGTATCATTTTTGACACAAGGAATGCCTACCTACCGGCCAATTAAATTCTGCCATCCTTTATTCATTCAAAGGTCTTATTACGCCATATGAATCCGAATATCGTCGCACTATGTGAAAACTGTGACTGAAAATCAAAAGCAAATGGATTCTTCATTTCGAAAAAACCAAATAAAATAAGCAGAATTGATAGCGAGCCGTTAAATAAAAAAAAATTTTAATTTTGCAGCTATGCGAAAGTTTAAAAATTGATAAAACATATACAATTAAATTTCAAGATAAATATATTCTTTAGAATAAGTAAATTTATAAATTTTTTTAATATATATAAAGTTTGCCAAGGTTTTTTTTTTATTTGACTTTTGACATTCCTCGTGAATACTGTTACCTAAATAAAACCATAAATTGAAATTAAAAGTTGGTGCTAGTTAAAAGTTTTTTTTTTTTTTTGGACAATTATTAAAAAGTGGCGGACATTTTCATGCTAATTTTTATAGCAAATCGCAGAATAAGTTAGGAAATTCTATTTAGAAACTTCCAGCAGCAACAGGCTGCAATTTCACTGATTATCGTAATTTTCTCAGTGCTATCTTCAAGAAAAATCTGAGAACTTTTTGATGTTCCACCTTACCATGGCTAAATGTTAACAGTTCACCTCTTAAGTTTTGCTACGAAAGTGATTATTTTAGTTTAATAGTTTTTTTTTTTTAAATTCCCTCTGCATTTATTTAATTTCATTTTTATCAACTTTACTTCTACATTTAATGTGGCAGCACTGTTCAGTTCGCTGTAGGTTTGTGGCAATCATCACTTAAGTGCAGTAATTAGTTTTGGCTCATATACAGTGCAAGTGGGGCACACACACACACATTCGCATACGTAAAGTACACCTGAAGCATTATAATTACTTTAGGGTGCAATTTGTGTTGCATGTTACCCTGTTGCGACAGCATCTGATAGTTACTTCTAGCTAGTTCTAGTGTCTAGCTTTCACCCTTTTATGATGCTGCTATTCCTTCTTATAAGTACGTACTATTTTTAGTTTTATTTATTATTATGTAACTTCTTGAGATACGTGCATATATTCCGGCAGCTGGAGTTCACTTTTTGCCAGCATTTGTGGAGCTATTCCATGAAACTCCTTTTTTACACTCGCCGTTAGTTGCATGCCAGTTGGTGCTTAATGCTGCTTATACAAAACTGCCACATTTCAACCCAAAAGGAGTGCTCTTTAATGATGTTCCAGCTATTACTATATATTAGGGATGGCAAATTGTGATCTCGACATTTTTTGAGTCCCGAAAATCCCTTAATCACCCAGTGTGAATCCCGATATTGATCAGTGAAATTTGTTTACGTGAGATACAACTAGTAAAATTTGCATAGCAAAAATCATCCCCTGAATTTGCAATACCGAGAGATAATAGGCAACCAGATTTCATCTTGGTAAAAAGGTTTAAAACGGAACTCAGTAACAAAAATGAATGGGTGAATATATCAGAAACATATTTGGAAGATAACCCAGATTATGATAACCTGGTACACGGATGGTTCATTAAGTGAAGCAGGTACCGGGGCAGTTGTATATGGCCCGGGGTTAAAATAATCGAAAGCCACGGGTAACTGTATGACTATCTTTCAGGCAGAAATCTGTGCTATAGTAAGATGTACGAAAAATTGCCATATTGACAGCCGACCAAGCTGCTATCAAGGCCCTCAAATATCACCAGGAAATTTCAAAAAACTGGTTATGGATTGTCTTGACAAGCTGAACACACTTAGTCTGAGCAATCGAGTATGGGTATTTTGGGTTCCGGGCCATACTGGTATTGAGGAAAACGAGATCGCGGAAAAACTAGCGAAAAAAGGTACGTCGCCTTCCTTGGTTGGATCAGAAACTTATTATTATTACGGGGGATTCCTACAGGACACTGCGGGTTGAAATCTGACGTAACCAAACTGGGAATTTAATCGGATGAATACTGCAGATTCTGCAGAATAGAAAAGGAAACTGAAAGAAATTTACTGTCTCAGTGTCTTGCACTAATTCACCGACGCAAAAGGTATCTGGGTGAATATCTAATAACGAATGGCAGTATGAACTCCTGAGAATTAGGTTCTACATATACTAAAGTTTATCTCGGATGCTCGAACGACTAAACGAAGTTCTTTTATTTATGAAAAGGGGCGCAATAGACCTCAAGTGCGCAGTGCACAATCCCCAACAATAATAATAATAATAACATTGATTGAGCAATAAAATTAGGTCATAGGTGATAACGCACTCAATGCTTTAAGTTTTTAACGCCACACTTTAATTTAATACAAATAGTACCAAACACAAATGAATTATTGGCTTATAGTCGGGCAACGAACTTTGATTTGAGGATCACACTCTGGGTTAAATAAATTTTAACTCATAAATGGTTTCAATTCTTTTTATTAAACATTTTATAGACAAACATTGTATAGCCTTCGGAATTTAAGTTTTTTGATATCGATCTCAAACAGTGATCTGAAATAATTAAAAACAATAAGCAGCAGCAACTGCCAAAAAATTATTTTTGTACTTAACAAAAATATTAAACAAATAACTTTATAAAAATTTTTGCTTATGGAAAATGTATTTGTTGTCTTAATAAATATCGGAATTACTAAAAAAAATATTTCTTCTTAATGTTCTGCTTTGCATTTTTAACAATCAATTTTAATTTCAAGAAAGTCTCGAGATCCCGGCAGTACAGAATAAAATCCCAAAAATACCGGAATCTGTAAAATATGCATCCCTACTACATATCTACGCATGTATGTATGTACGTATGTATGTACAGGTGGGCGAGCATGTCTTCGCCTCTTATATGACTATAACTACCAAAAACTAACCACTCTGCACCTCAGTGTGACTCAAATAAAGTGCCATATATTATGTCGCTAGTAGGTGCATGGGCAAGAGAAAGTTGTTGTTGTTGTTGGTAAATTTTTGGCATTCTTTGCATCCAAGTAAATAGTACGTGAATCGTTCACTATAGAGTTATTTGAAATTTACGCTCATTGGTGTGTACTTTAGTTAAGTTGTTTTTTGTGTCGGGGTTTTTTTTTTTTTTTTTGGAGTATTTAAATGTAAGTAGTGTTGAGCCACAAAGGTTACACCCGAGCTGTAGTCCAAAAGGAGACTTTGTGCGAAGATTACCATTCATCACTTGAGAGGGAATGCAAGCGTAAATGCTTAGGTCGGCTCCTCATAGTATTTGGTAAGAAAAACATTTTAAGTTGAAAATGTTTACAAACCTAATGGAAACAGAATCAGCAAAAGCAGATTTAAATTGCTTTTTTGCGCAACCGGTAAGCTTTCGATATTTCCAAATCATACGGCGATAGTTTCGGTATACAGTTTTACGAATATTGAAGGAAAAGAAATGGCAGAATGCATATTGCCTTTTTTTCACTATGCTGAATTCGAGATAAACTTCATCAAGTTTTTATTTTAGGGCAGTCTACATTACTTGGTTTTAAAAATCGAACAAGTTTAAGAGTTATAAGGGTTTATCGGCAGCTTAAATAGAAATATAAATAAAAAGGGGTAAATGAAATTAAATTCGAAAAAATACTCTCTGAGATTAAATGGTTTTGAACACACTTTTACTTTCTTAAGCATCCTCCCTCACCTATGACATTATTATTGTTACCAACATTTTTACTCATCATTAAAATATGTAAACGAAATTTTTGTATTATTTTGCGTTCTTTTAAGATGATGGCAAATTAAAATAAAACGCGAAAATGCAAACCAGTTGTTGCTTGAAAATTTTCAATACCAAGAAGAAAGTGTTACGCTATTTAACTGGCGAAGGTCTGTTTAAGAAGTTCAACGTTTTGATGAAATTTTTTATAATTTTTCCAAACTTTTGAACTTGAAACTGCCGGTCCCTCAATTTGTGTTAAAACATCAGTGCACACACCACAAATTGTAGGAAAAGTTCGGCCAAACATCAAGCTATGGTGTACGCGCCAAATTATCGTTATTATAGTTATCTATTTTTATTAATTGTTATTTTATTACAATTTGGCTCAAAAACCGATGAACGGATTTCAACCAAATGTGGACAGTATATCCCTAAGACCCGTAGCACAGGCATAGGCCATATTTTAATCCGTTAGGTGGCGCATGAGTCAAAATATTCGGAAAATCCGTATTTATATTCCGATATTGATGATATTTGAAAAGCATGGTGCTGGTGCCACACAAAAATAATTTTAAGAAAAATAAACGCGCTATGTGGCGCCATAAGCGAGTTATTAAAAAAATCGGTATTTATAATCCGACTTTTATAAAATTAAAGATGTATAAGGAGAGTGCGACGAGGAATACTTTTTTGAAAAATGGAACCGACAGGTGGCGCGTGAGTCGAGATATTCAGGACTTAGATGGCATTGAACATATACTACATGTATACAATATTTGCAGAAAAAAAAAATGGAATATATATCTAAAAATCCATTAGATGGCTTTGTAGTCGAGATTTGCAGAAAATCCATATTTATTGTTCGACCTAATTCAAATCGCATAAGGTTTGTGCGGTTAAAAACAATGCCTAAGTGGGGATGAAGTTGGCCCTTAAGTTGCAGCTTGTTTTGGCAGATATCGCAGGAGTCGACTTCATCAAACCTGACAAAAATGTTTGACATTTTGACGAACAGTATTTTTGTGTTTTGAAAAGAGTTTCAGAGTTTAGTTTATACGTTTTTTTGTAAGTGAATACTTTTTTTAATAAAATAGTAAAGAACAGTAGAAAAATTGTCAATGCTGCGAAGAAAAGGGGAAGTATATATTCAAGTGATGAGATTATGATTAAAAAGTATGGCATTATGATAAAAAAAATTAAATTTTCAACAATTTTGAACTTCAATATACATATATATATATATATATATATATATATAGATATATTGTTGTATGAAATATATTTAAAAAAAAGCATTGGGCGTTAAATAAACAAAAGAAAAAATTTTGAAAACTGAGAAGAAATTGAGGCGCTATTCAAGTGGCCGGCATTGTATGTATATTCGCATTCCTTATAGAAACCATTGGCGTTGAGTTTTGCATTGCCTTTATCGGTACCTGCGTTATTTTCGCTATAATTATAATAATCGCAATGCTCCTTATGTATTTCTAGACTTGTCGTTTGGTTTTACATCAAAATACCCAGAACCGCGCTTTATTGCGCTACTTCAGCTCTAGACTAGGAATTTTTCTTCTACTGCTTCAGCTTCAAACCAGGCTTTATGCTTGACAGTCTAACGTCGTAATAAAATTTTATTTTATTGCGTGAAAGTTAAACCACATTAATATGGCTTCTTAATTTGCATCTACAGGTTCAAAGTACAGCAATCCTTTAACACATAATGTACCTTACAAAGGAATGAATGCCGGCAATTTCAGATTTTAAAACTTCATGCATGCACTGATATCATTTATACGCTTACATACATGCACACATACATACACATATACATACATACACACATTGATAGGTGCGTATAGCATAAAGACACACACACACACACACTCACTCACTCACTTACTTAAACGATTTACTCAACTTTAAAGTGCATTTATATGTAGCATTGCTATGTTTATCCCATCGTGATGTTCATTTTCTTTTTTGTATGCTCATTTTTCTTCACAGATGGCACCGGTAAAGATTTATATTCACCTGAGGCCGAAAGCTCACCAGCACCATCATCCGTTGAGCCGATACCAGCACAAATGGTCGCAGCCGGTACCAAGCCGACCTCACGTACGAGCAGTTTTGAAATTGAGAATCTTCTCAAGACCGCAGAGCAGGTACGTGTAAGGGTAACGATCTCACGCATACAAACATTCATTCATTCATATATGTATATATATATATATACATACATACGAACATATGTGGAAATGCAAGCAACATATACATACATAGAATATTTGCTGATTGTCCATAGAATGAACTTTCAACTGCTGATGTCGACGCACATGTGTTGGAAAATTTAACGTAAAACTTAAGAAGAGTTTAAAAACTTAAAGAAAAACAGCGTAACGGAAGTTAAATTAATCTGCAAGTTGTCTCATAACTTAGCAACCACATACGCTTTTGGTGGGTGTGTATCAGCTTGCACTTCTACAAATACTATCATGTGTCGCTACTTATACATTGGGTGTGTGATCATTTGATGGGTGCTGGTACTAGTAGAATGTGCGAAATTGTCTGTAAGCATTTCAAAACTGTGTGAATATTGAATACATATTAAAGTTGCAACAAATATTACGTTTTATTTTGTGTGATTTCATTTTCATGTTCACAAAGTTGTTATTTTTTTTTGTCATTTACATATATTCGTTAATAAAGCATGTCGTAGATTTTCACGTATACTTTATTCAAGTTTATGCAATAAATATTATAATTATTATACACATTTAATTCAAACCAAATTACTAGTTACTAAAAACATCAAGAGATAACGTCGAAAGAAAATATTTTTGTGAACTTATCTTTCAAAAAATCAATCAGCACAGTCTCAGTGAATCAATCGTAGAGGCAGATTGGTTAGATTAGGTTGATGTGACTACCAGCGTATTGTATAGGACACTTAGCCGCGTTAATTAGTCCCACCTCGCTCGCCTCTTTTTGAACCGTCGTATTGAATATTTGAGTTCAAGCAATTTCCACGTCTTCAATCCAGCTAGGTTGCTTGGATCCTCGAAGAATTCTGCTTTCACAAAATTGTATTCTCTTGCCCACTCTTGTATTTGTGGGCGATCTCCAGAGCGTAGCCATATGACTCCCGATGGCAATGTGGTCCGTGTTCTGGTACCACGGCCATGCATAGGTCAACATGTAGAGTTCTTGTTCTTGTTTCGTGTCCAATTCGGGTTACATCAGTTTTGCGTTGTTGTAGGTGCCAAAAAGTTGTCATCTTAGAGACGCTTCCTTATGGGAGCACTATAATCTTTTTCCAGGATATCCAAAGTGGAGCGAAAGTGCCATTCCCTACAATCTAACTGCATGTCTACCAAATTTTTACCCAATTCTAGCAATATTCAGCGCCTACTCTGAGGGCAGATCCCACTTACTCTACCGCTTTGTTTGAAGCCCGGTACATCGAACTTGCTGGCCCATGCCACACAGTGCTCCGATTTCATATAATGAAGGTCCGAAAATAGGAATAGTTGTTGTAGAGAATTGGCATTTGGCACAGAAAAAAAAGTAAATTGGACAAAAGACAAGAGTGCCTCCCGTATATCCTACATTGAAAAATCTACCTTCATCTCCTTATTTGGTACTATAAACATTTGTCGGTTTGGACCGAGATCAAACCACTTCGCCAATCGCGAAGTTGCGCCAATTAATCACTCCAAGTGTAGACAAGGCCTTCTGCACTTGGTAATATGCCTTTTTTTTAAATATTGGTACATTGTGAAAAAAATATTTTAAGTTCGGAATTGTCAATTTATTTTGCGATAGGAACATAGTTTTAAAGATTTCGAACCCGATTCAGTCATTATTTTCAGTTCCTGCATTTTATTGAACGCAACTTCCATTTAAAAGCATAATTAAAAAAAAAAATATCAACTATAGATCCACCCTTTACTTGCTTAACAAACCAGTCTACGAGTATCATGCCGGATACGCTACATCGCAATTTACCTATTTTCGTCCAAATTACTTCGATAAACCAAGTGCGTCTACATTTACCATTCCTAATTTGGGCTTACAGCTCTGTAGACACAGGGTTGCTTAATTCTTTGATCAAAGGAAAGATTGTGAAAGATTGTATACATTTTTAATATACAGTATTTAAATTTTATAGTGATAAATTTACGACCATGAAAGACAGTTTCTAGAGAAAGTAAAAATCAAGATACAGGAGAATACATTTTTCGATTAGTATCGATAAAATGTAGAGCCGATAGATACTATTTGTTCGTGATTTCGTTTTTGATTTATGATAAAATACTTAATTTCAACTTTATGTATTGACAGATTTTATAAGACGAAAACTTAATTTCAACTTTATGTATTGACAGATTTTATAAGACGAAAATCGTAATTTGCTCATAAATTAATAATGAGCCATAAATTACGATAGTGTATCGGGGGTTCAAGAAATTATTACCAATTTCAGCGGAAACCGGGTCACTTTTTTTAACCCAACAACTATGTTATCTAGCAATGAATTTAGTAAGTAAATAAGTAATAGTATAAATTTGAAAGTCCTCAACAAAAACCTCGCCTTGATGATTTTCTCAGTAGACCTTGTGTGATTGATAAGTAAATCGCCTGCAGATTTTCACGATTTTAGCTTCCAAAATACAGGAGCTTTAAAGTCATACAATCAGCTATAAGTTAAAATAACCCGATCTAATATTTAGTGGTGTGGGAGATGTAACGCGAAAATGTCTGAACTTCGTTCTTGATAATTTTCATTATACACTTTCTAGTTATAGAAAGTTAAAGGAGTGTTAAATTTCATGTTCTTAGCAGTTATAGTGGAAAACCTCATATTTGAAAAATTACTTCCGCCAAATGATTAATACACTACAAGCTCCAGCCAGATATCTTGGAAACTGAGGAACTACTTTACGTTCAAAGCGACAGAGAGACGGGCATAGCTAAATCGAATCTACTCGTGGTTGTGATCATTTTAACAGACTTCTTCTTGTAATTTAAAACATCAGACCAAAGTTATAATACCATTTCATCTTCGTGAAGGTATAATTAGCACACTTTCGGCGAATAAAAACCGTTTGAAAATTATTTGTATATTAATTTGGAAACTGAATGGAAATTTTCTGCGAGTAGTAATATATTTTTTAACTACCCCCATTTTAGTGAACTTGACTTGATATCCTAAAGTAGATAATTTACAATCGCATATGGTCCGATTACCATGCCAAAGAACCCCAATATAATGCTATAAAAACTGAAATAAGAAGGATTTACGTATATTCATTGCTACAGAAAGATCCCTAGTTCTGTGGAGGCTATCTTTTGTTATTGGACGTCCGTGAATTTGGAGATTACAATTTTGCTCTGGTATCAACATTTAAATGACTTTTACCAAATGTTAGCATAACTATGTAAAGGATAAGGCAGAAGGAACATTTTGCATTTGGATTAAAGATATAGAATCTGAATAAGAATTTCAAGAATACAAAAACAAAAAAGAACACTGAAAAAATATTATTGAGAGTCAATATAAATATTAGTGATGATAACCATATCGATTTATCTTAATAACAATTATATTGATATCAGTATCGATAATGAAAGCAATAACAATATCATTTAAAACGGCAATAACGGTATTGGTAGCGTTTTTGGTAACGATAACAATTCGATTAAAGACGTCAAAGAAAACAATTATGATGTTTATATCGATGTATAACCAAATCGATAACAATAGCAAGAACGATATCGATAAGGCTTGCGAATGATATAAATTTTGACCTCCCATATTTGTAAATGCAGTATATATTACATCAAAGCTTCACGAGCGCTAGTACCGGCAGTTAGCTAGTCTAAACAAAATGAGAGAAAAATTAAAGAGTAAGCCATTTACTCAGCGAAATTTTTCAATCGTTTACAATATTTTACACCTATAATAACTATGAGTAAAAAAAGGAATCCCCACTCATAAACATCGGCAGACGTGTCATTAAAAAGTGGCTTAAAATGGTGGCTTAAAAGTGCACATAGGACACGTGCCCAATGTAACCAATGGCATCCTAACGGAAGGTATTATTTGAAGTTGTATGTATTTCTTGACGACTTTCGCTACAGCGGTCTTTCCAAGTTCAACACACTAACAATTTCTTTGCACTCACTGTGACATCTTTGCAAATTTTTTACATATTTTCTTTCAAGTGGATAGGCAATTTTTATTCAATTTTAAGAGCAAACAAAAAATATAGAATTTCCCGTTGTTTCCTCGATAACAGTTTGCTGAAAAGGATTTTTCTATGGCACTGAAGTGTTTTTGGCAATTGCCTGCGTAGGTGTGGAATTTAAAAACCCAAACGTAAATGCATAAAGGGAATGTAAGCCAAAACTATGCATCATTTATTGCTGTTCTACGATAGTACGAAACATTGAAAGCTTTATTTCCCCTCCTTCTCTTCTTTCATAGATGCTTCGTATTTCCTTTATTGCTTTAACTTCCTATTTTTTGCCAACAAAAATCATTTAGTGTAAATTTACAGAGTTAAAAAAGTAAAGTTTTTTTACAATCAATCCCAGCCCCATTTTACATAAAGACCCACCACACACCCACCTTACATTAGAGCTAACACAATTAAACACACACTCACCAAAAAAAAAAAAAAAAAAACCAAAGGACAAAGCTCAAATGACATCAATGATTACCTCCCCACCACAAAAGGTTATTTGTGCATTATACTCAAGAACTGCATGCGAACAAAATACATCTTACGTCGAGCAGTCTTTAAAAATTCTTCTCTTCAATAGCTTCTAAGAATAAAAAATAAAATGAAAAAAAAAACGAAAACATATATCCATTCAAAGCCATAATGAAATAATAACAAGAATGGCGTTGTCACCATTTTTACAGACCAGTAAGCGGGGAAAATAAATTTATAAAAGTGGCACTAAATTTGCCACAACGTCAACGAAATGTCAAAAGGCTATACAAACAACCCAGCACACGCACATCATCCATATTCTTCACATATATATACATACATTTACAATGATGCAGCGCGTAGAAAGCCACGCAAAGCAAGTTAAGCCTTACAGATTTTGTGTGTTGTACCCTTACAAGGACCTCGGTGGCGCACACTCGTACACCTCAAGGACCTTTTGCGCCACGTACCACTATTGCACAATTTAAATTTGGCTCACTTACTCGCTATTCACTCACTCACTCACTTACAGTGTGCTTGAGCATCAATCCTTTAAAATAGAATCAAGGATAAAAGCGTACAACGAAAGGCAGGCACAGCATCAACAATACATATGTATAGCAAAGAAATTTAAAAAAAAAAACCAAAAAAAAAACAACTGAAAGGTGAACAAATGAATCTTTTTGTAAGTAGAGTGGACTTGCGCGTGAGTGAGTGAGAGAGGGAGTGAGGGAGAGAGGGAGTGAGCGAGCAGCTGTATGGCAACAAAGAAAGCCACCAAATGTTCTTTGTTATGTTGAATGATAAAATGAAACCTTCCCGAAAGTGTTTTGACGTGGCTAGTACGTACACGTTAAACAATTTTTGGTAAGAATGAAAAAAAAATAATTCAAATATTTAATTTAATACTTTTCTGCCGCTTGGATATTTCCACTTAAACGCCAAAAAAAAATCGGGAAAAAAATTTATATAGGCCGAAATTTTCAATCATTAGATTTCAAAATTTATGTAAGCCCAATAACACTTGGTAATAATCTGAATTAAAATAATAATTTAAAGAATATTCACAAAACTGTCGTACAACACGATGTATGTCCACAAAACCCAAAAATTGTACAGTTCGGACGGATATTGCTCCTTTTTTTATTCACAATACGTCATATAATAAAAACAGTTCATTGTAAAATAATTATTTTCACAAAATTGTTGGCGATGATGATAATAATTCATTTAAAGGTAATTTTTTTAAATTTAGTAAAAACAATAGTATCGGATAGTCTTAAAGACTGTTTCTTAAATTTTTTGCCGAAACTCCGGCTAATATGGGTCATTCTGAAGCTCAAATTTTGGGGTATGCGGTAGAGGATTTCTGGGCGAATAACCCTAGTAATATTTTCCTCCAATAACTCAGTCGTTACCGGTGGACCAATGTGGACTTTGATCTTCATGAATCCACAAAGGCAAAAGTGTAGAGATTTGATACTTTCACTTCATTTCGGAACTTTTAATAAGTCAATGATAATTAACCTTACTGACCGAAATAGCAAAATTACATAATACTTCGATGACACAAACGGATTTTTTTTCAATCTAGATTTTGAGCTAGACAGACTTTTCGTTTTTTAACACTTCAATCGAAATTCTAAAACCTGATCTAAATTGTACATAAAACTGCGCAAATTATGGCATGCAAAATTTGTATATCAAATTAGATTTTGTATGCCAAAAAATACTGCGAAATCGAAAGAATTTCTTTTTCGAGTTTTTTTTCGGTAATAACTTTTGAGCCAAAAAAGAAAAAAGTGGACCCTACATTGTAGTAGACGCATACTATGCATACAAAACTATTGCTCGGAAAACTTTTTGTTGGTATCTTACTCTATCTCTAAACACATAACTGAAGCAAAACAGCTATCTAGATTTATAACAGTATAACGTCCTCTAACCAAACCATGCTGACATGGATCAGTTATTCGGTTAATAGCAAATGCAAGCTTATCATAAAATCTAGTCGGTTAATTCACAGGTCCGAAGCGTGAAATTGATTGGCTTCCAAATTGTTCGATGGTACAACGAATTGCACGTTCGGTTCAATTTTGTTACCATATTACGCCTTAAACGCGCGAACACATTTCACAAGCTGATTAGGTTGTGGACGCTGCACCGGGCCAAATCCTTCCTTTCAAAGAATGGACAACTGAAAAAGTTTTTTTTGGAAGCGATGCTACGAGTTTCGAAAATTTTACATTTGCTAAGATAAAGAACATTGCCAGATAAAAGCTTCTCCAAATAGTTTTGGTTTAATTCGTGTCCGATCAATTAATTTTGTGAAAAAATGGAAATTTCTTTGTAAAATGTAAGTGAGGTTTAGTTAGATTCAATGTGTCTGCTCTTCGGAGCTCACATAGATCCTCTGGGATCCATTATGATACCATGATCTAAAAGCAGAACCGCAGCTTCTTAATTGTAATCTGCAAAGCGCCGTGTGCTTGCAATCCCGACATGTCTGCCGGACATGTCCAAGATACCTCAGCCTCAAAGTCGCGAAGGCAGCGCAACTGAGCAGGGAGAGCTGAGATGGATTTACCACCTCATTCTCTCAGCAGTTGCCGCAGAAAGGGTCCGTGCTGATATTGAGGTGGACCGCATGGTTTCCCTTTGGGCAGTGTCCTGTCAGCACCACCATAATTAATGTGAACTGTGACTTGTATAACCGTCGAAGCTAAGGTAACGTTTTCCGAACTACTTCTGACCAAAGCTACTTAGATACCCTACATGTTCTTGTAGCTCCCTTTCGTCCTTACCAAGGCCAGAGGAACCCCAAAAAGTTCCTTGCTTTCAGTTATATGCTACTTAGGTAGCTCATTCGCTTCACAATTCTCCGGGATAACACTGCATCCGGATACCCAGATCATTTTGACTAAGAAACTCCGAAGCTCTCGAAAGTGAAGTCAGGCCATTCATAACCAATTTCGATCGTACCAAAAGCTCTATTTTGCGCTAAGATATCGAAGTAAATATTCACTTCTCTAATGGACGTCGCGCTCCTAAGCAGCCACTCGGTCGTTTTCTTAATGGAAGCAAAATTCCAAAAAAAAAAAAATGTAGTAATCTACGAATCATTCACGGAAATGACAGCTCTTGAACAGCAAGTTGATTATTTCAACGAGAACAGCTCGAAATTATGACTCATTGTCCTTATTCAGCTGATTTTTGAAACTAATAATTTTATATGTAAAAGGCGTATCTTTCTATCAGGTTATCTATATATGTGATCTTAATTTTTTCTATTTACAAAAACAAATATTAATTACAGTATCCAACAGCAAATGGAACTGCAAAAAGTAAAAAATCAGCTTTAAGTCGTTTTTTCAGTTCATTGCGTTATTGCAAACCGAAAAACTGAAGGTAACCCGATAACCTCATTTTCATGAATACCCAGAAAGTTTTCGGTGTAACCCTCGTAATTAATATATTTCTTTTAAATTCATTTCATTCAAACGTCTTAGGGATTTGTAAGCACACA
Source organism: Anomoia purmunda (assembly GCA_951828415.1). Lineage (NCBI taxonomy): Eukaryota > Metazoa > Arthropoda > Insecta > Diptera > Tephritidae > Anomoia > Anomoia purmunda. Next base: position 27,375,007 of record OX639996.1, on the reverse strand, counting down.
GCAAAATTTCAAAGCTATTACCACTAGTACCTCGGGTTCAAATCTCGAAAAAAAATTATAGCAAAAGACCTTTTACCAACAGCGGTTCTCATCGGCAGGCAATATCAATAATGTCATGTGCCACTCAGAGTCGGCATAAGACGACTTTAGGTCTGTCAATTTGAGGCACAACCACAACACGCTCGCCACAAGTTATAGGAGAGGACCGGCTGATGTCAGCGCGAAATTATAGTTGTTATTATTGAAAGGGAGCTCTAAGCCGAGGCTTGGTGATGCATGTCATTTGTATTTTTTTGTTTTTTGCGTCAGTGATCTAAAGTTTTTTTTTTATATTTTACTTAATAAGAAATGTTCCACCTATGTTTTAAAAAACTTACAAATTCAAAATATTTTCTCCGTGTAAGGACATCACCCAAGGACTAAAAGCACTGTCAGCCTAGCGAAGAGTCCACTTCCTTTAATGGCACTTTACTAAATAGGTGAACTTTGCGCACACTCACACATACATCCACCCAAAGTAGAATAGGAAAAAAAGCCGATCAACTGAAATTCATATGGTACCACAACTGTCGGTTGGGGAAATAAAATATAATCTAAGCATCAAAGAAAAAGAAGAACCTACCTACTAAAGTGGATACTCTAATCTCAAGTTGACGTTTTACAAGCAACCGCACCAAGGAGGGCAGATAGTCAAGCATACCTGCATCTAAGTGTTACATACATAGATTGTTTAGTAAATCCATTTGCGAAATTTAAACTGCAGATTTCGCTGTAGCTGTAGCTATAACCGCAATGAACGTTGCAGCCGCCAAACGAGCTTGTACTGTCATTTGCACTTCCCGCACTGTCACAGTAGAGGCAAGCGCGCAATCGTAGTTCTAAATGTTGCTGCTGCTGTTTCAGCTCGTGGATGGCAGCTTATGCAAATGAATGCCGCCAAAGCAGCGACAAAACAAAACTCAAATCATTTACATAATGAAAGAGCGTAAAAGGAAAAATGCCAAGAGGCAGTGGAGCGCGAACAAGCAAGCGGCAGGCGGCACGCGGTATATGGCATGTGGCATGTAGCATGTAGCAGCGTGTTGCGCAAATGAATGTACATACATATTCCTTCGCACTCGAGCAGGAAATTGCGCGCGCTCGCACAAATGTTGGCTGACAAAAAGCAGGGTTTGTCTTTGTTTTTATGTCATGTGTGTTCCCATGGCAAAATCAGCGAAGGATATTGCGGTAAACGATGGATAAGTGCACATACATTGAAGTCATTGTACAAGTGTTAAGTGTGTATGTATTATGTGTGTGTGTTCATATGTGAGAGCATAACTAGAAGGTGACTTGTAAAGTGGCAGCTCTGTAATGTGCTTGTAGATCAGCAACAGCAGCAGCAACAGCAGAAACAACAACACCAGCAACGCGCCAAACACTGAAACGCTACAAGTACTCGTAGGCAATGCACTAGTAAACCCCAAACGTCAAACTGTCGACCTGTCTTGAACGTGTCGCCGGCGTTTTGTTATTGCTCCTAACCTACAGTACATATTCTGCTGATTTCCTGGCAGCCATCAACTGTCAGTGTCAAATGCACTTCTGTTCTTGCTGCTTGCTGCTTCCTGCTTGATGCTTCCTGCTTGCTGTTTGCTGTCGTTGTTGTTGTTTTTGTTGTTGGTATTTTGCTGTTACCGCACTTCCTCTTACCGCAAAACTGCGTATTGAAGACCTTCCGTTTATAGTCGACCAACCGTTTGTCACACACCTCATGCTTCCGGCGGCGACCTGTGGCCTCGACGCTTGCAGCGGAGGTGAGCAATAAAACCGCACACCGAATTGGAAATGTCATGGCAGCAAAACACTTTAATATGGCGCCGTGTAGTATGGTTTAGTGCCCCAATCACGCTAACACAAATAGATAACAATTCCTAGTTGCGAAACGGCCTCACATGACAGAGACACCAATAATTCATATATGACATTTCATGTGTATTGTATTTGTTTCAAATCAAGCATTTTATATTTGTAACAGCTTTCAATTTAAAGAATCCTGTTGTGGTGAGTATATCCGAAGTTTATCACATACACTGTTAGATAAATTGCACTTAGACCCCTAATTGCGTCCATTGTGATTGGGTTAACTGTAAATATCGCACAAAAGTTTAAGCCGCATGGATGGCTCTCAGGGAAGGATTACACTCTTTAAGTGCTTATGGGTCTTTGCAGGATGCGGGCCAAGAATAATAAAAACAACGAGATTGCGCCGTACTTCCTCGAGTGGCATATCTCAAATAAACGTAAACAAATAATATGTAGAGAAGAAGTAGCTACCATCTTTACAGTAAGAAAAGTGTTTTATTGCTGATATATGTATACTGGAACGAATTTCCGTCATCCCTTGTCAAGTTTGGTTTGGTGATAAACCGGTTTCGGCGTTGTGTCATCTTTAGAGTAATTATAAATAAAAAAATCTACAAATTGCTAAAACCATTTGGAAAACAAAAAGGTTTGTTAACTTTTATTCGAGAATTGTCAAAATCGGTCAAAAATAACCGAACTAGCAGTACCATTAACGGCGCCACCTGTAATTGAAAGCGAATTCATATATGGTGATAGCATCCCACTAGCTCAATGCTTGTTCTTCTGTATGCTGGGCTGTTTTGTTTACACAAAATTCATGAACAATACTGGGCGCCTTTGGACTTTGACATTTCAATCGCAAAATTATACCTTGATTATCTTGCTATATAATTTTGAATAGCGTGTTTTATTTGGGTTTTTCTCATGATAAATATTTTTACTGCTATACAAATAGTTCATACGTATATTGCACATAATTACTAAATTTGTTAAATTTTAACTGAGCTCGGTAACTTTTTTTGTTTGTATCAATATAAAATCAAGGCTTTCCATATTTATATTTATATCGCCGATTATCAAGTAAATTATTTAATGTCCCTGCAATAATGCAAGGATTCCGGAATGTGTCCAGATGAGTCCCAAAGGAACATTCGGCTAATGCCACTTTGCATTCCTTGTTATGGGCTGAATTGTTCCCTTTTGTTCGACTAGTTGTACCCTTTTGTTCCCTAACGAATGTAAATGTTGAGTGGTTTCTTATTATAACCATTAAAAGAAGTGCATTTTATTCTTCAAAACTACAGATTCACTACACATTAGATAAATTTGAAATGAATAACTTTAGTTTTAATCGTACAATTACGGAGTCGAGACTAATTTATCTCCAATAATACCCGTTTGAGACTACTTATGGCTTGGAATTGTTCTTAAGCCCGGAAAACTCTCCTTAGAGATTAGCCGCACATTTTTTCAGGAATGCCAGTTAATTTACTACTACTGCTATATATTTTTTCATTATTAAATAAGAGCTTATATTTGATGTTTTCTTCGTTATCCAAATTATTGACAATATTTTCTAAAGGAAAAGTCACTGTTTCTTTAAACCGCTTGGTTTTTGATATCTTTAAACATTTATTGCTTGAAATTCTTAGTTTTATGTTACACAAATTTATTTTAGTCGTTAAGATTAAGATATTTAAAACATTTTACATTTCGCTTAAAATATTGAAACCGACACCGGGCCCTACTCGCCTTCGCTGCTACTTTTCAACTGTCCTTTCCTCTCAGTCCTTTTCTATTGGTACCCTTTTCTTAGCTTCATCTTTCTGTTCTCTCATTCTATTCCCTTCCAGTCTGTCAATCGGTTATTTCCCTTTTATTACAGTGTTGCCAATTAGATAGTAGGTTCGTAAGTAGTTTTACGTGTGGGGTAATTAGTAGTTACGTCCTGTCCGTGTCGACTTGTCAACCGATCCCACATATATTTCAGTTTTTTTTTTTTATTTTAACAATTATCGTAATTTTATTGCATTCTAGCCGAACATCTGTGATTATTGCCTTTTGGTATAACTTACGATTTTTGTTATTAGTTTTAACCACATGTTTCTGAAATTGGCGGCCGCTTTTAACCGAGACGTTATTTGATTCGTACTCGAAATGTCGCAACGGTTGATAAATTCGAGCGCACGATAATGCCTTAAGAGATATAAAAGGTTGTCTGGCCTGTACCCATTCCAAGAAGTTAATTCAAGTTCAAGTTAGTTAGTTAGTTAATTCTCCAGCGTTGTGACTTCGAATACAACAAGTCGATCAGTATTTGGAATGTTCTTTAAGCCGTGTAAGTCTTGTAACTACATTCTCTACACTACTTTCTCATTTATAGGATTTTGATGTACGGGAACATTTTTTCTGTAACTTCCTGTAATTTTGAGTAAAAACCTGAAATTTCATGAAGTACAGCAACAGAACAATCATACAATTCCTGTTAGGAAAATCATCAATAATGATGATCTATTACTTATTGTTCATAAATGAGGTTCAACCCTAAAACAATGTATTTTTTTGTTTTTAATTTTATATGAAAAATATATGTATATAGTATTTTAAAATTTTATATTTTTGCGCTGTAAATTCAGTCAAGTAATTAAGAAATGATAAATTTTCATATGTATGTATTTATGAAATATATAAAGGCTTGGGTAGATATGAAAAAATCGCTTTCTTTACTTGTCTACTTTCACATATTGCTTTAATAGTTGGTATTTGTGCGTTGATTAAAATTTTACACACTATTTGTTTATAAAAATCCTAGATCATTACATTTTTTTATATACATGTATGTATGTATATGAGTATTATTCCTTAATCTCATTAAAATTAAAAATATTATAACAATAATATCGGTGGAAATTTGACAAAAGAACTCATCTGAAGACGTTACTCTTTTCCTGTTAAGCCAAAAATGTGATGATAAAATATTGCGACGAATAGTCAAGCGACTTTTATTAAAAGTAATTAAATTTTTTGGTTCGAAAAAAAAAATCAGAAGTCATATTAGTTATTTTGTCATATTCCACAGATATCGCAGTATCGCACTTCCTTGACCTGTAAACACCATCCAAATAAAAAATAAAAAAACACGTGCATACCGTTTATTTATGAGTACATTTTTAATATTACTGGATCACCCCATCCACCCCCCACAACCCAATCGATCACTTCACATTTATTAACTTACATACTATCACTTTTTATATAAATCTTATTTGCACAAATTTACACCTCTCACATTTTTGCTAACTTCACAATTTTCTTTCTTTCTTCATCTACTTTTTTATATCATCTTGTATTGAATTCAATTAAATGAATTATTTGCAAACACCACGTTTTATAATAACAAAAACATCAATTAAAAAATAAATATAACAATTGAAAAATCTACTTAAACAACAACAACACCACTACTATTACTACTACTACTACAACTTACAACCTTTAACATCATTACCAATACAATACATTACTTAAAATCAAAATCAAAAAATTATAACTAAAATTTAAATCACTAATTGATTGTTAAATGCAAAACAAAATGCACGAAACAAAATTGAATAAAAATTAAATAATAAAAAAAAACACACACATCATACAACCTTCTTCCATCGTCTTCATCGTTGACTATTTATGTCGATGGAAACGCTTGATTGAAGGTTACCGGATTTTGTCGTTCACCTCAGGAAACCCGTAAATCCAGCCCGACTGGCTCGGTTACATCGTCGGTCTCGAATGCCGCACTGACACCGTCACGTCAACTCACCGATGCCGAGAAACTACGCAAGGTCATCTTGGAATTGGTCGATACAGAGCGCACATATGTCAAGGTGAGTAAACGATAGAATGTACATAATCATAAAAATATACTGCATATATCGCGTTTGTCGGGAAAGTCATATTTCATAAAAAATTCCTTTTGGTACACAAAGGTTACCGATATATTGAGCAAAAAATGCATTGCTGTATCTATTAAAAGTATCTTATTACACAAAAGTGCTTTTATTTTTGCAAACTTCTTATGGACTTGTAAAAGATGATAAGTTTCTGGTATGTCATTTATTGGTATTTAAAAAAAAGCAAGAAAAAAGTGTTTAAGCTTGTTGTTCCAGAGCTGCCTGATTTTTCTTTTAACTTCGTCTTTGTCGAGCAGCGGGACGTAAATATCGTTCCTAAAAATTAGGGGCGGGATGTTCTCCATCAAACGTGCCAACAGTGGTGCAATTCAAAATCATTGTATAGCATTCCCTACGTTCATATCTCAGATGTACTCTAAACATCTGTTACAGTATTTCCATCTTTATCTCTACAATAACTCATTCACCAGGTCGGGCCTTTAAACCGATTGATGGTTGCCTTATTTGTTTATGAAACTATCGGGTTGCATTCATGCCTGCTCCTTAAGCTCTTCGCATTAACGCGGTACTCTTCGCCATGCCAGCTGTTCCTGTATCAACTGCCCTTCCGCAGCGGCACGAATAGTCTTGGAGATTTATTCCCATTACTCGTTCGTATCTGGACGATGTACAAAATTCCTCGGCTGGCCGTTGGGATTGCAGCTTTTCGACTTCGAACTCTTTAATGTACAAACGACAAACATCCCGCATCTCCCCACATATGGCTTAAGATGCAAATTTCACTGTTTCAGCCTAAAAGTATATATGCAAAATTGATAACAGTTTTAATATCTTTGTAGTGCGTTTTATTTACTGGAATAAAAAATGGATGTATTTTTCAGTGTGACGAGCTTAGTAGTAATAGAATGAAATCTCAAGGACCAAACAAATATTTGTTTGCATTTATTCAAAATGTATAACCAAAGAACATTTATATGCCCAAGTAAGCTGGCAAAATTTTACTGTGGTTTACTTTCAGTTCATATCACCATATAACCCGAGGTACTTTTACTATACATACATACATGTATGAACCCAAAGCAGTCTTTGTAAAGCAGTCCTCAAAATCAGACAACATTAATACTCACTTTATCCACATAATCTTCTTAATACACATTGTTCAAAGAATCTAAAATTTGTTGCACATGCAAAGTAATATCAATTCTACAAATTAGCTTTTTTTATTTTTTAAAATCTTCGTGTAAATCGTCCAACAGCTCTACTTAAAATACCTCGGAAAACGATGTGGATTTCGAAAGTACTTAATCGATGTGAATACGTCTTTATAAATAAAAGTATTTTAAATGTGGATTTCGAATACAACTATCTCATATAAAACAAAAGTCAAATGCAAAATGTGAGATTATTTCCAATGATTGAAAGCGGTCATATTTGATTCGAATGTATTTTGTTCTGAACTTTTCTTTATCTTATGCAAAAGTTGTGCCAAGGCAAGGATTTTTCAAGTCTTAACATATTAAAAGTTCGTTTTGAAATTTCCAAATTGATAGAGCCGAAGTCCAATACTAAGTTTTCACTCAGTTTGTTGTATACTGAAACAAACAAAATTTAAATATAAAGCTATAAAAAATATATTTAGCATATGCTTGAAAAATAAAGAAACTACACAATTTTGAAATTTCTATAATCGGAAAAGTCATACATTAGATTTTTGGCTCAATTTGCAGTATACTAACTGATTACAAAATATCCTGAAATTTGAAAGGTTGTGGTGGATATGATTCGAATTTGTGAGTTTTGAAACCATGAAGTTTTCGGCAATAATAAAATATATTTTGAAAAAATGTTTGCATAACAAATTACGCAATTTTGATATTTAAAAAATCGAAAAAACATGAAATTATCTTAAACCAACATACTACATAATCAGAAAACAAATTATTTGCAGTATAACATAACTTTGTTTGGAGCTTGAATATATATATTTCAAAATTCATGAATTCATATCTTAGAAAATATTTTGATATCACTTTTTATGTTGTTTTACAAGTATCTAATTTTGTAATTTTGGGCAATACTCGTACAAATTTTTTTTAAGACATATGCCAAAATACTTTTCAGTCGACAAGCCAAATATCCGCACACTTATATTTGAAATATTTTACAACTCTTCAGCGAATATGTCACTAAAATCATGCATTCCGACAAAGAAAAATTGTCAGTAGTGAAAAGTTGTGAATATTGGTACCATGTTAAAGGAAACAGACCTGGGATTATTTAGTTTCTGCCAAAATTTTGTTTGCACCTCGATTTCTTTTCATCACTTTACCTACGTCGGTATCGCTCATTTACTGCGTTTCGTAATTTTTCTTCTGCAGCGATATGAAGAGTTCGAGATATGAATTCCCATTGCCCAAATATACATATCTGCTCGCTTAAGAGTTTCTTTTTTAACCAAAAGTGAGACTCGAATGCAATCTGAACTAAAGCCAGGTAGCGAACCGAGTTTATGTCGATTCTTTGGTGGGAACGTAAATATATCTGATATGCTCGAAACATTTATGCACTAAATTTTAAAGCAAAAATAACTATCGGCCGGAATTTAAAAATTTAAAACGTTGTTCGAATTATGAAATTTAACGTAAAAGATCATTCATAACAGTTATTAGATGAGAGATAATTTTTCCGCTGCCAATAAGAGTTATTGGCCAACGTTTATTTTTACAACGTTGAGATGTTGAGAGTTATTTCATATTTAGCCCTTACCCTTAAAATTTTTTCTTTATCTTTTCCTTTATATTTAACAATTATCAGACAACGTAAATAATAAACATTGGGAAATAACTCTTAGAGTTTCTTATGACAACATTAAAAATATTTCCCCTGCGTAATAGTTATCAGGCAACTTAAAAAATAAACGTTCCTATTTTAAATAGCAGCTAAAAACAAGAACTGAGTACTTCAGAAACTAAAAAATTATTATCTGCGAATTTATATAGGTGAAAAATACACTGAAAATATAGTCAAATCCTTGGTGAGTGGGTAGTGACAATTCTACACATTTTTGTGCAATCAATTTCTCACACAAATATACTCACACATACTCGTATATACATACATAAGTACCTCCAACCACTACAATACAGAAATCTTCCTAAGATTAATTACTTTCCTTTTTAAGTGATTCAAAAAAGAAAAAAGAAAAACACTTAATAAGCTTATAATGTTCGAATGAACGACGCTTCCAAGACATTATTGACTAACTGAGCGATTGAATGGAGTCAATTGAGTTTGAAGTATTTAGCAGAGTGATTGACGAAGAAAAAGCAAAAAATTGAATTAGATTTACTGAAGAACTTCTTGCTATTAACGCTACGCTACAACATTTTTACGATAAGTACCTCAGGTGCCAGAAAAGCCATCAGCATAAGTGACATTACACACACACAAATAAACACCAGCAACCGACGACGTGATGAAAAGAAAAGCTGTCACGCCATACTTTTTACATTTAGGAAGAAGAAGAAGTAGAACAAAGAGAATGAGGAGGAAGTGCAATGAATTTTAGAGCACCTACATACTACTACGAACATTTAACGGCGAAAATTGCGAAATAAATGTTAATTTTAAGGTCATAGCAAATTGTGAGTAAGCAATAACAATAAGATGAAAGAAAATTTGGCTAATGAAAGCAAATGAAGGATTACAACCCCCAGCTGCAATGCAGTGCGAAAACTCAATGCCAAATTAAGGCATTCAAATGCAGATAACGATGAGGCGTTAGGTGTATGCTAATTTCGTTCAGATTTTTGCAATGAATATGCAAACGAAACAGCAACCGAAGTTGTTGAAGACAACAGCAAAATGTCTATATGTATCTGTATTATTGTGCATCACTTCTCAGACAAGAAAACCCGTACTATTTTCCCACGAAGTTATAAAATTCATTATATTTACATTTAATGTCTTAGTCAAAATATGTGGAAGGAAAAAATTAATATTTAGGTGAGTTGGCTCAATTTTGAAAACACCTCCAAAAATTAAGTACTTTATACATAAAAATTGTTGTTAAATTTTTTTTTATTTAAATAAAAAGGCAGCACAGATCATAAAATAGCTTAAACTTAAAACACCAGAATACAAATATTAAAAAAAAGCAAAAACTTTTAAACGGAACTCTAGTAATGAGATTTTTGATGTTGTTTTTGATCTTCCTTTCTTAGAAGATTAGTTTAGGAAAAGCTTGAATAACTTAGCCAAAATTTGATCGATTTAGTCTTATAGGATATCATTGGATGGTATTTTCTCACTCTTTTTTTATTATCATTCTAAGTAAACCGAGTCTCGTATAAATTTTCTTTGCAAATATCATTGTAATGATTCCGTCGCAAAAAATTGTAGATATTTGTATGCATACCTTTTTAATTTTTACATTTTATCATTAAAGGTGATTTTTCTGAAAAACCCATTTGTATTCATTTTTTCTGCTTTTTTTGCAAATTTCATTATAATAATTTCTTCGGGCAAATGTTTAAATATTTTTATGCAGATATTGTAACCTTAAACATTTTATCATTTCAGGTGATTTTTGTGCTAATATAGTTTTTGAAAATAATTTTTATTTCTTTTTTATAAATCCTAATATTTTACTGAAATATTTTGGTTGATGTCTTAGTACTAAGTAATTCAAAAACTTATAGTTCGATTGGAAAACTGCAAACTTTTTCGGTGAGGCACCCTAATGTATATTCATATAAATCTGCGTATGCGCTTGTAGAGGTATGAGTGTGAGGTAGTAAGTAGTGTAGCAAATTGGTTTTAGCAAAATTCAAGAGGTTGAAGCGAAAAAAAAATTTACTTTGAGCTCATTATAAACGCCAGCTCAAAGTCGATAAGCAAACAATGAAATAATAATAATTAAAATTGTAATTTATAAATTATGTAAAGCTAGCAAGGCTAGGCGGCAAGCTTAGCGATGGCTGGCACCAGTTGTGGTGCAGGAAACTGAACAACTGCGAACAAACTTAGTTACTGGGAACGGGAGTATGGGCTGTCAATATCGAATACGAAGGCAGTATTTCGGGATAATTTCAATGTGATACTAGCTAGCAATGCGGTATTTAGTTTTTCTTAACAGATTTTACTTTCGCATTACATAAATATAGAAGTTGTGTACTTTTAGCTTGGATTTTCTTTAAAAAAAATTAATGTTAATTTTAATATGAAACTAAATTAAAGCTCTTGGTATTATTTTTTTTAAGCCAAAATCAGCATAGGGGTTTGTTAAAATACAGATGGATATATGTATGATAAACGTAAATTTACTCAAATTATAACTGTGACAATTTTTTTTCTATTCATAATGCAATTTGGTTACAGCAACTGAGTCTCATCAATTTCGGTGTATCTTTTCAACAATTCTCTATTTCACTACTTTGGAACAGATTTCCTTAAGTACTCGTACAGCCTGATTGTCAACGAATAGACTGAACATTACTATATTGCAAGAGACTTTTTTCTTTTTTACAGATATCTGCTAGGATAACGATATAGCCGTATCGTCTCCGATCCCATCTTTTTTGCATAAGTCCTCGGAGTAAATGGTAAAACTTATTATACATTTTACTTGATTTCCTTAATTTCATGCTTCCTTTGTTAAAAGGAAGTTCTGGTTTGGAGTTTCCACGAGTAAGCCGACTCTCTTAATTTTGCACAAGACTGATAGAATTGCATTCGCTCCACATAATGGATTCTCTTTGCGTAAATGTCCCTTTTGCGGCCTATTTATCTGTGGTAATATGCAATAACCACTTAGGTCGATATAAGATTTTGAGATTTAAGTTTTGGTTTGTTTGAAAAAATCAAAAAGATACCAAAACCAACTTGAATGAAAATTAAAGACTAATGTAAATATAATAAGAATACACAAAATATTTATTGAAACAGAAGATATCGAGCAGAGAGAACTGAGTTAACGATAACACTGCGGAACAAAATTTTGCGGTCGGAGATTTTTAAGTCGATTTAGGGTACCTAATTTGAGGGCGCTGATTACGAAAATAATATCAGTTTTGTCAAATAATACAAAAATAAAAAAAATATATTCTTTTTATTAATTAATTTTAAAAAAATTACAAACAACTTTTTCGTTGCTCACGGCAATCCCGTATTAAGTTCCAGCTGTAGTCTGCCGTCATGTGGTTGTCCCATCGACCTTTGTATCTTTCTTCCATTTTTTTTATGTCCTGGTGGAACCGTTCACCTTGTTCCTCACTGTAATCGCCTAGGTTGTCCGGGAATTTGTCCAAATGACTATGTAAATAATGTAATTTAATGCTCATTTTAGCTCCTAGTTTGCGAAAATTGAGAAGCATATCAGCAACTAGTTTTGTATAGTCTGGTGATTTGTGATTTCCCAAAAAATTTTTGACTACATTAACAAAGCTTAGCCAGGCTTCAGATTCAATTTGTGACATATGGTTTAAGAATTCAGTGTCTTTTAGAAGGGTACGAATTTGAGGACCATCGAAGACTCCTGCTTTTAATTTTTCCATACTAAGGACTGGAAATTTTTTGCACACATATTCGAAACAGTCACCTGTCTTATCAAGGGCTTTGATGAACTGTTTGATTAGCCCAATGTTTAGTTGTATTAACACACCCGACTTAACCGGCTGCCCTTGCTCTCTTGCAAGGGAAATAAAATATTTAAACCAACGAACTACTTATTTTAATAATTTATATAGCAAAACTTATTGAGAAATAATTAAATTAATACAACTGGAACAGAGTCATATATTTTTTTTTCATTAATTTCTTAAGTTTCGTTTATCTCAAGAACTAGAGCCAATCCAAAAAAACTAAAAACACAGTTCGTAAGCCTGCTACTAATGTTAATAAAAACTATTAACAAAATCATGACCGCAAGTTTTTTTTTAATTTTTGTTACGCAGTGTAATTGAAGTAGCCCCTTCGGTTTGTATTGGTTTTTTTTTTTAACCGAGTTCACTACTCTACTGAATTGGTATTTACGGAGAGAAATGCGTAGAAATTAAAATTTTGTAAAATGTGTAGGCACAATAATTTATTTTTATTTATATTTAAATATATAAAAGTCGTTTCAATATGCATAATGAAGAATATTATATTAACTCGTTTTATTGTTGCATACAAGAAGTACTTTTTTAAATTAAAACATCCGCCGTGTATTTAAACTTCGATTTTACTCGAACTTATAGCGTTGGCTTTACTCGAAATAAATGTCACCTTATTCTAGGGTAATATTACGTAAATGTTGCCATGATCGCAGGGTTTATTTTTCATTTGAGAAAAAACAAACAAAATTCAACTTATTTGAAATTTGACAGCTCTGGTACGAAACAGAATAAATGCAGCAGTATTTCGAGAAAATAAAATGCCATTGGACTCTATTTTAATTGTTTTGATATGGTTTCAACCTCGATCCCGTCGGTGGTTGGTGGTCGTTGTATCTGTAGAGCTAAAAACGCTTTTATTTTGATAATCGAAATATTGCGTGGCAAACTAATTTTAGATTCATTGGCACTTAACTAATAGCTTATAAAATTTTGAGCTATACTGAAATAAAAAAAGTAAATATTAATTTTTTTTAAATAAAAATATACGAATCTAGCACAGAATAACAAAAATGGCTGATAATAATAACTTTACATTACTAAAAGCCAATGAAAAAATTAACCTATATGAAATTTATGAAGCTAAGTGAACTGGATGCTAACCGAGAGACTGAGCAAAAAGCCTTATCAAAAAAAAAAGGTGACCTAAAATTCTGGCTTGAAAACGTGGCGCCTAGCAACCTTCGAAGAAGTCAAAGTACGGCCTCGAATGAAGAGCCCAGTATAATTTCCAAACTTTTAAGGTCAGCTGAGAGCATAAATCCAATACTTCGTTTATACAAATTAACACAATCTATTCTAATTGATTATGATCAGGAAAGATTATGTATACACGAAATGGAGCAATTTCGGGATTATCATATCTAAATAATTCCTTGCTTGATGCATACCTACACATCCAATAGAAGTTCAGCGTATAGTCAAACATCACTGCGAAAGTAAGAAAATCCCGAAGAACACGAAACGAAGAAGACAAAACTTTTGCCACTTGTACTTAGAACAAACTAGCACATTCACCATTCAAGCAAAATAATTATTAATTTCAAATTAAAATATATATATAGAACTGTACAAAATAAAGAATAAGAGAAATTACTAAAATATTATCCGCTCCTTATTGTTGGTGATTAAGTCAAGTTCGCAACTTGAATGAAAGTAGCGCATAAATAATGCATAAGATAAAAAATTATTACTAACAACTCAATAACTCAAAAACAAAAAAAAAACGAACGAACGCATTCAAGTTGTAAAATATCATTCTACGCCTAGGCAGTAGTTTTATCACCAACTTTTACTTAACTATGCGCATATATGTTCGAATGTATCTGGTATGGGCAACTAACTATAGATAGTAGGTATGAATAAATTCGAATTTCTCAAGGTGTTCGTACTTTTCCGCAGCTACTAGCAGTGTTTTAATGAGTTTGTGGAAGTTTTGCGCAACTTGGCAGAATTTATGCGCCGATGCCAAAAGTGCAAACAGCGAACAGCAAACGCCACTAATTGGTACAGTTGGTGGTATTAACTTTTTGCCACAGCGAACAAACCACAAAGCATGGACCACGGATTTCAAATAATGGCATGTTGGCCAGGCAACATTCTCTAACTCAAAACTTATATTTATTCAACTATTGTTTCAAAGTTTTTGCATTGTATTAGCATAGCATTTTTCCAACCACTACTAAAGTACATACATACATACATATGTATGAAAATATTAAATATATATTACATCTATATATATATATATATATATATATATATATATATATATATATATTCATTAGAATTATTCGGACTCTTGCAGTGAAACATACAAACATTTATGTGTGTTTTTCAAGTGTGCAACTTTTTCTCATCGCTTTCGTCGTTCCCTTTTTCAGCTAGCCCTCGGGTTAGATGTCCTCTTTTTCCCCATTCGATTGCCGGTTTGACTTCCTTTTCAGCGCCACTTCTTGTCTTATAACTTTCGTTCCTATTTTTGTGCGTGAGTGTGTGTGTGTGTTTTCGGTAGTTTCTAATTTTAATTAAAATATTTGTAAATTCATAATTTTTTATCGCCTCTAGCATTTTTGTAGCAAACATTTAGGAACACACCTTTTTTAGCAATGAATCTGGTATGAGAATTTTTTTGTTAGCTGCGAGGGTTTTAAATATTACATATGTACATATATCTTTGGGCGGATGCTGTAGCCGATTGTAGAGCAATAATGTTATGTGCACAAATGCATACAAATCAAGGACTGAAAATAAAAGTTATTGATGAAAACAGTTGTTGGAAAATTCACTATAAAAAAATGTTCTAAACCAAGTGAAATATAGGAAATCAATTTATTTTTTTCACACAAAATCATATGTTGAAAATAAATTCGGTTGTTATCATTTTTATTTTATTTTTTTTTTAATGTGATAGTAACCTTTATTTCTCATTTTTATTTCATAATCGAATAATAATAGTTATTTTGTTAATTTTATTTTATTCCTCTCATGAAAGCTGTTACCGAAGGCTCTGATTTATAAAAGTCAGCATAAAAAACAGTCGGTGACATTTATTTAAAATAAAATCATGAGTGAAAATAAATTGGTAATTTTTATTTTTAACAGCCAATATTAAAAATCACTCGTTGACTGTTATATTTTAAGTTTTTTACAAAAATTAGTAGTAAATACTCCTAACTTTTTTTCCTTGGAAACTTCAAAGTAGGAGACCAAATAAGCTTTTGAAGAACGAATCTCATAAATGTGTGTTCAATTACGAAAAAATAAAAGATTGTCCTCTATCACCGACTGATTTTTCTCAAATGTCACTGACTGATTTTTATAGTTGACTTTTAAAAATTAAAGTTTGGGATAACGGTTGTTATGGGTCAAATAAATTAAAAATCCAAATTAGCTGTTATTTGTTCGGTAATTGAATAAAAATCAGAAATAATGGCTTATCCTAGATTAATAAAATAACATTCGAAGATAACTGTTATTTAACGATTTCTTTTTAAATAAAAGCCAGATAGTAACTGCTAGGAGCCGATATTTAACATAGAAATTGTATTTATTACGGTCATTGTTAAAAGTGCAAAGCAATTGAGGCTAACACAAAAAACTTCACACGTATTATTTAATGTGAAAAGGAATTTATTGAACAACATTTGTATTTACTTCCAAAGCACAACGAAGGCATATTTAAATCATAGTTTAGATTTTATCGGTCGGAAGCTGGTAGGAACTGGTAGGAACTCTTTTTATGATTGCTTTTAGTTTTCGCGATCGCTGTTTGCACTTCGTCTATTAATAAGCACCCCTACACACTCAAATACGGCACTCTGAATCCTATTCCCTTCGGAAGAGTATCCGCATCTTCGCATTCAATGTATTCGCGTTCGGTCTACGATGAATTCAGTATTAGCACCGAGTAGCTATGCACCGTAGCTAAGTCTGTAGCGTGTGCTGGCTGTCACTCGGAGTACCCTGATTCAAATCTATTCGGCTTACGTAGCTTTAATGGCAGACGTCCGTTTAGAATCAACTTATTTAAAACTGCAGGTTCCTTCATTTGTAGTAGTTTGGCCAATAACGGGCTATACTATACATACTAAAAAAAAAACTAAATGTACCTATCTGTCCAAATTATATTTTGCAACAAATTTTTCAATAACACAGTACAACAGATTTCAATTTTTTCCAACAGAGTAACCATAGTATTTTTGTAAAAGGAGGCATCGATCAGCACACTTTCGCTGATCAATCTTAAAAACCAACCCCGGCAAGATTTTTTTTATTTGCACTTAAAGGTTAAGGGGAACCCAATGGGTATTTGTACACTAAGTCTAAAAACTTGAGTTCCATAATTTTTTTCCTTTGGTCTTACGAATTTTTTTTTCGATGTGCCCATATTTACATGTAAAAAAAATTAAAAATCAATGGGAATTTTTAGTCTTTATATATTTTTTTATTTCAGTCAATAAATACAAAGTTTCATTCTGACTACGCCTAAAAATACTTTTTAATAACTTAAAATAAGGTAGTTTGAGATTTTGTTTTTTAGAACTACTACAGAAAATTAAAGAATGTCAACCGTTTGATTGATTTTATTAATTTCCCAGAGCGCGCGACGACTTTGCGGAACGTACGTAAAATAAGTCAGAACGCCTCAAATTTCTTAGAGGAATATTAAGCAGTTCTGTAGAATTTTGTGGCTATCAACAACATTAGAAGGAACACTGATGATAAGATAAAAAAGTAGTATATAAATTTCCCGTATCTACAAGCAACTCAAGATTTATAAATAAGCAACGTGACTTATAGGAAGGCATAGGTTACGTAAAGTTAAGATGGCTTAGGGCAGACCTAATAAAAATTTTCTGAAAGCGCTCATTTCTGTTTACATGCGTGCAAGGAAATTGTCGCCAAATAACTGAGGCATATTCCAAGCGATACCTAACAAAATCCGTATAAAGTTTTTAAGGGTGTATGGATAAAAAAAAAAACATCGGAATTATTACAACGAACAAATGAGCGCATGGAGTAGGAACAATGAAATTAATATGGACAATAAATGTGCGTTTAGCGGCCAAATACACTCCCAGATTTATAATCTGATCTACTAATTTCAAATTATTACCAACAGTCGCATAAGTTTCGAATTTACCAACCGTTGTCAATTTAGCAATCGGTCTATAATTCGCGACATCGTTTTTATTTCCATTTATATAAATTGGAGCAATACATATGTGCACTTTTCAACGTCACCGTGGAAAATGGCAAGTTAGAAATTAACAATATAGACTTACATATAACTATAGCTACAAAACTGAGCTTTTATTGAGCGAATTTTTATAAAAAGTTAACACGAGAGAGTTAGCACGAAACATTTTACGGATTGGTCATAATGACATTTTCGACTGCGCGTCGCTGATTTTATACTTATATACTTACATATTTTAAACTTTACCTCAGTTATTGAAAACAATAATCCATATACTTTGAAATCATTCTGTTTTTCAGCACTTAAACAATCTACTGGAACACTATTTGGAGCCCATGAAGCGGGAGACATTCTTATCGAATGCTGAAATAAATGCACTTTTTGGTAATATTCACGAAATTGTCACATTCCAAAGGCAATTTTTGCAAAATCTCGAAGAAGCACTTGAATTGGAGCCCGATTTTCATAAGTTCGAGCATTCTAGTCAGTTCCGGGTAAGTTTTTTTTAAATATTTTCCTAATAAGTTAATGAAAATAAAGTCAAAATAAAAGAACTTAAAAAAATACGAAATTAATCTAGATTACAAAATATTTTATCAAGTTGAATAGGCAACGAACTCATAAATAAATTTCATAATAAAATAAAGGAAAACGTAATAAAAATTATTCAAAAACATAAGAATGAAATTAGCACTATAACTAAATGCAGATTTTTTTTGCAAATTATAAACATTTATTCACCCATAAAAATGCACAACATCAGTTTTTCGAGTTTACATATTTAATAGCAGTGGCTGTATTTATGTTTATAGCACAATTGAGCGTTGCAAATTTTCATCATTTCCGTTTGCTATCACAAATTACATTGCAAACTTGTGTTAGCAATTTCTACGACAAGCGCACGCCAGTCAGTCAAGAGCGCGAAAAATAATATGTATGTATGTAATATGTCTGTTAGAAAATCCAATCATTGTAACAACTTGAACTTGCTTGTATATACTGTAAAGATTTCGAACAAATAACAACATAAACTTCTGTATAGACGGGTATTTGCCCAGCCAGCAAACTATTTGTATGTAAAAGTGTCTGAAAATGGAAAAAATGTGCTAGTATACAATATATGGGATTTTTTTTTGTTTACTCATTTCACTCTCTCTTGAGAACAAAATGAATATACTATACGAAACAAAGCCAATAGATCAGATCAACGGTTTACCAATCAAAAGTTTCTAAATTCGAATCTGCTCGGCCAATTTTTTATACCAACCATTAGTGTAACAAAAATAACCTATGAACTGGGGTTTCGTTAAGATATGAGCTATTGGAAAAAAGGTTTTCTATGTTTTTTGGTTGTTACTTACCCTGGCTGATATTTGAATTAAACACCCGGCTTAAACAGAAATCGAACTGCTTTAAAATAAAATAGTATGAGATCGGGATTAAAATTTATGCTGGATAGAGATATTTATATTTTTAATTCGGCTTTGAAATTTCGATATTCTTAAAACATACGTAGGTTTTCTCGTTTTATGTTTTCTACAACAAGCATAAAATAATGTTGAAACTTCGGATTGGATAGTAGTTTGAGACTTAAAAATTAAAAATCTTTGAAACAGAAGTTTTTCACGGGAAAAGTACAACTACTACGAAAAAAATGCAATTCTTAAATAATAAAAATATGAAACTAAGCAGATGTATATGTAAACGATTTTTCGATTTAAATTCAATAAAAAGATTTTCGATGTGATTTCCGGAACTTTAGTACATAAGGTTTTATGCGGAGCTCTTCATTAACAATTCAGTTTTTTATTTCTGCCATTTTTATCGAACTCTTAAATGGGTACATAGAGAAGGCTGTTATTGAAATTTTTGTAACAACAACAATAATCGGGACTCTTATATTTGTGTTCGTCATTTTAGGACACCTAGAGCAAGCTTTTCATAAGTGTTGATATTTTTTTGATAGTTTTTCTGTTGGCACAAAGATAACTGATGATAATCACTTCCACATTCCATGTAACCTTATTTTTCAAAAATCAAACAAACTCAATATTCATAAACTGCAAAAAAAGTTTTCTAAAATTCTATTTAAATAATGGCATAAAGGCAAAGACAAGGGGAATTTAAAATTTTTTAAATTGATTCGACACCGCGTGCTTATGATACATGAACACACGAGTTTTATTCCTAAAGGTTTTATGACACTCTATAGCCTTTTTACTTGCATTACTGTTAAATCTTCTTAGCATAATTTTGGAAATTGAGTATTTAAAACAGCTGGTTTTCTAGAACACAATCATATTGAAGAAAAATACGATCGATTAAAAATTTTTGAAAATTTACTTGGCACCACACACATAAACAAAAATATGATACTGAAACTATTATCCAAGCTCAACTAAACTTGGGGCATAACCTTTATAATAAAAAATAATAAAAACCTTACAAAACTTTTATTGTTAAGCAGAAAAAAAATTCAAAAAATAGAAAAATTTTGCTAAACAAAAAAAATCGCACACTAAAATTTATCTTGGGAGAAAAAAAATAAAATTTGAAAAATAATTTCTATTTGCTAAGCGGAAAATTAAACTCTACAAATTAACTTTTCTGAGCAAAAAAAAATACTCATAAAATAACTCGTATTATTTAAGATTAAAATAATACTCATAAAGAAACTTTTATTTTCTGAGGAAGAATAAAACTTCAAAAATAACAAATTGAAGCTAAAATAATAACTGTTATTTTCTGATTACAAAATAAAATTGAAAATTTTTTTTATTTTCTGAGAAACTTGAAAAATAGCTTTGATTTTCTGAGCAAAACCTTGAACTCAAAAATAACTTTTACTTTTTAAGCAAAAACTTAAATTAAAAAAATAACTGTTATTTTTAACTCAACATATGACTCTTACTGTTTAAGCAAAAACAAAACAAATTAAACTCAATAAACTGATTTTCGTTTTCTGAGCAAACAGCAAACCTCAAAAAAAAACTTTATGTTTTGAGCAAAAAATAAAAATTGAAGAAAAATTCTCGTTTTCTAAACAAAAAAAATACGTAAAAATAACTCTTGTTGTTTAATTTCAAATTAAAACTCGATAAAGTAACTTTTATTTTCTGAGAAAGAATAAAACTAAAAAAATTATTAATTATTTCCTATTAATAAAAAAATAAAACTCACTTTTCTGAGCAGTATAAGCAGTTTTTGAATAATGCTTTTATTCGTTATTGTACAATCTCCATATTTTTAGCATATAAGACTAACTCGAACTAATCCTGTTTAAATTATTAAATAATAGAGCATAGCAGTTCGGCGCCAGTACTTTTTCCTGTTGGGTAGCACTTTAAATACAATATGCTTTTAGTATATTTAAAAGTGTATTCCGCTCTATGCAAGCATTGTGAATTGGGAGGAAATTGCAGATATTGTAGTTTATGAACACAATTCCAACTTGTTGGTTGACTGGTGTTGGGTTTCGTGTTATTTTTTTGTTTGGCAGGAAAAAAAAACTTTTCAATAAACTTTTTTTTTTTAGTTGTACATTATTCTCAACTTTTCTACACCTCCTGATTCTGGTTTGGCTTCATACTAAAATATGACTTCTACGCAAATAATAATATCGCACTCTAGCATAGTATATTTATAAAAATAAAAATAAAAATAAACCCATACCGCTTACCCACCTTCCCACGCAGCGGCGCTCCTCCACACTTCTTCCCCCTTTAACACTCTGTTCAAGTTAGCGTTCTCTTAACTTTTACACACTTCGTGTAGAATTCTCTGTATTCCATACTGACGCTTCATTACAGTCGCTAATAAATTTATTGTAGTCTCTTCTAAAAAAAAAAAACAAAAAAAAAACAAAACACGCAAAAAAACCGCAGAAAAAATGATACGAAACGAATGCAAATGAATAAAAGAGCGGAAGTCGTAAAAATTTTCCAATTTAAACCCGATAACAAAAGAAACAGCAGCAGTAAATAATTGCAAAAAGAAGTTGAAACAAAATACTCGTACTCATAAAATCTAGACGATGAAGAAGCAAATAACTTATGCAAGTAGGTACTCGTAGTATCGAGAGCCAACTAAATCTTACGCTGCGAGTGGGCCACAATAAAGATATTAAAGTGTGGAGTGGTTTGCAACTTAGAAGTAGTAAAAACGCCATTTTCCACTGAACACCAAAGGAGATATGTATGTATTTAAATTGTGCCAACAACTTGTTTGACCACACTGCTACATATAGTGATTCGAAAAATTTACTTAGCGCACACATACAAATAAACAAATAAACGGGCGAAACGGCGAATTGTATATAGCAATTGTTTATAGCTACAATTTATGTATGTACGAATGTGTATCGTTAAGTGAAGTGTAAAACTTGGGACACTCAGACGCAATCTTTTACCGATTTATGTATTTGTTACTACCACACAGAATGGCTTCACTTGATTGCGTTATTTGTTTGGCTTATAGCGCCATAATTTTTCTATTGTCTGCTTTTAGCTGTTTGTGAATAAATTACAAAGTCTAACATTTGCGATTCTATTTGTTGTTTGTTAAGCAAATAATGAGTTTTATTTTTCATTGCACATAATAAGCGCAATACCTTACAGCCGCGGCATTTTCAGCAGAAATTTATTATGCCTTATTTAAAGAAAGGCTTAAGTGATAAAACAAAGAAGGCATATATGTAGCATAACCCTTAGAGTGGAAATTAAATAGAGAGAGAGGGAGAGAGATTATTTATTACATTTTGATTGAAATTAATACTTATGTATGTACATACATTAAAATGTTAGCCGGCTAAAATAATGTTGTATTATTTGCTCTACATTTCCTTATTTCTGCTACATTGAGTTCTAAGGTCACGCTTTAAACGCTACGGTAAAAGATTGTAATTTTTAATCTCTTACACTGACAATTATAGCTTCATTTCGATAACATAAAGGGTGTTTTTTTTTAGACGTGTAGTTTTTAATGAGACAACACTTTTTTCGGAGTTGGTCTTGGTATTACCAAAATAATGGTTTGCGAGACGCATCACGAACTGCGTCCAGTATTCGGTCGATATAATCACTCAACAGAGTCGGTAATTCCAGCAACCATGCATCAGTTTCGCATCCCGTTTACTCTAGTGGATAATCCGCATCCTCAGGCACGCCGTGCAGTGCGAACCGAAGACGCTATTGCTACTGTGGAACAAAAGAAGGATCTTGGGTTGCGGGCTTACAAAATCCAATTCGTGCAAGAATTGAAGCTGGCCGACCATCAAACAAGTCGCACGTTCGGCGAATGGGCCCAAAACGAGACCGTGGCCACGGATCCCGATTTTCACAAGAAAATTTTGTTCAGCGATGAAGCTCACTTTTGGTTGAATGGGTACCGTAATAAACAAAATTGTCGTATTTGAAGTGTTGATAATCCACAAGCCATTGTTGAGACGCCGTTACATCCACAAAAAGACACTGTTTGGTGTGCTCTGTGGACAGAGAAAATCATTGGTCCATATTTCTTCAAAAATCAATCCGGCCATAATGTTACAATCAATGGGGAACGCTATAGAGCCTAAATTGGAGGATGTTGATGTGGACGACCTTTGATTCCAAAAAAACGACGCTACATGCCATACAGACAACGAACAATAAATTTATTAAAGGAAACTTTTGGTGAGCGCATTATCTCGTGTCGTGGTCCTGTAACCTGGCCTCCAAGATCGTGCGATTTAACACCGCTGGACTATTTTTTGTGCGGTTATGTGAAGTCGCTTGTCTACGCAGATATGCTCGAGACAAGTGACGACTTGGAAGAGAATATTCGGCACGTTATTGCTAGCATACGGTCCAAATTGCTGCCAAAAGTGGTCGAAAATTGGGCCTCTCGGCTGGAATTTATTCAAGCCAGCCGTGGCGGTCACTTGCCTGAAATCACTTTTAAAATATAACGGCATCTTATCATATCTTTATAATGTAGCTACATTATTTCCATAACATTAAATTCTATGCGTTTTAGCAAATACTTAAAAAAACACCCTTAAGATGTGAGAAATGTGTTTTTTTTTTTTGCAAAAATTTAAATTTTATTGCGGATTCTGCTAGTGCGAGAAAAAATATTTGCTCAGAAATTGTTTAGCTTTAGGTGATCAACCCGAAGAAATGAGCGTGACAATTTGATGATTTTATTGTCGATTTCGGCAGATTTCTATTCACCAACAATGTTTATTCCGCAACTTGTTTTTATTAACTAGCTGATCCGTCGTGCTTCGCTACGCATGCTGTAATTTTTTTAAATGAAATTATAAAATGAAAAATGTAGTTTTTTCATATTTTTCCTAACTTTGCAAATTAATTTTATTTGAAAATAAGAAAAAATCAATTCTCAATCCAACACATTTGGAAAAACAACGTTTTGTCGTTTTTCCATCTGGAGTAATAATAAACAAAGAACTTGGAATGCCAACTCTTGAACAGGTCACGTACAGCTGCCCGTGCGAAAAACACGGCTACGACAAATGCAATCCGCAAACTTGATTGTGGTCTATTAAATTTGGCATCAATTTTTTTACTGTCAATCTTGTGCCATTACACAATTTAGGCGCATTTAAATATCGAGTAATATATAATTCATGAGCCGATCTTCAAATTTAAACAATACGGTTCCAATGAATTCAAAAATTTAATTGAATAATTCGCTGCGTCATCTTGAGTCATTGCGCCATCAACAGTTTTGTATGATGTAACTCCATTAGGCAATTTTTCTTGAATTTGATAGTTGACTTCATTGACCCGAATGTCTTTCGGGTTTTCCACCAATCGTGATTACTGATATTTTTAACAATATTTGGAAACACACGTTCAATCAATTCTTCCTTCGATGTTTGAAAAATCATTCGGCAAAAACATCAATCCATTCGTATTATCGATTCGAACTTTGCCACTTCCGATCTCTAACGATTGCTTTGAGAACCGATCTGCTGATTAATCGTTGTATAAATGAGCTCGTATGTTTATGTTCAATGTCAACGTACTATAAATCGAACGGCCATCGAATAAACGAAATTGCACGAAATGGCCATAAAAATAAATGAAGGAAACAAATTTCATTTTTTTCAAAAGAAATTCTCCCTTTTAATGTAAACAAAATAAAACTCAAACGAAATTCACAAAAAAAGACAAATAGCCATTGCAAGCTTGCTTTGCGGCGCCTTTAAAGACCTTTCGCACAGTAAAACAATCCTTAAATTTAATGCTAAATATAACCTGTTATACCTCTGCCTAATTCCAAGCAAATCGGACTAAATGAAAATTTTTTCGAACATGTCGGTCCCTGGTTCACCTACCGGCTACCGGAAAGAAAAGTCTTATATTGTTATATCTGGGACCGTAACAGTTACAATATTTGTTATTATTATTTATTTTGTAACTTTTATTTAATCACTCATTAAATACCAGCTATTTTTGATTATTATTTCATAAATCCAAAATAACAGTTATTCTAGATTTTTATTTTAAAATTCATAAATAACTATTTATTATTTTTATTTTATAAATCAAAAATAACTGTTATTGAAGACTTTTATTTATAAAAGTCACTGACTTTAATTTTTTATGTCATATTTATAAAAGACAATTTTGTTTTACGGAGAAAATAATATGAATATTAAATAATTTTTTGGTTTGAATAACTTATATTGATAACTTGTATAACACACCATTCTCTATAACAGTTATTTTTGATTTATAAAATAAAACTCAAAAAATAATTGTTATTTCAAATTTATAAAACACAAATCAAAAATAAATGTTATTTTTTCAAAATTGCAAAACAAAAAAAAATATTTTAAATATGATTCTCGGTGAAATACGAAATGGATTGGTACATTACACTTGGTTGGAGATTATTTATTTCATGGTAAATTATTCAATGACAGTTTTCAGAAATAACTGTTATTTTTTGTTCCTGGTTTATATGTTGATCCAGGCAATAAGCTTCATGTGTGCCATGGTCCACTTCCCGAAAAAAAGAAGTATTATATATGTTAACCTTGACAAAAAGCTACCTATGTACAAAATTTCAAGCAAATCGAACCATCAATAAGATTTTTTTGAAGGAGGTTATTGATAGATTTTAGAAATGCCATAGAGTCTAAAAATTTTATTTTATTTTTATTTATTCTCTGGAGCATCAGATTGAGAAAAACTTGAAATCTAAAAGGTGTTTTATCACTTTTTTAATCTTTCGAAAATAAATCTTAATTTAAAAAAAAAAATTGAATATTTGTATGTAGCTTAGATAACTTCTTTTATTTAATATTTCAAGAAACTATTTTTATTAGTGATAAAACTCCATTTTCGAAGGTATTTCAAATACGTACAGCTCACGTAAATCTAAATATTTATACGAAAAAATTTCGAGGAAGTCTTAAAAAATAAATATGACAGATTTTATAATTCAGTTGGAAAAACTGCAACAGTTTTTTTGTAATCCGTAATCCAGGCATCTAAAAAAACTTTATTTGTTAAATAGTAAAATAATCAGTTTTATGCAGTTAATATGTAATTTAAGTAGAAAATTGTTGAAAAACGCCTATTTTTTGTAATCGACTAGCACTAGCAAAAGAACACGAATTGCATGTAAAGCACCAACACAAAGACGGAACATATAATATATGGCCCAACTCAGTATTGCAAATTCACAAAACACTGCCCTATTGCGAATAAGAAATGTTAGTTCAACACCAAATCGGTTTTTATTGGTATAGAATTTTTAAACCAAATAACCTAACCAACCAAAATTGGACAATAGAACTATTTTACGTTCTTAAACAACACCAAATAAATGGCATTTTTCATGAATGAACTTTTTATCAGAGTACGAGCATGCTTTTGCAACTCGGTTACAAAATCACAGAGTTATAAGTAATGTTTTAATAGATATAAGGATAATTGATATTCCTGATATCGCCGAAACTTTCGCTGTGCTAAATAAATGTTTTTTTTTTAACAAAAAATTGCTTTAGTTTTAGTTTTTTGTCACAGAAATTGCTCAGAGTGCAAATCGTTGGTTTACAAAACACGTTCAGCTTTACTAACTTTGCATTGAATCTGCAACAGTTATTGGCATTCGAGCTACAGATTAAACCCTCTCGTTCTAAAATTACTCAGAAAAAGATACTTACTATGAACTGATAATCCGTAATGGCACACATTTTTGCTCCGCGATTTTTCAGGCAAAATTATGACCGTAGCTTTGACCGGTTGCAGCGAATAAACTTCAGTGTAATAAAATTAATTTTCTTTACGATAATTAAGTTTTACTACTTTAAAATTACTGAATTACATATTTTATATGCGCACCTGTAAATAAATGTGCTAACCTCGTTTCAGTCCATCAAACTTGCTAACTTTTCGTAGAACCATATTCTAGCTACGAGTATATGTATTAAAAGAAGCGCACACATGCATACATATAACCTCTCTATCCCACTCTCTTCCTTAGCTTGATTCATTCATTCTTATTTAATTTCAACTTCATACAGCTGCCGTTCCAAATCGCAACAAAGGACAATAAGACAAAAACGAGTAAATTAAATCCCTCCACATAAAAAACTAGAAGCTGCAGAAAAATTAGACAGCAGCAGAGACGATGGTGGAAGTGAAATGACGGTGAAAGCTTTTTATATGCAACAAAACCATTCAACTGTCTTGATTGCAGTTTTTCAGCTCTCTTACCGCCGTTATTCCCTTTCTATTTTCATTCCCCCATTCTGGGTGCCAGCCATAATGATGTCATTAATGCGAATTTAATTAAACTGAAACCTTTTGTTCCATGACTATGACGACAAAAAACACCTGAATAGAGAAAGACGACACCTGACAAGATGGAGGGATGTGGATGTGGATATTCATGTGACGACACACATTAACCACAAACGCTCTTGGTGTTATCTGAATACAAATGCATTTTCTATATATCCTCGTGTCTGGTCATACCTTCATATGAATCTGAGTGCATTTATGTTCATATCACATGTCAGGCGTTGAACCGAGTATTAGTCTTCTAACCGTTTCAAATAATTTCAAAATCTAAATTTTAATTTTGTCAATTAAAGCAATCTTAAAAGCAAAATAAGTTATTACTGTTTTGCTAAGTTTAATTTCCATTTCAATTTGTATTTCATATTATACCGGTATATATTGTTATAAGATTTTAAAACTAAATTTAATTCCAAATAAAATGCGATACCCCATTACTTATTACGTGAAAAGTGTATCGCTTAAATCTACGATGAGAATTAAAGCTCAGAAAATTTGTTCATAACATACTCCTTTTTATGTGAAACAGTACATGAAATAATTTTGAATTTACACGTGAAACTATTACAATAGTTCTGGTATAAAACAAATGGTGTATTTCTTTATTTACAAAAGCCTTACATTTTCAATATATTATCAATTATTCAACTTCATTTTAACTTTCTTCTTTCAGAACGTTCTCTTTGCCATCGGTTCGGCCTTCTTGTACTATGTCAACCATTTCAAGCTATACTCATCATTTTGCGCCAGCCACAGTAAAGCCCAGAAAGTTTTACATCCCAGTAAGTCAGAACTAAATGTATATATACAAAACTTTTTCTACTCTCTTAATGATATCTTCAAAAATTTACTGATATGTTTGATAAAACATAAAACGGCTCGTCGAGAGCTATATACCTACAATTTTTGCCAAAACCCCATATAATCGCATTTTTTAACTTATAAATACCAAATCTATCCACGCAAAACAAACAAACAAATAATTATTTAAACCGATTACAGATAATCACGAAGTTAATATCGGTAGGATGTTAGAGAGTATGCGTAAGAAATAAAAAGTTTGAGTTTTGAGCCATCTGTATAATAGATTGCGATACTATCGGGTGGAGTGTTAAACTCTAGGTTAGACTCCTCCCTGTTAGAAATTCCTGTTATGAAACTACTTTCAAAAAACGATTTCGAAGCACAACGATCCATGCTGCCCAGAATGAAGCGGTACTTGTTTAATATACAAGAGTAACACTTGATTTCGGGATGCCACTGCGATGTCTTTTTTAATCGCAGAACAGTAATTGCTGCCATCTGTTGTTGTTGATCTAAAATAACGTTCAAAGAATCATTTGGGGTGGTTCAGAGCGACCCGCTTATGCAGATCGTACTAGATTCTTTGCACCCTGGTGAGCAAGCTGAGGTTAGCATCTCATCATTTGCTAATGTAGGCCACCATGCGATCTTTCCATATAGGAGAATTGGTCTGACGACTGGTGTAAATATCCACCGACATATCCGGGGACTAAGGTCCCATTTAATGCCTATGGTCCTCTTACAGATATAGGGGGCTACGGAAGGCTCTCCATAACGTTGAACTATGTTCTCTTTCCAGTTCAACTTCTTATCTAAAATAATGCCTAAAAATTTGGCACTTCTAGCTTAGCTTAACCGAATGTCGTTTAGCTCCAGTGGAGTTACCGAAGGCATTTTATCCCTTTTCGTGAAGAGTACGAGTTCTACCTTATTTGAGTTCACCCTAAGCCCGCAGCGGGTGAACCACTTGGATACATCGCGCGAAACGTTCATTGCATCAGCTCGGTATTTTTCTTCCCTAAATTTTTGTCTGATACTCCAACACAGCGATCCACTTACCCGAATACCCTGACCCACATTACCCGCTAGTTTTTTATTCACCAACTTTTGGAAATCACTCACTTTTTCTATTATGTCAGACGAAAACGTTACACATACAGTTTTTTTTTTTGGAATAAATTGATAAGATACTTGGATATGTGTTTAAGAAAATGATGTCACGCTTTCACTACTACTATTTTGGCATAAATTAGAAGCGAATTAAAATGGTGATAATAATACCTTAATTTACTGTACAGTTGGGGCGAAATTTTTATGAATATTATCGCTAATTTTGCAGCTCTACCGCTGAGCCACAGCAATAGCATTCCCTCTTTGCTGGATATTTTCAGACATACAATCGTAGTGTTTCAAATCAGCGAGGCAGACGTTAGTTGAACTATTTATTTATTTATTATTTTTATGTTGTCATAAAATGATGAGCCACGCTTTTTTAACCCGAAATGTAATCATAAATTAGCCAAAGCTTTGCCAAAAGTCAAAGGAAATCTTAAATAGCTAAACGCTTTCGTAAAAAGGTTTCATTTAGTTCACTTTTAAGCCATTGCAAGATGAGTATTCAATTACCATAACAACATACGTATGCCGGTGTAAATAAATATTCACACTTCTATTACTTGTTGTATAGACATTTAGTATGTATAAAATAAAGTAAGCACCTAGGTAACACCACAAATCCCAATATATGGAAAAACAAAATCGAATTCAAATCAATTTACACGAATACACATGCATTTAGTGAAGCTGTAGTATAGTAACTATGTTTGTATGTGTGCGTGCGAATGGAAATTGTAATATGGTAATGTATTTATCTGAAAGTATGCAAATAGACACTCGCACACATATGTATATAGATATATATCGAAATGCATATGTAAATATTTACAACTCTACCCTTAAACACATTTGATGCTACCTATTTCTTTATACATATATGTGTATTTCTATTGAGTGTGTGTGTGTGTGACAGAGGGGAGGGCTATTGACACTAACACCACGAACTGTGTAATGGCCGATTGGAAAATTTTGTAAATCTTGAAAACATATTTACGAGTACATATGTATATATGTACGTACAGTGGTGGCCATAATTTATGCGAAAACTATTAATGTTTTTTTAAAGGCCTTATATTTTTAGTTTTGAAATGTGTGCATTTAATGGTTTCTAAAAATTTTATTCAAGTTTTAATAAATTCGTATCCAAATCTACTTAGTCTTAACTTTCGCGTAACAATTACGAACAAACCCACAGAAGAAAGTAGCCAATTTGGTAAAGTCGTTATATAAATTTTAAGCATCCGAATAAACCACGATCAATTTAAATAAGTATATATGTAGATATAGAAATAGGCTCATAAGTTAAATCATTTTTTTACACTTGCTATAAGTTTGCTATTTGAAATCATTTTTCTAACATCAAATCCATTGTTTAGTTATAAATAATGTTTAGTAATCAAAAAATCGTTGAATAATAATAAAATCGTAAAAGTTATATACATTTTGGACAGATTGATTTTTAGCTTTGTTGCACCAATGACAATTTCCTTACAACGAATATGTAACTCAAAATTGTTTAAAATAAAAATGCTCCTAAAATAATAAAATATTATTAATTTAAAGTATATTTGGTTATATTTCTCATACGTCAGTGATGATGCATATGGCTTGGTTACCATTGTACATGCATATGTATGTATGTGTCTGTATATATATATATATATATATATTTATATATATTTATGTAAATAAATAAACATATTAGGTGCGCAAGCACACAAAAAATGAATAGTCAAACAAATATACAATACATATTTAACTACAGGAATTTGCATTCGATTCCGATAGCTTCAGGACTACAGTGGCATTTCAGTTTTCGCAGCTTCAACCTTGTAAAATAACATTTCAATTTCACATAGAAATTCATGATGACTTTATATCGTACAGGGGGCCCCATTCCCCGTAGCGATGAATGCAATGCATTATTGCATATAGAGAGAGTATTAAATGCAAACATACAACAATTTCTATTACACTCCAACTGCCATTGAGCATATTGAAAGTAAACAAAGATACATATACAATGCAGTTAACAATTTATAAGAGGAAGAGAAATGCGGGAGTAACATTTAGCAAAAGTTGCAACACCTTAGCCTTTAAATTAAAGTAGGAGATGGCGCCCTGGGACAAATTCGCTAGTTAATTGATGGAAAATACACTTTAAGGGCCTTAGAACTCATTCTAAAGCAATAAGATCGTTTTAGGCAATAAAGTAGAAACTTTCTTCCTTTGTTTATTTATTAATAACAATTTTTTTTTACAATCCTTATATACTAAAATAAACAAAAATCTACATAAAGAATTACATTTGGGCATTGTCTCTAATCGAGATCTCTGTTTCGTATTTAGTTTTAATTTTATGAAGTTTGCGTCTGTTTAATTAACTTGCTGAATATGGAAAAAATGTAAAAAAAAATATAGGTATAGATGTATAGATAATATAGCTAAAAAACCTACGGCGAGGGGGTGGAGTTGGAGGAGTCGTCTGTGATAGTGTCAAAAAGAGAAAGCCACCAAAATTGTTGGCCGTTTCGATGGACTCAAATTTATCCTTGTAAGTGGAACCTTTTAGAAGTAAAGAATCTTAAGGTTACTCCTGACAATTCGGTTCGAACTAAATATTGGTATTTGCGTAAGACAATTTCAAAGTGGCTTGCTTAACTTTGTTTTTCGCTGCATCGTCCAGAAGTCAGATAAATGTATTAGACATTTAGTATTCGGTAGCAAGATTTGATCGATATAATTTTCTAAACCGATTTTCTGCCAAACTTTTGATACAAATTCCGTAAGTTATTATTTTTAAGCAAAACAGTTCGAATGGTGATTTTTTACAAGGTATTTCTTTATACATTTTTTCGTTAATTTTATATTGAACTATAGTTCGTACTATAATAAAATCCATGTAAATTATTGTTTCAAACTTCCGCAAACAATTTATAAAAACTCAAAAAATTGTCATCAAAATTTTTCATTTTATTAGAAGTATGTTTAGATATTTTTTGAGTATACACCTTACTAATTAATTTTAATATAATGAAATGTAAGTTAGAAATGACTAGAGACTACCATTTATTTTTTATAGTTTTTTTTTTAATTTTCGCCTTGGAAACTCTTTTTCATATAACGACTATAGAAGTATATATTTTATGTGGTAGAGAATGCAAAATACTATCGGCATTTAAAATTATTACAAATCAATAGGAATTTTTATGAAATGCCGAAGTTTTACGAAAAAAAGTTCGCAAGACCTAAAATTCAAAAAATTATAAAAAAATCAGCGGCAGTTTTTAGCCACTTCAAACTTACACTAAAACTAAACAAAAAATATCTAGAAACTCATCTAAAAAATTTTTAAATTTTAATGAAAATTTGTTGAATTTTCATCAAATAAAGTTTGAAAAATTAATTCTAAAAAATGTATCAAGGAAAACCCAGCTAATATTGTAAAAAGGTCCATAATACTATTATTCCGAATATGTTTTAACTAAACTACAAAACAACAGAGTTGAAATGTACAATTAAATATTCACAGAATTGAATAAGGTGTCGTCTTTCGAATATTCTTAGCATGTTTCATGTTAAATTCTGACTGCGAGCGCGAAGTCTTCTAACAAAGTTTTCAAAAGCTATTATTTTCTAATAAATCTAAGTTAAATTCTGACTGCGAGCGCGAAGTCTTCTAACAAAGTTTTCAAAAGCTATTATTTTCTAGAAATTTGAAACTCGCAGCAACTATCTGGCAGGCGAAGGCGACGTAAAATTATAGGTCCCTCAATTTAACACATTTATCTAACTTACATATATTTTTTTTTCAAGACATTGCATATCTCAGTTAGTAAACAATTATTAAATAATAAGGAATTTTCTAAATGCCCCATCAAATTCATGTAAATATTCTGAAAAAGTTATTAAGTTGGAAATGTTATCGCAATTTCCAACATTCACGCCGGCCTGAATTTAACAACTTAAAAACGTAAGTGCTTGGGAGCAGCTGTGTGGTTGGCATTTACATGCGCACATACATTTGTTGCATACACGTACAAGTAAATAAATAGTTGCTGCCTGTAAGGAAGGGCATTTTCAAATTACTCATACGCCCTGTAAGCCCCACAATGCATATATACATACATAAAATATGTATGTATGTACATTAAATTCACTTTCTCGCATACTGCCATGTATGAATGTGTGTACGCGTGTAGGCCCGTAAGTGGACGAGGGCACATTTGCTCCATAAATTTGCGACACAACAATGCATTGTATTTGCATTTTTAAGTGTCACTTCGATGTAATTGCAAGACAATTACAAAATATTTACAACATGCTTTCACTAAAAATTTGTTATAAACCCACATGTCGCTGTGGATGTACACATACATTTATGTGAATGTGTTTATGTATTGGTACGCACTTTAAATTACACAGTGTGCTTCCTTAAATATTTACTTATTTATTTTTAATAGTGAAAATAATGCAAGAAATATAATTATACTCAAAAACTATAGCTAACCTAGCTTTTAGTTATACTTCTTGGCCGTAGTCACATTGTCTTTTAAATATGTTCGCTAAATTTTTATAAACATTTTTTTTAAAACTTATTCAAACAAAGTTTCAAATTTCACGAAAATGCAACATTTTTCTAACAGATTTCATCAAAATTTAAATTTTTTTATTATCAATTCAATTTGTCTGGTGTGTAGTTATTAAAAATTCGCATTAATTTCTTTATTTTGTTTCGCATATAAAAAATTTGTAAAGCTTTTATATGAAATATCTCTTTACCCATTTTCTGCTATGAAAAAGATTCTCACAATAACCATTCGGTATCGGCGTAAAACTATAAGTTGTAGGAGAAGTTTGGTTGTTTATTATGGTTTACTATGAAACTATATACATCTACGCGTCGAATGACACCAAATTTAGCTTCCTAGGTATAATAGAAGTAATTAATTTTATTTTTTGAAAAAAAAAGAAAAGGCCCCAAAAGGGACAACTTTCAACTTCAAATTGATTTTTCTCAATTAGTCATTTTTCGGATATTCACCTTCAAAGTTCTATATTTCCCTCAATTATTCAGTTAGGATGGTCTAATTTGTCTCAAAATGTTCGGAAATCAACCAGGAAGACGCCGATATGCATAACTCCAATACCGCCAAAGTGGGCCCTTTTCACGTGGACGCACACATTTGTTTGAAAGGGAAGGAAAAGAATTGGCTAATAAAAAGTTAATAGTGGACAATTTCTTACAAAATCCACAACTCCCCCAAACACAGTGAGTAAAAAAATTAAAAATTCCAAGATCGACTGTTCAAAATGTTATTGCAAAGTGTAAGAAAACCTAAAGAATTGAAAGAAAACATGGATCGGGGAAAAAATGTGAAACAGCTAGTAAAGAAATTGAAGGGAATGTTAAGAAGAATCCGAATCGGTCCGTATGAAATATTGCTGCAACTGTAGAACTTCGTCTTCTACAGTGCATAGAATTAAAAAAAATTAATTTTACGTGATTACAAAATGCAAAAAGTACCAAATAAAGGTGCCGAAAAAGTTATGTAAAGTTATGTAAAACAAGAGCGAGAAATTTTGCACCGCTTTCTTCACAAAATTTCAATGCTCTATTATGGAGGATGAGACTTATTGTGTAGCTAATTTTAAGCAAATTCCAAAGCAGGAGCCTTATGTTGCCACAAATAAAGACAAAATTGATGAAAAATATAAGTATAAAAAAGTGTCGAACAAGTGAAGAATTCGTAACCGTGGGTTCAATTAACACCAAAATTTATATTAAAGAGTGCTTGAACCGGAGACTTCTCCCTTTTATAAAAGTTCATGACATTTATGCTTTCTTCTTCAGGCTAAGAAACTGTCAAATGAGGATGTCCAAAAATTGACGAAGGCGGTATCCCAAAAGACGTGGCAATTTTGGAGAGGGAAATAATTTCATTGATTCTTTTATATTTTAATTAAGAACATATTTCTTGAAAATGATTCATTTCCATTTGGTTTTTTTTTTATGTTCAAATGGGAGCAGCATATTGACTGCCAGATTTCAACTGGCACACTCTTTATTATTGTTATCTTTTTATAAAAACTTATAAAAAATATTAATTATATTATAAAAGAGAACACTTCATGGTTCAAATTGTGTCCTGTGTCCATATGGAAAAGTAGCTTATGACGAAGATGATAGTTGGCAGATAAAAGTAATTTTGTTAAAGTTAGTTTATTTCTGTAAAAAGTTTTTAGCTGAAAGCATACTAAATAACGTAAGTTCAAACTCTGGTAATAGCTTACAGAAAAATATATGAAATCTGCTTTATATTGGGCTTCTTGTACTTCAGCGCTTTTTAAAAACAGAACTTTGCAATTTACTGAACCTAAACTTAACTAAAGTATTAATATTAAAATGAAGACTGTTAATTGAACAGCGCTAAATAAACATGTTATTTTAATTAAATATATATTTGTATTAGCGAGGGCTTGCCGAAAGCTCAAGTCAATTTAAGTTGTTTAGTTAAATTATTGTTATAAAATTGAAATACATAAATACACATAAGTTATTTTGTAAAATACAATGTGTTTTTAAAATACTTAAGCTAAAAAGTAAACTCATATAAGAATGTGTGTACATATGTTGCTATAAAAATAGTTAATTACTATTCATTCATACGAGTGTGTGCAAGTAGATATTTTTGCGTTTAGCTACTTAAGTTCCATGAGAAAGGTGTTTGTACAATATTATTAAAATTAACATAAAATATTTTGCTCGTAATCGAATTCATATAACTATACACAATATATTTAGTACATTTGTGCTGAAGACGGTAATACCTATGTACGTGTGAATGCAGTGTTGTGCAAAACTAGAAATCTTAGTACAAAGTTATTATGTCGCAGGCAAGCCTTCGGTTAAATTTTCAAACGAAAAGGGTTTGAGGAAGACGTATTTCAAGTACATTGGTCAACTATACAATTCGATGCTTAGTAAAAAAAAGCTTTTCTACATTTTCGATGCTACTTGCCCGGACCAGGTAGGGCGAAAGCCCCTCGTTAAGCAATGGCAAACTTTCGACTGCGTTTCTGCCATGAACAAACTTCGCTCAAAAATCACCTTAAAACTGAAAACTGTAAACTGTATAATATCAAGACGCACACGAAAAATTTGAGGAGAAGTTCGGCTTAACATAAAGCGATATAATGATGTAAAATAATACTCGAGCGCTATAAGGGTTTAACAAATTTATAATGAAACAAATAAATGGTTAAATAACACTGCGGAGCAAAATTTTGCGGTTGGAGATTTTTAAGTCGATTTAGGGTAATTTGGGGGCGCTGATTACGAAAATAATATCAGTTTTGTCAAATTGGCTCTAGTTGTTCAGATAAAGACTTTAAAAGATTTCACGAAAAAGCCTAATTAAAATTACCAATATGGATTTAAATTATATTTTTATTGCGCGCCTGTATAAAAATAATACAAAAATAAAAAAATATATTCTTTTCATTAATTAATTTAAAAAAAATTACAAAAAACTTTTTCTGTAGGACCTCCTATGATGCCGTTGCTCAGGACAATCCCGTATTAAGTTCCAGCAGTAGTCGGTCATCATGTGGTCGTCCCATCGACCTTGGTATGTTTCTTCCATTATTTTTATGTCCTGGTGGAACCGTTCACCTTGTTCCTCACTATAATCGCCTAGGTTGTCCGGGACTTTGTCCGAATGACTATGTAAATAATGTAATTAAATGCTCATTTTACCTCCTAGTTTGCGAAACTTGAGAAGCATATCAGCAACTAGTTTTGTATAGTCTGGTGATTTATGATTTCCCAAAAAATGTTTGACTACATTAACAAAGCTTAGCCAGTCTTCAGATTCAATTTGTGACATATGGTTTAAGAATTCAGTATCTTTTAGAAGGGTACGAATTTGAGGACCATCGAAGACTCCTGCTTTTAATTTTTCCATAATAAGGACTGGGCATTTTTTGCACACATATTCGAAACAGTCACCTGTCTTATCAAGGGCTTTGATGAACTGTTTCAATAGCCCAAGCTTGATGTGAAGTGGTGGAAGAATGATTTTTTCTCGGTTTATCAGTTGGTCATGAACCACATTTGCTGTTCCTACCTCCATATTTTCTCTCACCGGGCAGTCCTTTCTAATCCAACACAGTTCGTAAGCCTGCTACTAATGTTAATAAAAACTCTTAACAAAATCATGACCGCAGGTTTTTTTTTAATTTTTGTTACGCAGTGTAATCAATTTCAATGGGCTTTTAATTGATTCTTTTGATTTTACAAACGGAAAAGATTTTTCTATGAAACTATTTAAATTCCACAGTATTCGCCTTAACACAAAACTTTTGTTAAATTCTTTTATGAGAGTTTTTATTTTTTTATTCAGCCTAGCAGATTCAAACATTTTAACTGAGAAAGCCCCTAGAATATTTTTAACTTCTCATTTAATAAGTTTGGTTTTTTAGAGGCTTCTTGAGTAAAAGTCAAAACGTCACTTTTAGATGGCAACTAGTGAGTTAGATCTTTCACGAAAAACTTCGCTTGGTGTTTTATTGTAGGCATATGTGTTAACCTTTTATATATGTAGCTTAGGATGTATTGATATGAACGAATTTAAAGGCAATTTTAATTGAATGCAGCAGTCGTCTGGTTTCCAATAAATTTGCTCTGCAGTCAAAATTCGAATTCTCTCATATCCTATGTGTTTATTATGCAAAAAATGATTCCATCGAATATCATGTTACAGTATGTAAAAAATTTCAATTTCTTTTTGGAAATAGTTTAAACAGTTGTTTTCTATTATTTACGTTTCTTGAAAAATTTACAAGCGAAGAAAGCATGTTGTTGTGCTTTCAAAACAACATCTTTCCAATAATATGAATTTTTAAATGAAACGGTTTGGCTGGTAAACAATACACATACATATTTGGGCTTAATTTGCCAATTACTTTTCATTCCGATTAGCCAGAGATACAATTTTTCCAATCGAAACCATTTTGTCGGAATCGAAACCAAGAACACCAATCCATTTCGATTTCCAAAAATTAGATCGGAAACGAAATACAGAAAAGGTCTGTATGTGTTTTTATGAAAACTAAAAATTGTTGTCTACATTTTCCACTATACCCTATCTCATATCTGTAATTCATTGTAGTGGCGAGTATTTTCACATTAATTTGCTACAGCGCAGAGAAATTGCCGCCACAAACCTTAAATTCTTTTAATATGCTGCACATTGTGGAATTCAGTCAGAGGTGCAGTAAACTTTTGCATTTCTTGGGAGTGCCTTAAAGTCAGTATATCATTCGAACACTGGAATGATTGCAATTACAAATATATTCACAAAATATTTATTATTATATGTTTAAGTTGAAAGAGCTTTGCTTCCAATATTTCATTGTCATTGCATGTAAGGGTAAATGTGTAAGAGAATGATTTAATATGCGGAGATTTGAACAGATTTATTGCTCTACAGGGAAAATTACTCCAGATAATATTACTTTACAGCGCTATTGTACATGCAGACACATTCGCACACACTTACATATATTAATTCAACCATTTATTTTAAAATATATCAAAATATACTGCAATATATACAATCAAGTTTCTACATTAATTGTCATCAACCAAGGCAAAATTAAAATAAAACAAAAATGCAATTTGCAAATAAAATGCATTAATTTATTCGTAGCTGCAAGGCTATGGAAAAATATGCAATTAAATTTAGCTGGAGTATTTTTTTATTTACTTTTAATGTTTTTTGATACTTTAATGAAACAATACCCAAGCACCCTGCATTAACCATTGGCGGCCAAGCTTTATGCTCACCAGTCGGACTTTTTTTTAAGTTATCATACTGATAGCAGTGAAAAGCTCCATGTCCACGTTTTATCTTATTACATAAGCACTTTAGGTTTGGGATAAGACTCCTCACCATTTCTTGATAACGAGATTGGAAAACACGTTTTGGAAAAACTATATTACGAGCAAAGTCGGTTTTTAGATTTTTTATATTTTAACAAGATTATGAGTAGCATTGTGTTTTAAAGACTGGTTAGAATGAAAACCTTGCGTCCGTGATGGAAAAGTATGGAGAAGGTCTTGTTGACAGTGTGGAACAGACGAGAGCGTGCCACCTCGCTACTTTTGTTAAACGCCAAGTCCGACACAACCACAATTTATGCAACGAAATTAAATCGTTGACGTCCTCATTATAGCATCTCTCCACGCCATGTTAGCTTACAAATTTTTCGCCACGCCTGAAAAGTGCGCAATCTGAATACACGGCGTATGAGTAACATTGCACTTATGGTGATTTGCTTTCTACCAAAAAATGTCGCGTTGTGTCACTGCCCTCTCCTTTTCCGTGTTCGATTCTAAAAAAAATACAAACAGGTGAGAAAATTCGGTATTCGGTTCTTAAAAGTTCACACTCAAATAAGCCCAAAAATATTTTCGGCCCTGAATATCAGCTGATAGCTTAAAACGAATGCATGGGCTAGACAAGGATTGATACTTATTACATATATTTTTGTGTTAATTTGACATTTCGATTTTATGAACAGAAGAAGGCAAAATCATGCATTTTTACTGGGTTGAGTGCAACATTGAACAAATCTTACATCGTTGAGGGTCAACATTTTTAGGTAAAAACGAAAACACCATTAGTAACCGCGTCAAAATAGGAACTTTGCATCCGTGATAGTCGCTCAGAAAACTTGCAACTTACGGAAAGTACAGCATAACAGCAATGAATACAACGAATTTTTTATTTCGGCACTGAGGCGCGGAAAAAATGCAGCCTAGGCAGAATCTGCAACGTTCATTCTACTGTCTCAGCATAAACGCAGTGGACTATAAAACTCCACTTCAAACAATTTTCAAAAGTTCACGATTAAAAGATTTAAATTTTGTTGAAAATTTCTTTAATATTATTGTTGTAGAATGAGCTAAATTTTTTTAAAAAATAAAAAAAAATAAAAAATTGTAATAACTCCTTGTCATAGAGTTATGTTACGCACTATATAACCTTTAAAAATTATGCTCTATCTTTCGGAGTATAGCTATAATATCTGCTAGCTCTACTCACTCTCACTCAAGATGCCACCGAGTCGCCCGTCTGATGAAATAATCGAAGCTGGATCAAACAGTCTACACAAGGGATTGCCTTAAATAGCAGCCGAATTTATTACTAGGTATTGTGCAAAACATTAAACACCGCTTTGTCCTATTTAACTGGTTAGTGACTTATGTTTAATGCTTGGAAAAATTATTAGAGATATTTGTTAAAGTAACAGATTCTTGAAAATTCATGAATTTCCATCAATATTTTGAGTTAGTGCAATATTGTAGAGCACATTTTTAAAAAAATCACAGTGCAAATGCTGCCTAGTTAATGCTATAACTTCGGTTGTAGCTTGAATTTGTAAAAGATCGAATTTTCGAAATATCCTGAGGTCTTAAACTTACTTACCAAAAATTAGAGTTGTAGGAAATCTCAAGGTGACCCTTTCACTCATTTTAAACCTGCTTTATGATTAATTTTTGATTAGCAAATAAGACATGAGATACCAACATGCTGATATTTTATAACTTTACATTGACTAAACAATAATTTGTCTGAACTCAAGGCTATTTTTAATAGAAAAAATTATAGAAAAAACAACAATGGTGGAAGTTACACTTATTTCGAAAATCACCACATCTCCTCATCAGACTTTTACTGGGGATCGAACGCACGACCTCCACGGCTAACTGTACCCGTACTACGTCTATACAAATAAATAGAAAAATTAATATATGAATTTTGCATTCGAGGTAAATCGAAATAAGTAATTTTTAGCTATTTCCATTAAACTGATAACATTTGACGTCAAATTTGACCTAATGAAAAACAAGCATTCGTCTTTGTAGTACAGGGCGCATGAGTAACATTAATCGCAATAATAAAAAGCAAAGATATTTTGCATAACTCTTTTTTGGCATTAAGTACAAGCTTTAAAATTAAACAAGAAACATGCATACATTTGCATATCATTATATATCTACCGACATCTACTACTACTATCACTGCTTACTCTACTTCCGCAACCAGCACTAATTGCAGTGAATAAGCGCGGCTTACAAGCAAAAAAAAAAACAACAAAGCAAAGCGCGAAATTACAATTTTCCCCATGCCTATGCATGAAAGTAGAAATAATTCAGGAAAAATGCTGGAATGCAAAGTTTTAATTTAATTTACACAAAAAGACTGACCTCATTTAAAATCTTGTGAAATAAAAATTATACAAAAGCATATAAAAAACATTCATAAATATATATGTACGTACATATATCACGGCAACGACAAGGAAACCTCCAATGCATGTATATGTGCTTATGTGTGTACGTGTGTTTGTATGTGTGTGCATGCGCGGATGAGTGCTTGTATGTGTCATTAACATTTGAAGTTGCCGGCACACGTCAACTAAGCCGGTTTTAAAATGCCACCAGTGCATTGCACACTTCACTGAACCCATGTAAATATGACGCGCATTACATTGAAAGGACGAGTTGCTCCGCAGTCCTTTGCGCGTCACCAAACTATTAACCAAAAGCAGACAGTCCGAATTCTCACTCACAGCATAACAGGAGATTATACTGAACTGAACAGCAGTTGGTTGAACAGACATTGCAAGCGCTCGAAGCGTAGCACAACCAGTGTATCCTTCGAAAAAATGCAAATGAGATGAATGTGATTTGTTAATTAAAGCATTTGTATGCGTTAAAATCTAAAATCCCTACACCTTTCTGTTAAGCATAGTGGAACTTTGTATATGAACACATACGCTGCCCACTGGAAAACAAAACAAAACTCTCAAATCACACTGTGCACCATTTTCGAAGTAATTACGAGAATCTATAGAACAACTGATTCGGATTGAGAATGAAAGTTTTACATTCTCGTATTTAAAATTTATATGACAAATTTAAGTTTTTAATTACACTCTGGAAAAAGCGAAAATAGTCCAAGCTTTTTTAATGTCTTTCTAGTAATAAAACACTAAATGGATTTACAAAAATTACTTCGAATTTCTGTTAGGGTCTCCTAAGGTTTTCAGGTCGAAGAAAAGAAAAAGAAACTATTTTGCAGTTTTCCGTTCATTATGCCAGCCTGCGAGAAGCTGTTTGCCTGTTCGAGAAAACATAGTCTTCATTATTTTTCAATAAATTATAAGCTTTCTGGATGCCTAGAGCTTCCGCTTGTTAAGTAAGGGGAACGATAAAGATACCTCGGGTAAGGACATATGGCTTAACTCGCTTACCATTTTGGATCCGTATTTTTAAATGGCTGTAAAATCCTCATCATTTACTTTGTTCCTATTCTATTTTGCAATCATTTTCAACTAGTAAAAAACTTTACCGAAAAGTTTTTCTTGAATTCAAATGAGGGCAGGCATTTATTTGATTTTGTCCACAATCCAGAGAGATAGTCAAAGATGCTGCTCTAATGTAGCCTTACAACAGA
The DNA here is from genome assembly GCA_951828415.1 of Anomoia purmunda. NCBI lineage: Eukaryota > Metazoa > Arthropoda > Insecta > Diptera > Tephritidae > Anomoia > Anomoia purmunda. The sequence goes on along the minus strand of OX639996.1, from coordinate 27,332,131 downwards.
ACCGGCTCCAAATTCGAGATTCTGGTTCAGTTTTTGGTACTATATATTAAACCGTTTTCTTGTACTATATATTAAACAGTATAGGCTTTGATTTTACTTTAATATCAGACAATTTTTTTTTATCTTTTGGAAAATCAATTCAATGTAAATTTATTTTATTTGAAGATGAACTGTAGAGGCTGGTTATACAAAAAATGTCGACTGCCCAAATTGGGAACACCATCATTCTAATCTAAAAACAATAAGTAGATGTTAGGTAATGTAGGTATGTCGGGCGCACTCCTTATTTAACAAGTGTATTAGGAATAAATATATATGTACATATGTATGTGTATACCTATAATAAAAAAATTTTCGAGTACATCATTCATAAATGTATAAATATATTGGCTTAGTTTGCACTCTTGAAACTTCCCTATGTTGGCGATAATAAATATTTAATGTGCACTTATTTTCTAATTGAACTTAGACTTGAACAGCTCTTAAGGTGCTCAGTGCTTGAACAAAGTTGTACTATTATTATTATTGGTATTACTACTATTATTTGCTAAGGAGAAAAATGTTACGATGTATGTAGAAATGTGGCCAAATCCAATACCACGTTTATACAAAAAGTTCCAAAACTTAGGTTTGGTAGCTCTGATTAGGGGCCGTAGGCCGCTAATTGTGGAGTTTTTTCTTTCAATAAATAACATTTTATGAAATGAGTTTTATTATGCGCTGAAAAATGAAAAAAAAATATTATTATTTTGTAAGTTTTACCGAACACTCACTGACCTACATAACTACATCTATACACAGATATATTTATAACCACTTACCAAACACAATTCGAAACGCACACAATGATTACACTGCGGAACAAAATTTTAGGGTAATTTGGGGGCGCTGATTACGAAAATAATATCAGTTTTGTCAAATTGGCTCTAGTTGTTCAGATAAAGAATTTTAAATATTTTACGAAAAAGCCTAATTCAAATTACCAATATGGATTTAAATTATATTTTTATTGCGCGCCTGTATAAAAATAATACAAAAATAAAAAAAATATATTCTTTTCATTAATTAATTTTAAAAAAATTACAAAAATCTTTTTCTGTAGGACCTCCTATGATGTCGTTGCTCAGGACAATCCCGTATTAAGTTCCAGCAGTAGTCTGCCATCATGTGGTCGTCCCATCGACCTTGGTATATTTCTTCCATTATTTTTATGTCCTGGTGGAACCGTTCACCTTGTTCTTCACTGTAATCGCCTAGGTTGTCCGGGAATTTGTCCAAATGACAATGTAAATAATGTAATTTAGTGCTCATTTTAGCTCCTAGTTTGCGAAAATTGAGAAGCATAGCAGCAACTAGTTTTGTATAGTCTGGTGATTTATGATTTCCCAAAAAATTTTTGACTACATTACCAAAGTTTAGCCAGGCTTCAGATTCAATTTGAGGCATATGGTTTAAGAATTCAGTGTCTTTTAGAAGGGTTCGAATTTGAGGACCATCGAAGACTCCTGCTTTTAATTTTTCCATACTAAGGACTGGAAATTTTTTGGACACATATTCGAAACAGTCACCTGTCTTATCAAGGGCTTTGCTCTCTTGCAAGGGAAATAAAATATATAAACCAACGAACTACTTGTTTTAATAATTTATATAACAAAACTTATTGAGGAATAATTAAATTAATACAACTGGAACTGTGTCATATAAATTTTTTTCATTAATTTCTTAAGCTTCGTTTATCTCAAGAACTAGAGTCAATCCAAAAAAAGTAAAAGCACAGCTCGTCAGCCTGCTACTAATGTTAATAAAAACTATTAACAAAATCATGACCGCAGGTTTTTTTTTAATTTTTGTTACGCAGTGTTGTACATTATTTGTTTGTATTTCTCTTCTAAGAACTCTATTCTGTATATAAGAACACTATTAACATATACGGCGTCATATATTTCCGAATACTCCTTTATGTTGACTTTTTTAAACTCACTTTTACCCGTAACAATTATTTGCGGTCCCTTTTTTAAATTGATTAAAAATCTGCTATTTTTACGGTACTCTAAGTGAGCAACTCTTACTCATTTAAATGGTGTCCAATACATAATTTTGAACATTAACAACAGCTTAAGAATTTTTTACCACCTTCTTGCCAAAGCTTCTGCTATAATTTACCCCATGAGAAATATACATAGAACTTGTTTTAATTACTTTAAGTACTATATCAACTTACTTTTAACTAACTTACTAATTTAACTAAATTGAAATAATACAATGTATACTTGAATTTAATTTCTGCAAAAAAAATTCCCTGGAATTCTATTGAAATCTAAACAAAGGTGCAATAGTTTTGCTAAAAATCGGTTTTTCCTTCCTTTAATAAAATGCACCTTAGCTTTTAAATGTATTTTAACCTATGATTAGGAATACTGTATTTATACATAAAGTAAGGAGGATAAACTAACATAAAAACCATCGTATGAGACGACAAAAAAAGCCAATATATAAAAGTGGTTCAATCATGCGGCAGTAGATCTTGCATAAATTGGTTATTAGGATAGCTACATTGCTGTTTAAACTCATCAGGGAGTTTTTCATTTCGTGATGCTATCATTTCTAAATAGTTTTCAATTTGTGTTCATGTGTTTTTCCATAAGTACGTCCTCATCTTTATGAGATGTGTAGGAAATTTTTAATCTACCTACTTATATATTAGCCGTTTATACCAAACAGAGTCAAGAGCATTTTTAACAGAGAAAAGAGCTAAAGCCTGCGGGCTTTCTTTAATTAAAACTTAATTTAACGTGATTCATCTGGCAGCACGTCATTTTAATTAATAAAATTGGTTCACTTATTTTTTGGAACTTGCTCAAATATTTTTCCGAATAGATTGATTTCCTTACATATAAGTCTAGCGTTTTTATTAAATTGAGAATATACTGTAGAAGTTTAAGAAAAGGAACCGATATTGCGACTGCATTAATTATTTCTCAATTAAAAAAACTATTATATTTTGATCAACAATATAAGGAAAATATATTTTGACGTAAATAATCACCACTAATTGGCGGTATACAAATTTTGGTGGAATTTTTCTCTTTTAAGTTATTTACTTCCTCCTTCATGTCTGATTCGCAATCAAAAAGGGATTGTAGAGGTTTCCAAAAGTTTCAATTTTAAGTTTTACGGAATTGAGACACTTCGTTTTCATCGTAGCACTTTCCAACAAATTTCGCTGTTTTACTTTCTCGCGTTTCTTCATTGGCTTTGGCTTTGTAAGTATTAAGAAAAATGCGTCATATATTAACGAGCACACAATATTTACTCCTTGAAGATAGTAAATATATTTACTGTTTGATTCATATATGCAGATAAAGGAACATTTTCACTTTAATAAACTTCCATTTATGAAAGTTTTTTCACAAATTCATGTGTGTGTCACAATTTTTCCACGCACATTAGATTATATTGCGGGTTACTTAAAACACAGCTTCATTACTCTGCTTAGGCGCCTGCAAATATGCTTATTTGCTGTTTCTTGCAGCCCAATTCAAACGTTTGTTTATTCTCTAATTTTTATATACTTTATACACGAATTTTTTCCACGAAGACTATTCACTCTCACCTTTTAGATGTCTGTCAATAGTAATTAAGTATAACGTTTTCCGAGGGGTTGGGAATGAAATTTGTATTAAGATAATTGCAGCTGTGTACGCTCCGTTTGAAGTGTCCACATAATAAGAGAAATGCTTTAACTAGATTAATTTAATATTCTTGAAAGTTTTTTAAAAAATATATTTTAATTTAATGAATGAATGTAAAAGTTTATTGCTGCTGATATTTTTGTTGTGAAAAAATTTGTTTGACTTGTGACGGAAATAATTTTCGGGAATGTTTAGTTAAACAAAATATAAAGCATCCATGTTTATCTCCACAACTGGTCCTATAAAGGCTGTCACTTTCAAAAATTTCCGGAGCGGGAGGAAATCTATTGATAGGGTTGCTGCAAATAAGCGACTGCATATGCTGTTCATAGATCCATCACAATATCCGCAACAATGCGATTGATCAGAAGAGGAATAGGCAGAAAGGGCAAACGGTAGGATTTAGCCATCTGTAAATTTGCAAGCATTTGCTAATTAAACGGAAAACGTATAAACTATGCTCGTTAAAATGGGAATTACACTTAGCGACGTTTGCAAGAAAAGCAATTTTTAGACCATAGAGTTTCACAAATCTAATATGGAGCTTTAAGGAGAATTGTCTGGCTAAGTAAAGTCCATAATTTTTCTTTTTCTTACTATAATTTTAATGATGGTTTTGTATTAAAATATACATTTTCTTAACATTTTGAAGAAATAATATTTCATATTAGTACAAAAGATATGCGCGAATCAAAGTGCCAATTAAGAAAGCGTTTGCAATTTTCCTCGGAAAAAAAGTTCCCTCGATCTTCGTACTACAAAAACAAAAAGGAAGGTGAGAGCTTATTCTGGCTCTTTATGTGAAAAAGTTCACCGTTTATAACCGATCGCTCGACAAACTTGTAAATTTTTCCTGTTTTTTGATGTTTTGAATGACCTCTTTGAATCATTTGATGCTTTCATTGGTAATATAAGTCCTCAACTCTGGACTGGATGATGTTGTTAAAGAAATGATATTTATTGAATGTATCACTTAATATTTTTGAATCATTCTTCTTTATTCGTAAATAAGAATATTTAGAAATCTTTACTAAAACAACAAATTGGTTGATTAAAGAGATTAAACTACTTTAATCATATTTGCAATTTTTATTGACTACTTTGAACTAACCAAGCATTTAGAATTTTAAAATTTATGAAGCTCTACCGCTGTACGATCCACGTCTTTTTTTCAAAACTTCAGCACATCCCTAAATGGATCTGGGAAGTCAATCCAAATATCTAATATGGGTAATTCTAATTCCCCTTTTCTAATTGATTAAAAATCTTATTTTTTTTTTGTATTTTTGTCAAATACCGCCATATGAGAAGTTGGCATAGTTGTTTCACGACTATCAATAAGCCCTCATACCGTTAGTGAACGAATGGAATAAGGCATCTCGTGAATGATATTTGGGATAGCGACTATTAGATTAATACCGAAACCTTTTTCTTTCTCTATTGCCCAATTATTTATTTCCCTTATGTTGCATTTCATTCATTTCTAATATCCGGATATCCGAATACTATATTGATATTGATCCAGAAGCTAAAATAATAGTAATCCCCATATCTGAAAGTATTCTGCTTTGGTATTAATTACTACAACAAGTCCAGACATCGAATCCACGGTCACCTCCTACAGAACAGTAATTTACAAGAAATTGTGATATTCGATATTTTATTGCATCAAATTCGCTCTAAATTGATACGAAAAGTTTAATTATAGAGAGGTGAGTAAAAATCTAAATTTTGGAATAATACGTAATACGTTAAAAGTTGAGAATAACCGAATATCGATATTTATTGCCGAACCTAAGCAAACCGAACTTCGCTCAATTTTAAAATGAAAACGTAAAGGCGAATTCGTACATGGTGGTGTTATAAGTACAACTACAAATTTTCCATTTATTTTGTTTTTGCTTTTGCGGAAGAGTTGTCAAAATTTACATACACTTTGTTCTTGTTTTTACGGTTTTTGAAAGCCCATACGCAAAAGCAAAAACAAACGACATGTTACTGAATAAAAAAAAATCAAACCGGCTGCTATAATAACTACACCTTATATGGATTTTCCTTGCGACACGTTTTTATAGTTCGGATTCACCCAAACTTAGACTCTTCTTTACTTATTTTGGTAGATTTTAAAAATGATGTCGTTCAAATGAAGAATCACCGCAAATAACGTTTTAAGCGAAAATTTGTGAATACCTCTTTTTTTTGAGAAAATCTCCGTTTAGGAGAGTATTTGAAACTGAAAGATGCCCAAAAAAATTAGTTATAAAAAATTGTCATATACAATGTTTTTTTCGACGTGACCCTTCAAAAGGTTAGCTTCGCGGGCGAGGTACATATGAAGGCGTTTCTTGAAGTTATCTGCAAATAATCTGAGAAAATTGACTGCGATTTTCCAATGAAAAGCATTCTGCCGCTATTGCAGGATTCGTGGGCAATATTTCAAAACTTTCCCCGTAAGATACTTTCATAAAAAAATCGCAGGGACTTAAACATCTCTAGCCAAATGAAAAAACCCACATTACAAATTACTGAAAATCTTATCGTTCACGCCACCAAGCACACCGACCTCCTCTCTTTACCTAGTCAGGGAGGCGTGCAGTGGTTTTCTGAAATTTCAGATTTAATTATGCCGCATCCTATATGTATAAAAAACAACTCGCATGCATACATTCGTAAGTAAATATGTATGCACATCCGATATCAAATAAGGTCTAATATTCTTCACTACTACTTTATATTTATTATAATTTATCTTATAATTTGTTTCATTCCTCTTCTCATTACACAGATGAAGGCAATCACGCACTGCAGGAGTTCCTTGCCGCACGTAATCCGAAGCAGCAGCATAGCAGCACTTTGGAATCGTACTTAATCAAACCGATACAGCGCATCCTCAAGTACCCATTGCTTTTACAACAGTTGCGCAATCTAACCGATTCGCGTGCCGATGAACATCTACACTTGTGCGGTGGGTACTTATGTTTATCTTTATATTTATAAACGTAAATGTGTATGTGATATATGTATGTATGTATGTATGTTTGTATTTGGAAATAAAGTATGTACTCAAGTATTTATACACACACGCGCGCATGGATACTCATAATTATTTCTCAGCAATAGCCTTCGACAACACTCGAGTATTTCAACGTATTTAATATTATAATCTTAATAATATGATTATTTTTACTCTATCCACGTACTTCACATTTATTTGTATAGCTATGTATGTATGTGAATTAATATTTTATGTTTCTATTTGAATTGCAGAGGCTCTCAAGGGCATGGAAAAAGTGGCCGAGCATATCAATGAAATGCAACGAATACACGAAGAATATGGTGCTATATTCGATCATTTATTCCGACAGCATCAGAAGTCATGCAAGCAGCCCATTGATTTGAGCCCAGGTAGTTAAAATAATTGTGCTGCACAAATACATATCAATAAAAAAATACTAATTATTCGATTGCTTTTCAAAAAGTGAAAGCACAGTTATGTGAAAAAGAAGCATGCCATGGCCAGTTCTGGTTATCCTTCTTTTGTTTATTTTATATTTGTTATTTTTTTATAACAACAGATTGACCAGTTTTTAGTATTCTTCTCTTGTTTGTTATTTCTTTTTTATAAAAACCAAGCTCAAACACCGTATTAATTCGCATTTCAAACTTTGTACAAACTCTGTGAAAACTTTGTGGAAAACTCACCAAAATTTCGGCAAATTTTTCCAAATTTTTAATTCGATTTATTATACAAATAATAGTAATTTAGCGTTTATGCCATAGCTTGATGTTTGGCCTAACTGTAACTGTTGTAGCACAACCGCTATTAGAAAATCCTTTTCCATAATTGTTTATATTACTTGTCCCGGCCATTTTTGAACCCGGGACATACCGAATGAAGTGTGAAACTGTGTATTTAGAATTTTAATAGAAATTTGTTGCAATTTTGTGGAGTTTTCCTATTTTTAATGTCCAGAATATCTAAAATTTGTCAAAAAGTCGCGGCCCTGTTTTCTTAAAAATTCAAGGATAGTGAAACTGCAACTAAATTTGTGTGGCCCCACTAACAAATGCTTACCATGAGTGCACGTTTTAAACCCAAATATTTAGTGAATTGGGCAAGAAACGCAGATAACTTAATCAAATCTATTCAGAGAAACCTCAGTCTGTAAATTTTTTTTCTTGACTGTATAGAACTTTAAAAGTATCTGGCCAAAAAGACAAATGATGGATTAAGGGCAGTGGTTTCAAAAACTGAAGGTTGTTCAATTCAAAAATCGTTTGCGAAGCTACTCAGCATTATGCTCCCAAAACTTCGAATCATAATTTTAATCCATTCTAAACAGTTGAAGCTCGTGAATTGTAATATGGTGCGATGACGCAAGTAGTTTGTAATAGCCCAAAGGAACCCATATGGTTATAGACATAAATAGTTACCAAGCCCACATGACGGTATTTTTGGAAAATCAAAAGAATGTAGCTTTATAATATAATTTGCTCAAATTTGGCACACTGGATTGGGTTTTAGAAATAAATAGTATGTTGGTAAATGTTTTTTTTTTCGAAAAATGCCACGCTCACTTTAGAGCAAAAAGGTACAGGGGGCTTAGCACCATTTTTGCCGCATAGCTTTAGGCGCAGTAGTTAAAACAATTGTCATGTCATGAGGTTTGTCATTGGCGTGAGAATAGGACGGTTAAAGTGAAATAAGCAAATTGTCCTAAATAATTATTCAGTTAGTATTTATTATGCTAGTAATTTATTCAAATATATGCACACTATCTCAGACCAATTACAATTATCAAGTGAACTTCAGAGTAAGCACTTGTTAATTAGCTAAACGATACAAAAAAAAAACTTTCTAAATATTTACTATCTTCCTTTCATTATGCAATTCAGGTGACCTACTCTATTATGGTGGCGTTGAGTGGCTTAACATTTCCGATTTCCTTGGTAAAATCAAGAAGGGTCTGGAGTTGCACGCTATGTGCTTTGTTTTTAAATCAGCGGTTGTGTTCCTTTGCAAAGAACGTTTGCGTCAAAAGAAGAAACTTATGGTAAGAATACTCTTTTTGCACTCCATATTATTTAACAGATTTATATAAACCATAATTGCATTTCGTTTTCCAACATAGGGGGTGTCGAGTAAAAACGCTCCCAACGAAGTCGAAATCATACGCTATCAAGTGCTCATACCAGTCACCGAGGTGCAAGTGCGCGCCTCTTCGGCTAAAGATATGGACTCGCACTTCCTATGGGAATTGATACACTTACGTTCGCAACTACAGCGTCGTTCTGAGAAAGTTTATGTGCTCTCGAATAGCACGGCAGACTTTCGTAACGCTTTCCTCAAAACTATACGTCAAATCATACGCGAAAGTGTACGCAACATGTCAATTCCGATGAAGGGATTCGGTAGTTCCGGCTCAGTTTCGGGTATCTCATCGCAAGGTGGCGGTTCGGGCAGCTCCCAAACGCTGGAGCGACCAAAGCAACAGGTCTTGGAATACATAGTTCATCATAAATGCTAGCATACTTTTTTTTGTGTATAATTTATTTAATTTTGAATGTAATTACATTCGTATTTTATTTTGCAGATAACAATCATTCAAGGCTCCCAGACTTTGGGTAAACCGAAAAAGAAGTCCGGTTCACAACGTCATTCCGCCGGCAACATCGACTATGATAATCTTTCGGGCAGCCAAGAGGCTGATGATGTGCCAATGTTGCATCATCATCAGCATCAGATGCAGCTGCAGCCAAGTGGTTTCCGTGGACGCAGTAAGACTGTGGGCGATGCTACAGGTGAGAGTACAAGTTAATATAAAGTCGGCTTTAAGGTTAATAGTAGCTTTGTGAGATAATTTTTAATAGGCTATCTATCGAATTAAACAGCAACTTACCCTAAATTCGACTATGACTGAGCGCTATTAATTTTAAAGTCAGCGTTCAATTAATTGACTTTGAGAAATTCCCTATTTCACTCCATTCGAAAGTCAATCTAGTCAGTAATTAAATGCAGGGCAGTGTTTTCATATAAGCGTTATAAAGTCATGTAATTGCAGTACTGGAATTTTAAGCTTTGAAAGTTTAATGTTATAATACATTCTTCTTTGTGCTAGAATTGTATTTATTTACTATTTACGCTAATCAAAATTGACAACCCCATTTTTATTTTCTTTCTCTATTATTTTTTGTCTCTCTCTCAACTACATATTCGGCATCAAAATATTCGGATACTATCTTTTGTTTTAATACATTTCCACGATTTTTCGATTTGCTTTACTCTCACAAACTACATAGACGTAATCTCCTCTTCTATAGATCCACAGCAACAGCATCAAAAGCATATGCAGCATCATCAACAACAAATGCTGCATCATCATCAGCAAATGCATCAGAGCGATATTGAGCGGATAGATCCGGGTACCAAATCTGAAGGGGAAGAAGACTCCCAGCACGGCACAATCAAAGCAAAGGCCACGTTGGGCCGTACTCCCAATCATTTGACTCTAAGGTATGATAACAATAGGATACATAAATAATATATACACATGCACATGCATTTAATGAAATTTTCATACGATTTCGAACTTCCTATTTAGCAGTAGTAATCATTTTTTAAAAATCGTTATTTTATTTACATAAATTTTTGTTTAATTATCGCATAGAGCTTATTATTATTCAGTATCTTGTTTTGTTTAGAAAGATAGATTTTTATCTTTTATTGGTACTAGGTAAAACAGAAAATGATTCACTGGAATATTTTTAAAGATTTTAAGCAATCCATGAACAAAGTTCTTAGTTGGACCAGGTACTGGATCTCCGGCCGACCACAAATCCCACGCGAAACCTCTGCGCCGTCTCATGGCAGCTGAAATGACCGCCATGCCCCGTCCATCGCATCTCCTGCACTGCGTTGGCGCCAGCTTTACATCCAGCAGTTGGAGAGTCCGGACATTCCAGTTGCATTTCCGTAAATCGTAGTCCTCGTTACGTTTGCTATGGCCGTCAACGTTGCGGGGGTAACTATCCGAGCCTTGTTGTCTCTTTTCATTGGAAATGTGGCGGTTCTTTATCACAGCGAATAACTGATTTCTGAGGCATTACCGGAATTGATGCATATTTCTATAGCAAGCGGCTTGCTCCAAGACAAACTTTCGGCACTTCCTCCATAATTAAATCTTCTAGATAGACAGCCTGTTTGGCAAGCTCGTTTGCTTTTCATTCCCTTCTACTCCCACCACTTGACACCTGGAACCCGAGTTCTCTTTACATGGACTTTGTGTTTCGTTATTAATAGTACTAGATTCGTCTGCTCGGTGTTATTGCTTAGCCCAACTCCGTTAGACCAGTTATTTAAATGCCCTTCGCATTTGTTCCATCAGGGAGCTTAGTGTTGAGAGGCATAGGAGATGGCCGGTGCCAAATATTAATGTAAAACTAAAGTAACTATTCTGATATCATATAGCGTTGTAAAAAGCAAAAAAATAAACGAATAATTTGCATCATTATCGTTATGGTTATCACTAAGTGCTTTCTAAATAGTTTCCTTACTTTATTGGTACACTTTATCGCAGTGGTTTTTGCATTCGGTTGGTTTTCCAAAGTGGCATCAATATTTTCGTAATTTCTTACCAAATTTGGCATTGGAGACAAACCGTTTTCGACGTTGTGTCTTCTGCAGTGTCACGTTTAATTTCAGTGTTAATACCTGATCATAATGTTACCATACCAAAGCCCATGTCGTAGTTGAGACAAGAGAGACAAGAGAGAAACATCAGTTTATAAAAAAAATATATAATATCAGTGTCACTGACAAACCTCCGTGAAAAAATTTTAAAACAATTGTCTGTCATTTCTTGCTGGCTAACAACTATTTATGGTATAAAATCAAGACTTAGAATAAAAATTGAAGAAAAGCTTCTGCTAAATAGTATTGTTAAATCTTACTAATTTTTATTGATTTATAAGTTTGCTGTAAAAAATGCATTAGTTTTTACTAAATATTTAATACTTATTTAATAAACTTGGCTTTTTTATGCATTGATTTATGTTATTCTTTTAAAAGCTCTCACCTTAAAATCATACCTGTACATATTGAAAAGCTAATCGATAATATTTTGTTCTATTTCTTCCCATTTTTTTTTCTTTCTAATTTTCGGCATCGCCTTGCTCTTCTGTGCTCTTTATAATTGCCCGCTTGAAAACATACTCACCACACCTCCTTCACCATTACCAACACAACCACAATCACTATCAAATTGCGGTTTAATTCCAACTATAATTATCCACACCGTTACCACAACCAACCACAATTTCATTATGCAGCACCACATCAACCCTATCGGTCGGCAGCACTGGTAGTCAAGCGCGTTTGATACAATCATCCCATCCGCCATCGAGCTATCAGCCAGTACTCATGAAAGATTTAGGTAAGACTAACTCAATAACAAACGCACTATCGTCTTCCCCTCAAGCAGAGTTCATGGAGGCCACTGCATCAGCGACAGTGAGCTCTTTGTCCGCAGCTATGGAGGCCACGGATCAAATGATGTTTATGATCGAAGAGATGGGCATAGAGGTCGACGAGATGGAGGAGGAGGCGGAGGAAGAACAGAGAGAAGAAATAGATTATATACTCGAATCCGATTTGCAAGCTGCATCCGTAGCAGCAGCTTTTAATTTAAGTTTAGGTAGTAGTGGTAGTCGAACTCTATATACAACAAATAATACCACTGGTGTAACGAGTGTTTCAACAATTAAGAATAGTAGTTTAGCCACTACGAGTAGTGGTAATGGTAATAATTTACATTGTGTTTCTACTCCCAAACGTTTGTCGCCACGACAATCGCCCAAAGCAGATATCGAAGTAATTGAAATATTCGCTAATGAGCTAAGTCAATTGACCGCTGCTCAGCAAGTATCGGTTGTGCATCATTCATCAAAAGAGTCTTCCAGAAAGTCAAGTAGCCGTCAAGTAAGCATTGGTAGCAGTAGCAGCGGTAGTAGTAGCAACGGTGCTACTACCTCCGCTGGCGATGTAATAGCGCATGTTGTAGATAAACATTTAAGTGATCTCGAACACGAACAGTTCACCGACACAACATACGATATCGCGGCCTACATGGCCAATCTCAAAGAACAGGCGCTTGAATCACAAGATCTGCAAATGGACGTACAGGATCAGCAGCAAAATGACTCGAGCTTGTCGCCAGAACCTCAAACTGTTGTGGAAAATACACAGCAAACGGTGGTGGCAGAAATCGAATCGCCACCGCGGCCAGCCACAGAATCGGATAGTACTGGTACTACAACTGGCACTTCGGAAAAATCGGAGGACGAATCAGAATATGCTACGTCAACGGCTGGGCATCATGTCGTCATCGACAAGAAGGTCGATAAGATATTCAAATCGAAACCCTCAGAGAAAGCGCAAAAATCAAGTAGCGGTAGCAGTAGTAGCATTGCTAGTACGGGCGCTAAGCCAAAAGTCGCGAAATCACCACGTCAAAGCATATACATTTCACCCGATCGCTCCAAATCGCAAGGCAGTTCGCCAGTACGCATAATTAAAATCAAATCACCACGTTCCAGCGTCAGTGAGCAGGGTAAACGATTAAGTGTTAGCTCCAGCCGTGACTCTTCAGCCGATCGTCTTTCTGGCGGGCGACGCACACCCAGTCCACGTCGCAGCTCGGAAGGTAGCGGTATATTGAAACGACCCGCCAGTCCTGCAGGTGGCATTTTGAAGCCACCGCCAAGCCCCAGCAAATCGAAAAGTCCCGACCGCAGTTGCCTAAAAAAACTCGCACCCTCGCATGACTGCAGCGTTGAATCGCTTTCACCGCATATTTCACCACGCGATAGCATTGAACGCCTATCACCCGATCGCGCCGGCATCAATCTCTGTCAACGACATTCGCCGCGCAGCAGCTTCGACAGCCGTAGCTCCGAAACAAACCTCGATATACCACGCACGTCGCTAAAATCGCCACGTGGCAGTTTCGAATCTCGTTCACCTGAACGTTACAGCCGTAAACGCAGTCAATCTGCGCATGGCAGCTATGAAACAGAACAACGCGCAGCTGCATTAGCCGCCTCCGAAGCCTACTATCAGTACTATCCAATATACGATAATCAAACGTGTAGCGATCATTATATTTCAACTGCAACAACGAACACACCACGCGACCCTGCCACTGCGGCAAGTACGCGTCGCTTAAGTAAATCATTGGAACGTTCAACATCGCGTGAAAGCACAACAAGCAGCTCGTATCGGTACGGCGTCTCACCAGAACGCATCTATACGATCAATACAATGGCGTCTGGACCGTTACGCTCGCAGTCGGCTGAAAATGCATTTGCGCGCTACACTTATGATCCGCATACGGGCCAACATTATCAAATGCAACAGCCGGATGTAGCCACCGCCGCTCCGCCAGCTGCATTCATGTACACTCACGAACCACAGTGTCCACATGAGCGTATCGCCGCCTATCAACTCAGCTCGTCGGCGCCCGAGTACACGACTTGCATTGATTGTTTGTATCAGAAGAAACCCTCCTAGCATAAGGCCCGCGTACGGCAGAGTCGTACGCGGAAGAAGACACCACGTGGCATTGTTCAGCCACCAATGGCAACGGCGTCGGGCATGATTTGTGCGGCCAGCTTTGATCCAGACGCGGCCGTAGCGGCGGGTGCTAGCGAAGCGAGTGGATGTGTGGATTGTCACGACTACTACGAGATACACGTGTAAATAACTAAGGCAATGAAATGTTAAACATGAAGAATAATTCATGTGGCAAAGTAAATTCAACAAAAAATAAATAGTTTTAGATATACTTACATACTTATCCTAGATATTAATACGCAAATATTGCGAGATCGTTAGAAATAAACATGTTGCCATCCAAAATTCCTCGACTTCAATTTTTTCCTTGTCACAGGATTTTTTGAAAAACTTATACTTATAGTAAAGTTTGTATATGTAAAAAAAAGTTGTTGCAACCTTTAGTAGGATTTGCATTTAAAACAAAGTATTCGACATTTTTGTTTAGATCGTGTAATATTTTTTTTAGCCGTGAAATATCTATAATTAATTTTGATATGTAAGTTTGTAGCAATGATTTAAGTTAAATGTGTGCGATTTTTAGAAAACATAATTCAAATGCGTGCTATAGATATAGAATAAGCGGAAAGGTATCGGAACTATTTTTGAACGTCTTCTTATTGTATATCCAAAATATGTAGTATAAGATGGTTTTGAATAACATACTTACATGTGTACATATGTATGTATATATTTACATATACGTATTGAAAATATTTGGTGATTATCATTTAAATAACTAGTAAATTTGCTATTCAATAACTAGTAATAAGTAAGTAAGTAGTATAGTAGGGCGGGTCAATTTCTACAGCAGATTTGTTCGGCTGGCGCAGGACTATTCCACATGAAATTCAACCGGAGAAAGCAAAGGTCTAAATGGAATTTATATCTTAGCAAAAATGGGGGTTTTCCTTAGCAACTTTTTCTTTTGCTTACATTTATATTTACATTTTTATAGAAAACATGGCATAAGGTGTGTAGTGTCTACACTGGTTCATAAATTTAAACGTATGCATATTTTTTATTGGGACAGTTAATGGAAACTGTATTCAAAAATTCGCGTAACTACACCCAATGCGTCGTAGGTGTGATATGTTGCCCCTAATTGTAAATCTTTGCGTAGAATGCGGTTTAAAGATGTTATCTCTGCACATTTAAGACAATAAACCACTTTCGAGTAGGGAGTCCAGATATTTCGCGAGCAGACGCTCTTCATGTTCGAGATTCCTTGAAGTTATCAATCAGTCGGAGCGCGGTTGATAAACCTATCCCCTTGAACTTCTGCTGCCATTTTCTAATCAATTGAATTGAAGGAGATTCACTTCTATGCCGTATGTTGTAATTAGCGCAAATATTTCGTTGCGCTATAGTCGAAGAATCGTTGTTACGCTCTCAGAACCAACGTTGCGCTCTACTGAATGACGCCAAGGCACTAAATTCCCATTGGCTACTCTTTCATATCGTAGCTTCTCCTCTACACACCGCCATGGCTGCTCAACACAGTTACCGTTTCAAATGCAAACGGACTTTTGGTTCGTTCTGTGTATGAATGTCTACTAATTCTATTTCTAATGGTATATGATAATATTTTTTACAACTTTTATGACAACACTAGAAAAAGCAAACGTAACTTAGCAAGGCGAATTCATACAAGGTGATAGCATCCCATGAGCTGAATGCTTGTTCTTCTCTCTGAATTCGCTAGGTTGTTTTGTTTGCACAAACAAAATACATAAGCAAACTGGGCGAATTCAGTTTTTGTCATTTCACTCGCAAAATTAACAAAATACATGAGCAATAGTAGGCGAATTCAGATTTTGACATTTCACGCGCAAAATTACACAAACAAAATACACAGCGGATTCGCGTTGTGTATCGTGCTATCACCTTCTATAGATACACCTTGGCAAATTGATTTTAGACTCATGGTTTCTTCAGCAAATTTTTTAAAAACTTCATGGAGTATACTTCTAGGCCATATCCGTATAGTAAAAATAAAATGGCCCGGCCTAATATATAATTATATGTAAAAATATTTAAATGCGGGTGCATTAGAGGTTTTCAAACCAATGCGAGAAATTTTCAAGTTGTTTCGTTTTCTGATTTCTCTGCATTTTTTAATTGTATTATATACATATGTATGTACATATAAAAACTTGGATTACAAAATTCAATTCCGAAGGTAAGAGTTAAATAGACCGGTATCCATTTCAAAATAAAAAAAATATTGTTGATAAAGGGCAATGTCATGACACTGCTTTACAAATATCAAAAAGTACATGCTTGGGAGTGAGTTACTATTGACCTACTAAGCTCGAACATACATTTTGTTTTAAATTTTTGTATGAAAAGGTTTTTGAGATGCCGGTAATTTTTTATGTTTGGGGTATCACTTCATTCAAAAATGTGTTTTGTTTAATTGTTAGGTGCAATTAACGCAAGCTGTACCTTGTTCGAAATCTTGCAATGCACTTAAAATTAGATGATAATTCGATTTAGGTAATATTAGGCTTATGAAATGCTTTTGCAAAAGAGACTACTTTTTAATTGGTATTAACAACTTTTTATAAAAAAACTACTTTTAAAAAAAATTAATAAAACTGCAATAGTTTTACAAAGTTTCGAATTTGACCAGCTACAAAAAGCAAGTCTTACCTCAATTATTACAAGCTGTATGTCATAAGCATATTTAATTGTCCTTCGAACAAGATAGTTTTTGCGCTGATCGTACTTAACAATTTAGCCATATAAATTTTTTATCGAAGTGATGCGCCAAACGAATTACGAATTATACAAATTAGAGATAATTAAGTTTTAAAGAAGTGACACCCCAAATAATAATAAAATAAAAATACAAAATGACCGTTATCTCATGATGTACTCATACTCAATAACCCCAATAGGTATTATTTGGCTATACAGTATCATTAAAACTATCATATTGCTTTTTATTAAAAAAAAAATCACCTTTGATAGCTGAAGCTGTAGAAGCGAAAATATAAAATGCATGTGAATTGAAAATTGGGTTGTCCAACACTGATATGCACGAGTATGTGAAATGGAAGTGAGTACGGTTCTATTCGAAAATCGAAACAACTTCGAAAATTTCGACACCCTTACAATACATGGATTGTAGCAACACATAATTTAACATTGTACAGGGAAAACAGCGTATTTAAAAATAAATTTAGGTTTAAATTAGATAAGCCTTACTATAAGATATGGAAATATTTTAAATTGATTAGATTGTTTTTTTTTTTTTAATATTTGATCTATGTAAAAATGTCGTCCTCGATTCTGATTAGTTTTAGCTAAAATACTAACTTAGTTAGGTTTTGGAAATAAATAAAATATCGAGTTATATACGTGAAGTAGATATTTTAATACTTGTAAATAAATTTGCGCTGTAACTGAAACCAGTCTGCACTTTGTTTCTGAAAATTTGCCTACACAGTAACGAAATACTTGCTCGATTTGTGAAAGTTAACTTTAATTTTATATGAGCGAAATGTGAGGTTAAGACATACATATGTATACTGAAACATTTCATGTGAAATATTTTCGTTGAACATTTTAGCCCATTAGCTCGCACCTAAAATTGTCGTTTGACTCTTACATCAATAAACACCTTAAAATCAAATTTGTAAAGTCACTAGAGTTTTAAAAGATTCTAGGCCGGAAAATTTTCATAGTAGTATTCTCAGACAAATGCTGTGAGCGATTAAAGCTGAACTCCCCAAAAAAATAAAACAAGAAATAATTTCACACAGCAATTAAATAACAGCTCTGTTAACATGCAATGTTAATGGTAGGGAAGAAGATCATAAATAAATGGTGCAAATTTTAAAAGAATACATATATGTATTTGTTTTTCATTTTCTGTGAACTTTTACGTTGTCTGAGAAGTTCCATAGTAAAAATTTTGAAAGTATATTTTTCACATTTAATGCATATATCTTAGACTTTTGAAAATTTTCACGACATTTTTGAAAACAACTTAGGCCGGGAAATGAAAATATTAGCATGCCATAAACTTAAAATTCGAGCTAAGTTTAGCAAAACCATCGAGTGTTTTATTGCTGGATAGAAATCCTTTTTAGAAAATATATTGAAAAAAAGTACGGACTAGTTTCGGTTGTGGCACAGTGCAATTAAATGATAAATGTCAAACAAAACTTTTAACAGACATTAGAGTTAGTTATACAGAGAATAATAAACGCAGTAAATGTAAATTAACCTCTAGGGATATTTTAACGATGAAACCCAAAAACGTAACTTTAATGTTAACATACCTGTCCTTGACTCTTTAAAAGAAAACTAGTAGTAACCATTAAATATTTACTCCAATCGTAAATAAAGTCTACAACAATCAGGAATTTCCAGAGACGTATGGCAACTACGAAAAAAGGGATTGAATGTTAATATTAACAATTATACTTACAAAACGTACATACTTACAATATATACAACAAAAATGTATGCGAAACTATATTTTTAACAATAATGAAAAAATAATTCAACTGAATTTAAAAACAAAAAACCAAAGTGGCAAACAAGTTTAAATACAAACGATATAAGAACACAGTGAGATCTCAAAAACGGAACGGATTGTGGAAAATCAAGTATGACCAACTACATACTCTAACTAACACATAAAACCAATGCAAATGTAGTACTGATTAACACAAAAGGATTAGAACAATCTGCGGAGAAGGATTTGAAATTTGAAAGTGAAACCTCGCGCAACAAATCGTTATATAATACATAGTATATGCACACATACATACATATGTACATATGTACTCGTAACGTAAAATGACCCGAGCAATACGGAATGAACAAATATATTCAATATACAAACACTACATGCATACATAAATGAATCTACAAAAACAAGGATAGTAAGCTGAAAAATGGAATGACAAATATTAATAATACAATGACTTTCTCGCAGATCACAGGAGTATTATCACAAATGGACTATTTACACTACAAATTCAATTCAAACAACAACTAAACAGCGTAGTTAGCAATTGAAACTAAATGGAATTCTTAAAACAGTGAGTGAAAGCAAAACCAGGCAAATAATGTTACTTATAAGATACAAAATACAATATTTATTTATTGTTAGAAAGAAAAAAAAAGCCCGAAAATTTTATTTAAAACCACAAAATGCACTAACGCTAAATTAGCCAAATGTGTATGTAGTTGAACTTAGCAAAAATGTTAACAAATGTAGTTAGAAGTTATAAAAAAAAAAATAATAATTATCTTAAAAACCAAATTAAAAGTATATGTAAATTCAGAATAGAACCACAAACATGTATACAGAGGCGTACACAGAAAAATATTTTGGAAAATACAAGTTAATTCCAAAAAAGTATTACAGTTTTAAGATTTTGGGTGGTGTTTAAGCCCTAAACAACAATCCTACCCACTTAGGTGCGCCAATGTATGTACATAGTATATGAGTCTACCATTTGAAACTTGGCAGAAGCTCTAAGTACATTCTATATACGATATGTAATGGATAATGTTTGTCGACATTAAAGCCAGCTTAAAATGTTTTCTTGTAACAATATAATCGCACATACATATGTACATAAGTGTATAATGATGTAAGTTGAATCAAAAACAAACCTCTTACACATCGCATACATACACACATACTCGTACAAACATATGTACATATGTATGTCGTATAAGTAGTTATGTTTAAGAGAAATTGTTTTCTGTAATTACATGCATAATTAAATAATACATAAATAAGTAAAACATTGTAAGACTATGTCGTTGTACTTCCAATTGAAATATAGTAAAACAAAAAAAAAACAAAAGCAATAGTCATAAGAAAGCAAGGAGGATTATGAAGATTTCCAAAATTAAACTATCAGGACACAACGGTTGGATGAGGCAATTAGCGCCTTTTTTTAGTAGTTAGCGAACATCTGAAAGTAAATGATATGTATCTCTTATGGACTACCGAAACAGTAACTAATTAAAACAATATATCAAAATTTTAAGCGAATTTCTCTTAAAGAACAATCAAAAAAGTTACATAAGTAATAATTGTTGGGAATATGAAATATTTCACAGAAGCATAAATATAAATACATAGGGGTTCAAGTTGATTTTTCTTTTCTCTATGAAATGCAATTTCTGGTAAACTATATTTTAAAGAAGAAGAAAAAGAAAGTTATAGAATATTCGTTGCACAGCAAATTCAGATGGCAAAAATGGAATTCGTTGTGCGATAGTCGCTGAAAACTATGCCATTATAAATATTATTTCTTCTTACTTTATTACTTGAAATCAGAACTATCTTCGTCCTTGAATTTGCCACTGAATGCTTGTGTTTTCGAGTTTGAAATTAATTATTTCTCAAAATAGGCCCTCTTGAATTTCATACACATTGTACAGCAGTTTTTTTCAAGTTCTTTTCAAGTCCCTAGAAATAGACGTTTGTTTGAATTACTTCCAGCGACCATGCACCTGTGCAGCAGTGCATTGTTTTGGTGGAGGACTACTTTCTTTTTGGCCAATTCTGGAATAAATTTAATTTTTTCTAACATACAATCTTAGCTTATACCTAAATATCTACATATTTCAATTGGTTTTAGGTTTGATGAAACAAGCTAACATCTTTTGGCACGCTATTGCGTTTCAAACGCAGTTACTTTAATTAGGCGTCGAAAACGTAACGTGTACCTAAAAGACAATATTTAAAAAAAAATTCAGATCTTTTATAAAATTTGATGTCTAAAGGTGCTGCTTACAAAAAACAAATCAGTTTTAAAAAAATCCAATTGACAGAGGTGTTTAACAAAAAATTTAGTTTTTTATGAAGTTTGATAGCCAAGGGTTCTTTGAGTTGCTGAACCACCGCGGTCCTTTGAAGCTTATTCGATTTTCTCAAAATTCTGACGTGCTACAGCAAAACGCCGAGATACGTATTTCTTTATTTTAAACCTATTTTCATATTATGTTAACAGTTAACATGTGTACCATAAAAAATTTGATTTTGTCGTACTTTGATATAAGTTCTATATTAAATTATATTAAGATTAACTAAGATATAGTAAATCTGGAGAGGTATGGTTCATTTAATAGAAATTTGGCCTCCTTTTAATCAACGAAAAAGTGAAAATTTAGTTTTAACTGTCCTTGTCACATGTTAATGGTGCATGCGAAAGAATTATTTATGTAGTACGTTTCATTCATGTACCTGCCTCACAGTTCTGCATTCTGTTAACTCCAAGGCCTTGGTAACATCGCCGAGAAGGCTGATAACAGGATTGTTGAACTCGGGACGCAAGATATCGATTGTAGGAAAAGCTATTTCGCATGGTGTACCACCCTGCTGAAGCCAAAGTTACTTCAAATTCATGCCTTCAATTTCCGGCCATTTTCCACCGTTGACCAAAATAGCATTTCCAGCAGCATTTTCAAAATCAGCATCAAATTGTCACTCGCTGAGTACACATTGACCTCTCGAAATTAGTGTACCGGGTTTTCGATCCCTATAATAGGTAGTTTTGCTTGTTAACATAACCGCCGAGATAAAAATCCGCATCGTCATAAAAGATGATTTTTCATTGTCCATTTCGTTCCGCAGAGATATGCTGCTGACTTTCTGTCAAGATTTCCAGCGCAAAAGAACTGTCACTATCAAAATAACATACATGTAATGAAACAACCGCTATATGGGCCAACCTGTAGTTAGAAGCGGCCGAAATAAAAGTGCTGGTCCATAGACAATGTCAGTGCAAATCCGACTGAGCTCACTCGGTATTCAAAATAAATATTATATGACGGCACTCTCTATCGAAATTTAATAAAGATTTTACTTAAGGCTTGTCTACATTATAATATATTCATTAGCTACATATTTAAAATTTTTTTTTGTTTCTTATTCAATTTTTCAATTTCAAATTGAATAAATTTTCCAACATGACCGCAAATATCTCATACGTCAGGATATTTTCACTTTGCTAACAACATTAGCCAGTGAATATGCCATAATGAAAACAGCACTTTCGTTTATTATCAGTATTGGTTGCAGAAAGTGTCTAACTATCGTAGTCTTCTTAAGTGAATTCCATAAGGCAAACAAGAGCTTCTTCCGTACCCTGCCAAAAAACAAAAAACTCCACCAAACTGTCGCTCGTTGCTGATGAAGTTCTTATTCGATTGCGCGTCATGAAGTAATTTCACAAACAATGCTCCCAATTTGGAATTCCCATTTTCACCCTTTAATTTAAACCTTGTACATTCAATAACCAAATAATAGAGGAGCACCCTAATGTACGCAAGTGCATGTGAATCCGAAATAAAATGGTACCTCATAAAAAACAGTGTATTTTATTTTATAAAACAAAGTATATTATACAACTTAAAGAAGAAGTTCACAAACAAAAAAACTACAATACACTTGAGAAATAATAACTGTTGTAATAAATGTGGTAAATCAAAATCACCAAATCAAAAGTGTAAAAATCAAAAACAAAATAAAATCAAATATTCCACAGGCTTCACAGCAATAAAATCAAAATTAATATTTAGTTTTACCACAACAAAAGTCACAAATACATTAAAAATACTAAGAAAAAAAACCAAAGATCAAAATAAACTGAAAAGGAAATATTTAAATTAAGACTATTAATTATTTGAATCATTAGATCAACTAAAATATATACATATAAATATATATGCAATAACCAATATTTAAAACTGAATAGCAGCTAAAAAGTAACAAGTATACGTAAGTCAAAAAAGCCAATAAACAATTTCGGAAATACATATACAATACAATACATACAAAAAATATACTATTTAGGTATTTATTAAGGGCAAGAACATAATATACTTATGTGTTATAAATTGTAAGTATGTAAGTAATTTGTGCTCGCATTAGCAGCCATAAGTTCCATAACTCTCAACGATCGCATATACTCGTAAGTTTATTTTATACGTATACCGCAAATCCGCATTCTGAACGAGATGTCATACGTATGATATTTCAAATTATATATATTTGTTAAGGTACTTGAAATAACCTTAACTTAAGTAATGGAAAATTAACTTAAGTGGTAAATTCAAAACCAAAAAAAAAAAAACAAAACAAGCATTAAATGTTCTATTCAATGTTGTTCGAGTTTACGAAAAAAAAAACAAACAAATCAAGTAATTTCAAAATGAAACGCAAAGGAAATCAAACATTTCGAATAGTTAAGTGTTTAAGTAGGTAAAATAAATAGCTAAATAAAATATTTAAAATTTAAACAACAACAGTCCATAAGCCAAAAAAAAAACGGTGCAAAATAATTATCGAATAAGTAATTAAACTGAAAACTAAAAGCAACTAATTAAAACCAACTAACCAACCGTTGAATATTAAATAAAATGGAAATTAATAAATCGTCATGAATGCTCGAAATGCTGCAAAAAACCTTCCAGCTTGCTGCAACCGAACTTCAATGGATCTACGTAAAATCGTACGGACGCAATAAAGTCTCCTCAGCAGAGCAAAAATTTACATACTCCATACATTAAATCTTTTGCTGAATTTTGCACAAATCCCACTTGCTTAGCGGCGGTCCAACACATTCTTATACTTTGTACCATTTACAATGCTTTGTACATTCTACGGGCCTTAATCTGTATGTACTTATAATTACTCGGTAAAGCACAAAGGGTTTGGGAAATTTTTGGTATCGACTTACTTTCTTTATTATTTTGTTTTGCAGTTAAGGTAAGTATTTTAAGTAATTTTATTATAAAAATTATGATAACAAAATTAGTTATAATGCGTGATTTAACAAAGCTAGGCATCGAAAATGTTCATACTGAATCTTCACGTTTATTTACGTGATAGTATTCGTCAAAAACCAGGTTTAGATCTAGATGTAGTGATGGCAGAGAAAAGCGACTTTCGAAAAATTACTAATAAAATGTATGGTTTTTCATCGGAAAAATGTAGATATAATAATGTTATCGTAATTACATTGCAATTGCTATTAGCGTCGAAATACTGTGAAAATAAATTAAAGTGACTTTATATAGAATACTTTAGACAAAACGAAATCGGATGCCATTTGATAGTCTTGGAAAATTAAAATTACCGCGAAAATGTTACAAATTTAAAGCGAAACTAAATAGAAAAAATGGAGATTTTCGCTTAAAAGTTGCTTTCTTTTGGGAAAAGTAGAAGTGCTGAGTTAATATTATTTATAATCGCAAAATTTTTTATTCAAAATTTATAAAATCCAAAACAATTTTTTTTGAAATCTAAGCTACTCAACTTTATTATAATAAAGAAATGTTTTTTTTTAACAACCATTTTATTAAAAAATATTTGTTGCAAATATTTTAATAAACAAATAATCCTTTCCAATAAAACTGCTTATAACGGAAGTTATATAAAGCATTTTATTTATAGGTACCTTTATTTAAATGAAAACTCAAGCATTTTAATTAAAAATACTATCTCCTTTCCCTTATATTTTTAACAAATTTGTAATATCTTCTTCGTGCAGTCAAAAGCAATCGTAGTTTAACAAAAACAAAAATTATCTGCAAACTATTACAATTTTGCCTATATTATATTTATTGTTGTATTAAACTATAACACGTTTTACAAATTTGTATAATTATATTAAAATGCAATTTTTTTTTCAAATATATTTAAAAATTAAATTTAGCATCAATTCAAGTTTTAGTGAAACGAACAGAGCTAGATTTATTAGTGCATCGTTTTGTGATATTATTCAACTGTATTTAACTTAAATGAAAAACGTACATGCCTATATACATACATATTTTTTAATAATTGTTATGATATTTGATTATTATTACTATGCAATTAAATTTTAAAGGAATCTAATTAAATTTAATTATTATAAAATTTAAATTAAAGCATTTCGTAGTTAAATACTTAAATACAAACTAAAATTTCCTATTCTAATTTAAACTAAGTTGGCATCGCTTGAACTAATTCGTATTTGAAAATGCGGAGAAAAACTGGAAATTTTTCCTGCAAAAAAAATGTAATAATAATAATGAACAGCACACATTATGACAGTGTTGATCCTGCACAACCAAGTCCAGTAGTAATTTTGCTTTCAAAATATTAACGCCCAACAAAAAAAACAAAATCTCTAACTGCACAAAATCCAAAACTTCATACAGACAAAACTCGATAACTTTAAGCTTAAATTAAAAATCTTTTAAAAACTTCACTATACAATAAAAATTACTAATTATCGAGATTTGTTTGAAATTCTCTTTCTTACAAAAAAAAAAATTTGCTTTTCTTGAGATAACAAATCCAGCGCGCGCGCTCTAAATCAAATAATACAATTCGAAAAGTATATTGTTTTTCGTTCAAAATGTAACGTCCATAATAATTATGTCTTATGGTTAACACACCCTGCTCGATTTTAAATACCAGATGAATAAAAATAAAACCAGTGTAAAAATTAAATAAAAGCAAAAATTAACACAGTTGAATTAAAAGTTAAAATGCTAAAACTTTATAGTTCGCCACCAAATGTAAATACATACATACATATTTTCATACACATAACTGTGCTAAAATCAATGAAATAACCAAAAAACAAAATCAAATTAAATTTAGCATTTACTTTTTTCTAATATTATTTTATGCTAACAATATTTCATGCCATCAATTGCTCAGCACATTTTTAATTGATTTTCATCTTTTTTTTAGCTCATACTAAATATCAAATACAAATTTTTAAATTAAAATAAAAGCAAAAATTATAAATATCATTATGAAATATTTTAACACCAACCATTCTGATTATACAATACATATGTACAACTAAAATGCTAACAGTCAGTGCTTATTTTTTTCAATATATTTATTTGCTAACAGTTCTGTTCATGCTATGCTGATTTCGGCTAATGAAAATTCATACTGCATAGCACCTTTTCTTATGCGATGTTGTTTCGTTTCCGGCACTGCCTATGTAATTACCGCCACTCGTCACACAGTTTCATAAACTTTAAAATTCTAAATGGCAAATTTCCTTTTAGCCTTAATTACAATCACCTCTTCACGTAAAAAATTGTCTAGAAGAAATATAAAGCTTCTTCTCAAAATGAAATGTCAAGCCGCTCTCTAAATTTCCCAGAACGCAAAAACTGTGATAGTTTAGAATACAAGAAAGCTCCAATTGTCAGGTTCTTTATGAAATCTATTAAATCGTCTGCTACCTTGTTATGTAGGAAGAGGAAACGAATTATTCTTAGCCAGTTTTAAAGCATTAGCAATATTTGGTTTCCATTAAAAAATGGACCACATAGAAAAATTATATATATATTAAAAGTAAATCTTTTTCTAGATATTACCTTGTAGTTGATGGAGAAGTTGCAGCATCTCATTTGTCTTTTTTTGTTTCGTACAAAAAATGTACGTTTTATGATGCCAAAATTTTGGGAAACTTATTTCCTTTATGAGAGCATTCACCCAACAATAAAAGAAACAGATTAAAATTTCCTAACCGCTCTGTTCACGTAATGTTGTGAAATCTGTTAATAAATTATCAACAGTTCTGTTCAGTATTCCATGACAGATTTAAAAATGGTCTAGGCCGCACACAAATTAAGATATTTTCTATTTTATTCGCTGTGCCGTAAGAGCAAATTTTTAATTATTCATGAAATAGTAACTCAATTAGTTTCCACAATTATGACTTGCTTGCGAAACTAGATATATTTACAAAAATATTCCACTAACATTAATGGTTCTAGCTGGGAGGAAAAATTGCAATTCACACAGTTCTATTAACATTACCATTACCATCTACATACATTAACACATTTTATATATACATTTTATTTAATTATTTTCCCCCAAAAGAAAATGGAAAATGTTGGCATAAAAATTGAACAGCGCGAATTGGCTTTATTTTGTAGAATATTAATACACCTCAAAAAACTTTTTGTATCACAAATTGTTACATGAGTTAAATTTAAAAAAAAAGGAAAAGAAAAAGAAAAAAGTAACATTGAATAATGCGAAAAGCACACTGGCAAGCGATGTCAACATTTTATCCAGAAAAGAAGAGAAAACAAAAACAAATTATACGGTTCTTTGGTTGCTCCCTCAAGCTTTCACTTTTTGAAGTAACTTTCATTAACCACAGTAGCACTTGAGGCAACAACCAAAAGAAGAAATTACAAAGTCGAGTTGAATTTTAGGTATATGCAGGTTAAATATTTGTGTATGATCGCTTTGCCGTTATAAAACGGATGCTGTGGCAAGTTCTGAGAGCGCGGTCATATCAAATTCACAATTCAGCTCGGTTTTGTTATCATCATCAAAAAAAAAAAAGAATGCATAACTATCAAAGTTAATACATGCTATAGTTAAACAATTAAATATTAATAAGTTGCATGCACTAAAATCATTCACTAAGCGCAATAAAACTAAATATGCTTGACTAGATGAAAATTAACTTATCATAAATACATACATACATATATGGATTGAGAAGATTTTTAAATTTTATTTTGCAAATTTCACTACTCATAACTATATTCAATTGGCCAAATATCTACCTCTCTACCACTCTCTCTCTCTCTCTCGCTCTCGTTCACCTCCCTCTTATAAATTAACAATTATGCTGTGTAAGTTATATTTTACATAAAATAAAAAATACAAAATAAAAAAAACAGATAATCGTAAACAGATCGCTAAAAGCGTGAAGAAAAACAAAACAATACCACTCAAGAAATTTCAAAAGCATTTTTTTCATATGATTTCCATATTCTTTTCTTTTCTTTCATTTAATTGTAGGGTCCCCGGTGTGGAAACCACGAGACATGATTAATTTAGGCGATGCACAGTCGACAACGCGCAAAGACGATGCGAACAAATAAACCAAGACAAGAAAGACAAGAACAAAATTGATCAAATTCTGATCAAACACAAATCGTAATTCAAATATGCAAAAATACCACTAAGAAAAAGAGTACGAAACAAAAATTGAAATTGAAAACAAAATTCCGAATTTGCAATTCCGAACTAAAGTAAGAATCAGAAAATGTAATTTTTAACTGGCACAATCGATACTACCTACTACTTACATACAAATTGCATGTGACCGGAAATGGGGACAAAATCACTATGTAAAATCGAATAAAGATATTAAAGTTGTGGCACTTGGAAAATGTTTAAAAACTCGAGTATAAAATAGCGGCACAAAAATGACTACAAAAGAATAATGCATGGCAAACATGACTGAAAATTGCAATGAAAATATAAAAGAAAATCGAAGTATAATACCTCTATTGCGAATTTCGACTGTCATTAGATAAACGACTATTAGTCTACTATCGATTATCGATGATAGTGGGAGTATCGATTTCTCTTTCATTGAACGACTGTCGAACAGCATTCTACTACTGTTCGTTAGAAAAAAAATATAACCTACTCAATCGTTTGAGGTCTATTCTTCTGCCAGTCGACATTCGCAATATGAGATTAAGTAAAATGTGATTTAAATATAAGATGTGAGTATGTATGTTTAACACGAACCAGGCTTTGATGTGAAACATTATGCCGAAGTATTGTTAACTTCAATGGATTACAACTTGACCAAACACTTATCCTTATAGTCGACATTTTCCATGGTTATCGATATGTCTCTAGTTGTCACCTGACGTTATAGTTGACATTTTCATTATATACTTCTTCCTCGTTGCCGATATTTTATCGATTTTTCTATCGTTATTTATATGTGTATGGTTATCTTTATCGTTATCCATATTCATAGCATTACGTCATTATTGTCACTGTCGCTATCAGTTTCGATATTGCTACGCCCGTTAAAGCTTTGTAACTGTAAACTCACAGCGCTGTCCAAATAAAGAGCCTCAGAGTGATTCTTTCAATGCAAATAGCAAAGTGGGAATGAGGAATATGACAGCGGAAACTATAGAAAATATAGGAATGAATGGAACTAAAAAAGATATGCAGATGTCGATAACAATAAAGTTATCGATAATGATGTAAATAACGTGAGATTTTAATGGATGTGGGTTGGATTTTAAACCGTTATATCTTGGTGCAATCAGAGCGATAGCTAAAGCAACACTAAGGAGCATCAGTGAATCATTTTCACGAAAAATTGGAGTCAATATTTTGAAAAAGGAAATAACTAAATAAAACGTAAAGGGCAACATTATTTCGAGGAAATGAAAAGCCATGAGCTAACGCACAATGACCTGCTTGGTCAGCCGCAAACCGGTTTGGTAGAGATAAAGGTGGGAAAAGAGGGCGAGTTTACCTCAACCATCTCAGTTCCCAAAAATCGAGGTTTGTAGTTGGACACATAGAAAACGCTTTTTGGAGTTGCTTTCTTTTCTTTCTGTTTGCTTCTGAATGAGCAATCCACTGTGCATAGGATCCATAAGTAAACGATGAGATTTGGAGTAGCGGGAGATACTTATATTTTCATTGCAATTTCGAGATATGTTTGTCCACTCCGAGCCCACATAAAGTCTTCATTTTCGATTCATACGCAAACACAGAAATACCTAAGTAACAAATTTTAAAAGTGAAAAAAGTAAAAAAAAAAAAAACAAAAATGTGGCATACGTATGCTGAATGTATTATAAAAATCATTTACCAAAAGAGACACAAATTGAAAGAAAAAATAAAAATAAATAAAAAATATTAGAAAATGTATGCAAATTCACATGTTGTGAAATTTTAGTATTTTAAGACAAACTGAAAAACCGAAATCATGATTAAGTAAATCTGTTAAGGTTGAAATATGAAATTTATAAGTAAGAAAAATTATACAAACACGTAAATAATTATAGGCAATAGTACAGTGAGAAATGCGGCCCTTCATAGACATACATACATACATATTGTATTTAATAACTAGGAAGGCAAAAAAAGTTTAGTGAAATTTCGAAAAGGAAACCGTTTTTAATTAAATCAAATTAATTAATATGTAACTAACAAATTTAATTGAAACAAAATAACAATGAATAGAAACTATTAAAAATCAAAGAAAATAAAATAAAATAGTATAGCACGCGACAGAATATCACGCTTACGTAATAGATAAATATTTTCGATATTAAGTTTGAAAAAATAAAATGAGATTTGAAATTTTTTATTAAATATTTATACGTAACCTATTTTTTTTTACTTTTATTATTACCCTGACAAACCTCTAAAATAAACTTACTGTGACCGAAGCAACAACTAAACAAAAAATATCAATATCCAAAATAACTGTACTTCAAACAGTTTTCCTACGAACGCATTTCGAGCAAATGTGCTACGTTCTGAATACTCGTAATATAAAGCTAATAGAGCGAGCATTCATGACGCAAAATTAAACTAGAATAAAAATTATTAAACAAAGAATTTGACAGTCAAACGAACACAAACAACAACACGCAGTTACATAGCCGAAAGTTAAAAAAGTTAAAAATAAAATCGCTTAGGCGAAAGGAGCTAACAATCATTCAGCGTTTGTAAGTAATTTCAGAAAGGACTAACAACTATTGCGATTAACCGTTACAAAAGAAAAACCGAAAATTAAACATTCAAAAGTATAATAACTTTCACCCAAATTAGTGAATCGAAATGGACAAATACACACACACACACACACACACACACACACACATAAATACATACATACATAATTAGGTGCGTTCAAAATAAAACGATATGACTCATTAACAAAAAAAAATAGTAAACAATAAGAATTAATTGATGCAAAGTGTGAGTTTAAAAATAAACTGGAATATAAATTAACGCATTAGCCAAAAATGAATAATAAGGAATTTTAAAAATGATAGTGAAAAAAAAATGAATTAAAATCTTATTAATCGTCAACACTTGAATTTATTTGGTTTCATTTTTTACAATATGTACTTTTATGTGCATATAAGTACTACAAACGAAAGCAAACGATATTTATCAAAAGTCTCAACTTGCATCATAAGTCCACTATTCTATGTAACTATACACATATGTAGGTATTTAAAAAAAAAATACAGGAAACTATAAAATAACTCCTGGTTTTGAAGCGACCTGCTGTGAAACTAAAATTTATCGTGGTAGTGGTATTACAAATTTATTTCCCCATTGAATGGAAGAGCCAAAAAACCCACACAGCTAGAGAATGCTGGGTAGCGACTAGAGATGGGAGCGATTAATCATTTCAATGCGGTAATCGATTACCGAAGGTTGTAACCTCTGCGTGCCGTCAGTCAATTGCTCTCAGTAAACTTAGCAGTACGTAAAGTTGTTTAAATTTGATTTGCTGACAAAAGTGCGGTTTTTATAAATGGTTTAGTGTGCTTTTTTACTTTATTGAGACGACGTTTTAAGTAATTTTAATCAAAAAAAAGGTATTAGCAATCAAGTGTGCGGTAGTAAATTGTGTTCCGGCAAGTTCGATTTGAGAAAATTCACAATATTCATTCTTTTCAGTCTAATTTTTTAGTGCCCCATTTATTCCAATTTTTATTAAAGCTCTCTGCATCACTCTACGATGACGTAGTAAAAAAATTACTCTCATAATTTTTGTTGAGGAATAGCCCAACCTAACATTCATGCACTGCGATAGTGGAGTTGAAACGATACTAGTAAAAACAAGTAGAAAATCGATACTTTTCGTTCGATACCAAGTAATTTTGGTGCCGATAATTCGTAATCAAGTACTGAGTATGTATCGAACAAAAAATACTTTTATACAAAATTTACTTAAACACTAGATGTCAAGCCTAAAGCAAAGGCTCGCGTTTTCATTACTTTCCAAACAAACAAATGAATTACCTTGTGAAATTTCCTAAACCAGATTTCGCAAATACAGTTTTGAAATAATCGGATTTAGAGTTAGTTGTTTGATCTTAACTGTTTGCAGTTCTCGGCCCTCTTGATTGTATGTTATAATACAGTTAATACTAAATACTTAAAAAATTATCATTTTCCAGTAGAAATGCTACGTTTTCGAGGTATAAGCATCAAAAATTCAATTTTTGGCATTTAAATTTTTACCAACACCCTTGGAAAGCCGAACATTAAATGTTTTTCGTTATCACTATTGTTTTCAATGAAATAATCGAATCATATTTTTTAGAAATGTGATTTAAATTTAAATTATCGATTTTTTCTATTGAACGATATTCGAAAAATTAATTTATTTTCAATAACTATCCTTTTGTACATACTTCCTAGCAGTGGCTTAGCAGGTTATCTTAAGAATTTAAACTTTTTACCTAATATGTGCATAATAGCATTGTCTAACTGACTAATCGTTTAACTAGTGTAGGTAATTTTGTACTCATTGCACTATTTACTGAATTAGCACTATATCGAGCTCGAACTCCGCTACCCCATTAGCCCGATGATACCTACCTTGTGTATTTAATATGGCTCAATGCGAGAGTATTGTGAAAGCGCGAGTGGTGTTCGAGAGTCTTTTTTGCATAGAGCAGGGGTCCTTTCTAAACCATTCTCTGAGATTTACAAGAATGATAGAAAACCAGATTACGACGACTACACTTGGGCGTTTTATTTGCACTGCAAGTGCTAAAATACATAGCTCGGCACTTCACATTTATTATTCTGTGTTGAACTTTTTGTAAACAACAAATCACTCAAAACTCTGAAAAATCAAATTTTTAAGAGCTAGTTGTGACGTAAATCCTTCAAACGAGGCAAGTACGAAGTGCTTTTGTCGTCACCTTCTTTTATCTGCATCGTGCGAGATTTATTTATGCTTAAAACTGACTTTTTTTGATTGCCAATAGAGGTATAAGCTTTGACAATACCGATTAAAATTTTTCCAAATACATATGTATGGCGCATTTGTAGTATCGTAAAAATAAAAACATGAAAACAAATGAATAATTGCTTTATTATTAGTCAAAATAAACTCATTTATGTCATACACTATAATTTTTATATTTTTTTCTATTAAAACTTTAATGACGCCTAGTTGTGCTCTGATATCGTAAGGATTATTTTAAACAACACTTTTTAACTAATTAAATATAAAAAAAAATTAACTCTATTAATAATCGGAGCAAACTAAAAATTTTGAATATAATAGATTTTTCTTACTCCACCAATATTTATGTATCAGCATTTTTTTTCATAAACTGATTGAATATAACAACTGTATCTATTTCTATAATTTAATGTATCGAATACATATAGGTGTTTCCATTACATTAACTTATTTTTCAAAACGACCTCAATTGTAAAAATAAAATTTCTATTTTCAATCTATTTTAATCGATTCACGAATCGAAATTCAACTAAAAACTTGGAAATTATATATCGACTCGAGTTGACTTTTAATAATTTTCAAATGATATTATTATTTTCGGTTCTTTAAAAAACCATCCACTTGACTATGATAGTTCCATTCCATCCAATTTTCAAGTTTTTTTTTAACCAATCCACGAATAAAATCTCAACTTGAGAGTCGCCAATTAATCGATTCTGGAGTTTCTGATTACTGTAGCTGCAATTAATCGATTTAAAAACCATATATTTATCTACTTCTCAGGCTTCTCTAGATTTCAGTTAATTCCAAATACCACGATAATATCTAAAGTGCTCGCGCAATTTAACCACATAATTAAAAATATCATATAATTTCTTAAACTAATTTCATTTTATTAAAACAAATTCAAAAAATAATTACACAAACAATTGAAAATATATCTAAACTATGAATCGAAATAAAAACTGATAAATATGTGCAACTAAAAAATTATTGTTAAAGGCAACATTTTTAAGATGAAACATAAAATCAAGCTAATGACGAACCATTTAAGACTCGTTTTTAAATAACATTTAGAATGAATACACGGCGTCACAAAAGTTAGAAAATTATCAAATCATTGAAGTGCATATGTTTATAATATATGTATGCTGAAAATAAAAACAAAAGCAACACAATACACTTATTAGCCGAATCGAAAGTATTATTGATGGAAGAGCAGAAAAGGAAAGACAAAACCTACATACTTACATGAATAGCAGCAAATACAATAATAAAACAGTTGAACCGATTAAACCGAATATATTCTAGTGCAATTTCAATACGAAACACACACACACACACACACCCCCCCATATACTTAGAAACAAAAACAACTAAAACATGATAGCATTACAAACAATAAATAAATAATAGATATTCGTACATACAAATATACAAATTATTGTATGAACGTGAATAGTGAAATTGTTTTTAACTCTTTGTTAGTATTATATTTAGTACACGTACATTGCATACAAGCATACACGCATACATACATATTTATGTGAATTGAATGCCTTCAGTTATCGAAATCAAAAGTTTACGAACAAATATACATACATACATACTTACTTACTTACAATATGAAAAGCGAATAAACCAAAGCGTAAATTATACAATATATACCTAAGTATTTACTTACAATATTGAATTATATACATACATACATACATACATACATAACAGAAGACCAATAAATTGAAGCGTAATCGATTAAGTGGCCGATTATTTGTTCTTATTTTTTACATACATAGAGACATACTCATGCAAATACTCAACACATACGTACATACACACATACATACATCCATACATACATACATACATACATAAATAGGTAGTGAAAGAAGGAATGGCGAGAGTAATTATGAACAATTAATTAAATAAATAAGCTAATGGCTAGCCGATATAAATACATACATACATACATACATACTTACGATACAATAATACAATATACATACATACATAGTTACATACATGCAGATGTAAGCAAAGAGCAAAACAACAAATTTGTTCAACATAAATATGTAGAGCAAAATTTCGATTACTCGCTCAGATGGTCGGATAAATGCCACACACAACCATAATAAATACATAATTTTTAAGTAAGATGTTAATTAATTTGTACCTTTAAGTATTCGTTCGATGTATTTTTAATGAATTATGGATTTTTAAAAGTGCAATTTGCAAGTGCATTTTGTTTATATTGAACTATTAAACTACAATAATTAAAAATGGAAACACAAAATATTAAAAAAGCAAAACATGCAAAAGTAATTGAATTTTACGAAATAATAAACAAAAAAATATAATATAGTTGTAAATCAATTGAAACGAAAAAAAAAGAATACGGTAAAAAAAAAATAAATGTATTGAATAATTGAAAATGTTTAATTAAGTATTTGAAATGCAAAAACAAAAACAAAAACAAAACTACACTTTATTGAATTTAAAACATAACTAAAAGATCATCACGAATATTAATAAAATTGCAAAAGGAATGTCAAAAACCTAAATACACACACAAATGACTTCAAAAAGACACACAGGCATAGGAACGTGAAACACATAAGTATGGAAACTGAAACTTATTGCAACAAAAAAAAAAATGAAATGAAAACTTTCGAAAAATGATCAAATACACTGGAAATAAAAAGCAAAGTTAATTTGCAAATTCACTGAAGAAATGTAAAAAAAAGTATGCGTTTTAATTTTAATTTCTGTCGGTTGATAAAGGTAAGTTTTTAGAGAAGTGTTTACCATAAAAAAGCATCGTATTCATGAAGCAAATACCGTTTGCGTCAGTCTCTAGTCACCAATGGAACTCTTTTCCTAGGAAATCGATTTTGATACTATCGCGCCTATCATAACATTAAAATTTGGGCTTATTGACAAGTTTCGACACTTAATTTAATTTTTATTAACTTTTATTTCACTTTAAAAATAAATACTGCTAATTCTACAATAAAATCCATACAAGTCCAAATAAATTTTAATGAAATTCAAAAAATTTGCATCAATATGTCAAACTTTTTCAACAATTTCGAGTATACAGTTTTAAAACCCATTCAATTTTAATATGGCAAGGTGCAAGTTTGAAAAGCCTGCGTAGATTTTTGTTAATTTTTTTGCCTGACAATGTTGCTTATTTTTTCACATAACGAATCCAACGATTTTGTTGGATGTTATTAAATACAAAGTTCAAAGATTAAATTTATACGGATTTTGATATAGAACTAACTGAATTTTAAGAAAAAACTAACAAAAGCCCAAATTAAAAAACGAAATTATATCCTTTAATTTAGTTGTTTTTATTAAAAAAAAATCAATTTACCAGTTTTGCTTCTATTTTAAGTTTTCATATTTGTGACAAAGATTTTGTATAAGAATTAGAAATAACCTTTAACCCACCTGAGCTCAATATAATGCTCGGGCATGTGAAATAAATTTTCACGGCAATTTTTACGTAAAACTTTTAAAGATATTATTGTCTCTCAAAATATAGCTAGCTATAAAACTTGCCCTCAGCGAAACTAAGCGTTTGATTCTCATATTTTTATATGTACTTCTCCCAAGCATAAAATATACTATACGATCAAGAACGATAGAAAACAAGACGTGTTGAAATCCCCTCCATGGGACGTAATAATAGCTGGAGAAGGAGAGGGCAAAGAAATTTTATAAACCAAAAGGAAGAAACGCAAAAGAAGCGGTCAAACTACAGAATGATTTAAAATTTTGTGAGCATTGTTCGTGCAAAATAATTTAATTTCGTCAGCGAATGGGTGGATGCTGCCAAATCGACAAAAAAAGGACTAGCGGCCCTCGGAAGGCGCGCTACCTACCAAATATACATACATACAATAAAACTTATTTCTATCCCCTGCTAAATCCTCGGCGACCTTATTTACCACCTGGACGAAGGAGGTCAGGACACAATTAAATATACATGTGGACGGTGCACCTGTACCGACAGTAAGCCACCCAAAAATTTTGGGTGTTACATTTGACGGCCTGGCCTCTTTCTCTGCGCACACAACTGCAGTCGTCAATAAAGTACAGAGCCGCAACCAAGTCCTCAAGTCGCTAGCCGGCAGCACTTGGGGCAAAGACAAAGAAACGTTGTTGGCCACATACAAGTCGATTGGCCGGTCGGTTTTGAACTACGCCGTTCCAATTTGGTCGCCCGGGATAAGTAGGACCCTGCTTTCTGATGTATCCGGTAGAACACCTACACCATGAGGGAGCATAACTTTATGCTCGCCAGGTAGTTCCTCGTTGGTTGCCATCGTAGTGGCCACCTTAACGAGTACCTGCTTGCTGAGGATCCGCCTCCGAGACATCTCAGGGGGCATCTCCTAGATATGGCCGCCGAGATCCAGTCGCACACCACCAACAGACTGGACTCTGTTGCCTACCGAGAAGTCCTGAACGACATTCACCGAGAATGCCATCCTCGGGGTCAAACCACCACCGATAGCAGAGGAAGAGCTCCAGCTGCCTCGTAAATCCCGCGTCACTCTGACCCAACTACGTTCCGGATATTGTAGCAGGTTAAACTCCTACTTATCCAGAATTAACCCAGGCATACTCAATGGTGTCCGGTATGTGATAACTCCCCGCACGATACCGCTCACCTTTTCACATGCCCCTTAAACCCGACTCATCTAACCCCCCTTTCCCTTTGGTCCGACTCTGTCGAAACTGCGCATTTCTTGGGCCTCCCCCTAGATGAGTTTTATATAACGAACATGGTTGAACCGATCTTGCAGGGTCTGAGTAACCCCTACAACGACAACAACAACAACAATAAAACTTCATAAAGACAGGATGTGCCTGTTCGGAAGAGTGTGACCACAGCCACCGTGACCCGAATAACTTCATATGATTCATCTCTGGAAAAAAAATTTGATTAAACTTTTAACATTTTCAGGCGATTATTTTTCACAAATTTCGACGTGGATTAACAAGACAAGATTGCATCGATGAACTAAATTCATTATACGGTGAAGGAGTAGTTACCACCATCTTTTAGCACACTAGAAAAAACTGCTACATACAATGAATTTTCTTGTAGTCACTGTTCGCTCACCGACAAGTTCCGTGAAGGTCTAATAAAATGAATTGTTGTGTATCGATGATGTGCCCGATTGTAGCAAGATCGTCAGACCACATCTCGCGAGATCGAGACATATTTTGACATTATTAATAGTATGACGATCATCAACAAGATTTGGCATAGCGTTCGCTTTGGATCCTACATAATTTAAAAAAAACGACCAACGGAGTTTCTCGGTCACACTGGACAAAGTGTTTCCAAATTGGTTCAGACGAATACAAAAGTGTATTGATCATCGTGGAAAACATTTTGAAATACAATAAAACCAATGTTAATTTTTTAACCCAATACCGTTTTGATTGTGAAAGATTAAACGCTTCTCCATACATATTAAAAGCCGGACGTCCCAAAATCTTCGACTGTCAATAATTAACCCTTTTCCAATTTTGCGATTCCCAAGCAAACTTTTTAATACTAAAATTCAAATACCACTGCTTTAAAAAAAGGATTAAGGGAATGTAATTCTCAAGAACTGTTTATGGTATTTCTTTAGTACTCGTATTCCGTTCTGCTCATAACCATTATAATTTATTTTTAGGCTGCTATTTCAAAAATGTTAGAAAGCGTATAGAATATAGGCAAATATTTCGTGGTGGGAGTAAAGCTTGATTTCATAATTAATGGTTTGGACATCAAACAGCAAACAGTTTGGTCCCTCTTGACAAATCGGCTCCTTTAGCGACGTGCTGTATTACACAATCTCCAAATTTATGTGGAAATTTGAGTAAAACCAAAATTTTTAGAACAAAAATTTGTATGATCCCTTTGAATAAAAAATTAAAATTGCATTCTGGAAGATGTTCAGAGGAGTCAGTCATTGGAGAAGATTATCTTTTAATATGAAGTTTTATTTTGAATTTCACGCGATTTTTGATCTATCAATAAAGCGAGAGAGCTCATGTTAATATCCAGTAAAAGTTAACCAGTAAAAAAATTTCTCAGGATTTGACAGCATTCGCTCTCAAAGAGAAGACTATCCCAAACGGGACCGTGTATTGAATCCAGAAAGTGACGCCTTCAGAGGTAATGCTACTTCGGGGAATGGGGACAAAACTTGTTTTCCCGTTTTTTTTTGTTTTTGTTTTTTTTTAATAATAGTTTGCGAAATAACATTTTTTATGTTTATTGTTCTCTCAAATATTTGGGATCAGCTGTTTTTCTTACTACCAAGTTATTGCAAATAAAAAGATTATTTGCATGGCAGATAAGCTATGTAGATAAGGAGAGAGCAACGAAAAAATTCTAAAAAAAAAGAAGTGGAAGTAGCGGACAAACGACAGAATGATTTAAAAGTTTGCTTGTTTGTGTAAAATGCTTTTATTTCACCCAGAAACCAATTGGATTTGATCACAAAGAAAGTAGTAGATTACAAAGAAGTTGCATCGCATTTCGTTTCTTGTGGCAAGATTTTTCCTCCAATTTCACTACACCAGAAACCAATTGGATCTAATCAGATTTGAATACCAATCGGCAAAAGTCAAATTAGTTCTGGTATGGTGAATTGGACGAGATTTTCAATTAGGGGAAAGGGGGGTGGGATGCAACTTCTTTGCGTTCTTTGATAACATAGCGGAACTAAATTTTGCGGTCGGAGATTTTTAAGTCGATTTAGGGTAATTTGGGGGCGTTGATTGCGAAAATAATATCAGTTTTGTCGAATTGGCTCTAGTTTTTCAGATAAAGACTTTTAAATACTTCACGAAAAAACCTAATTAAAATTACCAATATGGATTTAAATTATATTTTTATTGCGCGCCTGTATAAAAATAATACAAAAATAAAAAAAATATATATTTTTTTCATTAATTAATTTTAAAAAAATTACAAAAAACTTTTTCTGTAGGAGCTCCTATGATGTCGTTGCTCAGGGCAATCCCGTATTAAGTTCCAGCAGTAGTCTGCCGTCATGTGGCCGTCCCATCGACCTTGGTATCTTTCTTCCATTATTTTTATGTCCTGGTGGAACCGTTCACCTTGTTCCTCACTATAATCGCCTAGGTTGTCCGGGACTTTGTCCAAATGACTATGTAAATAATGTAATCTAATGCTCATTTTAGCTCCTAGTTTGCGAAAATTGAGAAGCATAGCAGCAACCAGTTTTGTATAGTCTGGTGGTTTATGATTTCCCGAAAAATTTTTGACTACATTAACAAAGCTTAGCCAGGCTTCAGATTCAATTTGTGACATATGGTTTAAGAATTCAGTGTCTTTTAGAAGGGTACGAATTTGAGGGCCATCGAGGACTCCTGCTTTTAATTTTTCCATACTAAGGACTGGACATTTTTTGCACACATATTCGAAACAGTCACCTGTCTTATCAAGGGCTTTGATGAACTGTTTCATTAGCCCAAGCTTGATGTGAAGTGGTGAAAGAATGATTTTTTCTCGGCTTATCAGTTGGTCATGAACCACATTTGCTCTTCCTACCTCCATATTTTCTCTCATTGCCCAGTCCTTTCTAATCCAATGTTCATATCTTGCACGACTGTCCCATAAACATATAAAACAGGGGTATTTAGTATAGTATAAATTGTCGAATTGCATTTACAAGTCACGCGGTCGATAACGTGCAGCGGCTGGCAGGGACTGTTAGAGTTTTCAGGTATTTAGGCGAAGTCGTCGAATTAATGTTTAGTTGTATAAACTCAACCGACTTAACCGGCTGCCCTTGCTCTCTTCCAAGGGAAATAAAATATTTAAACCAACGAACTAATTGTTTTAATAATTTATATAACAAAACTTATCGAGGAATAATTAAATTAATACAACTGGAACTGGGCCATATAATTTTTTTTCATTAATTTCTTAAGTTTCGTTTATCTCAAGAACTAGAGCCAATCCAAAAAAAGTAAAAACACAGTTCGTAAGCCTGCTACTAATGTTAATAAAAACTATTAACAAAATCATGACCGCAGGTTTTTTTTAATTTTTGTTCCGCAGTGTAATTCCCGTTTGTGATGCTCATGTATTCAAAAAACTTGCAAGTAGGAGAAATTGTAATAGTAAAATGGCAGCCCCTTTGGAAGGGAAGTTGCAAATTCTTGCTGGAAAGATTTTTACTTGCAACAGTAAAAAAAAAATGCATAAAAATGATAGCATACAAGATTGTGCTGATTGATCTGAGATTCGAAAGAGTAACTTGGCTGTGACCTCACACCAGATCTACCTGTGGAGTGAACTGAGAGGAAACACGTTTTTATATGTACAAGAATTTACACCAATATTGTTAAACATGTAGAAATCCTGTCACAATTTTCAAAAAGGTTAACGCTACCACAACCTCCGCCGCCTTCTGCATTCTTTTCACCATGTGTTTAAGTTTTTTGTCCGGCGAACACTCCTATTGCCATCGCAGCACAAGTGTAATGCGAAAAAGCAGCTGATTGTGAAGTAGGAATCAGTCGGCAACAATGCAGCATTCTTGCACAAAAAATACTGCGTTTACGAACGGAGCCTATGTACTTTGTGTAACACGGCGAAATTTCTATATACATATCAACATAAAGAAACTATTGGATATTAATAAATACATTTTCATTTATTTGCATAATTGTCTGGAATATTTTTATTGTTTATACAGATCTCAATGTTATTAACTTATAACAAACAATTAATTCTGTTATCAATAACGGACTTAAAACGTGCCTGAAAGCACAAAGTGAAACATTGTAAGCAATTTTTCGTACCGGTGCACCTCGATATTATCCAGTTAATAATCAAGTTTTCAAATATGTACATATGTTGGAGATTTGCACAGGATCCACTTGTACTAAAACGTACTGCGTTCTTCCCATACACATACTTTATTATCCTTTACATTGAAGACCATTCCCAAATGTAGCAGGATGGAAGGTAAATTTAATTACCGCACATTTTTAAAGCAAAATTAGGTAATAAGTACATTGTGCAAGTGATTTGAAGTGGAATTTAAACATTGAATATTACGGAATAAAGCAAAATCGACTTTTCAAAATTCAAATCAAGTTTTATTTATTTTTTTTTTGTTTCTTTTTTATCAGTCGCCTGGTATAATATTTTCTATATCCATGTTCTAATTACAATGCTGATTGCATGTCGGTCTGTCGATGGTACAAATGTTGATTGTCATTAGTTCCGTCTTTATCTAAAAGCCGGCCACACTTTTCAACAATGTGTGATAAACGGTAGTAATGATCGCGTAAATGACAATCTTCGAATGTCCACCGACTTACACAATTCCTTGATTTTCGAACAAACTTTGATATTTGTATGCAGTACAATGTTTTGCCTTTGTTTGTGAGTTTAAATTAATCTTATAACTAAGCATTAATAATAATATAGAAATATTTATAGTTCTAGCTAATTTTCAGCATTATCATCACGCTCAATCAAATTAACAAGCAGAAATAATAATTGACTTTGTTTAATTAATTTAAATTAACCTAAATAGTACGCCTGACAATGAAATTATCGGTATTTATTATTCAACTACAATTACTTCAACAATTGTACACATACTTCAACCCACTCATTACTCCCCAACCCCCGCGTTCACACCCACCCAACTTAACATATAACTAAACTTTGTCGTCTAGCACTCTACCCGCTTAGTTTGGTAATACATCCGATAGTAGGTCTTTTGTTCCAGACGGCAGAGTTTCAGGGAATTTGATATCAAAAGCCACCAGTAGATCGCCACGCCTCGTCGGCTCTTTAGGAAAGGGTAACCCTCTGCCTGGTATGCGTTTGACTGTGTTCGGCTTGACGATTTCTCCTTGTGAATTCACTGTGATTTTGTCACCTTGTAACGTCGGCACCTGTACGACAGTGCCACAGAGAGCTTGTTTCAAACTGATGTGTGCATTGTATTTGACATCACTTCCCTCGCGTTTGAACAGTGGGTGTGGCTTATCACGTATGATGAAGATAATGTCTGCGGGTACTTTGCCAGGTGTTTGGTCACCTTCTTTTTGGAAGGTAATTTTCGTACCAGCCTTCCAACCGGGTTTCACTGTTATATTCAGTACTTTCTCTTCCTTGCGCGGATGTCCAGTTGTCATCGACATCCGTGAGATCTTCATTTTCTTCACACAGCCTTTATCGACTTCCTCCAATGAGACATATAAATCGTGTTCAATCGGAGGATCTTGTATTTGTCTTTTACGATTTGGTTGGGCGTTGAAAGATTGCGAACGAAAGGCGCCACCTTGGCCCATTTGCGAGTAAATATCATCGTCATTGCCACCACCAGTCATGAATATATTCTGTGAATCACCAAACATTCGGCTAGGATCACTCGAACTGAAGAATATACCAAACGGATCTGATGAACCAAAGAACTGTGCGAAAGTAGCGCGGGGATCGCCATGGAATTGATAAGAATAATTGCCACCGCCCTGTTCACCCGGT
Organism: Anomoia purmunda; assembly: GCA_951828415.1. NCBI lineage: Eukaryota > Metazoa > Arthropoda > Insecta > Diptera > Tephritidae > Anomoia > Anomoia purmunda. The sequence continues at coordinate 27,288,487 of OX639996.1, read as the reverse complement.
CCGCCAGGTGCACCACCCTTCAAACCTTCTTCACCGAATTGATCGTAGATATCGCGCTTCTTTTTGTCTGACAGCACTTCATACGCTTCAGCAATCTCCTTGAATCTTTCTTCTGCCTGTGGTGTTTTATTCTTGTCCGGATGATACTTCAGCGCTAACTTGCGATAGGCCTTTTTGATCTCATCATCGTTGGCACTTTTGCCGATGCCAAGAATTTTATAGAAATCTTTGCCCATTACGACGAATATTTCTAATATTTATTGTTGAAATGAAATCTGCAAATCAAACAAGTATATACATATTTATAACTTTGAAAATTTGTTCAGGTAAATGTTAGAACTACTAATTGCGCTTATTCTAAATTTAGATTCAATTTGATAGCATACAAGTGTGAAAGCGTACAATTTACATGTATTTTTTCAGTAGATTTTAATGTTTTATAACTCAACAGAGAATTTTCTAGAATTTTGTTATCGTTTCTTGAAGAAAAGACGCGGTTAGATCACGTTTGTATGAATGAAATAAAATTGTTTGCCGACTGTTTCAATCACACATTCCACCAGTTTGACACATTTAGCATAATATATTAAAACAAGCCGTCCTGCTCCCACTAACGATTGTAGCCGTACCTCTTTAACCACAAAAACAAAAAACAAAAAAAACACGTAGGCACGAGACGCGTTGGCGAGGAACACTACCAAATTTGTCGCAAATGATTTCATCGAAAATTCAAGAAAAATCTTTACGCCTTCACGTATTTCTATACTTTCAAGAACACACAAATTTACTTATTGACTTTTTATCCCGATTGGATTTGTGCGATTAAAGCTATTTGTATCTCACAAAGCGCAATTTTTCACTCTATTTTCTTGGTATTTACCTTTTGTTTACGATATCCGTTGCAATTTTCCTTTAATTTTGTTTTTTTTTTTTCTGCACTAAAATTTTATACAATTCCGAAAGCTTATAAACAAATAACAATATGTTCACTAGATTTGCAGCAAATACTCTTATTTTTCTCTCGTATAATTTTCTACTAAAATGCTATACTAGCAATTTTAGATGTTCTGTTCTCAGCTGTTCTTTTATAAATGCAATTGGTGGACAAACGAGACCTCTATTTATAGAAAGATGGTTTCACGTATTCTAGAATGTTCCAGATCAAATTGACGTTTCTCACAGATTCCATTTCGTTGCCATGTCATATCTAGTTGGAGCGAGTTCACTAAAGGCATTAGGTTCGTGCTACACATAAAGAGGTTGGCAACAAGAATGATACAAGATTGCACTGATTAATCACTAATTTTGAAGAGTAGCTTTGAGTATGAACACTCATATTGTTATATGCGCTGAAATGTATACACACGATTGAGGGAACACATACATACACGGTTTTTGTAGATAAAATCTGCTGTTATGAAACTCAATATGTCACAACTTTCTAGAGAGATTTAGCGCAAAAATAATATAATACAAGATTGCGGCTTCCTGCGGCGAAGTGACATTCATATCAAGCCTTTAGCAAACAAGAATACGGGAGAGATAAACTGGAATAGCTTCCAATATTACAGTAAAAAACGTTTTTTCAATGTTTTAAAGTGTAAAAATATAAATTTATAGGCACAGATTTATTAATGTCTGCAGAACACTAACAAGAAAATGGATCATTTTCCTAATTTTTAATATTATTCTTTGGGGTTTAAATACGTTTCTTTACATTACTTTGTTTGGCGCTTAAACTAAGTTTAAACTAACTGCAATTTTTCACTAAACTTTATCTTAGTTAAACCATGGTGCAATGTTTAGTCAGGTTAAGTTACTGGCATGACCTAAATTGCTGTCAATCTACAAGCAAAAAAAAAAGCGAGAACTCGCTTACCGATTGCTATGCGAGAAAAGGCGACAAGCGACATCTCGCTAGTGTCATCCAGTAAGCGAGAATTTCAAGCAGACTTACGGGCAGTCCCCAGCAAGAAGCCTGGCTTATAACTATTGGTTGAATTAGTGGGAATATCAACTCAAACTAGTAGCCAGTTTGGTGGTTACTTTTGTTTGTATAAAATGACTCCTTCTATTGTTTGCTTTTTTGTATATACAGTAAAATCATCGATATACCAATGTTGTATCGATGTTACATTAATGTCGATGTATCGTTTGCACTCCTATGTGTCAGTGAAAAATCGTTGCCCAATGTGAATTAGTTTGTTTTTTTACGTACTGGTTTAAGATAGTTCGTAACAATTGTTACGAATTATCATGTTTTGGAATTTTCGAACGCAAAACTTGCAAGAAACTTATTTCTTATACTTATTTCCCTAAAAAAGGGGGAAAACTTGAAAAAGTGATTAAATATATATATACGTAAGGCAAAAAAGAAAAACTTACCCTTTCTTAATGGTTTTCTTGTAAGTTTCTTTCATTGAGAGCAAATTCCTTCTTTATTTTTTATTATATATTTATATATTCAATCACTTTATTCAATTTTCTTCCATTTTTATAGAAACAAGTAACATTTTTAATAATTCTTTTATTATTGTGATAAACTAAATACTTGTAATCAGATGTTTTTCGTACTGGCAAATTGTTACGAGTAAAAAGTTATCCAGTAAAAACTTGCAACTCCCCTCAAAAGAACTGTCATTTTCGCTCTCCGAATTTCCTCAACTTTGCAAGTGAGTTCGAAAAATAAACTAGTACGTAAAAAACAAACTAAATATTTCCTATAGGCATCGATATCCAATATACTCGGTACTAGCGGAAAAGTATCGTATTTACTTGTATCGTTATGTCCCCATGCAAAATCATTTCTTCGAGAAGGACGTGATTGTGGTAGTATTAACAAGGAAGTCGGAATATATTAATGTATAATAAAAGCTTAAAAACTTATATCAAACTATTATTTTTCCCTTATGAGCGAAGCCAATTGTGTCGAAGGTGAAAATAGAAAGTCGCTGAAGTGAAAGAAAAGTACGAGTAAACTAAACTTTTCGCTACATATGTATGTTTATGCATATGTAGATATGGATTTACGTGCCTACGGTGAAGCGTCCAAGGCAGTGGCAATAAAAGTTTCAATTTGGAATAAATAAATAAATAAAACAAGTGTATTTGATAACAACAGAAAAAATATTAAAAAAGAGGCCATTGGGCCAAAGCAAGCACCTTAAACTAAGGAAAAACGGTTTTTATTTAGGAACGCGGAAAGGAGAAATAGCAGTGCTAGCCAAATAATGCAGCAAAATAAAATGGGTAAGTAGTGGGTATTGACTGAAAAGTAAAAAAGAATCACCACCCTTTTTTTTATTATTAGGTAAGAGACTGTTTATATGCAATTTGAGAGCGGTTTATTGTGTGTTTGGATTTTCGGTTAAGTTAAAAGTAAATGGACGGCCTTATGGCTTGATTCTACCACATATGGTTCAAATTTATATACATACGTACATATGTATTTATGTACGTATGAACACGTTTTCAAAATAGTATTAAAAATAAAATGTCTCATTCGTCTAGCTCCAATAGACATTTTTGATTGAAGAAGAATATACCGTTACACCTCACGATGATTCAACCGTTTGCCAGGCTTGGCATGGATAAAAAAAAAGCTAGAAGGAACTTAGAACGCAGTCCATTATATGAAGTAAATACTTATAGCATCAGATAAAGCAGCACTTATATAAAAAAAATTAGGTGTTTTCCTAAATGCAATAATGCAAAGGATCGGTCTTTGCTGGATCCGGCTGCGTATAGGCGGGTCTTAGTCAACATCGACAGAGAGACAGTGACTAGCAGCATCGACTTTGGCCTTTTAAATGCCCTGTTAGAAGTCCAACCATCATCTTTTGCAGTCCAACAAAGATCTGAATATTGTAGTAGACTCAACTCCTACTTATCCAAAAATAACCCCGACATATCAAACACATTTCAGGCATGTAGATATTCTCGGCACGATACCAATAACTATTTACATGGCCTCAAACCAACTGTAAGCAACACATTTGTACCCGCGTATTAGTAAGAGTCTAAGAAACTGTGTTCATGTGAAGATAATTCTGCATCTTCAGTGGGAGTGGCTGCAATTAACACTGCAATTGTGGAATTATTTCTCAATTTTATGTCTGATTTGATTGAATTGCACTGAGAGAAAACGTCAAAATTTTGGTTACATGCAATTTACCGTATATTTTTTTTCCGGATAGCACGTGTACAGATCTATTATCACAAATACTAATTTAAGTTTTGCTCCCTAATTTGCCAGAATTTGCCCAGAAAGCGATCACACACAACCACGGGTTTGTGTTGTCAAAGCAAATTGAAACTTTACTTAACAAAACAAACAAAAAGCACAACACATCTTAATTTTTTTTGTGTGCGAACATGCATAAGGTATCTTCATTTTTGTATTGATACAAATTTGTACACATCTATACATAGTATATTGATTGAAGCAAAAATTGATTTTACTCTTCTTCTACCACCACCTGCTGGTACCGCTTTGAATATTTTCAGGGCTGGATCCTTTTCGTCCATTCGCTATTATCGTCTCTGGTATTGGCCGTCGTAAAGACGTAGATGCCCTTTAATCTTTCAGATAATATTTTTCTCGAACATACATATGTATATTTTGACTGTGTTTGCATGTAAACAAAAGTTTTAAAGATGCACCAGTGATGTCATATAAAACATTTTAATATCAAACAATGAATTTTTAAATTCATAATGACTCGTATGAATGCACTTGATTTATGTGAAGTAATTTCCATGCAATTAGTGAATTTTCGCTGTAGTGTGAACGTAGTTCAAGCCTGTTTTGTAACTTTTTTAAAGTGGATAATGTGATAAAACTTGTTCTGATATAGCTTCTATATTTATTATCCGATTTGTATACAATTTTAATAATAAGGGTTAGATTAAATTTTATTATCAGCAAATTCTCATTTCATATCAATCCAGCGCATTATTGTATTGAAATTGAATTGTCTACAAAACTGAATACTCGAAAAGACTTAAAAAATGCATATTAAAAGTTAAAAATTTGTTACATTTTTATATTTTCCAAAAAGTTTGAAACTTTTATTTATGTATATGGCTTATGTGATGAATTCAGCTATGGTTTTATAAAAAACAAATATTTAAAAGAAATTAGTATACATATGTACATATGTATGCACATAAGTGGTCAACTGCACAATTTTGGTGCTTATGATATGCACAACACTGTAGGCATGTATGCATAACATCGAACGGGTCAAAAACCTTCGATACAATGCCCATTTTTATACATAGACGCAGAGTGGATAAAGCCACAATGATCTTGTTGGTATTACTGTGCTTCAATTGTTGTTGTCTTAAACGAAAACCTACGCACAGTAATTTCCGGAGAATGCATTTCAAACCGAAACAACAGTTGCGAGAGCATATTTTTACATATCGTATTTACTATGTATGTATGTATGTATGTATGTATGTATGCACATTAGACCGATTAAAAAAAGTTTAAAAATTGCCCATCGCGTTTGAACTCTTAACCTATTGAAAGATAAAATACATAACTTTCGCAATTGTAAAGTTAAAATAATTGAAATTTGGGTGTAAAAACAATAGAAGGCTGCACAGTGGCACACACATAAATATGCGGGCAAAAAATAGAAGGAGTGTTCCAAGGATGGCGAAATGTTGCATACATGTTTAGTTTAGTCTAGTTGAAATCGGTCATCCTCTAAGGGTATTTCAATTAAAGCATAATGAAAGAAGATGTCATAACGAAACTCGGCTCAAAAGTTATTCCTATGGAAGGTACCGACAGCATTAAAAATTGGTAAAATCGGGCAACAGCCGTAGAGGTGGTTCTCATATAACGATAATTTACAAAAATTGTAATATCAATATACATAATTCCCAACAAATCGAATAAAAGTCACACCCACCGTTCATTTAATGGTATTTTTCAAAAATGCAAATAATAAGATATTTAATTTTTTTCGCACAGTTTTTTTGTTTCTTGAGTAAAGATTTATTATTTACGACCAAAGAAAAATAAAATACACGCAATGAATGAATGGCGGTTCGATAGAGTGCTAAATATTGGGAATTTGATATTTGTCCATAATGCGTAACAAATTTGAAATTTCGATGACAATTCATTGAATTTTTATAAATTTTGTAGAAGCTTGAATCACTTAGATTAGATGCTTCAATTGGGACAAAGTCTCATTTCAATAAATGCAAAAGCAGTAGGTATAAATGTAAAACTATTAATTTTATTGAAATTTACATATTGTATATAAATAGCATATCCGTAGAAAAACTTGCTTGAAATTTTCTCAATACTATTGATTTTTTTTGCATAATGTAATGGCACTATATAAAACTGAGCCGCCATTGGTAAAGCACACTTGTTTGCGCGTACATACAAATATACATATGTATGTATTTATGTGATGATATAGTACCTATCGTTAGCAGGTGCAGCGTTGCCCTATAGAAAATTGGAACAAAAAAGGCAAATAACAAAATGCGAAATGCAGTAAAATCAAAACAACAGCCGGCTAGTATTTTAAATACAATATATAAATTTAAATGCATCTGTATGTTGGTATGTACATAAATACGTACGTGCATAAATATACAAATTCTTATGTTTTTTATATATAGAAATAAAATATTTAAATTATAGTGCTTTATCTAATTTTTCATTTTGAAATTTATATGTACATATTATGTGTATAGCTTGAGGTTATTGCATGCACTCTTGTATTTATGTATTCATTTATGTAAACGCCATTTATTATATATATGCATGTACATATGTATGTACTTAGTATATTTAATTTCATATACTTACACTTTCTGTGCGAATGACCTCTTGTTTTCTTTCTGAATGTCAACTGACAGTAATTTAAAAGCACAGCCACCTGCCAAAACTGATCCCCACAAAGGAAAAATGAAAAAAATTGTGATCATCTTCTGACATACATACAAATGTACATACATAGTAATTATATATGTACATATATATGTATGTATGTATAAGTAGAATGGATACACTTGCGGTCAATAAAAACGCACCACCAAATATAATTAAAATAAGATCACATGAGCAATTTCTGTATAAAGTTAGAATATTAAGGTCATTTTTATTTGTTTGGCAACATAGTGTAAATTACAAAAATTTTTCTCGAAAATGATTTTTATAAGGAATAGCCAATTAATCATTTGAAAAACCTTAACAAAAATGAAATTTTCACCACTAACGGTAGAAATATAGACTTTACAATAGGCTCCTCTAATAAGGAGTCGTTCCGCCTTTAGCCTCAATAACTGCCTTAATTCTTGAAGGCATGGAATTCACTAGGACTTCAATTTATTTCCTTATAGCGGGGCCATACCCAACCAGTTCTAAAATCTTTATCAATTGACTTTTATTTGTTGGCTTCTGTTTAGCAACTTCATACTTCATTTTGTGCCATAAGTGCTCATTAGCGTTTAAATCTGGCGAGTTTCCAGGCCAATCCAAGCGTTGAATCTCTATATCGTTAAATGTATTGGCTTACTAAAAATAAAAACTCGAGCTGAAAAGGGTCGTATATACCAATATTGTATAGATGTTTTATACAAGATTTGTTTCCAATCAAAACTTACCCATTTTGCACGATGGCATGGCGCTGAATCATCCTGGAAGATTAGGCGATCCGTTTACGAATAATGTTCTTCAATTGCGCGTACTAAAAAATTGTTAACCACTGTCGGATATTTTTGTGCATTCATTATTCCATCAACAAGGTGCAGAGGACCCAAAACATGGTATGAAAAGCAGCCCCAAATCATTTGACTTTGAGGAAACTTAACTTTCTTTACTACACAATTATCCTGGAACCTCTCACCACCTGAACGGCGCACGTAAATCAAACTTTGTGAGCTTAGCAAATTAAATTTGCTTTCGTCAGACCACAAAATCTGTTGCCAATCGTTTTGATCCCAATTTCGGTACTTTTTAGCCAAAGAAATTCGTGCAGCCTTCATATTTTGTGTTAATAGTGGCTTTTTGGTATATCTAAGCCGTCGGCATATGGTTTCGATACTTAAATCCACTTGGTGAAAATTTTGCATCTCCGCCCTAATAGAAAGTGCACTTTTAAAGCGGTCGCTTAAACTTATCCGCCGCAGTATGTTGTCTGTTCTCTTAGTTGACTTTCGAGGACGACCTGATCCGTTTTTACGCTCCAACACATCACTATTCTCTTTTTTTTTTTTGTAAAAGACGAACAATAGTTGAATGGCTACAATCAATTCTAGCTGCTATTTGCGGAGAAGATAACTTGTCTTCATCTAATGGCAATATGCGAATTTTTTGATCACGCGTTTATTTCTTCCGATTATTTGGCATTTCGCACCACTTTTCAAATACACAACATGACTATAACTGCACAGTGTGCAACCCAATTCCATAAAAAATAATTTATTTCTCAGTGCTTACTAGATCTAGTAGAAATTTTTGTTCAAATTTACAGTTATATAGCTGAAAATAGTCTACCAAAGTGGTGGTGCGTTTTTATTGACCGCAAGTGTAAATGTACATTTATATGTCTGCATTAATCAGTAATGGATTAGGAATTTTTAAAATTTGCATATTCAAAATTTTATAGTCTGACTTTCTCAACCAATTAATGTTTTAGCTCTTGATAACACAGTGTGACACTCAAAAATACCTGGGAAGTGATGTTTCTTTTCTTGTAGGTCTTATCGAGTAGAACAAAAATTTGTCAAACACCCCCAAAATCTCGACTTAACCTTAAAAACCCGATTTTTCGTGCTTTTGCGCACTTCTTAGCCCATATCTTAGCTAATTAACAACCGATTTTCATTCTAAGAACGGTTTAAGAAAGAAGAAAGATATATAGACGTCTTAATAAAGCTGAAGAAATGTTCTTGTTTTTGCACAACAAACTTAAATTTTGCTACCCTTGTTCTTCTTTTTTTGACCTTGGCGATATTTTCACACACTATTTTATAAAAGCTCAAAATGAGTTTTGATTAGATTCATAGAGTACGTTTAATACCGAGTTCAACGAATGTTTCTTTTAAAAAATCGGCCAAAAAGTGACTGAGTTATTTTACTTTTTATAAGAACGAAATTTTTGCAAAAATTTGCTTCTGTTCCCAAGGAAATTATCACTTAATTTTTGAGTTTTTACTCAATTTTGAAGCCTTTATAAATTTCCGTTATACTGAAGTGCACGTGTTGTTTATCTTTTGTTGTGTTTGCTGTTAAATTGGATAAAAATCGTGGTAAAGTAAAACTAAAATGTGCGGCAAGCGTAATAAGTTTTGCTACATTTGTGGCTTATTTAATGGTTGAGGAGGTTTATAGGGTTCCCATCTGTTTGAAAAGTCGAATTTAATTGAATTACGAACGAGTTCTAAGGAATATTAAAATATGGGGTTCAAACATTTTTGAGGGTTGCCATCTGTTCGAAAAACCGAATTAAATTAAATTATATACTAGACAATTTATAACTAAATATGTAGTAAAACGTCTGCCCGGTTTTTCTAATTTTTTTAAATACAAATAATGGCTCTTTCTACCACAAAAACCGTTTAAATACTCGGCGGACTGAATACAAAAGGTACGCCGTCTGCAGTACCGCTACTTTGGTTTTGCCGATTTTCTCAGTTCTCAACTACACATATACCAAGCTTTTTCCTCAAATAAGCGGCACAAAATCAAGTTTTTTTTAGTATTTTGTAGATCGATTTATTAAATCTGCCTATAAATCATATTTTCAATTTTTATAAAAATTACAACACGCTTTTCACTGTAAGTTTTTTATTCATTTTTCATTCACCCATATTCTACAACTTTGCTATTTAAATATTACACTTATTTTTAACAGATACTGCTGAAAAATGGCGAAAATTGTGAGAAAAGACTATCCGACTTGACAAGCAGTATTGCGAAGTAAAAACAAAACTGCACTATCGAGACCGAGCTTTAGGAAAATTTATTGGAAATTTCCTACTGGATTTTTTTATGATGCCCTGATGGGATCTTTACAATTGTCGTAGGGTCAGTTAGTTAAAAAAAGATGTGTTTATTTAGGGACAGCTAATATTTCTATAAAATACGTCCACTGTTCATCAATGGCCTAGCAATACTTTTCAGTTTCAAATAATACCCAAAAACGAATGCATATAAATATAAATATTAAGTATATTTTAAAACATCTTAAGAAAAAGTATTACAACTACATGTACCTACTATTTATTGTGTTAACAAATAACATAATTCAAAACTGCTTGTTTTCAATTTCATGTTATTCACAATGGGGACATCAGATAAGTTCAAATTTAATTATGCATTAAATTTGTTTTTAATGTTTAGAAGAAAAAAATTAAATATGGCAGCGATTACTCATTACTCACATTATACATTTGTGATTATAATTAAAAATAACATTGTAAATAATGAAATATTACAAATATATTCGCTCAAAGAGCGTTTGGTGCATATGCACTGTGGTGCGCGAAGTGTTAATACATATGCACATAATTATAATAGCATCTATTGCATGGTATACGAGCGAACTTTTCCGAAATGACCAACAGTAAATTAGAAAAAATTCTAAAAGTGAAAAACAATTTTTGTTTTTAATTTTAGAAAATAATGTCAAATAGAAAATACGCGTATAAACAGACAAAGTACGGATTTAAAAACAAAAAAAAAACCATACACAATTCCAAATTATATCACAGAAAAGTGTAAGCCGGTTTAAAAATGTTTATGTTCTCTTCCTAGAAACTTCTGAGCTAGATATGTACAAATTCTGTATTTAAAACTTTCAATTAATGGTGCACACAATATTCTATTAGATTAGAAACGTGAGTCCTTGGAGCTTGCCACTCTGAATCGGCAATAGAATAATTTTAAAATATGGCGACCGCCGCACTGTGGGGTCCATAAATCATAAACAATGAAAAGTGTCTTTGAAAAATTTTTACAAAGCAATTTTTAACTAGCCAAAGAAAAAAGAGTCCTGAAAATGCATTTAATTTTTTGCAATATATAATGTATAAAACATATATGTACATACGTCCAAGAACTTGGGTATTGAGCCTCTTTCTTGGTTAGGTAACATTCTGGATCTAAACCCCACTGAAAACTACTGGCATTATATAAGTTTATTCATATTAATGGCTTTTAATGCTAAATACCGATTGTCTTTAAATTGTATATTTTCTTCTATTAACACCAAGTAAAAAAAGAATAAAGGATAATGTAAAAAAATATATATGTATGTATTTATGAGTTATGATGATTTTTTTTTTGTATCAAATGCATAGTTTATAGATTTTATAGAGTATTTTAATTTAACCTTAGTTAATTAGCTGAAAAATCAAACAAAAATACGTTAAATAAAGCTAATTGGCTATCAAAAAAAAAAATTGGTATCTTTTTACTTACAATCACATAGAAAAAAAAATTTAAAAAGAGTATGACATATAAAAGCGTGAGTTTTTTTTTTGGGATAGATGTGAAGGTGTGAAATTGATTATAGCTGTAATCATAATTTTCTAATTACACTACTCGACAAATTTTGATCAACTTTAGTCTCCAAGAATAAAATAGTCCTTTCCTAAAGTGAAATTTTCTCCTGATTCCGAATATGACTTCCATTTTCTTGTGGCAGATCTAGTTTCTGAGATATCGGCGAAAATATGAAAATTCCCATTTTTGCAGAACACTACTTCATATAGGTACGGCAAAAATTTGCATTTTTCATTTTTTCGTTTTTAACTGTTGAATTATGCATTATACTAATTCCCATAAAAATTTCTTGCCTTCTTCGCCCTCAAGTATCTTCAGTAGTTTGGCCACTATGCCAAAAAACGTTCAAAAAATGTTGAAAAAAAAACGAAATTTTTTACACAATTTCAGAAACCACTTTAAAATCGGAAAAATTCTATTGACGAAAAAAAGTTAGCCCTCCTATGATGTAGGTAATTTAACTACGAAAATTTTAAGCATACCAGCACAACAATCGGACGTGCCATTGAAACTATAGCCCCGTTAACTTGCAAGCGTCTATCCTACAATTTTTTTATAGAGCAAATTTTTATTCAAACTAGGTTTTTATTTTTTTATAACGTTTTATTATAGACATATGTTTGCACGTTAAACTGTATTCAATTGAGTAATATGAGTATAAATCAGCAATTCAGTAAAAAACAACAACGACAACAACATTAAATACATACATATCTACATCTAAAAAAGTCAAATTGAGCGATTTTACCGTGGTGGTCAATAGTGAGGGACGTGGGTACTTCTAACTACCCGTTTATAATTTTCTGGGTTTGTCTCCCGTATTATTGTCCAGCAATAATCTCCCATCATTTCTTCATTCCAAAAACCTTGGTAACGCTTTTCAAAAATCATGAGGTCTTGGTGAAACCTTTCACCCTGTTCATCACTTTCAGCACCTAGGTTTGCGGGAAAATTATCCAAATGTGAATGCAAAAAATGCATTTTGAGGGACATGTTGCATTTCATAGCACTGTAGTTTTTCAACAAGACTTTGACCATCTCTCTATAGTTGGGATCTTTGTTGTTGCCAAGAAACCCACTAACGACTTGCTTAAAGCTGTCCCAAGCCGCTGCTTCTACTGATGATAAATGATTCGCAAAATTTTCGTCTTTCAGCAACTTTCTATGAAAATATGAAAATTCCCATTTTTGCAGAACACTACTTCATATAGGTACGGCAAAAATTTGCATTTTTCATTTTTTCGTTTTTAACTGTTGAATTATGCATTATACTAATTCCCATAAAAATTTCTTGCCTTCTTCGCCCTCAAGTATCTTCAGTAGTTTGGCCACTATGCCAAAAAACGTTCAAAAAATGTTGAAAAAAAAACGAAATTTTTTACACAATTTCAGAAACCACTTTAAAATCGGAAAAATTCTATTGACGAAAAAAAGTTAGCCCTCCTATGATGTAGGTAATTTAACTACGAAAATTTTAAGCATACCAGCACAACAATCGGACGTACCATTGAAACTATAGCCCCGTTAACTTGCAAGCGTCTATCCTACAATTTTTTTATAGAGAAAATTTTTATTCAAACTAGGTTTTTATTTTTTATAACGTTTTATTATAGACATATGTTTGCACGTTAAACTGTATTCAATTGAGTAATATGAGTATAAATCAGCAATTCAGTAAAAAACAACAACGACAACAACATTAAATACATACATATCTACATCTAAAAAAGTCAAATTGAGCGATTTTACCGTGGTGGTCAATAGTGAGGGACGTGGGTACTTCTAACTACCCGTTTATAATTTTCTGGGTTTGTCTCCCGTATTATTGTCCAGCAATAATCTCCCATCATTTCTTCATTCCAAAAACCTTGGTAACGCTTTTCAAAAATCATGAGGTCTTGGTGAAACCTTTCACCCTGTTCATCACTTTCAGCACCTAGGTTTGCGGGAAAATTATCCAAATGTGAATGCAAAAAATGCATTTTGAGGGACATGTTGCATTTCATAGCACTGTAGTTTTTCAACAAGACTTTGACCATCTCTCTATAGTTGGGATCTTTGTTGTTGCCAAGAAACCCACTAACGACTTGCTTAAAGCTGTCCCAAGCCGCTGCTTCTACTGATGATAAATGATTCGCAAAATTTTCGTCTTTCAGCAACTTTCTAATTTGCGGACCAACAAATATACCTTCTTTTAATTTGGCTTGAGTTATTTTAGGGAAAAATTTCGTTAGGTACTGGAAGGATGGCGCGTCCTTATTTAAAGCCTTTACAAAATTTTTCATTAATCCTAATTTGATGTGAAGTGCTGGCAAAATAACTCGTTCGGGATTTACTAAAGGCGGGTTTGCGATATTGAAGGCACCTGGTTCGTACTCAGCTCTTGGTGGCCAGTTTTCCTGAATATAATGGGTTTCTCTAGCACGGCTGTCCCAAAGACAGAGAAAACAGCAATATTTAGTGAAACCTCCTTGAAGTCCGAGAACTATAGCTACAACCTAGGATGTATTTCATATACTATTTATTTTAAACTGTACCACCGAAACTGCTTACCTTTAAGTCCGCACAAATTTTCCAATTAAATTGTTTATATTGAATGAGCTCAAGTAAATTTGATATGCTTAAATAAGTTTCTTTAGTATTCTCAGAATGTGCCACTGGTATTGACGGTAACGAATTTCCTTTATGGAGTAATGCTGCTTTTAAACTATGCTTTGAACTGTCTATAAACAAGCGCCAATCATCCACTTTATTTTCTAATTTTAGTGCTTCAAATAAACCTTGAACATCATTGCAGTAGCAAATATTTTCACTTTTAGTAAAAAAAGAAGAGAAAGTCTTGTGTCTATTTCGAAATTTGGAAGTACTTGTCGAAGGGCCCAGGCTGCCCCATTGCTGCAAACGAGATCCTAGAACTTCGCTATCAAATTTCGATAATTTCAAATCTCTGACCAAGTCATTAAGTTCGGCTTGTGAGACTCGATGTGGGATCTCTCCTTCTTGTCCACTTTCTGAATTATCTGCTTCGGAGTCACTTTCGCTTGAGGCTTCAAAACTTATAGGCGGTCTAGGTATGGGTAAGGTATGGTCATGTAGTTTTGGTTTTTTAGCTGATGCCACATTTGGATAACTTATTAATTTCCTCTTTTTTCTCGTTTTACCTTTAAGGTCTATCACGCAAAAATAGCACTGGTCGTGGTTAAAGGGTTCAGTCCACATCATTGGAACACCAAACTTCATGTTATAACCTTTACCCGATACCCATCTCATTAAAGTTATTCTACAGGAGGCGCAAATAAAATTAGGTGTCCAAGATTTATCGAGATTTTTTACACGGAAACCGAAATAATGAAAGTATGCATCTCTGACAGAATTAGTTATTTTCCGAGCTGAGTTTCCGAAAATATAATGTCCGCAAATAAAGCAAAAATCATCCGGATTATTTTTACATTTAAAATCTCTTTTGCAACAAGCCATTTCGTAAACACATCTACCGATATAGTATGTATAAATTTGCACTACAATTTGCAAAACAAAATTTACAACAAACAGTAGTGACAATTAAATACTTGATGTCTTTTTAAATTTATTAGACCCTAAGGTAGAGTGACCAAATGAAATGTCTCGCCAATTTTATCAGAGTAATACTAAAATTGTAGGATAGACGCTTGCAAGTTAACGGGGCTATAGTTTCAATGGCACGTCCGATTGTTGTACTGGTATGCTTAAAATTTTCGTAGTTAAATTACCTACAACATAGGAGGGCTAACTTTTTTTCGTCAATAGAATTTTTCCGATTTTAAAGTGGTTAAATCTGAAATTGTGTAAAAAATTTCGTTTTTTTTTCAACATTTTTTGAACGTTTTTTGGCATAGTGGCCAAACTACTGAAGATACTTGAGGGAGGTGAAGGCACGCCATTTTTATGGGAATTAGTATAATGCATAATTCAACAGTTTAAAACGAAAGAATGAAAAATACAAATTTTTGCCGTACCTATATGAAGTAGTGTTCTGCAAAAATGGGAATTTTCATATTTTCGCCGATATCTCGGAAACTAGATCTGCCACAAGAAAATGAAAGTCATATTCGGAATCAGGAGAAAATTTCACTTTAGGAAAGGCCTATTTTATTCTTGGAGATTTTTTTTGTCGAGTAGTGTTATGAAACTTTATCGGCATGTTGTGCAGTTCACAAAATAATCTGAATATTGTTTATGTTCAAAAGTTCGCTCGAGTTTTTTTTACATGACCTACTAAAGCTTTCATGTACTAGTCTAAGTTCATTCTAAAAATTTTAAAAATTGTTTAAAAAAATATGTCTGGGCGAAATGGCAGGTTAAGACATATATGTACATACTATACAATTTCACGCGAATTATTTTCATAGAACGTTTGAACCCATTAAATTCCACCTAAAATTGTCCTTTTCGCTTTTACTTCAAGATACTTCGAAAAAAAAAATTATTTATTGTTCAGGAAATTTCACTACTGAAATTCATAGACAAAATATTTATACAAAGAACGCAAAATTCCACAGAAAATAAAGGGCCGGTCTTCACTGGCCAACTCCGATAGTAATCATGTCAGAAAATACATATGTATGTTGTCTCTCGGAGATTGCATATTTTTCAATGGCACCAATATATGGCAGAGGATACTACTTGATAAGTGTGGCCTGCCATCGGCTGTCATTTTTTTCTTTGACAGCTAACTCTTCATTTGTGTGAAAGCTTCTTGGTGGCAATTGGAATTTCAAAATGAAACCAAAAATTGAGAGTTTTCTATTGAAATATGAATGATTATGAATTTTTTCCTTAATATTTTTGGTATATTTCCGTCTCATGAAATACATATGCAAGAGTTAGCACTTATGCTTAACTAACGGCGGTTACTATAAGTGGGTACAATTTTCAATAATAAAATTTACAAAATAGACGCCTTAATTTTAGATTAAAACTGTTCTCCTTGTTCAGTCTTTCAAAATCAAAAGTCTTTTAAAACTAATGTAGAAACTATTCTTGTGTTGCTGAATTTTTGATCGAAGAAATCTAATTCAACCATACTGTGGTACGCGAATTCATCTATACTCGTGAATTTTTATGCGTGCCGAAAATAAACATTGACGATAATAGTAAGTGGCGGTTCAACAAATCTTTGAAGCGTTAGGAACGAAAATAATTCATACACAATTATATAGTACTGGCAACATTATTGCAATAGTGCCACGAATAAACGAAATTGTAAAAGGAAAATGATTAAGGAAGAGAAAATATGTGTACTCGTAGTGCTCACGATGAAAATTGAGCGCTGGTATAGCTTAGCCTGCGGAAATTTCTCAATGTCTCTGAGAAGATGCATATGGACACATACACTTATCCTATGTGTAAATATTATGTCTACACATATGGTAATTGAAGTAGGAGCACATAATTTGTAGTTTTTCTTTGTCGTTTCCATTTCTTGCAACAGGTTCCGGAGAAATCCGAAAAAAATTCTTGAAGATTTATAAAGTTATAGTAACAAGACAAATAATCGAAACCAGATTGAACAAACTTTAACTTTGAAATAAACTTTGGAAAATAACTCTTATTGGCAACGAAAAAACATTTATCTTGCATAACAGTTATCAGTTACTTCGATATTGCAATACTCTAATAAAGTTGCCAACAAGAGAGAGAGAGAGAGAGAGAGGGAAAAGAGAACATGCGTTGCACGACAAGGGTAAAAATTTCCGTGAAGATGAAGAAAGCTACTAGATTGAGCTCAAAATCTTACAATATATCAGCAATATGTAGTATTTATTGCGCATAGGGGAAAAATTTCGACAGATGGCGTTGGAGTCGAGATATTTATAAAAACCGTGTTTACAGTCTGATTTAATTCAAATTCAAATCTCGTATTAGCCACGTAAAAGTAAATATATTACGTATTTAAAATTGAACCGGTAGCTGGTTTCTTATAAAATAAATTATTTGAATAATTAAAGTGCAATATTACATAAGATGCGTGTACCAAACGAATTAGGTTGGAAATAGCATTTGGTGGAGAATAATTTTGAGCGGAATGTAAACAATCAATCGCCGGTGTAATGGCTAACAAATTGTGTGGAAAATCGGAAGAACGAAGCATTTTAATTTAATTTAAATTTTTTTAATTTACTTACACAATAACAAGGCTTTGCCACTTTTATGATATCCACTGTATTTTTCAAAGATATAATGAGCAAAAGAAGAACACTGTGCCTCCTTCGAGAACTGTTGATTCGAACAATTTTTAGATTGGAAAATTCAAAAATTCGGCACATTTCGGTTTAGCAGCTCGGTCCGTGCGAATGGTTTTGCCGCAACAAATCGTCGATATTTTAAGTGTGTGAATGTGTGCGTGCGTGTGTAAGTTTTATTTTCGCACAACAACAACGCGTCGCGGCTCTACGGATGGATAAAATCATAACTGTGTGATCGTTATTGAAAGGGCCTAAGCACATAAAAAAAAAGTTATACTAATTTATACCGCATAAAAGATATCTTTGAAAAAAAGTGAGTTAATACATTTAGTAAATCATCTGCTAAAAGTCAAATGCGTCTCTTTCGTAATCACTGAAAATTTGTGTTACTTGCGAATTCAAAGACAATGAAATTGTTGCAAGTTTCTTCTAATTACCGAAAACGATTGTGGGTTATTTCTATAAAATTCTGTGAAACTTATTATTATTATTTGTGTATGCACATAAGCGCATATATGTACATATGAATATTCATATTTGCAACATTTTAAGGGGCAAAAATAACACTTAACTAAAGTATTGAAATTTTTACTTATACTCAAAAATATTCATAAAATATCTGATTTTAAAAATAGCATGAAAATATGTGCTCCCGTTGGTGAAATTGTGTCGCTACAGCGAACAGCGCATTGAACAGTGTCGCAGAATGGTCGTAAAAAATAATAAAACATTTGGTTTTTAAAAATCTGCATATATGTATGTATGTATTTCTATTTTTGCGTATAAAATACTCGTGTTTTATGAGTTGCGAAAATTCGAACATTCTGCCTGAATATTTGTAAGTTTTCTTTTGTTATATTTAAAAATATTGGTTTATGTGATACGCACATACATATTTTCATTTATTGGAGCTTACATATCTACATATGAAAATATGAAGCGCATGTAGCCATATGTAGGACAAGCGTACTATATGAACACCCCTCGAACATTTAAGATTCGCGGTGGAAAGTAAGTATGTATTCGTATGACAAAAGTTTTTTAATACAGAACTAATACCGGCCTCTAGAAATGTTGATACATCACTCAAATAACTGAACACATGATGATTTCGTTTTTTACAATATCTACAATATGGGTATTCATCTAAACGCGCAAATGCCTTGCAAAAGCGTAAACCTGGTAAATAAACCGGTTCTTCATACGAAATTAAGTATGTTTTGCATAGGTTTACGCATTTTCGAGATATTTACACATTTAGATGAACCTCCATAATTAGTGATGCTCCGATAGCACTATGACTGGATGTCAATTCTTATTTAAGAGTATCGGAAATAGTACTCGATGCTATGGAAAGTATTGTAGGATGATACTCGATTCTACTTTGCACTCCAAAGTACTTTCTCAACTTTAAATTCTAATTTGTTTTCAGTTTTTTAAAATAAATAATTTTAAATAAACAATGTATGTAACAAAGTAATAATTTACTATAAAAATTAATAATTATTGAAGCATGCATGCATATGCTTATTTTTATTATTTATTTTTCACTGTTTAGTACAGGCTCTTGTTCAGTGGGCGTTGGTTTATGAAATAGCTAATGAAAAAATTCGGCTTCGGAGATGCAGTTTAAAAATCGAAGTTTTTTTTTAAATGTATACAGGTGAAAGGCGATTCATTTTTTGAGAAATGATTGTGCCTGCTTTGGAAAATAGCAAAATAAATTTCGAGAGAAAGTTCATAAATTTAGTGGTTCCCACTCTAAAATAGGGTTGCTTTTAAGAAGAGAAAGAGGAGTTGGTAATAAATGAGAAACTTCGTTCATACTTTTTGTCCGAATTTTGTAAAAATTTTGCTACGAGTAAATAAGTGTTTGTACTAGAACCCACCAACTACTTTTACACATATATCCAAGTATAAAAAATATTCGGTTTTTGTGGAAGAACTCGAGTATTTACTTCGATGTAGTTATATCGGAACATCACTACCCATAATGTGTTTCACGCTAAGGCCCTTTTGTTAAATTTTTTATAACACTTCAGCTCATCCTAAGAATAAGAATATTTATAAAGATTTAAAATTTTTTGCAAAATTTATAAAAATTCTGAAGTGATCTTAACATTTTTTTGAAATTTTGGTCTTAGGCACATTTTTGACGGATGGATTATATATGGATGGATTATATATGTATGTATGTATAAATTCCCGTTAATTTTTAGTACTTTTTTTTACGCTGACATTCTTGCAAATCGTCTGCCATATAAACTAAAATAAAAATCAACCTAAAAGTTTTCTTAAATTCTGATTCATAACTTGGAAAATGTTATGCATTTTTTTTATGCTTTTTTATTATAGTACAGACTATACTGTTCTAAAAAGTTTACAAACACAATTTATCATGATTTTATGAATTTATAATAAAACAAAACATGATTTCGCCTCCGACAAAATTTTTTTCGGTTTGAAAAGTTTTGTCTTGGACTAGTCTGAATGAAAAGTAATTGGCAAATTAAACCCAAATATTTATTGTTTTTCAGCCAAACCTTTTATATTTAAAAGTTCATATTTTTGGAGAGATTTATAAGTCTTTATTGCTCTAATCTTTATTTAATTAGTTCCATAAATCTGTATCAGAAAAAAAGTCAAACGAGCGAAACAAAACCGACCTGTTCTTTATTCCGATTCAGTGCATGCGCAGAAATTCCATATTGAAATTCATCAGAAATAATATTAGGAATTTAAACTCTTATGTTCGTGGCATTTATTATTCGTTTAATACTTGATTGAACCTTGGTAAATCTTTGAAAAACATTTTAAAAAATACATTGGTGCTGTTAAATTAATGTGTTTTGCGCAAATATTTTATTTGAATCACAAGTTTTGTACAGAATCTGCGGCTCTGTGGCTGGTGGCAACCCCTACGATAGTACCGTTGATACCAGCTGATTCCATTTGTAAGCAAACTTCATTAATTAATTCGAAACAAAACCCCTTATTTAACCATATCAGGTTATAGCAATTGCACAAAACTAACATTTACCGTTGATAAATAAATTAATTTGTGTCAAATTCTGTGAAAATGTAAACAAAAATATAGAGAACACAAAGAAAAATATGGAAAGCACAAAGAACAATATCCAAAGCACAAAGAGCAATACGCAAAACACAAAGTAGAAGCGATGATAATTTGAAAATGTAAATTTCTTTATAGGGCAAATTCCTTTGTAGTTTAGATTTCGTTATACATATGCCCACGCGCAATCTCAGCTAATGATTTTTGTTGATTTTTGTTGATTTTTCTTGTTACATTTTTCAAGAAACATAAATAATTGACAACAACAGCTCAAACTGATTATCGAGTCGGAATGAAAATAATTTTAAAACTATTCGAACTCACTCGGAATCAGGAACACCACCACCAAAACGAGTCGGAATTGCATAAATTTTACTTTTCTAAGGCTCAAACTGAGAAGCAATAACGGAGCGAATGGTCATTTGCCTAATTGAACCTTTTTAAGCGAATAATGTGAGGTGAAATGTTTGCATTATCTTTCAAAGTTGTTAGAGCGTAAAGCGATGTTTTCTGCGAAGATATGCTGCGAACCTTCTGTCATGATTTCCAGCTTGAAAGAACTGTCACTGTCAAAATAACTTATGACTAAAAAATAATATATGGAACACTCTATGCCTATGTATAAATACATATGCACATATGTACATATGTAGTTATGTATACACATACGAATAACTTTGACATAACATGCGGTCGACCACAGCCCACCGCTTACATCACAAGTTATAACTGTCAACCGCATACATTTCCCACGCGTCTGCCCTAACAGCCACTGCCAAAGAAATCATCATACGGATGTTATAAAAATAAAGATAAACTAAAATAAAAATAAAATAAAACACGCTGTTGAATAAAAGCGTCTGAAGCGCCAGAAACATTAGAAATGAAACAGTTTGTACAAATCGCTACTGTTCTATTTTTAGTCAAAGCATTTAAATATTATGTTCAATGTTGTCTTTTTTCAAATTTGCATTGCCCGCTGCACGTTGCTATTTGTCGAGAGTGTAAAAATAACTCATTGGGCACCATTATTTTTGAGTAGATCTTTTTTAAATCGTTTCCATAGGGCAGCGCTGTCTCAATGAGTTAATCTATGTATTTAGAAGAAAATTTTCTTCTGTGTATATTTACATTTCTTATTTAATTTGTTATGTGTCTTTGAATATATTTTATTTTTATTTAGCTTTTGATATTTACTCCAAACACTAAAGCAAATATTATTTGTTTGACTTCAAAATATATTAATTTAATCGAAAATAATCTAAAATTTCTCACATAATTTACCGTCACACAGTGTAACGAGGCTGGTAAAATTAAACTTAGGATCTTCATATTGAAAAATAAAGTGAAATATGTACTCCAATTCCATCAGCAATGTTCTTCATAGAAAGGGCCCATACTTTTAACTCCTATCTCCATATTTCTGTTGTTAATCGACGGCGGCCGCCATAGCCGAGTGTGTCGCGTGTGCCCGCTTCATTCTGTGTGTCACGGGATCGAATCCTGGCCGGGCAAGTAACATAAAAAATTATAGAGAAGTTTTTTGTAATAGCTTTTATAATTGGATTGATTGCTTTGTAATAATTCATAATAATTTTATTTGAAACAATTTAATAAAATGAACTGGAAAAAGGAAATATTTTAAATAGTGAAGATATTTATAGAAATGACTTAAAGTTAAACACATAATTCGTTATAAAACGAGTCTAGATGTGCATTCGATTTGCCATTTCTCTGCTCGCTATGTTTGAGTTCTGCTAGCGTTGCGCGAGTACGTTGATACCTTACTAAATTGGTCGAACTCGTTACATGCAATGTTACAGATGTTAGACCAGATTTATGCTGCGCATAAACTACGATCAAGTGCGCGAAGGTGCTTGGGCATTTGGTGCATATTCGTCGTTTGTGATGCGCGAATATTACATTGATAACAAACACAAAAATTGCGCTGAGACTAATTTATGCCAGAAGCTTCATCGATTCGCCACTCGCTAACGAATGACGAAACGATTTCGGTTTACCAAACGTTGGTAAGGTTCGTATTGTGTTTTTCCCAGGTATTCTTTACTACCGGCACGGTATTTGCGCCAAATCATTCTTCTCTTTTTTAATGTCATGTAAAAAAAAATCATCAAGTTTTCAAATCCATACACTTTAGGTACTATAATAAACTGCAAGTTTCAACTTATTACAAATTACCAATGATTTTTTATTTCTTCTTTGCTTAAGGCCAGGTTTTTTTCATATGGGTGAAAATGGGTCAATTCACGATCGCATGCAAATATTCAATCATAATGGCATTTGCAAATCTCCATGGCAACGCCACAACAAAAAAATATATTATACAGCCGTCAGATGTAAGACCATTTGCAATAGATTGTGATTACCCTTAATACCAAAATTGAATGGTCTATAAAAATGTATAACCAAATTTATTTTTGTTT
Organism: Anomoia purmunda; assembly: GCA_951828415.1. Lineage (NCBI taxonomy): Eukaryota > Metazoa > Arthropoda > Insecta > Diptera > Tephritidae > Anomoia > Anomoia purmunda. The sequence goes on along the minus strand of OX639996.1, from coordinate 27,265,204 downwards.
TAACATCGTACAATGTATGAAACTTTGATTTAAATGGGTTTTGTTGTAGAATGAACTATATTTTTATAACAAACTTGCACTTAATTGTATTTTTTTTTTTAATTTGATTAAATTTTTTTGAAATTTTAAATATAATATTTGTATTATTTTTTGTTTTCCATTTAGCACAATTTTTGAAGTTGCCGTGCGTTTTACTTATGAAGAGTGCTATATTGCGCCATTTCTTGTTGAAAGGGAAAGCTGGAAAAGCTGTATACGAACAGTATCGGTATTTACAGTTGCTTTTGAATGTCAAGCACAGATGCAAAGAGTATTAAAACTAATCTGCCACGCAATGTGTCTATCATCTATTTCACTCGTTTCTAGCTTTCTGCCAAGACTTTTTGGCTTTATGTCTGATACAATCCAAGACGTTTTGGCATTTCGGTTTTGGTTTTACCATTTAATCTTATTTTATTTGTAAAATTGTGGTTTATTCTGTACAATGTATTCGCCTTCAGATCTTACCGAATATTTGATTGTAAAAAATATTTTTTTCGCCTATTCAAGATAATTACTCTACGATTACGTACTATTATTATTTAACGAATTAAATTTTTTTATTCTATGACTCAACTATAAGACCAAACTATTTGCATCTTTCATCAATCACATATAGTCGTATTTATAAGGAATTATATATGTATTTGTTTGTATGTGCACATTTATGTTTGTATATTCATTTCAAGCCAAACTACTTCATTGCCCATCAGGTATAATAAAATACATTCGCTGTTCTTTATATATATCTAAGTTATACGTATGAAATATTTTGTTTATATTCATCATTTAATTAGCCAACACATATGGAAATAGTCTGAATAATTTTCCATCTATCTATCAATAGAACCAATGAATGTCTTTTAAGTCAGTCACTTTGTAAGAAGCTCTACGCTTGAGATATATTTTTAAAGAATTTTTTTGTTCATTTTTTTGTAAAAAAAAATCGTTAAATGAAATTGTACGAAATATATGCACGCACGCCCACTTGGATTCCACATAGATGAGAAATCATTCCAAAATCAGCTGATAAGATTCGTATACTATATAAACTTGTTTTTGAATAAACGGAAACTGTTTATGTATTCGTATGTACAATACATATACGAAAAAAGAACGCGATTCAAAATTAATATATCTACATATGTATGTATATGACCCATTTTTGTTTTTAGCGATAATATATTGCTTTACAAATATTTACTCAAACTCAAAGTTTTGTTTAAATGTATTAGATATATTACAAGGACGCTGTGAACTCAAACGCCTTATAATTGTATGCCATCTTGGCATTTTTCGTTACTCTCTCTCTTTCTCACCTCGCATTTCCGAATAACATATTTGTCGCATTTAAGTTTTTGTGGTGCATAGTTGGTTGGCGCCAAAGACCACCTACCATGACCATCGTCACCCTACATTTTATTGCCGTACTTACGTAAATTCGAGAGGCTATATACACATATACATATGTAGTATGATTATCGTCCTGGCGGCTATGCCCCTTCACCGACATTGATTACCTTGCTAACGACAGTGGGGCATGCCACTTAGCACATCGGCAGCGCATTCAGCTTTTTTCCTTTTGATGTTATTCACTCAGATGTGCATACTTATATAGCAGTTCACTTGTGCCCCACGGTGTATACCGCCCTAGTCCTCAAAATGTTGTTTAATACATTTTCGCTCATGAATGTTCGTATATAAATTTTCATAAATGTTCCATATGTATGTGTGGTCATCGCTTGACTAACAACAACAAAACAAACAAAAAAATCACGTCCTTCACAAGTTGGCCTCCTACTCATTGAATCTATGCTGGTTATGTGTTATATTCGAGTATATAATAAGTTAATTACTTGCATATTGCTTTAAAAATAAAAATACGTATTTATCTAATTAGTTTCTTATTCAATTTATGTACTCGTATGGAATCCGTAGATATACTTATGTACATATCATACATTTTCAGTCGGATATTTTTCGTCACAAATCATGTCATAATGAATCCCCCGAAATGTGTGCCTCATTTTGATTTGATGCTAATGCAGAATTTCGTATATAAAAGACAAGTATTGACATATCTCCAAAAATAGGACCAAATGAAAACAGACATTAAAATGGGCTAACAACTTCCCTAGTTTGTAAGCAAGATTTTATCGTCTTATAATTAAATGTCTGTCTATTGCTTAGTTTTCATCATGATGCAATATTGTAAGGTGACGTACGTTGTGACAGCTCCATTTGGTGCGCCCCCGAAGCTCAATGTTGTTTTTCGAAAGGAGTCAAGAAAGGGGACATAAAAAAGGCCGTGATTTGGAAAAGTATTAATTTGCATACATTTTTATTACAAGCTAGCTGGGGAGTAGACAGGGCGGAAAAATAATGATTATTTTTATTAAAGTAAGAACAAAATAAAAACCGTTCATTATTGTGCTGCATTGCTCTTACGATTGAATGTTCATGCTGACACTCTCTGCAACTGGCAGATGAAGTGAAAAATTTCTAGTGAATATCCTGTGGAATAAATATTGTACCTTTAGTAGAGTTCCTTCCATTATATTATTACTACTTACGTATGGGGCAGTAAATACGGTCGAAATAGCAGATATACTCTCACACAGCAGAGTAGATAGAATTATTTATCATTTATTTCACTAACACTTGCAGTTGGTGTTGTAAACGAGGCTACCTTCGTTGGTTTTTTTTTTGCAGTATTTGTAAGATTCATAGTAATTTTTTTATAATTCGCAGTAAAATAAAAAGTAGTCTTTCAAAGAAACAATGTGGTGGAAGTCCAATATGATCGATTTAGAGTGAACAGTTGCCAACGTACATTACCTTTCATTATTGCATCAAGAGTTTTCATTGGTCAACTGTTTGACAACAAAATATGACACGAAATGCCAATATGTTGCCATTTTGTAATTATGCATCGAAATATGTTTTCATTCAACTGACATTTGACATCAAATTTGGCCGAATGAAAAGCAAACATTTGTCGCGCATGAAATGTCAAACTCTGAATTCGTCCAGTTTGCTCATTTATTTTGTTTGTATACACAAAACCTTACAGCGAATTTGGAAACAAATTGAACGGTCTATAAAACTACATACCCCAAGGCGAATTCATATAATAATTTGTTTATTCGAATCAGCGTAAGGATTGTCAAATTGAAACATTTTTCTATATTCTGGTTTTTTTATTGTCATCGGAACTGATTTTTCATACTTTCTGATCGAAGTAGTCAAGACAATCGGTACCCAAAAACGAAAAGCAAAATACAAGTAAATTTTGTTTTTGTTCTAATAGCATCACCTTATATGAATTTGACTTTGAAATTTAAATTTAAAATATTAACTTCATTTTTTTTAAGTTCATTCAATTTTCGTAAAATTTGTATAAAGTTTAAAGTTTTGATTTGTATAGGTTATGTTATTGAATGGACTGTGAAACAATTAAAACAACACTGGACCATTTCAACTGTGAGCCACTGTAGGAAATTAGTTCAATTTTTCCAGCTAGGAGTTTACTCTATACTTCTTTATATGTAAGTTAAAAAGGAAAAGCTGTTACCTCTAAACTCGGGATACAGCACAAAGGGACAGAATAAATATATGTAGATACTATTTACGTGCATTATTAGTTGAAGACGGCACGCAATACAGTTAGTGTGTTTTTATTATACATTTTTAGACCACTTTCATGACCTATGCCTATGAGCTGGAAAGTAAACAGTTGTCGACTGTGTTGAACCAACGAAAGTTGTTCGGACTTGAAACACTTCGAAAGAAAGGTGGTTGTAATGAAAAATAGGTCTTGCGGCAATAGTGCCTTCATAAAAACGTATGTGTAATGGTAAATTCGGTGTAGTACAGAATCATTTGCTTGCCAGATGTCCTCGGGCAAATAAAGAAAAACAACCTAAGGTGATGAATCATCGGCTATTTATTTATCGTTTATTTGATCCGTCAAAACATTAGATTAATGGGTTATCCACCGTCTGACTTGGCACCACCCAATGACTACCTAATGACAAACTTAGAAATGTCGGTTAACTAGGAGTTTAGTCTACTACAGTATCCAAATCGGATCCATTATCCACATTGGCCAGACTAACACGGAATTCGAGGCAGCTTTGACCTCTATGACAGCATTGACTTGGCGAGAGTTGGTGAAAATCGTGATTGTCTATCGGTGAATGCTGCATATGACTTGTCAGATCCAGTGGTTGTATCGTGCACGTTGGCATCTCGTCCCTGAGTTAATAAAGACCCACTAATCTTCTATTATTAAATCATGTTAATTATCAGTAACGAAACTATTCAAATCATTTCGATTCAATAAGTACACTGTACAACCACAATTCTTAAGTAACCATGGTATTTCTCTGAGAGGGGGCAACGTTTAGATCATTTTTGCTGAACAACACCTGTTATTTGCTACCCCCAAGTACAAAAACTTGGAGAGTTACAGCTTTGATTCATAAGTAAATGGTTTTCCTCAGAACAAGTTTAATATTATATAACTATATAAGTATTTTTTGACCCGTCACCATTCCTCCTGCAATTTTTCCCCATCATTTTAGTTGAATGTCCGAAAAAAGTAGCAAAGCTAAGTGAAATATTAGTACCAGCTTTTTAAAGCTTTCACAAAAAAATATTTAAAAAAATGGTAGGCGGGGCGTTGGTTGATCAAAGTGTAGATATGAAATGCCTATCTTTTAATAAGGAACAATATTTCGTTGAGGGTACAAATTCATATTAGGACCCCCTCAAAGTGCAAATAAAGAAAAAAAACGCAGATGTGCTGCACTATAATTTTGTTCAGAAAAAGTGCTCTGAAAAACACCATGGTTACTCTGTTGCAAAAAAAGAAAGATTTAAATTTGTTGTACTGTGTTATCAAAAATGTGTTAAATTTACAAATTTTGTTTAGCTTAGTTTTTTTTAAGAAAATATGCTGTTTTGTATGTCTTGTTAATATTTTTATTTTGATACGCAACTTTTTGTTTGCAATTTTTAAGTATTAATTTCATAATTTTGACTTTAACTTTACCAATTCGATATATTTTTTGATAGTTTCTGAAAATCTTTTATATTTTGAAATGACTGAATTTTGTATATGAAAATTATACAATAAACATCTGTCATGTAATATAAATAGCTCCAAACTTTAAGTATTTTGTATCTTGAAAAAGAATTTTCAAATCGAGATGATTTCAAATTATTCGAATTTCGGCACATGCCTGTTATTTTTTGTTATACACTTACCCTTTATAGTATAAAATATTTCAGCAAAGCTAGATTTAATTTTGATTGGAGCTTTGTACGCGGAGCTTTGTACGGCGGAGAGTGCGGACGTGTAAATCATTTGCCCTGAAGACGGTTACCGTAGTGTAACCGAAATATATCGGAAAAAAAGTAAATCATTTGTTTTTACTAACACCAAACTACCCCTTGACCTCAAGCCGGCAAAACACAAATTCAAATTGGAAAGGTCGAGAATTGGGAAAGGTTGAGAATTGGGATTCATCCGCTGTATTCGAAAAGTTTTATAAATCGTATGTTGTGTGTAAGTAACTATGTACATATATATTTTACAAAACCTCTACGAGACCAAAAACAATGCAAAATAATTCACATTAAGTATTGCATCTGCATTAGTCGAGCCATTACACTTGCAAATTAAATCGCGGCAATTGCGACCAACGTCAATCACAATTCGGTATTGTAGCGTAAACAAAGGAGACCCGCTGACGCTATTATTGATGGATAAATGTAATTTTTAAAATAACAAGATGAAAATATTTTAAAGCGAGTATCAAAACAAAAATGTACAAAGCATTAAATATTTGCGCAAATAGCTGGCTGTCGCCGTTGGTTAGTTCTTGCAACGAAAATGGAGAATAATTCAAATTGGCATAAATGTAAAATAATCGAAAGAAGTTCAGCAAATTGCCTTACGAGAATATGAAAATGTATTATTCATCTGGTTGTAGCAGAACTAACTGGGCGAGCGGAAAGGCAAGAGATTCAAAAATATTGTTACATACTCTTTAAATCATATTCAATAAGATTTACAAAATGCGCCCGGCACTTGAGCGGCTCAACAAATGCCCATGTGCGCACGGATGTTGGAAAAGACAACGGAAATGGCAAGAAAATGTGATGTAAAGGAAATCGCTCTGTTGTATTTATTTAGCATTGCACACAAAATTCTTACATATGCCACCGAAATGAGTATACACGAGTATACATCTGTACATCTGTATGTATGTATGTATGTACATACATACAAACATATACATATACCGATTAGCCGCATTTAGACTACATATGTATGTAAATAGTATGAGTTTTACCCACCCGTTCATAACGCCACGTGAATTTTCCGCTTGCTGTATTACCATTGATTTTATATTTGTTCCTTTGCTTCATGCTGATTTGCTAATAAAATTTTCTTCATTTGGCGATCGGCCAAAAGTTTTACCTCGACCTACAGTGGGTGCGGTGAGATTCGATATCGCAGTTTTATTTCCTACTTTTCCGTTAATTTCTCAATTTCAGAATTTCTGCTTTTCCTCACATTACTTCGGCAGCTTGCTTTTGTTGTTTACTGCCTGTCTGCTCGCATTTTGAATATTTTTTTTTTTTGTGTGTTTTCTTCTTTTTGCCACTTCCTTCTTTTTTCGGCAATTTCTTCAAAGTCATGTCGTTGCTATTATTCTCTCGCTGGGGTTTAACAACTGTTGCTGCCACTTTAATTGTGCAATTTCATATCTACGTACATTTTGCCACCCACTTTCGAACTCGGAACTCATTTACTTATGCGTTTATGTGCCGGACACGATTCGCAGAATGTTCCTGTATATGGATATTTTTATATGTATTAAATTTGCTATAAAGAGAATATATTTCTCACGTAATTGAACTTGTTAGTTTAATTTTCAGCCTATACCAAAAACACCAAAGAAGGGTATATACTATAAATTCTATAAATTAAGAATATTAGCTATTTGATGCAAGAAAAATTTTATGCAATATTCTTAGACTTGTTTCCAAAATAATATATTATTGTTGAGTGCAGCAATGTGCTGGTACTAAAAGCTCCCAATTAAAAACTCCAGGTGAAGCCAAATTCTTGTTCTAGGCCAAGGTGGCAAAATTTTGCAAAGAATACCCCAAGAACCGCCTCATCCGATAAATATGCTGTGCCCCTATGCTCCTATGTTTCTTCTTATAATAAGTCTAGCATTATGAGAATGAGTTAGTTATAATATATACAGTGCTTTTGAATCTAGAGTGAGAGGTTATTTACTGCTCAATTGTCTATTCAGTTTAAGTACATATGTAGCTCCAGTCTCTTTCTCGCTAGAGCCGCTTGAACCGAGTGTCGAATTCGGCACAATATTTTCTCACGCCTCTGTAGTTAATATTATTTTTAATTAATCTCTAAATATGCAAAAGAAGATTGTTCCGTGTTTCGAAGTCCACGTCACTGGGGAAAGCCTCTGAGTGCTGTCCATCTGGCAGTGGTCAGAACAATTCTTCAGCATGCGGTTCAAGCAGCTTACGACTTCCGTGGCCCTCTGGGTTTTTTCCGAAGATTCGTTTGAGAGTGAGCTAAAGTGAGTGAGTGATTCTGGGGGTGTCACCCCTACGTTTTCGATTAAGAACCCATCAGCGAGAGATTGTTACGCCAGATCGTAATGAGACTCTACAGGCAATATTCTTTCTGCCGTATTGGGGATTTCCACGACGTACCAGTTGTTTTTTCGTACCTGGTGAAATCGAGTAACGCCTTTAGCGCATAGAAAGAGAAATTTGAATTGTGAGAATCGTTTTATTGAAAAATGAATAAAAGTTGAAGTGTCGAATCTGTCAGCTGTCTGTTGCAGATGTAGGCTTCTGAGTTTTTTATGCACAGAGGATGTCTGACGCATGACAGGAATCCGAGTCAATTTTTTAACATGACCGATGTGGTTGAGTGTTTTTCTATCCGGAGACAGCCACATAGCTGGATGAATCTCTTTCTGATACAATCCGCGGCTACCCCAAAAGTGTACGAGGAATATTATATGGTGTTACAACAACAACAACAATCCATTCTTTATTCAATCATTGGCAAATAAAAAACATATTTTCCTTTTTCCAGATAACAACGATTGCAGCGATATGGTTCAATTGGATCAAGAGAAAAGCACACAGTGTGTAGTGCATGATCTAACGCCCGGCTCAGAGCAAAAGAAAATAAATATTGTCGTACGATCACAGTACACTATCGAGAAAGTATTTCGCAATATAAGTACACAGTATCACTATGAAACGTATGATTTGGTACTGCAGCCAAATGACGCGGAAAAAACATTGGTGAGATAACACAACAATATAATATAATATACAAATATTAGTTTTAATGAACAATATTTTTTTATGAGCTTAAGGTCATTTTTTTTGTTTGGAAAGGGCTGGAAAAAGCAATAACCGGAAAAGCGGTAGAAGTTATAGTTGCTATTTCGAAGATCACCACATCAACATATCAGATTACTTCTGTCTTAGCTTGAGCAGAACCCGAACCCACAATTTTCGACCTATATCAAGCTTAGCCGTGATAACTGTTGTTCCTATTGCCAAACACAAGTCTAGAAAGATTAGTATTGAAAGAAGAAGTCTTATGAGGAGATGTGACCATCTCCGAAATAGCAGCTATAACTTCTACCGTTTTAAGAGATGTCGTTTTTTCCAATACTTTCCAAAACAAGAACTGCCTTTAAGCTCATAAAAAATTATTGTTAAAATATTAACATTTGCATGCTAATTTTATACAAATTATATTTTCATTATTAATTTCAGATTCATTTGAATGCGCTGCAATCAGAGCTCCTCTTCAGCATACCCGGTTTTGCTCCACAAGAAAAAAATATTCTCGTCCTGCTGCCCCCAAGCGTTTGGGATGGAAATGTTAAGAAACGCTTCGATTTCGCCAAATCCTTGACCAAAAAGAAATGCATTTCAAAATCGTCCAAAGCATCCAAAACAGGAACAACCACAGCTACACCTAAAGCTGCACCAAAAACTGCTTCAACCGTCATTAAAGTTAGTGCAGCATCAGCTATTACAAATGGTGTTGATCCCATCATCACTAACACCACCACCACTACTCTCAACAATACATTGAACGGTGTCAGCGAACCATTAGTGCATGGTGCCGACATATCGGCCAGTAAAAATATTACAAAAAGCGAGAATAAAATAACAAAAAAGATGGAGAGCGTTTTGAATGGTGGTGGTGGCGATGCTTCATCAACCAAAGCTGTGGAGCCAATACCACCTTTAAATACAGCGACTGCCATATCCAAGACTAGAACCACAAACACCCCATTAATGGCAAATTCGCTAAAATTGAGTCCTCTCTCCGACCCAGAGCTATTATCCGACGACGATTTGGCGCTTGGTGCCTCTGCCAGCCCCACTGAGACAGAACCATATGGTGATAGTGATGGCTTACTTAAGCTGCGCAATGCCTCTCCACGCAGTCCAAAATACGGTCCAATTACAGAAGGTGATCTGTTTGAAGATATGTCAATTGATATCACACATTTGTGTAAAAATATGGAACCCACATCGGCTATTGCATCAACCACTACGACTGCTGCATCGGCCACGACCACAATGGCGACAATGAGTACGGGTGGTGCGAATGGGTATGTGGGGTTAGTGAATCAGGCCATGACTTGCTACCTGAATAGCTTGCTGCAGGCGCTCTTTATGACGCCAGAATTCCGCAATGCGTTATACCGTTGGGAATTCGATAACGACAACGAATCAAAAAATATACCCTACCAACTGCAAAAGTTATTTCTTAACTTGCAAACATCAAAGAAATCTGCTGTTGAGACAACAGACTTGACACGCAGTTTTGGTTGGGACTCCACTGAAGCTTGGCAACAACATGATATACAAGAGCTGTGTCGAGTTATGTTTGATGCGTTGGAGCATAAATTCAAAAATACAAAGCAAATGAATCTGATTTCCAACTTGTATGAGGGAAAGATGATTGATTATGTTAAGTGTCTGGAGTGCAATACAGAGAAAACACGCGCAGACACCTTCCTCGATATACCATTACCGGTTCGTCCGTTTGGCAGCACTGTCGCCTATGGCAGCATCGAAGAAGCATTGCGTGCTTTCGTACAACCAGAAACTCTCGATGGGAATAATCAGTACTTCTGTGAGAAGTGCAATAAGAAATGTGATGCTCATAAAGGTTTGAAGTTCAAAAACTTTCCCTACATATTGACTCTGCATCTAAAACGCTTCGATTTTGACTATCAAACCATGCATCGCATCAAATTGAATGACAAGTAAGTATAGTGTAATCATATAACGTATTATATAACGGTATAGCAACTAACTTCTTTTATTCTCAGAGTTACTTTCCCGCAAAAGTTGAATTTGAATAGTTTTATTAATCCTGCTGACAAAGACGGCCAAGTACCTATCAATTCTGTAGCCGCCGCTGTAGGCGCCTCTGGTGGCACGTCAACACCTAGCGGATATCTACCTAATGGATCTCTTGCTAACAATGACGATTGCAGTACTACAGATAGTGGCTCTGCCATGGAGGAAGATTTATGTTGTAGCGGTACTGCAACTGCCAGCTCCAGTCAGCATGAAAATGACATGAATGATGATGATGAAGGCATTGATATGAGCACCAGTACTGATCAGCGTGTGGCCAGTAGCAATGCGAGCATTGAACAGCGTATTAAGCATATCAACGGACCATATTCATATGAGCTATTCGCTATAATGATACATTCGGGTAGTGCTTCGGGCGGCCATTATTATGCCTATATAAAGGAATTCGAGAACAATGGGTGGTTTTGTTTCAATGATCAGACTGTAACGCCGGTAAGTGCAGACCATAGAAATTATTATTGGCTAATTATATAAATACCGCTTCAGCTGGAACATCAATAATATAATAGCTAATCAGTGGTTTGTGATGGTGAAATATATCACATCCCTCAGTTGCACTCTATGCGGATTTATATGCCAGAAAGTTGTTATTGCTAATATTCTTTTAGATTTTAGTATAATATTTTGTTTTCGTTTTCTGCTCTGGGCCATCTTCAGTGCTATATTATATGTGCATTTTTCCATCCCCTGTATAAATCAATTACGATTTTAAAAAAATTTAAGCGATATTTATAAAAAATATATTTCGCCATATCCTGAATTTTTAAATTATCATTTCAAGTGCACCTACGATACAATATTTTTAAATAAAGCACCAATTTTATTTATCATTTAAAGTGTGAAATTACAAAAGAGGTTTTGTTTTAAAACTTGGTTTATAGAACTAAACCCGAGACGTTTTGTGAACTATTTACGTGTCAATCATTATAAGTGCTGTATTCAATATGGTGCTGTATTTGATGTAGCTACCTTTTTCAGATATAAGGGTTTACTTTCAAAATATATATATATATTTTAGTGAATTTTAGTGTTTTGCAATAAAATATTTTTTAGGCTAAAAATGTTTTACAGTGATGTGAAGTGCCGACTATTTAAAGAATCGGTTCTGTTGAGTCCGGTTCCAGAAAAATTGGTAACGGGCCTGTAGAAACCGTTTTCAGTTCTTTTGAAATAGCTTTTCAGTTCTTTGGACCTACATATTTTTCGAAGATCATTTTTAAGTTTTAACCCGTTTTTCAAGTATGTTGGAGTCGTCTTTAGGTACTTCTGGAACCGTTTTTCCTGAATCGAGTTTCGGTCGCTTTTCCCCCGTGGCTCGGCCTTGCCAGGCCCAGACCGGTCGGTTCATTAAAACACCCGTATTCGGTGCGGCTCCTCGTTTATTTGGATCAGTAGTAAGTTATCTATGATTTGGCAGACCCGAAGACAGGACATTCTTAAATATTTTTGGTTCTTGTTTTATAAAAAAACGTTTTTATTAAATAGTGGAAATTTAATTAATCCAAACAAATATATTTTTTTTAGTTGTATTTAGTTTTGATTAAAATGTAATAGAAAAATTGTATGAAAGGAACAAGTGGGGGAAGCATATTTTATAGAGATCTTCAACATGTCCTCTTGGTCTCATTATTCCAGATATATGGAAGGTTAGGAGGGTGATATCACTGTTGCAAGCAGAGAAATCGGTTCCTATCGACGGATTTTCCTCCTTTCCTCAGCGATGAAAACTTGAAGCTCTGCTTGTCTCCAATTGTATCTACCACCTGGACCCGGCTGAGCATTAACATGGCTTCTGGGAAGTGCACAGCACAACTACAGCATTAAAGGTCATAAATTTGCAGTGGAATTAGGACCTTAACCGCAAACAGTGGTCGACAATTCTCGGTATATTTTAAAGGCTCGTAATCCCAACCGAGAAGGACTTAACAAAGTGCGCCACTAAATGGCATCCTCCACGGTGTGGTTTAATTACTACATCTTGAAGCTTCGCGGGAGTTCCCGCCGCTAGCATGCAGCACTTGTGAAAGAATCGGCGATTAACCAGCCGGTTCTAAGCTATGCTGCGCCAATTTGCTTGGCTGGGACTAATAGCACAGAGTGTTAGAAGTTACACACTACTCAAAACGCAATACTCCGAACAGTGACGGGATGCCGTCTGATGCCTCTGAATACCATTTACACCATGGGGCATGTATGCGCTCAATTAAGGAACATAACCATATGCTCTGCCAGCAGTTCATTGTCGGATGCCACGAAACCCGATTCCCAGACCATAGAAGTAATCTCGAGCTAAGGGACGAGATCCAGACACATAACATACCCAACTGCATACAGTCTGGTCATAATCGGTGTTCACCGACAGTCACCACCTTCGTTAACTCCCGCCCTGTGATTGCCGTTATTAGGGATAAACCAGTATTAATAGCGAGAAAGAGTTCTAGCTGATCGCTCTTCCCCAAATTGCGATCAACCTAGGCATTTGAAGATTCTCCGCACCATACCAACCATAAACCAACTCATCTAGTACCCTTTCCTTTTTGGTCGGACCCCGCGAGTGCAATGTAACTGAAAACACATTTCACTTTTTTTTTAAATATATTACCACCAGTCTTCGCATCTATTTATTTTTACGGTTAAATTGATATCTATTGTCCCATGTTTAAATAATTACTATACAATTTTGTATTATTGCTAATAGATCACCGAAGAAGACATTGAAAAGTCATTTGGTGGAGGATCCAGTCGTGCTTACTACTCCAGCGTTTACAGCTCAAGCACAAATGCGTATATGCTAATGTATCGCCAAATAGATCCCCAACGCAATGAGCGCGCGACCACAGCAGCCGATTTCCCAGAACATATCAACCACTTGTTGCCAAAGCTGCATCAGGAAGAAGAAACACGAGTTACGCGCAGCTCTGGTCGTCATGGTGTGGTTGTCTCCGATTTGTCGGTACAAGAATTGGTAAAACCGCGAATTAATTTTTACAACCCAGAATTGAAAAAGATGAAATCAACACGGGCTTATGTGAGTAGCTTCAATATAAACTCGGTATTGGAGTCGGCCTATCAAATGTTGAATGTTGAGAAATTCGCGCCATTATCGCGGTGCAGACTCGTTGTCTATGATGATATGGGCGAACAGATTTGCCAATCTTTGGAACACATCAGCGACCCAACACTGAGCGAATTACGCCAGCAAACGGATGGACAGTTGGAATTTTTACTAGAAACGAGAGCTGAGGGACAGGAGTTTGAGAATTACAAACCAGGCGGTATCACATGGAATGTATACATAGTGAATGTGTGGAAAATGCAACTAGATGGACCACATCTTGTATATGCACCCACAAGAGAAGCCAACTCAGCGTTATTGCACTCAATTGCTGTACGACTGAATTTAAATGAGAACCAATTATTATTGGCCACAGTGAAGACTGATGCCTTTGTTGCGCTGGACTCTGCGCCACCAAATGCTGAGACGGTGGAGGGTATGCAACAACAAGTTATAACACAAGAAGACTTGCAGGAAATCGCACAAGAACAATTTAGAGGTTTAACTTGTATTTACCTCAATGTTCCCAATACAGAGCCAAAAACTTTGGAGATATTGGGGATACCAGCATTAGAGACACCAACAATAGAGGTAAATTGATGTCTTTATTTTTGAAAAAAAATTAGCTCTAGAGTTAATAACAAGAACTAAAAATATATATACAATATATTTTATAATTTCGCTTAAAGGTCAGCGCTGATGTTGTTGACGCAGTTCAAATGAATTCAAATGTCCTGCATACTATCAATCCCTCCATTGGCGACAACACGTCCAATCTTTCGCAGAAAAGCTGCCATTCCAGTGGCAGCGCGCGTGAATCGCCACTACCTCCCGCCACCAATACATTGACCGGTCAGGAATCGAACTCTGAAGACAGCAGTTTAAGTGATGGGGATCGCACACTGGTCGAATCAATGAGCAATCGTTTTGGTGGCGATAGCCAAATTTCATCAACCAGTCATTCGCCTTATTTGTCCAGCCCTGAAGATGATGCCTACAATAAAGCGAATTCGCTTAAACATATTCATGATCTCTTCCAAATGGCACCTGATCAAACAATGGAGAGTTCTTCGCAATCGCGCAGCAACAACACACCACAATTTTTCTATGCGGAAAAAATCAATGCAGTCGATCTTAGCACCCTCTCACCTAGCATCCACAGTAGTAGTACGAATGACCCAAACGAAGAGTTGGCTCGCAAGCCGACACATTCGTATAAAATCCTAGTGGATCCACACATGAAGATGTCAACGTTTACGCGGCATGTTGAATCTGTGATCGGTGTGCCATCGAATTACTTTAAACTGCAACACAAATACGAAGTTATCGATCTAATGTCGACAGTCCTCTTCGTTAGTTCTTGCGAAACATTAAGCATTGAATTAGGCAAAGTGCTGCAACCAGATGAACACAAAGCGAAGATCTCATTTATGCGGCTATCAGAGCTCGACAATGATACTGGCAAATTGCCTTGTGTATGTGAATGGGTTTACAAGGGCAGCATGACAGTGGGCGAGGCAAAGAAGGAACTGATAGCGAAGTTGCATCGCATTGATTCGAAATATAAATCGTTGGCATTGAATAATTGTCGTCTGTGGTTAAAAGGTGGACGTAATCCTATTAAAATTATGAGCGATGAAGAGACATTAGGTACTGATCAGCGCTCATCGGTGGCTGCTGAGGTAAGTTAGATTAGAAGTGACATTTTCGGTGTTTAAAGTTGCTTCGATGATACTTATTATTATTTTTTTTTGTTTAACAGTTTCTCATCCAAGAGTGCGAAGATGGTGTGAATCCGCAAGTTGGCGAAGATAGTCTTACGATTTTTGTAAGACGTTGGTATGCGGATAAGCTGCAATTGGATAAATTCCAGGAAATCACATTAGATAGTGAGTGTGATAGAAAAAAAACAGAAAAAATGTCACAAGTTAAAACCCTGTCTTTTGAACTTTGCAGAGAATAGCGAAATAAGAGAAGAGTTGTCAAAAATTACCGATATCCGGCAAGAACATATTGCTTACAGTAAAGTAAGTTACACAAAGTAGGCTCGTACGTCATTTAACGTATACGACACTAATGAGTCATTTGTTGTTCGACCTAACCTCAAATCTTTTGTTTCTCCATTTTTTCACAGATAAATGGTTCTTTCCCGTGCACAAACATTTCTCTCTTAAGTATCAATAGCACGCTTAGTTGGTTCTCGATACCGGCCACACTGGATAAATATCCACTTACCACAACAGTCAATGGCAATGTATACTTTTACAAGTACGGTTTTACCATTTATTGTCATATCGTTGTTTCTTTAAATTCATTCGTAATTTTTTTTTCTACTACTCCTTACAGAGATGTCACCAAAGCACCCAAAGAGCCAACAACCGAAGAGCGACGCGAATTGAGCACACGCGAAAAGTTACGACTTGATCGTCTGGGTTGCATGACAACATCATTATATTCGCCACGGCGTGAACGTGCTCTCAAAATCTATCTAGATTCTCCACAGACCAACAACAACAATAGTAGTACAACGACAGCATCATCTTCGACAGCCGCATCGGGGGCAGGAGTTATAGGAGCGACAACAAAATCGGCGGAAGATTAACAAATATACGCAAAAAAATATTAATAATAATAATGACAACAACAGTAACTGCTTGGCATGCACAACTTGTGGTCTGCTTTATAGCTCTAGTTTAGATGTTTGACTGTCTGGCTATACTTTTGGGGGGAAATGGATGGGGGTTTTTGACCACGACATTGATTGACGACAAGGCAGTTATATGTATATAGAGTGCCGAATAAGCGTATTATATTTTGAGAGTAATGTGATGACTGATGCAAACAACTGCCGACAAATGTATGATCACCATCACCATTGTTGGCTTTTATGAAAAAGTGATAACGCAATTTTCTTTGAATCTTTTTGTGCAGTTAAAAATGTTTATTCATTATTTTCATCAACAAATAATAATAAAAAAATAAAAATAAAACAGAAATTATACAATAAAGAGTCTTAACACAAGCTTCATGCACTATTAAAGAAAAAAAATTTTGTTTGTTATTAAATTCCTGAAATGTACTACATATGTAGGTAAGACAATCACATTCATACATTAATACAAATTACAAATTACATTTTAAGCCAAAATTTTGTACCATAACTAGTTGAAACGCGCGATTTCGTCCACTTTGCTTAATACTTTTCCATAAATTTATAGCAGATTGTGAAAGCCGAAATAGTAACTTTGATGTGGTTAGTTACTGTAGAGTTGGAAGTCAACTCTAAATTTGGTAGCAGTTATTTTAAACATAATTTTCAATGGAATATCTGACAAACAAATAGCTGTAATTACCTTGAGAGTCAACTTTGTCTCGACAATGACGCTCCATAAATATGGGTTACTGAAAATCTTGACTGCAGAACCATCTAATGGGTTTTTATATCATACAAATCGAACTATAAAAATATTTCTAATCGCATGCCAAATATCTAGCTTCATCAAAATCGGATAATAAATAGAGATCGGATCTGAATAACTTGACTTAAGCGCAACCTAGCGGATAAATTTTTCGTAAACGCATTTCTCGTCGCACCCCTAATTCAATCAAAATGGAATCATAAATGCAGATTTCCTGAATGTCTCGACCGGGTCTAAAAAATATGCCGCTCATTGACCTTTGAACGAAATTGATACAAAGAAAACGGCTATACACGTAAATAGATAAAGCCCACACTAAGCCTCCAACACAGGATTACACACAAATACAGTTGATCAATGAACAGTAATTATGTATACGCAAAAATTATTTATAATCAATGAAAATTTTTAGGAATTTGAAGCTAGCACTTTATTTACTAGAATATGAATTTGCTATAACAAAATTTAAAATTTAGATTTTTATGATGTATGCACGTATGTTGCTGTATGAGCTATACTTTTGTACAAAATTTAAAAAAATTATTTGGTCCAACATTTGCCAATTCTTATTAATTTAAAAATTGCATAATGTTTTAGTTTTAATATTGTATAAAAATAAAAATTTAAGTTTTTTTTATTGTTATTTTTATAAAATATATCTAAACATATGTAAGTACATATATTTTTGAAATAGATGTAATTTAAGCTTATGTATAATTATTTTTTATAACAATAATAAAAATCTAGATATATTATTTTAGACTTTCAAAATGTTCGGTGCGGTCAGTGTGCGCTTTTGCGTTAAAAAAAAAAATCGGCATTAAAAAATAAACACCAGCGTACGTCGATGCCCATGAAGAAATAAAATTTCATTCAAAAAAATATCATCTGAATAATTTCTACGTAAAATCGTTTTCTCTCATTTAATACCATAACAGAGGTTACTGTGTTAGCCGCCAGTTAAAGCATAATGGAAATTCATTCCATTTTGGAGATCAGTAATTTCGAACAGACAGACATACATATGTTTTAAAAATGATCAAAAAATCAAACATGGATTTTCGAGATTTAGTTCACACGTACATATTAGGCGCAGAGCTTTCGATTTCTGCTCGCACATTCTCGAGTATTTCGATACGGGAGAAACCGAGTTATCGGTACAAGCCCGGGTGTCACAGTTCTCGCGAGAACTGTCGAGCATTTATAGAAACGAGTACAACTAATATGTTTAGTATCAAGAAGCTTGCGAGATTTACGATGGTCTCGATGTACCAGAAGCTCGAGAGAAGGCAATCCTCGCCAGAAATTGATTCTGGAGCAGACTTAAAAATTGTATTGATTGAACCGCTTGGCTCAGTGTATACATGGTGGGTTGCGATAAGTAGTGCGAAATTAATGCAACCAATATATTTACCTTATCAAAATTAAAAATTTATAGGCTCGCGAATCTTACGAGCTTGATGATACACGATAAACTCGCGAGGTAGCGGCCCTTGCGTGGAATTGCTTTTCAAGCAATCTCGAGAAATCGAAGACTCTCATTAGAGGTCAAAGTTAATTTCTGGATGTACAAAAGCAGGCACTGAGTTCATCAGCTCGTGTTCCGCCAAAGGCCGCCAACCAACAAAATTAAGGCTCTGCCGAAATCAAATCTAGCAGAGTAAAACTAAGTGATTCAAGTAACTTTTTCTGCACCATAGTGCCTTCAACCCAGACAATCAGCTTACATGATGTCGGAACTTTTAACATGCATTAGTCTTCACCAATGCTACATGTAACAGTATCGATCAATTGCATATTTAATGCTAACTCTACAACTCAATGGACTGATCAACTTCCTACAATCGCAAATTTTGTCGACAACATTTATCGTTTGCACTAACGATTATAGGATTCACTAACTTATTCTTAACCACACTTAACAATGAAGAAACTCTTATCAGACAATCTAAAAATAAACTTTGGAAAATAACTCTTATTGGAAACGGAAAAAATATTTATCCCTCATTACAGTTATCAGGCAACACAAAAGATAACCGTTGGTTGGTAACTCTTATCGACGATATACAAAATATATCTCGTTCATATGCACAACTTATGAAAGTGAAAGCTTAAGAAAAGTGGAACGTCCCTTACTAGCCTGTGCAAAGCAGTGGCGCTTGCATTTATAATAAATTTCAGCGTTTTATGAGCGTATAAAATCGTGCCCTAAAAGCGACCGCCACTATTTTCAGACATCTGACTTTATACATAGAAGGATCTTGCAAATTTGTTTTTAATAAAACGTTTTACTACTCGTTGTTCTCATTATAAAAATTTGTACATATTTACAAGCACATACATACATACATAGGAACGAGAATTGTATGTATAGTACATGTAACCGTTTTGGAAGATAATTTTTTATTGTCTCAAGCCGTTAGGGGTAATTTAATCACTTTCACTCGGTTTTATAAGAGCAACTATATAAAATGATTTTATTAAAATCCAACCATTTAAAGTCTACTACTGAAATAAAATCATCATACAATGCCGTCAGTAGGCTGTCTAATAAAGATAAAAATATATTATTTCATTCATATTAATAGGTATAAGTTTTCTTAGTCGCTAGTAGGGGCGAACTTGGGTATACGCTCGTAAATAAAAACATTCACGACATTATAGACATATACACATATATACTTATTTCAACAACATACTAATTATTAAATTATTTAAAATTTTTTATTCATTAACAAAAAACAAAATTAAATCGTAATATAGTTAAAACCCTTGATATCAATGCAAACATTTATTGTTATTAAACAAAAATAATTTTCAATAATATATCTTCTAAAAAAGTTGCAGCTGTTTTACATTACACCTTTTTAACTATGGTTATGCGCTATTAATGGTCATAAAAAGCTATGATTACAGTACTCACAGTTTTTGTTAATTTATATTTGATTATATGCATTAGCCCTAGCTAAATTTGCGACATTTCTACCACGCCCATTTTATAATATTTTATATTAATTGTAGGCATATGGAAGGCTGCCATTTTATAATAAAATATTAGCAGATTTGTACATCCACCTCTAATTAAAAATATATTCTTAATTCAAGGAATTGCACATAGATTCAATGTGCACTAACATAAGAATTATAGCCATATAAAATACAAATTTTGAATATCAATATTATGCTTGAAACACAATACCTGCAAACGGAGAATTTGCGCTCAGTAGAGAGACGACGTCAGCAACGTTCGTCCAAAAATTTCGTTCAGCAAAAAACAACTATGGCGAAAACGTAATTACTCGTACTAAGGTTTAGACTTAACAAATAGCAAAATTTATAACCTTTACCAAAACCTAATATAGCATTATTCAACTTAAAGCAAATGGATTGTATTTTGCTGCTGCTGCCAGCGACGACAATATAAATAATTCTTTCGCCGCGAATGGTCGTCGGGCGAAAGTCGTTATTCGCCTTGGTTGTATGCATTCTCATATATATGTATATACCAGTGTGTTCTATTTTGTTTGTTTTTCTTTTTAAACAGCGAACATTCGCTTCGAAAAATTCGCCGTTCGACGGTATTTTGTTTCAAGCATTATCCTAAAACTCAAAAATTAAAACCCATCGCAGTCATACAGGGCACTTGTTGGCCGTTATCTAGTAGATAATTTTCTTGGCTAATATACATTAAAATATAAATTAAAATCAAATGTTATAATCTTTTTTAAGTCAGGCATTTGTAGTGAGACAAGATAAAAATAAAAATTATTGGCATTCTTAGAGGGTTCAACTTTGACCTCAACTTTGAGTTCGATCTCTGCGAATTTTTTATGGGGGTATCTCAAGTCACAGCATCTAAACATCCCCTACGAATCCTGAAAGAACTGAAGGATGTCATTCATCAAATCGCGGGACTTACTCCAGATATACTGCGAAGAGTTTCAGAGGGTTTCAATGCCTCCAAATGTGCATTGCCCGTGATAGCAAATATTTATCCGTTATTTTTAAAACTTCCTGTATGCAAATATAGTAATTAGCAAAGTCCCAGAATAATAATTATTTGATGCAAATAGGTTTCTTTTTTGACATGGATTTTATTTTAACGCGGAGCTTTGTAGAAATTTGGCCGATAGGGTGATTTGCATGAAAATTTATTTCGTTTTACCGGAACATTTTTTGGTCTCAGTTAATAATTACGCGTGAGATTAACTGTAAGTCTTGAAATTCGAAACTATTGTCCGAAATCTTAATGGGGACGGTGTCGTTTCCCGGCTGATCGACTTTGCCGGGGTTCGTAACATGGTAGCCTATGGCACCAGGTTTTAGTATTGGAAGATTCTTCAAGCCATTCGGCTTTTTCCAGATAAAAAAACGCGAAACCATATTACGATAGATGGAAGGCATGCTTCCAGTATTTTAGACGTACGTACACTCCGAGGACCGAACACCGACTCGGATCATTATCTCCTCCCAGCCAAGATGCGCACAGTCTTCGCGAACTTTGGGAGCACATTTCTCAGTCCTTACGTACCGCCGCTGAGAAAGTTATTGGATTCACGCGAACCCGGAAGATCAATTGGGGCGGCTTATTATTTGAAGAAAGAAAAGAGATACCGAAACACGTGGGTGCAAATAGCTTGGTGTGCTAGTCGACAGGAAAAGCGCCCGAAAATTTGAGCAGAAGGTTCGAATCACAAAACCCTGATGACGGCATTAACATAAGTTCTCGACAAGCTCGGCTAACGAAAACGCGGCTAAGGCACAATAGCTCCTGACGCTGATGGATTACCATCGGACCAATTCAAGAGTGGTGGCGAAGAGCTGGTAAGGTGCATGCACCATTTTATTTGCAGAATATGATCGGACCGCCGATTTGAATTTAAGTTCGCTTTGCCCAATTCACAAGAAAGTTGATCCTGCGATATACGCCAATTACCGCGGGATTAGTCTGATTAATATTTTATATAAAATATTATCGAGAGTATTGTGCGAATGACTGAAGACAACCGTCAACGATATGATTGGACCTTATCAGTATGGCTTTAGACCTGGCAAATCTACCATCGACCAGATATTCACGATACCCCAAGTAGCAATGAGAAGAGGATCGACATACACCATCGCTTTGTTAACTTTAAATCAGCTTTCGACAGTACCAGAAAATTCTGGCCTTCAAAAATTTCGACGTTTGTAAAATTCTGCTTTCGAGAATGTAGAGTTTTGAAAAAAAAGAATTAAAAAGCAAAAATAAACAACTATAGAATTTGGTTCGAGCAGAATTTGTTCACATTTTGATATGTAGAAATTTGCAATGCAGCGTAATGGGGTGCTCCCAAAAAGTTCCGCGATGTCTGAATTTGGTATCAATGCGAAACTATTACGACTTATCCGAGCCATTCGATACCAAACAAGGTTTGAGACATGGTGACACCTTGTCGTCGGACTTCTTTAGCATTATGTTGGTGAAGATAGTTCGAGCTGCAGAATTAAGCTGGCCAGGCACCGTTTCTAATAAGAGAGTGCAACTGCTGGCGTATGCCGATGACATCGACATCATTGGCCTCAACAACCGCGCCGTTAGTTGTGCTTTTACCAAACTGGATAAAGAAGTGAAGCAAAAGGGTCTGGAGGTGAACATGGGCAAAATGAAGTACATTCTGTCAGCAAGTAAACGATCAGCGCATTGCCGTCTTAGCTCTGGCGTCACTGTTGACAGTTACAGTTTAAACAAAGTAAAGTGCTTTGTGTATTTTGGAACCAGCATTAAAACCAACAATAATGTCAACCTCGAAATTAAACAGAGAATCTCTTGCAAACAAGTGCCAATATTTGGACTTCAACATATGTGCTTTATAACAAAGATTTTCCTTGTAACAGAATATTACTGGGCCAATGCCTCCAAAAAATGACGAGATAGAACAAAACTGAGAATGCAGCTTATCTTCATTTCAAAATTATTTCATGACCTTATACGTATATCATTTTTTGGAGTATTTCAAAATTAAAAAAAAAAATACGTTACAGAGTTTTTATAGATCTTTGTAAAAAATACATATCTAACAGTTGTCGTCCCTCGTTTGCTCAGCAAAAGCATAAAAACGGGTGACACCTTAAAATATGGGTGCAGTTGATTACATTATACGTCTTGTACACGTGCATACTATTGCAAATATCATCAAAAAAAATAAATAAAATTAATCCAATCTAAATATAAATTTGAAAATAAAAGAACGAAAAATAAAGAACGATTACATCCTTATTCTTTTGCAAATGTCTTACGTGCGCCACGATTTATTTGCACACAATAAATTTCGTCTAGTGTTTGTTAACTTTATGATAGATTCACGCGCTCACTTTTGCAAATTGTATGTTTGGTTTGGTGTGAGCATATTTGCTTACCCTGCAGTAAAAAAATTTATTTGGACAGATATTTATTACTTCATTACTACTACCTATTTCATGATTGTCATCAAACTAGTGCAAAACGCACCTAGACTGGAAGATATTTGCATAGGCATATATGTCCATATCTCCAACCATATTTACATAGTGGCGTCTCATTAATTTCCTAAAGCAAATTTAAATAAATGGATTCTATGACTTTTATTATTTTATGTTCAAAAATTTCCGTATCCATTCGTTCTTAGGTACAGCATACATTCGTGGATTTGCAACTTACTAATAAGATCCAATTTAAAAACCAATTTTAAATAAATAAATGCAATGAGTTGAGACTGAATAAGTACTGTTTCAAAACGTACTACATACATATGTAGCTCAGAGTTGATCTAAATACATACATATATCACCGTATCTCATGTGTAATTAGGTGCATGTGTTTAAAGTTCATGGACGTCAGAGCCACACAACGCAACGTTTGGACCATAGTTTGCGCCTATTAATTATTAATCTTGTTTTTTTTCTTTATATCCTACATATTTATTTAGATAACAAAGACGTAAGTAAACAAGCAGTAGGATTAGAATGTCTTAAGTTTTTGTGGCAGCTAACATGGAAAGAAGTAGCATGGCTGCCGCCGTTTTTAGAAACCGACATTTTTGAATACATACGAATAAAGCACCATTCAATATTTACTTTTGTGTTAAACCAACAGAAAAAATTAAAAGTAATAAATGTATATTTAACTTCAAGTATTTATTATTAATATGTATAACCCACTTCGCATTGTTGTTCCCCAGTTTAAATGAAATAAAGAGGAAGGACAGAAAAAGCACACGTTTCTAATAAGTTTTTTGCAGGTTTCATTTTGCAATACTTGTAGTTACCTAATAATGTTTTTGTAACTACTATAAAGTAGAATCAATTCAAGAATCATCAAGAGTAAAAGGAAAATAAATTGGGAATACTCGTGTATAAAATGTAATTATTTTTTTCCATTTTCGAAAAACTTTGCTATTAAGTGTACAGATAACAGTCTGATACAAAATGGAAGTATTTGATGAAACCAAATGCAATCTCTGCAATTTTCAGCCTTTGTTATAATATTACTGTTGCTCTGTTTAGTTGAGCAGCAGAATTGAACCGTTCAGGCATCATATTTTATAAGAGCGTGCAACTTCTGAAATATGCTGTTGATATCGATATTGTCGACCTTAACAACCACGCCGCTACTTCTGGCTTTTCCAAACTGGACAAAAAAGCGAAACGTATGGGTCTGGAGTGGAACGAGGGCAAAACTAAGTACCTCCTGTCATCATTGTTGACAATTAAAATTTCGGAAAAGTAGAGGACTTTATTTATCTGGGAACAAGCATTAGCACCTATAATAATATCAGCCTGGAAATCCAACACAGCATCTGGGAGTGTTCGAAAGAAAGATTCTCCGAAAGATTTATAAACCTCTTCGTCTTTGCGATGGCGAATACCGCAAATGATGGAACGATGAGCTGTATGAGCTTTATCGCGCCATAGACATAGTCCAGCGGATTAAAACAGAGCGGCTACGTTGGCTGGGACATGTCGTCTGAATGGACGAAAATGCTCCTGCCCTGAAAGTATTTAAAGCGGTACCAGCCTTTGGTGGTAGAGGAAGAGCAGGGCCTCCTCTGCGTTGTGAACACCAAGTGGAAAAGGATTTGACCGCCAGTTAGCAGGAAGAAGTAGTGACTGGCACAATTTATTAAACTCGGCCAAAATCTCTTAAGAAGTTATAGAGCCAATTAAGTAAGTATAAATTAATAGGTTTCTTGTAAAAAATATCTAAACATTTCTATAAATACCAGATAAGAATGTTGCAGCTAGTTCAATATACGACTCACAGTTTGAAAGCTACATATGTAGAAGATAAGTGCCGCATTCTCTTGCTTGATTTTCCTGTGAAAGAACTTGCCAAACAAATCTTCTGTTAACTCAGGTATTAGAATTTTCGACAACCTTGAAAATGTATTTCGTTAAGTTTTATATTTCATATCCCCTTCTAACTAACTAACACATTTAACGGACTGCATTAGTTTTGCCCAATACTGTATACACATATGTATACTTTGTATATATGTATATAAAACTGTATACAGAAATAGCAAAACTAGCGAATTTTTTTAGAATTCTACATATTGCAAATATTGTTGCCTGACTTCACATATCAGGTAATAAAAATCAATATTTGCTTAAAATTATCATACATGAATAAAGGAAATTAATTAACGTGCGCACTGTTTTTAAATGTAATAACCTTTTTTTTTTAGCTGGGTTGAAAAAATGTTCGAATGTATAAAGTGCAATCTAACATTCATTTCTGATATATACTTACATATATAGATCAGGTAAACTTTTCTTTTCCGCTAGATTACAGCATCAATTTAGTGGAAAAGAAAAGTGCATCCCCTAACTTCAATGAAACTGTGGCAAGTGTGGGTTTTTATAAAAATCCATTAGCTCGGGAATTTATAAATTTCTGCCAAATTAAATGAATAAAGTAAATATTATCAAATTTATAAGGTTTATTCTAAGATAATGCCCTTTAAAGTAATACATACAGACATATATCATATATCCCCGACCGGTGACCATATGAGCGCCTAAGTAAATTTACACTCAGGCTTTTCAACACCTTGCGTGCCCCATGGCTGATTTTGCTTATATGCCGACCACACTTGCGCACTATTTGCATATTTATGTACATAAATACATACATACATACATATAGATATGTACGAACGTTAGACCAGTTCAAAATATAATTGCATATTGGGTTCAAGAATGATATAATAAAAGATTGCGCCTTCCCGAGACGAATTGACAGATCATGCCTTTAGTAAACAAGAATACGGGAGAGAGAAAATGGAATAGCTTCCAATACTTCAGTGTAAAACGTGTTCTAAAGTTTAAAAAGGCGTCAACTCCTGCATTCTCCTTCTGCATTTAGTACATCGTGGGTTTCAGGAGTTTTGATTTTTTTTCTTAATATACGTACCTATATTGCGTATGACTGTAACTGGAATTGGCAAAGTATAATTTTTTTAATATCATATCCCAATCCAAGCGCCTGGTAATAAATTAATTATTATGAAAAGTACTCGTTCCATACTAATACCTAACGCCAGAAACATCGTTCAAGTCGTTTAAGACGTTAACCAGGAGAAAAAAGAATGATATTCTATATATTCAAATGTTGGATGAAATCAAGTGATTCCTTATAATTTAAAATTGTTTAACAAATATGTTAGTTTACAAGTTAAAAATATGGTTATTAAATAATTTTAGTGTTCTATATTTTGAGTATCTGATTTTCTTAGACTGGCCTTAATGTTGTATGAAAAATTTGAAATGCTTGAATTCAAAAGTTTTTGCATAGAATGAAGTGATGTTGTGGATAGAAATAAAAATTAAATTACTCTAAAACCCATCCGCTGACTCCTAGTAGTTCCGGGTTAAACGTTTTTCGTCCAAAAATGTCGAAATTGCACCAATTCCTTGAATCTCTGTTCTTTTTTTTTCAAACTTCATGCCAACATGTATATACAACTTCGAATAAGCCTTCTTCTTCTTCTTCCCCCTTCTTCTTCTTCTTCTTCTTCTTCTTAATTGTCGCTGTAACCGCCTAGGCGATTTTGGCCGATTCCAACATAGCACGCCTGTCGCTCCTTTGCTTTGCTAACTGGCGCAGGCTGGGTACCCCTGGTGATGTCAAGTCTCTTCACCAGTGGGTATCGCGTTGAATTCTTTCAGGGCTGAAACAATTTATTCCATACAACATGACCTAGCCAGCGTTGCTGCTGAATCTGAATTAATTAATTTATAGTATATACGCTATTCGCCTACACAAAGACGTCAAGGTCCAACATTTTTTCGTAGAATGTTTTTGTCGAACACACTCTAGTCTAACTTATCCGATGTTGATAGTGACCTTGCTTCTGCGTCGTACAATAACACAGGCATGATGAGGGCGTGGTTTTGATTCGTCGAGAAAGGGGTTTTGTACGTAATTGCCCAATTCTGAACGGGCTGGTGCTGAGGGTTAACGTCGTTTACATAGACATACTAATTTTGCAGGTGCATACAGTCACCTCCTATTTGCGAAAGCGGTAGTGAGGTCGACATGAATATGGTGTGTGTTGATTTTCTCACCTCTGGTCTTTTCCATGACTTTGCGGATCGTGAATATCTGATCAATAGCAGACTTGACAGGTCTAAAGCCACATATGTATATAAGGTCGCCGTACTTATTCTTACAAGAATTTCACCGCAACTTCAGGTTAAATTTTCTGGTGTATTTTTAAGGCTAGCATTTCAAGCTCATCGTTACAAAATATTCAGATAATCCGAGATTGATGATATTAGACAGGTGTTGTGCAAAAGGTGGCGCTAGAGGTGAGTTATCCAGGAAATCTTTTATTATGATGCAATTCTGATGAAATTAGAAAGTATCTAATAAGCTTTGTGGAATTAAAAAGAATGCCTTTCCTTTTAGTTACAGTTGAGGTAAGGGTCAACTTAAGTTAGTTGCAAATATTTTTGACAGATATCAAATTGAAAATGATGCCCAAAATTTGCTACTAACTTTAGAGTCGACTTTTTCTACATATGACTATCAGAACTACTAGGAGTCAGCGAATGGCTTTGAAAATAGTCCGGTATTTATTTTTGCACCCAACCTCAAACATATTTTTCTGTGCGAAAACCGAAAATCGGTTCCACAGCTTCTTAAATCGTTTGGCTGATTCACAAGGTGTCATAGTGTGTCAAAAATCATAGAGTAATTAAATTTTAGTTTTCAAAAGTTATGTTTTGAATTGCATTGAAATAAACAGTTAAAACTAAGCAATTTTGTATTTTTTAAATTTTGTGACTTTACGATTTATGGCACCTTGGGAATCACCCAATTATATTGAAAAATTTCTATATTTTCGGAAATCATAATTTTTTCATGCCTCCCACTTATGAAAAAATTTTGTACTTTCCTGCTGTCAACCCAATGGTATATTTTAGTAGGGCGTAGACCTATGTATGTATCTATTTGTAATTTATATATTATTCACAAAAATCGAAGACCAAATAGAAAAATTTTAGGAAAACTCCAATTTAGCTGTTTACAGGATGCCGAGGGGCACATTTTCAAAATTTTTTTTTAACACCATATATCGTGACACGGTCTAATGTATATACATACATATAATATAAGTATATAACAACGTATGCGTATGCAAATGTTTATTGCAATCTAAATTTAGATCCAGCTTTCACTGTTTTAGCGCCTAACTGCTTATAAAAATGATCGAGAATGGCAAATAAGTAAAACACACAAAAATAGGATTAACGAATATACGTCAGGGATATCGCTAAAGAAGTTGCATGTGATAGCATATCGGGCGATATACATATGTATGTATATATTATTTTCAGTTTTTTGTGAACTTTTCGGCAAAATTTTTGTTTATTGAAAACCAATATTTAATTAAGTACATATCTAGAAGTACATGTGAATATATCTGCCTGCATAAATCCTTCACGTTAACCTCTAACATCTCATCGTTACTTCAAGAGGGGTTTATCATTGATATTCGTCGTTTGTATTCTAAGCTCGTCACAAGTATATAAGTATCTATGTACATGAAATCAAATAAAAACTATGCTCATACAATATACATTTATAAATAAAATATAACGCGCCGTTCTTTTGTATTACTCTGACAACGAAAAAATAATTCAAACATAAAGCAGACATCTAACAGATGTCGGCAAATATAAAGTCGGAGTTATTGGTTGGATTCATTTCAGCAAGTAAAAAAATGATTTAACACTTTTATACTTTTATATTGGAAGATAAGTTTAAGTTTTTTATCCAGAAGAATAACTATAAAGAATTTGCCCACACTTTCATCTTATTATTATAAACAGGGACCACATGGTTAAAAAATAAGCTGTATCAACCTAAAAGGAAACTTTAATCGAAATGTTTAATATACATTTATTAATTTTCATTTATAATGATATTTATTTTTTAATTGTCGTTTGTATATGTAACCAGAATACAAATTTCGAGTTCTCTCACATATAATTGGTGTATATTTTAATTAAATTTGACACTCCAAATAGGTGGAAACCCTAAAACTAAAATATAGTTATGATCCAAGAATGATAGAATACCAGATTACGACAACGCCGACAGCGTACAAGCAAAGAACATAAAACTATAAGAAGGGACAACACGTTATTTTTGGGTTTCTCGTTGGCCAACAGGGTAGGCCTTTCTCTTTTCATTCAATCATTTACGCATGTGGTCGAAAAGGCAGGTTTTATGGTATTTGGTACACGTTACAGCCGTACTTGCCGCAGGAATAGCGAGAAGAAAAGGATAGTGATAACTGAACTTGGGCGTTTTATTTTTGCTGCAACTACTACATTACAAAGCTCGGCACTTCAAATTTCTTATTATGGGTTTAAATTTTTGTAAAAATTTCTCAAAACTCAGAAAAATAATCATGTTAAGAGCCATTAATGATGTCAATCCTTCAAACGAAGCAAGTACGAAGTAACGGAAGTGATTTTGTCGTCACCTTCTTTTGTCTGCATCGCGGGTATGATACTTGTCTAAAATTTACTTTAATTTGTCTTTTCAAACAAGTGGCAACCATCTTCAAAATATACCTATGAACTTTCTCCTCGCAAAAAGAACGGTTTGACACTCATTCGCCTCGGTGCATCCGTCTCCTTGCCGAGACGAACCGTTCATTCAGAATTTATCATTTCAGATTGGAGAAATAATTGCAAAATTAGTTAAAATTTCTTCTTCGGATGTAAAGAGTGGCAGGAAACTAATAATTTAGTTATCAAAATCGATTCTCTTATAAAGTCTTCGCAAAATGTTCTAAATGTAAAATTGTAAAACACTTTTCTTAAGTTGAAAAATTGTGCCGCTAAAATATGTATCATTTTTAGGTTCTATGGGAATACAAAAGAAAACTTACCTCCGGATCGAAGAATATATATGTGTATTTGGAGCAGCTCCTAAATTGTCGTAATTTTTGCTTAAAATTGCGATATTTGCTCCTGATTGTGTAAAGATTCCTTCAAAATAAATATAAACCTGAAGTAAAAATTTTTATCCACAAAACAGATAAAAATTGTTTGCCACAATTCATTTCCACATTTTCTTCGTTTGGTAGCTTTCCAGCCCGAATACACTTTCTTTTTTAGCGGAATTAAGGAATTTCGCAATGTTCACAAAACATTTGAAAATATACCTAGCAACATATTTACATTGCGAAGACCTCTATTCATATTTCGACTGTACTCTGAATTAAGAATCAGCAGGATATCATTATAAAAATATCAAAAAAAAAAAATTATTATCTTAAGTATAGAAATTTATTTGGCTAACTTCCTAGTGGGCCTTTTGGTTTGAAAAAGTCGGAAAAGGGTACACTTGCACCTCATTTTACAATTTTAAATATCCTGTGCTGTAGTCTTGCGATAAAGTCTCAATGCAAATACAGGGGGGAAATAAACTTACATCTTACTATTATTAGAATAATGTAAACTTCAAATTGTTTATTTATTGTTAACAATATTAAAATAAACAAAACCAAGTGTTTTATTTACATACCTACATACTTATGTATGTATATTATAAATAGAAATCCTCCTAGCCGAGGACAGCTAATCAGTATCTATCTATATATGTAGGTATATATGATTAATGATGATTGATAAATATACATACATACTTATATTCATATTATCAAATATGTTATTCTGATGACGTATTATTTTAGTTGAACAAAACTGTTGGTATGATAACAATATACTAAGTATAAATATATATTTCATGCGTAAGTACTCGTAGGCTTAACTGTTTGTGTTTGCTTTGCTTGAATTTGACATTTAATTTTTTCAATGAAGACGGATAACTATTTTGGAGTACTTTCTTTTGCATTAAACTGCCATGAATACGTCATTTGGGTACTACGCGAGTAAACACACACGCACACACAATTGATGAAACACACATACATACATATACAGATTAGATTAATTTAATTAGAATATTAATTGAATTTAAGTTTTATTTGAAGTGCAATTAATATAGATAAGAAAGTCATATTTCAAGAATCAAAAACTGGTAAAAACACATTTTTATCATATTTAAATAAATTTTGTCTTTTGATATGTCATTTTCCCAGCACATCACATGAATATATGATACATTTAAATGATGATGGCAAAATAATAGCAACATGACATTTTGACAAGTATTAACTAATTTAGAGTTTCTAATATTTGTAAATGATACGCGATGTGTGTGCAATTAATTAAACTTAATTCGCGACTTTATTTTCTTTCCACTTATTAAAGGTAATAAAAAATATTTTGACAGTTTATCAAATTGAATACTTTTGGGCATAAAAAAACTATGGAAGTAAAATATAGTTTTTTGGGAAATCCAGACCTGCGAAAAAATTTATTACGCAGATTCAGATTTATATGGAAATTACGTTTTTTGACTAAAACCCAATTTAACACCATTTGGTTTATCAAATAGGTAAAACGGGGTCAAAATCCTTCACATGCTATTCAACTTTGTTCGCTCAATACCACGGGCAATTCTAAATACTAACTAAGATATGAATTTTTTTCCAACGCTATTTCGATGCGAATAGCAAGCCATGCATCCCAAGATATAAAAAAGATTTGAATGACATTCGTTGTTATTGCTAACCATTTTTTGACATTAAACACAATTATGACTTTCAAGGCGAATTCATATTTGTCCATAGGATTGTCCACGTGTCGCAGAAAAAAGCTTTTCGGCAAAGCGGGAAGCAAGCTGTTGTAATCCTTCAGCATGAAATTTAAGAAATTGAAGTTCCTGCTTGGCTAGAAAGTTTTATAATTATATGTAGGTGACTAAATTCGTACATAGTTATTTTATCGAAATATTCGTAGTTAAGCTATCAACCATTATCGTTAGAGAACTGTCAAAGTTAGTGACGAAAATCGATGCAATTAACGAAAATTATAGCAAACGATAGTCTTTAATAAATTTGAGAATCGCACTATGGGTGTATTGAAATGAGTTTTACGCCGTAGTCAAAACCTGCGCGTCGCACAAAAAATTGTTTTCATTTAAATACCATTCAATTATGTACATATGTCACTTATTGTAAATTTCACTTGGAGAAAAAATTTGCTGTATGGACGCGTGCAGTAAACATAAAAAAATAATGATGCGTTCGATTCCCCATGCCCAAAATAAAGTGAAACCGGTTATGCATTGAAACAATATTGCAAAAAAACTGGTGTAGTGTAATGTAACATGTCAATAAATCGCAAAGTTTAATAAAACTTTAAGGAAGAAATGTTTAAACCGTCAAGTTATACAATTTTTTTTAGCAGTGTACAGTGTTAAGATTTAATCTTTGCCCCACTTTTTCCGGAAGTAGCATTAAAATAATTCAACCTTACTATTTATAATAATGATCATACTTGTATATTACGTACTCAACCACTTGAGTCAAGATTAGGTACTTCATTTTAATACATACGTACAATTCGTCTATTGTTACATTTGTAAGTAAAATAATTTATGAACTAATTAATATATATTTCTAGTTAAATATACTATGCTAGTTTAAAAGCGTGATATTAGGGGGTGTGCCTCTCAAAGCTATAACTATTGTTATACCTATTGATTAGGCAAAGCCAAGAGGAAGTCATATGAGGTGATGTTAACCCAACAGCTGGTTGGATTCGCTTGCTGTATTGATTGTCAAAATTATGTATTGTCATTCATTCTACATGTAATTTGTTAGTGTATGTTTTTGTGCGCTTAACACTCCCTGATATGAATTCGCCGTAAGTGACACACGCAATTTCAGGATAAACAATTGAGTTCGAGCTCCCTTCATCAGTACAAAAACTGAGCCTGAGCTTATACGCACTTTTTTTTTTTTTGCATGAGGTCCATTTTCCTAGTTTGGCTCAAATTAAGGTGATTTTCATCTTCAAAATTTCATCACATGATTCTGTCTTTAGTAGATTGTTAGAATATTGCAGGCCGTACTTTTTCTTTGTTAAATGCCATTTATTGAGCAAAATCATTGCAGAAAATAGTTGCATCCATGTTCATTAATTTCGAATATAAAAATATCAAGCAAACACTTGTATGAAATAGCACCTTGCCGGTCGTGATTGTTAATAGATAAACGTTTATATGAACCATATATATATATATAAATATAAGTGCACATGAATTGTTCTTGTAGAAATATATGCATCAATTTAATAATTTTGAGTCATTGATCTATTTATATGAGTATACAATTGATAATATGGGCATGACGGCCTGCTGTTCATAAAGATAAAATTACGACCTTTCTCAACAGTCTTTGGCCACTGCGATGATTATTTGCTAATAATAATAAATTTAATTTACCACCAAGTGATTTTTACCAACCGATTTTGTTGGTAAGATTTTTCGACTGACTCTACAAATCGTATTCTTTAAGAGCCCGCATAAAACTACAGGTGTCCCCATTTGTTGCACAAAATTAAAATGTACACCACAATTTGAAGAAGAAGCTCGGTCAAATATCGAACTTTATTATTATTATTTGATATCAATACTATTTTTATTATTAAGCACTTTCGATTTTCCATCATTTCTAATCAAGTATGACTTGGAGACATTTCGCGTTGTGCCATCTTCAGTGTTATTTTTCGTTCTTTAACGGCTTTAACTGAAAGTGACGTCATAAAAGGTAGAGAGTGAGGGAGGAAGGGGAAAACCAATTCAAAAGAATAAAAGCAGGAGTCGAGCATATTACAGAATGATTTGAAAGTTTTGTTTAAAAAAAAAGAATTACCACATAAAAGAAAAATAAATTTATTTCGTCAACGAAATGTTGCATTATTTTTTTAATTAAAAATTAAAAGTTCACCTTTTTGTTTAATAAATTTTGAGTATTTAAATGAGTGTATTATTTCAAGAAATATGTATAAGCAAAAGTGTAGTACTTTCACATTGCCAACATATTTACGTGGATATGTACCTATATTCAGTGCTGTATATTAGCGTATATATATAGATATGTAGCTTTTAAAAATATTGACTAAGTATAACGCTAAAACTTCTTAATGCACAATATATAATCAAAGTTTAAAAAATGATAAGAAAAATGTAGTTATCTTAATATATTAGGTCAATTTAACAGTTTACAAAGTAAATTATGTGAGAAAACGTTTCAGTTTTATTACAGTTGAAACGTGATATATCTGGAGATATATATGGAGACATACAAAGAAGCTGTCAAGTTAGATAATATTTGTTGTATGACTCAAAAATGCCGCGCAAACAAACAGACACTGCAGTAAAAGTAGTAAGAACTGGAACAAAAAAATAATTGAAGTTAAACTAGGTACGATAAAATCTGAAGAAAGAAACTAAACTAGAGAAAGGTTGAAAAGGAAGAGTGAAAGGTAAATTATGTTTTAAATAAAATAATAATATAAATAAATCTAAACTATAAACAAACATTGGTTAAAAATATTAAATATTTTTTGGGAGATAATTTTTATGCGGACAATAATTTGACGTTTTGTACAAAAACAAGAGGAATAATTCAAAAAGAAAGCTGAAATTATTGGTTTTATTATTTTGGTTTAAGTAAATGATTACTTTTTTAGACAACGTAGCTCGCGTAAACGCTTAATGAAGGATTCTGGGGTTTAAAACCGGCCCCTCCGCAAATTTTAAAGTACGCCACTTTTAAGGTTAATGGTCGAAATGGCGACGATGAGACGCGGTTAATGTTTGTCGGCAGAAACACTAAAACAACGATTCATATTCAAAACATCAATCGACGGTATGGTGGAAAGCTATGCTCGGGTCCGTCAGATATACTCGTATCACAAGTTATGCATACAAAGTTACCGACAACTTTTATGGTTTCGGGAGTTGAGAGTAAATATATAGCCTATAAGGTATATTCTTAACTCAAAAAGTTTTAATCGAATATGCACACATACATATAATCCATTTTCATCGAAATATATATGTAATATAAAGTCAAGTATTAAAATCGCGAAGTCCTCAAATACCACAAAAATATAAAAAAATATAAAAACATATTTCGAAAATATGCCCTTCACTTATTTCTCAAAGATAAGATATTAAAAAGGATTTAGGTCACATATGAAAGAACTCCATAAATGAATTAGTACTACCTGGGCAAAATGGTACAAAATAAAAAATAAGTGGAAAGTCTAGAACACCACCAAGGAAAATACTTCTTTGAACATTTAGAAGACTTTGACTTTACTAATGTCCTCAGTTAAAACATTTCAGCCCGGAATTGCAAAAAATACGAAGATTTTACTAGTGAATGTAACGAAAGTTGAGAAGACGGACTTTTTTTTGAAGGAGCAGAAATGAATGAAGTGATTTAAAGCTACATATCAGTATCGAAGTTATAGCAAAGATCATAATTTTTTTATATATGAAACAGTCACATGTGTGTGTATTTAAAAAAAAATATTGAGGAACTTTGAAAAAACGTCTGAATGTAAGAATGCCAGATTTAATCTGAAAAATATAGATCGCTGAGACGAGCAGTTTGGCACTCATATTTTAATACTTTGTACCCTTGTGTATAATGTAATTAATTTTACTTTTAAAAAAGGTGGACACCTTTTTCAAAATATAACTAAAATTTTTCACCCAGCGAAACAAATATTTTGAGATTCCATATTTTACTGTTTCATATATCTTGGCTATAATTGAATTAAAATCGACTTTTCAAGCAAGTGGAAACCCTCTATATAAGCCTGCTCCACAGTTTTGCGTCATATTTTCATATTTAACATAACTTTTGTATAGCTTAATTAAATTATACTTTTAGAGTTAGTTCTGAGCCTTCTTACCGAGACAAACCATTTGACAGCCATAATTTAATATTTCATGAAATTGTTCATAATTTAGTTAAATCCGACTGTTCAATACGGTGGCAACCCTCTCCGAAATATAGGTTCAACCATCTGCTAATCGATACTAACCATTTGATACCCATATTTTAATGTTTCATATAACTGGTGTATAATTTAATTTTGACTTTTCTTATAAAAGTTAGATATGAACCTTCTTTCCTAGGCGAACCGCTTGCCGCTCATATTTTAATATTTCATATAACTTCTTTACACTTTAATTAAATTTGACTATTCGAATAGGTGGCAACTCTCTAAAACTTCCTTTATAATCCACTGGATTAATAATAGCTCACAGAAGGGAATTTATCTTTACTTACGTAAAGAAAGCAATAGCAAGTATGTATAATATATGTATGTATGTATGTATGTAAATATATAAAACATTAAATTCGTTTTACTGCTACCACGAACGCAGCCAATGATCGGAAGTGGGACGAAAAATTCTAACGAGCGGTAGTGCTAACAAATAGCATCACGTTTATCTCGTATAACCGGTGTAACTGATAAGCGCTGGCGCTGTTAGAATAGGGTATGAGAGAGAGTAGTGAGTCACAGTCCAATTAAAAAGCAGAAATCATATTATTTGTATTACACACCACCTACTCGTGCCATCTCCATAATAGATGGAGTTTTGTATCTCTTCTTTGTTTATTATTTTTTTAAATCTTTTTTAACTAATTTTCTACGATACGTTTTATTAATTAAGAATTTTGAATTTACTCATAACAATAAAGATAGGAGCAGCTTTTCATAATTGAGGAGCCTAAGATAAAAAGTATAAATATTTATGCAAAATTGTAAATAAACCTATTGAGTGCTACAAACTTGACTTCTGAGTTCTACACTCAACTCTAGAGATGAATTCACACAACTTTGATTACTATGCACTTAGATATAGAAGTATATTGTTTGTTGTTGGGGTCATTGCAGTTATTACTTTTCAGCACTGACACTAAGCGCAATAAACTGTTATTATCACTTTCGCATCTACAGGTAATGCCTTAAGGTCTGACGTGCCGTTTTTCATTATACTAACTATTATTCATTTTTTAATACTACGTATGCAAATATACAATACTTAATACCATTTTTGTTGATTTAATTAAATGTTCGCTTAGTTCGCTTGCATTGTATTATTGTTACTTGCCTAATTTGGTATGTGGGTTGGTAGGAAACGTTCGCGAAACGCATCTTTGAAAATTTACGACAATGTGTACCAATATGTATACCTATATATAATAAATATAGATACCAATAGGATATCCAGTCTTATGCCTTGGCGTATACGTAATAAATACTTAAATCGAGAGATTTAATGCGCGGCCTTTATTGCACAGACGAATCCAGCAGTATGATGAGGTGCTTGACACAAAGTTGTATTTGAAAATCTAAAAATTAAAGGAAATTCTTCGCTTGGTTAAAAGTATTAAAATTTAATTTTATTCAAAAAAAGGCAAATCGTTGGCAAATGTATCAATCATTCAAATGTAAATAATACAGTGCCACAAAACGAAAAAAATGCACACACGTTACAAGTCACTCTACTAGGTCGTAGGTCGTAATTAACTCAATAAATGAAAAGCTAATGTTAATTGAAATTATGTACTAGATATGTCTTACAATAATACGACTCGAAGTAACTTTTAATAAAACATTATAACATCTAAACTTCTTAACTGAATTTTAAGAATGATACATTTCTTCACTCAGAATAGAACGTTCCTGGCAGAAAATGACTTAAATGTAAATGCTTTGTTGTAAAATTGCAGAAAAAAGAGCTACCAAAGTTGAAAATTTAAGAAACAATAGTGTAAATTTCAGTTTGATTGCAATTTTTTTTCACAGATTCGAACTATTTTCGCGAAAGTCATTATTGATCTAAAAAGTGCCAACATTTTTTTTTTTTTTGAAAGATATGCCACCTAACCTAAAATAGCTAAAAAATTTAAAGAAAGAAAGTTTATTTTGTAGACTAGAGGAGAATTTGAGGGTATTTGGAAATTGTCAAACACATTTTTCTGAACAACTCGACCAGATCTACGACCTCCACTAGGCCACTTGTAAATTGTATTTTCACTGTAGCACAGTGTAATCTATGTATATAGAAATATGATAGTTAAGACAACTAGAAAATACAAAAAAAAATTATTTAAATAAAAATTGCTTTACTTTAAAATGTTGTGCAAACGGAAATTATTATCCTTGAACATAGATTTTCTCTAAAAAATTTAGTGGAAAATAACTTTCTGAGGCATTTTAACCCAGCAACGAGCTATTTTCGTAATAAGTAAAAGGATGACCGCATAATAGACGTATTTTATTATTGAAATTTGATTGAAATAGTTTTTACGAATCACATGCATACAGTTAATACAACAAATGCAGCACTTCAGTAATTACAATAGGTGATATGTTGAAATTCAATACACAGTATTACATTAAGGAAAAAAACTTGGAATTATAAATTTTGAAAATTACCCCTGCCGAACACTACTTCACACAATCCAGGCCGAGAGAATGCAGATCGTGCCACACGACCCTTAGTATTGAACATGTTCTTAAGAAATGTGCTGTATCCGGCAGCCGCAACAACAAATTGGAAGAAATCCTCGATTGCAGCAAAGGAGACAACAATAAAATATTAGCAGATGCGTTAAATAAACACAATCTACTTCATGAAGTATAAACTACAACCCCAAAACCCAGCCCCAAAATATATTTTATAAATTAATTTATTAAATATAGTTTTAAATAAATAAATAAATAAATAAATCAATTTTGAAAAATAGGCTCTGGCATGAAGTAAATATTTCGTAGGAACTGTTAAATCAAATTCTACATAATGTGGTACAGCTGTTGAGTTTTAACTTAATAATTGTAATGCCGAATACTATAGAAATCGTACAAAAACCACACCCATTTGCTATATAACGGTAATTTAGGAAAAGATCGATATTTTCTTCGGGAGAAATACGTAAACTTCAAAAGCTTGCAAGACATAGTTCATTATTGATTTTTTTAAACTAGTTTTTAAGAACTACAGGTATTCAGGGTTTTTGAATTCTAGCAAACAAATATAAAGCAAATTTCGTTTAGGGCTTTTCCCACACAAAACCGGCAAGCATGCTCTAAAATTTCAAGAAATCAAATCAACAGACTGAAAATTCGGAGTCCGCTGCTTCGCTTCTGTATACGAATGAGGTTTGTCGATGCCGACGTTGCTCGCGAGCAGATTTTGCTTTAAGCTGAAAGTACACAGCATGCGTTCAGCGGTGAAGGCGCTACACCGTGATCGTAAAATAAAGTAAACACCATGTATTTGTATATTGGTTGTATTAGACGCTTTGTTAATGCGTCAATGTCAGGCATAGGACAACTTGCTACTTTTCTAATGCGTTCATCCATTGACAGCGTTTGAAATTTGAATGGTTAAACGAGACGCCCATTATAGAAATATTCTACTATATACACCAACTCTAATAAGTAGGGAAACGGTTTTCACCAATTTTTAGGGCCGAACCGAACATTTTCTAGGTCTAAAATAATGAATAAATAATGGATTTTTTAATCTAGTGTTAAATAGGTGTATACGTGTATTATTTTAAACCACATACATATTTTTGTAAAG
Source organism: Anomoia purmunda (assembly GCA_951828415.1). NCBI lineage: Eukaryota > Metazoa > Arthropoda > Insecta > Diptera > Tephritidae > Anomoia > Anomoia purmunda. The sequence continues at coordinate 27,225,138 of OX639996.1, read as the reverse complement.
ATAATAATAAGAAACTTTTATTTTAAATGCTCTATATTTATAATGTAATCTAAAAATAATTGCCCATCGGCAGTTGCACCTCACAACCGATTCCGTATATCGGTATAAAGCTCACCTGCTGCATTGAACAATTGTCACTAGACACACTCGATTAAGTAGCAGACATGTAAATATTTTAAGGAAATTTTCTTCAACAGGAAATATGGGTTTCAAAAACTTCTCAAAAACGTGAATTTCTTGTCAGCAGTTGTTCATTGAGAAAAGTGTGCAATTGGTTATGTAATAAATATTTTCTTTCAGTATTATTATTGTAAATGAAAATCCAAAAAACTTATTTGACTTGTTTCCACAGAGGAGCATATAAAACGTAAGGCTTTGTACAATTTTTGAATTGAAATAAAATAAAAGTTGGCAGATGTTCGGTTCTTTTTGGACGAAGCCGAACCCAATCCGAACCAAACTTTGGTGGCCGAAGCCGAAGCCCAAGTTCGGTCGTTCTCTACTAATAAGTCAAAATAACGAAGACTTGTTAAAATTATTAAATTTTTGAATTTAGAACAAATCAGAACGATGTGAATGTGCTCATCAGCTGTTTTTGTTGTTTACAAAAAGAAGTGCGGCACAACGCAAACTGTGTAACTCTAATTTTCTAAACTTACTGAGCGCATGAACGCAATAACGCATTCGCCGCTAAACGCACTTTCAGGTTTGGTCCCTTTCAGCCCGATTTAAAAATTTTTTGAAATTAAGCCTGCTTTCGGTCTCCTCGTCCGTTTGTTTGTACATATGTATATCGAAATGCGTATGCTGGGTATGTAAAATTTGGTTTAGTCTGAGCCTAATAATATTAATTAATAATTTCCGAGAGTATTACAACATAAAAAAGCGAAATCAAATAGAAAGAAAACATAATTAAGAAGTGCACATTTTCATAAAAAATACTCATCAGTTTGCGGTCATCATTCCTAAGCAAAACTAAGAAATACAAACATAGATGTACATATAGCGCGAATATACTACATACATATGTACATATGTATGTATATACTACGAATACCTAATCATAATTTAGTAATAACTACAAAAATATTTATCTTTTTACGTAGTTTTCTTTGTCATTTTGGTCCTCTTTGGCGTCACAACCTGTCAAAATTATACCGAAAGCGATAAGGGAACGGTAATATTGCAGTTTCTATTCTATCTTCTTGCTTCAACTTTAATATCTCTTTATTTGTTCACTTTTGTGTTTTGATGTTGTGTGTTACTTGAATATCACATCTTTTTCTGTTATATATGGTATATTTAAATGGATGTATGCACATATGTGTGGATGCGTTGTATTGACTCCGAAATCACTGAACTGGTTTTGCTGAAATTTTCAGGATAACTTTGTTTACATTAGTACATATTTCGTCATTGTTGGATGCCGTTTTATGTCAAAAAGGATCTACAAAATCGATTAAATTTCATACTTTTTCGAATTATTTATGGCATTCTAAATTTAAAAAAAAATTAGAAAAACGTACTTTTGCGAAAAAATACATACTTATGTTCAGTTTGTGTATGAAGCAATTGAACCCTGTAATGCACGGTGTACTGAATACTGTATTCTATCATTCTTGCCTGTAATGTAGAAAAGGAATATTTCCAAATTATAAGAGCTTTCGCGTGGCAGATAACTTGTACTAAATCACGTTCGTTTACGCCATAAATTTTAAAACCTTGAAAGGAGAAAATTTTTGAGTGATATATAACAAAAGATCAAGCGGGTTATTAACGATTAAGCGGAAAACAAAAATCAAAAACTAGTACATATAAGTAACATTATTCAAAAGCATAAATTCAAAAGCAACAGTGCTGTGTTGCCTACAAATATTTACTGTTCGCGAAAAACTCAGTACGTTTGAGGGAGTAAAATGTCTTATTTTCTGAATTATGTTACTGGCTAATTCTTACTGGGTTTTCATAGCATGGTGTTGCATCAAAGAATATAAATGCAATATAAATGCATTATATGTTCTTTGGCCTCAGAGAGACAGAGTGGGGAAAATGATGCGTAAAACTCGGAGTGTCATAAAAAATTGCGAGAAATCAACTCAGGTTGAGACAAAATCATGAAAAACCATCAGCGTTCTGTATTTAAAAATCTAGACGTGATGGATTTCTGCATCAGCAGGCCCAAATTCTTTTTAAAAAAAAGTGGTATTTCATCAAATGTACATTCCAAATAATTTTTTTGTGCTACTAACTGTTGTAGTTCTAGGTGGAGTAGCATATGAAGCGCTAAATAAGTTATACAATATTTTGTGCTGTCAGATGATGATGAAGCACAAAGCATCCCTGACGATTCATCAACACTTAAATTTAATGTTTAATTTTAAAACTGAAACCAAATTAAAATTTTAAAGAAGGAAAATTAAAACGTGAAGAATAATGATACGAAAAGAAATACTGATTATGATAATTTTTTGAATTTTATTAAAATTTACACAAATATTTTGAATGTTATTAAAATTTACCCAAAATATTGAATTTATACGGTTTTCATTGTAGAATGAATTTTATAAATAAAAGATTGAAAGTTTAATTACAAATTAATAAGGAATAAATTAAGTGTCGAAACTTGTCCATAAATCCATATCATATAGTAATGATAAACACTATATAGACATGTTTTTTTTTAGGATTTGCCATTTTGAATTTCTGAAATCTTGCTTCAGATTATTGATTACTGATCAGCAACAAATCAACCATCCAATCCTATAAGATTTCGAATAACGATTAGTTAGATTAAGATTAAAGTGAAATACCGAAAACTTGTGATTAGAATATAATAAAATGTGTTTTTATTAAAAAAACTATTGTTTGAGTTTTATTTTTCGCTTAGAAAATGAAACCTATTCTAAAACTATTTTTGGTTTCAATTTCAACTTTGTTTGATTTTTTTTTTGCAATAAAGTAAAAATGATTATTTAGTGATAAGCGAAGTCGATAATTATAATGGAGAATTATTAATTGGATAAATATATGTTAGCTCTATTATCCATGCAAAGAAAAAAAATTTAGAAATGATTATTAATTTCCATTCAAAAACAATACTCAAAATCAAGGCGAATTCATACAAGGTGGTGTGAAGAAACAGCTGAGTTTTACTTTTTTTTCAATTCGGCGAAGCGGGTGTAATGTCAAACTAGTTTTGTTTGTTTACATTCTAATTTGTGTGTTTACATTCTAATTCAGATTTTGACATAACTCCCGCTCAAGGCGCAACAACAAAATACATACGTTTTTTCTTGCTACCACCTGGTATGAATTCGCCTTGCTCAAAATATAAGAATTAGTTTCCATCAAAAAGTAAAACTTACTATTTTTCAGGCAAAAAACAAGAGTAAAAAAAAACTATTCGGCCCTTTCGCCAACTTCATGAGAATATATCATTCCCGCAAATTTACAAGCAAAATGTTAGTCCGTGTAAGAGCGGTCCTGTTGATGTACTGCTTAGCAGGCGGTATTTAACTTTCTGTTTGATTTTTTATAGTAAATTGTATACATATATGTATATATATATTATATATAAGTATCGGCAATTTGAAGTTTATAAACAAAAACCAGCAAACTAACTAAATGATGAGAAAATTTTGAGGGCATTGCATATTTCTTGATTGAAAAAACTTGATATAGAAACTACCCCGCCCTTCGAGGCACATAAAATAATGGCACCCTTTATTTGCTGAATAAAAAATGAAGTATCGGTTATGTCCTGCTGTACAAAAAAAAAATGGGAACCGCTTGCAATTTCAATGTTGCAAAGCCAAACTGTTGCTCATCAAAGCCTCGTAAACGCTAACCACACCCTCAACTTTTTTTTAATTTTTATTAGTATATAATTCAAACACTCTTATCCGTTGGTATCATATTCGTTGGCATTCAGCAGAAGCTCCGTTATGATTTTGTCACACCAACTGAAATGCTTATTTGGAGAAAGTTATAGAGACAGCAAAATCTTGAGAAAAAATATGACTGAGAACATACATATGTAGATAGAGTCTACCTCCTCCATACATATTTACAGACGTACATATCTACGGAGCTTATCAGTAAGTGAGAGTTTCTTGAAGCAATAAAAATAGGTACATAAACCAAATAACAACAACAACAACAACAACAAAATCATACATGTCTCGGGAATATGTACTTATAGAGTGCGACACAGTCATCACTCTTATTTGTTTTGTTGTTGTTGTTTTTTTTTTGTTTTTAAATATTTTTTTATGTTACTACCAACTTGCTACTCGCTAGATCAGTATTTCAACAACCAACAGCCAACCAAGCCAGTTCAAATATAAGTCGGATATCGCTCGGAAAAGACGTTCATAAAATAGCGCATTCATCTCGTGTGTTTCGAAAACGGTAGCGCGCGTTGTTGAACTCAAAATATCGATCGTAAAAGTAGTAGTGAGTTTGTTAATAATAGAAGCGCATGAATTGTAGGTGGTGCTGACGCGCAGACCGTTAGACACACCGTTCGGGGCTGCGCTTTTCAATTATCTATCAAACTGTTGCACATACATATGTACATACATGTATTGAAAGAGCACATATGTAAAACCGCATTCGATATATGTACATATTTAAAATTGAATTATATTTTACACCTGTTTAAAGCTTAAGTGATATTGAACTTGAAACGTAATTAATAAACGCTTACACAAACAATTCGATAAGTCTGTCTGCCGATTTGCGAAAATAAATTGTAAATTTTTACTACATACATTTATTTATATAAAAGAAAAATAAAAATAAAAACAACAACACATACAAAATGAGAAATATACACTTCCATATCATGACGAAAGTGCTGCTACTCAGCTTTATTTTCACAACAACACAGTTATCTTCAAAGTAAGTTCAGATGCAAATCGATTGATTGTTTCTATGTGTACGTCGCTTTCATAGCCGTTAGTGTATTTTGTTTTGTGTTTTTATCTGTTCAAAATTTCTTTGAAATTTTCTCAAACATATAGTGAAGCGCTGAAATATCTTCAAAGACAAAATAGTTTTTAAACATAGCCACTTTGTGTCGCACAGTTTATTTTATATGTATTTTTATTTTTTTTTTGTTATTGTACCGAAAATATGCAAAAATATTGCATCAACTAATGCAACTAGTTTTTCAACAGATATCTAGCTAGCAGCTCTAGAAACCGGTAATTTTATATTGACAATCGAAATAAGTAGTGCGTTTGCTTGTTGTCAGCTGCAAATGGTCACTCATACGCACTGGTGTAACGATATCGGATGGTTGAAGGTTGAGTTAACCTCAAGTTAATATTTATCACGTGCTAAAAAAATGAAAGTTCGAATGCAAAATGTTTATCCACGCGATAATTGTTGTTAATAGATTTTGCATTAAAAAAAAAAAAATCAGAAATGCGCGCATAACAGTAAAGTTTGTATATTCGTTGTATGTAGTTCAACCAAGAATCTTAACTCAAATTTTTGCGCTAAAAACGAACGAGAGTTTAAATTAAAGTAGTAGAGTATTGAAGTGAGAAAAGGGAGAGTGCAGATGTTATTTAAAAAGGAAACGTTTTAATGCAAAGCAATAATTTAATTAATATATTAGTTTTTAGCGCAGCAATTTATAGACCACAATTTTCACTTTTCTTAACAATTTTTTTATGTTAGCAATTAAAAATAGGTTTTTTTAAATTTATTCTTTCTATTTTGGCATTTGTAACAATTTCGAAATTGAACTATCGATTTCAGCCAAGTTGGAATTTTTCCGTGAAAATTCACTAGCAGTGTTTTCTGTCGCAATGATTCTGACAGCCGGTTTTATCAGCAATTTAAATGGAGAATAATTTTTTATTTTGAGTGAATTTTCATATACAATGCAAAAAATTAAAAACGTTTATTGTTCAAATTGAATTCGTAAAACTGGCTGCGAAGTTTTTTAAATTTTACTTTTTAAAGTCTTTATAGACAATTACAATTTTAAGTAAGCTGGTTTTGACGAAACTTGATGGACTTTTTGGAAGTGTTGTGATATTTGAAACTTAGATCGTGCACATTGTGACAAATGTTGCTGCTATTAACTTAAAAAAAAAGTATAAATTTTTTTCAGAGATTTCGAAAATATGAACGAAGTTTAAAACACTCATCGAGAATACATATATTTCGAGCAAACATTGAAAATTTAAAACATTTTAATTTCACAAAAATATAAATAAAATAAATAAATATAAATAAAATATATTAAATATATTTTTTTCTAAAACTCATATTTTTTGAATTCTGTTACATTTTTTATTTCTAATTTGTATGTGTCTAAATTGGCACGTCCTATTGATTAATACATATTTATCAGCTCATTAAATTCTGAAATTAAGTATAGTAGCAATTGGTTTCTAATTTCTGATTAAAAGTAAGAAAGTTTAGATAGGCTCGTTGTACATCTATACAAAAAAAATATAGACTAGTGGGAAAATAATAGAAAACATTTATTTTTGCGTTATTTGATTTTCAAAAAATTTTATGAGATAAAAAATATTTATCTGAACTACAATGCATAAAATTAAAACGCAGTTATTGAACATAACCAAATTTTTTTTTTTATTCCAATCCAAATTTTTGAAATTTATTGATTTTGTTTTTTAATTCTCGACAAAGTTGGAGGAACAGAGCAATATTATTTTTCTCAGAGACCAACGCGCAACATATGTTCTTATGAAAAATGGTTGCAAATTAAATAAAAAAAAACTTTTTACTACTATTTTTCCAACAAAATTAAAATAAAACGCACACTGGACTAATATTGTACAAAGTTATATGTATTTCGAAAATCAAATGCATTTAAATTTTGTATAAACATTGATGTAAAAATATTGATGCAAGTTGCCACTTGCAACTAATTTATGTTACTTTTTTTTTTTAAATATTAAATATCTTTTTGTCTTATTTAATACTGTTCAAAATCAAATGCTAAAAATTCTTTAACTGTTGGGCTATAAATTTCCAAATTATTGAACACAATTTCTAATTTCAATTTGTTAAGATTCCTAACAACCCTGTAAAAACCACAAATCTGTTGGAAATATGTTAAAAGTGATAAAATCAGAATTACGTAAAGAAAGATTCCGCTTGTCTCTTTTTATAGTTTTCGTATAGCTAAAAACACTACAATCAACCCTTAACACCGACAAAGTTATAGGTTATTGGTAGTTTATTACATTCGAAATGTGTTCGTTAGAGTAAATATACATATTTAGTTTTAGTTTAGTCTCCTAACCATATTTTATAAATTTTATTTCAAATCACAGCTACACTTCAACATAAAAACATTTACTAATTATTGTGTTCCGAAAATCTCCAGATATATTATTATCATGTGTGAACAAATAATTGCTTTACCTTTTCGGCTTTGATGCTTCCACTTTTGCAACGCAGATGGGTGATAGTATTCAGACTGTGTACTTTTAACTCGTCTGTACTTGCCCCTCGAGTAACACAAATATTTGCGCACGGTGTGTAAGAAATAGATTTGATCTAGTCTCTATTTTTTTCTATGCCCGCTTTTTTATATTAATGGCATTAATTATTCAAAAGAAATGTAAAATATATTAAAGATTCAACCTCATTTAGTAAAAACAGCTTTTGTACTGTGTCTTATAAAATATAATTTTTTTTTTAACTTTAAAAATAATTATGAAATAAATGAAAGTAACTATAATAATAATACAAATTATTAATAACTATTAGAGCTACTTTGGTGGCAATCAGAATATACCATAATTGCATGTTCGAGACATTTATTCACTTTGCCTCATTTGACGAACCATTATCTTGCTTAGTATCGGTATTTGCCTCTTGTACTGCCGAATCATTATCTATTTCACTCTCACTATCGTCATCGATTGAATCGGATTTTTCACATTCAAATATCATTCTTTGCTCATTATTTATCCTTTATGATAACTAAAATAAAACCGGTTTAAATAAAAACTTATTTTGAATAACTATTACGCACTACTAAAATAATTAAATAAATTACTTCTCCAAAATAGTAACACTTATAGTCGCATTGGTCCCACGAACCGATAACAGTAATAAAATAACTCATGTCCAGCCGGCATCAGGGACCGCCTCACTAAACGATGCCCATCGATAAATTAGGAAGCTACTAAAAATCGCAAAGTCTCTGTGCTGGTAATTTTCGAGAAATCAGCTAATCTTTGATTTGGCGGTCTGACAGACCAACGCACGAGTATAGGAAGGGTATTATGTTACATTTTGATTAAAATACAAATTTTTTAAATTTTTTTACATGTAGAAAATTGTACAAAAATTGCTCAGGGTTTGATTAATTTAATTTGGCGGTCATAGTTCAAAACATAGTGCAAAACAACCAATTAGCATCGTTCTGTGGCTTTACCTTTGTGTAATAATTCAAGCCGACAATAGTTGTAGGATTAGTTAGTTAAATCCTTATCACTTTTTTTTGTAGATCAAGACGAGTATATTTACTTAATTATTACAACATTTTCAAACTGATTTCAATACAGTAACTTTTACAATGTTTCCAATAAATATCAAATCAAATTGTTAGCCATTTAACTGTAGCATTTTGAAGCGAATATGAAACCTAATCATATTTTATTATTGTAGTAATCAGCTCATGACTAATTAAATTGATATTTAATTTGTTTTATGTCGGCATTTCACGTTTCTTGGAAACAATGTGAAGATTTTAAAGTGATTTTAATTTAATTAAAAACTATAAATATTCACTTCATCATTCATAGTATAGCAATAGTATTACAGTTCACTTGATAGAATGAAAGTATCTACTACAAGTACTATCACGCTATGACATACATAGATAACGTACAAATAAACAAAGTATCTATATTTTTAAAAATCTCACATATTTATATTACAACTACCTAAATAGTTCCTTTAATTATGGTTTTTGTCTGAACTAGAGAGTTGAAAAATCTTATAACATGTTTGCAATTTTTTATTACAACATTATTAAAAATGATTTTTAAAATCAAAATGCGTAGCCAATAAAACAAATGAGTAATTTTGACCCAATATTAGTTCGCACATTGTATATATATATACCTACATACATACATATCTAGTACGATTTAAAATTTGATTCTATTTGTTGAAATATCTCTTAGATTAAAAGTGACCCCTAGGGAAATTTTGCGCAAAATAATTCTTTAGATCATTTTAAACCTCCATCAACTTTTCAAATTTAGTTTCTGAGGTGTTTCCTGAATTAGGGGTCAAAACGTTTATTTTAGCCAATAGGTTAACCTTTTTTTTCGAGAATATTGTATGTGAAACTTTACTGTAAATGGCTTAACCCTTCACTTCGCTCAGAAATTTGTATGTAATTATATTTATACGTGTTTCAAATTTAAATAAAATCAGCACTACCAGCACAACCTATCGGAACTTTTATTGCGCTATGTATAGTAGGCAACTACATACCAACAGACAAAAACGGCTTTTTCTATATACATAAGCAAAAGAATATTAGAAAACCCTCTAGGTGTCGCTGGAGTCAAGTTAGAACCGATTATGATTAAATTCAAAATGCATGCTACTTGTATGATTAAAAATAAGCTTGAAAAAAATGAGACCGCTAGATGGCGCTGAAGTCGAGTTATTCAGAACATCTGAAATAATAATCCGATTTTGATGACATAAGAGACTTATACTGGAGGACTGTTCGAATTTGATGGAATTTACTTTTACTTTATTTATAACTATTGTCTATAGATATTTCATTGAAATTTTTGTAAAAAATCTGCTTGTAACTTTAGAGTGAACTTCATCCTAATTGTAAATGTTCGTTCATAATATGCATATTAATTCTTTTGTTTTTTTTTTTTGAATCGATTAAAGAATCGATTTTTCAAACCCCATTCAGGGAACGCGATTAATCGATTTAAAAACTAGAACTTTATTAAAAATTCGTCATTGGCGAGGATGAGTCTAGTGACGGCTCTTTTTATGTATGTATGTATAAATTCAAATTATACGCAAAATATGAATACAAATGTTTGCGCAAAATGACGTCCTCAAAATTTTGTTTGCACATTTCCACCTACGTCAACAACAATATAAACATGCTCACACATATTTGCATATATTTCTATACATTTGTATGTACATACGACTAAATATATAACTGTATACATTTTCAAGCGTCTCAGCAGTTTTCCGAAGCTATTTCCGTAGAGAACGTTAATTGCATTTGATGTTAAAATGTGTTGCACTAGTTTTTTTTTTAATTAAGTAACATTTTACATATATCTACGTGTTGTGCTTTTGTAAACGCCGGCAATTAATAAACAAAGGCACACACGGGGACGCGTAAGTGAGCCTTTGAATTGAAAAACGTTTAAAAAGTGATAAAAACCGTTTCAAAAGAAAACAATAATACTAATGAGCGTAGAAAAGCTATTAGTAAATAATAATAAAAAGATGCTGCAAAGCCAAGTTAATGAAAATTATACATAACGTTATATTGCATATTAAATAAACAATGACAGAAAGATAAGCACTCGCTTATATATGTACATACATACATACATACATATGTATGCAGTATATAGCAGTTAAAGTAGTTCGCGGTAATTGCTGGCGATTAAAGAGGAGTTTCGAGCAAACAGAAAAATCAAAAAAAAATCTAGTCATAAAAAGCATCAATTGTCCTTAGTTTAACAGAAGGTTAACGAAATACATATGTACATATTATTGAGTCGCCCATCTTATTTCGGTTGATAGCATTATTTGTGTGGGTAATAAGTAAACATTAAGGTGTCTCAAACTACATGCGAAAAAGAATGAAGAAGAAAACAAAGTGCTGATACCAAGGAAATCATAAAATTCAGTAAATGTATTTATGACTAGCACAAAAATATGATATCTCAATGAAAGGTTATTAATACATAGATCGAACCTCGATATTTAGAACGAAAACATAACTGAACGGAACTTCGACCGATTGTGTGTGAAACATTTTGATGGTCTTAAATAATAAATCAATGATCTTCTTTTTTTGATTTTGGATCTTTATTATTATTTATAAAAATATAGGCTTTCGCGTAAACAATAAACTTTCAAAATTAAGTATTCTTTCACTAAATGTCTTTCGATAACAGCAAACTTTAGATGCCGGTATTAATATTAGAAACAAAATTGTCCACATGCTCAAAATAAAGAATTTTATACACAATTTAAGAAAGCTTTACCGGATTTACCATTCCACTACTAAATTTATTGATACCCTGACCCTTTCATATTTAGATTGGAAAAATGGGAAGCAAATCTATTCTTAATGCAAAACAAAAATCAGTTCAAAATAACGCTGTTATTCAGACATTAATGAAAATTGCATTAAAACGTTGTAAAAAAAAAGATTAAAAATTTGTATTGCTTTACAAATGTAAGCATATTTTTCAAAAGACTTTGTATATGTGCAATAGGCTGATTCAGCAAAAAAAAATGGCGTTTTACGAGTACTAGGAAATTCTAATACAGTTTCTTATGCTTTAAGAGCTCCGCTAAAATTTTTCGATAAAAAATTATGACTTACGTGTGCTGCACCTATTTGAAAACAACCCCAAAAATGGTGTTTTTTATAATCGTACCTGATGATAAAACATAAGCTTAACAGATTTGAATAAAAATTTAAAAATTTCAACGGAATCATAATAAGATTTTCCAGCTGGTTTTAACCATTTTTATAAGATTGGTTTAAGAAAAACTGAATTGCTCAAACAAAACTTTACAGAATTTGGCTTATAAGATATTTTATCAACTACTTTAGTTCTTTGTTTTTCTTAAATTTCGAAAAAGTTTAATATAGTTTCAGCCACTTCAGCATCCTCTGTTGAATCATTTGAGGTGATTATTTTTTTATATTTGAAAAACTTCTTTTACTTATAAAAAAAAACTCCCTTTTAGGAGGTATTTTCAAATCATTCCAGTTCACGTAAATCTTAATATTTTTCCGAAATATAGCATAATAAATTTTACGATTCCGAAGGAAAACCCCGCAATTTTTTTGGCGAACCACCCTAATGTGGATCCATATAAAATATAATACATTTCAGTAAGGCTTTTTGTGTATGGGGGTGTGATACACTCTAATGTAATGTGTTGTACTTTTCAATTTTACAATGCGTTTCAAGATTAGTATTAGTCAATTTTATAACAAAAAAACATTAAGCACATAAATAAATCAAAAAATTTTCGTTACAATTTTAAATTTGTAACCGAATTTTTAGATAGCATTGGGTTATGCAGTTTATAGCCAATTTAATTTTAGCATAACAATATGCAGGTCTGAAAGGCTAAAAATGCCGGTTGATTTTTGTGTTGAATGAAAAAAAATTGGCAACACATAAATTTAAAAATAAAATATCAAAAATCAATCGGCTTTTTTAGACACTTCAGCCATGCACACATTGTGCTAAAATTAAATGGGTTAGAAAACCCAAAGTTTTTTGAAGTTTCTGAAGTTTCTGTAAGTACTGTAAAAAAATCTCCATGTGTTCAGATGTTTGAGTCACCGTATGTATTTTTTAAAGTTAAATTTTTCCCACCTTGAACCAATTACTGGAAAATATGTTACAAAATATTTTTTTACGAAAGCATCGATAAACAGAGATTCATATTTTTATGGAAATTCAGCGGACGAATAATCCTATGTTGAACTAAAATATATAAGTGAAAGTTATTTTTTTTTGGTTCGGTGGATTTATATATATTATATATTTTCCGGAAATTTTACGCACCTACGCAAATCGGATTATGTTTGATTCTATAACAGCTTAAATAAATAATTCTTACTTATTTATATTACCTCATCGCAATTGTTTTCTATTCTGATGCTTTATTACCTTTTTAAATATTGTACTTCCAGAAATGTCTACAGCACTATATACATATGTATGTATTTATGTATGTACATAAGTATGTATATTGAGTCAATAAAATGCATGCTCAAAAAAACACGAATGTGTCAGAGTATAATTTTATTTGCCCTATTTCGACAAATATTTGCACAGCACGTTTGTCAACTGAGTTAAACCATAACTGTAACTTCGTCATATTTTTGTTGTTTTTTATATCAACGAAATTGACAGTTTTTATTAACGCTCCATTTATTTTGCTTATTAAAATAATTTTATTTTGAGCTTAAAAGTTAGCACATGCGTACATATTTGCAAAGGTGTGCAGTCGTGCCAATAAATATTTATGTATGTATATAACTTTGACTTAAAGAAGTAAAATAAATAAATAATATTAATAAAAGGAAGCCGCTGCAAAATTTATTAAGATTGTTTAACAATAAGTGGCTGTTGATTTTAAAACAACATGCTATGGTCCTTGATTCATTGTTTCTCTCGCTGCGCCAGCAAAAATAGTTATACGATTTAGGCAAAAATATTTACTGACTTGGTTCAGAATTGACTTAGTTTTCAGTGAAAGTTTGAACTAAAGTTGACGGCCCCAGCCCCATGCTTGCCATTCACATCTTTTTATTAAGTATACTGAGAAATCAAAAAATATATACAACACTAAAATAATTCAAAATGCTTCCAAAAGTGTCATCAAGAGTTTGACGAATTGGGGAATCGTCTAATGGTCTGAAAGAAAACTGGAATGAGGTCTAGTCAGTTTAGCGTCCATAAGACGCGAAAAAGGCTAAAATACATACTGACTGTATGTGGATAAATCGCCACACCTGCAGAGTAGCGCGCTCTCTTTGGCCTGTACTCTGCAATCGAAAAATATGGAAGTTTCTGAACCCTATAAAACTATTAAGAGAACGCCACAATTACATAAAAATCTATTGAATACGCCCTGAGCTCTCTAAACACCACTTATTCGAAATTCAGTCGAAAGGGATGACTGTATTTTTCACGAAGTCGCGATTATATATATATATATATATCATAAATATCATAGATCCAGACGCCGCTATCATCACGTTTTTGAAATAGGATTCTCTAATGCTGAATTTAAGGATAGCGAATGGAGATTGGGAAGGCTCCCCAAACTACACCCAGGCGCCGACAATCGATAACCGAACCAGTAAAAATAGAAATTTTTTTATTCCCTGCTTTAAATATGTAAGTCCTTCGACTTATAATGAAAATCAGATATAGAAAGCCGTGGAAGTTTGTTTCATATTTATTGGCTTTAATTGCACGTGTGATCAGAGATCATTTCTCTCTTTCGCTTTAATTTATTTGCAATATATTGTTACGGTAATGAGAAGGCAATAACATTTTCCCTTAACTCAATCTGCATTAATTAAAAACATCACAATTTTGTAACGCATCGCTTGAATGACGTGATGAATTTTTCTACAAGCATAGCCGATAGTATCTATAGACACTATCGATAGTAGATTGCCACCACTAATCTTTAGAGAAGGACGTGGGTTCAATGTTTCTTTAATATTTCATAAATTTTAAGTCAAGTCTTACATAATTTTAAAATAAAGACAAACTTCGTACGAGCCGGATTATTGCTATGGCAGTAAAACATAATAGGCATAAGAAAATAAATTAAAAAATGATAGTTCCGGGAAACTTTTTTATAGGTTTTGGTAAAAATAAATTTAGGAGTACTGTTTAATGGATTTGAAAACAATGCTATACCGGCAGACAAGTAAAAATTTGTAAAACCTTTTTTTAACAAGTTCAGCGCTAATCGAACAATACTGCCAATAAATCACTATTTTAATTATATTTTCGCTCCTCAGATTTTAATATATGCACTTACATTCATCTATATCAAATTAATATATTCTCTGTCTTTTTCAGTGCGTCACAAACAACCGGCGGCGACGTGGAAGAAGACTGCCCGCCGATCTCAAACGCTACAAATTTACAACAAAGCCAACTTATTCAACGATTAACACACGTCTGTCGTTACGATCGCTTAGAGCGGCCAATCGGTAATTTTTAACAAACACTCATACAATATTGACTTACAATTTATGTAATATTTGATTGCAGAATATGGTACAAATGGCGAACGTCTACCCGTTACTGTTTTGGCGCGAATTTATGTATATTTTCTGCAGAATCTTAATTCGGATTTATTACAATTCAAAATGCACGCACTATTACAATTAAGCTTCAACGATAGCCGTCTTTCGTACAAGGAATTGAAACGGAACGACAACATCATCGGGCAAAAGCATCTGAGTGAGCGCCTATGGTTGCCGCATATATTTTTCGCCAACGAACGTGAGTCCAGCATTTTGGGTACTGATGAGAAGGATGTACTGACATCAATATCCCCCGAAGGACGTGTGGTGATATCACAGCGCCTGCAGGCCACACTCTATTGTTATATGAATTTCAAAAAGTTTCCATTTGACGAGCAATCCTGTTCGACAGTGTTGGAAAGTTGTAAGTAGAAGTGGAGATTAGTAAATAGTATGTGGAATATGGAAATAAAGTTTTTTTCCATTTTTTTTCAAAGGGATGTTGAACCAAACGGAAATGGAACTCAAATGGGAATCTTATTCGCCGATCTCATTCGATCCGGAAATGCATCTTACCGAGTATACTATGCAGGATTTTTGGTATAACGAAACAGTTGTGAATTCAAATGGCGTAAATTTGCGTCATGGTTCTTTTGGTGAGTAATCGGCTGGCAGCTATGAAATTGTTATGTGGATTTTTTTTTTAATTTTTGAGGAAGTTTCAATGCCTGGACGTTTTCGAGTACTAAAATGTAAATTTTGGGTCAGTTTAGAAATGCTTTAAAGTGTATCTTTTAAAACTTACAAGTAAAAAAATATTCATAACTCCCAAAAGAATTTCCTAAGTAATAGGTATTCGGTTCTAAGAGGGTAATCCTGGAAACAACTATTACACGGCGTTTTTTTAAGTCATAGGCACTAGATATTTAACAGTTGTTAAGGTAAACGCTAAAAATCCTCCAAGCAGATTTGTTTTAACCGCGTCTAAGTTTCGTGATGAAATGGAAATTGGTAGTGAACATTTTCGTGCGATGGCTTTTACGATTATAAGCATTGCTTAACTCAAAAACGAAACTTAGCACGTATTGGTTCTGCTTTTGATAATGAAACGCCTTTAAAACCCACTGTTTATGACTGATTTTGATTTAAACTTGGACGCGTCGGTATCAGTGATGAATTTCGCGGAGGTCGTCCACCAGCAAACGTCGATGTTTTTGGAAAAGTGGGAGATAGAGGTATCTTTGCACATTGCCAAAAGTGAAGAAAGTCTGTGGTGTTTCTGAAAACATTTATAATATCGTAACAGATGGAAAAACTTCGATCTATACATATGAGTCCGATTGAAAACAACAATCCACTGTTTGGGTATTTCAAAATGAGCCAAATCCAACAAAAGTCGTACTTTTCCCAGTACTCATTGTCCGCATTGACCTGATGGCTTATTTCTGCGCCCGTTTGTTAAGAATAGAATGCATAATAAACGTTTTTCAAGTTTTGAACAGGAAATCATATTTCTGAAATTTTCACTTCAGAGTGGAACAAGTGGTTCGACAACTGATTTCTTTGAAAGCAAAAGTATGTTGATCTTCAAGGCGGATATTTTGAAAAACACCAAACTCTATTATCTATTTTTCTATGGGCTTCCGAAAACTTTCAGGGTTACCCTCGTATAAGTATTTTGAACTGTTAATTTTCAGAACATAATTTTTTGATCTTCAATCTGAAAGCAGAACATTTAAGTTTTCTTTTTGCCCTATTCTTTTAATTATCCATTTAAACTGCAAAAAACATTTTAAAGAATAGCCACAAAATCTGATCGAACCGTTTGGTTTAGTAGTGTTGAATGATTTCATTTTTTTATTTATACATTTTTTTTATATAATACATTGTTTTTCTAATTTTATTTTTATTTTTATTTCTGTAGTCGGCAATTACAGTTCACTAAGTTTTACTGTTCATCTAAACCGTGAGATCGGTTTTTATCTACTGGACTATTTTCTGCCATCAATGATGATCGTTGCCATCTCATGGGTATCATTTTGGCTGCAAGCCGATCAATCACCACCTAGAATTATGTTGGGTAAGTACACACATACTGCATATAGTATGCATATCAATATTTACGAATATACCTTCCATTCGATACACCAAATGAAAAACTGGTCATACTTGGGGTTAGCGGAGTTTCAAATAGTGACCCCATTTGTAGTCTTAAAGGACCCTTACTTTCATGCGAAGTATGGCTACAAAACTATTACGCTACACAGTCGTATTAGTTTTCTGTGTGTTTTAAGATTAGATATGGCTTCGTAGAATATATTCTCTTTGTGCTATCAAAAGCGGTTCTAAAGTCGAAAAAATATGATATGTGTCGATTGGTTTATCTAGGGTATTTTTCCATGAATTTGCGTAGCGCGGATATCTGGTCAATGGTGAATTTTCCAGGTCTGAAGCCACAGTGATTTACATAGTATAACATAATTAGGAAGGCTTATCCCGCAAATCGTCGTATCACCCTTCTCGCGGGTTAGGTAGAGTACACTGAGATTGCACTCTTCGGGCGTGTATGTATTTATTAGACCAAAATGTGCTTAAAAGCTGATACATCCCCTAACAGTTTTTCCCCGCCGTCCGTGAACAGCTCAGCTGATATACCGTCGGCCTCCATATCTTTAGTGGGGTTAATATTTCTTTCTAAGTCTCCCCAATAATCAGCCCTGGTCTAAAACCCGTTGATTGATGCCTTGTTTTTATAGAACTTACGCTCGGCATTTCCTTCTCAAAGCATACACTGTGAGATTTCTGGTTTCGCTTTGCTAGCGTCGAATGCTCCGTCGTGATTAGCGAAAGCGTTATTTTCTCGACCGGGAGACCTTCCAAGGTGCCCTTTCACTTGCTGGGTTTGTTATTTTTGGTTTTTGGTTTCGGTTACTATTGTTTTCTTCTTTTTGTAGTCAGTTCCAATCATCTGGTTGAGTCTCGACCATACAAAAATCAGGCTAAACCCATTAAACACCTTCGATTCGAGCGTCGAGTTGAATGCCTGATACATGTCAAATTCTCGGTAGAGATTAAAAAATTGCCTCTAAATTACTTTTTTGTAAAAAGTGAAGCGTGGTTATCTTTTTTATAACTGCCTTCATAACTATAGGCATCAAATTTGTATCCACTATATTTTCAATACGTTATGTAATTCTTCTTCCCATTATTGTTATTTTTTTTATATATTCATATGTCTATGATTTTTCGGCCTGTTTTTATTAAACGATAATATTATTTTTTAATTTCAGGCACCAGCACTATGTTATCATTCATTACATTGTCCTCCTCGCAAACTAAAACCCTACCGAAAGTCAGTTACATAAAAGTATCTGAAATTTGGTTCCTTGGCTGCACATTCTTCATCTTTGGCAGTATGGTAGAATTTGCCTTCGTTAATACGATCTGGCGGCGTAAGGAGAATGTAGAATTAAAGAAAGTGAATAGTAAATATATAGTGAAGGCATCGCTGACACCGCGTCCCACACGAAGAGATATAAATAAAAATAATTTGGCACGAACACGCTCCTGTTCCAGTCTCGATAATATAACATCCAGTACGGAAAGTGTATTGAAGGGTCATTCCAATCCGGGTTACAACAATTACCTAACTGTACATGTAAGTAAATTTTAGCTATATTAGTCATATAATTGCCATATACTTTATAAATGTGGAACAATTTTATATGTTGATATTCTTTGAAATCTTTGCTTAGAATTTACCTATAATCACCACCGAGTGTGCGGACACATCATCCGTAACGAGCGAACGTACAGATCACGTTGTCAATATGGACAAGGATGGAAGATTCGAATTGAATGTTGATGGCAAGGAGCATGAAGAACCTGCTGATCACACAACATTTACCACAATGACACCACAGGAGATTGCCATGTGGATCGATAGGCGTTCACGTTTCCTATTTCCTGTAATGTTTTTAGCTTTTAATGCGCTCTACTGGACGTTTGTCTATTGCTTTTGATTGAATCTATGGAGTCAAACAAAAAACAAAAAACAAAAACAGAGTTTAAGTTGACAAGAGCATTCTAGTATTATTTATGAATTAGTGAAATGCAGACATTTTCCACACTAATTTACACAAGTGTGGCATATAAGTTTGTATATATGCCAAAAAATAGATTTAAGTTAGTATTGTGTAGCAAATATGTATACATATGAATGAGCCGTACATTTTGAAAGTGGGTCAAGTCCATTTTGGAAAAAAATGAAGATAATGTTAGTTATAGATAAAATGTGCTATGATCTTTTTATGCGAAAAGAAAAACAAATGAACTTTTCCCATTTTCAAAATAAAGGCTGATATATTGACAGCCGGGCTTCACCAGCAATTTAAATTGAAAATATTTTTTTTTCTGCCAATTTCCATATAAAATTTAAAAAAAAATTAAATTGTTTTTGTTTTTATTTAAATTGCTCTCGTGAAACTGGCTGTGAGTGCACATATGTATGTTATTAACAAAATTGATTTATTGTATAAAATTTCATATAACGCTTAACAAAAAGTAAGTTTAGCGAATTTTAATTATGCCCGCAAAACTAGTCACACACAAAATGCATTGTCATACATATAAAAACATACTGTATGTACATATATATGCCGGCTAACCCAACTGATAGCATTCCAAAATTAATATCCGAACGGAACCTCCACGTTGAACATTTTTAGAGCGTTATTTTGTAAACTTAAAAAAACTTACATATGTTTTTAGAGGCTTGTGGAAAAAAAATGTCCGACAGGCAATGGCAAACCTTCATTCGAGTAGCGTTCTGAAAGTATAGGGGATCTAACTTCTCGCTATCTTTTTTGGTTCAGAAATTATAGCCATAAATTACTCGAAAAATTATGAAATTTTTTCGGGTTTTTAGGCCTTTTTGGCATAAAATTGAATCCACAAGTATGGAAAACTATAAGACTGTGAACATTTTGGATATAAAATTTGCATAATTTTATGGGCAATACAGTTTAGTTTTTTTAAATTTCGATTCATAATGGGGAGTTGAAAAAATTGAGAAAAAGACAAGTCGTATGCTGGGACCAGTTCTTGAAAAAACCATCAGCACCAGAATCCGCGAGCCCGTTACCGCATTATGAAGGTATTTTAAAGCATTTCCTGACCCATTTTTGTTTTGATACCTAAATCAAATTTTATGTAGTTTTCGTGCTTAGTGAAATTAAAGTCAGTCGGCCGATCAATCATAAGTTTATACTTTAACATGTATGTATATATATATATATATTTATATATGTTTGTATTATATTTTTTAATATATTTAATGAGGGGTCTACATTGATATACAAAAAAATTACCAAAAATGCTGAAGTCCAAAATCAATCAAATAAACCATCAAAAAAGAGCGAAGGAATGTTGAAATATAAGTCTAAAAGACCTCCAAATTCATCGAATTCCGAATATATTTGGATTCATTACTTAGACTCCGTCAGGGCTCAAAAAAGAGAACATTTCTAAGAAAAAGCTCCAATATAAGAAATTTCGTAGCTCCTAATAGAGTAGTTTAGAATTTTTTTTTGTTAGTCGGCATGTAGGTAGGTATGTATGTATGTATGTATGCACATATCTATTCGTAAGATTTAAGTGTATAATTATGTCTTCCTTCTGCATTCCATAAAAGTATTCTATGAATTCTTCAACCATGTCCAGATATACACATGTAGTATATACGTGTAAGTATTTTTATGGCCACAGGTCCATAGAAAGATTTTACAATTTTTCCACATGTCTTTTTATCGAAAAAATAAAAATAAATGTTACTTTTTTATAGCAACTATTGCATTGTATCTATGTATATAGTAACTACGAAAAAAACGCCTTTTTCTTTGCTTGATGCTGGAAATATTTAATGGATTGGTATTTTACACAACTCTTATCACTAAAGTTGTTTTGATTTCTTTCATACATATAATGAAATTGCAAAAATTACTCATCAAAGTAAAGGGTATTTTAACAAGAGGTTTCGTTTTTAGTTTAACGCCATTTTTGAACTCTAAATACTGCAATTCAATAAATTTGAAAGTCTTGGGCATGTCGGTGATTTGACGACATCAAGTTGTGCTCAACTGGCTTGATTAAATGGGGCTAGAATTGAAGCCTCAAGATCACGTACAGTTTTAAAAAGAGATAGAGGAGCTGTCAGATATTTTGAAGCAATTTTTTCAACAGAAACATATTAAAAGTAAAATTTTCTATATTATTGAAAAATGACCAATGTTCAGCCAAAGTTCAACTCTGTTTTGGCAAGGCTGAACTGAAACCAAAGTGAACTTTATTGACCGAGCATGGCCTAGACCGAAGCCGAAGTTTGGTCGATCCCTAGACATAACATAATTATATTATGTATTCTTAAATCACTTTCAAAGAAACAACTCCACCTCCATTAAGGGTCAGTAATATTTAAATTTTCATTCAAAAGAGCCCTCCAATATCCAATAATTTATTAAAAATTATCTTAGCTCCAATTGATTTTGCAAAACCAATTAATTCAAATTAATCATTCAATGTAGAGAAAACAGTGATTTCCTGGGAAAATTGGGAAATATAAAACTAGCACATATGCCTACACACATATATTTAGATTCAACAGACAAATGTACATTAATTGAGATTGAAACATCGTAAATATCCTGCTGACTCATAGGCTACTTATAAGAGATCTCTAACGAGTCTTGCATTGCAGGTCAAAATTGAAAAATAAGATGTACAATAATTTACATCCCCCTCTAGGGTCTTCATATTCAGAATCAGGTAGTTTTACTTTATAATGATAGGAATATTTTTTGAATTATTTGTGGGAGTCAAAATAAATGATAAGGAAAAATGGAGTTCATATTCGAGAATAGAAGACTTATACTTAACCAAAGTCATTGTTTAGAAATTATTTTATTTGCTTGACTAAAATTTAATATAAATTGAGTTCGGTTTTAACCCGAGCGTGGATTTGTGGAATATTTTTTCCAGGCCTAGTTTGTTTTTATAAAAAAATGTATTACAAATACTTAGGACATTCTAAAAACGATACTGCCGATAGCTGAGCATAATAACTTAGCATAATAACTTAGCATATCTATAGGACACGGTCAGCAAATTTCATAGAAAGTTAACCAGTTGGATTTTTCGGAACGTGTTTTTTAACGAAACTACTTTTTTCCTACTAAAGTCAGATGATCTGAAATGGTTTTGGTGTTCGTAAATATGTACAAATACACGACGTTCAGATAAGAGATTGCAAACGTAAGAGGATGGCTCCACTCCCCCTCTTGACCAAAGGCTAGTAATTTTTTACGATTTTTTTTACGCTAAAAAAATACTTTCAAAATTTTCGCTGTTTAATAATGAAATGATAAAACTTTCATCTATTTTTCAAAGTGATTTATTTAAGCGATATCTTTACAACATAATATATAGACAGTGAGATTCCAATTTTTTGTTAGCTTCAATCAGATGGCGGGCTTTTTATTATAATTATTTGCTCCTTTTAAGTGAATAATCATGTAAAAATATAAATTATTTAATATTACCTAATACAATTTGCAGATTACAAAAAGTCTCAAATGATTTTTAATTAAGAACAATAATATCAGCAATTGTTTTTGTATACATAATTTTATATCAAACTTTAACGTGATATTCGATGCTACCATTTATAATCAATTTACTTTTCTGCAGACCATAAATAGATAATAGAATTATTAATTAGCATAATACTACCCTTTAGGGTATTTTAAAAGTTTAATTTCATACAAATTTGATAACGCCAAATTAATTGGCTTAAGCTATGTATGTACATGTATTCACAAAAATACGAGGGTGTGTCAATAAGTTCCTGCATTTCTATATTTTCCACGTCAAGAAGTTTGCTTGTAATAGGAGCCCCCCAATTCCCTCTCTGATTTGTTATGACTGTACATATGTATGTATTTTGTGAAAGGCATTTTATTCATATAGTTATCGAATAGTTAGCTGATTTGGAGCAAAAAAAAACGAGCCCATTTGCTGAAAAAAATTACCTTTGCCGGTCGCTATGGGAAAAACGAATTCCTGCATATGTTCCTGAATTGTACTCGATTAGAGGGTCACGATGATTTTTGGGTCCGTCCGTAAAAGCAGTGCTTTTCTGCAGCCATGCTATATTCTTGGGGACTGTGGTTCCTATTGTGCTGCGAAAAATGATTTAGAATTTTTGAACGCCAAGAGCTACATAATAGGACTTTTAACTAACATTATTGATAATCATTCAAAAAACATGCCATTTAGGCTTTTGGGAAAATATTCAAAACTTTTTAAAGTCAACATTTGCTTTTATTAAAAATGTTACCAAAATATGGTATAATATATGTAATAAATTAGGTATTGAACAAAGCGAAATTGGGTAAAAAAAATAAGTACATTGGTAAGCATTATTTCGTTTCATTCTCGTGTAGTTTATTTTTTTTTATTACATCAAAATGTATCCTAAATCCGTTTATTTTAGCTCACTTTATTTTAATTCATTTCATATATGTATGTACATTATTCTATTTTTTATTATGCTTTATTTTACTTCTTTAATTTTAATTTAGTTTTGGTTATTTAATTTTACTTTTTTAATTTCATTTTGGTTTTTTTTTTAATTTTATTTAATGAACTATTATGTAATGTTATTTAATTTAATACAATAAATAGGTTTGATTTATTTAATTATACTTAATTTATTTATTTTCGTTAATTTTGTTCAGTTTATCCACTCACTACATTTAATTAACAAAATTTAATCAATTTTAATTAATTAAGGTTACTAATTTAGAATCTATAATTTCGTCATCGTAACATAATACAGAAGGTGCAGAATCAGCTATTTTTTAAATAATAAAAGATTTTGTTTGCAAAAACCGTATATAATAAAATTAATGTTTCTCATTCAGCACTATCTTCTGTATAATACGATTTTTGGATTTTATATAATTTAGGTGATATTCCAATACTCCACACCGGCATAAATTTTTTTGTAAATGGCAGTGTCTTTAAATGTCATTCCCAAATAGCTGTCAGCTGTCGTTCTACCAATGTTGCCTCTTTTGAGTAAATATACATCGTTTTCAAGGCTTCATATATTATTAGTCTTGTGAAATCTAAATTATTTTGGTCACAATTTTATGTTGATTTTCAAATTAAGCATCCAATTATACATTTTTATTTTTCCATTTTAGATTTAGTTTAAGAATCATATGCCAAGCATAAAGAATTTTCCGTCCCCAAGGGAAAATACCCTTTCGCGAACAGCACTATCACACCTCATTGTGTTCCGTTTCTGTGTGTGTGTTTTTTTTCATTGTGTTGCAGACAAATTTGCGAGCCGTTCGAAGGCACATAATTTTTGTGTTTTTATTTGATCGAGGTAATAAAACATATTGTGTGTAAATTTTCCAAAAATAATATTCAAATACATTATATTTTGAAGGGCTATAAATATGCATATATTTTGCATAAGCGCCACAATTGTGCATAAGCCCCCGTTGCATCGAGAGAGTTTGCTGTAAAACTTACATAATACTCTTTGGGCAACAAATTAGAAGAAAAAATTATAGCAAAATGTTTATTATAACAATTTGCATATTTATACAAATAATTGTTCACCTCTTATCCTGCTGACTGAAGTTTCGGTCACGATTAATCAGTGTTTGTTTGTAATTGCAGTGTAGAAAATATATAGCAGCCTTACAGAATGCGTGTAACCTCGTCCCTGCTTGGAGCCCACTTTGGCAACTTGGCCAAGGTGCACGGCATTGTTACCTACAAATTGTCGCCTTTTGAACAGCGTGCATTTGCTGGCGCAATTAGTAAAGGTGTACCCAACATTTTCAATCGCATCCGCTCTAATATATTCTTTGTGGCACCCCGTAAGTTATGAAAACTGATTTTGCTTTTTATATTTACTTATTGGTTATTTAAATTATTTTGCAGCGTTCATTGTTGGATACTTAATCTATGATTTGACGGAACGTGAACATCACCACTTGACTCGCAAGAATCCCAAGGATTTCGAGAATGAAGAATAAATGATGTTTGTAAATTAAGTAGATTTTGACCCACAGAAGCTTAAAAATTAAATATCTAGTTATATTTAAAAGAATCGTTAACTGTATTTATTCTTTTACCGCTGTAAGCATTTTACATCCGAATTCTTCAATTTACAATTTTGTCCAATGAAATCTTAATATAAATTTCTCGATTATAAGAGTATGTATTACGCACTTTGGTGCACAATATTCGGCAGTGGAACCATCCGCCTGAAAATTTTTGAGAATGTTTTATACTGCACCAGCAAAAACGAAAACCCTCAGTTTGATGTGCATACAGTATGCTATCATCCTTAGGATTTAGGATGGTTAATTGTTTTAAAGTGTTATGGAACTAAAAGAAAACATTCCAGTGAGTTAAAATCTGCAAGTATGATGTCTTGGCAGAATTCTTCAAGACACAAATCCATCCTTCGCAATATTAGACACAGTATTATTGGTTATTTTGTAAAGGGGGCATTATAGTTATGAGCTTTGTTTTTCAAATATAAAAACATGTATGAAAATCGTTATATTATCGTCAGACGGATACATTTTTAACGGGCGGTGTTCACCTGCTAGAAATTCTCACTAACCGTTAGAAGTATGAAGCCGTCCCTCGCTTGCTTTAGACCAAGATGTATCCAAAGAAAGTGAAGGAAATGTAACCAAGGCGGAACCGTTGGGTAATTTCTGCTCAAAGCATGTCAAGGTGGATCCGTAAAAGGTCATAGCAAGATGACCAAGGCGAATCTGGTTATTTTGTTTGCGTAAACAAAACAACCCTGCGAATTGGGAAAGAAGAGCAAGTTTTCAGCTGATGTGATGCTCTCACCTTATATGAATACCCCTTGCTTTTAACTGTATGTTTCACAGCAGGGAATAAAAAGCAAAAAGCAAGCGAGAGCTTGACACGTTCTCTGATACTTTTTCAGTTGCAAATCATCAACTATACACTTAAGATTTTTATTGTATATGAAGCGCCCTGCACTGACCGTAATGTCAAGTTAACGTAATCATGTACGCAATCCATGACGTAATCGAATCAGCTGGCAAATCCGCAGTACGTCCATCGTTTAACAAATTTCTTTGTTTTTTGGACGCAGTAATTTTTGCACAATATTTTTGGCGGGTTTGGCAAGCAAATGAAATAGTGGAGAATTTATTTGTAAAAGCTTTCAAAGTGCGCATAAATTTGGAAGGAGCACTATTACATTTTATATGTATTTTAATGCGTAGAATATTTAGGACAACAGCAGGTGCAAAGTTGGACAATACAAAATGGAAGATTGCTGCAGTAACGAAGTGCGAGGTCAAACATTTCATAATTTATTAAAAACGGTGCTGGATTCGAAAGTTGTCAATATCCAAGTGTTGACCGTGGCAGTGGGCATCCTCTTTATTGTAATTTTACTTAAGAATCGTTTTCGTAGCTTCTTTGGTACTTAACTTTATTGTTGTATCGAGGGAATGGAGGGATGCTTGTCAAAGTATTTTAATAAACTAAGATTCATTAAAAACGCCTACATGTTAAAGTTTTCATTTGCTATTACAGTTGGAAATTGTGGAAGTTGTAAGTAAAATACGATGTGCCTCAGCGTATAGAAAGGCAACTGCGACAGGACAATTTAGTGCGGGACGTGTACTGTTATTGCTTTAACGGAAATAAACCTATTGCGAAAACAATTGCGCATACTATGGTATTTTAGTTACCAATAAAATAATCGCATATACATACATATATTTGTGAATAGGTGGTTAGTACTAAAATTCGAGTGTGCAAAGGCCGCAGCGCCGGATTGTATAGCGTGTGCATGCTATCACCCAGATTACCCTGGACTCAAATGTCTGACATGGTCGTAAAACAGCTTTTCACAGACCGCTCGGATTCGAAGTAAAACTATAAATCCCTCAATTTGTGGTACAATATCAAGATGCTCGACCCAAATTTTAGAAACAGCTTTATAAAACATGCAGCTACATATACGATTTGAATGCTAAAGTATTATTATTAATGTTCAAATTCGCACTGATATGTACGGGTACATCGAAATAAGCTTAGAAAATATATTTGATATGCAGTATTATGCAGGATTTTAAATATGCTTGCAGTTGAAGACTTCTGACTATAGTTTGGAACCAATTTTTGGGTAAACATAAAAACAAAATTATTAACCAATTTTAATATAAGGTCGTCTGGTAGTTGTTTGATTTCACTTACAGGAAATAGGGGAGAAAGTGGAATTAAAAAAAAATGCAGGTCGGAGCTGTTGACACAGTTTACACAGATTGTGGATCCATATTTTGCCGACAAATTTGATATGGTAACCTCCTACAATCTTGAATTTTTTGTTTGTCATCCGCAGCACATGATCCAGCCTATGGATCCGACAGCGTATGGAAAGGCCTTAAACGGCAGGCAGTTCCCACGACAGTCGGTTCTACGATACCGGAACTACCCGGATTTATATCTGGCAAGGACTGTCATATCAGCAGCATTCCCGAAAATTGTATGGGGAATGTTTTATACTGTTGCAACAACAAAAACAGCAACAGCCTTAAACGGTATTCACCGCGAGACAATCACCACCTATCCATCGCGTCACATTGGCTCAACTAAGATCTGGATACTGTATTAAACTCAACTCCAGATCCAACTCCGATATACTGAACACATTCCCGGCATTTGGAATTTTTCTCACGATCCAATCATCCTATTCACATGCTCTCTCAAACCTACTCATCTAACACCCTTCTCATTTGACTACAACAATCAGATTTTTACAGGCTTGGATAACCGATACAAAAACATCATTTAGTTCCCCTCTCGCGATACCCACAACTCCTTATCTCTTCCGAACTGTACCTGGTTGGACTTGGACTTACGAGTCGTCTGGTCCTGGCTATTAAAAAAACTTAAACTTGGATATAACCAAGCTGATTTTCTTATCACTTATGATTTTACTTATAAGATTCGGTGTAGCTTCTACTGTATATATCAAGTCCTTTCTCTTTCTGTGGTGATCTAATAGTAATTTAATGGTTTCGGAAATGGAGTCATGCCAGAATCCATCATCTTTTTGAATATAGCACGTTGCTGCGGACGATTTTGCTTGTACCTTTTGGATCTGCGCTTTGCTTTTCTAATGGCCTTATATGTAGGTACTGAGAGTGGATTTATAGCCCGCTCAAGATGTTTCTGCGACGTCGCACTTGGCAACGTTAAAATATCTACATTCTTTGAGGATCTTATTAATGCAATATAAAATAGAAAGTTAATATTTACTTTTAACACAGATAAAGTTGGTCAGTCTGTTGGTGCAGTGGTTTTGAGGCGTTCAAATATAAAGTTTATATGAATATGTAAATGGTTTGTGTCACGGCTAGACAAGTTAGGAAGTAGTTATAACTTAAAATTTTTGATTTCCGCTTTGCCTTCCTACAGTTCCGTATCCGCAGTCTTGCTTAACCTGTTAATTGGTATCATTACTTCTACCTGGAATAAGGAGTAAAAACCAATGTAGAAATATCCTAATCAACTTTTTTCCAAACCGTTGTTGTATCTTTTTAGGTCTACTGTCTTATATTACATGCGTTAAAATTTATATTTTTTGGCTCTCCGGTACAAAAATGTAATTGTCAATTACGGCCATTAAAAATATTTCATTGGAATTGAATTGCTATTAAATAAGTTATAATTATTTATTGAATTTTAAAACACGATACAGCGGACCAGCAACTGAATTCGCCAAAACTTATAGTCATCACACTGAGCCGTAGTCTTACTGCTACAAAAGGACAATTGTAAGCGTTTTCTTTTCAGCAATGATATTGTCCCCGCCTGCTGGCAAATGCCGTTGACATACGTGATTAAAAACAGCGATATATTCATGGCAGTTAACAACTCCATAGCCACCAATGGGAATTGAAATTAAATTTTTTATGAAAATTTGAGATGGATGTTTTTTGGCCTGAACCTCACTCCCTAGAACCTTTTTAGCATTAAGAGTCTGAGTTTTAATTTTCATACGAAATTAATAGCAAAACGTATTCACAGTATCTGACAATTCCTCATTTCATTTTAATTATTTTTTATAAAAATATAGATAATTCTATAAAAAAAAGTGTGTCCCTAAGTGCGCGAGCCCGAAGTAAAACCTCTTTGTAGATGTAGAAATCAATTAAAGTAGTCGTAGAAATTAGTAAAAAAAGTGGTAGAAATTAGTAAAATTAGTGGAAGAAATTAATAAAAAGAACTTAAAAAAGTAATGGAAGAAATTAGTAAAAATAGTGGTAGAAATTAGTAGTAGCATTAATGAAAACGTTGGTAGAAATTAATAAAAGTAGTTGAAAAATTAGAAAAAATAGTGGTAGAAATTAGTAAAATCAGTGGTAGTAATAAGAGGTATAATTAGTAAAAATAGTGGTAGTGCAATTAGTGGTAGAAAGTAGTAAAAATAGTGGTGGAAATTAGTAAAAATTGTGGCAGAAATTAGTGAAAATAGTGGTAGAAATTGGTGAAAATAGTGGTAGAAATTAGTAAAAGTGGTTGTTAAAATTAGGAAAAATAGTGCTAGAAATGTGTAAAAATAGCGGTAGAAATTATTAAAATTAGTGGTAGTATTTAGTAGTACAATCAGTAGAAATAGTGGTAGAAACGAGTGAAATTAGTGGTAGAAAGTAGTAAAAATAGTGGTATGAATTAGTAACAAAAAAATTGAAGAAATTAGAAATAGTAACTAGTAGAAGCCAGTAAAAATAGTGAAGAAATTAGTAAAAATAGTGGTAGAAATGAGTAAAAATATTGGTAGTAATAAGTAGTATAATTAATAAAAATAGTAGTAAAAATGAGTAAAAGTAATGGTAGAAATGAGTAAAAGTATTAGTTGAAGTGAGTAAAAAGTGCCGCTAAAGAAGTTTTACTTCAAAAATCGTGAAAATTTCTTCCCGCCGAGACGAACCATTTGACAGCCATATTTCAGTATTTCATATATCTTGTGTATATTTTAATGAAATTTTTACTTAGGACAGCCACAACAAATTAATTTTGTAAAGTTTAAGTCTTATGTAATTAATCTTTAATAATGTAAAACAATTTATAACAAAGTAATATAAGTGCTCAAAGAAATATAAAATATTCAGTATGCTTTAAAAATCTATAACATAAAAAATCTATAACATAATATGTATGTAGATTCGCTTGCCATTCGTAATCGTCGTTAAACTGTAGTTCTATCTATTTGTGGTTTGACATCAAGGCGCTCACCACAAAGCGAATAAAAAGTTCGACCAATCATTACAATCATACCAATTTATTATAATAATATGTTAAAGCCTTTTTTCAAAACCATTTTTCACTGTATATATAGTTTTAAATATGTGTATGCATTGAAAATGGATGTACATACATACATGGATGAGCATAGGCAAGGTGTAACTGTTTTAATTTTTTTAAACAGCGATATTTTTTATTTTCTTTGTCCATAACCATCTTTTTCGAGATACACGGATTTATATGGAAATACCTCGAAAAAAGTTCTCAAGTTCTGAAACCAAGAAGAAAACACGCTAATTTAATTTTAAAAAAGTAAAATAAATTTCAAAATAGTTTCACTGTTTTAGGATTTCGGGGATGAACGTTAAAAATTTTAAAGCAACAAAACTAGATTTTGGAAAAGTCTGGTGTGAGTTTTAAAGACCCAAGGGAATAGCTTGAGAAGAAAATGGCTGAGAAAAATGTACTTAGATCCAAATTATAAGATCTACACTCAAATGTAGTACAAATTTTGGCAAATAAAATTAAATAAAACAAAATTTGTTTTTAAAAACTTTTAGACGCCTACTCTAATATTTAGTACATAGGATACGATACAAAGTCCTTACATCGTTTAACTGCAAATAAATCAAAAGGCATTTAATTTCTTCGATTCAAAAAAAAAATTGCGAAACAAATTTTGTTAACGAAGGGATATTCTGCCGAAATCGACAACAAAATCTGCACTTTGTTAAATTTATCGTTATATTTTTATAAGTTAAATTTTGACTAAAAATCCGCAGTAAAATTAACATTTTTGCGAAAACACATTTTTGACGCTTTGCTACAAATATACATGTAGATATGTAAATATGTGTAATTATTTGTGATATTCAAGAATTTAGAATTGACCTAATTGTTTTGACCCAATATTTGTTATTTTACATAAATATTTATATTAGAAGGGTAATTCATACCTCGTAGCAATCATGATAAATTACAAATCAATTATAAAAGTTGCACGCGCAATTATGTATGTATGTATATTAAGGTGAATCATACAAAAAAAAAAAAAATGGGTGCTATTTGTGTAAAGCAATAAAATTAATAAAATCAGTTTATTTTGTACTCTCGACTTAGCATATTAAATGAGTTCATCAAAATAACCGCTAGAAAATTAAGTTTAAAAAAAAATTTTTTGTCAATTGCTTCGTACAAGAAATCAACTTAGATGACAGAGTAATGTAAACTTTAAAAATATATATCAAAATTTTCAAAAGATTTGCCAATATGCTGAAAATAATGAGATGCAGGCAAAATACTTAAAGCATTTTAAGAAATGCAGTCATTCATTCTTAAACGATATTCAAATCCAAGGCTTCATTGAAAAAGTGCTTGCTTTAACTGTGGTTATTGTTTTCCAGCAAATTGTTTTTTTTTTCGAAATTAAATTGTGATGAACGTTTTGTGAAAAACTTATAAACAATAAATGGTAACAGAAGTGAATACCTTTCGAAGGGTATCTTACAAATAAAAATCGATGATGTTAAAAGTTGTATGAAGATAGGATGAAAATCATACTATTTTGAATGTGTATCCGAATTTTTCAGAACTCTTAACTTGACGGAAGTTATAAACTAAAGAAAATTTTATGATTTCTTCCACGTTTTAATGGAAGTAGGAGACACCTTAGTATACCCATATTTTTACCAAAGAATTGTATGTACATATGTCTACATCAATAAAACCGATAATATTAATAGCCAACTGATCGAAGGGAATGTGTTTGTGTGATCTATGTTAGTACTCAATTAAATTGACCCTTTCTTACATTCCTAACAACACAAATCATTTCTTACAGCGGAAAAGTATTTGCATAAATATGTAAGTGTGAACGGGTATGTACGCACATTAGGGTGGGCAAAAAAAAAGTATGGGTGAGCCGGATTTTAATGATCTCTATAACGAAAGAACTCCTATTCGTACTCCTCTTTTTTTTATCAAAAAATATTTAGTGGTCGCTCAAACAAATGTAGGTCCATCTATAATTCTAAAATTCATTATATGGATAAGGACTGAACAGATTTAAATAAATATTTTTTGAATGAAACGTTGGCGAAAATCTATAAAGTGGCATTCTTGAGGAATATGCAAATTAGGGTGCATCACTCTCCATACAAAAAAAAACGAAAATCGGTACTGTTTTTCATTATTAGGTTTCCGCTGAACTAATTTTTAAATATTTTCAGTTATTTTTAATCCATAAAAAACTCTAATTTTTTTGAGAAATTCGATCGTAAATCTTTGGTGAAAGTCTAAAAACAACACACATTTCATAATTCCGGTGGAAACCGCAACTTTTTTTGGTGAACTTTTTTTAAATTGAACCCAAGTTTTTTTAACAAATAAATTTGTTTCAGTACAAAAATAAATAGAGTTTAACATGTTGTGCTTTTTGGGGCGTAAAAAAGTATGTTTGGTATTTGCTAGTATGTATAGTATAAAAATGTTCTGTTCGTTTTTTCGGTGTTCAAAAACTCAAAAACTTCTGCACCGATTGAGCAAATTTTTTGTTTTTTATAATTGGAGTGATCGCATCATTATTGAACTGTGATTGGGCGCGATTTGTTCCGTGTCCCCGTCTCCGCAAACCTCAGACAATCGAAAATCGAAAAATAAAAAATATTCGCTTGAAAAAACCTCATAGAATAACACAAATATTTCACATAACCGTTTTTTTAATATCAGACCTGTGGTGGTCCAACTACCTCTAAACAATTTTTTTTATTTAATGAAACTTTTTTTTTTGAAGGAAACTTTAAAATTTCGTCTTTACTTTTTTATTGGGCCACCCTAATGCGCATATACATATATGTATGTGCATTGAATGGCTTTTGTAGTATGTGCCTCGATGTGCATTGATTGTGGCGACCCAATCAATCGGATTGTCCAATGCGTACCAATGGACAAAATTAGATAGCTACACGCGTCACATTTCCTGGTACGATTGCATAAATGGCTTCCTAGTCTGCTCATGGTTTTAGTTAGACCCATACGCAGAAATGTATTCGATTCGTCGATACATATATCAATTTCGATTAGAATGCCAGTGGCAAACGTCTATAGCTGGTCGGTGCAGGAAAAGTTTTTCGGTTGTTCTAAGAAATTCAGGGAAATGCAATTCATTGCACTTGGAACGTGACTTCAGCGCATGCAAGTTCCAAATCAAGAAGCACGCAAACGAATCAATATGCAATGGAGCATATTGGGGCGCAGGCATTTTATTAATTTTCTTATTGGTTATATATTTTTTTTCTTTTTAGAAAATAACTTTTCGATTGCGGTCACTTGCATATACATATAGCGCTAATTTCATATTTTATATTTTTGATATGATTAAGAAACTTTAGATATTCTAAAATATTAGACTTTTATGAATGAATTGGCGCCATAAATTATTTTGACCGATTTTTATTGTCATTTGTGCGACGCGCCGAAGTGCTATTTGGTGATGATTTATTGTTTATATTTTGATTACTATGTAAAATATTCGTATAAACATTAGACTGGGTTCATGCAAAAAGTCTGAAACTAAACTTAGTTTGAAAACTTACTTCGAGAGCATTTTAGTGTTATAAAAGGGATGAAAATATAAACCTTTTTTTCGCGACCAAATCTAATGGTCATTAGAGTGTGTGGTTGGAAAAATACAATGTAAGTGAGTTTTGTTTAAAAACTGGTAATGTCGATCAGAAATGGCAGAAGCTATATAAGCAGCAGTCGGTTCTAAGATGCTATACCGCCCCGGATATGTATCCGCCAAGGACTGTCTCTTCCGCAGCATTCCAAAAAGAGCTATGGATAATGTTTTACAACAACATAAACCACAATGACTGCGGGTTTTACTCCGGGTTTTACTTTGGAAAAACTATCTGTATTTTTTTTTTTTTTGGTTTCCTTGCTTCCACCACCCAGAACTATAGAAAATGGAAATATATACCCGTATTTTTTAATTCTGAGATTGTCTATTATTTAAAAGTACGGCCAAGGCTTTAAAGCTTTCCACTATGCTATCTTTAAAACATTCAATTTCGCAGAAGATAAAAAATTAATA
This sequence comes from Anomoia purmunda, assembly GCA_951828415.1. NCBI lineage: Eukaryota > Metazoa > Arthropoda > Insecta > Diptera > Tephritidae > Anomoia > Anomoia purmunda. The sequence continues at coordinate 27,190,627 of OX639996.1, read as the reverse complement.
TTACAATAACACAAAATAGTTGCATACAAAAAAAAAATTGAGAAAAAACTTGCATACCTATATTAAACCAAACTTATATTGTTTCATTTTCTCCTTATGTTTTAAATTTTATTGTTTGGTTGAGTATAATAATAAAAATGAAAAAATAACAAAAACGATAGTAGGTTCGAAACGTTTACACCTTCTTTTCTTATTCAATAAATAGGAAAATTATTTCCTTCTATTTTTTTTATCTTTTTTGTTTTTTCTTAGCTGTATGGCTTGTTTAGAATCCGCTTAATAATAACTGAATATCAAATATCAATTTCACCACATAAATATTTTTGTTAATAACATAAGGAATGCACACTAAATAGCCGAATATATGCATTTAAAGTTCCACAGATTGGTATATTTTTAACAATAAAAAAAAAAACAAAGACCTAAATAACCAGGCCATTTAACAAAGTATCGTAAATTGTGATATATTTATTTTGTGTTATAAAAAATAAATCACTACCCGTAACTGGTATACAAAGTTGACGCGCATTTGCTTCGGCTAGACTTTTAGTTGATTTCTTTTTCCTTTTACGTTTGTAACTAACTTTTAATTCTACTTTTTGTTTTAAATACAACGGTATCCAGTTAGGTATGTGAAAATGTCAAGTGGAGTGCTTATATTCCATAATACAAATTAGTAAGTGAGCTTTTTCATAAATTACTTAGGTTGATATTTACTTTCGTTGCTTTTCTATTTCTCACAGTCATTAACCTTATAATCTCTAACATAAATCATTATCTCAGTGATATATCACAGGGCAATACAAGATGGCAAATGATAGGAAAAAAACATTGAATTGAATATGATCTAATTATTTTCGAGCTCTAAAAAAACTAAAAACAAGTGCCGCTCTGGTAAGGTTTGGAACTTTTCGGGCTTTGCACAATTTCTTTAAAGATGAACTTGCCAGCCATGCCACAGTGGATATCTTCCGCCTCATGTTAGGTAATCGAGAGCTAGACACTGTTATCTGTTATTTTGAAACAATGGGTTAATAATATATGCTACTGCGAGTCCCGCCGTGGTAGCTTATTTTTTGGGAATGTTTGCTTTTTCGAAAAAACCCATTAAACATGCCAAACAAAATAGTTTAGTGAATTTTTGCGCATTTTTTTAAATAAACCATCAACATGGATCTTTTTGATCTTCTGTTTTTCCTACAGCGTGAAATGTTCGACGTTGGGCCGAAACCGAGTTGTTTCCAAACTTGACAAGGGATGACAGAAAATCGTTTCAATATACATCATTTATATGGACCTATATACTTATAGTATGGTTGCTCTGTATTCACAACAAGCGCCAATACTATTCTGTCCCGAAAGGCTGCGTAATTTTTGCCCCATATAACAGATATATATACAATTTGGCAAATTATTCAAGATAAATCCGACTTCAAGTAAAACCTCTACCTTCTGCAGTGGAATCGTTCTTTGGTAAATCCAATTTCTTATTTAGTCCCAAAGCATGACTTTTAAATATTACTTTAAATTATCTACGTTCGTAAAAATTACACTAATTAAATGGGAAGGATTATTCAAAGATCGTTGGGATCAAGGCGAATTCATATACTTAAGGTGTTCTCGATTAATAATCTGGGTGGAGACCAACTGCCAATTTTTTTGTATTTCGCCATAGTGAATGAATGAAAATATGCGAGCATTTTCTTTCCTCTTCTTCCTTCAGGGCAAAATAGCTGGAATTTGAAAATCGCGAAAATATGAAATTCATTAATTTAAATCACTCACAAAGTAGTGGACGTGGAAGGTAGAAATGTGTGTCCTAAAAGCAGCTATTTCGTTGAAACTGACAAAGTGTAGTCGCATAATAATATTTATTTGTTAGCAATTACTACGAAGAGCAGTTATTTAACGTCTTGCAGTAAATGAAATATCTATATATTTAGCACAACTAAATATAGTAATTTTAACTAATTTAACAGAAGTTACATGCGCAAGCATACATATGTACATATTTCTACACACATACATACATATGTACATATGCCATGCAAAATAATCTAGAAGGGGTATGACTTTTATTTTATTTTTTAAACAAAAACGTGAGGTATCATGATTTTATTTGTAAAGATTGAGCCATTGTGAATAAATACAAGTGAAAAATTCCATAGCCCATAGACGTCAAAATTCGTCACAGCTGATATCACCTGATGTCATTCACTGAGCGAATTTCTATGTTTGACACTTAATATTGGATTTTTGTGACATTTAAAATCAGCCACCGCCATTTGTAATTTAGACTTCTCACTTGTATTCATTCACAATGGATTGAGCATTGACCAACTGTCATCTTTGCAACTGGAGTCGATCCATGGCATGCGGTTAAAAGAAATATTTGACAAACCAATATTTAAATGCATGAATCACCTGATATTTTTGTGGTAATAACCAGAACGAAAAAGCTGTTCTGTCCTAATAAATATATTTATATGTAATATATGTAAAAATATGTGAACGTATGAATTACTGTACGCAATTTATGCAGATTTGTTTGTGGAGTATAAAACCGGCTCCAAAAATCGGAACATATCAATTATGAATAACGTTAACTCGGCAGCATGAATTTCGTAATTTGATTTCAATATAAACTATGCAGCTTATGAATATTTATAAATAATATGCAAAGCAAAAGATGCACAGTGGGCCAGTGTGCCTTGCTACTAAATTAAATAAAAGATAACACCCTACCAATGGACAAAATGAAACAAGAAAAGTTGCATGAAATAGAAAAAAGCTTTAGTTTTTTCGCCTATGTAATTAATACTATTAGTTATTTCTTGGAAGTAAAATAGTTTTGGTGTGCAAAATTACGGTAATATTGTTAGCAATATGCAAAACGTTATATATCACAGTTTTTATTTGCAGTATAATTTTAAAAATTAATGTGCATTAGAATGTATTTTTATTATTACTGCCTTTTTGAAGATTCCTAAAGAAATTTTATTTAATTCCGCCAAAAAATTTTGTATTTAAGAATTTGTAGCAATTTTATGACTACTAACTTCAAAAAACAAAAAACGGGAATATATTTCCTATATTTATGTATGTGTAGTAGTAGAGAACGGAAATTCTAAAAGGTTGATTTTCCAGTGGATGTTTAGTCCACTCTCATATGCTTCCATAGGATCAACAATTCGTATTACAAATATTGGACCCGTTTTATAGCACCTGACTTGCAAAAGAACGCTCCAACTCGGATAAAACTTTCTTTAGTTGTAAAAGCAACCCTGTTGGGGTCTTTCATGAAAGATGCGCTTAGTTTAGTGCTATTTTAGAACGGAAAATAGGTGTGTAAACAAATTTTAGGTTGACTATGCAAATAAAAACGAATTAGGTTCAACTCGCATATTTTTTCGAGTTAGTGTTGTTGATTTACATGGTATTTCTTACCCTTCCTAGGGTTCTTTTGCAACTAGGCTAGTAGGGTCTAATCTGGGATCTATGGCGAGAAAATTATTAATAAATGTATGCAGTTATTATAATAATTTATTTCACCTCCAATAATTAATACTCTTAAACTATTATCCTTGATTTGAAATTTGATATCCACCCTAAAGCACAATTAATCCGAAGTGTTTGTTACAATATGTATTCACTTGTTGGCCCGATCTTATTTTCAAAATAAAACTGGGCTTCAGCTCAAAAATTATCATTAATAAAGGGTCTTGCAATAGGGACGCTACAAAAGTAGACGGATAGTGACAGCAAACGACGCCATATTTTTTCCCGCTCTTTTGACATTTCTCTTCAGTAAGGTTTGCCATTTCATCATGGAAAGATATATGTACGATCGAACAACGAGTCGAAATTATTAAAATTTACTACCGAAATTCGGAGTCAATGGCCTCAACTTTAAGAGCGCTACGTCCAATTTATGGTCGTCGTCATTTCTGGCTGAATGGCTTCGTCAATAAGCAAAATATGCGTTATTGGACAGGCAGCAATCCACACGTACTCCATGAGTCAACATTGCATCCCGAATAAATTACGGTTTGGTGCGGTATATGGGCCGGCGGCGTCGTTGGGCCGTACTTCTTCCGTGATGATCAAGACCGACACGTTACTGTGAATGGCAATCGCTACCGCTCAATGATAACGGAATATTTTTGGCCCGAATTGGATGATATGGACTTGGACAATTTGTGGTTCCAACAGGACGGCGCCATAAGCCACACAGCGAATGTCACAATCGATTTATTAAAAACCAAGTTTGGTGAACGTGTTATCTCACGAAATGGCCCAGTCAATTGGCCGCCTCGGTCGTGCGATTTGACGCCATTAGACTTTTTCCAGTGGGGCTACGTTTGATGAACTTCGTACTCGTACGAATATCGAACGTGAAATTGCACCAGTATCGGCCGATTTATGCTTGAAAACCGTCGACAATTGGGTTCAGCGTCTGGACTTCTTCAAGCGTGCCCGTGGTGCCCATGCAAAAGAAATCGAGTTCCATACATAATGGCATTGAATGTACTTTCATAGGAATAAAGAATTTAATTCATATGATTTATTTAAAAAAAACTTTTGTGCGTTCCTATTGCAAGATCCGATATAAATAACATCAGTCAAAACAAACGTATATATGCATGTAATGGATGAGAATACCAAACAGAACAAATTCCAACAATAATAAATATATTTGTTGTAACTAACAACAACCGCATATTCATTGTAATATCGCCATTAATTGTGTTTGAGAGTAGCAAGGTGTAGAAGTAACAAAAGTTCACAGAGTCTACCTTAAAAGAAACCTTATTAGGAGCTGTAATTTCTAAAGCTTTGGCTGTTGTGGCTTTTTCCAATAACTTCCATCAAAGTAAAAATTAACCAAATTGGTTCAACGGTCCTTAAGCGTTGGTGAATGAGAATCTATTTGTTATTCAAAATTATTTCTATGACGAATGAAAATTTATTCTCCATTTAAAAATTGAAAATTTGTGAATAGAATTTATTATTTGCACATCCTTTTTCCATACCTTTGTTATTTTATCGAAAAGTCAAACATAGATGACTTCACCCAACTCAGTTATTTGTCAGTTGAGTTCTGAATTTGGACAATAGTTTCAATTAAATTGAAGGGCTAATTCATGAGCCTTACGAGGCCGCAAAACGTAGGTTAAATTTTTCATACGAAATAGCAAATTTAATTTTTCTCAGTTTTTCCAACTTTTTCGGGGTATTTTTTTTTTTAATTTTATCGAATTATAAAAATAATTTTAAATAAAAAATTTGTCAAATTATTTGTTCCACTCTCAAGTGTTGTTCAAGCCAATGAATACCATTACTTTTATTATTTTTTTATGTACGTAAAATGGTGCAAACAACCCACTGTACGCCATACAACGATCTAACCAACGCATCAGCTCCCAGCATGGATTTTGGCTGCACTTTGCGATGGGCATACCGAATTCAAAATATGCATTTTTATTATCACAAATTTGTATCTTCGCAACGACGCAACAACAACTAGCATATGTATGTAAGTGCCTTGATACAGTTGCCACCAACAACATAATTTGTAATATTAACGCGCAGGCGCGACTGCCTCTTAACCATTTCAGAAGTAGCGTTTACCAGAGCGCCCTCCATTTCTACAATATTCGTATGCGTATCCCCTTTAAGCGTGTATACCGCCCCTCCCACCCCTCTGTATTTGATATCCATAACGATGTTGGAAGTGGCTGTGGAGGTGCCAGTACCGTTGTTGCAAGCGACAACAGAGGCTCATTACAACAATTTCGGTATTATTGATGCTTCGCATATGTTATTAAATTTAAATTCTTATTACACCCATCGTTAAATTTTGCGCTGCCTTCTTGTGATTTTTTTTTTTAATTTTAATCTTTTACGCTCATTTGCGCCTGCGGGTTTGTATGTGGGCAAAATTGCGAGTATGGTAGAAATGTATGGTATTGACGTACGACGCACCATCTTTTGTTCCATCACCATAATTCTTAAGTTGTTTTAAGAATATGACCCACGGAAATATCTTTATTTATTTTGTAAAATACCATTACGTCCTTATTTGTAAATTTAAACTATTAAACCCGGTATGATCGGGTAATCGGTAATTAATTTGAGTGTGAGGTTCTATAAAGTAAATCAAAGTCCTTTGGGTTTCCATTGAAATCGTATTGAAAATAAAAATAAATTTTTGTTCGCTTACTCAAGAAAAATCACACGAAATATTTTTCATTCAGTCCAGTGGCGGAGCCATGATACAAAAAAGAAGGAAGTTAGTTACATTCTACTTGTTTTTTATTAAAATAATATTATTGAGGAAAGTTTTGGTATAGATGGATATTTGTAGAAAAGTTTAATTTTCAATCCTATATTGGGGACTATTTACAAAATATGGAGGATTTCATTTATATTTATAAAAACTAATTTATATATTTTTCGTAACAGCCTTAAAAAGAAAGCCGAATAAGGTCAAAAAGAGAAAGAGGGTAGTTTTAAGAAACGCAAAATTTTTGGAACCTTTTTTGAGTTCCTCGGCGTAAAACTGTAGGTCCCTCAATTTGTGTTACAAGATCAAAACGCACATCACAAATTGTAGGAGGAGTTTGGCCAAAATCGCTTAAGCGGTTAGTATGCGTTCTATTTGGGTATTGATTAAACAAGTATGTTGATATGCATCTTATTCCAAACATTAACGATTCCTTTCTGAGCAAAAAAAAAACAAAAAATTCAACAAATAACGATTAAAAGTTAGTTTTGTGTAATAAAAGTTATAACCGATACAATCTCTATGTTTCATTGCCAGCTAGTTAATATGGAGTCGGAAAAGTGACAATGGAATTGCCTTTTTTATTGTATCAGTGACTAATTAAATTTTTTTCATTTCTAAAAGTAGCCGAATTGTCAATCTTTTGCATAGAAAGGGGAAATAAAAAACTAGATTTATGACAATTTTGTATAAACGTTTTATGACAATACAAGATAAATGCTATATCTTCCGGGATACTTGTAAAACAAATGGGTATTGAGGTTAAATACAAGATAATTTTTCTTCTTTCAAAGTTAATACTCGTATATGGCATTTTGATATAAATATCATGTGGAAAATATATTTATAATTAACCTTACAGAATTGAAATTTATCATTTGCTAAATAAACCCAAATAAATACAATTATTAATGATTTTTTTTTATTTTTTAGTCAATTGATGCACAAAATTTTGTTGTTTTGAAAATTTGTTATGAAATGTTTTATATTATTAGTGTGCGATATTTTATTATTTCTTTTATTTTAAAACTGACAAAGTGATTGTAGCAAAAAGTTTACCAATTTTTTTAAATTTATACAACATATACATTTTCCGTTCGATAATAAAATTGCCTCTCATTTTAATATTTTGAATTATTTTTTCAACAAATTTTATCAACTAAAACGAATTTTGATTTTCTAATAAGCTCGAAAATGTACTTTTTTAAATTTAAAAGCCTTTAATTTTATAAGTTCAATACTAAATCACACAACAAATACATACATATATTAACGCAAACATGCTGTTTGCGCCTTTTTAACGGTATCCTTCTTTCGGTGCGCCCCCGGAATCGAATTCTAACCGGATAAGTAACATTAAAATTTAGAGAAATGTCTTCTTTTTTTTTGTAATAACGATCGGCTCTCGGCAATCAATGGCAAACCTTCAAGGGTATTTCTGCCATGAAAAGAAACGATTCATAAAAATTATTTCCTGCCCGAAGTCGGCGTAAAACTACAGGCCCCTCAGTTTGCGCTACAACATCAAGACGTACGCCACAAATTATGGGAGAAGTTCGGCGAAACATCAAGTTATATGATGTAACCGCCAAATTTTTATATTATTATATCATTGTAACAATGGCTCATAAAATAATATCAGATTAAAAAAATATTATAATAAAAAAAGGCAAATTTTGCATGGTTCATCCCATTTCAGATAAAGGTGTGAATTTCTGAAGAAATTTTCAAACTATTTAAATCTTCGTATATATGTATATTCCCCTTTTCTCCATAATAGTTTGAATAGTACCTTGGCTCGTTTTTGTTTTGGAAAAACATATAAATTTTGGCATCATTCTAACTTAGAAATTTTTATACTTGGTTGCTGTGTGTAAGAAAAGTATTGGATTGAACCAATTAGTTCTTTTTTTGCATGCTTCAAAACTAATGATGTATAATAAATCGATTTTAAGTTTACAACAACTGCATTATTTACTCTATTTTGAATTTTATTACACGGAGGGGCAGGATATTAGTTCGATGAATCGCATCTCAGGAGACTGAAAATGGAGATGGAAATCCTAGAAAGCATAACGAAAACCAGCCTTAGATGAGGACAAATAGGAATATCTAGAGATAATCAGATACTGATGCCGGCAAGACTAGTATCATTCTTAAATTTAAATGTAGAAATTTATCGCATAAACTTTAGTTTACCCGTTATAAGCACTCTTCGATTTTAAGCGCTGCATAGCTTTTTAATTTAATTCCCGCAACTAAAATATAAGCATCATGCTTATAGGAACTTTCCTAAACACTAAAAAAATGAGTGATACGGGGTATTCAGCACTGAAATTTTTTTTTACATATTAAAAAAAAATATTCCAAATGCTCTCATACGTTTTTTATTATTGACGATGAATTAATATTGAGCGTCAAGCATCTATTTTCTGATTTTTTATTAAAAAAACACGGATGTCAGCGCTTATAAGCATGAATTTCATAAACGAAATTCCGTTGTAATTGACATTAAGTTTTGTACATTTTTTACGGTGCTTATATCTGAAAAAACTGAATATATATTTCATTTTGCGACCTATGAAACTAGTAGCTACTAACGCTCATAGAAATATGAGGTTTATCATCTTTTGGTTAGTCCTGGGTTAAAATTTTGTTAAATTGAACGTCAAAAAATAAAGAGAATTAAGAAAAAGAAATGGTTTATACCCAACCAACATTCGGAGCCGACATATGTAAAACTAAGACTCATTCACAGAATGTAACACGTCGATCTCTTTTTATACGGTGTGACGACCCAAATCACTAATATATTATATAAATTCAAGGATGTGCAAGGATAACAACTTTAAATAACATTTATGAGAAGTTTTAGAATTGATTGACTACTATCCTTCTTGAAGCTTTAAAGTTCTTAAAAAACTCACATCGAGCTGAACATTTTATAGTTGTTTTATTATTTTCACCTATGTAGGTTTGTCTTTCAAGTCATTAAAAACAAATCACAAGCACAAAAAAGATATGGACTGTTGAATAGGCAACACTTCAACTGCCTACCCCTGTAGTTCATGGGTATATCAATTTTCTCATGTGTGGCATTTTGTAGCATGGTGTTGTCAGTCGACGGACATCAACTATGCTCTCCCGTAAGCGAACTCTTGCACAATGATTTTTGTTACGCATTTGGAAACGGCTTTAAGATTTCTGGGGACATTTTCTTCGATGGATTGGTTGGTACAGGCGCGGTACGGGAGCTAATATGATTCCCCTAGAGGTCTGGCGGCCGTCATAGCCGAGTGTGTAGCGTGTGCGCGCATCATTCGGTGGGTCCCGGGCTTAAATTCTGGCCGGGCAAGTAACATCAAAAATTATAGAAAAAGTTTTTTCTAATAACGGCCGCCCTTCGGTAGGAGAAGTGCTCTGGTTTATATAAAATTACATGGGATAGGATTGAGAAACTCCCCTAGGGTCATCACAAACACTATGTAATTCCTTCAAGTGAATCCTTTCAGAATAGCAAACCAAACTAAGCCAAATCTGCATGCACTTCTTCACCCGTTTGGAAGATCACTACAGATTTAAAATGGATTTTTCAATTGCCCAATTCTTGTTTAAAAAATATAAAATAAGCGGATGAAAGAACAAATTTGTGTGTGAAATATATTCGTGTGTGTGAGTGTACGGGTGTTTCCCATTGCAGTTAGGTAATAAAACCTAACCTGTACACTGCTGGTGATGGATACTTTGTTGTGCAAGACTCGCGTGCAACGCTTCCGATTACAGCCCAAACACTTGTGGGATCATGTGCAAACGGTTGACCAAAAAACCAAAGATGGACGGACGGGCACACATACATACATACATACGAGCATGTGCATTGGACCAGCGATTGTGGTGTTCCTGATGCGGCGATTATGATGCGAATGGACGTCAATGTCCTCTGGCCCTTTTAATATGTTCCACTGCGGGATATAAAAAGTTATGAGTATATCCGCCTGCACCGCCTACAGTTGCAAGCGCAGTCACTTGCTTCCATATATGTACATTTGTAAATATGTATGCATGTGTTTGTGTGCATAATTTCTTCGTGTTTGTTGTCAAGCCATAATTCTTTGATGTGCTTCTGTCACACCTTCGTCGCACTGCAATTTATTTCACATCACTAGCAGCGTTTCCACCACCACCACCATTATCGGCACTATACTTGCCAATATACATACATATGTATGCAGTTTTTGTTCCTTTTGTGGGCCTCACCCTCGCTTCGTTGTTGTACGTACAAGCTATCCCAACACTAACGGTTTTAGGGTCAATAACACTTTTTAGTGGCAAAACATTTGTTAACGAGCAAACAAACGTACGCACGCGTACACGCATTTATGGTATATCAAATGCAGCAGCACCACCAACAACAACAACAACGACATCAAAAATTCTCACATTTTATGCAGCGAGCAGTGTGACCAGCTTGTCAAAAATATGGATTGGTTCATGATACAATAAGTAGTTGGTTCCTAGCAGCCATTGCTTCCATTTGACGTAAACTGTGCTTTTGGCATTTCCTTTGAAATGGTGCAACCATATTATTTGACAAACGTAAAATGGTGATTGTTGACTTAAAAAAATTACGTAATTCAAAAAATTGTTTTTAAAACTATGAATCGAATATTGTAGCGAGTGTTTATTAATTTAAATTTAATATAAAAGTGAAATATTACATTGAGTATTGCATATAAAATATGCATTTATTATAGAAAATTATTAGTATCGTCATTTAGTAAGATGAGTTGCATAGTTAGAAACTTTTGTAGAAGCTGACCTACAGTTTTTTCCACTTCCGGCGGTACCGCCCATACGAGAGAAGTGGATGGCCGTGTGCATGTTAACTGCAGATGCATTACCAAAAGTGTCATTTATTTATTCCGACCACTTTCCCGCCAAGGATTTCATATCCAGGAACTTCAGAGCGATAATATCACAAAGAACTACTAGAAGATACATATATATCCCTTAAATGACGTGTAGTTTGATGGTCTTAAAAATTTTAGAGGCACCAAACTTTCGCGCAAAGGGATAAAAATTATACTTACGTCAATGTTGTGTATGAAGAGGGGGTATACAAACCAACAGCATAGTTTATGTCAGACTAGCCGCTACAACAACAACAACAACAAGAGTTTATGTCACTTTTGCAGAAGTTTAGTTCCATTTTTGTACTGTGTAAAATCGACTATTATTTTTTATTTTTAAAAGATCTTTAAAAAAATTTAAAATTCCCAAAGTAATAATTTGCTGAGGTGGCAGTGCTATTGGAGAAATTTACGAAAGGTAGAAACCTCAATAAGCACAGTTTATGTCAAAAAAATTCAAAGTGTAACTTTTTTGTATCATGGCATAAGAAATTCCCTTTAATAGGGCATCAACTTAGTTTAAGAATATATAAAATACGGAAAGTACTGGAAATAGCTTAATTATAGAATGACATTTTATCTGATGAATTCAGGGACGAAAAATAATTGTTATACCGAATTTTCAATTTGAAAACGTTGCTCGAATTTTGAAAATTAATATCAGCATTAGATGAGAAATATTTTCTTCCGTTGGCAATAGACTTTAATTTTTTATGTTGCTCGATAACTGATATCTAAGAAAAAATATTTTTTCCGTTGCTAATAAGAGTTATTTTCCAATATTCATTTACAATAAAAAGGACTTGTGAATACTAACTTATTAAAAAAAAAAAGCGATAATCTTTGATACCACCTTTATTTAAATATTTAAAGAGAGCAAATCGCATGATGTTGCAGTAATTAATGGCGAATGGATAAGAGTATGTAAAGTTTGGTTTCTCAAAATATTTTCTAGTATGAAAGTCCATTATAGCCGATGTCATACCACAAAGCTAAATATATTTTCAGCGTGACCTCTTCCTCGCAATACTTTACAGATTATGTAACGAAAAAATCGCTAATCCAGTGTCAGACACAATATTTCATGAGATATACCGAATACTAGATATTAGGTTTAAGAAACCTCAGCTTGATATCTGCGCTCAATGTGACATATTATGAGCAGAAATTAAAAGCAAAATTAAAAAAAAAAATATATAGAAGAAAAATCGGAGCTTAATTTACAATTAGTAAACCACCGCGATGATGCTGATTTTGTCTCTATTGTAAACAAATGACAAGGAACTCTACCTACGAGATAAGGGAAAATGTTTTCTTTTGACTTGCCGCAGAGTCTTGTGACGCGTTATTTACATACGTCCTTCGTGGACATTTACTCTTACCATGCATGATGGAACTTCGTGCAAAGCTAATTGTTAGATTTGGCATAAATCAGTTGCGAAGCGTGAAGCGAATTATATCGGGTCCGGCATTTATAAGTGTGTTCTAAGTTTGTCCAATACAATAAAGTATGTCGCTTTATATAGTACAACTCATATATCTGTGCTATGTTTCCAAAAACATTGGAAGGTCATTCAATGATTGAAATGACTGATCACAAGTTTATTGTTGTCGGTCATACTCATCTTTAGTGTGAATCAGTTTACGTCCAAGTTGAAAAAATGAAGAAAAGTTATTCTGTTTCAGCCCAACTTCCTCTCGACTGGACAAACAAAATCGCAAATAAGAAATATGTTACTCATGAACTTAAAAAAGACTGGTTTTTCGATTTTCATGCATTGCCAAAAAAATGTACACGGAAGAGCAGCAATGTTGCAGGTTTGTATAAAAGTATTAAGGTGTTATTTATCTTTGTATAACATAGCACTTCATCTAAATTAATTTTATTTTATTCTATTTATGTTTCATAATTTTAATATATTTTATCTTAATTAAATTTTTGTTACATAAAATTGATCAGCTATATTTTATTCGTAACATTTAAGTGGATTGCTATGTATAAGAGAACAAATAAAGTACGAACATTCCTTTAGTTTGGACCCGCTTTTCCCGAAAGTAAACACCAACGCTATGTGAAAGATCACTCAAAGCTTCACGCTGCTATAAACTTGCGCCATTCTAGTCTCTATTTCATTAAACGAAAAGCGCTATTTATTGGAGCATGTGAATTGATTCAGATTTGAAGGAAGTTGAAGAAAATGAATAACACATTCAGATGAACGTTCAAGAACTGAGTAGTTTTTATATTTTAATTGAATGCTTTGAACCTTTATTTAATTTATTTTTACGAGGGTTGCCTTTTATATTTTGCGCCTTCGCAACACTACATGTGATTAACTGTAATTAGATATTTTTATCATAAAGTTTGGTATTTTTTGGCATAAACTTGTATATAACGTTTTCACTTACGAGTTTTATTTGTGTTTATTTATAGTGAGTTTAAAAATTCATATTGCCTAAAAATCGAATTAACCCGTGAACATTTTCGTGCGATGATTTACTACGATTTTCGACGTGAATTATCGAGACAGGAGTGCAGCCATCAACTTACTTCTACTTTTGGTGTTGAATCACCATACTTAGCCACTGTGAAACGATGGTACAACGAGTTCCTAAGTGGCCGCCAATCTTTGCAGGACGAATTTCGTGAAGGTCGTCCAAAAACGATGGTTGTGCCAGAAACAGTCGATGCTGTGCGTCAATTGATAATACAAGATCGTCATGTGACATATCGCGAGATAGAGGCATCCTTGGCCATTAGTGGGACCAGCATACATTCAATATTGCATTTTATTTGGTCGTAAAGAAGATTTGTTCTCGTTGGATACCGCATAATTTGACAATTGCCCAAAAAAGGACTCGTGTCGATTGGTGTAAAGAAATGTTGAAGAAATTTAGCCGCGGTGAATCAAAGCACGTCTATGACATCTTAACAGGTGACGAATCTTGGATATACAAGTATGCATATGAGCCAGAAAAAAATCAGCAATCGACTGTATGGGTGTTCCAAGACGAGCCTAATCCAACAAAAGTTGTTCGCGCAAGAAGCACCTCAAAGCAAATGGTCGCCTGTTTTTTCGGAAAACTTGGTCAAGTCGCAACTGTTCCACTAGATAAACTTAAAGCGGTCAATTCTGAGTGGTATATAACCATTTGTTTGCCAAAAGTTTTTGGAGAATTAAGGAAAACCAACCGCCGAAGACAAATCATTATTCACTAAGACAATGCGAGCTCTCACGTATCGATTCACAAAAGAGAGTTTTTGAGAACTCAAAAGGTCGAATTGATGGGTCATCCGCCTTACAGCCCTGATTTGGCACCTAATGATTTCTTTTTATTCCCGAACATTAAAAAAAAATGGGAGTTCAACGTTTTTCAACGCCTGAAGGAGCTGTAGAAGCCTTCAAACAGCTCGTTTTAGAGGTATCCTCTTCTGAGTGGCAAAAGTGCTTTGAAAATTGGTTCAAGCGAATGTAGAAGTGTATTGACTTGGATGAAGAATATTTTGAAAAACAATAAAACTATTTTCCTTAATATTTCACTGTGTTTTCGTTATTAGGCGCAAAATATAAAAGGCAACCCTCGTATGTGCGTTCTCAAGGCGAATCCATACAAGGTGGTGTTATAAATACAACTACAAAATTCCTATGTATTTTGTTTTTGTTTCGGCGTAAGAGTTGCCAAATTTAAATACATTTTGTTTTTGCTTTTGCGGCTTTTGAAAGCTCATACGCAAAAGCAAAAACAAAATACATGTACCTTAAAAAACAATGATTTTCCTGAACGTATAATTAAAAGTTTAATAAAAAAGTCTCAATCACAAAACCAGGAACACAGATCGGAAAAACCTATAGCATTTAAGTCAGTAACATTTGCACCTCATTTATCGGAACGCCTAGCGAAATCGGACTGCTACAACAAAGATGTATGTAATTAAAATAGCCCATAAACCTGCAAACACGTTAAAAAACATTTTCAACAAAACCAAATCCATAATACCTCCAACGGAAAAAAGTCACGTCGTTTATCAAATTCCTTGTAACGGTAAAAGTAACGAGTCATGTGACAGCATATACGTAGGGACAACAAAATCAAAATTAAAAACTAGACTTACACAACATAAATAGGACGTAAAACAATGCCATAATAGAGACTTTCAAAAAACAGCACTCATGACCCACTGTGCAAGCAGCGGTCACTCGCCGAATTTCGACAAAGCACCTATTCTCCAACAAGAACAACACTACAATAAACGCTTTACCTTAGAAATGCTACACATAATAAACACACCGACAAACATAAGACTGAACTACAAAACGGATACTGACAATTGTGCTCACTTGTTTAGACACTTGCTTATTTAATACTAAATACGAAATGTTACATTATAATGTTTGGACATACGTTGAATTTTTCCCCAAGTTCAGTTTGACAAGAGCACTTTTTTTTTTTAAATCAATTGAAAATAAACTGTTAGACTTAAAAAGTAAGTATAATTGCAAAATTAGAGCATATGTATGTTTGCTTCACAATGTTATGATTTTACTTTCCCCAGAAAGCTCATACAAAATCTGTTTTTTCGCTCTCCTGCAAAATTGAGAAATTAAACTGAAGTTTTTTTGTCAAAAGTCCTCAGGTATATCAGGTATATCATTAATTTTCATAATTTAATTCTATAAATGCATTTTTTTTACCATTATTATATCTACTTTTAGAATAAACCATGATTGATATTTATTTGAATGGTTTTATTTGCGGCACCTCCCCCTCTCCCTCCGTCGTAAGATTTTAATTTTGAGTTTTCATTCATACGCTAACTGGACTGAAAACAAATAATAATACATTAAAGAAAATAATTCATTTACACTTAATTTTTATTTTTTTACTTACCGTACAGAAGCTTGTTAATTTCTATTAATTTATATTATTAGCACAAAAACAATACTGATTAATGATTTTTAGTCGAGTAAGCCTAAAATTTATTACTTCAAAATTCGAAATATAACTTTAAATACCAAAAAATGTTAAATGTTTTAAAGTTTAAACTTGATTGTAGTGGAGGCGACGGTTGAAACTTTAAAATATACACCTTAAAAGTTTGGTGTTTTTTTCTAAACTTTTTCACTTCTAAAATTTACAACTAAAAAGTTTTACATTTTCTCTAAGCCAGAGTAAAGTTAAAAAACTATTCCAAGATTTCTAGCCGTATAAGTAGAAGTAACAGTATCTAAAATTGTCAAATATAATTATTTTTAAGTGAAAGTAAGGGATCTATGGGAATATTCGAAACCTGCACAATTTGCAATTGAAATAATTTAGCACAGCATAGAATTTTAAAGACCCCACACGAAGGGCTAAGGGTTAAGCAACGAGTTAAGCATTCTGATTTTAAATGTGCTTAGGTTTTAAAAACTATCATGATATAAAACGATCAGCATTACTGAGTGGTAAATGCAAACAACATAAATTCTCAAATTCTCGGACTGCTACCTAAAACTCTATGGTAGAGGTCACATTTATACACTGCATTGTTATAAGTTTTCGCCACATGCATTTCGATTAATGTTATTTAACTTGAAGAATAATTAAACTTCTCTCTTTCAGTGTGAGAAAATTTATCCGGGTTTGTAATATTACTTTCATTGAATGAAATTAATGAATTCCCCTGAGATTATACGAAAAATCAAAAATTTTGAATGGGAGTTTAAATGAAAGCTTGTAGAAAAAAAATTATAAAAATAACATTTTAAGCAAAAAAGACTAACAAAAAGCCACGAAGCTAAGTAGAGTTTTAATTGTGCGGTTACTGAATAAAAATAAATGCAAAATATAGCTTCGAAGAGGTGAATCTGGTCACACTGGCAGCGAATTGCAATTAAAAGAGAGACTGAGTTGAGGGAGTAATGGAGCGTGGGTGCGGGTTGGTTGGTCCCTTTTTTGTCGTTTCACTCAGTTCGCACGCGGCTGAAGGTTTTGCTCTTTGTTTTATTATTTTTGAATTTTGGTTTTCGGTATTCATTAGCTTGCCCGCTAACTTTTTTTGCTTGCCCCATAATATACTACTTCAATGTTTGCAGATTTTTGATCTCTTTGTTAATTTTTTCATACTTTTTTGCTCATTCGTATTCGTATTCAATTTTATATCCATTTCAATATTTTCTGTATTTTACTTTTTTTTTCGAAACACATTCTTAATAATAAAGATACTGTTTCGCTGGGATAAATGCTTTAATGATGTACGAATTACTGGCGTTTCCAAAGTTCCTACCTCTCGCTTCGCTTTCTACATTTTATCACTTTAAACGGGCCTGCTCGTATGAATTTCGTGAGTTATGACGCATTTGGTTGTGTTAGGGCTCTTTGGCATTTTAGGTCCTTCTCCTGCCTACTTTTAATGCTCAGTTTTTATTACTTTTTCGTATAAATATTTCTTTGCAAATCAAATAAAGTTTTTTTTCGATTTGAACACATTTTGTTTTCGCTGCACATTTACAAAACGAATACATACATTTGTGTAAGTGTGAAAGCAGCAATTTATCAGCAGCCGCAAGTGTGCCCATTTGGATTTTACACGCATCTTTGCAATTCAGATATGTAGGTAGTACAAAAAATGCAAAGCTTTTCTCTTACTCAAAAATGTCGCTTGACGCGAAGCATCTCACGATGCTGCCACCGAAATTGGGACAGTTCTGGAATTAAAAAAGAATTATGTATATTTCACTGACAATCTGAGAAGGGATTTCGAAATATACTTGCACATATGTATAAATACATACATACATATGTAGGTATACATAAAAAAAAAAATGACGTTTTGTGCGCGCATCAGGAGAAAATATTGACGTAACTTAAAATTAACGAGTTATAAATTGTATAGTTATAGGCTTATTAGTGTTTATGTTCATATTATTTGGGGTTATGAGATTTTAACAAAAAAGACAGGGTAAAAAGAACCTCATATAGAAGATTTTTGGTTTTAAATCATAATCATTATTTTACGATCATGTTTGGTCGTTAATTTCAGTTCATAATTTTTGCAATCATATAATGAATTGTGATTTTTGCTTTACTGTTAAAAATATGTGCATATGAATGTATTTAGTAAATGAAGGCGGCCGCCGTAGTCTAGAGTGTAGCATGTTTGCGCTGAACTCTGCGTGCCCTGGGTTCGAATCCCGACTGGGGCAAGTAACGTCAAGAAAAATTAAAGAAAAGCATTTTTTACTAGCGGTCGCCGTCGGCAGGCAATGGCAAACCTACGAGTGTATTTCTGCCATAAAAAACTTCTCAAAAAAATCATTTGCCACTCGGAGTCGGCGTAAAACTGATGGGCCCTTCATTTGCGTTACAACATCAAGACACACACCCCAAATTGTAGGAGGAGTTCAGCCAAACATCGAGCTATATGTAAAGCCAAAAATTATATTAAAATTATATATGTAGTAGATTTAATTGGATTTAATTAAGTCTGTCATGAAGATGAAATAGCATAATAACTTTGGTGCGATGTTTGTAAGGATAAGCAGAAGGGTTAGACTATCACAAATATGCATAAAAATTATCAGGACGACGAGTCAATTTAGCCATGCCCGCCTATCTGTCCGTCTGTTAATCATTTGTCGGAACGGACAATATAGCTCCGATGCCACTAATTTTTGATATAAGAGGGTTTACTAAAAAACCATTAATTGTTTTGTATTTTATTATTATTTTGTATTATATTACAGTTTGGTTTGTCACTTAATTTTCATTATAATAGAAATCAGCATACAAATTGATTCGTTTGGAGTGAATGAATTCGCGATAGTTGCACCGTTACATTGAAAAAAGGCCTACTGTATTTGTTATTTATAAACCGGTGGAATAGTTGGACTTTAAGTTTTAAAAATGAGGACGTTATGTTCAACGCCGAGTGCTATAAATCGAGCTATGTAATGTTAACTGAAAACTTGTTTTTCCAAATATTTGGTAAATGCGTTATTTCTCGAATTGAACTAGCCGCTTTCCCGCCGTATCAGCCGAGAAATTTGATTCAAACACTCATCGCGTGGAATTACTTTTCTAATAAAGTAAATTCTTGGTTCTCCCCTTTCGTTTAATCGTTCAGAATATACGTATAGGTACGATTTGAAATTTAAGTCCAAGAATAAGAAATCTGACTAACTAAATGTAAAAAAACGTTGTTTCTTTGAAAATACTATATGGTTATTCGGGGATTTTGTGGAGTTAATACAATATGCAAAATTAAACGATAAAACGATAACATTTATAAAGGGTGTTTTGTAGACGTGTGGCTTTCAATGAGGCAATACCTTTCTTGGAGTTTTTTTTACAGTTACACTCATATTCATTTGCAATGGTTCGGATGAAGCTCACTTTTGGTTGAATGAGTGCTTTAATAAACAAAATTGTCGCATAATAATTGGTCCACATTATCTCGCTTCGTGGGCCTGTGGCGTGGCCTCCAAGATCGTGCGATTTAACAGCGCTGGACTATTTTTTGTGGGGTTATTTGAAATCGCTTTTCTATGCAGATAAGCCCGAGGCGATTGACGTTTTGAAAGAAAATATTCGGGGAAATCTCGGCTGAAATGTATTACCCGAAATCATTTTTAAAACATAATAAAGCTAATTCTTATACTATTTTTGCCTTATATGTTGGAAAAAAGTGTAATTTATTGAGGACAAGTTTTTATTGGGGAATAATTTGAGAAAACAATAACTTTTCAGAGTGATAAAGCCAAATTCTTGGCTATAACATTAAATTATATGCATTTATTTCTTCCTGAAAACTTCATGTTTGAAAATAACATCCTTTACATATAAAGACTGCATGCACGTATGTCTTTAAAAATGGGACGGGTTTTCATCTACATATTTTAATTTTTTTAACAAACTATAAAATGTGTATCAAACAAAAGGGTTTTAAAACGTCTCTACCTCTCAAATGTTTACGACTAAGGTTGCCAATCAATTTTCAATATATGTATACGAGGATATGATATTGCTCTTGGTTTAATATAAATCCGTGTCGCTCCGACATCGAAGAACCGAAAGCCATTTTGACAAACTTTTATCACTTCACATCGAATTATTTTGGAAGTGGTTGGATTGAATTTAAATTCTATTGATTTAGACAATTTATTATATAGGAATATAAAACCTTAAGGGTTTTAATATCTTTATAAAATATGTATTCCTTCTAACATAAAGTTTATTTCAGAGGCCAGCAAATTTTTAAATTTTCGCTGTATATGTATGGAATCCTTACTGTTACCTTTATTATGGACGAAAACGGTTCCACCAATTTTTAACGCCGAAACATTATCGGAAAATTGTAAAGCCCAAACAAGGCAAATGATTTCGATAGACTTATAAACTCAAAATTGGTTCAGAATTGATTTGGGTTTTTATTAACAGTTTAACGATGAACTTTCATTCAAGAACATGGATACTTTTTAAAGGGAATTTTCAATTTCCAATAAAATGTGACATATTTGTGATATAAGCATTGGCGAATGGCATATTAACAAATACAAAAAGAACAAAAGCGTTCTATAATTGACAATATTTTGGCATATTTCCTTAATAATAATAAAGAGAGTGAATTTTTAGTGGAGGAAATTTGATTTCCCCTGAATTATGTACATATGTATATTCCGCATTCAGAAAACCTTACCGGGAATTGCGGAATCTATTGCTTCCATCGTCGCTGCGAAGGACTATGATGTTGAAGTGATATTGAGAGTATACGGCAAGGGTGCCAGAATCAAAAAAAAAATACGACCCAAAGAGAAAGTATTAAACAGTGTTCTGGGCCATAAATAGGAAAAATCGTGTGCGTATGAAGATTTTGTTTCATTTATTTATTTAAAATTATGGATCCCGTTTTGCATGTGCCCAACCAAAAATCCTACGGTTTTGTGGAAGAGTTAAAAAAAACTCCCGAAAGTATACGCGGAATTGAATGGCGTAAACATTTTTAATGGCACGAAGTATACGGAAAACACGTTGTGTTCATTGATATCCGAATTGATAACTGAATTGCCGGAAGGGTTAAAAATCTCTTTTTTAAATGCCGCAATAAAGTTGGCGAAAAAGTGAGGTTAAGTTACCTTGTTATCTTTCCACCATGGGCAAAAACAAATTTTCTTCCAATGAGCTACTGTTCAAGACTACAGCTATGCAATTTTTATATACGCAGCATGAAAGAAAAGGTATACTTTACTGAAAGTAGTTTTAAAAAAATGTGTATGTTTTAGTGCAGTTTTTCAGTAAAAAGTTGAACTCAGTATATCGAAATAATTTTCCAATCCGTCAATTTGTATAAGGACCCGTATAGCATACATATTCCTACAATAGAGGAATAGTTTTTGAATTTAATTAAGATTTTAAAACTTATTGCTGGATTTAATAAATAAATAATGTCATAAAAAAGTAAGTATATCGAAAAACCACGAAAACATTTACATAAACAAATCTTGTAATTGACCAATGTTCATATGTTAAATCATGTATGGAATATTTTTAATCTGCGGTTGAATAAGTTCTTGCTTATGCAATTATTTGAAAATTTGGTAGTAAATTGCAAATATTATATAAAAATTAAGCGCATGTATGTCGTTCTATATATGTAAGTCTCTGCTACGCCAATATGTAAGCCTAAATTGCATTACAACAGTTAAATATTCAGTAGTCAGTTTCATTGTACAAGACTAAATTTATAAATATTTTCGCTTTTGACAGAACGCTTAACGCTTTAAGTTTTGTAAAGAATTCTATGTGCTATGACTTGAGTCGCTTGAAACTTGTATTGAAATTCTATCACGCAAATCAAACCAGCGAACAGTGGGTAAACGAGACTGTAGTGTGTTAGTGCAAAAGCATTTCTACCATTATCTGTAAAAAAAAAGTATATAGCTACTGAGATAAGGTGCCGGTCCAATGCAGGCTTGCTTTGTTTCAATCTGTTTTATTATTATTAAAAGATGCTTTCGATACGCCAGTTCTCTGCTTGCGATATCTGAGCTCTGCTCGCGTTCGAACAAATGTTTGTATCCAAGCAACAACAACGATAGCTAGCTAGATCGGCGTTCGCGAGTACGGTGTTACCTCATTATCTCATTAAACTGATCGAACTGGTTACATTCAATGATGCAGAAGTTAGACCAGTTTTAAGCTTTCATTAACGACGTTCATGTGCGCGGATGTGCTTGCACTTTTGGTGCATATTCATCGTTTGTGATACGCGAACATTACATTGGTAATAAAAACAACAACTGTGCTGATGCAAATTTATACCAGATGCTTCATCGATTCGCCACTCGTTAGTGGATGGCGTAACGAATACGGCCAAAGATGGGGACCTATGTATGTTGTGCTGCTCTTAACAATAAGAATGAATGATTCGTTATTCAAAAGTATATCAATACTGAATGAAAAGCTATTTGATATCCGTAAAGCTTTGAACGATTAATGAAAATGTATTCGTTAATCAAAATTATTTATATGATGAATAAAAAACTATTCGTTTTTCTAAGTTATTTGTATTATGTATAATGAACGAAATTTCTTCTTTGTGGATACAATTTTATTTTTATTTGAAAAATAATTCACCCAAAACCGTGTATTCTTCTTCTTGTCCCATTTGTTTATCCATGAAAACATTCGCTTATAATACGATTGCGTAATCCTTTTGTTGGAAGATGGTTGGGAAAGTGGCCGTTGGCAAGCTGTGCAGAAACCGTGGTACTTATATTCCAGGAACATCTCCTTACTGAATATTTGTTCCTAAAACTATTATTTTTATAACCTAGTCCACAATTGCCCAGGGTATCATAACTTTGTTCACATAACGGTTGCTTGTAAGAGCATAAATTACCCGATATAGCTATTTATATCAAAAATATCAAAGTGAAAAGAGAAATCAATTAACCCATGTCAGTCCGTCCGATATATCAACGAAACTTGGTACCCACATTGCCCTCAACCTAGTTGAGGTTGGTGTTTAAATGGACGAAGTCGGACAATAACCACACCCACATAACGGTGTTTTACGAAAAACAAAAAAAAAGTTGAAATTTCCCTATTTAAAAAGCTTAATTCAATTTTATAAACAGGATTGGGTTGGGAAGAGGAATGATGGGTTAATTTTTGTTTTAATTTGCGGTGCACCGTCGACTTTAGAGCAAATAGTTTTACCTCCGAAACTTCCTCTAACTCTTTACATTTTAGTACAGTAGGCTCAATTTCGCCATACCAACCTCATATATAACGGTGGTCTATGAAAAATATAAAATTCTGTATTTTACTAAATCATTTGGTACGAAAAATTTAAATACAATTGAAGGGCGAAATACGTAAAAATCTTAATTTTGGAAAATGGGTGTGATACATAAAATTAGCATTTTTTCTATACAAAGGAAAATCAAAAATCGTTCCAATAAATATCAACTTAAAAATAATAGCATTTCGGCATTTTCACCTTGGCATATCGGCGTATAGCTGTCCTGCAGGCCTGAAGACTTACCAGGAGCACTCAATGGAGGAGCATACAGATTTTGTCAAAAAATTGTTTCAACAGAAGATATGAGCTTTAAACCAGTACATTAAGAAAAGTATTCAATTCGTTATTTAATGCCTATTTTCTTTTAGATTTATTATCAAAAAGGCTTCTTCGACATTTTTCCAAAGATACACATATTAAACCTGCAACTTTATATAATTTTTGAAGTAACCAGAATTGACAAATAATAATTACATCTGTGTTTTTAAAATGTTAAGTTGAGCGTAAGTACTATTATGCGCGTAGAGCTCCTAAAACTTTTTTTGAAAATGTATAATAAAAAGTAGAAAGTAAACTAAAATATTTCTATTAAATTGTAGCATATTTTTTTGGGCAAACATTTTGAAGAAATTCATACATGCTGACTAAAATTTGTTGACTCTGAATGAATGGGGAAAAAATTAGAGCATGTTTCAAAATAAAATGAAATAAAACCTTTTGAATCCACACTTATGATTTAAAAAAAAAAGTCAAAGTTCAGCCGATCTCTACTTTTCATATCTCTTTGGGATCACATTTTTATTAATATCTCCGCAACCGGGTGAGATATCATTGTGAAGCATATTTTAATCATTATGAACTTGCACTCTTTTACATCAATTACGTTATTTAGAAAAAGTAAACATTTCCTTACATTCCCAATTACTAAATTTATTGCATACGATGCCACTGTGCAGCACACCAAACGACAGTGGCACGCAGACAGTCGTCATACCCTGACGTTTCACTACATGTCCCTCCGCTCTGCACACCAATCCTAACAAAAAGCTATTCGATTCGACAACACACTCCATCACTGTGGCCAATCAACACGTTCAAATGCTTTGATTAAATTAAAAACAATATGATACATGAAGGAAAAAGGAGGAAAAACAGCCAAAAGACATCTAACTTTTTTAACGCAGAAAAATATATATGTACATATGTAAATATACAAAATGTACAAAAAAAAAGTCGAAAACTACGAATTAATTGTATATACATACATATGCGGTTTTCAAATTGATTTCAAAGTTTATCGACCGTATTTGGCCTTAGAGTCTGTGTGCTCGCTCATAAGTGTGCAACGCATATCGCCCGTTACTTTGGGCGCCGACACGAGTTGACAAAGTTGATTGAGTTACTTTGAAAGTGGTTTGGACTACGGTCGATATGGCCTTCTTACTAGGTTGCAACATATTGCTACCACAATTGGCGTAAAGTCCACAAATGTAAGAGACGGAATGGCATACGCATTTCGATAAAGAATATGGCACTGTCCCTTGTACGAGCATGCAGATTTTCAAATAAACTACTTTATTTGCAAGTAAATGTAGATAAGCAATTTTGTTTTTGAGACCGAATATACACTATGTTGTCTTTTAGCAAAGCATCTGGAATCCACTTATTTTTATTTTTTTATATTTTTTTTCTTGTTTCATTCTATTGGTGCTGTTTTAATTACATCGTACAGATTGTTTGTTATTTTTCTGAACAAACTTATAGTCCTCTACGTGTCGGTTTGTTTTTTTATTTGCGCTTAAAGGTTAAGGGATCACAATGGGTATTTGTACCGTACCCCAAGCACAAAAGTTTGAAAAGATACAGTTTGGATGCCTAAGGACAATAATAACATTAATTTCAAGAAGCATTTATTAAATCTAATTTTTTCATGTTCTAGTCGATGAAATATGTATGTCTGTGAAATGAATTAATAATTTACTTACTTACTTATTTAGTTCGAATATTTTTTAAGTTCGCTTAACAATAAAATCATTTAAATGAACTTTGCAGCCATTGGATTTCTTACACCAAACTGAAGTCAAAAGGTCTGGGGCAATGAGCACCATAACAAACCATGTAAAATATATACATACATACATATTATTTATACATACATTCAAATGTTCATACATATTTGTTTATTCATCCCACAATCATTTCACCAAATTGTGTTAGGCGCACAATTAACGCCAAAATGGTGCAAATGTAATAAATTAGTTGCATGCTTGAAGCATCTTTAGTTCAAGCAAGAAGTGAAAAGGGTTTAGAATATCATAAAAAGGTAATCACTTAAGTCAAGTTTAACCAAATAGACTCATAAACTCATAACTTTGTAGGTGGTAATGGGCCATTATAATCACATCATCATCAGTTAAAAACCTAAAACAAAAACAATACAAAAATCAAGGAGCACTTCTGCAATGACTTCGTCCATGGTGTGCACATTTCCAAAAGCATAAATTTTATTATACAAAGAAGTGGCTACTGGTTTTTACTTACCTGCATTCAAATACATAGTGGATATATTTTCGTATTATATGTGTTGTTTTGTTTTTTTTTTTAACTATTTAGATGCAATAAAATTTAGAATTTTGGGTAGCAAGAAGTTTAAGCAATGAGCAAATAATAAAAATGAAAATAAAACGCGCCAATCATAATCTTAAAAAAAAGGTAGAAAATGTTTAGAAGCAAACATAATTCATTGAAGTGCTGTAGCAAAGCTATTAGTATAAAAAAGAAGTAAAGAGGAGTCTAAGTTCGGATGAAATCGAACTTTAAATACCCAGCGCATGTTTTTTATTGTGTTTTATTTGTAACAGTCGCTGTATGGCCATACCTAAACATAAACATAAACAAAAACAAAGTTATAATTACCCTGGGTGCTCGGGTATAAAAATTTTACTGTTTTAACGAACCACACCCATTTTCCTAACTTTAGCTTTTCTTCTCTGCGGTTTCGTTAATTTTGAAATTATGACTGTTAAAAATCGCTAGAGTAGTAGTTTCAGGGATTCACTAATTTGCTCTAAACTGAGCGGTTTCACGCCCATTTTCCAAAACTATTTTTGACTCAGGTCTTTCTTTCTCCCACCCAATTCTGTGCATAAAGTTTTAGTTACTGAAATATCACAATTTTTTTATCTTTGTAAATTACAGTTATATGAGATATGAAGTGGTTTTTTTCGATTTTTACAATTTTCGAAATTTTGATTACTTACTTGAAATTCAAAGAGTGTACTAAATTGGATAGAGTTTGATAAGGTAGTTTCGGACATTTGCTCTAAGTGGGTCCGCCCATTTTCCAAACAAAACATTTACAATTTTTCTAACTCAATCTTGTGTATGAAATTTGAACAAATTGTACAGTGCTATAGAACGAAAAAAAAAGCACGCACTTTACAAGTGACCTAGTAGAAGTCATAGATCTGGTCAAGTTGTTCACAAAAATAAAGAGTGGTTAAATTTTAAGGGCCGATGTTGATTTTGAATAAAACACAAATTATTTTGGAAATTATTGTAATCTCTCTTTATTATGATAACATGGTGTGGTTCAATTATGTGTGGAACAAAATATCGGCCAAATGTCCGCCGCGACCTCGGCGGCACACCTCCATCCGATGGTCCAAATTTTCGATGACAGGCATAATTGAGGTTCTATGCCGTTAATGTGCCGAATTATCTCATCCTTTAGCTCTTGAATTGTTGCTGGCTTATCGGTGTACACCTTTTCTTTCAAGTAACCCCAAAGAAAGTACACCAACGGTGTCAAATCACATGATCTTGGTGGCCAATTGACATCGCCACCACGTGAGATAACAAGTCCATTGAATTTGTCGCGCAAAAGAGCCATTGTTTCGTTGGCTGTGAGGCAAGTGGCACCATCCTGTTGGAACCACATATCGTCCACATCCATATGTTCCAATTCGGACCATAAAAAGTTCGTTATCATCTCACGGTAGCGAAACCATTCACAGTAACTGCCTGACCGGCCTCATTTTGAAAAAAATACGGCTCGATGATGCCGCCAGCCCATAAACCGCACCAAACAGTCACTCTTTGTGGGTTTTCGACAATCACTCTTGGATTATCATTCGCCAAAATGCGGCAATTCTGCTTATTGACGAATCCACTGAGGTGAAAATGTGCCTCATCACTGAAGATGATTTTCTTCGAAAATTGATCATCCACTGTTGCCATTTCTTGCCAACATTCTGACAATTTCTCGATTGTGTTTCTTTCCATGTTCAAATTGAGTTTGTCTGAAATTGAGAAATTTCAAATGAAGTGCAGAAAAAAACTTGACTTTTAGGTGTGGTTCACATTCAAGCTCGGCCCTTAAAATTTAACCACCCTTTATGTTTGAAAATTTCCAAACTCCCTCAAATTCTCAATTTATTCATAAAAAACTAGTTTGGCATGGCCTCGTCTACAAAACAAACTTTCTTTCTTTTATCTTTTTAGCTATTTTAGGTTTTGATATATCTTTCACAAAAAAAAATGTTGGCACTATTTATATCAATAATGACATTCGCGAAAATAGTTTGAATCTGTGAAAAAAATTTGCAATCAATCAGAAATTTACACAATTTTTTTTTTTTAATTTTCAACTTTGGTGGCTCTTTTTCTACAATTTCACAGGACAGCATTTAGATTAAGGTCATTTTCTGCGAAGAACGTTCTGTTATGATGAGAAAAATAAGGTATCATTGTTCGGAATTAACTGAAGGGCTATGAATTTATGACATACACTTCAAAGAGGGAAATTTAAAAAAAATCGTAACTGCAATAAAAATTCTGAAGTTCATTGAAAAATTAAAAAGAAAAAACTGTAGGATAGATATATGTACATACATACATATGTACAGACTTATAAGCGATTACATAAAATACTTAAAACATTATTCAATAAATTGTCAGTTGTTTCACGGATGAGGAACCAGCTGTAATTTGCTAGAAGTTTGGACCGATTTTTTTTCCTTGAAAGCGACTTTGCATTACCATAATCTCTTAATGAAAGTGCTCGCCTTGATCGTCAATAAACTTGCCAAGATTTTCAGGGAAGTTATCCGAATGATATTGACATTTTGCACCCCATTATTTCATACACTTTAAGAAATCCTTCCAGTTTAGTAACGTAATCAAAACTCCGCTTATTTCACAAACAATTTTTGCATAACTTTTTCTTGCCTTTTTCTACATGGCTTAACTTTTTGCAAAACTCTCGGGGTTGGCCAACAGCTACCGTTTGACATAAGTAAAAGTCCTCGGATTTTAGCAAAAGTTGGCGAAGTCACACAAGCACATTTTCATGAGTTCGATTTTTTCAAATTTGTGAATCACATAGTACACATCCTAAACGCGAAGACTTATTACTTGTTAATTCAAAACGATTTCGCTTATCCACGAATTAAACGCAAACAAAGCTAAACTGATTAACCCTGCTGTTAGGTTAAGACCATTTGGTCCAATTTTTTGTTTGTTTTCTTTGTAACTTTGGAACG
Organism: Anomoia purmunda; assembly: GCA_951828415.1. Lineage (NCBI taxonomy): Eukaryota > Metazoa > Arthropoda > Insecta > Diptera > Tephritidae > Anomoia > Anomoia purmunda. The sequence continues at coordinate 27,161,602 of OX639996.1, read as the reverse complement.
GTGATATATACTGTCTAAATTTTTCAGCTCAGGTGGTCTTTCTATAAAACAATATTATGTGCGAAAATTTAATTCTCTGACTTAAAACTGGACTAAGATAAATTGAAAACAAGTAAAAACAGCGCTGTCTTCGGCTATGCCGAAGGCTTCATACCTTTCATGAATGGAAGAATAGTAAAAAACGTGTTATTGTATTACAATTTCGTATTACCTATAGTTAAAAGCGAAAATTTCCTTCAAATCAATAAAAATAATTCTAGTAAAGGCATTGTTATAAATTATTTAATGCTTTTCCTTATGTAATTAAAAAGAACTAGGTTTTAAGAAGGGAATGGTTTTTGAATATTTTTAATATCGTATCGACGCTTGATATTCAACATTTAAAAAATACAAATAATTAAGTATTAATATGTAAGACCTACATGTGTCGGTCTTTGAAAACAGTTATCAGATCCGTAAATAGTTCCCAAACGTTTAACGCTATGATTCATGTGATATTGCGCTGAGCTTATTACTTTTCGCAATAAATATTTGTCCTGAATTTATCTTGCCGATTTACACCGTGAACTCCGATCTTGATGAATACTAATATATAGCTAATAATGGTTGATGTTTGTGCAAAATTTCAAGCCTTTAGCTGTTTAAATGGAGGAGTTATGGTGCAAAATGCAATATCTGAACAATCGGTTGTATGGGAGCTATATGTTATATTTCTCCGCTCTTCATGATTTTCAATACTGATACGTAGCTAATAATGGCTGATATTTCTGCAAAATTTCAAGCCTTTAGCTGTTTAAATGGAGGAGTTATGGTGCAAAATGCAATATCTGAACAATCGGTTGTATGGGAGCTATATGTTATATTTCTCCGCTCTTCATGATTTTCAATACTGATACGTAGCTAATAATGGCTGATATTTCTGCAAAATTTCAAGCCTTTAGCTGTTTAAATGGAGGAGTTATGGTGCAAAATGCAATATCTGAACAATCGGTTGTATGGGAGCTATATGTTATATTTCTCCGATCTTCATGATTTTCAATACTGATACGTAGCTAATAATGGCTGATATTTCTGCAAAATTTCAAGCCTTTAGCTGTTTAAATGGAGGAGTTATGGTGCAAAATGCAATATCTGAACAATCGGTTGTATGGGAGCTATATGTTATATTTCTCCGCTCTTCATGATTTTCAATACTGATACGTAGCTAATAATGGCTGATATTTCTGCAAAATTTCAAGCCTTTAGCTGTTTAAATGGAGGAGTTATGGTGCAAAATGCAATATCTGAACAATCGGTTGTATGGGAGCTATATGTTATATTTCTCCGATCTTCATGATTTTCAATACTGATACGTAGCTAATAATGGCTGATATTTCTGCAAAATTTCAAGCCTTTAGCTGTTTAAATGGAGGAGTTATGGTGCAAAATGCAATATCTGAACAATCGGTTGTATGGGAGCTATATGTTATATTTCTCCGCTCTTCATGATTTTCAATACTGATACGTAGCTAATAATGGCTGATATTTCTGCAAAATTTCAAGCCTTTAGCTGTTTAAATGGAGGAGTTATGGTGCAAAATGCAATATCTGAACAATCGGTTGTATGGGAGCTATATGTTATATTTCTCCGATCTTCATGATTTTCAATACTGATACGTAGCTAATAATGGCTGATATTTCTGCAAAATTTCAAGCCTTTAGCTGTTTAAATGGAGGAGTTATGGTGCAAAATGCAATATCTGAACAATCGGTTGTATGGGAGCTATATGTTATATTTCTCCGCTCTTCATGATTTTCAATACTGATACGTAGCTAATAATGGCTGATATTTCTGCAAAATTTCAAGCCTTTAGCTGTTTAAATGGAGGAGTTATGGTGCAAAATGCAATATCTGAACAATCGGTTGTATGGGAGCTATATGTTATATTTCTCCGATCTTCATGATTTTCAATACTGATACGTAGCTAATAATGGCTGATATTTCTGCAAAATTTCAAGCCTTTAGCTGTTTAAATGGAGGAGTTATGGTGCAAAATGCAATATCTGAACAATCGGTTGTATGGGAGCTATATGTTATATTTCTCCGCTCTTCATGATTTTCAATACTGATACGTAGCTAATAATGGCTGATATTTCTGCAAAATTTCAAGCCTTTAGCTGCTTAAATGGAGGAGTTATGGCGCAAAATTCAATATCTGAATAATCGGTTGTATTATATGTTATAGTCACCCGATCTGGCCGATTCCGACAAATGTTTAATCATTTGTACAACGACACCTGCTCACCAAATTTTATCAAAATGGCTCTAAAATTGAGGGACTAGTTTGCGTTCAAACAGACGGACAGACGGACAGAGGGACAGACGGACAGACGGACAGACGGACAGACAGACGGACATGGCTAAATCGACTCAGCTCATCGTCCTGATCATTTAGGTATACTTTTTGATAGGTCTATCTCTTCTCCTTCTGGCACTTACAAACATCGGACCAAACTTAATATACCATTTCATTCTCATGAAAGGTATAATTACGAATCTTAGGTTAAGGGACCATTTGGTCCATAGTATATTTTCTTTGATTTTCTTTACATTAATTTTCCAAAAATAAGTATTTATTAGTTTGTTCGATATTTTTTGGCACTACATGATGAGCAATAAAATGTTTTTCGGTTGGTTTTGCAAATAAACGCACTTCAAATGAAGCATTTTACATCAGACTTAGACTTGCAGCAACTACAAATTCCTCGCTTTCGAGCTCCTGAACTAGAAGCATTTTTAGAGCAGGCCACTGGTGCTGGGTTTTACCAGAGTTGAGTAAATAATAAAATAATAATATTTAGCAAGTATTGAACCAATCTAAATATAAAGACTAAGATTAAATTGTTATTTTGTATGAAAACTGCAGTATGGACCAAATGGTCCTCTAACCTAAGATTCGTAAGTTTTTTTTAACCTAACAGCAGGGTTAAGTTTATTACACATTATTTCCTCTTAACTAACGATGTACGATATCTCACAATAATATGACCCGTAGTAACTTTTGATAAAAACATTATAACATCTAAAATTCTTCACTGAATTTTAAAAATGATTCCTTTTTTCACTCAGAATAAAACATTATTGACAAAAGGAGTATTAAATGTAAATGCTTTTTCTTTTGAAAGATATGTCAAAACCTAAAATAGCTCACAAATTAAAAGAAAGAAAGTTTGTTTTGTAGACGAGGTCATGCCAAATGAGTTTTTTATGAATAAGTTGAGAATTTGAGGGTGTTTAGAAATTTTCGAACACATTTTTGTGAACAACTCGACCAGATGTATGACCTCTACTACGTCACTTGTAAAGTGTATTTTCATAGTTACGAAACGCAAGAGTTACGGGCCAAGTTTCCTTGACTTATCTCAATATTTAATCGAGTTATCGGATGTACGGCAGACAGACATGGCTTTTCATTCCAAACATTTTGGTATATACATACATAGATATATGTCTATATCTATATCGGTTGCTTTAGGCTGTTACAAACAATCTTCAAGTGAACAAATCTATAATACCACGAGTACTACTGTGCACAGGTACAAAAACAAACAAAAACTGAAAATATAAACAAAAAAGGCTGACACAGTTTCATTCTATGTAGTGCCATAAAGCTCCACAAGATATAAAAGTTTTGTTTTGCTTTTTTCTTTCAATTAAATATTTTGCAAACTTAAGCCCCGTTTTTTTTTTTTGCAAAACAGTTCCAAAAGTTCCTTCAAACTTCTCGTAACATACATACATGTATATGTATATGTATGTATGTCTGTATATAACATAGGCGATTAGACATACAACCAAAAATCTTTCATCAGACAGGCAATACGGTGTAGCAAAGATTGGCGCTTCTCTTATTGTCCTCCTATTATTATACAACTTTTTCTAATATCCTCTTTCGTCTCATTGAGATTGATACTGTGTTTTTTTTTTTGGTTAGCGAGTGTCTGCGCGTGTTCCAATTTAATGCATGCATACTCGTACACCTTTATTTGTTTGGCAGACAAGTTTTGCCGGCACAACAGCAAGTTGTTCCCAGCCCCCCCACATGCCCAAATACTAGGTTAAAAAAAGATTGCATGGAGAAGAGTAAGCGAAGGCAATCAAAATAACACAAAACCCACAATACTGTCTACACAACTGTCTACGAATATCTAAGCGCACACATATTTACAATTTAAGGCCACTGTATGGCATAACCGCCATTCCACTCCTCTTGGATCTCCCAATTTTTTCGCAACCCATATACCTACATACATACATACACACATACTACATATGTTCTATGGATGCTCCCTTTCTTCCTGGCACACACCAGTCATTTCTTTGAATACAACAACATATTGCGCTCGTGGTTAGATAATATTTGTGTCTACATTTTCAATAAAAAAAGCGAATAATAATAATAGCAATAAAATCAAATAAGAAATCAAGGGTATTAGTAGACAAAAAGACAACTGGCAGAGACCTTGAAATGTATTTATTCTGTCACCTTGTATTTGCTTGATTTTTACCATACCGCCACTAGTTGTTTGGGCGAGATTCGGTTTCTTCGAAGAAAAGCAATGATGTATGCATTTACTTACATACATACGTACATACAGTAGTGTTCGTTATAAAAGCAGCGGTTTAAAAATAAAATTAGAAATTATCATATCACTAATTAATCCTACCAAAAATTATAAATAAGAAAGTTTGGCAGTGATTGTGGGTTGCCCCCTGGTTCAAGAGTTATTTTCAATCACATAAATAAGTTAAATCTCTTATTTATTATATGACGACTGGACAGATTTGGATAAGATCTGTCGCATATACTTATATGCATATAGTCTATAATCTTGATCCACATAAATCAATGAGTGAAATAAAGTAAATCTTAATTTGACTTTTTCAAAATTAAAAAGGTTGTTAAATTATAAAAATGCTAAATTGATATAACAACCAGTTTCAGTATATGATTTTACCGTAGCCACATTTTCGAAGGTGATACCCAAGGCGAATTTATAGAAGGTGATGGCATAAGAGCAGCTGATTTGATTTTTTTTATTCACCTACATGTATTTTGTTTTTGCTTTTGCGTATGAGCTTTCAAAAGCCGTAAAAGCAAAAACAAAATGTATTTAAATTTTGACAACTCTTACGCACAAACAAAAACAAAACACGTAGGAATTTTGTAGTTGTATTTATAACACCACCTTGTATGGATTCGCCTTGGTGCTACCTACATATATTTCTTTAAAATTATATCTGTATGTACTTAGAGTCATGTGCCAGTTTTTGATTTTTCATCTTTGTTATTTTTTTAATAAAAATCTTCTTTATATAACTAATACCGAATAAGTCCACATTTCAGGAAAAATAGGTAAATGCAAGAAATTTTTACAACAACAAATAACTTTTTATTCAGAATGTCTAAAAGCAAAATCTAAGTATAGCCCCTTCAATTCTAGTACATGTCTCAAGTTGCTGGAAATTGCGCTTGATTTTTGATAATTTTTTTTTCGTTGCCACACATTATCTTCCTTACAAAACCAAATTGTCGAACATACTTTGTGCGATGAGGCGCATTTTTAGATGGATGACTAAGTGAACTAGTAAAATTGCCTTATATAGAATGACACCAGCCCACACGCGGTTCAACCAGTGGCAATGCATTTACAAACATTTACTGTTTGATGCGGATTTGAGCTAGTTACTGTGCGTCGTTTTTGACAGATTTTGTTCATATACTTAAGCTGGGACGGGATGATAAATGCTGCACTAGAAGTGTGCATGCCTCTGACCTCCTGCAAACACAGTTTAAAGCAAACCCCCAACGAGGAGGGCCATGAGCCATGGAACCCACCTGTAGGATTACCAAGCAAGTTTGGCCAAGGTTGACGTAAAATGATCCAAAGCGCTGATTCGCCTTGTCCGACCTTCTTTCAGACTAATGGTTGGGGTAATAATTGGGCACTGCTTTATGGGCACACACGGGAAAAGGTTGGGATGCCTAACAAACGATTTCTGCAGAAGTTGTAAATACGAAGAGGAAGTGGAGAGCATTGAACACTATCTCTGTCACTGTTCCGACTTGGCCAAGACTCGAAACCCATTCCTAAATGAGTACTTTCTAAACTGTTTGGCCGACCTGAACTCGGCAAGCATTCCCGAACTTCTGTACTACGTAAGACGCACTCGGTAGTTCCCCTTCTAAGGGAAGGGAGAGGAAAACGTATGGCACTGACCAGCGGTATCACAACGGTCTTTGCCAGCCTACGTTTGCATCCGTGATCTTGCATGGTTGCAGCCGCTCCAACCTAACCTAACCTATGCCGGATAACTAAATTTTTTACTAATACGTTTTTTTTTATATTAATAAGAAGCCCACCTTCATCTTCTTGGTGCAAAATTTCATATTTTAAATATGGCAAAACCAGTTTCGTTTATTGCGCTGTGAAATAAGCATTTTGATCTGATATTTTTAACTTTATCGAAGATGATCGGCTTATTAACCCAGCACCGAATATTTAATTGCGTCAAGCGCGTTCTTCGGAAGAAGGTCACGGTCAAGTGAAAATAAAGTATGAGGATACTTCGCGACGTGGCAGACAGGGTTCCGTAGAGTATGATCATAATATATATACTGGTGAACGCATATGCTCGCGGCACTAGAAATTAATAAGTTCATACTGATTGGAGGTGGATTTACACAAATATTTAACCATGTACAAACTTAATAAAGATTGTTAATGTTGCTTAAACAACAACTCTAACAAATTAAGAACTTATTTTTCAAAATATTTTGGATTTAACATATTGATGGAATTCGAATTATTCTTCTCGCTCACACGAACTGAGGCTAGTGAAAACTTCTTTGTATCTGCTATTATCCGGCGGTAAGTTATCGTGCCCCAAACTGAATTTATTTTCATACGGTAGAATCAAAAAAGGATGATAGATTCGAGTTAAATGTATCAAAACTTGCCAGACAAAAAGAAACAAATTATGTATCTTAAAAAGTGGTTGATTTCAAACTTCTGCTGTAGATGTAGTAGATAGCCAAATAATATCACTAGCGACATATCCTAGATGACTGAGTCGCTGGATTTTTACTCTCACCGGTATGTTTGTATATGAATTTATGCCTATGTTAAGCACAGTCGAGTGGTGGAGGGTCCTTTCTTCAAATTAAAGTTTTCCGTCCCTTTGCAGAAAGAGGACTTTAGGGGGGAGGATATTAAAAAAGGAGGATAAAAAAAAAATACTTCTATAGTCGATACAGTTCCGAAATTTGTATGCGATATACATACATATATCGATATATTTCTTTCATTTTCACACCCCTAAGCAAGACTGCTTTACAACGCCATGAGACCGCTTGAACAGGTGGATAAGAAATGAGGCTCTTAATGTGTATCCAGCGATTATTATCGGTTGCCTTATAAATTGCTACAAACCCGATTTTCGCTGTACTTCTAGTTTTTTCTTAGCCACTTGGTAAATATTTCATCAACATTTTCCAACTGTACGGCTAATTGTCTTTCTTGCTCACGCTGGCACTGAAATTGGCTACCAAAATTTGTATATTACTAACACGAGTCCGTTTTTTAGTCTTATCGTTGTTCTCTTCTACCGGAAGTGGCCACAAATTAGCGAAATGCTGAAGATTTTTGCTTTAATGTAAACTGTGGCGTGATATTCGTCCACTGTAATGAATGGCAGTAGTTCGATATCGAGTTTGCACACTTTTACATGACAGCTGTTTTATATTTTGGGAGGCTGCATCGATTGAATGTCTGATGTATCAGCCATAACAGATGTACCAGCTGAAACTAACTTTGACAAAGGATGACGGATGTACATCAATCTTAATGCAACATTATGGAGCTCGTACAGCACAATATCAATAATAAAAGGATGAGCGCTAAGAGAGATTTGAAGAGTGAGACTTTTGTTTGTCGAGAGAGCGATATGTTTTTCAATTGGCAAAACGGCCATTATTTGCTCTATCTACAGTCTAGCATTATTGGTGGTGGTTTTTCCACTTACACGTAAGTACATCCTAAGTGTACAAAGCCTTTTCCTGCAGCAACAAAAGATTTTTACACTGTGCTTGTTCACAACTTGTGGATGTCGTGACAAAGAGCAGGTACATTAAAATTGATATTTGTAAACCCACAACCGATGCACCAACACGGAAACCACAGAGGCTTCCTTCTGATGACTACTATGACTCTTCCCCACTATGTTCGGGGCTATGCATTTTATATTTTAAGTTTCTTTGCGACTACTTCTTTGATGATCTGTATAGTGTAGACATGGGTTTTGCTGTAAGAGCTAGGTTCGCTGGGTGTAATTGGGAGCCACAGGAGAATTGGATTGGAAATTATTTAGTGAACATTACGATGACCCTATTTAGACTTGGAGTAAAGTCTCTGAGAGCTGAACTCTAACATAAATAAGATGTTCTAATTAATAATTGAATGGGAACGTAGACTGTAACCGAAAATTTAAGAGGAGGCGTGGTCAAAATTGAGCTCCGCAAGCTGCTGATTCTCATTCCGGGGAGCTCGTCTGGGGTGATAATGAAGTGAGAGCCTAGACACTTAAACCTCAGCCTCGCATAGAAAGGACACCTGAGTTATCCTCGAAGTAGCTGCGACAAATAGGGTCGGATACTATATTCAGCCTAACCGCATGAATATCTATCGGACAGTGCCCAGTCAGAACTCGTACCGAGGATCGGGAGTTATCGATTCGTTAGCGCCCGAAGTTCCTACGAACGCCTACGGTCTACCACCGGCTGGAGGATCTTTGCAATTTTTCAGGTAGGTATAAATAAATTATCATGAAAAACTTTGTGAATATCATAAAAAATTCACCATGTGGTAAATTTAATAAAAAAAACTGTTCTGTAAATAATTTGTATATCTTCCATGAAGATGACATGGTATTATAGCTTTTACAACTAAGAATATTAAATTTGGCACTCCTTTTACATATCATGAATATAAAGTATAAATAAAATGAAAATCAAGAAGGTGGGGTCACTATAACTCATGGCTGGATTGCAACTGATTCTTCAGATATGAGGTTCTGTAGTATAACTCGTTTACTTAAGCAGCTAAACATTGGATTGGACACTCTTATCGTTTGCTTTGAATAGGAAGTGTCCTATGAAAATTAGGATCAGGTCACCCGTAGAACTGATTGTTCAGATTTGAGGTTTTGTTTTGAAACTCTTTCAATTAAACGGTTAAACCCGTGAAATTTCGCTTATTAATCATACAAAGTCTATTGAGGAAATCACTGAGATCGATGGTCTATAAGTTATAGCTCTTATAACACTGACTATTCAGATATGAAGTTTCAAAATTTTTGTACATTTTTATATGAAAAAAATAAATAATATTTTAAAATTGAATATATTTGCATAGTGCTTTCTTTAGTTGTTTTTTACTAACTAAGTTTGGGATTCGATTTAAATAATTTGGATCAATGAAAAATAGTCCTGCAGCTGATACTTGAAGCAACAAAATATTGTGAAACATTGTAAATGCTCTGTGGTGCGTTATCAGTAGCTTGCGAGAGAGAGAGAGAGAGAGAAAGAGAGAGCGACAGCGGGCAAAATTATTAGACAAAGAGCATAGCGCAATTGAAAATTTGTTTTAGTAAATCATACTAATATATTTTAATACACATGCTAACTTAATAGAGAAATAGAAAAATTCAGAGACTGTAGGGAATAGAGAGTTTAAGTAAGATACGCTTAGAGAATAAGCATTCTTAATAATAATTTTAATTTCAAAATTAAGTAAATGAACAAATATTGTCAAACTGTATAAAATTCTATTATACTAAATTTAGAAAAACACATTCCCTGAAATATGTACTTATGTTACTAAAATACTAAAATACGCTCGTATATGTACAGTATTATCTATGAAGACTTTTTGTTCAATGAACTGTCATAATGCGATACAAATTGTATCTGCACGTTTCCGCAGATGCACACATACATACATAAATATACATATACATATGTACATACGCATACATACATACATGCAAACATACATACATACATATGTAGGTGTAGACGAAAATGCAATATTCACCTTTTTCTTTACTTATATTTTGTTTAATTTCGTTTTTTCGTTTTTTTTTGTTTGGCTCACCGCTTGCTACCTACGCTCCTCCTGCATATTCGTTTTGTTGAAAAAAAAATTTTAAATCAAATAAAAATACACTTGGTCGGTATCTCATTGCACTCAGATGCGCTCGCGCCTCTTGGAAAGAGAGTATTCAGTCGCTCGCCGACCAAATTCGCATACGACCTGTTGGAAAGATGCACTCTCTGCAACACTCACGTCAACTCACGCATTTCCGTTTACCACATACATATACAGATAGGCGTATACATACATACGTACACAGAAATATACATATAACTTTAGGCCATAGCTCGAAAGTGTGTGTATGTGTTTGTATGTACATATGTACATATGTATGTATATTTTTTTGTGCGTTTGAAGTTATGTATTTAAAAAATTTCGTTTTCAGTTTCAATTCGACTTCGAACGCGTTAGGCCGCATATGTCACACAGTAACCGAATCTAGTGTCGAAGAGTGATTGATATTGAACGTGGCTCTACGAGAAGCAGCAGCACTAAACAAAGGCTTCATCACAAAAAAATAAATAAATAAAAAAAAATTTTTTTTTTTTAAATAAACGCCAACGCTGTGGACGAACGTGAGCATGTGTGACTAAATACAACGCAGATAAAATAGCATACATTTTTCTAGAGCTCACTACATACATACTTATGTACATACATATTTACGTACACAAAAAATTTGTTTAGTTTAATTTGAATCGGCCGGTCGGCGTGTGTACGCGTTGTGCCGTTTCTCAAACGCGAGTGTTCGATTATTCAATTGAGGTTTTATTTAATTAATTCATAGCAGTATGCGAAGATGTTTGTTAAGGGGCTTTGAAGTAAAAGAAAAAAATATAAATAAACTACATATATGCACATATTTTCATGCTTATAATTTTTTTTTTTTAAACCAACATCGAATTACAAATACAAAGTGATTTTCAAGCATGGCGAATTGGGGAGCCTACGACGGGTGACAATAATAATTGATTGCATACTGAAGAAATCATTTTACCTTGGCATACAAATACACTTACTTAAACATATACATACGTACACATTCCACTATGGTGTTTATTGTAATTAAAAAATCGACAAAAAATAAACGAAACAATTCAGTTATACAAATAGCAGGCACGGTTTCAAAATATTTTGACGAACGTTTATTTTCTATTCTAACGAAGCTTAGCTGTCTGTAATCACTTTATTCAGCTAGCATATGTGATAAGAGCTAAATGGCAACAATTGTGAAAACATTCCAGAATTTTATTTTCGACTTCTATGATCTAACATAAAGCGAACAATTTTTGAAACCCAGCTCTTTGCAAAATTTGTTGTGTGTTCAATAGTTCATCAATGGGTTTTGGTTAATAAAAATCTGTTTGAAATCAACTGCCTCTACTGCCTATGCGTACACCTGCATGCATGTATCTACGTTTATACACATGTATATATATGTACATACTTATTTATATAAATACCTACATACATATGTACATGTATGTATAAACATATGGGCCTGTGCTGTGATAGTAGATACAAAATAGTTTGGTAAGCGGATGACTGTGCTACAAAACTAATTTACTTAGGTTTGCTACAAAAGCAGATAAAACATAACAGAAAAAAATATATACATAAATAAGCAACTTAAGATACAAAAAGTTACATACATACGTACCTATATATCTATATATATATATATATGTATGTATGTATGTATATCTACATATTCATCTCTGACTTTCCGAAAGGCAGACAACCTCTAATATGCACACACACACTGTCGCAAATCAAAATACACATCAATCTACAAACATACATATTTACATAGTACATTTACACAACACACACTCACCCGCACTAATGGAGGCTCTCTTTAAGAAAGTACAGATAAAATAAAACACTATGCTCCCTATTTTCATTTTCGTTTTGAGATATGCTTGTAAGTTTGTAAATAGCATAGCTACACACACTAATGCAATTGTCATTACATATCAGTAAATTTGTTCTATTTGGTAAATATATGGATACACATATGTGTAAATATATATATACATATGTATGTGAGTATGCTTGTGAATATAAAACAAACAATTTTACTCTTATTCGTAAGTTATACTCACCATTTCATTAAACGCGCATTCGCACTCTTTGGTAAGAACTCTCACTCACTGATATGCCGGAATAGATGTTGCATGTACAAATTAATCGTACTGCCTCAAAAAGTCGCATAAAATGCTCAGAACTTAGCAGCATTGCTTTCTCCCGAAGTTGGGTATGCACTGGCAATTTATTTCAGTAAACTAACTCAAAAGAGAAAAGGTAGGGGTGTGCCAATAAGGCCCTCAAAAATTGAAAAGCCGAATACTATAATCGCCTATACTATAAGAAAAACCAAAAATTTATATAACATACGTTAAAAAAATGAAAAACAAATTTCTTCTGTCAAAATTTCTTGAATCAAAAAAATTTACAGTTGCGGAAAAGTACTTTTTCAAGCAACAGAAATGACGAAAAATATTTCTTGTGATTTTTCTTGAGTACTGGCTACTTAGCTTTAGCTCAATACACCTAATTCAAAACTCCTCTAATTAAAGGCCTCTAGTAATAGGCGTCGCCTAAGTCGATTCCACAAATCTGTGAAATGGATATAGCAATTCGTAATTCATGTAATTTCTTCTTTCTTAAATTGGCATCGAATTCACCAAACAAAATAATAATAATTTGTGGCTTATATCATATAACTCAATGTTTCTCCTACAATTTGTGGAGTTCGGCCTGATGTTGTACCACAAATTCTTCTTTTCTGCTTTTTCATGACAGAAATACACAGGCGTTGACTGTCGATAACAGACTGCTATTAGAAGTCATCTTTTCTATAACTTTTGTTACTTGGACCGGTGGAGATATGAACCCGTGGTACTCCGGCTGAAGTCCGCACTCGCTACACACTCGGTTACGGTGGCCGCCATCAAATAGTTCTACTTAAAACGCAGCAGCGAACTGTTTTACCCTTTTCCAAAAAAACTATCGACACAACCTTTGTTGGCTGTCAGACTTACTACGAGAAGGCCGCAAAGTTATTACCATTTTTCTTTCTTTTGATAGCTGTTTTTCTTCAATTCAGTGGGAGTATATTCCGTACGAGTATGAAGTTAATAGAACGTGACGAAAGTGCGCTGATCAACGCATTGACTCCATCAGTTCTGCCTTTGAGCACCACATTGATGTAAAAAAGGATCTCTAATATAGCGCGAGAAATCCATTTTTAGTTCACAGTTGCCATGGCAATTTTATATTCGCGGTGGTAATTCGCAATCTTCTCATTTGCTTACTCTCGTAAGCAATCAGACCCTCGGAAGCAGCCAACTCCCAACAGATGGCAGTTTCTAAATATAATGGAAAATCATTCCTATGAATATGAAAATTTTATCTGCCAATATGACATATCTGGGTATTTTTGATACGAATTTTTGAATACCCATTGTAAGCGTTTTTTTTTTTTACCGGCCGGAAGTTCTTCTTACAAATACGCTATAAAAAAGGGATTATTAATTGAGTTTTCGCGTTATTGTTTTAAATGGTATCCGGGTTTGAAACCTTCTATCCGGAGTGCCAGTACGGTACTCGTTTCAAAAAACCGGAACATGTTTTTTAAATACAAAAACGACCATATTCCTGGGCAAAAAAATTAGAAAAGCATTACAGATGAAGTGAAACAAAAACACCTGATTTATCCTGGACTTGAGTATCGTTTAAACGACGCCGATGAAACTCAATGACTAATTAGCAACTGGGTGCAATTTAAATACCATAAGACCTTGGAAGATTGAATTTAAACCAAATAGCGGTGGCTTTTACGGGGTCTACCCTTCGATAGAAAAGTGGATGCCCTTTTCAGGTCGTATCCGGAACCAATCCATTTCGTAATTCTACACTGGCGCGGTGCACCATCGTTGAAACTCTGTCTAGCTTGACTTGTTTACGTAAGGCTGTCCCACAGATCATGGAACTTTTTTAATAAAATTGGACAAACTACGCAAAATGCCTCAGCTTAGGATTTAGTAGGACTCGCACAAAACTGGTTTGAATCGATTACAAAAATATTTGACCATGCAGCTTTGATAACTCGAAGTTGGGAATTTTGGTAATGGACACAACTAACATAATTGTTTTATTTTTGTTAATCCCTAAGCCACAATGCCCGGTCCATTGGCCCCGCTTGTGTAGAACTCCCTGCATGATATTGCTCTAGCCGGACAGAAATTGCCCAGACACAAGAATTACAACACCATTAACATAAGGTATTATGCCTTCTCCACTCCTCTTCGGTTGAATCTCAGGAGCACTCGTTTAGGAACTCAACGATCAACGAAGACCCTCCATAGCTGATCGAGTCAGTATATGAATTTAAATCTCTTAGAACCTTTGAAAATATATTTCTGTGGTTTGATGCTAAGCCCTACACTCGTTACGGTCCCCCTGCACTTTGATTATCCGAGTGTTTTAAAGCCATTGAATCCGTGGAAATGGACAGGGCCGAGCCGCTGCAGGGCCAGCGCTGCATAGGCGGTTGCCTGGATTCCAAACCACGTCCACGTTTCAATTTACACCGTAGATTTCATATAGAACAGTCGGTCTGAAAGTGGTTTGAATGTATTGGGTTCCAGGCCTCGTCTACATATTGCACACTGGTCAAGTAAGAATTCCACTGGTACGGGACCGCTGTCTTTCTAAATTTCTGAGTTCTTTTAAAATGTATTGAAAGATATGGCTAGTTCCTGGATTCTTGGGGCATGTGATATATTAGAGATTATGGCCACAACTGCTCGCCAACTCCGGACTTCTGTCTCTTCCTTTGGAAAACACATATTTACATACAAACAGATTTATGCAGACCAATTGGTCAGACGCTAACCTGCTGCGTAATGAAAATAACCAAACTTATAATTTATAATGATAATTGAGATTGAAATTCAAAATTGAGAGTGACCATTGGACGTTGACACTATAGCGACCTTTCTAATTGCTCTGCTAGGAATTGCTGCCGGTAGGCTCTCTTACTAAATATAGGTTTTGTTTACATGGTGGCGCTCTTTGGTAAAGAAAATTTGTTAAAGAAAGAGTTGTCTTGTATTTATTATAAATATGTATGCATTTTCACAAAGAGAGCTGAGAGTGCCTGCAATAAGAGAAAGTAATACAACCGAAAGTGCCGGCAAGTGTTTGGTAGTTAAATATGTAGATTTGTATGTAGATATCTAAAGACCTAAAAGACCTTTGAGAGAATTTACATTGTACCACATACAAGGCTGTAGATATGTAGGAGGTATGTAAGTACGGTTGTCATAGTCCCAATTTAGGCTGACATCGAAAATTAACTTGATTGCAATTAAAAGAGAACATATTTACATACACATGATAAGCAAAAATATTATTGCAACTACCGAAAATATCTACTCCAGCTGTTGATATCTCCCGAAATCTTTCTACCCATTCCGCCAACACCAACATCGGCTTTATAGCCCACTTTTTACACAAATTTTTTGCAAATGTATCTGCCTGCATCCTTTTTTATTATTTGATTTTACATATTTGGGAGAACAGTCAACAGTCGCTTTTAGGGGAAGCCAAACTCAAATACGCCAAAAGCAAAACTCTTTACAAGTTATTTTCGAACTCGTATTAGCATTTGGTTGCTGATATTGTCGTCTTTTTTTCTTTGTTTTTTTCCTTGCTGCCTTCGTCTTCGCTGTTGTGGGGCCTGTTCTGTCCGCTTTGCTTTTTGAGGTCCGTCTGTCTTTCTGTCTTTCTGTCTGTTCGCTAGCCATTTGGTGCTCGGCGCGTTGCTCCACTCTGCGTTGATTCACTTCGCTTCGCTCCGCTCCTCTCTGCTCTGCTCTACTCGTTTTTCGCATTTCGCATATTTAATATTGGTCGCAAATACAATTCGCAATTATTCAATCGCGAGCAGCACTGCAGTGCAGATCCCCCGAAATTTAAGAAAAATTCATACGTCCTACGTTTCTGGAATTTCCATTCTTAGTTGGCAGCTCTGAGTTTTGTTTTTGAGTTTTTCATACAGCAAAGCTAAAATTCGGCTCAGTGCAAATTTTTAATAAGAACGAATCATAGAGATGTTGAAAAATGTGTTGATATATTTAAATTACAAAAAAAAGCTACAGTATGTTTTGTTAATTCGTTAAAATTTAATGCGATTTTAGCTGCTAGTGGCAAGTGCGAATCAAGCAATGGCGAAACGAAAAACGAAAATTTTGAAAACATGTTGCGTTAAAAAAATTTTAAAAATTCAGAACATTTATATTAACATTTTATCTATTTTTAATTACAAAAAAGTGTAAATTGTTAATAAATAAAAATATCTATATGATTTGTTTGGAATGTATGTATTTGTTCTTACAACCAGAGCAAGTGCATATCGTTGCTTCAAACAGGTGACATTTTTTACGATTTTCAAAGAAAAACATAACTTTTTTACTCACTGATTTTGATTTATTCAATCTTTACTTTTCAAATAAGTTCCCACTTTTTTAATTCTCTGAACGCCCCCAAAAATATGAAATACATACATAGGCATATTCGAATTGCTGCCAAAAATGTATGAAATTCATAAATTTTTCAACACTCGCGCATTCATTCGCATTCGCAGTTCTTTCAGTTTGTATAAATATTTTTTGCTTGTGGTAGCTCATGTGCCTTGAATATTTTTCGGCATTTTTCGCAAGTATTCACATTCATTTTTTATGTTTTTTGTTTTTTGTTAATGCTATTTATAAATATCTGACGTTGTGCGACAAGTTGTTTGGAAAAAATTAGCGCAAAGTAATAAAGTAAAATTAAGATATCTGTACATACAAAGAAGTAAACAAATATTGAAAACAAACAAAAATACCAAATGAATGCGTTTTAAGTATGAACGAATATGCAACCGCGATGAAGTGAAAAATAGTGAAAAAGAATTACGAAAAAAATTAAAAATTAAACCAACAAAAAATATCGGAAAAAGAAACATAAGGCAAATTTTGTAGAAGTACAAGGTGTGCAACATTAAGGAAGATAGGAAATAAAATCGGTTTATGTTTATTAAAATGGAATGCGAAATTTTTAATATCAGTAAATAATTCATAAATTTAATGTCGGGTTTTGTTTTTACGAAGTAATATATTCATTCAAGGAAGAAAAAGAGAAAACAGAGTTTTAAATTTACATTGGTTTAACTTTTTGACACTTAAAGCAAGAAACTATTTTTATTAGATTTTTAAAATGATTTTCAAGTTAAAATCTATAGAACATTTTTTTTCTAGAAGTGTTGAAAAATGTTAATAAATAAATTTATATTCCACAATTTCACCAGTAAAATACTATTGTTACTAATGAGAATTTAATGCATTTATACGAATACGTAAAAGAATTTTCTATCAAACTTCCAATGTGAACAAATTTAAACAATTTTACCAGAGTCTTATCTCGAATACCAATTTGCTGCATTTATTAAGGAATCTAAGTAAGTAATTAACATATTGTATTTTATATAGCTCAATTTAATTTCATTTCATTATATTATGCCACAAATTTCTATTCGTTTTTAATATGTCGTTACATTTACAAAAATCGAATCTATGTAACCCCCAAATACCAACCATTCGAAGCGTTTCCTAGGTTTCCTAGCGTTTTCTTTGCGGAGTTATTGACATTAAGTTAGTTGAATAATGAGATTTCTACGAATAATCAGAATTCATAATCGAAAAGTATCCTTTGAACATTCAATTACTATGGCCATATGTGTTAAATGGTGATTGTAGGAACAAAGTGTACATAATGTTTGGAGACTTTTCTATTTGCTCTAAGGTGGGCGATACCATGGCCATTCCCAATATTTATGATTCCACGTATTTCATTCTCAAACCCAAAACTTGTCTATCAAATTTGAGTAAATAACCTTAGTATAGTTATTAAATATCGGAATTTTTGATTTTTTGTATTTTATCGTTATAGTAGAGGTGGGCATCGTCCTTTTACGATTTTTAAAATCTTCTAATTTTTGCTTATTGACTTGAAATGCAATGTGTGCTCCAAATCTGGTGGAGTTTGGTGGCATAGTTTTTTTTATTTATACAATCTCACCTATTAAATCTCAGGAAATTCTCTGTAACAGTTACTTAAATATCGTTTTTTTTTTTATTTTTGAAAATTATATGAGATGTGCTCGTAGTTTTCATCCAGTTTCTAGAATTTTTGGAATTTTACTTACTGGCTTCAAATGTGATGCATGTGCCGAATTTTGTGGACTTTGGCAGCATGGTTTAGGAGATATACTAAAGCGGACGGTGCCACGCCAATTTCGAAATTTTTTTGATTCGGTCTGAATGTTTAAAAAAAAAACTTTATGCTCGTATTATTTTCCCAAACCCAATCCTGTGTATCAAATTTGAGCAAATTATCTTTACTGGTACCGAGATATCGCAAACTTTTAAGTTTCACAAAACACCATTATGTGGGCGTGATTATTATCCGAATTCGCCCATTGTGTCAAGGCAATGTGTATACGAAGTTTCGATGAAATAGCTCAATATTTACTCGAGTTGTACGACCCACGGACGGATAGACAAGCATGGCTCAATCAATTTCGCTATTAATTGTAAGAATATTGGTATATGTCTATATCTATCTCAGTTGGCTTGTGCTGGTACAAACAACCATTAGTTGAGCGAAGTGTTAATGCCGTTGGGTATAGAAACATCCACTTAAAAGGTTGCTAATATTTTTTTATGCATTTTGCTTGTTATTAAGAAAAATTGCGTGTGAAGAGGCCAATTATTTTTTCTAAATCAAAACTAATAATTTTAGTTACTTATATTTTCTTTTTAATTCCCTTTTTTCTGGACTCCAATTTAGCGACATTGTTATGGTATTTTTTTTTAAAAGACTAGTTAAGAAGAATCTGATTTTTATCCCTAACATAACTAATACAATGAACCATATGAAGCTTTATTCTCAACGGATTCACATTTATTTTATCGATAAATTACTTGGCTGACAATTGTTCTCATTCATCGAACTGACCGAAAAGTGTAGAGCAGTGCAGAACATCTGGCAGATCTCAAAGCAGTCCTGTGCAACAGCCCTAACATGCGAAAAACGGTGATATTCATCTATATCACTCAAAAATTAACAAAATCTTTCATTCGCTGACGAAAATTTCATGTTTTTCAAATTACTTTTTCTTGTTTAGTTTTTCTCATGTATTCCTGCCCATCCAACGAGTGCATTCATCGAACAGACCTATTGTAAAATGTAAACAGTGCGAAAATATAATACAGCTGAAAATTATAGTATGAAGTTGCCTAAATTGATTTTAGCATAAGTAGGAATTTGTTTTAAATTTCATTGTTGTATACTTATGTACATATATCGTTGCTCCGAAGTACATAACTGAGAGAAGAATAGGACTCACATTGAGTATCGCTTGATAAAAAAAAAAATGCTTCACAAATAACTACTTCCCGTCTAGTGTACTTCTGTAGTATGTAAACCCTCTCCTATCCACTGTGGGGCTGCGATAAGGCACAACCGTGGCTACTTATATATTCTCATAATGCATATATTTTGTTTAAAAATTGGGCGTGTAAAATTCTCGTAAAATTTCGCAAATGTAACCAAAAAATGAAAGAGAAATAAAAAAATCCTCCATTGACCTGATTTTATAAAATAAAAATGCGAAAGTACATTTAAACTACTAACTAAAGATGTGTATATACCTACATATGTGGATACGTAGGTGCTCTTTTAACATCAACAACTTTTTAACGTGCATACAATTTACCTGCATGTGCCCCAAAAAAGTGACACTTTCCAAAAATTGAAATAAAAACCTGCATCTCTTGTTGTACGTTGATCGAAGCTGCAGTTCGCTAATTTGC
This sequence comes from Anomoia purmunda, assembly GCA_951828415.1. NCBI lineage: Eukaryota > Metazoa > Arthropoda > Insecta > Diptera > Tephritidae > Anomoia > Anomoia purmunda. Next base: position 27,141,485 of record OX639996.1, on the reverse strand, counting down.
TAAGAGATTTACGAACGAAATGGGGACAACAGTAAGCGGGCCTGTGACCAACACCACCACCACCACCAGCACCACCTTCGCGAACAACGAGGCTCGGTTATTTTGGGTGAAAGTGAAACAACAAATGAATTTAAAACTACAATACCACGTACCTAAGTATATACTCATTTGTACTTAAGAACTGTAACGAAGGTATAATTTTGATTTAATTAAGAGAAATTGAAATTTGGCATAGACATTTTTTGGCATTTTCGCATTCTGTATGCTCACAACTACGGCACGTTTATTGTTTTGTGAGTAAATAAGTCCATGCTAACATTGAAAATCCATTAAAAATTCACAAAATGTAATGGAATTATACCTTTGTACTCGCATATCTGCACTTCAATTCAGCAAAAAGTGTAAAATGAAAAAAAAAACTTTTTACTTTTAAACCGAAAGCAGAAAATAAAGTACATGTAAAAAAAATTAGTAATAAATTTTGCCTGAGGGTACAATCATACGCTAAATCTTTATCGATTGTCCAATAATGCCATTAACAATTTAACTACCTAAAGATCCGCATGAACTTTCCTTACCAGTGTAATTTGTCATTGATAATGATTTTATTATTTTTCAAAGTATAAAGTATGGATATAGGTCTGCTGATTTGGAAAATGACGCTAACCACGTCTAAATAAAACTGATTTCATTTATGTAATGTAGTTTTTTAATAATTTTTTTTACAAAACTTTCCTCAATCTCGTGAAAATGTAATTTAAGGAAGAAGTAACGACGTCAATATAAGGACAATTTTTCTTCGGTTCTTTTTTTAGAAGCAATGCCTGACTTTTGATAGTTAAAATTAAGATTTAGTACATTTAAATTATAATACATGACTCCTGTTACAAGTTGAGGCCGTTATAAAAATGAAACTGTAATACATTTTTTTAATAAAGTTGATTTTATTTAATAATGCATATATTAAATGAGCGATGTACACAATTTTATTCGAAATGGTCACCTTTTGCTTTCACATAAGCCCAAAAACGATTTGGCCGTTGAACCCTTGGAATAGACTAGTAGCATGGAAGTTTTTGCGTAGATTTGCTTGTCGTTTTGCTTATTCAAAACTTCTTCAACAGTGAAAATTTTCTCATCTGTAAAAAGGATATGTTCATGGTAGTTGACCGCGTCCCACTGAAGAAGGCGCTTGGATCTGTTGAGCCTAATTTGATTCAAGCGCGCGACGACGACCACTTCTCTTTCTGTCATCAACTGTAGACGTTTGGGAAAAACGATCAATAGTGCAGTAAGCAAACATTCTCGAAATATTAAAGTTTTTGAGAAGCTCCTAAATTTCAGTTGCGCTTTTTCCACACATATGGAAAGCAATGATCGCAATACGATTTTCTTTAGCTCCTTACCCCATTGTTAATAAGCGAAAGCAAACACTGAACTGATTATTATATGTAAGTAGACACTGCATATAAATTATAATAAAAAATAACGGCACTTTTTTATACAAACTTGTCCTTGTATACATTGTAAATTTTTGAAACAGAATTTACAGCAAGACTAAGTAGATAACCCGCTTTCTCGCAAGTGGGACTTAGAGTTAATACATACTATAGATCTTAACGAAGTTGTTCATAATTTTTTAGAATCAGTTCATTTGGCTACTCGTTTTACCGCTTACCCAAAATATATCGCAAAATATACAGGGACTGCATTTTTGCATTAGTTTGATTTTGTTTGGGTACAGGTTAAGGTATTGAAAACAATTTGTCACAACGTGGCTTGAACGATTCCCAATTCAGCGGAATGCGATCACAGCTAATAAGTTCACCTATATTTAAAGAGATTGACTTCTAAAAAATCTTCATGACCAAGGAATTCGCTTGAAAATCTTATTATTGGTTTGAATTTCTTCTTAAATTTATTGAAAAGGAAAACGGCTGGAAATAAGGAAATATCTTCTTGTTTATTACTTTTTATGGGCTTTGTTCAAAAATATGCAATTGTAAGAAGAAATCTCCTCGTTGTTATGTTAAAAATCATATAAAGTAAATTAATAAGAAGATTCTGTCATTTTTACATGAATATTATTGAATTTATTTGAATTTATAAGTAAGGAAAAGTTTTTGTTTTTCAAAGAGGCATCTAAATATACATACATACATATGCACTTTGGGAATAATCTACTTTATCTTGATTTTAGTTTAATATTATGAATATTGTTCTTAAGATTTTGGTATTTTCAAAATGAAAACTTTTCATTTACATATTTATTGTTCCTGAAGTGTTCAATGAATAATGTTTTAAAAATAATTAATATTATTAATATTAAAAATTCTAATTGTACAATGAATGTCTAAACGGGTATTAAATTTCAAGAAATGGCGCGTGCCATGCTACGAATAATTTGGACACAGCAATTGTTATGTTATACTTATTTTAAATATTCTTATTATTGAACAAAACGCTTTATTGAGAATATGTTTTAATGTGAAAAAATTTTCATAAAACAAAATGACATCAATCCTAAAACTAGTTGATTCTAAAAACATAAGTAAATGTATAGCAAGTTGTTATTTGCTACAGTATCACATTGAAATAGATAGATATATTTTTCAACACCCTTCCTCAATGTGAGACTGTTTACATTAAACTTTTTCTATTATTTAATTTAAACTCATTAATTTCACAAAATGACAGTGCTTTGTTTTCGACAGATTTTTTGTTAGAACATCCGCTATCATATTTTCAGTTGGAAGATATTTTATTTCCACATCGCCATTCTGAACAACCTCTCGGACGAAGTGATGCCTGATATCAATGTGCTTTGATCTTGCATGATAAACTGGATTCTTTGCCAGATTTTGGGCGCTAAGATTGTCGTCATATAGGACAATAGGTGTATCAGCTTTACCACAGCCAATTTCAATCATTAGACGTCTCAAATGCAATGCTTCCTTCGCTGCTGATGATAATGCCATGTATTCGGCCTCCGTGCTGCTTAATGCCACGCATCCTTGCTTCTCCGACTTCCACGAAATGGGTCCACCAGCCAGGAAAAACACATATCCAGTATAAGATCTGCGATTGCTTATATCGCTACCCCAATCTGCGTCTACGAAACCTTCAAGCGCCTGTCCACATGCACGGTAGTTCAACTTTAAATCTTTTGTAGCTGCTAGATACCGCATTATATGCTTCACACCTGTGACATGTTCACTATGTGGATTGTTATTTCTTTGTGCCAACTTCACAACCGAGTGGTAGATATCAGGTCTTGAAATTAAAGCTAGCCACATTAACTCTCCGATTGCTGACTGATATGTCATGGGATCTTCAATCACACATTTTTCACTTTCGCAAGCTACTTGAAATCCTTTGTCTAATGGAGTTGTGGAAACTCTACACTGCTCCATGCTGTGGCGTTGTAACATATCTTTGATATAAAGGGACTGGTTCATCGATATGTTGCCTATATCGCCATCGCGCTGAATTTGCATACCCAAAAACATCTGCAACGGGCCCTTATCAACGCATTCAAATTTTGTCGAAATCAGTGATTTGATTCGTATCAAATCTGTCTCCTTTTGGCACGCTATAAGTATGTCATCTACATAAATTAGTACCAAACAAAGGTTACCTTTTATATCCTGCTTATACAAGCATGGCTCATTCTGACACTGAATGAAACCAATTTCACTTAGTGCTGCATTCAGTTTGAAGTTCCACTCCCTTCCAGCTTGTTTCAAGCCATATATTGCTTTGTTGAGCCTCAATACTTTTTCGCCATTGGTCTTTTCTACATATCCCTCTGGCTGCTTCATATACACTACATCTTTTAACTCGCTGTTTAGATAAGCCGTGCACACGTCCATTTGATGTAAGTATAGCTTCAGCTCAACAGACAGGGCAAGAACCAGACGTATCGTTTCATACCGACACACCGGTGAAAACGTTTCTTTATAATTTACGCCAAACTTCTGCGCACATCCCTTGGCTACCAAACGAGCTTTATAGCGTTCAACAGCGCCAGCTTTGTTCCTCTTGACTGTATAAACCCATTTGCAACCAATTACCTGCTGGCCCTTAGGTAAGTCTGTCTGCGTCCACGTACCATTTGCCACCAGTGCCTTATATTCTGCGTCCATGGCTGTCTGCCAATACGAAGCATGCTTACTGCTCCTTGCTTCCTTAAACGTTTGCGGCAACGGTATCTCTTCCGCTTGTACTGCGTGTATTACATTGTAGCTCTTCTTCGGACGCCCTGGCATTCCGGTTCGAATCAGTTTTGGCCTACCGGGTCCGATCTTCAAAACCTGTTTCTGCTCCAGGTCTGATTCTTCTGCACTAGCATATTCATCGCTCCCCATATCGTTGTCGCTGAACGTATCTTTTTGCTGCTTATCATTATCAATACTTGAAATAAGCTTCACTGTATCACGCACCGATGCATCAGCTGGTGAGTTTTCTGGTAATAAATCAAACACGATCTGGTCATCAAGATGAGCTTCGTCGAAACGTTCATCAAATAAAACATCACGTTTTTCGACAATCTGATGTTTTTCCTTGTCATAGAGCCTGTACGCTTTTGATACCAATGAGTACCCTACCAGGCGATACTCTTTTCCTCTCGCCTGAAATTTACTGTGACGTGTCTTGTCCAAACCAATTGCCACTGACCCGAATGTACGCATATTCTGCACATTGGGTTTTCTGCCAGTCCACGCTTCAAACGGTGTCATACCAACCAAGGCTGCTGTTGGTGATCTGTTGCGAATATAACACGCTGTCTGCAATGCCTCTGCCCAAAGAAACTCAGGCATATTAGAATGCACAAGCATACTTCTTGCCATCTCAACAAGAGTGCGATTTGCTCGTTCTGCGACCCCGTTCTGTTGAGGACTGTACGGCACCGTAAGTTGACGAACTATACCATTTTTCTTCAAAAAATTGTCAAACTGCTTATTGATGTACTCCCGACCATTGTCACTACGTAATGCTTTAATTTTGTGTCCAGTCTGACGCTCTACTATAGTTTTGAACGCCACAAATTTTTCAAAGACTTCGTCTTTTGACTTAAGAAAAAATGTGAAAATGCGTCGAGACATATCATCTATGAAAGTTAAGAAATAAGCCGAACCACCAAGAGAACGCTTCTCAAACGGGCCACATACGTCAGTATGTATCAACTCCAACAACTGCTTTGCCCGATTTTCCGATGCTGATGGGAACGGCTGAGTATGTATCTTGCTCTTCATGCACGTCCGACATGGCATCTTGTCTGAAAAATCCACATTTTCTATACCCCGCACCATAATACTTTTCGCGAGATTCATAAGACTGTCATAATTTAAATGACCATATCTGTTATGCCACAATGCTGCACTGCATTGAGTTGCACCAAAACATTTGTTGCTTCTGCTCTCAAACACAAATAGCTTGTTTTGCTTCTCTGCTTTCAAAATCTGCTTGCCTTTCTGGCTCACAATGGCATATTTATTGTTGAAACTTACTGTACAACCGCGTTCTACAGCTCGACTAACTGAAACAAAGTTCCCCTTCATTCCTGGGACATGCAAAACATTCTCCAATTTCAGTTCACACAAATCGGTTTGAAGTATGACGTCACCTCTGCCTGCCGCACGTATAACGTTATTGTCAGCTAATACAACATCCTCTTCCTGGGAAACATAATTCGTGAAAATATTACGCACGCAGCTCATATGTGCTGTTGCGCCGCTATCCAGACACCAGCTTGAAACTTCTAGATCCCCCACATCTGCTGCTGCTAGGACTGTAAAAGATCGTTGCGGTTGCTGCGTCTTGTTCGATGTTTCTTTTACTTTATTTTTGCATTGATTTCTATAGTGACCATGCTGCCCGCATCTATAACATTCAATATCTTTCTTATCTACATTCTTTTTCCGTACCGACTTTGTATTTGCATGAAACGCCTGTTGTTCGTTACAATGTGCACCTTTGGATTCTGCGCCTCTGCGCTCTCCTTCTTCCAGTAGCTTAATTTTTAACACATCTAAAGTAGGTAAACTGTCTCGTGTTTCCATAGCTATTACAAAGTTCTCGTACTGCTTAGGCAAGCTTGACAACAATATTATAACTGCTAGCTCCTCGCTTAGCTTAATCTCTACCTCTGATAGCTTGTCTATCGTTGAACAAAATTTATTTATATAGCTACACATAGCGTCACCTTCTATCATCCGCAAACCAAGCAATTGCTTATAAAGTGAGACCTTTCTTACCGGTCCACTGGGTTGATGCACATCTTTGAGCTTTTTCCAGGCATTTGATGCAGACGTGCAGTTCTTCAGGTAGCACAACTGCGACGATTTTACGCTTAACGTAATCATTGCCAATGCTTTTTCATCGAGAGCATCCCATCTAGCACCTTCAGCTGCTGTCCGCTGTCCGTCCATCACCTTCCACGCCTCTGCATGCACCAACACGCTGCGCATTTGAATGCTCCAGGAATCATAATTTCCTTCATCCAATTTCTCAATCTGGTACATGGAACTCATGGTGATCGCACACTAAGCTGCCTTACTCTCAAGTTACCGACAAAAAACAAATCTTAAAGCCACAGGACCGTCGTGTCTGGGCCCATAACCTATTGAACAAAACGCTTTATTGAGAATATGTTTTAATGTGAAAAAATTTTCATAAAACAAAATGATATCAATCCTAAAACTAGTTGATTCTAAAAACATAAGTAAATGTATAGCAAGTTGTTATTTGCTACAGTATCACATTGAAATAGATAGATATATTTTTCAACACTTATATTACAAGAAAATATGTAAAACCTTTAATAATAATATGTGAATACTTAATTTTATCATAATTATAGGTAAAGCGTGCAAAATTAAATAATAAACAGTTTATAGAAACAGTGTGATATTTAATTTCAGAAAATAATCTACATAAATAAATAAGGTGCCAATAATTTTAAATTGATATGATCTTCGGCTTATTAAAATTTAGTGGAGCTTCTAAAGGAAATCAATATTCCGTACTTAATTTTATTGAAGAGATTTTCAACTTAATTTTACGGGTCACCTTCTTAATTACATTGAAAAGTTTTCATCTTAGTTCTACAGATTATCTTCTTGATTTTATTGAAAAGACATACCCAGTAGTAATAAGAGATTCTTATTGGAAAAAAATCATAGATCACGGGTAAACATACATATATGGTTTTTGTAAACAAAATCAGTTGTGACGTAGAAATGTTGCGAACATTTTCAAGAAAGGGTTAGTGATACCATAATCTTCGTCACCTTCTGTATTCTTTTCACCATGATTTTCGGTAATCAGTAGATATGTATAAAGAATGCTAACTGAAGCCTGTATAGTGGGAGAATTATACGACCCAAAATTTGGTAGTTTAAGCGTGCCAGAAAGATTTGAAGAAGTTATCTTGCATTTAAATATAGACATATAGTTAATAAAAATTTTGTTAAACGGCTATATTTCATAAATTACATTGTATACTTAAAAGGTCAAGGCCTAACGTGATGTCGAGCCGATGCGGTTAACAAAAGTGGTAATAGAAAAAAGAGCTATTCAAGCGAAAGAAGACCCCAATTGACCCCTGCTTACTTACAGTTTTTAAGTAAATTGCATAGATTTATGCAAGTATAGATACATATGTACATAGATATGCTTAATTAAACAGTTAACTTTTTATGGCATAGATCAACACATGCATTTTTGTAAACATTCGTAAACTCACACAAACATAAGTTTATTTATAAATGTAACTAATTTGCACAGAGATTTCATATGTTGTTAGTTTAGTTACGGAGGTGTATTTTGTTGAAACCAGTTAGCTGACTTGCACAGTCCTTTTTTACCTTTCATTAAGATAAATAAGAAAAAGAACAGATAGACCGTCTGTCTGTTTGAATGCAAACTAGTCCCTCAGCTTTTGCGATGTCTCACTGAAATTTGGTGAGCAGATTTATTTTTATTTTTTTTATTAACCATTTGTCGGAACCGACTAGATCGGAGATTATATAGCCGTTATATAACTGATTGTTCAGATATGTGGTTTGCCGTTATAACTCTTGCACCAAATCAGATAAGAACGTGAACTTCTGCCCCTTATTATAAGTGGAAAGTGTCTAATGAACACCATAAATATCGGATCACTATAATTTATATTTACGACCTATTGCTTTTCAGCTATCAGATTCTTCGGCGCTTCTGTCACTTATTATGAATAAAAAGTGTCCACTGAAAATTATCAAGATCGAGTCACTATAACTTATAGCTCACCTTCGACTTATCGTTCAGATATGAGTATTTGCTTTATAACTCCTACAATAAAGCAGCTTAAAACATTATAATTGACGCTCCTGTCACTATTCTATGAACATAAATATAATAAAAATATACTATACTAAAAATTATTATGATCAGGTCACTATAATTTATAGCTCCATGCAAAATCTACTTTGAAAATCATCAAAACAACAAACTGTGATTGATGAGTTGTTGATGAATTTCTCTCTATACATTATATAAATAATGCCGTTAATTTTCTAGACTTAATATTATTACATTTCCATATCTTTATATTTTAATTTTTTTTTCTATAAACCTTTCTTTATTTTATATAAAAAAAAAAGTAAATAGTGTTTTAATATTGATTATTTTCACGCCAGCAATGCATTTTTTTATTTTAATGAAAGGTATTGTATAAAAAAATTTAAGAATTTGTTCTCGTTTGTATCCCGTCTTCTGAATCATTTGATACAAATGGCGGCAGAGAAGGTGAAGAACAGTTCCCTCCTACGCCGATCCGTTCTGTGTGATTTTCAATTACTCTTAGCCCTGTTAGAGCTCTAACGATGTACAACGACATAGGTACATTGATTTCAATAATTAACTACATGGTGTCTTTTATAATATTCGCCCTGTTTTTCTTAATAAATTGTGGTTTATCCTTTTCTTTAGCAGAATTTCAAAATTTACGTAAAATTCAACAAATTTTCAACAAAATTTAAATCTTTATTTAGGTTTCAGCATATGAATTTTTGACGAATTTTCTATAATTCCCGTTGGTATTTAATATTGTTTTGTGTGCCTTTTTGCTCTTCTGTTTTTCCGACAGGGTTAAAAGTTAATGTTCGAACGAAAAACTACACTGAAAATGGCGCAACGCCGAAACCGGTTTGTACCCCCAAACAAAACTTGAAAAGGGACAATGCTTAATCGTTCCGATATGTATACACCATGTTTGTTTTTTTTTTTTTGTAATTACAGTATTGCACATTTTCTGTCATATAAACTGTATGCGATAAAACAGTTGAAAAAAAATGAAAAAAATTTCAAAAATCAAGTAGATAAAAATTTGTTAAAGTTTTATAAATTCTTATATACAATAAGTATACTTTTTGTTATGTGACACCAATAATATGCTTCTAAGTAAAAATAAATATGCCTATTATCCGATTTGTGTTTCAAAGTTTCCCTACTGAGAATGAACCTAGTGAAATTTCGCGAATCCATCGCAAGGTTTGTTACTGGATAGTTATACTTTCAGAAAATTTTATCCGAGTCCGGCTTGATTTGAGTTACCATAAACTCATCGGTTTGAAAATTAAACTTAGAAGAATTTTTAGCGATTCACTTGAGACAATATTTTTAGAATGGAGGAAAACGTCCTCAAAAATATTTTTATATACCTACATATAATTAGACTGCCATATTTCAGTTTCCTGATTAATTGAATTCAATTATTAATATAAAATCAAATAATAAAAAAATATTTTTGAAATGAATCATTCTTAGATCATCCTGCTATGCACATCAATAAGTTACCTGATTTAACTTATTTATTTACCTTAACTTAAGTTTTTCAACAAGTGACAACACTCTGGCTTTTTTGTCTATTACCTTCGCAATGTTATAATACATAAATCAACATTTAAAAAATCCCAATAAATTTGTTGAAAATTTCGAAAAGCAAAGGTAAACATAAGCGTTTTACCTCTTTGCTTAATATATCGAGCGTAACGTGCTCGTATTGATTAAAAAAAAGTGCTATATTTATACTTTGTAATAAAAGTATAGTTTATCTGAGCAATTATATTTTATTTATTAATATTATTGGCTAAAGGCTTCTACAGTTAACACATTTAGTTATAAAATTGATAATGCTATTTTAGATATTATTGTGTTTTGTTCACTTCTTTAATTTAAATAATTCATAAATAATATTCCTCCTTCATTAAAAATCCTAGTGCCATTTTCAAAAAAAAACCAAGTTTAGGGTTTTCAAAGCTAAGAATATTTTCTCCAAATTCTAACACGACAAAAAATAAATGTGCGAATATGCAGGTGTGTCTACTATTTTATAATTTATGCGACTGTGGCTATTTAATTCGGTTCTTCACAAAATTTACAAAAAAGCCTAGCCATACATAGACATATGTATTTATTTCAACATACATAGATGCATGCATATATATATACATATATATACATATACACATATATGTATATATATAATTAAAATGTATATATTATCATATACATAAATGTGCATGCATTTGTATGTGTGCAGATCGTGTTTTTTGAGGAGTTTTTTGACGTCGTTTTTCTTTTACTATTTCCCCCGCTCAGCTCTAGCCGTGATTCAACTTGTTTTAGCTTTTTGCCGACACGCAGCCAAAATTTTTTTGGAAGCTTCTCTTCAATCATTGAGTTATTAAATAGCTATTCGTAGAAAGGTAAAGAGAAGCGGCGAGCATCACAAGACCGCTGACGGTCGGCGGTATAATAAATAGCTTATGGCCAGCGTTCGTCGTTTGGCGTTCAAATGCTACTGCGCCGTCGCAGCCATTATCATTTATTTGCTTGTGTTTGTCTATTTCATCGGTTGCTTGTCAAAAATTTGGCGGTATACACTGTGCACGATTAAAATGTGTACTTTTGTATGTATACACCTGCATACGTATACGCTTAGTATATATTAATGCATGTAAAATGCCAACACACACGCAGAGTTCACAATTAATTTGTGTATGTGTACATTAGGCTACACGTGTGTTTGTTTATTTTTATCAGTTTGTTTGGTTGTTGCATAGTTTTTTTTTTTAGTTAACTGTGTTTTTAGGCCAACTTTCAGTTTTAAGTGACTTTATTCGATGGCCACGAATAAAGAAAAAAATAAATATAGATACTTGATCAGAATAAGCTGGTTTTTTTTATTACCAGCCTTTCCACACTGCTCCGTAAGGGTTTTCAATTGTAGTTTTATTATTTTTTGTGTTTTTTGGATAGGGAATAATTCCATCGCGATAGGCAAATTAACACGAAAAGCGAAACCAGCCTCTCTAACCTTTCATTAAAATGAATGAGACTTGTTTGCTTAACTTGTTGTCAACTTAATAGATATTATTTTTCTGTCATGCCTTGGTGCACATCATTACAGATACTCAAATCTCATGTGTGATGCTCGTATTTAGAGCCAAGCCAAATTTAGTCCAATTTACAAAAGCCGCAAGTAAAACATGTTGTTTTTATTGTACAAACGAATTGTCTTATACTCGTTTTAGGTTAAATTAAACTAGTTGCCGGCATGCCGTCTATTGGCTGTTGGATTTTTATAGTTTAGATAATTAGTAAAACCAAAGAATTACTAAATTATCAAATTATCAATTTATTATCATATATTTTGTTTAGTAAAGTGCAAAGTAATGGCAAACTACGTGCCTATATAAAAATTTCTAACTTCGGGCTTTACTCGTTCGTGAAACACGTTATTATGCTCGATTTGAAACATGTGTTTTATTTAAGCTGGTCAGAAATCGTGCTTTTTGGTGTAATGAATTCTAGAGTTCTATCGAAAAATTAACGGCCGCCTTAGCCGAGTATGTAGCGTGTTCGTGTTTACCCAGAGTACTCCCGGTTCGAATCGCGGTCGAGGTAAATAACATCAAAAATTATAGAAGTCGTTTCTAATAACGGCCGCCCCGTACATTTCTGTCATTAAAGAACTTTTCACAACACCAAACGCATACCCCAAATAGAAGGAGTAGTTCGGTCAAACATCGTAAAATTATCATTATCATTATTATCGAAAAATAGGCATTAGGGTGCGGTTAAAAAATAGCCAAATTTTAACCGAAACCAAATATTTCGTTAAATTAGTATGGAAAAATTCCTTCAGATTGCTCAGTGTTTCTGGCCAATTGCGTTACTGTATTTGAAGTCAATGAATGAGATATTATATTGCTGCTCTCCGAAACCTAGGGCATACTCTCCGGGTGACATCACTTCTTATCGAAAAAGTACTATATATCAATGTGTTAAAAAAATATTCCTTGTTTTTATCTGATTGCATTCCAACTCGCTTTTCAACAAATTAATAATTTCGTGCTTTCAAAATTTTCGCTAAGTTGCGTCCTGGAAGCAAAATACGTAACATTTTCTACGGAAATATTCCCAGTGATTTTTTTGATATGTCTTAACCTGGCATTTGGCTCAGATATATATTTTAACTGTTTTTCCATGAAAAAAATTCGAGCCAAGTGTTGTAAATCCATCAGGTATTGTATTATTTCAAAAAATACAACCAATACATAATGTAAACTGAACGCGGTTTTTTACCTTTTGGTGTTGCACTCTCTCTTTTTACCCATGCTGATTTCAGCAGACACAAAATGTCATTACTTTCTTGAAAAATCTTTCTTCTTACTTTCTTGAAAAATCGAGCGTGGAAAATGCTAAGAAATTTGTTCAAAGTCCTTGCAAGTTGTTGTTAATTATTTCGTAGTTTATTTGCTTTAAATTTTTATTGTTTTTTAATAAATACCTTTATATTTTCATATAAACGCAGTAGACTTAAACAAAATTTTGTTTACTTTGGAAGGAATATGGCTGGTGGAACATTAACAAAGAATATTTCATCATAAAAACTTTAATAGTTTATTACAACAACGAATATGGGATTATTTATAATTTTGTGCCATGATATAGCATAGAATATTGCCGCTTTTATCCTAAAAACGAGTTAAAAAAGTACGCCAAATATAGTGCGGATTTGAATATATGTACATACATATATTACGTACTCTCAAATGTATGTAAGTACAAATCATAAAGCTGACAGATCTAAGATAGCTACATTCAGAGCATGGTAAACTTAAGCAAACCTATCTTGATGAATGGTCGGTCGCAAGATATACAATGTACATATGTCTATGCATACATATGTATGTGTTTTATATTTGTATTTTTCCAGAATTAGTCGTAGAAGAATCAAAATAAAGAAAGCAAAAAAAAAAAACAACAAAAAAAAACTTAAAACAAAACGAGTTTACAAAGATTAAAAGTAATAATACGCCAAAAACCATTTTTGATTTTATTCTGTTTTTGCTTTCTTAGAAAACGAATGTATACATATTTTATACTATTTGTTGCGCGTCTTTATATATGCACTAGGGTGAGTTACATATATTTGTATGTAGGTATGTACAAAAACTGATATCCTGCTTGGGACCAGCAAATAAATCGTAACTGAGTGTTTGATAGCTTAAGTACTGGATGCATATAAAACGACACTTGGGGAAGTTGATGACTGTAAAACTCTTCTGAACCAATTGGCCACTCGCAAAAAGGTAACGTTGTGGAGGTCCCGAGTAGGACTGGGACTATCCGCATATTCGGATATCCCGGATATCCAGTTGTATGATAGTATGGATATAGTATGATATCCGGATCTATGAAAATCCGGCCAATATTCGAAGAATCTATGAACAACAATAATCATCTACAAACACGTTTTGTAAATAAGTTTTCGATGTGTGCTATTGCACAATTACCAAGCATTCATACCGTTGGTGAACGAATGGCATAAGGCAGCTCGTGAATGATGTTTGGGGTAGCGATTTGTAGATTAATACCAAAATCATTATTCAACCATTTATTTACTTCTCCTATATTGCGTTTGATTAATTTCTAATATCCGGACATCCGAATATTATACTGATATCTGGATATCGGAAATTCCGAATATCCGGAAGCTAGGATAATATCCGAACATTCGATTAGTTCCGGTCGAAGTATGCGAATATTCGAATAATCGGATTATCCGTTTAGTTGACAACTCCGGATGGAATTCCCATCCCTAGTCCCGAAGTATGAGCGATGTGAAGATATTGAAAGGCCTGATGGTCTCGGCGTGGCTGGGGCCCAACGACGTCTGCATGTTTCAGTTATCCAATATCAAAGGGTTACACTATATAACTAATAAAAAAAATATTAGGGGAATTTTAGTTTTCAACCCACCAACTAGTAAAATAAAGAAAGGACAATCTAAGAGATTTATAACTCCCAATTCTTCCCAATGACAATTACTTTCGATCCTTGGTTTCAATACATTTTTTAAGATACTTAATATACATCTGGAAATTCCGAAGTATTTTTATTTCTCATTGAGGAGTGTAGTAAATTTAGACAGTCTTAATGTACATATGTAGATATGCAGACAAATTTAGTATTCTATATTCGTATTGTATCTATTCACAAAAGCTTTTTGTTTGATTTTCTCTTTGATTTTTGTTTTTTATTTTTGTTGTTGGCTAAAAGTCTGCATATTTTATGCGAAGCCCGAAAGAAATCTGTTAAGAATTTAAAGTAGTGGTATTTCATATAGAAGTTTAGCTATTTGGTGATTTTGAATTCTAAAATCGCGACTCTTTTGTCGCTAGTCCTAGTCTCCGCTTCTTTCACTTTTCCGTATTTACCATAGTATTCGTTCGCACCAAATTATTTAAATATATTTTCATATGTATGTATTTATGAGTATATATGTACATTCTTATGTTCACTATTTGTATCTCAAACAAGTAAAAAAAATTGATATTTATTTATTTACTTTTGTTTTCCTAAAAAATTTGTTTCTTATATTTCATAAGCAGTGACGCATACAGAGAAGTATTTTGGAGGGGGAGCAGGTTACGCTAATTTAGTTAAAAAAAAAAAGAAGAAATTGATTTCAAGGTAGCACTACAGTTTTAAGATTTTGGTGAAGTGTTGAGTGTTGAACGCCACCGGGTTTTCGACAAACGTATTATGAGAGCTAAGCCATTATTCTCGTACATAAAGAGTGTTTTCTTAAAAAGGTATAGAATTTCCTAAAGGGATAATAGCTACCGGCTCTCAAAGTAAACATATGCACTTGGCCTTTATTTTCAGTATACTTTGGCAAACTATCATGTAAAGTCTTACAATAGAACAATGTTTAAAAATCGTGAAAATTCGCTTTCTGTCCGACAATCTGCAATTGGAAGTTGAATCGTGTTTTGGTCAGCGATAATATTACGTTTCACGGGTAAATAAATAACCAAAATTGGTCCACACTTTTTTTTTAAAGTGAAGGGGACCGGTGAAGCAATCAATTGCCATCTATGCCATGTGATTCGACTCCGCTAGACTACTGTTTGTAAACCAACTGCGACTGACTAATTGGAAATCAACATTCGTCAACATTATTGGCGAACTAAGGCCGACTATGCTGGAAGAAGTGGTGACAAAAATTGTTGGCCATATCTCCAAAATGCCATAAAATGTGCGAACTAATGAATGCAAATTATTGACCATCTCATTCATTACTCTTTGTCTTATTTCAAAAAAATAAAAATTCTCTACATCTAAAAATCCACGCAAAATTTCAATTATTTATTATAGCTGCTGTTTTTTGTTTAAAAGGCCCAATTTTTTGTTTTTGTTTTCGCTTTCGCACTTTTATAAAATCAAATGTTGTTCTAAGTGTCCCACAGCTCTGCATGTAAATTCGGCTCAGAGGGCAGCTAAATTGGCAAAGCCAACCAACAGAAAGGTCTTCTCGCAATCTAAGCGACACTATTATAATTTCATACAAATACAAACATATCTATTTGACAGATTGCTAGGCCATCTGTCGGTGGTGCTTTGCCACACGCATGCGCATAAATTCTAAGCAACGTATGCGTGACTGGCAATGTTTAAAATTTACTCGATCGCTCGATTTAACTTACTTATATATTATTGTGTTTTACATATGTACATATATACGAACATTTAAACTTTCGTTCTTGTAAGTGAAATCGACGCGTATGCATGTCCAAACTTAGTTACTTGTATATATAAAAACGTATGTACATTAGGGTGGTTCACCATAAACATTTGCAGTTTCGACCAGAATTATAAAGTTGGTTCTCTTTTAAGGCATCCGCTGAAATAGTTCGACAAGAATTTTAGGATTTACGAGATCTGGCTCGTTTGAACATACTTCCAAACTTTAATAAAAAAAATAAAAAAATTAAAACAAACTTTTTTTAAATTCCTTCAGTTTTAAAAAAATTTAAGCTCAATTCAAAAATACTTAAAAATTCGTTTCACGATATCAAATAATAAGCGAAACGAAATAAAAGGGGGATAAAATATCTTTCAAATGATAACTTGTAAGTTTAAATCGAAGTTTTGGCCGAATTATTCAAGTTTTAAGAAGACATTTTTCCGTAAAAGATCAAAACATCATCAAAAATTTCATTACTATGATTCCGTATTTTTTTTTATGCACACCTTTCAATCTTAAACTATTCTTTCATCTGAGCTGAATCTCTTGAAAATATTTTTTTTGTAAGAAACTCCGTTTTTCTAGATAAATACCTTCAAATTACTTCAGCTGACTTAAATATTAATATTTTTTTCAGAAATAGTTCAGTAGAATCTTTAAATGTAATAAATGGTATAATGCCGAGCGAAAAGCAGTACCAATTAATTCTCGTATGGCGAGTGGTGCACCATAATGTACACTCTTTAGTATATTTAACTCAAATTTTTGCTTTCAATTTTTACTGTCTTTGTTCATTAAGTTTTTATTTTACATTCTTCTAAAGTCGCAAGCAATTCCAAATTTGTTACATGTTTTCGTTCGTTTCTATTTCTATGAGAGTTTTTGGGCTTATATAATGTGGTTCTGCAGCTAGAAGCCGCTCTGCCAAGGCAAGCCAATGAGTTTCGATAATTCTTGTTCCCTTTCGCTCTTCTTTCACAAAAAAAAAACATTCTGTTCAAGTTTTACCTCGCCAACCGAGAACTCTAACTATTAAAAGAATATCTAGTTAGTATGATTTTATCACTTGTGGAACTACCACGGCGTATGAGTAATAAAAAAACCGGTCGGGAATGTTTTAGCACTGGCAAATATAAATACGAGTATCTGCATAAATACAGGTGTGCAGGTTTACATTGTTTGAAATTCGGCGTCAAATTATGGGCATTAAGTTCGTTTGAGTGCACATTTTGTAAAAGTAAAGAGTTTGACATTCCAGGAATGTGTGCCGCTTGAATGGCGAACAATTACATCCAATTAAGGTAACAATACCCGTATTTTCAAAACCTTTTTATTTAAAAACATCTAAAATATACACGTTTTTTGTTCGTCTTTTATTATGTCACATAGACTATTTTGGTTATTGAGTACGAAGGTATTATTTTGATGATCAATTGTGTCCTTAACATTTTTTCTAGTGTAGAGTGGAAATATGCCATGGATATGCCAATCTAAAGAAAAACACTTTGAGCGACTGTTGTCCAGTGGCTTCCACTAGATATTTATCTGCATAACAATAAGCAGATTGTTGCCTCTTGTGAATTCAATACTTACCTCAATTGGGCCAAAAAGAAGAAATTGTTTTGTTTTTTGTTAAACGATACATAGACTTTATCATCTTATTGCTTTTCATGAAGGGTTTTGATCAAAATACGTTCACGATGCACTGGAGTTTTGAACAATACCAAAATAAATAATAACGGTGGTATTTATATAACCGTAACAATTCTGATAACAAAATCGATAACGATGGGATAATAATAATTCTAACTACAACAAACTCAGCAAGAAGCCTGACTTATAACTATGGTTTTTATTAGTAGGAATATTAACTCAAACTAGTGGTCAGTTTCGCCGTTAATTTTGTATGAACATCGGGTATAAAATGACCACTCTTCTTTTTCTTCTTGGTCATAAAATCCACACCTCGGGAAAATATATTAATTTTTTTACAAATCGATTAAGCGTTTGATTTTTTAAATTTATTAGAAAATGAATTGCTACTTTGAGATTTTTAATATCATTTTTTGCAACAATAAAACTGTTTTGATTGCAAAGAAGCAACTGAAAATTGTTCCATTGATAGAAGAAGGTCGGAGTAATTCAAAGGATAAGTTTGAAACAACGCTTCAAAAGTTCAGTGTTAAACCGGGAGGAACTATGGGGGGAGATTGTGATGTACATATGTATGAAGATATTAGCGTTGAAACTGTGCGCAGGATGCCTCGAGACATTGTCTTATTTGGCGGAGAGTGATTGGCGACAAGTTACTGGTCGGATGAAATACAATTGAATTTTTTGTGTGCAGACAATATCCCATGCGTGCCCAGCTTTTCTTTAGAATAATAGTAAAAATTGTCAGGTAAATAGGGTGAAGTTTCCTCAAAGACAGTTGGTATGGGGATGTTTTTCATATTTCTTGGCTGGAACAATGAATGCCCAGAAGTATGAGCCTAATTACTTAATGATAATTCCAACGCTTGAGGAGCATTTAGCGCATTCAACTTCTATTGTAACCCCGGATTACTCTACACCATTCTATCGTGCTAAATCAGTAATTGTTTAATAACAAAACTTCCAAAGGTTTCAATATTCTTTAAGATAAATCAAATTTATAAATGTCAAAAAAGTCCATTTCCGAGCCAAATATCTTGTTTGTAGTTATATAGTAAAACTTTAATAGAAGCACTTTAATCCGTTAATGTCATGACAAAAGGGTCATTTTGGCCTTTACTTTTATAAGTATGCAAACGCATAAATTTGCAAGGTCACCGTGGCTTAAAATGTTCTAAAAAATTATTTCCCAGAATATTCGAAACAGAATAACAGGCCCTATTGACTCGCAATATCAATACTGCTTAGAGAGAGAAAGAGAGATCATAAATATATGTTTTTTATTTCAGGTATCTTTTTGTTATTTTACCACCTATAGAATTCTATACTAGCGAATAATATTACAGAATACTTGCACCTTCTATCGAATTTCGGAATACCTTTTTACTGATTTCTCAGAATATTTGTGAGGGTATTAACAGAAGAATATTTACCTGTGAATGCCAAAAAACTTTTGCCTCAAAAATGGATGTTGCACGATGGGATTGGAAATAATAGGTATGCATATGACGAAAGTTATTTGTACATCTCTTATTCTTACTAAGCTGCATTGGCTAAATGTTCCGTACGGAATTTTCGCTTAAAAGCTTTATTTGTTTATTTAAATTAATTAGCAAGTAAATGAAACATCTTAATATAAATAGACGCACATTAAGCCGCAAATATAGTACATATGTATGTATGTATATTTTCCAGTATGCGGCCTCTGTAAGATAGGTAACATCTTTGTTTACTTCTTCTTTTTTACGCTTCTTTTTAATTATACTTTTAGTTTTACTATGTAGCACCGGCTATTAGTTTTAATCTTGCTATTATTATTATCGATTTTGTTGCTTTGTACTTTTGTTCGCCATTCGTATGTATACGACTATGAGTACACCGTCAACATCAACCCAATCATTCTCCACTTACCGAACATTTTGTTTTCTCTCTGCAACTTTGTCTTCAACTTCTCCTGGTTTTCAATTGTTGCTGCGTATTTAAATTAATTGACAGTCCTTGAACTTGACTTAAAGTACGCGTGTACACTCATACACATTCACGCCAATATGTATGTACGTACATATGTATGTACATTAACTACAATTAGAGAATAAACAAAAAATCTACAATAAATTTATACATGTACATATGTATGTATATTTTCGGATTCCAATTTAACAAACAATCATCAAATTCACACGAACATTTAATATAATATTTATAAAGTCAGTCAGTGTGTCGCGTTGATTATTTACATGAATAAATGCATCGTTTTACTAAAAATACATGCAAATGTATGTACATAAATATGTAAACATTTTAGGGTTTAGAAAAAAGATTAATCTAAAAGTATAATAGAACATGGAACTGCAAGATTTATTATAACCCAATGTGAACATACATATATATATGTATGTATGGATCTTTACCATAGAAAAATTGAGCTTAACTTCCAAACTACATAAATTATTCTATTTTTTGAAAGTCATATTATTTAACGACTATAACTATATAACTATAATTTGTTTAAACTATATGTGGGGAATTCCAAAAAGTTACTGAGCGCACCCATTGTAAGAAATATATCTCAAGTGTTATTTGTCTCTGAATGGGTTATGAGTCATAATTATTATTTTTATTTTTTTACAAATTGAACTACGCAACACATTTACTACTCGTAGAAGCATGATATTTAAAATTTAAACAACATGGATGTGAAGGAGAATGCGTTCTTTCAGGAAAAGGTAACGAATATTGAACACAAAACCTGCGTAATTTAACGAAAAAACGTGAGCCTATTTCTTATTGGTTATGTGGTAAAATCTGCAAATTAAGAACATTTGTAAAACAGCATCCAGCGAGTTATTGGCCTTAATTTTCTTTGAAATCTTTGAAAAAGTTAGAAATAACTTTTTAGCTCCAAGTCCAGATTTAGAGGTGAAGAAATTTCAATTTCTGAAAGAGTATCTGAAAATAACGTATGTCTTAAAGATTTTAATTAATTTTTGATGTCTCAGACATTTTAAGTAAAATGTTTAACTTTGGATACCAAACATAAGATATTTACAAACATTGTTTCTATTTAAATCTCAACACAGAAGTATTGTGTAACCTTTCTCAAAATTAAGGAATTAACTAGTTAGATGTAATGCAAAATATTTCAACAGATGCACAGCGAACCTTACCCAAATTTAGAATCAACGTTTCGTGAGGTAGCTGATCATGATTTTGATATTGAAAATTAAAAAACTAAAAAGGCGGCTTGAAAAAGATTTACCAATGATTTTTTGGGTGTTTTTTTAGGTCTATCAGAAATATAGAGTAATAAAATAATGAAAAGAAAAAAATTAAATAGAGCAAGATTTTACAGAAATTATATTTCAAAGTTTTTTTTGGTAGATCAAAAAATTCCCGGAAGTCAAAAGGCAGATTTAACATTAGAACATTTTTTTTTATTGTTGCCATTTATTTGTGAATTCGTACTGGTATTTTCCGTACAACTGCTTTGTTTCTGTGTTCAATTCTTTCTCAACAATATGATAGACAGCTTCTTTATCCAAATTACTTATTTAAAACAAAAAAATATTCTCCTATATGCACTCATTTTGTTGAGAGGAGTTCTTGAAAAAATATCATAAATATTATTTTCCACCAGCTCTGTCTGAATTGGGAAAATGACCTTTCCGAGCCGTTTGATATCAAACGCGGTTTAAGACAGGGTGACTTTCCCATTATGACGAAAACGATATAGCCCTGAAAGTAATCAACCCGGTAACCGCTGGTGGTGTCAGTGGAAGAGCAAGGCCTTCTCTACGTTGGAAAGACAGGTGGAAAAGGACTTACCTTCACTTCAGGTGTCTAGCTAGGGGTATTTCGAAAATATCTCGAAAAATAGAGTTGTTTTTAAATAAAAGTAGAGTTTTTTAACAATAAAACAAAATAACGGCAGGTCATAAAAGGGTTTAAGTTAAAAAGGAATGCAAATTTTCAACCGAATTATATTAATGCAATTTTTGATGCTATATTTGATCTGTTTTGAATGATTGGTTTAAGAAAAATTTTAATAACTCACCGAACATTTGACCAATTTAGATGATTTTTTGAATATTTCAAAAAACTACTAAGCTTGAGACTTGAAGTGTTGCGTCATCTCAGGTGTTTTTTTTAACATTTATATTTCTAAGCTTAATATTTCAAAAAACTATCTTTGTATTTGAAAATCTGCCAACCTTTCTTGGTTAAGCTTTCTAATGTATTTATATTTTTTATAAATTTGTATGCATCTTCGTTCAGAAATATTTTCAAGCTCAACCAAGAACGGAGTTTAGATTAGTAATATGGAGAATGTACATATATGAATATGTATCTTTATTTAAATTAATTGCTATTTGGGGCACTATGAATGCAAATATTTTATTAACTCTAATAATCTAATTTTCGTAGAGAATTATGAAGGGAAACTAATTTGTTTTTTTGCATAGCCATTTTTCCCTATCAACATAACAAATCTGTATTTATTAAGGTTAGAAAGTTGTCTTTATTTTCGTCTCTGATTTGCAAGTACTTACTTCGATAATAAAAATAATTAATTAATTCCTTCGTTGTTTAGCTTTTTGTATGTATTGTATATATGTACATATTTATGTATGTATGTATATGTGTGAGTCGTTAAGGCGTAAAGTGATTGCAAATTAGAAAGTATCAAATGATAATGGCGAACCGGCCGGCATGAATTGAAATTATTCGTCACTAGCGTGCATGTAATAGATATTCGCTTTTTCACTACTCATTTGCCTTCTTTTGGATATTGTTTTTTGTTACTATTATCATTGTACATGCGGCTCTTTGAGCCATTCGATATTCATGCTATACCGACATCACCATACGAATGAGTTCAATTGGTCCACACTTCAGTTGCGTATGCCCTGCCCTATAGCGCACTACATACTGCGAAATTTACAAAAAATATATATGTATGTATGTGTGTATGTATATAATTACATACAAATAAATACAAGTACCCACCAATCAATTGTCCAACTCACTTTTGTTATTCGACACTTTCTATTGCTATACTCGCAGTGTTATGTTACTATAATGGTGATATGTAAATCCATCTAAACCTGGTAACACTGTCATAGAAAAATATATGTACATATTTTCGATATTCATGCCGAAAAGTGAAAATATGTGCATGAATGGGTGTTCTCTAATGTTTCGCACGTGTGTCGCATCTAATAAAATAGATGATTGTGTTGATAATCTTTATTAATGTAGTCACGATGTACTTGCTAGACAAACATACTTACATACATACGTACATGTGTATCGTATCTAAAAATGTATGAATTTGAATTTAGCCATATTCTATGAAAATAAGTATTTTATGGCATTTTCACTTTTGTGGTGTTTATGTAAGTTTGTTGATGGAATTGTAGCAAAATGCACAAAAAATTATAGTTTCAATAATATAATATATATGTACATATGTGGGAATGTACAAAGGCGCTAACTGACAAATTGAAGTTTTTTACTAGACGCAAAAACTTTAAGTGTTAAGGCATGAAATTCTATATAGAGTAATTTTGCTATAGTATTTTACCAGAGTTAAAAACACCAAAATTTAACCTAGCAATTATTCTGGGTTAAATTGTTAAGTTCATTGACATTTTGTCATAAATAAAGAAAAACTAAATTTATCAAATAATTTAGTTTTTCAAATAAACGAAGAAATTTGAACCGAATCGCTTTTTTCGACAGTGATGAGGAAGCCATCGAATACGTTGGCCACAACTCTGTAAACAGAGTTTTGGCAAAGCGAAGCGATTACTTCCTCGAGATTAGAGCACAGACCAAGCATACCAAGCATTCCTTCGTTGTACTTGGACCGGCAAAAATTATTTTGATTTTAAATTTCAATGAATTTATCAAATTAAAAGAAAATGTCAAAAAAGAATATTACATAGCCTGGGTTACTGTGTTTATTTGATACAAGGCAATGTCTGGGTTTTGAAATTACAAATATAACTCTGAGTTACTTATATAGTATACATATATGTATATACTATACTATATGTAGTCTTATATATACATGTATTTATAAATTTAACTCTGGCTTAATCGCAAGTCGGCCTAAGATTGCTAATTTGCTGTAAAACTTTAAGAACTTATGAGCTTTGATAAGTTTTGTCTGAAAAGCAAAAAAGAAAAGGATTTCGAAGGAATGCCAGTTAGGGTCTTTCTAAATTTCACCAACGATATCCTTTTCTTGTACTATATACATATTACAAAAATATATATATATATATCTACTATAAGGTCGTGGAAAGGTTCCGTCTGTGCATTGATAATTTCTTAACAAAAATGGTTAATTTTTAGAATTTTTCTCTGTCTATTTGCCTGTTTGAACGCAGTAATCTCCGAAACTACTGAACGGATTTTCATGGAACTTTAACTGATGACTAGATAACAACCTTGGGATATATTTCATCAAAATATTATATGAAAAAAGGAATTATAAAAATGGTTTAGAATAATTTTCTTCTTTTGAATAAAATTAAATTTTTTCCACGGCAAAATGTATGCCGATGTTTCCTTTTGTACTTAATTTTGTTTGGGAATTTTATGACAATTGTCTTCATAAGAACCTATGGTAATTTTAACCAAAAAAAAAAAAAAACAAAAAAATTAAAGCGTAGCGGCGCACGCTTTCCTATGCCGCATTATAAGGCCATAGGAAATAACGCCACTTCACGTTGAAAAATAAGGTCATATAGCTATATTTCTATTCGAAAAGTGAAATAAAGCCATAACCAAAAAATTTACAATTGAGAAATAAAGCAATACGATCTCATTTCTCTCTTTGGCGGCGGTCAATCAAAACAGGGATCGTGCTTTACGCCATTTCGAATAGTTCATACACACTGCAAAAAAAGCTACCCGAAATCCTTCCATTAGAAAGAGCACAGTCACAGGTTTAAGAAAAAGTACCTCTCCTCCCTCTAATTCCTCCACAGACCCCTCCTTAGTCAACCTAGTGGTCAACACGGCCAGGGATGCGATTGCCGGAACTAGATGGAAGGGTGGTACGAAGAAATACTGTTTGGTGGCCACATTGGACATCAGAAACGCCTTCAACTCCGCCAACTGGGAATGCATTATGAGAGCACTTCAAGAGAAAAACGTACCAGGATATTTGCTTAGGATAGTGGCTAGCTACTTCACCGGCAGAGTTCTGAAATACGATACGAAGAATGGTTCGAGAGATTATGATATCACTGGAGGAGTTCCACAAGGCTCAGTTCTTGGCCCGCTGCTTTGGAATATTATGTATGATCGACTACTAAGACTGACTCTGCCAAGAAGCGTCAAGCTTGTTGCGTATGCAGATGACGTAGCTGTAGTAATCGTCGCGAAGCACCTTGAAGAGATAAACTCGTTGTTCAATATCACCTTCGAGAGAATTAACCGATGGATGGACACAGTGAACCTGCAATTAGCGGAACATAAGACCGAGGCAGTGCTCATTAGCAGCAGAAAAGTGATAGAGACCATCAAGCTGAAAGTCGGTGACCAAGAAATCACATCACAACCTTATATCCGATATCTGGGAGTGATGCTCGATGCCCGACTCAACTTCAAGCAGCAAGTGAAACACGTAAGTGCCAAAGCGTCGATGGTGAGGGCTAGTCTCGCACGATTGATGCCTAATGTCGGCGGCCCAAAGCAGAGCAGAAGGCTATTATTGTCGTCAGTAGTCACATCAGTGCTCACATATGCAATATCTATCTGGGCAGACGCGCTGGAGTTACAAGAAGCATGGAGAAAGGCCGGACCAGTTTACCGTCTGAGCGCTCTGAGAGTAGCCTGCAGCTTCCGCACAATATCAGAAGAAGCAGTGTGCGTCATTTCCGGAACTCTACCTCTTAGAATTCTCGCCGAGGAAAGACGGAACCTCTACCATCAAAAAAGGTTAACTACACTGAGCGCTGAAAAAAAAAAAAAAAAAAAAAAAAAAAAAAAAACCCCTCCTTAGTCGACAGGATTCCCCATTTTGTTTTATGGCGGGCTCGCTCCCTTTTACTATTTTTTATGGCGTTTAATATGTCTTAATTAACTTCTTTAATCTTCGCCTATTATAAAAGCTTACTCTTTGAACTCCTGACACACTTGTGGGCATTTTCGTTTCGGTTCTCTGTTGAAAGTAAAATGTAAATAAATTTATAAACGCGTTGTTCATTGTTAACCAATACAATCAATCAAATAAAAATAAAGAGGAATGCGTAGCAGCATATCACAAATTATTTATTCATAAAAAATTAAGTTAAAAATTTAATTTATTGTTAAATGTTTTTTATACAATTGGCATACAATTTAACAACAAATAACTATTCAAGTAGAGTAACTGATGGTTTTAAGTGATAGTTTTAGTGAAGACCAAAACAATAATACAACATTCCGACAAAATTTTCCAATGAATCTGAAAACTCTTAAAGGTTTGCACATTAAGGCAAGTGGTGCACTATTTTAAAACCAACCCAAAATTAGCAAAGGTGCAATAACGCCATGATGACTTAATGGCACTTTTACAATGAAGTGAAATAAACCCATATGGCGTTATTGCCTATGGTCTTATAGCACTGCATCTAGTTGGTATCTAATATAATTCTTTACTTTAACTTATACGAACGTTTTGTTATACACTTTGGAAACTGGTTTGAACTAACATTGTTTGTATTTTTTTCTATTGCAGATCACATAATCGCGTTGAAAGTTTTAAATTTTTGAAGCAGAATCAAAAAGTAAGCAGCATATTAATAGTTATATAACGTATTAGTGGTACTTTTTGGAAAAATTTATATATAAGCACTTTATAAAAGTAAATTGGGTTTTGCCAAACGTTAAATAAAATTTCGAATGTCCCAGTGTTAAGGGGATGTTAAAAATACCTTAATAAATACCAGTAAATTTGTAACCAATCGCACAATGGGACTTTTACTGCTTCAGTATGCCAACATTCTGGATAGATTGAATTTATTTTTGCAGCATGCTCGCTACTCAAATTATACTTCTATGATACAACTCATGTTTTCGCTATTCCAATATTAGAGTTTTATTTAACGCAGCGCCTCTTGAATGTGAAGCCAAACACGACCCCCTCATTTTGGATATTTCTCTCACTTATGCAAAGGTTGCTGAGATTAGCTTGGCTTTGTGCGAACAGAAGATTCAGAAATGTTAGAATTTTTCACCTGACGTCCTGGTATTAAACTCTTTTTCTTTTCATTTTAGCATGCTGAAAGAGTAAAATGTTGTTCTGCTTATCCTCTAGGACTATTTTAGTAGATATGCAGCAAAACTTAAAAACTAATTCCAACATATTCAAAGTCCATAAATGTCAATATACTTTAAACCAAATTGTATCAGTGGAAGTCATAAAATATGTAAAATAAACATTAATTTTAATGTGGAATGGATCTTGAACCACAATTTTAATGTCTCCGATACATATATATATAGGACACCAATTTTCAAAACTTGTTATAAAATAATAGAGTATTAAAATAAATAGAGAAACAAAGTTAGATAATTTTAATTTAGTTACATGTTCAACACTTGTATTACTCTTTACAAACTTAAAATATCTCACTATACGAGGTGTGCGCTTGTATAAAAGAACTAGTTTCGTTATTTAATAGCCACACCTCGTAATTGTCTACATTGATTTTACTTATCTAAATCCTTAGAGATATTGCCAGTTAAGAAATAAAAAATGATTAGTATATTACTAAGCGGGAAATTCTTTATCCCAAGGCAATTAAAACATCAAATTTAGTTGATTTTTTATTGATGAGAAGATAACTAAAGAAATAACTGAAAAGTCGAAGATTTACTTTTGATATATTTATACCTTTCATGAGAATGAAATGGTGTATTAAGTTTGGTCCGATGTTTGTAAGTGCCAGAAGGAGAAGAGATAGACCCATCAAAAAGTATACCTAAATGATCAGGACGATGAGCTGAGTCGATTTAGCCATGCCCGTCTGTCTGTCCGTCTGTCCGTCTGTCCGTCTGTCCGTCTGTTTGAACGCAAACTAGTCCCTCAATTTTAGAGCTATTTTGATGAAATTTGGTGAGCAGGTGTCGTTGTACAAATGATTAAACATTTGTGGGAATCGGCCAGATCGGGTGACTATAACATATAATACAACCGATTATTCAGATATTGAATTTCGCGCCATAACTCCTCCATTTAAGCAGCTAAACGCTTGAAATTTTGCAGAAATATCAGCCATTATTAGCTACGTATCAGTATTGAAAATCATGAAGATCGGAGAAATATAACATATAGCTCCCATACAACCGATTGTTCAGATATTGCATTTTGCACCATAACTCCTCCATTTAAACAGCTAAAGGCTTGAAATTTTGCAGAAATATCAGCCATTATTAGCTACGTATCAGTATTGAAAATCATGAAGATCGGAGAAATATAACATATAGCTCCCATACAACCGATTGTTCAGATATTGCATTTTGCACCATAACTCCTCCATTTAAACAGCTAAAGGCTTGAAATTTTGCACAAACATCAACCATTATTAGCTATATATTAGTATTCATCAAGATCGGAGTTCACAGTGTAAATCGGCAAGATAAATTCAGGACAAATATTTATTGCGAAAAGTAATAAGCTCAGCGCAATATCACATGAATCATAGCGTTAAACGTTTGGGAACTATTTACGGATCTGATAACTGTTTTCAAAGACCGACATATGTAGGTCTTACATATTAATACTTAATTATTTGTATTTTTTAAATGTTGAATATCAAGCGTCGATACGATATTAAAAATATTCAAAAACCATTCCCTTCTTAGAACATAGTTTTTTTTAATTACATAAGGAAAAGCATTAAATAATTTATAACAATGCCTTTACTAGAATTATTTTTATTGATTTGAAGGAAATTTTCGCTTTTAACTATAGGTAATACGAAATTGTAATACAATAACACGTTTTTTACTATTCTTCCATTCATGAAAGGTATGAAGCCTTCGGCATAGCCGAAGACAGCGCTGTTTCTACTTGTTTTATAATGTGTTATTTACGTAGATAAAAATAGGTGTTGGATTCCATTGCGCGAAGGGCTTTTACACATACTACAGTATACTGTATCATTTAAATTCAATCTAAACACAAACATACACAAATGTATTTGTCTAAACACTGTGGCAAATGAAATAAATTTTAAAGTATTTTGAAATTACTTTTTTCAATTACAACCAACTGTCATTCCCTCCAACAAACTGATTTATTTAACAATTACCCTATCTTGATGAACTTCTCAATTATTTTACTTGTAATTCAAATCCACAATTTAAAAATGTATTTCATATTAGCAATACAAAAGAGATAACTTACAGAAAGTTGACAAAGGATGACGTAAAGTCGTTCCAATATACATACATCCAGTTGGACGAAGAGAAGGTCAAAAAGAAATAGATTATAAAAACGCAAATGGCTCGCGTTACATTTTTATTAAATTAATTTGGAAGTAGTTCATAAAAATATAGTTTTTATATAGGGGGTTTCATGAAATTAGCTTGTTTTTCCGGCAGGGAATATATCAACATTTTTAATTATTTAATAAATAGTTGTTTTAGGCAAGCTGTATTCAAAATATTGCTGTCTTTAGCGGAAAAGCTCAATTTTTTTATAAATGTTTTTCAATGTTTCTCTCTACCTTAAAATATATACGTACTTTTGTAGTTATGCCTGTAGTCGTGAGTTATCACTATCCATTTAATGCGTGGGTGTTTCGTCTCACATATTTCTTTATTAATCGACTTCCACGCTATGTATTATCTGTGACGTCACATCTTGATTGTTAAATTATGCGTACTCTATTACCCTTATGTGAATTCGACTCATTATTGTGTTATCAATTTAAAAATAGTTGCGGTGTAGATACGCACGTTTTTTAAATTATTAAAAAAAAAACAAAAAACAACTATAAGTGCGTCGAATTATGTATATTGCGGCAAACGCAATAGAACTAGACGCATAAGAAGGTGTGAAATAAATATATAATGGAAAGAAAACAAAAATGAAAATATTTTTAGCTAATACACTCATACATGATATAGTATTGAATTTTGTAGGTCAACGAACTTAAGTGAACTGATTTTTTCTAACAGGCATAATTTCTTAAACAACAAGCCACTTATTGTTTTCATTATTACTTTTGTGTTTCGCCCTTTAACATAACTGAGTTCTTTTATGACATTTGCAATTACTTAGGAGCAGATAATGCATAGATTGCTAGATATTAAATACAATAAGATAGCGAAAAATTATTTTGCGTTTTTGTATATATACAAAAAGTAGCAAGTATTAGAAAAGCAAAAAAGAAAAAATTTCAATTTCTACAAATTTTACAAATTGAAAACGTTGATAAAAATTGTTTTACCTACTACATTAGGGAAATGAAATGGAAAATGTAAGGCATTTGCTGGTCAAAACTATGTAAGTTTTCTGTTCACAAGTAAATTAATTATAAATGGAAGTATTGTTAAAATATATAAATTGAAGGCATTAGTTTTACTATTTTCCTCCTCACGAGGTTTTAGGTTTAAAGAGCAATATGTGGTATTGATAAATCTAAAAGATGCACTTTCTAATTAAATGACATCTAGATATTTCATTAAAAGAAAATTTGTATTCTTGAAATATTTACTTCTAAATCAAGTACAGAAGAGCCTAAGTACACGGCGCATGCTTTTTCCCCCGAATACACAGTACTTGTTGTATGCAACAAAATGGGTTAATTTAATACTCTTTTTTTGAAAACAATAAACATAAATAAAAAAAAGTTGCATGCCTGTAACATACCAATATCAATTATCTCCCTAATTAAATTATTTATACAAGATTTTATCGACTTTGCTTCATGATTTATTAATTATATAGTTATAATTTGGCCCCTACATTATAGCTTGATGTTTGGCCGAACTTTTCCTACTCGCACCCGGAATACACCGAAGGAAGCACGCAGCTTCCCACCCGGGTGCGGCGGCTGCTATAAATTACCAATTTCTATAATTTCCGAAATTATGCTTACAAATTTGAAAGTATGTACCAAATTTGGTAGAGTTTGATAGACCAATTTCCTAACAGTTTAGTTGTAACTCCACTTATTTCGTTTTTTAACCCAATGCTGTATTTCTAATCTGAGCGGATTACGTTTTAATTTAGTACCTTAATTATCGCATTTTTCTAGTTTTTGTAAATTACCGGTATACGAGAGGTTGACTTAGTTTTTCCTATAATTTTCTAAATTATACCTACTGAGTTAAAGTGTAAAGTATGTACCAAATTTGGTAGAATCTGGTCAGGTATACCTATTTGCTCTAAAGTGGGCAGTACCACACCAATTTGCCAAATTTTATTAGCGCATGTATTCCTTTCTTCAAACTAAAACTGTGAATAAAATTTAAAAAAAAAAAACTGCCTTTCATGATAACAAAAATACTATATTTTTATTTTTTATTTTTGCAAAACAGCATTATGTGGGCGTGGTTGTTATCAAATTTTGCCCATTTACCTACCTTGGGTCGAGGGTGTGTACCGAGTTTCGTAAAACCACTTTTGTACAAAGTCCGCCAGTACGTATGAGTAATATTACCTGAGCTTAGAGAGAATAAGTTGCATTTTATTTGGCTAAGATGATTATTTTCAACAACAATTTACAAAATTTTGAGACTTCAAGTTACTTATCTTATGACATGATCCTCGAAATTGTTAACATATATCAACCACAAAAAAACTCATATAAAATTTACATTTGTACAATTTTGTATACGTTCTAAATACATCAACATTTGTACGAGTATACTTAGTAAATATATGTAAGGAAAAAGCTATTATAAAATAGAATAAATTTCATTTAAAAGTTTGTTCTTTGGATATATGATTTATCGAAGTTTAAATTTTAACATAATGTTTTCCACTTCAAATAGTTATATCCAGAGTTGTACTAATCGTAGAGACGTTATCTTAATGTCCTTGTAAGACTAGCTTAACAAAAAACCATGAAAAGTTAAAAATTCGTGTGTTAAGGACTTAAGTTCTTTTTAAATCTCGATACAGTGAATCAAAAAAGTTTTGGGGTAGTAAAGTTTTTACCAAATTTTCGCTTAATTTTTTTTAATCTTCCATTTATTAATTGAATTGAACATAGTACTTATTAGCCCCATTTGGAAAATAGTACCTGAAATCAAGTGAGAGTTCTTCAGGTACAACATCTAACGATTAAAAAAGAAGCGTATCTAAAGTTATATCCATTTTCTAAACTGTTTCATTCTCAAATAAGACCTAAACCAATATCACAGTTGTAGCCAAACAAAAAGTAAACCTTTCTTTAAGAGAGGATTCCGCTCTCTCAAAATTATTAGAAATTATAGAAACTTCAACTAGTAAAATATGATAAAAACTGCGAAACTAGTTACTTTGACGACGTTTTCCAACAATGGGGAAAAGGTTTTATTTTAATATGTCAATCGGAGTCACAGGTCAAAATGTAGTTACAGTAAAATTCTAGGTCCCTCCATTTGTGTTACAACATCAAGGTATCTTCAACCAGTTTTTCATTTAGGTAGGACTTTTTTTCTAAAAATAGCCGTATTTTTACGGTTTACGGAATATTTAGTTTGGAAACATAAGGATGTTCTGCAATTTGATTAAATATGAAATTGAAATGAAGCATGTTTGAAAAAGTTCGCGTATTTCCAAGTAGTACCGAAATTATAATGAAATAGCTCAGAAATGGTCTCGAAACATTCCGATATAGTTCCGTATTTCAAAACTTAAATAAATTTTTCTCACTCATAACTATTGTGAAAAGATTTGTATAGTACACTATGTCTCAAGATAATATAAATTGTTCACGATAACCTAAAAAATTTACCTCTCCCTCATAATTGTTATGAAAAAAGTTGTATAGTATACTCTAGACAATAGTTATCGATAACCCAAAAATTTACCTAGCTTTGGGTAACTTTTTTAATACTTAAGCATTAAAAAATTATTATTCTTGATATCTGCTTTTAGGTTAAGAAAATACAAATGGGTGATTCACAATGTGTCATAAATCCTAAAGTCATAATATTTCAAAAAAAATACAAAATTGTTTAGTTTTAGTTATTTGTTTCAATGCAATCCAAAAATGAAGTTTAGGAATCTAAAATTTTATGACATTATGATTTATGATACCTTATGACACTTTGTGAATCAGCCAAGTGTGTCGAACGTAATAAATGTTGGAGAATTTTTAACAGTAACAGTCACATAGATATTCCGGATCAGAACATAACTCCGTACCACCATATACATTATAAAATCAAACAAATTAAAAATGTTTCAATTTTCTGTGTTTTTCTTTTCCAAAAAATTTGAAATTACATACCTAAAATTTTTTCAAAGTCTGGAAGCAGTAAGTGTTCGTTGAACAGATAATTTAAACATTATTTATAAGATATCGTAATGATTTTTTATTATTAATTGTTTGAATTGACAGAATTCAACTTTAGTGGTTAGTTTACTTTTTTTTTTTTAAATTATGAAATGAGAACTAATCTTTTTGTTACACTGTACAAATTGAAATTGAAGAATAAATAAATATATGGTACATACATTCATAAATACTTTCATATTCAATAACCGAATTTTGTATATGTTACAAAGAATATATAACACTAACTCATTTCCATTCAAATAATATGAAACTGCATTGCAATATTTTTATTTTCTTTCCTTAGTTACTTACACCACAAATCAACCCCAATTGCAATACAAAATGTAATGCATATGTCTATGGAAGTTCAATGCCCTTTTCTTACTATTATAGTACACTTATTTCAGTGAAGTAGGACACATGCATTTGCAAAACCACCCCAGTATGAGTATTAGTACAAATACATACTTGTTTTCGCTTTCAACAAAAATCAATACTCTCTAAGGTTATCCTAAAATATAGGTTATGGTTGTACATAAAAGAAGGGTGGTTTTTATTTTATGTAGAGCTATAACTAATTTTCAATTTGTACAAATTAATGGTAGGTAAGTACTGCGCAAACTTTTCATGTCTAGAATAAAAATCACTTCTATGCAACATTTTTTTTTCTTTTTTTATTTTACGTTTACAACACCTTTCATTCAATCTCTTAAACTAAGCCATTCTTCAGTCAAATCATTTTATTAGTGATCCAATCCACTATGCGCCCGAGTATTTGCACCAGTCCTTAGATGCTCATAAATTGTTGTAGAAATAACTTTTTCCGATGCAGATATGCTGGAAGCCAACGGTTTGTATTCGCTGCTAGCTAAACCGTCTTGATGAGATCGTGTCTTACGGTGTTTATACCATTGAGGAGGTACAGCAACTGGACGATGTTTTTTTAATTCCGGATCTATTGTGGGTTTTACAGCCAGCGCCACAACAACACAAAAAGCGAGTAGAAGCAAACACCTTTTAACAGCCATGATCCGAATGAATTTAGCGCCGCACAAACTGATGCGGTTTGAAAATGTAAACTGTGATTTAAATATTGGCTGGCAGGCTTTTATAGTCGATGTTGAGGAAATAAAAAGTTTTTAAGGGGAATCACTTACTCAGTTTGATGATAAGCGGTAGGGAATACCCCTTCAATTCTTATACTGAAAGCAGTGTGAGGGATATACAGATAAGGTGCATAACATATATGTATACAGCATGAGATGGGATTTAACAGTTTTTTGTTTAACTCAAAAATTTGAAAACCGATATTTGCCTCCATATTCATAGCTTTGGTGATTTTTTTAAGAACAATATTCAACTCTATTAGCAAATCATTTACAATAGTTTCGATTTTCGTAGGCTCTTTAAAAATTATATAATTTGAAGAAATTTGATGAATGTTCGTATCGCCAGCCACTAGCTTCGTTGAATCCAGTCTTAATGTCAATTCATAGAATTCCACACAGATTTTCTACGAAAATATTTGCTTTGTGTTTTTTATATATGTACATATGTATATATACAGTATTGTTCGTATCTTAAGCAACAAATTCAATATTATACAGTTGGCCACTTATGTTTACTAATTTATATTTAATACTTTTTTTACAAACGTATAACTCATTGTGTGAGATAAGCTATATAAATAAAGATTTCAAACATTTTACGAAATTCACAAAAACACATCGAACTTTAAACAATTTTCATAAAATTTCAAAACTTTTAAATCAGAATTTTTAATAACTTTTTGGGTAAAAATGCCGAACACCACCTGTGGAAAAAATTATCAAAAATCAACCAGAATTTTTAGCCACATTATTCAAAATAAGTTAGTAAACAAAAGTGGCCAACTGTACTATATTGAATTTTGTTGTTTAAGATATGAACAATACCGTATATGTGTATTACATACATATGTACATATTTTATGTACCTTTTTTATTGCAATCAGTCGGCCAATCCGTGTTCTGAGAAAATTCAGAAAAGCGGTAACAGTCCGAGCAATAGAAGTTACAAAGAATTTTGGATATCACATTATCAATTCTCCAAAGCTACTCTTTAGCAGACTTCTCAAAAAACATGTGCCAGCTTTAATGGCTTCAAATATTTTACAAAAATAATTGTTGCAATATGCTGTTAGTTAATATGAAAACTCCATGGAACCTCAACCGAATTGACAAAACTTGGCCATTTTATTCACTTAAATATCAAAAATAGTTTTACTATTTACATACATATATTAGTACCTACATACTTTAAACTCACTTTCAATGGCAGCAAGCAAGCCATGGATCAAGTAATGAAAAACAAAACGCTAAAACGTTCGATGTGTGTGTGTGTGTGTGCTGAAAAATGTCTGCAACACATGTAAAACCAATGTAAAAAAAGAGCATTGCATCAACATCGAAATCATTCAGACAACCGGCACAGTTAAGTTGCTGAATTTGTTGAACAAAATTGTATACATCGCCTAACGATGCGACGCTAAGCATGTGATATTGCACAACAACAATGTGCCAAGCAAAAGTATTTTTTCCGTTAGCAGAATGCATTGCATTGCATTGCAGCCGCTCATTACACATTTTTGTAGCAACGTCATCTTAGATGGCCTACCACATTTAGTGGTAGTTGTAATGTTGGAGGTGTTACCGCTTCAACATACAACCACACATACATACATACATATATAGATATATATATACATACATACATACATATACCTTCTCTACTTACATAGTAAATAGAAAAGAAAAAATGTATAACAACAACAATGCAAATTGTAATTGTAATGTGCAACGCGTGGCGCTTCCACTTGCATTCCCTTCTCATGTAACCACTTTCTGTAGATTGCATCGTACGTACAACTACACAGCATTGCCGTTCATGTGCCGGTCTAACTGCATGTTGGTTGGGTGGTACGGTACAAATGAATGTGCAACAAAGCTAGCGGATCATGTCAATATATTAGGGTAGTCCAAAAATACATTGGGTATTTTAATGTTCTCACCTTCTGGAATTTTTATACATCGAAAAAAAAACAATAAACCTTATTTTTAAATAAAAAATCCTCAAAGTGTTTACGGTTTTCGATGCATTTCAAATGGGAAAAAGCAATTTTCCATAGAAAAATTATCCGTGAAAATCAATAACTATTATTTGAAACCTATAAACGCTTTTGATAATAATTATGAGTGAAAGAATTTTTTTTATTTTCCGCATTATAGTAATGAGTCAGAAAATGTGTTTTTAGTCTTGAAATACGCAACTTTTTCCGGATCAATTCGGGCCAATTGAGAACCATATCGGTATAGTGACAAATGTGTCCAGATCTAGTTCCGAAATTATTCCGAACTAGCGCCGAAATTATCCTGAAAAAATACTACATTTTTGAACACAAAAAAATGCTTTTTTCACTCATAATTATAATTATAATGTTAGTCTCAAGATAAAAGTCTTTTGAAGACGTATTCTTCATTCCTTTACAATTTTGATTTTAAAAAAACTGTTTTCAATTACTTTAAAAATGTCTATCTTGATATAATATATTTATATTAACAAATTTTTATGTTTGAATGAAAACTTAAAGAGCTACAAGTTTGACAAAAATTAAGGAAAAAATGGTAGAAGGAGGGATAGTGACGGGTAAAATTGTAGATATGAAACGTTAAACTTTTTATAAGGAAAAACATTTATTTAGAGATCAAAGCTATAACTTTCCAAATTTGTATACTTGGGGCTACACATACCCATTGGGACACCATTAAAATGATATATATGTACGTTGTAATCTTTCCTCATAGTTACTCTGTTGCAAAATTTCTGTTGAGTAGTATAATTATTCTTTTAATATTAACTATTTTTTATGGGTTATGGTTCTGGGTAAGTAAACAATAGGTCTCTGAAGAGAAACAGATTGAAAAATATTAGTGGTATTTACATCAGGCGAATTACCAATGTAACAGGGCTGGTGTGGAATACGCCTATTGATGTTTTTTCATTTAAAGTACATAGAAAACTTTGATATCCTACAAATATTTTTTGATATAAGGAAAATAGCGGTTTTGCTTTTACGATATAGAATAATTCTAGGGGGTGAAAGCATTCAAATTCTGATTTTCTTGGATCACCCTAATGTATATGTTCGCATACTCACATTAATAGATGCTTGACTGACTAACTGCACAGTCTCGGTGCTTAACGCTATCTAAAGCTGGGGAATACCAAATTTCGCGCTATGTTGCTTACTGCGCCGCGCATTTCACTTTCATTATGATGTAGTTTTCATTTTGTTGCTATCGCTTTGGCTACGACTATTGCATCGCTATGCAGTGTATTTATTTGTGGTGCCAATTGGTATACATATATAAATATATGTATGTATACATATGTATAAGTATGTAAGTTTGTTGCCAATTTTGTATTTTTTGTTTACTCCTCACAATCGGGCCACTATGAAATTTTGGTTATTTTTTTTATTGTTTAATTTCATAAAAAGTTGTTGGTGAATTTGTGTACAATAAATCTTAGTGAATGCCAAAGCGCCACATCAGTTTTGTAGGCGAAATGAATCTGGAGAATGTCGGCCACAATTGTTATGAGAGTGACGTAGTTAAATAAGTAAATTCAAATTGTTTGCAAAAACTGAACGGTTTTATCAATGGATCCATCGTAGTATAACTTTTTTTACACTCTACAACAGCGTTACATATTAGTCCAAATATTTCTCATTTTTCGATTTGCAAAACTAATGAATAACTATTTTCTTAGAATAGTCTTTGTTTTTTAATCACTACAATTTTGTATCAACAATAAGTTTGCGCTTAATGCCAGTTTGTTGTTTGGAAATTAATGGAAGAAGCAACAACATACAAAGAAGTTTTAACTGCTATTTTGGAGATTGCCCAATCTCCTCATCAGACTTCTTTCTAGACTTTGCCAGGATTTGATCCCCGGTTTTCACGAATGCAAGACTTGCACGCAACCGCTGTGCTTTATATCTTCCCATTCCCAAATCTGCCGCTATAACAATGAATATGTGGTTGCTGTTGATTATCTATTTTTTTATATAACTTTTGCCGCTTTGATAGCTTTTACCATTATTTCAAAATAAGATATGCTCAGAGGTAAAAAATGCACCTAATTATAAAAAAAATATAATTAGCGAAATCGACGTATAAAAAAAATTGAGGACGAAGGAGTGCGAGAGTGGACAAAATAGAAGAAATTTTCACTAGAAAATCTTCTCAAATTTATTCATAAATAAACTACTTATACGCATAATTTGAAAACACATTAGAAATATTATTATATTATAAATACTTATTTTAATTGTTCTTATATCTTATAAACAAATATGTAAAACCTTTTATAAAAATACATAAGTACTTAAAATTATTATAATTAGCTATAATCTTCGGCTTATTCATATTAAGAGGAGATTCTGCTCAATTATATTGAAATGGTTTTCATCTAAATTTTACAGGCTATCTACTAGATTTTATTGAAAAGGTTTACTTCTTTATTCAACGGGTCACCTTCTTAATTACGTTGAATGGTTTTCATCTTAGTTTCATAGATTGTCTTCTTAATTTGATTGAAAAGGCTTACCCAGTCGTAATAAGAAGGGATTCTTATTGGAAAATAATCATAGAGAATTCCGCTAAACATTGTTCTATTTTATAGGGCATTTTAGGTGGTATTTTCGCTTTGTGTGGCCTTAACTCAAAAATTATTGTGGATCTAAAAACAAAACTCAAGCTAAAAAACACGCACATGACCTTATGTATTTTCTCGAAAAATGAATTATTTTGACTTCTTGTAGAAATTTTGGATTTTTTAAGTATTAAAAAACTGTCATGTATCTGAAGGATTCAAATTCAGAATGTAAATGTTGACTTTATTTACATCCTGAGAAATGTTTTAGAAAAGTATAGTAATTTTAAGTAATATTTAAAGACGCTGGAAAAATTAGTTTGTAAGCTGCTCTAGCGTATTTTGAAAAATTTAATTATAGGTATTTTTCTTCTTGTTATAAGATATATATGTATGTAAGTAGCGCAATTTTTACCATCACAAACGAAAAAAAACGATACAAATAAATTTTCTTGTATAAAATGTCAGAAATCTTGTTTTCGTTCCGATGTAAATCCTTTGTAGCATTAAAACAAAGTAAGAACTAAATGACGACACTTTAAAAAAATTAGAGTAAAATGAAAAATAAGTTGCGTAAGGTGTTTTATTTTTAATCTTTTACTATAAAAACATTTTTTGGAATATTTTAAATGTAGCATCATTGAGTAATAAATATTCTGAATATGAACCAAATCAGTTGAGAAATTAGGTTTTAAGTAAAATTTCGACTCTGGCGTCGCCTATCAAATTTTTTTTTTCTTTCTTATAAATTCTGAAATTTTTCATTTTCATACATATATGTACATATGTACATATGTATATGTTTGGTTCATACAAAATAAACGTTTGCCCCGGAGCTATATTTGATTAACTACTGATGTCTGCTATAAACTGTTACCAGATTTATAATAGCTGTTGAATAAATCTTAGCATAGGCATAGCGTACACAGATCCAAATCTGGAACTACCTAAAAGAATAATAGTTAAATTCTGGATTAAAAGAAAACAACTTGTTGGCATCAGGTACACAAAAGTGATGTTCTATCGCGCAAGAGAGCAAGACTTGCTACAATATTTTCATTCGAAAAATGATATTGTTTTCTATTCGGAACAACGAAGCCTTAAGTGACTCCTTATACAAAATGACAACAAATATTATTCAGTTCCCATTGTTCATTCAGTGTTCATTTTTGCTGGACAAAATAAAATTTACAAATAAAATAAAATATATAAAATTGCACTAAAAACGGTTAACTTTTTATTATACTTGATAAGAGTTAATTAATTATTATAACATGAAAGTGGATACACCAATTACACAAGTTTTCATTGTACAAGCTTCTGAGTTAAAGAAAAAAGAGTAAGGGCCCATGCCATAACTGCATATGTGTGTGAACTTCCCGCCTTCATGTTGTCCAAAGATTTTATTTTTACTCAAAGTAGCCAAGTCGTATTTGGGGAACGATAATTTCACAAAAAAGTCAAAATGGTGTCTCCCTTTTGTAAGCCTATCAGACTGTATTTAACATATCATATTGCCTCACTCCACTTATATAACAGTGAAACACTGACACAGCCTATTAAACTACTATACTAAAACTGGAGTCACTAAATCTACAATGACATCCAAAAATTGATGTATCATTTAATTTTGACTGCAGTTTATGGAGATATAAATTGTCAGATTCGACTATACAATTTAATATAAAAAAAAAAAACAAAATGTAGTAAATCATACGACATGGTATCACATCGAACATTGATAGCTAAACTTGCAGATTTGGACTTTCCTTTTGAGCTTTTGAAGTGGTTTATATCCAAGATAGACAGAGTACAAGATTGGGCTGATTGATCTGAAATTCGGAGAGTAACTTGGTTGTGACATCACACTAGATTTACCGGTGGAGAGAAATGAGAGGAAAAACGTTCTTATAGATGGTAGAAACAATACACACTAAAATTGTTAAACACGTTTGAAAGAATACACACGATTGCGAGTAAACATACGTACACGGATTTTGTAAACAGAGTCTGTTTTGATATAGAAATGCTGTCAAAATTTCCAAAAGAGGGTTAACAGTACCACAATCTGCTCCAACTTTTGTATTCTTTTCACCATGGTTTACATCCTACCTGGAAATAGGCGCTGTTTCTTTCCAGTTGAAAATGTATCATCGTATAAATGCCATTTAATCTTGTCTGAATAAACGTAATTTCCTTCTATATGCAGATGACCGGAAGATTTGTCATGAAATGAAATGTTTGGAAATATCTTTCACTCTCCCGGGTGAACTTTTAAATTTATTACGTTGATGTTTGCGTAATAATTTATTACTCAATGCGCTACCTCTTATTCAAAACTGAAAGTATTGTTCCTACCTCTTACTTCACCTCAAACGTCCAATTTAATTCAATTAGTGAATTTAGAGACTTGGTGGTTTGTTTTGATTCCAAGCTCAATTTCGCCATTCACATAAACTTCACTGTTGCTAAATCATTTGTGATATTTACCTTTATTCATGGTGTTTGTTCTTCTTTCCCTACACACTCAAACTGCTGTGTACGTCCCTGTTTATTGATTAATTTAATGTCACTGGAGTCAAATCATATTCTGTTATCGATGTGCATTGTTTTTGATATCATTGCAGTCGATATTGATATCTCGTATCTTCTAATGCAAATTCGTTTCAATGTTCCTTCACGTATTATTCGCTGTAATGAATTATTTTTTGTGGGTGTGGCTAAAACTGTTTATGGTATGAATAGTCCTTTACGGAGAAGGCTTTCCCAATTAAGTGCTTATTCTTTGTCATAGGGGCTTATCTTATCATTCCTTTATTTTTTATTTTTCTTTTCTAAATAATATGTATCCGTTTGCTTAGCATATAGTTTATAAGCATTTTGTTTGTTGATTAATAAATAAATAAATCGTTTATTTATGTATACGAATGTGAATTTTTAGAGGAATATAAGTATGCAGCTTGTATTGGCTTACTTAGTAAGGTTCAAAAGTTTATGTCTCACTCAGATTAGGTTTTTTTTAAAATACACAACTTTAATAGTGCCATGAGATCATTGAACTTTTCTTTGTCCATCCACAACAAAAAAAAATTTACAATGTTACAAATACATATATAGTGCAATAAGTTCAGTTTATCGACTGAAACTTCGAGCTGTGCTAAATTTTTTAATAATAGAGAGGATGACAGTGGAAGAATTCTATCATAAAAGAAGGCGCTATTCAAAAATTATCTGGATTGAAGACAATCAGCTATCATTTTATGTAAGTATGTATAGATTGTGCGCGCTTCATTCGGTGGACTCCGGGTTCAAATCCTGGCCGAGGCAAGTAACATCAAAAATTATAGAACAGTTTTTTCTAATAGCGATCACCCCCTCGCTAAACTTCCGAGTGACGCCAAATTATTCATATAATTATTATATTTATTAATTTTGAAGAAACATTTACTTTATCGGGAGAAAATATAGTAATTTGAAGGAAATATTACATCTAAGTAAGGGACCTTTTTCTTAGGCTATTTTGTTTTTTTCAGCGTGGGAAGAGAATCATTGATAAACTGCGCCCGAGACAACCAAACCTTAGAAAAAGATGATTGATTGCAAGATGGTGGTGCACACATAGGGTTTTTCCAAGGCTATCATTAAGGAACCAGATTTAAATGAGCTCGAACAAACACCATATAGTGCCGACTTGTCCCTCAGTGACTATTATTTATTCTTTAAACTGAAATCTGACTTGCGAGGAAAAAGGGGAAGTCAGTTGATGACAAAAATGACGAAA
The DNA here is from genome assembly GCA_951828415.1 of Anomoia purmunda. Taxonomy (NCBI): domain Eukaryota; kingdom Metazoa; phylum Arthropoda; class Insecta; order Diptera; family Tephritidae; genus Anomoia; species Anomoia purmunda. The sequence continues at coordinate 27,098,776 of OX639996.1, read as the reverse complement.
GTTCAGACTACTATATATTTTAAGGGCAAATAAATGTTAGTAAAGCATTTTGAAAAGTGTCTTGAAATGTAGAGAGAGTATTTAAAAACAAAAAGATAGTAAAAATGGCTTCACTTTATAGTTCAGGCTTGAAACTATTGAATCTTACTATTTGCTTTCCACATTTTGGCTGGAATGCTCAAACGCCAAAACAAGTCGCTCTTACCCAAAGCATTGTATTTAAATACATATATATATATATATAGGAGTATGGGTTAGTCGATTGTAGTTAAAATAGATGTGCATATATATATTTATATATGTATATATATATATATATATGTATGTATGTATATTTATTTAATTGAACACATTTGCCAGCATATTGCGTTGTTTGTTTTTCATTTTATGTTCGTGGTCGTGGTCGTAAATTAGGCTCCGCATTGTTGACATTGAATTGAACTTGACTTTGAGCGAGTTTTTATTACTGTGATTTGCTAAACGCTTTTTCAACAATTATTTTGCGAACACTTTACTCATTTGCAAACCAACATGATTACTATTTACATATGTACATATTTACTCTATATGCATGTTTTTTTTATTACTTAGTATGTACACAATTTTTTGGTCATTTTGTAGAAAGTTGTTGTGATGTGAGTGAAATGTGGTCTACTTGTAATTCGCGGAGTGGCATACAATTGCAATCAAGAGCAACTAAGTTTAAATATATACATATGTATGTATATACATAGGTTATTAGTATGTGCAAATTCGTGCAGATTTCCAGTGCTTTCAAGCAAAATTATAATCCCATTGTACTAGTGCATACGCGTATAAAAACGTGGATGAAATGGCGAAGCTGCCTGGTTATTTTAGGCTAAAAAATATTGTATTGAATTTGTTTTAGATCTACCGAGTAATTTCAACCAGGATTCAAACGTCCCAAAGTAATTTATAAAGTAAATATAAAAAGTCAGCTAATAATTAAACTGACAAGATTTATAAAATTTGAAATAAGAGTAAACGGCATTTGTCATATCAATCAAAATATACATAGCTAATATGATAAATGAATAATGAAAAATTAAAAAATATAAATTTACTGTAACATCGTTTTTACAGTTCGCCGGCGAGTGTTTTTACAGCGCCTCGGCAAATTTTGTTTTTAATCCGCTGACGAATTCATCACCGATCCATCGACAATAGTCGTAAATAAAATGTGAACCAGAACGAGTCGGAGTCGAATTCGATTCGATGCGGTTTTTCAAACTGGGATGTTGATGTATAATAATATAATGCACGTAATTTATTACATTTATAAGTATATATACAAGAGGTGCGAACTTATAACAGAATCACATTTTCTGAGATTTTTAATAATCTATACATATTAGATTCTATAAAGACGATTTTGAATTCCATATTTTCTATGTTTGAAAACTGCCACTGTAACAATATTATAGATATAATTTCAACTATTTCGTAATATCCAAATGCGAGCGACTATATACATACATATGTATGTTGAGTATTTGAAAATAAAAGCAAAACGTAAACGATTGGTTTAGCAATGCAGCGATGTGAACCGCTCGAATAAATCTGTCGCAAAACCTGGCTAACCGAGATATTCACCTTAGCGTTCGGTTTTGATGCGCTATTGCACGCCCATGGTTATGATGTTGACTACTTTTAAAAATTACCTAAACCTCTTCAGAAATTATCGAAAACAAGCTTTCCCAAGTTAATTAAGTGTCATACCAGTGGGCTGCCTAGCCCAAGCGATGCAAATTTTAGTCAGAAGAGATTTTGAAAAAAAAAAATGTTGAACGTTATTGGAACTTTCCAGAATTAAGTAAAATAAAAAAACAAGTGCTACCGAAACCCGTTTTTTCGATTCACTCTCCTCAATTACAGGAGCTGCCCAAATGAACGCTAGTCGCTGAAATCAGATGGATCAAAAAAGCAGACTTCAGAAATTTTGAAGAGTAAGCCGAGTAATGCTTTGTTTTAAATATGTTTTTTAATTAAAATTCGAAAATTTTATTTTCTAATCAATATTCAAATCAAATCCATTTGACAGATCAGTCAGAAAAAAAAGAAGTCTCGTTTTTGAAAGGTGCCACCAAATCAGTCAAACTTTTCCTCAGAAGATGAAGTTGTTTAGTTCGACTTAAAGAGTTCGTAACTATATACTTATATAAATACTTGTTTTAAATTGGTGAATTATTTATTCGAATTACAAATTACTAGACAGTTATTGAAACATAATGCCGGATTAACACTGGCCAAAAATTGCATTGGCATCAGTGATTTCTTTAAGATTCTGAGAATTTATATGAAGAAAATGACAGAGCGAAATGTATAACATTTTCAACACGATTTATTCAAGTATATTTTCCCAAAAGATTCATTTTAATGAACTCCCTTTATTAATGCCTATATTTTGGAATATCTGCAATTTAATTAAAGATGCTTTTGGGCTACCAATTACCTGTTAATGTACAATAATAAAATACGTTTTATAGTAATACTTATTATCAAAGTATTAACATGCAAAAATAATTAACCTATCATTAATTAGGGGTCGTGTGGCAACACTCGTTCCACCAAGTGAATGGAATTAAACATCAACATTTGTGCACTTGCCCAATGAATTTTTTATCGACATATACATATATATATATATATGTACATATGCACTTATGTATGTATATATTTTTGCGCAGATTTCTGTGGATCCTACATGCCCACTCAAATATCTTACACAGAGTGTCAATTCAATCTGACAACAGCCCCGTCAACCAACAAAATAGTATGCAAGGTCCAAGTGATCCATTAGCGCAAATTGAAAGAAGATATTTCAATGTCAATGAAAGATGCACAGCATTGGCTACATACAAAATAAATGAATAGTCAGAGGAGAAAAGTTGTTGATGAAATGAAGGGCCGAAGAAAAATCTGTCACTGAGTCAAGCAGTCAGGCAGTGGGCTGCCAACGAACGCCTCCACCAATACCACCGGTGCTTACAAACCTACTTATGTAGTTGCCCAGCGCATTACAAGCTGGCTGGTTGGCTGGCTGACCGACTGGCTGGTTGAATGGTTGGCTATTATTGTTAGGGCTCGTGTTGTTACTGGTATTGATGTTACTAGAGTGTCGTTGTTATCGTTTGCTGCTCACAGCATTAATGTATTAAATATCGTTGTTTATTTGCTCTGTTGCCTTATGTTATTATTTTTTTTATGCAAGTATGCATTTGCTGCATGTGTCCTTCGTTTATTGCACCACTGTTACAACTACATTAAAGGCAGCAGCAGCAGCAGCAGCAGCTACACCATGACCACAGTCACCATGTCTCACCATAATAACAGAGAGATGTCGCACATCACCCCACCAGCAGCCCTGCAAACCTCATATGTACATATGTATGGTTTTAAACGTACATATGTATGTATGCATGTATGTATGTGCCGTTGTATAAATAGGTTTGTAAGCGTCTGTCTTTCACTTTGTGTTAAGTACCTCTACTTCCCCTTCTTACTCTTTACCCTACTTTTTCCCTCCACAATTTTTATACTTCTTCCTAAACTCAATAGTATTTTATTTCAATTACATACAGTTGTTGTTGGAGACTACTGCAGGTTTATTGTGTTTTTTGTCTCCTTTTTCGTGTAAAAATTGCATGCTGTTGCATCAATGCCGACGATAAATCTTATATTTCGGAGCAATGATCCCAAAAGCCCTGTATCGCTATCGTCATGTCATGGTCTGTTCCTTTTGCGGATTACAACAAAACTGCCAGCTTGCATGCAGCAGCAGTAAGTCTCCCTTTAGCTCTTGTGGCAAATGCAACTGCAAATAGCTTGAAACGCAACGGTTGGTCTTAAGAATTATTTACAACAATAATAACTATAAAAGTGTGCAACAATAAAAGTTCAGTGAAGCAACGAAATGAAATAAGAAGTTACAAAAAAAATCAAACAAATTTTCTTTGGAAGTGCAATGCGAAGATTGGAGGCGAAAAATGCGTCATTCGTTTATGCATACGTTATATAGTGCTTACCATAACTATACGACAGAGACTTATTGACAAGTTATGACTCTTAGTTTTTTTTTTCTTAATTAGTTTTTAGTTTCTCATAAAATGCAGTTCATTGTACCAAAAAAGAAAAGTATATCGACGCTTTAAAGTTTTTGTAAATTTTCAAACTGTTTAATCAGAATTTTTGGAAAGTGTTTAGGTTTGTAGTTTTACATCCCATTTAATTACAGTAAAATATGGTGTATTTTTGAACAGCCTAAAACAACTTTTGCTAATTTTTTTCCTAACAAATTCACGATTTTTTTTAGTGCAAAAAAACGGCCAATATCATAAAAAAATACTTGTTATAAAACAATGAAATTTTTACCAAACTGAAACTTACACTTTATTATATTAGTATTGAGTGCGCTATTAAGCTACAAACCCAGAAACATTATTAAAATTATGGTTAAAAAATTTAAGTTTTTGAGGAAAATATGTCGAATTTTATTGAAATTTACACAAAGTTTGATGTTTGAATTGGTACTGATTTTCTTAAAAAATGATCTGTAATTAAAAATAATAATAATAAAAAATTAACAAATAAAGGGGTGAAACTTGTTAAAAACGCCCTGTCGTATTGTTATGATAAACACTAGAATTTTTTATTGTACTTAATAACTGATTATATGTCATTATAGTTTCGTATTTTGGGGCGCGATACAGGCGCAATGGTTACAACCCAATTAAAAAACACCTTATATGTTTTTTTATTTTTTTTTATTGGTAACACAGTATTATTGGGTGCAAAATGAGTCCGACTCAGGATGAAGAACCAGACCCATATATTTAGTAAAACTTCTAACACCCATATTCATACAAAAAAAGACCGTTTTATAAATCAAAAATTTGTATGCAAATGTCACTTTATAAAAAAAAATCTTTATACAAAGAATATAAAAATGCTCAGAAAATATGTTATATACAACAGATAATTTTCTAGACCTTTCTACAACTTCTCAAATTGATTCTACAGTAAAGGGTGTTTTTTTGGGCACGTGAGTTTCAATGCGGCAATACATTTTTCGGAGTTGGTCTTTCTGACAGCTGTTACTTAATTTTTACTCAGTTTGATTTGCCACTTCATTATGAACAGACTTACTCCGTAGCAACATTTGCAAATCGCGCAAATTTATTACCAAAATAATGGTTCGGTTCACGTGATGCATCCAATATTCGGTCGACATAATCGCCCAGCAGAGCAACCATGGATCGGTTTCGCACCACGTTTACTCTAGTAGATAATGCGCATCTTCAGAGACCCCTACATTTCGCACCGAAGACGCTATTGCTGCTGTAGAGTAGAGTATCGAAGATGACCCGAATTAGTCCATCCGACATCGCGCGCGGGCTTACAAAATCCAAATCGTACAAGAATTGAGGCCGAACGACAATCAAACGCGTCGAACGTTCGGTAAATGGGTCCAATACGAGATTCCCATCAATGCTGATTTTCACGAGAAAGTTTTGTTCAGCGATGAAGCTCACTTTTGGTTGAATGGGTATGTTATTAAGAAAAATGGTCGCATTTGGAATGTTGATAATCCACAAGGTATTCTTGAGATGCCGTTACATCCTCAAAAAGTCACTGTTTGGTGTGCTCTATGGACAGAGGGAATCATTGGTCCATAAATCTTCAAAAATCAATGTGGCCATAGTGTTACAGTCAATGCGGAACGCTATAGAGCCATGATTAATGAATTTTAAGTGCCTGCATTAGATGGTGATGTGGACGTCTTTTGGTTCCGACAAGACGGCGTCATATGCCATACAACCAACGAGACAATTAATTTATTGTAGGCCTGTGGCGTGGCCTTGAACATCGTGCGATTTCACACCGCTGGACTATTTTTTGTGGCGTTACGTGAAGTCGCTTATCTACGCAGATAAGCCCGATACGATTGACGTTTTGGAACAGAATATTCGGCGCGTTATTGCTAACTTACGGCCCCAATTGCTGCCAAAAGTGGTTGAAAATTGGGCTTCTCGGCTGGAATTCAGTTGCGGCGGTCACTTACTCGAAATCATTTTTAGAACATAACGGCAAACCCTGATCTTTATAACAAAGCCAAATTTTTAACCATGACTGCGTTTAATTTATCCTCTACATGTCTAAAAAGAACACCCTTTATATACAATTTTTCTAATTTCAAGGAGACATTTCTTTTTTTTTAATTTTCATTTCATTTGAACTTCCCCCTGATAAACGCTACGAACTAACTTCTCCGCCTGATGGCTAAGATCAAAATGTTGCAGGAACTTGTCCGCGAAGAACTGAAAACGTTTTCCTTCTATTTTTTGCAGAAGATTTATATTTGGTATACCTCTAACTATCGGATTCAAAGGCAAAAATATGATTATATAATTTTCTAATATAATTTTACAATTACCGCGTTCACGTTCTATTACGCCACAAAACTTGATCACATGGCACATTATTTGTTAATATAACATTATTGTCTGCTATGCACACACTGCTCGACCAAAAGAAAGTATTGTATTTAACTATGTAATCAACTCAACATTGTAGCCAATCTAGAATTCTGTGAAAGAACTCGTAAATTGGCTTAGTAATACCATTATTACAGGTTTACCAAGAATAATTCTAGAAATTTTCTATTGAAAGCCAATAAAAGGCGAAAGAATAAAATCGTGCAAACATGTAAACTTGAATAGATAGAATCACAGAGGCGATAGAAAGTGAATGTTGCATGCACCTTGATCGCAATTGGTGCTGGCCAGCAGCAAGAGTGGCACCAAGATGCCGTAGCTGCAACGATGCCACATCCACATCCACATCCACATCCACATCCACATCCACATCGACGTCGTCCACGTTCACGTCCACGCTCAACTACGAATGCCCGAGCCAACAAAGCTCATGTAACACAAGCTGGAATGTATTGTGCAGGCACTGACTTACTAAATGCACAACACAAAAGTAACAATAACAACAATATACTTAATAGCAACGATTGAAGCTGAATGTGCAACACGATGCGGCTGCACCACAGCACAGCACAGCACAGCACAGTCATTTCAACTTGAACTTGAAAGGCAAAATTTATGTCTCTAGAAAATTGCCCATTGCAAAAGTAGCAGAGGCAACAGAGGCAGCAGCAATAACGACGACAGGAATAGCAACAGCAACAGCAACAATATCAAGCTATTGCCACACAGTGCACCATTGCGTTTTTTGACTTTTCATATTATTTTTACTTTTTATTTACTTTGGATGCTGTAAGAAGAATGCAAAATATTCACAAACAGGAATTTCCAGTTTGCGGTGCATTGGTACCCATTGCACACGTATGTACATATACATATATGTATGTATATGTTTTCTCCTTCATACCCAAACATACACACACATAAACTAACAATGGAGATGGAAAAGAAAACATGTTTGGTGTTTTGCAATGCGTTGGTGCAAACTGATACTGGCATGCCGTTGCAGATGATGCACAGAATAAATATGTACCTATCTACATATGTGTTTATATGTATGTATGTAGTTACGATTATATTAAATGTTGCAAGCACATAAATTCGAGGGGCAAAATGCTTGTTTCAAAACCTTAAGAGGGCATTCACTAGTGAAATAACAAATCCACAGCACCTTCTTTTTGGCGAGCATTGTCTATGTGTGGGTAAATATGTACATATGTACATTCATATGGATATATTTATGGTTGTATACAGATAATAAAAACGCAAATAATTGTTGGCTATTTTTATAACAAAATTATCTGCAATCATTTTTAATATACATACATACGTTAATACGCAAATGCAGGTATTTGTCCTCATATTTCACTCTAAAGAACAAAAACTAAATCCTCTCTCTTTCATTATTTTAACGAAATAACATTTTTGAAGTAAAACTTCTTTAGCGGCAATAAAACTTCGACCACTATTTTTACTAATGCTACTACTAAGTAATTACTACAACTACTTTTATTAATTTCTACTTCTGGCTTGCGCACTTAGGTGCAAGCGTGTTTTTCTTTGGCGCAAACTCATATTATAACTTTTTTAATATTTAAAAAGAGTATATTTCGAAACATTTTCAAGAGTAGGTGTCCCATAGAAAAAAATTATCATAATTTTTATTGAATATGCTTTGTTTTAAAAACAATGTACACGCGGTCGCCATAGTCGAGTGTGCCCGGTTCCGAACCCCGGCCGGGGCAAGAACAACAGAAATTATAGAAAATCTTTATTCTAATAGCAGTCGCCACTCGTAGGGCAATGGCAAAACTCAGAGTATGCTTCTGCCACTTTTGACAAAAATCATTTGCCTTTCAGAGTCGGCGTAAAACTGTGAGCCCCTCAATTTATGTTACCACATTAAGAATCACACCATAAATTTTAGGAGAGTTCTGCTAAATCTCAATCTGTATGCTGTATGTTTAATTTTCATTTTTTATTCTTCAAAAATTACAAATAGCACCTTTTAAGGAGAGGAAGTGTTTTAGTTGAATTGGAAGTGGTCGGTATACCAGCAGAGCTGTTCAAAGCCATCAGCCAAGAGCTGGTAGGGCGCGTGCACGAACAATGCCAGTATCAGTGAACCCTGACCAATTCACACGAAGGGTGAAGCTGCTCTTTGCACAAATTATTGCGGGATAAGCCTTTTTATCATTGCCTATAAGGTTTAATCAGCAATAATATGCGAAAGATTGAATCCCTTTATGAACCAACTGATCAGTCTGGCGTCAGACCAAATCCTCCATTGACCAAATATTCGCAGAGCATCGAATACTCGAAAGCACACTGGAAAAACGAATCGGCAGACATCATCTTTTCGTCGGCTTTGGAGCCGCCTTTGATAGAGTGAAGAGAACCAGACTTCACGACTGAGTTTCGATGTGGATCCAACCAACAGCAGTGTGTGGATGAAATCATTTAGAATTTTGGTTGGGAAGCATTATTTCGAGCCATCGTGTCAAATCAGAGTCAAATCCAGCAAAAGTTGTTCGATCACAAAGCACTTGTAAGTAAATGATCGCCTGTTTTTTTCGAAATAACTGATCATGTGCCCCCTGCTCCATTAAAGCAATGTAACAGTCAATTCCGAATGGTATAGCATGATTTGTTTGCCAGAAGTAAACACTGAAGTACCACAGAAGACGAATCATTCTCCACCACGACATTGCTAACTCTCACATCACACAACAGTTCAAACAAAAACATTTTTGAGCATTCTAAACTTTGAATTTATGGGGAATATGGCGGATAGTTCTGCAATAAAATATATTGAGAGGTTAACGTTTTTAGTGCTTGAAGAAGTTACACCAAATGTCTTATTTGTGAAGGTACCTCAATCGGAGTGGAAAAAGAGTTTCGAAAATTGGTTCAAACGAGTGAAAAAGTATCTTGATCTTCATGAGAATAAAAAATCATTTTTGATGGCAAATATTTGTTTTTAATTATCTATCTCAATAATTGAGTAGCAAGCTTAATTTTACAAAATTTTATACGCAAAAGAAAATTCCTCAAATGATCCATTAAATATTTTAACATTAGAAAATATTCTTTATACATATTTTTCAATAAAAAATTAGTTGTTACCCAAAACGATTCACGTGTGCTGGCTGAACCAAAATATTTAGTTTGATTTTTCGTATTAAGTTGCAGGCAAGGCAACCAAATAGTTACATATGTACATATGTACATTCAAACTAATACGAGCAATCTCTATAAATGCAACTCTGCTGCTGCTCAAAGTTTGTATACATTCACTATGATTCAATACAACAACAACAAATATTATTGCAATTTACCATTACTTTGTTTTTTTTTTGTTTTGGATACGTTCCACTGAGTTTGAAAGTAAATGTTCGTTTTGGATGAAATCACAAACTTTATGTGTATGTAATCGAATGTACAATGTTGGTGCATATGTACATACATACATATGGTCATTTTTTAATATTATTCTTTTATGAATTTTTATAAAAGTCTAACAAGTTATATAGCTAAAATCATATCATCAGACATTCTAAACTTTGTAGAAATAGTAGACTACTGCATGTATAGTACATATAAATAAATAATGTTATACATACATACATTCAATAATTTTCTAACATATTGGGTAACAATCTTACTTAAAAATACTCAAAAATGTGTCGTTACGAAAACATATTCTAAAGTTTTTTTACCACTATTTAATTTTGTTATACTTTCTTTAACTTAACTTAATGGACATTTTCTTTGATTTAGACAAGGTTCAGAGTTTTTATAAACTGATTTTTTTCTAAATATGTGAGATATCCAGATTTCACTTACATTAGCAATTAATTTGTATTTAATTTTTCAAAAAGCAGCCAAGCCCTTCCTAACCCCCTTTTAGTTCATCCCTTAAAATATTTTTTAAGCATAGCTTTCTTAAAACGCAGCCCATCGAAGGTGGAAGTGATAAAATTAATAAAACAGTTTCACTGAAAATGTTCGGGTTTGCATACATAGATTTTCGTTTGGTTGTTGTTGTTATTTTAATTACTCCAACTGCAAATGCTTTATTTTTTAACCGCAGTGGCTCACGACCTCCCACATCGCTTTAATAAAAACAGCAAAAACAAAATATTGGCAAAATTGCTGTATACCTATGCACACATACATACATATTGTATTTACATACATATATACCCGTAGCTCCAGACACGATTGATATCATTGCTTCTGATATATTGCACATACCGACCATGTCTGGCTGAGAGCATTGCAGCAACTGTTGCAATTGTTTCCAAAGTATTTTAAATAGAAAGTGAAGCGTGCCGTCAAGAGGATCGCACGGGGGGTTGGCTGAAGAAAGGATAGTCAAATAAAAGGCAATAAATTTGTCGGCAAAATGCTGTCGCTGTCAATGAAAACAAAAGCGATTGTCAGCAAAAGCAGCAACAACAAATAGGAGTTTACAATTGCAAAAATCAATAGCAAAATAAAAATTCATTCATTTCTTGTTTACTAACTCCACTACACTCCACTCCATACAGCCAGCCACCGTTGCCAGTGATTGGTACGCGCCTTGCTTTGTTGTGGGTGAAACTTTTGTCTGGCATGAAACTACTACAACCCAGTAATAACAACAAGAACATGTAATACAAATGACTGCAATCGCTGCACCGTTGGACACACAACTAATCCCTACATACATAAGTACATATTTATATTCATTTCTACTTATTGCATTTATTGTAAATGTCAGTGCAATATTCGTGGTAACTAAATGAAGCGTGACGCATTGCAACAGCCAGAGATTGTTGGCGTTCCGATTCCGTGTAATTTTTAAAACTCTCCGATGTTAAGTACATCCTGCGCTGGCAGCTTGTGTGTGTATTATCTATACCTACATACTACATATAAATGTGGAACATAGATATTCACAAGATATTCGCAGTAATATTTTTAATTTGGGGCTGCGAGTGTATGATGGGATTTGGGGAAATTTCGACCGAACTACAGGCTGTCCGTAAACAACATAGCCCCATCTAGGCCACTTTTGGACCATTACCCACCATTACATCCCTCAGTGTGGTCTATCGTAGCCTTTTTCCGAACCCCCTATAACGACACATAGTTTTTAAAAGAATAGTTTGGAAAATCATAGTTTATTCAAATTAGTGAAGGCATTTTTCTTCGTTCCAAACTTTGGTCGAAACAGAAGACTAGTTATTCATACGCTAATATTCGAAACATCACTTTACGCTATCTTATGCCTTTTCCCACAACTTATAAAAGCTTGCAACGATTTTTTGCTTTGGTATTAATTACAACAAGTCCAAAATACGCCTGTACTTTGAAGAGAAATATTACCCTACTAGTTCAAGAACTAGCACAGGAGATCAAGCTCAAACCTTACCAAAGTGGAGTAGTAATAAACTATGCTGCTGCAGTGTGGTCACCGGGAACCAGTAGGACGCAGTGGATGAAGCTGCAGAGCTGCCAGAACGTCGCACTCGGTACGGTGACGGGATGCCTGCTGATGTCGCCTGATGAACATCTTCACCAAGAGGTCAATGTGATCCGCGTTAAGGAGCACAACCTCACGCTCAGCTAGCAGTTCCTTGCTGGGTGTCACCGTAGTAGGCTCAACTCCTATCTATTCAGAATCACCCCTGACATACCCAACACATGTCCGGCACGATACCAATCACCTATTCATATGCCCTCTCAAACCCACTCATCTAACCCCCCCGCCCCCCCTCTGGTACAACCCTGTCGAAACAGTACGATTCCCGGGCCTCCCCTAGATGAGTTTGACGACAACGGCGATGGGTGAATCCGTTACATAAATATAATCCCAAATATACTCTAGGTCTGTGCCAAACAGAAGGAAGCAGAGTGCATTGCAAGAGATATTTTTGACAGTTATGAGGTGAATATAATTTGCCGGTCTCATAGAGCTGGTGAAAATTTATTATACATATGAAAATTAACTAAAAGTACAATAAAAATTAAAAAACAAAAAACTATCACTACTTGGACTTATAACATTATGTTCTTAATAACTATTTAGAAATCAAAAATTTAAATTAAATACAACATTAAGTAATTTAAACAACTTGCCATGCAACGTATCAGGAAGTTTTTGCGGGGTATTTGTTGTAAAATTAAAGTTGAATTATTTAACGCATTGCCTTTAATTCTAAAAAAGTTGCAGTAGGTAACGGTAGTTTTTTGTTTGTATATTTGTTATTGTATATTTTTCTTTATGAACTTTGTTTTCTTCTTCTCTGCAACTACATAGCTGTAAAAAAATTTCCTGCAGTAAAAAGTTACCGCTTGGCACAGCAGAAAACGAAACGAACCTTTTTTTACCATTGTAAAAAATATCTCACCATAGAACTTTGCTAGCGTTTGGCGAAGACCTTTATAGTCTATTTACCCCTAACTTTAACATTTTTGTATCGATATTTAATTGTATAGCAGAAATTAAAGCCATGCTAATTTTTTCTTAATATATTCTGTTATATTTACAATTTACTTATTACAATAGTTTCAATTTTAAACAATAATTTCTGACATAATAAACAGTTGAATGTCGCATTATATTTGCAATTAAATGTAGTTTAGGAATCCTACATCAACTTAAAGCAATGTAATATCAGAAGCAACTGTAAAATAAAATTATAAACAAAAATATCTGCAAAGATTTAAAATTTTTCTTAAGTTTGCGGTAATAGACTCGCTGTTTTACGTTTACGTTTTATTATATTGTAAATTATATATCGTCTGTAAATCCTCTTTTTGATCGATTCAGAAATGTTAAAGTGATTTTTGAGGGTGTATTTTTATTGTTCTACTAGACCAGCATATAAAAATTGAAAACCACACCCCAAAGTGTAGTAAAATTATTGCCAGAGGTCATAAAAATAATTGAAAATTTAATTTCTTACACATATCAATTTTTGCAATATTATTATCAACAAAACATGACGGGTCTCGGCATAATGTGGTGAGTTATTTCAACTTACCACTCAGATATGTAAATATTCGTTAGAGAAGGCGTACAGTCTCATTTCTTACAAATTATATACTATTAATGTAAGTTTGGAATTGTTAAAGGCTTTCGAAGTTTATTACCAGAGCAAAAAATTTGACCACACTCAAATAATTCATGTTTTACATTGTTCGCTATGTAAAAGTTCACTTTACCATAATGTTGAGCCTGTAATGAATGTGTTAGCTACGCGCCGATCATTACATAGCTATTTTTAAATATTTATGACCTAGATTCCTAACGTACTCATTTTAATGTTGCCTCATACAACGATACAACGCTGTAGTTTTACATGCAAGTGCAGGCTTTGAAAATATTTAAAAATAAATGCTCTAGTTTTCCACTTTCCGAAAAGAACCAAAAGAATGTTAGTCTTTCAACGAAAAAAAAAATGCGCACACACATAAATATAAATTGATATTCCTTATATTATTTACTATGTAGACAAATTAACGCATGCAGTGCTGCGAAAAAAAAACATTATTAATTATTTAAGAGTCTGTACCTAAAAGTATCTTTTGGATATGTAAAATGCATCTGTAAAGCTTCCAATAAAAATATCAAATAATAAAAGTAAATTTAGTGGGATATTTTGAAACCATTAAAAATATGGCAAATTCGATAAACTGCCGATTTTGATGAAGGTAATTGTAAGTAAAATAACTAACGTAGAATTAAAAATAATAGCTTGTCGGCATATTTAACCTTAAAATAATATTTTTGAATTTTAAGATTTTAAATTACGAGAAATTTATTTACTTTGTGTACTCATACCTCTGGGCAAGATTTCCAGTTATAATATATATAAACATTTGAAGCATTCTACTTAAAAAAATTGAATTAAAATTGTACATTGAAAATTTTTGTACAGCATTAACTGAAGGTGATTCATGGATTGTAATATAATACTTGCGGACTATTTTTACAATTTTTGTCTGTCCGTTTGTCTGTTTGAACTCACTAATCTCCGAAATTACTGAATGGACTTTAACTGATGAATAGACAGCAACCTCGGACATAACATAGGATATATAAATCAAAAGAGTAAATGGCAAAAAAAAAACAATTTTTGTGGAAATGTTTTAGGATAATTTTCTTTTATTTATTTCATTTTATTTTTTGTTTATTGATTGGCTTTTAATGCGTATAAGTGCTGGCAAAAATTTTGGAACGAATTAGTTTCAAAATCAGATCAGCACCACAACCAACATAACAACGCAACTTTTTGTTAAGAAAAACTCTATATATGTAGGTTGAAGATTATTAGCACTCAAATTGTACGGAGTTTTGTAGTCAATTTATTTTCAGTATATCAAAGTGCAAGTTTCAAGTGACTGAAAATTCCTCCTAACCTCAAAAACTGATTTGTGGGCTTAATTGCCGAGTGTGTGTTGATTTGAATGGAAATAATTTTGATTGAATTAATTTTGATTTTTAAATTAGCCATGAGGATAGCTATAGTTTCTCCTATTTTTGAAGTTCCATACATTCTCTGACAAATTGCATTTATTATTTATTACTATTTATTTTATAATAACTTGTATACATTTCAAACTTTATTTTTGTATGTCCATACATATTTATTTAAGTGTTACACAATTTCAATTTAAACTAATCAGTTCAATCATTTATCATATTTCAGCTAAATTAACAACAATTGTGCCACAAAACAACAACAATGATAACAATAAAAAAAAACACAGTTAGAATGATGAAGTATTTCTTATGCAATTAAGGTAATTACCAACACTACGTATATATTATATACATGCTTATATTTATGACATTTACATATACAGTCATGTGAAAAATATGGTGTTAAAAGAGTTTTTGACTACTTTTCTTTTGACTGTTTTATGTTTATTATTTGTTTACGAAAAAAATTTGTACATAATAGTTTGTATTGAAGAAAATTTATAACCCGTTAAAGAAAAAAAAAGTATAAAAAAAACAGTCATTTCAAGCAACTTGAAGCTTGCATCTTATTGTACTAGAATTTAATGGGCTATAAAACTGCATACTTTGAAATGATTTGCACGTCAGAATACAAACTTTGTTGTAGTTGTAAACATTTTTTGAATATTCATAATTTTTCTATCGCAAATTTCCACAACTTTACCAGCGAAACAAAAACATTTTTTTCGGCATTTTGGTTATGTTTTACTTCAAAATTATGGGAATGATTTGTTCCCGCGAAGTTAGCGATATGACCGTATACATTCTTCTTTCTCCCGTATACTTTTTTACAAATGGCGAGATCTGCCACTTTACTGAGGGAAAACGCAATCTTGTATTATTTCATACTTGTCAAAGTGTTGTGTCACTATTTTTTCCACATGGCTGTATATTGATGTTTAGTATAATCGTTAAATGTATTCATATTTGTCTAACATTTACTATTCCTTGCTGTCCATCATTCATTGACTCACATATTCATTCATTTATTTTATTCTCTCATTTAGTCTAATTGGAATTTTCTTCACTTTTCATTCTCAATTTCATTTTCATTGCATTAGCCACATGCAGGCATCAAAGGTCCACATCTTCATACATACATGCATTTGTATATAGTATATGTACATATGTACATATATGTATGTATGTACGTAATTTCTCACTCAATCACTCACTCAATTGGCGGCTGTCATTCTCACATTCATTACAATCAATTCAGTAAGCCTGCCTGCCTGCCTGACTGCCTGCCACGTTTCAATTTATTTATGTGCCACAACACAAACAGCAACAAAAAATGCCATAATAAATAACTGCATATGGTCATACAATTATGTATGTATATGTACATATTTACATATACATATGTATACTATTGTGCTTGCAACACCACCAACACAATCATTGCAGCTGTCACAATTGTGGAAAATGTTGCAAGTGCGTCACTAGTGCCACTGCCATTCCACACAGACGCATACAACACACACACACACACAATTGAAAGTAAGTTTGTAAGTGAGTGTAAATCCATCTACATACATACATGCAGGCAAACAAATTTATTTGTATATGTATAGGAGCTTATGTAAGCTTTTCTACCATAAGTACAGGGCAATACAAATTATTCTACTAAACTAGATTTCCCGCACTCGAGCCACATGTACGAGTACATAATTGTCTGCAATTTGCCACAAATTGTTGACGATATGTCATATAAAAAATTGCATAGCATTTGCACTCCTTTGTGTTAATGGTGCGATTGCTGTATGCTATGCAGAAGTGCTCATTTCGTTGCAAAGTGTATGTAGAAAAATTGTAAGCAGATAAAATGTACATATATACCAACTGGCCCATAGTTCCAGTTTCAATTCCCTGCACATTTTTTCTACATACTCGTGTTCGCTTTTATTCCTGTCTGCCACGAAGGCGTGGATATCAAAAACGCCTACGCGACATCTGGTATGGATAAAAGTGGTCAATTCCTATACTGCTGGAACCTTTTGAAGTTTTTTGACGAATTATTTCATTGCAAATTGCTAGAAAAATGATTTGGAAAATATATGTAACTGGGAGCGTGGACTGCCTACGCACAGGAAAAGTGAAACTTCATTGGGAAAATTAAAGAGGGGGGATTTTATATATTATGTACATAATTATAATAATAATTATAATTTCTTTGCACGAACTGTGTTAGTAAAATATTTTTTTTTTTAAATAGTATTCAACTTTTTTAACTGGGAACAAGGAAGTACAACAATTTTTTCAAAATTAAGATTTTTCTAAAAATCTATCAGCCTTAATAATAATAAATAATAATAATTTGGTGTTTATATCATATAGTTCGATGTTTAGCCAAATTTCCCTAACAATTTGTGGTGTGCGTGTTGATGTTGTAACACAAATCGCAATTGATTTTTGCGAGAAGTTCTTTCAGGGCAGAAATCTACTCGGAGATTTGAAACTGCATTCCACAAGAAGTGTATCTTCAAGTAGCGATCAATTAAAGAACAGTTTTTACCAATGAAAATGGATTTAATGTTTTTCAAAGTCTTCTCCGAGGTAATCAATACACTTCTGCACTGATTGTCATTCTAAAGTTTTTACGATCGAAACATTATCCTTAACCTCAAGGAATGTTGGGTCGTAGATAAACGCACGGTATACATATAGGGATACTGCCACCAGTTTTCCACTTGTCTGAAAAATGTATTTTTTTTTAGATACTACTGGATACTTCAAATCACCAATAAAGAAGTGAAATTATTACTCAACGTTTGATAAAGACATTTTGACAGAAGAAGTTTTTCTTGACCTCATACAGTAAAATATAATTATTTTCTCATTTACATCATATAACTAGATGTTTGGCTGAGCTTATCCTACAATTTGTGAAGTCCGCCATGATGTTGCGCGTAAAGGGGGCATATCTCCTAAATCGGCTACGACGATCGTCGGAGCTATACTGAGCTTTTAATTTGTTTGTCATGTGCCTTGCAGTTTTCCTAAACAAATTTTTTTAATACCTTGTTTCTTAAAATATTTATAACCAGGCTATCCTTAAAACTTAGAGAATAAAAAAAATAAGCTTAATCCCTGTCGGACTTTCTTTTAGAACGCCACTTTTCTCTGAGTGTATATTGGATTTGCAAAGCCCGTACATTCCCTAAACGTTTTATGTTGTAGAATTCTAAGAGTGAAATATACCAAATATTGTCCCGGTACAATTATTATTCTTCGTTGGTTAAGGTGAATATTGCACCTTTTCCTAATCCGCGGAAAGATTATTTTTTGCCATTTTATCTCCATTTACATTTTCTACAATATCAGTGTGACTCAGAAACCAGAGAACTCGGACTACAGTGCCTAGACCAAGAGTGTTTAGCTTCTAAAGGTTTCCATTACCAATTTTAGATTACCTGATGAGATTAGAGGGCCCTAATAGCCGCTTGGTCATCCGTCAAGATCGCAATGTTCCGGGTAATATTGATACTCAGTTCAGCACCTTTTCCTTTTGGTACTCAGTTCAGTACCAAGACCTTTTATGAAAATAAACTCTGGTTGAATAGGTAAGTAACCCCTAGGTATTGCAATATCAATGCACATACGTTGATTTTCAGCATTCCGAGAATAAAATACTCTACTGACCACTATTCCAGTAGATTTTAGTCGCTTAAACATTATATCAAAATCTACCTTTTCTGTTAACGGAAAAATAAAAACATAGCGACAAGAAATCAGACCTATAATATGTGATTACTATTTCATTTGTACAATCTTCTGCTGAATCCGAATATAAAAATAAAAAAGTAAAACGATTTCTGAAATATACATATGTAGCTAAATTTAGATTTTTTGAGATATAAAAAAGGGTTATGTCACATATTTGTAATTAGCTCTAAATATAGTTGATTGATTTCAAATATCGATTTATTACTATTAATTATTTATCCAAAGAATCATTGATTTAGGGATTTATCGACAATTTTACCAAATTTTACTAAAATTTTAGCAAAGAAATTACAAAAATTTCACGAATTTAATCGATTAAGTTTATGTGCAGAGGTCGGCAAGTGAAGTGCTACCAACCATACATACTTTTGTATTTATTATGATACTCATGACAACTGAATCGACTTTATTCTAATGACAGTTAAAGAGTGAGGTGAGAACAAAAAAATATGAAAGTATGTACATATGTATGCTCTGATAAAATTGATTCAACGTGAATGGGCCAAAATTGCATTTGAACAGGAAATACCTCATTTTCTTACCTTCTAAAAGCCATAATCTAGCCAAAATATAGTCACATCGAGCAGAAGTAAATGTATCCTAATTGTTTGACTGTTTTCACATATTTTTGTCATTCAATCAATTAATCAAAAAAAAAGCACAAAATCAGATATGGTCTGTTGAATAGGCAACACTTAGAAAACTGCTGAACCCTGTATTTTTGCAGTGCTGCTTATAATTTCTACAACTATGCTTCAATTCAGAAAAACATGATTTTCATTCATTTGTAAAATATAAAAAATCCAAAAATTAAACATGAATCAAGCATATTCCTTATGTTGATATATTTACATCGGAGATAAGTTTTATCTGAAATTTGGCAAAATTGTCGATGAACCACTGTATAGTTCCTAATTCAAAAATCCCATTAGAATAGAATGTTATCGGTTCACTATCTTAAGTGACTGATATTTTTTTGAGATCTCAAAAAAACTAAATTTAGCGATATTTCAAAAACTATTAAAGTTTTTTTTTTTAATTCAGACTTCACATTCGGATTCCGCGGAACATTAGAATTTATCTCAAACGTCGCGGGTTACGCATTTTTTTAATATTGTAAACTTGTGTTGGAATAACTTTTCGATAACCTAAAAAAAATGTTGCTTATGATGTTCTCTTAAAATGTTAAAGTTTTCACCCTTCTTCTCATTTTCACAGTCGGTAAGTTTACTTCATGCGCAGACATATGAACAGACAAGGCTTAACAATCATAAAACCAGCAAAACTAAATATTTGTATATTTTAGTACAACAGCATACATAAATACGTACATACATACATATGTACATTTGTTTGTATATCAAAACGTATGGCTGAGCAAAAAACGAGTCATCGCAACTGAATGCAACCTACAATACAAAACTTTAGTATGAGAGAATATCGTCCATACAACTTCAACGATGAAACGATGATGCCAATTTTGATGTCAAAAAACGTCATAAGATGTTCAAAACAACAGTAAAAAATGCAATAAAATACTCGCTCCAAAAATGTGAATATGCACTCTTAATAAAGTTGCGACTTGTAAACAAGTTTATAATTCAACTGATAACACAATTGTAAAATAAATGGCGCAAAGATTGCTACAGTCGTAGCAATCAGTCGTACATATAAACACATGAATGTTCATCTTTTCATATGAATGTTTGTAGATACAAATGTATGTATGTACATATGTAAAATTTACAACCAACAATTCTACAACTTTGTACACGCCCTGCAGTGAAACTTACTAGTCCTAAACTAATTTACTACATCGCAAGAATCGATAGGGCAGGGGCATTGGCTTGCCAAACTCGTGGTGTTAGGTTTAGTGCCGGGCGATTCCGAGTAAAAGAAATAAAATATTCTCTCGAAATTCCAAGGAGAAGCGAGTATTTGGTACGGTTCCGTTTCTCAACAAAGTTGTAGTGGAAATACTTAGATTATATCGAAATAGCTAAAAAAAAATATTATAAAATGCTATATTTAATTGAAATACAGTATATAAGATTAAATTAAAAAATCTACGCGGTTTCCAGAAACAGGTTTCATTGAAAACAAAGTAATGTATTCATTTATTTATTATTTTTTCGATGTTGCCTGTTTCTTTGAAACCTTTTTTGCTTCTTTCGGGGGCGTTTTTCGGTTCTGTAGGAACCGTTTTCGGTTTTTTTTTCGGATCGGGTTTTTTGGAATCGAGTTTTGGTTCCTATAGATCCGTGTTTCAATTCTTTTAAGGCCCGCATTGCTCGGTTAACATAAAAACACATTTTTTTATATGCATTTATCCAAGTTTTTTCCAGCTCGCTTCCGTTTTTATCTGATTAGGTGAAATTTTGTAAACGATTTGAAACTAACTTTCGAATAGCTAAAAATGGAACTTTTAACACAGCTTATCTCCCGTTGCCAATGTAATGCGAAGAGAAAATGAATCCGCTAAGTCTCGCGGCGGTCCAGATATTTGGAAAATTCCCATTTATATTTCGATTTGACTGATCATACATGCACTAACTGCACAAATAATGGCACCACATGGCCCTGATGATGGGATATTAGAAGATTTAATTTTTTGATATGATTGAAATCGCCTGACAAACATGGGCACTCGTAATATCATCAAATATGGGAACAGTTAAGAAAACCCTAGTCGACTACCAGTAAATTTTCGATTTTACGACTAGTTCTTTTTTCAAGTTTTTTAAGAATTTGCTGTCACTATTCGTATAATTTCGGTTAGTCGATTTTTCGACTACTCGATGGTGAGCGGTTGGTCGAATGTGAACGGTTAATCGAATAGTTGCTGTTCGACTATAGACCATCAACAAAGTTGCTAATTTTTAGCAAGAGCTCTAGTCATAAGCTGCAGGCGATCGGTGTTCTTATTTACCCTAAATTTTGCCTTTCGTTTTATCACTATTCTTTGACAGATATTCGATCTGGACTACCGCCAACAAATCCCATTAAATACAGTTTATAAACTAGTATGATAATTTATTACTTTGACTTTTTACTACAGGGTTCATACATTCACGTATGTATGTATGTACATATATGTACGGACAACTCCAGACTTCATATCAAGAAAAATAAAGAATTATATTTTTAAATAATGCCCAACAACCCGTTCGAAGCTAAAATGGCAATGCCAACAACAATCCAAAATTAACGGCTTCAGTAGTAGAAAATGACAACTCACTGCAAATAGGCTCGCATGCATCTGATCACATATGTACTTAGTTATGTTTGTATGCAAACGAAAACGACATAGGCCGCCTAGAAAAAACGATCGAAAAAACTACTAAGCAAGATAGTTTACAAAAAGATTATGAACTCTTAGCTGTTCGAGCTAGGAAATTGGTTTCGACAATACATTTTTACAGTTACTCACAGTGAAAATGGTCCAGTGTAATTTTTTTCAATATGGGCAGAATTTTACATGTTAAATTTCTGTATAAAAATATAGTTCATTCAATAACACAAACCATACAAGCTAAAATTTTAAGCCTTCTAAATATTTTACGAAAATTTAACACACTCTCAAAATGTTCAAAAGTTGTTCGGGTGTTTTTTTCAATACAACGCAGGCACGAAATTATATTTTATATGGAACAAGATTGTCTGCAGCAAAAAATATTTAGGAATTTGTATGTAATTATACTGGAATTGCCCGCAAAACTTCTGAAAATTTTGAGTGAAAAATTTTAAATTTTAAAGTCAATTTTTTTAAGTTAGTTAAGTTTTCTTTAAATATTTAGTAAGTTTAAAATTTTTAATTATTATTAATCTTATTGAATGTACTATATTTTTATAAAAACAAAGTTATATTAAAATTTTAATGTCGATGTTTTGAAGTTTATTAAATTTTCTTAAACAGTTTAGTTAGGAAAATGTTATGAATGTTGAAAAAAATTAATCCCAGACCATTTTCACTTTGGGTCACTGTATGTACTTACACATTGGCGAACAAATAGGGTGGGTGAGATATTAATGGTGGCAAAGAGTTTCGAAAGTCATGCCAAATTGGCAATAAGTGGGTACATATTTGCACTGCATTTTGACTACTCTAAATGTACATATGTATGTAGGTAGGACATTTTTATTTATCTGCAAAAGTTCATAATCGACAAGTAAATACTTCGTTACTCCAATTAGTGAAGTGCGTTTTGTTGAAAAGTAGACGGTTTTTACATACATATGTACATATGTCGAAGAAATGTATTGGGAGATTTAACATTGACTGCAAAGGAGTTAACGTTATAAGAAAATTGTTATCATAAGTATAAAACAGTTGGTTGAGATATGTATATCGGGCGATTCATTTAGTGGAACTTTCTTCAGCAGTTATTTTAGGCAGATCATTCGTACGTCTGTTTAACTGAATCGATGTTCAAAGATGATCCTCATCTTTATTACGCGTCATTCGCCAAATTCTGCTCAAAAATTTCGTTTGAGATACAAACTAAAACTTCAGAATTAAACATCTTTGACAAAATGCTTTCTTTTGTTTCTTGAATGAAATAATTTTTTTGTATTACAATTATGATAAACTTATAAAATTAAAGTTGTAAGTATATTTGTTTTATTTTAAAGAAAGTATCTCTTAATGAATATAGATACAAGTCAATTATTTGTAAAAAAAAATAGCTGTCAATGATCTAGTAGATTTATCTCAGCGTTCTGCTATAATGAAATTGAGTCGATAGTTTTATGATCACAAGCAAAATGGCTTTTTATCAACCACCGTAGCGTTTAAGCGCTTCGTTCGGTGTGTCCCGGGTTCGAATCTCGACAAATAATAACAAAAATTATAGAAAAATCTGTTTCTATTAGCGTCACCCCTCGGCAGGCAATGGCAAATTTCAGAGTGTATTTCTGCCAGGAAAAAACTTCTCACAAAATTCGTCTGTCATTCCGATCCCTCAATTTGTGGTACAACACCAAGGCGCACATCGAACAATATAGGAGAAGTTCGGTCAAACATAGAACGTAATGATTTAAGAGCCTAATTATAATTATTATTAAACTTCATGAGTTTTTGAATTTTTGGTCGATTTTTATACTGAGTCAGAGGTAAATAAGTACCTGAGTTTTTAATAACTTGACTGTTACATTATATAGCTCGATGTTTGGCCCAACATGATTGATGTTCTAGTAAGCCCCCGGTCGCGATTTGAATCCATGGCACTATGTGGGAAGCACGCGCACTTGGACACTGTAGATGATAACTCCGTTAATATCCTATCATTGATTTCGAAAACTGATTGAAAAAATATTTACAAACGCTATTTCTCGATTTCGATAAATGTAAAATTAATATGCATTCTTAATTTCAATGAAATGTATTGAAACCATTTTTTTTTAATTCATACATAGTACATATTTACATTCTGAATTTTAACCAAATCGAGCCCTAAACTTATAAAAATATTTTTGTACCAAAGCTTTCTTAAATACTTTTTTTTTGGTACCCATATTCTACCATGAAATTTTTTTAAATTATTGTAATATGATTCATATTTTTAATGAAATCTTGCTTCTTTCTTTTGAAACCATTTCACTTCATATTCATATTTTAATATTAAACTTATTGCTATTTTTCCACTATAAATCAGGCTTCAAAATTGTTTTTGTATTTTGTACTATCTAACATTCGCCGCAGCGATTTATAAAAAAATCAACAACACAAAACCTTTTTCTAGTTAATATTTTGATAAAATATACCCTATGTTTACGTTCGAAGTTACTGCCTAGACACCAATTAAAGTCCCATCCACTTTCTTTTTGTTCTGCTGCTTTTCCGACAGGGTGAAAAGTCCCATTTAGTAGTTTCGAAGGCTAATTAAAACAGACAACGGGCAAACAGGCAGACTAAGATTTCAAATATGGTCCAATGGTATTCTATTACATTATTTGGTTATTATTTTAAAGAAATTTTTAATGCACAGGCTTGACTTTTCTACTGCCTTATTTTAATGTAGATTTGTTTTTGAAAATTAGATGGCAACCTAAGTTTTTTTTCGCAGCGAAAATTAGAAACGCTATTTGGATGTTTTTTTTTTTTTGAATTCATGTCGGAAGAAATACCTTCTTTTGTTTAGTTACGTATATGCAGATATATAATACGTATATAAATTATAATATTTATTAAAATATAAAAATGTTCCTCAGCCATAATAATTCCATCGCTTTGCATAAAAATATGTGTATATAAAAATGGATACATAGTATGTACATATTTCCACTACATACCTAGCACATGTAGAAATGTAGAAGAAATATTCGTACGCTTATCGAGGACAAGATGTGAACCCAGTATAACAAAATATCCACTAAGAGCGTGTAAATGCATTTGACCTCATTAATTGTGTCAACAACAAGCAGCCGCCCCAACACGATAACAACAACAACATAGTTGCTCTCACACAACAAACACTTTACACCTTGGGAGCAGCACTGCCATGCATGTACAATAAAATATATGCACCTGAATGCTATCAAGCATTCTTATAAATGATAGATCTACTAGGGAGGGACAAATTTGCGTTCTAGTATTATATAAATCTAGACATAATTATTAGAAGAGGCGCTCGGGAAACCATATTTTATGAATAATTAAATAATTTAAGTGTAGTGAAGATGTACACTAATCAATTCCAAAGGCGAAGAGTTGAAACTCCTTTCCGACGTTTGGTTTCTTACTCATTTATTTAACATGCCGTTTTGTAATATTCTTCCGAACGGTTTATATATATTGCGTAGTTACTTTTGGCTGGGATCGACATCGACTGCGCACAAAAACTTCTTTTTGATACACTTGCACAAATGCGACCCAATATTAGGCCCGTTTCTTGGTAACCGAGTTGCAAAAGAACAGTCGGTAGGATAACGAATTGCATGTAAAGCAACAACACTAACTCGGAAAATATCGGAGTTGAGCCAACTCGGTAAAATGGTATCCGATGTATTGTTGGGAAGTGAAAAAACTGCACTATTGTGTTTATCACTTAATCCGTTTTTATTTGCAATAAAGATACGAACAGGGTTGCTTTTGCACTAAATGAAATTTTTTTCCGATTTGGAGCGTTCTTTTGCTAGTCGATTACATTAAAACGGGGCCATTGTGGCCAAAATTAACAATACATTAAATTTGTATTGGGCAAAAGCGCTATTTTGATTTTTTTTTTAATAAAGCCTCTGCATGATAGTTAGAGGGGAATTTTTAACAAAACGTGAATCCCTTCCTGTTTCTCAAAACGTTTACAAACTTGTTTTTCATATTTTGTTTAATTCAGTAGTAGATTTCAACCGAGATTACTCAGTTCAAACTTTGCCCTGTTTGCCGTTTAAACTCGTTATGTAGTTTTTCAGTCAAATTTAAACATAAAGTAAAAGAAGTTTAAGTCATCTTTCGGTAAGGAGTGAGTTTAACTAAAGTGAGTTTAACTAACCCGCTATTTAGCTTTCTACCCAATTCTTAAAATAACGATTGAATTTGTATGGCGCTTATTACGAGTTGCATCCGACGTTCGTTGCGTAGCGAATTTTCAGTTGAAGGCAATTTTACTTTCGACGCTTAAAATGTAAAAAATTTGCTATTGTTAGTTGCTCCTTGTAGAACCGCCATTACTTTTCAACTTTTTTGCTAATTTTAAACAAGTTTAAGGTTGTGAGTACTAAAAACAATTGCAAAAGCGACCGAACTAAATTCTTCTCATTTTTAATATTAGCTGGTAGAAATACTGGCGCGAAGTCCTAGAAAAAATAAAGTCGGCTTTAAAGTCAAATTGAGCTTCAACTAACTTTAAGGTCGACTTTAGTTTGACTATGAAACTAATACTTATAGGTGTCAGAACACCAAATGAAAATTCGTTCGATCAGCTCTTTCGACCACAGTAGAAGATCGAATACAACTCATGATAAGGGCCTATAACTCCAAAATATGCATACGATGGCCGTCCGTCCATTAAAAGAAACTTTCTTAATTTCAGCCTTCTGTCATATAATAATTTTTAATAACTTAAGGACGGCTTTTTGTCTGGCTAGGGAAAATTCTATTCCGAGATTGTTCATCTGCCGCTCTTCTATTTGCAAAAATAGAGTTTAATTTTTGAAACTACTATATATTTGAAAAAATGTAAAAATTATCTAAATTATCTGTTGTTGAAGTGTGCGTTTTGGGCTCAGCGCTAGCGAATATTTTTCTTAGGAATTTCGGAAAAAAAATTTTAAAAAATATTGTACACAGAAGAATTAGAGCACTAGCCTGGGTAACTAAACAATTTTGCAATTTCCCTTCCCTTTAAAGGATAATTTGGAAGAATTTTAGGAGCATACAAATTTTGATCTCTGGTGAATCATAAAAAAAAGCAAAGAATTTTCTTCGTAGCTTGTTTTTTTTTTTGCTCGAATCCAAATTTAACATTACATATAAAAGATGCATGGTTTGTTCGGATGCTTAAAACTTGAAAACGACTATACCAAATGGGATACTTCCTTCTGCGGGTTTGTTGGCAATTGCTTCGCGAAGGTTTAGAAAAAATAAAATTCGAAAAATTCTTAACAGGTGGCACTCTAGGCACTCATTTGATTTTTCAGTTCAATGCGTGGCGTAAAATCACATCGTTGCATGGGTTGCCATATAAGCAGTTTTTAAAGAGAGTTACCAACTTTTTAAAATCTTATATTCAATTAAAGTAATATTGCATAATGGGTTTCAAAAGAAAACTTCATTTTCAAAATATCGTTAAAGTAGGTTGCCACCTGCTTGAACGAAAATTAAGTAAAACCACTGAAAATTTGCGTATTTGTAGGGAAGGTTCTAGACAGAGCTTTGTTTGCTTGGAAGAGGGTTACCACCTGTTTGCTAAATCAAATAAAATGATATATAGTTATAGGTTGTCAAACCGTTCGTTTCGCTAGGACTTAGTTTATAGGTATATTTTGAAGAGGGTTGCCACTCTTGCAAAAGTCAAATTTAATTTAATTATACACAAGCTTATAAAATATCAAAATATCAGTTTCAAACGTGCGTTTAACAAGTCAAATTTAATAAAAATATACACAAGTTATATGTATGTGAGAGAAACCGGAATGTGTTTTCTGGATACATACATATACCAAGGGGAATAAGTAAATATGTAAATATAGCTAGGACAATGTATGTAGTGATGGAGTCGAGATCTTTCGAAATATGTATTTGGCACATATGATTTGATTTATCTTCAAAACATAAATTACCCACATAAATGTAACTATTTTATTTGAAAATTGGAGCGATAGGTGCCGCTGTAGGCGTGATATTTCTTAAGTTGTATTTGGTGTACGATTTCATTCAATTGCAAAACACATACCATCTGGAACCGAGATGTAATATACTTACATATGTGCATACAAACATAAATTCATAATCGCATTCTCAACATTTTTATGAGCTCAAGGCTCAAGGTTAGAAGTTATTTGAAAAGCAACAAATACAGCGGTGGAAGTTATAGCTGCTATTTCGGAGATCACCACATCTCTTCAGCAGAGATATTTTTACTAAACTTCCATGGGATTCGCACCCACGTCCTCTACCACGACAAGCAAGCACGTTAACCACTTGAACCAAGTAAGCAATGTAAATTGTTCTCCCCTCTTCATCTGTCCATTCCGTGGGTACAAATAACAAAATATTGAAAAATGTTTGTTGATATTAATATAAATAAGCCGAAAAATTAATATACATATGTATAAAACAAAAATCATGAAATTTAATTACATAATACTGCTGGTTCACCCTAATATGTACATATCTGTGTCAATGTACTTGCAATAAGTAATGTTATTATTGTTGTTGCCCGCATATCCATTCATAGTACGTTGCAACGGTACAAGCGCTCCCGCGAACATTTGCTTGCCTGTCTGTCTGTTTATCTATTAATTGATCAGGTATTTTACCTACATACATGCTTGCATATATCTATACGTACTTACTTACATACATATATATTACTTAAAAACATGCATACATACACGTATGTATGAGTTAATCTGTGTGTATTTTGCAATCATTATTTTCAGTTTCGTTTTCATTTGGAATTTCATTTCCATTTCATTTGGAATTTTTGATCAAACACATTCGCACACACCACTATAAATAAACAGCGCAATAGTAGGCATTGCAACAATAACAAAAGTTGTTGCAATTGCATCTTTGTTTGTTTGCATCGATGCATATTTGTATGTAGTATGTTGTAGATGCATTTAGGTCGTTGTGTATGAATTGATTTGGGTGCTTCTGCTGGCTGGCGCTGCTGTTGCTTTTGCTTTTGCTGTTGCTGCTGTCGATGGCATTGATCTGCAATGTAGCATTTCAAATAGTCGTTGCAATGGCAACAACAAAAATAGCAAATTATTCAACAACTTTGCAACAAATCAACCATCGAGTTGCATTCATTGATGAATGTGAATGCCGTTAGAAACAATCGTTTTCGGATGTCTATGACAAAACAGTGTTTCGTGGATATGTTGGAATTAAGTAATAATTTTCGTAATAGTAATACAAATATTTTGGCACAGAATTGTAAAGTATTCATTACTTTTGTAATTAAATACCAGTTAAGTATAAATACTCAGTAATTAAAAGAATAAATAAATACCAAGTGCAATTACTTTTTATTCGTAATTGGGAATGAATGTTTATTTTTTTTTTTGCAAATACTTCAATTATTTTCAATTACTTCCAATATAATACACAAAATTTTGTTGAGATATGAATTCTAAACCCTTATTAAGTACACAACCAACAACAACTACAAGCACAAACTTTATATTTGGTTCCTTATATTTCGGACACACTAGAACGTAAATTATGTATTTTCGTCCAAATTACTTCGCATAGGTTGCTTATTCCTTTGATCAAAGGTAAAAATGTAAGAGATTGTGCACATTTTTATTAAATAATTTTTGTTTTTAATTTATGGTCTAGAAGCAGTAAAAATCAAGAAACAATTGAGCGAAATGCTAATATTGCTTACATACATCGCCCAGTGCGGTTACGGGAGAACACATTTTTCGATTATCAGCGGTAGAATTAAGAGCCGACACTTTTTGTTCGTGATTTCGATCTTAATTTATGATAAAATAGTTTCAGTTTATCGACAGATTTTACAAAACGAAATTACTTAGTTGCATCGTAATTTGCTGATAAACTAAGCATGAGCCATAAATAACGATAGTGTGGCCGGAGTTTTAGCTACAAGATCAGTAGCATAGAATAGTACGAATAGTAAGTATTCTACCGTAATACCGGCATATTTTAAGTAAAGTTAAATGAAAAATCAATTGGGTGTAAATAAATGTATCGAATTGATTTTTGAACAATATGACTAAAATTCAGAATTACACCAGTTCCAGCGCTTTTGAGCATATCAAGCATCAGTTCTTTCACTTGTAGTCAAGATTTTTATGAACACGAAATATTAAAGCATAGGCTAACATTGCATATCGCATCTTAAAACAAGAAGAGTCACAACTAAAAATTTTCATAATTACAGGAGAGGCAAACAACCTTTTTCAAGAGCTAAATATTTTAAAATACTATGCAAATAAAAACGGATAAGGTGTTAAAGTAAAATATCCCATATATTTTATTCGGGCTCATTCACAATAGCGTAGTTTTTCACTTCCCAACACTACATCTCAGGTCGGATATCATATTTTTCCGAGTTAGTGTTGTTGCTTTACATGCATTCGTTATCCTAGCCTAGTATCCTTCTGCAACTCGGTTACAAAAAAACGGGTCTAATAATATTATATGTATAAAATTTTAGTTTCACTTGGAAGAAAGATTATTGAAAAGAGAATTCCTACATATTTTATAGCGATTTTATCTTCTAATTGCATAGTTAAACACCAATGTTGAGTTAAGAATATGTAATCACAGCTATTATTAAAAAACAAAACAGATGACATAGGTATACAATCAAACCAACATATTCCAACAAGTTCCGAGCCTTCGCCAACAACTTCTCCCATGCTTTCAGATGTGATCGCTAAACAATTTTTTTAATGCTAGTTTTTTTTTCAAATTTAAACTGCGTGATATATCATTGTAAATTAACACCACAATGACGTATTCAGCTCCAGCCGAGAGAATCTTTTCGATAGCTAATATCGTGAGTAATCTAAAGACCAAAGACTTGCCGAATTTTCATTTGAAAAACTTTTCATTTCAGTGAGATTTTGTAAAAATTATCATATGTGAATTCCTTTGATTAATTTTCAGCAAATATAGAAATCATCTTTATAACATCGTCTGGCATAACTTCAATAATGAAACAGACAACACAGATAAATTTTTCAGCCCTAAAAACAGTAAAAATACTATTTTTTCAATTATAAACCATAAAATATAGCAAAGCGTTTACGACAGCGCCATCTAGCCTAATTTTTAGGTAAAAATAAGCATCAAATTTCTAGAAGAATTTCACAAATGAACATTATTTGATCGAGTATTACACACTGTATGCAGGGTAAACTCAAATAAAAAATTATTTATGAACTTAAGAAAACATCTACCAAATTTAAAAAAAAACCACAAACTTTAGATACGCATAACAAATAAATCAGATATATGGGCTAAAAGTCCTTTTGGGATTTTGTTATGGGAAGTATAGATTTTTATTAACTTTTGGTTTCATCAATTCATAGAATCTTCTAACACTATGTAATTTTTGTGAGAATATTTTTGAACCCAGGCGCTCTGGGTGAGCAGTGATTTGAATGCTACAACTTTGAAAATCTAAACTAATTTCATATATACATAGATCATAAAATATTCACAAGCATGAGCTAAGTACCAATTCCATTTTTCTTTACCAGCTAAACTGCATGCTGTAAGAAGCTGGCAAACGTGATTTCCGAATATAATCCACTTTTTATTGCACACCTTCTTTTTTTTTTTTGATAGAAAATTTAGTTTGCGTGGAGTTTACTGTTTACGATGGCGCATAAACTCGCATTAAAGCAACCTTATAAGACTTGTGTTCGAACATACATATCTAATGGCTGTTGATGAGCTGTTTGGTAGTTCGATATAGTGATGATGGTCGATCGTTGGCACAGCTACGAGTATAAACAAAAAAATGTGTTGGTGTTGTGTTGATGTTGATGTCGTCGCATTCAATAAATTTTACTTTCACTAATTATGTCACACGTCGATGACGATGCAGACCTGCTTGCATATATTTACTTATACATATATATTTACATATGTATGTATATCTATTTAACCATTACCTTAATATGAAAAGGTGCTAACTCACATTTTTTTCGAAAAACAAGTTTCCTACATTTTCGTTTGGAAAGTTCAATAATACACCTACTGTTAAGACATATCTTATATAGATTTAATGATAAATATGGAAGTTTAAACAGAAAGATAAAAACCTTTTTAAAAAATCTATACAGATAAAACACGAGGCGTAGTAGGCATAAGTTAAAGCAAAACCAAACTATAATTTATATACAAAATCCATAGGCTTACAATTTTTTCATTATCTTAATTCATGATTCGTGCATTTCATTGAGTGAAACTCACTCTGTTTAGATATTTACTAAATACTTGCCGTTTTAATGCGCCTTTTTAACCTTCTGCTGATTGTT
Organism: Anomoia purmunda; assembly: GCA_951828415.1. Taxonomy (NCBI): domain Eukaryota; kingdom Metazoa; phylum Arthropoda; class Insecta; order Diptera; family Tephritidae; genus Anomoia; species Anomoia purmunda. The sequence goes on along the minus strand of OX639996.1, from coordinate 27,066,337 downwards.
GGTCGGACTGTTACATATCAACTTAAAAATAGGTCATATACATATGTATGTATGTATGTATGTATGTATGTACATTGAACCACGATCGAGACTATACACTATTTTGTGGCTTTACTTATTTTCAAGTAATCTTTCATCTATGTATCTTCTTCTTCTATATTTCTTTAAAAGAATCACCAAAGGAAATGTAGAATAATACATTTTTGACTGACCATTTGTCTCACTAATATCCGAAACTGCGGAATGGACTTTAATGGGTCTATATATATCTTATCAAAATATTAAATTCTTTTGAATAAAATTTTATTTTTTCAACGCCATCAACGTATGTACATACATACATACATACATATGTCGGTGTTAATTCGTTGTTGTTGATTTTTTAAAAAACGTAGTGTTGCACGCTGGGTATAGCTAGTACTTAAGAGGGTCGAAAAAAAAATCGATTTTGTTTGCTTAATCTCTTTCAAAACTATTGATTTCGGAATGATGCCAAAGATATTTCAGGTAATAGGCAAGCGCGTCGACCACGTATAAAACTTTGAAGCGCGTTTTCTGGGCAAGCCATGTTTTTGCAATTGGCGTGAACGATTGCTCGCAAATTATCTAACCTATCAAGCAGATTCAACTTCAATTTTGTAAGGTATGGAATGTGAACAAAAAATATGAATAACTATGTATGTATATTGATATTTGTAATTTCCTTAAGTGAAAATAGGCACAAATTGTAAGTTGAAAATCGACTTCAAATTTCAAACATAGGAAAAAATTTATAATTCTGAGTTTTCATTGTTACAGGTAAGAATTACGGATGCTACGGATGCTGCGACAAGCTCCACTGCAACATGGCTTCCTCTGACATTTTTCAACATTTTTGAGTGGTTCAATCATTAAAAAAACTTTCAGATATGCCCCAAAATATACTCTTTTACCCAATTGTCTACAGTGTTTATTATTCCAAAATTAAAAATTCAAAAAAGCGATTTTGTCTGCCTCTAAATGATCTGACAAGCAAATGACATTGACAATCAGCTGAGAATATTTTCAATCAATCCGTGTTTAATATATTTACAATACTAGCCTGACCGAGCTTTTCTCAGCGTTTTCGTTTCTTATAAAGATAAAAGGCAGATGAATGAATATAAAGTAGCTTGAATAAAGCATTCTTCGAATATTAAAGAAGTCTAAGTTAAAATATTCTTTCCACAAAGACTTTTGATGGAAATTACGATTTCATTTGCATGAAATTAGTATAGAACGCATAGTTCATTTCTAAAGCTCATTCAGCCTAAATAAATATTCTAATCTAACTTTATTTATTGAATAAAAAGAATGTTATAAGAATTTCGAAATGAAAGATAGCCGAAAATCTTATTTGGGAATTCGCATTAAGCAAACGTGGCTAGCATACGCATATTGTATTTTAAAGTAAAATATTATGGATTAAAATTAGACGCAACTCTTTTAAATGCAGTTAAAACTGTTGAGCAGCTGTCGAAATCGCCAAACATCTAGCGGTGTATGATAAAAATGTAAATCCCGGCCTTTTTCATCCCGAAATTCTCGGCACAAGCCGATTAAGAGCCCGGAGTTGTTGAGTATACTCATTTTTGTACAACAAGCGCACGGCACATTGAAGACGCAGTAGCGACAGAGTAAATACAACAATCGCATGTGTGTCATTAAATACCAGTTCTTGAACTATACCCTGAGAAAACAAAAGAACTTAAGAAAAACGGACGTAATTTTTTCTTCAATACCCAATATTTTCTCCTGATTGAAACTTCAAAATGAATAACGATCTACAATATATGTACATATGTATGTATATATAAAATTAAATTTGTCCAAAAGTAGTAAACATTTCTTAGCGCCATTTCATTCCCATTTGTCTTTCTTTTAATAGCTATTTTTCTTCAATCCTGATTTTATTTTTGATGGATGTTAAATAAAGTAGCACACACACACAGCAGTATTAACATATGTACATATGTGTAGATATTTAACCACCCTGCTCCCAAATAAAATTCGTAATGAATACATACATATGTACATATTTTTTAAAGTAAGCTTTCGTATTATATGTATATGTATTTATGGTTTCGTGTTACGGCATAAAGGTGCATTATAAAAATTGTTGCCCTAGTCACCACTGTATGGTTTTATTTTTCATCCCCAATATTTATGTACATTAATGTACCTACATATGTATGTATGTGTATGCCTACATAAGTCAAGTATATGTACACTGTACCAAAAAATGTTATATTGCTCAATAACGTATGTATCTTAAACAAGTTTTTTTACACTAAGTTAAAAGAAGGTTATGAAATGAAGTAACCGCATATTCTAATACAAGATTAATAGAAATAATATTTGCATCGTGTTGTACAGTATTAACCACCTGATTCTTGATAAATTTTTGAGAAACTTTGTGATGAATTACTTCAACCTAGTGCTCTCTACGCATTCTGTGCTATTATTGATCAAATGAAATATCCTGTAATTTATGTAAGCAGACTATCTGCCAAACATAATTGTAGAAAAGTAATAACTGTTCATATTGTTTTTTAAGTATTCCAAAAATAGGGGCCGTTGTTGTCGAGTGAAAACGAAAAAAAAACAGGGAAGGAAAATCTTTGGTTTATTTTTGTACTACCGAATATGCATTATGTTAGTCAGATTGTGGGTAAAAAGAAAACTACTGTTACTACCAAAAGTAAGATATAAAATAATTTTATGCTCTCAAAATCCATGCAGATAAAGGTTAAATTGTATTTTGAGCACCATGCGTCATCAGCCAACCGAATATATAAGATTCGAATTTAACTTTTCAATGTTGCTTTTCTTTATTTCTTTCTTTATATTTTCCGAAGGTTCAAGATTTGCTAACATAAAAAATAACAATTTTTTTTTTAGTATTGTATATTATTAATTCCAATCGTGGTAGCATACTAAAAATTATAATAATTTCTGTGATGGGAAACAAATTATTCATAAATAATAAAAATAATTCAAAAAAATACAGACACAAAACAAAACATAGTTAAATATCAATTGTGTGTCTCAATAAACTGCACGTGTAGATTTAATAAACAATCTTTGGCAGTTTTTCAAACTCAAGGTTAGTTTTTGTATATTTTCGCAACATACAGAAGTATAGATCTAGAAATCGCAGCGGAATGATTCCATTATCGTTGATGCAATATTTCGACGCAGGTAAGGGGTCATAATGATAAAATAAAAAATATTTTTAATAATATTATTCACGGAATGCGTACATTTTAAGATTTTTAGTATTGATCCGTTTATAAGAATTAAAAAAAGTTTAAGTAGTCAAGAGGGAGGTTTAAAGTGAAATCCCGGGTACAACAAATTTAGCACAGTCTTCTGAGATCCTAGTACAAACAAAAAACTAAGTTCGTCAATTGTGAAACGATTATTATGCTATACAATATCTTTCAAGTTTCAGAAGTGGGTTTTGAAGATTTATAATATTAAATCTTGATATTTTTCCTAATACTCATATCAAAAAAATTGTGGTTTAAAAAATTTGTGTCGAGAATTGTATATAGCGGTATCGCCCGACTACTTCTCCAAATTTTACTCATATTTTTATTATAGCTTTTGATTTTCGTTTGTCACTTGGGATTTTTAATTCATCAACCAGGTACGTCAGTAGTTACCTCAATAAAATTACGAAGAATGATTCCGAAATCAGTGACACATAACTGTCCTGAAATAACTAAAGCAATCTTTCCTTTTACAACAAATTTTCGTATTTCCCCAAACTATTTTTGCTTGTTTGATGTTTTGTTATTATTTGTAATTTTTCATTTAGTTAGTATGGCACTTAGGTTTATTAATATTAATATTAATATTTTTTTATAAAAGCTAGTGCACATCTCCTCATCATCACTTAGTCACGGAAGTCGCTAGCTTTCTCATTAACTCTTTGTCCAACTTTTTCCAATTTTTTAAAAACGTTTCAGGTGTAGAGATTTATAGTCTATTCAATTCATTACAAGAAGCTAAAGTTTCAATTAACTTTTTTATAGTTTTTTTGCAAAAAATATTTTTTTTTAATTAACACCAATTTTTATAGTTGGTTTCTGGAAATTCCTAGGAATTCTTAGCGATTGATTAAGATCTTTTGAAATATATACATACATATATGTACATACATACATATATTGAATTTTTGAGAATCTAAAGTCTTAAATTAAAGTTTTAAATTTGAACTTACATCGTTCATGTTATATGATGGTCGTTATATTGAATTTTGGAGCGTATTTTCCATGGCGATTACCTTTTAAGATTCTTACATAACTAGTTGCATACAAATGTGCATACATACATATGTATGTATGTATGTGTGCTTAAATATCTGTTTGAAATTCTCTATTTATCGGATACTGTCGCTATTCTAAAGTTTATAACTGGTTTTCTATTTGTGTACATAAATTTTGTTTTTAATGCAAATAAATTTTTTTATTAGCTCTGCTGATTTATGTAATAAAAATTCATTTCATATCATAAAACATACAAAGTATAAATTTTCTGTAATTGAAAATAATAACATACTGACATTGTTGACACTATTTTTGCACTTTGTTAGTAAACTTATTACTTAATGATTGTAACGCACACATTCACTTCGTCACTTTGCACTTTATCTGCATTCTCAATATGTACTAGTACATAGAATCTAAATATATACAATACATACATCCATATCTTCATACAACTATCTAAACTGTAAGAGCACTAAGAAGTTAAAAGCTCTCTGTAAACTCTTATCGCATAACTGAATATGTTTGCATCTCTCGCCAATGCTCAAAGTGCATAAATTCCTAAACCAAAAACAAACAAAATAAATAGCAAAGCGGCAGACTCTGAGTAGCAATTTAAGTGCGGCGCTGCAATCTTATTTAGTGTGAGTGTGTGCGTATGTGTAGACAAAGTGGTGCAATGCCAGCAAATGCACCCCAGTACGACCGAACACAGAACAACCTACCTACTCGTACTGGTACTCTTAAAAAGCTGTGTATTTGCTATTGCAACAAAGAAGGTAATGGAAGAGCTGGAATTGATGCAATTGAGAGTGAAATGAAAATGAAATTGATGTTGGTTTTTTTTGTTGTTGTTTTGAATGAGGAGGCGCGTCTAGCGTTGATGTTGTAAAGAGGGGCAGCTTTTGCTTTTGATTTGGTGGGTTGGTGGGCTGGTGGGGCGTATACGTAAAAAACAATTTGTTCATAATTGTTTGTGCATAAAAGTGAGTCGAATTAATTTGCAGATAAAAGTGCATATGTACATACATATATATTCGAACTAATCACTCGCCTATACTCCGTTGCAAATATATGTATGTACATGTATGTACTCGTGGTAATGTATGGGTGTAACTATTTGGCATAAATGGCATGTGACTTTGTAATTTTCGTTCGTTAAAATGTACTATAAAATATGTACATAAAATAGTTTTTCCGTCTCGAATATTTGTAATAACTTAATGCATTTTAACTACCATATTTTGCGCTGCACTCTCACAATTTCAGTCTCTCTCACTACGTTCTTACTCTTATTGCTCAATAATTCTTGCTCACTACTCCCATTTCTTCAACATTCCCTCCACCAACCCTTCGCGAAGAGCAATATTTCCCATTAACGCAGTGGCGAATGCACCCCTGCTCCTGTTTGCTAATATTTACATACATACATATACATACATATATATGCACAGATCGTTGTGTGTGTGTTTGTGTACATTGCATATGACGTATGCGTGTGTGTATGCAGGTATGTGCATGTGTGTGTGCAACGCGTCGTGTGAGTGACCTATCTCAATGCAATTGCATGTGTCGTTTACCATTTTTAAGTTGTTCTCATTTATCTTCACTAATAGTGCCCACACTCACCGACGTGTCCGTTTGGCGTGTCTGTTTGACGGGAGATACACAAAATTGAGCAAAACTTGTGCCCGCGCGTATGTTTTGTAAACAAACTTTGCGTACATAAAACTGTGTTTGTATGCATCAACACAATGTTGCCATTCCTTTGTTTGCATACATACTTTTACACACATCCGCGTTGTCAATTACAATTTTTCATTGTATAATAAACCAAAGCCAAACACCAACAAATGCAAATAGTTCATTTATCTATAATTAACATTATTAAACATGGATTTTAAATTAATTTAATAAAAATTTAAATTTTTATTAGGTTATTTTGTTAATGATTTTAAAAAGTTCTGCTTGGCAACACTGTGCGGTGAGAGAGCACTCAGCTGACACGGCTTCACGGCAAAAATCTAAATTTCTCAGTTTACACACGTACACGTCGCGCGTACCCGCCACACGAACACGTTGATGAGTTTGCATTTACATGGCGCTCTCATAAGTTTGATCGTGTCAGCTGACACGTAGCGTACGTTTGCGTCGGTGAGTGTGGGCACTATTAAATTGACGCAGCGTGCGTTGCTGTTGTTGTTTGGTTTTTTTGTTTTTGTTTTTGATCGCCTTACAGTGTGTTAGCAGCCGTGCTCGTTATTGTTATGGTTGTTGTTGGGGTTAGTTGTGGTGCTATTGCATGTGAATTGGTTTCATCGTCACACAACTAAATATTTGGTTTATTTATAAATAATTTATAATACAACTACTCAGTGCGGCAAATGCGACTGTACATGCCTACTGTACGCATGCTTACCATTCATATATGTATGTGTTTGTAAATGTGTATATACATACGTACATGTATGTATATGTATATGTATCTATGGCATGTACTGTGTTTGACGCGAATGCCGCCACCCGGATTGCCGCTGGAACTGTAAGCCTAAAAATACTTTTTTTTTCAAAACAAATAAATGTAGAGCATCAAAAATGCATTTTTCAGCTGTACACGTTTTTATTTTCCTTCTCTAGTATGGCTAGGGTTGTATATTTGTAAATAAATATTGACATGTACATACACACGTATGTATGTATGTACATACATAAACAAATATACAAGTAGAGTTGTAGTGGTGTGTGTTGCCCAAACTACATAGTTGTGCATTTCCTAAACTGCTGATTTTTTGTCCGCTTAACGCTTTTGCTTTTAGTATATTTTCTTAATTAAAATTCTTATAAATATTTGTATTTTAATTAAATAGGTAAATTATGTGTTTATCTATGTATTTAGACCTTCCATAATAATGCACTTATTGGATACTCCCTTTATCAATGAAATACTTTTTTAAAACGTTTTACTCAACTTGCTTTGCTTTCGCTTTTGTGGGTGTGGTACAAAATCTTAAGATCAATTTTATGCTATCTTCCCGTTTCGGCATAGGTCAGACTTCGACGACAATGTAATGTACATAGTGCAAAATTTTAGTCGCTAGGCGGCCTTAAGGCCCGTTTACATAGAACTTTCCTCGCTTTGCTTGACAGTTCGAACTTTAACAACAAAGCGTGAGGCGTAGTAGGTCAGCTACATATGTATGTAGAACGCTTTGACAGTTTCTGCGTTAGTAGTTTGTTAAGTGTCTGTGAAATACTCTGAATTTTCTAAATAGTGTGTATACGCACGCCAAAATAAAAATAAAATGGAAATGATAACAGCTGATTGCCAAAGCGTACAAAAGTTGAGAGTTGCCCATGATTTTGCTTCGCTTTGCTTTGCTCTACTTTTCTCGCCTTGTATTTAGCAGGACTCATATAACATCATGTATTGAACTTATCTGTCAAAGCGAAACTCTGAAGCAAAGCAAAGCGAGGAAAGTTCTATGTAAACGGCCCTTTATAGCAACCAACTTCATACTTGCACTTTATTCTACTCAAATTGAATGGACTATAAAGCTGTTCACCCAAAATACTATTTATTTTTTGATTTTGCACAACTTTAATGGAAACGTTTTCACTTAAAATTAACTATATTTTTATTAAAAAAATTAAAAATGTTGAATATCTGATCGAGTTAAAATTATGAAATGCTCTGCAGATAAACAAATCACACTGCAGTGTAAATTACGTATTTCCCTCGAAATTACTTCGCATAAACCGTGTGCATCCACACTTGTCATTCCTACTTTGTATTGACAGCTGTGTAGCCACGGAGTTGCTTAGTCCTTTGATCAGAGGAAAAAATGTGAGAGATTGTGTACATGTTTAATATAAGACTCGTTTCTTTATACCCGACTTGCAAAAGAACGCTCCAACTCGGATAAAATTTCCTTTAGTTGCAAAAGCAACCCTGTTAGCCTCTTTGCGATTTGTTTAGTACCTACAATTTAGGAACGGAAAATAGTTGGGCCAGCTTATTTTAGGTTTACGTAGTTGTATATTTAAAAATAATATACAAATAAAAACGAATTAGGTCTTAGACTGAAATTTCCCATGTATTTTCTTCCGGCTGATTCAGAATAGTGCAGTTTTTTCACTTCCCAGCACTACATCTCAGGTCGGATATTATTTGAGTTGGCTCAACTCGCATATTTTTCCGAGTTAGTGTTGTTGGTTTACCGGCAATTTTCTATCCTACCCAGTGTTCTTTTGCAACTCGGTTACAAAAGAAACGGGCCTGATAGCAGGTTTCATTGGTTATGTAGAAAATCAAACCTTAAAGGGGTTTTCTCTGACAGGTTAACTAAATTTGAATTATCTGACCAAATATAGCATAAAAATGTAAATATGCGAATACTTCATTAAAAAATACGAATATTCAGTAAACTTTTACAACAACAACAGACTTTTTATTCAGAGTGTTTAGATAGATTCGAAGTTAGCAGTTTTATAGCATTTTAAATTCAAGTGCTTTGAAATCATCGTCGAGTTTCAATATTTTTTTTTTTTGCTGGCAGTGTCCTATATTTTCTTCCGTACAAAAAAATGTCCGAACGTACTTTGTATGGAAAAAACTGATTTTTAAAGCTACTTCAGACTTAGATTTAGTTGTATTACATAGAATTTAATGGGCTTTAAAACTACATTGTTAGAATTTTTTTAAAAACTCTGAATAAAAAGTTTGTTGTTCTTGTAAAAATTTATTGAATTTTCCTATTTTTGCCAGCAATGTTTGAAATATGGATTTTTGTGGCGTTTTTTATGTAATGAGCTAGACTTTTATGAAAAAATAACAAACAAAAGGAGAATGGCCAAAGCTAATCAAAACGTGTCCACTTTTTATGCACATAACTGAATGTACATATGTGCATATGTACTATGTACATAAGTACCTATTTGTAAAAAATCCTTAAAACTGTTTTGAGACTGGGAAACCATTTTTCGAAACTGTTTAACAAACAAACATATTTTTTTTATACCTTTCTGAATGTATGTGTAAAAATCTACATTTATTTATACATAAAAATCTACACAATCATTTATTTAAAATTTTTGATTATTTTTTTCGTTGCACTCGCGCATGCAAGTCATGCACTCCTTTTTGGCTCAAGGCCTTTGATAATTTTGTTTCACAATTGCGCAAAAGCACACACACACACACACACACGTCGACATGACTACACACAGATATGTACAATGACCGACTTGCAGTTACAGATATTCGCAGATATATGTACATACGTATATACCTACATATGTATGTATGTATGTATGAATATATACATATATATTGTAGATATTTATTTATGTACATGTCTCGATAGTCAAGCGGGTGTAGAGTGGCAAGCAACGTTTCATATCGGCAGTCAAGCATTTAGGCCTGACAATAAGAATATAATTCCAGCGATTGGAAATTCATACAACGAACCTCTGCACAATAAAATAAATAAAATGAATGTTAAGAAAAAATTAATTTATATATTGAAGCCAATAATAACCGATGCTGCAAGCACACAATGCGGGCATAATTAAACTGCGTGAGTGGTGGCATTTTCGCAGAGGAGTATATTGTGTAATCAGAGCTCATATGAATATATGTACATAAGTATGTTTTGTGAAATTTTTAAATAATTTTTTACCGACAATTTTATTGATTATTATCTATGAAGTTAAGCTCATGATGCGCTAAATATTTTCCGCTTCCAATTTAAACAGAATTAGGGTATACAAATGCCAGCAATATTTGAAGATTTATTGCTATTTAAAGTTTGTAGTTTTTGTTTATGCTTAGTATTTATAACTTTTTTTGACTGTTCAACAATTAATTTTCGACCATTTTTCAATTAAAATCTATTTTCAGTGAACACGACTAAATTTAAAGGAAATCAGGCCGTAGGTAAATCCATGTTTATGTGTAGGTACATATCTACTAGATTAAATTTAAAGTGTAAAGTATAAAGCTGACTTATAATTCTAATAGGATAGTATGTACATACATACATATACATATACGCAAAAAATGCATCCAAAAAATCATAAGGTGTTGCTTCCTGAAACATCATTTGGAGAATTGAGCTGTGTGTTAATCATTTTATCTGGAAAAGTCCATAGCCAACGAACATTTTCTGCGGTCCAGATTGTGTTCCTTAAGAAACCCCAAATATAGTACAGCGTGGTTTCAATAACCCAAACATCATGGTATCTCCGATATGTGTAAAACTTCAATTGAAGACTCTGTAATTTGAATATCACCTCAATTTCTGGTAGTCTATGTATAAGTCTGTTACAAACTTTTTCCATTTCAGGTTTTTTGTTTGCATTACGTTGAGGCAAATTTTTTTGTAAAACCAGCTATCAAAGTAAGCGTTGAATGTAATAATCAATAGCTACAGCTCGGCCACGCTCACGTAGCTGACTTATAATGCATCTAGCCACTGATGTAAAAAGGGAGAACGTGTCAGCTGAAACGGCCTAGTATAAATTATATCTCACCACCGTAGAATTTTCGTGTTAACGGAGAGTATACACAGAAACAAAAATATGAAAAAGTACTTAGAAATATTAATATCAAGAAATATGGAGATTGAAGTGGTAAATTTGAGCAAAAGCACGTAACCAAATTGGTCGATTGCAACATTGACTTCTGGTTTCAACGTTGTAGCCACGAATTGAGTTTTTCGTATATTTTGTTTCATCGTACGGCAGCGTTCTTTTGCGTCCACGTCGCTGAGTGTGCGAACCATAATTGTGTATTTCGTACCATAACTAGGTATTGATGAAATTAGTAGTCAAAAACAGCTAAAAATATTGTAACAAGAAAACTCAGTAAAGAAACTGATACATGAATTGCAAGTAAGTAATATTTAATTAAAACAAACACAGCATATTGCGAAAGGGTAAGTATAAGATTTCTAGGGTTAAAGCTTTCATTGCTGTATGACAACGGTAAGAGCACATAGACGTTGGAGATGATTTCCAAAACAGATTCAAAAATTCATTTTATGTAGAACTACGCAAATTTTTAGCAGAAATAATATTTTTGTTGCTGCAATCGTAGTGATCTGAAAACAAAATCAATTTTAATGATTTATATCGTGGGGAAAGTGCATTTTGTCCGAACTATAGAGACTCCACTGTATGTAATTTTTCTTGAATTAGAATCGTATTATTCACTTAAACGATGACAAATCAATAGGCAACCCACGTAACCATTGCCATATTTGAAAATATAACATTTCTAAGCTTTGCTTTAGATGATTGGTTTACAGATAGTACTAATTCCATTTTTAAACCAATTTTTTGTTCATTATTTAAATGAATAGAACATGAATCATTCTCAATTAAACGTTTGTTGATTATATAATCATTTTCACCACGAAATGTTGCAGAAACTCAGGAGCGTTGGGCCGTTACTCACATTGGACGCAGTTCTATCAAACTTTCCAAGCTAAAAGCAGCTTCATTTTCCATTTCATCTGATAAAATTTGCAAAACATATTTCGTTAGGGGTGTTCATTTAAGCGCATAATGAACCTTATAATCGTATAAACGTATAAAAAATTTTAAGGAACCCCGGTATATTCATAAGGTATATACTTAGGTACGTTTATTAGCAGTTTATCACTTTAGATGAGTACTCTTATTGCTTTGTGCCGATAATTTGTTAAACCATCATGCTCCTAGTGATCAGTGCAGTTGATGAAGAAATATATGGTTGTAATTTAATTTTAGCTCCCGCTACCGTAGTTGACATTACTAATTGTTGTACAACTTTTGGCGATTTCACTCGAGATAAAATATTACTTTTTACGAAAAGAAATTATGCATTGTTTCTAAGCGAAAAATTTCCTTAAAAACAAGATCACTCGATTTTTTGAATTTGTTGGTAGAAAACTTTCTGGTGGCTACAATATATACATATATATTTATTTATAATACTCATTTAAAACCGAAACTGGCAAACTATGTAAGTTTGAACTCTCGCAAATGAAATGTCAAAATTTGTGTTTTTTATTTTGTTTTATTTTATACTCAATACTTAATAACACAAAGGTATTTTATTTAAAAAAAAGTATCGGTTTTTGACTTATCCAATATCTCAATTGTTTTGGTTTTTTTTCTATATTTTATAGATTTTTTAAAATATATATTTTTGTTTGTAGCCCTGAGTATCTTCTTTAAAAGGGAGCCAAGATTTGTATGTAATTATGATAGATACAAAAAATAAATACAAAAAACCAGAAAAATAACAAAATTTCAAATTTCGCATAACTTTCGGAAACTTTTGGAAACTTTGTTATAAGTTGAAAGACAGCTTCTACCCAAATAGCAGAATCTGAAAAAATAGCATTTTTAATAAAGGTTTAAAATGATTGATTGAGTTACTCGAAAGTATTAAAAACTGCGATAAGAACTTATTTAAAAAATGATTATATGATTACGCGAAATCTTTGAACATAAAATAGATGTTGTAGCTTGTGTTGATTTGTGATACATATTTCGATATTTCGTTTTTACATATTGTACATATTATTAATTAATTCAATACTTTTTTCAAGTATTTTGTTTGAAAAGGGGCTCTAAGGAGATGCAATTAAAATTACCCATCATTCATATCGTCTGGTTGATATTTTTAATTAATCCACCACATATTGAGCCACAAAAGGATATTCTGAGGAATACAGGATATGTTGTACTGTGTAATGAATATCTTATTGATACAGCATCTTCAACACCGTAACATTATGGTCATTTATATTAGAACCCATTTTTACGGACACGAATTTCTATAAGACACGATACCATATCGATACTTTTCCTATTCGACAGCAATTTTTTTACTTGATACTTTTAAACGATATTTTTTAAAATCAAGTACTTAACCAATATTTCTTATCAAATTTGCGAGAAAAATTATTCAATGAACAATATTTGAATATAAAAATTAAGCGGAATGAACACAGGGTCCTCATTAAAGTCCTTATGTTAGCTAATCCCTTTCCAATTTTAAGTAAGGTGTGCCCTATGCAGTTATTTTTGTCATAATAGTGACTAAAAAGTAAAATAAAAACTAAAACAATGGAATCGAATGGATAACAATTTTTGATGACTGGAACCTTAAAACTTGGCATCCTAACCTAACGCCCCATCTGATACTTGTAGAAACACTTTCGAAAAAGCAAGAAGTTGTGACTGAACTTCATATATTATGGGTATAATTTGGGTATATTTATGGATAACCGATTTTATTACAGCCATACTTTGAATGAGTACCATTTTCGATACTTTCGGCTCGATATCATTTTACATTCATATATTATAAGTAAAAGCACACCAGTAGAATGGAATTGAATTCAGCTCAGTTCGGTTATTTCTAGACATTTCAAAACTGCAACGCAAAGCGTTGTCAAGTGATGTCTAATTTTTCTATGCAACACACTCTCAACTGCAAGAAAATACTTGCATTTTCAAACAAACGCATTTTACATATGTATGTAAGTGTGAATGAATGTTCCCATACACGTCGTAGAATTGTAGAATTGCAAAAGAAGGCAAAAAGCATGAAGGCATGAAGGCATAAAATGACCCAGTTCTGTCAGAATGTTGCTACTGCTTTATAATCGCATTATTGCTTAATTGTCGGACGCACTCGTAACCCCACAACCCAACAGCGAAACGACAACTGGAAAACAACTCGACAACAGCAAAAATTCAAATGCAAATGTAGCCAAGCAAGGGAATGCAAATACACAGTAGCTGTATATAGAAGTATAGTGAATGTAGATGCAGATTGAGTATGTACTTATCTAAGTATATAATAGCTCACTTATTCTTTACATTCTGATTTGTTTATTACATACATATTTAAAAAATACAGTGCATGTTACAACTATAGCACCACCACATAATGACAAGTTTTGTGTATTTGTTTTCATTATTAATTTTAGTCCTTTTTTTTTAAGAAAAATGTAGCTTGTACCACAACAGTCACCGGTTAAATCCAAGTTTCACGCTTTGTTCAAGTGAGAAAAATTATTTTTGACAATTTTTTTTACAGAATTTTCAGAAGAGTTTCAGCAAACAAAAAAAACAAATATCAAAAATCAACGGAAATTTGTAGCCACTTGAAACTTACACTTTATTGTACTAAAATTAGATAGGCTATAAAACTGCATACCGAAAATTTGAACAAAAATTATAAAATCTTTTGAATTGTCTTCTCCATTTGAAGAACTAAGTTTGACACTTAAATTTATCCGGTGTTTTTTTTTTGTGGAGAAGGAGCTGTACTTTTATTTAAAAAACGGAATTTAAATTGGATTTAAAAAAAAAAGAAAGTCAAAACTTGTCAATATGTGTATGTGGTGGTGCTATAGTCATGATATGCACCATACATAATGTCTCTAATTGAAGTGATTGTAAATATTGCAACACTCATAGGACCTAATACTCATTTTAAATTTGTATTAAATAATATTATATTAAATATTCATATACTATGTACTTACACTTATGTAGAAATATATTTTAAAAGATTATTGTTTTTAATTTACAGAATCCTAAAGGTATGAAATTAGCAGTGAGCTCAACACAATCACAGCGCACTTGATTGAAAATAATTTTACTCAAAACAAAAAACAGGAAGGATATCCCACAAAAAAAAAACAGAAAAAAGTTGAGTGAGTGAGTCATTTTGTAAGCTCCTTTTCCTGTTTTTTTTTTTTTGCTTTATTTATTTCTTGTTAAAATTATAAAAGTAAGTATACATTAACATTTTTACATATCAGCCACATGATTTAAATTCAATACATTTACCTAGTATAAAATACATATACCTACGAGTAAATCATTGCAATTCATTGCAGGTATAATTACTGTTATTATGAACAAAAAGTTAACCTAAAAAAAAGTACAAAGTAAAATCTTATTCAATAAATATTATTTAGTATTCATATTCATAATTTTCGATATTGTATACAACATTTGGTGCGTGCTTAGCGCAGTCCACTCACGAGTTAATATCGATACTCGATATGAATTCAAAAATTATAATATTTTGCTGTGCCAAAATGCGTGCTCTTTATTACTATTCTTAAACTAACTCGTTTACATGAATCTTAGTGCTACTTATAGTATTGAGATGCGTCGGTCGTTATCTGTTTACTAGTAGGTAGTGATTTGGGCTATTATTGTTTGTTTTGGTGATACTACATTTCTATTGTTATAATGTTTGTCCGTTGCAGTCCGTGGTAATCATGTTGGGACAAGTTATGTTGTTTTGATGTTGTGTATAGTATTATCATACGAGTACAAGGCCAAAGGGCATATGGTAGTTTATCTACATTTTTGTCTGTGAACAATAATTATGTATATATGTATGTAGTGTATACATTTATATGCATACATATGTATGTTTGTACTAACGTCGTTAACTCTCCTCCCTCTTAAAACGGAGCGTCCCCGCTATGGTGCTGCTATGAGTTGCTGCTGAAGACGGTTCAGTTCGATTTCGTATAGGTCTTCAATTTGTCTTTTTCTCTGAAGTATTCTTCTTTTTTCATAGCATCGGCAGAGATGTACCATGCCATAAGTGATGACTGCTAAGGTAAGGAATCCCATTATGATAAAGAACGTAAATTGTACTGGGTTTTCTTCAATAGGTATCAAAAATGCTGAGAGTTTTTGGATATTGCTGAATTTGTAGATTGAGTTTGAGGAAAGGATGCGGAGTACTTCAAGTTGTTCGCTATGTTGATTGTGTATGATTTTTCTGAGTTGTCGTTGATGATTGTAGTATGTGATACCATCGATGGCTGTAGATTCATTAAAGTGTATTAATTTAGGGCCTGATATATGCATGTTGTTCCAAGTGTGCTGGTAATCTGTGAAAATGTATCCATTCTCTAGGATGCGGAGTGGAGCATTATTTTCATGGGTTGCTTCGCATTGGGCCGATTTGTCCTCTAGTATTTTTATAGTACAATTGTCAGAGGGTTCGGACTTACATATAAAGTTACTCATATACTTTCTACATTTGGATATTCTTTGATATTTGTTACATTTTGCGATCTTAGGGTCTAAATTAATTTTACCATGCTTATGTGCTAAAGGATAAACATTGAATAGGCTACATTTAGTTTCGAGGATAGGATATTTGTATATTGTTATAATTGCTTCTTGTAGGTAACATATATGAATGTCGGCATATTCTAATATATTAATTATTGGAAGATCTAGTTTTTCGTGCTTTATTAAATCGTACACATCTTTCAAATTTAATGTGCCAGAATAAAAATTATTAGTTTTCGCAAAATTTATAGTATTTGTTATTGATTGAAGTTCATTGTAAACTTCTGATATAACAATGTTTTCGGTTATTGTTTTGGGATCAAGGGTTTCGAGTATTCTTTCGAACTGTGAGTTAATTTTCCTTTGCTTGTTGTTATTTTCTATTAGCATATTAAGTGAAGTTTTGATTTCTACTAGGTCATCGTGGTCTGGTGTACCAGTGATGAACTTTAACACGGAGCCAAGAAGGTTGATTGATCTTTTGGGTCTATAAATATTGGGAATGAGTTGATTTTTCAGAGTTTCGATTTTGTTCACTAAAATTTGAGTTTCAGGTTGGTTTTCTAGATTGTATAATGATTTCATTATGCTTTCGTATGGCGCTAGTATTTTTGAAAGGTTAGATATGTGATAGAGAAAAGCTGTATCCTGATAAATGTAAACAGGGTCGGTTTCCACTAAGACATATTTCCTATTAGTTAAATCTATTATATTGTCACAAAGTGCAATAGAGAAAAGTAAGGTAAACACTATTCCGTACATGCCTTTACTCTAATATTGTCCTTATGGATAATAACTCTTTTATTTGTCGTTACTGTTTCGCCGTTGTCTTTTTTGACTATATGTCTGGCGTATTTTTTTACGTTTTTGTTCCGTCTATGCGTCTTTGAATATATTACGTCTCCTTCTTTGTAGTTCAGTTGTTTGCGATTGCGGTTGTGGTATCGCAAAACTCTCTCTTGGTTTTGTTGAAGACGCTCTTTGATGTCAGGATACCCCCTTTGATTGAAAAACACGTCCTCGGGTTTCTCGTTGGTTACCGAATGGATAGTTTTGTTGTACTGTCGGACTGCTTCAAATATCTGTTCATCGGGTGCCGAACTGTGTTGGTGTGCCAAAACTTTTGCGAGTTCAATTATGGTGCTATGCGTTCGTTCAACTTGACCGTTTGTTGTTGAATGATAGGCTGGAGTTTTGGTATGCGTTATTTGTAGTCGCTTGTATATTTGTTGTGCACATATGCCAGTAAATGTTGACTCGTTATCAGTCATTACAAACTTTGCGTTAGGGTATATTTGTGATAGTATCTCGTCGATGTATTTGTATGTGTCTTTCTTTGATGGTATTTGTCTCAAATAGCAAAATTTTGAGTACTTGTCGGTTGAACTAATGTACATATTATTGCTTATAAAAAATAAGTCTAAGTGTATGTATTCGCCTACTTTGTTCGGTACTGGTGCTGAACCAATTGGTTGTTTATTTGGTCGGCGTTCATATTTGTTTGTGAGGCAAATTTCGCAGTCCTGTACTTCCTTTTTACAAGCGTTACGTATGTTCGGCCAGTAATATTTGAGCGAAATTTCCTGTGCGTTATTTTTGTAGTTTCTGTGAGCACGTCTGTGTGTGTCTTGTATGATTTGTTTTTGTTGTTCGGTCTCGGTGATGTCGTCAACCAATTTCTGCGCTAGTACAATCGATACGGTTGGGAATGTGTCGATAAGGTCATTCTCGACGTAAAATAATATTTCTTCGCCTATTTGCAGGGCATTAGTTACGTTAGGTCTAATTATATTTTTTAGTCTGTCTAGCAATTCAGTTTTGGTGTTAAAAAAAATCGTATGTCGGCTGTTAGAAAATATATTTTGTGAGGATATTTCGATGGGATTCTGATCTGATTGTCTTACAATAATTTGATTTCTAAATGCGTTTAGTGGTTGCTTTACTCGTTTGACTTTTTGTGTTGGGGAGCTTTGTGCTGAATGTTGGGAGTCATCAGAGTTTACCGTGTTGTTTATTTGCTGGCGAGAAAGTGCATCAGCGACAACGTTCTGATGTCCGGGTTTGTAAACGAGTTTTGCGCCGTATTCTTCGATGAAATTTTTCCATCGTTTTAGTTTTGTGTTTGGATTTTTATCCGAAATTGAAAAGATGAGTGACTGATGGTCTGTATAAATCGTTAGATCTGCTATACCGTATAGGTGATTTCTTAATTTTTGAAGTGACCAAACGATAGCGAGTAATTCCTTTTCATTCGTGCTGTAATTCTGTTCAGTCTGACTAAGAGTTCTAGATATAAAGGAAATAGGTTTCCTGTTCTGAGAGAGTACAGCTCCTATTGCAAAGTTACTTGCGTCTGTCGTTAGTTCAAAAGGTTTGTTGAAGTCTGGTTGGAATAATTCGACTTGTGCTTGTAGTGCGTCTTTTATTTTTGTTAAAGCCTCGAGTGCTGGTTCGTCTAGATTAATTGAGACCTTTGCGCTCTGATTTTTACTTATACCACCATTGTCTCCGCGTAGAAATGTTGTCAGGGGTTTCGTTATTGTAGCGAAGTTCTGAATAAATTTCCTGTAGTAACTCGCTAGGCCAAGAAATGATCGTAATTCTTTTAAATTTTTTGGAGTTGGATAATTCTTTATAGTTTGAATTTTATTTGGATCCACAGTTATTTTATTATATTTTATTATGTGTCCAAGGTATTCAACTGAATCCTGGAAAAAATGCGATTTCTCGTTTGAAATCTTCATATTGGCATTGTGGAGGGCATTTACTATTGTACGAATATGTTCCATGTGTTCCTCGGGTGAGGACGAATATATGAGTACATCGTCAATATAAACATATGCGAACTTGCCAATATATGGACGTAGGATATCGTCTACGCATCGCTGAAATATGGAAGGTGCGTTCTTTAAACCGAACGGCATCCTAAGGAATTCATACTTTGCGCCATTCACACTGAATGCAGTTTTTTCTCTGTCTGATTTTTTTATCAAGATCTGATGAAAACCTGACTCTAAGTCTATCGTTGTGAAAACCTTTGCTTTACCTAAATTTTGAATTGTCATTGCAACGTCTGGGATAGGGTATCTATCAGTGATAGTCTGAGCGTTAAGCTTCTGAAAATCTACTACCATTCGTCTTTTAGGTTTCCCTTCGTTATCGGTACCTTTTTTTGCGACGGTCCAGATTGGAGAATTGTAAGGACTTTTACTAGGCTGAATAATTTGGTTGTCTAATAATTTATCTATTTCTTTGTTTATGAATTCATTGTCTGCTATCGGATACGGATACTGTTTCACCCAAATAGGATCTTCTGATTCTGTCCTAATTGTGGCTTGTATTGTAGTCGTAAACGGAAGGATTTCATTAGTTTCGTCGTTTATTCTCATGATATTTTCAATTTCAGTTTTATACTTGTCGTTATTAATTGTGAAATTAACTTTTTGTTCGCTTACTACTTTCTTTTTATATTTGTATAAGAGTTTATACTCAAAGATGTTAATTTCTGCTTTCAATACCCTAAGACCGTGTTCACCTAGAAGCATATCAAACTCCTCTAAAGCTTCGGTTTCAAAAAATACTAAGTTATGATTGAGTAGTGTAATAACTTTCTTAGCTTTGGTCAAAGAGTATCCATGAAGCGTTTTAACTTTAACCGGTTTTATGGGTATAGATTTTCCTAATTTGCACTTAGAACTAATATAATTATTTGTAGCACCTGTATCAATTAAAATATTAACGGATGTACCTGTCGTTTGACAACGCCTTTGGAGACACGGTAATCCGTTTATTCTCCTAAAAAAACACTTCCTGTCTCATAGATGTCGTCAGTATGTGCGGCGAGTGATTGTAGCTCTTCGTCTCTCGTCTGGTTTATTCTTTGTACCTTGTTGGTGTTGAGGTTTCGTGAAGAAGGAATTCTTCCGCGTTTTGCTGCTTGTTGGTCTTCTCTGAACGGGTTATAGTACCGTTGAGGTTGCTGAAGGTTGTTCCTTAGCTGGAGTTGATTGTTGTGTTGTGTTGGTCGTACGTGTTGACGAGAGTCGTCCACTTCCATCGGTTCTTGGCGTGGTTGATGGTTATATTGTACTTGCACATTTGGATTATATCTCCTTCTATCATCATATCTCTGTTGTGGAGGATTCTGTCTTTGGTTGTATCCTTGTGGCGTAATTTGTGCGTCGAACTGCATGTTTGAACTGTCGTGGTAAATCGTGCTTGCGATTGCATATGCGGTTTCCAAGTCTTTTGGGTGATGACTGTATAATGTGCCGCTTGTATACCTGCTGTTGAGTCCTGTGATGAAAGTACGGACTGCTTCTTGATTTGCATATTCTAGCATGGATGCAGGTCCTTGTTCTCCTGACATCTCTATCTTTGAGAGTGCGAGATTCAGTGCTTTGCTGATTTCGCTGTGAAACTCCGATAGTGTGCT
Organism: Anomoia purmunda; assembly: GCA_951828415.1. Lineage (NCBI taxonomy): Eukaryota > Metazoa > Arthropoda > Insecta > Diptera > Tephritidae > Anomoia > Anomoia purmunda. The sequence continues at coordinate 27,045,502 of OX639996.1, read as the reverse complement.
TCTCCCTTGTGTGATCTTTTTCATTTCTTCGAGTAGTACATACAGCGGTCGTTGATCAGCGTATGTATAGTCAAGTCTGTTGATTATTGAATAGAAATTCAGCTTGGTGTTGTGATTGATTAAGATGTTTGCTGCCTCCCCAACAATTTTTGAGTGTATTATTGTAAACGCTGTATAGTAGTTCGGGTGGTTGGAAAATTCTTTAATGTTTTCCATGAATGTCCATGCCCTTTTCCTCCAGGATCTGTACTGGTTCTTGTCTCCGCTGAAGCATGGTATGGCTTCAAAGGTTTTTAAATTTATGAGGTTTCCATTTGTAATGTTCGGTGTAAATTCTACGTGTTGGTCTGCTGTAGTGACTGTCTGGGAAGGTTGTTGTGCTTCCAGTGTATTCACTTTTAGTTGTGTATTTTGTAGAGCTTGAGTTAGTAGTTCTACCTGTGCTCGTAGAGTTGCGATGTCCTGAGCCATTGTATCGTCCTGTGGTATTAGGCGCAGATAATTGAAACTTCGTTGGCGTTTAGTGCGTGAGTCCAGGGTGAGCGATTCTGTTTAAAGTCAGGAATCTTCAGTTTTCGTTTTTCACTTTTCACTTTTTTGATCGGTTTAGGCTGCCTGCTATTTCAAGGTTTGCTTTTACGCGACTGGTTAAATTTGTTATATCTCGCTTTTTCAGAGATTGTTTTTATGCTTTTCTTCAAAGCTGTGGAATTTTTATTTTATTACCCTGTATTTCAAGGGAATTTGGCTGCAGTCAAGAGTTAGACCGGCTTGAGCCCCCAGTTAATATCGATACTCGATATGAATTCAAAAATTATAATATTTTGCTGTGCCAAAATGCGTGCTCTTTATTACTATTCTTAAACTAACTCGTTTACATGAATCTTAGTGCTACTTATAGTATTGAGATGCGTCGGTCGTTATCTGTTTACTAGTAGGTAGTGATTTGGGCTATTATTGTTTGTTTTGGTGATACTACATTTCTATTGTTATAATGTTTGTCCGTTGCAGTCCGTGGTAATCATGTTGGGACAAGTTATGTTGTTTTGATGTTGTGTATAGTATTATCATACGAGTACAAGGCCAAAGGGCATATGGTAGTTTATCTACATTTTTGTCTGTGAACAATAATTATGTATATATGTATGTAGTGTATACATTTATATGCATACATATGTATGTTTGTACTAACGTCGTTAACTCACGCAAGTTCATCTACTGACCGCAACAAATTTTACCAAAATTCGTGGAAGCTTATTAAAAGTCACGCAACTCCATTCAACTATGAGCTTAACGTAATGCATTCACAATTTTACAGCGCTCAAATATTTTATGAAAACGAAAAATGCATTTTAAATTTTCTGCTTATTGTATACATACCTGCATTCATTAATAGTCGAGTATATATGTAAATACATATATATAAATTGTGTAAATAAGAGAAAGGGGCGATCCAAAATAAAGAAAGTGCCTTTTTACTTTTCATGAATATGAAAGAAATTTGTAACTTGAATCGATGACTGCATTTGTAGCGTATAAATATTTTATTTAAAATGCTATTTAATTTTCTTTGTACAAAATAAAATATACTAAATAGTTATAAAGTAAAACTACATATCTGAAAAATCAGTAGCATGGGAGCGCCAATATTCATGATTTTCTTACTAGACCTTTTGTGATCGATAAGTAAATAATCCACAAAATTTACGGTTTTAGTTGTCCAAGTTAAGAGTTTTGAAATTTAACTTTTTATTTGAATAATCTGCTGAATAGCAGCGATAGTGGTTCACCGTGGTTTGCAGTGTTATTTTTTTACAATATTAACAAAATATTGTATGTTACATTTTTTATGTTCCTTTTTAATACTAGTACTAGTTCATCTGCGTTGCTTACTGCATTTCCATATACCTACAGCAGATTTTTAAAACTACAAATGCAGTTTCGATGAATATAATAGATTCTTATACATTTTTTGTAAAATTATTTCTAGCGCGTACCTATTATATGTGTATAATTCCATCAGACTCCGATCATAAACAGTGACTTTATGAATAGCTTACCTCTAGCGCATCCATTTTTTCACAAAAACGTTTCTTATCATAACTTTTTAATATCATCGAAAACGAAATACAGATTTTTTAAATAACTCGCCTCTAGCTGCACCTAAAGGATACATTTTGTATCAAAATCTTTATCAAAATCTAATCATAGAGACAGATTTTTTTAATATATCGACTTATATATAAGGAATATACCGTCCAAATTCGGTTGAAATCCGTTAATCGATTTTTGAGCCAAATTGTAACAATGGAAACGGCTACGTTTCCATATATACATACATTTAAATAACATAAACCATAAAAATCAAAATTTAAAATTTAATATTTTGTAAAAATTTTGCTTAAAACAAGTTTAACCAAACTCGTAAAAATTGACGTTAAAATTTTTAATTTTTTCTCAGAGCTTTCAGAAGTTTTTCGATTTTAATTCAATTTTAGTACAATAGAGTGCAAGCTACATGGTATTAAAAAATGTCAGTAATTTTTGAACGTTGTTTGTTCTTCGATCTTGGGCATTTTCTTCCATATAACTCATGCAATAAATTACCCGATTATGATAGTTTTCATTGTACAGTGCACTTACCTACTATCCTTGATAAGTGGAAGGAGGTTAAAATTTCAATTCATTAGATGTTTTTTGCTTAGTGTTTGTAATGCAAAACGGAACAATCATTTGTATTGCAGCTGCATACATATATGTTTTATAAATGTGGTTCGATTTCTTCTAAGTTTATTATTTGAGGTTTCAAAGGCTTCTTCAGATAATTAACCAGCCAAAAAACGTTAAAATAATATAAATGTTTATTAAATGACATTTGCACAAAATATCGAAAGAATAATTTTTTATATTCATATTTATTTAGATCAACAATACTTATATAATTTTTTTTGGATATTTGTATAGTATAAAAATAGCATACAAATAGTGTTGATATAAATAATAAAGCAAAAAACAATAATAAATAACATACGTATGTATTTCATATATTAAAAATTTATGTTTAAATACAATAACATTTTTTGATGTGCTGAGTCAAAATAAAAGAATAAACTAATTGTCCCAAGAAATAAGAGGTTCCAAAAACTAAACTCCTAAGCTAGCTAACTTAAATGAACTTACACAAAACTTGTTATAGAAAATAAAGCTTATAAGCACTCAAATTGGGTAGCAAGAAAACCAATTCATTGGAAACGCTTAAACATTCGGTGAAGGGAGTCGTATGAAACCTGCGGAAAGAAATTTTTTTATGGCAAACACTTAAGGTAGATATCGTCCTATAGTTCGAAAAAAACCATAGCTAGCATTGTTTTTTGATAGAAGAAGCTAGCGTTGTAAAATTTCTAGTATTTAAGAAAGGTAATCCTTTGAAATTTAACTAATAAAATTGTCTTTTTTTCATACACGTACAGTTTTGGGGGGAAAAATTGGAACACGGCATTTTGACCAGTTTTGTCTACTCTTTTTTTTTGTTTGTTTTATGTTTGTTATATTTTTATAACACTCTAGCGCATTATCTAACAATCAGCATATAAATCCACATTTCAAACTTTGTAGAAACAATAAGAAATTCAACAAAATTTCATCGAATTTTCAAACTTTTTAACCATAATATTTATACTATATTAATTTCTAATTTTATTACAATAAAATGTTACTTGCAATAGGATATACAACTTTTGATACACTCAATTTTTGAAGATCTCTTCTGAAGTCTTCTTCGAAAGCTTAGAATTGTTTTGTTCAAAACTTTTTTTAATTCATACTTTGAGAGCAACAAGCATGCAAGTGTTACAGTCTTTGTCTCAGCCCACTTGATGTCTACAAGAGCAAAAAAGGCATCATCAGGCAAAAATTCATTGTGCTTTGTTCGTGGTCCACTTGACTTCTGAAGTGTTTATCATATTTTGCAAATTAGTACAAAAATAATTCGTCTACATGAACCACTTATGTACACATAATTAAATTTCAATGATAATGCACAGTAAATAATTATGTAATAATAGTAATGATATTTTTTTCGCAGAACGTATCGTGTTTTGACAAAAAAAGCGGCGTTTTCTAGATATCGAGTTTATATTTTTTATACATATTTTGAAAATATAACGTTTATACCTTTGATGTCTATCTAAACGTTTTTTCGTTATTCCTTGTCAAGTTTGGTTTAAAACAATGACAATTTAGATATCCCAATATTTTGTTTTCAACGCTTTGCAAAAATAATCGATCCCACTGTTGCTTCCGCTGAGACGGATATAAGGATACTGGTAATACTTTCCAGAGGCAGTCCCACTTTCCTCAATACGATTTTAGAACAAGATATTTCTAAAGTTGTACAGCAGTTTTTGTTAAAAATAAAATTGATTAAAAACATCGAAATTCTCGAAGCCTTGAAAATTCATGGGTTAACATCGACGTTTAAACGCAGTACACCGAGTCGTTCGAAAGAGCGATGCATATCGTCTGTCCCTAGATTACAGTGGAGTTACCCATCTCACTCAAATACTTGGATTAAGTTTCACAAATGGAACAATTTGATTCAGTACTTTCGAGGTTTCGTAAAGTTTTTTTACGATTATCCCCACATTATCTCCATAGAAAAAGTTTCAATTTCTATGATTATATTTTACAATATTTTTGACATCCCTAGGAGCAACAGGCGTGACATTCAAACCATCAAGCAATGACGTTATTTGATCAGATTCATCTGCCATCCCCAAAACTCTTCCTTCGAGTGTTCCCCTGTGCGGATGGTTTCAGTTGATCAATCTTTCGAGATCATCACTTTCTTCGCACTGACTGGTGGGTCGTGTAGATTGCTAGTGTTCAATATGCGAGTGCGTTTCGTCTCAGGGCTTTCTCCTTTGTATGACTGCTACCCATTTTTATCTAATGTAGGTCATTTTGAATCATCTATTTCCTCATTCTCTCAGGGAACAGTTTCAGAAATGGTTGATATTTAGTATTTCAAATTCCTTTAAGAACCCCCTCTGACTAACCATTTTTTGGGCAAATTATCACTGATCGATTTCGATTTCCTGTTATAAATATTTAATGATGAAATTATCATATCAGTCCCCTCCAAGCTAAGCACACTCTGAATTCCCAGAGTACTTTGTATGAAAAATTTGTCACTATACGAATCCGTTCAGAACCACAGTAATTACTTAATAACAAACGCAAGGTGGGTGTAACTTAGAAATCAAATTCACGTAGTCCACCTACATGTATAGGTTTTTCTTGTAAGTAGGTACATATGAACGAGCTTATAAGTACTTAGTTTTTATACATAAATAACTACATATGTTTAGACATACATATATTTGGGTTCATTGCCTTCATCTCATTTTTCGATATAAATAAAATGTTTACTTACAATATTTGTACTTATATTTACCTCGTTTATGTAGTTTTCTATTTATATTGTGAAATTTCAAACAATGTTAAGATATTATCGACTTCTTATCTACAACATTTTGCCAATACACGTTTCGGCCATTTAAGCTGCGCCAAAATCATTAGACATCGTAAATAGGCCAGTCATTCAAAACTTATTGTGCAAATAGATAATTGAATAAATATTTGCTTACAAATATTACCAAATAATGGGCATGTGTTTGCGCAAAAAATAAGAGAATTTAGAAGTATTTGGCAAGCAAGGTGCCAATGAATTTTGACCAAGCGACAAATAGTGCGAAATTTCGGCAAAACTGGCAGTCACTGTGTGCATATTATTGAAAGCATTTTTCGAGTAGCTGATTTGAACAGAGAAACAGCAACCTCATGAGATAGAACAAAAATAACCAAGTATAAAAAAAAAAAGTTGTGACGCGCTGTAAAAGATTTGGTAAAATGTCAAATATTTTGGTTTTTAAAAAATTATCATTATAAGTGTGGTGGGCCGCGATTTTTCTCCGAAAGTATGCACGAAATTTGATAGATTTTGGCGCAGTAGTTTCGGCGCAAATTTATTTGTTTATTTTAGTAAACTATTTTTTTATAGTTACTAAATAAAAGATAAGTTTTTTTGTTTTTGTAAATTACTGTCATAATAGACATTAACGTCCGTTTTTAGTAATTTTCGAAATTGTGCGTATGGAGTGGAAGTGCAAAGTGCATACCAAATTTGATGGAGTTTGATAAAGTAGTTTTGGAAATCTATCTAATTGATCTTTAGTGAGCGGTGTCTTGCCCATTTTCTAAAATTTTTGATTCCAAATATTGTCTTCTCTAACGCAATCCTGAATGTCAAATTTTAGCAAATTATTTTTAAGAGTTACCAAAATATTATTTTTTTTGTAGTGTTTAATAGAGTCTGCTCGGGTAGTTGTGAAAATATACTTCTAGCCACTAAAGTCGACGGTACCACGGCCATTTCTCCCCCTAATTCTTTCTCCAACCCAACTCTGCATATCAAATTTTAGCTAATTGTCTTTTATAGTAACTGATATATCGCCTTCATTTGCTTTTCATAATTTCACAAAACACCGTTATTATCCAATTTTGCCCAATTCCAATATCTACCTCAGGTACTATGGGTCGAGGGCAATGTGTGTGCCAAGATTATAAAAACAGAAAAAGCTATAATAACTGGACACTCGGGTATAAAAATGTACGTTGCCAAAAAATATAGGATATTTTTCAGAAATGGAAATTTTTTGTCGAAAGTCTTTAGCCTGCATTATAAAATGAATGGTAAATTTCAAATCACTATTATTAATTTACAATATAAATTCCCTTTCTTTCATTACATTCTTCACATCGTTTTACATACTAATATTTTCCAAAATATTATATTTTTTGCGGTTTAAATCTCCCAAAAAAAAGCTAGCTTCAGTTCATCATCAGTGTAAAATTTGTTTCGTCGAAAGTCGGGTTTAAATTTAGAGAATAAGTAATGGTCGCTTGGGGCCAAGTCGGGGAATGGTCGAGCTTAGTGAGTTAGAAATAGCAAATGTGTGAACCGGTGCATTGTCATTACCCAACAAAGCAAAGTTATCGCTCGTTACTGTTATGTTACAATCATAAATTCCATTTGCATTCGAAATATCAAAATATTGTAGCCATACCCTCCTTTTGGCATTGTGTAACCTTTGCTTTTCTTCGTCGCTCGGACAGCGTCACTATATTGAATTATAATTATTATTTCATCGCCATTATGAATTTGGATTATAGAGAGAAATATCACAGGTTTTTATCTTAAACTAATAAAAATATATATTCTTTTCAAAATCAACTATGGAAAATTTTCAAAGTAATTGAATGATTCAAGGCAGCTGTAATACATTTTGGCCATTTTTAAAATAATTTTTGGAGACAATAACACCTTTGAAATTGCAAAGCTATTTAAAAATAACCGCAGAGAGGCTGGGAATTCCATCCGGATTTTTCATCTGTCCGGATAATCCGAATATTCGAATATGCGGATACTTCAACGAATTATATGATTCCCAACATTGGGTTAATAAATAAATGGGTAAAAAGGAATGTTTAAAGATTTCGGAATTAATACCCAAGTAGCTATCACAAACATCATTCCCAATTTGCCTTATTCCATTCGTTCAATAACGGGATGATCGTATGATTTTTTTTTGGATATCCGAATATGCAAATATTAACCAGATCTTCGTAAATCCAGATATCCTGATAATTGCATCAACGACTATTAACCGAATATCCATATTATTTGGATTATATTACAGCCAATGGATATTCGCATGGATATCCGTATATCCGAATGTACGGATAGTCCCAGCCTTAGTTATGAGAATAGTGTTTAGAAATATGGGACAAATAATGTTCGGCTACTTTCTCAACTCACTCATACAATCGAACTATTACTTAAGCCAAACATCGGGCTCATATTTTCTGCAGAGTATCTAGAATCTTTATAAGCAAATCAATTTAAATACTATTTTGTTACATTTTGTGCTGTATTTTAAACTTACGATTTGTCATCCGTTTCACAAATTGCGTCAATGGTAGGTGCCCTATTAAACTGTATTTACTTGCGACTTCCTGCATATAAATTCGATGTTTTTTTTTCGATGTGCTTATGTATATATGCATGCATGTGTGTGCAAAGGAAAAGTTTAATGTAAATTAATTCAAAAAAGTAAATAAGTTATATGTATGTATGTACTTCGTTAAAAAAATTTACCCTGGAGTTTAGCTTGAAGGCGTATGTGCAAATGGACAAGCTTACTATGTACACCCATTCAAAAGTACACTTATGTAAATATTGACTCAAATTTGATTCGTCATCGATTCAGAGTTGTAAAAATATGTGTACACTTATGAGTTCTGTTAAGTATACGCGAAAGTCACTCCATTGTTTCGTTGTTTTTTTTTTCATCACAATGGAACTGCGTTCTCTTCTTCTTGGACCACATTAATGGAACCTTTTGCTTTTTGCACTTCCTTATTTGTACTTTTGGATATGTATGTAGGTATGTATTTATTTCTCGTCTACCTTTTTAGCGTTTTTGTAACTTTGTAGGTACTATACCGTTTCAGAATTTCATTACATTTGCAGTAAGTTTCGTCGCGAATTGACAAGAAATTATTGTATTTACTTAACATAAATTCGAATTCGTTGGTGATTGCAGCGTATAAAAAACAAAAAAAAAAAAACAACATATTAAGAAACCAAATTGTTTACATACTCCTATAGTGGAAAAAATAACAGAATTTTGATCACATAACGGTATCGGATGTTCTTTAATTTTATGATTGTTTAAAAAGAAGCGCTTTTATGCATACATTCTTTCAAAGTGTATTAAGTCAAAATATCTCATTCGTCGTTCCAATTTTATAAAATATTGAATTGTATGTATTTTCTTTTCTCTTACAATTTTGTAAGAGGTATTTATGCAAATTGCACTTAGCAGTTACCGAAACGTCGCTTTTTTATATATTTGAAAAAATACCTCTACATGTAGTGTTCGTACTCCGCTTCGCACCCTATTTTCAATACCAACCTACCCTGGGTCAAGCAAAATATTTTTAATGTCGGAGGAGCAGACAACGGATGGATTCTGAACATTTCGGTATATAATGGGTGATCCATTAGATGTCACCGGATCTAAATGACCAATTCACCTATCTGAAACTTTAAATTAGCTGTGCAGCGAGTTTTTCTCGCAATAAGGCCAAAGCTCCACGCGCTGTGGGTCAAGTAGCACCATCTTGTTGGAACCAACTGTCGTCGAGATTACGGGGTTTAATTTCAGCAGCAAATAGTACGTTATCATGGTACGTTCTTGCCAGCCTCATTCTTGTAAAAATATGGACAGAATATTCATAAGAGAGCACGATGAGCTCGAATGCCGCCATCAATTTTTATCGGAAAATAAGAGTCTGTAAACAAATAAATGGAAGTCTGACATTTGAGAAATGCAGTCATGCGGCTTAAGAACAACAAAGCCTCTGGAGCCGACGGTATCCCAGCTGAGCTGTTCAAAGCCGGCGACGTAGAACTGGAAGGGCGCATGCACCAACCGTTGAGAGCAATTTGGTCCAAAGAATACATGCCCGAATAATTTAATCTCAGTGTTCTTTATCCTACCCGCAAGGAGAGTGATCCTGCTGTTTGCAACAATTATAGCGGTGTTAGCCTTCTTAGCACTGTTTATAAGGTCCTTTCGATGATACTGTACGAAGGACTGAAGCCTTTTATAAAGTAACTGATTGGACCTTATCAGCACGTGTTTAGACCTGGCAAATCCACTATTGGGCAGATATTCGCACCGTCTCAGCGCAGTGCAAATAAGGGAGGGTCTTTCCGAGCCGTTCGAGACCAAATGTGGTTTTATATAGGGTGATTCACTCTCGTGTGACTTCTTCTATCAGATGCAGGGAAGTGTCATGCGAGCTGTCAATCTGGATCGCAACGGCACCATATCTAGGAAAGGCGCGGTGCTATATACAAATGATATTGATATCGTTGGCTTGAATAGCGGGACCATCAGTGCCACATTCTCGAGGTTAGAGAAGGAAACAAACATGGCATAACAAAGTGCCTAATGAGAACACACAGCATCTTGTCGTATAGTGAAACATTTTGTGTACTTAGGATCCAGCATAAGCACCAATAATGTCAACTTGGAGATTAACCAAAGAATAACGCCGTAGGCAAGTGTGTAGCATCAAAAATTATAGAAAAGTTTTTCTAATAGCGGTCGCCCTTCGGCAGGTAATGGCAGTGTGTACTTCTGCCTTAATAAAAAACTTCTCACACAAAAACATTCGCCGTTCTGTTTCTACCGATAGAGAAACACTAACATGAATTTCATTTGCGGTTTTGTGGGTGCAATTTTCAGATTCACGCACTATGAGTTCGTCTTCCCTAGTCGACGTTATTCGGGATATTTGCTTTGTTGGCGGTTCTATTTCTCCTGAAATAGTGTACAGCGTTAAAAACCTTCCTTTTTGAAATGTTTAGAGTTTTCGCGATTTCGCCATACGATTTTCCGTCGTTGCGGAATTAGATTATTATGGCTCTCATAGTTTCGTCGCAGGATATAACAAATTTGTTGTATTTTTCTAAAAATGCATAATCTTACCAAAATTATGCAATATCTTACAATAAAAGCAAATAAAATCTTTCGTTGCTAATTATGTGACCGGCTGTTTAAAAAGAAAAAAGTGAAAATCTCACGAACTAACGGAATTAAATTTAAAAATATTGGCATTTAAATCGATGTATGTACATTTCCAATAATTGGATCCTTTATGAAAGGTGAATTTATTCATAGCAAAATGTAAAGCAGACAATGCTAATTAGTTGTCAGGGGCCGTAAGTATAAGTCATGCACGTGCATACATATATAATTAATGTTAAGTTTAGTACATATTTATTATTTTATTCTCCAATTCTTCAAGCAAAAAAACACAACCACGTTTAGGAGTAAGCAATGCCATAGACTTATCTGCAACATTTTCTAGCAAACTGCTTTCTTCACTTACATACCAACAAAAAGAAAGTTATATAATGTAGATTTCTGAGAGCAAATATACTTCCCAATAACACATTTAATTGTCTACACCTCCACATACATACATATACTACCGCTACTACCGTTATATGATGGCAATAGATGGTCGTTGTCTATCTCTCTCTGTCGCTATTGGCAATATGCGCTATTGTTGCTATGTTGCAAGGCACTGCTGCAACTACTACTACTACTGCTACTTTCATTGCCTTTTGCTGTTTTTATGTCGCTTTTACTGTCAGCCATCCAGCTAGCAACGCAGCCAATAAATATAGCATTGTATAAGTAAATTGCGCAAGCGCAACTATTGCGAAATTGCTGTTGCATTCATTTCCTTACTGTTGTTACTATCGTTATTTCCTCTTTTACTAGCTGCTACTCTTCATTCACTACCTGTTCATCACACTTTTTACACCTGACCCACCTCGCTTTCGTTGCATTCAACAGCATTTAATACAACTTCACTGTTCATTGGACTATTGGACTTGGCCTGGTCTGGTCTGGTCTCATCTCGTCTGGTCTGATCTCGTCTGGTCCGGTCCAGATTGGCTGTAATGCTACCAACAACCACAACAATAACAACAACAACAACAACTAAGTGAATCGACATGAAATACATAACATTGAAAACAAAATTGTCAAGCTCGTCTGCCATGTACCATCGATTATGTTGTTGACGCTGTTATAGAGTACTGGCCACTATTACAATGGCATATCTTCTTTTAGTCGTGGCATGGCCGGTTACGAGTATTGGTCACTTCGGGGCCGTTTGAGTCTAAGTATTTCAAGTGCACTGTGCGATGCCGGTACTCAACTGCTACATTTCACTTTTCTGCTTCTTAGCTGGAAAATCATTAGCTGACAACTTTTCGAAGAAAGTATTTACATGTACATACATACATATGTAGTATTTAAGTTATTTGAATCTAGTTGAAAGCAAACAAGATAAATATGTGTGAAAAGTTTGAAGTGGTAGTTATGTTATGTTTAATAGGAATTTAAATATTTCCTAGTCAGAATAAAAAAAAACAATTGTACTTATCAGAAGCTTACCACCAATCAGGCTTTCTAATCTATGTGTTTGAATAAACTCACACTCCCAAATTTTTCTATAATAAATGTGCAATGTTTATGAAATAATGTGTGCTAGATAATGACGGCGGGCTTGTTAAGTCAAACAGATTTGTCAAAAGCTTGTTTACAGTGCTTTAAAATCCATAAATGACAACGGTCATAATGCGGGCCGATACAAATCTAAATTATCTTTCAGGGCCAATGTTTTTTATTTTTTTATTGCGTAATATTTTTTTACGGTATATAAACCTTCTTTTTTTTAAACCTCAAAACGAAAATTTGTCTAACTTTTAAGAATCCTTTTTTTATTCACTCGCTTTTCGTCGAGTTTTCGTGCCATTCGAGAATTAAACACCATTAATAATTATAATGCAATGGTGATCGATTTTTGAATTCGGTGTTTTTAATTGTTATTGTTGATGGTTTTATATTTAATTTGTACTCTTTTAGTCTGTAATGTTTTTGCAAAACAATAAACTACAACAAATAAATAAAAATAATAACTTTTTACTGTCTCTCCATAAATTAAATTAAACCTTTTTCCGAAACATACAATTTTGGACAATTATTCTGTTTTGGTTTTCCACGCCAAATTGTTTCGAAATTTCTCCTTTTAAATTTAATTTACTTAGAACGAATCCAGCGTCTTGATATTAATCCATTTCATCAATAGGGCAATTCACGGTTTCATGCAAATAGCCTAGCATCGTGGCTTTTGCAAATCACTATGACCATTTAGTACGTACATCCATCAAAATTTTCCACATTTTTTATTCTATCTTCAATTGCTTGCATTTTGGCATTTCGTCCTATTTGTCGTCAAAAATTTGACCTAATGAAAACCACGCATTATTCTTTCCTAACGTGCCGAGCTGGGCGATTGTTTGAAAAAGTGTTACTTGTATTTAAAATTTTTTACTTCTAGTTATTAGAAAATAGTAAATTAATTTTATTGATGCAGAACGACAATAAATATTACAAAGCTTAACCACAAAAAAGAAATATTCCAATCGATTGATTTGTTTTTGATTTATTGTAGTTTTAAAAAACAATTTGATTATTATACTATATTTATTGGTACGCCCCTTTTTAAGCTCCTCCAAATTAAACTGGATAGCTGAATTATAAAATGCAACTCCATGGAAATCGGAACTCTTTGTACAGAGTTATGCCTTGGCATAATTTGGGTCTTTATTTTATGAGCTGTATAGATAATTATTTTGGTGTACAGGACGAGCTTTCCTTAGTCCTATCTATCTGTTTGTTCTAACAAACATGCCGATATTTAGACGAAACTGTGCCTAAACCGTTCAGAATTTCGGAAGAGTGGTTCCCGGAAATCTGAAACGTATTCTTCGAAGGGCAAAACATTGTCACAGGAAGTGTTAAAAAGAATTGGGTCTTCTTCGTCTTAGGAGCTTTGCAGAAATCATTATGCGCGGTGCCAAATTTGATGGCCAAATAGGCGCTGTTAATGTTAATTCATTATTAGACCAAAAGAAATGCCAAATTCTGTTAGTAGTCGAGCTGGTATTTTCTTTTTCTCGCATATTTGTCTATATCCTTTATTCTCGGTGTAGGTCTATACCTCGAAAGTCACTAAAAATTTTAGCTACACTACTGAACACATCACAACTTAATAGAAACTCTCTCTATAATGACGGTCGATTTTCAAGCGGCACACAGTCCAGCGACCTCACGTAAGCATTGCAAAAAAATAGAAGGTAGAAAAGTAGTAGATCTTCGTTTAAACTTTCGCTTCGGTTTGTTTTTTTTTAGCCAAGGATAAAAGTGTTAAGATAGGGTTGAAACGATTTTTTTCACAATTGACTTTATGTATGCACAGAAGAACATTTGTTAGGAATATTTCAGTATATATCAAGTCTCGAAGTGAAAAGGAGTGTGCAAATTATCTCTGATTTGAGGAGCTATTCAAACCTTAGCGTTCACCTAATGACTAAATATGCTACAAAATTCAGCAGGAAGCAAGCGAAGGAATACGGATCAATTATCTTCTACTTCTCTTCTTAATTGGCGTTATAAACGCCTAGGTGATTTTGTCCGGTTTGAAGATCTGCTCTTGCTCACCGGCGCCAGCTAGAAACCCCAAGTGTAGCCAAGTCAGTCCATTTTCACCTGGTCTTTCAAATATAGAGGAAGCCCTTCTTTTCTTCTGGCATCACCAGTGTGTACTCCGTTGAATACAGCCCAGCTTTGAAAGCGGTGTTCGAGTGTGTATATTCGGTCATTGTTTCTTGCTGGAAATTTACTGTGTAATTCGTAATAATTTGACGATATGCTTTTTTTTGCAGTTTAGTTTGATTGGTTTATTTTACTTTCTGAATTTGTCTCAATTTTCACTCTTAATACACTATACTCTTATATAAATATACATATATTTATATGAGCCTAGGTATGTAAATAAATGCGTATAGATGTATAAACATAAATGTTGGAATATTTCCATTTGAATGTTTATTATACATAGATAGATTTAATTTCAGTCGCTTGGTCATAGCTGATGACTTTGACCTTCACATTGAATTTCTGAGTTTTAGCGCAAATTAAATCAGCGCATACACTAAAAAAACCTTCAAATACATGGATACAAATATATATATATATATCTATATATGTATGTATTTGTACAGCTATGTTTGAAATAATAACAATAATAATGCACTCATGTTCATGACGAAAACATTTACAAAATTGTTGTTTTTTTATTTACATTTTGTAGATAAAGTGCTAATATAACAAATTTATATAAGCTGAAAACCAAATAATCAAACAGATATCTGTTCAAAAATAGTGGTATTCAAAATAAGCATAATTAAGTCAAAACAGGAATACAATTTCAAAACCGTATCTAATGAAGAAACGTAAAATTAATAATTACTAAAGCACAGCCATCAAAGTTCGGTCGGTTTTCGCTTCGGCTTCGGCCAAAATAAAGCTGAACTTTGGGTAACATTTGTCAATTTTTATTCGCTAAAAATTCTACAAGTTTTTGCTTTTAGCATATTTTATGCTTGGGAGAGGGTTGCCATCTTTTTTAAAATTCGAATTTAACAAAAATAAACAAATTATATGAACTATTAGAATGAGTGTAAGGTGGTTACCAGCAGGTTCACAGCTAACTTTTTGAAGGGTTGCCACCTGTTTGAAAAGTCATATTTAAGTAAGTTATACAAAAGTTATGTGAAATGTCAAAATATGGGTGAGAAAAAAGTTTGTACCTACATATATTTTGGAGGGGGACACCACTTGTTTAAAAGTCGAAATTTACTAAATTAAACACATGTATGTTTATGAAATATTAAAGTATGAGTACCAAGGATATACATACAATAATAAAATATATGTATGTGTCTAACTGTTCATCTCGGCGATTACAAGGTGCATACCTATGTATATTTTTTGGAGGGTTGCCACCTGTTATATATGGCAGAAAGTGAAATGCGTCTTCTGGTTACATATACATACAAAAGGCAATTAGTAAATAAATATAGGCAGGAAAAAGTCTGCCGGGTTTTTCTATTTCATTTATAAATATGGGTGCATAGCAGTATTGATTAGTTGTATAAAACTCAGTGCATTAAAGTTTTGAGTACATTAAATCGATCCTGAGTGAGTGCGATTGGCCAGTGAGTACTTTTAAGAATCGAGTGCTGTCGATAATCGAATTTTGGCAACGATACAGCCCAACACTAACGTTTGTGCGATCAATTAACCATTCATTTCAAACCTAAAACACTTATGTACATATACATACATATGTATGTACATATATGTACGTATGTGTATATATTTATTTCTAAAAAAAAAAAACAGGAACACTAAACTGAACACATATCGCGAAAATTTTAAGTTATGCAACTCCTTTGACAACATAAATTATGAGAATAATGCACAAAACCAAAGAAAAAGGTTATCATCGCAGTGGCTACCTACCTTTTGGCGATAGAATGAAAGGGCAAGCAAACAAAGAAATCCAATAGTTAAGCAACATAAACACAAGCCATCACTTGTTGAGTTCAATGTGCTTCATCTGCAGCAAAAGAGGAACAAAAATACGTAAACATACGAAACAAAATATAAAATTCCAAAAGCAAACCTTAGCAAACCAAACACTAACTGCAACGGAAGAGTCAAAGCCATCAATTGAAAGTGGATGCAATGGGGCAGCAGATGCGCCAACGATTCGCCTGCAAAACCAAACTCACTCGAATACATATTGCAGATACATACATATGTACATCCATACCTGCATAGCTACATACATACAACCATTATACTTACCGTGTCTCGCTAAGTATTGTTCATACATATTTACATACATACCTGTGTGCCTATGTATGTATGTATATACATAGACACCTTTGCACGCATTCATTCTGTTGCAACAACTCATCTACTGCATGTATGCATCCACTGTTCGACCTATCGGCTACATTCAATGGTTTCTACTTGCCAAACAACTGCCATATACATACAAACAAATATATGTACGTACATATGTACATTCTTGGACCCTGCGAAATTGTGTAGAACAAAAGCCTATAGGAATCGCTTCAAAGTGAATGATCTCTGCATAAAGAGTGTAAAAAAAACATCGCAGCATTACCACAGCATCTTTGGTTAGCATCAAACGCACAGGTTGAAGAAAGCCGCTTATTGCTCTCTGCCCATAGCCATGAGCGAAACGTCAGCAGTTTGTCAGCATAGCTGTGTGTGTGTGTATTGCTAATGCAGCTGGACGGACGGTTGTATGCATTTCTTCTTGTCGTTTTTTTTGCCGATTTGCTGCACGTGAATCTCCAAACAGCAAGGTTAAAAGTGATTTAGAAATACAAATGAAGAAGAATTATAACCGAAAAATAATAGTTAGAAGAAGCAAAGTCCACTATAACTACAAAACCAAAAAAAAAAACACACACATATCTGCTTGCTGCATTTGTGCTTGTCTGCACAAATTAACAAATTTTGTGCATCTCTGTTGCTGGCCATCATCTATGAACTCCATCGTACATACATATATATATATATATATATACATATGTATCTATACATATGTATATATACCTATGCATATGTGTATGTAAATGTACAACCAAATGCATATGTATATGAGGGAGTTCATATATACATAGATGTTGGCTCTTCTTGTGGCCGTTGTTATTCGCATATTGTTGTCACTGACACTACCGCCATTGTTGTTGCTGCAGTGCAAAATGTCAAGGAACTTCAAACATACAAATGTCCAAGCTTAGAGTATTTTCTCATTTTCCCTTTTTTTTATTTGTATCTCTTATCTTCACCTTGGGGTTTTCGTTTATACTTAGATTCATGCGCGATTAAAATAGCAGTGGCGGATCCAGCAATTTCGGCAAAGGTAAAATAGTTCACACAAAATTTGAAGACTACTTACGAATAATATTATTTTATTCATTACTAGAAATAATTTGATGGTAAATAAATGAAATATAATATTTTAGGTTTGACATTCAGGTTTAAAAACATCGAAGAAATTAAACACTGAATGTCCGTAGGAGTGGGCTTAGCATCACAAAGTAGTATGCAAGGCGAATTCATAACGTACACACACGCATTTTTTAAATTTTATGAAGTCACAATAAAAGAAAATAGAATAATGGACGCCATTAGTTTTCGGTTTTAGAAGAAGGGGGAGAAGAAGATATTAGCTGCTTTAATAAATTCACTTCAATTGAATTCGCCTTGGTAGTATGAGAATATCTGAAACTTCAAAAGCAGGCATCTCCATTACTGACGGTCATTTTACTTATATATCATATAAAACACCTACTTGAAGTAAAAGCCGAACTAGAAACACAAAGTTTATGATAACAATTTCGTGACAAAAAAGTTATGCGGATTTTTTAACTGCATTGGAAACTGACGGGAAACAATTTTACTGGTGCGCAAGGTATTATTACTTTGTTCAGCTAACGGTTGTTTGTAACAGCATAAAGCAACCGAAATAGATATGTATAGGTATATATATACCAAAATTCTTACATTTAATAGCAAAATTGATTAAGCCGTGCTTGTCTGTCCGTCCGTCCGTACGTGAGTCGGATAACTCGAATAAATATTGAGCTATCTCAACGAATCTTGGTATAAAGATTTCCCTGGACCCAAGGTACTTTGGTAATGCAACGCCCCCATAGAGGTTTTTTAGAAAATCTTAAGAAGTGATTATTTCAGTAACCAGCAAAGATAATTTGCTAAAATTTTACACATTGCATTGGGTTAGGGAAAGGAATACGGGTATAATTTAAAAAAAAAATGGGTAAGGCCTCTCCCACTTTAGTGAAAAAACCTATATCTTCGAAACTTTGATACCAAACTCAACCAAATCGAGTACATTGCATTTCAAGTCAATAAGCAAAATTCTGAAAACTTTAAAAATCGGACAAAACCCACGCGCACCTTTCATAAAATGGTGATTTCCCGAAATAAAAGAACGCATATTAGAGCTAATTTGTTCAAATTGAATATGATATCGTAAAATCTTAATTGTAAAATAATTATCAAAACTTTACTGCATAGTTTTGAGCACAGTAACAATAGAGCTGTTCAGTGCGGATCGTATTCAATTTTCGCATCTCATCGCTTTGCGAATCGAATTACAGAATAACTCTCCAGAATAAAAACGGGTTTTGATTATAAAACTTGCAGTTTATTTGATATTCGAAAAATTTAGTTTACAAAACAGCTGCTTAAAAAAAGCATTACAAACTTATGGGAATTCGGTTACCGATACAACTATAAAATTTACTTTAAATTTATTTAATACCTCCAAAGCTTGTGTAGAGGTTTTATTTTGAATTATAGCTAATAAAATATACTTTATTAAATATTCAACCGTTAAATTAGAGATGTGTTTGCGTTGAATTGTTAGAATATACTTTTCAAAGTTACTATGTAAATTTTTTCATTGTAAAAATTGTCTTTGCCAAATTCGCTTCAAGAAAATTAGGTAGATTTATAAATTTTCCAGTTAAGTATAAGGAAAGTTGCTTATGTCTTTTTTGCCAATCAAGTATCGACGCACGTTGTCACACATTACAACTAAAATCTTTTTCTAAAATATTTTCAGATGGCAACCCAAGTATTCAATACTTTGTTATTTCATAAATATATCTATTTTAAGGTATTAATGTCTAATATTTTATACCCATATTCGAATATTCAACATGCTAAAGTCAAAATATACATACGTGTATTTTTGGATTGAGATGTTCTTAAATATCAATATCTTGCGAATAATAAAGTTGTTATAATTTTTACAAACTAGTGAATAAATAAAATATACTCTTTTTTTTTTGATTGGGGTCTTCATAAATTACTTAAGGGTTGAGTAATTTTACCATTTTGTATAAGATCACTAGATTTTTCGCTTTGAGAGCGGTTAGTTGGCTCTTCTCCTAAAAATTGCAGCCGTACGTTCAATGCTAGAAAAGTGCACGAACAGACCAGTCATATATGTCAGTATGTACATACATATGTTTTGTAAAGTATATAGCGTGTGTTTGTTTGCCTCATTAATAAAAAAAATGCAACGTCAATTCGCATTTGATAACGAAAACTGAATTATCAGTATAACACACACGTTCACAGTTTTGTGTTAAACAATTATTCATGCGGGTAATTACACATACATACATACATACATACATACGTATACTTATATCGCCCGCATTCTTCGAAACTGTAACAACTCAAAATTTATCTATTCTGCGATTAACTACTAAAAACGTGCCATATAATGCTTCGTTGCAACAGTTTTGTCGATCTTCGCAATTCCATTTACATGATACTGCGATTTTTTTATGCGTTAGATATTTGAACTTATCGCACTTTTGAAGAATATGAGAGATATGTTATAGTTTTACTGTGTATGTGTGTGAGCCTTTATGTGCATATACATAGTAGGTATGTATTTTTAATTGTAAGCGATAGCGTTGTAATTGTTTCAAGTCAATTCTTTGCAAAAAAAATGCAAAAAAAGTTACATTTACAAATGTACGTACATATTTCACAGCAGCAGTATATTTACATATGTATATATCAAAACCATAAACATACCTATGTATTATTCCAATCGGCATAAAACACAATCCAGCTCACTCCATTTATGTTAATTTTTTATTCCAATGACCTAAGATTCTATTTACGTGCAAATATTTTTGGTTTAAATTTTATAATTATATTGTGTATCCAAAAATGAAGATTTTAGATAAAATTTGTCGGCAGCTCCTTGATGTTATTTATCAATTGGAGTGACCCACAGTTTATACTATATATTTTTAAGAAAAAATTCTTCATGGCAGCAACAGCCTATTTATATATCTACATTGAAATCAGCTAAGGTGTACAAAAGGAAACGAAACCAGATCCATCGATAGGCTAGAAATCTCCCAACTATAACCATATAATAACAAAAATTAATTCAGGTAAGAAGACAGATAACCTGCCCTAGAAGAAAAAAAGAACGGGGTATTGTCAGTAAAGGATGTGGCGTTCGTTCGCAAAGCTTGCTCTTACGACTTTCTTTTCGATTAGCAGGGACCTTAACGAGTAAAAGTTTTATTCAAGAAATTAATTTTTAATACATAGCTATTTTTAAGTTTTTTTTTTTGTGTGTCGGTTATACATAATTCTTATTTTCCAAAAAAAAATACTCAAAAGATTCCTTGTATTTTCCGAGTTATATCTAAATTCAAAAAATAGCTTTCATTTTCTCAACAAAAAATAAAGCTCAAAAAATTAAAAAATTTTCAAAGGAAAAACAACTCAAAATATAAGACGTTTTTTCTAAGTAATAAATAAAACTATAAAAAATCTCAAAAAATTACATTTATTTTATAAGCGAAAATTAAAACTCAAAAAATAAGACGAAGTTTCTGAGTGATAAAAAACTCAAAAAATAATTTACTTTGCAAGCAAAAAATAAAACACAAAGAATAACAGTTATTTTCTAAGCGGAAAATAAAAATTAAAAAATAATTCCAGAAAAAATAGAGCCTCAAAAACAATTTCTACAACTAAAATAAAACCCTTGTTGTTGTTGTTGTTGTTGTTGTAACAGCATAAAACATTCCCCATAAATTTTTTGGCTGAAATGACAGTTCGTGGCCGAATATAAATCTGGGTCGTTCCGGTATCGTAGAACCGACTGTCGTGTGAACGAAAATAAAACTCTAAGGCCCACTTGCGGAAAATCCTGAGTTAAATTTACAAATAAAGAAATAAGTAACTCGGAGTTGTATTTTTAATTTCATAACCCTAATATTGTTTTGCATCAAATAAATCCAGTAACCCGGGCTACCAAGGCGAATTCATATAAGGTGGTCGCAAGAGCACATACACACAAACTCCACATGTTTTGTTTTTGCTTCTGAATGGTGAGAATGTCAGATAAATGAAATATAGAACAATAATTTTGAACAGAGAGAATGCCAAAATAGGAACGAATTTGACAACAAAATTGTTTATTTTTGATTCAGTTGGCCAAAACTATATTTGTAAATATATTTAAATTAAAATTTACAATAGCGACCGCATAAAGTGCCGGTGCAATATGCGAGTAAATGAACTGCCACAATTAATGCAGCAAAAGCAAATGTAGTTGATTGGCCCAAAGTTATTTTGCTAAAACACTGCTTATGGGTTTGTTAAATGGTTTTGTATAAAAAAACATCGATTGCACTGCCTTAGTGAATTATCAAAGTGTATACTAAATTCCATAAAATGCAACTCCATTGTTAAAAGAAAATTTTTCGCGTCTGTTGATAGTTCCGACAATCTTTTTATGTAAAAAAGAAGCGAATTAATAGAGAATTCCAAAACTTAAATGATTTTAAAAAAGTACCGTGGTAACGTGCCACATCCAAAGTCCGTTAAACTTTGAACAGCCGAAATAGCCGCAGTGCAGTTGGGATTCTCAAATGTTGGATATGGAAGGGCTTTAGTTAGTAATCGAGCCCTTTTTCCTCCGAGAACCATATCATCACGACGGAAGTGATCGGCGCAAATAACATCTTTACACCCCAACTGCACCCGGCATGATCGGGACCACACTAACCGTTCCGACTCTTCACTTGGTACGAAGAAAAATGGACCCGTTCCACGCTTTACTATCTTGCCGCATAATACGCACTTTCCCATTTTTTTGCGAAATATTTGAAAATTTGAATATATGAATTCAAATTAATTTGAATTTAAAAATATTTTTAAATGAAAATGTAAACAGAAAATGAAGATGTAAACAAAAAATAAATCAGTTGACACTTTCACCATTCAAGGCGAAAAAAGAAGAAGCAATCAGCTGATCGGAAGAAAACACCTTCTATAAATTCGCCTTGCCGGGCTACGTACATTTATTTTTTGACATTTTCTTTGAATTTATTGAAATTTAAAATCAAAATAATTTCTGGAGGTTCTAGAACAACAACGAAATTCTTGGTATGTTTGATCTCTAATCTCGTGGAAGTGATCGCTTCGCTTTGCCAAAGCTCTGTTAAAGGAGATGGAGACAACATATTTGATGACATCCTCATTATTGTCCAGAACAGCAATTCCTTTCCAATGTTTTAGTTTATTTGAAAAAAATTAGTTTGACAAATTTAGTTTTTCTTTATGTACATAGTATGTTATGTCACAAACTTAAAAATTTAACCCTGAATAATTTCCAGGTTAAATATTTATATTTTTAACTCTAAGTTGATGCCTAACATTCTGCAGTGCAAGCAAATTTATCAATTTAACCGGTAAACTCTGAGTTATATAGGTAACCTGCTTTCTCGTAAGTGGCCCTAAGGATAAATTTTATCTTGCAAGCAAAAAATAAAGCTAAAAAAATTAATTTTATTTTTAAGCCAAAAATAAAACTAAAAAAATAAATTTATTTTCTGAATAATAAATAAAACGCTTTATACCATCGAATGCAATCCTGTTTATATTTTATATCTATAGTTTCTGCTGAATAAATATGAACTCTCTTCCGATTTGGAATTCTCGTATTTTTAACAAAAACTCAACAAAAAATATTTATTATTTATTAGTGCATGTCATAAGGGTTATGCTAGTGTACTTCTTTTTTTACGATCCCTGTGTCTTTCAGGTTGAGGTTTCAGCAAACATGGAAGGGGTTTCTGATACCAACCCTTCATCATGACCTTACCAGTTGTTCTCAACTTATCCCCCTTTCTTTTTAGATAATAAAAAGTATCAATTGGTATATTTGTGGTCGAGAGCTGTAGCAAGACTCTGAAAACCTACAACATCACACTAATTGTTCTGCATTGAAACAATATGAAAACAGACATTTTCCCTCTGCACGACTTCATTAACTATTTACTACGCCATCGACAATTTTTGGGCAATTTGATCAATGCGACTGGCGGCTACGAGTCAATCAGTTGCGGCACCTTTTCGCCCTGACATTGAATTCACTTCTGAAACGCACGTTTACTTACATACATACATACTTATGTACATGCATGATTATATGAGAGTGTAGTAGTATACCTCTGTTTGTATACATACATGATTTTTGTGTGATATCTATACAAATGCAATGATTACGAGTATAAACATTGAAAAAAATATATTAAAATTCATCTTTGTATTATCGACTACTTATGGGAATCTTGTTTCTCGTTTTTTTTTAAAGCTGTATCAATATTGACTTTTTGCCGATGTGTTTGTGGCCCAAAATGACTGCGTTGCACTGATAAAAAATATTATAGTATGTATGTATGTATGTATATATGTGTATGGATGTAAAAGTGAATACATCCCAATGAACATCAATAAAAAATCTTTAACCATTGTGATATGTGCGATTAGAAGTAGTGCTTGAATTTTGAACACTCTGGCGGATATCCCAGATTGAGTTGTAATTAGAGATAATTTTATCGACACGGCGCTGGACCGATTTGAAAAATATCCAACAGTTTTTTTATAAAGAAACTAATTTTTGTGTTAAAATATCTAAAAACTTGTTCAAGATAATTTACAAGTCTAAATCGGTCAAGTTTTGACAGAGTTATTCAAGCTTTTCTTAAACCATTCTTCCAACAAAGTTTAAAGCCCGCTTCAAAAATGAAATTTTTTGATTCCGTTGAAAATATGTTAAACATTTGTATGTAATCGTTTCCTTTTAAGCTTAATCTCTTGCATAATATTTAAAAAAAAAAAACTATTTTTATTTATTAAAATCTTAATATTCTGAGGTATTTTTAAATCGATCGAGCTCAAATTAATCCAAATAATTCCGATGAAAAAGCAGTACCGATTTAATATACAAATATCGAACACCTTAACCAAAAATTAATTTTATTTATTACTTTTGATATTATGCACTAAAAACACTCAAAGTACATATATACAGTATCTGGAAATTTAATTGTCGTCATACGTTCACAATACTATTTTTAAGAAAATAAAACAAAAAATAATATGAAATATAAAATTGTCAGCATCAAATAAAAAGCAATTAATAAATATAAAATATAATAAAATAATATAAATCTTAAAGCCTCAATTTTTAAATATACACAAATATACAAATTATAAAATATAAAATGTTAAGTGAAAATGCAAAATATATATACAACAAAAAAGTTAATATAAAAATTAAAGCATAAAACATGAAACGCCAAATAAAAATAAAAAATAAAAAGTAAAAAATATGAATAAGAAAAGGTTTAGGATATAAGTTATAAAAGATAAAATATTAAATATTAAATAATAAATAATACAAATAAAATGTATTTTTTTCGCAAAATCAACAATTTTGTACCCTTTACACACGTACACGTTTTCATATTATATTCAAAAAATTATTTGGACAAACATTTGGAAGTTTTCAGAATTTTATAAATTATGGCATATTAAATTTTTCAGTATTTATTTTTATAATACATACAACTATGAAACAATGCAACGAATATTGATGAAATTTAATATATTAGCTTTTTGACTGAAATTTTTGAAAAATATCCCAATTACTTACTTACTTAATTGGCGCTATAGCCGCTTAATCGATTTTGTAACACAAATTGCGGGACCTACAGTTTCACACCGAATCCGACTCCGAACGGCGAATGATTTTATTGAGAAGTTTTTTTTTTATGGCAGAAATACGCTCGGAGGTTTGCCATTGTCTGCCGAGGGGTGACCGCTATTAGAAAAAACGTTTTCTATAATTTTTGATGTTACTTGCCCCGGGCATGATTTGAACCCGGGCCCACCGAATGAAGCACACACACGCTACATACTCGGCTACGGCCGAATTACCAATTTTTAAATAATATAAACGACCAAATTGTTTGCCACATTCACAGAATTAGGTGTTTCCTACCGTGTTGAATTTGCTATTTTATAACCAAGTGAATTCACACAAGATGGTGTTATTAGAACAGCTGATTTGTTCGTTTTTTATTCGCCTTGGTGGTTGGAACGTCAAATTGAAGCATTTTGTTTATATCTTGTTGTCATATGAACATAAATGTCACCCTTCATGTTCAGTTCAATCCCAGATGTTTATTGGGATATACCATTATTTATGCTATTATGTGCGTACAGAAATGTTGTTGTGGCATTTCTTCTTCTTCCCATTCTTGCTGCGGCTGCGATCACGTTGGTGCAATTTTTGGAGCATTTCAAAAAAGTTTAGTCAAAGTTTTCCCTTCGCTGTGACTGGACGTGTGGTGTGTGCATCCACAATGCAATAGTGTGAAAATTTAAAATCTAAAGAAATATTGTGAATATTATTATCAACTACTTTAATCAGCTGATAACAATTCAAGTCACCCAATTACCTACATTCATAGTTGACACACCAACCTAAATAAAAAACCGTGTGTATATCCACTATATATGAGTCTATATACATATAAGTACATACATACTATAAGTACTCAAGTATGCAAACTGAAATCGCTTATAAATAAAATTAGTTGAAATTCAAGGTCGCATTGATATTGAAAGTGAAATTGCTGTGATAAGAAAGACCTAAAGCCTCTAATATACTTAGTGAGATAAAAAGTGCAATCAAAATTAGCAAATAAAATTCAAGTTGAAAGTGAAAGTATAATACGAGTTTAACAGTTTGAGTGTAAGTAATATTTACACGAAGAAACATACATATGTGTATATTACATAGACCCATTCATACGATTAATAGTGTATGCCTGCATATGTGTGTGTGACACTACGATTTCAACTTGGTATTGCTTTAAAAAATTACTTATCTAATAACCTTCAGAAGGTTCAACTGTCCCAACCCTCATTACCGCAAGACTTTGCAGAAGGGGATTTGGCGAGAATTCACATTTTTTACGATTGCATTTTTTTAGCGACGTAGTTTATGCTTACTAGGTGGGTGTAGATTAAAGTACCTAACTCATTTTACAAACAGAACTATAGCTTTTTAACCAAAGGAGGGATAATAAGATGAAATACACCAAAATATTTCAGCGAATCATATAATAGGTTAAAACGGAAACGGAGGGACCCTGAGGTCTGAATGGTTTTTTGTA
Organism: Anomoia purmunda; assembly: GCA_951828415.1. Lineage (NCBI taxonomy): Eukaryota > Metazoa > Arthropoda > Insecta > Diptera > Tephritidae > Anomoia > Anomoia purmunda. Next base: position 27,018,804 of record OX639996.1, on the reverse strand, counting down.
TCTCAGCAGCGTGCCCCTAAAACCTGATTTCCCAAAATGCCGGCAGCTTTCCTCAACACCGATTTCCCAATACTTAGAAAACGACTATTTACGAGTTGAAGTACCTCAATATCTGTCCGTTCAGGTAAGGCAGTTCCCGATTCCTTGCTGATCTTGTTACCTTCGATCCCAATGTGACTAGGTACCCAGAACAGCATAACTGCATTCCCCCATGTCACCAGATGACACTTCTTGGTGAGGGCCAGTATGGCCGCTTGGAAATGTGCGTTTCATACCGTTTTGAGGATCGCACAGGCGCAGATCCCTATTTCCTTGAACTACACCTGAAAGGCTATGGGCCATTTACTCATCCCGATGCAAAGCTCTGGTCAGTGTATTCCTAGTTAAGCCATACTATAATTTTTGTGTTCAGAGCCCATATCCGACCAAAGAGTCTTCTACAAGCCAACGGGGCGATCGTTGATGATAAGCACTAAACGAAAATTGGCTATGGAATGGCAAAGTTATCTGTACATTTTTTATAAATTTATTATTTCGAACGGTTGATAGATTAAACTTTAAACTTCGCTTGCATTTTTTTCATTACCTATGATCGGTATAATTACTATAAGGTTTATAAAACATGCAACAAAAAGTATTAAATTTTTATTTGGCTAATTAATTTTATGAATAAATGGATTAATTCTGTCTTAAATATCATAATTTAATAAGCCAAAATATCAAATTGGAAGTGAGAAAAGTAAATAAAGCACAATCATAATTTATAAACCAATCTATTTTTGAGGCTTCCTTCACCGCTCGAAGATGAGATAATAAAAAGTAAAATAAATCTGAATTATGTTCATGCAAATTCAAGGAAAACACTATCAAGCCTGAAGGGTTGTATTTATTTTTACGCCATGACTTAACTGTATCTGAATTCGCTGGGTCTTTGCTTAGTCTTTCTGTCAGACAATAAAATGTTCTTCTCGTCCCTGGGCATTTGGTCCATCATGCTGCGGTCTACCTCGATTTCAGTATAAATTAGTAAAACTCACTCTCAAGTAGTTTTCAATAAGATTATTTCCATAAAGCAACAAAAAACACCGTGATCTTGTGCTGAGCACCTAGCATTTGGGGAATTGAAGTCGATGTTAGTGCCAAGATGATTTAGAAAACAGTACATGTTTAAGCAAGCGGGACATCAAATGGTTAAACAATAACGAAATCAGAACTTTTTACTGAAAAAAATGTTCTGCTTTTGTTGAGACAACGAAACGTCTGAGCACATTTGTCCGTCGTCAATTTATCTTCAAATGACTTCTTGGTATTCATGTGATATGCGATTTTCAGATATATTTTCTTATTACCACATATTTATTTTACTCACTGTCAAACGATAAATAAATAAATACTAAACTTAATAAAACTAAAATCAACAAACTAGAAGACATTCTGAATGCAAAACATCCAATGTCGGAAGATAGTCGGATATCCAAATATTACTTTTATTAAAAAAACAAAACTTCGACCTTCTTATTGAACCAATTTCTGAAACTTATATTAAAAAGCAGAGCATTTTAGGAAAGTTTTTATTCTCAATATACATATTCAGCAAGAAATAACGATTTTTTTTAATTTTTGTGTTTCAAAAATACCAAACAAACTATAATTTTTAATTTCAGGAGATAAATTCGATCTTAACTCAGTTAATATTAGTTTTTGTAACTTGAATTGGAGGCACGCTTTGCAAACCTTGCGTTAATCTATGTAAATATGGAGCGCATTAGAAATAACAAAAATAAATCGCAAAAACATACTTTTATTTTCACAACGTTGTAATCGTTCTGTCTCCAAACCAAACTTGACAAGGAATGACGGAAAATCATTCCAATAGCTTTTATTTTAAAAATAAAGCTCGAAAAATAACTTTCATTTTCTAGACAAAAAAAACAAATAAAATTAAAAAACTTGTATTTTTTAAGCAAAAACTAAAATTCAAAAAAACCCTCTTGCTTAAAAAAAATCGAGTAAAACACCTTAGTTGGCCCTATAAAATTTTCTTATAACGAAGTGCTATTAATAAATAAATACATTTTTACATTAAATACATACGTACCTCCAGGTCTCGGGAGGTAATTTCTGCCTGCTCAATATGAAGAACAAAACTTTTATTTTAATATGATACTCTTCCTGCAAATGCGTAATAAATGAATTTTAGTTAATGCAATTAAATGTTTATACCAAATTTAACTTTTTATATATTTTTATTTTTACAGACACTGCCATATGAAAAACAAAAGCTGCATATTTTACGACTTTCAACTTTACAACTACCTCGTTTAAGATACAAAACATTAAACAAAAAACACCATTTCTGCCAACTACAAGCAAAAGCTGCCAGCGTCAAACCCAAGATACCGACATCAAACCATCAAACGTGTAACAGGGTATACAGAAATATTCACAATAAATAATTAAGACGTTACAGAAGGTCTAGCTCAGTGCCATCAAACAATACTACATTCAAAAGGCATGCGCATATCAAAAAATGGACGAAAATCTAGTAAAAATATAATAAAAGCTCCCACTCTCATATAATAGATAGTACATAAGTAAATCCCGATTTTAGTACGCACCCGTAAGGAATTAAACCTTCACGCCCTCTATACTTAAATTCCCTGCTACCTACCCTCAGACCAACCATCAGCATTTAACCCAACAAAATTTAATATGAATCCCTCATCCTATGCTGACGATGTCGATACTACGGCAAATCAAGAAACGAATATATTCCAATCACCACAGCGTCAGATAAAATCAAACACAACAATAAATAGCCCAGTGAGTACGCCCAGTGCAACACTAACGAACGGTCGCTCAGAGAATGGATATAAACGTCATGGCACCAATGGTGATGCCAGTTCAAATGGTACACCTTTACACAATGGTCATGGCACTAATGGTTATCAGAATGGTACACGTCGTGACTCTACACAAGCCTGGACGCCGCTACTCCCTACTACTAATGGCAGCGATACCACCACACTAGCTAAGGGCAATGGCAGTCCAGCTACTTATGGTAGCACAGTTAGTACAGAAGCGAATGGTAATATGAGTGAAGCTGTCAGTGAGGACATCGAGGAGCCACATGAAGCCTTGACTGATCCCACAACTGTGTTATATGCTACATCGACGAGCAACAACAACGAATGGAAGGATGCTGAACAAATAAATAATCTGAAGAATGGTCTGCTGCACTATCCGCCGGTTAGTCATCAGGGCAACAATAATGGTTCGCTAATGAATGGAAAGAATGGTATTGGACTAAGCGTACCAGATAAATACGATGAGCAAGATCCACTCACTGGTCTTTACACACAAAAGCATACACGCCCACGCGAAGTAGATGAATCGGATTCAGATTCGGAGCTCAGTAGCGCAGATCGATCAGCTCCGGGTTGTGGCCTATTCGGTTGTCGGCCAAAATGGGCTCGTAACTTTGCTTCGACCAATGTATTTATGATAGTATTTTTGCTCGCCTACATCCTGCAGGGCATGTATATGACATATTTCGTATCGGTGATCACCACTATAGAGAAACTGTTTCAAATCAAATCGAAAACTACAGGCTTTTTGCTAAGCGCCAGCGAAATGGGTCAAATTAGCACTGCTATGCTTTTGACCTACTTTGCCGGGCGTGGACATCGGCCACGATGGATCGCTTGCGGCATGGTGTTATTCTCTATTGCAGCATTTTCTTGCTCATTACCTCACTTTATATTCGGCAAACAGCTGATACAAGCTATCAACACTTTAAGTAATGGCGGGAAAGGTGGTAATATGGCATTGCGCTCCTTAAATGGTCAGATGTTACAGGCCAGTTATGGATTGCACGGCATCAATGATGCACTAAATGCAACAAGCGGAAATGCATTAGAGGGAAGTATAAGCGCGTTGCTGTCTACGGTGCAAAATCCACATGATATGAATCTTTGTGTACCGGGAAAAAATGCGACAAATTCCAATTATGGTAAGTTGTATACGCGTATTTAAGTATATATTTGATAGTATGGCATATTTTTTATTTTTATTTCTTTGTTAGAGTCATTATTTTGTACTTACATAGATAAAGTCGAAATTGGCAGCTTGGGGATACATATAGGTAGTTTCGTATTATTTTTTTAACTTGCTCTGGCAAAACATCGTATGCTTACATTATTGCCTCATATTTATGATTAAAATAAGAATAGATTAGAACAAAATATGTAAATTGTTTAGCGTCTAGAGTGTAATCAAAACGGCAATACCGTTACCTCTTAAGCCATTTGTTTCCAAATAGAAACCAGTAGTTTCGCATATATGCTCTACATTTGGAGGTGTCACGCCTCTTTTCAAAATCTTTTAAACCGTGTATTCTTTTCTCCAACCGAACCATGTGAAAATTTTTTTTATTTTTGTAAATGACCGTTAAATCAAAAGTGGGCGTTGTGTTTGTTCGAAGTGTATAATTTTTGAAATTATGCTTACTAAGGTAAAGCCTACAACCTGTGGCAAATTTGTTAGAGTTTCATTGATATAACTATGTGTCTATTTCCAAAAATTTTGATTCTGTGTATTTTATTTTGCCACCCCATCTTGTGTATTGAATTTTAACAAATTATATTTAATAATTGCTGAAATATCTTGATATCTTAAAAAACTAGCTAATTTGTATGTCGCCTTTGCTGTATAAGTTATTACCACCCAAACCTTCCCGTCGTTCTCTTTGTCGTTAATTCCGTCTAACTTTATCCACCAGACCCATCTTGAATGTCAGATCCAGATAGTTTATTCTCCCTTCGTTTTCTATTTCCATTGTAAATTTTTTTGGTTTTATGTTGTTTGTTGAAGTAATCTGAGATTTATTCTTCGTTGTTACTACGCAGAAAATGTTATCAACGTGTCTCGTAGAAGTTCGCACCTAATATTGTTTTTAGTTCCTAAATATATTGCCCTTCTATGGTCAGCATGAACACCTTCATGAGGATGGCCGAGATAAGATTTTCCATCCTCAGTCCCTTCGCCTGCCTGTATATCTTATTGTTAAATTTAAAGTAGTTTTTGGCGTAGCGTGGTTTTAATATATTTGTGATATGTGCTTTAGTTGGATTTTATCCAATCAATAATGTTTTGTGCAACATGCCTACTGTCTCTAGTAGAGGTATTGGCGGGTATAAGTATTTTACGCCAAAGGATATCACTTTGGTATCTATCACGTATTCCCTTTTTTCAAACCAATCCGGTTTACTAAATTAGCCGCAGTAGCCGAGTGTGTAGCGTGTGCGCGCTTCATTTAGTGTGGCGCGGCTTCAAATTTTGAGCGAGGCAATTATCATCATTAATTTTTTTCTCCTAGCCGTCGCCCTTCGGCAGACATTTTCAAACCTGCTCCGCTGCCATGATAAATTCGAAAATGATCTGAAAATTCGGAGACGCACACTACAAATTATAGGAGATCTTCGGCCAAACACTGAGATATATGATATAAGGAAAATTGTTTATTTTATTATTATATGTATGATACACGGACGAAAAGGCTCATAGACGGGCAGACATGGCTTCATTGATTTTTCTTTTCATTCTGAACATTTTGGTATATAATAATAATAATAATAATAATAATAATAATGTTTATACTGTTAAAAAATACCGTTATTAGGACAAAGTTGTAATACTCTGGACACTAGTGCGCTCAGATATAAACATTATAGAAATCGGGAACCGCGTGTACCTGTTGTATAAAGGTAATTTCCGAAAAATAAAAGCCTCGATATTTGATACGAGAAATTTAATTAGAGAGAGAAATTCGCAAAAGTCAATCATTTTACTCAGCTTATATTCGTTATGATACGACTTTCCACGATGGTTAGTTTATGTTAGGATGGTCGCCCCACAAAAAGCACTCTCTTGCACGGATACTGTATGTAAATGGTCTAAAAAGTAAAATAATCAGAATTTGTCTATGCTACATTTTTCGTCGTTTCCCACTTGGTGTGTAAAAGTTATTCTCATCCTTGTAGGATCCACTCTAATTATAGTCGACAATCGAGTATTTTACTGGAATTGTGAAAATATCACGATGGTTTAAAAATAAAAAAAATATAAGATTTCCATCATAATATGCTTCTGAGACCCTTTGTGTAAGAGCTGCTAAGAAGAAAAAAAGCTTTAGTTCAAACAACATTTCGAATGAGGTGCGCTTGGCTTAGGCAATGACTCATTGCAGGGTTGACTGCGGTCAATAAAGGATCGACACTATTTAGACAACCACTCATGTAGGCTAGGTTGAACAGGTTGCGCTGGTTGTTACTCCGCAGAGTGATTGAGATCATTTATCGTCGTACAAATCTACCTTATAATATAACAAGCGGGATCATTGGATCTATAATTTTATGCGGTCTCCGGATGGCTTTTTTTCTTAAATCAACTAGAAGGTTTGACATTATTTACTGGATCGTAAAACTTTTTCCCTGAGACTTCGGCCTAATTAGAGTTTCATATTTGTAACCGATCAATTATTTATTTTCTATACATTTTTCGCATGAATTTTTTGTGAGAGAATATCCATAGTGAAAATTCCTAAGGAATATATTTGAAGGACTTTATTACCTTGTAAAAAATACCCTATATGAGATGGATTAAAATATTTTACGAAAAAAATTCTCCTGAAATTTTAATCCTTGTGCGCGATGTATACTTTAAAATTTATTCCAAATATTTCTTATATACCTTAGTAAAAAATATGAAAAATCATCCTACGTAGAGCTTCTGCAAAGGAATTTCTAACCTCCTCCAAAAAGTGTGTTGCACAGTGACATTAATTAAACGATGATCGATAAATATTAAAAGGCAGTTTTGCGAAAATTAAAAATAAAAACGTGTCTTAACTTATTTCATTCCCCTATTTTCTGCAAAGTTTTCAATTCTTTCTAATTTCAATCAACTTTAACTTAATTTCTTCACAGAATGCGACGAAGAGCAAAAATTGGAACAAGCGTCACAGTCAAAAATCACCGTTATTGTGCTCTGCATATTTTTTGCTAGTCTCCTAAGCTCTGGTATTGGACAGACGGCCGTGGCAACACTTGGCATACCGTATATAGATGATAATGTGGCAAGCAAACAATCACCAATGTATATGGCCATAACAATAGGTGTACGCATTTTGGGACCAGCTTCTGGTTTTATAGTCGGTTCGTTTTGCACCCGGTGGTATGTGAATTTTTCAAATCCCGGCTTCGATGCAAGCGATCCACGTTGGATTGGTGCTTGGTGGTTGGGGCCAGTTGGCATTGGTAGTTTAATGATGTTATCATCTATCGCCATGTTTTCATTCCCAAAGGAGCTACGTGGCAAACGAAAACCCAACGTAGCCGAGACAACCAAAGCTGATTGTGCTGAAGAGGCTGCAGGGTCTACCGAGGTTGATGATAAGCCAAAATTGAGAGGTTTGCATTACTCATTAAATAAAGTGCAAAGTATTTATGTATCCAACTAATCAAATATAATATAATTTTTATTCATAGATTTCCCAAAAACCGTACGCCGCCAACTAAGCAACGACATTTTGATGTTCCGCACTGCTTCTTGTGTCTTTCATCTATTACCAATCGCAGGACTCTACACTTTCCTACCGAAATACCTCGAAACACAGTTCCGTTTGACATCCTACGATGCCAACATGATCGCCGCCTTCTGTGGCATACTTGTTATGGGCGTGGGCATTGTTATATCAGGTTTAGTTATATTAAAACTAAAACCGTCGGCGCGTTCAGTAGCCGCATGGATTGCATTTACTGCGCTCTTTTACTCCGTCGGCATGGTCGTACTGATGTTCGTCGGATGTAGCATGAATGATTTTGCGGGTTATAAAACTGGCACGAGCAATACGTGAGTTCGCTGATGAGTAGAGGAGCCACTTTAATTTTTTCGTTATCAAATTACAGCTCGGCCACTATCGAGGCAGCATGTGACCTCAACTGTGCCTGTGATAAGGAAAATTTCGCCCCCATTTGCGGTGTGGACGGACGTATATACATTTCCACCTGCCATGCTGGATGTGGAACATCTTCGGTGCGTGACAATCGCACCGTATTTAGTAACTGTACATGCATTCCAGATTGTAAGTATGAAAACTATATTTGTTCACACAATTCATCCAGCCAATCAATGTAGGTATCGTATCCATTGCGTATACGCAACTTTTCTAAAGAACTCATTGTCATCGCCACACATATTTAATACATACCAGGGATGGGCGTCATCAAAAAACTGAAGAATTGAATGACGAAAAATAAGAATAAATTTTCATTCCTATTTGAAGTTATTTTTAATGATAAATAAGCTTTCATTCGTTGTTCAAGCGTTTTAGATAACGAATAAATTTACATTCATTATTCTCATAATTATTACTGACGATTCTCGTTCATCAAACAAATAATTTTGAATAACGAATAAATGAATATCTTCCCATAAATGTTGAATTACTCTAGCATTTATCAATTCAAAAACTTGAAATCGGTTTTTTTTCCAAAACGAATTCGATACTGATAGGGTTTTGATTTTCAACTAAAAGCTGTGTGTTAATAGAAAATAAGTTTTCAAAATTAAGTCTTTAATAAAAGAGATGATTTTTGAGTTTGGTTGTACATATTTTAATATTTTAATAGAACAAAAATAACAACCATTTCTTGACTTTTATTTTCCGATCAGATTTAGTCTTTATATCGCTATATTTTCAATCATCATTTTTTGTCGATACTTTGGGACCTTTTCTCGATGACAAATAATAGTTTTTTCATCATTATTTTGTGACTTGTATTTTTTATGTAGACTAAATCTATCTAAAATATGCAAAAAAAACCTTGTTTTCAAATCAAAACTCAACTATACCGATCTAATCCTTTTGACACGTACATACTAACCGAACCTCAGCTTGTTTTTAGGGCGTTTTTTTGTTGTAAATTATGGCGTTTTCAATCAAATTTGATCGAAATTTTCTGATTGTTTCGTTGCAAAATAATTGTCATTTTTCGATTTTACTTGATCCATATTTTCAGAAATCTATTTGTTCAGTTATGCCAAAAACAATAAATATAAATCATCTGCCAAAAGTTGCTTACGTTTATTAAGGTAAAACTAAAATCCAATTATATGACCAAAGGTGATCGGAAAAATTTAAATCCAAGACCAACGATTATTTTTAAAAATATCTACCAAATAAGATCGAAAAAATAAAAATGTAAGAACAATAATCAAATATGATCACAAAATAAAAAAAATCACAAAATAACGATCAAATTTGATAGTGCAAAGTTTAAAATATCTACTTGTAATGATTATATCGCGTTCTTTTAATAAAACAAAAGAAATATAATAATCTTAAATAAATTTGGTATTTGCGCGTTGAAAAAATAGTAATAATTCAGTTTGGTCTCGAAGGAGATTTTCCAAGACTATAATTCTGTCGGTCCTGCTTACCGGTGGGGTTGTGATATCACATCGCCTGAAAACTATGCCTACGCCTGCTCCTTATTTGTTAGATATAAATTATTTCACTTATTTACATATCAATTCATTCTCATTTTTCATGTATATCATTAACTTTTGTATTTTATTTATTTTTTTTCATATAAACAATTTTTTACCCATTTCCTCGAGTCACTGTCACATAACCTACCCCATTTTTCTTCTCTTCTCTTCTTTCTTCCCCCCCAAACCAACTATCTGTTGCGTCGTTCGCGTGTTTATCTATTAATTGCAGCTTTAGAGAACCCCAAACCGTACCAAGCGGTCAATGGATACTGTGATAGTAATTGCAAGAATTTCGTATTCTTCATTTTAATATTTGTCGTTTGTGTTTTTATGCATTCGACGTCGGAGGTGGGTAGCATGTTGCTGGTGATGCGATGCACGCATCCAAAAGGTAAGTGAAATTAATTGTTTTAAAAATTACTCAATTTTTTAAATGAAGCGAAAAAATTGTGCTTTTATTAGTTAGTTAGTTTGTATTAAATTATTAGGGTATTCGTTAAAATAAATTTTGTCTGACCTACCTCTGGTTCCAATAGATTATGACGTACAAAAAATAGTAAAATACTTTTGTCATTAGTTTTTAATTATGTTTTTATAAAATTTTGATATCCACTAAAAATAATGAACAAAATTTAACATTTTTCGAAAAAGCTCGAAAATGTCCTCATTTTTTGTAATCAGATGCCAGGAACTCAAAAAGTACTATTTCGTTTTACACAATAGGCGTAAAGAGATTAAATGTACCTTGAAAACGATACCCATAGAACATTCGGGTTATTTGCTATGAAGTACCTCGAAAACACTTCTTTGAAATAAATGAAACTTATTTTTGTGTTCAGCGACCAAAAATTTGTCATTTGTCAAATACTTGTAAACTAGTATTATTTTTATTTCAAAAATATTCAAAAATCTATTTTTTTATTTCGATCTGTCATCTTTAGCATACACATGCATTGAATTACCAAGTAATTTAAAATTTGGAGCGCCTTGATTTTCGAGATTTCAAGCTTTTGCTCTAATCAAAGCTTTACGCCAATCAAGAATCGCATTAACCGATAGAATTATTTAATCGAGAGAATTACTTTCTGACTAATGAAAGGTATTTTAGAGAATTTTAAATTAGTAATATGTTTGAGAAAGGGTTACCATGTATCCAAAATTATATGGATAATTTGGTTCCGTTAGGTTTTAAAGTTTTTAGTTATATAAAATTTATAACTTGGAATTAAAAAAGAATAGTTTTTTTACTTTTAAGATATCATTAAAATAACAAACTCACGTAAAATAACATAAATAACATGGAACGGTAATAAATCGTTCAAATATATGTATGTATATACATAAATTAACTTTCCACGGTATCGGAAAATCTAAAGAACAGCAAAAATCAGTATTTTACATCGTTTTTATTATTATATCGATTTATCTGAATCAATCAAAGTAAAATTATAATATGATTTACTTTACTTGAATACGCAGATAAAGCCATGGCTATGGGCATCATACAATCAGCTATTGGTCTATTCGGTAATGTTCCTTGCCCGATCATTTACGGTGTCGTTGTCGATTCGGCGTGTCTTATCTGGAAAACAGTTTGTGGAAAACATGGAGCCTGCTCACTATATGATGCTGATACATTTAGACATTTCTTTTTAGGTAAGATATCGATTTATTTTTGCTTTCAGCCGGGGATAATTTTGTATACAAAAATTATTAATTACGTTTGAAGATGATCAGAAAAAAGAATATCTACTTGATATCAATAAAATATTATAAAAAATCCGAAAGCACTAAATATCGAGCAAATATTATAAACTGGCATTTATAAAAAGCTCTTTAGCTTCGCTTTTAAGTAGGGACAGAAATCCTTATTTATAACAAAAATATGTATGCACATATTGTAAATATCAAATTATCAATATATGACCGAAAAATTTATATTAGGAAAAGTCCACAAAATATTACAGGAAAATATAAATCGCGAAATATCAATTAAATTTGATAAAAACTATTAAAATCTCAAAGGCCCACCAAGTATTGTAAAAAAATTAGGTTCTAAATCAGAAGCCAAATATTTGAAAGAATATAGAAAAAAAAGAACTACAAAGTATCGATAAATAATTAGAAAATATTGAAACAAAAATAGTTTTAACAAAATTCAAACAATCTATTAATTAATTTTTTTCCAAACAAATATTATTTCGGAGGTGCTGTGCAAAACAAAGCTCAAATTGAAATCTAAGAAAAAATAGTAAAATATCAAAATATCGATAAATTATGTCTAAAAAACGGTAAAGTATTGCGAAGAAACTAAATTCTAAAACAATCACCAAATATGCTCGAATAACAAGAAAAGATAATCACAAAATATCTGGCCAATATGAAAAGAAAATTATAAAAATTGTAGAAAGAATCCGTTAACAAAATTTTTTTCTAAAAAGCAAATTATTTGAAAGATATCGCTGCTGCATACATATCTGAGGGCAACGTTCTCTATGTACGTATAATCGAAAAGTGAAATTTAAGTATAACCATAATTTATAACCAAAAATAGGTATCAAAATATATTGAATAAATAATAAATAAAATATGATTGAATAATATAAATCGCGTCTATAAATATCGAATCAAAATCCATAAAAAATGGTTGAGTACTAAGAAAGAAAGTAAAATCTGAAAATAACGTTCAAAAAAATTATAATCAAATATCGATCAAATTGATGAAAATTAATTAATTTGTAGATATCTAATATCTGATACCTGGATTTAAAATCCAAAGAGTAGATTCAATTAAATACGTTAAAAAAATAAAACTTTGAAGAACCCGAAAAATAAGTTTTGTAAAAATAATATTTATTACGATCGTTATTTATAACACATTTCCTCACATCTCGATTTTTTTGTTTTTTTGTTGTAGGCATCACCGCCGGCATCATGTTTTTAGCATTCATTATGGATTTGGTCGTTTGGAGTAAAGCACATCGTATTGATATCGCGCCAGAGGACAGCAATGAGCCGAACGGTAAACAGCCGTCCGCTGAAACTGAATGTTAAAAGTACGTGGTTGCGCCAGATATCAGCATATGAACGGATTTTCCACAAAGAGGGTCGAAATTTGTAGCTGAAAAGAACAAGAATCGAAAACAAAAATCAAAGTGCACATATTTTCATGAGTGGATCGAAAAGTCACAAATTCGCCGTGTTTGTTTTTTTTTCTCCCTTTCTAACCAAACAGAAATTAAGTAGTTAAGTTGAGACGCGCAGGGAGAGGGGAATGCATGTATTTGAAATTAAAGAAAGAAAAACAGACGTACACAACAACTGCTTTGATAGAATTTAGTGAAGTAATGCGATCATGCATTTATTGTTATTAGTTGATTTATTTGTTAATTTAGTTAAAGTTTAGTTAATGAAGGCATAGTTTTAGGAGGCCGAAAAAGAGCGCGAAACATTAGAATACTAACGAAATGCACAAACATTGCATACATACATACATACATACATACATACATACATGGCCGTAGCATAAATTAGAAAAACAAAAATATATAAATCATAGAAAACGAAAAATATGTACATATGCTGATTTTAAGTCCGTGTGAACGCCACTCGTCTAGAAATATTTATTTGTTTATAGGTGCTCCCAGGGTACAGACACATTATATTTATTCCGGTGTAAAAGGGCGGAAAAAATTTAAATGCATTAAAACCAACACAAAATTATATACATACATAGTTAAAAAAAAGCAAATGATGTATGTATGTACGTTACTCCCAAAAAAAAAAAGTATGCAGTAATTTTTTTACAACATTCGCAAGGTTTTACATTAAAAAAAATATATTTCTCTTTTGTAAAAAATACAGTTAATTCTACAAAAGAAACCATATTAAAGTTTAACTTTATACGGAAATGTACGGAAATTCGAGACATTATCTTCAAATTTTCAATTTGTTTAAGCAGAATTTATAGAAATTTTCTTAAATTTTGTTTAAGGTTTGAAGTTTCTTAATATGATTTTTATAAAAAAAAACATGTATACTTATATTTTCAGTTTCAATTTACAAATTCAAAAAAAAATCGAACAAAAAATGGAATAATGCCTGATCCCTGGTGTACATTCAGGCATACATACATACTCAAATATGTACATATGTGGGTATCAACGCTTTTTTTCACGCAAACATTAAAATTCAATGTATTTTAAAATATTCTGGCTTAATATTATTCGTGAGTGCGGCGATGTTGAAAATGCAACTAAAACTAGAGTTGTTTTATGTTCTTTCAAATATATTTTTCTAATACCTTGTACGATAAAAACAATTTAATTGTAAAAGATCTGCTTCAAGATTTAAAAAAAAACGTAGCAACATGCGGGTTCACACTCTTTTAGTTAGGGAAAAAGGGGGTTTTTCCAAAGTGCATATCTATATATTACTTTATTTATTGCTATTTTTCCTGATGTTTACTCGGGTCTTATGCGAGTGTCCGGAAAGTGAAAAATACCTTCAATTTTTCCAGCTTCTGGATCACCATATCAATTGTGGGAGCAATACCTCCAACCAACGACGCTTCTGACCTCCGATCGTCCACATTTTGTTTTGTGGGGACCACATTGATCATTAATCATTTAGTTAACAGTAATAATACTGAAAGAAATTATTCATTGAGCATTGGAACCTTTTCTCAATGAACATCTGCTCCCAAGATATTGTGAAATTTTCGAATTCTTTTTTTTTTATATATTTTTATATTTTTTGTTAAAAAATATTGCTTCAAAATATCTGTCTGCTCCTCCATCGAGTATATCTATTGGACAATTTATTACCAGAAGACGCAATCTTGTTTTCTATCATTTTCTTTTTGAACTTACTTACACTGTTACTTAATACTCTATTATTGGCGCACTGTCAATGCGGTCAAATTCACGAAAAGCCCCGGTCTAAATTGAAATATTTAGGAGTCATTAAATTTTAAAAATTGTGTAGTTGGCGGAAAAAAATTCCATTTTATGTAGAGTGATTCAGCCTAATGTGCAAATGTATGTGTGTAACTACATGCAGAGATACGCAACTTTACAATGTCTGTACCTTTATACTACTTATGTGTTTTTTTTTTTACCCTTTTCACTTATTCTTTTTTGTAATTCTTCTTTTATTAGTTATAAGCTAATACACATTCTCCAAACTACTTGTAAGTGTATGTGTTTATATTTAAATGTTTGAAAGATATGTATGTATGTATAATATACACTTTTTAACAATGTCAACATTTCAAAAACATCTCAGTTATAGACTAAATTATATATATTATATGTAGACTAAATATGATAAAATAATTATTAAAAAAATTAACACATCCTGTTTACCTACTAAATGTGCGAAATGTTTGGAAATGAATACATAGATTTCATTATATTTATGCACTAAATTCAATGATGTAAAAGAAGCATTACCACGAAATATATTAGTAATGCATATTGTTAATTATTATAATTTTTTGTTTTTGTACAACTACTTTTTCAACATGTTCGCTTGTTGTTTAAAATAATTTGTCAAATGATACTTTCACATGTACTATGTATGTATGTAGTTATGTCGCTAGCAATGTAAGCCATGGAATAAATGTAATTAGAAAATAACTAGAAAATACATACATAAATGTTTACATAACACTTACGTACATATACGCATACGTTTTATAATACAATGCGTACAATTTACTTCACAGGTTTTTAATTTCTGTTAATATTAAATGTATAGAAATTTAATCTAATGGCAACCTATCTGTGGTAGTTAAATTTTAGTTACAATTTAATATACATACATATGTACACAAACCTATACGTATAATTATGAATGTAAGTTAAAGAATAAAAAACATGAAATAAATAAAAAAAATAATTGAATTGAAAATTGGTTTGGTTTAAAAGTTTCAGCTCAAACATTTCTTTGATGTTGCCATTCACGTGTTATTGAAATTAACTAATTAATTAATAATAATTTGCCACAATTTGTTCGATGGTACCCTGAACATTTCGACGGTTTTTAATTAAAACTTCTAAAGCGGCAGTGATTTCTTACATCGCCTTACGAAAGTCGCGTCAATATCGTATAAAGAAGTCGCGTCAGAAACGCTTTACTAATTTCTTTCACTATATTTACTAATTTAAACTACTATTTTTATTAAAACTACTAGTAATTTCTACCACTATTTTTACTAATTTCTTTCACTATTTTTACTAATCTTCCACTATTTCACTAATTTTTGCCACTATTTTTATTAATGCTACTACTAATTTCTATCACTATTTTTGCTAATTTCTGCCACTATGTTTACTAATTTCTTTCACTATTTTTACTACTTTCTACCACTATTTTTACTAATTTCTGCCACTATTTTTACTACTGCTACTACTAATTACTACCATAATTTTTATTCATTTCTACCACTATTTAGATTAATTGTACTAATAATTACTACCACTATTTTTACTAACTACGTCTATTTTTATTAATTTCTACTACCACAAAGAAATTTTACTTCCGGCTCGTGCACTTGGCGGCGCGCGTGTTTTTTGAATGTCACAGAATTCTTCAGTTCACGGCGGTGAATGGCATTATATTATATACATATGTCACTGCAGTTCAAAAAAAAATTAAAGAAGAAAAATTTGGATTTTTCGCCTTTCAAAAAAAAAAAAATTATTTAAAATCCAAAATAGTCGACGTGAGGAGCTTGAGCTTACTAATTCTTTTATGAATTGAGAAATTTTATAGAAAACACTCATATTCAAATTATCCAAAATGAAAGATTTTTATATGAAAAAGTCTTACAAAATGCTCAGATCGGAAATTTTGTAGTCTAATAAGTATCCGTGAAGTGTTGAATAATGTACGTTAGTGCAGAACAGAGGCATTGTAAGAAATACTATTTTATCTACATATGTAGGTCCAGAGTTTTTTATATTTTATAAGATGAAAATGTATTTTGGGTGTCAAAAATTCTTGTTTATTCATATTCTGAATTGAAATATTTTTTACATTTTTGCCTTCATATTCCGATTCAGTGGAGCCAGTATATATGCTCTTTATTCAGAGCCTTATAAAACCTAGTGTTTTAAGCTATCCGGAAAGAAAATCGCGCGAAACAATCGATTTACAGCCTGCCCTCATTCTCTTCGCACACAACCGCAATCGTCAATAAAGTACAGAGCCGCAACAAAGTCCTCAAGTCCCTAACCGGCAGCACTTATGGCAAGACAAAGAAACGTTGCTGGCAATATACAAGGCGATTGGCTGGTCGATTCTAAACTATGTCGCTCCAATTTGGTCGCCTGGGACAAGCAGGACCAGGTGGATGACACTACAGGCAACAGGATGTCTTCTGATGTCACCGGTTGAGCACTTATACCAAGCAGTTTCTCGTTGGTTGCCACCGTAGGGCCACCCAAACGGGCACCTGCTCACTGTAGATCCGCCTCCGAGACACGTCAGAAGGCATCTTCTTGAAATCTCCATCAAAGGACTGTACCCTGCTGTCTATCGGGTTGTTTTAAACGACATTCACGTCAACTCTCGCCCTATGAATCCCGTCCTTGTGCATGTGATAGATAACTCCACGCACAATACCATCCACCTTTCCACTTGCCCTTTAAAACCGGCTCATCTTACACCCCTTTCCCTGTGGAGCGACTACGCCGAAACTGTGCGTTTCTTGGGCTTCCCCCTAGATGACTTCGATGATAACGACCATTACAACAACAACACCTCATATTTAGAACAAATGATTTTTATTATCTTATTAATTACATCTTACTTTTAATTGAAATGCAATATACATACCTACATATGTACATATACATATGTACATATGTATATGTAAATATCTTGACTTTGCCTCAACGTACATATGTAGGTAATCTTTTTTTCAACTAAAGATTTTTGCGCAATACATTTTAAGCATTATTTTTTTAATAATTTAACAAAATCATTACTAAAACATTGTTGGTCTATTATCACTCTAGGAAACATGAAAATCAAAAATTAAATGGTCTTCCAAGTTAACAAGGGCATCTTTAACAATATGAAAATAAATAATGTATGTTACTTTATAGTGATTGTTAATGTTCCAAGAGACATAAGGCATCTATATATAGAGTTGAAAGAATGCTATCTTTTAGCATCAGCTTTCGGACGCCCAAAGCTTAAAGGTACGATCGAATGAAGCCGTTACAATGTGTTGCGAATTAGGCGAGATGTCTACAGCCATAATTTTTCCATCATGCCCCAATAAAGTTTTTAATGGCTGCCAAGTTTTGTTTGACCATATTTTTGTAGTACAATCGTAGGAAGAAGTAACAAGAAAACTGCCACCATCACGCTGGTATTTAACATCTGATATTAAATTGGTATGCGCAGGAATTGTGTAAACTGGCTGGCGGCGACGTAGATCCCAAATTTTGCATGTATTATCCTGCGAGCCAGTGGCAATATGAAAGCCATTTGGCGAAAAATCAACACCGAAAATCGATCCTAAATGGCCTTCTAAAAACATTACACAACGACCTGGAATAAAACAAATAATATACGTTGCGGTTATTTCACATTCGTCATATGATTTAAATTTAAATACTCCTTACCTGTTCTAAGGTCCCACACACGTCCGAATGCATCCAGACCACCCGTTGCGATTACACTACCATCTATTTGGAAGCTAAGGCTATGAACTGCTTTAGCGTGACCTTCTTGATGCAAAACTTCTGTCTTCTGTTCTAAGTCCCACAGTCGCCAAGAAGAATCGTAACAAGCAGTGGCGAGAAAACGACCGGACGGATGGAATCCTAACTTCGAAACCCGGTGTGGCATATGACCTGTTATATCAGCCAGTGATTCTTCGGAGCTAAAGCCCCACAACTTGACAGCTCCATCATGTCCACCAGAAGCCATTGTCACAACATTCCGATCATCCTGTGACGTCCCTGGGCGAAATGCAACACCTCCGACGTAGCTGGCATGGCCACGCAGTGTCAATAATAACTTCGAATCGGGCACTGTCCAAACTTTACACAGTCCTGACCATGACGATGTCAGGAGTAATTTGGAGTCTTCGCTAAAAGCAACTCCACTAACTGGACGAGTATCGCCTACTTGACTGCACTGTGGCGCCAGTGAATGCAAACGCTTTTGAAGTTCCACCATACGTCCAGCACGAGTCGCACTTGGTATGTCCAATAAGGAGCGTGCATGTTCTAGTCGCTCTTTGGCGCGTGGCAATGAATAGTCCGCAATCCAAATTCTTGCAATACGCAAAGCTTCCGGCCCTTCGTGATACCATGTCGTCTCTTGCTCCTTTTGAAGTTGCTTACGCTCTTCTTCTTCCGTCTGCTTTTGCTTTATCGCATTCTCTCCCAAGCTGGCCAGCAACTCTTTTAAGCGTCTTCGTCTCTCCGCAGGTCCTTCGCTAAAATAACAGATCGGTTCATTTAGTTGCCGCAAGTTTGCTTTTATTTCCGCGTCGTCGGTGGAAACGTTTATTTGACGTGCACGTTTTTTACGCTCAAATTCTTTGAGCAACGCCTCCTTGTCCTTAGCTACTTCGGTTTCCAAATCGTAGTAATCGTCATCTATCTTGTTTGCCAAAGCACCCGAGGTTGGCGGCAAAGTAGGTGCCGAAGGTTTCTTTATCTCCTCGTAATCTTCATCGGAATCGATGTCTTCCAGTTGATTCTGTACAGCAACAGCACTAGAAGTTGGCGGGATTGCTGTAGAGCCAGTGGCTACAAGAGCAGTTACAGCTTGGCGCTTCCTCTCAACTTCTTCAAGTGAACCATAGTGAAGCGTTCGCTGTCTTTTAACATATTGAATGTCCTCATCGTCAGACATTTCTTCTTTCGTCCAAATCACAAATACACGAACTTTTTTTTTTGATTTTCTTGTTAATGGCTCAAGTCCAAGGCTTATAGAACGTCAGGTTATCTCTCTTGTTATTGTACTGTTTAACTCGAGTTAGCGTTCTCCGCAAATTTTTTTATTTTTCTCGTGTGATGCCGGTATTAGCATTTCCAGCAATGTAAATTGTTTAATGAAGACAGATTTGCTGGGCAGAGATTTAATCGAAATTACGATGCAGCTAAAAGGTGTTTCCTTTCTCTTTCTGCAACAATTAATTTTCAATACACGAACTTAAAAAATTACAATGAACTTAATTTACGCACCAAACCAAACCCAGAGAGTTATCTACGCGAAAGATCAAAGACGACTAGATGCCAAACATAACTGACAGATTTATACATAAAACACAATACCAACGAACGGCGAATTTTCGCTCAGCAGAGCGACGATGTCAGCAACGTTCGCCCAGTAAAACATAATTACGGCGACAACGAAAACAGCTAAATATGACAAGTCACAATTCAAATTTTGCTTTTCAATTCGTAAAAGTATGAGTAATATTTAAATATTACGACTTAAAGACCCTGAGTATATTAAACATATAGTCATAATGGATTGTATTTTGCAGCTCCCGCAAGCGACGACAATAGAAATAAATCTATCGCAATGTTCGTCGGACGAAAGTCATTGTTCGCTTTGGCTGTGTGCATTCTCCTATTTTAAACAGCGAACTTTCACGACAAAAAATTCGACGTTCGTCAGTATTGTGTTTTATGGTGCCCACAGTCACCGACGTGTCCGTTTGCCGTGTCTGTTTGTCGGGAGATACACAAAATTGAGCAAAACTTGTGCCCGCGCGTATGTTTTGTAAACAAACTTTGCGTACATAAAACTGTGTTTGTATGCATCAACAAAATGTTGCCATTCCTTTGTTTGCATACATACTTTTACACACATCCGCGTTGTCAATCACAATTTTTCATTGTATAATAAACCAAAGCCAAAAACCAACAAATGCAAATAGTTCATTTATCTATAGTTAACATTATTAAACATCGATTTTAAATTAATTTAATAAAAATTTAAATTTTTATAAGGTTATTTTGTTAATGATTTTAAAAAGTTCTGCTTGGCAACACTGTGCGGTGAGAGAGCACTCAGCTGACACGGCTTCACGGCAAAAATCTAAATTTCTCAGTTTACACACGTACACATCGCGCGTACCCGTCACACGCACACGTTGATGAGTTTGCATTTACATGGCGCTCTCATAAGTTTGATCGTGTCAGCTGACACGTAGCGTACGTTTGCGTCGGTGACTGTGGGCACTATTAAGCATTAGCCATTTATTATTCGCAGGTACGTTTCTGGCATCTCGCCATTTTACATGCCAGCTGTTTGTCGAGGGATTCATTTGGCTTTGTTGCTAGCCCAAACCACAACATTAATTAAATAAATTGATGCGGGTTCAGCTGAGAGCAAAGTTGACATGATACGATCTACCGTACTAACTTACACTAGTTAAACAAAAAATATAGGAGAAAGGCGAATGCATAGCTTAAAATTTTTCCGTGAGAAACGTATTTCAATTATGCCTACATATGTATGTATAAAGGGCAGACCTCAACTTTATGAAGACCGCTCAAAGCAGGAAGTATACCTTTTCTCTGATACCGATCGCTAAGCGAGCTCCCGCTTGCTTTCAACTGTCATTTTTTATAGTTCGACAGCAATTTTTCATTTCGTAGCATGCGAGAACCAAAAGCAGAAACCCGCAAGAATGTGAAGCAGGTGAAGACCGCCCGTTATTCCTAAGTGTCTACCAGTGAGACCCATCAGAATAGGGGTGGTCGAAAGTGTTACCGGCCGATAAAATTTTTTTTTAAACGTTTTTATGTAAAACTAGTTTTTTAAGTTTAATATTAATTTAAAATTAAAACGTCTTTTTGATCAAATAATATTATTTATGTTTATATATTCTTTATTTAATATTTATATTATTAAATCGTTTTAAATTTTTGTTTTAACTTCCATGTGTAAAAGTTTTCTTAAGAAATTTTGTTTCGATATTATTGTGAACAAATACTTTATTTCGACAGTGCAACTACATTATAATTATTTGATACTTGAATTGCCAAACTGATGATATGCAACAACATTCCTGCTACCAGTGACATATAATTACAAGCTGGCAGCACATATAACGGTTATGAATCCAAGAGGTTGGCACCCCTAGCGCATTCGCACACCCTCGCGCCGCCTCTTTCACACACCTGTTTATGTGGGTAAAGGTTAGAGAGAGAACACAATTCAAGCCACGAAAGTTGAAACTTCATTTTAAGTTTTTTGTTCCCTGAAAAAATTATACTAGACAAGAAGAAAAAGCATCAAAGTTAGTGAAGGATAATTTTAATTGCGGAAAAACAACCATTTTGAGAATAAAAAGTCGCCAAATTAAAGACAATTAAGTGTAATCTATTTTTAGTGTGTTTATAAAAGGTAAGTACACTTCGGAAGATCATTAAAGCCAAATCCTACTGCAAATGCCAGACATCCCAAAAAGCGTGCGAAAATTTGAGGAAAAAACACATTTAGTATCTACAAGGAAATCATTTATTATATTTGGCAATAAACTGTGACAATATGCCTATGTAGCAACATTTTTGCCATGTAGCAATATTTTTGCTATTAGTCTTTTCTTGTTTTCTTCAAAAAGTACATACAATAGAAAAGTATGTAAGAAGTCGCACCCGTGTCTGCATTTTATATATGCGCGCATGACAAACACCAGCACGCACCCTTCTACAGACCTTCAGTTTTCCTACCCATCTACATATAAGTATTGAACACTAGCGTGGAATTTTCACAGGTAATTCACCCCCGAATAATAAAACAAAAAACCAGGACAAAATGACGTGGGAACCGCAAGCCGAAGGTTTACAACAAATAATTACAATCCTCAAACAGTCTCAGTCACCCGATACGGCAACTCAAATGGCAGTTCAATTGGTAAGTTTCAAAACTAAACTCAGATGTTAGTAAGATTATCAACTTTAGCTTTCCATACAACTAATTTAAATTTGCTTTTTGTAAGCATGATATAATGTCGAATTTTTAGGTTTATTGAATTTGTTCATAATTGTTTTTAACATTTCATATTTCACAGAAACTGGAGGAATTGAATCAGTATCCCGATTTCAATAATTATCTCATTTATGTACTGACGAAACTGAAAACCGAAGATGAGCCAACACGGTCCTTAAGCGGTCTAATTTTGAAAAATAACATACGCATTCATGGAAACAATTTACAGCCGGAGATTGTGGAATATATCAAACACGAATGCTTGCAAGCCATCGGAGATCCTTCTGCGTTGATACGTGCTACTGTCGGTATATTGATTACCACTATTGCCAGCAATGGTGGTTTACAAAATTGGCCACAACTGCTCCCTTCTTTGTGTGACATGTTGGATTCCCAAGATTATAATGTATGCGAGGGAGCGTTTAGTGCTTTACAAAAGATATGTGAAGATTCGGCTGATATACTTGATTCGGGCGTACTCAATCGTCCACTAAACGTGATGATTCCAAAATTCCTTCAATACTTTAGTCACAATAGCCCTAAAATACGTTCACATGCCATAGCTTGCATCAATCAATTTATTGTGAATCGATCGCAGGCATTAATGCTACATATTGACACTTTTATTGAGAGTTTATTTAACCTATCGTCCGATGAAGATCATGAAGTAAGGAAGAATGTATGCCATGGATTGGTGATGCTGCTGGAAGTTCGCATGGATCGTTTGTTACCACATATGCCGCAAATAATTGAGGTAAGATATTAAATTAAAAATTTTATTACTAATTGTATACGTAATTTTTTTTACTTTTTTATTCAAGATTTGTTACAATCTTATTAAAATATTCACTATACATTATTTTAAACTGAAATAGATTATAGTTATTTTATAAATATAAATTAAATCTTATTTTATAGTACATGCTGTTACGCACTCAAGATACAGACGAAGGTGTTGCATTAGAAGCATCTGAATTCTGGTTATCACTCGCAGAACAGAGTATTTGCAAGGATGTCTTGGGTCCATATTTAGGACAATTAGCTCCTGTATTAGTACGTGGCATGAGATACTCCGAAATTGATATTATACTACTCAAAGGCAATGTTGAAGAGGATGATATGGTGCCAGATCGTGAGGAGGATATACGTCCGCGTTTCCATAAGTCACGTACACACACAATCAAATCTGGTGAAACTGGTGTTGATGATGATGACGATGATTTTGATGATGTGTTGGATGATGACAGTTCACTATCTGAATGGAATTTACGCAAATGTAGCGCGGCAGCACTGGACGTACTGGCAAATGTCTTCCGCGAAGAGTGTCTGCCTATTGTTTTGCCCATACTCAAAGATACTCTGTTTCATCAAGAATGGGTTATCAAAGAGAGTGGAGTTTTGGCATTGGGTGCTATTGCCGAAGGTTGCATGACAGGCATGATTCCGCATTTGCCCGAATTGATACCATACTTGATTAGTTGTTTGTCTGATAAGAAGGCATTAGTGCGCTCCATCACTTGTTGGACTTTGTCGCGCTATGCCAATTGGGTCGTCAATCAGCCACATGATCAATATTTAAAACCTTTAATGGAGGAATTGCTTAAACGTATATTGGATTCTAATAAACGTGTACAGGAGGCAGCTTGTTCTGCATTCGCCACACTCGAAGAAGAGGCCTGCACTGAGTTGGTGCCATATTTGGAATATATATTAAAAACGCTTGTATTCGCTTTCTCCAAATATCAACATAAAAATTTGCTTATATTATATGATGCAGTTGGTACATTAGCTGACTCTGTAGGCCACCATCTCAACAAGCCACAATATATTGATATATTAATGCCTCCACTGATAGAAAAGTGGAACTTACTGAAGGATGACGACAAGGATCTATTTCCACTCTTGGAGTGTTTGTCAAGCATTGCAACAGCTTTGCAATCTGGATTTTTACCATATTGTGATCCAGTTTATCAGCGTTGTATATCACTAATCGAACAGACACTGAATCAAGACATGGTTAGTTGTTTAAATAGTGACACTATATTTTTATATTTTTTTTATAATAAACGCGTGGATTTTTAAAGGCATGTAAAACCAATCCTGGATTCGAGCATCCCGATAAAGAGCGTATGATTGTTGCATTAGATTTATTGTCAGGACTGGCAGAGGGTTTGGATGGTCATATTGAGTCTTTAGTTGCCAACAGCAATATTATGCAATTACTCTATCAATGTATGCAAGATGTGTTACCAGAAGTAAGTGTTAATTGAGAGTATAGAATTATCGTTTATTATGTTATTTGCAAATACTTATTTTTATAAATACATTTCAAATTTGAAAATTTCGCAGGTACGACAATCTTCATTCGCATTGTTAGGAGACTTGACTAAGGCCTGTTTTCAACATGTACATCCATTCATGTCGGAATTCTTCCCCATTTTGGGTCAAAATTTAAATCCCGATTACATTTCCGTATGCAACAATGCCACTTGGGCCATTGGAGAAATTTGCATGAAGCTGGGTAATTAAAATAAGATATAAAAATAACTTAACAAGTAAAATTGTATGTTTATTATAACTATTTCCAGGTGAAGAAACTCGACAGTACATACATCTTGTACTCAATGAACTCTTCGTTATTATTAATAGACCGAATACACCTAAAACGCTGCTGGAAAATACGGGTATGTAATTGCTATTTATGCAAATACTTGAATCATTCTTTTATATATGTACTTTAATTCAACTGTAACTATCTGCTCTCATTTTATTTAAGAGTGCATGATCGTTCTATGTCCATATACAATATAGAAAAGCACAGCGCTCTTAAATTATACATTTGTAACAGTTCCCACAGTCAAAATCATAGTAATGCAATCGTATTGAGCATTGAACATTTATAAATACAGTGAAAATATGCTAAGCTATGATCCTTATCATAATTCGCTTTATAGAAATATTAGCGGACATTTTATGATCATATTGAAACGTCTTCGCAAATATCCAGAAAAAACCCCTAAGGATATAAAAGAGTTATGCTCTAAAGATGTCAGATCGAAAATACATCATTTTTGAATCGATAGAAATTGGATTAACGCCATTCTTATTCCAAAAAGCACAAAAAGGATATGATCGTCTGATGAATGAGTGTAATTTTTCTTACTGCGCTAGAAACAACTTTCATTACGGTTTACGTCTAATAATAGAAGATTGTTGTTGTTGTTGTTGTTGTAGCGGCTAGTCGCGCCCCGTAAAGAGCGGATTCACCCATGGTCGTTGTCGTAGAAGATTGTCATATCTCTTGCTTGCTTTCTGCTTTTTGTTCTCGCAAGTGAAAGATAGTTTTGTTCGCTGCGCATTTTGAAAGCATACTTTTTCGTTTGCAACATGTCGTCAAGTAAGAAAGTTCGAGTCCTGCGCGCTATTTTGTGCGAGAGGACGCAACAATATACGATGTTGTCACAATGAAAGATGCTACGAAGTGAGCAATCGCTGTCAAATTACAAAAATGGCATTCGAAAGCAAGTGAGAGTTTGCTTACCGATCGGTACGCGAGAAAAAGCATACTTCCTACTTTTAGCGGTTTAATTAATAGACCGAGCGAGAATTTAAAGCAGGCGAGACCGCCCGTATGTGTATTAGCTGGAGCATCGAGATTCGGTTTATTTTTGTTTTAGAATTACTTAAAAACTAAATACCGAAATATAAAATATGTTGAAATCAAGGTGTATCCATAGAAGGTGATAGCAAGATAAACAAAGCGAATCCGCTGTGTATTATGTTAGTGTAATTTTGCGAGTGAAATGTCAAAAACTGAATTCGCCCAGTTTGCTTATGTATTTTGTTTGTGTATACAAAACAACCTAGCGAATTCGGAAAGAAGAACAAGCATTCAGCTCATGGGATGCTATCACCTTGTATGAATTCGCCTTGGTTGAAATTATAACTTTTGAGCGAAGTAGTGGTCGAGATCAAGGCTGCTACAAAAACCACAACAACAACAACAACCAAAGCGAATTCATACAAGGTGGTGTTGAGCAAGAAGGTGAGTGAATTCGCTTGCTGGACTGCATGGTAAAACTATGTGTTTGTTATATTTCTCACTAATTCTTGCTATCATTGTGCGTATATTTTGTTAGTGTACATTTTTGTTGTTATACTCAACACCACCTGGTATGAATTCGCCTTGCGTGACAAAATGTTACTGCGAAAGAGTTTTTTTTTCGTTAACATATAAAGAAATATTAATTCATATACAACAACGATGTTTACTACCGCTAAAATATGAATCGAGTTTTAGAATTTTATAAAGCATCTATTTTTATTATGTCGATTTGAATCGATTTCTTATTTTCGATCTTGCTTCGATATCGGGGAAAATAAACTATCCAACATTTCCAATTAAACTTAAATTATCAACTTTTTTGCGGCTTCTATTTTCTCTGTATTTCTTATGAGCTATCTTCACACGACTTCCCAATGATCTTAAATAACTCTCACTAGTCAGATTGTTAGTTGATAAGTCTAGTAAGAGCTTTGAATCGAATACTTACTAAATATTCGATTATAACAAAATCTAAGGTCTTTCGATTATGTCAATAATTGGATGGTCGAAAGTTAACAGTTGGTCTGATGGAAAAGGTTAAGAAAAGAAATAAAGTTCATTCTTTTCTCTATCTTTCTTGTGAACAATCTTCATACGGCTTCCGGAAGATCTTGAAAAGTACCCACTTTTCGAATAGTCGGCTGTTAGTCGATAATTTGAGTACGTGCTTTTAATTGAATCTCCCAAAACCTTCGATTATCAAAAAACGAAGGTATTGATGTTCGTTTATGACAATAATCGCATGGTCGAAAGTTAAGAAGAGCTCTAATAAATATGGTAAAGAAAATATATAAAGACCGCTATGCGCTGAATATACTTATAACCGAATAAATTCAATTATAGCTAAGGAAGTTTCTCTGTTGAGGGTTCACTGTTTATATTATTTCGAATAAATCAGAAGCGGATAAAGTGGTTTGCTTTGTATAACTACTATTTGTTTAACGAATTGTTTTTTTTTTTGTACTGTATTTCAATTGCACCTAATTGCATAGCAACAACAACAACGCATAAAGTGTGTCATTTGCCATTTGATATAATTTCCTTCATTGTTAATTTTTTTTGTGTGCCTTAATACATATGTATGTTTATGTACTTATAAAAATGCATTTGCCTTCTGAAATGTACATACATATGTATGTATCTATATATATCTATGTATTTAAGGTAGCATTCATTGCATACATTAAGAATTGATGGTTTCAGTTGAATAGCAAATTTCATACTAAAAAATTTTGATTAACCATTTAATTGATTGAAAGTATTATGCAACTTATTTGTATTATTGTAAAACGCATATGTACTATAATTTATGATTTTCATTTATTTCTGTTTTTTCTGTTTTTTAGCAATAACAATCGGTCGTCTAGGTTATGTGTGCCCAGTTGAAGTGGCTCCTTATTTGCCAGAATTTGTACGACAGTGGTGTGTAACACTTTTTATATGATTTCTATATGTTAACTATTTTTAACCGAAATAGCCCCTCTTTTTTTCACCTCACTAATACCCTATTCCCATTACTACAATCTAAATCTTATAATTTATTTTCTGAAAATAAACAAAGTAAAGTAACCCCACATTTACATTCATATAATAAGTTTTCATGTAGCGTAACGAATTTAATTGCGTACTCTGTTTATCATTTGCAAATAAAAGAGTAAGTGTTTTTCGTTTTTTTTTTTTTGTTTGTTCGTTTATTAAATGATTCATTCTTACTGCCGCTGGTAGTTAAATTCATAATTCGAATAGTTTAATAACATCTAGTAATTGACATTTGTATATTCAATATTCTTATTCATGCAGGTGTACGTCTCTGCGTCATATAAGAGATAATGATGAAAAAGACTCGGCTTTCCGTGGGATGTGTCACATGATCACCGTTAATCCAGGTGGCGTCGTGCCCGATTTCATATTTTTCTGCGATGCTGTGGCTTCGTGGGTAAATCCGCCACAAGATTTGCATCAAATGATTCAGAAGGTAAGTAATGCTGATGATATTTATTCATAAAAACGGAGATCGTAATATATATCATTACTCATATACCTATTATGGCGGGAGCTAAGTTCTCCGATACAAAATAATCCTGCAATTGGATTTCAAACTTTTTCGCGATGTTTGTGTATAGTGTGAAATTATTATTTATATGGTTTATGTTCTATATTTGAGTATATTTTTATTTAAAAAGAGAAAAATTCATATGAAAAACATGTGAGGAGAAGGTACATATGTATGATGTACATCTGTATGTGCAGCTGCCATTATGAAATTAGTACATAATGTATTGGCAAGTTTTAACTGTTTAATCTTTCCTTATTTACTTCAATGATTTTTTATGAAAATGTAGTTATAAGTTCAGCATTCCCTTCCATAGAAAATAAAAATTTGTTCATTCCTTATATGGAAGAAACAGCGAAAGAAATTATCAAAAATCAATGGACATTTAAGAGCTTGAAACCTGCTTTTTATTATATTAAAATTTAACTAATAGGCTATAAAACTGAAGAGTCCAAAATAATTTGGTGTCGGATTAAAAAGAAGAAATTTTTATAAAAAATTGGGTAAATTCATTGATATTTTTTTTAATTTCTAGAAAGTTTGGAACTTCGACTAACATAGTGTTTGTTATTGAGTTAACTTATTTTTTATAAAAACATAATTAAAATTAAAATAAAAGAAATCAAAAATTGTCAAAACGTTTTGGTACTATTTTTGCGACCACAACCGTACATACATATTAGGGTGTTTCATCAAAAAAAAAGTTGCAGTTTTTCCATCGGAATAAAATGTGTGATGTTTCAACAGAGGGACAAAAAAATAGTGTGTAATTCAATATGTGGAGTTCTATTGTTATATTTTTGTTTATTTTGAGGTTACTGTTTTTAATGTGATTAAAAATACTCCCTGATGAAGGCGCGAAAGACGCCGAAACGCGTAGGAGAAAAAAATAAACTTTTTGTTTGCTTTTAAGATATCACCGACCGAAAAGCTCCTAAAGCACCCCAAATTTTTTTTTATTTTATTAACACTTCCGGAAAATTTTTAAAATTTACTTGAGCTATACCTAAAATTGGGGAAAATAGTATTTTAAGTATTTAAAAAAATCACTTTAGATGATAAAATAGTCCATATTTAAAAGATATGCCAAAAAATAATTAAAAATTGGAAAACTTAATTAGAATAATGAGATTTGCAAAAACAAAGAGCAAATGCCTTCCAATGATATCTATAAGTCGAAATCGGTCAAGTTTTGGCGAATTTTAAGATTTAAAAAACAGCATAAACAGTGTCATTATAATGATTCTGTTCAACACTATTTAAATATTATTTATGTATACCTTTAAGTGTTTTATGATCTGAGGTGATTTTTTTTTGGAATTATAAACTACCCCATTCAAATCGATCCTGCTCAGGTAAGTCTTAATATTTTTGTGTATGGGTATGCAACCTAATGGGGATTTGCAAATAAGAACACAAAAAAATATAACGCAAATATTAAAAATATATATGTGAGAGAGAGAGACGGTTTTTGAATTTTTGTTCAACAAACAAAAAAGACTTATAAAATATATAAAAAATATAAAAAAATTTCTTTGCGTCTTTAATCTCGTACTTGATTAGTTAGTAACTTTGTGATTTCCGCTTTACACAAAGGGAACAAAACGCCTTGCAACTACTTTTTTTAACTCGTTGCTAACAGGTAACAAAAGTTTACATTCAGGGGCAGAGATGTGGGAATTCATTAAGATATATATTTCTAAATTTTATTTCTAAATGACGTCTAAAAGAAGAAAAAAACAAGCAGATCAACTTAAAATACATTAAAACAACTACTCATTTATAATATTTCAGCTTTAATGTTCTTCTTTTATTTTTAGATTTTACATGGTTTCAAAACACAGGTAGGCGAAGAAAATTGGCGTCGCTTCGTTGATCAGTTCCCACAAAATCTTTCGGAGCGTCTGGTTGCTATGTATAATATTTAAGGCATCAGTAATGCACACTGGGGGAATGGAAATATGGGTATAACATTAAAACTACTACTAGTAGTAGTAGAAACCGAAAGAAAGCCACTAAGGAACGGGGTACAAAGCAAAGCAAAAGACGAGAGAAGCAGAGACATAGTTCTGCATCAATCGGCATATAATTTTGGAATCAACAGAATCAATATCGTCGCATTGGGTGTGTATAAAAGGCAACTTGAGAAAAGTTGTTTGAAAAACGTTTGCTTGCTATACAGCAATTATAAATCGGTTAGATTATGTCAGTCGTAAGTTCTCTTTCTCATGTATGAATATGTGGATCTTGCGATGTTTAATACATAAATCCTTTACTATAACTGTTGTATAAATTAACAGCCGCAGCGCAAAAAAAAATTATTTCAACAATAAAAACGTTTGAAATCAGAAAAAAAGAAAAGAAATTAAAATAGTATAATACGGCTATAATAACTAAATTTCTTCTTCAACAGTAACATTAAACTCACGCTAATCACAATTAATTTTATAAGACATAGAAATTTGTTGAAGAACAAAACATATTGTGAACATAACCAACTTCATATTAATACTAATATTCACATACTTATATTTCATAAGTTTATTACCCTTAAAACACGGTAAACACAAAATAGTAACTAAGTACATATATTAAGTACGAACTAACAATGACATTTATATCCAGCGAAACATTGAATGAATCGTACTTAAAAGTACTAAATTATTATAAACATTCAAATTCAATGTGGAAAGTTGTGTGCTTATTTTATAATTTTTACGTATGTACATTAGATCGTATCATAAAAAAGTTGATAAT
This sequence comes from Anomoia purmunda, assembly GCA_951828415.1. Lineage (NCBI taxonomy): Eukaryota > Metazoa > Arthropoda > Insecta > Diptera > Tephritidae > Anomoia > Anomoia purmunda. The sequence goes on along the minus strand of OX639996.1, from coordinate 26,987,359 downwards.
ATGCCCTTCGGGTTTGAACATTTACCTTGTGAGGAATTCAAAAATGGAAACAAACTTTTTTCCGGCAGTCTATAAAACCAGCTAAATTGGGGTTTCCCTATATTTTCGCCATTTGATTTTCGATTTTTATGAATGATATATAGTGGTAGAGATATTCACAATAGACTTTAGAAACCATTAACCTATTATATCAAACTCAATTTTTTCATAATAGCATAACAAGAGCATATTTTTGTAATGTTTCTTGAATACAGGGTATGCTTTTGGAAACCCTAATTTAGCCGTCTTTATAGGATGCCGAAAAAAATGTTTCATTTGTGAAATCCTCACAAAGTTAGTGGTCAAATCCGAGAGCCATTTTTTAAACTTTTTTAACTCCATACATCGTGATACGGTTACATGTACATCATACTTGCTTCTTACATAAAAGCTTATAATTAGGCACAAATTATTTAAGGATGAGCGTTAAACTTAAAAATTATTTTTCCCTATTTTTTCTCTTTATAATTTTTTGTGTTTAAGATTTTATTTAAATTCTAGGCTTATTTTTTTTTGTGAGGATAGTAGAAAAAATATAAGTATTTTTATTACTTCGGTCCATTATCAGATCGATTTATATATACATACATACTATATCATCCGTTCGTTTGTTCGGGTCATCATGTCGTCGCGTCGCTTCGCGTCTCTTAAACAAATCACTGTCGCGATATACTTAATTATTATATAATTACTATATATTCGTAAAAAAATTAAATGAAAGAATAAAGCCATTTGTGAAAATTTTATATGATGGAAAACATATCAATAACCCAAAACCATATTTTTTCAACATTGAATAGAAGACTGAGAGAAAATGAGTAAATATAAGTTCAAATTAAAAGCATAATAAAAAACGTCTAAACTTAATATCATAAGAAATATTGTTGTAAAATTTAACTTTTCAAGGCAATGCTGGTGAACTAATGGGAACACATTTTAAGAAAAATTTTGTTTGGTTTTGTTCTTCTGTCATGTTTTTCGACAGTCGTTCGTTATATTTGACTCGTGAACGACAAATATGTGCCAATCGGGAATATTAGTAACTAAGCTCATTTTTTGAAAATTTTCAACAAAAAAAAAAAAACAACTTAAAGGCAAATTAGTTGACTAAAAATTATTTTTTTTCTTTATAAAATTTGATTTTAGTTATTGCTTATCGGCAGAATATTTTCGACATTCACGATTTATGAGTTTCAAATTTCAAAACGAAAAAGTGTATAAAAATTGAAAGTGAGTTAATTACAGTAGATGCTTGCTAACCTTTCACCCACACCCATGACAATCGATTCTACAATACCGGAACGACCTTGATTTACATGCATACGTACATATATCCGGCCAAGGACTGTTACAATAACAACATATTTATCGATCAATGCTGCTGAACATCGGTGTTTCATAGCACTCGCTCCAAGTACATTGCTGTTATCTTTTGACAGCACAACTTAACTCGACCTAACACATTTTCCTTTTCAAATTCACAACTGCATTTTATTCCAGTTTACTGATATGTAAAAATTTTAGCTAAAGTTCTATGAGATTGTTGTTCCTTTTTCCATGCTTTGCACAACACTTCATTAAACTTTATTTTTTATTTTGTTGTGTAGGCATTTTAGTTCATCTCGACTTAAAAGTGGGTTAAAATTATATATATGTATATAGTTTTTTGCTTTGCAATACTATTGATGTAGTTTCAGAGAAATTTTTTATAGAATTTATTGAAAGTTTGCAGACTTTCGAAGCGTTATAATTTCGCATTAACCATTGTTATTACAGCAGATGTTTGTTCAGGTTTTCACCAGTCCGCCAAAAACGACAACGCGTAATATTTCTTATAATTTTCGGGTTTATACATACATACATATGTACATATGTGCAGCGAGTGTCAGTGAAAACCGCAAAATTAATTTTTTCAATGTTTTTTATATTCAATTATTTCTTATTATTAAATATCAATCATATACATTAAACCTAAAAAAGTTTTGTGAAATTTTCCGAACTTTTTGCTATTTAAAAATTTTATGTGAAAATCAACTGAACAACTATTAGTCGTCGCTTATATTGTGAGAATTATTTAATGCCCAGGATTAGGAGAAAATTAGCAAATGTTCATTAAAATTTCTAAGTTGTTTAGCAGATTTTTTTTGGAACCTTTTGGAGATGCAGTTATTTAAATCGGAAGTGACTACAAATTCAAAAAATTTAGCTGGTTAAATTTTTTTCGCGGTGGTCTTACGCATTTTCTTTTTTGTTAAAAAATATTGCAAAAAAAAATCACTTTCCGATTTTCACTGGGACTCACTGTAAGTGAAAATATGGAGGCAAATTCGATTAAGAAAGTGTGTCATAAATAAAACATACAAGTATGTAGTATTTGCGTTAAAAATTGTTTGAAATTCGCTCATATTAATTTTCACAAATGTCTTTGATATTCTTTCAAAGGAAAACAAGCAAAAATCTTGTCCGCGCGCGTTTCGGGTTTTATCGGTATCGCGTTTCGCGTAATACTCGTCGTCGTTCGTTCGTTCGTTCGTTAGTTCTATAGTTCGCTCGGTTATTAACTCTTCGTCCATGTTGTTGCATGCACGTGCATGCTTCAAGTCGTCGTTCGGTCGCGTATCGGTTAAGCGGAAAATGATAAAATAAAATTCGGTTCTATAAGACTTTACTAACGGTGCGCATTCAATGAAATGCATATAATCAACAATAAAAAACGTATAAATAAAATACATATAGGACATATTTATGAAGGCAATAGTATTATTAAAAAATATTTTAGGTTTCTTTTTTAGTTAATTTATTGATGTTGAAATATTAAATCAAAGCCAGTTATTCATTCAATCCGCAACAATTTACGTTTATATTTTTTTTTCATTCCATCTATAACAGAATAAGTTTTTTAAAGTTTTTATTAATTGTTCATTTAGTTTTTAAAAAAAAACATCATTCTAAAATTGAAAAATCTAACCTACCGCAATATGTACATTAGAATATGAATCGTTTCAAGACTTTACTGATAAGATTTTTATGAATATATTAAATTAAAACTCAATCTGAAATATTATTATGTTGTAGGAGTAAAGTTAACACAAGAACTGTGCTATGTATAAACTTCATAATAAAGATGCGTTGAGAAGCAGTAATAATAACGAAATGATGTAAACCATAAAACTAAACAATTAAAAAAATATAAAATCTAACAAATAGTATCGTTTAAATGGGGGATAAAAATACGGAATAAAAATTAAATAATCGCGTGATAATAACTACTCGTTCGTCGTACGGTAGTCGGTCGGTTTATTCATTCGCTCGTGGTCGTTCTCGCGTTAAAAACTTTATCGGTGATATATATGGATCTCCGCCCCCGGATTCAAATTTAAGAACTTACTACTATAATATAAACTATAGCAATTGAACTGATTAAAGTAGACCGTTCTCTCTAGTCTCATCAAAGGAGGTAATTGAATGAAAACAGATTCTTGAAATCGGCAAATGGAAAAAAGAACAAATCAGAAAGCGATTATAATTATAGTATCAAATGATTTTATATGTGTAGTTGTGCCAAAATATTTATAAAAGTTATGTATAATTGAAACGAAATATAAATTATTTGTAAGTTATTCTTTGAATTCTCGCCAAAGTGATAGGTGGATAAGTTTAACAATAGGTCTGTTCCAGAATTAACCCCGGAAAACCGCTTACAATCAAAACTGCACAGAAAGGGTTTTTATAATGAGCATTTTATTAAAAGAGAGAGTAAAATAGAGCGTGAGCAAATTTTCTTTTTCCTATACGAAGCTGGTCAAACTTTTCCGGGCAGTAATATGCAAAGCTCTAAACCAAACATCAGCTGGTTTTTGTTTATTTCACAGTGACTGTCAACTGTATTGGTATTCTCTTTTATTTTCTATCACTAAATCCAAAGCCCATTGCATCTTTTGGTTTTTATTGAATTTATTTATGCTTAAACCCCAAAAATTACTAATTGCGTGGCTACTCTGAAGTATCAAAATCATTTGTGTCACTATTTGTCGAAAAACAAAAAATAGTTTCCTTAAACACATTTATGGGCAAGAAAGTAGAATTAAATGAAATTTGCCAGAAGAAAACTGCAGACTAAACGATGTTCCTACGACTATTAAGTAAGCCTTGTGAAACATATTTCATAAGCCAATTTTTTATTTTATTTTGCAAGTATGTAAGAATAACATTAGTTAAATATGTTACAAAAGTTACATTTTTAATAATAAATAATCTTACCTTCGTGTTTCCGAGCCTACACTAACTGATTTATTTTACGTTTTTATACTCCTGACCATTTTCACTCTTGAGAGAATATTTTGTTTCCTCTCTAACTACCGAACATAGTCGTACATTGTTGTACATTTAAAACGAGATTTTACAAACTGCATAGCGCATTGCCGGCTACTGTGTACTTTCTTGTGGCAGCAAAAAAAGCACATACTCTCTTTATTTGCAGTTCTTCGACGGCAGGTAACGTCGTTAAAAAGGCGAATTCATATAAGGTCGTGTTACAAGTACAACTACAAAATTCCCATATATTTTGTTTTCTGCTTTTTTTTTTGACATTTACTGTATATTTGACCTCTTCGTTTCAACAGTGCCATTTTGCCTCGAGAAGTTTGAGCTTGCAATGGCCGCTAAATTATTTATTAAGAAATTAATGTTGCGTTTTTTCTAATATTAAGACAGATTTTATGGGGTTTCGAATTTTTGATTTCGTACTTGCTCGACGTCGCACAGACTTTTTCTTTAGACGAGTTTGTAAAAAATGTAAAATTGGCGTAGAAGGAAATTAGATTTTGTATTTGTAAATCCTATTACATTCTTATATAATTCGATTCGAATGAAAATAGAAACATACTAAAATATTTTTAGTTTTCTTTTTGAAAAAACACAGTATTGTTGGATAAGTACCACAATCGAGTTTGGCGACCGGATTTTACACTTACTCTCATTCTCCCGAAATTCAGAGATCAAAATTAAAGAAACAGACTTATTGTAGAAACACCAAAAAGAGTTTACGATTAAAAACAAATTTTTAAACCTCTCATTCCCCATTGTTATGACTACTAATTCAAAAAACCATTCCATTCTATTACTTCCTTTGATGGAGAACGATCTCTACAATACAAAATAAAAATTTTTGGGCATTTAATTTTGATGACAATAGAAATTACACAACTTGCACGAAAACACCAACTGCAACATTTTCGTATTTTAACGTTTTCAATCAAATCAATAATTAAATAAATAAATTAAGCATTACCAAACAGCAATGTCTCAAACAAATATTAAAGGTGATTACAAAACATCTAGAAAAAGTATTAAAAATTAAATGTACCAAAAATACTAACCAATGCAAACAGCTAATTCTAATCTTAAAAAATAAATTAATAGTAACGGAAATAATCGTGATTTCGTATGTACCTAAGCCAAATTCATCGCGGAATTTGGTCGCGTTCGCGTATATATCTCGGGTGATTTTAACTTAACGTATAAGTAAAATATAAAAAGAATAATAATATTAATTAAAGTGATAGGATTTTTTGTAAACAAAATCCTTAAAAAAGGGAATTGTAAAAAAACAGCAAATCAAAATGGAACTAAATTGAAACCGAACTTTAACAAATTTCAAGCGATTAGGGAAATTATCAGTTTTAAGTACTCTTATATTAAAGATATTTATTTTATGTGTTATTAATGAGTAAACAAAAGAAGAATTGAAAACTTAGCCTATATACACATACATACATACATATATAGTTTTTAGCCACTCATTAGATTTGTAAAATATAATTTTTTTTAAATTTTTTTTATGCTCAGCAACTAAATGCCAATAAAAAAAAACACATCAAGGCTATACACGCAGCCTCTACATATGTATGTATATGTGCATACATAATTACATATAAATATGAAAACTATAGTAAAAACAAAAAAATATATATATATATTTAGCAATCGATAAATTTTCGTATTTAGTATATCACATGAATGAACATAATTGCAAAAACTGTAGACCCAATAATTAAATTTGGAAATTTAATAAATATTAATTTATCTATATGTAAGAACGTGTGGACTTTTCGAACATATACTGCAATATATTTAAGTGTTTTTGGGAAGATAAAATACATTTTCGTCCTGACATTAAAAATGATTGCGATTGTTCCTAAATGTTTACTTATACGTATGTATACATACATGCATACATACATACAATCACTACATACTACATACATACAAAAATAATAAATGAAATAAATATATTATTATTTATTCATATATACTTATATGAATTACACAAAGAAGAACGAATTATCTATAATGCTAATCCAATCGCAATTGGTTTTTGTTTTTTTAAAAGCGCTTCCCTTCTATTTGAAAAAAAAAACCAAAATTAATTGCCGTTAATTTGGGAATAAGACATTAAATTGAAAAAAATCTCTATTCCCTACATCCTTGAAATATTCTACTGAAATAATTTTATCATCAATTTTCTTTCATGTATTATGTCTTTAGTTTCTGGAATTTGTTTCTTTAAAGTTTAGATTATTTATGCAAGCGATTAAAATACAATATAAAAACACTTATTTCTAGCATTGAAATATAAAAATTTAATGCATATGAAATAATTAAAAATGTAATGCAGTTGTATATGTGTATGCTATAAAGTAAAGTAATTTAAATATAAATCTTAAAGCGTAAAACTGATGTTTTAATTTTTTACGAGCGAGCAACTTTGTGGATGGGTTTTCTTGCTGAATTTAGTCCCTAAATCCAATGTTTAATCGATATAACCAACCGGACGATGTATGTAAATGGTTTTACTTCCAGATGCCAGATACATCAAGATGATTTTTCCGAGCACTCAAAGTAGACGGGTGTGTTCGAAAATTCATGAAAGTGCCAAAATGGCTTTTTAAGGTGGAAATGGTAATAAGGCAGCACTGCAAATATCAAGCGTTCGACCACTCCGTTTTTCTATCAAGCGGCACTGATCACTTGCATCAAGAAAATTTACGTTGCTGCAACAATATCGGAAGAAAAGAGAATATAAAACTAATTTGTTTTGCATTTTACAGAGAAAGTTTGTTACTCAAAGAATTAACTATTTTTTTTATAATATTCGCAATGTTTTTCATGATTAATTTCTTTCGTTGTTTTTTTTTTTTTTTGTAAAAATATTGTTCGTTCTATAATAAAACTCATATAAATAAAAATTTCATAATTTGTACAAAATTTATGAAAATTAAAAGAATTTTCAACAAATTACAGTTTTACAGGCAATTCGATTTTAGAATTATAATATGTAGATCTCAAGGGGCTAGAAACTGGCGTTAATTTTTAACAGTTTTTTTAAATTGTGGGCTTGGAAATTTTGTTTAATTTAACGAATGCAGTTTATATAGCAGAAGATGTGTCAGATCCCCAGCACCAAAAATATTACAAACCAACGTGAATTTATATTAAATTCATCCGTTATATGGAAAAAGTGTCTAAAACCACTGACCACTTCACACTTACACCTTATTATACCAAAATGAAATGGCCTAACTGCATACTCATGAGTTTTCTAACAATTGAAATTAAAAAGTTTGATATTTTGATGAATATTTTTTGAATTTTTGTAAATTGTGTACAAGGTTGAAATTTTCATGTATGTACATATATGTTTTTTGAATTTCAAACTAAAGTTTTATAAATGAAAACTAAAAGATATTGTAAATATTGTTACATATTGCCGTGCGGTCAGTTATTTGAGTTAGCCTATATTTAATTTTGAAAAAAAAACCTTATATATTTTTAATTTCATATTTATATATTTTTTTATTTTAGCACCTTTTTAAATTTAACAGTTTTCTTTTTATTGAATTCACTGACAAAACTATATCTCTGGCACACAAATATCGTCAACTATTAAACTCAATAGCACTACCCAAGGCGAATCCATACAAGGTGGTGTTATAAATACAACTACAAAATTTCTATGTATTTTGTTTTTGTTTCTGCGTAAGAGTTGTCAAAATTTATTTATATTTTGTTTTTGCTTTTACGGCTTTTGAAAGCTCATACGCAAAAGCAAAAACAAAATACACGTAGGCGAATAAAAAAAAATCAAATCAGCTGCTCTTATACCACCACCTTCTATAAATTTGAATTGGCACTACCCTTTGAGTAGAATATACGTTAAAAAATGCAACAACTCGCCTGTTATGTTGTATTTTCTTGTTGCCCTATCGGAAAAAGCAAGTCATTTTCATTAAATAACATACATATGTATGTTCATCATTTGCCGTGTTTTGTATTTTAAATAAGTGCATTTTTAAGTAGTTGAATATAAATTACAATTATTAGTAATTGAAAACATATGCAAGATAGAGTAAAGATTGGCAATTAGTTGTCATTACAAAAAAAGTAATTTGTAAATTAGTTACAAATACGATGCTCAATAAACATAAATATGTTACAGAGTTGTATTAGTGTTATTCAAAATGCATGTGAAATATCAGCAGTGTTGGTACAACTGACTGACAAATAACGCACTTGTGAATACCCAAATTTTTTTTTTTTGGCTAGGTTTCATTAATATTCTTATAATATCTTCAGGGTAACAAGTACGATTTCGGGGCGTAAGCCTGCGAATACACACATATGCAAAAAGTTGTATATCGTACATTCATATACATATATGTATTTATGCGCATATGCCAAAGAGAAAACACATCCATCCGAGTACTCCTCAATTTACAGTCGTTAAAAATTCTCAACAACAAAGTTCTTGGCACAGTCACAAAAACTCTATAGGGGTGAAGTAGTTCGTGTTCAACAGCATTCTATTTAGTAATAATTATACTCTCCTGTGCGTCGTATTGCTTGTAGGAGTCGATTGAAAGCATTTTGATGTGAGCGTCAATTTCATCGTCTCCCATATAAGTTTGCAAATTAATTTAGAAAGCAAAGTAAACGGGTTAGATGTATATATGAATATACATATGTATATATATATTACTTCCATAGATACATATGTATTTATAGTTTTATGAATTTGAATTGAAAAGTCACTGCAGCGTATAATGCCATGCTAGACAACACGAAACCAAAGTGATAAGCGCAGAGTAGCCAATTGTTTTTATTGCGGGCACACAATCGCATAAAATATAAGTATGTACATGTGCTTGTATGTATATTTTACATACATACATACATGCATTCATAACTAAACTTAGAGCGAACGATCGTCTCTCAGCTCGTACATATGTATATGGGCCGGGTAGCTGATAGTATTTTGTGATCATTTTTTTTATAATCTTGCGATCCGACCGTTGGAAGCGTTGTTGAAACAGAAATTCAAGTTAATATAACAATTTTGTATCAATACAATCAGTTGATGGTCAATTAAAAATGGTTTATATAGCAACATTGGACGTAGGCACCACCACGGTACGTTGCTTCATCATGAATGCTAGATGTGAAGTTATAGGTTCATCCACTGAAAGGGTAGGTCAAAATACATACATAAATATGTAATTCGAAAATCCAGGTGTCGTTCTAGTGCATCAATACTCAATCGAAACATATGTACATACATATAGCACACACACATACTTGCAGGTTGAATTGCTGAACCCTCAACCGGGCTACTTTGAAATTGAACCGGAATTACTTTGGCGTAAAATCGTCAGAGTTATAAACAATGCTGTTATGGGTGAGTGAAGAATTTTAAAATGTATGCGCTATATTTACATGTGATCGCAAAAATAGTAGCTTTGACAATCTTTTTGTTTGTTTTATTTAATTTGAATACTTACTGGTTTTTATAAAAATATAGTTAACTCTATACAATACAAATGTTAGTCGAAATTTCAAACTTTCTTTTTATAAAATTTATACAAATTCGACAAATTAAAAATAAAAATTCATCAAACTTACTAACCGAATTTTTAGTTCGGATATGCGGTTTTACAGCCTTCAATTTTTCTATAATAAAATGTACGTTTCAAACAGCTAAAAATTCTGCTTGATTTTTATAAATAATATAATTAGTTTGGCTTACACTTTTCGGCATTTTAACTATCTTATGGTGCTTATATTTATCATATGTACATATGTACATACATGTTTGAAAAGTCAAATTTAATTTAAATATATACAGTATTGTTCGTATCTTAAGCAACAAAACTCAATATATGTAGTAAAGTTGGCCACTTATGTTTACTAATTTATTTTTAATATTTTATATAAAACTATAATTCATTGCGTAACATAAACTTTATATATAAAAGTTTTAAGCATTTTACGAAATTCAAATGATATGAAAAATGCATCGAATTTCAAAAAAATTTCATAGAATTTTCAAACTTTTAAATTAGAAATTTTAATAACTTTTTGGGTATGCAGTTTTGTAGCCCGTTTAATTTTACTACAAAGTTCATGTTTCAAGTGGCTAATAATTCTGGTTGATTTTTGATCATTTTTATTGTGTCGAATATTGGAAATATTTCTTTAGTAAAAACATCGTGAGAGCATAGATGGACAATTTATTGAAGTATTTTATGAAGTATGCAAGTATACCTCTTCTACATACTTATTTACAATTAATTTTTATGCGAGTCAGAAGGATTAAAAAAAATGCTTCTTCAGCAGAAATTATATTCATACGCAAAGTGTTAAGTTCTGACGTTAATTTTACTTAAACTCTCGTATATTCAATACTTATGTACTTCATTTTACTATTTTAAAAGCCAAAATAATGATTTGCAATCATATTGAATTATCAAAAAATAAAAACTTATACAAATTATATAAATTGAGATTTCAAAATTTGCACACAATTTATAAATAATCAACAAATTCAATCATCTTTTTGGTATGCAGTTTTGTACCTCTTTTAATAATCTACAAGGCTGAAGTGGCCAAAAATAATAATCATATATGTACATATGTAAGGGTTGGCTATTTTGCATATCTTCTGTCATTTAAATGAAAACATGTTTCCAAAACCAAAATTTAAAAAAAAAATCAAAAATTAACTGGAATTTCTAAAAAATTAACAGGAATTTCTAGCGGGAATTTCGCGTACAATTTAACTAACTTCGACCTTTCAATCAGGTGGAAACCCTTTTCAAAATGTAGGTACCTATAAACCTTTTCTTTAGCGAAACGAACCATTTCATACTCACATTTTAATATTTCGCATAATTGTGTATAATTTAATAAAAATTTACATGCCAAAACTGTGGCATACCTTTCCAATATATGTAGATATACATATGTCTGAACCTTCTCCTCGCCGAGACGAACCTTTGTACGCCTTGTATACGATATTGAATATTAGATGAAAACAAAAATTAATGTTTTTACTCATTGAGTCTGAACTGTGACCCCTGTGCGACACGCCTTAGCCCTCAACAATCTGTACCAAAATATATAACCTTGGTAAATTTCTCATCCATATATGTATGGATTTTAAACGTTTGTTTTTTACTTTTTCCAAAGAGGATCAGGTAAATAGTTGAAAATTTAATGTGACCATAAGCATTTTTGCCCTTAGAACGCAAAAATCTTAAGAAGTTTCACCACAGAGGAATATTTCGACCTTTCATCCTAAATTGAAATCATTCCACCAGGTTGCATAGTATAAGTCGTATAAGATTATTTTTCAATGTTTCAATTGTTATTTTTAGTAAATATAGCACATCATCGCCTCATAATTCTCGAAGTGCTCTACATATAGCAGCAGATCTATCGATGGCACTATAGGTATAAAAAAATTGATAACTTCCGAATGGATTCCTACTATAAAAAACGTCTAAGCGAAAGTCTTATCTGTTTTAAGTAAAAAATTAAAAATTGTACCGAATTAAGACATATGTAAGTATGTTAGTACTTCAGTTTCTCCTAAGGAGGGGGTTATCTTTGTTTTCATTATTTTATTTATTCAATCATTGTTCTAATTTTTTGCTAAGCTACTAAAAGTAAATATTCAATTCAACTTTAAGATGCCCAATTAAAACCTCGTGATATCGATTCCTTCGGTTTATCAACGCAACGCTCTACATTCCTAACCTGGAACCATGAATCCCAAGAATACTATCATAACTTTATAACATGGAAAGATTTACGTGCGAATACTCTAGTGGACCAATGGAATGCTGGACTGGCTATAAAGACGTTAAACATGTTTTCCTATATTTTATACTTAGTTACACGTAGTAAACGATTTTTAGCAGCAAGCGTATTGAAAATGATGAATGCACAGGTAAATGAACAATTTAGACTAAATCTAAAAATATTACATTTTACTGCTTTTCCACATACATAGTTCTCTAACAAAATTTGTATACAGTATTTTCCGTTAATTGGCCCCCGGTTAATTAGTTTCACTGCATAATTGATTAAAGGTATGAATTATCGAAAAATCGGATTAATTAATTCCTAAAATTTTTAGCTTAAACTTTGAATGAAGGAGTGCAATAGCTGAATTACATAATATACATACATAAATCTGAAATCTGTGGCCCTTGGTTGCGGTGATAGGGCTCGGACAGAAAAACTCGTAAAATAAAAAATTGTTTGTACATATTTTATACTAACTTTCTTGTACTAACTTAAGAGACGACTTGCTCACAAGTAAAAAAATCGGGGTTGTTCGTTTCTTAGTTATTGTTAGAAAACTCTGGAGCGGTGAACTCAAATAATGAATGCTGCTAAAAACGCCATTTTTGCTCTACATACTGATAAAGAATTTTTGTCAAGTTTAATATTACTTTTTAAATGTACATCAAACAATAAGTTTTGTGAGCTCAAGGCCATTTTTAATAGGAAAAATTATAAAAAAACAACAATGGTAGAAGTAAGCTGTATTTACTGTTGTTGCTTTTCCATCTTGAAATAGGTATTTTTCAGTTTAAGGCATTTGAAGTTGAAAAAATTTGAAAATTTCAAGATTGGTGATTTCTATTATTTTTTATGTGATAAATCGTTTAAGTCTCGATTTACGAAAATTCAACGAAAACTTAAATTATTTAAATTCAAAGTCAACGGCTGATCTAGAATTTTTTTTCAAGTGATGGTTATGTGGGAAACTTTTTACCATAATATACTCATAACGCGAGTATTGCAACTACTTTGTAACTTACTATTATTTTAAAATCGCGCTCTGCGGCTTGTTCTGTAATTTGATAAGTAATGTAATACAAAAATTTAATGCTGACGGTCTTGCTCATTCATCACCAATCCATGGAACGGATGCACCGCATTTTTGTTTATATGTCTATACATTTAATATATATAAGTATTGCCTGATATTGGGTGCTTTTTAAAACTTTTTGGCTGATATTTCGAGAACCATTTTTCGAAAAAAAAAGTTTTTATGTTCAGCAACTAGTCTAAAAATATATCTTTTCAAAATGTGCTCTTACTTTCGTTAATTACTCAGGTCACCCTAAGACTTTTACATGAGCTGCAAAACAACACCCGCCTGCGTGAGGCACTGAAGCACAAAACAGCACGCGTTGAACTATTAGATTCCTGGATACTTTACAAATTGCGGTGAGTTATCGAAGCATTTTTAGTTTACAAAAGTTCACTTAGATAATATATTATGAACTCCTTGGCATGTAACGAAAATGCAATATTTTTTTAGCCGCTTCAAAGATTGTGATCGTATTGAAAAACAGGATATTGGCTGTTAAGAAAACAAATTTACCATAATGTCAGACGATGGCTATAATGTTAAATTGCAAAACTGGCATGCGCCGAGTTTTCAGTCTACCCGAAGATATTTGAGTTTAATTCGAGAATTTCGCACGCCAAAAAAACACATAGAATACCAGTCATTCTGTTTTTAGTAAATGCCTTTCATACGTCCACATTTACTTGAAATTTCACAGTTTTCAGACTAAACACGCCGTCCATTTTACTTTTTTCGTGCTCCCTTTAATCCGCTAAATAGGACTAGGTTGTCCAGTATTAAAGAGTTTAGTGTTGCGTCTCCTTCTTTCTCAACATGACTCTCTAAAAAAATTTAGCAAGGTATTTAGATACATAAAAAGTGCTCCGCCGTCTTGTCTTTTTTGTTTGCCGGCCGAATGAGAGAACGCCTTTGTCTAACATTAGTACAAGGTTTTTCAAGGGTGATTGTGAATTGGTCAGAGTTGCAACCTGGTTTTGAGCCGAACTGGTTTTTTTACGAACAGTCCTTTATTCGGGCATCGAACCGAACCGTTATTTTTGAAATACCAAAACCGAACCGAAAAACATCCCAAGAAACAGTTCGTTTCGAATCAAAATGAAAATTATCTAAAGCATTTTTGAAGTCTTATAATGCTTAGACAACTTTCCTAAATATGCAAATCTTATTGTAAAATTTCTAACATTTTTTTGTATGATGACAAAATAGAAAAAAATCAAAACAGGTGTCCAACTCTCCACTCCAGTTTTAAGTTTTTTCTAAGTGAATCGAACCACTGAACCGAACCGCATCTATTTTTGGAGCGGTTTGCAGCCCTGAAAATGATCTCACAGCCCCCGACCGTACTAAGCAAGTTTTAAGCAATGCAACAGAGCTTACGGTCGGTCACAAATATAGAATCCTTATATATTCTATATAAACCCCGTGGGAAATGATTTTTTTTAAAGTGGTTTAAAACTACTTTTTCCAAAAAAACTGATTTACTTAACATAGTATGTCATAGGAAGCAGGTAATTTTCCATTCTTGCTTATGTTTTCAATAACTTTTTTTAAATTTAAATTCAAGAACTGAAAATTGTATTCATTTCAAATAAGGACGGTAAATGACAAGATAAGAACGAAACTGGCTCCACTGCATTTGTAATAAATTAGTTTAAAAGTAAGTTGTTCACAAAAAATTGGTTTTTAAATATGTTTTTCAGGCGACTGACTTATTTTTCCGACAGAGAAATAATAATATACTTACATATACATACATTACAACAAATAGAATATATACAAAAATATGCATGCATGTACTCTTTTAAACAAATAAAAAAAACTATATTTTATCACTTTTGCAGCTCGGGAAATGGTGCTCGGCCAAATATCGAACATATCAGCGACATAACCTCCGCTACTGCCACTGGTCTTTTTGATCCATTTACCCTTAAATGGTCGCCTCTTGTTCAGTTACTTTTTGGAATTGATGTAAGCTTATTTTTAGTATTTAATTAATGTCTGCGTATGTAGGTATGTATGTGTTTGTGAAACATTCATATGTACAAATGTCTACTCACATTTGTAGTCTTCTTTACTTCCTAAAGTTGTGGATAATGGCTACAAAAATTTCGGTCACATAGAACCTAGTTCCTTAGGGCCCGATTGGTCCACTTCTCATGTATCTATTAACGCTTCTGTAAGTGATCAAACCGCGGCCATGTGGGGTTCACAATGCTTTGAACGCGGCGAGGTGAAAGTCACATTGGGCACTGGCGCTTTTCTCAACCTGATTACAGGAAATGATTGTCATGCCTCTCTAATGGGAATGTACCCGCTGGTAGCTTGGCAATTTAGAGACACAGAAGAACGTGCCCGAACTATTTATTGTGTTGAAGGTGCATCAAATGATATGGGTACGGTGATAGAATGGGCGATACAATGTGATCTTTTTACCAATCCCATGGAAAGTGCAGCTATAGCGGAATCAGTGACAGATACGAAAGGCGTTTATTTTATACCAGCTTTTAGTGGTTTAGGTGTGAGTATCATGTACATAGATACGTATGCAGTTACATACAAGCATATTCTGTGGTGCTAATATTTTTAATCATTTCAGCCTCCCATAAATGATCAGAAAGCTGCGTCGGGTTTTATTGGAATCACCCCATCCGCGACACGTGCGCATTTAGTGCGCGCTATTTTGGAAAGCATAGTCTTCCGAGTCGTTCAATTGTGTGAAACCGTGGAAAAAGAAAGCAAATATACCTTGAAATTGCTGAGGTGAATAGTAACAATGCACTAATGAATTTGAAAAAAAGAAAGAAATGAAAGGCCGTAAACAAACCCAACGCACATTTCACATGTAGTATCAGCAGAGTAGCAAGTTCCACTTCTTTTTTTTTTTAATCAACAAGCCGTTAAACTGTCAAATCTTTACATTTTATTGTAAAAGATTTTAAACTGGAGCGTTTTGATTGATTGAGTGCGTATATATATTGACCATACAGCGTGTCAGGCAACAACATGCAAGATATGCAGAGTGTTCGTTACAAAAGCCCAGTAAAATAATTTAGAGCATAACCCGTCTTACTCTCTCAAAGCCAGAGGATTAGTAAATATTTGCAAGGAAGCCCGTACAGTTACATTTGAATCTCTGCATTTGAATCATTTTACTTATACAGTTTTATTGTTTTCCGCTTGTTCGTTAATACATCGCTTCTTATTTCTGCCAAACTCATATATATTTACTCTAACCCTACTACCTGCTTAATGTACCTTGCGTAAAACCATAAGGGGTTTATCCTGAACACTCCTTAAGTTTCTGGTTCTAGCCTTCACTTTACTCAGCATTGCAGTTTGATAACCTTTCGTAGGGTTGATGGTTTTTTTTTTGGCGAAAGAAATAAGTACATTCATACAATATCTGTGCTCACACACAAGCCGAAAATTGAATTGAAAACTTTCAGAATAGCATTAAATTTTATTTGTTATTTAACAGATATTACATAAATCAAAAAATAACGGCTTAATGCAGACCGTAAAAGTACAAAATTTGAAAGATTATGAAGGCTTAGGGCCGTGTCCTCAATGTCGGGTTAGTATTTATTACCCATGGTTAGATGCTAAATATTTCAAGGATGGTATCCCTGTGGTCGATGTCCACATCTCTTCGAAGAAATGATACTGCATTGTGTTTTGTGTGATGAACGCTAAGGCTCCATCCTTGCACGAATTACTCCATACCGAGGTGAAGTTAGGATGAAGCCTTCTCTGGCATACCCCTGGCCCAGTGTTCGGGTTTTTAGCCAGCCCTGATCAAAACGATATAGAGCAACCCCGCTGCAAGGAGTTGATCCAGGGGTGTTAAACGACTTATGCGGTTAACTGTTCTAAGCAGGAAAAGGTCTCTGAAACAAGGTCAGGTGAAATACGGGTCATTCCGGTACGTAGAACCGACCGTTTTATGAATGCCAGAGAATTTTGTCGTGAGCTTTGGTTGTGCGTACTCGCATTATTGTTTGTACGTTTTTTTTTAAAGTGAACATTTGCGACAAATAAATTCGCTGTTCACCGGTATTGTGCGCACAGTATTATAATGAAATTATTTTTTTACTTTATTATTATTATACATATGTATGTATTTCATTTTTTCAGAGTTGATGGTGGAGTATCGCGGAACGATTTTGTGTGTCAGCTTTTAGCAGATGCTACAGGAATATGTGTTGAACGCGCCATATCCATTGAATCCAGTATAATGGGCGCCACGTATATGGTAGGATATAATATTGGCATTTGGAATAGTTTTAAAGATTTGCGCCAACTTCGTCAAATTGATCGCATTTTTGAGCCACGTGTAGAGTATTTTTCAAGCATAAGAGAACGTATTATTATGTGGATGAAAGCAACGGAGCGCTTCGCTGACTGGTATTAGAAGGAAATGTGGAATAAAATCTTTGTAATAAAGTGTATTAAAATAATTCCAGCAATTATTTTGTTACGTTGTTTTTTTTTTTTGTTTTAATTCAAAATTGGAAGGAATCCATAGCAATAATTGGAAATTTCAATACTGTAAATTAATCACAAAAAAGTTAACAAAAATCAAAATTTCAGGCGTAACACTGCCCGCTGTAGATCAATAAGGTATATCTCCGAAACTTCTATTTCTATTTGCATTTCAACTCTGTAATTTATAATATTAGATGTTTTACTAAATAGATTAACAATTCGTTCAAACTTTGTTCGAAGAAATTGACTAGGGAGCGAAATACGAAATGTACATATAGTCTTTGGATAAATATTTAAGTCGTTTAAGTTTTCAAAATGAAGGATATTATATAAGTATTGATTGATTTTATTGCATACAACAAGACTGTTTGAAATAAAGCCATGCGTCGGTATTTTTTTTTTTAGTATTGTATTTAAATTACTTCTAAGATGCGATGCGTCGGCATTTAAAGTTCGATTTCACCCTTTTTGATATTCTTCTTCACTTTTTTAATTCACGTCGATACTATACACACATATGCACTTACAAAACGAATTAAAAATGATAACAGGAAAACCGCGTACAAAAAGTAATTAGGAAAAGCTTGAAAAAGTCGCGTGTATAGATAACCAAGTCACTCAGAGTAAGATTTTTATTGGATTACAATAAAAAGAGAATTTGGATTCACTGTACCATTTTGGCTTCGGTTTCTCGCATCCGTAAAATATTTACTGCAATCTCAATGTTAATAAATTTTTGGCGAAGAGAAGCTAAATATAATACTGCGTTTCCGTGCTTTGTTATATTTTTTTGTATTTATTATATTTTTTTATGGGGATATTTGTTGTTTTTTCTTATAAGGGGAATTACACAGGATAACAAACTTCACTGAAACCATCTACACAATTCATACAAATTTCAACTAAAATGGTTTCATGGTTTGAGTGATTATTAATTATTTACATATGTATGTATTTACATACATACATATATACAAGGTGAATTCATATAAGGTGGTTATTTGATTGTTTTTACCATCTTACGGCTTAAATTGTCAAATTTAAATTTTTTATTTAATTATATTCAAATTGTTTTAATTGCCTTCTGCAACAATTTGATAGTCCGAGCCGCAAAAGCTAAAACAAAATATATGTAAATTTTTGTTTTTGTACATCTTCTACACCTTATATGTATACATACATACATATGTGCATAGATGAATTTTTATATATTTATTTTCATTTACGCATTTATGTACATAGATGTGCATAGATGAATTTTTATATATTTATTTTCATTTACGCATTTATGTACATACATATGTACATATGTATGTATGTATGTATATGTAAAATTATGTATTCCATTTATTATTCGATGTGTATACAAAAATTTTATTCGGGCCTATCACTGAATCCATCGTAGTTCGAATTTTCATAAGATTTACTAAAAACCTATCGCCGAGTCCATTGAAGTATGAACGTAGTATACACTTTGAATTTAATCCTTCGCAGCATTCGGACTCAACGATACCATTTTCGTAAAATTCTAGAAAATCGAGCTCCGATAGATTCAGCGACTGATTATGTAAAGCACAACAAACCAAAAAAAAAAAAACAAATCAGATACATTCTGTAAACTAAGCTTTATCCAATTGTCTTGTGAACTCAGAATAAACTTTTAAAATTTAAGTAAATCAGAATATCAACATTTATTACTCGCACATTTATGTACAATCTATACATTTTAAAAATTATAGAATTTCTTATTACCTAATACGTACGGCACTCAGCGTGTCGTATGCTTTTGATGTATCCTAACACTACGGTTTATACCAAATATATGTACATACAAATATACATACTTATAAAAACAAAATTATTTTGGCTTAAGAAATGGGCGCTTAAAATACACTTTTTTGAAAGTATGTAGCTTAACTAAAAATTGTGTCAACTTGAAAACGCAAAACACTACTTAAATTGTGATATTCAATGATGTTCTTAACTTTTGTAGGTATTGAAGGTAGGACAAAACTCGGTAGCATAAATAAGTTTGGGTAGTCGTATGGTCTGAAAATCATCCCATATTTTAATTTACAAATAAACTCTGCCCAATTTGTGTTCACGTCCCGATGGTGCTGGTATTTATATGTGGAAATTCTCCCAGCTCTACATTGAGTTTAGTATGCGTTTCTAGTTCCGACATAGGATCGATTTTAATGAATTCTTGATTTTGTTTTAATGTCAGTTGTAAACACGTATTCGTTGCGAGTTGCTGTAACTGTTCCTTATCGTCATCGATTGGTGGGTCCATTTCATTAAGTTGTTCTCGCGCTAATTCAGCAATAGCCGCTCGAGCTTCTTGCTTTTTGCGTTTCGTTTCCAGCTTTTCACGCTCCTGCAACTCCAGTTCCTCTCGCGCTTCGTACACACTTGGTGGTATGATTGGCGGTGGTTTATTCATATGTATCTTCATGTGACGTTTTAATGCGACATATTGGATAAAACGTTTCCCACAATTACTACATTCATGTGGTTTTTCACCAGTATGCGTCATCTCATGATGCTTCAGTGTCTGGGCTTTTGCGAATCGTTTGTGACAGAAGCGACAAGCAAAGTCTTTAACGCCTTCATGTACAATACGATGATGCCGTTTGAGATTTCCTTGCCCGTTAAATCCCTGACCGCAATCGGGACAAATGTAGGGACCCTCTTTCATCATAAAATTTATCTGTGGTGACCACGACGGTACGGCTACCGATGGTATAGGATTAACTGCCGTACCTGCAAGTTCAGAAATGTCCACTCGTTCGACTCGTCGAGGATTTCTTGGTATCGAGGCTGTAGACTCTGCACAAACTTTAAGTATCTCTTCAGCCACCTTCTGATGCGATTCCTGTGTATGTGACTCTGTAATTGGTAATTCGGGTATAGGTACATCAGGTGTATCTGCCGACATAAAACCGTTTTCAATCTGGCGCTTACGGTACACCTCAATGGCACGTAGTACACGCTTTTCGTGTGTTTTGAGATGCTTAGTCAAAGCCTTGGCATAAAGAAAACGTTTTCCGCAAACCTTGCACTCACATCTTTTCTCGCCCGTATGTGTCATTTCATGCATTTTGCAAGCATTCGATTTTCCGAACGTTTTTCCGCAGTACTGACATGCGTAGTCCTTGATCTTTTCGTGTACAATTTTCACATGCATGCGCAAATTTTGTTTATTATGCGAAGCATAATTGCATTGTGGGCAATGGAATTTTTTCTCTTGGGTGTGTGTATTGATGTGAGTGTTCCACTCCTGCCGAGTTGTCTTACCAACACCACAATAAGGACAAACATAGTTTTTAATACCTGCATGTCTCATAAGATGATCTTTAAGAGCACTGTTAATCACAAAACGTTTGCCGCATATGTTACAAGGGAAGGGTAGCTCCTTGCCATCGTGCTTGTACATATGTTTCTTAAGCGCCATAGGGCAACGAAATACTTTTTCGCATTGGCTGCAAGTATAGCATTTCGGTTCTCTGAGCTCTTTAGCAATTTTATGCACCTTGCGTAAATGCCAATTAAGTAGGCGGGTCCGGGGGAATGTCCGTCCGCAACCTTCTTCCGGACACGGATAGCTATCACAAGTTTCGGCGTGGCAATGCTCCATGTGCAAACGCAGCCCGTTAGCAGTGGTAAACCCTTTGAGACATGGTTCTACCACACATTGATGGGGTAGCTTATCATTATGGTGCCGCATATGCTCCTCATAGCGTTCCGCCTTTCTAAATCTTTTTTGACAAACGTGGCATTCTATGCTATTGGCCGAAGTGTCTTCACCGCCTAACCGAGGTAGACGTTTCTGTTTCGCTCTTTTCTTTTTTATTTTTAAATCAATTTCATCTGCATCAAGCCCATCGTCAATTAAATCTTCCTTTCTTAGCGCTCTCTTTGAACGACGAGACTTTCGTAAACGAGCCGCTAGTGGTTTCTCATCATCACTTTCGGAAAAACTTCTGTTCGATCTTTCTTCCATAGCATAATGTTCAAAATCTGAAGCATCGTTATAGTGGCAATTAGAATCATCGCTGGGTAAACATATTTGTAGAGATTTCTGTTTATCACTGCCATCAGGTCCGGGTTGTTTTACATTTATTGCATTATCCACAACTTCTTTATCTACATTTTCCAGCATCTTAAAAACATCCTCTGCATTTTCTATCAACTCTAACTTATGGTTTAAAAGTGGATCGAAATCAATAGGCTCATCCTCATCCACAATTGCATTTTGTGTATCGACATCACCCATTTCTAGCACTGCCAGCGCACTCGCTTGGTCCGTAAATAAGTTTTTGGCAACCATCTCCTGAAACTTTTGTATTGACTCAAGACACATTTTCTGAAAATTTTGCATATCATTTAGCCGTGTATAACAAACACCACAAATATTCTGAGGGAATCCATCATGGGGGTCCACCGAAAGTGTAGTGCAAACACTCAATTTTTTGGCTAGTCCGGGCACAGCAAACAAGTCATAGGCATTTTCATTATGCAACGCCTCCAGGCATATTCGGCAAATCGAATGAATATTATATGGTGCTTCCTCCTTCATTTTTATTTGTTATGATTTTCTAGCTATTTGCATTTATTTACAATCCTTGAGCAATGGTTCATCTGACGTAAAAGTGTCAAAAGATATTTTTCCTAGCAACAGTGGGACATAGTTGCCACAATGAGAAAGTTAGTAATATTAAACGAATAGCATGCTATCTTTCAACACATCGCCAAAGAATTTAGAACTTTATGGGGAAACGAGAAAAGGAATAAAACGAGTTGTACAGAGCACCAGAAACGGATACAGAATTCCGCGGTTCTGGTGCTGCCAGCGACAGGAACATAATTCCGTACAGTAGCAACAGAAACAGAAAAAAGTACTTTGGACTTGGAACGCTTTTCCGTTAAGCCTTGTATAGTTTGGTTTGAAGACAAATTGGTTTCGGCGATGTGCTATCTCAGTGTAGTTTTTCGTTCTCTGGACGTGTTTTTGTAGCTCGTGACAGGAGAAATGTCAAATATCAAGCTGATCTAACAGCTGATTGAATTCACTTCGTGAATTTAATGTCAAAATGATGTGTTTATTGTAAATCATACTGTTACTGTGCGTATAGTTTGTTAGTGTAAATTTCTGTTTTTGTATGTATGTATAACACCACCCGATATGAATTCGCCTTGGCTGTATGTGCTGCTACAATTTGCATTTATCGATTACTGCAAACAAATGATTAGTCGCTGCCATCATAAGCGCATACTCATTCCAAAGGAAATAATTTTTTTTGATTTTAGAAAAACGACAAAGCCAGACAGATTCTTTGGGTGTTTACCAAAAGAAAGATTAAGGGAGTGTAGTTTCACGAGACAAAGGACTAATCATAGTACATTCACCTTCAAACTAACAGTGTATCTAAGCAATCCGCAAGTGAAGACGAAATAAGTACCAAAAATGAATAAACGGAATAATGTGAGTTTATTGGCTTATACATATACATATGTATATGTATGTATGTTTATATATGTTTTGATTATTATCCCCAAATTTTACTCGATATTTGTAGATTCGCTTACCACCTGAGGTAAACCGTCTGCTTTACGTGAGAAATTTGCCGTATAAAATTACCTCCGACGAGATGTACGATATCTTTGGAAAGTTTGGAGCTATAAGGCAAATTCGTGTGTAAGTGTAGATATATACATATGTATATGTATGCGTATAAGCAGGAATGTTAATAAATACCATAATTTTCAGCGGGAATACACCGGAGACACGGGGAACAGCCTTTGTTGTCTACGAGGATATATTCGATGCTAAGAATGCGTGTGATCATTTGTCTGGGTTCAACGTATGCAATCGTTACCTTGTTGTACTCTACTACCAATCAAATAAAGCTTTTAAGCGTCTGGATGTTGATAAAAAGCAAGAAGAGCTAAACAATATTAAATCCAAATATAACTTGAAGACGCCAGAAGCGCCGTAAAAGTCTACCGCAGGCCAAGAATTTAGGACTGGTAGAACAAATGAATTCTTCAAACAATTCTAATTCGTTTATTATATCATTTTTGTCCTTATATGTTAGAAACAAGTGCAATTTTATTGATCCCTAATACAAACATGCCTCGAGCTCAATCAAATTACACTTGATTCTAATTTTACTTTATGCCTACAACAATATAGTATATTTTTACCATATTTTCTCTAAAATATGAAGACTACTTGCTATAATTTTACATTTTTGTATTATTGTTTGGGGTTACCTAATTTATATAATTGTAATATGATGAATGCACTCCATAACATTTTAGACAAATTCATCCGCTAATACATATATTAATATTATATTTTCAAAACTTGGCAGAATATCTCGTATTCTATCATAATTCATAGAGGTCATATTAATACCTATCATCATCATCATCATCTCATCATCAAACCATTAAAATAACAAGTAAATAAATGTAAAATCCAAATATATGGACTTGTTAATTTATATATCTGTTCGATAAGAAAGATTCTGGTATACATATACTGGTAACAATAACTACCTAATGCACTTCAAACAGTCTGACTTTAATATTGAATTCAGTAGAATATTGTGCCGATTTCGGGGAGGCATTAGAATTTTGTACCTTAATTTATAGGCAACACCTCCGATCATAACCAAGGTTGTATAAAAGAAAAAATTACAGAATTTCTACGTCAAACAGATATTGTTTACAAAAACTAATGGTGCAATGATAATGCTAAAAAGGATATATTTATTAGCCTTGGGAATTACAACAAACACATAGATTCGACAAGCAGTCCAACAAGCGAATACACTCAGCTACTTGCCCAACAACACCTTATGTAAATTCGTCTTGGCTATAGCACTTTGTAACTTGACTGATCTAGATTTATAAGCGCCCTTAAGCAGCCGCCCAACTAACGATGACGCTTCAACTACGCTACCACGGCAGTCGGGTCTAGGCACCAGAGTTACATATATCCGCCCAAGGACTTTCACTTCAGTAACATTCTCCAAAATTTTATGGTGAATGTTCTATGGTGCTACAACAACAATAAACAAAGGAATTTGGCGTTGCGAATACGCAGTCTAAAGATTAGAACAATGCTACCCAATATTTCAAATGAGTTAGCGCACACCGAAGCAACTGTGACGCTGCGAATTTTTTTAAAATTCAACGTCCCCCTTTTTTTGCGCACAAAACGCAGCGGGTTGCGTTTTGAAGGCATCCAAGCAAAGAAAAATTTGGAGAACTTTAAATTCGTTTAAAATATCGTATATTTTTTTTTTTGATTTCATTATTTACTCAAACATAAAAACTAAGTACATATCTATGTGCCATTTATTTATTAACATCAAAAATATTCTACTTAATAAATTTTTTATTTAGTTTACTTAATAAATAAATTATAATTTATTAAGACTCCGAAAAAGAGGGGCAGCTTTTAAAGATCCACTGTTTCGTGCTGTATCGGACTTACTAAATATGAATTATCGTAAGATCTACGGAAAAACTATCACCGAATCCATTGTATATACATATGTACATATTTCAAATGTATTCGTTCGTATCAAATTGTATTCAGTGATCGCATATTCCCAAAATAAAAGGCAGCGATAACGCAAGAACAGGTTATCAGTGCTTTTGAACTTTTAATATCTCCATCTCTCCCAAAAACATATGCTAGCATAAATTCATGTTTCAGACCCAAAGTAAGCTACACATGTATGTTTGTATTGTAGCTCATTGTATTTCCAAATAACTACATCAAGCACAACAATATGCAATAATAATAAATGCTTATAATAAGTACATACATGCATACATATATACGCTAATTCCATATGTATTAATTTTGAACGCTATACAATCAGAAAGCTACATTGAGTAAAATCAGAATGATGGTACATATTTGTGACTATCTTTTAACTCGGCATTTTTAAATATGAATATATGTAATTCCCTAACTAAAATGAGTCGTAGGGGCAAGGTTTTGCACCTAAAACTACCTTCATTTATTTTGGTTCAACCAATTGAGTAACACCATCCTTTGTTATTAGTTGCAGTAAAGTTCCAGAATTTGGGCGTTCCTGACCTTTAGTCCACTTATAAAATAGACTGCAATATTAAATAAAAGCACGCCATTATAAAGCATATCATGTTTGTTTTTTTTAAATTAATCCTACCCAGCAACTTCCATTAGTGGCGTCCATGTGCTGAAGTCTGCTTTAGGCATCCATTTACGATTCATTGGAGTATCCAAAGTGACTGGCAATATGGCAACAACAATAGAATCAGTGGGTAATCCAGAGTTTTTACCGGCGAGTGACTGTGTTAGTTGATGTACAGCTGCCTTCGCCATACCGTAACCAATCATACCAGGTGTGCCTTGCAATGCCGGTTGCGCCCCAGTCAGTGTCAGTACACCGCCATCTTTTAGGTACTTGGAAGCAATAGTTGCTGAAATGCTTGACGTCCATACACTTTGGCGCCACATTAACTCAGCATTTTTAGCCAAATCTGCATAGGAAACATAGCATATAAACAAATAGAGAAACTTACATACATACATATGCCTGTAAATACATATGTATACTAAGTGTGTTTAGGTAGCTTACCCTTTGTGGCATTACCACCCGCCCAGCCACCAGCAACGCAAATTACAGCATCCAATTTTTCCCCACTTAAAACTTCATTAACTTTTTTTAGCGCTTCAGCTTCTTGCTCTTCCCAACCCAGATCACGAGGCAACACGATACTTGCGTCTGCTTCTTCATTCACACTAAGATCGATACTCCCCACCCACTGTAAATTAAGATTTTAGTTTCTGAATAAGCTAATTATTTGCACTTACGTAGTTGTTTGATTTGAAATGCGCTACACAGGCAGCACCCAAAGCACCTCTGCCACCATAGACCAGTACACGACCAATCATATTGATACACTTTCTTATTGAATTAGCCACCGCGTCCGTACACCAAAAGATTGCTGGCGCAACTGAAAATCACGAATTGTTGAGGCTTGAGCGTGTATCGGAAATACCGTACAAATTAGAATGGAGCCAGAGAACGTTCGTGTGGGTAGGAAATAAGAAATACGAATCAGCAGCACTAGTTACTTTTGTAGGCAATACAAGTTTTTCTACTTTTTGCAATGTGCTACTGCATTTGTTGTTTGCTGATGGAAGTTTGTGAGTAATCGTATTGAATGGTTTTGTTTTATTCATAAACCAATGGCCCTGTAAAGAATGAAAGTTGCTTATACGTATGTACATATATACATATGTATGTATGTATGTACATACATATGTACTCGCTGTACTTCTAAGATTTTGTGTTGAAAATAAATTGCAATTTTCACGACATTGAACTGAATTTTGGTATGTAGTAATTGTTAATTAACGTAAACAAGTATGTTTTCATACATATGTACCTCTATAAATTGCCTTAAATTTCCAACAAGAGATTTTCTGTGTTTTACCCTTTTAAAATACATTTAAATAAATTATATTTATATAAATTAAAATTTTAGTTTCAAATGTTTGTATGAACATAAATATATACATATGTACATATTTAGCATGTATGTACATAAATTTATTATCAATAAAATTAAAAAATGGAATTAATTTCAGAAATGTTAAGGAAAAACACTCAAAAGCTTTAGGCTAAAACAATTTTGATGCTATGTACTTAATAAGAGTCAAATTTTTTGGGATTATACCTGTAACTCATATTCAAAACAGCTTAAATTACAGATAGTATCAATATTTTTGAGGCATACTATTAAAAGCAATTTAAAAAGCTGCAAACTAACTATACAGTATTTTTGTAGAACTAATTTTTTACACCTGTTGATAGCTTTACTCGGATATTGATTTTTCACGTATCATACATACATAAATATATAGTACATATGTATGTACACATGTAAGTTCATACCTAATCGTTTAAGCCGGTGCTTATTGCTATTTTAGTTCAATTCTATCAATCCTGTATCATATTCATATTTGAAATTTATAAAATTTAGTACAAATTAATATTAAAAAAAATTTATGTATATTGTGTTATATTTGACTACATATGTTTGTTTGCGAACATGTTACGATTTTAGCATTTTTGTAAAAAAAAAAAATAGCACTGCATGATTTAGCTGTGATCGACTGTGAGCAATTATACGTAAATTAATCAACATAAAGCAATGTGCAAGTACGAAAGGATATGGTAGCAATCGATTGATTAAATTAAAATCATGGATCACTATTACGAAATGAATTAAACAAATAACAATCAATACCTTCAATATTAATTACAACACTTTTCCAAACACCCTAATTTTTTGGTAAATTAATAAGACTGCTTTATTTACAATTCATCCTTGCCAGATTAGTTGAATATGGTATCACAAAAGTCTACAAAATAACGTAGACTGAGTTCAGACTTTAGTTGGTTTATATCTGAAAAATTCACGACGTCACCGCATGACGCTTTTATGGGGGAAAAACATATATGTATACTGAGGTATAGATAAATCTGTAATCTACTACTACTTTTACTAGTGTCACTACTATTTTTATTAAAGCTAGTACTAACTCGAAAATAAACGTTATTTCTTGAGTTTTTCATACGATAAGGTACACGTATTAGTGATCAATAACGGGGATTATTGTCTCTGTAACGTAGGGGCCCTGATATTAATCAAAAAATGAGTTTTAGAAATATGTGTTTTATGCAATGGCCGCCAACGCATGAAAAAATTCTCCACAAAATTATTGTTGATGGCATACCCAGAGCTTACCGTTTCTCTGTCAAGCAAGCTTTCTATGTGTATACGTATCAAGAATGATAGAATACAAGATTGCGCCTTCCCGCAGTGAAATGACAGATTTCGCCTTTAGTAAACAAGAATACGGGAGAGAGAAAATTGAACAACTTCCAATATTTCATTGCAAAACGTGTTCTAATTGTTCTGAAGTGTAAAAGTATGAATTTATAGGCAGACATTTAATAAATAAATTCGCAAAATACTAAAAAAAAGTGTCTCTTTTTCTTAATTTGTGAAAAAAGCTTTGTCTAGTTGAAGTTGAGAATTGTCAAACCCGGCAAAACCAAAGTAGCGGTACTTCTAAAGGCGTCACCTTCAGTATTCAGTACACCGTGTATACGTATCATAAGAACTCTACATCTATAAACAAAAAAGCAATTGGCAAGCACTACTACCAACCTATCGCCGCCTCAACAATCATTTCCAATACTACAATAAAATTATTGAAACCCGTGTTCGTGTCAATTTTTCAGTTTTCGAATAATTATTTCATTTATTTATTTTTAAAAATAATATAGTCGGTGTTTATTTTACAACGATATTCGTTTAAGGTTAGATTTCGCTAATAAGAGGAATATGAACGAACAATGGAATTGACAAGCAAGAATCTCGCATAATCATCAAGATAGATGGAATTTTTTGCGGTTGGCTGTGAAGCAGTCTAAGCACTGCTAGA
Source organism: Anomoia purmunda (assembly GCA_951828415.1). NCBI lineage: Eukaryota > Metazoa > Arthropoda > Insecta > Diptera > Tephritidae > Anomoia > Anomoia purmunda. The sequence goes on along the minus strand of OX639996.1, from coordinate 26,958,086 downwards.
TTTCAAACTACAGGTACAGCAATAAAATAAATGCATTTTATGGACTTTATCCAGCTCCAAACACTTTGCTGTTTGCGTAGTTAATAATTTGCAATATTTTGTAAAGCTTCCGGCACAAGTGCAATGTTTACTAAGGTACTGCAGTGTACCTGCGATCTACACACAGCAGAAGCAAGTAAGATAAGTCATGGAACGTCGCGTTAAGCTTAAAACAATAAATCCGCACATAACGTGCAAAATATGCGGGGGATATTTTATTGATGCTACAACTGTAACAGAGTGTCTACATACATGTAAGTCGTATAAATAGTTTTCTTTAATATATGGCTTCCTAAATGATTCGTCCGGTCACAGTTTGTAAAAGTTGCTTGGTAAAACATTTGGAAGAAAAGAAAACTTGTCCCACCTGCGACAATGTTATCCATCAATCGCACCCTCTGCAGTACATCAGCTTTGACCGAACCATGCAGGATATCGTTTATAAGCTAGTGCCCAATCTTCAAGAAGGTTAGTGCTTAGAGAAAGTGTATTAAAATAAATATAAATTCCATTTTTTTGTTTTTAAATAAAGATGAAATGAGGAGAGAGCGCGAATTTTACAAAAGTCGAAACATCCCCTGCCCCAAGGATATGCCACAGAATCACGAGGACGATGAGAAAATGTTGGAAGCACATGCGGAGTCAGATTTTCATCGTCTTGATGAGCAAGTCAATGTGAGCCTTGAATGTATGAGCAATAACTTTAAAAATTTGCAGCGACGTTTTATTCGCTGTAGTTCACAAGCGACCATAACGCATTTAAAAAAATTGGTTGCTAAAAAAATTTTGAACGGCATCGACAAGTATCGAGAGGTATGTATTAAGCAAATTTGATTCGTCTTCTCTGTCAAAACTTCTAACACATATCAGATATTTATTTTAATTAATTGAGATTTTCGAAACTCCTGAAATTTGAAGCGTAATACATATGTACGTATATAAACATGATCCATATGCGGATGTCTGCGCAAGGGGGAAAGTCTCTAATATCCATTCACCGTCGAGTGGCAAGAAGGAATATTTTGCACGCAATTTAGGTAGCTCACTACTTCCGGGTGATGCAAGCCAACTACGGATAACACCAGAATATCCGTTTAGGAGTGAGCTAAAGGAAGAAGGCGAAACTGGTGGCGTCACTTCGATGTTTTTGGCTTATAATCCCAAAGCCGGCTGGTTGTTCGGTCTTGGATTGGTGCCCACATTCCAAATAAAGAGAAGGACGATGTTCCAAACGACGAATGGTATGCGCTGATCTAAACAGGATTAGATCGCCGAAATAACCGCTCACCTTTTCACATGCCCCGGTAAAACCGACTCATCTAACCCCCCTTTCCCTTTGGTTCGACCCTATCGAAACTGCGCGTTTCTTGGTTGAACCGATTTTGCAGGGACTGAGTGACCACTACAACAACAACAACGATGTTCCCACGATAGTCTGTGCTACGATACCGAACAAACGACCCGGATTTATATCCGGCTAATGACTGTCACTTTAGCACCATTGAGAGGCGAACGTGGTGTTAGTCTGAATTCTATAATTTTCAAAATTGTGTTTTCTGACTAGAAATGCAATGAGTACGTAATGTGGTAGAATTTGTCAAATAAGTTTCGGATATATACTTATTTGCTCTAAGGTTGGCGATACCATGGCCATTCCCAACATTTATAACACCATGTATTTCATTCTCAAACCCATTCTTGTCTATCAAATTAATTTGGATTATTCGTTGTACGAGAGGTGGGCGTGGTTTTTGCACGATTTTTTAAATTTTCAAAATGTTGCTTAGTAGTTGCAAGTAGTTTCATTCTTATAAAGTAGATAAGGCGGCCCCCGATTTTGACCACACATATGTATGTACATACAAACAGATAGATTTAAAAAATGTTTACGTTTTATTTTTAGATCGACATACTGTGCAATGAGGAGTTGTTGGGGAAAGATCATACACTAAAGTTCGTGTATGTGACACGTTGGCGTTTTAGGGATCCACCCCTGCGTTTACAATTTCGACCGCGAGTTGATCTAGTGTGAAGGCACATCGTGTAGCAGAAAATCGAACGAAGAACAATTAAAAAGTAAAATCAAAAGTTAATACCAACGCAAAGGATAAAATAAGAAAAGAAAAAATGCTAAACTTAGGTAAAAACAGAATGCTAGTTTTGTAGAGTGTTTAAATATCGAAGTGAAAAAATTTCGTGGTAAGATAGAAAAATCGTAATAAGTATTGTAATTTATTTACAACTGATGGTTAGTAAGAGTTTAATGTGTGTATGTTTGTGAGAAAAGCACAAAATTTAATAAAACCGAAAGTTCTACAATATGAATCATAAATTACAGAAAGCGAATTTAACAGTAAACATAAATTGGTAAGACAAAATAATGTCGAAATTTTCTATTTTGATATTACAAATTGTACTTGTACATATGTATGTATGTATCTATGTTAATGGTAGTTAACTAAAGTCAATAATTTAAATTAACATAAAAATATTTCTCTAAATACAATTGAACTTGTCAGAACTGGGGTAAGCTTTTGATCGGTTTAGATAGGACTATATTGCAAAAAAAAATTCAGTGTCCATCGAAATGGGCGGAAATAATTTGCAACTTCCTCCTTCAGTTAATGTTCTCATTTTAAACTTTTAACTTGTAATAAGTATTTGTAGTACCTATATAATTTCTATTTTTTTTTTCAAATCAGATTGTCTTTTTTAATCAAAATATCCATTACGCAGTTTTACACATTTTAGTTATTTATTTTATTTTACGCTTTAATACATATTTACAATTCTATCAAACTGCATTTTTATCAAAAGATCTAAGTAATATTAATGATTGTTCTACTCGTATCTACATACATATATATTTGTAAATAAAATACCATTAAACATTGAAATCAATCAGAGCGTTCCTTTGGCAAATAACTTGTACTACCTTGTACTCATTGTACAATGCTGGGGCACGTGTGAAACCCAGATTGCAGATCCAGTCTCTTACAGCTCGTGTGTCAGGCCAGAGTAAGTAGGAATGGCACATCAGTCAAATGCGATTATTGCCCTGGCTAGTGCCATTTTCGTATATGATCTGTTCTGCGCATAGCACGTTAGTGCGTCTCGTATGACGTAGCCAACACCCTCTAACGTGCAGCAAAACTTATGGCGACACAACAACAAGCACTACCTAATCATCATTCCCTCACTCGCCGAATCGCGACAGATCCCAAGGAAAATGACAGTTTTACATTTCAACTGCAACGGACTCCAGGGAAAGATTTCAGAGATAGCAGACTTCATGAATCGGCATAGGATAAAGATAGCTGCGGTTCAAGAAACCAAACTTAACAGTAACTCATATCTTCTAGTTGTGGGGATGTTAACGTTTGACGTAATGACCGCGAGCGCATAACGTTGGAGGTTGAGCATTCATCATTCGCAACACCGCAGAAGCTCTAAGCTATGACCGCAGGGACAGCACCCTAGAATTTCACGGCATATGTAGCTGTCAGGTCAGGCAATGTCCAGCTCGAAATATTTACATAATATAAATTTACCCTGCCACCTGCGGCCCGGAAGAATATCACCTTAATATAGGTGCGTTACTCAAGGGTGAAACCCGAATGGTTTTAGGTGACTTCAATGCGCACCACGATCTTTGCGCTTAAGCCTATCAAATGATGGTAGGGGAAACGTTTTGACAGAGCAGATAGACGATTCGTCATTCTGCACCTTGAAAGACTACACCCCCACCCGAATAGTGGATAACAGCAGTAGCTACCCAGACATCACCATCGATATTGGTGGTCTGATTGACAGCATAACCTGACGACGACCCATGTTAACCCTGGCATCAGAACACTTGCTCATTGTTATCTCGATCGACAAACGTGCAGAATTAGTCTTCGCGGAGCACCGAACCAACTGCTTTGTGTCAGGATGTAGCGAAATGACGACAGTTACTTCGCACTTGTCACGTTTGTAGGATTGACGTTGTTAATGGCTCTTAAAAAGTTTATTTTTCTGAGTTTTGAATGATATTTACAAAAAGTTAAAAACAGAATAATAAATCTGAAGTGCCGAGCTACATATTCTAGCAGTTGGAGCGGAAATAAAACCCCCAAGTGCAGTTATTACCTTCCTTTTCTTCTCGTTACTCCTGTGGCAGGGACCGCTGTGACGTGTGCGCTACGACAACGCTAATTTGGTATTCCGTCAGCATGAATGAATTAATTGTCTCTTAAGCATTAGGACGGTACAATTCAAGGATTAATAATCTGAACTGTCGGTACTGAACCGCCGTACAAATGCTTGAAACAAATTGAGGTACCCAATACTTCCTTTTCGGTATCCTATAATATAAATTTCAAGTTTAAAAATAATTTATCTCATTGCTATTTTTATGGCGTGCCGTTGTTGTTGTTGTTGTTGTTGTTGTAAAACATTCCCCATAAAACTTTACGGAATGCTGCTGATATGACGGCCCTTGGCCGGATATAAATCCGGGTCGTTCCAGTATCGTAGAACCGACTGTCGAAGGAACGATTTTTATGGCATCGCTTAAAGCAGTTTACTGTAAAACCCTCAACGAACGAAAACGGGCGCTATTCATGTATGTATCACTCAAAAATGAATAAAATCTTCCGTTCGGAGAGGGAAATTCCATATTTTTTAATGTAATTATATTTGTTCATTTTGCCGAGTATCGATTAGTACTTAAGAGTATCGACTTAGCGCATCACTATCACGGCCGGTCTTCGCCTGCGTGAAATTCTCGCTTGTTATTGTATTATTTTTTTTTGGGAGCGCGAGAGAGTTTTACTCACTGAGAAGACCTTTCCGATATACGAATTCATTTATTTAATAATTTTTTCAAGTTGATTTTACATTATTTAAAAAAATATGGCTTGTTGTTAAACAAAATTCCTACTAATTGAAATTCCAAAGTTCTTACCAAAGTTAGCAAAGTTTTCGTAAAATTTTCTACGTTTTTTTTTTTTTTTTTAGAAATAATAGAAAATTGTAATGTGGTTATTTACCTATGTATGCATATAACTCTATTCTAGTACATTTAAGTGGAAGCTTTTAATTTATTTTTTTGTAATTTTGTTGTTTTTTGTGGTTTCCTGAGCATTTTGTTCTATGAAAACCAGCCTACCATCGTCCATAAAAAATGTTCTAACTTAAACTGAACGGTGAACATTTTGATGTGCTTTGCTAAATTTTGTTTGTTTTTAAAAGAAATAACTAAAAATTTGTTTGGAAAAATTTAAAAAATAACAAGAAATGGCAATTTTACTTATATATTCTACTGCAGTTCTGAACATTTGGGAAATGTTTCAAAACTATCGATAGAGCATAAAACCCATCGATAGTTTTAAAAAATTCAAACTATCGATTGTTTTTACAGCTTCACTGTGTTACACATTCCTAATGATTTTTACTTGCAAAATTATCCATTGATTGTTTCGTGCTGCTGCTGAATTTCATAGATGTGCTAAGTACAATAGTATTAAATTGATTGAAAATATAAATTTTCCATATGTATATTTTATTATATGTAGCGCAACCGGTGACTTATGCGTATTGGAAAACCTAATTCTAAAGACAGCTTAGAAGTAAACTAAATCCACAAAGTAAATTTACCAACGAGCAACTGGTAACTGATGCGTATTGGAAAACCTAAATATTAAGACGGTTAAGAAGAATAAACAATAAATAAATAAAATAAAGTACCTCCAGCAACTCTCAACATGAACTTGAACATTACCAAAGTGTCAGCGGCAAATAGGAAAATTCAAATTGAACAAAATGTACCCAGTGGTTCCATTAGAAAAGGACCTTATGCGATAGAGCGCAGCGTCGATCCGAATGATGTGGTTATTAAACGTAGATTCGGTAAATGCAACATGCTTTGTACTTTTTTTTTTTTGTAATAAAATTCATACAGAAGAGTCATACCCACATATACGAAGGGATATATGTATGTATGTATAACCAATAAAAAATATGATAATGAAAAAAACTGAAAGGCTATAAAACAACAATCAACATTAGGGAGCTTTGGATCTGGATAACTGCAGAACAACAATCAACATTCAAAGATGAAGTGAGGCAACAATATTACTTTTTCGATCAAATTACGGGAGTGAAGTAAATCTGCAATAAACACGCTGTTGGGGGAAAGTTCATAAGGGAAAGTAAGTACTATGAGCAAAACGGTAATCAGCTTTTGTAGATAGTTGGTAAAAATACACAGCTAAATGAGTATTTTTTGTTTGAGAACTAAGAACAATCGATAGATGCATTAGTACTGCAAACTTCTAACCAAACTAACGCCAATCAATAAGATCTTTGTTTGGATTTGTCTAGGATATACTTTGGAGAGACCTCCATAGCTTATTAGTAACGGGGATATACATAGTTGATAAAACAAACAATTGCGAAAACATCACTTGATAGCAGCAGAAAGTTTGCCGCGACGAGTTTTTGCTTAAGTAATATTTCTATAAGTGGTGTGGCTACAAAGTAATAGTAATTAAAAAGTAAAATTAATTAATATTGCGAATACGAATTTGCTTAAATTTTGGCTCTAATACAGTATAAGTAAATGACAAAGGAAGACCGAATTGTACTCTATAAAGTTAAAAGCGGATGACTCATTGCCCGCGCTTGGGCAACACACTTTGTGTTCTTGTCCTTCATAGTAGTTGTCTCGCAAAAATCGCCAATAAAGAGCTACTGAATTAGGAGTGTGAATTAATTTTTCTATCGTTAGATGTCGATTCTAGCAGCACTGAGACTTAGGATGGAAAGTATGATTGCATTAACCGTGTTATTAGTTCTAAGTTTTAATGTACCAGGAGGTCTAATATTACCTTTCTTAAAGTATATAAAAATTAAACTTATTTTACAGCAATCTAGAACAGAAAATTACAGACTTCAATCAACTAACCATGAATCAAGTTTATTCTACAATCAACATCCATTGTGCGCCATCAAATTGGAGATGAGAATCTAGTGGTACCTACGGAGAACAACAATCAACACAAAATCTTTAGACAATGTAACTAAATAAATTAAAGACTAGCTTAAAAAAGTAAAGTAAAAATATAATTATATTTTAAATTGATACTCGAAATAATTGCTTTAAAAAATCGTAACGTTAACTTCATATTACTTTATTTTATTTTTCCAATTAGTTCTTGGTATTTAAATAGAAATTTTATTGGAAAGTAAATAAATAAAAGCTAATTTGCCTCTTTCTATTTAAAAATGTACATATAGTAAAGTGCTTCCATTTGCAGCACGACTTTTGTTAAACTCTTCATTTCAATACTTTTGTTTAATAAGAATAAATAAATTTTACAATGAGCCAATGTGAATTTACAAGTAAAGCTTAACATCAAAACAACAAACTCATTCAACAAAACTTGCTGAAACTTGAGATGGAAAATTGTTGATATAAAAATCAAACAGTATTAATAACATATATATCACTAATATAAACATTCATCGTGTTCACAGGTGAAGGTTCCAAGCCTTTGTTTCAACGAGACGATATATTTGTGAATCATAAAAGCATTACTAGTGCCACGGTGGTTCATTCAGAAAAGCAAAATGTGTGTAGAAGCAACACAAGTCCTAAGAATCTATCAAATCGGTATCGAAAGGAGCGTCGCAACTCAACAGTACGTAGAATATGTATCGCATCTTTTACCAAGGATTATAAATTGAGTGTGTTTTTATACATACATATTTGAAAGTATCAGATAAAAACTTTCGTGAATTTGTAGTCTTTTTAGATATATACAAATATGTATCTGTACACACCATTTAAATTTAAAAAATATTTATTTATTTTGCACACGAAGGATTCCAGCAGTCCAGAGCGGTTTGAAAAATATCATAACAGTCACAATGAATGCACATCTGAAAGCAACAATAGTGGGTCGCGACGTACCAAATCTATTAAATCAACTAGTGACAGACATGGCGCAGCAGAAAAGCACACTGGTCGTCGTGCCTCGCTTCAACCTTCTAGTCACCGCAAAAAAACACCTGAAAAACTTCCATACTTCATAGACGAGATAAGAGAGCGCGATAGGCTGCGTCGCAAATATGGAACTAGACCCAAACAAACATCAACTTCGCCTCCTATAACAGTAAAGTGGCCTCGGAGTCGTAGTGGTTCAAAACCGAGTTCGCGTTCCCATACTCCTGACTCCGCCGACAAATATAAGCACCGCACAAATCGTTTTTCGACCGACACTAATAGGCGAGGGCGAGAAAAACCGTGCTCGGACAAAATAAGGAACAAAACATATGCTCATAATCGACATAGATCAGAAGACGAAAGCAGAAGTGATCGTCGACGCAGAAGTTCACGATCACGTAGTCGTTCCCGTGATCGTTCATCACGTTTGCACACACAAAGCAATCGTGATGATCGACGAAAACATCGCCAAGCCGGTCATGGTGGAGCGTCAAATGAAGAGATGAATCAAACAAATTTGCAACAGCCACAGATTATAACCATTCCAGTGCCAGTGCCTGCGGAATTTATGAACTACACCTATGTAAGTAATTACCTATCCATAATTGGTTATATCGTTTAAGTTAAAAACATATAATTTTTTTAATGTTGAGTTGTGTTCATAAAAATTAAGCGTTTAAGAAATCGAAACATTTTTTTATACTATTTTGATTTTTAAATGTGAAAGATTGGCTTTTCTAGCCTAGTGAACTAGCATTATCTGTAGTCTGAAATTGAGCTTTGATTCATACATAAATCTTTTCTAAATTGTCCTCTAATGTTTTTAATTATAAGCTATACTCTAATTCAAAAAGTTATCATCCTTCAATATATAACTGAACTTGATAACCTACTATTCTCTGTAACTAATAGAACCTTTTCAATTGTAGCCTCGTTTTTTTTTTCTTTTTTTTTTTGAGGATTTATTATTCTCCCACCTGTCTCAACTCAACAGTAGCCGCTAAAAGTTTCCCAATTTATGAGCTTTCTTGCTGATCTAAATTGGTTAGATCGACGAAATAACAACCCGGTACAAACAGTAACCACTACAACAACAGTCGCATGTACTATACTGTATCGGCCGGGATTTAAGTCAAAGACTATGACTTCATCAACATTCCCTAAAATTCTATGGGAAGTAGTTACAACATTGTTATATTGGTTTCTGCCATATTTCTGTCTACATTTCTATTTTTATAATAGAATAAAGCATAAACTAATAGAAAATTCCATACCAGAATTTCGTCAATGATTTAACCTGTTGGTTATTTAATAGTTAGTAATGTAGGAGCTCTGCTTTCGCCACAATATTAGGTTTATGTTTTCAAAGTTGGTTTTTCTCACAACTTGAATAACGAATTTTCCCTGAATGCCGGATTAAAGCCTATAAATATTACTACTATATATCATACGATATATGTAGGATAGTCACACTATTTTCATTACTCTGGAGGTTTAGTAGTTGACAGTCCGGCAAAAATATTTTCTTGTGAACGACCTTGCTTCGCTTATTTATGTTAGATTGGCAAAATTAAGTTATATATGTACAACTGATTACCATTCGACACTTTCGTTAAATTTAATAATAATAATTCGGTTTAGCATCATATAACTAGATGTTTGGCCGAGCTTCTACAATTTATAGTGTGCTTCTTGATGTTGTAACCAAAAAATTCAGGGGCCTACAGTTTTATGCCAGCTCCGCACGGCACAAAATACATTTTCACAAGAATATAATTCGAAAACAATGTCCTGGGTTATTGAAACTAGCATGGAATAATAGAAAACAAAATTGCAGTTAAATATAGAATTGGATCTTAAAATCTGTAGCAGCATGAAAAATTCCCCATAAACTTTAAGAGAAGGTTGCTGAAAATATTTTTATGGAGTTTTAGTAAAATAAAGATGAACTTTGAAATGTACATATGTATCAAGAATAATAGAATACAAGATTGCGCCTTCCCGCGGTGAAATAACAGATATCGCCTTTAGTAAACAAGAATACGGGAGAGAGAAAATTGAACAACTTCCAATATTTCATTGAAAAACGTGTTCTAATTGTTCTAAAGTGTAAAAGTATGAATTTATAGGCAGACATTTAATAAGTAAATTCGCAAAATACTAAAAAAAGTGTCTCTTTTTCTTAATTTGTGAAAAAAGCTTTGTCTAGTTGAAGTTGAGAATTGTCAAACCCGGCAAAACCAAAGTAGCGGTACTTCTAAAGGCGTCACCTTCAGTATTCAGTACACCGTGCATATGTATTTTGTTTTTGCTTTTGCGTATGAGCTTTCTAAAGTCGTAAAAGCAAAAACAAAATGTATTTATATTTTGACAACTCTTACGCAGAACAAAAACAAAATATACAAACATTTTGTAGTTGTATTTATAGCACCACCTTGTATGGATTCGCCTTGTATAGAAGGAATAAACGAAATTTTTTTTTATATAGAAGAAAACCGAAACACCTTCACAAGAAAAATTCTCAAAAATCAATGTAAATCAACTAATTGAAACTTCCACTGAAATTTAATAGGTTATAGGCTTGTAGAATACTCGTAAATTTTCTAAATAATTTTGCTTAACAATTTGAAATATTGATGACAATTTATTAAATTATACATTTTGGAACTTGTGTTTATTTCATGACTCAATAATAATAATAATAGCTGAATCATGGGTTTATATTCTTGTTAGAAAATGAACTGTATTTTAAATGAAAAGTATGTATTTTTTAAAAATATTTTTTCCCCTCACAGCCCACATGGCCAGCACCAGCTCAATGGGCCCCACAAATGACACAACCACCACGATACGGTACGCCCACAGCATATCACATGCCAACCATTTTACCAGCAGCTGTTATGCCTCCATTCCGGCCGCTATTGCCACCATATGGCTTTCATCCGACACCATTACGCTATGGTGGACGTGGTTTTAGATTACCTATGCAATATGGAACATCGCGGCCATGGCGACCAAACTTTCGTTCAAAGAACACTTAAAAAGTAATAGTTATTTATGTTTTAGAGTTTTATTTGAATTGGATAACTATAAGGAATCTTTAAACTGGGGTATTCACACCTAGCTCTTAACTTCGTCACTTGCCACTTTTATATACGCGCGGATTATTGACACGAGTTTTACAGCGAGCTTCTCCCGTTTAACAGACTGGCTGAAATAAGGCAGACGAGGAGGTTCCTATAAAAATAAGAATATCATAACTTCATATAGCATTTTTTAGAAATCAAAGTTTCGTCTTCGAGAAACTAAATTTTAAATTGTGAACCAGGGCGAATTATTTTCAGGTGGTGTTAAGTGTACCAAATCAAAATGTACGCTAAAAAATTATACGCATGAATGACTAAAGGAACTACCACAAACACATAATTTTGATAAAATAGCAAGTGAATCAATCAGCTGCTTGTTACCTTATATGAATTCGCCTTGTTGCGCACATTAAATGATCGATTTGAGCAAGGCGAATCAATATAAAGTGGCGTTAGTAGAGCAGTTGATTGCTTGATTGATTTTGCTCTCAAGCCATCAATAAATAATGGCCCCCTTCGAATTACGACTTTTCGCCATTGCCATCATTTTATCTGAATTCGCCTTGGGTTTGAGTTTTGGCTTCCGAGGCGATAGCTCTGTTTTGAGTATTGTTTAAGGTTGTGTTTGTTAGATTGCCATTTTTATATGTTTGATAAATTTGGCGTCTTATTTTGTAGTTACTGTACATATTGTGATAGAAAAAAAATGTAAAGGTAGATTGGCCAAATTAATTTATTCCTTGCATTTGTAATATGCACCATGTAGTATATTTCCGTTTAAATCAAATAAAATTCAATATTTAAGATGAGGCCAAATTTGTATTCACAACCAGAAGCCAAAATGTTGGAACATACATACATACCTCCATATATGGAATGTTGGAAAAGAGATGGCTGATCGGAACGAGTTAAAAGCGTAGGTTTAAATTTTTTCCGTTTCCAATTAAGACTGCATATTATGTATTGATTTCAATATTTAATGGTATTTTGTTTACAAATAAACAATCAATCAAACAATCTTTCTTTGATATTACTTTAGACCTTTTGATAAAAATACAGTATGATAAAATTGTAAATATGTGTTAAAACTTAAAATAAAATAAATAAAATAAAACAAACAATCTGATCTGAAAAACATAGAAATTACATAATAGATAATGTTTTAAAAAACTAAAATAAAACATTCAAGAAATAATACAATTTGCTTTTAGAAATTGAAATTTTGAGAAGAATTTCTATATTAATTGAAATTATTGACTTTAGTTAACTACCATTAACATAGATACATACATCTGTACAAGTACAATTTGTAATATCAAAATAGAAAATTTCGACATATTTTGTCTTGCCAATTTATGTTTACTGTAAAAATCGCGTTCTGCAATTTGTGATTCATATTATAGAACATACCATACTTATTACGATTTTTCTATCTTAAAACTAGCATTCTAAGTTTAGCATTTTTTCTTTCTTACTTTACGTTGTTTTTGTTATTGTGGTAACAGCATAAAACATTCCCTATAATTTCACACCAGATCAACTCGGAATTGTAAACGCAATGGTGGACTAAATCTAAAAAAATGCTAAAACGTTACATATCCGTACTAAGCCGAATTTATATAAAGTGGTGGTACTAGAACAGATGAATTTATTTTTTTTTATTTACCTTATGGCTTCGAATTGAAATAAAATTGAATTTTTTCTTTTTACATTTTACTTGTTCTTATTGTCTTTTCAACGCTATTGGCTACAGCGAAATTAAATCATTGCGTTGCTTTATTATTTTAATGTTTCTAAATAAATAAAATGTAGCAAATTCTATTGATGTTTAAAAATCATAAGTACATTATCTGAAAAGTTTAATTTTTTTAGTTTTTCATTCGCTGCCGCTTCAATTGTGTTAGAGTAAGCGAAATTATCTGGCGAACGTTGGAAATCGTTGCCGCCACTTTCGACGAAATTGTTCGTTCTCAGGTATTGTATGTAAGGTATGACGTTGCCAGCGAAAATAAGGCATCAGTGGCGTTATCTATATGCCATTGCCTAATGTATTTCGAGCAGGAGAGGTTGTCATTCGCCAGTGGAAGATTTTGCTTTAGAATAGGATTAAACTACCTATAAACCTTCAACCTCGATCTTTGGTCTAACTTCTACTGATTGTGGTGTGCGTTTTGATGATGTACATATGCAGGTCCCAGTTTTACGCCGACTCCGACCTCCAAATGATTTTTGTGAGTTTTCCATCAACTTGCATTCCTTACAGATTTAATCTATTGTCATATATGATCTTATTTGTTTTGGTCGGAAACGACACTTGTATGTATGTGAAAACCCCGTATACAGCAACACTGGCATTGATTAACGATATATCGATGTTTTCGGATATGTTTAATTTCCATCTCTACGATTAAGGCGGTCCAATAAATAATAAGTTCGGGTGTTATTTTCATTCCAATTCGATTGCGTTTACAGGCAATCGCTCCAGGAAAAGCTGTATTTGGTTTTAAAATAATGTTTGCTATCAGAAACCATCTAGTGACAAAAGCAAGTACTTTAACTGGATGCGCTGGAAGTAAGTTTCAATATTCGAGGTTCAAAGGTCAGACTTAAAAGTTATATCAAAATTGTATATACAATTTAGCTAATATACCAGGAGTTACATTGAATCATTGCCACAAACGCTTATCAAATAGTCACATTCGCACTACAGCAGGTAAAAGTATGAAACGACTTGAAGGGAAAGTTGCGGTTGTTACGGCTTCCACAGAGGGGTAAGTATAATAAACAATAATTCTGTAACCGAATTTAATAAAAAAACTAAACAATACTGATGCGATTACTACCTAAAGTATTGGGTTTGCAATCGCCAAACGTCTTGCCGAAGATGGCGCCTGTGTGGTAATCAGTAGCCGGAAGGAGCGAAACGTGGATAGTGCCGTTGAGCGTTTACGCAAGTTGAATCTAAATGTAATTGGACTTAAATGTCATGTCGGAGAATCTCAAGATCGTAAACGACTATTCGAGGAAACAATTCACAAATATGGAAAATTGAATATTTTGGTATCCAACGCTGCGACTAATCCCGCAGTGGGCGGCGTTTTGGAGTGCGATGAGGGTGTTTGGGATAAAATATTTGATGTTAATGTTAAATCGTCGTACTTACTAGCTAAGGAAGCTTTGCCGTACTTACGGAAAGAGAAAGGATCAAGTATAGTTTTCGTGTCCTCTATCGCTGGTTATGATGCTTTTGAGGTAAATTTTATTTTTTGTTGGTTTTGATTAACATTGTTTTTATTGCAGTTACTAGGGGCATATTCTGTTAGTAAGACTGCTCTGATTGGGTTAACTAAAGCCGCTGCTAAAGATTTGGCACCCGAAGGTATACGTGTTAACTGTTTAGCGCCAGGAGTTATTAAAACTAAATTTTCAAAAGCGGTAATTTTTATAAATTTTGAAATGTTGTTTACCCACAAACTTATAGGGAATGTTATTGAAGTAACAGTCCTTGACCGGATATAGCACCAACAATATAAAATTTTAAATACTTAATTTTTAAAATTTCTTACAGCTGTATGAAAGTGAGTCGGCAGAAGAACTAGCACTCTCGAAAATACCTATGAAGCGTTTAGGTATGCCAGATGAAATGGCTGGTGTCGTGTCATTTCTGGTCTCTGATGATGCAACTTATATTACAGGCGAAACCATTATTGCCTCTGGTGGCATGTCAGGTCGACTTTAAATTAATAACGGAATAGAGTAGTAAGTAAGCAGTGCAGGTGATATGTTATTGTCAACGGCTTATTGTAAAACTTATATTATATATTATAATGTATATTTTGAAAATGTACCTCATATTATGTGTTTGGGGATTGTTAAAAGTTAAATAATTAGAAAATAATAAGATTTTAAAATATGGATTTTAATTGAGGCATTTAAATTGTGAGTTTAAAAAACATCTGATTGATTCACCGAACTGGAGCTGAATATTATATTTTACGGAAATACTGCACATGCCATATACAAAATTGGTTTCTCGTTTATCAGAATTTCTCGTATTTTTGTAACTAAACGGTATGTCATTTTTATACCTAGTCCAGTTTGCTTTTTTACTGCTATTCTGTAAATGTAAGTAAAGTTATCAAATATTTACCATATTAAAATTTAATTTATTTCTCTCATGATTGCTAATCGCGAATGGATATTTACATACAAATTACTTATTCTATTTCAAGGGTTGAAATACTTTGACTAAGAAGAGCGCAGTTTGGCCAACTGTGCCTCAATATCCTGCTCGGAGCGTTTACTCTTTTCAAGATCTCCAGAACCGGTTGCAGGAATGCTAGCCATTTTACCTGATATTTCGATACCAATTTCATCCAAAACTTTATTTACAATGGCATCGCTTTCTTCCTCATCCCCCGATTCGGTCAACATATCATCGAGTGTATCATTTATCATTTCATCTGTCATTTCCATATGCATATTCGCTTTCTGGAATTCACGAACGTTTGTTGCTATACTTTCGGGACGCATCACCTTGTTCATGTCACCCATTGTTTTTGCTGTAGTACCCATGGCATCAGCCAGCACTATATTTGTACCGATATTTTTATTCTGATAACCAATCGATGTAATTTTTCCAGTTGCAGCAAATGTTCGAGACTTTTGTTTTCGAATTTCTACAAGTTGCTTTGCCAATATACGGCAGACATCATTGTTACCTTGCGCCGCGGCTCGTTTAATTTCTTGCTGCAACTTACGTTCCTCTTCCTCCAGTTTCCGTCGTTCACGTTCTATATCACGAGAAGCTTTCCGTAAGTTTCTGTCATTTTCTCTTTGTTGTTCCTTAATGCTTGGTTTCTTGCCAAACAAATTGTTAAACATAATTCGCTTATTTGATTATTAATTGAAAAATAATAATAAATTCGTGAGTCACCAGCTTGTAATCACAAACAGAAAGTGCAAAATGTTCAAACCCAAATGGGCAATAAAAACAAACAGAAAACAGTTGATAATCCACAGAGTCGTATCAAATGGTAACTTCTGTTTTCTTTAAGGTACAATTACATAATTACGAGAATGATGTGATTTGAAACTGCGCCTTCCCGCGGTGAAGTGACATATCTCATTATTAGTAAACACAAATATGGGAGGTAGAAGAATGAAGATCTTTCATTATTTCAGTGAGAAACGTTTTTAATTGTGATTAAAGTGTAAATAGATGACTTATAGAGAGTGTTTCAATAAATAAATTTGTAAAATACAATAAAAAGAGGAAATTTGTAAATGCTGTTGTTGTTGTCCTTGGCCGGAAATAAATCCGTGTCATTCCGGTATCGTAGAACCGACTGTCGTGGGAAAGGTCATTTGTGAATTTGTCTACTTGCTGTCAAAATCGGCGAAACCAAAGTAGCGGTATCTCTAAAGGCGTCACCTTCTGTGTTCAGTAGACAAAGTGTATGTCAAATTAAAGCTTGATTTATTTTCTATTTAATTTCTCTTTCTATATTCATATTTTTACACTTTAGCAAAATTAAAATCGTTTCTCGACGATCAGTTAAATGTTACTAAGGAACGTTCTTTGACATTACCCATTGTTCTTCTCTGGCAACTCTAGTTATATTACGATAATAAACAGCATGCGATGCGAAGGCAGGATTTTTTGAAATAATTTAATAAAATGGCTATTCGCTTAATTCGAGCTGGGACGTTGTGTCAGTTGTGGTCTTTAAACAATCAAGTTTCACGAGTTTTTAGTTGCCAACTGCGTCTTGCGTTGCAAACTAGAATTTACGAAACATCAAAAACGCACTTCTACAGTTTACGTTTTCTGCATGTGAAGATTTACGATAAAGATGCCGGTTTGGATGAACAACGGCAAGCTAATAGGGTACAAAGTGATTCTGTAATACATAGACAGATAGGGGACGAGAGTTTGCCCGTTCGAGATACCGTTAAAGGTGAATCGGATAACTTTCCTGTGAAACATAGCGATCCTGATGTTTTTGGTACCAGTGGCACCCCTTCATCCAAGATTAATGAAGATCCAGGTGATTTGATTGAAGAGGAATATATAAAAAACCCACAGAGGAAATCATTGAGGAACATTGATTATGTACGCATTATAAAATCGTATCTTCACGAGAAAAGACTAAAAGATGCTATTGCGGTTCTGGAGGTTCAAATGCTAAAAAAAGATCGTGCAAAACCTGATGCTTTTATATATAATTTATTAATAAGCGCTTGCGCAAAAGCTGGATATACACGCAAAGCATTTAGTTTGTTTACTAAAATGCGTCAGCGGGGCTTCAGTGCTAAAGGTGGTACTTATACATCACTATTCAATGCATGCGCCAACGCACCATCAACGGCGTACGGACTTGAGCAGGCAAATCGAGTACGTGAAATTATGATAGAAAAAGGTTACGAACCGAATGTTAAAAACTACAATGCTATGATCAAAGCCTATGGTCGGTGTGGTGATGTAAAGACCGCTTACTTGTTAGCTGATGAATTAATGGAAAAACAATTGACACTTAAAGTAGACACTTTTAATTTCCTGTTACAAGCATGTGCAAGTGATATGGAATTTGGATTCCGGTAAGTATTTGAATTAGTTTTATATCTGCAATTCTTACCACAGATTTTCTTTTCGTTTCAGCCATTGTTTGCTTACTTGGCATAAAATGTTGCAGCGCGGTTTAAAACCTGATTATTACACCTTCAATACTGTTTTACGTTGTGTAAGAGATTGTGGCTTTGGCGACTTAAACACCATGGAAAAAGTATTACAGCAAATACTTACTGATCCAAAGGAAATGCCAATTACTGACGATGGTATTGGGGAACAAATCCCTTTGCTAAATGAAGGGCAATCGAACAATCTTCCTGACATAGAACAAAAATCTCAAATTATTAAGATTGAAACTGGAGCGGAACATCTGGAAATGCCAAATTTGTTGATAAAAAAGCCGCATCTAGGCAGTCTTGTTTCATTAAGGCAAGTCACTTGTCCACATGAACGTTTCTTATTACTTGGTGGCTTTACTGGTTTTCTGAATCTTATGAAGGAAAATAAAGTCACTCCTGATATAGAAATGTTTACAACTCTGCTAGAAGTTATACCGCCAACATATGCAGCCGAAAAACAACTTTTGTCTTTAGTGCGAAAAATCGGTCTCAAAGCCGACATAGATTTCTTCAATATTCTCATAAAAAAACGTTCTATGCGCTTCGACTATGAAGGAGCTAAAGAAGTGATGTCAATGATACGCACAGCCGGACTGCTGCCCGATATTGTTACTTATGGTGTACTAGCATTAGGCTGCCAAACTCAAGAGGAAGCTAGAGAATTACTACAGCAAATGCGAGAAAATGGAATACGGTCATGACAATTATATACACATACATTTTTAAAATTTAATAATATTATTTTCCAACTTGCAGCATGAACATACAAATTTTGGGTGCAATGATCCGTCAGGGTACTGAGCACAGAAACTTTCCTTACATCATTGATATTTTACAAATTAGCTTGGACGAAAATATTAAGCCTAATGAAATTTTTCTCACACATCTTCATAAATTTTATGATCGCTGTGCGCGCTCAATAGATGCAAGGGTAAGTTGTTGAACAAAACAAATCTTGTCCCTTCCGAAAAACATAAGCATTATATTTTATTCAAGCACCCCTCTACAAAATCTAAATCATTTAAAAACGGGCATGCGAAATTTTGCGATAAATTACGTCTCTTCTATGAGGAACAAGGAATCGCTGGATTGAAGCTAAATGATGCGATCAAAAAGATTCGACAACACCCGTATCAGCAATATAAAGAAGAAGATATTGAGGCAATAGAGCCATTAAAAAATGAAAATTTATCAAAAAAACAAAAAATTCGAAAGTACATAAAAAAGATTAAAATAGAAAATTTACGTAGCGACTCTCAAGATCTGGTGGCCGGAGAGGTTAAAACACTAAAAATATTAGAGTAATTGCTAATGATAATAAATCACATTTATAAGATCGGTCCTTATCTTAGACTGTAGAGTAATGTTTTAAGTTTTATAGAAAAATTAGTATCATATTTATTAAGTAATAAAAATATTTATCAACCAATCATAGTACGTTTTCGCCCGCGAGCTCGGACTTCCTCAAATTTTGCTACTACGATGCTCTCGTCTTTCCCACATTCTTTACAGTAAGCCTCAAGAATATGTTCAAATAAGTACGGTTGCTCACTGTGTGTACTGAGAAGTGCTCTTTCGAGCACATACAAGTCCACACCTTTATCTTCGGCACCTTGGTTGTAATGACTTAAACCAAAATCAACAAATATCACATCGTATTCTATAAAATTACGTTGATCACTTATTGGATTAATAAGGATGTTAGAAGTGGTGAGGTCTCCATGTATAATGTTATTAAAATGTAGCTTTCCAATAATGACCCCAATGCTAGAACAAAGCTTTTTCAGAAGGATTTCTGAAATCTCGTTTGTATTCTCGTTAACAACGCGTTGAATGTAGTCTTTAGCGGTGATGGCGTTTTCAAAATATTCCATATAAATTTTACGCTCATTTAGATCTGTATGTAAGATTTGCGGGGCTAATATTCCTGCATTTCGGCACCGAACTGCAGCTTTGGTTTCGGCCTTTATCCGTTGTCGAGTAATTTGAGTGTCCAAGTCTGGATGCCGATAACGTTTAACGAAACGCTCTTTTACTAAGCATTTCTCTCCTTTAAATTCACTAAGGTAAAGTTTTCCTTCAGCGCCTTGTTTCAATATTTTCAAAGCCATTCGAAGCAAATTTTTAATAATCAAAATCAAGACAAATTCATATGTTCATTTCAGAATGTCATGGGAAGGAGAAATACAAATATAGGGGAAGAAGTCGACATCAGCTGCTTTAATCAAAGAACGTAGATTACAATGAAGTTGCATGGCGTTTCGTTTCCCGTGACAAGAGCTTTTGTTCAATTTCACCAGTTCTATATGATGATATGGTGAAATTGTTTGAGATTTTCTAGTGATAATTATAGATAATTATTACAGGATACGTATGCAAAGGAATATCATTATAGAGACTAACAAAAAGTATGCTATCCAATCCCAGTGAATAAAACTCTCTCGCTTGCGAGAACAAAAAGCATACGTGAAAATTTTCAGCACTGATGGTTTTACAAATATCACTGACGTAGTAAGAATAACGAGAGAACGCAACATCACACGTACACATTTTTGACATTAGAAAAATTAAATCAACTTTGTTCTAAACGCCAACAACAATTGACGGGCACTGTTTTTACAGGATAATTTAAAAATAATGGCTACTCGCACATATTTCGTATATGAAAAGGTCTTATTGGGCTTTACACAAGAATGATAGAATACAAGATTGCGCCTTCCCGCGGTGAAATGACAGATCTCGCCTTTAGTAAACAAGAATACGGGAGAGAGAAAATTGAACAACTTCCAATATTTCATTGAAAAACGATTTCTAATTGTTCTAAAGTGTAAAAGTATGAATTTATAGGCAGATATTTAATAAATAAATTCGCAGAATACTAAAAAACGTGTCTATTTTCCTTAATTTGTGAAAAAAGCTTTGTCTAGTTGAAGTTGAGAATTGTCAAACCCAGCAAAACCAAAGTAGCGGTACTTCTAAAGGCGTCACCTTCAGTATTCAGTACACCGTGGGCTTTACACATAAGTTTGTGGCGAATAAATATAAGGTGAATTCATAATAAGTTTGACCTGGCATGAATTCGCCCTGGGTTTCTGTCTGCGCTTAAATTATTATTTGACGTTTTCTTATCTCCCTGACAAATGACATTATTCATTGGTTGGCTGGATTAATTAACCTACTTCTATTTATTTAATAATCAAAGCAATTTTAACAATTATAAAATAAATATGAGCTCCTCTGTAGACCCACGTCGAAAAGAGAAGGTGAACCGCTATAAACCACCACAGAATCAAGGACAAGCGGGTGGATCCAGTGAGGACCTCATGCCTGATTATATGAATATATTGGGTAAGTGGCGTCTGGTATAATTTGGTTTAAAATGTATCCTACTTTAGAAATCTACCGTACATCTTAATTAAGGGATGATTTTCTCAATGAGTGGATTAATGATGAAGCTTAAATGGTGTGCATGGTTTGCATTATATTGTTCCTGTATTAGTTTTGCAAGTTCGAGAGTAAGCGACGACGCGAAACAGGTAAGATATTAAGTAGAACTATGTAGAATGCGATATGACGAAATTGTATCTATATTTTGCAGGTACTATCTTCATTTATGCTATCAGTGAGTGCAGTGGTCATGTCGTACCTGCAAAATCCCGCGCCAATGACGCCCCCATGGGCTCCGTCTGCATAGTGCATACAATTAAATTGATTTAAAAATAGTAAAAAATAAAGCGATTTTTGCCAATTCCGTAAAATAATATTTTGTTAAGCCATTTCTTGAATTAATAATTATTTGTAATCAAAAGAGTACATTGTTTTTACTTTGAAGCAAAGTAGTTTTGAAAGTTCTTAACAAATGCTTAATATTCTGACAGTAAGCAAACTGTTCCACTTTTTATATGGTTAGCTAATTGTTTCATAATTAGTTAAACTTGATCAACAAATTACAATAAATTTTTAATAAGGGATTTCATATTTTTTGGTTTTTAAATGAGAAGTGCGATGAATTGTGTATGTATTTCAAAGTCAGCTGGGATGAAACAGTAGTTGGGAAGAAAATCGTATTTATGTTATGATAAGCAAACATATTATGCACTGCCTAGTAGTTTTATAATTGCTTACGCTTTTCGCATGCCTTAGGAAGTCAGAACATAGTATGCAAACACAAAGAATGCAAAGAAATAGAGTGAGCTGAAAATAACCGCGTATTAAATTTCGCCAAAGTCGGTATGTCCAGTTGATTTAGCATGCTGCTGTGCCTGCACTTGGCCTACCAACATAACATCACACTGTAGACATCTTAGCGAGAATTTGTCAACGTTGGTAAATTGCCTTGATGATTTAGCTTCGTTTGCTAACTGTTCTGCTTGATGATATACATCCATTTCTTCAATTGGAAATATAGTAGCTGGTGCGCCACCCTAAAATTAAAATACAAGTTCCGTAAACAAACGCGATTTCTCCATTAACATGTTTCACTACTCACGCCAACTGTTTCCATATATAATGGATCGTAGTGTATACCATCAAATAGTAGGAAGACACGTAGACCATAGTTCTTGTCCTCTCCAAAACGATTTATAATTGCATTTTGTATATCCACAACATCAATCTCAACACCGTAGTAATTAGAGAGTATTGATACTTCAATAGCACCGCCCCATGAATCTGGTTTTTGTATCCATGCGCAATATTCTGCATTTGATTTTCCCAAAACAGCATCATTGTATTCTTGAGGTTCCGCGGCAACCTCCTGTGCAATGATATGGCGCATCATTTCACTGCCCTCATTGTCGACTTTGCCGTTCAGTACAAAACGTATGCTGGTAAAAAGGCATGAGTTATCTGCTGGTACAACCTTCTTGAGTAAAATGCCATTAAAGTTTCCGCTGGAACCACTGGGTAGCTCGATCGGTACTTGAGGGCCATTTGCACCTTCTGTAGCAGTAGCTTCTGCTACCACTTGCCTTAGTTGCTCTGCTTCCTCTTCGGCTTGCAATCGACGTGCAAGTGCTTCGTCATCCTCTAAATTGTAGGTTGCGGCCGCAGTGGCTGGCCTTTCTTCAACAATTAATGTTTCGCCGCTGCTAATACCTACCGTTGATATACAACATGCATTCTGCGATAGATCTAATGGACGTGGCGGGTAACCAGCTAGTATATTTAACTGCGGTTCCTTGACTTCAGTTAGTTGCGAAACTTTTGATTTTAATTCTCCAATTGTTGTTTTGGCTGTCAAGTCCTTGACAATGAACTGACCTTTCTTGGATTTTATCTTGACGCTGAAAGTGCCTGTCATTTTTAATTGATTATTTAGAATTTCTGTATGTTTTTCGGCTTAAGTATTCTATTTAGCAATGAGGTAATTTTGTTGTGGTTGGAAAAATAAAGAAAATGTACTGGATTTTGCTGGTTTCCCTTTTTTGCTTTTGGAGATTTTTCCATCACTGCGAGTGTTACCAAGTTTGTTGATAAAATTTGAGAGAATGTCAACAAATAGAAATCATTGGGTACCACCAGAGAACTTATATTAGTATAATACACGATGTACTGAATACTGAAGGTGACGCCTTTAGAAGTACAGCTACTTTGGTTTTGACGGGTTTGACAATTCTCAACTTCAACTAGACAAAGCTTTTTTCACAAATTAAGAAAAAGAGACACTTTTTTTTAGTATTTTGCGAATTTATTTATTAAATGTCTGCCTATAAATTCATACTTTTACACTTTAGAACAATTAGAACACGTTTTTCAATGAAATATTGGAAGTTGTTCAATTTTCTCTCTCCCGTATTCTTGTTTACTAAAGGCGAGATCTGTCATTTCACCGCGGGAAGGCGCAGTCTTGTATTCTATCATGTATACCTGACTGCACATTTTGAATTAAAACAAAACAGGTGGAGACGATAACGACGGAAATAAACGGTATTTCACAAAGGAAGAAATCATCATCTCTTAACATTGTGCAATAGAAAACAGAAAAGTGAATAGACTGTACCTGCAAGTTTTTTCAGCTTTGACATTATAAATATGATTGATTCTGTCAAACTCGTTAAGTACAGAATGCCCTTATTTCTAAAAGAATCAAATTTCTGGTTTACCCCCTAAAAGGAAACTTGGCGAGTAGTCTGAAATGTACAAATAAAAAAAAAATTGCAGTAGTTTTCATTTCCAAACTAAATAATAACCATCTAAAATCGACGTTAATCCGCATCAAACCAATTAATAAATTAAGATGGTAGCGTCATAACATGAAAAGTACTTCACGTTGTTGTTGTTGTTGTGGCGGTTAGCCAGACCCTTTAAAGATCGGATTAACCTATGTTCGTTGTCGCCGTACTCATCTACCGGGAGGGCCAAGAAACGCGCCGCACTCCGGACAGTAACGGTATGTCTTGAGCAGTTCCTGATTAGATGCCACCGCACGGGACACCTAAACAGGAACTTGCAAATGGCCGAGCCGCCTCCCAGCCACAACAAGGGTCATCTTCGTGAACTCAAGGACAATATCCAGTCATTCACCAGTCAACCACTGGCTCCGATGGCGTACAGACAGGCTCTGAACAGCCTTCACCAAGAGTCAATTACCACCTTTGCGAATTTTCGCCCTGTGAATGCTGTTATTGGAGTCAAACCACCAGCCATAGCAGACGAAGAGCTTCAGCTGCCTAGTTTGTTCATGTGGCATATCTGCCACACTGTAACAATTTTATTTACAAAAACTATAAAAATTGATAGTATGCCTTAAAGTGAACATATGTATGAGGAGAATATTTAACTATCGGGTGTTTTTTTTACTGGTTTGTTTTTCGAATAGAGATAAAACTGGCATTTTGTGGTCAAATCTGGCAACTCTAATGTCATTTATGTTCAGTTTGGTTTGCCATTTCATCATGAACAGGTTGACAAAAGAACAACGCTTGCAAATCGTGCAAATTTATTTCGAAAATAATGGTTCAGTTCGCGAAGTTTACCGCGAGCTCCGTCAATTTTATGGTCGACATAATCGTCCATCAGAGCAATTAATTCGGTTAACCATGGATCGTTTTCGCACTACGTTTACTCTATGTGATAATACGCATCCGCAGAGACGTCAAACAGTGCGCACCGAAGAAACAATTGCCGCTGTAGAGCAAAGTGTTGAAGAGGACCCGAATGAATCGATTCGCCACCGTGCACAGCAATTGGAGCTTTGTCCATCAACTTTATGGAAGATTTTGCGCAAAGATCTTGGCTTGCGACCTTACAAAATCCAGCTTGTGCAAGAATTAAAGCCGCGAGACCATGCAATGCGTCGTGATTTTGGTGTATGGGCCGAAAATGAGATTGATCTCGATGCTGATTTTCATCGCAAAATTTTGTTCAGTGATGAGGCTCATTTTTGGTTGAATGGCTACGTCAACAAGCAAAGTTGCCGCATTTGGAGTGAAGAGAATCCACATGAGACCCTTGAAACGCCATTACATCCACAAAAACTGACTGTTTGGTGTGCTCTATGGGCTGGTGGAGTCATTGGGCCATACTTCTTCCGCAATAATGCTGGAGAGGCAGTTACCGTTAATGGAGACCGGTATAGAGCCATGATAACCGACTATTTTGTTCCCGAATTGGATGGCATGAATGTGGATGAGTTGTGGTTCCAACAAGACGGCGCTACATGCCACACAGCGCACGTCACAATCGATTTATTGAAGGAAACATTCGATGAGCGCATAATTTCGCGGAATGGACCCGTAAATTGGCCACCAAGATCGTGTGATTTGACACCATTGGATTATTTTCTTTGGGGATATGTGAAGTCGCTCGTCTACGCCAACAAACCAGAAACGTTAGGGGAATTGGAAGCCAACATTCGTGGCGTTATTGCCGACATACGGCCCCATATGCTCGAAAAAGTGGTTGAAAATTAGACCTGTAGAATTGGCTTTATTCGAGCCAGCCGCGGCGGCCACATGCCCGAAATCATATTTAAACATTAATGGCATAAAATTACCCTTCCAATAAAGCCAAATTGATGGACCTTAAAACGATTTTCTTGTGTTTTATTTCAATTCGAAGTTCTATACCCCTAAAAAAAACACCCGATATTTGCAACATAAAATTATGGTCAATTAATTTTTTCAAATGAATTTTCTTCAAAATGCCTTTTACTTATGAGTTCTACTTATAACTCAGTGAACTATTGAGCGATTTAAAAAAAAAACGTTTTTACATATTAATGTTATTCCTGTATACAAAATTAAGAAGAGTGGTCGGACATCTACATACATATGTATATAATAGTTGATAGCCGCGATTTCGTCAGCATAGCTTAATACTTTTGCATATACATATGTACATACATACATACTTTCAGCAGATTTTTGAAGCTAAGGCAGCTTTTTAAAGGCAGCGTTGATGAATTTATACAGATCTTCTCAGGTAGCTATAGCTAGTTATGTGCAGATAAGTCCACAAAGCTTTTCTCAAAATCTCGATTAATGAATGAGTCATTTAATATTTTTTTTTGCCAATATGTATGTATACCCTATGCTTTGCATATTATTGTTTTTAATTTAATATAAATCGGACCAGCGGATCCATTTTGCATAAAAATATTTCTCGCCATTTTATACGTTTTTAAATTCATTACAATTGGACAATAAATAATGATTTTCATTTTAATATGAATACGATCTAACCAAAATCGCACAGGCAGTGACTGTGCCATTCAAAAAAAAACTTTAATGGGCACTCACTTAGAGAATGCAGTGGTTTGGTAGACATATTTTTAAATTATGCTTATCTGCTATACTCTTCTTCGATACTATAATAAAACTGTAACACTACATAGAAAATTTCTTTAAAATAATGACCGAATGTGATGCATGAAATGTAATAGAATACATTTGTACTCCTTTTTTCAGAATTTTTGTTTTGAACATCAATATTGACATCCCGATGTATATTCAGGGAAGCTACGAGTAAACCGTTTAGTCGATCAACAGTCATATTTGGTCGAAGATAGTACGTCTTCAGACGACGTAACGTTGAAAAGGAGCGTTCATTCGTCGCCGTGGTTACGGGCAAAACTGCCATTATTCGAAGAATTTGATGAACATTTGGAAAATCCTCTGAGTTGTAAATGTCAAGTGCTTCAAGGGAATGGTTGATTTCATCCCTAGCAATGCGTCGTCGCCAAAGTTGAAGTTCAGCAATCCATATTTCACTGGAATTGTCGTGTAGAATCGCAGAGTATGATTTGAATAATTCAACACATGAGTTTTCATCAAAAATTTTCATCTTGTTTGGGAATAGGCAGCCGAAATTCGATAAAATATTCCGATGATCCAAAAATGGATCTTGTAAATTTGTGATAAAAGTATCGAGGTAAGGTATGTAAATGGTGATTCGATAGTAATCTTCGGTGCGTTGTAGCGCTGAGATTGTTTCGAAGCAAGTCTTGGCTTCCTCAACTCAAAGTCATGTTCTTCGCTAATTTTTCTCACATTTTCATAGATTTCTCTGAATCTCTCTACAGCACATTCTCTTCCTTTGATCAATTCCTTTTTTGTAAAACCCGAAAAGCAGTTCTTATAGAAAATTCAGTCGGTAAAATCCCTTTGGGAGGGTTTCGAACCCCCAAAAGCCACCCCGGCCCCTCCCGTGCGTACGGGCCTGGTACACGGTTTAGCCAAAACTGGAACTGGATGAAATAAGTGGGTTAATTGTTTTTGGAAAATGGGAATGGAAATTCCCACTTTAGAGAAAATAGGTATATCTCCTATTAATTTCAATTAATCACTGCAATAAAACGGAACTGACTCGCCATGTTTGAGCATCTACTCGCTTTCACTCACCCACCCATCTCGCTCGGCCTAGTACCATCTTACTGTCACGCCACGCTAATCGTTTTATGTAATCAATTCCATTCATTTTTACTACGAGAGCATACCTATGTATGTACATACATTTAAGACTATAAAGTTTTTTTCGAGATTTTGATTTTTTTTAAATAAGCTAGATGCGCGATATGCGTTGTGTTTTTGAATCTCTGGATATGTGCATACTTATATGAATGAATGAACAAGTGTAGATATGTAAAGTTTTTACAATCATTTTGCTAAAGCGTAATATCTCAAAATGTATCAATTTTTATATAATATAATAAAAATGTGCTCAATTTGCAGGCATGGGAGTTTTAAGTAAATTTAGCTGTAGTTCGCTGCCAAACAAAGACTATATTTTCTATAATGGCATGCCTTTAAAATTTGACTGCACTTTGTTGATTGAAATTTTAACGAGTGGGATATTATACATATGTACATACATACATATATGCATGTGTATGGATAAGTATATTAATATATATTATTGTGTTCCCTTTTAAGGCACGCATGCGATTTGGCAATCATGCTATTTAAAAACGACAACTTTTTTAAGCAAGAACAAGTATCTATGTACATATTTACATAAATTTAGAACCGAAACTCATTTGAAGATGCTAATATGTAATGAAAACTAAAATATATATGTATATATATATATATGTACATACACATATATGAATGTATAAGTATATATGTCCAGCAAATAACAGAAGTAAAAAGAATAAAAGCTGGTAATATTACTGTCTTTTTTTGGGAGAACAAAATATCTAGGTACCATTTTACTAAACTTCATTAAACGGCGAGACAAGGTACCACAGTGACGCGATCCCATACAAGCTGCGGTCAAATACTTAGGTATATAATTTGCTTGTTCTTCGGTTTGTTGCTATAATTGTAAGAAATCTGAATATGGTGAAAATATGGCTTACGCTTCAGATAGACGGGTGTACAAATGTTTGCAATAGGTTTTATTTATCAGTTATGTGGAATAAATAGTCCGCTATTACATTGCAATTTTTTTAAAATTTAAATTTAAATTTTTTTTTGATTTATAGAATTACTATATATGTACGTACTTCTCGCTCTAATTCCGCCATGTTGTTAAATTTGGTGGGATTTTTTGATAAGTTAACGAAATACAGGGTAGGCAACACAGCTTCATTATTCAAAGTTTGATTTACTTTTATTCGCTGACATTTGGTTTTCTGATTGATTGAAATCGTAAATAAAAATTTCTTATTTATTTAAAGGTGTGCAAGAATGAAGTAATGTATTCAGCACACCATGAGACGTATGTACATATATACATATGTACATATGTGGTGGCTGGAATATTTACCTTCTGTATTTTTGTATATTTGCGTATTCCTATCTACTGACACGTTCAAGTAAGTCTTTATTTATTTTACAAAAAACTTAATAAAAAGTTCAGTTGCAGGTTTTAATTCGTTTGTGTTGTTCCTATACCCTACCTCAGCATCGCCGTATCGTGAGTGTGTCATTCCGTCTCCGTTTAGAATCTCTGCCGTGGAAATTTACATCAAAAATTAAAGAACATTCTTTTTTAATAGAAGTTGCCACTCCGCAGGGAATGGCAAACCTCCGATTGTGTTTCTGCCATAAAAAAACTTCTCTTGGTTCCTTTGGTGGATAAAATTTTTCGGAATCGAAATCGATTGGTATTTTTGATTTCGATTCCAAAAAAGTTTTTTCGGTTCGAAAAGTTTTGCCTTTGACAAGTAGGAATGAAAAGTAATTTGCAAATTAAACGCAAATATTCATATATGTTTTTTGTCAGCCAAATCGTTTGTATTTGAAAGTTCAAATTATTGGGAAGATTTAAAAATCTTCACTTTTCAAATCCGTATTCAGTTAGTTTGATAAATCTGTATCAGAAAATTTCTTTTTAAAAAATACTTAGTTAAATAAAGGGGAACCGATCGAATCGAAACTGACCTTTTCTTGACACCACTTCGGCGCATGCGCAATATTCATCGAAACGTTCCATATTGCCATGCATAACAAATAATATTCGAACTTAAACTTTTATGTTTGGGGCATTTATTATTCGTTTCATTTACGTTTGTGCCTTAATAATTGTTTGAAAAACATTATAAAAATACATTGGTGCTGTTAAATTAAGGCGTTTTGCGGAAATATTTTATTTGAATCTGTGACAACTATTCGAACTCACGTGGAATCAAGAACATCACCACCAAAATGGGTCTGAATTTCATCAATTTTACTTTTCATTTTTAATATACTAGAAAACAAATTATTGTATCGTATTGTTGCTTAATAATATTGCATTAGAATTATAAGATTTTTGAATTTCTCCATCTGAGGTATTACATATTTATGTATGTATATGTACATACATATATTTGCTATTTTAATTTTTCGAATTTACGCCCACAACCACTATGCAGCGCCGCTAGGTAATAGGTGAAGGACGTCGCAGCAGAAAACCGAAATTATACACGCTAAAACTCACAACGATCTAACAATGCACCCCTCGAAATAAGCCGAGAAAAAACTTCAATAGCCAGCACACAAGTTTACGACAATGTGTACCTATATGTATATGTACATAAATAAATGCGAGCAAATGAGCATGCGTACAATGCTAGGGCTAATTCCATTTTGCGAGTAAGAGAGCGGCGCAGCAGTTGATTCTGCCAACCGATAAACTACGAGTATAAGTACATTCATGCCGGCAGGCAGCGTACGCATCTAGTCTAGGTATAAATAGTAGTACTAACTTTTAAACACATATCAGTTAACAGCTGCCATTAAAACTACGCGGTTACGTGTGAACGTAAAAAAAAAAAACAGAAAAACACTTCAAGATGAAATTCCTGCTTTTGGTGCGTACCACATCGTATCGACATTCTTTTTACCAGAAAACGTATTCGACTTAGGGTTTTTTGCATTCTGACAATAACGCAATTTTAGTTGTACTAGAATTGTTAGATTGTAAAGCAAAATTAATTAAATATTGCAAGAGTGGAATGCAATTTGAAAAAAATGCTGAGTTAATTCTGTGCACATTTGATAAAAATCACTTACCACGGCCTGGCACTCCAATCGATCACTAAATGGAATGTGCTTAATAAAATTTTCAAATAATTATTCATTCAAATCTTAAGTTTAAAAAGCCTAAAATATAAGAAAGGTTCAAATAAAAAATTTAATATGTCTGTGAAAGCAAAATCTGCTAAAGTTGTTTTGCCAAAAGTTAATAGTGAAAAAAACCATGTACTAAAAATGTAAATCACTTTATTTTCACATCCTACAGGCCGTATTCGTATGCTGTGCCATTTTTTTGGTTGTCAACGCCGTGCCTGTGGAGGAGGCCATTCCAGTGGGCATTGAGGGTGCCAGCGATACTGTTGAACCGACCGATGACAAGAGTGTGCTGTTGAAACTGAAGCTGTTGAAAAAGTTGCTGTTATTCGGCTGATTCTTTTGAATACGCTGTACTTTGTAGCTACAAAAAGAAACAACCTCTTTCTATTCTAAGAACAAAAAAAAAATATCAGCCATATCACACATATGAATGTCGTAGTTTCACGATATTTAGCTAAGTTATGAAGTTATGAGTTATTATAACGCTAAGTAGTAATTTCAGTACTTCCCTTCAAATACTCTAAATAATATGTTATTTATAAGTTTATGACAAAAAATAAAACAAATATATTGCCCTTTTTTGGAAAATATAAATATTAAACTGTGTTTTCGCTCCTCATAGAAACTAAAATTTAGAACAGTATGGTTTCAAATACAATTAGGAGCTGCATAAGACGTCGGCGGTTGCGTTATTTGAACTCCTTTTCCGCAATGCAAAAACCACTATAAAGAGTCATTTTAAACTACAGAGAAGTTTTATGAACTTGTGACTTCACCATACGGTGAGACTTATTTGAAAATATGACTATTCAACTGTTTTTTCGCTGCTCATAGGAAATACAATTTAGAACAGTATGTTTTGAAATGAAAATATGGTCTGTACAAGACGTTGGATGGCGTTAAAATAGCATACACTTTTCAAAATTCATATTTGTGTTATTTTAACTCCTTTTCCGCAATGCAAAAAACGCAATAAGAGAAATTTTAAACTACAAACAAATTTTTTGAATTTGAGACTTCACCACAAGGCATGAATTTTTTTAAAAATAAATAAATCTTTTTTGAGGTAGTATTAAACTTTCTTGTATGAAGAAATGTTTTAACAACTATTCCACAAGCCAAAGATTTGGGAGTAGCTTAGCTATGAAATTTCGAAATTCTTATGCAAAATCTATTCATTAAATTTAATTTGCTCATTTGCATTTTCCTTAACATGACCCATTAATTTTAGCTAATAGCGGTTAGATCTAATGTTAAAAGCAGTCTCCTAAACCGGTCTTCAAAATTGAATATTCTTTAATAAATTGGGTTTGATAAACCTTACATCTTACACGTAAACGATTAACATTGTCATACAAACACAAACTAGTAAAAAAAAAAATGCAAATTAATTCTTAAAAGACTTGTGGCTTTGCAACTATGGGAATAGCCATAAAGAACTCCTAGCGACCTGTTTGCAACAAATATCCGGTTCACATATTTGTTTATAACACTTCAAAATTTTTTCAAATATTTGTCGTATTTATTCACAATCAATATACATATGTACATAACCATGGAAAAATATTTAATGGATTATTATTTACAAAAAATCATTGCCTTACTTATTGTACAATGGAACAAAAATCAGTTAAAGCAGAATATAAAAGCATTTACAAAACAAATAATATTTAGTACATAAATCCATCAAAAATATGAATGTAGCACATTTTGAACACAAGTGAGGTGGCGCGGCGGCGTAAAAAACTAAATTAAAATTTCAGCTTCATGTAGCCTAGCCCAAAAGCAATTTCTTGATTTTCTTCAATTTGAAAAAATTTTGCCGTCCTTGTTCATCCTGATCGTAAAGACCGCCTGGTAATGACTCCTCTGCTGGAACGGCTGATACGATAGCAACCATCAGCAAGCAAACAAGCAATGTCTGTAAAGAATAAAATATATATAATACACTTGAATGTACTTAGTATATTACTACGTTTATGCTTAACCTTATGGAAAGGTTATATTAAACTCGAATAAATTAATAACACTTTTTAAACCGTGTTGTTAGGTTTACTCGAGTTGAATATAGATAGTATAGATTTTTAGCACTAATACATCGACCGATATCTTAACTCGGGTGGAAATTTATTCATACGCGATTTTTGCATTAATTTAAGCTTAAAAAATTAAGCTAGAATAACAGAAGAAGTATATGTTCAAATGTTCGGAAAGAAGTATTTGCACAGCAATTTTTTCCTATAGTTCAATTATTTTTCGTGTAAATGTCTTTCGTTAGCTTTTCTTTTATCCAAATATAGCTTATTTTATAACAAAAACCATATAAGCCCAAATTCAAACCTTTGCAAAAAAATCTCAAAAATTTTCAACAATATTTCAAAGTTTTTAATCAGAATTTTAGAAAATTTTAGGCTAAACACGCATGAATAAAATCTATTTGTACTATAAGGAAGAATTCCGGTAACACATCCGACATCATTCTGATCATTTTTTTTAAACTTACCGAACTTATGTGAATTTCGTACAAAGTTTGAAAGTTTGGACTTGTGTATATGGGTCTTGTTATTCAATACACGCTATATCGATAGGGGCTTGGACTATCCGCATATTTGGAGATCCGGATATCCAGAATCCGGATATACAAATATCCAGTCGGAATTCCCAGCCGCAATATCGATAAAAAAGTTTTTTCATGACAAATATTGGGAACTTTATAATAAAAATTATTGTGCCACTACTAATAAATATATTGTACATATATGTGATTGGATAGGCAAGTGATTGATTTGTATAGTTCCCAGTTTATAATCTTGAGCCCTTCACGTGTTAAATATGAGTATAATTGAGTAGTAAAAGTAGACAAATTTAATACATATTAAGTATTAAGGGTTAGTGGAAAAATGTCAGTTTCAGAAACCTGGTTTCAATACTTAAGTTAGTTAGCTCGGGGGTTTTAAAACTAGTTTTTAGTGTTAAGAGTAAAAATGAATGAAATTTAATGAGTTAAGGGTTAAAGGAGGATGTAGTTTTTGATCTTTCGTTTAATATTTAGGTACTTGGTGTAGTCAAAGTGATTTTTATCAAAATCAAACAAATATTTTCAAAGTTTACACGCATTTATTATCTGTAAACTAAGTTCTGAACATTTCTATGGAAATTTTTATAAATTGCAATATTTTATTTTCCTTAAGTATTTGATGTTCGGTATTCTAATAAAATTAAAATGCACTTACAATGAGTTTTAAGATGCTTTAATTTGAATTTTTATAAATTAATCTCTTTTATAAAAATAAGTAAGCTAAAAATCACGGATTTCAGAAATAATAAAAATATTCAAAAAGTCGATAAAACCGATGGTAATCAGTTTGTGTTGCAACATAAAGACGCACACCACAAATTGAAGGAGAAGTTTGGCCAAAATTGCTTAAGCGGTTATAGCGTCAATTAAGTAAGTAAGTAATCAGTTTCCAAAAACCTGTTCAATCACCCTAATTGAGATTCAGTAAAAATGTGTTATTGACCTTTACATAGCAGCGTCAATAGACAAAGGTCCATAAGTGAACGACACAATGCGATATATTTTTTGTAAAATCGCTGTATAGCTGACAAATGTAATAATTATATTTGAGAAAAACACGACATCAATTCTAACTGACTGATACGTAAATGACTGGATCGAAAAAGCGGATCTTTCTCTAGCCGAACATAAAACACAATCTGTTTTAATCGCAAGATACCAGAAGCAGCTTCCTCCACTCACATTATAACAGGCAACGCTACTTGATGAATAGATAGATGACAGGTTAAACTTTGGTGCGCGCGTAGACTATGGCTCGAAAAAAACCTCCAAAAGGAGCACTGCTCTTAGCAGAATTTTTCCCAATGTTGGAGTACTAAGGATCAGTAGGTGACTAGTACTTACGAGGGTAGTATACCCAACATTCCTATATACATCACAAATCTGACATGACTTTTTAAAAGTCAAAGCGCACTTCAGCGTATAAAACAATATCTAAATAAATCGGCAATAATTGTTGTTGGTATGTTGCCGTACGACACACAAGCTGAATAATCTGTGCAAATCCAATCGATAGATGGAAGCTTTGATGAAAGGTGGACCCACACTCTTTTCCCCAACATTCAGAAATGGGTAAACCGCAAACCTGACGAGGTCAACTTTCACCTGTTACAGTTCTTGATAGCCAACGGCATATACCGAAGCTATCTACATACGTCTATTCGGACATGATTTCTCCCTGTTTGCTTATACCGAATAAGACGGTAGGAGGTTTAGAGCGATTAATTAATTATAGCTATATAGAATTAAAGTTTCACATAATTTATCTTTCGCGGTTACATTCTATCACCACATCAACCTTAATATCTCAGCGGAAGAAGTCTTGATAGCGTCTGAGTAAACGTCACGATTTGCACACATGTTTCGTGTGAATACATTAACTCTATGTTCGTAAATAGGTTAATTAAGTATATTAATTTTTTGAGTTTTGTTCAGTTGTCTCATTGTCTGCAAATGCGCGATGAAAATATTTCTTATAACGATATTTTATATTCTTAGTAATAATGGTTTTCGCTATTACGAGGTTTGCTATTTATAATTCTGATCTCACTCAGAATGTGTTATTGTGTGAGTTTACAAGGACTTTAGAAATTTATCTCGGCAAAAAAATTTCATTAAACTCTGAACATTTTTGTGGACATATTTTTCACAATTTTCGAAGTGGATTAACAAACAAAGAATGTATCGATGAAGTATAATGGCCAAGCACCATTCTTTAACACGGTAAGAAACTGGTATAATGAATTTCCTGTTGGCTACTGTTTGCCTCGAATTCCTTAAAGAAATCAGTTGCTGTGCCAGAAAATATCCATGCTGTGCTCGAAAAAATTGAGCAAAATCGTCGTATCACGTACCACTAGATTGAAGCATCCTTGGGTATTAGATATGATTTTGCATACACTCATTAAGATAAAAAAGGTGTGTTCGCGTTGGATACCACACAATTAAAAAAAATCACATGTCGGACAGGACAAAGACTTCGAAAATAGTTTCAAACGAATGCACTTTATTGATCATTTTTGGGAGCGCCCCACCCAATAGAGATACTCAAGCATTTGCTCCTGCTGCCGCTCTCTTTCATCGTACGTTGGATATAGATTTCGGAGCGTTGTTAGAGAGAGACATTACCACATTTCCCAATTCGTCATTCTCTCTAACGTATTCACAGGGCACAAAAAACTAGCAATGATCAATTTCATAATACGATCGTTTTTCTCCGTAGAGAAGTCTCCATTTTCCCGTTGTTTGACCCGGATGCACTCCTTTTGTTTTAGTCAAATAGCTTTTTGAACGGCAAAAAAATATTAACAATTGTCTTGCACTAAACTGTCTTACATATAGTAATAGTATATGATTTTCCTTATAATTTTAACAAAATATCACCATGAAACATACCAAAGCTAAGAACTTCATTTTATTCACAAATTTTGATTATAACTTATATAAATTCGATACCGTCCAACTGCCAACGTTGCCTCAGTGGTTCAATTCACAACTGACTGTATCGACTGTAGCCGATATCAGGTCTTTTATACGCAACGTAATTACAGAAAGGAAATCGTTAATGACCGCCAACTACTTGGTATATCCAAATGGCGCATCCATACATACATACATACGTATGTACATATATTTCCCCATCGAA
Source organism: Anomoia purmunda (assembly GCA_951828415.1). NCBI lineage: Eukaryota > Metazoa > Arthropoda > Insecta > Diptera > Tephritidae > Anomoia > Anomoia purmunda. Next base: position 26,921,557 of record OX639996.1, on the reverse strand, counting down.
TGCGTCGGACATATCGATGTACGATATTGATGACATTACATTGGATGTGCGTCCCAAACAAATTTAAATTGTCATTATTATTATTTTTTTTTTTGTATATACCCGAAATGACATAAGACTAGCAAAAGTGATAAAACCAAGTCGTTTAGTATCAATCTGTTGATAAAGTAAACAAACAAAAGGCTTAAAGTTCACCCAAGTGTAGAAGCACATTGTCAAATATAACTGTATATACCTGCGTTCAAAAAAGTAATATCAAAATGTATTGACAAGTTTGGACATTTTTGTCTTTCCTTATTTTTTTTTAAATAAATTTTTATAGAAATATAGTTAACTCTATAACAAAACCATGTAAGTGGAAGTTTGAAACTTTCTAGAAAATCTATAAATTAAACAAAAACATGCGTGTCCAACTGAGTGCGCGAGCTAGAAGTAAAACTTCTTTCAGAGCTGATCCTAAGCTTGTACTAAAGTAGTCCTGAAATAGACCCGACATAGTCTCGAACTAGGCTAAAACGATTACAGAATGAACCTCGAAGTGTTGCCGAAATGGCCCTCAAAAAGGCCACAAAACTGTCCTCAAATGCTTCTGAAGGCACCCAATGAAGTCCTAAAATTTCCGGTTGGATTTCGCATAGTTTGAAAATTGCAAATAAGGAAAACAACCGCATACCTAGAATCTTTGTTCACAACGAAATGACAAGCTAGGTTTTATTGTTGTTGTAGGGGCTTACGCATTCGAATATCAATTGAATGACTCAAAAACTGCATACTAAATTGCTTAAAAGTTTGATGACATTTTAGAAGTAAAACTTCTTTAGCGGCATGAGACTTTTCAAGGTCGCGTCACGATGTCACGACACGACGCTTTTGTGAGATAGAACAAATACATACATATATATATATATATATATATATATATGTTATTGCAGATTTAAGTATTCGAATGCGTGAACCCCTACAACAACAATAACAACAACCAATGTTCAAGTTACAAGACGCTAAACATACGTGTTGTTTTCGATAATTTGTTTCAATGCATGAACAGAATTTAGTTTGTTTAAAAAAGTTTCAAATTTATTTAATTTTTGTAAATTCTCTAGAAAGATTCATTTTTTCGACTTTCATGGTTTTTTACAAAAATTAATTAAAATTAAATACGAAAAGGCAAAATTTTCAAAATATGCCAATAAATTTTGTTATTATTTTTATGAACACAACTGTACATACATAAATATGTCATACCACTGGACAGTACACGTACTCGTTGTATCAATACAAACTGTTGAGTGCGTTTAACTGTTACAAGAAGCGATGCAAACAAAAGCAGAAGTGTTAACAATAAATGCGAAACCAGACCCACCGCAATGATACTATCTATATTTGTAATGGGTACTCCAGTAGTTATTTGCACAAATACTCATGTACAACGTCTGTGAAAATCCATGCATATATGTATAAAATTCCATTATATGTTTGTAGATATCTATGTATGCATGTATGTACGTAGTATGTATAAGTTTTTAAGTAGTCATTAGTATGTGTGGCAGATATTGTTGCTACTCGTTTAAGAGCTGTAATGAATTTTGGTCAATCGGTCACCAAAATCAAAATGAGGCTAAGATTCGCCGCGCCCTTCGTATCAGGTTTTCACAATTATTTCACTTGACCATTTTTAATGTGGTTTGTTGCAAAATATTACCTGTTGTCTTTTCTTGCGTTCGTCCTGAAAGCTGTGCGAAAAAGGTATCCAAAAAAGTAAAAGATGGGTCTGTCTTTGCGTACATCAACGGCTGTATATTGGGTTTTTTATTAAATACAAATCGAATTGCACGCTTTTGTTTGGTTTTGAATGAGTCTGCAATTTTTTTAAACTCTTCTCAGGGATTCCAATGTCCTTACCATTCCAATGTCCTTACTTGGCTCGATGGCCAAAAGTTAATTTCGGAAATCGGTAAAACAAAATATACCATTTTGACTAGCGATATGAAAGTAGTTCGTGGATATTTTTTTCTGGATTGAAGAACAGCTATCAAAAGATAGAAATGTGGAAATGAATTTGCGCTAAAGAAATATTTACTATTTTTGAAAAAAAAAAACGGAGAAAGAGATAAAGAACATTTTACTCAATCCTTATAAAATATGCGGATTTTAAATAGGTTACTCCATAAGCCTCCGAGCCTAGTGTATTTTATTCGCCTTTTTAATATTGCACGTGCTTACTGGTATTATTTTTATTTAAATAGAGTATTAGTTTAGATTATTATTTTGGACTTCTTCTGACCTCCTAAATAAGAAGAACGATCAATACAAATACCAAAATCGCAATTAACGCCATTGTTTCACCAATCCACTTGATGTGGAATGATTTCCCCATACAAAAAAAGTGACTTAAAAATCTAGTCACCGAGAAGATCAGGAATTAATCTACATGCAATTCTCTGCAAGCAACATCAAAAATTATAGAAAAAGTTGTTTCTAATAGCATTCGCCTCTCGGCAGGCAATGGCAAACCTCCGAGAGAATTTCTGCCATGCAAATACTTCTCACAAAAATCAACCGGCGTTCGTAGCCGGCGTAAAACTGTAGGTCCCCCAATTTATGTTAGAATATCAAGACGCACACCACAAATTTTAGGGTAAGTTCGGGCAAACATTAAGCTATGATGTTAGCGCCAAATTATTATTATAATATTATTAACTCTCAGCACAATGCTGATTTGCGGAATCAGTTTGTGAATATAACTGCCAATCTGCAGTTAAACCAAACAAACCAAGGCGAATTCATAAAATGTGGTAGCGTTCCGTGACCCGAATGCTTTTACTGTCTTCATCTTACGCCGTGACAATGCAAAAAATGTTTGTTTAGTTTACATTTTCACTATCTATTTACGTTCGAATTGGAAAATTCGCTCCACTCAAATGGAAGAACCATCGTATATTATTTGCAAATCATTAAACGCGGTGTGACCAGGAATAGTTCGTGATGTGGATTAACTTCAATTTAAGATGATTAACTTTGGGTTTTGAGGAAAACTATGGTTTTGTTTTTGGTACCAACTAAACACGTAAAAAGAGAATAAGGTTTATCCAGTATTAATGCATTACAAATGGAATCGATACATTAAAAAGAAAAAAGTATTTGCAATGAGTAACTATTGAGTGAGAAGAAAAGAAAATGTCAATAATTTGCATTAATAGAGACGAATAACTTTGCATATGGAGAAGATATGTGGTATAAACACAAATTTAAGTATGTAATTTATTTTAGCTTTTGGGGCTTCAATTGTGAAACCATTTCAAAAATTTATCTCGCAACCCAATGAGAACAATCAGAATATATGTAACTAAAAATTTAATTTTGTCATTTTAAGCCGCTATAATGAAAAAAAAACAATAAAATCAGCTGTTCTAGTAACAACACCTTATATGAATTCACCTTTCGTCAATTATTCCCCGTTTTTTAAATTTTTTAATTGTTTGAAATTTTTATTTGTATGTTTTCATAAAAGAACTAACTGATAGCCATGACTCTATCAGCGTAGCTTAATACTTTTGCATATATTTGAATTTTAAAGCTAAAAGACAACAGGATTTAAAATTATTAGGCGAAAATTTTTAACTTAAGAGCAACTTTCTCGTCTCATACCAATTATACGTTTCGAATTTCATCACAATCCAGATTTTCCGAATATCTCGAGTCATACGCCTTCTAACGTATTAAAAGTTACCCAGTTATATATAGATAGATATACATATATCACTTATCATTGAACATCCCTGCAATATTGCAAAAAATAAAATTGGGCTCTTCTCACTGTAAGCCACTTCATTTTAATACAAGTCGAATGATTACAAAACAATGCTCTGAAGCGCAGTCATGGATTAATTCGTTTTCAAAAACCAGTTTATTCCTTATTATTATTTTGTTTTACAGATCGTAACACGAGGAGCTCAATGGAATTCCATAAGATTAGAAAGAATCGGTTGCATTTAAATGATTAAATTTGGAGTATTAAAAATATAAATTTTTATTTGTTAAGTATGTTTATGTTCTTTTTCTGAAATGGAGACGACCACTTCTGTATATTTTTTTCGATAACAATAATTGAAATATAGATGTTTTTAAAAATGCATTCATTTATTATTTTATACCTTCAAAATTTTCGGTCCGGACCTAAATATCGATTTTCCGTAGTTCTCTACAAAGGATTACTGTGATCCAATTAAGAGCTGCAGTACCTGGCCCTGAACAAGGATATTGTTATTGTAAATGGACCACTCCCTTTTCATATATTTGGGTTATTTTCGTAGTACTCCTTGTTTCTTATGGATCATACTTTACAAGCGCGTAGCGTGTATTTAATAAATTGAAACGGAGAACGCGTTACTGGCGTAAACGGAATATGGCTATACTCATATCTTAACGTTATGTCATATCATTTCATTCCCACAGTGCTCTTTATACTTGGTGATTTTGTTCAAGTAAATAAGCCATACGCAACCGCTAAACAATTAAAGGCGTTAATTTGATTAGGAGTATAATGAATTTTTTCGAATACACCAAAAATCTGCTGTCCATTGCCACTAACTGTTGTTTTCCATGCGCTTATAAATCTATTTACATATATACATACATACATACCTGTATTTACGAGTGGATATAATTTTCGAGAAACGAAAAATTTTTGTTTGTTTTTTAAATGATTGATGTTGACGAAGTGCAGTCATGCGACATCTATTTGAAAACGAGCTAATTGACTTGCAAGGTGAATTCAGTAAAGGTAGCGGCGCATACCTTCTTTCGACCTATGCAGATTTTATTTGCACCTCATTGTTTACCCTTCGTTAATTTGCATTCAAAAAAATATAATCGATGTTAATGGGGTTGAAGAGTTAGTTAAACCATTTTCGAAATGATCTGATATCATTTGGTAATGTAGCCTGTATGTAAACTTGAATGATGATATGAAGTACACAAGCAGCTCTTCTGCAATGAAAATCGAATTTTTATGCAACAATCTCACTGAAAAATCAATTATGGAGTATTCAACACTTGCTTGCCCTACTAATCATTTATTAATTATTATTCTCCGTTTAACAGAAATCTCATTGATTTCAAATTACTGTCGCACTTTTCGATTAAATATACTGTTTGATTTTCTTGCATCGATTATGCTGGCACTGCAAAAAAGTAACCATTATACATAAGGTAAACGTTTCAGAGGTTAACAGAAATTAAAAAAAAAACAACAACGAAATTTCTCGGTAGAATTAACGATCATTATTTCAGTATCTGGTGCACAAGCATTTATTTTGTATACCCGATTTTTACATTACTTCTATTATAAGGGTCTTTCACCTCCCTAACGAAGAATGAGGGATTTTTTGTTAATAATTTCACATTCCTCCCAATCGAGCAATGGAGGGGTTTGCAGAACCTTTTTTGTTTTTGCCAAATATCTTACTTTCCTCCTAAGCGAGAATGCGGAAATTGACAGCTGAAAAAATAGTTTATGTAAAAAAATTGTCAAAGAAACAATTATTATTCTTTGAAGTCTTCTGAATAGAAAAAGAGTTTTTCGATTGAAAAATATTGATTTTAAATTATTCCATATCATTTCCTAGCCAGGATTTGAACCCCGGACCCACCGAATGAAGTGCGAAAACGCTATACACTCAACTAGCAGCTGCCGCTGGTTGATTGATCAATGATTTCATTGCAATAAAAATCATTGGAATCAAAAGTTCTCACAATCAAATTGATTGCAATCATGATTTATAATTGATTGCAAGATTGTAATTTTTTCAATCACAAAAAATCAAAGAATTTTATTTTGCGATCGAATTAGTAACCCCATCATTGATTGCTAAAATAATTAAGTTGTTTGAGTTTTTGCAGCTCTGTACGAAAGTGACAAAAATGAAGTACGATCAAGTTACTGTGTACCTTTTAACAGAAAGCAATCACAGAGTAGCTGAAAAGTACAAAAATTTCATAAAAATTCTGGTCGAAAAGCTCAAAATTTTCATGAAATTTGATTGATTTTTTCTAAGTTATTCTTTGTTCTACACCATTAAAAATATAGCAAAATATTGTTGGATTCGCAATTTTTGATACAGTGTAGGTAAATTTGTGAAATGATAAATTGTTCCACAAGTATCTAACATCAATAATTGTATTATTTATTATACAATTGCACGATTTAAAAAAAAATTCTAGCTACTACAGGAAGTCGCAAAAATCATTGCAAATGATACCAAAGGACAATTCGCTAAAAAATCTATATCTGTTGAACAAAAAAATCAAAATCAAATATTTAAAATGAAACATAAATAAATATATAGTAGTATCATATACATACCAAGCGAACCTAAAGATTGGAGTTTGAGTATTCACTAAATGGCTAGGCTTCTCTCCCGCACCACAGAGATAAAAAACCTTGGAGTTATTTTTGATAGCAAGCTCACCTTTGCTAAGCATATCGATTTTATGGTTTCAAAAGCTTTTGGAATGATTAGCTTTATAAAAAGGGAATACTGTTAATTTTAGAGATCCTCACACTCTAAAAATTCTATATATTTCTTTAGTTAGAAGTCATTTGGAGTACTGCTCCTTGGTGTGAAATTATTTTTATGACGTTAATGTTACAAAACTATTCGACATAAATAAGTAAACGTAAGCTTCTGGAACTTCAATCGCTAGAAGATAGGTGAACATTTGCTTCTCTGCTATTTGTTTTCAATGTGAAAAATGGTAAAGTAAACTAAGAAAATATGGTTAATTTTTTGACTGCTCACATTCCCTCACTTAACTTACGAATGTTCGAGGAAATAATACACACTGCAAGCTATGGCTATAACGAACCTCTAACTAGATGTAGCAGGTTGTGCAACAATTACTCATCTTACAAAGATTTTAATACTAGTATTGTTAACTTTAGTCAACATTTTTTTTAAGTTTTTCATCAGTTGTTAATGCTTAGTCTGTAAAAATTTAATTGTTTAATAGACTATAATGAATAAATAAATAAATCAATAAAATTTTACCACGCTTTCAAAAAAGTTTCAATAGGTTTCGTCGAATATTTTAGGAGTTGGATTTTGAAAAACATATTGCCGAAAATTGTGTTCATTTCCGCTTAAAAGCTTTAAAAACTAAAATGTTTCTCAAATAATTCCCAGAATTACTTCTACATCGATAAAACTTATTGCTTAAGAAATTTTACGCAAAAATTCTTATTTGACTGAAAGTTGCATTCAGGTGAGAAATTTTCACCCACCTAAGAAAATTAAAAATAAAATATACAATATCAAAATCAAAATCTTTTTGAATAGTCCTATTAATAAAAAAAACTTCAAGTGTTTGTAGTAAGTAATACGATTTATTTGAATAAAAGTAAATCTTGAAATTATTGTTGTAAAAAATAAAATAAGTTGTATAATATCAATTTGGGTATTAATTATAAAGTAATTACTTTTCTTTTGAAGTTGTAAAAGATAGATGGGAAGTACTGGAAAAATGAATCAAGTACTTTTACTCTAACATTGACAACTCTCATAAGTAAGTTTGGTTGAAAATTTCCTAAAACGAAAGCAGAAAATCAGTTATTTTTATATGAACTCAATCCTCTTGTTAGCGATATCTACTTGACAGAAAACCATTATATATTGATGATACCATTCTTGGTGAAAATAAAATTGAGTTCTTTGTTAACTAGTGTAATTCGATACGCGTAATTTTATTCAATTTGTGCAGAAAATAACTATTAAAATTTTATCTTTTTACACAAATCGCTATAATCACCTCTACTTAAACGCTCAGTATGCCTCATTTAACATCAATATGGAAAACTGATTTAAAAAAATGCCACTCAGGAATAGCAACGGATGTACCAAGATAATACAATTATATCTGCATACAAATATTTACAGTCAGTCACTAAAAGCGAAACTCGTACAATAATTTTCTTTTTAAATATTCACCATGTTTTTTATGAACATTTTTTTCATTAATATTTTATAGAAAGATAGTTCATTATGTATTTAACATAAACCATATATGCACATTAAAATTTCAAACTTTGTAAAAAATTCACAAAAGCTCTACAAATTAAAAAAAAATTATATCGTATTTTCGAAAGTTTCAGTCAGAATTATTTAAAAACTTTTCGAGTATGTAGTTTAGTAATAAATTTAATTTAAGTATAATAAAATGTAAGTTTCAAGTGGCTAGAAATTATGGTTGATTTTTGATATTTTTTTAACCGTCAAAAAACCTGCATACTCGAAGGGTTTCTAAAAATTCTGATTAAAACTTTGCGATGACATTTTTTTGAATTCGTAGAATTTTTGTATAAAGTTTGAAATTTTGATTTATATGGTTTATGGTACATAATAAAATATTAATGAAAAAATGTTCATGAAAAATATTGTGAATATTTAAAAAAAAAAATCACTTTAGTAGTTCCGCTTTAAGCGTCTGTATGTTCATATGTGTATATGTATATAAATATATATGTGTATATACATGGATGTCACCCACGGCTCATTCTATATTCGCCGAATCAAACCTTTTATAATTTTATAGTTAAAATAAAATTATAAAATTTTTGTGTAGTAAATTCTTTATGAGTATACCTACAATGTATTTTTCACCAAAAGGGAATTTAACTTGAATTTAACTAATACGTTTTTGATAGCGAACATTAATTTAAACTTAATTTTAATATTTTATACAATACATATGTAATTCATGGAATCCATTCAGTAGAGTCTCATATCTATGTAAGTAAGTATTTAATTCTCATAATTGCGAACACAGGAAAGAATTTATTTACATTGCCGAAAGATAAAATCTGCTTAAACAGTCCGGACCATGGAGCTAATAACTATAGAATAATAATTTACAGTACCCGAGCGTTTAGATGAACATCTATGATAGAGTAAATAAATAACGATTATATTTTTATTATTTGCAAAATACCTTACTGCCACCCTAAAAGGTTAGCGTACTGGTTATTCGGTTCACCTAGCAAATCGTGTTGAGTTTGAAAATTCTCTCACTCAGCGCAGCGTGTGCGCGCTTCAATCGGTGGGTCACAGGTTCGAAGTTTTTTCTAATAGCGGTCACCGCTATCAAGACGCACACCACAAATTGTAGGAGAAGTTCGGCCAAAATCGCTTAAGCGGTTATAGCGTCAATTAAGTAAGTAAGTAAGTCCGTGCTGTGAACAACCACAATTGCATGGTGATTGTCAATCAAAATTTTTACCATAACCACAGCTTGCATGATTTAATAAAATATCGCAGATTTTGATTTTTTATAATATGAGAGGTGTGTGTGGTTTTTTCTCGAATTCTAGTTTCGATAATTTTCGAAATTGTGCTTACTAAATTGATACATAAAACGTGTACCAAATTTGATAGAGATTTAAACAGCAGCTTTGATGATATACATACTTATTTGGGCTAAACTGGCTATGTAAATTTTCCAAAATTTTTCCATCCTAAGTTTTTTTTAATAGCGGTCGCCGAGCATACTTCAGCCATGAAAAAACTTCTCATAAAAAGCATCAATCAACAGTCACAAAACTGTAGGTCTCACTCACACGCTATAAATTGCAGGAGAAACTTGACCAACCATTAAGCTATGGTGTAAACGCCAAATTATTATTATTTATTACTAAAAAATGCGTTGGAAAATAAAATTGCGAATGTATGCGTTTACTGTTAGAATTCGATAGTACTATCGGTAGGCATCGATTGATTTTTGTAACATCGAAAACTAAACGACAGTTTTTCAGCTCTAACCTACACCTATTATATATAGCAATGCGAGAGCTCACTGTAATTTAGTCAATATTTATTTCTATATAATCTTTTTTTTGTTCATTGGCGAACAGATGACAGAGTTTTAAAATCGAATTCGAAACTCATAGCTACACTAATTAAACCAAACATTTTTCAAGAAAAAAAGACACAACTTTTTTAACCACAAAACCTAGCTCAACGAGTGTTGAAATTCTAAAAAAGTTCAATCAACCGAGTGATTGCTGTGTCTCTATAAATGTAGATATTTTAAGCAGAGGAAAATTTGAATACAAATTGAGTTGAAGGGAATCGACAGAACAAATACTATACATACAAAATTATACAAAAACGTATCTGGTTCTTGGGCAGACAAGTCGTAAATCAAAATAAGTCATTCGGCATAAACATCAAAAAAGAAAGTATGTAGTGTAGTGTTGAACTTATGTTATGAACGGGGATATGAGCAGTTATTTCTACCACAAATTACAATATAATATTGCCTCAGCTTTTGCTGGAAGGGAAATATCTGAACTAAGCAATTTTTTAGTATAACTGTTTCGATAATAAAAAAACCCCCAAGTCAAAGTAGAAATAAAGGAATACAAAATCTCTGAATTTTACTATAGAAAAAGTCAAAAGCGGTACAAAAACATGCGGGAAATTTGTGCTTTTTACGCCTTAACAAAACTTACAGCTTAACATTCCATTCGGGAAATTTCGATGTCAAAGATGGATCTCAATTTAACCGAAAAGTCACTTAAAGCGTCGATGAAATCGAAATCACCAAAAAAATCCAATATGAATTTATTAGAATCTGGATATTCAAAGACTTTCGATGTTTGCGTGAAATGTGAATTAATTCCGTAAAAGAGAATCATCACAGACAATGAAAAATGTCTTAAGCCCAAGAGTATTAAATGAAAAAATCGTAATCAAAGACTGGTGGATTGGCAGGGTATTATCTATTACGAACTACTACAGTTTTCAGCAGTTCACATCGCGACCGATTGTTTCTCTATTGAAGATAGAAGAGTCGCCGAAAATCACCTTGCCGATACTCGTAGCAAGAACTTCTACACGGAGAGATTCATGAAAGTACCCCAAAAAAGCATACACCAATGCCCCATTTATACTTAATTAAAATTGGTTTTGAATAAACAAACATTTTTGTATAAATATGCAAATTTTTTTTTTTCCTACAGATATGAGCTTCTTAGCCGTTAAAATGAATTATTTATTACGATTTACACTGATTGCGCTGATTGCTACCAATTCATGGACTGGTATAAACATTTATAGCAACAAAAATGTAAATTATCATACGCTTGGAGTCGATTGTGTGAGTGTGCGCCTTAATATTCGTAATTTATATAACCTCATTCGTTCAATAATATTTTGCAGACTTTCCTACAATTTGAAGATTTCTATTCCCATTCCTTTGTGCCGAACGCATTACTCATTTCATATCGTATCGAAAATGGTATTGGAATCTATTACAATATGACAGCGTTGCACTCCTTTCCAGGAAAAATAATTTTCAACATATTTATACGCACAGTTCCCACAAAGTCTGGTGAAAAATCAGTTAACATAATGAAAAATAAAAACTATGATTTTTGCAAAGCCGTCAAATTAATGCACAACTTCACCAAAGAGGAGTATCTAAACGAAACTCTACTCCAAAGCACGTTTATTAATTCGTGCCCATTTACGCGCGGTTTTTACTATGTCACAAATGGTACAGTCGATATGGAGAAGATACCGTTAAATTTTGATTATGGCCTATATTGGGTGAATGTCGAATTGGTGCAGATATTTGGAGAGGTAACCAAATTAATGAATGTGAAAGCGAAGTGTCGTTATGAGCCAGCTCTAAGTAGTACATAGTACAACCCAAAAAAAAAATGCAAAAAATGGGTCCATAAAAAATAGTTATAATTAAAAAATGTTAAATAAGTAATTGCGTACTATTCTCTAAATATTGATTCTCAAAGCCTTTATACCGTTCCATGAAAAATTATTAAAAATATACATATTTATATATAAAAAAAACTAACTATTGGAAAATAGAGAAATCCTTGTAGCGGGTGAGAAAATTAAAATTTCATCCTAATATGCATACATACAAAATTCAGAAACTTGATTTATGCAAATTACTGTAATTGAACTGCAAAGGTAAATTTTCTTTTAGCTTCAAAGGTTTGTAAACGGTATTCCCATATTTCAATACAATATTGGTTGATGAACAGCAGGATTTTACTCCAATTGTAGCAGATTTACCCCACTTTATTAAAAATTTAAAATCGTCTTTGTCTCGTATAGAAAATTTAGCGTTACTGAATCCGTAAGATTGGTATTACTTTTTAGCTAATTTCAAGGTATTTGTTCCTGTTGAATCCGAATTCGAAGTCAAAATTATAAGATTAACCCTCAATATTTCACCTCCATTCCATTAAGATGTCAAAAAGATGAAACGACGATATCGAGAACGCTAACTCGGGACGCGTCTTCATTTAGTTCGCACTAGAATTGCAATTGAGAATTGATTTTCTCGCATTCTGTACCTTCTTTTTATTACTCTAAATACGAAATAATTTTTTAAATTTATTATTTATAGATTTATAGTGTACGAGCAACAATTTTTTAAAGTGGGTTCAAGCCTTAGTAAAATAAAATAATAATTTATTATTTAGAGAACTGTATTAAGATCTATGGATTTCCATTCATCTTCAAATCATTTTTTGTAGCAAATATATTCATCATCATTTTACGCTGTCATCATAAAATAAATAATCTTGAATACAAATTTATTTATTATTCAAAATTATTTGAATGATGAATGAAAGTTTATTCTTAATTTAAAAATAGGAAACACGTGAATACAATTTTATTTTTATTTGAATAATAATTCAATAAAAAACGTCCATTCCTGAGCCTGCATCATTTCTTACGATATTAGTATTCAGCTATTTTTTATTAAAGTAAGGTATATTTTAGTCCTCAAATGAAATGTGGTTAGATTATTTTTCCAAATGGATGAGTTTTCATTGCCATTTTCGTGAACTTCCCACAAAACAAATTCTACGAATCTTTCTTTGGATCAATAAATTTTGATACTTCATATATAAATTACTTATGACTAAAAAAAGTACAACGTATTAAATTTTATGTATTTCTGTTCTGAAACAATTTAATTCAACTTAAAAAAATAATCATATCGCTCTTTATTAGAAAAGTTTGGTTATCCAAAATATATCCAAATAAAAAGTGCAAAGCTCTACCGATTACCAATAGATCATTAGAGCAATATATGTATTAATTTTTACTTTGAGAGTATACTTATACGTAAATTTAAAACTTCAATTCCGTTTTTCACATTTTTTTTTTAATTTTTTTAGATTATGTCACTCTTATATTAAATAAGCGATAAGTACAACAGCAAAACAATGATTCCGGGTTTCCACCTGGAATTATTAAATATATCGTAAATATTGAAAGGCTTCTTTGAAATCACTCAATGGTTATGAATGATTTCGTATTTAGATAATTTAGATAATATTTTGCATACTTTTTTTATTCCGAAAAGCATTTGATTTAAATTAGTACGCACCAATTTAAAATCATCTTGAGAGAAAATGGAATATACATATAAATCAAATTAAATTATTTTTCACAGCTTTATTTATAAAATATATTTCATAGCGTTGCTTTTATATCCTAAACACATAATTGTTCAAGATAATACTTATCTACGACTGAATGAATTCGTATAAATTAAAATTATTTTTAACAATTTTTTTTATAAAATATTATTTTACAGGGTTTCAAGTAAAAATGTCTTTTTTTAGCTAAAATAAAATTTAATATTGGGCCCGTTTTATTGCAACCAACTTGCCAAAGAAAACTCTAGCTCGGATAAAATTTCCTTTAGTTGCAAAGGCAAACCTGCTAGCCTCTTTCGTGAATGTTGCGATTGTTTAGTGCTATTTAAGAACGGAAATTAGCTGTGATGCTAAATTTTTTGTTGATTTAGTTATATATTTAAAAATACTATGCAAATATAAACGAATTAGGCCTTAAACTAAAATTTGCCATGTCTTTTCTTCCGGCTCATTCACAATAGCGCAGTTTTTTCACTTCCCAACACTACATCTCAGGTCGGATATAATTTTTCCGAGTTAGTGTTGCTTTACATGCAATTCGTTATCCTCCCCAGTGTTCTTTTGCGACTCGGTTTTATAACCGAAGAACGGGCGCATTCTCAAGGAAATTTTACCCCAGGTTTGAAGTATTCCAGGAAAAGGTGTATAAATATTTTGGAAAAGGGTTGACACTTAGTTTTTAAGTGACTATGTTTTTTTTAATTTTTAATTGAAGTGTGGAAACATAAATTTCAAAGAAAATGAAGGACATACAGAAAATCTTTAGTTTTAGCGAATTGAGTAAAATATTATAATATGCGTGTTTTATTTGGCCGGCATTCCTAAGCTAAGGCAAAAATTCGACCATTTTGGTAGCCGCCAGTATGGCCAACGTAGAAAATAAGTTTAATTTATTTTAGTTGGCCCAGATTTAGCTAGCTAATAGCATAGGAAATAAAACATTCCTAATAATAAAAAGCGGAGTAGTAGCTGACAGGTAGATGAAGTACATTAGGAATTACCAACGCAACTAAACCATTGTGTACCAATGTATGTATGTATTTAATTTAATTTCATGTTTAATTTTAAATTTACACGTAGTATATAAACTATATACTTGTAGAATGAGTTGACATAAATGAATGAAATAACTTCCTTTACCTTCCCACTTATTTTCAAATCAATATTTTACAAATGCTGACTGCTTTTAAATTAGTCGGATATTTTTGTTCAAGTTTAGTTAAACAATATGTGTTCGCACATGCTTTCAAAAACTTTTTGTCACCCGACACTATTGAAATTGGCCATTCATTATTAATTCGAGACGCACATAACAACGGTTAATTACGAGTGACGAGTACATGTCGTCATTTGCAAACAAAACATGGTAACTTCAAAACATCAAGCCGCAATTACTACATACATACGTAGATCTTCACATTTGTATGCAGCCACGTACATGTATTAGTCTATCTATTCGTACATATATCACATTCTGTACGGACTCAAGGCTTACTTAAACACATTTTTAATATAGTCTAGAGACATAATTTCAGTAATTTTTGTAACACACAAATTTTGAAATATCCCATCCATCCGCAATGTATTTTTTTATTAAGATTCGCCGATTTGTTAAATAGCTGCCGTACACTTTGTATAGCAATCTAATTCATGTAAAAAAAATTTCTTTAAATCTATTAATAATTGGCGGGTTCGATTCGCGAGCTCCTGGGTATCTTTTTGACAGCCCTAGATTTTAGCTGCAATTATTTTCTCGAAAAGCGTAGTAGTTGACATATGTCTACAAAATATTAATAGCCACGATTGGAAAAGTACAGAAGGGTGCACTCTCCGTGCAACGTTAATCGCTTTCAGGATTATGGCAGAATCATTTAGACAGCTAAGTTTTCTTCAATTGTTTTAATTTTTTTTTAACAAAACCACAAACAAGGATTCTGTACGCTCTGCCCTTAGTTGGCTTAAGTTATTACAAAATTTAAAAAGGGATTTCGGGTTCCACTAATTCCGACTCACTAAAATTAACGATATTCATTGTTGACCAACCTTTAGTTTATTTTGATTCTCCATGGTTTGTTTCAGAAGTTTATTCGTGGTATGAGCACTTAGCACACAATTTACTGTAATCAGTTTTATGGCAGAATGCGCAACGTTGTTTGCTATCGCTCCGGGTTATAGTCACGGGACCCTCCCCTAACGCTTTTATACGACGATCCCTGACAAAATTTCGGCGAAATCATGATATTTAAACGTTATTGAAAAATCAAAAAATTATACAAGTTTCTGTTTTATTTTATATTAAAAAAATCGGTAGAAATGGAGACGAGAAAACGTAAAATTCCAATCAACGCCACACTGCATATGAAATAAACGCACCATATCTTAAGACCATTGGTAAGTTGTTTCAAAGATTCCTGACTGGATATTTTTTTCGTGGAGAACGAACCTAGAGAAGGACGGCCAGACGCTTTGGACGACAAGACCAATCTGGTCCTGGTAAAGGCAAAATTTACGAAGATCCAGGAATAACACAAGAATTGATAACTTGTAATGAGATTTGAATGCCATTGTAATATCTCGAGTATAGCAGAATGATCAGCAGTACGGAGAGACAGCTGTCGATAGGCCCTACAAATTTTGAATGAAAGTCCGAAAGAAGCTAATTCGTTTTGCTTCAAAAACAAAAAGTCTAGCGACTTTTGTATGCCAGTAAAAGGTAACGAAACTTGTTTTATGAGATGACCCAGAAACTAAATAAGAGTTAATGGCATGCAGCACACAAAGAGCGAGTGTCATTCTTAAAGCAAGGTAACAAAAGTCAGCAAGACAAGTGATGATCTTGACTTTCAACAGAGTGAAAATTGAAGCTATTATTCCTGTAGATACTAAGCAGATAGTAACTACCTTATACTATACTAAAAACTGTTACCAAAAGTGTTCCAAAACTTCTTGGGAAAATAATAAAAAAGAGGAACTTCTCCGCAACATTTTACACCACGATAATAAACTCAGCTCGCACTCTTAAAATGTGTGCGTCCACGTGAAAAAGGCCCTCTTCGGCGGTATTGGAGTTATGCCTATCGGCGTCTTCCTGGTTGATTTCCGAACTTTTTGAGACAAATTAGACCATCCTAACTGAAGAATTGAGAGAAATATAGAACTTTGAAGGTGAATATCCGAAAAATGACTAATTGAGAAAAATCAATTTGAAGTTGAGAGTTGTCGCTTGTGGGCCCTTTTCTTTTTTTTTCAAGAAATAAAATTAATTACTTCTATTATACCTTGAAAGCTAAATTTGGTGTCATTCGATATGTATATAGTTTCATAATAAACCATAATAAAAAACAAGTAAAAACAGCGCTGTCTTCGGCTATGCCGAAGGCTTCATACCTTTCATGAATGGAAGAATAGTAAAAAACGTGTTATTGTATTACAATTTCGTATTACCTATAGTTAAAAGCGAAAATTTCCTTCAAATCAATAAAAATAATTCTACTAAAGGCATTGTTATAAATTATTTAATGCTTTTCCTTATGTAATTAAAAAGAACTATGTTTTAAGAAGGGAATGGTTTTTGAATATTTTTAATATCGTATCGACGCTTGATATTCAACATTTAAAAAATACAAATAATTAAGTATTAATATGTAAGATCTACATATGTCGGTCTTTGAAAACAGTTATCAGATCCGTAAATAGTTCCCAAACGTTTAACGCTATGATTCATGTGATATTGCGCTGAGCTTATTACTTTTCGCAATAAATATTTGTCCTGAATTTATCTTGCCGATTTACACTGTGAACTCCGATCTTGATGAATACTAATATATAGCTAATAATAGTTGATGTTTGTGCAAAATTTCAAGCCTTTAGCTGTTTAAATGGAGGAGTTATGGTGCAAAATGCAATATCTGAACAATCGGTTGTATGGGAGCTATATGTTATATTTCTCCGATCTTCATGATTTTCAACACTGATACGTAGCTAATAATGGCTGATATTTCTGCAAAATTTCAAGCCTTTAGCTGTTTAAATGGAGGAGTTATGGTGCAAAATGCAATATCTGAACAATCGGTTGTATGGGAGCTATATGTTATATTTCTCCGATCTTCATGATTTTCAACACTGATACGTAGCTAATAATGGCTGATATTTCTGCAAAATTTCAAGCCTTTAGCTGTTTAAATGGAGGAGTTATGGTGCAAAATGCAATATCTGAACAATCGGTTGTATGGGAGCTATATGTTATATTTCTCCGATCTTCATGATTTTCAATACTGATACGTAGCTAATAATGGCTGATATTTCTGCAAAATTTCAAGCCTTTAGCTGCTTAAATGGAGGAGTTATGGCGCAAAATTCAATATCTGAATAATCGGTTGTATTATATGTTATAGTCACCCGATCTGGCCGATTCCGACAAATGTTTAATCATTTGTACAACGACACCTGCTCACCAAATTTCATCAAAATAGCTCTAAAATTGAGGGACTAGTTTGCGTTCAAACAGACGGACAGACGGACAGACGGACAGACGGACAGACGGACAGACAGACGGACATGGCTAAATCGACTCAGCTCATCGTCCTGATCATTTAGGTATACTTTTTGATGGGTCTATCTCTTCTCCTTCTGGCACTTACAAACATCGGACCAAACTTAATATACCATTTCATTCTCATGAAAGGTATAATTACGAAATTCGATCCATGTATCGAAAAATCTATATATCTCGGAAATTAGATGCGACAAAGTGGGCCCTTTTCACGTGGACGCACACAAATGATGATCAACTTTAATGCGCTCTCTGGCATTAATCTGGCGACCTGCGGTTTTTAGCTTTCTTGAAAAATTTTAGTGGAAAGTCTTCGGTAGCTATGCTAGGTAACCCGATGTTACGAAAGTAAGAGAAAAAGCCGCTTAACTTGGAGAATGTCACGTGGATACTCAGTAATAGAAATTTGTATACACAAAACCCTAAATACCACTTCAAAATATGGATTTAGGGTAAAAAATCTTTCTTGAAATCATATATGCTGCTAAAAAGAGGATTTATAGACGCTCCAAACTTTAAAAAATCTCACATTTTTGCGGATTTCTTTCATTTCGATTCAATTTTAAGGTTGTTTTTCATAATACTCTGTTAATATTATTGTACGATTCTAAAACTATATTTAATTGCAAATAAAATGCGATAATCGATTATTTATTATAAGAAAAATTTTATCTCAGTAATCTGCTTTGAAAGTTAAGGCTATGCAAATTTTGTCTTAATATATTCCATAAGAAATATTTCTAATTTTACAAATACAAACCCAGTCTGAATTCAATCTACTAACCACTTTTCGACTCATTACTAATTTGGCGATGGCTTAAGGTCTTTTCGTATTTGCTTTTGGCCTATAAATCCGAAAATGATTTAAAAAACAACAGAAAGTACATATTGTTTTAAACTACATGTGTCTCTCGTATGATCATTTAGCTTGCCCTGTTTGTTTTTTGGTAAAATTTAGTAAGAATGATAAAATACAAGATTGCGCTGATTGATCTGAAATTCGGGAGAGTCACTTGGCTGTGACGTAAAGACTGATTTACTGGTGGGGAGAACTGGGAGGAAACACGTTGTTATACATGTTAGAAAGAATACGCACTAATATTGTTATAGCGTTAGAAAGAACACACACGATAGAGAAATTACAAACATACAAGGTTTTTGTAAACAATCTGCTCTTACGTAAAGAAAACCGTTGATTCTGACCGAATTATTAAGAGAGCTTTGGCGGAACTGCAATCTGCGCCAACTTCTTTTTTATTTTTTCATTTTTATTTTTATTTTTATTTTTCAGATAATGGACTAAAAGCTAAAAAATAATTAGGTAGACCCTAGATACCAGTCGTCTCTCTCCTCATCAATCTCGGGCGCTGATAAGTCCCGAAAATACGTTACCTATATTATTATTATCTTTCTTTTCAATAAAATCTTCCAACTTAGAAATTTTGTTTAATTATTTTTGACATTATTCAATACTTCACAAAACGTATGTATGTATGTCTGTAAATAATAAATGAAACGTGTAAACGAAAAGCTATTCATTTACCTAGCATCTGCTGGCATTTCTGAGTAGAGCCGACGATTAATTCCAATGACTTTTGTCTGATTGCAAAAAGGCGTGCGCACGCATAAGATCGTAAGATTGTCAGATGGAATTTTTTTTAGTCTCTTATATAACTGATGCAGCAGGTATTTCAAACAGATGTTGTTGTCGCAGTTCGTGTCATCGGAGGCGGTTAGCAAAACCAAACAACAATGCTAATAACTACTACACCTTAAAAAATATAGTAGTTGCTTACTTGCATACATACATACATATACACAAATGTATATATATGTATTTAATATGCCTTTATGTGCATATACACTAAATATATAGTGTCATTCATCTTAAAGGTCCCAAAAAAAAATTAGATGTTCACAATTAGTTAAATCAACATTTCACTGACAGCATTGACGGCGAATATCTTAAACGATCATCTTAATGACAGCAATAGTCGGCGCCGATATGTCTGACAATAGAAATAATATAGTAAAAACTGACCATGAACTAGAGTAGCCGAGGAGTGACAATTGCATTATATAAAGCACGTTGTGTATGACCGTCAAACCGTCAAAGGCGCATTCAAAAATTCAAACATGCAAACGTAAAAATACAATATGAATAGCATATAAAAAATAGATTTGTCAATATGTAAACAAAAAGACATTGTTAGTAGACTTTAGTAGCAGAGCGTCAAATTTCACACGGTCACTTTTTATTTATTTCAATTCCGGTCGATGCAGCGGTTGGTGTTCTTCGAATTTTCCCGTTTTTGTTTTTTTTTTTACGATTTTATGTTTTATGTAAGTTATTTGAATGATTGCGCCTATTTATGCGGCGTGTTTCGAATTAATTGCGTAGTACCTCTACGTGCACATGTATTTTATTACCATACATATTTGTTTGGCTTACTTTGGGTTTTCTGTCTGTGTCAATTAAGGTGAGGTTAAAAATTAGTATACCAAATTTTTATGTGCTAATAAAAAGAAGCAAATAAAAGTCATAAAATACATACATACATAACTAAGTAAAAAATTTGCATACAAATATTCTGTTTATTCAATAGTTATATAGACTTTGGTTGGTATTTCAATTTACTGATATTATTGGCTTGTGGTAATTAGATAAAATATGTGTATACTATATTCTTCAAAAAGAAAGTTAGTTGACAGTAAATTATCCTAGGGATTTTTTTCGCCCATGCTCTTGGTGGTAGTGGCGCCTGTATACTGTAAATACATTGTAGCGGGTATTTTTTTAGACGTGTGGTTTTTAAGAAGAAATAAAACTCATATAATTTAATGTTATGGCAAAGAATTTGGCTTTATTATAAAGATAAGGGTTTGTCATTATATTTTAAAAATGACTGCGGCAAGTGACCGCCGCGGCTGGCTCTAATAAATTCCAGTCGAGAGCCCCAATTTTCGACCACTTTTTGCAGCGATTGGGGCCATATGTCAGCAATAACGCGCCGAATATTCTCTTCGCGCCAATCGTCTCAGGCTTATCTGCCTACACAAGCAACTTCACATAACCACACACAAAAAAGTCCAGCGGCGTTAAATCGCACGATTTGGAGGCCACACCACAGACCCTCCACGCGAGATAATGCGCTCACGAAAAGTTTCCTTCAATAAATTTATTGTTTCGTTGTCTGTATGGCATGTAACGCCGTCTTGTTGGAACCAAATGTGGCGGCGTCTCAACCATGGCTTGTGGATTATCAACTTGGAGTGTTGCGACATTTTTGTTTATTAACGTACCCATTCAACCAAAAGTGAGGTTCATCGCTGAACAAAAATGTCGACCGAATATTGAACGCAGCGTGCGATGCGTTGCGGCAACCAAAGCATTATTTTGGTAATAAAATTTTCACGATTTGCAAACATTTTTCCGAAATAAGTCTGTTCATTATGAAATGACAAACTAAACTGAGTATAAATCAAGTAACAGCTGCCAAAAAGACCAACTCGGAAAAAAGTATTGCCTCATTGAAAACCACACGCCTGTACATACATACATATATGTATATTTTATATTTATTTATACAGCTTTTGATTAATACAAGCGATTTATATATACTAGATATGCACATATGTAAATATTTTGCCCCTATATTATCTATTTTGGTGATTTTGTATTTCTGTTAC
Source organism: Anomoia purmunda (assembly GCA_951828415.1). Classification (NCBI taxonomy): domain Eukaryota; kingdom Metazoa; phylum Arthropoda; class Insecta; order Diptera; family Tephritidae; genus Anomoia; species Anomoia purmunda. The sequence goes on along the minus strand of OX639996.1, from coordinate 26,899,841 downwards.
GCGTGCGCAAATCAATCCTCTTTTTGAGAAATACCAACTCGGGCTAGGGTATGACCCCGCTGTAATACTGCCTAAGGAAAGTAGATTACAAAGAAGTTGCATGCCGGTTTGAGTCTTGTGGCAACGAATGTTAGCTTTTTTCACCATACTAAAACTTAATTGGATCAAATTGAATTCCAATATAAATGATAACGTTAAATTTATTCCGGTATGATAAAATAAGCTGAAATATAATGATAGTGGAACGATGAAAGTATGAAAGTATCTCCTTTGTTTTCTTCGTTCATTCCGCTGTCAATCAAAAACGTTTTGCTCAGTACGCAGATATGTAAGAAAACTCACACGATTGATTGAATACTGAATATTTTGATTTAGCCGATTTTGACAGTTCTCAACTACAAGTAGACCAAACTTTTTTTTGTATATTTATTTATTAAGCCTCTGCCTATAAATAATATTTTAACACCTTAGCAAAATTAAATTACGTTTCTTACTGCAATATTGGATGTTATTCATTCTTTTTTTTTACTGAATTTGGGATCTGTAACTTCACCGCAGAAAGGCATAATCTTGTATTCTATCATTCTTGGAAAATAAGAACAAAACCAAAAAATAATATTATTATAATAATATTTCTTTCTCTTCTTCATCAGCTTTAAACATTTTACTCTCCATTATTTATTTTTGTAGAACTGTTCTGTTTATGAAGCTTTTGTTTTGTGTACTTTTTTATTATTTGAATTAGCTACAAAACTGCATACCTGAAAAGTTTATAAAAATTCTGATTAATAAGTCTGAGCATTTGAGGAATATTTTTTTTTTAATTTGTATGAATTTTGTAAAAAGTTTGAAACTATATGATACAAATATACTAATATAATATAGTTTTCATGAGTCCATAAAAATTCCTTAATATAATATAATATAAAACCGCCCATCAATATACAAATAAAACCATTTCCGTGTGCAGTAACTAAGAAATTTCCATGCATTGACGAATTGGAAGTTAAAATAACAAGTTTCCGAAACTCAAAATTTTATGACTTTACATGTGTTAAAATGTAAAGGTATGGTTGAATCATCGACCTTGATTGCCAATGACGTTGTTTTCAAAGGTGTTCCTTGTCTGTAGCAACTTTTGATCGCATCCAATGTAAATATGTAATATTTGTATGTAAAAAATATGCCAATCTGCGTTTATAAAACTTTACTACTAGCGGCCAAAATTTTATAGATATATATATATGTATATATATATATACATATATTTATGTACATGTAGCCATATACATATGCACAACAAAACTATCAGCCGCAGATCGATTGCAGTGGCTGATCTTTCATTTTACATTGACGTGTGGACGAAAAATGTAGTCTTCTTTATTGCACAAAAAGTGGTTTCAGTTGCAGTCTGCTCCTTGGCAATGTCTTGTTTTCGCCGGACAGTGCAATTCAAGCGGTTCAAGGGCAAACAACTTTTTGTATCGTAAATTTCCAATAGTCGGCCTAAACTTATCTTCCACATACTATGTATGCTTGCGAAACTCCGTTTTCATACACATCCGCAGTGAAATTGTTGTGCAGTTTTTTCTTATCGTTAAAGGAAACATTACAGGCAAGAGAGAAGCCTAACAAGTGTTGTTTTATCTAAAGCGTGTTCTATCAAAAATGACTAAACAAACTAGTCCTTTGAAGTCAAATTCATATGCCAGAAATTAACAAGTAACACTTATTTTCGAAAACATAATACTTATGTAATTTATAAAAAGAGCCAACTAAAACTTTAATTTATAACTACTCTCCTCTACTATGGCTAAGTGATTTCTTACTGTGGGAACTACCATATTAACCTAACCTAAGTAATTACTAAAAAACATAATAGTTACAAACCACTGCTATTTTGTGAGATTCTTGTCAATCTTGATGGTAAAGATTGACCATATTTTCTACACAATTCTGGAGAAAAAGTCGGCCAAGTTTCAAATATTAAGTTCTTTAATCCAGTCAAATTTCGTGAGCATCTTTCACTTACCCGAGTTTTGAGTTATGCAAATGCCCATACATTTTCCATAATTTGATAGACCTGGAATTTGATTTCTTTTTGCCGATGGTGGGCAGCCTATAGCCAAATTACAATCAGCAGGCATGACTTCTTCCGATCATATTCTACTAATGAGCTGGTGCATGCACCTTACCAGCTCCTCGCTGCCAAACTTGAATGGCTCAGCTGGGAGCCCGTCAGAAGCAGCGGCATTGTTTTTTCGCCGTGCTGTTGCCACATCGTACGGGCTCCCTGAAAAAAAAGCGACGGTACGTATCTAACGAGAAATGTGTTCCCATTGCCCGCAGATATCGTTGCTGTTGCCTTGTGTCAATGGGCACACACGTTTTGTTGCTCAGAGACGTCAGTAAAAAGTTTTCAAAAATCAACGGTAATTTGTAGTTAAAATAAAATTGCACACTAAAACTAAATGTGCTATGAAACTGCGTACTTAATTTTTTCTTTAAAAATACGTTTTACAAATTTTAAAATATTATATAAAGTTTGTTGAATTTTTTCTGTCATTTGAACACAGTTTGAAAATTGGATTAAATCGTTGTTTGTGTAGAACAAAAATTATCTAAATTAAATTAAGAAAAATAAATACTCAAAACTTGTATCAACCATTCAGAGAAAGCAGAAGTAATATTTTCTTTAAATTTTCGCCAAAAGAGCTATTATATTTACAGTGATAATGCAATTAACACTACATAAACATTGTTTTTGCGTTTTTTAAGAGATAATATACTCTGACTTCACACAGTTTTGAAGAATGTTTGCATATGCGATATATATGTACATGCAAAATTCTGGACGAGTAAATATACAATAGGGTGATTCACAATTTGTTGTATTTGGTCTTCTAATTTGTAAATATTGTAAGTTTTGTAAATACAACATTAAATATACTAGAAGAACAGAAATCTATTAAGGGTAATCCCAATTCAGTGCAAATGGGCTTGCATTTGCATATTTTGATGCAGTTGCACGCATATTATGTATGTGTAATGCCATGGTGATTTCCAAATGCTATAATGCTAGACTGTCTGCATGTAATCGCAAATTGATCTATCGAAAATTTGTATTTGCTTGGCAGAGACGGCAGTTATGCCAAAAAAACACATTGTAATAAATGTTTCTTTCTGATCTTCTGTTTTTCCGATAGGGTGTAAAGATGATATATATTGGAACGATTTCTCGTCATCCCTTGTCATTTTTCGAAAACGAAACCGGTTTGTCTCCAAAGTAAACTCGACAGAAGATGGAAAATTTTTCTAATATACATACATCAAAATAAATGTCTAAAACTGTAAATTCCAATATTGGTTTTCGATTAAATGAACAACAAATGAAATGAAAGCTTACTTTTTATAGCAATTTGTTATCGATAAAATTCGGGTTTTATGTGAGTATATCGAACACTTAATCAAAAGGAAAGTCTGGTGATCTATCGCTTACTTTTTCTGGGTGCGCTCACTGTTCGCTCTATTTATTTTCCTAAGCACACAATAAATCGCGAAGGTGCCTTAATTTCAAGTCGGCATTTAAATGCTCCGCCTAGAATTGTTCTATAAAAAATACAACTTTTCGTGCTTCTCTTTAGAAAACTTCAAAGAATAATACCCAATTGTGTATTTAAATATTTTTAGTTTTAACTATTGTTTATGGGTGTATTTTTTGTGGTTTTTAGAGGACCCATAAAAAATAGTTATTAATATAAAACAACAGGGTTTCCGATTGTACAATATTGATTTTCAAGGACTTATAAAATACATGGGAAACCTTGAGCGCTGTTAGCAACTTCTAAATATTTTTTAATTACCAACAAAATTGGGGTACAGTTTTGTTGATATAAAACAAACCTAGCGGGTGAGGGTATTAAGATTCCGACTTTACTTTTTTTGAACCACCGTGGTGTAAATAGTGAGAGTATGAAAATTCCGGCGTTTACTCGTTCCTACCATCCATTTTTGGAACACCCTAATGTACATACGCACACGAGTGAGACTGCCACTCTGAGCCATATTTTTCGTCTTCAAAAGCTTTCCTGCGCACCAGTGTACATAGTGTACGCGTCTGTTGCTTTGTAGAAGAATGCGTAAAACCTCTGAAAGTTTACTCTGCACCCTATTGCCTATGTACTTAGCATACATTTCAGTCACTCGCACGTTGCAACCGGGAGAATTAACCCAACTTATAAAAAAATTCTTGCATTAGTTGCAAAAACAATTGAAATGCCACCTGTTTCCATTATTTGGTGCGTGCAATCTTTCTCGCTGTCTATGTCAAGAGTTATTTTTGTGTTGGTAAAGAATGTTGCCGCCTCAGGCGCTACTGTCATGCTGTTATTGCCGGCTCTAGTTGTTATTGTTGTTTTCCGCATTGTTGGCAACTTTGCGAGTTTGCTGTCATCATTGCAGTTTTTTGACTTAAGAATTGTTGTCGTTGCCTTATATTTTTACACATATACATATGTATGTATGTATGTATGTTCGTATGTATGGTGTGTATGAATAGATGTATAATATTTTGTTTTTGTTAAGCTATGGTATATTTATATAATCTTCGTATTCACCATGTGCAACAATTTTTAAGGACTTAATTTTAGCATCACTTTTGCAACGAATTATGTGTGAAGTTCTATGTAGCGGAAAAAGTTTAAGCACCTGTGGAATTGTGAGCACATTCATATACATATACATACATACACACATACATATGTACACTCGACTGGCGCACAACTCGTACTTATTATTCATGAACATCGTTTTTTTTTACAAAATAATCCCAACGTGCATTAAAAACATACGACTGTAGAAGTTATCTTATTTGTTACTGCCTTGTGTCGCCTGGTCGGATACTTTACAAAAATTAATTACACATATTTCTTTTGTTCATTTAAGCTGCGAGACATTTTTTGTTTTATTTAGCGCTATGGTGATTGTTTCAACGACCGCACCATCCGCAAACTAATAAACTCAAGTATCATAATTCATTTTTATTTTCATCGTACAATATATCACGCTGGAGTAAGAGTGTAAGAGTAAGAGTGCAGCGGCAATGAATGGTGAATAATAGCGCGAAAATTATTACTACCACGGCACTGTTTTATTCTTTTGTTAGAGGCCGCATGGAATGGTTTATTGAAATTTAGTTTTTATTAGAGTTAGTGGCATTGCAGGGTCAGTTATCATTGTAGATTATTTGTAGGATAAAGTTGTGGGACCAATTTTAATGTGGCTTAAAGGTAGCCCTGATAAGTACATAGTACTAGCGTACCCGGCTTGCGTTGTTGCGCCAATAAAGAACAAGTATTTTAATCCAGTGCTTTTGGGCATGCCATATTTTGTGTAAAAATAAATACATTTTTAAAAAGCCCTACTCGAGAGCATTGTAATTACAATTAATAATAATATTAATAATAATTTGACGCTTACATCATAGCATATTGTTTGACCGAACTTCTCCCACAATTTGTGGTGTGCGTCTTGATGTTCTAATACAAATTGAGGGACCTACAGTTTTACGCCGGCTCCTAACAGCGATTTTTTTTTGTGAGAAGTTTTTTCATGGCAAAACTACACTCGGAGGTTTGCCAATTTTTGAACCTGGGACCCACCGAATGAAGCGCGCATACGCCACGCTCTCGGCTACGGCGGCCGCTTATTACAATTGGCCGCATAAAAACATGAATTTTCAAGATTTAGTCCACAAACTTGCAGTACTGGAGTGCCCTTGGCAGTGGTCGATCAGTCACTGGAAAAGTCGATGAAATATTGCAAATGGTTGAGCAATAACGGCATACAAGCTGTCATGAAATAGCGAAGGCATCAAACTTCACATGTCAATTTGGAATCGTTTAAAACGAGCACCACACTGAGCATATGACTTAAAACCGAACGTCGCCAGAGGATCAGCTTTCATCAAAATTAGGCAGGAAACCAGTTTTCAGCGAAAAAATCAAGAGCGAGCTTGGGGATGGAGTCTGATGAGACTTCCCAAATACATTTAATATTTTGGCAAAGTGCCCGGCAAAGGCTGGTTGTATGTATTTTATATCGAGACATTCGGGGATACATAGCTTGCATACACCAACCGTGACTTATTTTGACCAACATGTCAAAATGTGTCTTCGTTTTTCAACTTGGGAAAAGTTGAGTATATTAAACATATTTCTTCATCAACCTACATTTGGAATGTTGACGAATGAATGTTGAATTATAGCACAAAAAGGAAAATAGCTGAACGGGGCTCCCTTATAAATGTCCCTTGCGCCTCCATATTTCCTTTTTCCAAAGAAGAATAATCATCCACTTCTTATAAAGGGTGCACCGGCAAGAAAATGAAACCTCTCGAATCTAAGAAAATATGGTGTCTAAAAAACAACGGCCGTATTAAACTAGCGACTCCGAACAAAGCATAATTTTTGAAGGATCTGATGGAAAAGAGGAATTATCTGTGTGCAATTCTTTTTAATAAACACTGGTGATTCAGGGGAACCTTACATGGACTGCATGTTTGCAATGTGAAGTGATCTGGGCTCATTGCTTTGCTACTTCTGCATATAAAGCTTATATTGACATTTTTGACATTTTGAATTGGTAATTTAAAGAGATAGATAATTTTTTAGATGAATTTCGGGCTCTTTTTAGCCTTAAAGTCGTTTTTGAAATTCATACGAAGTCAGGGAGGCTATATTGTTAATTTCAATTTATAGGCGTAGTAAAATTGTTTACATATTTAGTGGGGTTTTAATTTAAATAATTTTTAAAGAATTTTTTTAAAACATTAATATCGTGTTGGTAATATGGTATAATAGACTCGCGTGTTTTTTATGCTGCTACTATTTGACTATTTTTAGTTTTTTCATAATCAATTCTTTATTGCTAAGAATTTTTTGTCGGAAATTCTCCTAACCAATATTTCATGCATGTGGTGGCGTGCATCACATTTTGAAACCTTCGTTATGACACACAAAAAATAGGTATTCCATATTACCCGAACTTACTCTACTGCTGCCATGCCAACTGAAGTTTGTAATATTTTTCCAACAAATTTAGATTTGAAATTTCCTTAGGTTGCTTAACCATTGTTTATTTAATATATGCCACTTCTAAAGTAAAACATAAATATTATATGAATATCATCTAATTGGGTACTTAGGAAGGAAAATTTGGTGTCAGCACCTCATTCGGCAAGAAGACAAATTTTGGAAGGTGCCCGAAACCTATCTCGGATTCTTTTTTTAATCACCTTGATGTACATACATAAAATATTTCTTATAATTTTATGGTATATTTTACGTCTTGTACCACAATATTTTGGCTTAACATTGGGCTAAATTTAAATGCCGGACACACTACAACGTAAATTACACTTTCCATTCTTAATTTGTATTGACAGCTCTGTAGCCATAGGGCTGCTTAGTTCTTTGATCGAAGGAAAAAATGTAAGAGATTGTGTACATTTTTAATACATTTGAAGAAGGGGCTCGACTCTTTAAAAGGGTTCAGTGATGTATTTTTTAAGCTGTAATAACCCAGGCATGTCGTTTGGGATTTTGCAAGTTATTAGAGGCTCATTGAAGAAGGGGCTCGACTCTTTAAAAGGGTTCGGTGATGTATTTTTTAAGCTGTAATAACCCAGGCATTTCGATTGGGATTTTGCAAGTACACATATATTTATTTATTCATCAATTAAAGTACAACTCAAATAGTTTACTAAATACTAAGGCTCACATTTGACCATATTCAGTTTTGAATTAAAAGTTTCTCGCGAGTTGGAGAATATGTCCAAATTTTTACAAACTTGATTAGACTACTTTATAGATACAACGTGTAAGCGGTTCATTAAGCCTAAAACTCGTCCTGCGATAAAGGAAATGGAACATATTGCTGGGTCTAAGTGTTTGAGGAAGGCAATTAAAAAATATTAGCTCCAGTAAGAAGCGGCACTTGATATGATTCTTCACTATGTCGCTTATAAACATTACTAAGAAAACTTTTCTTCGCATTTCTAATGTTGGTAATGCTAACAAAAGGGATTTACTATTAAATTTAGACAAACTACAAGGCCAAAGAAGGAAGTTAATGGCAAATCTAGTGAAACGTTTCTGTACTTCCTCAATTATCAAAAAGTAACCGATATAGAATGGATCCCAGATGATGCTGCATTGCTCGAGCTTTGATCTGACAAGAGATAAATACTAATTCTTTAGCGTAAACAGATACCGAAATCCCTTTAAATTCTTCGCAACGAAGCCGAGCATAGACCTAGACTTCGCAATCATAAAGTCTGTATATTTCGAACGCGACATTTTCGGGGTAAATATGATTCCCAAATCATTAGTTTCATAAATTTTTGAGAGGGTAGCAGTGCCCAACTTATAATTGAAATCAATCGCCACTTTGCGTCTAATGAATAACAAATACTGGCATTTACCAGCATTAAGTGGTAAAGAGTTAGCATGGCACAAGTTTCCAATCTTGCTAAATCCTCTTCAAGTCTGATGCTGTCAGTTACGTTGTCTATATGAATGCATATTTTTAAGTCATCTGCATGCATTAGACAACGCGATGTCAAGAAAACATCTGGAATATCATTAATAAAGATTAGGAAAAATTATGGCCCAAGATGGCTGCCTTGCGTTAAACCTGAGGTAACTTTAATTATATCAGATTTTATATTGTTGATACGAACAAAATGAGTCCTATCATTCAGATAAAATGCAAACCACTTAAGTAAGTTTTAAACAAGTCCAATTGAGTCCAACTTTTTAGTAGAATCCCATGGCTGAACACTTCGAACGCATCCGAAAAGTCAATGAATACGACATCACACTGTTTGCCAGCTTCAAATTGTTCTGAAGGTAGCAGTAGATTTACCCTTAACAAAGCCGTGCTGATACAGAGAAGAGAACCAAATCATAAACCAGTTTTTCAAAAACTTTAGATATACAGCAGATTTTGTACATTGGACGATAATTTTGGACATCCAACCTGCTTCCAGACTTACGAGCGATTTATTAAAGATTATCGTTGACGATTGGGCTAACGATGTAGCACAGTTTTTTTTTAAATAAAATAGGAGGGAAACCATCTTCCCCATGCGTTGAGTCACTTGTCAAGGCCGAAAGGTCACCTAATACTTTTTTTTTTAGATGAGAGCTGGAAATCTTTAAATGTCAGTTAGCTGTCAGCTTTCAGTATACTAGGACTGCTATCGTCACACTCACATGTAATGCCGCGTTTTTTAATCTCATTGAGCTGTTCCATTTTCTGAAACACATTTATGTACCACAATATTTTCTTAAAACTTATTATACGCTGCTGGGCCGGCATATAAAGGCTCATAACTTGCAACGCTTTGAAAGAAAATTACCTCACATAGTTTTATAATTAGATCAGGCATGGCGTATGAGCAACATCTATGAATAGCGATGCATAAACCACAATGCATACACATTTCATGCAAGTAAGCAACATATAAACACTTTATACACATACATAACTGTATACATACATAACTATATATATACATAGAAGAGCAGCAGAAGGACTGCCACAATCTACATGCATCGTAAAAAATCTTAATCACTTTGTTCCACACATCATTCCATTTAATTTTGCTGGTTAAACACAGTATAGGTATGTACTTATTCCTGTAAGTTCACATGCATTTACGTAAGTAATTATGTAAGTGCGCTTACATGGACGTTATGTGCTGAGTTGGTTTATTCGAATTTGCTATGACGCTTTTGACTGCCTTTGTATGATGCTTTATCGGAGCTGTTTGCATATCTACGCTAAGTTATGAACTTTGTACCTAAGTAAACTTAATGTGGAATGAAGCAAAACAAAATTTAAGCAGCAAGGAGCACAACAGCTACCACTGCTAGCTAACTATATAAAAACGAAACAACGTCAGAAAGAGTAACAAGGAATGTTTGGTAGGTAGATGTGTGTGTAAAAGTATGAAGAAGAAAAACAGTATCAGCATGCAACATTAACTTTTTAAGTGTATCCGTCTCAAAAATAAAGCGTTCTACTTTTGAGCATGAAGAGAAATACAGTTACTCAAATAATTGGCCAAATGGTAGGTATGTATTCGCAATGGTAATAAATATTTGCAATGTTTTTCATGATACATTTTTTTTCTTTAAGTTTTTAAAAGAATAAAGTTCACCCTTTAACAAAAGTCATAAAAAACTCAATAAATTTTCATGAAATTTTCAAACATTTTTATCAGAACTTTTAGAAAACCTTTAGGTATGCAGTTTCGAGGCCCGTCTAGCATAATAATGTGCAAGTCAAAGTGGCTAAAAATGGCGGTGGATATTATTTTTAAAATTTGGCGACATTTTTTTATTTTTTTTTCGGACTTAAAAGTTTGATAAATATTTCATTGAATTTTTATGCATTTGGTACAAAGTTTGAAATTTTAATTTATATAATTTTTGTTATAGAACAAACTAAAGTTTTATAAAAAAACTAATAAAAAAGACTTATACCCACTTGAGAGCAAGCCGGTTATCTATCTATTTAATTCAGAGTTTATTGGTTAAATTTGCATGCACATCAGTAGGTTGGGGATCTACTCAGAATTAAAAATATAGATATTTAACCTAGCAATGACTCAGGGTTAAATTGTTAAGTTTGTGACATTCTGTCATAAATAAAAAAATAATAAATTTGATAAAAAACGGAAAACGGAAAAAAAATTTGAAATTAACCGCTTTTTTTTCGACAATGGTGAGGAGCTTTGGCAAAGCGAAGCGATGACTTCTCATCTCAACAGTCATTTAAATCAATATTTATCTTCAGTTACTTTTCTTGCTATATTTTTTTATGCTATTGCATTTTTTTTTAGCTTTTCGCATTCTGTTTTTGCTTTTTTTTTACATATTTTTTCCATTGCAACAATAGTTCGTTATACTAAAATTTTTAGTGTTCGCTGTATATGGAAAAAATTGTTCTTTATACCTTAGTATTCTCTATATGGAGTGTACGTTATATCCAAACTCGACTGTATACGGGGTTTTCCGCACATACGATAATTTTGTTTATAAATGTGCTCGCTAAGTTTGGTAGTTAGTACGATAAGATTTATAACAGTTGAAATCGCACATCAACTGAAGCATAACGGTATTTGTGAATTAAATTTACGAAAAATTAGGAGCTTATTAATTTTTATTTATTTTCAGGTTTTTACATTAACATTCTTATTTAGCATTCAACAAAGGCATAGGTTTAATAAAAATCAATGTTATAAAAAATATCAAATTTTAATAGTTTTAATTTTCGCCGACGCTTTTATTTAACAGACGTGATGAGCTGAGGGTAAAACACTAGGTCGGGTTTTTCGAAGAGCGGGAAAAGAAAATAATAAACAATTTTATTAGAATATATTTTATTTAAAATAAATTCAGAAACTCAATTTACCGCGTCAACCTTCTGTGAGGATCGCGAGAGAATAGAAGGAAACAACGGCTTTCTTAAACTTCAGAGAGGCCCAAGTTTTTGACGAAAGCGGTAAGTCAATGTTGCTATTTTGGCGAACGGAGTGAACAAGGTGTTTCAGTTTCGACGAATATTTATTGTGATACTTTGATGGTATGCTATTCTTAAAACAAAGATTTTGGAAACAATACAATTTGATTGTGGATATGCAAAGGGGCTCATGGCAATAAAATTTCTGCAAAATAATTCAAGTTTTTAAATTCAGAGTGGTCAATTTCGATACAGTCGTAACTTGGTTCGCGCATTTCGAAAGATTATGTGCCATTTACTAGGCGCCTAAACAGTACAATTTTCTACAAAAGATTCAATTGCATTATGCACGGTCTGGAAATAGATATGTTACTTTAATCTTATTTATGAAGGTCGGAAAAATTAAACAAATATGCCAGCAATGCTATTCCAGTTTTTGAGGTCGATTAGATTACAAATACTTTCCTAATTACATGCAAACTTAAAAATTGAGTGTGTCTATTAATTTCTAATATAGCCAAATGAAAAACTTATTGAATTGATAGAATATTTAATATTGAATGAAATAGTTTCATAAAGTGTCAATTATGACAACCATGTAGCTGCGAACACAATTCGCACCGAACTATCACTCTCTGCATTGGCTTGCCCATCATGTGTGGGTTTTTCGATTCGATTTCTCAACGTTGTTCAAACGTAAATCGATTAATTTCGTTCTATCAAGATTTTCAGATGCAAAGAGCTGTCACTGTACCCTTCGGAATATGACCTGTGTATGATTGAAGAGATAAGCTATCCAGTTGATCGGACGATAATAGTTTAGTTGCTATCTGATCCATGTTCTGAATGAGAAGCATTTTATATATAGGTAGATCGTGGTTGGAACAGAGTCATATGGAACTCCCAAGATAGCTGGAGCTCCTCGTTTACTATTAGTGGATATTTGATTCAAATTACAGCATTCACGTGACGAGAGTTGGTAAAAATGGTAATTATCTCTAAGTGAATGTCGCTTAAGTGCTGTATGTACGTTGTCGTAGTGATTGTTTGGTGTAGGCTCGATGGGATGCCTTCTGAGAAGCGACGTCCAACGAGAAACTGTTTGCTGAGCTCCTTATCGTCCTTGCATGCTAGCCAATTGGTGTATGTGGGATTCAGCCGACATCAGAGGCATCCTGCCACAGTCAGGAGTGTAACGTTTTGTGAAGTCTGTAGCTTCTGCTGACACCTACTAGTCCCCGGCACCCGAATTGGTGCAGCATAGTTTCTACACTTTCCATTCCTTCTTTATCCCTGCGGACCGATTTCTGGGGATGGCATATAGCAGGGGCCTAAGGCTACGGATGTGCTGCGAGGATCATTTCTGGGCTTGCAGTTGATAGCAAACTTCGAGGTACTGCTAGAACTCAATGATTTAATGGCAGATTCAGTATAGAGATTCAAAGAACGGTGTCAGCGATAGCTGTCAATTTAGCATGCAAAATATAATAGAATTTATATTGTCAAAAATAAAACTATGCAAGGAAGAGACTATTCTTATTTGAATACACGCTCAATATATCATTTGATTTATCGGAAATGGTTCAAGGTGTGTAATAATTGGATTTAGCAGTTTTTTGTAATATAATGTTATTATTAATTATTATTTTACTTGCTCGATGCAGCCACTCCTTCTCATTCCAAAGATATTAATATGCCATACGAGATAAAAAACAGATTTAGCAGATTTACATTCTACTCGTACTTAAGCCGACGATATGTACCTTTAAATTATTATATGTAGAAAACGTTACCCTGTCTAATAAAAACTTTAGCTTCAATTTCTACTCTGGGAATATTGTTTCCATATTCTATATTTTCTATAGTTTTCTAGACGCGAAATGACCTGCCACAAACTATAGTACAATTGTGTAGTCGGCAAATGTTTGCTTTTTTATGCTACCGTCAGTGTCACTTCTCATTGCTGCTATTCGTTTTGTGGTTACTGTGAATGAGTACACTCGAGTATGCGACTTTATCATTTTGATTTAAATGTTTGCGCGTTGCTTTCCAAATTATAAAACTACTATGTACATATATGTACATATGCAAGATGTGTGACTTTGTATGCGTGTATCTAAATATTAGCTTTTGCATACAAAAATTCTTTTATATAAATACTCGCACATACATACATACATATGTATTAAAATATATCAATGTGTATAAGGACATGCATGTGGATTTGAGTGGTACTATTGCTGTTTTGGAATGTTGAAGTTCAGACGCGGTTGCTGTGCATGAAGAATGAATGCTTCAAATTTTTAAGTGGCAGTTGAATGTTGCATACGCGGATGGACGCTGACAAGTGGGATGTGGGAGTAACCTGCTTCATCTGCTTACACAATTGCTACTCTTCACTTCACCAAGCCATTTATTTTGTTATTTTAGTTCTTTTCTTTTTCGTTAGTTGACCGCAGACTCTTATTGTCTAAAACATTTTTCCGCGTAACTGTGTTAGTAAAAGCACAAATGTGCATACGTTTGTATGTATGTAATTGCACGTGCTCTTCAAAAAATGATTAAGTCAAAATAACTAATGTTTGAAGAAAGAGAAAAACAAAAAATGCAGCCTAGTTTCAATCAATGATATAAAGCATGTATAGCATTTTTCGGCAAAAAAATTACAACAAATTATGTAATCAGCTTGCGCTCGAAGGTAAATATGTGAATGGCCTATATGTTTAGTATATAATACAGATATTGATAATTTTTGAGTTATTACATTTTTGTATAAATATGTATACAGTCACTGCATGATTTTTTTTTCGCTGTTATTGTCAGAGGTAAAGAAAATGCAACAGAATGAAATTTGCTAAAACAAATGCAAATTAGAAAAGTATTTATGTGCGCGCTTTTGTTAACATGTCTAATGCGCAATTGTTTATACTAACAATTTAAAATATAGAAACAAGTACATACATATCTACATGTGCTACATACATATTTTTCTATTATGAAGTTAATAAGAGATACAAAAGCGTTCACATTTCAGAGTAAAGTCAATTGGCTGGAGATTAGCGCGCATCCTCTTTACTCCATTTGTAATTTAATATTATTTTTGTTTTTAAATGATCTTATTAAAGTGGTAAGAAGAAAGTCACATAACATTGATAACAATGATAGAATAAAAGATTGCGCCTTTGCCGCATTGACAAAGTGACAGATCTCGCCATTTGTAAATTAGTATACGGGGGAAAGAAGAATGAATAGTTTACAATATTTCGGCGAAAAACTTGTTTTAATTGTGCTGAAGTGTAGAAAGATGATTTAATGGCAGAGATTTAGTAGATAAATCTACAAAATACTAAAAAAGTGGCTCTTTGTCCCCATTTGTAAAAAATCTTTACATAGTTGCAGTTGAGAATTGTCAAAATCGGCAAAACTTTAGTAGTGGTACCTCTAAAGGCGTCACCTTCTGGATTCAGTACACCGCAACACATTAACCTTCTGCTGCTTAGATCCTTCTTGAAAATGTCGTCGGTACTTAGTTGAGGTAACAAATGCGAAAACTTAATTTTGTTACAGGCGAACTTATAGGATTTACAGGGTTTTTTCTCTCTTACTCATTGCCGTGTGCGAGAAAGAAAGATAAAAATATGTAAGGCTTATATGTGTGCGTCCATATGCAAATGTCTTCCTGGTTGATTTCCGAACATTTTGAGTCAAATTAGACCATCCTAACTGAAGAATTGAGGGAAATATAGAACTTTGAAGGTGAATATCCGAAAAATTACCAATTGAGAAAAATCAATTTGAAGTTGAAAGTTGTCCCTTGTGGGCCCATTTATTTATTTTTTTCAAAAAATAAAATTAATTACTTCTATTATACCTAGGAAGCTAAATTTGGTGTCATTCGACGCGTAAATGTATGTAGTTTCATAATAAACCATAATAAAAAATTACGAAATTCGATCCATGTATCGAAAAATCTATATATCTCGGAAATTAGATGCGACAAAGTGGGCCCTTTTCACGTGGACGCACACATATGCTCTGCACATCTGGCGTACAATTATAAAGCCTTTGTATTTGATAATTTAGAGTTCAATCTGGAAGTTGTACATACATAAGTTGAAAATCGTATATGTGTTTAGAAGTCATAAAAAATTCGAATTTCAAATGGACGAAAAAGATGCCATACTTTTTTGATTGCGTTCACAAACTATTTATAAACTGAACTAATTGAGCTCATAGAGACCTTAAAAAAAATCGAATTTGATAAAAATGTTGATGTATCTATCCATTATTGTCTGAAAAAATATAGATTTTTTTGACTCAACCATCAGAAAAACATAAAGAAAAGATTTAAAGAGGAGTGACAATTCAATTCAAAAACATATTTCGCTTTTTTAAAATACTTTCCGTTTGATACCCATATTATTACAATATGATATTACCCTGTAGTAAAAAATTATCAATTGCTAAAACTAGATGACTTTTTACTAACTATTTTGTAGTGATTTAAAATAAAAACCCATTTTTATCAAACACCCAGAAACACATTACATTTTTAGTAAGTTGTAAAGTCATGTTTCTACGGAAAAATTTAATTAATTAATAATAATAACTATAATAATTTAAGGAAAATGAATTTTTATGAAATATTTGAAGAAATAAATACTGCTACTTAACTTGATTGATGATGAAATGCATTGTTTCGATCTTTAATTTATTTTGTGTGTATATGGTAATAGGTAACTGGTTTTATTTCGAGCAATTTTGATTAACTACTAATAGGCACAAGAAAAGTTAATAAATAATTAGTTTACCTTTAGTAAAGAAGAAGCTACCAAAGGCTAATTTTTACAAATAATAGTTAGATAGTAGTTAGCAGTCACGTAATGCAGAGGTAATCAAGGCTGATTATTTTCGGTCATCGCTATCCAAAAATAAAGAGTGTTTTTTTAGGACGTATAGTTTTCAATGAGGCAATACTTTTTTCGGAGCGGGTCTTTTTGACAGCTGTTACTTGATTTATACTCAGTTTGGTTTGCCATTTCATAATGAACATACTAAATCCGAAACCACGTTTGCAAAACGTGCAAATTTAATACCAAAATAATGGTTCGGTTCGCGCGAAGAAGCTCACTTTTGGTTGCATGGGCACGTTAATAAACAAAATTGTCGCATTCGGAGTGTTGATAATCCACAAGCCATTGTTGAGACGCCGTTACTTCCTCAAAAAGTCATTGCTTAGTGTGCTCTATGGGCAGAGGGAATCATTGGTCCATATTTCTTCAAAAATCAAGCCGGCCATAATGTTACAGTCAATGAGGAACGCTATAGAGCCATGATTAATGACTTCTCCGTACCTGAATTAGAGAATGTTGATGTACCTGAATTGGAGAATGTTGATGTGGACGACCTTTGGTTCCAATAGCGCATGCCATACAGTCAACGATACAATAAATTTATTGAAGGACACTTTTGGTGAGCGCATTACCTCGCGTCGTGGGCCTTTGGCATGGCCTCCAAGATCGTGCGATTTAACACCGCTGGACTATTTTTTGTGGGGTTATGTGGATTTGCTTGTCTACGCAGATACGGTGCGTTATTGCTGACATACGGTCCCAATTGCTGCAAAAAGTGGTCGAAAATTGGGCCTCCCGGTTGGAATTTATTCGTGCAAGCCGCGGCGGTAACTTGCCCGAAATTATTTTTAAAACATAGTAACAAACCCTTATCTCTATAATAAAGCTAAATTCTTGGCCATAACATTAAATTATATGCGTTAAGTTTGCTATTCTCAAAGAAGATATACAATTAATAGTCAGTACAAGTATTTTCGTAAACAGATTAAAAAAGTTGGGTTTAAGCTACCTTCATTTCCTGCAGGGTAATTACATGAATGGTAAAATATTTTTCGATGAAAGTATTCTTTAACATCTTTCTCAAATATCTTCCACTTAATATTGATACCGCTATACTTTACTTACATATTTGAATACATTTAATTTTTCGGATTGGTGGCGACTCTTTAAAACATAACCAACCTACCTAGGAACATTCTCTTGGTTTCGCTAAAGCTGCCTTGAAAATGTCAACAAAATTGGTTCAGTGGTTTCGCAGTCTATAGGCAACACGTCCATCCATTTTTACATACATACATATGTATATATACAGACGAAAATACACATATTTATATTTTTATACATATTAAAATAGTTGAAAACGAGCTCACAGTTCTATTTGCTGCTTTGTGAGACTACGTATGTATGTAAGCATCTAACTGTGTAGAAATTTGCTATAAATTCCACATTGTTTACAAACAATTCAAATATGAACGCCATAAATAAAAGTCAATTTTATGTAAGAACTTTCGCCAAGACAATTACATACAAAACAGTTGTAGCCGGTAGCCAAATTCTTTCTTGTTGTTACTGCTGTCAGCAATACCATTATGATTTTTGCTATACATATGTACCTACATATGTATTGTTGTTACAAACTGCCGTTAACCAGCTTCCTTTCAACTGCTGACATTGCAATTAACTAATTCAATAAGTATGTTGTTGACATTTTAGTTTTGTTGCTAATTTTTTGATACTAAGTATTTTGTTGTTGCATATACTATACGTATGTATGCATTTATGTATGTACGCATGTACATATGTGTGTGTGTGTGTATGCTTTTAAAACAATTGCATTGCGAAAACAATGAAAGAACTTTGGTGTAGCAATACAATTTATGTTGGCAAGGGTCATGGTTCATAGTCGTAGGCAAGTAGGTGTACTACTACTACAATAACGGTAATAAATTGCAAGATAACGGCATATATACTTATTTATGTATGTATGTAGCATTTAAGATTGCCAAATAGTAAGAGAATGTGAAAACAAAATGTACGAAGGTATGTAAGGGAACCAGGTATGTACACACATATATAAATCAGTGCATACATATGTATGTATGTAGTATATTTGATAAAGAGTGAAATATGTTAAGCTGTGTTCGAAATGATATGGCAAGTGGAACGTAATGGGAATAATTGACACGAGAGAGCTGTTTTATTAATTCTGGAAGGACATGCTCTTTTATGTAAAGCGCTCTACCATATAATTTGATCATCTGCAAAAGCTGCGAAAGTTGAGTGCTATCTGTTATGTAAGTACATATGTATGTACATATGTATAGATGTTAGACAGCATTTAATATAGAGCATGCAATTATAATTATAATAAGGCCCACACGCGTGTACGGAAGGTATGCATATACATATGTATGTACGTATGACTACACTTCTTCCTGAACTGTTGACTGCAAAAATCAAAATTGGGTTAATGTGCAATTTTTCTATACATGCGTGTACATTTATGTATGTCATAGATTGTTGAACCCAATTTAATTGAAGAAAAATTTCCTCAACGGAAGGAAGGTGAAATATTGGACACATTGAGAGGAAATCAGAGCCTGGAGAGGATACGAAATGTGGCCCTACCCGCAACCTTAACTTTATAAACTTACATACTTACGTTTAATGTAGACTGGGTTGGTCATTGTTTGTACTTATGTGGCGGGGCGGATCCAGAAAAATTGATTGATATAACTCGATTACGAATAATGTAATTTAATTTAAAATACTAGAAATTGGCATGCGCAAGAATATTTTAAATTTTTAATTAAGTTCTTTTTGAGTTTGCATTTAAATAAACAAGGTAAAAGTTTAATAAATGACAATGTATTTAATGTTTATTTTTGCGCATTCTCCTCGTATTCTTTGTCAGAATATCCAATACATGTCCACTGCTGATTTTCACATTCCTTTGAATTTTGAGTAGCGCCAATTCTCCAGTAATGTTGCGTATATACATACATACGTTTGCATTTAGGTGTAACAGGTAGCGTAGCACCAGAAAAATATGCATATCCGGATCAAACAGTTTTTTTTTATTTGTTTTGTTTTAAAATGTCGTATATTTTTCTTCCAACTAATAATAATAATTATATTATATTCTCTAATAAGTTTCTAATGTGGATTTGAATATGGAATCGTTTTCAAATCGAGTTCTATTGCAAATAATCCTCTAATATCATTGTCCCTTCGGCATTCCTCTTGCCGAATTAAGTACTCATATTTTTCCTAAAAATTCCGATAATAAATTTTGAAATTTTAAGTAAAATTTTTGAAAACGCAATTTAAATGGGTTTTTTTATCAAATGCCTATATTTTTATAAAGGAATTATTGAGAGTAAACAAAAATAAAAAAAGAGTGTAAGTTCTTCTGAAAGCAAACTCTAAATATCCGACTCATATTTTAGTTTCAAATAAAACTTGAAAACTTAAACGACTTTTACTTATTTAAATATAAACAAAAATAAACTATTATGATTGAGCGAGCGTATTTGCTATATGATTTAGTAAATTACCGTTGGATGACAGGTTCACTCGAGGTTTCTTTAATTGTTTAGAGTTGGCTTACTGAGTTGAAATGTAAAGTGTGTTGCAATTTTAGTAGAGGTTTATAAATTAATTTCAGAGAGGCATGTGCATATTTGGTTTTAAATGGGAGAGATTTCCCGCAATTTTTTTTTAACCCACAAATTCTCTTTTCCAACCCAATCTTGTATTTAACAAAATACATTTTATAGTTACAGAATTTGGTTTGTGTAAATTACTGTTATATGAGAGATGTGCGTGGATTTTGTCTGATTTATATAAATTTCGAAATTTTGTTTATTGAATTTAAATGTAGGGTGAAATTTGGTGGTCTATTTGTTTTACTGTAATTTATAGTGCTTGAGGCCAGGTTTATATTAGGGAATAATATGAGAAAACAACAATTTTTCAAAGTGGTAGAAGTGATAGCTGCTATTTGGGAGATCACCACATCTCCTCATCAGACTCCTTTCTTTCCAGACTTTACCTGGCTTTGAAGCTGGGTATACGGAGGAGTTGCTAGGCGAGCACGCAATCACTTAGCCACGCTAACCGTGTGAAAATTGTTTGTTTTCTCACTATCCCTATCTCCAACCATACCGCTATTAAGTGTGACGTCACTTATTTTTTTTTTGTTTCTGAAAAAATTTTACAAAAATCCTTTTTTTTATTGAATAATTAATTGAATAAAATCATGTTACCCATTTCTCACACTTTTATATTACAGAACCCTTTCAAATACTTTTTATTCAAAATATGAAAATAATGGGCTACCGTGTTCTGCCAGTATAGTACGTAAATTATTAATTACTAGTGGTGCACACATAAATATACATACGTATGTATATTGGTGGGGGTTCACTCTAAATTAATTTAAGAAAAAGGAAACTAATTTCAAGATAGTGCTACAATTTTAAGATTTTGGTAGCTTTGAACCCCAAAACACCCCCCTTTGGGTGCGCCAATGACTATTATTAATAATAACATGCCGTCCGTATTAATGAAGGTACAATTTTCAAGTTCGGATAATAATGCTTTTGAGGACAGAAAATGTAATATTTTCTAATATACCCTCGAACTGGAGAAAAGTGGAAAATATTGCATCAATCGGACTCTATATCAAAGTATCAGCCGCGAATTTCGATATTTTCAAATTTTCAAGAAAACGTTAAACACATTTTAATCACATACCGGCCATCTAGCGGCTGATAGTCAAACTACACCGACAATTTCTCACTTAGAGGTCGCTGCGAACGCTTAATACGCTAGTCACCGCTTGTGAATTATGTGCGCCACACGCGGTACATTTACTGTTATTAACAGAGATAATACGCCACACAATTTTGAAACGCCATTTCTTCGAATGTTAGGAACTTTCTTGTGAATAAATTTTGAATCCATTTTCGATATTTGATAATTGTTCGAATAAATTATGTTTTGCCTTTTTATTTAAATTTAATTACTTTTTGTTTGCAAAAACATATTTGCACATATGTATGTATGTACATACATATATTAAACAAAATTCAAAATTCATATTGGCAACAAATGTCGAAAATTATCGTTGTTTTTGACATTATTTTGCTTACGGCATGATAAATGTCATCAAGAAAAATTGTCAAAATGTGCCATCAAAGTTATCATTTAATTATTTCAGTTAGAAAAACTATCACTATCGTAAAAAAAAAAATGTAAAATATAGCATTCGTTGGAGGAAAAATGATGTTTTAATAAAAATAATAATAATTTATCTAGTTCAAGTGTATCTGAGAAAATATTACATTTTTTATGCATCTTGAAAAACAGTGATAGTCTGAAAATACAAAAATGGCAAAGACGAAAAAATTAAAATCGAAGTTAAAAAATACGTTTTTTTATCTTTATTTTTGACAAAATGTCACAAACTTAACAACTGAATCCTGAATAATTGCTGGGTTAGATGTGTATGTTTTTAACTCTGAGTCGATGCCTAATCCACTGCACTGCTGTACAAGCAAATTTATCAATTTAACTGGTAAACTCTGAGTTATATTGATAACCTGCTTTCTCGCAAGAAGTAACAAGGTTAAATTTTTTTTATAATTTGTTCTTCCCTAAGCTACTTACCGTAGTCGCCCGGTATTACATGTCATGCTCTATATGGAAAAGGTCGCGAAGGTTTTTGCAGCTTTAGTAAAATTAATATACAAATTATCAGAACCAGTGAAACAGAAAACATATTATAGATACGAGTCTCGTATAAGGACCATAACAACCTTCGATATCTTCTTGAAGCCAACCTTCTCTCTACTTATTCGTGATTTACAGAAGTCAGATCTCACTGTATGAAGTTCGAAGGCTTTCGCCGTGTCGTAACGAGGAAATTCGAGGAAACCGAGTTACTTTTTTGAACGAAATTATAAAATGGTAAAACTGATACTTCACGAAATCTTGTCTATTCCTATTGTGAATTTAAACAATTAGCTTACAAAAATAACAATAATAAAAATTAAAATGGTCTAAGTTTATTAACCTCAATTGCAGACATGCATGGCTTTATCCATTTCAACATATTGTTTCAAAGACTTTTAAAAATTCCTTAAATATACTATTAAGCCCAATACTATATTTATTTCTTTGTAACTTATTTAGCTAATATCCAGAATATGCTGGAGTATTATCGCGATCAAAATCACTAAAATTTGCATAATTTATTTAATTGTTATTCGGCACATTTATTTGCCGAGAACCACGGATATATTTGTGTTTTTAAAACTTAAAGAAATCATCAGAAATTATATTTTTGTTAATGGACAGTTTTGGTTGGGCCTTAAAAATTTGGGGTTGTTGGAGAAAGTATGTATCCTTTTCAAGTGATAATTTTACATAATTTACCACTGAAATTGTAAAAAAAATCGCCACAAATTATATGTTTTTCGATAGTTTTGAACTTAATTTAAAATATGCAAATTAAATTCTAGGTAATTAAAAGAAGTAATTGTAAATTTTATTTTTATTAGACTAAAGTATTTTCATCACCAAGATAAATAATAAATAATACAAACTCAAGAAACATAAATATTGAATTAATAATTTTTATTATCAAACTTGTTATATGTATGTATATCTAGTGCTGCTTTGCGATTGGAAAATTAGCTGAATATAAGGTTTGTATAAATCCACTGTTTTCATGTTCCATCCATACTTATTGGAAAATTTCCAATATTGGTTGATAGTGTTTAAAAAGTCCTGTGGAGAAATTTTAATTAAATAAGAAAAATAATAAATTTTGTTAAATTCGTTCTCTATTTATTTATTTGTGGTTTTGTGCAAAAAACATTGATAGTATCTTAGCAGCCAACCCCTGGGCCAAACAATTAATTAATGAGTTACTTATTTTTATAACATAAAAATAGAAGCGGAAATTAATAAGAGCATTCGTAGTAATTAGTAGTACCATTAGTAAAAAAGAGGTAGAAATTAGTAAAAATAGTGGTAGAAGTTAATAAAGATAGTAGGAGAAATTAGTAAAAATAGTGGTAGAAATTAGTAACAATAATGAAAGAAATTCGTCCAATTAGTGATGAGAAATTAGTAGTAGCATTAGTAACAATAGTGGTTGAAATTAGTAAATGTAGGTTAGAAATTTGTAAAGCGATTCTCACGCGACTTTCTTTACGCAAGTAAAAAATTAACGCTGCTAATGAAGTTTTACTTTAAAAAAATCGCAGCTATTTTTAAAGTTCCAATATACTAGATCTCTTCAGAGACCGGAAAAAGTAATTATTTTTCAAATTCCCACTAAAAAATCATGCTGAAAACCAAATGTGAAATATAGTATTTATTATTCAAAAATAAGAATTATTTTTTTGATGTATATTGGAATGATTTTCCGTCATCCCTTGTCAAGTTTGGTTTGATTTTGGCGTTGGATAGTAGAACGTCATTTTTGGTTTTTATTTTTGTTTTTAGATTTAAGTTGTGCTTGGAAAACAAGACATACGTACATATATATTGAGCTAAATTATTTGGTCAAAAGCTTTAAAATGCGTGTGTATAAAAAAACAACTAATCGCCTAGACAAACGCTACGATTTTTTTGTGTATGGAGCATGAAGCATTCTAATGTTAATATCTAATTCACAGCCTATGCTATACAAGCTAATCACAAACACTGTAATGTTGAAAATTCTCCGTACCAAACTATAAGTGGTATCCAAAGAGGAGAAAGGCATCATCGACGTTTGACAGCCCATTAAAAACATGGACTTATAACACAGCTCATATTACTATTCGTGCACTTTGTTGCACTCGATTAAACCCACTCCAGACAGCAAAACCATTAACCAAATAAATATATATAAAAAAACTGTTAAAATTTTTAGTCTTTAGCAAAAGGGGTTTTGATTGAAAATTAAAGCTTTGCACTATATCGAATGCACCTAAGGTCAAGTTGGTCATAAAAAGGAGATTTGAAATAACGAGAATAGCAAACAAACATAAGCTAAATTCTTAACAGTAATGCTGCCATAAGCTGCAAAGGTACAACGATAGACGCCATGCCGCATACACGACCTGTATTAAGTCAGTAAAAAAAAAACAAGTGGAAATTAAAGCAACAAACAACTAATGAAAATCGATAACTTTGCAGTGAAGATCTAAGCGCTGAATTGTTGGCACAGGGTCAACTGGCATATGGCGCAGTGCCTCGTGTTGCAAGCCATCGATACATACAGATGTATGTCTCTAAGTAAGTGTGTTCTATGCCCCTGCAACGCGTCGGCCAGGTGCCTAAGTCTATGCCACTGCAACACTTCGCAAATGACTACTGCATTCCTGTCAAATGTCGCAGCCAAGTTGTTTTACCAACTCGTAGTGTAGCAATAACGCGTGAACGTCATAACGACTGACCGGTGGCAGTGACTGGCATGCGCGCAAACATGCAACTCAATTGCATCAAATTGTCAAGTGCATTGCATATAGATACAAGCTGTTGAACACACTAACAACAACAACAAGTAACAAACAAACTAACTAACGAAATACCAAACGAAACTGTTGACAATATCAATTTATTAACGTGCTCTGATTTTGTGAAGCGGTTTCTTTAAATATTTTACACCTGATGTCTTTAAATGGTGTGTGGTCACCTGCAGATCTATCTGCAGTTTCGATGCAATATATTTATATGCTTTTGAATGCCTTAGTTCAAAAATGTGTGGTCTATTGAGATATTTTAACAAAACATACAATTTCCGATAGGTTTTTTAGGACTTTACCAGGGATTGTTGGAGATTGAGTCTAATGAAGGAATAAATACCAACACAGTTCAATATAGGTAACAAGAGGTGAACAAAATACGAATAAATCATAGAGAAAATTGTAGGGACCAAAACCCCACGCTTTTAGAAATTCCAATAAGAAAAAGGAAAACAACAAAATTCCTTTTATTTTACAATTTATTCCATACAATTTATTGTTTTGTTTTATCTTACTTTGTGATAGTTCTAAGTGGTTTTTTAATGCAATATGTTGAATTTCTAATACTTGAATGTTCGTATACTCTAATAAAAATAAAATAATACATATTTGAAATACTGTGACCGCTTAGCAGTGCCTATTTAAATTTTACCCATGGTTAGTAAGAATACATTATTTTTTTTAATTTTTGAAAAATACGTACATTAAATAAATTGTTCTTTTTTTTAAATTATTTTTGTTAAAAAAAATCACTTCATATCATAAAACATTCAAATCTCATTTTTATGATTCCGTTGAACAAATTTTTAAATATTTTTAACATACCTTTAAAGCTTAAACTGTTTTTTGTTTAAATATTGAAAAAAAATGAAAGAAAGAGGAATATGAAATTGAAATTTGTCGGCTGTTGAAAAGCAGCAATTTTTTTTGTCACTTCGGAGCCGATTTTCGGTTCTGCAATGGTTCTGTTTAAAGCCCGGACCAGTCGGTTAATTGAAGGACTTGGTTATCCGGATCCGGCTCTTCGGCTCTTTGCATCACTACTATTATAGTATATACTTTGAGGTCAATAAAAAAAAAGTTTTGAAATATTTCACCGAAATCTTATACAGAAATATTTAATAAGGAATATACTCGCTTGTAGTTGGCTTGTTTTAGGCCCAACAATAGATGCTCTATTACACCATTAATTCAATTTATATTAACATATTGACCGCGTTGTTTTTCAGTAATTAATATGCAACTGTAGCAGCATATAATATTTGATCATAGTTGTGTATTTTACATAAAAATACGAGAAACAAGGCAAATGAATATAAAGTTTTCAACTTAGGCCCAAAAGCAATTTTACGTGAAAAATGCTGGTAGTTACATTACGATTTTCGTGTGAATAGATGAATATAAAAATTTACATTAAAACTTGTGCTTAGTTCAGTTAAATAAAAAAATTAACAAACATTAATCAAACACGCATGTTTACAAATGGAATCATAACAAATTCAATGTTGGACAATACCAAAAATGTTAATTTAAAAAGCATCGGCTATTTGTTGTTTGTCGGCAAAGTATTTAATCATAAACAGAGCGCAACGCAAATTTGACAAAGAGGGATGTTGTGCAAATTTGACGAATATTTTTTACAACTAATTTATTAAAGTAGTTACTTTGGTGCATTGTTGGTTTTTTTGTTGCTTTATACTAATTATGCAGTTTTGAGTAAATATAAGTTACTACTATTGGGTTGTTGTGTGTATTAGGGTTGTAATTAACACTATACTTGTAACACTTGCAATTTTTAACTTGTTCTTCTAAGAATTAAGTCGCACCGTTAAACATTTATGCTCCTATTGAAACAAAATAAATATTATCCGGGCTTGCGCATATCCTGATATCAAGATAATATTTAGAGATCCGTATACCAGAAATTAATGAACTGCTAAATGAGGCAAATAATGAGTAATAGGGAACGCAAAAAGGTGTCGGTATTAATCGCATTAAAATAAACCGGGATATCATTTCTGCGGAAGATTTGTAACTTTATGAATATAGTTGATTGCATTAATTCGGCACGGAAATATTCAAGTACAAAGAATTCTACAAGCCGTTATCCCAAACATCATTCACGAGTGGGCTTAATCTATTCGTTCACTAACAGCATGTGCTCTTAATGATAGTCGTGTAATAGCAGGCGTCGAGAAATGATTTACAAAAAGTATTTGTTGAGTATTATTATTTATTGTTCAATAATTTGTTGATTTTTTGGATATACGGCTACGAATATTGCCGCGTTTTTGTAAATTTATATATCCGGATAATTGCACCAACGAATATTAAGCATATATCCATACTATCTGGATTTTATCCGTGGCAACGGATATCCGCTGAAAATCCGGATATACGAATAAGCGGATAGTCCCAACTCTAATGTATAAAAAAGCCCTATAAAAATATAAATTTTGGAATAAAACTAAATAACACTTGTTCTTACGGCATTTCAACGAAATTTTAATAAATTTAAAAAAAATGTCGGGTTCAATGGCCGGCGTAACTAACATCGAAAAATCATGGAAAAGCTTGTTTCTAGAAGCGGTACCGCACCGACAGGCAATGGGAAACATGTCATGAAAAAAATTCTCACAAAATCATTTGCCATAGCGAGTCAGTACTCGTATAAAAATGTAGACTCCTCAATTTATGGTACAAAATTAAGATGCACGCAATAAATTCTAGAAGAAGTTCGGCCAAACATAGATCTATATAATGTAAGTGCCAAATTGTTATTATGCTATTAAATAAACAATATATGTTAAAGGCCATGTAAATCTTTTAGTAGAAACAGAACAGAATGACTAGAAAGCAAAACGGATATTGAGCAGCCCTAACAAAGAAAAAATATAAAAATGTAAAAATTTTGTGAAAAATTAAGAAAACCAAATTTTTTCTCCTAAAGAGAAAATAAAAAGAAAAAATCTGATTTTTATTCCTTCGAAACGGATGTGTCTAATGTACAATAAGTAAGTACAATATGGAATGAATGCAGAGTCACATTACTAAAAGATAGAGTTAATTAAAGAATGGTTAATCACCATAACAAGTGCAGTGACAAAACTAACAACCACTAAGTTCTACATATCCCAAGCTTTGCGGATATTTACTGCTTGTACGAAGCACAGCAGTCGAGAATTGAAGTTAACGAGTGCAAAGCGCATTGCGTTAGCTACCTCTACTACTACAACAACAAAACGGTGCAATACAATTTAAAATCATAGTTGAATGAATCTGAATTCTCTCGCCTGAAGCACTACGCTATTTACGCAAATTGTGACTTAGCTTCGGGCAACAATAATTACGAGTATTCATTAAAACGTACTCGTACATATGTAGATACTTATATCTAAGTATATGTACACAAGTACATTATGTACACAAGTAGATATGTATGCATGCATGTATAGAAATTTGTAAGTAGCATGGTAAGTAGCCAGTTTCTATCTCGCTAATATGTAGTAGCCAACTAAATTATTTATCACTGAGTAGCAATCGAAATATGTTAAACAGTGCCAACAACAAGACAAAAACAAGCTTCCTTAGGTGTAAGAAAAGATTTTGGCAGGCAGAACTGAAGTGTTTTCGTGTTTTCATTACCATCAGAATATTGTGGCAGTAGTGGGACAGACATCCGATGTTGATTATGTGTTGATTTTTTTTTTGTTCCTACATCTCAATGCAGCAAGTATGTTTATTGGCTAAAATGTTGCGCAGGCGACAACTGCAGTGATTGCAACAATTGCAGCACTACATTTTACTCATACATAGGCACACATGTACTATATATGCGCATATCCGCCACTTGTCGCTGCCGTCGACTTCGTCTTCGTCACCTTGCGCAATCAAACAGCAAGTGCTAAGCTATACTATATTGGATGGAAGGCGGCGCATCCGTTTTTTGCTTCGCTGGCCACACAAAGGGAAAACCTTAAATATTCATATACCTGTATACATAGGTATATACATATGTATGTGTGTGTGTGTGCATTGTTCATACATCAAGAAACAAGAATTTGTTGAAGATAGGCTACATAATAGTAGCAGATGAAAATAGCACAAATTTTATGCTGCAGTAATGTTGCGTCTTTATTACATTGCCAAATCTAGCCAACACGAAGTCAACAACTGCACAATATCTTGGAAGGTTAGCAAAATTTGTAATAATGTTTACTATATCAATTTAACTAATATTTTAAGTTTCACCTTCATCGCCGTCAATTAATAAGTTTGTGCAATACACCCAAAACGATTGAAATTTTGATTACTTCAAATATTCAAACCATTACTTCTTAAAATTAATTTTCTTATGAATGAATTTGCTCCAGAACCGCTTAGATGATTTTGATCGATTCCAATATAGCACGCCGATCATTCTTTTCCAACGGGAAGGAGACCTTTCTCTACCACCACCCCAGCAGAGGCGGTGTTGAATAATTTCATGGCTGGAGCATTTTCTTCCATTCGTACAAGAGTACCTAGCCAGCGTAGCCGCAGAATTTTAATTCGCTGAACTATGTCTATGGAAATGTTAAGCAAGAATGATAGAAGACAAGATTTCGCCTTACACTCTGAGAGCAACTGATAGTGACGTAATAATAGCTACAGAAGGGGAGAGCAAAGAAGAAAACTAAAAAAAAGTAAAGGAAGAAGCGCATACGAAGCGGACAAACGGCGGTATGATTGAAAAAGTTTTTTTTAGCATTGTTTGTGTAAAATATTTTCATTTCATCAGCGCCGTATTCGCCGTCACAAAAGCGTAAGGAACCAAAAATTCTTTCAAAGAATCGTTATCTAGAATATTTCAAGGGCTACCTCATCCGATGTTGGCAGCGTCGACTCGCCATATAAGTAATAGCACGGGCATGATGAGAGACTTATAGAGTGTGATTTACTTCGATCGTGAGTGCCTTACTACTCAATTGCCTACCCTGCCCAAAAAAGCACTTTTTGATTTCGCGGCTGACATTATTGCCGATTGCTGGTCCCATAAATGAGTGAGTGATGTTGAAGCCAAGACGAGGATGAACTGATTATTTATTTGATGACTGGAAGTACTTCACTTTTCCCTCGTTTATCTCCAGACCCGTTATGTTCGCTCTTTATCTAGCTTTGAAAAGACAAAAATAACAGTATGGTTCTTGAGGCTGATGATGCCGATAATGCCGATGTAATCAGCATACGCCTGCAATTGAGAGTCACCCTGTCTGAAACCTCGTATGGTAGCAAATGGCTCGCAGTACCTACGTCTAATACACTGGAAGCATGCCTTCCATCTATCACGATATGATCGATTTGGTTTCGGATTTTTCGATCTAGAGACGCTCGTCTACTGCCCTAATATTTGCTAGCCATAAGTCGAAAAGTTGGTCAATTGATTTGAAGTTTTGTGTTTTGAGTGTTTCAGGGTCGTTGATTTCGAATCTGATGCTGGATTTTTTAAATTCAAAGTGGATGATTCAGTATGGCGTTGCCCGAGTCAGAAAAAAAACTTAAACTGAAAGAAGATCACTTTTCGATATACATATGTATATGTATACATAGTATATATTTTTTCTGATCAAGGGTGTTTCAAATATAAAATTGTTCCATAGATAGAAGTATTACTAATTTTTAAATTTGTTTTTATTTGTACGAATTTGTTTTTATTTATTTGAAAGAGCGCTGACACAACAAATCTATTACCTATAATTAGGCTGGGTATAAAGTTAAACAAAAATAACGTAACGGATACAAAAATGCAATAAAAAAGATGAAGTTTTCTCAATGCCGGTTTTGATTGAACCCATCCTACATTTTGACTTAAATAATATTAGCGCTGACGATGATATTTCTCACAATTTTCACCCATGTACTTGCATATAATTCTTGTACTTTGCTTTACTGTAGGATTTAAATTCTTCTGATATTTTCATAATATTTTGCAACAAAAAGCTTAAAATAGCGGCTTTTTTGCATATTTGTCTACTGACGAAAAAAGCCAATTATTCAAAAAGTGCAAGAAAGAGTTATGATTCTATATCTACAAACTCTATATAATAATATAAAAATAATATTTCTAATGCCCACAAACCTTGGAGACGGCGAAATTAAGCCATTTTTTATAGGTCTACTCAAAATGGAATGTTATTACCCGAATTGGAGCCCACTTTGAAAAGAAACCTTATCTTTATTTTTATCTAGAAAACTATATACAAGCTTATTTTTGTTGATCACACAAATATTAACTACATGAAATATCTTGGTTACTCGAAGAAATATTAAAATTCACAGAGATGCTGACAACGGGGAAACAAAATATGTAACGTTTTTATAGAAATATCAAGATGAACAGCTGATATCTTAACGGGAAAGCACTTTAAGAAAATAATAAGTACGCATTTTTTTACTTTACCGACTCTCAGATGAATGCCAATCAGAAAATGTTTCCACTTGCGTGGACTTTTACACCGGAACCATTTTTCGGGCACATATAAATGAAATTTGATGACGAAAAATTCGACTTTTAACTATTAGACAATTCAACAACTAACACACAGGATTAGGATTGTATATCTTTATGTACATGCATAAAAATAATAATAATTTGGCGCTTACATCACATAGCTCAATATTTGGCCGAACTTGTGGTATGCATCGTGATGCTGTACTACAAATTGAGGAACCTACTGTTTTACGCCGACTCCGAATGGCAGATGATTTTTATGAGAACCTTTTGTTTGTTTTTTTCTTTTTTTTTTACAATTATTTGCGTGTGTTTGCCAAATCGCATTCAGGGTCAAACACTTTCCACATCTCCAAAGAGTAAATTGGTATTTATTTTCAAGACTGTGCGTAATCAATAAATAATTATTGTGAATCAAACAGTCACTTTTTAATACTATTTAAAACGAGCTGTATACGGTTAATATCACACGGTAGTTGAAAAGATGGAAATAAAAAAATTAAGCATAAATTGAAGCGCTGATTGGTTAATTGGTTAAGTTTACTTTTGTTGCTAGTAATTAACGAGAGTTGTTAACAACGACCAAAAAATGTGATAAATAACTCTGCTCATCAAATTGCGACCACAAATGGCCTTCATCACGCAGAAAACTTAATATTACTACTTTTGACGAGCTTCTGGTCAATGATAACAAACAATGAATGCCGGCGCCGCACAAAAAACAAAATACAAAAAATATTTATTTGTATAAATACAGCAAGTTGGTCAAAATCATTGCAAGATTCTCACGGAATCGTCTAGCCATCAAACATTAACAAAAAAAAAAATGAAAAATCCAATAATTTATGCTTGTGTGTGCGCAAACAATGATGGTTTATGAGTGAAGGCGTAAAAGTGTGACTTAATAATGACGGTATGAATGACCAACGACTTGAGTGATGAGCTTTTTCTAAATACATTGTATATACGAGTTTTAGTAATTTGCAAACTCCAAAGTATAATGCCCATAACGTAACAGCATATCAGACAATAATGAATAAGTTTGGTATACACGTTAAATAATCCATTCTAAAGTTTTGACTATACGCCCTTGGTAGATATATGGTTTATACTTAGACGTACTTACATACCGCTTGTAATTTCACAGCTCAGCGCTGCTGACAGTTTACAATATAGCCCAAAATCAGCGTCCAGTTACGAATTGTGGCAGTTCGTTTGAATTGCTGAACATGACGTATTGAACTTACTATTGACCATGAAATAGACTAATTGCTGAAACATCAAGAAAGTGATGTCTATAACAACGACATTTTTTTCAGTGTTGTTAGTTTTATCGGTCGTTCATCTTTTATAATAAATATTTAATAACTTCCTGTGCTACTTTATTATTGTATTAAACGAAGTAACAAGAAGATTTTGGTTGGAATGCTTTTACATCATTTTCGACGAGATGTTTACTTTTAAAATTAATTCAAATTACTAGGGTTTCTATTTATATCTTGGGCCTTGGGCATTTGTTGTGGTGCCAGGCGTCATCTGACGTTTTAATGTGAAAGTTTAACATATTTTACCATAAACGCACTCGGAACATTTTCATGTATGAACAATTTTGGTGTCATTTACAGTGGCTTTAAAAATTAATCTCTGCAAAAAATGGAATTAATTTTTACAATTTTTGACGCGATTGAGCAATAGAATAAAACAAAGAAGAACTCAATTCATTAAACGGCGAACCAGCACTATAAAAAATTCGTACAGGAACATTCCATGCTCGGCACGTGACAAATTGTACGAATTTTTATAGATTACGTC
This sequence comes from Anomoia purmunda, assembly GCA_951828415.1. Classification (NCBI taxonomy): domain Eukaryota; kingdom Metazoa; phylum Arthropoda; class Insecta; order Diptera; family Tephritidae; genus Anomoia; species Anomoia purmunda. The sequence goes on along the minus strand of OX639996.1, from coordinate 26,866,632 downwards.
TTAAATTAAAGTCAGACTACAAAGTATCTAGTGAATAAAATTGTGTCGTACAAAAAACAGAAGATTGCTTCTAAAATATTCGCATATATCAGTTATACTTATGTACTTATGTACATGTTATAAATCCAAAATGGCCGCCATGTTTGTAGGGAACACCTCTGGTCTACCATAATTCTAAGTTACTGTATGTGTCGTGCCAAATTTCAGCTAAAATATTAGAATTCGTAAAAAACAGAAGTAACATTACGTAGCCCTCAAATATACATATTTACTTAAACAAGTTTTGAGAACTTAAATTAAATCCGCCTCATTTAAGTATATCTCAAAAAATACTTCATCAATCTGAACACAATTTGAGGCACACATCACTCGTGACATTTTAATACAATCTATTAAAACTTATTCATATAACGGTAATTTTTGAACGTACAAAAAGTGAAAAAAGTTACCAAAAAATAAAGATAATGAAAAGATCGTTTGGTATGTTAACGTATATTGTACTTCAGATACATTTACACTGTAAAAACGCGATTCGAAAATGTAATTAGTCTGACAGCATAAATTTACCATTTTCTATGGCACGTTTAGTACATTAAATGAAATTAAAGTTAATTTTTCATCATTTTTTTTTGCTCTCGCTCTTTTGCAATTTCTTCGATATAACGCATAGTCGAAATTTTTCTATAAGAGAAATACCGCGGGACACCATATGCTAAAAAAAACTGGAATTAGTTTGCTAAAATTCGTAAGGTCTTAAAATTATATTACACGGAATATGAACTTTTAAAATGACCTAGTACAGATCACAAGGCTGTAAGTTACGAAGGAGTGTTTAACATTTTTTCTAACCCCATTAAAGTATTCACAATATATTCATAAAAACTCCATTTCCGCATGACTTCATGCAATTAAAAATGTTTCGAATTTTTTACTTATGCGTAGTTTGACTTTGGAAATAATCTAAAATTATTTCCATTTCTATTTTTTAAGGAAGTTGTGAACTTTGCTTGTACTCAATACAGCTCTAAACATTTTTAGAAAAATAAGTAGCTTCAAGACACACTGAAATTGTAGTAGCAGCTGAGTAGCTTATTAAATTTGTTTCATTAAAAAACCCCGAACTGGCAAGATATGTTATGACATATTACAATAATATCCATATTTACTGGTGCGATTTTATTGATATTTCAGCGTCTATCTTCAGGCAAAACACATGTGATTTTTTATTCGCTCTACTGGTACTACCTACTTAAGTTAAACAGTTTTTATTAATTTTTTTCGTTAATAAAATTATTCAGTCGTTGAAAAACTTAATAAAATATTTTGAAAGTTATGACTGTTGACAGACTTTTTCAATGCCATTTTGAGAATATTTTACTTAATAATAACTTTTTTTGTAGGTTGCCGTGGTAGTGTAGATTTTACTCTGAATTTAAAACAAAGAATTTCGTTCCGTTTGTTTAAGAAAGACACAAAATCAATATTGATCTGATAAGCTACTTTTCGTTTTCAGCCGAGACATATTTATTTATAATATTAAATAATTTAGCTAAAAACAAATACTTTTGTTATTTAAATAAATTAAGAAAAATGTGTCTGAGACTCAGATTTGTTCCCAAAATTAGCCACAAACTAGCTTAGTGCTTATACAGGTATTTACTTCATTAAAGAGTAAGCATATTATTATTTCAAAAACTATTTAAAAACCTGAGTTTTTATGGGTAAAAACAGATCTAAAATGAGCTTAGTACATTATACAAAGTGTTGTTTTTATAAGAATAAGTTTATCATCTCAAGATTTTGGGAAGATTTGACACTTTCATAAATTACTCGACTAACTAGCCTCATAATCTGTACTAATATGTCATATAAAAAGTTTTAGAAATTTCTTATTTTTATATAATATCGCAGTATTAGTGCGGTCATATATTGCGCAAATTATTTTTCTTACTTTTGTATAGCATCTCCTTTGGTTCCTCTCGCTAAATTAATGTTTTAATTTTGTGAAATTCGACAAACTGTGTAAGAAAAATATCTAAAAAGTTTTAGATAGTAAAACTAAATTAAAATAAATTCGACATTTTCGTTTTCATCACATCACTTTGTTAGTTATAATTAAAATTAACATCAGAATCCGAATGAAAAATATAAATAAATGCCTATAAAAGAAGTGGAAATGTTAATTTATGAAAATAAGTAAGTAAGGGAATGTAAGATGTAGATAAGCCCAGATGTGATTAACGAAATAGCTAAACCTATTCTCTATTAACCTATGATAGACTTACTTTGTTATAAAGTTTTGTTAATTTAGTACTTGGCATTCTTCTGTCAATCAAAAAATTATTTGCCAATTTCATTACCACATTGCTTTGCATAGACTGTTACATATGTAAAACAAATTCATAATTGCTCAAATGTATACTACTGAAAATGGAGAAAACAAAAAACGGTTAATTCGAGCTTAATATGAATTAATTTAAGGTGCATCAAATTTTTTGCCACATATTCATTAATCACTTTTTCATATAAAACGGCGAACACTTAGTACTAACTGAGCTACAAAGTGCCTTGTGTAAAAAATTAAAAAATATGCCTCATGGCAAGAGCACATACTAATGGTAGCTTTTATATGAGAATTACGAATAATTTAATTGAGCAAGCCTTTTAGCATAGCTATAGTATTTTATTTATACAGAGGCTGCAAACAATCGAAAGTGAAACATCCCAGCTATAAGTGATGCAGGATAATATGTGGCATCTTTAATATTTTTGTTGTCTGAAATACTCTTGCACTATTCGTTGCAGAATTATTTTATAATCATTTGTTAATTTTTGGTACTTCTTAATAAAAAATGATATGTGAAATTTAGACCAAATTAAGTAAATGCAATGGTTACAAATATTCCTTTGAGCCATAGCACTAGAACTAAGTAGAAAGGAAATTTATTGAATCTTGTCTCCACTTTGTTTAATAAAACATAAATTAAGATATGCATACCTATTTTTACTTTATTTGAATGCAATTTTCTCATCATATATGTACAAACAGTGACTCACAGCCTAAATCGTGCAGTGTTATTATTATAATATTTGACACAATTTTTCGTACTACTTTTTTTGTTAAACATATTTTCGTTTATATTTTTATTTAAATATATTCCGCTGAAAAGAATAACATGTGGAATTATTATTAAAAATAACCCGCCTACCTTAGTAATTCAAAAGTTTGTGGCTTAAGTCTTTTATTTGGCTAATTAAACCTCTAATGGAGTAAGAACGTTGATAGCAAATTTGGTAAAAAATACTAGCAAGGAAAAGGAATTTGGTAGAATTTAATCGCATAGGGTATTTTTAACCTTACAACTTATTATAGAGCACGACCGAATTTTATCAACTTCATAATGATTATGTAGTATTAGGTTAAAAACTGGGTGGAAACGAAACAAAAGATGTTGACGAAGACAAAAGTGAAGATGAGTTGGTTGGGTTGTTAAAATGGACTCGTCTTCAGATGAAGAATTGTTTTTAAATAATTTTTTTAAGTAAAACTTAAATGAACGGCCATGATTTTTTACATCGCGTCACGCAAGCCACATCAGAATCGCGTCACGAAGTCACGATATGACGCTTATATGAGAACACAAAAAACCAACATACATACTTTGGTAGCGACTTGTCAATGTGCTAGTGCTACTACTACTAATTACTACTACTATTCGTACTAATACTACTGATTTTTTCTACTAATTTCTATTAGTATTTTTACTAATACTACTACTAGTTATTACTTATATTTTTGCGAATTCCTACTACTATACTAACGCTACTACTAATTATTACTACAATTTTTTCGAATGATACTATTAATTACCACTGTTTTTACTAATGCCTCCACTAATTGCTTTTCCTATTTTGACTAATTTCTACTACTAATTACTACTACTATTTTTACTAATTTCTACTACTATTTTAACTATTGATACTACTTATTACTACTACTATTTTTAATTATTCCTACTACTATTGGGACTTATACTACTACTATTTTCCCTCTTGCTAAAACTAAAAAAAAAAACCTAAAAAGGAGCTTTATTTGTAGCATCGGCTCAGAAGTTTTACTTCTAGCTCGCGCACTTAGGTGCAGACATGTTTTACATATTACATATCATATTCAAAGAAAATATAACTTTTTAATTCAAAGAATATAAAACTGAAAACTAGATAGGGTGTTGAAATATTAATTGTAACACGAATTTGCACATAGTAGTCTTATAAAAGTACAGTTTAGCTGTATTTTATAGTCGCCATAGGTCTTATATAGCTGGTTTTAATTGAAAAGTAAAATATTATGCACATAATTTTAGTTTCGAGTTAAGATTCTATTTTATTAAAAGTTTATGTCTGAGTTCTCCCCACCGTCCTTTGATGATAATATTCTATATCATCTTTAATTTGCCAGTATCTATACCAATGATGATTAGCAAAAACGACTATACCTATAAGTAGTCAGCAACCGTCGACTACCCCAAGTACCACAATCTATTCCAACAACATTTATTTAATGTTTATATATACGCATACTCGTTTGTGTGCTAATACCTTAATGTTGGTAAATCCAAGCTATTTCTATTTTATTTTTATTTTTGACTTTGTGCCACGTTTCGTTTTTATTTGGATGAGAGTTTTATGGACGCTTTTTATGCGTTTACATTTTCAAATTGTAAACAACACCAGCATGTCTGAGCGGCTGCGATTCTGTTGGTGGTGCACGCTTGGCCATACAGCATTGCAATGAATCTTTTATTTGCTAGCATTCGTGTAAAAATTAATTCGATTTCTGTGCAAACTCTAAATTTAGGGATTTTCTCACAGCCACTATGTATTTATGTATGTATGTAGAGCTACCAACAATGTTACCGATATTCTCAACGTCAGTTAATATGAATGGAAAAACTCTTCGAAGGTGAACTAGAATTGAGTGCGATTGCGTGATTTGGTGCAACGCTACACTTTTGCTGCTGGGAGATTTTTCAGAAGTTTTGCAATTTCTTTTGGCTTCATTTCGTATCTTACTGAAATTTAGGAGAAACATTTTTGGTTTCTGAGCGTTAGAATATTTAAATATTTTCTACATTGGTTGTTATAAATTTCATAAAGTTGAACTTGAATTTACTAAGTAAATGTTAACTTTTTTATTGTAGTTTACAATATTCTATAATTTTAATATTTCATTTGTATACCAAATTCATATATAAAGAAATTGGCTTCGAATAATATGTAAAACTTGTTAGATATGCCTTAGAGAGATAAAGTGCAGGTACTTACTCCTCAGTCAAAGTTTTCAAATTTTGTGACATACTTGGTTCGAATTAACTGTCTCATAATAAACCTAAACATGAACATAAATTGAATAAGCCTATGTATATCGTGCACTAATTTCTTCGAACAAGAAAGTTTTTGTTAAAAATATGCAAAGGATAGGAAAAGTCTTTAATAAAAAAACCCACTCACTGCAATTGAGAAAACATCTTTATTCACTGGAAATATCTTTTTTTTGAAGACTTTAGTTTAAAAAATTTTAATTGAATTAAATTTAATGAGAATGTTGATAAATATTTGATCTTTTTAAATCTATATAATGGTTACTTTTGCACGTTCCATTTCAAAGTATCTTTTGCATAAGAATAACGTATAAGATAGTGGTTTGAAGCATCTCACGAACTTTTGCTTCGTTCAAGTTCATATGAGAAGAAACTATCAATGTCAATATCGATCACTAACCGCGAAAAAAATGTAACCATCTAGTTATTCTAAGAGCAGTTATTTATGTATCAAAAATATAATTTAATAAAAAAAATTTGCTTACGTTTTTTTTTTTGGTGAGGGCCGGCATATTGCTGATATTTTTTTTTAAATGTGGGAAGCAGAATTTATTATCAATTTTGCTTGAATCTCAAATAATTGCCTAGAAAATTGTGGGCTATATGTTTAAAAAAAATGTGCCAAATATCACAAAAATCTTCAAGTACTGCCAGATATCTTCACTATTAAGTCCTTCGTATGGAGGTTTTTCATAATTGTTTTTATTAATTTTGTCTTAAGATTTTTGTTAAAAAGTTATGAAATTATAGCCTCATTGTGAAGATAAATTTTCACTTCTGGAGCTCAATCAAGCCCGCAACTATTTAATGAAGGGCATTTACTAGGGGTTTCTACCTTTTTTCAAAAATCGGTTGTTGTGTTATTAGAAAAACTACTAATAAACTTTAACTAAAAATAAAATCGGATATTTTTCAAACATTCTCCGCGTATCCGCTGGTATCATTGAAAATTAGTTTTAAATAAGTGCATTATGATCATTATTATTATTTATAATCTGTCGGGTAACTTGATAAATCCATCAATGTAGAGATTCTTTCGGGGAAAAACTTGGACAAGTTATTTTCTGCGGCTCTTCCGGCGTCCAATTTTTTTCCATCAAAAGAGTTTTGAGAAGAACGTAACAATTGGCGCTCAGACGATGCAAGGTCCGGGGTATAGGTTCGATTAAAATTTTCGATAGCAAAGTGTGTAAACTTTTTCTAGTCACCAAACGTGTGTGTTATGTACCTAGCATTGTCGTTCATTCTATAATGATCCATTCACATGGTCGAGTTGCGCACAGTAGTGGACCGAAGTGATCACTTGCCACGTTTTTTTATCTCCAGACAGCTTGCTTGTAAGTCTTGTCCAACGCTTTGCATTATTCCACTGACCAGAGTGAGGAGCGACTTTAATATTAAACGCAAATTTAATACTCCTTGGGCCGGGGTTCACACACAGCACTCTCACTGTATAATTCACAGAGTTTACGTTATGTTGCTGAATCCACTTTAGCCTTTTTATAGTAAAACACATCAAATTGTGTATTTCTTCAGATGCATTCCAATTAATTTCAAATCAATGTAACTTTAGATAAGAGCGAAGTCTTCACTAAAACTGTAGCCTCAAATGTAATCTTTCAAACGCATTAGAGTTGACAAATGTATAGAGATAAATACCATTAAATAAAAACCCGGAAAATAATAAAAAAATTACCCAATATTTCGGTACACTACATTACAAAATATAATTTTCTACCGAATATTTTGTTTGCAGTTTTGTAATGCATAGAATAATAAGAGTCACTTTTATATCGCTACTGATTTTGACAACAAATATGAAACTAATAAAATGTTGAGAAAAGAGGTTTGTACTTGTATAATTTTTAAGTATTACTTTTAATGTAAAAAAATTTTGCATTGTTGACAGCTGAGATCTTCTCTTCGGAGTAGCAAGTTCGCTAATTAAGTCTTTCGTATAAGTTTTCCCTGGTCATTCAATAATTACCTTAACGAAGTTTTTCAATTTAAATAAAAATAAAAATTTATTGTCAATTTTATTACAAAATTTGCAGAGCTGTTACATTTGAAATCATTACAATGCATTAATTTTTTTTTAAATTGAAGCGCTCATTTGTAATAGGGTCATTCGGGCACTTCAACAACTATTCAATTCAATGCATTCACTGAGTGCCACTGTTTCGAATCCTCAACAAGAAAAGAGCGCTAGTGAATTCTGAACCAAATCAAAGAGGTGCAATGAGTTTTTTTTTTTTTTTTTGGTTTGTAGTTGCTGCTGTTGCTGTGTACGCGCACCTATCAAAGCACCAAAGCGCCAAAGCGGATTTCAACGATTGCTTTTGCAAGCACGTTTGTAAATATTTTGTTTTCGTTATTTTGATTTTGAATTTGCTTTTGATTTTGCTGCTTCTGCTTTTTTTCAACTTATAGTTAGTTGTGGTTCAGTTGGTGTTGTGACTTTGTGGATGTCGGCGATGGTGATGATGATAATGATGATGCTTTTTGGATTTTGCGCATTCATCGCTCAAAAGCGCATCGTTTGGTGTAACTAGTACGTTTGGCGGCTATACTAAGCATGTTGGAGGTATAAAATAAAACTGTTTGTAATATTTTTTTAACTTTCGCATCTCGACTAGCGGCTGAGTCGCACGTGTAAGCGCGCATTCGTTCTTTTCCCCCCCCTTTTCGACACAGTCGCGATAATAAGAAGTGTAGGCGTGTTAATTGGAAAGTGCGTATGATAAGCGAACTAATTTATTTAAGTGAATTGAAAATCAAATTATAAAGTGGACAAATTATCTATGTACTGTGAATTGCAAAAAAAACGTAACCGAACGATTAGAAGAGTAAAAAAACTAGAACAAAAACAAAATGGATATAAAATCTATAAAAAATAATTAACTTAAAAAAAAAACTTTTATACAAAGGCAATCGTAAAAAACTAGCAGGAGGATGTACATAATTTACGAAAAATAGATCTCAGCCAATAAATTTTTTTAAATTTAGGCTACACTCCACATTTTTTTCGTTTAGTTTTTATAAAAATATAATTCATTAAGTAAACAGAATTTGTAAACAGAATTGTAAAAAAAAGAACAAACAAAAGTGATTAACAATTTCCGTTGATTTCCGATAATTTTTTTGCTGATGGTGTTGCGCATTTTCTTCCATAAAATATTAAATTTTGCTCATGCGATGCATATTTTCACGATTTTTCTGCAGTGCATCTAGTTTAATAGTTGGAAATATTATATCGTATCGTATTTGGAAATACTATATCTGTATTAGTAGTTGGAAATAGCTCAGTATATTTTAGAGATACGTAGCGATTACAAATTATGTGTTAAAACTTAATACGTACATCTATAGAAAACAAAATTTATATTTTGTTCATAATAGCAATTGCTTCTCGGAACATTTCTGAGTGCACTTTTGATTTGGAAAGGCTGATTTTGAAAATACAGAGAATAAAATAAATAACACTGCGAAACAGTGAAAACTCATTTTGAAGATCGATTTAGAAATATTAAAGTCGAGGACAAAAATACTAAGATACCCAGAAAATACAGCTTCTGGATTTTGAGGGTGTATTTCGGATTTTGAGTATACGGTTTTTTATTACTCAACTATAGGCTCACATTCCAAGCTACAAGATTTTTTTTTACTTCGTTATGTTCTGTAATTATCGAGCTTCGTAAATGTTTGAACATGCCTGGCGGCCACTTTTCATGAGGTTTGCGGAGGCAGTAAACATAAATCACTTCATGCGAGTTGTTTAGAATAATATAAAAAGATCAGACTACTCAAAGGAACTCGATATTTGGAACGAAGTAGATAAGAAAGAGCGACCAGCTATGTCCAATAGAAAAAGAGATGCGTTCCATCATGATAATGGCATGATATCGGAACTAGTTTACGGAACTTCGGTATCTATCTGTTGATGGTAAAAAATTGGGTGCCAGAAGAGCGACAGAAAATCATTTGCCAAAGCTTTTCGCAGTTTAACCACATAAGTTCCAAATCGATGTAATTATAAAGCTGCCCGAAAAATGGCAGAAGGCCATAGAAAACAATTTCATAAAAGTTGATTTCAAAATGACAAGTTGTTTAAGAAATTTGTCCAAAAACAGCGGATACTTTTTATGACCCAATATATTTATTTACTACAAAAGTGACTTTTAAATTTTTAAAATTTAATAAGGGAATAAAGACATCAGAATTTTTGTTTGCATATTCTGATATTGCCAAGTTTTCTGTAACCACAAGAACGAGATGGTGAAATGTAGTATTCAAAAATATGAACCAATCCCATTTGGATGTTGATATTCCGCTTTTATGGCGCTTCACGGTACATTTTTAAACCCACGTTGCAAATAAGGGGTAACAAATGGACCACTTACAGGAAAGTTGGTTAGCCACTTAACTCAAAGTTTACCGGTTAAATTGATAAATTTGCTTGAACAGGAGTAGGTTATGCATTACCCAGAGAAACACAAACTTAACCTAACAATTATTGCTATAATAAAGAAAAATTAAATATTTTTACCACGTTTTGTTCAAATAATTAGAAATTAATAGCTTTTTTCCGATTTATAAGAATCTGCAAAAATTATGTTGATTTGAAGTAAACAAAAGTGCATAGATTTCAAAGAAAATGTGAGTCCCCGTACATTGTCTGGGCTACTACATTTTATTTGCTACATGGTAATGTCTGGGTTATGAAATAAAATTGTAACTCTGGGTTATTTATAAATTTACACTGCATTTTCTGTTAGTGGACCTAAGGAGATTATTCTAAAGGTATTTAGCATAAATTGAAGATTGAATTGAGAATAGGGAACTTGTTGTCGCTAGCAGCTCTATAGATGGTATCGATAGTTCGATAATCCTAGTTACTTAGTTCCCTACTATATATTTGGTTATAATATTATTATGTGATACTGAGATTGTACAAAAGATAGGATTATATGTATGACCTATGTACTGGGAAGAAATGCACTCGCTTTGTTATTGCCTATCGAGATGCAACTGTTATTAGAAATGATCAGAGGCTTAATTATTATAAGGAGTAAAGCTTTCAAAAGTTGGACCCCTAAAATCGATATTTTTCATTTGTTGACAATTTCATCAGTTTTAGATTGTTCTTATGGTACATTCAACATTCAGTAAAATTTTTCTCTCTGGAAAAAATTATTAAAAAAAAAAATTGCAATGGCTATAGTATTTTGTTAAAAAACTTTTTATAAACAACTTAATTTTTTTCAACACTTGGGCTCCGAAATAATGGAGCTTAACAAAATGTTGTTCCTCCTTTTGAAGCACAAGCGAATTTACAACTTAATTTTTTTGGTCCGAATAAAATCGGATGTCCATACGTAACAATAAAATTTAAATGTTTATAGAAATATTAACTAAATTTTTTGTTTGTTTTAGTAATAGCCTACATAAAAAATCAATTTTTTACAACTTGAGTAACAATTATTTCCAGGGAGCAAAATTTTACAGAGTTTTATATGGCCATGACAACAATCATAAACTAATGAAATAGTCAACAAATGAAACATTTCGATTTTTGTGGGCCCGACTTGAGAAAATTTCACTCGAAATAAAAGATAAAAGAATAAAAGTCAACCAATAGTAATTATATTGTGTTAAAAACAATTGTAGATATATTATTTTGAGAATGAATTCATAAAATTCGTTTTATAATTACGATTGAGACAAATTTTAGAAGTCATTGATACAATTATTTTGAGTTTGAAATTGATTTTTTTTATACTAATTATAAGTGAGATACATTTGTGTAAGTTTTGAAAGATTTTTATTTTGCGATTGAAAATATAAAAGTCTTTTCATAATAAGTATGAGTGAGATACAGTTTTTAAGTCTTAATAAATAGTTATTTTGAAAAATTGAAAAATATTGAGCGACATAATTTTTGTTAATTCTGTGGATAATTATAATTAACTTGTACATTTTTCATGTCATTCTCGAATTTTTGACGTAATAATATAGATGATCTGAAGAAAACATAGTCGAAATTTTGTCGAACTGTTCAGTTGAAATATATTTTCAAAAGAATTTGTATTTCAAAAAACTGTATGCCATTAGATTTAGTTATCAACAAAATTTATCTCACTGTTTTAGTCTTAATATTTTCATAGTTCGCTGATTTTTTTCGATTTTTCGCGCTTCGCTAAATCTCAATTAAACTCTTCGCTATTTATTGCAGTGTTTCGGCAATTTGTATGCATATATATGAGTACAATGCATAAAATGTGCTGTTTTTTTTTTTGTTCTTCCTCTTCTTCTCATTTTCCATGTTCTGGTCGTTGTAGATAAGTGAATCGCATTCAAACTAAATTACGTATACGCTCCACGGTATATTTTCCGTGAAAAGCACATTCACATAGACTATGGCTATGAAAGCAAAATCAACAGCAGCAGCAACAATAAAGATGACTCAAAAACCACAATATCATCAACAAGAACAACAACAGCAACAACAACAACTGCAGAAACAACAAAAGTCGAATTATTCACATCGGCGGCATCTTCATTTCAAATCATCGCTGCTGCAGCTACAAACCATGGCAATCTCGATGTTTTTTATTATTTTTGGATTACTTTATGCTGCGATTTGTGTCAGTGGGGTAAGTGTATGTAAAGTACTTCAAAATAAGCGTGCGAGCGAATATAGATACCTACATACAGCCATACATACAAATGGACATGTGCAATATGTACATAAAAACACTCATATACACACTTACTGTATACTTACCCTCACCATCCTACACTACTTTTGCCAATTCTGCATTGTATGCGCCTGCTGGCTTTGCTCTGCATTCATGTGAAAGTGAGGGCGCGCATCCATCGCGCAACGGGCCAGTTCAGCAGATCAGCAGATCAGCGCATCACAATCACCTTCCACAACCACTTTTGGCAATCATCTGCTCTGCGCGCCTATCAGTCCCTTTGAGATGATTATACTATGTACTTGTTTTAATATATATGTATGTATGATTGTATTTGTTTGTATGACGTAGGTCTGACATTGCTGCCAGTGTGGAGTTTGTAACGTTGTACGCCTATTTCTATTTGCCAATCACCTCTTCAAGTTGATTGCAAAGATTTACTTTTTTATTCCTCCGTGCAACTCCAATTTAGTACAATTGATCGAATGAGCGTCCAACATTCACGATTTCAATTTGATTCCATTGTGTTCCAAACATTTCCCTCGGTACGAAAATAACAAGCAATACTTCGTATATGATATGATGAGCACTTGTAGAGTGCTTGATGCAATTCGATTGCTTTGTGATGTCTGAGGTTTGATGAAGGCCATTTAATAAATTATCTAACAATTTTATTTAACTTTAATGGTACTCTATGTGTATTTTATAAATGGTGTCGAAGAATAATTTATCACTCAAAATTAACAACTTAACTTTATGTAGGCAATTTCATAAGGAGTAGTAAAATATTTGAGTTTAAGAATTGCTTATCCTTTTATTGGTAGTATTTTTAATTTTACGTTGTTAATTAACCAAAATAAGTTAGAATCATGTGCATACACACTTGGTTCTAAAAGTTTTTGATTCAAATCAACTTGGATGATGATTGTCTAACAAAACCTAATTCAACTAAATAATTTTAAAGTTGTAAAAAATATTATCTATTATAATAAACAAATTTTTATAAAATATCTACGTTCTGTGGGAAACTTGAAACAAAGCTAATATGCTAGGGATACCATTATTAACGGATAATTTTGATCCCGATAATTCGGGACACTTTCAAAGTACTCCCGCTACTGATAAACACATACTTCGGCCTCAACACTTACCGGCTGAATTGTTGTAGCCATAAGCCATTTGGCTTTATCTCCATTACAAAGCAGTTTTTACTTAGTTCTTTCGATATTTCCAAATTTTGCTAATATCGGACTTTCAGGGATTGCCATTCCTAGTAACGGGGTTTTCAAAAGGGACGCTGCAAAAGTATACCGATAGTGACAGCAAACGATGCCATATTTTTCCCCGCTCTTTTGACATTTCTCTTCAGTAACGAGTGGAAATTATTAAAATTTACTACCGAAATTCGGAGTCAATGGCCTCAACTTTAAGAGCGCTACGTCCAATTTATGGTCGTCGTCATTTCTGGCTGAATGGCTTCGTCAACAACCAAAATATACGTTATTGGACGAAACAACCCTCACGTACACCATGAGTCAACATTGCATCCCGAAAAACTTACGGTTTGGTGCGGTTTATGAGCCGGCGGCGTCATTGGGCCGTACTTCTTCCGTGATGGTCAAGACCGGCACGTTACTGTGAGTGGGAATCGCTACCGCTCTATGATAACCGAATGTTTTATATTTTTGGCCCGAATTGGATGATATGGACTTGGACAATATGTGGTTCCAACAAGACGGCACCACAAGCCACACAGCGAATGTCACAATCGATTTATTGAAAACCAAGTTTGGTGAACGTGTTATCTCACGAAATGGCCCAGTCAATTGGCCGCCTCGGTCGTGCGATTTGACGCCGTTAGACTATTTCCCGTGGGGCGACGTCAAGTCGATGGTCTATGCCAACAAGCCAGCGACGATTGATGAACTTCGTACGAATATCGAACATGAAATTGCAGCAGTATCGGCCGATTTATGCTTGAAAACCGTCGAAAATTGGGTTCAGCGTCTGGACTCCTTCAAGCGCGCCCGTGGTGGCCATGCAACCACGTTTCCATACTGAAAACGCTTCTGATGGTCTTACTCTTTTACGCTTAAAATAAAACACGTCCGTTCGCTTTTGTAGTTCAACAGGTATTCCCTTTTTATTTTCCCGATTAAACTATTGTGCATAACCAAAGGGCAAATTCCCTCGCTTAAGGTCTAACAGTTATGACTATCGCTTAAGTACTAATTACAATATTACTAAAGGTCTAAACAGTCTACATCTAATGCTTACGTGGTATCTACACTATTACATTTTTAACGCTTACATAAGGGTTACACTTACGAGCTACTTTTACTATGTGTAATTATACTATGCTTACACTATGAGTAATTATACCTATGCTTACAATACATAATGGCATCAAATGTACTTTCACACGAATAAAGAATTTAATTCATATCCCAAACCGTAGAACTTTTGTAGCGTTCCTATTGAAAACCCCTGTATGTACATATATATGTATGTGTAGGCCGCGGCTGTTTTTTAAACGTCGCGATAATTAGTGGTGAATCTTTGAGCTAGTTTTTGCTATTCATAAAATATCTTTTCAGAAAGAGTATCTATTGTTCGAAAGTTTCAGAAAACTGTAGAGGATATGAAGATCACAAATTTACAAATTGAAAAAGTTGTCCGAATGGTGAAATTGAAGGAAAATGTTGTTTCAGTTATGGAAGAGAAATATTTTTTTCGTTTTTTTTCCATCATCTGATAACTGTTAAGCAAGAGAAATATTTTTTCCGTTGCCATAACTGTTATTTTCTAACATTTATTTTATTAGTTGCATAATAACAGTTATGCGAGAGAAATACTGTTTTCGTTGGCAATTGTAACTATTTTTCAGCGTATATTTTATCGTTGCCTGATAAATGTTAGGCAAGAGCAAGACTTTTTTGGTTGCCCACGTTTTTTGCTTACGTTGATTGATAAGAATTATTTTTCTTTGGTACACTTTTATCTTTATGTTTATGTTTATCTTTATCTTTATCGTTAAATTCATTAGTACTTCTACCTTTAATTTTATCTTTATCTTCACCTTGAGTTTCATTATCTTCATTCTTCTTCTGCATTCATTCTTCTTTACCCTTACCTTACTGTATCTTTATCTTTTACTTAAATACTTATCTTCATCTTCATGTTCATCTTTATTTTCTCTTCCATCTACACTTTCATCAATATTCTTATCTTACAACGTTAAGCGGGCAACATATAAACTAAATTTTTAAAAATAACTATAAAAAATGTCTCCTCCATAACAGTAATCAGGCAACTAATTAGTAAACGTTCGGATATAACGACACAGGTAATGTATTATGATTTTCAAAATTATGGTCATGACTTACCTTATTTTAATGTAAAATAGGCATACATAATAATAAAAAAATAAGAACTATACAATAGTTTTGGACTTTGCTAACACAGTAGTGGTGGTACAACTATGAATATGGCCAGTATCCGGATTAAGCGATGCCATTTTCGTAAAATCTCCGAAAATCGAGCTACGATGAATTTAGAATAGGACTGAATGCTTGCCAGAATTTAATTTGACAATCTTAATCAATGATCTAATAAAATATATAATAAATGTATGAATTTTAGTAGATGGCTCAGTCAATTCTTACCCTCTAAAATGGACCATCTTCTCTAATTACATACGATTTTTGGAATGCACTCATAAAGTTTCAAAAATCAGGTGTACTTAAAAAAAAGCTGATTGATATGGAAAATGACCTCTGAATCCAAATGTCTTTCATATTTATTTTACTTTTTCATTATTACTGCGAAAGATTTTGCATTAAAAAATGTTTTTCGAGATTGAAAATTACAAAATTTCTTTGATGTTCAACGTCGTTCGCTCATATTTCGCCGGTAACAATAAAATCTAAAAACTCAGATGCTCTTTTAGAATAAGAGTACACAAAATTCAGCGTTCTGACTAAAAACTATAAATATAATTACACAAATTATATTTCTGTATAAATTTGACAAATCAACTTTTATTGACATTGAACTGCTTTCTTATCAAGCAGTAAATAAGATGGAGTTTATGCAACTTTAATTATAAATACTAATTCAAACAAAATATTAAGTTTGTGTATCAAAAATCCAAACTTATGCATCCAAAGTAAAGCTTGATAAATCAAAAGAGGACTTTTCTAAAATATCCACAGATATGTATATATAAAGTGCAATATATGCAAAAATTCATAGTTGTAATTTAATCAAATAAATTTCATATACTAATTACATGACATTAATCACAAAAAATTATGCTGAAGTATTTAAATTTTTACAATAATATTAAAACTCGCAAATGTGCAACCAAATTCCCTTTTAACTAACCACCAAGATCCACCTCTAATCTTTTTTGTATGTGTTATGAATTGGCCCATACATATGTTTGTATTTATAAAGGTTTGTGTGTTTTTCGCATGGGAAAATTCACAACTGCAACAATTCCGCCAAAAACAGTTAACTTTGATAACTCAATATGGCAAATAAAACCAACTTAATCGAAATTCATATGGTATACCTACACAAACACTTTTAGTTTGGCATCTACTCGTAGATATGTTTGTAGACTTATATTGCGCTCATGCGCTGTTAGTCCAAAAAGGTTTATAAAAAGATAAACTGGTTTCTGAAGTGGTTACCAAATATAACTCACTGGTTACACGAGCTATGCATTTAAAAAGTCCAGCCTATTAATTCACATAAGTAGATCTTTAATACCCTCAAAGCTAATCTCTATTCCCTAAAATTTTCCCAATTGATGTTTGGCAGATTAATTGGTTAATAAAGAAGTACTAAAACTCACAATCGAATTAAGAAAGTAATTGAAAAGAAAGCATTAAGAACATAGCAGTTATAATCGTACAATTAATCCACAAAGCATATTTTTTATTTTTCCCAGATAAGAGTTACATCTTAACGTTTATTTTCTACGTTGTCCAATACGACTTGTTTTCCACTGTGTATTTTCTGTTGCCGTATAACTATTATACGTAAGAAATGTCTTTTCCCTTGCCAATAAGAGTTATTTTCCAAACAATTATTTTTTATGTTGCTTGATAACAGTTAGCCCAACGTTTAGTTTTTGCGTAATCAGATAAACATTTTATAATATACTGATATAGATGAAGATGGAGTTGAAGAAGGACATCATGCGAACATGAAGATAAAATTTAAAATAAATATAAAGAAACAGATAAAGCTGAAATAGCTCTTATCAGTTCTCCTTCATCCACTGAAAGACGCTCGCTAAACCTGGTAAGCGCTTTGAAGTAGCAATTTGAAAGGTCGTTGAATAGATGCTTGCACCTAATACTTAATAAATTTTGGAGTAAATATATGAACGCGTTCCGGAGTGTTAAGGGAGTGTCCTTCCACTCGTTTCTTACGGGAAAGATTTAATAAAAAAATGTTTTCTGCGAGTTTCGGGGAGTGGATCGGCGAGCAAAGCGAAGAGCAAAACATCGAAGATAACATTGATAAGAGATATGGGAAGAATAAAGCGTCGTTAGCGCAAACGAGCATAACGTCGAGTCTTTTATTTTGAATTCTACCTATTTTGATCTTTTGCTTGGAAATGTTTAAACAAATTACTCGTTTAGCTCGTTACCCAATGCTATACTACGTTTTCGGGGACTCGTTGCTCTTTTGGCCCCATGCTCGATGTTTTTCTCTCTGCTCCACTATTGGATTAGAGAGCTTTGAGAAAAAGTTTTGCCGACAAACAGATATATCGGCAAATGACTTGTCAATTTACCTAAAGAGGAAAAGATCTACCTCTTTTAATTGGACTAGTTCGGTAGTTCGTTCAAATCAAAATTATACAATACAACCTATAACTTGTTTCTTAATCAAAAAGAAAAAAAGTTGAAGAAAAATATCGCTTTAACTTATTATTATGAAGTTCTGTTCCATAAATAATGGAATTGTTTACTCTTACAAATAAAGCAATAATGTACCGAAAAATGTATGTCAGTTATTTTTAATTTTAATTTTAAAAATAACCACTACGTTTATATCTTTAAATATTGGAACTTGTTTATAATGCCTATTTTTTAAATTTTAAGATCAAAATTTATCAAGACTCTCTACATGTGTCTAGGAAGCATTGTTTATGCATTTAATCACACTTTGCTTTATGAGATTATGGTCTAATTCTTAGACGATCATGAAACCACATCGCCATGTGCGATGCTTACTGGCGTTTTGTGCCATATTTGATAAAATATATATAAAAATCCGCTGCGTGTCTGTTGGTATGTAGCTTATAGACTCAAGTCGTTTGAGCTAAAATGCAATGGCACAAAACTGATTTTTTATATAAATGCAATTCATATGACAATATAAATCATTTCTAATTCTCTATAAGAGTCTTAGTCTCTGTGTAAGTCTTGCCTAACCGGGCTGCAAGTCCCTTTTTTTGTAAAGATTTCGGTAGTTCTCGACAGATTCTTTAAGCGGACCTTATAGTTCGAATCGTATACTCGGATTTTCAGATTTTGGATATTCAAAATGGTGCCCAAAAAGTTTAAGAACCAAATTTATTCGCTTGATTCGCTTATTACCCGGGTGGTTTTTGAGCCGTTGATTACGACTTTGATATCAGATTTTCAAAATTCAAAATGACGGGTCCCAGGACACATATGCATGTTTCATTAACTCGATATTCCGTATTCAATTTTGCATAGCAGTAATTATGACTTCCAAGTCAAGTAAACTGTGTGTATTTATACCTAAGTCTGAATAATATAACCAAATTTGAAGTGAAAAGGTATATTGAAAAATTACACCTCAAAAGCTACAAGTGTTCCTTTATAACGAGTTCTAGAACTAGTTCTGTAAAATCTAGTTCAATTTGATTGCATGAGTATAGACACATATACGAGTATACTCCTATGTATTAACTATGTGCACACATGTCTAAGTGATTGCACAAATTTGTCTCTTGTTCGAGTGATAATCATCGCCTGCTGAACTCCCACGCAAAGTTACAGTCATCACCACTGCATCACTAATAGCTTTAGTAGTAAACTGAAAAATAACCGCAACACGACGACACTGCAATCACTCCAAACAATAACAAAAAAGTTGAATACATAGCGTCAACAACAAGTCATACAATGGCATAAACAACAATTACCAAAGCAAATAAGATACAAGCGTGCAACCTAACCAAAGAGGAGATGCAAGTGATTTTGATATGTGGCAAGGTATTTGCTAATACATACTACACACAATAGCAAGTTGTTGCCACATTAAAATCTTCTTTCTACTTTTCTCTCCAAAGGCAGTGTTGGCGTGTATTTTTATTTTTTCTCTGCGATCACTTTGTCGCTTCGCTTGCCTCACCGAATGCGTCGTGTTGCTGAAATGGGCGTCATCATGTTGTTGGTCCGTCGAGTGGTTCAGTCAACGCTAACACTATTTTCCAACTCTTCAATTCATTACTCAATTGGCCTTGATGCAATTTTGTACGCTGCAATAGGGCCAGACTATACGACAATTACCGCATTAATTGCGAACAATTAACTGCGATTCGTTTCATTTATAGCTCAATAAAAATTCAGATCCTTAAATTAGAAACGAAGCAAACAGAAGTATAAGAATGGTCATTGATTGATTTAAGTAGTACGTTTGCAGCAATCATATTAACCAACGTTGTGTAATAAACATCATAAAATATGCTATGAATTTTATTATGACATCTGATTTATGTGAAGAAATGGAGTTACAAACAATTTTGTGTGGGAATCGGAAATATAACTGGCTAAAAATATCTTAGAAGCACCCAAAAGACCAAATAATTAATTAATCCCAGACATACATCAGTTATTGAACGAAAGTGAGCTTTTCACTTCTTAGAATTTATTCCGAAAACATTTGACGTAAATGTGAACTAGGGTGGTACAAAAAAACGCAATGCCGGAATTTTGATGGTATCACTCCCAAAGATCGTTCTATATCAAAAAAAACAATATCCCCATTTTTGTCAAAAAAACATTTACTGGTCGCTTAAAGCGCTCAGCTTTTACCATGTATTATATTTTTTTTTATAACTCGCAATATTTTTCATAATAGTTTTTCGGTTAATCTACATATATATGGACATAAAAATGTTGTGCTCGTTTGTTCGGCGCTCAAAAACTCAAAAAGCTCTACACCGATTAAGCAAATATGACTGCCAAACAGCTCGTTTCGGTTTAATTAAATTATGCACAAGTTATATGAACTAGTAAAATATCGGTGCCAAACGGTTCATCCCGGCGCGAATAAGGATCAGAGTTATATTTTGAAGAGGGTTGCCATCTATTTAAAAAGTCGAATATAACTAAATTTTGTTCATATTATTTAATAAATTAATTTAATTATAAGGTAATGAGTATCAATCGCAATGGATTTGAAAATGATTTATTTTTAAACTGTATTAACGAGTGTGGACATCTGTCACAAATTCTTTTAAAAAATGGCTCAAATGAACGTTGCCACATGTTTAAAGGTAAAATAAATAAACTAAGCAAACGAAATTTTCCAGTATGGGTGTCGAGATAAAACGTTGCAGAAAGCTTAATGAAAAAAAAATATTTTAAGTTATATACAACTTAATTAATAAGTTAATTCAATTATTCTAATATGGGTTCCGAATAAAGGAGGAGGGGTAAAGTTTTGTTTCAAAAATAGTTAATTAAAAGGTTATCATCTTTTTAAAAAGTTAACTTAAATTAAATTAGTAAAGCAAATTTAATATTACAATAAGCGACTACAACGAAATGGCTTAAAAGAGTAAGTTACATTGAATTAATAAATTAAAAACTATATTAATATTGATGACAATGTTATAATCAAATATAATACTCGTAAGGAGCTTTAATCACAACACCATTTTTAAATAGGTTTGTCCCTGTTTAAAATCATAAATTCATTTCAATTTATAAGTTAATTTAGATTTTGCAATATCGATGTGAAGCGAAAAAGTTTATACAAACAATTTTTTAATAGTAAAGGTTTAATTGGAATCATTCTTGAACAATTTTTAAAATGCTGCCAATTGCTTGAAAAATTAAATGCAAATTAAAATCGGAGTGTCTTACATTTATCTGCATAGATATACAGCAACGGCCGGGAGACAATAGTAAACGACCATAGCATGCGTGTACGCTATTTTGGCATTTCTCATTCGCAGCTGCACTAGTATTACGTCACAGAAAAATTACTCTAAAAAACATTTTCTGGTAGGTGTATTTTATCATTCTGTGTACATATTGACCACGTTAGGGCCCGTCAGAATTGATAATATTTCGAAGAAGTTATTTTACTCGTTATAAGCACTAACGAAAGGATTTCAGAGTGCAACTTTTAAAGAAAAAGAAAAGTAGGCACACAAAACCATTTGCTGAGGAAATACCTAGATAGAATAAATGCAAGAAGCGCTATACAATTTTTTTTCATTTGTGTACGAAAAAGGGGTAAGTCTGACTATGCACTAAATAGAATTTGGAAATTAATGATACGGGCATGGTACCATCATATTCATTTGGAGAAAATTTAGTGGCTTTAACATATAGAGTTCTGACACTGGGTTTGAAAAAGTACAACTACCACATATAAACATTTCCTTTTAACTACTAAAGAGAGATGCTCTGATAGAATACGCCAAAAAAGATTTCAAATACTACTTCTTTACACCTAAGGCATAAAACACTATTGATTGTGGGCCAGAATTCAAACCCGAGCTCCGTCGAATGTAGCGCGCATACACGATACACTCTCAGCTACGGGGATCACAGTACGTATAATAAGTACAGCGAATTAAACGTGACTTAAAAGTTTTAACCGAGTGTAACCTTAAAAGTTGGCGAAAGCATTACTATGATTTTTGAAAATTTGACATTTGTTAAGGTAAACACCATTGTCAGATAAAAATTCCGCCAAGTGGTTTAGATTAAAAAAAATAAATTGTCAGCCTAGAAAGCTAGGCGATAGAAGTGAAACTTCATGGATCTCAATGGGCACATGAAATGAAAATACTCACCCTAGCCAGCAAGTTTTATTATATTTTTTTTTATTCATTGTTCTGGAATTTTTAAGGGTGTTAGGTTAATGAAAAAAGATAGTTGATTTTTTCGCCTCCATTTATAAAAAATCTATTCATTCACTTCCATACTTTCATGTTCAAGAAAAGATACAATATGAAATGAAAACTCGTGATTGTAAATTATTTAAGTATCTTGAGAAAATTGCATCTAAAGTCGTGCCTGATCTGGTTGTTGAGTCTTTGGGATTATTATTCATTTTTAAATTAAATTTACTTTCTAAAAATTGTACAAGTGGTTGAGCTTCTTCCAAGGCAAAATTGACATTAAAATCACCGCTTAAAATCATTGGCATAGTGTGCAAATCTTCTCCTAATTCTGCTGCACCAGAGGGAGTATATGCCAATAATGCTCTATGTATGAATTTTATTATATCGTTAATTCTCTGGTTCGGAGTGATTTAGAGAACAATCATTTCCACACTCTGTTCGCTTTGAATATTTTGAAAAACCATTTGTTTTAAATAATGTGTATTTTTTCTATGTTTTCCGGAAACCATCGTAATAAAAAATCAAGTTTTTTTTTGAAATTCGATTAAAATTTATACGAGGAAGAGTTGGATATTTCGAACAGTTTGATAGCATTTTCTATTTTATGCACTTGCCAATATGAGATTTAAAATTTTGCACGATTTGGTCTTACAAATGACTTCACACACTTTCTATTACTGAAGCTTTTTTTAGCAGTTTTATTTTGACCCAAATTAAAAAACAATATAGAAAAATAGAGTTTATTATATTGATCACCTTTTAAAAATTTACATTTATTTTCGAAATATTAACCATTTGATTTGAAAAGCGAAATGTTTAAGTATTTCTCTCTTCATATTCAAAATGTTTTATTTCGTTTCATTGCCTTTGAGTGGAATTTTTGGGAGCCATATTCTGATTCTGCGGGTAAACTTCTATACATGTATAAAAATCGGCATCATTCGTTCGTCATACAATTTTAGTGTCTATTGTAATCAATGAAAGTTATATAGAATGGTTGTGATAATATTACTGCACTTTTTGTGGGGATATTCATTTTGAGGTATTTTTCACACAATTGAAATCCCATAATTTTCAAAAACTCTATAGAAATAGAGAAATTGTCTGACCTTGTTGAGAAATCTTATATTAAAATATATAGTTTCTGACTTTTCTGGATGAAAATTAGTCATCATTCGAAATTCATATTTCATAACCTACCTGATCTCAAGCGGCAACATACACACATAATTAAATATTTACTTTAGCGTAACAGAATCTTGTATTCGGACGTTGATGCAATTTAGATAATGGCAACAAGCCGGAGGAGAATAACAAGAGCTATGCAACGCTTACAACAAAATAAAGAAGCAATGAAATAAAATGTGGCAATAAGCAATAGCTCTCATAAAAACAGTACAATAGCGGTATTACCAATAATTCACCACATCCACCAACGCTTCCCAACGAATACGAGTACATAGGAGTATGCATATGCAAAAATCTTAAATATTCATCATCAACTACAAGCAACAGAATTGATGTACATTTGTACGTTCAGCATTTTTTCGGTGCTTTCAATCAACCAATTATTGTAATCATCATCGTGATGTTCGTTGTATTCTTACCACAAAGCAATTGTTACTGCAACACATAAAGACTCGAATTTACTATACGAGTATAAGCACAGTAATCGCATCTATCGTTTGCCATTTTTCCGCTTTTCATACTAGTTCATTTTTGTTACACTTGTTACTCTTATGTATGTATATACTATATATGTAAATGTTAGCTTTTTGTTGTCACTTCTAATTGTTTGC
This sequence comes from Anomoia purmunda, assembly GCA_951828415.1. Classification (NCBI taxonomy): domain Eukaryota; kingdom Metazoa; phylum Arthropoda; class Insecta; order Diptera; family Tephritidae; genus Anomoia; species Anomoia purmunda. Next base: position 26,842,619 of record OX639996.1, on the reverse strand, counting down.
TTGTCATGGTTTCATACGCACGTGATTGACAACCTTACTCGCAGTTGCATAGTGTATTAAGTACAATTGCTTTTGGTAAGTAGAAATATTGAATGACATAGGATAGGGTCGGTTGTTGTTCATCATACTAAATATCAGAAAATATTTGGCAATATCAAAAAAGTCACGGTTTACTACTCTAATTTTGGGTTTAACCCTTAGTAAGCTGCAACTTGAAATACTTGTACACTGTGCTACAATGAGAGGTTCCAAGCACTATTTTAAAGAATTTGAAGAGATTTAAAAATTTGAAACGCCAAAAAAGTGCAGTATACGAAGTATGTATGTATATGTTCTTATATCTATCGTATAATGAACTAGAGTTCGAAAAATGAAAAAATGTATGCTTTGTACCACCCAGAAGTATTATACGTGTAATGAAAAAGAAAGGGTTGACTATTATTATTAACTCTCTCGTGGTTTTCTTATGAATTTGCTAGTGCACTAGTGCCCAAAGTATTACAACTTTATTCTTATAACGGTTGTTTATATAAACATAAAGCAAGCGAGGTAGAAAGAGAAATTGTCTGCATGTTGGGGTGGTACAGAAAATGGGCGAAATGGACTAGTAATCACTAACACATGACGGGGTTTTGTGAAAATCTGGAGAATGAGATATTCCCGTAACGGCGCGGGCCCCTTTAGAATAAATAGGTGTATCTCCGAGATTACTTTATCAAACTCTACAAAATTTAGTACACACTTTGCGTTTCTAGCCTGCAAGCATAATTTTGAAAATTATTGAAATCTGACAAAAATCACGCCCACCTCTCACATAACGGTAATTTACAAAAATAAAAGAAAAACCAACCAATATTACAGCAACTGCAAATTTTTTTACACACAATTGAGTTGGAGAGTAAAAGACGTGGGTACCGACCATTTTAGAGCAAATAAGTATATCTTAAAGTGCCGTATCAAATTTAGTCTACACTTTACATTTTAACTCAGTAAGCATTATTTCAAAAATTGTAAAACTCCGGGGAAAAAAAATAAATTATTCTATATTTTATTAAACCATTCAGCAAATTTGTACAAAAAATTTACTTAGGTTTATCCCCATGCTTCCCAATACTGTTTTACGAATCGCAATTTTACAAATCTGAGCTTGATATAAAATGATGCAAATTTTGATATCCAAAACGTTTACTTTCTTATAGATTTGCTAAATGTTAGAGTCAGTTTTACGCCCAAAAATGTCGAAAAAATTACATACGTTTTCTGGTTATTTTTGGCTATAACTTCTGACCCCATACCTTTCATCCATACTGCTCTGTTGAAACTTTTTTGGTTCAGAAATTACAGCCAAAAATATCTCGAATATTTATGAAATTTTTTCTACGTCGGTCGCTGTCGTTTTGGCATGCCAATTCACTGTTAACGGTAGTTGTCAAAAAACGCAACGTACCAACAACGATATATAATGTTAACGTTAGTATTAGCTATAACGATGAAGTCAGAGTTTGATTTTTAAATCAACAAATAATTTGTGTCAACATTTCAGATAGGTCATATTGTCAGAAGTCTTAAATTTGTGGTCCTACAAATCGTTCTACATATATATATGTATGACATGATATGAGTATACATATAGGTATGACTGTGAATATGAATATAATTCTCTCATTTCTTGCGTCAAATTAAAATTTATAATTTAAAATAATTTGCTGTTCAAAAAAACAAAAAATAGTTAGGTCTACGTATGTACAGATATATGCATCTATCTCATACATATCCATTTTTCTATTTCCATCATACATATTATGCTTGTATGTGCATTTGTAAGTTTTTTACTATGCCATTGCTCTAAGCTCTGCCATTGTTTTAGTGCCACACTTTTGTCATGCAAATATTCGCGACAACAAATCCATCACATCAGAAGGGTTCTGAAGCGCTTGAGCAATAATGTGACTATTCAAATGAACATACATACATACATACAAAAATAAATATCTGTATATGTATACATATGTATAGGGCATACATTTGTATAGATATTTTAAAATTTCCATCGGCGCGATGTATGTACGAATTTAAATAGCGAAGGTCGTTGGTAACGATGTTGAGCAATTCTACGTTACTTGTTAAACAAAAAATGCATATATGTATAATAAGCTATTTAACATATGACACAAATTTATTTTATGCTTTAAAAATTTGTATTCTCATATCTAAATTTCTAAATTTTTATATATAGCAAGTTGATGGTTACATAGCGGGCGTCGATTATCCTGCCTACGAATCGGTGCCAAAAGGACTTTCATTCAAATGCCGAAACCGACTTCCTGGCTATTATGCTGATATGGAAACACGTTGTCAGGTAAATTACTTTCAAGAATTTATTTTACTCGTACTTTGTAAGTTCTTATGACACTAACTAATTCAATAACTTAATTTAAGAGACAGAAACATGACCATAACTCAAAAAGGTCTTTTAAAATACAATAAAAATACTACGTATAGGTTTTTTGTCGTCTGAGAACTTATGCGAGGTTGTTCCACCAAAAATTTTGCAAAATTTTATTTCGTATATTTTTGAAGCAGCCTAACATATGTATTTTTGTATACATATATGTATATACATATACAGTTATTTTCATAAAAATATTGGCAAAAGATATTGACAAATCTTAACAATTTAATATTAATTATTTTTTATAAAAACATAAATAATTCTATAACCCTGATAAGTTTTAACAATTAAGTATTAATTACTTTTTGTAAAAATATATATAACTCTTTAACCCTGTAAGTCAAAGTCTCAAACTTTATAGAAAATTTATAAAAATTCAACAAATAAATATCAAATTTACATATAAATATTTTACCTTTTGATCCGAATTTTTTGAAAATTTTCAAGCCCATTCAATTTTACTGTAACACAGTTTAAGTTTCAAGAGGCTAAAAATTTGTATTTTTTTAAATGTTTTTTTTTGCTCATGGTGTTGCGCCTTTTCTTCCATATAATTAATAAATAAAATTTATTTTCGTATTGAAGAAAATGCCGAACACCATCAGCATGTGGTTAATATATCGTGATGATTTTTGCAAGCTTTCTGAGGGCAGTAGTCAAAAAACTGTATCAAAAATGAAATGAGCTTGGCTAACACGACATTTCACAAGTAGGACATCCATGAAAGATTTACTTTTCATTTAAATCTTTTTCAGAAGCTACTTTTAAACATAAGTTTAAATTGGTATTACTATCTAAATGTTTTCCACAAATTTTATTGATCATACCTCAACTTTTTTCCTCTCCTCCCTCTTCGTTTAGGTTTGGCATTGGTGCCTACATTCGGGCCATCAGTACTCATTTATTTGTCCCAACGGCACCGTTTTCAATCAAGCAGTACGTGTGTGCGATTGGTGGACGAATGTCAATTGTCCAGTGGCTGAACAATTGTACAATAACAACGATGAACTATACCGTACCACCGAACTAAATCCGGCACAGAACCTCTGATATAAGGCCATTAATATAAATCAATCCAGTTTATTGCGCCAACAAAACCAAAATTATCAAAAACAGCAACAAAATCAGCAACATCAACTGCAACATGTACAGCAAAGACAACAACAAAGGCAAAGAAGACCAAAAGAATTTCAAATGGAAGATGCCTACTATGATGCACGCGAAATTAATGGTTTGAGTGAATTAACCATATCAGAATTTGCGAAAACACACACACAAACACAAACACACACACAAATGCGACAGAATAAACAAACTCAGCCACAGCTACAGCAAAACTCATTGCTGACCACTCATAATTTACCAAAAAGTAGTTTTAGAGGCAACATCAAGTACTCACAAAATAATGGAAATAGTAACAATGACAACAATAATGACAATAGCAACAATAACAATAATAACAACAACAACAACTATCAATATAATAGCAATAGCAATAGTAGTAATAAGAATAAGAATAATCTCGGCTATAGCATATCAAACCAAAGTGGTGTAGCAAATGGTCGCAATTTGAATAGTCGAAATAATAGCAATCACAACAATAGCAATGACAATAAAAACAATAATTTACAGCGCAAGCATAATAAAAATAAGAGTGCAACAACCAATGCCAATAATCTGGATAACGATGAACTTAAAGACTACAAAAGTAAAATCAAAAACAAATACAATATCGACTATGACCATTCACTGGATGAGGAATATGAAATAATCGAGGCCATCGAATAAATGCGGTTAATCGTTAACTCCAGTGAATGATGAACTTGATGATCTTGTTGACGATGGCTTTGGTGCTAGCGATGCGATGCGATGATGAAACCGTTGGCTACTATGATTTACGTTTAAGTGTCGTTGATGTGCATGGAGGCTCTGGCCCTACTAATGTCCCCTAATCAGCTTCTTTTTTTTTTTTGACAAGCATATATATGTAAATATAGTATTTAAATACATATTACAAACTGATGATGAGTTATTGTTTTAGGATATTTGTCCTAAATCTACACTTTTTCTTTTTATTTATTTATATGTATATTATTTTAATATTGTAGTTATCGACAATCTTGATTTATTAGCATTAAGTATAAGATTGTTTGTAATTGTTTTAGTATACGATATTTATTTACTGCGAGATTTGTATTTTGTAATAGGAAGAAGTAAATGATTTTTTTTAAAACTTATCTAGCGTGGTTTGGTAGTTTTATTGAGCATGAGTCCAGTTTTTTAAGGAATAATATACATATATAATAATATATGGGAAAGCAACGATATTTCAAAGTGGTAGCTGCTATTTCGTAGATCAACACATCTCCTCATCACACGTTTTCTTTCTACACGGAGCGAAAATACCACCTACAATTCCCTATAAATCAGAACAAAATATAGCGGATTTCCGATGGTCTTATTAATTTAAAATTGCGGGCACTTCAATTTTTAAGTAGATTATTTTCTGAAAATAAATATCACACTGTGTTTTTTAAACTGTCTTTTATTTAATTATACTAGATTTACTTCTAATTATAATAAACTTAAGTACTTATGTATTAATATAATAGGTTATTCATATTTGCCTACAGTATTTATAATTCATATTCTTATAAAGTTTGAATTTATGTACATAAATCGTCTGTTTTCAATATTTTTTGGCCCTTATAACTTTAAGGCTTTTATTGCCTATTTAATATAAATACACAGGAAAGACAACGAGAGAAAAAGAGAGCGTACTATCGAGTAAATATATTTATTTTGAAAACATAATTCATGGCAGACTTAGGGAACAATAAATAGTAAAGAAAAAATTTCATTTTGAAAATACAAAAATCAGAACAGTATTCATAATATTAAAAAAAATAAAGTAGATTATTCACACTGTAAATAAACCCAACAGTCACTATCGCCAATTAGAAGGGAATCTTTTAAAAATAAAGAGCTTTCATTATTAATAAATTCAAGAGGACTCTAGTATAGGAACATAAAACCAAGGAGATTTCTCCTTATAATTGCATATTTTTTAACAAAACTCTATAAAAATGAATAAGCAAGAAGATATTTTCAGCCGTTTTCCTTTTCAATAAATTTGAGAAAAAATTCAAAATTAAATTAAGAAGATTTTCTGCAAAAATTTCTTCAATCTTGCCCCCTCTCGCTCTCCTTGACCAACAAGCTTTTTAGACATCGATCTATTTAATAATAGGTGAACTTTTGAGCTCTGTGTAGACTTTACCAGAGATTGTACCATGGTATACGGAGTTGCTGGGCCAGCATTCAACTAATGAGCTATGCTAACCTTGTGAAAATCACTTATCTAGCATCTTCGGGATGACTTAGTAGATACATATATATGAATATGTATTACAGATTTCAAAACTCGTGCTTTAAAAATGCTATCGAAATTCGAAGATCGTAAAATGAGTAGTTATATTTATTATGCGAAGTTGTCAAAAACGGGTTCTGCAAAAATATAGGTTTTATTGATTTTGGTGAACTCCCGTTCATTATATATAAAATACATTTATACAATTACAGCCACGATAAACACTTAGGATTTGAATTATTTTTTTGACTCCTTCCATTCCAATGGATTTTCAGTTTGTAGATTTATTAATTTTTTCTCGTACAGTTGGGTTGAACTTTTTGCCAACAAAACTTCTTCTGAGCTTTCATTATTAATAAATTCAAGAGGACTCTAGTATAGGAACATAAAAACAAGGAGATTTCTCCTTATAATTGCATATTTTTTAACAAAACTCTATAAAAATGAATAAGCAAGAAGATATTTTCATAAATTTGAGAAAAAATTCAAAATTAAATTAAGAAGATTTTCTGCAAAAATTTCTTCAATCTTGCCCCCTCTCGCTCTCCTTGACCAACAAGCTTTTTAGACATCGATCTATTTAATAATAGGTGAACTTTTGAGCTCTGTGTAGACTTTACCAGAGATTGTACCATGGTATACGGAGTTGCTGGGCCAGCATTCAACTAATGAGCTATGCTAACCTTGTGAAAATCACTTACATATCTAGCATCTTCGGGATGACTTAGTAGATACATATATATGAATATGTATTACAGATTTCAAAACTCGTGCTTTAAAAATGCTATCGAAATTCGAAGATCGTAAAATGAGTAGTTATATTTATTATGCGAAGTTGTCAAAAACGGGTTCTGCAAAAATATAGGTTTTATTGATTTTGGTGAACTCCCGTTCATTATATATAAAATACATTTATACAATTACAGCCACGATAAACACTTAGGATTTGAATTATTTTTTTGACTCCTTCCATTCCAATGGATTTTCAGTTTGTAGATTTATTAATTTTTTCTCGTACAGTTGGGTTGAACTTTTTGCCAACAAAACTTCTTCTGGGCTTTGAAGTTATGGAAGGCTTTTCGGACTAAATCTGACTACTTCTGACTGTTTCTGCCGTTTGGAATTTTTAAATGTCTATTTATATAATGATGTTTTTAAGAATGGTTTTCCGTCATCACTTATCGAATTTGCTTTGAAGATAATCTGGTTTCACTATTTTGTCATCTTCATTATGATTTTTTGTTATGTAGTATCCACTGAAATTGTTTTCAATTGTTAGTTTCGATATCATATCGTTTTTTCAAACAGCATATTTTTACCAATATGATCTATTTCTTTTTTCTAGAGCTTTCGATTTCTGCGCGTACACTCTTGAATTCTCGATACAATCTCGGGTAACGCCGTTCTCGCGAGAAATGTTAAATATTTATCAGGATGAGTTTATTTTATTATTTCATTGTTTAAAGTGAAAATAAGACAGCACGCACAAGTTCAAAGTACCAAAATCCGTACAATTAAATTGAGTAACGAGAAGTTCGCGGAAAATTGCTTGTCGAGCAATATTAAGAGATCTAAGTCCCTAAGATTTATTGGCTCACTGTATGCACATTGTACATTGTATTGAGGGTTAGGATATGTAGCGCAAATTTAATGCAAGCAATCCAGTTATCTTATCGAATAGAATATCGAAAGGCTCGCGAGCCGTACAAGATTTTCCATACACGAGAAAGCGAGAAATTACATCTCGAGCAATCTCGAGATATTGAAGGCTCTACTTTTCCCCATGTATAGAAAACTCTGTAAGGAATTTAATAGGAGTAAAGCGGTTTTTAATTTAATTTTATTCCTGTCGATATATTTTGAACTAATAAAAACAACAGGTAAGCTACCTACTTTTATGTATGTATGTATATGTGCAAGTATTTTGAGTGATAGTTTCGGCCTAGCTAAGTCAACCGTATTTCCTCAGAAATATGTATTATATTTGTAAACTTTCGTGTTCTGGAAGTGAACTTCTTTACAACTCTTTTGTAACTGTTTACAAATTCACAAGGGACAGTTTTGATTCAAAATACCTTGTTTATATTTGTTGATGTTACAAATAAACACTCCTCTCATTTTCAAACTGACTATATTTCCCCCAGATAATACAGGGGTTGATCCATTAATATATTCAAAGGTTTATAAACGAATAGCATATATGTATTTCAAAAATGATTTTATTTAAATAAGTTCAGTAAGTATGCAATTTCTCTTTGCTTAACTTTATTACTTTCTTTACTTTTTTAACAGTTAAACATATTTGTTTCCAAACATCTTTGAGAAATATTTGAAGCCTAAATAGATAGGCCTTTTTCCATTCGTTGTTAAAATGTACCACCAAAATATTTGCTATAAAATTATTGTACAAGTTTGAGAATCTAGCAAAGCCTAAAACTGAATTATTTTTGTCGGCCGCCATAGAAAATTGAAAATGGAGTAGAAATAGAAAAACCTTTTTCTTATAGCGGTCGCCCCTCGGCAGGAAATGGCAAACCTCCAAATGTATTTCTGACATGGAAGAACTTCCCACAAAATTGTTTGTCGTTCGAAGTCAGCATACAACTGCACTCCGAAAATTGTATTATTTGTCAATGTATGTACCATAAGTAATTATTAGCGAAGAAAAATTGGAAGATGGTAATTCGATCTTTTGTTCTTAAAACTAATTATCTTAAACGTTAAGTCGCTTAAAATTCCAGGTGGTCGTTGCTGTGTCACTGTTTCTCAAATAATTACAAAGTGATTTTCTTGCATAGCAAAATTACATTAAATTGTTTATCTGAAATTAAATCACCAAATCACCAATCACCCTCAAGATAAATAGTTTCAAAATTTTTAGATTACCGTTACATTTCAGCAAAGCTCTATAGCATAGTTTTAGGCTTTATGCCATTGAAAAAGCTCTTCCGTATTATTTTGTTGCTTTTAGAAGCTGTCAACAACTGATCGTGCTCTATTGATAAAAGAGCGACTTTATTGTTTACTCTCATCCACACTTATATTTATTACACAGTATTTCTAATCACACATGCATACAAACGTACAGGTAAGTGGTTATATTAAATACGCTCGTTTTTAACTTGCTTTGTTAGCGTTTTGTTTAACAATAATCTCATTTCCACTCTCTATATTCAGCAATATGTATGAACGTGTGCACAGTTAAATCCGATGCCGCTTGATAAACACTTTCCAGTAGTCAAAATATAACAAGTCGATTGTCAGTCGCTGGGGCAGCTCTTTTCTAAAAACGTGAGAAAAATAAGAAATACATATTTATCCACTGTGTTTGGTTACGAGTATTCAAGAATTTCCTAAAGATCGAGATGAATTGATGTATACAAAACTAAAATTTAAAATTATTGAACATGTAAATTGTCTTAGATGTTTAGCCAGTGTCTGTGTGTTGTGTTTGAAAGTTATTGCAGCCGAATTATTTGTAAATAATAAAGATGATACGGCAGTAAAAACTAAGGTCTGATTTGCTATACATACATACATATGTACATGAACATATGAATGTATGTGTGAATGTAGCTTAGGGAGGATCAAACAAAAAATTAATCGGTCACAATCCAGAAGCTTAGTAAATGGAAAACCAAGGTAGGTTCGTAAAGAAAACGGGCGAAACCAGATAATAACCACGCCCATATAACGGTATTTAGCGGAAATCCAAAACTCGCGATATTTCACTATTTCAAATTTGACGTCAGTATTGGGTTAAAAAGGGAATATATCGGATTTTTTAGGGTATATATCCGAAGACATCTAATCAAATTTGCTCTTAAACTTAATAAGTACAATTTCGAAAATTATTGAAATCGGTCAAAGCCTACGCCCACCTCTCATATATCGGGAATTTACAAAAATTCGATGTTTTAGCAACTATAATTTGCTCAAGTTTTATACATCAAAATATATAAATACTATTTCGAAAATGGGCTTGGCACTGCCAATATCTGAGAAACATCATTAAATTCTACCAAATTTCAACACTTTCGAAAATTATAGAAATCGGAGAAAACCCGCGCATGTATCTAATACAATGGCATTAAAAAAGCTCAAAAAATCGATATTTTAAAAGAGAAAAATAAGCAAAAATGAATTTTGGAAAATATTAGTGGCACTGCCCACTTTAGAGAAATAAGGTGTACTTATATCCAACACTAAATACCTAATCAAACTCTGCCAAATTTGGCGCACACATTGCATTGTAGGCAAAATTTCGAAATCATAAAAATCATGAGAAAACCATAGGTACCCACTTCAGATATGAAGGTAATTTACAAAAAATCAAAGTATTCGATATTTTAATAAATCAATTCACACGAAGCATTTGATTGGGGATAAATAACATAAAAACCAAACTTTTGGAAAATTGGCGCGTTAATCTATAATCGTACTCTTTTTTTTTAAATATATAAAACTCTTTTGAGTTTTCAAAGGGAATCATATTTTTAATATCAACAACCATTATTGATATGAAATAAGAAAATGCAGTGGGTATATAAAGTTCATCCGAATTGAAACTCTTCTCACAAGCCGTGTGCGGTTTGAAACTTCTCATATATTTTACATGGGTAAAATATAGATTTCCAGCCGCCGTAGCCGAGTGCATAGAGAGTTATTGCTTCATGTGGTAATCCCGGGTTCGAGACGCATTTCTAAAAGCGGGCTCCTATATGTGTGGTATAACAAGATGCAAGGTATAACAAGATGGAGGGAAGAATTGCTATAAAATCGTTAAATATAAAAAAACTAAATCTTCGACTTACATTTATTAAAAATTTCTTAACGAAAAATAAATACATGGGAAGCTTCAAAGCCCTGTCGGCATCATTAAAATATTAATCAATATCAAGTTTTAAAAAAAATGCGAATACCTTTTCGCTATTTTGTGTTTTTGGCGGCTGAAAGGATGATAATTGTAAAAAGTTGATTTTATTATGAGCTTTGGACCACCATAATGTATATACATTCATTATAATATATGTATATCATATATTGGGAATGCATTTTTTGCATTGTAATATAAATATTTCTTCGCTCGCTGTGTAGGTGTTCGTTATGAGCTCACATTCGCGTCAATTAAAAACAAAAACACCCAATCCATCAGCTAATGAACTTTATAAGTTGCATATAATTAGCTTTTCGCATACCTACATACATAATGGTTTTTGAACTCTTTCTACACCTCGATTCGATTAACTTAAAAGTGACACAAATTTTAACTACGTGATCAATGCCTATTGGGACACTAATATATCTTTCATCAAACCGGTAGTGAATGCGTTCACTTTTAATGTACAACATTGCGCATGTGTATCATATTTTTACATATGTCTATTAATTCAAATGAGCAGCACTAATATGTCAAAACCACGGTAACAAATTATTGAGAGTAGATAATGGGCGGACTAATTTTACCTGCATGTGTATGTATGTATGTAAGTGGTGAGGGCAACAACATATACTCATATGTATACATACATAATGCATGGTTCACGTTCACCCACATTTTTTTTGGGTTAACCACAGCTCAAAGCGATTACTATATTTGTTCCACGGAGGTTTTGGTGGGACTCGTAAAACCAAACTTGAAAAGCTCTGCAAAATGAGCAAAACAAAGTACCAACGTATACATATGTATGCATTTAGCTATATATACATATATACTCATATATATGATGGTGTGTGTGTATTGAAAATGTGTATGTGAAGTCAAAGCCCGCAACTCGAACAAAATATATATGTATGTATGTAAGTATTGCTACAGTTATTATGTAATCGCAAGCATACATTCCATTTTAGGCGAAACCTAAACTGGTGTTACACATCTACATATATTGATTGATTTCGCACCAGTCGAAAGAGGACCAAACTGGGATTCACTTAATAAGTCTGTAACTTTTATTTTTTTAACAAAATAAATTAGTAAATTTTTTAAAATATCTGACAATTTTAATTACTTAGGCCTACTTGCGAGAGATCTAGAGTTTAATCTATAAATAAAGAGATAAGTAACTCAAAGTTAAATTTGTATTTTCAAAACCCAAATATTTTCTTGCATCAAATAAGTACGGTAACCCACGCTATGTTCTTTTATTTTTCGACATCTTCTTTTAATTTGATGAATTTATAGAAAATTAAAATCAAAATAATTTTTCCAGGTTCTAGCATGATACAAATATTTACAAGGTAAAACCGCTGAAAGCCAGTCTGAAAATTTCTGAAGTTTGCTAACAATGGGCCCGTTTCTTTGTAACCGAGTTGCAAAAGAACGCTATGTACAATAACGAATTGCATGTAAAGCAACAACACTAACTCGGGAAAATATGCGAGTTGAGCTAACTCGGTTAAATTATATCCGGCCTGAGAGGTAGTGTTGGGAAGTGAAAAACCTGCGCTATTGTGACCGAGCCCTAAGGAAATACATGGAAAATAATTTCATTTTGACACTTAATCCGTTTTTATTTGCTTACTATTTTTAAATATATAAATACTCAACCTAAAATCTGTTAGCACAACTATTTTCCGTTCTTAAAAATCACTAAACAAATTGCATATTTCATGAAAGAACAGGAACAGGGTTTCTTTTGCAACTAAAGGAAATTTTATCCGAGTTGGAGCGCTCCTTTACAAGTCGGGTACAATAAAACGGGCCCAATATAAAGAAATTTTAACCAAAACAAATTTGAATATTTTCAATTGTTTATATTTTATTTTACTTTGGTTTTGCGTTTGCTTCGCTCTCAAAATTAAAATTTTATAATGTTGGCAAACTTCAAAAATAAAAAAAATCATGGCCGACTGATTGAGCGAACGGTTTTACCTGATAATGTTTGTATCATGGGTTCTAGTACAACGATGGATTCCTAATCATTGTCGTAAAAAGCGATTCGTTTCAAAGTTTTTCGTTTATTTAAAAAAAAATGTTTGATAAATGTATTTTTAATAATAATTGACAATTTTCAATTCATTTTTCCGATTAACTGTATGCATTTATCGAAAATGACTGACTCTATCATATACGGGCAGGCAAGAAAAAGAACTTAACCTTTTACGTTCATGATGTAAATATTTTTATTTTGCGATATATGTTTCTTTTATAGTTTTAAATATCCTTAGTCATCAAAACCAAAAATTTTTGCTAAAAACAAAGGATTTCCTGAAAACTTGCAATCTTCCGAGTTCAACTTTTATTTATTTATATAAATCAGAATATCTGATTAAACAAACGCTATTAAGTACGTATTCATATGTAAACCTCAGCAGTTTTAAAGCTGAATCATTAATATAATTTTATTTTAAAAATTTCTTAATAAATATACATACAAATGTGTATGTGTATCTTTTACTTTTATTGATTGTCCGGTCCACTTCGAAGAATAAGTTGATATTCGTATGAGAAAAGCAATAAAACAACTGCACCAGTAAAGTACACCAATGCGTCGCGCCGGTGCCAAGCTGAAGGCAATCGTCTTGGACGATTGGCGATCTGCAAGTATTTCTGGTCACTTCCGACCGGTTTCGATACATTTATTTTACATTTTTCTTTTATACAACCAGTTCTTCTTTTGAAACAATCAGTTTGTCAATAAAACATAAGAAACTAAAACTTGTCCTATTATTGTTTGACTTGGTGCATGCACATATCATAAAATATTCAGACAACTTCGCAAATTTCTACGTAAAGAGAATATATGTTAACATACTTAAAAGGATTTTAAAGTTTGATTTTTTGAATATTTGGGTCGTAAAGAGCAGTGAGTATTTTCTACCTAACTCAGTTATTTCAAGTAGATCTTCAGATGCCCTTTTGCAGACATTTTAAGCTGAAGAATTTATATCATAATGTTATAAAAAAACCTTATAATATTAACGGAGGTCATAAAGTATATCAAATTTTATGTTTCGCGTGAGAGAAAAAAATTTTATGGTTCGCGAGACACCTTTATATTTGTGTGCGCATAATTACGGAGTTAAGGAAGGAACTCTGAAAACTTGTTTTAAACCGCTCAGGATGGTCACGACTTTTGATAAGATATCAAGAAACTTTCCATGTATATTTAAGTAATATTGAAGTCAAATTTTTCGGCAAGTCCAAATCTTTAGCTGCAACTGTGAATAAGAAGTCTCACAGAACTTTCGTGCCCATGACAAAGAATATTGAAAATGTCTGTTGGTTTTTTTAATATCACAGTGCTACAAAAAAAATTCGAATACACTAGAGAAATAACTTAGTAGAGGTAATAGGTTTGGTCGAGTGCAACATCAGAATAGTGTTCTTATATTCCTTGATCGGAAAGATTTCTTTTTATAAAAAAAAAACTATTATTTTATTTTCATACTAGATAATTGATTCCAATTGATTTTAAAAACTAAAAATGACTTGAAAAGTATACCATTGAGCCTTTAAAATGCTGCATACAAACCTACATACGTGGACGCACATTAACAATTGATAACGAGATTTTTTTTACAATACTTCCGTTTTAAAAACTGAAATTCCAAACTTTCTACAAAATGTATAAAAATTCAACAAACGCTCATCAAACTCTCAAACTATTTAATCAGAATTTGTAGAAATCTTTTCGCACACCCAGTTTTGTGACACTTTCGATTTCAGCAATGTGCATGGTTGAAGTGGGTAAAATTCCGTTCGTTTATTTTATGAAATTTTGGTTTAAAAAAAATTGCAAAACATCAACAAGAATTTTCCGTTACTTTATGCCAAAATTAAATCTTCTCCAAAATCCATACCCAGAAGATGTTTAAAAACCTCGAATTAAAAAGTATGAAAATTATATGAAAATTTTTTGAAGTTTGAAATTTTAATTTATACACTTTGTATTACTCAATAAACTAAAGCTTTATAAAAAACTAACAAAAATGACTAAGCGTTAAAAACATTGTAATTATTGTAAAATAATCATCATGTGACCAGTAGTTTGAGTCACCGCATATAAAGATGATTTGAGCTTGATGAGAGTTTTTATTAGTCAATCCAGAAAAATCCGATTTGTTATTTATTTTTTCAACATTGGCCATTGCTTATAACAAAAATGTCTATGAAGCGAAAAACTTGTGGTAATAACTAAAAAAATTTAAAACAGAATTTGATAATGAATAAACGAATGCCTCATATAATGAAATTAAAAAAAAAAAACTCAAAATTCGTAAATTTATTTTAGTTTTTATAAATAACGTCATTAGAAGACATACGATTATTGTTTTTAATCGAAATATTAACCAGAGTATATAAAACAATTGTTTCTTCTTTTATTTTAATTTTATTTTCAGACGAACGCTTTGCTGGAATATTGAAATACTGGGCGAAATACCAATTAAAAAATTTCAACCCAGTTCAATTTCAATTTCAATTATTAAGAGAGTGGAAAAAAACGAAATAAAAAATTACATCATTCCTTTAAATGAACAAAAACCAGACGGTGGTCAACACAAAAAGACAGACGCAGCAAATCAACAGAGCGCCGAGCAAATTTCAACAGTGTCACATATCAAACCACTTAGGCTACACCGATACCCCCCAAATCGAAGAGTAAACAGCGGCTTCTCTGCAAAAATCATAATAAAAACACTAAAATTGCCGCTTCTTCACTTCAGTGCATATTAAAAATAACAAACACACTTAGTTAAAAAGCACACCTTGAATCGAAATATAATTCATGTACATACATACATACATAGTAATGTGCATATGCATTTGCATTAGAAAATCGCCAACCCAACGCCGATAAGACAGCCAAAGTATATGCATAGGTACGCTTGCGCAGTCACATAGCGAACTCAAACGAAACCTCAAAGAGTGTAGTAATTTCGCGAATTATTTAGCCTCCAAGCCACAATTAATTGACACTTGCTGTGCTGATAGTAGTCGCTGGTCGTGGTTTTTGCTTACGTCATGGAAGCTTTGCAAATTCTTTTCGGCAATTTATTTGACATTTTCAAGTTATACATTAAATTTGGCATCATCACTTTGGTTTTATACTTTGCGACCGAATGGTATATAGTGCGATATACTGATTTCGAGACATTTGGCAAACCAGTACCAATAATTAGACCGGTCACTAACAGCACCGTTAGCAAGATTTTCCATTTCGTTTGGGACTTTTTCTTAGGATAGATTTAGTAAGGGAACTATTGTAAATGTTTGGTTGAAATTATGAAAATATTTTTGTAAATTATTTATAAGCAGAGTTAAGTATTAATTTAATTAAAATTTGCCAGCTCTTACATCTACGAGTAGTATAAGTTCTAAGCTAAAACCTGTATCTACTGTGTATTGTTTTAAAAACTGTTTAATGTAAAGATTATAATAAAAGCTTAGTTTAAGTTTAAATAAAAAAACTTTGTATCCGAAATCGGTGTTAATGGCATTAGGTAAATAAATGAATTTTTGGATATTACTACAATTAATACATGCTAGCAAATGACCAATTACTGGGACTTCCTGCCATTCACATGATTTCCCTAAAACTAAGGTAAGTAAGTAAACACGGTGACAAAATTTAATAAAAATCTGTATCCAGAAACCAAACTACATGGTGGTAATTGACTTAACATTCAATAGACGATTTCCCCCCAGAGGCAAATAGAAAAAAACATACATTAATTTTTAGACCTGAATATAAATATTTATATCAACAACCTTTTATTTTATTTTTTTTAGCTCTTCCTCACTTTGTTTATTTGGAAATTATTGTAAAAAGCAACAACAGTCAAAGTGTTCCAAACGGCAGCTATAACTTCAACCGCTGTGACTGTCGTTGCTCTTTACACTCTTTCCGAGTGTAAGAGAAGTTCCGCCAAACTATTATAAGATTATTTTTGACGGAATACTTTGCCCTAAGCTAATGAGCATAAAAATAACAATCCTGTAACTTTCAGCTGTTTTGGGATATTGATTATCTGCCTAATCCTTAAGCATGTTTAATTAGATGACTAAGCTGTGGTATTTCATTTAAATTAATAATTCAATTTAATTAAATTTTCGTAACAGGAATCAACCCTATCGAAAATATTTTCGAAATTAATCCTACTTAATCCTTTTCGTTTTACACCCATATTATAATATTTAATTTAGTTTAAAACTGGTATTTAATTTATCTTTTCAAAATAGCAGGAACCATTTAGTACAATATTTTTGAAACCAAGCTTTATCTCACCTCTTTCGTTCAACAGCCATATTTCAATATTTGATCTAACTTATTAATTTATTTGTAGTTAACCTTTTTTCCATCGAAGGCTATTTCAACTTTTTACTTTGCCACCCATATTTTTAAATTTTATTTAACTTATGGAGCTATTTTTATTTATATTCAACACGTAAACCAAACATTTTCAAAAATAAACAGAATTTATTTAATTAAAGTAGAATTTTATTTTTTTTAATATAGCAACTCTTCTATATATGGTTTAGAAATAAACCGTTTTAAGCCCCATTTCAGTTTACACCCATATTATAATAATTCATTTAGCATATTAAATAATTAGAATTTAATTTAATTTTAAAGCACCTGAAAAATATTTTAAATATTCAAATATAAGATTTCTTTGTTAGATTTTGACTTTTTACAATCGGACTACGGCGAATGTTTTTAAAAACTTAAAAAGTTTGAAAATTTGTTGAATTTTTATGTATTTATATTAAATTTGGCATTTTGATATGCATGCTTTTTTGTTAAAGAACAAAGTAACGAACAAAATACATCACAAAAAACATTGCGAATTATGTAACAAACAAAAACAAACAATTATTTGAGTATCTGATGGCAACCCTACTCAAAGTTTTTTTTTTTAAATTAACATTTTTTAACCTCTTTCATTTGATATCCATTCTTTAATATTTCTTTTAGCTAATCAATTTAATAGATTTCAATTATTCAAACAGGTAACTACAAGTGAGCTTTTTTAAATCTGTTTCGTTTGACAATTACACTAAAATTTAATTTACTTAATCCGCATATCCAAAAACCTTCTAAAAATTCTGATGGAAATTTTTTGAATTATTTGAAAATTATTTTACATAAGTTAGGGCCGCTAACTGGAAAAAAAATTGGAAAAATGGTGATGCCTGGTGGTATCTAAGATATTTAAAAACATAATTTAAGTTAAGCGCAATAATGGCATTTCACTGAGAATGTATGAACAAAATAAGAATAGATAACAATTTGGATAGGATTGCCAACTTAAATAAAATGTTTACGTATACCTAAAAACCTAAAACAAGGCATAGGAGTTAAATTAATCACCTTCTGGAATTTAATTTTAAAGTTTAATGATTGGCAGATAATAAGTAAATATAGACACTGTTGGATTTTTTTTTTAGTTTTCAATATTTATTCTTATCGCTTAGCCTACAAATGAGTGGCACGCGCAACTTGTTTTCAATGCTATTCGCAGTTTGCCAGTTTTCAATAAAGTTGCATAATTTGAAATTAAATTTCATAATTTTTTTTCGGTTGCCTAACGTTTTGAAAAGGTCAAACAACTACTTAGGTGTATTTATCTAATGCAATGTGTATATAACTACAAAGGCATATAAATAAACAAATTTAATTTCGGTTTGATACAAATATCAAATACGATTAGATGTACTCAATGATCGGATTGCATAATGCTTGTGCACATAAAATTGCACACTTGCCAAGGTCTTAAGTGATTGTGATCATAATCAATCACAACAAATACATCCTCAAAGTAACCAATACATGTAAAATAAAACAAATAATAAAAGACAAGTAAAAACCAACAACATTGACTTGAAAATCGTAAAAGTGCTATATGAGCGTAATGCCAAAGAACCTAGCAAGTTGGTTTACAAACAACCAACAAACCAACCAATCAACCAACCAGAATTGTAACAAAAACAATGATTAAAACAAAATCGACTGTGGCGTGTGTTAAACATCAGTTAATTGCGAATAAAGACAGTCGAAACAAGTTTGACAAGATTTTAAGTTGCAAACCGCGAATTTTGTTCTCAGAATTAAATTAGAATGTACAAGTAACTGTGAAGGCAAAACAGCAAAGTGAGCAAACCACCAACGTCAACAACACCACCAACGCTAACCGGCATAAAGCGGCAACAAAATTTTTTTACCAACTTGACAAACTGATCACAGTTTAATCAAATTGAGACTAAAATTGCAGTAACTCTAAACGTTTATGTGTTAAATGCACCAAAAATACACTCAATATTAATAAACAATTCGCTTTGAGAAGAAGTGTATACGCGAAAATTTTTATACCTGGCTCTCCCTATCTTAGCGTAGTTTTCAAATACGAGCAAATGAAAAATAAAAGAAAAAAAGATACACGCCGCATATTACATATTATGCATTGCTCTAAATACGAAAATAGCGCAAACTACCTTCACTACTTGAAAACCGGTAAAGTAAGTTAAAGTCCCTCTGGCTTAGTACTCGTATAATCGAATGGAAGTTATTTACTTATACGCCAAGCGTTTGCTTACATTTAAACATAACTTGATTGTGGCAAAAAAAATCAGTTCTTATGTAAACATTTGCGCACGTAAATGTGTACTCACATGTACACATGCTCATGTACATATGTATGTACGTATGTATATATGCACGACTACACTACGCAGAAAACCCCAAGTACTCTTTAGTGAATTCGTGTCAGTATCTCTTTCAGAAAAGAACATTCGAAAATAATCAACATGAAAGTCACCTCTCAAAACTTCCGAAAACAAAGTATACTTATTTACTTACTAAACTAAAGTCAAATACTTTCCATTTGGGCTTTCTAACACAGAGGAGGCCTTCCTCTTCCTCTGCCGCTACTTACCCGCAGGTTTTCGTTCATCCACACGATATGACCTAGCCAACGAGGCTGTTGTAATTCAATTCATTTAGCTCATCGCTCTCTCGTCTGTGGTATTCGCCGTCGAAAGGTCGTAAAGGTCCAAACATCTTTCGGGGAATCTTTTTCTCGACCACTCCAATGGCCGCCATCTCATCCGATGCTGACAACGCCCATGTTTCAACTATACAATAGCATGGACATAATGAGAGACTTATAAAATGTGATTTTCTTTCATCGTGTGAGTGCCTTTCTGCCCAAATGCCTACACAGCCCAAAATAGCACTTGTTAGAAATTGAGATTCTCCAATTTTGAAGTTGAAATTCTTATTGGTGTTAATGTTCCCCATATAAACAACGTCCTCTATACTTTTTCGAAATTGTAATTGTCAACAGTGTTGCGGGAGCCAAGCCGCGAATGCGGTGGCTGTTCATTTGTTGCCAGGATGTACTTGGTTTTGCCATCGTTCAGCTTTAGGCTTATTCACTTGGCTTTTTTATCCAGTGTGAAAAAAGCAGAGCTAGCCACGGTTGCTTAGGCCGATGCTTTCGATGTAATCGGCTTGCGCCAGCAGTTGAATACTCTTGCATTATCTTTTTCAACATAATGTTAAAGAAGTCTCGCGATAGGGAATCAACCCATCTGACAGCTCGTCTGGTATTAAACAGCTCAGAGAGGTCGTTACCAATTCTGGTGGTGGTCTTGTTGAGCATAGTTTTATATATCCGAGCATAATGAATGCCGATAGTGTTCCGAAAAGGTCAAATTCCTGTAAGAACAAGCATGGCCACCTGGAGCCCTAAGTACACTTAATTGTTTAGGGAACATTTCTTCACTTTGCTAAATGGTTACCGCAAAAGTGACGCAGGAGAAGATGAAGATCTCTAGCCGCAAGTCACTAATGATGGTAGCGCTACTACGAAACAATGAAGGCACTGCCGCTGATGGATTCCT
Organism: Anomoia purmunda; assembly: GCA_951828415.1. Taxonomy (NCBI): domain Eukaryota; kingdom Metazoa; phylum Arthropoda; class Insecta; order Diptera; family Tephritidae; genus Anomoia; species Anomoia purmunda. The sequence continues at coordinate 26,821,952 of OX639996.1, read as the reverse complement.
ACCTAAACTATTCAAGAATGGTGCAATTGTAATTTAAGTGTCCAGAGGAACGGAGATCCGCTTGATCAGCTTCCTTAAGATTACATATAAGATTATATTGAGCGTATTGTGTGAAAGACTGAAGCCAACTGTCAACGAACTGATTGGACCTTATCAGTGTGGATTTAGACCTGGTAAATCAACCATCGACCAGACATTCACGACACGCCCAATATAGGAAAATACCCGTGAGAAGGGCTCGACACTCTCTTTTTGTGGACTTTAAATCAGCTTTCGAAAACATGAGAGAAAGCTGCTCCAGCTCAGGTAAATCTTAATATTTTCTTGAAATATTTTGGTGGAAGTCTTTAAATATAATAAATTTTGTAATTCACTCTTGAATATGTTGTATGCTTGCTGCAAAAGACCAGCATTTTAATAGATATTCTGGCAATATTTTCCGCGTCGGAAAGATATTTAATCTCTGACTCAAGCCGCAAAGAAATTTGCTTTGGCGGAAAACTTATTGCGAAATTGTCAGACCGCAATAGCTGTACTAATGAAATTCTATTCCTGGACGATAAACTGGTGTATAGATGAATCAAAAACTGATGAGTGGTCAGCACTAAACTCTCTACTGCAATGGGTATTTGGCCTATCGTATTTGAAGCTAAAGGTTTGAAGCTGCGGAATTGCAGCTATCGAGGACATAGACGAGCTTGTAAGGAAGGGAGTGAATTTCCACTAATCCCATGGAGCCTGAACCCTTCTGTGGTCTCAGCCGCTCAACATCCAAGGCTAGGTACACTCAGTGCGACATGAGTACTGGGGGCGAAGAGTGACTGCCAGTAGACAAAGCTCTTCGGCTACCTCTTTCACACAGGCGAGGTAAACCGATTTAGTAGGGGTAAGATAAAAGCTGATCCTGGGTTAGTTTAGCGGTCACAATGAATTATGTTCGCACATGAACTGAATAGATCTGTTTGCAGAATTACCACTATGATTTTTCTTTGAAGGACGACGAGATGTCTCAACTCAGTCTATCCGTGTTTCAGTACGACTGATGATCTTAAGATCATGTGAGGCGGATCCTTCATCTGTAAGATGAACAACTACCAATGACCTGAGAAGGAATATAAAATAGCTTCTGCGTTAGTATTATTATTATTTTGAATAGATTATAAAAAAATATCCTTATATTCGGACACCATGAACACAATAGAAGGATCAAGTGTAGAAGCAGCTGCCAACACTTGGGGCAAATGACTGGTGCCACTTCTGAAAGATCAGGTTTTTGTGTCCTCGAGCCAAACCAACAAGAGGTTTTAATGTCAGGAAAAAGTTTAGCCTCAGCACCAGGTATGAACAACATATGTACGGCATGAAATATACGAACATAAATTTTCGCAACACAAAATTTCAGTAGAAACAACCGCAACAGAAAAAACATACAACTTTTTCAATACAAGAAAACCGAAACACTTTATTATACTTACATTAAAATAAATGAAATGGGTTTAAGTAGGAGTAAACTGAATTTTAACCTGTTATTATATCCAAACTTGCACAACTTGTAGGTCAGTTGGTATGACTTAGGTTACTCGTTCGGTTATAGTAATGCAATCATTCATGTTTCGATTAACAATTTCAATTTTAAAAAGTACCCAACTTTTTTTTTTTTGCATCACGGACAAAACCGTCGTACACAGCAAAATACTCGTAGTAGCCACCATCGAACTGCTGGCCCATTAAATCGCAATGCATTGCTGTTTCTTGTTATATCACTGTATTGGTCAGCCAAAGGGCCGGCACTTGCCAAATTAACCGCAGCTACTTAACAGCCAAATATGTAATGTACATTCATAAATTATTATAGCCAATTGTGCTTGGGCTTGTACACGCAAGAGCACGTGAGGAGGAATACTATTGCATATTGGTGCGTCATGTTGTTTGACCTCAATTCCGGGTATTAATTAATGCAGCTATATTTAAAAATGGGTAATTAAAAAAGGAACTACTTAGTTTCAATATAACATTTTATTAAAAATGAGAAGTGCATTTCAAATTTAAAATTAGTAAGTAAACACGTGGTTTTAGTTGGATGTCTAGAATTTTTGAAATTATATCTAATTAAAAATTTTAGGGCAGGAAATTTTTTTTATATTTTTGCAACATTAATTTTGAAGCTCAAGGCTAGTTATAAAGTATTTGAAAAAAATAAAAATAATCAGAGCGGCGGAAATTATAGCTGCTATTTCGGAGATCAGCATATCACCTCATCAGATTTATTTCATGACTCCACCTGGGCATGAAATCACAACCGACGACTTGCGGGGCAAATACATAGCCAGTGATTCACAGCGGGCTTTGAAGACCTGTTGATTTTTCCTTATATCCTATGAACACAGTTCAAGTACGATAGTCTGCCGCTACTACAATGAATGGTGTGGTTGTTGATTTTAGGTAACACAAATCTATTTTATTATTCTTAGAATTTCTTATGGTTGGTATGCTCATCCATTCCATACATATATTCAATTCTTTTGGCCTAATTTATTTAAATCAATATTAATATTTGATTAACAATAAATTATTTTTACTAAACTCTATAATATTTGAAATCGTTCCCACTGAGTTGAAATATACAGAGTTATCTGATGCGAGTGTACGACCGGATAGACAGATTTGATTTAATCGATTCCTCCTTTTTTTCTAAACATTTCGGTATCGCAGTGTGTCTGTGTCTACATGTATGAACAAAATTGTAATACCCTGGGCATCAGTATGCTTTGCAATAAAAATACAAAATCCCTTTAAGGCAAGATGGCGTCGGGTTAGTTTACATTGAAAAAAAACAATCTTAGAAAAATGTTCCTTCTTTCGATGTCCTAATATTTCCCTCAAAATGCCATAATTTCTCTCGAAAGAGTAAATGTTTCTTGTTGTTTAATAAAAATCTACATAGAATGAAATCTCTTTTCTCCCACAGATAAAATTTTTCTGTTATTCATTAATCCAGAAGTGAATGTTTTCGTAGGAGTGGGAGGAGAAATTTAAGGATTTTTATAATGACGAAAAACGCCACCTTGTTTGCTTAAATTCCCTATTTTTTGCGAGAGATAATTTTTTATTATTTTCGTAAAAAATCGTAAAAACTATAGTTTTCCAACATAATTCTTTTCAGAAGTTGATGTGACTAAGCCATCAAGATGTTTGGCAATGGACTACGCCTGATCCATCAACTTGAATTCATAGGTAGTCTTGACCGTACTGAAAAAAAATTATACTAACAAATTACACGCAAAATTACAGTAAATTTTATCGCAGAAAATAAAATGGACGTCGAATTTTATCAGTTGAACGAAACCATCAAAAGATTTTACATATTTCAAGTCGAGGCCAATGCAAATTTATAAAATATCAACATGTTGGCATTTCGTGTCATATTTTGTTGTCAAAACCAACCAACTATTACAACAAAACACATAATTTTGATAATCAGTCCAAATCAAATCATCTACTTGATTATCACCATTTTATATGAATTCGCCTTGGAATGCGACATTAGGACACTGAATGCAGATCAGAAATTTATTTGCCTACATTTTGGGCGAAATCTATGTTGCCAGATTTTCAACCTAACAACAATTTACTTTAATTTTTTTTTTCATTTTGTTCAATGGGTCATTCATTGTAAAGAAAATTTAGTATTTTAGAGACAATACTTATTTGTGATAATGAAAATGATTTCATAAAAAATTTAAGTGAAGTAATACAACGAATTTACAAAGCAAAATTCCAAAACAGGATTGGTTGTGAATTATAGATATTATATGAGGGTTGTTGGGTAAACATCATTCAGAGGACTATACCAATTCTGTTGCGAAAATGTTAACAGTATTTTCCAAAATTAGTGTGAAATATGTCATTGAAATCGACTTTGAACGTCAGCATTTAAACTATTTTAGTCAGCAATACCGTTCTGAGTCTAAGTTGCTATGGCTTTTGAGAGAAGGTACAACAAAATTTTACTATTGAAGTTACTGATTTCTTGCTTTGCATTTATATCAAGTACAGATAGTACAGAAGAAAAAATTGTTAGCGGAAATTTGTTGGTAGAGTAAACATGTAAATAATATTTACCTTTTTTCGGAAATAGGCATTGAAGCGAAAGTAAATAAGCTATACACTGCATACATACAGACATATGAGAAAGAAAAAAATAAAAAACAAAACATGTGTAGGTGCATATTATTAGTTTTTAATTTTTGAAAGATTTTTTATTAATTGCATGCAGTTTTTGTAAGAGAGGACCCATTGTGAAATTTTCTACGGGATGTATTTGTACAACCTTTTGATCCTTTTTTATCAGAATATTTTCGTTATATTCTAGAAAAGGGTCTTGTTTACCACAATATGGAGTTCAATGTTTTCTGTAAAAATTGGTTTTTAATTTTTATTTCATATGGTCTAATATTATATTTAGCTCAGATTGATGCTTTAAACATTGATTCTAATTGTTCGAAACAACCTTGATTACAAATATGAAAACAGATTTTGGTCACCAAAAAAATAGTTGACCTTTATGTGTCGAACCCTTTTCTTCTAGATACGCACCCAACGCCAACGATGTGCAAAGGAAATCTTAGCCTATAATGGCCTAATGTGAATTTTTTTAACTACTTTTCAAACAAGTTATATTTATATACCCGCTATGAAAAATATTTATCAATTACAAGTAGATTTTTTTGTGTATATACCTACAGTGCCACACAAAAGTATTGCCGCAGTGCTTTTTTCACTATATTCACAATGTTTTTCATGAAAATATAATTGACTGTACAATATGAATTATACGAAAAAATTTTCTTTTTTGACCTTCTGTTTTTTATATGAAAAAAAATTTAAAAATGCATGAAAATAGAATAAATTTAAAATAAAAATTTTATTCGGAATTTTTAGAAATTTTTGTGGTGCACATTTTTGAAGCGAATTCAATTTCAGTAAAATAAAGTCCAAGCTTCAAGTAGCTAAAAACTTCCGTTTATTTTTGATAATTTGGTTTCCTATTAGTTCATAGCGACATCTGTCTTTTCCATTCGAATTTTTTTCGTCAGACATCAACTTTGGATTCACTTGAAATAAACTTTTGAATTTTTGCATGTCAAAAATACTTACATAAGTAATGTGCACTCGATAGTTGGAGTATTTTGGCAATTGGTTAGTGATTGCTGATAAGTAACTCTAGGAAAATTATACTAAAAAAAATTTAAACGAGGAGTTCTATTTATACGACGTCCGGTCAATTCCACGTATTTCCACCGGTGTCTTGGAAGTCTTAATAACCGGATTCTACTATGGCTAAAGGGCAAATTCTTATTGTGTTTTCAATCCGTTTTAAAAATATTTTCGAAACTAAGCTTTCCTAAATATCTTTCTTTTCACCCCAGCATTGTAATATTTCATATAACTTATTAGTTAATTTGCTTTCGGCTTGTAAATATATAGGTGGCAACTCTCACTAAAAATATTTCTTAAATAAAGATTTTTTTTCTATTCTATTTTCTATTTCTTTTAGATCTCCTGTTTTTCCGACAGAGTGAAAAAATGATGCGCAAATGAATTCTCTCACGAAAATGACACTGAGGATGGGATAACGTCGAAACCGGTTAATCTCCAAACCAAACTTGAGACAAGATGACTGAAAATATACATCGTGTCTTAAACCTTTTTTCTTTTTACACCCATATTAAAGTATTCCATTAATATTAATGTAATTTAATTTATCAAGTAGGTGATAACATTCTTAAGAAGTATTTTTTGAAACGAACCTTAAACATCTTTCGTAAAATACTATAACCAGGTTTAGATTTACACTTTTTTCCGATAATTTTACTAAAAACTACTCACTCACATTGTCAGTACCAACCATACACTCAGTTCTCAATTCCTGTTTTACTCCTAGATTTTTTCCATTTTAGTTGAGCAGCCCTGCTAAAAAAATATGTTTGGATAAATCATCTTAGTTTCATACTTGTATTGTAATATTTCAGTTAACTTATTAATTAAATTGAATTAACCCTATTAAACAAGTGGCTCACCTATTCAAAACTCTTTTTCAACCAAATCTTTCAAAAAACTTGTTTTATATTTAATATTAATAATTCCATTTAAATTAAATTTACAAACTCACTTTAAAATAACCTACATATAACTACATACATATATTAATGTAGGTAACATTTTCTTAGTTATGTGTAAAAATATATCCCAATCCGCCCAACCGTCTCATAAACTTATGGACCAAGTCCTATAAGAAGTTGCACTTCAAAAATAATTCGTTCACCTGTATTTTAGTTTTTAATATCAGTAGGGATTTCCCGTACAATAATTAAAATTTACATTTACAATTTCATGGTAATTACATAACAGAAAACAAAACAAATATATACATACATGCACATAAATGCATTACAACGGTTTCCAATGAATTAATATTATCAGTGATTTGCTTGTGGTCTCACGTTATCTCTTCCAATATCATAGCAAATGCAACAAAAATTTCTTGTGAAATAAATGAGAGATAAGCAAAATGGAACCAGAAATAAAAATAAAAAATAATAATAAATAAATATATTGCACATGCGCGAAAACTACTGCAAACTGGCTAAGAGAGGGAGACAACTTAGATGACGAGAGCTTAGAGAAAAAGCTGGCTGTAAGCGAGAGTTGCTGATTACAATGTAACACGTTGCGCATGTTTAGCTTATTCCAGCGCAACTCAACTAAGCTCAGCGCCATACAATTCCGAGCAATTTGCATGGAAGTAGGTACATTTTGCTCATTTGGTATGCGATGTCAGCAACTTCCAGTGACGGTAGTTACTAGCAAAAGTAAATTAATACTTTTTCAAGCCAAATGGCAGTTGGCCAATAGTTGATCAGGTTAGTCTGCGTTTGAGCGGCATTGCGAACGGTATACAAAATTTCAGACGCGTTTTGGGTTTTAGTGGATTGCAAAATAAGGAAAAAGTAAATGCATATATAATAATTTTTTTTTCTGCCATGTTGTGGTAACGTCAGAAAAATTGTTGTGTAGAAGAAGTTTAAAAAATGTATGCGCTAGTGAGATAGTATGGAGATTAATTTTTAATTATATTTAAATTTACAAGTTAATGTGTTTTTGAAAATTTATCAAAACATCGACTAATAATTTCGTAATCTGCGCTGAATGTTTTCGACAGTCAATAATTTTTTGTGTGTTTTTGTGTAGTGATTTTATTTTTTAATATTGCGGCTGTGGAGTATTCAAATGTGAAGTGAATATATGAAATTTTAAGTTTGAACAAACAAAAAATTGTTTAGTTAATGTAAAAACTACATAAAGATACAACAAAGTTCGTTAAAACAATAAAAACAAAGTGCTGAAATGCTTATGCATTTTTTTTATGGCTACAGTGCAACATGCAACGAGAAAAGTGTCTAGTTTCGCACACAAGCACATTTTCATATATTAACACCAAATGCTAAGCCACCAAACATGCTCGTACACATACACGCACATACACTCACAAACTGGCGACGATTGTGCAGATTATAACAAAGGCGTGCTGTGTGAAGTTGTAGTTTCTTATTAAAGTGCGGCTGCTGCTGTCGCTGCTGCTGCTAGCATGCGAAACTTTATCCGTTCATGCGCGTACTTTTTGCATTTGTATGCATTTTATGTCTTTTGTTGTGGTTTTTCTTATTTTCTTTTATTATCTCTCTTTATATTTCCCAATGCTTTGTCTGCACTCATTTTTGCCACGGAGTATGCTGTGTGTGTGTGTGTACGTATTATAGTCTATGTATCCACGCATATGCCTGTATAGCATTTACTAATATATAGCAAATTTGTGCATAACCAATTAAAATATTGCGTTTATTTTTTTATTAATTGTTCCAATTTTTTCATATTACAAATTGTTTTAAGTTAATAGAATCATTAATAATAAAAAAAGGCAAACAAATTTATATTAACAGCGCGGAAAAGTGTGAAAATTAAAGCCCCGCAAAACGTAGTGCAATAATCAAGTCAAGTGAAACGAAAAGCTGTTAAAAGTAACAACAGGAAGAGATTTACAAAAAAGGCAAGCCAAACGAGCGGCAACAACGAAAGACTTAAGCAACGAACTTGGATTTGTATTGCTTACACTCCGTCAAGAGTGTTGTTATTTTAGTAAAATTCCAAGTAAGTTGAAACATAATATTTGCATGTAATCTCGCACACCAACAATCGAACAAACACTTCAATATTGCGAAACACCCCAAATGTCACAATAGAAGCATTTACATTCCTTTCGCCTGTTCCCTTGATTACCAAAAAGGCCTTCAAAGTATGTAGCTACAAAAATACAAATTATCCACTAGCACAAACACATACATATATATGTATGTATAGGTCGCACAATGGTCTCAGATTGACCAAAGCTTTAAATTAAAAAATGCTAAAATATATTAAACCGCTTTTTTGTATAAAAAATTTGAAATTTGGCAACTCTATACCGACTGTCCAATGTTTCGTGAAAAATTTTCAGGATACTGAAGTAAAAAACTCTAGATATAAAAATACTGTCAAAATTAGACTGATAATACTTTTTTGTAGCGACTTCATATCTTATTAAATTGTAATTGAGTTTTTGTAGATAAAAATAAGTATACACACCAGATATATATATATATATATTATACTAAGTCTTGCCATAAATTCTGTTACAAAGTTTACATTGCATACAGTGAGGACGAATTTACAGAAAAAAGTGCCGTTATTTTGTATTATAATTTGTATGCGGTATCTACTCACTTATATTAATCAGTTCAGTGTTTGCTTTCGCTTATTAACAATGGGATGGGGAGCTAAAGAAAATCGTATTGCAATCATAAGTCGTAATTGTTTTACACATGTTACATATGTATGTAAGTGTGGAAGAAGCGCAAATGAAATTTATGAGTTTCTCAAAGAACTTAATATTTAGAGAATCTTATTTACCGCGCTATTGACCGTTTTTCTCAAACCTCTACAGTTGATGACAGAGAGAGAAGTGGTCGTCTTCGCGTGGTTCGAACCGTCAGTCAACTGGTCATCTTTTGACAACACGCCTGAATCAAATTAGGCTAAACAGATGCAAGCGGCTTCTTCAGTGGCACGCGGTCAACAGCTTCACTGTTAAAGAAGTTTTTAATAAGCAACACAACAAAATCGAAGCAAAAGCTTCCAAAGACGCAAAAAATGTTATTCCATGGGTTCAACGTGTTCACCATCCAGCTGCTGTAATGGTTTGGTGGGATGTCTCCTGTAAAGGCGTTACACCTCTTTGCACTTCTGTGAAAAAGGGGGTAAAACTGGGTAGGAGAGCAGTTAAACAATACTCTCTTTAATGGAGAGCATTGGATCTTCTAGCAAGATTCTGCCCCAACACACAAAGTAAAAACTACCATGCAGTGATTAAATGAAATATTCCTGGTTTCATAGGTGCAGATAAATAGCCGTCTGGAAGTGAAGATTTGAATCCATTGGACTACAGTTTGAAGTCAGAGTTGGAGAACATGGCCTGTCAAATACCGCACAGAGATTTGGAGAGTCTCAAAACATCTTTGATTCGAGCAGCGTCGTCAATACCAATAGAAACTGTGCATGCCCCTATTGCTCAATGGCCGAATCATTTGAGGGTTTGTGTGAAAGCAGTAGGTGATCATTTCGAATAAAATTTTGTACGTCACTCACTTAATATATGTGTTATTAAATAAAATTAACTTGATTAAAAAATGTATTATTATTTTATCTGTATAACGGCCTGAACTTGTAACAGAACTTATGGCAGGACTAAGTATATACTTGTTGTATATTTATATCCTTGTGTGGTATGTAAAGTCCTCATAGTGATATCTAGAAACTTTATGAATTTAATTTTACGAAGAGATAAGTTTACAATTATTCAGCCGTAAGGAATACGAACACATATTTAGCAGAGTATATATTTAAGAATAGAGCCTAAAAATTAGATATTTGACGTACTCATTACGGCTCGTCTCAAAACATTTTTGACGATTGGGGGTATGATTTGGATGAAATCGAAAATTTATTAAATTATTATACGTTTTGTGTAAATTTTTAATGCGTTTACTATATTTTAAACCAATCTAGCTTTTTCCCATCCATTCATCAACCGCAATATTTTATCAGAGACCAGAAACAACCGCTATCTCGAATTTACTAATTGAAAACGTTGTACGCATTCTGAAATTTAACGCAATTTTTTTTAAACAGTATCAATAAGAATCAGATAAAGCGCTATTAAGAGTTATTTACCAATGCTTATTTTTTACGGTCCCTGATATCTACTATGCTGAAGAATTATTGCTCAACATTTATTTTCCCGTTGTCTGATAAGAGTTATTTCAGCTTTTCCCGTATCTTTTTCTTTATCATTTATTGTATGTGTATAAAAATCCTGCCCTCGAGCTCAATAAATTACATTTGAAATAAATAATATTTATTGCCTAGTAACTGGCATGGAGCAACGCTTTTCTTATTCAACTTTGAACTGTTCTGTTACGGCATTTTTTACTCAAGAAAAAATAATCTTTTCCCATTGTGCACCACTTGACTGTGGTGGATAAAATATTTGCATTACATCTTGCCCAACGAACGGTATACAACAGCAAAAGAATATAGTAAAATCACACGCAGTGCTATTAAATGCATACATACACAAATACACACAAAAACAAACAATATATAAGCGTAGCTAAAAAAAATAATTGCAAAATTTGTAAATTCACAACGCTACGGACCCTTGCAACGCGCGTACACAGCCACACTATTAAAAATTTCAAAACATTTCAGGCATTGCTAATTATGCCCCATTGTGTGGCATAAGCCGCTGCCCTTCACGGCCAATTCGACTATAATGCTACGTAAATATTTTGCATTTGGTGTTTTTTTGTATTAATTCTTCACTGAAACTTGACTTCAAATAACCATAAATTTTAGCAACATAAAATCATATGTTTTAGAGTTAAAGACAATACCACATTTGCAAAATTAAATGCTCTGTAAAAATCAAAAGCGCTCTACACTTATATTTGCATATATGTATTCGCGCAAATAGAGATGTTTGTATTGGAACGACTGCTGTGAGTTAATGTGGTGTATACCGGCACCAACAACGAGCAGCACGTCATCATTATAGTTATCAAAATTGCAAACGCCTAGAGCAGCAGCAACAGCAACGATGGTAGCAACACAAACCACTTTTGGCTCCGCCTGCCTTGATGCGCAACAAGAAATTGTAACAAATTTTCGCCAATTTTACTTTCAATTACATCTCGCTTTCCTTCTCACTTTCATTTGGTGTTTTTCTTCTATTTATTTTGTGATGAATGAGTGTGTATATTTCTATTTGCCGTTATACATTTTTTTCTGTTTTTTCCGGAGCAGTGTTTTGCACATTTATTTTATCTTTTGCGAACTTTATACAACTTTTTTTTTTTGGAAATTTAAGTACCTTTTTAATTAGTTCGTATTGTAAAATTTTCGATTTTGTACACTTTTCATAATTTGATGCACGCTTGCGTAAGTTTGTATGTGCTTTTGTTACCATTTTGTGTATAGTATGTATTGCTTTGCGATTTGCAACAAAGAGGCTTTAATTAAGTTGTTAAATATGAAATCTTGCAGTGCAAAATTTTTGATAAATATACTTTAGATAAAGATGATAATAATAGATTTACCGATATTTATTTATCTTATTTATTTTCATAAGGAGTTGGAACATATCAGTTTTCAGAAATGGGTTTTTCTATCCGAGCGCATTAGTTCATTTAGAGTAACACATAGCGGTTGTTTGTAATATCCTAAAGCAATCGTAATAGATAATATAAATGGTATATCTAAGATAACTAACCATCCTCCTTTTGTAAGCTATGCCCTCCTTCTTTGATATTTGTCCTTCTAATACTTGTATTTTATATGAATGAACGTGTTTGAATACAAAACAAAACTTTTACGATATTCAGAAGTAAGATGGTTTGCTCTAAAACAACTTGTCACACTTGGGAAAATCAAATACGGCAACATTTATCAAAGAATCGTCGCCGCTAGCAAATTAGACAGATATTGAGTTTTGTGTTAATCTTGTGTCTTTACAAATATAACATTACATTACAGATATTAAAATAAGAATACTGAACCTATGTATATTTAAATCCTAAAAACTGTATACAATGGAAAATCAAAACGTTGTAATTGATAAATGAGAACATATTTAGAAAGAAATATTCCCACTTCGGTTTTGGACAACCAAATAACGCTCTTTTATAAATGCAGTAAGATCCTGCTTTTCAAATTCGAAGCATCAATGTAGAAGTTATAAATAAAAATCAATTTGAAAACGGTCAAGATAATTGAAATTAAGTTACCTATGGTTTAAAGAAAACCCGGTTTCAGCGTTGTACCACCTTCAGTGTGACTTATCTTTTTTCAAATCTTAAAACATATAAATTTAGCCATATCTCAAAAACTGTCCTACTTTTTATTTAACCTCATATTCGGGCTCAGCAGAAAATTTTACATATAAAATTGGTGGTCAGATGTTATAAGCCAGAATTCTGATCGACTAATGTAATTAATCAGTATACCGTTTTACGAAACACAACTTTTTAATTACATTATTAAATCTTTTATTTTATATTTATCGTAACGATATTTTATTATATTTTCATTTTAAATAGCTTAGTCATCAAATATGTATGTATATACCAAAATGTTCAGACTGAAAAGAAAAATCGATTAAACCATGTATATTTGTCCGTCCTTTTGTGCACTGAACATAACAGTAATTCAAAAAAATCAAAAAAGCGATATTTTAGTAACTAAAATTTAATATAAGGGGTTCGGTTAAAGGAAGAAATGCATGGAATCACCGCCTACTTTAGAGCAAATAGGCATATCTCCGATGTTATTTTGTAAGCATAAATTCGAAAATTATGCGAAGGAAATAAAAGCCACGCCACAAAAATCAAAATATTAGACATATTAGAAGTTAAAATCATTCTAAATATTTTAAAATTGAAGAGTATTAGATCAACTGATTTAATTGCATACAACAAGTACTTATTTGATATTAAAACATGCGCCGGGTATTTAAAATTCGACATAAAGAAGAGTCTAGTTCTTTACTTGTTTTTAATTATATTTTACAAAAGTATAGTTTATTTTACAATAAAAACCATATTCAAACTTTCTGCAAATATAAAAAAATATCAACCAATTTTAATCAAGCTTCTTAATCCAATTACAAAATAGAAATTATATAGCATTTTCTCCTATAACGTATGCCCAATGTGGAAAAAATTATTCGACGCATTTTAAGCCACTTACGCTAAAATTTTAAGGGCTATAAAATTGCATACCAATTTTTTCTGTAATTTCGAATACAAAGTTAAAAAATCATTGAAAAGTTAACTACATTTTTATTACGAAACAAAAAAAATTTAAAAGAATTGATTAGATTATAATTGTCAAAACTCGACAATAAGTTCCTTTCGTGTTGTTATATTTAGCACAATATCGAGTCCTCACACTGAAAAATATATTTCTGCATCAAAAATAAAATTTTGAGAAAAAGGTCACTTGCGTTGTTTTTGCCATTGGACATCGTGTTAGGATGAAGAAAGATCGAAGTAAAATCTTTCAAAAATTAGGCATGACATTGAAAAAGGCGCCCCAAAGTTGTCATTTTGAAATCCATCGCTTAACTATTTGCAGTATGCAATTTTAAAGAAAATAAATACACGGGCTACCGAGCGAATTTCTATTACTGACTGAAAAAATAGGAATACAACAAAATAATAACAAAGGAATGGTTGAAACCTTCGAAATTGAAATCTACATGAGGAGGCTAACTTTTGCGTTCAGGAGTTCCATTTTTTTTGTACTAACTCTTTTGTTTTAACTCTTTTATAATGTTTGCTGGTGGAATAATAACTCGAACCATCCTTTTTATTTTGGTGCCATCCTTCTTGTCGTATTTGATCGCCTTCTAATGTTATATTGGTTAAATTCCCGAATCAGTTGTAGAACTCTTGCTTATCTTTGTTGTTTTGAAAATTGCATTGATCGGTTAGTTTATCTCGCTTCGTGTGTAATGCTTTGTATTTCGATTTAATTACGCGTTCGGTTTCTGTTCTTATACTACGATCAAAGCTGTCCATTAGTGTGTTTGTTGGAATAGCTTCCGTTAGTTTGAAATGGATATAATATAGTTCTTTAGATATGCTCTTCATACATCGCTACCACGTAGAACTCAAAAAGAAGAACGCGATTTCCATCTATTCCTTGGAGAAAATATCTGCTGTTGGGAAATGAGAGCAAGAAAAGATGAAAAATGTAGCATGAATATTTTGCGTTACTTTAAGAAAAAATGCAAAATGATAGAATCAAACAAACACTAAATCAAAGTCTTTAAAATTAATAAGATTGTGAAAAACTATTTTACAATCGAGGGGCAACCCTGCATTCTTGATATTGCACTGTGTATTTTCTCGTAGTTCGCTCAGAACGAAATTGGTATTGGAGCTTCGGGGTGATTAAAGAAAGTTCTTAAAAACTGAGTAGGCATTTGTTTAGATTAAAAACGAAGTATTCATAAGCACTGCTTACAAAAGCGCCATTTAAATTATTCAAATTTGTGTAAAATCGAAAATGAGGTCTGAATTATGTCCGTGCCTCATTCGGAGTGACCCGGGCTCAAATCACGGCCGGAGCTGGTAATAATAAAATTTATAGAAAATCGTTTCCTAATAACGGTCGCTCCTCACAGCAAACAATGGCAAACCTCCGAGTGGACTTCTACCGTGAAAATATGTCTCAGAAAAATCATATGGCGTTCGAACATAGCATAAAACTGCAAGTTCCGCAACATCTAGACGCACACCACAAATGTAGTATAAGTTCGGCCAAACATCAAGCTTTATATTTATATACAACGCGATAGGTATAATTTATATCCAAATGGAAACATATTTTTTTATAAACATAATGAACAAATTACAAATAGTTTTTAGAAAAAAAGTGTTTAGCTTATTGGGTAGTTACTATAAAATCGTTTGCAAAACATTATCTGAATTGATACTAATAAAAGCGATCAGAAAAATGTGTTTGAAAATATTAAAAATATAGTTACCATTTTTAATAACAACACCCACATAAAATAATCAACTGTTGTAATTTTTAGAGAACAAAACAGACCCAAAAGGTTAATCGCATAAAACAAATGAACAAAAAAAGGTTTATTTTTATAAATTTATTTTCTTATTTTATTTACATGGAAGCGCTTAATCGCCTATTCGAACCACACTCTCGATTTCGTTCCGAAATTCGGTGTGACGGATGCTCACTAATTATTGCAAATATATGCAATTTGCGACACAACAATTTAACTCGTACAAAACAGCAATTTTAATAAAGTGCTAAGTAGTTTGAGTAAATATATCAGAAACATTTTTAATAGTAATTTAATCCCGCCAGCAGTTAATAAGTTAACCAATCAAACCAGTTGCCAAAAGCTGAATAAGCAAGTAGAACTTATTATAAAAAAAAATAAAACTTGGCAAAGTTGGCACAAACTATGAGATATTTATTATTGCGATAAAAGTAGGTATCACCGGTGATACCGCGAAAACCTCATACTCATATCGGTTGCTTTGTACTCTGCGCTTCCTCTTCCCATACCGCAGCGGCATGAGCATCTCACGTTTAACATGTCATAACTAATTAGCATATTTTACCATCTTTATTACCAAATTATATGGGCGGGCGACAAACATGTTTCCAGCAAGCATCATTTTTTTTTTGTTGTTTTGTTGCTCTCTTCATCTATCGATCGATATTTATGCAAGTAGTACCACTGGTTCAATGAGAATATCTGATTTCAAGGTCGTCATCGTCGTCAGTTGACACTTTATGAGTTTGGCTTGGTATCTTATTTGCTTTTCGACGAAGCAGTAAGCAGCGGTTATTGATTGTGAGCACTAAAAATGCGTGGTACATATTTTCTGCCAGCAATCTTGTATACCGATCATTTTATTCAACATAACTAAGGTAAACAAGTTTCATTTTCTTTACGAGGTTTATAAGTGTACATACTAGTAGAAATTTTTTTAAACCTTTTGCTGTGCATCAATAATCTGCTCTGATGGGCAGTATTGCAAAGCAGAAGGTCATATTGAAATTCGATATCCATATATAAAGAGTGTTATTAACTTTTCTGGAAAATAGAAAAGACTAAATTTCAGTCTAATCTACCCTTTAACTGTCTTTAATTAATTAATCGAACAGAAGTTGGCAGTCGCCGTAGCCGAGTGTGTAAAGTGTGCGCGCTTCATTCGTTTGGTCCTGGGTTCAAAACATCAAAAATTATAGAAAATGGCCAACCTCCGAGTGTAGTTCTCCCATGAAAAAACTTCTCATAAAAATCATTTACCGTTCGGTGTCGGCGTAAAACTGTATTATTATTATTATCGGACATAAATTAAGTATATTACGCAATGATGTCCAAATACCATAAGACATTAGGTATTCCAACAGCTATTTAGAACCCATGAGAGAGTTGGCTCCCTTACCCCGAATTCACCACATATCTATCCAAAGAACGTGCCCGCATTAATTTGATTCTTAACTCCTGCAAAGATATCAAAGGTTGTGTCAGTATCTGGAAACTTATCAAATTTAGAACCGTAAATTTTTCCCCTTGCCTTTTTTACCTAATTTTGATTTATATTATCAATATTTGTTTTTGTTTTTACATACACGTTCATCACAATAAACAAAACTTTATTGGTTTTTCAATAGAACTTGACATCCTACATAATAACTGTACAAGTTTATGAAAAAAGTTTTGCTGCCTTTTAACGCCCAAACAGCTGAACGAATTTGAATAAGATTTGGATTACCATATATGCTATTTTCTAAAGGTAGTCGAAACCTGTTTAAAAGTTTAAATTAAATTAATGTGTAAAATTAAATATTACAATATGAAAACCGAAGCAGCCTTGAATTTGAAATTTATTATACTGTAAAGGGCATAAATCGCCCACATAAAATTAATTTACTGGCAAGTGTGTACATTAGGGAGGTTTGCACCTCTACAAGTTACTCAGAAAAAATTATAATAGTGCGAAAAAGATGCTATAGAATGCAGGTGTTTTGTTGGAGAAAAGCAAAATCAAATCAAATAATGTACGTACAAAACGTATATCACACCTAAAGTTTTGAAAAATTGTTTGAAATATAAAACCTCTTGGAAATAAGTTCTATTTCTCAGTTTTTGTTAGTTTTACTATCTTATCTTTGTTTGCACATTAAACATAAAATGTTGTTAACTCCGTTGACTCTTCCACACACTTTCAAATGCATGTAGATCAAGACCCTGTCAAAATACCTCCGTTCATGATAATTCACTTTATGACCTTTGATGCCACTATCTAAAGGGTGATTAAATTTTAAGGGCCGATATTGAATGTGAACCACACCTAAACGTCAAGTTTTTGTCTGCATTTCATTTGACATTTCTCAATTTCAGACTAACTCAATTTGAACATGGAAAGATACACAATCGAGCAACGTGTTAAAGTTATTCAGGCTTATTAGGAAAATGGGCGTTCAAATTTAAATGCATATCGCCTCACCTCACCTGACCTCAGTGGATTCGTCAATAAGCAGAATCGCCGCATTTGGGCGAATGATAATCCAAGAGTGATTGTCGAAAAACCAATGCACCCACAAGGAGTGACTGTTTGGTGCGGTTTATGGGCTGGCGGCATCATCGGGCCGTATTTTTTCCAAAATGAGGCCGGTCAAGCAGTTACTGTGAATGGTGTTCGCTATCGTGAGATGATAACGAACTTTTTATGGCCCGAATTGGAACATATGGATGTGGACGATATGTGGTTCCAACAGGATGGCGCCACTTGCCACACAGCCAACGAAACCATGGCTCTTTTGCGCGACAAATTCTATGGCTGTGTTATCTCACGTGGTGGCGATGTCAATTGGCCACCTAGATCATGTGATTTGACACCGTTGGACTACTTTCTTTGGGGTTATTTGAAAGAAAACGTGTACGTCGATAAGCCAGCAAAAATTCAAGAGCTAAAGGATGAGATAATTCGGCACATTAATGGCATAGAACCTCAATTATGCCTCAGCGTCATCGAAAATTCGGACCATCGGATGGAGGTGTGCCGCCGAGGTCGCAGCGGACATTTGGGCGATATTTTGTTCCATACATAATTGAACCACACCATATTATCATAACAAAAAGAAATTACAATCATTTCTAAAATAATTTGTGTTTTATTCAAAATCAATATCGGCCCTTAAAATTTAACCACCCTTTATTAAGATTCAATACTGGTCGACGAGATAGACATCCTTTATCACTGTGACACTTGAATGCAACACTTTAAAGACAAACTAAAAAAGCTGCAAAAAGGTTGAGGGTACTTTTACGAAGAACCCCGTAAATGTGTTATCCTGGATTATGTTATATAGAATAACCTTTGTATGTCTAACAGCTGTTTACTGGAGATCAAAGTAAAAAGTGCCGAACTAAACGGTCAACGGTCGGTACTTCAGCACGCTCTAACTCAGATCAGTTTTTTGAATTTCAATTCGTAAAACTGTTTTGGAAAACATTGCAAAAAAGTCAGCCTATATTGTGACAAATTCATGTAAAAACTTCAACACCCTGTATCTCAAAATTTGGACGTGATGGATAAATTTAAGTGCCATTTTCAGAATCAGCGAACCCAAATCTATGTAAAATATGATATTGCATCAAATGAACATTCTGGCTACTACACCGAGAAATTAAAATTTTTAGCAGATTTGCAACTGAAATTGTGAATTTAGCAAAAATTTTTAATAACTTTTACATTTTCTGTCCAATTTAAACGCTTTTATGCTTTATAATATTTTGCAAAATATTCATCCAAATTTGTATAAAAAGAAGTGCTCGATTTGAAAAAAAAAACAAACAAATAATTCACAATTTTGAGTGTGATACCCGAACAGAAGATAGTGACCGATTTAAATTTTGTTTCAACCAAAATATTTGTATTATTCTATATCAGTTTTTCCCGCTCAGTTACAATTCGATCTGAATAATTTGTTAAATTTCGAACTACCCTATTGTACATACATATATGTACATGAACTCGTCTGGAATTCTATTTAAAAATATATAAGTGAAAAGTGTTTATATTTGGTTCTCAGCTTGCTTTCGTTCTTACTTGTTTGGCAGAAATTTGGAAACGCTTGCAATAAAATGAACATATTTGGGTGCTATTCAGAAGGCATATGCGTACATATATGTTAACTACATTACAGTAACGATCTCTACAAAAAAAAACCACTTATTCATGTTATCGATAAATTAAGAGCTTTAATCTGGGCAAAATAATTAAAAACGACTAAAAAAATAACACGTACAAAAATAAAAAGCGTTGAGTGAATATCAATACAAAAGGCGTTTCCAGCTTTATCATATGTTCTTCAAAAAAGTAATAACACTAACGTCTAAAGACAAATTGAATGTTTTCTGAAATTTTTTTTAAACTTTTTCCACACAAATTTCGGAGCAGACATTCAAAGGGAGCCTTTTTAATTTTTGGCGGACTTTATCTGATATAAATTAATGCGAACAGGCTAAATAGTGTTTCTGAATCTTTTTGATATCGCTGGTTGGAGAATTATGAGGTATAATCCTGGTATTAACTTCTACTCAGCTTCCCAGATTTAGCCAATTACCGTGGATCTCATTTTTTAATACATTGGACGATCTCTCCGGAATAGTCATCAGCGCTTCTTACCTTTCGTTCTTCAGTAATTTGCCGTTCAAAACACTTATGGTATTTCAATGGGCTACTTAGGTCCCGTTCATTAGCCTCAGCTTTCCAAAACAAGCGAGAAAGGCTTCTAAAATTACAAGGGAACATTGATTCAGGTATTACAACCGGATTCCATAAAAATTTACTGAATATCAAAGGAGATATATTGTATTTCTTAACATTTAGTTTGAAGAAAATCAAGTGCTAGTGTGAAAAAACATAGTCCATCCTACGTGATCGCTATTAATTATAAGCTCGAACGCTGTGACCAATTCACTAATTTGCTCTTCAGTAAATTAATTGCATTGATTTATTTGAGTTTTTCTTATTTTTTTGCTCCATTAAAAGCCAGAAATACGAAATAATACAAATACCACACCCTATGTAACAACAATGAAAACTGATTGCATAAGAATTAAAGCTATGCGAATTGAGATGGAAAGGGCTTTTGATGAAGCATTTTTTGTTTTGCTCTCCATCCAACAATGCTAGGCAGTGCCCCTTTATTTATAATAATTAACAGGAAAAACTAAAATCCCAGCCATATGAAACTTGATAGCCAGCAATATAGCCACAAACCTATACTTTCATTTCGTGTAACTTTAATGAATTTTTAATCTGTATAAATTACCATTAAACAATAAGTAATAGCAGAAATTTACTTGCATCTGCAAAGAGAAAAGAAAAACCCCACACCAGCGGCGATGACTGCATGCATTCGTCTTCTAACTACTTATATTTGCTGCAGAGCCAAGCTATAAAAATGCAGATCCTGATTTAATTCATGTTGAGCGGGCTTAATGCAACGAGAGCCACCCACTACATTTTCGTTGTAAAAAGTCCAAGCAATAAACAGGCAAGTTGTTTATTTTTTATACTTTAACTTTCGTTTCGCTTGATTAGACTGATTGAATACGAAACAGCCAATGCAACATAAAAATTGTAGCAACACTTGAGCGCCCTTTTAAAATTTACTATTGCGCGGAAATATTATATAAACATAGTTATATGATATCGAAAAATGCTGCTTTTGCCATGCAAATAAAACGCCTGCATTATAAATCTCTGGAAAAGGAGAAAACGGTTAAGTCAAGTTAAGCAAAATTTATTATGATCACGATTTTATTGTTCAAAATTTGCTTTAACTTTATTTATTTCGGTATCAATGGCGGAAACTCTTGAATCCGTACATTTTGCACCAAATGATTCATCTACATAGATTTCCCATATTTAAAAATGTATAATTAATTGAAATTTAATGTTTTCTGACTCTTTTATCAAATACAAAACAAGCTTATCGTCAATTTCATTTCGCCCTTAAATTTGAGAGGCGAAAAAACTGATTAAATATGAAAATTAATATATTTCAATTATAAAATGGCATAGAATAAAATTAACATTAATCTGTTTTATTTATAAAATTACAGGCAATAAAACTAACGGGATTTGCCTATATTTTTAAATTTAATTTACCTATTAAACCAGTAAACCCTTTTTTATGTTATCTATTTATAACATCGTTTAAACCTGGATGAAGGAAGGCTTCGCCAAATATTTTTTCGGGCGGAACTCAGGGTAAGCCTGAGTAGATGCAGACAACTATCAAGCAATTAAAACACTCTTTTATTGTAATTTATAAGTATGTAGAAATAACTGCAGATTAATTCAAGTATTACTGTTCCCAGCAATTTTACTTATGCCGAGATTCTACTGGACTTTTTATTACCAAATATTTCTTTATTTATAAAAAAAAAAGATTAATGAAAGAAAAACAAACTTATTGTCAAGTAGAACGCAGTTAAAAGACAAAACTCATCGAGGATGTGAATATCAGGTGGGTCATGGAACCCAGCTGTCGGATTACCAGACAAGTTTGCCCAAAGGTTGACGTTCGCCTTGACCGACCTTCTCTCAGACTAAGGGTTGGCGTAATAACCGGACACTGCCACTGGACACTTATTGGCACGCACTGGAAGAGATTTGGATGCCTAACCAACGTTTTCTGCCGAACTAGCAGGGACGAAGAGGAAGTGGAGAGTATCGAACACTATCTCTTTCACTGTTTACTTGTACTTTCTAGACTGTTGCGCCGACCTGAGCTCGGCAAGCATTCCCGAGATCCTGTGCTACGTAAGGCGCACTCGGTGGTTCACCTTCTAAGCGAAGGAAAGAAGAAAACGCATAGCTCCCATCAGCGGTATCACAAGGGGCTTTGTCAGCCTACTTGTGCATGTGTGGACTTGTATGGTTGCAGCCGCTCTAACCTAACCTAAGTAGAAACTTCGTTACGCATCCAGCAAAGGATGTGCACGTCATCTAATTAAATTAACATTGTTATAGCATAATAAGAATGACCTCTTTGCATCTGAAGTGGAAAGGAACGAAACTGACATTCGATATTAACTGCACGCTGCGGGTAAACGAAAAGGGTCAGGCAACTCTCAACTTTTGTCGAACCGCCACATTCTTAATTAGCCGATTTTGACAATTCTCAAGTGAAACTAAGTGTCTCACTCAAACGCCCAAAGTTGATAAGCTCAACTGATTTTGTCTCCATATTTACTTTGTACTTTTTTTACTTTTATGTGAGATATGCCATCGCCGCAGGACACTCGGATATTTTTAATCTATCATTCTTGGCAACAACAACAACGAACCCAATAAATTAGAATAGCTTCTTTATAACTAATAAAAATTAGCCGATTTTTTACATGGACAATTTCTTTGTTCTAGTATATGATAAGTAATAATAATTAATCTTTCTTTACCTAATTAAATATGATGTGAACCCAGCCACGCTACACAGTTGGCTACGGTGGGCACCTATATATTTTTAAAAGACAAAAATACTGTGAACCCTTAGTATAATTTCATTATGAGATCAATTGTATCATTTTCATACATTAATATATCAGTTTTGGGTTTGCCTTCATAATCCCACCATTTAAACATAAACGAATTTCCTTTCTAATTTCAATTATGAAAATTACGTTTTTATGCCTAGATCTGAGGGCGGAAAATTAAATATTAACTAGTTATTTAACAGTAGTACACACTTCGTTGATTTCTCCTTGAGGGCATTTCAAGCGAAGCAAATCCATTAATTTCCGGTAGCTAAGCTGTCGACGCTTTTACACTCCAACAACTAGCGATGGGCTAATGAGCAAGTGCAACAAATATCTGCGAATACCTTCGAGATGCCGGTAGTGAGCCATAAACTACCGAAGACAATGAAAATCCACATATAATATGTAAATAAGTGGGTCTTTATGTTTACATATGTATGATATATATGTGCATGAGTAAAAATGTATTTTTAACGAGGTAACAAACCAGCTGACTGACTGGATGACGACGGCAGACATCAGTCAAAAACTCAAACTCATAAATCTTCCAACATTGTTTAGGGTGTCTTAACATTTTGGAATGTTGGTGAGCAGTTGAAAGGAACTTCCAGTATGCACATACCAACCATAACTGCCAACGTACATTTATAAAACTTTAATTTTCTTACAATCAAAAATGTGTAAAATCGAATCGAGTGTCTGCGAGATAGCACAGCTAGAACGCGCACGTACAAATTTCAACCATAGCATTCGTATTCGTTCCTGGGCATACGCACCCACTTGCCGTTTCGGGCGCTCCCTGGTGAATTTCATATACCTGCGCTTACACGAATGTTTATAGTATGACGTTAAATTGCAGTTTAAATACTTTGTGCTTTATGACACAAATGTGCTTCGAATTATAATGAGTGAAATAAAAACTATAAAAAAGAGAAAAAGCCACAAAAGAACCATCGTAAATACCAATTCTACGGTATGTGTACATAAATATTGACAAAGAGTAAGAGCAAGTGCTGAAGAATCGCGAAAACGCGAATATGGTAATGTTTCCCGACCCCGTTACTTGCGCCAGCGTCGTTACTTGTATCCCTTTTAGGGATCATTGACACTACAATGTTAAACAATATTGGCAATTTTTTATCAAAACAACTGGAAACGAAATCAATAAATGTGGGGTTTAAGTTTGTTCTTTGTCAATGCAGTGGACAATGAACGAGATGTTTGTTAAATGCGCAATGAAGTAAACAGTTTTTGAATATTTTTTTATTTGTCGTTTAACTGCCAAAAATTCACTCACGATAGAAGGAAGTATGGTATCTATATATATATATATAAATATTTTTTTTTAAATCATAAGAAAAAGCTTTGTTTAAGTAGGATGGAAATAATAACCTTTTTTACGTTTTTAAAATGGTTGTTTTTGATTGTTATATTTAGGAGCATCAACATAAGAATATTTTGGTAGAGGTTTTACGCAAATTTGATTAAAAAAGGAAATTAATTTCAAAATACTACTACAGTTTTAAAATTTTGGTAGGGATTGAACCCCAAAATCCCCGCTTGGGTGCGCCAATGGACATCAATAATTATATTTTTTATTTAAAATAATGTTTTTAATAGATTTTTGTTAAGTTTTATTTGTTAGATAATAAAGATTAGTTTTACAGTTTTATTTTTCTTCGGAAAATAAAAGCCATTTTTGAGTTTTATGGTTCGATTAGAAACCAAGACTTACTTTTTTAGTTTGTTTTTTCTTTTGCTTAAACGTCACAAGTTATTTATTGAGTCTTATTTATTGCTAAAAAATAATATAACAAGTAAATAAGAGCCGAAATTCGGGTGAAATCGAGTTTTTAATACCCGGTGCATGTTTGTTTTTAATTAACAAAACTGGTTGTAATAAATCCACTTAATATGTATTTCATGTCTTTTTAAAAATTTTAATGATTTCTATTTTATTCCATTTTGCAAAATTTTTTGATTTTATACACATTCCTCTCTCTAACTTAGTTCGAGTTTGTTACATAATTTAATAAAATATAGAATATTTTGATTTCCTGTAATTTGAGTTGAAATACTGTATACCAAATTGGACAGAGTTTGATGAGGTTGTTTCGGAGATATACCTAATTGTTCTAAACTTATTTCCAATTTTTTATTTAGTCTTGTTCTCTATAGATCAAACCTGCGTTTAAATTTGAGCAAATTACCTTTTACAGTTACTGAAATATCACATTCTTATTATTTTCAATACCAGTCGAGGGCAATGTGTTTACTAAACATCAGATATCTCAATATTTACTCGAGTTTTCCGGTGCACGGAGGGATGGACGATTTTTCTTTTTATTCTGAACATTTTTTATACTCAAATGCACTGGTGCCCAGTGTATTATAACTTTGTTCACCTAACTGTTGTTTGTAACAGCTTAAAGCTACCGAGATAGATATAGACCTATATACTAAAATTCTTAGAATTAATAGCGAAGTTGATTTAGCCATGTCTGTCTGTCCTTCCGTCTGATCGGACTTGATTTTTCATGAATGGAAGGACATCTGTCTGTGTGGAGGGTGTTTGTGATTTTAACTAATATATATGATACGTTTTTTCTTAGATTTTGAGTTTTTTGCGTATGCTTTGCTGTGTTGGTCAATTTCGACTTTTGTAGTGTACTCTTTTAAATAGTTAAGGATTAACAAATAATTTTTTGCTTTTTCAGATTTAAACCTACAGATATGAAAAAAGTCAGACGATGGATGCTCATAACGGCGTGTAAGTAATTAATTTTTATATGTACCTAGTATTTAAAACAAAATTAATATTGTCGTTTTTTTTTTTTGTTAAAAGATAACTTTAAGTTAACTTTCATAGAGATATTTATATTTTATGATTGCACTTATCACATGGTAAAAATTTGTAAATATTGCTTAAAACCGAAATATACTCTACTACTTAACTCTATACTCTACCCACTTAACTCAATGGTTTGGCACTTATAAAAATCTCTTTCAATTTCTGAGTATTTTATAAAATATAAACGAGGGCACTCTATCAATTACAATATAAACCAAGGTATCAACAATGTCCCCTGAGTTTACCAAGCTCCTAAGCTACCGCCGATTCAGGAAATAAATTCGATGATAAACCGGTTAGAATTATTTTTAACGCAGTAAATGCCCTTTCTATTTCCAACTTGGGTTTTGGAAATGCTTAGCGTGTCCTGGGAAAACACCACGACATTCAGAATTGCAAGCATCCTCCGGCCGGTTGTACATTTTCCACAGGAATCCAAGCGGTTAGGCATAATATAACATCTGACCTTCTTCATCGCAGCTGCTTATAGGACGGCGAGGTGGAATCATCATTCCATATAAGTAGCCCTACTTGTGAGAGACTGAGGTCTAATTACTTAGACTGCCACTTCATTAATGTCCCAGCAAAGCTTTCAAATAATGGAAATTAGTAGCTTGTGGAAATTTATTAGTGTTTCTCCTATTACTCAATGTACTACTTCTTTCATAACTCTAGGTGAGTCGCCTTGAGGGGAATACCACATGAACCTAACGTAACCTAACCTAGAAATATATCTGATGAATAGATTTGGTGATCTCCGAAGAAGAACCAATAATTTCTACCAATTTGAATATTGTTGCTTTTTCCAATACTTCCCAACTGGCCAATAACTGGCTTACGCTAAAAACTACTGTTGTCATATTTGAAAAATCACTTTTAATTTTTAAGAAAAAAATGTAATTAAAAAAATAACTTCTTTTCTAAACAAAAAAAGTATGATTAAAAATTATTATTATTATTATTATTATATATATGAAAAGTAGTGACGACCCACTGCTTTACATTCATATACAGCACTAGTGATATCACCTTCGGCTCAAAAATTAAAAATGTATTATTAAAATATATTATTATATTCAAAGCAAAAAATATAACTCAAAACTATCAATTAAAAAGTAATTTAAAAAATAAACGCCTATAACCGTTATGGTTCCGGGAAAAAACACTTTTCCAACCCCTTTCTGTTTTTATAATCCTATATATTTATTCTTAAAAAAGTTACAAAATATTCACACTACCAAGATATCAAAGACGGTATTCATTAATTCGAGCTAGACTCTGCAGCTTCTGATCGAGAGAGAGCCAAATGTAATCGTAATACTCGTAACTAATCTCAGTCTGACTTAATTGCATTCATCTCATTATACTTCGTATTTCAATTCAATTGACAAAAGAAAATATATATTATTTGTAGCTCTGGTAATGCTTGTGTCAAACGCAGCTGCAGTGGCGCCGTTCAAAAAAGTTTCAATTGCTACAACATCTGCGACGTCAACAACATCATCAACAACAACTAGCAGCCCAACGGAAGCGTCCAGCAGCGAAGCGAGTGTATGTACCTTTGTCTTTATTAAATTAATATCTCATTGTTACTTATTAATTTGATATACACAATATGCACATGTATTATATATAATAATATTAGATAAAAATATGCGGTGCCAGGTATATGTAAAAATGATAACTCAACTTTTGATATCTTTGCGTTTTTCACTAATTCTTAAAATATATTTTTATTTCACTATAAATGAGAGCTATTTTCACTTAAATGAGAGTTTGGAATTTTTAATATTTTAAAAAAATCTAAATTAACTTTATATAAAAAGTGAAATAAAGTGGGGCTACCTTCTGACATGCCAAGTTCAATTGCTCTACTCATTTCATCGATTTCCCCTTTGGTTTTGCCCGTCTTGTTCACACACAGCAATTCCTTTGCATTCAACTATTTTTGTGGGTTGTGAGGCAATAATACTATTTAATTAAGAAGAAAGACAGTTCACAAAGCGTGTTACCCGAGTGCCAGTAACTCGGTACCAATCCTCTCCCCCCATTACTCTCACTTTTTTAAGTTACGATTTGCCGCAACAAAAGTTGCCGTGTCTGAACGCAACTTTATCATTTTTGTAACTGACTGTAGATTTCATATGAGTACATATATACATATATATATATATATAAGTATGCATTTCTTTAGTCGATGTTGACAACATTGGCAAATAATTTTCTACTTTCCTGTAATCACATACACATACTCATATACATTTTTAGATATACATACTTACAAATGTGTAATTGGCTTAATTATTTTTTGCCTATAAGACTTGCACTGTGTCAAAGAATATTTTAGTGCAGCTTGTTATATGTTTGGATTTCTTATTTCTACTACTCTTTCTCACAATTTTCACATAGTATTCCGATTTCTACATTTTCCTTTTAAGTCTGTCCACAAATATGGAATTCGTCGTTACCTTCTTCAATCAATTGGCGAAAGTTTTTATTTTTTCACTTTTAAATTTTTGTTTAGAATGCAGTTTTCGTTGACTAAAGACTGAATAGACACGAAAAGTTTACAAAAAATTCTAGGCAAATAAATATTTAGAATATTTATCTCATTTGGTATGAAATTCACATCCAAAATATCTCTAGACCCGAAAACATTGGAACAATTAGACTAGTTTATATTTATTACTAATATTACTGTACTATGTAATATACAGTGGCGGACAAAAGTCTACATACACCCCCTATTTCCGTTGGATTTAATGTAAAAAAAGTTTATTGGAAAATTTAATGATACAGTTTATTTCAAATATATTTCCTTATCATGAAAAACAAAAAAAATCCATTTTTTAACATAAAATAGGAAGCCTTTTCTAAATCCGATTAGTAAGTTTTTGATAGATAAACGGTAACCTCCTCCCCAAATGGTACATATGCGTTGAAATATTCAAATATATTATAAGCTATTTGGTAAGCTCACTATGCATTAGAATGGGTCGCAGAAAAAGTATATATATATATAAGTATACTCCCAATTTTGAGAGTATTATAGGGTTTCATGGTTCGCGTGTCCTAAAAATAATTAAAACCTAGTTTCTTTCATAACTTCTTTATTTATTACTCGAATAAAACTATACATCCTTTTAGGATTCTTCAATCTGGAGTGCCTCTTTACTCTACTAAGTTCAAATATTAAACTCAATTTCTACAACTTCCTAAAACAACTCTATCTCACATAAAACTAACGATGCATTTCGAAAACTTGTATGATCCCAAAACCGTCTCGACATAAGCTTTCAATCTAGGGGGTGGCTGCAAATGTTTTTCTTTCATAAGTTGCCGACCTGGTTAAATATGAACTTTCCTTATTCTATTGCATAAGATGCATTTTTTTTACACAAAGTCAATGGTTTTAGATTTCGTAAAATCGTCAGGTCATGTTTTCGCTAATATATTTTAAATGTATACTCTGTTGATGCTTAATTGCTCAAAGAAACTGTTTGTAAACAGTAAATAGTTGACTTCCTGTCATTAGTCCTACTCAGATGACTGTTTCATCTCGACTTTGCAATCCAACTCCAACAGTGTAATTAAATAAAATAATATAAATCAGTTGTATGGTGAAACTGTTTCTATGGTGATCTATATCATCAATAGCACAACTTTTGAGAGAATTTCGAAATTTTGTTTATATATTTCTGATGTCGTTATATAGTATACCTTTCAATTCAATTTAAATATTTTTTGCTTAGTATTTAAAGGCGGATCCTGCCTAAGGAGGCTTTCACTGAAGGTTTTTAAACAATATTTTTTGAAAATAAAATATAACTTTGCCCAACCAACTTTTTACGATGATCATCTATATATTTTAAGTTTACAAAATAATTTGTTTAATAATTTGTTTGTCCCCATAAATCGCATTACCCCTGAAGTTGCCATTTAGCGAGGAATATACAGAAATACAAAATCAAATCTTTTTCTAGGTAAACTAAAATCACAGAAAAAATATTAAGCTTTAAATTTGTTTCAGCCTGATTAGCCAAGAAAATTACAGGTCATAAATTTTATATGAAAATATTCCTCCCTCTTGAATTTTAACTTTTTCGCGTTTCTCGACATTTTTCAAGATTTCCTGTTGCAAAAAGTGGTTTATTTAAATGGCAAAGAGGATTTCACATTTTTTGTGTTACGCGCTAAACATAGCGATGTACGAGAAGCGGCGTAAAACTAATTTCCACACACCAGCGCTGGCATAGAGTAAACTGTGAAAAGTTCCGACTTACATTTTGTTTTCTTTCTGACAATTTGATCTAAAGTTACTAGGCTAAACAAAAAAAAATCTACTTCTTGGAAAAAAATGCTATATGAATCATATAAAATTAGTTTTTGAACAACAAATTAAATTTTTTACTAAAAAATTTGTAATTTCCACATTTCAGCATGACCTTTGGTTTTTTATTCTTTATTTTACACTCCCGCATTTTAATTTAGAGAAAGATAAAATTTAAATTTCGTAATTTCCACATTTCAGCATGACCTTTGGTTTTTTATTCTTCATTTTGTACTCCCGCATTTTAATTTAGAGAAAGATAAAATTTAAAATGCGATTCCTCACGCTTGACCTCACGCCGTGTTAAGCTCTTTACCTTTGAAAATATTTTGAATCAATTCTTTTAGAACACCTAAGTGATCAATTTAAGTGATAAAAAATCTACAATTTTGTTAAGCTTCCTTAAAAACTTGAAATGTACTCTAAGTGTATACCAACGAAAATCTTTTAATTTTAGTTTATAATCACACAAAAAATGCAGAACTTTAATATTGATTTTTTGTTTATATTAGTCCGGACAAAACAAGAGTTTAAGGTGAAACCAAAACGTATTTGTTTGCTTTATTTTTACATTTCAAAAAGAAACCATTTGATTTTGTTATATTCGTATACAACCAACAGATATTGAATTTTATAAATATAAGCTTCGTCTAACTAGTATCATTCATGCATGCATTAAATGTTTTTCGAGTTTGTGTCTTAAGTCTTTTGTGCGTGCATATGTACATATTGAAGTCGAGTTAGAAGTTAAACATTTTTAACAAGAAACCGTGGAAAATTCTGCCCGATTCTATATTGAAAAAGAATAAATTAATTTAATCTCGATTCCAGCTACGGAGCAACTAGTTTGTATTAAAAGTTTCTTTCATTAAAATACTTCAATTGGTTTTGCGATACCAATTTATGAGCAAAATGATTTATTTCAGTTGTATCTTTTAACTTGATTTTTATTCAAATAGTCCCGTTCTCCCATTTAAACATTTATTATATTTTCACTTGTTTCTCTTGATAAATTTCAACCCGTTCCGTATGCTGATCATTTTTTCATACCTGGTTTCATGTTGAAATACTTGATTCGCAGATTTTTTGGTGGTCATAATGTTTCGGAGCACATCGAGTTGAAACTATTCGCTACATTTTCCAATGTTTTTCTTTTGATCGGGAAGCACTCTTCCCCACTAGGCTTATCAAAGTATTAATTTCACATGAAGAAAAATTCTTGCTCGAACTGCTTTTTTCATTTTAAACTTTTCTATTGTAATATAACAGCCCAGTGTATTTGTTTACAGCGGTTATTCGTACTAACATGCCTGCTTTTTATCAAATTTGAATAATGGTGAAACGCAAAACTCTAAAGTGCAAAGTTAATTAAAAATTAAAATTAAATTCAACTTAATTGTGAAGCTGCCCATAAAAATGACCATATAAATCATACTTACTTTTTTTATATGTTTTTTAAAAGTAAGATTGGCTCCGTAACTTAAAATTTAAATTATATTTTCTTCACTTTGGGTGTCTTCCTGCGATTTTTGGAATACTATTTCTTAACTCAGTTTGTGGTAGGATTCAACTGGTAGAGATCGTCCCGTAATGAATTCATTAAAATCTGTCAATAAATTAAAATGAAGTGACGTATTTTATAATAAATCCTGAAAGCAAATCGCGAGTTTTTCGTTATTATTTATCTAACTTGAAATTTAGTTCATTTTCTTCCCCATCGCATCAACAAAAGAAATATGTTTGCCTATTTATATAAAGATATTAAAAATTTTATGTATTAAAAAAATCGCATAATTTGTATAATTGTATATACAATTTTCCTGTAATTTTAGCCGGACTCATCAGGCACAACGAAAAATCCAAAACTAACTGGTATTCCACAAATCGACTATATATGGGATCCAAATTTACCGCGCGAGTTGGGCGGGTAAGTTTTAGTTAAGTGATGCTTGATAAATATCTACATAACTGCATCATATATGTTTGTAATAACCTCTTATCAATTAACAGTTACAACCTCTCGAGCTATCCATTTTTCTCAACTGTGCCACCTGAAGATGATATTCATTTCAAGTGTAATGGTCTACATGACGGTTTCTATGCTTCCATTGAACACAAATGTCAGGTAAATAAATTTTTAATAACGTATATAGAGAATATGTATATTGCAGTATGTATGCGCGCAAATAATGAAATGAACTTGACCCATTAAAATTAGTAATGCAAACGGGAGAAATTATATTACCTACATAATTAGTTATGTCCATTTGTATGTAAACATTTAGTAATCCCTTTCATTTCTCGATAAAATTTGTTACTTATAAATTCTGCTACTTATTGCCAAAACTATCTTATGAATTTGAAACTCAACGCTCAGTAAGTATTAAGTTATTTTGGGAGGGGACTCATTCACTCACTTACGACTTGCGATCAGCAGACAAAATGCAAGCAAAAAAAAGCAGTACAGCTTTTACTAACTATATTTATGTGCACAGTGGGCCATAGTGAAAATCGGACACCTTGATTTTAAAATAATATACGTAATATTTCTCATATTAAAAACATAAATCTTTTTATAAAAATTTAGTCTCTACAGTGTTCGGCAGGTGAAGTATTACCTTTTCAAAAGTCCATATCTTATTTGTATGAAGTTATTTTCTTTTGACTTGACTATGGCAATTAGAAGTCTGAAAATGAGTTGCATTCTGCCGATTATGATTTTGTAAATATTTTGGCACATGCCCTCACCTTAGTCTTTAACTGTCATGAGTATAAATCTAATGGAATTGTCATGAAAAGTTTAAAAAAAAACCGCTGTAGAATAAGTAACAGTTAAATTGCCGAACTCTGTGCTATAACAAAAACAACACAAAACAAAGATTCAATATGTATACAAAGATTTTTGAGTATATTTTTATACCCGATACGCTGGACACTTACATAACGGTTGTTTGTTTATATAATAGCCATATATGTATATGTATACCAATATATTCAGAATTAAAAGAGAATTGGCCATGTGTGTCTGGCAGTCTGCCAGTTCACCTGGTCGTTCATGCACCCGATATTTCAAGCAAATATTAAGGTATCTCAACGAAACACATATTATCCTTTATTCGAATATTAAAAATGGGCGAAGTCCAATAAATAACCACACCAACATAACGGGATTTTTCTAAAATCAAGAAAAAAATTTAAATAATTATGTTGTGCTAGAAATCGCAATGCATGAGTTAAACCAATTTCAGAAAAGGCGCGTGGCACGGCCAACTTAGAGCTAATAATTAGAAACTATTTTTGGCCCATTACTTTGTAACTGACTGACAAAAGAGCACTAGGTAGGATAACGAATTGCATGTAAAGCAACAACATTAACTCTGAAAAATATGCGAATTGAACCAACTCTGTGAAATGATTTTCGAACTGAGATATAGTGTTGGGGAGTGAAAAAGCTATGCTATGCCGGAAGAAAGTACATGAGAAATTTCAGTTTAAGACGGCACGACTATTTTCCGTTCTTAAATAGCACTCAACAAATCTAATGTTTCATGAAAGATTCGAACAGGGTTTTCTTTTGCTACTAAAGGAAATTTTATCCGAGTTGGAGCGTTCTTTTGCAACTCGGGTACAAAGAAACGGGCCTTTTATCAAATCCTACCAAATTCAGTACACGCTTTACAGTTAGAACGGTAATTTATAAATAAATAGTGCTTTTATTTGAAACAATTTTGTGGGTATTTAAAATTGGCTTTCACTTGAACTTGGCCTTTTCTTCTTGTTTAGTTTAATCAAATGCAAATTTGAACTTAGGCATGCTCGAAAAATGTGTAAAAGTTTCGATTAAAAATTTGAAATTATAACGAATTTTAGTTAAATTTTGTTAATAAAAATATTTTCCATTAAATAATACCCTCTCAGTTATTGCCAAATACTAGTAATTGAGTTTATTTCCACTTTTCAAATGGAATAAAAAATTTGTCATTTCAATGCATTATGGAAAGTAAAAATTTTTAAGATGTGATTTATATGGTTTGGTGAATAAAATTGTGTATAATGTTTTTACAATCACCGTACGATTTCGAGTGTGCCGTACTGTTTGTGTGTGTACATAGTTTGTAAGAGCACATGTATGAGTCGCAGTTGTCCGCTGTCGATTTGGCAGTTGCCAACCGTCTATTAGCTATTTGAAATATATGCTACCAAGTTGATCTTGACCTCAAAACTTGTGTATCTACCTGTACATATTTAATTATAATTTTTCGTTTTTGTTTTTGCTGTATTTCATATTCGAATGTTACTATTAAATATTTTGCTAATTTCAAACAAAAAAATTGATAATAAGGATACAGGTTTTGCGATTAGCGGAGACTGACACTTAATACGTTTTACTGGATAAAATTTGTCAAATGGATTTGCATATACATATGTATACAAGCCTCCTTAGTTACGAATTAAAGATCTAGCATAGATTTATGCTAAACTGCTAAATATTTGCAATTTTATTCGAGGAAGAGGAGCACATTTGTGCGGGATGCATAAAAAAGTGGCATAAAAAGATAGCATACCAACTTTGTGTATCAACGGTATTAATGACTTTATAATTTGACTTTCGATTCCGTATTAATCGGAATTTTGTATCCAGCGTAGTTCACAATTGTCCCCAAAAATGTCCCGATTACTTGAAAATGTCACATAATGGATTTTTTTTGCGGAAAGTTCATAGCTATATTTGTCAGTGTCTCAAGACATAAAAGGAACAAATATACCTGGGTTCATGAAAATAAAAGCAAAATATACTGACATTGTTAAATTTTAATTATTCTTTATAAACATATAGATAATTATATAACATACATACGTGGGTTTGTGTGTCGAAGTTTCAAACTTTCTTGAAAATGTATAAAAAATCTTCCTTGTATTTTTTTCGAATAGTATGTATATCTCCTTGAACTCCCATAAACCGGTGGGTAGGCGTGCGTCATTGTACCATTTGGTTTTTTCGGAAATCTAACAACTTTTGGATTTTCTAGTACTCGGACCTCCGAAAACAGAAGGCTATGCCCTCTGGCTGACTTAAAATAACTCAAAAACAATAGATCTGCTAAATATGTCATGAACATACATATTCGAACTGACAGCCACGATCACGGGAGACTGGGTGATTGTTTTAATCCCTTACAATACCTGGTGTCGAAGCTGCATTCTTGAGTATAGTAGTCAAAAAATTCTTCTCTATATCTGTTAGTGGCGCCCAGCCCTAGCGCATAATAGATAGCAGAGAGTAGCATTATTCTTGAAAAAAGACCTGAAGAAGATCTCTACCAGCACAAATCCAAGAAGTTTGAAGATTGAGAATCGTTACAGCAGAAAAAACAAGGTTTCAGGAGAATCCGCGTATCAAAATAGGGCTCCAAGCGCTAATTAGGTTCCTAGGCTACTACCCGCCAACGAACAAACGCTACTATGAAAAGAACCACCACCATCACACGTATGAAGACAAAATACTGTTCGGAGGACGCTAGCATGCAATCAAATCTAGAAAGCGAACCGACCTTGCTAAACTCAGATCGAGATGGTGCTGTCGGCCTATAGGTAAAACCCGCTTAACGCCAAATAGCGCTTCGCATATATTTCTAGTCTGATGGTTACAATATACTCTGGACAGGGACAATGGACGCTATGGGGCATATCATTGCATCAAATCTTATAAGCTGTATCGTATTACGTGACGTCCTTTATAAATCGCTCAAGTCCATGTCTTCAATGCAGGCCTGTAAGAGTTTGAAATGTCGGAGTAGGTACCAATACTAATGGCAAGGAAATTAATATCTGAGAGCTGGTAGCGCATACATGTACTAAATTCCAGAATTGCGGATCCTTCTATTTACAATTAGCCATCAGGCTAAAAGAAACCTTTTTAGTCACTTAGGTTTGCTACTTCGTTATCTTAAATGTTACGGTGCAAATTCATATAAAAGTAATGCAATACCGGTGAAATAATCCGTAGCATACTCCCTTTGTTGCTTTATATACAAGACAAATGAAAGAATAATAGCTTTAATTTTCATTAACTATAGGGTTATACTCATACTAATCTGCATTAACTTGCCGTAAATGCACGCAATTTTAGTGCATTTAGACCAGTAAATAGCCTTGCGAGGCCGGCAATAAACGTCATATAGGTTGTGGTAGTGGCATCTAAATGTGCATTTGTGGTTACTAATGCAAATTAGCTCTGTTCGCTCCTGCGTAAGCGACTTTTACACATGCAGGCATTTCTGAACCGAAAGCCAAATTTCGCTACATTTTCAAGCAAAAAAAGAAACATTAGTCGCTTCATTTTTGAGATACATCAAATATTAATAGGGAATTTAAAATTCTAAAGTTCTTATGCGAGCAACAGGCGACATTAAACATTAAACTTATTTTACAGGTGTATCATCACTGTGTATATGGCATCAGACATGATTTTCTCTGCGCCAATTTCACTGCGTTTGATCAGCGAACATTTATTTGTCATTTTGTTTCCGATGTCGATTGTGAAGGTTCAAAAAATTATTGGAACAGGTATTTAAAACTTATATCACAATCTGTAATATAAAATAATTCGATCGAGTTTTTCAGAAATGACGATCTCTATATGGCTACGACAACATCAACAACGTCAACAACCACTACAGAACCCCCACCAACTCAGCGCAGGCGAGTGGTAAGACCATTGCGACCATTACGTCGCCCAATGAATCGTCGGCCAATAGATGAATATTACTATGAGGATGAGCAGGAACCGGTGGCAGTATATGAAGATGATTACTATGAAGAGCGTTTAAATCGTCGACGCAAACCCAGGCCCAGACAACGCAAACCAGTAGTTGAGTATGAAGATGACTACAGCGAGGATAAGCCAAGGTAAATGGGATCAAGATAATATAATTAACAGTATACTATTGAGTTCATTACTCTATAATAGGCGTCATAATTCACGTGATCGCTTTCGTGATGAAGAAGAATTGGAAGACGACTATGATACTGATAGGCGGAAATATGATCGGCCCAATGGTCGAAACAAACCAGCCGACCGGAGAAAGAGCGGCGGTCGTAAATCTACAACGGCTGCAGGACGTTTAGGTGGCGATGAACGTCGCAGTTTCGCCGATGATCGTGGCACGCAGTCAGGTCGAAAGGACAAATCCCGCATTACACCGTCAACAGATTCAGATGATCCAATAGATCATCCACCTCGGCGTTTGGCTGGAAGACGTCGTATCAATGAAAAACGTACATCACCATCCCCTATCGATGACTTAGATGATTACGAAAAGCCACAAGGGCATGTACTAGATCAGGAGGAGGCTGCTGAAGAAGAAGCTCCACCCAAAGTGAAAACTACACCCAAACCATTGGAGGAGTTTATTACACCCAAGGCAGGTGGTGGCTCTGTTTACGCGCGTCCACGTGCACCACCACGTATCGCACGCCCTGTACCTCTTAACGAGAAAAAAAAGTTTCAGTACCCGGTACAAAAAACAGGAACTACGCCTAGTCCAGAAGCCGCACACGCTGCCGAAGACGATTACTATGACGATGAGGCATATGAGGATGTGCACGCACAGCGCGTTCCTCCACGCAGACGTGTTATTGAAAGTAAGTTCGAAGACGAAATCGAGGCACCGAGCTCAAGGAGACGTAATCAAAATGACACACCTTTGGTTAAGAAGCCTTCAAGAACCACCATTCGCCGTCCCACAACTGACAAGAAACATATACCAAACATTGAAGAGGAAGATTATGATACCATCGGCGGAGTATCTAATGAACCTGTCGACAGTCACACCAGCAAACGTCGACGACCTTTCACCACTCGCCATCGTAGCTCTTTTGGTCCACCCGTAGGTCGCGGCGCTGATGATGTTGATTTTGTTGATGACGACTACGAAGAACGACCACTGCGACCGGTACACCGGCTAAGACCAAAAGTAGCAGCGCGTAAAGGTACCAAGAAGCCACGCCCACCAATAGAAGAAGATGAACAAGAAGAAGTTTACGAACAAGAACCGGAATCCGAACCGCAACCACGCATTCGTGCAAATTTAAATCGGCCTAAAATTGGAACCAGTGCACGTTTGCGAACACCCTCAACCACAACGACATCAACAACAACAACACCAGCGCCAATCGAGGATGCAGCATCTGATGCAGAGTTGGATGATGAGGAGGAGGAGCCATCAGCACCCGCAGCAGTGAGCAAAGTATCGGCACATACACCATCAGGACGCACAGCAACGGTACGTGTTGTCAAGCGACCTTTCTTGCCTTCGCGCGGTGGCAGTCCATATTTGCCACGTGGCTTACAACCGGTTGGTGTGGCTTTAAAGCCACTCAGTACCCATACAACGGACAGCACGCCCATCGACATGGGATCCACAATATCTGGTGTGCGTCTGCTCGAACATGGCGCGCCGATATTGCGAGATTCTGGCAGCGGTTCAGCACCCCCGTCAGTACATTCTCAGCTACTTAACTCAAACAACTATGAACGCGAGCAGGAACAGGAACGTGAAAGTGAATTACAACCGGCACAAGTGCACCGTACAACATTGCCACCGCGTAGCGCACTACCGGTGGCACAGGCACGACCAGAGCCACAACCTAAAATCACATTAGACGAGCTCTATGAAAATGACTATGACGTCACATTGAACGACGCACTCAATCCGACGCTTAAACCGCTTGCGCCGCATCACGGCAATCATCCAAATCACAATAGCGCTTTCGAGAATGCGTACGCTTCCGAGTCGGGCGTCAGTACATTTGTCAATAACAATAAAGCACCAACACTTTATCATAATAATAATAAAAATCTATATCAACAACAACAACAATCACTTCATGAACATAAGCAACAACAAAATTTGTATCAAACTAAACCTCAAACCTCGCTTAGTCAATCGCCGCAAGCTCATTTCGAATCACATGAAATTTCAAAATCATTGCAATCTCAGATACATCAACTACCCGATCATTTACTTACACAACAACAACAACAACCACAACAACAAACTAGACAGCAACAACAACAACAAAGTGCTTATAAAGACTACAATAGTGATGACTCATATTTCTCACCAACAGATATCCGCAGGCGCGCGATTGTTGCAGCGCCACAACCGTATTCCAGTCGAACGGACTACAGGAGCGTCGGCATGAGAATAGCCCAACATTTCTATGATGATTCGGAATACTAAAGGTTAGAATCGTGGGCAATCATTTATCATAGCTAGTATGTGCAATGCATTATATATTGATATATTCGTTCATGCTTGCTATGCACTTTCATACAGACTTGCATCTGAGCATCTAAATATCTGAGCATCCAAAGGAATTGCAAACCTTTTTTCATACCTTCATAAACTTTATAAATTTCAAGTTGCATGATTTTGCACCTTCACCTCAATATTATAGTTTTATATTCATTGGTTCAATTCAATTCTTTGTGATAGGTTCGATTTGCGCTACCTCTAAGGAAATGGTTTCACTGAATTCAAATTCATAGCTACAAACGTATATTCGAATTTCGTAGAATGGTAT
Source organism: Anomoia purmunda (assembly GCA_951828415.1). Classification (NCBI taxonomy): domain Eukaryota; kingdom Metazoa; phylum Arthropoda; class Insecta; order Diptera; family Tephritidae; genus Anomoia; species Anomoia purmunda. The sequence continues at coordinate 26,782,430 of OX639996.1, read as the reverse complement.
CATTAAATCGGCTCGTTAATGTTAATTTGTTCGTTTCGAACTTTAAAATATGAGTATATAATTTTTAGGGAAATGTGAATACATATTTGCAATTATAATAACAACCATGGTGCAACAGTAATAAGGTGATGTCAGTAACTTAACCTCAGATTATTCGGCACTTCTATTGCGGTCATATGTTTTAAGGTATTAGAGAGAGAGAAAGGCACCGGTTTTAGTACCTTTTTAGTACTAGGCTAATAAATAAAGTGTGCATTTTGGCGAAATATTAAGCAAAGTTTGTAAAACTTTCACGGCTCTTATTAAAAAATAGAATACGAACGAATACAGCCTAAGCTCAATCTGAAAACTACGTTTTTTCTCGGATTTTAAGGTCTCTCTAGAGGGAGGCATATGAAAGCTCCAGATGCGAGAGAAGTAGAGCATTTAAAAGTTTTATGTGCTATTTTGACATAGTCAGTTGAATTTGCGAAGTTCGATGATCCTCGATTCCTCCTCAAACATTGCTATAAAATACTAAACATATTCGTAAATGTGTTTTTTTTCGATGTTGATAAATCGCCTCTTTTCTCAGGTACACTTTCACACAACATACCATTTCTAACAAGCACCTTTTTTCTTTGAATCATAGCAAAAGGAGCAGAGTAGTCAACCCTCTGAAATAAGCATGCCGATCTTGCCAAAATTACAACAAACACGTCGCTACTGATATCACCATATTTGATTCTACCATGATAACAACTAATAATTGAGAAGTTGTCGTCACAATTTCCCAAAGCATTTGGTGAACGCTTAAATTTTGTTATTATCATAATCAAGGCATGTAAGAAAAATTACTTTAAAGTACATAAACTATTTAGAGACCTTAATATACATACATATGTATATATTTCATTAAAATGCATTCTTTATTTATCGCATTTGTTATACAGTTCATTTCATAATTATATCGTTCGGTTCGTCGAGCAAAACATTTGTATGATTTTGTATCAGGATCTTTTAGAATCGCGCTCGTACAGACCAACAAATAATGCATCCCACTAAAATTGAGACAGCAAAGTGGCAGTTGCCTTTGAGAGAAATTTTTTCCAGCACGAATTTGCAATCTCGAAAAATCGAAGATTGATGATATTATCGTAGATCCTCGCAAAAATGAGTATGAACGATGGGAGTGCAGTTGCTATTGGAGATTCAGAGAGAGAGAGAGATGGTATCCTCGTGTTAGGTTTTCATAACATTCAACCCCGCAAAATATTCCGGGCGAGCAGTTAGTTTATCATCTTAAAATAGCGATCTAATAATAGCTTATTTCCTCTACTCCACGCAGGAGTCCGCGGGATCCCCAAACTACCCAGAATTCATTGTCGTACCCAGAAAATAGTTAGTGGTTAATACATATATGGGTAATAGAGAGCCGAAATTAGAACGCATTGGGTGCTAATTGCCTTCTTCTTGCTGCTTGAGCTTTTTACCGGGGGCAAACGGACAATGGTCACATTTTATATCAGCCGCTTATTGTTCATATCCGAACGCATAACCTCAGCAACGAAATGAAATGAAACAGCTGATTTCTCAGTTTTTTGTATTCCCGTACTTCTGGAAATTACCTTCTCTTTTAGAAAAATCTTTTCGCTTACGCACTAATTACCTCGCCCAGTCCGGGCTGTACGAGAAAGAAGCCAATGATAAGCAAGAACTTTTCGTACTATTTGGTATTTTGAATAATATACATACATATTCCATTTAAATTTTTTTTTAATTCTTATACAACAAAGAATAAGGTTTAGTTAACAATATTAAAAATAAAAATAATAATACTTCTTCGAATTGTTTTTGGCTATAACTTCTGAACTAAAAAAGCTAGAAAAAAAGTAGACTCCCTTATATGAACTCCTGTTATGGTTAACGTCGTCGTCAATTTTCAGTCGACATCGACACCTAATTGGTATTAACTAGAGCTGCTGAGACGACGTCGAATGTCTATCAATACATTTTTTATATTTAACAATTATGGCACAGTCCTTTTCATTTCCATTTTTATACCAAATTCAAGTGAAGAACATTATGTATCGGTAGAAACCCACTTAAAACCACTGACAAATTTATTATGAACCCATTTCGAATCCAAAAAATCAACTCTGACGGTGCTAACTGTTTAAGGTGACTTGATTATAAGTACACATGTATATGAATTCAGTGATATCAATTATTTCGTATTCGTAGCGAGCAGTCATGTTCATAACTTTTCGACGTTGCATTTGGTATAATATCATCGCTAGCCGACTCTCTATTTTCACACAATATGAAGTAATTCTGTTAATTTTCAAATTCCAAAACTAGTCTTTAACAATTTATTCTTTAACTATTTTTATTAAAGACTTCATTTTAAATCCTTTTCTTATTCCACTTTATCCAACTTTGCATTTGAGTTTTACATTGCCTTTCTCAGCCTTATATAACATTTCAAGCCATTATTATTACTCGTATTCGTTTGGCCCATTTGCTCATCAATGCAGACTACAATTCTCGATGCTCTTCCCTTGCAACGTTCTCATTCACGGCATCATCATGTATCTCGAAAGTTAGTCACATTTTCGCGTTAAAACAAACTTACTATGAATTATTGCATACTTTGAGGTATCACTTAAAAATATTGTATCATGTTCGTTTTTAGTCCAAACCGATTTACATACATATATACTACACACATAATTCCTAAAACTCTTTTATCCCCCTTAATTTGACTGACGTTCGAGATACACGATCAAACGATACAAAAATATAAATTCAACAATATGCAATAAATGAAATTTGCTATTAATTCCCTTTTAAGGTCTCTATAAAATGTAAATAAGTGTATTTGAAAACAGCCACACTTCCTAGCAACATGCACACAAACACACATCACACGTAAATCAACATGAATGTAACGGACATAAAATTACGGTAAACACGCATCGAGTACTCGTACAACGGTGGATACTACATGAAGTTACATATTAATAGAAGCGCTAAATGGAAAAATATTAGTAAAACTTGTCAACATCATTTAACATAAAATGTGTAAGCTCATCAGAAAACTGCAAGGAAGCGGCGCTGGCAAGGCAGAAAGGGTGTGCAGTATGCAGTGTATGTAGTACTATGTGTGCAATGTTAAGTTTTAGTTTTATAACAATTAAATACTCAAATTTCGTGATAGCAAAGGCAAAATTCTATAAATTTTGTCATTTAATTAAAACGTGTTTTTTTTTGTTTGTTTTGTTCATATATTTTCTTTATTTTTTATTTTCATTATTGCGTTTATACTATACAAAATGCGCATTGAAATTAGTAAATGATTTCTTAGTGCTCTTGACTAGTTTTGTCTACCAAATTATGCTAAATCCTTAATGTTTACTTTGTAAATTATATTGTACAATTATAATTAATTGGAAAACATTATTATGTATGTAATATGTTTATTGTCAAGTAACATATTGGTTTAAAATTAAAATAAACTTTGTTGCGAAATTTCTGAAAATTAATTATTGAAAATATAATATTTTATGTTGAAAAATTTCTAAATCTCATTATGAAAATTATAACAATAAGGAATTAATGTTTACATACTACACTTCCGTTGTGCCGGTGAGAAGGCGAAATGGAATCATGAAAAAAATTCAAGATAAATAAAAACAATCCTATCTATAATTGCGTAGTGATTTCACAATTTATATGCTAAATATTTTGAATGAGGGATGAATTATTTGATTAAAGTATTTTAAGACAATTGGCAAGCTTAAAAGTAAAGCGGTACACGTGACAATAATAGCAAATCGTGAATATATACATATGAAGCGCATTTGAAGTCTCTGATTATCTGAATATTTTTGATATCAGATCCTTTGGAAAAACAGGATAGTAAGAACCACTTTTAAATTAATTTATGCTAGCCGATTGTTTAACATAAATACATATTTTCTATATAATCTCTTACGCTATTTCAGACACATTTTTAGCGCTTCTGCCTCTTCCTCGAGGTAGTCCAGTTTCTTCATTAAGATAATCTGTAAGTAAGCAATTATAATGCATTCATATTCAACATATAAAAGAATACAGAATTCAATACAAGTTTTCTGGTCATTTACATTCATTCTTTTGTTTATAACATTTTTATTATTTGGAAAAATTATTAAGATTTTTAAAAATATTTTTGAAATCCCATTCGCTTAAATTGGAAAAGGCCCACGAGAAGAGGATCGACACACAAAATCGATTTTAAATCGGGTTTCGACAACATGAGAAGAAGTGCCGCGAGATTTAAATTTGGACCGACTTAACACGGCTATGAAAATGACGCTCTAGCTGGCGTCAGTTACCAAAACAGAGGATTTACGATTGGCGTAAAATGCATTTTAAATTTCACTTGGACACCAAATCCGTTTTTATTAAATATATAACCAAATCAACCAAAAATTTGTCAGCACTAACAGGGTTGCTTTTGCAACGAAAAGTAAACATTATTCGAGTTGGAGCGTTCTTTTGCTAGCCGTTTACAAAAAACAAGCCTAATATTGAATAAGCAAGAGCTGAACGAATTTGGAAAGGAGTATACTAAAACGGCTGTCCGGTTATGGGAAAATAAAATAACCTTTTATGGGGAAAAAAAGTTTCCGCGTCCTGTCATGGCAGGGTTGACGGCTGCAGAGGGAAAACTTAAAAAGCTTATAAGGAATCTAATATTTATGCAGTTCTCTAAGTTCTGCAATTGTTAATGTTTTTTGAAAGTTTGCCTACCAAATAACAAAACACTGGAGGGATTTGCGAAATTTAGCTCGGTGCTTTTTAAAAAAGTTGATGGTCAAAAACAACTTTTGAAAAGCCGGATTCGAGATATTTAAAAAGGTCCAATTTGGCTAATCATATACATATGTACATATACGTACAATAAAAACATCTACGAAGGTTGCTATTGAACATTGGTAGTTGAAAGTGGTTTTATTGTTTTTGCATTTGTTTGAACCAATTTTCGAAACACTTTGTTCGATTGTAACAACTCCGTTGGGTGCTTTTTAAATTTTGTTGCATCCAACCTTTTTTACAACAATGATAATGTAAGATCTGATTGATGCTCGTCATACTAATGCCCAAGAATTTGTCGGTGACCAAACAGCGACCACGAGAAAATTCATTGTAACAGTTTTTTACTGCTGTTTTGTTAATCGACGTCGAAAGTTGTGAAAAATAATTGTGCGAAAATGTTCAGGGTTTAATAACAACACTTGTGCGAAGCTGATTTCGTTCGTCGTGGTACAGCAAATGTGTTTGTTGTAACAGTAACTGTAAATGTGAGTATAATTTGTTAGTTTGATTTTTGTTTCTGTAACATCATATTAAACAAAAAACAGCTGATGAGAACATCCACAACATTTTGGTTTGTTCTAAATTAACAAAATTAATAATTTCAATTTGGATAAGGTTTGTGTACGAGTATACGGTTTTATGTGCAACACATTTCTAAGCACAAGCGTATAGTAGCATGAACGCAATAGAAAAGTAGGGAGGCGAATACAATCCTTTATTTGGAACAAATCAACAAAACAATCTGTTTAACTGCAATTCTCTCAATGTCGTTAACGCATGAACGCAGAAACATGTACGATGCTTAACGCGGATTTTCAATTTATATAAAATCATTATCAGTTAACAAATAACATGGCAATCACAACTGAAATATATACAATTCCATAATTCAATTAGCAACTTTATGTACATTTTTATTTACGTTTCGGTGCGAACACCCTTAAGGCCATAATCCATAAAACGCGTTTTCAAAATGTTTTTGTTGCCGGTACGAACATGGTATAAATTAGTAAATATCGCAATGGTTCTTCAAAAGCGTATTTAATTAAAATATCAATTTCGCGTGATAACAATTTTTCGGCAAATTATTAAATATTCCTTCAGCTTTCGCTGGAAAATATGTGAATACGAGTATATATAAAAGCCCATGGTTACTACCATTTTTTTATCCACATTGATAACGTATTACAAATATATCTTCTATGCATACTTTCAGGCTGAAGGCAATATATTTTACATAACTATGTAACTTGCTGATTTCTTAGCTTCCCCTCTATGCTGATGACCTGACAAAACTCATCAACCTGACAACTGCCAGTTTTACTGCGCCTCAAACTATATGGCAAAAGCAGGTTTCAGCACTCTAATGATGACAGCAGTCGTTGTAATTGTTATGTACTATTGAGTATGTGAAAACTACGTTATACTCCGCGTCATAGTTTTAGGCGCAATAAATCTGACAACTGTCAGGTTGGTAAACATTTTCAGGTAATCAGCAAAAGGCGGTTAGTTAGTTATTTTGAAGATCGTGTGCGATCTAAATATCCAAGAACTTACCTTTGCTGCCGAGATTATTTCTTTTGCTATTTTCATTGGCATATGTTCCACAGAGGTTACTAATTGAATAGGACTACATCTCGCTATGTCTTCGATTGTTTTCAAGCCCGCGCTATAGAGTTGTTTTGCGCGATTCTGCAATAAAATTGTTTTCAATTTAAATAATTTCCACACATTACATACATTCGCAGTATTGTATTTTTTCGGGTAAATTAGTGTGAATCTGGAATAGTACTTTTTCTTATGGCGTGTTGGTCCCCGCATATAATGTTGAAAATTCTTAGAGACATATTTACTAAATGTTATTGCAAAAGTAAATGCATATTTTTTTTCAAATTCGGAAATTTATTTTGAATTTAAGTTTCGTGCTTTGCTTTCGGATAGCAAAGATTTTATACAGAACTCTCATTTGTCCGAAAATTAGCACAGGAATTAAAAGACAATACTTACAATTTTTACAGCCGGTAAATCAAGCAACGGCTCTAACTCCATTGTACCACATCGATCTAATTTTGCACTTATTCTTTCAAAAAGTGCCTTAAAGCACCAAAATTCATCCAGCTGATCGCAGAGTCGCACTATTGCACTCGACGCTGCAGTAGATTGATTGATAAGCGTTTGTAACATTCCACGCTCTACTTTGTATCGGGACGCCACTGTAGGCAAAGGAGTTACATTTAAAATATCAATCAAAACCAACACCTTATAAAGCCGATTCAGTTTCACTTCTAGTGGCCCTTGAATGGACAACGTTTTTGCCATTCTCACTGCAATTGCTTCGGTAAAGCCAAGTAATTTGAACAGTGTCTGAGTAGTATCGCCCAATGACATGTGTAGCCGATAAAGTATACCTGCATCGGCTGGGAATAATTCATCGCCTTTAACATTTGAATTAAAACTCACTACTAGATACAGAACGTGTGCATAGTTTGTCAATATTAATTGCTTTTGTGCGAACTTCATTTCGGCGTATATTGCGTAAGTACGTTTATAGTCGATGCCTGCCTTAAAAGCAGCACGACCGATATCTGTAAGTTGGAAGCGTGTTGATTTGCTGATAAAAATTCGACGGTGATCTTGTGACGAGCGGGTGGTGTCATTTCTTATATCCTGTGTGGTAAGTATATTTGTGGTGTTTCGCTTAGCAGCTGCGGTAGATAATTCCAATACTTTATGTTTGAACAATTCACGAATAAGTTTAAGAACCATTTGTTCTGTCGAAAGTCCTAGTTGAGGCGCTTGTACAGAGAGCAAAGTGCTGTCTACAAGGCGATATAAATCTGTCCGACAGTTGGCGATTTCCAAACCAATTGCACTTAAAACCAAGCTCTGTAAATGTAAATTCAAGGTATAATTAATGCTCTAAATTATTTTCATCAAATTAGAAGGGCAGAATTTGTCCCTAATATAACTGTAACAAGACCCACACCTCCATACCTCTAAGCCAATACAATCTTCGTTATCTAGTGAAGAAATGGCTTTGTCCATGGGTGAAAGAAGCATTTCGCCAACACGAACATTATCTCGACTAGTGGTTATTAGAAAACTTTCGCCAGCTTCACCCATGCCTGCCCGTCCTGCACGCCCGACCATTTGTTTATACCGACAAAGCGTCATAAATTCCGAACCCACATAAGGAGCACGTATGATAACACGCTTAGCGGGAAGATTAACACCAGCTGCTAATGTAGATGTACAACATATTACACTTAATACTCCAAATCGGTATGCAGTCTCAATAAATTTCCTTTCATCAATGGTTAAACCAGAGTGATGATAGGCTATGCCGTAAGGTATAGTTTTAGCAAGCACGTCGCCGAGTACGCCACAAACCTTATTCAATGCATCCATTAGATCTTCCTTTTCACGTTTTCGATGTTGCACAAATTTTCTATAAAGATTGCATTAATTCATTATTTATTAATTAGTTAGCACCTCGATATTTAGATACTTAGGTAAAATGCGGCTCAGCAACAAGGCCACATTCTCGCAGTTCTTTCGCGACGGGCAAAATACAAGCACACAATGTTCGGGAGCGCATTCCGCCACCAACCCAGCCAAATGATCGGGATCAGAACGTAGCAATGATTCATTGTACTGAATAAAGAAAATAAAAGAAAATTAATAAATACATTATTTTTTTAAATTAATTTATGAAAGCACATTAAAATCCACATTGCGACTATAAACAAAAATTTCTTCCAGAGTTTTGCCTGTCGTATTAATCTCCAATATATCATTGCCACACTTTATAAACTCCCTTAACTCAACAGGTCGAAAACTGCGTGTATATACATCTGCTTTTAAGAAGTCAGAAATTTCTGATAGATTTCCAATCGTTGCACTCATACCAACTATTTGAATATTAACTGAAATACCAACATTCACATAATACGTATAGTCATACAAATATAATTAAAATAAATCTAATTACCATCTATAAACATAATCTTAGTTAGTAATGCCTCTAATGTGGCGCCTCGTCCTTTTTCGCCAATCAAATGCAATTCGTCAACGACAACCAACCCTATTTCATCTGCTCGTTGCGCCTCAATTAAGCTGTCTATTAAAACGGCGCCTTTCTCAATCGACGCTATATATATACTCTTACGTTTCTTACGCTTCATCGGTGGACATTTCCCTTTTCCGGCGGTATATTCATCCACAATAAAATTCATTGCTATCGCAAATGGAGACATAGCGCTAACCTAAAATAAGTCATTGAGCGGGTAATTTAAAACTCAACGGCGTAATTTTTGCCGATATACCAACCTTTTCTTGTACTATTGAGACGTAAGGCAGTATAAACAGTACATCTTTCTCTCGGCACAGCACCTCCCTTAGCATTAAAATTTCAGCCACAAGCGTTTTACCGCCACTCGTGGGAAGCGCATATATTAAGTTCTTCCGCTTATGAATAGCTGGCAAATTTAAGCATTCTTCTTGCCATTCTATGTAAATAAAAAATTGAGATTTTTATAAATTAAAAAAGTTTAATTTTTTATATTTTAGATACTCACCGTATAAGCTTGGTATACCCTTGTGTTCGAAAATCATCTTTCTAACTTTATCCGGTAGCCCAAAGAAGTCACCTTTGCTTGGAAAATCATTTTCTAATATATCTGAAAACACCTGAGAGTCCCAGTCTAGTCGTGAAAGATTCGATAGTGCTGTAGTGTTTTGTAAATTGCTATGCACGGCATACTGCGACCCACATTCAACAGTTTCACGATTCTGATCGATACTTTTAGTGCTCTTAATTGGTCCCGGTGCCAGTGGAACCTTGAATACAGCAACATCATGCAGAAACCTTTGGGAGTTCTGCTGTACGTCATGATGATCGGGATTAGCTTCTGTAAAAAGTTCCCTTTCTTCGTCTTTTGTTAAGTCCTCCATATTAATGTTTGCAAATAATGTGTCATCGATCTTAAGCTGCTGCTGGCTTTCAACTTTATGCTCACTATGTAAATTAATTGTATTAAAAATACTGTCATTTGCCGTATCAAGATGAAATACATTGATTCCTTCTGTGTTTAATGGGGCACTATTAACATTGCTATCCTTATTGGGGCTCGTAAAAAGTTCTAGTGGGGTGTCGCTAAGTAAATTTTCCACAGCAGAAACGGTCAAGAAGCTTTTATCAACCAAGGGATTAGATAATGAATTTTTCGTATCATTTTCTGTATGTAATGCTTCTTTGCATTCTGTCATTACATTATCTAATACAGTTTTTGAGAAAAATGTATCTTCCTTAGAATTGTTAAAGTGGAAACTTGAATCTTGTTGACTTCCAAAGAGCGATGGTTCCTGATTAACTTCCATTGTCGTTTGGCAAGAAAATAAACTCTCATTTTCCAGACACCGAAATTCTTCGGTATTTTTATCTCCAAGCAAATTAGACTCCTTTTCAGGATTTATCGCAGAGTTTAATTTCGATACTGTGAAAAAGCTATCCTCCTCATCTTCAGGCCAAAATAAGTTTTCAGTTTGCTGAACAGCTTTCTTGATATTTTTATCCAAGCACTTTCGCTTGCTACTTATTTTGGGAGAACACCATTCAATTTTACGCGATTTCTTCGACATTGTTTGCAAATAGCTAAGAGTAGCGGATGTAATTTTTTATTAACAAAGTATTATCTAAACCCGCCAATCGTTGTTTGAAAATTGTGGACAATTAGTATCGTAAATAAAAAACATATGATAATTGATAGGGATGAAACGATACAAGTAAATACAAGTACATACTCGACACTTTTCGTTTGATACCAACTAATTTTGGTATCGATACCAAAGAACGTAGATGTATCTACGTACATCTACGTTCTTTAGCGTTTCGTTTCCTGTGGCAAGAACTCTCGTCCAATCCATCACACACAGAAACCAATCGGATCTAATCAGATTCTAATATCAATCAGCAAAAGTCAGGAACAATGGGATTAATGCAACTTCTTTGTATTCTACGTTCTTTGAGAGAACAAAAAATAGGAACCGAGCTCACTACATTATTGACAGCGACAGAAATGGCAGCAGAAATTTGCGGTTCTGGTGCTACAACCAACCAAAATAGAATTCAGTACATTAGCATATTTGACTAAATCTTCACCAAACCACCGCAACTGTAATCAGCTGTTTGATGTATATTCAAATGTTAATCTTCCTGGTGCTGCATATTCTTAAGCATAAGATTTATATCATCTTATTTTTATTTCCCTTTTTTGACATTATTTCTAATTTCCATTTAAACTTTAACTTACATATATACATCATTTACCAGATTATGCTAAAAACGATCACAGTAAGTAGCTTTACAGCGTACCGACGAATATTTTACCGAATTGGTGTGAATACGCCTACCATATTTATATTACTGTTCTATATTTTTACATCTTCACACACCACAACATTCCGTGTTTACAATGTAAAAATTTACAAATAAGCTGAGGTAATAAATAATTAAGAGTTCTAGTTAATAAGACAAAAATAAAATTTATTGCGGAACTAAACCCCATCCGAAGTAATGGAAAACCGTTTACCCAATTCCACAGGTGAGCACAAACGATATGCTTTCTAACAATCGAATAGATTCCACAATATTGCATTTGCTATTTCCTGTCTTTTTTTCGTCTTCCGTATTGACGTTTATAAGACAATTCATTTAAAAATTTAGTTTTGATTTCAACTGAACTATCGAAAATATAATATTTGAAAGAAATAACTGCAACATCAAAACATTGTAAATATTTATAGAAGCATTAGCTGAATAATAAAATGGCGCCGCGGGAAAGTATTTTCGCCAGCTTAGCGCCTTCTTTGGCAGGCATGGCAGATGCCGTTGAAAAGATTGAAGCCTTAATTGCAGCAAAAAGAATGGTATGAAAAAATTTTATCCAGTTAATTACATATGTATGTAGACATACATAGTACCACGGTGTACTGAATACTGAAGGTGACGCCTTTAGAAGTACCGCTACTTTGGTTTTGCCGGGTTTGACAATTCTCAACTTCAACTAGACAAAGCTTTTTTCACAAATTAAGAAAAAGAGACACTTTTTTTAGTATTTTGCGAATTTATTTATTAAATGTCTGCCTATAAATTCATACTTTTACACTTTAGAACAATTAGAACACGTTTTTCAATGAAATATTGGAAGTTGTTCAATTTTCTCTCTCCCGTATTCTTGTTTACTAAAGGCGAGATCTATCATTTCACCGCGGGAAGGCGCAATCTTGTATTCTATCATTCTTGCATAGTACGTATAGTACGTATGTATGTATGTATTCATGTATCCATTGATTTTGCAAAATTTGATCCTCTTTTTACGGTCTTTAACCTCCAAACATGGAACGTCTTAGGAAAGTCGCACGCAGTATTTTCGCTACGTTTTTCCTTCTATACCGATTAAGGGACGACTATAGATAGTATGAGTATACACATATGTACATATATGTATATTATACACATATGTATACATATGTACATAAATCAAGTTTTTAAGAGGTTTTACACGAAATTTTTAATGTAGATTAAACAATGTAAAAAGAGGATTGACCGTAATTTGTTGACATTTTTATTTTGCAATATATGTGCAAAAATTTAGAAATTGTGTTTAATTTTTCCAAGAAAAAGAAATTATTTTACGATATGCTATTGGGATTCCGATTTTTGGAGCAATCATTACAGCAGAAGCAATCGGAAGCTTACAAATGGGTTATGATATGGATGAACCTATTTCTGGTAAGGTGAAATTTTTAGAAAACCAAAAGAATATTTCTTACTTATATTATATTAAAATAGAGAATACAGTCTGTTGTTAGCAGCTCCAAAGAAATTATTCGGAACGAATTTGAAAAACTAGTGCCATCAGCGGTAACATACATGATTGGCTGTCTACAACACAAAGCCAAAGGAATAATCTCTTATCATTTCCAGTTATTGGAAATGATATATGAGTTATTAAGTAAAGTGCGACCAGAAGTGCTCGAAAAATTGGCGACTTTTGAAACTGGCATTATGTAAGCAGTGTGTAACTAAATGTTATTTAATTTATACATAATCGTATATATCTTTATATGCACTTTTAGAGCTTGTATTTGGTTTCCCATTTATTTTGTTGGCGATTTCAACACACAAATGCTGGCACTTCGTTTATTAGTAATGTTATTAAAGTGTCTAGACTCAACACGACTCCAAAGTGAACTTGACAATATACGTTGCGCCGACATATCCGTTATGAAGGATAAGTTAAAAGCGGCAATCGCAGTTGCTAATTTCCATGCCGCAAAATTCGAAAATGTAAGACAAAACTTGGTTCAACTTCTTCTTCTTATTTAAATGGTCAAATTCAGTCAAATTTAATACGAAGAATTAGAGACACAGCCAAATTATTTCACAATAATATTCAGATTTGGGGGAAATTACCTCCATTTTTGGGATTTTATAAATGAAAATAGTTTTTTGAATAGTATTTCAAAAAAATCACCACCTTTGTTGCAAAACTTTACTGATTTTGACTTATAATATATTATGATACATATGTACATCTTAAAGATATTTTTTGAATCCATTTTTAAATATTTTCAAGCAAACATTTTAAGCTTGCAACATTATTTATTTACGCAAGTGGTCCTTTGAAAAAAAGTTTTAAAAATATTATACATATGATATATGTATAAAAAAACTCCATTTTTATACATATTTTCAAATCGATCCAGCTCTTTAAATATTATGGAGGAAATCTAACAACAAAATAAATTTTTCAATTCTGGTTTAATACCCGCAAATTTTTTTGTGAAATTCCCTAATTTTTTTTATATTTTTGAAGTTAACCCCAAGTTTTTAAAATAAATTAGTTCACTACATAATAGTAATAAATTCATTTGCTAGTATATTATAAAAGTCTTACCATAATAATTATGAGGAAGAATTCTAATAAACGCTCTTACTCATAAATATTATCAAAATACATACTTTTATAATTTCAGACTCAAAATACAAGTGTTCGATGACTTTAAAGTGCTCCATTACTTTTTATTATTACAGATCGCCCGAGATTTGCTAAATACATACAACATGCACTTGGCCGAAAACATCCTGGTTTACTCATTTCGTTGCATAACATTTAAATTTGGAGGTTGTATTGAATTCCTTAAGCCACTGGTAAATTTGCAAGTTAATCGTTGTAAATTACAATTAATGAAAAAAATTAAAAATCACCCTTTAGAACGCTGATCAGTTTTGGATAGATTTTAATTGCTGCCCTAGTACGCTGTCATTTAGTGGCCGTTGCAAAAAAAATAATCAAGCAGAATATGCTAACTGTTCTGTGATCCTACAAATCGTTATGTTATCGCTGTAAGATAGCTCAATAATATATATTTCGTATATATATACATACATACATAATATTTCGAACATTTTTATTAGCAATCGACATATTCTCTCCGTGAAATTTAAAGCGCCTGTTCGATTTAATGACCCGTCAAGTGTCCTTCCAAACTTAGCTGGTATAACAACAGCCCAAATTCTCCTAACGGGAGAGGAGGCCACACGTCTGTTTGAAAACAAATTTATTTTGAAATACTATAACAAATTCCTACAGCCAAAAGAGTTATCAGTTATTAAATTGCATACAACTTCTACACCAATTCGATTTCAAAGTATTGAAAGTGTCGAGAAAACAGCATTATACACAGATGCTATAGCTTTTGATAATTTACAAACTAACAATAACTTCGAGAATATCATCAATATGGAAAATAAAGAGAATGTGCCACCGGAAGTAAGAAATATTACCGATATGCACACGCAGTGGCCAATCACCCAAGGTATTTGTATGAATATCGCATAAAAATATTGTTAACTACATAAGTATGTATATACATATATACATATGTATATATTTACCTATTCTAGGTTCTAAATCGAATGCTTCACATATGGAAGCTGTTTCTAAACAGTTTCAAAAAAGTTTTAATTTCTTGATTGGTCTATCTAATAAAGACAATGAAAAAGTTAATCAGAAACCCCTAACCGAGAATACCACGATGGGAACGAAAACTACAGCACCAAGTGAAGGGAAATCTTTTAAATTACCACAGATACGAAATAGAGAAAAACAACCAAGCGATAAGAAGCCAGAAAATAATCACCCAAAACCAGGCACTTCAAAAATTGTTGATTACGATTCATCCACTTCAAAATCAAGTCCATCTTCTAACAAGTCCAAATCTTCTCCCAAAGATATTGTTAAAAACCCACAGCGACGTTTCTTTAAAACTTTAACCTCCAATTCTGAAAGTGACTGCAATACTAGAAAAACGAAAAAAATGCCTCACAAACGAAATAATAGGTTAGCATTACAAATTTATAAATATTTAATTTAATTGTAACTGAATATATTTATGTATAAACTGTAATGCAATTTTTTTCTTAAATCAGTATTAATCAAACAATATACTTCATATTATTAACTAAATAGAAACAAAAAGCAAACCCTTCCGGTTGTCTCGTCAAAGAAATCGAAGCAAATTAACGAAGTCAAACCGATGTTACATTCAAGCAAAGAATTAAGTTCATCAGCAACAAATACAAGTATAAATCGAACCATGACCGAAATCAATACGGTTTTCAATGTGAATGTTTGCAATACCAACGCAATAGATCCCTCTTCACCAAAACTGACAACTGATCAATATGAAAATTGTCTTGTTAGTGACGCCGAACCAGGACAATCTTATCGTAATTTCGAAATTAGACAAAATCGTAATGATGATGAAAAAAAGACTTCCACCGAAACCAAGCGTTTTCGTAAGAGCTTACCACGAGCTGCAAAAAAAGAAGTACCAAAAGCTTTCCTACTTGGGAGAAACTCGCAGATATTACGCAAGGGCAACCCTGGTAGGAAGCGAGTGCTTTGTATGGTGAGTTTAAAGAATACTACAAATTTTCTCTATAATCCTGCTAATATTATAAATGTGAAAATTTGTGTGTAAGTAGGTATTTATGATTCTTACCTTTTCAAGCCCAAACGGCTAATTTGTATAAAACTTGGTACATAAATAACCTATAACCCAAATTAACATATAGGGTATATTTTAAAGAGTCGCCACTTGTTAAAAAAGTTATAATCAATTAAATAAAAAAGTTAGATCGTACATATATTGCTGGGTAAGGACTGGGCTGATCTGGATAACATTATATGGGGGACTATGAAAGGGATTTTTAAAGGGAGTTGCCACCTGTTTAATAGATTCAATGCAATTAAAGGTTTAAGAAAGTTTTATTTTGTAAATACTTATAAGAGGGTGGACACCTGTAGATTTTAAAACTTGAGTGATCAACTAAAAGTTTTAAGAATGCTTAGTTTGAAAAATATTTTTTGAGAAGGTTGCCACCTGTTTAAAAAACTGAATTGAATTATAATAAGTTAAATCAATTATTGAAATATGAATCTCAAATAGGGGAGGTTTAAGAAAGCTTTAATAATTTATGAGAGGGTTGACAAAGGCTTAAATAATGAAATTAAATTAAATTATTAAGTCACAGGAAATATAACGGCATGGGGCTCAAAAGAAATAAGCTTAGAAAACTTAATCGTGAAAATATATTTAAATAGTCAAATTTTTTAACATATTAATTTAATTAAATATCTATACTTACTGAAACATAATAGTGTTGGTGTGAAACAAACCCGTTTATACAAAAACATTTTTAAAGAGGATTCCAATTGGTAAAAGAACATTGATTTAATTTAGTTTATAAGGTAACTGAAATTCTATAAATCTGGTGTTAAGCGAAAAAGATTTAAGGAAGCTTTATTCGAAAAATATATTTGGAGAGAGTTGTCGCCTGCAAAAAACTTTGAGATAAATTAAGCATTACAAACATTGGCTTAAACTGATAGAGGTTTAGAGAAGCTTAGGCTCGCAAAAAATTTGATACATTGCCAACTGTTAAATACAATTTTTTTAATAACCTAAATGAAATCAGGATATCTTACATAAAGATATAGTTACACACAAGTTTTTTTGAAAGCAGCTTTTTAAATAGTTGCCACTTTCCCAAAATTACAGAAATTTTTGTTTAAGTTAAATAAATTATGATGTGGGTTTTGTCGAAGGCTAATGTAACACTCAATCAATCCGGATTCGAGTGAAGGTCTCCGACAAATTGGCGCCTTCTGATGCTATCTAAGCTGTTTGCATACACGTAGTGAAAATATACACACACACAAAGCTCACTAGAGACCGAAAATCTACAAAGCCGCAGGGCAAACCGTTTCCACTTTTCGCAACTTACATAACTCCAAGTTGAAATTTAAACTTTTAATTGAGTAAACCTATGCTTTGAACATTTGAACATCCAGTACCCATATACATATGTAGACAGTAACTGTGAGCAAAGAAGCGAAACATTGTACCTTGCCACAAACGGATAATGTTCACAAGGAGCAAGGTGACCTTGTCCTTAATGCGGCTCTTTGGACTTAAAAAAAATCATTGAATTTTTGGTGTAGTCGTACAAGTAGGGCTAGCTGAAACTACGAATTCAATTTTCATTATCTCTGGTTTACTGATTCCTTATACATATATAGTATTAAAAATATTGATGTTAAAACTAGGGCTCAGATATCCGGATATAAGAAATAAATGAAATATAACATAGGGTAAATAAATAATAAGTATTAATCGCAGGTCAGGAAAATAAACCACGGTATCGCGAGTATATGTATGTAGGTGAATGCAAGAATTAAGAATTCTTCAAGTCACTATTCCAAAAATCATTCATGAGTTCCTTATTTCATTTGCTCACTAACGATATATGCGTGTTTGCTAATTGCTATTATTGTTCATTAATTCGGCGATTTTTTTTTTTGGATATCTGAATATTAACCGGATTTTCATAAATCCGGATATCCGAACAAATATTAACAGGATATCCATACTGTCCGGATTTTATCCGTGTCAACGGCCATCCGGATATTCATGTGTTTTTAATGTTGTAACACAAACTGATGGGCCTACAGTTTTACGCCGACTCCGAACAGAAAATTATTTTTGTGATAAGTATTTTCATAGAAGAAATACACTTGAAATAAATATATTTATCGCTATTACATCGTAACGACAGTTTGTTAATAGTCTATACTAAAATTAAATGGACTATAAAACTACATACAAAATATTTAAAAATTTGTTTGTAATGAAGTCTTGTTGTAAATTTATTGGATTTATTGTAAAATAACAAAATTAAAAATTGCCGTTGTTGTTGTTGGTAGTCACTATTGTTTATTTTAAACTTTCAGTAGTGAAAAAGTTTTTAATCTCTTAGTAGTATCAAAACTTGTGTACAAAATCGACTGATTCATAATAATTCCCAACAAAACCACAAAATTGTAAACCTGTGGAACTAGATAATATATACTTTTTATTGATTTGCTAATTTTAATTTTTAATAATTATGCTATTGGATGAGTCGAAAATATAATATTATATTTGTATTTTGTTATAAGTTCTTAATTTTTTATTTTTCCCTCAATGTGAAGATTTGAACATAGTCAAAATACATATGTAGATCCTCAATTGCTTAACACAAAAGTTGAATACACTTTTTCACAATATGTTTATTGTTAGTTTCATATTAACTAAATCTGTTATTGTCCAAAAAAAAACAAAACACCTTTTCTCTATAAAATGAAAATATGAATAGTCTTTATAAATAATTAACATTTTGTAATATATGTTTGCTTATTTTTTTCATAAGGATCCTTTTGATGAACTAAAGGGAGAAACAGACGTGCCGAAAAAGATGGGAAAGTCGGAAAAAACAACGGATAGGAAAAATATAGCAGATGCGGTACTTCGTAGTTGTACATCTTATAAACAAAAGAAAAATTCTCACATCCAATCTTTTCCCATACAAGAACCAAATAGTTCGCTAAATCTAGATGAGGTTTCAAAAACTTCTACTCACTCATTTCAAGATAATATCGATATTAATGAAGTTGAAGTTACTCAAATGCCCAACAATTTATCAGTTTCAGCAGATGTCGCTGAAGTGAGTGGTTACCAAGTTGATGAAATACAAGAATGTCGCCGAAATACAGGCCACGATAGTGATGAATTCAGCGACTACCCAACATTTCTCCACATGATGGATATCTCCGATATACTGCCTTCATCAGAATGTGAGTCAACTAAAGATATAAATATTCGAACTGCAAATGAACCGAAAACAATGCAAAATGAAGCAAAGTGCTCTGATATACATAATCAAACTTGTGATTCTAATTTGTTGTTCAAGCCTTATAGCAATGTTATATATTATTCACGATCTGAAAATGAAAGTGATGGTGCGAGCGATGGTGGCGAGAGTGAACAGTCAATTAGTTCACCAAACAATATATTAGAACCTATTGCGCAGCCTTTAAAGCTAACAAAACAAGTATTCGTAACGCCACAATTACCGATGAAAAACTTTCAAAAAACTACCAGCGTAACCAAATGTCACGTCACCACAACAGCAACCTCTATAATTACCCAGCAAGATCACGTGATACAACACCAGGAATTTATAGTCAATTTACCAAGCTCAACGAACTCGCCGTTAAATCTCTCGAAAAGCTGTTCGCGTGCAACAACAACATCTACAGCCAAAACCGTCGTTAAAGAAAGGAAAGAAATTAATATGAATAGTTCTATGCAGAGATCTATGAATGTTACAACACAAACACCGAAAGCGCTGAAACAAGGTATTTTCCAGATCATAGAGTAGTACATTAACGGATGTGAATTGTTCAGCTACGATATTTTTATTCATTTAATAATTCATAAGATGCTGTTTCGTTTCGTAAAGCTTCTTTATTTGCTAATTCATAAAATTATATTTTTGTGTATTTCGTATTATAATTATAATTATTCTATTATTTATCTGTTATGTAATATACGGTGACTAAAAGAACTGATTTTACGTTAATATTTTTTGTTAATTTTTTATAAACCTTTAGTTTGTAATAAAACAAAAAGTCTACAAATTTTCAAACTTTATAATCAGAATTTTTGGAAACTTTGATTTTTAATATTGTTTTGTTCTTCTGCAATATTATAATTTATATGCTTGATACAAATATTACAAACTAAAGCTTTATAAAAAAAAATTACAAAAAATGCTTATCATGAAAAATATTATAAATATTGCAAAAAATCATCATGTGATAAATCGTTTGAGTAACTACAGTTTCGGTTAATTCGCATTTCGCTTGATTTTTTTAGAGTCGTCAAATCTGATCACCACACATAAAGATAATTTAAATTTGCAATTAAAACGAATGGAGAGTGATGTACCTAAAAATTCTACAAACATATATTTAAGTAAAATTTGCGATTTGGGCGAACGTATCATAAACGAGATTGAACGAGAACGTAAATCATTGTTAGAGCTAGAGGTAAACGCTGAACGCTTCGCACGGCAATTACGTTGGCAATATGAGGCATATCAGCGAAAAACACAACAATTTGAATGGTACTTAGGAATAAAACAAAAGTATTGTTGTAGTTATAAATCATCTCTTTACTTTTTTTCAGTTTTAAACAAAATCTTGAGACCCTTTTGTGTGTATTAAGTAATGTCAATCTATTGGAAGTAATTGAAAATGAAGCGCAGAATAAAATCCAACAGCTCCACCAGATTTCTAATTCTATGGCTTCACAACAATGGCGCAATTTCATTAACGAAGCCACTGAAAATTTACTTAAAGATATTTCTTCGTTAACAGATTTGTAATATTTTTTCTTTTATTTTACTTTCTTTTTCACAATGAAGTGTTGAATAAATACGTTAAGTTTTTATTTGTAAGAATGTTTTGTTCAATTTTGTTTATGTACATATGTATATTGGAAAGATTTTCCGTCATCCCTCGTTGAGTTCAGCGTGGTAGGACAAAGATCAGGACAGAATCAGACCGATTCAGATTGAGTTATTCAAGTTTTTGTTCCAAAAGCGGCCAAGCGGTCGCACTGGCTCGACCCAAAGCGAATTCATATTAGGTGGTGCTACTACAACATATTATTTAATTGTTTTTTCCTTCTTATTGCTTAAAATGTTAGATTTAAATATTTATTTATATTCTGATTGTTCTCATTGGCTCGCGATTTAAATTTTTTAAGTAAATTTTTGTACTACTGCCACTACTTTATATTTTGTTTGGCTCGACCAATAGGTATGAGAATAGGTCGTAAAGCAAGAATGATAGAATATAGGAAGCGATTAGGAAACCAGAATGCGGGAGAGAAAAAAGAATAACTTCAAATATTTCAGTGAGGAAAGTGTATTAATTAAGCTATAGTGTAAAAAGATGATTTATAAGCAGATATTTACTAAATAAATCTGCCCCCATTTGTGAAAAATGCTTTGACTAGTTGCAGTTGAGAATTGTCAAATTCAGCAAAACCGAAATAGCTGTACCGCTAAAGTCATCTTCTGTATTCAATACACCGTGGTCGTAAAGAATATATTTATGTATATACATATGCATGTATGTACATATATATTTTATGCTTGAGTTAAATTAAATATTAAAATATGGGTATCAAGTGGTTCGTCTCGGAAAGAAAGCTCTTAGTTATTTTAAAAGTCGAATTAAATAAAAGTATAAGCAAGTTGTATGACGAGAACAGCCGCTACAACAACAACAACAACAACGAGAATATTCCTACAAATATTTTAGAGGACTGCAACCTGTTTGAAAAGTCAAATTTAATTAAAATATACACAAGGTATATGGAATAATAAAGTATGGGTGTCCAGCGGTTCGTCCCAGCGGGGAGCAGGTTCATACATATATTTTGGAGAGGGTTGTCACCTGTTGCCAAAGTCACGAGTTTATTAAAGACTACACAAGTTAAATGAAATAATAAAATATACAATTGTGGCAAGCGGTTCGTCTCGGAAAGAAGGTTCATGTCCACCATTTATGAGGGTTGCCATTTCATGGAAAAATCGAACTAAAGTAAACTATACGCAAGTTACATATGTGAAATTTTAAAATTTCGATGTCAAACTGTACGATTCGCTGAGGCTAATAGCTTATAGAGGGTTTGTCACCTGCTTGAAAAGGCGGCTTTGATAATTTAATAATTTACGAGTGATATGAAATAGTAAAATATGTGTATCAAGCCGTACTCTTCGGTGGGAGAAAGTTTACAGGTATATTTTGAAGAGGGTTGCGACCGGTTTTAAAAGTTATATTTAATCAAATTCTACCCAGTTATCTAAAACATTAAAATATGAGTGGCACACGTTTCGCATCGGCGAGGACAAGGTGCGTACCTTTATTTTTTTAAGAGTTCCTAACTGTTATATGTGATAAAAACTGAAATGTGTTCAGGTTACATACATACATATATATACAAAGGGTAATTAATAAATATAGACTGGACAACGTTTTCCGACTTTTCTCAGTATTTTTATAAATAAATTATTTGAAAAAATTTTCATTAAAAATTATACAAATATGGTAAAAGAAATAACTGCATTTTTATTTGTGGATACTTGTCAAATTAATATATATTATTGAAATAGCTGAGTCTTGCTGTATTCATGTTCTTTCTATTTTTAAAGAGACCGCAAATATCGATTATTTTTCAAATACTAACTCAAAAAAGCATGCGGAAAGAGAAATGCTAAGTGTATAAGGAGTAAAGCAACATCTCCTTGTTACAAGAACTACCTTCAGCGACATTGATTTTTATTTTTAAGTTTTATTTAAGAAATCAAGTTTTTCGCTTTTTTAATTAAATTTTTTGCTTTGGTTATTGCCGGGCCTGTAGGCAGAATGTTTTTACGATTGCTATCCCTAACCGGTTGAAATCATGATCAAATTTTGTATAATAGCAGTACAATTTTATTCAAGGAAAAACATTTTTATATTTAATTTGGACTTATATTTAGTAATTTTAATACCTCTTCCTTGTACCTTACTAAATTATATTCGTTTTCACCTTCGTTTATCAAATGTTCAACGCTTTGTGCAAAACTTTGGTTAACTTTCAGTTTCTGCGTTTCATCTAAAGGTTTCCCCCAATTAATTATAGCTTCCGCTGATTGTTTAGATTTATTACGTTCGAAACTGTAATACTCCATATCAGCTTCTGATTTGTTAGACTCCCAGGGTTCAGTTACAAATGATTCATGGTAACACGCAGTTAACAAATACAAAGCATAATCGTAGTTTTGCTTCTTCAAAGGGCAACGATCGGCGACAATAGTTAATACACCCGTATCTGGACTGTATCGATCACCGACCAAACGTAAAAATTTATCTTTTGCATGCGCATCAAATTTCAAATCCGCTAGCTTAATTTTCAATGTTACCCGCCTAGCCTCCGGATGCCGTATGGTGGGTAAAGCATGGCAATAATCTGTGCTTTTAATTTCAATAGGGAAAAATTTTCTGCACTTATCTTCTGTTTCTAAACCTTTAGGCCAAGGAGTACAAAACTGTTTTAAAGCTTCGCACTGCTGTCGAATGGCTGGGGGGGTCAGGTGAAGAAAATTCGGTATTTTCATTAACTCAGCGTTTGCAAATTTTGATGGCGGCGGCGCACCCTTTGCCGTGTAACCCTGACGCAAAGGCAAAGGCACTGAAGCTGGTTGAAATGTACGTGGACCCGGCCATGCAGCAGTCCAATCTTGATCGGTTGCCATTTTAAGGTGACGAGGAGGCATGACTGGATCTTTTTTAAAGACTCGACGTTTTTGTTGGGCCTTTTTGTTAGAGCTACGTAAGTTCAGCACACGGAATTCTTAAAATCAAAAATTATTCTTTATATATTCTTAAAAATACTTAACAATTCTAACCTTCATCTTCAAACTCATGTTTGGCACCCTCAGTTTCTTGCAGCTGACCGCTATACAATCGTCGAGCACCAGCATTGGAATTACGTAAATTCCTCTCCAGAAGACGTGCTAATGTTGTCATTGCAGCATTCACCAAATCTTGGGTGGAATTATTACTTTTATCAAGCGCACAGATTAAATACAGATCTTACAAGTAACCTGTGAAGGAAAATATGCAGCGCCAAATATATTTCAACGCAAAAGAAAAATATAACACAGTACATAGAAAACTGACATATAGGTATGGGTACCCCGACCGGGCTTTCACTTCGATAGGTTTATTTTTAACTATCGTTTTGTGGTTTTTGATTATTTATAGTGCGCACAGTCACCGACGTATACGTTTGCCGTGTCTGTTTGTCGGGAGATACACAAAATTGAGCAAAACTTTTGCCCGCGCGTACTTTGCGTACATAAAACTGTGTTTGTATGCATCAACACAATGTTGCCATTCCTTTGTTTGCATACATACTTTTACACACATCCGCGTTGTCAATTACAATTTATCATTGTATAATAAACCAAAGCCAAAAACCAACAAATGGAAATAGTTCATTTATCTATAATTAACATTATTAAACATCGATTTTAAATTAATTTAATAAAAATTTAAATTTTTATAAGGTTATTTTGTTAATGATTTTAAAAAGTTCTGCTTGGCAACACTGTGCGGTGAGAGAGCACTCAGCTGACACGGCTTCGCGGCAAAAATCTAAATTTCTCAGATTACACACGTACACGTCGCGCGTAACTGTCACACATACACGTTGATGAGTTTGCGCTCTCATATGTTTGATCGTGTCAGCTGACACGTAACGTACGTTTGCGTCGGTGACTGTGCGCACTATTAGTGTCCGTTTAGCCAAAAAACTTTTATGGGCCGTTTACATAGAACTTTCCTCGCTTTGCTTGACAGTTCGAATTTTAACAACAAAGCGTGAGGCGTAGAAGGTCAGCTACATAGAACGCTTTGACAGTTTCTGCTGTTTTGTTTAAAGATAGAATAAAAAAATGAATTTTACTGATATGATGGAAGTAGTAGTAGTTATGCTACTAATGTGTGAAATTCGCGAGTGTCTGTAGTATGTATACGCACGCCAAAATAAAAATAAATTGGAAATGATAACAGCTGATTGCCAAAGCGTACAAAAGTTGAGAGTTGCCCATAATTTTGCTTCGCTTTGCTTTGCTCTACTTTTCTCGCTTTGTATTTAGCAGGACTCATATAACATCATGTATTGAACTTATCTGTCAAAGCGAAACTCTGAAGCAAAGCAAAGCAAAAGTCCTATGTGAACGGACCATTAAGAAGGGATCGCAATTTTGACATTTCATTTGGAGGGTAAGTTGCTAATTTGTGCTGGGACAAACTTTCCCAGCTGATAGAAGCATACGGTTGCATTTCATTCAATAAAACAATTCGATATTTCAAATTATAAGTTCGCAAAAGCATAAATATAAGTGATATATTAACGAAATAAGAACGCTTTTTTGACCATTGTACAAGCTTTTAACATTTCAATTGGAGGGTAAGTTGGTTTTGCCAAGTTTGACAATTCTCAACTTCAACTAGACGAAACTTATTCACAAATTAGGAAATCTTGTATTCTGTCATTCTTACACTTAGCAAGGAAGGAAAACAGCTGATTGTGGCATATGGTTGCATTTGAGTCGACAAAACAATTGGATATTTCAGATTATAAATACGCCAAAGCAAAAATATGAGTGGCTTGTTGCCGAAAGTTTATCTATGACCGAAAGAAGTAGCGATTTATTAACAAAGCAATAAAACAAACTATATAAATAAACTAATTCAAAATCATAAATTAAATATTTACTTATTTCGGTTCGCTCGAAATAAACAGATAAATATGTCCTAATAAGCGCTAATATTGGGTTTCAAAACGAAATATAAATAAATAAAGAGGAGTCCCATAATGATCATATTAAACAAATTGTGGAGTGCTATGTTTATCATTTCTATTTGAAGAATATAGTATAAAGGGAAGTCCCACAATCATCATTTTACAAAAATTGTGGCCTGCAATGATTATTGTTTGTACTTGAAGAATAGATAAGAGTAGACAAGCGATTGCAATTATCAGCGTTTACAACAGCTTATTCTTACAAAATGATACGCTTCTATGGCTAGTCGTTCGCTTTATATACTCTGATCTTAACAGGCTGTTAATTGCATTTTGTTTCCGTTCAACGTTGAGTTTTGTCTCTGATATAAATACTTATAAATTGAAATGGGTGATACTTTGAAGCGGCGCGTACTTTCCATACAAAGTCACGTGGTGCACGGATATGTAGGAAACAAAAGTGCCGCATTTCCATTACAGGTATTTTGTATATATACATTCTTGACGATATTCGGCATGTATACATATGCACATACATACTACGTACTAGAGCATAAATTTATGTAGTTGTATTCCGTCAAAGGTACTGGGATTTGAAGTAGATGCAATAAATTCGGTGCAACTATCCAATCACACGGGCTATGCAGCCATTAAGGGGCAGATATTACAAGAAAAACAGCTTGGTATGTGAAATTACTAATTAATATTTCATATCAAATTAAAATATATGTATAATTCTAGCTGAACTATTCGAAGGTCTGGAAGCTAACAATCTACTTCAATGCTACTCCCATTTGCTAACCGGTTACACCGGCAACGCGTCCTTCTTGCAACGGATTTCCAATATCGTAACAAAATTGAGGCAGATTAATCCACATTTAATTTATGGTAACATATTCTATGTAAAAATTTATACATACGTAAGGTTAATAATTTTCCAAATGCATCTTTTCATCATACAGTTTGTGATCCTGTAATGGGTGACAATGGTAAAATGTATGTTCCCAAAGAGTTATTACCAATCTATCGTGATGAAATTATACCACTTGCCGATATAATAACTCCAAATCAATATGAAGTCGAATTACTGACAGAAAAGAAGATTTCAACGGCGGATGATGTTTGGTCGGCAGTCCAATGGTTTCACGATCGGGGTATTGAGACAGTTGTCATTTCTAGCAGTGAGCTAGGCACAGAAAATGAATTACGCGCATTCCTTAGCCAGAAAAATGGATCTCGTTATATAATTAATATACCCCGTCAAGGAAATGGGATATCGTTTACAGGTAAGACATGTGTACATATCTACATATGTACTATATAAGTAAGTCTAAGAATTCATAACGTTTTAAATTATAATACTCATTGATTAAATGCGATGTTCTTGTCGTAAAATATTTGTAAATTTTAGGTACGGGCGACCTCTTCGCCTCCTTATTTTTGGCGCACAGCCACACATCTACCGATTTCGGTAGCGCACTTGAGAAGACAATTGCCTCACTGCAAGCAGTTATAAAACGTACACTTGAATCGATGCCAGAGGACGCGCTGTCCGGGAAACGTAAAGTAACCGCTCAAGAATGTGAACTTAAATTGATACAAAGTAAAAGCGTTATTGAGAAGCCAGTTGTAGTGTTAAAAGCAGAGCAAATCAAATAAACCGCCAGACTGTCAACGGGTCATTGCTCAAATTTACTGTTTTTATTTAAGAGTATGAATATAATCGCTAACATTTACATTATCAAAGACAATATAATTTTTAATGCTCTTATAAAAAGCAGCTTTACATTTTTTAAAATATCGCTTAAAACTTGCTCCAAGGCGAATTCATATAAGGTGGTGTTATAAGTACAACTACAAAATTCCCATGTGTTTTGTGTTTGCTTCTACGTAAGAGTTTTGAAAGCTCATACGCAAAAGAAAAAACAAAATGCATGGCTGCTGTAGTAACTACACCTTATATGAATTCGTCTTGACTTCCTCTTTGCTATATATTTCATAGCAAATTAATAGATGATCAAAACATATTTTGAAAACATTTCTTGTTGGGGCTTTGGTAAAGTAACCGACGATGTATTTATGTATGTACATATTTACTATTTGCATTTTGATACTTATTATGTATGTTTATACATGTACATACATATGTATATATAATCGATGATTGTACTTTATAATATAATTGTATTGTTGGTTTTTGAGGACAATAATAAATATATAATATGTATTGTATGCCATTAAATATTTTCTTTTCAAACTTATTGAACCTTAAACCACACGCTTGACACACACGTCACTTAAACAAACAATGCTAAATGCTTAGACAATAGAGCGTTACCTTATACATGATTCTATAAAAGGGATATATTTCGTGCATGGAAGACACCATTATAAAGAGTTTCGCTAACGTCGAAAATGTGCAGCACAACTATAACCATTTTCCTGGTATGTGCTCTGTATCGAACCGTCTTGTCGCAGGTTGCAGAAGGCGAAAATTTGTCGCATGCCGAAGCTGCCATTTTGCCATATTCACTAAAAACGGCCACCGGCAAAGATAGTAGTGAGCGTTATACATTATTTGCAGTTAAACCATCTAACAGCCAAGCAGACGAACAGCCAGGTGGTAAAGGAAATCACATCAATACCGTGCAGAACCAGCGAGACGCTGAAGACGTTTGGGACCGTATATCCTTACATTATAAAAATCAACTAACTCAAGTCAATCCACCTATAGACGAATTTGGTTACTACAATCCAAATAGCGTTGAAGCTCACAACGGCCCAGCTGACGTCTATCATTTCGGAAGCGGTGCTGTAACAGCACCTTTACCATTGGCCTTGGTTCTCATTATAAATCTTGGAATGCTTTTATATTTATTTGTTGGTATAATGTCGACTATATCTGCTAGTGCTGCAAGTGGGTTCAACTTAAGACTACCTAATCATATGTACCCCAGGAGATATGGACCCTATAATAATTACAATTAAAGGAAAACTTACTTGCAATCGTAAAAAAAGCTGCTATGGCGAAGTTATCAGAATGCATTAAGCTTTAAAACAAGAGTAATTAAATTTTGGCATATAATGTTGTATTTGAAATGTTTCTTTTTAAATGTTTTACTGCCAATATATTTCCAACATTAAAATTAAAAAAAAAAAAACAGCAGGATGAAATATATGTACATATGTACTATAAATGTATGCATGTATATATAAATACAAGTGTATTTGAATTATATATATATATATGTATGTATATCAATTTGTATGTATATGATTGCGTACTATAAAAATGAATAAACTATAATACATTAGAATTGAAAGCGAATTTTGACTGAACATTTAAATGTATACCGAGTGAAGTTATTTTTTAACTCGGAAAGAGGCTGCGCGGTTTATTCGCACGACCGGGTCATTGCTATTAGAATTAACCGTACGTACTGCTTGTCGTCTCGCTAAGTTGCCTGTTGTTGTGAGTGCTACAAAAAAAATATATAAAAATAAGGTTGAAAAATAGTATAAATGACATTGTTATGTAAGTTTTCACATTACTTATATGGTATATAATACTTACATTTAACCATAATACTTCGCGGACTTTTACGAACTCGAACTGGGCTGAACTTTTTGTTTTCCTTTTGCACACCAGCGGCTACAGTTTTCAATAGGCCATGATGATTGAATGTCTTTGATTTCAATAAAGCTGAAACAGAAAAGTTAATTTGTCAATTTAAAGTAAAAAAAAACTTTACAGTACACAAGCCACTACCATTTTTCATGCGATCTTTGTTTATTGGCACTCTTGCAATTTGCTCTGACAATATATTGCTAACCAAATTTTTTTTACGGAACAACTGAGTGTTTTCTTTATTTTCGATTGTTGATTTTGTAGCACTAACATCCGTATTCGTGCTGTACTCATCATCTGTGGCACATGACAACACATGCGTTTCATCCATAACAGTACGTATGATTGAAGGTTTTTTGAAAATACTAATACCATCATCCGAATCAGTATCCTCCATTATATCTAAGCCCAACTCAAAGTCATTTGCCAATGTTGGACTTTTCCTACGCTGCTTCTTTACCGTGCTTGTAGATGCTGGTAAAGCGATGGCATTGATTTTATATGAACGTTTTCCATTGCTCTGTTGTATTGGTACATCCAAATCTTCATCACTATCCTTTTTATAATCATCATTACCAAAATATGCGTGAGTTTTTATGAAATGATGTAATTGTTTGTATTTATCTTGCATATCGCTATTGAGATCTCCGTACGATTTTTGTAGTAATTCACATGCCATCGCAAAGGCTTTCCGTAATTTATCTGAATCACGCAAGAACTCTGCATTTATGCCGGAAATGTGATTAATATTTATGTCCTGTTTCGAATAACGCACTTCCAAATCTTTTCCTTGCTGATATATTTTTAAAATTTCCACGTATTTAGATTCTTTAATTTCCTTCTTTAGTTTTTCCAAATCTTTGTTTGCATCGTGCAGTTTTCTGCGCCAACGTGTAGATTCCTCTTCGAGCTTGCCGATTTGCTTATTATAACCGGATGTGGACGCAGGAAGTTCCTTTAAGTATATTAGTAAAAAATTAATATGTATGCTAAGAAAAAGCATTAACACAAACCATTAAACTCTATTCTATAAGATGGGATATGGGCTTCTTATTATATTGCTTATAAATATATACATACATACATATCTAAACACTATACTATTACATAAAAGCTATTATGCGGATAATCTTTGTCACACTTTGGCTCTGGAAGTACTGATCAGATTTGAATAATTATTTTTTATGATATTAAGTTTTAGATGAGATTGTCCGATTTGAAATTACAAAAGTTTTTAGGTTTTTTGTTTTTATTTTATCAATAAAATCATCTCAGCTCATAAAGCAGTAAGAAACGTAATGCAATTATGTATGCTGTATCCGATTTGTTTTGGAAGATTGGTTTAATATAACTCAGCCTAAACTTTTAGAGTAGTAATAAGCCTTGCTAGTCGGTTACAAAGAAACAGGTCTAATATTTCATTGGGACGGTATTTTAAATAAAGCCATTTTTTTGCAAATCTCGTTATGATGATTCCTTTGATTAAATTTTTCATTTCAGTCCTGCAACCGAATCACTCAGCTGGTTGCTCAACGCCACCTAATATTAATACGCTTGGTGTAAGCATTCTGTTTGACAACCCTTACGTAAAAGCAAAAACAAAATATATGGAGATTTTGTAGTTGTGCTCGTAACATCATCTCATGGTCATAAGAATGCAGAAGGTGGCGCAGATTGTGGTACCCTCTAACCCTCTCTTCAAAATGTTGACAGAATTTCTACGTCATAACAGATTTTGTTTACAAAAACCGCGTATGGATGTATATTCTTTAAGACGTGTCAAATAATTTTAGTGTGCATTCTTTCTAACATGTCTACCAACGTGTTTCCTCTCATTTCTCTCCACCGGTAAATCTGGTATGACGCCACAGCTAAGCACCTCTCCGAATTTCAGATAATTCAGCTCAAACAAGTATTCTATCATTCTTGACATCACCTTATATGAATTTAACTTGGAAACTACTTTCCTCATTTTGTAACGTGGATTGAACCAAGGCGAATTCATATAAAGGTGATGTTAGTAAAGCAGCTGATGTCTTCCTCTTCCAATATATTTGTACTTTTCCTTTACCCGTAATATACTAAAAACGAAAACTAATAGCTTTTATTATTCTATTCGCTTTTGTCGTGACACCCTATATTGTAAAATTTGTGTATGCGCGTTATGGTGTCGTCTTGTGATCTCCTTCTGTGAATTCGTCTTGGAATCAATTTTAATTTTTGTAAAAAAAAATGTTTGTAAAAAAATTTAGCATGGAAAATGTTGTCATTGTAAAAAATAACACGGCCCATCACCACTGTGTGTCACTGTATGTATGCACACACATGCATGCATTCATATACATAATACAAAGAGGGAAAGCAAATGAGAGCGGTAAAAAAGTGTAAAAGTAGCGCTAGCAGCTGATCGATCCGCCAATGTGTTCAAATGTCAAAATTGGAGTTTATTAGTTAAACAAAAGCGAATTTTTTTTATATCAAACGCTTTCTGTTAGTAATGTATACCAGAAGAGTATTACCGATTTTACGCGAAGTGTTGGCGCGTGATTTTCATTTGGAACATTTAAAAGTGCTATCGGGTAGAGTCACAACATCTAATGCTCCACAAATATCTTCCATAGCTCGGAAATCACAAGTGCAGGCACACTCGTTAAGCATTTCACAGATTCGTGGTTATGCAAAAGGCAAAGACAAGAAGAAAGAAAAAGGCAAAAAAACGGGTAAAATTGAAATTAATGAAACTCAACTGCGCGAAGTAATAAATTTCGATGCGGTAAATGGGCAAATGCAGAAGTCGGTGCAGCAAATGAAGGATGACTTTATAAAACATTTGTCTCTACGCTCCACCTCTGGAGCCATTGAGACACTGCGTGTACAAGTCGATGGAGCTGAACATGAATTGCAAGAATTGGCGCAAATTTCACGAAAAAATCCTAAAACGATTGTCGTAAATATGATTGCATTTCCGCAAACTATACCAGATGTACTGAAAGCGATTGAAACAAGTGGCATGAATCTGAGCGCACAACAAGATGGAACTACACTTTTTATTCCTATACCTAAGGTGACAAAAGAACATCGTGAGAATCTATCGAAAAATGCAAAGTCCTTATTCGTGAAGTATCGTGACGCTATACGGGATGTACAGAATAATACAATTAAGAAGTTAAAGAAACAAACTGATATATCCAAAGATGATATCTTTGCTATCCAGTCACAAGTAACCTCCATTGCCGATAAGTACATAGCTGAAGCAGATAAATTACTAGCAACTAAACAGAAAGAGCTACTTGGCGAATCCTAGAACGGTAAATTGAATGAGTTTATTTGCCATGACTGAATAACGAAATATTTCAATAAACTACATATATTTATAGAATGTGTTGTAAATTCCTCCGGTCTAAGTAGATAAAATGGTTTCATAGTATAATGTTTTCAGTCTTTAACGTATACCGGTCTCAAAATTAAATTTGCCTTAGTTTTGTTATAATAACAAAAAAACGTCCTTGTAACTATGATTTATTATTCGGTGTTCAGGTGAATTTTATAGTAGTTGAAATAGAAATTTGTTCGACTAGCATAATCTTTAAATATCGATATGAAAAAACTTACCTCCTGTGAATTAGGCGAACCCCGTTCAAGTAGCTTATTGTAAGCTATATTTTCCTTCCTTAGCTTTTCCCGGAAATTTATACTCTTTATTTTGCTCTGATTACCAATAACGTACTCTTGTGTCTTAACGACAGACGAATACACTGCATCAATTTTGCTGTACCAAGCTTTCAATTCGCTTTCATTGTACGATCGAGTCGTTTCTGATGCCTTTTCAAGTTGAGCAACTTTAGTTTTGAGACGTTCATTTTCAGCCATAAGTTCTGTGACCTTTTTTATATAGAAATCTTTTGGCATATTTGACTTAAGCACATTCTGCTTTAATGTTGTACGGATCTTCTTTGCTCGGCTGGCATACTTAAAAATTTAGAAATAAATATTAGTATTTGTATAAAAAAATTGTACATATTAAAAATACATACCTTTAACGTATTATAGGTGTCCTCATATGTTAAAGAGCTCATTGAGACGTTAGCCACCATTAATGTTTGACAATTTCCTCCGAGAGAATCTTTCAATATGCGGGTTAAGTTCGAATCGCGATATGGAATATGCTTCATTCCATCTGCCAACTTGTTGATGCAATTACCCAAGGCTAATAAACTTTTATTTATACTTGCACCTTCCTTGAAGCGTACGCCAATGCCTTTCGTACTCGCTGCACGTTCGCTTCCTGCTAAATCAATCATTGACAATTTAACTGTTCGCTTTGTGCCTGTTTTGCGGTCAGTCATGCGAATATGTACTTGGAATATTGCATGTGAGCGTGAGCTCTCTGCATTTGCATCGGTGGGGTGTTGTGTGCGATTCGAGTTTCCTTGTACCAGAAGTTGTAACAACTCATCCGCGCTGTATATTGGCTTCAAAACGAGTCCACTAACAACCACACCATTCGAATCCTCTCTCAATTTTAGAGGTCCAGTTTTTGTTAATAGATTCATTACCAATTCGTTGTACACTTCTAAATAGCTAACACCTACATCAAATTTATGAGTATCATTTTGTGCTTGAATTTTTTCAAACAATTCACGCATGGTTAGAAATGTTAGTCCTGGACAAGAGTCACTGCCAAGCATTGTAAATGTTTTTCCTGCACCAGTCGCGCCATAAACAAACACAGAACCGTTGTATCTAAACAATATAGATAAATTAAATGGATATAACTTTCCGTTCCGTTTTTGTTCAAATACTTACCCGTTCAGTACTGAAGCGACCAAAGGCGAAGTGCATTCTGCAAAAATTTGTTGATTTGTTGCTTCTGGGTCATATACACGATCAAAATCCATACTAATTTTCTTATTCACACGTTTTGTTATATCGCGATAATTCTGTTTGGCTCCTTGGAAGAAGAACTCATCATCTTCTTGATCGGGATCAAACAATAAGGTGCTACCGTCCAATACTTTGACAACTTGACGCTGATTTTGTTCCAACTCCCTTCGGTTGTACGGCCGCACGCGCACAACCACTTTTATATTAGTTTGCTCTGCAGGCATTTAGTAATGCTTTCTTTATTTAAATCTTTATAATATCCTTTGAATACAACACAAAATAAAATTTATATGTAGCGTCTCGTTCAGTTGACAAAATTATTGTTTTCGCTGGGAGTTTGAAAATTCAACTGTTCAAACAAATGTATGTTGGCAGCAGTGCATAACCAATTGACAGAAATGTTGCCACATTACAGTTATTTCTTCTAATTGTTAGGGGGTGTTACACGTTCAAAATTACATGGGAACGGGATACTAATTACGCTGGAGTTTTTACTCAGAATAAGGCTGACTGACTAAAATTAACAACCGTTATACCTTTGACGAATTAAAACTATTAATATTGTTTAAAAAATAAGCTGCACATAAAATAATATACACCAACGCAAAGGGGTCTATTCGCCTTGAAAATTATCAGTTTTTTAAATTTAGATGGATGGATGAGAAGTCATCGCTTATTTACCTTGTGGTAAGTAATCAAATAAAAGATAAAACGTAAGACTTTTGAGGCGAATTAACAGTTCTCAGACTTTTGTTCTCCATAAACGTTTTCAAAATACAACCCGCTAGGTTTTTTATGCGTCAAAAGAGGGAAACGTTGGAAGTTTGGAAATATAATAGCGTCACAATCCCTTCGGTGTGCGATATCTTATAAAAACGTTTAGGTTGCATTGTTGTAATTTTTGGCTCTGCGTACTCGCAGCGCCGAAATCATACCAATGTGCGCTTCGCTTTAGATTGAAAATTAATTTTATTAATATAGAACAAATCATAATATTGTGGATTTGGTCATTAGCTGTTTGTTGTTCACAAGAAAGGTGCAGCACAATGCAAGTTGTGTAATTAAATTTTTTACAAAGCACTATTTTGTTATTTTGCTTAGCTAACTCATCTACGTGTGTGAATATGACAAGCAGCAGTATGGGCTTAAAATTAATAAAATTTATAAATGTAATCATAGAACAGCTGACTAACCCATTTACATGCTATTTTTCCCCTCAAAACCAGTTTCAAATGCATGATCACGGCTGTCCGTGATCTAGTTTAGTCCATGTGAGAATAAACAACGTGACTTGGAGATCGACGCGAACGTATTTATTTTTGGTCCGTGCAACCCTGCAAGGTTGACTGCCGTTCCATCAAACTATACGCCATTTTTATTTTACTGTGAATTGTACTGACAAGAAAATTTGACGAATTGCGTCCTTTTTGCAAAAGTGAAATTATATCGAAAAGTTTGTTGAAAATTGGCCGGCGTGTTAAACTATTCAAAATTATTATAATACTCTGTGCTGAAAATTTATTAGTTACATTAAATTATGAGTTCTGTGCTGTTCGCTTGCTCTAAATGTTTTTCGAGGCATCCATTCGAGGAATTGTCTGCGGGCCAACAGCTATGCAAGGTGAATTGCAAATAAGTATATATTTTTTTCGTGACAAAATAAAAAATTTAATACCTAAATGACGTAGTGATTGTCGATTTATTTAAACTTTGACGCGAAAGTTACGAATTTTCCCATGGCTATCAAAGCAAGTGCGCAGTTCTTTGAAATTTATTAGAGAAAGCAACAGCGCTGCTGCTTTGGTATACATAGGTGGCAAGCGTACAGGTTTGCTGATAGCTGTTTTAACTTTTTTTTTCAGAATTGCCGTGGAAGTAGCTCAATTGTTAAATGTACTTATTGTCGCACTGAATTCCAACCAACAACGTAAGTAGTAAATTAGGCGCAGTTTTTGTTATAATTTTAATTTTTTTTTATATAAATGGATAAATATTTCTAATTTGCAGAAAATCTCAGAGTGCCTGCAAGAAATGTGAGCATTGCCTCAGCAAGTATGGTAAACCCAGCGCCTGTGAATGCTGCAAAATTGTTGCGGCGTTTGGGAACTCGAAATGCATAAGGTTTGTAATTATATTTCTATATATGAAGTTCTGACAAAAACAAAAAAAAAAACAAAAAAAAAATGGATGCACAATATATATTATGGTTTGGGTGGATTTAATTAAAACAAGTATAAAATTTCTTCATTGATTAAAATTTTTGTAAATGGTTTAACCATATCTCCCTTACCTCTCTTATATTGTGCCTTCGACGTTAAGTCAAAGGAAACTCTTTAGCTATTTATTGTTAAGATAGTCAAAGATTGTAGTATCTTATGTAGAATAAAAAAAACACCCAATACAATTGCAACGTTTATGAACGCAAACATTTCTTCTTCTTTTTTTCTCCGCAAACATATCCGTAAAATGTCCTGTACCTTGCCTGTATTGTCTAATGCAATGAATGATAGATGTGCAACGTACGAAGCAAAATATGGCCCACCGATACAATGTGATGAATGCAAGCAGCGATGTGCTTTCGATAAGCGCGACGAGAACAAAAAGGTTAGACCAGGAATAACATCTAATGTATCAACCTTTTGATAATTTGTGAATACAATAAAAAGAAAACTGCATCACACCCTCCTTACGTTTTTACAATTGTAATTTAGGGGTTTGCTTAAAAATATTGTAAACGTAAAAAAGAGGTGTATTTGCAATAGATGCAATAAGTCGTTTGTATAAAAATAAGCACCGAAATGTATGCGTTCATAAACTTTAGGTGTAGCATTAAGTTCAAAGTATTTTTAAGCACATGTTTAATGAATTATTTCCCCCCCGCAGATGAACGGCAAATTGCTATGTTGGCTGTGTACTAGTTCGTTTAAGCGCGCTATTCTAAAAGCACAACAGGAAGGAAGAATATCAGCGAAGAAACGACCGCATGAAAAAATGCACAGAGATGGTACAACGGCAATGGCAAAAAAGTCGTCGCGTCCATCAGCAGATATAAAAAGTAGCAGCGGTGGAGTTGGTGGTGGAAGCAGCACTGCTATTGCAGCTTCAGGCGGAGAAATGCCTGAAAAAATTAATCGCACTGGATCTGGTGGAAGCGGAGGGAGTGGCAGTGGTAATGGCTCTGGCATGGGACTGGGCTCTATAGCAGCCCCAGCAGTTGTTACAATCGATCCTAATTCAGCTGATCACGTAGTGGCCATGACGAACTTAAAAGAACGCATTGTGAGTCTGGAAAAACGTCTACAGCAAAAGGACAAAGAATTGCTGGAAAAGGATAAATTGGTAAGGGGATTATAATAATAAAAATAAAAAATACATATATGAACTTACTTTTATTGTAGCTAACAGAACTGAAGGGCCAAAACTTTGAAAAGGAAAACGAAATGCGGAACAAGTTAAAGGAAGTCGATAGATTGCATATTATGAAAGTGGAGAATCTTAATCGTAAAATTAGTAGTATATTGAAAGAATTAGCAGCGGTGAAGAAAAGCACAAAGAAGAATGGCACAAGCGGCGGTTCTACAGCAAAGGAACGCCAAAGCGAACGTGAAAAGCGAGAAAATATTTCTCCCAAAGAAGAACTTGTTGAAGAAGAGCAGCCCCAGGAAAAGGAAATGAAGGAAGAAAAGATGGAAAAAGAGGAGAGCAAAAGCGAAGACGAACAGGAAAACGAAGAGAAAAGAAGTGTTGGGTCTGGTTCGAATAGCCCGTCAACGAATTGATGAATGTTTATCAATCTATGCATTAGTTAAATTCTACAAGAACATTTTACGAGTATATTCTACGATTTCACATCTACATATATTCCATACAATCGAACAGTATAAATTGTTTTTACTAAATATTTACTTCGAAAAACGTTAAATTACGTTTTGAAAACATGACATGAAAAACGATCTGTTGCAACGTTTTTCATTCAAGTAATGAACATAGTAAAAAAAAAATAATTATCGTCGCTGTAAGAGTACATTAGAGAATGATGTTTATGTATTTTTAAAATTTGCGTAAGCAGAATATTTTTTGTAAGATTCCTTAAAATGCAGTTAAATTTAAGTATTCCTCTGTATCTCTTGTAAGAAAGTTATCAATGAAAGCTTTAGTAATATGCGCCCTCAAAAAATTTTTTCAGTTATTTCACACAATTCGTTACAGCCTTGTTTTAATTTATAAATAGTTAATATATTTTTTTTCTTGTAATATGTTTAAGAAACTGCAGCAGCATTCTTCAGCAGATAACTTATTTAAGTGAAGTGGAAATTCTTTCAATTGAATAAAGAATAAAAAATCAAATTTTGTCGTTTATAAATATTAATGGATATTTACACTAAGTATGTTTATTCATACTAATTTCTATGTGAACATTTCGTAAATAATCGCTTAACGCATGTTGCATGCGTAAAAGTGGGAATTTGTTGTTAGCTCTTCAATATATACCGGGTAATCACATAAGGGTTAGCATTGCTTTGGTTGAATGCACCCATTGGTCAGGTGATCAATGGGGTTTTGGCTTATGTCCGTCCACATAGAAATTTCTGGTTGCATTTGGTAGCTGCAGCTCGATGCCGTCCAGCTCTTTCGTCAAAATTATTTGACATCCGAGGCGTGAGTTCTCTCTTAAGAATGGCGCCATATCCAGTAAATCGTCTTCCTTCTCCTCCGCTTCAGGTAATTTGTCATAATATTTGCCCGTCACATATACGTGACAAGTTGTACACGCCAATGATGCCTCGCAAGCACCTTAAGAATTCTTGATTAAATTCCTGTTATAACAAGTTTTATTATTATTACAAACCTTCCATTTCAATGCCATGGCGATGCGCCAGATATAATATATTATCGCCAACCTTTCCTTTGACCTCTGTTCGCTTCCCATCTTTGTCAATATAGGCAACGCGGACACTATGAAATTCGAAAAATAATAATTAAATCTATAATTTAAATACTTTGTATATTTGATGCGTATTTTCGTACATTTCATCTTCCGATTTGGGGTCTTGCCATTCGTACTCTCCGTGCAGCAAATCTGGAAAAATATTGTCTAGTTAGGTGTTAACTGCGGGAATAACTTACGCCTCACTATTTGTGGTATGAATCCATTTTTGTGCTGATAATTGTATATTTGAATTTGGATAATTATGTGAAATAACTCCAAATTGCCGCATAAGTAAGCGGAACATTTTGACCAATTTTGAGGTTATTGTCCAACAGCTGATCTTTGTTTGCCCGCCATGTACGAATTTGCAGAGAAAAGCAATAAACGCTGTATACACATAGCACACGTTCTTCAAAAGTGCATTAAGTCGAATACCTCAGTAACCTCAAACTCAAAACACAGCCTGCACTTTAATGTTAATTATGTTGCGCATGCTTAGAGACATAGTATAATTTCTTTCAGTGTGAACTTTGCACTACAGTATTCCTTTAGCTTTTGTTGTTAGGTAAATATGGGTAGTATTAAAACTTGAATACATAATATCAAAAGCAACAACTTTGAGTTAATCTCCTTTTGAAGGTATGCGATATTCGAACATTTTTCTATTATGCATCTGTCTGCTCTTTCGTAAACAGTTAGCGCATTTTCAGGAATACCTCCTGTGTTAAATAATGCAATAAGGATTTATGGTTTGTAAGGTGACCAAATAAATTTCCTTACTTCTATATATATTTACATGGACTCACAATCGAAAAGTACTGGAGACGCCTCCCACAATCGTAAGAAGATTTTATAAATGGTGTACTTTATTAAATAATTCACTCACTTGCAGGAAATCAAGCACAAAAGGGCAGTCGTCTATTGTTGTCCGCAATAGAGATAATGATGAACAAACAAGAGGAAGAGGAGGAAGCCTTAGAAATTGTAAATTCTTTAGAAAGTTCAAAATGCAAGCACTGTGCCCATTGCAGCGACGGTATTGCGGCTATAACAAAAACGATTCGAAGCACAATGATTGAGATTAATGAAATCAAGGAACGTAATCGGGAACGTCGTCATCGAGAGCTGTTGCAGCTGTTTCAAAATTATTTAAATCAAAGTCATAACGTTAAATCTTCAATAAATACAAAAAAAGCAAATATAAACTCCACGGATGAACAGTCAAATGAGTCTAACGTGAATAAAGTTGTATTTCCTCCGCTTAGTGTGAAGACGGAGACTTCAGAAATGACGAAATCTCAACAACTATTGGCAGCTACTAAAAAGCGTCCAATATGCGCATCCGAGGAAATGATTAATGAAATGCCAACCAAAAGATCGATTGAAACCATGAGTAGTTTAAATATAGAGACTTTATCACACAGTGTCGAAGCTGAAATTGTAAAGGCCGCTAGTCAGAAATATGAACTTGTTGCAATGCGAGAAAAAATGCTTGCTCTGCAGCGGCGTAAAATGGAAGACCGGGAGCGCAAGAAACTTGAAATTTCTCAAATACATTGTAAATGACTAAGTATGTGAAGAATGTTCGTTTTTTTGCATTTAAAATGTAATTAAAATTGGTTTGAATTACATAAATAAACATGTGAGTATATACATATAAAAACCTTTATTAATAAAATATATTTTAACGTGAGTTTAACTAAAGCTGCATAACAATAGCAATTGGTCTTACATTCTTTGTTAAGTGTTTGCCCAAGTTTTCCCTTAAATTTGTTGATACATCTTGATGTGTTCCATAGTAGTCTTCCTTTTATGAACCCAGATTTCCAAAGTAGTTGATATTTACACAAATGAAAACTAAAAAAGTTAGTTTAGAACTGAAGAGTACATTCCTTTGAACGAGTAACTGAATAGCAGGACGACAATATGTGCTTTCCCCGTAAATATACCTTTTGGAATAAACGTTACAAAATCCGCGGTGTAATAGCCGTCATTTAACCTCTTACAAGGCTTGAGAAATTCCTTGGCAAAATGGATTACCTTGCTCTAATCTGTTACTCATTGTAACTCTATTTAGGTCAACATAAAGTACGCCTTATCTCTAACACGGAGTTTTTAGTTTAAAATGAGGGGAAAGTAATTTAATATAATAACCAAGTTTTAAATTGTATCTTTATTGGTTATTTCTTGCATACTTTTTGGTGCTCAATTTTATGTGTAAAACAAAGCCAGAGAACGTATG
Organism: Anomoia purmunda; assembly: GCA_951828415.1. Lineage (NCBI taxonomy): Eukaryota > Metazoa > Arthropoda > Insecta > Diptera > Tephritidae > Anomoia > Anomoia purmunda. The sequence continues at coordinate 26,741,087 of OX639996.1, read as the reverse complement.
TATATTAGACAGAGAAGCATTAAGTTAGGATGATGGTGTGAATTGTCAAAATGCATCAATATTTCTCGTCCAGCTCACCATTCTAATGGCCGACAGGGGAAATCGTTCTCTGGCAAAGCCTATAGAGAAGCGGCGAGCATAACGACAAGCAACGGTACCGGAACGACACGGATTTATATCCGGCCCACGACTGTCACTTCAGCAATATCCCGATAAGTTCATAGGGAAAATCGAATGGTATTACAACAACAACATGTGTATTTCAATGCCGCCGCACATAGCGCAGATGTTTGTTCGATTAATGCACTAAAAATGTGGGACAGTGTAGGACAGAACAACATTTAACAGAGCTCTTAGCAGTTTAGTAAAATAAAAAGCCTTCTTTTCGGTAATGAGAGTTTTGTTACTGGTTCAGAATAGACCTGCAAAACTAGACTACAGTACTACCAGCGGGTTAAACGCCTGATTTGACAACTCATCTGTCAGCTGTTCAATCTTTGTGCTGATTGTTTATTTTTCATAGTGGTGTGTGGTTGTTTATTTTCCCAGTGAAATTTTTCTTGCCGATAAAGCAACTTGACAAAATAAATACATCTCTTTAAAAAAAAAGCCTTTAATGCATTTATTTACTAAGCGTGTATTTTTTGTTCATACATACGTAGACGTGTTTTTGTTTTTAATAATTGGAGCATTTGGATGTGCTGGATGCAGACTTGAGTAAGTTGCAAAACTTGTTTACATGCGTATTTTTCAAATAAAATTATTAAACGGTTTAAGTACCAGAATTGTTGAAATGCCTCAATCTTTCATTAAATGAGATATAAACAAGTGAATATCTCGCTTATCGGATACTTGTGCTATGATAAGGCACAACTTTCTGGCAATGCCCCTGCCAGAAGTTATCAAACCGGAAAACATACCCCAGTGCCCAAGCAGAGTGTGCAACATAAAATATTCCATTCAAAGTCCCTCTACCTACTATGATTTGATCTGAAATTGACAAAAAATTAATGGATTACACGCAATTGCATTATTAGTGCATGATTCTGCAATATACTTTGCACATATGTACATACATATGCAATTACACGCACAGGTATTTAATAGTGTTCATCTTCAAGTTAGCAAATCATAAGATGACGTGAAACCTGTTACCAATGTTAATATGAACATATGTACACACATATGTATGTACATGCACGTATTCATACATACATACACATATTTAATAATGGGTCAGTGTGGATGCGAATTATCTAGTCAGTTTCGTTCTTGTTGAAATAACTATCTGCATGCATATATCTACATACATATACAAAATATATATGCATCTTTTTATATATTTCTACATACATACATACATATGAACAATAATAATGTACACTATTAGCTTAGTAGATAAAGTATAAACCCCTGAAATAAGTGTGAAAAAGGTAAGATAAGATAGCGAAGATAGTAGATATCAACTGAACACATGACGTACTTTTTATCCAGTTTGTCTAGGTACTTATAACATATTAGTCAAATACTTTATCCTGCATTAATATCTTTAAAACATTTGGTTTCCAAATAAATAATAAATAATAAACAATTTTTTTTTTTTTTTTTTTTTTCAATCAAATAAAAAATAGGAAAAAATGTTTTGATATGATGTAAAATTCTTATCAAGATTGTTGGCGTCATGTTTAAGTTATAATTTTCTCTGCCGGAAACAATTAGTTTATAACTGTTTTTTTTATTTTCTATACCAATGTGCCATTATCATAACATTTTTTATTAAAAAGAATATACAAAAAAAAGATAAAAGACAATGTTCTTCATTTTGTTAAAGCGCACATCAATATACGTACATAGTATATACATACATATGTATGTACATTTGTATGTACATACCACAATGGTACTGCATTAAACACAAATTTTGTACGCCGTCCTCGTCGCGATTTTGACAGATTTTTGTACGACACAATTGATTTTTGGTCTGTGCGAAACGGTACAAAAAGTTAAACACTGAATAATAAATGTGAAATGTAGACCTTTGTATTGTGGCACCTGCAGCGAAAATCCCTACCTCCAAGTGCAGTTATCACCTTAAATTAAAGTTACATACATACTATATAGACAAAGAGTTATTTCTATCGCTTTAACAAAAAGAAATTCAAGTGATTAGACTCAACTGGAAAAACCGTCCGAAGGTAACATTATTTTTTTTAGCCCAAAATAATTTATTATATATGATCAGTTCTAAATGTAATGCTCTCCTGTCTTACCTGCTGGGTGAAGCAACGATAAAACTAAGTAATTTCACCTTGTAAAATCTCTCAATAAATTAAAATGAAATGATGTTTTTATTTTCTCATAACTCAAGAACCAGATCACGAACAAATCAGTGTCGGCTTTAAATTTTATCGATAATAATTAGAAAATGTGTTCTCCCATAACTAAACTGGACAAAGATTTTTGAAATATTACCATTTAAAAAAAAAAGATATCACAATACACATTTTGTAAAATTAATTTCAAAATCGTGCTTTTTATGAAAAAATGTACATATTACAATTTTTTTGGCAAATAGTTAGGGAAACCTACCCTGAAAATATTTAACTAAGGCTTATTAAAAAATTTTCCGATATATTTTGAAGTTTTTATTGCATTTTTGAATAGGCTTCCTCTTTGAACGTCTTACTTATTTCCATTTGGTTTCCAATCAATTACATAAGCATATAAGCAAAATTGGACTTTTCCGCATGCGCACAATGACTTCTTTCATATTGAATTTCTAGCATTACGCTGAAATGTTTTTTAAGTCACAATAGAAACAAGCTCACGCCTTGCTTACTTATGTAGTTCGAAAAGAAAACCGACAACTCCACTAATTCTTCGGCCAAGACTTAAGGCAAGAAATTAAGAATTTTTTTTTACTTTAAAACCATTCCTCTAATTAACTTGTAAAACAGAAATACTTTCCAAGTTCAACTAAGTATACTTACCTTAAACCATCTGTACAATATTTTTATGTAAAATATATATTTTAAAAAAATATAAATATATGTAAAATATATGCATATATAAAATATTTTTATGTAAAATATTTTTGCATATTGGTATCTTTAAACGATCTGAAAGAAAACAACTGTGTGCATTGCCATGTATGTATGAACTTAAAATCGTTTATTTTTGTGGTACATTTGTGTTGAAAAATACATATTTGAACAACGTGTGCGAAAGAACTTTACTCCGCTATATAAATAAATATGTATATAAAATTGCTAGTCACAAAATTCATTTGGATTTTGCTGCTACACTTTTTGGACTAAGTGCCCGTTGCTCTTGGCGCTAACCACATCCACATATTCTAAGGGGTGTTTTATTTTTTGTGGAATTAAGTACATAACTTCATAGCAGGCATAAAAAATAAAGTTATTTTTGAAATTTCCGACAGGACGAAAAGTTTATATACATACATATATTCGAACAATTTTCATTCTGACACTGAAAATGACCCAACGCCGAACTGGATTTGTCTCCAAACCAAACTTGTCCTATATGATTTAAGTTTTTTTTTTATCTTTTCAAAAGAATGAGCAATTAACCGATATTTTTGAACGCGCTCACCAAAGTTTTCTCTAATTTGTTTGATTGCTTGACACGCTGTATGACATTTGGTGCCGATCTGTGAGCAAATTATTTATTTCCACAGCCGCACACGAAACAATCAGTTTTTTGTAGCTGCAATGGTCACTCTTGAATCTCTCGAAGATTATTTCCACCCCAAGTGCGGTAAGATTCCCGAACTGAATCACGATTCTCGAATTAAATTGGCACGAAATGACATTATTATCTTTGTGTACAATTGATAAAAGTTTAGCCAAATCTACCAAATTTATGGCCGTTTGCTCGTTATCGAAAAATGGCCGCAAAAAAAAGGACCCTATTCGATACTGCCAAACTCTCAACTCACTTTGATTAAATATATGTAAATGAATATAATAAATATGAGCAAAGTTATTTTTAGTAAAGCGCACAACTGCTTCCGGGAATTCTTTATCTCGTTTTGTTCACTCGGAGCGTATTTAAGTAGTAGACATTTTTTCTTATGAGAGTGAGTTTGAAATTTAGCTAAATAGGCACATAGTTCCACCAAAAAACGGAGAAAATAATTTAAAAAGTTGCTTTATTCCGCCTCTCACCATTCCTCTAATCGAATATCTGATTGATATTCGAATTTTGTTATAACCGAGTGGTTTTCTTTTTGTTTTCAATCATCTTTGGTTCTATTTAATTGTGTAAAATTTGTGTTTAAGAAAAATTAAAAGAATTGCCGTTTGTGTTCATCATTGGAAAGTTTTTAATCTTCGTACGTACCTAAATGGTGCATATGTATGTATGTATGTGTGCACGGATTGTGTACATTAGGGTGCATCATGATCATATTTTCGGATTTATAAAATTCATTATATTTTAATTTATGCATTTTATTTAATATATTTTGCGATTTTTTCTTGATCGCGACACTGAGTATGGGTTTCCTCTCTCACTTCATTGAAACACTGCCATAACATGAAAGATATTCGTTCAAAGCATTAGACATTGCATCTCTAATACATACAACAATTTTTTTATGTTATTCTTAAATTATAATTACAAATGCTTAAAATTGCTTCTTATATGTTAGGCTCCAAATCAAGGTGTATTTAATTTCCATAACATGAATGATTCACGAATATGTTTTGTGAAGAAAAAAATATCCGATACAACTTCGCATCGCAAGTTTATTTGGTGTGTTATATGTTTAGCTTTTCTTCTTCACATTTTTTCTTTATTTTTGCTTAAATTGTTGCCTAAAAATGAAAAAAGATTTCAACAAATCATTTAAAATGAAATCAAATACAATTTCCTAATTACGTCAATAAAAACAGCTAACTAAGTATTAAAATATGCTTAAAAAATTTGACAGGGTTCACACAACTGTTGTATTAAAAATATACAACTTCACAATGCCTTGCGAAATTGAGAATCGCAATTTTAGACACTGTGATGGGTATGACGAGTAGGCAAAACAAATTATTTACTCATTATTCACATAACTAAACCAAGATTAGTACACAATTGTAATTAGTACAGATTCACCTCAAAGCCAAAATTATTTTACTCTCTACAAGCTGGGGGTGAGGTGCCCTAGTGTGTCATAAGTCGTAAAGTCATAGAATTTCCAAAACACAAAATTGTTTAATTAATTATTGTTTTTCATATGGGCATTCAACAATAAAATTTTAAATTCCATTAATTTATGTTTTATTATACAAATAAGCTGAAAAGCTAACTTTAAGGTTAAATAGAGATAGCTCTACGGAAAACTGTCTGGAGGAATTTTTTTTAACATCTTTCTTATCAATCTTACTCATATTGGTGAGTTTATTTATCTGTTATCCTGATTTAATTTCTCGTATTGAACTTAGATGTACAGAAGCGAAAGACAAATTAGAAAGGCATTACTTTTGAATTTCTAATTTAGCATTCGCTTCTTTAACTCACTACGTGGAATGCAAAGTCGCTTGCTAACCATTACCGCCAATGATATGTCCGTGTTAATGTAATGTCTTTTAGAAGCGAGCGAGAAAGCGCTTACTAATTCCTTTCGATTCCACATTTTATTCTGAGATCAACACGTTACCACAGGAACAGAGTCCAGATTTTTTGCTGGGAAGTGTGATTTAGTAAATCCGTGTTTTTAGACTTTGTTTTATTACTTTGGAACCGCATTTGAACGAAATCATACCAAAAATACGAGAGTTTGAAACAAATTCTGTTAATTTTTTGCGAACGTGTCTTGTAATCAATATAAACATATTTTAAAAATGTACCAAATTGAAACATAATGACACAATTAGACCATCAAACATTTTTTGGTTAAAATTGTAACATTTTACTAAAACCAACTAACGATTTCAAGTTTTGATAGAGAGATTAAACATTCAATTAATAATTCCGTTGAAAAAAATTTGCCACATCTTGTTACATATATGTACTTGAAAAAAAAAACATGAGTATATTTAGAAATATGTATATATTGGTAAAACTCTGAAAATATATGGAAGTAATTTATTTAGTTTAAATATTTTCATATATGAATTGTCGAAATTATTACTGAGTTAGAATAAACGATAGATGTATGCGGAGCATACGGGATCTAATCTTTCAACTACCCCATAAAAGGAATTATCATTTTTATAACCGACAACACAGATTTGTACGTTCATATCTTCATATGTACAAAAAGTGAGGGAGTACTAAAAGTTCTAAAATTTTGGTAGTAGCTAATTTTCCTATACGGTCATTTTGTCGAAGTCACCTGTGTTATCAAAAAATAGCTAAGCATATTTGCCAATGTTTGCTACCGTCTTTTATATACATACATACATACATACATAGTTATCTTACAAGCTGTTTTTAATGTTATTTGCAGTTGAGGAAGTGAGTCGTTATATGGCCGCGTTGGCGTCTAGAACACGTATTCAGACTTAAAGAAGTTCAAGTATTTGACAAAAAGTGCAACGTGTGCATTAATTGAGGAGAAAATGCGTCGCCGTAATATGAAATGGATTTTGAAAGCAGCCATGCTATTGACTGTGTCACTTATATTGTTTCTCTTACTCACAAGCTGGATCTCATCGAGCCCCTATCGCAACAAGTTACCCATTTTAACGGCGAAACATTCAGAAAATTTGCGAACGCACAAAAAGATATCTGTTAACTCAAATGAGGGTGCAGCAGGCGATGCTCAAGCTTTAGAAATGCCAGATGCACAAAATAAAAAAGATTGGCATGATTATATAGCTATGGCGATTGATTTGAGACGAGTTGGACTCGGTGAACAGGGAAACCGTGCTGAGCTAAACGATGAATCACAAAAAGATTTGGAACATAAAATGTCTATGGAAAATGGTTTTAATGCTTTACTTTCCGACTCAATTTCAGTCAACCGTTCTCTTCCCGATATTCGGAATAAAGGGTGAGTTTACTAATTAATAAATTTTTATTTTCACTAAAACCATTTCTATTTCATTTGCTAGATGTCTGAAAAAACAATACCTTGCGAAATTACCTACAGTCAGCATTATAATTCCATTTTATAATGAGCATTTGGGTGTACTTATGCGTTCGGTGCATAGTTTGGTAAATCGTTCGCCTCCTGAATTGCTAAAAGAAATAATTTTGGTGGACGATTTTAGCGATCGTGAGTATTTGTTTCAACAACTCGAACAATATGTGGCCGAGAATTTTCCTAAAGTACAAATAGTGCGATTGAAAGAACGTACAGGACTGATTGGAGCGAGAATGGCTGGTGCGCGTCACGCCACAGCCGAAGTACTTATATTTTTGGACTCACACATTGAAGCAAACTACAATTGGCTGCCACCGTTATTGGAGCCAATAGCACTAAATAAACGAACTTCGGTTTGTCCGTTTATTGACGTTATTGATCATGACAATTTTGAGTATAGATCACAAGATGAAGGGGCACGTGGTGCTTTCGATTGGGAATTCTATTACAAGCGCTTACCCCTATTGCCGGAAGATTTGGAGGATATGACAAAACCATTTAGGAGCCCAATTATGGCTGGTGGACTATTTGCTATATCCAGCGAATTCTTTTGGGAGTTGGGTGGCTACGATGAAGGGCTTGATATTTGGGGTGGCGAACAATACGAATTGAGTTTTAAGATTTGGATGTGTGGTGGAGAACTTTTGGATGCGCCATGCTCCCGAGTTGGACATATCTATAGAGGTCCACGTACTTCAAAACCTAGCCCTCGAAACGAAGACTACCTGCATAAGGTAAATTGAAGATTCTTAAACAAATCGATCGATAGTATAAATATATTTAATTAATGAAACACTTCACCTTTTAATCACATACTTTTGGCTTCTTATAGAATTACAAACGTGTGGCAGAAGTTTGGATGGATGAGTACAAAACGTATATTTATGACCATGGACAAGGCGTTTATGAGGACATTAATCCAGGTGATTTAAGCAAACAAAAGGCAATACGCGAAAAACTTCACTGCAAGTCCTTCAAATGGTTCATGGAAAACGTGGCGTTCGATTTGCCTAAAAAGTATCCTCCTGTTGAGCCTCCTGATTACGCATACGGTGCCATACAAAGCGTTGCTGAACCAACACTTTGCATTGACACATTAGGCAATCCACGACATTCCAAAGTCGGTCTATATCCATGTGCGCCGAATTTGAAGCGACCGCAAAGAAATCAAAATTGGGCTATAAGTTGGCATAAAGATTTGCGTTTACGTCGCAAAAGTGATTGCTTGGACGTACAACAACAGCCACCAAATGCACCCGTGTGGCTCTGGGATTGCCATGGTCAGGGAGGAAATCAATTTTGGTACTATAACCGCGAACAGAAATGGCTTATTCCGGGAAAAGACAGCGATCGTTGCTTGGAGGCTAATCCAAGTAAACGTACTATTTATGTGAACGATTGCGACACAGAAAATCTGTATATGAAATGGAACTTTGGTATCGTAAATAATACGGCAATGGATTTGTTTTCACAACAGGAACCGCTAAACTTATAGTCGAACAAACAATTTTAGCTTGCCATTTTCGGAGCAGAGTTAAAATTTACGTTAGAAAGCATATGATGGGATTAATATAAATTTCACATGTATGTAAATTAGTCATAGTTTAAGATGGAGCAGTTTACAGTCACGTATCTACATTTATGTATATAAATAATAAAAAAGCGCTTTCTTATAGAGATCGCTTCTAAAAAGATGATGGCAGTGCTCCGAACTTATTTTAAACATTAAAAAGCTTCACATAAAATCCCATCTGTCTTTCGAGGTCAGTAGCATACTGAAGGTTGTTGGAGCTATTATAACAGCGTACAATTAACCCCATAAATTAATGGCGAATGTTGCTGAAACGATAGTCCTTGGCCATTTTGCTATTCCGGTAGTTTAGATCCGACTATCGAAGAAACTGAATGACTGAATATATTTTTATTTTGTTTGAAAAAAGAAAACACAAAAACGCGCTCCGCAAAATAAGTTCAATAAACAAAATACGTCTCTTCATACACAAAATATGTACATATGTAAGTCGTTGTTAATCGTCGTTAACATTACTATATTATTCCATTTTAAATGTTTCCGCCACTCCTATAAAAAGAAAAATTGTCATTCAGAGCTTTGGTAATGTTAACCACGATGTGTAGACTCGTATATGTATCTTATAACTAAGTTAACCTTATACTTAGACAATATTATACTATAAAATATGAAAAAAAGTTTTAGTTCATATACACAATTAGTTAGATCGAAAATAATGAATTTTTGTTCATACAAAGGAATTTGAATAGCTGCATTAAATAGTTGTTATAATAATGCGCAAGATTTTTTAAATTGTGAAAATATAAATTTACATTAAATAATAATACGCCTATTGTATGCCTGTACTATAATTACTATATATTGAAATAGATTTGTATATACTTAAGTAACATAAGTATTATTGTTTAAAATAAAATAAATCAGCGAGATCATCTCCCGATTATTTGAAATCGGAAAGTTTTTTTATTTGTATTATTTATGTCTGTATTCAACATTTTTAATGTTTGAAGAAGTTAGATATGTTGGTGTGAAGGATACTTACTTTTTTAAAAATAATGTACTACGCTTATTTGTGTAAAGGTAATCAAAATAATTTTAGCAGAAAATTAATTAAAATAACTAAATTAATGAACTCTAATTTAACATTTATGCAGTAGAATCCGTTTATAATGACTCCGCATATAACCACCGAGTGCTTATAGTGACGCAAACACAATCTCAAGTTTAGTATGACTCCGCTGTAGGCGACATACATAATTCATGAATAAATTGTTCGGTTAGAACGACGAAAGTTTTAAAAATTCACAGAAAATTGTCATGTTGCTGCATTTTATGCAGTGACTGAACATCGAAACCACGTATGGCACCTGATCTGGATAACAGTTAGTCCAGAGCGACATTTGTCCTTTTTATTCGATTTTTTTGGACAGACGTCAATTTTTCGTTTCACTTAAAATAGACTTCTTGCACTAGTTATTTAGAAATTAATATACTATGTATGTACGTACATACATTCATATATATTTAAGGTGAAATAATATAAATATTTTCTTTGAGCAATTATTTTTTTAAATATCATATAGCAGCTATACCAGAAAAAAGTAAAAACAGCAGCTATTTTGGCATGAGAAATTTTCTTAATTTTCTCAGTTCGTTGACGTTTGATGCGGCAATTTAGGGATGGACATAAATTTATGTTGAATTTTACAGGATTGTGTATGCTGAGTGTTCATATAATATTGAAGTATCTCAACGAAACTTGATACACACATTGCCCTCTTCCCAAGGAAGGTTGGAATTCATACTTGGCATTCTCCCATTGCCACAGCCATGCGTGTTCTTGGACCAAAAGCCCTGGCCCCTATACCCTTCGGGATTTTTGAGTCGACCGTGTACCAGTGTAGTTTGTTCACTTGAAGATGTCTTTCTAGGAAAAACCCACTCCATGCTGGTTTATTTCCTAATTCTACCATACATCTTCTTTTGAATTTGGTAAGCTTAATCATCCTTGGGGAGCTGAGACAGTGGGAGCCTTCTGCTCAACGCTTCCATGTTCTGGATGATATAATCTTCCATTTTCTTTGATCATTCCCAGCAATATTGAGTATGGTTCGATTGGCTTCTGTTAAGCATACGCATGCTGGACGTTGGACCTTCGAAAGCGATTCCCTCACCATTGAGAGCATGGAGCTGTATTCCCAGGATTTACCCGCTAGACGTCTGCCCACTATTATTGATTTAGCTGTGTTGGATGCTGTTGAACGACGTGCTTCTGCAGAGAAACCTGGTTTGATGTTGAGAGCCAGATACTTTACCCTTCTCACCATACCGACTTCAATCCTAGTCAATGAGATTGCTCTCATTCCTGGCAGTTTCCTACGACTAAGTTAATTGCACGCCAAACACTTTTACTCATCACACTCATTGTAACTTGTCGGATGGAGCACAAAATATTGGTCTGCGTTATTATTATTATTTTTTTAAATAACTGGTTTTTTTTCTGTGATATGGACGAGATTACTGTCTAGTCATTTGTTAATGCTCCATGAAAATCCATTCAGTAGTTTCGGAGATTAGTGAGTTCAAACAGGCAAACATACAAACAGACAGATAAAAATTCTAAAAATGTTTCAAATGTATTATATTACACTCCCTACATCAGCTTCTGTCATTGGGTTAAAGAAGTTTTATATGTACAGACACGACCAAGGTGAATTTATAGAAGGTGATGGCAAAAGAGCAGCTGATTTGATTTTTTTTATTCACCTATGTATGTACACAAGGCGAATTCATACAAGGTGATAGCAAGAAAAAACGTATGTATTTTGTTGTTGCGCCTTGAGCGGGAGTTATGTAAATGTAAACACACAAATTAGAATGTAAACAAACAAAACTAGTTTGACATTACACCCGCTTCGCCGAATTGAAAAAAAAGTAAAACTCAGCTGTTTCTTCACTCCACCTTGTATGAATTCGCCTTGGTATGTACATGTATTTTGTTTTTGCTTTTGCGTATGAGCTTTCAAAAGCCGTAAAAGCAAAAACAAAATGTATTGAAATTTTGAAAACTCTTACGCAGAAACAAAAACAAAATATATAGGAATTTTGTAGTTGTATTTATAACACCACCTTGTATGGATTCGCCTTGCCTATTGTAGTATAGATAAATTTCAATGAAAATTCATTCAAAACACCCAAGGCGAATCCATACAAAGTGATAGCATCCTATGAGCTGAATGCTTGTTCTTCTCTCTGAATTCGCAAGGTTGTTTTGTTTACACATAAGCAAACTCGGCGAATTCAGTTTTTGACATTTCACTCGCAAAATACACTAACAAAATACATGAGCAATAGTAGGCGAATTCAGATTTTGACATTTCACACGCAAAATTACACAAACAAAATACACAGCGGATTCGCCTTGTTTATCTTGTTATCACCTTCTATGGATACACCTCGAAAACACCTTTCCCTGGTTCTTACAAGGTGGTTTTAATGTTATTTTCAGTTGAAGATCCGAGTCGTCATATCGCCGCGTTAGCGTTTAGAACACGTATTCAGACTGAAAGAAGTTCAAATTTTTGACAAAAAGTGCAACGAGTACATTTTGGGAAAATGCGACGCTATAATATGAGATGGATCGTGGAAGCAGCCATGGCATTGACTTGGTCATTTTTACTATTTTTCATACTCAAAATCTAGATCTCATCGAACATCGAACATTCAGAAAATTTGCGAACGCACAAAAAGATATCTGATAACTCAGATGAGGGTGTAGAAGGTGATGCTCAAGCTTTAGAAATGCCAGATGCACAAAATAAAAAAGATTGGCATGATTATATAGCTATGGCGATTGATTTGAGACGAGTTGAACTCGGTGAACAGGGAAAACGTGCTGAGCTACACGATGAATCACAAAAGGATTTGGAACATAAAATGTCTATGGAAAATGGGTTTAATGCTTTACTTTCCGACTCAATTTCAGTCAACCGTTCTCTTCCCGATATTCGGAATAAAGGGTGAGTTTACTAATTAATAAGTTTTTTTTTCGCTAAAATGATTTCTATTTCATTTGCTAGATGTCTGAAAAAACAATACCTTGCGAAATTACCTACAGGCAATCCATTATATTCGAAAGTCGGCCTATATCCGTGTTCGTTAAATTTGAAACGACCGCAAGGCAATCATAATTGGGCTATAAGCTGGCATAAATTTGCGTTTACGTCACCGAAGTGACTGCTTGGACGTACAACAGCAGCCTCCAAATGCACTCGTGGGGCTGTGGGAACGCCATGGTCAGGGCGGAAATCAATTTTGGTACTATAATCGCGGACAGAAATGGCTTATTCCGGGAAAAGACAGCAATTGTTGTTGGGAGGCTAATCCAAGTAAACGTACTATTTATGTGAATGATTGCGACACAGAAAATCTGTATATGCAAAGGAACTTTGGCAGCGTAAATAATACGGCATTCGATTAGTTTTCACAACAGGAACCTCTAAACTTATAGTCAAACAAACAATGTTAACTTGCCGTTTACGGAGTCATAGGTAAAAGCACATTAGAAATCATACCGTTCCGGTATTTTACACTATACTGTCGAAGGAACTGAATAACTGAATGTATCTTTATTTGTTTGAAAAGCACCAAAACGCTTCACAGAAAATGAATTCGAAAGGCGTTATATCTCTAATGAACAGCATACGACCGTTCATACCATAAAAGTTAAAGTCATTAAATACACTCGGATCAAATTTATGACACCGAGGTTTTAAACACTTTTTACCATTAAAATTCAACCCTAACATGTTATCCTTTCGAATCAGTTGTATAAGTACTAGACAACCGCTAATAGGCAGTATTTTTATTTTTCAATAAAGTCAGATATTAACTTAGTTATTAAAGAATGTATTTGTGTGCGTCCACGTGAAAAGGGCCCACTTCGGCGGCATTGGAGTTATGCCTATAGGCGTCTTCCTGGTTGATTTCCGAACATTTTGAGACAAATTAGACCATCCTAACTGAAGAATTGAGGGAAATATAGAACTTTGAAGGTGAATATCCGAAAAATGACTAATTGAGAAAAATCAATTTGAAGTTGAAAGTTGTCCCTTGTGGAGCCTTTTCTTTTTTTTTTTAATAAAATTAATTACTTCTATTATACCTAGGAAGCTAAATTTGGTGTCATTCGACGCGTAAATGTATATTGTTTCATAATAAATCATAATTAAAAATTACAAAATTCGATCCATGTATCGAAAAATCTATATATCTCGGAAATTAGATGCGACAAAGTGGGCCCTTTTCACGTGGACGCACACATTTAGTGAATGTTACCTATCTATAAATGTGCCCATATTCATGTAAATATACCCCGCCGGAAAAAATATGATATTTTCATTAAAAAAAAAACAAAAAAAAAACTATTTTTTTGTGAATTTATTTTAAACTAACTAATTCAATACAAATGCAGTGGGATCCAGACTCGTTTTTATATTCTCATACTCTCCCCTGTCAGTTCTGAATCCGTGAACCACTGAATGAAGCGTGCACACGCTACACATTACAAAATTTGGTTAGCTGATCAGGTTTTTTTCGAGCATGCATTATATGGAAGAATTAGCAGAAGAGTGCCACCAAAAGCATTATCAAAAATGAGTGGAATTTTATTGAGAATTAGTTATTATGAAATAATTTATATTTAATGAAATCGAGATTACTTTACTGTCTAAATGGGCAAATCGAACAAGAAACTTACTGCTTTCGAAACCATAATGACACGAATCCAATGCCATGCTGTAATGCTGGGTTTTAATTAGGTCAAATATTTGATGACAAGATATGACACGAAATGTCAACATGTTGCCATTTTGTAATTTTGTTTTTGCGCCATATCGAAATATGTCAAAATTTGGGATGTTTTCATTCAACTGACAACATTTGACCTAATGAAAACCAAGCCTTAGCGAAGTTTGCCCATACTTTTAAGATGGGATGCTGTTCTGCACAAAATGCGGTTTGAAACTACGAGTACGATGATACTCTTGACACTTATTCCATATGGCACATGAATAATTGCTGCCTCTGTTGCCGAAGAGCGCTTTTGTTATTGGGATATATTGTTTGCAAACATATTTCATATGTATGTATGTATATATTTATCCAAGTATGTACCATACTACTATAAGAAATTATTAAATTGTGTATCGTATGCATTACTAAATATTTGATTAGAGATTTTGAATCTCTTCTGTACTGCGTTATTTACACAGGTGAAAATAGGTACATATGTCTCGTACTTATGTATGTATATTGCAGTTGGTTATTTTCTTGAATTGAGGTTGAATTATCTTTGAAAATTAAATTTTATTTAGTTGAGCGTAAACTGTATATTCGGTGAGTTCATTTAACTTTTAGTGTTTTTAGTGAATCATGCGTAGCTTGAGAAATATCCGCTCCACACATTTGATAACCACCGTTAGATTGGTGAGCATTTTTATAATCTGTTGCGCAATCTTCGTTCTCATATCCCATTGGAACTCCTTACAACGTTCGCTCAATGTGAAAGAATACGAAGAAATAAATAAGGAACAGTTTTGGCAGCGCATGACAAATATACAGGATAATTCAAGTGTACAACTTAAGGACTGGCATCAATATGAAGCTATGAGAAGAGAAGCAATCCGTGTAGGAATTGGCGAGCATGGTAAAAAAGCATACGTTAGAGAATCAGTAAACCTTGAACAAAAGCGGCGATTGGCCGAAGCGAATGGTTTTAATGCTATATTATCTGATATGATTTCGGTCAATCGTTCAGTGCCAGATTTACGTTTTAGTGGGTATGTAGATTTATTAATTACGTTGACAATGAAAAATTGTATTTCACTAAATTTATCTTTTTGTAATGTTGATGCTACGCAGCAAGGTCGAAAGTATAACTCAAACAGCTATTATTATTTCAATACACTCTTTCTGTCTGAAACAACTTTTTCCACTTCTTCATCAGTATTAATTTTTCCCCTCCCAAGCCGGACTTCTGCTTGGAGAATATTATTTAGGCGCTTGGGGTAAAGTCGCAACTATATGAGGGATGGTCGAGCTTAGTGGAACCGCATTCCTTATTGGTAACCATGGAAACAGTTGATATGTGTATCGGCGCATTGTCATGCGTCAGCAGCACTCCTCGAAACAGTTTCACTCAATATTTTAATTAATAGCATCTCGCACTGATTACTGTTGTGTTGCGTTCTTGACAGCCCACCAGTAAAATTTATGCGGAAGTATGGAGTAATTTGTCGTTTTACAACAGATTTCTTCAAATTATCCAAATCTTTTTTGTGCACTTTCGTCTCATCCTCCAACAAGATAGAACCTGCTCAGATTGCCACCCGATACCTTCTAGTCGTTCACAAAAGTCTAGTCAGAGTTCACTCTCACAAAATAGTTAGATATATGTATGTATAATGTGGTTGGAAAAGATTTTCCGTTATCTCATGTATCATGCTTCGTTCTAATTAGTTCGTATGTAATTCATTATTTATATTTATAGTATTATTTACTATTTTCTCGCTAATATTCTTTTGTTTGTTTCAAGGGGATTTCTATTTAGCGATGTCGAACGCAAAATTCACGATTTCGTCTCACGGCTAGAAGTTTCAAATTATATGTATTTTGTATTTTGTTGTTTGCTGAAGTCATTAAAATAAAAACAAAATACATATCAACTTTGACATCTGAAGCCGTAGAAGCAAAAACAAAATTATTATCGAACATGTAGTTTGCTGTGTTAGGCGGCCGTCATAGCCGAATGCGTAGCGTATGCGCGCTTCATTCGGTGGGTCCCTGGTTCAAATTCTGGTCGCGGCAAGTAGCATCAAAAATTATAGCAAAAAGTTTTTTTCTAATAGCGGTCGCCCCTCGGCAGGAAATCGCAAACCTCCGAGTGTTTTTCTGCCATGCTGCCCCTCAATTTGTGTAACAACATCAAGACGCACACCACAAATTGTAGGGGAAGTTCGGCCAAAATCGCTTAAGCGGTTATAGCACCAATTAAATAAAAAAATAAAAATGTAGTTTGCAAAGTTGGAAACGCTGATCTATTCCTGTGCGTCTCCCATTCGGCGGAGAAAATAGAAATAGATCAAAGTATTTTGCCGCCGTAGAAAAGAACGACGGACAAGAAATCTGTCTCCGCCATAATTCTGTGCAATTTCATTCGATTAAGCGTGATCTAATTTTTACAACGTGTACCCATGAAATAATGAGGAAAAATAATAATTATTGATGTTATTTTCCCCATATGCGGTTCAAGCAATATAATAAATGAGCAGGGCTCGTAACGGTTATAACTTTTCTTAAAAATATTTCTTTTTAATTGTTATTTGTTGAGTTATAAGTATATTCTGTTTTTCACATAAATGAAGTTTTATTTTCTGAGCGGTAAATAAAACTTAAGAAATAACGTAATCCTTAGAAACGATTACAATATTACTTAATATTGTTGTAACTCTTCTATAATTTATTTAAATCCATTCTTGCACTACCAAAAAAGCGATATTGTAGTAACTATAAAAGGTAATTTATTCCAATTTGACACAGAGGGGTTGGTTGGTGAAAGAAATAAGTGGGTTAACAATTTTTGGAAATTGACGTGGCAGGGATTTTTGGGGTAAAAGGTATGATCCTAGAAACTAGGGATTTTTTAACAAAACTGACCGGAAATTGAAGACCACTTAACTTAACTTCAAGAAGATGCCCCAGCACTTTACCGTGCCATTATTTTGAGTTGGAGAATATTTCATTTACAATTTATATTCTTCCTTGGAAATCTGTGTAAAATGTTGAGTTTTGGATAGAATAGACTTATGTACATACTACGAAATGTTTTTCATCAAAAATTGTTAGAATTACTTATATTGTACGAGTACTACAGAATTTTTCTTTTCAGATGCCGAACGAAAAAATATCACGCTGTTATGCCAGTGGTTAGCATAGTCATACCCTTTTATAATGAACACTTCAGTACCTTGGTACGATCTGTGCACAGTGTTGTCAATCGTACTCCACCTGAGTTGATAAAAGAAATAATACTGGTCGATGATTTTAGCGATGTGGTCGAACTGAAAGAACAACTCGACGAATATGTGAAAATACATTTTCCCAAAGTAGAAATCATTCGTTTTCGCAAACGTCGAGGCCTGATCGCAGCACGTCTAGCGGGTGCTCTAAAAGCTATAGGAGACGTTTTGGTTTTTCTCGATTCACACATCGAGACCAACTATAACTGGCTGCCTCCACTATTGCATCCAATTGCGCTCGATAAGCGAACAGTTGTATGCCCCATGATCGATGTGATCGATGACAACACCTTCGAGTACACTGCTCAGGATGAGGGTGCACGTGGCGCATTCGATTGGATGCTTGACTATAAACGGTTGCCATTATTGGAAACCGATTTGCAAGATCGCACAAAACCTTATGAGAATCCTATTATGTCGGGCGGATTGTTTGCTATATCACGAGAATGGTTTTGGGAATTGGGTGGCTATGATGAAGGATTAGATATTTGGGGTGGAGAGCAGTACGAATTGAGTTTTAAAATTTGGATGTGTGGCGGACGATTACTTGATGCGCCATGTTCGCGAGTAGGACATATTTTCCGAAACGATGATTGGATTGGTTTACCGAGTGATCGTAAAGACGATTACTTACATAAGGTAAGCTACACAATTACTAGCTGTCGTAGATTATAAATTTGTACAAATGTACATGCATATTTTGTTTTTGCAGAATTATAAACGCGTAGCGGAGGTTTGGATGGACAAGTACAAGAAATATGTCTACCAGCATGGACGGGGTGTGTACGAAAACATCGACGCAGGCGATTTAACCCAACAAATATCGTTACGCGAGAATTTGCATTGTAAATCATTTAAGTGGTTTATGGAAAATGTGGCCTTTGATTTGGTGAAACACTATCCTCCAAAAGGTCTCACCGATTTTGCGTTTGGTCAGGTGCGTAGTGTGGGTGCACCAAATTTTTGTCTCGATACATTGGGTCGACCCGATTATGGCGCAGTTGGTATTGCGCAATGTGAACAAAAAATATTGTTCCCCAGTCGCAGACAGGACTGGTCGCTAAGCGAAAATCATGATTTGCGCATGCGTGGTGAAGAATATTGCTTGCAGACTACTAAGAGAATACAAAAATCTATGGTGATGCTCTATGACTGTCATATTGGTAGTGGAGATCAATTGTGGTATTATAATCGTAGGCAACAATTGCTGGTTTACGGCAAAAATAGGAATTTTTGCTTGGAAGCTCTGCCTGATTTTCGACAAGTTACAATCAATAGATGCCAAAAAGAGAAACCGTTAATGAAATGGACTTTCGTTCACGTTAATGATGATTTGCTCGATCGCTATTTCGATACTTTGCCACAGTAGAAAATATATGTATTAGATAGTATTTTAAATAATCAAAAAGTATACAAAATTGCCAATCTTGAAGCGGTAACACTGTACAATAATTTCAAGTTCATTGTCTGGGTTTGGAATGATTCCAAATAGAATGAAAGTATTTAACCTAATTAAATAGTAAACGTTCAGAGCTCTTTGGTTGAACATGTTTTATGTTCAAATAGCATTTCAAAAGTACAAAAACGTTTAAAGTGAATATCTGAGCAAATTGTCTAGTTTGGTTTTAAGTTGGTAGTAAAATGTTGTAATTTTGACTATTATTTTATGAATTATTAAGGGTTAGAAATTTGTAAGAAACTATTACTAGTAAATTTTACTAGGGGTCTTCTCAGACGAAATATGTGTGCGATTAACGCAGAATACTACAAGAAATAAAGTAACAAATATTTTCTATCAAAACAATGATAAAAGCTCTGTTAATTCTTTGCGTTTTAATCTAGAAGAGTGTATACATACAGGGTGGTCTATATGGAGGTTTTTTTTAATCATATGGTTTTTTGACAGTGGCCACTCTTTCGAAGTGTATTTTCAATTATGTTAACAAGCAAAACTACAGCGTCTGGAGATCAGAAACCCCACTTGTGATCGTCGAGAAGCTAAAGCATTCTCTGGAAACGTCATTTCTGTCAACGGTGAGCGATACAGAGTCATGGAAATTTATGGCATGTACTTGGACGATTTTTAAAAACCAACCACAAAATAGATCACTCTTTACATGAGCACGTATAAATGTGGCAGTTTTAGGGAACTTTTTGTTATTTTAATTTCTATGGAATACTGCCATCGTTGTATGCAGATAGACCAAGAAAGCCACAAGTGAAAATTTCTGAGATATAATTTGCAGAATATTTTAACCACCACAACGACTGATTAATTCATTTATCGGACTTCTTAAGAAGAGCTAAAAAATATCCATTTCAGATGGCGCTAATAGGATATAATCATTAACGAAAATATTTGTCGTAACAATAATATTTTAAAGTTCCTTAACTTTTTGGCAAGCTTTGCAGATCTTACCATATAGATATATTAATTTCAAGACGACTTTGAATCATTCCGCCCCTAAAATTCCTGTTGCGCTTAGTTATTATGAAACAATAAATATTTGTTAATATTTACTCTTTAGAGATTATGCTAGTTTATGTTAAGTATAAATTTTATTTTTTTTTAATAAAATGGTTTTTTTGATTACTTTATCACGAGTATAAATTTTTCTTTGAAAAGTGTATACCAACTTATCCTACCCAATCCTGTATATGAAATTTGTTCAAATTACCTGTTATAGATGTGAAACATCAAATTTTTTGATTTTTTTAAATTACCGATATATTAGACATTGCAGCAACTTTTAATACCGTCGGCACCTTCCACAAGAGGGCAACTGAATGCCCTCAGTTGTGGTACGAATCTTCTTTTATTATACTTAAATTAAAATAAGTATTTAGAAATTTTTACTATGGGTCTTAGGGAGTGATCCGTACTAACCTTTTTTGGAATTTTGCTTAACTAGCCTAGACTAAAAAAACATATAAAATGTCTCTATTCTTCGAACACTCCTATTTTTTGTAAATAAATATATGAAGTCATAACACTGTGCGACGCCATGCCGAATTTTCGGGATCCCCGACAAATTAATATGGCTATGTAGACTGACGTTGATAATAACTTTTATCTCCGTCCGAATTGGGAAGGCTCTCTCCAACTCACTTTCGCGTGACTTCTTCAATCTGATGGTGCCAATCAACATAATGGAAGGACCATGTGTAAAAGGACCTATCTTCACTTAGTCTGAGTAACTGAGTGCAGCTTCGCAAAGGACAGAGACCATTGGTGAAGTTTGCTGGTATAAGAAGAAGAAGCTGCAGAAATTTGCCGAAGTGGTGGGGGCGATTCACTAATTGGTTTTAACGATATTCACATGGTTAACCCATCTTAACGAATATTTTAATAATTTTGCTATTCAGCAGTAATTTTTTAACGAAATTCGCTTTCGCCAGATCAGCTGTTTTGGTTGGCTATTCGATTATTGAAAACTAAGCGACGGACAATATGAAACTGTTAACTGTGTTTTGACCAAGATGCCACTCTTTAGTACTTTGAATAAATAAAAAAGGCAGCTATTAAGTATCGCTAAGAATAAGTTAGTGAAATGCTCAATCGTTTCTGCAAACTACAAATATTGTCGTCAAAAATTGCGATTTTCAGATCGTTTAAAGTTAGTGAATCACACTACTTCAAATTGCTAACATTACAAAACTTTAGAAGAAAAGCGTTAAGGCGTAAGGACTTGCTAAAAATACAAAATTCTAGTTAAAAATATTTCAAAGAAATAAAAGACAAGCTGTTTTGTATTCAATTTCATTAAAAATACATTTATTTTTTTTTTGTTTCTGTTTATGCATATAAAAACTGAGAAATGAAATTAATCATGAAATATATAGGCCAATAGAAATTTAATAATAATAATAATAATAATAATAATAGTCATAATTGTAATTATAGTAATATATATTATTAATATTTAAATATTTATAATTATGCTTTCAGTATGTATGAATGCAAGTATGTTTAGCTTAGAAAGAGTGTTGTTGTTTTATGTTCCATGTTGACGCTTACTACGCAACATAATATACCGTTTTATGTGTATTATATTGTATTGTATTGATGTATGTATGTGTGTGTATATATTATATGCTTATAAATAAATGTTTATATGTGCATTTGTTTTACAATTTATTTTATATCATAATTTTTGTTTTTATGCTTTTATGTTTTTATTTTTGTTCTTTTTCTTTCGCTTCATCTATGCTCATTACATTGCTCATTTTTGACGCTTTCTCACATAATAATTTTTTTTTGGATTTTTAGATTTGTTTCGCACATTTTCACTTAATTATTGCATACTTCTATTATTATATAACTATGTATCCAACAAAATATACCACGGCGTTAGTCAGTGCACGCTCGGTTGCAATGAACTAAATTTTTTTTGTTAAATAAAAAAATTTATAGTATATGTATGTATGTATGTATATTAAAAAAGAAAATTGAAAATTACAACTACACAAAATGCAATAACGCTGTCTAATAAATATAATGCGCATAAGAATCTTAATTTATTTGATATAATGTTTTTTTTATGAAAAAAAAAATAATTTTTAATTTAACAGAAAGTGAGCGAGTAGAAATAAATGTAGAAAAGAAGTGTTGTAAAGTATTATGTTTTTTTTTCTTTTCTTTCAGTAATTTGAATGAGTAAAACTATTTTGATTTTGTTTGTTTTCATTTTTGTTGCTTTATACATACAAAAAAAAAAGTTTTTCAACGTTATGCAGTATGTTGTATGATGATGAATTTATTTATGTTTGCAGCACGAAAAAAAGGAAATACAAAAATTGCATGGTTGCTATGGCAAAACACATCATTTAGTTGGTATGGAAGGATGTATTTTTTTGTATGTATGTGATCAGTTATCTAATTGAAGTTCGAATGATTTTATTTAAATATTCAATTAATTAAATCAATTCATTAACTGGTATGAATGTATATTTGTATGTATGCGAGTGTGTTAAAGATACTCATCGTATATACATATGAATATATTAAATACATGGCTTTTCTGTTGTTTATGTTGTTGTTGTGCTTCCTCTTCTTCTTCAAATTCTGCTTGACATATGTAAGTGCTTTTATGTAAATTACTGTGTTTCCATTTTATCATTAATCTATTATTATTTTTTTTTTGTTTGCATTGCTATGTTTATTTTTTGTTTTAAATTTATGAATTTTAATTTTTGATTTGCTGATTTTTTTGTTTATTAACGTGCTTGGCTTTGCGTTTTAAAAACCAATTCAAGTGTACACTCACTCAATTTACATATGTATATTTCATTACGTACTTAATACTTTGCTGGTTTCGAGTCTTTGTTTTTGTTTGTCTCAATTTTACGTTCGATTTTTTTTTTGTTTACTATAAATTTACTTTTTTGTATATGTTTCTGAGTTTTTTTTTTGTTATTTAATTAATTTCTTTAGTCTCCTTCTATACATAATAGTATGGATTTTATATATGTAAACTTTTTTTTTTTAATTTTCGATTTCATCGCCTGCCATAACCTCACAAAATCAAAAACCAAGTTTCAATTTCCTTGCTTTCTCGCTAAATACAATAAATATGTACATACATACATATTTCTGCATTGGTATACTAATTTCTTATAATAATTGTTACTTCTGTCTTCCTGTGAAATTTTTGTCTGTGTTACTTTTTTACGTACATAAATAAATATATATATATTTTATATGTATGCATGTTTGTGTGTGTGTGCGTGTGTGTGTATTTCATTCATTTTAATATTCATACGTTTAGTCTAATATTCATAATATTTTATTCATAATAATAAATTTCCCTTTCTACTTCTTTTGTTTTTTGGTTTTTTTTCGCTTTTTCTTTTTAATTTCTTTCAAAATGTCTTACGTTTGTTTTGCTTTGCTTAAAACTAGGTAGAATACTTAGAATTTTCGTTTTTTAACTATTTGACATTCCTTATGAAAACAAATGAAATAAAAATGAAATGAAAACAAAAAAAAATTTTTTTTTAAGTTTTTGCTGTTTCTGCAAACTTTCAAACTTCTCGCGGCTACACTGTTTAACCGCTCACTGCATGAATTTAGGTCTTATCATTCTTATAACTTAATTATTATATTTGTTTGTAACATTCTTGTATTTAATTTTTTAATTTGTCTTCCATTTGTTTAATGCTAATTTTTCGGTTTTATGGTTTGCTTGAAAAAATAAGATAGAATAAAAAAAAAACTTTTTTCATATTATTACAAATTGCTTTTGTTTAGGGGGCCTAAATTTAAATTTCTCTTTTTTAAATCTCGCGCAAAACACGCATTTTTCTAAGTTCTCGTACTTATTTGTTATTTAAAATATTTGTTTTCTCATTCTACATATTTTTTGATGTCTTTCGCTGTCTACAAACTAACTTCGGCAAATTTCTTGCGCTCCATAATTTTATTTTTTCCGGTGAAAATAAATTTCATCTACATTTTCGCACAATTTTTCATTTAATTATAACTTTTTTTTATACATATTTTTACAAACCGTTTAAATTTTTTTATTACTCATATTTGGCAAGGATTGAAATGTGTGTGAATTGATGACTTTTTGGTTTTGCACTCAACTTGGAATTAAACGCCGCAAATGACTAATCTTGAAACACTGTGCGTAAAAATTGGTTGTTGAACTTTGATAAAAAAAAGTTCGTTACTATAATTTACGATCTTTCCTTTTTGTGGCAAATCAAGTTGGCAGAAATTATTTGAAGAGTCATAAGTAAACCGTTGTGCTGAAATATGTTATAGTTTTAAGTTTTTACTGTGGTTTTTTTCAATACTTTATCTATTGGCTGCACACTTGATTTGACTATGTATAATTTTATTATGATCGATTAGTATGGCAAATTAAACATTTCAGTCAAATAAAGAGTTTTAAAATACATTGCCTGCACTATTGAGCAATGGAAAATGTGTTCACGTATAAGGTAATTTGTATCATTTTTAGAAACTGTCACACTCTCTTATTGTTGTAATAAAAAGGCGGCACGTTACAAAAAAAAAAAATTATAGCAACTAAGCTTACTAGACGTAAATCATCGGTTTCGCTCCAGACAAACCCTTTAAAATCAGCTTTCCAATACTACCTCATAAAACTGGCCGAACTCGTTACATTCATTGCTGCAGATATTATTCCAGTTTTTGTTGTATATTCGTCGAACATCACATTGGAAACAAAAATAAAAACTATGTTGATAATAATTTATACCAGCTGCTTCATCAATCCGCCACTCGCTAACGGATGGCGAAACGAATACGGCTACTATTTATTTGCCATTTTACACTTTTGGTTGCAAATGATATTTCGTATTTTGGGCTATGTTTCTCTGCAAATGAAAGACATATGCCCGAGACCCTTTTAAATTTTTGAGTATAGTGACATTTCACGGTGAGAAGAAACTTTAATTGCAGATTTATTCACAACTTTCCTTTAAAAATAACCCCAATTTAGGAATAATAAGAAACTTGGTTTTGAGACAAATAAGAGCGAAAATGAGAAAATGTTTAGAATGCTATGCAATAATATACATGATTTTTACATGGGTTTGAGAGAAAGTAATTTTGACAAGAAAGTAACTTTGCCTGAAAAATATATTGAATGCCATCAGTGGCGCAAGTCATCTAAGAGTCAACACCATTAATCAAATGAATATCATTGATCGAGTAATTCTTTTCAAAAAATGGTTTAATCGTATCGAATTTCCTACTACATATAATCGAACCACTGATCGTTTAGTATAGTGTAGAATAATTCGACTCTAGTGCCATTTCTCGCGTATACTTAAAGTAATTCGCCTTCCACCTCCAGTACACCTCTCTAATTTCATTGAATCGGATACAAATTTTCTGATCAACTCGACTCCAGCGACACCTAGCCACCTAGCTACCGTTTTTCACAAACGTATTGCGTCCCCGAGCAAGTTTTCGGAAGCCAGGTGCGAATATCTGACTGAAATCTATTCAAATCGTGTTTGGCCCAATGCAATTTATTTCGTAATTTGCATTTTAAAGATGAGAATTTATATATATATATCTTATTTATTGAAATCAAAAAATAAAATTTTTTTTTTTTGCAGTAATCGAATCAGCAACTTACTGCACCAGAAGCGACAGTCATCACTTGGATTCACTGTTTTGCGTCTAAAAAGATATATATTTTTTTCTTTCTTCGCCACTGTTACAAAACCACAACCCGAAGAGATAACTATACTTCTTCTCCTGTCATTATCATCGATGATATCTTTCGCTACTGGGGTAGTCACATTCTTGTTGCTCATAAGTATTGGTATTACATTTTAGTTACAAATGTGTATATTTTCAAGTGAAGTGAAGTGGGTCCCTTCGGGCGACCAAATAGCACCCATTTTCTTATCAGTGATGCTTTTTATCTGCTACACACCGATTACCAGATTGTAAGATTTTAGAACTAAATGCCTAGTTAAGAAAAAAAAAAATTTGCAATTTGGGTATTCAGAGTGTCCTAGAAAAGTTAACATCCGACACCTTTTGCGAGAAAATACGACCGATTTGTGATTTATTTATTATTTTATTTTCTGCACAACTGATTGCCAGTAATTCTAATTTTGTTTTTACATTTGCATACGTTTAAAAGATCATAAAATGTTAAAATGTCTTTTTCTATATATCCTTCCGATTTTTTGTTTTGGCATAAAATGAAATCAGCTAACGCGGGATACCAACTTAACATAAAATAAATAAATGCCATAAAGTTAGTTATATTAAACGACAACAAACAAAATTACCACATGGTTAAGTGTTTTATAATTAATAGGCGGCAAAGTTAACACCCCAGAAAATATGAAACTCTGAATACCCTAAATATGAATTTTGATGCTTTTAACACATGGTGTTCGCTCATAAACGCACAGTATTAGAGTTAGAATGCACGTTTGATGTAAGTAAGAAATATTTTTAATCCAAAGAGTTGGCAGCACTGCGGAAAATTTGTGCATCTATCGCAGTGTGTAAATATTCGTCAGCTGCGAGAAACTGTAAACTGCGAGTGAGTAAACTGATAGCAAATTCCATATGATTTTTTTAATGTACTTTTTGTAGTTTCTTGGTAATGCTAAATCAATTTTCGCAATACAATCGCAATGGCACAGCAGTCGAACCAGCTGATTGTTGAATAGCAACTAGAGTCGACTACAAAGCAGCAGGGTTGTAACAATATACTGCATTTACGAACGGACCCATGTTTTGCAATAGATTTTTGAAAGTCAGCCGGCCTTCTAATTTTTCATTTATTTTAAGCAGTCTGGAGTGAGATATGCTTCCTTCCTTAAGGCTAATAAAACAAAAATTGTTCAATTTCAGTTTTTGATCGCAAATAATTCGACAGCCTATTTTTTTTTTTCAAAGGAAAGAATATGTACTATTAATTCTATGTATTTCTCTAGGCATGAGTTAGCGTTGGAAAAGTATGGTGTGATATTGTAATTCATTTCCAATTATATGTGTTTTTAGTAAATAACTAAAAGCTATTTTAAATTTTGAATGAAAAGTTGTTTTTGTGAAATATTTTACTGTAGTTTTGCAGCTGAACTGATATATTGACGCCTTGTATGTATGTATGTACCATGCGCATTTATACTGTACTATTTTGTTTTGTTTTTATTTGTTTTTTGTTACTTCTTGTTTATGCATGCAAAGTATGTATGTATGTATGCAGTTTGTGTTCGCTTGCTGCTGTGCATTTTGATGTGCCTTTTTTTTATTATTTAGTAGTATGCAGTATTTCTAATAAAAATTAATATTTTTTATGTACTATTTAAGTTTTGTTGTATGCTTTGTAGGCGTACTCGAGTAGTGAAATTTGGTTTTATTTAATATTCTTATTAAAAACGTTTTTATTTTCTTTGTACTTTTGGCAATGTTCTTTTTCTAACAGTAATTTTTGTTTGCTTGATGATATCTCTTTATTTAAATTTGTTTGTTGGTACCAACCACGATTAGTTCACTTATATTTTAATTAGTAATATGTTTTTGAAATGTGGCTTTTCGCTCATAAAAAGTTTCACGCTTTTGCAACCATCTATGAATAAATTTATGTATGTATGTTATCTCAAAACCTAACTTTTCACAATTTGCTGCTTTTATAGTCTTTATTTTTGTGTTAATTTGAAAAATAATTAAACGAAAAGAAAATAAACAATATTTTAAGTAACTATGATAAGTTATAGCTGTACATATGTATTTGCATACATATTTATTAGTTTAGTGTTTCCCTTGATAGTAGTTATTGTAAGAAGCTAACTCAAAATTTGATTTGTAGTTTTTCAGGCGTTTTATAACAGCAAAAATTAATAAAAAACAGAAAATTTTTAATAAACAATATTTGCGATAATTACTAGCCTTTAAAGTTATTTTTTAATATGAGTTAGAGTTGTTTGAAAACAATTTTTTTTTTACATTTACCAAAAAATGTATTTTGTAGTTAAAATAAAGAAAAAAGTTAAATCTTTCTTTCCTCGGTAAAATCGAAATCAATAGGTTCTGTCTGCAATTACTAGAATTTGATTTTGCTTTTGTTTTGAAATGGTGTGCTTGCAAATTGAGTCATATCTCTTCCTGTTGGCTTGTGCTTTGTGGGGTTTATCACCTACGAATTTTTAACTATGCATACAGCTGGATGCTCGATTATTAGGTAATAATTAAATGCGTGTGTTTTTACGTATTTTTGTATGAAATCCTAAATCGAACAATGGCTATGACGTGCATACGTTTTGTTGCTAGTTTTTGTTGTTGTTTAGTTATTTTCGGCTAAACATGTTTTTGTTTTATTTATTTTTTTACATCCGCCATTTCAGTAGCTTGAAAAAAAGAAATAAAAAATTTAAAAATATGGCACTCAACAAGTTAAAACTACGAGTATATGTATACTACGCCAGTTTTCGACAGAATTTGGTTTAGTTGTATGCCTGAATACCATAAAACTATAGATCGCCCTAATTTCAGTTCGCCTAAGCATCGGCCTCGAAGCGCGATCTTCTTCAGTTCTAAGTTTGTGGTGAAAACTAAGCCAAGCTAAGCTTAATAAATAATCATAAATTTTAGAGCATTTGCAACTAACCAAACTTTCGCATCACACACGTTGAACAGCGCACCTTTGACCTTGCCCCTTCCACTTTGTGGATGTCAGCCATTAATTTAAGCTGACAACTGTTGTTGCTGTTGTTGTTGCTGCAGCAGTTGCTGCTGCTGGTGTTGTTGTTGTTGTTGCTGCTGCTGCTGATGCATCAATTGTTGCGTTTCCTGCTGCTGCACTGCATTTGCCGGACTAGTGTTGTCCTCCTGATAGGGCCCCGTAACCACACACGGATGCATAGGGAAGAGGGTCGTCCATGAGGTTGTTGTTAGTGTTGGCGCGTGGAGGGGCACTTTCTCGTTTTTTGCCTGCTCAACGGAAGAAGCACATTTCTCATTAGCAATTTCGTTCACATTTGCATTTGAGTTCGCATTCCTCTTACCCGAATCCTTTTTCTTTTTGCTAGCCGATCCGCCATTGCCGCTACTCTTCACAGTTGCTGTTGTCGCTGCCGATGAGGCTGTCATCAATGTCGTCTCTCCAGAAGTTGCAGAACCATTGCTGTTGGCGCCATCTTTCTTACCACTGCTATTACTGTTACCATTGGTGAGTGCACCTTCGGCTTGATCATCGTCGTCACCATGCTCTTCGCCACCATCACCGCCACCCTCACGTTCCTTTTTCAACTTTTCGCGTTCTTCTTTGGCTTTATTATCGAGGTCCGTGTTGATCTTCTTCACTCGCATCTTCTCCTCCCACTCATCGATGCCGTGTCGCGCACGATTTAGATTACGATGCTGATAGAATATGAGCGTCATGCGTGTCGGCTCATGTCGATTGGGATTTCGTAATGCGGTGGTTGCATGTAGTTCATGCTTGGCACACTCGATCAATACACTGCCATGATTGAGCGCAATGGCTACACCGCCCATTTGTGGATCAGCGAATGCTTCGTAATTGTCGTTAATCTCCGTTACCTCACCAATAGGTTCCAGCTTGTTCGGATTGGATGTGGTCGCAACAGCGGTCGACGTAGTAGTGGTTGTCATCGTCGTGGATGTATTCGCATTAGTTGTAGTACCACCAATACCGTTAGTGCCGCTGTTTTCACTCGTCGCCATGCTTGTTGCCGTTGGATTGCTGTTGTCATTGCTGTTGCTGGTGCTATTATTGCTGCAATCATTGTTGATGGCAGATATTGGCGTTGCAACAGCGACATTTACAGCATTTGGCGAAGTTACGTTTACTAGAGCAGCAGCTGTTGGGTTTGCATTCGTAAGCTCTGTATTCATCGGCGTCGATTGCGAGTTGCCGTTGTTGAGATCAGGCAGCACAGTTTGTGGTGGCATCTCTGGAGACAACTGTGTTTGCACTTGCAGCTGTGTTTGCCCCTGCACCTGGTTCTGCACCTGTGCTTGGAGCTGTTGAGCGTCGGCTGTTGGTGTCGTGGGTTGGGCCAAAGGCGTTGGAAGTATCGGCTTCAAATTTCCGTTAGATATGGGTATTTGCATTTGAGCCTGCGGAGTGACAGTGGTTAGTGATGTGTGCTGATGGCCACCACCGTTCGGCGGCAGTACGGTAGAGCCATATGCTCCCGTAGATCCGGTGCTTTGATGATGGCCATACATATTCCAATTGGGCGATGGTGGTGGTGGCGTGGGCGGCGGTGTCTGCTGTGGATACATGCTATAAGGTGAGTATGCCTGATGATAGCCATAGTTGTAGTTCATGTTCTGATAAGCGTCGTATGCCGAGTAGGCCGAATGTGGTGGTGGATACATTTGATAGTTGCTCGGGTATTGAGTGTACTGATATTCTGCCGGTGGTGGTTTCGGTTTGATAAAGCCTTCTTCGATGGGCGTAGCATGATGGTGAGGATGATGATGGTGTTGAGTTAGATTAGTCATTGGTGTCAATGGAGTGAGTGTAGTCAACTTACTTTCAGCTAAAGTATTATTTACTATGGTGGTGGAATCGGGATTCTCCTCACTACCGCGGCTCTTCACTTCTCCGCGCACATCATGCACTTGCGTCAGTTGTTGACTACCCGCAGTTGGGAGATTATTGTAGCTATTGCCGTAAGTGGGGTTCGTGTCGTGATGCGGTGTTAGTGGTGCTGCGGGAGTATGATGTACGTTGCCTTGCGGAGGTGCCATCGGTGTAGTTACGGTGGCACCTGGCGCCGCACCCATGCCGACAGCATGCGTTGGCGGAGCGTGTGTTGCATGCGGTGGTGGCCAGTTACCATAATAGTTACGAGAATCTATGTAGGAACCAGTCTGATAGTCATATGAATAAGGCGAATCGAGCACCGTACTTGAGATCTGATTGGATTGCAATTGTGCATCTGTGAAGGTATCAATCATAGTCGCCATATTCATTAGACTGGAATTGGACGACATGAGTTGATTGGGTGGGTTACCTCCTCCGCCGGCTACGTTGTTCACAGCGTTGTTCATATGAGTATTGCTGGCGGTGTTGACTGGTGGCGTAGTAAAAGCGCTGCCAGCTGGACTGGGATTATTGGTCACTGGCGTTTGACAGCGTGGCGAAGGTGTCGTTGGCGGTGCGGACATTGGCGTCGTAGCGATTGTATTAGCACTACCTGCAGCCGATTTCGATTTGGATTTTGATTTACTGTTGCCCCCACCTTCCTTTTTGCCATTGATTGTAGTCGTATTGTTGTTGTTGTTGTTGTTGCCAGCGACGTTTGTTGCAGAGCCATTGTTGTTACTGGCATTCGTGAGCCCGGTGTTGTTAGTGGGTTGCGTTGTAGCAGTGGGCGTTGGCGTCGTGGGCGTTGTGGCGATCGTTGTGGCAGCGGCCTCTGCTTCGGGCGTTGCAATTTCCTCGTCTTTGCGCTTTTTGCCATGACGCCGACAAGGTATGAGCGGTGTAGAACGTACACGTACCTCGCAAGAAAATCTGAAAAAGCAAAAAAAAAAGAATAAATGTATATTATTGGATGTTGAATTCCGAAGGGATCTACTCGATGTCAACTATTAAAACTCAACGCTACACTCACTTGTCCAATACTTGTACCGCGCCGGTGCGATGTTTCTCACGCTGACCCTCCATGCTTTCGAACTCATCTGTGGCGTCCATGGTGTAGAGTGGAAGCACATGCAGTTGTTCATCGTCGGGCGGTCGACCGTCACGGTTGGATGGTTTCAGCAGCGCCACCTGCACCGTGCAGCCATCCTGCATGTTATGCAGATCTCTATGCGCATGCGCACAAAAGTCCAGGCAAGCCGTAACGCCCGAAAAGGGTCTACCAGTTTCGAGACCCAGACGACAATCGGTTGCTTCTTTCTCGTACTTGGTTTGATTGTCATACGAACGAGGGCATACTTGTTTGAAAAGTGGCGCCAAAACGGTAGCCAACAAATTCATATGATCTTCGATGGCGGATTCTTCACTTTTAACAGAGAGTCTGAATTTGCGGACCGTTTTGGAGCGTGCGTACTTACAGCCATTGTAATACATGGACCACGAACAGCCAAAACTATAGGAGGCTGCAGAAGATTCCGGATCAAGGCCTATTGGGGAACAGTAACAATGAGAAATTTTGCTTTCATAAAAAGAAAAAAAATAGGGGAGTGAAGTTACATACCTTGACACGCGCATGTGCGACTTTCGTTGGTGGCACAACGTCGCGTCGTTGGAAGTCCGAATTTATTAAGCTTTGGTATTAGATTTTTATAGGCATTATCCGCCTCTAGGCGTGGCATGCCATCCCAAGCAACCATACACACTATTATGAAAGCAGCTACGCACCTGTTATCCGTATTTTGTATTATATTAGAAAATCTATACAGCTTTAGCATTAATTTCTTCCTTACCTGTGACCCGGTCGTTTTTTTACAACAACCAAAATTTTCTCTTCTGGATCAGCGCGTCTGATAACCCATTTAGCTAGCGGGCAACCTTGTGTGGTTTTACCTTCCTTGCCCGTATAGATGATTTTCTCTATACGCAGCTGCCTACCAGATATTTGACAACGCTCTTCGAATTCTCTACGCAACTCGGCTAGAGTCGAAGCAGTACCTAAAATCAATAATAGAGTTTTAGTGGGTTTGTCAAGTCATGTGCATTGGTCTCACTTTACGACTCACCGAGATGGGTATAGTATGTTCCCGGTTCGGGCGGATTTTTATCAGAATGAAAACATTCGCATTCTGGTATCTCCGTCTTATTGCCTTTCTCTAGCCTATCTGAGGTATCGAATAAAGGATTGATTTTTTCGTGTTTTACCACAATTTCATTATCTTCCTGTTTCACACCCTTTTTCTTAGGTTTCGCACCACTGCTTATTTCGGGCTCCTCTATCGCCTCCTCCATGATTTCGTCCTTGGTCTGTATTCCTGCGCAAGTGCCATCTTTGAGGTGCTCGGCAGTGGGTGCGCGCGTGCTTCCCTGGCGACAACACGAAAATCCGCTACTACTTTTTAGAGCCGCTGGCCCACCTTCGCCTAAAAACGGATAGCCGGTATTGTGACCTAGCACACCCATGTCTTCGATTTTGGGTTCAATCATAGTGTGACCTAAATGTGATGGTGCTGGTCCTAGCGGATACCGGTGTGGTGGTATAGGGTAGGCGTGTGCTGGTATGTCTTTTTCGTAGTTAGTCGGCAATGGTATGATGCTATTGGTATCCGGTTTTCGGTCAATATCCATCAAATGATTGTTGTGATGATGCAAACTGGCGCTATTGCTGGACTTCATTAGCGGCCCATTGGACGCTTTTAAGTGGCTAGCATGTCCAAGTGAACTCGAATGATGTGGATGCATGCCATGCGCATTGCCATAACCCATACCTGCCGATGAATGCTGATAGCCGGGTACGAAATTTTGTTGATAACTCTGTTGGAATGAGCTAGAGCTGCCGTAGTATGGTGAATTGTGATAACTTGCGTAGTCTTGCTGGTTTTGGTGGTGCTGCTGTTGCGAAGGCATACCTTGAACTTCGTTCTGACAAAAATCTGCGTATTGTATAAAATTCTGGTAGTTGCGTTCGTAACCCTCCATTTTGGTGTGTTGCGTGGGCAAGAGACCTGGTTCGGTTTTGATATATGGCGTGTGATCATATGGATGTTGTGGTGGCGGATAGCCATGTGAGGGTGGGTAGCCAGTCTTATCCATTGCCTTCAAACTGTGTGCACTATGTAAAGGACCATGCAGTCCACCACCTGGATCGTTGCTATTCTTATCGAGTTCAGCTGCTTCCGCTGCTGCCGCGCGACTTTTACTTTTACGGCTCGATTTTTTCGGTACTGGTTGTGGCTCAGAATGTGCAATGGTTGTATGTGCACCATGGCTAGTCGTGGTATGTTGTTGTTGTTGATGGTGGTGTTCGGGTGCTGGGAAATTACTAGTCACTGGTTTCTTGAATGAATTTGAATGGTGTGGCTTCCATATTTGATCGCCACCACCTCCTATTGGTTCCGGTGCTAATGTGCCATGTCCGGGTGTCAGACCCACACTATTGGACGTTTGAATGCCCTGCATTTGCTGCTGCTGCTGCTGCTGTTGTTGTTGTTGTTGCTGCTGCTGCTGCTGCTGCTGCTGCGAAGCTTGTGTAGCTTGTGTAGCGGACACATTAGAACCAGTCGTACCATTGGCGTTCATCACTGAATCGCCTCGGAGATGGTGGCTATACGATAAAAAATGACCGGTCTGTGGTTGTTGTGTGGCGCCAAGCGTATTAGCGCTAGACCCAAGTGTGCCTGGATTGCTGGACATGTGCAGATCGCTTGGTGTACTCGACAGTGGATCTTTGGGATCATTCTTGCGTAGTATCATCGATTTTATGCGCGTATTCAGATTTACACGTTCACCCTGCTGGTAAGGATCGGCGGCAGTACCGACCGCAGATGCCTGCTGCGATTGGCTGCTCCAATTCCAATCTTGTTGCATCTGTTGCTGTTGTTGCGATTGCGGTGGCGATGCAATGTGATTCTGTGATTGCTGTTGTTGCATGGAATTGTGGTGTGGCGAGGGTGGAATGTTGGTGCCGTAGGTTTGCTGAGCCGGAGTCATATTGCCGTTGGGTGATTGAGGAATATGGTTCGGTGACTGAGAAACATGGCGGGGTTGTTGTTGTTGCTGTTGTTGTTGCATCAGGCTACGCGTGGGTGATTGTGGCACAGTTGGGACGCTAGGCGGTTGCATCGGTGTTGCATCAGTTGGTGCTGACGGTGGCGCTGCCGTAGTTTGACCCCCATTGAGTGGTTGAGTGCTCGAATTGCTGCCAGCATGAGTCGAACCTGCTACCGTTGCAGAACTGTTGCTTGCTGCAGCTGTTTGTTGTTGACTTGAGCCGCTGTAGTCGCCTGAATACCCGTTACAATTGAGTGAGCGCGGCGGCACGCTGCTCACTCGCGGATATCCAGGCGTGTCGTTTCCCGACATCGTCTTATTCAAATCACCAGATACACCTAAATGTTGCTGCTGCTGCAAGCCAACTGAGGGGGGAGCTGGAGCTGTTGACACCTGACCAGCGTACGTAACAGCGGCCGGACTGAAACCGACACCCTGCAGGCCGACTTGATTGATGGGCGCAGCCGAAAGTTGTTGACTTTGGAAATCGTAACGCTGTACGGGAGCACCATATGGAGAACGACCATAATTCGGATCAAATCCAAGGCCGGTCTGCACATAACCATTTGATGGGTAGGCGTACGATTGTGTTTGGAAATCTAATGAATTGAGCGATGTGATGGGTGGCGTATTCTGTGGAATTTGCTGGATAAATTGATTTTGCCATCCCTGCGAGGGGTCGGCTTGCCATGTGGGATAGAAGGCCATTGGCGCCTGTAAAGAAAGAACAAACGAGTTGACGGAATGTTAATGTAAAAGCAAGCAGTAAAATAATATACGATTACTTAAATGTAAAATATTTTATTGTTAATGGGTTTCTTTCAATAATAAAAAAAATGCGCATATGTATTTAACAAACATTGTTTTCAAAAATTGCAAGTTTACATACATATGTATGTATGTGTGCACATAAATATTTACTCAAATAAATCTATCATATTTCATTCGTTAATGCTACCCTAGGTGATACTAAAGGTTACCGCCAAAATGCGAGTCATAAATTCCGAAAATTTAAGCATCTGCACGAAAATCAACAAACTGCAAGAAGGGGTGATTTTTATTTTAAATGATGCGTAGTGACATACCCTCTTGAATTGATAATCGGGGTACTCGCAATAGAAGTGGAAAGAAGCACCAGTGACAGATAAAGGTTTGTACATGCTGAATTTATGGTTGTATATATGCACATACTTATGCAAATTAGGGTGCGTCCCTCCACATATAAACAAAAAAAAAACGAGTACTGTTTTTCCATCGGAATTACATTTATAAAGTATTGTGTTTTAAGACTTCTATTAAAATATTTTGGAGAAATACTAAAAATTACGAAAAAAATACCCTTATAAATGGATTATCTATTTTAATAACAGTAGTTTTTTAATATATTTTTCGAGGAAAATCACCTTAGAACAGTTAATTAAGGCTTGAAAAGTCTGTATAAAAATCCAAATTAAAAAAAAATTAAATTGTGTTGATATTTGTCAAAACAAAGAAGAAATAAGACCGTGAATGCTTGAAATAAAAAGGGTAAAAAATATCCTTTACGATGACATCTTATAAATAAAAATTACGTTATGGCTGACTTTTTAAATTTTTTTTAGACCATTCTTCTAAAATGGTCAAAAACAGCAACAAAAAATCCAAGGTAAGATACTGTTGTTTGAGCAAGCTTTTTGAGCTCAATTTGTTTTATCCTATAGTGATGTTTTTATATTTTCTTTTAATTTTTTTATTTATCAAAATTACACATTTCAAGCCATTTAAGTTGCATTTTAAGAAACTATTTTGATTTATAAAAAAACTGCATTTGAAATCAGTTCAGCTTACGAAAATCTCAATAATGTTACTAGATTTTTTGACGGAAATTGTATAGCATAGTACATTTTATAATCCTGCTTTGTTTTTTTGGTGAGACGCCCTAATGTACCATCAAATATTTACACATGTGTGCATGTATTAGTAGATAGTACGCGTAATAAAAGATGTATGTAAATTAGAGACATTGAAATGCTAATAAGTGTTAAAAAAGTAAATATATATATACATAGTATGTTTGTAAGATAAAAGGGTTGAGTTTATAATGCAATGTTTACCCTCAAACTTTTATATCAAATGTGTAATCGGGCGGGAAACATGAATTTTATTTTCCAGAAAATGAAGCGGGTTAATATAGATATGTATTTGGCAACCTTGAAAATATTGCAAAGCTATAAAATTCTGCGATGAATTATATACATGGGATCATATGTAGAAATTCAGATAGAAGTGCTCCATTGAGAACACAGCCGAATTTCCTGCTGGGAAGCGTAAAAACAATTTCGTATATGCAAATAACTATTTGCGAAATGGATTTCAGAGCTATTTTTACTTCAAAGATATCGGAATACATGGAACGCTGTCTCATTGGGCTTAAAAGCTCTTTATCTTCTTACAAGCGGGTGTTCGAGAATAAATTCGCATACATTTCTGTTTTCAAATTTTAAATACATACATATCTGTGGTGTCAAGAGTAGAAACATGATAACTCCATTTCGCTTTAAAAAAAGCCACATAGACTTTTGAGAATACATCGAAAACGTGATTTTTTAATCACCAATGGTTCCGTTTCTTTGTAACCTAGTTGGAAAAGAACACTGGGTAGGATAAGAAATAGCATGTAAAGCAACAACAGTAACTCGAAAAAATAAAGCTAAACCAACTCGGTAAAATCATATTCGACTTGAGACGTAGTGTTGGGGAGTGAAAAAACTGTACTATTGTGAATGAGCCGGAAGAAAAGACTCGGGAAATTTTAGTTTAAGACCTAATTCGTTTTTATTTGCATAGTGTTTTTAAATATATACCTGAATCAACAAAAAATTTAGCATCACAGCCATTTTCCGTTCATAAATAGTACAAAATAAAACTCATGCTTCATAAAAGAAGCTAACAGGATTGCTTTAGCAACTAAAGGAAATTTTATCCGAACGCTACAGCCTTTTGCAAGTCGGTTACATTAAAACGGGTCCAATATTCCAAGTATATGCTACTTTAGAGCTACGAAGGCTTCGATGGTAGATTTATCGTAGATTTCACGAAAATCCAGACTGCATTGGATTCGGTGATAGCCCCGATTATGAATTAGACAAATTCGTTCCCCTTTGCTGTGTTGAGTCTGTTTAGCAAGAAAAGTTGTAAAATGTAGAAAGGTAAACTTCAAATTCGTAGCTTTTTAAATTAATATTATCGTTAATATGCTAGAGCTCTTCGTGAATCTTTCACTTCTTGGAAACAATAAAAGTTCTGCGTGAAAAATTATGGTAACATTGCTAGAAATACTCAGAGAGATTTATTCACATACATATAGCCCATTGTGGGGGCATTTATTGGTTATGAAAAAAAGTAGCAAATATAATTTAAAAAAACAAGTGTGCATCCAAATTTCATTTATTAAATATTGCTGAAAGGAAATTACCCTAGTTGATTAAAACATATTTGTGTTTGAAAATTTTATAGCAATTCGACGAATATAATATGGGTTTCTCAATGTAATGAAAATGAGAAACAACACCATTAAATAAAAATTAGCTTATTTCAAAATATATAAATGAAAAAGTTCAAGTTCGGGTGTGCGTACCCCGTCAATATTCCAAAATTTAGATTTTTACGAATTTTTCTCTTCAATTAAATTCTTCGTAACAAAGTTGGGCGAGATTTCTATATGATTAAGTAAATTATACTATAGTTACACAAATATCGCATATTTTTATTTTTATAAATCACCGTTGTATGAGAGGTAGATATCGTTATTGTCCTATTTCGGTCATTTTCAATTAATCGATTTCTCTTTTTATAAATTCTGCATGGAAGCATGAAAACCAACCCTGTAATTATAAATTCCTTTAATTTGACATCAATAAAAGCAGTTTACTCGAAAGTATACTTTTTCACTGAGATATCAAAAAAAAAAACTGTCAAATATTTGTTATATACAAATTGCGAATATGAAAAAACGCCCTTGACGAAAACCACTTCAAAGTCGTTCAAATACTTTGTTTTGTTCCAAAAAAAAAGCCTTTTAAATTGCCATCCTAATACCATATCTACAAATAATTAAGTACGCTTAGACCTATCATTTTCAAAGATCAAAAGAGATTCCACTTCAATTGATACTCCTTTTTTTACGACTAGGATAGTCCACCAACAATACATTACGTGTTTGATATATTGTATTTATTTTCATATGTAGTACATATAGTATGCATATAGTTAATTTCATTCATACTGCAGTTTTGTATTTGTAAATATAAATTACTATAAAAACTGTTTTCACATTGAATGCGTAAAATTTGCAGCTTTGTTTGAGTTGGCACAACTTTATTTGATTTACTACTGTTGCTTTTTTTTTTAATAGGAAATCAAATAAATAGGCCAAACAAACATTTTGCCATTTTATGAATGAAAAGTTATTGGAATCAATGTACATATGTGTGTGTTTATGAGAGTGTAGGTGTTAAGTGGCGTTAACATCAAATTTACTCTTATGAAACGGAAGATAGCATATCTGCTTTACATGCAGTATATATGTACATATGTATATAAAGTCCATGTAGAATGGAAATGAGGTAATTTTTGTGCCACACGTTTGATTTTTTTTCTTTGAATTTCAATATATGAGCCTTATAAAGTAAAATAAAATGGGATACAGATTTTTGTTTGGGAAGTGTCTAATGAATTTTATTATGTCCTCATCCGAAATGTAAGATCGGAAAAAACAAAGTTATGAAAAGTTATGAAATTAAAATAAACTGAATTAAAGTGAATATGCAATAAAATTATATTACACATTTTCCCCGCTATCTGGAAGCTGTCTGTTAGAATTTCCCATGATGCGTTTGTCAGATTCCCTGTCAACCCCTCCCAAGGTTTCTTTGGTCGATATTGGCCAGAAGTTTTAGAGATTGCGAACTTTTTTCTCGATGAGTCCGCGTGGCTGAGTGGTTGCGTGCTCGCCTAGCAACTCCGTGTACCATGGTTCAAAGCCAGGTAAAGTCTAGAAAGAAAGAAGTCTGATGAGGAGATGTGGTGATCTCCAAAATAGCAGCTATCACTTCTACCACTTTGAAAAATTATTTTTTTCTCATATTATTCCCTAATACAAACCTGGCCTCAAGCTCTATAAATTACAAAAATAAGATCATTTTCCCTACATACGTACGTAAAGTACATGGATATTAGGATGTGCTAAAACTAATTTTTTTTTTTAAATTTTATTGCTAATAGCAAAAACGTGTTTAATTAAGCTCTGAAAAAAAGTTTAAAGAATTTAACAAAATTATTTCTTAGCTTACTACGATCGGAAATTTCGTTCTCTACAAAAAAGGTCAGTACACATAATAATGTATGTAGCACTAAAATTTTCGGACATTAATTTAATATTTATCGATAAGGTCCACATTTAACAGGAATTTAAATTTCCTACAAAAATATACCTCTATGGAATTATTTGCGAATAATAGTTTCTGAATTAGTTCCGATTTTCCACTAAAAATTGGCAGTATTTCATTAACGAATTGTTTATGTGCAAAAAAACTAATACATTACCAATTATATAAGAAATTTAATTCATTAAAACAGCAACACAACATTTTGGCCACCTTGAAGTAAAGATATTGCCCGACATTTTTTTATTTTTCGCACAGAAAATTTTGTTTGAAAGCATCCTTGAGCCATATTTTTGCTATTAGCTATGATAATTTTCAAAAAACAGCTTTTCAGCTC
Source organism: Anomoia purmunda (assembly GCA_951828415.1). Classification (NCBI taxonomy): domain Eukaryota; kingdom Metazoa; phylum Arthropoda; class Insecta; order Diptera; family Tephritidae; genus Anomoia; species Anomoia purmunda. The sequence goes on along the minus strand of OX639996.1, from coordinate 26,700,446 downwards.
GCCCTAGTGCATCTACGAGTAAAAACATATATTTTATTTTTCAGGAATATGTTAAAATACGAGTAGAGAAGTGGCGTCGGCCACGACATTCTTGGCAATACACCGGTGTATGATAAATAAAATGAACGACCGGCATTATTACCATCCACCAAATAAATGGCATCTGCGTACGTACGACCAGATGTACATATGTATATACTTTTACGATATGCATGTGCGCATTCGCTTACCTTTATGCGGGCGGTTTATTTTCATAAATAAAATATGTTGAGATATGCTGAAATGAAGAACTGAAAGTGGTATCGAGCAGAAGAGTAGGGGTTATGAGTAATTGCAAAATTTAATGGAATTTTTATGAGCGCTGAAATGTCAGGGAAGAGCAGTAACCTTATACACATATATAACATATATACATACGTATGTATGTATGTATGTTAAATATTAAATATTATATACATTGGTTCGGCGTAAACAATTTTGGGCCCTCGTTTTTGATTGAAACTGTCACCAAGACAAAAACAAAGGAAAACTAAAAATTAACAATTACTATTATAACCCTTCTACACGAGAAAACACTTTGAAAAAATCAAGTGCGGTATACTTCGAAAATAAGCGCGAATATAAGCACGGATACACAAACATTCGAACAACGGAAACATTTTGTTTCTATGTTTGCCATTTATTTCAAGGCATTCTACCGATCTCTGTAAAAAACTATCAAAATGAAGACAAATAGAAAGACGTTAGTAATAAATTAATAAAATTTCGCCTTCGTATATTAGTAAAATTATGGTGTAATGAAATATGTAGCCTTACATAACCTCACTTTTTCTGCATGTCGAGAGCGGCCATGTATTTGAAGGCACTAAAAAAGGGAGAAAATTAGTACTGTTTTTATTACTTTTTGGGCTCAATTTCCAGTACTTTGAAGATTTATTCAAATATTGCATTCTACATTTTAAAAAAGATGTTGTTGTTCCCTGACATTTCCTAGTTTTCGAGGCAAATGACATCGCCTTCTTCCCGATGCCAGTGTGTGACTTTTTGGGGAGCCTTTACTAAATCGCTTACGCTTCTTTGGTGGTGAGAGAGAAACCAAAAAGTTATCATTGTCGCCATTTGCACTCTTTGTGCTATATAACTGTGATCTTCTTGTAACAAATTTATTCGCTGGACTTTGGCGGAAATTTGTGGATAAATTTTGTGAACGAAAATTTGGAGCAAAATATAAAACTATCAGGAGATGGATTTCAATAAATTTAAAACGAAAAGTGAAAGAAAAATAAAAGCAAAGAAACAATGAAACAGAGTCAACATCACTCTAAAACTGGCATGTCGGAATTTTCGAAATTACAACAACCACCCCTTAAGTGACATCAACTTTTTTTCATTACACCTTAAGTAAAATAAATTTGCGTTTCTACTACAACACAAATGGTACCGTGTCGGGAAAGTTGAATAAAGTTTTCAATTTACGAAATTGTGGAAGAGTTCTCTTCAATAATATAAATAAGTGGATTAAGCAGTGGAAGGTCAATCTTAAGTGCAGTTCACACTATATCTTTTTTGATGGTCAATCTATAATTTCTTTTGCTTCATTATTCCTTTTTCGCATTCACAGTAGCTACATAACTCTTGATCGGCAGTTAACTATCGATTTTCAATATGAAAAAGGACAAAGGTGTCACAATGTAGGCAGCTTTTGTTAAATCCTGTTTCGCCAATACCTAACGATTAAATCATGGACGCATCTTAGAAGAAAATTTGCCCTACAGGGCGTACATGGGTGTGACTGTGACATATTATATATAAAAGAAACTAAATTGTTAGGTTAACTTGTGCAAGGTATTTCTTGTCATATTGACTGATTTTTATGAAACTTTTAATGCAGTTATTAACTATTCAAATACATAATATTTTTTATTTATTTTACAAATACGTTGCAAGAAAATTGTATAGCTGCCAAGTAAGCAGCTGATTTGTTTCATTCATGCGACGATAGAAAGGTAAGCTGAAGTAAAAAAATTGCATTGCCCAGGGCAAATGTGTTTTTCAGTGTCTTGTATATGAATGCAGGTGTTTGTATGTATTTACATTTTATGTATGGTTATTTCAATTATGCTTGTAGGAATTTTATTATTTGTTAACAGGAATTTTTACAAGATAAGTGAAGTAATTAATTGCATCTGCAATTTTTATGTATGTATGTACATATATGTATATACAAAGATATATATATTGTTTGCACATAAGGAATGTTCAAGTTTTGAAGTGTTCATTCATTCATTTTTTAACAAATTGGTAAGCGTGTATTTAACGGGATAAGAAATATTGAGACAGTGCATTTTAAAGAGGGAAACCCAAGTGACCATTGGTGAACTTCTTATTTGTAGAATAGATTCACACAGCTGTGCCATTTCTCCTATATTGCAAATATTACGCTTTGAAGGAAGCACAAATGTTTCGTACGCCAGTTGACCCCCGAACTAACGACCGCAAAAAAATTCAGTTGTGATCTATAGTGACTCACATATTATTCTCAAGTGCTTTTGAGGAGGTGTGGTAGGATAACTGCAATTCTAAACCAACTTTTTAAAAACACACCTTTTGCCGTTTGGAGGTAACACAAAACTGAGGACTCCTCCATTTTGTGCGAAAAACTAAAAAATACAAAGCAAATTGGCACAAAACCTGGGTAAATATCTAACGCACTTTTCATCATTGTCAATAAATACAATCGAGAAATCTTAGCCCATAGACGTTACAGTTGAGATTACCTGACGTAAGAAGCCTCACTAAAATTGGTGTTTGCAACCCTGGTGTTCCTTCACTCTCTCACGTTCGCGTTCTCAAATTCTTTCATTCTTGTGTCGTTTACTGAGCGAATTGAATGTGACATTCATGTTGGCCGCCGCCATCTTGAATTTAGAAGACTTCGCTCACTAGTATCCATTCACAATACTTTTCATAAATGTGAAATGATATTATAACTTTTGTCCGAAGTTTGTAAGGATCAGAATAAGAATAGATCGATCTATATCCAAGTATACCAAAATGCTCAGGAGGACGAGGTGACTGGTCTATCTGGTAACACCAACTGTTCGCTCAAATTTCAAAAGATCTGACTGAAATTTGGTAAGTAGATGTATAGCATATATCTATATACATATATGAGAAAATACACACTCTGTTCATTTATCAAAAATAGAAAGTGCATAATTAAAATCCTAAATATCTATGATTTATATCTCCCATACAACTCACTATTCAGGTATGAGATTTTGTTTTAAAACTACTTTATTTAGACAGTTAAAACCATGGTATTTTGTAGGCTATTTATTTACTTAACAATCATACAAAATCTATTAAGTGAGTCATCAATATCGGTGCCATTATAGAGCACCACCGATTGCGATGAGGTATTACATATTAAATATACATATGAGAAGCAATTAAAAATTGTATTTAAAAATTTAATGTTATAATAATTTAAAAATTTATTATTTTTAAACTCAAAAATGCCTTAACAATTTAAGATTATATTTTTTTTTACTTGAAAGATACCAAGGTAGCATTTTCTTTACTTGTTTTAATTAGTTTTACAATATAGGCAATTTTTCTCACGTTAAATCTTTTTCGTTATTTTTTTGTATGCACATATATCAAATTTTCAAAGTTTTTGATTAAAATTTGTTGAACCTTTTGGGTTGGCGGTTTTTCATTTGAAATTTTTTTTTGCTAGAAATAAATTATATGGAAGAAAAAAAATGTTCAAAAATCAGCAGAAGTTTTTAGGCTATAGAAATTTGAACTTTGTCGTGTTGGAATTGAATTGGCTATTAAACTACACACCTGAATATTGTCTACAACTAGAAATTTTATATTGTAATTAATTTATTTACACCCAATAAATACAAAAGTTTTATGAATGAATATGTGACTAATAAGTTAAGGAAGAACTTTTCGCCTTTCACATGCTTTCCTTTCATCATTTATTTGCATTGCACTCAACAACATAAATTGATTGCAGTGCGCAATTGCTTGTGCGCGATTCTATTGATAAAATTCGTAAAAGTGGGCGAGCAAAAAAAGATATAAAAGAAAGTTCACAAGAAGAACGTGAAGTGAGGTAAATGAAAACTCCCTTGAAAACCAGCATATTAACTAAATATACTGTATGCACAATCTTAGCGAAGCAGGCGAAAATAAAGTGAAGGTAAAATGAAATGTGAAATGTTTTGGGGTGAGATTTTACTGACGATCGACTGGAAGCAGGTGGAGATTTCCTATGGTAAAAACGATTTTTTGCTTTCATATACAGGGTTGCATACAAATACATACATAGCGATGAGTATGAATGTGCGCCGACCCTGTAGAGAATTTTGCAGCGAAATTCTGATGTTAATTTATATAAAACTATATATTTGTGCATATAAAGTGGAAATAAAATAATATAATTTTTTCCAATATTTTCGACCGGTTATATAACTTTAGGGTCATATGCATCTTAGCGTTAATAAATTACGTAGTTTATGAATACCATCGACGTAAAACCAAATAGCGACTATGTGAGGAATTTTCGTTGCAAGCTGAATTTCTGCTACGTAACTTTTCCTGGGGGCATCAAAAGTACGAGTAACCAAAAAGCATAGCATTTGTTTCTATCCTGCCAGGAAAATGATAAACGTGGCAATTGTCTTGGCAGTGGGTGGTAAGGTAAAACACATTAAATTGCTTTTAAAGCAAAACTGCGATAAGGTGAATTATAAAGGAATACGAATAGCATGCCGGTGCGAATCGTAGAGGGGATGATCACAAGAAGACAGCGAGCTGAGAGCGGAGGCAAGCAGTAAATTGTTGGCTGTCTTTCTTTTAGTTTTGGCGGTTTTTCATTTTCAATTTAATTTATTAAGTCTGTTGAGGTGTATTTTAAATTTAAAAATTATGCAAAAACGTGCGGTCACATGTGTCACGCTTGAATAGACACAGATAAAGTGATGTGCCTGCGAGAATTAAAACTTTGCGTATTTCCGACAAAGCTTTGGCTACAATGAAAGCGTTGACATACATAAATAAATCAGCTATTTGGAATATCTACGAAGCAGTTGAGAGCAAAAATAGTGAACTAGACGCCTTTTAACTGTTCCGCCGTCACACGGGTTGCCATTATAGCATAATCCATACAAATATATTTCACTTGTTTGGCTGTCAGTTACACGCCTTACAACAGCAGGAGAAACAGATTTACCCTCACCAATCTGTAAAACAAGTAAAGTGTATAGATTCAGGCTAAATCTGCATATTTTATACCTGTCGCATTTTTTTACCATAGATATACTCTTAATAATATTAGAATTAATATCAAATATATTCCTGTTAACGCAAAAAGGAACGAGAGAATCGGAAAGGAAATCATATTTTTTCTATTGATTTTTTAAAATTTTGAAATCACGCAAGTTTAAAACCAAAAGTATGCATATTTCCAGTTACATGGAATGATTATACGTTTTATTAAAAAAATTTATTTCGAGTATTTTTTTTAGTTTTATTTTTTGGTTAGAAAATAAAGGCTGTTTGTTGAGTTTTTTTTTTTGCTTAAGGCCAGTTTTTCACTGCGAGTTTATCAGTTAATCTAAGTTTAAACGCTGAATCTTGCAGGGATAAAGTCAGTTTAAATCACCATAGTTAAATTCGCACTGAAAAACTGGCACTTAGAAAAGTAAATCTGTATTTTGAGTTTTATTTTTTTGATTTGAAAACTAAAACTATTTTAAAGTTTTATTTTTGTGATTAGAAAATTAAAGTTATTTTTGATATTTATTTTTTCCTTAGAAGATATTAGTTATTTTTGAGTTTTATTTATTGCTTGGTTAAAAACATTTTTTTTTAGTTTTATTTTTAGGCTACAAAATTAAAGTTTTTTTAGTTTAATTTCATTTATTTTTTATTTGAAACATATTAATTATTTGGGGTCCCTGCATAGGAGCAGTCGTTGTGAATTAAATGCACAAGTATAATTTTATGTGATTAGTGGGCAAAATTTGATATTTAAATCTACTCTCCTCTACTCGTACTATTTTCACAATAGATGAGAGTATTTCTGTGTTCACAGAAGTTGTCAACTATAACAAACTATCTCCATACGTTGTCTAAGCGACTTCTAAAAGATAAACAGATTATTCAGCGCGATGAATTTTTATATCTATGCAAGAAAATACTAAAAAAAAAGTTTTTCCGGGAACGAATTTCCGTCATCTCTTGTCTCGTTGATTTGTAGACAAACCGGCCTTTGGCGTCATGCCATTTTAAGCGTGATGTTCGACGAGGTGTTACCAAAACTACTTGGAAACTTTGCTATTGTGGCCGCACTCTCCTTTAAAAGATTAAGATGCTTCAAGGGTTCATCGTCTGGAAAATAGATCTGTATTATCTTTCAAATGTGTACTGGACGATTATCATAGGTACTGCTGATTTAATAGAATAAAATATGACAAGGACATATAGGACAAGAACCAGCGACTATGTTGCAGGTTTGTTTAAACTGACATAATAATGCAAGGGTCCGTCCATACATATTTATTTGTATGTATAAGACGAATAATCCAATGCTAGTTATCGACACCCTTAAAGGTATCTACGAAGGTATATATGTTTGTATGCATGTATGTATATGTTTACTACACATATACTACATATCCAGGTGGTAGCAGCGTCTTTCTCGAAAATGTGTGCACAATATTACATTTATCGACGCCGGCGTTGAAGAAAAGTTGTGAATTTTTTTTTTCATTCTAGCATTCCATTTTCTTTTTGGTTTTCGCTTCGTAACAATTTTTAATTCAATTTTACATGTTGTAAGGCATTTTCAGTGCTTTCAACTATAAAACTCTTTCGCAAGTACATATACTACACGCGTATAACAAATATTTACCCAGTAGCAAAATGAAATGGCTAGTAAATGACGATTACTATAGTCTGAATTCAACGCTGAATATTCACTCCTAAGAAATTTATATGTAACTGATAACAATGGAACTGCTCAAAATAACGTGAGTTTTTCGTTATAAAAACGAAAAGTCTTTGCTTCCTGCGATACAGCCGGGTACCAAAAATAACGGTTATGTCGAATTTAAGAATTGACATCGTGGTCGGGATTCTTAAATTAAAAGAAAAAGTTATTTCTTAACAGTTATCAGATAAGAAATATTTTTATATCGTCGTCTAATATATGAAAGCTTATTTTTTTACTTTGTCTTATAACTGTTATACAGGAGATATATTTTTTATCTCACCGAAAATAGTTATTTATTTTTCTCAGTGGTTGATAATTGTTATACATATATGCACATATAATAAATATTTTCACCGTTTTCAATAAAAGTTATTTATTATTTACATTGCCCGATAAATGTTGCCGATAAAAGTAATTTTCGAATTTTTATTTTATTCATTCCCAAGAAGAGTTATTTTTCCCAACATTTACTAATATGTTATGTTGCTTGATAGCAGTTATTTCCCAATACTTATTTTTATGTTGTCTTATACGAGTTATTTCATCTCCATTTTCCACTGTATCTTTATCTTTATTTTCATCTCTATAATAAACGTTCGGAAATAACTTTTATTGGCAAAAATATTTCTCCTGCATACATTTATCAAGCAACGTAAAAAATAAATGTTATAATATAACTGTTATCGTCGAATTAAAAAAATATTAATAACTGTTTTGGGACAACGTTTTTCCGGTACTTATAACAATCCGATTACTTTTTCAATAGTGCTAGTGGGCATGTAAATCTCTAAATGGTTATAAATACGAGGATGTAGCTTGTGTTATGGCGTGAATAGCTCTTTAGGTGTTGGATGTGTGGATGCGCAAATATGTGTACCATACATGATGTTTGCTTCGCCAAAAAAAAAGTTTTTCAAAAGTTTGAATTTTAATATAATTTACGGAAAGTTTTATTTTCCCGTTTAGTTTGTGCGAAATTTTCTCTTTTCCGCTCTAGTTTGAGATAATGCAAGTATATGTAATAGAATTATTGAAACTGAAAAATCACTGCCAGTAAACTAAATTATTATATGATCACATTTTGTAAACAATTAATATGTTTTGTATCATTGAGTTAAGTTTTCATAAAAAAATTACTTTACAACCAAATTGTACTCTGAATGCTTTGTTAAGCTCTTTCAAAAGCAAAAACACTTTCAAAGAGGTTCAGAGCGGATTTTTGTTTCAGGTCATGTCTAATTGCTCAACCTTTAGTTTAGTTAGGATTGCATTATTATATTACTTTGTTGATTCTCAGGATCTTATTATTTGTGTTTTGATCACTGACTAAATTTATTTATTTACTTTCAAATAGACTAAGGGTAAGCTCACTTTTTTTATTTTCAGAAAAGTTTAGTTTTACATAGTTTTGAATATCATAAGTCATTTGTCATTTCTATATGATATTATATCTGATATCCCAAAAATATTGCAAGTAAATTATTTGGAGTTATCGTCGAAATATTGACCTATTAGACGGTTGTGAAAAAATTGTTATGGATTTTGAGTATCCTAAGATTTCAAATAGGATTGAGGGAATGTTTATACATTGCTAGGTATTGCAGAAGGCTTTATAACACACTTATAAATTAAAATTTATCAGAGTTCATAAGGTTCCTTTTATGCAGTGGATATATTTTTATTTCTCCGAAAATAGTTATATCTCATTTATGCTTTTTTATTTTTGGCGTTGGCAGTTTGCCTTAGATTAACTTAAAGCAGAGCTGGGAACGGCCTTAATCGGCCGTGTTGTGCGTATGAAATACTGGGAAATAGGGATTAGTAGTGAAGAAACCTTGCATTCGTTGGATTCCTCATAGCACTCGAATATTTGAAGGACACAAAACACGAAATAATCACTCATTGCCCATATTTACCATATTTATCACCTACGGACTTCTGCTTATTCCCGTCGATTAATTACAAAACGCGTAGTGAGCATTTTTTAACTACTGAAGTGACCATTGAGGCATTTAGAAATCATATTTATGAGCTTTAGTTTTTCTTAATTGAATCTATATTTTTTGCAAACTTTCAGGGCATTATGAAATATCATGAAATATATTTTTGGAGAACTTTCACTCTTTTCTTGAGTAGTCCGCAAAAACTGTATTTAGAAGATATCTAAAGGGTTAAAATGCTCAAAAAATGTCTCCACAGAAAGTATTCTCACACAAGTGTTTTGCGTTTTTGTTTTCTCATCTAATAATCAGGGCTGACCAAAAAAAGTTTGAAAAACTGTATTTTTATTCAATATTTGTTGCTAAAAATCGACTATCCGGAAATTCGATTAATGACCTAGTCGATTGGCAACTTTTGTGATGGTTGATAGTCGCATACCTAGTAATCGTATAACCGTTCACTAGGTAATTAACAAGAGCTCTTGTAAAATACAATAACTATAAAGCCATCAAAATCAATAATTATATTATAGGATCTCATTTTTGTTAAATATCATTTTGTAAATAATCTACGTTGCTCATTTAATATAGATAAGTATATCGAAAATCGATCTTGCAGCATCTGTTGATGTTAGCGATAAATACTTATAATTTTTTATTATCTCTAATTAAATTTTCCTATTGCTGTATTGAAATTTCGAACTGTTTCAAACTCCAAGATGTCTTCGCACAATTCCACTCTAATTTCAACCATGCTTATAATCGGAACTACCACTGAACCTATCGTAGTCTGAATTTTCGTAAAATTTTCGAAAATGCGATCACTGAATCCGATTTGTTCGAACTTCGGTAGATACGGTGACGGTTTTTTCGTAGATTTCACAAAAATGCGAACTACTTACGATGGACTAAGCGCTAGATCTGATTATTTTCATAAGTCATTTTTTTAACTAACTCCATTAGGAAAACATGTTTGAATATCGCGTATTCATTTAAGTATATACTTATACTTGTGAATCAATAAATCGAGTTATTTGGAATCGAAACGAAACGAATATAAGTACAATTTTAAAAGACTCAGATAATCGATTTTAAAATGGCATCTGAGTCCTCTACTCACCATCGGTTGTTGCGGTTGATCTTTCATGGTTTGTATTTGTGCGGTGATTTGATGTTGTTGCAAATGATGTTGCTGCTGTTGTTGTTGTTGTTGGTGCTGATGTTGCTGCGTCAGCTGCTGTTGTTGATGATGTTGATGTTGCTGTTGTTGCTGCTGCTGCTGCTGCTGCTGTTGATGTTGCTGCTGTAACTGCTGGCCGGATTGTACCTGCTGCACTTGTTGTTGATTATGTTGCTGATGTTGTAAATGTTGTTGCTGTTGATGTTGCTGTTGCAGTGTATTCAATTGTTGTTGCTGCTGCTGCTGTTGCTGATTACCACCTAGAAGTGTATTATTTTGGGTGGCACTAGTATTTGGAGATTGATGCGGCACAACAGTGCCTACAGATTGCCCGGATGGACTTAAAGCCGTATTGGCCGCGGTCACAGTCGCCGAAGCTTGACGTGGCGATAAAACGGCTGCTGCAGTGGCGGTAGCAGCGGCGCCGTTTGGGGCATTTAATTTAGTTGATTTGGCTGTTGAGGTTTTGCGGCCGCGTGACTGCAAATGGAATGGGAAAGAAATCAAGAATATTAAAGAGGGAAATGATGATTTATGAAATTGAAATGCACATACATATGTATGTAATATACTTGTATAATTAGAGAAAAAAGTATTGACAAAACTACCAATAAGAATGGTATGGTTATTTATTTTAAGTTTTTAAGATTTTAAACAAATTCAGGGTTTTACTTAAAAAAAAAATCAAATTAAAACAGAGCTTCTGAAGATGCTTAAAATATTTTCGCGAAGCATTGGGTTAAAAAGTGGAATACTTTAGTTTGATTCGCACAAATAATTTAGATCAGACCAGCCTGCTAACATAAAATTAACTTAATTGCGAACTGATTGAATAAATTGATAAAAATTGTTTTGGCTTTGTTTTGAAAGTTTCTGTTTCCGTGATGAATATTTTTTCTTACATATCCTTAAATATTTACATTGAAACAATCAGAAAGTAAAAGACAAAACGGTGGCACTCATAATACCAACAATTTGGCAATTTACGTCCAATTTATTTGCTATTAAAATTTCAAATTAACCCAATGTCAAATATAATTGCCAAAGTAATAAAAGCAAAACCAAAACATTTATTTACTATCATTTGCCATTATACTCTTAGTAGTAACAAAAACACATTTTTAATGTGTGTGTGTGTGTGTGTGTGTGGATGTGTGTTTGCTGCTGCTGCTGCTGCTGCTGTTGTTGACCGATAAATTGCATACGTTTACAAATTGCATGCCATAAATTCCAGCTTAACTGTCATTGCTGTTATTGGCTATTGTACATACATACACACATATGTACATACGTAGGTGTGTCCACATATTGTTGTGGGTGCAATTGATTGACCTTTGTGGCATTGGCTTTCGGTACACCCTCTGGTGGCTACCGCTGGCCACCGCAATGCCGGTTTTGTACACGTAATTTTCATATTTTATGAATTAAATATCGCAATTAAAATGTAATTGAACGGCACAAACGGACATACAAAAAAGCAAATATTAATATACATATGTATGTGTGTAGAAAAGCAGTAAATCGAAAAGGCTTGGCAGTATGCATGTGGCAAGTTATAATCTCACGCACACATTCACATTTAAATGCATGCACTTGTACAGTTACTCACAAAAATATGTGGGTAGTGATTTTGTTTACAAATTTTTTAATAATTTTTGTATTAAAGTATAGTACATTCTTTGACATAAACCAAAAAAAATTTTGATGAAAATTTCAAACATTTTGAATCGAATTTTTACACTTTTTAGGTACACAGTTTTCTAGGGCATTCAATTTAAGTTCGTGCACTTTATTCCATATACTCGTACCCCTCAAAAAAATGCAATTTTGTATTGAATGAAATGTCCCACACTTTTAGCAAAAAAAATGTAAAGAAATTTTCAATTAATTGATATTTGCCCTTTATCATACTGGGCAAATTGAAATAGGGTGGACACTGCATAGTTAAAAATTTTGAAAATTTGATGAAAACTTGCTGATTTTTGGTGACTTTTATAAAGTTATGTTATAGAATGAACTTAATTTATAAGAGCTATTATAAAAACATGCGTGCTCTTACATCTTCGTGTTAGTAGTAGAAATTAATAAAAGTAGTCGTAATAATTAGTAGTAGCATTAATAAAAATAGTGGTAAAAAACAAAAAAAATTATGGTCGAAATAAGGAAAAAAATGGCCGAAATTAGAAAGTAGTAAAAATAGTGTTAGAAACAAGTAAAAATAGTTGTCGAAATAAGTAACAAAAATTGTCGAAATTAGTTAAAATAGTGGTATAAATGAGTAAAAATAGTGGTAGAAATTAGTAAAAATAGTGGTAATATTAATAAAAATAGTGGTCAAAATTATAAAAAATAGTTGTCGAAATTAGTAAACGTAGCAGTTAAAATTAGTAAATATAGAAGTAGAAATAAGTTTAAAAAATCATAGAAACCATTGAGAATAATGTAAAACGCAGTTCAAACTTATTTATGTTAGTAACTGTATATAAATAAAATACATTTATACTACACTTGTGTGTACATTAGGCTGCCTCGCCAAAAAAATTTGCGGATTTTTTTCCGCATTTATAAAGCTTATTATATTTTAAGACCTCCGAAGTTTTTATAAAGAATAACCGTTTGATTTTTTAAATTCTTAAAATAAAACCATCTGAGATCATAAAACAGTTTAAGCTAATAAGGTCTGCATACATATATTTAAAAATTTGTGCAACGGTAAAGCGAGTCCATATAAGGTGGTGTTATAAGGACAACTTCAAAATTGCCATGTATTTTGTTTTTGCTTTTGCGTAAGAGTTGTCAAAATTTACATACATTTTGTTTTCGATTTTACAGCTTTTGAAAATTGATACGCAAAAGCAAAAACAAAATAAATGTAGGCTAATAAAAAAATAAAATTGGCTGCAATAGTAACTACACCTTATATGAATTCGCTTCGATATCAGGTAATTTTTTTTTTAACATATTCGGCGATATTCGGCCCGGGTCACGTAAACGTTAATAATTTTGCGAAATATGTTGGTGAAGGTCTTAAAACATAATGCATTTTGCAATTCCGATGGGGAAATAGTACCGCCTGTTTTTTTTTGCTAGTTTGTGAAGTGAAGCAGTCTAATGTACACACGTACCTAATATAAATATCACATTCATTTGACTGCATCTTTGTTTCAGTACGTGTATTTTGAATTCACCACCAGCTAACATAAATCATTTTAATTTGTTCACTTTTGCATTCTCTAATACACTAATACACTAATACGAGCATTACAAACTTATTAGAGTCAAATTTGTTGCTGATAAAATAATTTTTTACTCATTTATTTATTTATTTTTTTCTTTTTACTAACGAGACAGCATTTTTAGCATTTCACATGCAATTTTAATTGGTAATATAGGAATTTAACGCGCCGTCACACCAATTGAAATTAATTAATCCCATATTCCAGGCCCAGGCTGTACAGGCCAATTTATGCGACTGAAAATGCATTCAAACAATTTGCAATCAAATGCAAATGACATGAAAAAAGAAGGAATAATAATGACTTAGACTACAAAAATTTCCAATTATAAAGTAAAACAAATTTTTAAACATAAATACATGCTGCACATAAATATTCATTATGAATCCATTATGAATAATATGGTGATTTGGAATTTTGAAAGTTTTTAAAAATATAACTATAATGGTTGATAAAGCATACAATTTATTTCAAAATATGGTATTGTTTGTGTAGGTTGCTTGAAACAAAACCGAATGCGATAACATCTAGTTATTCGCAGAATAAATTTTTAATCCAAAAAATTTCCAATTATAAAGTGAAATAAATTTATTATCGTACTGGTTTTGATTTTGAGTTTCAACAATTTTTTTTTAGAAAATATGGTATTGAGTGTGAAGTTATTCGAAGTATAAGTTTTCAATCCATTGGATAACTGTAGATATTAAAAGTAGAGTGCCGATTAAATTGAAATTTGGACACACTGAAATGCGCCTGTGTTGGTCATGATAAGTGTTCCACGAAGTTGCCACGTAATTAAAACAAATGATGTTAAATAACGGATTGATGGCTTTTGAACTAGAAATAAATTTCGAATATTGACTAAACAATTTAAAAAATTAAAAAAAAAGTTGCCACATATCCAAAAATTATTATCAATTAAATATATATGTACATACATAACTTAAATTAAATATTTTAATAATGGTGTCAGATGTAAGCTCCATAAGGTAATGTTTTCGAAGCACATTTTATATGAGCTTGCCACCTACCACTGCAAAATCCGACAGTTTTGGCACAACGTAGGACATGTCACATAAATTAAAAAAACCACGATCCAAAAAGGTGTCTGTGTCATATTGAACCATTCACTCACCATTCCCACTGTTTGGTTTATATGAAATGCTGTACAACCTGCAAGCTTGAGTTTTTAATGGATCCTGTTTTCTGGTACGGATTTATGAAAGACGACGGGATCTGAACATTTTTTACCGCTTACAAAATAATGCAGTACAAAGATATTCAATTTTTTATAATTTTTCTATGCTTTCTTTCAGGTTGAACTTTGAAAAGCTATTGAGTTGACAGTTTGAGCACTACGCGTTAGGAAAAGAACGCTTATCTTGTCGCACGTCTAGTTACAAATTGGAGCTACAAAAAATATATGCATATACATATATATTAAAAACTTATATATATATAAAGTTTTTAAGTAAAATTAGTTAAGTTTTTAGTTTTTGACTTATTAAATTTTAAAAATTTGATAATTTAAAAATTTTTGTATTTTCCAAATTTTAGGATCGTTTAAGAACATAATTAGTTTTTTTATAAAAGAAAATTAAGCCCAAAATATATCAGTTTTTGATATAACCAACTACAATAAATATACATATTTTATTTTTTTTTTACTTTTTCAAAATTTTAGGATTTCTTTTATAATAAAAAAAATAAGTTAAAAAATTATTCATTTTTGATTTCATAAATTTTGAAAATTTGATTTGATTTGAAATTTTTTTTTGTAGCCCCGAGTTTCTCCTTGAAAAAAAGTACAACATATTTTTTATAGCTATATTCCGTTGATAGCAGTTCGTTGTAGGATGAAAGGTCTGCTTGCCAAACTTTCTCCAAATCAAAAAGAGTCCATTCTCAATTGTGATATAAAATTGCGCATATGTAAGTCTAAACTAATTATGTATTTCACTCAGACATGAAGTTTAAGCGATTTTCACTTTTTTCGAAAAACTTGATTTGGGTATCAAAAAATGTTGAACTGTAAATGTTAAAATCATTGAAGTTTCCACTATATATAAGGGTCTAGTACTTTCATCCTGAATTAGAATCGTGGCCCATCACAAACAATGACTCTCAAAATGTTCTATAACGCATTCTGCACAGCTTGATCATAATATTTCTTTTGGAAAGCTATCAAAACTTTATAACTCCTAACATTCCAGCTCTAAATATTGCAAATGTTGTTGTAAATGCCTTTACTGGTGTTATAAAAAAGTTCAGCTTCAATAAAAGTAAGGAGAGAAGGCAAAAATTCAAGCTAGCCTGCATTAACAGCTGCCACAAAACGATTTATGGGATAAGTAATAAGAAAAGGATATAAATTAGTTATATGACCTTTAATTTACAAAACCACATGTACATATGTACATATACATTAAGCTACACATACATACATATGTACATACATAAACTGGTTATAACAATACATAATTTTGCTAATAAATGTATTTCATGTTTATTGGTACAATTAGAATTGTGGGTTGACGCTTGCTTTTACTATTATACACATTTATATATATATAACGTTTAATTATAGGCTGAGCTTAACTTGCCAACTGCTAATTGCATATAATAAACATATATAACTATATAATTTATACCCATAATTTACATATAAAATTGTGCACATAACTATCTACCTACATATGCAACTATCTTTGTATAATGAAAGGAAGTGAGTGCCAAGCCATAGAAGAATAAGAAAATGCATAGCTGTACTCGTATTAGAATACATTCATATACATATGTATGTATGTATTGTAATGTGTAGTATATATTTAGCACATATGTATGTATGTATGTAGACGCGTCAAGAGCAAAACACCACTACTACTAACCGCCAACGCTAACACATTTGGCGTAAATGCAAATTTATGACGGTATTTTATGGTGTTTAATATTTCAAGATGAAAACGATTGTAGACGTAGCATACCTCCATCGGTGTTGCCATTTTAATGCAAATGTATCGAAATTAATAAAAAATTTTCTACATTTTTGGAGGTCTTTAAGAATTTTGTGACAAATCTTGATTTTCTTTAAAAAATTATTTCGAAAAGTTCGATTTTTGAATCACTAAGTAAATCACACTTTGTACAAAAACTCTCGGACTCCTAAGAACAACATCAACAATTTCTCATTTTGTTTGTCTCAGTTTGCTTTTTTCAGTATGTGAAAGAGTTTTCCTGCTTTAATTCAATTTTTTTGTTAGCAGCAATCTTTCTTAAATTTTTAATGTTTAATGCTATTAAAACATCAACGGGATTGTTTTGTAAACAGCGGTGCCCAAGCTTAGGGTTTGGCGGGACGCCCCTAATGGGAGTAATTTTGTGAGCTGATTTTTCAAAAGAAGATGTCTGCGCTTAAATCTGGTTGATATATTTAGTTTTTGAAACTTAGTTTTAGTTTTATTATAGACTAGCTATACTGAGCGTTCGCAGCACGCCACGCCTAAAAAATTAAAAACAAAAATATACCCCGGCGTACTTAGTGTCATTGAAAAAATAAAATTTTGTTCAAAAGAAAATGATTTTATATTCTGTCCGCCGTTAATATCTCATCACCAGTTAAAGCTTCATGTAGTCTCGACGATTAGTGATTTCAAACAGACAAACATACAGACCAAAATTCTGAAAATGGCACAGGTGCTACTTTTCTACAGAAAGCGTTCTTTTCTGAGCATAACTTATCAAATAGTGTAAGTAAAAAATGTCGACAACGTGACTCCCACTGTTTTTTAGAGAAGTTCAGGAAAAAGTTTTCACCATCAAAATCAGAACGTAGCAATTACATACTTTGAATCAGGGTACTCGAAGTCTCCTTGTAAAAGGTGTTCTAAAGATAACACGTTCTAATTTACAACATTTTATAGAATTTTTACATTATAAAGGTTATAAAATTCGAATTATTAGTTAGAATATATTGGATGTGTAAACTAAAAAATTTTTCTATAACAAAATGTTCGAGTTTACAAGGCGATATCTTTACAATACATTTACAAGGAACAGTGAATGCCCTTAATATATTCTGTCGTAGCTATTCTGACTCAGCGATACCATTTTCGTAATATCTCCGAAAATCGAAACTGCTGAGAAAAAATATTTAAGTATTATTCTGGTATGTATGTATACATTTGAGAATATTTTTTTAGTGCGAATAATTTAATGGCTAACCAAATGGCAACACTGGTGTACATGCGCACATATACATATACAGACATACTGCCATTATATTTAGTACTTATAGTTGCCGAGCGAGCGAGTGAGTGACTAAGGCAAAAACATATCACAGCTGCCACATTGCAACATCGTTGGCAGGTGCTACATGGGACTGTGGCTAGTAGTAGTATTCGAGCAAAGTAGGAAAAGCAATAATACTCGTACATACTTAGCTATACAAATATCCTGCAGCGTTGCCAATTACAGTTGAAGTAAAGCTTAATTGCTTGTGGTCGACGAAAATACATAAGTAGGTACATATACATATACAGTTACATAAATTTACATATATAAAATGTGCGCAGAAATTTTGTTATGACCAAGCTATAATGAATTTAGTTAATTGCGAAGATGGAATATATATATTTTTTAAGAATTACACCTCTGCAATATTTACATACATACATATTTAAAAAAAAATTAATAAACATTAAATTTGTATTTGTTACGAATTGCGTCTGCGGAGTTGACTACTTTGGAAGTAGCAGAATTTTTGAATGATATCTACAGTTCATTCATCAAAAGTACCAACATTTTATTTATGGGATACGTGTGAATCCTAGAATAAATAAAAATTTGGTTAAGCGCGAAGGCTAAATCTTAAATTTATTACAATTCGATTTTTTTTGCATTATCGATTGTTTTTCAATTAAAACAAATGAGTTTTGGATAAAGGATGCGACTTAGTCGGATCAACGAAACAAATAATGTATATTTATTTATGTACATTGAAACTAAATTCGTAATTAATTTACCATTGGAGTTATATAATTTATTGTATTTTAAAAAATATTTCGAAATATATGAAATCGATGTATGTGAGTGTTTTATAAATATAAATAGATTTAAAAAAAAAATTAAAAAAAAAACACCTCAGATCTTAAAACAAGATTAAAGGGTCTGCATAAAAATATTTTTTGGCCATTTTGAAGATCGGTTTAATAATTCAGCAGACTTATAAGGCATAATTGAAAAAGTATTTTCTCAAAGTCAATTCATTATAATGATTTCGTCGAACAAATTTTTAAATATTTGTCTGCGAACCTTTTACCTCAAACTGTTTTATCAGAAGAGATGAGTTTTTTGAAAAATATACGATATTTAAAACAATTATTTTTATAAAAAACACCATTATTATCCTTATTTTGTTTTATTATAGTTATCGAGATACAGTGGATTTTGTTCATACTCATACTGCTTATCGTTGTCGGGATGCTACTGATAATTTTGTGATTTCCGTTCGAGTGGAGATTTGATTTTGTTGCTATTATCGACACAGTTATCGGTTTAGTTATCGCTTCATATTTGTTTTTCTAAAGATTTGCACACAAATCAACATGGCGTCTGCAAATAAATAACATTATTTCCTTCCTAAGATCCGGACCCAAAGGACTACGGGTAGCTCTTAGCCACTTCGATTAATCTATAATTCTGTAAGTAGTATGTTAAAAAGTTTAACGGTTCAATGTTTTTTTTTACCTTACTAAATCAAAGAAGTTCTAGTTGTGTGTTTCACCAAAGAAAAAAAAAGAAGATTATAGACCCACAGATCTTGACATTACATTTAATATGGCTTTTAGAGATGACACGATAGTAGCAAATACAAGTACATATTCGATAATTTTCTATCGATAGCAAGTATTTTGGTGTCAATACTTTTATACCGAGTACTGAGAGGACATGTAAAGGAAAGTTCTGCTGTTGTAAATGGGTTCATTGACAATTTTATTCCTAATATATTTTACACCCAGTTTTCTATAGTGAATAGTCGACTCTGTTTGGGAAAAGATACCAGATTGTGGTGACACATATATATGAACTTTTTACAAAACATCTTAATTCGAATTAAGTTTTTTTTTTAAATATTAATTACTGTTTTTCTAAATCAACTGTTTTGACAAAATATCCTGAACTTTTATCAATACCAGTTTATTTATATTATACATTTGTACAATAAGTATGCCCATATTTTAATTCTCATAAAAAGGGGTATGCACCTCTTAAGCAAACGGAGAAGAGAAAGTCACCATAATTCCTTGTGCCAAAAAAGTAGTATCAAAGAAATTTTGATATTTGAAATTTGAAATTTTTTCTTCAAGATATAATGAAGCGGGCATATATTTCTGTTTTCATACTGGATCGTTTTATGCTATTTTTATCACAATAAAAACTTTGGGAAAACCGTAGTAGAAAGCATAGAAATTTGAATAAGAACTGTTTCTGAAAGTTTCGCTGAATAATTTTTCTTGAGCGTTTTGTTTTAACATGAAGTTTTGACAGTTCTCGAGATCTGCGTTACAAATATCGATGCAAGTAGGCGTCGATACTTTATTTCGATACTATTTCCAAGTGCAAGTATCGATAACTGCATGACATCGTTTCATCCCTAATAGGAACATTCGCCATTTTGTATTTGAGGTTTAAGACGCACCAGTGCTGGGGTAGAAGTGCTCGAACGTTCATTAACTTCGCTATGTTGAGCTGTTTATAAAAGTTTTAGATAATTAAGACCTCTATAACTTTGGTATTTAAATATGATACCTATTTTAACACAAATTATTAAAAATTATGAAAACCTTGATACATCAGAAATACGGAATGTCCCATATCCAATTTAGGGGCAAGATCTACATGTTTTCACTTTTTGTTTTCTTCCTGCCAATTTGAAGGCGTTTTTTTAATTGAAGTTTTCGTGCTAGAAATCTGAGCTGACGGTTTAACTTTGTTTATACCCTGATCTTCTGATCACTGGCCCATATCTCGTGCCTAAGAACACTCGCATCGGCATATCGTATATCGGCCGAGCATATATATCATCTTTAAGTTTCCTATAAAAAGTTTAAGTTGAAACGCAGCTGTACTTTATTAATTAGTCCATTGTGCCTGTGTACAAAACAAATATTCATATAAATAAGTAACCAAATATGCACATACCTATCTACATATTTGAATCCAGTTGGCTTTTATTTAGGTTCGCACGACACTCAGCCTGACCAGGCAATAAAATACACAGTAATGAAAGTGAAATAAATGCCATTAAAAAGGCGCACAAGTGCCAATTCAAACCAAAATACTCATAATATTTAGGACATGCATACAGGCAGCAACTTCCAAACATACTCACTGGAATCATGGATAATGGCTATACACATAATACACATATCATAAATATATACATATAAAAGGTAAGACACTATGTGGCAGACTATGCAGGGAAACACATAAATCCCGAAAAGAAATCCATTAAATTTGCAGATTCCCATAAAAATGAGCAACAACGAAAACAGCAACAACAACGAAAGTGCAACAAGGCAGCGGCAGCAGCAGCAGCCGCAAACTGTGGCAACCAATAAAACTAGCCGGTTAGGCTGACCACCACCACCTTGTCTGCCTTGTAAGGTATTCAATTATCCTATCGAGAAACAGCATGCAACGGCAGCATAGAAATAGACATAAAAATTTATTTGATTTATGCAAAGTAAAATGCACAAAACAATAGAAAAAGCAAGAAGAAAAAAAGACATATATATATACAATATATAAACAAAAACAAATAAAAATCAAATTAAAACCAAATTGGGAAAAAAACGAAGTGGTAAAAAATAATAAAAAGGGTATGCAGCAATGTATAACGGGCGCACTGATGGGAGGGACACGCGAATTGGCAAGGAGGCGGACACCAGGGAAGGCAGCAAGGAAGTGAATGAAGTGAATGAAGTTGAAGCTAAAGAAGTACCTTTGTAGTAAGTACTAGGAACGGAAAAGCTCCACAGCAAGGAAAGTGCACGGAAAGGTGTAAAAAAGTATTCAAAGTGGAAAAGGCAATTGGATAGAGAACAGTGAAACTTCTTCTAAGGTAGTGTACATATATACATACATATGTACATATGTATATATAAATATATACATATAAGTAGATATGCACTTGCATCTCACCATCTAGAGTCTAAACTTGAAAATTTCGCTTGCACTAAAGTCGTCAATTGGCTTAAATAGTCGAGTATTTGTTTGGGAGGGTCAGCAAGCGAGATAAAAATGGGGAATCGGAGATTTTTTTTAATGGCTAGCGTTAGTCACTTGTTGGGCCAATCCTCTACACTTTTGTTTCTTATTCTTTGCATATGCGAAAGCAAAAGTTACTATCTTGAAGTCATAAAATATATACCAGATGTGCCCGTATGCAATTCTCTAGGTAAAGTGTTGGACAATGCAATAGAAACGGCTATTATTTTGCTACAACAGTGTTCAGCAATTTAAGCGGTCGGTTACCAAACTAACAGCGCTCATATTTGTTAAACTACTCATGACAATTACAACAAATTTATTCTGATAGCAGTCAGAGACGAAGGTGAGAACAAAAATATATGCCAGTATGGACGATTCAACGCGAATGGTACAAAACATCGTAAAACCAATTCGTTTTCTGATCATCTAAAAATCATAGCGAAAGGTGGTCGAGCTGAAATAAATATAGTCTAATCTTTTCATTATTTATTTTTCACAATTTTGTCTTCCAAATTAAATGTAAAAAAAATGTCACACAAAAAATATTAGGTTTAGGAAAAATAAATTCATTAGTTTTCTAATAGGTGGCTTTCGTAATTTGTATCTTGCGTTGCATAATTGCGATCGGGTTGTGCTAAACAAGAATTTTTTACCAAAAAAAACTTCTCATACAGTTTTGTGATTGCTTGACTCGTCTGCATTGACGCGTTAAAGATGGACACCAGCAAAGAGAAAATACGCTATACTTATATTTTACAGTTTCTCTTCGATAAAGGCGAAAATGCAAGCCAGCGCTTCTTTGTATGCGTGCGTTTGGTTTTGCCCGAAACTGGTCTAAATGCACAAAGCGGTCGTATGTCATGTGGAAATCTAAAAGCCTGCACACACTATCGTAATTTTATGGCTCACGCTTAATTTATGAGCAAGTTACAAGGAAATTAAGTAATTTCGCGTTGTAAAATCAGTCAGTAAATTAAAATGAAATGAGGTATTTTACCATAAATCATGAATAAAATCACGAACAAATCAGTGTGAGCTCTAAATTGTATCGATAAAAATCGAAAAATGTGGTCTCCCATAACCAAACTGGACGAAGCATTTTAAAATATTAGCATTTCACTCAACTGTTCCTTGATTTCTACGGCCACTAGAAGCTGTCTTTCATGGTCGTAAATTTAAATAAGGAAATGATCATAATAAAATATAAATATATACATATATTAAAAATGTACACAATCTATCACATTTTTTCTTTTGATCAACAAACTGTGGCAACAGAGCTGTCAATACAAATTAGGAATGACAAGTGTGGACGCACTTGGTATACGAAGTAATTTGGCCTAATATAAGTAATTTACGATGTAGTGTGTACGGCATATACACAAATGTACATACATACATTTATAGAAATTAACTTTGTTCGACTGTATCGCTTTTTACTCTTATTTTCGATAAATTGTCAGTTAGTTCTGATTAAAAAATGTGTAAAATGGTATATAAACATGATTTTATTTTTAATAAAATTTTTATTACTAAATGCTGAAGTATACTATTACTATTTAATCGATTTTCGCGTCCTTAGTTTAGTGATAGTGACACCGTAGCCGAGTGTGTAGCGTCTGCTCGCTTCATTCGGTGTAGCCCGGGTTCGAATACTGGAAATTACATCAAAAATTAAAGAAACAGTTTTTTTTAATAGCGATCGCCCCTCAGCAGGCAATGCCAAACTTTCGAGTGTATTTCTGTCATGAGGCGCCAAATCATTATATTATTATTATTGTTTGTATTATCAATATTAATAATGAAGAGATTATTGTCGCTTGGTTTAAAATAAAAAAATCTTAGTAATATTGGTTTTTCCTACCACATCTAATCGATAGTTTTGTATTTGTGGGGTTCTGATAAAAAGCAATTGGAACCATAAAGTTTGTTTCTTTATCAGAATTAAAAAACAACTTAAAAATTATACCTTATATTACGAAAACAATTATCTACATGATAAGATAAACTTTTAATAAAAAAAAAGTAATACAAAACTCTTGAAATATCGACCGAACAAGATCTGTATGGTCTAAAAACGAAAATTGAAAGGTAACGAATATTTTCGATAGAAGAAATGCATAACATTATTAATAATATTCAGCTTAATGCTTGACCTGATTTCTCCTACAATTTATGGGTCCGCGATTTATGTTGTACCCAAAAACTAAGGGACATACAATTTTACGTCGATTGGAATTTATGTAAAAAGTTGTTTCATGGCAGAAATCCACTCGAAGGTTTGCCTATGAAGTGTACATTTTTGTACCCTAATAGGTATGTATAAGTGATGGGCGCGGGACTAAATAGTCGTTCACAATCCCGCCCTTCCCAACATTGAATTTGTAAGCCCCCAAGTCACCTATCCGGACGTTTTCCAATTTTGTCCCGCGGGTCCTGTCATCTATTAATAATATATTTTAACAAACTCTGTGTATTTAACCGTAAATAGATATATCTATATATATGTAAATTCAAATTCAATCCGTTACTAGCGTTAAATTATTGATTTGCCATTTAGATGTGAAGAAATTCCTGCTACTACTATCTGTGGGATTAACTAAAAAAACTCGTAAAATAGCCCGGCAAACCACGAAGGCAAATTATCGCTTATGAAGGTGGTCGCCTTTTCGATTGAAAATACATTTTCGTCATACAGTTCCTTTATATTGATTAAATTTCAATTTACAGTACCTAGCACGCACGTAATTTTTTCTTAATTGACTTTTTAGATTTCGAAATGAAGGATTCTAAAAAAGTGCTAAATTCACGCAAACTTGTTCACGAAGATTTTCAGAAAATTTAGAAGTTTCCGATTTTATCAGGAGTTCCAGGAAGGGACTTTTGTCTCGTCGCGCCCGTACATTTTTGAACCCGCCGATCCTGACCATTTTGAAATTAGTCCCGTTTCACACGCCCATCTCTAGTATGAATGCAGAGTGGTATCTTTTTATACCTATACTAATTGATCTCCAATAATACTCGCTGAGACTACTTGAGGCTAATTCTTATTAGAGATTAGTCGCACAATATTTTTCAGAGAAGAAACAAAAAAAAACTACTACAAGTGCAAAACCGAAATATATTATGAATGAATGATTTTTTGTTGACAAATGCAATGCATATGAACATGAATAATAGTTTATTACTGTTTACAAAATATTTTCAAAAACATCAAACATTTTTGACTTGTCATATGATGAAAGCGGATGCCTTTGGGCAGGTTGTAAACATTAATTATAGAAATAAAATCAGCGGAATATCGTATAAATATACTTAGACAATGTAGTAGAAGTAATGGAATAATGGAAATTGAAATAAAATATGCAAATACACAAAAACAAAATTCCATTAAAAAGCATTTAAATTTCTCCAATCACCACACCACTATTTCGGCAATTTATTTACTATTCTCTTAATCAAAAGAAATCATCAGCATTTAGAGAGGATCCTTTAAATACTCGTACCGTACAAATGTAGCGCTTTTTGGTAAACTCGCAGATATGACATCTAACAACAGTAAGAGGTTGTGAGGTGGGTGACAGCAACAATCACGTAAGACAACTGCGGTGGATGACAGACAGTGTATGTTTGTGTGTGTGTGGGTGCTCTGTAGTCTACAGTTGGAGTGTAAGTAGAGACCTACTAGTCGCTTCTCTGGAACTTATCTTAATTTACCGAAATTGTTTACATGCCTTGCAGTCATTTAAATGCAATTCAACTAAATAAATACAAATACATTTTAATGTAGCTGACATAGCATAGCATACATTTAGGCGCACAAACGTACACACGAAGCTATTTACTTATGAATATCGTACAATTAATGGGGAAATTTAAGATAAATTGAACTACACACAAATAAGAGTGAGTAATTAAAGTAGTAATTAAATGTTTGTTAAACGTTTTGGGATTATTGATGGCAAAGGAATTTTGAATTTATTTATATTCAGTTTATATTCGTTGTGGGGTACGTAACTTTTCAGATAAAGTAAAACAGTTGTCAGCAAATTTGATAAATGGATAATAAGATGTTGGTTTAATTGGCAATAAGCTTCTAATAAATAATGGAATTTGAAACTTTTGATCAAATCATTTTGCTATAAATAATCTTCCACAAATAAAAACGCAAGTTAATAAAAATATTAATTGAAATGTGAGGCTGAAAGCAAGTTGAGAAAAATAACAATTCACAAACTTAGCTGAAACTCTACCGAATTTTTAACAATCTTATTACATCTTTTTTCACCATATATATTATAAACTCATTAAGTGTTTTACAAAAAAAATTACAAATAGCTCAAAAGCAAAATTTCATACAAAAAATCGTTTTGCTATAAATAAGCCTAAAAATTTTCCAGACCAATGTTCCTCGGAAAATTTTACTATGGGGCGAAATCTATCTTACTTCAATTATGGATTAATTTTTCGTTATCGAAATCCTTGGTATTCCTTATCGATATCATTATAGATATCGGAACACCTTTCGCCACATTTATGAATATAGTTAAGTAAATCGCCGTAAATTTTTTTATACGTATAGCTTTTGTTACAAATATTGTTATCGAAATTATCGTTACGATTGCCGTTATTCTCATCGAAAAGGTTATTATTATCGTTGTATATTGCCGTTATCGACAATTGTAGCCCATTAACACCATCAGATTCACCGATATGTTCGCTCTCTTTTCTATTTTGAGGAGTAATAAAAAAAAAGCATGCATTTGGTAAGTCAAAGGTGATTAAAATTCAGGGACAAAACTATTATAATAAAAAATAATAAAACTTAATTAGTAATTATTATAGGAAGGCACAAATTTTTTAAGTAATCGATGGCTATTATTCCGAGGCTGAAAATAAAAAGGTCTTTTCGTAATTGTTATGAGTGAGAAAAAATTGCGAACTCATCGATAGTATTAAGAGACGTATATCTACTCCTGAGATCGAAACAATTTTAAGCGACACTTATTTCAAAATTTTCTCTTTGACTCATTTTGGGGCATTAGCTGATCCTCTGCATCAAAACTGAAATTTTAACAAATGTTATTTATGTTTTTTTGCGTAATTATCAGCCATATATATTTGTTTTAGTCATCAATAACTATTATTTTTAGACTAATGTTATAAGTTTTTTTATAGTAACTATTAGTGAAAAAAAAATTGTTAAGCCCTCAAAAGACTTTATTCTTCAGACTTCTAAAAGTGTATACGCAATTATTATGAGAGTCATTTCGGCCCTAGTTCGAAACCATTTCGGGAAGAGTTTCAGATCACTTTTAGTAATAAGTTTTGAACCAGTTCCGCACTACTTCTAACGCAAAATTTCAAAGCAACTAAAAAGCAAAAAGCTTCCCTCAAAAGTGGTATGCTAGCCCTGTTAGGTGTCAATGTAAATGTCAACGAAGGGGATCATAAATAAATGTGCCACCTTTTAGGTATCTAAATTTATATTTTACTATTTATATAATAATTACATGCCTAATTTATAGATTCACTCTTCAAATCTTTAGAAAATTACCTTCCAAATGAGTTTTTTCGCAGACATTGCAAAGCGGGCTAAAATGACCGTTTCGAGATGACGTTAAAGGGTTAAATTGTGCTAGAAAAATAATCTTTGTCAAATTTTACTATGGGAATTCAAGATAAAACCTTGTTTTATACTTTTTTCAAAAGTTTTCAGTGCACTCCGATTAAGTTCCTATATAGTACTTGAATCGAATCACAACTAAAATAATCGTTGAGATGCCGATTTCGAAAATCAAGATTAAATGCTTGAATCAATTTGAAAACGACATTCCATTTGAACTAACGAAACTAAATATGATTCATATCAAAGTTATGTGCGAAATAGATACTAAAGTAGATATAAGAAATAGTTTGAGCTAGCTTAGTTATTTAAAATTTTCATTAGCAAGTGCAATAAATTCGGCAGTAAATTTTGGATACCTTTTTAAGTGTTAGGGCAATAAATGTTAGTTTAAATTTTACCATGAACATTAGGTAAACCAAATTTAGAAAGTTATTCACAAGCTGACCACCTGTTCGTTCATTTTGTTTGTTCATTTACAAACATACATACTTTATATACATTTATTGTATATACCAAACACATTAACACGAAGAACTATATACATACATACGTAAGTTTCTGCATCTTTTGTGTTACATAAATTACAAAACTTTTTGTAAATCCTTTCAAGTGTACTTATCGTAAAACTTTTTAATTGCCTTCACGTCCTCCAGCGGTAACAACCAACAACAATTATAGCAGAGCACTGCCAGCAGCAGCAACATTGAGTGTGGTAACTAATAAAATTTCTGTAGGTATTGCGAATAAATTTAGTTGGACCACCAACAGTATCAGTCAGCTCATCAGTTAGATCAAAATAAATGTATATATTTAACTTCATTCATATATAATAAGTGTAAGTAACTTAAAGTTGATTGTAGAAATTACTTAAATTAAAGGCATTTAGTAAATATCAGCCAGCATTTATGTTGCTGTAGTACATAGCTTAACAATTTAACACTTGGTTTAAAATTGCGCTCTTAAATGAAAGTGCTTTCTGGATATTCATAATATAAATTTTTGAATGTTAAATATGTACACTAGTAATATTCAAAATGACTTATTCTTTTCAGGGCCCATAACGGTTATAATTTATATAAAAAAAATCATGACTTAATCGTTATTTTGTAATTTTAATTTTTTCGATAACAATGTATCGTTATTCTTTGGTTTTTATGTTTTTGATCAAAAATAATACTTATTCTTGGATTTTTATTTTTTGGACCAACTTTGATCGATATTATTGTCACCGCCGACAAATTTGTTCGTGAATATTATGATTGGAAATTTGTAAATACAAGCAAAACGATTATTTTTGATCGAAAAAATAAAAAATTTAAATTAAAATATAACGATGGAACTTAATCGAAAAAATAAAAATTCAAGAATAACGTTTATTTTTTTATTGAAAAAACAAAAGACACAAAGTAACGATCATGCAATGATTTCCAACAACAAATATTCAGCATAATAATAGGGTCAGATTTGTATGTCATATGGCATCAGGATTAGATCGATATATTCGAGTTTTGTTTTGAATGAATTCTTGTCAATAATATTTTGATCCGAAAAAATCCAAATAATTGCTTCTGGTCCCTGCCATTTTTCCGTACGATAAAACGACTTTAGTCGACAAAGAACGATTAAATTCTCACTTTTATGCTAGAACTCCACACCAGCCTTTTCAGGCTTTGCCGCTTGCGCCTTTTATGCTTCAAAAGTTAAAATCCAATTGTATGAAAACACCTCCACAACCAATGTCCGAAAAGCCCAGAATGCCTAAAAGTAGCCTAATTTCAAAGTTTTCGCCGACTCTAGTCACAAGTAGCTATTTCGAATTTATCGATAACTCTTCCAACGTTTAAAAAAATTGAGACAATTAAATAAACAGAAACCTTTGATATAATGCTAGTGGGTCCTTGAAACAAGCCTACATTACTATAAATTAATTGAAAATGTTTTGGAAAAAGAAGGTTTACTCACCTTGGATTCTCTTTTTTTAATCGATAAATTACTTGACTGAAAATTTTTACTCTACACTTCTATGTAGACTTTTGTTCGATGAATGCACTGAAAGTTTACAGCAGTACAAAGCAATTTAGTGCAAGAGCCCCCACGAACGTGTGCAATTTAGCTTTATACTTCAAAAACAAATAAAACTTTCCATTCGTTGAAGAAAATTCCATATTTTTTAAATTTACTTTCTCTTATTTAATTTTTCTTGTGTATTCCCGTCAATTCAATATGTGCATTCACCGATCACACCTTTTGTTAAATGCAGCAATTGCGGAGAAATATCATCCCTGAACAACTTGGAAAATCACGAGGCCGGAAAAGACTGGTGGTGTAGAGTTCTAGTTCTATAGTGCACTTCAGAAACTATGTGACGCGACAGTGACTAACTTTGGATTAGAGAATGTCTATTTATCTATATTTAATAATTTTATCTAAAATTTATATATTTGTAAAAACAACTGAATAATATTATAAAACTCGACCACCCTAATATACTTTATAAGTACAAATACATCCACTAAAAAATGGCTTTTGAATTAATTGCTAATTGTATTTTCCGTTTCCTTTGAATTTCGGTATAGAAGATAATTCAATGTTTCATTTTAATTTTATGTAAATCTGTGGGTGTAGGTGGACATCCATATCTAGCTAGCTGACTTCACTGCTTAACTACAAATCTTTTTAGCTGCTGCTTGCCTGCACTTCCACATCTGCATTTGGTATATGAAATGAAATTAAAATGTGCATAGCTTGCAATTAAGCCGTTATTGTTCTAGTTTAGTAAATGAATAAGAACTTATGTTTGTGTGAGAATGAATAACTGCATAGAGAACTAGGCTAAATAAAGATGATCCTTAAATTTACAATAGTAACTTTTTAGTGAACTAGGTACATAGAAAGATTCGATTAAGAAATAAAAATATTTTTTCAAGTCGAAATTTATATATTACATATATAATATATAGGGGTTTGCATAGATCAGTTTTCCTTACAACAGAAATTCCGATATGCTACGAACTTTGTAATTTTTCATTTATGTTAATTCCTTGCGCAGGATTCGAACTCACTGAAAACGGGAATGCTGAGGGCAAACACACCCGGCTTTGATGATTAATAATTTAGTCAACTTCTTTTTTGTTTAATTTAGTACTACTTTAACTTATAAAAGGAAAAGTTAATAAGAAAATGATTTCACAACCTTAATTGTTTTTATAGTCTTGAAGTCGGTAAATCCATTTCGAAGTACAGTTTTCGAAATCCCGGACATAAGAAGTTATCAAAAATATTTCTCTGCCTGAGGGGGAAGATAATGTTTTCCGGTCCCTCAGCGTCGTGAGCGATTTGAAACGCTATCGCAGTGCATATAGTTTCTTCTAGTTCCCCAATAACTTTACAAAATTTTTGAGTTAGCAAATTTCTATATACATACATACCATTTAACAGTTACTGAATGTCTAGTTCTCATGAAAACAGTAAGCCACATTTCTCCTATTGTAAAAAAAAAAATAAAATAATTATTTTTCCCACTGACTTCTGTTGATTGACCTCAATGAGTGGGTTAAAGCCATTTCGGCTCCATTGATTTTCGTTTTGAAGAACTTAATTCGAATACCCGTTAAAGTTTGATAGCAGAAGCTGGACTCTTAATTGTTTATTTGTAATTATCATCAAAATTTTATCATCAAATTACCACCAAAATTTTGAACTTTTTAACCAGAGTTTTGTAGCCCATTTATTTTCAGTGTAATAAAGGGCCAAAAAATCTCAAGCATACTTTGCATGGAGGCGCCAAAAGACTGCATGCAAATATGGATTATGAAAATTCATTATTTTTTAAGAAAATTTGTATCCATTTTTTTCACTTTTGCCCAAAATTTGTAACTTGGATTTTAAGCGGGTTATATTGCTCATAGATTGATCTATATACATATGTAGAAACAAATAATTAAAATTCAAAAAATAAATATATCTTAAAACACCCATGCATTTCCTTTCGAGTATCAGTTAAATATCGAGGATTCCGTCGCAATGTTTTGTTCGTATTTCCAATTTCAAATTTCGCCAGAACTATATTTGTTTAGAAAAAATTGCGGTATAATATTTCTTAAGTTTTAAGTACACTCCAAAATAATCATAAGCGCCGGTATAATATCTCTGTGAATTATTTGGTATTTAGTAATTTTAAGAAATTCCAAACAATAACAAAATGTGTGGGTTCATCTTTTATGGCATATTCTTAATTAAATTTTCATTTGATTTAATGTTGTAATTTTTAATCTAATTTTAGCTTTCGACAAAATGTCCTTCAAACGAAACACAAATTATGCATATATATTTTGTACATACGAGTATGAGAGTAGATATAAATATGTACATATATCCACGCCCACTCAAGAGCTGGCAATGGCATCGTCTCACACTCTGGGAAAAACTCCCTACCGCTGTTCCTTTGTACATACATTTGCCTTGCCTTATGTCGTTATTACCTCACAACATATACATACACACTTTGTACACACATACTTACTTACATACTTCATATTTGTATGCACATGTACATATGTATATATTGAATATATATTCACATGCCAACCTGAATGTTAAGCTCGATAATTTCATTTGCGCTTTAGTTGATTTTTTAAAAGCTTCACATCAAATGAAGTTTCTGATTTCATTAATGTTAATTTTGTAGCATAACAAACGAGAAATCTTATTATATATTTCCATCGTGCAAGGACACTCAAGAGAAAAATGTTCGCTTTCTACGACTAATAAATACATACATACATATATACATATGTACTATATACATATGTATTTATGTCCACATATACTTACAAATAAGTATAAACATATATGGGTAGTTAAAAGGATTCTAACGTGCGAAAAAATCGATTTTTACTTTCTTGCCAATCTGATAGAAAAAGGTACTTAAACTCTTTTCAACATAAAATACACAATTTTAAAATAAAAATAATTTTTATTTGGGTTCTTTATTTTTTTTACGACTGCTCTTTAAAATAGAATGCTAAGACTGTAAAAAAGTTTCAAATATTCAGTTTCTGCCTAGAATTTTGCACAACAATTTCAAGATCTTCATCGTCTGATTCCGGAATAAAACACGAAATACCTAGACTCATATCTAAGTAGAAAAACTTCCAAACATTTTTGCATACTCATGTAAAAATTTCTTTTATGACCTTATTAAACTCGGATTTTTTTTTGTTTGAGTGATTTTGAAATAAATGGTATCTGAGCGAAATATTTAGTTTGGGAGCATATATTTAGTAAAATTTTACGAGGATTTTATTGTAGAACACTTTAATCCATTTGCTCTCTAACAAAAATGTCTGAATGAAATGAACTTGAGAGGTAGTTGGAGGGTTAAAATGTTCTAAAGAATTATTCTACGGAAAATTACAAATGGGGACTTCTCAGACAAAATTGGTGCTTAATTAAAATAAAGTTTTTGTCTAAGACGACCCCTAGTAAAAGTGTTCGGCGAGTTCACTGGTTTGAAGCGAGAAATTAACTTTTCACTGAATTGTTCTTGCAATGATCAAAGACTCATAGCTCGATGAGTTGTATAACAAAGAGCGCCAGTGGGAGGCGAGACACAGTCACGCTCCGGTTTATGGACGTACCCGTTAAAATAGTGATTGGTCCCATCGCTGAACAAATTTTTGATCGAGATCCCGTACTTGGGAACCCCTGATCGACCTACAACAAAAATCTTTGAAAATTGAACACTTTGCTAAATGTTTTTTTTATTGTCTCCTAAGACATTTGAGGTATTCACAATACATTGTATCGTATCGTGTCATAAACTGATTTCAAAAATTTAAGGTTGTGCGAATTTCTCTCTACAATTCAACAATAACAAAAACAAAAAAAGATTTTTTGATTTTACGACGCGTCACGCCATTTTGTGAATACCCTAATTGTGCAAAATTTTACTGGTATTGAAAAAAACTTATATATTTAACTGCTCATATCTTTTTTGTGTGAAATTATTTTTTTACGATTTTAAGAGCAAAAATATGTGGAAATAATCAGTCAATTAGGATAAATTTACTTTAGCTCGAAGCTAAAGCTTTTAGAGAAAACGAGTTGCATTTTGTATGCATTTTGGAACATTTACCTTGAATCTATTTATTTAGGGCGTAAATACTGGCATGCTCCTTTGACCTCACATTATTTATCAACTATCATCAGAATAAATTTGATATAATTGACATGAGTAAACTAAAAAATAAGATCGCTGTAAGGTTGGCAACATTTTCAACTGCCCATCCCTGTATAGATACCATCTGACATATAAGCGGATTTCGTTTACTTAAATTTAAATACAATTTTTTTATCTTATTTCCCTTTTCACTTTTATCTCATTTTATATATTTTCCCTGCCGTTTTATATGTACCTTTCACCTGCATTTCTATCATTATAGTATGTAAGTATTTTATTGCACCTCATTTTATTTCGTAACTATATTATTGTTGGTATATTGTGAATCGAAAATAAATCTTTTTAATGTTAATTTTTAAACTTAAACGTTACTAAAACTTCTCTCCAAAATTTATGTGCAAGTATGCACCAACTCATATAAAATTAAAATTGGACTTTAAATTTGACCAACTTTGCTGCTTTGGCTGTATTATTAAAAGCAAGTTCGTATCATTTCCCGCACATTCCATTTATTGTTGTTGCATTTTATGTGAAAATTTTAGTTCTTGTTATTGCCAAGTCTGTGCAATTTCGTATGCTATAAATTTGCTTCAAGTAATATGTGCAATATTACGAAAAGTTGGTTGGCGGTTGAAAGGATCGCAAGCGGGTAATATTGTGTGGTGGATGATGGCTGTGTAAATGGTTACAACGCGGTTGTCCTGTAAGCTTGTCGTGTACACATGATGAGAGTGGATGAATCGTTGGATTATTAATTAAATTTAATAAGATTTTTAATGGAAGAAGAATTTTTAATGACAACATTTATTTACATATTAATTAATTAATTTAATTTATATTTACAGACGTACGTTAAATAATGGACAGTAATTGTCTCAATCATCTGCTGGATGAGAGACATCGAAAATAATCGCGGTTTTGCTATGCTATGTAAATCTGATCTTATTTTTGCTGTGAAGATTTTTTATTTTAAATCGTTCCATTATCATTATTCTGTGATTTTTATTAGATACTTTGTTATTTTTATTTTGTTTTCTAATTTTTATTTTTTCGATCAGGCTTTTTGTGTTCATTATGGTCGATTAAATTTAAATCCAATTATAACGATCAAATGTGCTCGGATCATTTTATGTCCAATAATAGCTATTATTCTTGAATGATAAAATTAATATGCAAAAATAATGATCAAATTTGATCGGAAATAAAAAAAAATGATGAAATATCGATCAATTATGATCAAACGAGTGAACTTGATCGAACAAATTGTATAATTATAATGATTAAATACACCATAATTTTTTTTTTATAAAAGTTATAACGAAGTTGGGACTGGAGTTTGAATTACCCATTATAAATATAACATTATTATTAACAACCTTTTATTGTACCCGATTTGCAAAAGAACGCTCCAACTCTGACAAAATTTTCTTTAGTTGCTTAAGCAATCCTGTTGGCGTTCTTTCATGAAAGATGCCATTTGTTTAGTGATATATAGGAATGGATAATAGTTATACTAACAAATTTCAGGCTGATGTGGTTATATATTTAAAAAATCTATGCAAATAAAATCGGATGAGGTGTTAAAATGAAATTTCCCATATATTTGTTTAAGGCTCATTCACAACAGCGCAGTTTTCTTCACTTCCCAGCTCGCATACTTTTCCGACTTAGTGTTGTTGCTTTACTTGTATTTTGTTATACTACCTAGTGTTCTTTTGCAACTCGGTTACAAAGAAACGGGTCCAATATCCGAAATGTTTTTCATGTTGAATAAAAATTCACGAAATTAGAAAAAAAACAATGTCGACAGGTGAAAAAAAAATTTCGGGTATACAGTCCTTAAGCTGTACAATTTTAAGTTCGAATATTTTTTAATAAGATTTATTGCAAAAAAAAAAAAACAAACAATAAGTTAGTAATAATGTTGTATGGTGTAGATATGTAGGCCTAAAGTTCTTGATTCTAAGTATAGTTACACTTTTTTGTAGCACTGCATTGTTACTTATTCTTTCAATCGACATAATGTGGTAGGCTTATGAGGCATTTGTCTAAATGTTTCATTAACATACACAACAAGGCATACATATACTGCCTAGATATTCAAATAAAATGAGTTAAACGAAGAATGAAAGAATTATATTTCTCACAATACCGATGATAACTAAGCAAAAAGAAAAAACTTATGTATTTTTTAAGCTTACATACTGCATTTACTAGAATAGCTTCTAAATAAATAAAAATAAAAAAAAACACATCAAAAAAGCCAGTGATAAAAAATTTAATCAAAATAGCAGAAACAGTCTACATACAAAAATAACAAAAAAGTTATAGAAATAAAAATGGTAAAGTAGTAAATTAGGGTGTATCCCTCCCCATACAAAAAAAAAATCGGATTTGTTAAATTCATTATATTCAATACATCAAACAAAATATTTCGGAAATATATTAAGATTTTTTATCTTTTTTGAGAGGTAGGTTTAAAAAAAGCTTTAACTTGAACTCAGCCAAACCTTTACCGATTTATACATATAAGGTAAAGTTATTTTCCCGCGAATTTTATTAATTTGCAAATAAATCCATTCGCGTTCCAATTTTTCGCATATCCCATTATTATGATTCCTTTGGACAAATTCTCAAATATTTTTTGGTAGACCTCTTGAACTATTTTATGGTGTTCTTTAATTTTTAAAACGCTATTTTAATTTTTTTAGGCACATATTTTCAAATCGGTCTGGATCGTCCTAGTATATTTCTAAAATATTTTAGCGGAAGTTTTAAAACATATCCAATTTTATAATTCCGGAGGAAGACCGCGAGTTTTTTTTTGTGACCCACCCTAATGTACCTACGTACCTATATATGTATGTACATAATTATACATCTACCAACATAAAACGCATATCTTGGAAAAAATACAACATACATAAAGCGAATCAAAGGCAATATAAACAAATACAGCGAAAAATTAAACTGAACAAATAAAAGAAACTGAGTCGGAGGGGAAAAAAGGAATTCGTTAACGACTTGACATGCCGAAATTAATGGCATGTCTGACAATAATTAAACAACAAAGAACACTCAAGACTCCGCGGCGTCGACAACGATAACAACAACAGCAACGTATATACATATAGTATATATGTACAACAAAGAGAAGATTGACAGCATAGAATTCGCATGCGCGCCATCTGAACGAAAGTTTATCTCAGCATTTCAAGCTCCAGCAGAAGGTACAAGTTTTCGGAACATACATACGTACGGACATACTACATACATACAGATATGGAAGTAAACATACATATGTATGTAGATATATAAACAGCCGCTAACTGGGGGGATCAACAAGAGCAGCACAAACTACCAAGCAGCTATTATACGAATATTTAGAAACAGCACAACACAGCAGCAGGCAACAACAACAAATTGACAATCAACTTTTGCTGAAACGAATTTGGAGCGCAAAAATAAATAATTTTGCATTTTAAATGGAACGTAAATGCTGCATCAGCTGAATGGCAAACTTCTTAAGTTTGTGCACTTTGTTTGCTGTTGTTGTTGTTGTTGTTGTTGTTAAGTCAAATTCGTACAACTCAAAGGAAGGATCAGATCAAGCAGCGAGATCTGTTATTGTGGAAATATGTCAGCCAGCGCAGCAGTGAAATCGACAGACACGATATTCGTACTTGTTTTTGAGTTGCTATGGGTTGTTTTACATTTTGTTTTTTTTGTTTTTTTTTTACAAAATTTCGTTCTAGTTATTAAATTTTGCTTAGCGCATTTGTTCCAGGGATATGAAGTAAAAGTTGCAAGATGATGAGAAATAAATGAATTTCAGCTTTGCGTATCTGTGCTGGTACTTGTTTCTCTACATATGTACATATGTACATACATACAAATATATTCAGAATTTAAATTAAGGGATCATAGCGAGATTTCTTGGGAAAGTCTAATTTATTGTTGTTTGCATACATCTTGAATTAGTTGGCATAACACAACGTGACGAAATAGCCAGCGGAAGTGTTTTCAGATGCTATGCAGTTATAAAGGCTGGTACACATATGTATGTAGACGCTCACAAGGTCCAATTTACTCAGCAATTGAAGGCACACGACCATCCGCTCCATTACCGCTTCACAGTTTGGGATTTAGAGCAGGACGTGATGGATGGGTAATTTTTGTTGAAAAAATTGTCGTTTCTAAGGTAGAGTATTTTCATCTTAGAGCCTATGGTTATGTCGAGAAGCCAATGCATACTCCGAGAGTGACTGTTTGGTGTGGATTTTGGAGAGGTGGTATGTTTAGTTCGTTTTTTTTATGAAAATGCCGCTGAAAACGCCGTTTCGGTCAAGAGTCAACATTACAGAGGCATAGTAAAAATTTTTTGTAGCAGGTAATTGAAGATATCGGTTTGGTCGATGTTTTGCGCACCATGCTCTTGAATCACGTTATCAGCTGTTTCGGCCAATCGATTTTTTTTGTGGGGTGCCGTGAAGGACCGATGATTTGCGAACAATGCATTAACCTGGATCCCTTAAGGCGAATAACCACAACCCGTCGAGAAAGTTTTGGAAAACTGGGTTAACAGGATGAGCTACTGCGGATCTTTGCACTTTCGAATAAATCACTAACATTCCGAAAAAAAATTTACTATAATAGTTTATATAGTTACTGAAATATCGTAAGTTTTGTTCTTTCGTTTTACCATTATGTAGGGTATAAAAATATGTGGTTAAAATTTCAGAAGCCATTTTGAATTATAACGGTTTTATTATCGAGAATGCGCAATAGTTAAAAAATATCTACTCAATACACGATATTTTATTTTTTTATTATTTTTGTTTATTATATAAATTTGAGAATGTTTGTAACGATAACCCACTCAAGGTTTTGAATTTTAATAACTTTTTTTTAATTAAACGTTTTCGTAAAGCAATAGAGTAGCATACTTATTGTTTTAATTTTTTGTTTAAAGAATATTTATCACTCACTTAATATACAAAAAAACTTCTTTCATCAGAGTTATGAAATTCATTACATTTTAAGATAACGAACTAAATATTTCACAAATACATATGCATCTTTGTAAGATTTAGGAGAGCTGGACTGCTTTGAAATTTAATTCATATCTGGTGCTTTTTATAAATAAAATTTTTTTTTAAACATCATAAATCTGTTTACATTTTTTAATAATTACAAATGGCGCTAGAGATGATAAAACAGCATAAGCTTAAAAATATTTAAAAATTCGTTCAACGGAACCATAGCAACGAAATTTTGGATACCGTTTTTGTCCTTGCTTGTAAGATTGGTTTTTGAAAAACTTGAATAACTCAGCCGAAACTTCAACGAATTAGATTTATAATATATTATTGGAAATATCTTTCCTCGCCCTTGTATGCATAATCATTGTTATGATTCCGTTGAACAAAGTTTTAAATATTTTTAAGCATACCTTTTAACCCTTGAGTGCATGCTATTTTCTTTCGGTTAAAAAAAATGTATATGGAAGCTAAAATTACACAATTTACGAAAATGCAAACGAAAACGAAAAAAATTTTGTTTTAAGATTTTATTTCAAAAAAATGGTTTGTTGTATATCTGCGAAATCATCTGCTATTTTAAGTAAATACCAAATCCACTTAAAAAAAGTAGTTAACTTGCCATTGAATTATCGACCTGTATATGTACATATATATTAAAAAAAAGTATTTGTATACACTTGTTTTTATATGTCCACAGTGACCAACCGCGAAAGATTAAAGTAAAGATGTGATATTTGAATCAAAAATGACAAATAAACCAAAAAAAAAAATGCTGAAGAACATAAAAAAAGCGTTGATGTTTGTGATTTATCTAAAACATTCTACATTGGCACAATATTCTTATTATAACATACAATTTAAGGGTATGCTGCAGTTCTGCCACAGTATGAATTTAAGGGTTAAGCTTATATTGTTTTATCATCGCTAGTGGTATTTTTAAATATGAAAAAAATAATACTGCTTGTATTTATAAAAAACTATATTTTAGGAGACATTTTCGCATAATCTATTTTGTAATTCCGGTGGAAAACCTGCAACTTCTTTGGTGAGGAACGAAAGTTGAATCCAAGTGTAAATAATTTGTGTTAGTACAGAAATATGTACATAAAAATTAAAACGTTGTAATTCTAGAACGGGTATTTGCTAGTAAATATAAAATTTCAAAACCTAATATTTATGTGGATTACTAATGAACGATTTCAGAGGGCAAAAGAAAATACCGTTGCATGAACAAAAAAAGGTTTCATTTTGTATTTTTTTAATTCTATAAATAAATATGAGTGCATACATATGTACATTTGTGCTTCATCCTACATACATACATAGATTTTATGTTACGCCTTTCAACTATTTACACAAAATTTGCAGCATTCTTCCACTTTCTGCTTTAACTATTTGAAATATTTAACACATATTTCTTCAATTAATATTATTTTTCGCATATTTTTTGTTTTTTTCTTTGTTTTGGCTTTTTGTTTGCTTACTGGAATACAACACTTTTGTAAAACTAATTGGGGAGAAATACTCAAAGTGGCATGCAATCATTTATAAGTATTTTTTGTTTTTGCTGTTATTTTCCGCAACGACAAAAACGTCAAGCATAGATACTGGCAAAAAAAAAAAAAAACAAAACAAAAATAACACAAGAGCAAAAATAAATAAATAAAGCAAAAAAAAATATAAAAAAAACAAAAAACAGCAAATATAACAAACACCAACAACATTGCCAAAGGTACAAAATAGTAGTTGGTAATAACAAAAAAAAAAAACACAACAGTAAAACGCTTCACTGCAGCTGGTTGTTTGGTTGGAAGAGATACTCGCTGCTGCTGCTGCTGGCTGGTAGCTTCGTGGCAATATGCATCCGCTTATTTAACTCCATACCATTAGTTGGCGTAGCGGCGACCGTTTGCATTACATCGTTAAGTACTTGGCGATCGCTGCAGAATAGCACATGCACAAAACTATGCATTGTATATGTGTGTGTATATATGTAAGTATGTATGCTATTATTTATAGCATTTTCTTGGGTCTGTGTCGAATAAACATATACATATGTACATATATACATAATATATATACAAGTTTGTATGGGAACGTTTTGGAGTGCATTGTGCTGCAAACTGTTGACATGCCTATCAATGAGCGTAGATCATTTCATTTGTTTTTAATTAAAACAGCTTAAATTAAAACAAAAACAAACAAACTTACCTAGCAAGTAATAACGAGCACAGAAAAACCTGTTCTTTATTTTATGCATTTTTAGTAAGATGAAAAATGAGCTGGAAAAATGGCAAAACTAATTGTTTTAATTGCGGATGAATGGTTAAATATGTAGATAAACAAAATTATAATAATTGAATTGCTGCATAGTTTTTAATTATTAACACTACTTTTTTTTTGTAATAAAATGGAATGAGCGAAGTAAACAGGCAAATTATGTTAATGTGAAAATTTTATTTTGAAGAAATACTCAATTGAAATTGCTGGAGAAATAATGCATGGCAAATAATCTACGAGGATATGAATGAAAGATATATTCTGGTGCTATTCTGCATGTTATCGAACATCTTTTTACCGGTAAATTTTATTACCGAAAGTTGTAATCACTTTAGTAACCCCAAAATCTCCCGAAAATGGTAAGTTGTAGAAAATGCAAAATATTGCCTTTTTCACGGGACACTGTTGCCACTTTTCCGCACTATTTGTTCAAAATTTACGGTAAATAAGGTTCAGTTTCTTTTACTTTTTACTTTTTACTATTTATTTGTTCCCCGCCGTTACTACATATCTGCAAAACATGTTGTTACCAAGCGATGTGATGGTAAAAAAAATTCACTGGCAATAAGTTGGGGCAGAATGCAAAAAGGGTGTATAAGTTGTCACAGCTTTTTGTTATAGGTAACGACAGTTTTGTTACCGTTGCAGAATAGACCTGTAATAAGTAATAAAATCATAATTAAAATAGAGGTTAAGTGCAACTGTAATTTTAGGGCCGGGATCATAAAGAAATCTATAGGCTCATATGTAGTAAAACTTCCAAAGCATTTCGTATTTTCAAATAATTTTTAATTTTCATAGTCAAAAAAAAGGTAAAAGACATAGGTGAGTTTGGATTTACAGTTTCCCAAGCTTGGCTACTTTTGTTTTTAAAAATTTACAATCTCTTTCAAGCTCAGTCTTCTTTGTTAATTTTTTATAAAACCTTAGTTTGTTATACACCAGAAATTATAGAAAATTATATATGCAAACTTTGTACATAATTTTAAAAAATGTAAACAATTTTCATCAACATTTCTAACTCTTTAATTTGAGTTTCAATAAAATTTTTTTGGTATGCCAAAACAGCTCATTTAGTTCAAGCATAATAAAAATGTGGAAGTCTGAAGTACCTAAAAACTTCTATTGATTTTTTTTTTACAAATTTTCTGTAATTTTGGTGATCAAGTTTTTGTCATAATCGATCGAAATACCATGTTTTTTTGGAAAGAAACTTCTTATAATAATAATTAAATTATATTAAAATAATTGATAAGTTAAATGAAGTCACGTCCAATGGGCGCCAACAAACGCGGTTTAAGAAGGCTTCATTACGAATATATGTTTGAATATGGTTGCCACCTGTTTAAAAAAATGAACGCAGTTCAATTAATAAGCTAACTGCGATATAATTCATTATTGGTGTAAAACAAAGGGGGCTTAAACGAAAATATTATGGAAGAGAATTGCCAACTGTTTGAAATATTAAATTTATAATACATATTAATGAAATATTACAATACTAGTGACGAATAAATTAAAAACTAGTAGAAAATAAGTTCGTGCAAAGGAGTTATATGTAAGTAAATATATTAGAAACCTTTCTTTAATTTCAGCAACTTTTTTTTTACGAAAATAGCTTCATAATATACATAGCTGATAATTGGTATCTTTAAACTTTCTATACATAGTGAGCAAAAAAGCTTGCCGAATTTTTCACCACCCCCATTGCGCTTTAGTTGTATTACCGATATATACCGATAAAATATCGATCGAGATACCGAAAACGAATACAAATGTTACCACTACAAAAAATAACTAATCTGGATTGAAGAAAAACATAAATAAAAAAAGGAAAAGTTAGAATGAATTATCGTTAAAGAAATGTGGCTTACTTTTGTAGAAAACCCAATTTATTCTACGGGATTTGAAGAAAAGATTTTAGTACTGAGAACAATTTTCTATGGTACCGATATGAGATTTTTTCGGAGAGCAACACGGTGAACTGAATACAGAAGGTGACCGTTAGTGGTAGCGCTACTTTGGTTTTGCCGATTTTGACAGTTCTCAAGTCCAAGTAGAGGGAGCTTTATTCCAAAATGGCAGCGAAGGCAAATTTTTTTTTACACTTAAGCAAAATTAAAATACGTTTTTCACTAAAAAATTGGAGGCTATACATTATTCTTTCTTTCGTATCCTTTGCTTACTGGATTTGGGATATGTCACTTTGGTACGGAACGCCGCGATCTTATATTCTATTATTCTTAGGAGTGCAATAATCTCTCTCTGTAGTAGCAGAGTAATTGAAATCTATTGCAAATAAATTAATTTGATATATTTTCTTTTCAAAGTTACAAAGGCACCAAGTTTCACGTCAAAACTTTGTTAGCGAAAAGTACAAGCACATCGAGTAAAACAGTATCGACCAAATTTCTAGCCATGTATCTACCCCGTAGTACTTTTACCAGAGCGTCTGAATTA
This sequence comes from Anomoia purmunda, assembly GCA_951828415.1. Classification (NCBI taxonomy): domain Eukaryota; kingdom Metazoa; phylum Arthropoda; class Insecta; order Diptera; family Tephritidae; genus Anomoia; species Anomoia purmunda. Next base: position 26,657,215 of record OX639996.1, on the reverse strand, counting down.
AAATCGATAAAAACTTTGAACGAACAAATATGTACATATGTACATACATATGTACGAGCATATTCCTAGCCATCCACTTTGCTCGATGTGCCGTAATGCAATTATGCGGGGCTTCTTCTTTTTAATTTATATGCAAATAAAATACTTCATACAAAAATAGAGTTTATAATAAAACTAAACAAGAAGCAAACACAAAGTACATACATAGATACATATGTACATGTAATGGCAGATTGTGTATGTACATATGTGTATACATTTTATAAATACATATTTACTTATGTGTGTAAAGAAGAAAAATGGCGTCACGAAAATGCAAAATTCAAAATGGAAAACGGAAAATATAGAATACAAAATGCAAAATTTTCGGAATATGGAAAATTAGTGAGACTCAAATATGGGTGGGGGGGAGAGAGAGAGAGAGAGAGAGTACATATCGGGATACCAGTAAGCGGTGCATGAGGGTGGGGATGGGATGTGTATGGTTGTGTGGTTGACCTGCGTTTTACCGGCGATAAATATGTACATATTTATGCTTGTATATATTTAGTATGTACATAAGTTGTATATTTGTTATTTTTGGAGCTACATATATGCAAACATGTAGGTACATATGTATGTAATATATTTTGTTGTAGTGCATTTTATTTAGCATAATTGTATGCTCGTAAATTTCAAGTTGATTTTGTTTTGCTTTATTTTGTTGTTGCTATGGTGGGGTCATAAATAAACTAGCAACAACAGCAGCGATTGTAATCATAATAATAATAATAATAACAACAAAAGCAACAAAAACAACAAAAGCAAGTAACAAAAAACCTAAAATGTTTCAAACAAAATTATACAAAACAAAAATTATTTTACTTAGCTCGTTCACAGATACGGCGTGGACGGCATGTAGTAAGTATTTTACTTTGTATATCCTCAGCAAAGCAAAAATTAAGCAAAGTTAGGTGGCAGCAATGAAAATACATAAATAACCAAAAATTCGATTTATAGCGACATATTTATGCAAATATGCGTGTGCTTGTGTTTTTTGGATTTTTTTTTTGAATTTATGTTTTATGGTGTTGACAAAAAAGTCGGTCGGGTGAGCACTTAGATTCACCACCACCATAAATTATAATTTATTATAACAGGATTTTAATTAAAAACTAACTCGACAATAAACAAAAGTGGTTTGTAGGCAGTTTCCAAGGAAGGAAAAATGATAGGAAGTTTTGTAATTTTGCAAGCAGCATTGTGGGGCTCGTTTGGAAAATGCAAACATAAATGATGACTAGGAGTTTTGTTTTTAAATTTATTTTGTAACATCGACAGCCTAAGTATTTACAATCTAAACAAATAATTTAGAATAATTTGCATATATATGTAGCCTTACACAGTCGTACACTCGTAACTTACTCCTAACGTGGGTCTTGTAGAATATTCACGAATTTAGAAACTTACCTGAAAATAGAAGAAAATAAATAAATATTAGTAAATGTACAATATGTTTTTAAACTTAAATTTTATAAAGTGTATTTGATTGTTAATAAAAACTCAAGTTAAATTTTTTCAGGTGCCAATAGTATTCAACATTTTTTCTAGGCGCTCGTACAGTTACACAAAAAAACAATCATGCAGTTTTTTTTTTAAATACTCCCAATCTTTTCCGATTTTCATACAATTTTTACTATAAATATCTTTTAAACTCCGCCAGGTTATAGAACGTATATTAAAATGCTACCGAGAAAAGAAATTCCACGATTTTATTCAAAAATTCCAATAAAAAACCTTCAGCGGTTCAGAGAAATATTGCAAGGAGAATTATTTTGGAAAATTACAGTCCAAAAATATTTGAAATAGTGTTGCCAATTATGTATCTAAAAACTGAAAATAGCATAAAAAGTGTAAATAAAATATTACAATATTGATATCAGACGGAAAAGATATACGATCTAACAACGAGTCGAAATTATTAAAATTTACTACCGAAATTCGGAGTCAATGGCCTCAACTTTAAAAGAGCGCTACGTCCAATTTATGGTCGTCGTCATTTTTGGCTGAATGGCTTCGTTAATAAGCACACGTACTCCATGAGTCAACATTGCATCCCGAAAAAATTACGGTTTGGTGCGGTGGCGTCATTGGGTCGAACTTCTTCCGTGATGATCAAAACCGGCACGTTACTGTGAATGGGAATCGCTATCGCTCAATGATAACCGAATATTTTTGGCCCGAATTGGGTGATATGGACTTGGCCAATACGTGATTCCAACAGGACGGCGCCACAAGCCACACAGCGACTGTCACAATCGATTTATTGAAAACCCACCCAAAACGTGTTATCTCACGAAATGGCCCAGTCAATTGGCCGCCTCGGTCGTGCGATTTGACGCCGTTAGACTATTTCCTGTGGGGCTACGTCAAGTCTATGGTCTACGCGGTCTACGCCAACAAGCCAGCGACGATTGATGAACTTCGTACGAATATCGAACGTGAGATTGCAGCAGTATCGACCGATTTATGCTTGAAAACCATCGAAAATTGGGTTCAGCGTCTGGACTTCTGCAAGCGTGCCCGTGGTGCCCATGCAAAAGAAATCGAGTTCCATACATAATGGCATCGAATGTACTTTCACAAAAATAAAGAATTTACTTCATATCCCAAACCATTTCTGTTTTATGTAAAAAAACTTTTGTAGCGTTCCTATTGAAAAATCCTGTATTTGTAAGGTGAATGCACATTAAAATGGTGCCCTAAGTATAATATAGAAATAACGTTATTATACGAAAGCTTTAATCTGACGATATTTTAACTTATTTTATCACCTATGCAAGAAATTTAATCGAACTAAAAATTTAAGTTGAAATCGCGCATAATTGATAGTAAATGCATGACTCTTGACAGAATTTTTCACAAAAAACTTTTTCGAATAGATTTTCAGGCCATACATTGTACAGTTAATTTAAAACATTCAAATAAGGTTTATTTCGAGAAACGATTTAGTCGTGCTGCAACTTAAAAATAGTCTAACTAATTATTTAAGTATTAATATTGATTTTTTTTTTGTAGATGGAAACTCTGTTCAAAAATATTTGTAGTTTACATTTTTTTTAAATACCTATCGGTTGATTACCGTACCCCTTCATATTTTAAACACAGAAAAGGGGTTTTTACACATAGATCGCTTCTCGACATGCTATTCGAAGACAATTGGGTGATTCACAAGGTATCATAATGTGTAATAAACCATAAAATCATAAAATTTTAAATTTCAAAAGTTATGTTTTTGAAACATGTAAGCAATTTTTTTTTTTATTTTATGACTTCATGACTTACAACACATTATGATAACTAGTGAATCACCCAAGTTGAGTTATTAAAATTATTATAATCAATATTGTTAAGAATATTATAACTATTGTTATTACAATTGCTGCTATTATTTAATTTTATTAACATTTTTATCGTCATATTGACATATTTTTTCTAAATAGCTTTACCGACATTTCGTGTCATCGCATGAGGAACGGCATAAAAATCGCAATATAGTAAATGCAACCTTTCGTTACTAATGAAAACCGAAAAATAATTAATGTAGAGTTTGCATGTTTAAATAGTGGCACAAGGGACAACAACAACCACAACAACCATAAAAAACTTCCTTTCAAACTCCCCATGATAGTAGTAATTTATTTTAGTAGTCTGTGTGGATTGCCACCCTAAAATGTAAAAATAAATTACTAAAAACAAAAAACGTTTAACGCTCACGCGACTTCAAAATACACCAACAATAAAGCGTTCAACGCAATGCATTATTGGTGGTTAGTTTGGTTTTTGATTTTTTTTTTTGCCGAACAAAAACTAGTAATTAACTTTTGTCACGTTTCTGTTAAATTTCGAATGGGTGACTTAATGGTTTCTGGTGTTTTTGTTTGTTTTTTTTTTGTGGTTAGATTATATTAGAAGATGTCTGTTGTAGAACTCAAAACCCCAACAAGATGTGTATATAATGTGTGTATGGCAAATGAAAGATGCACATGTGAATCTTCATGGAGTACCTTGACATTGTTATCGAAATAAGTTAAGGATATTTTTTTTTACAAAAATATGTTAAAAAGGGATTAAGTTTAGTTTATCCTATACACTTTTCACATCTTATATTGTATTTATGTACATAGATATGTATAAAAACAAATCCGAGTACAAATGCATATAGAAATATAAAGGCGATAAGTTTAGTGATTACACAATACTTTGATGTCGATAACGATAGTTATATCGATAGTCTTATTTACTATTGTGATATCGACGACAATGGGATGGGTTGTGACTACGATAATAAAGACAATAATCGTAATAATAATGTAATCGATAATTTTTTCCATAACGATAACAATAAATATAATGACAACAATTTAGCTTTCGCCTACGATAATAATATTAAGAAATATCGATAAAAATACAGAAAAGATATGTACGTATTTATTAAATTATTTATAATGATTTTTATGTACTACCATTTTTTATAAAAACTTCGTTCATTAAAGTACATAAATCAAGACTTCAAATTGTTTTTACAAAATTCACAAAAATTGGAGAAATTTAAAAAAAAATATATGATAAAATTTTCAATATTTCCCAGTATCCAGTTTTGTAGCTCATACAATTTTGAAAAACCAAATTTTATTTGCCGTTATATGGAAAAAATGCACAATAACTTCGGCAAAATAAAATTTTAGAACTAAACGGGAATTTTGAGGCACTTAAAACTTTGATTTTTCTACAATGAAGTTCACTGACTACTGCAACATTTTCTGAGAACTGATTACAAATTTTGAAAATTTTATTTTATTTTTTAAGAGTGTATTGAATTTTTGTTAAAAGTTTGAAACTTGAGTTTTATGATTTTGGTAATATAATGAACTATAGTTTTGTACAAAATTTACGAAAAAATTTTATATGAGTAAAATTATGTAATTTGTTGAATTTTTGCGAATTTTGCAAAACGCTTGATATTTGAGATATATATGATATAAATGTAAATGTACTGTGTCTTTATAAAAAATTAACGAACAAATTTTTCATTAAAAACTTTATGATTTTTTTTGAAATAGCCTCTGTTTACATTAACTTGACGCTAACTACACATCTACATATGTTGCGAAGTGTGTTTGCATAAGAAAAATGGTAAAGGAATACAATTGTTTAATTTATTTTTTCAAATACAAAGTTTTTATATGATGCACATTTTATGACTGTGATTACTCATTACGATTACTCATTATTTATATTTAGTAAAATTATTATTTTTATTTACTATAATTTGTACTCTTATTTATTAATGTCTGCAAAGGATATTGTACTAGTTTTATGCAAGTGCATTTTTTATCTAATCTAATAACATCATTGCGAGTTTAAAAATAAGTGCCATAAAAACTTAACACGCTGATATCTATTTTATACTGACCAGCGGTACGTAAATCCCAAAGAGTGTAAATATTGTTATCTAACATTTATACTCCTTAGTTAAACAAGAGGATATTTTTCCCAAATAGCGTATTGTTTAGTAAGAAGACGGAATAATTTGAGTCCAGTTAATTTAATAAAAAAAAAAATTATCGAAGAGTTTGATATTCTTCGGTCCATATCGATATTTACTTTGAAATTTATTTTTCATCTAAAAAATTTAATTTGCCATTTTAAAATTATCGGGTTTATCGCTGTGAAAGAATGTATTGAAAGAAGAAAGTCTGCGAAATGGAAAATATTTTCTTAATAATATGAAAAAAGTTTTTCTATAAAAAGCAGCCGTTCCAATGAAATTTGAGTTAACACTCTTGGAGCTCATTATTCAATTTACCACAGCAGAGTTTATAAATAAATTTAAGTTTTTAATTTAATTAAACAATTTTGTTCAGAACGATACATTGGCACATTGATATACATTGGCATATTGTATGCAATGAATTATATCGATTCATAGTATCGATAATTTCCTACCTATTTCAGCACAACTTCTTTATTCAGTCAAATCCTTAGTTCCACAAGTAATGAGTATTTTAACTTGACTTCAATTTAACATCAAAAGAAAGATGTCATGGCCGAAATAAAGAAAGAAAACTTAAGGTTACTTGGAACCAAAGCACATTGATTAAATAGCAGTAGAACAGCTGCTTGGATTTTTTCTGTTTATATTGGTCTCTAAACTGTCAAATTTCGTTTACTTCTTCACTTTCAGTCTGTTTTCCAACACGGAATTAAAATGTTTTACGGTCAATCATAATTTTTGATTTTTTCTTAGCCGACAAATAATAAATATTGAGACCTAATTTTTGCTTTTTATCTAGCATGGAAAATTTGATGGACAGAATTGAGAAACTCAGCAAAGGTCCAGGAAATTCAAACTACACATAGAAAACTAGTTCTTAGACTAAGTATTACAAATTTAGCTCGTACCCTCGTCCAATGCAGAGGGATGAATCTGGCAGCTTTTCATTAAAAACTTAATATGTACACATGCTCAGTCAAAACATACATACTTATATACATACTTATAAATTTAGTATGGATGTAATCATTTTGGGCTGTCATTTGGCCAGTTAAAAGTCATGACTCAAACCGAATGTCTACAATTTGTGCAAAAATTTCGTTTCGCTCAGCTGATGCAGGAAATGCCAAAGCAAAATTTAAAGTTGAGTCATTATGTGATGATGTCTCATTGAAAATGTGGTGAACACAATGCGGAACGTAGAGGGTGTACGGGAGTTTAATATGAGCGCAAAATTCAACAAATTCTTATTTGCTATTCGTTCTGACTACTTAATTAATTCAGCTTTCAAATTCTTTCGGCTGTATGCTGGCGTGCGCTGTAAATACAAACATTCATATGTATCTATTTTTATATGTATCGAATTGTACATATAGTATGTATGTATAAAATTTGATTTTGTCAGTGCCTTTTTTGTTTAATGTTTTTATTTCGATTTTCGACTGATTTTCGTGTTAATTATAAATTTTGAACACCTGCGCCAACGACTCCAATGCTATGTATGAACTTATTATGCATGTATTTATGTTAGCAGCGACAACAAAACGCTCAAAATTTATTGACAATGCGCGCGCGCTGTTATTGTTGCATTCTCGATGTTGCTTTTCGCAATGTTTTTGCTGTGTTTGTTTACTTGAGCGCAACACGACGAAATATAATAGCAATAAATTGGAAAATAGTGTTTTAAAAGTGTATTATGTTTTGTAGAATATTACATATGGTGTACAATGTACACTAGGCCGAGTGACAAAATTTTTTAAGAGTTTCCTCTAATTATTTGAGTATTTCAGAAATGAGAAAAACAGCTAAAAGCGTTATACCATCTCTTCAAATTTAAATCCTGAAATTAATTTATAGAGGGCTACCCTTATATTGTCGACATATCGTGATCCGGCTTAATGTGTGTATAAATGTGAAAGAATATTTCAAATTTACTTTTAAAACGACTCAGACATTTATTTACTATAGCTATTTACACCAAAGCATCGAAAAAGTTAAAATGGATGCTCTGTTTTTGTTTAGATTACTTTTTCATGCCATTTTTTTTTAAATATCGATAACGATAAGGCGATTAGTATAACGATAAAGAGAATATTCGATATATTTACGTCCGGATTTTTTTTTTAATAAAGGCCTTTAATTATTTATTTGAAAAAAGTGAATGAAATCCAATGTAGGTCAATTTTCCCACAGCGCAGAGCTAATTACTCAGAAATGAATTACTCGCACCAAACACCCCATATGTAAATAAGTTTTTCGTAAGAAACTTGACTTCTTAACTAGCTAAATAATAAATTCGGTTAAGGGTGAAATTAAGACATCTGACTTATTTGAGTGAAAAAACCCATTAACCCAGTATTACTGCGACCAAAACACTATTACGCTCAATACTGATTCGGACTGTCGCACAGTGTTATATTTGAATAGTTCTTTAATTCAAAAAAAAAAAAATGGAAAATATGTCAAAAAACTTGCAATGTGAGAAAAGAATGAAAGCAGCAAAAAATTAAAACGGATTACTTTTAAAGCTAAAAACAGCTAGAAAAAAAAACTAATAGCTAAAACACAAAAGAAAAATAAACCTAGACCTGCTAAAAAAACAACTAAATTGACGAGACTGCAAAATATCTATCTACACAATACAAACAATGTTTTGTCAAATGTATTACACTGTTTTCTTTAAATCTCAAATTAGTTATGGGAGTCTCTCGAGTTATAGTAGGTATAGGAACTTAACATTCTCACAGAGTGATAGAGATGTCTGTGTAAATACTTTCGATATTCTTTATCGAGTTATTTGGATTTCTAAAAAGAGTTTTCAATCGAAAGATATCGGAAATAGGCAGATTAAGACTATGGGTGTCTCGGCCATTAAATCTGATATACAATTGCATATGTACATAGCTTCTAATGCTCATAAAAAAGATAATAGAAGATTTATATATGTGTATTTTACGGACTATAACGAAGTTTGCTCTAAATTTTTTGTACAAAACGTCAGGAAATGTCAAAAGTTAATTTTATTTGACCAAAGTTATCACATGCATCACGTATACAAGAATTGGAAAGAAAAGAAAAAAAAAATTCTGATAATCAGATTAAAATTCCATAAAGTATGCAGAATATCGAATTTCCTATCCACAAACGAAAAATTAGTTGAGCCGCTTGTTTTCATTTTTTTTATTTTGATGTGTAATAAACAAAATAAAAAGCTAAAATTTTATATAGGTTTTCCATAGTTGATCACCAAAAGGGAAGTATTGAGTAGATTTTTGGATTTTTGGCAAAGGAGTTATACAAATTACCATCAAGTATAATCCATTCCACAATTTGTAATTACAATTCTAGCAAAACCCCGGAGATTTCGGGTGTTACTATGCTTCGATGAGGCGGGACGTCGGCTAAGCTAAGGGTTCCAGGATGGTACCAGCTAATTTACCAATCGCCTAGAGAAACTGTCCCCAATTTGTACTACATATGTATGTAAATAGTACTATCTAAATGTATGTACATTCCCATACAAGTAAAATAATTTGTTGCTAACTTATGTAGGTTTTCATTTAGCTGTCTGCCATCTGACTTCTGCTGTTACTAGCTGGTTAACAACAATTGTTGTTGTCGTTGTAGTTGTTTTTTTTTCTTTTGCTTTCTGTTGGCACTACATTTAACGAACTTCCTTGTTGTTGTTGTTGTTTGCCGTACTAAAGTTTGTTGTTGGTTTTTAATTTGTTGCCGCTTCATTTGTTGTTTCGTGCACGTCACATTGGCTTGTTGTGCTCCATTGACGTTTGCATTTGCTTGGTGTATTTGTATGTGTGCACTCGCAATACAGCGTCGGATATTGAACTCGTGAGAAGGGTTAACTGACCTCGTACTAAATGCAGTGCGAAAAATAACAAGAAATAAATAAGAAGAAAAAAATCCCAAGCCAAAAAAACATTGAAAAAAATAATAACTAAACGCAAGCAAACGCAACAAATTCATAAAATCTTTTTTTACAACCAAAACAAAATCAGTAAAATAAAGCAAACAGTCGTCGGCTGAATACTGCTACTGCAACAAAAAAAAAACAACAAAAAAATATTTTAAAATAAAATTTAAAAGTGGGCAAGGTCAGAAATACGCCGAAATACGCAAAACAGCAACTACAGTACATGTGTTTTCATATACATACATACATATGTATGTACATAAATACAAATGTAATTTGCGGATTTATAGTATAAAAACACGAAATAATAGTTCAATAGCAAATATAGTAAAATAAATGTATATTTAGGCATATGTAGTACATATGTATGCATGTATGTACTTGCTTTATCTTATATACCTATACATATATACCATTATATAAATGTATAAATGTAACGTTGAAAACAATTTTATTGCGACCCGACACCAGCAGCCTTGCAGCAATGTCGAAATGAGGGTATTCACAGAGAATGGACCGTAAAGAACAGGTTTCATTGTATTTTTATAATTATGTGGATTGAGTTTAAAATGAAAAAGCGGCAAAAAATAAACTTTGTATATTGTGATTTTGGTGAAATAGACTAAAATGAAACTTCTTTAGAAACAACTGCCACGCAAAATAGCGTTCTACAGTTTTCTTTATAGATCGTTTCCATTTTTTGGGTTTTTTAATGCTCCCGATTGATATTTTTAACATGGCGCTAGAGCTAAGGTTAGTAACACTACTTTGCAGCCCAGAAATTTATGTACATATAGAGGGAAGTTAGAATATACTTCATCAGCTCAAATACACATTTTTAAGCTAAATGTTTAAATTTATAAATTTTTTTGTTATGAAAAGGTTTTTGAGATAACGTTTTTATAAAAACTAAAATTAAAAAAAAAAACTTTTAATAAGACACCGCTTACGCTAGAAAAACAATTTTTTTTTAACGAAATGAAACAGAAAAAAACACAAAATGACCGTCATTATTGCAAATACCTTCCTTATAAAAAATGTAGAAATGTGTGTCTGATCTCAGGAAGTCTATCACTATAATTCTTCCCTATACGAGGACAATTTGAAAATTCCGTGGAAAATTTATCAGGCGTCTCCATTAAAAAAAATTAAAAAAAATTGGTGTTACCGTATTAGAGTACCAACCTTCAAATCATTAAATACGAAGTTTCAAGAAGATCTGTCAATATGTTTTTTTTTTGGCAGCCATTCGAAGCAAACAATGTTTGAGTTTTGTGAAAAATGGAAAAAGTGAATTTCGTGTTTTTATTAAATACATATTATAACCGTTGGCGTTCAACTAATCTTTCATCTTCGATTAAACGGCTATCTCCAACGGAAATTTATGGAAGCAGAGTTTAAAACAGGCGTAGACTCGCACGGCAAGGTTTGTTAAGCAATGATTGTAATTATGGGGCCATAGTGCACCGATACCACTGATTTGGTCGATAGTAATCTGCTTTCAAGCGATGGTGATTAAAAGTAGTTCATAATTTTCAAAAATTACAACCACTTTACAATTTTGATTAGAAATGTGTGGACTAACTTTGTATTCAACATTTTAATGAATAATTTTCTCGGGTATTAAATGAGCGAAAATACTGAAATAATTAATCAAATAATTGAACTTTAGATTAATCTAAAGTGAAAACATTCTAATACTTTCACTGTTAATTAATACGAACTCGTTAGAAATTGATTAGTAAAATTTTTGGAGGCTTACGGCACTCTAATGTAAAACTAGTAAATTAATTTCAAGGTAGTACTACAGTGGAAAACTTGTGATAGGGGTTTGAAAAATTCCCCGGGAGTTTTTATTCAGAATGAAAATTTCGATTTACCGAGCAATCGATTATTCAACTTGCTTGATAAATCCAGTAAACTCAACACCAAAGTTTTTACACTTATGATAAAAAAAGAAAGAGCGATTGAAATATTTCGTATGCGAAGTTTGCATTAGGTGCTTTAAATACCATTAAATTTTTTTAGCGACATACAGGCCTATTCCGCATTTCTATTCTGATAAAATTTTTCGGAATCGAAGAGAATAGGTGTTCTTGAATTCGATTGTGACCCAATTTTTTCGATTAGAAATCAGTCGGAATGAAAAGTAATTGGTAAATTGACAAACATATACATATATGTCGTTTGTCTATCAAAATTTTTCTAATTAATTTTTCAAAATATTCGAAAGACTCATAGGTATTTATTCCTCTAATCTGTATCCAATAAGTTTGATAAATCTATATCACAAATCTCGTATTTAATAACTACTTAGACAAACAAAGCGAAGACGATAGGAAAGAAATTGATCTGCTTTTAATTCGTTGTAAATATTAAAAAAAAAAAATTATGAAAATACATTGGTAAGTAAAGCGGATATAGTTCATTTGACCCTACGATATTATCAATTATGCAAGTTAATTTTATTATTAAGGTTTTCTAATGCAAACTTCGTTCAAAAGCAAACTTACTTGCAGTCTAGCTTTCGCAATATCCTTACACATAATATCAGCGTGGCAGTTTTTTTGTTTGTTTTAAACGCGCAATAATACGTCTTTTTGTTTCAGCACACTCAAAAATCATTGTTCATTTATTTAAGAAAAATAAAAATTGACAACAGTTGTTCCAACTGATTATCAACTCGGAACGAAAATGATTTGAAAACTATTCTAATCTTTTTCGAACTTGCACGGAATCGAGAACACTGAAACTGAAACGTCGTTTTTACTTTTCAAACGGATTCGAAATGTAGAAAAAGGCGGATATTTAATAAAATTTTCTGATGAGAAGTCTGCTTGAATTTTTACCACAACTTTTATATATGTAAGTATGTATTTGGAAATTTAATAAATTATATATTGAAATTTAATTAAATTAATAAATTTTGAACATTTTAATCAGCTTTCAATATTTTTTTATCTGATAAGATTTTTAGTTACAAATTTTTCCTTCGACTACCCCATCTATTTGCCAACCTATTAACCTAAATAGTTAACTAAATTGATTTGTCTATTTCCCCAGTTTAGGAGCTTATTGCATACGTGCTCATATTAATATACATAGGTACATATTTTATTTATATTAATAGCCATAAATACATACATACATACATACATATCTTGCAAATAATGACAATGAAAACTACCAACAAATGTGCGAATTCCACAAGCCTTACTATTTTCAGCGACCATTCAGCCATCAATCGGAGTGTAAGTAAATATGTAAAGAACATATATATTTATGTACACTCATATGTACACATGTGGTATGTATTTTTATGCACCAGTAGCTGACAGTATTTGTGCTTTATAGTGCCCACACTCACCGACGCAAACGTACGCTACGTGTCAGCTGACACGATCAAACTTATGAGAGCGCCATGTAAATGCAAACTCATCAACGTGTTCGTGTGGCGGGTACGCGCGACGTGTACGTGTGTAAACTGAGAAATTTAGATTTTTGCCGTGAAGCCGTGTCAGCTGAGTGCTCTCTCACCGCACAGTGTTGCCAAGCAGAACTTTTTAAAATCATTAACAAAATAACCTTATAAAAATTTAAATTTTTATTAAATTAATTTAAAATCCATGTTTAATAATGTTAATTATAGATAAATGAACTATTTGCATTTGTTGGTTTTTGGCTTTGGTTTATTATACAATGAAAAATTGTAATTGACAACGCGGATGTGTGTAAAATTATGTATGCAAACAAAGGAATGGCAACATTGTGTTGATGCATACAAACACAGTTTTATGTACGCAAAGTTTGTTTACAAAACATACGCGCGGGCACAAGTTTTGCTCAATTTTGTGTATCTCCCGTCAAACAGACACGCCAAACGGACACGTCGGTGAGTGTGGGCACTATTACGCCTTTTTATTCACGTACCTACAAGACACAGCTGGCAACAACTCAAAACACTCAAGTTTTTCTTAAGCAGCCTTAAGCAACTGCGAATGTGTGCTGTGTATCGCAAGCGAAATAAAATCTGCCAATACAGCAACAATTGGCATAATAGCGCGCTAAATGTATGTGTGTTTTTTTTTAATGACCAGCTGTAGATTCGTTATGAATTATACAGGCATTTAAAATCAATAGAGTTAAAAAAAAATGTATCATATAAATCAGAAAAGAGGTGAAGAAAAGAACTTTAAATTACATTATTACATATTACAGATTGTAGATGTTTTGCAGAAAAGGAAGACAAATAACTACTTATATTATTGCTATATCCGATTTAAGAAAAATCGTCTTATTTTTAAGTACCAAAAACGAAATCGGTTTAAGAACTTTGAAATTTGAATAAAAATTCTTCATTATCGAAAAATATTATCGTGAGAGCTATGTATAATATTTAATAAACTAAAATACTTGTGTATATTGAATATACATATGTAAATAAAATTCAGACCAAGCCAACTTCATATAAAGTGATGTTACTAGAACAAAACCAAAATTTATTTATAATTTGTATTTGTTTTTTTTTTTGCGTATCGATAGTGAAAGTCTCAATGACTATTTCTATCAGAGAGTAAGAAAAATCTGTTCCCATGACAACGTAAAAAACTAGGATGTAAACAAAATTTGTCAATTTGTTAATTCATGCGCCGATTCGAATAAAAAAATATTAGTGCGCAGTTATAGTAACTCCATCTTATATGAAATCGTCTTGATTCAAACTTTTACTCAAAGCGAATGATACCAGGTTGTGTTGAGCCTACAACAACAAAAATGTACACTAACAAATTGTATGCACCATGACAGTGAGACACGTTGAGAATTACAAAAAACTAATAGTTTTGATATTCAATCCAGCAAGCGAATTCACTCAGCTGCTGCCTCAACATCGTCTTATATGAATTCGCTTTGCTTTAATTAATAAATATAAAAACTTTCTGACCCTTCTTTGCAGAAAATTTCGAAACACAATCAAAGACCAAATAGAAAAATTATAGAAAAAACAGCTAGGGCTTAATTTCAACTTTTTTATGATACGGCCTACTGTACATGCATATACATATGTATATACTTAAATGTTTCTCTGAAATATTAGTCCGCTAGGGTGCCCGAGAAATTTTCACGAGCTTACCTTCGAATACCTATAGAGTAGGCTGTGACCTTCGCTAGAGGATGACGCTGGGTTGAAAAATCTTATTTTTGGTCCACTTTGGGCAATACTTAATATATAAGTATTTATGTATTGGCTTAGTGAATTCAAATGATATATAAAAAATAATTCGAATGAAAAAAATTTAATTGTTTTCGAAAGTTTTGCAAATCATTGTTAACGAAATTGCAGAACGCAAAGAGATTGAAAAATAATTTGCCATCTCACAAAAGATATTTGTATTTTTCGCGCTCAAACTTCAACTCGAATATTTCTAACATTAAACATCACCAAACCTATATGAGTACGAAATTAACCCTTAGACACATTTTTAGTTTTGGAATATTTCTGACATTGAACTTGAAGTTTGAATTTTGGTGTACTAAAAAGCTTATAGTAGAATTGTAACGCAAATATTTTTTCCAAAAGAGACAAAAAAACCGATTTACTGTACGTTAGAGGGTTAAAAAGTTTCACACAATTTTTCCCCGTCATATTCTAGATAGATTTGCTGAGCACTGGGCTATGTTATGAAATCAGCAGAGAAAAATAATTGACGACGCCGAGAACTCTTGCTAGTCACCCTGGAATACTTTGCACGGTAGCAGGCACTCATCGAAGCTTTAAATTATTATCTATTTGTTTTCGTCCTATATTATTTATTATAAGTGCTAAATTTATATATCATTCTCTAGGATTTCTATTTATCTGCTTTTCAAAAAAATCGAAAAGGTCGATTCGTGCTAAAAATGCGAAAGAGTACTTGAAAACCTGTTTGGTTTTCTTATTAAAAATATTTTTTTATCGCAAATCCTGTAAACACCATAATAAATGTTGTCAACTTTGTATTCGAGCTAAAACTTATGAATCTGCAATATTACACAAATAACTCTTCCCCTTTTCGCCCGTGACAAATTTGCCGCATATGTATATAAAATACAAATATCCCCTATATAATAAACCCTTGTCGGAGCCTTGTTATTATTTTTAGTGTTGCATAGTGTATAGCCGGAAATGGTAACAATACTGATAGCGTTAATTATAGCACACGAACGCCCTTTGGACGTGTACAGTTTAAATATATTTTCAAGTCCCACTTATTCACCGCGCCTAGCTTATGATAGCATATTCGACTGAAGACTCAAATAGATAAATAAAATACGGGTAATTTCTTTGATTTTCTTTGTTTCCCTTTATGCGAATTTTTCAGATAAAAACGTTGTAGGTAAGTGAGTTCGACTGTGAAAACGTAGAATTTACGTACGCATATTTATTTTGTATACATGCTTAGAATATACAACATATTTTTTTAAGGGGCTAATCACCTTTTTTTAAATTTTTGTCTCCGCTATACGACACAAAATAAATAATAATAAAAAAATTACATGCATACCGCCTATTTTCAGTTCAGTGAACCACAATTATTGGCATACTTAAAAAACTCTACATACATACATACATACTCATCTATTAGGTAGATAATAATTCTTTGCTGACTTTAAATAAATTTAAAAGCTTTAATGTACAATCATTTAAAATTTCCTGTATTCCTCAAATAACTTCAGTTTGTTTAACATTTTATTTAAAGTGATTAAAATTTTTTGTATGCTATATAAATGCATAATTCCTCATGCCAAATATTTACGTAGATCTGTGTTATGTCATATATTTACTATGTAGGTATATATGCAAATACATATCTATGCAGTACATTATAATCAATTTGCGATTGTAGCATGATATATTAGCTTGTCAGCATGACAATTATTGTCATTTGTTTTGCCATTAAATTTAATACTCCGCCACTTAACTATAATTGCCGAGCAAAAGACTGCATTGAAAGAATGTTGTACGGATGCATTCAAAATGATTTGCAATTTACTAAATTACTCACATACCTATATAATGGAAATTGATTACTCAAAATAACATTTTAATATTTCATAGAAATTGTTCTGTTTAATGTAGTAATTTTTGTTTTGTACAGGATGACCCAAAATAAATGACATGACCCAATGTGATTTGACTGCATACATACATATTTCGTATTTTGTATTAATAAAAAAATTGACGCGTTAAAGAAAAAATAAGTAAAAATCACGGTTATAAGCTAGTAAAGTATTAAAATAAAATAATAGAATAAAATCAAGATAACATAAACCTGCTGTGTGAATTGAAATACGAAATCCTTCAGACGGGATCACACAAGAGAGAATGAAAACAAGTTGATTTATTTATCAACGATTCGAAAGCAGAATTTGCAATTTGTTCCAGAATAAAATAAACTAATCCCAGATATGAGGTTACAAATTGAGGTTAAAAATTGGCTAAGCTCTGGAAATTTAATTTTAAAATTTCGGTTAGTGCATATGCCGTTTTTATTTTTATTTTTACAAGGACAAGGAAAATCTTATAGGTATGTGGTCGGATCCTAAAGAGTGATCACTTGTGCTTTGTCTGAAACTTGTATGTAGCTTTTTTAGAAAAGCGAACAGCGGTACAGGTGTGTCACCATAACTGATTTGACAAAACCAATTTTTTAATTGCGAAAGTTTAAATAAACTATAATACTGTGAATTTAGGTTAGGTTTAATGTGGCTGATACAATGAACTTTCATTGGTTAAATTTTAATTTTATCTAGGTTTTCAGAAAATTTATATGTAGCACCTGTCTCTAATCGAATGTGAGGAATAAAAATAATATAAAAATCAACTGACGCTCAACGCACGCGAAAAGTTTACCGTTACTTTGTCGTCAGCGTTGCTTATTTGAAAAACCTCGTAAAACTTAGTTGTCAAAACGAACCTGCCACGCAAACCGAAAGCAAGCGCTTTATCTGCCATAGCCTTTATATTTGACCAAAATATGGACTCGAACTAGATACCTCCCTCGTTTCTAGTTATCGGGAATGTGTTTCATTCGGAAACTTTCCCTTCACACGGCAGTTGCTGATAGACAAATTCTTTGGGAAATGAAATGCAGAACATGCCCGTAAATTTATTTTACCACTGTTTTTCAATAATTTTAGACGGTTGTGCGAGTATTTGGGGCAATAAAAAACCGCGACACCGATTCGAAAAATTGCATATAATATAATCTTTAGATTGGTTAAATGTTGCACCAAACCCACTCAGTTCAATCCAGTGGTATCTAGTACTTAAATGGTCCGATATTTTGTTGACAAAAGCCAAACTTAACCTCTTCATACTCAATAAAAGTATTTATATTGTCCGGAAGGATTACGAGTATTGCAGTTATTCAGAGACTGTGAAAACTGACCCTATAACATTCAATACAAACTCCAAGACTTTATATTAGTCAAAAACTCAAAAGTCTTTCGATGCCTGTTACGACTGGTGAAATCATCATGACCCAAATTCGTATTTAGCACAATTTTTACACTTTATACTACTTATACATATTACTTGTTTATTTATTGATAACGGGAATTCAAGGTGTCCGTAATTAATACCCATTTTTTTACCATTGTTTACATGTTCTTTATTTTATCTACTTTTAATACCGATGCATTAAAGATATGATAGTTTAGTTATATATTTTCTACTCGCACGTACTATAGTGCTTATCAAAACTATATGACAGATACCCTTTGACAAGTTGCGACCATTTATTTGTTACGCACCACTGGTTTTATTATTTTTTTAAAAATAAAAATACAGTTTATTCCGCAAAAAGAAATCGTATAAGTTCAAGAATTATAGAAAACAATATTGCGCCTTTCACGCTGAGAGCAACTGATAGTGACGTAATAATAGCTAGAGAAGGAGAGAGCAAAGAAGACATTCTAAAAAAGAAGAGGAAGAAGCGCAGAAGAAGCGTACAAATAGCAGAATAATTTAAAAGTTTTCTTAGCATTATTTGTGTAAAATGATTTTACTTTTTTTGTATTTCGTCAGCGAATGGGTGGATGCTGTCTAATTGACAAAGAGAGGACTAACGGCTAATTAAGCTTCAAATTAAAACGGCTGAAGAGAGAAAGCTGTGGTTGGAGTGTGAATGAAAAAAGGGAATAATGATGAGTAGGAGGGAGAAATAAGTGATGTTAATATAAAATCATATAAAATACACTCGAAACTGGCACTCCATAATATGAAAATGGAATGGGCTATAAATCTGCATATACAAAATTTTGAAAAATTTGAAATGTTAATCAGATTAGTATGTTGAATTTACACAAAGTTTAAATCTGGGTTTCAAACATTTTTATTATTTGTAAAACTTATTAAAAAACTTTAAATTAATTAGCAATAAATTAAGTATCAAAACTTGCCAATAAGGCCCTGTCGTATAGTTATGATAAGCACTATAGGCAAATGCATACATTTTTTACACCTACATATATTATATAAGAATATAGCTAATAAAGTTCTTAATCGGTTGGATAAAATTCTTCTGCGTCAATGAAATTATTTTTTATTTTAATTTTTTATCACCATATCGATATTTTTCATGGCCCTTACGTTAGACATTCTTTGTTGGTAGTAATTTTTTTCCCGACGCTCATAGTAGCAGGTATTTTCAACACTTCACCGCCACTGTAGCTTCTTCGGTGATAAGAAAAAATGGTACTATATTAAAGAAAAATGTCAAATGTAACCAACGAAGAGTTTTAAATAGCTTCAAAGTTAAATATAAACTAACCGTCCAACGACTTAGAACAAACTTTACACCGCTTTTATAGAAAAAACATTAATAATGATCATAATAATAATAATTTATGTGCATACTATAAATTTGCATAAATTATCTTCATTAGCGCAGAAAAGTATGGATTTAAGAGTCTTTCAATGTAAAAACCCTATCATATTTATGTTAATAAAATGACAATCACCAATAACAAAAAAGAAAAACCCCAACACTTCATTATTAACATCATTAGCTATGGAGCCTAATTAGTAATGCAAAATATGAATGAATAAACATAAAACTCATACAAATCACTAAATTATACAATCAGCAAGCGTCAAGCGAGTCAAAAAATTTATTCTCAGCACTTTGCCTCAATGGTCTTACTCGTATAAAGTATACATATGTATATAAGTACATATGTACTTGTATTTGTGGGTTTATATAAATGTTTGTTTGTGAAAGTCAACCATTAAGTAAAACGATAAGTAAACGATTTTATTAGCATTTTTAAATTAAAGCAACGAATTGTGAATACAAAATTAATGGCTCTTTTATTGAATTCTCGAATATCGTAATTAATTTTTTGATTTCTTTGTTTCTCATTCAACAAAGTGCTTATTCGTTATTTTCTATTCATCAATGATTGATTCTCCGCCATTTAATTCTATATAATTTTAAATCGACTTATATGAATTTATATCGCCTCACTTGGCAGTTTAGTTGTTTAAGTAAAAGCAAATTTGATTTAAGCTTCATTGAAAAGGCGGGCTTGTCACATTGTAATGCGTTCGAAATGTTGCAAATTTTGAATGATTGATTCATGAATTAATCAGATAAATTATTCAAATCGAACTCATAATTACATACATATGCGAGTTTTTATAAAAGTGTGTGTGTGTGTTGTACATATGTATGTAGATTAAGAGGCATCTCTCACCATACAAAAAAAAAATTGTTATTATTTTTCCACCGGAATTATGAAATTTATTATATAGATATTAAGACTTCATCCAAAATATTTCGGAAAAATATTAACATTTACGTGAGCTGGACCGATTTAAAAATACTTAAAAAAAAAGTTTTTTTATAAATAAAAATAGTTTTTAAAATATAAAAAAATTAGGTGATAGAACAGGTTAAGCTTAAAAGGTTTGCACAAAGCGGAATCACAATAATGAGATTTTTCGTGCTGTTTTTGACCTATTTCGAAAGATTTGTTTAAGAAAACTTGAATAACTGAGTGAAAGCTTGACCTGTCTAAATTTTATAGGTAAAAATATTTCCTTACCCTTTTTATTTCAGACTTTTGAACATCGAGGATTGAATGTCAAATTCATACTAGTTTTTGTTTCAGAAGTTACAGCCAAAAAATATCTCGAAAAAGTATGAATTTTTTTTATATTTTTTAGCCATTTTTTGGCATAAAACTGACTCTAACAACCGGAAAATATATAAGAACGTAAACGTTTTGGATATAAAAATTGCCACAATTTCATGCTAAACTCAAATAAGTTTTTAGGATTGCGATTCGATAAACCTTGTTGGAAAACATTGAGAAAAAGTCAATCTATGTGGGGACAAACCTAAGCAACAACTTCATCACCCCATATCTCAAAAACTAGACGTGTTGGCAAAAGTTGCGTGCCATTTTCAGAATTAGCTCATCCAAATCCATCTGAAATGTGATATGGTGATGAACAGCCAAAATGCTGCACCGTAAAATGAAAAGTTGTTGGTAGATTTTCAACTGAAAAAGTGAATATAGCAAAAAATTACATTGACCGCTTTTATTCAATTTGTGGTAACTTTTATATTTTTTTGTCTCATTTAAGCGTTTTTATGAAACGCATTTTCGTAGTGAAATTTCCTTTCAACAAAACCTTTTTAATTATTTTATTTTTAATTTATTTATACACTAAAAATTTGGGAAAACGAAGTACCTACTGTCATTAAATAAACAGTCAGCGCATTCACGTCTCTCGCGTCACTTTTGACAGTTACAATTTCGAAAAAGTTGAGGATTGTGCTTATCTTGAACCAGCAATAATACCAACAACAGTATCAGCCTCGAAATTCAACGTGGAATCTCTCTTGCCAACAAGTCCTACTCTGGGCTGAGCAGGCAAATGAGCAGTAAAGCTCTCTCTATCGACGTACGAAAACCACGTTCTGTATGTCCCTTATCATGCAGAAGCATATACGCTGTCAACGTCGGGTGAGGTGGCTCTTGGAGCTTTTGACAGAAAGATTCTCCGAAGGATTTTGGGCCCTTATGTCTTTGCGAATACCGCAGACGATGGAACGATGAGCTACCTGAGCTTTGCGGCGACATAGACGTAGTTTAACGAATTAAGATTCAGGTAGCAGAGGAAGAGCAACGTTCGAAAGACCAGGTGGAGAAGAACTTGGCTACATTAGATAATAAAAACCTCGAAAGGGTGGAATCTCGACATTAAAATAAATTAAATACGTAATTTTCTTGAGCAGGATAGTTTTTTAAATATTTGGCCATATTCTTTTCATAACAACTTGTTAAAAAATGCTATGAACTATTGAAGGTTCAATATTCGAAAAGTATCACACTATGGTATGCCATAAGGAGCTAGTACACATATCCAAACATTTCCAATAAGTGAAAAATACTTAACTTTAAATGGATAATATGCGTCGTGCTGAAATATAAACATAGTTAATCGCTTTTACTTCATGCCATTCTTATTCATAACAAAAGAGGTAGCATGAATTAATTTGGTCTTTTTATTATATCATAAATCTAAAAATGTCCAATAAATCTTTATAACCTATCCCTCTTCGCCAACACTCGGCTAGCTAGCATCATTGGCCATCATTGCCAACATAACAGTCCATTAACGGATGGCCTAGATTCGTTGCTCTCAAAACGTGAAATAGCCTCGTATAGGGGCCAGTTGACTACAAAATTACAACAACAAAAATGTCACAACAATAACAATAGCATAGCAATCGCAGCATTTCAGCATTTCATGCACCTACAACACGGCAGATGCATTATCTAAATATGTTGGGTACGCCAGCGCGACTAAATATCTGTACGTGCATTATGTATGGAAGATAGATACTAAATTTCTGGCGCAAGCTGCAGCGAGAAAGGTGCAATCTCCAACTCAACTAACAAATACCAAATAAACGTGCAAACGTGAGACGACGCATTCCGCAGCGTACACGTACAGTGTTTTCTTGCTTTAATTTTTTTTTATCTTCTTCTTCTTCTGTTCCACTTTGAATAATTAACACAAAACTAAGGTAAAGCCAGAGAAATCTGCAAAAAGTTGATATGTAGTTGTGTAGAATGTACGTGCCAATTCTGCCTGTTGTTGTTGCTACTACGACTTATGCTGTTCTAAAACCAAAAGATATGGATGAACGACTAAGTAACAGCACGACAAGTTTCCGGCGAGAGAAGGCAAAAATCCGCGGAGTTGAACTAACATAGCTATCGTCCGATTGTCAACTGAACTGTCGCAGATAAGATGGGCTACTGGCTATGGGCGACGGGCGACGGGCGACGGATGGCATTGGTTGGAAATAAAATAAATTAGATTTGTGCTGCAAAAAATAAAATCAACACAGAGAATAGATTTAATTACTTAAGTGCAAATAAGGTTAATTAACAACAATTAATGCAATTATGATGAACAGCGAGCGGGACTAAGCCATAAAAGATGGGAAAAGCAAAGATGTATGACGCGAGGTAGCCATTTATTTACAAGCGTTCAAAATAAATACATGTAGCAAAATATGATCAAATAATGAGAAGGACTACTGAAACAACCCGATAAAATTCGTACTCGTAAAGAAAATTCTGCCAGTGTTTTGCACGATGTAGAGAAAAGAAGGTGCCTACAAAATCACTTCCGTTACTTCGTACTTGCATCGTTTGAAGGATTGACGTCACAAATGGGTATTAAAAAGTTGATTTTTCTGATTTTTGAGTGATTTTCACAAAAAATTAAACACAGATTGATAAATGGGACGTTACAACGAAAATAAAAGCCCAAGGGCAGTTAGCACATTCCTTTGCTTCTCGCTATTCCTGTAGTATGTACATCTGTGACGTGTACTCAGTCGGCGATGTCGTAATCTGGTTTTCTATCATTCTTGAGTTTTTTGGAAGAACTGTACTTGAAGTGAAGGAATGAAGTGAAATGAAATAGCTGAACTATAATTTTTCCGTTTCTTCGTTCATCAAAGCGGATCTATTTTTGAAGTAAAACTTCGTATGAGACTCGGGAGATGGGTACTTTAAACATTAAACGCCTCGGCTTATGAAAATATCGCACCGCAAAGCCATGAGATGCCGCCCGTGTTAAAAATATAATACAATAATCAATTAGTAGTATTAATGAAATATTACCTTAAAGGTGTCAAATGAATGAGTCTAGCAAAGATATATTTTGAAAATATGTACGTATATTTGAAGAGGGCTACCATATGTTTCTAAAGATAAATATAAATTAATAATTAATATATTGTAATACTAGTGTGAAACAAAAGGGGTTCATATGAAAATGTTTTTGAAGAGGGTTGCCACCTGTTTAAAATAGTCAATTTAATTAAATTTACAAATTAAATCAAACGCTACTATATTGGAGTCAAATGAAAAAGTTATGAGAACAAATATTTTTGTAATGCTACCATTGTGCTGTCAAATAAAAAAGGTACAAGAAAACTTAGTTTCAAAAATATTTTTGGATAATAACAATGTAGTAGTATAACAATAGGGGTGTCAAATGGAAACAGTTTTTAGCTCTTATTTTTAAAATATTTAAACAAAATTTAAAAAGGTGAATTCAATTCAAGCAAAAAATTGTTTTAAAAAGAGTTGCCACCTGGTTGAAAAATTTAATTCAATTAAATTAATGATCTCAATGATATCTTACAATATGGGTGTCAAACAAAAAAGGGGTTAGAAAACTGTGCTTGAAAAATAGTTTCGAAAATATTTTTGAAAAATTAAATGCAACGAAATCAGAACTATTTATATTGGAAAATTTATTCTAACTCTTGTTCGAGATTTTCTCATCAAGTTTCGCAGCCACTTTAACTTTTCTAATTCATTGAAGAGATACGAGGACTCATTATTACGAATTAGCTTTATTTGATGAGATAACTTGAATTTATCGTAATCAAATTTATGTATCAATGAAAAATGTTTGCTTGAAAAAATTCGTGATACATAAGCAATAGTGTAAGTCACGGTTAAAATTTTTCTCTGAGAGATATGCATTAAGATTCGATGAGAAGTATTTTTGTACAGCATTATCCCCTGGAAGGTGGTTTAAAATATTCCTGGAAACTATTTGATAGAAAATTTCATTGTATAAAAAAATAGTTAATGCAAAAAAGTCCCTCTCAAAAGTAGAACAACAGCTCTGTTAACTCGCCCGCTAGGATATCATACCCGTACAATGCAGAACAACTTTTTTAATTTAGTACGAACCTAAGGCAGTTTTATCTTCACCACAAATGATCTGCTACAAATTTAGTTTTGATAGAAAATAGTTGTAGATTTTTAGCCTACGGCGATAAAAACGTATGGTAATTTCGCGCTCAGGCTGGTGAGCTACTAGTTCAACGCTTTTAATTATGTATGACCTGATTTTTGTTTATTACATGCGTGGTGTTGAATTTTCTAGGAATTAGTATTCACACTTCGCTAACTTTGCGAGTCACATAATTTATTGAATTTTTTTTTTGTTTATACCGTATGGCTTAACTTCTTAATTTGCTTTGATAAAAGTAAATTAAACAAATTCAGTAGAAGCAAAGAAAGGTATTAATTAACCTGACTGTCACTACGAACGATAAAAGTATGATACGCGAAATAAATAATGCTCACATGTATGAAATGAAATTTATATACATACGTTCTATACGAGTGAAAGGTTCATTGAACTTAATTACAGCGAGTACAATAAATAAAAGAGATAATGAATTCAAAGATTTAAGTGTGAACCTACAGATTTTAGTGTGCGCTAAAGCGCAAAAACAAAATAAAAAAAAAAACAAATATTTAAACATTCGAGAACTAATGAGAATATTGTGTCTTAAAATGTAATTATTTTTATCCGTTTTTGATTCGAAATTTATCTTGATACCTTTTAATCTCTACTTTTATTTTTTCTCCCTTTCAATGATAATGAATCGTTCTGTAACAGCCAGTGTTTAATTTATTTAAAATTAAATTGATTTAGATATATGTAAATGGTAGCGCTCTCACAATAGTATCGCTCAAAAACCTAGTTCCCATTTATGATACCATCAATGTTTGTTTTTCTGGCGAATTTTTTGTAAAAAAGTCAAATGTCGTTTTCATTTTTTTTTTATATTAAGGTGGGTTGGCAAATTTATTCAGTTGATGATTTGTGGAGTAAAAATGAAACCGGCTAATTAATTTTAATTTGTCATTTTATGTTCCGAAAGTAAACGCTTATAAAGGATTATATCCAGTTAGGGGCCCAAATACTTATTTTTGAACAATTTTGTGTAAATAAATGCCAATTTATTTTAGTGAACGGTTTGCGGAAACATTACGTAGTAAAGCTGCAAACTTATCGAAATTTGAGCATCGATAGTCTCGATAATATTACTTTAAACGATCTATTTCACATTGATATTATCGAATCTAAGTATACTCAAGGTTTTTATATATATTCGATATTTGAAATAAGTGAATTAAAAAAGTCAAAAATTGTTTTGGAAGATCTTGGCGGTTACAAGCAGAATTTTTATAAATATTTGGGACTGAGATAACGAACGCGTAGTTTTAGAGAAGCCAATACCGACCGAGCATGAGTCTGCTTTTTACGAGTTCCTTTGAGTACCGACGATATTGACCCCCGTTTGTTTTTTTTTGAGTCAATGAACAGCGTTGAAAAGACGTATCGGTCAGTTTTCATCGGCAAGACATCGAATAAATAAATTTAAATAAGCTCTTTTTCATGATAATATGGGACGATATATGTGAAAACCTTTGTAACGTTCGTTTTATCGGGTTTGTGAGGAAATTAAGAGCGTAATTCGATTTCATGTGGTAAAATAAAACCAGTTTCCGAGGTGGGGTTCGGGACACCTTCCAAAAGTTTTCCTCTTACCGTAAGAGGCGCTGATACCAAATTAGTAGCAATATTACAAATACCAGAAGGAAACATCTGAAGGGGTGCCCCGTTTTCTGGGATGGTATTTTTTAGTAGGCATGGTAGTGGACAATTTTTTATATCTATATTTTCTTCAATGAAATTTAAACTTCAAAAGTAAAGTTTGTTATTTTACTGAAGTTCGCTACTACTATGCAATTTGCGTGACTATAAAAATACAATTTCTATTTAGTAATCATCAAAATTTAACCATAAAACATATTGTCATGTTCTGAGTACGAGTTGCACAGCAAATGATTCATAGGCGAGTGAGTAGCAACAAAAAACTACCAAAAAAAAACTGAGTAAATTATTTTGGTGGAGCGGAAGTGCTTTAACGAAAAAAGGCTATTCATTTTTAAAGCGTCAAATGAATAAGGGAATAGAGGAGTTGTGAAATAAAATAAATGAAGAGATAGGATAACTTTGGAATCATTTGTAGATTTAAAGTGAATTATAAAAGGTCAACTAAAAAGAGGTTGAATTCTTAGTGCTACGCGACCTGACGGGGAAAAATGATAGAATGATGATAGATGATGTATTTAACAATCATCAGAAACTTCTTAATAAAAATAAAAGCTTTTGGGTATTATTTGAACTTTTTTTTTATTAAACTGATACTGCTACTTAAGAGCGCACATATAATACTAGATTGTGAGATTTAAGTAGATGTTTTTCATAGTAGGCTTTTCCTTCGAAGAAATATTTATTTAAAAACTAAAATCTGTGATAAAAATATAACTATAATGATGTAGAATTAATGATTATGCAATATTCTGTAAATTATGCGGTAACATAAATAATCTAACACTTTTTCAACCTTAATAAATTCATTTCAGTCCAAAAGTTTGTGGTAAAATAATAAAAAAATACTTACGAGTTTTACAATTTTAATTTAAGCAAATTTATTTCAAAAGTGGATTTTCGAGAAAACTTACCTGTAAAGAAAAAAATTAAATTTATTAGTGAGTTATTTAAGTGAAATATATATTTACATATTTATATATATACATTTTTGTTTCTATTAATAAAAATAAATTTAAAAGACCAAAATATATTCCTAAAAATTTAGCCGCTTCATTCTCATTCATTGAAATTTTTCTTGCAATCAATTTAAACAAATCAAACATTTGAATTTGCCACAATTCCTACACAATAAACGAAATTATGCGAAATGACTTGCAAAAATTTCACAATGTCATTGTAAAAGTGTTTCGCTGTCCGTACTCGTACAAGCATGTTTAGAGTTGCGTTTATTTTTTTCTTCTATTTGTCATTGGTTTGGAATTTTGCTAGATTTGAAATTATCTCCCCGCTGCTCCCACCACAGCGCATCGCATACTCGTAGCATCGCGCACCGAACGCAACACAACCAGCCGTTGGTTGTTGCTGTTGCATTTTTTGCTTATCTTGTTTTTGTTTTTTCTTTATATCTTGTGAATTCATTTAAAACTCATAAATTTTTAATAAACGCGAGCGGAAATGGCAGGTAAAAATAAAATACATAAAACTAAAATTAACTCAAAAATGGAATGGTAAGGAGGAACAATTTTAAACTCGCAGCGAAACTAAGACATGTCATGGAAAATAAAGAAACAGCAGTAAGACTCGTACCTCTGTTCGTGCCTCTGAACTACACGGATTGAGGAATGATAATAAAAATGCAGAAAAATATACAAAAAAAAAAAACAAACAAACAAATAAAAATAAATTACATAAATGAAGTAGAACCGTAAGAAAATAAGATTTTGAGAATTTCATACGAAATGCATTAATGAAATGGTGTAATAAAAATGCTAATGAATGAGTAAATTTAATTAGTTTTTGATAGCGAAAATGAAACAAAATTAAAAACAAGACGATAACTAAAAATAACTAAAGCTAGTAAAATGTGGGAAAAATTATTTTGAAGATTTGTTTATTGAGTATCTACACTCACTAAACTATCAGTAACTTGAAATTCCAAAACAGGTAACGAAACAAAAATATGTAGCCACATATTGTCAAGTTTTGACTATATATTTTCCTTTATTTAATTTTAATTATTTTTTTGTTTTTTTTATAAAAAATACATTTCATTAAACAACGTTTGAATCCAAGTGCCAAAAATTGCTCGAAATTTAAAATAAATTAACCAAAATTTAAATTTTTTTTCGGAATCAAGAATTTAGGCATACATTTTTATATCCTATTCAATTTTGGTAAAATAAAGTGGAAGTGGCTATGAATGTGTCGACGCTCTTCAGTAATTTCTTCCATATATATAACTGCTTTTTTATCATTTTGAAATTTTGAGTAAGATTTTATGGTATTTTTTAATTTAAAAAATCTTTGTTGCAGAACGAACTATAATACAAAAAAATAGAAGTAATATTAAATAAATAAAGATCAATAGTCTTAACTGGTCATTGGGGCTCCCATGGGGGGGTGTTTTGGGGTTCGAACTCCTACCAAAATGTTAAAACTGTAGTACTATCTTGGAATTAATTTCCTGTTTTAAAATTAACGTAAGTCCCCATCAAAATAATTTTCTGTATGCGACACTGTAACTGGTCAATATACATATATCTGCGTTATAATCATGAAAGTGGCTGTAAATATGAAACAAAATCAATGCCTGCCTTCTTACTGCATTATGTTTGGAAATGGGAAGATGGAAAATGTTTGAAGGCATACGAGTATGTATTATGATGGAGTAAAATCTGCTGGCATTTGATTCTAATAGAGATCGGGAAGTCCCGCACGATGCTTAGGTTTAACTCTCTTTTATCCATGAAAATCTTTGTGCTTTTAACCGAATTGAATTGCCTACGAAAGTAATTTTCCTATATCATTTGCGCAAAGTTAGAATCGGGTCCAAACTTTAATATAACACGCCTTCTTTTAAACTAAAGTGAAGTTGTAAATTTATGTATACAAATTAAAATTAAAAAAAAATACCAAAAAAGGAATAAAATTAAAATAGCAACAATAACAAAAGGTCCGTATACACAAAAAACTCCAACAATAATAAATAAAGAGTAAAATAAAAAAAAATAAAAAAATATACATATATAATTCTTGTATAAATTCGGTCTGTCTACTCGCACAGTTCAAATGGCAGCAACATAAGGCTATGTTGCAAAACGAAACAATGAAAATAGCAACAACAGACAATGCAAAGCCAGCGGAATCGCCGCGCCGCGCCGCGCAGCCTCGATGGGACAATGACGATGGAGCGGCGGCGATTCAATGCGGCTTGTCGCGGTTCGGCGCGGCTGTCGAATTAAAATTAATGCGAGGCGAGAGTTAATCGAGTTTTGTTGTTGCAGTTGTTGCTGCTATTGCTGCCACTCGAGCCCTGTTGCTGTTGTCTTTGTTGTTGTTTAAGAATAAAAATAAATTTTTGCAACGCCTTACTTTGTATGCATAAATGTTCATATGAATATCGGTATGTATATACATATGTACATATGTATGTATGTGTGTGTGTGTAAACAAATATGCATACACTCGTACAAAATTTCCAATTTTAACTCTTTCCAATTGTTGTTGCTTCCTTTCCGCCCCATTCATTTGATATTTGCGCTTATTGTTGTTGTTGTTGCTGTAATTTATTTTAATCGCAAATTGTTTCAACCGCGCAGCGTCGTTCGTTGATTTTTATCTGAAATCATTTCTACCTTTCTATATGTTCGAAAATGGCGAACGCAGGCGCACGCAGTCAACTTGGTGTTGCTATGTGAAGTCAAAGGAGTCGGACTGCGCGCGCTACTACTGCCATTGTACTATTTCAAGGATATGTATCTCCTAGTGCCTGTCGTAGCGGTTGAAGGCTGTCCTCCAACCGGTTGTGCGACTGTGCGGGTGTGGTGTTTCTTAGCCTTCAACGGGGAATGTTATCAGTGCTCCGTTTATTGTTGTTGATTTGATTTGCGTGCTTTTTAAATGCGTCAAGCGTAACTTTATTTTTGATTTTTGCGCTAAATTGGACTATTTCAGAAATAGTGTGGAACTAGACAATTTTGATATGGTATTGGTGGTACTGCAGTTGGATAAGTTAGACTATCGAAGATGTCTCACATGCTGAGCATGTCAAAAGATTTATGATATTCTGTTTATTTTTTTCCAAATATTTTTGAATTGTAAAAAGTAAGTTTGCCTATTTATTTTTCAACATTTTGTATAATATTTTTTATAATAATATGGCTCCTTTTCGAACAGGTTACCAACTTTGTGAAAAGTTAAAAAATGCAACAATTTTTAATTGTAATTCTAAAAATGTTTTAAAGAAATTTCAAGCATGCAATTTTATATTGAACCAAATTTTAAATTAAATGAAGTTCAAGTTGTAAGTTTTCTTTGAATTTTGATAATTTTTTTTTAACTGTTGTGCATTTTTTTTCATATAAATTATGCTTGAAATCTTTTTATATGAAAGAAAATGTCGGGTACCGTAAGCAACTAATAAGTTAGTAATGGGCTAAATTTTTCCTAAAATTTCGAAATATAAAATTTGAATTTTGTGGAAAAGCTTTTGAATTTTTTTGATTTTTGTGCAAGCGTTACGAATATTTAACAAACTTGAATAAATAAACGTTACAATTTAAAATTTTTTTCTATGAAATTTTAAAAGTCTTTCACGCAACGCGAATTCATGAATGTTTATTCTTCACTCCAAATTCACTGAATTGTTTTGTTTACACAAACAAAATAAAAATAACGAAAAAATGGAGTTCGGTCCCACTCGGGTTTAAACATTTAGACTTACAGACACATTAAAGGTTTCAAATTAAAGTCACAAAACGCTTGAAATGATTTCAAGCCCCATACTAAAATTAATTAAATTAACATTTCAATAAAATTATATTAAAATTGAGGTTATTTTTTAAATGCCAACCCTGGACGGCAACGGTCAAAGCGCTTCTATCTAAAACTAAAAATAATGTCGACGTTGAGACCCAAGAATAGTTGGTAACTTTTATAAAAATTGCGGCCTAGACTTTCTGCAGTCAGGTCTGCCAGGGTGCATGGTTTGTTAAAAATAAGACTAACTAATTGAAACTAAAGTTTATTAGTATTTCCTTTTTTCATTTGTGTGCGTTTGTTCGGTTTCTTGTCTAATAATTTCGATTAATTAAAAACACATTCGCTTAAGAGAAGGATCGATTTAACAACTTAATATATATTTATGTCTATGTATGCAGATATATCTCGATGAGTGCCATACGAAGGATGTAAATTGAAGGCTAATCTCGTTCATTGTCCTTTTCCATGCATGACGTGAGATGCAAACTGCAAATATGATAATACAATGCTGAAATAACTTAACATACGAGAGCAACAATAAACTAATTGGAATGCGAAATTAAATTTTTTTGTATACATACATACATTTTTGCATTTGCGTTTTTATATTATTCCTTTGTATGCCAATTGGAATGCTGTAAAAATGGAAATTACTGCTCAGCTTTTGTGTACTTAATTAGCAAGATTCTGAGCTAAAGTATACACAGATAACGATTTTTTAATGGCGAACTAAAATTTGTGAACGCCATTGCGTCGGCTTATCTCAACCATTTTCACCTTTATTTAAGGTCTGTACAGAGCGGATTCCATGAATAATGCAAAATTGTATGGAATGTGTTGAAATTTTTACCTAACCAGTCGAAGCTCAAAATATAAAGTTTGGAGTCCTGTCAGGTAGAGTTTAGTACACCTGATTGTGTATGTGTTAAGTGGCTGCCCGAGGGGTAAAGGGTGCTTATCAGGGAATCGTTGATAATCTATGGAAGGTGTAGATGTAGATGTCTATAGGTAACCTCTTGGGCAGTGCTGTAAACATTTTCACAATTTGATTCCTACTTAAAAAATAATTCAAACAGTTAATGATTTATCAATTGTAGAGAGTGCTAGTTTCAAGCGAATATTGGAGCGATGGCATCACTGGCACATTTTTCTTTGAAAATTTCCATTTCGGCCAACGGCGATCGCTACAGCGACTTGTAGTAGGAAATAGAAGACGTGGACTTGAATGATCTCTGGTTGCAGCAAAACAGCGCAATCAGAACAATCTATCTTTTGCGCTCCAAGTTCGGTTATCGGGTTAACAGCCGTCTCAACGATGCCAATTGGACACCTCGGAGCTGCGCATTGATGCCGTACGACTTATCTTTTCGTGGCATAGATTCAGAAACTTTCACCAAGGTCTTGAAAAACTGAATAAACAGGATATGTCCAACTAATAATAAACCGTAGTAATTAAGTTTGGTAACACTTTTTGAACTACTTAAAATAATGTGTATACAAATTAATAACTTTTATTAAAAGGGGGCCCGGCCCATTAAGCAAATGTTTGTTTATATTTTCTTACTGTACTTATGCCGGTATTCTATAAGCTGTCTCCAGTGACTAACTGAGACTTTTCGGTGGTGATATTGATTTTGATACTATTCGGTATTCAGTGGGTCTCAAGTCTCAAAATAAAGTCACTAATTTGTCAACTTGTCCTGAGCAGGTCACAAAACAAAGAAATTTACGAAAGTATTGAACAATTGCAAAAATAAAGTAGCACTTGGTCGTACGATATATTTTGCTTAGATGTGTAAAAAATAACACTTAATTTTCAGAATGCATAATAAAAAAAATATTGGTTCGAATGTAGATATGGATGAGAAGCTGCACATTTCGATTGTTGATATTTCTAATTTTTGCACATATTTTAAATAATCGGTCACATAAAATGCAATAATAAGAATTTTGAATAGTTAATTTCAATGTCAATTTTACGATAACTATATTGTTTTAATTTTTAAACGGCATTAATGCTGTTGACAAAAATTTGAAAAAGTATATTGTCTGATATCGATTAACACATTTTCATTGATATCCATCCAGCTCAACATACGATCAGCTGATTATCTGTACTGCTTTTCACCGCAGTCTTTGGTGAAATTTTTTGAGACTGTTGCTTACTGAACACCGAAATCGTTTCAAATCACAAAAAAATTATATAATTGAAAGTGTCAAATATAGTGACTTGAGATGAGACTGAGTTAGAGAATACCCCCATTATACATACATATATACTATATACATACATGCAATACATGGAAAATTCTGCTCTTCGTATCAATTTTGGAACCTTGCAATTCCTAAACGGACGTACCAAGAATAATGAAAACCATCTTTAGTTACTTAGATTTCCTTACGTTTTCTTTATCGTAAATTTCAATTGTTATCATTATATAAATTTAGTAACAAAAAAAATCGGTAGTAGAGACGCTCGTACCCGGATGTGTGTTCGAGGGTTAAGCAGAGGTTAAAAAGAGATAGTTAGATTCCCTTCGTAAAGAAGAACTTAAAAAGAGCTTAGTAGCTTTAATTTTTTCACCCCTAATAAGTAGTTGAAATTTTCCTTTTAAATCGGCATATTTCGAGCTTAATTCATAGAGTCTGTTTTTTATTTTCTCATAGCGCACAGCTTGGTAGAAATGAAAATTTGCGTAACTGCAATTGGCTTCCCCTTTTTGTAATAGAAGATACTTCTAGTTATAACTAATTGCAATTAGACGTACCTCTTTATAGAAACGTTAACAGATTTTACGATCCACTTGGATTTTCACTTATACATTTATGAGCTGTGAAATAAACTCACACACACAAACAAACACGTACTACCTTAGCTGAGAATTTGTGAATGGAAGTGTAGTCGAGGTGCTGCAGCGCACAGATGCTTTTCCGAATTGTTAATTAGAAGTTGCCGAACGGAAAATGTTACGAGTGTTTATGTGTGTGATTGCGTATGTATGTACATATGTGTGTGTGTGTTTTAGCGCATTTGATTGCATTTGTATTTTTGTTTATGCCTTTTTGCTTTGCAGCATTGATAATTTTATGTGGAAATATGAGTCATAAAAATGGGATAGTAAATGCCGGTTGCCGTCGTTAGAGTATGCCAAACTAATTGGCCGTCAGGCAGACGTTTGTGTGAAAATTGTTATTGCTATATGTATGTACATATGTATGTATGCATTGTATTATTGCCTCTTACATGGGAAATTGTAGACCGAATGTGATTTTAACTACTGTCGATCGGGCATGGCCAGGAGAGTCGTCGCTTGCCTTATTGCAGCTGTTGCTTTTACTTTTCTTTGCTCTCTAGCAGCAGCTATGTTTATATACATACAGAAGGGGAGGCGATTTTGCGCGTTTGTTTAAATGACTGCCGCGTTACTCGAAATGGCATCTATTAAAAATTGCCTCGTAATTTAGAGTGCAATTAAGTGGAAATTACGCTCAATAAAAGCCGCAGGCAAAATGGCCAACATGCCGTTTTTATGGCCGAACAAGCGCCTCTTAAATGAATTACAAGTTTCTATTGACTTCTCGTAAGATTCTTCTTTCCTTTTCTCATTCTTTTAGTAATCGCTGTTGCAAGTGTTTGCTAACATTTTTTATTAGCCATTTCAGGCGCTACTTTGTTGGATGGAGAGAGCAGACGCCGTTTGTGATATAGTCCAGTCCTGCCGTGGTTGTTTGCAGAATAGGACGCCTCTGAATAAAAATGTAGTTTGTTTGTAGCTGCAGGAGGTTGATTCTTAAGTAGTAAAATTGTGAATTTAAAAACAATAATTACTTTTAATTGCATCCATTCAAAATGGTTTATTAGCCATCGCCAGCCACTGAGTAAGAGATTAAAAAGGAAAAGCACATTGCGAAAATTTGAATGCAAAAAAAAAACACAAAGAAATACAAAAAGCCATTAGAAAATCGTGTACACTTTGCATATGATGCAAAAGAATAAATTGTTCATTAGAATAACAATGCGATGATAACGCGTAGACAGGCAGGCAAACAGACAGACAGGCAGACACTCATCAACGCTCACTGCCGACACCATCTCCAATGAGTGGCGACGTACGTGTTGGACAATTAAATTTCGCGTGGCATATAAAAAACTGATTGCACTTGCAACTGCAGTGTGTCGCTCAAATGCCGCTTGACGCTTGCCGCTTGTCGCTTGCTATTAGCCACTTGCCACATGCAACCTGCAATCTGTAACGCTAACACATGCGTCGCCTTTGATTTGCACTATGCACTACATAAAGCTAAACCTATCGATCGGATAGTATCAATTAAGCGCAAATAAAATTTCGAAGCAGCAACAGAACAAAGTAAAAATAAAATAAATTGTGCTGAGAAAAATGTTGCACGTACGTGTTGTGAAAGATTGCCTCATGTTGAAATGACTACAAAAAAAAAGAAAGAAATATGTACGACTTATATACACGCGCGTTAGTATGTGTGCACAGTAATAGCTACATACATTTATAGATAAAATTGACCTGCCACACATAAATAACGATAATTTGCTCGTAATTGCATACAATTTATTATTATTGGCAAAATTGTATTCGTTTGGTGTAATAAAGGGAATGAGGTAAGTACGTGACCCCATGGATGAGCAGAAATTATGACAGTGTGAGCGTGTGAGTGAGTACTCATACATACATATGTGCTTACATTCATACAAAAAAAAACACAGGGGAAATAAGTAAAGGCTCTGTGTTTATAGTTACCCCGTAGGACAAAGGCACAGCCTAAAAGTAAACGACTTGAACTGCTTGCTTTGTAATGCGATGAGGGACACCGGACATTAAAAAATTCCAACTTCTACTGGCTGACCGATTGTACAAATTTTTCCGGAACTGTGTCTGACCTGTCTGGATGCATAAGAGTCGCGTAGACAGTTGAAGCCGTTGTTGGAAGATTGAGCGGGAACTGGTATTGTGGAAAAAGGAACTCATATTGAACTACTTTTAGGCTAGAGAAACTTGCTGCTGGGTATTTCCCCCTTCACAGAAGTATACAGTAGTACATATGTGCAGTTGCGAGCAATAAAAATGCAATGCTATGCAATGGTTGGCAAATATTTAGTGTTTCAATTAAACAACTACTGAGGCAGCGGACGATGTATAATGCGGGGATTAAGGGTAATAATATAATCGCAACAATTTAGATTGCAAACAAAAATTTAGTTTTTCGAGTATCATACATATATTCATATGCACTTATATATTGTATATGGGGATGTCAACTGTAAGGTCACCAGAGGCCAAAAATTAATATTCCCATAGGAAACCGATCTTAAAAGGCGTGTTTTAAGTATATTTGTAAAATGGTAACCGCTAGGTGTCACTGCAGTCGAAATATTTTAAATTTGTTTGACCTTATGCGAATAAAATGTGAAAGGTATATACAAATATAGGAACAATCCCAAATGTCTGATTATAATTTATCTCTAAGTCCACTTTTTGTTTTAATATTGGGATAATTCTAAGCGTTACTCCTTCACCAAAGTGCCTGAAAATGTCGGAATGATACAAACAGTACAGTCGAAATATGTGTTAAATTGTTTTAGTCCGATATGATTAAAATGTTAAAGGTACATACTTTTTTTAAACTTCTCACGTGCCGCAGCCGAGTCACGGCAACATCACAATTTGCATGATATACGCTGGTACGAGTATATATCAAGTGGAGGATTTTTTTGTATAACTAACTAATTTTTTTAATTACCTCTTTAAGTTACGTTTTTGAAACTAATTTTGAGCCCCTTAATATGAATATGAACACTTTTATTTTTCTTAAAAAGCGTAGCACCAGTATACCATAGGGAATTTTGTTTTTCGATCGGAAATGTTTCTTAAAAAATGTCATATTTATAGCCATCTAAAATTACTTTAAAATATTTGTTTTTGTCATCTGTTTTGTTTGTTTTTGCTTCGCCTAATTCCCGAAAATCACACACTGTGCGACTGCACTTCCGATTCTTTCGTTATTCTACTTGTTGCCATAGTGAGGCACCTTTACGTTTTGATATTCAATTTTACAACCCATACGCTGTTTTTATAGTGATGCCAGATATTTTATTATTTATATGTATAATTGTAAACATAAGCAGTTTCATTTTGTGAAAGTTTATTTTGCAAAACCAAAACTCGAAAATAAGAAGGATGTCAAATTGAGTAAAATCGAGTGATCGAAAGAGTAATTTAAAAGTTAGGAAAATAAGAATGGTCACAATAGTTGCATATTTATTGCTTGCTACTGTGCATACGAGAGTAAGGCCCCTTGCTTGGGTGACATTTTAATTATGGAAAATGATTGAAAGTCTTATGCCTTGGAAATTCCGTTAAACGCTTAGGATTAATGCACATACATACATACATACAAATGTAGATATCTCCCACACACTAGCAGTTACACCACTCGCAGTATTTTGCTTCTGAGAGGTGCTTTTGCATTTTGCTTGCTGAATCTATGTTCGTTGTTTTCCGCTTTGATTTATCGATTTTTCGATCCGGAAACAACTACACAACATAATGGACATTTAACAATAGAATATGGTACCACAGAATACTAAGATGCAAGCATAACGCAATCGATTAGTTTCATTTCGATAGCGGAATTTTTGTCGTGCAATCTCATTGTGTTACCAAAACTTTTGCCAAACATGAATTTGATAACATGAAGTCGCAGATGTCCTAAGTGTGTTCTCCTACGGATTTTGTCGCATTGCGGCGAGATATTTGCCCGACGAGGTAAAATATAGTAGCTAACAGAGAGATGACACTAAAAATTTGCTTTTCAATTGCTTTTAATTCGTGTAGAGCTTTTCACAAAATGTACTACCTTTTTGAGTCCTAGTTAAATTTTAGGAGCTAAATTTGTGGAACAACACCAGACGCTCGGTAAGACGATGAACAAAGTGATATGATCGTAAAATTATTATTATTATTAGCATACCGGATATCTTAACCAAATGGGAAGAGATGTGTGATGAACTAAATATGCACATTAACAATTTGTTTCAGTTTGAACATGAGTTCTGAAAAATCTTTTTCTTCTTTTAAATTTTCTCCAGCATCATTACAATCTAATTAATTTCTAAGTTGTTTGCTTTTTGTCGAAATGCAGGTGTTAAGTGAACATCATATTGTATTAATTTTCATTTTCGATACTTCACATATGTAAGTAAATTCTGTTAGTAGAATTTTTGCAGCTCTCTTACATTGTTGTGCTGTCGCTTTCGCTCTCTCTTGAAAGTTTTCTATGAGTAATTAGAGCAAAATGCATACTAATTTTTTCGCAAGTAGAGCTTAACATTTTGAGATTAAAGCTTGTCTGTTTTGGGTTTGGTCAAGGCGGATTCATACAAGGTGATAGCATCCCATTAGCTGAATGCTTGTTCTTCTCTTCGAATTCGCTGGGTTGTTTTGCGTGCACAAACAAAATACATGAGTAATATTGGGAGAATTCAGATTTTGACATTTCACTCACAAAATTACATAAACAAAGTACACAGTGGATTCGCCTTCATTATCTTGCTATCACCTTCTACGGATACACCTTGATTTTAGTGGGAAGTAATTTTTGGGTGTTAACCATTTTTTCTTTATAAAGGGGTTTTCAATAGGAACGCTACAAAAGTTTTTTTAAATAAAACAAAAACGGTTTGGGATATGAATTCAATTCTTTATTCCTGTGAAAGTACATTCGATGCCATTATGTATGGAACTCGATTTCTTTTGCATGGACACCACAGGCACGCTTGCAGAAGTCCAGACGCTGAACCCAATTTTCGACGGTTTTCAAGCATAAATCGGCCGATACTGCTGCAATTTCACGTTCGATATTCGTACGAAGTTCATCAATAGTGAAGCTGCTTCAGTTCTTGCGTCAATATGATCCTGTAAGGACGTGGGCCAAGATCTTTTCGCAAAATGCGCCCCAACGACGTCACAGAGATGCCCAATGCTTGAGAACGACGTGCACTTCTTTGTCTCACTGGCACGGGAACATTTTGTACTGTGTCTGTGGATTCAAATTTATCCACTAGACGCTCAATTGTTGATCTGACAGGACAATTACGGCGACCATAAATTGGACGTAGCGCTCTTAAAATTGAGGCCATTGACTCCGAATTTCGGTAGTAAATTTTAATAATTTCGACTCGTTGTTGGAACGTATATCTTTCCATGATAAAATGGCAAACCTTATTGAAGAGAAATGTCAAAAGAGCGGGAAGAAATATGGCGTCGTTTGCTGTCACTATCGGTCTACTTTTGTAGCGTCCCTATTGAGAAACCCTGTATTTCTCCGCTCGGTTTAAATCAAATTGTTTCCAAATTTAGTAGCGATTTACTACAAATTATGCAATTGAGATATTATTCGAAGCGCTACTGCTTCGTAATTAATTGCATTTATTTATTTCGTATTATTGATATTATTATTAGATCTTTGTGTATGCATATGTGTGTGTATTTTAATTATACATTAGTTGTTCATATTATACCATAAATTACTTCAGACTTTCTTCTTGCACTGTGCAATTTTGCTAGATCTTATTGAATCATCAGTGTGCATACATATGTAAATATGTAGATATAATATTCAATAAACTTTCAATTAAAATCAAATGAAAATTACTTTTTTTTTACCGTAATCAACTAATAATTATTACTTTGAATTTAAAGGAATTAAAATAAAAAGGCAAGTAATTTATTTATATTCCACAGTATAAGTTATGAAACCAAAATAATGTCATGGGAGGCGAATCGCACGTTGTAACTGAGGATCTACATATAATTATATGTACGCTATGTTTTATAAGTCTAGCAAGAATTGTAGAAATACATATGTACATATGTATATGTGTCAGATTGGCAAATGAATGTGGCGGTCGAGTTCTCATATCTATAGATTGGCTGCTCCTGTGGGACTTGCGTAATTAGTATTAATCCTGTTCATAACCAATCCACACATTTAAGATAAAGCTGCGTTATGAAGATTAGTCAGCATACCTGCTAAATTCTTTTTTTTAGTAGTTTTGAAACATTAGCCCAATGCTATTTAGTTAACTAAAATCATGAACCCAAGTTAAAATTAATATTTCTAAACTAAGCTTGAACAAATCAATGAAGCATCAGACTTTCACTTCCAACTAATAATCCGCAATTTTGGTTTTTATGCATCTTCAAAACTTGAATTTTTAGAAGAGGAAAATTATAAATATTAAGAAATGTACCCCATTAAAGTGTAATCTATACTATTGTAGGGTGACAAGTTTTCTGAAGTGAAAATCAAAAACAAAAAATACGTGTACGTAAATGAAACTTCCTGTTCCGCCTATCGGCGTAAAGCTGACCTGTAGCTCCGAACTACCTGCTGATGGAGCAGATTGATATTTTAAAGCAATTTTTCCGACATAAAATGGAATTTGTGCACCACATCCAAAGAGAAACGAATTCAAACTAATAAAAATTTATAAAATACAAATTCTGTGGAAAATTTATTCGCTTATATTTTCCGATTTTTCCAGAGAAAAATTAAACAATTCTGAAAATTTTTTCGGTTCGAACAAATTTGTGTTTACAAGCAACAACAACGATAGCTAGCTATGTAGATTCGGCGATCGCGAGTACCTCATCAAACTGATCGAACTTATTACATTCAATACTGCAGATGTTAGATCAGTTTTAAAATGCGCATGAATGACGATCATGTGCGCGGAACTGCTTGCACTTTTGGTGCATATTCGTCGTTTGTGATGCTCGAACATTGCATTGGAAACAAAACCAAAATCTGTGTTAATGTTAATTTATGCCAGATGCTTCATCGATTCGCTACTCGCTAACGGATGACGAAAGGAATACGGGTTTTATTAAATTTGATCGGGGTTGCCAACTAAATTCCATAAGAGAAATTAAATCATTGTTTAAAGTTAAACATTTCAATAAAAGATTCTCACGAAACGCATGTGGAAAATCACTCCGTATAGTTTTTGGAAGAGTTGCCACTTTTTAAAATTAGCGTTTGCAAAATATTGGGTGATTAGGTGTCACTGATTTAATAATAATAAATATATTTACGCAGAATAACGTTCGTTGGAGTTTTCTAGTAAATATTACTAAATGGCAAGTGTATTTTTATTTAGCTCGAGGCCAGATTTTTGTATTAGGGAATAAAATCGTTGTTTTCTTATATTATTCCTTAATAAAAAAAACACGTTGCCTCGAGCTCAATAAAACTACACTTGTCTCTAACATATAAGGCTAACAATAATGTAATAATATAGTTATAACGATATAAGGTATTCCAAATGTGGCCAGAGTCCTCTTAAAATAAACTGTAGATGATGCCTCAGCTACGTTGCTAGAAACGTATTGATTATTATTGATTACAGTAGATATCAACCTTTAATTATAGTTGTAATATTTTTTTTTGTTTTTTTATATAAAATAACCTATGTAGTGATTATTAGTAGATCGCTTTTTCTAATCTTATTCTAAAATATTTTTTATAGGGAAGCTTCTCTAGCTTTTCATGGCCTCTACAATTACCAACATAACTAACTTATGCACATAAATACAAATGCTGGTATTTCATTTTAATAGCACCCACTTTAAATTAAATCCATTTGCCGGAACTGTAAGCGTGTGAAGTTTAAGTTTACCTTATCTATTCTATAAATCTGCATATCATTAAATGTAAAAGCGGATGTTAATCGCATCTAGCATCTATGTAAGTATGTAG
Source organism: Anomoia purmunda (assembly GCA_951828415.1). NCBI lineage: Eukaryota > Metazoa > Arthropoda > Insecta > Diptera > Tephritidae > Anomoia > Anomoia purmunda. Next base: position 26,615,194 of record OX639996.1, on the reverse strand, counting down.
ATATGTATAGCGTTAGAGCTGCATCTTTGCGATGCCATAATATTTAATTGGCAATATACGTAGGTATGGTAAATATGCTTGCAGAAATTATTGAATAGTATATAGAAACTTGTCTCACCATCGCCATCGGCTGTAATAATATTAAACGCCATGAATATCAATATTTGTACATTAGCCAATAATCGGATGAAATGAATGCAACATTTTCATACCTACATATAGTAACTACATATATGCATACCTATGTATATGTAACATACTATACTATAAGTATAATGCTCGAGAAACATTTATGCAAATGAAGTGGTTTCCGTGCAATTGCAAGTGCAATGTTAACAAGTGTGAATGTGAACAAGTTGCTTATTGTTTGGGTATGTTGAGGGTGACGGCAAAGCTTTTTTTTTTTTGCATTTTCATTATTATTAAAATATGTGCACAAATTAATTATATGCATACACTTTGTAAACAGATTTCTTTATAAGCAATATATATATATACATATAAATATTTCACTGACATTAAGCTCAATTAGAGTTTGGAACGGGCCGGCCTTTGACAGGGGCTCGTCGGTCTCCTATGTACCGGCGCCCATGGGTAAGCTCTTAGTTCCAAAATAAACGCACGAAAAAATCGAAAAAGCCAAATAAAGAACAACAACAATTTTTGGAACCTACCGCCCTTTACTGATGCCCTGACAAAAGTTGTCACCCTGACAGTTGTCAAACCAAACTTGACAAGGGATGACGGAAAATCGTTCCTATATACATCATTTTATTAAAAACTCTAATCTAAAAAAAAAAATAATTTTTTAATTTTTCTTAGAAATTAACATTTATTATATATTGTGTCTGTAATTGGAATCCGTGGTTTATGGATTCTCATTAATTTTGACAACGGTTACAATAGCCTGTTTAAAAAAACTTAAAAACCGCCGTATTTAGTACTGCCCATTCCTAAATAAATTAAAGACTGAAAGTCTAAACTGCTTACAGCTGATGCTTTGCATCAAATTTGTTTATTGTCATTTTTAGAGTAATGTAGATACTGAAGTTTATTAGTCTATTGAATTCAATATCATTAATGTTCACGAACCCTATAAAAATGAAATAAACATAAAAAATTGGCATACTAGAACATGTAATAGAAGTTTCAAACATAGCAACAAGTAACAAACATTTTCATGTTTTCCTCCCTAATAAAACCAGTAGTGCGATTCACTAACTTTAAACGGTGCGACAATTGTTATTTTTGACGGCAATATTTGCCGTTTGCACAACGATTGTGCGATTCACTAACTTATTCTTAACGACACTTAACAGCTGTTTCGTTGTATTTATTCAAAGTGATAAAGAGTGGCACCTCTGTCAAACTAAATGTCAAAATAAGCGAAAAGCACAAAGAGGAATAGAGAAAAAACAAACGAATGCCTTCTGCCAAATATAAATTTGAACGTTTTTATTATAATTCATTAAAGTGAAATAGATATTAGTTTGTTTCTAACTACAAACACTTAAAATTCTATATATATATTGCAGTGTTCCATTGAAGCAGAATTCCAGACTCTCCTCTGAGTGTTTTGTTAAAATAGTAATCAACTCGACTCCAAGGAATACGCGGAATCACCTGCAAATATGCTATAGTTCTCGTTTTCAAACTTCGCGTTGTGCTCCAGCGTTTTTAGGATTTACATACATATTTTTAATTTTTTTTAATTATAATCATTTATCTATATATTAAAACTAAACTATATTTCTGTTTTTATACGTGGATCCTTGTAAAGGTTTGCTTTTACCATTAGCATATTAATTGAATGGTAGATGTGGTGGTTGGCATAAGCCTCCTCATGATTCCTTGGTGGTAAAATTGATATATGCGTGGAATCCCACGAAGGGAGACGACGCCGAAGCAAACATTTATTTGGCAGATTGGCTTTTCACTTGAGCATAGGAAACCTCACTTTCTGGTGAAACAACGAATCATTGATTGCATCCGTTACCCGATGAATGCCGGCTTACGGATAACTAGCTCATGGACATTCCCCTTTGCTCGCCTACGGGTCATTGATAGCATTGATACCAGTTGCGAAGAATCTCAAAGCCACTAGAACGTACCAATATAAAGGTAAACTTTAAAATTGCCTACAAGGTTAAAGATTACATAAGCTACCTGTTTCTCAGTCGATTTTTCTGTTATTCTGGAGCCTCTTCTTTGGTAGTTAAGCTGAGAAATTGGGTATTTGGCCAAGTTTGGAGTTAACCGATACAGCTTCTGAAATTCTGTTGAAAGGGATTATACACATCCCGGAGTAAACGTCGATCCTTCGTCACCTCGTGATAAATCATATGCCGAATATTCAAACGACATTATTTAATGCCCCTTTTTTAATTACAAGAAAGCAAATTACCAAATTTTAAATTTGTCTTTTATTTCACTAATTTCACTTTTCTCGATTGAGTTAACAACATCAAATTTGTTGTCGTTTAGTTTTCGGTCATCGACTAGCTAACATCAACAGCTGATTCGGCGAATGCGAAAGTCGTTAAAAAATGGTTGCTGAATAGCAGGGTCGTTAAAATTTTGGTTAAGTTGAGTTAACCAATCGAATATCTTTAAAATAAGTTAGTGAATCGCACTACAGGAGCCCAGAATAATAACTATTTGATGGTTGCGTTTTAAAAAGTCCTCTAAATATTCGTAAGTATTATAAAAGTCCTTTGGCAAGGTAGTTTCTTTTGAGACTTACATAATACAAGTATTTTCATATAATAGTTACCGATGACTTAAAAAATTTATTAATTAAATTTAGTTATAAATGGTGATTAAATTTTTTTCGAAATCATGTTTTTCAAATCGATCAGCGAGATTGCTTAGAAGTTACTGTACATCGAAAACTGTGCTCTTGTAATCTGAAATATACATATGTACATGCAGTACATATGTAATATGTATATGTATGTATCTATTGCATTGCATATTTTGTTTGTTATAATTAATATTAATATTGTAACTGCTTATCTGTGCACGGATTTGTAATTAAGATTAAATTGCGGAATATATATAAATATGTAAATATCTATGCATATACATACGTATGTATCAGTGATGATTTTTTAGGTACATTTGTGCCTTTTTCGGCCCTATTTCAGTTGAAAGGTACATTCGGTACAATTGGCTGAAATTAGGTACAATTCAGTAAACGAATAAATTTGTTTATTATAACTAAATAAATTCCTGGTCTAGATTTTGTGATTTTAAAATAAGCGAATTTTCAGCTGGTAACGATGTCAAATGCTGACAATTTGAATTTTTGTTGGCCACTTGACAACACTGTTTCTAAAACAAATGTTATTATTATTGGATATGGGAAATATCGATATTTTTGCTTGCCAATACATATCGTAATTGAATGACGTTTTCTATTTAATATACATATGTGTTCCACCTCTAATGATTATCGTTTGTGAATATCGGCGCAAAACATAGAAGCAAGGATGAGAAGGTAATTTTTAGAAGGTAGTTTTTATGATGATTTCAACTTAAATTTTATAATGTTTAGGTGGTTATTGCAATCAGCGAAAGTAGAACTTGCAAATACAACTGATGTTGCTGTAGTTGCCACTTCTAATTGCTCTGATGTTGATTGCGCCGATAGAATTGATGTTGATTCCGATGGTGATTGTGCCGATACGAGCGGTTCTGAAAACATTGATTCTGATCTGTCTGAAAATGATGAAGATAACGTTGTGAAGCCCAAGCGCAAAAAGTATGAAATCCACTTTAGAAATGAATGGAAAAGAGATCATCCGTGGATTGAAGAAGACTCGGGCATTAAGCAAGGAAAAAAATGCACCGTATGTAACGTGGGCATATTTGGTAATTTAAACCATATTCAAAGACACGGAAAATCCGAAATGCATAAAAAAAGGGAGATAACTGCGGGATCCAGCTTAAAACTTTCGAACTTTTTTAATAATAACTCTGAAGAGAATAAATTAAATAATGCTGCTAAGGATTTGGAAATGCGTCTGTCGTTGTTTGTTGCTGCGCACAATTTACCATTCACGTGTCTCGATCATCTCACAAAATGCCTGAAAACAGTTAAGGATTCCAAAACCATTTCCAGGCTTTCACTTAACAGATTAAAAGGGCAAAAAAACATTACGTTTGTAACAGGGCCTGAAAATTGTAATAATTTGTCAGAAATAACAACGCATCAATATTATTCAATTATAATTGATGAAAGCACGGATTTGACCACTTCCAAAAACTTAGCCGTTGTTATTAGAATCTACAACAAAAAATGTCAAGACAGATTTTTGGACATGGTTCCTGTCATAAACTCGACGGCGGCTGCAATATTTGATGCTTTGATAAATCTTTTAAATTTACGAAAAATACCTTTGGAGAAATTGCTTGGATTTACCGCTGATAATTGCAACGTGATGATGGGAAAGAAAAATAGCGTCCAAACCAAATTGAAGGAGATTTGCCCACATTTATTTGTGAGTGGTGATATATGCCACAATTTGAACTTGGCTTCCGAAGCAGCAGCCTCAGTACTGCCAAAATGTATAGACAAGTTAATGTTCAAAATTAATCAACACTTTTGCCACAGTGCTAGCCGCAAGGGTGAATTTATTCAATTGCAAGAATATTTCGAAAGTCAGGTTCACGTTATCCTCCGCTTATGTACAACCCGTTGGCTTTCACGTGAGGTGCGTATTATTTTTAAAGATCTCATGATAGGCTTATTAGATCTATTTGAAAATTTTCATTTCAGGCAGTGGTTAATAGGCTATTGGAAAAGTGGTCAACTCTGCAGTACTATTTCAACCTAGTATGTTTCGAAACGGGTAATGGTAATGAATCAAACCAATTTATTTATGACACTCTATGTGATAAAAAAACAAAAATTATTTTTTATTTTTTATCATACATTTTGAAAATGATAAATGACATCAACAGAGAAATGCAACATGAAGACGCGCGTATACATGTTTTATTGCCACGCATCGAATTTCTGTTTAAACAAATATGCAGAAATTTTATTGATAAAGAAAAACTTGATAATTGTACAATTTATTCTATAGATTTGAACGATCATGTACCTTTATCAAATATTTATTGTGGTACGGATATAGAAATCTATATGATTGAAAACGATGTCGGTGAAATAGAACTAAATGAGTGTAAAACACTTGCTTTGAAGTTCTACGTAAAGTTTTGTGAAGAATTAAGGAAAAGAGTGGACTTTAACAATTTTGTCTTGAAAGCTATTCCTTTATTTGAACCAAAACACGTTGTTTCGGGTAAAACTAATAGTATTTTGAATATTATTGCCAAGTTATTTCCAAAAGCGGAAATGGAAAATGCTAAGAAAATAAATGCTGAGTATAGAGCTTTAGCGGATTTCTCCGAAGTTAATTACATTAAAGATTTAAATATATCCCAGTTTTGGTGGGAAGTTAGTAAATTTCGAAACGAATTAAATGAACTATTATTTCCTAACATTTTTCGCATTGTTCAGGGTATTTTGTCTCTACCGCATTCATCGGCCTGCGTAGAGCGCATATTTTCCATTCAAAATTTAATTAAAACTAAATGTAGGAACAGATTAGCTTTACCAACGTGTTCATCACTCATTCAAACCAAAGATTTGATGAGAACAGGTGATACGTGTTGCTTTAATTATAATACGAAAAACTTAATGACTTATACGCTACCAAACAAAGATTTAACTGAGGAGCAATCGATAATGGACTGAATAATCTATATTTTTTATTTTGCAATCGAACTGTGAGTTTTTTTTAATTTGTTTAAAAAACAATAAATAATGTACTTATATGGCTATTAATAAGTACGAAAATTACAAAAAAAAAAATGTTTCATTTTAGGTACAAATGTTTCATTTTAGGCACAATTTTTGTGTTAGATTCGGCACCAAAGAAAATTTGCAAATATCATCACTGGTATGTATGTTGACATATTTACACTCTTAAAAATAAATATACGTACATACAGTGTTAGTCACAAATTTGGCAAGTATGTATTTGTCTCAGTAAAATTCAATTTGTTTCACTATTTAAACGAAACAACACTAACTTTGTTTATATAAGTATTTTAAAAATTAAAAGAGAGAAGCCACTAATTAATAGGCCCGTTTCTTTGTACCCGACTTGCAAAAGAACGCTTCAACTTGGTAAAAATGTTCGTTAGTTGCAAATGTTAACCCTGTTAACATCTTTCATATAACATGCGATTTGATAAGAGTACTATTTAAGAATGGAAAACTGTTACGCAGGCAAATTTTAGGCTGGTATTTTTTTTAGACTGATAGAACTTTCGATAGGGATAGCTGTCACTTGACAGCTGGTAAATTACATTTCGTTTTAATATTTTTGTTCAGTAAGCATTGACAAATCATCATGGAAAGAATGATGCCGCAACAACGTTTACAAATTGTGGAAATTTACTTTAAAAATCAGTGTTCTGTTCGCACTTCGTGAAATTTATAGTCTACAAAATCGAGCATCAGAGCAGCTTATTCGTCGAACTGTTGATAAATTTCGAACAACATTTACTCTACTCGATAGAAAACCAACAACAAGACAAATAACTGTACGTACAGAAGAAAATATTGGTGCTGTAAGTGATAGTGTTGGAGAAGATCCGAATTTGTCTATTCGCCGCCGTGCTCAACAAGTTGGACTTTGTCCATTGGTTCAAAATTGGACTGATCGCATCCGATTCACCAAAGCTAGTCGTGGCGGATATACTTATGTATGCCAGAAATCGTTTTTAAATATTAAATGTCATTAAAATATCTTTCAGCATCATACTTCATTTTTTATGTGTTTTATTTCAATTTAAAGTTCTATCAGTCAAAAAAATACCCTTTATGAGGTATTTAAAAATACTATGTAAAGAAAAATGGATAAGGTGTTAAACTGAAATTTTCCTTTTATTTACTCATTCACAATAGCGGAGTATTTTCATTTCCTAACACTACATCTCAGGCCGGATATCATTTTACCGAGTTGGCTCAACTCCCATATTTTTCCGAGTTTGTGTTTTTGCTTTACATACAATTCGTTATCCTACCTAGTATTATTTTGCAACTCGTTTACAAAGAAATGGACCCAATATAAAAAATCAGGCGCTTTAAGCTTATTCACGCGAATTTTATGCAGATAACTTTTAACAATAGATTGTTCTATGTATATCTGACAAGTTTAAGAAAATTTCCTTATTATTTCATTGGATACTCATCCCGATCGATGTTTTCGATAGAAATAGTCGCGTATCTATAAAAAAGGAGGCGAATTGATCGATAACTAACGTGTTTTATTTCATTTTAGTAGGAATATTTGATGGAATGGGTTGATTAATATTCTCAGTTACTTTTGAGTTGGTGTCAACTGACGTCACTATAATATTCTAGGAACAGCTTCAGATATTCTGAACGTTTCGCAATAACTTCGATGACATCTTTAGCTTAACTAAATGAGAATCGATATACTTTGGTACTCCAATCACCACCTGTGAATTATTGATGCTTGTCGTCAATATCGGGAATATATCAACATCGAAGAAGTAAATTTTCGTTAAAATATTTCTCGGATATAAGCGCAGTCCAAAATGCACGATCTTCATTGCATATAAATGTGAATTTATTTTATGAAAATCGGTATTTAAAAAAAATATTCCATGACACCCATAGCTATTAGCTATTTCCAATTTTTTCTGAGCATTTGTGATTTTGAAGTGGAAATAACTAACAAAAAGTGTTGCTATTTCCCTGCGGTAGGCAAGTGTGTAGGGTCTGTCTACTGTCACCCGGAGTGCACGGAGAATAGTTTTCTTTAATAGTGGTCGCCGAGCCCATTTCTGTCATGAAACAGCTTTTTACAAAACTTGTCAGCCTTTTGGAGTCGGCATACAACTGTAGATCCCTACATAATGATCGCAATACATTTTCAAATTCGAATACAATTTCAAAACCGCTCTTTAAAAGCGGCAAATATTTACGCCGACAAATGTTTGTTTCAATTTGTTATATATTTAAAAATAGTTTATACATAAAAAAGGATTTGGCGTTATTCACAATAAAGTAGTTTTTGTTAACTTCACATTACTGAGCCTCAGGTCGGTTATCATTTTATCGAGTTGGCGCAACTTTGATGTTATTTCGAGATTTAGTTGTTGCTTTACAAAAAAAAAAAAAAACAAGACTTGATGATTGGTCTTCGTTTTTAAACTCTCTTTCCCACTGAAAGATACTTAGAACTTCCAATTGATTGCAGACGACGAATTACATAAAAAACAAGAAGTGAATTTCTGAAATAAATTTTCCTGGGTATCGCCACGACTAAATTAAGTTCCCTTTTTCCGTGGAGAACCGCCCACATTTCGTAACGCCAAGTTGTTTTAGCTTTAAGAAGAAAAAATCTCTACTGGCAAAGTCATTCACATTAGGTTGTTCTAAGTTCATGGGCGCCACTGTGTACCCAACTACACTTATGCAAATATTAAGCACACACATTCATACATATGTAGATCACCTACGTAGCGTGGATTTTGCGATGCACTTGAGGTTATCTGTTTGCTATTATAATATTTTCATTTTTATATTTATGTAGTACACACACACATCCATATCCATATGCACACACATTCATATGTATATGCCCTTCTTCTGGTTGGTTTTGTTGTTTTACGCGTTGTTGTTATTCCAACAAGTGCGATTTTAAGCGTTTTTATATTGTTTTTTTCTTTCTGAATTTCAAAAATGCATTCGCTTGTTTACTTCAAGATTTCATTGTAATTAATTTATAGCAAAAATGAATATAATGTACATATGTAAATTTATGTGAATATGCATGCATGCATGTATGTTAATCGTGTGCATATGTAGATGCATTTGCATATGATTTATTTTACACTGTAAAAGCCACAATAAAATGGCGCGATTATTTATTCAATGTGCAACAAATAGCTTAGCGTCATTTGTTAGCTCAGTAATTGTGCAACTTTTATTAGCAAACAAATTAGATAGCTTAGAAAAGATTCTATTGTACATATTAATACAACTAGTATTTATTTTCAGGTGCATAATTATAAAATTGTGCAAATCTTCAGGGGCAGCTGGGGCGTCTTTAAGTTTCTCAAAGTTGCAGAATATTGAATTTGTGCTTGTATTATGTAAGTATGTATGTACATTTTTTTAGTCATAATTTTTCCTTGCTACATTACAAAAATGTGTAAGAATTTAGGTATGCACATACATATGTATGTATGTATTTGGCTGAGCATTTTTTTTACAGATTTGCTCCACAACGCGCTCTTCGGGTCTGACCCCAGGTAAGAGTGTGCATAGCCAAACGTTATGTTGACTCTTCGCTTGGAGTGTGCAGCGTGTGATGGAGCAGATACGCATATACATACTTTACATACATACATACATTCATACATTAGTATGTATGTTGGTGCGAAGCGGGGTGGTGGCATGTTTGCATTTCGTTTTCTTGCATTTGTTCGGTTCTTTTATGTTATGTAAATATTGACATTCGTTTATTAAAATTCACAGTGAAATTCAACAAAGACAACCAACTAACTACAAGTAAAGTACAAAACAATAATAGCAAAAAAAAAAAACAACAGCAACAGCAACAGCTACAGCTACAGCAACGGCCATGGGCAATCTGACGACAATGGCGGCGATGGGCGACTCTACCAAGGAAGTTATGCAGATGGAGATGAAGTAATGTACGTTTGTAGGTTTGTAAATTAAGGTGTCTCGCTCTCGCTGTCGGTACTATTTTCTATGTGCATTATATTATTTGGTATATTTTAAGCAGTGAATGTATCAACAATTTCTGATAAATCGTATTTTTTATGAAGTACAAAGATTATAATAAAAGTTATTCAAAAATCTCTATAAATATATTAAATCCTACACAGTTTTTTTTCGAAATGTTCAAGTTAACGAGATTTTTAATAAAATTAAAAGCAATATTTTTTACGCAAGTTTCATGAAAATTTCCAAGACAACATTTAAGATCTCGTTCCTTTCATTATTAAATTTTTCCCAAATTAACCCGTTGACAGCTTCAAGTCTATCTGAAAAAGGCAAAAAGGGAAATTTGAATACTGTTAAAATGTTTGTATCGAGTTTTCTCTGCATTATATCCCTTGTCCTTCCTCTCTTTATTCATTTTTTCGTCAATTAAACCATCCACACTGTATAAAAACCGTCACAGAAATACAAAAAGAGAAAATAATTTTTTCCAAGCAAAAATCGATTTAAAAGAGTCGCAGTTATTAAATTTGTATGATACCACATTTGGAAGTTTGGAAAAATGTATCGAAAATTTAATTCATTTGATTACGTTGTCCTGAACTGTTATATTTTTTTTATTATTTGCTGTCATTTACCCGAAGGAATACTAAAACGAAAACTTCATAAAAAATTAGCAGAATATTTATTTAAGAACATTACTGTCTGCCACACGAAAAACTCTATTGTGATAAAAAAATTCTACGCAGGATGTGTGACGTAAGGATGTGTATAATTTTTTTACTTACTTTTCAATATATTTATCACTAATTATAGAAAATTCCTTTAACCCGTGATTGGGTAAAAATGACCCAAAACATAAAATGTGAATAATAGTAACTTGTACATGTAACTTTTTTTCATTCAAAAATGTATTTTGTACCGCCCTGGTGATTGGGGCAAATTGATATAAAATCCCTTTCAAATTGAAGCATTTTTAAAATTTGAACACCTTAATGTACATAATGTCGCAAAATATACAACTTAAGTCCCTGTACAGCTACAACAACAACAATAACAACAATTGTAGTTAGTGTGCATTTCCATCATTGTTGCGTTTTCTACTTTACGCTTTCCACTACTCCTCGGGTATGTATTAATGTATGTGTGTAGTTATGTTTGCTTCTTGTATTTCAGCGCAATCTTAATGCGTTTGTATGTATGCATGTATGTACGATGTACTATGGTGGGTCGATTAGTCACTGAAAATATAAAATAAAATCATTTTATTCTGAAAAAAAATGTATCGAATGTGTTGCGACTACAGATTTGTTCCATAAAAAGAATCTTCTGTCAGATTCACCCTGACCTTCTTCAGCTTCTAAATATCTACAAGGAAAGTTCCCTGTCTCGACATATTTTATGTCTGTTGTGATCAGATTACTAAAAATTGTCTTCATGGGAAGGAAATGGTGCACATTTTGTTCGGATTACGGGTAAACTTCGCCACAGCTGAAGTTGCCAAAATGCTATGTTTGTCACTACATTTTTATTTACTTGATACCCGTCTTTTTCAAATTATATGAAAAAACCTTTACTCTCTTCAAGTTCTAATACTTTCACTCGACCATATTTTCCCAACAAACATTTAGGTTAGAGAATGATTAGAAACCGTGTGAGCTCTAATGTGTTTCTCTAAGGTAGGTGGTTAAAAAGTATACAATTAGAGAAACTATCGCGAACTCCAGGATTTTCCATAAAAGACTCAGTATCGAGAAGAAAGTTAGATATCTAATCGTATTCTAATTTTGAATCCTAATTAGTTTCATACATACGTCGATTTTTAAGTAATGTGAGTTGTATGGTAATTATAGACAATGATTTATTCTTTCGGAATTTTTATTAATTCTAGTATACATATATATTTGTTACGTTTTAATTTTCTAACGATTCGAGAAACTTTAGAAAACTATATTCTAATTCCGTTCGTAAAATTAAATGTCACTATAACGTTAGAGCCTGTGTTTTTTAAGGTTGTTATTATGCCTGGATTTTGTTAACACTTGTGATGATGCGGTGACTTCAATTGAGCGACCAGACCCATCAACCTTACTTCGTGCATCGAATTTGTGTAAACCCGTGGTGCATACTTCCAAACGCTGGTATTGTGATAATTTTTGCACTAAAAGAGGTGTGCTTTTTCACCTTAGGCATCTATTTTAAATAACTCTCAAAAACATATTTTTTGTAAAATCAGGCTCTACTCATTTCATTCGTTATTGAAGACTGCGGCGCTCGAAAAGGAGTGTGGTTAACATTTTTGAAAGCTGTCTAATACAACAACTGCAAAGGGAATTAGCGACCCACCTTCATAAATGTGTGTGTATGTATTTGAATATCTGGGTTGCTCCTGCTTTGCATATACTATATGTATGTAAATGTATTTATATACAAATATATAATATATATGTAATGTGCTTGTCAGTAAAAATGTCTTCTTCTTCTTGTAGCTACACAAGCACCGCGCCTGTATTTGTGCGCTAATATTTGCTTTTAATTTTTGCTTTGTTTAATCTGCAGTTTAATTTCATTTTCTGGCATTATTCCTTATTCTTTGTTCGCTTTCAAATATTCCGGCAGTTTTTGAATTTTCAAAAAAAAAAACAACAAGCAAAATTTACTCAAAATTGTTGTAAAATGCTAAGAAAAGATCACCAAGGGGCGACACATTTTTGTTTTAAAACACAGCGCGGAAGACAACTTACCACTAAATATTCAATTGGTCCAGAAATAAAGCATAAGAATATTTGCTAAAGTTGTTGTTGGAATTAGAAAAAAATGAAATAAATTATTTTGCCTACAATCGCAATGTTTATAGTGTTTCCAAGTTAAATGATGTTTGATTAGTTGACAGGCGTAGTTTACATATTTATTTTTGAATCAAATTTAATGAGTTTCATCTCGGCTTTCTTATTTGCATAATTTAAGAAAGCCGGTTATTCCACTTAATTTGCTAAGTTAATGACCCTATAAACCATTTTTTTCGCTTTTTTAATACTTACTATGTAAAATAAATACACGTGCTTGTATTTTAGTAGCTCTACATAAACCGGCTTTAAATTTAATTGGTAAGCCCATTTCAACAGAAAATGAATAAAAATTTGTTTTTTTTTGAAGTACATATGTATTTATTTTCGGCTGCTGAGTCATGTCAGCTGAGTAGAGGCCGCACAAGTACTTACACATAAATATTTTAAGTGATGTAATTAAAAAAATACATACATGAATTTAATAAACGTTCAATATTACATTTTTACCAGAGACATAAAGACTGATGCGAATGAAATCTTGAGATTCAAAGTAGTTTTGGGAACATATAATATTCCAATTCAATTTTTAATTACCAATTAGTGTCTAAAAAGCTTCGGATTCCAAGCGACCGAATAATGCACGAACCAATACTCATATCAATAAGAGAAGAAGAAACCATTGTGATTCGACGAAACTAGCTGGAAGATGAAAAACTGAGCCCCCACAGAGGTCCTCCTTAATGCACCCACCGGCAATACTTGAGGCAATGTCAAAAAACTTTGCTGCGCCATTCATTGAGATTTTAGAATCATTCTATCAGCGCATCATTGCTATCATCGGAGACCAGCATCAAATCTGGCTAATGAGGATGTCGCATTATCTCGAGAGAACTGCGTTCAAAATATTGCAACTAATTTAGCTCCAGCTTCGGACACCGATATGTAAAACGTTTCCTACTCTGTACACCTAAGCCAACACTTCTGGGTCTGACAAGGGTTAAGTGACAGCTACAACACCAACAAAGTGAATAAAAAATTTGCTCAAATTCAAATCATAATGAAGTAAAAGTTCATTTAAATTTGATTGACTGAATTCAATTGGGAAACTTGAAACCACCAATAAATTCTAGTAATTTTTTTTTATGTTTATTTGCTGGCAATGAAATAGGATAGTATACTTGATATCTATACTTGGCGTCTACCCAACCACGAAAAAGTCGAAGCTTGTCGCTTTTATTAAATTTATCATTACCTTTGCATTTTTTGTCCGCTCTTAGGCATTCGATTTTCTTAATAAAATTGTCTTTGATTGTAACATTTTTAATATTTTTTTTTTACAAAAATTATCGAATAAAAAATTTTTAAATTTTTGAAAAAGCTTAAATTTAAACGACTATTGACAATAACTGCAAAAATATCTAGAAAACAAATCTTTTGCATCTATCTCGAAAAAGCTTTTTTTTTTGAAAAATAAACGAAAGCGACTCGAAATGAATTTAAAAACACTTTGCTAACGGGGCCCCACTTTTTAAGAAAATATCTTATGTTATTTACAGCGTAATCGTTTCGTAATTTGTTTCCATATTGAGCCAAAATGAAAATGAGTTTCGTATGGAATTTTAAAAATATTAAAACAGATTACACTCTGAAAAATGATAAGAAAATTCGTTGGATCAGATTCACAGACTCCGAACAGCAGTGAACGGGGATCCAAGGGGTAGCACAACATAACCTACACAGAGCTAAAAAGTTCACCTATAATTAAAGAGATCGACGTCTAAAAAAGCTAGGCGGCCAAGGAGTGCGTGAAGGTAAAAAATCGAAGAAATTTTCACAAGAAAACCTTCTTAATGTTCTATATTCTATTTGCTTCTCTAATTTATTGAAAAGGAAAACGGCTGGAAATAAGAAGATAATTTGTTGTTTATTAATTTGTATGGAATTTTGTTCAAAAATATGCAATTGAAGGAAGATACCTCCAGGTTTCATATAAATTTATTAATATTGAAAAAGTTTTGGTTTTAGGTTAAAAAATGAAAAAAACCAAGTAGGTAAATAGTCGAGATTTTGAAAAAGTAACATTTTGTTTAGGAATATAAACTTTTGTTTCGGACACATTTTCCCCCACAATATACTAAATTGTAAATAAACAAATTAATACTGTTTCATTTGATAGTAAAGTAAGTTGAATAGAAATATCAATTTTTTTTAGATTTTCATCAACTCATTTTATGTACATACATATTTATTTACATATGTACGTAAATAGAAGATACTATAACTTTCCGATATCAGCGAATATTTTTGCTTAATACTCGATGACCATCTGCTGGATTTTTTTTAGCCATATGCGTTGTAATGTTTTTGATATTGTAGAAAAAGATAATGCGTAAAAGAAATAAATGGAATAATTACTTAGATATTTTGTATAATAAGACTTCAATTATTTTTTATACTACAAAGACATTTTTTTCATGCTATTTAGTCAGGCTTCGTCATTAACACGCCACAATCACCATCTCCGCAATTTTAAATTTCCATCATGTTATTCGTATCGCACTTTACTTGTTTTTTCCCCATTATTTTTACTGTCAATCATCAAATTCAAATCAAATTTAATTGACACATTTCGCATTGCAATTAAATTGAAAAATTCAAAGCAAACGAAAACAAAAAAAAAAACAAAAAATTAAATCAACACATAAATTTCCTCATTGCACTAAAAAGTCGCAAGAAACAGTTGGTGCATTTTTATGCATGTAGTAGGTATGTATAGAATAAATAAACTAAGTAAGCAAAACAAACAAATGCCCATTTATACATATGGGAAATTGATTATACATACATACATACATATAAATATGTACATATATGTGCAAGTAGTGCATAAGTTTTAGTTTCTTGAGATAATGGCCCTGTAGGAACACTGAAAGCTGCTGGTGTTTGCAATATGGCATTCTTTTGTAACCGAGTTGCCAAAGGGCATTCCCATTTGCAAAGGAAGAACTTTCTATTATATGGAAACAACAACATGGGCGCGACAATACGTACATATGTGTTACATATGTGTGTATGGGATTTGAGCGAATTGTGGAAAATACTTGTAATATTTTAGTTACAATTCAGACCTTCATTTAACGACTGCGGCGGAATGGAAATGAACTGGCGCTAAAAAAATTTGTATGTACATATATGTTTACTATATTTGAAAAAATCATATTTCATTTTATGTAGGATTTTATCAAGATGGATCCATAGAAGGTGATAGCAAGATAAATAAGGCGAATCCGCTGTGTATTTTGTTTGTGTAGTTTTGCGTGTGGAATGTCAAAATATGAATTCGTCTAGTATTGCTTATGTATTTTGTTAGTGTAACTTTGCGAGTGAAATGTCAAAATCCGAATTCACCCAGTTTGCTCATGTATTTTGTTTGTGTAAACAAAACAACCCAGCGGGCTTGGAAAGAAGAACAAGCATTCAGCTCATGGGATGCTATCACCTTGTATAAATTCGCCTTGGATTTTATTAATTAAAAAAAAAACCATTTACTCAAACGGGAGAAAATATAGCAATTTGAAAAAAAATTATGTCAACAAAATAGAGAAAATTTTTCTTGATCTTTTTCGAGTGTACAAATTATAACATTTTTCTCCACAAAACTTTTCCCACACTAAATATTATTATAAATTACAGCTAAGTTGGGGTTAGTGGTAAATCACCTTTTATAATGCTTTTTAAATACCCCATAATATGAATAAAATATAAGGTATAGAATAAATTTCCAGCACCAAACCTACTTCGCGAAAAATATAAATTCATTGTAGAAAATATTCTACGCAAATATTTCTACATTACAGAATTAAGAACTAAGCGAACATTTCGCTTGATGGCCAGTGCTCGACCCATAACACTATCAATTTTAGAATTTGATTGAAAACCTTGTGATTTTTTTGGCTCCACATTTTTCAGCGACATTACTGCGAAAATGTGCCATCTCGTCGTTCATCGTTCGATTTGCCCAAAAATTAACTAGAAAGATTTAATTCACATTCCAGTTCGATTGATATTTTCAGTATTTTCTTATATTTATCCTATAGCAAAATTGTAGAAATGTCGTGTCCTGTACATTTTTTTTTTTTTAATTATCGCAGGATGCAGGGAGGGTAATATAATTCATTTGCAATTTTCCGAAAGCACTGAATAGATTTTCATGGGCTTGATTTGCTGACTTTTTTCCAAGAGCTATTAAAAGGCTCCATTGCCCTTATTAGTTGGTTGGATTCCCTGCAGAGCTGTGCCGGATCTAGAGGGTCGGCCTTTGGCGATTGGTATATTGCTTGAAACATTGGAAATTATTAGTTCCGAAAGAACTTTTTCTTCAACTTACAATTATATATGCTTAGAAGGAAATTATGGTTTAAAATTCATCAATGTAATGAAATAAATGGCAAATGCGACATTTTTTACTGCAAGCCGTCCCGATTCTGAATGCTGAATCCATATAAAATACTATTGTGACGAGTATCGTCACTTTTTTGGTTTGTATATAGAGATTGATTTTTAGAATTTAAAAATGGTTGACAACTATCGTAAAACAAATGAATCGGGATACGTTCATAAAATTCTCGGATTAGAATACTAAGTATGGTTATAACTTTACAATACTGTACTAGTCGATAGATTTCTCTGCAGGGTAGGCATGTAAATAAGTATGTATATTTATTTGTGCAAATGCAGTAATGTGAGTATGTGTCGTTGCAGTTTGTCTTGCCATTTTCTACATCCTCTTTGCATTTATTATAGCCTTGGTTGCTTCGCATGCGAGCAGATACGAGTGTCTAAGCTAAAAGAAGGACGCGCAAAATCGACGAAAAAATAAAATTAAATAAAATAAAAAGGAAAAAACAAAGAATAAAAGTAAATATAAAAAATTCTTCAAGTGAAATGAATTTAATTTAATGCCATCAAGAATAGACACTGAGGTTGGCAGCTCGGATAGAGGCAAATATGTGCATGTATGTTTGTATAGGTACATATGTATGTATGTACTATGTATGTACATACATCCATATAGTATACATAAATAAATAGCCATTCACAGTCATGTGAAAAAATAGTGGCACACCATGTTTACCAGTTTTGGCTATTTTTTCTTTTGTTTGTTTTGTTATTTTGTTTTGAAAATCTATCCAGTTATATAACAAACAGCATATTATAAATATACGCTTCAAACTTTGTATAAAAAGTATGTATCTATATACATATATAAATTGAAGAAAGATTTACAACAACAATAACAACAACTTTATTAAACAGAAGTGCAATTTTGAAAAAATCACTGTCAAACCGCTAAAGAAGTTTTATTTCAAAAATATAGCCTATGGAACTCAGCAAGATATTTTGATGAAAAAAAATTCGAATATAAAACAATGCTAAGTTAAAAATATTATATATTTTCAGAAATTTGACGGCTTGCTCAAAATATTGGGAGCTTGAAATTTTAATAAACATTTAAATAATTTATAAACTTTCATTATTTTTGCATTACACAATAAAATTATTAAATTTCAAGCAGTAAAGATATAAGTTTGTTATTGTTTTTTTTTTTTTACAAAAATATGTACATACGTATGTTTATGTGATTAACTAAAATGGATGAGACTTAAATAAGTGTATGCACATGTGTTTTTTAATAAACATAATAAAAATCTACATTTTTTGAAATTCATTATTTTATACCTTGAAAATATTCGGTTCGGTACCAAAAATTGGCAATGGTGTCTTAAATGGTTCATCTGTGCTTCTACTGGATTGTAATGTATCTAAATAAATTCATACAATGAAATAAATTTTCGAGCAGAAAATTTTTATTAAAAAAAAAGGTTTTGAATTTGAGTCTATACACAATATGTACTCGGTAATTGATTTTGATTTTGTTGCGATTCTCGCACCAAACAATAAACAAAATAGACGCAGAAAATCATACAAAGGAATTTAAGCCGGCACTCTTCAAAGTCTGTATCTATATCTATGTATATATTATAATAAAATCGCAGAAAAGTAGCGCCCCGTCATTGAAAATTATCTTAAAACAATAGCCGAAGGATATGCAGGAAATATTACAATACATTTGGACCATTTTTAGAAATTTTGTCTCCCTTTTTGAACTCATTAATCTCCATGAGAACTCAACTCGTACCCAGACACAAAGTATATTTTGAAAAAAGAATAACCTATTGCAATATTTTATCAAAATATTTAATAGGGTAAGAAAAAGTTTTCGTTGAAACGGCTTAGAACAGGAACCGTAACAGTTATAATTTGTATTATTACTCATTAAATAACAGTTATTCTTGATTTTTTTTTGAAAATCTAAAATAACAGTTAGCTTGTTAGTTTGGAGTTTTATTTTAAAAATCAAAAATAACAATTATTTACTATTTTTACTTTATAAATCAAAAATAACAGCTATTGAAATCTTTTATTTATACAAGTCGCTCACTTTTATTTTTTAAGTCACACTTATAAAAGTCAATTTCATTTTTCGAAGAAAATAATCTGAATAACAAATAATTTTTGGGTTCCCAAACAACTAACATATTTTCTGCGAAAAAAATTAAAATGACTTTTATAAGTATGAATTAAAAAAAAAGCCAGTGAATAATTCACATTGATGACTTTTATAAATAAAAGTCTTCTGTAACAGTTATTTTTGATTTATAGAATAAAAATGGTAAATAACTGTTATTTTGATTTATAAAAAATAATCAAAAAAAATATATAAAAAAATAACTGTTATTTATGACTTTCAAAATAAGAATAAACCAAAAATGTCTATTATAGATTTATAAGACTAAAATCAAAAACAACTGTTATTTTTTTAAATTTTGCATAAAAATTGGGGGAAAAATTATCTTCAAATTTGATTATCGGCGAAATAAGAAATCGATTGGTATAATACACTTGAATGCAGAACATTTATTTCATAGCGAAATTTTCAATGGCAGTTTTCAGAAATAACTGTTATTTTCAGTACCTGGTTTAGAATCAGTATCTTTTGACAATAGTTTTACTTTAAAAACAGCATCAAAGTATGCCAGTGCTTATTTTGTATTGCTAATTGTTTATTTTTTTTGAAGCGTAGAGGCGCATACTGGGTATAGCTAATTTTTAATATATGCTTTTTACTCCATAATTTTTCTTACTAACAATTTCTAATAATGTTGTAACCATAATGTTTGATTTCTCACTGCGATAGATCTTCCACATATTTCTTTTTGTACTCACCACCCTGTTGCGTTTATTGAATGTTTTTATTACACTTACCTGCAAATAACAGAAAGAAGAAAAATCATTAGAGAACAGTAAAAGATGCGTAAATAAACAAATTGATTAAATTTATGAAAACGTAATAAAATATATGTATAATTGATTTATCTGAAACCTTGGCTGTTTCGTCTGATACATACATATGCACGTATGTACGACGTAATCGACGAATCTGTTTTTAAATTAATAATTATTATTGCAAATGTTTTCTTATTATTGTTTTTATGAGGTTTTTTACGACAAATGTAGGGACCTAGGATAAACTTTTATACGTCTGCTGAGTTGACCTCTATCCTCTTTATTTATGAACTGGCCCCGTCGGCTATGAGTATGTTTTTGACTTTGGTTTCAGATTAAAATTGCGAAATGTGGAACACGGGTTATAAGTTATGTTGTTTTCCGAGGAAAGTATACGCAAGTCGGATACAAAAAAAAAATTGAGTTTATACGTACACACATACATAGATATGCAGTAAGGTGTGTATGTGGATAAATTAGCAAGTTAAGCGGTTGATGCAGCAGCCAGCCGCCAACTTCATTGCAACAAATTCTGCCCTCAGCGGAAAAGGCGGGATAAGCCGCGGCTAAGGCGATTAAAGTGTAAAAAAATTATATAAGCATACATGCTACATATATATGTATATACAAGTGTATATATTTACATATATGTGCACGTAGTTTTTTCCTATAAGAAGTCGTCGTATTTATACTCGTACAGTTTTGGACTGCATTAAATAAAATTAAACATACTAAACATAAAATTAGGAGAAGCTAAGTAGAGTGTCTCTTCTAATTCCATGGTTATGTATGTGCATTTATAAGTGTAAAATTAGTAGCCGTAGACGGTTTCAACCCCTTTTTCTAATACTGGTCTCCCAAAAAAACTTCCCACAAAAATCATTTGCTGCTCAGATTCGGCGTAAAAATTTAGGCCACTCAGATTGTGATACAACATCAAGGCGCACATCACAAATTTCAGAAGAAATTCGGCCAAACATCGAGCTATATGATGTAAGTGCCAAATAGTAATAATAATTATTATTATAAATTGTGCCCTAAATGGTTTGAAGTCTTTGTAGCGAAGGTGGTTTTTGAAACTATAAGAACGAATACTCGTAAAGACACAAGCTCAAATTTGAAGGCAGGGTGGAAGTATTACGATAATAATATCGATAACGATAATAACATCGATTACGACTTCGGTAAGGGTGGGGATATGAATATCGATAGCGAGAAAGATAATCATAACAATGTCATAACTAGGTTAATATCAATAACAAGGTTAATATCGAAAACGATAAAGAAATTAGGGATGATATTAGAAGAATACTAATATACATACGTACATGTAATAATTGCATATTGAATACGATGACTATATGCTATTAATATCGATATTAATCAGGACGTGGCAAATAAATGTATGTAACGATATAGCCAAAAATGTCGATTAAACGGTACCGATGGAAGGATGTCTATAATATATCGTTATCGATAAACTTATTAATATCGATAATGCTAGTTTTTGATAACTAAAATGTGCATATAATGAATATTGTTTCCCAGAAAGCTTCAAAAAGAATAGCAGAAGAAAGTTTAAGTGGGTAATGGTTTTTTTAATTTATACAATAAGGGATATTTTTGACTTAAAAAACAAACAGCTATTTTTTTAGTAAAATTTTTCCCTACACATATTATTTTTAGTTTTATTTAAATTAGTTTAAAAAATCAGTGTATAAGCAATGAGGATTAGTTGTAGCGCATAAGCTCAACATTTATTTTCTGAAAAAACAAAAAATTGAAATTGGGAAGAATTTGTTCAAAACAGAACTAGACTATACCGGTCCAATTCTTTTGGTACATGCTCTGCAAATCTGACCTTATTTTTATTTAGAAGATTTTTAGTTTTAAATCAATGAATTATCTTTATTTTCTGATTTTATTTTTTCCGAACAAGTTTGATCAACCATACATTTTTAGTTTTTCGATCAAATGGGATCGATATTTTGTGATTTTTATTTTCCGATTAAAAATAATAATTATTCTTGGGGTTTAAACTTTTGCGATCAAATTTATACATATTAGTGATATTTGCCGATCATAAAAAATAAAATAATAAATCATGTTGTTGGTATTTTTGTCGTCGCCTAGAAGTATTTTGTGCGTTTATTATGATTGCAAAAATTTAAATTCAATTATAAGGATCAAATATGATAACGAAATTTTAAATGTAAGAAACACGATCAGTTTTGATTAAAAAAGTAAAATACACAAAATAGAGACCGATTTGATTAAAATCACACATTTTGTTGAACCTTTTTTAATTCAATTATAATGATTAAATTTTAGGTTAAAAAAATTTATAATCGCGCTATGTCCCTGGTTTTCTGATGATGACAAAAACGACGCAATTGAGACCTGGAATTTATTAGTTGCGGATTTTGTCTCAAAGTCGATTTCCCCAGAAGATCATCAATTTGATTTCCCTTAGGGTAGATGTTGCTTAATATCGGGGCATACGTACATACTTACTATAAATAAGAGAATATGTATGTATGTATGTATGTATGTATGCATGTATGGATGTGTATGCTTTCATGCTTGGTAAAGCAAAGCATTGCAAATGCACTTTTCGTTTCGCGCGTCAATATGTCAAAATGATAAAAATTATTGCAAACTGAGTGGCAGCGGCTGAAGCAAAGTGAATGAAAAAAAACAAGATTAATATAAAAAAATAACAAAAATAAAATATCACAATATACATATACACACTTGTATGCGTGGACTTAGCGTGTACATGCATAGGTACACGGATTGCAGGCAGGCAGTTCATCGGTGTCGGTGTGTGTGATACTCGTACGTGAACTGTCTATAAATAAATAGCAACGCTTTTTCGAGGTACTGGGGAGCGTGTGTGGCGAGAAACTCAAAACACAAAACACTGTATTACTTACTAGGTGCCAAAGACTTTTTCTAGATAGCGCTAAGTGTAAGAATTTGCATGAGAAGTGAAAAAGTGCTAACTAACAGCGCGTTACCGTGCACGCGGAGAGGGTGAGTGTGCGCACGGTGGCAGCGGAAAGCACGCACAGCAGAGGCAGTAATGCATGCAAATATGCAGATTTTATGCAGCGTAAAGTGCGTCATCACTTAACAAAAAGAAATTTACCAACAATAGCTATTAGGTGTAGAATAAATGTACATATTTATGTTGTAAATAGGTTTGTATGTATGTGCGTATAACTTGTATGTAATCAGCTGACTTGAACGCCAGCAGAAAGTTGCATATGTACATAATTACATATGTTTTTATCTGTGTCTAAATTGGAATGCGGGTTATTACTTAGAATGCTGTACTTAAAAGGTCAATGCGGCATGCAATCGTGCAACGTGGTGCTGAAGCGGAAATTCCAGTGCGACGAAGTGCGAAATGCGGTTGTGTCAAATTTACTATGTATAAAAATACTCATACGTTACATTTTTTTAATTTCAATTACATCAGCATTTGTTATTGTTATTACTTATGAAGCACGATAAGTAAATATCAGTTAAAGGATATGACTAATTAAAAAAAAATATCATTATATCTAGTTACAAATTTTAGTTACTTGCTTCCATTATCATTTGCATATTCGCATATTTTCTACACTCAATTAGTCACGCCTGCCCCCAACTCACTTTCAACTTTCACCCACATTCGGCCTAAGTGCATTATAGTTGCAAAACTTACGCGCACACAAACAAAGCTTGAAACACGAACGCAAAAGCAAAAAACGAACGAACAAACAAAACGCTACTCATTTAAAGTGAGTGCAATAAATTTTCTTTAAAATTTCATTTCCTGTTCGCCAAGCAAACCGCCACGACGTCCGCAATAACGCCACCACCGCCAACAGCGACTGAACGGTTGCACAGTGAAACGTTTGTGATGCTTTTATACTAGAAAACACTAGTTCCCGAAACTTTACAACTTTATTCACATACCGGTTGTTTATAGCAGCCTAAAAAACTGATATATTTAGTACACAGATTTATATCAGGGATTTATAACTTTTTTTTTTTTGAAATATACTTTTTAATCGTTATTTGTTGAGTTTCATTGTTCGCTCATAGAATAATCCTTATTTATTTAGTTTTTATTTGGTTCAATAATTTTTGTATTTTTTGCTAATAAAAGTCAAGAAACAACGATTATCTCTTAATCGAAAAATAAAACTCAAGAAACAACACTTTAAAAAAAATCGGCACACATTTACTATGTAAATATTTTTGGCTACAACTTATATGTGATTATTACACTGTGCGTCGCCGCCTACAACGCCTCTGCATTGCTTACTTTGCGAAGTCCATTTTTTACCTTATTTTTATTGCATTTTAGTGCTTGTATGCTTGTATTTTCTTTTGCTATTTTGCAAGCTTATTACTTGCAAACGCTTGATGGTTTAGTTTGCTTATTGTTCTTGTTATTGCTAGCCAGCTTCGAGGTATACATTTGGTATAATTTACGATAGTTTTTAATTTCTTATATGTATATAAAAATATATTTATTTTTTCTTTAATTTTTTGCATTTTATTTTCTTACTTTTTATTTGCATTCACATTTGCATTTGCTTTTATTTAGTTTGTTCAGGTTCATTTACTCGCCTCGAAGCGCGAATTTAATTCGCCCCAATGGTTTGATGAGCTTGTCCGATCCACAAGTCGCGCTCCAAAGAGCTCTAGTTTGCTTCGTTAGTGAACTAATTTAAGCAATTCCCCTCGGTACTTGTTGAAACTACAATATATACATAAATATGTACATATGTATATATATACAGATATGTGAATATTTACATATTTTTTTAGTATACTCCAAGTTAAGCCGGTAATAGATAATTTTATTGCAGATTCGATACAGGGATATATTTATACATTTGCATTAAGGCTGGGACTATCAGCATATTCGGATTGAGTTTCAAGTTTTCATACAATTTATTTCATTTATTTCAAGTGAAAGTATATAGCATTAGCAACACCAACTCCTCTCAGCCGTGATGCTCTTTTTGACATCATATATATAAAAATGATTCATGCAGAAGGTCCTAACGGAGGATTTTTTGCAAAATCATCGTCGAGATGAGAGAGTTGCCATCTGTAAGACTTGGCACATACATACATTCATATATAATCATTTATATAGGTTACCATAATATCCATTTTTGAGAGAGTTTCGATTCAATTAAAGCAATGCAATCAAAAATAATCTTGGAGATGGTTGACTTTTGTTTAAAAAACTCATCAAAATTATAATAAGTTAAAAGAAATCCAATTAATATAATATGCTAGGCTCAAAAAAGCTTCATTTCCTAAATACTTTTAAAGAAGATTGCTACCTTTTTTATGGATATTAGGTTAAACCGAAAAATAAACGACATTTTGCAATATGAGTGCCAAATTACAAATTTAAAAAATTAGTCATTTCAAAAATAATTTTGGAGAGGATTGCTATCTGTAAAAAATTACTTAAAGTTATAATAAGTTTAAACAAATACTGAAATATGGATCTCAAAAAAATAAATCTTTAGAAAGCTTTCTTTTGAAAATACTTTTGGAGAGGGTTGCCACCTGCTTAAAAGCGTAAATTAAATTAAATCATTAAGTTAACGGCAGTATAGCGTAATGAGATGCAGTGAATGTAGGCTTAAATAAACTTTATTATGAAAATAATATATTTAAGGAGCCACCTATTTAAAAACATGAATTTAATAGTATCACTCTGAAATACTCTGAAACGAAAGTTCTAACGAAATTTTTTTTTGATGAGGGCTGCCATCTCTTAAAGAGCGTTGATTCAATTAATTTCTAAGGTAACGCAAATTTTACTGTACTGGTAAAAAAAACGAAAAACGTTTAAGGTGGCTCTTTTAGAGAAATATATTCGTAGAGTAGAAAAATTTATATTCGTCTACACTTATCAGATGAATGAAGAGTTACAATACTGGTTTGAACTGGCAGTGGTAAAGGAAAACTTAGTATCGAACAAATTTGTAGGGGTTGCTTACTGTTTGAAAATTAAATACAAATAAGGAAGAACGTGTTACCACGTTTCCAAAACTAAAGCAATTTTTCTTAATATAAATCAGATAAGGGTAAGGTTTGGCACATATACATACATAAATAGTCCGTTATATTTGTTACAATACAATATATCCAATTTAATGGGCATCGCCATCTATTCAAAAGGGTAAATTCATTGAAAGAAATGTAAAACTCAAATATTGCAATACCGGTATTACCCGAAAGGAGTTCAATAAAGCTTCATTTCTTTAGCTTAGATTAGAGGTTAATTCGGAGTTGGCGGCAGTTATTCGAACTTATCATTTGGTAGTGCTTATTATTTTTGTAGATATTAGAACTTTTGTAAGCATTCTAAAATTTAACATCATTTTCAGGTCCATGGAAAATAACTCATGCTATATATTGTACTTTTATTTATTTCCAACAATACTTCTTAGTAAATATCAACAAACCATATCGTAGTATAGTCCAGTTGTATATTCGTTTATATATTTGTACATATGTATGTATGTACGTGCACAAGGAAGAGAATTATGTAATACTATACATATATGCATGTAAGTTTGTAAGTTTATAAAATATAAGCCGCATTACAATTTCAAATGCTTAATATCAAATGTAGGAAATCCTTAAGTGCAATAAATTTAAAATAATTACCCATTATATTTTGTGTAACGTTGCGACCTCGCGTAAGTGCCGTTGTGCATGTGTGTGTGTGATTACAAATGTACTATCGCCCCAGTCATATCGTGCTATAGTTGCTATCGCGTTCAGCTGCATTGAGTGAAGCGTTTACTTACTGCTCTATGTTTATCTAGGCAACGTATATGTAGGTATTTTTGTAACCATATCTATCTATCTATCTATCTATCTATCTAGGTAAGTGCATATGTGTTTGTAGTAGTAAAGAACTACACACATACTTATGAACATTCACTCATTCACTCAGTCATTCAGTGCAATGAACGAAGCAAGTTAGCAAACGAATATTGCGGCCATATATTATAATGTCCTAGATTGCATTAAAATTGTTTTATTTGTTTCTTCTTTTTTGTTCGCATGAACTCAGTTTTATATTGTTATTTTGTACAAGTATATAGATAGATAGTATGTACTTATGTATATGTAAGTATTTGAGTAGCACATTAGGTAGGCTTAGGTTACCGTCTTTCATTTTTTGTGACTACTAATAATGGTTATATGTAGTTCCTCCAACTTACAATTTTTACAGTTTATTTTTTAGCATTAGAACTGGCCGCGAAGATAGGTTCGCAGTTACCCTTCCCCAAGTGTGAAAGTTTCGAAAACTTTTAGAGGATTCTGGAAAACATGTGGTATACCATTTATTGTTTTTCTTTTTTTGAATACTAGCTACATATATATTCGGTTAAGACCATGAGTACTTTAAAGTACCGCTTTGAGTAAAGAAAATCGAGCATGCGTTGTGAGAACAAAAAAAAAAAATATAAAGAAATCAGTGAACATTTTTCGCTACTTCAGACTTGCTAGAAAACTGCATGCCCAACAAATTTTGATTGAATTTAGTTTAAAAGATAGTGATGTATATTTTTCGAGTTCTTTTTTAACTTTGATTAAAGTATTTTTATTGTAAAAATGAGCTTCATTTTTATACAAATTTAATTAAAATTGAATTACAAAAATTGTCAACTTAAAAAATTTTTGGAAACAATTTTTTTAAATATATTTTTTAATTTTTTTACTTTTGATTTATAGCGTTTTTATTATAAAATAATTTTAAATAAATTTAATAAAAATCGAACTCTAAAAATTGTCAACTTTTGAAGGAATATTTTTTTTAATTTTTCTAAATTTGGATTTATAGAATTTGCTTTAAAAATATATGCTTATAGAGATTAATTGAAATTTAATTTAAAGAAATGCTAAAACTATTCAGCACACAATTTGCCTAGTATTATTGCAATTTGCTGTGGCAAATGGTAGGTGCTATTCCCCATTACATTGAACGCTATTATAAATATTTATTTCAGTTTGTTTTGCTGCTTTTTTGATTTTTTTTTTTCAAAATCCAAAAGCTTTGTTAAAAGTGCTCGGTTTTTTGGTCAAACATCCCGTTTCACATTTGTTCTAATACATTTTTTTGTTTTTATTATTGAGTAAAGAATACTTCATTGCATCTGAAAGTGTTTCCCTAAAGATATGTATTGACATTTGTAGGTGGGTTGCCGAATTCAACAATAGTGAGTGAAGTGCTGAAATCGAGTTTGTTTCTGTTTTTTAGCTATTCCAGAAGAATAATTGTTTTTTTAATAGTTATTCAAAAAAATTAACCAAAATATGGATAATAAAGAAGAAAGTTAGTTGGTGCTTAAGTTCTATAATATGTGTGTTAAATTTTATATTTAGTAAAAAAATATATATTTAATTTATTTTGGGTTTTAAGCTTTATCGAAATCCAACGTAAAATCTCTCTCGACGAACCAATACCACAGTTGTCTTTGTAAGAAATGGAAATTCAGAGTTCAAATTCCAGATCTAAAATTACACTTCATAAAATTTGGAAACAAAATGCAATATTTCGATTATTATGGAGTTTATTTGACATATGTTCATATCAGAATTTGTTCTTATCTAGAGATAGAGATATCTAGAGATAGAGATAGCCTAATTATTTCTAAATATTTTGAAATTTGGTTTGTTAAAAAAATGTAGAAGTAAAGTAAAAAGGTTATAAATTCATAAAATATCTAGAGCAAATTATTTTATCCCCAGCCGAATTTGTAAAATTTGCCCTTAAAACTTTGTTTTTTACAGAACTTTCTGAGGTTACTTTCGCTGTTATCGCTAAAAGTCGGAATATCGAACTGCCAGTGTAAAATGTACATACATATATTAAGCCAACGTTATTAGTGGTTGGATGTAGTCAAAACGAAAGCTTTAATATAGGGAAATTTGGCCACCTTGCCGTAAAAAAATTGTTAAATAAATTAAAAGAAAAACTTTCTCTATTCTGAAATTTACTTAACGAAAGAACTTAAAAGCCCAGACACACTATAATGAATTGAATGCAATTATATTCATCCAAATTACTTCGCATAAACAAAGTGCGTCCACACCTGGCATTCCTAATTTATCTGGACAGCTCTGTAGCCACAGGGTTGCTTAGTTCTTTGATCAAAGGAACAAATGAGAAAGACTGTGTACATATTTAACATATTTACATATATTTAATTTTGATAATATTTTTGTTTTCTAATTTACGAACATGGAATAAAGCTGCTAGCGCGAGCAAACATCAAGAAGCAGTTGAGTGAAATGGCAATATTTCAAAACTTTGGTTATGGGAGAACACATTTTTCGATTATTATCGATAAAATTTAGAGCCGACACTGATTAGTTCGAGATTTGGTTCTTGATTTATGATAAAATACTTTATGCCCTCGCAATTTATTGACAGATTTTACAAGGTGAAATTACATACTTGCTTTTATCGTAATTTGCTCATAAATTAAGCATGAACCATAAATTACGATAATGCCCGGACACACTTTAATAGAGAAATATTTTTGTATATAGTTGACACATAAAATTTGCTTGAACAAATATCTGGGTTGAAAAGTTGGCAACGAAAACATTGCCATAAAAAATATACTTCTATTTTTGTAAATAATTTTATGTTAACTGTAGTCCAGTAACGTTAGATCAAATTGGAGCGAAGAAAAATTTCCAGCTCAGAAATTTTGAAAGTTTTAATTTACTTGGCTATAGTTAAAAAATTAAAAACGGAAGATGTACTTACATATTGTAAACATATTATTATTGCCGCAAAATGCATCCAATAAAAGTCATTTATTTTATACATATTTTGCTCGCTATTCTTAGTGGCAGCAGATTCAATCTTCACGATAATTGTACTATGACATAAGTGCTTTATGTAAATACTTATAGATGTATTATAAAAAACAATGAGGCCTTCTTATTTTAATTACAATTTTTAAGCTATACATATCCAGTATTTACATATGTAAAATAAAATTATATATACATAAGTAAGTATACACATATATTTGTACATTTACTGCCTCCTTTTCTATAACAGCAATCTTGACGCTGTAAAAAATTAATTTATTCACATTAAAACTACAATATGCAACACATATTGCCTGCTATTCCACTCCTCGCCGCTTCTCCATCACGTGATTACATGAATTCACTGCCGCTTTTACAACTTCAGCTTTTACTGCAGCTGTTACCTCGAATTGTTGTTGCGGTGGTTTTTGTTGTTGTAGCTATTGCTGATATCTTGAAGCTATAAATTTTAAAGTAAACAAAAGCCGCAATAAAAACCGAAAACTAAACAGCCAACAAACAAACAGCCATACCGATCAACAGACAAGCAAAATGAAATGATAAGTAAATAAAAGTAGAAAAAATAATAAAACAACAAATTTGAAAATTGCAGGAAAATAAAACAAATCTTAAACAAATAGAAACCAGACAAGCAAAATACAAATTTTTTTTAATGAATTTCACAAATATTACAATATTTGTATGTATATATGTATGTATGTATGTATGTGTGTACAAACAAATTTATTGGTAAAGCCGGCTAAAGTCTGGATTTTATCAAGACACTTGCGAAACTCTGAAACTGGTCGCGGCAACTTTCTACCACACATTACATATTTTCTCTTCCTTGTTTACCAGTTATTTTTATTCATTTATTATGGGTTTTCAATGAGTTTTGATTTTTTATTAGTTTGTTTTTCGATATTTATTCGAAACTGTTTGTATGCATATCCATCGTTATTTCTAGTTAGTTTGAGAAAACTAGAATTTAAAATTAAGGTTACGAAACAGGGGAGTGGCATTGTGGCGGTGTGGGATTTGACTTATTAAGAGGCTTAAGAGTCTCCCTCCCTTTTGTCTTATGAATTGTGAATTAGAATTAAAAAGTGTCTTATCTGCTAAGTTCAATAGCGGGTTACTTATAACAGAGTGTGGATGACCGCGCAGATATTTCCTTTGAGAAGCGTTGGTCACTTCTGGCACATACGAATTAAAATTGCTCTTGACTTCCGCAAATCTGCTCCAATTGGGAGTCTGTAGCCTAATTAACCCTACTTCCATTTCCAATCTGAACTTATAGCTCTACTACAAAATTGGTTGTTTTAATTGGTTTTTCAATGATAAGAATGCGATAAAAGATTTGACGAAAGGAAACGATTGAACCCCGTAACATCATGAATTTCGAAGATCCCTTCCAATCTCTTGGACAGAACACTCTAAACCTATACTGGCTATGGCGGAGGCGAGTAAATATGAGAGAAAATATTCTGCGGCAAAATTTTGGGAACCAGTACTAATCTTATTACCCTTATGAAAATTCCCGATCTTACATGCTGAGGAGAAGGTCACAGAACCAGCGAAAAACAGGTGAACTAATCAGAACAATCGTAGATTATCGCTTTCACTCTGGCCAACGCTCAATGTATACTAAAAGTATTTCAGATGCCTGTTGGATAATTTCTTAGAGGATCTATGTGGGGTTTCTCCGAAATATTAGGATTTTTCAGGAACAAGTAGGGGATAGTCATTGAAAGACCCCGAGTAAGCTATTTGAAAAAAGCCTCATTTTTAATGTCTATTGCAATTACAACAACTATTCTGGTTTGTTTTAGCTTCAGAATGAGTTGAGTAGCAAAAATATTTAGTCGTCTAGATGAAATTCCCGCTCACAAATTGGAGCGAGTTCGTCGGCGTTCGAGATCGATAAACTCGGGACGAAATCAGTCGTATTTAGAAACGGACACGGTTCTATAATTTTAGATGTGCCCACGGCTGCTTCCGCAGATTGTTAACCTCAAAATATAAAATAAAATATAAATAAAAACTATTTTATGTATTACAAAAATTTTTCGGAGGGCTTAGTGTAGGATATATTCTCCTTTTATCATTGAAGCTAAAATTCACTTGTTAAATCTGCATATATAGATTTTGTGAACCGTAGTAAGTAAAGTCGGTGCAATTTACTAGTTCGACACTAGCTTCCTATCAGTTTGCTATAGCAGCTCGAAATCGAAATTCACATTTAAACGAAACAATTTAATGATTTTACCAGCGTAAACGAATGGGCAGAGTTTACCAACCAAAAGATGCTGGGTTCAAATATCGCTAGACAAGGAAACATTTAACAATTTTTTTTAAGTTTATTTTTAGTTCAATAAATTTTTGTGTAGTTATTCCTTTGCGAAAAATTAAGTAGCTTCGTTTTTATTATTTTTAATTATGTCATACTTTTGCTTTTCTTGATCTGGATCTTTCGAAAATAGATGCTACTGAGTTACAATCACTTTCGAACTGGTATGCCAACCACTATAAAATATCAGTTCATAAACTATAATGGGTTTTTTTGACTAGTTTGAGAATCCCCTTACAGGGTAAGAACTTTTTTACTCTACATCCATACACATACACACACATACACACATTGTATATATGTACATGCAACATCGGTAATTTGAATTTCAATTATAATTACGAGAAAATGACATTCGCTCATTAATTTTAATTTACTTGCCAGTCGCCCAAGCAAAGAATTAAAAATAAAATGAAAATAAATAAATGCCAAGTAGCAAATGAAAAGAAGGGCAACAACAACAACACCAACAACAACACCAACAACAATAACAACAGCAGCAACAAACAACATCAGTGTGGATGAGGATGAGGATGAGGATGATGGCTGTAATAGCGGAGATGACGGATTTTAAAATTATTTAAAAATAGAAGAAATGCAGTACAGCCATGCAAATTCATTTCGGTTCGGTTGGTTGCTTGGTTCGTCGGTTGGTTGGATGGCCGGCTGGCTGGCTGGCTGGCTGGCTTGGTGGGCTGTTTGGGTTGCTTGGCAAGTTGTTCGTCAGCTAACTGAGAGCTATTTTTTTGTTGTTGTTATTATTGCTGTCGTATTTGCACAGTTAATTGCTGGCAATGTTGCATGTTGTTGCAACATATCGTAAGCTGGCACTTAGCGATACATATTTTTTTTACATACATACATACATACGTGTGGCTTTATTCCCATACATATGTATTATGTTTTTAGGTAGGTATGTGTGTGAAGTTGATGCATTTTGTCTGCACGCTTATAGTTAGTTTTTTTTTACTAAAGATACTCAGCATATTTTATGTGGCTATCTTCACAAGAGTGGGCTGAAGAAAGAAAATGCAATGCAATACTTATAGTCCATATGCATGATAATTTGCTATCCCACACACACACACACACACACACACACACACACGTGAAAAGAAATGAGGTATCGAGGTAAAACGGAACTCTTAACGAAAATAAATATTTACATAATAAATTAATGTGAATGGGAAATTGTTGCTTTTAGAGTCGTTTGCCGAAGGACATTTGCGAATGCATGTTAAAAAAAAAAACATATTTACATTTAAGTTAATCTTTCACTAGAATTCTGCAGTTAATTAATAGAGCTCTGAAATTGCTTTTAAATGAAGTAAATTGGTGTGTATTGAATGTCATTATATTAGTGTTGGAAATATCTGTCGCTGTCATTAATGCCGGCATTCTGTAACTCAGTCTCTTCTGAAGTCACGAAATTTAAGACCTTAAATTAGAGTAATTTTGTTTTATGATATGAGACGATTTCGGTATTCAGTAAGCAACAGTCTCAAAAAATTTCACGAACGACTGTGGTGAAAAGTAGTAAAGACTAATCAGCTAATGCTAATGTCATGTTCAGCTAGAGATGCACAATTAACCTCATTGAAAATGTGTTCATCGATAGCAGACAATATACTTTTGGTGAATTTTGTGGATATAAATATAACTAAATAATCGATATTGCCGACAGCCTTTTAATTAATAATTCATCAGGTAAAGCAAATTAAGACTTTTAGTGCTTATGTCATCTTTATTGTCTCAAAATATGCTGAAATAAAAATAGGCCTACTTTCAATTTTATTCATAAGTAAATTTCGGTGACACCACACAACGCAGTTTTACAGAGTTTTTATTTCTTAAAAGTCCAATATATGTTTTAAGGTTAATAAAACACAAAATAATATTATTACATTCGTTTTCGCTCCCTACTTCTTTGCTGGTTGAATTTGAATAAAAAATAATCCCTACACAAAATCACCCGTGGCATAGACAAAGGCTGTTAGGTGGAGCATGGAATTTAAGTGTACTCAATATGCGTCAACCACCGCGGGATCAGTCTCCTTAGCATAGGTTCGGTCGAGCGTATTATATGAGCGACTGAATCAGACCGTGAACGAACTGATTGGACCTTATCAGTGTGGCTTCAGACTTGGTAAATCTACCATCGACCAGATATTCATGATGCACAAAGTCTTGGAAAAGATCCTGCGGAAGCGCAGAAGAGTCTCCGAGCCGTTTCATACCAAACGGGGTTTCAGACAGGGCGACTGCCTGTCGTGTAACTTCCTTAACATTATGTTGGAAAAAATAATTCAAGCTGCAAAATTAATTATAACCACGCTGCTACTTCTGCCTTTTCCAAACTGGATAAAGAAGCGATGCGAATGCATCTGGAGGTGAACAAGACAAAAATGGAGTAACTCCTGCCATCAATTAAACAGCCAGCTCATTCGCGTCTTGGCTTCCGCGTCATTTTTGACCGTTACAATTTTGACAAAGTAGACGGTTTTGTTTATTTTGGAACCAGCATTAACACCAAAAATAAAGTCAGTCTCGAAATCCAATGAAAAATCTCTCTTGCCAACAAATGCTACTTTGAGCTGAGTAGGCAAATGGCCAGCAAAGCCCTCTTTCGGCGTACGAAAACCACGCTCTATAAGTCCCCCATCATGTATGGCGCTGAGGCATGGACGCTGTGTTCGGGGGAAAGATTCTCCAAAGGATTTTTCGAACCTTACGTCTTTGCGACGGCGGAAACCATAGATGATAGAACGATGATCCGTATGAGCTTTACCGGAATATCGAGACAATTAAGCGAATTAATATTCAGCGGCTAGATACACACATATATTGTAGGTATGGAAGAAAATGCGCCAGCTCTGAAAGTATTTAACGCGGTACCCACTGGTGATGGTAGTGGAAGACCAGGTGGAGGAGGACTTGGCTTCATTTCGTGTCTCTAGAAGGCGCCTGTTAGCAAAGCAGAGGAGCAACTGGGGCGCTATGTTGAAATTTCTCGAAATCGCCTGGGCGGTTCTAGCACCAATTAAGAAGAAGAGATACATATATTAAGTCAATTTGGAGAAGGGATGCAATAAATTTACTCAAAAATCTCTCGACCGATTTTTATGAAATTTTTGAAGTTTATTAGACCAAGTACCGTAAACAATAGGAGCTGAATGCTGGTTAAAATGTGATAAGAAAAAAAAAACGTCAACAACAACAAGTTTCGTTCGTCTCGGTGAGGAAAAAGATGACTTCGAAGAGTGTTGCCACCATGGCTGTCACTTGTGTGGAGAGTTATTTAATTCAGTTTTACAAAAGTTATGTATTTGTGAGAAAAACCAAAATGCGTGGTCTCGTTAACTTTTTTGTTTTTATTTGCGATCTCTGATAGGTTTCTTGGAAAAAAATTGTTTACAGTGATTTTTTTCAACATTCAAGATTACTATCTTAAAAATGAAAAGAAAAAATATTTGTGATTTCTAGCGCCTTCAACTGTCAATATAAAAAAATAGTGCAAAAGCAATTGATAAATAAACATCGCGTGTACAATGTCAGCCGCGTTTTTCTAGTTCAACATAAAACGGGAGTATGCAACATTTGTTAATATTTTTATCTTAACTTTCGATTCGGAATATTAAAGTTGGTAATTTAAAAATTCTACGAAAGAATAGAACTTCTGCGATACATTTGCATATTTGCATTTGGAGCGTTACGTTACGTTCTGCTGGCGGCAAAGATTATTTATGCTTGCGAGAATGTACATAGCGGAAAAATGTGAAGAAATTTGAAAAACTAGCGCGACCATAGTGTCGTCGGTTTAAAAGAAGCTTCATTAAGCAAAGTGAATTTACTCAAAAATCGCTTAAAGAAAATATACATTTTTATATGCATGTCCACAAGTATCTACATACATACTTAGATATTGTGTTTATATTCTTTTCCTGTCTGCAATTTTGTGCAAAAGTTGCTGCAACAAGGCAAATTGTTTGTTTGGCTGTGCCCCCAAAATCCAAAAACAAAACTGCAATCAAAATTGTTGCATTTATTTATAATAGACTTATTTTATTGTTATTATTTTTTGCATAGATATTTTTTGAGGCTAATTGCTAAAAGGCATGCCAGCATACATAATTTGTTGTTATTGTGATTGTTGTTGTTAAGTCAATGTATGCCTGCATTTTTTTGTTACGTTGTTTGCATTCCAATTTAATGCATTTTATGAATTTTCTTCCTACTCGTAGCGTCAAAGTGCACAGGTGAATAGTGTCTTTGGCAAAAGGTAAAGCAAAAACAAACAAAAAAACAACAATGTAATAAAAATAAGAAAATTTAAAATCATAAAAACTGCAAAAACTAAACAAAAAAATCAAAAATTTAGTTAAAAAGCACCAACAACAAACAAAGCCAAACGAACAGCTAGCCTGTTGAAAAGCCAGGAAAATTTGCAAAAACCAGCTAACAACAACAAAAACATAATGCAAGCTTACAACAATAACAACAACAGCAACATAAATTCAATTGCAGTTACGGTTGCAGTGGCAGCGCATAATAATAAATGCACATACAAAAAAAAAAAAAGAAGAAGAAAAACAATAATAATGATCGGCACGAAGTTAACTTTAATTTATGTACAAAATGCTGCTTGGTGTTGTTGCTATTTGCTGTTGTTGTGATTTTGTCTGCAGCTGCAATTTTGCTTAACTTGCCATTTTTTTCAAAATATTTATTTTGTGAATTGGTTGTTGTTGGTTGTTGTTTTTTTTTTTGAACTCTGTATGCAGGCGAATAAGAAAGCCCGAGAGAAAATAATAAAAATATTTATAAACTAAAAAAGAAAAATGATAATAGAAAAATTAACCTGGCAACATTTTACAATTTAATGTGAAATTTTTACTTCTACTTTGTCTTATTTTGGCTATGCATGAAATTCGCGGGCTTAACAATAATTACAACAAATACACATTAGATAGCTATACCAAAAACTGTTTGCTATATAATTATTCACATACATACATAGAAACTTACTTACTTGCTCGTACATTAAAAATTGTTGAGAAATTGCACAAAATTATTCAAATTATTGGTGAGAGCGCTGAGAAATAAATAAATATATATATTTTTATGCATCTGCTTACATAATTTTGAAAATGAAATTTCATGCCGAATTATACGCATAATAAGTAATTTTCCTCTGAGATTATAAGGCTGTATGCTTGTGTGTTGTGTTTGTATGAGAAAATATATGCATTTTGTGAGAAAGTTGTGCTGTAATAATAAAACATATATATTTTTTGTTGTTGGCTCACAAATAAAATACATACATAAACACAGCGTTACTAACCATTTTGAAGCAAAAAGTTGGATGCACTTTGCCCATCGTTTTTCATGTTATATTATCTTTTTTTTTAAATATTGTTTATTCTATAATAAAAAATTTAACAAACAAATTTAAAATTTTTTAATTAGAAAAATTTTAGTTTTAAATGTTAGTATAAGTGGTACAAAAAAATGTAAGTTTGAGGTGAAAAAAAATTACAAAACAGTAAAAGTAGTACTTCTCGTTCACTAAGCTTTGAAATCACAGCCTCGTGGTATGAGGCTTAAAACATTGTTTCGGTATGAACTATCAAACTTTCTGTACTAACACTTCAGTTAGATTTTTCTGCTCTTTTGCTTTGAAAAGAAGTTTTGACTAGATTTTACTATTTAAAAAGTCTTATGCCTCACAAACTTCACAACAAGAAGGGCTACAATCTTTGCGATGACTTAAGAAAGGTAATGAGATTCACTCAGAAGCGTTGAGAGAAGGCGCCAGCGAGAATCAGGTCTATGATATGTCTACCGAAGCAAGATTTATATCCGATGTCAACTCCAGCAATATTCCTTAAAAATTCTTAGCGAAAGTTTGAAGCTGTTGCAACAATAAAACAACAAAGGAAGACCTCACTAATATTCATTACTACGAGTTCCTTTTATATATTGGCTTCCCAATGCTATTCGAGTTATTTGATGTTATTTGATAGTATTTAAAATTTTCCAGTGTAGTAACACTCGTCGTTGCTCACGCGCCACTGTTGATAACCAATTTTGACATAGTACAGGACCTTACCCCCAACAATGATGCCAGAATCGAAATCCAATGTCAACAAGCCGGAACAAGCCATGAGAAAGATCCTCCGAAAGATTTTTGGACCTCTTCGCCTTTGCGACAGCGAATACCGCAGACGAAGGAACGATGAGCTTTATGAGCTGTACAGCGATATATACGAAGTTCAGCAAATTAATATTCAGCCGGTACGTTGGCTAAGTCATCTTGTACTTATGGAAGATAATTCTCCAACCCTGAAAACAGTCTAGCTCTGCAGAGAGAGGCAACTACCGAATTCCGCATGAAGGTCATAATGAATTTTGTTTTATAAAATACGTAAGATAAAATACATACAAGATTGGATAGAGTGGTGGCAAATTTGGGAAAGAAATTTTGCTGTGCCGTTACAAGTTACAATTGATATGAGAGAACTGAGAAGAAATAAATTGTTATACACATCAGAAAGAATACAAACTGTTGAGATAATACAAAATATTTATGTACAACAAACTCCATTGTGACGTAGAAAAATCAGCCGAATCTGTCAAAATAGCTAAGAGAGTACCAGCAGCACCACAATGGGTGTAAGTAGATTCAAACTCTGAGATTTCCAGGAAGCTTCGCGGAAGAAAACTCCTTATGGAGACAAAATTCATGAACTACATATATTCAATTGGAAGATAGAAGATGGAAAAGATGCGAGGGTAGGCATAAAATAGGTGCAAGTTTATTGG
This sequence comes from Anomoia purmunda, assembly GCA_951828415.1. NCBI lineage: Eukaryota > Metazoa > Arthropoda > Insecta > Diptera > Tephritidae > Anomoia > Anomoia purmunda. The sequence goes on along the minus strand of OX639996.1, from coordinate 26,576,223 downwards.
GTATAAAGGTGGAATACTACAAGCACTGGTTCGTGCATAAAATGAAGCGGAATGGTTTATATGCAAAATATCTGCGAACCGCGGACACTAAAATAAGTTTTTATTGTGATGGATCCGAGGATGTGAAAGGTTTGATGGCAACCAGTTTAATAAAATGTAGCGCTACAGTAGTTTTCCATGATACTGCACCATTCTATGGCTATCGAAAACTTGCAAAAAAGAAGTTTTTGAATCAGTGAATATAATGTCTAGGACAAAAGAAGGCTAAGCGGCTCAGAATTCTCTCGATGGGGGACATAAAGTAAACCCGCTGATTTCGGGGGAAAGAGAAATTTCATACCCCTTATGAGTATTTCATAAGTCACTGTCCTGCTCTGATTTAATCACCTGGGGTTTCTCTTCGGCTGCTCTTACGATGAGTTTCACTTGCTGTTGATTCTCTCCGAAACGGGGAATGAGAACCACCAATGTACGGTGGTGAGTTTTCTTATGAACACCTCAACTCATAGGTTGTGCCAGCTGACACGGTCCCCAGTGTCACGTCGTTGGGTAGGTGAGCCATTATAAGCAAGCAGCGCTTCTTTAATTTTAATCTGTCATAGTCGCCGGCTTTTACTTTTACTTTAGTAATACTGATTCATTGTGAATGAATACAAGTGAGAAGTCTTCTAAATTAAAGATGGCGGTGGCTGATATTCAATGGCTAGTATTAATTGTCGGGTATAAAAATTTGCTCAGTGAATGACACAAGAATGGTGAGGGCTGCTACATCAGGTGATCTCAGCTGTGCCGAATTATGACGTTTATGGGATACGATTTTTCACTTATATTTATTCACAATATTGTGATTCTTCAGAGGTGACCATCTAACCTAATCCAATCTGGGATACACCTTTCTGGATAAAAGAGGCTGTCGAGTATAGAAGGTTGGGAAATGAACGTGAGAAAAATTTCTTAGTTAACGTGTCGGTTTTTATGGAAACATATTTGCTTCTTAAGTCGAATGCTCTGTTATAAGGATGTATACTGCTTGTTGTTTAATATTTACTTGCAGACATCCAGAGTATTAATTAGTTGATAGTTGAGCTTTAAAAAAACTCATTAAAACTTTTGTAAGAATTATTATAAAAGTAGATTGATAATAACAATATAAATATCAGAAATCGATGAATTAAAGGATTTTTCTCAATTATCTATTATAGAAATGTTTTTATAATTTCGGTCTCAAAATTAAAGATATCAATGACTTCAACATTTATTATAAAAATTATTGATAGTCTTTTATTGTTTTCTCTTATAATAACAAATACAAATGTACGTTGTTTAATTGTACTATAAATAATTCTAAAGATGACGCAGATTTAAAGTTATGTCATATTCCAAGGTCAAGTGGAAAGCTGCACAGCGATCTGCTGTTGAGAGGCGTTGGTATATCCAAATGATTGAGGGATTTTGGAAATTTACATAGAGCCTGATATGAGGGGGGAAGTATTTCGATATATGTACGTATTTAAATGTAGAGATTTCGTAAAAGCTCCCGTTCGAAAACTGTCTGCCTTATACTGGCTGTTATGTAAACACGTTTGTGGAATTGAAATAATTATAACATGGTTCACGGATTCCCGCCTGTGATGATTTGAAAATAAAAACCCGTTCTATCATTTTAAATATTTAATGACGAGGCTTCGAGTACAAAATTACACTACTAGATTATCACTTATTTAATTTAAACTAGTTGAGAAAGTTTGACTTATTTTTAAGCAAAAGAAGATAAATATAAACGACGTAAAGAAATAAAGCAAATTTATTACGAAAAATATCTTACAATTTTCTTTTGAAGAAAAAATGCTAAATTGCAAAATGTGAAATGCATGAAATGCATGAAAAAATAAACTTTTCGTTATGTTACATATAAAATTTATGACAGTTCTGCAAAGTTGTAAAATAGAAAAACAAAAACTAACTGAAAGATTGAAATACATAAATACATACGTACCTACATATATGTATCTACTTAAAGCTGGACAGAAGAAAGCAAACTCCTGAGTGGGTAGGAGAGTAAGAAAAAAATGCACACTAAGCGCAAAGAAAACGAAGGTCGGAGTAAATAGGAATTTAGAAGCTATATGCACATATGTACTACATACCTACACAAATACGTAAATAGGTCCGCAAGTTGTATGTCGGTGGTCGGTTGGTCAGGAGGCAGTTACGCGAATGCAAATGAAAAACTGACCTAAGCTATAAAAATTTGGATTTTTCCTTCTTCTTTCAATGCAGACTGAGAAGAAACTTAACAACTTATTCGAATATTTATACGAATGTAACTAAATAATATGCATGCACACATACATACAAAGATATTATTTTTTGCTTCTATGTTTGTTTGCATTGGCGAGTTACACGAGAAGAGCTAAGGTATTTTTGGCTAGAGCTTAACATAGTAGTGTGGCGTGGAAAGCAAGAGAAAAGTTCAAGCAGCTGAGAAATAATAAGTTTTATGAATTGCATTGCATAAATCACATAGAAATAGATGGATGGGCTGAAAAAGTTTCGGATGCTTGAAATATTGCACTAACTCGCAGGGGATGAATGAAGGTTTCATTTGAAAGAGATAAATGATTCAAAATTTTGTTGATTATAAATTTATAATGGAGGTTAAGTACCATTATGTTCTATATTTTACAATTGTTTATTGTCTTTTTCCATATTAAATGCGTTTCACTCGGTGAACTACATAAATATGGCGGTCCATTTGAGTGCTCAGGAACGCGATAATGAGATTGGGGTAGTTTAAAAAAGTTAAAAAAATGCGAAAGGAAGTACATACCTACTTAGATAAATATGAATGTATGTAGTTACTTTTATTCATTCATCATTATGATGGAATACAAGGCAAGTCGGTGGTAATCATGAGTAATCTAATAATTCAATCTACTTATGTTTGTTAAACATAAATTTAATTTCCGTATAATGGAGATCCGCATCAAATTAAATTGAATTGGGATCCTTTTAATTTCTAGATATGGTTTTGTGTGGGTTGCCATATATTAAAAATATTAAACCGAATTAATTAAGTTAAGCGAAATATTTTGATAACATTCTGAAACGAAAGTAATTTAAAAACACGTCAATTGAGAACAATTTTAAAACATTGACTTTCTGCGAATTTGTATACAAGTGAAATAAATGATAGTGCCGGCAAAGTTTTGAAGTTTCACAGGTTTTTAATTTAAGGAGTTTCTCTTCAAAAATCTTAAACAGATTAAAATCAGATGCATTTTACTTTCAAACTTTTTTTTCATAATCAAAAAATAACCCTATAAATGGAAATCATCGTGATTTTATTACATAAATTAATTTTTTTAATTATGTAAGTATATTACAATCAAATTTTTATCCCGCTTAAAATTTTGTCTGAATGTCAGTATCTCTGAGAAACGAAATTAATCGCTTAACGTTGGGAAATAATACAAACGAAATGGAGAACGGGGTTTTTACAAAAAATCATGCTTTTTGGAGGAAAGGCAATTATACCTCGGGTCCTTTGTTAACTAATAAAACTGCCGCATTTGGAGATCAGAAAACGCAATCCTCGAGACGCCAATGCACCTTCAGAGAGAGAGAGAGAGAGAGAGAGTCAGGAAACGAGCTATTTCGACGATGCTAGACCAGAGCGAGAGAGGTATTGGATGAGTCTGCTTGAGGGTGCACGTGACATATTTTGGGAATGTTGAGATTGATTTTGGATAGGCAGGAGTTGAGTATGCAGATAATGATATGTCGGATTGGATTCAGCGGTTGAGTCGTGTGCGTTCGAATCTGATCCATGAGAACGAGGACATGGGAAGGGGCATCGCAAAGCTATTCACTTATATCCTAAATCAGCTGGTACATCGGGATGTATTAGATAGAACACATACTTTCTTTGAGATAATAGGCCCTGGCATTAAGCATTTAAGTATCCATATTTACTGGGGTAATAAAAAGTACTTTCATGATTCAAAATAAATGCGCTAGGTGGCGCTCGAGGCAAGCTATACAGAAAATCTGTATTTATGGTCCGATTTTGATGCAATTAGAAAGAAAATATTTTGTAGCAAATCGATCCGCTAGGTGACGCTAGAATCGTGCTATTCAGATAATCCGTATTTATGGGCCGATATTGATGATATTAGAAAGAATGCACTGGGTGGCGCTAGATGCGAGTTATTCAGCAAAAAAATCCGTTAAGCCATTAAACTGTTAAAAATAATGCCAATCAATCAGAGTCGAGATAAAGTTTGTCCATTAGGAAGTTGTAGCTATTTTCGACATATATCCCGTTAAAATAATGTCAAAAAATTGCATTTTTAGCTTTAAAATATCTTCTGAATGTAACTGCTTGAAATCTACGCTTCCATATTTCTAGCAACTCTGGGCAATGGTGTTTGGATCCTTGCATTTTTTTAAATTTCTCTCCAAATTTAATGCATTTCGCAACACACATATGCACATATGATAATTAAATGTAAGCATTGATAGCATTTTCTAATATATCTTTATATAACAACTAATCTCAGCACAGTTTCCTTCGCTACCCACATTCTCATAAAAATTGAATTTGGCCCCATGTCTGTTAATAACGCTGCGATCCCTATACGGAGCGCACACAAAGGAGATTATATTGTAAATCTTATTTATCTTTTCCTTTTAAACCATTTAAACCTTTTTTTTTACATTTGACTACTTTTTGTTGTTGTTGTTTTAATTTCATTTTATTTTTTAAGCGTGGAAATTAATTTGGTTTGCTGTGCTGTGTTGTTCTGTTCACTTTATATGGTAATTTATTTCGTTTTATTGCTTTTTTGTCGATATGAGTGTGTGTGTGTGTGTGTAAAGTGAGAAGCACACAAGTGCTTGTGTGAGTTAGTTTGTGTGTGTGTGTGTGTGTGCAAGGGTGTTTGCAGCCATTAATCTTTGTTATTGCACCAACACAGCAACAAAGCACAGGCAAAAAAAAGGAGCAATGCCGCAGCTGAATAACTTGTAATGCAGAGGTACAAAAACTACTTATTTCGATATGTGTGTGTGTATACATCTACGAGTATATATATGTATGTATTTTACATAGCGCAAGGCGAAAATAAAGGAGCAGCTTCAAAAACTATGCGTTGTTCTATAGAGTTTACAGAGGGCAATGGAGTTAGCTGCCACCATTATCCTGTCTTCTTACTGGCACGGTGTTTTGTTTTTTTTATACACATACATATACATACATATGTATGTACATACCTACATACGTATTGTGTGAGTATACAATGCATACGTTGACATTGCACGATTGCGACCTCTTACGCTTCTTCTACTCAAAATTAATTCTTCCACTCCTTTTTATCACATTTCTCTTCTACTTCATATACTCAATTTACTCGATCACTGGATTCTTACATTCTATATTTTCTATATTGTTGAATAAATAATAAAACAAGTAAAGAAGATGCTTAGCCGAAGCCTTCGTACCTTTCACGAATACGAATAGAACTAACTTTAATTAAAAAATAATTTAATTTAATACCGAAGTAAATTTTGTTCATTCATTGTTATATGGAAGACATAACACTGCCAGCAAAAAGAAAAAAACCATATCAAAAATCAAAAAGGATTTTAAGATACATGAAACCATGGTACAAACATTATATCAACATATTATAGTCGGCCATGATTTTTTTTTTAAGTTTGTGAACATTACAAAGTGTTATTATTGAGAGCGAAGCAAATGCCAAAGAAAAGTAAAATAAAAAATAAACAATTGAAAAAATTCAAATTTGTTTTTTTTAGTTGATAAATGTAACTGTGAATGTGTGAGTTTGAAAATTTTTATATCGTTAGCAAACTTAAAAAAATATTCAGACTAGCTCTCAGTGGGCTTACCTTATAAATATTTGTATTATCCTTCAAACTTATATTTACACAGTAGAATTAAATTTGCGCACTCGGAAATTTTCTTAAAATTCGTTTAAAAATAGGGGAAATTTTTGATGACGATTTTTTTTAAATTTTTGTAATTTTACAAATTTTCTAGAAAGCTTGTAACTTCAAGAATTATTTATATTTTTATAAAAAAAATAATTGAAATAAAATAAGGAAAGACAAAATTGTCTACTTATTTTTATATTTTTTTTACGAACAAAGGCAAATACGTTGCACGTTCTTGTCGTGTACAAGAAATGATTAATACATTCGAAAAATACATTTGCCTACCAAATATCGCTAAAATATTTCTAAACTGTCGCGATCCGATTCAAGCTGCAGCCAAAAATAATTAGCATGCTCCTATTTCGCTATAATTCCTTGAAGTATGAAAAAATCGACGAGTTGTTCCAAAATGTTTTGTTTTTATTGTGTTCCGAAGTTTCAAATCGCATTCAAACGTCACGAAATTGTTGGCCCTTTTACAAAGTAACGGTACTCACCACCAGATGGATGTGTTAATAAAAAATCAGGGTTGTCGTGTAGGAAAAACTACTAAATACATATATTATCAACCTAGCGCGAAAGTCTATTTTGAAAAATATTACCTAATTGGATATATTGCCAAACATTTGGGATTGAAGCCTGGTACGCATCTCTTAATAACACGATCATGGAAAAAAGTTATTATTGTGTATGTCAAAAAAAAGCAACAACAAATTTTGACATTTGATAGTTATCACTACTTTTTGGAAATAATATGGCGGGTATATGTTGCAAACCTGGAAATTCGTTTTTTTTACAGAGTTTTGGCAACTAATGAGATCTGCGTACCACGCTTAAAATTAAAAACAAAACAACGCATTATCGAGTTTTTTTTTCAGTTTTGACCCCTTCGCGACATTATTCGTCGTCCTGATCATTTTTGTGTTTAAGTGTATCCCCCTTATTCTTCTTCTAATTACTGATGCTCGATGAGAGTTATACATAATACAATTCCATCTTCATGAGAGGTATAAAAACAAAATATTATATGTACAACAGGCTAAACAGGTAAGTGACTAGAATCAGGGATGAAGAAATTCTTGCCGCTGTATGCAACACACACACACAAGCCAATCTTTTTTTGTAAGTTAAGTGCAAACATTGATAAATATGAAATTGTAGACAGTCTACGATCTACAATAAATAACCCCTGCCTGTCTGGTCTGCCTATCCACTGGGCGCTGCTGGGAGCGGAGTGGAGCGAACGCGCTGTACTAGTCGCAGGATGAATTCGTCGCCAGCAGCAAGGAGCTGACTGAGTTGAGTTGAGTTGAGTAAACCACGAGAAAGTAAACAAATTTAATTGCGAAGATAAATTTATGTACCCTTAAACACATTTGCTTATCTACGGTAAAGGTAAGTGGAAAATGGAAATTCTTGGCTTACACAAATAAAAAAAATACACTTTTACATATCTATCTAAGAGCAAAAAAAAACATATGAATGGTGGTGTGTGTGTGTGTTTGTGTTGTATTTATTTATCAATAAGAAGAAAATGTTTATTGACTTTGTTCAAAACGTATTTTACCACCAACAATATAGCAGAAAAGCAGACGGAATAAAAAATTGACAATTTAGCGGAGGTAATGGTCCTATCGACTTGTTTGCTTTTTAAATTGTATGCACGCATTTTTATTTGTATGTGTGTGTATGCTGACTAGTTTCAATAGGACATGGCACTGTTCAAGATTTAAATGAAATGTGACCGATAAAGTAATTTAGTTTAGGCGCTGTAATTTCATTTCATACTTCAAAACTAATTGGAACAGGGCGAAAGTAATGTTTTGTTTGGTTACAAATAGGATTTCGTAAGTGACTTTTAATGACACAAATAGATGTAGTGATATTTTTATATATGTATATGTTAATTCAACTTAAATATTTATAAATGTTAAGGTTTTTTTGAATAACACCCCATTTTCGAATATTTTTTCAATGAAATTAATAACTCCTTCTGGAAAGGATAATTTTTTCATTTAAAAACTAATAAATCTAATAAGTATCTCTGCTCGGTATTTTTCGTATTATCCTTTTCGAATAGGTACCGATATAATTATCAATATATGTATACCGAAATTATCTCGACTGTTTAGACTGGGTTCAGACGGGGAAACTTTTGTTGCTTATTATCGGCGATTTACCTTTTGGTGTTGCTCGTCGCGTTCACACAGAGCAACTCTGTTCAGGCAATTTTCTGGCATTTCATTTTATATCATTTTCGCAAATTTCTGTACGCTTCGCTTAAGCGGCATTTACACATTCTGATAAATTTTGTGATTATAAGTAAAAGGTGAGTTGAAAAATGAAGTTTTAACATAATTTACGTTAATATGTATAGTATATGCATACACATGTGTATATTTAATCGCAAAAAAATAAGAACAAAATTTCATTTCCCAACTTACCGTATGTATTCACTTAAAACTCAACAAAACTGCAACCACTGAAAGAATTTATAAATGAAAAGGAATGTCAAATTTCTTAGCTGCCGACTGAGACGAATAAGAATACAAAGCGTGTCGCCCGAGCACAAGCAACTCGGTGCCCTTCCCCTTTCCCCGTCCCTCTCTCTCCTACAAGTAACGAGTTGCCGCGACAAAAGTTTCCCTGTCTGAACGCTGTCTTACTAATCAACAGGCTAAACTTGCACCACAACCTAACGAAGGGAAAATGTTCGTCGATTAGAAACGAGTACGGGCTACAGCGCATTTTTCTCTAAACAACAATCTTCGTACTTATTGCATCTCTAAATAATGCTATGACTTATTTTCCGATCGATTTAAACCTGGTCTTATCGTACTAAGTATTTTCTTTTTCATTTAACAATCCTTAAGTTTTTTGTCGAAAAAATTAAACACTTTTGCTTACTAAAGCCTCCAAACAAACAATATTCGCATTAACAATAAACAATTGCTATTGCGGTTGAAGGTTCAGAGTGCAGCGTGCAGGTACTCTTGTAGAATTGTTATGGAGTTGAAGACGAAGAATGCCAGTCGATTTTTTTCAGATTCATTTGCAGACAATACAGATGACAGCTTTAATGCACATTAACAGCCCTAATTTGCATCAACTAATACTACTGTGCCTTAACTCGCCGTTAATGCATTTAGCTTCGCGAGGGCAACAATAATCGTATCTTCCACACACACATGTTCAGCAATGCACATGTATGCTTACATATTTCGCATTCCACCCCCTGCAGTCAAGTGCAGTAAGTTCGCAGCAACCGAGAGGTTAGAGCCAAGGAACGTAGATTACAAGTTCTAAGAGTACGTTATTTTTTGTGAAAATATGTAATGTGTGAAAGTTAATTTTTTTTGAAAAAAATTTGTGAATAAATGCAACGGGCCTCGTTGTTTTTGAAGTAGAGAAATTTGATTAAAAACAATTTTTTTCTTCAGTGCCACAAAATCTTTCTCCTACTAGGATTGCTATTCCAGGAAGATGATCTGTTTTATTAAGAAAGCACAGCAAGGTGGAATTTTATTCTAAGATCATTAATGTTAATTGGTAGAAAAACTCAATTAATTTACATACTTATGATTTTAAAAAAATATGATCACCACTGTCAAAGACAGGAATTTTAGAAAACGTTCGCTTCATATTTAAAAAATACGGTAGCTTTGTTTTCGAGGGAAAGGATGAAATGATTATTCGAACCCTCCGTAAGCATCACAATGATTATTTGTGGCTTGCGAAGGAACTCCCTAATAGTAGCCGAGTTAACCAAATCTAAACTATGGCAACCTGTAAAAAGCAAGCGTAAACTAGGTAGAACTGGCGTAGCGCGGTATTAGAGTTCTCGTAAAGTTTTGGTAACTGATACGAGTATGAGTATCAAGCTTCCGAGTTACTGTAGAGTGTGACCTCCAGTCGCTCAAAGCGAAACTAGCATAGTGATTGCTTTTTTTTTAAGTATTTACAACGTTTTTTCATGAAAATTAGTATTAGTTTTTATAAAACTATAGTTAATTGTGTAACATAAACCATATAAATCAAAGTTTCAAACATTATTGAGAACTTAAAAAAAAAGAACAATTCAAAATAAAAAAGTTTTAAATACTGTTGCGGCGGAATTGCGATGAAGTTATTGATATAAATGATGAGGTTGATGAGGCGGAATCTCCGTGAATGATGATGTGGATGCGGTGAAGAACCTTCTATGAACGGTGGTGCGAAAATGATGTAGTTAACCTTGAACCAAATGAATGGGGGGTTTCCTCTTGGAGAATGGACTGTATGGTTTATTTCTATGCGAGAAAAAAATGTCCAATAAAACGCGTGAAAGAGTTATACTTTTAACAAACTTTATTAAGGATATTGCCTTTAAATCCAAAAGTAAAAGCGAGCGGTAGTGACCAAAGCACACTTTCTGGTCAACTATTTTAAAAAGCAAAACAAGAAAAACAAAGCAAACGTCAAAGTACAATCGTTGCACAAAAATTAGCGATTAGTTGATGTGCATGTACACAACGAGTGTTAACCCTCATTGATCTAGTTTGATATTTTGTTTTAATTGCTAAGGTACAATTTCGGAATCAACAAATACCATAAAAAAATACCAAAAATCAATGGTAATTTGTAGGCACTTGCAACTTGCATTTTATTATACTGATATGAATTGGCTAAAAGTTTTGAAAAATTCTGCTTGAAACTTTTAAAAATTCGACGCTCATTTTGGTAATCTGGTTACAATTTCTTTTCCATTAGTCCGATTATTTTTTTGGCTAATAATTTGACGAGTATGTCAAATGATGTTTGCGATGTGCGTCTAGAGCTTTGAGCTATTTTCAAATATTCAGTTTACTTTTATGAGAAGCTCCTTAGAAAAAACCGGCTTGCTATCATTTTTGACGTTGAGTCCGAACACACTATACTTATTGTATATAAAGAATAAAATCAAAGAAGAACTTCAATTCTTATGATTTCCAAGGAAATACAATTTAAGTATTCAACAAAGATGTACATACACAAATACATTTGCATTTATATAACAAAAAATAATTAGTAACATAGAACGACTAATCAAAACTGAAGAAGATCCAGATAACATTTATACGAACAGAAGAAAAATATTGAAAACGAAATTGAAAAACAAAAGGCGAGATTATTGTATAGTTCAATGGGATCGGTCAAGAAGGCAAAGATTAAATAAGTCGATGGAGAAAACAACATACTAACTACGAATGCACATTGAATGAGTATATCTTTCGGCATATACATAAATATATTATACAACTAAAAGAGCCTGAATGTCATAAAGTGAAAAAGATAACCCACCACAACAAAAAACAATAAAAGAAAAGAAAATCAGACATCTGCGAAATAATAATGTGAGCCAAGTAGATAATAGCATGTATGTACTTAAAGTAGAGAAACACTGGATAAAAGGAAGAAGGAAGCAAGAAGTGAATAAGAATACAATGAGTTGGAATTAATTGTCTTCCTTTGCTCTGCTCTGCTCTTTCTTCTTCGGCAGCATTAAAATGCAGACGTTGCCCCTGCTGCATATTTGTTGGTGGTATTTTTGTATTTTATTCGAATTCCAAAGAGACTTTCAAGACACGAAGATATGCGGCGACGAATTGTGGCTGCTAAAGGATATTTATGCGCTTACCTGATACCTGCCTGCAATTTCTAGTTGGAAAATAATAGAAATTTGTTGAAGTATAATTTAAAAAGGTTTGATAGCAAATGAATTTAGGAAAGTATGATAGTCGGTCGGCTCGATTAGATGTGGCAGTGGAAAAGTTGTTAAATAAATTAATAAGAACGAAAATAGTTACGAAAGTTTTATGGAAATTCAAACGCGTTTAAATTACATAAATAGTTTCCTAAAATCGCGCTTCACAGCGGAAGTCTCCGGAATATGCCAATTAAATAATACGAAATTTACATTTAAAATTTGCATCACATTCTTACATATATATTTTTAGTTTGTTTTATTTTTTGCCCATATTACGTTACAATTTTTGTTGGACTGAGGAAATACAAAGCAAGAAATGGGTAGAAAAATGAGAAATGCGGAAATGTCATTATTGTGTTGTCAGCAATTTACTTTGATGAGCGCTTGAAATTCGAATCTTTGCATGGCATTGGCTTTTGTTTAAATCATTTTGCATAAATGCTAATTTCTACGAATCGGAGTGTAATATTGCTTTCTGCAAAATAAATTTTGCTAATTGCTATATTCACACGTACTAGTTGCGGAAGGGCTACAGAAAAGTGTAAAGTATTATAAAACATCAGCTGACCAACTGTATGCGATTGCAGACCAACGTATATTTAAATAATTTTATGTAATTATAAAAACTCAAGTAAATACATAAATACGTACTATGCACATAAGAATAAAGTGATTTTGAAACGAAAATTGGTTGGAAATAAAATAATAACGCTTATGGTATAATTTGAATAGAAATGAAAAATTAATTTAGATAAATCGTCTAAATGTAGTTTTTTTTACCATAACAGTTATAATTTTTATTTGAAAAAAATCATGATTTTATTTTCTCCATGAAATTTAATCGATATTTGTTGTGCGATTTTTATTTTTTTGATCAAAAATAATTTTTTTTATTCTTGTATTTAAAATTTTCCGATCGCATTTTATCGATCATAACTAATAAACTTTTATAATAAAATAGTAGCAACAACGCCGACAATATGATTTATTTTGTATGATCGAAAAAATATTCATATATTTTTTTTTGTTTTGGCCTGATTTTATTATTTTTTTTCCAAAATAATTTCCTTATACTGGCCTTGAGTTCAAAAACTACTACTACTATAAGAAAAAGTAAAAATCACAAAATGCGATCATAAAATTATAAAATCGAAATAAAATAACGATTATGTAGTAATTTAAAATAAAAACTCTTCTATATAAAAATAAGGTCAGATTTCCACAACATGTGTGGTGCGGATTAGATCGGTATATTAGTATCCGCAAAAATCAAACAAACGATTAGTCTCTGACTTTAATGTTATACAATTTTTTTACATTTATTAAACAAATTTTATTGCAAGAAGCTCAAGAACTAAATTATAATAGTCCGGAAAAACAACTCCTTCAGTCAATTGTGGGTAGTAGCGGGGTTTACTTATCATATGTTGAATTTTCAATATTTATTGTATTGATATTTTTCTTCAAAATCTGTGATGCTACTTTTCATTAATGAAAGTTTTTCGGGTTTTTTTACTTAATCATTCTGAACAATATATATTTGTAAAACATTTTAAACCATTATCGTCCTCGTAAATTGGTCGTTTTAAAAAGTCAACAAAAAAATTGGTTTCAAATTAAAAAGAGAAGAATATTCTAGAAAATTATTGCTCTGAAAAATTTTCAGACGAAATCTTAATGCAAGTTACCTCAAAACATGTAACAAATTTTTATGCGATGTAAAACTGCTGTTATATTAATTATTAGGGTAGGTATAGTTTGTGTTTCGGTTACTTTACATTTTCTGTAGAATTCTGTTTAAATCATACACTGATTTTATATGAGATATATTTTGCTGGCAATAAAGTGGCTCATTTGCGAGAGGGAAGCTGAAATAATTCCTGTTCTAAAAACTCTAAAGTAAACAATTTAAAACTTTATGTGGTCATCAAAAAAGAGAGTTAATCACACCGCCTCTCGCCGACCTGGGAAATTTTCGGTTCATTTGATTTTTTTATTAAGAAATAAAATATCAATAAAAACTGAGTAGGATGATACTGCAATTCCCTAGGAGTTTTTTAGAGCTCATTCACAGTAATGCAATTTTCTTATTCAACACTGCAGGCCAGGTCGGTTATATTTACACAGTTTTAGCGAGTTGAGTTCGTGTTATAGCTTTACAAGCAATTCTTTATCCTACATAGTGTTCTTTTGCAATTCGTATGGAAAAGAATGGGGTAGTTAAGTTAATTATTTAAATGAAATTTCCGTTAGTGAGTTTCTATTTTTTTTTTTTAAACAGGTTAATTTATATGTCCGCTACTTAAATGCTCTCTACTTTGTATTCTTTTGATACGATTTCGTAGGTACGTAAAATGTCAACAATAATTTAAGAGCTCAAGACCATTTACTGGAGCTCTTGTTAATCGCCTAGTCGACTAATCGGTTAAACGATTAGCAAAAGTTATTTTAAAAAAATAGTCGAATTCACATAATCGACTAACCGTTTCCTTTCGACTTTCTCGACTAACCGACCATAAGCAACTAGTCGACTGATCGTTAATTTTTGACAAGTTGTTTTCTTTCAAGAAATATTTGTTTTTATATGTGTTTGAATGTTTGTGCTAATTAACAAAACTCCTTTTTTCAATATAATAAAGTTTTTATGAATTTATTGTGAGTAACTGTCATAATTCGAATAATTTCGGTTAGTCGATTTTAGACTACTCGATGGTTAACGATTAGTTGAAAGTGAACGATTCGTCGAATACATTATCAACCATCAAAAAATTCGAATAGTCGGATAATCAGCTTTAAACAAGAGCTTTACTTATTGGGAAGTTATTTGAAAAAGCAAAAATTACAGCGGTATAACATATAGCTTCTAATTTGGAGATCACCATATATCCTCAGCAGACTTCTTCTTACTACACTTTCATGACATTCGAACCCACGTCTCTGCATTTATATGTAAGCTAATAATAAATTATTGAACCTTGTCAAGAGCTCCATATTATATATATATATATATATACATATGTATTTTCAATACAATTCTCTAATAAATTTATGCCATAAATTTTAAATACTTCTTATTTACAAGGACAACAAAAAAACAAATAAATGTTATGAAATTTATAAGATAAGTAAATAATGTACATGCATATATGTTCATTGAAAAAGTAATGCATTTTTACCTACAATTTGAGGTGGGGTTTTATGCTAACTTTATTTTACTATTATTTGCAGATAACTGATAGATTGTATAAGCAATTTATAAAGTGGCATTTAATTATTTGCAATTGAAATATGCTATAATTGTAATAATAAAACGCACCCACTGTTGAATTATTTAATGCCATAAAAATATTTTCTTATTTTTATTATTCGTTTACTTACGCTCTACATATGTATGTATAATATGTTTAACAAGAGACTCATTTTTTTTTTTTTTTTGAAAAATAATTGTTTATGACACTGTATTCATTTTTATTGTCTAGTTTATTGTTTGTAGATAAGTAATTTGATAAGAAAATCGATTGTCAATAAGGGATAAAATATAAATATAAAACAAATGCAGTTAAGTTTTTTTGTTACATTGTAGATAAAAAATTAAATATTTATTTATTATAGATATAGTAGATATATTCGTTGAATTCACATGAATAATAAAGAATACTTGTTTCTGAATAATAACCACAGCCCGTACGATATAGAGCGAGAGTCTATATTAAATTTTTATTCTTTCGAAATTCGTTAAAAGGCCAAGGATACATTTAGATCCTGAAGGTCTAGTAAAATTTAGAATTTGCTCTTCGCTGTGGGGCAACAAACAAGGAACTAAAATAAATACCAACACTGTGATTTAGAGGGTTTTTTTCATTGTCCATCGCAATCAAGGAATTATTCCACAATATTTTGAAAAATCAACGGAAGAGAGAAGCCATGTGGAAAAAAATTTGCGGTATATGTAGGCACTAATATTGAAATTTTTGGTGTGTGTATTTTGTTTGTGACAATTTTTCGAAATGCATTGTTTTGAAAATTGTTTAATTTTATTTATTTTCCCCGATTCTGCAAAATTTTTTTAAAATAGTTCAAATTATAATTTTTCACATTTTCATTTTTATGTTTGTCTTAAAGTTTGTTTTGTAAACTTTTTTAACAATTTGCCCAATATTATTGACGTCTCAATAGCTTCAATATTTTTTGTGCATGTCATTAAAAATCTCAAAGTTATAATTGCCAATTATAAAAATTAAAAAAATATTTCCTAGTTGTAGTACCGCGGCTAACAAACTTTGGAGAGTAATATTAGAACGCTTAATTCGAAAATGAGTTTAATGTATTTTACCAAAGAATAACACTATCTCTATATATACATATATACTGCTGAAAAGCCAATTTCAATCTCTTTGTGTCAATCGGAATAACACCTTTACAGTCGTTTAAACTCGAAATATAAGGATATACTATACAAAAAATTTGTTAAAATTTTGAAATAAAAGACAATTTTATTACAAAATTGTGAAGCCTAGTTGGAAAGAAAATATAAAATCTTTAAAAAATTAAATAAAAGCAGGGAAACTTTAAAAATGAATATGGTATTTGGCGGATTTTCAAAAATTTTTGAAAAAGTGAATGTGGGAAAATTTTAAATTTTCCTCTTTTATTTAATTCGTTTTTCACTAGTTTTATATATTTTAAATTTTTTTATAAGTTCATGAATGGAAATATTTGAAAGTGGGGAAAACATCTTAAATTGCATGTGGAAAGATTGAGTTTACTTGGGAAAAATTTAGCGACACTGTTGCGCGGCAAAAAATACTCACTTTTTATTGCACTTTACTGCTCGCCGCACGTTACGCTGAACTCTGTATCCGTGATCAACTTAAGGCCACAATTAATCAGCAAAACCCGAAAAAAATAGTTTCCGCAGTAATTTTGTAATTTTATATATATTTTTTTTGTTTTTTTTTTGAATTCTGATAATATACTTTGATTTGCCGTCTTAAATGCCTTAACAGCTGGGAAAGGCAAAATTATTATCTGACGCTTAAGATTTTAGATATTTTGAGCTCACTTAATTTTCATTAATATATTTTGGGTTTTTTTTTGTTTTGTAGTTGATTAATAATCTTTTTCTTGGTCTCAAATTTTGTTAGTAAGTATGTGTGTAATTTTTTATTGCCACACACTTCCGTTTACTTTTCGCACGTCCGCTGTTTTAAACTGATTTGTTTATTTACACTATATATTTGTATTGGCGAGTTGCAGCCCTTTGTCGTTTAATTATTTATTTTAATTTTTTTTAATTTCATATTATGGGTTTATTTTACAAATAGATTGCACGTTGTAAATATTTTTAATATTTTTTTTTTCAGTTCAGTAACTATTTTAGGGCTACCAAAAATTAAGTAAATTAATACCACTACTAGTTAACAAAAAATTGTATGGCCTTTATTACGGTCTTTATATTAATATTTCATGCAATTTTTTTGTGGGAGTTTTCTGATTTGATTTTTTACTTTTTTTATTATTATTATTTTCATACATTTTACTCACAACACTTTTACGCAATCAAATTGCTGCATTTTTTTAAGTTTAGTTTACAAATATTTTGCTAATTTAATGCTGTTTTTTTGTTAAATTTCTTCGTATTATTCTCCAGATTATTTCTCACATTACGTTTGTGCGTTGCGTTGTTTGGTTTTAATTTTTGGGTGATTTTCGCTCTAAAATTCATCGTAAATCTGGCACTTGGTGATGCGCAGCTAACTTTTATTTATTAAATTTGCTTTTATTGCAATTAATTTGTGTGGTAATCTTAAGCTGAACTGCTATAGAATTTTTGTATGCTCGTCTATCACTTACAAATCACTTGTATGCTCTCAGTACAAAAAAGTAGGGTGATAATATTTATTCACAATCAGCATATAATTTTTTTTTATAATTTTTTGCTTTCACAAATATTTTTTTTGTTTTCAACCAAAATTTTTTTTATATTTTTAACATTTCTAGTTTAGTTGCTATTGATAATACGACGTCGTTTTTTAATGTGCATTTTGTGTCATTGATATTTTTGTGTATTTGTTGTTTCACACATGCTTACTACTGATAAATATGCACAAACATACATATCTACGCACATACATAGATTGCATGTACAATAGAAAAAATACCCCCAAAAACCAACCGGCCTTTCGATTTCCGTCTGCACGAATGATTTGATGTTGATTTTTTACAATAATAATCAGAGTTGTGGGTGTTTGTTTACTGTGCTTGAAATTTTTTCTTTTTGGTTGTTTTTGTTTGTGGCTTAGATTTTGTTATTGTACGCATGCAGGTAGACCGATATACATATGTATATACATATATGTATGTATAAGCTTGTTGTTGTTTACTCCCTATCGTTGGTGGGGGGAGGTTGGGGGGCGCTCACTGGTTGTCAAGCGGAAATCGTGGTATTTCGCCGTATTTTGCATTTATTGCCGCGTTTTATTTTTTCTCGTCTATTTTTCGCGCTTGCTTTCACTGTTCACAGCACGCGAATCCGCCTAAATATATACACTGGCAAGTTAGCATACGCACACACGTACACACAGGTACAGCCAAACACACGCACTCAAACACAAGCTAGTATACAATTGGCAGGGGTACACGTGAGCCCGGTGACTTCCGCTCGTTCAAATCGTTGAAGATTGTAAATTTTGTTATTGTTTCTAATAAGCAAATTCGCTGTCGCAATTGCCAACAAATTGCTAAAATTCTATTGTTTTTGTTCCTACATACATATTATGTATGTATGTTTGTATGTGTGCATGTTCGTATTATTATTGTCTGGAAGCCGGCAATCAGTTGAAGGTTGTTATTGTGAAACATTCGCTTGCAAGTTTCAGTCACTTTGCCACTTTTATTTAATTAATTTGATTTTTATTATTATTATTTTGAATTCTTTTTCACATCTTTTCCATTCGTTATCCACGTATGTATTTCCACTTATTACTAAACGTTAACTTCTTTGTTTCCTTAATTCGATATGAATTAAAATTAAATTTTATTTTTATTTCAATTTTTTTTATCGAATTACACTTCTTCTGATCCCTCAATTCTTTAATTCTCCATACAAAGTAAATCTCTACTTTTTCTTATTGTTGATGTACGCTATTGAATTTGAAGCAATGCGTAGCGTTTAGTTTAGTTTGTTGCTTGGTTAGCTCTGACTTTCTGCTTGTGTGTTGCCCTTTGTCTGTGGAGCTACTACAATACAATAATAAGTAGATATAGTATGACGCGCACACCGACGACCTTTTTTGCGTTACGTCCTCGAGGAATCGCAGAATGAATCTGAACGTGCCGTCACCGCTGTGTCAGCGCCAAGCGAAGCCAAGTCTACACGAACGAATACTAAAGTTGTATGGCGTTGAGCGTTGTATGCACATGAATACAACCATACATATACGCATACACACAAACGCAAACATACATACATACATACATACATAGATATTTAGTTGCTTACATACACACGTGCGCACAATTTATAAGTTTGTTTGTATTCGCGATGATTGTATTGTATCTTGGCGTCGTTGGCTCTGTGTGTGCTTGCGCTGCGCTTCGTTAGCTATCAGCCAGCCAGGCAGCCAGTCCCCGTCTACCTTTCCACAGCTTCGTAGCTAGTTGGCTTGGAATTGTTGGTGTTATTGCCGTTGTTGTCAATGGCTGCGCGGTGCGCCGCATTGAGAGTATGAGGTTGTAGTGTGTCGGTGGCGATAGAGGCAATGATAGTGGCGTCGCAGAGAGTGGGAATGGCTGAGGTGGCAAAGAGACGCGAAAAATACGCTCGCTTTTCCAACATAGTAATCAATGAACAGTGGAACCAATTGTGGTGCAAGAAAGCTAAGTAACCCAAAGAGTATACGCGCTGGTTCAATAAATAAAAGGTTTTTATTTTGAAGCGATTTAATAAGTTACTTTCGGATTTGTTTTAGTATTATTAATATCAGAGTTGTTAGATTTATATTACCATTATTGATGAATGCAAATATTTGTTATTTTATCAGAATGTCCAATAGTTTGTTTTACAAATCAAACTGATTCACCTTCAATCGCAATTAGAAAAAATCAAATAACAATCTTTACTATTTTCCAAAAAACAAAAAAGAAAACATCCAAGGACTGGCAATAAAACCTACTTTAGATTTTGAAACCAAAACGAATTGTGAAAAAATTGTCGTACAGTCTGATACCTTTAAAATCTTTTCACAGAATAGAACACGGTATGGGTAAAAATTGCACTTTTAAATAAGATCTAGATTAGGACCCGTGAATTAAGGGCGTGCGTATTAAGACCACAGGACTTCTTGTTCCGCGGCCTAAATTGATTCTGGAAAATGAAAATAGCCCGCATTATTCAAACGAAATAAAACCGCATGAATTAAGAACGCAAGCCATTTTGTTGGGTGACCCAAATTCATTCTGCTAAATTTAATTAGCCTGCAGTCTAATTTCATTTGGAGATTGGGTGCTTATTTCCATCTCCTATACGGGCTTTCTGAATTAAGGGAGAACTTCTTTTTGTGTGTACAACATCGGCTAGCTGGAATTTAGCAACGTCGTCATTCAAATAAGTTTTGTGCTTTTTTTTCGTTGGAAGCGTTATTCATTTTCAAAAATAAATTACAGCGCGCGGACTTACTTAATTCTTTGATCGTGGTCGTTTAGAGCCGGGGTCTTAATGATTCAATTACAAACATAATTTGCTGTAAATATTTAATTTGCAGAGTTCGGATTACATGGGAAAAAGCCCAAAAATATCTACCGTCTGAACTTTAATCAAGATGTTAAGGAGCAGACACCCTCTTCTTCTTAATTGGCGCTTGGCGCTAAAACCGGTTATATTTTGGCCGATTTTCACATAGCGCACAAATTGCTCTTCTGCTTTGCTAACTGGCGCCAGCTAGCGATCTCAAGTGTATCAATGCCCCTCTGCATCTGGCCTTTCCAACGTACATAGATGAGACTTTCCTCTTACTTTGCCACCACCATCTCCTCTGATGTTAACAACATCCTTGCTTCTGCGCCAAACAATAGCACGAGCATGATGACGGACATATTGAGCATGCCCATGGATTCCTTTCGATACTTTAGGATATAGTCATTGAAATCCGACATGCGTGCCAATCAGTTAACACTGGGCATTGAAATGCCAAAAATTGTAATGAAAGAATTTGAATTGAAATAAAATCCTGTCAATTATAGCCATTAAGTTTGTTGTCACATGACATTTTTTTGAAACGTGTTTGCCATTTCAGTGTTTCCCGGAGGTCCGGCCTAAGATATATGTACCAGGTAAAATTTATCAAAGACCTGAACGTGGCTAAGATCAAATTCTTTTGATTACCTTCAATCCCACTCATTGCATTTAAATAGTATGCTTCAATTCTACCCATATCGCACCACTGTTTGCGACACACGCTTTGTCTCTGCGCCAAAGTACAGAGGTTGTTGTGTTCCGCGATGGTGTCCGTGCCGACAAATAAGAGTATTGTGAGTGAATTTTGGTAAACTGCAATGGCAGCGACAATGGTTGCTAACAACATTGACTGCTGCCACGCCGACGACGATGACGACGACGACGACGACGATCCATCGAACGAAACAAAAGTGGTGAGTGTGTGGTATGGCCTAACTGCATCAACAAAAATACCTGTTTATGGTTGAGTTTGGTTGAGTGTACGTACATGGTTTGTTGACATTCTCGGCTCGCTCTCGAGAGCTAAACGCAAGTCGAAGAAGTCGACGACAGCAAGCACTGTAACTAAAGAGAGTAAGTAGTAAAATTAAAGAAATCAAGGTGGTGGTGGAGACAGCGCTGTGACTGCAAAGCAATCGGAGAGTGAGAGCATTATTCTGAAGATTGAGTGAGAGCCAGCTGTGCGCACCCCAAACAGCAATCACTGAGTATGGACCCCCACATGCGCTAGTGTTGGTCGCTCCAATTTGGCTATCAAGTGAAATGCATTGGTCGACGAGGGTCGTCGAGAGGTGTGGAATGGTATTTCTTTGTTGGTGTTAATGTTGGCGGTGGCCTCTACGTTGAAGATTCTGCAAAACACTAGGATGACTTCGAGCGAAGGTGTGTGAGTGTGTGTGTGTGTGTGTGTGCATCAGGGCCAGCCATTTAAGTGACGGCGCTTCAATAACAACAGCAACAACAACCAAATTCTGCTGCAATAAGAGGACAACAATAAGCCAAACGAAGTCCAATAAGAGCAGCGAAAATGTAGTAAATACTTGCAGTAAGCAGAGCCGTCAGTAGCGGCAGCAGCAGTATGTAACAACAACAGCATTAAGGATGCTCATTGCATGCATGCAGGCATCGACGTACTATAAGTCTAAGAAGATGGTGGGAAAGAAAAATGAAAGCAAACAGTAAACGCAACAAAACAGAGAAAAATCGTTGCCGAGAATTTAAAGCGCAACGTATTGCTTGCCACAAATAATGCTCGGTGCAACGCATTTTATTGCACATTTCGCCACGGTGACTTAAAGAATTCGTGCATGCAAGAAATTTATTTTTGTTTTTTTTTTTTTCGAATGTTTAGAGTGTTTTGAAAGTTTTTGTGAGAGGTTTTATTTATGAATTTAAAACTTACTTGCGTTTAAAACATTCATATTTCAACATTTATGAGAACGAGCTGAAAAACTTACCTGAAAAGAGAAGAGAAAAAAATTCATTATTACGGTGGTTCGAAATATGCGTTGTTAAGTATATATAATGTTATAAATGGGAATGGAAAATATTTTGCATTTTATATTCTTTTTCATTAAAAATAAACAAAAATATAGCCCAGAGATTTTTATTTTTTCAGTGGTTTTTGTGTTTCAATTTTTCGATTGAGTTTTATGATAATTATTATCAAAGGGAAATTCCAAATTTTATTATTATCATTTTATTTTCAATTCTCCTTAAAATTCTTCTAACGCGATCTACTTCTTCTCATCGTTTGCAGTTTATCGATTTTTAAATCGTTTTCTAGCAATTTTTAGTATTTATTTTAATAGATAATCCCATTTTTTCAACTGCCATTATCGATATTGCTGACATTCTCAATTTATAAATTTATAAATGACATGCAACGACCATAAAATTCAAAGAAAATAACATTGTAAAAATCCGTCTAGGAAAATCAAATATTATTTATTGATTTTCGCTGACATTAACACTGCGAGTTAAATGAGGTATTGTGATACTTTTATTTTAATTTATTTTCTGTGGAAATACACGGTAATTCTACGTAAACCTCGTGTGTAAAAATTACCATTCTGCGAAAACAGAAAAGGTTTAAGAGTTCCACAAATATATTCCTCGTGAAATTTCCAATACATGTTAGTAAATAATTTAAAAATCAACGTGCCCATTAAATAGATTTTGAGCTAAGGGTTCGTCGATAAAGAAAATTGCCGTGTTCGGGGGGAAGAACAACTCAAAGAAGTTTACGTCGATGTCACGTTCTTTCAAGAACAGGATAGCGACAGATAATGAGAGTGTTCTACACTTTCTATTTATCATTCATCTCTGCCACTACGGTGAAAATCATTGAATGGGAAATACATCCCCATAACCCCGCCCACTGAACCCCTAGAGTAGCGGTCGATATTTACTAGGGCCCTATACCTTCTAAGGTCGATCATATCCAAGAATGATAGAATACAAGATTGCGCCTTCCCGCGGTGAAATGACAGATCTCGCCTTTAGTAAACAAGAATACGGGAGAGAGAAAATTGAACAACTTCCAATATTTCATTGAAAAACGTGTTCTAATTGTTCTAAAGTGTAAAATATGAATTTATAGGCAGACATTTAATAAATAAATTCGCAAAATACTAAAAAAAGTGTCTCTTTTTCTTAATTTGTGAAAAAAGCTTTGTCTAGTTGAAGTTGAGAATTGTCAAACCCGGCAAAACCAAAGTAGCGGTACTTCTAAAGGCGTTACCTTTAGTATTCAGTGCACCGTGGATCATATCACAGCTTTACTTTGCCATTCGACAGAGAATATCTGCACTCCACCTGATGTTTCCATTTTCTATGAAAGTTGATCTTAGCTAGAGCATACATGAAAATAGTAGTGCACCTGCCTCCATGACCATGTTTACCAAGGGTAATAATGCTGCATTTCTGAGCCAGCACCCCTCGAAGGAGGCTGAAGGTTTGTCAATGCATACCGAGGGGCGACTGGTATTAGAAAACGTCTTTTCTATAATTTTTGATGTTACTGGGCCCGAAATCTACGACCGTTCGAAGGGCGAATCCCATTCAATTCAGTTGCATTGCAGCTTACCTAGAGCTTCCCATGCAGATTGAAAGAAAGAAAGAAAGAAGCAGACTGAAAGAAAGTAGAGTAGGAGTTCCAGGGCCTTTGTGGATGAGGAAGGCAAAGATCCCGTGAGAAGCTTTTCGGCTAACTCCTTGGTGCACTCTTTCAATCCTACGATTGGTTTTACTTCTTTCTAGATCAGGTCACCATAAGCTGATCCCAAATAAGAGAACGAGTCGCACTACTGCTGTGTACGTCCAGCGAGGTTTTATTTTCCATTGTTCCATCTATCGCTGGTTTACAAGCGTGTAGGTCAGTGATGTGATGGCCTTTCTGGAACGATCGCAAATGTTTCAGCGCCAGTAGAGTTTTTTTTTACCTAACTTATTACTAATCCTAGTTTAGTAGTGTATTCTTTGAAAGCATCTCCAGTTTATTTAAAATGTCAGTTAGGCTATGTTTTATGTGAAATCAAGTATAGGTATATGTATATATGTATGTATGTACATATGTATGTATGTATGTATGTATTTAGCCATGTATGCATCACAAGTTTGTGATTTGCCTTGCCCATTCGCCTTGATTGCTGATTACATGGAAAAAATCAATAGCAGCATTTAAATGGGAAAAAATTAAAAAAAAGGCTTGTAGCAAAAAAAAATAAACAAAAAAATAAACGCAAAATTTCCATACATACATATGTACAGGCATACATTTGTATGTAAGTATGTTTCTGCTCCATCGCACATAACTTCATTTTAAATTACAGATATTTAAATTTTTTGTTATTTTTGTTTTGCGCTTTTTCCTACATCCACTGTTCTACCCAGCCTCTCCCACTCCCACTAGCGTCAGTACGGCGTCGTCATCGTCGTCGTTGTCGTCGTTGCTGCTTCATTACAAATTTTCAATTTTGTTTTATTATTATTTTGCTTATTTACTTTTATTGCTATTATTTTGCCCTCATTCCACTATGTATTTCTTGTGCGCATTCTCATAACTTTGTATGGATACTGAGTTGCTGCAGACCCTGCCGCTGAGTCCTGCCAATGCCTTCGTCGTTCAATGCTTCATTACTCTTGTGTTTGTTTTAATTTAGTTTCTTGTTTATTTTTTATTTCAGCATTTCAATGAGTTTTCTCAGGCTGCTTTAAATTCAGTTTATTTTTGCTTGAGTTATAAAATTTTAATTTTTGTTTGCTTAAATTTGTAAGTAATATTTTCACTATTATTTTCCATTTTAAGTCACTTTTAAAATATATCATTTTTTATTTCTCAAATATGTATTTCCAGTTAAGCTATTTATTTAACTTCGTTTCCAGAATTCTTAATTATTTTTTCTTTCCTCGACAATATTTTTCTGTTTCGTTTTTTCTTTTTTACCATATTTCCATGTTCGTATTTTCTTTCCTGAAAATATTATTTTTCAACATCGATTGCTAAGTGTCAGCTGCTCTTTTAATATTTGTTTATTTTACTTTGTTCACCCTTTATTCCTCTTTTGCTTTTTCGCGTTGTTACTGAGTTTGCTTGTGGTGGTAAATTTAAAAACTTCGCAGTTTACTATACACTAAGGTAGAAGCATACGCCAAGACAAGCCGGCAGGCAGCCTGCTTACCCCCTCATATACGAGTATTTCTCTTCAGCATAATTTTTTTGTTTTTGTTTTTGCCACTCAGTTGGCGGACACCACCCACCATCGACCTCTTTTCTCTATAAAATGTTTCGCGCGCAGCCGGCTTTTCGACACACGCTCATCAACTCCCCTATATGTGTGCTGAGTTAAACGCAACCCCAGCAGGAAAAATATGGATGTGTAGAGAAAATCAAAACAAATTATCTCTTCATTCGTTGGGTCTCGGGTTCGCAGCAAGCTGAAGCTAATTCGAGCGTACTTCCACTCACCAGAGGCGTACTCGTAAGCCTCTTGCATTAAGGAGTAGTTCTTGAGAGAAAGCTGATGGGAAAACTTCTCATCGGTCTAAAGGAAAACCGGTCACTTTTAAGCTATGCTGGAAATCGTTTTATGACAATTCAGGTTTTAAATAAGTCACATACATATATACTTGGTTTGAATCGGACCATTTTCGGCATGCACTCCATTCCATTTCTTCAAACTTTGTTTAGGACTAAAAAAAATGCATTATAATTTCGTCAAAACTTTTTGTGTAAGCAGCTTTGCAGCCCATTAAATTTTAATGTAATAAAGTGCAAGTTTCAGGTAGCTGTATTTCGATTTGCGGGGTGATGGTCTGATTTCCATGGATACATAATTATTTAGTAAGAATTCGGAAAATAACCGCGGTTTGTGGTCTACATTAAGGGTAGTTACAAATTTCCAATACTCATTGAACCCCAGATCAGACGCTGTCGGAACGGTTAGGATCTAGAGGGAAATGGTAGAGCTTTCTAAAACAACTCCCCAGGAATCTAATTTTAGGCTGAATTCGTAATTTGAATATTACAATATCAGAAGAGGGCATGTTTTTTTTTGCAAGAAACGAAAACGCCATAAGACTTCGCGGCGCGTAGTGGTGATAGTTTATAAACCCGTACTGCTTATCTGACAGGATACCTCAGGCGAAGTTACTTATTTTTCCTATGAACCGGTCTTGCAAATTTCGCTAATATTCAATGTGGTTGACATGGTTTTTGGTCTCGTGGATAATACTCTCAGTGTATACTACATTATTGCTCACTTGTTATTAGTTATGGACCTCAAAATAAGATCCGCAGTTTAACTTGTAAAATAAAGAAAAATAGAAGAAAAAGAAAAAGTAAACAAGCGGTTTAACTTCGTGCATCAAATTAACGGTATTTAGCTCCGTTACCAATCTATTTTAGGGTTTATCTATTCGGGAGCTGAACTTTAATGACTCCGTCATGCATACTTATGCAAAAATTATGCTTAACTTAACTTACATAGAAACTTAGAAACGATTATTCTGGCCTATAATCTTAGAAACGATTGTTATTGCCATATGAATTGAATTTATACAAAAAAAGTCAATTTTGTATCGAATAGGTGAAAAAATTATATGGCAGCATGATTCTCTAACGGCTCTGTTTGCACCTAGACTTGATTTAGAATTAAAAAATCACTTAAACACAAAGCTTATTAAATACAATCATTCTCAAGCCAAGTCAAGTTAAGCTAAGTCTGCATAACTGAGTCATAAGACTTCGGCAGCGCTTGGAGACTTGGTATTCGATGAAATTTAGAGGTATAACAAGCTATTTTTCCACTAAAACATTCAAACCAGTGCAGTGTTGAGCAAGATCGGCAGATATTTTTTTACCATAAGTGATGCGGTCACAAGACAAGATTAAATGCAATATATATTGTTCCAACGCCAACTTTCCGGAAATGTAGCATTTTGCATGTGAATGGGGCAGTTGGAAATGAAAAAGGAAAGAATAGTTTTCAAATTGAGCGAAAGAGTAAAAATCCGCAGCCAGTAACTTTCCTAGCAGGGACACGACTACATATTGGTTATTTATTTTTATCGTTGTGCTGCAGCGCATTCTTCTGTGTGATGGTAGAAAAACGAACAAAAAAAACAATACTAATAATAATAATAATAATAGCAATAAAAACAAAAGCCACCACGTCAGGCGTTGCCAATAATAATGACAAAAATAAAACAAACAAAAAAATATATGGAAAAATAATTCAACTACAACAATAAGAAGCACAAACAACGACTAAGCCTGAGACAGCAGCAAGCCTTGGGGTCATTATTCTCTTCGCTGTGGCAGCAACTACATACGTACACTCTCGCACCAACACTACATATCCGCCAACCGTCGCCCCCTTCACCAACACTCGATCAGCCACAGCCACAGCCCCAGCCCGTTTCTACCACCACCATCACCATCACCACCACCACCACCACCACCACGGTGACTTTCATACTCACATTATCGTTCTTGGAACGCGCAGCAACCAGCAGGCAAGGGAGTAAACGCGCGCGCGCGCAAAAACCCCAACGTTGGTGACGCTGTTGTTGCTGAAATGTCGTGGCAGCCAGCAGTACCACCTCCATCTCGCCGACTCTCCTCAAACAATGTAATAAAATTCAATTATTCTGCTATGCGGCTCGCACGTTCTTTCGCCTTTTGTTTGCTGGTGGCGCACGCACGCACGCACGCTTCCGCTGAGTACCCCCCGCCAACAGCCAACAGATGTGCAGCGCTTGCAATGCGCGGCGTTTGCAGCAAGGCAGGGCGCGACGTCAAGCGATAAGGCGAGAAGCGAATATGCAGTAAAGAAGAGAAGAAATGTGTTAGTGGACAATGGACAATGGTAGGGTGGCGGCGGCGGTTGGGCGGGTGGGTGGTTGGCGTTGCACTGTTGAGGCATTTGCCTTGCACTTTCTTGCCAGCCATTGCTTATTCTGTGCGCTGCTGCCGCTGTTGCTGTTGCTATTACTGCTTCTTCCGTTCGCTGCTGCTTGCAATTTGGCGTCTCCCGCACAGTAACGATAAGAATAATGACAGCAGCACACAAATTGGCAACAACAACAAATGCCGCATGCAGCGACGTCTGAAGAGCGAATGAAGGTGAGGTGGGAAAAAAGTGGAAAGGGCCAATGAGTGGATTTTGAGCTTCAGGCGTGCGCTCTTGCTTTTGTAGCCTGCTTCAAACTACACTTTTTCTCCACCATCAGCAGAAATGTGGTTATTTATGAATTTTCTGTGTTTTTGTTTAATTTTGCTATCTTAAAATCCTACAGTGCGCTTTAGCCACCCTCTTCGTGGGCTAGGCTTTCTGGTCGAGTTGAAATTTGAAAAAAACCTAACAAAATTGCAGTTCAACTACAATCAGTTTAATGTTCGTCGGGTATTTCTATCATAATTTAGAGAGTTATTTACATCTAGTTACGATCTCAACAAAAGAAATATACCCCTCAAAATTTATTTCTAGAAATAATGCCCACTTACTTTAAAAATGTTTTGATATTGCATTGTGCAACTTCTAGCACATTTTTTTTTTAAATAATAACTTTATTGCCTTCTATGTTTAATGGATGTACATATATTTTGGAGTAAAATATATTTCGGAACTGAATTATTAGAGGTCAAAAAATTAAAAGATTTCTAGTTACCACTCGAGCACCATTTATGTTTATGTTTAAGCAAGCAAATTTTCTAAAAAGTTCTTTTTTCCAGAAAAATATCGATATAATCAAATATTGAACTAATGTTTTTAGGTCCTGAAATAGTTTGCATTTGAAAAAGTTTGCTTTTTAAGTTACAGGAACAGGATTCTACCTTGTGATTATTTATCTAATACTTCTTTCTCAACTGGTAGCTCTAAGTCAATTCACTTTTTTCTTGAAGAAGTTAGATATCTAGCTACTAAGTATAATATGTTCAAAAGCTTTTAAGTGAACTTCTTTATATAGCTCTTTTCGAAATAATTTCTCATAACAAATACCTCTATTTACGACAGATAAAACTGACAGCTTCGAAATGCATGAGAGGCAGTTTGTGGAATTTTCGTTTTGAACACAACGGCGCTTGCCTACTGCAGGAAACCAGGTACGAGTATGAGAACAGGCCGTAAAGTATATTTTATGCTGCCAAACGATTCGTCTTGGAAAGAAGGCTCATAATTAACTTTTGCAACCTGTTTGAAAAGTCAAATTAAATTAAATTATACACAAGTTACATATATGACTGTCAAACGGTTCGTTTTGCTAAGGAGAAGGTTTATAGCTAGTTGTTTTTTAAAGAAGGTTGTCCCCTGATTGAAAAATCTAATTTAATTTTAAATTATACGTAAGTAACATCAAATAATAAAGCACGTAAACAGCTTATAGCATATTTAGAAGAGGGTTTCCAGCTTTTTTTACAGTCAAACTCAATAAAATATATACACTAGAATATTAACATATGCTGTTCAGACAAGGTACATGTCTCTATATTTGATAGGGTTGCCACTTGCTATACGTGACGGAAACCGAAATATGTTTTCTGGTTACATATTCTTAGGGCTATTAATAAATAAATCTAAGCAGGACAACGTCTGTCGGGGATTTATATTTTTTATAATAATATAGTTAATGTATACATATTAGGGTGTGATATAATTTCTTAACGATTCGAGAAATCAAATGGTTCTCTAACATAAGGTGCAAAAGGTTGGAACATTCTTAGTGTGCCCGAATTAACTGCTGTTTTATTTATTAATTCCACAAATTAAAGAAATACTGTAGTATAAATATTAACCGAGAAGTGTTTTTAAATAATCAGTAATATTTTTAAAGTGTATTTTATATTTAAGTCAAATATGGATAGGCTGGCTATTTTAAATAAAGAGCTGGTACTAACCCTATAAGAACGCAATGATTGCTAAGATATCGAGCACTGCAAGCCCTTGCCATTTTTTTATTGTGCTCAAAACTTTAGCCAATTGGCCCATAGTGCCAAGCGTACGACTTCTTTATTTATCAATTTGCTCTCTCCACATAGCAGCAGGCTCATTGTGTGTGCTCTCTTTCAAACTACAATAAAAATTAATAGAACGCAATTTTCTACCATCTTACGAGTATGCATGGATTGCAAAATCGCAAGAAGAATGCAAAAGGAAATGCACAGAAGAGAGTTCAGCCGTCGCGTTTGCCTTAACCAACAACAGCTGCAAAGGGCAACACACGAAGCAAGGCGGGTGTACATACCTACACACATACATAAGTATATACATGTGTATGTATGGATTTGTGTAAGTGAATGTGTGCCTCTGTGGCTATGTGTCTGCTTTTATGCAGAACAGCAGTCTATTTTTATGCAGCAGTAGGCAGAGTCGGCTGTTGTTAGCCGGCGTAGTGGGCAGCAATATGAGCAAAATATATTTCGTTTTATATCACTCTGTATGTATGTATGTGTGAGCTCCAAATTTCTCTCCCATTTTGCACATATAACAATGTGTGTGCGTGTGTGCGTGTGTGTGTGTGTGTTTTGGCGAGAGCGTCCGAGCGTTGGGGCAAATTTACAGGCGTCACCATCTCCTCCTTCACAAATTACTTATCGCACACATGCGCACTCTTACACATACGAGTACTACAACTGTCGCAATGTGGCTGCAAAAACATACGACTTAAATGGAAATTGCGATAAAAACAGAAAAACGACAGACAACAACGACATCACCGGTGGCAGCAGCAATAACAATAGCAATAGCAACAGCAACAGCAACAACAACAACAGCAGCAATAGCAACAGCAACGGAAACGGAATGTTGGTGGCAATAATTTTTAATATGTAATTTTCAAATAAATTTACATAAAATAATCATTTTGAAATTGTAGCAGCAATGAAGCGAAAAGTAAAACATGGCATGGTATACTTCGCATAGCTCTGGTGAACAAAGTAAAATTTTAGTTTTAGGCGCTGTTCATTTTATATTATACTCATCTCATATGTTTACCTAATTTGGTACCAGTTAGGACGAAAAATTTCTCAAGAGGTGCTCTACTTTCCGCTATGGAAGTTACTGACATAATCAAAGATTTTCTATGCATTGTTTCGACATTTAGCTTATCAAAAATAATCCGCCAGATTCAAAAGAGTTAACGATATTCATAATTCCAAATTTTCAGAATTTATCGAATACATATACAATATTTCAAAAATTATTAAGAGGAAACCGACCTGTTTAAAGAACCTATCGTATCTGAATTTTATAATTTAGTGTGGTTTGCGAGGCGAGTGCACTATGCTATTCAAATGACAAATTTCCATTTTTGTCAGCAAGCAAAACTATTGATTAACTACTACTATGACTTATTTATTAGCAATTAATTTGACAGGCACTATCATCCAATGTCTATTTAACAAAGTCGACTGAGTAAACGACGTTTAATTTTTTTTCCGCTTGTTTGACATGTATGTACATATGTCTGTTGTCATTGCCTGAACCCTAAGTTCGAGCTTGAAGTCGAAAAATTCATAAATTTTATAATGCATAAATTAAAAAAAAAAAATTATTTGGAAAAGAAAAAAAAAATCTCGAAATACTTGCTCTTTTGGCAGGACCACTCACAGGCACAATGTGCCAATGTTTTTTGGCTCCATCCGACAAGCCACAAAGGCTAAACTTTGGAAAATGTGGAAATGGAAATGGAAAATTTGCAGTAACAGAAATTTGCTTAATGTAAGGTTTTTCGGGTTCACAATACTTTTTTTTTTTTTAGTAAAGGACTTGAAAAATGGGCAGTTGCAAAACTTTACAATATCAAAAACAAAGTTGTATATTCTCACTTAGCTTAAATATTTGTGAATATTCTCGTATTTACATCTAGCAATTAGAAAAATAAATAAAAATTAATTAAATACGAATTAATTATAAAAAAAAAGTAATGTTGTGAAATTGACGATGTTTACCTTAATAGCAAGTTCAATCTTCGAGGCTTATTATGAAAGATATGAGACGAGCCTTAGTAAAATTTTCCAAAGAATAATTTTGCGGAACATTTTAATCCTTTAAAGACTTTTCAAATTAGTTTTTTTGAGTGCTTTCTTGAAGTAAAGGTCAAGACGACACTTTTATTCGGAAAAATTGTAATACAGTTCGGTCCAATTGAATTTGGCATAAAATTGGTGCACAGTGTAATATAAGAATATGAAATGTCGAATAGGAATTTTATTTTGAGTAACTACTTTCGTAATTTTAGTCTGTATGTAAAACTCATACTGTGCATTAGTCTTTTCCCCTATGTTTGATTCACACGTAATTTCTTACGGCCGTGGTATTTTCGTCACTATACAGAGATTTCTACGTAGCTGATTTGCACACATTACCCTATCCCATTTGCGCTTTCATTCCCTTTAATACAGCTATTTTCGGAATTCGGAAAAATATTCTAATTTGGCTTTGCACTTGAAAGATAACCCAATTGTCTCATCGCCTACTTAGGTTTCAGTTAAAGTTGCTCTTATCGCGTTAGGCGCAATCTAATTTTTTGGAAGAATCCTCTTTAACTATTGCTCGTCAATATTTCTTTTGATGAGCTGGTTTTTTTTTTTTTAGAAACAAATACCTTTCTAGATTCTCATTTGGAAAATCTAAAATCAGGTTCACATTACAATGTAAGTTACTTTCAAATTACTTCGCATAAACCAAGTACGTTCAAACGTGCCTTTCCTAGTTTAACTTGATAGCTCTGTAGCCACAGGAGTGCTTAGTCCTTTTATCAAAGGAAAAATGTGTAAATTTATAATATATTTAAATTTTATTGCGAACCGCTTTTTTATTTACCAATCATGAAAGAAAGTTTCTAGACGCAGTAAAAATCTAGGAGCATTCGGGTATCCAAATTACATTGAATAAGAAAGATAATTTTTAATGTATATTTAGAGTATTCCACGTAAAAGTGGGAATTTAAGAATTTCATTAATTATCCGTAGATAAATGACTACTATCATTTATTTGTTGAAAAATATTAAAAATTGTAATTTTTTTCTATGTTAACTTCATAGTCGCATAATATATTTTTTACAACACAAACAAATCTGGGTTGAAAACTAAGTGCGTCTGAGTGCAGAAAAGAAAATTATGGGGGGTTTTCAGTGTCCCACCACCAGTAATGTTATAATTATAGTTACGAAGCATCTACAAATTTTTTGAAATTTTTTTTGAAAATAATTTCGTACCTTATGTATTTATCCATGCTAAAAATATATCATTATATATTAAATATATGTATATTGTAAAAGTTCCGGATGAACTGGAGTCAAATATTCGACCAGTCACTATGGAATGCTCCATTTACAAAATTAAAAATTTTCAGTTTTTTCACATCAATGCAAATTTCAAATTTAGCGAATTTAGCGAGAAATTGTAATTTAAAAAAAAATGTAGTGGCAAATTTGGCTTCATATTTGGTATTGTTTCTTGAGACTATATACTTAGTACTCGCTTTGGACTCACAAATTCTGAGCACTTCGAAAGCGTTTGCTGTGTTTGTTCTAATTTTTGTACAGATACTCAGCAAAAACTGCTGCGATTGTGGTGGTAGCTCAGACAATTCTGAAAGCTTTTGATAAGTTTTACAACTTTTTAAATTTTTTTAAGCATTTAGAAGACGAATTATAAATAAATATGTATGCATGAATTTTTTCTACGCTTGCTAAGAATGTCTCGCCAATTTAGTGTGTTTGTACATATCTACATTTGAATGTTGTATGTACACAAATAATTCATATGTTCAAAACGATTATTTAATCAAGTTTGCCGCCATCATCTGTCTGTCACTGCAATTAATGTATGTATGTATGTAGGAATATATATATATTTTTTTTTAATTTGAATAATTCACTTATATCTCTAAACACCGACATTTGATTTAAGTTGCTGTCTAAAATGTCAAAAGCAAGATCTCCCTTCAAGTCTATGGACTTGTCTTCCTATGTATGTATGTACATAGAGATATGTACTTAGTAGTTGTGCCTCTTACGCTGAGGTTTATATGCAAATGTGTGCGTTTCATGTTCCAAAATGTTTTACCTTCGTTTGTTTTACATAATTTCGTGGGACTTTTGCGTTCATCTCATTTTTTCATGTGTCCATCGCTTAAAGCGATTTCGTAAATTACATTTCCGGCAATAAATTTGCATACCTCTGGCATCTTTCTAAATTGCTATCGTTTGTAACATGAGCTGCCAGCATCACCACCAACACCAACAAGGCCAACACCAAGAACGCCGACACCACTACCCACACCCTACCACCCTACTATCCATCAGCTTCATTTTCATCTCCACCCACCCTCTTCATTCCTCCGAGGTTTCAATAAATACGAGTACGATACTTCTTGCCTTCAAGCGCCCTTCATGTCATTCTAATGCGCGCCTCAAACACACACACACGCACACACACACACACATACGCATATACAGATGCCAATACACAGACAGCTCTGTACACCAGCGCCCTTCTCGTGCTGTTTTCGTGCACTTTTGTTGTTATTGGTTTAAAGATGCGCTCGTTCGCCTTTTGCTTTATTGTTCTGAACAATTTCTTTGTTATCTTCTGTGTGCGCTTTTCTCCTTAGTGTTTTTTTTTTACTTTTTCTGTTGTTGCTGTTGTTGTTGTTTTGATTTCGTAAACACATCTCTTATGCACAACAACGCTCAACACATCCTCCGCACTTATCCGCACCTCTTTGACCAACCGCAGCATCATCAAAACTACTAAATACAACTACAACAACAATTTCATTATCCACCTTCGCATACTTTCGCGCCTCTTGAAAGCCTTCGAATCGTTGCGACAAATACCTTTGTATGTACTCCAGGTATGTGTGTGTGTGTGTGTAAGAAAACGAAATTCGACCTAAAATTTTCTTTTCTTTATTCGCCTTTTTCCCATTCAAGCACTTAGTATGCCATCTTTGGCTGAAAGCTCGAATTATGCATTACATGGAAATATGCAGATATATTTTATGGGTGGGTGTATTTCTGTGTCAAAGAATTGCTGTTAAAATTCGTTAGTGTGTGTGAGTTTGTTTAGTGGGTAAATTTGTTTGAATTTAGGTAATATAAGAAATTTTCTTATATAATTTTTGATCATATTTTCCGATATGAGCTTAAAGTCCTTTACGCAAATATTTTGATTTAAATTCAAGGGGTTTGCTGTTAAATGCTAAAAATTAGTTTCTGAAATGTTTGAAGAAAATATAGAAACCCTGTAAGTATGTACATAGTGAGGAAGCTAAAACTGAGACTGATTTAAAACAACTACGTAGGTAATGTAATGTACCGCCGGAAAGTATTTAGCTGCGAGCGGGTTGGAGTTTAAACTCGACTGTTGGCCTCCAGTTACATCGATCTGACAGCGCCAGCGCTAAGTTTAATTTAATTTATTTAAGAACCACTACCAAATGTGTCCTTTCCTCACACTCTATGATGGTGTCCCTGCATCTCGTAGTACCGCCCCTTCTCTTTACAACTTAAACCAGCCCGGACTTTGCAGATGGTTAGGTTAGGTTTGGCTAACGTGGTTGCCCCGAGGATCTCGCAAAGATTTTCTGGGACCCATTGTGCTTTTTTGTCCTAATTTGCCAAGCGCTGTGTGCTTAAAATGAATCCACGGAGCTGGCTAGTGGAAAAGGTACGATCCCAGATGGCAGATGGCACAATCCTGAAATTTGAACGTACTACCAAGTATCTTCGAGTAATTGTCGACAGTAAACTGCTCTGGAATGACAACAATGCAATGGAACACATTAGGAAAGCCATAATAGCACTCTCCTCCCGTAGGAAGGCTATTGGCGTATCATGAGGCTTCTCACGCAGGGTGGTTCATTGGATCTACACAGCTACGGAGCCCTAGTCTGTTGGACTACGTTTACCAAATCGATAACAGAGCAAATGGATTGTGGACCTTTGCATAAGCGGAGCCTTACGTAAGACAGGCCTTATGCTTTTCTATTTTTGTAGCCTTAAGCATCTGAGGTGCACGCCCTTGGACGCATACGACTCGGGAAATGTATGGACGATGACGTCCATACCGATACCAGCTAGTACTAAATACTATACATCATCAACTATAAAATCACAACTATAATACCAACTCGACTGGACGGGAACACCAGGGCTTTCCATATAAACAAACCAGTACAAAAATGTATACTGATGGCTCCAAATGGGACGGGAAGGCCGGAGGAGGAGTCTTCTCCCCATAACTGTAGGTACAGTTAAATCGGAACAGAGCATCCAATCGCGCTTAAAATATATGTCTGAGCGAAATAAAAGACAAGTAAAATTTCATCTTTTCGTAGAATACTTTAACTCATTAACACTAATAGATAATACCTCTACCATTGCTTCAAGAAATCCCTTCGCAAAACAAAAACAAAGGGTAAAGTGAATGTTTAATGTAAGTCTGAATTTTATCCGTGGGCTTGCGGTTATACTTTGGAAGGGTCATCATCCAGGAACTGCCTACTGGTGCTAACCAAGTAGAAAAAGCTCGGATATCATCCCTTATTGATCTTTATGCTTCAAATTGCCTCGAACGTTGACGCCAATATGGAATGTTTGCTTCAGATCTGTGCCGTGATTGCACGGTAACCCGACAGCGAAAAGTGAATTCTTCAGAAGTAAATAGGTGGAGGAGCAGAAACGGATGACAACTACAACGACTCCATGATTGAACTCGAATTGCCAGCTATTGACTGCAATCACCAAGAGAGGGAAACTACTACGAACAAGTGTTTGGTTTTTTATTTTAGAATGAAAGGTTATGATAATTTAATAACCAGTTGTATTTGTATGTTCGATGTTGAGTGAATGTGTGGGGTATGGGATACGGAAGAAAGCGTTAGAGCATTTGTGCTCGTTAACAATTGCCCATATTGTTATTTTTTTTTTGTTATAATATTCGCGATGTTTTTCAAGTGTCATTATTGTTTTTTTGTTAATATAAAAAATATAAGCCAGAATTCCAAACTGTGTACAAGATTTTTGAATATTCGAAAAATGCTCATCAAAATTTTAAACTTTTAATTTGAATTTTGGAAAACAACAGCAATTTCTAGCCACTACAAACATTCATATTATTATGCTAAAATTTTATAAGCTACAAAATTGCATACCGAACAGTTTTAAAAAAAAAAACTCAAATTGAAAAGTTTGAAATTTTTATTAAAATTTGTGGAACTTTTATGAAATTTTGTACAAAGTTGGAAACTCTGATTTCTATGCTCTTTCTGATATTTTTTACCAACTGTATTATAAAAAGCGAAAAAAATAATGAAAACCGCTGCGAATATTATAAAACATAAACCACCAATCATTAATCATAATCATTAATCATTTGAGTCACTGCAAGTAACAGTAAGGGTGAAGTCGACTCTTAAGTAGAAGTTGTTGTTTGAAATAATTCTCAATGGGCTATCTGCCAAAAGTAACTTACTTAATAGTCTTCTCTAGCACGACTACACAAAGCTTATTAGATTTGATTTAAGTCGAACTATAATTAAGGATTTTCTGGAAACCTGGACTCGTACACATATTTATATATTTAGTTTACAATTATAGTAAACGTATACAGCGTAAATCAGGCTGAAAAGTATTTATAATCGCACTTGCAACATACTTTTATAATACCAATATCGGATGAGAAACGCAGATTTTCTCAAAAACTTAGCGTGTTTATTTTGTATAAAAGTATTTCTTATTATACCAGCAGCATGCATCATAAATAAAGACTTTCTGAATATCTCTACTCATGCGCCATCTAACGTATTAAAATATAGATTAAGTGTAGCCTATGTCCGTGATCTCTAAGAAATATACTGTCCAAGTTGTCACAAAGAAAACGCTCCATGTTTATATATATATATATAATTGAGTTTAGAATGTGGTAATTTTGTTGCCCTTCACTTCCAGGCATATTTTCTTCCCTAACTCTAATTGCGTGCAGGGACCGAGCTTCCAATTCCATATCATTCATATTTTGATGTAGTTATGTATTTATATATGTAGATAATTAGATGTATGTATATGTAATTGTTAGTTGGTGCACTGTACATAGATACATACATTTTTAGTTTTATATAGCCAGCAAACTTTGCAGTCAGTGCCTTGCATTTCTCCCCTTAATAAAAGCTCTTTTATTTTCCAGCTGCACAACGTGATCCCAAATACCTGCCGGGGCTTTCCCACGCAACAGTTAAAACGAGTAACAAACAAATCGCATTTATATGCGTTTTGATGACGGCATCAAAGCCGGTGTTGGTTGGTGTCGGAGTCAGAGTGGGAGCCGGAGCCGGAGCTAGAGTCGGCATGTTGAGCCAACAGGTTGTTGCATTTTACGAGTGTGTGACGCGTCGCGATTTCAAATGATTGTTTGTTTCTGTTTTTTTTTTCTTTGTTTATTACAGCTGAGGATTCCAAGCTCCCCCGCATTGTTGCACTATTGTTGGTTTGCAATGACAGAGGTTGTGTTGTTATTGCTGTTGTCTCAACTACAACATAAAAAAAAGAAAAAACTATAAAAACAGCGTAGCGCTGCATTTGAAAAAATATGGGTCGACAAATAGTGCAAGGAAAAGTTTTAACCAATATAGGGTGGAGAAAAATATATGTATGTTTTTATATATAGTGAGGACTAAGTTTGTAGTTGTGCACAGTTAGCACAAAATAGCTACATTCCTACATATCTTCATATGAAAATATGCCACACAAAAATATTTGTATGTTTGGCACGAACGTTTTGTTCGAGAAGGTGTGGGGTGTTTTATGATGTTGATGTTGCAGCGACGAGTGTGGCATGGAATGTAAGAAGAGGCAGTCCGTAGCTTGTTGCAGCGCGTGCCAGACAACGCATAATCACATCCGTCCCATTGTAAACGGGCAGCGGTGGACCCAAAACATTGAAAAAATGCAAACACTATGCATATGTGTGTATGTGTGTGATTGTGTGTGCCCGTGCATGCACTTTTACACCGCCTTAGCCGAAAACAAAAGTCAAAACTCCGAATTTCCATTTTTCCACCAAACTTCAATGACGAAAATTCTGACACTGCTCTGCACAGTGGGCTAGAATTTGCAAAACATTGGCAAAAATCGGAAAATGGAATTCGGATTTTTTTTAAATTTGTTTCCGTTCAATCTAATGAAGTTAAGCTTCGCAGAACTTTGCCCGGAAGGAATACATTTGCCTTAATCCCAAATATCCAAAAGAGGTTGGATTGTAAATTCGTGAAAACAAACCACCTAACCCAATTTCTATATACCACGGAAATACCGTAAATATTTACACTGTTTTATAAATTATTTGTACCTTTAGGCCTATCCTTAAATTGCTGCGTTAAGTGTCAACGAACTGTCAAAAATTTCTCATGTGCATATAATTTGTATTGAGCATCCCACAATGACGCGACGCTAGCGAGCAAATGAAATTTTCGAGAGAATGAGAAAACGTCATTATTTCGGTACGACGCGCGCTGGCACGCGCTAGTTGGCGTTAGAAAACGCAACGCTTGACGCCGCAATTTAGGTACCATAATTAGATCTTATTATATTAGCTATATTTCGAAGAAAGTGATGAATGCAGGGGACAGAAAATCAAAAGTCAGGGTCCTTGGGCAATTTTAAGGATGACGCCAAACTAGGCGGCAAGGTAGGCAGTGAGATTCAATCCAGCTAATTCTCACCAAAAATGGCCCTGCACCTACCTGGGCCCTGCAGCGTCTTTCAGATTGGATTGACATCAATAGCTGAAACCGCTTTTTGACTTAAAAACTCTAAAATGATTCTACGATCTACTCTGACTTCAAATCGTTAAATAGCAAAATCTCTTCCTATAAGGTCGTTATAGATTTACTCAAAATTTATAGAAAGCAGATAAATATGTACATATATAGGAGAATAAAGCCGAATTCTACATGAAATAAAATAACAAATAGTTGCGTATAAAACTTAGATAACAGCTCTATTAACTTGTATTATTAATATTAATAAGGAGAGCATACAAAATGTAGCATATTTGAAGGAGACATATTTGTTTTTTTTTTACTTACAGACTTTTACGTTCTTTGTTTATACACAGGTTTTGCCTGAGAAAACTCTTAGTACAATTTTCCGGTGAATAGTTTTGAAGAACATTTCCATCCTTCAATGACCCTCCAAATTAATTTTTTGAGGGGTTTCTTGAATTAATGGTCAAATCGGGACTTTTGGGTGGGAGCTAATGGATTACAATAGTAATTACAAAAATATTTCACATGAAATTTTACATTGCATATGTCTAAACCTTTCATTTTCCCCAGACATATATTTTAACAATTTTTTCCCACTTTTATCCGGGACACGAAAACATATGCCGGCTATACAAAAAAATTTGAGATAACCATAGAGTGTTATTATAATTGGTATACTTTTAGAAAATATTTCTGTAGGCCCGACTGGTTTGAGTTGACATTAAATTGTCGTCTAGTGATTTAACAAATTTAAATAATGAATAAATTATGATGGAAATTTGTTAATTTAAAAAATTAATTGAAAATAGTTAAATATGTGTGAGAATAAAGCAGATTTTTCATTATGAAATAAAACAACGAATAGTTGCATATAAAACTTAGACAACAGCTCTAAAATTAATAATTTTATTTATTGAGTAATCGATATTAGATTCGCAAACAAGAACATAAAAAGCTGGGTTTTCTAAAACGCATCTGCCATTTTTGCCCAGGTATTTTGTTATCGTCATCAAATTTGCGACCACCGGTTTCAAAATCCCACATAAAGTACATATTTAATTGTTTGCATTGCATTGTACAATATATTAGTAAAAAATAATGCATAGTACCCGTATTTCTATCGCGGTAAAACATGTTTAGAGCCATTGCCTGAAGGCGAACTTATACCAATCGACTAATCGATTAGCAAAAGTTGTTTTAAAAAATAGTCGACCTCACCTAGTCGACTAACCGTTTCCTTTCGACCTTTCAACTAACCGCCCATT
Source organism: Anomoia purmunda (assembly GCA_951828415.1). Classification (NCBI taxonomy): domain Eukaryota; kingdom Metazoa; phylum Arthropoda; class Insecta; order Diptera; family Tephritidae; genus Anomoia; species Anomoia purmunda. The sequence continues at coordinate 26,534,765 of OX639996.1, read as the reverse complement.
TGTTTTTTTTCATGTGTTTGAATGTTTGTGCTAATTAACAAAGCATGTTTTTCACTTTATTGAAGTTTTTAGAAATTTGTTGTGAGTAGCTATCACTATTCGAATAATTTCGCTAAGTCGAAAGTTAGTCGAAAGTGAACGGTTAATCGACCATTAAAAAAGCTGCTAGTCGACTAGTCGAGTAATCGGTTAGTCGATTTTTTACAAGGGCTCTATTAAAAAGACTAAAAAATATTCCCCGAAAAAATATTGTTACTTTAGTATTTTCTCTGAAAAACTCCGGTATAATGCAAATTGAGTTCCACTTAAATTAAAATAGCAACCATTTTCCGTAGAAAATTAGATTGCAAATGAAGCGAGCAAAAACAAGTGCGGAATACTTTAAGGCAAACTACGAAAACTTGTAAACTTTTAGTTGCGTTACTCCACCTGCTCTATTTATGTACAGATTCACGAATTTTAGCCAGTGTGCAGTGCAGTAGCGGTAAATACTCGAGTATTCTGGATGCAGGGCAAAGTTGTGGGCTATTTTTGTTGTGTGTTTTTTTTTTTTATTTTTGCTCCGCGAAACTGCGAACGATGTGCCAATGACCGCGCTGGAGTGGTTGTAAAATCGGCGATTAACTGAATGTTTTCGGAGTATCAATGTGCAAACGAATGAATGGATGGATGGATGGATGTTCGCAGTCATCCATCTGCTACTTGCAACAAAATAGCGTTGCACATTGTTTGCATAGAAGTGATGGGAAAAGCGCGGTTGCGGATGCGGATGCGGATATGCGCTACAACACTGCTCGTAACAATTTGCCACCATCGGCGAACAACACACACACACATTTGCACACGCGTGGTAGGCGCGTGCCTGTATTTGCTTTTCTCTGACTGAGTGACGCCGATAACAAATCAATTGCAATTGCAATTGTAAATGAATGGCGGCATTGAAGAACAGCGAAGCGTGGCTATTGAAATGGCGGCACCACGTTTTTCAACACATTTGACCTGAATTCCAGCGCAGTAGCTTAGTGCAAACGACTTTTGAGCAGTAGTAAAAATGAAAAATAACCAAAAAAAAAAAAATGCAGCAGTAAAAACTCGGTGAATGTTGCAGTTGCACGTGAATTCGAGTAGTGCAAAAATAATTGAAAAAAAAGTAGAAATGTAGACAAGTCTGCATCGGATGCTTGTGGCGGTTTTCCACTGTCGCGACTATGTGGCAAGTCAATGTTGCATTTGGAGGGGCCCGACTGCCGCTGGCAATCGAAAAGTGTGCCGCCGTCTTTTGTGCTAACACTGTTGGGTTGTTATTGCTATTTTTACAAGTTTTTTTTGTATTGAGTTAGTAAAGAACGTCTGCATTTCGCGTGTCTGGTTACACGCCCGCATGCTTCTTGTTTGACGCTCTAGAATAGTTGACAAACACACACAACCGCGTTCGCTACTCGCCGGTATTGTAATACTTCTCGAGTATGTTTTTGTTCGCATTACCCGGTCGTCGTCGTCAACAACATCAGCGTCATTTCCATTGCCATTGCCATTGCCATTGTCGTCGACTGGCGCCATTGCCTTGGCGTTGTTTGCGGCAACATCCAGCTGCTGCCAAAGTTTCCTAGTATTTCCACTTTCAACTCAACTTGGATATCGTGCTTTGGCAAGAGTGTAAAAAGGAAAAAAATAATTTTTTTTCTCAGTGAATGTGTAAAAACGCATTTCATGAATGAGATTCACTCAAACACCCGCATCTACATTTGCATTCACGCTCATGTTATACCATTTCAAATGAAGTAGAGTGAATATACAGTGAATGGGTAAAGTCAACGTGCACCCGTAGAGTTTCTTATTATCTAAACTTATGCTGGTTTTTCCCCTTATGTGCGGCTGGAATTAATATTTGAGTTACTAGCAAGCGTTGTATGGAGGGAAATGTGCATGACTAAAAATTATAAAATTATAAAAATATATTTAAAATTTGAATTTCTTTCAAGTAAAACTTCTTTAGCGGCAGTGAGTTTTTACATCGCATAACGAAAGTAGCGTCAGAATGGCTTTACTAATTTTTACCACTGTTTACTAACTTCAACCACTATTGTTACTAATACTACTACTAATTTCTACCACTATTTTTATTAATTTCTACCTCTATTTTTACTAATTTCTACCACCATTTTTACCAATTCTATTACTAATTACTACCTCTAATTTGACTATTTTCTACCACTATTTTTAGTAATGTCACTACTGATTTCTACTTTACTTATTTCTACCACTATTTTTACTAATTGTACTACTATTTACTACCACATTTGTTACTAATTGTACTAATAATTTCTATTACTATTTTTTGCTGTTTTTACTAATGCTACCTCCAATTACTACCACAGTTTCTCCTAATTTCTACCACTATTTTTACTATTTTCTACCACTATTTTTACTAACTTCTACTACTATTATTTTTTTTTACTAATTCTCCCACTATTTTTACTAATTGTACTAATAATTTCTATTACTATTTTTGCTATTTTTTCTTATGCTACCTCCAATTACTACCACAGTTTCTACTAATTTCTATTTTTACTAATGCTTCTACTAATTTCTACCACTATTGTTACTAATGCTACTACTATATATGTGCTCCCAGCACTATTTTAATACTTTCTACCACTATTTTTACGAATTTATACCACCATTTTTACTAATGCTATTACTACCACATTGTCAATATCGGGTCAAGATTTTTGTTAAGAAGAAAAATATATTTTTTTAAACGCTGCATCCATGATATAAAATAAGACAACCTCTAGCTATGTGCAAACTCAAGTCTCTTACTGTACCTAAATATGCACAATGTATTTTAGTGCACGAAAGGCATACTTTGAGGCGCTGTCATTTCGATTTCAATTGTGTGTCGACGCTGCTGTGACCTTCAAGTAGCTACACAGGGCAGCCGGGTCGTCAGTCTCGAAGTCTGTTTGTCCTGCAGTAAAAGCAACCCAAATGTATCCGACTTTTCAAGTTCAAAATGTATTGCCGCGCACTTCGAGTGGTGACATTTTTTGTTTTGTATTATTGTTGCTACAATTACCATTGTTACTGTTAATACAAAAATTGTTGTTGGTTTTGGAAATAATGTTTGCTGCAATGCCAAGTCTACTGAAAACTTGACGCTCTCTTTGCCTTCATTATAATTTGCTCGAAGTGCTGGCTGGCTGGAGGCAGCAGCCGTACTTAACACGCTTACTAGGACATGCATGCATTTACATACATAAATCTACATACAGACACTGAAAAAATAGTGCATGTTTTCATCTGAAAAAAGAAGAATTTTTTCCATCTTTCTCCGGGTCTGGGGCACGTGATGTTCTCTAAATGCCGCTGCTCAGAGTTTTTCCAGCGTGCCAAGTTGTGCTTTTCCTTTACAACATTAACCGCTGCTACTCTTCCTGTCGTACACAACATACATTCATCCCCAAGATACATATACACTCACTCAAACAAAAAATAAATGTATATGCTAATACAACTGTGTGTCGGTTGGTCTGTACGGATTTCCCTTTGTGTGTGGCAAATGTTACGTTTGCTTGTTTCCCTCTTATGGCTGCCTGCAGGTTGCTTTTTTCACCTTGCTCTGTATTTTTTCTGTCTCGCTTTTCTTCAACATGATTACGCAACCATTTGTTTTTTTCCTCCCAGCGCACTTACGGTTTCTAGCATAGAGGAAGTGTAGGTTTGAAAAAAGTTTCTGTCTGCATTTAGAGTTGAGGTTCATCGAATTGTGGCAGGAAATCCCTGGCAAGCCGGGGAAATGTATCAGCTTTGTCTGCGTGAAGATTTGATGCTGTACGACTGTTGTCGGGGTTAAAGAACAGATGTTGAATACCGTAAACGGGTGAGTGCTGTGCGAGGTGAAAAATGTATACTATTTAATATAATTGAAGGCTGATTAGTTTATGCACCAAGTTGCCCGGAAAAGGCGGTCGCTTTTGGTCGTCCATTAAAAAAAAAAACCTTGAGAATTGCTTGCTACTTGCAAAAGAAGTCCAAAAGCGTTTAGTGTCAGGTAATATGTTTGCTCAACGTGTGTATATCATGACAAACCACAGCCTTAAAATCTCATGATACTAATACTTTTGTGGTTCCACCTAATAACATTCCGACATCTTCCAGAGTAAATACTTCAGACTATCTTCTGAGTTAATGCATCAATTCCGGTGCCCAGTGGAAACCTTTACTTGTTCTGAGCTTGAGCTATACCAACCGTTACATGAAAAAATGTGCCTAGTAAACTCCCATGCTGAGCTTCTATTCCTATGTTCGCTAAGTTCACCTGCTTCCTACAGGTAGCTAAAGGAAGCTCCGTAATTTATTTGATTAGATAAATTACCTAAACCTTTTGCGAAGAGAAACTACTTCAAGTTTGGCCTGGCCAGTTTTCTGTCACGCCCCAGTGACCAAGCTTACAACGATAAACGTAAAGAGGGAAGAGAAGTCAGATATTACCTGACAATCATCATCAAAGAGCCATGATCTTTAATTTATTCGAAAGTAAAATTGAGGTTGAGTTGCGGCGAAACAGTCGATGGTAAATGATAGCGGTGGATGTTGGCACATTTTGTGTGGCCATTATAAAGATATGAGTGACTTCTGGATTAAACAAAAAGGGGTGACATGCCATGTAGTAACCCAAACAATGCGACTTTTGCAATAAAAATTCGCTAGTTGTGTAAAATCGAAAAGAGGCGATATTGACTCGCCACCAAGACCTCCGATTTAACCTCGCGAAAGTTCTTCTTGTAGGGTTATTTAAAGGGCAAAGTTAACGCCGCTGAATACCATATTCGTGGCGAAATAACTGCCCGACCATCCGAGATTCTCGAATAAGTGATGGGAAATGCCGGAAAAAGCGCAATGCTTGCGATGGCCAATAAATGTGGCCATTTAATCGGTGTTGTTTTCATCAGTTGTAATGGATTGAACTAAATAAAAGCACCATTTTTGCATTCTATTACTTCTTTCAAAAGTTATACAAAATTCTCATGCCACATTACACTTCTTTGAATATGGATTACCAAATTTAAAGGAAAAAAGCAAACAAAAAAAATAATCTTGAAGAAGGATGTGCAAATTTATTGGTTTAAAATGTTTCGTGGTCATGCACGCTAGGGAAATATGATACATATGCTACAAAATGAACCAAATTTTGGGCCGAGGCAATAACAGGGTGGCCCACATAGTGCTTTTTAAAATCCTGTTATTTTGAAGGTGACAGATTTTTCGCATAGGAAATCTTGACAAAATTAAAAAAAATCAATCGCTATAAGATCACGCGCTGTAGCAAACTATTTTAGGAACTGTATTCAAAAAAAAATTGTTAATTTTTCACCTATGTACATATGTTCAAATGAGTTATTTTCGAGTTTGCTATAAGAATAAAACAGGCATGTTTTTTATAAGTAATTTTGTAAAGTTTTCATAAATCTTTTCAGCATTCATCTTGCACATTTTTTAGCAGACATATTACATTTCAATTTAAATTTTCGTGTAACAAGTCCTTAACACGGTATATGTATGCCAATTACTGTGGTTGCAAAAATATTTAGCTATTGATTAATTTTTGTGCATTTCACGCAAACATATTGCACACACACACACAATTACACATACACATATACTATATGGATGGATGTAAGTATATAACAATCCTTCAAGTTCAGACAAGTTCAACTTTGTTTTCATTTCGTATTTTCCGCTTTAGATTTCTGCCTACAGCATAGCTTTGTTATATTGGCACGACCTTACTCAAAAATATGTAACATACGTACATAGGCGGTATTTAGTAGTAGTCGTAAGTTGTTACCCAAAAATATCTACACATAAATATAAATCTAAATTCAGACGGTATTAACAATAGCAAAACAATGATACGTACAACAATAACAACATCAGCCAAAACAACAACGAACAATAAGTAAGGTTTGGCAAAATAGCAACAAAATGGCAAATGTGGTAGACAAGAAGTTTTGTCCTGTGGCTGTGATTTGCCGAAAATATGAGTGGCAGCTCAGACGAGCCCAAACCAAATCAAACAACAAAACCCAACCAGCCAAGAAAAAGGCAAAGTTAAAGCAAGTCAAGTCATGTTGGGTCTGTCAAATTTTGCTCTGCTCGAGAGCGTTGCTGGGATTCCTCTTGTTAGCTTCGAATTTGCTAAGTAAGTGGCTCCAGCTGTTGTTGTTTTTGGTGGTGGTGTTATTCACGCTGCCATGCTAAATGCTCCCCAAGGAGCAGACATGATGAACACGTGCTATATTTACTAATTTTAGATATTTTTGTGTGTAATATTCGAAGTAGGAAATGATTTTGGTTTATATCGTTTGTTTTTTTTCCATTTGTTGTTTTTTTTTTGAGTTTTCCATTCATTTTGAGATAATTTTGCGAACAAAACAAATATTGTACGTCTATTTGATGGTAGTTGGGGTATGTAAATGTAGATTTTCATATGATTGACGTGCGTATACTTTTACATACTGGCGGCAATCGTATTGACTTATCATTTAATGAATGAATTTGTGAAAACCAGAAGTTTAACAATTTATGCTTGCCATATATTTTCTTGCATTTGTGTGGGTGTTTTGTGTGTACTTATATAATGTACATACATATAGTGGTTGCTATGTCTGCAGACTTTTGAGCTTCTTTTATAGCTCCTTCTACTGCATTTGTGTGCAGGTTACTTTTGATTTTGCCCTTTGTTGTGCTGTTTTGTTTTGTTCAGCGTTTTGCGAGTCATCACTTCACTTGTACATTTCCGTTTCCGGTCAATTATGTCTACTTCCGCTATGAGAAAATGCTTTTGTGCGGAAAATTTGTTGTGGAATTTTAAGCGCTTTAGAGACGACGAAGGGAGAAGCTACATAGAATAAAAAGTCAAGTGTGTAACCAAAGAAGCGTAGAAATTTGAAAGTATGAACTTCCTTAGGCCATAACAAAAGTCTATTGACCTGAGTTGTTGATGCGAAAAATTCTTCCGAATTTTTGCGGTTTTACTAAAATTTAAAGTATTATTAGGGGTAAAAGCTGCAAATTGTTGAAGACGAGTGCGATACAATAACGTCTTCATCCACGTATGTTTTGAAACTGCCCTCATGTATTATTGTTCCATTTTGCTTTATTAATTAGCATTTTGTGGCAAGCGCGAATGAAAAGTTGAAAAATCTAAAGACTCATCGTCTCGCGACAGTTTGATTGTAGTTTATTTGGTCACAGCTAAATAGCGTATTCTCTGACTGGGCGAACTGACTATGTCCTATGGCTAATCTAAAACCGCGACGGAGTCTAAAGAGGCCTTAGGAAGTTTGCCTGCGGTAGAAACTATACATTTTGGATATATTGGTATTGGCTTCGGGGGCATAAGTTTGAAAAGTGAATTAAAGGCAGATGACTTTGCAAAACAGGCTGTCAATCTAGGAGATTTAATTAGTGAGGGAGTGCTTATGGTTTTACAAGAAATTTACGATCGCATGAACTGTGCAAATATTAGGCGAAACATATTCATATATTATATATTAATCGGATGTCCAAACCTCATGTGGGGCAGGTTTTAAAATCCTAAGCTAACCTTTAAACGCGTTCTCTTCATAACAACATTTTTGAAATTTGCTACAGTATCTTAATCCGACGGTTCTCCAGATTTTTTATTGAATACAAATTTGTCATTAAAAAAGAACAAAATAACAGATTTTAAGAGTATGTATGTGTTTTTAAAAAATGTGTACAAATCTATTTTCGCACGTCTAAAATTTCATAAAAGGAATACTAAATAATTATGCTTTGTTATTATTTCAGCAACTGCTTCTTATTAATATAACGAAATTTATATAACCTTCAATTTTTGCTCTACACACGCTAATTATAAACTTTGGTCCTTAAATATCTTTGCACTTGCAAATGTCTGTAATTACCGCAATGACCACAAAGCAACAAGAACAAAAGTACGCTGCATGTAGTATGTACATACATTGATATTTATATACACACCCACACAAATGCATATTGTATTTGTATGTGTGAATGTGCTTGCATATATATTTACTAATTCTTATTGTACTCGTAATTTTAGACCAGGCGACTAAGTAGGCTTACCCTCCTCCCCGCTACTAACATTGATTACTAAGTACACTTAAAGCGTTTTTGTGTATTTGTAAAGTGAACGTGTATGTATGCATGTATGTATGTTTGTATGTATGTAGTTGTACTTGCCATTTCGGATCTGCTTTCGTAGACGTTACCAGACCCAAACGACAGTGTCAGGTTCGTGTGGACCAAATGGCGTCGTTCGTTTTCGTACAGTGACTAAGGAAGTTAAAACATAAGATAATAATTTGGCAAACAAATCAGTAGAATTTTATTTAAACTAATTAAATTTTTATACAATTTCTGAAGCGACAAAAAATTAGTGTCAAAGCTTGCGTTCGCAAAACATTATTTCGTTCTTAATAATTCCTCTGAATATTTCTTTTTAAAAGGTCTTTAAATATTTGAAGGTTCGGAAATGTAGGGGAAAAAAATTTAATTGCATGCATCCATTTGCATCATTTATTTAGTTTTTTATATAATTTTCGCATTTGTTTAAAAAAAACTAAATAAAATAAGTTTTTCTATTGGAATGGTATCTGAGTCAAATCAGAGCTTCGTTTCATGGTTATGGAATTTATCGAATTGACACCCCATTCTCCGTCCCTTTGTGCAATTTATTCGCCAATCTGTATCTTAATCTCAATTTGTTTTCAATGGCTGTTTCTAGCTAAATTGAAAAATCGTTTCTAGTTAATAGCTGAGTCACTAATTTGCAATACCCAATATAATAAGAATATATGTTGAAGTAAAATCAAACACCAGTTAGATGAATATTTTTTGAAAAATATTGTAATGATTCCAAGTAAGTAATTATTACGAATATTATCTTATAAAGAAAGTAAAATATTTATTGTTCCTGGTTTTGATTATTTCAATTTTTAGTTATTTTATTTTTTTTTTTAAATAATAGGTTTTTTTTTGTGATGACGATTAGTCGTGGTTACTGTTTGTTTGTTTCTTATTTAAATGCATTATCTACCATTTAGTTGTAGAAAAAAATCTTATAAATAAAGACACATAATACTTTGCCTGCTTTTTACCGATGACTCGACCAATATCGATATTAACAAGAACGATGTAAATAACGATTTCGATAATTGTGGATATAAAGGAATCAGTAACGAATGGGATAGCTCTGAGTACAATATTTACTTAAAAAATAATAATGTTAAGAGCAATTGTAGCATTATCGATAAAAATACCTATAAAAAAGTTGTTAACCATTAAAGCAAAAATATCGACAACGATATCTATATCAGTACTGATATCGATTAAAACCCCTTAACTTTAAAAAGTCAATGATTTGGGGTTAGATCAGAATGTCGCTCATGATAATGATATCGATAAGACTGCAGCAAATATAAATGTGTTCGAAAATATCTACACAATTAAGTGTCTATGAGTAAAATATTTTCAATTGAGATTTATCGGAAAACTGCAACTTTTTAAATTTACTTATATAGCGGATAATTGAAGTTCAGGTATTACCTTAAGCAAAGTTAGACTGATGAATCTTCGTGTGCCTATTTTAAAAGTAGTTTTCAATAATGTAGATTTGTGCCCATATTTGGTTTTTCTATAATATTTTCAATGTTACTAATAATAACAACAATTTGGCGCTAATGGCTTGATGTTTGGTCGAACGTCTTACAATTTGTGGTGTCCGTCTTAATGTTGTAGAACAAATGGCGGGACCTACAGTTTTACGGAGAAGTACACTCGAAGGCCTGCCAAGGTACGACCTATAAATTTTTTTTCTCGGGGCACAGCCTATACATTTGGTTAACACATAACAAAGTTTATATGTATGATTGATATGTTTTTTTTTGTTATAATACGAGCTATATTCTTATAAAAAATTTTCAAAAAAAATGTACTACGAAAAACATTAAGATTATTATAACAAAAAAATCAATATTTGGACACATCACACTTTAAAAGTAAAATTCAATATGCGGCGAGTTCAAAATGCCCTACCGTGCTCACAACTTTACTGAGCACACAGTAATATTCTTTCAGTTTTTTTCCATCACAGAACCATCGTCAGCCAAAGAGCTCCATATTCGTCCAGCCACCAAGGCAGCCTGGCAGGCAAGCAGGCAACATCGAGTGGGCGGAAGAAGCTGGTAAGTGCGCGCGCGGAGGAAGTGCAAAGTACAGAAAATCGATATGCTTCAGACGTAAACCGCCCCAAAAGTGCCACTGACAGCCAGCCAGCCAGCCAGCCATGGTCATAAGTAGATATGTGTCTCATAGTGGCTGCTGGCTGCGGGCTGCTCTGGTTAAACGTTTCTGTGTGTGCGTGTGTGTGTGCGCACGTGTATGCGTGTGTGTGGGGATGTGAAGGAGAGCGAGCATTTGCATGCAGCTAATGGGGTTCATGTGCGATAGAGACAAACAGTAACTGAACTGACATTTTCACACTGTTGTATAAATGTGTGTGTGGTTGTGGTTGTCATCGTTGTTACATTCCATTTTGTATGGCGTTCGTTTTGAGGCGCTGCTTGCCTTGCGTCGCATTGCTCGGCGACCTTTCTTTGTGTGATTTTCTTTTTTGTATCAGCAGGAGTAGCAGCAACTCTTTTGTTGAGTTGAACTACAGTTCAAATTGTCATTTTTTAGTTCTCGCGCACTTTGCCACTTCACATTCGGGGAGTTTCTTTTTCAAGGTATAAACAATTTACCTTGGTTGGCGGGAGTCGCCAAGTTGCTTTGGTTACTTCGTTGCTTAGCCGCTAAGTTTCTCGAATGTCCTTTGCTTGGAGCTTCTTCAGTTTTAGCAAATTGGTTGTACCGCTCTCTTTTGCCAGCGGTTGTCCTCTGAGAGCGACTGGTATTCGCCGCTCAGTGGTGTATATCTGCGGTTTTCGCGCACTTTTCTTTGTTTTCCGTTTTAGTTGCTCCTTTCAATTTGTAGGGTTGCTGGCTGGCTTTTGAACGTCGTGGAACGTCGTGTTAAGGACTTCGTGTTGCGGAAGCTTTGTCCTGCCACTGTTTTATTTTTTGCCTTTTATTAATTTTTGTGCAATTACTCTAAATGTTTTTGGCGTACTATTCGAATGTGTTATGTACTATTCATTTTTTTTTTTAATTTTTTTTCAATTTTATTTCTACTACGCAAACTCTTGTTTTTTTTTGTTTAATATTCATATTCCTTGAAATATCCTGATATCGGATAAGAAGTATTTTTATTTTAATTTTCGAGTGCTTTCTAAATCTATCTTCCCTTTTTACTAATACCTTTTTACTCGAAGCGGATTTCCTGGTCTTACCGTGAATACATTCAAACCTACGTATTTTTGATTTTTCAGAGACGTCGCTGTGAAGCCTTTCGTTGCTTTTTTTTATTCTATTCCTGATTTCCTTGCAGATTTTGTTTTCATACATCAATAGCGAAAGTGCATATAGATTCGCACACACACACAAACGTATACACCCTATGTAACTTGTATTGCATATGTATGTGTATACCGTTATTACTACTTGCTAGCCGCTCAAAATGGGCGCACACGGCGTATGAGTCACTTTCTGCGGCCGCCTTATCTTTCTGTACCATAGTTGCAGCGCTCTCTTTTCTCTCCTTGCTATTTGTGTTTGTTTTTAGTTAACGGTGTATTTTTCGTGCTTTCCTTCATTTCTAGCTTTCATTGCTTACGTGTATTCGTTGAAATATTATAACGGCTGCCGCTGTTGGTTTTAATTCTGCCGCCGATTTTCTCCCTGCACGTCACCTTCAATTTTAATTTCGCCCATCCACGGCACGCGGTTGAGTCGTAATTGAAATTTGTGGCTGCATCAATATTTGCCATTTTCTTTTTATTGCTTCTGTCAGGTAATTAAAAATTTTCCAAAGTCGCATGAAAAATTTATTGAGCTGCAGTTTTATAATTAAATTTCTGTATTTAATATTTGATTTAAGCGGAACGAAAAGGAATAAATGGAGAATTAACTATAATAAAATTTATTATTTTTAAGTTATAATGGAAGGTATACTTAGCTTGTAAAGGATAGTTAGAAGGTTTTCTTATAATTTTTATAGCCAATTTTATTAAAGGTATTCTCAGTTTTCGGCTTAAATTACCACATTCTAAATAGTATAGTTATAACATAATGAAGATTTATAGATTATCAGCTGCATTGAAGCTAGTTTGCCGCAGAAAATAAAAATAAATCAATAGCAACAAAATTCTACTAAAATGATCAAAGCATTGCCTCAAACTGTGACTACTCTAATTTTTATTGATAAATAACCAATTGACCTTGCTGCGAAAGTGCATGGCGAATTCATGTCAAGATATTTTGGACACAGAATTTTTGACACAGCTCGATGGCCAGAAAAAATATAGCTTATACGGACTTCATGGCTCGCCACTGGAGTCCATTGTACGGAACTCGATACGTAGTAATAAGTTCGTGGTGCTAGCTTCTATTATACATATATCTATGTATGTACTTAGAGAACCAAACAGCAATAAAGGCAGTCATCTCATACAAGAGTTCTAATGAGTCCTAAGGAGTAGGAACATTACAAAACTCTTGAAAAGAGACTGCAAAATTATGAAGGTATCCTGCGAAAAGTCAAGGCAGCAGGATTAGTTGCTGTGGGGATTCCACGTCATCAGCCTTCAGACAACTGCCGCCGGGAAGATTTGGCTTATCTTTAGCCTTTCCTTCTGGCTTTTCATTGTCCAAGTTACCTTTAACGAAATTTCCTAAAATTTTCAAGAAATTTAATTGATGAGATTTAAGGACCTTACAAAAAGCGTAAAATATCCTTAAATTAAAATAATGCAATGCCCAAATAAATATTTTAAGAAAAGACCAGATTAGGTTAGCTAAAGGAAAAACAGCTAAATATAGCAAATATAAAAAGCTAAATGACAACACTGATTTTAACACCTGTCTTCTTGAACTTCGACTTAGTTTTCATTGAGTTTAAAAGAGATTGAAAACATTTACTCCGTTCTGACTACCTGCTTTATAGTTCCACGTGCTGGATAGCATTACCTTGATGAGGCGTTGTTTTTGTGCCAGTCGTTATCAGCTTAGATAAATTGCGCGTAGTATGCGCTAGCGCAGATATGGACCGATATCGATAGTTCTGTCCATTATTGAATATTATAATATCCGCATAATGATGCCGATATAACTCTGAAGAGAACAGTAACGAGATCCATGACGATAATATTATCGATAACGATTTTTTTTCTAAAGGCATTTCAAACTATTGTAATTGTGGTATAAAATCGTACTTTTAAAAAAGAAACGGAATGATTCAAAGTCAGAATAAAACGAAAGTACAAACCCTTCATAATAAATCTGATTATCAGACCAATAACAATATTGTTAATGCATAATATTTGTAAAGAAAACGATATATGTAAAATAAACGATATATACGTAAAGGAGTGTGATATGCATATTTCGCTGAAAATATCTGTAAATAAAACTTTAACGATAACCATGATGATAGTACTATCGATAACGATATCTCAATGCTTTTTTGCAATAAAGCCATTTATAAAAAGTACCATAGTTAATAGTACAGTGCCGCTGCCCTTTTTGGGTCGAAGTGATTAAAAGTCAGTAATCTCTTACGCTGCTTGCATTATCAGGTAAATATTTTTGTTTTTTTAAAATAATTTTTTAATTCTTTTTTCATCTGTAAAAATATGGTTCAAAGTTCGTTGGAATTTCGCATGGAGTTTCTTAGTAAGAATCGTGACTGGATCGACTTCAAGAAATCCCTAAAAAAACTCTAGTAAAATGTCCTGTAGAATTATTCCCCGGAAAATTTCACTAAGGGTCTTTTCAGCCTAAACCAGTATCCGTAAAGCCATAAAATAAATAAAAACTGTCTACTACCAATTTTAATGTTAACGAAGAGAACATTTTAATCCTCGGAGGGCTTTTCAAATTTATTTTTTAAGGTATTCGTGAAGTAATAGTCAAACCGACACTTTTAGATATTAGCTACCATTATTAGCAGTGATATATTTTAACCAGTGTTTCCATATTTTAGTAGGCCGTGAAAAAAAATTCGAGCCAACTTTTGCAGATCCATCGGGCGCGATATTACTGGATAAGTGTAATTTCAGAAAATATGTACACAGTCCGGGGCCATACAGTAGTCGTACAGTGTAATTTAAAACATTGTACCAATTTTTCCTCGAGAGCGTGAGCAACTTTTCTTGCAAGGTTCTAGAATGTTAAGCTTACCGGACAGTATGTATTTATTATGTATTTAGTTATGTATTTCTAAAATTTTCTAAAACATTTTCTAAAAATGGCCTAATGCAACAACGCCATTATTCTTTGATAACTTTTAATTAAAAGCGAAAAAGTTTTATTCAATCTAGTCGTAAAAAGTGACTAAGGAAAATTATGAAGGCAGAATTCACAGAAAAAAAAGAAGAAAATTAGTCAATGCGACGAAAGTAAAAACAAAAAAAGTTAGATTATGAAATATAAAAAAAGAATGATCACTAAAATGGCTTGAGGGAAGGCGAAGACTCAAGCAGCGTTGACAAAGTTGCGGTGCAGAATGAAAAAAAGAAACGATGACAAAGTGAAGACCTGGTCGAAGATGTTGCAGCTCGTTATCAGTCAGTAAAGTAGCAAGCAATAAAAGCAGCAACAGCTGCAGCAAGAAAAAACTGCAATAATCGGTGTCGCAGCAAGTTCAATGCAGCAGCCATGGCCGGAATAGTGTGAACAACAACAGCAACAGCGACGACAAAAAATAGCATTAGCAAAATAATAATTTTTAATGACATATATCTATGTAGTTGTTGTAGCGACCAGTTGATGGCCGCCGTAGTCGAGTCAGTTGGATGTGTGCTCGCTTCATTCGGTAGGTGGTGGGTTCAAATCCAGAACTTAATGAAATGCAGCATTGTGCAAATAAATAAATGTGTAATAGGGAACGCAAACAGATTTCGGTATTAATCGCAGGTAGGGCGAGTGTGTAGGGGATGTGCCTTTCATTCGGGGGAGGGGGGGGGGGGCACGAGTTCAATTCCTGGGCGGGGAAAGTTACATGAAAAATTATTTTAAAAAAAGTTTTTTCTAGAGCGGCAGTCCTTCGGGAGTCTGCCTTTCGGAGTCGGCGAAAAACTGTAGGCCATTCAGTTTGTGATACAACATTCAAGACGCACACCACAAATAGTAGGAGCAGTTCGGCCAAACATCATGCTATAAGGTGTAAGCGCCAAATTATTATTATTATTGGGCCCGTTTCTTTGCAACCTAGTTGCAAAATTACAATAGTTAGAATAACGAATTGTAAGTAAAGCAACAATACTAACTCGGAAAAATATGCGAGTTGAGCCAACTCGGTTAAATGATATCCGACATGAGATGTAGTGTTGGGAAGTAAAAAGCTACGCTATTGTGAATGAACCCTAAGAAAATACATGGGAAATTTAGATTTAAGACCTAATTCGTTTTTATTTGCATAGTATTTGTAAATATATAGCTACATAAACCTAAAAATTGCCGGTACAACTATTTTCCATTCTTAAATAGCACTAAACAAATCGAAACTTACATGAAAGAGACTAACGGGGTTGCTTTTGCATTTAAAGGAAATTTTAGCCGAGTTGTACCGTTCTTTTGCCACTCGGTAACATTAAAAGGGGCCCATTGTTATTGTTGCTGCAGCAGTCGTTCAATGAATGGACAGCAGTGCAAAAAAATAAGGAGGAAAATTAAAAAATAAAAATCAAAATAAAAGCTCGTTTTGTTTGAAAACCATTTCAAGTTTTTCATTTTAATTGTTTCTTCGCTATTCCTTATAATTATTAAATAAATAAGTTATTTTTGCAACCGCTAAAAAACGCTGCAGATTGCTCATTGCAATTTAGTAATTGCAATCAATCATCTTTGTTGTCTGCTTGGCTGTTGGCAAGCAAGCGCTCCGATAGCAATGCAGAAATGCATAGCTAAGATAATAAAGAGTATTCGTATTTGAGTTGAAAAAGGATGCCAAAAGGCAGCAAGGCGCAGAAAGCTACAGAGGGGGGTGGTGCCTGTGGACGTTCAGTTGCCATGCTGTGATGCTTGGTTGAATCGCTGGCGGAGGGAATTGATTGAATGATTGATGATTAATGCATTTTGCTTGCAAATTCGACGAACCAAACTGCCAACCAATCAACAACGCAACCAGCGAACCAACCAACCGACCCAGCCAGTCAGCGAAACAGCCTGAAAAGCAGTGGAGCGGCGAACTAACTAAACTACATACATACATTCATACATACATACATCCATACATACATACATACCTACAGTGTAAGCAATAAGCCAAGTTTAGGCGATAAGAATAGATTGGAGTGAAGTTGTCGGCCAAGGCAATGATGTTAGTAGCTGCAAGTGCTAGCCGAGACAAAGATGAAAATGTCCAGTCAGCAAATGCGCAGAAATGGCGCTTAAGATATGCAGCAGCATTGTTCTTGAACTACTCGTACCACTAATATTCTATATACATACATACGTATATACTATACTATGGTAACTGAAGAAGAAGAAGCTGCCTGTTGATATTGCTCTATTACTTGTTTTTGTTTTATGCTAGGTATGTTGTTGTAGTTGCTGTTGCCTCTGGCTAACATTTGCCTGCTTAAATATGCATTTTCAATTAAGCGCAATTTGGATTCAGCGCACATTCGCCACCTTCGCAGCAGCAGCGTCAGCGGCAGCACCACCAGCATCAGCATTGAACGCGACTTCACGATATTGTTGCCTAGCATCAACATAGCTTGTGTGAGAAGTGGTTGGCTAAAAACGGTAGAGTGGTATAGGGAATGGTTTGCCAATCTTGCTTGTTAGTTGCTATTAGGTTGCGCCTTCAGAATTTCATGTTTACCAAAGTTGCAAGCAAGCGAGCAAGAAGCTTTTTGATTGTTTCACATTTGTTTTTTGTTGTAACACAAACATTATTGCCAACAACGCATTCTTGCAACATCAGCAATAGTCAAGCAAAATTGAAGAAATATTTATGAGTTGGAAAATATTGGTACAGCAGTTTGTAGGTATACGAGTACACATACGTATGTGGCGCATAAAGTTTCAGTAATCAAAATCACAAATTACATTGGTTTTAGCGTTACTCTCAAATACTTCAGATCTTGGCACTTTCTATGCTTAATTGCTTATCTATTTTGGATCAGTAGCTTTTACTAGAATCTACAGTTGCTTTAGCACTCTTATCTATTTGAAGTGCCTTTTGAAGATCTAGGGACTGTTTGACTGACTAAGCTTAACATTTTTAACCTTACAATAATTAAATATTAAACATTTTTTATTGTTTTTTTAAGTGGTTCATTGAAAAAAAGATGGTTTGATCAAAATGCGCTTCAAAAAAAAAAGAAAATCGAGGAAAATTAAAAAAATAAAAGTTAGTTACTGCGAAAAGGCATTGTTATTCAATGTTTTCAGCATAATTTACACATAAATGATATCTGCGATTAGGACAAATATAATACACAGATTCATCACAGGCAACCCTATGCTTATTGCTGTTTTCATAAAATTTGCAGCGAAGTTGCCTGTGGCGTTGATGTTGATGTTTCTAGTTCTTATGATACATTTCGAATATCACGAATAACTGCGCGAGCATTTCCACTACGTGACATACATGTGCAACGTTCCATATACGGAGAACACATATTTCACTCTGGATCCAACTTTGTGTAAATAATAACAAAACGAGCCCATTGTAAAAAAAAGCTACTGACCAACCATGAACCTTTCTTTTGCTAAGATAAGTACCAGTAAGCTTGTCCAAAACATAAAAACCATCCAACCAAATCAAGAAACCGTAAGAAATTTACTTGATTCCAAATCCAGAGTATGGAAAACAACTGGAATCATCACTATCGTCGAAAACACTTTCAACTTCAGTTTCATCTGGCAAATAATCTTCATCAGCTAATGTGATTTTGTTAAGCTCGAGGCCAGTTTTTTATTGAGGAATATTAAATCAGAAATAAAATGTTACACTAGTTTCCTAAATGTAAGGTCAAAAATAATATAATAATCTTCATTATCGTCTGTACCAAATGAATCTGAATTATATTGGCCGAAAAGTAAGAAACCTGTTATTGTCCGCAATATCTATATAACAACGCGAACCGCATGTGCCAACAAACAAGCCTCTATTGAGGAAAACAAACCAAAATTACAAGAATGCTAACGGTAAAAACCCTACGAACACATCCACTGCAAAGAAAAATACAGTGGGACAATATGACCCTCACGTACAAATTAAGTACTTTTTTAATACAGCGTTAGGGACAAACATTTCGGCGATGTTTTCAAAAGTTTAAAAAAATTCATATACGATTTGTCCGTTTAGCTAAAACACCTAGAATTGCATAAAATTTTTACGAAAGTTGAATTTTGAGTCAAATTGACCCAAAGACTGGTTGAAGGTTAAACGAGTGGTATTTCGTGTATGGGAACAGAACTTCCCCGCTAACAGAATATTCCACAATATTTGATTTTTATATATGTATGGTATGGAATGGAATGAAGTCGCTACCAGCTTTCAAAACTTTTGTGATTGCCCAATACACTAAGCCTTAGAATGTATTGAGGGGAAAAATATACAGTAAAAGTAGGGCGGTGACTTTATTTCTTCTTCATAAATCTTCCATATAATTTGATGAATCTGAGAAGCTTGTCGAGAGATAGGATATAGCAAAAATGGGCCACATAGAGAGAGAATACTCTGTTTCAATGGATTTTGTTCCGTAATCAACACCCTACCAGGGTTCATAGCTCCTTCCTTCTCTGCCTAAGAAGATATTTCGTCATCACCCTTTTCAATCGTTTCCTGATAAACTGGGTTATTTTGCAGATGTCGGTAGTGCACCAGCTGTTCTTATGGATCTTTTTCATGGCATCTCTGATCTACCTGACTGACCCTGCTATGCTTGGTTGCAGTTCAATGTTATATCCCAAAAATTTTTACTTTGCCAATTTGTCAGCCAATTCGTTACCTTGAATATCGCTGTGTATCGGCGCCCAATGGTTTATCAAGTTAGTTGCTCGATATAATTCATTTTTATTTTTGGCCTTATTTTTTTATGAATCGTCTGTATAATTTATAGAGCTTGTGGCCAGGTTTGTATTAGGAATAATATGAGAAAACAACAATTTTTCAAAGTGGTAGATAATAATTCATTTTTATCTCCAGAAATATTACGACACAAACTTTCTGTCATTTGGTATTGGTATATCTGTTAATATGCTCCCGTATGCTGGAAAATTTTAAACAATAAAAGGTATGCTACATT
This sequence comes from Anomoia purmunda, assembly GCA_951828415.1. Taxonomy (NCBI): domain Eukaryota; kingdom Metazoa; phylum Arthropoda; class Insecta; order Diptera; family Tephritidae; genus Anomoia; species Anomoia purmunda. The sequence goes on along the minus strand of OX639996.1, from coordinate 26,515,335 downwards.
TTTTATTAGCTAAATTTTTAATGACCATGAGTGGTTACTTTGCTTTTCAGATATTAAATAATCTTTGTATTACGAGTATAGTGAAAATAGTATATAACAGACGAAAAGATTATGCCAGAAATGATCTCTATATAAATCACAAAAAATTCTGTAATCTATTGAGCTTGTAGCCAGGTTTTTTTACAGTCGTTTCTAACATATAAGGCCGAAAAAATAATCCTAAAAAATTCTATTGGGTAAGAAAGGCACAGAAAGACGCAGAAACCCAGTTTCTATAGAAAAATTATGTTTGGGCGACTTTCATCTTACAGCCAAGTACTAAGGTATTGCAACAAACATTGTCGCGAAAAGTTAGTGCCCGTTTTAAAAGTGGCTAAAAATGGCAATGTTTTTGTTTACTTTTGGCTAAGAGAAGTTTTAATTTAAACTAAACTATTTTAGCCTTCTATTTTGAAAAAAAAAAATATTTTACCTACAAAACATGTAATTTTCATCAATTTGTGCAATAGTACAATGAAGAGCCATCTTCGGTTCAATAAAACAAATGCTTTATTTTGACTTATTAAATGCCGTAATTTTAGGGTTGTATTAAAATTGAATTTAATAAGAAATTGTGAACCATTTGTATGCATGTTTATTATTATTGTATAAAATAGTTATTGTCATGGAACATTTTATTCATTTTAATATTTAAAGAAAGGTGGATAAACTAGCTCCCTAAAACGGCAACACCAATTGCAACCTCCGATCACTGAGCATAATGTGCATGATAAGCGATTGATTTAGCATTCAGAATGACTTTAATCGCGATGGTACATTCTGTCACCGGTACGGTGGACTAAAACGGCATACATTTTTGGGCCAGGACAAAAATTTCAGTGCCGTTGAGAAAATACTCTTGCAGGCATTCTAAGCGATATTTAAGCTACACTCAAGGCTATCTGACTTGACAAAGTAGAGACACTTTAACTTCTAGCTGCCAATCAATACCGGCTTGCAGGACCAGTTAACACACAATGACTGCGGCAACAAATACAACATAGTCCTAATCCCATCTTCGCATTAGACCAACACAATATAAAAACGAAGCACTCAAAAAAGAGGAAATGAAGACGAAATAAATCTACTTATGCTACACAAAGCAACGCTATGCGAAATGTTTATCCTTTGCTTTTATTATTACTCTAATGAACTAGTTAAGGAAGAAATTGGTTACTTTCCAATGTACATATTAACAAAGGACATCGCAGAGTAAAATTTACTATAAATATGCCAAATGAATATTGTCGCTTCTGGAATTCAGCAGTAGACAGCAGCGTTTATTTCTAGCGTTACAAAAAGAAAAAAAACTTGAGCTCATGTGGCGTCAGAGTGAGCACGTAAACCTATTGCCACAATATCCGTCTTGACCTTACTAAGAGATTTGGGATTAGCAAACTATGAAGAAAGGAAGCGTTTCTAGTTATTTTGCTTTAATTCCTTAGCGCATTTAACTTTTTTTGGCTTCGCAAGAACAAAAATATTTATTATCATGCTCCTAGAACAGTTCCAAGGGAATAAATATATATACTTAGTACACACAATCTTATTGGTAATGATACAGCACAACAAAATACTTACATGACGGTGTGATAATAAAATTTGAGAGGAAAATAATTAACTTCGCGTAAAGATGAAATATCAATTTTAACTTACCTGAAAATAGAAAAAAGAATAATTGCTATTAATAAAACTATTTTAGAAATTTTAAAAAATAATGAGCAATGTAAAGTTCCATCTTGCAGTGACTCAGTTTATTTAGATATAAAAAAAAAAAGAAATAGAACAATGCTTGCGATTATGCTCAAATATTCAAAAATGTATATCTTTAGAAATAGTTCATTTCAATTAACTTGTTTGTAATTTTTAACAAAAAAATTGGTTTTAGAGAATAATTTTTGCTATTATTTTATTGTATATAAAAATTTATTTAAAAATCTTTCATTTGATATTTATCATTTGGTAATGCTATAATTTTTTTTCGAAAAAAAAATACATATTAGGTTGCAGCGTTATTAAAAAATAGTTTTTGAGCTAAATTTGGTTACGAACATTTCACTTTGATGCCCATAATATAAAAGGCTTTTCTGATTTTTAATAATGTATGTTTTTTAAATTAGGAAAATATGGGGAATAAGAGATTTTCTTTTTAAATTCGCAAACCGAAGAAACATGGTGAAAAATTCTCGTATCGACATTTCAAAGATACCGTTATTATCTTTGCATAGAGTTCAACATGATTTTCTCATGACTGTAAACCAATTGTTTTTTTTTGTTAGCAAGACATACTGAATATTTTTGCTTTCTATTTTTTACGGCAACAATAGAAGGCATAGTTCAATATTTTTTAAACAAAAAAAGAAGCAACACGTTTTTAACCCTCTAACGATTTATCAAAATTGGTTTTTAAGGCGATTCTTGAGAGTTAAAGGGACACTTTAGTTGGAACTAATGGGTAAAAATGTTCTACCAAAAGATTTCCCGTGAAATTTTACTGAACTCTGGAACACTTTCATTTAGACGACCTGTCCGCTTTTCCGATTTTTAATAATATATGCTTTTTAAATTAGGAAAATATGGCGATTAATCCAGAGACAATTTAAAACTAACTTTTTAGATTTTCAAACCGAAGAAGAATAATGAAAAAATTCGCGTATCGACTTTTCAAAGGCACTGTTAGTATCTTTGTAGAGAGTTCAATACGATTTCCTCATGATTTTAAAGCTACGAGTATTGACTTTTTTCATTTTGTGCCAGACATATTGATTATTTTTGCTTTCTATTTTTTACGGCAAAAATAAAAGGCACAGTTTGTTTAATATTTTTTAAACAAAAAAAAACAACAACTCGTATCTTTGCTTTTTATTTTTAACCCTCTAACGAAATTTCAAAATTGGTTTTTAAGGCGGTTCTTGAGAGTTACAGGGACACTTTAGTTGGAACTAATGGGTAAAAATGTTCTAAGAAAATATTTTCCTGTCCGCAAAGCAATGTATACAAAAATAAATATTTTAACCATTTTTCCTCTTTTTTTGAAAATAATTTACGCTAGGGATGAAAAATTTAGTAGGACGTTTAAAAAAAATCGATTTAAATTTTAATTTCCTTCAGAAATTGTGTCCATCAGCTTGGAAACCATTGTCTTCCGAAAAAGTTGTCAAAATTTAAATTTTGAGTTCAACGCACAACGATTGATTCAACTTTTATTGTTTTACTACATATTATATACAAAATTTTGCACTACAAATACAAATTTCTTAAAATATAGTAATTAAATTTCTAGAGCATCTACATTGATGAATTTCTGCATTAAAAAGCAAATTTTGAAAACAAATATAGTTGAGTCTATTTTTCGCGGTTAGGGCGCGTTATTAGTCAAAAGTTAAATAAATTACAAAAAGCGCAAATATATAGCCAAAGAATATATTGGACCCCCTTGTATGCACATTAGGGTGGTCCAAAACTTGCTAAAAGCGCTCGAAATTTCCGACGTATTTTAATTGGGGGAAAGCAATTTTTATAAATTGGTACATAATTTTTGAGAGTCAGTATTTTTCATCGGCAAATTTCTTTTTTTTTTCGCAGGAGACGTCGAAGAATAAAACCGAATGATTATTTAACCATTCTTTAATATGAACTATATTTCTTGGGTTGCCGAAAATTAAAAAAAAAAAATCAAAAATGTACTCGTAAAAAATATTTATCATTATAAAAAGGGTAAAGTAAATAATTTTCTGAGAGAAATATCAATTTTCAATTATTCTACAAAACTTCCGGTAGTGCTATTTTCTTTTTCCAACCGTTGTTCTTTTTTTGGCTCCCCTAATGCAAATACAATACGTATTTGTTTCGTATCCTTTTAAAGGACAACACTGATTGCGGCAGTGCATAATAAGAATAAATAATAATACACAAATTAAAACAACGATAGCTTTAACGAAAATAAATAAGTAACGAAAATATTTCGATTCTGGCTGATTGACTGGCCGACGAGTTGGCAACACTCCAGCAAAGAACATTGGAGCACACAGTCAGTCAAATGTGTAAGAGGAATGCAAGCACTCAAGCAGAAAGGATTGGAATTGTGGAGCGAATGCAAGAAATGAAGAGTTAAAAAATAATAAATACACAAGAAGTGAAAATAAAATGATGCAAAAATATACATATATGCAATATTTTCCAAAAAACAAAAGAAAAAAATTCTACTCGCGTTGTTGCTACTTTGCTGCTGTGCGGCAAATACCACAAGTGTAGACAATGCACAGCAAATGTTTTGCCACGAATACTGCTGCTGCTGCCGCGGAGCAGTGATGCTGCGATTCTAGCTTTTGTATGTATCTGCTGGTTTTTTGTTTTGTTCTGCTGTATTTTTTTGTTTGTTTTTGTTGAGCCTTTGCAACTTTGCACATGCAGCAAAAAGTAGTAAAAAAAAGCCATAAAAGGAAGAAAAAAACGTACCACTCGCCATAAAACGTGACCGGCCATTTTTCAATGTCAGACGAAAATGTTTGTGCTCGCCCTCGTCGTCTGCTGCTCATATGCTACTTCTATATATTCTAGATACTTCTATATACATACATATGTATGTATATACTATTCATTTAGCTCCCTACATCATTACGAATACTCTACCGATGTGCTTTGCTGGTGCTACTGCTTTTTGTGTATTTTTAGAGTTCTGGCTTTTAGCGATTTTGTTTCGTTTTAGTTGCCTTTAATTTTTCAGTTGTCTCTACTGCCTCGGTAAAGAAACGAAAAAGTATTCAGGAATATGGGAGGTAAGAGAAGTATCTTGATATTTTTTTGTTGCAATTTCTCAGTTTGAGTTTAGGTTTTGGTTTTTTTCTGGCGGCCCAGAAGTGCTCTTTTTTTGTTTTATTTTCTTGCGACGATTTAAATTTACATACATAAATACCTTTGTAAAATTTGTATATACAACTAGAAAACTCTGGCAGAGGATGCCCTGCCTTTATTTTCGTATTTACTAACTGTTACCCCCGACTTCGTCTGCGTTGCTTACTATTTTTTTATATAGTTGAAAAGGAGTTTTATAGCTAAGAGTGCAGCTCCGATAAATTTCAAATCAATATTCCGTAGTCAGAGTTGCGATGAAGTCGATTCCAAAGTTAGTAACAGTTTTTCACAAAATTTTCAATAGGATTGCTAGAAAATATAGCAGCAACTAAATCAAATGCGTTTCACAAGGCAACTGCCGCATACTTTTTCTAATATCATCAAAGTCCGACCATGAATGTGGATCTTTTGTGAAAAATTTCGACACCAGCGCTATCTAGCGGATATATATGTTAAGCCAAAACATTTGTAATCGCACCTGCAGCAAGCATACTTCTCTGATATCATCAATATCGGAAATTTGGATTTTCAGAATAACTCGATTCTAGCGCACTCTAGCGGATCCATTTGGATAATAATAAACACAGATTTTCAGAATATCTCTACCAATGCGCCACCTACCGGATTAAAATATATGTCCATATATTTTATAAATATCTTATATTATCTTAGATTGTATTTACACTATTTCTTTATATGGTTAATTGTAGACGCTGGGAATCACAACTAATTTTTTTTTTAGACGAGAATATTTTAAGATTGAGTTGAATATATGTTTTAAAGAATCTGTAAAGCATTTTCAAAAGCATTGAAGGCGATGTAAATCATAAAATAATTGTTTTTTTTTTTTCATTTTGAAAATAAAATCAATGAATTGGAAAAATATTTAAAAAACACTGTAAGCATTTTTTCCAAGAAAAATATCAGAGATTGTGAATAACGTTAGTTAGCATAATTTAATTAGATTTTACTTTTCGAACAGGACGACACCTTCTCCTTGCTAAGGCCAACCATTTGATACCAAGATTTCATTATTTTATATAACTTGTGCATAATTTAGATAAATATCAATAATGAAACAGATGGCAACCCTATTTAAAATAAAGCTATTAATTTTCTCACCAACGAGCCTCTTGATGCCCATATTTTAGTATTTCATGTAATTTATGAATAATGTAATTAAATTGAACTATCCAAAGAAGCGGTAATCCTATTCAAAAATGCAACCCTTTGACACCAATATTTTAAAATTTCTTACAATTATTGCTAATTAAATTAAATTCTACTTTTCAAACAGGGAGCAGCCCTCTTTAAGATGCAGTTACGACTCAATATTTTATATACTCGTGTATAATTACATTAAATTCGATTTTTTAAGGAGGTGGCAACGCTCTACAAAATTTAGCTATAAACTATTTGACAGCCATATCATAATATTTCAAATAATTTGTGTCTAATTTAGTTTAAATTTATTTTTCAAACAGGTGGTAACACTCTTCAAAATATAGCCATATGTTTGTAAATAGGAGATGTAGATTTTTTTTTAAATACATACATATATACATATGTATTTGTACTTAATTTAAAGGCTTGTATTAGTTCCGTGGAGCAGCCACTTTGTAAAGCAATTATTTTAGGCTCTAATTGTGCAGAATTAATATTAATGTTCCTTTGTTGTTTTTTTGATTTCGATTACTTTATTGTTGTCTCACTATCCCCTTTGCTCATTACGAAATTATAACTTTTTTCTGCCACAATTTGCAGGAGAGTTGCCGTTTATGAGCGCCAAATAAATTTTCACCGCCTACAAAATTTTTAAATTTCGTTCTAACAAAATACATTTTTATACGTTCATTGAAAATATTCACTCTTACTGGCAAAGGCAAGAAAAAAAGTTAACAAACCAGCGAACAATAACAATAAATAATCATTCCAAGACGAAAATAACGCCCGCATTCGCCTCAAAGTATGCAACATAAAAATTTATGTGTCCGCTCTATTATATTTTTTGAGCCAGCAATTTTCTCGATAAATATCAAAACTATAGAAGTAAATACTTTCAGACGTGTGCCAACATATATATATGTATATATATATATACATATATATATATATATATATTTGTGTATATTCATGTGTAGACTTTCTTTAAATAAAAAAAAGCTTTTTACAAACGCGTGGTCGCCCATAAAAATTTACGCTACATAAAATTTTATAATTTTATTTGTGTATTTCTAGCGCTGCTACGTGCAAAATAAACTTTTAGGCGCTGCAACGTCTTCGAGACAACACTACGCCTTTTTTTATTCATACATATTTTGTTAAAGAAAAACTAAAGAAAAAGTTATAGAGATATGAATGTGAAAGAAACGCATATATGTAGTACACAATTGCGCACGACAAACATTTATATTTTATATTTTCATTTTTCTTCATATTCTCTCTGCATGCGCTTAATGGCGCATAAAAATTTATGAAAAATCAATTTCAACTGCAATGTCTAATAAGCAGCACGCAATAGCTAGCAACAACATGGCATATTTTATGGAGCAAAGCGATTAAATAGCGCCACAGCGTCTATGCTGCTATCGAAAAAAAATATTTTTTATTTTGTGTGTACATTAAATTGGCTGAAAGAAACTATTTACTATTTCTACTTTTTCCAACACAAATTTATACCTATACTTATACGTGCATTTTTCCATTGCATCCCAATTGGAAAAATATGATATTTGTACCAGTGTCACGTAACCTAAGATTAACGTCCAACAAGTTACATATATCAAAGTCAAGTCGCATTATTTTATGTTTCAAGTTCGGATTTCTGTGCAAAAAAATTAGGCTTATTTTATTTTGCATAAAATCCGAACATTGTGATATATAGTACTCTAAAGTTGTATGATAGAAAGTATTAATTATGAAAATTAGGTCTTTACATATCTTTTTTACCACTCCTGCTATGCTAAACCAGGAGCTAAAGATTTTTTTTATTCACATTAAGAATAACTCATTTCCTCTAGATTCTACATTTCCCACAATATTGATAACATAAATCTTAATACAAAATTTCTTATACTCAAATAGTTTCAGAGATATGCCACTTGTATGGGAAGAACGGGGTCCTTTTTGCAATAATTTCAACTTTTCGTCATGAGTATTGTATGCACCCTACCACAAATACTTCTAGTTTGTATGGAAGGCACCACACACCCATTTCCAATAACTTCCATTTTACGATCTGAATATGAGATTTATTCCACATGTATTTGTACAGTATGAAAAAATCTTTTACATCTAAATGATTTTTAACCTATAACTATAATTTTGTAGTCTGTAGTAGGTATGACAAATTTGGATCGGCCAAGCGGGCTAGGACCCATCTTGTTATTTAAAATATTTATTAATTGATGTTTAATTAATATAAAAATAATATTCCTTTTTTCTTTATTTAATGTATAAAAGTAAATTTTTTATAAAATTAAATATTTAAATTTTATTTTTATACTCTTAATAATTATAAATAAAATTATTTCAATTATTTTATAACTAAATAGTTTGGTAAAATTTATAAATAAATATTTTTTTATAGTGATAAAAGTTTAATAATATAAAATTTAGTCCATTTTTTTTTTTAAATATATTAAAATAAAAATTAAATATAATTGAAAATTATTTATTGAATTTAACTAAATTAAAATAATAGGGTACTTTATATTTAGTATTTAATGAATAAAGAGTATATTATATTAATTAATATTTATTTATCTGTGTAAATTTATAAATAATTTTATTTATATTTATAATTATTTAATTATTTCAGAATTTTAAGAAGAGGAGAAATTTGAAAATTTCCACACAAAAGTGACTCGAATTATAGTTAACGATCAGACCATCAATTCTTATTCAACTATCGATAAATCCGCAACACTGTTGTACGTTGATTCAATCGATCACTTCGATAATTAATTCAATTGCTTAATCGATTTCAGATAAATTATTATATTACTGGTTTATTGTATTTATTTATTACGTCGATTAGTTGATTTTGTTCTATATATATATGTATGCATATATATATATAGAAAAAATCGATTCAAAAATAAATTTATTCGGGCAAAATTGAGACAGCAATTATATTTGTACTGAGAAGACCCTTTGGTAGATTAAGGTAATAGTAATGCACGTAATCTAGACTAAGTTTTGGTAAAAGTATGCACTAGGGATGGATGTTAAAAAATACATCGATGTTTCTCGATACAATGCATCGTATGGTGATATCGATGTTTATTCGATATTTTTGTAAATGTATCCATGTTTTCATGAAATTTATCGACGCATTCCAGAATCGGTTTTATCGAAGCCTTCGAAATCGATGAACGGCATAGATTTTAATAAATATCGGTGAATATCGGGCACACATTATTCTCAGTATCTCCTTTACCGGCAAAAATTTTACTAATGGAAAACATTTGGTCGCCTATGTTAAATTGTATTCAATGCTGAATTTAAAGAAATTTATATGGGTTTATAACCGCCATGGTTTATAAGTCTATTTGGATCTGATAAGTGGCGCTGTAGACACAATTATTTGAAAACGAAGGGAGTAAAAAACTGACTTTGATTTATGGTGTACTCTTTAACCCATACGAGATATAGAGTGAAAGCCCCACATAATGTGTGAGTGGCTAAGAAAAAGTATATACATGTATTTCGAAACCTAGTCGAAGAACTCTTATGAAGTTTTAATTCAGTAAAAAAGTAAAACATACAGATTTATAGTCTCATTCTTACGCAATCCCAAAAATCATCTGATCGCTTTTATGATAATGCTGTGCTTGAAACTAAGCTGAAAGAAACATAGTCGGAGAGAAATTTACAAGGTCATTCTTTTTCTTTTTCCATTTTTTTTTTAAATTTAAAATGCATAATTTCGATAGTTTACTTTTGTTTCTGTCTGATAACACAGTTTAAGATATTTTTTCTGCAGATTAGCTATTACTACAAGGCGAACCTTCTGGAAAAATGTAAATTTTTGATTCTGCAATTATAATTTAGTGAATAAAAGGTGTTCCGTAAGAAAAGCCAAATAAAAATATACAAGTGAAATTAGCTCATTCTGGAAAAAAAATTCAGTACTTGTTAAATGCAGGTGTACCTCTTATTCAATTAGCAGTTTCTTTAGTTTAGTAACTTACGAAATTTATCTCCTGACAATCTCTGCGGGTCTTGCAGATTATCTATAGAAATAAATATCCTATTTATGTACGCGAGTAAAGTTTGCTGTTGATGTTAGAATATGACTTTCAGGCAAGGCATCTGCTTGCAAAATTAGGAAACTGACATGACTGAATCGAAAAAAAAGTATAAATGACGATTCGCCTAGAAAGTTAATTGTCCTTACAATCAAACGTATAACTCTTCATTATTTTAATATGTTTTTGTCTCAGTGCGCACGAATTATCACCACCTACTGTATGTGTATGCTCTTACTGTTCGTTGTATAATATATATATATATATAATAAGTAAGTACTGGCGCTCACTCACGCGTTAACTTATTGCGAAATGTGATATCGAAGGCATTTAAGCGCAATCATTGTATTAATTCAAGTGGACGGCAGTTAATTGAATTGCAACTGCTGCTACAGCAATCGAATTATGCGACAAGCAGCATTGCGACTGTGATGTCGCCCCCAGCCCGCAATGGTGGTGTGAGTAAATGTGTGTGTATTTTTTTTTCTCTTCCTACTACTTCCTTCTGCATGGCATGCAGAACACTCGCAACGGCTGCTAATTGCATTTGTGGCGGTATTTCCATACAAATGTATGGCGGAATATAAGTATGTACATACGTATGTGCGTACTCACTCATGCATGTGCACTATATATGTATATATATTATAATTATGTATGCGCTTGTATGCGTGAGATTGGCAGAGTGGCAATATTAAAGGGGCTTAGGGACTTACATTGCATACTGTCAGGCGCTCAAGCTGATAATCTCACAGTGGCTGTGTATAAACTTATGAATATGCTTTTTCAGGGCATACTACTAGGGAGCGTACGTGCATTTTAGTGACTCTACAATTGAATTCGTTTTCCTTTTGCTGCATTCGTTTCAATAATACCAGCAAACAAATACAAGGTCGGAGTTTCAACGTATTTTGGGTACGAAGAATCTAACTGCATCATTCGTTTTTTTAAGTTTTTTACACGCCAAAAACTGTGAAAAATTGAAAAACAACGTAAAGTTCTTGCTGCTATTTACTGCAATAATTTTTTTAAAACCTATTTCCTGTGGTTTTGGGGTTGCTCATAAAAGTTAAGGCCTGAACAACTTTGCTGAAAACTCAACTCAACTCAACTCAATAAATGTTAGAAATCATAAAATAGAGTTTCTTGGAAGCAAATTTTACAAACAAACAAAATTACCAAATACCACAATTATAATTTTATTTTGATACTAGTCACTGGGTTTGCCCATGAATGTACATAATTCCATTTGGTGCACTTTTGATCCTCATAAGTATGCTAAGGAACAAAAAAAGGCCAAAGATTTTTAATTTTTTCAATATAAATTTGACGTCCAAAGGTTGCGCTAAAATATGCAACAATGTTTCTAATTTTCAATTACAAGTTCCCGTTTTATTTAAATTCATTACGATGCACATGCGCAGCTACTTCTACAATTGAGGCTAGCGCGCAACCGGGTTGCCACTGTAGCTAACGCATCTTTCGCAAACAAATTAAAGTTGAATAGCGTCTGCAACAAGCTTTCAGTATATTTAATTTTGATTTTTTAGATATCGAAACCAGACAGGTAATCAGTCAGAGAAGGATCTGTGATAGGCTCAAATGAAGTGCCGATGTCAGTAATCATAAATGGGACTATTTGCCTCCGACACCTTCAAGAATCTGCTCAACAACGGGTAAGACCATATTATTTTTAGAATGTTTAAATCATTGGATCACATAGATATGAGGTTTTGCTTTGGAACTCCTACAAAGCGGCTTAGCCCCTTAGAACATCAAATTTGGCACTCCTTTCAATGATCATAAATAGAAAGTGCAAATTGAAAATCGTAACTCCTACACCAAAGCAGCTAAGAACATCTGCATTGGCACACACGTTGCTTGTTATATTGTAAATAGAAAGTGATAAATAAACACCACCAAGATCAAGTCAATAAAACTTATCTTCATTTACACAGTTAAAACTGTGAGTTATCACACAATGCGAAGGTAAAATATTTCTATCTTTCAGTAAATATGACGCACATGATTTTGCAGAGCCGCAACAAAATCCTCAAGTTGCTAGCCAGCAGCACTTGGAGCAAATGCAAAGAAACGTCGCTGGCAACATACATGACGATTGGCAGGCCGGTTCTTATCTATACCGCGGCAATTTGATCGTCTGGGACAAGTAGGACCCAGTGGATGAGACTGCAGACCACCCAAAACGCATCTCCAGACGGCAACAGGATTTCTTCTGATGTTACCAATGGATCACCCACACCATGAGACTTCAATGCTGCCAGTTAGAGAGCACAATTCCATGCTCAGCACGCAGTTCCCAGTTGGATGCCACTGTAGTGGCCACCCAAATGGACACCTGCTCGCTGAAGATCCGCCTCCCAGACACGTGAAAGGGGTTCTTCTGGAAATATCCGTCAAGATCCAGATATACACCACCAAAGAACTGGATTCTGATGCCTAAAAAGTGGTCTTAAACGACATTCACCCAGAGGCAATTAACACCTTCGTCAACTCTCGCCCTGTGAATGCCACCACCCATAGCAGAGGAGGAGCTCTAGTTCGCGTTTATCTCGTGCCACTCTGGTTCTATTAAAGTCTGTATATTGTAGCAGCCTAAACTCCATGCTATCTAGAATTGACCCAGAGGTACTCAACCCATCTTTTCACTTACCCTCTAAAACCGACTCATCTAACACCTTTTTCCCTTTGATCCGAACCTGTCGAAGGTGCGCGTTGAACCGATCTTGCAAGGGTTGAGTAACCGCAACAACAACAACAACATGATTTTGGTGCATCATAATAGTTAGCCTTATTTTAAGACAGTTATGTGAAAAATTTAATTTGCAGCTTGAATTCAAAAAGCGTGATAAGGTTCCAAAAATTTCGAATTGGATTACTTCGTTCGGCACAAATCTCAAATAATATATACTGTATATGTATGTAAGTACATGCGCCTATAGTACATAAATAGTTCTCTATCAGAAAAATCCACTATGCTCGCTAGTATAAGGTATTTATTGCCATCCTCTATTGTTTAATAAAATACAACGAACCAGTTCAATTAAACACACACACATTTACATTCGTACACATATATAGTATATATATACATATGTGCATGCAGATTTGTGAATGAAATAGTGAAATGCAAAAGAAAAAAACATTGCTCAATTGACACATTTCAATGCCAATAACAACGTAAAAAGGGCATACACGAACTTGTTGAACTATTACACATACACACACTCACATTTACACCTACGCTAGAAGTATGCACAACCGAAATTTGAAGGCCAATAAAGTCATTGCAAATAAACACCTACAAAAGTGTTGAATGCACACATACATACACATTTATACATATATGTATGCATGTACATATGTACGTATGTATTTGTGTTATGCACGCAGTCGTAAAAGTGCAGCCGCAAAAATTGCATTTACTAGGCTGATAGTTGTAGCTCAAATAATCCAAACGTGCGGTCAAATTCACTTTCATTTCTGCACACCGTTATACACAGGTATCTATCTATAGTTTCACTGTATGATGCTACAATAAAAAAAAACTGCTAAAAATTAAAATCACACTCGTATTAAATGGCAGAACAAGTTTGGTTATAAAAAGCGAAACTGAGCATACAAATCAAAAGTATAAAAATACAGTAAACGAATAAAGAGAGAAAAAAATTATAAAATGGCGTTGCAATATACCACATACATATATGTATATTATATGTATGTGTCTATATAACTATACACGCCCATACATAAATAAATGCAAAACATAGACGAGTCTGTTCAGTGTTTTTAAGTTTATATGTAAATGCATATGTTGCATGTGTGTAGTAAGTATTGTAAGTATGTTAGAGTATGCAAATGAAATTGAAAAATGCCGCCGCAAGCATACAAAATTTATTATTTTTCCACTTAATTAAAAAATATTGCACCCAAATACCAAATACTTCAAATGTAAAGAATTGCACAAATACACAGAATTGCACTTAACCCAGCAAGCATTTGGTATTGATGCATCTGAAATTCAATTTAGAACAAAGAAAATAGCGAAATAAAAAGAATAAATAACAGAGAATCTCACTTCCCTACTGTTTTTCGAAAACCAAAACAAAAAAGAAACAAAACACAATGTTTCAAATAACTTTTTTGTTTGTTTGCGTTTTGCCGGCTCGAGGCTAAGGGGTACAAAGCTCCACGTCGGATAGTGCGGACGTGTAAATCATTTGCCCTGAAGACGGTTACCGCAGTGTAACCGAAATATATTGGAGAAAAGTAAATCGTTTGTATTTACTAACACCAAACACTCCCTTGACCTCGAGCCGGCAAACCACAAATTAAAATTGGAAAGGTCGCTACGAAATCATAATTGTTTCAAATAACTTCAAGTTTATTTTTAGCTATAAATTAATATTTTCAGCTCTTAAATAATTTCCTGTTAGAGACTGTAACAATTTTAATTTTTTAATAAAAAAACTCACGAATATCGAGTCATTTAAGTTTGAAGTTGACCTTAAGGAAGGTTGTTTTGGAACAGCAGTTTATTCTAAAATTGGAATTAAGTATTACTTTCACATCAATATACTAACAACAAATAGTAAAATTTTTTTTTTAAGATAGTAGACAATTTAGAAATTGTGTGAGAAATAATTGGAGTTTCATCTTCAATCCATCTTTGTTCTGCAAAGATTTGTTTTTATAGCAGTACTGCACTCTGAGCCTCTCCCTTGGTATTTTTGAAAGAAGGCAGCGTTTACAAAAACTTTTTATTAGTTCTTTAATTTTGGGCATTTATTGAACACATTCGATTGCCAGAAAATCGATAAAGCAAAAGAAGTTGCTTTCAGGATCCACATCGCATCATTACAGAAGTTCCAAGCTTTGGAAAGCAAATTTAAAAATTCCAAAAATGAATAGCCTGGCATCCCAGCAAAATTCCTGTTTGTTTCTGTGAAGCGCTTTGCTCTTTTGCCACATTCGCCGCGGTCTGCAAATTTGAATTTTTTTTGTTAATTTTTATAGTATTTGTTTTTGGTTTTTTTTTTGCCAGCTAGAATGAGTTTTTCTGTTGTTGATTGCATTTTATTCGATTTGCGCTTACTTTCGTTTACTACTCGTTTTAAGGCCGATGGTTGTATTGCGACGATGGTCAGCATTGTTGTACTACATCCTCCTCAGAGTTGTTGCGCTCAATGCTTTGGTCAGAATTTTATTCTCTACCACCACTGCTGCTGCTATCATTGCGAATGGAAAAAAAGTTAGCAAAAAATGCATTACAAGAACAACTCCATTTTTTGCTTGCTATTCGCGTTTTACGACACATAATTCGCCTACTCAAACACCAAACATGCAAGCAAAAACAAAACAAAAAAAAAAAAAAAAACATTTTTTTTAAGTAAAATAACTCACAGAATGTACATACATCGGCATGTGTTAATATTTTGTTTTTGTTTTTGTTTTCGTTTTAGTTATATTACCACTGCTGCCCTTGCCCTCAGCGTTGCCAGCTTTTACGAGTTGCATTCGATTTTATTTTATTTTTTTTGTTTTTATGAGCACGCTATGTTCATTTTGTAAATTATTTTATGTTTTTCTGTAATGGTGTGTTTTTTGTGTGTGTAACTGGTTTTTTATAGGCATTTCGCTGTAACCATGTTCTTTGGCATTGTTGTAATTGTAAATTTTGATGCTGACTGCAGCAGCGGCGCGGTGGTGGTGGCGGTGGCGGTGGCGGCGGAGTGTTGTAAAATCCTTTCGCTTTCATGCATGAATTGTAGGGAAAATGTGTACACGACGAGCACAACGGCATATAAATAAAACAAATAAAAACAAACAATAAATGTAGTAAAATAAACTAATAACCAGATGAAAAGCGAAATGATAGAATAAGTACAGAAAGGCGTTGATTCGAGTGGTTTGTGCTAATGAATACTTTGATGAAGCCACCTCTGTAACAGGAGGAAAAGAATAGGTGGATTTGTAGAGTGATGTAGCGCGAGACAAATTTTATGCGCTAAGTTAAACAAAGGGCAAGTAATATCTAAATTCATACTCATTTAGCTACTAGAGAGCATTTACATGAATGCAAACTTTTACTAGGGTTATCAATTTATTTCAGCTTTGGGGGGAAAAAATTGTTTAGAAGACAAAATTGTGGGAAAACAAGTAAGGAAGAGCCTAAAAGCCAGGATTCACTATCTTAATTAATGAGCAAAACTACGTTGAATAAAAGTAATTTTAAAACGATATTTAAATAAAATTGCAGGTTGCTGTAAGTGACAACTTAATTTGTGTCACAAAGGCATATATCTTTTTTAGTATATCGGTAAATCTGCAAAATCTGTGTAAATTAGAAAACGATGGACTTCGGAAAATAAATAATTCACAAAAAATGGAACGCAAAGGAAGCTGTGTGACTGAAATTTTCTCAACGTGGTAAACGCATGCTATGTACTTTCAGTTTTAGGGTGTAAGTGCTCAACTTATAGTGGTAAAATTTAAAAAAATCGTCATTTTTTTCTTTTTTTAAAGACAATTCCGCATAGAAAACAATTTTTTTAATATTTCTTTCAGTATTCTTGTTGTTTTAACTCGCGGAAAAATCCATCCCCGGTCAGCCTAAATATATATCTGATGCGTTGATCTCCAAATAGCAGCTACATATAATGTATACGGGTTCTGTGTACAAGGTCAGTGTTCAGAACAGCCAGCAGGGAAAGTAATGCAAGATCTGTGCTGCTATAGAGAGATTTTTATATTCATATAGTGGTTTTCAATAACTAAGTTTTAAATTCTATTTGTGCATGAGAAACAATCATAAAAAGCGTAATTGATCACTCTGTATATTCTGTGCAACCGACAAATGTTGTTTGCATTGCCAGTTGTATTTGAACCAACCAAATAAAAGTCCTTAGCGCTTTGTAGTAAATCCACAATATGATACATATGTATATAAATACATACCCTTGCACATACAAAAATGAAGCGTACATGGCGTCTATATATTGCATAGTCTATGTATGTGAATACTTAGGTGGCACAATTGTGAAAATTTTGCATTTGTCAAAGCTAATTGTTGTTTTAGCTGTTTAGCGATTTACTTGATTTTCTTGTGTATGTATATATTCTCTTTCAATATTTATATGAACGCAATAAAAAAGTTTTGTTTGCCTGCACGTCTGGATGCTTTTTTCATTCCTACTGCTGATTGTTTACCGCCGATGCACAAGAATTTTGCTATGGTTTATTCATCTACCCAACATAGTAAATGAAAGCTTTCTGCCCTTTATAGTATTCTATGTGTTGTTTTTTTTTTTATTTTAAAACTCTTAAATATTGAAAGTGATTTTTAACAGCAAGCAATTGCTATATTTAAGGTAGAGTTTAGCGATCAATTTTGATGCTGAAATTCACCAATATTTCTCCAACTTTCATTTAAATTGTTCCTTTTTTCGGTTTTTAGGTAGGGTTATATTGATGGGATTTCATTAAGAATGTATGAAATAAATTGTAAACCGATAAAAATTTGGTTCCAAAATATTTCAAAAAAGTTATTTAATAATTTAACAGTATGGAAAATAAACGCAAATGTATCAACATTAATTTTAGTGAGAATGGCTGACAAATTGAGAACCAAAGAAATGTTGTTAGGGTTGCGATCTTTCGAAATCAATTACAAAAAATGTTATTCAAATAAAATATCTATGTATTCAAAATAACAGTAGGAAAATCAAATGAAATGTGATTGAAATAGATCTGCAATGAAATAGATAAAATGATTGATGATTTAAGTAAATATTTTTCCATATTGTAAGTTCAAGGAATTTGAAATGGTTCATCTCGCCAAGGTGAAGGTCCATAGTTATATTTTGAATAGCGTTGCCATCTGTTTAATTAAATTATAGACTTAATCTCACTTAAAGTTTGTTTTTTATGTCTTAGATATCTGACAGCGCCTTTTTCCAAGTTTTTTGGATAGATGGCAGCCCTACGTTAAAGTATTGTGCACTTTCAATACTCTTTCGTTTAAAATATGGAGTTCGTTTCGATGAGGAGAAACCTATATATAGTTGCCACTCGTTTGAAAAGTCTAGCTCAATTAAATTATACACAAGTTAAATGGAATATTAAATCATACCCAGATTTTAAGGAGGGTTGCCACCGGTTTGAAAAGTCCTGAGAGAAACCGAAATGCGTTTTCGGGACTGCCATTCCAACAATAACAACATATGTGGCAACAGAGGTTAATATTAGCTATTTTTACAAAATTTTTTACAGACTTGCTTTTCGTTTTTTTTTGCAAGCAAAACTATTCCTTTTTTGCAAATATTGAAAACGACTAAATGTCATAATAAAAATTACCCGTTTTTTGATTTCTCTAATTTCAGAGCAAGATCCAATTTGTACGGGTATGCCTTCCCTTTAATAACTAGTTTACCATTAGCTATTTTTTTATGCAAGTACTTTCACATAAATGCACACATACACGTGCAAATTAGCGAAATCTACCTAGGTACAATATATAGCTTTGTCCACATGAGGCTATGGCAGCAGCTTCAGTTTGCCGGAAGAACGTAATAGAAACAATAAATAACCCGAAAGACATGCGAAAAACAATAAAAGTTGCAACAACAGACACAATAACAATAAAAACCTCACCGACAGTGCTGAAAAAGAGACTTATTTAACAAAACAAGAATTCAAAAATAAAAACATCATATTCAGAGCCAAAACAAAAACAAAAAAAAAAGAAGGGGAAAAAAAGAAAAGCACAAAAAGATAATAACGCTGCAATGGTAAAAACAACAACAACATCAAAATCAAGTATGTGGAGTTTTGCGAAGCAGTAACAGAATAAAGCAATTTATGAGCTTTTTGTGTTTTAAGGGTAATATTTCAACACGCCAACAGTGAGTCGACATTCGCAGATATAACCAAAAAAAAAAAACAACAAGAATTAAAAACACAATAAAAGTAGTAATGGCAATTGCGATAACAAATAAAAATTGTACTTATATGAATATGCAGGTAGGTATGAATGGCAATTCACAAGTCTCGCAAGGGCAATAATAAAAAAAAATCATATAAATTTATATGGAAAATAGAGCTATATATCTTTTAAGTTACTTGCATTACAATACGCACATGTAAATGAACTAGTTAGACCTGCTTTCAAAACTGACTGCTCTATTTGGGCAGCTTTTTTTTTGGAAATGTACCGGGTGGTCTAAATACAAGTATGACTAATGAAAATTTCAAATTGTACCTTATGCAATGTCTCCATGAAAGTGAAATAAAGCTATTATAGCGAGATGATTCCACTTGAAAATATAGTTGCTCACACGTTCAATTAACACAAGCTTTCCTGTGTTTAATTTAAGTTTTCATGTTTAAATTTAAATTAGTTTTTATGCCCATAGTTTGTAACTATTTTTTACTTCTTTTACCCCTACCAGTTTTCTGTATATGTATGTACATACATACCATACGTAAGAATGTGTATGTGTAAAATTTAATTTTCCATAATCTCATGCAATTTAAAATATTTTGTGTGTTTCTTCATTTAATTTTGATAAAACATCCATTAATTCATTAAAATTGTATTAATTAAATTTTACTTGTTTTATGTAAGTTATTAAAAATGGTTCTTCACGTGATGTCAGAATTACGAATTTTCCAAAAGCAACTATGGTAGATGTCGTTCGTAAATTACGTAATACTTTTTTGTTTGACACTTTTTAACTCCTTATAATGACTAATGGTGATTTTATATTAGACATCGACGGCGAATTTATAGAAGGTGATGGCATAAGAGCATCTGATTTGATTTTTTTTTATTCAGCTACATGTATTTTGTTTTTGTTTTTGCGTATGAGCTTTCATAAACCGTAAAAGCAAAAAAAAAATGTATTTAAATTTTGACAACTCCTACGCAGAAACAAAAACAAAATACATAGGAATTTTGTAGTTGTATTTATAACACCACCTTGTATGGATTCGCTTTGGCATCGACCATACTTTCCATATAAGCATAAATCGCATGATTTTTTATATTTAGAACTGAAAACTAGATTCTTAGTTATATAGTGAAAAGTCAACTTTTTCATTCATCGTTTAATTTTATTACAATTAATCAGTACAGTATATTCTGTTAGATAGACAAGGATTATTATGTTAAAAAAGGCCGTTTTTGCCGGTTAATATGCGGTTTATATATTCGAAACAGGTGGAGCTGTAATTCATTGGATGTATTTGCATTCGTATCTATGCGTAGGGGGGGAATAATCCTATAGGCTGCGCTTAATTCGAGATATTTCTAAAAACCTAAATATTATATTAAAAATATAATTATTTTGTTTGAAAATTTAACTAAACTTTAATTTCGTATCTATAAAAATCCCATTCACAGTTGAATTTGTTCCGAAAACTGAGGAAATCGGTTTAATACATTTGGGGTATAGAAATTGCATTATTTTTATACATAAAATGAATATATTAAATCATAATCGCGATCTTTCATCTTTTACCTCGTGTAGATTTTATAAAACGTCAATGTAGTGAAACAAATTTAAAAAATTCTTTTTTTTTCATCAAGGAATCTTTATTACCATACAAAATACCCAAAATTTTAATATATTTTTTAAAGATTATTTATTTCATAAACTAATTTTTCGACCTAATTTATTTATATCAACAATGATGGTTAAAATCAGTGCCAGTTTTTTTATGAAAGTATTGAAAAAAGACAACAACAGCATAGGGCGGTCGAAAGTGTGACTGCTATTTCAAGATCGACACATCTCCTAATCAGATTTCTTTCTAGTCTATGCCCGGGCTTGAATTAGCAACCTCTGACTTATAGGAAGGAAGAGGGAAAAATCAATAGCTTTGTGAAATTAAAAACAAAAAAAGGTTTGTCTGGATTGAATAAAAATAACTACCGAAGGAAAGAAGGATAGGTGGGAATGAAATGACAAAAAAGGCACAATATTTGAAACCAAATGCCATTAGGTGTACGGGCTTCAATTTTAGGTAGCAACAGTCATATACCGTTAAATTTTTTAAGGAATTCTCAAACTAAAGAAACTTGATCTGTCATAATATCCATATTGAAAAAATTTAAATCAATACAAACATAACAATATACATATGCATAAACAAATTTTGGGGGGTAGGGGAATCTTGAAGTTTAATTTTATTAAAAAGTGCGGAAAATTTTCGATAAACCTCTGAAGTGCTCTTAAATCAATAATCCGATTAGAAATCGGAATCGGCCGGCCAATTACTATGTACATTTGCATTTCTGATCTCAAAAAAAAAAAAAAATGATTTAGCAATATCTCAAAAAACCGTTATAATTTTTTATATTTTGGCTTTTTTATATATTCGGCTCGGCAGATAATTTTAAATATGAAATGATGATTAGATGTCAAAGGCCAGATTTGTTTTTAATTGTAAAATTCGATTACCCAATAGTTTCAAATACAAAATATTCTAAATAAAATTACTACGGAATTAGTTGAGTATAGTTCAGTTTTGTTTTAATGCCATCTACCAGTCTTTTATCTTTTATCAAAATAAGCGTAATGTGTTTTTTTTTTTGGTATCAGTAATCCAAAATCAAATAGTTTCCAATTAAAATTCACATCATAGCTCTTTGGTTTTGGAAACTAGAAAGATCGTTACCCATTTCAACCGATCTTTGGTGAATAATTGAAGCACTGCGATTAGTTTTAGCATACCGCCCCATTCTGCAGCTTCTGTTTTTTTTCAATTCTTGCTTTTTATCATCTTTTTGTACATTTTTTACCTATTACACTTTCCTGCAGTTGCCCGCTGACTCACTTTCTCATTTGAAATCATTTTATTTTATGTAATTTTCTTGAGCTGAGCGAATTACAGCAAAATTGTTTTAGGCAACATTTACCTTGCCATCCAGCGATTTGCAGTGGCCACAAAGGGCAAACTACCTGATCCTTAAAAATTTCTTGCAGCTTTGCACCTCTGCTACATCTACAGAGTGTAAATACTTATACATACATACATATGTACCTGAACACGCACACACACACACACACACTGCCATCATCTTTGTTCATCGTTCATCTCTCTTCAATTCTCTTTCTTACCAATTTTCCCTCTTCACTCTATTCGTTTTCGTTGACCTGCCCGCCAGAAGGCTGTACCAGCACTTTAACCAAAAACATTTTAGCCAGGTTAGTTGATGCTGTGTGACTCAGGCTGTTTTCTTCACTTCTCTCTTGTTTTTGTTTTTTATTTGTTTTTGTACCTTTGCATGATTTTATTGCATTTTCCCTTTTTTCATCTCTCTCTGTGCTTTTCATCATCTCGCCAGACAGCCTGCGCCATTAAATATTCACAAAGACTATAAATCATTTAGGTTATGTTGCAATTTCGACAATGTTATTTTTTTCCATTACCATTTTCATTTTCCTTTTCGGTTTCTGTTTCGGTTTCTGTTTCGGTTTGTGTTTGTGTTGGGCAGGGGCAGGACCATGGTAGCGTGTATGAAGGAGTAGCTGCAGCAAATTTCTTGACAAGGTTTCTTGTTTATGGGCGTTATTTTCGTTTTTTATTGTTTTTGTTGAGCCATAAAATTGCCGACAGAGCGCTTTTGGTATACATACATGCAGTATGTATGTGTGCATTTGCAAGTGTAGAGTGGGATACCCTGCAAACAAATTTTTCTCGTTCTTCACAATTTGAAAGCATCTATTTTGTATCCGCTTTTTCGTTGTCAATGTGTACCCAAAAAAATCTGTTTAAATAAATAATACTCTAATATCGATTGTAAGACTTTGATTTTGACTCGAAAAATTTCGAAAAAAAATTACTAAGTGCTTTTAAATTTTTTCAAAATATTTCTTCAGCTTTGGCTTATAGCTGTAGATTGGAGTGTCAGGTTTGTTATTTTCGACTACCCATAATGCAAGTTCTACATTGGAAAAAAAGTTGTATTTCGGATTCGGATAATATCTGTTTGCTACAGTGATTTATTTTTGTTTTTCACTAAAGTTTTTATCTATATAACTAATATAAGATAAAATTATAAAAAAGTCAATAGCATGATCAACATTTTTTTAATAATCGATAACTATAGATTTATGTAGACTTATATTATTAAAATATTTCAATAATAATTCCGTGTTAGACAAATATTTGAGCCTTTTTAAGACTTTTACCTTGAGACTGATATTATAAAAGCCTTTCTTTAATTGTTATGAGTTAGAGAAATTTTTTCATTAATGGTTTTGAGTGTGAAAGAATTTTTTAAGCTTATACTGCAAAATTAGTTCGTGATCATTTTGGCAAACGTTCGAGGCCATTTTGATAATCGATTCCGAAATGGTGCTGAACTAGTCTTGGACTTTGTTCGAAATAGTTCCGTACTTCAAGACTTAAAAAATGTTTTCGATTTCATAATTATTATGGAAACACATTTACAATATAAGTCCCAAGATAAAAATCTTTTAAAGTCTTAAACAAATTTGTCTTACTCAAAATAATGATGGGCATACTTTTATAATATAAGTCTTAAAATAATAGTTACTCTTGACTTATTTTATGCATCGCGTGGATAATTATCAAGAAAAAACTTCAATTATTTATGTCTCAAAATAATAGTTATCGAAGACTTAAAAAAATTTTCTCACTGCCAATTACAACCAAAAAAATTTTGTAATTTCAGTTTCAAAATTATGGTATCTAAATATATCATGCTATAAATAATTACCAAAGGACTTTTATAGTTCTTACGAAAATTTGGATGACTTTTTTAAAACTCAACCATCACATCATTATTGTTCTGGATCTCTATTTTTATGCAAAATATTTCTCATTAATATTTTTCCTTATTTAGTTTGAACTACAACTAAATAAGGATCCAAGTTTCAAACTTTATAAGAAATAAATTGTGGGTTTTTTATAAGGATTTTTAGAAAATTTTCGAGCAAGAAGTTTTGTATGCCTTTTAATTCTAATATGATAAAGAGCATGTTGGAAGTAGCTAAAAATTTGCCTGGGTTGTTTTTTTTGCTGACGCATTTAATTCCTTTTAAAAAAATATAGTAATGTGGTCGTAATTAAGATTGCCGGCCTTCCATTCGGATACGATGATAGGGTAATTTTTTTAAACTCTTATGATTTTTTTTAAAAAGCTTTATCAATCTTTTTATTGTATCTGGATAGCTCTGTTCATTCATAGCACTGATCCCATCGAAAGTCCCACCACTTTTTCTAGCTTTCATTGTTATCTCAATTAGATAATCCAGATTAGATGCCTAGCTCGTCAACTCATTAAATCATTATCGATTTGGATAATTTTGAAAGTAGAAAATATCGAGAAGTGCTAGAGTACATGAAACATAAAATAAGCTACACAACGGATTCTTTGTCAATTTAGTGTGCATATCTTATCTCTATTTTTACAAAATTTTACTTTAATGAGGGTATTTTAATAATATTTCCATATTTTCTATTTTTTTCAATTTGCGGTAAGCATTAAGCAAAATTTTACAATTCTTTCTACGACTTCTTCAATCATTTATCGTATCCTTAGGGAGTCGCATGCTCGCTTACTATAGTTAAACGCTCTAAAAAAATTGACAGGTGTTTCGTAATGTTGAAATTGTTGGGCATTGACGGCCACTCAGGAATCTCCTAATTTTTTTGTTCTCAAACCAACTAAAATTGTATTGTTGGAAAGCAAGATTTTCATCTAAATGTTTGTTATTGAATTATGGTGATATGTTTTTTTGAGATTATTCACTCTTTGAGACTAATAATCGTCATAATGCTCAGTAATTTAATTTTCACTTTTTCAATTTAGAATTACATTAAATGTTTTTTTTTTGTTGAAAATCTTGTTCATTAAACAATAAATTGCTAATCTTAATAGTCGTATATTTATTTGCTGGTTTAGCAGCATTCCCTTTTAATTTTGTTACGTTGCTAATAGCATATCTCTGTTATATTTATGTATGCATGTGCTATTTAAGAAAATTGCATTCCACGCTAATTAGGAATAATGTTGGCACATTTGGCCACGTTCAATGGTCGTCGTACTCGAAACATTTGTGAGCGCCCACACACTACATACCTTTGTACGTTTGAGAATGTGATTGTATGTTTTGCGCATGCGCGTAGGCAATAGAAATTACATACTATATTTGGTACATACATACAAAGGCATGTGTGCCATAAGTGCCATTTCTGTTGTGGCATGCAACAAATTACGTTACAACTAAATATTTGCTTTTTTGTGCATGCCGTTGAGTATACAATTATTTCAATAATTTTTTTTGTCCACCAGTAAAAATTATACACTATATATATGAAAAAAGGTTATAACCCTTGATAGCGTTGACTTCTTGATTTCGATCAAGTTTGTGGTAAATTTTAGACATTTCATTATTCAATTATACCAAATTTCAGTACCTCAGTTTGCTGTATGCAACTTTTTTACTTATTGTTTATACTATTGTCACCGAAATGCCATCCTCAAGTGCGAGTATCGTGACCATTATCGTTATTTCAGAATTCGTAATTAAATAGTCTGTATATAATACATACATACACTTGCTTAATAAGTACATATATCCAAATTTATTGTTCCGTAAAGTTGTTTAGGCCACCTTTTCGCAGTTTGCCGCTTCGTACTTTTACAGGTACTACCATTTCGTATTCACTAAAATCGCTAATTTGCACATTGTTTTTGTTTAACGTTGGAGTGTTGTATTTGTATTCCATTTGATGATATATCTCGGCCACACATTTTCTTTGTTTCCGCTGCGATCGTTTGCTTAAAGTTTATTATTTTTTTAAGTTTAATATGAAGTTTTTAGGACTCACTAAAAAAATTTTCATAGCACTCAAATTGTATGTATGTAAAAAAATATAAATGTAGACATATTAATGCTTTTAGTAATCTCCTTTATTTAAAAATGCATTGATATTGTGCAAGTCTTCATTAAGGGAATATAAATTTCGGCAGTGATTGGCTCATAAGGATCTCTTCTTAATACCAAACCCCAATCAGCCCCAATAGCGATTTTCTGTAAACGTTTCGAGTTTAAGATCTTTGCGCCAACATTTGGGGTAATCAAGGATACCATCAGGATGAAATGTATTCCCATTGCTCAAGATATTCTGTAATCATTCATATAAAGTTCCAGTATAATTTTGGTATGAGTTCAAGTTAGGGCCGCAATTTTTTATGCCTTCGTTCCACACTTTGGGATAATGAGCTTTAGCCTACAATCGCAATTGGTTTCGACTTTGTAACACTTGTTGGAGTCAAGTACTGTTGCGTTCTCTACACTAAATTTGTTTAGTTTTTGTGCCGACAAATAAGCTTTTGTACAGTACTTTTCCAGTAAAATCTTGGAAAAGTGTCAAATAGCAAAATTTCTCTCTAAAGGGAGAGTAAAAGGAATTTAACTTCCATGAAGTATGAGACCAGAAAACAACAATTTTCCTGTAAAATCGTCAAACAGTTTTCCTTCAAATTAAAAATAAACTTAATTTCGTTCAAATGCTACAAAATGACAAACTTTAATATTTTTAGCTATAAATTTGTCAACTTACAAATTTTGTTTAGTTTTGCGCAAGAACTGATCGTTTGACACTTGCAACTTCATTCTCTACACAACTCCACGAAAATCGCTCTCATTTACAGGATTTTGATGTGAGGAAAATCTAGTGACTTCCTGTAAGTTCGGCCAAAAGGAGTACAGCAACAGAGCTATTTTGTGAAGTACTTTAGGCAAAGTTCTTCTGTGTGTGCCAAAAATGAATCTGAGTTCTACTCATCACCCTTAGATTTTGCCCAAGCTCTCCCCCAAAGGGTCAAATCTCTAGACTCATAAAAAATGGAAACTAATATTGTTTCTTACGGTTTTTGGTATGACGAAAAAGAATCTGGGATCAAAATTTATTCTTTATCCTTAAATTTTGCCCTAGCACCCCCCAACACCCCCTTAAGTGTCAAGTTTTAAGAATTTATGAAAAATTCAAATTTAGAATCGTATGCTAGCTTTTTTGGTGTTCTAAAAATTAATCTGAAGTTTAAATTTACCTATTACCCCTAGTTTTAAGATCCATCCTGACTAGTCACCGATATTGGGGTGGTATTCCCCACTCTCCACCTATAATACCTATAAATATAATTCAAACAGCTAAGAAATATCGCTCATTAGGGTATAAGTTTATGTGTTTTGAAAGAAATTTTCATCAACTATCGTCAAGTTTTCGACTTAAAAAACAAAGTTAACAAGAGATGAAAAAACTTGTTCTAAGACACACCAACTTATGCTAGGTCGGAAAAATAGAATTGCATGTATTAAATTTAAATATCGAACAGGATTATTGAATAGCATAAAATACGACCCAGTTGCGTTACAAAGCAAATCCGTTTATATTTGGTTTTTAACTAGAAATTATGACTGGTGCGTAAAAAAAGATGTGAATTGTGCTAAAAAGTGGTATCAAGCTTGCATAAAAATTGCATCGAAAAAGTCGCACTTACCCAATTGGTAACATTATTATTTCTACTTTAACACGTCTATTCTGCACTTTACCGGACATTTTGTAACCGGCAAATTTTATTACCGAAAAATGTTACCACTTCTTCTAACCGGCATTCTTGCACACTGGTAACGCTGTCAACAGTGTAAAACTCACCATACGGTGTTTGCTTTGGTGTGGTGTGAATTTTAACACAAATTTTACAAGCGAATCACAATGGAGATGAATAAGTGAGTGATTTACTAAAGTAAATTTAATAAATTATTATAATATCATTAATTTTTAATTGCAGAAAATACGCAAGGACAACCCAGCAGCAATTACGTTGGTATGTAGCCTCAGTAAAGGACCGTCCGGAGCTGCTCCAAGGCAAGAACACCCCGAAGGCACCGAAAGTGCATGCTTCTTACGGCATTCGAAAATTCTGTTTAAAAATTTCGTTTGGTAAACTAAATGGATCGCTGTTGTTCCGAAGACTTTTCAGTTGCTGTCTACGTAGGGATATTTCATCATCCTCCTCATCAATCAGCAGTAACATTACCAAAGAAGTCGCCATTATGTTTTTAATATTGAAAACTCGTATTGCAATTAGTTTAATAAAAAAATCAACGTTTAATACTTCACTACTCTTTAATTTATTACAAAAATGTAAATAAACGTCAGATGTTTTCTAGTAGTTACCACCTAGTGCGGTGGTAATAAAATTTTCCGGTAATAAGAACGTGCAGAATACCAAAAGGGTTTAAAAGTTGCCGGACGTTTTTATTACCGGTAATAAAAATGTTGTTACCGGTGCAGAATAGACCCGTAACTATCTGCTGGAACGAAGATTCATTAAAAATGAAATGTGAGTAAAAAATGTGAAAAAATAAAGGATGTAATTAAGGCTAGATATGATTTTCGGAATACAAATCAGAACAGAAACTTTATAATCAGTGAGTTTCATAACAATAATTTGCAGAACAACACAAATTAGCTGGACATTTTTCACTGACATGAAGTTTCGGTCCGAAATTTAATACAAATCATGTAATTTCTTTTACTCGTAAGGAACGTCTTTAAAGGTAAAGGGAATCACAAGTGGTTTTAGCACCACAAGCGTAAAAACTTAAAACACCTCATACTGAATATATATTAACACTATGTGCATTTATATATATTTACAGCTTTCTAATATTTATTTTTTAAATCAATTTATTTTGCCGCCCTTTCACTTCTCAACTAAGTGCTAGGAGCATTAAAACTATTTGCCTCGTCTAGAATTGCCTTCAACTGATTTGATCCCCTTTCATTCCCATTTAACTGTAGAGTTCTTGAAGTTATAGCACACACATACATGCACATACTATATGTGCATATATAAGTATATTAAATATTGCAAAGGGCATTTTTATTCTTTATTTCTTTGGCAACTTTTCTCCCTTTTTTGGCAAAAAAATAAAAATAAAAAATATGTCAAACCAATGCCAAAATTTGCTTTCAAAAAATCGCGATTTTATATTTGAATTAATACATTTTCTATGGATGTATATATAGATGAGTGTACACACAAAAAAAAAAAAAATGGTGGGATTAATATTTCATTAAAAAGTTTTCAGTACAAACACTTGGCATAGATATTTTGAAATTAAATTTACATAATAAATAATTGAGTGCAAATATTTAAGCTCAAAAAAGGATGCCCTACATCACAAATAGTTTTACAAATAAATACTTTTGTAAACTTCTCCCCCTCTAGGCATGTAAACTATTCATTTTTCGTGTCCTTGCAACACAATCGCAACTAAGTAAGTATTCAAATTCTTCTATCCATTGTATCCATACCATAAGGCTATTTAAATGCCTCTCCAGTTATTTAAGCTAAGAGTAAATAAATTTTATTAGCGATTAACTTTCAAGCCTGGTAGCAATCAAAAACACGACAACAACCAAAACAAAAGAACACATCCATATGCCAGCATCACATTTGCGTTTGTATGCGTATATCAGATGTGCTCCATCAACATAGCCTGCTATTAGGCGCACAAACACATCGTAATTGCGTTTTTAATGAAATTTTGAATTGCTTTCATATAGATTTATCGAAAGAAGCATGACACCATCAATTTGCTTTGTAACTTTTGTATTTTCTTTTTGTTGTAGTAATTAGTGTTGCCATGAAGTTTTCAAACATTTGTGATTAGATTAAAAATTCAAAACTTATAATTAATGTTGCATTTTAATTAGATTTCCGCTTCAATCGAAAGCAAAGAATATAGTGAATTATAAAACGTAATTTAGTTTCAACATACATTCATTGAGAAAGAATACATGCTACGCGCATAAAGGTTATTTTTATTTTTGGATTTTAAAATTAGAAATAATTAGTTATGATGTAGCTGACAAAATATAAATTTTCATTTTTAAAAAATTTAGGTAAATCTTTGAGTCATATTGGTACGAAAAAATGCATACATTTTGTCTGGTAGAAGACGCATGACTGCCGTTTTTTTTGTTTTGGAAATTTTTGTAAGCTTTTTATAAAGATTTGGGCCTACCAAAATGCCATAAACACAGAACGACATTTTTGGGAAAAAAGTGGACCGCGAGAGAAGTGCTTATGTCCAAATGACTTAGACTGTATTGGCAATCGTGCGTATGTTCTGATAAGATATGTATATGAAAATACCGAAACAGGCGAAATGGGCTGATGTCGGAATTGCTCCTCTTTCCATTTCCGGACTCAGTAAATTCAGTGCATCTGAGACAGTGCATTACATAATTTACGAATAGTCAAATAAACTACAAGGAAACTACTTTGCCTTTCCATTTGATTGACGATGCGGTAAGTGGTAAAGAGTTGTATATTTATATAATCTTTTCATTGCCGCCTGAGAGTGCGCCATATCCGACTTTTTCAGAAAATATTTTGGAATTTTGCATATGTTCTTCCGGTTATTAATAATCTGAAGGGATTGACACCCTCCTTCGGACCCCTTGCAGTCCATCTATCGTTTACGCAGTTTCCAGCAATGCGGTTGCTCCAATTTTTTCGGAAGGGACCGAAAGAAAATTAGGCGCTTCTTTTCGAAGTATTAGTAGTTTGGATCTATTCTAGGTAATGCAGGTATACGAATTTTAGTGAAGTTCGAATAATTTTCGATTGAATTCAGATGTACTTGGAATAAACGAGCTTTTCTTAGAGAAGGTGCAGTTTGTGAAGATTCGTCGTCGCATTTTTGTGTATTATTTTTTCCATATTTCGGCCTTTTTAACTTGCTGTAGAAATACGAACTTCTAAGATTTTACTTGACGAACGTATTCGGCGATGTTATTCTATGAAATTCGAATTTTTATTCGTAGCAGTTCCGACTCAGAGCAGATAATTTCGTAAAATCTCAGAAAATCGATCTACGGCGGATTCAGTGATCGGGCTGAATAATTTAATCGAGCTTTTCGTAGGTAATAAAGGAATATTCTGCCTGGAAGTGGGTAGCTCGAAGAAGCAATCGGAAAAGTGTTTACCAAAATTTCAATATTTGTTTTTTCCTTCTCGCGGTAATGATTAGATAAAGCCCATCACCTTCTGTGACAGTGAGGCCAATTTATGTGTTAGAGTTATCGCTATGACTATTTATATCGACATATCGTTGCCGATAACCGATATTATTATCAGCATCGATAACTCTTCAATTTCGTCTAAGTACACGCCTGTATTCGTATTTGGATTTGCATTCAAAGTGGGAAAAAGGAAGGAGTTATAAGCAAAAGGCCTGCCTACCCCAGAATGAGAATAAAATTTAATTGATAATTTTTTATGAGAAACAATCCCAATCGCAAGACATTCCATTAACGTTTTCGAGAGAACAGCTCATAGGAGGAGTTACTTTTTATATGTATGTAACTGGGTGAATTTGTTGGAGAACTGGAAGCACTAGGTGCTATTCTGTATAACCTTATGAAGGTAAGGCCTGAACTAATTTGTTGCTGAGAAGCGTAACTGCAGTAAATCGCTCGCCTTTCTTTCTTCTTCTTCGACGAAACCGCCCGAAATAATCTGTTTTAAACGCCCACATGCACTCAAGTCGCTTATTGTATTTACTGATGCACATCTCATTTGTTAGGCATAACCATCACCGCCCACGTTTCACCTTTTCGCAAATTTAATTTGCTCATTCTCTCATTTCTCGCTATATTCTGAATGCAACTTTAACATACATACATACATACATACATACCTACATTACATAAATAAATGGAATGCATTCGGCCCATTAACTAGACTTTTTGTAAATGGCGAACGTTCAGGCCGAAAAGAATATCTCACAAACTGTCAAACTGATTTATTGAGGAGGTGAACGTAATTTCACATTAAAAAGGTCATGGCCAACTTTACCTGCAGTCAGCCAACCAACCAAGCAACCAACCAGCCAGTCAGTCGAGTTGTGCTCTCCCAGGAAACCACAGAAACATAGTACAACGAATGGCATGGAATGGAGAAGAATCATTAAAAAAACGGGCGTAGAAGCGTAAAAGATGCAGCAGCAGCTATTGGATTGCTTTTGCTTTTGCTTGTTTGGTTAGTTGCAGCGCGAAATTTACTATTCTTTGTTCGAGCTTATTTTTATCATTTCTTCTTGCAGTATTTAAGTGTATGCAACTTTTTGTAAAATGCAAAGAAGAAATCCAGTTGGATGCCAATTGTAGTGAGCGGCCGTGAAGCTCCTATTTTTTTATTGCATTTTACTTATTTACCCGCTCGTTTCTTCTGCACAAACGCGGCTTAAGCAGGCGGGATTCTTGAATTTTTATTCTTAGATTGTTTTTTTGCATTTTGAAATTCTTCTTCGCACTGCATTCGTTTAGTTTATTCTTTTATTTTTGGTTTTTCTTCAAGCGTTTAAGTTCGCTGACAAGGCATTTTTGTGTTGACTTGGTGAAGGCGTTGCAATTGCATTGCAGCTGGTGTGCTAATTGTTTTCGCGAAACTCTACTTCGCCTGTTTCGTATATTTTTGTAAATTTGGCGCGTTAAAATATGCATTGACTACTTTGGCTAAAATTCAGAAAGTGGGTTTCAGTTCGTGTTTGAGTGGAGTAAAAATTATATGTTTTTTGAACGAATTTTCTATTATGATATTTGAAGACAAACAGGTTTAGCGTTGTTCCACCTTCAGTGCAATTTTTTTTTCTCCGGAGTAAGCACCCTGTAGGGAAAATTTGAACAAAGTTCGACGATACATTAGGTAGATTACTAATAAATATCGATCGAAAATGCGGTATTTTAATTCCACATTGTCAGATGGGATTACATGGAACAAGTAGTGATCTAAATTAATAAGCTATTCCAGGATTGCAGTATACAGCTGTTCACTTGTGATCTGACTGGTCGAATTGGGCATTAGACCAGTTTTATGCGGCATATAAACGACGATCATGTGCGCGGACTTGCTTACACTATTGGTGTCTATGTATTCGTCGTTTGTTATGCGCGAACATTACATTGGAAACAAAAACCAAATCTGTGTTGACGCTAATTTATATCAGATGCTTCATCGATTCGCCTCTCGCTAACGGATGGCGAAACGAATACGGCTAATAATTGTTTTTGCGTTTAGAGCGAAATGGACATTGAAATCGGCAGTAAATTTCAAATAAAAAACAGAGACCGACAAAATTCGAACGAATTTCGAAACCGGAAACCAGAGAATGCTTTTCCACAAATTTTCTATCTGACCTGATCTATCGCGTCAGGTTTTCGAGATATCCTAAATAGAATTTTTTCAGTCTTAATGAAACCTTCGAACTTACATAGCTTTAATCTCTTACCACTGTTGCTTACGGCTCTCGGCCGAACCCGGAGTCCAAACTTCAATATTGGATATCTCAAAGAAAAAGGCACACTAATGGGCAAGACTTGAACTTTAAGATGCTGGCAGTAATTTTACAATTAAAGTTAAAACCGTTATGCTACATAACCACAAATATAGGCAAAATCCACGATTTTCGCACTTTTAGATTGAAAACCCGACATGATATGGCAATTCTGTCTTGCTTCTAGGAGGATGGTAACAGGATCAGCAGGCAGAGAACAAAAAGTTGAAGAAAGCCAGGAAAAGAGACCCAGATGGTCTTCAATTTCTTCTCTGACCTTCGATCTACAGTGGTATCACAGAAAACGAGATATTAGTGAGATTCTCGAGGAAAATCTATGAGAAAACCCTTTAGTCATAGGCTAAAACAAATACTAGTTTCTTTTCGGCAACAGCAGAGTATAGAATTCTCTTTGCAAAGAAGAAAAAAGTTGTTCTTTCTGATGCTATCAACAGTCGGCTACGGAAGCATTTGAAGTCAAGTTCAGAGTCCCAGCAGACGTGAAGTGTGGTGACGTGAAAGATATATGTACATACGAAACTTATTCAGCATCGAGGGACACGCTCCATAATTTTTGGAAGTCAAAGATGTTTGATCGCAAACAAAATGTCAGGATGGTACAATGATAATATGAATAAAGTCATTTTGATCAAAACAACTAGCGTCTGTGGCTTTCAAAGGGACTTTTTCTTACTTATCACACAGCCATACGAGGGACTGCTTGATTGCTTAAATATATAGAAAATTAAAAAAATATGCATACCTAGCTGAATGCCTATGACCGACTTGCAATAACTTTTCAACTTTCAACTAATCACTTATAAATGCCTACCACCATCTTCTACACACCCTCCCTCCTCTATGAAATTCCTTGGTTAATTTAATTAAATTAATTTTTTTTTAATACAATTTAATCCGCGTACATGCTTGATATTATTTTATTTACATTTTTTATTTTTATTTTATGTGGTTTTTTTTGATAGCGCGGAAGTAGAAAATATTTGCGAAATAGCAGGCAATCAAGCCACAAGTAGGCTGAAGTGGGCGAATTCGTTAAGAAAACAGGCGAAGGGGTTCGAAGAGTGAGTAGAAGAAAATGTACACGAAAATTGCGATTTTAATTAAATGATATGAAAATTGAATAGTAGCAGTGTGTTGGCAATGGCGGCAAGCAAAGGGAGTGGCAAGTGTCAGAGTAATAGCAAAAACCAAGGTAGAGTGATAGGAAGAAGTAGGCGCAAGCGCGGAAAATGGGTGTGCTTCAAACAATTTGAAGATAAGCAATGCAAGCAGTTTCGCCTGGTTTGTGAGAATTTTTAGCTTTCAATTCTTTGCATCTTTTCGCTTCACTTTAGTTACATACATTCATACATACTTATATACTTTTTATATTAATGCGATGCTCCAACTTTAGCTGCCGCCACTAAATTACACAAATGGGAAAAAACTAAAAGCGAATGCCTAAAATGTACTAAAGCAGGAAAATTATTTATATGTATATATAGCATGTATATCAAAAATTTTATGCAGCCACGGAGTTTTCAGTGCACGCCAAACATACACTAGTCGGGAAAAGTTTGCGTACAAAATCGGAATAGGGGAGAAATGCAACAATACAGAGGTGCTAAAACCATTTGAAATATTTGATTTGCTTGTTAAAGTTAAATTTTAATTAAATATGTAAAGAACTCTTTACTTTTTTCCTAAATTGTGGGCGACTCCAAGAATCATGTAATGTCAAATTTCATCAAAGAAAAAAAAAAATTAATAAAAAATAGGCAAAATTTTTAAATTTTTTTTTGAATTTTTGAAAACTGATTTAATTTTTGCAATCATTCACTGAAACCACCTTTGTATGAAAGTTTTATAAAAATCTTGAAATCTGAAAATAAAATTTCATAAAAATCAGTAAATAAAAAAAAATCCATCCACCATTTTGAATTTTTGAAAACTGATTTAATTTTTCCCAATCAGCAACTCCAGCAGTATTCCAATGTCAAGTTTTATAGAAATCCGGGATTTCCTTTTAGAAACCACACCTATGTAAATTGATCTAGAAAAACGGAATAATACCGAGAGTTTTTTTCTCTACTTGCTCAAAACGGTTGATTTTTTCATCACCGCAAATTATTAATTAAAATTATGGCGGATGCTGTAAAACTTTCAGTTTTTCAATTTTTCTTGCAGGGTAGAAAATGTTGGGATTTGGACCCAATTTTTTCCATCTCTTGTTAAATCTGAGATTGACTGCACGATATCAAACCTTTCTCGCTTACTTGGGCGACCTTAAAGAGGCTTAAAAGATTTGCAGTAGATGTTGCAAATTTCGATAACTATACAACGTAGAAAATATAACAATTCCCAATTACCGCTACAAGCAGTATACGCATATTTATTTGCACCAAATATGATGCTATTTGTATTCCATTATCTTCAACTCTAAAACTTTAATATTTAGTTTTTTAAATCCTAATAATAACAATCATTCGAGTAAGCTATGCCATTCTCCATAATTGCATTAAAATCAAAATTTTAATAGAATTTATTAGCAAATTTTTTTCGGCCATTATGTACGAAAACTTTTCCGGACTACTGTATTCGTATATTGTATAAATAATATAAAAATTTAGCGCAGCACATTTTGCGACGCCGGCAGTCATAAAAATAAATGAAGCGGGACTATAAATGGCCAATACAAACTACATACATACCTTGAAAGAGGAATGCAACAAAAAAGTAAGGTAAAATAGAAAAATGAAAATGAAAATAAATAACTTTAGCGCATTTTTATGACCAAATATAGCGCGTAGCACATTTCGTCCTTCAAGCCACATTCTGCAGGCATTGCTCTTTCTCTCTTTCTCCCCCTCTCTCTCTACAGTTGCACGATATTTAAAAATAAAGTTTTACAAGTAACGTTTGAAAAGTTTCTTTTTATATTAAATAATGAATATATACATATCTCAAATATCTCAGTGAAATGGTGGAAAAAAGAGAAAAAAAACTGAAAAAACTTTCTAACTAACTGTTATATAGTGAGCAACAGTTTTTCTTGCGACAACACGTGACTATAATGTTCTTTGGGTCAGTTTGCTAAGCTATTCGACACACGCGTTGTCTTCTAATGGTCGTTAAAAATCCAGATGGGTGGGTGAAACTGGCGAGTAGATGTAGCGGACGAGATAACTAGAAAGTCCACAGTTGGCCAACAAATGCGTCATATGGACATCATCATGGAGTTGGTCGTTTTGGTGCCACAAAAACTATAAACGACAACTTTTTATGATCTAACTAGATAAGCGCGGCATGCTGTTTATGAGGCTCTACAGTCCACCAATTTCCACTCTATCAAAACTCCTATCAATATCGACAGCTGCGACTCTTTCGAATACTCTGATCGACTCAACTCTCTTAAGCTCTCTCTATCTGAGCCCCTTGCAATGCAATGCCATTGTGACCTGTTACCAATTAATTTTTTTAAAGATATTATTCCAAAGTTTTCGAAAATGAGGCTAGCCACGAGTGAATTCGAGCACATCTCATAGATATTACGGCAATCATTTTTGCTTGGCTGTGAAAATAGATAGTCAACACTTGAAGCGTTATACCCCGCTAAGCAGGCAATTCACTGACCCTTTTATAGTCACACCTCTACCTAAAATATGTACCCTAAAATGGTAAACATGAAAATTAAGGTTGAGCGAGAGTTTCACGTAGAAAATACCCCTCAATCCCACCATCGAGTTTCTAAGCTAAATTGAGAATGTGGAGATCCTAGGCCTTCCCAGATCACGGGTTTTTGATTGTTGTTGCTGTAAACACTGTTCAATGATAGCGCTTTCGAAATCTAATTAGCGAACTCTTAGGGAAAAATGTGGTTTGAGACTGGGTTTAAGTCGATACCTATACAATACGTACGTATATAAATAACACTACCTATCAATATCGACAAGCTGGCTGAAAATGGGAAGCGAGGATTAGAGTTTCAGATCGTGATGTGAAGAGAAAAGCGAATAAGGATTGGAAAACTCTGCAATCTGTGTACTATGCTAGGGCTTTGCGAGACTTAAAGAATCCCCAATACGTAAAATTGATGAGGAAGTATTTGCCACGTCGGACAAGGATGCAGAATACACTCTAGTTGCGAGATATCTGAAGTGTCTCGTGTAGAAAATAACGAAGACTCGTACGATTCTGACAACAATGAGATAGTTGACGGGAGTAATGACATTAATGGCAAATATGGTACGCATTGGGATTCTAAACTGCTCCTTGAACCCCATGCAAAAATTCGCAATATTTTACGGTAGCTCTGAGCGCTAGCCACTCTCTGCTATGACAGCCACTACTTAATTTTTCTTATTAAATTAGAGAAAATATAATTGTATTTATTTATTTTGCAAGTTTGTAAGTTCTGAATCAAAAATATATACATAAGTAACGCTTACTTTATTTGGACGAAAATATTTTATTTATAAAATTTGTATATTTCCAAACAAAAACTAAAAGTAAATCGGTCCACCTAGCTTTCCTTTTCGTCACATCGAAGCAAAAACGATGGCAAAATTAAATGATCAAATAGTTAGGTGTTTTCAAAGTTATCTCTTACTATACGAAATTTTGATTGGAAACCACTATAGGCACCCGAGAACGCAAATAACGAATGTGAAAGGCTTCTCCGAGTTTAGAATATCATTCGATTCTAATTTCGGTATCAGCATTTGACATAGGTTTTTTTCTTTACCGAAATATCTGAATACTTAAATAACTGCATACTAAGTTCTGTATGAAAACTGGATCACTTTGATGCCGCATTCAGAATTCTCCTGCTATTCACCGCGTCCACTTCTTTCTCCAGAACTGGCATGCAAATAAACAATATCTCCTCCTTTATTGAGTTCACTTTTATAAAATTATATAAAATTGTTCAAAATGCTCAATAAAACTAGATTTTTTATTTTGTTGGGTTCGTATCAATTGTGAATTTACGCTAGTATAGAGGAATCTCACGGTAGTCGGAAAACTCACCATATAGGGAGTTCACAACCTGTGTTATATGTCGTATATATTTAGTCCGTTATTGAAATAACAGTGGAACGTGTGAACGCACTGTACTATTTCGTTAACTATTGTATGTCGTATTCAAGCAATTAATCAGCTGAGTAGAAGAAGAGAAAACAAAACGAAATAAAAGTATAAACATTAAAATGCCTAAGAGGACCGAAAATAAGCCAGGTGTGTTTGTTTTTTATTCAAAATCACTTACTTCGTCATTTAGATGTATTTCCATTATTTTTTTTTAATATATCTCCTTCAATTGTTTCACTGGCCGCTTTTGCAAAAATAATAAAAAAAAAGTGACGATAAACAGAATCAGCTGATCGAATAACACACACAAATAAAACACTAAACATACCTTTCAGAGTTGTATTGAAATAAGAAAATTTTACATGTGAAACAAAAACAAAAAGTTTACAACTGTTGTATTGCAATAACACGATTAAAGAAATACGACAAATAACACGGCTTGTGAACTCCCTAATAGTGAGTAGCATAGTGAGCACTAGCAGAGGACCGTTAATATCGTTTGTATAAATAATTTATGCATATTAATAATATTAGTATATATATGCATGTAAATAATTTTGTTAATACAGTATTATAAAATTATTCTTCTTTGTAGTACTTTGTCTACTCAGACAGCATATATGGCAATTTAAATATTTCTCATTCTGCAGAATGTGTCTATATGTAAGTATATATTTATATTTATGTATGTTTTTATAAATAAGTCAGTTTCATTTCTGCAATATCTACTTTTATTCAGCATCAAGTTAATTACTGTCAATATTAATTAACATTGCAGAAAAACTAGGGAGAGGTGGGTTTTACGATGTTAATTAGATATATGCATATGTAAACATACACGAATTTATATATGTATGTGTAATAAATGTATGTATGCATGTATTGTATTTACAAGTGCACACACACAAAGTTTAGTTTTGGATTTTTGTAAGTATACACAGTGTGGTCTGTTTGCATTTTGCATATCTAATTTCTGTCAACTTTGACATAACAATGGCTAAACAAACTCAGCGCAAACTCACCGGGTCAAAATGCCAACAAACGTACTTACTTATATGCATATGTACATATATATGTATGCAGAAGGCAGCCTCACATGACTGTTTTACTTAACTACATGCGTAAATGTATTTTCACTTGGCCAACCACTTGTGAGAGATAACATGGAAGGTAAGGTAAGCAAGTAGCTAGTTAGGATACTTGAACGAGTATGTAATTGTAACTGAATGCAAATGTATGAAGGGTTATACGAGGGCCATTCTATGAGTATTGAGAATAAGGATTTCTAATAAGTTAGAAAAAGTTATTATATGAAATTCCAAAGTAGAGTGTTTTGTTTTACTTAGCATTTTTTTATAAATTTTTTAAGACACACAATAAATATGTTACAAGGCACTACGAATATATATATATATATATATAAGTACGTATGTTAAGGTGGATCGTCTATGAATGGTTCGGAGGCCAATGTTGTGTGAGCTTAGGGTAAATTAAAATTTCAACTCGACCGGTTGAAAATTGCTGGGCTCCACGCACTTTGTAGTTTGTGGGACTTTTTCCAACGTTTTTACATGCCGCAATTATACGATATATATTTTGTAAATTTTCGTGAATAAGTTTCTAAAAATGTGTGGGTACCCTATGAAGGGTTGGCGATGAAAGTTAAATTTATTCTACAAAAGTATTGGAAATACAAAAATAATGGGGCTAATGGTTACCAAGGTTTTGCTTTCCACTTTGCCTATTTTCGTTCCCACGAATTGCAAAATGCGTGCAGCACGGCAATTTTCAACCGATCGAGTTCAAATTTTTGTCACATCCTTACTCACACTAACCTCACACAAAACTAGACTTCGATTTTGGAAAATCGGAAATAAAAAAGAAGAACTACCCTAATATACATATATATACGATCTGGACAGAGGGGAATCAAGAACGACATTATTATAACAGAACTAATTTTTCATAAATTAGCTGTCCATTTGCAAGAAGATTTGTTGCTGATAACTTTGGGTAAATGCTCAATGTGAAAGGTATTATACGATTAATACTAGATAAAGTTCGCATACCTCGCTAAACACGTAACAATGGTTTTGGTGCGAAATGAAACCAACTCAAAAATAAATAAAACTCCAATGATTTGTTCACTCTCTGACGCGTTTTTTTAGATAATCTTTTAAATCATTCCCGTTAGAAATAGTGGGAATGGTGGTGAAAGGCATAAAACCATATCAGAGTGAAAAACCTAGATTAAACCTCTATTGGGAGACATATTTGGTGGAACATTTTTTTCAATCAAAAATCACAAAAGTTCACAGTTTTTTTTTTAAATTTTGCAAAAAATTAGGTTTGAAAGAAAAGATGGCTAAAACTTTTTATAATAGGTAATTTCTTTGCAACCGACTTGCAAAATAACACTAGGTAGGATAACGAATTGCATGTAAAGCAACAGTAATAACTCGAATAAAATGCGAGTTGAGCCAAGCCGATAAAATGACCTGAGATGTGGTGTTGGAAAGTGAAAAAACCTCGCTATTGTGAATGAGTCCTAAGAAAATAAATGAAAAATTTCAGTCTTTATTTGCATACTGTCCACAGCCACCTAAAATTTGCCAGCACAACTACTTTCCGTTTTTAAATTGCACTAAACAAATCGTGTGAGTCATGAAAGATGCTAACAGGGTTGCTTTTGCAACTAAAGGACATTTTTATCAAGTGGGGGCGTACTTTTGTAAGTTGGGTCCAAAGAAACGAGCCTATTGTTATTACTAGAAAAATTTCCAGATATAGCTATTCTCAAGAATCTTGTAGACAGTCATCACCCAAGGCAGACAAAAAGTTTTACGACAACTCAAGGCATTGAAAGAAGTTAATGGTTTCAAGATCATTACTAGTTGCGGTAAAAATTTGAAATTTTTTAATTGATGTTCAGAAAAATGGAGAAGATATTTCTTAGTGGTATCCTGCAGGATAAAAAACCTGTACCATTATCTATGGACGTGATTCGAATCACTTCACTAAACTGAGATGATGTGGCAAAAAAAAATTATGAGGGGGAAAAAGACAAAGCCACAGAACCAATGGCATGCAAACTGAACTGCTCACCTAGGGGTATCGCACGACCTCAGTCTTTGTAAAACTGGAGAAAGAACTTTCAGAGTTATTCGAAAGAAGTTAGACAAGGCGACGACTTCGTTGGACTCTTTCAATCTAATTACTGAAAGCGTTGGTCGATGATAAAATAAGGTAGATTAGGCAAATAACAAAAGTTCGCACGTTAAGTTATCACAAACACCAGTTAGGTAATCAAACGAAGAATAACTATTGTTCTGGGCTTGACAAGCAACGATACACTTCGGAAAGCGTCACTCTCCTGAATTAAATTATGGACTTATTGAACAATTCTTGTTCGTCAGAGTTTGAGCCAAATCATGTGCATACATAACTGAAAACATTGCTCGCTTTTATGTGCGAGCAACAAAAATTTACGGATGCAATGAATGCGACAATATTTTCGTTGTCAAGTTAGTTAGCGCACTTCGTTGTAATTTCAGCAAATCCTTTATGTATATTTACACGTGCATATATGCATTTGTACCGAGTGTGTAGATGGTAACTACGAACAATGATTGCAAAGGGTATATTTGACTTCATTTAGCTTCCGCTGCTGCTATGGCACCTCATAAATTTACCTCCACGGCATGTTGACAAGTGTAAATTAATGAATGCTTCCCCGCGGCCATTATCACATATCGCATTCGTATATACAATACATACATATATATATATACATATGTACAAAGAATACTCGTAAAATATTCGTGATCTACGTATATAAATTCATTTATATATATGTACGTATTATGTTTGTATATCAGCAACTTAACTGAGTAGCTCGTAACTTATTTTTCCGCACACAATGATAATTTGCCATCACAGATGCCCTACTCCAAGGCCATGACAGTTGTGGTGCTACCAACTTCAAAAAAAAAAAAAAATACAAAAAGGGGCAAGAAAATGTTAATTAGCAGCTGGCAATAAAATAATATTTATGTACTGTTTATTATGTAGCCATGTATGTATGCACATATGTTTATAATTACAAGAGCACTAAGTCATCGTATGGTAATTTCACGACCTCATATTGTTCTCTTAATCCCCATCACCTGCCATCGTCCATAACGAGCTGGTATAACAAATTCTGACTCTTAATATTCAATAATCGCCTGACTAATTGTCTGGTAATTCCATTCCAGATTTGACCGTGAACAAGCTAGCTTGAGGTCCTTCTTAGGTATCTCGTATGCCATAGGTAATGGATATTAATAATAATTTTGTATGTATCTGTTTTGGATTTAATTCTAAGTAAAACCTTCACCTTCATTTCAATTAGTATACGATTCTGGAAGATTCACAATTTTTCATGGGGACGTGAACGAAAATCTACTAATAGTTTCACATAAACTACCCTTTTCTTTGTTTACAGTAGTTGAGAAGGGAATCCATTTTTCATCTTCATTAACTCACTAAGAAAGCAAGGAGGATTGTTATTTGCAGATTTAAGACTGTTACAATATAAAAATTAACATATACATACATATATGTAAGCACATTATGGTGCATAGATTTATTTGGGACGAAACAACTTGAAAAATCGTATAACAGAAACGTAATCTAATATCGACATCGAGTTCCGATTCTTGACAAAAACATTTGTATTTAATACAAGTTTTCTAATTAAGTAAAAGTATTATACAACTTTTTTCAGTTATTTTTTAACATATTTGTTAAATACTCTTCAAATTATCTTCGAAAAACAGCCCCCGCCAAGTAAAATGAGACATTTCGAAATATGTTTTGCTGTATTTTAATTCGCAGGACTTTATCTATGTATGTCGCAGTAAAGCTCATACAGTTCATCGTTCCATCGT
Source organism: Anomoia purmunda (assembly GCA_951828415.1). Classification (NCBI taxonomy): domain Eukaryota; kingdom Metazoa; phylum Arthropoda; class Insecta; order Diptera; family Tephritidae; genus Anomoia; species Anomoia purmunda. Next base: position 26,471,760 of record OX639996.1, on the reverse strand, counting down.
CTGCGGTATTCGCTGTCGCAAAGACGTAGGGGTCCATAAATCTTTTGTAGAATCTTTGAGTTCGGTTCGTCGAGAGAGGGTTTTACAGCGCAGTTGCCTACCCAGTTGAAAGTACCACTTGTCTACGTTGGATTTCCAGGCTGACATTATTGTAGGTGTTGATGTTGGTTCCCAGATAAACAAAGTCATTCACTTTTTCGAAATTGTAATAGTCAGCAGTCATGCGGGAGTCAAGACGCAAGTGCCCTGACTGTTGATTTGATGACAAGAGGTACTTAATTTTGCTAGCTAAGCATGGTGCACTTAAAAAGGGCGCCTTAAGCAAGTACCTTTTTGGAGTTCCTCTGGCCACCTGTCGACTGTTTTTGAACGAATGGGCCTGCGCTCAGCTTGGGCAGATACTCATTTTTTAAGATAAGAAGATTTTATATTTCTCGCTCGCTGCAACTATAGGAGATCCCACCCACGAAAGCATTCTTATGTAATTTATATATATGTATGTACATATGTATAAATATGTAGCTGTTTTCTTTGTTAGAACTTGGTTCAAAAGCGATGAACGGATTTCAACCAAATTTGGACAGATTATTCCCTAGACCCGAGGCATGGATAAATGCTGTGTTATCGAAAAAATCTCTGTATTTGATCCGATTTTGATGAAATTAGAAATGTATAATGTAAGTGTCAATTATTAATTAATTAATTTAATTACTTGAAATTAAATTTTCTAATGTCATCACGAATTCTCTATTTTAGCGCCATCTAGTGGATTCATACGCATTTGCATTATACATTTTTAATTTCATCAAAATCGGATCAAATACAGAGATTTTTTCGACAACACAGCCTCTATCCGTGCCTCGACAATTAATTTAGTTTTCAACTTATTAATTAATTAAATTAATTGCTGAGTGCAACGACCATTTTGAGCCACAGGGAGTTTTTGGAAATATGGTTTATTTCACAGGTATAATTCTTTCGTTCTGATTCCGAATCATTCCGCCTCAGACAATGATCTTGAAATTATTGCACAGATCAGCGATGTGCTTCAATTATTCTTGGAACTCGAAAAGTCTTAAAAGTGCAAGACGGTAAAGATTAATTTGCATTAGTAACCAACCACAAATGAACATTTAGATTTCAACAGGCGACAATCTTGTGCATTTAGACCAGGGTACGTATGCATACAAATAATCGTTTTTGTGTTGAATGCAAAACAAGCGTACGTGTGATTTGCCGATCGTGATTGTAAAAACGAACTATATTGATCGGTCTCGTAAGATTATTTGCTGATATGAATGCATACAAATTTCGTGCTAATGCTAATGCAAATTAAGATTGGTAATGCACACTTACTCTGAAAAACAAACTTTAAAGCAACTGGATTTAATGCCGCTAAATAGGAAAACTGTCACATTTACATTCGATGTGTAAGTTAATTCTGTAATCTGGATATTTTATTTCACTAAGGACGCGGTAAATATCTACTGGTCCTACTTCGTCCCTCTTTCTTTCTGCTTCTTCAGCTTTTCCATTCAATTTTCTCCACTCTTCTTCATGTTTCTTATTTCTCAATAACATTTTTACTTTGATAGAATTTTCCGTTCGAAAAATAGTAGGTATTATTTATTGTATTTTTTAATATGGTTGCGACAACATTATTTATGTATTTATTTGTTATTTTTTATAGTTTATTCATGCAAATTGCGAAAATGTTCCTCTTCGCCATAGTCATTTACTACCATTCTTGAAAATAGAAAACAAGTAAGAATATTTTAGCAAAATTGCTACCAGCGCGCCGTAAGGTTGAAGGAAATGTGATGGCTATGTGAAGCGATGGTTGGTGTAAATGGGGGGCGGGGAGTGGGTACCAAGCAATCGATAACTTGGGCTAATATCGTCGACTCGGGCACCACTGTATGCATTATTTATGGCCACATTTTGCTGGTCTCTTCGCCAGCTAGTTGCCATGTTGTTTTTATTATAACATTTTGTCATTATTGTTGTTGCTTTTCTATTCTTATTGCAGTAAAAACTTTACCACCCAAACCTCTACGTAGCGACGATATGCATACAAAAAGTATTTGCCGTTAGTGGAACATATTCGTAGTACACTATTTATACATTGCAATACTCGTACTCGGAGGGGGTAACTGCTTAGTTGGATGGTGTGGGGATGGAAATGGTGGTGGTGATGGTGCTGATGGCGGTTGGTATTATAGAAAGACAAATGCATTTAAGTGAAAAATTGTGAAATGTAAAGACAGCTATAAATTTCGCTTGGACTTGAAAGTATTACCATATGCTTCATTAAAAGTTCCCCAAACGCATATTGTCGTTGATTAATATGATTTGCATTGACAAAAAATTATAAAATATGTGTTTGTAAAATTTTCTGCATAGTATGTAAGTTATGTAAATGATAAAATGTTCACGTAGCTGTGATATAATGCTGGCTTGTCAGAAAATTTTAGTTGTTACAAAAGGGCTAATATTAAGTACTGAAAATATCTGCTTGCCTTTCCATCGCTATGCAATATATATAGTTAGACTTTTCTGGTGGGACCTCTAAACAAGTTGAAAAATCCAGCAAGCTTAGTCGGAGGGTCTATGACCAGGATTAGTTATTTATGCCAATTATTAGCAGGGTTGCATAAAATAAATCGAGATCGTCTATGATCTGAAAGGAACGGCTCTCACAGATATCAAAACTGTTATAATATTTATGCATACTTTCAGGCTGAAGGCAATGAAATTAACAGTTTGACCTATGCGTGGTGTGGAGCAGGACTCTTGTCTTGAAGATTTGTGGGAACCAACTTCATGAAATATGGTGATTTTGAAATTTTGACATTTATTATTGTTATGTATTGAATTATATTATTTGTTTAGAAAGTAAGCTATTTTTTAAGTTTATTATTTTATTTTAAAAACAATTGAGAGTATATGTGCGGATTGAGAGGTTTAAGTTCGAATTTATATCCTGAACTAAATTAATCATGACTCTTAAGAAAACACTATAACTATAACATTAAATCTTATTTTCTGAGCGCAAAGTAAAACTAAAAAAATTACTTTTATTTTGTAAGAGCAAAAATAAAAACCAAAACTTACTTACATACACTTTAACAAAAGATATGACTCAAAAAATTACTCTTACCGTTTAAGAAAAATGTAAATTCAATAAATTACTTGTATTTTCTGAGCCAAATATGAAACTCAAAAATAAAACGGTTTTTCTAAGCGATAAATAAAGATCAAAAATAGTTATTAAAAACTATTTTTTTATGAAATTTATAATTGTTACGATGCTTGGTAAGCATGAATAAAATAAATTTATTTACTTCACAGCTTTCATTTTTTGTTTACTTACGCACAACTTGGCTTTGTATGCGACAATATTTAGTATTTAAAACTTACCTGAAAATAGAAAGAAAATGATTATTAGTCTCAATTTAATACTGATTTAAATAAAATTACAATATATGTATGTATATATTGCAAAGAAATGTAAAAGCATTTGAAATACTTTCTAAATATAACTGGAACATTCTTTTACAACAAAAGTTCTGGAGAAAGTGGTTTTAGATATCATAAATTTAAAAAACTCAGTTTTGTTAGTCGAATTCATAATTTTCTTTGCTTTTCATGATTGGCAACCCCATTTAAAAATATTCTTCTATTGCTGATGGTATTTACTAAGCTATATTGTATTTTTTTAGCATTGAAGAAAATGTAATTCCTCAATTATTATCGTTTCAAATGTTTAACTTGCACAGTACAATTAGTTTGAAGTTTTAGATTGTTGGCAACCCTACATAAAATTCATATTTTTGCTTGGCATTTTTTCACTGTGTCTTTCTTTATACTCACCACCCAATCAACCGTAAACTGATGGATCAGAATATATGTACATATATATATATATGATAATAGCAAGTCGACGAATTAGTACCCAAAAATATTTTATCACATTCTTTAATATGACACTCCCATTAATTAAACCAAAAGGTTTCACATCACTTCATTTCTTAATTTGTTGCCTCTGTGACAAACAAAAAAAAACAATTTTACTTTAAATACAGATATATGCACTTAAAATTAGTTACATAAAAAACTTGAATGCAGACGAAACAACTTCAAAACAAACAAAAACAATAACTATAAAATGAAGCAGAAAACAAAAAACAAAAAAACAAAAAAAGGAATCGAAAAGCAATAAACTTAGCGACAAAATGTTTGAGAAGCACAGTTCGAACATATACATATATGTACATACATTCGTATATATAATAAATATATATATGCATGTGTATGCCCATAAGTAATTCGAGCGAAACCCATAAATAATAACTCGCAAAAATGATAAATTGCAAGCTGCACATAATTATGCAATTAAAGTTTGTTCGATGTATATGGCCAAATGTGGCTGGGGCGGCCGGTTGCGACAACGGCTGCAGTTATGGTTCCTGCCTTATTGCTGTCGTAAACTGTTGGGTGCTTGTTGCATGCCACATACATATAAAGTTTACGACTTTACGTTTAGAAGAAATTACTGCGCTATGTTTATTGTTACGAGTACCTGCTTGTTTGATTGTTGTTGTTGCAAGATTGGGTGCTCGCCTGACACTGTTTTTTGGATGGTTACTTTTGGTTCAGCTTTACATTTGACTTTTCTCTTATTATAATTATGCTGATGCTGAAATTAATGATTTTATTTAATTTGGTTCATGTAATCACAAGTTTGATTTCAACATTTTTGTAATAAAAAGTTCAACGTAGTTTTTCAAAAAAAAAAAAAAAAAATATATCTCTGATCTATTATTATGATTCCGTTGAACGGTTTTTTAGAAAAACCATTTAAACTCATATATAAAAATATTGAAAAGAAACACAATTTTTATTTATAATAACCTCCATTTATGCAGGCATTTTCAAATAGGCACAGCACACGCAAAGTCCAATCTTTTTCCGGAATATTTTGGCGATAGGCGTAGAAAATAACAGAATTTATATTGCCGGCGAAAAAAACACTTATTTTTAAGCAGACAACCTAATATATGAATATATATGTATGTATATACGATCCAACGCGCCTACACGCTACACCCTAAAAATAATGTTCTGAAATTGAATCAAATTGAACTGGGTTTTGCATATATTTCGTACCTAGCGCCACCTATAGGTTAATTTTTTAAATAAAATATGTGTGGTTATGTGGCTAATATATGTAATGAATGGAAAATACAATCACACTTTAAATAAAGGTTAAATTTTCATCTCAAACATTTATATTTGTATGGATAATACAAGTTTTGAATTTGAATTAAATCGGACTATGGTAACGGTGTATAGCAACATTTCGATAACAGAGCCAAACATCGGAATTTTTGTTTACACCGAGACGAAAAGTTTGACACTCACATTTTAGTATTTTATGTTCTTATGTATAATTAAATTAAATTTGACGTTTCAAAAAGGTGGCAACCCTGTTCTTATCACAAAATATAAAAGGAGCGGTGAAGAATGACGAACGATTCAATGTGATGGTGCTGATAACTGATTATTTCAAAAAATTAGGCTGATGTTGCTGATCTTAACTTTGCGATTGTCAGAGCCTCCGATCTTTCAAGAACCCGCACTAAATCTGTGCACCAACTCGTATCAGCATAAGTACAATCTGCTTATTTTCTGCGGCCATACCTCGACCATCATATGACCTGTACTGCTCTGATATCAAGCTTTATATTAATCCTGCAGTGAAATGGAAGCCGCATTGTTGTAGTAGATGCGGGCTTTCCGGAGGCTTAACCAGACTTTTCTGTATTATTTTTTACATATAACTATTTTTATATGACAGTATTCAAGTTCGGCTTGCGGCCTGGTTTGAAGATTCCACATTTACTTGTAAATAGTAAGCCGATTTTTCCAAGACAGGTGGCCGTACGCTTGTCGTTACATTGGGAACAAGTTGCTTATATTTTTGTATTGGTGTCTAGAAGGTATGAATGGGTTGTAGTTGAGGCCAGTATTACCCCTGACTACTGTAGTCGAGAGATACTGTTAGTGATTGGGGAATGACGTTAGCATGTTGATCACATCTATTTAGTTGTGTTCAATATAAAAGGTGCTGCCATTGAGGTTCTAGCCATAGTTTCATTATAAATCGACAATAGTAAGTGACAATTTTTATATTTACAGAAAACACTAACATATACTCTAACACCCAAATCAAATAAAAACTAAAGAAGACTTTAACTGCTTTATGAAACGAAAATTTTTATGCAAATGTGTCTTTATAAAGCTCTTTCAATCAATGTATTAAATTTTTTATGAACAAGCCCATAACACTGTAAAAATATTTTTAAAACCCAACATAAAACATATCACTTCACAAATACTATTGAATGAAAATGTCCCACCATACAGAAAACGATCTGTCGCGGCAGTGTGCGAGATGTTAAATAGACACTTCTTCCAATAATTATATAAACAGTTTTCATATTAGTATTTTGTTTCGTATTGTTATGGAATATGAGGTGAAAATCAACTCCTTCTGCTATTAGATAATACAATAGTAATTTAAATAGAAGCTGTGGCAGGGTAGTAGATATAGAAAAGAAGAAGAAGAAGCACGGGTTTCGGATGAAGTGTTTAGTCAAATCAAATTTTACTTTTATGAACTCCCCAGTTGCCATTTTTTCGTACTTATTTTGAAGCCTTAGTCTCAAAGAATTAGCTATAAATTGAGGTTTTATTATCCTTGCTTCGACTGCATAATGAATTAAATATTGATTGGGATGTTCATCAGTGATAAATTCTTCGATACAAAGTAGCAATTATTTTGCAATGGCAAGAATTTGATTTTTCTCTGTTTATTAAGTTTGATATTACTCACTGAGAAATTCATGTAGCTAGATAGCATTTTATTACCAACATCGAACGAAAGAAATAAATATGAAACATTGGCCCGCATTCAGTGTTGCCATTTTAGGGTTAGATTTAGCACTTTTTTAATTGAATCAACAATATGTTTACTTTTAGCCTATAGCGATTTTTTGTAGGCCTTTTAAAATTATCATAAGATTCATGAAAGGCTTTCACAAAGTAGAGTGAACATTTACGATGCTGAATTTATTGAAAAAAAAATTACCGCTTACCATAAGGAGTGACCTCAAAAAGGTAAACAAATTCTGCCACGATTTTCCAGTAACGAGTGCTGTCTTAAAACTTACGAGAAAAATGTATATATGTGCATACATATATTACTGGAATAATAATGCGATTCTTCTTCCGAATAAGGTGAGTAATTATTTGACTTTAATACGTAATTTCGTTATATGTATTTACCATAGCGCCACATTAATTTTAAGTTTCAATAAGTGTACATTAGAATGAAAACTCTATGAGTCTATGCATCTTAGCAAAATAATAAATGAAATGTTCAATGAATGAATATAAAACTATCCCCATTTAGCTTTAATTTTATTTTAATTTTTTTGGAAGTACTAGTTGAATTTTGTTGTTAAAATACGAACAATACTGTAAATGCATTTATGTTATTCTACTAAAATTGAATTTTTCGAAATAGCAGCCGATTTTCAGCTATAAAAAAATATCTAGTATTGTAGATTTTCAATTTAACTCCAAACAACACACTCGTTTTTTTCTATCTCCAAGTACGTAAGCACTATGTCGATATTTTAGGAATTTATTTAAATATGTACTTTTGTTTTATTTGTAAATCGGTTTAAGTCATTCAACTTGCACAAGTGTATTTTTATAAGACATAAATTTAAAGGCGTGATTTTATTTTGTTGTATCTACCTTCTGTTAAGCTACAACATACAGACTCTGGCTAGTTGTTCAAGTAGGAGACAAGAGAGAGAGAAAAAAAAAATCAAATAAATTTATATGAAAAAATGAGGAAAATTGCAACGAAATTATGCCAATTTATGTGCGCATCCTGTCAAAGGCAGCAGCAGCAACAAAACGAAACAGCGGCGGCAGCAGCAGCAGCAGCAGCAGCAACAACGAAAAATAACGACAAAATAAAATATTTACAACAATAACCGAACAGCAACAACAGCAGTATAGCAAATATTATCAGCAACATGAGTAAAATGCAGCCGTTGCGACAACATTGGCGAAGAGTGCTCGCTTTGGCGACGACGACAACGAAAACGACAGCGATGGCGATGGCGATGGCGATGACTATGACGATGACGACGTCAATGACTACGATGGCCACGTCGCAACGTCATTGGCAGCGTAATTGCAACGTTGCAGCGTTGTATGTTGTGGTAATTGCATATTTACTTCGAAAATTGCATTTAATTGAGCTTTTTGCGCGCATTTCTCCCCATTATATGTATGTATATATGTATATAATATACACCAACACACACACATGCACATACATACGTACATTGTGTACAAACGTAAATCTTTGTGTGCATATTTTGTCAGCATTTATGTATGTACATACATATTTCATAAGTGCATAGTTCGTTGCTTCTTTTCATGTTCGTTACCTGTACATATTTGATGTGTGTATCTACTTACATATGTGTGTGTGTGTGTGTGTGTGTGTCGCTGTGCCTTGTTTCAATATAAAATTATCGTAATGCTCCATGGAATGAATTAAATATTTGCTTTTGTTATTCTTGTTGCTCCTATTTTTAAGCTTGTTGCTGTTGTGGTTGTTTTCATGGTAAATATTAAACAATTTTTTTTTAATTGTTATGTCATTGCAAAAATTTTGGTATGCTTTATCTCCAAGCAGTCTCGATTGGCAAGGGAAGATGCACAGGTATAGTTTATTATGTACATATGTAGGTACATATGTATATAGGTTAACATTATAAAATGAAACAAAAAATAAAAATAAAATAAAAAATAACGTACCTTACAAAATACATTATTTTTCTGAGTGAAGTTTTTTTTATTTAAATTTAATTTTCACATTTTTGTTTGTACTAAATATGTACGGATGGCTGTACCCAATATTCCCTTTATCAGCCATTTTCTTTTTATTTGTTTATTTTTCATATTTTTGGTACATGTAGTTTCTGCCGCATGAACGAGGAAGAACACATATTTTAATGATCGCATAGATGCCCCGAGATACAGATGCTTAAATGTACACACATGATAAACATACATATTTAAATATTAAATCAGGTCGGTAATCATAAAAACAATTTAATTTTTTTGAAATACGTTTTTAGTGATACAAAAAATTCATATCAGATCTGCGCGAAAAATTCAACTATCATCAATTGCCAAATTTTTTTGATTTCATACAAACTAAAATTTGTATAGGCTACACAGAAGTTCATAAGTTGCAAGTTGTCCTTAAAAGAAGAAGAAAACGCGATTTTCGTTGCTTTTAGTGCATGGCCAATGCGGACATTTTTATGATGCAAGTAGTTCGACCCAATACACTCAGTATATATGGTGCGGATAAGCTTCAACCAATAAAAATGAATGTTTTTCGGTTTCGCTGAAATTTACAATATGCTCAATTCCCAATTAGAAAATCAGCAACCACAGTAAGGATTGTCACAGTGCTTATCATAACTCCACCAGTGAATCTTTTGAACAAATTTTGGCTATATATTTGTTACTTGCTAATCTTTTATTGATTTTTCTACCCTTTTGACGGATCAAAAATTATCCGAATTATAAAAAAAGTGTATGGCAATTAAATAAATAATTGAAATTTTTATAAAACCATGGTGGTTTTTACAAAGTTTTGTCTGATTTCAGAAATTGACATTTACTGAAAATACTTTCTGTTTCTTATTTATAATATATGTATTTGAAAAATCTTGAAATAACTTTCAAAAACTTCTCCTTTACTCATATGTGTACTACTACTCGAAAACTATATCATAGAAAAAATTATATGAATTTTCAAACCAGTGACCTTTTTTACTTAAAGTACCTACCTTTTTAATCTTTCCTATTTGTTTTTTTTATGGTGTGTATATTTTTTGATTACTTCAAATTAGACTGGCACATAGCCTTTTACATAATTGAAAACATTTAATAATCGTTGTAATTAAAATAATATCTAATAGTCCTGATTACTACTTCGTTGTCAAAATTCAACAGTTATGGGTCAGAATAATATTTTTAATGAACTTCAGGTATTCAGCTATTGTAGCTGTGCAGTTTCGCTCAAAGTTCGTGCTCAATTTTGAAATTTTTTTCACAGAAGTCATCGATGTGGTGATGGCCAGAAAATCTAAATGATTTTTTAAAGGTTAATTTGTGCTTTGCATTTTCATCCCATATAGGGGCAATTAACTAAAAAACCAAACAAAAAAGAAACAGTTGCTTGAGGTCACAGAATAATTTAAATTTTATAATTCGCATGGAAAAACAAAGACATTGTCTTTGGAATTTATGAAGCTTGAGGCACCTTAGTACTCACATACGTCCATGGAGAGGTCTGTGCATATGGATAGGTCCTCTCTATAAGCACAAATGTGTCCAATGTATTTTACGTATTTTACGTATGGATGTTTTTATATATTCTCACAAAGGCTGTAATGGCATTTTATGTTTAATTCACTCTTTCACACCCACACTTTGTCACTCATACATATGCGTTGGCAAATATAATACAAAATATATATTCATATCCTGTTAGTGTAGACATAAGTACATAATAAATATTTATATATGTGGGTGTGTGTGTGTATATATGTATGTACTTTATAATTGTGTGTCCGTATGAATTATTAAATTTAATTTTCTGCATTTTCGCTCTACAACGCGTTCATTTGCCCTGCACCTACTCTTCTTGCCACACCCCAACTACTGCTATGACGCTAATTCTTTGGTGTACAGTGCTGGGTTGCTAGCAATGCTCCGCAACAGCCATAACCGCAAAACACATTCCCCTTCCTACATTCCGATCCCTTCAACCATGCAAGTAGTGGGTGTTGGACGACGGCCCATTTCGCCCGGGCAATGAATATAGAAAGGTATATACAATCAACCATACAACTTGCAATTACATACATACATACACTAACTATTTATATATAAATATGTATATACATATGTATATGCATGAGTGTACATATATATTTTCAAATGGTCTCGATTGTGGTTTTTAGCATGGGGATCCTTTTGTGTCTGGCAATTAATTTTAAATTGGGTGTAGTTTCTTGTGCGTAAAATAACTGAATTCTGAGTGTATTTTTAATTATTAATATTTCTTCTAGGTACGCATAAATGTAGGTATCTTTATATGTGTGCACTTCCAAAACACACACCTACTACACACACAAAGCTACAAATGCAACGAAATGAAAAATGTAATTTGTCGGTGAAATAAATATCATTTCTTTATGCAACATATCTATAAGTACATAATTACTACATTACAATGAACGAGTAAGTTAAAATGAACGCAAGAAGAACGCACTTCACTTTATAAATTTTATGGTATTAAAAATAATTATGCATATTTATTACGTTTGTGGAACGCGTGAAGAAGAGGGAGGGGAATTTGTATTTGCAAAAAAAAATTTCGATATTTTGTTGATACAAATAAATTGACTATAAATTTCTGCACAATATATTTCTTTTTTAAGTTAAATTTATTTAAAGCGGCAATTAAATATGTATTTTCAAATGAAATATATATTGTAATGCGTTTCACTAACGATTTTGAAAATATTTAATCAATATCTCCAATTTTTCTGTGCATCGTAATGGGACCTAAAGTTTTATTTAGACCGAGTCGGAACATCTGATGATTTTAGTGCGAAACTTTTTCATTGGCAAAATACTCTCAGAGTTTTCCATTTCTTGCCGAGGGGCGACTGGTATTGTAAGAAAAAACGTTTCAATAATTTTTCCCACTCGTTGTCCAGCCGTAGTCGAGGACTGTCTCATTTAATTAATATGCACTCTTTATTGAGGTGATACTCTATTTAAAAGCGTATCTGGATAGAAGATGTCTCGATATTCGTTCGTTGATACCAATATTATACAATAGTAATTATTCCAATATATTTTTGTTCGTTTTCTCACAAAATATCACGTTGTGTACTACTGGGACCACATTTTGTTCCGAAATTTAAATTTTGCGTCTACTATGTAAACAAACTTATATGTACGTACATAAAAGCGGCGTTCCGTAAATGTTGCGAGGGTTTGATAGTTTGGGGAGATTTTTGAAATTAAATTTCTAGCGTAATATAGACCTGTTCCCGTTCCAGTCCTTTTCATCGATCGTTTTGGAGAGTTTTCGAAGTGTCAGTAATTTTGATCTTGGGGTAAATTTTCTATTGGTTCTGATTTCTATCTACCTAAATATACGACAGAAAGGACTACGAAATTACCCAAATTTGTATAGCACATACGCGCACATAGTAATTCATGTCCTTACAACTGGAGCTTCTATAACGGGAACCCTCACCACCCTTACCGCACGCAAATACGGATGTAGATGTTAATTGAACAGATCGAAAAATAACATTGTAGATGGCACAACACCGAAACAGGTTTGTTTCCAGACCAAAATTGATAAGGGATGATGGAAAATCGTATCAATACACATCAACTTTTCACCCTGTTTGAAAAACAGAAAAAAAAACAAACAAAAAAAAAACAAACAAAAAAACGATGAATCATTCCTTATCATGACATATCGGCTCAAATAACCACCTATTTAATGACTGGAGAAAATTTTTGCGCTTAAGACCAAATAAAAAACTGACCATAGGACAAAAATTATTATTGATATAAATAATATATTTATTATAACTAACAACAGCCACACATAAGCAATAACGGCAAACTGTCGAACTTGAATTGTGTTTGGGAATAGGAAGGTGAAGCGCAACAACAGGAATTGGGGTTGCTTACTTGCTAGCTAGATCCGAATAAAAAACTGCCTTAAGGCTAGACCAAAAAATTACTTCAAACAATGTGCAACCATAAATCTGGGATAATCGGGAAGTTTAATTGATCAGGAACTCTTGAGCTGCGTGATTTTCTATATATATATATATATTTTATGGGGAAAAATTGGCTATAGAGAAATATCTTAGGTAGTACTACGGGTAGAAGGTACACAATTCTAATTAAAAATACTTTTTCGCTTGACCTGCAAGAGTTTTCTATTGATGGAGAATACTAAAGGTAATTGCTGCATTATAAATTAATAATGCATTTCAAACTACAGAGGTTGTTTTTTTTAATTTAAAAAACTTCAGGAAAATATATCAACAAAATGCGATTTGAGGTCTTTTTGATATGATTCCAAAAAGCCGTAACTCCAATTGGCATGCCTCAAACTTCTAACAAGGTGAAGATTTAATAATCCCGTCAATGACTTATTTCCGGCTTCCACATATCAAATATGTTAATTTCATACCTGAAACAAGTGAATCACCCGAGTCAGCGAGATACAGGTTTTTATAGGTTATCAGATTTTCAAATAATCCATGACACGATTTTGGATATACATATGTATGAAACACTTTTACGAGTCCACACATTCCTTCTTGAAGTCTGGCCATCTCAAGGAACGAGTTAAAATATGGCATACCCAATTTGTTTGTTGTCTCTTTAATCCTTCCGATACGTCACAGCTATCAGGAGCAAAGGGTATTTTCCTTTCCATTTAGTATTTTACAAATGAGATATAGTAAGGCCCAAAAGTATTTGGCTAATTTAGATTAGATTTGCAAGCGATGCAAATTTTTAATGCAATTGAATTACTTGACTTTCTGTTACCTACCCACCAGAAAATATATTGTATGTATGCTTGACTCAAGTGTTTGTTTTCGTATGCGACCATAAAATAGTAGGTGAAGCAATTACGGTTGCGAGAGAATCAATTGACAACAAACGGTGCCTAGGATGTCCATCCGAGGCCAGTACGAATGAAATCATCAGAATAGTTGAAAAATAATAATGCTTCATTTTTTATTTCAGGATAGAGACTTTCGGGTCTTACTACATAGCATCAAACGCCAAATCAAATAGTAAATATTTTTTAAACAACACTACGCAACAAACGAATCCATCATCCCGGACTTTTTTTTAGTATTTTCTGCTATATAATAAAAATTCTCGATGGATCTGCCACAGCTATGAAAAAAGTTGACAATTGGTGAAATCTATGTCTAAAATAAAAGTTTAAGATATAAGTATATATAAAATTTCACGGGTAGTATTTTTGTAGAATATTTTAACGTATTAGCCCTAACCTACAACTATCATTTGACCCTTACTTCAAGAAACCCCATAAAATAAAAACTTGGAAAGTCGTTAGAGGTTTAAAATGTTCCAGAAAATAATTTTTCGGAATATTTTACAAAGGGTCTTCTATAACCATACGTATACTATATATTCAAGAAATTGCTGTATAGGATGCAAGTGAAGCTTTTGTCTGGCGTCAAAATCGCGACGTTTGGGCGAAGGACAGCCACCTGGCGAATTCCTGAAAGCGTATTAAAGTCACAATTACACTCAAGTATTCACTTGCAGACAGATAGACAGACATGTGCTTTTTTAAGCTAAATTTCTATATACATACATATGTAGAAACTTATATGGAAACGTTCTAAACTGAAATACTGAGAAAAAGAAATGCACAAATTAAAGCGAAAATTCTGAAAAATCAACTACGAGAATTCGCAGCAAATTCAGCAATAAACATGCACGTTTGGAATTGTATACACATACATATAAAGATAGATACAGGAATTTGCGCTGCAAAGGAGCGTCACAACTGAGTTTCGTCGAGAATTTGTAGGTGGATAGGTGGTTGTTGGCAATGAGTTACATATATGCTGTGCCACACGAAGGATATACGCCAAGGCGGCTAGCGGTGAAAGGAAAGTGGCTCTATTTAAGGGTTGAACTAACTAATAATGCATCAGTGTTAAATATGTGAGTATGTATGTTTGTATGCTATGTGAGTAACTTGAAGTGGAACGGCATGTGTGCATTGTGCGAATGACGATGGAAAAGCGAATTGGTAAAAGGCGCAAACAACTCGTCAAAAACAAAAGGCTGGTTAAAAGAAAATTGCAAAGTGCTGAATATGAGCAGCTGTGGAAAAATATACACACAAACTCAAATGGAATCGAAGCTAAGTGTTTTTTAAATGCACGTATGGACGTCATTTGGGTGGAAACAAAGTTAGGCTTCGATGAAATATTCGAAAAGGTTGAATACAAAATAAAAGTAAAAAATGCAGATGATAAGCCGCGAATGTTAAAGTAAAAAGCGTCTGCTGATAATGGATAGATTTTATATGAAATATTTAATTTAATGAATAAAAATTAATAACTATTAAAATCGTTCTAATATAAATACATCTATATTTCAGCCGGTCGGAAAAATATAAAAAATATATATATATTGGGTTATTTGAGGAGTGACACGGAGACCATTGAATTAGGACTGACAAAATTAGAACTTTGAGTAAGTGTGCTACTTATTGCAAAATTCAATAGAAAATCTAACACCAGTGCATGGATTCATACCACTGTTTTATTTAATATAGAGAATAATAACTTTGTAACCTAAAATCTAGCAAGTTATATATACGGACGATTTATAAAAACTATATTCGCCGGCAGATTTTATCTGAAGTCTCCTTAGACAACATCTTAAAATAATATAACAACGTTAAAAAAGCATAAAATTTGTTTGCAAATTTCAACAGTCTATATTTGTTTTCTATTTTCTGTGTACTTTAACGTACTTATTATTAAGATTTTTTCTGAGAAGATCCCTTATCATATATTCCGGCGAATAATTCTCTAGAGCATTTTAATACTCTAACGTCTAAAAAAGGGGTCAAAATGACCCTTTCGTTAGCGAACTAATGGGTTGAAATTTTCTACAGAATTATTCCACGTGAAATTTTACTATATGCATTGAAACTAGAATTTTAGCTCAGATATGATGTTTATCACATTCTTTCACTTATTGTAAAATCACGCATTGAATGCCTTTTAAAAGTATTATGGTCATAAAAAACATCCTTTGAGAATGCAAACTTATTTGTTGATTTATTATATGGCTCCAGGTCTTTCATCCTGATCTAGAATCATTCCACCCCAAAAAGTTATGTTGTACAGTGTAGATAATAATAAACAGAACTTATAGTTGGAATGAAAAATATCTTTATAAGCTTAAAAAGAAATTAACTTTTGTAAATTTGAGATATTAATTGCATCAACTTAAGATAAGCTATAACAAAATTATTGTAAAAAAGTAAATTTCCATTCGTGCTGCAAACTTTTTAAACTCCCTTTGCATGAAAAATAAAGCAATGATATAAATTACTCGACACAAAAAATAAAGAAAAACAAATTGCTGGCATAAGAAAATGGCGGCATAAATATAAATTTACGATTATATATACAATGGCATAAATCAGGACACACACCCTATTTTACATAGTAAACGTTACTGCATATACACACACATACACATAAATATGTAAGTATGAACATGCCATGTAGGAAATTAAACTGAGGCATTAAAAGAGTAGGGACTCAATAATTTCATCATTTGTGTAATTTCAGCGCTTATTCTAGTAAGCGGTTTTTTCTTACATATCCTTCCAAATTGAGCGATTTCATTTGAAAACAATTCTCTGCAATATTTAACTGAACTCAAAGGTTTAAGTACGGATTTTAGGGCCATTTGTTTTGCATCTCTCATTTCGGGTAATTGAGGTGAATCGCATTAATTTTCATGTCGAGTTCATAGAAATTTTGAAATATATGCAGTATTTTGAGATATTATTATTGTTGTTCATTTTCTCCGTTGGAATTGTATGACCGGGTATTTCCTTAAATGGAGGCATTTATTGACAAAAGGATATAATAAAAAACTTTATAGGAAATGATATGTATGTAAGTAGATAAATGACATATTGGAATTAAGCAAATTTGTTTTCAGTTCCAGACAAATATATTTGGGCAATTCACAAGGCGGTGGTATCTTATATGTTGTAACAGGGAGTTTGATGAAAGCGCGAACAGTGTGAACACCCCGCCAAGTGTTATGTTGTATTTTCGAACTGATGAAATGCAACACTCAATGAAAATGGGGTATAGAGCTGTATAAGCGTTATTCAAACTTAACATGTGAAGCAACAACACTGCACATACAACTGTACCTCGTGAATTGCACAATTGCTTTGAAAGCTATTTCAATTATATTTTTAGTTTATTACATATCCCGCGGGAAATATGGGGTTGAGTATATAAGAACTGACGTTTTGAAAGGTAATTGTTATAAAATTATGTGAGAAATATTTGAAGTTGAATCCAATAAACTATTTGAAATATTTTAATAAGCACTTTCATCATTCAATTTTGTTTATTATAGTATATAATAGTATAATAAAAATCGTAAACGTGATAAGCTTTCTAAATGTACTATATCTGTATGAAAGTATGCCTCTAATTTATGCGGCACAAGAGTTAAAAAGGTGTATCATATGAAAGGTACGATATAATTTTCCGGAAGCTAAATGCCGATAACATTGAATATTTTGCTCACTTCATGCAAATAATACTGACAAGTTTCGAAGGCTATATGATGTATACATTTTAATTTTATTACTTTTTTAAATTCTTCATTCATTGCAATTTTTAACAAAGTGACTATGCTATTTTTCTGAAAGGGGACTTCGTTCAGATTATTTTAGCTGGCAAAATCTATAGTCCGGCACGTCTTGAGCATTTTTTTTAATTTGCATTTAAAGGCTAATGGCATCACAGTGAGCCTTTGTGCTCCAAGTAAAAAAAATTTGAAGATTTACCGCTTTGATGCCTACGTAAATTTTGTTCCCTATAAAAGGTAATATATTTCATGTCTACACTTTTACCCGACATAATCCATCATTCCACTATATTTTCAAAATTTTAGTCGAAATTCCATCAGAAGTAACAACATTAAATAAAATATTAGTAACCACTTTATAATGCCTTTGGGGAAAGTATGAAAAAATGGTGTAGAGAGATGGTTACGAATCATAGTGTAGCTATACTGTTAAAAGTTTTTTACTTATAGTACAAATACCCATTGTGATCCCCTTAGCCTTTTGATGCAATTCAAAATCTCAAACATGCTGGAATATAAGTTTTTTCAGTAAATAGGCAGATCATATCAGGACATAGACGTCTCCTTTCCGAAAAATACCATCAGACTTCTTTCTGCACTTGACTAGGGATCGACCTGCGTTCGCATTGCAAGGCAAGCAGAAGTTTGATGAGAGGACATGGTGATCTCCAAAATAACAGCTATAACTTCTATCGCTTTTACTTTTATTGTTTTTTTCCAAATTATCCTAATAAAAAAAATGGATTCAAGCTGGAAAAACTTTAATTGAGATCTTAGTAAAAATCTCAAAACCTTTTCAAACATCGCGTCATTAGAAAACATAAATTTTTGAAAGTAAACTTCATTGCTTCGCCAATTTCCTTCCGGGTATTTATGCACCCCTGAAAATATGCAATATACTACACACACATACACACACATGTGCAGGGGTGGAAATAGCTAACTTGTGAAGATGGGAATATTGAGAAGGGGATGTTGAGGAGTGTTGGGCAATATCGGTTGAAACGGAGGCATACATACATACATACAGATATACTAGTACAATGTGTATGGATGTGTTGGCATAAATTCAGTAAAGCAAATACACACACACACTTACATAACATAACATATATGTATATGCATATATTTTAATGCGCTTCACATACATATGCAAATACATATACATACACATTTGTACACATATATATATATATATATATATACGTGCAACACATTTACGTCGAAAGAAGCACATAAAATAAATTGAAAATGAAAAAGCCAAAAATAAAATAAAATAAAATAAAATAATGAAAATGCAAGAAATTAACGAGCACACAAAATGAGCAAAACGAGAAAGAAAATTAAAAACAAAAAACAAACAAAAAATGAAAAATGTGAAAAACGTCCGCAAAATATACAGGCGAACCCAGAAAAGAAAATTGTATAAAATTGCTGCGCTTTAAGCGCTTAATTCCAGCAAAAGTTGTTGGATAGCAAGGAAAAACGCACGCTGTGAACGATAAATGCGCATTAACAAACATACAACTATACATATGTACATATCAAGTAAAAGTATATATGTATGTATGTACATACACACGTGCATACATTTAAATAAATATGCGCTCGGCTAGCTGTGATTAAGTTGAGCTGAATTTGGTGCACATTAATAACACACGTACAAGATCCTCGATATTATAAATACAGATATACCATACTAAATACATACATCCATATGTATGTATGTGTTTGTGTTTATACAATATTAGTGCCAGTGTTAGTGCGTATGCGTGCCGTTGTTAATTTGGAAAATGTTTTAAAATGACATGTTTCGAAAGTCTCAACAATTTATGTTCATTTTAAATTGAATTTAAAATTTATTGCTGCAATTTCGTTGTCGAGAAGCGAATAATGGCAAAAACGACTACAGCCACAACAACAACAACAACAACCACCACATTAACTAAACTATTAAGAAGAGCATTTACTCCAATCGCGGCTTTCATTGTGCCAGGCGCGTCGAATGTAGCTATACATCCATATATTTATCTCTGTATGGGCTCTATTAAGAAAAAAGGCAACTGTGCAGGTGGCGGTAAGTGAAGGAACTTTGCAGTGAAGGCGGTAGTGAAGGAACTTTGCACAAATATAAGTACCTAGTTAAATAACTATAGGTAAATATCGAGCATGCGTGGATGTGATTGCTTGCTGAGTGCCATTGCAGTCACTTGGCAATTTTATTTCAATTCCTTTCACATAAATTTTAAATGATGTTGATTTTTGTATTTTAGTACATCTAATCATAATGTTTGAATAGCACTTTGCATTTTTGAGTTATAGTTTTGTTAAATGTCTCTATGTTTACAAATAGACAGTGACTCAAACATCTGGTGATTTTTTGCAATAACTTTATTGTTTCTAATTTTAAATTTGTTTCGTTAATTTTATATTTTTTACAAAAATATAGCTCGTTATATCAAAAATGCAAAGCATGTAAAGCAAAATTTTAAACATTGAACAGAATTTACAATAATTCAAAATGCTTTAATGAAAACTTCCTACTTTTTAATTTGAAGTTTCAAAAAATTTTTGGGTACGCAATTTCGTAGCTCATTCAATTTTAGGATAATAACGAGACGTAGTCGAGTGTATAGCATGTGCGCGCTTCATTCGGTGGGTCCCGGGGTCAAATCCTGCCCGGGGTAAGTAACATCAAAAATTATAGAAAAAGTTTTTTCTAATAGCGGTCGCCCCTCGGCAGGCAATGGCGAATTTCCTAGTATATTTCTGTTCTTCAATTTGTGGTATAACATCGAGCTTTTCACTTTTATTCAATTATAGGCAGGAAATGTGGATATTGCAGAAAAAAATATTAAAAGTCCACTTATATAAAACCTGTGGAAAAATGTACATGAGACCAAAATTTCAACAAGTAGTCAAAAATCCACCAGATTGAATTAGTTACAAAACAGTCAGGCCAATAGTTTTTTAAAAGTTTTAATTAAAATGTTTGACATTTCGATGAAAATTTGTTGAAATTTCATAAATTTTGTTCAAAGTTGGAAATTTTGTTTTAAATGATTTTTGTTAAATAGTATAAGTATGAAACGAAACCATGGCGAATGTTATAAAAAATTTAAATGTGGTCAATTGTTTGAGCCACTATGTATGCACAATTTTATATCCATGTATGTGTTATGTAGTCTGAAAACATAGCGTATGTGCTTCATAAATGTACAAAGTATATGTATATGTATGTATGTATGTAAGTTCGCCTAGACGAAACCATAAATATTTTATGTCTATTAAAATACCACAATTGATCAATTTCTAAATTGATGACGAGGATTAAATTAAATGGTGCTTAACTATTTGACTATTCAAAGATAGAAAAATAATGTAGTTGTTTTTGTTTTTATAATTTCCTAAAAATTTCCATTTTATGTGCCTATTTAAATTAATTTAGAAAGTTCACTGAGCAGTATTTGAAATTACATAACATCATTTTTATTGAAATAATAATAAGAATATGTAATAAATTTGTCACTAGCACAAATATCTCAGCTTGGAAACCGCCTTTTGCAAACCCTCATTATAAAAGTGGCAGTAGGGCTTTGATTGAAAACTACTGGGAAATTGCAAAGCTCTCTGCAATTTTAGAATTATTTGAATTAACTCTTAACACGGGTTTTGTTATGGCAAATCTACTATTACTAGCTTACTACAATTTAAAACGCATGCTTCTCATGGCTTTGGAGAAATTAGGTTTATGTTATATAAACCGATTTCAGTAAAGCTTTGAAAAATTATGCCACCATAAAATCGATCTGCTTGGGTTTCCGCCTGCTTTCCTCCGTTGGATGTCGTCTTACATGATAGATCCCAAATAATGGTATTTAAAAACTTTTTTTCCTACGAGGGTTGCCTTTTATATTTTGCGCCTTCGCAACACTACATGTGATTAGCTGTAATAAGATATTTTTATCGCAAAGTTTGGTATTTTTTGCATTACCTTGCATATAGCGTTTTCACTTACGAGTTTTATTTGTGTTTATTTATAGTGAGTTTAAAAATTTATATTGCCTAAAAATGGAATTAACCCGTGAACATTTTCGTGCGATGATTTACTACGATTTTCGACGTGGATTATCGAGACAGGAGTGTATCAATCAACTTACTTCTTCTTTTGGTGTTGAATCACCACACTTAGCCACTTAGTGAAATGATGGTAAAACGAGTTCCTACGTGGCCTCTAATCTTTGGAGGACGAATTTCGTGAAGGTCGTCCAAAAACGGTGGTTGTACCAGAAACAGTCGATGCTGTGCGTCAATCGATAATACAAGATCATCATGTGACATATCGCGAGATTGAGGCATCATTGGCCATTATTGGGGCCAGCATACATTCAATATTGCATGAACATTTGGTCGTAAAGAAGATTTGTTCTCGTTGGATACCGCATAATTTTCGATTGGTGTAAAGAAATGTTGAAGAAATTTAGCCGCGGTGGATCAAAGCACGTCTATGACATCGTAGCAGGTGACGAATCTTGGATCTATGCATATGAGCCGGAACAAAGCAGCTATCGACTGTATGGGTGTTCCAAGACGAGCCTAATCCAACAAAAGTTGTTCGCGCAAGAAGCTTTGAGGTGCAAATGGTCGCCTGTTTTTTCGGAAAATCTGGTCATGTCGCAACTGTTCCACTAGATAAACTTAAAACGGTCAATTCTGAGTGGTATACAACCATTTGTTTGCCAAAAGTTTTTGGAGAATTAAGGAAAACCAACCGCCGAAGACAAATCATTCTTCACCAAGACAATGCGAGCTCTCACGTATCGATTCACACATGAGAGTTTTTGAGGACTCAAAAGGTCGAATTGATGGGTCATCCGCCTTACAGCCCTGATTTGGCAACTAATGATTTCTTTTTATTCCCGAACATCAAAAAAAAAAAGCGAGGTCAACGTTTTTTAGCGCCTGAAGGAGCTGTAGAAGCCTTCAAACAGCTCGTTTTAGAGGTATCCTTTTCTGAGTGACAAAAGTGCTTTGAAAATTGGTTCAAGCGAATTCGGAAGTGTATCGACTTGGATTGAGAATATTTTGAAAAACAATGAAAACTATTTTCCTTAATATTTGCCTTTGGTTTTATTACTAGGCGCAAAATATAAAAGGCAACCCTCGTATAAATATTATTAATATTTCTTCAGATGTTCTCCAAGGTAGCCACCCAGGCCCGACTGTGTTCTCGTTATTTATAAATAATATATTTAAATATATTAATTCCTGGCCATGATGCAAAAAAAGGCGACTGAAGAAAGATGTTTATTATAAGCTGATATTTATACTTAATCTTAAAAAATTTAAATGTAAATGCTTCTCATGAAGAACTAGTTTCTCACACAATAAATAACTATACTCTAGATCTGGTCAATGATTTTGTTGACTGGGGGCTACAATGCATTCAAATTTTTATTTTAATATGCAATACAGCTAGATGTGTATTTGTTTTTTTTTAAGTGATGCTCAAAAGAATTCAGGAACCTATACATATGTAGCTAAGGCCCTTTATACAATATTAGTAAGACTACAATGTGATTCGATAGTTTGGAAACCGTGCTACTAAATTCACGTATATCAGGTGGAATCAATTAGAAAAACCTTTTTCAATTTTCCCCCCAAGAGACTTTCGATGACATTCTCGGTTTGATATTTCCCATTAAACGATTCGTTTGAAACTAATAAATTGTCCTTCTTATTCCAGCCATAGATAAAGTGCACGACATAACGATAGGGCAGTTACATAATAACAAGTATTGATTATTTATTTTTCTTAATTTAATTTGAATTATTATTATTTTTTAATAAAAATATAGTTCATTCTACAACAAACAGCGATTAAGTAAACTCAAGTTTCAAACTTTGTTCAAATTGGGGAATATTTCAACAAATTTTGCATTAGAAGTCTTTCGAATTTTCAGACAAATTTTTGGTATACAGTTTTGTAGCCCATTCAATTTTATTATAATAATGTGCAAGTTTTAAGCGGCTAAAAATTAACGTTGATTTTTTTAAATTTTTGTATGCGTTATATAAACGAATTTAAGGAAGAGCATTAGGAAATTTTTTTTTCGGAAAACAATGGTAATTCCTTATAAGCGTAAGAATTTAAATAAATGCTAGATTTACTTGCAATACTATTATATTGGTTATTGTATTTTATTCTAAATATATTTTGACATACAGTGCTATTTAAAAAAATTTAAACTTCATTGAATTTAGTTTGGACCAAAATGTTCCAGAAACTAAACTAACAAGTGAAATGTTTTAATAAATATTGGTATCCAAACAAGTAGGCCGTAGCAAAGCACGAATTTTAGGTATTTCATGTAACATGCTACTTTAATATTGTGGTATATTGTATTTCTATTTTATTCAAAACTTTTTCCAGCCTTCCGCCTTAAACACCGAAAATTTCAATGTCAATGACTTCGTAGAAAACATCATAATTCTCTTGAGAAAAACCTTTTTGTTTGCAAACAACATTTATTTTCATGTATCTAAAAAAAAGTAGAATTTCGCTAACAAAACATTGCAAAAAGTAGGGCAACCCACGAAGAGATTTACGAAAGAATGAGCAAACCGTCGGTTATAATAAAAATGTAAACCAACGATATCTAACAATGTTTTTTTTTGTTGGTTTTTTTGCTTTGATGTCGTGAATGAATGGCAAGTAAACCGTGAATATAAAAACATTGTAAATATATATAAAAAAAAAAAACATTGCAGTGAGTGCGGGTCAAAGCGCATACTTTTACACAATCATCAAGGATATCGTTGACAGCCTGTTGCTGTGACACCACTGCCACGCTTCACTAAACCAATCACACTCGCACACAGAACATAAAGTAAGAAAAAGGTCAAAGAACCCGGAGGCAAGGTTTTTATGTGCATGACGTTTTCTAAGAAAAAGTTAAGAAACTTAAAACGTAAGCAACAACAATAAAAACAACAACCACATGAGCTGGCACGGACAGCAACACAGTAACATTTGCTGAATAAGAAGTCAAGCATTTGAAGGGACTAGACGGCATGCAGACAATGTAAATATACATAGCTAGAGATTGTGTGTCAATAGGGAAATGTAAGCTTTTGGCTTTCACAACCATTGCTGGTATTGAACAAAACGCTTTATTGAGAATAAAAGTTTTAATGTGAAAAAATTTTCATAAAACAAAATGACATCAATCCTAAAACTAGTTGATTCTAAAAACATAAGTAAATGTATAGCAAGTTGTTATTTGCTACAGTATCACATTGAAATAGATAGATATATTTTTCAACACCCTTCCTCAATGTGAGACTGTTTACATTAAACTTTTTCTATTATTTAATTTAAACTCATTAATTTCACAAAATGACAGTGCTTTGTTTTCGACAGATTTTTTGTTAGAACATCCGCTATCATATTTTCAGTTGGAAGATATTTTATTTCCACATCGCCATTCTGAACAACCTCTCGGACGAAGTGATGCCTGATATCAATGTGCTTTGATCTTGCATGATAAACTGGATTCTTTGCCAGATTTTGGGCGCTAAGATTGTCGTCATACAGGACAATAGGTGTATCAGCTTTACCACAGCCAATTTCAATCATTAGACGTCTCAAATGCAATGCTTCCTTCGCTGCTGATGATAATGCCATGTATTCGGCCTCCGTGCTGCTTAATGCCACGCATCCTTGCTTCTCCGACTTCCACGAAATGGGTCCACCAGCCAGGAAAAACACATATCCAGTATAAGATCTGCGATTGCTTATATCGCTACCCCAATCTGCGTCTACGAAACCTTCAAGCGCCTGTCCACATGCACGGTAGTTCAACTTTAAATCTTTTGTAGCTGCTAGATACCGCATTATATGCTTCACACCTGTGACATGTTCACTATGTGGATTGTTATTTCTTTGTGCCAACTTCACAACCGAGTGGTAGATATCAGGTCTTGAAATTAAAGCTAGCCACATTAACTCTCCGATTGCTGACTGATATGTCATGGGATCTTCAATCACACATTTTTCACTTTCGCAAGCTACTTGAAATCCTTTGTCTAATGGAGTTGTGGAAACTCTACACTGCTCCATGCTGTGGCGTTGTAACATATCTTTGATATAAAGGGACTGGTTCATCGATATGTTGCCTATATCGCCATCGCGCTGAATTTGCATACCCAAAAACATCTGCAACGGGCCCTTATCAACGCATTCAAATTTTGTCGAAATCAGTGATTTGATTCGTATCAAATCTGTCTCCTTTTGGCACGCTATAAGTATGTCATCTACATAAATTAGTACCAAACAAAGGTTACCTTTTATATCCTGCTTATACAAGCTTGGCTCATTCTGACACTGAATGAAACCAATTTCACTTAGTGCTGCATTCAGTTTGAAGTTCCACTCCCTTCCAGCTTGTTTCAAGCCATATATTGCTTTGTTGAGCCTCAATACTTTTTCGCCATTGGTCTTTTCTACATATCCCTCTGGCTGCTTCATATACACTACATCTTTTAACTCGCTGTTTAGATAAGCCGTGCACACGTCCATTTGATGTAAGTATAGCTTCAGCTCAACAGACAGGGCAAGAACCAGACGTATCGTTTCATACCGACACACCGGTGAAAACGTTTCTTTATAATTTACGCCAAACTTCTGCGCACATCCCTTGGCTACCAAACGAGCTTTATAGCGTTCAACAGCGCCAGCTTTGTTCCTCTTGACTGTATAAACCCATTTGCAACCAATTACCTGCTGGCCCTTAGGTAAGTCTGTCTGCGTCCACGTACCATTTGCCACCAGTGCCTTATATTCTGCGTCCATGGCTGTCTGCCAATACGAAGCATGCTTACTGCTCCTTGCTTCCTTAAACGTTTGCGGCAACGGTATCTCTTCCGCTTGTACTGCGTGTATTACATTGTAGCTCTTCTTCGGACGCCCTGGCATTCCGGTTCGAATCAGTTTTGGCCTACCGGGTCCGATCTTCAAAACCTGTTTCTGCTCCAGGTCTGATTCTTCTGCACTAGCATATTCATCGCTCCCCATATCGTTGTCGCTGAACGTATCTTTTTGCTGTTTATCATTATCAATACTTGAAATAAGCTTCACTGTATCACGCACCGATGCATCAGCTGTTGAGTTTTCTGGTAATAAATCAAACACGATCTGGTCATCAAGATGAGCTTCGTCGAAACGTTCATCAAATAAAACATCACGTTTTTCGACAATCTGATGTTTTTCCTTGTCATAGAGCCTGTACGCTTTTGATACCAATGAGTACCCTACCAGGCGATACTCTTTTCCTCTCGCCTGAAATTTACTGTGACGTGTCTTGTCCAAACCAATTGCCACTGACCCGAATGTACGCATATTCTGCACATTGGGTTTTCTGCCAGTCCACGCTTCAAACGGTGTCATACCAACCAAGGCTGCTGTTGGTGATCTGTTGCGAATATAACACGCTGTCTGCAATGCCTCTGCCCAAAGAAACTCAGGCATATTAGAATGCACAAGCATACTTCTTGCCATCTCAACAAGAGTGCGATTTGCTCGTTCTGCGACCCCGTTCTGTTGAGGACTGTACGGCACCGTAAGTTGACGAACTATACCATTTTTCTTCAAAAAATTGTCAAACTGCTTATTGATGTACTCCCGACCATTGTCACTACGTAATGCTTTAATTTTGTGCCCAGTCTGACGCTCTACTATAGTTTTGAACGCCACAAATTTTTCAAAGACTTCGTCTTTTGACTTAAGAAAAAATGTGAAAATGCGTCGAGACATATCATCTATGAAAGTTAAGAAATAAGCCGAACCACCAAGAGAACGCTTCTCAAACGGGCCACATACGTCAGTATGTATCAACTCCAACAACTGCTTTGCCCGATTTTCCGATGCTGATGGGAACGGCTGAGTATGTATCTTGCTCTTCATGCACGTCCGACATGGCACCTTGTCTGAAAAATCCACATTTTCTATACCCCGCACCATAATACTTTTCGCGAGATTCATAAGACTGCCATAATTTAAATGACCATATCTGTTATGCCACAATGCTGCACTGCATTGAGTTGCACCAAAACATTTGTTGCTTCTGCTCTCAAACACAAATAGCTTGTTTTGCTTCTCTGCTTTCAAAATCTGCTTGCCTTTCTGGCTCACAATGGCATATTTATTGTTGAAACTTACTGTACAACCGCGTTCTACAGCTCGACTAACTGAAACAAAGTTCCCCTTCATTCCTGGGACATGCAAAACATTCTCCAATTTCAGTTCACACAAATCGGTTTGAAGTATGACGTCACCTCTGCCTTCCGCACGTATAACGTTATTGTCAGCTAATACAACATCCTCTTCCTGGGAAACATAATTCGTGAAAATATTACGCACGCAGCTCATATGTGCTGTTGCGCCGCTATCCAGACACCAGCTTGAAACTTCTAGATCCCCCACATCTGCTGCTGCTAGGACTGTAAAAGATCGTTGCGGTTGCTGCGTCTTGTTCGATGTTTCTTTTACTTTATTTTTGCATTGATTTCTATAGTGACCATGCTGCCCGCATCTATAACATTCAATATCTTTCTTATCTACATTCTTTTTCCGTACCGACTTTGTATTTGCATGAAACGCCTGTTGTTCGTTACAATGTGCACCTTTGGATTCTGCGCCTCTGCGCTCTCCTTCTTCCAGTAGCTTAATTTTTAACACATCTAAAGTAGGTAAACTGTCTCGTGTTTCCATAGCTATTACAAAGTTCTCGTACTGCTTAGGCAAGCTTGACAACAATATTATAACTGCTAGCTCCTCGCTTAGCTTAATCTCTACCTCTGATAGCTTGTCTATCGTTGAACAAAATTTATTTATATAGCTACACATAGCGTCACCTTCTATCATCCGCAAACCAAGCAATTGCTTATAAAGTGAGACCTTTCTTACCGGTCCACTGGGTTGATGCACATCTTTGAGCTTTTTCCAGGCATTTGATGCAGACGTGCAGTTCTTCAGGTAGCACAACTGCGACGATTTTACGCTTAACGTAATCATTGCCAATGCTTTTTCATCGAGAGCATCCCATCTAGCACCTTCAGCTGCTGTCCGCTGTCCGTCCATCACCTTCCACGCCTCTGCATGCACCAACACGCTGCGCATTTGAATGCTCCAGGAATCATAATTTCCTTCATCCAATTTCTCAATCTGGTACATGGAACTCATGGTGATCGCACACTAAGCTGCCTTACTCTCAAGTTACCGACAAAAAACAAATCTTAAAGCCACAGGACCGTCGTGTCTGGGCCCATAACCTATTGAACAAAACGCTTTATTGAGAATAAAAGTTTTAATGTGAAAAAATTTTCATAAAACAAAATGACATCAATCCTAAAACTAGTTGATTCTAAAAACATAAGTAAATGTATAGCAAGTTGTTATTTGCTACAGTATCACATTGAAATAGATAGATATATTTTTCAACAGCTGGGAACCCAAATCGTGTTATTATTTAGAAGAAAAAATAAAATTACATAAGAATGTAAGCGGTAAAAAAAAAAAAACAGTACGGGAGAAAGAACAAAATCATGCAAATATTTAATACAATAAGGCACAGCAACAAACATAACTGTGACGATTATATTTACTCCAACAAAAAAAGTAATATATGCAATAAAAGAATACCAAAAAATACCAAAGAAAGTTGCGAAAGCTAGTAGCAATTCTGAATGACAGCGGCACGTAATACAAATACACCAGAAGATAATACAAGGAAGGATTGGTGGCGGAAACAGCGCAGCCTACGACTGCAATAAATAATGTAATAAGACTCAATGGAAGTTTTTGCAAGAAGTGTGCACTGTGAGAGGAGAACTGTGAATGAGAGAGAAGAAGAAGAATGCCATCTGGAGGGTCAGCAAGGTAAAGCGTTGGCACAGCAATACTTAAGGGCTATTATTGTGCAGTTATTATGAAAGCCTTTGCTGTCCGGGCAGGAGTCGCTGACATGCAAGGATATGCTGGGATTTTAAAATTGCATAAGCGCGTATGAACAGCAGGACTCCGAAAGAAATTGGTGAATCTAAAGACGAGTATGTATGCCCGTTTACGTGGAGTGACAATGAAATCGAGACTTAAGTGCTATAACAAACGGAAAGCATCATTGATAGCAAATGCAAAAATGTGAAAATGTAAACTTGTAGCCAGAAAAATGCAGCTACATGCTGTGCCAATTTAATAAGTACACCTTTTAAATGCCCATTCATTATGCAACGGGCAATGGTGCCATTTTAATTTTTAGTTTGCATTGTGTAGCACTGTTGGATGAAGTATCATAAAACATTTGTTTTTATTTACAGAATAAGCTTCTTTTTAATAAGTAATAATTTTAACTGAAATTTAAAATCAAAATCATTTTTGGAGCTTTTAGTAAAACGACGAATTGCTTTGCTTGACAAATTTATTTCAGAAACTTAAAAATTAAACCCTGAATAATTGCTAGGTTAAATATAAGTATATTTATGTTTACAACTCTGAGTTGATGTCTAACATTCTTCTGTGCTAGCAAATTTATCAATTTAACCGGTAAACCCTGAGTTAAATAGATAACTTGCTTTCTCGAAAGTGGGGCTTATAGTTTTTATTGTTTTTAATAAAAACGTAATGTAGTTCTTTATTTCAAACCCATTTTATTTGGTCGCTTGCGTTCTTGCCTAGATGCAGGAAAACTTCAAGAAAAATATTTTCATAACACATTTTAACCCATTAGCTCTCACTTAGAAGGGCCGTTTTGACCCTTACTTCAAGAAACCTT
This sequence comes from Anomoia purmunda, assembly GCA_951828415.1. Classification (NCBI taxonomy): domain Eukaryota; kingdom Metazoa; phylum Arthropoda; class Insecta; order Diptera; family Tephritidae; genus Anomoia; species Anomoia purmunda. The sequence continues at coordinate 26,441,308 of OX639996.1, read as the reverse complement.
TCGAAAAACACATTTGAATCTTATTGGAAATTTTACTATTGGTCATCTTAGCAGAGCTGTTATTCAATTTTAATATAAAATTACATATTTGCTTTTTATCTCTTATAGAATCTGGCCTTATACGCACTCAGATTTTATCTGAGAATAATCCTAGTAAAATCTCACGGCGTATACGAGTAATTCGCTAAAACATTTTAACCCTCTAGAGAGCTTCAAAAGTTTTTTTTTATGCATTTTTTGAAGTGAGGACCGAAGCATTTTCTTTTATGTGGGATATGTTCTACGAAAATATTTCCCGTGAAATTTTACAGTATGTATTGAAATTTTAGTTTGTTGATACATTTATTTTAACTTTTAGTAGATCTTAAAAAAAATACGAACTACTTTTTGCCCATCAATAAAATCTTTATCACTGTATAGGTTTCAGAAACTATTAACAAAGTCCGAGCTGGTTGACATAAAATTGTCGTACAGTGCATTCAGAAATGAGTAAAACCTGAAAATGTTCACTCAAGTATTTTAATCAAGTATTTTGTTTACACTTAAACATTTTCTTTATTCTGCTGGCGCAATTTTTTTCTTATGCGATATTTTTCCTCGGTTAACTAAAGGTTTTTTCAAATTAAATAAAAACCTAAAAAAATTAAATAAGTTTTCTCCAAAGGTAGTAAATATTTCTTTAGCACTTAGCACCAACTTATTTCCATTTTTCACTCTTTTTATATGTGCACTTCCACATGTATGAATAAAGGTGGGCATGTTAAAAAAGTATTCAAAAGCTTACAGTGCGAATAAAAGCCGAATGCCAAGGAGAGTTAGTGCTAAATTCACTTGACTTTTCCTCTTTTCTATGAATTTCAAAAGCGAAAAGGGTAAGAAAGAAATATTTATTTCTGCATCAAATGGCGAAGATGCCCAACTAAGTGCCTTCGATGAAGGACCTTTTTGTCCTTTTGTTCGCTGATAATTGTGGGTTGACAGCGAAATGAACAATGAGGCAGAAAAAAGGTCACAAAGGACCGCTTACTATGTTAAATGAATCAAATAAGCGGACACTATTTCACACTTCAACGCCCAGCACTTAACTTAAGCAAGCTGACAACTGCCGATTGTCCCATGCCATACGCCATCCGACATTCGTCAGCCGACAGACGACGATACACAGCATGACGCGGTATTTCGACAAAACTGAAGATGCTTGGCAGACCGGCGGGCAACCTTGACCCAGAAATGTTAACATTAGCCAGCGGGAATTGTCAGCAGGCGTAGACTGTGCAACCAACGAACGCAGAAAAAACACTAAAATAAACAATAACAACAACAAGTAAAAAGGCATCAACTTTTTTCACAGCAACACCAGTGATTTGCTACAAGTCATTGTCGAACCAACTGAAAAAAAGAAGACCTTGGCCCTGAACTTGAGCGGGCATTGTTGCCATTGCGGTTGAAGTGCGGGAAGCAGAAACAGAAGTAGCAAAAGTAACGGTTTATCAGCCAGCCAGCCTGCCGACCAGCCAAAAACGAGCAACAAGTTACAGCTTTACTATGGTACTGATTTGCTCGTTTCACACCAATCCATTGAAGGCAGTTAAGGCTGCTGATTTGGGACACCACCAGTCGGCCAACAAAATGTTAGTGTTGGTCATGGTTTTGGATAACCATCGGCTGTGATTTGGCCACGCGCTTTAGCTGTTTAGCTTTGTTTTTGTTACTCATAACCTAGGTCGATGATTTTTGTTTTCAAACCTTTTTTTTTTTGGTTTTGCATCAACAAACCCAAATCGGATCGACCCAGATTGTTGCCAGAACGACCAACAGCCGTCGACGAGATGGCTGGTATGAAGCGCCTCTGGTGTTAAAAGCATTGTGATGACAGCTTGCAAAAACAAAAACAATAACAAAAACCACAATAACGACTGCAATAAAAGCACTGGCAAAATGGTTTTGAAAGCGTGCAGAGCAAAAAAAAATTTACTCTGACAACGGCATTTTAGCTTGCCTCGGCACAACATAAAGCGTAAGTAAGCTGTTGGCAACTGTTATTTGAGTGGAATTATGTAAGCGATTCATTCAGTTGTCCGCCAGCAGACCAAAGACCAAGTGCAGCAACGATTTGCACTGAGGCGTTGGCTTGTTGTGTGCTTGCTTTGGCTGATTGGTTAGTTGGCTGGCTCGATGGCTCGATGGCCGGCTGAATGGCGCTTTGTGGACATTTGTGGGCATAACGTGACCGAATCACTCATGCCAATTGCGGTCAGCCACCGTCCGATGGTGTGTGTGTGTATGAAAGATCAGCAACAACAATGTAGCATTGAGCCGCAAATGAATGAATGAGCGAATGCATTGGCGACAGACACATTGCGTTGTACATTGAGATCACCACACGCCACCGGCAGCAACACGAGAACCGCCACATAAATGACGTGTGCGTCTGGCATGTAGACATTGAAGAAAAAAAAACGACCACCACCAATGTGCAGACCAGGCAGCCACAATGAGACGAGCCTCCAAAAACTAAATGGTAGTTGAACTGAGTGTCGTTGGAACACACGCGCATGATGCCGCTTTGGGATATGGCTGAATGTAGAGGAACTGGTAGGGGAGCTCTTGATCGAGTAGCAGAGCGACAGACACGAACCACAGTGGAAGCACAGTTGTCAAGGTAGTAACCGTGGCGCGCGAGTATGCACGCACATGCCGCCAACGGCAGGCAACTCAACAACAAGTCGGTGCGTATTGCACACGTTGCTGCCCCGACGTATACGCGGTAGGCCAAAAAGTCTCAATTACGCCGCTTAGCAACGCACTTTTAGGTGGATCAAGTTGTGGCGGGTCGATTGTTTTGATTGCTGGCATTGCCATTTGGATATGTTGATGTTGTTGTTGTTGTTGTTTTAGCCATGTTAGTGGCAACATGACAGGCGTCACGCTGGCTGTCAGGCAGCAAATTGCCTTTGTGACCGGGCACGCTTCTTTCCGTCTATTTATGTAGATGCGTGTGAGTCGACATGTCATGAGGCGCCTCGTCAAGTGGCCTCGCAGAGCAGCAAAAAGGTGTTGGCAATGGCACCAAAGAGTAAAGCAAAAACAAAAAATAAATAAAAAAAAAACTACAAAAACGAGTCTATGAAATGGTGGCGGCAAATCGTAAAAGCTCAAATGTCAAATGCCTTAGACACGGTGTTGTTGTCGCTGTTGTGACTTAGTGAAATCAATGGCAGCTCGGCAAACACGCGTTTGTTTTAGTTTGAATTCTTTTTTGTCAGCACTTGGTAGTCGTTTGTTGGACATCATGCGGCCCAATTACCATGCTCTTTAATTTAGAGCGCGGCTGCACTGTGGGCGTGTACAGAAGTGGAGTAAAAAATTGCAAAAAATGTCTAACAGAAAGTTTAACGGCTAATCTAATTATAGATATTAGGGTGGTAGTAGTTTCCCATGAGCCGATGTAAGTAGGAACGATGTTCTACATCGATGTTATACCTATGTCGATTTTCCTCAAAATTTTCCTAAAACCTTTTAATTATATTCTGGCGATAGCAACCAGTTTAGAACCAAAATTAAAATTACTTAGAAGACGGCTGGGTTAAAGGAAAACAATTTTATAAGTGAATTTATAAGATCTTTAGAACTTTTTTTATCATAAAAATTTATAGAATATCTTCCCCGACATTCACAACAACGGAGAAGTTGATCCTATTATTCAAAATACTTTCTAAATTGTTGTCTGTAAATTCTGTGCTAAATAAATGCATTTTTTTTTCGAAGTCCATGAATTTCTGTTATTTATAGAGGTAAAGATTACTCGGGAAATCAGCTGATCGAGTATATTGTTTGTAGCGCACCTAGTAATTTTCCATAACAAACCTCTCCTTTTTAAGACACTTTATATTAGTTTCACCTGTATGTGTCTATCATTCTTAGCTTCTTAGCTAAACTACAATAGCTATAGTTAAAAAACAAAACAAACAACAAGCTTTAATGACAGATATAACTAAAAAGTAGGAAATAATGTTTCATACACATATGTGAGTATAAATAATTAACAGAAAAAAACTTATCATTACTCATTATTTTTCAAAAGCTTGAAATTATTTGTTGATAAATAATAGTTTGAAAAATTTATATCAGATCAGAATCGGAGTTTGATCGATACCAAATATTGAAACCCCTTTAATTAATTTGGTATAACAATATAGTACAAAATACCACAAGCTTATTGAAAATTATATAGTGTTTTTTGCTACTTTTTGTTTTAGTTGCCATTAAAGCGTGCCATGTTTTTAGTTTTTTAAGCTATAATTTATTTATCCTCATTTTATAAAATTACATTGCCGATAATTGTGGAGGACAACCCATGTCTTTTGTTGCATCTTTGTGGGGTTTACAGATTTTTCTAAGGTTTTGAATAACTTTTTGTTTTTCTGTACTAAAATATTTTTCACAGCCCACTAATGGATACAAATGCTTTTATTTTAGTTTTTTAGAGCATATAATGTTTTGTTAATTGTAAATAATTATTTGAATTAGAATTGCTTGTGTTATATTTACAACAATAACAATACACGTTTGTTAGTTTTACATTGTGGGCAACAGAGTCAATAGGGATCATAATTTTAAAGTTGGTCGATTTCCGAGAGGGCATATTATATAGCCTAAAATTTTTTACGGCTACGCACTACTATTTTATTGTTCGTCACTGTTGTATTTGTGATCTATGGATTAATGCGTGTGCCGCATAGTAAATGCCACCAACTGACCAATGTGAACATTTCGCTTATGGGTGGTCAATCAAAAAATTTATCGGCTTTGATTAGTCACGCGCAATCAGCCATTCAGCCATTCAGCTAATCGATGAAGCGCATGAGCTTAAGCCAACAAGACAAACCAGATTGATTTTTTCAAAGTCTGTCGATATTGATAGATATTGTCATTTGATATATTCCGGCCCGAGTGGGGTAGACCAGGCCGTGTGCAAGACTTTGACGTTCATTTGTATGTATGTATGCAATGTATATGTATTGTATGCACTGACAGAGTTTGTTTTTTGCTATGCAATCGCGTTGGCATTTGTATGGTGTTTGTTGTGCTGTTGAAGATTTGTTAACACCTAATTGCCGCCCGTTGGTCGATTAGCTAAGCCAGATAGACGGTGCTTATTGGCTTGGGATTAGGTTTTTGTTAGGTGCACAAAACATTGAACATACAGCTACGAGTATGTGCGCTTGTTTTAAGTATAAATTATAGTAGCGATTTAGAGAAAAAGTAGCGCCTTAATTAAAAATATAAGCAAGTATTAGTTCCATTGGGACATATGAAATGGAACATAAAAAATTTGATAGGGGTTAGGACCCCTAATTCCCTGACCAAATTACTTCACATTTTACTGCCAAAACTTTTGGACCAGTAACATAGACAAAAAAGTATTTCATTTGCGTAATATAGGCTTATTAATAAGTTTTGGATTTAATAGAAACACGGCGGTTAAGATAGACCTTCTTGCACCAGAATATTTCATAGCCGCACACATTTTCTACATACATATACGAGCATCATCAAAATATTTTTTCAAATAAGTTCTCTGTTCTGTTCTCTAATTTTTATTCAATTCAAATCAGGAAGTCATTTAAGCATTTAAAAAAATGTTCCAAACAAATCTATTTTCCAATAACACTACTCGACAAAAAAAATCTCCAAGAATAAAATAGGCCTTTCCTAAAGTGAAATTTTCTCCTGATTCCGAATATGACTTTCATTTTCTTGTGGCAGATCTAGTTTCCGAGATATCGGCGAAAATATGAAAATTCCCATTTTTGCAGAACACTACTTCATATAGGTACGGCAAAAATTTGTATTTTTCATTTTTTCGTTTTAAACTGATGAATTATGCATTATACTAATTCCCATAAAAATTTCTTGCCTTCTTCGCCCTCAAGTATCTTCAGTAATTTGGCCACTATGCCAAAAAACGTTCAAAAAATGTTGAAAAAAAAACGAAATTTTTTACACAATTTCAGATTTAAACACTTTAAAATCGGAAAAATTCTATTGACGAAAAAAAGTTAGCCCTCCTATATTGTAGGTAATTTAACTACGAAAATTTTAAGCATACCAGTACAACAATCGGACGTGCCATTGAAACTATAGCCCCGTTAACTTGCAAGCGTCTATCCTACAATTTTAGTATTACTCTGATAAAATTGGCGAGACATTTCATTTGGTCACTCTACCTTAGGGTCTAATAAATTTAAAAAGACATCAAGTATTTAATTGTCACTACTGTTTGTTGTAAATTTTGTTTTGCAAATTGTAGTGCAAATTTATACATACTATATCGGTACATGTGTTTACGAAATGGCTTGTTGCAAAAGAGATTTTAAATGTAAAAATAATCCGGATGATTTTTGCTTTATTTGCGGACATTATATTTTCGGAAACTCAGCTCGGAAAATAACTAATTCTGTCAGAGATGCATACTTTCATTATTTCGGTTTCCGTGTAAAAAATCTCGATAAATCTTGGACACCTAATTTTATTTGCGCCTCCTGTAGATTAACTTTAATGAGATGGGTATCGGGTAAAGGTCATAACATGAAGTTTGGTGTTCCAATGATGTGGACTGAACCCTTTAACCACGACCAGTGCTATTTTTGCGTGATAGACCTTAAAGGTAAAACGAGAAAAAAGAGGAAATTAATAAGTTATCCAAATGTGGCATCAGCTAAAAAACCAAAACTACATGACCATACCTTACCCATACATAGACCGCCTATAAGTTTTGAAGCCTCAAGCGAAAGTGACTCCGAAGCAGATAATTCAGAAAGTGGACAAGAAGGAGAGATCCCACATCGAGTCTCACAAGCCGAACTTAATGACTTGGTCAGAGATTTGAAATTATCGAAATTTGATAGCGAAGTTCTAGGATCTCGTTTGCAGCAATGGGGCAGCCTGGGCCCTTCGACAAGTACTTCCAAATTTCGAAATAGACACAAGACTTTCTCTTCTTTTTTTACTAAAAGTGAAAATATTTGCTACTGCAATGATGTTCAAGGTTTATTTGAAGCACTAAAATTAGAAAATAAAGTGGATGATTGGCGCTTGTTTATAGACAGTTCAAAGCATAGTTTAAAAGCAGCATTACTCCATAAAGGAAATTCGTTACCGTCAATACCAGTGGCACATTCTGAGAATACTAAAGAAACTTATTTAAGCATATCAAATTTACTTGAGCTCATTCAATATAAACAATTTAATTGGAAAATTTGTGCGGACTTAAAGGTAAGCAGTTTCGGTGGTACAGTTTAAAATAAATAGTATATGAAATACATCCTAGGTTGTAGCTATAGTTCTCGGACTTCAAGGAGGTTTCACTAAATATTGCTGTTTTCTCTGTCTTTGGGACAGCCGTGCTAGAGAAACCCATTATATTCAGGAAAACTGGCCACCAAGAGCTGAGTACGAACCAGGTGCCTTCAATATCGCAAACCCGCCTTTAGTAAATCCCGAACGAGTTATTTTGCCAGCACTTCACATCAAATTAGGATTAATGAAAAATTTTGTAAAGGCTTTAAATAAGGACGCGCCATCCTTCCAGTACCTAACGAAATTTTTCCCTAAAATAACTCAAGCCAAATTAAAAGAAGGTATATTTGTTGGTCCGCAAATTAGAAAGTTGCTGAAAGACGAAAATTTTGCGAATCATTTATCATCAGTAGAAGCAGCGGCTTGGGACAGCTTTAAGCAAGTCGTTAGTGGGTTTCTTGGCAACAACAAAGATCCCAACTATAGAGAGATGGTCAAAGCCTTGTTGAAAAACTACAGTGCTATGAAATGCAACATGTCCCTCAAAATGCATTTTTTGCATTCACATTTGGATAATTTTCCCGCAAACCTAGGTGCTGAAAGTGATGAACAGGGTGAAAGGTTTCACCAAGACCTCATGATTTTTGAAAAGCGTTACCAAGGTTTTTGGAATGAAGAAATGATGGGAGATTATTGCTGGACAATAATACGGGAGACAAACCCAGAAAATTATAAACGGGTAGTTAGAAGTACCCACGTCCCTCACTATTGACCACCACGGTAAAATCGCTCAATTTGACTTTTTTAGATGTAGATATGTATGTATTTAATGTTGTTGTCGTTGTTGTTTTTTACTGAATTGCTGATTTATACTCATATTACTCAATTGAATACAGTTTAACGTGCAAACATATGTCTATAATAAAACGTTATAAAAAAATAAAAACCTAGTTTGAATAAAAATTTTCTCTATAAAAAAATTGTAGGATAGACGCTTGCAAGTTAACGGGGCTATAGTTTCAATGGCACGTCCGATTGTTGTACTGGTATGCTTAAAATTTTCGTAGTTAAATTACCTACAACATAGGAGGGCTAACTTTTTTTCGTCAATAGAATTTTTCCGATTTTAAAGTGGTTAAATCTGAAATTGTGTAAAAAATTTCGTTTTTTTTTCAACATTTTTTGAACGTTTTTTGGCATAGTGGCCAAACTACTGAAGATACTTGAGGGCGAAGAAGGCAAGAAATTTTTATGGGAATTAGTATAATGCATAATTTAACAGTTTAAAACGAAAAAATGAAAAATACAAATTTTTGATGTACCTATATGAAGTAGTGTTCTGCAAAAATGGGAATTTTCATATTTTCGCCGATATCTCGGAAACTAGATCTGCCACAAGAAAATGGAAGTCATATTCGGAATCAGGAGAAAATTTCACTTTAGGAAAGGACTATTTTATTCTTGGAGACTAAAGTTGATCAAAATTTGTCGAGTAGTGTAATTCGAGAATGTCAACAATGAGCATGAAGAAGAGAAGCTGGTTTTGGAAATACGTTCCAAAAAGATTCAGAACGTATGACCCAATTGAAAACCACCCACCACGTATAGAAGGCGAGAAGCTCGTCGCATCAGATGTTCGTTACCCTCAAATGATCAGGAAATTATAAGATATTCAACAATATGTACACAATGTTATAAAGTTAAATTCTGAATATTTTCAAAGAAACGGCGGACGACAAAGACGTAGAACAAAATGTTTAAAAAAATTGAAAAAATTTCTCTCATTCTAATTTTTTCATCTCTCAAAATAGAGAACCTGTTGCAATGCTTAAAAAGCCAAGCAGGAAAAAATGAAAATTTTATGATTTACTTGCTTTTTTTTGGTTTAGCTTAGCACCGAGAAAGAGCTCATATTAAAATTGAGCATCCGTTAATCCTTCCATTTCTGATAACAATATAACATCCGTTGATCTCTCCATTTTAAATAAGAATTATACGTTGCATCTTTCCCGTCAACCGGCAACTTCAAAAAAATAGGAATGTGCTTGTGAATCGGCTGAAATCTTATAAAAATCACATATTTTGTAAGATTCAAAGAAAAAATTCTCTTTAAAAAACTCTAAAAATTCCCAGTTTAGTTCTCGTCAAGCACGACTCTCCTTAAAGCGGAAAAGTATGATCTGATGCCCTGAGCATAAATAAAAATCACATGATTTTTGTATGAAAGGGTGGGAGAGGCCATACAAAGGCATCATAAAGTGCGAATGGGGGCATATGTTTATTTTCCCAAAAAAAATCATAACCACTGAAATGAAAACAAATTTACATATGTACATAAGGGTGCCTCACTAAAAAATGGGAGGGAATATAAAAGTATTATGCTATATATTTACGTGAGATGAACTGATTTAAATTTGCCTCAACAAATACAGTTTTTTTTTTTTGTAAATAAAAATAGTTTCTTAACATATTAAAAATAAAATAAATTACCTCAGATGATAAAAAAGCTTAAGCGTAAGGGGTCATAGTTTTCAGATTTTTGATTTTGTTTTCGCGGGTAAATCTTAAAATTTTTCTAAAAAGTTTAGTTGGAAGTCCTAAAATATAATAGATTATATAATTCCAATAGAAAACAAAACCGATTGATGAAAGGATATTAAGCGGGTTCGTCCATCAATTCACCTTTTCGTACATCGGCTAACTTAAGTAAATATTCAGATGTCTCAACGAAAATTGATACACATATTGACATTGACCAACGATAGATTGGTATTGAAAAAATATGAAATCGAATGGTAACCACCTTCACGGTATTTCGCTCTCAAAATTAAAAGGCGTGACACCATCCACTTTAGAGCAAACAACCACAGCATACACTTTAGGTTTTAACTTAGTAAGCACAATTTTAGAAAATTGTAGCAATCGTATAAATATCATGCCCACGTCTCGTATAACGGTAATTTATAAAACCAAAAAAAATATTCTATATTTTAGATAATTTGCTCAAATTTTTTATACAGCATTGGGTTGGATAAATAATTACTTAGAATAAACGTTTTTTTTTTTGGAAAATGGGTTTGGCATAGCCCGAGGTATGTATTTGAATGTAAATATTTAATAAAACTCTACCAAATTTGGCACATGCTTTGAATTTCAGCTCTGTAAGCAAAATAACGCTAATTTACAAAAAAAAAAACAAAATCTTCGATATTTTATTAAATTATGCAGCGAATTCGTTCAAATTTAATATTTACATAGAAAAATTTGTTAATATCAAAATTTTCCAAAGTATTCTTGGTACTTTAAAATCATACTTATTACACTACTCGACAAATTTTGATCAACTTTAGTCTCCAAGAATAAAATAGGCCTTTCCTAAAGTGAAATTTTCTCCTGATTCCGAATATGACTTCCATTTTCTTGTGGCAGATCTAGTTTCCGAGATATCGGCGAAAATATGAAAATTCCCATTTTTGCAGAACACTACTTCATATAGGTACGGCAAAAATTTGTATTTTTCATTTTTTCGTTTTAAACTGTTGAATTATGCATTATACTAATTCCCATAAAAATGTCTTGCCTTCACCTCCCTCAAGTATCTTCAGTAGTTTGGCCACTATGCCAAAAAACGTTCAAAAAATGTTGAAAAAAAAACGAAATTTTTTACACAATTTCAGATTTAACCACTTTAAAATCGGAAAAATTCTATTGACGAAAAAAAGTTAGCCCTCCTATGTTGTAGGTAATTTAACTACGAAAATTTTAAGCATACCAGCACAACAATCGGACGTGCCATTGAAACTATAGCCCCGTTAACTTGCAAGCGTCTATCCTACAATTTTAGTATTACTCTGATAAAATTGGCGAGACATTTCATTTGGTCACTCTACCTTAGGGTCTAATAAATTTAAAAAGACATCAAGTATTTAATTGTCACTACTGTTTGTTGTAAATTTTGTTTTGCAAATTGTAGTGCAAATTTATACATACTATATCGGTAGATGTGTTTACGAAATGGCTTGTTGCAAAAGAGATTTTAAATGTAAAAATAATCCGGATGATTTTTGCTTTATTTGCGGACATTATATTTTCGGAAACTCAGCTCGGAAAATAACTAATTCTGTCAGAGATGCATACTTTCATTATTTCGGTTTCCGTGTAAAAAATCTCGATAAATCTTGGACACCTAATTTTATTTGCGCCTCCTGTAGATTAACTTTAATGAGATGGGTATCGGGTAAAGGTCATAACATGAAGTTTGGTGTTCCAATGATGTGGACTGAACCCTTTAACCACGACCAGTGCTATTTTTGCGTGATAGACCTTAAAGGTAAAACGAGAAAAAAGAGGAAATTAATAAGTTATCCAAATGTGGCATCAGCTAAAAAACCAAAACTACATGACCATACCTTACCCATACCTAGACCGCCTATAAGTTTTGAAGCCTCAAGCGAAAGTGACTCCGAAGCAGATAATTCAGAAAGTGGACAAGAAGGAGAGATCCCACATCGAGTCTCACAAGCCGAACTTAATGACTTGGTCAGAGATTTGAAATTATCGAAATTTGATAGCGAAGTTCTAGGATCTTGTTTGCAGCAATGGGGCAGCCTGGGCCCTTCGACAAGTACTTCCAAATTTCGAAATAGACACAAGACTTTCTCTTCTTTTTTTACTAAAAGTGAAAATATTTGCTACTGCAATGATGTTCAAGGTTTATTTGAAGCACTAAAATTAGAAAATAAAGTGGATGATTGGCGCTTGTTTATAGACAGTTCAAAGCATAGTTTAAAAGCAGCATTACTCCATAAAGGAAATTCGTTACCGTCAATACCAGTGGCACATTCTGAGAATACTAAAGAAACTTATTTAAGCATATCAAATTTACTTGAGCTCATTCAATATAAACAATTTAATTGGAAAATTTGTGCAGACTTAAAGGTAAGCAGTTTCGGTGGTACAGTTTAAAATAAATAGTATATGAAATACATCCTAGGTTGTTGCTATAGTTCTCGGACTTCAAGGAGGTTTCACTAAATATTGCTGTTTTCTCTGTCTTTGGGACAGCCGTGCTAGAGAAACCCATTATATTCAGGAAAACTGGCCACCAAGAGCTGAGTACGAACCAGGTGCCTTCAATATCGCAAACCCGCCTTTAGTAAATCCCGAACGAGTTATTTTGCCAGCACTTCACATCAAATTAGGATTAATGAAAAATTTTGTAAAGGCTTTAAATAAGGACGCGCCATCCTTCCAGTACCTAACGAAATTTTTCCCTAAAATAACTCAAGCCAAATTAAAAGAAGGTATATTTGTTGGTCCGCAAATTAGAAAGTTGCTGAAAGACGAAAATTTTGCGAATCATTTATCATCAGTAGAAGCAGCGGCTTGGGACAGCTTTAAGCAAGTCGTTAGTGGGTTTCTTGGCAACAACAAAGATCCCAACTATAGAGAGATGGTCAAAGCCTTGTTGAAAAACTACAGTGCTATGAAATGCAACATGTCCCTCAAAATGCATTTTTTGCATTCACATTTGGATAATTTTCCCGCAAACCTAGGTGCTGAAAGTGATGAACAGGGTGAAAGGTTTCACCAAGACCTCATGATTTTTGAAAAGCGTTACCAAGGTTTTTGGAATGAAGAAATGATGGGAGATTATTGCTGGACAATAATACGGGAGACAAACCCAGAAAATTATAAACGGGTAGTTAGAAGTACCCACATCCCTCACTATTGACCACCACGGTAAAATCGCTCAATTTGACTTTTTTAGATGTAGATATGTATGTATTTAATGTTGTTGTCGTTGTTGTTTTTTACTGAATTGCTGATTTATACTCATATTACTCAATTGAATACAGTTTAACGTGCAAACATATGTCTATAATAAAACGTTATAAAAAAATAAAAACCTAGTTTGAATAAAAATTTTCTCTATAAAAAAATTGTAGGATAGACGCTTGCAAGTTAACGGGGCTATAGTTTCAATGGCACGTCCGATTGTTGTACTGGTATGCTTAAAATTTTCGTAGTTAAATTACCTACAACATAGGAGGGCTAACTTTTTTTCGTCAATAGAATTTTTCCGATTTTAAAGTGGTTAAATCTGAAATTGTGTAAAAAATTTCGTTTTTTTTTCAACATTTTTTGAACGTTTTTTGGCATAGTGGCCAAACTACTGAAGATACTTGAGGGAGGTGAAGGCAAGACATTTTTATGGGAATTAGTATAATGCATAATTCAACAGTTTAAAACGAAAAAATTAAAAATACAAATTTTTGCCGTACCTATATGAAGTAGTGTTCTGCAAAAATGGGAATTTTCATATTTTCGCCGATATCTCGGAAACTAGATCTGCCACAAGAAAATGAAAGTCATATTCGGAATCAGGAGAAAATTTCACTTTAGGAAAGGCCTATTTTATTCTTGGAGATTTTTTTTGTCGAGTAGTGTTATTATTTTTTTCTACTTTTATAAATAAAATACATTTAATTTTTAAAATGAAGAATATTTTTTAACTCGTTTTTTTCTATGTAACTAGTTCTGTTTATTTGTTACTTGTTTACTTAGTATTTATTTACCTGCAGAATGAGGAATACTCTAAAAGTTTTCATTAAAAAATACTTCGATGCACTCTTTAAATTTCTGATTGAATATACATATGTACTATAAAAACACCGACACATAGGCATACAACTCTGTAAAAACAGCCTTACATTGATAAATAGGTGAAATCACTCAAAAAAGCTAAAGCGCCTAAATGTATGTACGTATGTTGAATGAAGCACGGCGCCCGTACCAAATTGGCGCTGATTCGGTGATAGAGAATATCATCGAAGAATTAAATACAAAAAAATACAACAAGGAGTGCTGTTACAATACGGTTTATTTTTGCAATACGATTTACGGTACAACAAATGCAAATATCATAGGATAGAGCTGCAAGTGCGCGCAATGGGTTTGCAATGTTAGGCGCTCTGTTTTTTACGGCATGTGTGTGGAAATTGGATTAGATATATGCCACAGGTTGCCGGCACAGCAGCACTCTCTATAACTGCATTTGTCTGCATATAAAAGAAAATACAAGTAAACAGCTCTTGGGTGACTGGGTTATGAAACCAAATACAGTGGATGCATAAAACTAGCTAAAACAATATACAAAACAGCGGATGCAGAGTTTACCCTTGCCAAGCACATCCTTCATGCATCCATGTATATCTGTTTGCACCTAAATCGCCCATGCAGGAGCCGAGCATGGCACATGAAATTTACAGCATCCGCGTTTACTGTTGCACTTAAATTTTATGTAATTTTTTGTTTGTTTTTTTTTTTTGAATTCCTGGCGAGGTTCGGTTGAACTGACTATGAATGCGTATATACAATTTGTTACATGCACTCAAGGTCAAAACGGCGGCATAGTGCAGTGTTATGCAACACAAGCGTGCCTGCGGACGAACATCGGAAACTGGAGCAAAGTGTCTGGGAAACAAACAAGCAAGCAAAAAAAAAACGTACGATTGCATTCTAAACTAACTCCCTGTTTGACAATCGATCCTCCGCCGACTCTTTATAGTTGTCTACTGTGCCACTGAATGGAGGAAGTGCAGCGTAGCGTTGTCAGCGTACCAGCGCAGGAGTACACCAGTACATAGTACGGGTGATTGCGAGTGTGCTATAAAAAAGCATTGAACAACATTTTGGTTTTATGGGAAACTGTTGCAAGTGGAAAATTTCATTTTCACTCGTACAACAAACAACAGAAATCGGAGTAGTAGTACATGCGCTACAAAGCGCCGGTAAGCTTGAATTACAGTCAAAATATTGGCTCTTTTATCTATCTACAAACATACTAACATATATTTGTTATTGTTGCTTTTTTTTTTGCAACAGTAAAAAGTTTGGTTGACAATTGTATGCTGTTTGCCTACATGCAACTCTCGAAAGTTTTGCAGCATAACTAAATACAAAGAACTTGAGATTCTATGGTAATGTTGCACGCCATTTGGCGCCAAGTGTGGCAAAAGTTGTGTGCGGGCACGATTTGCAAAGTTAAAATAAATTTTTGTGCAGCAAAGCAGGTTATAGTTAGAGGAATGCGCTTTCATGCAGACGTGGTTAGAAGAAAAGTTGAATGCGGTGGATTTAGTATACCTTTTAGATGCTGGCTCCATTGAGTTGTTAAGTAAATAAATTGAAATTCTTTCGCGAGTAGTTAAATAGGTCACATTGCAATGCGCGGAGATATTAACCTTTTTTAAATTAAGACGTTGAGATGACGAATGGAATTGGAGTCGAATACTTAGAAAGCTAATGAGTATTTGGAAAATATATCAAAAAAATGTGAATACAAAAATTGGCATCTTTAATGACTCAAGTAAAAATGTTTGTGCTATTTAATCGTATTGAAAAAAATTGTTTTTTAAACTTCTACAATGTGCAGTGTTGTAATTTTCATAGTTTTTACTGTAAATTACAATATTTAGCTAAATTTCAGTTTTTAAATTTTCTTCTCTTCTTAATTGACGCTTTAACCGCTCGAGCCATTTTGCCCGATTTCAACACAGCGCCAGTTGATCCTAAAATTATCACTTAGTAAAAATCATGATACAAATATTTATAAGGTAAAACTCTTCGCTCAATTCGTCGGTAACGATTTGTTTTTTAAGTTTGCCAACGTTATAAAGAGTTATTATTGAGAGCAAATACCAAAAAATAATAATAATAATGGAAAATATTCAACGGTTTGTTTTTTAAGTTTGCCAACGTTATTATTGAGAGCAAATGCCCAAAAATAATAAAATATGTAATGGAAAATACTCAATTTTTGTGTTGTTTCCGACTATAAATTTTATATTTATATTGTCCTCGAACCTCAAAAATATTCAGGCTGACTCTCAACGATTTTAACTTATAAATATTTGTACCCTGGTAAAAAATATAGTTTTTTTTTTAAATTATTTAAACTGTGTATGTTATTTTATTTTAAACGATTTGATTTAATCGTATTAAAATGAAAAAAAAACTTAAATTTTCCGAAAATCCCTTCCATTGAAGGTTACAAATTTTTGTTAAAAATTCAGTATTTTATTTATGAATTTAGGAATTTATAGATGTTTAAAAAAAAAGCTGTTAACACTGAGAACAGATTTTTGTTATGTTTTTTTCAAAAATTCGGTATTTTATTTGGAAATTTACAGTTGTTTGAAAATAATCTGCCAACACTGACAACTTTCAATAGATAACTTAAGTTTAAATTAAGTTTATGAAAACTCAATGAAGAGAATTTGAGGCTAGTAAATAAAATTAATGAATTTCTATTCACAGTAAAAATCGTATATCATTACATCGCCAACCGATTTCAGTAACATTTTTGCCTAATTCGATACGAAATAGGAACAAAAGTGTCTTCGATATCGCTGATATTTCGCTGTTTGGGAACTACTGAAAATTAATTGTTGATTTAATCGAATATCACTTGCTGCTTGTCTTTATACCTTCTTCAAAAATATTGATCGAATGTACTTTATAGTAATTTCTTTTTTAATAAGTTCTTCGCTCACACAGGAATGCAACACGAAAATTTTATCAAAAAATAAATCAGCATACAAAACATCGCTCTCCTGCAGAGATGAAGATACAAATCTGTTGATAGACTTCGAGAATATACTCCGGATATAGATGATACAGTATTAGAAACTTAAGCCCTCTATTATACAACTTATTGCTTTTTAGCAGCGTGACTTTAGAGCTGGCTAATCGACACACACTGCCGATTTTAATTATACGAAATGAATTTAGCTATTTAGCTCTACGATGTTATATAAGAATATCTCTTATAAAATCTTCTCTCGTAAGACAAAAATGCTGTATTACAAATCTCTTATTATGACTTTCCTTTTAGATGCCGACAAAAACCAAGAACGTACTGAGGATGCAATGAAAATATCGATGAAAATTTCTTTGAACTCCTATGTAACTTTTTATTTGTTGGAATGTTTCCAGTTTCCAACTATTCGACTTCATTCTGCCTAATAGGCTCATCAGAATGAGGACCTGTTCATCCGTGTCACCGAAAGCGTTCATGTAAACAAACCAGCTCATTTTTTATGGATGCAAAACAGCTGATTTAAACTCATTTCATTAGTTGCAGCTGTATTTTACTTGCCGAGCATATAGTTTAAGATTTGGCTAACCGGATTCTGCTCCGTTTTCCATACAAATGCGCGCAATCAACTCAGCCCTCAGTTGCAAATCTCTCCGATAAGGACGCAAAGTCCTAATTCGGTCGACGCTATAAAAGGTCTTTTTGAATACATTTCGCAAAAATTACATATAAAATATTAATGAAAACATTTAAATTTCCGTCAGACGCAATTTCGGACTTCAATTCTTAGAAGTTTTTAATATATACCGTTTTCAAAGTGAGCCACTTCTTGATAGGTTCCATTTATGAACACTATTGGATTCGCCTAAAGGAAAACTGATATTCACACATACATATTTACATATTACATGGAAGCAGTGTGTAAATATTTTAAATAAGTAATAAATAAATAACCGTCCTTGATATATGTATGTAAAGGTCGTTGTGCAACAGTTACACATTAAACGTTTGTCCCACCAGTCGGTGGGGGGCAAACGCTGCAAATGCTAAGTGAATCATTACTACATGCGCCCCTAATCCAGCCAAGCTGACCTTGGGACTAATAAAACCAGACTATAAACACATTTCCGTGTTCCACCTAGTTCAATGTCAGTAAAGGATGATTGTCAAAGAAATATGAGGGAAATGAGTGGGGAAGCATAAGACGATAGAAAAATATAAAAGCATTGCTAGACCGGTGTGTCTGAGTGCGCAAACAAACAAAAAAAAAAGCAACGCGCTCCATGTCTGGCCACTTTTGGCAAACGTCAACAATACTTGTACAATAGGAACATGCCATGCCACGCAAGAGACGACGACGACAACCAACATGCCAAGGGTTCGTATTACCGCTACAAAGTGAATACATCACGTGCTTCATTGTTGCACTGTTTCCCCATCAAAAGACGACGACGACGACGACGACTGCTGGGAATACCCACGCATAGCCAACGACCAACTAGAGCAGCAAAGAAGCAGCCACCAAAGCAACCGGCAACCGGCAGCGGGCAGCCAGCCATCAACTGGCAACCAGCAAGCAGTAACCGACAACCGCAGAGCATACATAGCATTGGCAAGCTGCGACCATAATAAAAGTATGGAGGTAAGTATGTAGCAGCATAGAGGGTCGCTTACCGCAAAGATGCTCCGTATGGCGAATGTGAATGCGAGCTTACTCTGGCAGATACTTGCAGTTAACCATTCAGCCAGCTGGCAACCAACAAAGTAGTTAAATGTAAAGCAATAGCAGAAGATTGCTGTGCCACTACGTAGGAGGGACTTCTCGCCAACAAACTAAATGCTCACATTGTGGTACAGTGTCAATGACAAGTGCGAACAACGACATCTACAACGACAATGTCGACCAAACCGACAATGGCGATGGTAGGCATGTGGCGCACAAGTGGCTCTTGAGGCAGCCGCTGCCGTTTACAGTTTGTTAGACCGTAGCATGCTCATATAAAACGCTATGGAAATGCTTCACTGTTGTGTTAGGTCTTCTGCTGCTTGGGGAACCCGCGACGAATTCGTGCCATCAATATGAAACCTGTGTAAGCGAATGCCGCCCTTTGGCAGTGCCGCCGGGTCTGCCAAGTCGGCGGAGTCTGCTTGACTACTCGAATGGACTTGTTGGAACTATTCCTTTTTTTATATTTCAATTTTTATCGTCTGCGCAATCAGCACACACCGTTGTCATCGTTGGCATTGACATTGTCGTTGGCGCTATTGGCCTCAGTGTCTGCATTCATGTGATCATCGTCATGCGTGTAAAATATATAATACATTTTTTTTCTATTGCCCCCGCTTTCGGTGTGAATTTTGCGTTGTGTTCCGAGTATCACCAGCTGTGACTTTGCTGGCGTCCGTCCACAAAAGGGATTTGTTTGGTTTTTCTGGCTTGGAAAAAAGTCAAAGCAGTCAAGGTAATTGAGTGGATATATGAGAAGACGAGCGTGATGTGTGGTTGTGTATGTGTGCGTGTGTGTGTAGACGTTAAACAGTTGTCGTGCAGTTAAATGGTGGAACCCCCAGTGCCCAGACACAATGTCTGCTGGTTTGCAGCGTTTCATATAGTAGTACACAGTTATTGTTGCTGTTGTTTGAAACTCAAATGTTGTGCGCTTGGGAAACTGGCATTAGCTATAGTGGCCCTAAAGTTGTTGGTGCCAGCAATGAAAACGATTAAGGTAATGGGGAAATACGCGACCAGCAAGTGAAACAAGTAGTTTAAGTGTTGTGTCGTAACGAAGAGGCAATTGCCTTGACAAGTTTGCTACTGGGTACCTGTTGTCATACTGAGATAATATCGGGATACTGTGGGTCGATGGCGATGAAGTTAGTCATATAAATCAGAAGTGGCATTAGCAAAAATTATTACACTGTCTATATGATAGAATCTAAACGAATATTAAAAATAAAATAAATAAATAAATAAATAATAAAATGTTCAAGCTGTATCTACGTATCTTTTCCATCATTTAGGCTCTATGAAGTGGAAATATATTTTCCAAGTTGGTGGATTATTAAAAAACAAAGTAATACTTTTAGGCACCTGGCCACAGTGGGAGTTGCAAAAGATGAGGTCCCAGACGAGCTCGCAAGAAAAGATTCATGCGCCAATCACTCAGATTCGGAATGGCCAATAAGGGATTGCATACACTCCGAGCAAGATAACTAGTACCGGAAGCAATGGGTGGCCTCAGGTTAACAAAGCTGTAGATCGGTTTAGCAGAGCCGACTTTAGACTACGCCTCGGTTACCTGTTCGGTCATAATGGTTTGCGTTTGCCCATGCACCGAATATTTAGACTTATCTGCAGATTGAAAAATCCGACTGTACGTATCTTAACACCTCTTATGCTATAAAAAACCCTTTGCTTTTAACATGGAGTCGCATAGTCAAGGTAGCAGTTTTCTACCACTCTTAGGCCATTTGCTTTATTATTAATATTGTAATAAAATTTTTATATAGAACGTAATCTAATACTTCGTCAAAGGCTTTAATATTACAATTATAATTTGAACACATCGCTCTGCTCTGACCATATATGCTCATATTTATGTAAAGTACCGTGGGTATGCTTGTACAAAAATTACTGCAAACTAATATTGTTTAATTTAAACAGAAATTTTTTTTTAATTTCGGAAAGGTGCAAACAGTTGGCAACCCCTCAACATTTTTTCGATACACGATACAGTTCCTAATGGGTGGTGAGTTCGTTCGCCGCCAATATAACCTGTGAAAACCGTTAAGCTTAGTTAACCTTTTTTCGATTGATACTAATATAGTAAAGATAATTTCAGTTATGCTGCCAATTAAATTATTTTTCGTTTTGTACATCAATAATGTTATATTTCAGTTTACTTATAAATCTTGTTAAATTACTTATTAATTCAATTTCGTTTATATTTTTTAGTAGATGGCAACCCTCTCGAAATATATTTTTCAAGTTAAGCTTTGCCACCATCTATGTCTATTATAAAATTTCATTTAACTAATTAATTTAAATTAATTTACCTTTAAGCAGGTCGCCATATTATTTAAAAATATTTCTCAAATCTATGTAGCTTTATAAGATCTCTTTTGTTTTACACATTTATATTGCAATATTTGATTTCGCTCACTAACTTAATTGTGTGCAACTTTTTAAACAGGTCACAAGTTAAACAAAAACTCTATACTAGAGACCACATTATAAGCTTTTAATAGATACAATTTTGAAAATGACCTTTATGGACGAGAAAAGGTAACAAACATACTCACACTTTTATTCGTTCACAAACTTTCACTTTTATAATATTTCACATTCGTAATAATATTGGGACTTGTAGAATTAGTAGTATAAAATCCATTTTACCACACTGTACTAGCAGCAAATCTTCTCTTCCGTTAAAAGTTTCTTTACTTTCCATCACTTGCAATAATATGGCATTGCTGAAAGGCATCTGAATTAAGACATCAACGGCAACATGCCGAGCACGCACTCAGCTAACTCACAAACTTCAGACGTAGACCTAAGGCAACTCAACCTAGGCCAAAGTCAATGCAGCGACAGTAAGTGGAGCAAGTGAATGTGGAAAGACCAGAAACAACTGGGTGAATGGGCGACCAGGGTAATGGGCGAATGGGCATTAAATGGCTGTGGCAACTACGAGTAGCAGGTAAAACGCTAGCTTGGAAATATATGGCATGCGCCACAAACAATTGGCAACGCGTCGTGTGGCGGCATTTCTTTGACACAAAGGAACACTCACTCACTCGGCGCCTTTTACGAGTGTGGGAATGAATGAACGAATGAATGGAGAAAGATTGTAGCAGCCGGCTTGGCTGAACGCTAAAATGGCACGAACCAACGGACAAGCGAACGTAAAGCATCAAATGAGGGTAAGGGGAAATTTAAAAAAAAAAACAACAACAAAAAGGCACCAAGCGCACACCCAACCCAAGTTAAGTCAAATGGTGGCGCATCGCCTATGGTTGTCTGCCGTCTACCGTCTGTCGACTGCACTGGCACTGCCGGTTGACGTGCATTTACCGTCCGTCCATAATTTCACTCAAACAAACATTCCGTTGCGCTTCAGATTGCATGGACGTTTGGTGGCTACACTTGGTTTTTGTTGTTTTTTTGTTTTTTTTTTTTGTGTTTGTAGCAGCAGTAGCTTGGTACGTTGCTACGAGTGTGTTGATGTTGTTGTTGGTGTTGATGTTGCTGTTGCTAAATGTCGCAACGCATAGCGACATTGCAGATTAATGCGGCGACGGTTAAACCCCAAAGGCGTTAGCGTGGAAAGATTGCGACGCGGCGCCACAACCAGATTACAGAAAGAGTATTTTTTGCAACAAGGATACCATAACAAACACACACACACACACGCACACACAGCAGCAGCAGCGACGAGTAGGTCTGTAAATTTTGTGTTTATGCCTCGTACGTTCGAAACCTCATGCGAATGTGCATTTTGAATGTTTGTGCGTGTGTATGTGTATGACTGTGAATGTGTCTCGCAGAAACTTCCAGCATACCTCCACCATACGGCAAGCGGCAGATGCGTCATAGCCCAGCGCATAGCTCCATGTCAGGTGCAGCAGGTGAGGGAGGTGATTCTCTCTATCTATGCACACACACACACACACACAAATAATTAATTGAAATTCACGCACTGTTCGCATGTATGTATGTATGTATGTTAGATATGTTGCATGTGTGCGTTGTCATTTGTACGCCTTCCTTTGCTTTGCAGTAGACTTGTCGTCTATCGCCATTTTTGCCGGCATATCAACAGCATGATGTCTTTCTGCGTGTAAACGAGAGTAACAAACAAATTATTGTATTCATGTCGATGGTCGCCGGCTTTTGTTGATGAATTATACCAACATTCGTCGTTGCTGTAGACGCACACCAGACGCTTTGTCAGCCAAATCTAAACGGTATGAGGTAAACTTTTCTAGTCGCCAACTTAAAATCGCAGACGAAGGAGGAAATGGAAGAAAATTTTATTGTTGTCGCAGCAATGATTGTATTTAGTACGTTGACGACATAGACAATGAATGCCATCGCCTTGGCATTGTCACTCACCAACCGGCAATTCATAGAAATATACTCATCTATGGATGTATGTGTGTATGTGTGTTTGTATGTGTAATGGTTATGACATAGCTTTGTGATTGTGTTTGCCAGCTAGCAATCGCAGTTGAGGGTTAATGTTGATATTTTATCTATGCGTTCAGTTCCTACATATTATATACATACCTACATACCTACATAGTATGTATCTGTAGTATTTGTATGTAGTTATGTATGTACATATGTTGAATGCATTAGTGTTTACATGACTGTGCTAGCACTTTTTTTTTGGTTACAATGACAATGCTTTTGGGAATTCATTGTTGAGGCGCAGTGTCAAGGCAAATGCTGTCAATGCCAGCCGTAACAAAATCAAGTAGATAATCGAGGCAGTAATAGCTTCAATGTCAATGATTGTACTGTTTTACGCTCAAAAAAAAAAACAAATAGTTCGCAACTTTTGAGTTCTCAAGTAAAGATGGTCAGTGGTTGAGTTCAAAAACCTAATGAAGTTGTCGAATAATTCAAAGTTTTTTTTTTAATAAAATTTAAAATGTCGGTGTAAAAAATGTGCAATAATACAGGTTCACAAATATTTAGTCCTATCATAAGTTCTGTTACAACTTCAGGCCGTTATGAAAATTAAACTATGTTCAATTTTTCAATAAAATTAATTTTATTTAATAATCCCTATGTGCCTGTATTAGATGAGTGATGCACAGCATTTTATGCGAAATGGTCACCTTTTGCTTTCACACAATCCCGAGCACGCCGAGTTTCTATTGGTATTGACGGCGCTGCTGGAACCAAAGATATTTTCAGACTCTCCAAATTTCTGTGGGGTCATCTACAGGCCATGTCATCCAACTCTGACCACAAAATGTAGGATAATGGATTAAAATCTAGACTTCCAGCCGGCCAATCATCTGAAGCTATGAAACAAGGAATATTGCGTTTAAGCCACTGTTAAGTGGTGTTTGCCTTGTTTGCTGAAGTAGAATCTTACTGGAAAATTTAAAGGTCTCCATCGAATAGAGTATTGCTTAACTGCATTACCATGCTTTCTAAAAAAAAATCCTGGTGGCACACATTTGCCACAGTTTTAACCCTTTTTGCACAGCAGTGATGAGGTGGAACGCCTTAACAGGACTCTCCCCACCAAACCATTACTGCAGCTGGACGGACATCATGTTGAACCCTTGCAATAACATTTTTTGCGTCTTTGGAAGTTTTTGCATAGATTTGGGCGTTTTGCTTATTAAAAACTTCTTCGCCAGTGAACAAATTTCTCATCTACATATAGAAAAGGATACTTTTACGGCCGTTGACCGTGTGCCACTGTTGAGCCTAAGATCACCAGTTGATCGACGGTTGGCTTTCAT
Source organism: Anomoia purmunda (assembly GCA_951828415.1). Taxonomy (NCBI): domain Eukaryota; kingdom Metazoa; phylum Arthropoda; class Insecta; order Diptera; family Tephritidae; genus Anomoia; species Anomoia purmunda. The sequence goes on along the minus strand of OX639996.1, from coordinate 26,416,920 downwards.
GTGGAGATCATCTCTAATAAGTCATGACATTGATCTGGTCGATATATCCATTTCCCTCTTGATATAATTTTCTGTTTTCTAAGGGGATTTCTTTCTGTCAGCAACTGTAGACGTTTGGACAAGCAAACATTCTATTCATACAAATTATAATAAAAAATAACGGCACTTTGTACTGCGAATTTGTCCTCGATGTATGCATTGTAAATATTGTAACAGAATTTTTGTCAAGACTAAGTAATGAACTTTTTTGCAAACCGAATGCCACTATACAATTTTTAAGTATAATTGATCGTTGTTTTCGGAAAAAAGTTTTTGTATATGCACAAGTTTTCGAGACATTTGCAGTTTACTGTTATTCGGCTAAAAATAAATATTTCCCTATCATTACGTACATATCACGAATCGTACGGACAATTTGAATACCAAATATAGCAAATGTAAGGTAATAAAATTTTCCATAAACATAAATTTTCCACTCCTTGATAGACTTAATAAAGGGTGGTTAAATGCTAAGGGCCGATGTTGAATGTGAACCACACCTAAACGTCAAGTTTTTTTCTGCATTTCATTTCACATTTCTCAATTTCAGACTAACTCAATTTGAACATAGAAAGATACACAATCGAGCAACGTGTTAAAGTTATTCAATTTTCGAAGAAAATCATCTTCAGTGATGAGGCACATTTTCACCTCAGTGGATTCGTCAATAAGCAGAATTGCCGCATTTGGGCGAATGATAATCCAAGAGTGATTGTCGAAAACCAATGCACCCACAAAGAGTGACTGTTTGGTGCGGTTTATTGGCTGGCGGCATCATCGGGCCGTATTTTTTCCAAAATGCGGCCGGTCAGGCAGTTACTGTGAATGGTGTTCGCTATCGTGAGATGATAACGAACTTTTTATGGCCCGAACTGGAATATATGGATGTGGACGTTATGTGGTTCCAACAGGATGGTGCCACTTGCCACACAGCCAACGAAACAATGGCTCTTTTGCGCGACAAATTCAATGGCCGTGTTATCTCACGTGATGGCGATGTCAACTGGTCACCAAGATCATGTGATCTGACACCGTTGGACTACTTTCTTTGGGGTTATTTGAAAGAAAAGGTGTACGTAGATAAGCCAGCAACAATTCAAGAGCTAATGGATGAGATAATTCGGCACATTAACGGCATAGAACCTCAATTATGCCTCAGCGTCATCGAAAATTTGGACCATCGGATGGAGGTGTGCCGCTGAGGTCGCGGCGGACATTTGCCCGATATTTTGTTCCATACATAATTGAACCACACCATATTATCATAATAAAAAGAAATTACAAGAATTTCCAAAATAATTTGTGTTTTATTCAAAATCAACATCGGGCCCTTAAAATTTAACCACCCTTTAGTTTCTGAGAAATAAAATAATTATTCCATATTTTTTTTGTTTTATATGAAAAAAATAAAAACAGAAAAAATTCAAACTTGAACAAGAAAAAAATTTTAAATATAACGGATTTATTTGTAAATTCTTTTTCTTTGGTGTTAAAGCTCTGAACGGGATTATACGGTACGAATTCGTTAAAGCGGGCGCGGCATATTCTACACTGAAAAAAAAGCACCAAACACAAATTTTCTTTAATTTGCTCCCAGTATTTTTTTTCTACAAATTGCAGTATTTTCTCTCGATTGAGTAAAGGCTTTTTTCAAACTAAATAAAAACCGACTTAAATTAATTCTATTCTCTTCAAAAGCAGGAAATATTTTTTGTAGCGCCAACTCTTCTTTATATTGATAGCTATTTTTCTTTTATCTGGATAAGTGTAGTTTTTGAAAACCAGAGAAATTCGGCGTACAGTGACTAAATCTTTCTAGTTAATTTTTTTTATATAGATATGGATTATTTTGTAACATAAACCATATAAATCATTCGTTAAAACTTCGCAAATAATTAAAAAATATCAACAAACAAAAAAAAAAATATCATCATGAGGGAACTGCAGTTTTGAATAAATTTATTTCTGACATTCAAGCTGAAGTTTGAGCTTTGGTGCATTCAGAAATTTTAACCCATATATATGCCTGTTTTCGGGCATTTTTCTTTACCTTTAACTAGAAAGCGATAACCAAGGCGGCCTATCTATTAAGGTGTTCGAGGGTTAAATTGTACCCCACCGTATTCTACATAGAATAAAATATCTTATATCTAAAATATAAGGATCCCGCATTGCTCTAAGTTAATTTACCATAAAAATGTGGAAAAGGAAGGAATTATTGAGCTCCTCTAAAATAAAAATGAGGAGTTAAACTTAAAATTTTTTTTTTGGTCTCTTCTATCAGATCGTCGAATCCTTGTTATTTTGGGAAAGTTTAAAATTGTTGTAAATAAGTTTTGTAATTTTGAAACATGGTGTATAGTTTTGTTTTTATATAAATATGCTCTAAGTTTATCTTTAAGGTAACAAAAATTTAAAAAAATAATGCATATTTAAGTTCTCACGCATACGAAAAGATTTTCATTAATATGGGTTATACTGAAAAAAATTCACTTTAATATTAAACTGATTCGATCAGAGCACGAAATCACATATTTTTAGAATTATCGCAAAAATTAATGAATGCTGAACTAAGACGGCTAAAAATATTTATTTTCCTCATACCCCAGGTGTTGGTGTGCCATTGCCTGCAATAGTGCGCGCCTTGCCGCGCCCACGTTTCTCCCCGCGAATTGGTTGTCCATCAGCACCGTAAATGATCTGAAAATCAAAAACAAAAACGGAAAGCGTTCTATATACATTCAATATACAAAAAATTTTAATTCAAAATAGTTAAAGGAAAAGTAAACAACTAAATTTGTATCTATTCCAGTAACGGGCAACAGGCGCTTTTGTCCTGGGCTGTTCTCAGTTTATGGCACTTTGAATTATACTAAAAAGTGTTCATATAATGAAAAAAAACTCACCAACGAACACTGAAAATTGTTCTCAGCACGGATATGGTGAAATGCATGGTTGGCGTACGAGGTTCTTAAATATTATAGCGAAAAGTGTAGATGGTTCTGTTCTTGACTATAATGCCGAGTTTTATAGCATTTCAGACACAAACCGTTTGTTTTAATTCAACATTATTTGCTATAATCGCTATAACTCTATGGTGTTCTTGTTGGTTTTACCAGTGGCGCTTTTATATGCTATAAATAATTCATTTTTCATGAATTTGAACTAAGGCAGGAAATTCATTTACCAGAGAACAGTTTTATACAGGTACATTTTTTTCAATGGGTGTAAAGGATAACCATTCAAGTGGGGAAATATTGAAAAAGCACCGAATGCAACAAAAAAATAATAAGGGAATTTAATTAATTCAACGTACTTTACAATGGATGTTTAAACTTTAAAATAAGAACTTTATTTTCAAATTGGTTTTCTAAAGCTTTTTCTTTAGAGACACCCAAAGTGGTACAGAACACGAAACTGAGGATGATTTATTTGAGAAAAAAGACTACTCTTTGTGGCTTTTTTGTGTCTGCGGTATGGCTATGCAAAATGCCGCTAAATATATATTTAAAAGAAAACACTTTACCACAACTCGATATTTGTTAATAAATCTTTAGTATTTCTCTAAAAGTTTTTAGCACCTGAAAAAATTCGAATTATTCGAATTTCTACTCTCAAACGGGCATTTTAAAGTCCACCGGATACAAAAAAAATATGCAGCCAGAAAATATCCTAAATAAACCGTCCAAAGCTAACAAGTGATAATGTTTTGTTTCTGCATCTGAAGTGGCCTAGCACATTTGGATTTTCAAAGTTGAGCTCCCCAAAATCTTTAAAACTCCCCGAACCCCCAATATTCACACAAATATAACTGACATTCAAAAGGCATTTTGAAAAATAGTGAGCCACATTCATGCACTTTGATGGTGATATTTTTACACTGATTTGTATGTTGAATTTTTCTGAGTCAAAAACAAAACAATTCAAAATCTTAATGGGAAAGTGTTGTACAAAGTTTGCATTTTCTTTCTTAAGATAATTTTGTAATAAAAAAAAGCAAAAATGTGTAGCATTAAATATATGGCGAATATTGTAAGAAGGTCCGAAAATTTAGGACTAGTTCCTGATTAGGTCACCACTACAACTACTACTTCTACTACTACACCAACTACAACTATTTTGTGCTAATGTCCCTACTAATTACAACTACCCATTTTACAGATTTCTACTACTGTTTCTACTACTACTAATTACTGGTAATATTTTTACTACTTTCTACCACTATTGTTACTACTACTTTTTTACTAATATATATTACTATTTTTTATTAGTGCTTGTTCTAATTACTACCACTATTTTTACTAATGCTACTACTAATTACTAATACTATTTTTACTAATGAAAAAAAAAAATCTATTACTTCCTACTACTATTTTTGCTAATGCTACTACTAATTATTACTACTATTTTTATTATTTTCTACTACTATTTTTGCTAATGCTACCACTAATTACTATTTTTTCCAAATTTCCACCACTGTTTTACTAAATTCTACTACAATTTTAGGTAGCTTTACTAATTACTACTACTATTTTTATTAACGCTACTACCATTTTTACTAATTTCTACTACTATTTTCCCTTATGCCAAAACTAAAAAAAAACTAAAAAGGATGTCTTGTAGAACTCTCCCATATTTAACTCTATATTCCAGGCATCGAAAACTTCTAAATAATTTGAAATTGTATTTCCAATTACTTTTAGTATTTTCATCAATTTGAAATTCGGTCACAGATTACAATAAAATATAAAATTATTACAATATTGGAAAGGCAAGCTCAAAGAAGTTGATGGAGTTGAATGGGGAGCTGAGCGTTTTCGCCTCATGACTATAAATGTCAAATTTTTTACTTATACTGCTGCTAATACCCAAAATATTGACACACAACGACAAGATTTCATAAAAGTAATTCTAAGAAAAAATTACGACATCAAAATAACGAACATGTTTTTTGGTTATTTCCTCATTCCTACTTTGTAGATTTTGAACATTTTTGCAGCATTTTAAAAAAAAGGAGCCAATTTTGGTATTTTCAAGACGAGCAAGCCTATGCACGGAAATATTTTAACGGAAGTTTTCAAATGTTAATTAAAAATTTCAAATAAATACATAGTGAGAGAAAAAAATTAATAATAATGATGTTAGATTTTTTTTATGGAGGGTGCCGTGAAATACCTACATACATATATTATCCGAACAATCCATTAAGGATTCAGGTTCTTAAGGTGAATTTAGAGCAACCCATTCGTGAGATAGAGATAGAGCTAGAAACCGTCACCGAGGTCTCGGAAAACTTGGTCAACAAGATGTGATATTGTGAAGCCAGCGGAGGCAGCCAAATGAATGAATGGGAATGTTTTCTCCTTCGAATAAATCGCCGAAATAACAGCCTTTGGTCGGGTGAAACCTGGGTCCTTCCGGTGCGTAGAACCGGCTGTCTTGGGAATGCGGATGAGATTACAGGCTACCCTAGATGATGAGTTTGATGATAACGACCATGGTTGAAGCGATCTTGCATTGTCTGAGTAATCGTTACACCAAAAACAACAACATAATTTTCTAATTGATGTCTGATCAACGGTAAATGGTTTAGTTGAGAGCTTCGCATAATGTTGTAATTCGCAAATTTTATACTTAGACAACTCAAGTGTGGGAGTAAAGGCGAACTTGAACTTTCAACATTTCTTTGCATCCACAAGAGTAAAGTGAAAATATTCGGGCACCAAGTTCTTACACACATACATATGTATGTATGTATGTATGTACATACCATTCGTACATATTCCTATATCCATTCATATATGTAAGTAAGTAAATATTTAGTCATATTTACACCACATGTGCACATCGTGGCCATCGGACATGGACTCGAATTGCCGTTACACTACGCCGTCACGGCTGTCAAAGCGGGGCACCGTGGCGCGCATGTAAAAATAGCCGCTAACCTTTACCCGCCATCCGCCAACCGCGTGTGCGCACAGCCCCCAATGTCAAGAGTGGCGATTGCTTTAAAAATAATTAGCCGACAGTTAAATGCGTACTTCTCATTTGGCTTCGCAGGAGTGCCACAAGAATGTGCAACAACCAACAACCAACACCCAACAGCCAGTAGAACAAGATGCGTCGTAATAAAAATAGGCATAGACGACAGACAGATGATGGAGCGATGGGGCCGGATGAAAGGCAGGCTGGGAAGAATGATGAGAATGCAACACAATGCAATGCAATGCAGCAGTCGTCGACGTTGACGTTGACGTTGGCGCAACTTTGAATGTCAACATTTCTTGTGTTGGATGCTGGGAAGGCAAAAACGAAGTCCATGTTATGGCATTGGGAGTACTGACACTGACATAGTAACTACATACATACATATGTACGTGTACACAGATTGTGTCCACAGCTTCTCGCAGCCACTACGAGGGAAAAGGCTATGCGTCTGCTCCATTCCTGGTTCTTTGTTGTTTTTTTTCGTTTTTGTATTTTTGGTGAAAGACAGAGAGCACCCACAGTTGGATGTAAACACACCACACATGCGCGCAGCTGTTAATATTTGTTGCTATTATTATTGTTGTTGCATTTGTTTTATTGTTAATGGCGCTGCTGTCAGGCTGCTTTTTGGATGCAGCAATTAAAAGCGACACGTAATGCGTGCTGTCGCCGCCAGCGGACAAGAAGCTGCTCGGTTGCTTGGTTGCTTAGTTGCTATGGTGCGTCCGCTTTAGCTGGCGGCGGGCCGTGCTGGGTTGCGATGGGAGATTGTTGGATGGCACGCGTGCGCACATATGCCGTTAGCTCAACGCATCCAAACCGCCACGCACCGGATGAAAATATAATTCACTTAATGCACCATTTGTTAGTGATGTATGCATTGTTGTTGTTGTTGTTGTTATTGCTGCTGTTTTTGTTGTTAATGCTCTTGAGTGTTGGTGGCGCAAGTAGATGGGAGCGCGCAGGATTTCACTAACGCTTGAACAAAAGTGAAAAGTCTTGTCAGAAGAAATGAAAACGGTTTTTACTCCAACAAGGCAACGAACTATTGAGCTATAGACGCGTAAGTGTTCTTGTCGAATGGGAGTATAAAAAATGCTTACATTTACATACATACATACATACATATGCAGTGTGTATAGGAATGTGGTATGGATGCCAGCGGCTGGTAACGGCATCAATCTCAAATCGAAATATGCATACATAAATACATTTGTGCATTAGGCTGGTTCAATATTTGTTGTTGTTTGCAATATGGTTTCAATTCGGGATATTTACTATAGTTACGGTGACCATCCATGTTTTATTTTAGATTTTATTTCTGTCCTTTATTAATTTTTGAAGTAAAGCTCCTTTAGCGGCTGTGATTGTTTACATTGCGTAGCAAAGCTCGCGTCAGAAAATCTTATAATGAAAGTCGCATCAGAATCGTTTTACTAATTTCAACCACTATTATTATTACTCATATTTTTATTAAAGCAACTACTAATTACTACCACTATTTTCACTAATTTCTTTCACTATTTTTACTAGTTTCTACCACTATCTTTACTAATTTTTTCCACTATCTTTACTAATTTATATCATTATTTTATTAATGCTACTACTAATTTCTACCATTTTTTTTTTAGTTTCTATTACTGTTTTTATTAATTTTTTCCACTACTTTTATTTATTTCTACTACTATTTTTACAAATTTCTACTACTATTTTCACTAATTTCTACCACTATTTTTATTAATGCTCCTACTAATTATTACCACTACTATTATTAATTTCTACTACTACAAAGGAGCCTTACTTCGAGCTCACGCACTTAGGCGAACACGCATTGTTTTCGAAATAAAGCTCGGAATTTGTCCCTTATTCCTTTGATATTTAGAGTCTTCCAAGGGCTAAACTATTCGTCGTTGTAATCTCTATAAACGCCCTTATTAAAAAAATATTTACTTTCAACTTTTACGTTCCCACATTTTGTATTTTTTATTAATCTGTAAACAAAATATTGCATAGTTCTGATGGCAAGCTCAGAATTGAGTGACTTTCTTTTTTTAAATACTGTAAGAAGTGTGTTGTAAAATACCTATTTATTCATTCTTGCAAACAATACTTTAATTTCATTATTCTTTCTAAATTCGGTTTTTAAGAATTATTTCTTACATATCTTCTTTAAATACCCCAGCTCCTGAGTAAACCGATGAGATTTCTCTTTCAAAATTTCTTACAGAAAATTCTCCAAAACGTCTTGTCAATCACTCAATACCGATTTTCTTAAAATCTCGATAGAAATTGTGCCAAATTCTGAACATATCTCGGTTATCATTAATGATTTCATTAAAGTTACAGGAAATAATTACGAAATTATTTTAATTAAATATATAAAATTGCATTTTTGGTTAAGTTAATTGTTGAATTCAATTCCTTGATTTTGTGTTGCAAATTAGGGTCACTGTAGCTTTAGTACACTTTCAAATTCTAAGATGGAACCAGGAAGCATTTTGAAAATTAGTGCCTCTAAGATCTTCTGGGCCCAAAACTACGTATGTATTTTTTTTATTTATTTATTTTAGCATTTTCAATTTAGCGTTAGACATTTTTTAGGGTTTACATGTCTAGAACCATTTTAATTATCACACAGATTTGTTTGACAGATTTGTTTAACCCAGCTTAATTTATATATAAAGTTCATTATAAAAAACAATAAATTTTCCACCCGAATCATAAAATTAATAATTTTTTCAGAATTCCATGAAAACACTTCATTTCAAAAGTTCGGATCAAAATGCATTCTTTTATGAACAAAATTTATATTTTGCAAAATTTTTGCGGTTAAATGGTAGAAAGGAAAAGACTGAATTAAACTTCAAAAAAGTCTCAGTTTCCGCCTCATCTTCATAACATAAAATGCAGCAAGGATATTTTATTTATTTAGCAATAAAATGTGGCCACATCAGACAGTCTTCAGTGTTGAGGAAACGAACGAAGGAGATCGGAGATTTGAATTAGGTTACTTTGATCTACAGCCAAATCTTTCTTAGGGTATTCTGACATTTACTGAAAGACCAGTAGCTCTTCAAACTTTAGTAATTAGTTCGCTTTTTTATAATTAAATGTTCGTAAACGGTCCCGCCTAGCCCAAATATTTTTCTGTGTGCGCCACTGAACCTAAACCATTAACCGGAGAAAAAGATTTGCAATGCATATCTTCCTTTCCAAATTGGTCCAGTTCACGAATAATTTAGACCAAAATATTTAATAATAATGACAGGGACCGTAACGGTTATAATTTTTATTTCAAAAATTACTTCTTAATCGCTATATGTTGAGTTTTATTTTTGCTCGGAAAGTAATCATTATTTTTTGCTCAGAATATAAACCTTAATTTGTGTAAAAACCCCCTAAAAATTTAATTTTATTTTTTGAGCGATAAATTTTCTGAGTAAAATATAAAACTAAAAAAATAACGGCTAAACTTTAATTTTTTGAGCTGAAATTCGGACAATTATCGTTTTTTTTGCGGTCTCTGAATAATAATAATAGTACTAATAATACTAATAATGATAATAATAATAATAATAATAATAATAATAATAATAATAATAATAATAATAATAATAATAATAATAATAATAATAATAATAATAATAATAATAATAATAATAATAATAATAATAATAATAATAAAAATAATGTTAATAATAATAAGAATAATACAAATATTTTTGCGTAATTTATAAGACACCGAATTTTAAGATTTGCGTGAGAAAAACAGTAGTCGTTTTTTTGCATAAATAGCGCCTCACCCTAATGTATGTGCACATTTAAGTATTCAGCATGAAAAGTAAAAGCCGCTGCAATGCAAAAGAAGAACACCAGCTCGAAGAAGAAAAGAAGCTGCTTGCCTCTACTTTGTACTTTTCCTGCCAGCCACGGCACACTGTTGACTTTCGGAAGCAATTATTTTAATGTCACAGCCCCCCAACGGTGTATGCCGAAGATTTGCTATTGCTGTTGTTATGCATAGTACTAGGCACCACACTCTATTATACATACATAGATATTTTTGTAACTTCTGTGGCAGCCAGCGCGCATTCAGTGCAGCATCACCTAAATGGCTTTATATTTTTGTGCATTCACTTTCCGCTGTATTTGTGGGAGTTGAAATTTGAACGCCAACAACTTAAATTTTTATATGACTTTGTGTTTTTTGTTTTGTCTATTTTTAGTTACCCCCAATGAATTCATAAATGGCACTTTAGTGCAACACCAAATGTCGGTTGTTGCAGCTAAGGTGAGTTAGCTAAATGTTGATTTACATACATACATACATACATACATATATACATAGATACGCGTATGCTTATTGGAACGTGCTTGTTTCTGTGTAAAGTATTTCAATATGTGCAGCTTAGTTTTTCTACTTAACATTTCCATGTGAAAATTTTTGTTATTTATAGTAAGTGACATGGGAGGAGCTATGCGGTATTCCATAAATATACTAAGTGTGTACTTGCATACATCCGTAGATGCATAAATGATTGTATAGTATACGCATACTCATTCAACCAAACTCATACACGGCATTTAATATGGATTTGGTGTGAAGGATTAGAGGGCGTTGCGCCTGCGTGCATCATCTGGTTTGATTTCCGAAAGGCAGCTGTTGAGTGTACAGTTGTGTTTAAAGTTTTAGGATGACAATGTGAATGTTAAATATTCTTTCTATATAGTTATAGTTATTGTACTTTTAAGAAAACTTTGCATTTTTGTTTTTTTAAATCAGTAAAGAGTACACATTTTTAATGCAAACACAAAAAATCGATACCGCTAACGATAACGATAAAGAAAATTTTAACGATAATAAGAAGACAAAAACAGCGCTACTGATGTCGGTAATGACAACGCATATTGACGTGCTGATTGTGGTGAAGAACCACTACTTTAGATAATTTTTTTTTTAAACAATTTTTATGTATTGCACCTTTCATGGTGAAACTAACATTAATTTAAAATGCCGAATATTCTAAAATTTACCGCAGGATTCTCTGCTTTGCATTGAATGCCCAGGTTGTCGTAAGAAAACATTATTTAAAAGTTACATTTCTTAAAGGTATTATTAAGTGATTTTTATAAAATTTTTACAAATGGTTTGAAAGGATACCATATAGAGATTACGGAATAGTTGCTATAAAATGGATATCGTGCTTATTTATGTGAAGATATATCAGAAGGGATATCATAAATGTTATCAATAATTAGTTATAATAATAAAAAAAAATTAAGGTGGCTTGTTTTTTGAATTTTGCATATACAGTATCTATTTCACATCAAACTCACATGAATGCTGTCCATTCGCGTAATTTTTTATTTATTAATTAGGTACATAATATTTATGTATTATTACACAAGTCTCTAAAAATGGGGTTCTCAAACAGTATACATAGTTATTGAATACCAAAAAGAGGCAAAACTAGAAGGTAATTTGGTGATTTTCAACGAATGTTATACGCCAATTGTAGCAGCATTCTGAAGCACAAGACGTTGACAATTCTAAAATCATATTACCATTGACTCAAATCTATAGTGAAAAAGCTCGATGCACCAATTAATTAGACTACATTTACTATACTGCATATACGTCCCTCGCCGCTTTGTAAGCCAGATCTAAAGATTTTATTTGTTTATTCAGAAATGTCTAACACTAGTTAAGAACATACATTTTTGAATAACATTTATAAAAAATAAAAATAATAAAATCTTAGTATATTTGAAATGAAAACAGTGAAATATAAATTGAATTAACTGGCATAAGAAAAAAATTAAACAGCATAGAGATTTTCAAAATTTATATTGAAAATCAATTTATAAAACTTCATGTAAATAAAACAATTGTACGTATATTGAACCTATCTTTTACATAGAAAATAATTTTTGAAGGAAGTATTTTCGAAAAAGTTGTTAAAATTATTTAAATATGGTCCATGCAAAAATTGGTATTTTATTTTCATGCTCATAACATTTATACTTGCCTGTAATTTTTTTCATTTATATAGGTTTTTTTTTTATTTTAGGAAATAAATACCCTATATTATTTTCTCAAAAAGAAAATATTGCCTCTTATATTGCAACATTTGCATTAGGCTGTCTGCCGTCCTTGAGAATGGTTATATTAGTAAAATTTGTTGCTCATTTCCTTGTCAAGGGGCAATATTTTAAGAAATGAGCACACAATCCTGTGAAAGGGCTGAGAAAAACCGAAAGGGCAACCATTTTCTAAGAAAAGAAAATGCCATGAATATTAGGAAAGTAGTAAAGAAAAAAATACAATTAACAAGACAAGTTTTTGTTAGGGAATATTATTTCAATATTTCAAAGTGGTAAAAGTGATAGTGATAGGGTTAGAGATGGGGATAATGAGAAATCAAGCGATTTCACACGGTTAGCGCGCCTCAGTGGTTGAATGCTGGCCAAGCAACTCCGTGTACCATGGTTCAATTCCTGGTAAATTCTAGAAAGAAAAGAAGTTTGATGAGGAGATGTGCTGATCTCCGAAATTGCAGCTACCATATTATTCCCTAATAAAAACCGGCCTCGAGCACAAAAAAATTACAAAAAAATTCGCGAAAAAACTTACATATACATATGTATATTTTTTACAATATAGCTAGAAATTTTCCTATTCTTCCTTATTTTAATAACAAATGAAGTATAAACAAAATATATAGAATATAATCTCAATATTACTAGCCGACGTCATTATCGAGCAGTATTCAAGAAATGCTACAAATTGGGCGATCATTTTGGGTGGTGAGCTTCTCAAATTTCAATACTGGCACTGTACCTTTACTGCACCCTTACATATATCCCGAACTATCCTTATACTTTGTTGGGTTGGACATTTGGTTGATTTGGACGAAGCTTGTTAGCACCACGACATTGCAGATCTTCATATGCAAGCAAAGTTGCCCAATGCATTTAATGACTGGGAAGGATTTCGGAGATGAGGGATAGGGAAAAGGAGAAAAGGTGGCGATAGGACTTTATTTCGAATCGATAAATCTTCTAGACTCTTTTATGAATCTGAGAAGCTTATCCAGGAATAAAAAATGAACGTTTTCCATTCTCCATATATCTGACCCAAATATGCTTCATTCACAGGCACAACGAAGACAGATATAGAGGAAATGCTTTGTTCTATCGTCATCTTTCAGAAAACATGTGTACATCGGGTCATTGATGATGCCTTCGGTTGCCGAGTGTTATTCTCATGGATGGTGTACTTTAATCAATCCAATAGGGATCGCAACTCCTTTCTTATCTGTCGAATAAGGAATATACCCACCACCCTGTACGGCCCTTTCTTTCGTCTTATTCATGAGATATCGGATGTATCTGGTTGTCCCTGCTATGCTTGGCTGCAGTTCAATGGGATCTGACCCTTAGTTAGCCAATTCGTGGAAGTTAGAAGGCTACAGGGCACAATAAATATTACCTAGTTTTCTTTTGATCTTCTGTTCTTCCGACAGAGTTAGTTAACGAAAAATTGCACTGAAGATGTCACAATGCCGAAACCGGATTGTCTCCAAACTAAACTTGACAAGGGATGATGGAAAACCGTTTCATTTCATATCACTTGTCACAACATATTATAATGAAGATGCATTCATCCAAAACGCCAATTTTGTAAAAAAAAAAAAAAAAACTGTATAGTCAAACAAAGGTAACCACTAAATTCATAAATTCATTAATTATCACAAAATTGCCCTGAAGAATGTCATCAATTTTTTGTTTGCGTGACGACGACAGCAACAAATGCTAAAAAACAATTGTTTAGGAACTTGAAAGAGTTTTTTTTTCGAATTTTGCACACATATAGCCAGAGAGTTGTAAGTAGGCCAACAACGGTGGCAGTTATGAAAAGCACCTGTCCACTTAGCATGCATATACGCAAACGCCATGAGGTACACATACATATAACAAATAACAACAACAAATATGTATTGCAAAGCTAACAAACATGACCAACACACAGAGTCAACGAGACGTGCAACGGACCAACGACCAATCCATCAAATAAAATGCAACAGGTTGTTACTTAGAGCTTGTTATTCGGCAATTGTTGTAGGGGCCATTGTTGCGGTTAGCTGAGGGATATATTGCAAAAATAATAAACAGTTGATTCGCAAAACGGGAGCATATAATACAAACAAAAAGAAAAACAGAAAACTTTAATAACCAGAGCCATTTAGCAAAAGTGAGGCAAAATGAACAAACATTGCATACCTAATAAAAAAAAACAGGCCTACACACGCACACACACACATACACACAAACGCATGCACCTTCAACCTACTAAATACGGAAAAGGGACGATAGGCATTTTCAATACATAGTTGGTTGGTTGGTTGGTTGGTTGGTTGGTTGGTTGGCTGACTGGCTGGATGGCAAACTTGTTGCTCGACTGGTTTGTAGGCGCTTTTGGCCCAGAAGCCGAATTGAAAGTAACAATGCCAAACACAACAACTGTGGCACTCACTGACAGCAAAAGATAACGACTTGGTAAACCACAAAAACGCAACCTTAACCCACAACGCAACTTAAATAAAAGGCAAACACGCAAACACAACCACACACTCAACGCAACTCATACAAATGCAGAGAAATTGCTAATACTTACTAAATACATACTCGTAGGTAGGTACGAGTATAACGAAAATGTTGGCAACATTTTGAGGTGATGTGCCTTTTTGCACGAAGATGAATTTCGTTGTATAGCAAAGGCAAAGCAATAACAAATTTATAAAGTAGTCGGCGAACAGCAGCAGCTAAGCTAATGAACATAATGAACGATGATGGCGATGATGGCGATGACGCTTATGGAGACAGTGGAGTGCTCGGCAATGGATTTTGCTGGTTAGTGGCCGGTGGCAATAGCTTCGGCGAAACCTGACCTATGTCAAGTAAAATTTCGGTGGCTAGCGCCTACCACAAACCGACAACAAAAACCAATGCAAAAACAAGTGGTTGCATGAATATCTCTAGGTGTGTGTATGTATGCGAATACAAGTCATTGGCGCCAACTATGAGTTGCGTATCGTGTGTGCCAAAATATGAATGAGCCTACGAATTTGCAAGAGGGGAAGAATGTACATATGTATGTATGTATTTAGGCACGGAGATGCCCAGACGGCGTCCGATTACACATGCAAGGCCCATTAAATAGAAGTGTTGATTTTTTGCGGCAGAAATAAAAATATACTCAGCTCTACATTCATAAATTAGACCGGGTCGGTGTGCTTACAAAAAAATTCTTTATTTAAATGTATGTACATATTTATATATAAATTAGCCTGAGTCGACTTAAAATATTTTCATATATATAACTCCACCTCATATTGTCAGTTTCTGATTATTTTATTCTTCTTTATTTAACATACGTTTTTTAATACAAATTTCAAACTTTTTACAAAAGTGAAAAAATGCAATAAATTAAACAAAAAAATTGTATTCAGAATAAAAAAAAATTTACAATGCAATCAATTTTGAAAATTTTTTGCTGACGAAAAACCATTCAACATTGTTGGCAAAAAATTGTTGGCTTTTCGTCACATTTAAAATGGGATTTAAACAGGTTGGCGATGTTGAAGGAATCTAAGACACATGTTTAATTTTCGCATAAATAGTATTTGTTCTATACCATAAAACTTAAACGAATTTTGTTTATTTAAACAACAACAAAACGAAATTAGTATGATTTTAAAGTACCTCATATATTTTCAAAAATTTTAATTTTTACGAACTCGTTTACTTAATTAAATGATTCGCATTCGATATATGATTTAGTTGCATTTTTCTTTGTTTAAATTGCCGTTAAATGATATGTGGGCGTGGGTTTGGTCTGATTTCTATAATTTTCAAAAATACATATGCGTAACTATACATTATAATAAGAATAATTTGACGCTTACATCATGATATATCGCCCACATGCTACACACTCGGCTACGGTGACCGTGGACTGAATCTTTGTAAAAAAAAATAAATCAAAATCTGATATCAAAAATTGTTCACAAAAAAAGTACATATGTTCATAATAGAGATTTTATGCTAGAAAATCTCCCAAAAAAGGTCTGTAAAATTCTCACATCCCAAAATGGTTTGTAAGTACCAAAAATACGCCAAAAGGCACAAATCTAAAATATTTTTTTTGTTTTGTTTGGTTTTCTTTTTAACCATCCATTTTGGTTCTCTGTCGCGTTTGACTCAGCGCTGATTGAGGATGTGCCAATTTCTTATATGTAATACATATGTAAGTATTTATGTATGTACATAAATACATTCTACAAGTGAGGCTCTTATTCGTCTACTTTATTTATATTGTGTGTATGTATGTATGTATGTTTGATATATCGGGAATGTGACAGCAAAGAGGCTCGCCATTAAGCTTTGTTGGGCATTTTGCCAAGTTAGAAATTCTACACTTTACAAACACACACATGCACATTCATAAAAACCCTGTGGGAAATTAAATTAATTTTGAATTTTTTTTTCAATTAGTTGTAATTGCCATTCCTTAGAACCAACTGATTTATTTAACACGGCGATGTCATAGGAAGTAATCAATTACCCTATTTTGCATATGCTGTCAATTGCGTTATATGTAGTTCAAAAACAAAAAAAATTATTAATTTCAAATTAGCACGACAAATGAAAATTTAAAAACGAAACGGTCTCACGCTGCATATGCATTCAATAAGTTTAAAAGTAGTTCGTGAAAAATTGTTTTTAAATATATTTTTTCATGCAACTGTCTTATTTTTTCCGACAGGGGCGTTTTAATTTCACTTTCATTGCTTACATTATTTGACTTTCTTGTATTCCTTATTTGATATTCATTGTGCTGATTTTTACTTTCCTTTAGTTTGTTGTTTTGTTGCTGTAGAGTTTGTAATGATTTTACCATGTTTCACATGTTTCAATGAATTTGTAAATATTTTCTCATTTACTTATTGGGCTAAGAAGGAATTTTGGAGCTAAATAATAAACAATGTGATATAATGGTGATGTGATTTTGTTCGCTCTATTTAAACGCAGAAAATAAACAATGGTACAGTTTTAGTTAATAATATTGATACCGATTTTAAGCTGTAAACTTTCGGTGTTGTCAAAAGCAAAAGCTATGTAAATAGTTATGTGTATTGGCGAGCGCTCCGTTTTCTATGCAATTAGGAAAGGGAATCTAAAAACTCAAACAATGTCTCGAATACGAAGTGGAATGCAATTAAGATCAGTTACAAAAAACAAAAGGACATCGGAAAGATATCAATGCCGATAAACATAACACACCCGATAATGATATCGATAACAAAAACGATTCCGACTTTGAATACTAAATATTATAATTGCGCTTACTATAACTTTAACGGAAACCCGTACCACGTTACTATATGTATTGATATTGACTACGACTTCGAGAAGCGATAACGATATCAATTATTATAACATGGATTTCAAAAGAATATAAGTTCTGATGAAAAAAAACCAATTTATTCGATATTTGAAAAATTAACACTAAAAATATTGTGGTAAAACTTGCATAGAAACAGATTCTGATAAAATGGTTTAAAAACCATATTACATATAAATTTTAGATACGACACCAAATCCATATCTTTACTATTCGATACCAATATTTTGTATTATTCGATGGTTTGAAAGCGATACTTTTGTAATCGAGTATCTGCATCCCACTATCTCATTGAGTTTGCGAAGAAAAATTACATACAACAATTCTTTTGGATCTAACAACATTTTATCAGGCATAAGAAAAATGTTTTTTTATGAAGTATTATATAGGTCATGCGAACGCCACGCTGTAAGGTAGTAATATTCCAATTTCAGTTCTATAGGTCCTGAAGTGTAAACAAAAGCTTTCGAAATGAGTAAAATAAAAAGACAAAGTTATACACCGAATAGAACACATTTTTTTTTTCAAAATTGGAATCTGCGAATGCGGTATAATGAGTCAACAATCTAGACTCTGCTAAAAGACGAACAGATTTCACTTTGTAAGAACTCGTGACTGAACTTTATTTCTTTGATACCTTTGACATTACTTACGGATATTCTTTATTCGAAAGTTTGAGTATACATATGTACATCTTTGTTTTGAAATATTCAGTAACCAAAATATCGGTCAAAAGCTCAGTCACAATTTCTTATTAAGGATTATCCTCTAAAAGTGTTTGCAAAAGCACAGTTTAGAACTTTAGCTCATCACACCGATTTTGCGGCACACTTTAAACATTTTCTTGAAAATAATTTTCCCACACTTTAAATGTACTAAAAATTGTGGCTATATTCCGAATGTAATTGCATGTTAAAAAAGTGCTGAAAAAAGTACTATAGTACCCACTTTTCCATCACTCATCTGTACCTTGAAAACAATTCGTACAAAAAATCAAGCTAGAATATAATTAAAGAAATCTAAACAAGCGAATCTTCGCACAATTAGTGATATGGCAACTGATTTAAGTATTCACTTGTATTTCTCATTCCAAAAAAAAATTAAATCCACATTATCTAAAACCTTATTTTCTCCCTCGCTCTCTCTTTCTACAAAATAAAATTTGCTTAATGAATCAGAAAAAATTGTGGCAGCTTGGTAACCGTTGAAAATGATTAAAATGTAACAATCTCATTCACAGTATGCAATCAAACCCTTCACGCCACTCAGCTGGCTGCCCAAGTAACCCTTTCACAATTTTTCTCATACAAATTTTCATTTGCAGCAGTGCAATTAGTTGCAGAAAAATCAAATAAGTGAAAAGAAAAGCTTTTTTTTCTTGCCTCTCTACTATGTACAATGTGCCTTTTTTTGTTATTACAATTCCAAGCGTGAATGGGTAAGTGGATGAATGTCCTTGACCTCGATTTGTGGGAGATTACATACACACGCATATAACGCCCCCGCACAGCCATGCCTACATGTAACGTCACAGGTCGGTCGAATAACATCGAATATGGGTGGCCTTACTCGCCTGGCGTTCGCTGGTTGACTGGTTGACTGGCTGAATGTTTGGGGGGGATGGGGGCTCACCGGACTTTTGTTGACTGGTTGAAAATTTCCAAATGAATGATTTGCAAACATTTTTGAGTGTATCAGAGAAAAAACTACAATATGCCGCTAACTATGTATAAGTCTTGTATATAGTAACTAAGCGACAACGAAACGAGATGCTTGCAACATTTTGCTACCCTTCTGCATTTGTTTACCTTCAATTTTGATGTGTGCATCTTTTCTGTTTGTTTTTTTTTTTTTTTTTGATTTTCGTTGTATTTTGGTATTTTTTATATGAGCCAACAGCAAACAATTAATGAAAAGCAGATTAAAGTAACCACTGGGCGTAAGAATTATTTGTGGCGTTTTGTGACTGATATTTCGGCACAATTAAACTCGAGTGGCATGAGAAAGTGGTTACATAGCGTAGAACGGGGTGTGAAAGAGCAAGAATAGTAGGATTAAAACATTTTTGTTTTTTGTGTCTGAATAGCGCATCCTCACTTACGCATCATTAACTGAGGAGAGGGAGAGAACAAATTTATTTGTCGGACTTCCCGCAGCGGGAATTATTAGTATTCACAGATATATGTAGTATGTATGTATATATCTCTACATACATATGTCTATATTCAAGTAAATACATATATATTTATGAGGTACTTAAAATTAAAATCATTTCAAGGTTAGCAGAGCTTCAAATTATGTTGAGTTAGCGACTCTTGCAATGAAACGCATTTTTTCCTAGTTATTTACTCCACACTCACATCGAAGGGGTCGAGTTGATTTACTGTTATTGCATGTGTAGTGTTTGCATTTGTAGTATGTGTATGAAATGTTGCACGTAGCAACATCGTGTGGGCTGCTTGAATAATCTAAGCTTAATTTTGCGTTTCCACCAATGCACCACTCCTCTTACCTACTTGCATATGGATGTACATATATTGATGGCTTAAAAGATTACACAGTACAACAAAGTTTAGCCAACTTCAACTTTTAGGCAGCCTGCGATTTTTTTTTTGATCAAAATTATCTGGTTTCCAAAATATTTGTTGATTCTTGTTTGAGAGAGAGAGATTTCTCTTACATACCAAAAAATAACAAAAAATAACTTGAAAAACGTAAAGAATTAAATAAGGGGAAAATAGGGAAAAATGTAATCCATTTTCAATTCTTACATTTAGTAAAGAATTACTATGGACTTTAGTGTAAAAAGGTGGTGGAATTATTGCCAGAAATCTTCAATTTAGTAAGATAAATAAATTGATAGTAAGTTGTAGCATAACAGGCAAAGGAACACTGCGATCTGTAAGGTGGTTTGAATCCTTGCAATATGCTTAAACGTTGAACAGCCAAAATGTGGCTCCCGCCATCCTTCACATACGAATTCTTTACACTTTGGGAGTAGACTATACAATATTTGAAAGACCGTCTGGCTAAAGTTTGATAAATATATGATATGTGGGATATATTTGATTTCTTATCATCCTCAGACACTACCGGCTATCGGCTGAGCAGCTAGCAACTAACTTGATATTAGCCCTTCGCGCAAATATACTGTGCCATTCTTCATGCAATGAAAATACTGCCCCATCTGAAACCCTTCAATAGTGTTCTAGTACTTACTCTTCTCTGAATATGCCTACTTAGTGATTTGGAACCGAGGCCACAAAATGGTTTATATACCTTTCTACTTTAAATTGATATGAATTTTCTTAGAAACATATTTACTTGAGCCAGTAAAAGGTTTGACAAAAATTTCATTACTTTGCAATGATCACTGAGACATTTTTTGTATAAATGTAACGTCGTGTCTGTTGAGACTAAGATGTATTTTGGTTCTGTATTTAATTTAATACTCTCGTATTTAATTTAATACCTCTTTGGAAATATAAGGCAGCTGGAGGAAAGGCCCTGGGTCTATAAATTTTTAGATTCCAGTACGTCTGACCTCATTGCCCATATATTGCTGTGACTAGGTAAATTTTTAAGTAAGGTAAACTATGTTCACGGAGCCGTGCGTATGGCGGGCGTTTGCATGGTCTTCCCATTCTTCTCACAATGTTTAGCAGTGTCTTAGGGTTCACTGAAAAGTGAAAAATTTTTAGTATAGGTATATATTAGGGTAATATACCTGTTTTAGTATTATAAAAAAATTTCAAAATTTCTCGCCCAAAAAAAAAAAATGCACGAGTTTTTAACAATTTCAGTCTAAATTAGATCAAATTTAGTGTCAATTAAATGAGTTGGGCCACACAATTTTGTTGCTCAATATAATTTATCTAACAAAAATCCTCATTGATGAAAATATTTTGCGTATCGCGTATGCGCCCCCGCCTGCTCACCACACCAGTCGACACTATTTCACTTTCAGCAATGCAAATATTTGCAGCTACATATGTAAGTTTAAATTACGTTTTTCGTTTGCAAAAATGTGTTAGCGATTGTCCTTGAAATGCGAGAATTGCATAATTTTTATGATCCTCGGAAGAAGCATGCACCGTACACGTGACAATTTTGGCACGCCAGATATAATTGAATGTAGTATATATGTACATCTTTAACTATATATTTAGCGTATGTATATATCTAGTATATGAAAGGAAGCGCTTAGCGTACACCCACGCTAATCCACTAAAATGCGTCAGCGGGTATTTCCTCATTTATGATTCATATTCCATTCAAGGATAAGGAGTGCGCAAGAGAATAAGGGGGCTGCCGTAATATTTGTCTGTTCGTAATCGTAAATTTGCCATTTTGATGCGGTTTCCCCCATCTGCAGCGTTCAACGCAACCCAGTCTAGGGTGTATTTGTAATGAAATTATTTGTTTGCTGTTAAGCCAATGTGTACGGTTTCGTTTTTGTGCTTGTGTGTGTTTCTGTCTTTTCACCCTAAACCTTCAGCGCATTTCTAAGGGTTTCTCAATAAGGGTAGCTTCTTAATTTTGTGTTGGGGCATTTCATGCGTACAACAAGCAATTTATACATTCGCAGTTTACTCACAATTTTCATCGCATATGTGGATGTGTGTGTGTCCGTGTGTGTGTGTGTGTGTAGCACGTTGTCGCCTCGTTAGACTCATCACACCATTCTGCGACACTCGCCCTAATCATTATTTTCCTCTCTATTTCAATGTCAAGCCGAGGGAGCTGATAGCCCAATTTCTCCTGTTTGACATGCGTGCATTTCTATATTCATTTGTTTTCCCTATAAGTTACACACACCAGTAAATAATAATGTAAAGTATACGTGCATATGTACATATGTGTGTGTGTGTGTCTTTTATAAGCGTTTTCGTTTATTAGCCACATTGAGTTTGGTTGTAACAAAATACCGCGTGTTTGTGATAATTGCGGGTTTGAGTGGATGAAAAGCTCTTCAATAATCAAGGTCAAGTTCAACTGTTGCTTTAAGTCACGGAGTGGAGCAGAAGTCTTTCATACGGACACACTTATGTATGTGCGTGTGTTTGTACATATACATATATAATAAAAAGGGTTATAGCGCAATACACATGAAAGTCCCTCCAGAAATAGAAACCACTTTATTTAACTACTTATATATAATTGGGAATTCCCTGATTGTGTGTAATTAATTGTTAACGATTTTTTTTTTTTGCTTTAAATGAGGGCTTATTGTGGGTAATGTTATTAACACGCTTGACATCGCCACGCCTGTCTGTGTATCAGTCTGGTAAAATGCGAAAAAAAGCAACCAGTCTTTGCTCATTAGAGGAAAATTCATCTTCATTTGTGTTATGAGAACATAATCAATTTGAATACTTTCCAGTCGTTTTATCGAGTTTTTTGATTATGGGTATGGGTTTTGGTTTTAGTATGTTTTTTGGTCACTAGAGGAATCATCGGTCGGAATGTAATTGTTATGATAACCTAGTATTTGTAGACTGAAATTAATGTCCATAAAGTCGATGAAATTTGGCTCTAAAAACGACGCTAATTTCCACATTGCGTGTGCAGAAACAACTGTGCGGTGAATTGGCCCCTGTGTAAGATACGATGAGATGGATAAGTTGGCAGATATTAAGAGATTGGAAGGCAACATTATTGGTTTCATTTCACATATGCTTGAACGCGTCATCGAAAATTAGAGCGTCAGACAGACCAGTTAGTCGCAGCTACAGTCAATATTTGAATGAAATACATATTCCTTAAAAAGCGAATGATTTTGTATGATAACAAATACCTAATAAAATTAAATTTTTTTCGTGGAAAATTGAACGGGTAATATTAGCAGAGTAGTTTATTCAACTTTTTTTCATTTAAAGAATTTGCTTTACTTTATTTAAAATTTGTTTTAAGGCTTGTTTTTACTGGTGCGATTTCATTCGTTCTGTGTGGGGTTTTATGGGCATTGCAGCAGCTTTAACCAGAAGCAAAATACATTGCTCATACTAATGTCTTTCTTTGTAAACATAAATGCCACTGTGGAATAATCGACGCAGACCCATAATATATATTAATGCTTTCTGAAACTATGATCCCTATTTTCAATGTTGTCTGGCATTAGATAAACGCCTATTAGTCATATTATCGACTATCGATGCTATTGGGAGTGTCGATTTCTCGTTAAATGGGTCGCTCATTCTATAACTGTTCAATAGACGCAAAGTTTTGTAGATCAAGTTTCACAGTAACAGTTATATAGCCGACTTAATTGACTGAGGTTATTCTACTGCCAATCGATATTCGCAATACGGGTATAAATATACATATATATCCCGTAATAGAACACTCGATTCATTTGCGTGAAATAGCTTGAGTTTTGTTTGCTGTCCCTTCCTAAGTTTTTTTCAAAGTAGTGGTAAAATGGTTAAAATATACGTACACACGAAATGAAAAGTTAATACAAATAAAGTAGAATTTCACGGGAAATATTTTCATAGAACATATTAATCCGTTAACTCCCATCTAAAAGTGCGATTTTGACCCTTACTTTCAGAAACTTCTCAAAAAACTTGTTTGGTATGTCGTTAGAGAATTAAAATGTTCTAGGAAATTATTTTTATGTACGAGTAAGACCGAATTCTACATAAAATAAAATAACTAATAGTTTTGTAAAAAAAAGATATGTTAACTGTTAAAGTTAATGTTAATGAAACAGATCACAAATAGTTGTTGAAAATTTCAAGGAGATATATTTTTTTTCTATAGACTCTTACGTTATGTATTTGTATAAATATATTTTACGAAAAGACATCTGAATAAAATGTCCGAAGAATAATTTTCTAGAATTTCAATACTCTAACAACTTTTCCAATTTGTTTTGGGAGCGATATCGCGAAGTGAGGGTTAAAACGACAATTTTAGGTTGGAATTAATGAATTAAAATATTTTCCACAGATGTTTCCCGTGAAATTTTACTGTAAGAGTCTTCAATTTTCTTTGCGCTCAGATATACATATGTATAGTATATTAACAAATTTTTCGAATTTATAAAAACAACTTCGGCCGGGGAATGAAAACATTTGTAGGTAGACCAAAAAAAAAAAAAATCGGTGTAACTTTTGTAAAGCTGTGGAGTGTTTGAGTACTGAATAAGTATACTTTCAGAAAATATTAACGAAGTCCAATCTGGTTTGAGTAGCCATAAAATTGTCGCCCAGTCGAAAAGTTTGGAAACAGCCAATCAGATGTGAAGTGTTTGAATAATATACATATCTTAAAACAAAAGACTCACACAATTGAGTAGACTATTGTGCGCTTTGAAATGAAACAAGCGATCAGCGTGGGGGGTTTGCAAAAACCAAAACATCTGCAAACGCAAAAAATGTTTAGACGAGCTGCCAAATAGTTTGCCATCTGATGTAATATATAGAAGTACGGTTATTTCTGGAGAAGATTACCGATAGGGCTTAGTAAAGTTACAGAATTTGAAGACGTTCGGACCAAAAATGAAACTGAAGATTAGCAGAAGAAGCGTGGTGCTGTTCTATACTGCTAACATCTCTTAAGTGCAGATATTTTTATGGGTCTGGCAAATGTTTGCTTTTCCTAAAACCATGCAACTATTCGAACGATATACATAGATATGTATATGCCACCTCTCGTCGTCTGCCAATTAAACTAATATTCAAGCGGGGTACAGGTTCAGGGCCCCACACGAAAACAAAAGTTGGGGTTTCCCTAATAGATTAATGTAATTTATATATTAATGATAATGATAAATAAATAAACAGAGCGAAAAAATAAAGTATACGTTTTGGCTGAGTTATTAAGATTTTTGTTAAATCAATCTTTCATAAATGATCAAACAACATAAGAAATCTCATTATTATAATATCGTTGAACAAATTTTTAAATATTTGTTTGCAGACCTTAATGCTTTCGATCTCCTAAGGTATTTTATTGTTTATAATACTTAAGAAATAATTTGTATTCAGAAAAAAATTACGTACATTTTTGGAGATATTTTCAAATAGGCTAGACTCCCGTAAATCTTAAAAATCCGAAATATTGTAGAGGAAGTTTTAAATATGTATACTAAATTTTATAATATAATTCCGATATAAATGGAAAGCATTGTACATAATTAACTGACTTTTGTCCTTTTAATTATTGAATGAGCATCGTTTCCACAGCATCATTTTTCCATATTTTAGGTTTCACTAAATTTAATTAATATTTTTCACATACTCTCATATGCATACATACTATGTATATCCTATTAAGCTAAATACATTAAAATCACTCATACATGAAAATAAATATGGCGGAAAAGAACGTAAATAAATACAAGAATTTAATCAAGTCAATTTGGGATTTTCTAAGCGCATCTGTAACAATTTTTCTCACATCCCATTGTTGTATTTTTTTTGTTTTGTTTTGTACCAGCATATTCACCCCTTGCTTGCTGCACCTACCCCTGCTACCGTGCTCAGGCATGACAAACCATCTAGTTTTCTGTGAATGAATGCAATGCGATAGATGCAACTGGAAAAAATATTTATGGCAAACGAAAAAAATAATTATACATGGAAAGAATTGAAAAGTGTGTGTGTGTGTGTGTTTGTGTATTAGTTAAGTGAAAGAAGTATAGAGAGAAGTGAAGAGCGAAGAAAAAAATTTAATTTGAAATTCCATTTCGTAGATTTAATTGAGTTGAAATCAAATTAAAAGCAATTTATTTTCAACCCCCATTTGTATCCATATATGTATGTAGATGGTATTTGTATGTATCTATTATTACTGTTGTTATTGCTGTAGTCGTTTTGGCAGCGTTGTAGTAGTGAATGCGATTTTTTTGCAATATACAAAAGTGCGTTTTGCTACCTAACTAGACGTCCGCACAGGAAGAGATCATAGAATGGACGAAAGTGCGTAAACCGATATACATACATACATATAAAAGAGACTACACAAACCTACCTACTACATGTGAACAAAAAGATAAAGATACATAAATATATAACGTATTTGTATACACACAAGGGTTTTATAAATATTACACATACATTCATAGGATTCGCAAAAAAAAAATTCTCTCTTATTTCTGCAGATTTTTTCCTTAATTTCTAGCTGCCATAAAAGTGCGTAGCCTGAGCCTTATTCAGAAAGAGTTCAAAAGTATAGTGTTCCCTATCTTCTATGCTGTGCATGTGTTAGTTGTCTGTTAGTTGACTTTGGCTTTGTATGCAGGTTTTTTTTGTTTTTGGTTTTTTTTTATTTGCTAGCATGCAGACTTGGCATGAGCTGAAATAATCGCAAGGCAAAAATGCTCTACGGTGGCGGAACGGCAGAGCAAACCAGCATGAAAAGTGCGCACGGAATGACACAAAAAAAATGGCGAATGTGTATTAAGAAAAACCACCCTCACATGCAGACTAGAGAAGTATTAATGTTGGTTAATCGATAGCAGTCACCAATCAAGAATACTGAATGAAACTGACTAAATCAAGATATATAATTTAATGGCAAAGGAAAGCAGAAATACAATAAGGAAATAGCATGATCTAGTCATAATTATGTGCTACATTCGATCTTCAATCTTAGCTGGTTATCGAACATCGACAAATCGAATGTCAAATTCATATTCAATGTGCATCGAATTTTCTGTCGAACACAATTTTGCTGTCGACGCAGTATGGAAGTGTGAGAAATCGCAGAAAATGTAAATATTTGGAAATTGTTTCTTGCTTTTTGGTGACCAAGCACTATTATTAAACAATTTTTGTTAATTTTTTTGTAAGAATTCTCGTTGTAGCTAAATGGTTTGCGACCACCCGTTAGAACGACGGCAAAATGGATTAAGGTTAACTAAATTAGTATATTATTCCTTAAGAAATATATTTAAACTTTGGTATTTGCAACTTTGTGATTTGTTTTCTTCAAAATAAAAAAAAACGAACATTACATAATGCCGTTTGAATATTTGGCATATGATTTATCACGAGGTGACGAAGAAGCTAGCGCTCCCACAGTTGGTCGACGTTTACTTCGAGATGTTGACAATCCCTTTCATTTGAATCATACAGAATTGCAGAAGCTTTATCGGTTAACTCCAGACTTTGCTGAAGACATAATTTCTCAGCTTGACGACCAAATAAGAGGCTCCAGAATAACAGCAATATCGACTGAGAAACAGGTAGCTCGTGTAATCTTTAACCCTGTAAGCGATTTTAAGTTTTACTATGGTATTGATAGATTCTAGAGGCTTTGAGATTCTTCGCAACTGGTTGCTATCAACGACCCGTTGTTGAGAAATGCGCCAATCATCCGTAACCAGTAGCATACACCGGGTAACGGAAGCAATCAATAATTCATTTTTTACCTAAACGTGAGGTTACCTATGACCCAAATGGAGCGTCAAGCTGCTAAAGAAATGTTTGCTTCAGCGTCGTAACCTTTAACTCATGTATCAATTTTGATGCCAAAGAAGCATGAGGAAACTTATGCCATTAATTCAATTAACTCAATTAATGTGCAAGTGGTAAAAGTAAACTTTTATCTAGGATTCAAGTATAAATACAGAAATTTTGTTTATTTTTATTATAGAGCTAAACTATCCTAATTAAAAAAATTTAATTATGAAAGCTAAATATCCAGGAGCACAAC
The DNA here is from genome assembly GCA_951828415.1 of Anomoia purmunda. Lineage (NCBI taxonomy): Eukaryota > Metazoa > Arthropoda > Insecta > Diptera > Tephritidae > Anomoia > Anomoia purmunda. Next base: position 26,388,761 of record OX639996.1, on the reverse strand, counting down.
ACGATTTATAATGGAGCAAATTTTGAAAGCGAAAACCTACCATGTTTTTGATTGGTAAGTTCCATTAATTCATGGAAAATTAGTAAATACAAATAATTTAATTTAAAACGATTCTAAAAACTATCTATAGGTGATATTGCTTGGAGTCGAGTTGATGACTCTTCTATCAAATCACTCAGAGCAGAGTGCGAAACTCCGCTACAATGGAACATTGCAATATACAAAACAATTATAAATATATGTAGTTTGAAATAAACTAGTATCTTATTTCGCTTTAATCAAATATAATAAAAACGCGCTGAAATTTATAACCGGCAATACGCATTCATTTGTTCTTTTTTCTTTTTTTTTTTGTTCCTTTTTGTGTTTTCCAGCCATTTCGGCATTTAGTTTGAATAAGATGCTTCTCTTTACTAATTTAGATAAGTATCGGGTCTTGCAATAGGAACGCTACAAAAGTTTTTTTAAATAAAACAAAAACGGTTTGGGATATAAATTAAATTCTTTAATCCTGTGAAAGTACTTTCGATGCCATTATGTATGGAACTTGATTTTTTTTTTGCATGGGCACCACGGGTACGCTTGCAGAAGTCCAGACGCTGAACCCAATTTTCGACGGTTTTCAAGTATAAATCGGCCGATACTGCCGCAATTTCACGTGCGTCCCTATCGCAAGACCCTTTACGACGACAAAGCTGTTAAATGTCGTAAAAAATAAGGTAGTGAATCGAACAAACGTTACTGCTAACGACAAATATTGTCGACAAAAATTGCGATTGTCGGATCGTTTAAAGTTAGTGAATCGCACTGCAGGTTATTGAATACAAGTTTAAGCAGTAATTCACTAGTACACATCTGGGTGGTGCTGAATAGCAAAACCGAAAACTAAATAGGCATGGAATAAAACAGCTGTTGTAAATTAAATGAACATCGAGTAAAGATTTTTTTATAAATATTTTGTATGTTATATCAAGGTAACATGTACCATAAAGTATCTGCTTTGCACTGTGTAGATGCCACATACATAACCAACGAACTACCATACTGGTCGCGCATTCGCTTGCAAGGATCTTGCATTTTTAAACAACACAATGCAAATGCTGTCACAAAGCAATCATAAAAGCAGAAGGGGACGATTAAAACGCGTTGAGGAATATGTTGAAAATTATACACCGGCATAAGAATAGATATAATACACCCATCACCACGACATCGAGTTGTAACACAAGGTAAACGTAGCTGGTGCGCAAGGACAATGTTGGCTGTTTTGCTTTTGGTGAAAGCGTTGAATACTACGCTCGCTGTGCATCGTTTATTATGCTTACATTGTATAAGCCCTAGCTGAAATAAAGTTCAACTGAAAGCAGAATATAAATACACAAATAGTTTAAAGCTGTTTTCGAAATTGCATTATTAACCGGGGAAGGGATACTAACTTCAATACAAGGTGGCCAAAAATATCTGACTGACCGCTGTATTTTTATAACGTACTTAATAATCATTTGTTACGCGATATGTTTTTGGGCTAGGTAGATATGATAGTTTAGGCTGGAAATCGTGACTATTGGGTTGCAATATTTCCGAGTTTATGACTGCTAGAAATTTTATTTTTCTATTTCAACGGCGGCTGCCGTAGCCGAGTGTGTGGCGTGTGCGCGTTTCATTCGGTAGGTCCCTGGTTCAAATCGGGGCAAGTAACATCAAAAAGAATAAGTTTTTTCTAATAGCGGTCGCTCCTTGCCAGGCAATGGCAAACCTCCGAGTGTATTTCTGCCATGCAAAAACTTCTCACAAAAAACAGTCGGTGTAGAACTGTAGGTTACAACATCCACAAATTGTAGGAGAAATTCGGCCAAAATCGCTTAAGCGGTTATAATACTAATTGAGTAAGGAAGTAAGTGATAGTACTAATTTTTACACACTCATATTTTACATTCTTTACCGAAATTCTAAAACGTTATTGGTGGCTGACTTCTCAAAAGGTTATAATGGGATGAAATGTTGAAACAGAAATTTTCGTGTAAAATTTTGTTTTATTAAAAAAAACTCGAGAACACCGAACTTAATCGTCAACTGAAATGCAAAGGCCGAAACTAACATAAAATCTAAAATTCACTTTCTGATTGATTTTGATGCAATTCATTGTATTACAAGCCGCCCCCACCTAGTTAAGGTACATACATATATTAAAAATGAACGATTTCGTTAGTTGACCGATGTTGACCACCGTGAAAATGCGTCATATGATTTAGATCTATAACGGGTGTTTTTTTTAGACTAATAGAACTTTCGATAAGAATAGCTGTCACTTGACAGCTGGTAAATGACATTTCGTTTTGATATTTCTGTTCAGTAAGCATTGACAAATCATCACGGAAAGAATGACGCCGCAACAACGTTACAAATTGTGGAAATTTACTTTAAAAATCAGAGCTCTGTTCGCCAAACTTATAGAGCCTTCGTGAATTTTATGATCCACTTAATCGAGCATCAGAGCAGCTTATTCGTCGAGCTGTTGATAGATTTCAAACAAGATTTACTCTACTCGATGAAAACCCAACAACAAGACAAGGAACTGTACGTACAGAAGAAAATATTGGTGCTGTAAGTGATAGAGTTGGAGAAGATTTGAATTTGTCTATTCGCCGCCGTGCTCAAAAAGTTGGACTTTGTCCATTCACAACATGCAAAATTTTGCACAAAGAAAATTGGACTGATCGCATCCGATTCACCAAAGCTAGTCGTGGCGGACATATGCCAGAAATCGTTTTTAAATATTAAATGTCATGAAAATACATTTAAAACAAAAAAAATTTGGCGTCATACTTGATTTTGTATGTATTTTATTTCAATTTAAAGTTCTATTAGTCTAAAAAAAAACACCCTTGATTTTAACCCTTTTTCCAGTTTTTTCAAAAATCCTCATATAAATAACTTCAAAATTAATTTGTACTTAAAATTTTGGATTTGACCTAATAATGGTGATTTTACTATATGTACATAGATAAGGAAAGGACCTGTCCTCAAAATGTCTTCATATTTTGCATGAAATTAATATTTCTAAATTTTGTTCATTTTCACTGAGATCTGGAGCATTTAAAGGAAAATTTCTACTGCATTCTAATTATCGCAAATAAATTTTTTTGGATACATCCAACTTTTCGAAAAAAAAAACGCGCATACTATATTTATATGCATCATTTTATTTAAAAGAACTTCACCAGCCACAGACACTCATGTGTCGCGCAAAATAACTGAGTTTGGTGCATTTTTCAGATACATATTTCTCGCTATCTTTGGCAACATTTGCGCTCATTCAGCTCCTCTCCTTTCCCGCTACAACTGCGGATGTATTTGCACAAAATGCTTTAAGCAACGCTATAATGTTTTTTTTTTTTTTTACCAACTCAAAGGACAACTGCAGCACGATGCAAATTCAGTTATCTGAAAACTACCACAGCGCGTTGAATTATCCGATGAGTATAGAAGGCAAATGCTACAAAGCATTTGTAGTAGAGCAAAAAAGTGATGGTAAACTTTTCTTTAATTTATGCAAAATTACGCGCAAAGCGCCAATGCGAACGTATTAAATTAATGTGCCGGTGATGTTTGCTGCAAAGTTAACTTTTCGAGCAGTTAAGCTACACAATTATATTACAGTGGAATTTCTCATAGCGGACAGTAGGTATAAACGGACAGCTTCAAAGCCATACAAATTTCGTGTACACTAATTTTTCATTACTTTTCTATACAAATATCATCCTAATAGCCGCTGACACTATATTTCAAACCATTTTGATTAACAAATTTCTCATAAACGGACGAAATGAAAAAAAATCCTAAGCAAACTTTGTTGTTGGTGGGCTCCAGCACCGTAGTGTGTTTCAGGCGGAGGTGGCTGCAATCGAGGAGGCAGCCGATTGCTTACTCACCAAAGCAATCCCCTTTAGCCGGGCAAGCATTTATTCTGATAGTCAGGCCGCTATTAAGACCTTAGGGTCTTTAGTCAGTTAGGTCAAAATTAGTCGGGGAGTGTCTTACCTCTCTCTCAGCCGCCTCTGAATACCTTAACTTTGGACTGATTTGGGTGCCAGGCCATAGCGGCATTGCAGGAAACTGCACGGCTGATGAGCTCGCTTATGGAGGATGACGACATGCAGAATTGCAAGGGCCCTTTGGGCGATGGTGTACTGTATGCGTTCGAAGGAGCTGACGTCGTTTACAAAGCGGCAACTCTCGATTCTCGTTGGAGTTCTGACCGGACAGTGTCCGATAGGTATTCATTCGGTTAGGTTGAATATATTCTCTGACCCTTTTTGCCGTATGTATGGAGGATGACGAGGTGTAATTATCTTTTCATTCTCTACTCAGCTGCCCTGCTTTTGCGAGACTGAGTTTCAGGTACCTAGACTCCTGCTCCTTTTGTACCCCAGAACAGTTCTAAAGGGGTGGAAATTAGTAGTCTGCGGGACGACAATCCGGCTACGCATCGTCTCTCCAGTTAACTGTTCTTGGTTGCGGTCTAACCACAAGTGGTATCACAATAGACTTCTTTACTGTGCCTAAGTGAGTTCCCTCAACCTATCCTAACCCTTAAAGTAGTTTTGATAAAATCGATATTGGTGATTCCCTTTTTAACCAGATATGCACATTTTCATGTCGTTTGTGTCAAATAGGGGGTAGTAAAGTTTAAAGCGCATGAAATGAATTAAGCTGTGCAGAATTTTTTTTATTTTCAAAGGTTCAATATTGGCAAAAACACAAGTTGCAGAAAGCAATAAAAATAAAGAAACAATTCGTTATAAATGGGAGTCGGGAGTTAATGTTCATCAAAAGCGATATTTCTTATAAATTTATAAAAAAAATTTGTGCACTTCCCCCTCAAAAGCGGACACCTCTAATAACCGGACAAAAACATTGCGTTGGTGAGTGTCCGATTATGAGGGATTTCACTGTATATTTTATATGCTCAAATAAAATATGTATTGATGTAGGTGCTAGCGAATTTAAACCAGTAAAGTTTTTAGTTGTACGCACCTCTCGCTTGTCCGCTGCTTTCTCTGCACAACCCGCTGAAAAATCCTGCAACACCACGCTTTGAAGGGCGGTGCTTCACTCGAACTAACGATATTTTATTTAATCTTCGTTGCAATACCACTACCACCACAAACTTTCTCATCTCGAACGTCAATTACAATACTTGGCAGCTGTTGGCAGCCGCGTAGCTGCACGATTGCTTTGTTGCATGCCAAATGTTGCACACACACCCATACACCCATACATACACAGTTTCGTACACTTTGGTCCTGACAGTCGTCAGCTATGATGTTGCACAGTGCCAACGCCAAAGCGCGCTACCTCCCCCACCACTACCATTCGAGTGTACTCTTGAATTTACGCGCTTCTGCGCTTTCATTTCGTTCCGCACGTTTCAAATCCAACTTTGTGCACCGTACGCTGCTTGCTGCTTGCTGCTTCACTTCGTTTTGTTAATTTCAGCGCGTTACTCAACTGAACTCCTTTCCATTCATATGTACACGTTCTCTATCCTTTAGCTTTCATGATTTTTGCTTTCCTCTTTTATTTTCCATCTTATTTTACACTTTTCTCTAGATAAAAAGTTATCAAGCAAAAAACAAAAAAACGAAAAATATGTGCATATATATATATACATATATATATAGATATACTATATAAATAATGCAAAGAGAAGAAGCCAAAGTTAACTTGAAAAGTGGCTTTTGTACGTGCATTGACCTACCAACACAAAAAAAATGCTTTGTTCTACAAAAAGGATAAAGTAGAATGCAAAAAAGAAGTATCCACGTAGCACCACATAGCGGGTTAGCAGAAAAAGTAGGAACACAAAAAAAAAAAAACGAAAAACGAAAAATGAAATGCAAGCATAGAAAACTGCTAACAGCAAAAGTATACCAAAATAAAAGTAAACGAAAAAGGGAACACAAAACAATAAAAAAGAAAAAAAATACAAAAATGAAGTTGCAAAAGCAGTACGCCGAATGCAACGTGCAAAATATGAAAGTGAAAGAGCACAGGAAATGCTTACGAAAGTGGGTGGATAGGTGGCAAAGACAACGTTTGCTAAAGTACATAGAGCCGGTAAACCAGAGTTGTAGTGCAGTGGTGGCAAGCAAGTTGCAGCTGGTGTTCGAGTGGTTGCTGCAAGCGTAGCCTACCCTGACATCAACTGAAAAATTGCTGTGATTGTATGCAGGCGTATGTTTGTAAAAGAAGGACGAAAGCAATGCAGAAATTAGCACAATCTTTTATGAACACTGTTGGAGCAAAATTTAAAATTAAATTTAAGCGAATGAATGGAATGGATTTGGAAAAAATCGATTATTATTTTTAATTATAGTACTCGAATCTAATATATTAAATACAAGGGTTCTGCTCCACGACCATTGTTTTTCAAAGCCTTTAGCCTGAAAGTTGGCATACACAAAATTATAACAGTTTTTATATCTTTGTAATGAATTATTTATGTGAATAAAAATTTGTTGAATCCCGTAGAGCTTTTACTCCTCTATATAAATAAAGCCTTCTGTCGATGATAAAATCCATGAATTATATGACTCAAAAACGGCCCCAAGACGATTTAAAAACATCTGGAGAAAAGGATATTTTTAAAAGCAAAAAGGAGAATCTAACACTGATGGTACGTTTGATGTCCAAGAGCTTATACCAATAGTTAGAGATAATGTTCATATGCCTCAACTGAGACATTCCGTGGTGGTCCGAAGTGTAGCGTTCTAACAGGGCTGGAACCTCATCCACTTCTTCCAACTATCCCCCGGTGACCACACCAACAACTCACCAATCACATTTCTTTGCCTTTGCCCCAAGCGCTGCTGGCTCTAACTCCAGCTTGACCTCCTTCGCTCATGTGGTAAACGGAGTAGCCAAAGATCTAAATTTAGATCTCCATATGTAAAGCTTCGTTGAAAACAACTTTTAGCTCCATCCAAGTTAAAAATTAATTTTGCGGACATATGCAAATGATATTGGCATTGATGGCTTCTACACCACAGCCGTCAGCTTAACAGTCTCCTACTAAGGCAAGAAAACGCGATTGCTGTGGTGATGGACAAGATTGAAATCAAGTACAAACTGGAGTGCAGGTGCTACTTAGGTATGCGATTGAAAAATAGAGTCGACATATAGATGAGCAGGCTTTGGGGCTTTCGAGTAAACAACTTACTCTGACAAAGATATATGAACATGTCCACGAGATTGACCGCTATCGAAGATAATAAAGCAAAGAACTTTAATTTGAACAGTTCCTACGTATTGATGATTACCTTTTGACTTGGCACGAATGGCTGAATATCGAAAGCAGTTACACTCGCGCCTAGTTCGGGACTGTTTTATTTTGTTACTACTTCGGTACTAGTTCAGGACCATTACGGGACTGAGTTTCAAATGATTCCGAGGATGTGGAAAAATTATCTCAAAATAGTCCCGAATTGATTCCAAACTGGGCAAGAAGTGTTTCCAAAATAGCGCCGGATTTCAAGCCATAAACAATTTTTTCTCACTCATGGTTATCATCGAAATACTTTTATAATATAAATCTCAAGATAAAAGTCGTTTAAAGACTTGAAAAATGTTCCTTGCACAAAATTATTATCGAAAGATTTTATAATTTCATCTCAAAATAATAGTTATCGATGACTTAAAGAAAAAATGTGTAATTTTTTAGTAAGTATTGGTTGACTTCTATTTTTATCTTATATACTTATAATAGTGATGAAAATATGTCTTTGACATAATCAAGGGCTCTACAAGTAAGGTGTGGAACATCAAATCTTTGAAAGTTTAGGTTGACCTTTAGCTAAGCCTAGATATGACCTCATGACAGCTTTGTCTCATTCTGGCCGATCGATGCTTACACTAACTTTAGTTCCTAGTAAAAATAGTCAGAAGTTCATACTTTCAAGGGAAATGTATCCTGAATTTGTTGCCCCTGCTCTCTGACTTAATGTAAAAGGAAAATTTATGCAATATCTTTCCTTTCCCTTATGACAATTTTTTCGCCTCTTCCTATTATTTACAATGGCACTACGATTCAAACACCTAAGACAACTTTTAGTTATATTAACGCGAGCTTGCTGTCTTTGCCTACAAAAGGATACAGAGCCACTACTACTACTACTAGGATATACCAACAAACAAAAAACACCAAATTGCTACAAACGCAAGTGCGACATATAATGAGCTCTTTCGGCAACACTTTTCCTTGCATTGCATCCAGCAACATGCAACAAGAACTATGTATGTATATTTGTATACAGTGTGACTCCGCGTAGCAGCAAGGAAGTGAAGCGGAAACCTCGATTTCAGTTTTCTGTGCCAGCAGCTCTTTATTATCATTGTTGGCATCTTCTGCATGCTTATCTAGACAATTTTCTTTCATTCTATTGCAAGGACTTGGACAACTTTTGCATTACTCCATATGTACATAGAGAAAGAATCAAGTTTATGCTCGAGTAGAATGTTTGTACGTGCCACAACGTTTCGCCGCAAACTTTGGGGGAAAGCAAATGATTGTTGCAACTGCACAAGGGCATATGAAAATACATAGTTTTATGTATGTACATACATAGATGAGTACATGTATACTTATATACATACATATATGACGAAACAAATACAAAGGTGCAAATGTGGACCCTAATGTCACCACCACCGTTCACCCGCTTCTTTAAAAAGTGCACTGCCATTGCCAACAACGCCAGTTGCTATACTTAGCAGCAGTTGTTATTTACGAGTATGCTTTTGTTTGCTAGTATGTCTTTGTTGTATTTGTATACACGCTTCCCCTCCTACACCTACTGCCAACGAAAATTTGCAATATTTCGTTATTTCGTGCTCTTTCTTTTCACACAACGGAACTACCTCTTGCACAGTTCCTTGCTTTGTGCTTGCATCTTGATACCATTATTATTAAAGAAGAGCAACTGTGCAGTTTTCCGCGATGAATGTATCGTTTCAAAATAGTTGCAACAACATCAAAAATGTAAAATATTTGATATAGTCAGAAGAGTTTGTAGTTGTTCCGACTTTGCTTTCAAATTGAAGCAACAGCGTAAACATCTTGATGGATTGTATCGGTTGGAATTGAGATATTGCTGCAATTATTTGTTGTAGTTTTGTTTTTTGGGGAATAGACATTGGGATGTGTTGATTAAAATATTTTAACTGTGGATGGTACACACCCGTTTTTTTATACCTTTCATGAGAATGAAATGGTATATTAAGTTTGGTCCGATGTTTGTAAGTGCCAGAAGGAGAAGAGATAGACCCATCAAAAAGTATACCTAAATGATCAGGACGATGAGCTGAGTCGATTTAGCCATGTCCGTCTGTCTGTACGTCTGTCCGTCTGTCCGTCTGTCCGTCTGTCCGTCTGTTTGAACGCAAACTAGTCCCTCAATTTTAGAGCTATTTTGATGAAATTTGGTGAGCAGGTGTCGTTGTACAAATGATTAAACATTTGTCGGAATCGGCCAGATCGGGTGACTATAACATATAATACAACCGATTATTCAGATATTGAATTTTGCGCCATAACTCCTCCATTTAAGCAGCTAAAGGCTTGAAATTTTGCAGAAATATCAGCCATTATTAGCTATATATTAGTATTCATCAAGATCGGAGTTCACAGTGTAAATCGGCAAGATAAATTCAGGACAAATATTTATTGCGAAAAGTAATAAGCTCAGCGCAATATCACATGAATCATAGCGTTAAACGTTTGGGAACTATTTACGGATCTGATAACTGTTTTCAAAGACCGACATATGTAGGTCTTACATATTAATACTTAATTATTTGTATTTTTTAAATGTTGAATATCAAGCGTCGATACGATATTAAAAATATTCAAAAACCATTCCCTTCTTAAAACATAGTTCTTTTTAATTACATAAGGAAAAGCATTAAATAATTTATAACAATGCCTTTACTAGAATTATTTTTATTGATTTGAAGGAAATTTTCGCTTTTAACTATAGGTAATACGAAATTGTAATACAATAACACGTTTTTTACTATTCTTCCATTCATGAAAGGTATGAAGCCTTCGGCATAGCCGAAGACAGCGCTGTTTTTACTTGTTTTAAATTATATTTGCATTAAAGTGTTCGCCAAGTGTGAGAGGGATAGGTTGTGGTGAAGAAAAATGAGTATTGAAGCAAAGAAAATTGAAAACCAAGAAGTTACATCATAGAAATCACAAACGCATATTTTTATTTTAATTTTTTGGTACTATGTTTCTATTACGAAAGTAACGCCAGTGTCCTAACCTATCAGCGAACAATCTCTTTTTAGCCACGTATAAAACATAAAGGTAGCTCGCATTCGCCGTTTGTGACGGTGGTGACTGACTCAAACCCTTCTATTCGGCTGGATCTTGTCACAAATTAATATAATATAAAATTAGTGAGTGGAGGCGACTATAGTCTCAAGCGAAATACAACAAAATAAATCCAAACTACTTTATTTTTTTAAATAAATTTCAGAACCCGGTCTAGCGGCAATTAAATAGAGTACACAAACACTCCCTTTGTACTGGATGTTCCTATAATCTTTTTTCAATCATATGTTATTTTGACACTCAGACCTCTTTCCGGCTTGGAATTACTTGCTTACTTATTTTTCGCTATAACCGCTTAAGCGATTTTGGTCGAACTTCTCCTACAATTTGTGGTGTGTGTCTTGATGTTGGAACACAAATTGAGGGACCTACAGTTTTACGTCGACTCCTGACGGCGGATTTGTTTTGTGAGAAGTTTTTTCCGCTGGCAATCCTGCCTGAAAATCAGTACCATACCACCGTAGATCGTCGTATTCAATTAATTTACGCTTTAACAACGTTGGAAAATAATTCCAACGAAATAGAGCTGCCGTTTGACGCCGTTAGACTTTTTTGTGAGGCGCTGTTACGGATCGATGTTATATGAACAATCCATAAACGATTGAGGCCTTTAAGGCGAATATTGACCAATCCATTAATATGATATAAACAAAAACTGTCGACAAGGTCTTCCAAAAGGAACCCAGAGGCAGTTACATGAATCAAATCGGGTTCCATAAACAATAGCCAACGAACAATACCGGCGAACGGAGAACTTCCTCGAACGCGGTGGCATCAATTTCCAACGTTCGCCGGATAATTTGGCTTACTTGGACACAATTGAAGCGGCAGCGAACGAAAAAGCAAAACAATTCAACCGCAACAAAAGTAAGAATGCATTTATATAAAAGCAATGCAAAATAATATCCAACAGACAAGCTAAATTAAAAATTAAAAAAAACACAAACCATACAAATAGTTCGACCAGACGTTACATATAATGTAATTATTCATTTTAAATAACAAAAAAATTTATTACATTTTATTTTATTTGCTAACATTGAAATAATAAAGTAATGCAGTCACCCTGATTTGATTTCGCCCTAGAAATAAATCTATCGCCGCGAATGGTAGTCGGGAGAAATTCGTTATAAGCTTTGGGTGACACCGAATGTTCGCGACGAAAAATTCGAAATACCCTGGTATTGTGCTTAAGCTATAATGGGAATGTTGGAAGATTCGGCTAAACTAATATAATACCAAAAACAAGAACAAATAGATTTGTGATCATTTTTTAAATTTAAAAAAAAATCTACTTATTTATATGGACTCGTCGAAAAAATCCAAAAGGATTCGACAAAACACTGGAAGGTAATAAAATTATTTCTTATCCTTCAAGGAATCCAAGTCTATGCCAACGCAGATGTAGTTTAAAATTTACTCTGTTTCTTCGCCATCACCTTCTGCAGAAATTGATTTACGGAGTTCCGAATCAGGTGGTGATTCCGTGTACGGCTTAGTGTCCATATTCTGTTCCTTGTACAGCACAAAGTGAACGGAATAACCAGTAGTACTTGACCCTAAAAATCTAGCTTATGATAATTTTTTCGCACACTTGTCTGTTGTCTTGTGGCCCCAGATAATTATGAGCATCGTCACCCGTCACAAATTACCGTCGGTCGGAGTTAAGAAGATTGCAGTCCTAGCGTTATGTGGCAGTAACGTTTTGCGAAGTTTCAAAGGAGAAAGATCCACTAGCTTTGCTGGCATGCCTATGCCATAGTTCTCGGCTTGACAACGCTTAAGAGGTCTGGAAGTCTGTAAGTAAACCTCTGCGAGAGTAGCTCGTAGAAAATAGCAATACCATTTCAAATATATTTCTGGGTTAAAAGTTTTTTAAATAAATACTTTTTGTTTGATATCAGAATGATAAAAGTTGGTTTAACTTGCGTGTCTGATTTATATTGTTTGTAGAAATAGCTGATATTTTCTAAAAAAAAAGTCTGAATCAAATAAATCTGAAATTCTTTTTGTTACATTACTGTGTTATCTACAAACCGATATGTAAATATAAGAATATAAATTTGCGTAATTAACATAAATTTTTAAACAGGCAATCCAATTTAAATAGATTTCTATGCTAAAGCTATCTCAGTCCCTTTTCATGTGATGCAAATATATTTTTTATATTTTATTATTTTGGCAAAAATCATTTCTTTAAGGTCTACTAGAATTTCATTTTCACCTAAGTCCCGAAATTGCGTGAGATATTAATATAACTAAAGCTCTTAACATGCAAATTATTTGCTCGATTGCTTTTGTTTGCAAATGTGAAAAAATCGGCAGGTTAGTTATGCAACTTATATCATATAACTAAATTATCTAAGTTTTTGTATTGAAAACTTTATGAAAATTCGATCAGACGTTCTTTTGATTTGCCATGCAAAAAAATAAGCGCTTCAAACACTTAGGTTATTCATTACAGCGACAAAATTCTACAAAAACACATTTAAGGCCTGGAAATTCGTAATAAGAAAATTACGAGGGATATTTGTATGTATCTTGAAGCTGGTAGCATACAAATATAATATACAATAATAATTTCTCCAATTCCTACGAACCCGATAAATATTCACCGATACCACACCATAAACTTATGAAAGAAACACAGTGCAAAATACAAATCTATAAATAATTTCTTAACCAGAGCGCTTAAATAATGAGGAGAATATTAAGATCTAATTACTTTCTGCGTGATTTCACGCCTTTGTGTACTAAGTTGTCCTCGAAAGCTTACGATACAAAAAAAAATAAAAATAAAAATAAAATAGAAATCTAAAAACAACCAAAGAGGGAACTCGCCAGAGCCAAAAAAATAAACAAAAACAAAAATTTAGAAATGGTAAAAGGAAATCTAAAAGTCAAATGTTCTAAATTCCACAGGATACTCAACTCAGCAGCGTGACTTACACAAATTTCGCTTAGTACACAAAAAAGTGAAGGTTGAGTTAGTGAGTGAACAAAAATATTGTAGCACTAGTATGTAGAGAGAGAGAGAGAGAGGGTGCGGGGTTGAATACAAAATCAAGCAACTTGGCAGCGGGAAAGCAAGCAGATAGATGACAAGTGTAGTGTGAGTGGTTAGCAGGAAGTGGCGATATATCTGTATGTGTAAAGTTATATTCAAATGAAGCGATCTGCTCATGCCTGCAATTGCAAATAAGTTGCAAGTACTGCAAAGTGGTGAAAAGTAAAAGGAGAAAAATGCAATTGAAAAGAAAGTTACAAAAATCGAACCAGCAATGGGTTTGCAAAGAGCAGGACAAAGCAAAAAAAAATGGTAAAAATCGGATACAAAAAAAAAAAACAAAATTAATAAAAAGAAGGGAAATGAAATGAAACTTTTTATTTTACGTAATATTTTCTTCGTTTTTTTTTTGTTTTGTAAAAACATGTAGCTTTATAGCTACAAAAGTCCTTGCCAAGGGTAAAAGCACATACAAGCAACATGCAACGTTCATACACACTCATATATTTACGTTCATATAGTTATACTCGTATATGCATCTGCGTGTGTTTATTTGTGTAGTAGTATCTAGTCATATGCACCCACACTTCGAAATTGACTCAAATAAGTGGACATCATCAACTTACACCCGCCCATATATGTGTGGATGTATTTATACTCGTATGTATGTATCTATTGTAGTATATTCGTACGCTTGCATGCATTTGAAGTCAGTTAATTTTTCTTGGCTGAGGATAGGGAGTAATGCCGGCGTAGCTAAAAAAATATATCATCTTATTTTTCACTTTGTTTAGTTGCACAATAAGACATCTGAGCATGAATTGCAGGTAAAATGACAAATCTAAAGGTATATTAATTCCTTTTGCTGACTCCCTTTCAAAGACGACTTAGCAAATAAAATGAGAGCTCAAGTTAGGCGATATAACTACAACAAAAGGAGTCCTTAAAGATCAACCATAGTATCATGCTGAGTTAGAATTAAGAACCGTTGAGAATTGGAATGTAAGAGATGTGCACAGAATTGAAAACACAAGAAGTGAGCGAAAAAAGTTGGAATAAATTGAGTTTAAATACAGTGTAGGCTAATAATAGCGCGAAACCCTAAAACTCGACAAGTTTAGGCCGAAATTTTTTTCGATTTTGCTGTGATCGCAAAGGATATGTTTGGTCATTAATTTAAGATTTTTAATATAAGATTTTTAATTTTTGGTATCGGACGAAAACTATGTATGTATGTATGTAGTACTTGTATTTACTCGTTTCGTTATCGTTAACCTAAATATAGCCGTATTCGTTTCGCCATGCATTACCGAGTTGCGAATCGATGTAGCAACTGGCATAAATTAATATCAACACAGTTTTTGTTTTTGTTTCCAATATAATTTTCACGCCTGCGAACATAATTGCTGTTTATGTGCAGCTTAAAACTGGTCTAATATCTGCAGCATTGAATGTAACGAGTTCGACCAGTTTAGTGAGGTATCACCATACTCGCGATCCCCGAATCTAGCTAGCTATCGTTGTTGTTGCTTGTACACACAAATTTGTTCGAACGCGAGCAGAGAAATGGCGAATCGAATACACCTTATATCTGATGTAAGAATAATACAGTACGTACAAAGGTTCCGGAATAAAACAGAAATATATTACAGCTCCATTTTTCTTTATTTAGAATTTTATGGGGTGTAATATAACTAAACCCACTGAAAACTTTTTTTGATATGTGTCTCTAATTTATTGCAGTATGTATTCCCGTCTTTGCAGGCCTGATAAATAAAAGCTATAGTGATTGTAAATAAAAATCAAAAATACAATCAACGCTGATTAAAGATGTAATTTGGTAGTATAATTACCTTAAGATTAAAAGGCAGGTTAGTTCTAATAATAAGATAGATGTTATGCAGACAAATTTTGCAACTCTGGTAGCTCTTCCTCTATTATAACTACGTTTAAATCGGGAAAATATCGGCTGAATACCCGTGCATGAACTTTTAATATAAGTAAAAAAAAGTTATAAGCAAAAGATATAATGTTAGATTAAACTAAAGCGAGTTAGAAGTAGACAAATAGATAGCTATAAAGGCCTGCTCTTCGATCTTTAAGATCCATTGTGCCCTCTGTTCTGGCATTATCCCGCCAAACTCCGTTAGAAACTATAAAATTACAGCCGGTGGCAGCGAGCGTGCAAGATCCTTCTTTTCTTTTGTGAGCCTAGATACATCTGCCATCTTCTTGAGAAAGCCTCAAACTCGAAAACCAAGTTCATCGGGTATCCAGGGGCGAGTTGTAGAAGCGACAGGACTCAATGCTTTTGCAGAAGACTTCGTAGGCTGCTGTGACCTGTGAGAATGTCTCTCTGCGTCCTCAAACTGTTCTTCTGTGAAATGCATAAACTGTTTAAAGCATTTGCGATTGCCAGTGTCTTCGTTTCTCTGCACATAGCAGGATGGCATACACGTCCGCTGGGAAAAGGCTATGTATCCTTCCCATAGGCACACACATGAGTGCTCTGGGGCCAACGGTCTCTATGCCTTTCGAAGTATTCGAGTGTAGTTTGCTAGCGTGGAAGTGTCCTGCTAGTGCGGGCACAATCCATGTTACTTTGTTTCCTAGTTCTTGTTGGCAAGATTTGACGGTGTTAATGCTGGTTTTAAGATAAAAAAAAACCTCTGCTTTGTCAAAATTGTCATTATTGACGCGCTAGCCAAGACGCGAATGCACTGAGAGTTAATTTGATGACGTTTTGCCCTCGTTTACCTCCAGACCCATTCGGTTCGCTTCTTTATCCAGCTTGGAAAAGGCAGAATTAACGCCGCGATTGTTGAGGCTAATGATGTCTATGTCATCGCATACACCAGAAGTTGCACAATCTTATACAAGATGGTGCCTGAACGGTTTGATTCTGCAGCTTGAATTATCTTTTCCAAAATAATATTAAAGAAGTCACACGACAGGGATTCACCCTGTCTGATATCTCGTTTGGTATCAAACGGCTCGAAGTGGTTCATCCCAATACTGACGGTGCTGTTTGTGTCGCTCAACGTCATTTTACATAGCCGTATTAGTTTTGCAGGGATACCAAATTCGGACATCGCGGCATATAGGCAACTTCTTCTCGTGCTGTCGAAAGCTGATTTAAAACTAGCAAATAGGTGGTGTGTGTCAATCTTCTTCTCACGAGTCTTTTCCAAGATTTTGTGCATCATGAATATCTTGTCATTGATATATTTACCTGGCCTAAAGCCACATTGATAAGATCCAATCAGTTCGTGGATGGATGGTTTCAGTCTTTCACACAATACGCTCGATGGAACTTTACGTGAAATGTTAAGGAGGCTGATCTCCCGGTAGTTGGTGCAGGATCACCGCTCTTGTGAATTGGACAGAGAACACTTAAATCGCAAACGACGCCATGCACTCGTCCGAACATATTCTGGAGATGAGCTGGTGCATGCACCTTACCAGTTATTTGCCAACATGCTTGAATAGCTCAGCTGGTAAGCCCTCAGCTCCAAATCATTGAGCAACGTCGTACACAAGCTGTGCTCTTCTTTTTAACAACTTTTTGCCTACGGCCATTCAACTATAGATAACTTAAATTCTGAAAATGAAAATTATACGTTCAAAACCTAAGTTTCTAGAGCACTTTAAGGTTTCAAAATTTACACTAAAATAAGCCAATATTTCGCGTCATTCCTACGACCGAAAATGAAATCCTCATACTTAAAAATTAATTTGCCGGTAAATTTCCGAAATTTTGCATTTTTTGTAAATATCGTTTTATTACTTCAGGTCCAGTAAGCGTTTTGTAAGATTGGTGAATTACAACTATAACAATCTGAGCATGGCATCGATGCCGAAACGTATAACGTATTCTGTGGAAAAAATCGTCTACATTTTGCAAATATTCTGGAGTTTGACATTTAACTCTATCCTTCTAGTCTAGGAATTTTAGGTGGAATACGCAAAAATCAATATTCCTTGCAAATTTATGAGACCATTAAGCCGTTGCACTGTTGCTAAGCTGTAACGCTTGTCGGGGATTCAATACGCAAACTATTGGGGGTGGTTAGTTTAAAAGGGCGACGTACGCATTTCACCCTTTTGCTGTAAAAGCAAAACACGTTTTTTCGCATTTTTCTATTTACATACTCGTACAACAACAATATGGAAGAAAAAAACAACGCATTTTTATTTAATGCTGCATATAATTTTTTTTCCTGGCAAATCCAACGATGGCGACAAAATGCGTAACTCACACAGAGCAGCCAACCAAGGAAACGAAGCTTAGTGAGTGAATCGAGGAGAAAGACGACAGTCAGTCGTATGAAAAGTTAGGACAAAAAAAAAATACCATAGAGCTATAGCAGAAGCTCTTGAATTTTCAAAAGTGCGTATGACTCAAGAGAACGCACACACACGCATGCATGCACACATACAGCAAGCGAACTGTTAAGGATATGCTACTTGAAAACATCAGAACATAAAACGTGCACACTTTTCTTGATGTTGTTGGCTCTGTGGCGCCAACTGCCCACCTGCGTGCTGCCTCATACAAACGACCCACTCGTTGCGTTAGCTTTGTATACAACTTGCAGTTGTACGCATAAACTTTTTTTCTTTTGTATTCATCCAAGCACATCCACACATAAACACACACACATGCATACACACAAAGTTGTGCAGGAAAAAGACTTTTGTATGCTGACTTGCGACTTAACTTCTTTTTCTTTTGACTTTACGTTTTCTTATCCTTACTTTGGTCCTGCCACAAGTGAAAACTGTGGCGCAATAAAGTTGTGTGGTGGCGCAGCAGCAGCAGCATCAGCATCAGCAGAAACTTTGCTATTGGCTGCGTGCAACACGAAAGACGGTACAAAGGCACGCAAGCGCGCGGGTGGGCATTTTGGGTGGCCGAGTGGTGACGCACAGTTGTTGACTATTAGCGCCCTCTTACTTAAGGCAATTTTGCTTTGGCTGTTGTTGTTGCTGTTGTTGTTGTTGTTGGTGTAGCCACCGATTCTGAGCTATAGCAAAAGTAGTCGTTTCCTTAGCGCTCAACAGTTCACCGACTACACCCTGCCACATACCACATGCCACTTCCGTTCGTTTGATGCTACGCACTTCCCTCTTATTGATGTTGCAAAAACGTCCGGAGCGAGAGGGTGCGCGGCATATCACTTGCGTTGTGACAGGAAAAACTTTATTTCTTTTGAAGCGCAGAAAAATACGAAAAGCAGCTGCCAATTCTGAGCTACCACCACCACCACCACCACCACAAATGCAGAGCAAAGCAACAGCAAACGCTGAGAGTCGAATGGCAATAGCAGGAGGGAATAAACATAGTTGTGAAGTGAAAGAAGCAGAATATTATGACATTTTAAAGAAATTGTGTAAAAGTTGTTCTCTGGCAGGTTGCTCAGATCTTAGTTCTATTAAGGAAAATGAAGTGCAGCCGGGTGTTGAGGAGAAATGTACCGACCGGCATAGCAACCGACGGCAACTTACAACGCACGTTCAAATGAGCGACGCACAATAGCCAAGATGCGCAAAAGGAGATGCGGAGAAGCAAAAGACATTGGCTTGAGTAATTGCAAGAGGGCGCGAGCGTGTCAAAGATGCACCCCAACAACAGCAACAGCAACTAGCAAATAACTTTGCGCGCTCAAACTAAGTAAGTGTTGTTGTCTGTGCCAGTGCTTGTGGTGGTGGTGGTGCTGGTGGTGAATGTAACAACTGCTGTTGCAGTTGTGCTATGCCAGCGGTGAAATACGAGCAGCATTGCACCCTCGCTATTGGCTTGAAAGCAAGTAACGGTCGTTTGTGCACGGCAAGTCAGTAAGCGCAGCAGTGACAACTATGGCTGGCGGTGGCAGTTGTGGCAAGCGCTTGCATGTTGAATATACATTTTACCAACGACACCATTACGCTCGTACTCGTAGCGCAATTTGCAACCTACCTCACCACTGCGCTTGCAATGTTGCACTACTTTTGCCATCGGTGTTGTTTTGCAACATAAACGGCGGCACAATAAACAAGCTGACGCAAAGTTACCGCCAACCGCCTTAGCAGCACCTGCCACCTGCCATTTGCCATTTGCCATTTGCCACAATGACGCACTGAATGCAACGCTACGCGTCTTGAAGATGCTGACAGCTGATAAGCAGCTACCATGCGATATAGGAAGTGCAAAAAGCTAGCAGGAGGAGGGTGGCAGTCAAATGAGAAGGGGTAACGCGGACGGTTGTTTGAGAGATAGCGATATTTTAATTTGATAATGCCAGATGTTGCAAGTTGCAACTAACAAATATTTACTTCGAACACTTTTATATACATACATATAAAAATGTTGAGGAAAGTGCTAGAGTGTTGAGTAAAGAGTAAACTTTGCAACTGCCAGGCGGGGGAAACAAATAAATTTACAATTATCTGTATCAGGGAAGAAATTTGCATAAGTACTTATACTATTTTTGTGGAGGGGTGAGCTGCATAGATATTTTAAGCGCAAAGCAATAAGATGCAAACAAAAGTTAAGAGTTAATAAAGCTGCTTTGTTTTCCTAACGAATGTTTTTTTTTTCTTTATTGTTTTGTTGCTACGGTATATGCATAAAGGAAAAAATGAGGAATTCAAATAAATTAATATGTTTAATGCAAATAATAATTCAAACATAAAATCGTTTTTAGAGTAAAACTATTCTTCGATAATTTCAGTAAAATTAAAGTATCATACAATTACGAATGTTTCCTTTTCTACATTGATTTGTACCGTGACCCAAATAATTGGTTTTTTTGTAATATGCAAAATGTTTTTGATCAAATTTGTTTTGATAATTTTTTATAAAACATTAGTTCATAAATAAAAACAAAACCTGTATACATATATACATCAAAGTCTCAAATTTTGTGGAAAAATTATAAAAAATTGCAAATTTCCAACTTAATTAAAATTTGTGTAAAACTGTTGGGTACCCTCCATTTTAACAACACTCAACCTCAGCGATTTCACTAAAAGTCACTCGTTTTCGCACCAAGATCCAGTTTTATTAAGTCTGCAGGTGGCCTAGTACAAAAACGCATAGCGTAGGTGTTAGTTATGTGGAAAACTTCCTTGTATTCATCTTAGTCGTCAAGAGGGAACTGTCTCGTAAAGCGAAGCAAGCTTTCTATCTAGCTCAGCCTTAAATGTCGTAGATCATCAAGAGCAGCATCAGGCGTTGAAGAGAAGGCTTCAGTATAAAACTACCAACCTCTTATATTTTATGGCTAGTCGAAAAAACCTTTCCGTATGAAACTGGCTACGAAAGATCTCTACCGAGAGGTATTCAGTGAAATTTATTTATTATCCTCCTATGATGAATAAAAGATCCTTGACACATATCGTAAGCGGATTGCATTGCACCTTCCCTCCTCTCACTTGTGGAAAGCATAGTGTTAAAATTATTGAATAAAATTCCTTTTTGTAAAATTCAATTTCTTTCCGACACAAAATTCTTGGAAGATTTCACAGCTGGTGTTTTCTAAATCATAGTTCTCTGACTTGCTGAACACTCGGAAACAATCTATGTCTATGGAATAATAAAATAGGGTCACCGAGGAGGCATATTAAAACAGGTAATAGTAGTCGCGTAAATGCAACCCTGACATAGTACAATGTTGCTTGAGAAAATTAAATTGTGCTTAATGTGCTAGGGGAATTAAATTTTCTACTCCATATGTACGCAAATGCAAACGCGGGGCCATTTCTTTTTACAAAGAACGAACCTTCCCATTTCAGAGTTTACTTACTTTTATTAAAACAAATCAATACGTATCAGATGTAAACACAATTAGACAGCTCAGTTTGTTTTCGAAAAATTGAAAAAAAATCAAATTACCAACTCTGCTGCTATTACTGGTTCAAAGTGACTTAGGAAGTCTTCAAAATAGTTCTGATTAACATGACCGACGTTAAATTCTCTGTCATGAACTTCCATCAGTATTTCTTATTCTTTTATTCTTTAGACATAAAAATTTTGCTTTTAGAACAGTACTTAAATAAAAGAACCAGTTGAGATTAGGTGAATCCCGGATATTCCAAAATGAGCTGCCGAAATTAAGGAAAGTAACAAGCGGTAAGTATACGTGACTTAGATCAAGTTAAGAATTAAGCTCAACACAACTCTTAATATTTATAATTTAATTAAATAGGTTGAGTGTTTCAGTGCGCTTAGGTTATCCTCCGGAGATCTTGACAGATTGCTATTTTAAAAAGTTCTTTGCTCGAGCTGTTGTATTTTTAAAGCTTTCGAATCTTTTCTCTTTTGGTCTGCAATTTCTTAGTAAAAGTGTAGCAACCTCACTGCCTCTATTTGGCACGCCGACAGAGAACGGCAATGTTGTCGAAATAACGGTAAGTTTTTGGCGGATATGTGACTGCAGAATTTGACGCTTTTTGGCAATACATGGCAATGGTGGTTTATAGAAAAGAAAGGGTTCACTATGTGCCATGGATATACATATGTACATACATTACGTAAGTAGTTCCCAGCCGAAAAAAAATTTTACAACCGACTAAACGTGGAACTAGTTAAGTACGTTAATACATAAAGTAAATGCGTATGTAGTACGTGCAGTGAAAACCTCGCTCGAGTAACTCCAGCAGCAAAAAAAGCGAACAGTTGAGAGGCAGTCAACATCCGTTGCAATCGCCATTGCCATCACTTATTTTTTTTTTCTTTTTTTTTAGCTAGTATTCAGACTTTTTGGTTTATGTATTTGTATGTGTTTTTGAAAACTCAGCTGTGCGAGTGTTGGCAAATTTAAACAGCGAATAAGAATATTTGTACAAGTCCACAGCTTACAACTTATACATTCGTACTTGCTTACTTATACATACATATGTATATATCTTTGTATATATGTAACTATACAAAATTTCAAATATTATACCATTCCCATGTAAGCCATGACATATCTGAACAAAAATATCTTTTTTTTGGAATTACGAGTATATGTAGAGTAAAATTTACCGAGAAAGTTGAGAACTTTTCAACTAGTTTGAAAGGGATAATTTTTACCCTATTTTGAAATGTATGCAAAAACATTAACATTAAAGGTACCTAGAGGGTTAAAATATCTTAAAAAATTATTCCTTACCTCAGAATAAAATAAGAAAAGACATCCATCAAAGTAGGATAACAGCTCTGTTAACTAGTAATGTTATTGTTATTGTGGAAAAGTGGAAAATATCTAAAGTTCAGATTTAAATGTACAATAAAATTGTAAGGAAATTTCTTTTGTCAAACATGTTAACCCATTAGCATCATCATAAAGAGCAAAGTATGCAAAATAATGAATTTAGAGGTCACTAAATGTTTAAATTATTCCAGAAAATTATCGAAAATTACGTAACGGAAAACTTCGGTATGAGTTCTGTTAGCCAAAATCGATGTCTGAGTAAGGCAGAACTGTACAGGGAAATAAAATAAATAGTTTACCGCAAAAGTATGATTGCACTGTATGTCATCTCACAATGTTAATGGTAAAGAATGAGAGCATAAATAAATAAATAGGTAACATTTCGGTATTTTATATTCTGTACGAAGCGTGTGCAGATTTAATCTGTGGCGCAGTGAAATTTTCCGGGAACCAATTTCGTGACTTTACAACTCACATTTTCGCATACATCTAAAAAACAAATCAATTTTATCAATTTGTGAGGGCTTATATCATATGTATAGCTCGATGTTTTAGTGAACTTCTCTTACCATTTCTGGTATGTGTCTTGATGTTATACAACAAATCATTTTATTTTAGTTTTTTGATAAGAATATTAGTTTCAATAACTGCTGTAAAATATAAGCTGTTATAAAATAAATTTAGAAGAAAACTTAAATCAAAAGAGCAATGATAAATGAAAAAAAAAGAAATTTCAAAATATTACTCTTTCGACAAAAAAAAAAAAAAGTTAAAATCATATAGAATTCCCAGATATAACAGAAAAACTATAATCCAATTACGACAAAATATTGATTTTTTTAAATTATTGAACTTTTAGATAACTTGTGTTTATCAAACTACACCGTTTCCAATTGTAAGTGCGAAAGTGTCAATAAAAATGAGAACAGTCAATTGCAAATCGGAAAGAGCCAAATGAAAATGAGAATGCGTTAAATTGGAATGAGAAACTTATTTATATTACATATTTTTCAAATAATAACTGCCATAAAATTTTGTATAGAAGGGTGATGTCTGTTGAAATGCTCTTGCCCGTTCTTCTTCTGCAATAATCGCGTTTACTTCATCCATGAGCTTTTCTAAATACTGAAGTCGCCGATTATTTCGCATTTTAATTGGACGCTTCCTTATTTTCACTTGACTATTCTCATATTCGTTTGATTATTCTTATTTTCAATTGTCACTTTATGACTTTTTTTGACGCATTTTAATTTGACCCATACTCACTAACAATTGGAAAAGGTGTAGTTCAAAAATAAATGCGTACACAGTTTGTAATTTTTTAAAAGGTTTTCCAAGAAAGGAACTGCACCATCAGTTTTGTACCATCTTGCCATTTTTCAGCTGGAATTTTTGATAATTATTTTGTATAAGGACAGTAGAATAATTATGCGCTAGGAAGTCCTTGTAAATAGAAATTCTAGTACACTTTATAAAAATGGGTGTCAAAATTACCCAGTACTCTGAATTTACTCGTCGTACGACTTCAAATGATGTACCAAATCAGTGATGAGTTGCAGAAATTGTTCCGTTTCCTACAGGGACCACCATGCCATTATGTATAACACAATATAAAACAACTAACACATACTTTCTTAATAGTGCCGCTGCATTCGTATTGGTATTTCGCCAAATGCAAAGTCCTATGACACTGCCATTGTAGCTGCTGCTGCTGCCATTTCTGTTGCAAGGACCTTTTGTTATTCGTTCGTTCACTCTGGTTCGTTTGTTGGACAGGCCACTGCCGCAGCGTTTTAGTCATTGCTACGCCATCAACATGCACTGTGGGTTTTTTTTATTGCTGTTGCTGCAGCAGTAACGGGATTTAAGAAATGTGTTTTTTTTACGTTAGGATGCCAGTTGTGTATAGTAGTAAATTTTTTCCGTGCTCCTTTTAATTTCTCTAGCTTTCGTGCTATTTGTAGAATATTTTTGCTTCAGTCGCCTCCCACACTGTTTTGCTGCTTTCTTAAAAAAAAAACCATCCCCGTTTTTAAGGTTAAACGTTCGCAGCAACATGCAACACTGCTATCTCATGCTGTCATGGAAGTACCGTACTTTGGCGCAACTTTAGTAAGCTCCATTTTTTGAGCTAAGGGATGACATAACGCACGTGCATATTGACATCTATGAATGTTGGACTATTTTCTGTTTTTATTTTAACACCAAATTTTCTAATGCACTTACATATATGTATACTATATGAACAATTTTAAGGATCACGCATAAAGCTATGAGCTCAGTACAAAGAATAAGGATACACTCAGAAAGACCCATTCTCTCAATCAAAGACAACTTTTTATTATTTTGAAAACCCCGAAATTTTCGCTCGATTCAGTAATTTTTGCTTTGAAAGAAGGTATTCAGATCGAAACTGCCTATATAAAAATTATTAATTTTTCCAAGCCCCATTAAATAAGTACTGGGCGGTATTGGGTATAGAAAATATTTGGGTTGAGTTATTCTCCTCCCTTTTTGCTCTCTTCTCACCAAAACGACCTACAAGGTGGCGCAAAAGTTGTCAGACCATGTTCTTTGGACTTCAATTTTGTTTACTCTGACTTATTTAAAAAGTCAAATCAGGAATTCTTGTAGGCCAGGGAATATCACCAAAATGCGATAACAAACGCTTTCCATGGTTACTTCAAACCAATTCCTTTTATTTTTGCCTTAAACATTTCATAAATGTACTGACATTTGCCACCACTAGCACGACGACTTTTGCGCCACCCTGTATAATAACAATCAAATGGACTATAAAATCTAATCTAAAGCTAAACAATTATTTTAAAGATATTTTCTATGCTTAGCTAATGCTTAGCTCAAACTCTATTTAAATAAGTATTGTGTACGTAATCGTGGACTCACTTTTTGACGCAAATTAAGAGTTATATTAATTTTAACCTATGCACATATTATACTAACAACAAATATAATACAAATGATATTTTAATGCCGAAAATTATTATCTTTTTATATAGTAAAATCAAATTTGATAATTCATCTGCAAGCTAAGTATCCAGCTCTCTTGAAAATTTACAAGCAATATTTTTCATTATTTATGTTATTTGAGTATTTTGTTGCTGCCCAAGCGAATTCATGTAAGGTGGTGCTAACGAACAGCTGATTTAATTCTTTTTTCCATATTATGGATTAAAGTGCCAAATTTTAATTTTTATTTATATTCAGATTGTTTTCATTGATTGCGATTACAATTTTTTTAAATAGCGGGACAGTAAAATCCGCAAAAGCACAGAGAAAATATATGTACATTTTTCTTTTTGCAGTACTACCCCTACCTTATATGATTTTGTTTTGGCCTTTCTGGCAATTTTCCTAAAGAAATCAAAATACGAGCATTATTTTTAGGGCTCCATACTGTTTTGAAAAATTTTGATAGAAGAAAATTTCTATTTCATTTCTTGAGCGTATTTTAATTTCCTTTTTTTTGTTTTTCTTGAGAGCTGGGTGCTTAGATTAAGCAAGATTTTTTCTGGGAGAAGCCATGCTTAGACGTTCAGCTACGCTCGTAATCTCAAACTACACCAAATGAAGAATCAAGATCTACATAAAATCAAATCGTTTGTTCGGCACTCAAAAACTTAAAAAAATCTGCACCGATTGAGCAGATATGAATGTCAAACGAAGCGTCTCGATGAGAATAAGGTTCATGGCTATATTAGGGTTACCAAGTTGAGGGTTGAAAAACAATTTAGTTAAATTATATACAAATTATATGAGATATTAAAGTATGGGTGTCAAATGGTTAATCCCGGCGAGATTAAGGTTCCTATCTACATTTTGAAGAAGGTTGTCATCTTTTTAAAAAGTCGAATGTAATTAAAATATACACAATTTTTGTATATAAAATTCCAAAAGAAGAAGTTTTAACATTTAGAACATTTTTGAGGATGTTGGATAGGGTTACCAGCCGCTTTAAAATTAAATTAAATTTAAATTGTATAATAACTTAAATTAATTACTCTAATGCGGGTAGCAATCGGACTGAATTTGGCAAGGCTTCTTTTCTAAACATCACGTAGGAGGGTTACCACTTGTTTAGAAAATCAAATTCAACCAAAATTAAAGTAGTAAGTAAAATCACAATACAGGGGTCATACGACGAGCTTTAGCGCAGCTCTATTTATAAAATGTTTTGGAAGAAGGTTGGCACCGGTTTAGAGTTTAATCAAATTTTTACCACAATTTCACATTAAGTAAGTACCTACATATGTACATATGTATATATCGCATACTTTAAAAGAATTCCAACAAATTCTCTATTTTAAAGCAGAAATTTTGCAAATGGAATCCCTTGCCACCAAGCCAACACGTGTATTTCGCGCTCACACTCCCAAAAGTTCGTCTGTATCTGCTTTTTCATTGTTATTTGCACGCCTTTTATTTCACGAAATGTTGTTGCCACATTCAACACACATACATACGTACTTACAAATATTCGCTTGCAATCAAAAATGAATTATTTTTTCAATTTCCTCAGCGAGAAATGCGCTGTTAAACAATTGATTTTCTATGTGTTTTTTTTCTGTCAAAACAAAAAAAAAAAACCGAAAATTACAAGAGAAAAAACTCGCGCCCGTTGACTTGTCAGTACAGTAAAATAAACTTACGTGCCAAACGCAAAAGGCGCTGACTGTGCAACTTCTAAGTTCACCCCATCCCCCTTTAAGCTTTGCCTGACTGCCCGCCTGGCCCCTCTGCCTTTGTGGTTCTCATCGTTGGCGTTGCGCCTTCTCGACGACTTCATGCTACTTGTCTTCGCCTTGACTTTTTCATCCACCAAATTTAGCAAAGTGAATTGGAAAACTCATCTTTGTAGAAGACGACAGCATAAACGGAAAATCAGAAAAAATAAGTAAATAAATAGAAGAAATCTCAAGAAAACTCCCAACCATCGACTGTCGTCGGCGGAAAGCGTAAACTTCATCTACAATATTTTTATTTTTTTCTTCATTCAAACGCTGACATTGTACGTGTGTGTTTTTGTTGTTTTTGTTGTTTTTGTTTTTTGTTTAAAGCGTATTTATTTAATAATAAACAGAATATCGAGCGAGTGAATTGAAAATATTGTGCATAACGTATGTAGTTGTAAGTAGATATGTATATTTATATTGTATTTATAGTATCTTACAGATTTTATTTGAAGCGATAATGAAAAAACAATAATTTCTTTATACTATAATTCAGTTTTTTCTGGTATTGTACAATAAATTTCAATTTTGTATGTATATATGCAAGATTGCTCTTTCTAGGTGATTGTAGTTGGAAATTCAATTTAAGCAAATAAATGAAAAGTGAAATATATCTACAAACACACACATACTAATATAGTGCGTTTCACAATTATAACACCGCCACATAGCGACAAGTTTTGACTACCTTGTTTTTAATAATTAATTTTGATTATCTTTTTTTATAAAAATATATGTCATTCTACGAGAAAAACACTTTAAGTACAAGCTTCAAACTTTGTGCGAAATTTAAAACTTGACAACATGCGGGGTGGGCTATATTAATAAAATGCAGTATAAAACGCATGAAAATATATAGAAAAAACTTGAGTATGCAGTTTTATAGCCGATTTAATTCTAGCGTAAAAAAGTGTACGTTTGATGTGTCTTCAAATTGCCGTTGATTTTGCGCTGCTTTTTTTTATATTGTATACAAAATTTCGAACAAATTTGTTCAACAAAGTCAGCAAAAATTTTTTCCAAAATTAAAGGTAATTTTTAGCCACATCAACTAAAATTCAATGGACTCAAAAATTCAATACCAAAATTTTTATTATAAATTTTTGTTAGTATAATTAAGTATACATTTGATTGTCTTAAAATTACCGTTGATTTGTACTGTGTTTTTATTTTTCTATATAATAATAAAGGTAGTTTTTAATCACATCAAGCATGCAATTCCTTATGCTAAAATTTATACCAAAATTTTTATAATACATTTTCATTCATTTTTTTTGCAAAAAATTTGAAACTTGGCATTAAACGATGTTTGCTTTTATTAAAAAAAAAATTTACCAAAATTAAATATCTTATGGGGTTATAGTTATGAAACGCATTGTATGAGCAAATATCAACGAAATCGTTTTAAAGATGAAAATGAAATATTTTCAAATTTCATTCGCAAGAAACCTTTACTACGTCAAATGCCAAAAAAATAAAAAAAAATAATAAAAAAATGTGATAAAGCCAGTGGGCAGGAGCAAGAGTGGTACGCATTACGCTTGCAGCATTTCCTCAGTGTAGTGAAAACCAACAATTGAGTAAATGAAATTGCAAATTCTGCCTTTTACCTAGGCTACTGCCTGACCATTCGTCAACACACTGCTCTTCGTAACTTTCACTTTGTCAGTTACTTTTGAATTTCTACTACTCTACGCTCAACTTATGTTTGCCTAAGGATTTTCAAAGATAATATTCTCTATTGACACGGACAGCACGTACAGCAACAGTGCAGAGAGGATATCTAAATAGAAAGCATTGCATTGTCATAGTCATTTACAAACTTCAAATATGCTCTGACTTACTTGTACGAGTATTTCATTATGAGTTTTTTCTTTCTTATTGCGAAATTGTATTGGCTTTGGTTTCGTTTGCTCTTTCATTTTGAATTTGTTTTGCATGAGTACAGTTATTTAGGCTCTATAAATGCACAGTGCACATCAGAAAACAGCACAAAGTAGTTGTTCGTTTTTGATTTGATTTTTTTTTTGTTTCGCTTGCTATGTAGTAAATATCGATCTCTTTGCTTATCACTTGATGGCAGGTTGATATGTGTATTCAATTGTAAATTCTTTTGATGATATGGCTATTTTTTTGTTAGATAAATTGAATTTTCGTAGCAATGATTGCATTCTTTACCACAAAGCGTAAAGTTGTACAACTCCATAGAAGCTAAAGTTGACCAAAAATTAAATCAGTTCTGGCAAACCAAATTCATTGTGCAATTCCGAAAATTTAGCAGCTTTTTTTAAGTAACAAAAGTTATATTACCAACTTTATATTAGAAATGTTACAAATGAAGTATGAAAATTCTCATCGCACTCTTTAGTGTCTTAATAAGGAGTAAAGAAATGCTGTATTCGGCTCTGCCAAAGCCTTCATACATTCCATGAATAAAAAAAAAATATAATTTAAGTTACTATTTATTTTTTAAAGAGGTGAAGTGGTCCATGGGATGTAGGTTTGGTATTAATCCTGGCAAGATGGTGCTCATTTTATTAACTAGAAGATACCGAGTGCCTGATGCCCGATTTCCCTCAATCGGCGGTGTCCCACTTGTGCTTTCTAACCGGATCAGGTACTTGGGCCTGATTTGCAACAGGAAGCTCTCCTGGGCCATTGAGGAAAGAGTGAAAAAGACTTCTGCATACTGTTGCCGCGGTTCTATTAGAAAGAGTTGCGACCTCTCTTCCAAGGTAAATCACTGGCTTTATGAAATAATAATCAGGCCTATAATATTTTATGGAGTAGTTGTCTGGTGGAACTCACTGGGGAAATTATCGAAAGTTAATCAGCTAGAGCGTGCAACGGACCGCGCTGATTGGAATTAGTGGTGCGATTCGGACCACACGCACTTTCGCACTCAACAAACGTGTTGCCTGTGGACCAGCTGGGTTGCTGCTGCCCGAGCTTCAATTCGGCCAATGGGCATTTTAACATGCCAGTCTCGACTTTGTCCCTCTAGAAATAAATTGGTTCTAGCCCCTGATGGTCCTTTCTTCACTCACATCCTGCTAAGGAAGGAATGGGAGGAGGGTGGCGTTTGGCGCAAGGTACCAGTGAACTTCTTCGCGGACGGTTCACAGCTGGACGGTAAAGTTGGAGGAGGTGTCTCCTGCAAGGAGCTCTCCCTCAACAAAATATTTACACTTCCGGACTACTACAGTGTATTTCAGGCGGAGTTGGCCGCCAGTAAGGCGGCATCCGATTGGCTACTCACCATTGCCCTTTAGACGGGCAAACATCTAATCTGCAGTTAAGGCCTTAGGGTCTCTAATGGTAGGTCGAAACTGGTAAAGGAGTGCCTGACTTCTTTCTCAGCCGCCTCTAAATACTTTGATATCGGACTGATTTGGGCACCGGGCCTTAGCGGCATTGCAGAAAACTGCACGCGTGATAAGCTCGCTCAGCATGGTACCCTGGAAGTCATTACTCCAAGCAGGGAAAAGGTGGGTGCTACTTTAGTTACCTACGGACTTCTATTGAACAGATTGGCTTTCTGTCGACTCAGCGGGCGCTGGGCAACTACTACGACATGCAGAATGGCATGGACCCACTGGCCGGTGGTGAACTGTAGACATTTCAGTCGCTAATTAATCGGTAATTCTCGATCCTCGTAGGACTTCTGACCGGAGATTGTGCGATAATTATCCATGCGGTTAGGCTGAATATAGTCTCTGACCCTTTTTGCCGCAACTACATGGAAGGTGACGAGATGGAATCATCTTTTCTTTTTCAACTCAGCTGTCCTGCATTTGGGAGGCTGAGGTTCAGGTACCACATTAAACAAACCTAGCCTTGGTTAAAAATATTAAATATTAAGCGGTTGAATTAAAGAATATAGCGCCGTGGTCATTATAAAAGGCTTCATATGTTATCGCCCTTGTAATGTCTGCAGAACAACTCGTCAATAAGTAATCAATCACAGCTTGTTGCTTTGTATTGTAGTTGGAAAATTGTCTAGCATGAATGAAGTCTAAGTTGGCTCAACCGCATTCAAAGAAACGCCATAAGTTTTAAAGTTCCAACCACAACCTGATGTTTTTCTCAGTATACCTTATTTGATTGTATATAGAAGTAAATAGCCCACACAATTTCATGGTTTTCAAAGTCTAAAAATCAGGAGCTCCAAAGTAAAACTTAATATCTGAAAAATCAGTTGCAAGAGAGTTTTAATTTATGGCGCCGCGATCTATGATCGCCCCAGCAAATATAACATAATTCAGTTTTGGAAACATTTTTTTAATCTACTTTTCCGATTTTTCCACACTGATTTCTATTGTCGTTGCTATCGCTAATGCAGCAGTACAATCCTTACCAGCAGAGAATAGTGTCCTTGGTTGCAGCGGCTTCCGATTGCAAAATGCAAATGCAAATACACCATCACTCCTAGCCAAAATAGGCAGAATTCGAGCGTAGAATTTATGTTTTGTCCTAGCACATCTGCACTTTTGCAATGTTGCAATGTTGCACTGCGCATAAAACATAAAAACATCATCGATGAATGTAAAATACACGGATTTGCGGCATTCGTAGCGCACATGGATGCTGCGAATTTGATTTTCCGAATATTTTCGGCAAATAATCCGGTGCATACAAATGCAACTATATATATTGCTAGAAGCAAAATATTAACAACATTAGCCACATAACGTACAGTGAAAACATTCGACGTTCTTTGCGTTGGCTGTACTCAAATTTTCATTTGGACTGTCGCGTGAATTTGTGTGTTTCGCATGCAATTCACAAGAGTTCTAAACAAGCGCGTTTTTTTCAATTTAAATTTTTTCCATGTATTTAGTTCGAAAGCTGTAGAAAATTTTCATTTTCATTGGCTAGCAAATCTACCACCACTACAGCGACTATAACAATAACAACAAATGTGTGAGAGACAACAACTATTTTCAATTGAATGCTAACAAGGATGTGGAAATTATTTTTGATTTAGCAAAACGCACAATAATCATATTTGATAGCAACAAATAATAATGCCCTGAGCTGTTGCTGTTGTTGTTACAGTTGCTGATGCTGATGGCGGCTATTCCCAAGAGTACAAGCTGCCAACCAGCAAATCAGTAAAGCAGCAGCAAGCTGGCGACGATGGACTATTGGTACATATGTACATAAACATT
The DNA here is from genome assembly GCA_951828415.1 of Anomoia purmunda. Lineage (NCBI taxonomy): Eukaryota > Metazoa > Arthropoda > Insecta > Diptera > Tephritidae > Anomoia > Anomoia purmunda. The sequence continues at coordinate 26,356,254 of OX639996.1, read as the reverse complement.
AGCGTATGTTTATGTATGTATGCATGTATGTATGTATTTGAGTTATATATCTGCATAGCTCGACGTTCGGTCGTTTAGTCAAACCCTGCAACATTTGGTCAGTACAGATTAGTGCTTGAATGGTTGAATGATTTCTTCCTCTACATTTGCCTATTTATTAAATCGTCTAGAACAAAAAAAAACTGAGCAACACACTCGTTGACACTAAAAGCGAGGTAGCAATATGTGACAACAAACAAATTAAATCTATAGAAGCCGCGACGGACAGTGTTGAACTAAATTGCGCAGACACAGTTTTGATTTGTTTTATTATTCAATTTAAACAGAGTTAAGTGTCTCTAAACAATGAGCGCTAAATATGTACATATGTGAATAAAACCATGTGTAATTGAATGCAATTGCAAATTTGAGTGCATGTACATAGGTGATTTTTTTTAATCAAATATAAACCTGAAAAGTTTGAATTTGGCGCGACATTTCCCACTAAGCAATTTGTTTAGATTATTTTTTTAAAGAATTTTTTATAATATTTCGAAATGTTTCTCTGAAATCGGAACGGAGTTCTTTAGAAGTATGACAAGGCTTTTGTATTGAAATAATTTTAAGATTTCTTTCAATAATGAAGAAATACCAGAAACACAAGAAAGTTAAAAAATAAAGTAAAAAACTTCTTATATAAATAGCTAAGTATATGTATTTTACGTGGTCACGATACGAAGTAAATAGAACTTTGTTAAAAAGTAAAAATATTTTAGCGCTAAACAATATTCGGAAGACATAACGCATACAACGTCACATGAAACTAATTTCAACAATAAATAATTATGCAGCAGCACACCATAATCAGGAAAAAGAATCTGTTTTTTTCAATTGTACTTCTTAAACAAAAAGTTTTGTATAAAAATAGCCGCCAAATTTCGAAGTGCCTTCTTTCTGATGCGAAAAAATAAGAAAAAATACTTTTTTCCTGAAAATAAATTTAAAAAAGGTACCTTTGAGTTGGCGTTTCCTTCGCATTTTAATGCTCAACTAATTACGAACATTTTGCAAGCCGAATTACAAAAATCGGTCCGTTGTTAAAAAAGTTTTGTACATTGCAAAAAAAAAATTAAGGGCAATGGAAGGACTCAAGCGCAGAGCAATAATTCGACATCTCTTTCTATACTGCACTATGGGAAATTTGACCAATTTTTTGTAAAAATTAAATATGGCTAAACAAATTTTAATTCTTGCCGATAAATTTCTTCAGTTTAGTACATATATGCACAACTAAAGCCGCAACACATACTTTTAAGGCGTATTTAATTTTTCTTTTCCATTTCAGTAAGTTTTCTATGACTTTAAATCCAATTAGCATATTGAAAAGTTAAAATCAGTGACATTTGAAGCAGCAAAACTCTAAACAGCCGCTTGTTTCCTTTCTTTACTGGCTTCTCTGCTGCAAATTGTAAATATATCACCATTGTCAATCAAGATTATTTGAAAAGTAATCGGAACTTCATACTTTGAAAAATGTTTATTTGACTTTTGAGTTGTAAAAAAGTCAACCTAATTTTACTAAGAATTATACACGTCTTTGGATAATAATTATCAGTCAGACAAATTTTTTAAATTCTCAATATTTGCTATTTTGAAACATGTATTATAAACAACTTTTCATAATATTGATATGTGCGAAAATATTTTTACATCAACAATAACTATTATTTTGAGACTTATATCATTAAATTCTTTCTATAGTAAATATGACTAAGACAACTTTTTTTTAAGTTTAATAGTTCAAAAGTGATCACGAACTGGTCCCGAATCAGTCCCGACCTAATCGCGAAATGGTTCTAACAAAGTCCCGTCCTTCAAGACTTAAACAATTCTTTCTTACTATATAAATCTCTAAGTAAAATCCTTTGAATATTTGAACAACTTTATTTCGCTGATAATTATTATAAGAAGACTATTATAACATAAGTCCCAAAATAAAAGTCTTTGAAGACTTAAAATATTTATCCAGTTTAATCCTAGTATGAAAAGACTTTTATAACACACGTCTTTGAATAATAATTATAGATTAATCGAAAAATTTTTATTTTACTATAATAACTATTGATTAGCTTTTACTATTCTTTAAGTCATTAGTCTTTGAATTGCGAATCGGCGTAATTTGAAGGCCCAAATATGAAACATTTTCAAGCAATGGGTACCGTATTGCGACATTGGTTCACAAAGCAATGTCTTCAAAGATGTATTAAAAGTGACTTAACCTAATCCAATTGAAAATAATCTGGAGTTTTAAAATTAACCGATATCGGTGGCGAATCGACTGCCCATTTCGAGAAGTAGTGCGTTTACCACATGCAAATATCAAGTAAGCAAATTTAAAGTAGAGTTCATTTGAGGTAACTAATATATAATAAAGATAATCGATTTTCCTTAAAGATCAAACCCAAATTTATAACGCATGCACTTACAAACATTTGTATCGCAAAACACGTTCCTCCCGAACAAAGGTTCACTAAACTCAAAGGAGCAATAAACGAAACAAAAAAATAATATTCAGTTGTAGCGGAGCGCTTTAAAAACCAATTAAAAGTAAAACATCTGCCACAAACTGTATTTGTCATTCATTTTATGTGGCTACAATTGTAATTAAGTATTAAAGACGTTCATACATATGTTTGTAAATGTAGCATATACATACATACATATGTATATGTATTTTAAAAAGAAATTCATCTTTCGAATGCCATTGAACCGGCAAAAAATGGAATAAGGCATATGAAGTCAATAATTGTCGCAAGTACATAATGGTGGGCGTTTGTTTGTATATCAGGGAAAAATAGGTGCATGTACTTAAAATCTTTCTGGTAACATATGTAAATACAATTTTTTTTAAATATATGCAAGAATTTCATTTGAAATCCTTTTAGATTAAACTGTTTTGTGACGGATTACCCAGCACACATGGTGTCTAATATTCATATTAGGTAACTAGTTCCATTTTGAAATTCGATTCCCACTAAAAAATTAATAGGGAACAGTTTCACGGGTCCTGCCTTATTTATTTGTGCAAATTCTCTTAGGGCTTTACGATAAAGAACTAACCTCAAAATTTGCTGGGTACACACTCACGTCATCTTTATGCACTAGTAAATTAAATTATTCTAGACTTACATAGATGTTAGGATATTTTTTAAAATAAAGTGATTCGTTACATACTTGTTTGGTTTTAGGTTCCTGGAAAAATAAAAAGAAAATAAAAAAGATTAGATGGTATGCAATGAATATAAAATGTTCGTTCAACAAAATGATAAACAAATTTAAGGTTAAGAAAATTTATACATACATTTATATAGTTAATTTATAAATAACTAATAATAAAGTATTTGGGGTTTGTTTGGGGTTCTTTTTGGAGAATTTTGAAGAGGTTTTATATAAATATTTATCGATAAAAAATAAGCTTAAACTCAAAGTGGTTTATCAGTATAAAAAAGGGCACTTAATGAACTGGGTAATAAACCTGGAAAATAAAACAATTAGCTATAATTTTTATTAACTTAAATTTAGTAAAGTGACCATAAAAAATATAATATGTGCATTAAATAATATACACAACAGGTTGAAAGAAAGTTCACACATTGGCGCCGAGGTTTTGTTATGAAAAATGAAAGATAAATGACTCATCTCGGCGGAATTGACACGCAAACTTCAAACCAATGAACTAGGAAAATTTGCGAAGTCTTTATAACTAAAACCGCTACCCACACGTATAGAAAACTTACATATAATCCATCGCAATGTAGTCACTAGCGCTACAGTTTTTAATGGAATCAGTTACACAAAATATCTCCATCAGGATTAAACAAAAATTTTAAGGTGTCTTTCAAATCAAAAAAAAATTTTAACGGCTTGATACTTTAATTGCAAGCCACAATTTATATAATATAGTTTTCTATTACATTGCACGTTTTCATATTGGACGTTTGGTTGGTATACATAGTTCCACAACTTTTATATACATATAGTTATGTGAAAAAATAGACACACGACAATTGGCTACTTCTTTTGGCAAACTTTTTTTTAAAAACTTCAGACTGGCACTTACTAGAATTTAATGGGCATGAAACTGCATCCTTAGATTTTTTCTTAAAATTATGAATAAAATGTTTGTTTTGTTGTACGAATTTTTTGAATATTTTCAGTTTCTTTACAAAGTGTTCAATCTAGATTTATATTGTGTTTGTTATATAATGAGCTTGAATTTTAAAATAAGAATTACTAACCGAACAAACAAAAGAGGAATAATCAGAATTGAACAATATATCATGTCACTTGTCACAGAATGTATATATAGTACATAATATATATATATATATGTAAGTATATTATAGTTGATATTATTTCGATAGTTAAAAAAACTGAAATCCTGAAACTGGTAAAAAAAAAATACCGTTACAATGGGTACTCCAATTCAGACCTAGCGCGTTATGGTTATCACTCGGCATTTCGGTATTTTCCCCCTTTCTAATCTGATTAATTTTAACAACAGCTGATTTCACTTGACGCAAAATTGCAAAATGCTGAATCCGAAAACGTGTATTTACTTTTGACTACTTTACTTTCACTTTTTAGCCGGCAAGCTGGCAATTTTGCAAAAAAAAAAACAAATATAAATCCATTTTCAACGACTACTTAACTTCTGATTTTTAAAATTTATCGGAAATCAACATTGGATGGCGTATTTTGGACGTTATACTACGATTTACGAAAACGTCACATTTGTTAAGGTAAACAACATTGCCAGATTAAACTTCCGCAAAAAGTTTTGATTTAAAGAAATCTATTATGTGAAAATATTAAAATGTCTAGTGAACATTTTCCTGCGATGATCTTTTACGATTTTGGCTATGGCAACACTCAAAAATTAAAGCTTGGAACGGATTTATGACTGATATTAATAATTTCAGCGAATCCCGGAAACTTGTGCAAACATCGATGGCGTGGGAAAAATGGTTCAAACGGATCGGTATGTGCTATGCCGGGAGATACAGGGATCCTTGCACATTGCCAAAAGTCAAGTGCCAAAGATTTTAAATTGAGCATTTAGTGGTGAAGATTCTACACAATTTAGTCGGACCTAAAAAACAAAGCTCACTGACAGATTGGTGGCCATAAATGCTCCAAAAATTATATCGGAGTGCTTCTGGAAACGTCAAAAGTATCGTGACGCTTGGATCTTTGCATATGAGCCCGAAACATAACAACATTTGACTGTCTGGGTGGTTCAAAATAAGCCAAATCGAATAAATTATAACTTTCTTCTTCGGTAAATTGGACCAGTTGCTCTTGAAGATCAAAGAAACGGCCAATGTTGAATGATATACAAGAATAAAGAAAAATTTAACAGCATAACGTCCCTCAAATATCCCTCAGGATAATGCTAGCCCTTGCACAGATCAGTTCAGTTACTCATTTTTCATATTCGCTTGATTTAGAACACAATGCCTTCTTCAAACACAATGCGTGGTAAGTGTACATCTGCAGAGGATGCTGAGGCCTTTAAAAGCCATGCTTCACCTCCATCCTTCGAATTCAAAGTTGTACTGACCATAAAGGCGAATATTTTCAACATCAATAAAACAGGTTTTAATAAAACTAAAAACCAATTAGATCGAATTTGATTTTCACATCATTCAACCAGCGTTAATTTTTGTTTGGTATGATGAGATATTGAAGCTAACATTTTCTGTTAGAGTAACTATTTTGCAACTTCTTGGTTTTCGAAGTTTTTTGTATGTATTTGTTTATAATCCGTAAATTGGGAGATTTAATAATATATTGGTGTGTACATCATAGCTCGATGTTTAGCCGAACTTATCCTACGATTTGTGATGTTTGAACCCAGGGCCAACCGAATGAGGCGCGCACATGCTACACACTCGGCAACGGCGAGAGATTTACTGCCGCTCAAAATCGATCTATTGTGTTATCGTTTCATTAAAATCAATCCAACTTTGAACTATTTTAAAATTTGATTACTGCGAAGGTGTTGCGTTAAAAAAAAGTCATGCACATTCATAAAAAGTATCTTCCGGAATATTTTCCAGCACCCAAAATGCCGGCGATTAAACTCAATTAGAGTTCTCACACTCTTTGGGTTCTAGCAAGGTTTAAGAGCCTGCAGATTGGGAGGTATAAGCCTATGGATTACAAACTGATTATGCTCTCATTGTATAATAATTAGTTCTTGTATGTTGACCTTTGAGAGTTTATACTTTAACTGCAAAAACTTCAACCCGAATAAGAATTTCGATAATTCCATAGTTCTATCTTCCTCCAACCCTATGTTTTACTAAATGTGACTGGCAAAAGAGCGCCAACTTCTCTGGCATATATTCCATATTTGTTGAAGAAGTAATTCTACTAACAAATTGTGATTAACGTTTATGTAATTAATTTTTTGTTTTCGTATATTTTCCCTATTTTCTAATATACAGCAATCTTGAACTCTCTAAAATATTATCGAAAATAGCGTAAAAGGAATGAAATAATAATTATTTAAAATAGTCGTTTAGAAAGTGCTCCCAGTATCGTGAATACTCAGCAAATTTACCAAAGGAGGCACTCAATTTGCAACAGTCATGATAGTCATACAACCACACTAAAAGTATAAAGTTCCAGCATCAATAGCAGCAGGAAATACCAGAAGATAGAAGTTGTCAGCAAAAAAAAAGTGATATTGGAGAAAAAATTGTGTGGATGATAAAAATTTAAAGGCATAGACACAGTAGGCAGTAGATTGTGGGCAGCAAACGTGCAAAAAACTAAAAGCTGCCGCAACAACAACACATTAAGAGCAGAAAAAGAACGTACACAAAATTAAGTTTAATGGTTTGAGTGATTGACTTCATTTGACGCCATTGTCCTAAGGATATTTTCTCAAGTGGACATTGCTTGTGATGATTTTTTCCTCCCCACAAAGCTTTCCACAGTCTTTGCTTGTATTTGTCTTTAAAAAATCTTGCAGTCTTTCGTATTTTTTTGCATCATTTTTTTACCGATTTCCTTATTGCCGTAATTCATTCCACATTTTATTTGGTTTTCACATTTTTCTTTCATTTTTTTTTTGTGAGTTTGTGGCGTCATTACAGGCAGTTGCCATTAAAACCAGCTTTTTTTTGCTACCAACAGCTAAACTGAAGCAACCCATTCCGAAAAAATCATTAACAGCAAAACACCTGACCATGCCAGAATTTGTGTGGCAAAGTTGTCGTCGTATTGCAAGGAAGCAGCAGTCGGCAGTCGGCAGTCCGCAGTCGCTTAACTCATTGCTTGGCTGCTGTAAATATTTGACTGTCTTGTCATGTTGCAGTGATTTTTTCTTTGCCACACAGGAAATGCGGTAGAAAGAAGTGTAATGAAGAAAAAAAAAATTCTTAAGAAACAGCTGAAGAATTTCGAGGCATATAATTGGTAGGAAAAATTATTCATAAAAATGTGCAATTCAGTATGCGGTAGTTGCATAAAAAATTGGACAAATGCGGTGGAAGTTTTCGTTTACACATCGCCGAGACTCAGCAAATGGAAGTCATTGCTGCAAAAATAAAAGTGAGAAAGCGAAAATTTCATATAATGAGTAAAGCAATTTTTGGTGGTCTGATTGCAGGTGGACAACAAGTATTTTGCGGTCGGGCAAATTGCTGAATTTTTTGGAGTGCTAAGCTCAAATAAAACTGTTTTTGGTGGAAAAAATAAGCAGCTTTAAAATGAATAAGGGTAAGGAATGGAATCTATTCTAAGAATACAGGGTGCTCCAATATTAATAGAATTTCTGTTAATATAATGCGCAGTTTTTAACCCACTTGCGAAGGAAGGCGGAGTGAAAGTGCCGTCAGATGAGTATCGAAGCAGATAAAAGGTTTTTTTTAAATAGACAGCTCTCGGAATTAACTAACTTGAATGCTGCAAATCCTCTTCAAAAACAGCGTTCGAGTGCAGACAGATAGATCTGACCGCCAAATAACTACATTAACAGTTCTCATAGTCATGGTTATAACCCGGGCAACTGTTTAGTAGATGAGCTGACAACTCTCTAAACGCTGGTGTCCCGAAATCATGTTGCAAACTCTGGCTCAGGTTGAGTTTTATGGAACAGCCAAATAAAATATAAAAGAAATTGATTTTGCCCAGCTCTGTTTTGCAGATATCGCGTAAAATTTCGAACCTAAAGTTTTATACATACAAAAACCGAACTTGGAAGTGAAGGATTAAGGCCTTCAAAACTTGTCCATGAGCGTTTTATATTCCTTAACAAATTATACATGCTAGGTGAAATGGATCGCACCACAGAATGAACCTAGGAGTCTACTAACCATAAATCTTATACTGGTTAAAGGATTTGAATGCGTTTCAAAAAGGATCGTTGATATAAAAGCGGATGTCTAGTTATAATCAGAGAGGTGGGTTATCTGGCTGTGCGCTTCGAATTAAGTGGACTTTATATTCGGTTGCCTTGAATTATATTATTTGTGATAAAAACAGAAGAACGTTGGCTGAGAAGCAGAACAAGTGCCATTTCGGGATCTCTTTAATCGGGACTCAATCGGCGGCATAGTTTCTGTAGCTTAGAAAGACAGAATTCAAAGCTAAGCGATTATCACTCTGAACATATTAACAGCTTGAACAAATGGGGGTTCATAACGTGAACATTGACTCGGCGTAACAACAACTCCGACCATCAACTCCAATATATTTGGGATAAGCAAAGACAGGACACCAATTTAGGACACAATCGACGGAGCTATTTACCTGTCATAACACAACACAGCTCTCCGGGCAGATGCTAATCGAACTTCATTTATACAGCGAGGTGTGTAATACCCCAGTTAAAGAGCGTAGCACCATAATTTGTAAGCGATTTCAGTTTGGATATTACCGACGGTCTGTAGCCAAGCCTTGAACCACCTTCAAATGCTTTACTCTCTACGTTGAAAATCCGCCATATTTTGACCTCCATTAATAAAAATTACTCTGATAAATACATGATAAAGAATATGATAGATAGGAAACAAAATCGTTGTTGAGGAGATGGAAGTCCGTGTGATATATTACAAATCTTCGCTATATCTTAAATCTGAGACTTCACATTACTGGGATGTTTTTTGGGAACTTCTTCATATACTTCAAAATAAAAGAGTTGAATAGCAAGTGTATTAAACAAATTAATTGAAAAAAGCAACCTTTTGTAAGTACATATATTCCTTATGCCTCCCCTGTTGCTTGTTGCTTGATACTCGGCATCCGCATATTGTTGATTTCCATGTAAACAACTTTGATCATTGCATGCAATGAAGAACTGAAAATAATTTTGTGTAACTGGCATTTTGGCAAGCTTTGCCACTCAATTTCATTTTGGTTTAAGTTTACCGCAATATGCGTCTACGTTTTTAATGGATTTTCTTTTAGCTGCGGGAAATTCAGGTACATAATTAGAATTGCATAACAAACAAGGAAATTCCAATTAAAATTTCGACCTCTGTTTGCCTGCAATATTGTAGTATGTGAATTTTTTGATTAGCAGTGATATTAGAAAACTACAGTTCATATTCAAAATATAAATGTCAATGGGCATACATATCATTTTTAGTTATTTGCATACAATTGTATAAAACTATACGTAGTATGTATTTTACATATGAGTAGAGCTATTGAAATAATTGCATTTTATTTACATGCATTTGCATTTAATCCTCTGAATAGCCTTCGAATACATACTTATGTATATACATATGTACATATTTCCAAGGAAATCCTTGCTTAGAAATTTTGTTTTCTGTATTACTGAATAGGTTTTTTTCTTTCGGTGGTGACTGGACAATAACATAGGGTATATTTTATCAAAATATTAAATGGGGGAATAAAACTGTATTGGAAATGATTTGTCAACATAGTGGCGCACGCTGGATATCTATATTATTGATCTGAAAAATAGCGCTTAATTTAGCTAAATTTCAATGGCTACAAAGGTGGATATTTGTGAGTGCACAAAATTCTCAAATTGAAAATTGCTAAGCCTGAAATATTTGCGCTCGAAGATGTTAAATTTTTAGTTTTAAAAATTTTTAGAAACCGCCTCGATTATCGGCGAGGCTTACATAGTAGTTATGTAAATATAATTATAAATTATCTGAAAATATTTTTGTGCAAAAATATTCAAACTAATTATTGATAGTTTTTCATTTTTTGTGATATTTTTTTTGGTTTATTTAATTTTTTTTCGATTTTTTCTGGATATTTGAGATTATGTTTTATTTTTTTTTTTTTGCTCTTGCTATTTCACCTTTTAAATTAATATCAACAGTGATTACTAACTGGCAATATTTGTATTTTTAGTAGTTATTAAATATTTTATAATAAGTCGATTTCTTAGTCTCCGTTAATTATTTTCAAAAGTATCATTCAAGTTCTAGTGTTTTCAAATATGTACATTAGGGTTCATCATTCCCAATGCCATCAAAAATGATATAATTCTTCCATTGAAACTATAAAATCAATTATAGTTTAAGATTTCTTTTTGGCAAGTCACCCTAATGTGCATGAAATTATTTGAACCAGACCTCAACGTTGAATCTTTACTAAAAAAATACCAATTAATTGATTCAAAAACCATTCAATAAATTTCACATAGGGCACCAGCCATATTGGTTAGAAAAAAATCCAAGACCGGATAAAAGTTCTACGTTTTTTTATGAGCGAATTAAATTTGAAAATTTAGAACGAAATGGACAACCGAACGAAATATAATTAATATAATTTATCCATTAGCGCCCTCTCTTATACGTAGATGGAAAATTTTGATTTTTTAGAAGTATGCAAAAACTTAAAAGTCACCAGGGGAATAAAAAATTTATCAGAAAATGATGCCTCGGAAAACTTAACTGTTAAGATGAACTCTACATGCAATAACTGCACATTTCCACAAAAAACAAAATTAAAAAATTTTGAGAGAAAGCTAACTAAACAGAGATAACATTAATTTGTAATCAGATTCATTAACATTAGCATTGCGATTTAATAGTGCTGTTAAACGAATTTTGAGGGAAACTGTTCGTAATTAATAAATTTTTGCATACATCTCAAAATAAGAGCTGACCACAATGCGTTCTATAGAATATTTGTCGCCAAATTCAGCTATAGAAGGTTCAGACAAGTTATTCGACTTGGCAATTTTTGACGCCTTTTTAAGGTTTTGTTTTTTGTCATACAAATTGTTTTGAGCTTAATATAAGTGTTTTATTTGGAAAGGTGACAATTGTCAAACATTAATAAAAAAAAAAAGGTTGTTGGTTAAAAATGCTCAAGAGCTTTCATCGTGACTAGGAATCGTGTACCCTAGACTGTGAACTTAATATTGTTCCACAATGTTATCAATCATAATTTAACCCTTAAATGCATGATTTTTTCTTTCGGTTTCGGAAAATGAAAATTTTGTTTAAAGATTTTATTTAAAAAAAAATGGTATTTGCATATCTGCAAAACCATGCATTTAAGTATGACAATTTTATGTTAATACCAAATCCAAATAAAAAAAATAGTGAACTTGCCATTGAATATACAAGGTGGCGCAAAAGTAAACTTCCGATGTTTTTTGGCTGTAATTTAAAAAAAATGAAAAACTTTGATTCTTCTTGTGGATTATTTTTATTTGGTCTTTTAATTTTTTTACATCAAGTCGAAAATATGATGTCATGTAAATTGCCGCCGCCACAGTTGATTGTCATTTGAGCCCTTTTTATGGCATTTTCCATCACTTTGGCCAAAACTTCCGGCGATAGGTCCTTACATTCTTGACGGATATTCTCTTTAAGAGCTGCAAGAGTCTGAGGCTTGTTGACATAAACCCGCGACTTCAGAAAGTCCCACAAAAAGAAGTCTGGAGCGGTCAAATCAGGCGATCTTGCTGGCCAGTGCAAATCGCCAAAACGGGAGATTAGGCGCCCGGGAAATGCATCCTTCAGCATATCGGTTGTGGCACGTGCAGTGTGTGCCGTTGCACCGTCCTGTTGGAACCACATGTTTTCCAATCCCAATTCATCAAGTTGCGGCAAAAAGAACTCGTTGATCATTGCTCTGTAGCGCTCACCATTCACAGTAACCGTTTGGCCCGCGACGTCTTCGAAGAAAAAAGGTCCGATGACTCATCCAGCGAAAACAGCACACCATACAGTGACTTTGAGCGGGTGTAATGGCTCTTCGTGGGTTACACGCGGATTTTCAGTGCCCCAGAAGCGTAAATTTTACTTATTTACGTACCCGCTAAGATGGAAATGGGCCTCATCACTCATGATTATTTTTGATGAAAAATCATCTTCCTCTTGGTGGTGATTAAGGATGGCTTGAGCGTATGTTAGTCGCGATTGGCGGTCAGCAGCTAACAGCTGATGCACCGTCTGGACTTTGTACGGAAACATCTTCAAATCTTGTACCAAAATTCGCTGTAAAGACCGTCGACTGATACCCATTTTCGTGGCACGTCGTCTGGTCGATGTCGACGGCGCTTCCATGACATCCTCGGCTACAGCAGCAATATTCTCTGCAGAACGGCTACTCCGGGGTCTGCCACGCCTGGCAGCATCTCGTGTTGTGCCAGTCTCTTCGAGGCGAGCGGCTAAACGTCGCAGTGTTTCACCAGTAGGCGTTGGACGGCCAGGAAATCTGCGACGAAATTGACGTTGTGCCAAAGTCACCGACCGATTATTGGTCAAATAAATAGTCAGCAATATTCCGCGTTCAGGAGCAGTGTAGCGTAACATTGTTTATTAACGTGTATTTCGCATGTGTTTACTACACAAATGTCAAAACAGAACTGACATTAGGGGCCAATCGCAAAATTTATAGCATTTTCTGTTAGGAGGATTACTTTTGCGCCTTTTTTTTAATTAAAAAATCACACTTGCCACAAAATGACAATATATATATGCCTACACTGACCACCCGCGAAAGATTAAAGTAAAAGTCTGATATTTCAATCTAAAATGGTAAATAAACCAGAAAAGGGTTGCAATACATTAACAAAAACTTTGAAGTTTGTGATTTATCTGCAACATCAAGCATTGACACAATATTCATATCATAACATTCAATTAAAGGGTATGTGGGAGTTATGCAACAGTAAGCATTTAAGGGTTAACATAAACCACTATTTGGCTAAAAAAAAATAGCTGCGCCTAGCCATAGAAAAAAAGAATATAATATATTATTTTTAATCAGTTTACGTTCGAATTTTTCAAGATAGTATGCTCTCTCTTTTAGAGCAGCAACACTATCGCCAACTTAATAAATATTTAAATCTCGGTTAAAATATTCATTCAAGAAACCTTTCCCGTGACTGAAGAAAAACAGTTTTCGAAAAGATCGATTGGACTTGAAAAATCTACCAAATACCCATTTGATAGTTGCAAATCCAATTCGAATACATAAACTTCCCACATTCATTACACTTCACAAAAAAAAAGTACAAACAGATGTAGTGCAGATGCAAAAGTATAGTAATTACCATGCACTATTGTTAGTATGCACCTAAGTACATCCGTGAAAAATTATTAAACACTAAGTGTGTTTTTTGAACGTACACACTCATGCTCATAAAAATATGTACATACATACATATGTATATAGCATTGTGTAAGTGCATTTGGGCTGGTGCATGAAGTGCAATGCTCCTTTAAAATGTCGTTCGTGGCATACTCTACTCTCGGTATGTTTTTTGTACTACTGTGCCACAGCTGCATGCTGTATAGGTGCACTTGTTGTTTTTGTTGTCAATATTATTTTTCGGATTTGTTATGAATACCACATTCATACATATGTACATGTGTATGTACATAAATCCTTGATGTGATGTTATTGTTGTTGTCCACTTTTATATTCGTACATCCTCCACTCAAGTGGATCGTTTGGCATCCAATACTTGGGTGAGATTGCACGTGAGATGTATGTGAAAATGCAGTATACTATAAAGAAATATATGTATGTATGTAAATACATACATATACCACCAATATACATATGTACATATGTACATACATGCATGCCTGTATTATCGACTAAACGCGTAGCGAGTGCGAAAAATCCTATATACCATTATAAAAACACGTACGATATATGTAGCTTTGATTCAAATGAGATATTTCAACAAGTATACACACATACATACATACATAGATATGTAAATATGTATATATGTATATGTATGTACATACGTATTTTAATGCCCGTGAGTGTGTAAATGCATAACAAAGGTATGTATAACAAAACTACATTGAACCGGCTGGGATATGCGTAGAGCTCTGAATGAATTGCAAAGGAAAAGGAAGCAGGATAATTCACCAAGCTGCATGGCACATCACGTCGGTTACAGTGTTACAGATTTTGTTTTTATATTCCTCTTAATTCTTACTAAAGCTACATAAAGTAAACTGATTGGAATTAAAAAATTTAAGCATTGAATTCATATAATTTTTCATCTTCTTTGCCCAACAACCATGTCGAATACTTTGAGCTAGCCTTATTGAGTTTGCACCCTTATAGCAAGTTCCGTTTTTAGCTGCTCTACTTCTTGTTGTTGTCCTTTGCTTTTTAGTATTTACTTTTTATATTTTACTTTACATAAAGGCTTGTTCTGAATTTTGATTTCGATGAAAGTTTTTACAATCGAAATGGGTAGATATTCTTGATTTCGATACCGACAAAATTTGTTCCAGTTTTAAAAGTATTGCCTTTGAATAATTGAAACGAAAGTGGTTGGCAAATGAAATAAAATATGATATATATGTACGTACATATGTATATTATTTGTCGTTCAACTCTTTTCTGTTTAACTTTTCATAAAATTGCCAAGATTTATTAGAATTTATTGTTCTAAGCTGCATTCAATTAATTTAATAAGTATGTATTGTAAATTTGTAGAAATTTTGTAAAAGTACTTAGATAAACAAAGTGAAAACGATCGAAATAAAACCTGACCGATTTACCCGTCAGCGCATGCGTACTGTTCATCGCAAAGTTCAATATGTCCATCCGTCGTATGTAGTAATATTCGAGCAAATACATATGTTTTGGTTCTGGCATTTATCCGCCGCTTTAGGTTCATTCGAACCTTAGTAACTATTTGAAAAACGTTATAAAAATTCGACAACAACAATAGGTGGCAACCCTAACGAGAGTATCACTGATACCAACTGATTATATTAATATCACATAATTATTTGGAAGTAAGAATAAAATAATTAATAAGGTTTACTTTAATTTCTTTTGAATACAGAGTTTTTAATATGTCCAAACGTAATCCCAGCTGACGATTATTTTAGGATTGAACGTACAATAACACGCATTCTTCCCTCACCATATCAAAAAACTGACTATCGAACCCCAATGAAAGTGATTTCGCATCGATTCACCCGGAATTGAGAACACCACCACGAATGATTCGAAAGCGGATGGTTTTACTTTCCAAACCGAGCCGCTTTGATTATAGTTATTATTTTTTATTTGTTAATTTTTTGTATCGGTTTGCCTGCCAAATTTCGATAAATTTCCGATAAAAGTAGAGAAGCCATCGACTTATTCGACATTAGCGGGATAATTCAGAGCGAATCTTTATCAGTTTAGACGGTTCGCTCTTAAGAATGTATGTATGTACATATATGCAAATTGGGGTCATCAATCTCGTTAGAACATAATATAATAGTTTTATTATGGGATATAGGTGTATTTAGCGAGGTGCACATAGGCGAAGTACCGCTATTGTACGATCGACGAAGTCGGTGTCGGACCGACCAGGGTTATTATTTTTTTTTTTAAGAACCGCCGAAGGCGGCCTACGCATAAAGGAGTTTTACGCAAAAATACTGTGGCTAGCGTGGCCGTTGTTGGAGCAACCAGGGTTATTTTTTTTTAAGCGGGCTGATGGCCAGAAGTACATAGTTCTCCCATAATTCACGGACAATGTGAAATAAGGCTGCAATTAAAAAATTAAATTAGCCCGTTGTTTGCAATTTTGCAGAATTAATTTAGCTCATTTTAAGTTTTGCTTTTTCATTACGAAAAATGGCACCAAACGATCTGTTCAGATTTTCTTATCAATCTTTTAAAACTTTTATCAAAAATAGCGAAAAGTTTTTGAAAACGTTACGAATTCGTTAATTCAAAATAAAACAATTTCGCTTTCATTGTAATTCGACTTAAAATAAAGTCGATAGCTTTTTTTTTAACCGAATATAAAGTGCAGCATTTTCAGAGTGAAAGATCTAAGAGAAAGAGTTAAAAATCATATATGAGCAAAAAATCTTACTTGGGTGTGAGGGTTAAAATATGCTAGAACATTATTCACTAAAAATTTCACTAGGGGTCATTTAAGACAACAACTTTATAAAAAGAACATGAATGTCCACATAAAATGAAAACAAATTTACCCTTTTGAAATATACTACATTTATTTCTGCTCTGAAACTATTTGTTATATTATTTTATGTAAAATTTGCCTCTAAACACACACAGATTTTTTCCATGAACTGATTTCCACTAAGATATTGTAGAATGAGAACGTATGGCCAATATTTATTTTTGAGATGGAGATGCTCCTAACTCAGCGAATTTGGCTCAAGACAAAAGCAGTTGCAGAATCTTTCAGCTATTGTATCTGATGGTAGTCTTAAACGAAATATACATAAATATTTCAAAAATTGCAAAAGCAGCACGAAATCAAACACTGTCTACCATGTTTTCTCTCATTTCTTTATATCGTATGAAGTATTGAAGTCTGCAGTGTGGATAGGCTCACCAAGGACTTTCCATTGCAATCTGATACATTAATGTATGTAAGAATACTCATTCATATACTTGTGTACACATACAGTTGGTTGTATGGATGATTTGTAAATGCATTTGCATATAGTAGTGCACGGTTGGCGTGCTTTGTGTAAACAGCTCGTTTCTCCGCATCAAAATTGTTGTGAAAGTACCCTGCCGGGAAAGCGTAACGAGTATCTCGACAAATACTAACTATGATTCGAAATGTATAAAATTCTAACACAATTTATTCCTACAAAATTACCAAAAAAGGAGGGAAAGGTATAAATTGAGAGCAACAACTGACTCCAAGTTCTCCTAGAAATCCACCAGTTTGGAACTTCTTAATTTTCCTGCATGGTATTCGTGTTGTTTTTTTTTTTTTTGTAATCAATATTTGATACTAACATTTCGAATAGACACGTAGCTTCCTTAACAAAAAATCTTTAAACTCTAATACTGACAAAAGCCATTCTCATAAAATGAATCGGATATATTACGGTTTTTTTGTCCTTCGTTTGTTTAGTACGAAAATAGAAGAATCTACAACACAGTATGTTTTCTTCGCAATATTTTTATAAGTTTATTTATCAAAAAGGCTAGAAAAGTGATTTTAAATCAGTGTCATTTTATTAGAAGACTATCATACATATGTATGTAAGTATGTAGTGTATATATTATACATTGCATAATAGGGTGATCCAAATGCCATAAGCAAAAGCAAAGTCTTACGCAACACAGCCCTGTTTTTTTTCAATCAAGTATTTTAAATTTAAAAAAACAAAATTTTGCCTGGAAATCTTTAAAATCGATATTTTTCAATAGCCAAACAGTGTCTCATTTCACGTAACTTTATTAAATTTAAACCTTTAAAATATATGTAGTTGTAGTTGCACAAGAACACTAGGTAGAATTGCATCCCAACTCGGGTAAATAATATCCGACCTGAGATATAGTGTTGGGAAGTGAAAAAACTGCGCTATTGTGAATTAGCCCTAAGAAAATATATGGGAAATTTCAGTTTAAGACCTAAATCGTTTTTATTTGCATAGTATTATTGAATATATAACAACGTCAATTAAAAATTTGTTTGCATAACTATTTTACGTTTCTTAAATAGTACTAAACAAATCGCATCTTTCGAAAGATATGCGAGCTTGGTTGCATTTGCAACTAAAGGAAATTTCATCCGAGTTGGAGCGTTCTTTTGCATCTCGGTTACATTAAAACGGGTCAATTGGAAAATAGTTAAATAACCAATTGGATATAAAAAGAGTGTAGACTGCAAAATATTGATTTTCAAGGAGGATGTACCATTTCTATGAAAAATTGTTTTTCTTAATTTTTTTTCACCTTAATGTATAGTCCATAAGTTCGATTAAATGCACCATCATTGGTTTGCATAATAATAACAAAATTGAATGCATGCATATTTATTACGTAGTACACTTATAATAGATTTATTTAACCAGGTTTTTGATAAGCGATAATGAAAACCTGTTTACGCTAGTGTTACGCTTACTTATTTATGTATTAATGAAGGCTTAATGACCGGCCTCCATATTTGCAAATAAAGTAATGCTGCATGTAATTTGCATGGAGCGTAAAATATGTGAATAATACTAGTCCTTTTAAGTAATTCAAATGAAATTGAAATACGAAAATATTGCAATCAAAATAACTGTATATATACATATGTATGTATTTATGTAAGCCATATTTAAAATATATATGTACATAAGTATATATTTATGTTGAATATTCCAACAAACGCAAACACAATCTGTCAGCAAATTAGTTTATTACTTAAGAATACTGTTCTATTTTATAGAGTAACTACAGGGCCTTTGCTACAGCATATTTTATTAAAATTATTTTGTATGAAACGTTAATAGCTCAAAAATCTTATTCAACACAGTTGAGAATGGAAAATCATTTCAACTTTCTGATTTTTGACTCCTAGATCAAGTCCTGTTGGTCAGTGGGCCATACAATTTTCATAGAAACACTTTTTCATAATATGACATAGTCTCCTGTATCATTTTTTACTTTAAAATTACGATTTTCGGGCGGAAATTTATATCTACATATGAACAACGAAAATTTCTGATGAGATCGATAGCTTCTATAGTAAAATAGAAACGAAGGGATACTACTACCTGAAAAGTATTTCGTATTCCTGTAGCACGTCGCTAACCCTGTTTCCTAGAGGAACTTCAACTTCCCTTATGAACGCTATAAGGTCTTTGGTAGACTCAACACTTGGGGAATTAACTCTACAGGATTTGTAGTACCACATTCTTTGCCTGGTCAAGGCAGGACATATACAGATGATCTGCTCCAATGTCTCATCCTCCTCAACGCGGATCTGGACTTATTATGAAGAAAATTCTCTTCAGATGCACAAAGTTTCATCTCTCTTGGATTCTATATTTTTCTTATATTTAAGCAGAGTTTCTGTAAAATTCGTTTTGCGGAGCTTCAAAGTAATCGGCGTTTTATGAAGGTGTAACTTGTATTAATATTAGTTTGCCTGCCGTTCAGAACTCTTTTAGTCTTTTTTCTACAAATTAACCTCAGGGAAGTTTGTATGCTGTGCATAAATTTTTCAAGTTCTGTCTTCTTCTGCACGTGGAACAATTAGGTGCCATCGGAAATCTAGTAGAGGTTTCAGACGACGTCGAAGGCATTTTGAGTTAGTCATTTTCTATTTAAGGGCCTTCCGAATATCTACAATCAGACGAGTTATGAGAGAGAGATAAGTTCCACTAGCAGTTATTCTCGTTAAAACCGTAAACCATTTACTGTGAACTCTAATAGAATGTTGATGAAACGAAACCATTTGACTACATGAATATTTATTTATAAAATCGAAGCCTTTTTTACCGAAATATGAGAGGCTTGATTGACGGCTCAAAAAACGCTGCAGTCGTTTGTAAGTAAATATATGAATAAGATTTGATGTGAAAACATGAAAATTGTCTAATATTGACCATTTATATATTGACTCCTTCCTACAAACATCAAAAACATTAGAATGATTTCCGATTCCTTCGCTGAAGTAGATATCAAAGTTGTGGCCTTATGTTGAATGTCGGGCTTGGAGGACTCAAGACACATGATACATGCCCTTTGTCTATCATTCGCTTACTTTTTTACGACTTACATCTTTAGTTAAGCAAATTTCTCTTTGTCCCTAAAAAATCTTGGTCCTGGGAGATTTATCTATTTAGTAAATGTAGTCCTTCAAATTTCATTTATCTTGGCGGATCCGGCCTTGTACCATTTTATATTGAATTCCTGGAATATAATAGAATTTATAACGCCTTGGAAGTAGGATGTATCCGATTCTTCCTTTATCTCCGTACCCGCTGAGAGGATATCTTCCCAGCCAGAAAAAAGTAGATTGTCTGTGAATTAGTTCATGGTGAAGTTCCATGGATCCAGCATATAGGGAAAAATGACACTACTTAGAACATAGCTTGTAAAATTCATCGATTCCCTTTATGTTTCATAAATACACCAATTTTCTTGTGGAGAAATTCCACAAGCAACAAAATAGCACAGCAAAGAATACCTATTGCAATGTTTTTCGATATTCTTGTTGTTCTTGTTGCAAGGAATCCTCATTTGTTACGGTTGTTGTTGTTCTTGTTGTTGTTGTTGTTGTCGTCGTTGCAGGGTTGTTGGCTGACACAAAAGTAGGAGGTCAATGCACGTTTTTTATCCTCTTTTTTCGAATCGCTTCCTTGGGTTTTCTTCTCATATTCGTTTTCGTTGCTTTACTTTACAGATTCCTTTCGCCGTTTCCCTTCGTTTTATTTTTTCACATACACGCTTTCACATTCACCTCGCTTCATTTCACTTCGCTCATATTTCAGCCGGTTCGGCCTGCTCCAGCTGTTGGATGCGCGCTTTACAGTTTTTTTTCGCTGTGCCACTTTGAATCCTCATTTCTGCTTTTAGCATTTATTCCACCAGCTGCTCTTCAACAAACACCTTCTTTTATTGCACACACATAATTCAACATATTCCCTCGTACGCACACATAGCTGCGTGTTCACTTCGGCGGTTTTAAATCATTTTCATCTTCCGCTGTTCGGTTCGGCTCTTCAATTGCATTCATCTGCATCATCTTAACATCATCTTCTTTGTAGTGTTTTTTTAATGTTGTAATTTATTGTTGTTTTTGTTTTTGAGGCATCAACGGCTGCTGGTGGTTTCCTTTTGTATAGGTTGTCACCATCGAGCGGATTTGTTTCATTGTCTGTCTTTGACTGATCCGTTGACCGGCTGGGCAATGCAACTCATTTAATAATTACATAAATCTCGTCTCTCATCCTCACTTCTTCCGTTTTCTGCACTCACGTCCGTCGTCCGTTTCCCGCTCTTTCAACATACTACCTTACTTTTTATTTTACATTTATTTCATTTGAATATCTGTGTAAATATTTCGGTGCCTGACCTGAGGCGAAAAATTAAATGAAATCAAAGGCAATAAAAGAAATCATGAAATCCTGCACACTCATTTGCACCTGTCGCGCGTGAAGTGAAGTGCTGCACATACGAGAATTTAAATATAAATTCAATTGTTTGTTTTTTTTTTAAGTTGTTTGTGGTAAATAACCAACAGTTCATTATTTAATTTTTAGTCATAATTAACCAATTTATGCCTGCATCCATGCCAACCAATAACTATAGGTTGAAATGCACAGCTGTGTGCAAATAATACTATAAAAAAATTTTAGTAATTGTAAAGGTAAACAAAACGAGCGCTTTCACTGATCCTTTGGAAAGCAAGCACGTTTCGTAGTCTACATATGTACATATGTACTTATATATTGCTGGTTCGATTGGCTGACACGGGATTTTCATTGAGTGATATTTCTTTTTTGTAAATGGGTTTTGCTTCGTGCCTTTAAATCGTTGCAATAAACTGCAAAATATCTTATTCAGTTCGATATATTTTTTCAATGATTTCCATATAAATCCTTTATCCGTCCATTTTCTCCGAAATTTAAGGACTTTTATTTCAATTCACGTTCCTCATTGGGACTTAGCACATCTCTTCCGAAAATAATACAGAGACATCTGATTGCATCATTTTGGTTGTTATTTAGAGAAAAGATTAAAATGTGTGGTTATGTAATTTGAGTGGGCAAGAATTTCAGGGCCGTTATCTATCTATGCTAACTGATGAAAAGCTTATCAATGTAGTAAATTTTACATACTTTTTGAGTCAGAACGTCTCTATTGAAGCCTTACCCTTTTGAAAAAATTCAATTGCATTACATATATTTGATTGGCGAATATATTTCAAATTTAAATCCACAAATTCGATTTGATGTTAGGTATTTCCGCTCACTAGAACGACGACGTCAGCAACGTTTGCCTAAAAATTTCGCCCAGTAAAACACAACTTCGGCGACAACGAAAACTGGTAAATATGACAAGCCGCAACTTAAATTTTGATTTCCAATTAGTAAAAGTAAGAATAATATTTTGTGTTGAAATAAAACATATGGCCACAATGGATTGTATTTTCCCGCTGGCGCCAGCGACGGCAATAGAAATAAGTCTATCGCAACGAATGTTCGTCGGACGAAAGTCGTTGTTCGCTTTGGTTGTGTGCATTTTCATATACTTACATTGTCAGGGTGTTCTATTTCTGACAGCGAACGTTCGCGACGAAAAATTCGCCGTTCGCCGGTATTGTGTCCTAAAATATGCGTAGTAATTATTTTATTAAAATTTGCTGTTCGAAATGCTATACGATAGAATCTAGTAAAATTAACCGGAGTGTCTCAAGATTAATTAACTTTTACGAACTATTAACTTCTCGACCTACGAAACGGGACTTCATGACGAAGAGGGCAGAATTATTTTATTTCCTTAGATTATCGGAGATACATTTTTCTGTGACATTTATAAAATGTCAGCAATAGATACTGAAAATAAATATTTCTCTTCCTATCCTTAGTTTTTTGGGCATACCCATGAGGCCTGAAATATGGACGAATCCGAATTTATAACAACAACCACGGAAAAAATTGACTTGGAAGAAGCCAAACAAATCACTAAACAATTTGATTTTTTATATTCAAAACGGTTTCAAAAACCAGTTAAGTTTAAAGCTAAGTTAAAATTGTACAAAGTTTAATAAAAATCAAAAAAAAAAATTGTCGAAATTTCAAACTATTAAATCCGCGTTGGAAAATTTTCGGGTTTGTAATTATAATAGTCGTCCATACAATTTCAATTCAGTACTTATTGTAACAATAAGACAGGGGATTTTTAACAAATTTCAAAATTCTATTTATTACTAACTAATTTTTTATTAATTGCATATACTACTATAAATTCCAACTTCAAACTTTGTTCAATAAGTTTTCGTTAATAACTTAAACGTTTATATAAGTTTTTTTTAACATTTTTGGATATGCAGTTTTAGTAAATTTTGGAGTTATGAAGAGCAAAACGTGCGTGCATTAAATGGAGAAAATGATGAAAAAGTATCAAATTTTTTTAGCCTCTCCAAACTTGCACATTATTATTGTAAATTCGAATGCGCTATCAATTAGCATACCAAAACATTTTCTAAAAATCCTGACTAAAAATTTGAAATTTTTTGAGTTTCATTAAATTTAAAAAATGTTAAGCTTTGGCTTTATAAGGTTTTTGTTGTATATTTATACAACATTATTAAAAAAATATAATTAGCAGCAAATTACGTGTCGAAACTTGTCAATAAGTACCTGTCGTATAGTTATGATAACCACTATAATAAAGTGAATGTTTGAAGTGGCTCAAAAATTCTGGTGATTTTGGAAATTTTGGTTGACACCTATTTTTGGCAGTATTTTCTATTCAATTCTATTTATGTGAAAGGAAATGTGCAAAATCGCCAGCAAAAAAAGAGCAAATTAATTTTTTGATCTCCTTTGAACATGTAAGTACTTGAAAAAATTTCTAAAAATTCACGCCTCACAACTTAGGATTTTTATGAAAACTTGATTAATTGTATAAACTAGATTTTACGAAAAATATATAAGAAAAATTTAACTGTTACACATTTTGTGAATATATTAAAAAAATCAACTTATGTATGCTTCAGTTTCGCTTCGGAAAATACATACATATGTATGTAAGTATGTATGCACTTCACTGAATTACTACCTCCTATGGAAAGTGCCAAATTAAAGCAACTGAAATATTCAATAATTTAAAATGGCTTTCAAAAACCCAATAGCTCGCAAACCTTCATTAATTAGTACATTCAAACATTTCATTTCAGAACATGTGCATTTATTCTTATATACACACATACAGCTTTGCATGCATACATACATACATACTCGTACAAATATTTTCACACGCATACATTTGCTGTTCTGCGCATTTGAATTCATTCCTAATGGTTGAAATTGTTCGCATCAAATTGAAGTAAATATGCTGTATATGAACATGAATTCAACAATAGTTATACTTAAGCCGCTTAAATAGTAAGTAATCAATTGCAACAGCTGCTCTGGCTGCATAAGTTATGTAATTGTTGTTGCTATGCTGTTTTGTAGCAATGCGAGGTCTGCATGACCTGTCGCGTTCTTCGGTTTTGTGTTTTGTTTTTTTTTTTTGCTGATGGTTGTTTCACTAATTTATTATAGTTATCATTGCTGCTGTGGTGCTGATGCTTGACGTTTTTGATCATTTTTGTTGTTGCTACCATTGCTGCAGTTGTACTGATTTAATGCATTTGATTGTCCATTGTTTTTCATTTCTTCCGTTCAGATTGCAGGTTGTTGTTGATTAAATAATTTTTAATGGATGGTGGTTTTAATAGAAAATTGTGGAAAAATATTTGCATTTATTTACACATAAATTTACGTAAGTGATATGTTAGCGAATGTACATACATATTTATATATATATACTCATACTTATTTATATAAATTCACACATACAATTCATACTTATTTGTACCTACTTAAATTTACAAAAAACATTTAATTTTAGTCACTGTCATTAAAAATGTATACACTCTTATTAATCCTCTCACTCTACTTCGATAGATTTAGATCAGAAGAGATGCAGTTAGCTAAATATTTAAATGAATTTTATTGAGTTTTGGGTCTCACTGTCAATCTCTTTTACTCCTCCTCCGAGATGCTGTATCAGATCCTAGTCTTGAGAAGCGATTGGCAGCTGAGTCTGCAGCTTCAGGCCCTTTGTAATTTTATGGTTAACTTCTTTTGCAAAGTATTGAGGATTTGTTGGTATCTCTGTTCTATTCTCATTGAGCGACAGATTAATGAGTATTTCCGGAAGACTCATTTACCTTTCGACTTTTTGGCAAAGTATAAATGAATATCAGACCTACATATACATAATCAATTCGTCAAGGACTAGTGTAGAGGAAAGTACGATTGCGAATAGAATATCAATACGCTTAATAATGCGAGAAAGTATTAAAGGAACTATTTCGATATACATCGATTACAATAAAAATAGCGATATCGATTATAGTAATGTTGATTATGGGAGTGCAAAAAGGTACGACCAGATGCGGTGACCAGACCGTGTGGAGTCTTGCTCACGGCTGAAAGAGAGAGAGCTTTAGGGGGGTCACTCCGACTTACTCGGTTTAAAGATCCACTAAAGTCAGCAGCGTCTGTTTACCAATCAATTCATTAACCCTCGGACGAGGTCTCCCTTTTTGATGACGACCCCAATGAAATGAATTAAGGACTATGATTCGAGGCCATGCACCTGGAATGCCCGCACCCTTAATGAAGGGCTGGCATCACCACCATTTAAGAATGGAAATGGACGAGAAGGTAAGTCATTGGACCTTGCGACGTCTACTACTGCTACCATAAAGGAGCACACGTTCGGTGTCGGATTTGTGGTGGGAGACAGGCGTCACTCCAGAAGACGAGCGCCTCGATGCGACTTGTATCAAGGTGAGATCCTGCAACATCTCGCTGATTTGTGCCCGCGCCCCGATAGATGATGTAATCAAGGATCACTTCTCTGAGCGCCTAGAAAGCATCTACGAGCGATGCCCCCGTCACGATACACACACTGTCGGAAAATCAGTTTCCTTGACGAAACCTCCGCTAACGGACTGAGCCTGATCTACTTTGCCGGGGCTCAAAACATAGTAGTCTGTAGCACCTGGTTCCTGCACAAGAAATTACACCAAGCCACGTAGCGTGTTACCAGTGTATTAGACGTACGTGCACTCCGAGAACCGAATATCGATTCTTATCTTGTCGCAGCCAATATGTGCATACACCTGTGCGCACCGAAAAACGTGCACCTAAGTACACACGGAACGGTCGACGTCTGAAAGCTGTAATCGCAATAGACAGCTACTATGTAGCTTCGCTACTCGACTCTCACACCTGCTCACTAAGAGCAGTTCGCAACAAACCTTAATTCGAGAGCATTAGGGTCGTATTGCTCTATCACTACTTACCGCCATATGCTTTCAGCGACCCCGAAAAAATAACTGCTACGATGAGAGGGCAAAGACCTTGAGATGCTAGGTGGCAGGTAAAGCGTCCGAATTTTTTTATTTAGAAATCAGTTCCGAATAGTTTAAGCTGCCAATTTAAATCATTGTGAATACTAGTTTTTTAAAACACAAACTAAAACAAAAAAAAACTTTCTCCGCAAAAAGTAAAAACGCATTCAACAATACACACTCAATTCACTTGTATTATTATTGCGCTGGGGTCATAATATCAAGTAAGATTAAAAATATTGTCTATTGCATAGAAATTATCCTGTAGTTTCTAATCCTTTGATTCCGTTTTAAACTCGCATCAAATGCATGCCAAAGAAAACTTGGATTTCTTCGTCGGTAGGACGCTCTCCTCCTTACCATGCTCCGCATTCGGGCGCTGTGCTTTCTTTTATGATCTGCATGTTTTGAGAACAACCAAATTTTTTTCTTTTCCAATTTCCCTTTGCGTTTTGTCTTTGTTTGTGAAAAAGCAAGCGAAACAAGCAAATTGGAACACACCTTTTGCAAGTACCGTAGGTTCAAATGTCAGCGTCCGCGCTTATCGATCAATTTGGAACAAAATAACAGTTCATTGATATACAGTTATCGAAAAATTTGCAGCTGGTGATTATGTGTAGAATCCACAAAGTCCAAAAATATTTGTGAAAACAAGTTTTGAAAATGAAAACAAAAAAGGAGACGAAAAATGACAAAAAAAATCAATAAAAGCCTGAGGAAGACTGATCACCACTGGCGGTCGTAAATTAAGACAAAACAGGCTATCGAAAGATCAGAGACTGAAAAACGAACTACACAAGCAAAGAGCAGATCAACTTAAAATTTACGTCAATATTCATTGATAGCGCACAATCGGAATCGACTGCAAAGGCACGGCAATAACGCAGCGGACGCGTAACCGAGTTAAAATCAATGCTCGTACTATGCAGGACGCTTATAATGCTGTTATTTGTTGTACCTTTTTATTGCAACATCACCAGCTGCAACATGTGTAGCAACGGTGTAAATGCAACTTGAACGCAACTGCACTGCATGTGCATAATGTAGTTACATTCATATAGCAACCAGATTATTTCTTGATTTTTTTGGTTTGTCGAAGCTGAACCTTCTAGTTGGTTTTTGCGCATGCGCACATTGCCATTCTTGTACGAGTATGAATGAATGAATCGGTGCGTTAGCCGGCAGCTGTGTTCTGCAAACAGCGCACAATTTTTCACGCCTGCAACAACAACAACAGCAAATGTGATGAACGCAAAAACAAAGCGTTAATGCGAGCATACACACACACATACGTACATACATACATATGTATGTCTGTATTTATCTAAAGCAGTTAAAACAAAAAATTGCATACCAAATTAATGACAAAATATCTATCTTCTTCCGAGCTGTCTCGCAGCGTTCCACTTGTTGGTCGATCGGTCGGCCGGTCGGTTGGCTGTTACTTGGCCGTTACTTCGCCATTTCGGAAGTTGTTGGCCGTTGTCCGCTGAGTGGCGTTGAGTCGCGCCAATTTTTTAATTCGTTTGAATTTTTTGTTTCGCTTGCTTGCCATTAATTTGTTTTTTTTTTCGTTTTTTTTTTGCATTGGCGGGTGCACATTCATACTTCTTACATACACAACGTATGACACCTGGTATGCACATTTGCTGGTTTTGCGCGTCTGTCTGCTTGTCGCTTGTATCTCTCTGCATCGTTCGCTTGGGCTGGCTTGTATTTTATTGCTTCGATC
This sequence comes from Anomoia purmunda, assembly GCA_951828415.1. NCBI lineage: Eukaryota > Metazoa > Arthropoda > Insecta > Diptera > Tephritidae > Anomoia > Anomoia purmunda. The sequence continues at coordinate 26,328,154 of OX639996.1, read as the reverse complement.
GCCAAGCCACAAAAAAAAAAAATTCGTATACCTACACAATTATGCAGATACCCTGTCGGACTTTAGAGTAGATTTAAAGCAATTATCTAACTAGACCTATACATAGGTGATAGGTGATTGTAACTGGTGCATCAAATATTGCGTCTACTAAGCCACTATCTCCTATTCGGCATATAACTGAAATCTGAATGGATATTTTGAACTTGCTTCGGCTAAACACATAGTTGAGCGACACGCGAACCGAAGAGCAAAGAGTCGAAAGAGCAAAAAGTTGTAAAGCAAAGAGGAAAGAGTCACACAAATATATTTGACGCAAACTTTAGCGGTTGTTGTTTTGCTTTAATAATAGAAGTCCTAAAATGTGGAAGAATTTTTACCGCAAACAGCATTAATTAACTAATTAGTCAAACACCAACATTCAAAATAAAATAAATAAAGAACGAAAGATAGCATAGCAGTGGAAACCAAATATTTATCACATGTCGCATTGCTCTTTACGTGTATGCTTAGCCTAACGCCTGACCCATTTCTATCATGTGTTATAATATCAAGACATTTCAATTGTTTTCAGATTAGTAGAATTATGTTTTTCCCACGAGTCGATTACAGTCAAATGATTTTTATGCTGCTAAAAGTGTACCTCCACATTTACTGCCTCTTTTATGGAAAATGTATTTCAATAATTTAAATAAAAAATTAAACTACATGTGAATAAAAATGTAAATATTTTATAAAGATAGCAAAGGCGATTGGAAAAAATCGAATCAAAGAATCGCATATATTTCTGATCGAATAAATAAATATCACAAAATATCTAACAACTTTGATCTAAAAAATAACAAAAAAGTTTAAAACAATAATAAAATATAGTCGCAAAAATAAAAATAACAAAAAAGCTAACAAATTTGATCGAATAAGTTTTAATACAAAATTGAAGAGATTAAACCAAGGCAAATTCATATAACTCATATAGCAGCCGATTTGATTTTTTTTATTCACCTACAAGTATTTTGTTTTTGCGTTTGCGTACGAGCTTTCAATAGCCGTAAAAGCTAAACCAAAATATATGTGAAATTTGACAACCCTTGCGCAAACGCAAAAACATAATACATGGAAATTTCGTAGTTGTACTTATAACACCAATTTGTATGAATGCGTCTTGGATTAAACCATAATTTATTTTATAAAAACAATAAGCTGATTATTTTTAGGCAGTGCAGCAAATAGCAAGTTTTTATTTTCTGTTTCGAAATTCAAAATATCTTCATTTTAATTTAAAAAAATATGAAAAAATTATTTTTTAATATTATATTAAAAATTAAATGTTTTTTAAATGTATATTAATTTGTTTACCTAATTTATTTAAATCAACAATAATATTGGAGCTCAAGGCCAGTAATAAAGGAAGGGTGTTGGTGGGATATATGGAAAAAGGGGGAACTCCACAGCAGTTCACGATATAGCTGTGGATCATTGGCTACGTATTTGCCTGTACCCGGTTCGAGTCATGAAAGAAATCGAATAAGGAGATGTAGTGATCCTCAAAATAGCTATAATTTCTGCCACTCTGATTGTTTTTGTCTTTTTCTAATATTTTCGAAATAAAAAATGCTGACCTTGAGCTCAAAAATTGTAGTTGACATAAACAAATTTACAAAAAAAATTGTGTTTTTTTTACATATTTAATTTAATTCAATTTTATTCCAAAATTTGTGTAAATTAATTTTTGCAGTTCTTTACTATGCATTAGGGTGGTCTTAAAAAAAATCCTATGAGCGGCGGAGATCACATATAAATTTTGGTCCTGATTGGAGACGGTAAGGGCGTTCCACAATGGGGTCAAAACGTATGTCTGATATCTTCGATTACAGTAGTAGTATGTGGATAGAAAAAAATATGGTCTGATTGAAATTCGTTGTATTAAATTTGTTAAATTAAGTGTCACCTGGCTGCACGTAATTTATTTTATAGTAAAATTTTGGGTTCAGTTATTTTTATTAAGTCGAACATAGTCACTGTCCTTACTTATCTAAACTATAAGTATATTTGACCTATTTATATAACCCCTATCGATGGTTGTAATTTTTATACAAATTCTTTGGATTTCCTTTAGGGTATGTACTAAGTGCGCTTATATTTACATATAGTTACATACTTATGTATGTGTACGCACATGAAAGAACACACACATGCATACATATGTATGTATGTATGCATGGATATGGCGACCTTCTTCTGCGCTGTATTCATTTGCTATTTCAGTGTTACTCCTGCGTTTGTATGTAGCATGTCTCTACATCTGTATGTATGTATGTATGTATGTATATTTTCAGGCATGGCGGCGGCTTGTTGTCGTTTTCCGCCACTGAACGAATTGTACCAATAATACCTATGTACATACATACATATTGTATGTACATATTCCGCTTGTGTGCTCATGTGTGAGTGTGTTTGTTTGCAACTTGTGAACATCTGCTCGTTGGTTTGCCCAACAGTTATTGTTGCAGGCATTATTTGATTCCTTTTGCTCGTTCGGCTTTCCTGTTGTTATTACTGGCTTTATTGTTAACTTTATGTTGTTGTTTTAGTTGTGGATTTTGTATTTGTTTTAATTTTTATTATAATAACATTTTCAAGCGCTTTCTTTTGTTGTTATTGTTGCAGAATGACTGAACTTTTTGATAAATGAATGTAGGTATAGTTGCTTTGTAGTTGAAATGCTTTTATCTTTGTTCTATTTTTTGCGTTTTGTCAACAACACCAAAAAAAAAAAAATTATTTGTATAATAAAAAAAATTTCAACGCTTTCATAGTCTCGTTTGCAGTTCGATTCTAAGAATTCGTGGCTGCTATATTGCATTACTGTAATTTTAGGAAGCAATTTGTTCTTTGCCATATTCTATCAGTTGGAATATATTTGCTAAAATTCCTACTCTTGGCGAAGGTCCGTATTGGTGCAAATCAAGTAGTTGTTTAAAAAAAAACCCAGTGGAAACTGAAATTTTTATTATTGGATAATTCTAACAAAAAATAATAACTAATACTCGGGTATGTCGCTGAACTCGTTCCGGATTTGGTTTTTGTCGGAAATGTAAACTGATATCGGTTTTATATGATGTCGCGAAATACAATACCAATTCGTCTTTTTCTAACATGAGCAAAACCAAAAAAATTATTGTTGATTTTTGATAGGTTTTTAGTGCTTTCCTCTATAAATGAATCATGTTAATATTGAAACAAGAATTGCCTTTTTGTCGAATGTCAAATTTTCGAAAAACATAACGTGATATCCAAACAACACCAGCTATTGGTTATTTTCGGTAGCTTTAGATTATTTTTTAATTTATATTTTTTTAAATTAATTTGTGTTGTTATGAGGGTGTTTGGACGTTTGACATTCTTGCTTGAGGAAAATTTGAATAAAAGTCAAAAGTTTACGATGTTATAACCCCTTCAGTTGTTAATGAAATTTTCACTGAATGAGAATAAATGGAAGAATACCAAACTTTTTTATTGAAATGTATCGAAGTTTAAAAAGAAACAAAAAAACAGTAAAACTTAAATTCTCTGCTTGAAGGAGTCATGATACGTCGAATTGCCAAACGGCTTGTATGATTTATTTTGTGCTTTGGTAATATATAATTCGAAAATAATTCAAATCGGGCATAAATATAATTTTTATAGCAACTCAATACCAATGATCTAAAGGTGATAATTTTTGTTCAACGGCAGTTCTTATCACATTACTAGTTAAAGTATAAATATCTCTCATGACCTTTTCGAATCAGAACAATTTTTGTAATAGCTTCATTCCAGCGCCATCAGGTCAAAACTATTTCCCTTCCCGTTACTAATGTTATAAATTCATATAGCTTTGCAACCCAAGTCCACTTTTTCTTAACGGAAATTGTTTTCTGAGAAAGTTATGATTTTGCTAGTTAAGAAGTTGCATCACTCCAACCGTTCCGCTAGCATAAAATGTTTTCTTATTTCATCTCCCAAGAACTTATTTTACTTTTGCTGATTGATATTAGAATCTTATTTGATCCAATTTGTTTCTGCTGTGATGAAGTAAGTCAACATTTCTTGCCACGGGAAACGGAACGCCATCAAACTTTTTTGTGCTTGAGATGTTTTTTTTTCGACTTAACTTTTTAATGATTCCTCAGTCCAGTCACCGAGTAGTTGCTTTATGCCCAAAAGATATTACAGCTATCGATCAAAGTGTTGGGTAGAAACTAGGTTTCGTAATATTTCTATTGAGTTGCGATTTATTTGAGTTGGAAGTTACAGAACCACCAAAAAATCCAAGCACTTTTTAAGAAATCAAATAAGTCTGGAAAGAATTAATGGAACAGATAAAAATATTGACTTTCTCCCATTGGTTCAGAACTTGAAATTGTCCCCATACACTCTGCGATTTGTTTGTAGAGAATAATAAGGAATTTAGCATCGAACGACAATGAGTACCTGCACAAACGTGGAGAAGTCGACAGCGTAACGTTAGAAAAACAACCGCTATATTGGTTCTTTCAAAACCACTATATATGTAAGTAGATCATACAGTTCGTTAAAAATTTAGCATATTTCTTGTTGGCAAATAGAGAAGTTATCATATCTCCTACTTAGCTTAGTAACATTTTGAGCATTTGACTTACCTTCTTCTCAGTTAGTTTCTCGCACCGTCGCTGCTTACAAATTTGATGGCTTTTATCGTTGCGACAGGGCGCACATTCGCCGCAATTGTCCTTGCGCTGACAACCGATACATTCGCCGCAGCGTTTACGTTTCTTCTTCGACTGAAAAACAGAAGTCTAAATTTAGGCGATAAGCAAATAGTGTTCCTCATTCATATATTCATATCTTTAAACGTAAGCGTAAAACCCAATTCTTACCTGTTTATCGCCGTTGGTGTCGTTGCTATCGCCCATGCCCAGTGCGCTTAGTGGACTCTTAAAATTGGCAGTGCTCGAGACCGCATCCACTTGTCCGGGATTGCTCGGATCCACATCCATAGCACTGGCCTCAGACTCGGCGCTGGACTCGAGTGAATTCGCTCGATTTTTCCGTCGTTCTTTCTTTCGCGCATCCACCCGCGCAATCGGCGAATTCAGCACCTTTTCTACTTTGATTTGCATGGTAGTGGAGGGCGTCGTGTGCGGTGTATGAGAACTACCAGCACCTGTACCGCTAGAACTACCGGTATGCGTGGAGTGTGGAGTATGATATCCCGCAGCTCCGTTTGATGTATCCATCATAGTTACACTGCCACTCCCCACATCGACATATGAAGGTGTGGTCGGTGTGTGTATTCCCATTGGTGTAACATTGGCATTAGCTGTATTGATGTCCGCTGTGCTGAGTGTGAGACCACCACCATTAGCGTTATTGAGATCAAATGTTTGATTAGCATCTTTTTTGCCAACACCACCCATCGCTCCCAGACCACCTAGGCCGCCGCCGATAGGGGAGTGATGCGAGGAAAGAGGCGGTAGCGCACCAGGCGGTGGCGTGGCATAAGTGGGCGTAAGTGACTGATATAAAGGCAGATGATGGCGTCCATCGTCCAGCGCGACACTCGCTCCGTAGCCACCCATAGTGTTGGTATTAGTGGGCATTAGTGGTGCATAGCTGGCGCTGCTGCGATGATGTCCATGCGTATTTACCGCACCCAAATGGTGAAATGGATTTGCTGGTGGCGGTGGTGGTGCAAATGAAGATGTGGCTGTGGCTGCCGAGGGTGGTGTAATACTCGCTTGCAGGCCGGATAGTTGGGTCAGCGGTGAACCGATGCTCACCATGCCAGGTGAGCTAACTGAAAGACTAGCCGGCGACATGGCGACCGTCTGCAGGGAGGGCATTGACGGTGGCAATACTGCGGAAGCCATGGGCGTAATACCGTCGGGCATGAGCAGATCATTGTAGCCATGAAATTGACTTTGGAATGAGGGTAGCTTGGAGAAGGGTTCGAAGCCTGTGTTACCACCAAGACTACCACTACCAGCGCCATTTCCATTGCCGCTCCTGCCACCATTGCCGTTACCGTTCCCATTGCCGTTGCCGTTGCCGAGGCCACCACTCTTCAATGTACTGCTATGACTATGATGGTCCTTGGTCTCCATTTCCCAAGGACGAGTATAGTTATTATTGCTATTGGAGTTAGCGGCGCTGCTACTGCTAGTGCTGCTGTTGGTGGTGCCGTTCGATTGTGAGCTTACAGCCGAGTGCTGCTGCTGCTGCTGCTGTTGCTGTTGTTGTTGTTGCTGCTGTTGTAGATCATTATTGCTATTACTGTTGTGGTTGCTTCTATTGGTGGTGGCATTGGCGGTTGAGGTGGGAGATTGCTGCTGTCGCTGCAGATGTTGTTGAGCAGTGGACCGAGCAGGCGGAGGCTGAGGAGGTCGCTGTTGCAGTGATTGTTGTTGCTGACTTGTTTGTAGCTGTTGCAATTGTTGTTGGCGAGCATAATAATCCCAGTGATGCTGTTGTTCGGCAACCAACTGTTGCTGTTGTTGCTGCTGCTGCTGTTGCTGATGGTACAAGAATTGTTGTTGTTGCACGTGCACTGGCTGTTGTTGTTGTGGCTGCTGCTGCTGATGTAGTGTATGGGGCAGCTGCTGATGTGGCAAATATGGGTGCGCGTAGTGTTGTTGCAGTCCGTGACCAAAGTGACCCAAATGGCTGTTGGCGGTTATCGCCGCCGGAGCTGCTGATGCTGCTGTTGCTGACGTTTCTACTATGCCGCCGCTGGTCTGCGCAATTATTGAAGACGCCATTTAAGCCCCCCTTTCGGCATGGCGGGAGCCGGATTTGCTGCGGTAAGCGCGGCCACGCGATAACGAAAGTGCGACACCGAATGCCTACGTTAAGCCGAACGAGCGTTTACTATGCGATTTTGTGGTGAGAGCGCGTGAGCGAATGATAGCAAATGAGTGCTTAGTGAGCGGCGATACTCAGAGATTTGTGCGCAGTGTTCGTTTTACAAGCAACTATTTCATACGCGCCGCGAATGCTTGAGTTATTTTTTAAAAAAGCGAATACTTTTTTTTATTTAGTTTATTATTATTATGTTTTTTTTTTAAACAATATACATATATCATTTCTTTGAACTTTTGTACACTGGTGTTTGTGCTTTTCGTTTTTGTAAATTTTCTCAAAACTTTTCGATTCTTTTTAGTACGTTCAGAAACTGCTTAGGGAAGTTTTGTATGAAACTTTTCTTAACTTTTTGTTTTTATAATATGCTGGTTGTTGTTTGTTGTGATTTTGTTTTTGTTTTGCTTTTGTACACTTGAAATTTCAATTTGAGGTAGTTTATCCTTTTTTGTATTTATGATTTTCGTATTTTTGTTTGTTTTTTTGTAAACTGTTTTGAACTACGCGTCGTTTGTAATATTTGATCTAAACAATTTGAACTTTTGCTCACTGGTTGGGTTTTGAATTTGCTTGTGTGCTTGCGGGTGTGTGTTTGTTTATTTGAACTATTAACTGTAATTTATATTAAAATGATTTTTACTTGATTTTTAAGCACTAACTTCTCGCTCTGTTTGATTTTGTTTTCGTATTTTTTTTCTGCTCTTAGGTAAAAGTACAACTACATTATATTATATTTATATTTCTACTTTACAAAGTTATTTATTTATTTATTTATTTGCTTGTATAGTTTGTTTGTGTTTGATTAAGTTATGAACTAACTGATTTTGCATTTTAGTTTCATTTACTTATAATTGTATTGTTATTTCCATTACATTACATTGCTTATATTGTTTGTTTAATTATTTTAAGTGCGGAAATTCGAATTTTGTTTGTTTGTATTTAAATACGTATGTATGTATGTATTGTATAATGCAATATTTGCAAAAAATTTATGCGCTTTTTGTACTTTGAAGATTTGTAAGATATATATGGTATTCTTTTTTATAGATTATTGATTTGTTTGTTGTTGTAGCTTAAATGGATTTCCCCAGCTACTGAACTGCAATTGTAACTGAATTGATTTGTATGCTTGTATATTTATTTGTAATTTTTACTATTTATTTTTAATGTACTTGTATTTTTTGCTGAATATGCTAACGGTATGCGTACGGTATACTGCAATTGCTATTTAAAATTTGTATTTGTTGCTGTAATATTTGTGCCTTTTGCCTTTGCAATTATTACTTAATTATTTTTTGTTTTCGTTTCACTATATTTTATTTCGTAACTGATTTTTGTTTTGTTGTTTATTTAATTTTAAATAGCACAAAGTTATTTGTTTAGTTAAAAAAAAAACACGTTTTTATTTTATACAGTATATCTAGGATATTTTTTGTTTTTAATTATTTGGTTATTTTTCAGACTTTTCAAAATTTTGTAAATTTGTTTTCGTTAAATTTTACTACTAACAATTTGTTGAATTTTATTTTAAAGATAAACTTCTTTTTTATTTCTAAGTAAGTAAGTATATGTATGTATTTTATGTATTTTGTTGATTTGCGGCTATTGCGTTGCGAAATTTGTTGTGAACTTTTGTACTTTTTGGTTAAACTTGCTTGTCGGTTTGCAGCTTTATTTCGCGGGTTTATTTAAAAAATATACGTAAATTGAACTGCGCTCAAAATTTGCTGGTTTTCTATGATATTTTTGTTTTTGGTTTTTTTGTTGTTGTTATATGCATTTGCTATTTGTTTTTGTAAGTATGCAACTAATTAATTTATTTGTGGTTTGTTTATTAACTATTTGTTGTTTCTGTATAGTTATAATTACTTAAAATTAATTTTCAAAAAATTTTGTCTTCCGCTGGTTTGTTTGCTTTGCTTAAAATTGCTTTTTATACGTTACATTAATTTCGCTTAAAATTATTTTTTAACAATATAATTACTGTTAAATTTTCTTTGACGGTGCTATGAAAATTGAAAATTTTCACATACATATATGCGCAGAAATAATTTAATTAGAAATTATTAATATTATTTGCTTTTTGGTTTGGTTTGAGTGTTTCGCTTCATTAAAATTTAAACGATTTATTTAAAAACATAAATAAGTTAATTAAATTAGATTTTAGAATTAAACAGATTTTGTTAGCTTTTGATTATTATGTCGTTTTTGGAAGTGTGACCTTTTAATTTTTTGCATGAAATTCCTTCCATCGACTCGGATAAATATCTGAAAGGAGATGAATAGTTTGAATTTTTTATAAATCGGCAGTACTTTGAAGCATTAAATAGGTTTTGAAAATTAATTCATAAAAAATAAACAAGATTTTATGAGAAAATGCTTTCCAAAAATAAAATTGTCCTAAAAAAAAAGGACATGGTAGTATTTTTGTGGTAGTTCAAAAAAACCTATTTCAAAACAATTTTTAAATCAAGTAGTGTCGTCTTTTTTTTAAATATGGGTGTTTCATAAGAAAGTCATTTTTTGAAAAAATTATTTTCCCTAATTATTTTCGAAAATAAAAACAAAAAATACATTTTGTAGAAAAAAGATTATTAAAAACTAAGATTTTTACGAAAAAGAAACAAATATAAATATCTGGAATTAGAAAACAAAAATTATTTTAAACAAAATTATTTTATAAATCATATTTTACAAAAACAAACTTTAAAAAAAAAATCTTGAAACATATTTGCGCTGATTTTAAAAATATTTTAATTATTGATGTTTCATAAAAATATATTTTGTAAAAAAAATTTATTTTCCAAAAATATCTTGAAACTATACATTAAAAAAAAACTTATTTTAACAAAACAAATAAAGCAAATTAATAGTAAAATATTTTCGAAAATCTTACAAACTTTGAACTTAATTTTTAGCTCTTCACTATAAATTAATTAGATCCTTAAAGTGACAGAATGATTACCCCTAACCAAAGAGAATAAAGGACCTTAATTTTTATATTGAAATTTTTAATTTTCCATACATAAAAATGGTTTAAGACTTAGTAAAATATTTTCGAAAATCTTACAAACTTTGAACTTAATTTTTAGCTCTTCACTATAAATTAATTAGATCCTTAAAGGGACAGAATGATTACCCCTAACCAAAGAGAATAAAGGACTTTCATTTTTATATTGATATTAATTTTGTTTACAAACATTAAGGATGTTCAAATCAAAACAACGTGCCTACCTAAAAAGATAAAAAAGAGTTGCCCAAAACCTTGATAAGATCCAATACGTAGATGGTTTTTGAGAGAAGCTTTTCCAATGCGTCATTGCTTGCCGTTTAATGGACCTATTTTAGAAAATGGGAAATCAGCTAAGAACTATATAAATAGATATGTAAGTATGTAGGTAGAGCAAAAAGCAGGTCAGTACAAATAAGAAGAACGTCAATGCCGATCATACTTAGCCAGCGAAAACTCAGTATGGGTAGAATACAATAATGAAAAAATATCACAATTAGGGAACTCGAGCGAAAACTCTGCACTCCTGTGCAACATTTGAAAGGAAACTACAACACTAAGAAAGCATCCTATATGTAAGTAAGTACACTTTCAGTCTAGCAAATGTATTCCTCACATATGTACATTACTTACATACATACATACATCCATGCATTTACATTGACATATGCAAGTTTATGCATATACATATATATATATATTTTCTAGTTTTTCGCGGTTCCTTTTGGCAAGTTTTTATCATTGTGTGCAACTTGTGACATTCGTAAGAACCTGTCGTGCTTCTATACAGAATTGATATATCCTGCTGCAGCTTTTCAGCGTGAAATACCTACACAAATACCTTTAACGCTGAAGCGGAACATACTACTCGCGCACTCTTACTGTGGCTGCTCTTCCTCGTACAAGAAACCGAAGGGCAGGATGCATTGTAATTATGTGTTGAATTCTCAATACAAAATTTTTTAAATAGTAGAGTATAAAAAATGTAGAATGAGTGCAAAAAAAGGAAAATATGCAGATGGTAGAGGAGAGAATAAAGAAAAAAGAGAAAAGGAAGACAAGCGAGGTGGAAGAAACCAAAGAAAAGTGAACTATATATTGCATGTACATATATCTATTTCAACAAATTTTGTACCCCGATCAAGAACCTGTAAGGAAAATTTTCTGGCGAAAATTACTAACTAATTTTACAACTCAATTTAGTGCCCATATTTTTGTTACCTCTTATGTTGGAAGCTACCGTACCCGGTTGTGTAACGTTTGCATACTTCACCTGGAACGCCTGGAGTTCCAAATATCTGTCGTGGCAAGTAACATCAAAAATTATAGGAAATCTTTGTTCTAATAGCGCTCACCCCTCGTTGGACAATGGCGAACTACCGAGTGAATTTATGTCATGAAAAAACATCTCACAAAAATCATCTGCCGTCCGGAGTCGGCGTAAATTGTAGGTTCCTCAATTTGTAGTACAACATCAAGAGACATATCACAAATTGTCGAAGAAGTTCGACCAGCTATCGAGCTAAATACAGAATGTAAGCGCCTAACTGATATTATTATGTGGATAACAACCAATCGATGGAAAATCAGTGCAACTTAAGAAAATTTACACTTCAAATCGATTAAGTTACCAAAAAACTAAAATCATTCATTTTTCATATATAATATTGCTTTTTGCTTTGTTAACATCAACAGCTTATAGCATTACATAGCATTGTATATGACGGCCCTAAACTAGAGATGTTAGTTGCAAAAATATATCAATATATTTCTTTGATTTTTTTACATCGACTTGGCTTATTATTTTCGTAATGAGCTGTTGAATCGAAAAGCCATAGAAATCAAAGAATTTATGGGTTGGAGTCATCAGGAATTATCTCTCAATTTGTAGGTTTCATTGAAAAACTCTTGATCACCGGACTGTTCTCCACTTCAATCGATATTATGATTTCTAGATATAACATAAAACACAATTAATTTTTCTATGTAGCAAATATGGGGCATAATCATAAGAAAATCTTCAAATATTTTCTCATATGTGAAATTTGATTGGGTTTCTAAAAGCTTTGGTGCAAAAGTAGCACGTTGAGTTTCGTTGTCATCACTAAGGTACATAAATAATATAAAGGTCAGAATTACATAGTTAGGGCAAACGAACGTAAACGATTTTCTGTTAATTTTTTTGAATTTTCCACACTAATAATTTCAATACACGTGTATGTATACCATTCCGCCCGATTTCGTGTTGGCTGCTGGGAAGTGCGAGCCTTGAAAAAAAAAATCCCGTTGAGTTTGAAAAAAGTCATCCCAATTGTGATAAGAATTCTACAAGTCTTTTGATAAGAACTGTGAGACAGACAAATTTTTTAAGTTATCGATATTTATTATTTTGAAACTTATATTATAAATGGCTTTTCATAATTTTTATGAGTGAGGACAATTTTTTAAATCAACAGCAACTTTTATTATGAGGCTTATATTATAAAAGTCGCTGCATAGTAATTATAATTAAGAAGCTTTTTTAAGCCTTGAAAAACGGAATTATTTCGGGACCCAAAATAAACTCGAACTAGTCAAGAAAAGCTCTCGAAATGGCCCCAATATTACTTCGAAGTAGTCACGAATCAGTCCTGAACTAATCCCGGGATGATCCTAGAAAATTTCCGTTCTTCAAGACTTACAAAATTTCTTCTCACTCATAATTATTATGAAAAAACTTTTATAATATAAATCTCAAAATAAAAGTCTTTGAAGATTTAAAAGATGTTGATATGAGAAAACTTTTATACATAAGTCCCTTCATAAAAGTCTTTGAAGACTTAAAAATATTTATTTCGCTGAAAACTATTATGAAAAGACTTTTATAATATAAGTCTTTGTATAATGGCTATAATAATTATCAATTAATATTAGTTAGCGTTTACTCTTTTCTATTTTGAAGTACTTAAATAGATATATTTTTAAATGTATTGTTTTACAGAACCATTTTTTTATGAACGTATTTTTGTGGCAGCGATATTTAATTGAATACGGGTGCAAGTTTTTGCATATTCAAAGTATTTTATAGTTAGTTTACATGTGCGCATTAGCATGCATTGAACTCTATACCTACAAATATACATATATCGTGCATATAGTCAGTTTCCTAGCAAAAACGCAAATGCCAAAATATTGCAAAAAATGCACAACAACCCTTTTAACGTAGAATAATGGCGATACACCCCTGCAGCACTTCAATGCAATTTTCTTTCTCACTATATTTTTCGGTACAACCGAAACGCATAGAAATTCAAAAATTGGATTAGGTAAACTAAACGCAAAAGAGACAACAAACACATATTGTATATGTACATTCTTCTAAATTTCGTTAAATCAAAAAGTGCCTACGTTAAACCAAAATGCCTAGGAAGCTTTCAAATAGAGAAGCGAGTTTTATTATTTAACGTCAAAACTATAAAATTGCCGCTAGCGATATTTATTTTGCATTCACATAAGTTTAATAAAAATTTAGCTGATCAAATGAGGGGCATGTAGAAAAAATGGGTTGGTGAATACAAAAAAGTTGAAGTAAAATACATACATTTTTTTTTTTAAATAAATTAAACAAAAGTAAAACAAAGTTGAAAATATGAAATAAAATGAAAATTTATTAAATAAGAAAAGTATGCAAATATGGATATTAGACATGCGAAAAAAAGTTAGCAATTACTCACGTAGTTTAAAGTCTTATTTCAGAGGATTTTTGTATCTAACAACAACAAAAATCGATTTTTCCCATGCCTTTTTCATCGACTCAGTTGAAATGTGAAATATACAAAAACAACTTAACAAAATAAATGAAATGAAATTATAATTATCAAACAAAACTAAATTGAACATAATTAAAAGACAAGATATCCAGATATTTAGAAAAAATGAAATCAAATTTATGAATTAATTATAAATTAAAATTAATAATAATAGTTTGACGCTTACACCATAGCTTGATGTTTTTCCGAACTTGTCCTATAATATATGGTGAGCGTCGTGATGTTGTAACACAAATTGAAATTTATAATAAAATTAATTATTGAAATTAATTTAAATTAAATTATATTGAATTAATTAAAATGAATAAATCAAAATTATTATATTGGGTTCAGCCAGAGACGTTGACAAATTAAAAAATGATAAGTAAACTTTAACGGTGACACTCACTAAATCGATCTAATTACTACAAAAATTCCCAATGAATGAAGTTTTTGAGCTACAACCATTTGTTTTATCTTTTAACGCGTTTTCGCAATACTTTTTAAACTCGTTCAATTCAAGTTCGAGTATCTATTATGCAATCGATTTAATTCTTAGTATATTATATTTGGTATTTGTTGTTTCATATTACAATCCTTCGTTTTTTTATTGGATAATAAATACAAGTGAGTTTGCCTGGTTTTAAGTGTGTTTTTTAACACAATTCCGCCATTTAGTTGGACCAATAGAAAAGATTCTTTAGTTTGAGAGACTTTTTGAATTATCTGCATCCAGGCACTCTGGGGCGGCACTTCCGCACTGTACCTCCGTCCAATATTCGAAATTTTATCGAAATGGTTTAAAACTTACTACCCGCGGAGATTTTTGGGGTCGTTGATTACGCGTCCGAAGTTAAATTTTAAAAATCCCAAATGTCCCATCTAATTTGGCGGATAATATTCTGGCTTGAAACTTGTTACCCTATAATTTTTGGGTTCACTGATCACGCAGTTAAAGTTAGATTTCCAAAATACAAATGATCAATCCGATACGGACGCAGCATAAAACTGTCTGTATTTAGCCTACATAAATTTTTCTTTATGAAATATTTACTTTGTAAATCAAAAATAGCAACTCTATCTTTCAACGTGGTTTTTCAGGAGCCTGCAGAGGTTATGATTTGTTTTGCATGTGGATCCGGAAGCAGGAGAAATAAAAACAAAAAATTAATAATATAACCAGCGTTTAAAACAACTGAAACTGTAAGTTTTTGAATGAACTGCTAAATTCAGGTCTGTAAACATTACGGTACCTCTAAATGACAAGTTTTTCAATTTTAGTTGTGAATTTTGGTCGCTTTCGGATAACTTTCATTCATATTTGGAGAATACGTATAAGACAAAAAACATTTAATGTTTCGCATTTTAAAAATTTATGGAGATATGTGGATAATATATTTGAAAACATGCAATGCATTATCTTATTGTTTTAATTTCTGAAAATCACGATTATTTGGGCAGTCCCACTATATACAAAAAAATTGTTCTGCCACTTAAATTTAGTTGAACTTATAAAAATTAGCTACTATGTTAATAAAAATTATAAAGAGAAAAAAATAAGCAACAACATTCACTAATACTACATACATTGACGAATTGCCTAGCACAGAAAATAGAATAGGAATAGAGTGTCAATTAGAAAATATTTACATACAATGTATATTCCAAATCAAACAACTACAAGCCCGTAAATCTTTCACAGATAGATGGAAGGAATATGACAATACAAACATCAATGTTTTATGTATTGTATATTTCATCTACATATGTATGTGTGTGTGCTCATACGCATATACTTACCTACTGACACATAGCTGAGTGTGAAAAGGTAAAACTGTTGCTTTGCATTTGTTGATATTCTACTTCAGCTCGCTTAATGTTATCTTATCAGTGCTGAGTAAATGCCAGTGGATATTTAAGCTCCGTTAAAATCAACTACTTCACTTTTCAATTTAGCAAAACCAGCAGAGACCAACAGCAAGCAATGCCGCTAGCAAAGATACACACTATAAGTGTATACTAGATATTAAAAAAAAAAACACACACACACACATTTCCGTTTCACGCTTTTATACCTTCAAGATTAATTCATTTTCGAATACACAGTCAAAACTCACAGCGAGCATTTAGATAAGCTAATTTTTTTTGGTAGAAGTGAGAGCTGCTATTTCGGAGATCCCCACATATCCTCATCAGACTTCTTTCTGTCTAGACTATACCAGGCTTTGAACCATGGTAATCGGAGTTGCTAGGCGAGCACGCAACCACTTAGCCACGCTAACCGCGTGAAAGTTGCGTGTTTTCTCATTATCCCTCAATTGAAATATTTTTTATTCAAATAAATTTTTCACCAACTCCTTTTCAGCTTTCTGACAGATGAGTTTCGTTTCTAAAGTGATTGTGTATTTCATATGATGCAGAAAACCATCCGCCCCCACTAACTGTTTAATTTCAGACTTTTTCCTCAAAAAATTTAATAAAACAAATGCAACTATTTGCAAGGGAATCTATTAAAATATAATGAAAATCCCACAAACGAAGTGACCAAATTTATAAAATAACCCAGCCTTTTGTTATTTCCGTATTTAAATCAAAAACTGGTTGTTTAACAACTTAACGTGTTATTCTAAATATTTTTTATTGAGTTTATTTACTTTTTTGTTTTGCTTACTACTTTTCCATACACTTACAGGAGATTTTTAAAGCTAAAATTACAGATTCGATGAATTTTACAACAATCTACCGTAGTCATTGGCGCACCCAAGGGTGAGAGGGATTTTGGAGTTCCCACTCCTACCAAAATTTGCAAACTGTAGTACTATCTTGAAATAAATTTTTTTTAAACTTTTTTTTAAATGAAATTATTGCAAACCCTCGCCAAATATTTTTCTTTGCTAGCCATTGTATGCACGAATATCACTGTTTTCGATATAATCTAAATCGAATTATAAAAGAATTTTTAATCAACCAGCCCTATATTTTTCTAATATTATCAATATCTGATAATAAATAAGAATATTTTGAATAACTCGATTCTAGCGCCATCTTACGGACCCGTTCCTCGTAAAAGTAGTTTTCGTCGAACCCCCATTATATGTTTCCAGCAACATTGGTTCATAAATCGAGATTTTCTGAATAATTCGTCTTTGGCGCCACCTTTTGCGTTTTTCACAAAAGTTGTTCCTATCTTTACCCAAAATCGAATCATAAATACGGACTTTCTGAATATCTAGAACCCTGCGCCACCTAGTAGATTAAAATATGGCCTGTGCTCAGGTGCCACAGGTGTAAGAAATATACTCTTCAAATTTGATTGAAATCTGAATATCGGGGTTTGAGTCAAGTTGTCACACAAATCGGCTATATATTTATATATGTATATACTATGTGTTTTTTTTTTTTGTATAATGCGAAATTTGCAGATCTGCTGAATTCCTTTATCAAAACTATTGCTCTTTGGTTCTTAGAGGTGGGGCAGGGGGCGAAAACTGGCACACCTCTTTAAAAAGCCTCAGTCTAAATACTCACTCCTTGCCGTCTACTTTTCTTAAATAGATGAAGATGGGATTTCGTATTTGCCCATTCTATTCAAATTTTTGAACCAGTCAAGTTCGGTCAATTAGGTAGTATGAGGATTAATGTACTATGTTAATGCAGACTTCTAGCTAGACCTTTGTACGTACATACATATGTATGAAAACTTGCCAGAGAAATATCAAGGTAGACACCAAAAATGAAAATACATTTGTCGTCGATTTCTTTGGCTCCAGTCTTTCCCAAGAGCTCATTTTGAAGCTATCATTGTAGATTCTAAAAAAACACCATCCAATGCATCTTGCACCAAATGAGGCTGGAAGAAGGGAGTATATAATGGGAATTTTTCCTTATGTTGAGGGGGCTTTTGACAACGATACCTTGAAGAAGAATGCTGGCTGTGAGGACGGCTGCTGCACCATGACAGAGGTTGAGAGAGGATGCCCGCAGTGCTGTGAACTCCCACCTTTTTTACGGAGTTTGATAGTAAACTTCGATTTAACGAAAATGCTAAATTTCGTTCACATCCAAGCTAACGCGGAAGGTGGTTGCGTATTAGCATCAGGAAACTCTCTGGAGGAGGACTGTGACAAGATTGACGCATGGTGTACTATGACGGGTCTCACTGTCAACCCGAGCGAGATAACCCCTGTATTTTTAAAGGGAGAAAGAAAATTGACAGCCAAGCTGATCTGTAAGAAACAAAGTTGAGGCTGAATTCTGTTAAAAAATGGGATATTTGCTTGAACTCATATGGGTGCCGCGATACTGCGGCGTTAAATTGGCTAACGGCAGTGCTCTGAAGTATAGAATTGCGCCGCAGCCAAATACAGGGACAACAGTTACTGTTAGGTACATCAGTGATAAATAAGACGCATCATCTGACTGGTGGATAAGGATAGTACAGAGTATTTCCTCTGTATCATGCTTGTGTCATGCTTTTTTCTAAGCTGAGATGGAGCATATTTGGATCAAATAGAATATTGATAATATTAAACATTCATTCTTTAACCCTAAACAAGCTTCTCAGATTAACCAAAATTTCTTGAGGATATATAGAGCTCAATCCTACCCTGTTATCTAATTTTTGTATGCTACTATGTAGAATTCGGCTTGAGTCGCACACGGATTTTATCCGAGAAGACCCCTCGTAAAATTTTCTGCCGAATACAGCATTTAAACCCTCTCGCGAAAAAAAAATCAAGCTGACTTTTGCAAATCTATTCATCGAGATCTAAAGAAGGTGAAACAATTGATTAGTAGTTCCATAGAACTTCACATAGATGGCGTTACAGCGCATCGTACTACACTGATTTTCTCCACACGTGACGTCACAGCCGACAATCAGAGTACTCCTACTCAGATCCCTCTCTGTTCAGTTAACTTCTCTGGATGATTTACTTGAAACATTAAATTCAACGCGAAAATTTTTCTGAGTGCACAACATGGTTTCATAGTTTTTCTCCCTTAAATACCGGTTGAATAGATAAGGCTGGTTTGGTTATAAATATGTATGTACATTTGTGTATGTGCGAATATGGAGGGCTGCAAAAATTACAAACACATTTAAGCAAAGCAAGTTTTTGTATGTAAGTACGTGTGTATAAAAAACTTGGCCACATGCATACAAAACAAATAAACATTTGGAACAATGCATGCAATTGAATAGTAAATTTTAAGCCAGCAGCGCCAACAACGGCAACAACGCCAACAGCACACCAGGAATTGACTCAGCAACAGCAGTAGCAGTAGCAGTTACATCAAGAGCAATGACTATTCGTCCAACGACCATGGCAACGGTCGCAGAAAATGCATGTGCACACACATTTATGCGAGTATATGTATGTGTGAGAATTTTTTTATGCAAAAACCAAAAAACTTTTATAAAAATCGCAGAAAATTATTAAAAAACAAAGTAAATTAAAAACATGCATACGTACTCCAGGGGATATATGATAAGAGGGGAGACAACGTGAGTAAAGTAAATAAGGCAGGTAAATAGTAGCAAGCGAAGTAAGCGCATCAAGGGGACTGAAAACCCGCGGGGAGAGCCTGCAGCAACGGAAAAAATAGGTGACTACGAACTTGCAAATAATTGCGCGGGCAATGCGGAGGGTGCGTTAGATGGAGGGGCGTAAAAAAACGCGCATCGTTGAACGCGAGGGTCTTGTGCGCAGCCGCTTGCGTCATCATCGTCGAAGTGCCAAATACCGCTGCACTTGTACCCGGCCAGTTACTGCAACGTAATGCAAAGGTAAATAGTAAAAGGGAAATTGAGAAAAGTGTGGGGGAGGGAGGGTTGGAAGGTAGCATTACATTATGGCAGCGGGTTTCTACGCTAGAGGTTGTGTGCAGCGGTGCGGATGGAGGCCAGCAAATATGCTTACTCATGCAAATGTACATACATACATACATATATTTACACTAATATTCATACACCGACACACTGAAAAAGAACGCTATGCGGCACAAAACTCTCTCACCAAGCTAGCTGCATAAATTTTGTTCCCTTTTATTGCTAATTCTTATGTTGTTGTTGTTGCTGTTGCTACTGCTGTTTCTGGGCACTGCAGCCAACCGTTTGCTCATGGTATGGCATTTTGCGTGTACATTTTTTGTTGTCGGGAATAACCGTTGTCGCTAACTTGCTGGAGTGTAGAGCAAAGCGAAAAGTTAAAGGGATTGCGACTAGTGCAATGGATCTACTATGGTGCTGTTTCAAGTGCAACATCGGAGGGTGGAGGATGCTTTTAGCGCGTTATGTAAGTATACGACATGCGCTGGGTGGTTCATTTACGTGGTTTCTTTTTAAGAGTAACAAAAAGAAACTAACAACAAAAAACTTGTTTTCGATATTTTCCATTGTGTGACAACTGTATGGCAACACAGATCGACTCGAACTTTATTAATATAGATTTTCTGAAAGTGTTCCTATCCAGTAATTAAACACTCAATGGATTTGCTCGAACTTTCATTATGACCTACTAAAGTTTTCCTCTTCCGTCATTAGCTTTTTTTAAAAAACAAAAGTTAAAAACAGTCAAAATATGTGTCTGAGCAAAATTAAAGGTTAATAAATACATATATAGTAAAACTTCACGGGGAAATACTTTCCTACAACGATTCAAACCATTTAGAAGATTAAAATATTCTCGAACATTTAGAAGTAACAAAAAAATGTAAAAGTTCACAGAAAATAAAAAAGTATTAAATAAAATATGTCCTCTTGAAGTAAATTTTATTATGACCTATGATTAACATTTATATTGCAAGTTAATAGAATTGTTGGCCGAAAATATTTTCTCTAAAAATTTCACTATACATGTCCCGATCCTTCTCTGCTCAGGTACAGGTTTCAACAAAACAACTTACAGTGGGACTTGTATTTCACTATTCGATAGGTGTAATTTTAGAAAATACCATGAAACCTGGTACGTTTTGGAGCTGTCATACAATGCTATTGGTTTTCTCCCATTATTTATGGAATACGATTTCATTCATGTGGCAGCCTCGGCTGGATTTCCCGAAGCAAATTTTTTTAAGATTGTTTTCCAGAACCTGGTGATGGTTTTGGGCTCTATCTCATGAATGGCTTAGTCGATATTCAGCTTACATACGTGTCTGAATTGGTAGTGGATTTCTCGCAAGGCATCGGTCTACCCACAAGAAACAATTTAACGGTGTCGAATAGCAGCTGACTCACAAAAGATCGATGTATTCAAAATAGCGTTTATGGCACCTCTGTAGCGCTCACCGTTGACTGAAATGGGATTTCCAGTAGCTTTTAAAAAAAGGCCAATGATGCCACCGCTCCGAAGTCAGCACCAAACTGCAACTCACTGAGAATGCATTGCCTTCTAGTCGATCACATGTGGGGTTTCTGAGCTAGTTACAGCTCAAACCAACAAAGGATAAAAAGAAAGCCATTATATGAACCACCCTGTATGCTCGTAGTACAAACCCCACCTACAAATTGCATCGATTTGCATTGCGCTCTTGCGGCAGCACGACCGGCAACTACGTTTATTTTACAACCCAGAAAGCCGCGATATTGCAGTCCTCGCGTAGCGCCGTTGCAAGCCAACTCTATTTTCAATTTTGTTGTTTTTTCAGTTTCAACACTTGAAGTTTACACTTTTCCCTTGCATTTTTTTTTGCATGTTACCTGCGTGCATTTACGACGTTTCCCCCTATCGAAGCATTCCCTGCCGCTGCTGTCGTTGTTAGGGGAACCAAAATGCAAAGAAATTCCCTTTTTTCCTACCAATCTACCAATACGAGTAGTATACCCATTTTTACCTTTACCATTTTGTCTCTACTCCTTTTCATTTGCACGTTCATTGCTTTGTTATTGTTTTTGCTGTTGTTTGTTTGTTTGTATTTTTGCACTTTTTACCTACACGCTTTGGTAATTTTAGGTGAAGGCAACCCACCTTGCAAGTGCACATTACTATGCAACCGTGTGCGGGTGTGTACACACAAAGACACAAACATACATGCAAAATCATCCCATATTGTGTTTGTATGAGTATTTAGGGAAATGTGCGTGCATTTGTTCTTATTTACTGGCTTTCTCGATAACTCCGAGTTTGGAACAGTTGATTCTCAAATTGGGTGAGCATGTCAAAGGCATTTAATTGTTAGTTGGTTCGTGCGCATACAACTAAACATAACTGCGTATAAAGGGTGTTTTTGTAAGAAGTATTATGGTATTTAGTGTTTGATAAAATTACGAGTGTATAGCCACCGCGATAGCGACTTATGAAGATCATTCTGTCGGTCAAATTTTGCACCACTTTTTCCTTAACTCACCCATACGGCATCCCCATATTGGTTTCCAACTGATTTTTTTAGCATAGATCATTGACTTGATATACTGCCCGAAAACTAGTCTAACGTAGTCAAATAACATGACTTAGGTGACCAATTGCCTGGTCCATATCTTGATATGATTCACCAATAGTTCTCCTCAATATAGTGATAGTTTCACGCGATGCATGACTTGTTGGAGCAGTTTGCTGAAACTATTTTTACTCAGACGATTGATATTGGCGTTAGGAACCAAAAAGTTGCTGAAGGTAGTTTGACTGTAAAAATATGGTCTGTAATTTTGCCGCGCAGAACGCGAATTTCGGAAACAAATATCTACGATATGAAAGCATTGTTCCGGTGTAAGTCTTTCCCTCCAGGAAATTCTGTACCCTGAATATTTTTGTTATAAGGCAAATTACGTGAGTTCGAGGTATTCTTCCTGGGATCTTGGGTTCTACCAAAACCAAGTAAAAAGAGAAAAGGCGAATAAAAAATGTTTAAAGTAAAAAAGCATCAACAACATCAGTGATTGGATCGGAAATTAACTGATATATTAATAATTGTACACCCAAAGAAAAAAAAAAGTTTCCATATCAATATGTGACCATTGTCGATTTTTTTTAAACACAAACTCTAATTAAATTAAATAAATTTGTTAATATGGTAAGCATTCGCCTATATTTAATAATTATAAGTAATTTGTATTAAGATTGAGGTATTTTGTTTTGTCCCAACTATACCAAACTCAAAAGATTCTACAAATTGTTCGGTTTGAAAAATTTCAGTACTTACAATCACTAATAATACCCAGAGCTCAAACTGTTGCTCTCTAGCTCAAAGCAAATAAAAAGTGCTAATATTTTCAATGTTTTCTTTAGAAACTCGTTACTTTTACGACCATCAAACTTTTGCACTACAATCTTTTTTTTATCTGACGGAACGTCAATCTAAATACTGTACCTATTTACGGTACCCTTCAAAGGTATTACTTTGAGATCCATTGAATCGGTTCTAAAACTATGCCAAGCAATTCAATGAACTCAGTTTTTTTCAAATAAAAAATATACATCTTTTTTTGTTCTTTTCCAATTTTGATTACTTAAATTTGAGTCAAATCTCAACTGACCGTTTTCTAATTTTAAATATATAATTAAAAAAAAAAACAAAGAGTTCATCAAAAATTCTACGTTTAGAGTGAAGATAGTCTATTACAGATTCACGAGGCACCATTACATGTACAAAGAATCATTATTTGGTGTGGTTTATGGCACGGTGGAATTTTTGATCCATAATTCTCTCATAATTTAAACTTCGGACTGCAGTTGCGGCCAATATTTAAAAGATATAATCTTAAAAAAAAATTTATTAAAATAATGGTTTTTTTTATGGTTATAAAGATTACCAAATTAAATTAAATTGTTTGCAATTTTAATCAAGAAAAGGGCCTAGGTTAATATCCCTTCTTCCATTTACTTATTGTAATTATTTTTTGAACAAAAATTACATACGAAACCCGAGATTTTTTGTATCGAAAAAACAGCGATCCCGGTATTCATATCCCTAATACGTTCATTTATTCACATAGATGTAAATGCGTAGTTGGGTTCATTTACCATTGTTATGGGCGAATAAAATAGGGAGCTTTCATTTTGATTCAACTTTATTTTCAATTAATTTTCGAGCAATCAACAACGGAGATATATGTACACACATAAATGTTTTACGGATGCAGAAAAATATGAATGCATATTCAATTCTATACTGTTTTCAGAAATTGTAGAATTTGGGCATTAGTGTGCCGAGTTTCATTTTTATTCGTATGTACATATATAAGTATTAATGTGTTTAAGTGTACAAACTGAAAAGATTGAGGCTTTAAAGTGTTGTTTGATTGCTTAGAGAGAAGTTTTTGAATTGCACTACATATTTCATTTATTTCCTTTTTAAATGACTTCGATCGCACGTTAAAGTTGGAATTTAAGTTGATAATTTACGGCTGTTTTCTACCAACCGATTTGACAATCTGAACAAAGAACAAATTTTGGCAAATTTATTTGTTGCATTTAAAGTAAATTATTAGTACTTTTTGGACTAGATTTTGAACTCTTATTATTTGCTAATTTTTTTGTATTGTCTAAAATGAAAACGGCTCTGTTATGGAGTGTTGAAAAATAAAAAACTACACTATTGGGGATGGGCTCTAGCAAATTTCTGTTATGGATCAAATTCGTTTTTGTTTATATCATATAATTAAGTAAATCTACACTTGGTGAGTTTCTGTAAAAAAAAAACCACGAGTCGAATTGACCGACAGCAATGGATGATCAGTAAGAATACTCGATTGAATTGGTTACTGTACCAAAGTGAAATGAAATATTGTCGATTATTATTCTCACTTGCCTTTGAGCTGGTAACAACTGGCGTCCGTATAATCTACAATTTTTTCGAATTCTTGCAGAAATGGTTTCTAACATGTAATCTAAATACCGTCTATGTACAGCAGCTGTATGTTCGACGGCGTTTAGACCTTTTATGATTATTCCATTTTTTCAGTCGCTTCGTAATGTCAAATGGATCATTTTTTCGCCAATATAACAACTGTGGTAAAAACTGTGTTGTCTTTGGCATTGCCTAAATGTCAAAGATCTATTCAAAATTATTATCAAGTATTTTTAGAAAGAAAAAATATTCTTGTTTTTATATATATCATATATCATATAATGTAAATTAATGAGAAGATCCCGTAAATTTTACTATATTCTTATTGAATTTATTAATTAAGAAAACTTTTTAGTTTTGAAAGACCCCTTTTTAATTCGAATTTTGCTTATAACGTCTTAGCATATATGTATATGTATTTTGTAAATAATAAACCCTATATTGTTTTTAGTTTAATATTATGAATATTGTTCTTCGAAATTTGTATTTTCGAAATGACAATTTTTGATTTACTTATTTATTGTTCCATAAGTTTTCAATGAATATAAGTAGTTTAAAAATTTTTTTAAATAAACTATGATTTCAGAAATAAAATATGATTTATGAATAAATGTTTTCCAAAATAAAGAGATTTCCAATAGGGACGCTACAAAAGTAGACCGATTGTGACAGCAAACGACGCCAAATTTTTTCCCGAAAGATATACGATCCAACAACGAGTCGAAATTATTGAAATTTACTACCGAAATTCGGAGTCATTGGCCTCAACTTTAAGAGCGCTGCGTCCAATTTATGATCGTCGTCATTTCTGCCTGAATGGCTTCGTCAATTAGCAAAGTATGCGTTATTGGACAGGCAGCAATCCACACGTACTCCATGAGTCAACATTGCATACCGAAATTGGGCCGTACTTCTTCCGTGATGATCAAGACCAGCACGTTACTGTGAATGGGAATCGCTACCGCTCAATGATAACCGAATATTTTTTGGCCCGAATTGGATGATATGGACTTGGACAATATGTGGTTCCAACAGAACGGCGCCACAAGCCACACAGCGAATGTCACAATCGATTTATTGAAAACCAAGTTTGGCGAAAGTGTTATCTCACGAAATGGCCCAGTCAATTGGCCGCCTCGGTCGTGCGATTTGACGCTGTTAGACTATTTCCTGTGGGACTACGTCAAGTCTATGGTCTAGTCTATGCCAACAAGCCAGCGACGATTGATGAACTTCGTACGAATATCGAATGTGAAATTGCAGCAGTATCGGCCGATTTATGCTTGAAAACCGTCGAAAATTGTGTTCAGCGTCTGGACTTCTACAAGCGTGCCCGTGGTGCCCATGCAAAAGAAATCGAGTTCCATACATAATGGCATCGAATGTACTTTCACAGGAATAAAGAATTTAATTCATATCCCAAACCGTTTTTGTTTTATTTAAAAAAACTTTTGTAACGTTCCTATTGAAAACCCCTGCACATATCTTTATACGTCTCATACTACGCTTAGTTTAGCAACACTAGTTGTTATAGCTGATGTTTGATAAACAAATATGTATAACTTTTTATAATAATATATAAACACTTAAAATTATTATTATCTATAATCCACTTTAAAAACTTTAGGTGACAATAGTTTGATAAGATAATCGGCTTATGAAAATTAAGAGGAGATTCTATTTAAAACCAAGATCTTAGTGATATATGTTATTATAAAGATATATCCAGTTGTAATAAGAAAGGCTTATTATTAGAAAAAAATAATAGAGAAATCCGTTAAATTTTGTTCTAATTTATAGAGCATTTTAGGTGATATTTTCGCTCTGTGCAACAAAATTTCTCAATGAAAGATTACACATGCGTTTTTGATCTAGTGGCACTATTGGAAAGAGTTTTGTATCATATTATCTTTGAATTTTTTGCTCAGCTGCTTTGAGTTTGAGGAGTTGTACGAGTATAACCCACCATTGGCGATTGATAAATAACCTTTTTTTTTTATATCAACCTGTTTTTCTATTAACTCTACCGCAATATCATTTGCAAATCTGCTGTAGGTCAGGCCTCAGGTAATTCTACGTGAATAACACCGTCATAGACAATTGTCCATAGCATGAGTCCGAGAGATATGGATTATAAACCTAGGTATGTACGCCTGTACCCTAATTCCAAGTGCACACAAATTGAAGAACCAAAATGAAAATTCGTGAGAAGTTGGCAAAGGGAGAGATGGAGTTTGGCGGCAAAACAAAGGTTATCACAATAAACTGTAACCAGAACATGTATGTATGTACATATGCATGAGTGTGTGTGAATGTGTAACAAGCGTACAACAAGCTTTTACGAAAGCGCATACATCAATTTCAAAGTTGCAAACATTCTCAAGGAGACACTAACGCATACATACTCACATTCATACCTAGGTATGTGCACATGTGTGTGTTCTCTATATATGCGTACAAATTAATGTATGTAACTGCGTATGAGTGCCATTCGTGTAATATATTAGTGGGATATTTGTTTACTTTTTGGGGCCCATTCATAAATTTGTATTCGTTGGCGGCAAATGTTATTAATGTAGTGTGGCTTAGTTGTGGGGGTCATGAATTTGAGGCGCCAAACTGTGGAGCAAAAACAACCGGCACCACAACAACAGCAAGTCAAAAGCAAAAACGACGACCAGCAATTGTAATGAAGTTAAGAAGAAAGGTGAAGATGGGTGCCATTAAGGTTTGACCTAGTATCAGTTGAAATTTGTTGAGTATTGCGCTACAGCTATGTAGAACTTGCCATAAATGTGAATGAGTGGGCGGGCGGCTGGTGGGCTGGTGGGCGGTCGAGCATTTGAATGAGGATATTGTGTACATATCCTGTACGTTTGCTTTTGAAACATGCACGTTCGATAAGTACATACATACATATGAACGTTGTATGTGTGAGTGAGTCTTAATGAATCCCTCTTTTAGAGTGACGGAAGTGATATCGAACGCTTTGCGTGTTTGTCGGGCGTTGATTCGTTCATTCACCCATACATACATACATACACTCATACACACATACACGCATACATGCACGTACGTATTGCGTGGCTTTGTTGGTTGGCAAGCGTTTTGTTTTTGTCACGTTTTCGGTTTTATAGGAGACTGATTTCTGCACGTCACACACTCCCGTTATATGAATGGATGGCGTAAATATAATAACAACAAAATTGAATACTCGCAAACCAACATTGTTTGTGGCGCTTTTTTCCGTTACGTGCCACATTTAGCATACCACATGCTGTTGTTGTCAATCGTTATGTGATTCATTAATTTTAACCGGATTTTTTTTTTTCGAAAGCAGTCGCGCTTGTAGGAACTCATACGACCACAAATAACAAGGATTTTGTGGCAGAAGCTTTTTATTGATACACTCTGCTCAGATAGGTATGCAAGTGTGTGTGTGTGTGTGTGTGTGTGAGCATAAGAATGTGTTTGTGCAGCACACATTTTGTGTTATAATTAAAGCATTTTAATTTAACACCTCGAGTGCGAACTTCCTTCCAAGTAACAACCATCAGCAACCAATAACCAGCAGCCAGCAACCGGCCCAATTTGTGTAAACGCTCGCGGGCCTTATGCGGGTGTTGCACATTGTCGCACTTGCCACACACGCTTAGCGCTCGCATGTGATGGGTTATTGCTGTAAGTAAGCGAAAGCAAACAAAGGGGAAGGAGGATTATGCAACAACAAATATGTATGTATATACTATATGCGTGTCCTGTTCAACTTAGAGGCAGGCATATCGCTGTACTTAACTAGAAGGGACATAAAGAACTGATGCACATTGGCGCACAAAGGACCCTGCATTGGCACTTGTGCGTGCCTTAACCCTCTTTATGAAGCTAAATTATGTGTATCACTTTAGGAAAGGGTTTGGGTGATTGTGTGCGAGCTGGTACATATTGTCAAGTCCGTTGTGGGTCTTTGCTGTTGATTGGCTGCAACTCAAATTGGGGGCATTAAGGCATACGACTTATTAGTGGATTGATATTCATAAAAGTACATACATACATACTCAATTAAGTATTTACTTATTTATGTACTGCTTATAGGCAATGCCGTTACTAATTTAATACTATTGAAATTGTGAAGTTTATTGTACCGCAATCTCTAAACGATTCTCTTCTACATGCTTTGTACTATCGATATCGAGTCTCTTTGTACGCTCTAATGTTAGGTTAGGTCCGTAAAATTAAATTGAGAAAAAATGAAAGAAGTATGCTTGGAGTCCGAACGCGCGGCGGTAGACAAACTTTATAGAAAAAAAGGAGAAGGGTTACATATTATCTAATATTTATGGTTATACAAATCATCTACAATTTTAATAGTTTCTTTGCTCAAAATTTATTATTATTCAATTTATTTACAGTAGCTGCTTAAAGTCCGAATACACTACATTATAAATTACTTATTTTCGTACAAACTACTTTGCCTAAACCAAGTACGCCCACACTTTTCATTCCTAATTTATCTTCACAACTCTGTAGCCACAGGGTTGTTTAGTCCTTTGATCCAGCTTTACATTCTCTGGCAAACCAAATAATTGCATTGAGAATAAAAATATCGAAATTCTATGTAGTTGCCCAATTTATATACCTATAGTTTTTTGCCACAGCGCTTTATATGTATATATATATACTCGTATATATGTAGTTTTTTTCATTTCATTTAAATACGTGAGCTGTCTCTCACATCTCTACTCCCGTTTGATTGAGCCCACAAAGAGTGATAGCATTCCCCTCGCATCCGTTTCTCCGATACACGTAAGCAGGGGTTCCCCCCTTTATTGCAAACACTACAAAAACCAGCACCACCAAAGCTCAAGTAGCCGACTTTGTGTTGCGGCATTCCAGGCATTCTTATTGGCAAAATGCAGTATCGCTTACGTTGTCATTGTCATGCCACATGCGCTTGCGCCGCGAAATTAGCAAAGTGTCCAAGTGTTGAAGTTCAGGCAGGCAGGCTGGCAGACAGAGTTGTAAAACACTTTGCCGTTTTCTACTTGTCATGTCAAATTTAAGGCTTCCTTTAAGCAGACATATGCATTTCCTTAAGTTTTTTATCTTTTTCTTGTTGCCTTTCGTTATTTACAGTTGCAACATTTGTAGCCATTTGTGTATTTAACACATGTTTGTATTTGAAGGAGGTAGCGGCTATTAACTACTTCGTTTGCATTTAAGCCACAATTGCAGCTGGTAGCATGTAGCAAAAGCGATATTATTATTGCAATAATTTAAAGATATTTATTCTACTTTGTATTTGTAACTTCCGCTTTGAGTTGGGTCTTAGTTGCATACATATTTAGTCACCATTCTCTTGGTTTCCATGCTTCTTTTATTATTTTGCTGCCGACTAAGTGGTAACTATATTGTGTCATGTTGCACGAAGAAAATATGTGTAATAATTCTGATATTTTCCACGTGCTGCGGAAATACATAGTTACATACATATATAGTTTAAAGTCAAAAGCTTAATTAAAATGTGACTTATAAGATAAATTTCGAACGTTTACGTTTATAATTATCAAACAGTAACATTTTTTGGCATGAGTATAAATTTGATAAGCAACATGGACCACAGTCCTACGAATATCGCTTTACTAGCGGATAGTCAAAATACGTTACATTTACGACGACATGGGTTATGATGCTTTTATGGAAATCTTTATAATACGTGGCACTGATACCTGAAAAATACGGAATCCGCGCGCGAATAGAATACATATATTCAAGTTGGGCCCAAAACTGTTTTAAGCGATACCGAAAACATTATTAGCCGTGTTGGTTTCACGAATCGGTGAAGCATCTGGTATAAATTTGCATCTACACAGTTTTTGTTTTTTCTCCAATGCAAAGATCGCGCATCGCAAAACGACGAATATACATTAAAAGTGCAAGCACGTCCGCGTACATGTCCGTCGTTTATGCACTGTTTAAAACTGGTACAATATCTGGTATCACCGCACTCTCGATCGCCGAATCTAGCTAGCTATCGTTCAAGGCGAATTTAAAGAAGGTAATGGCATAAGAGCAGCTGATTTGATTTTTTTTATTCACCTACATGTATTTTGTTTTTGCTTTTGCGTATGAGCTTTCAAAAGCCGTAAAAGCAAAAACAAAGTGTATTTAACTTTTGACAACTCTTACGCAGAAACAAAAACAAAATACATAGGAATTTTGTAGTTGTATTTATAACACCACCTTGTATGGATTCGACTTGCTATCGTTGTTGTTGCTTGTACAACAACAATTTGGTCGAACGCGAGCAGAGAAGTGGCGAATCCAATTCACCTATTACTTAACTCTTATATGTTAATTTTTACATTGATAGCTTGACTGCGAAAGTAGATGGAAAAAAATAATAGAAGCAAATATATACCAGGTTTGCTGAAATAAAATTTTAAATATGAGCAAATAATTATGAGCTAGCCTAAACAGAACAGAACATAACATTGATGATTGTACAATGACAAAAAGCAATAAATAGATCAGCACCTACTTTAAAAGCCAAGCGATTATTTGGATACCGCGCTTTTTATAAAAATTTAAACATTTCATAACTACACTTTGACGCTCTCACCCGTCCTCCATTGTTTTATTTTTATATTTCTTTGTAGGCATTAAAAAATTGTTACTAAAATTAAACGAAAATTATGAAAACATAGCCATGGTCACTCTGTTACAAAAGGCATCTAAATTTGTTGTACTGCGTTAGTGCACACAAAGTCAAAAATTATTATATAACTTTATCATTCGATAAATAAATAGCGGCTTATGGTTTTGTGGATTCATCTCAGCTTGGAAAAGGTTTATAATCACGAGTGAATGGACTTTTGTTGAAATGTTGTCAATTCTACTCTGAGTTAGACTTAAATAAGACAACATTAAATTAATTACAGTCTTCTCATTTTATAGTTTGAGGAAAACTTTCGACTTCACTAAGGCCCAGTTTTTCAATGTGATTTTAACAGATAAACTAAGTTAAAACACACAATCTTTCATAATGGTCAACTATTTCTCAAGTGCTCGTTTTTGCAGTAGATCTTAAGATTTTGAATCAATCAAAAATTTCTGTATAGAAAACGAACAGTGGGCAATTTTTTGTTACGTACTCATATGGGAAATGCAGTAACAATAAGTAACAATTTTTTAACCACGTAAATAACCCAATAAAAAAGTACCAAAACTGCTATCATTTTTGTGTGCATACTTTCGGGCTAAAGGTGATTAACAGTTTAACCGAGATGTGGTGAGGAGCAGGGCGCTTGTCTTTCATATATTAAGAATATCAAAATTTTTTTGAGAAAAGGAAACGTCAGTAGATTCAAACATTCTAACTTTAACTTTTTTTAATACGCCTAAGCTAACCACTCAGACTCCTGGCGACTTTGTTGACTTTGGAAAAGATGCTAAACTGTACTATTCATATAAACATTTATTTACTTACACTAAACTAATTTTTTTTTTTTGTTTTCAAACTTTCAGCTCCTTCACAATGTCAGCCAGAGCATTAAATTCGTAAGTATACCTTGACAAAACAAAAAAACAAAAACGTGATGCAGCCAGAAGTGATCCACCATTTCGAATATATCGCACACTCTCTCTCCCACTCCAACACATTCGCTCGATTGCCTTGAGTGTCAGGGTGTGAGCGGTAGACATTTGCATTCGAAAAATTTTCCAAAGTGGAGGAAGTTTATTTTTAGAGTTATGCACCACCGTTACTCTATGGCATATAATGTGCCGCACGCACCAAAAGCATAAATTCCATTGGGGATGACCAAGAAAACTCGGAAAGCTGGGGTGCATTGGATGCGTACAAAAATATGTTAAATATATATTTGTGCATGCACTCCATTGCATAGCGCATAGTGCAACATAGTATGTATGTGTATGTGCATCTGCTTGTGCTCATCATCTCGAAGATGCATGCGTCTGATATTTTTTGTGTGCAACATTGTTTTCTATTTGCCCGCCAGCCCAATGTGCTTGCATGCAGCGAGGTGTAGATTTGTTTGTGTGGGTATGGTTTGTATGTAGGTGTATTAAGTAGATATGCGCCACATTTGCTACTAAAAATAGTTGGCAACAAAATGGAGTTGGAGTTGCTTGTGGTGAAGTGTAGTGATGGTGCAACTGCAATCTCATTGGATAAAAGTAAAGTTTCAACATTGAAACTGTAGTCATTTATGAGACAGACAAATTGTGGCAGCGCGCGTTGTGTCGTGGTACTTATTTGTCGTACCTATTTAAAGAGTATGTTGGCTTGCGGCATGTGGCATGTGGCATGTGGCACATATGTATGTATCTTTGTACGTTTGTATGCAGCAGATCAGCCAAAGTTTCTGCTAAGCAAGCTGCGATATATGGAAGTGAGAAGTAGAAGGAACTCTGAAAGAACAGAAATAATGTGAAGGATTTGCACTTTTCCAAGACGGCTAAATGATTACAAGTACGCGTCTGCATAGGGGCAAAGTTATGTAAATATTAAATTGAATTATATGCGGAAAATTGTTTGGTTTTCTTCTAATGTGTTTACAAGGCAACGATCCGCAGTATGATCGGCGACGCCTGTATATTTGTATGTACTTTCTAATGGTATTA
Organism: Anomoia purmunda; assembly: GCA_951828415.1. Lineage (NCBI taxonomy): Eukaryota > Metazoa > Arthropoda > Insecta > Diptera > Tephritidae > Anomoia > Anomoia purmunda. The sequence continues at coordinate 26,295,052 of OX639996.1, read as the reverse complement.
TCAAATAGAGTTGAACTTGAACTTCAAATCTTCTACTTGTTCCTCTTAAATTGTACATACATATATGTATGTACATATGTATTTGATTATGGGTTAGAAAATACAAATACCGTTTCCTTATTTAGTTTGATAAATACACATTTCTCAATTTTTAAAATTTTTGAAAATTTTTTATTGCGAGCAAATTTGTTTATGTGAAACATTTTTTATAGCTGAGTATAGTTCCGCGTGCAAAAGATCACACAAATACTGCCAAAATCGTGCCACTTTCCCTAGCTATCAATGTTAAACTTCTGACCAGATAATGACGGCAATCGCAAAGGATTTAAAGACTATGCACCTAAAATGTCCGAACCATTAATTTTTCGTAGGAGTGAGGCTGGCATCACTTCATATTTCTCACTTGGTTAAAATGCTATCTGTCAAACAGACGGTGTATGGTTGTCGTTAACAACTCACAGTCTTATTCGTTTATCGCTTCACCTGGTGTACCCCAGGGTAGTATTTTGTGTCCTTTTTTGTTGACTAATTTCTACTTAAATAAATAAATAAAATAAATCACCCGCATTTAAGATATACCATACACTACGGCTGCAGGGTAACGCCTAGCAAGGTACAGACGTTCCCTCCGGTAAACTACGTGATCAAAAAGTAAGCGCTTGCTCATCGATGGCATTGGCAAATGCCCGCTAACTGATTCGAATAATTAGCTTTGCTAACGCTCGAAGCAAGATAGTGTATAACACCAGGTTACATCGTAAAAGTCCAACAATGCCGTGAGAATCGAGAGGAACTATCTATGAGAAGAAATTAATAGTAAATCCCCAGCAAAAAGCTTAAGATGCCAAACGACACGAAAAACGCTGGAAAATGCATGCAGTAGATACGGGGAATTACCGAAAACAGAAAACAGAAAATAGCGAAATAAATGCTCATAATATAGCATACAAGGCGAATTCATACCAGATGGGGTTGAGCGAACAACAACAAAAAAGTGCATTAACAAATTGTTCGCACAATAACAGTGAGAATCGGTAAGAATTACAACAAGCACATAGTTTTGACATTCAGTCCAGCAAGCGAATTTAATCAGCTGCTTTCTCAACACCACTTTATATGATACATAGCATACTTACAATAAAAACAAAACATTATCTGGATTTAAGAAAACTGGGAATGAAATGGCGCTTCAGAAATACTTACTAATTTTGGAGAAAAGGGATTTAATTTTATTTGGGTTCTTATTCATTTTAAAGACACTTTAGCTCAAGCTTTACATAGGTTATTTTTTTCAGTGTATAGGATTTCATATTTTCACAATTTTGTTCCCCAAGGCGACTAAAGCCTCCAGATAGTTTGCAAACACCAGTGAATTCACCTAATCTTAAAGAAAATAATCTGATTTCGGTGATCAATCGACTGGCATATTTCGACAAATAACAAGTCCATTTAAAAGGGTAAAAAAAGTATTTAAATATTTATTCAATTAAGGTCCCCGACATAATGCAAAATCAAAAATTTTTAGTGCTCGCTGTGGAGGGTAAAATTATTGATGTTCTAATTTTTAAAGAATTAAGAAATCAAATGAATCAAATGGTTGTTGGATTAGGCAGCCACCACCAATAACAACGTATCCCCGAGCGTCGCAGAACCTTCGGCTTACGGTAGACCGAAACGACGGTAAGTGGGTTCTGGATGAATCGTCGTGTGGCCACCAAGGCTGGAAAATGCTTATCAAAATACTTCTCAGGTGGCTCAATGGATGCTGGATAGAAGCATTACGTCGACCGCTGGCCTGCGAGGGATTCGGCACTTAAAAAAGAAGCAGTGATCTTAAGAAGGATAAAACTCCCTAATCAAGAAACCTAGGACTGGGTCACAGCAAAGTCGCTAAATAGGCAGTTACTATGGTCCTAGGTGTCATTGATCACGGCAAAGAGGGCGGCGCCATTTTCAGAGAGGAATGTATGCGTGTGGCGCCTGCTATCTCAGCTGTCTTTTTGAAAGTGGTCAGGGTGCATCCTGGTCCATTTCTAAGTTGCGAAAGTGCTCGCTGGTGCTCTAATCTCTACCAGCGTATTGAATTGCCTGATAGGTTCGCAATACTGTACTTATACATACAAGGCGGCTGATACATTAGTGTGGGAGGTCTAGAAAGTCGCTTAGCTTGAAGTCGTGGACAACAGAGACCAACCTGTGTAAAAATGAGTGTCTGGTTATCTTCTGAGCCTTACGCATCAGAGTAGATGCCCTCAAACACTGCAACTCTCAACTCGTAAGATTTTAAGGGTTCAAGGAACCCAATATATAAATATTGATCTGACATCAATCATTCGATACATATGTATGCACTGCTGTCCCATATTGCATTCCTAATCACCTTAAACCGCAAAGTTTAAGTTCGCTATGGAGACGCCAGATAGCACTTGGCAACATTCCGAATTGCCTAGACAAATGCTTTCGTTTGTTGATCGTTCTACTTCTTAAATAGGTGCATATATTTTGAATAGGAATTTTCAAACATTCTTTGCTCTCATTCTATGCATTTTTTAAATAGTTTATTTGTAGTAAAACTACCTTCTACAAAGCTCGTTTCACTCCCAATCCCCTCAGCTCATATCGACATTGCACGAGTGCCAACAATCTCACTCGTTGTACGCATAGCACCGTTACTTTATGTATATCGGTATTGTGGGAGCGCGTATCCACGTTTTATGCACGTTTTAAACCCACTCCTACATAACGATTTCTTCGTCTTTTCTAGTTCATGTTCTTCTTTATACTCATACTGTGCGTATGTATGTACATATGTATGTATGTGTGACGTCGCACTTACACGCTGACTGGACATCCACAATGGTTCGACAAGATACACAAATAAATACATATTAACATTTCTATGTACACACACATATTTTGCGTGCATATATTTTTTTTTTTACATTTTGACTACACTCGGTACTCGTTATTTCTTTTGCGCCAAAAGTGCAACGCCAAATTGGAGCCCAACTTCTGAGGTGGCGGCGCTGCGGGCGGATATGTAAGAATGGTCTGACAATGGCGCTCTCAGTTAACTGCCTTCCTAGTTGATTTTTCACTGTCAGCAGCATCGTTATTGTTGTTTTTGTGGGTACAATGTGTTTTAGATTTTTTTTCGTACATACTTTTGTAGATATGTATGTAGATAATGTTGCTGCCGTAGTCGTTGCGGTTACTCAGCTTTATTATTGGCTTTATGAGATGAGCAACAAGCACACACAACAAACTCGTCGTAGTCGTCAACGTCACCGTCATCGTCGTACTCTTCTTGTTTTTTTGTGTATCTTGTCCTTTGTCATCAACGTCATTAACAAGAAGGCAGCAAACGGCGCGCAAGCTCACTCACTTACATTTTAACCAAGAAACGGTAGCAAATTGTTTGATTATCTTCAAGTTGCAGTTGTTTCATGTTTTATGGTGCTTTATTTTTTTATAATTTTTTTTACTGTTTTTGCTATTCTATACTGCCTGCTTATTTGCCTTTCGCCTTCACTTCAACTTTGCTATTGCTTCAAACAGTTTGTTTTCATTTTCCTCTTCCTGTGCTGGGCACATTGCGGCACTACAATCTTTTCCGCTTTTTATATTATATTTAATTTTTTTTGCTTATAAATACTTCTTTTACTTTTTGTTTTTTTTTTGGACAAAGTGTGTACTTTTATTCATTCTTTTTCTTTTGTTGCATTTATTTCTTTTTTTGTTGTGCTACACTTTTGTCATTGGCTTTATATTCTTCGGCTCATTTTTGTATTTTTTCTGTCGAATTGCGCCAACGCATGCGAACAGCCGTTCGTTCGTTCGTTCGTTGATTCCTCAAGAGGCCGCTCTATTTCTGCTCAGTGCTTGAGCTTTGCAATTTTTCGGTTTTTATTTTTATTTTTATTTTTATGTACATATTTCATTTAGGTTTTTTGTGCAAATTGTAGCTGTTGCTGTTATGTTTTTTTCTTTTGCTGTTCAAAATGTGACTTTGATTGTTGTTTCGACTGCCTGGCACACAGATACATAGCGCGCATTTTTATTTGATTGTATTTGTGTGGTTGTTTTGCTTACGATACAAGCGAATGTTTGCCGACAGCTGCTTTCCTGAATGCCTCTCTATTTATACTAACAAAATCTCGAAAATACAAACGTAAGTACAGCATATACAATAGTAAGTATATGAATGGGTGTGTGTGTGTGCGCGCTTATTTGCAAGTTTAGATGTGTCATATTGTTTATTTTTGCATGATTTAATACTTTTGTCTCATTAAAAATATTTTTATTTTGCAGAAGCTCTTCATACGTTTCTTATCTTATTTATGTGCATACTCTCTGAGCCCAGATATTTGGATTCTCTGAAAACAAGACACGGTACGTGCAATAGTCCTTCAAAGCGGTTTGCAATTAATTAATTATTTGCGACATTATTGTATTTTTAAATATTCAGTTTTCATGTTAAAACTACTTCTAATGCAATGTAGAACAAAGTCTTGGACACGATACCTCTTTTTTAATGGGGTCTGTGGCCAGCAGTATGAGGCCTCTGTCAATTACTGTAACGAGGATGATGGTTTTGCCTAACTAATATCCTCTAAGGTGCCAGGTCGATATGAATACGAACTAGAGTAAGAATCCCATCATCGCATCACAACCAACGGGAGTTTGTGCCCACTCCCAAAAAGAAAATAAAGATGTTGCTGTCAAAAATCACTACGATATAATTTTTGCTGAAGATGGCACTCGGTTGCATATATCGGACGATTCATTTAAGGCGAAATTTTTTCAGTAGGAATTGACGAGTGCCTCCATCGAACATTCATGGTATTTCCGTTCAGCACTATTTGCAATTTCGTTACACAAAGAATTAGGCTAGCCGCATCCAGAAATTATGCAGGTGCACTACAAAAATCGATAGATGCATAGGAAACTCGATTCGTATAGGAATCGAAGCCTTCCGAGTCGTCAAATTTTCAGCCTTTGGGATCTTTAAAAGGTCGCCCGCGCCATGTGAACGGACTTGCTGGTGCCTCAAATTGAAGATCGTAATCTTGACGGCATTTTGTTCCAACCGAGAGATAGTGAAACCATGTGAAAGAATTCGTTGAGCAGTTAATTTCATGTTTCGAACCAGTGACCAATTCACTGGATCATATCTGAACACATTTGTAGACTACTTTTTTTTACGACTACGCGAAATCCAAATGAATAAGCCGGCAATGACTGAGAAATTTGGGAAATCGAACTTCAGAATTTAATAGAAAAAATCTTTAAAAAACAAATAAAAATAATGTTTCTTTTGTTTGGTAATAAAGTTTATCCGATGGAATTGAGTTTTTTTTTCGTATTTATAAATTACTGCTAAATGAATCACCCATTGTAATAAAATACTTAGCGAGAAACTAGTTTCGGAAGCATACGGTCATAATGAAATCGAGTGTATGAAATAAATAACATGGCATTGACTAAATAAAGTTGCTGCTTTTCCATGCAATTCTTAATCCATAAAACTGGATATAATCCTTCAAGTTATGCTTGTATGGTTTAGTTGTAAATAAACTGAAGTATTTTTAGAAAATTCAAAACTGTGTCGCCAAAAGTTATCATTATATCCAACAAAAGAAGTTCAAGAAAAATTAGTTTAAATTAAGAATCGGTTATTTCGGTTGGTAGCATTTTACTGGCAAAATTTAACTACAGAATTATTGCTGTAAAATTTTTTTGTACTCAAAAAATCAGTAGATAAGAAATGAAATGAGGGAGGGAAAGACATGCCCGCCTTCGCCTTTGTCTTTGTTCTAGTCACAAAAACCAAAAAGAGAAGTTAAGTTTCCGTTCTTTCAATTGAATGGTCATATTAACAACTTTGTGTACAAAAGCGTAGTAATTTCTCGTTTTCAGAACGAGAGTAATAAACAAAGAATCAGACTTGATTATTACTCACTTCGTACTAATTAATATATTTATGTAATAAAAATCGAAACACGATTGTAGAAAAAAGTCATTACGAATAATTGATTGGGATACTTTCGTGGAATATAATACTTTAAATTTTTACTAATTTTAGCTCCAATTGTATGGCAACTACATACTAGGAAATTCGATATTTTAACTAAACTGTGCAACAAGGTTGTATTATTAAGTTTAGTAACCTCCAACAAATAAACGTAGTATTCATAGTTATTAGTATTCTGTTAACTATTATTTTTTTGTAACAAGACAACATAAAAAAACTTCATAGAAAGCAAAAAAAAATCATACTGTGTTTCCATCGCAATTATAAAATTTATTATAATTTAAAACTTCCAGCAAGGGGGATCCATAGAAGGTGATAGCAAAATAATCAAGGCTAATCCGTTGTGTATTTTGTATGTGTAATTTTGCAAGCGAAATATCAAAATCTGAATTCGCCCGGTATTGTCCATGTATTTTGTATGTGTAATTTTGCGTGTGAAATGCCAAAATCTGAATCTCAAGTATTTTTTTTGTGTAAACAAAACAACCCAGCGAATTGCGAAAGAGGAACAAGCATTCATCGCATGGAATGATTTCACCTTATATGAATTCGCCATGATTTCCATCAAAATATTTCGAAAAAATTTTTAGATTTATGATTTGAAAAAACCTCCAAAACAAGAGTTTTTGAAAAAACAAATTTTTTTAAATGCATTCCAAAACGTCTTCACAAATGATAAACAGTTAAAGCTTAAAAGGTATGCTTAAAAATATTTAAAAATTTGTTCAACTAAATAATAATTCGATTTTTGGCGATGGTTTTAAACTTTTTTCATAATTAGTTTTTTGAGGTGCATATGTTCAAATCGATTCAAATCACGTAAATCTAATATTTTTGCAAAATATTTTGGCGAGTTTAAGAATATAAAAAAAATTATAATTGCGGTAGAAAACCCCAACTAATTTTGGCGAGACACCCTGACCTCCGGTGTCCATTCATAACTCTTTGATTAATTTAATCATTTGTTCCTTGAAAACACGTTTCTTACTTCCAAATATATTTCTTTAAATCCAAGTTATTTACATTTCATTTATCATTTATTAACTTTAAAGTAGTGGGATAGGTTTAGCTTTCGATAGAGAGAGCATGGTCGGCGGTTTCTACTTAACTTGAATAAAAATAAGAATCCAAGATTTTTTTGACGAGTACTGAGCTGTGATCATATTTTCCCTCGCTATAAATAAATCTAGTATCGTTATTTAAGTCTTGGGTCCAGATTACCATAAACCAATTTGTAATAAGAAATTTTCGGAACAATAAGTGCCTGAATCAGTAAAAGTTCTATATTAAAATCAAATATATCTTGAATAAGCAATGATTAGTATAATCTATGTATATAGGTGAGATGGTAAGTCGATTTAAAACCAAGACTCATCACCACAAATCGGAATTTCAGCTCCGTATCGCCCAGCATTAAGGATAGCAAAAAGATTAATCGATACAGATAGTGACTGATTTTTCGCAATTTTTATACTGGGTCATTTCGATTTGGCCCAGTTTACGATTCTTCTTAGGTCATCATTTAATCTAGGGACAATTACAAAATTACAATTTACAAAAACACTAACAGTAATGAGACCTAGAATCGAACATTGTTGGTATCTGAGAAATAGTTGTTCATTAAATTAAGTGAACTAGAGTTGAAACCAAAGTAATGCCGGAATTTCGAGATAAGAATGGCATGTCTAAGCTCTTTCAAGTGTTGTAAAAAAATAATAATTAAAAAAATTAAAAATGCTCATTCAAATATGTCGATTTTAGAAAAAGCTGATCTTTTAAAAGTGTCTCAAGAAATTTAGGTTAAAGCAAAATATTAAATTGAATCGCTTAATATTTTCTTTGGAAAATATAAAACTTCGCCAATTGGAACGTTTTTGTTTCAAAGTTTTAAGCAATAAACTTAATCACAATTGAGTTTGTACAAACCTTCGCTAATCCGTTTGTTGTTCAGTGGCAGCGTCGCGCAACTTTAATTATCCTGCGTATTAAGATTTGTCTATTTATTAAATTTGTTGTTTTACCGAATTATTTGCTTTTCGAAAATATTTATTTAAAGAAAAAGAGCAAACTTCTCAAAAAAAAAACAGGGGGAAGGGGAAAACTGAACACTGGTTTATTTGAGACTATCAATACACTTTGCGATTTCTCTTCTGCTATTTCGAAATATTTTCAAATTGTATACAATCAAAAATAAAAAAGAAGAACTTTGGCAGTCTCTTGCTGCTTTGCACTTTTGATTTCTGTATGTTATCCTTCGATTTTAATATTTATTTTTGTTGGTATTTTATAAAAGCGACTATCAGTTTCAGTTTTTGTTTTTGAATTTTTCAAAAACGCGACATCTACAAGTAGTATGTAATACACTTTTATTCAACTGTATATTTGCATGTATGTATAAATTTTCACAAATTGATCATGTTTTCCATTTCTTTATATTTTGTTTCGTTTTGCTGGCGCAACTTCATTGGATTTTGTTTTGTTTGCCTTTTTCTTTTATTTTGTTTCAGTAACACTGCACAAAAATTTTTGGCGTGGAACTTTTAACACAAAAACACACACAACTGTTAAATAAACTACGAATTTTTTAGAGCAGTTTCAAGTTATTTATATTTTTGTTTTTATAAAAAAATAGTAGACGAGAGTATTTTTTATTTGGTTTTTATTTTTCGTATCTATGTATGTGCGCGCGAGAGAGAGTGGAGGAGTATGAACGGCGGCAATTGTTGTTAAAAAATTCAAATTCAAAAAACGACGGGCCGCTTCATTTGTACGGTGCAAAAGTGTGTGAAAAACAACTTTTCACCCCTTCGAAGGATTCACTACAACTGTTTGCAGCAAACGGTCGCACGCCAAAACCAACCCCTGTTCCACATATGCCACACTGTGTCAGCAACAGCAGCAACAGCAGCAGCAGTGAAACGCTCCACAACTACATAGCCAAACTGAGGACGAACATAGCGGCAGCATGTTGCGTGTTGCATCCATTGCGGCGTTGCATCCGTTCGGACATTCGTTCTATCCCTTACCAATCTACATATATAATTCAATCGTTTTCCGTTCCGCTGTAATTGGTTTCTTTTTTTACCTTAATATGGAAAAGTCCTAGATAGCTAACATTTGTTTCGAACTATAGATTTTCTACATATTCGAATAGAAATCAACGTAATACACCTACTGTTATCTTATATAAATTGGATAAATATTTAAGTTACGAGAGAAAAATAAAAACCCTAACTCATTATTCGCTGACAAAAAAATTAAAAAAAAAACAAATTCTAACATTATTTTAAAAACTGGACACCCGAAAATTTGGTATACGGTTTTACCCAATTTTAGTACAATAAAGTACAAGTTTCTAAAAATGCCCATTGACTGCGTTGATAATTCTTTTACATAATCAAACAAATTTTATAACATAATTAAAAATCAACGCAATTTTTCAGCTACCTAAAACATTAACTTTTTTGAAATTGAGTTAAAAGTTTGTTTCATTTTATTAAAATTTGCATAAAGTTTGAAGCTTGGATTCATATAGATTATGTTGTATAATTAACTTTATTTTTATAAAAAATATTAAATATAAATTAATCAAAATTTAAAATGCAACAAATAAAGTGCCAACGTTTCTAAATAAGTCCCTGCCATTTAGTTATGATACGCATACATACCAACCCAACCCAAAATATAATTTCTTATAATGAAATATATTTATACATATATAGAGATAATTTCGAATGATTGTTTTTATTATTTTGTTTTATATTTCGTACATTTCGTCATTGGCGAAATTCAGTCATATAATTATCTAATACTTGTAATTGTATTTATGATTTTCCTTCACCAGAAAGCAGCGTCTATCGTGAGTTAGCTCCTTTTTATATCAAGTTATTTATTTATGTTTGGCTGAATGGCTGTTTCGTTTTCGCTTTGTTCTCAGCCAATCAGTTGGTCATAAACATTCACGAATCCAACCATATTTGCCCACCGTGCGCTGACGAACATGTTCGCTTCAATGCATCCCTACTGCGCAACATGTTGCTACGTTTCTTTGTATGTTGTGAAACATTTGAAACATTGGTTTACTTATTTGTTCCATCTTGTTCTACATTTGCGAATGTATGCGCCTCTGTATCTGCATATGTATGTGTTTGGCTTTTTTGTTTTTGTTGCTAGTTGGTTTTGTTACTTTAGCATTGCTTGTGCATTTGTTCTTGTTCTAGTTTGCACAGCAGCCGTTGGCGCGTTCAATTGGCGCACAGTGTGGTGCTTCAGGTGTATCACTCTAACAATACGTCCCTAACTTTATAGGGTTAGTGTCACTATGGATTATTTTCGTCAGTTATTTAAAATTTCAAAACATCTATATACAAGTACATATGTATATGGTCCTAGTTTTTAGGTTTAAATTTTTCAGTACAGCCATTCTTTTATTTTTTTACTTTTTGTGTAATCAATGAACTGTAGGATACTGAGTTCGAATGCCAATCTGTATAGAAATTTTAGGATATTGGAAGGCATGGTGCCTAAATTCCAGTATATTAGAATTTATTTAAATACGACATGACCGTCCATCCAATTTTTGCTTACGGGTTTCGTCTGGTGACCTCGGGGTGCGAATACACCACAGTATTTTAGCTAGGCAACGATCAATGGTTGCAGCCAAGTTTGGAACGTTTCACGTAAAGCTACAGCTACCCTACTTTGGATACTGGAATAGTCAAACACAATGAAACTGAAAGATAATCGATAGTCACCTTAGAACTGGATTAATTTTTTAACTGAGACGAGCCAAGTAAATACATGTATTAGTTGAAGGGATATTAAATTATTATGCAGCGTTGATTGGCTAAAATACCGGACCAGATATCAAAAGTGTCATGGATGCCCTGAAGGGAATACGATTTTATCCTATTTGATTTTTAAGTCATCGTTGTCAAGTGTGTCTGTGTGCTTTACCTGAAGAGTATCGGATTGATATTCTGGCTGGGACAAGTAACATTATAAACTATTAAAAAAATAAGCTTTTTTTAATAGCGGTCGCCCCTTGGCAAGCAATAATAAGCTTCCGAGTATTTTTCAGCATCGCGAAAATTGATGATGTGAGCTTCCAACAAAAAATATCAGAAATATTATTTAGCATAACGCCATGAACACACCTCGGAAAAAGTCCGGTCAGAACTCCTACTTGAATTAAGAGTTAGCTTACCGACTGCAGTCCATCAAGAGGCCAGATGCTTGCCATTCTGTATGTCGAAGTATGTAAGTACTTGCCGTCGTCCACTCAGCCTTGTTGGCCAAAAGGAAAAATTAAAACGTCTCTTCTAAAATTAAAGTTTACAAGAATTTTAGGATGCTCAAATTTTCCATACACTAGTATTTTGTTTCGGCTCATTTTTGCAAAACACACCACAGTGCACAGTTATTTCATTTACTCGCCAAATCGTTGGTTTATTATTGTGTATTCTATGCGTAGCTATGCACATACATATGTATGTACGTATGTATGTAAGTATGTCGTTGTGCCCTGTTCCATTTTTTCTTTCTCTTTCACCATTCGCATCCCGCTTTGTTCCCATTCCAGCATATACGACACATTTCCCGCAACGCCACCATCACTCGCACACAATCACATTTGCCGGTGGGCAAAATTATGTTGGTTTCTTCGCGGCGTCATACACTTTTGGTGGAAGTTTGGTTGCACGGTTCGAACAGTACACAACGAGGTTGCAAACATTTACTTGCAGTTACATATGTGTGTGTGTGTGTGTGTATATGTATGTATATATGTATGCATGTGTTTTCTTTACTTGTATGTATGGATCACCGATATAGTGAGGTGTCATCGCTGTTTGGTTTGCTCGATAGTTCTATAGATGGTGTGCAGTGAGCTGGAGTTTATGATGAGTTGATGGTGTTTGTTGAAGTTACCGGTAATGATGGTGCTGGTATTTGGTTGCACCGTTGCTTCACTCTTACTTACTGTACAGTTGTTCCAATTAAGTAATTTCCCTTTTGTTTTTGGTGTAATAGTTTTGGTTTTCTTTGAGCTTTGAGCTAAACTGTTAATTCGAAGGTTTGATCGAATAATGGAAACCAATTTCAATTTTTGTTTGCATTTTTCCTTGTTAGTCATTATTTGGTATGTTTGCTATTTTTGCTACAATAAGTAAATGGCGTTGATTTAAATTTTGGCCCGCAATTATCCTCTAACGATCTGTTAGTTTCGCGCTATTTCAGTGCCAATGAATTGGTATCGTTGATGACTTTTTAGTTGCACAAATAACAAAAGGGGCAGCCACCGACTTCTAATATGCATATAGAATTTACAATATTTGCTTGCCGATTCATCCAATTTTGAACCTTTGGCTTTTGTGGCGTTAATATCCTTTTGGCAAATTCAGGCATTCTCCGTTCTTTCTTTTGGCCTTTTCAATTCCATTTTTTGTTGTTGTTGTTGCAAAAATGCATTAGAAATGCAACTACCTACCCTCGATGTTCCATTAGTTTGCTCTAACATCAGTTTCATCCCTTCGAGCGAAACTATTATTTCTATTACTATGGTAAGCAAGTTATTTTTGTTATTTCTCTTTTCGTGATGATATTCGAATTTTCTATTGTATTTTCGTTTTATTTTGCTCGTTTCCTTTGCATCTATGTACGTAGTTTGTGATTGTTGAATTGTTTTTAGTTGTTGTCGGGTTTACAATGTTTTTTTGTGCTGTACAGCCCTCCCTTCACCCACAATTCTGATGCTATATGTAGCTGCACGTAAGTATGTATTTATTATACATACATACATATATGTATATAATGATGCGTATCAATGTATATGTAATGCTATGTATAAATTTCCAGTTGGCAATTAAATGATCCTTTTGTTGTATGATCTATACAATTGCAATTTATTTCATTGAATGTGGGCGTGGTAGAAAGGATTTTAAAATCATAAAATGTAACAATTGGCATTTTATTACCTCCTCAGCTGTAGACATTTTTAAATAGAACTTTATGCAAACCTTAAAATTCTGCACTAAAGTATCAACAACTTTCTCGGTGACTAGTTTATTTACAGCTATCCCATTACACAAACAAAGTGTGGTTCAATCGAAGTGAATAGAAAGGGAGTTTTTACTAGGCTCCATTTCTCAATGCCAATTTAACGGTCACAAATTGATCAGATCTGACAAAGCCCTCATCGATTGCTCTCACTTTGGCTTGCCATTTCAAGGGCCAATCAGCCGACGTAATTGTCTATTCGTATCTGGTTTACTCTAAATGATAATGAACCTATTTTATTGTAATATTTCTTATTGTTGCAAAAGCAACCCTGTTAGCATCTTTTATGAAACTAGAAATTTGTTAGTGCTATTTAGGTTAGGTTGGAGTGGCAGCCGCCTGCAGCGGCTCACTTAGGCCAGTATTAGGAGGCCCATTGAGTTACCTCAAATTTTGTACCATCCAAGAGGAAATTACCCCTCACCAAACCATTTTGCTTCGGTGATGAACCTCAACAGGCAATTTACCTCGGTGCTTGAAACCTCACTAAGGTCATCCAAAAACGGTGATCCCAGATATCGCATTCTGCTTTTACACAGTGCGAGACACTTACACAGGGTAGGGTACTACCAACCTTTCAGTGCTATTTAAGAACGGAAAAACGTTGTGCAAACAAATTTTAGGTTGACGTGGTTATATATTTTAAAATACTATTAAAATAAAAATTAATTACATCTTAAACTGAGATTTCGAGTGTATTATCTTCCGGCTTATTCACAAGAGTAGCACAGCTTTATCACTCCCCAATACTACATCTAAGGTCGGATATCATTTTACCGAGTTAGCTCAACTCACATATTTTTCCAGGATAGTTTTGTTGTTCCACATGCATTTTGTTATCCTACCAATAGTTCCTTTGAAACTCGGTTACAAAGAAACGGGCCTAATATTTCGTATGCGCAGAAATATCACAAAAGGCGCACTGAAGAAGTAGTTGCTACTGAACGGCGAAATATTGAGGGTAGACACAGGAGCTGTGCGAGTCCACTTTATAGTACCAGCTGGTGCAGGAATTATAGGACAGATGACTAGTGGAGTCCCTCGTCTTTATTTTCTCATCCCAAGAATTGTAAAACAGTTATTCCGAACGTTGTTTGCAAAATCGTACTATACCATTTAGATACGTTATTTTAAATAATTGTTAAATAAAAACTTTTTTGTCTTCTATGTATGTATATTGCTTTTCAAGGTGTATCCATAGAAGGTGATAGCAAGATAAACAAAGCGAATCCGCTGTGTATTTTGTTTTGTTGCGTGTGAAATGGCGCCTTGTTTGCTTATGTATTTTGTTTGTGTATAGAAAACAACCTAGCGAATTCGGAGAGAAGAACAAGCATTCAGCTCTTGGGATGCTATCACCTTGTATGAATTCGCCTTGATTGATTTTATTGAAATAAATTTTTTCCCATACATTCCGTGCGTATTATAATTTGATGATCACTACAAAGGATTTTCAGAAGCTCTCTTGATGCGGATGTTTCACCAGCAAAATAATTCGCCATAGACAGAAACAGGCAGTACTTTATCACTTGCTTCAGGTCCGGACTATAACGTGGATGTATAAGAACCTTTCGGCTTTCCGCGCTTCTGGCGAGTCACTATCGATGTATGTGGCCTGACGTTGTCCTGATGGAACAGATTCCAAACAGGTTAAATGGTCCCAAATAAGTTTTTGTGCAATGTTTAGCTCCTGCGAAGTCGAAACGGTGCTTACATGATTATCGTATTGCATTTTATCGATATTTTTAACGATTGGCCTTCCAGAGCGTGGTAGAGCAATCACAAAACTGTCTGTCTCATACAACGCGAGATACAGCTTACTAAAGCCATCGATTGGAAAAATAATGGATTTGTATTTGCTTTATCTAATTCAGAGACTGTTGAAACCTTGTCATAATCGTCCGAAAGGTTTATTTAATTCAAAATTGGTGTAATACTGCTTTAAATAAAGAGGTGTCCTGAAACTCGAGAAGAAACATTATTTGAGCCATAAATATTGTACCTAGCATACCTCTACGACTAGAAAGACGATTAGAATAATGGGAAGAATCCATCAGGAAAAAATTAGTTTCAAATTTGTACAAAATTCAGTATATTTAAAAAAGTTATTATCAAAACTTCAAATTTTTCAATAAGAATTTTTTGAAAAATTCCATGTATGCTCATTTAATTTCAGTGAAATCCAAGCTTTAAGTGGCTAAGCATTTGCATAGATTTTGGATTATATCTTCGTCCGTTTTCATCCAAATAAAAACAAACTGGAAATAATATGCGCAACACCGCTAGCAAACAAATTTTCAAAAAGCAACAGAAGTTTTGGGTCATTTGAGGAATACACTTTATTATATTAAAAATGGGCTACAAAACTGTACCATGTGAAAATTTGTAAAATTTTTCAAAATTTTCTTCATTTGTTACATCTTAAGTTAATTTTTTTTACTGATATTAATATTTGTATCTGTAATAAAGTTGCTCAAAATTACAAAATTGGAAAAATTATTATAATTTGATTTTATTAGGTTTGCAATATAATATAATACTTTGAAATTGACGTGTTTTAAAATTCTGATACTACTTTCAATTTTTTTTTTAAATAATTTTATCTATGACCCCAAATATCAAGTTTGAAACAATTGTTTAGCCCTTATAGAGGCTATAAAATTCATTTGAGCAAAAAAACATTTCTTTTAATAAAACCAATCATACCTCTGAAGCAGTAAAAACAGCAAAAAATTTCGTTATATTTTAAGCTTAGTTGATGGAATTATATAAAAAATTATCATATTATTAGCTGCCTTGAATTCTTACAGAATATTTTTTTATTTTTTTTTGCAGCATTATTTTACTCAAGGCCAGTTTTTTTGTTAGGGAATAATATGAGAAAGCAACGATATTTCAAAGTGGGAGAAGTGAAGCTGCTATTCCGGAGATTAACAAATCTCCTCATCAAACTTCTTTTCTTTCTAGACTTTACCAGGGATCGTACCATAGTGCACGGAGTTGCTGGGCCAGCATTCAACCACTGAGCCATGCTAACCGTGTGAAAATCACTTGCTTTCTCATTATCCCTATTTCGTTGCTTTCTCATATTATTCCCTAACAAAAACTGGCCTCGAGCTCAATTAAATTGCAAAAAAAAGGATTTATATAAAGAAAACTTGAGCCAAAAAATTGAATACGAAATTGATTTTATTCGATTTTTTAAATTTCAAAACTATGTCATTTTATTTTTCAAAGTTTCGCCCAAATCGAATTCATAGAAGGTGATGTTGGGAAAGTAGCTGAATGAATTCGCTTGCTGGACTGAATGTCAAAACTATGTGTACATTTTTGTTGTTTTACGCTCAACACCACCTGGTATAAATTCGCCTTGGTATCGACTTTAAAAAGAAGTTTGTGCAACTATAGAATTATTGCAGATATTGGAAAATATTGAAATTTTGAATTAATATTAAATTTAATTGTTTCTATTAGAAAAACTTCGTCATATGAGAAGATAAATGGTCTGACCGAAATTCATCTACATAAATCAGAAATGCTCCATTCCAATTATTGGTAGATGTAGTAGCTGGGATACTTTAAAGATTTTTAATATTTACAATTATTTTCCATGGCTGTTCTCTTTTTGCAATGATTTCGAAGTCGCAAGATATTTTCATACAAATATGTACATACATATGTATTATCGATTTACGAATTATTACTTTTTCCATATTTCCAGCAATATTTCCATTCCAAATTGCTTTATTTATGAATGTTTGTATGTTCGTATGCAAAAGCCATGAAACGTTGTAATGTGATCCTCAAAGGCATAAACTCGTGAGCCACTTAAACTGAAGAGTACATAAAAAATACATGTACACACACATAAGATGACACAAACTCACACACACATATAGTGTAAATACACAACAACAACAGCACCAACAACAACAAAAGAGGATGCAATATGGTCGCAACAAATGTTCGTTGCACACAACAAATTCATAGTTGAGTAAAGAAATGTTGGAAGCAATCGTAGAACTATTAGAAAAACTATCTTTTGCTTGACGATCAAATTGTCCTGCGAAAAGGACATTCACATTGCGAGTTCAAATAACAAGCAGATGCGCACAAATGCCACATACTACATACATACATCTACAAATTGTACTTCATTTCTTTGTATAAATAAATATATAACTGTGCATATATAAACATACACATACATATGTACATGTGTATGTATGGATGTGTGTATGTAGGTGCAGTGACTTCTATGTAAACTTGCCTTGACTATTTGCCGTTTGCTGTGCAAACACATGTGAACAGATGCAAATGCATGCCCGTACGTTCATATGTATGTATGTGTGTGTGTGTGTGTGTGTGTGTGTGTGTGTGTGTGTATGAATGTGTACACTTCGTCCTGTGAGTACATGTAGGTCGCGCGCCTATAAGAAAACGCTCCCATACATACATACATATTTATCAATCAGCGAAGGAGAGTTATAAAATAAAAAGAAGCAGCGGCAGGAAAGCGAAACTCAAATACTTACGTACTTAAATAAACACCTACATAAGTGCATATGGATGTATATATGTATGTATGTACATACATACCACCGCGATTAAATAAATACAAATACTTGAACAGGAGTTGAATGCACGCACGACTTCATTTGGCATAGGCTCTCACGGGCATTCCACAGTCAGAGTCAGAGTCAGGTTAGCTGACTCAAAGGCGAAAAGTTCTCAGCGCATCGATGATGTTGCTGTTGGTGTAGTATCAGTTTGTCCGTTTGCTCGATTGTGCTGCGAACCGATAAACAACAAAAACGTTGGTAACAAGAGATATGTTTGGCATCGAAGGCTCTGACACATTTACGTACACACACATACACACACAAACGTTTCACTATATCAACCAACGATGCAAAGGTAGTAGCGAGCGAAACGTAGAGTAGGAAAGCGAAGCGAAATGTGCAAAGCGGCATGAACAACTAACTCCAATTTACCTATACAAAAAGGCACATACAGTGGCGGACGTGAATTCAGCATACTAGGAATGACTTATGTAGTTAGCAAATATTTTTGAAAATTTTTAGTTGGATGTCTTTTCTTCGTGTTTGTTCGGGTCAATCTATATTAAAGTAAGTCCAGTGAGTACTAAAAACTGTTCAACTTAGCTGAAAGGTTTCATTTTAATATCACTATGCAACAACAATTTTACAACATATTAACAATAGTATTATTCTGAAAGGGGACGTCTTATATATTATTAATGTTGAACAAACCTATAGTCTAGCACTTCTGAGTTTTCGTTTTATTTGAATCTATTTACAACAACAACACAAATTTCTAGGAACGAAAAAATCAACACAAGAAAACGGATAGCGGCTAAATACAACGCGTAACAAAAACTCAAGGGCTTGTATACACTTGTGTTGGTCGAAAAAATTTGTATTGCGTTTTCTTAAAGTATATCCTTATGAGATTATTGCTTTCAAATTGCATAGAGATCTGATTACTGGAGCTAAAATTATAGCTATTAACAGCGCACTCCTCCCATGTGCCTCCAAGAATGTGCGGAAACTTGAAAAAACGAGATTATCTCGAGATGCTGTTTTTCAAAAGGCCCCGGTGCGGTGAGCAAGATTTGTTTAGCACCATGTGATTTATCGATCTAATTGTTTGCCGGCTACTTAAAAGCTGCAAAATCTCTTACTTGAACGAAGCTATTTTCATTTGAAACAAAATTTTTTTGTATAAAAAAACTGAATTTTTAGACGTTCAAAATCGACCTTTTCAATTAAATCATCCCCTTTGCGAAAAAAATGTTTATTTTGCCAAATCTTTCATTCAAATACGGCGTTATAGTATCAAATATTGATTGATTGCAGATGATCCATCGTCTACTTATCATGCTCGCCGCAAATCGTGTAAGAAAATAAGTTTATCAACCTAATAACTGTAGCGCCAACAAATGGGTACATTTTTCACTCAAAAATTAAATTTAACAATTTTAGACTTATTAGTGTATAAACGTACATACATATATAAACGTATTACTTACTTACTTACTTGATTGGCGATATAACCACTTAAGCGATTTTGGCCGAAATTCTCCTACAATGTTTGGTGTGCATTGTAACACAAATTGAGTTTTACGCCGACTCCGAACGGCAAATGTTTTTTTTTGTGAGAAGTTTTTTTCATGGCAGAAATACACTCGGAGGGTTGCCATTGCCTGACGAGGGACGACCGCTATTAGAAAAACTTTTCTATAATTTTTGACGTTACTTGCTCCGGCCAAGATTTGCACCTGGGACCCTCCGAATGAAGCGCGTACACGGCTACGGCGGCTCCAAAAAAACGTATGCTACAGATTTATCTACTTATTGGATACGTATTAAGCAATAAAGACTTATAAATATTTCAAATATAACTGAAAACTAAAAAGAAAAAAAACTAGCTGGTAAACAACATACATATGTATGTATGTATATATTTTTGTTTAATTTGCCAACTTCTTTTCATTTCGACTACTCAAAGGCACATCTTTTCACATAGATAAAATTTTGCCGGACTCGAAATCACGGACATCTAGCCATTTCGATTTCGAAAAATTTGATCGCAATCGAATTGCAGAATATCCCATGAACATATCGACAAAAGTCTAGGATTTATATCCTACAAAGGACTATCACTTCAGCGACGTTCCCCAAACGTTCACGGTTGGAAAATAATATCAAAAATTATTGTTTGAAATTTATGAATTAATTTTCAAAATCTAGTTCATCGAATTTTACATCGGAAAACGCCTTGGGGAAGTGTACAGGGTTCATGCAAAATCATTATAAGCTAAAGTTTCCCGAGAGGAAGAAAGTTGATTAAAATTTTTCGTTAAATTGTATGTTAAAACCTAAATACTTTGATAAGTTACTGGAAAACGAGAACTGTGCTAAGCTTTTAAAGTTTCCATATAACCTAACACTTCAGTTGTCAAATTTACAAAAACGTCTTCATCTATTATCAATTATCCCTGATGATGCAGCAATGATCGAAAGCAAAACAACAGCATGACATTTACTGCATGCTAATTTTATGACCACCACTGTAGGTAGTAGAGCAGTCACAATGTGTGTGTTTGTCAGACCGTTGCTGTGCTTACCATTGCCAACGAAATACTATATACATACATACATACACACATACATACATATGCACGTACATTAATAAAACGACCTTTCGTGTTGTTGTATACTATTATTGTTGTGTTTTTGAGTTTTCAGCTTTTCCGAAATCATGAAAGGAGCAGATGTTAAATTTTTCCATTGTTATTGCTTTTGCATTGGTGGCTTGGCTGCGTCGATGACTGGAAGCCTGCTTGCAGCCTGCCAACACCGGGACTATTACAATCGATGTTGTTGTTGTTGTTGTTGCTCTTATTCGCTCTGCCCATCTTTTGTTGTAGATTATTTATGTACATATGTATGTGTTTTGTTGTTGCTGCAGCTATCAGTTAGTGCTTTTGTTGTTGTAGTTTCCTTTCGCGAGTTGATCGAATGAACATTTGCCCGCTGCGCTTACTGTTGTTGCTTTTATGGGCCGTTTACATAGAACTTTCCTCGCTTTGCTTGACAGTTCGAACTTTAACAACAAAGCGTGAGGCGTAGAAGGTCAGCTACATAGAACGCTTTGACAGTTTCTGCGTTAGTAGTTTGTTATGAGTTGCGATTTGTGTTTGTTCAGAGTGTTTTGTTTAAAGATAGAATAAAAAAATGAATTTTACTGATATGATGGAAGTAGTAGTAGTTATGCTACTAATGTTTGAAATTCGCGAGTGTCTGTAGTGTGTATGCGCACGCCAAAATGAAAATAAAATGGAAATGATAACAGCTGATTGCCAAAGCGTACAAAAGTTGAGAGTTGCCCATCATTTTGCTTCGCTTTGCTTTGCTTTACTTTTCTCGCCTTGTATTTAGCAGGACTCATATAACATCATGTATTGAACTTATCTGTCAAAGCGAAACTCTGAAGCAAAGCAAAGCAAAAGTCCTATGTGAACGGGCCTTTATGCTTGCAGCCAACTTGCTCTTATAGCCGCTGCTCCTGCTGCCGCTGCTGTCGACAACTGTTCATTCTCTTGCATTTATACCTCTATATACAGTCAAGGAAAAAAGTCTACATACACCCTTCGATTTTGCGATTTTGGCAAATCTGTTACGGAAATTATTAAAATCTGTATGTCTATATTCAAGACATTTGTGAAGAAGTTTATTTGCGAAACAAAAACGTAATTCAGTTCAATAACAAAAACTAAAATAACAAAAGCATAAAAAATCGCGCGGAAATGTCTTCATACAGCTACAACAAAAATGGGGAAATTTCCTTGCAATAATACATTTTTTTTTCAATCTTAGTATTTGGTTGGTCCATCTTGGGCAGCAATCACTGCTTGTAGGCGTCGGGGCATCGAAGGCACCAAATTTTCATTTACATAAGGAGAGTGTGCTCGGGTAAGAGCAGTTTTTGGGGTTGCACAGCTGCTAATTCATATTTGCGTATTTTCTTTTCTATAACGTCCCAAATATGGTCAATTGGATTTATATCTGTTGATTGTCTGGGGCCAATATATGGAAGCCAGTCTCGAACAGCGAGCGCCGTGTGCTTTGGTTCGTTTCCTTGTTGAAAAATCCAATGACTATCAAGACGCAAACTATCCACAGTTGCCTTCAAATTGCCTTCAAATTGTGTTCCAAAATGTTTTTTATAAACATAGCGGTCCATAATACCCTCTATGAAAGCCATACGTCCAACTCCAGATGAAACCTTGGCACCCCAAACCATAATGCAGTCACCTCCATGTTTGACCGTAGGTAAAAAAAAATATTCTTCACATCAAGCGCAGTATTTGGTTTTCTTCAAACTCTAGATCGGCCATCCCTTCGAAAAATAGTATATCTACTTTCTTCGGTAAGCACTCGTTTCCAAATCCATACCCTCCTCAAGTTGTTTTTTGACAAAGTCAAGACGAAGTTTACAATTTTTCTCAACAATTAGGGGATTTTTGCGTGCAACTCTTCTTTTAAATCCATTATCATGTATCGCATTACATACAATTCTTAGATGTACATTAATATTCCAACATTTTACAATACTATCCGCCAACTTTGAGGAACTTATTTTCGGATCCTTGTTGACTTGTGATGGAGCTTACGTATCGCCGGTCGGCCGGATTGTGACTTATTTTGGTACTGTTTGTATTAATGTAGTTTGCAATAATACTTTGAAATGTAGAACGGCTTAATTTTACAGTTTTAGCAATTTCCTCACACTATTTCTTTTTATTTCGGAGATTAGTTAAAAGAAATTTTAAATGAAACAGATCAGATTGTGCTTTCTAATAAAGAAAATACTCGGGATATGCAAATCAATAAAATGCACGGGGAATCCTCTTTTTTTATTTTCACTTTTCAATTTAATGACCGGAGTTGCCACGCTGTATGTAGACTTTTTTCGCACCGATTATTGTGTTTTCACACAGTAACTGTTAGAGTTGTTTAAAACAAAAAAATAGTGCCTACTTATTTTCTTATTCTATAATACCCTAAATATTGAAAAACTCGCAAATTAGAAAGGTGTATGTAGACTTTTTTCCTTGACTGTATATCTATGTACATATGTAGTTGTTATTGTTGCGCCTTTGTTTTTGTTTGCTGTCATATCTAGTTGATTACTGCTATTGTTGTTGTTGCGGGTTTTGCTATTGTGTACTCCCATTGGTTTTCGCTTTGTGCAATGCAGAATGCAGTTGCTGTCGTGAAATAAACTTAATGACATTCTTAATGATAGTGTCAATGCTTTCGCTGTTGTTGCTGTTGTTGTTGTCGCTGCCACTTCGGCTGCGGTAGTTAATAATGTGGATTGCAATAATGAGCATGCACACATACACAACTCTACCTCTGTGTCTGTATTTGTTGCACATCCGTTGCAACGCTAGTTTTTGCCCTTAATTATCTTTGTTGCGGAGAATGAATACTTGAGTAAATAATTTGAGTGTTGTTGCTCCTTATCCTTGTACTTGTTATTGCTATGGTTTTTGTTTTTATTTGTTTTTTTTTTTTTGTTTGCCGCTAACGATATTCGCACAGTTAATGATGAAGCCATTCAACGCTTCAATGGGCCAATATCCTTGAGAGGAAATTAAAAGGCACAAAACTTTGTTGCTCAACTTAAAACAATTACATACAGATTTACAACAAATAGATGTATGTAGTATGTATGTATGTACATATGTATGTATGTGCATTTGTGCATACAGTTATGTGAAAATGAAAGGGGATAAATGGTGTTACGTAAAATTAAAAATTGATGAGAGAATAAGTATAGTGTACGAATTTTATGAAGATACGAGTAACAATACTACAACATTGCTCCTATTTTCCAAATGGTGACAGCCAAAGCGTACTCGGACAAGATGAAAATCATGAATCCCAAATTGCTGGCGATGGTATTTACCTCACCCGACCTCGTTGAAGTTCGAATGGGAATAACGCGGTTAAGGAATTACAAAGCCGCTAGATTATCAGGGTAATTCTGCAATGAGCGCCAGCATCCGACTGAAGCCAATCGTCAACGAACTGATTGGTCCTTAGCAATGTGAAAGCGAACTGTTTTTGGCAGCTCATATACATATGTAGGTATGTAGCTAAAATTGCAATTCCAGTGTATTTTCCATCGCTAAAAGTCTATGTTATTCACTTGGATAAAACAACTTAACTAAACCGTTATTTTACTCATCGATATTTCGATCTCAATTTAATCGTCATCTTCAGGAACTCTTGACTATGACTGATCTACCACTCAATTATACAAAAAAAATGTGTACTTTATAGAAAAAATAGAAAACAGCAACGACAGAGGAGTGACCAGAGATATTTCTCAGTAGACTCCAATTTGTATCGCAATAACTCTATTGAAAAAAAGAAATAAATGGGTTTTTATTGTGTTTTGTTCAGTGCTACTTTGGGAAAAATTATGGAATAACCAAAATTCTTAAATATTTTCTTTGTTACGAATTGGCTCAAAAGCCCATAAACGGATTTCAACCAATATTCCTTAGATCCGTAGTACGGGCATAGGCTTCAAATTTATCCGTTATGTGGCGCATGAGTCGAGATATTCAGATAATCAATACTTGGTGCGATATTGATGATAATAGAAAGGTATGATGCTGGTACAATAAATAATACTTGTATGCAAAATAAATACGCTTGGTGGTGCTAGAAGCGAGTTATTAAAAAATCTTTGCTTTTGATTCGAGTTTTATGAAATTAGAAAGGTATGATGGGGGTGCGATCTTCGAAACTTCATATTTAGGGTTCGCATCTGTTCAAATCTAATAGGCTTTGATATTCCCACTGAAAATTATGTAAAAAAAATTGCTACTAACTTTCTCGTCAACTTCATCTTTAGTTACTGTGACATGGTGTTTAAATTCATCGAAGCTGCATTTTTAGCTTTAAAAAATCTAAAAGTATATGGAAACGTAGTAATTAACAAGGACGAAGTCCAAAGTATCAACTAGTTCATAATAAAATATTCAATTCATTTTTTTCCGGTGTCTTCATGAAACACTTTATTATTCTCAAGTTCTTAGCCGATATTATTTATACTCTTAATATATCGCAAAATTGCACATGAATTAACTATTTTCCCTGCTACGATGTTGTTATCAAAAATGTACAAACTTCTATTCATCTTGTGCGAAAAATCTCAAAGTTGGAAGAAATGACAAACTTTCGGAACATCCATTTGGTCCCCTTTTTAACCATACAAAGACGGGCAGCTCAAAGACGGCAAGCTCATCCAAACATCGAACTACTTATATGATGTACATTGTAAGCGTCAAATTTGGAATTATTATTGTTATCACGTTGGTATTACTATTTTCCTTATTAATTTTTTACGCAACTGTATATGTATGGACATTCACAAACTTATAAATCTTTACATATTCACTTCTATTTCCACATTCTTATGTAAAAGCTTGAATACGTATTCGTGCCAGAGAACAGAGCGAAAGTAGCAAAAGTAGTTACTAAAATGGACTTGAATGCAATACTTGCCTCATTATTGCAATCATTAGTCCGTTAGTCCGTTGTAAACATTTTTAATATTGGCTTGTTAGAACGCGAAAAACCACTATTTGTTTTTTTTTACATTTTCACAACATGTATTTCATACTACAAATATATGAGATAAAACAAATGTATAAAGTTATATCAAAAATTACACGTAGCGTGGCAAAAAAATTTTCGGAAACTTAGTATGAGTACAAAATTATTAAATTGAGTAAAAATATGTGCTTTGTGTACAAGGCAGGCGGCGGTAGCATTTATGCATTCTCGAAACTTTTAGTTATTGAATTGCTGGACATGCCTCTTTAATACCGTGCACATTCGTTCAACTAACGGAATTGAGACAGATATATTTACATATGTATTCATCCTTCTATATTTACCTACTAATGTTATAAATGTGAAAGTTTGTGTGTGTATGGTGGAAATCTTCATAGATACGAGTGCGACTCGCATAGCCGATTTGCCTCCTGGCACCTAGTAAACTAAACCCAACCTCCTTCGTACGCTGGACCTGTGCCACTCTCGAGGTGCGTTGTGTGTGTGCGTTGTGTGTGTGCGTTGTGTGTGTGAATATGTTATTCTTTTTTAGGCCCAAACGATTTGTAGAAATTTTACAAAATTTAGCACACAAATAGCTTAAATTAACACATACACTATATTTTTTGCCAAAAAATTTTTAGTCAATTAAATAATTAACTTAAGTCACATATAGCTATGTGACGACTGGAAAGATCTAGATAAGATATGACAAATGTATAGTCCGTTACATGAGTTATCATTGAATTTCTTTTTAAAAGAGAATTGCCGCCTATCTAAAAGTTTAATTTCAATTGAAACAATGAATCAAATTAAATATTGCAATATGGTTATTAAAAGAAAATGCATAATAAAGCTTCATTTTCAAAAAGAATGGTGCAAATTAACTAAAATTAAAAAACAAATGTTAAGTTTAAAAATATATTTACGAAAGGTTGCCACCTATTTAAAAATTAATTAAAATATGAACTCAAATCAACTATTAACATATGAGCATCAAACGAAGGACGTTTGAGGGAACTTTATATTTAAAATATCTTTGGAGGTGTTGTCACTAGTAATGTTGCCAAAAATCGACTTTCCGACTAGTCGATTAGCACCTTTTTTGATTATTGATAGCTCACAATCGAGTAGTCCGAAAATTTAAAAACTTTATTATAGTTGAAAGCTAGTTTTGTCAATAAGAACAAATATTAAAACACATATAAAACACAAATATGTATTGAAAGAAAACAACTAGTCGAAAAATCGAAAACGAACAGGTAGTCGACGACTAGTTACTTATGGACGGTTAGTTGAAAATGTCGAAAGGGAACAGTTAGTCGATTAGGCGAAGTCAACTATTTTTTTAAACAAGTCGATGGAAATGAAATTAATTATGTAAAGTAAATATCGAGGCATGGAATTCAATGGAAGTAGGCATACAAAACTGAATAATAAATATGTGCTTAAAGAGTGTTGCCACCTGCTTATAAATATAATTTAATCCAATTTTTAAGCTTACTGCAATATATCAGTTTTGTTGTGAAACGAATGCGTTTATTCGACAACATTTATGAAAAGAATTGCCTCCTGGTAAAGAGCAAGAAATCAATTTAATTGGTAAGATAACGTAATTTCTACTACATTGGGGTCAAACGGAAAATGTTTGAGGACCGTTCAATCAAGAATTATATTTAGAGAGCGTGGGCACCTTTTGAAGAATTCGAATTAAACTATGTTTATAAGATAAATGAAGCATTACTATACTGGTTTGAACTGTTAATGGTTTAGGAAAACTTAATCTCGGAAATGTGTTCAGGGGTTGCCAGCTGGTCGAACATTATATACAAATTTATTATTAACGTACTAGGTGAAATCAGGTAATAAAGTTGAATTCTTATGAAAATTAGTTTTAGTTTTTTTCAGTTTACAATTTTAAATAAATAGCGATATTCTTAAAACCGGCGCATAAATACATTGTCAATATCCTGGAATATAATTTTTGAGACCTACTTAGCACTGAAAAGGGTTGCTTGATTTATATAAGCACCAAAATCAGTGCATTGTGATAATCAGCAAATACCTGTGGCGATCTGAGCACACTTATGTTTATCATATTAAGGTTCAGCTTTTTAACAGTGGAAGGTCATAACGAGATTTCTAAATGTCTCTACCATTTGTTTGCGTTGTGCATTTCTTACAATAAATAGGGTGGGACTCAACCCGAATGGTAGATTGCGAAGTTGATAATGACAAACAAGTTTTAGCAACCAACCATAATCGGTAATTGTGAAATAGGGTTAAATTTTTTGGTTAGATAATAAAAATTTAAAAACTACAAATTAATTAGAAATTCTAACCTTTGGTAAGATTATTTATTCAATTTTCTTTTACACTTGAATTCATAACGTTAAACGGACTAACAGGCGACCAAAGTTGAGGGTAAAAAAGCTAGTATGAAATATATAAATCAAAATGACTGTAATTGTACTTTGCATATATAGTGCTGTTGACTCAAGATAAGTTTGTAAGTATTAAAATATTTGATTAATAGTTTAAATTAAAAACAAAAATGGGTAAAAATACAAAAAAAAAAATTTAATGAACCACGCAAACGAAATATTATAAAAAATCTTTAGGAATTATATCCAATATAAAAGAGTCGCACTTTTTAGGTTGTTAAACCATGGGAACTAGTCAGGAGTTGAATCCTGCTTAAAAGGTTAAATTAAATTAAAATAATGTGTGAAATCAAATATTGCCATTTTGAAAATATTTTTGAAGAGTGTTGCCATTTGCTTAAAAAATTTAAATTCAGTTACTTCTAAGTCTTTGTTTTTCCCCGCCATACGATGATGTGTTTGGGAACGATTTTCCTTCATTTCCGAGTCGAAAATCCATAGCTGGTCAAAGAGTGCGGTAAAATTTGTTTGGCGTGCAAAAAAAAATCATTTGCAGTTAGGTATTTATTTATTACTTCATATTTTTCTGTGTAGAATCTTTAAACAAACGAATATTTTAAGTAAAAAAATAATTTTTTTTTAGTAGGAAATGAAGTAATGCTCAAAAAAAGTCGGCACTATTTTCAAAATATTTTACTACACCCTTTTCAGTTGGATTTTCGAAAGGGTCAACTAGATGTTAGAAACACCAATTGGATCTTGGAATAGTCAACTGGATGCTTGAAAGCGTTAATTTAATTTGAGGATAGTCAAGAGGATTTCGGAATATATTAGGTAAAATGTAGAATTTTCTACATAATAACTTGCCAACTTCTAAAATATTAATTTTCGAACAAAAAAAGAGGGTATTTGCCTAATTACAGTGCGCATAGGCAAACAATAAGCATCATTCCACCTTGCGGGCATTTGTTTCACATAATCTCGTTCAAACGATTATCGAGGAGCTAAGAGCTGATCCTAAATATTTGCCGAACAGCAATTTCAGAAGTATATTTATCATATTTACATACAAAATTAAAATTTAAATTTTTATAACAATAAATTGAAATGCAAAGAGTTATCCTTAAAATAAAGTTAAAGCTCAAATTGTTAGACAAAGGGAAAGACCTTAGTGATTTAATTATTGTACGAGTATGTGACAACGCTTATATAAACTTACAATTGGTTTAACTTTAGATAAGCCTATAACATTTTGGATATGTTTGGCCAAGAAACATTAATTAATTACTAACAGTAACTCAGCTGTAAAAAGTTCTCCCTCATATGAAATATGAAATGAAGAACAAGTGAAAGAGAATGATAACTTTGATATATGATAATAATAATAATAATAATTTGGCGCTTAAACTATAGCTTTATGTTTGGCCGCACTTCTCCTACAATTTGTGGTAAATGGTTTTGTGAGTTTGCCATTGCCTGCCGAGGGGCGACCGCTATTATAAAAAAACTTTTCTATAATTTTTTATATATTTTGCCCCGTCCAGAATTGGAACCAAGGACCCACCGAACGAAGCGCGCACACGCTACACACTCGGCTCTGGCGGCCGCCATATATATTATTCCTTTTTTTGTAAAAAAAATATTTTCGTTGTCTTGATAAATATCTGAGTTACTAAAAATAATAATTCTTTTAATGTTTTTCAACTTATTATATTTTTTACATAATATAATCCTGAAAATAACGAGTTCAGTAAAACCTCCAAAATTGTCATCCCTAGTATATATGTATATATATATATGTATATATATAGTATTGTGTCAAAAACATTGATACCAAGAATGCGAATTAGCCATATCTAAACTTCTTTGTTAAATCGTTTCGAGCAAAAAGAAGAAAAGGGTTGTTGCGTAATTTTGAACCGATCACCAATTTGAATTCCCTGCTTGCAGAAGCAACATACTATATTGAGTTTGGGCGAGCGGTTTGAGAAATATACATTTTGATCAAAAAGTGGGCGTGGCCAGGTTTATTTTGTAAAATTTATATTTGCTTATATTTTATTCCATGTTACGACTCAGTTCATCAAATTTGTCTTCCATAGCTTTATTACGTAGATTTTTGTTGATACTCAACGTTATACAAGAGGTGGGAAAAAATTGTATCCGATAATTTTTGGCACACGTCATTTACGGCCTATTATAAGGCCCTACCTCAATATCTTTATTCGTTTGAAAGTTATTAATTTTTAGCCAAAGAAATAAGCATTTGGAGGTAGTGCAATGACGAAAAACTAAAGATATCTGCCCCTAGGAAATATAATAAATAACAATTTAAAAACTAAATAAAATTTGTTACATTTGGAGAAACTATTTGTTTCCATGTCTGTCCTATTCGAGCGGAGTTACACATAAAATGAAAACTCACTCACTTCTCACTTTTTCGCATTATTTGAGTTTGAAATTGAAACTAGAATTTTTTTTCTCAAAAATTTATTTTAAGCAACAGTTCGTTGAAAATGTTTTAATGTTTCATTATTTGCAAATTTCGTATTCTTTATGTTGTTTACAAATTCAATATAAATTACTTTAGTCTCCATAAATTAAACAATTAATCAATGAATTAAATGAATGCATACAAATTTACAATTTCAGTGCATTCCTATACACCATTCCACTTCCGCCGCCACAGCCGTGGCCGTCGCCGTCGACGCCGCCGCCAGTCTTCCGCACCGTCCATCGCTCAGTTCGCAGCAATCGTACAAACGCAACAGCTCGGAAACCAAAATGAATCCGTATAGAGATTCTGACCGTTGGCCTGCAATGCAATCAGTCGCTTCTGTACAAATTTCTGTTCGCATCTGGAGTTGTAACCGTTGGGCAGTTGGCAGAGATTCGAGCAGGTGTTTGAGCTGGAAAGACGAATGAGCAAAAATGCGAAAAATTAAAACAAGGGCAATCACATAAAAATATGTACATATATAAAAATAAATACAAAACAAAACAAAAACAAAACACAGCCACAACAACAAGTGCAGGTAAGTAAGCAATGTAGACACCTGAAAGGTGCAATAAAAAATAAGGTGAGAATGAAAAGGTAAAGTGGAAGAGACCGAGAGTGCAACAACAAAATGCTAAATATGCAGCTAAAAGTGTATCCTGCGAAGGTTTGCACGCAATTTTTACCTGCAGCGATGCGTTGTTTATGTAAAATACATGCATGTGCTCTATATACCTACATGTACAGTCATGTGGAAAAATAGGGAGACGATATTTTTATCTTATTGTTCTTTTGCTTGTTTTATGCTTATTTTTATTGTAAAAGTTTAGCTCATTATTTAACAAACCGTTTAGAAAAAATTTGAAAATTTAACATATTTTTATAATAAATTTTTCCCTCAGAATTTATTTAGAACAGCGAAAGTTTCATAAAGCTTGAAATTAACGTTCATTTTTATAATTTTTTCACGCATTTGTGACCATGCAAAAAAAATTGTCCGCGATAATTTTAAGCTTGCACGTTATTGCACTGTAATTACATCGGCTATTCAAATTCTAAGTGAAAAGTATATTACTGTTGAAATCTTTTTGGAATTTTCTGCTATCTTTTACAAATTTTTTTAATTTATATAGTGTTTGTTATATAATGAGGTGTATAAGCAGCAAATATAACTCTATTGAGTTTAGTATCACATTACTGAGCTTATAACATCCCTGCGTTACTATATAAACACAACCCTGTAGAATAAGAAATGAAATAAAAAGAAAAAGAGAGATGGGAACTTTCTTTTTGGATAGCCGAACTCACCACACGCTTTTGTCGTAAACTTAATTGAAACCGCGAAAATAGGTAAGTAAATCCACGAAAATAAGTAGGAATCTACCAAATTTTGCCGGAGGTAGACTTTTATAAAAAAAAAACTAGAAAAGACGTTGTCCTAATTATTTATTTATGTAATGCTTTCAACTCTCTCAAAAATATAAATAAGTATGCACCTTTTTCGAATAGTTTGACACTCAAATTTGAATATTTTATATCGTTATGTATAATTTAATTGAATTTGGTGGCAATGAAAGCCAGCCACCCTCTTCGAAATATATACATAAGTAGGTAGTACCTTCTTCTCGGCGAGACGAACCGTTCGACACATATATTTTAACATTTTGCTCTTGTATAATTTAGGTAAATTTGACTTTTCTGCAGGTGGCAACACTATTCAAAATTTTTACTACCTATGAACTTTCGCCTTTACGAAACAAATCATTTAATACTCATATTTTATATGCTTGTGTATATATTTCACATTTCGAACAGGTGGCAACCCGCTCCAAAATATATGGATGAAACTTCTGCTCCCCGAGAGGAATGCACAGCCACTTATATTTTAGTATTTTATATGATAATTTTATTAAATTCGAATTTTTAAACAGGTGGCAACCCCCATAAAAGTTACCTATGAACCTTCTTTCCGAGACCAACCGCTTGACAGCCATATTTTAATATCTCAAACAAAGTGTGTATATTCTAATTAACTTTTGACTTCTCAAATAGGTGGCAACCCTTTGCCTAGCATAAAATATACTTTATGACCTATTCTCATACCTATCAAATATTTATACATGCAAAATTTCATACAAATCAATCGATCCCTTACGGAGGAGTTCGATCGCAAACACCGCGGCACGAGATTTTTATATATCAGAAGATAACAAATATAAAACAAGGGAAATAAGAGTACGCAAAACTAATCAAAATGTTGTGACTAAATTTTTTCCACATGACTGTATGAGTATACATACATATGTATGTATGTTTGTATTTCTGTACATACCGACGCTAACATGTTCGATGTTGAGCGGTCCGTAACAAGTGTTTGTTTAATTAAAAGTTGTAAGCATCTAAGGTATTTGCGCGTGGTTGCCCATTGTGTAGGAAAGATTTTAGCTTCGCATACATACAAATAAATATATATGTACATATACATACATACATATATAGATCAAGCAGGATACACGCGTATTTTCTTCCCCTCACTTGCATTGCTCCCTTCAATTTGGTACGTACCCTTATCGTTTGGTTGTTCGCGTGGCTATCGCCTTTATTTGTCCCCTAGCAAATCATCTGGTTTTTTTTTTCATACCCCCTTTGATTCAAAGTCATTTTGTACGCAATTTTTCAGTTAGGGGAACCTTCCAATTACACACACACACACACACACACACACTGGAATATCTACACAAAGTTAACACTCAAATGCACTTGCATACTTGGGAAAAAAACCCATGGAACCATGCAGATACGCAAACTTACTAAGTACATACATACATACATACATACATATGTATGTACATATATTTAGAAGCGGTGCGCACAAATAACCAGCAGGACCTTAGTTAGCGCCGCCGCCGCCAGGAGAGTAATCGCGCACGCGCATTCTTTTTCTTTGCGTTGACCTCATTTTCGCCATTATATTTTTGTGTAATTTTTTTTTTTGTTTTTAGTTTTGTTCAATTTCGTTTTACATTGGGTTTGAGGTGTTAAAATGTATTTAACCGCAATTATTGTTGTACCGTGAAACTACAATAAGTAATTATTAAATATTCCTACGAAAAAAGTCCACAAAACAGAGGGAAACTGTGCACTCTATGAGCTCATACATACATACATACAAGCAAACATAATTACATTCAAATTCAAATTCAAATTTAAATTCTGCAAGCACCATAATGCTTTGCTACTGCATTCCGTCATTGACTACATACGTACGTATCCCCGTGCGCAGAGGGTAAAAAACTGAAAGCTTGCATGCAGCTAATTTGTTCCCCTGATTGATTATTCGTTTGAGGGTTAAGACTGTGTCAGCTTGCTTTTGTTGTATTTTTTCTTTAACTTTTCTTCTTTTTTTTTCTTTTAGAGGATATATTATTTATGTGTCAATAAGTGTGGCAAGTTGTGCGGAATGTTTTGAAAGGGTTGTGTTTTGATTGTTTTTTTTTGCCAAAAATTCTAAGAGTACCAATTAAAATTTATATGTATAGTTCAACAAAAAGTCAGAAGTTTGTAAACATAGGGTTTGCAAGTAAAAATATTTTGAAATTCTGCATACTTCTGCTGTTGCTGCACTTTAGTTAAGGTTAGGAGCAACGTTAATTCCGGCATTGCGTCAGAAGGAAGGGGCGGTTGGTCAACTTCATTGGATGGCGCTGGTTAGCGGCAGTTATGGAGGAAAAGGAACAACTATATCGAAATCGGTCAAAATTACCTTGGAGAATGTTAAGGAGGAAGTCAGGCTATTTAGAGATCTTGCGCTTGCGAGCAGGTGACTTGATTTCACGTCACATGTTACGGTGGAAACGAAATTAGTATTTTCGAATTACTCGACATATCTCTTAAAGCTTAAGTGGAAGATAATCAGATTCTAGATCTCTAACGGGGGGACCTCCGATGTTAAGATGAAAAAATAATAATTACACAAATTCGTTCAAGGAAATATTTATCCTTTATTCTCATCGATAGTGGTTGTTGTCCGGCAGAAGATATGCAAAGTGTTACCTGCTCTCGGAAAGCGCGGACACAAAGACGGTGCAAAACATTTTTTGAAATTCTTAGTTTTTATTTTTACATTTTCAGCACTCTATAATAGTGATCGCCAGTTGGTTCTAAAATTGCATTTACTGCGTAAAAGTTTCAATTGCTGAATAACTAATGGAAAAAAGCTATTGCCTTAACTTTGGAATTACGCTCATGTATTGCAAAAAAATATGGAGTTCAAAAGATGGCGCTTTTTTAGAGGTGTGGAGTTTTAAATTCAAAAAAAATTGTGAGATTACATAATACCACTCCGAAAACTTCCTTTATTAGAAAGATAATTTTATGCAACTAGTTTTGAAGATGGTTTCTGGCACTTGCATGGCGTAATTCAGAGATACAATTTTCGACTACTTTAGGGCCCTATATCGCACAGAGCTAAAAAAGTTCCTCTATAAATAAAATGATCGACGTCTAAAAAAGCTTGGAGAGGGGATAAGATTGAAAAATTTTTTGCTGGACAATCTTTTCAATTTTATTTTGAATTTCTTCTCAAATTCATTGAAAAAGGAAAACGGCTGAATACAAGGATATGACTTTTGGTTCATTAATTTTTATAGAATTTTGTCAAAAAATATGCAATTGTAAGAAGTTAGATCCATGTTTGTAAATAATCAACTTTGTATTACTTTTAGTTTAAAATTATAAATATTGTTCTTTGATAAAGATACACTTTGTAAAAATTCTATTAAGCAATCACAACAGCTCAAGTACGGTTTTTTCTGAGCGTAATTTATATATTATGTTAAAGATTATGCCTTTCATCTCAACCAAGCTAAAGGGGTGGTGAAGTATTGGAAACCCATTCAAAATTGGACACATTGTTTCAGTTACTAAAAAAAACTTTTCTTAATAACGAAATATGCGATTTTTTAATAAAAGCAAACAATGTTAGTATTGTAGTCAACTTGTCAAAATTTTTCTGAGAGATTACACTGTCATCAAATTTGGTGTATTATATGGTTTGCCTATACATTTTTATATTTTAAATAATGGCCTTAAAGTTATAAGGACCAAAAAAATATTGGAAAGCAGATGCTTCAGAATTATAAGATTTAATAAAAAAATACGAATATATGTGTGCAATTTATTTGAAATATGAATTCTAAAAACTGTAAATGTGTAATACCTGTTATAAAAATATATAAGTACTGAAACTTATTATAATTAAAAGTAAAACTTATTTAATTGAATAAAAACCAGTTAAAAAAAACAGTGCGCTATTTATGTATGCTCAGAAAATAATCTAGCTAAAAAACATATAGGCGGCAATAACTTCAAATTGATAAGATCATCGGCTTATTACAGTTCAGAGCAGATTCTAATCAAACCCAAGATTCTCTTTTAATTATATTGAAGAGGTTTCCGGGTTAGTTTTACAGGTCTTCAACTAGATTTTATTTAAACGGTTTTCAATTTAGCTCTACTGATCGCCTTCTTAATAATATGAAAAAATTTTCATTTTCATCGATTATCTTATTGATTTTGTTGAAAATAAAAAATCATAGAGAAATTACTCAATTGCGATGGTTTGAATAAGATACAATTTTTTATAATTGCAAATCCAAAACAATTCATGCAAATTGGATTGTCAATCGCTAAAAAATTTTCCTGTACCACATACGATGTCGGAAAAAATAAGCCAGTTTCATAATAATAAATATATAAAACCTAATTTAATACAAATGAGGCGTGAGTCAGTTTCGTTTTTATATTCTCATTTTTTTTGCTAAGTCGAATTTTTAAATTATTGAATTTAAATTACAAGTAGCCATTTTTAGTGACATAATCAGTGCAGTTGGAATCACAAAAATAGTACCAAAATTTACTGGTAAGTTTTGACAATTTTTCTTTCCTTACATAAGTTAAATTTTTTGTAAAAATATAACTAATTTTATAACAAAACATCCATATAAGTAGAAAACTCAGACTTTCTACAAAATTTATAAAAATTCAAGAAAGTCAAAAAAATGTTCACCAAATTTTATTTAACTTTTTGACCCAATTAGAAAAAACATGTCAAGTATGCCTTTTTTTAGCATAATCAGTTTATGGGCAATAAATTGAAAATTTGGAGTTGCAAGAAACTCTTATTGATTTTTGATTATTTTTTGCAGCGTTTTTTATATTCGTTAAAATTTTTAGCCACTTCGAACTTGGTTAATATTTTACTAAAATGGAATATGCAATAATATAATTTCAGGAATAATGCAATCGGTGTACTTAGATAGATCGCATTTTTTAAATTTTTAGAACTGAGTTTCAGTTCGAAATAGTATTATGTTTCAAGCAGTTGGTATTTGACGAAATGTTACAAAATGGCATGAAGCTGAAACCTTTTGAAAAATGGTAAACCTTTAATCAACGCTGCATTTACACGTTCAAAAAATTGCATTCAATTTGCTCACACGAATGAGTTGTCAAAAACCAATTATACCAATTCACCTAAATATTTATTAAACGTAAAATTCAGTACAAACTCAGAAAATCAGTAGATCTGGCCACCCTAGCTTCCTATGACATCGTCCTGTTAAGTAATTCAGGTCGCTGTAGGGAATGATAATTAGTTCTCATTGAAGAAATGGTAATTTGTAAATTACTTTAAAATTAATTTCATTTCGCACAGGGGTCCTACATACATATGTACATACCTAATATTTAATTCACTTTCATTTTAAAAACTCTTCCCAATTATCCAATCCCGCTTTTCTACATACACAAACCATTCATCGCCAATAAAATTCATTTCGCGAACTCTGTTTGAAATCCCACCACAGTCGAGTAACCCTGTGTTCCTATAAATTTCGATAGCAAACTTACGCGCATAATTCTGCTTTCACCATTTGGCGTGCGGTACTTGGCTCATTCACCACGAACATCCAGTTGCCTGAAAAAATCACCAAAACAGTAAAGACACCACTCAAAACAGTAAACTCACCTTTATTGTTGAGCGCCGCTTGTGGTGTAATGAATTGTGAGGTGGTCTTGCAGAGTGTTTCCCGACCGGGGCTTTGTCGTTTGGTACGCGTTTTGGCGCCCTTATCGGCACCAACGATATCCAAGAGATCCATATTGAGTGAAACGTCACGCGACAATTTCGATGAGATTAAAGATTGGTGAAAGGATGACGAAATGCTGGGAGAAAAATATGTCTACATTGTTATAAAATTGGAAATGTTTTTGGTTCGGTGAAGCTGCTACCTGCGTTTCGCGCGGCTAACCGTCGGTGGTGCTGCGGCATCTGCGTCGAATGATGTCACGGCCGCAGAGAAATTTCCACCTACTTCTACGCCCACCACACCGTCTACATTGCGCGAAATGCGCTTTAACCAAAAGGTGGGGCTGCTTGAGGAAACCTTGTGACCACTGCCAGGCGCTCCATTGCCGTCACCTAAGTTAAAGCTGTTTACTTGATTTTTGTTTAGACGCTGACCAGCGGAAGTGTAGAATAGAAAACTGGATAGAAGTGACAAAAGCGCGATTTTTATTTACTAGCGGCGCATTTTAAAAACGCTTAAAGAATTCTCAATAGTGAATTGCAGCAACAAATTTACTTACGTTGGTGTTTCTGTAGTTTGCGATTTTGTAATGATAAATGTATTTTCATTGCTGCTGCCTGCTGCCGTTCCAACTTTAGCTATGTTTCCCGCCCCATTGCCTTTACCGCCGGGATTGCCATATTTGTAGCCATTGAAGTCATTCACGCCACCGCCGAGACCTCCATCGTTGGCGCCATTATATGGGCGATTATGTGAGAAGATGAAGGCTGGATCATAAAAGACGGGGGTTTCGTGCCACGTCAGTGCACTAAATTCATCCCATGACTCATCGACGAGCAGATTTTTGGCCTCGTAACCCCATTTGTGAACGAGATGTTTGATGAGATAACTGCAAAAGAGGTAAGAAAATAAAACAAAGCAAATTATAAATAATTTTTAAAGTGTGCATTTTGGCTTTTATTTGGTCTTTATATTCTAATTTAGATATTT
The DNA here is from genome assembly GCA_951828415.1 of Anomoia purmunda. Lineage (NCBI taxonomy): Eukaryota > Metazoa > Arthropoda > Insecta > Diptera > Tephritidae > Anomoia > Anomoia purmunda. The sequence continues at coordinate 26,256,842 of OX639996.1, read as the reverse complement.
TCCTGACTTTAACTCTTTGTTGTAAATAGTATTGGTTTAAACATAAAAACAAGTTCATTATTTTTCCAATAGATGTCTTTAGTAATCTGCAACTCGTGTTGTATAAGTCCGATCCGGTTACACTATAAGGCGTTATAAAGATGAGATTTCGTACTAAAAGTACTTTTCAGACAGTTTTGTGATTGCTCAGACATCGGCAGGCCACACACATCGTTAGTAACTTGCCAGAAGCTCCGAAATTCTGGGTTGGGGGGCTCTTATACATCCACCCTTTAGTCCAAACCTGGCACCAAGTGGTTACTATCTGTTCCTGTATATGGCGAGAAACCTCCTAACCTTAAAACCTATATTTATTTTCATTACAAAGATCCCGAAATTACGGGATTTAAATTATTACAAATATTGCCGAGCAAGCATTTGCACATCAACTTGTAAAAAATGCCATTCAAAACAAAAGTAAGGTGTAACTTAGCATTTGATCCGATTGAGTCAAAAACAGGCTTTGTAAAATTCGTTCAAAACACAGCAACAAATCGCGATATCTCATTCAAGTCACGTGCCATCGAAAATGTAGAAAACGGTAAAAGGGTGATGGCCCAACACATAAAATACAAAAAAAAAAAAAACAATAAAAATCAAGCTAATCAAAAGCCAGGTAATCCATCAGTGCATTGTTTTGTGACAGTCAGACAGTCCAACTAATTGGGACAGCAAAACTGGTATTTTTACACAAATACTTATGAGCTGTAAACAACAAAATAAGAGTTAAAAAAACTCTAAGTTGTATAACTGGCCTTGGGTCAAACTACAATACATTACAACAAAAAACCAAATATATTCGAGTCTGTCTATATGTATCGTTAGCTAACCAAATTTTAAACTAGGCTGTTTTGCTAATCCGAATCTTCGTATCACGCGAAGTAGTATTTTTTGTAGTTTTTGTTTTTAGTTTTTCTTAATAATACTCCATTGTGACAATATGTACTGACAAAATTGTCTTGTTGGGTTATTTCTACAACGTTCTTATTCTGTTCAAAGCATATTTATTGGGCAACGGAATATTTTGATAATTTGACTAAATTAACATTATCAGTTTAAACACAATGTTATTTTTTTGAAGTTTGATAACCAAATAAAATATATTAATATTTAATAGCTGTATTCCAGCAGTACATGTAAGAAGAAATGAAAAATATTTAAAGCATATTTTTATATTGGCGACGGCTATCACAAATCTTCTTTTATGGGGCAAAAAGCATACGATTCGACAGCCAAAGCTTCAGTAAATTGAAGGCTGTTATCCAACTTTTCCTAATCGATCAGGCCAATCAAACTTGCATAGCTTATCTTGAAATCGTTTGAAGGAGTCATTGACCTGCACATACGAAATGGGGTTCCGCCTACTGTATGGTAAGATCGGTGGAACCTGCTCTACACACCCTTGTGAAGTTCACGTAGGGGAATCGCATTAGTAAGAATTTGGGCTGTGTGCTTTCCTTGATATCGAGAGAAAATTTGATAATGTGTCACCCGGGGTTATAGTTGAGTCCCTAAGCAGATCGAAGCCAATTTTATTTGACTCATCCACCGCTTGTTCAGCGACACAACTACCTTTACGCAAAACAGGCAACGTCTTGGGGAGAGTCTTTGAGCAGAGAAGGGTAAATGGGAGCACTCTCCAAAAGGCGTTATCTCGCCGATCCATTGAGTTATCGCGGTCAATGACCTGCCAAGTTATTGTATATGCGGATGACCTGGCGCTAATTGTCAGAGAATGGTTGTGAGGGAACTTACGTGAACTAATTTAACATTTATCGCCAAGCTCTAAGATCTCTCGCCTATAACTATAACTATTAAATGGTTATATGAACAAGTTGTAGAACCGATTCTTTCGTACGGGGTTCTTGTCTAGTGGTTATCTGCTCCTAGATAAGACTGGGGTAGTTAGCGAACTGAAAAGGGTGCAAAAATCGGTTCATATTTGAAGCAGTATTGGTCTTCCCTCCACGCCAACGGTAGCGCTGAACGTCTTGTTGAATATAAAGTTCAGACCGCTATCACTCGAGCATTTTGCAAATTGTCGACTTTTCACTCTCTTCTCATCATTACGTAGCTTATATAGCTTCCTAGGGAAATTTTCGCGATGAGCCGAAATATCAGCTCTGACCATTACTGCGGTAACTCCTTACAGAATGAGCTGCTGCGGCCAGATCTGGAGTGGAGATTAGCAAGTTTCGTAGCATCACTACAATCTCACCGCGCTTTTGAGATAATAAACAGGAAGTTTGCGTTCTCTTTCTGAATGCACTGTGGTATCTCAATAGGCTCAAGAGGGTCTATGTAAGCTCCTATAGGCATCCACGTTTCAATATTTTTGAAGGGACGAAGGGACAGATAGCAATGGCTTAATTAATTGATATTTTCATTCTGAATATTTTGTTATAGTATGTCCTTATATCCATATCGGTTGTTTTAGTATGTTAAAAACAACCGTTATATCAACAAAGTTATAATTCCCTATGCACTATTGCGTTCCGGTATAAACATATTTGGCGCGTATGTACTTTTTAGATGTTAAGTTTTTTATCCTTTTCATGGCACAATGTGCTCATTGCCTATCAAAGTACGGCCGAGGTTGAAAGATGCCTTTTGTTATTTGGTGTTCCAAGTGCCGAAATATAAGTACATATGAAAATGTTTGGCATTGTGATTCGGTTAATAAACTATTTTTATATAAAGCCCTTTGACCAAATATTGGCATTAGGTACATTTTAGAATCGATCTGACTTGTTAAAAAAAAAGAATACAAATAAGTGAACAAAATTAAAAAATATGGCTTAATAATTCAGATATAGGAGTTCTCTGACAGGAGTTATGATAGCAGTAATTTCCCAGAAAAAATAACTCATTAAAAATACATAAAAATATTCGAAAAATTGGGTACTTTGGTATTGATATATAATTATATTAGTGTATTTGTCCAGTTATAGGAATAATACAATTTAAGTTAACAAAAATTAAAATTTTGAAAAAACTATTTTCGGTCAATTTTAAGATATAGCAATGTTTCAATGGGACATAATGCATGAGGCCGTTTTACAAAATCGATTTATTTTTGATAGATTTTTGCCTTTATCGAAATTATCTATTTCGATACGAACCTAATTTACACATCGACTGGAAATGAACATTGGGAAAAATAAAGCCACACGCGGAAATTAGTTAAAACAAAAATTAAAAATTTATTTCGACCATAAGTAAATACAATCTGTTATATGTATATATATGTGGATTGTATATACCAATTAAAAGTTGTCACACTTTGCTATTTTGTTTTGTACAATGGCCGCCTTGTTTTGATTGTTTTCACGAAATTTAACTACATTGTTGTTTGGCAACTTGACTTGATTATGGCGACTTTTGACACTAAATATAATTTATTGCTCTTAAATTGGACTTATTTTTTTTAGCGTAAGTTATCATACGCATGTATGTAAGCATAAATATACCGCTCACTTCTGAGTTGATCCTATTAGATCCGCATACTTGACACAAAAGATACCCGTCAAAAATATGACTTCGAAAAAAGTAGGCACAATACGAACGTCGGTCAGTCAATTGTCTAAACATATACAATTTTGAAACTTTTTATTTTTTATCTTTCTTGAAAGTATTGCAGTAAATTAAATTTTTTTTTCATATGTTAAGATAAAGGTTATGTAAAGTCGAGTTTACACATGGCCTTTCGTTGAAGCTTGTTTTAATTATATAAGTAAGCCTTATATTTCGTATAATAAAAGTTTTAAATATTTGACATTAGTTCTGCTCTTAACTTTAATTTTAGACAAAATTTTAAAATTTTTGCATTTTTTTAATCCTTATTTTAAGTTTAATTTTAATTTAATTTTTTATTTTTAACTAAGTTTTTAATTTTTAATTTCTAATTTTTAATTTCTAATTTTTAATTTCTAATTTTTAATTTTTTATTTAATTTAAATTTGAATTTAGTTTTAATTTCTACTTTATTAAGTTTTATTGTTAATCGCATTCCTAACTTTATCTGTAACTTGAACTCGAATTCTGATTATAATTTTAGTTTAAATACGCAACCTTATTTTGTTAACCTTGAGTTACGGATTCAAATATTGCAAAAAAAGACTAATTTAAGCCTTCGGGGAATATTTGTACGGCTACTAATTCGGTGATTTTTTTCGAAGATCTATTCATAAAAACTTAAAAAACTATGCAATAAGGGATGAGCCCATAAAAATAATATAAGTTATGATATAATATACAAAACAGTTGGAGGCACGGCTATTGAAATATTTATGATTTAGATAAAAAAATTATTGCAGAAAATTAATATTGGTACATTTTATATTCTTGAGTAATAAACAAATTTTAACTAATGAAAATTATGTCGTCACACTCACAAAAATAGGTATACTCGGAAAACATTGAGTAATAGTTTTTGTAGTGGGTCGACATTTTTTAAAAGGTCAAACATTTTTATGGTATTGATTCTTTAGGCTCTACAATGAGACAAAAGTACAGGTTTTTTGATATTCGGAATAATATGGAAGCTATAGATATTGATTTTTTTTTCGAATTTGTATGGAGTCCATTTACTTTCTCGCGACCTGTAAATTAATTCTACAAATTTTTTAAGTAATTAAAAATTATGATATTTTCATGTCATTTTTATTATTTCAGAAATTTTGTTTGTTAAAGTTATTAGCAATTTTTAAAATATTATTGACTTCCCAATACTTTTAAGATCGCTTTCTTCCCTAATGTTATTTTACATTACTTTAAAAATCATTTGCAAACAAAAATTGTTACAATGCAATGAGACGAAAGTTATTTACGGTTTTCTCTTGACACGCCCCGATTCTTTACTTCACATTCCTTTGGGCAAGGTATTCTAGTATTATTAAGCACTTGTCTTGACTTACGTTGGATAATTGTCAGCGTGCTCGCAGTAAGTTCTGCCCGGCCGAGCACAAGATGGCGTTTGTCCCGGCGGCGCTGGTACGAACTGGCATGGCGGCGCTCCATATAAACCGCACGATGGTACACTGTGCGCAGATGTTATATATACTAGTATCTGCGAATAATGAGAGAAATAATGTGTCGTAATTAGAATTAAATTGACGATTACCACCGTTTTAATAAAAAAATTTTACAAATGTTTCGTTGAATATTAATATTTTTTTATTTGTGGACGGTTTTGCACGTTTTTTCATGCAGAAAGATAGGTTCGAAATTTGTCGAACTTTTCGAGGATTTGAAGAAAGCATAGCTTTGTAATGAAAATAATAAATATAATTTAACGTTAAACACTTTGGGGAAATTATCAAAATTAAAATTGTTTGGGGTTGAGTGGACCTACTGTAGCTAATAATTTGTTAACAAATATGAATATATTTTAAAGCCTACTACTTCTCGCTTATTTCGCAGACATGTTTTTTATTACCCTTATTCTCTTTACCAGAAATGTGTACGTCAAAGTATTTTTAAATGCGTTAAACTGAACTATTATAATACATAATGGCAGTTTCTTTTGAATATTAATAAATTTTGATATGGGTGTGGTAAAGGGCCATTGTTAATTTGGCTCTCGAGCTGAACGGGAAAAACGCTTGGAAGAGTTTGATCGGAATAACTTTGGAACTAGTTCCGAAATGATTCCAAATATGCCGCAGAGACGGTCACCGAATTAGGTCCGAAATGGCCCCCAATTAGTACCATTATTCATAATTAATTATTCTTTCATATTCACTATTAGTCCTGTTTCTTTGTACCCGACTTGCAAAAGAACCGTCCAACTCCGATAAAAATTCCTTTAGTTGCAAAAGCAACACTGTTTGCATTTTTCATGAAAGATGCGATTTGTTTAATGATAGGGACGAAAAATTGTTGTGCAAATAAATTTGAGGTCGAAGTAGTTATATGTATATTTAATGATTCTTTGCAAATTAAAACGAATTAGGTGTTAAACTAAAATTTCCCATATATTTCCATCCGGGTAATTCACAATAGCGCAGTTTCTTCTCCTCGAAACACTAAATATCTTGTCCAATATTATTTTTTACCGAGTTGACTGAACTCGCTTGCTTTTCCGAGTTGGGTGTTGTTGCTTTACATGCAATTCGCTATCCTACCTATTGTTCTTTTGCAACTCAGTTACAAAGGAACAGACCTATAAATCCATTAGTTTCGTACTATGTTCTAATTGTGTCATTAGTTATTAAATTTATGATTTATCAACCTACTACAAATAGCTTGGTTTTCAAGCGTCACACCTACTAAATAAACAATCGATTGAGGTCGTAAATAAATTAAAATTGCATCATTTACACATACAAACGTACGGACGTATACCAAATCACAAACGAGACATACATACATATGTACCTATGTACTCATTTGTACTCATAAAATTACTGGAAAATAATTTACAAACTATAAAATATGCGTCTACATCATTCAACTTACCACATAAATATAACTAAAGACATAATTACTATAGAAGCGAGAAATAATACTCATCATTGTGACACAGATGTGAAGTTATCTACGAGTAGTTTATGCATTTGTGTGTGTATTGGTGTTGCAGACGGGAAAAACAGCTGAAAAGAAATATAAAAACAATGAAACTCTTTGTTAGTAAATTGGTTGGAAAACAATTCGTTGGTAAATATTAACATCGATGGTGTGATAAAACATATGCAAAGATAATAAAAGTGCATAGATGCACTTGTGTGTGTGTGTGTTTGTACGATATAGCGCGTAAAAGACTTTATTGATTAAAATACCCTGTCGGAAAAAGAGCAGACAATCTAAAAAATTTACCAATTTAAAAAGTAGTTGCAAGTCAACGGCTTTGAAATAAATGCATGTTAAATTAATTATGTTGATCTAACTTGCACCAATTTTATATGTTTTAAATGTGTGTGTTTTATTATAACTTTTCTGTGATAAAATATATTTTCAATAAATTATATGTATACCTTTATATAAATGCAATTAGTTTTATTAGTCATTATTTAGTAGATATATTTATTTGGTTTAAAATATGCTGGGTTATAGCCGTTTTTTGTTTGAATATTGATTTTAAGAATTTTTTTTTGAATGTTTGCAATTTTTATTTTTTTATTTATTCGTTTTTAACAAAAAGTTAAGAAATTTAAAAATAATCGCGAAAATTCCGAAAAAATTTTAAACCAAAAGTTTAATTTTAACCAGCTATAACTCAGCATATTTTTTAAGCAATCTTTACAAGTTTTATGTTGTTAAAAGCGCATTGATTATTTTTCGAACAAAATATGCGATGATCGCTCGTAACAGTTAAGCAATACAAAACTGTTAATGAAGTTTTACTCAAAAACAAAAACACAAAATTACCGTCATCTGAAAACCCTAACCAAACAAAATTAAAAAAAAAAAATGTCTGATTCAAGAATGATAAAATACAAAATTGCGCTGATTGATCTAAAATTCGGAGACTAACTTGACTGTGACGTCACATCAGATTTACGGTTGGAGATAAATGAGAGGAAACACGTTGTTACACAAGTTAGAAAGAATACACACTAAAATTGTTATACACGTTGGATAGGACACACATACATACGTACATGGTTTTTGTAAACAAAATCTGTTGTGACGTAGAAATTCTGTCAACATTTTCAAGAGAGGGTTAGCGGTATTACAATCTGCGCCACCTTCTGTATTCTTTTCACCATGTGTTTAATTTAGCTCAGAAGATGCATACTAACATCTCTAGACTTAATTTTTTTGAGTTTTTTTGTCTGTACAGAAATGTAATTGAACAAGAAATCGATACTCGCAATACTATCGGGATGATGAAAACTAAAAATTTTGTAGTTACTATACTAAACTGCTCATATGGTTAGATTTAGAAACGGATTTGTGTTTAAATTTGCATTCCCTATTTAAAAAGAAAAAAAATTTATAATTATATAAGTACATTCAATGCTCAATTACAAAAAAGTTATGATATTGGAAGCGGTCAGAATGATACCACTCGTTGCTATCTGATGTTTACAATACTTCGTCAAGCCAGGGTTACCTTACAATACTTTGTAAATAACTGGAAACATGTAGGTTTGAAATAGTTAAGCAGTTTAGAAAAATGAAATTTGTGTTATTTAGTTGGAAATAAAAACATTTTATTGCAGCTGTAAAAAATATAATTTTTATTTTCTTTCTGTCAAGCATATTTAAAAGTAGTTGAAATCAAATACAGAGTCAGATAATTGACTTAGGACGTCGCCATTTAAAAAAAAATTGGTTGCTTACAAGAATGTATAAAAAATTTCAACCACTTGCAGTTGGTAAAAAACTATTTTCAAAGTAATTCTATTTCCGACAGGGTACATACATAGATGCACCTGTGTGTGTGTATAGAAACTTAATTCATGGCATTATGGGGATGTCGATTTTCGCGCCTCTTGCGTTATTTATAGTCTGAATACGCATTCATCTCTATTTACGTACACACTCATCTGGTAAGAAGAAGTGTATATCTATAGTTATTTAATTATAGTTTAAAACAGTCAAATGCTGAATTATTTATTAGTGTAAAACAAGATTTACATATTGATTATATAACTGTATATTATGGCTGTCTTTTTTACATTTGTTCATCTATGACATAATAAAACTTCACCGGATGGGTCATAAATCATTTAATCTGAAATAACGTATGGCCAAAGTGAAAGTGAAATTTCCGAAATATAAGTCCAATATTTACAAATTAACACGAGTATAATCAATGCGAAATTAAAACAACAATGAATTGCATAAAATGAAATTTTTAAATCAAATCTCAATGGGATGCTTGAAATTGTTATTACATCTAAACAAGAGAAGTAAAATGAGCTTAGACATTCAAATTTTTCACAATATTTCAACACACCATTATGCAGCTTTTTGTAGTGACATAATAACTTTAAAACCTACTTTAGTTTGAAAGCCATTGTTTTCTTTTTCTGTTCTAATATTTGTTGTTTTCGCAGTGAACGCAAAAATTATTTTTCTACCGCTTACATTAGAGCCCGATGTTTGGTCTTAGTTTTCCTGCAATTTGAGTTGTGTGCATTGATATTTTAGCTACAACTGTAGGGCCCAACGGTTTTATGTCGACACCGGGCCATTACGGTGATTGGCACTCATATTGACAAATATTGGTTTCAATCTTCAGAAGAAGAAGCTCCACTTAAGTAAATAATTTCGAAAGCCGTTAAAAGATGTAAAAAAAGTGGGTACTTTTCATAGTGTGCGATATTTACCAATTCGGCGAAACTACTAAAGTTTTGAATATTTTACAACAATTTATCGCTTATACTAATCAGGCCTCAAATATCCAAGACATGACCAAAAAATCATTGTGAAAGCATATTGATTTTTAAACTTTTTTCTATCTGCTCTAATGTACGTAAGTCTTTTGATAGCAACTTATGGGAGTACACTTAGGTGAGGTTAGATTAGGTGTCAATCTCTAGTGGAACTCAGTCTGGTACATGACCCTTTGGGTTATTAAGTGACCCTGATTTCCCAAAAACCACTTCGTATTGCGAAGGAACAGGTCCGTTATATTAATTTACCTTAGTTCGTAAAGCTCGCTAAGGAAATAACAACAGAGAGCTTCAGCTGCTTTCTTTTTAGCTAGTGCCGGACAAAGGCAGAGTAGGTGAGACGAGAGCTTTAAGTATTTTTTTTGATATTCCTGAGGCTTTGGAAAAAATTAAACAACTTTATACTTAAATAAAGTTTTTTTTAATTAACAAATCCTATAAAACTGCATTTTCGTTTTTGGAACTATTAATTTTGTCATGTAAAACAGAATATTCGTATAATAACAATTTTCTCAACTCTCGCACAAAATTAATTTAAGCAAAAAAGTTTTGCATAGTTTTTCATAAAAAGCTATTTTTAAAAAATAAATATATTTTTGTATATTTAACCAATTCAAACTCTGACTTTCTAATAGAGTATTCCTTATTTTAATTTTCAGAGAGTTATTGACCCACCTTGATAACAAGTTCATTCAAAATGTATACTATTGTTGGTACAGTTATAGAGGAGATGTCAAAATTGGTTAGATTTTTTTTGCTTGTTAAAAAAGCATTAAAACATTGTAGTTGGGCAGAATCTGAATGTGAATCCTAAGTCAAATGTCGTCAAATAAATAATAATAATAATGAATAATAAAACTTTCATTACCAGTAACAAAAAACTTTGCATAAATCACAAAAAAGGGCATTTGGTCTTATATACAGTAAGTTTAGCATAAATTGTAAGTAAAATTGCCACCAGTGCCCCATGAAATGTAAAATTTTTTTGGAATTTTATTGGACGCTGTCAATAGGCGTTACCATTTGCGCGATATTTGTGTTTACTAGGAGCGGTAACAATTTTCTGCAATAAAATATACTGGAAACAAAATTCCCGGTGACACGCAGAATAGAAATGGTAATCACACCATAATGGAAAAGTGGAAGTTTTTTATGTCCCTTGGCGTACACGCACACACAAAAGATATATATTTATCACATGATGAAAACGATGAGGAAATAAAATTTTCACAATTGCCTTAAATTAGCAAAATTTATGAGTTTTTAGTAAGCAATAAATGAGCATATAATCTGATCATACGATCTTGTCGTTTTATGACGATAGACACTAGTGCAAAGGCAGTCATTGTCGCTCATGCCTACCAACTACATAAATATGTGAATACAGGAAATAGATTAACTTATATAAAATTATACTTCCCTTTTTGAAATCGTCCTCAAATGAACGTGATATTTCATCATAACATCACATCAACTGATGTCATCATATGATATCATCATGTGATGCTGCAAATAATTGATATGTTTTAATTTATGTGATTTCACTCAGTCAGAAAATTATGGTCAGTACCCAGAACATGTAAAACGAAAATTCGCATTAGTGGTAACATAAAAGTGGTATGATTTTTAAAAGTTAAATTATGTTTTTTTTTTAATTATTTACACCCAAAATTCTTACAATTGAAACGATTTTCTCCTTTGATTTATTATCACATTATCGCATCTTAGAAATTCAATAATTTTTTTTAATTGATTATTAATTTTGTAATTTTTTTGAACAGTAATTACAAACAAACAGTAAGATCTATGGTATATTTTCACTGATAGCAAATAAATAAATCTATGCTAAAAAGCAAAAGCAACTAGAGTCGAATTAGGATTAAAAGGCTTTGCAAAAGAAATCGGAATATTGTGAGTTTTTAATTTACGCAGAAATTTAACCAAATTTTTCATTTACTTCCTACCAAATTGTCTGGAGTAAATACAGAAATATTAAATTTATCTTTAATCCATTATTTCTGTAACCAAATTTGCTTTTAAGCATTTATGGAAATATTGCAGAAATACTTAACATATTATGCGATCATGCGATAGGATTAAGTGAATGGTTAATGAAATTTAATATTGATATCAAAAGCGAAAAACTTACTGTTTTAGTACCATGTATGATAATCAAATTCGCAAACCAATGTACATAGTTAGGCGCAATAGTCACGATTTCAAAATTAAAAAAAAAATCACTTATAAATAATAATGTACTTATTAGTCCCTATGCAATTAAACCATTACTATTCGACATTGACATTTATTATTATAATAATTTCTAGAGAACGACCGAGACCGGTTTTAGGGCCGAACCGAACCAAACCTAACTTTGGTCTATTTCCGCCGAAGCCAAACCGAATCCAAAACGAAAATTTTCAAGGTCTAACATAAAAATTAATAATCAATGAATTTTGAAAAATTCTATATTTTTTGTTTCTTATGTACTTTTAAAGTTAGTTGGCACGTTGACAACCTCAATTTAAAACAAAAACAACAGCTATTTCAAAAGAAGAATTTGCAAATGTATATATAAAATCAAATCGATTGTTTCGAACCTTCCTCTGTGTCTGTAGCAGGAAAATTGATTTCAATTAAACATAAACTTTCACTAACTGTTGTAGATCATAACGTCTGTAAAGCCTTAACAGAGACCGGATCGGTGAAATGTTTCATTTGTGGAGCTACTCCTTAAGTAATGAACGATATCGGCGCGTGTTTAAATAAACCAGTAATTGATGAAGGTGGATCTCGTACCAGTTTGAATTGTCTACTTTATAAAATTTTTCCTGCATGTGTCTTGTCGACGAGACATCAGATGCAAAAACTGGATGATCAATACGCTTTTTCTCAATGCAACAAAAAAACATTCAGCGACAAGTTAGAAAAAAAACTCCCATTAATAGTAGATCAAGCGCGTTCTGGAGGTAGTAGATCTTCAAATGACGGCAATGCTAGATGTATTTAAATTTGTTTCGAATTCCGACATTGCTTCAGAAATAACAGGAATAGACAAACAATTAATTGAAAGATATTGGGTTATTTGAGTAAGGTGAGTAGAGGGATAGAAAATTGGCAAGAAAATTGCAAAAAAAAAGTCAGTAGAGATCGACAACTTCCCTGATAGATTATGCACTTTTGCTACAAGAGGTCTTGTAGTTAATTTGTTTATAATTTTATGTTTTTTATATGTTAAGTATATATGTACATTTTTAGCAATTTGGCTTCAGTGGTTACTTCAATATCACCAATATAAGAAATGCACGCGTAGTTTTGATCCGATTCCACACTAACCTGGACGGGGTGTTTTTCTCACTATATTTTTTTTATTTTTGAACTTACTATAGTTTTTACGACAAGTTCTGGATTTTTTGACGGATCCTGTTCTACATATACTCGTAAATCAAAAATAAAAACACGGAAAGAGTTTAATGATGGCTAAACCTGGTGATCTTGCCGGCCAGTGAGTATAGCCCAAAAGTTATAGATATGTATCAAACAACGTTTAAACGGTCAGAAATAGTAAAGACTTCTATAGAGTTCATGCTGACGGAAAAGCAGAAGAAGAGAATATTTCCAAGATTTCTTAATAAACATTGCAAAATATATACCATCTTACAATATGGTCGCAAATAAGAATTACTTTTTTAAACTCAATCGACAAATATTTAAATCAATCATTCTTGTTGCCAATAGATGTGTATTTAATTATCAGTTTACAGGTAGTAATCATTGTTAGGTCATTAATTTGAAATGTAACCATAAATTATCAGTCAATTTTTGTAATAAACGCCACCCAGCGCCGAAATGGGCGTTCGCTCAGTGTCGCTCATTAAGTAGTAAATCGTAAGTAGTTAGCTACTATTAATAACCATCAATAATCTTTACATTACAACATTTCGCATCTTGCATTTAATTTACGAGTGTCATTGTGCGACTAAACAAATGCATGTAAAAATTGCAAAATACAAACGAATGACGAAATTCATAGTGAAAAAGTGTTGAAAGTGCAGTCATGATTTGCTCGTCATTTAGCATAAATTAACAATAGTTGAGAAGTTAAATGCTGCCAGTTGACTTAACGACTTTTAGTCATTCTCCTTCCTTTTGAAACCTGTACTCGTAAAATGTGACAATTTCAATTTGGTTTTATTTTTATTTTTATTTCGATTTTATTTTAATGTTAAATATTTTATAGGTTCATTGTCTTAGCTGCCAGGCTACTTGAAACGTAGGAAATACCATGGGTGCCATGGGTTAATGTGTTCGTCTATTGCACTTTTATTATACATAAGTTTTACTACAATAAGGCTGATTTTAAATTCAGATATTATCTCTAAAGAAGAGTGTAATGTTTTTGTTGTTTAATTACATTCGCAAATTTTCATTGTTTTACTATTCGCATTAGGTTGTTGTGGGATTTTTTTTTATTATTCAATGAATAATTTAAGTTAGCTAATACTTCGTATACTGAATTTTAAGTAAGATTTTATTAGTGTAATAATCATAAATGTATATAGTACGCTTGTGGAGCAGTGAGTGAATCTCTTTTATATACATAGGTACCTATGGAAGCAAACACTAGGAAAGTACAAATGATTTTATAACAACAGAAAGAGGCAGCTAACTGAAAACAAAATGCCCTGGGAATTGATTTGCAAAAAACTTAACTTCATTTCTGCTATTCTAAAGTGACTTTCTCACATTGGGTAATCCAAGCGTTTTTAGGACAAGGGTCCTGGGTATTTCATAGCATTGAATTTCGAAATATTTTGAAAACGTTTTAAAAGTAGAATTTTGGAAAAAAAACTAATCGATTTCAAAATAATTTCCCGATGAGCTAAAATTGTGGAATTTTCAGCATACCTCAAATTTCGGTGACGTTGCAACACAAAGTGCGAATAAATCAGTTGTTATGGGTAATCCCTTTTCATATTATTTAATTTCTAAGTATTGGGTAAGGTTTATCACATTTTTGGCCTGTATGTATTTTATATTTAAACTTGCTTGCCTGTTTTAAGAGCACAACACTACTTGTTCGATTTATATTAAAAGATTGCCGGTATTCTGTAAGCAATCTCTAGTCCCTAATTGAGACTTTTCGGCGGTGAGATTGATTTTGTGACTATTTGGTATTCAGTAACCCGTCTCAAGTCGCGAAATAAAGTCACTAATTCGTCAGTTGGTCCTGAGCAGATCACAAAACAAATAAATTGCGGAAAGTATTGAACAAACGCGAAAATTAAGTAGCGTTCGACCTGCTGCTTGGTCATTCGCTATGCCTTGCTCAAATCTGCAAAAAAACACTTAATTTTTAATACACATAATACAGAAACACTATTAGCATACACTGTATCTTATTCTGCCGTTTTTATCGAATGTGAATATATAAATGGGTAGCTGTATTTATCGATTGTTGATAGCTTTAAATTTTAAACATATTTTAAATAATGGATTCTCATAAAATTCAGTAAGATAAGATTTTTTAACAACTAATTTCAATAGTGATTTTGCAACAACCATATTATTTTAACTTATAAATGGAAGTAATGCTGTTGGCAACAGATTTAAGTAGTTTGCTGTTTGTAATCGATTAGTACGCATACATTATGAACCTCTAGCTGCTGATTGGTTATACTGCTTTCCCCTACAGTCTTTGGTGAAATTGTTTGAGACTGTTACGTACAGAATACCGAAATCGTCTCAAGTTACAAAAAACGTCTCTAATTGAAAGCCTCAAATTTAGTGACTTGAGTCTGAATTACTGAAAACTGACCGGTATAAATCTACATATATACCCCCGTTGCAAATTACGAACACACTATATAAGTGTATTCAAAAATTTTCTCTAAATTTTTTTCTTTTATTTAATTTTCGCTAATTTGCAATTAAAATACAGTTGAATCTCTTACAAAAGCCATATGCACGCAAGTTTTAAACTAAGTTTATGCAGAATTTTAATAATTTAACAAATTTTTATACAAAACACAAACTTTCCGAAAATGGGTGTATTCTCGATAATTTTCTAAAACTTATTTTATGTTACTAGATGACGGAGGAAGTAAGAAATTAGGTCATCGCCCATACATTTTTATATAAAATAGATATGATCGGAATTCAGAGTACTATCGTGAAAGCGGTTTTTCCGTTTTAAAAAATTTACCCGATTCGATGATCATAAGTAACGGTAAGTACGAATTCACACTAATAGAACGCTCCGCATTTTTTTGTGACTTGCACAGGAATTCTGCGTAAACCATTCAATAAATAAAAACTTAAAAAATACAAGAAGATTTGCTTGTGGGTCGCACCGTGCTGCTCTTCCTTTTTCTTATGAACATAGGTCCACGCTTCGTGGAGTATAAAAAATACAGTATTTATTATAACAATGTGTTGATGATGATTCAGTTTATTTACTTCCTGTCAACTACTATGACGACTTAGGGTCCCTGCAAAGTAGACGCTGAAAACTGAGCCGAGCGTAAAGATGACGGATGCGAGAAATATGCTTTAAAACTGGCTGCATAGAATTTCATACAAAACCGCAGAGCGGAAGCTGGCGGGGGCCGAGAGTAAAACTGATCAATGCGAGAAAAGCAGTCTCGAACTGTTATTAGTTATTTTAAGTGCTGATTATCGCGTCCACTCTGCAACTACCCATGAAACGTACATGCCTACATACATACATTTAACGTACACAAATTTCGGTATTGCATTCCCTACAAAATACATGCGCGTTATGCGAAAAACGTGAATTGCTTTCATCTCATTGTATCTACATATATGTATGTAACAAACTACACCATGAATGTGGTTTTTATGAATATCTCGACTTCTGCGCCACCTAGCGAGGTCTAACTTATGTTGAACATTTTAGCTCAATTTGAATTTAGCGTAAAATCAAGATTTGTACTGCGCAGAAAACAACGAAATCGAGTTAGGTAAAGAATCTTAACTTATTTCTATATTCATTTAAAACAAATTACCTTGCACAATTAAATCTTATAAGCTAATACTAATAGATACTTGGTCTTGAGCTTCCTTAACCTTAACTTAAAAGTAATAACTGCGTCTGTGATAGTTAAACCTAACTTGAATCTATTTACAGAATTACTAGGGCTGACTATTAATGGTATATTTTCTTTGAGAAAAGCTAACTATTTTTGTATGGCGATGGCCGACTGCATTAGTTGGCAGCTGACTACAAACTAAGTATTATTTGCCACAAATTAGTCTTTGGGAGATACCGTTTTTATTAATGGTAAACTAATTATTTATTGGCATACATTATTTTGTTGCCAGATATTATTAAACGACAATATTAATTTTTGGGCTCAAGGCCAGTATAAGGAAAAGTATATTGGAAAAAAAGAACAACAGTCAGGGGTGGTAGAAATTATAGCTACTTCGTAGATCACCACATCTCCTAATCAGATTTCTTTCATGAATGCACCGCCATTTGAACCCAAAACCTACGACTTTCTGGGCAAGTGCGTAGCCAATGGACCACAGCCGGCTTGTGAGCTGCTGTTGCTTTTTACCATGAAAGAAATAATATTTTCGTTTTCTGAATATTTCCATGCGAAATAAAAGGGTCGGTATTTCTTTATTCAAATATCTCATAAAAATTTATTTTCCTTAAATTATTATAGTTATTGTTATTAATTAAATAGAAACAACACACGACTCCGCTGAAATATTTTCGTTTTGTGATTTGATGAACAAACGTCAAACTTTTGACAACTGACGTTTTTGGATTCTTCTGTATGACTTGCGACCTAACTAAAAATGTGTCTCGGGGCGTTTGATTAAAATAGGTTTTTATTTTAAATCACGAATTTGACGCTTACATCATAGATTGATGCTTCCCGAATTTCTCCTACAACTTGTGCTGTGCGTCTTGAAATTGTAACACAAATTGAGTGCCCTACAGTTTTACCCCGACTCCGAACGGTAAATGATTTTTGCTAGAAGTTTTTTTCATAGCAGAAATACACTCGGAGGACTGCCATTACCTGCCGAGGGGCGACCGCCATTAGAAAAAACTTTTCTATAATTTTTCATGTTACTTGCCCCAGCCAGAATTTGAACCCGGGACCCGCCGAATGAAGCGCGCACATGCAACACACTGGGCTACGGCGGCTGCATATATATGTAGATATATTATCGAAGAAAATTGAAAAGAGTTCCACATTAAAACAATAAAACATTATTTTGGAAATACTTGGCTTAGTTTATACCTCCTGTTTTTATCGAAACATACTTAGTGCGTCATATATTTAGTATATCTTTAACTTTTATAAACACACACATAGGAGATTTTTGTATAATATTTTTAAAAACCGCGCTGGTGAATTTGATAGGACCTTTCAGCGTTAAAACTAAAAGCGGATATGTCATGCCCGAGTAAATTGTATAATTGCTCAACAAAACTAATTGAATTTAGAGCTGTAAATTAGGTACATATGAACGTACCTAATTTATGACAATCACCAGAATAGCACGAGTACTATATGAAAAAAAAACGACAACAATTAATAATTAACCATTTACACGCGAGAAAAAATAATAGAACTCCCTAATCGTAGGCAACTAAAATTGGCGATTTTAAAATGTAATAACTGTGTTATTGACATAATGGGCGGTTAAATATTCATTAACAGAAAAACTGTGTAAAAACTTTGCGATGGCGAGGCGGAAGATATTTAACTAATGTTAGATTTTATCTACAATTTATTTGTGAGTATTGTAAAGTAATAACAAAAAACGGCAGAATGCAATTACTGTAGAGTAGAAGAAAATAACAATAACAACCAAATGTAATATCATTAAACAAGCAAATAGCAAAATTAACAGCTTGCATGTCAATGTGATACAGTTATTTTGCTAATGACATTTATTTAAGTATTGCTGAATGCTTCGATTGAGTTTTTTGATTTTACAACCACATAAATATGTACACATATAACTACTTGTACACGAACAACAAAGAGCGAGTAAAAAAAAAACATTCACAAAAAATTAAGTAATGCGAGTAATTAAATGTAGTTTATTAAAAGCAGTTTGTTTTTTAATGACCGATGGGTGAACAGCAAGATACAAGTATTGAGGCCATGAAAAAAAAGAAATAATAGCTCAGTGGTGGGCTGGTTGTGGTTTTCAATATTTAACTTTTCTAACAACTCAATTAGCTGGAAAATGGATTACGGATTCAATTTAATTGAATGAGTAAACGAATAAGTGCGATATAACTGGCTTCAAAGCAGAACATTTGATTGGCAGAAAAAAAAAATCAATTTCGTTGCCAAGCTTATTAAAACCACTTTTAATAGTCCAGTGATTATTTTATTGTGAACAATCAAAACCATTGCCCATGTTGTTCAAAGGTTTATGTACAACAACAATAGTCCATTCATAAGTAGTTTGGAATATCGGTTTTTAAATAAACATAAAGTGTTTTTTTTTTAATAAGAGAAATAACAAAAATTCTACCAACGGAATGACACCATGAAATCGTAGTAAATGTGAATGTATGTGTGTAAATTTTACATCCGGGAGCATAGCAAGTCAAACATAGAACACAAGAATGTGATCCAACTTTGTATTTCTTGCGCTTCTTATGCTCTATAATATAATATGCTCTTTGTTATACTAAACTTTATAGTCCATAAAACTTTTTACCAAACTTTTTTTTTTTAATTCTGATTAAAAATTATGCAATTTAGATAAAAGTTTGCAGAATTTTTCAAATTTTTGTGTTAAGTTTGAAATTGGGATCTAAATATATAGATGTTGTTAGCAAATGAGCTATTAATTACTTAACTTCGAACTTCGCCTACTATTTGTGGTGCCCGTCTTGATGTTGTAGCACAAATTAAGGGACCTACAGTTTTAAGCCGACTCCGAACGGCAAATTATTTTTGTGAGAAGTTTTTTTCGAAGAGCACACACTCTACACACTCGGCTACGGCGGCCGCTATGAGCTATACTTTTTTAAAAAACTTAATATACATTAAGCAAACAGAAGAAAAGCAGTCAAAACTTTTCATAAGTCGCGATCCTATTAAGTTGTCCGGCACTGTATTTTTGCACACTAATATTTATGAGTACTCT
The DNA here is from genome assembly GCA_951828415.1 of Anomoia purmunda. Taxonomy (NCBI): domain Eukaryota; kingdom Metazoa; phylum Arthropoda; class Insecta; order Diptera; family Tephritidae; genus Anomoia; species Anomoia purmunda. Next base: position 26,237,304 of record OX639996.1, on the reverse strand, counting down.
TGCAATGCGCTAAAAGTTTTGGAATGATCAATAAGAAAGGAATGTTGTCAAGGTTTTTAAGATTTAAAAAATTTTTAATGCTCCAATTAAAAATTTCCTGTGAACATTAATTTACAATTTATACAATTTTAGAAGTGTTGGCTGGACAAAATTATTAAGTGTTTACATTGGAATGTCGGAAATGGATTTAAAGGTTTCGAAGTAAGCACCAGAAAATTTAATTATCTGTATTACTTAGTAAGATTTACCTTGAACAGTTTCTTTGTAAAAAGTGCAATAATAATTATGGATTTATGTCAACAGTAATCGAAAATCTTTCGAGATGGTTCGTCTCCAAACCAAAACTTAACAAGGGATGGAAATCAGAAAGTCATTCCAATATACATCAACTTTTCACCGCTCTGCCAAATTTTTCATACCTTTCGTGAAAACAAAAAAAAAAACCTTATGCATTACCGTACTTTTAGCCTAAAAATATTAAATTTTAAAATACTCTTTCTTTGGAAACTTCGTATTTTTACATTGAAAATTCCTTTACAAGAAAGAACGAAGGCGATGCAGAGAATGTAGCAGAACACATTTGAACTGTCTGTTTGAACTCACTAATCTCCGAAACAACTTAATTTACGTTCACGGAACTTTAACTGGTAACCAGATAATAATAAAGAAAGGAAAGAAATAATGGAAATGGTTTACAGTTTTTTTTTGAATAAAATTTTATTTTATTTATTTATTTTGTCAAATATAGCAGTTTCCTCTTTAAAAATTCAAGAAAAGAAACAAATATGGCATGGTGTGAAACTCTTTTACTTTTAGCTGAGAGCGCGGGAATTATCTTGAGTTTGGGCTGGCAATAAAGCCAAATGAATCCCTTTACGATTAGCTGACATGTAAAATGGGGAGATGACAGGCGCATTTCTGCGAATCAAGGCTAAATCAGCACTTAAAAATTTATATGGTGAATGGTGTCCGAGCATAACAAAATTATCAGCTTTTGTATACAATCGTAAAGTTTTAAATTAAAAATATTCAAAACCGAGCACATTCATTTTTACTTTTCTTATTTTCGATGCAATTTTTTAATTAATTTTCTCTTTATAAATTTTAGTCACTTAAAACTGCGTAGAGGCTATCTTAAAAAATTAAACTTAAAAACTTCAAAAAATGTGTTAACGTACTTATTTCTACATTTCACACGTTTTTCGTCACACTGAATTCAATTTTATGATTTTTGTTAATTATTGGTGTTGTTATATATTTTTCGCAGAAATTCTTGCTTTTTTGCTGGACTACTTTACATAAATGAAAAATACATACAGTGGCTCACAGCTTAAATGTTACAGTGTTATTTTTCACAAGATTGAAAATATTTTTAAGGTAAAATTCTGATGAGGAGATGTGATGATCTCCGAAATAGCAGCTACATTTTCTAGCACTCTGGCTGTTGTCGCCTTTTTTCAAATTGTTTCCTAATTTAAATTGGCCTTGAGCTCGAAAACTAATGTTGGTATAAATAAATTATGCCGAAAAATTAATATAAAGTAGCTCACAGTTTAAATTAGCTAGTGTTATATTTTCCAATATTGGCAATATTTTTCATAAAAATCAAAATTTTTTTCTATTTCAAATCAAATCAAATACAAGTTTATTCGAATAAAAAAATTTGTTACATTTGGTGAATACAATAAATGAGATACTATAGAGATTAGAGAAAATATTCTCTTTACAACTAAATTATAAATGTTTAATATATATACATACAGGATTTTGATTACGACAGCTATTTATAAGGAAAATTTTAAAAAACCTTTATGACAATTTAATCTTATTTACTAATTACTTACAACAAAAACTAAATACTAGTGCTTACCTATTACTATATTTACCAATTTTACCAATTGAACAAACTTGAAGAAATATTGCCATTAAAGCTTGCCTCTTAGAACTTTTAAAAACTTTTCGGGTATGCAGTATTGTACGCTATTAATTTTAGTAATAAAAATGCAGGATTTATAGAAACAGTTTAACTCAACGAAGGTTGTGTAGAAATTGCAAAATACGCAACAATAATTTAAAGAGGTTGAGAGGGAATGTGAGAGAGAATATTACCCATTTTTCGGGTTTGGAAATGGCGAAACTGAGAAAACTGCTGATGAACAAATACCTTGAGAAATCACTCGTATGCCGCTAAAGAAACTTTACTTAAAAAATGTCTATAATGTGGCATACCGTGAGATTCAGGCAGCCCTGGGTTTGAATACATACCTTATTAGAAGGAAATTTGGTTTTAGGGAAAACATGTTCCTCTTTGATTTCACATAATTTGACCATTACCAAATAAGGAAAAGCAACTGCCTACCTAGAATAGTTGCCAACAATGAAAATGCGAGCTTGGTTTTATTACTACTATAATTGTTCTTGGGCGTGGTGTTGTAGTCGTTGTTATTTTGGTTAATGATTATGATGTTGATGCTGTTTTTCATATCCGGCTGGCTTTGCAGAAGCGCATCGTGTAAGCCCAGTTTTCCAAAACTTTCCAGACCACTTATGCCACTATTTCAGCTTGTTTTGGTAAAAGCCATAATACTAGCTTTATACCATAGCACTACCAGTGATGCACTCTGATTCATATCGGACAGACACACCCGCGCCTTAATGGGCAACGTCTTTCTGTCTATTTTATGTTCATTTGGTACGAGTAGAAAAAATAATTTAAATTTCAATGCCAGTCATCGTGTTTGGAGACTAACCCAAAAATTCAATCCGCGCTCAAACGCTCGACATCAACGGCAATTTTGTTATGCAATAAAACAGAGCTATCTATGCCTTTGCATTTCTTTAGTCACCTGTTCGCCAAACCATTAGATGTATTGTTTGTATTACAATTGACAGCTGTAATAATAAAAAAAAGTGCAAAAACAAATATCAACATTCATTCCATCCAACACTCGCTTTATTATTGCATTTCAATAAACTTTTTCTGTGCAGCAGAATTCAGTTGACAACAATGGTTTACACCATTGTATTTGTTATGGGTCTTTTGGTTTTTAATTTTGGGGTTTTTTTCTACTTAAGATAGCGCGTTAATGCGTTAATGTTGTGTGACAACTTTGCACAAACCATAAACGAAGGATTTGAATACAGCATTCATTTGCTGATCTATTCGATTTCAGTTGGTTATGTTTGTTGTTGGCTAATCTCAACTAAGCCGGCAACGCGTGAGCCGCAGCGTTGATTTTGGTCTTTCCAAATGCGATTTTGTGACGTGTACGCCCTCGGTGTGCACTTTGAGATTTGCCAATAGTTTTTGTATTGTTTGTTGCTCGTAAAATATGAGTGGCGCGACAAGAAGCAAATGATTCAAAAAAACAAAAAAAAAATATTGTACATAATTCGATACATAAAATTTATATTTGTACTTATGAACGTATGTATGTATGTATGTATATTTGGCTATAAATACACCACTATGCGGGTGGTTGAATTCACTTTTTATTAGCATTGTTGGTCTCTCGATCAATCTTAATACTTAATTAAGTGTGGACATTTTAAGGTTGTGCTTTTTCTTTGAAATCCTCCATTTGATTTGGTGTGATAACCTTCAGCGCTAAGTAGATTTGTTTTCTTAATTTGGCATTGTCGCAGATTAGTGTCAAACCGACATCTTATTTCCCTAAAAGTTTTACTACTTTTGAAGATTTGTGTTCCCCTTTGACAGCCAAGTTGAAGACATGTCGATTTCAACATACAGTGACTTGAAAAACTAATTAAATGGTTATTTTATTATAGAACTTAACATTTTTTCAAGTTTAGTTTTTCCCGTTAAAAATATAGTTCGTTCTACAACAAAGAATCATGTAAATCAAAAATTCGAACTTTGCACAAAATTTATAAAAATTCTACAAATTCGCATCAATATTTCAAACCATTTAATCACAGTAGAAAAGTTTTGTATGTATATGCAGTGTTGTACCCAAATCAATTTTAGTATGATAATAAGCAAGTGTTAGGAGTTTTAAAATTTCGAGTGATTTCGGTATTGAAATTTAACGCTTGCGTACCCAAAATTTTCTTCAAAATTTAAACCCAAATATTTGAAATTTTTATGAAAATTTGTTTGAGTTAAAGCTTAACGGAGAAAATGTTACTTTTTAACTTTAAGGCACTGTTTCTAGTATATGGAAATCTTTTAAATTTTATTCAAAATTCAATCTGCTTAGAATCAGCAGAAACTATATTTATCTAGAGCTCTGTTATTTAACTGAGTCAATAAACGAACTTTAAAAAAACTCATATATTTATTGAAAAGTCTTACTTAATTCTTGGGAGGAAAATCTTTTTAATTTTGCGTGAATTTATTGCAAACAATTTTTTTATTTTCAACTGACTTCTTAATATTTAATTTGTAAACGGACTTCTAACCGTTTTCTTTCAATTTCATAATAATTTTATATTGTTTTGTTTTTAAAAATTAAAGTGCCGTTAGTCCAAAGCAAAGTTTATGAAAGAAGTGATTTAAGAGAAACAGTCTAGTTATTTGGTAGTCTTATAACCGATTTTTTTTTCAAATTATTTAGCCCTTAAAGTACATATTGTGAGATAAATCTGAAGTACACAGGCAGTTCCCAGCTGTAATGTCAAATTGAAGTGGGAGAGTACTAGCTTTTAACATAAGTTAGATTCATAATAAACAAATTAAAATTATCAGAGTACTGAACATAAAACCAGAATTTGTATCCAAAATTGTTTGTCATAGAAAAAAGCTTTAGAGCTATAAACAATATACAAAATTGAAATGTATATTTCATGCACGCGAGAAAATTTTCTGGATTGAAGAAAAACAGCTATCGCAAAAAAACAATAGGAATAGAACGGCGCTTAAGAAATATTTATTATTTTTGGAGAAAACAGATTTCATTTTTTGTATGTTTTCGTTAATTTTTTAAAAAAGCCGTAAGAAAAAATAAGGAAAATGTTTACTAAGATTTTTTTTTGAGTGCAGCGAAAAGTTAGAAAATCAAATAAACAGCCCTATTCTGCATTTCGACTCGAATCGAAATTTCCTCAGTTTGGCAACTTTGGTATTCTACGTTTCGATGAGTTTCGATCAATCTTCGAAATTTACAATTTTATGTATTCTACATTGCGATCGTAGTTACGTTTTTGTAAGTTGAAATTTTGTTGGCGGAGGACGGTTAGATTTTTATTTTCGTGTACTTTTAAAATGTAATTTTCCCAAAAATGTGAGTAAAACTTGTTGTTGATAGTTCTAAAAGTCATTAACATGATTTTTTAAAGTTTTTTGGGCTTTATTGATGTTTTTTGATACTGTTTGTGGCCAAAAACAACAACGCCGGAGCAGTATGAAAAATTGGCTGATATAATGGCAACCAAAAGGGATATTTCGCAGGATATTGCCCATTCCGACATTATAATCTGCACCAACTCCATGTTGGTAACTGCCTTCCGCAAAAAATCTCAATGCAGCCACTAGGCGATTAAGGGGAGATAACGACGTCACAGTACTTGGTTGAGTTTCTTCCGCAAAAGTATCTAGGACATACTTGAAAGCGTCCTTATTACGTATAAAGTTTTTTTTGAATCTAAGTAAGTAAATCAATGAATTAAGATTTATCACTTTCAAACTCAATTTCTTACAATTCGTCACTCATCTGAAATGGATCACACATATCTCGCAATCTTCTCCTTTCAACTTTTGTGTCAGCATTCTCGTATGCGTTGTCGTCCTCCTCAAGTAGTATCGCTGCGGCTATTGAATCCATTACGCGATTATATTTTTATTTATTTTATTTAAAAAGCAATAGTTTGCCACGAATTTGTATCTGTTTGCTTTATTTTGTTTCAATTTCACACATTCCGAGGCAAACAGCTGATTTCGAAAAGGTTGCCGCTCTTCCTCTTTTTCTTTCGATTCCGTCGTAACTCGGAATACCTAATTCCAATCGATGCGGAGCGGAATGCGGGAACGTAATAGAAATACAGAATAGGGCTGTTTCAGATGTAGAATACATTTTCTTATTAAGTTTTTAAACAAAAACCCAAATCCCAGAAAATACGTAAAAACTACTCCGAACAAATTTTTTTTTCATTATAACCTAAGAACTACCTCAGATGATAAAATTGCTGTAATTATCATTTATCGGTTAACCCAATATAACCAACCCTTGATATACTTTTTTTAAACTAGTGAGACTACAGTTAGTATTAGACATACCATATATATTGGTCCAGACTGCGATACAAAAACTAGTATTAACCTTTAACTGTGGACAATGGGTCTCATAACTTTTGGTGTTTTTAAAGGAAAACTATTGATGTTAAGTTTTATAATATGCTTTTGTTTTCTTACAATATTAAATAATATAAATACACATTAGCCGCATATGCAAGCATAAATTTAATTTTTTTGTATGGCCCGATTAGATTCGAATTTAGAACATGTACACATAAATATTATTTTAAATTGGGACGATAGGGGCCGCTGTAGTTGTGATATTTCTATAAACCACATTTATAGTCCGATTTCATTCAAATTCGAAACTCGTGTTAGCGGGAAAAATATAAATATTTTGTTTGAAAATTCAATTGATAGGTGGCGCTGGAGTCGAAATGTAATAAATATATATATATATATATATATATATGTAAATATATAATACAATATATATATACCTATGTATGTATCTTATAAATTAATAATCGCATTCTTTTGATTTGATGGTTGTAGCGAAGGGCACCGGATCACCGAGTGTTGTTATACTATAAGTAAATAAATAATTTCATTTATAGCACCATAGCATGACGAAAATAGTGGTTTTTGAGCGTAAACAGGCTTTATACTAAAAAAATATGCTTACATCTATTTATTATATATACTGAAATAGAAATATCGACAGAAATTAAATTCAATAGAAATAAAGCAATGCAACCGCTTACTTTTTGTATTCCGACTGCGTTCCGCACTTTGTGGGTTGTTCACACTTTTGTGCCTTATTTATGAAATTCACGCACGTGTTGACGAAATTCGAGCAATATCCAGTTGTACGAAAACAAAGCCAAGCCAACGCAATGTAATTATGCGAATAGTTTGAAATTTTCCTTCACTTTACTGAAATTCAACACAAAATGATCACTGTTGACAACTACTTCGTTGTTAATTTTTGTATATAACAATTTCTCTTGTATTATTAGGTTGCTTTTTTATTTCGATTACTAAGAATCTGAAAATTAAAAATTTGAAACATGCACACTTAGATTTGTTTTCGTAAATTTGCAAATGAATACAAATACGAAAATTGTTATGCGAAAAATGTGTCCGATTTCTGGGCGCACTTTTGAAATAAGTAAAAAATTCATTAAAACAGCATAGGAGAGTGAGGTTAAAAAGCAATGCGGAAAATATAAATTTCTTGTTTCATTTATTTCAGCAATTGATTTCTAATTTGCATACCACGCTTCACTTGCTAACTGCTGAACAGTTCAACGAATTTTGTATTATCGAAATAATTCCAAATTGAAAGTAGACTAAACACGTTTTTGTAAAAATTTGTCGATACACAAAAGCGTTAAAACATAATAACAAAAAAAAAACACGTCAAAAATTGTTAAAACGGCAGACCGTACGCAAGAATAATAATATCTCCATCAAAGTTGTTGAGATGATTTTCCGATGTCACAACAAATACAAGCGAAATTTCTACACTAACGCTTCAACCGCTTTTTCAAAACGTATTAACAGATTTTTTTCTTTCTTCTATAAATTTTTCATTTACTTAAATTTCGTGTGACGTCCGTCTAGTTCGCTGTGTCTCGCGGTTTTGGGCGAAACATGCGCTTAGGTTGTTCGTTTTCGTTCCTCACCGTTGCCAACTTCGAAACCAACTGACGTCCGTTGTTAGTTTCAGTCAACGGTATGGACCTATTTGCCACTCGTTGGTGTTGAATAAACTTTTCCGTCTTACGTTTGCACATTTATGCTCAGTGCTTTAGTGTTAAGCTCGATTGTTCGCTCGGCTGTGTCAGCGCTTTCGGGCGATTGAACGCGTTTGCTGCTTTAGTCTTTCGTTTCGTTTGAGTGTATCGGATCTGAGGGTGCCGCCGAGATGTATCAGCTGTGAATAGATATTTATGTTCGTGTATGAGTGTGCGTGTATGTATGTATGTACATATGTCGTTAAGTCCAAAAATTACTGGCACAAACTAGAAAATGAAGGGTAAATCTCAAACCACTATTACTATTTTTCAATATTAAAATATCTCTTTATTTTAATGTACTTTTCAAGAGAGTCGAATTTCAATAGGAGAGAATTGGTTACAAATACAGTAAATTTAGATACAAAAATTTTCATAGAATATTTCAATCCTTTAAATTAAAATATTATGAAATTCCAAGCCGGTTCGATGTTTCCTAAAAAATATACAAATGCATATCTGGACGTAATAAAAAAATTAAGACACAACCCAAGGACCATTATAATAATAATAATAATTTACCATGATACCATAGATTGCTGTTTGGTCGTAGTTCTCCACCAAAAGCTAGTGTGTGCGTTGGTGTTGCAACACAAATTTAGGGGTCTACAGTATTACCCCCACTCAGAAAAAAACTCGGAGGTTTGCGTGCCGTGGGGCGACCGCTATTAGAAAAGCGTTTCTATAATGTTTTGATATTCACTCTCACCTAAAAGTCTCGTTTTGAGCCATACTTCAAAATACCCCTCAAAAATCGATTTTCAAAAATTAGTTTTTCTTACGGCAAAAAAAAAACCCCAAAGTATAATTTCATTCAACATTAGATGATATTTGGTGTAAAAACAAAGTCCGATAACAAAATTTTGCTTTGACTACTTAAAATGCCTAGCATGAATATATCTAGATTAATATTTTATATGAAAGAAATTTTCCCTTTTACATAAAAATAATTATCATATTTCACCATAAACCATATATTTAAAAGATATTGGTTAAATTTTTGGACTTTAAGTAAAAATTTCTTGAATCTTTCCCACAACAGGAGTCCAGAGTTTTTCGCAGATCTTATTTTGCATACTCAAGCTATCGAAAAATACGTGGCGAACGAAAATATGTAACACTTTTTCGAATCCCATACATTCCGTGGGCTCTCTAATGTAATATATATTCAAAACTTTGAAAAACTATTAAAATCTGTATTTTAATTCTCTTTCAAACATTCAAAATGTATTTATCGGTTTCTTTGTTTCTTATTTTTTCCATAATGGCACATTTAAGATGTGCATGATTCAATAATGAAAGGTTGGATATATAAACAGCTTTGCTCCTCACTCATCACATGACGTCTCCCGTAGCTGAAACAGTGTTACTTCTTTGAAAATTTATGTATGAATCTTATCAAATATTTTTAAATGGTAGTAGATATGCTGACATTTTTCTTGAAAACTGAAAATTTGAGTAAGTACTTTATAAAAATTTAAATATTTTATATAATGCAAATATGTGGTTTTATTTGAAATTCATTAGATAATTTGTGCATCTAAATCGTGAGTTGTATACTGAGTGATCGTTTCCCTGCATCTTAGCCCGTTACGCTCCGTGTTCCGTGCACTTAATTTTTCCCTCCACCCATGTGCGAGCGTGAGTTAGCAAGACCTTTGCTGCTCCCTATCTTTTTTATAGGATTTCTTTCAAAGCCCATTGCTCGTTGTGATCGTGTCGCTACTCTTTTTGGCTTTCTTGCCAAAGTCAGTGGGCATTCCGAATTTTGAGAATTGAAATTAGTATTTAAAAAAATCTAATATTCTAAATAAAAGTTAATATATTGTATATCTTTAATTAGAACCTTAGAGTGTGTATGCCATTAGAATAGGTGATAAGCCTTTTCTGCCCAAGTGAAATATTAGTGTAAATATTAGTTGTTTCTTAGTAGGTTGCTAATAACTTGTGTTCCCGAACTTCACTGTCGCCGTTTTGGAATGGCTTTCGTCCCAATTGAAACATAACCCTGTGATTACATAGTTATTTATGGTTATGTACTTTTTGTATCATACTTTGTTTGAAACCCTCTATAACGTTGTTTTTGTAAACATGTGGAAGGCTAAAAGCTCGATTTACGCCGATTTGTCTTACGTCGCGATTTTTCGGAGCCGACCAAAACGTGAATCAAACATATAAGAGAAGTCTCAACAATTGGAATGTGGGGAGTTTGTGTGAGTTTTGGTGAATGAGTTAATATGGCTCACCTCACAATATGTAATATTGGAGTTTAAAGGAATTTATGTTGCTTGGTTTTTATAAGAACAAAGAACTATATCATATGTTTTTTTAATTGTGAACTGCAAAAATTTGATTGTACCAGCAATTTCATATATTTGCTACTAAATGTATAAAACTCAATTTTATTAACTTATAATAATGATATTTGTTAATTAAAATCAATGTTTGCATAACGAAAGAGTTTTCAATCAGAAGAATGCATCAAATATTTCGTAGACTACGAAACATACTTGGATTTTCTGCAACTTAAATTCTACAACTAGTTACATATTTTGCGTACTTATTAAACATTTTTTTCCAAAAGGGATTTCACTCTTCCCCTTTTCTACTTCCTTCGCAAATGCAACCTTTTGTACGGGAGAGGTAGAAATTAGCTATCATTATGTATCAAACCTTTAATAATTGAATCATGAAAGATGTGTAAATTATTAGGAAAACTTTGTTACTGCCAGATTATTATTATAACAAACTTGTGATGACAGAAAAATTTCAGATTTTTGTCGTAATTTATTTTAAAATTTTTCGACTGCATTCCCTAAGATTCAACTATGAGAGCTCTGCACATCTTTATCACCAGTGAAATCGCATTCCTTACTGAAAGCCTTGGAAACCCCTGATTTGAGAGCCGACACGTTGTAATGAAGCAACAAAACTCCTCGCGAAGATTTTGATCAACATTTTTCTTTAATAGCATTTAATTGATGTAACAAGGAAACATACGTACGGCACTGATGTGTTGCGATCTTTAAAATCTACCAATAAAATTCATTGGGAATTCCAAAAGAGTGTAGCCATAATATTTATCTGAGGCTGAGCCAGCTCGTCTGGCATTGAAAATGGTAAAATTAGGCTACACCACTCTGCCGATACCCCTTTTGTCGAAGGTTCGGGAAACATAACTTTGATTTCAGCGCCGACATTTCTCAACTGCAGAATGGAGTTTTGGGAGCCACCCTAGTTATAAAGCTCGTTTGCGAGGATTTATAATAATTTGGCGCTTACGCCATAGCTTGAAGTTTGGCCGAACTTCTCTTTAATTAGTAGTGTGCGTTTTGATATTGTAAAACTAATTTAGGGACTTATAGTTTTACGCCGACTCCGAACGGCAAAGGATTCTTGTGAGATGTTTTTAGTGGATTTTTGGGGCATGCAAATTTTCAGTCAGCATCTTCCTAACTTTTTTTTTTAATATGTGATTTAAAAATAGGATGGGCATATCGTTGAAAATATAATTTTGAGTTATTTTTTATTACATTTTCAAAGAAAGAAATGCATCGCTTTCTAAAACGTTTATTTTTATGAAGAGTAAAGTTGCTTTAAGTAGGGTAGAAATTAAGTTATTTGAACTTAATAGCTTAAGGAAGAACTTCAAAGGATTCCTAAAAGGATATATAGTGCTAAAAATTATGTTTTCTTTTGTTATTGAAAGACATTTTTAAGTCGAATAATAAATGAAACAACAATGAATTTTTTCAGCACACGCCAAGGATGATAGTTTTTGTGGCTCTCCAAAATTAGCCTTCACACAATAGGGGTTTCTAATTACAAACCTTTTCCTTTCATATTGGAACTAACCTGATGACTGTGCACTATTGTTTTTGAAAGCCCAATAATAAGTGCTAATTCTGCGTTTTTTAGTTGTCTTTCTTTCAGTCCCGTCTCCTCTACAAATCTGATGTTATCATCCGCAATGGCTGCGATTTATCATCAATTCCTTCTCTTTGCAAACAAATTCCATAAGTTTTATTGAATTTCGCTGGAGGCTTCCCATTTCTCAAAAATTTCATCACATGTTGATACTCAATTCTATGCACTTCGAAAGAACATTCCGATTTTTTCACTATATTTTTGTAACAAAATGCAATAATTTTATTATAAAGTCACCGACATCCAAGCTGAATATAGAAGCGAATCAAATGGATGATTTGGCAATCACAATTTTGGAAAAATATAGAACTTTCATTATCTGAAAAGCAGCATTAGCATCAATGACTATGTTAAAACCTTCGAAGAATCTCTCTTGCCAACATCTGCTACTTTAGACTGAGTAGGCAAATGAGCAGTAAACCCCTCTCTCGACAAACCGAAACCGCATTCTGTAAGTCTCCCATCTGCCCAGTGATATTATATGCCGCAGAAGCATGGACGCTGTCAACATCGGTAAAGTTGGGAGTATCTCCGAAAAATCTTCTCTGGGTAGATCAGATAATTTTGGACCTTACTACCTCCATGCTGTTATTTCGAGTATACACAACTGTTTGAAAAAGCTCATGTTGATAAAAAATGCTGCTGATTTGGTGACTAACGCAATAATGCCGGTTTTCCAGCGCCCTGTTGCGGCTATCTACTTACATATGTCAGCTGTTTTGCTTTGCTACCTCAAATTCACATGCTGCCTTTGTTTCAATTAATTTTTGTGTTTGCTTTATTTACTGGTTTTTGTTTTGTTTGTTTTTTTGTGTGTCTGGCGTCGTCGGTGGCTATGAACTGGTTATATGATTTTGTTGTTATACTTAGTAAGTACGATTAATTAATTATTCTGTTTTTTCATGGCTGTATTAGATGAGTTTTTAGTAGCTATTCGCACGCGATAACTCTGCTACTCGTAGTTATAACGCAAAATTTGGAGAAACAGAGAATTACATATGTGTACATTTATAGATACAAATATGCATAGATATATTTATATACTCATTTTCATATTCATATTCATATTCATACAAATATGCGCTCATTTCGTCAGATGGTTAATGTGGTTGCCCGACCGGCTTTGCATGTCTAAATATTTACAGCTCTCGACACCATCAGCGCACGCCTGCTGTTGCCGTTGAAGTGCATGCGCACCGGTAACTAAATACGCGTGCTTGCCGTTGCTACTGTGATTTTTAGCGCCCACTAAATAATTTGTCTAGAATTTCGTATGCGAGGGTAAATGGGACTTCGTAAAGAAACGCTGTAAAAATTTCGCAAGGTAGGGAGTCTTTACTAAATCGAACCGAATTTATTGGTATGAAATCTTCTAGCTTTAATCTTTGAGGAATCGTTTAGAAATCTTTTCGAATCCTTATACATATATTGTCAAAATAAATTTATCATTCTTTTATTATTTCACACAGGTACATTTTTTTATTTTATTATATATGCAAATGCGTGTGATATAATTAAATTTAGTATATAAAAAATTCATTCGCTTTATGCATTCGCTCTTTTTGATTGTTTAGTTTTCCTGTTCTTGGCGCCATTAAAGAATTTTTTTATTGTTTCATCAATTTTAGAATAGTTCGTTTGTGGTATATTCTCCATGGATGAATCTAGATGCGTAAAGGAAGGAATAAGATATTTGAATTTTATATCCTATGAATAATTGCATAACTTTAAGTAGTTTAATGAACTTAAAATTCTTGACAAATATATGCATTATTGTTAGCATTTGTCCAAGGAAATTTGCATACCAAAGAATTGTTGATATAGATAGATTTTAAGTTGGCAAAAATAAATTCTTTCAGGTCATCTGTCGGTTGCTTATCAAACTTCAATATTTCTGGTAAAAAAGCAAAAAGGAAATTCATAAGGGTGATTAGTTAAAATGCATGAACAGACTTGCCAACTTCACGAGTTTATAAATAAATTGTATACTTTGATTTACCAATTTTTGTCTTATTTCTTCGTCATCTTGCCAGAGCTTCTCAAAGTCCAATACTTTACTAACTTCTGTGAAGGGGAAATTTGCTAATTTGGAACAGAATGTTCGTTGACGCTTGAAGGACGTTATGGTCTGGTCTTCTGTAAAGCATTCGTAAATTTTATTGTTGGCTTCGCGAAGCTTTTAATTTTCTTAAATCAGCTCCTTATTTTGATTTCCATTTCCAACAAATTTTGATTATCTAAATAAAACAGATGTAAAGATTTTATAGAGCATACGATTTTATAGCCTATTTAAATTTTGAGAGTGCTGTATCTCTTCTATTGACAAAATATGCTCACCTACATGCCAGTTGTTCGTAAAAATTAGCACTTGATTTCCCAGATTAATGGATGCACAAGGCAATTCTTCAAGCCGTAGTGGAAATAGGACTTATATTTTTTCACGTTGTTTATAGGATCTTCAGTATTTAAAATAGAATTTAAAATTTTTTTGCACGTATTTTAAAACTTTTATGTTGAGCCTTTCGCGACATTCTTATTTCTTGTTTTAATTTCACTTCACTACCCACTACAATTACCTCTTTTGCAGTCAATGCTTTCGAAAATTTGTTTACCTTTTCTGGCCAGAGCGAAAGACTTTCGACTTTGTTAAGAAAATTCTGATATCCGAAAAGTTCGATGGGTAATCGTTACGAATTCGTTAAGTAAGAACGAAAAATTTTCGAAAGTAAAGATTCCGACAAATTCAGATGCTTTGGTTTAGTTCCAGCTCGATATAAAGTCGCATATCACCACAGACTCGATTTCAAGCTTTTCCATTGAGGTTTTTGAATTTATTGTCGTTTTCTATTTAAAAAAAACTTTTTTTTTTGCCTTTTTATTGATATAATTTCGATATTTATTTAATATTTTGACTTACGGTTAGTGTTTAATATTGTTTCGAAACATATTTCGTTTTGTTTTACGCCTAACAATACGGCACGCTTCAAGTTCATACAATATTTTGGTTCTATATAGAATTTACTTTGCTCTTTTTCTTTCTATATTATTGATGACGAATTATGGAATTGATAAGAAACATATCTAACTCTGTTCCATTGGGGTATAGGATTACGATTTATGATCTGGATTCTTGCTCCTTCTGTTCCAAAATTGTTTAGCAAATTCGAATATAGCAAGTGACAAAACGAGTATATACATTCCCATCTTTGGGGTAATTGAGTTTTGTATTGGGTTACACACCCTTTGTCGCATTTTAAATTTGGCTAATGGTAAAAATGTGGTGGTTCTCCACCATTTTTGCGGATTGGAAAGTTTCTGCTAATAAGCTGGTGGATGTACATAGTTACAAGTTCTTCGGCACCATTCTTCAATAGCTCAGGTCGTAATCCATTATGGCCAGTTGCTTTGTTTTTACTTATCCGCTTTATTGTTGATCGAACTTTGTCGAGGTCGGCTAACAGTTTTCGGCCGCTAACTTCGGAGGCCGCATAGCGCCCGATCGCAACGCAACTCTGTGGGCAGTGGATTTCTTTTCTGTGGAACTGGGTTTCCTTCGTCGTACCAGTTTTTATTTCGGGCTTGCCGGGATCCAAGAACTTCGTCAGCGGCGGTACGTATAGAGTGAGGAATGTGCTCCCAATGCTCGCGTTTTCCGATTTGTTGTGAGCAAACGTGAAAGTAAAGTAGCGAGTTATGAGAGTTATAAGCTGTCTGTTACGATTGCAATTTCAAGCGACGAGCTTTTCTTGTGCATTTAGACGCATGTCATTTGCTGTACTGTATCGTGAGTGCATCTTGGCTGCTACAAGATAATAATTTGAGTCAATGTTTCTCGGAAACTAAGCACATGAAGTACGCTGAAAACATGACTTCCGTCTATCACAATATGATAGATTTGATTTGTGGGGTCTGACGAATACTTTTGTGCGGGAGTCTGATGCAACAAAATCGTTCAATCTTAGTACGTTAGTAGAGAGTTCGTCGTGGAGACTGAATTTTCCGAGAGTGTTACCCGGTTGTCCCTGACATTTTTCCCTCCTTATATAAATGGAACCATCGTCACACCTCGAGAAACCTTACATCCACAAAACCTCACGGTTTGGTGTTCTTTATGCTTTAAAAATGATACCGTCGAGAATACTATCTGTAGAGTCATTAATGTCGATGAATTTATGTCCCAGTTGAATGGAATATTAATAGTAAATTCAAATTTTATTTGGAAATTATTTAAGAAAATTATTTATTTTAATTTAACATTCTATACCTTTGCAAAAACACGCTTTTGCTATGGTTTTCTAGCGAACATCGTCGGTACTATCTCGAACTTTTTTACTTAAGCAGGGTAGGTAAAATTTAGTAAAATTGTCTAAACGAGTAACGCAATGTATCGAATGTGGAAAAAATTGTTTCTCATTCATTATGTTAATAAAAGAAATGTGTATATGTATTGATTCGAACTCAGTGAAATTGTAAGTAGTACTAAATGGACTTCGGGCTGAATAACGTTTTCTTATCTCGAAATAATGTTGCATTTATGCTGCACTGCTGTTAAATTTTTGTTGTGTTCTTTTCTCAAAATATTGTGATCTAACCTGAGAAAATTGTAACATTTTGTGCCCAGTACTTTTCGCAATAGCATTGCTCGGTATGAATTTTGGCACTAAACGCAAGTTCTTTGTTAATCTTATTGCAAGTCGGAATATTTCTCGTTATTTTCGCATATGAAAAATGTAAGGGTTTCGTAGGGTGCATGAGTTGACACTATTTTTTATATGCATTGTCTAATGCTTGCAGTTTCAATTCAATTGTCTTTTGTATCGCAAGAAGTGCTCTAAGGTATTTTGAATATAATTTGGTTTATAGAAGCGATTATTCTCTCAGTAGTGCTCTAAGACCTTGGCAGTGCTAGTAGACACGACATTGGATTTTTCTTTTCCAATTAACAGATCTTTTAGGCCGATTGGGTATACAGAGAGCCTTCAGGGTCGAAGTAAAAATAAAAACAGTTTGATCACCTTTGAGGAATTACACAGGTATCTGTCTCATATTATATGCACTTATATTTATGATTTTATCATAAAAAAGTAAGTACATATATGATCATTAAACATGTATGGCGGTTATAATTGTTGACAGCTATGCACACCTTGAAAATTAAATAAAATGGTCCGGTCAGAAAAACTACTATTTGACCATTAATTTACATATCACCAATAAGTAAAGTGGTTTAGCGCACGTTTGCTTTTTATTTCACTTATAAATATTGTTACAATTTGACACGCCAGTATTTGTAGTTCCGTGTCGGTATTTGCAATGTGATACACTTTTAATTGCTTACAAATAAATAAATGGTATGTAAGCATAAATTAAACTAGAAACATGTCACGAATTTGCCTGTCATACTATGTATCGGCGCATACCTACGCATGGCAGGTGGGCAAATATAGGTATACGAAATTTGCGAAGAATTTCATTGGCGCTGAGTGAAGTGACATTTGCTAGAGAAAATTTATGACATTCAATTTTGTTTACCAAACTACTTATAATTGTACTGCTGTATTGAAATATTTTTATTATTGCATATTGCTTTTACAAACGAAATTTTTTTCATTCGACTATAGCAACCGGAAATAAACGCAACTACGAAAGTTGACAAACCACCTTTGACCAATATCGATTATTTATGACCGACTCGTTTTTGGAGTTTCAGTTATTATTTATTACCCAATTCTCGTTTACTGGCTAGTTCATTGTATATTATTATTTTTAATTTTTTTTGTTCTTTTTTCTGTCTGCCAATAGATACTAACAATTAAGTTCGAGCTAAGAATTAAAAACTATGAATTATGCTTGTTATCAGCCATCCGAGCGGGTCTATGAATTTTGCAGTATCGCTCTTTGCGTATGAACGTCACGTCTCTGAATTGGCTTTTCTATGAAATAGAAGTGGTCCACCTTTATATCAAAATCCTTCACTCTGCTAGTATTCTCAAATCTAAAGGAAGCTTCACTTAAAAAATGAGATTTGTATATTCCTCTAAGGCTAGTTTTCTTATCCAGCCACTAAAATGTAGTTAGTTATCGTTCACACTTGAAGGCGAACTTCAGCTGTTTTCGTTTTCTAATCTGTGCATTAAAAATTACAATGATTCATTTGGGTAACAGAAAATGCATTTATCGGCTAGATGAAGTGATTTTCAAAGTTGAAGGTTAGTTAAGCAAAGGGCCCATAAGAATTTTTCTGCAATTTAAAATCCATTTTCGGCTGACTTTAATACATCAGGAATATTTCGTCTCGGTGAGTACATTGTTCACATTGTACAAATATTTCTACAAATAATTTTATGATATTGGATAGGAGTTCTCTACATCGTCAGCTAATTGGTGGAGTGTCCTTATCGTGAGGTCGGAGCACAGTCTTAAACAAGAACAGACTGATAGGCTCCTTCGCGCTGGTGCGAAGAACTGTTCGTTGGTACTGGTTTGATCATTATTTACCCAAATTTGTCGATACGTCTTCTCAATATCGCTGCTTAGTCGGAGGATCAGGATAGTTAATTTGGTCTGAAGACTGAAATGGAAGGAGTATGTCTTTCAAAATCATTCCATTAGCGATATGCCATGAAACCTTCAATACCACTGCTTTTTGTTGAAATATTTGCTTCCTTTCAAACAGTATGATGTATTCAGAAGTAGAATTTAACTGAATGAGCTGCCTCGTATTTCAATACTATTTTTTTGTATTCTGTTTGCAAGACTGGGCTTTCGGCTAGTCGCGTCTCTTTCCTATAGAACTGAGCGCGAAACTCCTAGGTAAACCTTCGCAAAATTTGTGATATCACATATTTCTCTTTCTATTCTGCTCGGTGGTGGTTTTGGAGAGCTGGTCCCAATTTGCAACTCCTCACTCAGAGTTATTTTTTTAAAAGCATATTCTACGTCCCAAAATGTAGACAACTGTTGAATAGAATTTTCGATGCCAGGTTCATTCTGTGTTTGAGTCTTTAGATTACGAAAGGGAATTCAGAACTAGAAATAATTACTACTATGGTGGTGGTCTTGAGTGCTGCAGTTGAAAGAGCTGGTGCATCTTTACACCGTGTGTCCAGCTATAATCAATTCAAGATACCGTTATTACTCCGCAAAATCAATAAATCAATCAATAACTGGCAATATACCCGCCTAGGCGATTTTGAACGATTCTAGTAAAGCTAGTAAAGTTCCCTTGTTTTCCTAACTAGTGTTAACTGGATACACCAAGTGAAGCCAAGTCCTCCTCCACTTTGTCTTTCCAACGCAGAGGAGACCTTTCTCTTCCTCTGCTACCGCTAGTGGGTACAGCGCTGAATACGTTCAGTAATGGAGAATTTTTTTCCATACATATCACATGGCCTACGAGTACCAGTTTAACCGCTGATTCTTAATTCGCTGTACTATGTCACTGTCGTTGGAAAGCTCATGCCGCTCATCATTTCATCGTCTGCTATACTACGCAGTTGTCTACTCAGCCCGAAGTAGCATTTGTTGCCAAGAGAGATTCTTCGTTGGATTTCGACGCTGACATTATTGTAGTCCAGACCAATACGTTTCGCTTTTTTATCCTTTATAGTGAATGTGAACGATAGTTTTAGAGCCGACTTTTAAGAACCATTTCATTAGTTTCATAAATATCAGGCCTCCACTTTTTTCAAGTTTTGTAAGCGTTTTGATCATAATCCATTCATACCTTCCCGTCTTGATATTTTAGTTTTAGTTTGATTATGGATTGTTCCTATAGCGTCTGTTTGCATTCTGGCGGCAACTCTGCTGAACTCTACTTCGTATGGAGCTTTAATTAGTCATTAGATTGTGAATATAAATACATTACAATTCCACGAAAGGAACCTTTACACAATTTTTGATAATTGGTAAAGTTTTTAAGAAAAAGAAATCCAAGTTGCAAAGTTTCAATTTAACACATCTTAATAAAAATATTCGACTTTTTATTCAGAGTTCTTTGGAAAAATATCGAATATATAGTTCTGTAGTCCATTAAGTTTGAAGTATCTGCGAAGTACCGTGCAGTTTGAAATTTTCTGTTTGCTGTCGTTGTTGGGGGTTTTATTTAATAAAAAAAAATGTCGAGCATTCGTATAGTTGTTATACGTCCTAAATTAAAGCTTTACAATAGAGCTATTCGATGTCTAATTGAATTTATTAGGTGAATACTTACATATCTGGTCTCCTTAAATTAAAAATTATGACAGAGAATTATAGAATTGGAAAATACATACAATACAATTTAAAGACCTAAGGCCCTACCTACCAATCTCGGCACACTGTGCGTTGGTGAAATTAAGTGAAAAAAAATAAAATAAAAACAAACCTAATAAAAGAGAAGAAAAGACGCGCATCGATCTTGAATCAGCTAGGAAATCAAAAGGAAATTAGTGCCTATGGGCAGTGATATCACCCAAATTTGCATCAAATGTGTACTAATTTGCGTTGCCATGACAACGCTTATTTGATATACCGATTAATCAAAATTTAATAAATGCTTTTATTTTTAAGAAGTTCATTAAGACACATCTGTTAAAAATTCGATCCATACTCGCTTCAACTGATATTCCAAAAGAAAACTTTTGACCTAATTCAAGTTTCCTTTTAATAAATGCTTATATTACAAAATTAATTTTTTTTTTAATAAACTAATAAATACTTATGTGCATACGTAAATTTAGACGCTAAAACGCAGACAGTCTAGACTCTCCAATTTTGGTGTTGCTTTCGCTATGTCTCTTTTCGGTCGCCCACTAGTAGTTATCTACCAAATTATAAACATAAATATCCACGGGTATGTGTATAATAGTTATTTACGAATTGTACATTTTTTTATACGCACCAAATTCGCATTGATCAAAAATAAATTATTTTTTACATATTCATGCGAAAGACTTTTGACGTTTTTTTCTGCCAATGACCAGGTCTCAACGTGATTTTGCTTTTGTTTTATGAGCATGAAGGCCGTTTCGAAAGAGAATTAAACTTACGGTTTGGCTTTTTTATTCACTTTTCTATACTTTGTTTTTTTATATACATATAATTTCGGTTTTGCCTCATTTTTCTGTAGATGCTTATATAAAATTTATATACCGGCTGTTCGTTTTTACAGTAGCAAATATTTCGCACAGCATCGTAGGCATTGTTGTTGGAAACAAAGCAATGAACTGAACGGGTTAGTCATTGTGATGGATTCTTGTTTTTCAAACTGCTTTGTTGGTATGCGATTGAAGAACAGCCTCTAAATATTATGCAAAAATTTTAAGAAAAACTGTGGTGTAGTAAAGTTGAATATTTATTTCTTCATTGTTGACATTGGCGCCGCTTATCAAGACCACGTGAAGATTGTGATGAATTTATTACATTCTAGTTTTATTGATTATTTGAAAATGCCTGCTTGCTTTGTGGCGCCAGTATGACAGTAGGGGTAAATATGTTTTGTTAGATAGGTAAAAATGTTTGGTGATTAGAACAAAAGAGAAAAAGTCAACTTAAACTGGAACTAAAGTTTTGATAGCCCCATATACGCTTTTCCAATGGCAGAAAAGCACTTTGCCTGTCGAAGGGCGAACGCTATTAGAAAAATATTATTTTCATTGATTTGTTGATGTTAGATACCGGGCTACGACGTCCAGAATATCTGAATATACAAGCGTTTTAGGATACACCTTCCATGGTGATCTTCCAAAACATATATGTACCCAACATTAACTTAAATACTTGTTTTTTACATCAGTGGCACATTCTTCTCAGAATAAAATGAAGTAAATATTATTATTGATTTATTTATTTATACTATCTTATTAATATACACAGACTTGAGACTTAAGCACTAAAAAAACATTTAATTTAACTCAAAAATTATTTTTTAATTTAAATGTAAGTACCGATTTAGTAGAAGATAAATCTAAACCTAAAAAATTTGTGAAAAAGTTAAGCTCAGACAGTGGTCTACTGGAGCATTAGCACCGTAGACCATTCTGTTAACACCAACACGAAAAACTTCATTAAATTTTATTCGCTGTAGAAGAAAAGAGCAGAGACCGCAAAGAAGAGCAGAGAGGTGAGAAAAGAAAAGAGACCGCAGAGCAAAACGATGAAATATCTTGTGGATTTTTTCGTTTTATGTGAATCGCATGATAAGGCCTCCATATGAAAGCAGCGTATTCAAGTTTGGAATGAACAAAAGCAGCGCAAGGTGATGTTTCACAAATGCAAGGATGCCTAATGAATTTGAGATTATGAAACTTAAATCATGTCCTCAGAGTAAAAATAAGTAAATAATATGCTCGGGGCAAGTAACATCCAAAAATTATAGAAAAAATGTTTTCTAATAGCGGTCGCCCCTCGGCAGGCAATGGCAAACATCCGAGTGAATTTTTGCTATGAAAAAAAACTTCTCAGAAAAACATACGCCGTTCGGATTCGGCGTAAAATGGTAGGTCCCTCAATTCGTGTTACAACATCAAGACGCACACCACAAATTGTAGAATAAGTTCGACCAAAACCGCTTAAGCGGTTATAGCGCCAATTAAGTCACTAAGTAAATAATAGGCTCTGAAAAAAAAATTATGGGGATTCAAATTTTGGTAAAATAAAATCGACACAGGGGAGGAGAATGTACGCCTAAGCGAAAAAAGTTTGAATAGTTACTTTGACCATAATCTTCAAAACTTTTTTATTTAATACTCGTTTTAAAAGTGTCATATATTGTTGCATAATTTTAAATTCTTTATTGTTGCGTTTCCAAAGAAAAAAAAAACATAGCTTACGAAAATGTCCATGCCCTTAAAGTACTCTCAAAATAATCTTCCAAACTGGGGGGGTAATTTCAAACTTTTTTCTTTCATATGGCCACCGACACCTGCAGTTTAATATACCTACAGTTTTGTTACTAACTCCAATGTTTCCATTAACATTGAGTAGGAATCCCGACTCGAAAATATATTTGCATTCCAGGTGTCAGAAAAACCCTGAGTGAGTATCAAACTCACAATTTATTTGATTAAGCTTTGCTTGAATTTGAATTTTTCAATAAAAATCAGGCGGCACCGTCGCACAAAAACATTTGTTATAATATCTTTTGAAACTACAATAATATTTTTGGATTAAAACCCACTTACCACTTAGCATTCAAATATAATAAAAAAATATATAAAAATTAGCTGGTTAGTTCTCGAGTGATGATCTTCGAATAAGTTTTCTGCATTTGTAATACATACATAAGTATTTGCACAAGTATAGAGTAATAAAACCAATTTTGCTTCCCTTTTTATATACATATTTTAATTTAAGCAGATTTATTTAAAGATTAAAAATTTGTTCGTTGGTTTATAATACCTCCTCGTAAATATGTAAAGAAAAAAAAGGACTGGGCTGAAAACTTTTTTGTCATCTAGTTCTGGAGAGTTAAGAGACATCTTGATAAAGTATGGAACTGTTTTAGTTGTCATTGTAAATTAAAAAGTAAAACCTACCGCTGGTGTTGTCTCAAAGAGACTTTCCAAGTTCAAGGCGAAGCAAAAAGTGTTGTCGCTTTGACAAAAATATATTCGTTATCGATATCACAAAAGTCTTGAAAAAACCCATGAGAAAATTTTCTCAATTAACTTACTTATATCTTAATTGTTAAACAAAGTAATATAAATTTGTACATAAGTATAGTTAAAACTTTGCACTCTAAGGTCTACTTGCGGGAAATCTAGAATTAAATTTATAAATAAAGAAATTGGTAACTCAGAGTTATATTTTTAATTTCGTAACCCAAATATTGTCTTGTATCAAACAAATCCACTAACGCGGGCTATGAATTTGTTCAAATTTAAAATCAAAATTATTTTTGCAGGTTCTAGTGTAACAACAAAAAGCTTGGTTTGCTTGATCTGCAATCTCGTGGAAGTGATCGCTTCGCTTTGCCAAAGATCTGTTTTAGGAGTTGGAGCCAACGTATCCGTTGGCATCCTCATTATTGTCGAAAGAAAACGATAAGTTTCAAATTTTTTCCTTTATTTCAAAAGAATTTGTTTAACAAATTTATTTTTTTTATTTATTTATGACGGAATGACACAAACTTAAAATATAACCGTGAATAACTGCTAAGTTAAAAATTTATCAATTTAACCTGCTTCCTCGCAAGAGGGACTAATAAGAAAACTGTTCGATTTTAATATTTAAAATGTTTTACTTTACTCGTTTTTGTCGCTTTCGCGTTTCTTTTTACATTAGCTTACAAATGACCTAGAAACTGGTACTAATGAACCTTATGGGTGAAAAGATATGTGCATTGTTTTTTTTTTAGAAATAAATGTACATTTAACAAAACGAATCAGTTTTGTTTTAAATTCTAAGACCTTATGAATACAAATCAGAGCATGTGTTAATAATATTTCAATTTATGTTAACTAATAAAAATATTAAAATAAGTAAAAAAGAGTTCTTGAAAGTGTAAAAAACTGAGATTTTCGATCATTTTATCATTTATTTTTTGCTAGATACAAAAATTCGAATTATTAATTTCCCAGAAAAAATATATATGTAGCTAAGTTTTCTGAACTGAAATTCATCACTTACTGAATAAAACCAGTTTGTTTGTACTTCTTGTAATTTGGTTGAAAATCACAGTATTGTATAATATACTCTGATTAAAACGGAGAACAATTCTAAACAAGTAAATATAGCGCATTCGGCTTTGTCTTTTACAATATAAAAACATGAATTTAGATCAATTACGCTATCAATAAATAAGTAAATTATAAAAATGGATTTGCCTACGAAATATTTCTAATAGTGAAAAATTTGAATTTAACTACCATATGTACATTGCCACTCTGTGTTTTCATTACAGGGTGAGTATTCATGACGCACAATATTAAACTGACGCAGGTTTGTATATCGGCTAACTTCGAAAATGAAGTAGAGGCTATAAAAAAATTCAAGCATTTGTAGCTCGTTGTCATTTTCATTGGTACTTTTTAACTGATTGGTTAGGAACTCCTTATTTGATTACAATTATAATATTTACTCCTTTAGTAAACGGAGGCATGTTCTTACTTTTGTGCTCCCGTTCGGTATTATTAGGTGCTTTCTCTGTTCGCCATGTCTGAGCTCTGCTCATGTTCGAACAAATTTATGTGCACAAGTAACAACAACGATATCTAGCTAGATTCGGCGATCGCGAGTACGGTGATATCTCATTAAACTGGTAAAAAACTCATTACATTCCAGGCTGCAGATATTAGACCAGTTTTAAGCTGCGTATAAACTCCGATCATATACGCGAACGTGCTTGCACTTTTGGTGCATCTTCGTCGGTTTGTGATGCGCAAAAATTATATTGGAAACAAAAACAAAAACTGTGTTGATGCCCATTTATACCAAATGCTTCATCGATTCGAAAGGAAAACACGGCTATTGTAATACTCCAAATAGCTTTTTATGATTTTACACCGAATATATAGCGGTTATCAATCGGAACTAACAGTTGATCATTGGATAAACCTATTTTTATACCTTTCATGAGAATGAAATGGTATATTAAGTTTGGTCCGATGTTTGTAAGTGCCAGAAGGAGAAGAGATAGACCCATCAAAAAGTATACCTAAATGATCAGGACGATGAGCTGAGTCGATTTAGCCATGTCCGTCTGTCTGTCTGTCTGTCCGTCTGTCCGTCTGTTTGAACGCAAACTAGTCCCTCAATTTTAGAGCTATTTTGATGAAATTTGGTGAGCAGGTGTCGTTGTACAAATGATTAAACATTTGTCGGAATAGGCCAGATCGGGTGACTATAACATATAATACAACCGATTATTCAGATATTGAATTTTGCGCCATAACTCCTCCATTTAAGCAGCTAAAGGCTTGAAATTTTGCAGAAATATCAGCCATTATTAGCTACGTATCAGTATTGAAAATCATGAAGATCGGAGAAATATAACATATAGCTCCCATACAACCGATTGTTCAGATATTGCATTTTGCACCATAACTCCTCCATTTAAACAGCTAAAGGCTTGAAATTTTGCAGAAATATCAGCCATTATTAGCTACGTATCAGTATTGAAAATCATGAAGATCGGAGAAATATAACATATAGCTCCCATACAACCGATTGTTCAGATATTGCATTTTGCACCATAACTCCTCCATTTAAACAGCTAAAGGCTTGAAATTTTGCACAAACATCAACCATTATTAGCTATATATTAGTATTCATCAAGATCGGAGTTCACAGTGTAAATCGGCAAGATAAATTCAGGACAAATATTTATTGCGAAAAGTAATAAGCTCAGCGCAATATCACATGAATCATAGCGTTAAACGTTTGGGAACTATTTACGGATCTGATAACTGTTTTCAAAGACCGACATATGTAGGTCTTACATATTAATACTTAATTATTTGTATTTTTTAAATGTTAAATATCAAGCGTCGATACGATATTAAAAATATTCAAAAACCATTCCCTTCTTAAAACATAGTTCTTTTTAATTACATAAGGAAAAGCATTAAATAATTTATAACAATGCCTTTACTAGAATTATTTTTATTGATTTGAAGGAAATTTTCGCTTTTAACTATAGGTAATACGAAATTGTAATACAATAACACGTTTTTTACTATTCTTCCATTCATGAAAGGTATGAAGCCTTCGGCATAGCCGAAGACAGCGCTGTTTTTACTTGTTTTTTTTCATTTCGTCTCAACTTAATGACTGACGATGTTGAAATGAATTGAGATGAATTGGCTACAAGACTACATTAACGAAAATTTTATAAAAATTTTGATTAAAAGCAGAAAATTTTGATTTATATGATTTATATTTTAATTATTTATTTTATATGTAAAATATTTATCATGAGAAATGTTGCCAATATTGTAAACAAACGTGGGTGTGCAAAGAATATGCCATGCACACTCGGCCTAATTTGATAAAAGTGAGTGCAAATAATGTGCATAATACTTTCATTTTAAATATGTACTTAATTTTACATATGTATATATGTAGATTGACGTTTCGAGTCACTGTTATATTCATTTCGTGGTTAATTTCTTTCATTCATCCATTGCTTTTCTTCGTTGATAGTTTAGTTCGTGATTGATAATTTTTATAAACGATTGGTGGATTCACAAGGTGTCGCAGTGTATCATAAGCAGGGCTGCCGAGAGGAAATCCGGGTCCAGGGGTAAAAAGGTTGGCCCCCTTTCTACATTAAAGTTTCGAATACTTCATCAATTCCATCAACTATCTTTCTACTTACTACTTCAATGTTTTTAATGAATAAGTCAAATACGACGTTTTTTGCTGAATTTTTTTGAATTTGGTTTATATGTAGTTGATGTTGTGTGAAACAAATTTTTTTTATACGATTTCGAAAATCAATAGAATGTATTAATCAGTTCATATATATAGACTTTTGGTCAGAAATATTTATTCAGATTATATCGGACTATACGATTATCCTTGACAGTTAATAAGAAGACATTCCTTTGCCAGTTTTGCTTATGTACGTAACTGTTTTTTTTTTTTGTACATGCACGCAAGAACGCGCTTTATCGGTAATCACAACTTTCAAATAAATGTTTGAATTAATCGACTATCAAACGCATTCTAATTTAACTATTCACTCAATTTCTTGAAAAATACGGGTCCCTTCGAGAACTCCGGACCCGAGGGGGAATTACATTTGATTTCTCAAAATAATGTTTATTTATTGCCTAAAAAATTGTATCGAGCTTTAATAAAACAGCACAACAAATTTATATATTTTGTTTGCAACAGAGTAACTAAGGGTTACATATTATGGTTGGTGAAATAACTTCTGTTTCAGAACCTCTGAGTTTTTTTTTTCATTTGCACTTAAAGGTTAAAAAAGTCACAATGGGTATTTGTACGGCAAGTTCGAAAACTTCAACAGCTACAGCTTTGTTGGTTAAAGGAATGTTGTTCCCTATAAATAACTAAACATGTGATGTCTACATTTTGACAAGCCACTATCCCCCTTTCCACCATTTTTGTGTATAATTGTAGTCAAATCTCCTCCAAAAATGACAACACTAAGTAAAAAATAGGTGAAGGAGAAATAATGGTGGGTCAAAGTTTAGATATTAAATGTTAACGTTTGTATAAAGAAAAATATTTATCTAAATACTATGGTTATTCTGTCGAAAAATAGTTGTTTCACAGTGTAATTATTATATTTTTTTTTTTTTGGTTTTTATTCCTTTTTCTTATGTTGGTTATGCTTCTGATTTTTTCACAATCGTATATCGTTATCATTCATTTCATTTTTTTGATTTCACGCATGCTGAGGTTATTTAGTCATTGTAACAGTGGCAGATCTCAGTTTGCAAAACTCAGCAGAATAATAACTAGCTCATATATATCCATTAATATATCCTTTTAATTTTACTCAAATAATACATTGCATTACTGTTTTCGAAGTCGCACTAGCCGTGCGCCTTAGCAAGAAATTAAATAATGCATCCTTTATGAATAAAATGTAATTTTACATTATGGTACAAGCAATTTACTTATACTGATTAATTAATTGAATTATTTAACTTTTTATTAAGGACATTTTTTTTTGTAATAAATGAATTGAGTAATTGAAATGTTAGTAATCTAGATTAACCATTTTTTAGCGATAATTATCTGCAGTGGCAGATCAAGGATTCCAAATCGGGGACGCTGCATTAGTTTTCGTGCAAGAGAGACCTAATGAAATCATCAACACATTAACAGAAGAGAAATGTTGAAGAATCTTCTTAATGCTAAATGTGTGACTTTTGGGCCCAACAGTGGAAATATAGTTACGGTGGTCCAAATCGCCAGATTTTCACCGACCAACTAATGGAGGTGCTTAACTGCGAAGGGCGATGGGAGAAACAGGCCCTAAATAAACTCCAAATATTTAATAGAATTTTACAAGGTAAACTTTTAAATAAATGGTATAAATTCATATCTTCCACTTCTAAAATTGGACTATTGTCGGATGGTCAAAAAAAGAAAATACAGCAGAAAATAGAAAGAAACTTCGAAATTGGCTGTTATACATTTACCATTGTCGGGGTTTACACTAAATCCATCGTAATCTGAACGTGGCATGTGTTAAAACTTATTCGTTCATAGAAAGATTCAGATTCAGTGAACGCAGTTTCGCAGATTTCACGATAGCCCCGGATATTTCAAACATCAGGTTTGATTTTATTTACATCAAGTTGGATATTTTTTGACATTAGGTCTGTTTGATCATTTCTGCATTTTATGCATGCATAGGGAAATGTACATAGATAAGTTAACGACAGAAATGCGCCATATAAATGTGTTAGAGGAAGATGGAAAATCATACACGCTTATATGTATGTAAACATTTACATCAAGTTTGTCAGGTTGCTTCTAAGAAACTGAAATTTTTCTCCACGGTTTGATGGAGATTTCCATTAGCAATGATGCTCAGATGATCGCTCAAATTATTGGTAGTGCTCTTGTAGCGTCGGTACCCGAATCTCACATATATAAGCCATATATTACAGTTGATTAATTAATATGCAACAAAAATAATTTCATTGAATATCATAATGTTTCTAATGTTTTGAGCAATATACCCATCGCCAAAGGCCGACGGAGGACTACAGCATCCATAGCCACCCCCTAATAATTATCTGTTTCCAATTTTGCCACCACAAAAGCAAACCAAAAGCGATAAGGTTGCCATTGAAAGATGATTTAAATTTCTGGCTTTGTAATGTTGTAAAAATCCCACCCAATTTGTTAACACAAAATTTTTGTGGCTTAGCCCACTGTTGCCGCTGCAATACGAGAGCAAAACCTTTACTCGCTTTTAACAAAATGAACTAATATAACATATTTATCCACAAATGAGCATGCCAGGTGGATAAACAGCGCAAAGCAAGATGAAAAATGAAAACAATCGAAATTTATGTGTTCCGCTTTCCCGATTCGCTATCACAACAAAATCAGGAAAAACCACAACAAAGAAATTAAAAAAAATAAGCCCATAAATAAAACGAAATGGACAAGTGAAAAATAATTACAGACAAAACAGCCATGACAACAAATAGCTGTGACAATGAAAAAGCCGAAAAATGGCAAAGCTTGGAGAAATGTTAGCCAAAAACGTACAGAGCGCAAGAAAATACCGACAAGGAGAGCGAAAGCGAGAGCAAGAATGAATGAATGAATGAGCTGCCGCACGAACACCAATTTCCAATAGCAATGAGCGGAAGGAAATGCTGAGGCTGAGGCATAGGCCACGCGAGTTGGAAAATTGGAGGCGAACGAAGGTTAGCCAGAGAGAACAATTTGCCATTTGTGCTACATTCGCATGTTCGCCTATTGGATTCGGCGTGTACGTAGCCGACGCGTATTGTGGAAAACTTGCGACGTTAGAGCGAAATCCAACCGTCAGTGGAGTAACGGCCACAGCTGCAATCGGACGTCGGTAGAGCTCAGCTACGAACGAAAGTGTTGGGGTGCTCCCAGAAAAGAAAAAAAAAAGAAGAAAAATAAAGGGAAAGCCAGGCACGGATGATTTAAAAACCAAAAAAAAATATTAAGAAAAAATATGTGTAGTCTTTGAGAAGAGGAAACAAGTGAAAAAAATGGCTTTGCCTTGAAAATTTGTTGCTGCAAAGTGCAAGGCAAATAAAAAAAGAAGAGTTTTAGCTCGAAGAAAATGAAAAAGAAAAGTGTTACAGTGGAAAAACGTAATATATGCGACTGAAGTCAATGAAAATATTGGTGTGTGAAAATATAAATGTACAAACATACATACGGGAATATACTTGAGCGTGGTTACAAACCAATTGCAGGAAAAATATTTAAGTACGTTTTCTGAAAACGACAAGAAATTTGTTTAATTTGCTGAAAAGGTAAAAATAAATCAGCAAAACGAAAACAAAAAACATACGCCATTCAAGAAAAGTGTGCAGACCTAGTTAACTATAAAGATAGCTATATGCCTGATGGTATGTATAGGATATATGTACATACATATGTGCTGGCACTGGCAACGAGTGAAAAGCAAAATTTCTGTCTGACAACGAAAGGGCGACATTAGCATATCAAAAAAAAAAAAAAAATACGATTGTGGTGCGTAAATGAGTAGCCTATTCTTGTTTTTTTTTAATCAATGACCAGTTTCTCCTTAATTTTTATTAATCGAATGGTTCTTTTAATGCAACTACATATATTTTCAAAGCAATAAATTTACACGTAACTTCATATTTTGTTTGAAGTAGTAGAAATGAAAAAAAAAGCATGCCACAGAAAAACGCGTAGACGCGTGTCTTGCAAATATAATGAAATCCTACAAAAATTATATTGACGCAATGCACACACATACACACATACATTCGCACTTACACATGAAAAAACTGTAAGCTGAAAAAAAAACAAAAAGTGGAAACAACTAAATCAAATACTTTCACATTGATGTTTGGCTAAACGGAAATTTGTTTTCAAAAACATATTTTCTTAGCAAAAAACAAATTTGTTTTTATTTCTAACAACAAATAAATACATATATTATGTATATTTCTCACACTGACGATTTTTTCATCAGAATGGTGCAAAGGAATTTTAATAAGGGAAATAGGATTAAAGTCTCTACTAATAAACTTTTGTTTTGTACATTCCAAAACAATAATATTGTTACATACCATACATATGTGCACTTAGTTGTTAAATTTTGAAAATAACTATCCACATAACTGAATGCATATCTTACTTGCTATGGAAGCCAGCGAATGAAAGAAAAGCGAACGCGCAATCAATCAATAACAGCAAATTAATAATTTTCCAACCCTTCAAGAGAGCATAGACAAAAGCTAAAGAGCAACAACAATATATTTAACAAATACTATTCGCAATAGAAATCCAAAAACAGCAAAAACGACGAATGACTCCAACGAAAGAAAATATAATAAAAACTGAGCAAATTGTTTTTGGTGTACACAAAAAAAAAAAAAAAAAAACAAAAAACTGAAAGTGAATGAAATGCAGCTCCTTTTGGAGCAATTTAAATACAAAACAATAGATATGAATGTTCACATTAACACAGTCCCAAAATGACAGTTTTTTTTGCTGCGAAACACAGAACATAAAATTTGTTGCCGTTTTTTTTAAAATCTGTTTTGTGTTGTGGTATCTAACAGCAGGCTAGCAAAATATTTAAAAGCAAACATGCACTAATATATAAAAGTTGTAAAAGGTTTAAGAAGTTTATTCCAAATATACCTCAGCATTACAGTTATTTAGATACATGTTCACATTTCATTTCCAATTTGCCGAAAACGTCTTCCTCATGCTTTTTGATTTTTGTCTCAGTACATTACTCATACGCCCTGGCTGACAGTAACCTACATACATATGTACATTGGAATTTCTAACATTTATTATTAGGACGCATCATCCAAATGAATTACACTAGTAGATTTATAAACACAGTTTGCTTTTTATTCTAATAGTTTTAAAAATCTGCCGATGAGTTTCAACCATCATGCAGATATGCAAATTGAATGCGCGTTTTTTTTTTAAATTAACAACTGTTTGGTTTGAGTTATAGAAAAAAGTTTTTATTTTCAGAGTTTAGCTGTTAAAATTCTGTTGTAGCTATTAGCCTTTTACTGCAATATTTTGTTTTTAATTCTGTTAGCTACTTTTAGCTGTAAAATTAAACCGATATCATTTTTTGTTATTGCTCTTCTTTATTCTTTCAATCCATCAACTGTTTGCATTTAACCTTTTTAGATACTTTTTCCACAGTTGTATTATTACTTCGACAAATTCTCATTTCATAGCAATAATTTTAAAAAAGTCACACTTCTAAAGGATGTGCCAATTTCGAATTTATTGCGTTGGTTTAAATATGGCATGGCATCTTCAATTGATGATTATACGAAGAAAAAAATTGCGTAATACGTGCTATCAAAGACAAGCATTCTGCTTCTCACTTCATATCGCTGAAGCTGTTACCACCTATCCGCACAGCACTGACAACAGTCAGGTTGTTGAGTTTTATCAGTGCATTAGTATAGAGCAGTTAATTCTATAGCGCTCAGCCTGAAAGTATGCATGCAAAAATGATAAAAGGTTTAATATCTCTGTAGTGCGTTTTTTATGTAGATAAAAATTGGTTAACTGGCTTTTGTAGGTACATACCACATTATATTATAAATAAAAGTTTAGTCAGTAAACAGTTTTCTCGGGGGCTCTCTTAACAAATCGGCTTTCTTGTCAAGGCATTGTGTTTCTAAATCTTCAAATGTACGTGCGAATCAGACGTTGGTTATACAAAAATTGATAGGTTAACTTCAAGCAAAGGAATACAATTTTATCTAGGATGTTGTTCATGAGAGTTTTTGCTATTGTAATGGAGTATGAAAACTTTAATATGATTATGAAATTGAAAAATCTTTAATAAGGAAATCATTGGTACATACTTGGTTATAAAGCCCAAAGAAAAAATATATAACTGTTATTTGTAAATTTTTCACATTAACGTGGTATGATAAAAAATTTGAGTAAAATGGTCAAATTAAGCCAAATGGGAATCGAGACATCCACAAAACCACCAATTCTAAAGCTAATGTCTCAGTGTATTAAGACCATGTTGCATTTATTTTATTTGACTGTAATAAATTCAGGTATTTTTGGAAATATAATCTGCATTTTTTCACTAACATTGAACTTGGGGGTTTTTAGCGCTGGTTCGGCAACAGCAATTTTTGCGGGCGCTGGTGTAAATTAATATGTAGTTTGTCTAATTTAATATATACCCCTTGTTTGATTTTAAAGTAATATTAATATTCATATTTGAATGCTAAAACACAAACTCTGTCCATCTGTCGTGGGGAACGCAAAATCACAGGCCTCCTTAAACTTTGGATAGACCGAAGTAGATAGCAGAGCTTTTTGTCGAAAGTGGTAAGTTAGGGTTGCCATTTGGCGAGCGGAGTGAATATATTTCATGAATATATAAATGTTTAACTTTAAACATGAAATTTAATTTGTTACTGCATTTTTATCGCAAAACTATGAAATTCTAAAATCTCGTTTTATTCCTTCCACAAAAAAAACTTTATGAATAGGTAATAAATTTTGTATAAATTCGTCTTAATGTTGTACCACAAATTGAGGGGGCTACAGCTCTACGCCATTTCCAAAGAGCAAATGACTTTTTAAGAAATATTTTTTTGGCAAAAATACACGTGTCTGCCTGATAAGGGGCTAACGTTATTAGAATAAAGTATTTTCTATAATTTTTTCATATTACTACTTAGTTAATTTAAAATAAAATACAACAAATAATTAGTTTAAAAGTAAAACATCATATCTGAACAACCATTGGTGACACCTATCGGGAGGAATTCCTTAGTAGGCTATGTGTGATAGATAAGAAAGCCATCAATAGCTATGCTCTTTTAGATATCAATATCACTAATAACCGCAATAGTTAGTGTTATATCCACAACACGTATATCATCACACATTCATAAATCCCATCTACTTGTACATAACCTGCACGCATTGTTAATCCCTCTGCTTCATCGAGCGATTAAGTTCACTCAATTCAATTTCATTCGATTCATAACATCTACTAATCGTCTTTCAGTTGTCATTTAATGCCACTTCTTTCAAGTAGACAGTTCCACACATTTGCACATCAATTTAATAAGTAATTTCGTATATTCATTTCCCGCTTAAATAACGGCCATTTTTTCTATTAGCACTTTCATTATCTTTTTTCTTATGAATATTGCGCTAGTTTTATGCTCCTTTTGAATAAGTTTATTTTCGAAAACAATAATAACTGGTGGATTTTTCTTACAATACTGCGTTCTATAATAATAATAATATTTGTTTAGTTAACTTTTCATATCTACAGTATAAATACAACAAATATTAGCTTCAAACCTTATACCAAGCTTAGAAACCCAGTATTTTTAGTAAATTTGGTAAATCACTTTTTGTAATAAAATACAAGTTTCCGTTGATTTTTTTCAATTATTGTTGCTGGCGGTGTACCTCCATCTATATAGAAATTCGTTGTAAAAAAACTGTTTTCAACGAAATTATTAAAGAAATTTAAAAAAGATTTTCGAAACATATAAAATTAAAAAAAATGAGTATTATGGCCTCAATAGCGAAAATCCTATGAGACGCTTTTTTCTAATTCCTAACATCTTAACCAGCCCATACAAATAGGTTAATGCCTTGAATAGTGCATGAAATTAAAATATCTAATTAAGTATAGAAATAAACATGAATAATCTTTGTTGAAATTATATTTATGTCAATCTATCTTCTAAATGGAGATTGTATTTTTAGAGGTGTAGAATTTTTAAACTTAACAAAGTAAGGAGATTGCGTACTTCCGAACAGAAAATTATTTTTATAAATAAATTTGCACAGTGTGCGAGAGTTGTTCTAGCGTGAAATTATCAACGATGGCATGACAAATCAAACTGAGCACAATGAATAACAGGAACACCAGATCTTACCAATTTTTACCCGTTGAATCCTTATCGAAAAATTTAACCTATAGAAACAAACAACCTCGATATGAAGTCATAAAAATATGCAGTAGTTTTGTGTAAGCTAAATAAACACATAAAATAAAAAAATGTTTAACAACTCTACACGAGCAAAACGAAATCCGTTTACAATACTCTAATTTAATACCCATACTGTTATTTTTTTTAGCAATTTCTTAAATAATTTAAAATAAGTGTTAACACCAATCCGGAAAATTAATTTTTATTACGTATGTCAATTTTTATCCGTA
The DNA here is from genome assembly GCA_951828415.1 of Anomoia purmunda. NCBI lineage: Eukaryota > Metazoa > Arthropoda > Insecta > Diptera > Tephritidae > Anomoia > Anomoia purmunda. The sequence goes on along the minus strand of OX639996.1, from coordinate 26,201,537 downwards.
TATCAGTTTTGTTATTAAACTTTTTTTTTAATTTTTATAGAGTCAATTTTTTTAAGTATAACGTTTTCATAACTCTTCGTGACTTTGTTATGCACAAAATCATATCAATAAAAGATTTCAATTGCCTTTTATATGTATACTGTATGTAAACAGAGTATTCAAAATATATGTTTATTTTTTAATACATTTCTGGAATTCATATATCTCTGTCACGCGAGTAATAAATAAAAAATTATATTTATTTGTGAAAGATCGATTTTTGAACGGATTATCAGCAGATTTTAGCGCAATAATGCATCTGAACTTAACCTAAGTATTGTTACGGGACTCGTGAAAAATACACAGATTAGTTTTGCCTCAAACATTAGTTTTAATTTTTTATGGAGCGTGAGACAGTTTAATGCATATTAATATCTTAACCGGCGCACTTTTCACTGCCCCTTAATGTCACTTTGTTAATTAGATCGAACTGCAGACACATATAATAATTATGTATGTATGTATGTACAGCTGTACTATCCATTTTCACTTTAAATTTCAGTGATTTATGTCACACATTAAATACACAACATCCGACCCAATTACCGTCTATCACAGACACCAGCACTTTGTTTTTCATCTCACCGCACAGGGACAAGTTGTCTTGTCTAAGGTCAACACAGATCTAATGAGAATTGCTAAAAAAAAAAATTATAAAAGACGCAGGAAAGCGACTGATGTGCGGGTCACAATCTTTCTACTGTTAGCTGGTTGTCGGCATTCTGAACTTGATAATGAGATTTGTTATTGTCGGAGTGCGAGTATTATTGCGTATAAATAGAAATTCTATATTTTCAACGCACACATAAATTGCTAGTTGAGTTTCGGTTTGTCTTTTCTCTATTTTCATTTTGTACATTATTTCTTTATTAATTCGGACTATGATGCCATTGTTATGATGGCATTTCAAATTTTCGATTTCAAATATTTGTGTAACTTAAATAAAACAATAAGTCTCTAATGCAATGGCATTATGGTGGGCCGTATTATAGGCATTGGTGGGTCGGTATTTTCAAAAATTATAATAATAAAATTTTGGCGCTTACATCAGCAGTTGGTGGTGTGTGTGTCTTAATGTTGTAATACAATTTTTTTTTATAGAAATTCTCAGTTTTACGTAAAGTTAACAAATCGCGAAGAAACTGTATAATGTCATTGCCAACAATTTTTCTGGATATGTGCTGATGACCTGACAAAACTAATTAACCTTATAGTTGTCAAGTTTTATGCGCCTAAAAATATAAAGCAAACGCGGTTTTCAGCTCTCTAATGGTGACAACAGTCGTTGTAGCCTTATATCCTACTGAGTACGTGAAAACGACCTCATATTCTGCGCAGAAAACCTGACAACTGTCAGATTGGTTTGTTATGTCAGGCCATCAGCATAAAGCGGTTAGTCATAGAACTAACTATTTTAGGTAAAGAAATATGTTGGGTATATAAAAATAAATCAGAGTAGGTATATGGTCTTGCCAAGCTGAACATGGATCGACTTAGATTCTATGAATCAAAAAGCAGAGACACAAGTTTCTTCAACAGGAATTGAAAAATGAACGGCAAATAGAACACCATACCCAATTCTGCACCAATCCTTCACAACAAATAATTTCACAGAGTTATATTGGTTGTTTAATTTAGATACATCTTTTTCAGTAGAGATTCTATGGTGTACGTCTGCAAAAGCGGCATGGTATTTTTGTACAGTATTGCTGATAATTCATTATAGATAGACTGAGTCCGTTTTACCATATCATTTTTTGAACTCTTTAAAAGATCTTGAAATTATCCATATTTCTTCAAAAATTTAGAATGTTAGACGCAGTTACAGAAAACATTTGAAAGAAATATTAATAAAACCCTAAATTGAAGGAATGATTATTTTGTACCGTAACCGGTGGTAATAATTAAAAATCACCTCATATTCATATCAAGCAAAACCAATTTTTCCAAATCGTAAATTCTTTAAATCTATTTAATTTTATTTAGGCACCACCTTAATACATTTCGTTTGTAATTGTATGCACATTTAATATGTTCAAGGCGTATTAGCGGTAATTCCTATAAATTCTGATTTTTCTCGTTTCTCTATTTTCTCGTTCCACACACACACACAAACACACCCACACATACAAACATTCTGATCGGACGAAAGTTTATTTATTCAGGCAACCTATTAATAAAACAAACTTGATCTTCTTTGTCTGAATACAAATTTTTTTTTTTCGGGAGATTGCAAAAAAATGTCACATTTTATTTACTACAATAAACCATATTGAGTTTTATATTTATACACATACATATATACAAATATATATTTATTTGCGCACGTTCTTCATAGGATTCCTTAGTTTAAGTGATAGTAAATAAGACTTAAAGCCATTCCATAAATTCTGTTAAAAACTTTTAAGAATTCCATTGTGTTTGTAATATAAATTTTGCCTAGGCGTTTTGTTTTTTTGTTATCTTAGCACTGAGCAAAACTATTTTTATTTATTGTTGTCGTTATCATGAACTTTGCCCATTGCTTTTTAAAAAGCAGCTAAGTTCAATATAGTGAAATATTCCTTTTCCAATATATGTACATAATGCCAACTAGTAGATAATATCGCCGCTGGAGTGTTCTAGATGCAAATTTTTTGAAAGCTGTATAGACCGTTACGTTTTTGTGTAGGTAAATACCGCAGGCGATAGAACAATTAGGTATATTAAACGATTTCGTGTTTGAATTACAAAAATCTAAGCAGATGTGTATGTATTGGGCCAAGGCGAATTCATGTAAGGTGAAGTTAATCCAGCAACTGATTGTATTCGCTTGGTAAAGGTAATGCCAAAATGATGTATTTGTTGTAAATCATATTGGCATTGTGTTAAATTTTTGTGTTTGCGCATACAATACCACCTGATATGAATTCGCCTTGTATTGGGATGTTCGAGGTAATTTTTTCAATCAAAATTTGATTACAGGTGACTACGGTCTCAACAAATTATTCAACTATGTTACGAAATCGGCGTTCTACGAGCGATGTGTTACGAGCGCTTACGGAATTTTTGGAAAACATAATCGACCCAATCTACGCCACATTCGCTATGTCATCGAAATATTGTAAGAACAATTCTCATTATTGGTTAATATCAAATAGAGAGCACTTGTAGGCAAATCATACAAAATGGAAGCGCCTGAATCGATAGCGGTCGAACTTCCGAACGTTCAACTTTCGAACGTTCTCTTGCATCAATTCATATTAATGGAAAACAGTGAAGCTATTTTGAAAGAACGCTATCAAAACTAGTAGATTTCTTTTAAAATCCTTATTTAAATATTTAAAAATGTAGGTTTAGAAGACCAAAGTCTATTTGCATGGTTAAATTTTTTCTTATGGTCAGTTCGAAATAAGCAGACTTCTTGTTTGCAGATCCACAGCAGATTGCTGTGAATTAATTCAAAGCTGCCATTGGACCATAAAATCTCTCAAAGTATTTAGAGTAAAAAAGAACAAAGCCAACAAGACGAGCAATGCAAACCTGAATTGGAACAGCACCTTAATGGTAATTAAGCGTGTGTATCCGGGCTAAGCTGCCTAGCACACAGTAGTTCAAAAGTTTTCATGTAATTATACGAGGATCTAGAATGGTAGAAAACAAGATTGCGCTTTCCGTGCTAAACGCAACTGAAAGTGATGAAATAAAAGCTGGAGAATGAAAGAGAAAAGAAAAAATTGTAAAAAAGAAGACGAAGAAGTGCAGAAAAAGCGGGAAAATTACAGAACGATTGATTCAACGAATGTGTGGATGATGTCAAATTGACAAAAATAAAACGAGCGGTCCACGGAAGGCGCAATTTTGTATGCCATAATTGATAATATGAATGGGACTACGTTACGTAGGTGATCTTAGAAGATTTTGCTCTTGCGAAGCTGCATGTCGTCTACATAAAAATTTGAAATATCTTATTTAGAAATCAAAGAACTCAGGAATTTAGATCAATTTCAGTTTTTCATGGCACATCCTTGACTTACATATGTACGAAAATCGGTCGTTTGCGAAGAATTACCGTAATTGTGCTTGTCACGCCATCAAGCGAAATGATTGAATAAAAATATACATTCTTCTTTTCGTAATAATTAATTCAATTTGTAAATTTAATTGACATACACAAAAAGGGAAAAGTTCGTGCAAAAGAAGAATCACACATAAAGACACAAACATACATTCGAAAACATAGCACGCTATATCGAAAAAAACAAAAACAAAAACTACCAAAAAACGAACAACATAAGCAATTTTGAATGCTGCAATTGAATGCCAGATTCTTAAAAAGGAATTCGAATAATTCGTGCGCAGTGTAAGCGCGCACTCTACAGAAACAGTTCAACAGCGAAAGTGGCTGGAAAAGCTCGACTGAAAGAAAGAAGAGACATACACACACACACACTTTATATGCAATTAATTTAAATTTAAAAAAGACAAAGTTGATTTTGTACGAAGTGCGTGCAGCACGCCACAGCAACTATAAAGTGGAGGGCATGCCCAGTTAGGATGCATTCGGTCTAGCAATCGCGAAATGTTGAACCACAACGGTCGTAATGAAAGGCTGGAAAACACGAACTCTTTGTTGACGCAAAGCAGATGCCGTTCCGTTGGTTTGGCTTCTTTCGATGGAAATTATACAAAACTTAGCGCTAAAGCAGATAAACTACTGGCATTTTTCACGCGCTCCTCTGAGTTCAGAGTGGTCACAAAGCTTCCAAAGAGAGCCGAAATGGAAAGTCGTAAGCCAGTTGAAAGTATTGAGGATATTATTCATTTTGCACGCTCTCTGCGGCCAGTCTCTCATCTATTCGGCTATTGCCTCGTTTGCGCTCGGTTCGAACTCAGCTTGGAAGTTATGTTTTTGGCAGAAAGAATGGTCAGTAAGCAGGAACACGTCAGTGCGTCGGGTGTAGTTCGTTAGTTCAGTTTGACAGTACGGCGCTTTAGTCGGTACCACGTTGTAAGCGAAAAAGAAAATTATCCTTTCACTTCAAGCAAATAACTTAATTGTGCGGTGATGTGCAAGTGAAATTTATTTTTGAAAATTAAAATATTGTAAATACTTAAAAAAGTTGAAAAAATGAGTTTTCAATGTACATCGCAAATTGACATTCCACACAGGTATAAAAACAAAATGTGAAAGCCTTCAAATTAAGCTCACCCCTTTTCGACCAGGATCTCATTTTTTCCACACTGCTTTGCTGCGCAGTACAACTGGTACGAGTTTACTCTAACTTCGCGTGGGGGAGTATCTACAATTTAACTTTCCAGGATTTTACGCAGGATACAGTGTGTACATACATACAAACGTATTTACTACATCATGCAAGGAACAAAAAACTTGTATAGATATTTTGAATGCTTCTGGAATTGCTACCGCTGCTGACCTTCCTCGCATTTCTCACTATTCCATTCCATTATAATTTCGATTCATAATAGCATATTTCGTGGTAGGGAAAACTTCAGTATTCTACCAACTCAAATGTACACAATTTTTCTCACCTAGGCGTCGGTTCATCAATTCACGTTTTTTTTTTTTTTTTGGAAACAAGGAAGATATCTAATATTTCTTTTGTTGCTGAAAGTTAGGCGTGTTCAAAATATGTACAAAAAGTAGGAAGCAGTCTCATGGGGCGATTGTGTGTTGATGTGTTTGACAAGACAAGGGCAACTCGTGTATATCGTATATACCTACATATATGTATATTTAATACAATACATACATACACATGTTTGTGGCTGCATGTACATAAATTTGTTGTAAAATTTTTAATGGTTCCGTCTGCTTAAAATTAGCATGCTCGTAATGTAAATGTCTAGTTTAATGGCAGCGCTAAATCGGTCGGGAAGGCATTTATATTTTCAGTTTAGTTTGGCGATACGCATATATGTACATATGTATCTACATGCGTTCGTATTAAAATTTATGTTTACATTTGTATACAACCTGATTTCATTGTCAAGTGCATTTAGTACTCAACTGTGAGCATTGTCTACATTTTTGGCAAGTGATTGGTTTTCCATGAAGGTGGAAAATATATTTTGTCTACTTTTTCCGGTTCAAGCCTTGGTCGGCACATTGTGTGGAATTGGAGCGATTTGGGATAAGGCGAAATTTAGCGGTTATAAATACTTTCAACGCTAATATTAATTATTAATATTATGGTTTTCGAAAGGCAGATTTCCAATAGTTAAATATATTGTAGAAGTATGTGGGCCACTCCATCGGTAAGTCCACCGTGGCCAAAAGCGAGAACTTCTATAAATATGTATCTACATTTTTTGGTTCATAACACTAGTTTACACGAAAAAAGTACTTAATTAAAAAGTGTTTTTTTTTTAAGAAAAATTGATACCATTATATTAAGGCTGTGCAAATACAAAAAAAAAATTGGATTCACCCTTCTTGTTCGGACAACATTCTGTTTACGCTCAACAATATTTTGACGGAGAGCGTGCTGGCCTTTTAGTTCGGCACTTTTTACTATAAGCTTAAGTAAACAGCTGATGGTCATGCAAAGATTGTTCTATATAACAGGATTTAGATGATACTTTTACGCTTAGTACCAATAACTTTTTTCTTAGCTTTTTTCGTGCAGAAGTTACAACCAAAAATATCTCGAAAAAGTGACATTTTAAAAAAAAATGTTTAGCAATTTTTTGGCATGAATTTGCATAACCTTATGAATTTTAGAAATATAATTCGCAAAAAAAAGTGTTGAAAAACATTAAGAAAAATTCAACCTATGTTGAGACAAACCTATGCAAAAGCATCAACACCCTGTATCTCGAAATCTAGTCGTGATGTATAAATTTGGGCGCCTTTTTCAGAATCAACGGTCCAAATCCACATAAAACGTGATATTACATCAAATTAACATTCTGGCAGATGCACCGCTAATTGAAAAGTCGTTGGCAGATTTTCAACTAAAATAGTAAAAATAGTAAAACTTACATTAGCCGCTATTATTTAATTTGTAATAGATTTTACATTTTTTACCGACGACATATTTTCCACAAAACATTTGTAATTTTTTTTACAAAGTTTATTCACTAAACAGAGTTAATATATATAAACACTGTTATTCTTGACAGTCCATCAAATACAGCCCAACCGGCGCGCGCGTGAAGCGCACAAAAAAAAAATTACTAAGGATCCTCCCATCACTCACTTGAGGTTATTGTGAGGTTTCGACTTTATTTTTCGGGACGATGCCAGCCATATTGTACACAGAATCAGTTCCGACGGGTTTTGTGGTGATAGTCGTCTTCCAGACTCACATCAATTTTCCGCAAATAAAACCAAACTATTTTAATCCATTGATATTTTTGTCATTTAACATGAAGTTTTTGCAGAAATATAAAAAGCATAGGAAATCGAATTCCAACCGGTCTATTACGAAGTTACGTACCAACAACGTAATTTGTGTAAGCCAAAGTTGTGTTGTAATAAAAAAAAATGATGTAATAACTTGGCACTTACATCATATAGCTTGATGTTTGGCCGAACTTCTCCTACAATTTGTCGTATGCGTCTTGTTACTGTAAGACAAATTGAGGGACCTACAGTTTTACGCCGACTCCGAATGCAAATGATTTTTGAGAGAAGTTTTATCATGGCAGCAATACACTCGGTGTCATTGGCTGCCGAGGGTGATTTTTTAGCTATTTTCTTCTTGACAGCATTGCTTTTTACAGCTCACGAACATTTCATGTTTCGTATCACTGTCACACATCTTCAGTTTGATCTATAATTTAATTTGAGGTAGAATTTAGCCGTGACGCCTTGCAAATTACAGCAGGTACAAGAATTGAAACCGAACGACTAACAACAGCGCCAAATTTTTGGTGAATGGGCTCTTGGCCGAAGATCCACTTTTTATCGAAAAATTGTGGTCAGCGACGAAACTCATTTCTTTGAATAGATACGGGAACAAGCAAAAAAAGCCGTTTTGGAGTGAAGAGCAGCGAGAAAGAAGCATTGCAAGAGCTATCGGATGCAACCAGCAAAAGTCACTGTTTGGTGTGGAGTATGGGCGACGGCATGAGTGGGCCGTATTTCTTCAAAGATGATGCGAATCGCAACGTTACTGTGAATGGTGAGAGCTACTGTGCGAAAAGGAAGAGCTTAACTTGCAAGGCATGTGGTTTCCACAAGACGATGCCACATGTCACACAGCACGCGAAGCAATGGGCCTATTGAGAGGCGAGTTCCGTGAACAGTTAATTTCATGTTTTGGGTATGTCAATTGACCCCCTAGATCGTGCGATTTATCGCCTCTGACTATTTGCTTCGACTGACGTACTAGAAGCGAACATTACAACAGCTATTCATGAGATTATGGCCGAAATGTTGAAAAGATTATGCCATAATTAGACTAAGCAAATGAAGCGTTTGAGGTGTAGCTGTGGCCAACATTTGCATGAGATAATATACAAATATTAAATTATGTCGATCGTACTATCGCTCCAAAAAAAGGATTCATGTATTTCTCTGAATTTGATGTGTTTTTTTTTTTTAATTTAAATTTCAGATAGCTTTTAAAAAATCACTCCCAAGAAAAATATTGTCCACTCACTCAGTTACGACGGCGGTGATAGCGTTTGATAAAATCGTAAATAGCAAAGCTTCAGTTGATTCGCAAAATATTATCATAATAAACTTGATAAAAATGTTCGAATTTTTATTATCAGACAAAAGCAATTTTGTCGACGATTTTCACTTATGACAAGGTTACATATGAAAATGTCGTCTGCGAGAAAACTTTACGAGGTGTAAATTCCCTCAGACCCCAATTTGAATGTCTCTAGCAATATTAATAGAGAGCTCTTTCTAAATACCCAATCTATTTATTTACTTAAAACTCATAATGTAAAGTCCTGGCTAAAATTGGCAGAAATTAATGCGTCAGCCCCTACAAAATATAATAACAAAGAGACCGCCTACAACAACAATAAAACCAAACCCGCATTTCCACTGTGCTCACGACCATTTTGGTACTAGTTCAGGACCATTTGGGGACTAGTTTGAGGAATAGTTCAGAATTGCCTTGGATCTAGTTCAGTACATCTTCAGCAAAGGTGCAGGACTGATTGGGGCCCACTTCGATATCAGCTCGAGTTCAAAACTAGTTCGGGACTAGTTTCGTAATAGTATGAGACTAGTTCGAAACTAGTGCACCCTCGTGTTTTTTTTATAAATAAAAATAAAAGCTTTAGATAAAAATATTAAAAACATTGTTCCACAGTCTGATAATAATGAGATTTGTGAAAAAAATAGAACGTGAATGGGACTATTTAGAAATAAGGAAACTGATACCTTAAAAGTCTAAATCAGTCTGAGTTTAGCTGAGTTTTTCCGGTTTTTTTAAAACAATATTTAAAAATTTATAAAAAAAAAACAGCTTAGAAATATTCAGTGTCGATGGGATTCGTTGAAAAAATTTCAAATATTTGTATGGAGACCTTTTAAGCTTAAAGGTGTTTTTTAAATATTTGCTTCAATAAAAAAATTCATTTTTACAGCAATTTTCAAATCGTTATAACTCACGTAAATCGCAGTATTTTTCTCAAATATTTTGTTGTATGTTCAAAACATAATGATCTTTTTTTTAATTCCGAAAAACAATACCGCACTTCGTTGGTATGAGGAGTGTCAGAATGTTGTATTTGGATAATAATTGTAAAGGGAAAGTACTTGCAAAGTGTACACCGGGAAATCATCAGTAAAACAGATTTACCCTTAACAATTTTAAAGGTTTTTACGCCTAGCACATTTATTTCAAATGAAAGGTTTAATATTTCCATTTTAATAGATTCGCGGAAATTCGTTGCGGAATTCCGTTTTGTATATTCATACACATTTACATATCTTTCACTCGATTGCTTAGTTTGGTTGTCGTTGTGGCTCACAATTGTGGCGATTAGTATAATTCTATTTACATCCCTGTGCATTTGTTTTTTTTTTTTTTGCTGTCATACTTTTTTTAGGCTTAAAACTTTCCAAGTATAAATAAATTACAATGGGTTTCTGCATCTTAAACAGTATTCATTTATGTAAATTTTTCCTTTCTTTCTTTCTTTCTTTTAGAAATGACGTAAAAAAAGTGCTGGAAATGTGGCCACGCGAATTGCCCGCATAAGTGAGATTTAATTGATAAATATTTACATATTTGAAATGGTTTGCCATTGAAATAAAGAAAAAAAAATATAGAAGTGCATTGAAGCATATCAATTGTGTTAGAAAGTGCAAACGATAAAAAAGGAGAGATATAAATAAAAAATTTAAGTAAATATAATATACGCAAATATTCTGCTTTTCAAGTTAACCTGTTTCTTCATTATAAACAAAAAAACCAACCTATACGCTTTCTGTGACGAAATACTCATTCAAATTGCGCTTATTATCCTGCATAATTGAACGGCAAAAGGTAAGTCAGATTCTACAGAATTTATACTTACTAAATATGTATGTACTACGGCAATGATAAATTTGAAGTATACTTCTTTGTACTGTTTCTCTGCTAAAACTTTAAAAAATCATTTGCCTAACATTCCATTTTCTTTTATGTTCGCCGATGTTTTTAACGTACTCGGTAGCTTATTATTTTTCATTCGATGTATAAAATATTAGGCATTAAAAAGTTTTTCAAGTTACAATCCATATTTTTTTTATTCAAATATTACGAGATTTTTATTCTACTCGTAGTTATTTAACATTTACTGTCATCAATTTGAAAAAAAAATTCGAATACTTTCATTTTTGTAATTCTCGCTATTGTGCTTCTTGACTAGAAATGAAAAGTGTGTATGAAATTTGGTAGAATTTGGCACACCTTTTAGTCTAAGCTGGGCAATGCCGCTCCTATTCCAATATTTTTGAATTCAGTTATTTCATTCTAAAACCCAATCTTGTCCATCAAATTTGGGAAAATTACCTTGTTACAAAAATATCGTGTTTTTATTGTTGTAATTTACTTAATTTTTAAAGGTGTTCCTACTGAATTGAAAAGCAACGCGTTTACCAAATTAGAGTTTGATGAAGTGGTTGCGGAGATAGCACATTTCCTTTTACATGACCATTTCTTACACTTTTTTTTAACCCTCGTCTTTATTTCCCGACCAAATTCTGTGTACCTGAGCAAAATACCTATTATTGTTTCTAAAAAGTAGAATTTAAGAAATTATTTGGTGCGATTTTAGTAAAACACCATCATGTGGGCATGGTGATTATCCGATTTCACCCATTTGCAATACCAACCTACCTGTGACACAAAGGCAATGTGTATACCGAGTTTTGTTGTGATAGCTCAATATTTACTCGAGACATGGCTTTCTTCTTATATGTATATTAAGCTATATATATATAAATCTACCTCGGTTACGTTATTCCGTTAGATATAAGTGACCTGGGCACCAACACATCTTCGGTATACAAAATTCAGGTGGACCAAAACTCTATCTGTGGAAAAGTTTAATTTTTGAATTTGATGAATGAGTTGTAAACAAAAATTCAATCCCTTTTAAAGTTACGAGTCTAAGTAGCAAAGTGAGCGGCATTAGATTCAACTCAACGCTTGCAGTACAATCATAAGCCCAAACAGTTTTTTGAAGAAGACCTGCAACAAGAAACTAGGCCCGATCGGCATCAGACTCAATCGAAAGAAGCTCAAAGGAAATATCCTCCATTTTAACGGGCCTTACATAAAAAATAATATGGCTCTTATATAATATAATAAATATATAAGGATTTATCTCATTTTACTCCAAATAATTATATTTTTTTAAATTTACTGGAGTTCTAGCTTAAATACTAATTAAATAATCTTCAAATTTTTCAATCAAAAAATCTCAATTAGATATTTACAAATATTTGCGATTTTTATACATACTCTGAGATTTTGTGACAACCTTGCTACTTTGCTAGATTTACTTCTTTTTCATAATAAATATTTTAATATTTTCAACTTTAACAGGAAGACAGAAGGATTCACATCTTTTCCATATTAGCAAAACCTCGTTTATCTCGTTGATCAAACTTAATTTTCGATTTTTTTTTCAACTATAAAATTTTGGCAAAGTATTATACTTTGGAAAGATTAGGCATAAAACAAGTTTTTCTTGCTAATGAAAACCGATTTTAAGAAGAAGATGACGTTTATAAAATGTACCTGATCTCATTGCGTAGATTTTTTTCTATAGCCAACTAGCTTTATTTGAATGAAAAGGCTATACAATCTTATACATATGAACGCTGAATAGAGGAAATTTGCAAATGGTCCACCAAAACCAAAAACAAAGTACATGTAATTTTGTAATTTTTGTATTATTTAAATCAATAACGTTTGTCTCTTTTGAAAAAAACAAAATACCCATAACGGGTTAAAATATACCAAAAAAAAAAAAATATTTGCCATAAAACTCTACTCTGGTTGCTCAAAAGCTCAAATTTCTGTTTGAATGTCTGAAATGAGGAATACATATTTAAAATGTATTTAAGAGATAATTTCGTACAGTGCTCAATTATTCCAAATATCTAGAGTTTAGAGGGTTCATGGTATGGAAAAAATGGTTTTCGAAAATTTTCAGATATTCACTCTGTGAATATATATAAAAAGGTGATTGCAAATTAATTTGGGTGTTTAAGGTAGAAATTTTTTATTAAGTTACTCTTCTATAGCTATCAAACAATGTCCAGCATATTTATTTCGGCTTAAATTATTTATCAAATTGATCAAAACTTTTGAGAATGATGTGTTGGTGATTCTTTTACAGTGTTTACAATTTCTTTACACTCGTTCAATAAAAAAAGCTTATAAGTTATTTGAAACTCCGTACAAACTTTATAGCAATTCAAAAAATTTTCATCAAAATTTGAAATCTTTTAATTAAAGCTTTTAAAAAACTTTTTGGTATACAGTTCAATTCTTGTTGATTTTTTACATTTTTTTTAACTTTTGGCCTTGCAAACATTTTTCTATATAACGAATGAATTTTATACAATATAATTTCCATTATTTTACATTATTATTATTTTTTTTTGTGCTGGCGGTATTGCATATCTAAATGCGTTTAATGAAAAAAAGTTTCCAAAACCAAAATTTCAAAAAATTAAAAAAAAATCAAAAATTAAACGATACTTTAGACTTGCATATTATTATTATTCCAAAATCAAATGAGCCATAAAACTGCGTACCCATAGATTTTTTAAATTTTGATTAAAAGTTTTGTTAGTTTGATGAAATTTTTTTAAATTTTTATAAATTTTGTACAAACTTTGAAATTTTAATTCATATGCTTTTTGTTATAAAACGAACTAACAAAAACACTTATCTTCTACTATATTTTGTTGCATCGAACCATTGCTGGATAATCTACTTCGTTTTATCGAATTCCAAAGAAGCCTCTGCCACTTTCATAATTTTATTGCAGAATGGGCCAAAACTGTAGTGAAATGAAACAAATACCAAGCAAATTATGAAGGCTTAAGTTTGAGCGGAAGGATATCCGCCCAGAATAGTCATTTGAACACTCAACAAAGGAGTATAAATCTATAGATATAATATGTAACTGTCTTTCTTTGTTAGAGATGCATTTTATTAGTTAGCTGGGACGTTGACAATAAAAAAAAATGTAATAATAAAACTTTCTCTATTTTCTGACTGCTCTTATAACTCTCGTTTTTATCCGCTGCTCAAGTAGCGCCCCATTATTTGTTTTGTTGTAATATCGGTCGTTGCTCATATTAACAATATTTTGGTTAGCGAACATTCCCATGTATATATGTAGTGTGGATTTTACATATATAATACGAGTATTTGTTTTATTCTGTACGTGTATTTTCATATTATTATTTTGATTTCTGTCCGTTTTCTTTCTTTTTTTATTGTTTGTTTTGTTGTCACATTCTGCTACGGCAGTCAGCGCTCGTTTATTGATGTTATTGGGTTGTCTGAACTCAGCCAACCAACCAACCACCTACAACGATTTCATTTCGCTCCAATTGCTCTGCTACAAAGACCGGGAAAGCACAAAATACTCAAACTTATTTATAGAAAAAACACAATCGGCTCGAGATAAATAAGCATTCTACGAGTAAATATACGCTATACATGCATATGTATGTGAGTGTGACGAAGGATAGTCGGATTGAAGTTTGAAGTACTGTGTATCGGTTTATCTCCTCTGCTTATCCATATCATATTTACTTTCGTTTGCCTTTCATTTTTTTTACAATGGTTTTATTATTGCCGATTGTTATTAGCTTTGTTTTGCTCTCATGCTAAAGCAAAAGCACGAACGTATCCGTGCATATTAGATTTTGAGCGAACATAAACAAAATACATACAGTCTGATTATGTATTCATATATTCGAAACCTATCATTTATGGATTATCCAATTTCAAAATGACCCAGTTGCATTGTAAAGATAGCCGGTAGTGTGAGCTGTATTTTTTTTTTTGTTCCAAATTCCTAGCACAAATTTGTTCATGCGTTAACCGGCATTTCGACGGCCAGGATTGCTGTAGCAATAAACAAAATTAATTTACGCCAGTCCCTGGAATTATGTCAGAAACTCCAAACGTTACAGTCGATGAACTTCCATTTATTACAAATCGCTGGCCTATACTTCCAAATGCTAACAAACATCTGATTTCAATTTTTTTTTTAAATTCACGTCAAATTCATAAACGACCGTTAAGGTTTCATATCTTCAAAGTTTGTTAATAATAATGAAAACTATTTAACTTATTTCAAAATTCAGTGGTAGAGCAATTTTTGATGAGTAACATATCGTCCCGTTTCTGCGTTGACCGCGTAACTACGTTTTTTGTTTAGAAAATCGGTTTTTTAAGCACCAACCCCGAAAAGCTATCTGGGAATATAGGGTGATAATTTGAATGTAAAAAGAAAATTTATTCATTCCTTTTTAGCCGAATGTACATTGGCATAATTAAAGTAAAAACTAAACGAAAATAAACTTTTTTTTTATATTTCTGACTTACTACTCTATTGTAGATACAAGGTTAACGCAGAAATGGGATGATATGTTGTAAGGAACTATGAGAGGTAAAGGTGGACCATCATTATCATTTTCTAATGCAATCCTCTTTATATCAGTACACTTTTCACATCACTCTACAACCATTTATATAACCCTAGGAATAGTGAGAATTTTCCCCTTCAGAATAACTCATTACAGTTGACTTTATTTCATCATCAGTGTTAACATTTCAATCCAGCTAATAAAGAAATATGTGATTGGGGTAAAGTCGAAATTATATTGGACATAGACGAGTTCAGTGAAACCGCATCACACAATGTGTGGGCCGCCACGTTGTGCTGAAGCAACAACCCTCCTCGACGTCAACTGACAACCTCAAAATTTACAAATGTATCTAGGAAGCATAGTAAATAGTCGTACTGCTGTGTTGCGATCTTTAAAATTCACGAATAAAATTCCACGGAAGGCACAAATGATTATAAATGTAATTTTTTTCTGAGCTTGAGTCCTCTTTGCTTTGTTTGGTCGCGGGGAGTTCAGACGACGTCATTTCTTCAATTTCGGTTTTATCAACAGTAACAAATAAATTGCCATATCAACATGTGTCGGCCTTCACAATAAGAGGAAAACTGAGGAGAGCACTTGACTCGTTCTGGTTTTTGAACAGCGGTAAGAAGTAAGGTGCTTCCTTGTACTCACCCTAATCATACTCGAATCTTCATGTAGGAATCTAAGCACCATTATTTTTGAGAGTTCGTTAAGTTTTCTATATATGGTTTTATCACGAATTGATTCTCTTACCAAAACAATTTGTTTCTCCCATTCTTTTACGGCGGAATACGAAAGAGAAATCTGGTATACAAACAGCGCCCTATCGTTTTTGAAATTCCTTCGAAGCTGTTTACCAACTGATGACTTTTTATTTACGCTTAATTCTTGATTTTTACCAATATTTAACATATTTATTTGATTATTCATCAAAAAGTTTGACTACCGCCGTGAAGTCACAATTTTGGTTAACTGATTTGCTTTTTGCAAAAACACTTCGAAATGTGTTAAGCTCGTATTCCTAATTTTCGCGTATATTAGATCATAAATTAGCAACAAAAAAAATTATGGGTCTTTCAAGATCGGACATTTTTTTGATACTAAAATTCCCGGGAAGTAAACTTCGAAACCAAGGAGATTACCATCTCAAAATTACTCAATGTCGAAGACTAATATGTATTTTGTTGAACTTTTCAATATTTACTATATACCAAATACATATATGATTCAAGTAGAAAATAAGGTGCTCAAGTGCAAGTAAAGAATTTATTGCATACATACGCCCAATTATTTATATAAACAAAAGTATGTATTGTAAGTAAACTATTCAAAAAATTGTATCTCACTTATCATAAATCTTTTTATAGCAAACTTTATCTTTTAAACGTAAAAGCATTATTTAACTTTCAGTTTTATTTTTTGATTAGTTACTAAAGTAGGATTTAAATTTTTGGTCTAATGTGTCACCTCAACTGACAATTGCTAATTTATTATGTTTCAATGTTTATTGTTTCAAAATTAGGAGGTGAGGTTTAGCATACATATCTTATCAATGGTCAAGATTCAGATTTATGATTCTAAAAAAAAAAACATGAGGTTCTTGAAAGGTTTTTATCTTTTAAAAATTCCGTTATCAATGCGCTGAAATTTCAGCAAGTTATCTAAACTTACTGCCGATTTATTGGATGCAGCATATGTTTTTAAAATTTTATTGAAAGAACGTATATTTAATAAGCATTTTAAAAATAGCTTTTAAAGTGTTTGCAGTTGCGGAGTGGGCTTTGTTTGGTACGTATTGGGTTCGACGCCCACTGTAAAAGTGATCCCACAAAATTTAATAAAGCACTTTTTTCGCATCTTATGCACTCCCCATCTAAGTATTTTGTTTTATTTTCTTATACCCCACCAACTGATATTGAAAACTTTATACAATTTAATTACTTGTCTATTATTCTCAATAATTCTTGCGAAAAGAGCGTCCCGTACGCCAAAAAGTTATCACGAGCGGTTAAAAGGCAGTAAAGATGATTCTAGTCGAGCGGATGACAAAGAGTGAAAAAAATTTTTAAAACATAATCAAAAATAGCTGTTATTGGTTTTCTTTTACATATACTTTTTGTTAATAAAAAATAAAAAATTATAACGATAAAATACAACTGGCTTGAAACTATAGCACATACAACTAATAACACCAAATAAGAGACCTTAAAGAAAACGGCCCAATCGAGAATGAAAAAACGCATATTTCGTAGTGCAGTAGTTCAAAGAAAAAAGTCGAATCTCACGCGATAGAGCTATTGTTTCACTCCCTGCTCTGTGGCATGTTGCGCCGTCTTGCTGGAAAACACCAATTCCATCACAATTCGGGAAAAATGTTTTCAAAGTTTTGCATTAAAGTAGCATAGAGCCCTTGGTTAAATTTAGGTTAAGATTTCTTTGTTTCCTGGATCAAAAATTTTGTGTGCCCTTTCAAAAGTAATAACAATAGTAATTATTAACACTTTTACCTACGTCACCAAGTATACCTAGAACCCATCACGAGTGTTTAGTTAATTTTAAATTGGATAATGAAAAAAACTTATTACTTCCCAATTTTTCATTACAAAAAAACAAAATCAAAGCAAAAATATTTGTAAGATATTTATATATAAAAATAATTAATTATTTCATTTCATTTTAAAGGCAGTAAACTATCAGAAAGAGTCCGAAACCGAATTTTCTTTAATCTGGTTGATAATTACGACTTCGCCTACATTGCTTGCCCCTTTTATATCCTTACAGCATATTTTTAAAACTAAAAATGCACTTCTTATAGGCATAGTAGAATTGAAGTAGACTCTAAAGAAAGTGACAGTTTCTTTGACAAAATTGTTAACAGGATTGCTATGTCATCGGCATAATCTACCTTTGAGAGATAGAGAACGCCTCCCTTGGGGATGCCTCTGTTCACGTGTTTAGTTATGGGCCATTCCCCTAGCTCAGAAAACATAGTTATTTTTCCGAGAAGGAGCCCAATAAAAGCCCCCACCCATGCTGCACTCACACTCTGCGAATGGGTTTGGCTATCGTTTCAGGGAAAACATTATTGAAGGCTCCCTCTACTTTTAGGAAAACTGCCAGCATATATTACTTGATGGTTTTTGAAAGCTTGAACTCACTTTAATATGTTCAATATTGTGTGCTGAATTTGAAGAATGAATGAAATAACACACGCACATTGTCTTACCTCTTTAACCCATTCACATTCCATACTAGCTAAATATTTCATCACTCTTACACAACTATCTGTAAATGCCAACTAACTTATAAAACAACATGCAAATTGTTACTACGCTGCTCTTAGCAAAAGCGAGTTGTTGTGCTTACCTGCGACCCATTCAGTTATCGTAAATAAACAAATAAATGAACGCACTGAACCCTCTCCTGCAATCTGATAAGCTCCACGCAATTTTTATTTGCAATTGTCGAACAACAGAAATTAACAAAATGAAATTTCGTTTAATACCATTTATAGTTTTACAAAGATCTGCGAATGTCCTTTGTTACAAATTCATGTAATCCATTAGAACAATTAGGTTAATTAATATGGATGTCACAAATTCATACCTACATAGATTGCATGCCTTTTGCTCGGATATTCCATAGCAAAGTCTAAAGAAGCACAGTTTTTGATTTTATTTTCATAATGTTAGCGAGGGTACAACATAAATAAATTTTCTTAATGGAAATAACTACTGGCTGCTCTGCCAAAATTTTGTAAGTATGTAATTGTACCCAGCAGGATAATATTTTTCAATGCATAGAATAGTTTTGGAACAAGTTTCAAGTAATATACATATAATACTATCTTTACAGTTTAGTATCCAGTTTTCTTTGACTGTTTTATACTGAAAAATTATCCGATACACTTTTCGATAGTTTAGAATTAGAAATATATAGCTAATATATGTACATTTTCTTATCAAACTTAATAATAATATCCTCTATTATGAGTCCAAAATGGTGTATAGTTTGATGGTAAACCAAAATCGTTGGTGTTGAACTGGAATTTTCTAATGACATTTTTCTTATCGCTAACTACTAATTTTCTGCCCCAAGTTCTCTGGCAGAGACTGGTAAAACTCTCAACAAACAAAACGAGACAGGGAGGAAACACCAAAGAGTAATTGAACGCCTTTTGCACCAAAAATTGGTTGAGCTGTCAAACACAAAGTAAGCTTCAACTCTTGTTTACATGAAAACATAGAAAATATGTATATAGGCAGGTAAACATAAATACATAAAAACAAGACAGGACACAAGAGAGGCACATCGCAGAAACATATTTGCCTCCAAACCAAATATGACAAGGACTGCCGGAAATCCGTTCCCAAAAACATCTCCTGGTATTTCCTCTTTACGATGCATTTTTGTTTATTTAATTACATTTTTATCAATATAAAAATTCAGATGTGTTTACTAAACTTTATATTTAATTTGCCTGAACTGAACAGCTGTTAGTTTGACATTTTACCGGATTTTGACTGCGAAAATTCTTCGGGCAAATTCTGACAAATTATCTCTCTCATTTACCCTCTAATTTGTCCTCTACTTTGCCAGAGAACTGAGTTCTGAATCGCTTGATGGGCAAATTCTGGCAAGTTCTTGTAAACACTGAAAACTTCTGGTGAGTTGGGAAACACAACTAATGATACCGATATTTTTTATTCCATTGCCACGACAGGCGGGCCTACAATACGCGAACGACCCCGATTGCTACTTCTGCAACTTTTCCAAAATTTTTCATGCTCTTACAATAACAACAACATTTTTGGTTAACTGGTTATAATATTTGTTGAAAACTTAACAATCGTCATCTTAGTATGAAAAGGCTCTAACTAGATTTGTTTTTCGAAATCATGTCCTTTACTTATTATAATATAAGTGGATTTTTTGTCGAATTAATTAAAACATAGCGAACGACCAAGTAGATCGAGTGTATATTTTTCTCAATTTCTTAGTTTTGTCATCTGCTCAGAACCAATTGACCAATAAGTGGATTTATTTTGAGCCTACAGACTTGAGACTAGAGACGACTCACTGAATACAGAATAGTCTGTGAGGTCTTTATGCAAAATACAAACCAAGCTGGTGTCTGAAATGTTGAGTTGTGGAGATCGATCCCGAAGTGATATTCCAGAACTGAGTAGGTCGCTTTCGGCATTGATGGCGCTACAAAACATGGACGTTGGAAATAAGTTCTTTTTCAAGCATAAAGCGAAAATCGGTATCGCTCTTTATTTTCCGTTTGCATTTTATGAGGAAAGTATTTGGGACGGCTGATAATAATGAATTTAAAAAAAGAAAGGTACAGCGTTTTTATTTTCTAAATCCCAATTTTTTCTTAGTCCAATGCCGAGTTTTCATGCGGTGGTAATGAAAGCCTTTATTATTCGGGTAGTAAACAATGAAGGAGGATAGTGTCATCGAAAGAATTCCATTCCAATGGTGTCTGCATTGCAGCCATGCCTGATGGCATTTTAAACTTCAAAGCATCGACAACAACGAAACTTCCTGAAAGGATGAAGAAAATAAATAAGAAATTACATTCGAATACCGGCCTTTTTGATAGTTTATTTAATACAATTACGACCACATAAATAAAAATATAAAAAATGTGCCTTAGAATTTTTTTTAAAACAAATATGACAATGTTGGATATGAACCGGTTCGCTTCGAACTTTATAAAAATACAGCTCTACCTACTTAGCTGTAGCAACAGTATGTAGCCAATAAAAACGCAGCATCTTAGAATGTTCTTTTTAATTTGCTAGTTTTATGAATTAAACATTTCGTCGCTAATCATCCCCTTGAGATTGCAAGCTACCAATATTAATTCATTGATTGCAAATAACATATTTCTGCGATATGTACATTTGAGAATCACGCTATCAAAGTCTGCTGCACTTTAGGATTTTTCCGGCAGGGTAGTTAGCTTCCCATAGCCTTAACATATCGAATCCACAAAAGCCAGCAAAAAAGGAGCTACTAAAGCAAAGTGATACCAATAATGGAGACATTGTCTTCTTCTAAGACTGCAACTGTACTAACAATGTTGACGCCAGCGATTACATTTATTACGCTATATATCTATGTACATATGTAGGATTTAGATCTTTATGAATGTACGTACATATGTAAGTAAAAACATACATATGTACATACATTTTTAGCTCTTCTCTAAGAATGAGCACTAGGACACGAAAACTTGTGACAACTAAATGGCATTCATTTCAGTTGCAGGATCAATAATTGGCAAAACGCCGAATGCATTTAGCATGCCAGCAAATACACATTAGCATTCTCCTTTATATACATATATATATATATATATATATATATATATATATATAGAATTATATTTGTAAGTAATATATATGATAGCTAGATTAGTAAACACATGAGCATTGATTGAACTTACCGACAAACAAACAACAAATTGCACAGTAAATGAGGGTAAATATCAGCACCAAAAACAAACAGACCCAAAGAAACAGCTCAACGAGATAACAATAAACATTCACTCTGTCACCCCCCATGGCGAGTCTTCACAATCATACAAGCATGTGTGTGTATGTGTGTGTGTATGTGTAGGTGAAACTAGATATGTAGTATATATTTTATGTAGCAAGCTATTTGACTACTTAACTTGAAAGTTCATTGTTGTTCATATCTGCAAAGCTTACTGATTGCATTCTAGTTTCCTTTATTCTTAGCACTCTTTTCGACGAAGTTTTTGACAGTTGTTTTGGCCAAAAGTTTAAGCAGGTGCGATAGGAGCAGGTTTACGATGTTCTATACCTACTAAATTTGTAGATATCAACACGTTTATGTTTTTGTTGATACAGTAAAGCATTGATAAGGGCTAATGATATCTAGTAACGAATGGAAAACATTGGGTACCTTGAAAAAGTTGCATCTATTTAAAAGCGATAAACGACTTTTTGAACTCGAAATTGCCTTGGAAAAATATCTGATGTTAGCATAAGCCCAGGCTACCTAAAAATTGTTCATGACAACTACACAATTGAGTATTTTTCAAATACTTAAAACGTTTTGCGTGTTTAAATGTTTTGCTATTTTTAGCTCAAACTTTTAAGAAACTTAAAAGGGTAACAAATTTCAAAAATTTTATTTAAAACTTAAATTTTTTGACATTGATTTTTGAGCTATCAGTATGCAATTTTAAAGCCCTTTTAGGTGTCCATATTGATCAAATTTTAGATCACGCGTTATGTATAAAAATAATACGAATTTCAGCAAAAAAAATGTCAGACTATAGAAAATCAAAGGAAATTTTTTATGTTTTTAGACTTGCACTTAAAATAGAAATGCGTAAATTCTTTCTGTGAAACTTGAAATTGCGATGAAAAATTTCCGCAATTTTACAGAATTTTTATAAGTTTAAAAAATACGTAGGTTTCAAATAAAATTTAAATATATTTAAAAAAAATGTACAGAATTACTTTAAATAAAGCTACGATTACTTATGTATATAAAAATTAAAGTTTACTTAAATGGAATAAAATGTCAACTAAAATATTAGCATCAAACTGGTATTAATACAAAAAGTTAAATAAGCTAAATATAGAGAACCGGTTTCAGTAATTTATATATGGTACCGGCGAGGAGAAAGTGCATACTTATATTTTGGAGAAGGTTTCTACCTGTTTTAATACAGAATTTAATTTAATAACACACAGGTTATATGAAATATTCAAATACGGACTTCAAACGGTTCGTCTCGGTGAAGAGAAGGTGCATACCTATATTTTGGAGAGGGTTGCCAACTGGATATAAAATATTAAAATACAAGTGTCAAACTGCGATTGAGCTGAAATTTATAGGATGTGTTTGCAAAAGTGTCTATTGTGCGAACAAAAATTCCGACAGGTGGCTCTGGTGTCTAGATATTTCTAAAAATCGTATTTATAGTCTGATTTGATTCAAATTCAAAACATGTATATCAGCCATATAAATATAAATAAATATTTTAGTCGAAAATATGACCTTTATTTGCAGTCCGATTTTATTCCGATTCAAAACAAAATTCAAGAATATAAATACGTTATCTAAAAAATTTACCGATACGCTTAATTTGATTCCATTTCAGAACATTATTTGTATGGTGTAGCAAAACGCGCTGGGGCAGCTAGTATGAGTATAAATTTGATTAGAAATAATAATTTCGATAGATATAAAAGATATATTTGATTTTCGATTTTGATTGCGAGTTATCGGGGTTCCGCTGCTGTCCTTCTAAATGAACTTTGTATGCGATTTTGAGGTATATATATAAAAATTTATATCCATATAAAATTTACAGTCGAATGCAAGATTCAGAAATTTGCAATGGTAACGGGTGATAGTATCATTCCTTTTAGTGGCATTATTTGCTGGCTCACAAAATACAAATTAGCAGAAAAATTATGAGTATTCACAAAAGTTGAAAAGGTGAACCTGCACCTACGCGCACATTCATTGGCTTACTCACATAGTAAAGTATTATAACTCAAAATTTAAAAATTTAACTTTTTATTCACCTCTCATCAATAACAGAAGCAATGCTTTATTCAATTTGCAGTCAAAAGCAACCATTTCTCTGTTCATGTTAGAAAATCAACACTTTGCATTTAGTCTCTTTGACAAATCATGTACATACTTTGACTTAAACTCTTTTGAAAAATACCTGCGATAGAAATATACAAATGTACGTAGCATAGTTACCAAACATTTTAGCTATGATTTGACAAGTCTAAAAACATTGAATTGTGCGATAGTATGGGTTATTGTCAAAAGAGTCACTTCTTTGCATTGAGGATGAAGATGCAAGTACTGATGAAAATCACGCTATTGTCTTCACGCTTGCATAGCTGAATTGTTCAACGTGAAATGCACTACTAAGGTATATTTGTTATGAATTTCGAAAGCCAGTGATAGCTGCAAAAGCGAATATTTTTTATTGCTTTTTTCGGTTTATGCTGTTTGGCCTCACCTTGAGTTACTTTTGACTTTCAAGTTGTTTGGATTTTAATAATAGTAACTAATAAAGTTACTTCAGTTGACACTTTGTAGATTGCAATTAATTAGGGTACCTTGAACGGATCCAAAGTTTATATTGGTTACAAAATAACAAAAAGGCGCTCAGTACATGGGTGGCAATGCAGCCAACCAACCAATAACCAATCAACACCAGCAGAATAATATTTTAATTAGTGCTTCGGTGACTTAGACTGGTACTTTCAAACATCAATCTAAAAAACCGACAGAGTAACTAGTCGTTTTGTTGAAATTTTGCTTTCGAACAGCTCGAAGAAGTTATTCACAACTTTGACGGGATAAATGGTCTTCTTAATCTTTGTTGGATTAAAGTTATCGGCGAACGAGTCAGCTGGCGGAGAAATATTTTAGGTTAGTTACCAAGATACTGATATTCTGGGTTGTTTTACATTTTCATTAGGAACTACAAAATGTAATATGTGGCCTATGTGGTTGCTAAGTTGGAAGATTGCAATTACTTATATTGGGTGATATATCGGCTGTTGTAGCCGAATGAATAGCTTGTGCTTGCCGCGCCCAAGTGCCCAGTAACATCAACAAAAAATATAGACATTTTTTTTTCTAATAGTGGTCACCCTTCGGCAAAACTCCTAACATATTCTCACAATTTTCAAGAAATCGTTTTTTGTAAAGAATTAATTTTCGAATTTTCCGTTTTACAATTTGGCGCAATAACTATCAAATTTAAGGTGTTAGAAAGATAAAAATTTTATTTGGGGGAATTTTATTGATTTATCCTAATCAATATACATTAGGTAAATAGACGAAGTCGGCGAAGACGTTGATGCTTCATTTCCTTTTATTAATCTGGAAAAGGTCTGAATGATATTAAATTGCGAGTAAAATTTAACGTGAATCAAATACTAATAGTGCATTTGTCTCATCATAATAGATAGGCGATATCGATTGGATCGACTAGCTAATCGCTTAACTTGTAGACCTAAACCATCACTTGGACCTTTCTCATGAGAATTTGCGAAACAGTGATTTATATTTACAAAGTTTTTTTTGGAAATTTTTTCTCTAGCTATGAATTAAATGCGTCTTGGGATCTGTAAACTGATGTTATTTTTATTATTTCAATTTCACTACTTAATAACTTAATTCTGTACGAAGATGGTCAAACGTAACAGTTCTTTTTGATTTGTTATTCATTAAAAAAAAAATTTTAAGGATGCAAAAATTATATCTTGCAATAAACCGCACACTCCAACTTGAAAACTTGAAAATCTGTTAAGAACAGTGCTTTTTTATATTCGCATAAAAGAAAGGAATGCAGTAAGTTTTAATACCCATTTATTCAGTGGCTAATTATGAAAAACCTTGTCAAATTTGATTTTAAACCTGGAATTTTGTAAAGGCATAATCTAGAAATTAATAAAAGTAATCGTAATAATTAGTAGTAGCATGAGTAAAGATAGAAATTAGTCATAATAGTGGTAGAAATTAGCAACACGATTCTAATGCGACTTTCGTTACGCGATGTAAAAAACTACAGTTTTACTTAAAAAATCGAATGTTTCAACGATCTTTAGTTGTGTCATACCTTAATCCAATCAAAACCCTACATACATACCTTTATTATTACCCATCAGTTAATATGATTTTAAGTGCATTACATCAGCATTTTTAGAAATGCTTATATTGATTTAACCAGCAGAAACAGCTCTGAGCCAATTAATTCAGCCTGTTTACGAGTAGTATTAACGTTGTTCAAACGTTGAGTAAATATTAATTATTCACTGCCCGTTGTCCGTGTTGTTGATACTGTTCTATGTATTCTGGCTGTCGTCAGTCAATATGGCCAACCCTAACCACAACAAAAATGTCAAAACTTACCACATTTGTGGGATGCTAGAACATTCATCTTTGAACGCTAAACACTGCAACAGTTTAGTCATCGCACAAGGGAAAGGAGCATGCACAGCGTTACGTTCGAGTTTGCTTTTCGTAATATAGTGTGATGTGCAGAGTATCTCATCATCAAATGGTGCATCCCATAAAATTGATGGCAACCACAACACTGGGTAGATTAATGATCTAAATTTCGTGGTAAATTATTGGGCTGACCAAATGTGTGTATACGGGTAGTGAAAATGTATATGTATGTGGGCAAAGTACGTATGTATGAGTTTTTACTTAAGGTTGTCCTAGATGTGTGTGTATATGTTTGATTGCTGGTATATCTTTGTAGGGTGGTTAAATTTTAAGGGCCGATGTTGATTTTGAATAAAACACAAATTATTTTAGAAATTATTGTAATTTCTTTTTATTATGATAATACGGTGTGATTCAATTATGTATGGAACAAAATATCGGCCAAATGTCCGCCGCGACCTTGGCGGCACACCTCCATCCGATTGTCCAAATTTTCGATGACGCTGAGGCATAATTGAGGTTCTATGCCGTTAATGTGTCAAATTATCTTATCCTTTAGCTCTTGAATTATTGCTGGCTTATCGACGTACACCTTTTCTTTCAAATAACCTCAAAGAAAGTAGTTCAACGACGATTAAATTAACCGAAAGAATCACGAAGTGCACGATATGCATTTTGAATTGAACGCCCATTTTCACAATAAGCCTGAATAATTTTGACACGTTGCTCGATTGTGTATCTTTCCATGTTCATATTGAGTTAGTCTGGAATTGAGAAATGTCAAATGAAATGCAGAAAAAAACTTGACATTTAGGTGTGGTTCACATTAAACATCGGCCCTTAAAATTTAACCACCCTTTAGTGGCCTGGTCGGCAAAAGGAACTTTTTATTCAAAACTGCTGTGCGTTGGTCTAATCAAGTCTGTTTAGTTTCTGCGATTAGCAATGTCATTGGCCAAATGGACCCTAGTATATTTTTTATGTACTCGCTGGGATATTTGGTTATTTGATTTGTTTAAGTGATCCGAAAAAGTACGATTCGGAAAACTATAAATGTTTTTAAATTATGAACCAAGTCGGGCACCATTTGGTTATTGCATTTTGCATTTTTTTTTTATATTTTGTATATTACCAATTTTGCGAGGTCTTTCTGATTTTCCCCCCTGATTGCTATGAATAAATGAACAAATATATGAGAAAAGGTTTATTCTAGCACAACAATTTTACAATTATTTCTTCAGTCGTTTTTGAGATATCGATGTTTGAAAATCAACGTTCCTTTTTTAGGATTTCGACATTTTTTTTTACGTTTTAAAGAAAATGATTGGAAATCAACATTTTGTATTATTATTACTTTTTTAATTCAATAGGTATACAGGTCTAATTTTTTATATGAGAAAAGGTTTATTCTAGCACAACAATTTTACAATTATTTCTTCAGTCGTTTTTGAGATATCGATGTTTGAAAATCAACGTTCTTTTTTTAGGATTTCGACATTTTTTTTTTACGTTTTAAAGAAAATGATTGGAAATCAACATTTTGTATTATTATTACTTTTTTAATTCAATAGGTATACAGGTCTAATTTTTTCTTAAATTTTATATTCCGAAAGCCTTTCGAAAAACAACAACTACCAAACCGGTCAATTTTTCGCAAAATTACGGGAATTTAAAAAAAGGAGCGCTTTCCACAAAAATCGATATCTCGAAAATGGCTAAACAAAGAAATCAAAAAAAAAAAAAAATAGACAGGTTTCTCCAAATTGGTAGTCTGATTTAGCATGGAAGGCTTCATATGTATGCAATAACTAACTAGACTTTTCTATGTTCCAGGTATTATAAAATATACATAAAATTAACAAGGAATTCCAACATTAAAAAATCCAATATGAACAAGACAAGTTCAACGTTCAAAAGTAATAAAAAATAATATTTAAACAAGAATTTTATTAACCAAAAAAATAAATTAACTTGAAGAAAGCTTTACAGTTTTAACACTTTGGATGGAGGAGGAGTTTGAGTCTCATTTATTGAAAAAATCAAATAATCATAAAGTACGAAACTATATACTTTGTAAAAAACGAATTATATTCAAACAAACTCTCGGTGAAGAAAAAATAAATAAAATTCTGTTGCTAGTTTCTATGAGTTCTCTCTTGAACTGACACGAAATAGTTATCGACAATTTTATCAATAACTCTTTATAATAAAAAAATTATATCGAGTTCAATAATTAGACTACAGGAACTTTTTGATAAGTTTCGACACCTTATTTGTGTCGAAATAAATATTTAACTTTCTACAAAGGGAATAATGCAAATGCAAGCTTCAAACTTTTTTTTTGTATTAGAACTTTCAGATTCCAACGATTTATGCAATATCATATTTTATATGTAATTTAGACAATAATAATTGACTCCGTAGCACTGCGGCAACACTCGCTATAATTAAATTTGTAGAGCACTTTCATCGGACTAGACAACTAATTATTTACTCGAAGTACAACAGAAGAGGGGAATTATTTTATTAAATAAAATAGCTCAAAATATGAAAGAAATAGCTCAAGTTATTAGGTGTAAAGAAAACGCATGGAAGAAAACAAAAATAAAAATATAACCCTACAATGGTCACGTGATCTCCAAATTATCTTTTCAACGATTTATTATACTTTCAAATAGAATAACAAATACAGCATTTATGAAGAAAATTCAATTTTGGCTTTTGATCCTTGACCCTAAGCCTAAAACCCTTCCAAAACAGGCTAAGTAAATTAAGAGAGGTAACATTTCAAACTGTTTTCTTTCGTATGAGGAGCGACACAGTCCAGTGAATTTATTTCAAGACATATGATATTTGGCAATAATCTACAGGAAACTGTGTGCAAAAAAATCACTACCGCTGCTGTGAAAGGGCACGAAACTGACGAGTGTTCAGATACCCAAGAAATTGGATTGTACGGTATTTGAACAGAACAACTTTCTTAATACGAGACACCCTAATATACATAAGTATGTGCATATGTATTTATATGAATGAGTTTTTATAATCACAAATAAGTAAATTTATTAGAGGAAATAGCACACGAAAACTTAATGAATCGCGAAAATTTATAGCCCTTTGATGGTGATTAATTGATGAGAATTAATACAGCCTAATCACATTTAGTTTAATTTGAAACCAAGAACAATTGCTCTTTGCTCGCACTATTACTTACATACATTTCATAAAATGTATTAAACAAAGAATCAGAAATTTAGTAGCGCCATAAAATAGTTGATTATTCATTTATTTGTAATATATAATAACTAATGGCAAAGATTGTGCGCTGCAAGTAATATTAATATCGCAGATAGCGGAGTTACTTTTAGCTTTTTTCATTTCACGGTAAAGCAGAAAATTTTTTGGATTTTTCAAAATTATATCATTTAATTTTAAAATCATTTCAAATAGTAGTATTAGGGGTCTTTTAAGAGCCTATATTGCATAATAGTTTTTATAAAATTTTACCTCCTAGCATTGCTGTTGCACTGAAATTTGAAGTCTCTAATCCAATTTTTTGCATCAAATTTATGGAAATTAATTTCAAAATTCGTTTGCTTTAATTCAATTTCAAAGGAGTACGGTCCACCAAAAGCAACGTTCAAAAGATGCCAAGTATGCAGTTTAATAAAATTTGACAAAAATCGAAAATAAAAAAGTAAAAAACGCTTTTTACTTATTAATATAACGCTGAATCGAATTCTGAGTGCTCTGAGGTATTACCTTAACTCAGTATTAGGTGGAGTTAACTGGTGTTGCTATATTTCAGGGTTTGTTAGAATTACACTTTTTGCTATATTGGCAATTAGTTTGTGACGTTTCTTTCATAGCTCCATAGCAATTATTTCCGATTTCTGTTTTAATAATCTGAAATGCTTTCAATTTGTATTTAATTACTTCACAAATTATTTTTTAATTTTATTTTATTTTCCACTCAATAACATTTTTCGAGCTCTTTTGCTTATAAAAGTCATCATTATTGATGATTTTTATTTTCATAATTCGAAGGTTGAATAGTTTAGATTTTGATTTAATTGCTTCAATTTTTTAGTTCTATTTTACAACTGATTATAAAACTCATCAATAATGAGGGATTTTATTTTTTAGGTCACAATATACAAATCTAGATATAAAATTAAGTAGTAATAAACAATTATTCGGCAAACATTTTTAAAATAATTTTAGCCGAAATCCGCAAAGCAGGCCATCCCCTTGATACACTGATTTGAGTATATGATACAATATTACACTAAATCCTTCTCTGTACCACACATTTTTACAATAACTCTTATAAAAAACTTAAAAATTACACGTCACTTTTTGCGTTACATATGCATACCACTTATTAATTGCTGGTTGTACAAATGTTTAATGAATTGGTTTCCTATAGCATGAGGAAACAGGGCGTATGAGTGATTTCAAATAAATCTGACCGCTGTGGAACGCGGCCTGAGATATTTTCCTCTCTGATTCATCTATTTGCTGATAAAATATTTTGCAGTATAACCAACCATGCTCACATGCTATATATGTAATAACTTCCTGTTTAAATTGTCATATTTAAATAGCAATGATCGCTAATATTTATAATCAGACTACAGGGCGTATGAGTAATGTTGTTCCGATACGAAAAACTATAAGTAAATACTCGATACTTTGTTCAAGTACTGAATACACTTTGGATTCGAATCATTCACGCAAGTATTGATTGAATCAAACAAGATGATTAACTCATCTGGCTGATGTGGATTCACAAGTTTCAAATTAAAATACAACTTGTTTTTGATTCATTAATGTTTTTTGCAGTGATGAAAGTGAAGCACCGTGAAACGACTACGCATATTAATATAGTATAAATCGAGACTCCGACCATTTTAGAAATATTTTCATAGTACAGATTTTAAACAAATTTTACTGAGTTTTAAAATGAGTGCAATACAAGTACGTATCGAGTAGTTCAAGCCGATACTTTTAAAGTTAAAGATAAACATTTCCGATGCTGTTAGAGAGTATAGGTATTGAGTGCATGGCGATATCAGAACAACACTACGTATGAGTAATTACGAACATCTATTGAACTATATAGTTGTATTACCGCAAAGTGTAAAAGAAACTGAAGCACTAACTGAAGTTTAATCGATACCATAGTTTGATAATCCATCATAGCTTCAATCACAATTTGTTGTTATTTAAAATTGGTAAAGTCATAAGGAAGGCAACTGTTAACTGACCTCAAAAAATGTTTATTTAATACCATAAGGTCTAATCACCGAACATCAGGGTGTTAAATTTATAAACAAAAGTATAAATAACTCAGTGTTATATTTGTACGGCATTGTCTTGCAGCAAATAATGCATGTTATATATATTTCCCGTTTGACATTTCCTATGAATATTAAGGACTCATTGAGGTTACAAATCAAATTAATTTATGCTGGTTCATGTAAAACATAAAAACACGCTTGGAATGTTTAAATCGTGAAAGCGTACTAGTACTAGTACTATTATGCCTTTCTGTCCTGCTACGCCTTAAAAAAAAACATCAACTAAAAATATATATTATATTTTTGGCCTACTTCAATTTAAGGTCATTTATTTATTAGATAATATTGGAAAAAAAGAACAATGATAAAAAGTTATAGCTGCACATCTTCTCAGCAGTTTTCTTCTTACTAAGCTTCCGTAGCGTTCGAATCCACGTCCACCATATCATACTCGTACTCGTTAAGGCCCGCACGCCAACCACTTAAACCGAGTAAGCCGTATACACTCTTGTTGCTGTTTCATCCTCCTATTTTGCAATTAACATTTCAAGTATGGCAATTTACAGCTATTACATGAATGTGTTGCTGTTGGTTATAACAAATCAATTTCACCATTATTGTTAGAATAATTATGACGGCTGGTGTCATCATCCATTACTATTTTTTCAATAACTGACAAAGAAATAAATGGCATTGAGCCTTGTCGATCACATGCAAAAAATAAAAAACCGGAAAATGAAATTTAATTCAAAAGAAAGTTGTTTCCACGCCATTTCTAAGTGAATTTGTTTTTTGTACTTAATATTTTAATCAAATAAAAGCCATGCTAAGCCCGAGCTTACAGACAGATAAAAATTCTAAAAGTGCTCCTTAGGTTTAAATTACATTCCCTATTACATTCCGCTGACTGAAGATGAGTAATTTTTTAAAGAAACTCTCAATGTACAGATAGAGTTTGATTATATTATAGATGTGTATTTAGTACTGTGGTAGCAACCCACACTTCAGTTATAAGTTTCATTTCAACCATGAATATGAAGTTTTTTTTATCAGAATGTTGTTCGTCACCCGCTGCCGATTTTTCAAATTATTATAAAATTGCAATAAGAAATTTCATGTATGTTTTAAGAAGCAACATTTAAAGATCTGAACACAAAGAAAAAATACTTTTACGAGCAGTAATATTCGATATTGGGGAAAATGGAGTTATGAGTAGACTGAAAGTGGAACGTAGTAGCATTATATTTTCACATCAATTTTAAGAAGTAAATTAAAAGCCCTCTATTATCAGCAGAGCTGTGCGATATAACTATTGATTTGTTTTACGAATCATTTTCTGAAATTGAAAGATCTTACACACAATTGGGCGTTATTTTAAATTTTTCAATCAGCTCTTATCAAAGATGCGAATAGTCTTTGAAGTTTACGAAATTCAGTTTCATCTGGCAATAGTTTTAACGGGTGTTTTTTAAAAACGAATGGTTTTCAATGAGACAATACTTTCTTCGAAGTTGGTCTTTTTGAGAGCTGTTACTTGATTTATACTCAGTTTGGTTTGCTATTTTATAATGAACAGACTTACTGCGGAACAACGATTGCAAATCGTGCAAATTTATTACCCAAATAATGGTTCGGTTCACGCAAAACATCGAGCGGTCGATGAAGCTCACTTTTGGTTGAATGGTTACGTTAATAAACAAAATTGTCGCATTTAAAGTTCATTGTTGAGACGGCGTTAGATCAACAAAAAGTCAATGGTTTGTGCGCTCTATGGTCAGAGGGAATCATTGGCCCATACTTCTTCAAAAATCAAGCCGGTCATAATGTTATAGTCAATGGGGAACGCTATAGAGCCATAATTTTTGACTTTTTTGTATCTGAATTAGAGGATGTTGATGTGGACGATCATTGGTTTCAACAAGACGGCGATACATGCCATTCATGCAATAAATTTATTGAAGGAAACCTTTGGTTAGTGCACGACGCGAGCATGGGCCTGTGGCGGGGCCTCCAAGATCGTACGATTTAACACCACTGGAATATTTTTTGTGAGGTTATGTGAAGTCACTTGTCTATGCAGATAGGGCCGAGATGATTTACACCTTGGAAGAGAATATTCGCCGCGTTATTGCTGGCATATGGTCCCAATTGCTGCAAAAAGTGGTGGTTGGGCCTTATTGTTGGGTTGGAATTTATTCGAGCCAGCCGCGGCACTTACTTGCTCAAAATCATTTTTAAAACATAATGACACATCTTTATCTTTAAAATAAAGATTAATTCTTGGTCATAAAATTAAATTATATGCGTTTTATTTATTCTTGAAAACCACATGTCTAAAAAACAATCTTTATTATTAATAAAATATGTACATAGACTTAGAAACACTTACGCGTGCAACCAATCCGTAAGTGAGTCGTCAAGCTTACTTCAATACACAATAATTGAAGAAGAAATAGCAATTTAAAAAATCATTTGAAAATTGTATGGTAATCCCTAATATTATTTAGTATTTTGACTACGTATAGTGTGTTTGATGAAAACTATGGAATGAAGCCTACTTTTCCTACACCAAATTAGTCGTGCCACAAAATAAAGACTAACGCCAAATAGAAAGCAGATCAGGGCTAGGAGAGGTCGATTGCTATCGGACGTAATTACGCGTTTGTAGTCGCATTGGAAATGTCAATTAAGTGTTAAAGGGATGTAGTGATCTCCGAAGTAACAGTTATAATTTCTACCGCTGCTTTGCATGAAAATATATTTTAGAAACTTTTTGAGAATTACAATTTTAGGCGCTCCCGACACTTTTTTTGAAACTTCCCGTTTTATCATCCATTTAGCTTTTTATGTCGAAGTTATTAAATTTATTTTTATACCGCCTCAACTTTGTTTATAACACTGAAATGAAATTACTTATCGTA
Organism: Anomoia purmunda; assembly: GCA_951828415.1. NCBI lineage: Eukaryota > Metazoa > Arthropoda > Insecta > Diptera > Tephritidae > Anomoia > Anomoia purmunda. The sequence continues at coordinate 26,167,215 of OX639996.1, read as the reverse complement.
ATCAACTCAAATCCGATAACTTTGAAAAAAAATTAATTTGAGAAGTTTGACTTGTGAATGAGAAACTTGCATACGGAAAACTTACAAAACTTAAGATAAATTAATCAGCCCATGCTGACTCGACTCAGTATGGTAATGTATTTTTGAAGGTTTTTGAGAATTTTATAATTTCAATATTATTTGGAACGAGAAGCTATTTTCTTTATACCTTCCATTTCATTAACTTCTTTTCAGATAATTAGCATTTTCACTACCTTCACTCAATATTGTTTGTAAGATTAAAAGTTTATTTTACAGATGTATTCTACATAACTCAACTACACTTTTGTATTAAATATCGAAGAAAAAAAAAATAAACTCCCAGCCTACCAAGTATGTAGATGCGACATTTCAAAGCGGCACCCATTCAACCGCAACTGACACACCGACGTCATTGTCGTGCAGCGACAAACGCTGAGTATCATCAACAGCCTAGTTTTACTGTGAAACTAGAAAACAAAGAAAAATATCCACGCCCCATAATGATGTGTGAAGTGTCACAAGGTAAACACTTAACAATGCAAAAGCAAAAGTATAAGCATGGACGTAACCCATTCATTCGAGACACATACAAACCAACTAACTGATGGCGGTTGTGGGTGGAAGCTACCGCGGAATGACAGAAGGGCGGCAGACAAACTGAGCGTTGGAGACAAAAGAGGCTTTCTAGTTATTAGCATGAATGAAATAAAATTGATGCAGTAAATGGGCTGTAGTGGCAATAAATAGTCTATTAGGAGATTACACATTAAGTGGCTCTAAAGGGTACCCAGGAGTTGAACTAACTGGTATTCAGAGAACTTGGTTTTGATAAATAGTTTTGATAAGATAAGAGTTACGTCTGTATTCTGTAGCTCAGTCTCATCTCAAGTCACTAAATTTGAGATTTTCAATTAGAGACGTTTTTTGTGACTTGAGATGATTTCGGTATTCAGTAAGATACAGTCTCAAAATATTTCACCATAGAAAAATAGAACTGCACAATCAACCTCAATGAAAATATGTTCATCGATATCACACAATATGATTTTCCAATGTTTTGTCAAGAATATTATTCCTCTTTAAAAACTAAAACAATATGGTTATCGTAAAATTTTCCAAATAGTTTTTTTTGTATTATGCATATTGAAAATTAAGTGTTATTTTTTTACAGATTCAAGCAAAATATATCAAACGAGCATCTGAAAGATCGCGTGCTACTTCATTTTGGTATTTGTTCAATACTTTCCCTAATTTCTTTCTTTTGTGACTTGCTCAGGACAAGGTGAGAAATTAGTGATTTATTTAGGAGATTAGAGACTTAAGGTAGCTTACTGAATACCGAATAGTCTCAAAATCTATCTCACCACCGAAAAGTCTCAATTAGTGATTAGAGACTGCTTAGAAAATACCGGCATTAGACCAATGGAAAACAAAGTGGTACTGTCTACTTAAAGTAGTAATTTGTGATATTTTTACTGAAGTGTTGAACTTCTTTTACATTCGATTAACCCAACCTCTTTTCTTCGCAAAAGTCAAATCTGTACCCTTTATCAGAAGTTTAAAATTTCCTATAGGGCATGTAATCATAGATTTAAGTACTCGACGCACACAATACTTGAAATACTTACATAAATATATATTTACTCATCGTTGTGAATGTGCAGTGCCTAAGAGTTTGCGGCTTGCCACAATTATCATACCCTATGTGGTATGTTTTCTTTTCATTACTACAATTCATGTTATTTTTTTTTGTTACTTAATTGTTTTTTTTTTTTTGCCTCCAACTCATTTTCACTTTTATTCATATACGTTGTTTCCACTCATGTTTAAGTAAAGGCACACAAGCGGTTATGTGGGCCTTCCAAGTGTTATAACGGTATACTATGCACTGCTTGCTGGGTGCTTTTCGGTGCACATTTCTATGCGCCCTTGCCGCTAGGCTTATCTTCAACTGCGTGTCACTTGTGTTGACGGCAAAGCGACAGGAAAATTACTTTAGTGCAAATTAAGAATTTAATTTGCAAGAGAATAGAAAATGTGTTAGATTAAAAATAACGTTAGCGGTTTTTTAGTTTCACAATTTATCTAAAAAATGTGTTTATTTCTACCAAATGAGAATGAAATTCTTTATCGGTTCGTTCAGGCCAATCAATGTTGTTTTAGAGGGCTTTGCAGCGAGTTGTACTACCCAAGTATGGGGATTATTAGAAAACGAAAAAGTAAGAAAACACTTATATTCGTAATTTAAGTAATTTCTAAAATCGAAATCATTCATCATTCCAATAATTTTGAATAGCGAATAGATTTTCATTCATCACTGAAATCATTTCACGATTTGTTGATACATATTTCCCGCCGCCATACATACACATAGATTCGTTAACCGCAACCATCGTCGCGGGGGGAAGTCATAATGAAATGATTTGAATAACCGAACAATTATGAATGCAAATTTATTCGTTACCGAATTTTTCTGAAATCATTAATGAAAATTTATTTTTTATTCAAAATTATATTAGGTATGAACGAAAATCTATTCATTATTCAAAGTTATTCGAATCCGAGAAAACCATATTTCTGATTGAATGCGGTATCCAAAATGTTCCCTATATTTCGACTTTGCGGTGATCTCCTTCAAGCCAGTTGCTCAGTAATCATTTCTTACTCATTATTCATGGAAAAATCTGCGGTCTACAATCCCAGAAATTAGATTGTCAAACCTAATAATCCTCCTATATGATTGATCAAGATCTGCTCTATGAATAAAAAAAAATAGTACAGAGCAGGCAATGAGTTCAATTGAGTTGAGGCCCTATGCTCCAATGTGAGAAACAGGAATCGATGATGATGAAAAATATAGTAATCAAGAATTGAATACGCCGAGCTGAATATGCTTACGACGAATTTCGCCCGAAATCAATTCCACTTAGAAACAACTGGGAAAATTCGGTCGGGCATGGCAATTTTTAATTCTTGCTCGTTAAGCCCATAGTACAATGGCTTGTCAATGTTCGTAATACAAATAATTAAAAAAAACTTTTCATTTACATTAGTCGCTTTAATCTTTAATTAAGTTCAAACAATTCCCCAGCATTAATAAAATAAAATTAAGTATGCATATGAATTTCTGTACATTAAATTCGGAAAAATTAAAGATACGAAAATTGTGCTTATTCGATTGCGACCTTTCACGGCGACGACTTTTCGGCAACTCTCCGGCATGTCAAGCGGGTTGCTTCGCTTTTTCTTTAGACCTAACAGGGTTGCAAATTTTATCACTTGACACTTGTTTACAAAGCGTAAGGCATAACAGAGCAAAAACCAAAAATAATAATTTAATAATAATAAGGAATTAGATAATGCAGATCAACGGATAACTAGGAGACACTTGAGAGACGGATCCGATCTCTTGGCTTTATAAGAGTAATTTATGGTATTTGGAATTTTCTGAAATCAATCTACTGTTTGCAGGCTAACACTACTAAGCGTTCACATATTTGTTGGAAGTACTAACCAATTCATCACCAAATATCATTAATTTAATTTTTAATTAATTTAATTAACTACTTAAAATAATATCGCTTTGCTTTTTATTTAGTATCATTGTTCTCCTTAGAAAAACACTAACATTTTTTTTTAATTTTATAAGTAAAACAGTGAACTTGCTTTTACAGCTCAAATAGAAATAAAAAAGTTTAGTATAAAATGGTTGCTAAAAAGTATGTTTTAAAGGGACGAATCTCTTTACGAAAGATTTGTTGAGGGAAAGATGAGATGTGAAATATATCAAGCGGAAGTGAAAGTCAGAATCAGATGATTTTTGCACTTGAGCTTCGTTTAATTTTTCCATAACTGTGTAGATGCAGCCACTTTAATCAATAGACTATATGTATTGCACTTAGTTACATCGTTATTGTAGCCTTTTTGTTGCTATATTTATTTTAATCGATATAACGGCGATTATGAGCATCAGAATTGTGAACCATATTTCCTCTTTTATCGAAATCGATTTTTATATTAATCACTATTTTGATGATTGTCACCACCATTATCAGCATTGATATTTTTATCAAACTCGTATTGATATCACCGTTAGCAATTCAATTCATATATGTATGGCTTTGTAATAATAGCCAGTAAGCCAATTTTTCAGTTCAACTTGTGGTTAAATAAAGAACTAACGTTTTCGTGTGATTTTCGATAACGAAATAGCTATCGATATATTAATTTTAATATTGATGTTTTTTATCGGTATACTCCTTTTACTCGATCAATGTAGATGTGGCTGCTATTATCGATATAAAAGGGTTGACTTATGTTTCTTCTGTTAACGATATGTTTTTTTTTACTTTTCTATTACGATATAGAGGAGATATCTCCTACAAATTTCAACCTATTCCGAAGAGTTTTACACTCAAATGTTCGCAATACGATCCTCTATTTATCGAATTTTGTAATACATAATCTTATTTTTTTTATAACAATTAATATAATGTTAAACATATGTAAAAAAAACATTTTTTCGTCGTATAATAGTAATATCGTAACTCATCCCTCCAAATCCATATATTAGCGAATCCCTAGAATAGATCATCACTAGTTCCATTTTATTGAAAACAAAAACTCGATAGCTGCAGTCGGATGGAGCTTTTGGCGGCTACTCCGTGTACCAGGTATACTCGCCTTGCGAAATTCACTGCACCATCTGTACTATAATTTTCAATGTAAAGTCCTGAAAGATTTTTCTAAGCAATTTCAATGCATGCACATTAAAATCTTTCTCTCACTGTGTATAGTTTCTTTGCAAAAAAATTTAATTTGGGCATTGATTTCAGGTTTCCAAGGTAGATTAATGAAGTGACCAAGTACTTCCGTAAATTTGAGAATATCGGTATATGAGTATTTTTCCCACATCCACTACACACCCATTGCGTGGCTGAAAATATTTCTTATAATCATATGCGAATCTGCATTGTATACAAATATAACTTGCCGCACCCCATATTTTTAATACTACATATGTATATGCATGTACGTAAAGTATAAAAGTAACGAGGCAAAGGAAGGAAGAACAGAAACCATATTTTACCAAGTGCCGGAAATGAAGAAGTATGGAGTGACATTAAGGGATAAGGACACAGTGGCGCATATCAACAGAGCAACAGTGATGATGCCAAGCAACATTGAAAAGCATAATTATCGCTGCGAGTATTATTAATTATACAATTAAATATATGTGCTTTGACCACGGCATGAAAATATTATTCCTAGTGGCAAGTAGAGGCGGAAAAGTTGTAGGCAGCAATAAGGATGTGATTTCGTTGGCAAACGTAAAGTTGCAGATAATAAAGCCAATGAATTAAAATCAATAAGGATATAAAAAGAGATTTTTACTTTTCTCTATATTGCCTACCATTTTTGTAGAACATACATATTTTCTGCTTTCTTATGCTTACCAAGAAACCTGGTGTTCTTACTAAAGCAGGACTGTACTCATATCTACATATGGAGGTTTTCATTTACTTTTGTGCTTGAACAAATTTTTTCGCTGTGAATGAATTTAGCCTGCTCCCAAAATAGTAATATAAATAAGTCAATACTAATTATATGGAGAATATTTGTAATGCTTTGGCTTGCAAAGTACTGAACCGAGTTTAATAAAACCAATAGGATGTTTATTATTATTATTATTATTTTTTTTTTTTTGTGAAGAACATGTACATACATTATGCATCACTTTCCATATAACAGTATTGGTTTTCCATCAGCATTATAAAATTCATTATATTCTAAGCCACCAACCAAAAGAGATCACAGTAATACTAAGATTTAGCTGAGTTGGACAGATTTATATTAACCTCAATTTTTGCGTTTTATTTTTATAAATAAAAATAATTTTCCATACATATATTAATTTTTCGGCGTACTCATTTATATCAAATAATAATTTTTATGAGCTCAAGGCCATTTTTAATGAGAAAAATTATTGAAAAAACAGCAATGGTAGAAGTTATAGTTATTACGGGGATCACCATATCTCCTCGTCAGTATTATTCCAGAGATCGAAGCCAACAATTAGTTAAGGAGTCCAAGTATGAGTTCGAGTTAGCCGTGTAGGCCTGATTGTTGTTTTTTCTATAATTTTTGCTATGAAAAATGGCCTTGAGCTCGTAAAAATTAATGTGTGATAAAAATATTTTTTTAAATAAATTTTTCAAAGACATCAATTTGGACCATAAAGGAGTTTAAACTTAATAATTCGGCATAAAAATATTTAACAATTTGTTCAACAGAATAGTAATAATGAAATTTTGAATGCTGTCTTTGACTTTTTTTTGGCAAATTGGATAACTTGGCCAAAACTTAATCGATTTAAACAATATATCATTCGAAAAGTATTTTCTCACTTTTTTCTTTGCGTATTAAACGATTCATGGCCCAAATTTGTTTTCGCGACTATCATTTATATAATTCCGTTGTACAAATTTTTATATATATTTTAAGCATTTTTTGAAAATCTATTTTATTTATAAAAAACTCCATTTTTGGAAACATCTTGAAATGGATTCAGTTCACGGAAATCATATAATATAACTTTATTGTTTTGGCGAGAAAACCGCAACTTTTTTGGTGAAGCACCTTGAAATAATTATTTATATTTATTTTAGTTGAACCGAAGTTTTTTTTTTAATAAATCATTTCATTACCCTAATCCATAATGATTAAGACGTTGTGCATCTGGAAGCGAAGCGAAGTATGCCCGATGTTTGCTAGAACATAAGAAAATATTAATCAATTGTGATTGGTATGGCTATTTAATGATCCAAAAATAGTTCAAATTTTGTAGATTTTTAATTTAAATTTACTTAACGTGATTTATGTAGAATCGGCCCAAATCGCCCGGGCGGTTATGGTACCAGTTATTGACTGATTGATTTATTTCTCAAACATCATTTGTCTTTCATAATTCACTAGCCTCCTCACCATAAATAATAAAAAATATTTAACCAACTACACCAACCCAAATCAATATAAAAATGTTTGATTAGTTACGCTTTCTTCTATAGTTTTGTAAAAAAACAACATATTTGCGCATTTCAGCCCTTAAACCTATGCTACCCCAAATTCTTTATTCAAAAGCAATTTTTTTAAACAGCGTTTTTCGTATTTCAAAGGTTTGTTAATCTAAGCGCCTGTGGTTGGGAGTACAGGCTGCGAAAAAAACACGTTTTTTAAATTATGTATGTCCCCAAATTCTGTGATTTCATACATTTTGATAGAATAGAAATGGGGAAAGGATTATTTTACATGCAATGTACGTGCAATGTACAATGTGTAGCGGTTTCCACCTCATAAGAACGGATCGCAAACTTTTTGTGTGTTTAAGATAATTGTCGCATCTGAACACTAATAGTAGAAAAAACTATTCAACTAGCCATCTTTTTATTATTAATAATATATACATATATATATATATACTTTTTTACCTCAAAGGAAATTAATCTTTCAAAAGATAAATGTGTTTCAAATTCCTTGTGCCCATTCCATATTGAAGATTTTGAACAAATTTCGATAGATCAGTAACAAATGCTCTCTAGATTGGCCAATCAATAATATACACACATTTTCTTTACGTACTTTGGGAAAAATCATAATAACAAAAAAATAGGGACAGTAGTCAAAATTTTATGAAATAATAAGCTGAGCAAAATTAGTAAATCCAGTGAGTGGCTAAGAAAACAATCATGTTCCAATTCAGCCGACTTTTTTAAATTTATTCGTTTAATAGCCACCGTAACTATTAGCAAATAACGACTCATCGGTCATTTAGTCGCCTTCGCCAATGGGGAATGAGTTCTGTAGATATGAGTACAAAAAAATAACTAATTGACGAAAAATCTTCTATAGTAAAATTAACGTTTATACAAGTGAAAGTAAAAATTTGTTGGTTAAGTTAACCTGCAAATGGCAGTAAAGGCAAAATTTATTGTATACACCAAAACATTTTATGAGCCTGGACATGAAAAGGCATCCCACTGGGCGTTGTGGGTATTATGTGGCATGATGAACGACACGCCATTTACATTTGCATATGTATGTACTTATACATTCTCGTATTTATGAGTATATTTAGCAATTGTGCAGAAAAGTGTAGGCATTTAATATATTGTCTTATGTTCTGATTTAATTTCAAGTGGCTGATTGTCGAAAAAAAAAACATTACAAATGTCGCAAATTTTTTAATCGAAATTTTCAGAAAAAGACATTTGAATAATTATGCTGTGGTATATCTCAAGCAATTTTAGAGGAATAAAATGCAAGTTTGAAGTGTCTAAAGAAAACCGTTGATTTTTAGAAACTTTTTCATATCTTCTTCAAATTCGGTTTTAGGATATTCCTGGGCCTCCTATTAGATGATCGCGACGACAACACTTACAATAAAAAAAAAAAGTTATCTACCTGGAGGAAAAACAGGTATCAAAAGAACGAAGAAAAATGTGTATGAATTGGCGCTAAAGAATATTTACGACTTGTGGAGAAAACAGATTTAATTTTATGTCTCCTTTCATGTTAAAGAAACTCAAGGTGAGCCACGTCGCTAGATAAAATCTGGGTCATAAGCAAAACATTTTATACGACCTTTTCAGGAGCTTCACGACAAAGATGTAGTCAGGCTAATTCTTTCCATGGTGAAATGTAAAACAATACTGAACCAATGTGCCATGCCAGTTTGACAGAGGTACATGCGAAAATACCTCCAGTACCTCTTTTTATTGTTTTAACCAATTCCAAAAATAAAATATATTTCACCTTCCACCTTCACAAATTGAAGCACACCCCAATGAGAGCATCTTGATAGATGAAAGATATGATATAGAATTTCCTAGGATTTTTCTTTTTATGCATGTAAAATAAATATTGAAAAAATGGCCTCAACTTCACAGACTTCGAACAAATAAAATTAGTAATGTTCTAATCTAATTCTTTCGGATCCTAAGTCTGTTAAGTTTTTTATTACTTCTCTTCTACTAGGAAGGGAGAAATCCTAAAAACTATTTTTTTTTAATATTTTTCAAGATGGAACATATCCGAATATTTTTGTTTTCATTTTTCTATTTCAGTACCTTATGTTTTTCAACGCATGGGCATTCTCATAATGTTTATTATTTTCCCTGTCTAAGATTATTCGCTGTAAATTAAGAGCAAATAAACACTATATTTCACATAGAAAGTAAAGCATATTTATCGAATCAATTAAAAATAGTAATTGCCTAAAAACATATTCAAAATTTCGAAGGTCCAGCATATACTTTTCGAAACTCGAAGCGCAATAAATTAGATTTGTATAAGTCAATTTCTATTCAGAAGCATTTGGCAGCCATTTCCCTTTCAATATGTAGCTTTATTTAGAAAATCTGTAATTACTTATACCGCTAACAATTTATGTTATGAAATGTGTAATTATGTGCTTAAAAATTACTCATAAATAGGCTAAAAAATCGTGATGTTAACCGATTCCAAGAAATAACAGATAAACTAATTGCGGTTTGAACTCCATAATGTACTCTATGAATTGATTTGCCATTGCAATTCGCTCAAAATTTATTTTATTTTATTAACGAAATAAATTATCTGAGAAAACTGTTAAAGTTAAAGAGTGATAAGAAACATTCAGTAACGCTGATGAAGCAGATAGAACCGCATGAGATTGTGATGAGCAGGTAGTATGATAACAGATCCAGGAATGTGATGCCTCTTCTACTGGAAAGATAGCTAAGATGATTGGCCTGTCTGAGGTCCTCAAAAGTTGTTCAGTACTTATTCCGCTCTGAATCATTAATTATCCTTTGGAGGATGACCAAATAAGGTGGCAAAATACTGAACTCTCATTTAAGCAATTTCTGAACCTTGATATTATTTTATTTAAAATTCTTAAAGCTAAACATATGCCGGAAAATCCACGATCGAAAAAAGAGTGATAATGTACAACGCGCAGATTTATGTACATATATCTAGTTTAATAAAACAGGGAAGTATTTAATACAAAATATATGCTTTTTGAGACTTTATAATTACCTGAATTAGCATGGCGAGCAAAATGCGTTCAGACTAATAAAACTAAAGTTATGTATTATTTATTTTTTATTACCAAAGGTACGAGCATATAAATAACATGAGCATATTTTAAGAGAATTGCTATATTTATATTTCTTTATAAATTCAATAAATTTTTTTTTAAACAAATACATAAACAAATTATATGCTTCTATAGATCTCTATAACATTAATTATTTGTATGAAATATTTATGAGAATGAGCTAAGCAATAAATTTGCAAAAAAGGAGTGAAGGTATAGAATACATTAAGCATTATTTTTTATTGCTGCTTTGATCTTCTGTTTTAATCTTTTGGAAGGCGTGAAATTGCTAATTTATGCAAGAATTCAAAATATATATTAAAAATAATCGGGGTTTTAATGTAATGTAAGGCAATTTTGTATAACTTTCATGAAGAAGAAAAGAGATATCGAATCAAGCTGATTCGATTTAGCGATGCCCACCTATCTCTTTGAACGCAAATTAGCCACTCAGTTTCGGAGATCTAAACTTGGAAACTTGGCAGATAGCTGAATTTCTATAATCGAAATGATCGGAGCTTATTTAGCTACTATACAACTGATTGTTTATATATGAGGTTTGGCGTTATAACTCCTGAATTAAAGTAGATTATAATTTGAAATTTGGCAGTTCTCTCACTTCGGTCCACTATAGCTTATAGCTCCCATACAACTTATTATTCAGATATGAGGTGTGACGTTATAACTCCTACATTAAAGCAGCTAAAGGCATTCAATTTGGCCCTCCTTTTACTTATAACTAAAACAAAGTGTACAATGAAAATCATCGGGATTGGGTTTCTATAACTTATATTCATCAAAGGTTTGAAGGCTTCGGCAAGACACTTCTTTACTTGTTTTAATTCGAATTTCATGAAAATTTCAATAACTTATTGGATTATTGCTTGCCCTGATATTAATAAGTAATAACATATGAACTACTTAAATTGTATGATGAAAATTGGTTGGATCAAGTAACTTTTAAGCCAACGAGCAGTGGTCATTTCTACATGACATTTCTGCGCACTAATGCCAGTTGCATTCAGAAGAGGTATTATTTATGAAAATGAGTGAGGCTTAAAGTAATAAATGAATACCAAGTAAAAAAATAAAAAATGTTATTGAATAATGCTGTATAACTTTGCAAACTTCTAAGAAAAAATTTGCTGAGTCTTCCCAAACTCAAAACCACTTTAGATCCGTTTGTTGGGGCGTATGAGCAACCTGTTGGCATGTAATGAAAAATTACAAAAATTTTCCTCGAAATCGACCAGTATATTAGTTGATATCATTTCTAATTAGCAGTTTTTACTGAAATATTACAGACTTACTAAATTTTTACTTAAATATGTTGTTTAATTTAATACTGAAAAAACTGCCATAAAACGTATGCAAGATAAATCAATCTTTAAAAAACTCGCTTAAATGAACTGACCCAGAAAAAAGTACCACTGACATCAGCTGCGCTTAAGTATTCTTTTTAAATGTGGATTATAGGCTTTTTGTTACGAGGCAAAATTAACGCGTAAACTTAAATAGATTATTCCAACAAATTTTCATAACGATTTGATAACAATTATTGTCAAAACTTCAACTCAAAAATATCGCACGAAAAGATTAAATCAACACACTCCTTGTAACAAGGACTACCTTCAGCGATATTAGTTTTTATTTTTTGAGTTTTATTTATTGCTTATGAAATAATCCGTCTTTCTTGAGTTATATTTTTTCCTGAGAAAATAATAATTTTAACACAAACTAAATTTTATTTTCTGAGCAAAAAATAAGACTCAAGAAATAACGAGCATTTTGTAAACAAACAAAAAACTCAACAAATAACTATTAGCATGTAATTTTTTTAAGGAAAGTTTAACACCAGGGACAGTTAAACTTATTACGTTAAGCGAATAATAATAATACAAATTTTAGTTACATTGTTGCACCCTACACAACTTTTTTTTTAGTTCAAAATATTGCTAAGCGATAATCTACAAAAAATATGTTTTGATTTGGAAATTTCAAAGTCCATTTAACCCCATCATATCAAGGTTTTCTCCTAAGCTAAAAAAACAATATGGGTTACCCTTTTTGAAAAACGCAGCGGATTCGCTTGAAACTCGTTACTCGGGGGTATTTGATTACAAATTTGAAGTAAGTTTTAAATAAATATTCCTATATTTATTTCTTTCTTCAAGTAACTTACAGCAACAGTACTTTTTCTGGCAACAGAAATAATGAAAAAATTGTATTGTGATTTTTCTTGTGAGCTAGATACTTAAACTATCAAAAGAAACATAGCTATTCCTACCGATTTGTATTCCCGATTTTCACAAGCACATGCCAAACACATGCTTCGTTTTATGTGCTTGACATTTCAGCTATTTTATGCTCACCGCCTACCATTCCATTTCCTTTCCTGCATTTAAAGTCGCACTATCTATTCTGGATGTTTAATTAAATGCCAGAGTCTTCTTTTTTTTTTTTTGAAATACGCACATCTTTCTGAGACTCTGAGATAAAAATTGTATGCGGTAAACACGCCTACAAAGCCATGGTACCCTATTCACTATAAATATATTCCGATGTCGATGGTAAAGTAATAGACCTCCCAGGTTGCTACAAGTACAGCCAACGCATCACCGAGAGCAACGACTCATTTTATTGATAAGTGACACTAACCGTACTGCAATCATTGGTGTAGATGTTAATACACACATATAAAATACCATAAGAGCTTACAGTGTGACCAGATTATCCTATTCCGGGCTAGATTTTACATTCATTCTTCTCCTTTAGCCGGAATAATATAAATAATAATAGCTTAAAAAAAGAAGATTTTGAACAGCTCTGTTAACTTGTAGTATAAATTTAATAAATGTTGGATATTTCAAGTAGACATTTTGATTTTTATTTGCTGTGTAGTCTTTGTATAAACATTTTGTGCGAAACGCCTCTAGCAAAATTCTCTAAAGAATAATTTTCTAAGATATTTTAATCCTCTAAACACATTTTAATTTGTATTTTTTATAGGTAATTTGAAGTAAGGGTCAAAACAAAACTGTGGAGTGGGAGCTAAAGGGTTAAAATGTTTTACGAAAATATTGCCCATGAAATTTTACTGTATATATCTTAACCCCCCATTTTGCTGAGATATATTTTTTAACAATTTTTTCTACTTTTTGATTTTTTTTTAAATTTGTATATATATGTCAATTTAGATTCATTTTTTTTTTTGTCCAACTGGTCACACTGTTCCCCTCGAATTAGTCCTATTTGTGTTTTATATATACTATATGTGTGCGCGTGTGTATGTGTTAGTTAAGTTGATGGTGTTGATAACGCAGCTACGACGAAGACTGTTGAAGAGCATCTGGTAATTGCACTTTGATGTGAAGAGTTATTGTTGCCATCTCATTAATTGCGTAAAATGTATGTATGTATGTGTGCATGTATGTACACGGGTAGTGGTTTTGTGTGCACATAAGTAGATCTGTATATGTAAGCGTGACACTTTAAGTGTACTGCAAATGGCAATTGATTGGAAACTCTTCCACACTTTTTTAAAATATAGCTAAATTTGACTTCATACCACACAACCACAACCACAAGAACTTTTAATGCATACTCTCATATTCACATATACATACGCATGTAAGCTTATAACTGTCGTAAGAATCAGGACTTTGTCATAAACTTTAATTAATTTCTTAATTAAGTTCATTGTGATGGCGTGGAAAATTATTTTTAATCTGCTTTGGCGTCTCAACTGACTCGACTGACTCGACTGGTTGACTGGCAAACAATTGATAGCCTACAGCGAAATATCTTTCCATCGCATTGAGCTTGAACGTGTCATTTTTTGCAAAAGATGTGGCCTTAAAGGGAAAGCACGCAACGATTGGGTGGTTGACGAAATTATGATGTTTTACTCATATTTTACAATTCTAGTGACGTATTATGTATTTATTTTCATACATATCGTACACGATCCTTAAATACATATACATATATATATGTATATATATAGTTACGTGTGAAGAAGTCCACGTAGGTTGGGAAGATCTCTGATCGCCATTCGCCTATTATTCCGCATGCAGTTCAAGCAGTTCATGACTTTTCGAATGTCCCCTTGGATCTTGCGAACATCTGTTTGGAAGTGAGCTAAAGTCAGAAGGCGAACCTGGCAGGGTCTACAGGGTCTGTCCACCAATCGGAGTGGCTGCGAGTGGGCGTCTGACTGTGAGCAAGTGATTCGCTATATAAATGAATCCTTATAAGAAACGCCTCACTATCTGGATTTGTGAAAGGTGAGAGACTTCGCAGATACTGTCGTACACCTTTGTGGACGGGCGTCACACCGCGACTCGCATTAAAGCGAAATTCTTCAACATTTCGCTGCCTTGTGCCCACGACCCGTCAGAAGAGAAAGACGACATGATCAAATGCCACTCCTCTGAGAGCCTAGATGGCAGTTACGAACGCTGTCCCTAATCTGTCTAATATGAAAATCGTGCTAGGCGAATAAATTCAGTTTCTAACACGAACGCTCTGCTTTGTGAGACTGATCGACTTTATCGGGACCCGAAACATGTTCGTATGCGGCAGCAGGCTTCAGCATAAAAAATTTCGGCAGGTCTAATGGCTGTATACAGATCAAAAAATGTAAAACCATATTGAACATATTGCGCATAGTCGCAAAGGTCGAATCGCCACAGCAGCTGCTAGCTTCGCTACAGGACTCTCACACTTGCACAAAAAGATCATTGGAAGCACATTTCTCTTATACTCTAGCGTATTGTGTGAAAGCCTGAAGCCACACGTCAACAAATTGATTGGACCTTATTAGTGTGGCTCTAGACCTAGTAAATCTACCATCGATCAGATAGTTACAAAAAATATTGGAAAATACCCGTAAAAAGAAAATCAACACACACCATCTATCTATCGACTTTAAATCAGCTTTCGACAGCACGAGAAGAAGTTGGCTATATGCCGCGATGCCTGAATTTGGTATCCCTGCAAAACTAATAGGGCTATGTAAAATGGCACTGAGCAATACCAGCAGCTCCATTAGAATTGGGAGAGACCTCTACGAGCCGTTTGATCTCAAACGAGGTTTCAGACAGGGTAACGCCATATCGTGCCGCTTTTTTACCTTATGCTGGAATAGTTGATTCGGCTGCAGAATTAAACTGGTCGGGTACTATCTTTTATAAGAGTGTGCGCCAGTTAGGAAGATGTTGATGGGGAAAATTAAACAATTCTTGAATGTATGAATACTTCTTTTAAACTAACTTGTATGCCTCCATTCATACTACCGTTAAGACTAACTGCGTTTTTGCTGACTTATACGAATACACGAAATATTTCTTATAAATAATTTATCCAATGCAATCCGCTCCAAATATAAGTACATACCAGAACTATACTACATGAACTTGTTAAAAAGTTTCAGCACTTTATTTATTTATTTTAAATTAATTTTTTGTAAACAAAACTTTTAATATAAAACAAATAGCATATATGTCCTAATTTCACACTATATATAAATTTTAATAAAATACAATAAATCCCCATCTAAATTCCAAACTTTTTAATCAAATTTTTTTTTTTGTTAAATTGTTGTATAGCCCCTTCAATTTTCGTCAAATAAAGTCAAAATTTAAGACGCTCAAAAATCGCGTTGATTTTTGTTACACTTTGTTTGATACAGTTTGACTCATTTTCTCCATATAATCCATACTGAACCGAAATGAAAATTATTTTGTCATGTGATTTTATAAAATACTAGAGTAGATTGCAAATTTTTCGGGCAAATGTTGAAGGCTCAGAAACGTAACTTTTTCCATTATTCACTTCTATATGTTCCTCAGTTTCTGAAAGAAACTATTTCAATCTGGATCAATATGGTTTGATGAAATCTTCTTAAGTGTTGCATATGCATTCTAGATATTTGTTCGCACTAACCAACCAAATCAAATTAAAACCAATACTAATACTAATGTACCTAATCGCTCTTTAAGTCATACGAAATAATATTAATTTTTTTCTTTTTCAGGTAAATACATTTATTCATGAAGCACATGATTTTTCTGTAGCGGTATGTATGTATATGTGAGTTTTAAATTGAAAAAGACATATGTCATCAGACAGATTTTGAACTGTTTGAAGGAGAGCACATATTTTATTCTAGTGGCATAAACATATTTTAATCGAAATTTAAAACACGTTCAAAATACTAAGTTAAAATAAATCAAGAGGAAATCGATATACGCGCGAGCCTAGATCACAGTAGTATTACATTTGCCCTTTTCGTTTCTTCGCAAAATGTCTGTATTTTTAAAGTTTCAACATAGATAGTGTGTCATATAAAAAGGTAAATAAAGGTTCTCCATTTTAAAAGGGTCGTCACGATTCTTATATAGGCTCATACATACATACATATGTGCTTATTTTTCGCGAGTTTATCATCAAACGTCGAAAAACCTCAATATTCTTTGATTGCGAAGCACATTATTCAGATGATACTTAAATATTAAAATTTCCGCAATATTGGACAGTGACGCGTCAACTTAAAACATGCTTTTAAAATTTTAAAACCATAATCACCCTTTTTTTTAACTTAAAATGCGATTCTAGAGTTAAAGCGTATTTTAAATAGGCTAGGGTACACAAAAATTGTGTTAATCAAAAAAGCACAGTTTGAGTATTTTTAAAAATTACTAGAAAAAAGGGGAGACGTTGGCCTGCCTGTACTTATTTATTAATTTATTAATTGCCCTTTGCATATGTAATCAGAAAATGTATTTCGGTTTCTGTTACATATAACAGATGGCAAAATATGAGTATGCACCTTTACATCGCCGAGGCGAACTTCTGTGTGTAATTTAAGGATATTTGACTTTTAAAAAAGGTGGCAACGATTTTCAAGATGTATCTTTTTTGAACTTTCTCCTAGAGAGCTAAATAGCGTGATGCCCATATTTACTACATATTTCAAATAACTTGCCTATAATTTAATTTAGTTCGACTTTTCATGTAGGCTCTCATATTTTCATATTTCAAATAACTTGTGTATAATTGAATTCAATTCGACTTTCCAAGCAGGTGGCAACCCTTTTCAAAATATAGCTAGCTTTACACCTTTTGCTTGGCGAAGCAAACCGTTTGGTTTTCATATTTTAATGCTTTATATATGTGCATGCATATTTGTGTATAATTTAATAAAATTTTACGTTTGAAACAGTTGGCATCCCGCTCCAAAATATTTGTGTGGGCTTTTTTCTCGCTGAGATGAATCATTTGACACCCATATTCTGATATTTCTTACATATAATCTAATGAATTCAACATTTCGAAGAGGTGGCAACCATCTGTGAATCTTCTTTCCGTGCCGAACCATATTTTAAAATTTCATATACCTTATGTATATTTCGATTAAATTCGACATTTGATATAGGTGGCAACTCTATCCCAAGCTTAAAATATACTTTCCGAAATTTTTATAAGTAATATATATATATATAACATTTTGTTTCTTTCTCAGTTGAATTTGAATTTTTTATACAATATGCATTGCGTATCAAGTGCAAACCCTGAATAACTTGCATCCTATTTTTTTGCGATCATTTTTTTCTCTTCAAATGATTTTCAATGGAATGTGCTGTTATCCACTAGGCCAAAATGTGATGTTAAAGTGTTTGAGAAGCCAATAATATTTTAAAATTGCTAATAACTTTTACAAAAAAAAAAACTGTAGAATTTCTATTATTTAAAAATGAAGAAACTGGATAAAAGATGTGATTTTTGAAACCAAAATTCTTGAAATAGGCATCAAAAACAATGCTTTTCCAAGAACGAGTGCCTGATTCTTATAGTAAACTAAAAAATTCACGTTATTTGTACTAAAAGCATAATGCAAATTTTACTACAATAATGGGCAATAATATGTACACATATTTATGAATTTTTTAATACATTATTGCTAAAATATTTTAATTAGAATTTGGCTATAAAAGTTTGCTTTCGGTTTCTTAATTGCAATCGTAAAAACTTTATGTGCTAAATATTTATAAACAATGCAAATAGTACACAACTGACTGGTTGACCAAAAGGTGCATACTTATGTAGTTGCGTGTCAGTGTGTTTGTAAACTATATAAACTATGGAATTATTGTTGGCAGATGAACATTATTACGGGTCGCATTTTTTAGATACTTAAATGTTTATGAACACAAACGCCCACGTTGTAAGAAATTTTTTTTGAAAAAGTACTCAAACGTCTGTCATACATACATAACTATTGATCAAATCGTTTGCTGCATGGTTGAAAGGTTTCGGAAAAAATTAGCATTTAAAAATTATAATTATTAGAAGCAAGTCTTTCAATGTATTTTTTTTCGAATTAAGCGTCAAATTTAATATTAGTAAAAGTTTAATAAATAGCTTTGGATGTATTAAATATGTAAGCAGCTCGATTTACGCCCTTTTCCGATCACGATAACGATATGCACATACAGCGGTATGCAAATGTTAATTTTAGTGAGGAGGGCGTAAGCTTTGTGTACTGTTATAATTGTGTGTACTTTCATATTTTCGCTGCCTGCTGGTTCCAGCATTTTTTGTTTGTAAAGTTGCACGACAGTGAGCAAACAATTTGGGTGTACACACAAATCTTTACAATTAAATATCTATATATTTAAATATGTATATGTAAATATGCACAAGCAAATATGCATGAAATTCAATTAAAACAGCGTGAAATCTATCGGAAATCAAACAGGAATAAAAAACCAACCACTAATGACATACAAACACTCAAGTTGATATCTGAATACTTATGTATGTATATATATATATGTATGAAATGCAGATATACAAAAGTGCATTCGCAAATATAGATATGTACTATGTGTAGAGCAAAGACCCTACAAGGAAATTTACACAAGAAGAGCATAGTTTTAACTCAGAATTTTATGTACATACTTATAAAAAGCAGGTAAACAGGTGCAAACAAGTAGATGATTGTTTAAATTCGAATAAAACTGAACTTTAGATATCCTCCGCATATTTTTTTTAAACAACAAATTGTCAATGCGTATTCTAACTTTTATACATAATCCTTTCCATATTTATAGTGGCATCACATATTGAATAATAATAAACAGCAGCAAAGTTGTCGGCGATGTCAATAATATGTTTTATAATCGGAAAAATTTCACAAAGTATACTCAAATACGATCGAAATTTGTTAAGTCCAAGATTAACGATTATTTTTTTTATAGAAAAAATAAAAATCACAGCATAACAAACAAACATTATCGAAAAAGTGGAAGTAAAAAATAAAGAAATAAAACTAAACTCGATCGTACTAATAAAAATTAAAATATATCGACCAAACTTGATCGAAAAAATAAAAATCCACGAGTAACCATTATTATTGATTGAAAAAATAAAAATCACAAAATAATGATTTAAAACAAAAAATCTTTTAAATAAAAATAAGGCCAGACGTGTATAGCAAATGGGATAAGGATTAAATCAATATATTCGAGTTTTGGCAATGATTTTTTGACCCGAATAAATCAGGATAATTCTTATTTTTGATCCTTGGGATTAACAAGCCATATGTTTAAAGTAACTATAAATTACCGTTGGTTTTTACAAATTTATTTTCCATAGTATCGCACAAAAATTTTGGCTTTGTGAATAGACATTTCAAAACTGCAATTAAAGGAATGCATTCTCCCTAAATTTTTTGTTTTGTTATTCTATAAGTTACCTTCTTTGATTTCTATTAAATTTGGCATAAACCTTTAAATTTTGAATTAAATTTTCCTTTCGTAGGACAATAAGGAAATACTAAATACAATTAAACAAAAAAAAAGCAAAGAGTATCTGGATTAAAGCCAGCTATTAAAAGGAAACGAAATGGGAATGAATTGGCGCTTAAGAAATATTTTCTACTTTTTGAGAAACCAGGCTTTCTTACATGTAGTTTTTTTTTTTTCATTTTGAAGAAGCCTTTACTCAATCGAAAGAAGAAGTAATTACGATATCAAAATAAAGAAAATTTTGGTTTTGGTAATTTTTTTTAATGCACAGTATAACTCTAAAATGGGCTAAAGTTTGATAAAAGGGATTCACAACTCTATGCAACCTCCAGCCATCTGGCGGCTGTGTTCTGAAGTGTAATGAAAGAATGACTCTCGAGTGTCTTTAATCTCATCATTACGAGATCTATGCGCTCACATGAAGAATGTTTGACTTTCTGGCTTGCTTATCGCTGGTGCTACATAACCTAATGAGGGATAAAATGATCCTCACTAGTTTATACGATAGGTGTAAACATAATCCTAGGTTGTATTGCGCAATAAAAGCTCCTGCGCCAAAACCGCATTCCACATGTTTAACCCAACTCACCTTCAGATATGAGCAATATGGCTGTGTACATCCAGCTTATAAGTTTGATTTTAAACCTTATATATTATGCTGAGATATTCACGTAGTGGTAAAAAAACAAAACTGGTATTATGTAAAAGGAGGGTGTAGTTTCTCTCTGACTTTTATAATTTTTCAAAGTATACTTTATTAAGCTAAACTAAATGCAATATGTTTACAAAATTTGGAATTTAATAAATTTGATATATGCCATTTTTTGCGCTTTGGGTATTTCGTTATCTAACGACATCATTCGACCAGTTTTATGGGATATCACCATACACGCGATCGCCGAATTGAGCTAGCTATCGTTGTTGTTGCTTCTATACACAAATTTGTTCCAACGCGAGCGGAGCTCAGAGTTACGATAATTCGACGGAGTTGGGCTAGTTTTGTAAAAATATTGAATTCTACCTACACATTTCCTATTATAATGATATCCCTAACTTTTGAATAAAGTGAATTAGCTTTTGCAATTACTGAATATATCTTATTTTTTAAAGTTTTGAAAAATAGTAGTTTGTATTTAGAACTTATAAGTTCCACTCTTACAAACGGCACATCCACTTGAACATTAGACATCAATAGGGCCACCCCTGTCTTTTATCATTTACTTTTCCAATACATCCAACCTTATTTCCTGTTGGTTACTATTACTGGAATAACAACGTAATATTTGTATAATGCCTCTTTTTTTTAATGCTGCAAACTAGAAAAGTTCATATGATTTATTTTAAGTCAAGTATTATTCAAGGTACATATGCATATTCCCTTGTAAATCAATCGTCTGAAGGTCACTGAAGTATTCAGTAAAAAACATTATTTGAATTTAAGTAAAACAGCTACCAAAGGAAGTAAATAGGGAATGAAATGGGGCTTAATTTATATTTACAACTTTTAGAAAAAACAAATTTCATTTTACATAAGATTTTATTAATTTTGAAGACACCTTTACTTAATCGGAAGAAAATATCGCAAATTGAAGAAAAAATCACGCTATCAAAACACAGGAAATTTTTTCTTACGTAATTTTTTTTATCTATAAACCACTAATGGCAAATTTATAAATAAATATTGCTCATCTAATAACTGTTATATCGTTCATTTTTATAATAAATATAAGCCACTGATAAAGCTAATTCGTTACAGTTACCTTTGGCCCCAGTATTATGTAGTTTATACTTAAATGCTTCTACTAAAATTTATTTTATTTATATATTTATTAAAGTGAAATATATTTATAAATAATTATACTACGAGAAAGTAATCAGCTCTAGCGACAAGGCCTTCGGCTGAGGGTTTATATTAATTGACATTTATATATAAATATATTTATTTATTTGTTTTTGTATACGTCAGATAAGATGCATTAAATGGGCTTTGGATATAAATTTGTATATTTTCTTTATATTATCCGTTGTTGGCTCTCTAAGAAGTTCGGAGAGAGTGTGTGCAGAGGTGTCTCCACTGATGTCGCGGAAGGCAGGGCATTGGTCTAAAATGTGTTCTGTAGATGTAGTTGAGCTATTGCAGAAGCGGCACCCAGTGATTGGGATACTAAAATTTAAGTTTTAACTTTACTTCAAATGTTTTAAATTAAATAAGACGATATTAAATACTTTAATTTTGGTTGCCATAACTTGTAACAAACCTAAATACTCAAAAATTTTGCTGTATTCAGTTTTGTTACCCTTTACCAATATACTTAGTATGCCTTTTTATTTGATAGAAAATTTACTCCTTGGTCCTTATTTCCTTTGGTATTTACTCTTCTCTATCTCTCTAATAGTTATGTACATATTCTACCATAATCTCTATTATAAGTAAATTATTTACATATTGAATAAAGGTAAATTTGTTACGCTTCCTATAGAAGAGCTCTTAATTTGAAACCACAAAATTTCTCTGCAGGATCGCATTATACATACATATGTATAGTGTGTAAATGTATTCGTAAATATACCTTTATATGTACATACATGTGTAGCACTAAAACAAACTGTCGCTAGCATTTTATACAATGCAAATAATTGTTTTTATGTTTTTGCAAATTACGAGTACACCCGCTGTGTTTTAGCAATTCTGTTCAATTTTTTCACCCATCACTCTTCGCATAGACCTTTTTTTATATTTAACAGCAATTTTTAACTATGTACATACACTTTTACATACTCGTATGTACAAGTGTATAATGAATACACATATATGTGTGTGTGAGTGTAGTGTTGGCGTTGCATGCAGTGCATAGTTGAAAGATGTTTTCCATCAGCTCTAATTCAAAGCCGATAGTTTAAAACATAGTCTCAAATGAATTTTATCATTTTCGATTGGAATATTTCGTTTTTTTTGTAATTTCACTAAATTGAATTTACCTTTTTACGTTTTTGGTGCAATTCAACTGCAGAAGAGCACGCTTTTCATTTCACATTTTTGTTTTTTTTTTTAAGATTTTTTATTGCTGTCACGTAATGCGCCATTTCACTGCATCCTTTATATAAATGCAGTTATTCTGTGTGTGTGTGTGTGTGTTTGTGTTTTTCTCTTTTTATCACAATACTGGTATGCTGGTAGGTTTTAACATAATAGATGCTTTAAAATGGACTTGTAACCTTGAGATCAAAAACAATTTCAGCATTTTTAGTTGAAATTATATCAAACCTTTAAAAAATTGTTTCAAATTAAAAGAACCTGCAATATTAAAAAAAAAATTTCTTCCTCTTAAAAACCTTCTAATAAACTTATCGAGTTCGGCCTTTTTCCTTCTACTTCGTCTCCTTTACTCTGCTAATGCCACATTAAATATTTCATGAACTGAAATGAAATAACTAATTATTAAACATGGGAAAATTTTAATAAGTATTTTTAAAGGGTAGGCAGGATTTCTGCTCATTTGTTCTTCCCTTGTTTGGAGCTAAAAACTTTTATACCACTTTTTCAAATCAATTGAGAGACTTTAAAGCATGAAATTTAAAAAAATCGCTTCGAAAAAACCACGAATGGCATACAGATACGCTGGCCCGTAATACACTTATTGGTATTTTGGTTGAAATTCTGGCACCATATTTTCGGATAATTTTATAAACAATGTATGAAAACAAAGTTTATTAAGGCATCTTCGCCCATCTTCGGGTTCTCTCTAACTTGCTTAGCTAGGTTGCTCTCTAACTTATTAAAAATGTCATTTAATTCACTTCTCGCATTTCTGATTTTTGTTCGTTAAGGTTACAACATTTTAGTTTAAAAATTGTTTTATTAACTGCTTTATGCGAACTTTCGCAGTTGGGTTTTGTTCTAGCGCTAACGAAACTTGAATAATTAATAGTCCTTTTTAAAAAAATATTTAATATTTTAATCTGTTATGTGGCGAATGAGTCGAGAGAGTCGGCGCAACGAGAAATAGTTTTGCGAAAAATTTATCCTCTAGATACCGCTAGAATCAAGATATTCGTGAAATCCCTGTATTCATGGTATGTCATTGATATTCGAATAGTAAGCTTTAGGTGCGATTAGAAATATTTTTATAGTCTGATTTAGATGGCATGTTTTCATTGTTTGTTTGTAAACTGGTTTGAATTTATTGGGGTTTTCGAACCATTGTTTGCTATAGCGATTTTGTTGAAAGTTGTTATTACTGTTTTCAGTACGCTGGTTTTAATTCACGCTAATTTAAATTATAAAAACTAAATTAATTTCAAAATAGTACTGCTGTTTTAAGATTTTGATAGGGATTTGAAAACCTAGATAACAGGGATGATAAATAAATAAATAAATAAATAAATAAATACATAAATAAATTAATAAATGAATAAATAAATATTTATGAACTATTTTTTAAATAAGTATTTAAATTCTTATTTGAAATAAAAATTAAAATAAAAGATAAAAGTTTTCCAGAGAAAAAATAATACAACTAAAGATTTCGATTCAGCCGGCGTCTCAAATAGTTAATATACTCATATCGAAATAAGATATGTGAATTTTAGAAGGCTTGCTTTTACTATTTTCACAGTGATTTATTTCATTAAGAAATTTTAATTAGACACGGAGAGATAAAAACAGAAACTTTGCACCTGCAAATAAAACCTTCACATCCAATTCAGTCTACGGTTGTCTAATGTTGAAAAAATATAAGTTTATCAGACATTTTTGAAATGGACTCGATTTCGAAAATCTTTTTTTTCCATTTTCAAAACATGTCCGTACAGAAAATTGGCTAAGAGGGGAAGATCTCCGGCACTCAAAAGGCTAAAAATCTTCTTCCCAAATATGGGTGGCATAACGGATTAACATCTACTACCTTTTTTTAGAAGTTGAATTTTTTGAATTTTCTCGCATAAAGCCTGAGGAGTTTTTAGTTATTCGCAAAGTTATTTTTCACTGGTGAATAATTCTCTCGCTGAAATTAACTGGGAGGATTTGGTTTTAAAGTAATACTTATAATATATAATTCATTGTATTGACGTAATGAGCTAAATTCAAACCTCAGGTATTCTGTATGTAAATACAAAAATCTCGCCAGTTTATCGCAAAGCAGTGCAATATTCGTTTGGTTATCGCTAATGGCTAAAAGTAATTATTTAACTACATCCCTATTAAAAAAATTTAACAAATGTATGTACAATAATTTTTTTGAATTTATTTTAAATAAATATATTACTAAGTGTATGCATTTGAAAATTAGGGAATTGTATAATAAAATTTTCGTTCTGAAGACCCAAAAGTATTTCTTTTATATCCATCTAGAGAATTTCAGATTGAATGAATATAAATAAATTTAAAACGTCGTATTTTTTTCGTAAATTTGTTTTTTATAAATGAACATAAATTTATCATATTTTATCATATTAAGAGAGGACGGAAACTTTATACATACAGTTTGGCGCCTTAACGGAGAATGGTACATAAATATTACTTATACGCCTAGGTCTACTCATCCGCCTAGAACTTTCCATAGGTCAGCTTCTCCAGCTAGTGCACGATGTGAAGGGGCTTAAATTCACTTAACTGACGAATTTTATTCTGATTGTAAGCCTAAAATGCTGGATGTATGTTTTTTAAATCCTCTTAAGAAAAGTGTGTCTTATAAAAAACTTTGGCATACAAAGGAAAGTCGTAGTTAAAAAGGTTAAGAACTTGAGAAAGAAAAGGCTTAAGCTAACTAAAACTCACTCATTTTTAGCCAAATACAAATATTGTTTAAAGAAATTTAATTGCTTGGATAAAATACTTCATAATGAGTATATTAATATAGTTGAGTCAAATATTAAAACGAATCCTAAATAGTTTTGAAACTATGTCAAGTCGAATCGTTTTCTAGTTCTTGTATACCTACGTCAATCCTCTTGGGCGAGAGAGTTGCTGAAATTCCAATAGAGCAACATCTATTTATTCGCTGACTTATTTAACAAATTTTTCTTAAGACATTGACTCTTATCTTAATTTTGGGCCTGGATTTGATTAAGTCCTATCTCTCCAACAGACATTGTGCAGTTACAGTGGATAGTGCGACTTTAGATCCCTTTATCGCTTCATCAGGGGTCCCTCAAGGGAGCATTCTAGGTCTATTTCTATTCGTCGCTTTCATTAATGGCATAAGTCACTTTTTTCCTATGCCAATTTCTAACTTTATGCGGATGATCTGAAATTGTTTTCAATTATCAAAGATTCGCCCGATGTTTATTTATGGTTTATTAAGTCGCACCTTGCTTTGAATATAAAGAAATGTTTAAAAACGTCATTTGTGCGAATCACAAATGTTCACAGTAGATGGTATTGCATATCTAATAATGTCCTGCAAAATGTTATCTAAACCAAAGATTTGGGAGTTACATATTTGTTGACAGTAGGCCCAGCTTTAATAGTCACATTAACTTCATTCTTACTCAATTCTCGGTTTTGTGCGTCATAATAGTGTGGAATTTTTAAATTCATAGACATACGTTAAAAACTTTGTTTACGAGATTCGTCCGTTCTCATCTAGAATATGTTGTTTTTGTTTGGAAGCCATACACTCAACTACCGATAGCAAGAATAGAGCGAATACAAAAAGTATTTCTCAAATTTTGTCTACGGTCCCTGAACTTCGATAACCCGACTCCATGGTACACATCCCATCTATTGTCGATAAACTTGAAAACTGTCGAAAGTCGTAGGCCCACTTTATCACTAACTTTTGTCTACAATGTCATTCAAGGAATTGTTGGTTTCCCTTTTCTTTTGGTAAGAATTCGTTGTAATATTCCAAAACGCAATTTACCCATCTCTTATCCCTTTCCTTGGGTCAATGTTAAAATAAAGTCTGCAATCAATACTCGCCTATCTAGAGCTATGCGTGAATGCAATTAATAATCCGTAAATATTACAATATACTTTACACTACCTAAGTCAGTTTTTCTGTACATTTTCTTAACACAATCTCTTAATTTTAAATATTTTTTTATTATTATCACTTTTTTTATCATCACTGATCAATAGATACATATTGTTGTGCTCACTTTTTTATTTCACTACAGGCTTTTCACACTGGTGGCGCTACTTATCAGGTGGTTTTCCTACAACACATTGCTGCTGCTAAATTTAGATGTTGCACTTGTTGTTGTTGTTGCTGCTGCTGCCACTGTATGCTATTCTGTGCATGTGCAAAAATTATTTGTCGTCATTTGTTGCAGCTACTTTTCGGCCATTCGTTGTTCTCGTCGTTTATATTGCAACCCGCTGTTTGTTGTTATTTCTCCTTTCAACAGCTGTGCGCTAATGTTGGTTTTGCGTTAAATTTGGCTAATTTATAAATACACCAACATACGTCGTTGTTTCTCGCTTTTTACATTTTATTTATGTATTTTTAGCTTGTTTGTATATTTTGTTAGCGTAGTTTGTTTTTTTTGTTTCTTGCTTCCTTGAGGTTTGCAATAAACGTGCTTGCGATTCCTGATACATACTATGTACACACATACTTATACACACACATACACACACATGCCAACATGTTGATTGGCTGCTTTGCGAACAGCGTGAGAACAAATTATGTTTCTGAATTTTTGCAATTACTTGTACATTGAATGCGATCGCTGAGGGAAATGTAAAAAGGGACGGATTTTCATTCTCCCAACCAGCACGTACACAAATGTCTTTATAGTTGTATGTGCATATGTATGTATGTATTTGCATATGTATGTACGTAATTGCATACGAGTACTCACTCGCGCCCATCATCTATCATCTTTTGTGTGATTGCTGACATTTCGCTCATTCTGTATTTTATGGTTTCTTTAATACATTTGTGAATAAACAATCTTGTTAACAAATACTACTACGTGGATATTTACTAGTGTATAAATGTCTACATACATACATACATACATTTGTACATAAACACCTACACATGTATGTATGTAGTTGTGTTCGCGAATACGACCTAAAAAACCAAAAATAAAATCTTACTCATTGCTACAGTTGGAATAGCTCAATAATTTTCTTACTATATATCTATGTATATAAATTTGATAAAATAACTTATCTCGAGTTATAATTTTGTTTCCTAATGAAACCAAAATAAATAATGCTCTAATGAAATATTACAACAGCTGCGCTAGTTAAACACAGCTGTAGTTTAGCCGGCCATCTTGATAAATTATTGTTTCAAATATTACATTTTTCTATGAGAAATCGAAATTTATTGCTATGATAACGAAAATTTATAAAAATCAAATAAGATGTTTTGTCAGAATCCCACAGATTTGTGTTCACTTGTGTATGTGCAGATGTATTTTTGATATGATGAGCGAAAAGGAAGCTGCTACAACAAACAGTTGGTGGTTGATTTGTTTACGCTCGAACAAATTGATTTTCATTCATCAACCTTAGGGGTGCTCTTAATTGATAGCTACAAGCTAAATGTTTTCCTTTACATAAAATTATTACTTTTTTGTGTCAAATTATAGATGAAATCGTTTATACACTTATACGATAATATATAATTAAGTGTTCAGTATTCGGATACAAATCTTCTTGATCACAAACAAAAACAAATAATAGGGGAAATAATCGAAATTGGCTTCGCTTATTCCAAGATGCAATTATGAAAGGTGACGTAGTACGTAGACAACTTCCCGCTCTAATTCCGCCATGTTGTCTGCCTTAGAAAAACCGTGTGATTTCTTTTCTAATTTTGAGGGGGATTTTGTGAATAATATTAAAAGGTTAACGATATACAGAGTAGGCAACACAGTTTCATTATTAACTGATTAATTTATTTTTATTCGCAAATTACAATTTCGTAAATTACAATTTCTTATTTATGATATTAGATGTATGCAAGACTGAAATAATATATTCAGTACGCCATGAGACATTGGATATTAACTTCCTGAATTTTTTATATATTTTCCTCTCCTACTGACAAGTTCAAGTAAGGCTTTATTTGTTTTACAAAAAGGAAAAACTTAATAAAAAGCTCAATTGCAGGTTTTATCTCGGTTTTGAATCTCGACCGGGGCAAATTACATAAAAAAATTATAGAAAAAATTATAAAAATAAAAAAATAAAAAAGATCCGTACGTCATGCGGACTGTGCCTCTCGTGTCGGTTGGGCGGGAAAGAGGCTTATTATTAAAAAAAAAAAAAAAAAAAAAAAAAATGGCGGTCGTCCCTCGGCAAGGAATAACAAACCTCCGAGACTATTTCTGCATGAAAAACTTCCCTTTGTGGATCAAAGTTTTCGGCATCGAAGTGGATTGGTGTTCTTGATTTTGATTCTGACAATTTTGTCTGATAAATCTGTATCAGCTGTACCAGCTTATTATAGTTGTAAACAAACCTCATTGATTAATTCGAAGCAAAATCAAAGAAATTAAGAAGGTATTGCAATATAAATTTATTTATGGGGTAAACTTGTCTAGAGTCCAGTTTTCATATTTTTCCCACTCGTAATCTCGGCTAATGATTTTTGTTGCTTTAAACACAGGATAACATGCTTTTTTGTCTCAGTATACGCAAGCGTCAATGTTAAATTTTCAAAGAAATTTAATTAATTGACAACAGCGGCGTAAAAATGGTGCGAAAACTATTCGAGCTCACTCGGAATCAATAACACCTCCACCAAAATGAGTCGGAATTACATGCATATCTGGTAATGTTTGGATTCAATAAGACAACTTAGAACAGGACTGGAAAAAAAATTATTTTATCGTATTATTACTTAAAACTAGAGCATTAGGATTATACTAAAAATTAAAAGGAAATATATATGATTAGACCCTTTCCTCAAAACATCCTTAATTTTTCCAGCTTTCGACTGTACTAAAATTACAATAAGAAAAACAGTTCCTTGTTTGCAAACAATAACAAAACCTATGAAGAAAAAATGTATAAATAACCAAGAAAATATTTTCTAGGATTTAGTAAAGTTCAGAAAACATTTTGATTATGGTTGTCAACCAAAACAAAAACTTCTTGATTGTGGTTTAATTTCTCAAATTTTCGTAATAATAAGAATATATTTTCCACGTTCAACAACAAAACTCGTTTTTCTTGTTTCCGCTTTAAAATAATAAACAAATACAAGAACATCCCTAATGCAGTTCTATATACAGAAATACTTGCCATTGAAAACACTTGCAATAATTTGTTTGTTGTGTTTCTTTTTAAGGCTTATATTCACTATGTCAATGCCCTTTTTACCTTAGTATTCGATACTCTATTTTAGTTTCGCTTTTTTTGTGATGTTTTTTTTATTGTTTTAGAAGATGTGATCTTCTATTTGTTCAAAATATATATTATATATTTTGCATGTTGGAAAAAAAATTTATAAAAATAGTTATAACGGTTAGATCAACCGTAAGTAAACTTATGTGAGTCCTAGCAAATAGTTTGATGATTTAACAATCAGAAGAGTCGTCGATGTGAGCTACTCAGACAGTGCATCGGAAATATGCCTTCCGGCTACCACAACATGATCGCTTGGGTTTCTAGTTTTTAGCCATATATCTTGACGTATTTTTACTGCTAGAACCTGGGACTATGTACTACCCTGTTCCCCAGACCCGGTGAGGTCGTTCTGCACTAATTTACCAACCGTACGAGAAAAGATTCCTACGATTTCTATCCTGTCATTAAACTCGACAAGCACGATTCTTATATCGTAATGGGAACAGCGTTTCTACGCTAAAAGTTCTCATAGAAACGATCACTGCACACACAAATTTCTTCTTTTCTGTTGGTTCGAGGAGGCAAATTAGCGAAGTGTTAAAAAATCTCGCTCTCATGCGGAAAGTGGCGATGAACGAGAGTATTTTTCAACCATAAATTCGCCTTTGAATATGCACTTCTTTACATGGCAGCTGTAGTAGACGTCACAGGGCCCCATGGTTTTCTTACCAGCTGAGCAGCGTCACTTTCTCCATTAACACAGCAACCTAAAAAAGAGCGGAGAGCGTCGCGTTTGCCACCGCCTAGCGCTACCGCTTAGTTGTCGTACCTAAACAAGAGCGGCAGCGCTATGTCAAATCAAGGAACAACAACTACAAATTCGCAAAAATTGTCATCAACAATGTCAATTCTTCGCTTTCTGCAGCTAACATCACTTCCTAACGCGCTGTCAAAATCGGATTTTCCAACTGATCGGCATTGCCGCCGCGTTATTTCGATCCGCTTCATACAAATTGTATGGGCATGAGAAATTTTTGACAGATAAACGACACTGCCGCTCTTGTTTAGGTTGCTCTGTAAGGGTTCGAGACGTATGACCTCAAATTATAGTGCTTAATATGTTGCCTGTGGTTTTTATTAAATAAAGAAGCGCTCATCCGAGACTTGTTGTCATTGTGCTTTTTTTAAGTGGCTGGTCCCAATCACAGCGCACTACTTCTGGGGCATTTTTCGAAAGGACACACCTACTGGCATACAGACTCATTCTCCAGCTTTGGCTTTGGTAAGAGATTTTTATCAAATGAGGAAAGTGAATTATGAACAGATACCGATTTTCGAGACATTGACGAAGCCCTACATTTGGAAGGCACCAAAAAGTTACATCATCGTTGGACTAAATGTATCACACTCAAAAGAGACTACGTTGAAAAATAAAAAGAAATTTTAGAAAACGAACTTTGCAAATTGTCCTCGTAATTTGGTCACTAATACAAAATCGGCTACATGTCTGAAAAAAAAAAGTTATCAACGCTCAGCAAACCAAAGGTTCAGCTTGCAATGGCATTATTTTTTTATTTATACTTTTTTAGTGCGTTGAATGTACGAGTATTCTGGCGGCGCAAGCATTTCATTAAGAAGGTCATTGCATTTTCGCAAATTATATTTTCGGCTGTGCGTATTCATAATGCGTGGGTGAGTGCAATTCGGTGATGACTGGTGAATAAAAATTCCAATTAGTTTATTTTTGCATTTGCATGCAGATGGTGCCGTTTTACATTTATAGCGCAAGTACATTTGTAAAACATTGCATTAACAAAACTATTTGATTCAACTTTTATTTCCGTTTATTATGTCACCGCAGAGAGAGAGAGATGATGAGTCAACAGTTGGCACAATAATATTAATAAATAGAAGCTAAACAAAAAAACAAAAATGTGGCGTGGGTGAGGCGAGCTTATTCACAAACGCAACGAAGCGGTATTCGTAACGGCATACAGTAAGAGTAAAAATGAAAAAACAAAACTAAGATATTTGCATTATACCACATATTTAAACGATTTGTGCGTGTTAAATAAATTTTCTGGAATAATCTCATTAGTGTTGGCAATTCAGGCAGCAGCAAGTATGTAATGCAATAAAAATTTTAAAAATTAATTGCTGCATTAGCAAAGAGTGGAAAAGAATTGAAGAAAAAATAAATCAGTAAAAAATAAAAATTTCAATGCATTTTTGAAGGCGAGAAGACATGAAAATGCTTGTTTTCCTGAAAATTCTTGCCACTGCCGCCGAAGCGCATGCCGATGGAGCGCAAAGGAGTGCGCTCGGATATAGGTGAAGTGCAAGCTCAGCAAACTTTTCTTCTTTTTTTTTAATTTTGTTTTAGAAAGCAAAAAACACTCGTCAGTTGAGAAGCCGAAGCCGAAGCCTTTCATAAATAAAGTTAATGTCCCTTCACAGCACAACGTAAATCATGAGTTGTGGCCGGTGGAGGTCGAGTGATTTATGTGCTCGCTAGTTGGCCTACGGATGTAGATGTACATAAAAGTGTATGAGGAGGAGTATCCGTAAACACGTTTAAATTTACTATGCCATTGTTGGTGGTTATTTTTCACGGGTTGCCTTTCTGCCAGCTTGTTTCCTGTACAAAAAAAAAAACTGTGTGAGCGCACCAGACTACTAGCACCATATTCCCAAACAATGGGTTTAAAGCCACACAAGTTGCCATGAAAAATTATGAAATAAATTGGATGGGCACTAGTAATCACCATTTGGTATCCTTATCAGTTAGAATAGGTTCCTTAAACCGCTGCTTTATTTAATACATCAACTAAGTTTTTTCACGCTGAAAATTTAATTTTTCAATTTCTTTAAGTGACACAGGCAAAATATAAACCGCAAATTGGTGGAAACTTTTGTGGTTTTGCTTTGAATTTATTACGCTTGCCTAAGAAAAACTTTTTGCGTCTGAGAAATGCAACTGAGACTGGCATGCAAGGAAATAAACTATTGAATAGATCAAAATAAATTACGCTATTGGAAGATAGATTAAATTTTTTTTCCATTTGTAAACATAATTCCAATATAATTTTCATAAGTTATCCAAGCAGGGTACTCTTGAAAATGTTTACCTAACCAAAGATACTGCGAGATTCCTCTTGAACGGATTGGCTTGCCATCAGTTTGGTAAGCGCTGATCAGCTACTAGAGCGTGTAGGCTCGCGAGGTCTTCTTGACCAACAGCAGACCGAAGGAGGTTACGGGAACCTTGAACTCCTAAATATAATCTGCTGGGTAGGTACATATTAGGGCCGCGACTGGTCGCATATTCGGATATCCATTGACACGGATAAAATCATGGTAGTATGAATATCCCATTTATCCGAATACTATATTGATCCGCAAAACCGGATGTCCGGAAGGTGCGATAATATCTGGATATCCGAATGCCCGGATTTTTCGCTGAAGTATCCGCCGTGCGCCCTTCGTTTTATTTTGTCCGATCGTTATATGGTAGGTAATTTTTATTTTTTCGATCAAAAATAATCCTTATTCTCGGATTTTTATTTTTTCCATTAAAAACAATACATATTCTTGGAATTTTACTTTTCTCATTATTATTTTGTAGGTAATATTAATATTTTTCACATGTCACCGCCGACAAATTTGTTAGTGTATATTATGATCGAAAAATTGTAAATACAAGAAACCGTTATTTTTGATTGAAAAAATAAGCATAAAAAATAGCGACTAAACTTAATCAAAAAATTAAATGGAGCGTTCTTTCCGCACACTTGGCTTTAGATTTCATTTCAGTTGAAAATTGAATTGTATTCAAAATAAACTGATTGTAAACCATTTGCACTAAAAATATATTAGATATATGATAAAGTTAAAGCCCCATAAAAATCAATAAAATAGTTTCGCAGATTAGTGAGAAAACAGACATACAAAAATTCTAGAATTGTTCATTCTTTGACAGAAATTTTCAATGTACAGGCACGTCTTTTCTACAGTTTAACTAAATTATATAGATATAGATCCATATTTGTCAAAAGTTTCTTAAAGGCTTGATTAAAAAATTCCAAAATCTTACCACAGTTTTTATGCATTTTCTTGTTTATTTTTTTATTTTGTATAAACTTTGCAACTTTGGCCTATCTGGCCTATGTTTATTAAAAAGGTACTTTTTTATTAAAAGCTAGCGGAGCCGGCATACTTCGCTACGCAAACTGTAATTTTAATTCTTGAATTTGATAGTTTACTTCATTGCCATGAACGTTTTTCGATACAAGTATTTCGCGTTCTCTCAATCCATCGTAATTCCAAATATTTTGAACAATAGCCAAAATAGTACCAAATTTCGAATACATCGAACCATAAATGTCTTTTTTCAAATAGATCGATCTCTGGTTCACTTCTCCAAATCGAACCATAAATAAGATTTGTTTAAAGGAGGTCATTGAAAGATCTTCACAATGCCATATCTCTGGAACCACTCGTCGAACTCGTCCAATTTCGTGCAAACTTTACTAAATCCATTTACAGGTAAGCCTTAATATACTGTACAATGTTTAACAAAATCAGTTCGGTGGTTCTTATATAAGATAGCGAAACGATTTAGCGCACGAAAAATTGTCAATATAGTACAAAATCACTATAATCACGATATTTGTCCGGATAAAATTCGCTACTGAAAACAGACAGACAGCACAGACAGACAACAGGCAACCAGACTAGGTTACCACGGACGCCATCACCACGATCAAAACAGAATGCGATTGCCTTCCATTAAATGCCGGTTGCGCCTCAAGCGATTATTAATTATTCTCTACGTTGAAATTCGAATTGCGAGGAAAACAATTTAACACAGATAATGAATTGAAGTCCGCTGTTTTATGACATTTTTTTAGCTAAAACTCAGAAAATTGTATAGGTTCGCAAAGCGTTGCAAAAGGTTTAGTAAAACAAAGGATGTTTTCTTGTTTTCGTAGCAATTCAAAATTTTGTAGCATGCCGTATACTTGTCATAGAAAATTTTAAAATTTCCGATTCATGCGAAAACAAGAATACGTCTCAAGAAATCGGGTAAAATGGGCACTCACACTATTTCCGATACTTTTTCGCGATTATATTTAGATTAGTACTGAAAGCAGTTCGACTCTTAATGCAAATGCTGTCTTGGTATTATGACATCGAATAGTTTGTTGAAATTAACAAACTCAAATTAAATTTACGGCTAGAATAATAATAGCTATTATTCTTCAGAAGAGACGATTTTTGATTACGGTATGTAAATTTTTATTAGAGTGAAAATAATTTTATTTAAATTACTGTAAATAAGAATTATAAATTAAGGCTCAAAGGAGCAAATTTAATATAAGGCATACCGGACTAGACGAAGCGTGCATTGTTGTGCCGGATTAGGTGGAACGAAATTGCATTGAAGTAGAAGATACGGGCGAAAAAGGTAAAATATATTCTAAATGTAAAATGATGGCTTTAATAAACGTTTTGTAAACCTTAAACAAACATTTTAATTCTCGCTGGAAAAATCTAACACAAGAAATATGTATGCAATCAGACAAAATATATACTAGATATTGACATCAGTTCTAGGACGTCATTCTGTAGCATTCGTTGCTTATTTTCAATCGTCTCCACGACTTATGAAATATTGCTGAAATATAGAAAAAGTATAAATTAGAGGGAAACCAAAAAAAAATTACAGAGGTTTTGAGAAAAATTCATTGTTCCAAACAAGCCATAATTAACTTGCATTCAATGCGATACAGATTGTTTAAATTATTATAATGAAACAATACAAATGCACATGTATGTGAATGTCTACAAAAGCTCGCTAAATTGTTACTTAAGTGCAAACACTTGCAATTTTAAGAAATATACCAGATCACCCAAAATGCAAATTGAAATATTTGAAATACTTAAATAGACAGTACAAATATATTGAATGTCAAATTTATCCATTAACAGAATTATTAAAAGCAACAACACCAATGATTGCCAAAACGTTTTGCGTTAGAAACAAATAGCCTGTGGAAAATAAATGAGATTCGAGTCTAAGAAAATCGACTGGCCAAACTCGAAGTAATTTCGCGAAAGTAAACAAATTTTTCTTAGAAATAAAATCTGATTTACACTAAACGTTAAATATTTCGTAATAACAACAAAATAATTATGAATAAGTACGATCAGTAGGTGTATTGTACATTAAAGTGAGCGAACCGATTTTGGAAAACTGAAACTTTCGCTCAAAAAAAAAACGAGGTTGCGAATGTCAATAAGCAGGAAGAGCAATTCATTTAATAAAGGTTGTAAAAGCTTCTACGAGTACTCATAGACTTTGCTCTTATACTGTTTTTATAAGGCTCTAAATACAGAGCATATATTCTAATATGATTTGATAAGGCTTTGCATGTAGGTAGTATATATTTTTTCTTTTTTCATATTATTTCCCTTCTATTTCATGATTAACTCAAACAAAATTTTCTTTAGTAAGAAGGGATTAATTATTAATTTTTGAGCATTTCTTCAGTTATATCATTTCGGATTCCGTTAGATAAGAGAAATCATTATTTTTTTATGCAGTTACATACCTCTATACATTTTTCTGTATAGATAAATTGCTTCACTTTTTTTCGAAATTAGATTCCTCTTCAAAAAGATCATGAATACTCAGATTTTAACAAATAATGAAAGACGATTTTGGTTTCGAATTGACATTTTATTTCATTAAATATTTCTTGCAGACATATATTGCTTTTGTTGGCCTAATTTCATTTATATAAACATTAATTTTTAAGCTCAAGATCAATTTATTTTTTATTTTGAAAGTATCGGAAAAATTCTACAGCAGTCAAAGTGGTAGAAATTATTGCCGCTATCTCAGAGTTCGCCACATCTCATCAAATTTGTTTCATACTTGCCAGTCAAGTAAGCTGGCCACTTGGGTCAGCGATAAGTGAACTGTTGCTACTTTTCCACCTTCCTAAGTTACATTACAAACCCTAAGCATAACCAAATAGATTTGTCATAAATAACAACAATTACATTTTCGTTGTAATAGAGGTAGACTGTGACATACTTGAAATGAAATTGTTATCATGATCAGAAAAACTGTAAGCAAGTACTTTGATTCCCAATATTCAAACTTTTAAAAAAAAATTTATTATTAGGAAAGGACCAATGCTATAATACTAACGAAAGACTTTTTGATACAATAATATCACTTTTCAAATAGTAAATATTATATTCAAGGCTCCCCACATAGACAATGTTTATATATGTAAGTACAACTTGAAAATTTAAGATTTCTCTTGTTGTATAACTTTTCGCCATTCCACGAGAAAAAAGTCTATTCAACGCTCTTCACGTAGACATTTTTGGGGTTTTACATATATTAGTTTTTTGGTATCGTCAATTTATTACCACAATAGTGCCGTGGACATTTAGGAATTGAGTATTTTATATAAATTTGCTTTATTAATATTCAAATTTTAACTCTCTTTGCTTTAAAGAAATTCACAAGTTCTCTAAATACTTTTTTTTTTGTTGATGAACTGACATTTATTTTTATTTATTGTACCTTAAGGTCCAACTAAAAATGCCGAAGATATAAAGAAAAATTCAAAAATGCGACCCCTTAGGTGGCCAGAAAAAAATTAGTTTACTTGCGAAATTGCCTTTAAAAAATCTTAAAATAAGGGGTTGTATGGCGAAATTATATATGCATATACTTATTTTCAGTGTCATCTAAATCAAACCAAGGCGAATTCATACAAGGTGATAGCATCCCATGAGCTGAATGCTTGTTCTTCTCTCCGAATTCGCTAGGTTGTTATGTATACACAAACAAAATACATAAGCAAACTGAGCGAATTCAGATTTTGACATTTCACACGCAAAATTACACAAACAAAATACACAGCGGATTCGCTTTGTTTATCTTGCTATCACCTTCTACGGATACACCTTGAATCAAACTAAAAAAGTATTTCTCATCACACCTTTTTATACCATCATCAATAGCGGACCAGTATTTTCTGAATATCTCGATTCTAATATCATCTAGCGGATCTAATTTCGTAAGAGTATTTTGCGCGCACCAGATTATTCATTTCTAATATTATCAAAATTAAATCGTAAATGTGAATATTTTTAATATGTTATCACTCACTCATGTGCCATCTAACGGTTTGAAATATAGCCTACGCTCGTACCAGGGTCTCCAAATTGAATTGAAATTCGTTTATCAATTTTTGAGGCAAGAGCGCAAAGAAAATGGCAGAATAACTTCAATTTGCAATCAATAAGAGCAGAACAGAATTTTAAGCATAAACCTAGTACTTTGTTTTAATGAAATTTTAAATGCATAGTATTATTAACATTCTCTATTGCCGTCATAGCTAAATTAAACAAAAAAAGAGAATATGTATAATGTTATTACCAGGGAACGTAACGGGTGTAATTTTTATTAGAAAAATCATAATATAATCGTTATCTTTTATTTTTTCGATGAAAAGTAATCGTTATTCTTGGATCTTTATTTTTTCAATCAAGTTCCATCGTTATTTTTTGATTTTTATTTCTTCGATCATAATAAACGCAAGCAAAGTTGTCGGCGATGACAATAATATATTTTATGATCGAAAAAAATATCACAAAATGTCTATCAACTATGATCGGAAAAATTTAATTTCAAAAATAACGGTTATTTTTTATAAAAATCACAAAATAACTATGAAACTTAATCGAAAAAATTAAAATTAAAAAATTACGACCAAACTTGAACGAAAAAATAAATATAAAAAAATAACGATCATTTATCATCGAAAAAATAATAACCAGAGAATAGCGATGAAACTTGATCGAAAAAATAAAAATCAAAGCATAACGATCGAACTTGATCGAAAAAACGATTATTTTTGGTCGAAAAAATAAAAATCACAAAATAACGATAAAACTTGATTGAAAAAGTAAAAATCAAAAAATTGCGATTAAATTTAATGGAAAAAAATAAAAAAAACCCAAGAATAACGATTATTTTTGATCGATCATATAAAAATTAAAAAATAACGATTATGCAATCATTTAAAACAAAGAATCTTCTCAACAAAAATGAGATCAATAACTTTTTGTTAAAAAAAAAATTAAAATAACGGTTATTTGCAGTCCCTGGTTATTATATGATATGCCAATTTTTTTCTTAAAAAAAATTAGTTACAATGATACTTAGAACTTTTTTTTAATAATATAAAAAAGGCACGCAATGCACAAAGAACTCTTCCGACTTATATTAGTAAAAAATGTATCGCCAAAAATAATAAGATAATACATTCCGAACAATATTAACTTTGAGTTAGCTTAGTCAAAAACAAAGCATCTTCTAAGATAATTTAAATTGATTAATTTGCAGGTGCATATTTTCAGTTTTCGAAAAAAACCCATTGTAGTGAGTAATTGTTTTTGCCAAATCGAGAAAGAAAGACTCTTCAATCATTGATGAACGTAAATTTAAACACATTTCTACATGCAAATTGTATACTGCTTCCATAAAGTGTGAATTTCATAAATTACTTTTATAAACAGACCAACTGGTATACTGGATGTATTAATAATGTATGAATTAAATTGCACTTGTAGTTGGGGATATTACTTGGATTAATCGCAGAAAAAGGCATGTTGGAAATGCATTCTTATCTCGCACGTTTCGCAAAAATGCATCAACTCAAAATATCTACATATTCAGCAAATGCAAAACACAATTTCTAGTCGACTGTTGATTTTAATGTTAACCTAGTCATAACACTTCTTTACCCAGAAATTTGCAGGAAATATGTTCCCGCTAAACGTTTATATTATAGAAAACACACACCACATATCGTAGCAGAAGTTCGGCTATATGGCGTAAGCACCAAATTGTTATTATTATTGTTATTATTATTATTATTATTATTATTATTATTATTATTATTATTATTATTATTATTATTATTATTATTATTATTATTATTATGTATAATATTAAAATTTCGAGTTGATGCACTTTTAAAAAAAATATGCGATAGCGTACTTGAGTGTTGCGATAATTTTCATATGTAACTATATGTTTTTGTATGTAAATTTTTTTAATTAAAATTGCATTGTAATTTGCTAGCACCAACACTGCGCCATCTCTCTTGATGAGCTCGTTGCTTCAATACAAATTAGCGCATCTATAAAAATTTTTGCGGCTTCAAACTATATATATGTTTTTATTTATTAGTTTTAGTGCATTTAATTGAGTAAAAACAGAATGTAGAATCAATGCTCAGCGATGGTTTGCAGTTGCCATTGCAAATGGCTAATTTCACAACCAGAGACGCAGAAAAGAAAAATTGGATGAATGAGTTTAAAAAAATGCATACGTAATTATTTATAAAAGTTTTAACAAGATTTTTTTCTTTAGACATTGGAATTTATTATTTTGAGTGTAATATATATAAAGTCTTTTCATAGTACGGTTGAACAATCAGAATATGCAATTTGATGTGATTTCACTTTTTATTTGGATTTGGGTATGCCGCTGATTTCGAAAATGTCACCCGATTTCATTCACGTCTTAGTTTTGAGGTACAGGGCCCTGAAGGTTTTTCATGGTTTTGTAGCAAAAAAGGCTGACTTTTTCTGATGATTTCCAACAATTTTTTAAGAAACGATCTAAAGTTTGCAAAAGTACTTCTCAAGACAACGAAAAAAATTATAATTTTTCGAATTTTTTGTGACTATAGCTATGAAATAAAAAAGTAAGACCCACATTTAGTTGCTCCCTAATGATTCCTTTTAAGTTTTAAAACCTTTGCCAGCAACTAAGAGATTTCACGCCATGGTGTTGTGGCCTCCAACGAGACAGACTAGGAAAAGAACGTACAAAACACCAACAAAAATTTGCCCAAACAAGAACTATGAATTCGCTTTTAACATTTTGTATATCTATTTCTACAGAAATTGTTTTTCTAGTTTTTTTTTTATTCAGAAGTTATAGCCGAAAATAACTCAAATAAAACTGGAACTGGAACTAGCTGTATACGGGTCGTAAACATTTTGGATATCAAAATTTATTTAATTTTATGTACCATTCATCAAGTGAAGAGGGTCATCTGGAGAATGACTGATAGCAGTATCGGGGCACAGAAGTATCTAAGTCTGGAGGTGATGAGCACTCCTGCGGAGCAATACAATGAATCTGCAATATCGAAAGATACTATGCAACCAAAGTTTAACTTTGTAAAAAGGTTTAGAGCTGAACTCAATAACAAAAAGGAGTGGGTGAATATATCTGACGCATATAAAATTACTCAGAGTATGATAACAAGGTACAAGGATGGTTCATTAACAGAAGAAGGTACCGGGGCAGGGGTATATGGTCCGGGACTGAGATACTCGGAAGCCATGGGTGGGTAAATGCATGACTATCTTTCAGGCAGAAATCTATGATATAGAAAGATTTTCGTTCTTCAATACCACCCGCAACTACCGGAACCGGAACATTGCCGTATTGACAGGCAGCCAAGCGTCTATGGAGCCCCTCAAATCTCACTAGGTGAGGGAGTCCCTTGACAAACTAAACACACTTGGTCTGAACAATCAAGTATGGGTCCTCTGGGTTCCGTGGTATACTGGTTTTGAGGGGAAACGAAATCGCGGACAAAGTTGGTCCAGAGCACTAATTTGGTTTTGGGATGGGGACACTATCCACACTGACCACAAAAGATGATAAAGCCCACCGGGAACTACACTGGAGAGATATCCCAGGCCTGGAGTATTCCAAAGCGCTTCTTCCAAGAATCATATAACCAAAAGCGATTTGTAGAATGCATGGGTTTATCGAAGAACAATCTAAGAATTACAAAGGGAATTCTTACAGGGCATGTTGAAATATCACCTGATAAAACTGGGAGTTTACTCGAAAGAATACTACAGATTCTGCAGTGTAGAAAAAGATACTGCTACTATATACTGGAGCAATACCCTACACTAATACAGAAACGCAAAAGGGTGAATATCTAATAACGGATGGCAATATGAACACCAGAGGTTCAATCCGGCACAATAGACCTCAAGTTCACGGTGCACTATCACCGACAATAATAAAAATAGGCCCGTTTCTTTGTAACCGAGTTACAAAAGAAAACTAGGAGGATAACAAAATGCATGTAAATCAACAACACTAACTCGAAAAAATATGCGAGTTGAGCCAACTCGGCAAAATGATATCGGATCTGAGATGTAGCGTTGGGAGGTGAAAAAACTGCGCTATTGTAAATGACCCGAAAGAAAATACATGGGAAATTTTAGTTTAAAAGCTAATTCGTTTTTACTTACTGTACTTTTGTACTTTTTAAAATACAACTACATAAACTTAAAAATTGACGGCACAACCATTTTTGTTGTTAAATAGCACTAAACAAATATAATGTTTCATGAAGATGAGAACAGGGTTGATTTTGCTATTAAAGGAAATTTTATCCTTTGCAACTCGGGTACAAAGAAACGAGCCTAATGTATTATTTAGTTAAGTTTTTAGAATTTTGATTCTTAAAAGAATTTTGGGTAAAATTACGAAAAAGTTTTAAAAATTTGAAAAACTTATTTGCTAATAAAAACTGGTCTCGAGGTGAATCAAATTTTTCTGTGTTAAAAACCCCGTTAGTTGTTTCCTTAGTAATTATAAATTGAACTAAACTATTTTGTTGATCGCTGAGTTCACTAAGCATTCAACAAAGTCATTTGCTATTTACTATACTTTATAACATATATTCCATAGGTAGGCGTGTAGGTGAAGAAATTTTAACATGTAGTGAACTAAATGCAACAATTCAGTAAAAATGGGTTGGTTTAATTGTAATAAATATTTAAACAGAATGCCTAATAGAAGTGACTGCAATTTGTAATACATGCATGCATATATGTATTTTTTACGACAGGAAAATGATACAAGTACACGCACACACCCACACACACACATAAGTATGCGCGATGGATAGACATGCATACTAATAATAATGGTTTTACGCCATTGGGAGACCTGTAAAATGCAATTTTCCACGCAGCTGCTTCCAAACGCATATTGTTGCTATGTAGAAATTTGTTAGTGGCAAGCTGAAATCCCATTTGCCTAACAAAACTTTT
This sequence comes from Anomoia purmunda, assembly GCA_951828415.1. NCBI lineage: Eukaryota > Metazoa > Arthropoda > Insecta > Diptera > Tephritidae > Anomoia > Anomoia purmunda. The sequence continues at coordinate 26,123,804 of OX639996.1, read as the reverse complement.
ATGTGCTCATGTACATACATTGTATGTGTATATAAATAAATATGTAAACAATATGTGTTGCAAGTTACTTGGATATTCGCTATGCACCTAACCTCCCACACAAATGTGCAGTGTGCCTCTTCAGGGACGCCGACGAATGTCGCGCCACCGTTGTTCCTGTTTTCAGAAAGTGTCGAAGCGCTGTCGCGTGGCAAATGCAAGGCTCTTACTCTGCACCAGCACGCACACACCATACCTTACAAAGGGCCTAATTTGGCATGGTAAACGAGTCAGCTAGACTACCATACTAACAGACTTACAGACTTACAGACTAACAGTCTAATAGCATACCCAGGCTCTGCTCCGTGAGTTGATGGGAGGGGGTTAAATCGTTGCATGATTTTAGGAGCAAGGTGGGAGTTTTTCAAAAACATCGTAAATATAACAGTTACATTTCGCGAACAATTCGGGAACAAAATTTGCAACTACTAATAATAATATTTCGGAGCAGGGATATTTTTATAAAAAGGTTTGGGTATATGCAAGTTGTAAAACACACATTTTTAAATGTTTACAAAGTTGAAGGCATAATAGCTATCAAAAATGCTATATATTTTAATTTGCACTACAGATAGCAAGCGAATGTACTCATTCTATATAGATACAGTGGAAAGAGCTTTTTTTAATTTGACGGCGAAACCAAATCAGATGATTTCAAATTAAATTAAATTTTTAATTCGAACCTCAAATAAGGTTTTAGTCGTAAGTATGAACACTACACTGGGTGATTATTGTAGTAATATTTTTTTGTCACAATAATTAGCTGTCATGATATTTCTTGTCAGTACACTGAGATAATTGAACTAGCGAGCCAAATCAGCCGAAAAATTTGCGCCCTTGTTGCTGAAGGAAAGTTCTATAAAAAACTTATTACGGATATTTTTGTCTAAAGACCGTTTATAAAAAAAAAAGTACTCGTTTTTTGTGATTATTAGTTTTTCAATGAAGTTTAGTTGCCAAATCAAATTTTAAAAATACTTTGTGATTTTTATCTTTTTGATAAAAAAAAATTATCACTATTCTTCGCTTTAAGTTTCACATCATTTTTGAACGTTATAATTGGATATAAATTTTATAAATCATAATAAATGCAAACAAATTTATTTATTTCCTTATTTTATATGATGGAAAATATATCGATTATTTTGTATCGAAAAATCAACATTTAAAAATAAATATCAAACTTTAGCTAAAAAAATAGAAATCACAAAATAACGCTTATGCAATGATTTAAAATAAAAAATCTTCTAAATAAACAAGAAGATATTTTATTAAACGGGGACTGGTTCGACTGGATACTCCATCACCTATCATCTTTATAATTCATATACAAGAATCAGAATTTCTCAAACGGATCACCTGAATGCGGTGAAAAATTATTTTTGCTCGTTTTTTAATTTTTTCTGTAGGCATTAATGATGCAAACAAAAACCCAGTTGGATTTTCTGAAAAAACAAATTTTTGTTTAAGATACTGTTAATAAATGTTTTTCGTAATTTTTTTTTTCAAAGATCAATTACGAACGATCTGTGAGACCGAGTTAGATGATTCGACCGCTATTTTAATCGTCATTTAATATAGATTACGTGTAATTTTTTCCAAATAAAAAAATTGAATCTGAGTCAATTGTTTATATAATTGTTTATTACAAATTGAATTAAAACTGTCTTCTGCGCCATATTTCGAAATAAAAAAAAATCATATATACTACATTTCACGCTAAACAATATTCCGTTTTGAAAAAAATGGCCCGCAATCTGGAAAAAAGTTATTTAGCCTTGAACGTCATGATGCAGCGTTTGGAGCGCACCATAGCGTGTTATTCTTCTCTAGTAGCAACGAGAGATTCTAGTGCTAAAGAGTGGCGGGCGCATATCACCGCGCGTACGGCCGAACGTTGCACGACCGAGCGCGAGAAAATCCAACTGGGTTTTTGTTTGCATCATTAATGTCTACAGAAAAAATGAAAAAACGAGCAAAAATAATTTTTCACCGCTTTCAGATGATCCGTTTGAGAAATTCTGACCCATAATATAAACTTACTATATAACTTGGGTATTCCTATGCCGGAATGGTAGCTTAAGTCGACTTAAGTGAGGAATGAGATACCGTGTACCGGTACCGAGATACCGACAGCGTTCATTACACAAAGTTACATAAATGTGTAAAATACGTTTTCAAAAACTATATTTGGCAGTGAAGTTATCAGGACTTACGTTATAGCTTAAATATTAAAAAAAATGCATTCGGTATAATAGCTGTATTCATATAATTGGAGTTCGTAATCATAATTAAACTAAACAACTTATATTGATTTTAGGGCTCGACATGTCCACATCTAAATGAAATATACTATGTTTCAAAAAAATAACTTTTGTTAACTTAGCACTCCCCACATCACAATCTTTATTTCAATATAATTGCCAAAGTTAATTTACGGTTCACAAAATTTGCAAAGTTCAGCTTTCAAGAAGCGCTTGAGTTAAAAAAGATATACAGGCTTTTAGCTAACATTAATATCAATTCTTTCAGATAAAAATTTTAAACATATATCTCCAAACTATCATATTCGTCATAAGCCACTTTGTCGTATGGGCACACATATATGTACGTATGTATATTTATTAAATCTGAGAGAAAAACTTCAGCTTTCCAATTTGGTTTATACTGGAATCGCAATGTAGCTATATAAAAGGCATAGGATTTGTACAAAAAACTAAAAACTTATTAAAAGTTATTAGCTTTGGTGAAATTATTTATTACTTTTTCTGGTACGTTCAAATTCATAACGCTAAACCGAATGTCATGCTAGTGAAGCCGCGGGTTAAAGCTATTTAGCGATTTCAGAATTTCTGACTGTAAAAATTACATTCGTCTTAATTTTTGTTTTATTTTACTTTTTTCATTAAGTAGGGTAAAATTTAAAGAGGATTTGAATGATTTTTCGTCACCTCTTTTCAAATTTGGTTTGGCTGGCTCAAAGTCGAAGGCACTTGAACTCCTCAACAAATTTGACGCGGGATAACGGAAGTTCCTTTCAAAACACATCAATGTGAATAGATTGTACATAAAAGTACATTGTAGAATCTTAATAAACTTCTCATCGCGATTTTTAATATCGATAACGTGCACTTTCTTCAAAACCCTCTCCCTCCCCTGTCGTAGGTATATAATATAATTTCCTCCAAAATATAAATTTTTTATTTTGTTTTTAATACACAATAATATTTGCAAGCCAATCTATTAATAATACATGCACATAAGAATTTTTGTTGGCATGCACGTGCTACACTAACAACGAGTAATTTTAAAATTTTACTCACAAAATTGAAACTTTTCAATTTGATGCCAGCAAAAGCATAAACATGGATTAACAAACATGAAGATATATTAATAAGAATATAGAAATAAGAAATCAGCTTGATTTTTTTCTAAGGTATCACCTACAGCGACGTTAGGGAGCAGCGGCGGCCGCTGTTTTAAAATATTGGCAACGTTCAAGATCGTAAATCGTGTATTTGCCATTTAACGATAGCTAAATGATGATTTTAAAGTGCGCTATTTAGCTGTCAGTTGATTGTCACGGCAAAACATTGCAAATAAAAATCAAATGCGAAACGCCAACGCCAACGCCAACGCCAAAGTCAATGTGTAAATATCTTCCTCTAGACATTTCTAAAGATACACTTGTATTAGAACGAACATACAAAATACATATATATGTTTATTTGTACAGAAAGATTTTACAAGTCTGTGGGAAATTTTGGCGCTGTTGTGTTTATATTTTCTTCATTATAAACAAATTTTGTCGCTGCTGGCATTGAGCCCAAAGTGACTTTGGCATATGCGGAACTCCTCCGTCTGAAAAACATACATAAGTAATAAAGCTGAAAGAGGTTTTATATATTATGGAATTTTTATTTAAATATATATTAACTTGCATATATAAAACGACATTTTAAAAATAAGTTTGCTTTGCGAGACCTAATGATTATGATTCGGGAGTAGCATCCTTATATAACTTTTTACAAACTGAAATAAATGGCTAACATCCCCCTCCTACATTTTCGATATATTTTTAATGTTTTAAAACATCATTTGTTTCCAGAGACGTATGCTAATTGGTTCCTTTTCATTATGATGATTAATTATATCACTCGTATCTTGATGTTCTAATTCTACTTCTGCCAGTAGTCCAAACCACCTGACTTCAATAACCTATTATTTTTTTCTTTTTTCAAAGTAATATTATCATGGCAGGATCTGGTATGAAATTAACTACGATCGTTTATGAAAGCGTTTTCGAATACCCTCTTTAACGCAGTCTTACAAACTTTATCGTATATTTATATCATTTTTCGTGGTTTTTTGTTGTAGTTCCTCCCAACAGAGTATAAGTTGATATAGTTGGTAAGGAGTTGCTAGTATCCCTTTTCAAATATAGTTTCGAAACAATCCAGTTTCCGTATAACGCTATCTTAAATGCCGTACTTGTTCGAAGAATACCAATAGGTGGCGTCATAGTCGATTTATTGGTATATTTTATTTATATGAAACAAAATGACTTATGGCGTTTTCGTTTCTCGAAACTATGTTGCTCACCCTTTTCACACGGTTGCGAATTCAATCTGATGAAGCAAAATTGCAACATTCTTTACTAATATAGCTATTTTTCTGGACTATAGGTAACCTAAGTAATACAAATTTTTAACATAAGAAGGCAATTTTTTATTTCTTTTGTTGCGAAAAAAGGCTTAACATTCATAAAAAAAGAAGGGTGGGTCCCAAAAAGCTAAGGAGTATCATATGCCACCAACTTTTATCAATGATTCGACAACGGCGTCACCGACCGGGTCAAAATTTTCAATCTTCGCTTCTGTCACTTAACCTACCCATGATGTGCATAAGAAATATTATTTTTTGTTTAGAAAAATAGCATTTGTAAACAACTCCACTGCTGCGCCACCTACCGACTTTGCTTATGTCATGGGGCAGCTAAAGGCGTAATTTAAAAAACATAGTAAATCCATTCTCGTGACTTGCTAACAGTTAAAGAACGGCTTTAAAAAAATATTAGTACAGAATAGTTTACCGCTGTTTTGTTAAGCAAAAAACAACAAGTTATATTATATCAAGTTATTTATTTTAAAGAAACGAATTAGTTAAAATATATTTAAAATTGCATTAAAATATTTTTTCATAACTTTTAAAAGACACCATCATGTCGAAAAAGCATACGGATTAAAGTCGCAATTTGAATGCTCTCATCCCCTAGAACTTTTCTGCCTTCCCATTTATTTTAAATGCAAAAAGGAATTATTTTCATATATGAAATATTAACATATTACAATTAGCAAACTCTGTCGTAAGACTTTCAAAAATAATATATAGTTGTTTTTTACCATACTAACTATTTCTTTTTGTAGTTTTTCATTCCTTGAGCTTCTAGAAGGGTACATAAAAAATAGTTAGCAAATTATTGAATCATCAATTGGGTCTCCTGAAGAAAACCAGAGCTTACCGATTGAAAAATATTGGTTCCCAAACATTCTATACCATTTATGATTTATATTTTTTTTGTGCCATTTAAAATGCATGCAAAATTTTGAGCGACCCCAATTTTTTTTATAGGATACTTTATCGATATTCTATTAAAAAATCCTAGGAGCTGAGGGAATATAATTTCTGATCTTTTTTTTTGTTTTTAACCCCCCACGTTTGTATACTATTTGCTTCGGTATATATACTATGTGTTTATGAATATGTAGATAAGGTTAGGTTAGGTTGAAGTGGCTGTCACTTGACATTTATTGTCACACTTTCCACTTCTTCTTCATTATTAAACAGTTGGACCACCGATAGATTTGTTTAAGTTAACTAGAGCTTCTATCATCTATTATCAACATTAAGTCTTGATCACGTAGTTTTTCTTGTTCTATACTAAATCGAATGAACTTTCCGACATTTTAAAACAACTTATTATTCCAAGCAGTTGTTAAACAAATTTGAATAGAAATATTAAATATTTTTCAAAAGATAAACATCTGTGGGTATAACCAAAACCTGTACAACTCGTAAAATTACATTTGTCAATAGTCCTCAGATTTATATAAAACTACCTACATTCATTTGCGCTTTATAGTCTTAAAATATACAAAAAGTGGTCATGAAAAAATTTGGCAAGCAGGCAAAAAATATATAAAAATAAATAACATCATAGCTTTTAAATTTCATGTATTAATTTTATTTGTTTTAAATACTTAAAGATTTCTAATAACTTGCCGGTACAAATGTTTCTATATTATTGCTTTCCCTTTTCTCCCACTGCTTTCATAAAACTTTTCACAAAACTTTTGCGGCGCCTATACTGCCAGCATTCCATTATGGGAATTAACCAACCACATATTTCGCTTCACATCTAAATTTACGTTAATGAAATATATTAAATTGCTAGTATGTAGTAAGAAAAATATTTAATAGCCTCATCGCGTATATTCAAATTAAAGGAAATACAAAATAATAATTAGGTACATAGCTTAATTTTTGACCGGGTGCGTTATTGATAAATCGAATCGATAACTAGTCAATACTATTTTTCAGCTCGCCATAGTCAACCCGGTCTGAAGAAAAAGTCTAGGGAATTAATAAACAAGCCCAAAATATTTCCATTGCATGTAAGCCTGTATATAATGGTGGAAAATCGAGACTTTGATATTTCCATGCTCCCCAGAATTATATAAAATGGAAACAGAAAGACCAGAGCTTGTTGTAGTACCACACGAATTAGTACCATCCGAACAAAGATTACCCCTTACTAAACCCATTTTCCAATTTTTTGTTTTTCACGTATTTATCACCCTAATTATTCGTACCAGATTTAAGCGGATTTCAACATGATTTAGTAAAATATCGAATATTTTAAGATATTGCATTTGGCCCTTTTTTGTCTGAACACTACCAATTTTTAAATTATTTTTACAGTATTGAAGTACTTTAGTTTGCATGAAATTTGTTAGTGGCGTATGACAAAATATTTTTGGACACATACCTGATCTAAAGTGAGCAGTGCCCCGTCCATTTACCACGTAACCCCAATATCAAACTCGAAAAGTGGAATAAAAGCAAAACTCTTATTTATATAGAAGTTGCTTGACGAAATTGATCTACTTGGCGTATACGTAACATTGAAGTTTAAACTAAGTTAGTGCTATATTTTTTCATTTCAATTATTTTAAAAAAATATGTGAGTACAATAGAAGATCTTTTATAGTGCAATAATTATTTATAAAACAATGAGACTTAAGTTAAAAAAAGAAATTATGTCAGATATTGACGTCAATACAAAAGCTTATTTTTATTTTTATTTTTTATTTAATTGGCGCTATAACCACTTAAGCGATTTTGGTCGAACTTCTCCCACAATTTGTGGTGTGTGTCTTGGTGTTGTAATACAAATTGAGGTACCTACAGTTTTACGCCGACTCCGAACGTAAATGATGTTTGTGAGAAGTTTTTTCATGGCAGAAATACACTCGGAGGTTTGCCATTGCCTTCCGAGGGGCGACCGCTACTAGAAAAAATGTTTCTATCATTTTTGATGTTACTTGCTCCGGCCAAAATTTGAACCAGGGATAGCAAATCGTAATGTTCATAGTTATACATCAATTTCATTTGGCTAAGCCAAACATGTATCGTGTAGCGTGATTAAATACTACATCAATTTAACGAGCAGATTGAGAGTCCAACTTGCTGGAAATATTATTATTTTTTTTAAAGCGGAATGTTCAGTTAAACTGTTAATTACTTATTAAATTAATCATATTGATAAAAATAAATATTTCCTAAATAATTTAATTAAACAATACTCAATTTCGCGCATGCACTCAAACAAGGTCAGTCCTGACTTTTTGAAAGAAACTAAAAAGAAATTGATATGCATATACAGCGTCCGGCAATTGAAGAGGGCATATTTGTTAAACTACTCAAGGCAATTACAACAAGCCTTTCCTATGACAGTTCAAGAGTAAGGTGAGGCCCAAAAAAATACTCCAGTATGTACTCCATGAACAAAAAGTTTCAATGCGGTTATGCCAAAACACCTGCAAAATCATATTCGTTTTCTGAGTTCTAAAAACTATAGTTAAGTCAAAAGTTGGTCGCAACGAGGTTTCTTAAAATTATTAAAAAAAATTATAATACCACATAAAAAAATATGCACTACGGAATAGGTAACAGTTCAACTACCGCCCCCTGTATTTATGTTTGAATAGAATGTACGTGAATGTGTGTGTTGCGGCAAACAAGTTTCAAAAACTTCGCAGGTAGAACAAAGTAAGTAGCCACAGCGGATTATCCAAAAGAAAAGAATTGGATATATTGAAATACTCAAATTCATATTAATAACACTGCGTAACAAAAATTTAAAAAAACCTGCGGTCATGATTTTGTTAATAGTTTTTATTAACATTGGTAGCAGGCTTACGAACTGTGTTTTTACTTTTATATGGCCCAGTTCCAGTTGTATTAATTTAATTATTCCCCAATAAGTTTTGTTATATAAATTATTAAAACAAGTAGTTCGTTGGTTTAAATATTTTATTTCCCTTGCAAGAGAGCAAGGGCAGCTGGTTAAGTCGGGTGAGTTAATACAACCTCCTTGTGTACAACCTGATGTTGCTATTACAACATTTGGGAACAGAGAGCAACACCTTCTGCCTTACTTCACTAAAGGAGACAATCTTGTATATTGTAACAATATTTCTGGACTCTTGAGTGCTATGGCCATTCCCGAATATAATCCCGAACATTGGAGGCTTTTTATAGATAGCTCAAAAAGAAGTCTGAAATGTGTGTTGCTACACAATGATGGTGAATTTTTTATTGGGCCAACAAAGTGGGTATACTAAATACCCCTGTTTTATATGTTTATGGGACAGTCGTGCAAGAAATGAACATTGGATTAGAAAGGACTGGCCGGTGAGAGAACATATGGAGGTAGAAACAGCAAATGTGGTTCATGACCAACTGATAAGCCGAGAAAAAATCATTCTTCCACCACTTCACATCAAGCTTGGGCTAATGAAACAGTTCATCAAAGCCCTTGATAAGACAGGTTTTTGTTTCGAATATGTTTTCAAAAAATTTCCAGTCCTTAGTATGGAAAAATTAAAAGCAGGAGTCTCCGATGGTCCTCAAATTCGTACCCTTCTAAAAGACACTGAATTCTTAAACCATATGTCACAAATTGAATCTGAAGCCTGGCTAAGCTTTGTTAATATAGTCAAAAATTTTTTGGGAAATCATAAATCACCAGACTATACAAAACTAGTTGCTGATATGCTTCTCAGTTTTCGCAAACTAGAAGCTGAAATGAGCATTAAATTACATTATTTACATAGTCATTTGGACAAATTCCCGGACAACCTAGGCGATTACAGTGAGGAACAAGGTGAACGGTTCCACCAGGACATAAAAATAATGGAAGAAAGATACCAAGGTCGATGGGACGATCACATGATGGCAGACTACTGCTGGAACTTAATACGGGATTGTCCTGAGCAACGACATCATAGGAGGTCCTACAGCAAAAGTTTTTTGTAATTTTTTTGAAACTAATTAATGAAAAGAATATATTTTTTTATTTTTGTATTATTTTTATACAGGCGCGCAATAAAAATATAATTTAAATCCATATTGGTATTTTTAATTATGTTTTTTCGTAAAATATTTTAAAGTCTTTATCTGAAAAACTAGAGCCAATTCGACAATTTAGTGCAATCAATAATTATTTGCTTAATTTGATAAATTTTTTTTAACTAAGATTTTGCAAAACAAAACAGCCCTAATATTGGACATCATATTTTAAACACACCTGCTTTTGAATAAAGACTGTGCATGACCACATACATATTTACGAACTTCAACGAGTGTTTGCGGGAAGTTTTATTAAACTGTCATCAGCTTTTCTGTTCTCGTTTTTCTTTTTTTCGTTTCGTTCATTTCCAAGTCTGTTTATCCTTCATTGACTTATTCAAAATGTTATCTTTGTTAAATTTTTTTCTTATCTTAGTTCACCACCAAGGGAAAACCTCAAAATTCACTTGGAATAAATCTCCAAATAGCCAAATGTAAAACTCACTGTCAGTCCATCTATCATTCATGCTCTCCTCTCTCTCTCTCTCACTCTCCCTCACACACACACACACACACACACACGCAACACACATTTGCATTCTCTTCGCATGAAAAGCGCGCCAAGTGCTCATAACATCAAATCCAAGTATTTTCAAAATAGGTCGGCCTCTGCAACGCGTCATCAAATTTGCAAAATTAAATGACGTCATTGGTTGTGCTGTTTGCTTTCCTGTGCTCATTCGCTTAGTGTGCTTATATTTTGTGTGCATATATATGTGTGTGTGTGTGTGTGTGTGTATATGTTTCTATCTTTGTGTGTCGGTGGTAATCAGAAATTTATGAGTACGCTTCTACTTTTACGCGCATGTGTTGTGTTTTTTGGTCTCTTTTTGTTGGACGCGCTTCGAAAACACCTTGAATAATGTGTGGCATGTGAAGGCATTTGATTACTCACTGGAATCTTTATTTTTTCCTGATTAGATTAATGCCATTGAGAAAATGCTTAACACTTACGATAAAACATATCTACATATGTACATGCACGTGTATATTTTTACTTACGCAAGTATGTACATTTGTAAATGTTTTGGCTTTGCAGAGTCAAAACTAACTCACATAACTACAAAGCATTACCTATTGTACCTCTTTTAACATTTTAATTCAAAATTGGAGCAATTACAGACTACAAGTGTAAATATGTACATACAACTACTGGGTAAACTATCCCTTAAGCACATACTACTTATGTAATCGAAACTTTTTTGAATAGTCAACAATATGACCTGCAGAAGAGCCATGGAAGTGTACTCATAATAAAGTTGTATTTATGGGGAACTTAAAAACACAAATATCCATCATCTGTTATGCATAGGTCAATATTTTTTTTCAGTGGAATTTTAAGGGCAGAATCGCATGTAAACGGTTCAAAAAATGGATTTTTTTTCATAAATAAAACCTGTATTCAGAAATAGCGCTGCAACATTTTAGATATTCCAAAAACCGGCAGAAATATGAATATTTTCGTCCCGCGGTTACGCGGCTCTTACCGTCATGGGAAAACTTAGAACGCGTTTTCCCAAAAGTCCTGTTTTTAAAACGGTATTCAAACTTGCAAGAGAACCACTCAACCGGCTTGCACAATATTTTGAACACATATGCAAAAAACAATTGTCTAGTCATTAACTGATTTCCTTTATGTCAAAAAAAAAATTATTAACATTTTGTTAAAAACAATTACGTTAAAATTCGAAATTTTTTTCTTGATATTCCAAAAACAACAATTTTTTTTTAACCAATCTGGCAAGGACTAGTAGAGGCAAAAAGCAAACTTTTTTTTGTTTTTCCCTAGAAAAAATAAAACAAGTTTACAAAATGTTAAATTTTTTTACCGCGACTATTCTATATAAAATTCCAATATAAAGTTGGCCGCTGAATCCTAATATTTACCCAGAATAAAATTTTTATTTTTCCAGATCAGAAAAACCGATAAGTCACTTTCACAATTATCTCTCAATATATGTAGTCGACCGATAATTTGAATGTGCAACATTTTTTAATCGGTACATTGATTTTGAATCACTCTACGAAACATCTGTCACACGTTTAGCTCCTTTATAATTTCAAAAATCAAACAAATTGTCTGGCCTGCGACATTTTTATTTAAGATGCTAATATTAAATGGGCAGCTGAGTCCGAATATGTACTCTGAATATGAGAAAGTAGAACAGTATTGCTGCTAAATATAGATTTTCCAGATCTAGAAAATAGATAAGTCACTTTTACAATTATTTCTCGATATGTACTTGGGCGCTTTAAAATTCCTTTTTTTCATATAAAGCTCATACAATTTCCAATCATTTGCATGCAAAAATTTACATGGGTCGCTTTTAAATATTTAATTTGTAATAACTGTTACATTTTCTGTCCAATTAATTTTGTTACTTATTATAATTATGCTTCATATTTTTTTTGTAATGGAATTCTCTTTCAAACAGATATTTTTAATTACTTTTTTAAAAAGTTTATTCGCTAAAATGAGCAATTTTCGAAAAAGCTTAAAAATTACCTCATTTTTTGCATATAGACGCCGGTAACTCAAAAAGTACTATTCCGATTTACGCAAAGGATATATCCGGTTAAAGAAGTTGAATGTAACCTTTCTAAACGATTTTATGCTATTCTATTCTAGATTTTTTTAGCAATAACTGCAAAAGGAGCTCAAAAACGGGGTTTTTGCTTATATTTCGAAACCGCTTCTTTTGAAAAATAAATGAAATTCACTTTCGTGTTCAGTCTAAAAAATTTATCTAAAAAAAGTAATCTAAAAAATTAGTCTAAAAAACTTTTTTCAACGAGGTACCACTAATTTATCAAATATTTTTAAACAAGGGCACTTCTTTTAGATTTTTGAAAAGTATTGAAAACGAAAGAGAATCAAAACTCATGGGAACATGTCGTACTGTAGTCTGGAGAGAAATCTGATGAGGATATGGGGATATCTACCAAATGTGAGCTATAGTGTATACTGCTTTGAGTATAGTAGTGTTTTTTTCAATACTTTTCAAATAAAATATAAATAAAATCAGTCCAAAAGTTATTAAAATTGTTTGCTATTTTATTATTTTATTCAATAAATATAATACCTTTGTTATCAAAAAGTAAAGTGAATCGAACAAAAATACTACGGTTTTTGAATGTAAGGGAAATTTCATGCCTCAAAATCCCCTATGTACACGTAGTTCTTGAGACCAACGTAAGTAAGGCACCCTCTACGCAAAAACGCCACAAGAAAATAGAAAATAAAATGAAATTTGAATTTTTGGGTCCCTCTTTTTCAACCGTGATAGGAATTAATATATTTAATATTCCCCATATATTGAGATTACCCTCTTTCTCGTACTCACAAATGGCGTTTAAAATGGGCAATTATTTCAGGATAAAAGATAGTCCTTTAGTTTTGATTTTCAAGAAAATTTATTCATAACTTACGCCTAAAACTAATAGAAGATGAATATACTTTGAAAAGCAGTGATTTTGTTTTTCGTTTTCATTGTATTCTATCTGCTCATTAGTCAACCAAAAAAATATTATTTTCTCAATACAAACGCATCTATCGCCAAGAATTTTCTAATACTCTACAATCCGCGGATTAAAAAAGTTTGCTGAAATTTTAGAATTTACAAAGAAGTATTATTATTGGAATGTTTTGCCTTTCCAGAGTACATATCAATGTCTGTATTTATAAATATAATTCATTTTACTACTTTGCAACTTCCAACAACCGTAACCTTGTTTTTAACCAGAGTATAAAGCAGTGGCCTATGAAGTTTGGAGTCTGCGCACTGCTCGTTAAATTTCCTTGATACGCCAGAAATTTCGATGTGCGAGCAAACAAAAAATTGTTTTTAGTGCAATGCATGGAAAACGCAAATAAATACAAATTTGACTGTCTACGGGATTTTTTTTTAATATCAACAAACTCTCTTGTGAATTTGAAGCTTGTTCGTGTCGTTCAGCTGTCTTGCACGCTATCATCAAAATTTCAAGTATTTCCTTTGCACACGTGCCGTATTCCTTTTATTCCTGATAGACCGTAGACCGTTAGACAGTTGACAAATAGCGCTCTGTGCACGCCGCAGTAATTCATGCTTACAAAATATTCCACGATTTTTTTTGCGCTTATGCTTTATGTCATTTTCTTTTTTCATTTCGAGTATTTTTTATACTAATTGTACTACTCTGTTTGTGTAGTTTCTGATATATTTGTATGTATGTCGCATTGTTTGTCTAACTGCACCTACGTCCGTTAAGTCACTAGAAGTCTATTTATTGTTTTTGTGCAAACATTTTATATCTCGTTCGTTACTTACGTATCATTACGTACGTGTGTGTGTGCGCGCTATACCATACGTTTATTTCATTTCGTTTTGTATCAAGGGTTTATTTTTATGATTTGCTTGTTTTGTTTCTTTTTCACTCTCTCTTTACTCTTCACATTCTACTCACGTCATTCTGTCATGACCTTTGTAACGGCGACTGTATCCCCTTGGCTTTAGATAAACGCCCATCGTTGTCTCCATCGAGACTGTGTCATCGTACATGAGCCTCGGTATCCTTGCCATCTCGCCACTAGGCATACCAGCCAAAATGTCAGCATCCTTTTTGTGCGCTACACGAGTATTGCCGCCTTTGTCTGAACTGTGAAATGGATTTATAATGGTGTCCTTTGTCAGTGGCATTTTGACGTGCGACGTCGGCCAAAACCAAAAGGAAATGTAAATTATACTTTTTGCACATACAGTTTGTATGTACATTTTTCAATATATTTCCACGTCATTTACAATAAAAAAATGTAATATTTTGAAACATATATATATGTATATATAAATGGCTAATGTGTTAATAAACTTGAATATTTCATTTTGAATTCTCTTCGAGGCAATTCGATGCTTCTCGCCAGTGAGTGTATTATAATTTTTACAAAGAAGTGGCTATATATTTTAAAGTTTGAAGATATACATAAGTAATCTACATATACATACATATATGACTACCAATATGCGCACTAGGGTGCATCGCTCTTTGTACTAAAAAAATGGTACTGTTTTTCTATCGGAATTATAAAACTCATTATATTTTAGTACTTCCAACAAAATAATTCGGAAAAATTTAAGGATTTGGACAGATTTGAAAGTAGCTCCAAAAATGGAGTTTTGTATAAATCAATTACTTATTTAAATTTTGTTTCAAAAAAATCACATCACTGATAGGCAGTTTAAGCTAAGAAAGTCTTCGTAAAAAATATGGTAACACTAGATTTGATGCTAGACCTATAAAGTATCATTTGAAAGATATTTGTCACACCTTTTATTTAATAAATCTATTTCCATCCAAATTTTTCACCAAATTTTATACTTAGCGAATAGGATGCAATATTTGGCAATACCAAAAATTTGGTCTTCTGTAGTTTTGAATACTTTTACAAAAGTTTAAAAAGATTTTAAAATTTTACAATTCTAAATGAAGTCATCATTTTTGTTCCTAATATCATGCAACTACATTTACATATGTATATTAGGGTGACTCACAAAATACTTTATTGATACTACCACTAAATCTGACCTTTGGGCAAAAACTAGGTACCCGTTTTTTTAATTTTTTTTAAGTTTACCCTTCCCTGCAGTGCTTTAAAAATTACTCTCTTTGCCATTAAAAAACGTTCAGTTATTTTTACAAATTTTTGCAAAAGTTGATAAATAAAAATAATTATTTGTTTATGCATTCGACCAAAATGCGAATTCATTAATTAAATAATATCGATTTGTAAGTGAGTTCAATAGCAATTTTGGAAATTAAAAATGTAAGTGTATATTTCTTGGTCGTAGATACAAATTTTTGTATACCATCGCTACCATGTCAAACTATCGAATTCTAAGAGTATTGCAATTTATATTAAATTTGTTGTCTCTAACCGCCATAATGAAAGTAGATACTCGTTTTAACACTGCTTGTATTTGTGAGGCACATTTAGGGTATTCGCAGTTTCTTGTAAAATGTGTTGTAATGGATATTACCTGGTAAACTGGAATATTTTGTAATAGAAAAATTAATAAATTAACAAATCTAATGTTACCTTGGAATGTTTTACATATCCAATATATTCAAACTAATAATTAAAATTTTAAATTGTAACCTTTATAATGTAAAAATTCTATAGAATTTTCTAAACTACTACGTGATATCTTTACAACACCTTTTACAAGGAGACAGTAAGTACCCTGATTATGGTTTTCAACTTTGTTTTTATTATCAATTTTAGAACTTCACTAACACATAAAAGATTCATAAAGATTTTATATATATTATCACGACGCTATGATGAGCAGCTCAGTTTTGAAGCTATATATATTTGATTGCAAAATTTTAGCTCTTGGACTTCGTTAGCTCTTTAGCCCAAATTGTAATTGTGCTTATTGACGTAGCCATTAAGAGCGAAATTATCATTGTCACTGAACGAAATTTGAACGAAAACATTAGGATATATTTTAATATGTGTACATCTGTACAGTTTATCAGAGGCAAAAGTCCTAACTCAAGCCCTGGTATCAATTCATCGCAACCAAAATACCCTTATTGTTGAATTTTAAGCAGATTTACTCAAAGATATAAATTTACTTTAGGATCTTCTGCTTTTCCGGCAGAGGGGAAAATTTATATACATTGGAACGAATTTCCGTCGTTCAATATTCAATATCGGTAGCAATTCCGCAGAAAGGAAAATAAAAAGTGTCATCAAATGTAATAACTTTTATTTAATTTTAATTGGCTGGTTGCTGAAACTTGTTTGGCATTGCCAACTGCACGATCTGTCATGGGGGGTATGTGAATCCCAGTTTACGTGTAGACTTTGTAAAAATTTTTGCAGCTAAAAGCTATATTCAAAAATTTGTGTTTACGAAAGCATATTCTAAAAATTTTTCCATAACTATATATATATTTATTTATATTTTGTTATTATATTTAACTCTTTCAAAAAAATTGTCTATAATTTTGGTAAAGTGGCAGCTCTTTTATATACTGCTTTAAAAAGGGTCTTGGAAATATCGAAAAATATTTGCAAAGCTAAGCATATAGTATATATATTATCACTCCAACCCTAGACTATTTAAGAAGTTTAGCACATGCTACCCTCCAAGTATGTTCCAGATTTTGAATGGAGATGATAGTCACTCGCAAAGGTGTGTGAGTTATGACTTATACCTTGGCGTTTCGTCAGCCAACCCACAAAACCTACAATCCGCTTCTTTAGCTAGCCCCATCTTACAAAGATGTCATCTTAATTTGGAGTGGCTTGTGAGGTAACCAGAAAGAGATCTTAAAATCCCCCAGCTGAGATTCAGAAGTCATTAAGAGATCTTCCGGGAGGAAGATATGAACCCTTGGCATTGAGCCAGTGAGTTGCGAACCGAGACTCCTCCAAACTTCTTATTACTTCAGCTGTGCAACCCTTAGATGTTTCATAGCAAGCCGCTGAACCATGCAGATGTAGTTGGGCCACAAATTGTGCAGCAGCATCAGCTCAGTCATTGCCCTCAAACGCCTCATGGCCCGGAATCCACCACAGCGATACATTGTTGCAGGTGGCCAATTGGTTCCGGAGGTTTTTCCACTCATTCATAAGTCCCGACGTCAATAAAATTGCATCTAAGGCCTTTAGTGCAGCTTTACAGTCCGATATTATATACATTCTGATCACATTTTTCTCCAGCTTTTGCTTATTAAAAGATAAACTTGTGAGCATGATATCCAAGATTTTGATAATGGGCCGCTAGGATAAGTATTCCCAAAATTCGCCTCTCTTCATGCTATGTGTATCGTGTAAGCTGCCAAACAAGCCTCCATCTCAATGGAAATGGTTGAATGGCTTAATGATGCCGGGAGCGTCCGTTTGGCAGGTTACCATCGCTCCTGAGATGCCCACACAAACCAAACGGTGGAGTCTACCCACAGTAATCCCGGTACTAACTTGCTTAATCTTGGCAGGAGGTGCTTCGTTTTGATATCGTACACCTCTGGACTCATTCGCTTTGCTTCTTTATCCAGCTTGAAAAAAGCAGAAACTAACGGCGCGGTTGTTGAGGTCAGTATCTTAAATACTTTCGAAATTGTAATACAAATTTAAGTGACGATTTTCAATCAAACCCAACTTAAATAGTTTTTTCAGCCAAAAATGCACGATTGAAATCTATTCATTCCTTATTTGGAATCAAATTTAAGCAACGATATGTGATTACATAATCTGCTATTATTCCTAAGCCCGTCTGAAGAACATATTTCAAAGATTATATAACTAAGGATACTAATGGAAATGAATACTGTAATTTAAATATTTACATTGTGATAACAAAAAATATTCAAATGATTATTTGATTTCCTCAATATGTGCAAATGGTATTTACATAACCGCAAACAATTGACGTCATTAGCTTACGTGCTATCAATCCTTCGCTCACACTTCTCAACCTTGTCGTCAATGAAAGCGTCTGCCGATTGCCAAATCAAAAACCACCTACATATATTACTCGTACTCCTACAAAATGGAAACAAACAGTCATTTGAGTGGGGGCGTATTTGTAAGTCTGAAAATCTATTTTCAACTCTACGAGTATACAAAAAAGCCGCAATTCAACCGATTAACTTCAACCAGGCGCTCGCTCATCCTCTGTCAGCTTCCTATTGAGTTTCCTTGCAATTAAGTCTTCCATTTGCCAACAATAGTTCAGAGGAGCGGTAGAAATAATATGGGAATGTTCTTGTACTAATACACGAACGTATTGTACTCGTAAGTTTATGAAATTGAAGCTGTAAATAAATAGAAATCACGTATGGATGTATGTAACAAGGAAGGCGATATTTTTACCTCCTACACAATTCAATAAAAGCCGGCTTTCGAAGATTTGTAGATTTGCCAAAGTAGAAGTGACGAAATTCTCCTACACATACACAAACCTTCTCAGAAATTTACCATTTGATTTGCCATATATGTACATACCACCATTGACATGCGTACATACATACACTAACTTTTTGTAAAATAACCTTAAACATTTTGACATTTTCTGATTCTTTTTTTTTTGGGTTTGCAAGATTTACGGATTTTGGTAAGTGAGTATTTGTAATTTTAATGGGTGACTGAGCAAAGCATCATGTTACAAAATGTCAAATACGGAAGGAGCCGCCTTACATTTCCATTTGTTAAGGCAAAATTTGGTACGACAAAATTTGGTTGTGCGTGCATAGTTAAATTGTGTAAAATGGTTTTGGGATGAAGAATTCAGCAAAAAATAAAAATATGTTCATCCATTTCCACTTTTTACTTTTTGCTACCCGTCCTTTGGACTAGTAATACACCAGCAAAGCAAAATATTTGGATTTATTTTTTAAATTGGTAGAATAGGCGGATGCAAAAGTTGTGAGTTTTTCATTGAAGGGCACCAGTTTTTTATTTAGTTATTTAAAATGGAATGATTGAAACAAAGTTTAGGGCATGGTTCTTTTAGATGTTGTATAAGTTTTTGGATTGTTTTTTTTTTTTTAATAAATAAATGGCATTTTATAAAAATTAAATTAATAATAAATAAAGCGTGCCCAAAGTTGTACTTATGTACTTATTTTTATTTTTTACAAACTTTTAATTTTCAAGAAACAGACAAATACGCTAGGAAAGTCCCTTAAACTGGTATTATGAAATTAATTGTAAACAAATTTATTACACCATCTACACAATCTGTTGACAAATGAGGCGTTTCCAAACTCCATAGAATCCAAACGTGTTCACTTTTTACCAAAAAAAACACAACAACACCTAACGCTTTGGGTAGTTTTCGATCCATTTGTATTCACTTACATTCGTTCAAATACAAATTAAAGACTTCTATTTTTTATTCATTTGGAAATCTTAGGTATCGGAGAGTTTAATTCAATGCTGAGCAGCAGCCATTTCTCGTCTGTTGATGGTACTTTTCTGGTCATGTCTCGAGTAATGAGCCAACTTTTTTCATACATACATGGCAGAATACATGGCGAAATCGTACATTTCATAGTTTTTTCAATAATGACAGTGTGTGGTTTATTTATATGTAGAATAATTCGGAGGTATGAGAATTCAAAAGTTTAGCTTTCGTACCATTATGCGAATTATTTTGAAACTTTATTTAATTTTGCTTTGGAAAAAATTATCTTACTGGAAATAATTATAAGCCGAGATAATCGCCAGTGTTTTGGTCAATATATAACAGCAGTACGTCGGAAACAGAGATCTTTCCTAGAATGCCAAATAGTATCGAACCGTGCTATCGTTAGTAGCAATTCGGAGTTGTATATTTTTGTAGCAAATTTACAGAAGTAACTTATTTTTGCAACAACACAAATTGCCAGCATGGAAGATAGAGGAAGAGGAATAAAAAAAGCGAAATTAAAAAAACGTAAACAGGTTAGAAGAACTATTAAAGAAAGAAATGACTTAAGTCACACAACTTTTTTGAAGAGAATTGCAAAAAATCTGTTATTTATTAAAGAAGAATATTAATTTCGTACATTCACATATTGAAAATAAAAGCTTTTTTGTTAATCTTACTTTTCGCTAAGTATGACGATATTTAATTTATTTGGAACATACATATTTCCTAATCTACTTTTAAGTCGAAGATGCGAATGTGGTTATTTTTTTCAGATTTTTTCTACCGTAGAACCAGAAATTTGAAGAGTGAAATTTCGAAGACATGAATTTTGTAAGATAGAGTTTCAAACTGCAGAATTTTGAATAGGAAGAATTAAAAAAACAACGTAATTTAAAAAAACACGTGGTAGAAATAAGTAAAAATAGTGCTAGAAGTTAGTAGTAGCATTAAAAAAAAATAGTGGTAAAAATTAGTAGTACGTACCATTAGTCGAAATAAGGGCAGAAATTAGTAAAAGTAGTGGAAGAAATGAGTAAAAATAGCGGTACAAATTAGTAAAAAATAGTAAAAAAACAGTGGCAGAAAGTAGTAAAATTATTGGTACTATATAGCAGTAACATTATTAAAAATAGTGGTAGAAATTAGTAAAAATAGTGGCTGAAATGAGTAAAAGTAGTGGTAGAAATTAATAAAGCGATTATGATGCGACTTTCGTAATGAAGCGAACCCAAACTCAGATAATAACTTTTTTTGGTAGCTTATTTAAGTGAGCGCAAAATAAAATTTTAGGAATATTATTAATACACATATTATTTTATTATCGAACAAAAGGCGAGGTAATTGAAAACGAAGCCAGTGTAGGTAGAGGGAACGAATATATGTACTAATATTCAAGTTCAAATTTTTGGTCAAATGTACTCATGAAGTTATTTTATATGATATATCTAGTTTATTATCTATTGTTATTCATTCAACCTAATTCATACAGCGGCAGCTTATAAAAGTTGTTTTTTTTTATACCATAAATAAAGATGAAGAGATTTTGCTCTTCACTGTCCTTGCATCTAAAAAAATAAAAGCATTTTTAAAGACCCTGATTAAGAATTTTTATAATGAATGTTATTATTTTTATCAGTAAATGAAATACTTTCATATCATTAATACATAATTTCATACTCGTATTTATCGCATATCCAAAAGTGCAGATATTTTTAAAAAAATATACATAGAGACTATTTCAAAAGTACTCCGAAGCCAAAATTGCGAATTAAAATCAAAGAAGTAAAATTTAAGAATGTTATGAAGTTACTTTTCTCATTATCCTCATCCACTTTTTTTGGTATTTTCGGAAACTTCTATGCACGTTTTTAGTCAACCAAGTGAACAGGAATTTCTTTCTTGCATAAAGAACGCATAGCCATAGAGAAAAACCAGCAAAAACATAGAGTAACACAAAAAGCAATGCAATCAACCATGGGACTACATGCAGAGTAGCAGCAAGCAACCACAAACTAAGAAATTTTCATTCATGCAGACTCGAGCTCTGGCCAAGCACGTCATCGGAACAGCATGGCGCAATCAGTTGGAGAAAGTGCGAAATTGCGAAGGAATTACAGAGGCTGCATAAAAAGTTAGAAAATGAACGAAAAATGGTAAATGAGGACAAATTCACCAAAACAAAAAAAAAACGAGATTTCACTACTTTATAAGCTGGCGTAAAATATTGGATGGGCATAAACTTATCTAATGGGGATTAAGAGTTTCAAGAATGCTATTGCAAAGAAAAATACACTTTTTGTTTGTCAGCTCTATAAAATTTTATTACTTTTCTCTAATAATACTGTTAGTCGCTGGGCCGAACTTGTAAAGATATAAAATTCCGCAATTAAAATTAATTCGTTCAAAACTGTCATTAAAAGAATAGATTAATACAAAAAAAAGCAAAAAATAAAATAAGAAATGCGTATTTTCTATTTTAAAATTCTGCGACTAATCATAGCGGTGCGTGGTCTGAGAATTGGGAACTGCGGAATTGTGTGTGTGTTTCGAATCATATATAGTAAGTACATACCTATTCTCGCTGTGTTTTCCTTGCCCTCTAGGTTTTTGTTGGTTTGCGGTCAGGTTTTTTGCACTGCGTATGAACAAAAGTTTTTGGGCGTGAGAAAAAGGATGAGCTCACATTTCGTAATAGCTTACTTGAAATACTTCATTATTTGACACACTAATACGAAACGCCAAGAAGTTCTGAACGATTTGAAATTAATTGCTTATCCAATTTAAGATTTGACAATTAATACATATATGCGAAAATTGCAATTGTAACTAAAGTGTTGGATAAAGATATAAATATTTTTTATTTCGGAAACGGAAAGTAAGTGTTTTAAACTATTATACCTAATTAGTATGTGGTAAAATAGGAGATAACAGATATTAATTGTTTCAGTTATTTGATGAGAAATATTTTAAACATTGGGCAATAACTGTTATCAAGCAGCGAAAAAGAAATAACTGTTAAGAAGCAGCTTTATCGTTAAATTGCAGTCTTGAAGAATATTTCTTATTTTCACGGAAATTGTGGGATTTGTGAGCGCTTTGTTTTTTGTAGCAACAATTAAAAAAGATATTTGAATTTAGTTAAATTTACCAGTGATTTGAAAAATCGCAAAATATTTCAAAAGAAAGTTGCCACCCCTTAAAATCAAACTTATTTAATTAAAAAGTTAACTTAAACTTATGAGTTAAGTGAAATTTTGCGGTATGAAGTTAAAAAAGTTTACTTTTTATACAATTTTTGGAGAGGGTTGCCACCTGTTTCAAAATTAAATACAGTTATATTACTAATGGAAGTCGAACATTAGAATGCTGGTGATAAAGGAAAGAGGTTTAAGAAAGCTTTATTTCGAAAATATTTTAGGGGGGCGTTGCCACCTTATCAAAAAATAAAATATAAAAATTAATTAATAAGTTGACTCAATTTGGTTAACAAGTTAACTGAGATATTACAATATTAATGTGCAACGAAATTGATACGAGCACATTTTTTAAGGGAGATGCCACCCCTTTTTTATACCTTTCATGAGAATGAAATGGTATATTAAGTTTGGTCCGATGTTTGTAAGTGCCAGAAGGAGAAGAGATAGACCCATCAAAAAGTATACCTAAATGATCAGGACGATGAGCTGAGTCGATTTAGCCATGTCCGTCTGTCTGTCCGTCTGTCCGTCTGTCCGTCTGTCCGTCTGTTTGAACGCAAACTAGTCCCTCAATTTTAGAGCTATTTTGATGAAATTTGGTGAGCAGGTGTCGTTGTACAAATGATTAAACATTTGTCGGAATCGGCCAGATCGGGTGACTATAACATATAATACAACCGATTATTCAGATATTGAATTTTGCGCCATAACTCCTCCATTTAAGCAGCTAAAGGCTTGAAATTTTGCAGAAATATCAGCCATTATTAGCTACGTATCAGTATTGAAAATCATGAAGATCGAAGAAATATAACATATAGCTCCCATACAACCGATTGTTCAGATATTGCATTTTGTCCCATAACTCCTCCATTTAAACAGCTAAAGGCTTGAAATTTTGCAGAAATATCAGCCATTATTAGCTACGTATCAGTATTGAAAATCATGAAGATCGGAGAAATATAACATATAGCTCCCATACAACCGATTGTTCAGATATTGCATTTTGCACCATAACTCCTCCATTTAAACAGCTAAAGGCTTGAAATTTTGCACAAACATCAACCATTATTAGCTATATATTAGTATTCATCAAGATCGGAGTTCACAGTGTAAATCGGCAAGATAAATTCAGGTCAAATATTTATTGCGAAAAGAAATAAGCTCAGCGCAATATCACATGAATCATAGCGTTAAACGTTTGGGAACTATTTACGGATCTGATAACTGTTTTCAAAGACCGACATATGTAGGTCTTACATATTAATACTTAATTATTTGTATTTTTTAAATGTTGAATATCAAGCGTCGATACGATATTAAAAATATTCAAAAACCATTCCCTTCTTAAAACATAGTTCTTTTTAATTACATAAGGAAAAGCATTAAATAATTTATAACAATGCCTTTACTAGAATTGTTTTTATTGATTTGAAGGAAATTTTCGCTTTTAACTATAGGTAATACGAAATTGTAATACAATAACACGTTTTTTACTATTCTTCCATTCATGAAAGGTATGAAGCCTTCGGCATAGCCGAAGACAGCGCTGTTTTTACTTGTTATTTAATAAAATTTTATTGGCGAATTAGCTGAAATGCTGCTAATACTTATATTACAAAAAAAAAGGTTCAGGATAGCTTAAGTTCGAAAATATTTACAAAACAGTAAAATAAATAAGTAAGTCCAATGAAATATTAAAGCTCAGTTTTAAGCGAAACTAATCAAAGAAAGCTTCATTTCAAAAATATTTTTTTAAAAACGGTTGCCACATATTAAAAAGATTAGTTTAATTCAATTAACAAGCAAACTGAAATATTACAGAATTAGTGTTAAACGAAAAGGTGTATGCATTTAAGAGAGTTGTATCTTTTCTAAAATGTTGGCTTCAATTTAATTTAAAAAAAAACCGAAATTCTATATTTTGGTATCAAATTACAAAAGGTGGAGATATTGAATTTTAAATCCAATTAAATTAATGTGACCTGGTGGGGGTTTTAGAAGTCTCAGTCTTGAAAACTGTTTGAAGGGTTGTCAACTGTTTGAAAAATAAAAATAAACTTTTGGAAAGTAGTTTGTAGAAGATTGCCAAATTTCCAATATTTTAGAAATATATTCTTTCTTAAAACTACATAATGTATGTATACCAATGTTAAATTGATACGAAAACCAAAAAACTTTCTTAGGGCATATTTTTGAATAGAGTTGCCACCTATACAGTTAATTAAAACGTCTATACACAATATATACATATATATATATATCTTAATAGGTGAAAGACTAGCTACGAAAGGCAAGTTGTTCCTGATACTGACACAAATATTGCTCACGTCTTGAGAAAGAATTGGTCAGGGTTCATCATTATTGATAAGCCGATCCGGATGATTAGCAAAATTCTTTAGCATTCCCTCTATGAGATTGAGTTTCCTTCGCCGAGTAAAAGCTAGTAGTTATTGTGTATTATTATTTGTATACGAATGACAAGTTCTAGTTTAAGTTGCTTTATTGTTTATAAGATTTGCAACACTTAAATTACAGTTCTACAAATTTTTGGTAATAACTCGCCCCCAGCGCCTCCTGGCGGATACCTTTCTGCAACAGCATTTCTGTGCTCAGTAACATTATACATAGTTCGATTTAGATTGTTTTTACTTGAAGCTTTTCATAAATACGAGTGAACATAAAAATACAAATTTTCAAGTGTGGTTATTTTTAATTAATATTTGTGGGTAGGTAACCCTGTATTATAAATAGTCGACTCATTGAACTTTTTGTTTCCTCTTTTGCTACACAGGCTTGTACATAAAATATACACATACTATTATTTAGTAAAAGCTATTAGCATGCTTCGTTAAATGTCGATTGCATTTTACTACCAACGGCAAGAAAAATCAGAGCCTACCATACTATAATAACGCTTTCTTGAGTTTTTGGCTAAATTCCAAAAGAAAAAGGTATATAATGCAGTTAATGTGAAAATTTGCAAATATAAAATATAGTATGTACAGAGGAAACATATCTACATGAAAACAGGGTGAAAGCAGAAACAATCTACATGCATACATATTTATACCTGAATACAAAGAAAAGAAAGAAATACGAAAAATCATATTGGCGGGCGGGCGTTACTGAACGATAGCCGCGCATTTGCATGAACGCCGCCATAGAGTGTCCGATTGGCCAGCCTAGCAGCGTTGTGCAGAAAACGGCAATAAGTGATTACAATCTCACTTTTGTGTATGTAAGTGTGTATGATCGGTTTGGATATGACGTCATATCTTGAGCATCAATAAAGTTCGCCATTGTTATTATTAGCAATCACCGGGATATTAAACAAATTCAATTCTGATCTGCCAGCTGGGGCAAAATGTAAAGGCGCGATTGTTTATATCCGCGTTGATGTAGAGTGTGAAAAGATATTTCGAGCGATGCACATACTAAATGTTTATAATAAGTTGTAATATGTATGAATTACATATAAATATGTACATTAAGAAGTCTCACGCTATACAAAGCTACTTTTCGAACCGAATAATGAAGCTTTTTATATTTTACAAATTCTAGTAATTATTTTGCCTCTACTCGGAGTTAATCCTAAAATGCATCTTGGTCCATATATACATAACTCTATATCTATGTACATATATCGCGTTTTAGATGACTAGAACATGCACTGTCGAATTTTTCTTCAAAGCTGCAAAACGATCTATATAAAATTTGTTAACTTTTTTTTAATATCACTCTTTCACAATTTCAGCTTTTTTGATTTTAACCTAAAATTTTTTAAATCAAATTTTTTTATATTGAAAAACAAATGCTCTGAATATATATGCCTTCAATCAATATTTTAATTGTTATTTTTTATTTCTTGATAAAATTAAGTTAAAGAAATAAGAGTTGTAAGTTTTATCGCCTGATTACCTGATAACTGTTATTCGGGGGAAATATTTTCCCGATAACTGCTAAGCCGGAAAAACATTTTTTCAGTTGCCAATGACAGTTATTTTCCTTCATTTATCTTTTACGTTGTCTGATAATTGGAAGATAAAGATATTGATGAGATATTGGATAGAGAAGAACATAACATATATAAAATACATATAAAACACTAACGGAAAATAATTGATATTTTGATAATTTTTGGATTGCGATTCAAATGTCTGATAATTGGAAAATAAAGATATTGATGAGATATTGGATAGAGAAGAACATAACATATATAAAATACATATAAAACACTAACGGAAAATAATTGATATTATGATATTTTTTGGATTACGATTCAAATCCGATTTAAAACAATTTGAGGTTTTCTATAGTGTTCTACTTGTGTTCTTCGGTCGAAAATGTCGCCCAAAGTAACCATGGAATGCAGGCTCTGAACTTACTCGGGTTCAACTATTCCGTTACGGTGCTGTTTGTTCCTAGGCACAGAAACATTCCCAGCCACTGCATGGCGAATAATTTCGAAAGAAGAAGGATTGGAAATATCCATTGTCACCCGCTTGTCATATTATCAGATAAGCTCTCATTCGTTATAACCGCTCCTCTCTCACACTACTAGTCGGTGGCAAAGGAATCCACTTAAATTCACCAACGAACTAACTAGTCGGGACAATAACTGAGCACACCATGAAGTGAGGTTGGAAACGAGTTTTATCGCAGTTGCCGGACGAAGAAGACGAAGAAAAAGTAGAGAGCATTGAACACTATATCTGCCGTTATTTCGCCGTGACCGAGAATCCCAACTAATTCTTCAAAAAATATTTTTTGGATTGCTTAGCCGCCCCGAATTCATGAACATTCTCGATTTTTGTGCCATAGGTATAAGACACTCTCAATTTCTACGATAAAGAAGGAAAGAAATGGCTTAATCCAGCGATATCTTACCCGGTTTTTATTTTTAGGCTAAGTGTACCCTGTAATCTTACACGGTGGCAGTCGCCCTAACTTAACCTAACCTTGTGATGTGCTTAGAAAATGTGAAATACCTCAACAAATTTTTAAATATTAAGGTGCTGCTTAAATATGGTAGTCCCTACATCGATACTCCTGTAGTCGAAAATATTACATATCCATACATTTTGGTTCGGATTGGAGATTCTTAAGGCATGCCACACAGTGGTCAAAGTTCAGATTATCCTAAGAATCGCGCTAGATTAGAATCTATTATGAACTCCAGTGGGGTCCAAAATCTATATGTAATATTTTTGGCAATGGTATTACCCAATGAGGGTATAGATTAGGTTAGGTTGCGTTAAAGTGACTGCTCCTAGGAGCTCACATAAACCCTCTGGGTTCCATTGTGTAACCACAGCACAAAAAGAACAGCAATTATTTGTCTTAATTTGTCCATGAATTCCCATTGGGCAGTGCCCTGTTAGCACCACCATAATCAATGAGACCTGTGGCTTGGATAACCGTAGAAGCTCTCGTGACCTCCTCCGGTCTACCACTGGGCAAAAGGACTTCACGACTCTACATGTTCTAGTAGCTGACCAGCGTTTGCCACGCTGATCACAAGCCCATTCGTTCAGAAGTAGCAGACAGGTGGCTAAAGAACTCCGAAAAGTTCCTTGCTTAAGAGGTCCTATTCAAGTGTGCCTTGTCTGGCTAACTCATCTGCTACACAATTACCCCAGATATCGCTGTGTCCAGGTACCCAGATTAAATTGATGGAGAAATACTCCGAAGATCTCGAAAGCAACGTCCGGCAATCTTTGACTGCTTTCGATCGCATTGTTATTGACTTCATAGGTCTGATTCCCGCTTGGATATCGGAGTAAATATGTTACCCTAAAATTTTTCCTTAGACCGAGTTCTCGGCAGTGTACTCCACCTGCAACCCTCCCATCAAGTTACGATCCATCCGGATACGGGTGATAAAACTCACAAAAAAATTATTTTGATTTTAAAGGCCATCTTAGTATATCTATACATATTTGAGCTTAAGTTTCTAAAAATATTTGGTTTGCAAAAAACTTTCGCTATTTTGTTTTTTTATTGCGAGCAAAATAGCAGAGGCGCCAATACACACACATGCACCTATGGTTATAAACACGGAAGGAATCTTTCGTCTACCAGAAACAGTATCATCGTATACAAAATAAACATAAATACATACTCACACAAGCACATAGATAGATAATAACGTACGGATTCAAATGCCACAATAATTGCCCATTGAAAGGAAACTCATAAAAGCTGAAAAAATAAATAAATAAATACCAATAAGGTTTACAAAATGTGTACTATTTAAAAACATTGGCATTTTAATTACGATTTTCATTTAGGTTTTGTAAAATAATTATCATCAATTTGTAACAACAATATTTATATTAATTAAAACAATACACGTTTCGTTGTCTGTTTATATAGCTTATATCTATAAAGATATATGTAGGTACATATACATATATAAATATGTATGGCTGTTTTCATTGGCGCCATATTTGGAGGGGTAGTTTTCATTGCTGGTTGTTGATTTAAAAAAAAAAGTCCTTCTAAGTCACTGACTGACTCCGCTAACCATCGCTGAATCGGCAGTTTTCTAGCTAGTTTTTGTGGGTTTTTGGTTTTCTCCACACGTTGACGCATTGTCTGCTCTCACATAAACGCAAGGCCTTTAATCAATGCACACACACACACATACATACATACATAAACATACGTGTATGAATCAAATGCCAAGTTTGAGCAATCCTAGTCCTTTTCGCCAGACTTTTGCCGCCACAACTACTTTTCCAACAAGAACAGCAACAACAACAGTGCGTATAATTCTGCGAAAAGAGATAAAATATAGAAAACAAAAAATTCATCAATTGTGAAAACAAGCTTGCGAAAGGCAAAAAAAAAATTTACTGCCAGGCATTAAAATCAAAATAAGGATAAAAATAGCTATTAAGAAGGACAAAAGCAAAAAAGAAGCGAGGCACGTGTTCGATTCAACCTCAAACCGCCCACAGCCGTTAGCAGCACATGTTGGGCCTTAAATTGAAATGGAAAACGTCATCTCAGTCGGGCTATCTAAAGTATAGCTAGTATAGATGTATAGCCAGAAGTCTTGTGCTAAGTCGCCTCTGACGTCGGCACTTAAATTGTATGTATACTAATAAATGTTGGGCATGCGATATGGAAAATGCGGCAAATTACTAACGGCAAATATGGTAGGTACATTAGGCTGCATCACTCCACTCCCTATACAAAGAAAATCGATACAGTTTTTACATCAAAATTATGAAATTCATTATATTTTAAGACGTCTGCCTTAATATTTCAGAAAAATATTAAGATTTACCTGAGCTGGACCGATTTGAAAATACTTTTTTATTAATAGAAGTCGACAGGACATAGTCCAAAGCTCCTGAAGTTGACTAAAGATTGAAATCGAAATATCGGCACAAGGAAAAAAAAATTGTGTTTTATTTAAATCTGACCTTGAGCTTAATAAACGTATAATAATGACAACGTCGAAACAAACATTAGCTCAGCTATTGGGACAGCTTAAGCTTAAAAAGTATGCATAAAATAAATTTTAAAAATGATTCAACCGAATTTTTATAATGACATTTTTGTCCGCTTCTTTTTGATCTACTGATTTTCCGACCGGACGACAAGATTATGTATATTGTAACGGTTTTCCGTCATCCCTTGTCAAGTTTGGTTTGTAGACGAGCCAGTTTCGGCGTTGTGCCATCTTTGGTGTCATTTTTCGTTCGAGATCGTTCGGAATATATAACATCTTTTTACACTGTTGGTAAAACAGAATTTCAAAAACATACAAAAAAGTTATAAAATTAAAAATTGCGTTTTATTTAATCTGGTCTTGAGCTTAATAAAAATAGTTTTTTTTATGTTTACTCAAAAAAATTGTTTCAGCTGTTACCACAGTTAAACCTTAAAAATTTTGCATAAAATAAATTTTAAAAATGATTCAACCGAATTTGAATTTAATAATTTGTAACCTTTTTGGAACATTGGTTTACGGAACACTTGAATAACTCAGCCGAAATTGGACCTATTTAGACTTAAAAGGTATCATTGGAAATTTATTTTCCCAATTAAGCCAATTTCATTCTAACTTCAATATTATCATACCATTGAACAAATTGTTTAATATTTTTTGCAGACCTTTTTAACTTAAACTGTTTCACAATCTCAGGTAATTTTTTTTTGAAAAAAAAGCACGCGTGCTCCTAAGTACGCGAACCATAAGTAAAACTTCCTTGTGGTGGTGGAAATTTAGAAAAGTAGTCATAGTAATTAGTAGTAGCATTCGTAAAAAAAATTGTAAAAATTATAGTAGTATCATTAGTAAAAATAGTGGTTAAAAGTAGTAAATTTAATGAGAGAAATTAGTTAAGCGATTATGACGCCACTTTCATTGCCACTAAACAACTTTTACTTCAATCGGTTCATTTTACGTGAAACTTAGGAAATTTCCGAAATATTTCGCTAGAAGTTTTAAATAATAAATGGTATGATTCCATTGGAAAAACTGAAGATATTTCTGGTGAGGCACCCTAATGTTCATTTATAAGCATATTATATATTAAAAGTTAATATTTAGGTCAGTAGGGGCATGAAAACGGTACGAATGAATTATTTTTGGTTAGGCATTGCTAAATATTATATGTTATAATAAATTATACACGAGCTGAGTTCGAAACAGTGTTCCAAAATTTTAATTAAAATTTGGCAACTAACAAATCCCAACATTTTTTGATATCACCTTCTAGCCCTAACCATGAAAAATGCTACCGATAAATATTGGTATGTCCCTTATTGTTTGCATTTTGCAAGTTTATAATATTGAATATTAGTAGATTTTTAATTATTAAAACCCAAACATATAAGTATTGCTTTTAAAATTAGAAAGCAATATTTTATGCAGTGTCTACACAAAACTAACTTATTTATAGAAAATGTAGATTTTTATTCGTCAACACAACAAACATAGACTAGCTTAAGTGTAAGGAAAAAGTTATTTTCTAACGACAATATAGCAAAGTGAATACACTGATTTTTTATTGAGAGAAAATGACTAACTACATCAAACTTTTGAAAATGTGTGAGAAATTCTCGGCTGTACATCGGACTTTACTCAAGTTTAAAAATTGCATTCTCGGCATTGAAAAATTCGACATCGAAAAATTCGACATCGATTAACTCATCAGTTTCCGCGCAATAATTCCATGTTTACTAAAAACCGAGGCTCACTTGAGAAATTTTCACCCAATCATATGAGACATTTTTTTAAGATTATCACCTATATTGTTGTTAATTTTAGGTGCATTACGAAAACATTTAAATAACGAAATATTCTTCTTCTTTACTTGCAGAAAATATTCAGCTGACATGTAAGTAAACTATAAAAAAACAAAAACTATAGTTATAAACGCTAGTATTAGTTTTACTAAAATTGAAATTACGAAATTTAAAAAATATTTATGTTAACATAAGCCTATATCTGTCCATGGGAACTACGGTTTCGGAGAAGATGAAATTAGTTATAATACTTTAATACTACTATAAATATTTGTGGGGTTCGAAATTTATGAGGCGTAAATATGTACGAAGTTTAAATCTGCTTACAAATGAGTTGCATGTGATGTCGATAAGACTCTTATTGAACATAATGAGCACACAAATATAATAAACGAGTATTTAGTGTATAAATTTAAGTTCACACACTTCCCTTTTAAACGATCTTATTGTGCGGTTAAACGATCTAAGCTAGGGCTTCTTAGTAATTCTTATTAATTCATAAATTGTGGCGATGTTTTCCGGTAAAAAATCGATTCTTTCGATACCCTTAAGTAAACAATGAAGGCAAGAATGGTCGCTAATGAACAAATTGTATCAAACTCAAAATAATCTACCACTATTAACGTGAATAAAAAAAACTATCGATTTGTACAACTAGGCAGAATAATTTCACTTAGAGTTGTATTTCGCCAATAGCTCATGGGCTGAAGGCATCCAAATATGTTATAGTTGAAAGGCTCATGAATACCCACAGAGTAAAAGGGAATGAATAGAGGTTCAAGTTGTGATAAACAGCGGGCAGTACTTAATTGTAATTGTAGCAATTTGAATCCCTCCCAATCATAAAATAAAGAATTTTATTGAATTAATTCTTGAAAATTCAAAAAATACAAAAGATAAGTATAGTGAATCTTTAAAAAATTAAGTGTGGATTTAAGTGTGAACTTTTCATAGGATACAGTGCTTCTTTTTATTGAGTTCCTCGTCAACAAAATAAATTTAATTCAGTGCAGTGTTTCATACTTAATTTATCATGGGCGTCTAAATAATGATAATTATAAAATGGATATAATTAAAATACGAATACCAACATTACAATAAATAAACCGTAATCACTTCTGTCAATACACTTTTGATTTCAGAAATTAAAAAAAAAAATATGTATATGGAGTCGTGAAGCAGCATTAAACTGTGGAAAATTTCTCTTAAAGTTTTAGTTTAATTACGTCACTTTTCGTTTTTTAACTTACTAAGATTTTGATTTTTATGGAGCAGTATTTTTTTGTTCATCAAACAAATTAGAATTTTAGTTCTTCATATTTCATTCTTCAAGGACCTCATAAACATGTATAACAAATAATTTTGAACATCTTAATCCAAATAATTCCATAGTTACGGGTAATTTTGACCCACGTTTTTCTAAAGGACTTTCAAAGTCCAAATTATTTCACAAAAATGTTACCAAAAATTTTGACTAATGATCGCCAAACAAACGAAAATTATGTGGCTTAGGCAAAGAACTTATAATATTATATGAGAAACATTCTGCCTAGAAATTTATACCGAAAACGTATGCAAATTATACATGGATTCTAACTGAACAATCTATTTTGATTATGTTCAACAAGTTTATGAGCTGTAGAAAGCAAAACTTAATGGTTTCTTTTTGATCTTCCTTTTTCCGACAGGGTGAAACGTTGACGTATATTGGAAGAATTTGCTTTAGAGGCAAACCAAACTCGAAAAGAAATGACGGTAAATCGTTACAATATACATCAATAATGAATGGACTTATTATTATGGGACGATGGGAACGCCGTTATTGGAGTCTTGCATGCAATGAAATGATAAAGATACCAAATTTTAATATGCATCTGATGGGCCAATGTAACTCACTGCCCAAATTTTAAAATAATTGGCTTAGGAATTTGTTTATAATAAAGCACATTTATTCCCTCATTTCATTTGTCACCAAGCAAAGCTTTTGATATTTTTGTGATCCGTTTTTCCGTCCCCCAGTTTCGGCTCTTTGCTTCTTCAGTGGTAGATAGAATTATTACATCCAATTTGAAAAATGAAAAACCGTTCCAATATAAATACATCAACTTTTCACCCTTACTTTAAATGTCTGTTGTCTGTTGATAACAAGGGCAGATTTAAAATTTTTTATCTACTTATCAATTTAACAAAGCTCACACTAGGACTTTGCTTAGTTTTTAATAATACTTTATTAGAATATGCGGGCTACTTATCATTTTGCATTTGTGTATTTTCCTTTTTTATTGAAAACGATAAAGCGAAGTTCTTTTCATCAAATATGATTTAGTCTCCATATTGTCTCCATTTGTATTTGCCACATTGCCGCCCATTATTCGGAAAAGTCAACAAAAGCATTTCACTAAAATGATTGACAAGTTTTCGAAATTCAGTGACGGGCTGACTTGTGGTGATTGGTGAGTTGCTTGTCACATTGTATTCGTTGCCACAATTATGTCACTTGCCAACAGCTTTATAATGAGCAAATGTAAGGATAAGATATGTCACAAACACATACATTCAACCATCACACGCACACACACATTGCAGCGTTGACAGCTGGGCATGCTGGTTGCAAAAGCGCATTGCAATATACATTCTTATTTGACAGTTATAAGGCACGCGAATTTAAAGAAATATATATGAGGTAATGTACTCAGACTATTTGGGTTTAACTAGAATGGGTGAGACTAATCTAGTCTAATATAGTCTTCAATGAGAGATATAAACAAATAAACGGCATCTATGCGGACATGAAATCAATGAGAAGTGTTTTTGCTTACCAAACATGGCTTATAAATTAATGTATAGCTCGATAAAAATATAAAAATTACTCATTCAAGATAGTCAAAATTAGAGTTGTTAATTTCAAAACTTGGTACTTCTGACTCTGTAGTCGTAGCTCCAATCGAACTTAGCTTTCGTTATACCCTAAACGAGTCTTTTTTAATAACTTCTATCCATTTTAATCTTAAACATGGTAAATAATTTAAGGGCCTATATGGAGAATACATACACGGAGGAATTGAAATAAGTGCCATATAGGTGCAAATACATACATATGTAGATACAAAAGGCAATCGAATCCAAATGCATGCCGCATGAAGCGACCTTGAAAAAAACTTAATGTTAATTACACTTGTTACTAAATTTGTATAACTTACTTACTTATCGGCGCTATAACCGTTTAAGCGATTTTGGCCGAACTTCTCCTACAATTTGTGGTGTGCGTCTCGATGTTGTAACAAAATTTGAAGTTTTCTTTTCATGGCAGAAATTCACTCGGAGGTGATAAGTCCCGAGTTATATATAAAATAAACTAGCAAATTGGATATAAAAATTAGCTCTTTGTGTACAGCCTTTGTATTTGCCTCAGAAGACACCTAGTACAATATTTCGAGGAATAATCATACCAAATTAGCTTTTTAAAGCGTTTCTTTGAATAAAGCTCAAAATTACACTTTTAGCTCGGATCTAATGAGTTAAAATGAGTCGACGAAAAAATTTCTCATGACATTTCCCTATACCTCTCTTAACATTTTATTTCGCTCAGACATATATTTAACCATATTATCAACTTTTGGAAAAACAATTTAAGTTGGGACAAGAAAACTTCAGTAGGCCATACAAAAAAATCGTTCTAACTTTTGGAGTTGATCGGGTGTTTTATTACTATATAGAGTATATCTATCAGAAATTGTTAGCAAAATCTACACTTGATTTGGTTATTGGACAATATTAACGTTATGTATTTTCATTTTCTAACTTTGCACACTTTTCTTTTAAAAATATCTCAAAAATGAAAAAGAAATAAACAAGAAAAGTCAAGTATTAAACAGGATCTTACTTTTTGAAAACACTTATTTGTGTTTTTCAATCAATTAAGATAAGGTTGCTTGTTTTTTTATAAAAATATATACTTTATTATTTTATTTACTGAAAAGTAATAAGTTAATAAATTTATATTATAACTTCTGTATTTATCATCCAATTTCATTAAGTTTTTAATGGTAGATGTGCTACGTAATTTGCTATTGAAATATTTCGAAAAACTGTAGTTAGGACCTCTTCACATTTACCTAACTATATGTGTACTTTATTTCAACTCCAAATTGTCATCTACTATTTTAATCCATTACCACGCAAAGAGAAACTCGAAGTCACCATTGTTTTGAGCACTATTTATTTGGTTTACGAAAGGATTTATTAAGAAAATAGTATACAATTGTTTAGTATCGTATTATATCTTATGGCCCGAGTAAAAGCGAAAGTGCTAAATGCTTAGCTCCACAACAGCATTGCAGGTGACAGAGTTTAGGTCAGAATAGTTTGCTAGTTTACCAAAATTAGGAATTAATTTACTTCAGAAACACTCCGTGCTATTGCTGCGGTTATTTTCAAGCATGCAGACATTGATGCCGATGTTTGGAGATTTTTCTTATAATTTTTCAATTGTAGGGCCTGCTAATCGAAAACATATACATACATCGGTTGGCATAGCACGCATTCTCAAAGCATTGCAACTGACGAACTTCAATAAGAATATATCGGGTGTTTTTTTTACAGGTTTGTTTTTCGAATAGAGATAAAACTGGCATTTTGTGGTCAAATCTGGCAACTCTGATGTCATTTATGTTCAGTTTGGTTTGCCATTTCATCATGAACAGGTTGACAAAAGAACAACGCTTGCAAATCGTGCAAATTTATTTCGAAAATAATGGTTCAGTTCGCGAGGTTTACCGCGAGCTCCGTCAATTTTATGGTCGACATAATCGTCCATCAGAGCAATTAATTCGGTTAACCATGGATCGTTTTCGCACTACGTTTACTCTATGTGATAATACGCATCCGCAGAGACGTCGAACAGTGCGCACCGAAGAAACAATTGCCGCTGTAGAGCAAAGTGTTGAAGAGGACCCGAATGAATCGATTCGCCACCGTGTACAGCAATTGGAGCTTTGTCCATCAACTTTATGGAAGATTTTGCGCAAAGATCTTGGCTTGCGACCTTACAAGATCCAGCTTGTGCAAGAATTAAAGCCGCGAGACCATGCAATGCGTCGTGATTTTGGTGTATGGGCCGAAAATGAGATTGATCTCGATGCTGATTTTCATCGCAAAATTTTGTTCAGTAATGAGGCTCATTTTTGGTTGAATGGCTACGTCAACAAGCAAAATTGCCGCATTTGGAGTGAAGAGAATCCACATGAGACCCTTGAAACGCCATTACATCCACAAAAACTGACTGTTTGGTGTGCTCTATGGGCTGGTGGAGTCATTGGGCCATACTTCTTCCGCAATAATGCTGGAGAGGCAGTTACCGTTAATGGAGACCGGTATAGAGCCATGATAACCGACTATTTTGTTCCCGAATTGGATGGCATGAATGTGGATGAGTTGTGGTTCCAACAAGACGGCGCTACATGCCACACAGCGCACGTCACAATCGATTTATTGAAGGAAACTTTCGATGAGCGCATAATTTCGCGGAATTGACCTGTAAATTGGCCACCAAGATCGTGTGATTTGACACCATTGGATTATTTTCTTTGGGGATATGTGAAGTCGCTCGTCTACGCCAACAAACCAGAAACGTTAGGGGAATTGGAAGCCAACATTCGTGGCGTTATTGCCGACATACGGCCCCATATGCTCGAAAAAGTGGTTGAAAATTGGACCTGTAGAATTGGCTTTATTCGAGCCAGCCGCGGCGGCCACATGCCCGAAATCATATTTAAACATTAATGGCATAAAATTATCCTTCCAATAAAGCCAAATTGATGGACCTTAAAACGATTTTCTTGTGTTTTATTTCAATTCGAAGTTCTATACCCCTACAAAAAACACCCGATAGAAGTAACCCACCACTTTTTCTTCTCGCATATGACTAACTAATAAAGGCTGCTATTCTAATCCATTTATACCCACCAACTTTTTCCTTATTATAACTCACGGCATTTTTTATGTGGGGCATTATCCCAAAAAAGTCGGCACTATCCTCAAAACAAACAATTAATATTTCTTCTCGATTGCCATCCAATAAATTTTACGTTGTTGAGTTGATACTCTATAGGCCAAGTGAACTTAAGTAAATCAACGAAACCAACCACTAATAGTTCACAATGCCTGATTCTTCAGGGCAATGGATATTTTTATACTAGTTGTTTTACAGCTCTTTAATCAAGAGGTATAATCTGCTGCCGCAAAATTTAATGTATAACAAGAATTTCCTTCCGTCGCTGAGTTTATCAAATAACCGCTCGAAAATAATTAATTCGACAAAGGACATCTTTGAAAGCCACATCGTATGAGTAATATTGTACTTATATAAATATATGTACCTATGTAATAACAAACATATTGGATACATAATAGCAAATTTAAATGTATGGTAATTTAAATTTAGTTTGCTATAAACTCGAATTTTAGGGCGCCAATTTATCGAAAACTCCACAGGTCGTATAAGTAATATTTTGCCGAATTACCAACGAGTCGTATAAGTAATATTTTGTAAAGTCAAAAAACCGGATTGCATTTTTTTAGTTTTATTTCACTTTTTTTGTAAAATTAACAAAAATTTAGTAAAAATATTTTTTTTTCTTTTTGAGCTTTTACTTTCGTACTTCGCGAAAGTTAAAAAATGTTCCTTTCGCTACATTTAAAAATAAAATTTCCAGTCGTTTTC
Source organism: Anomoia purmunda (assembly GCA_951828415.1). Taxonomy (NCBI): domain Eukaryota; kingdom Metazoa; phylum Arthropoda; class Insecta; order Diptera; family Tephritidae; genus Anomoia; species Anomoia purmunda. The sequence goes on along the minus strand of OX639996.1, from coordinate 26,084,991 downwards.
CAAATCGAATTTCATGCTAATAAATATTATTTAAAATAAATAATAAAACGAGGAACTTTTAAAATAGACAGAAATTCTAAATTTTGATATTTTCCACGAAAATAGGTATACAATTCAAATTATTATAGCAATTTGCAATAATCGCTTGAGGTACTTATGTAGTTTTAAGTGCATTTGAAAGGAAAGAAATACACATAAACACGGGCATGCAAAAGATTTGTTTAAACAAAAAACACTGAACGGCGAAAGCCATGTCAACCGTTAGAACTGAAAGTGTGATTTCTACTTACACAGTTAGTGCTTATGAACACAGATATAATTACGAGATAGTTTAACTAAATATATCATAAGGGCGCTTACTTTTGGCCGCACTTTCTCCAATACGATTTTGGGTAAGCTAAAATTTCATAAAGTCTAACTTTTTCAAATTTGCCTACTATGTTTTCAACATTTAGAAAAAACCTACTATTGGATCATATCAAAATTTGCTTTAATAAGCGGACCATTTTCCAACGGCCCAAAGTGGTAGTGTGTGTGTGAATACCCGTTTTAAGAGTAGATGATCGTTTAAAATTAATAAATATATTTCAAAAGTGCAACAATAGCGAAAAACTAAATATGGTAAATATTTATGATAACTAAGAGACTAAGAAATAGTGGAGAAAAATATTCGGGAAGGAAGCATAAAGTTCTTGTTAAAAAATATTCCCAAAATGCTAATGCAAGAAAATTTTGTTTCTGATTTCATCAGAGTTTCAACTACGGTTGTTTCGAAATTATTTTTATCTTAAACCTATTATTTGAACCAAAGTTAATTAATATTTCATCTTTGTAATAAAAAAGCTAAATATATTTTAATAGAACAGTGTTATTTTATTTGTTACATTCATTTTTCGAAAAGCCATCAGCGAAGGTGGTACGTTTAGTAAAAAATCGAACTAATATCCGTTGACACAACATCAATTTTCTTGTATTTAAAAAGAAGTATCCACAACTTTATGTGCGCCATTTGTTGGAAAATAAATACCTTGACGATGTAAAGTAGCAATTTAACACATATTCATTGTAAATTTGTTTAAGAATTCTATACATAGAGATTTTTCTGTTGTCACAAATTTTCATTTCTTTTATAAAATAGAAATAAAACTTATTTTTTCAATGAAATCCTTGGATTTCTCATATCATTAAAACCCCTTGTTTTTTACCAGAAAACTTAGAATTTTATAGTGGCGACGATTAATACCCAATTTGATAAGATGAGGAAAATCTAAACCGCATTCAATGTTTCCCTAATGGAAGGTAAATATTGACAAAACTAGGAATTTTTTAAGTAAGTGTTTGTATTTTTCCCAGGAATTTGCACATTAAATATTATATTATTTAAAGGCGAAAATTCTTTCTCAGTATAGTATTCCTTTTTTTTTTGTTGCTTCTAGTGTAGAAAATATTACATTCACATTTGACAAAAAAACTTACATTTTAATATTTTTAATTTTTTCACGTATATCCATCGCCTAGGGCGGCATTTTTTTTTTTGCTATTTAATGATAGTTGAGGTTAGGTTATTGCGGTTTTCTTTAGACACTCACTTAGGCTCAATATCTATTGTGATACCGCATGGGGTTAGCAATTCTCGCTGCTTCCCCCTATTTCGTGGTGGTGTATTTTCAATTTTTAATTACTTGTGACTTAAACAGGTCAATTGTTTATCGCATACTACCACCCTTAACTACCTCCTCGACAAGCACCAGTAAATTGGTCTACCCTATTAATCCAAAGACTAAATGTGCAATAACACGAAGCAAAAAAAAAACTTACCCACAACAGTCCACTGAGTAAGACGATGTCTCATTTTCGAGTATTTTTAGGTCAGCAGTCTTAATATACATTAAATGGTTATAATTGAAAATCGATTGATGATTGCACGAGAAAATCATCAAGTTGCAAATAGCGTTGACCACAATAGCCATGTGCCTTTACAGTAAACTCTAATTAATTTAACAATAATTTACTGGTGAGCAATATTTATTCATGATGGGATTTACATATTGCATGCCTAGCTGATGTTCGCGACTTCGTCTGCGTTGCTTACCACGTTTCCATATACTCGCAGAAGAATTTTTAATAGCAGCCTTGATAAATTTTTATATAAAATAATTTCCCGTAGTCACAGTAACGATAAAGTCGACTCCAAAGTTATTTGCAGTTTTGGCATCATTCTCAATGGGATAATGACTCAGGAGCTTTTTTCAATTGTATAAAGCATATTAGATTTGGACTAAGTCGAACCATAAATAAGAAGTTTCTGGAAATCTCAACTAAAGAATAGACGGTATGAATTTATATATATAAACATTTTTATTTGTTTTGAAAATATAGTAACGTATACCTTACACCTATTTATGTTGCCATTGACCAGCAACCATCTAGCTCCATTTCTAGTCAAAGTAATTCTCGTCGCACCCACATTACTTTTCTACTTTCTTCGAAATGGGGTAAAAAGAGATTTTCTGTATAACTCGCATCTAACACCACCTAATACATTTATTTTTTCATAAAAGTACTTCTTTATCACCAGCTTCACATTTTTCTAATATCCTCAATTTCAGACCATAAATGCGGACTTTTTGAAAAAATATATTCCAGCGCCACATAGAGGATACAATTTTCATAAAAGTATTTCTCGTCGCACTCTCGTTACACGTTTCTAATTTTATCAAAATCGGATTATAAATACAGATTTTCTGAATATTTCGGCTCATGCGCCACCTAGCGGATTTAAATATAGTCTATGTCCGTAAGACTAGTTTAAGATGTACATATATTGTTCAAGGTTGATTGAAATCCATTAATCGGTTTTTAAGCCAAGTTGTAACAACGAAAACGACTACAATTTTATATACTATGTACATATATAGGTAGAATACGAATTTTTTGAATAAATCGACTCCAGCGCCACCTAGCGGATCCTTATTTCGATGAAAATCGCACCAAAAGCACACATATCTAATCTCATCAAAATCGGATTAATAAGACCGTTTTCCTTAATATCTCGTTGTATGCGCCACCTAGCGGATTTAAGTATAACCAATGTCCGTGTAACGTGCCTAGGGAATATACTGTTTAAATATGGTTGAAAACCGTTCATTAGAAAACGGCTACATTTTTATATATAAAGATAAGTATAAGTACGAGTATTAATTTATATTTGGAATTTTTTTTATTATAATCCAATAAAAAAAAAATCAATTCACGCCTTAAAAGCATTTAGACACTAAACTGCATATAACTAGAAATATGTCGCTAACGTCTGGTCATTATTTGTTTACTAAGCACAGAAACTGCATACACCGTCTATAAGTTGAAATAAATATATTTAGTTGCATTCTCAATAAACTAAAATAATTTCGTCACTTAGCATTTTCCTTTTGAGCGACCATTGGTCGGCAAGGATCAACATTCTCGGTATTACTGTTACAAAGGACAGAAAGACAGGTACGGAATTATTTATGTGTATACATTTGCAAATATACATATGTATATAGCTAAACATACTAGGATTGTTCTTAAGGGGTTAGCCCGCCCTAGAAGACGAAAATATACGCCCTTATAGATTGTTTTCAGCAAAATTATAAAATTAATAGATATTACAAGGCAATGTGTTCTCTACAAATTTCGCTAGCTGCTTCAATTACTTTTTATTACGATTATTTTCCATAAGTTTTTTTAGGCATCAAACATAAGCACAGCTATAGAGGGCCGTATGATTTTTTATACCTTTCATGAGAATGAAATGGTATATTAAGTTTGGTCCGATGTTTGTAAGTGCCAGAAGGAGAAGAGATAGACCCATCAAAAAGTATACCTAAATGATCAGGACGATGAGCTGAGTCGATTTAGCCATGTCCGTCTGTCTGTCCGTCTGTCCGTCTGTCCGTCTGTCCGTCTGTTTGAACGCAAACTAGTCCCTCAATTTTAGAGCTATTTTGATGAAACTTGGTGAGCAGGTGTCGTTGTACAAATGATTAAACATTTGTCGGAATCGGCCAGATCGGGTGACTATAACATATAATACAACCGATTATTCAGATATTGAATTTTGCGCCATAACTCCTCCATTTAAGCAGCTAAAGGCTTGAAATTTTGCAGAAATATCAACCATTATTAGCTACGTATCAGTATAGAAAATCATGAAGATCGGAGAAATATAACATATAGCTCCTATACAACCGATTGTTCAGATATTGCATTTTGCACCATAACTCCTCCATTTAAACAGCTAAAGGCTTGAAATTTTGCACAAACATCAACCATTATTAGCTATATATTAGTATTCATCAAGATCGGAGTTCACAGTGTAAATCGGCAAGATAAATTCAGGACAAATATTTATTGCGAAAAGTAATAAGCTCAGCGCAATATCACATGAATCATAGCGTTAAACGTTTGGGAACTATTTACGGATCTGATAACTGTTTTCAAAGACCGACATATGTAGGTCTTACATATTAATACTTAATTATTTGTATTTTTTAAATGTTGAATATCAAGCGTCGATACGATATTAAAAATATTCAAAAACCATTCCCTTCTTAAAACATAGTTCTTTTTAATTACATAAGGAAAAGCATTAAATAATTTATAACAATGCCTTTACTAGAATTATTTTTAGTGATTTGAAGGAAATTTTCGCTTTTAACTATAGGTAATACGAAATTGTAATACAATAACACGTTTTTTACTATTCTTCCATTCATGAAAGGTATGAAGCCTTCGGCATAGCCGAAGACAGCGCTGTTTTTACTTGTTAATATTAATTTTTTGCCTAATGGCAGTCTTTTAAAGTAAACATTGCAAAACTGAAAAGCCAATCAAGCAATTTTTAAAAATATTATGTAACATTTTCTAAAAGTATACCTAATAATAATAATTGTTTGACCTTTACAACATATATGTACATCAATATTTGGCCGAACAGAAGGTGAGTGCGGCTTGGTGTTGTGCAAGAAAGATAGAATATAAGCTTTCGCCTTCCGCGTACCACTAATCCTCTCTTTGTCGATTAGACAGCATCCACCCATTCGCTGACGAAATAAAAACATTTTATACAAACAATGGTAAGATAACTCTTCAATCATTCTGCTGTTTGTCTACTTCTTCTGTGTTTCTTCCTCTTCTTGTTTTTTTTTTGAATTCTTTCTTTGCTCTCTCCTTTTCTAGCTATTACATATTACCTCAATATCAATTGCTCTCAGCGTGGATGGCGGAATTTTGTTTTCTATCATTCATGATGTACCACCAATTATGGGGCCTACAGTTTTACGCCGACTTCGAACAACAAATGATTTTTATGAGAAGTTCTTTCATGGCCGAAACACACTAGGTGGTTTGTCATTATCTGCCGAAGGGCGACCGCTATTATAAAAAAGCGCTTCAGTAATTTTTGATGTTGCGTACCCCGGCCAGGATATAAACCCGTGGCTTACCGAATGAACCGCGCACACGCTAAAGCATCGATTGAAAGTTTGGTTCTTCTGAGAAAAGTACTAGTAAAATTTGCCGTGGAATAATTTTCTAGAACATTTTAATTCTCTAACGTTTTTCCAAATATGTTGTGACAGTTTTGTTGAGGGCAAATCGACACCGCTGGGTACGATCTAATGGGTTAAAATATTCTAGGAACATAAACTTTTGAAATATGTATGTAAGTACTTATATGTGACGACTACTCAAACAACTGATCACATGGAGAATTTTTTACAATCAGCCCTACAAAAAATTCCTAGTGAACAAATATATGGGAAATTTATGGGAATGATTTTTTCCCGTGAAGTACGCGATGGGGCCGAATATCTGCAACGTTTTTTACACTAAGCCATTGTTGTTTTGAGCTTTGGTTTCGTTCTATAACAAAAAGCTAATAAATAAATTATTAAAAAAAAAAATATTTCAACAAAGTTGTATCAAATTTTTCAACTTAGAGTTTTAGAAAACTTTTGAGTAAGCAGTTTTGAGCCCATTTAATTTAAGCAAAATAATATGCATGTCAGAAGTCGCTGAAAGTTCCTTTTTTTTTTGTTTAATTTTTGGTCTTACGAACATTTTTTTTTATATAAATTCATATTTTATATAAAGTCCCAAAAAGTCTTGTTACGTTATTTCATAAAACTTTCAAAAACAAAGCAAATTTTCTCGTCACTTCAGACTTGAAATTTTTTTGATAAAATCAAATGAGCCACAAAACTGCATACCCAAAATATTTATAAAAATTCCCACTAAAAATTTTGAAAATTTGTAGAATTTTTATAAATTTTGCGCAAAGTTTAAAACTTTGATTTATATGCTTTATGTAAAGTTTTACAGGTAATTAAATGAATGCATAATGTCTGTAACGATTTGACTCTCAAAATACTAAATTGGTTTTAATATATGTTATTTTTCTTAAATGAAACATTTTTTAAAAATAAAAGAATAAATACTTAAGTTTTTTTAAGAAAAGGTTTCAGTGCGCAAATATATACAATATAATTCGTTCTACAATTTTTTGCAGCGTAGTAAAATAGTGCTAGCTCTTTTTAAAATACTTCTTGAATTTTGAACTTTTAGAAAAGTGTGTGTGAGTGTACAAAAGTTTTTCCTAGACCCCTTTAATTCTTAATAGTCAGCCGCCCTAATATGCACAGCCATTTAATGAACAGTAAGAAATACAGTACCTACTGTTATTCCCTGTGCAAGGATTTAACTATCACATCATACGAGGGCAAATGACTGTCGCTTGTAGTTTCGGTGTCATTCAATTAGTTAATTACTCAAACAGAAACGACCAGTATTAAATAGACTATTAAATTGCAATAAAATATTAGAAATCTAGCGAAAAAGTATAATGATATAAGATGTTTTGGATATTTAAGTACGTTTGTCTAAAAGCACGCTCGATAGAACCTTATAGTATGAAATGTTAACGAGGCTGATCCCGCGCTAGTTGGCGCATAATGCTGGATCAGCCTTTTTGTGAATTGGGCAAAGCACACTTAAATTCCAATTGGCGGGGGCATGCATTCGTCCGACCATATTCTGGAAATGAGCAGGTGCATGTACCTTACCAGTTCTTTCCCACCATGTTTGAATAGCTCAGCTGGTAACCCATCAACTCAAGCGTCTGCGCTGATATTCGAACTTCATCGAAGTCGGGTGACGTTAATGTTAATGCCGTCATCAGCCATTTGCAGTTCAGGATCTTCATCTTCCCCGGCGACGCTTTCGCTGTCACCATTTAACACAGTAGAGAAATGTTCCCTCCACAATTTGAGTGTTCTTTGGACATCAGTCACCAGGTCGCCGTTCTTGTTTTTACAGAAACTTGCCCCGGTCTTTAAACCTTCCATAAGTCGCCGAACCTTTTGGTAAACTTTTCGGGCGTTTCTTCTGTCGGCTAGCATCTCAACCTCTTCGCACTCACGTATTTCAGTCTCTCTCTTCTTTCTGCGTATTGTTCTCTCTTCCTTCCTCATCGTACCAGTTGTTTTTTTCAGTTAGACTATTACTGGTATTTCCACTATGTGTCGCATCTGCAGAAAAAGCGTTTAGCTGATTGTTTCTCACTACTCAACTGAAAAAAGTATAACTAAGTATAGCTAATTTGTTACCAGAAAATATATTTACTACTTCAATTCTTATGTATAGAAATCTCGTGTCACGGTGTTTGTGGTCGCACTCCTCCGAAACGGCTCAACCGATATTTTCTATTTATCTCCGGTGAGTATGAAAATAGGTCTTAATGTATATTTTTTGGTTGGGTGACGGTTGCCACACAAGAAAATAAAGATACTTGTGTCAAACGTCTCGATGAGAAGAAGTTTCATAAATATATTTTGGGGAGGGTTGCCACCTGTTTGAAAAGTCGAATTTAGTTAAATTATACACAAGTATATTATAATAATATATTAAAGTCTCGGCCCGTTCTAGTTTATATATATATTTAAGAGGGTTGCCACCTGTTTGAAAACACAAATTTATTTTAACACATGTGATTATTGACTCGAAAACTAATGAACCGACTTAGCTCAGATTTATGAGATGTATGTACTTGCAAAAATGTATATTGCGCAAATGACCGATAGATGGCGCCGGTGTTCACATATTGCTAAATGACGCATTTGCAATCGGATTTGATTCAAACTTAAAAGATATATTAGCCATATAAATATAAATATTTCAGTTGAAAATTGTACCAATAGGGGCGCTGGATCCCAAATATAAAACTTATATTCACAGTTAATTTGATTAAATTTTGGTTTTGACCTCAATTACATACAAACCTACATAACCACTTTAAAACATGTATTGTATAATATTTTATTTTTGCGGAAATAGTGCATATATTGTCGGTAAAATTATCAAAGGTAAGAAATGGTGGCAATAAAATATCAAAAGGACAGGCGCGTTAAATTCCTGCCCACGTACCGCTACTAACCTACCTACATACCTACATGCATGACGACTGAAAGTAATTGTAATGTTGTAGGCGCAAATAATCAAACTTACCCCAGTCTCACGCAACAACCACAACTTACAACAAACAAATTAGAGTTTAAATCTTGACCAAGGCCAACTGTCAGCGGGCAACGCCAACGACATTGGCCCAAAATTAGCGTGCCAAAGTCCAATAAACCTAAGAATTTCTCAAAATGACAAACTTATATACTATATGTACGTAACAGTAAACTTTTTGCGTTAGTAACACTTGGCCCATCACTCGCACACCACGGGAAACAGACCAAAAATACCAAAAAACACCAAAAAAAAAAACTTTGATTTCGCCTGTCCGCATGTCGCTGGTATTTTTCTATTGAATGGCCAAAAGCGTGCAGAATGTAATCAAGGACTGAAGTGCACCAGGTCAAATAGCGGCAAACCAAATGCACACGATTGTGCACATACATACATACGCACATATATGTAGATCTCTGTGTGTGTGTGTGTGTGCTCACCTCTATTACTACACGCTCGATAATATGTACTTTCATATTCTCAGCACTAAGTTCTTAGACAATCCAACACGCAGGCAAAGCAAAATTTTACCCAAGTGAACGCGAATGATTAGACAAATAATGAAAGCGAACAGCGGCAGCCGGGGAGTACGGTTGAGAAGAATCGGCTCAAACAATATTGTAGTCGTTGTTGCAATGTCTCACTATCCGCTAGCGAATTTACAAAGTGCATATCTATTTACGTTGGCTGTCGGACGAAATGACGGCTAACATCAATAAACTACGCATCGCTGTGACGATAAATTTTACAAATGCACGACAAACATGCACAAACTCTTTACGATAAGCACAAATATCCGAATACCTAAATACAAATGAATACATTCAAACTAAGGTGTGTACGCATGTAAATGCATTGGCAAAATCGAAAGCTTTCGCATTTGCATTGAAAGCCTATTGCGTTTCTTAAAGTAAATTGCTAAGAATAGAAATTCAACTATGTCCTTGTGATATTCTTACTATGTAGTGCTAAGAAATGTTCGACAGCTCGATTTCAACTAAATTTTTTTTTTTAACATAAAACAAACAGCGAAGGCGAAATTCGAGCAAGCACAAAAAATGTGTTGGCCTTCTTCCATTTTTTACGCTCTGCTATGCAAATGATATATTAACTGAGATAGAAATTGGAAATGCATCCGATAGTAAAAATAGGATACTATACCCAGAGCGAAAAGACAAGGGAATATGCCCGATAAATCAGATCTAAATTTAGTAGATGTTTCTATGATTTTTTTCCATATTATTATGACTGGATATGTTTTAAAAAAAAATCAAGAACATACTCTGTAAAATATGTGAGGAGATGAGCCGTAAAATTAAGATGAAAACCTTTTAATAAAATCTAGTGGATAACCTACAAAACTAAGGTCGGAAACCTCGCAATATAATTAAGAATATGGCCCATGGAATTAAAATGAAAACTTTTTTTAAGATGAAAACTTCTTCAATATAATCAAGAAAGGAATCTTAGTTTTCAATAGAAGGCTCTTTTCTGAAAATAAATATCACGCTGTTTTTTAAATGGTTTTTTATTCAATTATACAAGTTTTACTTATAATTTAATATATATTGTTCTTATTTTTATAACTCTTATAATTCTAAATCGTCCGATTTCCAATATTTATTGGCCCTTATAACTTGAAGGCATTTATAGCACAACTGGCAACTTTTATACAAATCTGCGACAGCGGGAGTAAAGGAGAGCGCCTCTAGCGAGTATAGATATTTATTTTTAAACTCACTTATAACTTTATTCATTGAAAACTTCCGGAACAATAAATAAGTAAATCGAAAGTCCCCATTTTGAAAGTATAAAAATCCAAAGAACAATGTTCATAATATCATTAAACTTAAAAGAATATAAAGTAGATTACGCACAAATTAAATAAACCCAACAGTCACTGTCGCCAATTGAAGTGTTTCATTAAAATTGATTGATGCAATAATGTTTTAATTTACGAAATGTTCACAATATATGATTTTAAAAATAAAAGTTTTCCTTATCAATAAATTCAATAAAATTGTAGTAAAAATGAGAGGATTTCCTTATTAACTTACTTTATATGATTTTTAACATAAAAACAAGGAGAATAATTTTTGAAAAAATTTCATTAAAATTAATAAACAAGACATTATGTCCTGTTTTCAGGTGTTTTCCTCTTCAATAAATTTGAGAAGAAATTAAAAAAAATTAAGAAAAATTCTTCCACCAAGCATTTTTATACGTCAATCTCTTTAATTATATGTGAACTTTTTAGCTCTGTATAGCAAGCCACAAAAGCAGAAATGCTGTCTTTTCGGAAAAGTTTTTGTGGGCGGAAAAATTCAGCGAAATTTTGGAACCAAAACACAATTTGGAATAGAAAAGAAAATCAAAGTTAAAATAAACTAACTTTTGAGTTTCCATTTTTGGCATGCCGCTGTTTCCACAATAATTGTTTGTTTGAAAATTTATGTATACAATTTAAGCTAGAGATTTTCTATTTATTTATTGTATTTACATGAAATACGAGTATTTTTCAATTAAGGCAACTCGCCAGCAATCGGCAAGAGGACATTTGGAAAAGTTATATAAATTGCTGGCGCGTCTTAAGCCGCATAGCCGGGTTTCGATCGAATCAATCTCTATGTGTGTTATATTTAACCAATATTATAGGACGATTCCTTTAAAAGTACTTTTAAAAAATTAAAAACAAACAATTATTATTAGTATTATAACTTTGGTCCGATGTTTGTATTTATAAGGAGAAGAGGAGATATACCCATACGCCCAAGTATACCAAAATGATCAGAACCACGAGCTGATTCGATTTAGCCATATCCGTCTGTCCTGAATTGAGATATCTGACTGAAACTGGGTAGTGCCAGAATAGACATTATAAAGTCGCATTATAATTCCTACAGCAACGCAGTCATACTCAAAAAATATATTTTGGGATTCTGAAGGATTTTTATTGGTTATAGTGGTTATTTCAAAAATTGCCAATATACAATGCTGTCTTGCTACATTAGTTACGATACGTTACTATCAAAGAAACCCGTTGCATTATTACTCCTGAACATGAAATTTGGCACTTCTGTCATTTATTCTGAATAAAAAGTGCCCATTGAAACTTGTCATACGATTGGTTGTTCAGAATTGAGGTTTTTCGTTATATTTCTGATACTAAAGCAGCTAAAAACATGAAATTTTACACTCCTGTCACTTATTAGGAATGGAAAGCGTTCTCCAAAAATTATTAAGATAACTATATTTAGACAGTTGAAACCTTCAACTTGTAATAGTTACATAAGTTTTCTTTACTTATAAATCATACAACTTCTGCACAGAAAATCATCAAGAATAGGTTTTGGTCGGGGACTACTCTATACAATTTTTTTCTATAAAAATAAAATTTATTTGATCATACTTTACTTTATTTTATATGCAAAAAAATTATATTTTAAAGTTGAATATTTTTACGATAACCACAAATTTTTTTATGTTAATAAAGGTATCAAGAAGCACTTCTTTACATTTTTTTTCACTAAATTAGAACCGTAATTTGCATTGAAACTTTTTAGGCAATTGAACTGGAAATACTCTTTCCTTGTATGGGTAAAGTTCCAGATTCTGTCAAGTAATTCAAGTAACTGGAAAAGGGATGTCAGGAAATCATTCCGATATACATCAACTTTTCATCCTCTCGGAAAAACAGTAGATCAAAAAGAAACCATTCCAGATTCATTTTTTAACTAACTGGCTGGAATCTTTATCTATCTTTTTTAAAATCGGCAAAAGAGAGGAAATGTTTTCTCAATAGCATAATTTGTTAAAAAAAAAATTTCAAATATTTTGCTAAAGAAATATTTCTATTTAAATTAATAAATTTACATTAAAAATATTCCCTAATATTGTAAGAACAGGCCTCTACGCTTTAAGGTAGTTTTTTATTTTTTGCTACGAAATTATCATGCAAACAACATCGAGAATAAATAGTCGTTAACAGTTTTCCCTACGATAAGCAAATATGTATGTAAATATATATATATATATACACATATATATCTATATACATATGCCAAGTACATATTTCTTCTCTAAGAAATATTCATCTAACAATACATATGCCCAATTAATAGCTCATTACAAAAAAAAAAACTATGTATACAATTTTCCTTTGATATTTGAGTAGTTTTTCAAAAAGATAATCACAATACCATTAAATTGCAAACTTTAAAATCTATTACGTACTTTCAACATAAATATTTTCAATTTATTTTGCAATTACCAAACACTTTGTGTTTTATCTTTCATTTTGATGGCAGAAGAGATATGGTATGGAAAATAAACTCAGCATATGCATACAACAATAAAAGTGTGAAATGTTTAAATTATAAAAAAAAAGGTTGAGCTATAAACTCTTCTTCTGCTCTCATTGTTGGTTGTGGTCCGCATTTTCTATGTGTATGTGTGTGTGTTAACGACTTTAGAATATTCTCTTTTAAGCAAAACTGTCCCGTATCTATTTTTTTACTATTATTTTGTTATTTTACGAGCTTTGAAATTTCATTCAATTTAAGTGCTTGCTATGTAAATTGAAAATTCCAGCATCTATAGGGTTGCCGTACTGGCTGTGCGATTTCAGTTGGTTATTTGTTTTCTTTAGATTTGGTGCGAAATAGTTTTAAGTTTAATATTTAAATAATTTTAGAAGCAAATTATTTTGGAAAGCTTATATAAAATGCATTAGTTGCATTTAAGAACTAGGATTCAAAAATATAATAAATTCAATTTACTCTGTAACATTTCCCTTGAAGGACGTTTCACTTCACTTAAAACCTTTTTGGGCATTATTTGCAATATTCAAAGCGCTAGCGATTAAGTTATACAACAAAAAAGGGTTTAAATTAAATATTGAAATAATTTTCAGTAAGTGTTCACGTGCCGCCTCACTAAAGATTATTTGGAAAAATAGTTTTATTGATTCTTTATTTCTAAAAACACAACAAAAGCCGTATAAATTGATAAAAGCCGTCGTTCATTAGAGTAGAGCTGTTTTATTAACAAAGTACAGATCAAAATTTTTGGCATAAAAAACAAAAATTTACGAACCAATAAACAAAGTTTTGGAAGAAGGTTGCCACCTATCTAAATGTGAATTAGGTATTTACATGAAACACATGATTTTAACAAGTTTTAAGAAAACTTAATTGTAAAAATAATTTTGTAAAGGGTTGCCACCTGATTGAAAAATTATTTAAAATCATAAATCAAATCGAAGCAACTCAAGTGCCGGAGACTTAAAAAAACTTTATATTGATAATACATTTTTAGGAGGTTGCCACTTACTTAGAAGAATTAATTAAATAAAAATTTTAAGTTAAAGGATATATCGCGGAAAGGGATTGAAAGAAAGTAGGCATAGAAAAATGTATCACTATAATGTGCTTAAAGAGTGCTGCCACAGGTTTCAAGATATTATTTCAATGCAAGTTCTAAATATAACAAATATAACTGTTTTACTGTGAAGCAAAAAAACTATAACTGTTTTGCTGTGAAACAAAAGTGTTTATATGAAATCATTGATGAAGAGAGTTGCCACCATTTAAAGACCGTTGATTCGAATTAATTGGTAAAGTAACAAAAATTCTACTATACTGAAGTCAAACGAAACAAGTTTGCAATACGAGTTTGAACTGATAGAAGTTTAGAAAAAATTAGCCTCGTAAAAATGTTTATGGATTGCCAGCTGTTTGAAAATATAGAGTTGCTACTTCATTTAACTATTAAAATCAATTAATACAATGAGCGAAATCAAATACTGCAATATGGCACCAAACCAAAGTACTTTAACTAAACTTCATTTCCCAAATGTCACCTTCTTAAATTCAAATTGATCTAAATTAACAAATTTAATTAAAAATTATTTAATAATATTTATACATATATTATTTTTTGGCCAGATTTTTTATTAAACGACAATATTCAATTTTGAGCTCAAGACCAGTATAAGGAAAAGTATAATGGTAAAAAGACAACAACAGTCAGGAGTGGTAGAAATGATAGCTATTTTGAACCCACAACCTACGACTTGCTGGGCAAGTGCGTAGCCAATGGACCACAGTCGGCTTGTGAGCTGCAGTTGCTTTTCACCACTTTTCCTTATGTCCTACCAATACAATTCAAGTACGACAGTCTGCCGCTATTACAGTGAAATTGTGGTTATTGTTGTTGGTGAGTAACACAAAATCTATTTAATTTTATTATTGTTAGAATCAAATGGCGGTGGAGTCATGAAAGAAATCTGATGAGGAGATGTGGTGATCTCCGGAATAGCTATAATTTCTAACACTCCTGACTGTTGTTGTCTTTTTGTTCAATATACTTTTGCTTATACTTGAGGCTTGAGCTCAAAAATTAATATTGTCGATTATTTTACAATGTTAGTGTCAAACTAAAAGTTTTACGAAAACTGAATTCAATATTTCTGTAGTGGGTTGGCACCTAATTAAAGAATTTATTAAAATTATATTAAGTTAAATCCTGAAATATGGGTCACAAACCGAAGAGGTTGAAAAAAGCTTTTTTAGGAAATACTTTTGAAAAGGTTTGAAAACTGCTTGAAACAGTAAATATATTATGTTACGGAAAAATTTAAAAGAAATTCAGAGAAAGCACGCTTATGTATTTAAATCATGTTGCCACCTGTTTAAAAATATTAATCTAAAGTTTTAAGCTCTCACACATTTATCAATGGGGAGGGAAGTCACGGGAAAACCCTTGTGTTTAATATAAGCGTCAAATATTTAACAGAAAAAAATCTACATGATTTTCAAAAAAATTAATATACTATAGCTACTTTTAAAGAAATTTCTCAAAGATTTTTTCATGGTTCGGATCACCCTACACCTCTTTTAAATGATATCAATGTTTTAACACTTAATTTTAATCAGATATTTTAGAAACTTTTCGGGTATGCAGTATTGAAGCCAATTAAATTTCAATGCAAATTTTAAGTGGATAAACATTTTTCTTTATGTGTTCCCATTTTTTTTTGCTGTCGCTGTTGCGCAGTTTCTTCTATATATATATACAGATAAATTGTGTTCAACCGATATAATTATTTTACTGCAATTGAATTGGCAACCTGAAAAGTTTCTAAATTCTGATTAAATTTTAAGTTTGAAAATTTGTTATATTTGTGTATTTGGGATTTTTTTATAAAGTTAAAAAACTTAATTTATTTTGGTTAATATTATAGAATAATAAAGAATAAATACATTAGAAAACACTGCGAACATTTAAAAAAAAGATCACTGTAAGAGTTTCGTTTTGGGTAATGGCGAAACTGATTGAGAGCGACAAATTCGATAAACTCAAAATTATAAGAAGTACCTTAACTCTCTTAAAAATTTTTACAATTCATTTTCAAACTAAATTGTTTTAATTTGATGGAAATTAAAACTAAGAAGTTAGGAAGAATAGGGATTTTTAATAAGAGTTTGGCTGTTTTATTACTATCTTGAATAATCTCGATAAATCCACTTAACCAATTTTCATTTAAATTCAATTCTATGATACCGTTCGCAAGGGCACTATAATTGGCAAAAAAAAACTTATAAAACCTTTATTTTTAATTGTGTTAATATGTGATAAATGTCCCTTGGGAGATTGAATACCCATAAAATAAGCCACATTTTCAGATGCCTTGAAAATAGAGGCAAAGAAAAACAAATTCTGGAATTTATTTTTTAAAAGCATCTTGTTTACTGAAATCCAGATGCATAGCTATAAAGCAGAAAATCTTGCATAAAACGCCTTCAAACTTTATTAAACAGAGTAATCCATTCGAATGTTAAAACTAAGTATAAAGAAACTTAAAATCTTGATATATATCAACCACGCGAAGCATGGGTCGGCAACTATGCTACAAAAAGTTTGTTTTAATGCATATAAGATTGTAAAAAAAAATTGAACGAAATTAATTTCTGAGTGTCTTTCTTCAGCTAATGTGCTATATATAATTTTACAAATTTGTATATATGTATATTTGTTTTAATAAGTTCAGTAATGAAGCACATATAGCATGTTGTAATAGGCTTAAAACGAAAGTAAACCAATTTAATTTTTAAATATTGTTAAAGTGAGAATAAAATAGTTTGTTGCATGCGAAATGGTGGATGGTGGATGGTGGATGATACCCAATACCGCATACGAACAGAAACACCAACAAATATTTGCAATAATTACTTGCACACTGCTGCTTTACTTTGCACCGACATGCGACAAACTATGCGGATGCACATGTTAACAGGGTGTTAGAAATGTGGACACTTTTGCTTCAAGGACGGAAAGGTAGTGAAACTGCAATCGAAAGTTAATCGTCTACTGCGCTTACTGATTTGATAGCCCAGTTAAACAAATAAATTTTACAAAGAAGATATTTTTGAATAATAACTAGCCAGGTAGTTCCACCCTGAGTATGGTCACATCCAAGTCTATTATATGTCAGGGTCGCAAAAAATCGGCAAGCGGAATTGCCGTCACTTGCATTTTCGTAACTACGACAACTAATTGTGAAACAGCTCTTCCCACAGACGCCCCTAGAACTATCACTATTTTTGCATTTATTTCTATTTCTCAGCACTATCGCTAGCACACTTGATAACTGCAACCAAGGGATGACTGGATAATAAAGCTGATGATTCGGTTTTTATTCAAGTCATCAAATTTTTTCGAGGCCGCCAAGTATTCGACTAACCTTGATAAAGGAAAATATTGCGACTACTATCCCACTAGACATTCATTATAAAATAACATAGTAAATCATTTTTCGGTTTTTTTATTAACTCTCGACCAAAAACGATTCAGCTTGTATCAGACAGGTTTGTCGGGTACCTAAATAACACTCAAATATACTCAACTTTCAAATGACCAATAAATTTTCAGTATTTACAAAAAAATTTGGAGTTTACAGATTCTAACATTTTTTCTAGGATAATAACATTAAACAACCGGCGTAGCTATCTGATAAAGTAAGTTTGTGTTTTCTGGATTCACCTGTGCTAATAATTTATTTAGGTTAAGTCAATTAAATGGGCTTGGTTCAGCTTTCAATTTATTTTCTAGTGCACTTCTTTTTAGTATTTTCTGCGTTTTAATTGTTAGCTTATTTTCTTAAAATATTATTGTAAATGCATTATTTTAGTAAAATATATTTAATGGGAATCAGATAAATATACTAATCCATTAAGTGGAAAATGTTCCAGTTTTCAGTGCATGTCAACAGGTTACTCATACGCCACGACATACGGCAGTCTACATATGGGACATTCCGCGCCAAATCTTGTTCGCAAAACAAAGTCAAAAGAGTGTGCGAAGTATTAAAAAACTATATACGAAAGGATGAAAGTAATTCAATTAAATAATACAAAAATAACAAAAACACTGAAAACATGGAATTACAAAAATTAAAAAAATTCAAAAAATTCAAAAAAGAAAAAAAATTGATCCCATTGTTATCTCGTTGCCGCACAAGCTCAACAGCTGCGGAATGAATGATAATCACTTCGAGAAAAATTTGAAGAAAATCGACAAGTGCCTGTTTTTTCGAAATTTAATTTTTTTGTATTCAATTATTTAAATTTTGTTGAAACAAGGGTTTACAATTTTTTTCTTTTCAATTTTGTATTCCAGAAGAATGTTGAAAAAGATGAATTGCAAAACAAAATTGTTCGAAATTGCCGCGGAATGCACCATATATTTAACATATTTTAAAATAATAAACAGCTATTTTTCGAAACGTATGAGTATAATGTTGAACTATAAGGAGAGAAATGTTGTTATGATTTCCATTTGGTATATTTTTTAAAACAATGCATGCCGAACGACTTTTTAAGATAATAAGTCAATTTAATACTCTAAAATTGAAAAAAAAATAAATTACCTAACCTAGAAAAATGTAATGAAATAAATAACTTGCTCGTTGTTTTGATAAAAAAACCCCTTTTTTGATTAGTTTGATAGAAGCACTCTCTTCGTGGCAAGCATACTTTCGGCGGTTTGCCATTGTCTGCAGAAGGGCGACCGGTACCAGAAAAACAAACCTTTTTCTACACAGAGTAAAAAAATTCATCTATAATAAAAGAAATCGATGTTTAAAAATCTCGGTGGACAAGGAGAACGGGACATCTACACAGATAGAAGACATTTTTGCTAGACAATTTTTTTCATTTTATTTTTTTTTTTCATTTTTTTTATTAATTTTATTTTGAATTCTTCTAAAATTTATTGAAAAGGCCAACAGCTGAAAATATGGAGATTGTTTATTATTTGTATGGAATTTTGTTCAAAGATATGCAATGGTAAGCAGAAATCTCCTTGTTTTTATGTTAAAAATGACAAAAAGGGAATCAATAAGGAGGTAGTCTCATTGTAACGAGAATCTTATTGAGTTTATTAATAAGGAAAACTTTTTATTTTTAAAAGAGCTCTTCCTAATTCAAATTTTCTTTTTAACAGCTTAAAATATATATGTACATTCTGAATAATCTACTTCATATTGTTTAGTGTTTAATTTTGACTTAAAAATAAATATATTTACTCGATAGTGACGATTTCTTTCCCCTCGTTGGCTTTCTTGTTCGTTTACTGCATCATTAATCATTTTTCCCAAACGTCTACAGTTGATGACTAAAAGAAAAGTGGTCGTCGCCACGTGGTTCAGCCATAAAAATTGTTCGCGAATGCATTCGTAGAAATCATCTTAGAAAACAGAAAATTGTGTCAAGGGAAATAGGTATATCGATCTGATCAATGCCAAGACTTATTCGAGATGAGATCTTAACATCCATCGTTGTACTCGTAAAGTAGTTAAGTGATACTTTCTTCGATAGAGAGCATTCGATCTTCCAGCAAGATTCTGTTACAGTACACAAGGCAAAAACCACCCAGCATTGGCTTGCTGTTTGTGGTCAGAGTTGGAGAACATAGCCTGTCAAATACCCCACAGAAATTTGAAGAGTCTCAAAAAATCTTTGATTCGAGCAGCCTCGTCAATCCCAATAGGAACTGTGCGTGCTGCTATTGTTCAATGGCCGAATCGTTTGAGGGGTTATGTGAAAGCAATAGGTGACCTTTTCGAATAAAATTTTGTACATCGCTCTTCTAATATATGTTATTAAATAAAATCAACTTTATAACAAATGTATTATAATTTAATTTTTATAACGGTTTGAACTTGTAACACAATTTATGGCAGGACTGAGTATATTAGTATCGAAAACTATTGTAATTATAAGTCAAACTTGTATAATTTAAAGAAAAAATAGTTTAAAAGATAGTGTGATATTTATTTTCAGAAAATAATCTATTTAAAAAAATGTTGGTGGCAATAATTTCAAATTTATAAGATCATCGGCTTATTAAAATTAAGGAGCAATTCTAATAAAAACCAATGTTCCCTTCTTAATTATATTGAATATGTTTTCATCTTAGTTTAATAGGATATGTACTAGATTTTATTAAAAGATTTTCATCTTGATTCCTGATTTATTTACATATCCAGTCCTAATAAAAAAGACTTGTTATTGGAAAGAATCATAAAGAAATAAATAGAAATAGAAATAATCTAATGTTCTGATTTATAGGCCATTTTAGGTAGTATTTTCGCTCAGTGTAAGAGGTTTCAATTTACGTACTTTGGCCGAGATTTTATCCCAAGGCACACCAGATGATAGCACGCTCGGTTACGGCTACCCAAGCAAATTGTTTACACCACCGAAACGAAAGTTGGTTTACATGCAAAAAAAAACACCCTTTATATGTATATTTGAACGAATGTATATATGTATGCATGTCGATATATAAATGAATGCATTTAGTTATGTAACCCCAACAGCCGTAATAGGAGCAGCAAATGCAATTACTATTAACAACTTTTTATCACACGATCGCTAAAGGGGCACACACCAGAGGTGTCATTTTCATGCCACATTTGCTAATATTAGTAGCGTGGGCACCACTGTCAATGTCACCATGCTGCAATGCTGCTATGCTTGTGGCCACTTATTGTTACACACACACACACCGACACACACACATACATACATATGTACATGGAGTAGCTGGAAGCAAGTGTCGACATGTACCGTTGGTCGCGGTAACAATGATGTTGACGTTGTCGTAGCATAGTAGAACAAAATTCCGGGCGAGAGAGGATAGAGGCGAAGGTTTGAGGCACGCTTTGTTTGCAACAACGAGGGCCACACATAAACGGACATAGAATGGTAAATATGTGCAGTTTCTTTGGAAAGCTTTCAATTTGTCCCTATTTTTTTTTGCAATTGTTTTTGTAATGATTGTTGCACACGCGCGCGTACGTGCTCTGGCATAAAATTCTTTTGAAAAATTTCCATTCGCTCCATTGTTTTCACGCGCGCACCTTCTAATAATATGCTAGACGCATACTGGCATACATTTTTTGTTGTTGTTTTATTGCGCTGTTGTCTTCTTTGTGTTTTATTGCACTTTTATGCTTTCCGTTTTGTTATTAACAAGAGTTCTTTGAAACGATTTTTGTTGCAGTTGTTTGACAATTTATTGAATTCTTCAATTTACTTTCACTCGCTGCTGCGCCTTTATTCAATCACTTTTGCTGTCACACTTTCGGTCACACAATTTCCACTACTAAAAACATACATATTCGTACATAAAAACATACACCTGTGAGCACAAAAATAGTAGCAGTTTGTATTGACTATTGTCCTTACTTAATTTCAATTATTTTTTAATTTTAAATTTGCTTAATAAAAATATAGTCAATTCGATAACAAAAGCTCTGTAATTCGAACTTTCCAACTTACTAGGAAATTAGGCAATTAAAAAAAAATGGCATGAACAAAATTTACGATTTTTATGAAATCAAACGCTGAACACCGTATCAAATATTAATAGGAATTTTTAGCAACTTGAAACTTACTTTTCATTAAGGCAAAATTGAATGGACTACAAAACTGAGAGCTCGAAATTAAAAAAAAAATCAGTTTAAACAGTTAAAACTTTGGGAACAATTTTTTTTAATTTTTCGAATTTGTTTAAATTCTTTGGAACCTTGGAAACTTCGAGCCGAGATATTCGTGCCGTGTTGTAAACAACATATTGCAATAAGTCCCGGGCCTCCGCCGGCAACTGGTCTCACGCTCTCAAATGTGGTCGCTGCACAATTTTTTGAATATCAACGCGCCCCAAGTACGTATTTTTCAAGTTTAGAAAAATATCCTCTATCATTGCAAATGGACACACCACTGACGTCATTATCTCCAGTCGAGAGGATGTTTTCGATAGCTAATATCTTGAATAATCCAAAGAGACAAAAGTTCACTGATTTTTCTTTTAAAAAGCTAGTTTTAATGTGCACAGAGCGAAAATACCACCTAAAATGCTCTATCAATCAGAACAAAATTTAACGGATTTCTCGATGATTTTTCCTTCTTATTACGACTGGATATGTCTTTTTAATTAAATTAAGAAGAAGAGGTCTGCAATATTAAGATGCAATTTTTTTTTACTAAAACCTAGTACATAACCTGTAAAACTAGGATCCACACCTCTTCAAAATAATTAAGAAAGTAATCTTGGTTTTCACTAGAATCTCTTCTTAATTTTAATAAGCCGATGGTGTTATCAATTTGAAATTATTGCCAACTATTTTTTTGTTTAAGTAGATTCTTTTCTGAAAATAAATATCGCACCGTTTTTTAAACTGTTTTTACTTATAATTACATAGATATATAATATTCTTATTTTTATAATTCTTATAATTCTAAAGCGTCTGATTTCCAATATTTGTTGGCTCTTATAACTTGAAAGCATTTATTGCACAACTGGCAACTTTTATACAAAACCACAAGAAAGACGGAGATTATAATTCATTTATTCATTGAAAACTTCCGGAACAGTAAATAAGTAATTCAAAAATTTTCATTTCGAAAAAAAAACTTAAAAAAACAATATTCATAATATAATTAAACTTAAAGGAATATAAAGTAGATTACGCTCAGAGTAAATAAACCCAAGACTCTATGTCGCCAATTAAAATGTCTGATTAAGTTTGGTTGACGCAATAACGGCTTTATGTTGAGAAATGTTCACAATATATAATTTTAAAAATTTAATAAATTTCAAAAACATTATAGTTTTAGTTGTATTCAGAGGTTTCCTTTTCAATAAATTTTAAAAGAACTTCAAAAGAAAATTAGGAAGACTTTCTTGCAAAAATTTCTTCAATATTGTTCCCCTCCGCTTTCCTTAGCCACCAAGCTTTTTTAGACGTCGATCTCTTTGATTATTGGCGAACTTTTTTGATCTGTGTAAGCAAACTTTTTATTTGAGTGAGATTATGTTATTAGTCAATATGAGAATTCGTCTGATTAATTTTCATCAAAAATATGTATGAACGTTCTGTGTATGTGTTTGTGTTAAGTTACTACGAAAAAATATTTTAATGATTTGAAGTATTATGTTCTAGCAATATTTTTAGTTATTTTTATATGTATATACAAAGAAAAGAATTTAAGTTTGAGTATGTTATAATAGAACATGTTTATTATGTTTGCTAAGGATTATTTTTTATATTTATTTTTCCCCCAATTAACAGAAACTATCTTACGAAGCAAAATTTATTGACAAGTAATTGAAAGTAATTGAAAGTGTTTGCAAAAGAATTAAAAAATGCGTATTCTTTACCAATTACGAATAAAAAGAAATATGCTTGCTATTTATTTATTTATTTTTTAATTACTGCTTATTTTACTTGTACTATTACTTGTAATTGATATTTACAACACTGACTTTGACTTACCCGGGTTTCTCTATAGAATTAGCTTTAGTTTTATAAAAAAAATAATTCAAATTAAATGCTAAATTTTTTTCAATAGGTACATTTTGCTACTAATCTTCTGCACACAACTGTACATATATACAAACGCATCTATGAGCTCACCTTTACCTTGGAGGTCTTCGGGCGAGCTTTTGGTAAGGTAAATGCCAAATGAACACGCGCCCCAAGCGCAGTCTATGGATGTGTGTTTGTGTGTGTGGGTGTGTGTGGTTGCACACCTATGCTTGCATAGAAAATGGAGCGAGGTCATCGCGACAGTTAGAAAATGCACAAGTGTATGTATGTGTGTATGTATGTGTGCACCAGTCTTAAGTGGACTTGAAGAAAACACACACACCCATCTGCATACATAGAAAATATAAAACAAATAACTTCCCAACTCAACAAGTAGCCTCGCATTGTACTTAACACACACACACACAGGCATGCATATAAACATGCATACTTGTATTTGAGTACTGTGAGTACTAGAAAGGGTTTTACAATAATCATTTTTCACCACGTTTTATTATAAAATACGCTATGTAACTCTTAATAGCATTTGCACTGCATTGTCTTAGCATGTGATAAAAATAAAATTCAACAAAGAATACTGCATTTATTGTATGAGAGTTACTTATACGAGTATGTATAACCCCATAAGTATATGGACATAGAATAGCAGCAAGTAAGCAATTGAGTTGGTTTCCGTTTCACCTAAAAGTTTGCATACAAACGTAAATGTACAACAGCTATCAGCTGAAGGTCAAGTCTTCATTTTGCTCAAGCTTGTAACCAACTTGTGCTAAACGCTATTTTTTATTGGTCAATACATCCTCGACACAAAGTGCTCGAAGAATGCAGATGTTTCACTTTTTGTTTGCATATAGACTCATGTCAGTATATTTGTTTATGCAATCCCTTACAATTGTCAAAAGCCCGCTCTGCACATTACAGTCCGTTATATAGATTAGCATGAAATCATTTTTTAGGGCAGTTACCAATTGATTTAAAAATTAAATTCAACTAAAGTAGTGTTCGAAATCAAATATTGCAATATGAGTATCAAATGAAAGAGGATACACTTCCCAAAAGTTTGCAAAGAAGGTTTCCACCTGTTTATATGCACATTAAGTTAAATAAAAAAGTAAACCAAATTTGTGCAATATGAGTGGTAAACTACAAATTTAAATAATGCGCAATTTCAAAAATAATTTGGGGGGTTGGTACCTATTTAAAAATGTACTTAAAATTATAATAAGTTAAGTTAAATAATTAAATATGAGTCCCAAACAAAAACGTTTTAAGAAAACCTTATTATGAAAGTACTTTCAATAGTAAATTAAAGAATTAAGTTAACGGAAGTTTCACGTAATGAGATTTAAAGAATGTAGATTTAAAACGTGTTTTTAATTATATTTGTAAGTTTACTGAAATACATAAAAGAATATTACCCTGAAACGAAGGAGTTTGCCACCTACTTCAAAAAGTAAATAAAATTAGATTATGGGATGCTTTGCAGTAGGCTTAAAAAAAATTAATTTTGAAAATGAGACTTCTAAATGTCACCAACGTTTGATATGACATAAAAGTTTCAGCAAGTAAGCGAAACTTATGAAGTAGGTGTAGATTTTGTTTTAGAAAGTAAAAAAATAAAAACCTAAAAAAAAATGTATTAAAAGTTATTACCTTTGGTGAAATTATTTATTTCCTTTTCGTGCGAATGCCGTCCATCGAATCAAGTGACGTCATTTTTACTTCAAAGCCCGGTTTGACGGCGAACAAAGTTATCTTGAGTGCTTGGTGTATCGGAAGAGAATTCTCAATTATGAACTGCTATAACGTCTCGAAGCGCTCAATTCAATACTGTAATGTGTACAACTCGGCCGTATGAACGAAGCAATCAAGAAAAGGCGATAAGAATCGGCAGACAAATAAATTGTCGGAACTTGGTTGGGAAATTATAATGCAGCCATTTTCAATAAGTACCTCAAACTAGGCCACGAAAAAAGTCTGCAAATACCCTCTACCTAGGGATACATCGTTCAAAATATAATGTTGAGTAATAAATGTACATCCTTTAACTCTAGACTGTTTCCTTAGCCTACTCAATTTTGATAACCTAACCCTAAAGGCAACTTTACTCTTCATAAAATTAAACATTTTAGTAATCAATTTATTTATATATACTATGTACTATGTGCATTGTGCTTGATTAAAATATATTATTAATCATGAAATTTTAATTCTAAAATGTATGCAAAACCCACAGCGACTTTTTATATGATCCAATAATAGACAGATTTTGTGATGTAATTTAGGTAGCGAGTAATTTGCTTTCATCTTATCTAAAGTATTATATGCCTGCCTTGAGAGTACGTCTACATTTTTTATTCCTTCTTATTTGTTTGTCCGGACATTTTCAGACGAAAAGCCACCTCCCCTTTGAGCTTGAAACTTTAAGCATTGCCCAGGGCAATACGATATTCAACTATTTGTTTCAGGTTTCATCGAGTTTACAGATATTGTTATATACATACATAGATTAGTTTAAGTTTCAATCATCATAGTTAGGCTATCAGGCCTGTTCTACATTTCGATGCGGTTTGAAAAGTAAATTGTATGCAATCCCGATTCGTTTTTGGGGGCGGAGTCCCTGATTCCAATTGAGTTCGAATAGATTTCGAATCGTTTTCGAATCATTTCATTACGAGTCGATAATCAGTTTGAACAGCTATTGCCAATTATTTACAATTCTTGAGAAATTTAACAATGCTGTTTGGAAGTTTAACTTCGAATATTATTTGTGAAGCGTGGCAATATGGAAATTTTCGATGAGTAGCGCGCATGCCCTGAAGTGGAATCAATAATAGGTCGATTTCATGTCGATCGGTTTCCCTGTATTTATCTGAGGTTTCAAATAGATATTTTCTGATACAGATTTGTCAAACTAATTGAATATTAAGATTAGAGCATTAAAGTCTTATACATTTTGCAAATAAGAAAATAAAAAAGGATTGGCTGATAAACAACATATAAAATAGTAAAATAAAATAATAAAATAATATATGGCTTACACCATAGCTTGATATTAGGCCGAACTTCTCCTAAAATTTGTGGTGTGCGTCTTGGTGTAACACAAATTGAAGGGCTTAGAGTTTTACGTCGACTCCGCATGGCGAATGTTTTTTTGTGAGAAGGTTTTTTTTCACGGCAGAAATTCTCTCGGAGGTTTGTCATTGCCTGCCGAGGAGCGACCGCTTTAAGAAAAAATTTGTTTCTATAATTTTTTAATGTTACTTATTCCTGCCAGGATTTGAGCTCAGGACCTACGGAATGAAGCGCGTACATGCTACACATTACGGCGGCCGCAACATACCTATACTTATATTTCGTTTTAATTTGCCAATTACTTTTCATTCAGACTAGTTAAAGAAAAAACTTTTCAAACCGGTGAAATTTTGTCGGATTCGAATTCAAGGACACAAAAAATTGATCGGAATCGAAATGCAGAACAGGCCTGAATCTGTATATGCGTAACACATACAAGGATTTTCCCGAAACCACCAGATTTTCACCGAACTTTAATCGAGAACGAAATATCTACTCAACTTTGATAATTTGCTTTGATTGACATAACGGTACATAAGATATCTTATTTTGTCATTTTTCACTGACTGCCGCGGAGTGAAGAACATCGCGAAGCTTCTCCGCGCGTAAATTAAATGGCTGATGGAAATGAAGCAAGCGGCGTGTATGTGATAACCATCCATCCCGACGTTCGCGAAATTCGCTTCAATTTTGATTGATGTGTATGTATGAATGACATAAGGCGTAACATATAGCCTTATTAACTGTCTTGTGCCCTTTATCATTCATATCTTTTCACACTTCTCAAAAAGTCTCATAGCCCTTTTTTGAGGTCGTTAATATATTGCACGAAAAGGTTTCTTGTGAAAATTTACTACATATATAAAAAACTAAAGCAATGTATTTCGTAAGGAAGATATGTAATTTACGTTGTTCTTCCTCAGGTGAACATTCTTCCGAACATAAAGAAAAATATACTGGAGAATGCAAACAATTTGTTTGCCTCTTTTATCATGAACTGAAATCACTACGCCAATGCCTCTGAAGGCATTGAGCAGTTTTAAGACTCATTTTCAAAATTTTATAAAAGCCTGATATTCTATACACAGGCTGTATTTTAATTCCTAAATGAGTCAACAGAAATTCTGTATTTATGATTCGGATTTGAGAAAATTAAGACCTATAATGGGGCTCGAACTGTAAATTCTTTTACAAAAAACGGATCAGCTGGAGTCCAGTTATTACAAAATCTGTTTTCATGATTCGATTTTGATGATATTAGAAAGATAAGATAAGATGCTGATGCAATAAGAAATACTTTTAGAAAAATTAATGCTCTGGGTGGCACTAAAGGCGAGTTATTCAAACAACCTCTGTTTATGGACCGGTATAGACGAAATTAGAAACGTATAACGGGGTTGCGAAAAAAATATTATAATTAGAAAATCCATATTCATGGTCCGTTATTGATGATGTTCGAAAAGTAGCCGAATGAAACAAGTACCGAATGTGCCTATACTCTTAAGATAAAAATGGTTTAACTATTCATTGCATTATATTTCATTCAAGTTAAAGCAATCTCAATAGTCACTTCTATATTTATTCTAGCTCCCCTTTCAGTTCGCAAAGCACGTTCCATATTTCAATTTAGCTTCTTCTGCGAATTCCTCTTAATCTCCTTAATTGTCTCAAAACTTAGTGCCAACGCTGTAGTGAATCAAACAGCCATGTACAAGATGAGATATGTGAGTCGAGCTATGACTTATTTCTCTACATTTCCGGCGACGAGCATTATTCTTCGAACGTCGCAGTACGCTCGCACGCGACTCTTCAATAACTTGATGGCCTGTCGGAAGGTATTCAAAACGGGCCGCACTACGGCAAACAAAGAAAATTGGTTAGCAAATGCCTCCACCTACACACCACCTTTGAACAGAAGCTAACTTAATATTTCCATACACGTGTCCATAAATTTACGAAAAGTTCATAGGTCACTTGGGGCAGTAGAGACAAAGGGAATGAAAATAACTACTACAATTTGCTTTGATTTAGCAACAATACAAGTGCCAACAAATACAAATCGCACAAAATCTGTTCCTTTCAAAAAATAAT
The DNA here is from genome assembly GCA_951828415.1 of Anomoia purmunda. NCBI lineage: Eukaryota > Metazoa > Arthropoda > Insecta > Diptera > Tephritidae > Anomoia > Anomoia purmunda. The sequence continues at coordinate 26,056,379 of OX639996.1, read as the reverse complement.
GCCAAATTGCTTGAACTATGAAAATGCAAATTAAATTGCCTATGCCCATGTGCAAACTGATTCGTCATTGTTTTTGTAGTTTTGTCATTATTGTTATTTCTACACAACGATTGACGTTGGCACTGCCAGTCAAAGTTAGTTGATTTGCTGCAAACATTCTATGGCTTCGACGAAGACCATTCAAAATTATTGACCAAATTGTGAAAATATTTATGTTCATACTCGAGAATGTAGACAATATATATAGAGTCTCTCTCTCTCTCGCGAGAGGGAGAAAGAGCAAGTGGAGGTCACCAGTGGTTAATCGTTGGTATGATTTGCCAAACTATCACAATCACTTTTTGAAAAGCGCTTGAAGATTGTAACAGCAAGTTAACAATAAGAGTCAATAAAGTGGAGAAATTAAATGGTTTGGGAAGCCTCAGTAAGCACTGAAGAAAACAAGAGAAGCGTAACATCAAAAGATTTGTATATATGAAAGTATGTACTTTAATTTGTATGGTATATCGCACTTTATATACAAAATAATAGTAACTCAAAAATCATATTCACATATGTAATTAATTTTAAAAAATTAAATAGTTTTTTTATTAAATTAAACTATTAAAATTTAATAACCCACGAACATTGGGCTGATAAATTGTCTACAAAATATAAAACATTTTTTTTTTTTTGGAAAGGTACAACCTATTGATGGAAAACTATTTCAATATATTACGTTTTGTTCAAACATCAGCAACATGTAATCCGATATCGTCTGGTAGTAAAAATTTTGTTGATCTTTACATTGCTATCGGCCAGCTTAGAGGTTCTTAACGCGTATGAAATATGAAAGGTAAAAAAATAACTACTGCTACATAAAAAAATAATCTTAACAAATAGTCGAAAATCGTCAAGTTCGAGAATACAGCTCAAAAAAAAGTATGTGCCAAGGCGAATTCATATAAGGTGATGCTATAATTAACTACGAAATTCCCATGCATTTTGTTTTTGTTTTTGTGTAAGAGTTGTCCAAATTTGCATATATAAAGGGTGGTTAAATTTTAAGGGCCGATGTTGAATGTGAACCACACCTAAATGTCAAGTTTTTCTCTGCATTTCATTTGACATTCCACAATTTCAGACTAACTCAATTTGAACATGGAAAGATACACAATCGAGCAACGTGTTAAAGTTATTCAGGCTTATTATTAACAGTGAATGATTCAATTTTCGAAGAAAATCATCTTCAGTGATGAGGCACATTTTCACCTCAGTGGATTCGCCAATAAGCAGAATTGCCGCATTTGGGCGAATGATAATCCAAGAGTGATTGTCGAAAAATCAATGCACCCACAAAGATTGACTGTTTGGTGCGGTTTATGGGCTGGCGGCATCATCGGGCCGTATTTTTTCCAAAAAGAAGCCGTTCAGGCAGTTACTGTGAATGGTGTTCGCTGTCGTGAGATGATAACGAACTTTTTATGGCCCGAATTGGAGCATATGGATGTGGACGATATGTGGTTCCAACAGGATGGTGCCACTTCCCACACAGCCAACGAAACAATGGCTCTTTTGCGCAACAAATTCAATGGCCGTGTTATCTCACGTGGTGGCGATGCCAATTGGCCACCAAGATCATGTGATTTGACACCTTTGGACTACTTTCTTTGGGGTTATTTGAAAGCAAAGGTGTACGTCGATAAGCCAGCAACAATTCAAGAGCTAAAGGATGAGATAATTCGACACATTAACGGCACAGAACCTCAATTATGCCTCAGTGTCATCGAAAATTTGGACCATCGGATGGAGGTGTGCCGCCGAGGTCGCGGCGGACATTTGGCCGATATTTTGTTCCATACATAATTGAATCACACCATATTATCATAGTAAAAAGAAATTACAATAATTTCCGAAATAATTTGTGTTTTATTCAAAATCAACATCGGCCCTTAAAATTTAACCACCCTTTATATTTTTTTTTTGTTTTTACGGCTTTTGAAAGCTCATACGCAAACTCAAAACCGCAAATCAAAATACATGTAGTGAATAAAAAAATCAAATCGCTACCTTATTTGAATTCGCCTTCAACTACACCTTATATGGTAATGGCAAGGCGAAATCATAACGCGCACATACACATTTTTCAATTTTAGAATGTCACGATAAGAGAGAATATAAGAATGGACGCCATTAATTTTCGTTTTTGGGACGACATGGGTAAAGGGAAAATACAAATATAAGGAAAGAAAAAGACATCAGCTGCTTTAATAACACCAGTCTTAAGATTCTACAAAAAAAAACGGCTACGAAGAAACATAGTCGGCGTATAAACTTAAAGCGAAGGCGAATAATCGAACTTCACTTTTGCAACCGGAGACGGTATTGTCTGCAACCGGATCTCACGTTTCGTATATCGTTTGAGATAGTTGATTAAGCTATTATTCCCCTCTGAACACCACCTGCTATAGTGCTGCCAATTACTCGTTTCGACACAAATATTTCGAAAATGGTTTTCTTAATCTTACTAAACTAAATGTAGAATGCGTGATATTGAAGAGCACATTCATATTACGAGTAAAATTGAAAACATTTATATGCATAAAATATTCGATTTGCTTTAATTAAATTTGTTATAGCTAATAAATATTTTTCACAGGGGCATGGAGGGCGACACCTCTAAGTCAATATTTACCCAGCAGATGGTGCTTGTTATTTCCATACTACCATTCCTGAGCTTAAATTTCCTAATGGAAATAAAATAATACAGTTATTTACAAATATATGGCAGATTCACGAGGGAATTAACGTCTTACTCTTTGTCATCTTTTGTCACTTTTGATTGGTCATGGGCGCGTCAAGAGCAGCGTTTTCTGGCGCCAATGAGTTATACCCAAACAACCGCGTCAGATTTTTGACGTTTCTCTCTTGAAGTTCTTTGCTTCTTGTTTTATTATATTTCCTCTTTCTCATTTAAATTGTCTTTCTTTTTCACCTCTGTCTTCCACACACAACCTCTTAGGATGCGACACGCTGTCAAAATTGAAAATTTCATTTGCTCAGCTCTAGCGCTGCTCCATACAAATTCTATGAGCAAGAGGCATTTTGACAGTTCGTTGACACTTGACGCGTTAATTTAGGGAATGCCTTTAACGACAATACATCATTCTAGCACTCTTGCGTAGGTTACTACACTACACAGGATACTACGTATATACATACATATGTACATATTTTCCAAATGACTGCTGAAAATCGTTTTTTATGAAAAATAAATTTTGTCCATATATTTTAATGAAATGAACATATCAAAAGCCTATGCGAAACAAAAGGAAATCATTCAAACTTTTGACGAAAAAAACAAAAGCCAAATCATTTGGGAGATTTTTGAACTTTTCTGCCTTTGGATGTTCTATTGAACTTATATAAAAAATTAAGGAATTTAGGTTCCGATAATGAAAATTGTATATGTTGTTCTAGCACTTTAAAATCTTGAAATTGAACACAAAACAAAAAAATACTTTATTTAGTTTCTGCGACATAAAATTAAATGATCATTTTCAAAAATGAATCGATAGGTATATTTAATCTTTTCTTCAAAACGGCTTTTTTGGAAAAACATGGCTTTATTGTTTCATTCAGTATGCGTTTTCTTTTAGCTATAAAAAGGTGTTTGAATAAATAGAGATGTACTTTGTAATCCGGTTCAAGGTAAACACTAGAGCTGGGAATTCCATCCGGATAATTCAATGAAAAATCCGCATATCCGGATATTCAGATATTATCGTACTGTCCGGATACTGGATTTGCGGATAAATAAATGGGTAATAAGGAAAGCAAAAAGGTTTCGATATTAATCTACAAGTCGCTATCGCAAATATCATTTCCGAGTTTTCTGGTTCCCTTCGTTCACTAACGGCATGACCGCCTATTGGCAGTCGTGGAATAACACACATCGAAATATTAATGATTATTATTTTAGTTCATCAATTTGTTGATTTGTTTGGATATCCGAATATACGAACATTAACCAGATCTTCGTAAATCCGGTTATCCGGATAATTGCACCAACGAATATTAACCTGATATCCATACTACCCCAATTTTGTCCGTGTCAACGGATATCTGCATGGATATCCGGATATCCGAATATGCGGATATTTCCAGCCCTAGTAAACACGTACCTTAAAACAAAAATTTAAGTTATGACTCTTCTTTAAATATCTAATAACAAATTTTACCACTCGAAAATGAATTTCTAAAGCTGAGCTATAAAAAAGCATTTTGTATTTAGTTCAGTTTTGTTGTTCAAATAACGCTTTAAAATTTTTGAAGAAGGTAAAACCCAGGCACGAACATCGATATTCCAATGCATGTATTTAAAACTTATTGTTCGCATTTATGTTAACCTTGTGAATTTGTAAATGAGTTGCCGTTAATAGGAATGACTTTGTTCCAATTTGCAGCGGAAGTGCAACGCCCAATTGCTAGCGTCGACTTGTTTCCGCCACTTTCGTTGCGCGCTGCCCGCCATTGGCCGCAAATCTTTGTTATTACTTAACTTGGAAGGCATAAATGACCGTCCCAACACAAATCGCACCTTACCTCTGTAACCGACCGGTTGAGCAAACACACCTTCATAGTTTTACATACATTCATATTTTTGTAGTGTATTCTAATATATATATATATATATACATATATATAAACATATATATTTATTGTACAAAGTCATGTCTAGGAGTCCCTACAAGTTGCACATTGGATACCATTCAGTTCAGTTCGCCATCGCACACATGACGAATGTACTCGTAGCAGCTTACATTCATTCTCGACCTTTGGCCGACATCATTGGCTTATCAATTTTTTCTGACAGCATTCATTCTGACAAGCTTGCTTTTCCTACATTGTTCGATATGTAGAGTATGTGTGTATGTATGTATGTTGTGTACTTGCTTTTACCTTAAAAGCATTTGCATATTTTATTAAGCATACTATTCCATTAGATATTCTGTTGGACCTGCTACTACTCACAAACACATTCATATATGTATGTAGTATATGTGTGTATGTAACCCTGTGGGACAAATTTCAAATTAGGTAAGTAATTGAAATTTTCTATAATTTTCTATAACTTACTAGAATTGACCCTTTTGAAAATATAGGTATGCACGTTGTGCTCGTCGAGGCAATTTGACTTTTTAAAAGGTGGTAACCCTGCACAAAATTTACCTAAAAACATTCTCATAGCGAAACGAACTATTACTACTTCATATAGCTTGTGTATAATTTAATTAAATTCAACTTTTCAGCCAGATGCCAACTTTCCTTAAAATATAGATCAGCCTTCTTCTCAGCGAATCGAGCAGTGTGACACCCATATTTTCATATTTCACACAGGTTAGGTTAGAACGACTGCAACCATGCAAGATTACGGATGCACGCCCGTTGTGATAAGGCTGAAAGGAGCCTTAGAAGGTGAACTACACAGCGCTTTACATAGTATAGAAAATCGGGAATGCTCGCCGAGTTCAGGGCGGCCAAATAGTCTAGAAAGTACCAATTTAAGAATTGATTCGGGTATTGAGCAGGGCGGGGCAGTAGTAGAGATAGCGTTTGATGCTCTCCACTTCCTCTTCGCCCCTGTAGCTTCGACAGAAATCGGTATTTAGGCATTCCAATATCTTTCTATGTATGCCCATGAGGGACTGCCCGGTTATTATCCCGGCCATTAGCCTGAGAGAAGGGTAATCAAACCGATGAGAGCTTTGAATCGCTTTTCATCAACCTTTGGACAAACTTGTCTGGTAATCTCTCGGATTATTAGGTTCCATGGTCCATCTAGTATTCACCTCGTCGATGAGTTTTGTCTTCAAACTGTGTTCGCAGGAAATTGGACGCATGTCGGCGTCGATGGCAGAATTTACAACAGAAAGTTCCTTTCCCTTAAAACACGTTTGCAGTGCAGTTGCCGGGAATGCCACTATGCCCAGAAAGTCATGCAACTATCACAGAACATTAGAGGCGACCAGGTTGAGAGAACTGTTGGATTTAATAGCAACACTGAGCGTTGTTTCGTGAGAATTTAGAGATTTAATAGCGTCTTGGCTGTCAAAGTATACAGTGAAGAGCGGACATTGTCGGGCAGAGAGCCGCATCCATTATAGCATTATCTCGTTAAATCTGGCAGCACTGCAAGCGGACTGAAATTTGCATATATATATATATACTATACATACATACATATATGCATATGACACAGATATTTTTATTCATTCTTAAATTCATGGAAACCCCTTAGTTTTGAAATAATTTATCATTTTTATCATACAAACAATCAAATATTTATATGCTATTATTTCATTAAAAATGACTACGATAGTAATTTTGACATTGTAGGAAAGATAAATTTTGGTTTGCTCCTTCCATAAAAGAAACAATGCGTAAAAAACATGCATTTGCAAATTAGAATAAAATCAGACATTCGTGAAAAAATTATCAGTTCGAAAAACTAATCAAATAATATGACGCGTGGTGACGCCGTGGAGGGCTATGGAGGCGAAAAAAAAATCTTTGAATTCCACCATAAAAACATGCACGCTCCGGAACGTGTAGAATGAGTATACAAAATTTCACGACTTTTCATTAAGTAGTTTAAGCGTGATGATCGTACGACAGGAAAGATTTTCATTTATATATACATATATAGATAAAAGATTGCAAATTGATTCCGTCTAATGAAAGGTGAAAACAAAGCTTAGAAGCCCATTTTTGATTTCTCGCTCAACAAAAAAAATAAATTGTGCAAAGTAAATTTATTTGACTAACTGACTAATTGGAAAACAATTCACATATAAACCTTTTCACTACTGTGCCTTTCCAAACAAATTACGGGGTTTCCACTGAAATTAAAAAAATGTATTACGTTTTAAAACTTCCATCAAAATATTTCGGAAAAATATTAAGATTCCATGAGCTGGGCCGATTTGAAAATACCTCCATATAAATACAAACACTTTTTTTTAATATTTCTAAAAGTTTTATATAAAAATATTTAAAAAAAAATTTTCAAAGTAATCAAAATAATTAAACTTAAGTATAAGATATCATTAGAAAAACTTTTTCTGACGCTTTTTATTTCTTTGCAAATTATTTTGCATAACTAAGTTTAAGAATAACTCAGTAAAAATTTGACCGATTTAGACTTAAGTGTAAGATATCAAGGGAAACACATTTAAATTTACTTATTTAAGTCCAAATTGGGTAAGTTTTGACTGAGTTATTCTTAAATAAATTATTCAAAAGAGGTCAAGCAGAACATCGAAAATCTCATTATGAAAAAAAATTGTAAACAGTTGTCTGCGGACCTTTTCAGTTTAAACTTAAAAAATAAACTATATTTATTTTCAAATCAATATTTATTTATTTATTATTTTCAAATAAAAACATGATTAAAGTATCGGAAAAAATTATTGGCATAGTAACTATGTATTTGTATATTATTCACAATTTTTACATGCTAAAAATTGGCCATTAATACATAGTCCTCATATAATTATGCATAATAGGCACATTTACAAAAAGAATTTTCGAAACTCAGCCGCAGTAATAAGTGCGATTTATTATGACACAGAGTTCTCAAATTCTGAAGTTATCTTAATTCTAGAAGTAGAATAGCAAAGTATTCATCGATACTTTCATAATCAAAAGTCGATCTTGAACTGGACCTGTTCGAATATTAAGGACTCCAGATTTTGCTTTTATGGATGAAGCTCTAACGCCTATGCTTTCTCGTCGTTGCGCTTCAAAAACTTTTGCCAAGTGTTATCATTATATTTGTAATAGGTCTGACATAAAGTTATTGATTGTAGAATTACTATTTAGTTTTCATTTACAAAATGGCTGGCAGAAATATAACACCGGCTATTATTTTCTACTGGCCATTTCTGGAATTTACGGGACATGTTGGTCAAAAAAAAAAACCATATTGAACTAAAAGACTTAGATTTTTAAAGTTTGCAGAGTCACTTCACTTAACTTGAAGTTCTACAGGAAGTGAATGTTCATTTTGTATGTAATCGCATGTAGCAAAAAAGTAGCTGGCGCTTAGTTCTCAAATTTATTTTATTTTATTGCATATATGTATAGCACAATTTTATTTCTACGAATTTAAACATTGAATAATTGAGATAATTCAATACTACACTTGCGCCCTGGGCGTTTATAAATTATTCTAAAATGTTTAAGCTTGTTGGGCATTTGACTTTTATAACTAAAAAGTTATTCTGCAGAGTTCGGAAATATACAACTAACTAACAGGAATGCCATAAAGTTATATTGTCGCTAACTGCAATATCATTGATTGCGAGAATCGCTGTGTAGCCTATGATTCGACTTAGTTGAAACCTATTAAGGTTCGTGAAGTCAAAAACAATGCCAGTTAGTCATAGTCGAGATAAAGTCGACTCCTCCGTCAGTTGCAGCTATTTTTGGCAGATATTCCGATGGAAATTTTGTCAAAAAATAACTTCAAACTTTAGCGCCGTCTTCATCTTTACTGCGACTACGGGACATTGCTTATAAATTCATCGAAAGCTAAATTTTTAGCTTTCAAAAATCTTCTGTAATCAAGTTTTAATTAGTTACAATATAAAACTATTAAATTTCGCACATTAAAAATAAAAATGATGTGACATGAAATAGATGTAATTAAAACTTATATGAGTACATTTTTAATAATACAAATCTGGAACTTTTAAAAATTGATTTATTATTTGAATATGTTCGGTACAGTGAGTGATGAACTGAATGTAAAACGCTGTGCCGGTTTTTCATAGAGCGGTGAAAATAAACAAACCCGGAATAGAATTAGAATATGTTTTATTTAAAATAAATTCAGGAGCTCAACTTACCGAATCAATCTGTTGTGAAGATCGCAAGAGAATAGGAAGAAGCAACGGCTTTCTTAAACTTCGAAGACGCCGAAGCTTTAACAGAACTTTTTGACGAAAGCGGTAAGTTAGGGTTGCCATTTGGCGAACGGAGTGAGTACAGGTTTATTATCCCCCAAGACGTATTATTTGTAATTGGAAAATAATGACAAATGGGACCAATTTTATCTGCTTACAAAAGAAATATAGAAGAGATTAACCATAGGGCAGCTTTGGAGCATAGAGTAGCTTATTCATAGTTCCGTTTATTTCTTACTATTATCTTTTTGTTCATATGTAAAGTAAGATAATCGAATCACTATTATTTGGAATCTAAAAAAAACACGAAAACTTCTGTGGCGACTCTAAAAGAGATGTAGAATTAAATATGGATGAGAGTTTTATAAGACATCCTTTTAAATTTTTTTAAGTTTAAGCAGGAGTGAAAATAGTAGTAGAAATTGGTTAAAAAAAAGTAGAAATTAGTAAAAACAATGGTAGAGAAATTAATAAAAAAAATAATAGTAATTAGTATTAGCATTAATACAAATAGCAGTAGAAATAAAAATAGTAGTAGTAGCATTAGAAAAAAGTGTAGTAGAGATTGTTAAAAACAGTAGTAGTAACTAGTAGTAGCATATGTTAAAATAGTAGTAGCAATACGTAGTACCATTAGTAAAGATAGTAGCAGTATTAAACGTAGTAGTAGGTATTAGTAATAGTAGTAGTAGTAATTATTATTAGTGGCTGTTAGAAGTCGTAGTAGAAGTTGTATATAAATATATGCCATTTTGACGCAACTTGCGCGATGCGATGTGAAAAATCAATGCCGCTAAGTAAGTTTTACCTCAAAAATTGGGGTATCATAAAAGAATGTTTGGATTACACACTAACTATTACGAAATATTAAATACTTAGTAAAAATGATTCAAAGACACTTTTTATTTCCACCCATGTTTCAATATGTAGCTCACTGCCGTGTTTATAGCGAGAGATATCAAGTTTCTCAATCCCAAAACCCATAATTTATTTATTTTATATATTAACTGCATTCTTTGAATAAACTCAATGAGCATAAAATTAAAATTGTATGGTTATAATTCGTATATGTTATATCTATTTTTCCTATCAAAATCCATGCACATATGTACATATATTCAATATTGTTTATTAGCAAATAAAATTTTTTAACTAAGTAATATCGCTATCTTTTTCAGATACCTATAAATACATCTTTACAAAACCCACAAACACATATGTACTAATTTAAAAGTCATCGCATTGCTAACCGCATTGATAAGCTGCCAAAAAAATTATACGTTCCGTTGTGATAAATAATTGTAGAAAGTGTGATATCGTTGAATAGTTAACAAAAATAGTGCGTTGATCGAACGAATATCTATGGCGAGCTAAGAGAACTCAATAAGCTGTGATTAAAATATAAAAGACATGTGGAGGAATCGGTGTGTGGCGCAGATCTATAACATTGTATTGTATCCCCGTTTACTTCGGTGGTGGAAATAATTGCGAATTGAAAGCATAGAAGTCAGCTACGAAATTAGCGAATAATAAAAACAGGAACCTAGAAAAATTTTACTAAAAAATCGTTAAGGAATTTGCTTGCTTGCCATTGCGAGACTGTAATAACAAAATTGATGCAATGTAGCGGTAAGTATATGTATTTGAATTTAATAAATAGCAAACCACTGTATTTAATACTTTCGAAATGTTAAGCAAGGCAGATTGGTAAAATTAAATCAGTTCATTATTATTATTTTTGGCCTTATATTTATGAATCCTCTGTATAATTTATAGAGCTTGAGGCCAGGTTTGCATTAGGGAATAATATGAGAAACAACAATTTTTCAAAGTGGTAGAAGTGATAGCTGCTATTTCGGGGATCCCCACATCTCCTCATCAGACTTCTTTCTTTCTAGACTTTACCTGGCTTTGAACCATGGTACACGGAGTTGCTAGGCGAGCAGGCAACCACTCAGCCTCAGTTCAGTTTGATGATTTGACGTAAGACGAATTCATATAAGTGGTGTTAAAATTTTAATTTTTATTCATATTCTGATTGTTCTCGTTGGCATTCAATATAAATTTTTGAAATAGTTTGACAGTCGAAGCCTCAAAAGCAAAAACAAAATACATGGTAATCTTTGTTTTTATACCACTGCCTCACTTAAATTTGCATTGATTTGAAGATTACAAAAATTTATTCACAAAACTATAAAAAAATTAGTCAAAAACTACAGAATAGTCAGCTATGTCTTCTCGACATCGGATTTCAATCCATAAATTTTTCTCGTTAGGTGGCGTGCAGTCCGAATTTATCGATTTTAGCTGTCGCAGAAATCGAAGTTTTCGATTTTGTTATTGGAAGTAAAACGTCAACTCAACTCTACCGTTTTTGCTTATTTCTTATTTTTTATGTGCTGGTATTTTTCATAAAACGTAGGTTTATTTTATACAACAATTAAGCAATTCTTGTTTCAATATTCACAAGATACAGTTATTGGGGAAAGCATAAAAAACTTTTCAAAAATCCACAAAATTGGTAGCTACTTGAAAATTTCCCTTTATTATAGTTACATTGAATGAGCTACAAAACTGTAAATTTCTAAATATTCTAAGAGTGTTGATTGAAAAGTTGGAAACCTTAATGATAATTTTTTAAATTTATTTAATTATTATAAAATTTCAAAAAAATTTTAATCTTTAACCTAAATGGTTTTTTAAAGAAAAAATAAACAAAAGTATCTAATCTAACAAATATTTAAAATTAAATATAGAAAAACATAATAATCAAAACACAGGTATTTACTTAAATAATTATAAATCCACGAAAAATAAGTTGGCTCTCATTTTGCATTCTGACAAGAGATATAAAGTCAGGAATTCCTTAGGAAACTGTAATATATTTATAATAAAATATGTAGTTGAACCATTTTCAAAATTCCAAATCGTTTACAAAATTTCAACACATCAATATTCAATGTGGAATATTGGTTTTGCTCATGCTCAAAAAAACTTATTCCGATAGAAGAATAAGACGAAGAAGAAGAGGACAATTCTCACTTTTTCACTCCCTCACTATAGCGAAACTAAAAATGTTTTCAATCGGCCACCAACGAGATGATTACTCAACAACACCTTATATGAATTCGTAACACTTTTAGCTGATTTTAACCTATCTAGGTTTCACTGACGTATCAAGTTTTTATGATTAAATTAAACACTTAAAAACCTTATACTAAAACAAAAACTATAATTTTATTTAACTAAAATAATAATTTTTATTTTCTAAACAAAAAGTAAAAAAAAAATAACTATTACAAAGAAATTTTTAAAATAAAACTTGTAATCATTACTGTCTCTACGCCCATCAATTCACATTTCACATTTCACATTGTTTCCAAAGTCTGAGTTATTCCGAAAATTTCAATTTACTACCTCACCTCGTTTGTTGCAAAATCTTACACGAACAGGCAGTTGTATTTTTTTTATGTCATTAGTCATTTAGCAGAAGCGACAAGGTCTGACCACATATTCCCGCAAGGTGAAAATAATACAAAATCTGTGCCACCAGATTGTGGTACCGCTAACCCTCTCTTGGAAGTTTTTACGGAATAAGTTATTTTTTTTCTACATAACACTAGATTTTCTTCACAAAAATCGTATAAACCTGACGAATTACCATCTTCGCCATACCCAGTTATTGTATAATATTTCTTTCTCCTTTCCCCTACAGTGGCGGACTTATGGTCGGCGAACGCGATAGAGACCGTGAAACGGTACGCTGGGAAACGGGTGATGCAACACCGCCCCAATTCAATAATGGAGGTACGCAGATGGTCGGACAATTGCATGGTGGACAGGCTGCTAGCCAACAACAACAAAAAACGCAACAGTCTCAGCGCGATCTACAGTTACAACAGCAACACTTGCAACTGCAGCAGCAACAACAACAACAACTATTGCAGCAACAACAACAACAACAACAACAGCATCAACAAACCAGCAACTGGATTGAAAACGAAACGCTTGGCCGCAGCCCAGCATCGGGAGCGACAGGTGTCGTTGGCAGCATTGGCCACATCGCCCAGGGCTACGATCAAGGCGACAACAACGATAATCAAGCCTACTACGATACAAGCGGTAATGTCGATTGGGGCCGAGCGATGGGAACCGGTGGAGCTAGTTCATTTGGTTGCGGCACTGGAGCTGTCCCAACAACTGGCAGTCTTTCTTATAACAATGACGCAGCTGCTGCTGCTGCCGCCGTTGCCGCTACCGGCGTCAATGCCAGTCCACGAAATCTCAACAACATCGGTGGCGGTAGCATTGGAAACCTGGACTACGCTGATGGCGGCAGTATTACTGGCGCATCCGCCACAACTACGCACACTGCCGGCGGCCCTGGCGGCCCAATGGGCAATGGTGGCATCGGTGGCGTCGGTGGCATGGGCGGTGGCGGTGCACCGATTGGCAGTCAAAACATCGGCGGCATTGGTGGTGCCAGCACCGGTGCTAGCAGTACCGGCGCTGTTGGCAAAGAAGTGCGATACGCTCCATTCCCAATACCATCACCGACGCACTCGAATCCAACAACTTCCCATTTGCACGGCAGTATGGGTACTGGCGCATTGCAGCGCGCACATTCCAGATCCATGTCCTCCATACCGCCACCCGAACCCTTTATGATAGCGCAATCGAAACAAATTAATAGTCGCGTCTCCATCAATGTAGGCGGCGTTAAACACGAAGTACTCTGGCGTACACTCGAACGACTGCCGCACACTCGTCTGGGCCGACTACGCGAATGCACCACACACGAGGCGATTATTGAGCTATGCGATGACTACTCGATCGTCGATAATGAGTATTTTTTCGATCGACATCCGAAAAGTTTCAGCTCAATATTAAACTTCTATCGCACCGGTAAACTACACATCGTCGACGAGATGTGCGTACTGGCATTCAGTGATGATCTCGAGTATTGGGGGGTCGATGAGCTGTATCTGGAGTCTTGCTGTCAGCACAAGTACCATCAACGCAAGGAGAATGTGCACGAGGAAATGCGCAAAGAGGCTGAATCGTTGCGACAACGGGACGAAGAAGAATTTGGTGAGGGAAAATGTGCTGAATACCAAAAGTACTTGTGGGAATTGCTCGAGAAACCGAACACCAGTTTTGCCGCGAGGGTAAGTTAAGATGCTCTGGTAACAGTGCAAACATTTATCGCTATATACAATTCTACATATGTTTATCTCTTCTGGGCAAATATTTAACGAATAAATAATTATTTACATTTAGTGAGTGGCTTTTGAAGCGAAAATATTTTGGTTGTCTTCAGTAAACTTCTAATATTATTTGTACTACTTGTTTATATAATTTTCGTTAAATTAATATAGTTTTTATTAATATATTTTTACGTGTTTGGTTTTTCTTGATTTTCTATTAAGTATACATATAATTTTCAATAATTTAGGTTTCAAATAACTTTTAAGCAACCTCATCGCATTTAATTTTTACCCTTCACATAAATATTTATTCACATATACTTACATACTTGTGAGGAACACGCTTGAGGGTAAAACTTATTTACTTTTACACTAAAGTGCTTGGCAAATTAATATATTTTTCACAGCTCAAATATATTTTGGTTATGTTCGGAAAGCAATGCTTTGGTAGTGCAACGTTACATATTTGCAAGGAAAGTACCAGGCCGAGCGGAGCAAAGCTGTATGTGTTAACACTGAGCCTGAGCTTTTCTTCTCAAAGAAGATCCGCTGCATAAAATTCGTATGAAAAATAGTTCGATAATGAATACAATGTGGGCCCGTAATCTGTACGTCAAGCCTTCTCCATCTCAAACAAGACTCGATGTTTGCTACACAGAGGCATATATGAATCTAGGCTGCGACAAAATGGTGATCCGATTCAATTTGATTCTTTCTATTTTTATCGATCACCCTCCATGCGTTAGCAGATGTTTCGTAATGTAGACTGAATTTACCCACTATAGGACGAACGAACACTTCCCATCCCTCCCGGGTATTAAAATCGCCAAGCACGACTTTTATACCGTAACGAGGACAGCATTCATGTGCGAGCTCAAGGCTCTTATAGAAACGATCATTGGTTACATCATCCTTCCCTTCGTTCCGTAAGGGCGAGGGCGAACATGAGATAAAAGTTAAAAATAAAAGTCGCTTTAATGTACATAAATTGTGGCTAAACTTTCGTCCACCAGGGTGAGCTACTGTACTTGGGGACGACGTAGTCTCACTCCAACCACAAATCTGTTCCCGAATTTGCGTTCCTTTACATGACAACTGAAATTGGCATCGCATGGTCTGATGATCTCATCAGAATAAGGGGTTGTTGTAGTTGATGTAACAGCATAAAACGTTTCCCATAAAATTTTGGGGAATGTTGCTGAAGATACAGTCCTTGACCGGATATAAATCCGGGTCGTTCCGATATCGTAGAACCGACTGTCGTGGGAAGACGCTCATCCGACACTCGTTGAGTCTTTTAATTGATAGCTGTTCCTACAGCTGTACACTATTGAACAAATTTATTTAATATTTTTAAATACGCTATTTATCCGTATGAGCACTATTGAAAATAATCAGTATCGATGACGATTACTTACTTACTTACTTAATTGGCGCTATAGCCGCTTAAGCGATTCTGGCCGATCTTCTCCTACAATTTGTGGTGTGCGTCTTGATGTTGTAACACAAATTGAGTGATCTACAATTTTGCGCCGAATCCGAACGGCGAATGTTTTTGTGTGAAGTTTTTTCATGGCAGAAATTCACTCGGAGGTTTGCCATTGCCTGCCGAGGAGCGACCGCTATTAGAAAAAACTTTTTCTATAATTTTTGGATGTTACTTGCCCCAAGCTGGACTCGAACCTAGGACCCACCGCATGAAGCGCGCACACGAGACACGCTACACACTCGGCTATGGCGGCCGCCATCGATGGCGATTATCTAGATAGGAAATCTATCAACATACAATGACAACGATAATGGCGATGATAACAAATGCAATAACATTAACCATAAATATATCGATAACTTCAAGCGATGGGCTTGCTTCGATAGGAATGGCTTCAAAACCATAGTCGGTAGTGCCGATCACAGAATTGATGCTTTCTGACTCATAACCACAATATACATATAGAGAGCCGTCAATTTCAATCTCGCATTAATATTCGAGTATACAAAAATTATACAGTCGCCAGTTTTGTGTAAAAGCAAAATAAATTAACTCTACCAAAAAAAAAACAAAAAAATTGCTCACGCTGTAAATTTTGCCTCAGTCATCACAGTCGCCTGATTTCACTTATTTTTATTTCCTAACTTTTTCACACACAGCTTTACGAACACAAAATATCTACATATCGTATATTCCATGTTTAAGAATTCAGTGGACAACAAATGATACATGTTAACTTGATGTTTCTCGGCTTTGTTGTGTTTGTTGTGCGATAAATAACTAAGACAAAAAGAGTTATATACGTTTTTTTTTCTTTGATTGACTATGGAAAATGTTTATTTGTTACTTATTGTGATACCACTTAATCGTCTATGCGCTAAAATAAATACAAAATGCCAAACAAAAAAAAACTTTGAAAATAAAATATTTATATTTCACGTGAATGAAATGTTTGAAAAAAAAAACATATCTACATATTTGCAGATACTGCTCGCTGTACATAATTGCCGAAATTGATATAAATAATTACATAAATATATACGAATATATTATATATCTATATCTATAGCATTACTAATAATCGTATTTGCTACAATTAATGGCAGTTTATATTTCCATTTCCATTTCCATATTCAACGTTAAATGTTAATGATTTGAATGTTTTTGAGGGCTCGAAACAAATTTCCAATTGATGGAAAATTATTCAATCAGTGTTCGAGAGTTTTTTTTTTAATATTAACATGCTTCTAAAACTATGCTTCATTTGCATTATATTATGCTGGGAAGTTGCGTCCTCAAACATGGCACATATGTATAATAAATATATAATATGTGTTGTTGTTTTTTTCTAACCTCTTATTCTAATCGTATCACATATCTTCATTAAAAGATGCATACAAGAATTTTTTTTCTATATATCGATATCGTTCGTTTTGGTGTACTTCAAGGCTTCTTCCTTTACAGTGCTTATCATGATTATAAGACTATGACCTTTTAACGAGTTTCTGCATTTGATTTGTTACTTACTAATTTTTCAATAAAAAGCAGTTGACTCTCTCAAATAATAAGGTGATCAATTCCATTCTCAAACTTTGTGCTAATTTTAATAAAATCCAACAAATCTTCATCAAAATTTCAAACTTTTTGACAAAAGCTTTCAGAAAATTCGCTGGATATGCAGTTTTACTCAATTTTGGTGCAACAAAATCCAAGTTTCAATTTTCTAAAAATGTCCATTGATTTTTATTAATTTTTTTACTGGCAGTATTAGAAATTTGCGGCATAAACGGCACCATCAACAAAAAGAAACTAATCCAAACTCAAGGCGATTTTCCAACTTTCTCGTTTTAAAAATATTTATAATTAAATGTTCTATAAAAATGATCGACCACAGATTTTCTAAAAATTCTTATAAAGAAGCTTGAAATTTCGATGAACATTTGTTGAACTTTATTCAAACTTGCGCAAAGTTTAAAAATGAAATTTGTGCGGTTTTTGTAGTAGAACGAATTTGCATTTTTATAAGCATTAAAAACAAATAGTAAGTAACAAAAAAAAAAGGTCAAACGTGTAAGAAAAGTCCCGGTCATTAAGTTATGATTAGCACGGAACATGTTTCCAAAAAATTTTTCGGCTTCTTCATTCTGCTCACCGCACGCAAAGTTTGTCACCAAAAGAAATGCAATTCAAAACTTTTTGAGACGCCTAAAAAGTGGCAAAAATTATTAGAAAAAAATTCCAAATCTCACTTAAGTCCTTTTTTTTTTTAAAAACTGCATTTCACAATACCGGAAAACTTGTTTTAGAACCTACTTTAAGCGCCAACGTGCAGAAAAGTACAATTCTAGATAAGTATATACATTTGTGCATTTTCGTTTTCCATCATCGTGTTGTCGAAAATCTTGGTTTTTATGTTTTTTAGCTAATTTTATTCAAATTTGTTTCGTTTTCCAAAATCGTTCTTATTATTTCTTTAATATTTATCTAATCTTTGTGTATTATTTGTGTTGTACAAAATCTGATTATTGCGTTAAAATTGTGTGTAATTGTTTTTGTCAACTCTTTTCGAAACCAAATATTTTATTAACTATAATCGAAGTACTTCTTTTTCTAGCCGCAAAAAACAAGCAATCGAGTGTTTATTTAAATATTTTTTTTGGATAGTCAGCCAAGTGATGCAAAATGGAAATTGCCAACTGTTTAATAAATAGCTAGAATTTTCAAATTATATATAATCAATTTTTACTAATCAATCTCTATTAATCTAATTATATACACAGCACGTGCGATAAACGTCCAAGTGTTGATGCTTTGCAAAACAAAAAACAGAAAAATCAAAAATCAAAAATCAAAAAACAAAAACAAAACGTACAACCAATAACCATGTTTGGGAATGGGCAAAAAGCGATATGACCAGGCGGCAGGTGTGCTGTAGAAATCCTCGAAATAAATTTTTACACACAAGAACTCTGGGGAGAAGTGGCCAAATATGTGTTGTAATACATTTCCTATTTCATAAAAGCTAGCGTATTAAGCCAAACCCAATACCGATGCTTTGCTTGCGCTCACCTCTGAACACCAGTCTATGTACATTTAAATATGTGCATATGTATATAGAAACAAATACAAGACTTTGAGGAAGCCTATAGGAAATCTAAAATATTATACGAATACCACCTCAGTCATTTCTCAACCATATACGCTCTAACTACATTCTTGTAAATACTGTGTCCTCGTGCTTCTCAACCATTAGCCGTAAGCGCTTAGCAAGCAATCTTTAGCTTTCACTTTTTTTTGTTTTTTTTTGCGAAACTGGAAATAATTACAACACATTTGGGGACATCTCTAACAATTTTTCAAACTTCTACCTCTTTTAGTTTTTTTTGTTTTCAATTTTTTATTTTTAACTCAATATTTATTATATAGAAAAAGAAAGTATTTATTTGAACTAAGCGGTGTTAAATTTGGTGTAGATCGTAGTAGAAGTAAAAAATAAATAAATGTTGCGTATGTACATGTTTACATATGTATGTATGTATATCGTTTGTATTTTCTGAATATGTGTCTAGTAGCTATCTAAAAGAGTCGTTAGTTTGTTGTTGATTTTTATTAGACAACAATAAACTTTATAGCTGTTCAATCGTCAAACAATGTTTCTCAGCTCGCTGCTTTCGGCTACGTAAGTATTAATATCGGTGTTCAATAATTCCTTGAATATGGCCTTACCTGCCTATGATGATAACCTGACAATTGTCAGGTTTATGGCGCCTAAAACTATGCTGCAAAAACAGCGTTCAGCACTCTAATGATATCAACAGTCGTTGTAGTTGTTAAGTCCAACTCAATACGTGACATCGCCGTTATATCCTGCGCCATAGTTTTAGGCGCAGTAAACCTGACAACTGTGAATTCGTTGAGTTTTGTCAGAAAACTTAGTAAGTAAATATTTACTTCTAAGTTATCTGGTTTGGTCCGGTTATTAGCATAGGAAAGGAGTTAGGCTCTTGGTGGTTACTGCTCTCATCCTGAAAGTAAGCTATGAATGTATAAAATCGGAATTTATTTAACATCCATATTGTAGATCCGTTCTATCCCAAAAGAAAGGATGTGACAAATATTTTTCGATAGAAGATATAAGACCCGCATATATGGGCTGTAACTATGTTCATGAAATTCAAGCCAAACGACTTTTAGATGACTTATTTTTTGTAAAAAAAAAGTATGCTGATATCAGTTATATATATTTTTCATACCATTCATTTGGGCTTAGTGCTAACTTGCGAGTCCATTTTAATATACATTCGGAGTTTGAAGCAAACTATAAATATTTGGAATTCTTCTAAATGCCGACAAAATAAATACCCATTTTTGTATACAGCGTGGGTTTCCTTAATTTAATAGCTGCATGTCTCTAGATCGCAAAGATTCTTGAACGAATACAGTCACTCTTTTCCACAATCTAGGTCTTCGAATTTTTCAAGATTCTGGATTCTCTCAGAGAAGCGCTGAATGATTTTACATCTATCTGCTCCCTATAATTGTTGCAGAAATTGGTGAGCGTAGCTTCAAACGTTATCCAAATTTCTCGATCTGTAACACTAACCTTAACCCTCAACTTATAAAAACCGAAAATAAATAGTCTAGAATATTTCCTTATGTATTTTACTTCTTTACCCGAAACACCACTGCACTGCGGGGTGAGTAAAATTCCATTCTTCACTGCAATACAGTCCAAAGAAAACTACCCTGATCTGGAAGTCGTAAGCTCGTTGCAGTAAATGTGTTGGAATATTTGGTTATTCTAACTATTTAAAACTAGCAAGACGACCTGAGTCTCAAAGAGCTTTTTCAGCCCCAGGAGAACGTAGACCACAGCCAGTGTTAGGAATCAAAAACAGTACGATTTAGATATGAATTTTATTATTAATGTTGGTGGGGAATAACCACTGCGCCCTTAATACCCATTTTGCCTCCTTCATGGACTTTAATTCGGACCGAGTACAGTACTGGACCTAAAATTTTGGAATTCCTACTATCAACCGTTTGTAGATATTCACCCAGGTGCCTTTTTGATTGATGCATCAATGCAGGGGATAGCTACAGTATGTACTTTGCAGTTTCCTTTGCTACTCTGCAGAATATGGTGCATTCACTGATAAAAATACTATAAGCAGTACCCTGTAAAAATTCCAGTAATAACCTCTTGCATTTCCAAAGTCTATTTACGTATTACGACTCTAAGAACATTTTGAAGTGCTTCAAAAGTGCAAGATTTCCTTGGTGTCGTTTCTTGTAGGATATACAGAGCGTCACTTTCTGCACCGACTTAAAATAAGTTCATCTCAACTGAATATGCGGCTTCGAGTTCCACAATAAGCTGGCAAAGGAAATTATACATCATTTTCTATCTAAATGTCGGGTCTGCTTTCATAATGGGTTTTAATAAATTTTGCAGCTTTAGTCCCCAGAGTAGCAATAGTATAAATCAGCCGAAATAAATATAGACATATATATATATATCAAACTGTTCAGAAAGAAAAGGTAAATCGATTAAGCAATGTATGCCTATAAATTGCCTAGACGTTCTAGTAGTCGGATAATAACCGCGCCCAAATAGCGGTATTTTTGAAAATTAAGAAAATTCGATAACTTAGTAGCTGCAAAAGATAATTTAATCTAATACGACATACCAATTTTAGTTGGAGAAAGGAACACGGCAGGAAATTGGGTCTTAATCCCCGGATCTGTTGGTGGATTTTCACAGCGGTCGTCAGACCAATTCTCCTATATGGGGTGATCGTATGGTGGCCTGCATTAGAAAAAGATGTTAACCTCATGCTACTCACCAAGGTGCAAAGATCTAGTATGATCTGTATAAGTGGGGCGCTCAGAATGACCCCAAAAGAGGCCTTAAACGCCTGCTGCTTTGCGACTAAGAGAGATATCCCAGTGGCATCCTGAAAGCCAAGGGTATTCTTGTATTTTGAACAAGTTCTGCTCTATCCCGAGCAGCAAGGATCGGTGTGCTTTGACATCGGTTTCTGAAAGTAACTTTATCACACGAATTCCAAGCAGGGAGGAGTGGAAACTTGAGTTTCATACTCCACCCGATAGCATTGCCATCTATACAGATGGCTCGAAACTCTATAATAAGGTAGGAGGAATCGTTTTCTCACAAAACCCACTCACGCAAATTTCCTTTAGGTTACCAGATCACTGCAGTATCTTCCAGGCTGAGGTCTCAGCTATCATGGAGGCGTTAGAGAAGATTGGGACCAGGATTATAGGAACAGACATTTTCATTTTTAGTGATAGCCAATCAGAGCTCTGAGCTCTTTCCCGTTTAACTCGAACATCGCGCTGGACTGCCGCCTATATCTACAGGAGATGGCCAAGCAGAACAGACTGTACCTCATTTGGGTCCCTGGTCATCGGGACATAGAGGAAAACTGCATAGCAGATGAACATGCAAGACAAGGTACGACCAAGTAGATTCTTCAGGATAAAGAACGCATTGGTATGCCGTTTGCCACTTGTAAACTGCTACTCAGAGATTGTACATATAAAAAAGCTGACAATAGATGGAGGCAAAATACGACCTGTCGAACCTCAAGGCAGACGTGGCCTAAATGGGACCGGAAACGGTCGCGCAGTGTTCTCTTTCTAAGAAGGGAAAACATTTCCAACGTGATCGGGGCTCTAACAGGGCACTGCCTGCGATATCTGGGATCACCGTTTTTGGATGACCTTAGTGAGGTTTCAAGCACCGAGGCAAAATGGATTGGTGAGGGGTAATTTTTCTCCTTTCGGATGGTACAACATTTTTCTTTGTGGTAACACAATGGGCCTCCTATTACTGGCCTTAGTGAGCCGCCGCAGGAGCCAGCCACTCCAACCTAACCGAACCTAAAGAACACGTGCTGAAAATTTGTTTGGCAATTAGGACTGAAACCACCCACATTCTACTTATAGTAAATAAGTCTTTCTCCAAACCACCTCAACTTAGTAATCACATATTTTAAAATTATAAAAATCGAGAAATCCTCAGACCTTTTAGAAAGAAAGCCGTAGCACCACCCACCCTAGACCAAAAAGGAATACCTCCGCAATTTTTGTGAATTTTATACAAAGTTTGAAATTTGGGTTTTTGTTATAAAATGAGTTATACCTTGATAAAAAGTTAACAAAGAACTTTTGGCATGAAACTATCATGATCATAAGAAAAAAATTTAGCTACTCGGAAAAAAAATGGCAGCATGAGCAAATTGACTTCTAGAAAGCCGCTTTGACAGCAGAACTGCGAACTAGAAAATATGAAAGTGCGCTACTTTATAATTTTACATATCTCTACGATCTTCCAAACGAACGCCGCAATGAGTAAATTACTTCCTACTTTCTATTTTCCATGTAAATCAACTAACTATGTTGATTTACACTTTCTAAGGTTGTTTATTTTATTTTTTTCTTATTTTTACTACTTTTGTTTGCGGAAAAATTTCCGGAGTTCTTCGTCAGTTGTGCTGTTTCGAAATTTATTAACTTTCCGAAATTAACTCTAAAATAATATTTGATTATAATTTCTTCTTTCGATATACCGCCCGAAACCACATCCTTTTTTAAAACGATAAATAAGAATAATATGAGAACCAACAAAGCAGTTTTAATTAATTTTTTTTTTTGTCCAAGCTAGTACATATTAATTGCTTCAACACTTACATGCTAGTAGTACTCCAACAATACAAGTACTTACAAAAGTCCAATTACATTTAGACAAAAAAAAACACAAAAAAAAAACGAAAAAATTAAAACACAAAATGTAAAAAAATGTAAAAAAAGCAAAAAAAATTTGTAATGCAAAGCAAATCTAATTCAATGTAAAAATTTCTCACAATTATCCCGCTTCAATTTGTAGTACTTCCGGCATACACATGCGTGCCCGTTAAAAAAAAACAATATATGTATGCAATGTACTCGTACAATAACAAAAACCAGAAAACCAAAGTATGTAACTCCCCCTCAAACAAAAAACGAAAACTTCCAATTTTTGTCCTTTGTTCGATATTTACTTTTGTGTGAAAATCCTATCGTTGTTGTTCTTTCTTCTAACTATTACTCGTATACTTAACTATTTACTATACTTTATAAGTAAGTAAAAAAAAACAAATAACACTAAACACTTGTAAAAACGTATTCATATTGTTTTCGGTTGAAAAATTATCCCTTCTTAAGTTTTGTAAAATTGGTGGCGTAACTATAAAAAACAAACGAAAAAACAGAACAAAAAACAAAAAAACCAAAAAAACAAACAACTTTATAACATTTCCTTTGAATAGTCATATTTATTTAAATGATAGATTGAATGTTTGGCGTCTAGTCTCTATTACTGATATAACTGAGAATCGGTGGCTAGAAATGTAAAACTATGGTTTGCACTAAGTACATTTGTTGTAATGTTGTAGTGGCTTTTGCGTAAGCTTTTAACGCAAAACTCGTAAAACTATACTCGCATTCCGTAAGAGAACTTGTAGTCTTCAAATTTTAAACGTTGTTTTTTTTATTTTAAATTTTTAGTTTTATTTCTCTAGTCCTTGGCTTATCATTTGAAAGAAATTTTCTTTAGTATAGTGCTAGCTATTAGCTAATATCGAAATTAAAAGACATTCTAATATGAATATTTTATTTATTTTTCTTTTTTTAATTTTTTTTTTTTTTTTGGTTTTTTTTTTGTGTTTTTGTAATACCCCAATTACTTAAATTTTGGTGCTTCCATGGTGTTTCTCCTTTGTTGTAGTATTGTTGTAATAATAATCTCCCGCCAAATGATAATGGTGATCCATAGACATACAAATATACGTGTTGCCCTCAAAAGCAATAACAAAATAAAAATTAAAAAAAAAATATTAAGAAAAAACAACAGCAAACTCCATGCCATTCCGTTGTTTGTTTCGAATTTTGTTTGTTTTCTTTGGTAAAGCCAAGAAAAGGATGTGAACCACATGCACTCCACAAACCCCATAAGTACTCCAGTTTCTTGTTATTTTTTTTTCTTATTCAAATACAATATTTACAATCTACCTTTCATTAAGCAAGTTTTTTGCATTCGTCACACCAGATTACTCGATACTTACTTACTATTATCAAAAAATTAAATTTAAAAAATTTTTAATTAAAAACAAAAGAGTTTATTAAATAAAATTAAAAAAAAAAAAGAGATGAAAAGCATTCAAGAGACGTGTGCGTCTCTTTGTACTCATTTTTGTTCTGATATGGAATGGAATTTTTATACCCTAAATTTTTTGTTTTGAGTTTGCTTCCCGGAAATGTAAAAAAAAACAAAAACAAATCACCTATTCAATAGCTAAATGTATGTATGTATGTATGTATTACAATTTAGGAAAATGTACATATAATGTGTAAATATCTGCAAACCCAGGCTGTAGTATTTATTATTGTTGTTATTTATTCAAAATTACAATTAGTATACTTGTACCATTTATTTTGTTACTTATAATTTAAAATTTATTTATTACTTACATAAATTTGTATATAAAATAGTATTAATTTTTTTTTCTATTTTAATTTAAGTAAATATAATTTTGTATATAAACGTATGTATGTATAAACATATTAAGTAGTTTGTGAAACCCCTACTAAGTATAGCATTGTAAATAATTTAATTGTATGCGCATTAATGCATTGCTTTTATGTCTGTACAATTTATTCGCTATATTTATTTAAACGTAAGCATATATATATATATATATATGTACATATAGTTGTTGTTATGCGCTTTTTAATTATAATTAAGTATATTAGAAACTAATAGGCATTATATGCACGTTATTTGTAATAAGTACTCGTAATTGTTATGAAATTTGTTACGCTTTTATGAAGTTGGCAGCATGTTTGGAATGTCGAACCCATGTGTGTAGCTCATTCAGTTTGTTTTTGTTGTATTTAGTGCGCGTTTGAAAAAAGTCATAATTGAATGGGTGCTGCAATTAAAAATAGTTAGAAAATAGCTACGCCTTTATACTAGTTAGCAGGATTAGAGCAGAATACTGTCTGACTTTCAATTAAGTAAATTGTTTGCGAAAATTTATTTTATAATTTTGTATAACTGGTAAAGGGAAATTACACAGAAAAGTAGCATAATAAAGTCATACTAGTACATTTCAGTATTTTATGCTGATTTAAAACTCGTTCGTTTTCCAATAATTATACTTTCTGTCCCAAAATTGATTGCTAGACTCGTATAATAAAACTTCCTTGGCTTTTGTTTAAGGTCATTTGCATTAATCTTACAAAATGTTAGTAATTTGTATAAAAAGGAGATGCAATGGTGAGACACCGGTAACCAAATTCTTGCAAGTTTTACACCCTGTTCGCATTCTGTGTACCATAACTAGCAGTATTACCATCTTCTTGGATGGTAAGAAAGTAGCGTTAACGGCATCATAAAGGTTTATAAAGTTTTAAGCGAATTAAATTAAAAAATTTATAAAATTAATTTCACAATAGTACTACAGTTCTATAGATTTATGATTTTTGTAGGGGTTTGAAGCCCAAAGGAGTAAGGCAGTGTTCGAAATTGAACTGATATCTCTCCGACCTTGCCCGTTTCTTCATTGACAGAAAACTGGCGTTGTTCCTTACAAAGTCCTCGGCGACCCTCTTTATCACCTGGACAAATGAGGTCTGGCTGGATCTTAACATCCACGTCGAGATAACCCAAATTCCGGCCGTAAATCACGCAAGGATTTTGGGGGTTACATTTGATAGTCTGCTATCTTTCTCTGTGTACACTACCCCAGTCGCCAACAAAGTACAGAGTTGCAACAATGTCCTCAAATCGCTCGACGGCAGCACATGGGGCAAAGCCAAAGAAACGTTGGTAGCAACATACCAAGGCGATTGGCCGGCCGGCCGCTAATGAACTATGCTGCTCCAGTGTGGTCGCCGGGAACCAGCAGGACATAGTGGATGAAGCTGCAGGCTTGCCAGAACACTGCACTCCACACGGTGACGGGATGCCTGCTGATGGCGCCTGAAGAATATCAACATCACGAGGTGAATGTGCTCTACATTAAGGACCTTATGCTCCTGAAGCTAAAGGACGAGGTCCAGTCACACTTAACCCAGCCGCTGATCTGGCAGCGTACCGGGGAAGGTCCTAAGCAACATTCACAAAACGACAGCAATCATCGGCTCACGCCTTGTTAGTCACAAAATAGGAGCCCAGCCACCATAAATTGCAGACGAAGAGTCCCAGCTGTCTCGCGAGTCCCGCGTCACTCTGGCACAATTGCGATCTAGATACTGTAGTAGGTTCAACTCCTACCTATCCAGAATCGACCCCGACATTCCAAACACATGTCCGGCATGTGGAGATTCACCGCACGATACCAAACACCTATTCACATGCCCTCTCAAAACAGCTCACCTAATCGAAAGAATTCTTCAGCGGCGAATTATAAAGAGTGCTAAATGTTCTCGCAATACTTCCGAATTTCAGTTAGCTGTGAAGTGCGAGTCGTGAGGCGAATTTAGAAGCTGTCTATTGCGATTAGAGCTTTCCGATGCACAGTTTTTGCTACAGAAGGCCTCGACTGAGTGCGAAATAGTCCCGACATATTTAATAGTGCCATTAACCGCTGACTACTAAACATTTTATTACTAATAGATTTTTGGAAGTAGAGAGTGTGAAAACAACTGCGATTAGTTTTATAAAACGCCGTTTTACACATAGTCTTCGTCAAACAAGAGACAGAACAAACAGTAAAATTTAAATTATATTAAAACCAACCCGTTAAATACCCGTTAATCCGATTTTTCGCCAATTTCTGGATCATTGACGGACTTCTGTATGCAATTCTTATCAAACACTCGTTCTTTCCAGTGTCCCAGATCCCTTAGTACCATAGGACTCTGAGAAGTCACACCCCAAGTCCTCGTTTAGTACGACCTAAAAGTTCCAGTAATCGCCAGAATTTATTAAAGGAGAGTTTAGTTGAAAACGTCTGATTGCTTTTTATGGCAAATTTTTAGACAACTGAGGACCTTAAATAAAAAAAACTTACTATTTCATTGTAAGAAGTCGTAGTCTATTGGATTATTTCTACTTAAGTTGATTCATCTTAGAGAAGGGAACAGAATTAATATACTTTGAAAACCTCTACTACGATAAAACGCTCTATGTTTCATGAAGTAATTCCACCCAGCCCCCTAACGAGATGACACTATATTCGTTTTATTCCAGGTTCGTTTGATTTGCGTCGTTATCTTCCCATTAGCTGCCAAAAGCAGCGCTATCACTCGAAAATATAGTAATTTAATAGTAATGAAATTTTGAATCTCCGACAATGTAATCTGACTAGGCCTGGACTAGGAAACTTTTGCACTAGTGTATACTTACTTTTGGCAAATGGGGTATATAGGTAGGTAAGTAGGGACAGCTACCAAATTTTATGGAATAAAAACTTAAAATATACTAATAGTAGAACCCTGTCTACTCAAAAGATCTCCCATTACGATTTTGCAGTAATCTAAGATTAGTTTTATATAATTTATTGAAACTACTTTTTAATGAAGCGAAAATAATATTAAATTTTTTTTTTTTGAATGTAAAAAAAAAAATTTCTTTTGCTTAACTTAAGGTTCTGCAATTGGAAGTTGAGTCTGTTTTACTACCTGGAAGGTCAGTTTTTATTATAGAGAGCTTTATGCAATAATTATTTTCGACAAATTTCTATTTCATAATGTGGCTCGATTTCAAAATGTATGATAAGCCGCGAAATTTTTTCGATTTGCATTTTGCATTTGTACATAGCTCCCTACTTTCTATTTTTTTTTTAGCCTAATTCCTCTTTGTTGGCTTTCGTTCGAAGCACTTTATTAAGCGACTTCTTTTGATTATAATTTTTATTTATTCTTTAACGAAATAATTTTTCTGTTTTCTCATTTTACGATTTTATAACTATTTTCTCTAAGGTATGCAAATATAGTAATTCAAATACCCTTTTCTTTCCAAATACTCCTCAAAATTAGTACCGCGCCAAATTAATTAGTTTCTATAGATATGGAAAGTTGCTTTGAATGAAATGAAAACTCGTACGGTTGACCCCCCCCCCCTCCCCCTATCGATGTACTAGTGAGCTGGAATGCCTAGCGCTCTACCCCCACTCTCTGCTTTCATTCAATATTTTATCTTAGTTTTTCTACAATTTACTAGCATAAATAGTTTTAGGTTACATTTTTAACTTGTGCTCTTTTTACGCAAATAAATACTCTGTAGATCCTTTCCTGCAAGAAATTTAAAAAAAAATTTTGACTGACTAACCAATTTTCACTATCCAATTATTCAATTGACACTTTTTTTTCTTTACTTTTGTGCATCAAAAAATTCAAATGTCACATTCAACATCGAAAACGATTATTAATGCGTTGTTGCGTACAGTGATCGCCATGGTAGATGTGGACATATTCACATATACAATAAAAACCAAAATACATATACTTGCTTACTTACTTACTTACTTACTTACTTACTACTTATTCTCCCTACAAAAAAAAAAAAAGAAAAACATACATATACAATATATTTACTCACACAACAAGCGTGAATATGTTTTATGCCTGAATTGGCAATGAAAATGCCCAAACTAATTATCCCAATTGCAAGAGAAATTGCACAAAGCTTTGCAAAATTTATCAACCCCACACATACAGCCAAAAACGTTTTCAAACTTAAAAGCTGTAATCAATGTGGGATGCTTACCGAAAGCAATTGTAATTCGAATTCACATAAAAAGAACATAAAACACAAAACATTGTGATAGGTGAAATGTACGAGTAATACTTACATATCTGAAATTTGAAAACTGCAATATTTCAAATGTGAAACGTGAAAATGAATTATGTAAAACAAAATAGAACACAATACAATAGAACGTTTAAATATACATACACATATTATCTATGTGTTTGTAGCTGTAGCCGAAATACACAAAAACAAATTGAAAGCAGAAACCAAAAAACCAAAAAACCAAAAAAAAACCAGAGCCGATGGCGGCTCAAAGCATTGCATCGCAATGTGCATACTACTCGTATTTCAATATTTCAGTACCCCACCCGACCAGCTACAGTACCACTCGAATACAGTTGTTATGAAATTGAATAGAGGTTGTTGTTGTTGTAGTTTACTTACCTAAAGTAAGAAAGAAATGTTTAGTGCTCATATTAATTGTTAACTTTGCTCGCCTCAATTCAGGCAATGAGTAATATTTTTTTCTTTTTTTTTTTTTGAATTATCGTTTTTCTTTTTCTTTTTTTTTTTTTGTTTTGTATTCGTTAACGTAAGAACGCTTTTAATGCTAAGAAAACTCTATTACTGGTTCCAAAAGTTCGTAAATTGTATTTTGCCGTTATCATACAATTAATACCGTTAAATAAGATTTTCATGCATTGTTTGTAGTTAAAATTTATTAAATTGGTACACAGCGCTAACAGTTTGATAAAAAAAAAAAAATAATTGTTTAATTTAAAAAAAAAACCATTATTGCCAATGCCACATGTTTTTGATATTCGTCAGTTGCTGCGGTATTATTAGTTCTTATTTCTTTGTGTTACTAAAAAAGAAAATTTTTTTGAATAATAATTTTTTATTGGAACATCTGTTTATTGTTAAACTTTTTGTGCAAATTAAAATTTTAAGCGCCAATATTTTGTTGCTATTTTTTTTTTTTTTTTTTACTTTGTAAAAACAAAGTCGTTAAGTTTTTCTACAAACAATACAGAACAAAAACAGTACAAACAAATAATGTGTGTAGTTAATTAGCGAAATATTAAAACTTCGCTGCGAATTCTATTCCTATTAACAACAAAAGGCATTAAATTTTGTTATAAATTAAAAAACAAAAAAAGAATCGACTGCAGACCCGATTGCTAGTATTATGTACTCGTTACCCATTTTATATATTACCGATTTTGTTTGGAGCAGCTTTTCAGATGCTTCCAGGAAAATCAGTTGTTTTTAGCTAACAAATTTTTCAGCGCAAACTTTCTGTCTATCAATGCAATTCGCGAAAATATTTACAATCTTTCGATATTTTAAAATCAAGTAATAAAAGTAAGTAATCACGAGAGCGATAAGCTGGGTTATTCGGGTATCTAGAAAAATGTATCTATTTAAATTTGTACCATATCTAGTTTGTATGGAAATAAAACGAATTTTCCATTAATTTCCAAATAAAAAACTGATTTTAAACTCAAAAGTTGTTGAGGAAATTTCATTAAACCGCGATATTCTAGGCAGTAATATAGGTGGCAACTTTGTTCAAATAAATCTTCGCTTTGCTAAGACGAACCGCTCCCATATTTTAATATTTCATATAATTTGGATATTATTTAATTAAATTCACCGTTTCAAGAAGGAGGCCTTTTCATTGCCGAGTCATACTACCTGACATCCATTTTTTAATATTTCATATAGCATTTGTTTAATTTATTCAAATTTGACTTAATATATCATATATCCTGTGTATAATTTAATCAAGTTCGACTTTTCGAACAGGTGGCAACCCCCTTAAATATGTAACTATAAACCACCTCCTTACCGAGATGAACTGATAGTGATTTCGACTGATCAAAAGGGACTTGAGAATAGGTTAAGGCCCACCGCCTAGACTCCAAATACTAGGTATCAACAGATCTCTTTACCGCCGCTCTGACTGCATCCAGTAGTCTCAGATCCAGTCTTTTTACTCATCAATTCTCTCGTCTAGTAGTGTGATTCGCTAACTTTAAACGATCCGACAATCGCAATTTTTGTCGATAATATGTGTCGTTTGCAGGTGCGACTGTGTGACTAGTTTATTCTTAACGACACTTAACAGCTGTCTCGTTGTATTTATCTAAAGTACTAAAGAGACATATCTATAATGATAATAAAAAAAAAAATAAAACGAAAGTTATCTTGAGGCCAAAATTTGAAGTAAATAAAGAAATGTCTTCCTCTGAAGAAATCCCCAACCTCAAAATCAAAGCCGTTATTCAATAACCAGCCTCAACTGGCTTTTCACCAGAATTTTATAAACGTTTCTGAAACAGCTATATTTAAGCTAAGCTTCTATTTCTGAAAGAAGCCATGTTTTTATTTTTGAACGAAAATTCCTTTGATTTTGTTAGGGGAAATCTTGGATCCGGTATTAATTCCTAAAAGCTAGCAAGATTACAGTAGTGTATATAGCAGAAGCTACGATGCGGAATTAATTACCTACGATATTATGATGTCGATAAGTATCGATAACGCTTATGGCGAACAGTAACGATAGCTTCTACTTCTCCCCTCATCGAGGACGTCGATGGAACTGCCTCTGCCAATTAAGATAACAGTAACGAAAGTGTTTGTCGAAAACGATGACAATATTAAAAACATTTGTGAAAATGTCGATAGCGATGACGATCTCTATCAATATGCCCTTAACTCTCTTCTCTTTTTAATTGGCGCTATAATCGTCTTGGCAACTTCTTCACGTGCTTTCGAGTGCGAATTTAACGTCGACAATGAGATGGTATTGACGATTTTCTGCTCTCGGATATTTTCCAAGATTGGGCGTATCTCGAATATCTGGTCGGTGGTAGACTTAACCGGTTTAAAGCCACGCTATCAATAACCAATCAGTTCACTGATGGTGGTCTTCAGTCTTTTGCACAATAGAACCCTATATTATTTGTTAAGGAGGATGATACCGCTATAGTTGGCCCTTATTACAGGATCACCTTCCTGTGGATTGGGCAATGCACACTTAAATTCCATATAATATTCTGCAAATAAGCCGGTGTGTGCACCTTACCAGCTCTACGCCATCATTCCTGCTCATTCCAGCTCAGCTGATAATCCACCAGTGCCCACGGCTTTGTTGTGTCGTATACCCGTTATTTGTTCTCGAACTTCGTCGAAGTGAGGTAGGAATGTCAATACCGTTATCAGCGATTTAGGGTTCGGCATCTTCCTATTCTCCGACGGTGCTTTTGCCGACACCATTTAGCAAAGTTTTCTCTCCTCAATTTAAGAGTGCTTTGGGCATCAGGTATAAGGTACCCATTCTCAATCTTTCAGAAATCCGTTAACTATACTAGATACGAATACCCAGCGCACTCTTGTTTTTTTTCTTCATAAGTTGTTGTACAAATTAAAATAGTTAACGAAATTTTTTATAAATTTTTTGTAATATTGATTTCGGCCACAATTCTCAGTTTATCTGGTTGAATATATTTTTATAAAAACAAATCAAAAGCATAAAGACACAAAGTTTCCGCATCCTGTTTCGCGCTTAACTCATAACCACCAATCACACCCCCCTCAAAAGAGAGAAAACCAGTTAGTGTGTAGTTAGTAATCTCATGCGCCATGAACGCTCGACTCTAGTCTTCTAGTTGCTACATTCTTACGTATTACATAAGTAGTTAGTGTTGTCATATGAATGTAGTGAATGTAGTGCCCCTCAAACTATGCTATAAATACTAATAAATTTAATAATTTAATAACCAACCAACTGCAGCAAAAACTTCAGATTAGCTTAACGAAGTTTCATGTGTAGTATGATTTTGATTTGACAATAATTTTTCATTCACAACTTTTCAGTTTTTTACTTTATTAATTAAGTTTTGTTATCTTTTTGGTTAAAGATAAGATTTCTGCATAAAATAAAACTGCAAAAAAAATTAATTAAAAAAATTTAAACGGGATATATTTTTATTTAGATTATTAAATAGTTTATTACAAAAATATTTCTGTACTTAAATAATATATGTATTATTTCTTTTATAACTACCTAATACATACATAATTATGTAAGTGTTTCACCCCTCTATACTTTTTATCTGTTTGTTATGTCCTTACCACTTTATGTCTGTATATGTTTATGTGTTTTTGTGTTATGTGACTTCGTCTGCCCAGAAAATAGTATTTTATATGATTTTTAATTTTAAAATTATATTTAACCACACCAGCTAACTAATTTCAAGTACTTATTTTTTTAATTAATTTAATTTAATTGTAAGCCATTTTTATTAATATTTATATTTTATCTGTAAGTTTTAATTTTTCCCTTACACTGTGCTAAGTCTGTTGGAGTAAAAAATTGCATAGTTAGTAAAATGTGCGTGTGCTCTCCCCAAGCAACCCAGTGTCTCTGTCCGTTATGAAATATGTTTAGACTAAACCACAACTACACAAATTTTCAAGAGTCAAGGCATTGTCATTCTTAATTTGTCCGCATCTTTTCCCGCAAAATGGTAATAGAGAAATCAATTTCAGATTCTTTCATCATAAACAAAGCTATATAAAGCTATTGAAAATTTTATTTTTAGACACAGAAATTTTTCATATTTTACACATATGTATAGCTGATAGCATAAAAAATGCAACTTTACTGTTTTGGAGATCTATGATAACTCACTATCCGGTAAATTTGCGGTGTTACAGGCAAAACAGAGGAGGGCCTTAATCTGGATTAACTCACGAATTATCTCCATACATTTTAACTTTAGCTCGCGGTAATCGTAAAAAATTTAAGCCTCGTAGAGCGAAACTTTTCATTAGGGTAGTTCTCTTTACGAGTCATATTATGTAATGTCGTCTGACATTTTGTAATTTAGAAATTTAAGCTCTCGTCCAATTTTATACAAAAAAAGGTAAATTCTCGTCAAATTCAAAATTCTTGCCAAATTCATTAAATACTTGCATCAATCCATGGGTTTTGGGAATTATACTTAGAACGCAAAAAATAATAATTTTTCAAAAATTTTTCCAACATAAAAATTTAATACTAAAACTCTTTTATTGCTGGCATGATCTAAGAAAGTATAAATCTGAACAAAAAATATTTTTTGAATGAGAAGTTAACATTTCTTCCAACTTTTGGCATACATTTTTTACGCCATTTTTTTCACAACTTTAAACCAGATCGATTTATAACTTTTAGTGTTTTTTTTTAATTTAGCTTCAAAATAATCGTGATTAAGAATGATTACTGCCAGTTTGTGGGCCTCGGTGCTAAGTCATGCTTTCAACAGTCAACAAAAAAAAATTTTTAAAATTCGAATTAGAAAGTGACACATTTTTTTTTTGAATTTTGAATATTTAACTGAATTTTTATAAATTTTGACCAAAAAATTGAAACATTAATTTTTATTATATAATTAACTATATTTTGATAAAAAAAAATAAAATTTAACAAATTAAAACCAAAATGCCAAAACTTGCCAATTCATTAGGCTATTATTTTCATAAACAAATGCATATAAGGGAAAAAGTTAATATTTTACATTTTCAAAGGATTTCCGTTTCTATAGGGCATGGGATATTATTCACACCGCATTAGATTGCCTGTGGGAAAAATGTTGCATTTTTATTGCTCGCTACTGTATGTTTATAATGAAACATCCGTAGATATCATTTAGCTACGATTGTGTTTGAGCAAAACTCATAATCATATCTTCATTAGCCACCGTCTAAGCGGCTAGAAAAACTCCATCTCACCAAAAAAAAAAACCAGCCAACCACTACTCCCAACTCCAGCTAGTTCGAATTTAAACTTCCAAATCACACACACACACTCTAATTCGCAAATGCGCACCTACACAATATTTCTATATAAATGTTCTATGTGTAGTTGTTTTATTTATGTTTGAAATATTAAATAGGCCAAAAATTGGCGGTCATGAATTCTTTGGAACTGGTTTGATGTATATCAAAATTAAAAAAAACAAAAAAGCTCAGAAAGCTTGAAAGTGTGTGATTTGCACAAAGTAACCAACAACATTTTTCAGCGCCTTGACTAAAATTCAATGTCTCCAACTCCTGCCTTTGTACTCTACAAAACCATGGTTTTTTTTTCAAAAGCAAAAAGCAAAAAGCAAAACAGCTGCCACATGCCGGAACTGATGCAAACCTCATTTTGCAATTTGGTATTCCAGCAGCACTTCCCCAAAACAAAACAAAAAATTGAAGACAAATATTTCTTTTACTCAAATATTGTTTACTTTAGTTACCTTTAAGTTTAGCCCCTTCTCAGGGCTTTAATCTTCTACGTATTCTGCTTATCATTTAATTAAGACTAAAAATTTAAACTTATTTTAGTTAGTTAATTAGTTAACGCAAGTATTAAGTTTCTAATTTCAAGCAAAGGTAGTATAACCTGTATAGAGTTAGAGATAGAAATACGAAAACAAAACAAACATAATAATTTAAAGTAGGTATACGAAACCAAAATAAATGAAAATTCCTAAGAAATTTTAAGCAGGATTATGTAAGCATAAACTGAAAACAAAACAAAAACAAAAAGCAAAAAAAATCAAAAAATCAAAAAATCAAAAAAGAAGCGTCTGAACTGAACTGAATTGAATTGAATTGAATTCTACTCAACAGGTTATCGCAGTGATATCCATACTATTTATAGTCCTGTCTACCATAGCCCTGACGTTGAACACCCTACCACAACTACAACACAGTGAGAATGGTACACCATCCGATAATCCGCAATTGGCTATGGTTGAGGCCGTTTGCATATCGTGGTTCACCTTAGAATATATACTTAGGTTTAGTGCGTCGCCGGATAAATGGAAATTCTTTAAGGGCGGCCTTAATATAATCGATCTATTGGCAATACTCCCATATTTTGTTTCCCTATTCCTATTGGAGACGAATAAGAATGCAACGGACCAGTTCCAGGATGTGCGCCGGGTGGTGCAAGTATTTCGCATCATGCGCATCCTGCGAATCCTTAAGCTGGCCCGTCACTCAACGGGCCTGCAGTCGTTAGGCTTTACGCTACGTAATTCATATAAAGAACTCGGTCTACTAATGCTGTTCCTGGCCATGGGCGTTCTCATATTTTCTTCGCTGGCATATTTTGCCGAAAAGGATGAAAAGGATACAAAATTCGTTTCAATACCGGAAACATTTTGGTGGGCGGGTATTACAATGACAACTGTTGGCTACGGGGACATCTATCCCACTACTGCACTGGGAAAGGTTATTGGTACTGTGTGTTGCATATGCGGTGTTCTGGTAATCGCTTTGCCTATTCCCATCATCGTTAACAATTTTGCTGAATTTTATAAGAACCAGATGCGACGCGAGAAGGCGCTAAAGAGACGTGAGGCGCTCGATCGAGCGAAACGTGAGGGTAGCATTGTATCATTTCATCATATCAATTTGAAAGATGCCTTCGCCAAATCGATGGATCTCATAGATGTCATTGTGGATACAGGTGCGTACATTTAATATATATATATATATATATACAATATATAAAAATATTTGCTTGTGTATAAATATATGAATAATAATGGAAAAAAGAATAAAAACAAAAAAAAAAAATAGTAAAACTATGCATATCAAAACATACTTACTAACTCACCATACGTACTTTTATTTCTCGTATCAATCATACTCACAACATAAATGATGCATAAGCATTTGTTTATAATTCAATGTAAATATAATACTAACAAAAAACCACGCTAGTTTTTTTGTTTGTTTTTAACTTTTAACAAACTTCACAAACTTTCATATAAGATATACAACGATATTGATTATATCGAGGCCTTATATTCAATGCACCTATATCTGCAATTTGCCGGAATATTTTTTTCCAATCCTTAGACTTCACTTTCATATATAGCATAGATTTAAAAAAAAAAATTTATTTGCCAGCATTTTTTATTTTCATTTAAAATATAAAAATTAAATTAAATTAAATTTCATACTCGAGCTATTTTGCTGGTGCTAATCGTATTGAAAAATATGCACAAAATGCAACGCGCAAACTTAGCCACAAGTATTAGACGTCCTATTTCTTACTTAATTTTTGATTCTAAAAAGTGCATTAGCTCTCTTTTATTACTAAACTATGTAAGTAAGCGGTCACTGAAAAAACCCTTAAAGATTTGCTAGCTCCAAGTTCATTTCATCGGGCCACAGGAAATTCAACCAATTTCTCTCTGTAAAATGTTGGTACCGGAGAGCCCATTCCTACGACGCCTGCCTGCTTCTACGAGCTTAGTTCCAGCATTTCGAGCACTAAACCTATTCCAATTTTCTTTACATAGAACAGCAGTGAGAGAAGCAAAAGGATTTTTATGATCCATGAGGGAGTA
Organism: Anomoia purmunda; assembly: GCA_951828415.1. Classification (NCBI taxonomy): domain Eukaryota; kingdom Metazoa; phylum Arthropoda; class Insecta; order Diptera; family Tephritidae; genus Anomoia; species Anomoia purmunda. Next base: position 26,018,571 of record OX639996.1, on the reverse strand, counting down.
TTGACAGAGTTCGCGGCCGTTTCGTTCATTAATAATGACTTATTAAATCTTTTGCGTTTTTTTGGTTTAAAATGGTAGAAGTTTCTTTGTAATTTTTCTTCTTATGGTTTTTAATTAAAAGCGACTCTTAAGATATTTAATTTTTTTCTGCAAATTTGTACTGATGGCATTTGTTTGAAAATTAGTTTCATTGCAACTCGTCAAGTTCAATAATTTTTCAGTTGTATTTTCCATCGCTATAAAATTAGTATTGTTTTTCAGGTGGGGTTTTAAGACAGTCAAAACTTCAAGCGCAAATAAAGCAAATATGTAATTTTTTTAACTTCTTAAAAACTAAAAACAGTAAAAAAGCCGATAACAAACAATTTCGAATCCATTTTTCCCTTACTTTCCTGAAAATTTAAATTTTTTGCAGATAGAGGATATTGAATATAAGCCCTACATTTAAGTACTTACACTTTTTTATATCTAATTACCTAAAATAAGTAGCAATCCATTGCAATCAATAGAAGTTTAGTAAACTCTACAAATTATACCATACTGTAGCTGTCTTGAAGTGAATTGCTTTCGTGAATTTGCCTATTTCTTATTAATTTTATTGCTTTTCCTTCCACTTCCATTTAGTATATTTCAGTTTTTTTTCGCGCCTAACGCAAATTTGCTTTTCTATATTTCGTAAATAAAATTCTTTATTTTTGTTTTATAAATTAACAATAATTGGATATTTGCATGCACTCGTTTTCTGAATTCTTTAAAGTTATAAATACTTTCGAAATTGTGATCGACTTACTATGAAATTAAATTGCAGCCTCATTTCGAAAATTTTCAATTATGTAAATAAATAAAACCAAAATCTCTGATGATAGAAATTTTCAAAAGCTCAGTTGTAACGTAGTTTTATAAAAATTAGTTATGTAGCTTTAAAAAAAAATTAATATATAGCATTCACAACTTACAAGATTTTTAATAGTTAGAAAAGTTAGAATAAAATATGTACTTAACTATTATAAGCAAAACTTTATTTATATTTTGTGTAAAACATATTTTTTATTACCAACTTTTTACATGCAGTAAAAAAAAAGACAAATAATTTACAAAATATACGTGCACACTGATATTTGCAAAACAAAAACAACACACACACAATACATTATGAAAACATAAAAACTGTACTAAATTAATTTAAGCTAAAATAGGTAAGCACACGCGGATCTATGTTATATGGTGCTCTTTAGGCAATGACTGAAAAAACCTCAGACGGCAATGACTCAAACCAAGTCCTTTCAACGGACACCAAAAACCGAACAACAGCTTTACCGAACACATTTTGATTTCTAAAATATTCTGGTAACCACAATGTTTAAATCATTCATCCAATTTTTTGAAACCAAACATAGTAAACGTGCATTAATTGGAGAAAGATGTTTCAAACCTTTTACCATATCATTTTGTGATAATTGTTGTAATAAATATGAACCCTAGGCCTTCTTCTGGGTTATTTAATAAATATGAACTAAGGTGTTTAGCTCTTATTTTTTAATAGGACTAGTTAAAAGAAAGTGGATATGATTGCCAAAATATAGATCAACAGGGATATTTAGCCTCACTTCGCGAATTCCAATTAAAGTGGATAGTAGTGACTTAAGGAGAATATATTCTGAACACCTTGCGGTTACATCTCCCTAGGACTTCGGCCGACATTCACTGAGCAGTTATTAGACCCAATTGTTTTTTTGTGGTCAAGTGTACTCCCACCCTGTCGCTTTCTAGCCACTTTATCCATTATATACTTTTCAACTATATTGATATGTCGTAATGAGTTTGATTCGAAAATAATCAGAGGCAACGAAAAGGAAACTAAGGCATACCATTCCGTCAAATTGAATCCGCCCATGCAGAATTTTATTACTCCATCTCTCCGGCAGGATTGCGGGATCTCCTTTACTCTGCCAATACTGTCGCCAAGTATGTAGCGTGTGCGCACTTCATTCGTTGGATTCAAATCCTGACCGGGGCAAGATTTTTCTAATACCGGTCGCCCCTCGGCAAGCAATGACAAACCTCCGAGAGAATTTCTGCCATGAAAAAAAACTTCTCACCATTTCTTCGTTTGGAGTCGACGTAAAACTGTAGGTCCCTCAATTTGTGTTACAACATCAAGACGCACACCACAAATTGTAGGAGAAGTTCGGCCAAAATCGCTAAAGCGAATATAGCGGCAATTAAGTAAGTAAGTAAGTGGTTACTTAAACCTGAAAAGGTCGGTTTTGAGCCCAAAACTCTCTAATAAAAACATTTGATTGTGTTGATATGTTGTTTTGGAACGCGATTTTGATTAACGGCCCCTTTGCGTACGCACGTTGAACGATAACAGTGAATCCGATTTCATATACATAAGTAGATCAATCAGCCAATCCAGCGCTCTTAATAAAAAACTAAGAAAAACTTATTTGTCGGAAATACCTAAGGAGATATGAAAACATTTACTAGCCACTTTTAGCGCCTCGCTACTCGATATGCCCCACCGGCTCCCTCAAATACCACAAAGGAGCACGACTCCGCATACAACTTTTGCATAACTTTTGTTTCACTTCTTTTTTTGACATGTCGTCTGAACCCCGTTTCATTTATTATTTTACCAAAACTTTGCATATTTTTTTAATCAACATTTTTTAATCAAAATTCCTTTATATATATTTATTATTATTTTTTCGAATTAGCGAATAGATTTAAATTTTTTACATTTAGATTGCTCTCATAGACTTCTTCTTCTTTCTTCTTTTCTCTTCTTTCTTCTTTTCTCTGAACACGAATTCAATTTCTTTACCAGAAAAACTGCTCCAAAAATGTTGCCACAAAAATAAAGTTTTATACTTATTAGGGGTGTTTACGTGTAGGTGTAAAATTAAAATAAAATAACGAGATTACATTACTTCAAACTGAAAATGGATTTATTAAAAAAATAGTGGCCAACATAGCTGGCTTTACTTTTTCAAGCAATGGAGGCCATACCCAGGCAATGGTTCGCCCAATGTTGTTGTCCAAGGCTTTCAAGGTCTCCGGTTTGTTTGCATAAAAAAGAGAATTCAAGTAACTATAGGAAAAACAATCTAGAGGCGTGAAATTAAACGATCTCACGGGTCAGCCGATTGGCCCATTTCCGGGTTCTCTGGTCCGAGAAATTACGCGCTCACCAAATGTTTCCTATAAGTCAATAAGTCGACCGCTTGACCAGCTGTGAGGTATTTAGCGCCATCCTGTTGCAACAATCTCTTCTTCCCGGTCATCGTAGTTATTTTCACCCGTCATTAATGTTAATATACTGGCCGTTCTCATTTTTCAAGAGTCCATAGAGCATACCAAACATTCATGTTTTTTAAATATATCGATGCTTAGTGAATCTTTCGTCCGTTCTCTTCACTTCAAATGCATTTACATGCCCGATGAGTCAAAAACACGCTTTTTGCAAGCATTTTTCTGGCGTTAACATATTAATTATGAAATGGCATGCCAATCTGAGCGCAATAGATAACAGCGTTGCCAGACCGGTCTAACCGTTGACCATTTACTCATTAAAAACACGCTCTTAAAAAACACGCTCTAAATATCAAAATCTCAAAATAAGGTAACCATAATCCTTTTATGAGATTGAATCACTGTCAGTTCGGACGACTCACTTTTGGTAATTGATGTTTTTGATAGTCCAATTGTAACTGATAATTATTTCATTTTAGCTCGTTATATATATATATATATATATTCCCATCCGTAATAGTTTCTAATCGTCGCCCTGGGTGCGGTTCATCATCAATTGATTCTCTTTCAAAACAAACTTGAAGTGAAAAGTGAAACGCGAAAGCTACAATTTAAAGTTCGTTGTGGAGTTAGCACTCCTTCTTCATATACTGTAGTTCAAAAAAAATTCTTTGAATGAAAGGATTTCGACTCCTACTCTAGTATTTAACATAATCAGTACTTTTATAAATTTACTAGAGAGTTAATTTAACTTCTCTAATATTTAATACAAAGATTTTATACCGTTGAACTGTTAATAAAATAAATGGCGCTTCATTTTATCTGTGGCATTCTAATTTGCTCACTTATAAGTAATTAAATTGTCACGCCAATTTCTGCAACTTTTTCTCTAAAAAAACCTGTTTTTAAACAAGCATGAATAAATATATGTATATTCTGCCAAAATTCATAATGAAAAGTACATTTTGCGAACGTTAGTCCTAAAATTGCTATGCCCATTTCCAGAAGATTTTTCAATTTAAAACAGGGGTGAAACAAATGAAGGAAGGGACGTTCTAGTCGAAACCGACAATAAAATCCTAATTTTGTTGACTATAGTCCCAAAACTGCGGCTTGTATTTCCATTGGTTTACCGCCTTAAATAAAATATTCCCAAGTTTTAACACCTTTCTAACTATATTTTTATAACAAAATTAAATAATTTAATATTTTGCTTGTGGGTGTGTACCGAAAGGATAAGTAATTTAATAAAACTCAAGTTTGGTATCTCCGGCAAATTTAATCTGGGTAGGAGAGATATTATTGGAATTCACTACGTAGCTCAAAAACAAAACAAGCAAAAAATTTGGGAAATTACCACCGCAATCATGACCTCTTACCACACCAAATACAATTGTCGAAACTATTCAGCAAAACGCTTTGGCAGTAAAACAAAATGTTTTGGGGAAAAAAGTGAATTGGGTATAGTAAAAAACGCAATGCTAACTACTTCAACATGACCAATGACTATGGAACTTAAAAATTACCTTACACAATCACTCATACCGTGAAATGAGTGTTGAAAAAACAAAAGCAGCAATTATGACTGTCCGAACGCCTTCCTACCAATCACTTTAAGTAGATTAATTAAGCAAATGCCATTGTACTTTAAGTATCGCATTTACATGGCATTAAGTTGGTGTTATGTGACCATAAGCCAACGTTAAGCGTTTAACTATTAGCCGAACACCAACAACGATGACAAAAAAAAAACAAAAAAAAACACACAAACCAAACAGCAATAGAACTAAAAATAACCAAACAAAACCGTGACAAAAATACTAGCGACAAAAATGCACCCACACGCACACACAAGCAAACGAACATCGACATACAATTAAACAAATTGTCTGCATAAAAAGTAGCAAACTAGCAAAAACAAAAAAAAACAAAAAAACAAACGAACACAAAAAACAACGCAATAGCAAAAAGCATCTATAGTCGTAGCTTAGCAAAAACAAAATGGCTTCAAACAGCGTTGCTGTTGTCAATTTCCTGCATTTTTTTGTTTTCAAGTGCAAAATGCTTCTCCTACGTTTTTTTCGATTATTCCTTTCATTCTACCGACCAAACCGAACTTAGTTAAAGTGCAAATGACATCACTTAGGGCAATTAAGTGGACCCCAAAGCGTTCTAACTTAAGCGTTTAGTTATACAATACATATTGTATTTGTGTGAATCCAAATGTATCTACATCTAATACGATATGTACAATATGTATTATGCACTTACACTTGCATTTGCGTGCATACATAAGTAAGTAGTTTAAGTAAGCAAATTTCATAAACCTATGTATCTCTCTACATACATACCTACATACTCTACTTATATATTTAAATACAAACTATGTATATGTATCTTGTAGGCAAGCAAACAAATGTCGTACATCCGAAAGGTAAAAATCAAAAAGCGCCAAATGTAGGAAAACAACCATTGAGCGCTACAATCGCAGGTGAATACGTAATTAGTGTAATTTTTTCTTCTACCATCTTTTGTTGAGCTTCGAATAGCAATGAATAAAACACCCTTTGCTTACACACTGCGATTTAATCACAACAAATTGCAAATGAACTCACACATACATACATACTTCTTTATATAGTTTTGTATGTAAGTGCATATAATAGTTTTAAGATTGAAAATATTTGTATATACATACATACACTTGGATTTCTCAAGCAAAAAACTTCAATTAATTCAGCTCTAGCGAAGATTTACACTATAAAGATTTCACAGCTTCACCTTCTGCACCAGCAGTTAATTTTCTTGTCAAGTACTAATATCACTACTCTAGTATGTAGTATGTAAATATATTAGGGCGACTTAGCAGCAGAAAGTATAGGGATTGTTTAATTTATTTAGCCCTATCGCAAATTTCTTGGAAACAAATACTCCCATTATTTAACAAGCGAAACAAAACCAATTTCCCCCATTTTTATTTTTGGTTTGGTTTACTTGTAAATTTGTGAAAATTTTTTGTTCCCATGAAGTTGACGATAGGGGCGATTATGTTTTAAGACAAAAATATTTAGATTTACGTGCGCTGGGCCTATTTGAAAATGCCACCAAAAAGTTTTTTATAAGTTTCGTATCGACTCTGGCTCGCGACCAAGCTAGAACAAATGAAGACCAAGGAATCGCCCCACTGAGGTTAAAATCGATTCTGGATATCACTTATGGCCCTCCACCCCAAAATCTCATACGTCTCATGAAGATCCACTACGGGCAAGTGCGTTCACTACGCCAGAGCGCAATGTAGGTTATACTACCTTCAACTTCGGTATACAAAGCCCCGTTAGTAATAACAGGGATCACTAAGCCTTCACGGAGAATCGGTGGGATTGTTGTTTAGGAAGTTTATATATTCACATTACTGACCCATAAAATACCTCTTGCTTTAAATTTCGAAACTCTTAGATTGAGGGGCTTATTGCTACTCCTTTAATTTCTCTGCTCAGAATCGAATGCTGCTATACGAATTTCCGTACCTTGTTCTAAACAGAGCCTTGAAAATCCTTGTACGTTCAACGTGATTTGATTAAAGTCTTATTCGAATGTGAACTCCTCCAAAATATCAACACATCTTTGTCTGCACACCTCGTTCGAAGGACACAGAACCTTCAGTAGCTTTCAGAGGCTGAACTATAACCGACCGAGTAAGAACCTGAACTATTGTTAGATCTTTATGGCAAAATAGAAGTTTTAAAGAGTATTTTCTATACCAAACCAAATCATCGTACTCCAAACAAATTATTCGATTATCTTAGTAAATAAAGCATTGAAAAGAATCTAATTTAGTTTTAAGAAAACATAAGTACATATATGATAGAAAAAAGTTAACCAGCCCAAAAGTTGAATACGAGCGCCAACGTTCCCAATTCAAATATAAAATACCAAATTTGAATGGTCTTTTAAATTAAACTTTATAGCGTAAAACACTAGTGAGCCCCGACAATGGTTTCTAGTTTCTGAGTTTTTTTCATACAACGGCGACATTTTTGTGAAAAATTTTAATCTCCTGCCGCCTCACTAGATGGGCTATTTTTCACAGCCATGTAGAAAAAGGCAAGAATTCATAAAATATAAATATAATAGTACCACAAAAATATTTTTCACAAAATTCTACTATATATTTTCAAATACATTAAAGCTAAAAATTCAATTGGAACACCAGAAATAAGTCAAAACAGAAACTGTATACTGGATGGGGAATATCATTCTTTGTTTGTTTCTTTTCAGTATTTGTAATAATAACAAAAGTATTGATGTTTTTTTATAAATAGCTACTGAAGCTTGTAACTAATTAAAATTTACAATACTTGTTATGTTCATTAAACAATTATTCTGTTATTATATATACAAAATACCTCTGAAAGAAGATAGATATAAACATTCTGACGTTAGCACCTCTTTCGAAGAGGTAAAATTTTGGAAGGTGTCCCGAACAATATCTTGAAGAAATTTATTAGACGACCATATCTAAATAAATCGTTCACCATGTTCACCGGATTCTGCTGCTCTAAGTAATCCATATGCAAACTCCAAAAATTAGTATTTTTTCCTCCCTTTTAGAACCCTGTTATTTTAAAATCAGTTGGAACTGGTCGCACAGTGCAATTGCAAACGATGCGTTACAAAACCCCTACAATAACTCCCAATCAAGAACACCACTGTATCAAAGCCCCAAAAGCCTCCAGTAGCATTTAAAAAAAATACACAAATGCGTCAGTTAAGTGAAATTAAACCCCTTCACATCGTGTACTAGCTGGAGAGACTGTTGTAGACCTATGAGTAGACCTAGGCGTATGAGTAATATTTATGTACCATTCTCCGTTTAGGCGCCAAACTGTATATATTTATATGCTTTCCATTATCTCTTTAGAAGAAGAAGATGTCACATAAAAACACTATGACTCTGATTTACGTATGTGCGTATATTTAGCCTTTGAAAAGCGCTATGTTTATTTATAAAAACAAAAATACGGAGAAATATGATGTTTTAAATTTATTTATATTCTTTCAATCTGAAATTTTCTAAATGTATATAAAGGTGAAATTTTTGTATCTTTAGAACGAAAAGTTTATTATACAATTCACTAATTTTCAAATACATACACTTAGTAATATATTTATTTAAAATAAATTTTAAAAAATTTACTGTACATACTTTTTGCTAAATTTTTTTAATAGTGATGTAGTTAGATAATTACTTTTAGCTATTAGCGATAACCAAGCGAATATTGCACTGCTTTGCGATAAACTCGCGAGATTTTTGTATTTACATACCGAATACCTGAGATTTAAATTTAGCTTATTATGTAAATACAAAAAAACTATATGTTATAAGTATTTCTTTAAAAACAAAACACATCAAAAATCTGGCGCATCTGGTAATTGGACGTCGAAATTAGCTTGGATGCCATCGCCGCTGTATATAGCACGAGAAAGTTTTGCTTACAATAACCCACGAACAATTTAGTTGCCTAAGGAGTAATCTTAAAGGCTGATTCTAGCTAATATTTATCTGATGTAAGGCAAACTAAAAAAACATATAAAAAAGGTTTTGAAATCGTGTAACCGGCGTAAAAAGTTTTATTTCTTCTGCAAATCATTAATTGGCAATTTTCTGCTTGATATTCGCTTATATGATTTTCATTACAAGACATTTGTTTGATTGCTTTGTATTCCGTTGCGTGTCAGTATTCAAATTTCATTTACTTTTTCAGGAAGCTCATAAATTTCTTTATTTACATACATGTGTAGGTATTTACTTAAAGATGTACGCTTATCGGCAATTTACTAATATTCCTTATTTTGACATTCGTTAGGCTTTGTGTTTAGTAGAGACAAATTTAAGCGAATTCGGAAAATAGGTTAGAAAAAATTACGAATTCATATTTTTTTTAGATTTCTCTCTAAAACAATATATGTATGTATTTTGTAAATGATGACGCGATTTTCAAGTGCTGATTTTGTTGAATTAAGTCAAAAATTGGTTATTAACTTATTCCTCGTATTTTTATTATACGATAAAACATAAATTGTTATATAACACTGTGCTGTAATTTTGAGATACATAACTGTCATTCGTATTTTTTGGAAGTGCATCTATCCAACCGAAAGCCCCATGCTGGGTTTATAAAATTTAGAAAAATTTTCTTCTTATGACCAACTAGAGTTTAAAATATACAGTGACTACAAAACTTTACCTCATTTTTTACATTAATCGCAATGTTTTCCTTTATAAGCTCCTGTTGTTAATTTTTTATAAATATATAGGCAATTTATAAAAAGCATACTTTCGAACTTTGTAGAAAATTTATAAAAATTCAACAAATTTTTATCAAAGTTTCAAATTTTTAATTTGAATTTTTTGAAAGTTTTTGAGTATTCAGTTCGCAGCTCATAACAAAACGCATGTGTAGAGTGCCTTGAAATTCTCGTTGATTTTTGGCAATAACGGATTGATTCTATAGAAATTCGTTTTAAATGCAATGAGCCGCAAAACTGCATACCCAGAAATTGTCTAAAAACTCTTATTCAAAAATTTTAAATTTTGATCAAAATATTTTAAGTTTTTATGAATTTTGTTAACACGAAAAACATTGCTATTATTATAAAAGAAATGTTCGTGGAACATTCGCTCCCTCCTAAAACTGCCGTTCAACAATCCCCTCAAAAAACAAATTTGAAAAAACGTTAGATAATGAAAATTGAGAAAATTGTTCTTAGAAAAATTTGACTAAGGGTCTTCTTAGGCAAAATCTGTGTGCTAATAAAGCCAAAATATACTTGTAACAAAATAACAAAATAAATGCATATAAAAATTAGATAGCAGCTCTTTTATTTATTTAAAACTCTTACATTCTTTATATAAAGATTTTGCCCAAAAAGATGATCCCTAGCAAAATTTTCTGAAAAATAATTTTCCAGAATATTTTGGTACTCTAACGACTTTCCAACAAATTTCTTTTTTGGGGGGTTTCTTGAAGTAGGGATCAACACGACACTTTTAGGTAGAAGCTAATGGGTTAAATCATTCTACCAAAATATTTCACGTAAAATTCAACTTCATATGTATTAACCCTTCATTTCACTCTGACAGATATTTTAATCACTTTTTCGAAAACATTTTGAGCCGATACATGGAAAACGTTAGTAGACCATATAAAAAGGTGAGCACACTTTCACAAACCCAGCTGGTGCTTAACGCTTGAGGTAGTGTATACCTTTAGAAAATACTAATGGAACCCGTTTTCTTTTGGGACTGTTGCATAGTGTAATTTATATAAGAATTTTGTTATGTGATAAAATATATGCTATGTGGGATTTTTTTTGAAATTAATTTTTCATGTTTTTTTTTTTGTAAAAATAATTGATAAATTATGGCATGAAAACAATTTCCAATTTGTAGTGACGGTTCATGCATTTTTGAGTAGCTTTTAATGATTTCCCCTCTGTAGAACCGATTTTTTATGGTAGTATCGAATTACATAACAGCTTCGATCTCAGAAAACAAATTTGAAAACTCTCCTAAAAAAATATTACTTTTATGCAGACGTAGTAATAGAATTAGCGCTAAATCGCAGAACCACAACTTCAACACAAAACACACACAGTCACCCAGCTTAGACTGTTCCTCTATTAGTTTAATGCTATTGCCGAAAATTGTATGTAAATATTGAACCAAATAAAAAATACTACGCAAAAATACATATTTATAAGTAATTAGATATATACATTTAAATAAGACAATTTTTTAAGTGTATATGCTAAAAACAAAAATAGCTGACATTTTACTTAAGAAAAAACTGTAAAATCTTCTCTCTTTTCTCTTTCCTTCTTCTCTCTGCGCGTAAAACTTTCATGAATTGTCAACCACGACCCAAATCATCATCATCATCGTTTCTTTCATGACGATAATTATACTTAAATTATTATTGCAACAACAAAAATTAACTTCATCGTCATTTCACACAAATTTACCATCAACATTTTCATGAAAAATCAAACTCTCCACTACTCGCCAATCATCACAAACACCAATACCAACCGCTTACTGTACTAAAATTCTAAACTTCAAAATTTCATCGCACACAAACACACTGTATATATGTACATATACTTACTTATTTACCAATGCTTCGCTCGCGCCAACATCAATTGCACAAACAACATAAACCCCTTTATCAAATTTAAATATCACCATAAAAAAATAAAAATAAAAACACTGTGCCAATGCTTATGCAAATTTTCGACAATTTCACTATGGGCGCCTAAAATCACACTTTACTTACGCAACCCAAAATACACCGTTACTCCTACACGTACACACTTGTGGCGACCACCTGCTGACGTCCACAATTTGCCGAAAACCACTTAATTGCACCACTACAACCAACACCATCGCCACCACCACCACTGCTACTGCTTTTTGAAAAACAGGGGAGAAGAATACTTTAATCGAACAACCACCACCGCCAACCTTCAGTACGCCACGTCGACGTGCACTCTCAGCCCGAATACAGGAATTGAATCGCAGTTTGTTGGAGGAGCGTGAGGCACAAAATCAGAATAGTTCCAGTGACAATGAGGATAGTAGATAATTTTTACTCTATACAATAACATTCCTGCTGCTAGAAAAACAACAACTACTATCATTACGACTACGAAGCGGGCCAGGACTCACAAATATTAAAATATTTATGTAGTAGAGTTGAAGTTATTTGGAGAAACGTGCAGAATTAAGTGTTTGTAGCAATAAATACACAAAAGCATGGCAATAACTAAATAGAAAAATTTATAACATTACACACATACATACACATACAACTAAATCACAAATGCAAACACGTTCCTTAACACTTTGACTGCCATTTTGTAAATTGTCGATTGAGGCTCTATAACTCTACAGGTGTAATGTGGCATATTTTCGTAAAACACTCCAGCTTAGGGTTCACAGTGATTTGTGTGCAGCATTCCATATACATTTTTTTTGTTTCGGGCTATTATAGAATTGTTAATAATTTCAAGTATTATATGTATGAGTAATCATAAATTTTCTAAAATAAAATTTGCCACTGATGGGGGCATCTACCTTGTTGATTTAAAAGCGTGGTATTTTTTCTGGATTGTATGAAGTAAATGCGGTTGAAACTTCAAGCAATTGTTAAAATGGGTTTATTTAAGAGATAAAATTTTTTAGACCATCAAAAAATACAAAAAAGAGGGGAGAAAGGTATTTGAGCAATGGCGGCGGGTTGGCGGCGACTTGTCCCGCTGGCGGAAGTTCTATCGCCACATTTTCTTATTTCATATACTTTTCTGCATAGTTGCGAATAGAATGGTAAAAAAAAAATATGAAAGGAGAAAGTTATGAGCTACTAAAATTAAATATCAATTTTCATTCATGCTTTTTGTTGTCAATTGTTCAATATTTAGTCATAACCATGCGCATACTTTTGATAAACGACTGTGTGAAATTTCACGATGATTGCTCAACTATTACGCCTTGTAGCACTTCCATCAGATAAAAAAGCGTAGTTTTGCCACAAAAAAAAAGTTTAAACATTTCCTAATATTAGATAATCCCATAAACGAAGAAATTCCGCATAATTAAAAGGCCGATAACTTTTGAAATTCTAGCTATTTTGACTTGAAATTTTAACATATAACTATCCTAAAGTGTAAAAAAAAACAAAATCCAATTTTTTGATCCAACAAGGTAGACGCTCCCCTTATGAGTAGGCTTTAAATCCAATCTGCAAAATTTGGGGTATTTTAATTTAACTTATTTATTTAAAAAAAAATTCTAGCCCATTAGTAATAGTTTTTAACATTCGGGCTTTTTAGGACAATCTCGACAAATGTTTGCTATGCTGCTCCCAGTTAAAAGATTTTTCTACGTCAGGATTCTAGGATATGTTTGAATGTCCAATTTTTGTAGTTTGCATCTGCTAGGTATTTTTCATTCTACAAATTCTTTTGAAATAATAAATATATATTAAGTACATAAAATGTTTATGTATTTATTAGAAATGAAATGAAAATTGTAGAACAAATTTTTCCCAAATTTTGTCAGAAATCTTGACATAATTAATCATATGATTTACAGGGAGAAATACAAATTATTACCGAATGTTGTCAAGTTTGTTTAATATTCGAATGTAAAGGAGCGCTAATTTTCTCTAATCAAAATGTTATTGTACAGAAATGAGATAAAGCTGCGTCACCGATTCTAACAAATTTGGTACACGCTTTGCATTCGTAAATAAATTTTTTCTTTTTTATCTCCTCCTATTTCTGACACACTGAAAAGTTGATGTATATTGGAACGATTTTTCGTCCTCCCAGTTGGGTTTGAAGACAGTGTCATTTAAATTAATTAAAAGATAATTTTATTACTGTAGTCATAATTTATTTGTTTCAGCAACTACATATGTTTTGCATGAAAATACAAAAAGTTAAATGCAGCAAAAATCAAAAATTATAAACTGCTTTTATTACAGTAGTTTACATATATTTGATAGATGAGCGGTACCTGGTTGAAAAGTGTCTTTCAAACTCATTTCGGGTCGCTGAACACACATGTGGATTTCATTTATTTTTCCCAAGAAGTTTTTTCAAGAAAAAGGCAGAAACTCTGGTATCAAGATCCTTTGCAGTTCTTTCCAAACTTTACGGGTGCCATTTTAAAGGTACATTCAACCCCTTTACCTTGATATATCTTTTGTGCAAAGCGAAGTAGCACTTTATGACTTACTAGCGTCTAAATATACAAAAGATCAAAAAATAAGGCAATGTTTGAGCTTTTTCAAAAATTAATCAATTCTATTCACTCTTTTTACTGAATAAACTTTGTAAGTGAATTTTATTGCAAAAATGTGAAGCAAAGCGCTTAAATTGGACAGAAAATGTAAAAATTATTACAAAATCAATAAAAGTGGTCAATGTAAATTTTTGCTCCACTTTTTCAGTAGAGAATATGCCAAAAGTTTTCGTGTCACTGTGCAATAGCCAGAATATTCATTTGATATAATATGACATTTTATGTGAATTTGGGACCGCTAATTCTGAAAATGGTACCCAAATTTATTCACCATTTTGAGATAGAGGGTGTTGGCGTTTTTGTACGAATCGCAAAATTATAAAAGCTAATCTGAGTTTAGCATAAAATTAAGCCAAGACCTTTAGATTCTTATCGATTGTCTAGCTGTTAGAGTCAGTTTTATGTAAAAAAATTAGTAAAAAATCAAAAAAAGTCTCGTATTTTTCGAATTATTTCTATCTATAACTCGCTTTGCCTTACCAAAAAAGATATATTAGCGTGAAGAGGTTGAATATACCTTTAAAACAATATCCATAAACGATTATATTCATTTGCTATTCACTCGCAAATGGTTCTTTGGAAAAATAGAAAAAATTAATTTAGCTCCTTTTTGTGTTCAGCGATCCAAAATTAGTCTAAAAAATAATTTTTAACCACATACTTTATTCGCATAAAGTAGTGTAAGTTATACATATATATAATTTTTCATTTTTATTTTGCATGCTGGAATAGCAAGACAAATATTTCTTTTATCACAAAACGCTAGCTCGACCGGTATTACTCCGAATTTATACTGATTCTTTTTATATTCATTATTTTTTTTTTTTTTTGCCAACCAAATGTTGTTTGTAGCTTGGCTACCTGAATTGATTAACCGTCTCTTCGGCAAGAAAATAAATACTTCTAGGTAGCTTTTAGTTGGGGTAAATGCAAAGAAACCTAAGTTTTCTGTGAAAATATAGATTTTTTTATTTAGCAGAAAAGTATTTGAAGTCAACTAGTTTTTGCTTGATAGCTGCTTAAATATCCTCTCTGTCGCTTTCTTTACAAACAAGTGACGAAAAACAAATAGTTTTCTTAATTTATAGTTGCTTACAAATTTTCTCATTGAAAGCAAAGGAGGCCACTAAAGAAACAACCGAACTCAACGAAAAATGTTTCTTTGAAATGTTCGAATATTACGAAAACGTGTCACATACAAAAATCGCCAGAACTTATGTATGTACGTCGGCAACTGTTTCCTAAGCACAAAGTTCTAAAAAACTTAAGCTAAACCGATAGATAAGCAGACTTGGCAGTCAAAGTGTAAAAGTTTACTTGAAACACACACACTAGCACTCGTAATATTCCAAACCTGTTGAGTTAAATGCTACTTAATCTCTATAAGTATACGCATACACACATACTCACACAACCACACCAAACTACTAAACTACATATTTACATACTTACTCTTAGCGCTTGCAATTATCAATCAATGTTAACTTGAATACCTAAGTTCTAACTTCCTTACGAATATACATAAATAAATATATACAAAAAATTTCAAATGCTTAATCATATCAGATTAAAAAATCCAAATACATACATATATATCAAATGCGCAGAAAACAATTTGTAGTCAATGTAGCAGAGCTCAAAGAAAAATGTAATAAAAATACTATAAGGCGTTACGAAACTAAATAGTAAAGCGCAATAGAAGAAAAAAAGTTACTACACTCGCCTAGGATATTGTTGTTAGTGGTGGTGAATTGCAAAACCCCGCTTTTTATACAGTAAAAAGTTATATACATATATTTACATATGTATGTACATAGCTAAATTATGAAAAGTTTTGCATATACATAAATATACCTATCTACAACTTATAATTAAATATAAGTATATATGTATTTACGTAAGCTTCCTTTAGAACATTTACTCTTCCATAAAAAATGCTTCCCAAGAAAACTGTAGAGCTGCAAAAGCCAGATCCTAGATGAGCTTTCGACTTGCATTTTTGAGTTTATTTATTTTCTGCTAACAATTACTGCTGTGTATTAGTAAATAATTAATATATATGTAGTTATGTATTAATGAATCGATATTTGTGTGTGTGTGTGTGTGTTTATGCATACATACATAGTAAAGCAAAGGCATAATTGAAACATAAATGTCATTCCATTTACCAAAACTAAATGTATTCGAATAAATAGAAATACGTATGTATGTAAAGTAAATGACAAATTGCATTCCAATGCTTAAAAATTTTATACACCAACAATCTAGGCTGCAAGTTAGTATGTAATACTACTTGTTTTATATATATAGTAGTAGTTATATTGTATATGTAGAGTATATTAAATTTTGCATACATTTGTATAGATTTATGTGTGTAGTTATTATAAGATATAAAAAAAATACAAATTATTCAGTTAAGATAAAGAAAAAACTTACAAACGAAAATAGTGCATATAGGTACGTACTCGTATGCTCGTATTGGTCTGATCGGTGCGAATGGATGGTGGTTAGAATTTTTTTTTTCATTTATTACTTTCGCAAAAGTTGGCTTCCGTAAATATACCTACCTTAACGATGAAGTTTGTTCAGTTTGTCCAATTCTCCCATTGTGATATCATTTGAGGATATGAGTATATCGCAAATTTTTCAAGATACATTAAAAATTGTGTATGTCCACAGAGTTCAAGTCCACTCGGCATTCAAAGAAGGATTTACAGAGAATGTAGGGTTGCATTTTTGCCGAAAATATACTAGACTGTAGGAGACACATTGTGGTACCATGGCTATTAGAATTCTCATTCTAAAAATTAAACACAAATTAAAAATTTTTCGGTACATTATTGATTTATTAGAAAGCGCAAGTATACCCCTAATTTATGTAATACGATTTAATTCATGTGGCTCATTGGAAGGCTTCGCAGAATCCAGCTTCCCTAATTGTGCTTGATATTTACCTTAAGGGCCTAAATCGTTAATGGATTGTTCGAATAACATCGGTTCTTTATCGCTCCCCTCAAAAAAAGTCTAAAATCGCAGCTTTGAGTTGGCCAATTAACATCGTCGAGAAGACGATTGGCGCAAAATTCTACTCCAACCGAAGATCGATGTCTCCAATTGCATATCAAAGAAAAATGTGCCAGTGATGCCACCGCTCTCAAAACAGCTCAAAACTATCAATCTGCGAGTTTTTCGAACCCCATATGCGACATTTTTGGATGTTAAAATAGCCGCTAAAAAGAAAATGTGCTTCGACGAAAAATTTGATTATTCGAGAAAAAAAATTGTTCATTTCGAGCTACTCTAGCTGCCAAACAGAGAAGCGATAACGATAAACGATAACTGATGAGATAACGAAGTGTGTTGGTACGTGAAATGTTGAGTTATTGAGATGAATGTTGTTGGCTGCCCTCAGCAGGTGCGTTGTCTGCCTCATTTCAGGCATAACTTTTTTTATATGAACGTAATGTGTGGCTCATTTTTATAATATTAGACAAAAAAAAAGAAATTATCGCATTTGTTTGAACTGTGAGATCATTTTTTATAATCAAAGTTCGCCAGGAACATCATTTTATTTCACGCTAAAATAAAGCAGATACCAAAATTATCGAAGCGCCTAAAAGATGCCATATCAACCCAAATGTAAATAAATAATACAAAAACAATTCCTTAATCGAAATAGCAAACTGTAATTTTTCTCGCTATTCAAAATGGCAAACAGCAGTAAACAAATTTTGCTAACATCATGTTGCAAAGATTATATTTATTGCGCGTGAATAGAATACAACTACTTGGTCGTAGGATTGTATCTATTTAGAAAAATTCTTGCTTTGGCATAGCTATTCGAGCGTTTAATTTATGGTATTCAATATTTTATTTCAACTTCTGGTCTTCTAAAATACATTTGGGGTTTTCTGAAATACATTTGTATTATCTGAAATATATTTGGACTTTTCTGAAATTCAGTTAAATTTTTCTGAAATACATTTGAGGTTTTCTGAAATAGACTTGTGGTTTTCTGAAAATCATTTGAGTTTTTCTGAAACGCATTTAACTTTTTTCAAAATAGAATTGTAGCTTTTTCGTTTCTCTGAAATGGAGTTGGAAAAGGTGTAGTTCAGTTTTACCCTTATTTTCAAGCCATTTTTGAGCTTAGAGGCAGTTCGGTCTCATTGAAGTCAAATATACCTTACATACCAGCTCATAAGGCGATTGAGCGCCTTAAGGCGAGAGAGCATCTTCTAGAAAAATTAGGTGAAATAGTAATCAGAACAACTAACCTCAAACAATTTTTATTTTGTTGAAGTCGGCCTTTTGAGACTTTTATAAACCTCACGCCATTGTGAGTTCACAGTACCAAAAATCATCAGAAAAGACTTTGTTTATCAACTCTATCTGTTAAAATACTTTATTATTCTTACGTTATCCATTCGTACTGTACCTGCCCAATATTCAATATGATTAATTAGTAAATATCAAAATCTCTATTGTGATTAATTGGTTTGTGAAAGAACGCGAGGAATATGCAAACTACAAAACAAAACAACAAAAAACAAACAAATAGAAAATATTATAGTTGCAGTGTATTTCGTAGCCAACGCCACAATCACCAAAATACACATACACACATACACTTGCATGCATACACATAAATATTATTAAAATATGAACGAAAATAATGTTTTCTTGTTTCATAAATCGAGAGATACGACCCAACGGTATTTGAGGTGAGGGCCTGCAAATTCAGCACAATATTCAGTCATGAAAAATATCATGAAAAAAAGTTCAGCAATCATGGCATGAAAAATTTACCGAACAAGCAATGAAGCCTCCAGTGGAATTGAACTTTTCTCTAAACGCGGAGTGAAACTTTAAATTTTTTCTAGAAATCTATTGTGGTTTCGTCATATTTTATATTAATCGCCATAAAAAGTTAAATGAAAATAAACTAAATCTCTCCATTAAAATTTAGTTAAATTATATATGTATTAGTTTATTGAGCTCAATACCAGATTTAAACAAACCACAACAAGGCATAGTTCGAAGTTCCTGAAGATGTATTCAGATTAAAGTCGAAATATCGACATATTTAATAATACACAAATTAAAATAAAATTGTGTTTTATTTAAATCCGGCCTTGAGCTCAATAAATTTTTACATATGTATATAATTTAACTATTGAAGTCCATTAACAACAACTAATTATTTAGTTAAATAGTTTATTTATTAAATAATAAGTGCTAACTTACATTATGACATTTGCACAGCCCTTGATATCGTTTTTCCTATAGAAATTCAGCCTGAATTTAAAAAATTTTTTCTCTTGCGGATATAATCGGTTCCCGTTCTCCAGCTTTTCCCCATGGAAGTGCTCATTGCTTGTTCAACCCAATTTTTCATGCAAAAGTTTTCGCTTCTCATTCGTCAGTTTTTAGATATGTAGCTCTTTTTTAGCGTCATCTCTATACTAAATCGAAAGAGAATATTCAGATTTTGTAACTACATCCCTACTGAATATTCAGTGCGAAAGAAGTGCGGTTTCAAGCTAAAAAAAAAGAATACTGTTGGGAATTCACTACTTTAAAAGTCACATATTAACTTACAAACATATACACATAAATTTTATATTATACACACATACATATAAACGTACACACTAGCGCACTAGCCTACACGATTACATACATACATATAGAATTAGCTCGCGTTTAGGGATAAAGCTTTTGACTAAGCTAAAATTTCACTTGGCTCACTAATAAATTCTTCAAGTTTTACTGCTTACATTTTTATTTGTCTTTGAAGTCTGCATAATTTAATATAATTTTTAATTTATTTGGTTATTTCATAAATTTTGTATGTTACATTTTATTTCGTTTTTGCTAGTGTTGAGAATTTTGTATTCGGAAGCATAAAAAATACGCTTCTCTTTAGAATATAATTTTGTTAAATGAGAAAAGCGAGTTAGGCAACAATTAAATCAGCACTTGAAAAATTGTACACTCACAATTTTTTTTTTTCTTTGCTAAGGCTTGTGAATAAGTTTTATTTATAATACAGATGAAGTCGAATAGGGAAAGTTTTTTTTTTTAATTCAAGTTACAAGTAATAATAATAATATCTGTACAATTAAAAGTTAACTAATCTCCCTTTTAATTGAGCTACGTATCGTTGCTTCTAAGTAAATAAATAGAATATAGAACTGATCGACATGCCATTGAAATTTTTGTAGATTTTTTTTCCAAACGTCTCAACGATCATCCGAGAACGGAGAGGTTCAGATTTGCTGTTCACACTCACTCAATTTTTATGTGACTCTTAAACTAATCTACACACATTAAAAACATATTTAAAAAGAAATTAATTTAAGCAACGTCCTCTTAAAGAAATTCTTGAATAAGCGCCTGCTGTTCCGTTTTGGTTCCGTTCTGTTTTACCAGGGGCGAATCCAGAAACTATTCTTAGGATTGGGTAAATAATATTATACCTCAAATCTGGAGTAAGTGTTATTCGGTATGATAGTTGGTGTGAAGTTCAAACGATTAGCAGAAAAATTTATACCGAATTGATAAAATGACTTGAATTCCATACAAAACAAAAATTACAATTTGTCTCCCCCATTTCCCCCTGCTGGGTCCGCCTCTGGTTTTACATTAAGCGGCATATATTTATTTATATTGTGTTGGAAGACCCCTAGCAAAATTTTACGAATAATAATTTTGTAGTTAATCCTCTAACGCCTTTTCAAATTCACTTCAAATAATATTCGTTTAAAGCCCGGACACAACACTACAACATAAATTAATTATTTTCGTCCAAATTACTAGAGCTCTTATTAATCGACTAGTCGACTAATCGATTCATCGATTAGCAAAAGTTTGGTTTAAAAAATAATCGACTTCATCTAATCGAAGAATCGTTTTCTTTCAACTTTTTCGACTATCCGAGAAGTAGTCGACTAACAGTTCGTTTTCGATTTGTTGACTAGTTATTTTCTTTCAAAACATATTTGTGTTTTATATGTGTTTGAATGTTTGCGCTTATTGACAAAGCTCGTTTTCCACTATAATGAAGTTTTTATGAATTTGTTGTGAGTAGCTGTCACTATTCGAATAATTTCGTTGAATCGATTTTCAGAATATTCGATGGTGAGCGATTAGTCGAAAGTCGAAAGTGAATGGTTTATCGAATATCTTTTTAATCAGAGCTCTACAAATTACTTCGCACAAACCAATTGCATCCATACGCGTCATTCGTAATTTATCTTGACAGTTCTGAAGGCACGGGGTTGCTTAGTTCTTTGAGCAAAGGTAAAAATGTGAGGAATTGTGTTCATTTTTACTATACCTCAATTTTTATTGTCTTCTTTTAAAAATACTGCTTCTAGAGCCAGTAAAAATCCAGGAAGAGTTGAGTGAAATTCTAACATATCGTCCAGTTTTGGGGTTTCGATTACACAGCTACATAAAAAAACAAAATTGCTTCTTTTGGGGAGACCTTATTTAGAATATGTTTTTGGGGTCACTGTACCCAAATCTGAGATCAGTTTGGCGCCATCACGTCAAGTTTTTTCATAACCTCAAGAAAACGGCAAAAAAATCGATTATAATTTTTTCGTAGATTTTTTTTTGTCCTTAGTATAAAGTTTTTATCTAAGAAACCGCCCAGTGGAATTTTCTGGCGAAAATTTCTCTAAGACTTTTAACCCTCTGTCGATCACTCAATTTTATTTTATTCACACTCTCAAAAAAGGGTTCAAAACAACACTTTCGTGAGGAAGTTAATGTGCACAAATATTGTATAAAATTATTTCTCTTGAAATTTTTTTAAACTCGCATTAGATGTCTCACTCACATGTAAATTTTAACCCTTGCATTAGCTATTCTTTACATTTATTAAGCATACAAAAATTGACGTGATCAAACAAAGGTTTAACTATATGTGTCTTTCATCTGAAATTTGAGTTTATTTGGCAACCAAACTGATCTCAATATATAACACCATTGCCAGATTTGACCAGTTTATGATTTTTTAATAGTTAACGGAAAATAGAGACTCTAAAAAACACCTTTGTTTCCATGTTGTCTACTAGTATTCCAGGTTATCTGGGTCTTTATGGAATTTGTTTCTTTTGTTTTTTGTTTTGCTTTTTATAGAAGTGAAAAACAAAAAACAAATAGGTTTTATCAAAATTGAAATAAGAGACAACTAGCGCTTCCATAAATTCATTCAAAATAGGTTACGCAATTACAAAGCAAATGAAAATTCGTTTTCCAGCCTTTAAGGATTCTTATAAACTTGCTGAACATTTTTTTTATTTGTGCCGTAGCGGTTTATTATTTTATGGCACTCTGTTTTCGTTTTCTTTTTTTCCTTGAATTATGATGCCAATTAATACATTTTTTTAAAGCATTAGCTTTTGAAAATATTTTTCTTTTTTTTTTTATCATCGCTCTTCGAAATATTTATAACAAAAACGTCAAATCAAGAAAGCCTTCAATTTATTTAGCTTATAAATATTTAGACAAATACATTCGTACGTATGTATGTATTTATGACCTATATTAAAAACGAGAATTTATTACGATATACATATGTACATTGCGATATTTACATACATGCCAATGTGTGTATGTATGTTTGTATGTATATTCCAAAATGCCTTATTTATTGATATTAATTTTAGCCAACGCATGTTTTGATATTTTAAACTAGCTAAAAAAAAAAACAAAATCTGAAAGCGATAATCAGTAAAACAAGAACACTGCGAAAGTAAAAATGAAAAATTAAAAATTTAGAAAAAAAAAATAATCGAAACGCATTAGTCAAATAGAACCCAGTTCTTACGATATAAACGAAATTAGATATCGTAAGTGCATATGTAGTATGTATGCGATTTACATACTTACTATGTGTATGTAGTGAAACTATGATATACACCAATAATTGAAACACTGTTATTATTATTATTATTATACTGTTATTATTATTGCATATTATATACAAATGTATATACATATAGCATATGTATGTATATGAATTAAATGCCTATGTTTCAGTATGTGTATGAAAAATACTAAACGAATGTTGTTGTTACGCGCGTTGTAGAATATATACATATATACATATATATATATATATATATATTATAAGAAAATTTATGTTTTGTATCAAATCCGCTAGGTTCAAACAAAATTTACAAAACAAGAGAAACAAAAAAGAAAAAAACAATCTGGAAAATAAACTTACAATAAATGTTTAGTAATGTAAGTATGTTCAGTGTATATATGTATGTCAGCGTTGTAGTGTGCTAAATTCCTCCCAAAACGAAATATATATTGGATTTGTTTAAAACAAGTGAAAAAAGTTGTTTTCTTAGGAATTGATTTATACAGGTATAATAATAGTGATATAAAAAACTACAAATGTTATATTTGTTACATACATATGTAGTGGCTTTATTAAATAAATTGTTTTTTTTCAAATTTTGCAAATTTCTATCATCAAGTTGTCTAACGGTTATCATACCACAAAAATAAACGTATGAGACTGGCGCTTTGGCAAATGCTCTAAAAAAGTTAAGTTTTTTTTAATTAATTCTGTTAAAATTATTTTTCATATTTTCAACGCTAATTACAGAAACGATTTGGATACTGATCCCATATACAGTACGTCAATTAAATAAAGCTTGGTATCGCTACCAATCGAACCGTTGTTTTTTTTTTTTTGCTGAATATGAAATCCTCCATTACCAAAAACAAAAATGTCTTCAGAAATAATCTGTACCGTATAATTTTTTAAACTACAATACTTTTTCTTTGCTATTAGAGAGTTACAAATCGTTTTCAAAATAGGCTTAATATATTATTGTTAGTACTCGTAATATTATGAAGCAGTTGAAGTGCATAGAAAAGTATTTCGGCATATTGGGGGTTTCACTTTATTCATAAAACATCAAAACTTTGCAAATTAAGCCTAATTATGTACTTATGTCGTTCTTTAGCCAAATTTTTTTCAATTTAAGTTTTCATTATATTGAGCAGATTTAGAGGTATTTTTTCAAATTAGTTTGATGCTCCTTACACAACTACAGCAAAAAGGATCGAAATTGAAATTTTTATTCCACTTCAGCGCATGCGCAGCATTCATTGAAAAGTTGCATATGCCTATGCATCACAAATAATGTGCGAACATAATTTTTATTTTTTTTATTTTGTGATAATTATTCGCAGCTTCATATTCGATCTAGCCCTAGACAATAATTGAAGAGTGCAACTTTTTTATTTGAATCTGCGGCAGCTGACATATCACGCGTATGCGTTCATGTGACAGTCAATTTGAATACACCTGTTCTTATGGAAGAAACTAGGACAAAGAACGGATAGTAATTCGAACATGAATTCGAATACGCATTCGAATGCACGCAGTGTTGAGTTTTCTCAACTTCTATGCGTAAGCCTGCGTAGGCAGGTTGAAAACCTTTGTGTTATGGAGTTCTACTTTTCATTCGAAGCGAACACAAAAGAAAATGAAATGAAAGCGATTCCGAATTTATTCGATTTCACTCGGAATTGAGGATATCGCCAAGAAAGCAGGTCTGAGCTCAGTCTCTAAATCGAAGTGAAAAACAGAAGAGGTCTAACCAATTTTTGTTTTAATTTTTTTATATTATTAAGTTCTCAGTTAAAATTAATTGTTTAATTACATGAACATAAAACTCTATTATTTAGACATTTTTCTTATAACGGAACTCTAGCCGCGAACATTTTCAAAACTACAACTTAATTGATGTTGTAATTTTTCCTGTACTGTTTTCTGATTTTTTCGATAACTTCGGACAAGCTATTGACTGTTCTTCGATTCGTAAGGACAACAGCGGCAACTGGACCAGTTTAACGGAAGTAGTAAGCGAATTTCCATACGAAAAAAAAATTGTTTTTTTGTAAAAAAAAAAATACGGTCACTTTTCCACCAAATACAAAAATAGCAATGAAGCGAACAAAAAACTTAAAATTTGTATATAAGTAAACAAACACTGCTCTTTGCGTTATCTCAACCACGGTGAAATTAATGTTTGGACTTTAATAGAGTTCGAATTGTAGTGAAACTTCAGTGAAATTAGCCTATAAATTATAAAAAGGTGATTCCATTACGACTTGGCTATACCTTTCTTGTGGATAAATTTGAAACATGGATATTGCCTTGATTGTCGGATAGTCGGATAACAAATGTTATCAGTTTTTGTACAAATTCAATGCAAATTAGAATCGCGATTTGGTCAGTTTACTTAAATTGGAATTTGGATCAGTTTCTTTTACAAATTATAAAGACACCACAATACATGTGAATAACAATGTAACTTTCAGCGACAGAAATTAGATAGATATAACTTTTGCTAAACATAAAGATATTGCTCTTGAAGGCTGTTTTTCTGGGTTACATTTTCAAATAAAGCCTCTGAAAAACATCTACATAGTTTCAATGATTCTTCATATACAGAAAGATACAAGCTGGTTATTGTAATCAAATAAATAAGTAATTAATTTTTTAAAGTGTCAAATATGCGTTCTTCTTCTTAATTGGCGCTATAACCTAGGCACGCCAGTTGCTTCTCTGCTTTGCTAACAAACATGACCTACCCATCATAGCCGCTGAGTCTTAAGTCGCTATACAATGTGAATGTCGCTCTAAATCTCATACAACTCATCTTTCCATCGTCAATCCTCTACTCTATCAAAATTATATCTGTCAACAGTGACGCAAATACGCTGAATGTTTATTTGATGACAGGAGCTACTTCGTTTTGCCCTCGTTCAGTTCCAGACCCATACGTTTCACTTCTTTATCCAGTTTGGAAAAGGGCGAACTATAAGAGGCGCGGTTATTGAGGCCAATCATGCCGATGTCATCGGCATAACCCAGTAGTTGCACGCTCTTATAAAAGTTGGTGCCTGACCGGCTTAATTCGGTAGCTCGAATTATCTTTTCTGATTGAGCTGGAGGTGTTGCTCAGCAAAATTTTTCATAGCCGTATTAGTTTTGCAGAGATACCAAATTCAGACATCGCGGTATATAGGCAAACCTCTCTCGTGCTGTCAAAAGCTGATTTAAAGTCGACAAATAGATGGTGTGTGTGACGATCCTCCTCTGAATATCTGGTGACGGTATGTTTTTCTTTACTATAGTTCAATCAATAACAAACCCCATTTAATTCCAAGTTTCAAATATTGTACAAAACTAAAAAAAAATAATCAATCAGTCTGAGTCAAAATTTTAAAATTGTTGTAAATTTTTTTATAATGAAAAAGAAGTTTGAAGTGTTCACAAATTAGCTCAGCAAGAAAAAATTGTCAAAGGTACAAATTTTGTTTTAATTCATTGATAATTAAAAATATTGAAATATTGAATAAAATTAGTTTACTATTTTTTTTAATTTTTCACAAAGTCTTAAAAATATTTGTTTACCGAAATTAAAATGTTATAAAGACAAATAAAGTGTGTTAACTTTCCAACATTTTGGTATCTTTATAATTATGAAAAATACTATATGTTAACTAATTGATATACTGTATACAATCCAAAAAATTACAATTATTTTAAAAGTATTTGAAACTTTTATAATTTTAAGAATTTATTATAATTTACCATTTGAACAGGTAGTTATTATTATTTTTTTTAGGTTATGACGCCTATCGTCAGAGACACGCTTAGGCTCAAGACCCGTTATGATACATTTTGTTATTTCCTTTTTTATTGTGTCATTTCCTTTTTTTTATTTACATAATATTCTTAGCAAATTTGTATTTACATTTACCTAAACATACTATGAAATGTCGCGGCAATTTAATTTCTGCACAGGGCGTAACATTTATGTAACTGTCCTATATTGTATAAAAACAAATAAAAAATATTTCAATCCAAACACGAGTGTGATGTCTTATTCAGCGGAATGTCATTTTTTTTCTTACATCCAACGAAATAATTGCATGCGCAACTAAAATCTATTCAAAATATAAAATACAATAACCAACTAACAAAACTAACAATTTGCTCAAGCTATTTACAATATTTTTATAACTGTATAAGATCGCATATTTTCACTGTGTAATGTAACTAAGTAATTTGTAATTCGTGACCTTATTTGTCTGTACTCGGCTATGTATGTATGTATGTATTTCTTAAAATATTGTTCTTAAATTTATGTATCTATTTATATGAACGTTTTTTATAAACAAAACCAAACAAATCTAGTAATTGTATCTTCTATGCATACTTTCTTAGTCGTAAATAAAAAAAACTGAATATATAAATCTTTTTATTGTCAACTATTCTCGATGCTTTAGCGTGTGCTGTAATTTTAATTTTTGTATCAGTTAATTTACTTCTATGTACACGTAGAGCGCGCTTTATATAGCTAATTAAATATAAATGAGAGTACAGTAAATATTATATATATATATATCTACTTATATTTATATGTACCTTTAATTATGTAGCCACGTTCGTTTTTGCCAAAAGCTTTACTCGTATTAAATACCAAAGTGTTTGTCAATTATTTCACTAAACTTCTCAATATTTGTATTTACATACATAGGTAATTCATCTTGATTGATTGATTTTTCCCCATTATTAATTAGTTAAATCGCACATTTTATAATATAAAGGAGAAAATCAAAATTGTTGTGTTCGAATTAATCCGTCTTATTTTAAACGTGCGATATATTTCTCGTTCGAAATTAAAAGTAAAAAAGAAATACTCACTATCGAATTCCCATGTAACAACTTAGTGCCTCTTCAATAATCGAGTTAAAATTATAATAATTAATTATTTTAAGTAACATTACTTACAGATAACCTATGTTTGTATGTATTAACAATAATATTAAAGACCTTTTGCAGCTGCATCCAAACTAATTTTGTCGTACATATATGTTGGAAGTTAGATTAATATCATCGTAGATGCATATCACATACCTACATAGTTTTTGTTAAAAAAAAAAAATTATCCATTCATTAAGGACGATTTCATTAGTCATCCATTTAAAGTGTAAAGTTTTTTTTTTGTTTTTGAAGATGCTTGCATATCAAGAGCTTATATTTCACACATAAATATGTAAAGTATGTAAATAAATAAACGTCAGAAAAACAAAAAACTAAACGTCAATTATATAACTCGCTTTAACAAAATGCACCATTTTTCATACAGACTAGCAGCTTATTTTACTTTCACCTCACGTTTTTATACAAGTAAAAAAAGGAAATTTTAGTTTGAATGGCAGCCGCCAGCCATACTTCTTCGTTCTTCATACGGCGTGACTGGCCGCTACAACAGCAACAACAACAACCGCACTTCTACCAGTTTTCTATATTAGCTGTTTATTGATGGCATAAATCTACAAACAAAATTCCCCTACTCTACCTGAAATAATTCCCGAGATATGGTGTGTGAATCTTTCACTTGTATTGGAAGGTCTATGCCCTCTTTTGCAATGACTCCGAGTTTTTTACTTGAATATGGGACCGATTCCATATATCTACTTATCAAGTTCCAGTGTTCTATCACAAATTCAGCGTGGCGACGAATAACTGTTACATAATTTTTTGTTGGAAACCCAAACAAAAAGGAGCTTAGGATTTTGAAAAGAAAATATGGCATTATTATTTTGTTACTAATTTTATCTTATTCTCAATAATTAACTTTGAATCATTCACCCTTGGTTTTGGTTTTTTTGTCAGCTCCAAATTTTTCGGAGATGCAGCATAAGGGGCAGGCAAGGATTCGTCCGGTATTTTATCGCATATCTGCTGTTAGCGTCGTTTAAATTGCTCCATTTGCAAGGTTTTTATCTTCTGTATTTTGTCCAACATGCAGCCCCACATGTCGCAATCTAATGGGTTCAGATCCGGAGAAGTCACGGCCATTAATCTGACGAAATAAAAAAATCGTAAAATCGGTTCTGAACCAGCTCTGAACAATTCTAGGCTTGTGATCTGGAGCAGTATTTATATGGCAACAAAATTGCACTATGCCCAATAAAGTCATAGACTATGGCTTATGGTCTTCCTTGATAAAAAGGGCAGGAAGCTGGCCTTTCTCTGAAAGCGTTTTTTGTGAGTGGGGATATCAGCCATACATGCCGCAAGCACGTCATTATTTTGCGCGTTGAGACTGTCCTGATATAAAACCAGTGTTTATTCAAAAAAAAAAACACTTTATACCAAGGCGAATTCATATAAGGTGTAGTTACTATAGCAGCCGATTTGTTTTTTTTTATTCGCCTACATAAATTTTGTCTTTGCTTTTGCGTATGAGCTTTCAAAAGCCGTAAAAACAAAAACAAAATGTATATAAAATTTGACAACTCTTACGCAAAAGCAAAAACAAAATACATGGGAATTTTGTAGTTGTACTTATGTATATATAACACCACCTTATATGAATTCGCTTTGCTTTATAGCTTGCGTGCCGACGAAGTAGCTGAGATCACTTCTTTTTGCTCTCATTTTCGTTTGACGCGCTTTTTTTAAAGCACTCATTTCAAATGTTTTTTAACGACGTTTTGTAAAGTTTTGTGACAAACGCCCATGTCTCTAGCGATATTTCTAGCCAAAATGGAACAATTTGGACGAATTCGCTCACGCCCTTTCTTCAACATATCTGAAGTTCTAACGATAAGCTTTCGGCTGGACTTTTTTGCAATTTAAAAGCTCTCAGTTTTCTTGAATCGCACAACAGAACGATGCACAAACATTTTTTTTAAGTTTAAGATTGTTCAAGGACTTAACAATTTCACTTGAATTTGCAAGCTTCTGATGAAGTTTTTCCATCAGTTCTAGTTTGGCACTCATCCTCGTGAATTTGTTTACACTATTCGATTATTTTATTTAGACAATATGTAATGTCATAAAAAAACAAATTAAACAAAAATTTTAATTTTACGTTTGCTGCGATAGACACAATTGGGTTTTTAAAAACTGTAACAGTTAATTGTCGCCGCGGTGTACTTCCAGGAATATACAGCATGAATTGGTATGCTTTAGGAGCTTTTCGGTCGGTACGTTTTTAAAAGCAAACAAAAAATTTATTTTTTCTTCTCCGCGTTTCGGTGTCACCCACACTTACTATGCAACTATGCGGTAAGACGAAAGGGGTTAAAAAACCCGCAGTTTCAACGTTCTTCGTTCGTGTTTCGTTTACCATTAGAGTGATATTATATGTGAAAAAAGCTAAAGAACCTTCGCCGCATTTTTAGCAACTCTCTTAAAAATATCGATAACTACACATATATTTCACCCCCAGCGGCCTTCAAAAACTATATTGTTGTTACCTTATTTTATTTTGAAACCCAACAAAACTCAGCAGTGCTACTACTTAGAATTCAAAGCTAAATTCCGAACGGTGAATATTAATATTATTATTAGCGTAGCTGCGACTACTGCATTTCGTGTCCTTAACGAAAAGTTCTGAGAATATATTGACGTTTAGTTTAAACTTGAGTAATCGAATTAATAAAATAAATTAATATATAAACTCTTGAGATACAGTTCGTGCATACTAATATTCCTATTGAAGTCATTACCAATACGCTAATCATCATGAAAGTATATTTGATTTTTTTTCAAAAACTTACATTTGCTTATAAAGACTGACCTGGATATAGTTTCGCCAGTTTGTACGTATTTCAATAACGATAACTAAATCCATAACAATAATGGCAATGATAGATCGATTATAAATTTTGAAGGCATATCGAATTTAATTTTCATTACGATAACAATAATAATAATGAGCATTATAACTAAGCTGACAACAATGTCGAGATCGGAATTTAAATACATGTATAAAGAATCTTCGAATCATACAATTTAAGCGAAATATATATATATATATATATATATTTTAGGATTCCTAATATGAATTTTAATTTTTTCAAAATAGTATAGGGATATTGATAATGTGCTTCAAAAATATATGAAAAACATTTCTTGATGCTTTTTGATGTCTGAAATTTCCAAACGACAAAAAACGTGCTAACAGTTTTCAAAATTTGGGGTATCAACGAAATAGTAGGCTAACTCCGACCTGATATGTAGCGTTGGGAAGTGAAAAAACTGCACTATTAGGAATTATGCCTAAAAAAATACATGGGAAATTTAGATTTAGGACCTAATTCTTTTTTTTTCTTGTGCATAGTATATGTAAATATAAACCTAAAATTTGTAGGCACAACTATTTTCCATTCTTAAATAGCACTAAACAAATTGCAACATTCATGAAAGGGGCTAACAGGGTTGCTTTTGCAGCTAAAGGAAATTTTATACGAGTTGGAGCATTCTTTTGCAGTTCGGTTGCAAAGAAACGGGCCTAATGTGACTTTTATTGGTCACCATTTCAAATTAAAATTTTAATAATCTTCAGAAACTCTTGGCTCGAAAGTTAGTTTGAGAAACCAGAATCATTTTCAATAACGTTATTCAAAAATTTTATTACTCTCTTTATGTTAGTGATAGAATTTAAGTGATGCCCGAAGAAAGTAAAAAAAAAAACAATTTCTTTGCTTATTTGATGGTGTGGCACACAAAAAATCTTTAATTTATAAGCGAAGGTCAATACTTATTGAAGGTAGAAGTTCCTTCCTTTTAATCCGGGCTTTTTATAAGTGAAAGTTCCTTGAATTATATTTTTGAAGCAACTTAGGGGTCGTATTTGATAACCATTTGGTATATATGTAGATATTGTGGTACAACAAACGGGACATTGTTGAAAAAGCGTCACGGCATGATGTCAGCAATTTTTTTTTTATTTATGAACCTGTAGATTCCAACTCACTTATAAAGTAAATAGTTACTACCATCCCTAGGCAAAAATGAATACTAAATTATAACGTAGCTAGCTATTGCCCTCAGTGTAGATTAGTATTTAACATGATTGCTGTATTTCTTCGCTAAACTCCCATAAATGGGTATGGTTAAATTTTCTGTATATCGTTTTCTATACTAACTAATAAATAGTATTAATGTTTTAGTATTTAATTACAACGTCTTTCGTTTTACTTACTAGTGTTGGTAAAAAATATGAATAATCGATTTGTATATCATTTAAAATAACCGTTTAAGTAGATTTTCTAAGCGTCATTTTTTTCACTAACACCTAAAACGGCTAATAATAACTTATATTATTTACTCTGATAGCAATAAATGTCTAAATAGAATTACATATGATAAATGCATACACAAATTTATGATTTTGGGTGTAATAATTATAACTGCGTTTTACTTTTTGTTAAAGAAACCTATAAACACTTTTAATCAGAGGTATAACTATTATAGGCGAATTGAATGAAAATTGATTAAAAATTACACGGAGAAAACGGCTTCACCCTTTTTCGAGTCGGGGCAGTTGAATCATGTTTTTTTTTAAGTTTTCTGCACGTCGAAAACTGTAAAAAATTCGAAAATAGTGAAGACCAATTTTTTTGTTTTTGGTTTTGGAGATGTTCACAGAAATGAAGGCTTGAAGCGCTCTGAACAACTTAATTGAAACACACCAGATGAGGTTTAGAAACTAAAAAAAATGTACGTGAAGTCAAGCAGATAACTTAAAAAAAACTAGTGATGTATTTCGAAGTAATAGCCAAAGTGAGTGATAGTCCAAGTAAGGTGAAACCGTCAAATTACAATAATTTTAATTTTAATCATCGAAAATGAAAATATAAAAAGTCATCGATAACTACATATTATTTGAAGATTTATATTAGCCCTAATCGTTTCGCCATCCGTTAGCGAGTGGCGAATCAATTAAGTGTCTGGTATAAATTAGCATCAACACAGTTTGTCGTTTATGTGCAGTTTAAAACTGGTATAATATCTGCAGCATTAAATGTCATGAGTTCGACCAGTTTAATGCGTTATCACCATACACGCGATCACCAAACCCAATTAGCTATCGTTGTTGTTATTTGTACACATAAATTTATTCGAAGTCGAGCAGAGCTTAGGCATCGCGAGCAGAGAAGTGACGAATCGAATGCACCTATTATAAAGGACTTTTCCTAATAATTAACAACGAGATAAGATTTTAAAGAATTTAAAGTAACTTTTCAGATGAAAATAAAAATAAAAACTGTGTTGATGTTAATTTATAACAGAATATGGCTTTAATAAACTTATTTTTAAAATAATTGTAAGGCAGACATTTTTTTTTTTTAATTATTCAAAAGACTTTTATTTTGAGTGGTATATTGTAAAAGTATTTTCATAATAATTTTAAGTCAGAACATTTGCTTAAGTCTTTTTTTGTTACTTAAATTATAAAAGTCTATCTATAGTAATTAGAAGTGGGAAAACATTATTTAAGTCTTGAAAAGCGGAACTTTTTCTTTGCCATTGCGGTTTCATTCCGAGGAAATTTCGGCATAATTTCGTGGTCTACTAATGGTCTGCTAAAATATGTTCGCAACGTTAAAGGTACTACTTCATTATAAAAAGTATGACTCATTTAGGAGAAAACGTCCTGAAAACATCAAATGTTGACTGATTAATTCCATCGTTATTTCCCAGAAAAAAAAATAAAACTTAAAGTTGACCAAAAACTGTTACGCAACCTGGTTGGCACTAATGCTAGGGAAGTTTCAAAAGAAATCCAAGAAGAACTGTAAAGACGAATTTTTTCATATCATTCTTTGGAACGCGATTGGTTTGAAAACCACCATAACTTCAACATTTCTTTGTCAATCTTCAATTATAACGCAGAGTTCTAAAAAAGCAAATCAATCGTTAAGCGGAATATTGTTATTTCGCAATTGAAATTATTACAACAACTTATAACAAGTTAATATGAAAAACAACCTTAAAATGAAATTAAAATCAAAATTAAATTTTTTTTATTTGCCTTTATTTCTCAAGTTTGCTGTAATAAGTATTCCCGTTAGTTTTTATTAGGTACTTATTATGTAGGAAATCAAACATTGTCTGTAAATCTTCTTCTTAGGAGCATATAAAAATTGAAGATCGATTCAGAAATGTCAAAGTTATGGCAAAATGGCTATGACATCACAAATTACGATTTTTTACGCCAGATTCCAGATTTTGACGGTGTATTTGTGATTTTGACCATCCAGTTATTTTATTACTCAACTAGGCCCATAATGTGTACTAAGTATGTGACATTGGAAGATAACTTTCACTGTTACACTATTTTTTCGTTCCAATTAAAATACTTTTAAAGTTAGTTTTGAATTTTACGAGTAAAGTTTATTTTTAGGTTGATACAGTTTATTTTTTACCCCGCTAGCAATAATGAGAACAAAGTGGCCGCTGGTCAGAAAGAAACATTGGTCTGGGGAACACTAATCTAAAATATAAGTCCCAAAACAACAGTTATTGATGACTTAAAAATTGACATAAAATAATCATTGATTGATTTTTATTATTTTTATATTTTCAGTAATAAAGTAATAATTATAGTTATCGATGACTGTTTTGTTGATCTGTTTTCACTCATAATTATTATCAAAATAATTTTTAAATAAAAGTTATCGACCACTTATAAAATTTACATCAAAATACAATAATTATCGAAAGACTTTTATAGTTCTTACGAAAATTTAGATGACTTTTTTAAAACGCAAAAATGAAATAATTACTATTTTGGGTATCTAATTTTAATAATTTATTCATAACTATTGAAAAACAATCTTTGGTACCTATTTACATATTTATCCAAGTAGAAACTGAATTGTTTTTGGGTGTTATGGTTTCTAGTTAAATAAGAAAAATAATTTTAATAACTGAACAAAAAAATAGAAATATCAAAAACTGAGTTATCATTTTTATACCCAACATCACAGATATACCTATGGACGTTTGAAAAAACAACGCTTATTTGACATTAGAATTTTCTCGCAGAAAAATTTTATATTTTAATTGAACTTTTTCCAGGAAAAAGTGATAACTTGAGTCAGTGGCGCACACAGAAAAATGTTTTTGGGCAGGCGAGAATTTATGCTAATTTAATTTAAAAATAGTAAAATAATTTCAAGCTAGCACTGCTCTTTCAAGATTTTGGTAGGGGTTTGAACCCCAGAAGCCCCTCTAGGGTGCACCAATGACTCGAGCTAAGTTTTTCTTTCAAATGTCCACAAATATGTATGTGTATATGTATGTGTTGCTAAGTAAATATGCACAATAAATATTTGTCTAAATATTCGATATTTTTTCTACTACTGTTGTACAACTCAATATAAAAATAATTAAATTACATACATATTTTATGTCGTCCCATCAACGCTCAATGTTGTTGTATGTA
The DNA here is from genome assembly GCA_951828415.1 of Anomoia purmunda. Lineage (NCBI taxonomy): Eukaryota > Metazoa > Arthropoda > Insecta > Diptera > Tephritidae > Anomoia > Anomoia purmunda. The sequence continues at coordinate 25,983,147 of OX639996.1, read as the reverse complement.
AGTTGTTGCACAGTCTCTGCTTAAGGGGCTAAATAAAAAACGTTGTGACACAAACAAAAAATTAACTGGATAAATTTTTACAAATCCTTTCTTTTCGTTTCCGCTCAATTGAACTGAAAAATTTACCACAAATCAAATAAAAAATATGCTGCGAAAAAAAATTGTATTACATATTGAAATTGTCTCCTTTAATATGGCGGCTGTGTACGATTGCAAACCGGCGAAACAAATGACTATATAATTTGTATGAAATTGGAAAAAAAAAATCAAACGAAAAATTATGCAAACTGGAATTTGTTAAATGGCATTCATGGATGATTGCGTATTGCAAACGACAAAAATTTCATATTATTGTTAATAAATTGCTAATGCGGCAATACACATTACAAATCAATCGATCAACCAAAACGCATCCAATCATCAACACCAACCGACACAACAAAAACAACGTATCATGAAAAAAATTAAATAAAAATGAAAATACAATCAATGCAAACGCATCTGTATTAATACAAATACAAAACAATCATGCCGCCATTCAACTTCATACGCGCTTGACTAAAATGCACTCAAAATAAAAATGAAAATCTCAAATCGCCACCACAATTGGCAACATGCCCCATCATCATCACACAACTGCACGATACAAAATAATCGAACGCCTGCACGTCTCACACATGCGCCACTCATCACATACCCACGCACATAACTCTGCAATCATGGCATTTCATTTATCATTATTTTGAAAAATACACAAAAATATTTTTGAAAATAAAAAAAACAAAAACAAAAAAAAAAACAATGCAAATTAGAAAAACGCGAAAGTCGCAATAGATCAATAAAAAATTGGCATCGTTTAACCCACGCGCTACGACGGTCCTCCACAGGGCACAATATCTCGCAGACCGATGGGAACAGCACTGAGGATGGCGAGTCGACCAGCGGCGGCGGTCGCAATCCGGCCACCACCGGCGCCGGCTGTTACCGGAACTATGATCATATGGCCAATATGAGGAATTCTAATATGACGCATCACGTAAGTTTGACAAATCGAGAATCTCAATCTACCGATTTACATATGTATGTATGTATGTACATATGTATGTATATGTACGTGCTCCCCACTGTTGTGAGTAAATTCTATTGTTTGAAATAACTTTTTCATATCTTTTACATGAACTAACATTTTCTTCCAAAATGAAAGAAAAAACAAAAACAAAACAAAAAATACTTTTTGTATATACTTAAATAAATACGAGTAGTACTGAATGTGTTGTTTATTCATCCACTATGTACTTCCTGCAATATAAACTCTTTTATTGTCATGCAAGAAGAACAACTTAAGCTACAATACATAAAAATCCAACCCACACTAATAAAAATTTTTTTATTCTTTATCGCGCATTCTATGTACCCTCTCCGAATGCTTAGTTTCGTCCATCTGTACCTGATCAGGAATCAGTTCCTCCATATAGTTATGTCGATACTCCGAATGCCCACCTAACATCCATGACGGCCATGGAGAGCTACAAGCGTGAACAACAGCAGCGTCAATTGCAACAGCAAATGCTGCGCGAACAGCGTGAGAAGCTGGAGCAGTTTGCGCAGCAGCAGCAGCAGCAGCAGCAACAGCAACAACAAGTGGGTGCGCTGCTCACCACATCCGCCGCAGCTTTGCTTAGCACATCGGTGACAGCAACAGTGACAACGACCACCACTGTCGCCGCCATCGCCACCAATGCAGTTGCCATTTCCGCAACTAATGGTGTGGGTGCGAATGCGGGCGGTGTTGGTTCGGGCTCAACCACTGCAACAACTGGTGTCGCAGCGGCAGTGTCAGGCGCGGATGATACAGCTGCCAATTCATCACAAGCAGGTGATAGTGCATCGTTGGTGCCATCCGGTCCGCGGCCAATGCCATTAATGATAGCACCTGGGGTAAGTGCATTTGAATTTTTGATACACACACACGCACACACACACACACACATACTTATTTACTACATATACATATCAAAATACCAGCAAAAATGCACATACACGCGCAAACAAGCACACATACTCGTACATTTAGTACTAAGTGTATTTAAATAGCTGGCCCGGTTATATTGATAATGATAAATATTAATCGCCTTGATAGCACTTGAGAATATAAGCGAATGTTCGAAACGCGTAGAGATTACATACTATTTTCTTTGGTTTCAAGAAATAACCGACTAAATCGATTTGAAAAGGCACAGAGTTGCATATAACTTGGTACTCCACCGACACCTAAGTAAAACCAGAAAGGCAAAAGGTACATGGATCAATAAGTCCTTCAAATTTTAAATAAAAAACACAGGCACATAACAGTTATAAGCTTTAACGCAGAAAAGGTTTCTCGGTAACAGTTATTAAATCATAAATATTTGTTTATGTCGGTTTATTTTTACATTGACTGATAACTGTTATACAGCAGAAATATGTAGCTTTTTCATTGTCAATAAGTGTTGTTTTCCAACAGTTATTTTTTTCGGTTACCTGTGAATTTTATGCAGGAGAAATATGTTTTCTGTTGCCAATAAGAGTTATTTTCCAACAGCTATTTTTTACTTTGCCCGATAGCTGTTATACATGAGAAATACTTTGTTCGTTGCCAATAAGAGTTATTTCTCAATTTTTTTTTACCTTGTTTGATAACTGTGATAATTTTTTTTCCGTTACCAATCAGAGCTATTCTCCAAAGTTTATTTTTTGCTATGCCTAATAATTGTTAGGCAGGAGACGGAGAAGAACAACATGACGATGAAAATAGATGTACACTGAAACGACTAGGAGGATATAAATGAAGAAAATAAAGGTTAAGATAAATGAAGTTAAAAATAAAAATTTTGATAAATGTACGGACATTGATAATGATAAACGTAAACAGAGAAAATTTATTATTAGAAAATTAAACGTTGGGAAATTGTTTGTATTAATAAAGGGAAAAAAAAGTTCTCATTCATAACAGTTACTACGCAACAGTTATCAGGCAATAAACTAAAGTACTAGATAACTTGCGGGTAACTTCAATAGCTCGTAAACTTTTGAGTTTCGAGGGATTGGTATTATCTTTTCAAGGAGCAATCCGACCTAATGTCAATCCGCTTTTCGTGGGTAAGAATTAAAGTAACAGAAAAGGTAGAACCTCAGTGTGATTCTTTCCTTACGGGAATACAGATGCCCTCCCATCGTCATCATGTCATCTTTGGTTTGTAGACAAAATGATTACGGCCCGCAGAGTTTCAAAATATGTTCAAATTAGCTAGGCCGTTGATACAAAATTATCAAAATCTCATTCTTTTGTCCCTCATTTATAAAAAAATACATATGTTCTCGATAAAATATATCGGTAAAAGGTAAACGACATTTTAGGCAGTTTTGCAAAATACAAAATTTTGCTTTTGGGAATGGATTATTTCAAAATTCGATTTTAACAGCAAATTTTCTTATTAAATAAATGATTACTTAAGGGGTGGTTGTTGTAATTTCGAAAATTTCCCTAGATGTAAACTTTTGGCAAAGCGTTGCCTCATCGGATATTTTTAGGAGAGAGAAATTTTCAATCGTATATTGGGCACTTTTTGCAAAATGGAGGGTTTTATGTAAAAATTAATTCAAATAATTTTCATAAAACTTTGAAAGGGTAGCCGAAGAGGTTCAAAGATATAAGTTTAAAAATGCTTGCCCTCTTTTCTAAGGTTTTTTTTATGTTTTTCGACTAGTTCAAAAATTTTGTTAGTTATAATTAGCCCATTTTTTACAATTAAATGTTTTCTACAATACATATGTATATTCAAAATTTAAATTGCGATATAAAAAACTAACTGGCATTCCATTTTTTATGCCGTAGTTAAAAAAAATATTTCCTGCCATTTCCAATCTTGTTGTTTTACCTTATTACCGGGTCTGAGAAACCCCTTGCTAAATCCCCGTTTTAGAATTGTCGTTTCTAAATTAAGGTTTTGGGAATTAGGATCCGCGGTTAATAGAACCCAATTAATTTTGATAAATCTTTTATTACGTCGCTGCGGATGACTTTAGCATAGAGAGTGATATAGACCAGTTCCACGAGGTCGCAATCAAATATATCGCTGGCTATATTATCCGAAGCTTCTGTTACCTGGTGTGAAGTTCACAGACAATAGTTTTACGTGGGTTGACTAATTGTCGAAAGGCGTGTTAATAAAGCAAAGTTGCGCGTTTGTCAAGGAGTTATTTATTGATTCTATTTATTTAGATTCTAAACGAAATACAAGAAATGCTTATGGGCCGTTTACATAGAACTTTCCTCCCTTTTCTTGGCAGTTCGAACTTTAACAACAAAGCGTGAGGCGTAGAAGGTCAGCTACATAGAACGCTTTGACAGTTTTTGCGAGTAGTTTTTTATGAGTTGCGATTTGTGTTTGTTCAGAGTGTTTTGTTTAAAGATAGAAAAAAAAATGAATTTGACTGATATGATGGAAGTAGTAGTAGTTATGCTACTAATGTTTGAAATTCGCGAGTGTCTGTAGTGTGCATACGCACGCCGAAATAAAAATAAAATGGAAATGATAACAGCTGATTGCCAAAGCGTACAAAAGTTGAGAGTTGCCCATAATTTTGCTTCGCTTTGCTTTGCTCTACTTTTCTCGCTTTGTATTTAGCAGGACTCATATAACATCATGTATTGAACTTATCTGTCAAAGCGAAACTCTGAAGCAAAGCAAAGCAAAAGTCCTATGTGAACGGGCCTTTAACGCTTCAAAAGCTTCCCTCATGCCGCTGAATTTAAAGCAACAGTTATACTTTTCCGTACTAAATATTTAAATAAATATTCAAAGTGATCGATTAAATGCATTCAGTTAAAAAAAAAGCTATTTTTGAAGAGAACTCCACCGTTATATATTAAAAATCAGTACTGGAGGTAGTAGTACCCAAAAAGTAATACAAATAATACTAATTTCCTAAACTATTTCTACACCCACCAAATACATGACCGCAGTCGGCATGCAGAAAAAGTGGTCTCACCTTATTTCATTGTATCATGATATAAACCAAAAATTTTAAACTTTTTTCGGTTTTCAATTCGTAAATTTCACCAACAAAGTTATGTGTTTCACGGAGGACTCTAACAGGGTTGCTTTCATAACTAAAAGGAAACTTTAACAGAGTTTTTTGTTATTTCGCCACTCGGCTATAGGAGGAAAACGCTAATTTTAATAAGTTGTATAGAACATACCCATAACTTTTGCTCTCGTGTGCTATTGAGGTTCTAATATACAAAATTATTCCTTGGAAATCTATCGTACCATAATAATATTGATTTGCGCCAGCTATTTGTATATTGAGATAATACATGCAACTCACTACATACATATATACATAAAACACATGTTCCAAATTTGTAGCCACTTATAGTTTTTTAACATCCACCCACTCCTCCTATCGGCCATTTTATTCTCGTTTTAGTAATTCTATCTGTTTACAGTTGAATTGATCAATCTGATTCGCTCACCCAAATCACTGTATTTTGTATTTGTATTGTTTTAAACTGAAATATAATTTAGTATAGTAATTGTCGTGTTAAAAATAAATTCATAAACAATTGTAACATAATTAATTACATAACTGTATACATTCTAAATGTATATTTATTTTAACATTATTTATTCATTTAATCTAAGTGTTATTATAATGCTCAGCTCATCAATTACAAAAGCGTCTGTATGCAGTGGATTTTGCAAAGCGTTTTGTATACTTGCTGTTTTGTCTCAGCAATTCACTCACAACAATTGTTGCACGTTATTACGTAACAGTTGGCGCATGCCACAAACAAAATGTTGCAAAAAGGGCGTGAGTGTTTATTAAATAACACTCACAGTTGTATATACTTATATATATAGTATAGATATGCGTTTCAAGCATTTTCGCTCTGTCCTGTCTGTCTGTAAAATTACGCTCAACAATTGTGCCATTTTTTTTTGTTCGTTCGCGTGATAATCACATGATTAGTTAGTTGGCACGCAAACTTGCCTTCGTGTCAGTTGCCATTGAACTTTTGTACCATTTTAATTGCATTTTAATTAGGATGCAAGTTTGGTCTAACTTGTTGAATGACAAATGAAACGAGCTAAATAGCAAAAAACACAAAAACAAAGTTACCTATGTATAGAATAACGCAAGACAGTATAGCCTTTGAATGGAACTATGGAAAAATAGACATCACTGCTTAGAACTTTTAATTAAATTATGGCTAATAGAGTTTTGATCATTCCAACTCAATTCAAGCATCAACAAAGAGCTTAGGCTTAACTCGTATTAAATTAGAGCCACCGTTTTTATTTTTAAATGTCATAATCTAACCGGAAACTCCTCCCAAAAATAGTTCGGTACGATTTTAAATGAAAATTTCCCATAGCTTTCATAAAGTTTTGTAATATAAAACTTTGCCTAATGCAACCCTTATGGTAGAACTTTTAAAAATGCAAAAGTAAAATAGAGAAACCTGGAAAAATTTTCGTACCCCTTTTATTTTGTCCATAGGATATTAAGACCAAATATATGCTTCAACTATCGAAAATGGAGGTTTGAATCCTAATTCAAATTTTTTCAATTCCACTTACTGTGTATTCGCAAAACAAAACAACAAAAAAATATATAATAATTTATATAATTTATTACGAACCATTTAAAATATAGTGCACTCCTTCACATATGGAAACTAAAAGTTCTTTGAAGTAATATTTTTTTATAACACTGTGCGACAGTTTTATGACAGCTCAGCACATAGTCCGAGCGAAAATAGTTTCTTCAAGAATATCTAGCCAGTAATAAAATCCTCACTGGATTTGGAAAAGTAAGCTCTAATTTCTTCTCACGTCCCGCACTAAATTATTTAAAAAAAAAATAGGAAAAAATTGTTCAAATATCTATCTAAGCAAAATGAATGGTTAAATATACATACATATATAGTAAAATGTCATGGGAAATATTTTCGTAGATCATTTTAACCCATTAGCTCCCTTCTGAAATTGTCGCTTTGATTCTTATTTCAAGAAACACCTCAAAAAACAAATTTGGGAAATCGTTAGAGGCTTAAAATGTTCTAGAAAAATTTCACTAAAGTTTTCTTAGAAAACAACCAGAAATTTAATGATAGCATTGGTGTGGCCCAAAGGGCCCTTCAGTGGCCAATAAGAGCCGATCTTTGCCCTTCTTTCAAGCGAGATGACTAACGCTGTCTTACCCAGGCCACCCCCACCAGATAAGAATCGCGTACAATCGCGGTTATTTAACTAGTTCATATAACATTTTAATGGCCATAGGCGAGAGACCGTAGAGTATGCCGATGGCTCCCCCTACAACAGTAAAGGGCAGCCAGTCCCTTAATTGATATTTCCTCAATAATCAGTTTCCAGATAAGTTTCCTATCCAATGTTAAACTCTAATATTTAATCCTATCCGAAAGTATGGCCAGGGTGAGGGTGTTCTCCACCGAAGGCAAGGGAATGCTAGGAACCTTGTACTTCCTGGTAAAAAGAAAGAGCTCGAGTTATCTAATTATCGCATTTTGATATCCCTGCGTTAGTTCGAACAAGGTATACAAAAAACTTGATCTGGCGATGAGTATCAAGTCATCAAGGGTTTACATTTAGTTTGCGGTTCTGATACCAGGTGTTAATTTAATTTATTTTTTTGACAATTTTTAATAATCGAAAGAAGTTTTTGAAAGAGAAAGTAATAGTTAAATCTTCGTAGAAATATATTGGTAGAACTCTTCTAACTTTTTTTAAACCATTTTCAGTACTCGTCCAATAAAGGGTCAACAAGTCCCACCATGTGAGACAATAATGGGTTAAACTGAAAAAGTTGCTCAAATGTACGAACATTATATTTAGGCTTTATTGATTCGTAAAAAGTAATTTCTGATTTTTCGAACCAACCTTTGTCACTAATATGAAAACTTTATTTGAGCACCAAAGAAAATGTTGACCTTCATGAGTCGAACTCGACGCCATTGTTTTGCAAAGGAATTTCGCACCCACCAGTTATTTTATCGTACCAAGGCATATCGTACAGTGCAAATAATCCCCAATATTCTGTTTTCAGGCTGACATAGGCTAAAATATAAAAGCTTCTTGCGGTACCGCCGGCAGAGGCCAATAAATTCCTTTCTCTTTCCCTTAGAAGGTGAACGCCTTTTATAGCATAGAAAGTCGAGAATGTTCGCTGAGTTCAGTTTGGTTAAACAATCCAAAAAGAGCTTATTAAAGAATTGGTTTCGCGTCCTGGCTAGGTCGGGGCAGAGGCAGAAGTTGTACTCAATACACTCCAATTCCGGGCCATTCTTGCAGCCGCCACAAAAATAATTATAAATGTACTCTTAAGGGATTGGCATGTTATTAATACGGGAATTAGTTTGAAAAAGTAGCGGCCAAGGTGAATGGGAGCCTTGGATCGCTTAACGTCATCCTTTGAGCAGCCTACTAACCGAAAGTTAAGCTTTAGTAAATGCCGCTGTCTGCCCTTCCGTTTATCTTGGAACCCTCCATAGATAGAAGATATCTGTCGAATCTGTGCCACCTTCCTATTGATTCCTCTCCGAGGTTGATATAGAGAATTTGAATGCCAATCAGAGTAGTGGAGTAGTAACTATAATCTAGTTTTCATAGATTATTTGGCAGCCGTTCAGAAATTTTCCATGAAGGATGCAATATGTAGATATCAACTCTTTATTGTGCCGTACTTTTCTTCTTTTTCCCCTGTATACAGACCTATTGCTTTTATTTTATGTTCTAAGAAAATAATGGAAAAGTTTGTAAAGGAAATCAAAACTTTGTTGAAAATAATATAAGCCATATTGTTCTTATCATACCTATGATTTATGACGTGGAGATTTTACCAATTTTTTATAAAATCCGTATAAATTCACTTTTCTAACTGTATGGCAATTTTATCAAAATTTCAAATTTCTAGTGAACATTTTATTTCGATACGCAGTTTTATATCCCATTCAATTTTAGTATAACAAAGATCGAGGCTTTGTGTATCAACTCAATACAGCACTCTCCAAACTTGCACTTTGTTGTATTAAAATTGAATGGAATATAAAACTGCATACCCGAAAATTTTCTGAAAATTTTGATTAAAATGTTTGAAATGTCAACGAACATTTGTTGTACACAGTTGGAAGATTGATTGATTATACGGGTTTTGTTGTTAATTGAAATGCAATTATATAAAAAAAAATAAACTAAAAATTAATTATGTAATGATAAGCACTATATTTGTACTTATCTAAATAATAGAAACATTTGAAATCTGAACCTTTGCTTATTTTCAACCAGAATCATTTCTCATAGCTGCATCCATTCTCTCTTGCTTTATTTATTTTAATTATTTTTTTTTTGAGCATTTCTTTTTGGGCTTTCATTTACCACTTTCACATGGCATCGTTTTTGAAAGCTTTTGATCGTTTTGGTGTTTTTTGAACTACATACATATATTCTTCGAACAAAAATTCTAATATTGTATAATCACCCATTGAAATTTATCACATAATTAGGCGTTGCTGTAGCTGTTTTAGTAAAATCTTTAGTATTCTTATTTCACCCATAAATATTTATGTATGTATACTTACATCTTTACTACATTAATTGTTAACTAACACTACAAACAAAAACAACTACAATTTCAACTACTGCAACAACTATAACATAACAAACATTTCTTAACCCATACCAGACCTTACGGGGAAAGAGTAAGGAGGTACAAAACAAAAATTATCAAACATTCCATTTATTTTTGCAAATTTCCTTTTATTAACTAATTCATACGATTTATAAAGAATGAAACGGTTTTGGATATTTATTTGTCTTGACATTTTTGAGGCTGCTACATTTTTTAAGCTAAATGCTCGTAAATTTTGCAAAACAAAAGCAATAATGAATGAAATGAACTCGTGCAGAAAGTTGACTTTTATTCTTACCTACTCATATTGCGCGTGGATTGAGGAAAATGTTTAATTTTGCATTAAAATTTATCTAATATTAAAACATTTCAAAACAATTTAAAGGGGAAAAATGTGGATTTTAAAATTTGTTGCATTTACATATCTACTTTCTGAATTTTCTTAGCTTTTATCACGGCCGTTCTGAAAAGTTTTAAAGTTTTCTGCATAGTGAAAGCGATGATTTTCATTTTCATTTTATAAACTGTATTCTAGCGTATTGTCCTTAAAAAGTAGGTTTGAGGTTTGAGGATTGCAACATTTACAACGTATTGCTTTATATAAGTCGCTTTTGTTTGCAAAATGTTTCCAATGAATTATTTTACTTATCAGAGTGTTTAACCCTTAGGCAAAGCAGATGGTGGAACGGCGGACAAAGCACAAAGCATAGTGTCGACGCCAAAGAGGAAATCATCGAGTTATTTTTTTTTACTGTCATGCTCGTTGCCTTGTCTCTTTTCGTCTTTTGTTTTAAATTTTAGTCTTTGACAGGAAAAAAATTTAAAAAAATGTATGCTGATAAACCAAAGCGAATTCATATAAGGTGGTATTATAAGTGCAACTACAGAATGCCCATGTATTTTGTTTTTGCTTTTGCGTAAGAGTTGTCGAAATTTACATATACTTATTTTGTTTTTGCTTTAACGGCTTTTGAAAGCTCATACGCAAAAGCGAAAACAAAATACATGTAGGTGAATAAAAAAAAATCAAATCCGTGGCTATAGTAACTACACCAAGGCGAATTCATATAAGGAGAAGTTGATATAGCAGCCAATTGGATTCGCTTGGTAAACGTCAAGGCGAATTCATACAAGGTGATAGCATCCCATGAGCTGAATGCTTGTTCTTCTTTCCAAACTCGCTGAGTCGTTTTGTTTACACAAACAAAATACATGAACAAACTGGGCGAATTCGGTTTTTGACATTTCACTCGCAAAGTTGCACTAACAAAATACATAAGCAATACTGGGCGAATTCAGATTTCGACATTTCACACGCAAAATTACACAAACAAAATACACAGCAGATTCGCTTTATTTATCTTGCTATCACCTTCTATAGATCCATCTTGGTAAACGTTAAGTCCAAATGATGTGTTCGTTGTAAATTATACTGTAATTGTGCATCTAATTTGTTAGTGTAAATTTTTGTTTTCCTCGGTATAACACCACCTGAAAATTCGCCCTGAACTACACCTTATATGAATTCGCCTTGCTGGTAAACTATTGCTGTATTAATATATATTTTTGCTTGCTATGTATGAGTTTACTACCATGTAAACATATTTGAGTGATATTTTTTAAAATTTTAATCAATAATTACATTTCGATTTTTATAATCGCTCAGAAAATTTAATCATGTATCGTATCGAGTTATGTATATACTTTTCATCAAAAATTAAACTAGTTTTTCTAGTGTTCTGGAGGTAATTTTTTTATATGCCCTCTTCAAGGTATGCAAATAATACAACATGATAGTTTTGCCCATTAATCATTAGTTTAATTTATACAGGCATATTAAACCACAAAAAGGCGGCCGCCATAGCCCAGTCTGTAACGTGAAGGCGTTTCAATCGGCTTGTCCAGGGTTCAAATTCTGGCCCTGCCAAGTAAATTTAAAAATTATACAAACAGTTTTTTCCTCATAGCGGTAGTCCCTCGGCAAGCAATGGCAAACTTCCGATTGTATTTCTGCAATGAAAAAAACTTCTCACAAAATACATATGCGCTTCGGAGACGGTGTGAAATTGTAACTCCGGTAACTCCCTCAATTTATGTTACAGCATCAAGCATTATTTTATTATTATCATTAAGTATATAAATATGTTGAAATTTTTGGGTGCATATCACGGTGTACTCAATGCAGAAGGTGACGTCTTCAGAAGTTCGCTCCTCTGGCTTTGTCGAGTTCGACAATTCCCAACTTCAACCAGACAAAGCTTTGTTCACAAATTACGAAAGAGAGCCACTTTTTTTCCAGATTTATATATTAAGTCTCTGTTTAAAAATCCATATTTTTACAGTTTTGAACAGTTAAAACACGTTTTTCTCTGAAATATTGGGAGTTATTCAATTTTTTCTCTCCCGTATTCTTATACTATAGCCGAGATCTCTCACATCGCTGCGGAAAGGCGCAATCTTGTATTATATTATGCTAACGAGGGGACATTAAAATAAAAACAAAAATACCACATTGAATGTACCCACAATCACAAGTTCCAAAACTCTTCCTTCATGTAAGCCTTTAAATTTTCTAAAGTAACTAAATCAATTTATCAAGCAGCAGGCATTACACATCTCTCTCCCAGGTTGCTTTCGTCGAACTGTTGGTATGGACCCATATATTATCCTGTAAAATGTAAATTATTTTTCTGGAAAACTACTTTAGCCAACTGTTTTCTAATACTATCAGGAATTCTAAGATTTCCTCCTGACATGAATAAAAAGCTTTCATATTTTAGATAGAGGATTGCTAAGAAGAATTTCCAACGATTTTTCGAAACGTAATTTCAAGCGTGGAGTTTTTAATGGCATGGGGGCATTTTACTCAACTCATTAAAATATTACAAATCGCGAGAGCTTCTCAGTGAATACGAATGTTTTAACGGTATCCTAATTAATTTTGGTTTGATACTAATATCCTAATATTTTACTTAATTTATGTGTGCCTGTGCTCATAAAAATAATAGCATAATGTATATACCAGTTCTCAGAATTTTGCTTGCCATTATGTTTTAAAAATGATTTCGGGCAAGCGACCACTTTCTGCAGCAAATGGGGCCGTATGTCAGCAATAACGCGGCGAATATTCTCAAGGCGACAATCGTCTCGGGATTATCTGTGTAGACAAGTGAACTTCACAACATTTCACAAAAAATAGTCCAGCGGTGTTAAATCACACGATCTTGGAGGTCACGCCACAGACCCACAACGCGAGATAATGCGCTCACTAAAAGTTTCCTTCGATAAATGTATTGTTTCGTTGGCTGTATGGCATGTAGCGCCGTCTTGTTGGAACCAAAACTCGTCCATATCAACATCCTCCAATGCAGGCATAAAAAAGTCATTAATCATGGCTCTATCTTATTGACTATAACATTGGCTTGTGGATTATCAACACTCCAAATACGACAATTTTGTTTATTAACGTACCTATTCAACCAAAAGTGAGCTGCATCGCTGAACAAAACTTTCTTGTGAAAATCGGTGGCCATTTCGCCTTGGCCCCCTTTACCGAACGTGCGACGCGATTTATGGTCGTTCGGATTCAATTCTTGCACAAGTTGGATTTTGTAATCCCGCAAACCAAGATCCTTCCGCGAAATCTTCCATAAAGTGGATGGTCACAGCTCCAATTGTTGCGCGCGTTAGCGGATGGACTCATTCGGGTCTTTTTCGATACTCTGCACCACAGCAGCAAGAGCGTATTCGGTTCGCATAGCACGGCGTCTCTGAGTATGCGCATTATCTACTAGAGTAGACGTGGTGTGAAACCGGTCCATGGTTGCTCGAATTACCAACTGTGCTGGGTGATTACGTCGACCGAGTATTGGTAATAAATTTGCACAATTTTCAAACGTTGTTCCGGAGTAAGTCTGTTCAGTCAGTCTGAAATAGCAAACCAAACTGAGTATAAACCAAGTAACAGCTCTCAAAAACGCTAACTCCGAAAAAAGTATTGCCACATTGAAAACCACACGTCGAAATAAATACCCTTTACATTTTTCTATGTTAAAGATTTCTAAAATATCGGTTATTTAAAAGCTACATTGTTATATTTTACCTAACATATACCATCATAATTTTACTAAATTTAATCTAATATTTTTAGATTAAATACATAGATTTCAAACACTGTTCATTTAATTCTCACATAGGGCGGTTCAAAAAGGTATTGTCGAATACCACTTCGTATATCTAAAAAATATCCAAATATTTACCAAATTATATTGCGAGGTCGCTCAAAGTTCCCCATATACATTGTTAAGGGCGGGGTTGAATAGGGTTCAGAATTCATCTTGAATTCTGGAAACGGGGATCTTAAAATGGGGGCCGATCCTTTAAGACAGATAATTACCTGATCTTTTTCAATTCCACTGTGTACATACACACAGATAAAAAATAAGAACAGAAATTCTGTTTTATATTTAAAACCGCCGTTTATTTTCTGTAAAGAAACCTGGATTTTTGTATACACAATAGAAGAGTGTCACTCACCTGAGATGTCGCTGTGATGATAGAAATCAAAAGAGTAAGAATGTTTTACTGGTTGCCGGCCGCTTTTATAGCACCTTTATCTGGCAACGGGCTCAGCTAACAGGACTCGTGCAAAAGCAAACCAAGTAACGAGTCCTGTCAGCGAGTAGCTTACAGCGACATCTCATTGTGACAGTTTTCCATTGTGAATGTTTGCAGACCTTAACATACATATTTCAACAGGCAAAAATTTTTTTTTTAAATGGTATCGAAATATTTAATATCCATATATTTTAATAAAAAAAAATTGTTTGACTTCAGGAAACTTTAAAAAATAATACCCAATTATATATCTAACCATTGTTTTTTTTTTATAACAGGCTTGAGACTTCCTTCATGAATATGGAAAAATTTACAATAACGTAAAGTATGATAAAATAAATTATATTTTTATAGAATTTTTTTTTTTTAAATATAACGATTTATATGGAAATGAGATGATATTAAACGCTAGAACTAAAAAATTAAAAGATTTCCTATGCTACAGCATTTGTAATGTATTTAGAATAAATCGTCAATAACTAATCAATCCCAGTTTTTTGTTTTGTAGTAGCAAAATTTTTTAACATTCCCACTTGGTTCCATAGCATTCATACTTAAGTTATAGAGAGCCGATCTTGATGACTTTCATTGTCAAATTTAATTTCTAAGCTGCTTTAGTGCAGGAGTAATAACGCAAAACCTCATATGGACCCATAAGTTTTAGCTATCGGATCTTGAATACTTTCATTACACACTTTTTATCATAACATTTAATTTTCTTTTCGTTTTTTTCTGCATATTGTGGAGACCTATAAATATAGTTAATATTAAGAAATGTGTTACCGACGAAAAGTACGGCCGAGCAGTAAATATCATTTATACTCTATACCTTCATATTCATGTTCACATATGCCGCTCACATGCAATGTATTATCTTATTTTATGCAATGTCTCTCATTGCCTACTTATTTACATATGAACTGTTACACATATTTCTATTGTTATTTAGTACATATTTACCAAAACTAACTGCAATGTCAGGCCACTTTGACCGGCTATAAAATCATGTCACTTGAAGCAGATTGGCACAGTTGTAAAAGAAGTACATATACTTAAATACAAAAAGTTTTAAAGCGCTCGCACGCTGTTAGAAATTTGTGTTTCAATTAAAGAATATATGTATGTACAACTGTCGCGCTTAAAAATACGCGCAACAATTCTTTAAAACTTTTTGTATTTAAGTATATGTACTTCTTTTACAACTGTGTACTTTTTTCGGTTTACTTAAAATTTGCGAATCGATTTAAATTTAAGCCGGTGAATATTTGCTATAATGTTCAATATGGACAAAGGAACAACGGGCCAAAATTGCCAAAAATGCGATGCAGCAGACAACGAGACTATGGTCCAGTGTGACACCTGCGACGCCTGGTACCATTTCAACTGCGTTGGAGTAGACAGCAATGTGGCTGACGTAAGCTGGAGCTGTGAAAGCTGCCGGAACCATACATCAACCACGAACGCGCATCCAGCTGCATCGTCATCGCCAACTACCGAGCAAGGTAACCGGCACGTACATTTCATGCCAACGTTTCCAACAACAGCAAATATATCGGAACCCAGAGCCAATGAGCCTCTAAAATCTACGACTTATACCGTCACCGCTGGTAATAATAACCCAGCACCAGTATCAACGACATTTTCGACCTTGGCATCGTCAGGCTGGAACTTCGGGCTTAGTGAATCAGTGCACGGAATGAAGCTGCCAACTAGATCGACGCTAACTGCAGAGCATAACCGACTACTTTCGTCAACCGAGCCGCTACAGCACCTCACAACAGGCAGCATCGCCACCTCTGCAACTGGTATACCGTTCAATCAGCCAAAAGCATTCCAATCGGTACCGCAAGTAGGCATACGAAATTTACCTGGTATACAAACGTCCTTCAACTCCGAAACGCATCGAAATCTCCAGCTTGAGAAATTGGAAGAGGAAATGAGAATGCAACAACTATATTTGGAGAACAAATATAAGATTCTTTCGCAGTTGAACGAGGTCCCTTCACCAAACGTTTCAATGTTCGCACTTAGCCGTGGGCCTACGCCTGGGCAATTGGCAGCAAGGCAGGCCATTCCCAAACAGCTGCCAACATTCAATGGTGACCCTGAAGAGTGGCCGCTATTTATTAGCAGTTTCGAGAACAGCACCACGGTTGCTGGGTACACCGATGCGGAAAACTTAATCAGGCTACAGGTGAGCCTTAAAGGTAAAGCGCGGGAGATGGTGAAAAGCAAATTGTTTTTGCCATCCATGGTACCCGAAATTATAAATACTCTTAGAATGTGTTTCGGTAGGCCTGAACATATCCTTGAGCGCGCAATGAATAAAGCTCGTGCTATGCCAGCAGTAAAGGATAAGTTGGAGGGGCTTATTGAATTTGCTCTCTGCGTAAGGAATATTTGCGCAATGATGGAAGGTTGCCAAATGTATACACACCTACACAACCCCATGCTAGTAAAGGAGATGGTTGATAAGCTTCCCAACCACCAAAAGTTGAACTGGGCAATCCACCCGAAAGACGATACGACTCCGGTGGTGAAACAGTTCAGCGACTGGTTGTACAATTTAGCTGAAGCTGCCAGTACTGTCGTATCTCTGGCGCCTGCTAAAAGTAATGCATCAGTTAACACGCACGTCATCGACGCGAACACCCAGCACCAGTCAGCAGCTCGTAACACGGTAAAGAGCAAGCAATGTATAATTTGCAAGAGCTCCGATCACAAGGTGACGCACTGCGACGATTTTAAAAACCTACCACTTCAGCGAAAATGGGAGGAAGTGAAGGCGAACAACCTCTGCCGCCAATGCTTAAACCCGCATAGTCGCAAATGTTTTCTTAACAAGGTATGTGGGGTAGATGGCTGCACAATTAAACACCATCAGTTACTACACAAAACCATCACAACAGCGAACCAAGAGAAACCTGGAAGCATAAGTGCAAATGCAAACGCACGTCCAGACGTGCAGATACATACTAATAGCAGCGGTCGCAAAGGAATGCAGCCACTCTTCAGAATCGTTCCCATTCGCATTTATTCGAAAAACAAAGTATTAGAAATATGTGCATTTTTGGATGAAGGCTCTTCCGTGACGCTAATGGAAAAGAGACTTCTTGATGAACTTGACTTGGAAGGTGAGCGTGAACCTCTGTGTTTGCGGTGGACAGGCAACACCACGCGGGTAGAAGAAAATTCTGTGAGGGCTGCCGTTGAAATTTCGAGTGTGACAAGTGGCCATAAATACGTTTTGAAGAATATTCACACCGTGGACGATCTCGATTTACCAGCGCAGTCAATCAATGCATCCGAGATGGAGCGTCTATATCCATATTTATCGGGATTGCCAATTGCATCATACGAAAACGTGAAGCCATCAATGTTAATCGGTGCGGACAACTGGAGGCTGGCCATTCCTCTCAAAATTAGAGAAGGAACCTGGTTCCAGCCCATAGCGTCAAAGACCCGTCTGGGATGGACATTACAAGGGTGTAATCCAAGACAAACTGGCGAACATCGACTAAGCGTTCATACATGCGACTGCCAAAAAAGATACGACGAACTACACGAGACTGTGAAAGAATTCTTCACGCTTGAATCATCCAAACCCCTCCTCCTACTGTCAGAAGAAGATGCAAGGGCCGTGAATATTGTGAGCGACACTTGTCAAAAAGTCGATAACCACTTCGAAATTGGGCTGCCATGGCGTAACACGAATGTATTGCTGCCAGATAGCTATGCTTACGCCTTCCAACGACTGATGTGTATGCAGAAGAAGTTTGTTAAGGACCCTACGCTAAAATCTAACATGCAAGTTCAGATCAATAACCTACTTTCCAAAGGGTACGCAAAAAAGCTTACCAAAGTAGAGGCTGCTGTTCCCAGGAATAAAACATGGTACTTGCCAATATTTATCGTAACAAACCCAAATAAGCCTGGAAAGCTTCGGATGGTGTGGGATGCCGCTGCCAAGGTGAACGGGGTATCGCTCAACGACTTCCTGCTGAGTGGCCCAGATCGGCTTAATCCACTTGTAAGCGTTCTATTTGCGTTCAGAATTGGCAGAGTGGCTATATGCGGTGATATTGCTGAGATGTTTCACCGCATCAATATTCGAGACAGCGACATGCATGTTCAGCGGTTTTTGTGGTGTGATGACGATGATGAACCGCAGCATCCAAGCATTTACGTCATGCGAGCATTGACTTTTGGATTGAATTGCGCACCATTTATCGCCCATTACATACGTGATAGAAATGCTGATGAATTTGAAAATGAACTTCCTCGTGCCGCAGAAGCTGTTAAAAAAAATCATTATGTAGATGATTTTATCGACTGTGGAGATGATGAACAATCTGCGCTAGAGTTGGCTAAACAAGTGAAACAAATTCACAGCGCGGCTGGCTTCAATATACGTGGCTGGTCTTCCAATTCCAAATACGTCTTGGAGCAGCTCAATGATGATCCTACGTCAATTCAATCCGTCAAGGAGTGGGGCTCAACCACGAAAGTTCTCGGTATGTTTTGGGACCCCATAAGCGATAATTTTAAATATATTTTCAGATTTGCGAGACTGCGTCGCGATGTTATTAACGAACCGATTCTACCTACGAAAAGAGAGGCGCTCCAAGTCTTAATGTCGATCTTCGACCCTCTTGGATTTGTTTGTTGCTACACCGTGGGGTTAAAGATCTTGCTGCAAGACGTATGGCGCTCTGGTATCGCCTGGGACGACCCGCTGCGCGACAACCTTTTCGACAAATGGATGCAATGGAAGTCCATTATGCCATTAATAACAGCTGTCGAAATACCTAGATGCTATTCACTATTGCTGAAAGACGCTGACGACGTTCAGCTTCACACCTTTGTTGATGCCGGCGAAAGCGCGTACGCGGCGGTTTGCTACTTGCGTGTGTCAAAAGGGAACGACGTTACGGTTACTCTCGTGGCTGGCAAGTCCAAAGTCGCGCCGCTAAAACCATTATCGATTCCCAGACTAGAGCTGCAGGCAGCAGTCGTTGGTGTAAGGCTGGCAAACATTGTAAGCAACATACAGCGTATTGACATAATGTCAAAATATTGGTGGACGGACTCAAAGACGGTGTTGAGATGGATGCGAATGGACCCTAAAAACTTCCACCAATTCGTGATGCATAGAGTAGGCGAAATTCTAGAAGCAACAAACGTGAGCCAATGGCGGTGGGTTCCTTCGAGATATAACCCCGCTGATTTAGCTACAAAAGCAACTGTACGTAAAAGCTACGAGTTATGGTTTGTAGGCCCGGAATTTTTAATGTCGAACCAGGAAGTTTGGCCACAGTGCGAAGAGTTGAACTTACAGGAAGGTGACGATTCGGAAATTAAACACTTTGTTCTGCATACGAAAGAGGTACCCACAAACAACCTTACGCTAAACGTGGAGCAGTTTTCCAGCTGGAAACGCTTGTATCGAGCAGTGGCAACATTTTTGTTATACGTCGACAGATTACGCTCAGTTGTACTAGCAAGACTGCGAAAAAAAGCCATCGACTTTGACACTATTCAAAAGGCTCAATATCTTCTTATCAGGTATGCCCAATCCATTGATTATCGTGAAGAGATCAGCTGTCTCAAACGCGGTAAGATGATAGAAAAATCTAGCAAACTCTTCACATTAAATGTTTACTTAGATACAGATGGCATAATAAGATGCAAAAGTCGGGCTGAGCACTTAAATAACCACGAGGATGCCGTAGTGCTACCGAACTCTCATCACGTTACCTTCTTAATAGTGCGTTCAATCCACGAAGATTTCCATCACCAGATGCATGAGTCGGTTATAAACAAAATTCGTGGTATGTACTTTATACACCGACTTAGGGTGCTGTATAAAAGAGTACGCACGGAATGCCAAAAATGCAAAAACGCTAGCTCGACGCCACAGCCGCCACAAATGGCAACGCTGCCAGCCGCACGGATTGCTGCCTTCGAGAGACCTTTTACATATGTAGGTATCGACTATTTCGGCCCTTTGTTTGTCGTCGTTGGAAGAAGGCGCGAAAAGCGATGGGGCGTTCTTTTCACTTGTTTAACGCTTCGAGCAGTACACGTTGAAGTTGCGCATAGTTTAGATACCAGTTCCTGTATCATGGCAATACGAAATTTTGTATCACGACGTGGGTATCCGAGAGAAATATTCTCGGACAACGGCACCAACTTCAAAGCGTCAGAAAAGGTCATTTGCGAGAGCCTCAAAAATATCGACATGGCTGGTATCGTCTCATCGTTCGATCAAGTGAAATGGCGGTTTAACCCACCAAGTGCCCCCCATATGGGAGGAGCATGGGAAAGACTTGTCAGATCAGTAAAGACTGTGCTTTATGAGATACTACCGTCAACAAGTTTTAGCGATGAAAGTCTACGGAGTGCCTTAAACGAAGTCGAATTTATCCTGAACGCACGACCGCTTACGTTTGTGTCTTTGGAAAATTGTGATGATGAGGCTCTCACCCCCAACCACTTGCTGATTGGGTCATCGGATGGCTACAAACCTATATGCAGCAACACAGTCAATCTACGCCAACGTTGGCAACTAACTCAGCAATTCGCCGACCGCTTTTGGTATCGATGGGTGAAGGAATATATACCAGTCATCTCTCGACGCACCAAGTGGTTCACGAAACAACGTCCAGTATGTATTGGCGACGTCGTCGTAATTGCAGACCAAGACCTGCCGAGGAACTGCTGGCCGAAAGGAAGAATTGTGGATGTGATAAGAGCGAAGGACGGCCAAGTTCGAAGCGCAATGGTAAAAACTAAATCAGGCGTATTTCATCGACCGATTGCAAAGGTAGCAGTGTTAGATGTCGGTACTGGGTAGAGTAAACATATGTTACACAACTTGTTTACGGGCGAAGGAGTGTTACCGACGAAAAGTACGGCCGAGCAGTAAATATCATTTATACTCTATACCTTCATATTCATGTTCACATATGCCGCTCACATGCAATGTATTATCTTATTTTATGCAATGTCTCTCATTGCCTACTTATTTACATATGAACTGTTACACATATTTCTATTGTTATTTAGTACATATTTACCAAAACTAACTGCAATGTCAGGCCACTTTGACCGGCTATAAAATCATGTCACTTGAATCAGATTGGCACAGTTGTAAAAGAAGTACATATACTTAAATACAAAAAGTTTTAAAGCGCTCGCACGCTGTTAGAAATTTGTGTTTCAATTAAAGAATATATGTATGTACAACTGTCGCGCTTAAAAATACGCGCAACAAAATGGTTAAACAGTGTTTGCCGGTTGAAAAAAAATGGATTGCCAAAGATTCACCTCTTCTACGAAAAATGTATTCCCACTTTTTTTCTTTAAAAGAAACCCGTGGTTTTTTCGATATAGAACAATGTTAGAGGATGAAAGTATTAAATTTCCGACTTTACTTTTTCTCAAGTATTTTTGGGCCACCCTAATGTGCATAACATGACAGGATTAACTATCTCTCAAATAACTTTCATTTGATACCGATATGTATCTTTTTCTACTTTCTAAAAAAAATTTAACGTTCAGATATTCCGAGACCATAATTTGGTCTAAATCGCCGACGATGGTTTAGATATGCACTATGTATAAAATTAAAATACAGGGCTCAACATTTTTCTTTTAAGAACATGTCTTTAGAATAATAGGTAAATTTGTCCGAATTTGTTCAACCCCATCGATTATCTAGTTAAAAAATATTTAGTAACAAAACAAACATTAACTAAATTCTTAAATATTTATTAAGATTTATTCGTATCATTTAAAGAAGCTTGACATGAAAATAAAATAATATAAAATAAAAGTAACACTCTTCCTTATGGAAGTGAGGCGCACACAAAAGTACAAATTGTTACAAAAAATACAGTTCACAAAAATATATATGTTTGATTGAAAAACATTATAGTATTATATTTTGATAGGTGGACTAATGAGCATATTTCAAACTTAATCGTAATCGTAGTCAACATACAGCGGCGCTGGTTCGGCAGGTGCCGGCTCCTGCATCGCCACCACTGGCGGCACGGCAGTAGGCCGCTCAGCTGCCGGTAGCGGCTGCTTCAGCTTATCCAGCAAACTACCAATATCGAACTTAACCGTCGGCACTGCAATCCCTTCAGCCGCCTGTAGGCCAACCATTTGTGATGAGAGTGCATCGACATCTTGTCGCGCCGCAAACAACAACTGATCGTGTGCGGCCAACTGCAATTGTGCCGTTTGTGCTCGTATCGCAGCCGAAGCGACCTCTTGCTGGGCATTTTGCAATGCCGCCGTCACACTACGCACATGATTTGCAGCCTCCTCGAGCTGTTGTTGTGCCGAATTTGCTACCGCTTGAGCCTTTTTGATTTCGATTGCTTCGAGCTGGACACGCGCTTGCGCCACATATAAATGCTGAACAAGAGAATGTAGGGCACGTGTTTTCCCCTCTTGCTCTGTGAGTGAGGCAGACGGAAAGAGGGAAGATGGTGGCATGAGCAAGCCTTCAAAGGAGGTTATATTGGTTCCCATCGCCCCACTCTTCACCGCTATACAGGTGGTTGCCTCCACTGGCCGCAAATAGGGATAAGGTAATGTTGTTGGCTTTTGCGTCGACTCCTCTTCCGGTATACAAGTTGTCGTTTCGGCTTCCGTTGTTGTATGTGGTGGTTTTGATGTCGTCGTTGGAGGTGGGGGTGGTGGTGGTAGTGGGGCTGGCGTAGGTGCTTGCGTCGGCGGTGGTGGTGGAGGTGGTGTTTGTGGAATCTGAGCCGGAGCTGGTTGAGGTGGCGGAGGTGGTTGTGCAGGTGCAGGCGGTTGAGTTACTTGTGATGTTGGTTCCGATTGTCCCTGCTGAACGGGGGGTTTTGGTTGGGCGCCGGGTATAATAGCGATACATGTTGTTGGTACCGGACCATGTGGACTATGTGTATGAGCTTCGACGTGCTTTGGCGGCTCAGTCTCTAAGAATGATAAAAAAGAAACAATATAATATTAAAAAGATGAACTCAACGAAGGATTTGTTCTAACGCACCACATTCCGTTGTGGTTTCGGCCGAACGCGGATGCATAACGTAGTCAGATTCAGCTTCATTTGGTCGATAATCGGCATCGGCAAAGTCCGCACTCTGCATATAATCTAAATCATCATCCATATCGGGATCCAAATAGAAATAATTGTCACTACGAAACGGAATTGGAGTTGTACTTGTAATGTGCAAAATCACTACCAGAAGTACTACTACGTGAAACACCAATGTACAATATGAAATGAGGAAAGATAAACGATATTAAATTTGAAGTCACAAGTTTTATTATCTGATTCGTCTCACCAGTCCATGAGTAGCTCCTCAGTTGCATTGAAATAACATTTAGGGTTCTTTATTATTTTGTTTTCACTCGTATTCCGAATGCAATGATCACAACTGGTCTTGCTAGAAAAATAAATAAACAAATGTGGTGCTCGATTTCTGTTTTGTCTCAAAAAATTCAATGACAGAATTTCGCATTTTTGAATTATACGAATAACAAAAGTAAAATGGAAAAATGATTTTTTTATTAAACTCAATATTGACATAATGAACTGATATGTAAACAAATCTCTCCAATTATATGAACATACAGTCTCCTCTCGATGAACCGGCGACTTGGTAATGCCCCAGGATTTTATATTATTGCAAAAACGTCGTTGTTTCTAAATTTTAGTTATCTATTCATTTTTATTATTTAAATTTCCAATTTTATATGAAAAAAAAAGTTGATAAATTACACTAGCCAACCTGTGACATAA
This sequence comes from Anomoia purmunda, assembly GCA_951828415.1. Lineage (NCBI taxonomy): Eukaryota > Metazoa > Arthropoda > Insecta > Diptera > Tephritidae > Anomoia > Anomoia purmunda. The sequence continues at coordinate 25,959,035 of OX639996.1, read as the reverse complement.
ATTTTCTGCTGAATCCATATTTGAAGTCAGAATATATGTAAAAATGTAGACCATTTTTGGAGAATAGCTAATTTGATAAGTCACTTAATTGTAATTATCTCTGAACATATTTAGTCGATATCAAATTTTATTTTGTTTCCTACAAAATTTTCAAATCGGATTATTATTTTAGGAGCTGTTAATTGTAATAGAATTTATATAAAAACGTCACGGGTCAAACAATTTTTTTTACATTTTTTAAACTTTTGTTATGTAAAGTAAGTATATAAATATTTATCAAGATGTATGGTATTAAAATGATATGAACAAGTTTCTGCAGTTGAATCAGCAAAAGCTCTAAATATTTTATGCTGAGCCTAACGATAAAATAAAGTATGATTTTTTGAAGATAAAATAATATAATTTGTTTTTTTGAAAATAATAGTTAGATATGTACATACATAAGTATTTTTTTTTAATTTCCGTTTTTGTTTGCAAAATAGAGGTAATTTTTGGAGTTATATTTTTTGATAAGTTATTGTTCAAGTTTAATTTTTTTGCTTAGAAAATAATATTTGTTTTTTTTAGTTTTTCTTTTGCTTAGATAATAAAAGTTAATTTTTTGTGTTTTATTTATTGCTGGAAAATAAGAATTTTGTGTGTGTTTTTTTATGAAATAAAACCAGTTTTTTGAGTTTCATTTTTTTATTAGAAAAAAGTTTTAATTTTTTTGCTTAAAAAATTGGTATTTTTTTAGTTGTATTTTTTGATTAGAAAATAAAAATTATTGTTAGAGTTGTATTTTTTCCTTAGGAAAATTCAATTTTTTGTGTCTCATTTTTTGCTTAGAAAACAAAGGGAAGCAAATTTTGTTTAGTTTTATTTTTTGCTCAGAAAATAAACATAATTTTTAAGTCGGTTAATAACCAGTAACTATAAAAGATAATTGGATCAAATTTTATATACAGGATGTGTCAAGGAATGGAACAGGGCGTGTGATCCTCCAAATTTTAAGAAAATTTACAAAAATCAAACATTTGAGATATTGTAGTAACTATTAAATGTGATTTGATCAAATTTTGTGCACAGTTAAGAAATGGCTGAGTTATTCATCTTTCATGAAAAATTCAGCATCCAAAATTTAAAATTTTTTTAAAACAACATAGCAAAATTAAGAGAAAGTCAGAGAGCAAATAAAAAAAACAACAATTTTTTGTCTTAAATTCTATTAAATCGGTATGTGTCGCTAATTTACAGCGCTGAGCATTTGGAGGTATTTTGAATTATGAGAATACCAAAGTGTAGTAACAAGTTCTTACCACTTCAATTTCAAATAAGACTTTTGTATTTATTGAATTAATAAATACATTTATAAAAAGAAATAAAGAAACTTCCGGATGGATTACTATCTAAGATTTAAACTCAAACGTTGCTGACCTGTTCAACCCGGGAAAAATTATTCATCTTCTCGTGTCTCTTCGGCTTGTCAGTTTTTCGATTGACGTTTTATGCGGCGTTTCCGTCGCTTGTGTTGGTGTCAGAGTTGCCGTCGCTTACAAAAGTTTTGTCGATTTACGCAATAATATCTTCACTTTTCCGCAAAACAGGTGAAACCCCACAAAAAAGTACAAAAACGCCCCCAAAAAAATAAAAATTGTTGTAAAAAATAGATTAAAAAAAGCCCCGCGTGCTCGAAATTCATTTTAGTGGTATGGTTCCTTGGTCAAAAATACTTGTTACGCTCCGTAATACCAGAATCGCGATTATGCTTTGAAAATTTTTAATCGACCCACCTTAATATATGTATATACATATATTCGCCTACAAAATAGTGCCCGTGTCATGTAAATAATATTTCCATATGAGTATTTTTGTTTGAAAATCCAGTAAGTAGTTATTCGATATTCTTGATACCTACCAAGTAATTATATACTGATATCGAAGTAAATATACATATGTAAGTGTGAGCTCGTTTTTACTGAAAAATTTTAATAATCGTATCACAGCGTCACTACACACATAATGCCAATACTGCAATATGTGGATCATTGTTCTTAAAGATCAGTAAGCGAAAAATATATCTAACATTGCTATAGCAGGAAGCAAATACAAGAAACTTGGAAAGGCTAAACCTTCTGGCCGCAGCTTAGAATATTGTCCTAACATTTGAATATGTTAGTGTACTTACATTGAAATCTCATATTTCATTCTTCTGCATAGATCAGACACTTTAACAATTCACTATTGGCATACGGCTGAGAGGAAACGGTAGTACGAGTAGCATGAGAAATAGAACGCAAAAGAACGAAATATGTAGCTCAACACTTAATGGCAATTTTTTAATTAACTGCCGCCGCGAAAGAAATTTCACTAAAAAAAAAACAACAATACATATGCTTATAAATCACGATTAACTCAACAAGCAACTGGGCTCCTTAAAACGCAAAGTAAAAGGCGCAAAACGACAACTCAAACAATTTTTCTCAACAAGTCTAACTTAAACCCATTTTTCCATTTATCTTTTCCGTCAGTTAAGAATACGTATACGTACTCACACACTCGCCCTGCTGTCCTCGAAAATAAGTGGCCTAAAGTACTTACTTTTCGCATCCTCTTCTAATGGCACTGTATGCGAATATTTGTGCATATAGTTGTGTATTGCAAAAATATAGAAAGCTATGTATGAAGATTATTACTAGATAGATATAAATTTGTATGCATACCAGGATTTGAACATTCCCCATAAGAAAAATTAGGTAATGTATAACTCTCCGCGTAGCGGCATATCGGCAGGAGCGAACTAACCAAGGGTTTTAGGTTACGATTTAGTAAAGACCCATAGAAATAACTCTATACTTAATTCCTCTTTAGTTAAAGAGATCATTATGTACTAACATATTTAAAGCCGGTAGCCTACTTGTCACTAATGCTTGGTTTTCATTTGGTAAAATTTGCCGTCAAATTTTTTCATACATAAGAGTTATAAAAAGCCCAGATGTTAGTATATCGTTTCAAATTTGACCTAATCAAAATCAAGTATAACTTTAAAGAGAAACTAAATATAGCTTTTTATTCGGCTCGAAGCAATTATAGCAAATTCTCTTAATATTGTGGTGAACGAAAACAGGCATATATGTATATGGCTTAAATAAATTATGCAATCAAAGACAGCGAGAGGAGTTTGTATTGCATAAATTATTTATATTCGAAACAAGGTTATCACTTTGCATCTTCTGCTGTCCACAATACAATGATTGGTAGGTTCGAGCATAGAATCTTGTTGCAAGTGAAAAATTCGGTGTTTTATTAAAAAACTCAAATTAAGAGCATAGATAAAATAAAAACAAACACAAAACAAAATAAATTACCAAACATTTGTGCACCGTGGCCAGCTCTAAAATTTGTGAAATTTTTATGCAGGCTGCAAACAGCGGTCGAATGCCAAATCTCTAAAAAGTCTAGTGACTAGTGGCCAGCTAAAATCGAAATCTTGCATAGGTTTGAACTGTTTGGATTTTAGAACTTTAAAAATTTAATTTTAAAAATTTTATTTTGAAAATTTTTATAAATAAAAACCATGTATGCATAAACCGTTTTTGATTTTTATGAATTCCAGAAGTTTTCTTTTAATATATGTAGTTAAAATAAACTTCTTTTGGAATTTAGTTTCATGGATTTTTCAAGTTTAGTTTTTAATATCTCAGAAACTATTTTATTTCAAATAATGGTATTTGAATCCGAAAAATAAAATATAATACAAAATTTTTAATTTTCAAAACTCGCAAAAATCAAAGCCATGTACAAAACTTTTGGAGCTATAAAAAATAGGGGTTTAGGAAATGAATTCGTTAAGTAAAAAATAATAACAACATTTTGAAATTAAAAAATTTAAAAATAAAATAAAATCAAATAGCAGCGTTTTGATGTTCCAATACAATCTTTTTTACTATCGGAATTATAAAGTTTCTTATATTTTAAGACCCAAAAAAATATTTTGGAAAAAATCAAAATTTACGTGAGCTTGACTTGTTTCAAAATACTCAAAAAATTAAGCTTTTCGAAAATAAAATTTATTTTTTTAATATTTCTTCAATTTACCAGATGATAGAACTGTTAAAGATGAAAAGAAAAAGGTTTTGATCATGCCTTATGTTCAAAAAAATTTAAAATATTATCCTGCGAACTTTTTATGTTTACACTGTCTAATTATCTGAAGTATTTTTTTTTTAATATATTTAAAAAAAATATTTTTAAATATTTAAAAAAATCTTTATTCTTAAATGTATTTTCAAATCATGCAAATCTTAATATTATTTTGAAATATTTTGCCGGAAATCTTGAGAAAGTAATACATGTTATATCTCCGGTGAAAACTTGCTGCTTTTTCAGCACTTTTTTTTTAAAGATACAAATTTTTGCATTTTGGAAACAAAAAACTTTCGAAAAGTTTCTGGAGACACAGATGGAGCCTTCATCAACGAGCGTACAGAAGCTATTCTTGAATCTTTAGACGAGCTAGGGGTCGAGGAATGTAATTTGTTTGCATAATTTCAATGATATAAAGAAAATCCATTCAGCCAGAATTCGGAAACTGCATATTAACGAAAAGCGTTGGCAGGGTAACTCTACAAGAGGGAGTAATCCCTCCACTTTTATGGCTTAGCACAATTAACCTAGTACTCCGTAAACTGAACCAACATATACATATTGTCCCTTATATATGTGCTCCCTTTAAAAAGATCTTCATATAATGTATAGCGGTCCCTCTACGTTAGTGTCTTTTCTAATGCTCCGAGAACTGGCCCACACGCCACGATCAGACAAGGCACTTAATATATGCAACCACAAATTGATTTCCTTGCACCCTTTGGGGTCAAAGTCTCGTCGAGATGGGACTGGGATATAGGAATCATCTTATCTACAATAATGGATCCAAGATACCTTGAGAAAAATAATGAAATAATGCATTTGCGTCCCTCGTCATCACAACAACCCTGGAAACGAGTCAGCCAATCAGCTAACCAGAGAGAGTTCAGTGATAGCCTCAAATACTTAAGGGCTGATTCCAGTGGGATTAATAAACGGGATCATTTACCTGCACTTTTTTCGAGCATGAAAGTGTGCAATTACTCTCTTCATAAGACATTCTGGAACAAAAGGGAAAGTGCATTCCACATAAAAAGATCATGTTGCTTCGCGCCCAATCTCGAACTTATTCTACACCACTAGACACATTTTTTATAGGGTATTTTTTCGAAATTGTACGATTTTCCTGCAGACGCACGACAAAATAAACGTTTACTAACTCAAATATAAAATATATGTATGAATATGCATTTGTATGTACATATGTTGGTTAAAAAAAAACTATGTACTGCCACATGAATGCGCGACTACAAAAAGTCCTAAGGCGCAGCATCCGCACTTATTTTGTTTGTTGTTTTGCACATTTACTTTGCATACATTTGTATTGGTATTTGCATGCACATGTATGTATGTAAGTATGTACAAACGTATAATACTCATTTCCGAGCACACAATCTCGTATTCAAGTTTTTCACTGCAGATTAAACATTTGATTTATGTACGACCGAGTGTGTGTGAAAATATTGTTTAGACTTTCCTTGAATCTTCCGTTTTTGTTAAAAATGCAGCTTAAGCAACCAGTTGCTTTTTTAAGAATTTCATTTGAATTTTTTGTGGGCGTTGTTTAAAAATTAAGTATTTTTATAAAGTTTGTATTTATGTTGGAAATATATTTTAAAATTTCATTCACTTGCTCATTCTTATAATTTAAGACATAATGTAATTTGGAACATCATCCTAAAAAAAACCTAAATTCATATCATAGCATTATGTTATATTGATTGAAAATTTAAGTGCCTTAATAAGCCAGAAAATTTTCTCCAGTGCACGACAAAAGTTATACCGGAGCAATCCAAAGATCGGCTTTTATCGGATTTCTACCTTCTTCTACCACAAATTATGATAATTTTAACTACCAACTGTGAGGATAATTTGAGGGTATGCAAATTGGTTTAGAGATAGCAGAGAGTTCTTATCTCTCACACAAGATTATAAGAAGTGACAACTGTTTACTTTTGCTTTTCTCGTTACAAATAGATTTCTCTGTAATACTGTTTTTTTTTTAATGCCAAACCATAGAAATAACAAGATTTGTATGACAGCGCCACCTAGTGGAAGTTTTGGTTGTAAATATACATTCAAAATTAATTCGTCGACTCCAACAACAGGGAGATACCCAAAATTTTCATTGAACAAACTTTACTAAATTTTTCCTGTACTAAATATTGAAATCGATGAAAAATCGCTTAGTTGGAGCTAGTCAGGAAGAAGAGGAAGAGCTAGTAGATGGTAAATCCGACGTGAATCTCTACCATTTATCTATTAGTTTGACTGCATAAAGGGTCTAAAGAGTATATGATACTTCAAGCATTGAAACATATAAAGGGTGTTTTTTAGACGTGTAATTTTCAATGAGGCAATACTTTTTTCAGAGTTGGTATTTTTGACAGCTGTTACTTGATTTATACTCAGTTTGGCTTCCCATTTCATAATGAACAGACTTACTCCGGACAGACGTTTCCAAATCGTGCAAATTTATTGCCTAAATATTGGTTCGGTTCGCGCGACGTTCACAAGAAAATTTTGTTCAGCTATGAAGCTCACTTTTGGTTGAATGGGAACGGTGAATAAACAAAATTATCACAATTGGAGTGGTGATAATTCACAAGCCATTTTTGGAACGTCGTTACATCATCAAAAAGTCACTGTTTGGTGTCAGAGGGAATCATTGGTCCAAGTTTCTACAAAAATCAAGCCGGCCATAATGTTACAGTCAATGGGGAACACTGTAGAGCCATAATTATGACTGTTGCTTACCTGAATTAGAGGATGTTGATGTGGGCGACCATTGGTTCAAACAAGATGGCGCTCCATGCCATACAGCCAACGAAACAACAAATTTATTGAAGGAAACTTTTAGTGAGCGCATTATCTCGCGACTATTTTTTGTGGGGTTATGTGAAGTCGTTTGTATACGCAGAGAGTGACGCCTGAAACTATTGACGCCTTGGAAGAGAATATTCGCAGCGTTATTGCTGACACACGGCCTCAATTGTTGCAACAAGTGGTCGAAAATTGGGCCTACCGGCTGAAATTTTTTCGAGCCAGCCGCTGCGGTCACTTGCCCTAAATCGTTTTTAAAACATAATGGCAAACTCTTATCTTTATAATAAAGCTAAATTATTGGCCATAACATTAAATTATATGCATTTTATTTAGTTGTTTATCCTCCTTCAATTTAAACAGGAATTTTAATGCCATTAGTGCTGCAACCCATCTCGCTATGAGAAATAAGATAAAAGTTCGGTCAAGTATCAAGATTAATAGATTTCTTTAATGAAGCATCTGATATCGCTTTATTAATTATAGCAAGATCCAAACCCACTTTGAATAACTTCTCATTTGGATTTGCTGCCACCCAAGTAACGCATTTTCTTCATAAGCTGTTGCAAGTTTTCAAATTCGGACCCAAATTTGTTAAGAAATATGCAGTTTTGTGCTATCTATTTTTATCGCTTTTGCCATTCGGCGTTCGTGTGGTACTGAAGCTGGTCTGCAAGAACTATTTCGAAAGATTTTCCGAAGATCTTAAATTTTTTACTTATCTCTTGACCACATTTCAATTTACTTACTACTTATTTTATCAACAGCCAAGAGAGTCATAGCTAAAATTATGATATTGAAAAATGTCCATATAACAGATGGCCCATATAGTTGTTTTTTTTTTTTTGAGTCATATGTTATTTTAACAGTAACAGCACTTTTCCACTGAAAATCTTGACAGAGAGCCGGACTCAAATCTTCGCCGAAAGAAATTAATCACTTTATGCTTCAACAACGTTGGAAAATGATGCGAACGAAATGGACAATGATTTTGCTTGAAAAGTCGGTTTTTTGGCCAAGTTCATTTTCATTTCGAAAAACTGTTCAACAGTTAGATGGTATTCACCTGTATATCCCGCTATACTCTACTCATAAAAAAAAGGTCAGTACTTTGTTCTTAGTCCAATATTATACTTGGAGGACGCGAATATTGAAATTCATACAACCTTGGGTTGGTCTAATATAGGTAGAAGAGGGAAAATGTAATAAAGTGCTCTACGTAAATACCGAAGGTTGAAAATAGCGAATTATGAGAGCAATTACAATTTTATTACTCGATATGTAGTCGTTTTAGTTATATTTTTAATTATTTTAATCTACTTGCTTCTATCGAAATATCGAAATTACTCAAGTTTTACAGCCCCTCTAGCGCCAAAATATGATTTTTTCCAATACTATATGTAGTACATATCATAACTATACGACAGCACGGTTTGACCAGTTTCGACTTGCTTTTGGTTAATTATTCAAACTTTTTAAAAAGAAGTTTTAGATATGCAGTTTTATAGCCTGGTCAAATTTCGCATAATAAAGTGCAGGTATAATGGGACTAGTAATTTGTGTGGATTTTTGATGACTTTTCTTACTGACGGTGTTTGAAATTTTCCTCCATATAAAAAATCGTCGACACAAGTGAAGACTATGGCCCGTTAAGCTAGAAAATATGGCAACGGTGAGCATAGTTCGCCTACTTCCACTGAATCTAATGCTATACATTTTTTATTAAATATTAAATCAAGAGGGGATTAGAGGGGAAATGGGGCAGGCCACTCCCACTGTTGGTTTTGTTTCAGCTCAAAGGACCCTATTCGTTTCTTCTAACAAACAAAATTATCAAAAATCGTGGCAAGTTTTGAGTCATTGTAAGCCTCTACTTCATAACGTAAAAATTTTATAGAAATTCTGATTTAAAAACTTTAAATTTGCACAAAATTTGAAGATTGAATGTACTATACTTTATTTTTTTGTATAAACTGTTTTTTTTCGAAAATTAATCAAAGTAATTATTAAGTAACAAACTAACAAACTGTCGTATAGTTATGATAGGCACTTCACTGTTCTCGCCAAATATATTATTTTACTTATCAACTTTCAATACTCTATTTGCTAATGAAAATTAACGAAACAATAAAATACAATTTACACGGTCATTTTGCAACTAAGCTCAAGTATGTACACAATTATAATTTTTTTTTAAACATGCCAATGTTTAGGAATAGTTTGAAGTATTTATTTTTATATATACGTAAAATTATTTCCTCTTTATCATAAATGCACCGCTTCAATTGCACGCTTTCAAGCACAATCGATACCATTTTAAAATATGTACATATGTACATATATTCTTATGAAGATATTCATATAAAATAATATAAATCTTAATATATAAAAATCACGTGTCACGTTGTTTGATTTCGATGGACTCCTAAACTACTGAACCGATTTTAATGAAATTTTTAACACTGTGTGCAGTTTGGTCCAACTTGAAAGATAGGATAGTTTATAACTCTCCTTATAGTCGCATTATTTATTTATTGCAAATTATTTGTTTATTATTAGCAAAGAGCTATCCACCAGTTGGTGGCGCTAACAGCGGTATGAGTAAGTGCGCTACAGTAAATGGCGCTACAGTTATTGTGATTCCACCAGCTGGCGGTATTGAGTAAGTGCGGTATGTTACAGTAGATGGCGCTACATTTATTATGATTCTAGCAGCTGGCGGTGTTTTATCAATTTCAACAGTAAATGTTCATGGATTTAGGCTGTCATATCAAAAGCTGCCACTTGCTAAAAACATTAAATGAAAATGCGTTGTTTGAAGTTTATATTATTCGTGGTAAAGTTATACGAGTCTATGACTTCCAATATTCCAAATTTAAGAAAAAATCACATACAATCCGTGAAATAAATAAAGTTATGTATGTATGGTCAGACAAATAAGCAATGCTGCCACTCTTTTCCAGTAAATCTTCCTCGAATTTGGGAGATTTCAGAGGAATTTAGGAAATTGCAAAGTTGATTTCTGCATGTATTTCCTAAATTCAAAAAAAAATTTCATTTAGTTGCATTTAGGTATAGAATTTTGTATGGCTAAATGTACATTTGGAGTTAAATTAAGAGCTATACTAGCTGACCCGGCGAACTTCGTCCCGCCCAATTTTTATTTGAAATAGTTAAAACGCTTTTTGAACTTAAATATTTTTGCCGAAGTTCGTTCTTTGTTTTGTTGTGTAGCGTGTAAACAAATAAAGAAGATGGCTCTCCAACACGCTAACATGCCACATACATACCTACATATGTATGTATGTACATATGAAACTGTAAAATTTTGAACTTAAACGATAAATCGGTTTGAATCATTCGAATTCTCAGAATGAACATTTCCTCACTTTTAGATTTGCTGTGTTGTAGTAAACTATTCACTACAGTGAAATTATTTTTTATGAATAAAGACGGAAACCTTATATACATATCTGGTATAAAAATCCACGGGATTGAGATTTGAACTTGAGGTCAAAATTTTTAAAATTATAGATGAAAATTTTCGTAGAGTTGATAATAAACACAAATTTTCATAAAATAGTTCATTTTTGATTTTATATTCAAGTTTTTAACAAATAAGTTAATTACAAAATTGTTAGTTGATAACATGTAACATTTAATTTTATAATCTTAGGATAGATAATTCTTAATTTTTAATAGTAGTATTTATTTTTTTGAATTATAAACATTTTAATTTAACTTAGCACTAATCGGTGCACAATATTTTTGGTTAACCTGTCTCGAGCTAAGACAAATAGATTTGATGGTTTTCCCACACGTGAGCATGCAACATATAATTGCCCATGGGAAAAACATGGATTATCCAAATCTAACCCACAAATGGGCATTGTTTGGCCTTGAGACTTATTTATGGGCATGGCAAAAGCTAAACGAATAGGAAACTGTAGTCTTCTGAATGGTATCGTAGATTCTGACGGTATCATTGGAATACGGGGCAACAGGACCACTTCTCCTTTAAGCTTTCCAGTCAAAATGGTTGCTTCAAGAATATTCCCTGTTAACTTTTTGATGACCAAACGTGTACCGTTGCATAACCGAGGTGGATTCAAATTACGCAGAAGAATAATACTACTGCTGCTATGCTAGATGGTGGGCGAACGGCACATTCAGTATTCAAGTTGCCATTACAAATTCATAGCAACCCAAACGCAATATGTAACATAAAAAAAATAGCGCAATAGCTGCAGTGTTGCAAAGAAGTTCAATCATTATTTGGGATGAGTGCACAATGGCTCACAAATATTCACTCGAGGCATTGCACCGAACTATTCAAGATTTGAACGGCAATGATAAACTTTTTGGAGGTGCTGTCATATTGCTATCTGGTGATTTCCGACAGACGTTGCCGGTCATACCTCGCTCTACTTTCGCCGATGAGATTAACGCATGTTTAAAACAATCATTTTTATGGAGAAATGTTAAAACACTTCGATTGACTATAAACATGCGCGTACATTTACTAAATGATCCATTAGCACATATATTTTCGGAACAATTGCTAGATATTGGGAACGGTACAATAGAACGGCAACCAAACACGCAATGCATTAAACTGCCAGACAATTTCTGCACTGTTGTTCACACAAAAATTGAATTAATTGAAAGTATTTTCCCGGATATACAAAATAATTATTTAGATCATAACTGGCTCAGTGGGCGGGCTATTTTGGCAGCCAAAAATGTTGATGTTGACGAAATTAACTTCCAGATACAACAGTTGTTGCCAGGCGATCTGATGTCTTTTAAATCAATCGATACTGTTGTTGATGAAAATGAAAGTGTAAATTTTTCAACTGAATTTTTAAACTCTCTAGATATACCCGGAATGCCACCACATATTCTTCGGTTGAAGATTGGTTCAATTATTATTCTTCTGCGTAATTTGAATCCACCTCGGTTATGGAACGGTACACGTTTGGTCATCAAAAAGTTAACAGGGAATATTCTTGAAGCAACCATTTTGACTGGAAAGTTTAAAGGAGAAGTGGTCCTGTTGCCCCGTATTCCAATGATACCGTCAGAATCTACGATACCATTCAGAAGACTACAGTTTCCTATTCGTTTAGCTTTTGCCATGTCCATAAATAAGTCTCAAGGCCAAACAATGTCCATTTGTGGGTTAGATTTGGATAATCCATGTTTTTCCCATGGGCAATTATATGTTGCATGCTCACGTGTGGGAAAACCATCAAATCTATTTGTCTTAGCTCGAGACAGGTTAACCAAAAATATTGTGCACCGATTAGTGCTAAGTTAAATTAAAATGTTTATAATTCAAAAAAATAAATACTACTATTAAAAATTAAGAATTATCTATCCTAAGATTATAAAATTAAATGTTACATGTTATCAACTAACAATTTTGTAATTAACTTATTTGTTAAAAACTTGAATATAAAATCAAAAATGAACTATTTTATGAAAATTTGTGTTTATTATCAACTCTACGAAAATTTTCATCTATAATTTTAAAAATTTTGACCTCAAGTTCAAATCTCAATCCCGTGGATTTTTATACCAGATATGTATATAAGGTTTCCGTCTTTATTCATAAAAAATAATTTCACTGTAGTGAATAGTTTACTACAACACAGCAAATCTAAAAGTGAGGAAATGTTCATTCTGAGAATTCGAATGATTCAAACCGATTTATCGTTTAAGTTCAAAATTTTACAGTTTCATATGTACATACATACATATGTAGGTATGTATGTGGCATGTTAGCGTGTTGGAGAGCCATCTTCTTTATTTGTTTACACGCTACACAACAAAACAAAGAACGAACTTCGGCAAAAATATTTAAGTTCAAAAAGCGTTTTAACTATTTCAAATAAAAATTGGGCGGGACGAAGTTCGCCGGGTCAGCTAGTATATATATAAATTACTATCTGCACAAAAATGCACATGCTTTGCTATGGCCACATTCTTCGTTCAAATATTTGTCATTTTCTTACAAACTCTTTACCGTTAGCATGCTTAGCAATACTGAAAAAAAAAATAATGTACAATTATATGTATATGTAATTCCAATTAAATTTATTTTACACCGCTTCTAATGCAAGTACTAACAAAAAATGTTCGCTGTAATGCGTAATGTAATCTCTTTTGCATTAAATTTACTTGCCACGCACCGGTGCATGCAAATATTTACTTTTACCAACTTACCGTTTCAGTTTTGTTTAACACTTGAGATTTGTAATTTTCCACTCTAACCCCCAATCCTTTTTACAACTTAATTATATCCTTAATCCTCTACCGCAACAACAATAGCCTAGCTAAGAACCAACTTATCCATTCCACATCCAACAAAAAACCTAAACAGTTCTAATCCTACCACTTGTAATTGAGTCCAGCTATCCAACAAAATAACCAAAACAAAAAACAAACAACATTATATAAATATTGAAATGTTTGTAAAATCAGAAACCAAAAAACAAAAATCGTTATTCACAATTTTATAGGAAGTAGCTGAGCTGCGACGTCAAGTGGCACTGGAAAATTTGCAAAACCAGAGAATGGATAATCTGGAGCAGGATGTACCTGTGGAGTTTGAATGCTGCTTTTGCACAACGAAGGTATTTTTCAATTTTTTTTTATCACCTAATCAAATTGTGAATACGCACATACATAGTACATACATACATATTTCAATTCCCAAATATAACAAACTCATACGCACAAAAACTTTGATCGAATTTTAAAAAAAATCTAAATATAAAAATTAACTAGAAATGCATGTGTCCTTTAAATTTGTGTAATGAAGTTGTGGCTTTTAGTATTTATTCGATTGCTTAGTCATACATTTATAGATAGTTGTATACTGCATTTGCACTTCCCATTCGTTTGGTTCACAGTCAGTTTAATTTTTAATAATATAATACAAATACTATATATTTCTCATTAACATTTTGCTAATTTTTTTAATCATTTTCTCTGTTCACATAAAAAATCATTTATTGCATAAATTGTTTATAAAATCATTAATTCCGTGCATTTTTTAATATAAGTTAAAAATTTTTTAGTAGATACTGTTTGGATAATGTGGCATTATTTTTAAAAGCATCTTCCTTAATTTTGCTATAAAGTATATATTTACAGTCTAGATGAAAATCACGAATTAAATTCGATTCAAAATATGGCGATTTAAAAGATGTTTAAGCCAATTCCTATAATACTTCCAGTCTAAGCGTAAAGAAAAGTTGGGAAGAGAATAATAAAATTAAGTAAAACTTACTAAAATTTATGGAGCGTAATCAGTAAAAACTTGCAAGTAAATAGCGATTGCACGATTGAGTGAATATAGAAGATGCGCCCAAGAACGAGTGAATACAAGATTGCGCTGATTGATCTTAAATTCGGAGAGTAACTTTGGCTATGACGTCACACCAGATTTACCGCTGGAGGGAAATGAGAGGAAATACGTTAGTATACATGTTAGAAAGAATACACAATAATATTATTAAGCAGGTCGAAGAGAATAGACACGACTGCGGGTATAGACACATACACGATTTTTGTAAACAAAATTTGTAGTGACGTAGAAATTCAGTCAAAATTTTCAAGATAGAGTACCGCAATCGCCCCCTCCTTCTGTATTCTTTTCACCATGGGTTGCACCCTTTTCCCATTGCTAGTCGGCTCTCAGTTGATTTAATTAAAACTATATAAAAAAAACAAATCGTGTATCAATATAACGTACTTTTCTATATATCACTAGAAATCGGGCATTATATAATTCGTAAATTGGATGCCCACCGTATTCGTGTTCGGTATTTTGTGGTTTCTTATTCGCAATTCAACCAGTTGTACAGCACAGAAAAGTCAATCTGAAAAATCCTAGCTGTTGGCCACAATCCGGTATTCTATCATTCTTGCAGCGATTGTATTTACTAGTGTAGGACAGTATGTTAAATGCTGAGTACTCAATACCAAATTTGTACTCAGTATCGATTCAAAATAACCAATACTAAAACTTAAAGTAAAGTACTCAGTGTTAAACCAAGATAAAACGGTTTGCGTACGAAAAACGCTGTCAGGTTAATGCATATCTGGTTAAGTCACTGGAGTAAAATATTACCAACCTGATAATAATAGATACCGAAGTACTCAATCCGCAAAAGTAAACCATACTTCCCATCACCAGTATTTACTTTTCATTTTAGTTTTATTTCCATTCGTAAACCTTTTAACCCCTTTAAAAAAGAAATAGGCTCTGAAATCCCCAAAACGGCAAGAAAAAAAGAAATTTAAATTTAATTTATGAGAAAATTAAATGAAATAGCAGTCAATTCCTCAATGGAAACAAAAGTAAAACAATCTGATTTTTGTTCCAGAATGCAATTGGCCTTTCGTGCTCGATATTTTTACTAAGTTTGTAATGATTTTTCCAAAATTTTAACCACATACTAAATTGCAAATATTTCATTTGACCCCAAATGAATCCGGTTAGTATAAAAACAACACTCAAATTATCTGCCTACGAAAATTGATTTGCCTCAAGCGGTCTTCAAATTGCAGATTCTGTCGTTTGATTATGTGAAAAATGTATACTTGAAAGAAGTTCGTAATTTCCCTCATTCTGCATATAATCTCCTAATGTTGTAATTTGAAAGGATTATTCCAAAACAATATAATTACGAATACTTCATATTACCTGAACACTTCTTATTGGCTGAAAAAAAAACTAAGGGAGCAGATGTTGACAGGCTGACCACCACAACTGTTGTTTTGGCGATGTGTGTCTAATTTGTTGTTTATTATTCAGTCAATGATGCCAAATCGTCATGGCAAGTTACGCAATTGAGGAGCACATCCAAATGCTAAAACTTTATTATCCAAATGAGTGTTCATTAGACCGAACATTAAGCGCTAGGCGTTAAGAGACGAGCCGCATTTTTTAGATGAAATACTATTTTAACAAGCAAAGTTGCCATACCACATGAGGTTCGCCCGGTGGCAACAAATCCACAAAAACCTACTCATTGGTGCGGATTTTGGGCTGGTGGAGACATTCGTCCACTCTTTTTTTGAAAACGACGTTGGTTGGCGTAATATAGGCATTCTGTATGAATTATTTGAAGGGTATGAGACAACCATAATCATGCGATTCGACCCCGCTAGCGGCCGGTAGCCTTAAAGTCAACATAACCATCGCTCTAATTCAGCTAGATCTATATGATAGAAAGATTAGAAATTGGTGAGAAGCCGCGGTGGACATTAATGGCATACATGAGTTCTTCAAAAAAAAAAAGCATCTAGCTAATACATTCTACAAAGTTTGATTTTTTAATATTTTTTTTCAATGGTAAAATGTGTTATTTCAGCTGCTTTAAAATATTTTGGCGCTGATACAACAAAACTAGCGAAGAGTTATTTTCGCCATTTTATTACAAAAAAAAAATCAGACTATATTTTTATGCATTAATTTTGAATATTTAATATATAATATTAGCAAATATGCTTTGGTGATCAGTCATTAACTAACTTGCATTAATTATACAAAAGTTAAAGTTGAATAGATGCTAGAAACTATTGTACAGCAATTAAGAATAAACAAAAAAATCAAAAATACGCTCTAAAAAGATCCAGAAATCGCCACCTGCTAACTACTATATGTAAACTATGAGTACAGGCGTAGTCCAGAAATTAATCGAGATACACGAAAGGGTTCACGAGATACGAAAGATGGTTCACATTTCGTCTAGTTACGGGGAATTTTATCAGTGAATATGAGTGCCTCGAGCATGCGAGTAATGTGAAGACCCTAACTCGTATTCGTCTGACCAAACGAATTGAAAATATTGCCTCTGTAGTTGAGAGAAACCACAGGGTTGTCAATTTCGAGTTAGTGTGCCTCAATAAGGAGAATGGCTTAAAGTCTTTCTAACAGTGCTTGAGAGCTTGCAAATAACCTTCTTCACTTTTCAAATTCACTTTTTTTTTAATTTTATTATTTAAGAGAAAATATAACGCACCAAAGAGGATAGGTAATTTATTTTTTGTAGATATGTGTTCTCGCTCAGTGGAAAGCGGTTATATTCATTTAATTTAGGTTACTGTTGTTGGGCAGGGGCACTTATCGCTGGCAGAGCAAAGATACGAAAATGACATCAAAAGCCGAGGTGGACATTTATTTTATTATTAACGACAATTAGTTTAATTGAGTAGTGACTAAACTATCGAACTTATTTTTATTCGTTTTAAGAACAAATCCATTCGACCGATTCGATATGTCAACTCAAAAATAACTCCGCACTTATGCAGATTTCACATTATTGATATTTCTGAGTAAAAGTCTTAAGGGTGGATTTTCCTTATCTATTCTTTTCTCATATAAAGAATCCAACATTTTCGCAGGGTTCATGGCAACATTTTCGTAACGTTGCCCTAGAATGAGATGGCATTTATTTAGAAAAAAGAAAACGCCATAAGGCACTGGATATAACCCCTTAGCCTAATTAATCATTTTATACTCGAATTGGTTACTATTGCCGTATTTCTGTTTTAATCCATTAGCAGACACTTCGTCTTTAAGGCTTAATTTGATTTCCGATTTTGAGACCAGGGGTCCTCTTTGCTCAACTTGGCGTCCGTGACATGAGAGTGGAGGAGCCGCTATAGCTTTTCGTTTTCCAAATTCTTGAGAGCATAAACCGTCGCTACTGTAATTAGTACTGTTTCCGATATGTGTATATATATATATATATATATATGTATATAATATCAGTGTACATTTGTATTCGATGTACATACATACATAATTTCGCCTCAATAAGTAGTTAAATAATTCTCATATATAGTCAAAAGTATATATTTTGTATGTATATGTAATTTGCAGCCCATCGATATAAACGTAAATCCAAACCTGCGAACATTCGTAATGAGCGATACACTTAAGGACCGTAGACGTAAATTTTGCAAATAAAAACATAAGTATCTACTCGTACAATACATACAAAAATCCATAATAATTAATAGGTAATAATTTGAAATGTAGTTAAAAATCATAAATCACGTCCATAAGTAACCAAAAAAAAAAAAACAATGCAAACATATTTTATAAGCGCTTATTGATTGTAAACTTCCAGAATCGGGTTTGTGTGTTCCATGGCAGGGGATATACGATGCAGCGGTTAGCGAGGCCACCGCCTTCGCCAAAGAATTTTTATGCCCTGAAGCGAATGATTGAAACGGGCGAGGTTAATCTCTACTATATTTAGGAGCGAAATTGGTAAAATAACTTGAATTTTTTCTAAAAAACAAAAAAACAAAATAAATGCGCTCGATGATGAAAATAGTAGAGAATTAATGCATATATTTTTTTTGTATATATGTAATATATTTCCACAGAGTGTTTGCTAAAAGTATAGTTGTGTATTTGTAGATGAAAGGTTTTCGATTTTATTTCGAATTTAAATAATTTAGTTTGCCATATTCAATTGAATTTATGAGCTCAAAGCCAAATATTTCAACTACTTATGTATATGTTTTTTATTTGCAATTACTTATGTTTTATTCAATTGCTGGTTTTATGTTCATCTAACCTTATTTGAATGTATGTATCTACGTATATGAATGTATGTGTATACAGCCATTGATAGAAAAATAACACACCTTTAGCAAATAAAATTAAACTGTACATAGTTGTAAAGGGTTTTTCAATAGGAACGCTACAAAAGTAGACCGATAGTGACAGCAAACGACGTCATATTTTTCGCGCTCTTTTGACATTTCTCTTCAGTAAGGTTTTCCAACAACGAGTCGAAACTATTAAAATTTACTACCGAAATTCGGAGTCAATGGCCTCAACTTTAAGAGCACTACTTCCAATTTATGGTCGTCGTCATTTCTGGCTGAATGGCTTCGTCAATAAGCAAAATATGCGCTATTGGACAGGCAGCAATCCACACGTACTCCATGAGTCAACATTGCATTCCGAAAACATTGCGGTTTGGTGCGGTTTATGGGACGGCGGCGTCATTGGGCCATACTTCTTCCGTGATGATCAAGACCGGCACGTTACTGTGAATCGCTACCGCTCAATGATAACCGAATATTTTTGACCCGAATTGGATGATATGGACTTGGACAATATGTGGTTTCAATAGGACGGCGCCACAAGCCACACAGCGAATGTCACAATCGATTTATTGAAAACCAAGTTTGGTGAACTTGTTATCTCACGAAACATGTCCGCCAATTGGCCGCCTCGGTCGTGCGATTTGACGCCGTTAGACTATTTCCAGTGAGGCTACGTCAAGTCTATGGTCTATGCCAACAAGCCAGAATATCGAACGTGAAATTGCAGCAGTATCAGCCGATTTATGCTTGAAAACCGTCGAAAATTGGGTTCAGCGTGTGGACTTCTGCAGGCGTGCCCGTGGTGTCCATGCAAAAGAAATCGAGTTCCGTACATAATGGCATCGAATGTACTTTCACAGGAATAAAGAATTTAATTAATATCCCAAACCATTTTTGTTTTATTTAAAAAACTTTTGCGCGTTCCTATTGCAAGACAAAAAATTGTAGTAATATGTAAAAAGTAAAATGACGAATAGGGTTTTAATATTTAAAATAATATTTTAAAAATATTTTCACAATAATTATTAGCGAGATAAATTTTTTGAGGTATCGGATAACTATTATTTTGAGACTTTCACTATAATTATGAAATTTCAGTCTTTGAGACTTATAATATACAACAAGACGCAGACAACAAATTGTAGGAGAAGTTCGGCCAAACATCAAGCTACATATGTATATGATGTAAGCGCCAAACTATAATTAGCAGGGAAAAGTCTTTTGACTCTAATTATGTGTGAGAAAAAAGTTTTAAGTTTTAAAACTATTTCTGGCCATTACGGGCCTAGTTAGGGACTATTTGAATAAATTTGGGAGCATTTCATGACTAGTTCAGAGCCATTACGAAACTGGTTGCCAAATGATCCTGAAGGTGTACCAAAATTATCAGGAACTTTCCCCGAAGTTGCGCCGAGATATTTGCGAACTTCCAACTCGTTAGTACATTTTAAAATAATAGCTATCGTTAACTTAAAAAGCTTATCAAAAGACTTTTATAGTACTTACTAAAATGTGGATGGCTTTTTCAAAACTCAACTATCAAATAATTATTATTCTGGGTCTCTGTTTAATTACATGGAGAACAACAGAGTGCACACAAAGATTTGTCGCACTGGTTTTCAAACGTGTTAAATGGTTTCACCTACAATTTGCATGCGATTTAAACAGGAACTCAAAATAATCGCTATTGAGAAGAATTTTTATTTTAAAATAATAATTTAATCATTATTTTGATCTTTCGATCAGTTTTAATATTTATTTTGATAAAAAAGATAATAATTGTTCTAGGATTATCGAAAAAAAATTGCGTAAAAACCGTAAAAACCATTAAAGGTGATCGTAAATTATTATTTTTATTATAAATTTTGCCCATTTAACTAGTCAAATGCAAATTCACTGAGCTTCAATTTAAACATAAATATTAGAAAACTTTTTCTCGGCTTTAAATTTTGAACGGATTTGCGCAAAAACTCAATAATATGGATTATATGACGCTTAATAAATAATTACAATATCTACATTAAGAATATTAAAAAATCACAGAATTTTTGAAAAGAAGAGGAAGTATCTGTGAAATCAAAATCAATGGGGGGATAAGGTCAGTTTTAAGGAATACAGCCACCTATGGCTTTTTTCCTACGCGGAATTCCAAGCTGGCTTTGTAGGATCCAGAGTGGTTGAAAAATTAACAGTTGTAAAAATATTGTAGCTGATATAACAAAACGTTCTTAAAATTTCCTTCCAAAATGAATTTAAACCAAATAAAGAAGAGTCGAAGTTCAGGGCCTGCCGAACTTTAAATACCCTGCACAAGTTTTTTTCGTCAAATAAATAGTACAAAAATAAATGCGAGTTCTTTTTAGGAGTCCAAAGTGTTCAACCGATCTTTAGAAGATTTCACATATGTAGGTGCATGTGGTCTTCGAGCCTATCATAGGATATATGTATATAAATTTTCCATGCCCCCATGGAAGATAAAATTTGAATTGGTCTTTGGGTATATGTACGAGTATAAGTATATGACCTTTAGATCAAACTGTGTATTATATAATTTTCTGTGCTCTTTTCTCAGTTGAAATGTAAGCGTGTACCAAATTTAGTGGAGTTTGATGAAGTGGTTGCGGAGATACACATATTTGCTTTTAAGTGAGTCTCGGTCATATGACATAACTTTTGTAACCTTCGTCTTTCTCTCCACAACCGATGTCTGTGTATTTGGACAAATAACCTTTTATAGTTATTGAAATGCCGATTTCTTTTACTTTTTTTTTTTTGATTTAAAAAAATAACGAAATAATGCTTTCAAGAAATATATATACTATGTATTTGGTTATTTACTTTAAAGTGGGCGTTGTCGCGATATCCAGTAAATTATATGAGAGGTAGACGTGGTGTTTTATTTCCAATACTTTTTAATTCAAATACATATCTATGTCGTTTTCCAACCCCATCTTGCATATAAAATTTGGGCAGACTATCTTTAAGTTACTGAAGTATCGAGTTTTTGTGATTTTTATATGAGGGGCGAGCGTTTTATCCGATTTTTACCATTTTCGAAATTTTGCTTACTGACTTAAAATACAATGTGTATACCAAATTTAGTAAATTTAGGTAACATATTTTCGGAGATATACCCTCTATAGTAGGCCCGTTCCTTTGTACCCGACTTGCAAAAGAACACTAGGTAGGATAGATAACCAATTGCATGTAAAGCAACAACACTAACTCGGAAAAATATGCGAGTTCAGCCAACTCGGTAAAATGATAACCATCCTGAAATGTAGTGTTGGGAAATGAAAAAACTGCGCTATTGTGAATGATCCCGAAGAAAATACATGGGACCTTTCAATTTAACCTTCAATCCGTTTTTATTTATATAGTATTTTTAAGTACATATGTAACTAAATCAACGAAAAATTTGCCATCACAGCTATTTCCCGTTCTTAAAGAGCACTAAGCAGATCTCATGTTTCATGAAAGATACTAGCAGGGTTGCTTTTGCAAGAAAAGGAAACTTTATCCGAGCTGTAGCGTTCTTTTGCAAGCCAGTCACAATAATCAGGGTCAGTATTAAATGTGTTCATTTATCCCCAAAATATATAAAAAATTTTAGAGCCGAGCGAATTAATTCCGTGAATTAACTTATCCAAAGCGAATTTTAAACGAAATATGTTCTGCAATTATACTTGGCTGTATGCATATAAATATGGATTTGATTATCATTCTGCCATTTCCATCTAGTAAATAATTTTTGTGTCATAGCTTCTAAACACGCTTCAAATATTTCTTTTACCACTACCTTTGAAAATGTTTGTTTTTCAACTGAAAGCAAATGTCCATTTCATATGTGACCACCAACACTTTATTTTTAGTTTGCTTGAATTCAAAAAAATGAATAAATTAATAAAATTCAGTGTGCTATTCGTAACTTAAGTAATCGGTTTGATTTTCTACATTATTTCAATAATTATTTTAATTTTTATTTCATTTTTATTTAAAGGGCTATCCCCGATGTCAAGGCGAATGTATTCCATTGCGTGCGAATAGCGTTTAAATTTCACACGCAAAAAAATATAAAAAATATAAAAGCTAAAACCAAATAAACCAAACACACTCTACAATTAAATCAAAACACCCATACATACGTACATACATAGATGCAAGCTAACTAGGAATCAGTTGTAGATAAAGGTTATAAACATTTAAAAAATATACTTCATACACGCTTTTAAGGAAAAAATAATTTTAAAATTTTAAAATTTACGAGTATAATTGAACTGCAAAACAATTGGTTGAGGAAAACCAAAATATTCTGACTTTAAAACCTATGTATATGAAAAGAGTGAATCGACAAATTCTTATAAATAACACGATCGAATAATTGAGATTGAAGGCATACCACACGATATATGTAAATGCAACCTAAAAGACATAGAAAGCGTTAAGAATTTTTTTTAAATAAATAAATGTGAATTTTTGTGTAACAAAGGTAAAACCGCTTAATTGTTAACAAGCAAAAAATATTTAAAGAAATTGCTTTTAAAAACTAAGTTATTTTAGTTGAATTTAAATGAAATTAATAAAAATTATTATTTTTGCATAAGAAAATGTATATTTACATATATTAGTGGCAAATATATTTAGTATAGAAAAGCATTCACACATACATCCATAACACTAGGTAAGGCAAGGAGGAGGTCATTACTACAATAAAATTGTATTCAGAGCAGAGCTGAACACACAATTCGACCAAAATTTTTCAGTCATTTTATTTAATTTAAATATAATTTAAATGATTTAATTGAACTTGTAAAATGCGTATGTATCTATTAAATATGTGAAAATAGTTATAGGTATGTATAACGGTAAATATTTATATATACATATATATACATTTTGTCACTTTACTTTTTAATAAAAGGAAACTATTTAAAAAAAAAAATAAGCAGCTGTGCACTAGAACTAAACAGCATGGTTTTTTTATTTAATTTATTTTTATGAAACTTATTTCAATTTTTGTAAAATATAGCATTTTTTTAGTATGTTGAACGGTTGGTTGCTAAACTTTCCCCCACTTTTGTTAAAATTGACTTTTTCGATTTTTATACTTTTTTATCCGTAGTGAATTCCGAAAATATTTACCCTAGCTGTATTGAATTATATTTAATTTATTCAAACGTAGCATTAGTTATTTTAACACTAAGTCAAATTGTAGTTGTAGTTGTAATAGTTGTATGTTTCGAAATGAAAACAATAAACAAAATTGGCTACAAATCCCAATCACATGGCAAGGATGAATTTGAGACTTAAAATTCAGCTAAAACAACGAAACGAAAAATTCAAAAGAAAAGTATGTTGCGAAAAGTACATTTTTCGCAGGCACACATACATATACACATACATACATAAACGTACACCTATTTAACTAAAATACGAAAACCATTTGTTGAGAGGTAAGTAGCACAGTCACATACATAAATATGTACGTGTAAAGATTTTTAAATTTCAATTTATTAATTACATTTTCTTTGTTTTTATTTTGTTTTGTTTACTCTCTTGTAACTACATACATATTCTTCTAAGCTTTGTTTTACTTTAGTTGAATTCAAATTTTTGCTTTCTGGTGTTAACTCGATTTATGTATATGTTTTCGAAAACTTTTCTACAATTAAACAAACCACAAAACTGTCAATAAAAATGGAAAATTTGCCGAATTTCTACTTAACATTGATATGGCAGCCACAAGTTTAAAATAAAGTCGTCTGAAACTTTTTGTTCATTATACTACACCACAAGTGACGTCCCCCATCGTTTAAATGGCAATCGATTTTTCTACTGCTTTCACACTAGTCGCCTAAATTATGTAGTTAAAATCATTTTTTTCAATTTCAGAGCGATAGAGAGAGGGTAAAATAAATAGGGGGGGCACTGCGATCTGAAAGGTACTTTATGCAGCACCCTCGGCACTCTGATTTCCCAGGATGATAAGCTTCCCTTATGAGCGCTAGAAGGTCCTTGGTAGGCGAACAATATTGAACCCTTTCTCTCAACAAAGATGGAAATTTCTAAAAGATATATATGCCCCGATGTATCATCGTCCTCAAGCCATAGCCGGGATTGAGTATCAGTAGACTCACCAAGCCAGTTTAAATGTGATATCAAACCTGTCAAGCAATGCGATCTCGCTTCTACCGAAGGGAGAACAGAAAAGCATCGGGTCTATGAGGCCTTCAATAGTAGTTTCTTATGGTTTCGATTTCTGAGACGCCAAAAAATAATTTTATACAGTTTGATAGAAAAATGGCTTCAAGACCGTTTGAAATAAATGTAAACATAAATTAGGCTAAAAATTGCTGGGAAATTGCAAAAATATTGATTTAAAAATTTGAAAACTGTTTTGTTTTTGTTTTGAAGTACAAACTATTTTTTGTCCTAGTTCCAATTTGTATACAGTTTAAAGTACAATTCTTAAGAGAGATTATAATAAAAATTTGGCGCTTACATCATATAGCCCGATGTTTGACCGTACTGCTTCTATAATGCACGGTATTCGTGTCTTCATATTGTACCATAAATTTAGACGCATACTGTTTTTGCTCTTTTTACCATACTTCTCCCGAGCACTACCAATACACGACCCGATTCGATAGCAGAGAGTACAAACCAAACGAATTGTCCGTTCTCTTCCATACTTTCGTAATTTCGTTTACTGTAAAAATACCGATCACAAGCTAATTCTAAACAAAACATGATAACCAAAACAATTATTTGTCAAAAATCTAAAATTTTTTATATTTTGATTACTATTCGTGATAGCTTCGTTTTGTGTTGTGACCAGGGACCGTAATCATTATGAGTTTTATCAAAAAAATTGATATATAATCGTTATTTTATGATTTTAAATTTTACGATTACTGATAATAATAAACTACAGAGTTTTATAAATTTGTTCAGAAAAATATAATTAAATATCGTGTTTTACTTTTTTGATCAAAAATAAAAATTAATTTTTGATTGTTATGTTTTCGATCTGAAATAATGATTATTTTGTGAGTTGTTATTTTTTTGATAAAAAATAATTATTAACTTGTGACCACTAACTCTATGTTTTGGTTGTTGCCCTATTTTTAGGTATTCAATTGTTTTGTTTGCGGTAGCTATCACGACCGCTATTAGAGTAAAGTCACTACTCACAAAATGTTTCCGAGTGATTTGAATCGCCTGTGTCGCGTTACCTTGCATGACCGAAACTAAACGATATGGAAACGTTTGCCGTCGTTTGTTTGCGTTCTCTGCTCTGAGTGTCAGATGGGGTTTGTGAGAAGTTATAGACAGAAATAAGCCAGCTTAATAGAATTGTATACAAAATTTTAAAAATTTACTCTGCACATGATTTCGAAATTAGAACGTGTGCTATTGTCCTGATTGCTTTTAATAAAGGAAAACTCTATTCATGGATTAAAGTCGATCACAGTTAAGTTAACTATGTTGATTTGGCTCTTCCTAAGTTTTACGCATTTTGCTTGTGACTATTGATTTGTTTTTTTTTTTCTTGAACTATTTATGAACTTCACTCAATTACTTGGTTTCTTTTTTGTGTACACAACATCTTTAAATTAACGCAAACTAAGTTTTTCTTTTATTTAAAGTGAACATTGCCGACACATCTGTGTTTACTTTACCACAAGCATACTAACATCAACTCAACTCTACGCTAATCCTGCACTAACACATGAAGCATGAGCACGTTTTCTAATCCGCATATGTATATAAATAGATTTGCTCTCTGATTACTGGGGCAGCTCACCACACCTACATACCTACAATACAACCGCATATGCCTAACCCCACCAGCAACTTAAAACAAAAGTTTTGTTTCGTTCGTTGTCCATCCATGGTTTCGACACTAACGACCACAGTGTCTTCTGTGTCAAATTAATACAAAATTGTATCACTTGTTTTTACCTTTGCAGGACTTCAAGGAGTTCACCGATGCCGAGGGTGTAATTTCGCTTCCAACATCGGACTTCCACAAGCCCGTTTGCCTGGAGATGCGCATGGCTGCCAATCAGGCGAACCAAGATTTGCGTGCCAATCAATTCGGTTTACTGGCCCCACCAACACACATTCCCCGCCATTTGCAGCCTCCACCTCAGCCACAGTTGGCCGGAGCCATTACAGCGAATGCCGGCGATGCACATGCCGAAGTCATATTCTCGATTGGCGGTGGTGGCGGTGTGATACGCACTCCGCACCATCTGTCCCATCACACTGCCACTGGTCTCGCACCAATTGCATCGCAATCATCATCCACCTCGTCATCGTATGGCACCACTACGTCCACTACTATAGCATTGCCACTCGACACGACACCATTTCGTTATCCACCATTCATTACTAGCTACAGCAATAACAATTTTAATTACAATTATAACAACAATTTCAATACAACATCGGTGGGTACTTGTCCGGGATTATCGATGGCAACTGGTAATGCAGCGTTGGCTTTTGGAAACAATTTCAATAACAACTTCAATGTCAACATCAACAACAATAATAATGCTGACCTGGCGAGCGTTGACAGTTCGGATACGTATGCTAGCTGTCAAACTCATCCATTTCACTCACAAGGTGATCTCACTGCCGATCTGGCCGATGAAGCTTGCGCTTTGGATATCGACATGGATAATTTGTACATAAACCCATTGGAAAAAGAGTCAGCGTCGACATCGGCAAGTGGACCAGGTACAACAGGCTACATTGTTGGTATGCCACCAACCGGTGCTATCGGCTTGACAGCCATGGGTTTGGCGCGATCGCAGGTGAAAAAACGCGCATCCGGCGACACGGCACTACGTAGCTTGGCCGCAGGCGGACTGAGTCCCATGGACGAAATCTATCAAAACTTCGAAGTGCAAGAACGCGGCAGTCGCGTTAGTCTCAATGAGAATCCAGTCCCAAAACATCGTAAAACGCGATTCCAAAGCTTCACATCAATGCCTACCGGTGCAGGTGCGTCTACCAAGCCGCGGGCACGCTTCGAAGAGGCCAAGATCATACAGGATAGCGGGAGCGGTAGCTATGAAAGCAGTCCTGCCGGCAGCGGGAGCAAGAAAAAGCGCTCGTCCTTCATGCCTGGTAAGAGTTTAGCCACTGCCACCAAACTGATCAATCAGCATCTGTTCGGAATACAGAATGTTGGACAAAAAGGTTAGCAACACATTACAAAAAAAACACAAAAAAAATATTCCATTGTACTCATATTCTTTAACCCATTCACTCACAACATTCCGATTCCCTCATTGCAGCAAAATTCGAAAGTAAACATTCCTCCTCGATAGACTCTATCGATGCATCGCCAAATTTAGAACACCATCGACGTTCCAAATCGATACTCAAAAACAAATCGGATATCTCGAGAGTGCTTGCGGATCCTGAGAGCGAGCGTCTACTGGCCGATAATATGTCTGGATCGGGTGTATCTGACAACGGCACCGTCATGGTACTTATTCACTTAGTCATCACGATTCTGCGATACATCAATCAATCAATCAATCTCAATACATCTAATGAAATTTCAGTTTTGCTTACAGGGCGAATCTGGCAGCGATTACTCACCGAATAAATTACCTCACTCAATATTAGCCAAGTCTATATCCCCACCACCATTACGGCACCGAATGCTTATACAACAGCGCTCCGGCCCAGCGACGCTACAGTCGCGGACAACTAAATTCCAAACACCACGTTACCCTGAGGAACAAGCGCTGCGACATGTCAAGCCGATGCTGGCGCGTTCAACTGCCGCATCGCACATATCCGGCGACAGTCGATACGATTCAACGAACAGAGATAGTAGTCAAGGTAATTAAATGTCTAAAGATTGCCAACAAGAACACCACCGATGAATTTACTGGCATCGCAAGTTTGGCCACCATTATTTGTGTTCCATTAAAAATCTCCATTAACATGTTACCATTAATCAATCATTTTTGAAGCCGCATTCTAAGTCCATGTAACTCTCATCAATACAAGTTGAGTCTGCATTCTGCACACAAGGGTGCACGCACCGATGCCTGCATTGTTACCTACTCGTATTAAAATTCGAACTGAATCCATCCTTTGGTATGCAAAACGAAAAAAAACTATAAAGATGTTGCTTTTAAGTAAAACGCTAAATTTCGAAAAAAAAAAATTTTGCCATTCACAAACGCACAGCAGTCCACAGAGCTTCTGTAGTTATGTATACATGTAGACTAGGGTGCTTCAAAAAGTAAAGTCGGAATTTTAATCACTTTTAGAATAGTTCTATATCAAAACAATACTACAGTTTTACAACTAGAGGTCGCTCAGAGCACTTAAAGTTTCCTATTGTTATAAATTTGGGAAATGAAATAATAAAACTCCTTGTTTTTCTTCAGGTGGCTTAAAAAAATAATACCTATTTATAGAATATCATGTCTAATTTAAACAAAAAATAGAAAGATATAATTTTAAATATTCTTTTTGTGTTTTTGGTTTTTGGGGGGCCCATAAAAAACGGTTTATGCATATTAAAAAAATTGTTAAATAAACAATTTGCTTTTATCCTTTGTAGTCTCTTGAAAAGAAACAGACTTGTCGATTGAAAAATATTGATTTTCTATGAAAACTTGTTTTTTTTTTTAATTTTATTGTACATGGAAAACTTTTAGCTACCACTACATATTTTTATATAAAAAAAGATTAAAGTTTTTTCGGTATAGCACAATTCTGACTTTACTTTTCCCCATACATTTTAGGACCACCTCAATATATACGTTACTATATTTTCTAGTCCACACACAAAACCATATATAGTAAAATTACATGTATTACAATATTTTTCAATATTATTGAAAGCACACACCTGCACTCAAAGCATCAATGCACTAAAGACTGCAGTAAACTTTTGTATAAATAAAAAATATTTTGTTGAAATCTAAAGGTCACCGGTAATATACGATTACCACTCATATATCTTTTGCTTGGTACGAGTATTAGGGAAGAATCTAAGCTTAGATGATTTCTGAAGGTTGAGAAAAAGGTTGCAATGGTTATGAAGTATTCGGGAACTGGTCTTGGCAACAGTAGAATATCGCGTTTTCTTGCGAGCTTGCGAAAGCCTTGAAAAATCAATATACTATGGTTCAATGGCCATTGGGTTACGCTTCGAATTTCTATAGAGCCACAATTGCTACGGCGTGGGCAGTTTAGGTACGATTTTGTTTGAAGCGCTGGATGGATTCGCAATAAGACATTTAACATTACATATTTTTACTCTCCGTGTGGCCTCTTTAACTGTAACCTGTAACCTAATACAGTATGGGCGTTTTCTGGATATTATTACCAATGGCTAGATGCTAATCATAATCGAAAACTGTCGTGCGCCTTTTAGTCACAATTTTTAACAGATATCCGAATTTGGGGGAATTGAAAACAATGATTAAATTTTTGAGGAAATGTAGGTAAATGTCGGCTAATCATGCTCTAATTCTTTTCTCTCTTGATACGGTGCTCATCTCAATAGCCGTAAACGGAAACCTGATATGTACGAATCGACTAAGCATTTCACTATTTATTTGCAAATACTGGATTTAATTGACAATTGCAAATGGTAGATGGCCCGCAGAACCCATATTTTAGCTGCCATAGGAGGTTTATGTAAATTTGAGATTCCCCTTGATCGTCCCTCCATCGATGCGGTAGTGTAATCGAAAATCAATGAAACATATGTATATGATTTCATTTTCCTTTATATTAGATCAATATTTTGAAAACCCAGGAGATTCACAAAATGAAAAGTTCATAACGTGTCATAAATTCAAAGTTGTGTTATTTCAATTCGTGCAATCCTACAATAGCAAAGACCACATTTTGGCAACTTTTGAATTTTATGACTTTACGGCATCTTGTGAATACCCTAATTGATTAAAATTTGCTGAACCAACTACAAAGCAAGCGGATACTCACACTCGCTAGTAGAAACATAAAAATACGTAGTAAAAAAATTTGTTTTCACAATGACGAAGCTTCTTAATATTTATGGAGCATTTTTTTACACAGAAATGTAAATACTTGCAAACATTACGATTTACTTATGTTATTTAATGTACAAGTTGGCGCAAAAGTCATCTCCCTTTCGAAAGACTTTTCGAAATGGCTGCTAATGTCGGTTAATTTATAAAATAAAAAAAATTACAACTCTTGTAAAGTAACCACGGAGCGTTATGTTCTTCTAGGCCGTTTGGCATCGAATTTTGCTGATGACGAAGTTAGCGGCTTATGGAAGTTGCGGATCTATGTGAATAAGCCCCAGACTATAGCATCCTTTAAGCAGATTATTGGCTAAGATATACATGTAAACTGTTATAAATAGATACAAACGTTGATCGGACACTTAGTAATGGGAAACAAATTTAAAAAACAGAACTAAAGTTTTCCATTCATAAAAAGATGGCAGTCAAAGAACATCGAGTGCCATATTTTGCGCCACCTTATATAAGTTGTTGTATATGTACATAAAAAAATACTACCTAAATTTATATACAAATTACCGTTATTTTATGGTAAACTTTCTCTTAAAAAAAAAAACAAAACTATTTTCAATAATTTTCCCAAACATCTCCACACAGACTCGGAAACCACATTCACCTCGAATGTGAATATTCGTAGCGAATCTGGTGATGGCGGTGCGGTAAGCAACGGTGAGGCGGGCGGTTCTAGCGATGAAAATCGCTCCCTACTGCAACGTGGCAACTCCGATGAACAAAACGATAGAGATGACGGCGCTGCCGGTGATACTGGGGCCACGTAGCAATTATTAAAAAAGCCAAAGAGCGAATAATAACGCCTACTCTCCGCTCCCTCCGACAGTGACAGTGATAGTGAATAAAACGCTTAGCAACCAGCGAGTAATAATGCAAAATAAATTTGAAATTATTACAAGTTTTTTTTTTAATATACATAAATACATACATACATATGTACTTACATAAGTGGCAAAAATCATTCATATACACACATAACTGCAAATAAGTAAATATATGAGGAAAATGTATTAAACGGCATGTGAAAAGAAAAGCAATGAAATCTAAAATTTAATAGGTATTAAAGATATTTAGATACATACGGACATACATACATATTTGCATAAAATTAAGAAAAATCATATTCATATACATACATACATATATTTACTTATAAAATGAGGTAAGTCGCTGTACCTAGAAATGCTGAAAAGTGTTGTATAATTTTAGCATTGAAATGAGGAATGAAGAAGGATGCACTGTGAAAATATTAAATACATCACATTTGCGGTTTATGCACGCTATTATTCGTTTTTTTTTTTCAAAATTGAAATATATTGTATATAGGTATATCTCTACAGCTACGATCAAAATAACAGCAGTGCAACATTTTGACTAGTTTTGACTATTTTCCTTTTGTTAGTTTAATGTTCATAATTTTTTTTATTAAATTGTAGTTCATTATAGTATAACAAGGATATTATAATTCGAAATTTCAAACTTTACACTAAATTTAGAAGAATTCAACAAATCCTCACCAAAAGATTTTAATCGATAGCACATGCTCGAAATTTTTGTTTATATGGGCACAAAGAGGCACAAAAGACACTACTGACGAACAGACTTCCCCCATAACAGACGACAAGCTTGTGCATTTGGAGTTAATACGCTGCCCATGGCTAATTTAGACCAGTCTCAGGCTAACCCGAACCCGAATGCGAAACAAGTGTGTGCTGTGTCAAAAATACGATCATGTGCTAGTCTAAATGCACTAAACTCTCATTCATTTACTGTGACCTAATCCACATTAGGTTATAAGATTCTTTTGAGCGCATTGTACGAAAGACCGAAGCCAACCGTCAACAAACAGATTGGATCGTATCAGTGGAAGGCTTTAGACGTGGCAAAGCTACTATCGACCAGATATTCATGATATGCCATATTTTGCAAAATCCCAGTAGAAGAAGAGGATCGGCAAACACCATCTATTGCCGCCTTTAAATCACGTAAACGATGTCAAAACGAAGTATTTATCTCCCCTGGAGAAATAGAGGGTAGCTTAAACCAAACTTTAATCTGTTTACGGAAATAACAGTGCTGACTATTAATTGTATGTATATTCTCTCTGAGAAAAGCTAACTACTTTTGTATGGCGATGACCGAAAAAAGTCAGCCCTGGTTTCTGTTATTTGACACAAATTAGCCTTTGATAGCTACTTTTTTTACAAAATGTATACAAATTATTTATTAACTATTAGTAATTAATCAAAAATGGTCGAAATAAATGTTTCCTCATCTGACTACTTATATATGTATGTATGTATTGCCTGTTTTAAAGTAAATGAAAGATCGAACACATGACTCCGGCACGCACAATGCAGAGAAAAGAAGGTGACGGCAAAAGCACTTCCGCTACTTCGTACTTGCCTCGTTTGACGGATTGACGTCACAGTTGGATCTTAAAAAGTTGATTTTTCAAAGTTTTGAGTGATTTTTACAAAAAGTTAAACCCAGAATAATAAATGTGAAGTGGCGAGCTTTGTATTTTAGCAGTTGCAGTGTGAATAAAATATCCGAATGCAGTTATCACCTTCCTTTTCGTCTCGCTATTCCTGTAGCAGCAAACGCTGTGGCGTGAACGCTGCCGGCGTTGTCGTAATCTTGTTTTCTATCATTCTTCTCCGGCACGCTTAAATGTTTTCCTTTTGTGGTTTGATGATGTCAAACTTTTGACAGCTGTTTTCTGGCAATGCAATTATTGCTGCCACTTTTTTGGACTACTTTGCATGATTTGCCAACTAATCAAAAATTTGTTTCTGGGTGTTTAATAAAAATGGGGGTTTACTTTAAATCACTACCGAATAGTTAGTAAAAAGTCATCTAGTTTTAGCAATTGATAATTTTTTTAACATGAACTTAGCAAGAAAAATAAAAATAGTTAAACCCGATCAAAATGTCGCCCTGCTATTATTTTCAACGTATCTGCATATGTACGTATATCTATATACATATTTATGTGCTTATATAATATAAAAGTAATTCCATTTTTATACAAAAACCTCAAAAAAAAAAAAAATTTATAAAATTCGCTATTTAAATAATCACACATGCATACAAAACTCACACATACATAAATGAAGCTGTCCAAAGTGCATACATAATTTTACGAAATTTATATGCACCTAACTGTACATATGCATACATGTACATGCACACAAAACCACAAACCAGTGTTAAACACAATCTTAAAGGGAATAGTAACGCAAACAATCCAAATAATGCTACAAGAAATAAACAGAAAAAAAGTGATTTCCTAAATATTTTGATATATGTATGTAATTACAAAAATGGCTTATATTCGATCTTACATTTTACATACATACATTTGTACAAATAAGCTGCTTGCTAGCACAATTATTTTCTTTTATATAACTGTAATTTTAAAGTAATAATGGATATTCATTCGTGTCAAACCGTTCCACTAGCATTTACTAATGCAGATCTTTGAATAAAGCCAAAAACATATTTGGAATATCTAGAACACACATACAAAGTTTCCGCAAAAGCCATTAGCTCATGGTGCAGAATAAAAATGAATTGTTTATGGAATTTTGAAAATGTTAAATATTGAAATTATTAATTTCATTCAAAAACGAAAGTTTCATGAAACAGGTACTTTTGTCATATGGCTGTGTGACTCTTGACTTTGTGAGGTGAATATTTTTTTTTCGAAACGATGGCTTCGGGTGAGAATATCGAAATGCCCAAGGGTCAAAATATGGAGGTCAGCTGTTTTCATTTGTTTATAGTGACCAAATTTCGAAAAATTTTAAATAAGGTTTAAAGTTTTAACTTGAGTTAAATAAAATGTTGAGATATATGAGATTTAATTTCAATAGTAATTTTTTTCATAATAGGTATTTTCGAGCTTTTATTTGGCAACTAATTTGTTCGGTTTTAAGACGAATTAGAGGGTTACAAAGTTCTACAAAATTCCTTGAAAAATTTCACTAAACATGCAATTAATAGAAATCTCCAAACACTAAAATTATATTTTCATATGTGTGTTCTTTACGATGCCTGCCCAAAACAAGTTCCATTTTTTTCACAGGAATTGTAAAATTCCGCCAAAATGTTAGGTTTCACGTGAGCTGGACTTATTTGAAAATTTCAAAAATATTTCTATGCAGACCATTTAAGCTTAAACTGTTATATTATTCGAAGTAATTATTTTGAAGAAATCTTTTAAAATACTATTTTTATAATTCGGTCCAGCTCACGCAAATGGTAGTGTTTTCTCGAAATATCTTAGTGGAAGTCTTAAAAGATAATACATTTGGCAATTCCGAGGGAAAAACAGTACCGATATTTTTTTTTGCCTTCGCTTTGTCTTTTGGTCGGGATATGGCCAAGCGTCATCGGTATTACGAGTATCATCAGATATCTCGCCTTCTTATAATCATCTATTTTGAAAAATATGTCGCTCACGTTTTTTTGTGATGACAGATATTAACTCCCCTAAGATATTTCTGCTAGTATTGTTACTGACGGTGTTGTAGTTGTTGTTGATAATAGTTAGTACTATCGCTGAATCATCCATCGTAACTCCCTTGCTTAGCTTTACGTGTTAGGTTCGTTTTGGCAGCTAAGTTCGCCATCTCTCATCTCATCTTCGGTCACGTTAAGCATCAGCTGATCTTCATATCTTTTTTATTTCTAACATTCGATTCGAAAAAGCCGTTACACTTGTAATTTCTACAAAAAATACAAGGCAAATTTAAAATTTAACCATAATAAAAAAAGTCGCTGTTTTATATTTTTTATCCTTTCACAATAAACAAGTAAGTGTTGTCAAAGCATTTATTATGGCATCCCTTTTGCGTTTTCCGCTTTTCTGACAAAGTTACAAATGTCACGCAAAGCAAAAGGATTTTATGTGGCAAGGCTTTAACAGTCACGAGTAAAATTTAATTGTATCTTCAATCAAAAGGGATGGCGTTTTATTTATATATTTTTCGTGCTCTTCGTACTCAGAGCTGAATTGCTGACTACAACAGCATAGATGCCGATGTTAAAAGTGCAATGGCATGCAAAACAGAAATGGTACACTCCACTGAACGATGATTAACCAACAACCCTCGCATAGCATCCTTAATTCACAACCAAACCTTTTTGAATTTTTGCGTATTAGATTTTAGGCACAAGTAGCAAAAGGTAGTGATGTCGGAATTTAAATAAATTCACTTATTTTTCTCGAGTTCCTTCGTAATCGTCTACGATTTATTGAAATATATTCACCAGATAGATAGATAGATGTATACAGGTGTACATACATATGTAGGTAGATACTTACAGTGAAGCCACCTTGGTCACAAATATGAAAACGTAATTTAGCCATCAAAAAACAAGTGTGGATATCTAAGGATCGAGTCCTTTAGGGACTATACTCACCCGACGCCATCGTCCCACAAAGAAAGAACTCAACTCCCATATCCGAACCTTCCATTTGTCGCACAGTGTAATTAGTTTCTTCATAATTTAAATTGTTTTGTGCCAAATTTTTTTCAATTTGCATTATTTTACTAATTTCATACAAAATTCAAAATTTATGACATGATTGATTTCATTGAAACTGTAAAGATGTCAAAAGGATATTTTTTGCTTTTATCTCAATTCAATTTTAACAAAAGTGCTGCTGGCCAAATGCAAGAAAAACTGGCTACTAATATGTAAATTAAGTTTTTTACGCCTAAAAACGTCTCAAACTTTTCTATAGGTGCTAAAAATTATTATTTCGCATCATAAGGCTAATCATCTCTAGATTATGGTATATTTCGTGTGAAATTTCCGAATTTTTCCAAAGTTACAATGCCTTTTTATAAATATTATTATTTTTTCAATAAAGCTAACTAAATCGCAATAAGATACCTTCAAAATGCATAGAAAACAAAATAAAAATTCAGAAGATTTAAGCAAAATATCCCATTTAAAAAATTCAAATCTAAATTAGCTGCCTGTTTTAAATTATTTCAAATGGAAGGACTTAAATAAGTTCCATAGAAGGAATTTAAATTATTCGAAACAACTTTCAAATATTTTAAAGCACGAACAAAAGGCATTCATGCCGAGTATTTTAGCAGATTTAAATTAAAATAAAGAAACTTTTATTCAGAAAATTTACACACTCATGAAAGCAATAAAAAATACATATTACATACAGAAAAAAATTAAAAAAAAAAAATAACTACATAAATACTGCACGTATGCATATTAAGTTAGCTATTAGCTATATTTCTTAAAAACAAGCAACTTGAAATAATGATAGTATAGTACCTTTGTACTAAACGCGATTGATGGTAATGCAATTCAGTCTGATTTTTCAAAAAGCTTACGAATTTGTGTAATAACTTTAATGCCGCACTTGATATTACTTAAATATATGTATATGTATGTTCACTTGTAACCAATGTATATGTATGATTCACATTCATACAAACATACTTACAATATGTGTAATTAAAATTTTTATTTTGTAGCCTTTAGTGTCGATGTTAGTTCGAGATGATGAAATTGATGGCTTTTATCTGTGATTCATTATTTACGAACATTACCATTACATATACCACCGTAAGGAAAACAAGTAAAATTTTCTGGAATAAATTTTCAAATTTTTTACAAAAAATAAAATTGTTTCTAAAATTTCTTTATTTTTCCTTAATCTTCTGTATCCGCAAATATGCATCGTGTGCTTGCTGAACGAACTTCACATTGAAAAAAATCAAAATTTAGAGACGACGTATTTTCGGTTAACTATTGACCACTTGGTAAAAATGAAGATACATTTTTTTAAATTGGGTACAGTTAAAAGATACCGAAATAACAGACAAAATGTGTTTTTTTATATGACATTCTCCCAGCAATTGCGTGAATTGTATTTTTATCCATTGCAATTGAAATAATAAAATCTTTTACTTTTTATTATAAACAATTTTAAGTTATAATTTTTTTAATTGCGTTACTACAAACTTATACAAGTATATTCTTTAATTTTCAAAACCCATACGCCTTCGGTTATATTATAAACCATCAGTGCCTACGAACAAAGGCTAGCATATAGATAGTAGGTAAAAAAAAGTTCACTGAGGGCGCAGTAATTCGTAAAACAGATCCAAGCTGAGAAAACGAAGGGTAAACTCAGAACTAGCAACTCAAAAAATACTGTAGAAAGGCTAATGGCGTTCTTAATGGGCTCCAAAAAACAAAACAATTACGTTAGGTTGAGCACACGATCTCATTTTTCTGTAAATAGAAATTTATGATATTTTTAGTTATATATATTTCAAATGTAATGAGTGAAAAATAAATTTTTATATAGATTTTGGTCTGTTGGTTCAGAAAATGATACCCGTCATGTCTAGATTTCAAGAAACAGGGTTTTCATGTTATTGTCCTAACATTTACTTTTTCTCAATTTCTCCCAACACGCTTTTATGAATCTAATTATAAAAACTTATCTGCATTAATTTTGAAATTCAAAACTTTTACATTAGCGTAGATTTTCTTACTGTTGGAGGCAGTTATAGCCCATAAAAGGTATACGAAATCAAAAAATAGTTTCCCTTTTCAAACTAAATCTCCACGAGTAACGAATTATAAACGAAGATGATCTGGTGAACTTATTGTATATTTCAGGTGAATCCATTTGATGACCACAGTTTTTGGGCCCCTTATTTAAGACGCCCCAAAAATCTCCGAGTAACAAGTTTTAGCCCATATCATCGTGTAGAAGCTCCAATATCGAAATTTTAATTTAGAGATCGTTTTTCCCGAAAAATTTAATTTACGTTTATTGAATAAATTAATACGCGTATTAAATAAAAAAACTCAATAATTTAAAAGAGTCTCTACTTTTTCTGTTTAATTTTTTAATCGATTACTTAGAAAATGAGTTTCATGAAAATTGTGTGCGTTTTTTTTTGGCGAAATTTTTTTTCAAGTGCCTTTGTTCGCGGTAAACTTTCGAGCGCGCATCTTTCTTTTTATACACCGACGATATGTATAAGATTTATGAACAATCAATTAATCAATAACTGACGTTTTTACCCGGTTCTAAAAGAGCGCCCCAGTCGCTCCTCTGCTTTGCTAACTGGCTCCAGCTAGAGACACCAAGTGAAGCCAAGCCCTTCCTCTGCTACCACTCGCGGGTACCACGTCATATATTTTTCAGAGCTGAAGCATTTTCTTCAAAAATTTTAGTTCGCTGTACTATGTATGTCTACGAGTATGCCGCGGTAAAGCTCATCTAGCTCATCGTTCAATAGGCTGGGCTATTCGCCGTCGCAAAGACGTAAAGGTCCAAAAATCTGTCGGAGAATCTTTCTCTCGAACACTCCAAGGACCGTCTCATCGGATGCTGACAGTGTACATGCTTCAGCGCCACACAGTAACACGGGCATGATGATGAGGGACTTATAGAGCGTGGTTTGCGTTCGCCAAGAGAGGGTATTATTGCGCAGTTGCCTACACAGCCCAAAGAAGCACTTGTTGGCAAGAGAGATTCTTGACTGGATTTCGAGGCTGGCATTATTGTTGGTGTTAATACCAGGTTCCAAGCTAAACAAAGTCCTTTTGTTTGTTAAAATTGTAATTGTGCGCGAGCCAAGATTATATAATATTTTAATCTCTTCAAACTCTTCTCTTACTATGCAATAAAACTTCATATTCAAATTTCTTAAATGGCAAATAAAAAATGTATTTTGCCGCTCCTTACTATCTCGTATTTTCCGCTTGGATGACATCGATCTATTTTATCGTAATTTTTTGTATAATTTCCGTTTATTTTTCCGATTATGACATTTTTATTAATATTAACATTTTAACAAAAAACAAACAAAAACAAAAACACGTACATCAGTACATACTACATGCCAAGTACCTTGAAAGTATGAAAAGTATATTTAAGCTTACATACACACATGCATACATACATAGTATTACTGTAAATAAAATAAATGCCAGCACATTTCATATTTACATACATACATACATACATATATAATCACATTCATGCGAAGCTACCGCTAATTCCGCATAAGCGCAAAAATTAAATAAAGACCATAAAACTACATGCATATGTACAATTTATAAAAATTAAAACAAAAAAATATTTATGAAGAAAAAAAATATTTACCAAATTTGTAAGCTTATTTACATGCATAAAAATATATTGAATATACATACATAGGCAAAATTTACAAAAAATACGTATGGATTCTAAAAACCAAAAAACAAAACAAAAAAACACTACAAAAATTATAGCCACATCGCGATATTTTGCTTTCGAACTATTGCAACTTGTAAGCAAAACTTAAAAATAAATTACGCAAAAAATATAAAATAAGAAATGAACACAAATATAGAAGCGGACCGACAGACAGACAGATGACAAAATTAAATACAAATTAAACGCATTTATTACTGAAATATTGTCCAACAAAAACCAAATAAAAAAAAAATAAAAATAAAAAACAAACATAAAAAACTACATAAGGGAACAAAACTAACTAACTACGAAGCCGAAGATACACTGAAAATTTATATGAAGTTGTTAAAGTTTTTAAGATTAACTAATAAAACACACACACTAAAAATAAATACGTGACATTATTTTTAAGCTCTCATATGCAATGACAACTGCAATCAAAAAAAAAGAAAAAACAAAACAAAACAAAAATCAAGCAAAAACACGGCAAATAGTTATGTAATATGTTAGAACAAAAATTTATTGAATGTACAGTGAAAAAGCCAATGAAAGCATTCGTTACTTAGCCTCTTAGAAACATATCAATGAAATGAACGAATAAAAACTAAAACAAAAAAAGGTTATTTAAATAAATGTGTGTCAAGCTAATTGTAACAAAAACACCACACACACACATACATACATATGTAAATAAATCACTTGTTTAAAACACACAATTTAGTTAGCAATTGCGAAAAGAATTAGCCAATGTGATTCATGCGAGATTATTTTTTATAATTTTTTTAAATTGAACTTATTTATGTATTGAGTGTGATTTTATGTTCATTTCTATATTAGGGTGCACCACACGTCATGTAAAAAAAACTTGGTACATTGTTTCCATCGTAATTATAAAATTTACTATATTTTAAGACAACCGTAAAAACAAATTTCGGAAACATATTAAGATTTACGTGAGCTAGATCGTTTTGTAATTAGCTGAAAAATGGAGCCTTTTAGGAAATAAAAACAGTTTTCTAAAAGATTTTTTTTTTTGTAATCACCTGAGATGCTAGAATAGTTTAAGCTTAAAAGGTATGCAAAAAAATTTAATTTTTTTTATGAATATGTGTTGATATTTGCGAAAAAAAATTGAGCATAAATTGGTGTAACTATAATGAAATACAAAAGGTAAGAAAATGTCATTCCTATTAAAAATCTAAATCGGTCAAGTCTTTTCATAAATCAATTTTCCAAAACAGCTGAATACAACATCGAAATTCTCATTGCATATTATGATTCCATTGAAAATTTTCAATAGTAATTTTTTGAGTTGACAGTCGGATTCTTAAATTGGAAATTGTTTGAAAATGTAACAGCAACGGTAGAAAATATAGCTGCTATTTCGGAGAGCACCATATCTCCTCATCAGATTTCTTTCTAGACTCTGCCCGGGCTTGAAAAAAGGGCCTGATTCTTGCCAAGCAAGCACGCAGCCTGATGAGAGGGTATGGTGATCTCCGAAATAGCAGCAATAATTGCTACCGCTTTAACTGTTGCTGCCTCTTTCCAATACTGCCCACAAAAAAACTGCACTACTGCTCAAAAAATTATAGTTGGATATTTATAAATAATATTAGGAAAATAAATTAAAATATGTCATTTTTTGTAATATCGGAGGTGATTTGTTTTCAAAAAAATTAAAAAATAAAACTGTCATTATTCATAAAAAAAACTTATTTTCATGCTAACGTATAGCTTAATATTTTTCCGAAATGATCCATTAGAATATAGTATATCTAATGATTTTTATAACTCCGTTAGATTTTCTTTTATATGTAAAGTGATGCACCATAATGTGCATATGTTTGCATCGAGCCTAATAATAAGTTTTAAAATCTTAAATATATGCGCATAGCTTATCGGATTGTTAGCTCAGGCTAAGTTTCACGTTACCCTTCGCTGTATAATGCGTTCTGTGTAGATAGCGAAACTGGACGATAAGTAAAGTCGGAATTTTAAAGCCCTCACGCAATAGGATTTTTCTATGAGAAAAAAAAGATTGTTTATCAAAAAATATTTACAGCTCTCAAAGCTACATATTTTAAATGCTAAAAAATTAAATTATCCAATTGTTTATTTAACAATTTTTTTAATATAAAAAGGCAAAACTCTACCCAAATCGAATTTTTTAATAAACAATTGCGTATTATTTTTTGTAGCCTACTGAATTGAAAAATATTGATTTTCAAAGATTCTTTACCACTTTTGCCAAAACATAAAAAAAGAGTCGAAAGTCCTCCGCAAAACGGGGAAATCTAGATTTCAATAAAATCTCAAAAAAGAAGTATCTCTGGTTTACACGGAAATTGTGCTTCATTAAAAAGTGTTTTTTAGGTTGCGGAACACGAAAATGAGTTTCATTTATTTTTCCAAACAAGCGTTTTCGAGATGTGGGCAAAACTCCTGTTTTCAAGGTCCTTTTGCAGTTATTACCAAAATCCGCCAGAATAGCTGGTTTACTTTTGTGTAAGTAGGAGTAGCATTTCAGAGCTTCTTCGAAAATTGTTAATATTTATTCACTCTTTTTAGTAGATCAACTTTGTAAAAATAATATTTAAAAATGTTTTGTTAAAAGAGAATTCCAATACGAAAATGTGGAGTATAAGTACGCTTAAATTTGATAAAATTTTTAGAAGTTTTCACAAATTAAATGAAAGCGGCCGATATAAATTTTTGCTATATTCACTTTTTCAGTTGAAAATCTGCCAAAAACTATTAATTTCACGGCGAAACAGACAGAATGTTCATTTGATTTTGGTAATATTACATTTTACATGGATTTTGGTCCGCTGATTCTGCAAATGGCACTCAAATTTCTCTATTACGTCTAGACTTTGAGATACACGGTGCTGAAGTTTTTGCTAGGTTTGTCCAAATGTTTCCCAATACTAAAACCTTCTATACAAAAATAACTGAAACTCATCGTCGTGTTCAGCGACCCAAAGTTAGTATAAAAAAAAATACGCGAACAAAATTAGAGGACGCAATTCTGGAGAAGTTTTTTGATATCGATCTAAAACACAAAATCGTAATGGAGCTAGAATTCAGCGTACTAAGAATGTCTGATCTATATTTGATTCGTCTAAAATGATCCCCTACTGAAAAGACTGCATAACCAGGGGATACAGTCATTCACACAGTATTACTAGTTATGGCCTTATTTGCGGAATTGAGAAAAAAAACTTATTCGATTTAAAAGTGCATTTATCTTGATTATATAAAGTTCTGAATTTAACGATCTTATTTTCTTAGAACCTTTGCGTTTAATATTCATATATAACATGTGTTAAACTATGGTATTGGTCATTAGAAATGGTTGTAAAAAAATGTATGTATATATATCCACCGCTTAGCTTGAAAGCTTGCCTTGAAAATATTTTAGGATCAGACACATTTCCACCCTAGCCACGCACCGAAATTGCCAAATTGTTTTTTGCTTCATAACTTTTTTTATTTATGGCCTATTTTTTAGTAACGTATTGTACATTTATTTTCTTTAAATATCATGTAGACCTCAAGTACCTTCTGCGAACAGTAGTTTTAGTTTCCATAAAACGGAATATATTCATAAATAAGTGATGAATGCAAAAACATTCCAGTAATTTTTAAAATTAATATAACTCGCTTTAGGGAGGAATTCCGCTCATTTTTATCAGCCGCATTATTTAAATTTTTTTTAAATTATTTTAGATACTATGCCTCGTAGCAATTGTATCTACAAAAATACATACTTATATAAGCGTATACACACACACACACACTTGTAAATATATATTTTAATATCGATATTTTTTCTATGATTTAATCTCGTATTTGTAAATAGCAAACGATTTTGCTCAGTAACACACAAATTTACTTATTTACTACATCAAACACACAAATACACGCACAGGGTGCACTGAACTTCGTGAACTAGTAATAAGGATATTTATATGTACATACTATATGCATTTTTAGAACATAATATATTATTGCTTATTATGTTTCATTCAAGCTGATAAAGTTAAAGTAAAACTCGTTCAACTGTAATTGCATCAAATTCATGGCAAAAAAAAAACAAAAAAACAAAGCATCAAACTTTCTATTGTATGTAGTTTGTATATTATTGTCCTTGTAAGCCACATGCAACAATGTAGTTATTAAGGAAGAAATAAATTGTTAAAAACTAATCAGTTAATATAAATAAAATCAATGAGATATAAATAAAATAAATTGAAAAAATATAGTAAGAACTAAAACGAAATTTAAAGAATAAATTGAAATGAATAAAAATAAAATATGAATCGAAATTGAACAATTATTTTAATTCTT
The DNA here is from genome assembly GCA_951828415.1 of Anomoia purmunda. NCBI lineage: Eukaryota > Metazoa > Arthropoda > Insecta > Diptera > Tephritidae > Anomoia > Anomoia purmunda. The sequence continues at coordinate 25,914,782 of OX639996.1, read as the reverse complement.
ATTATACATATATCGGGTGGTTCATTTTGAGGTACTTTTTCAGTAGGGGTTTTATGGCATATCACGCGTGCATACTGCAAATTGCCATGGCACGACGTAATGGCTACGACAATAAGCAAAATTACCATATTTGGATTGAAGAACTGCTCGAAGAAGTGCAAGAGTAGGCATTGCTTCCAAAAAAACAACATCGGGTTGGTGTGATTTATAGCCTGACGGAAGCACCGGTAAATATTTCTTCGAAATTAAGCTAATAATCTTTTGGTTTCACAACGCGTGAAACTATAGCTTTATTGCTTGAATAATTCGGTGAAGAGTTGATTTCATACTCCAGTACAGTTCAATACGAGCCTAACCCTGAAAGTCACCAAAATCGACTATTAAACGGCATTCTTTTTTTTTTTTTGATATCAAACTATTATTTACAAAACTTGACTTTTATTGAGGTAAAAAAAAGTTGCAAGATAAAAATTCCGTCAAGTAGTTTTGATTTGGCGATAATTTTTATTGACATTGAGTGTGATTTAAAAACTATGTTTCGACTACATTCTTTTGGATTGTGGTACAACGATGAGAATTAGGGGCACAGGCAGTTGATTGGAACAAATAGCAAACTAATACCGAGAGCGATAGTTTGCAGTGACAGCCAAGCTTCAAGAAACTAAACTCTGTGTTGTGGACTCTGTTAGAAAATTGAATAAGCTTGAACTCAAGTCTTTCTGAAAAGAACGGACTGATTGATGGCAAAATTCCCTCTTAGACAGAGAGGGAAGGAGTTACGAGCCGTGGTTGGGTTGTTTACAGGACACAATCCATAGGGGCAACACATGGTCACCATGGGAATTTTCGATGACACGATGTGCACATCTTGCCCGGAGGATGACGATAGTGCATTTCCTCTGTATCTGTCCTGTTTTTACTATACTGAGGTGGAGCGTATTTGGGTCAGATATATTAAAAATGGGAAACGTGCATTCACTATCTCTTGACAAGCTTTTCAGATTCATCAAAGGGTCGGGAAAATTTCTCTAGGGAATATGAAGTCCCATCCCGATCTTTCCCCATATCCTTTTCCCCTATCTCTCATTCTCTTCATCCTTGCCAGGCCTTAAGTGTAACGAGCCTATCTCAATTCCATTTTAAGTACAGATTAACTCAAAGGCAAAGCTTGCAATGCCTTCATTCAACTTTTGGTAATGAAGCAGCTTCAAAAATTGTTGTTTATGACTAGTTTGGAGAATTTAAACTTAGACGCGTCAATCTCAGGGACGAATTACGGGAACGTCGTCTATCAATGGCTGCTGTTGCAGCAAACATCGATACTATGTACTGCTGACAGCTGACGAAACTTGGATCTAAGCATATGAGGCCGAAGCAAGACACCAAATCTAATAAAAATTATTCGTATATGTAGCAGTTATAAAAAAAATTATCGCTTCTTATTCCGTAAAACTGGGTCAGTTGCTACTTTTCCTCTTGAGTATCGAAGAAAAGTCAATGGTGAGTAGTATACAATACTCTGGTTGTGCGAAGTCATCGACAAAATCAGAAAAAATATCAGTAAACGTTGCATCACCCTTCACCACGCCAATTTATCGTGTCGCCACTATTTATATGTTTGGAATTAATTGAAGGTTAGCCTGAATTAACCTTGTAACCGCTAATTAAATTATAATATTTTCTCTAACAGAAAATTTGCTTACAACGTTATTTGAGGCGACCCTACAAATATAGAATCATAGGTTTTTCCCAAATTGAGAATCATAATTATTGCAGCACTGAATAATTACTCACTAAATACACTGGACGGAGGAGCATACAGATATTTTAAACCAATTTTTCTCAGCAGATGGACTTCTCATATTCAAAAGTATCACAATTTCTTGATTTATCTAGTTTTTTCCCGAAGACAAGCATATTAAAAGTAAAACTTTTAAAAAATTTTGAATTAATAAAACAAATGTTTGAAAGCTCTGTCGTTCTCTAAATGTTACCTTGAGTTTACACGAAACAAAGAAATTGAGAATAGGTATTAGTTCTCATAGAAGAGAATGTTTCAATATTAACTAGTAATTTTTCTATTTGATGTAAATCACGAAATTCCCGGGAAACGACATTGCGGCAGTTGCCAAAAAGTTAATTCTTGTTCTCTTTTTTGATATTTAATACGAATTTCGATACGATACGATTCCATATCGGTGATTTCCCGTTTCGAAACTCTGCACGAGAAATTTTTTGGGTACTAGAACCCCAGTATCGTAGTGGATAATATTTGGTTATGACTCAGGTTTGAAATGTTAAATTGGGGGCACAAAAGTGCCAAAATTAGTCAAATATAAAATAAATGCAATGGACCGGAATGGATAACAATTATTCGAGACTGGAATCTTTACTTTCAACATGGTCCTTGTTCAAACACTTTCAGAAAACCAGGAAGATAATATCTTATTCAGATCAAAACTTAAACTTTTAATTATCGCAATTATCGTAATTATCTCTCCAACCCACCTAATTTGGCTAGATTTCGCTTGCGCGAAAAAATGTCACACTCGTTTGTTTTCACTTTCTATTCACGTTCGAATTGGAAAATTCACGACTTCTTTTCTTAACATTCCACACGTTCGCTTATGGCCGTCCTTCTTAGTTTCTCTATCATTCACTACACTCAAAGGAATAAACAATATATGGAGTTCTTGTATTTGTAATGATGCAAGCACCTAATATGAATTGTAATCCACAAACCGCGGAGTGGACAGCAATAATTAGTGGTGAGAATTAACTTCGATTTTAGATGATAAACTTTTGGTTTGGACATGGTAAAACGTTTTATAAGAAATTGTTACTAAACTAAATTTTTTATTTAGTATTGATATTTTTAGTATCGAGTCTTTTTGAAACGATGTTTAAGGGTACCCAATTAAATATTGAAGAGAACAAGCGCAGTTGAGATGCTGATGTGTACAAAAACCAAATTGATATTAACACTACCCTTGCACTTTTTTTAAATTACTTATACACTGAATATTCTGTAACATTATTTCCTAGTTTCTGATTTTTCAAATCTTTTGAATTTTCCTAAATTTACTTCACTTTGTTAATTCCAAATTAGTTATGATCAGCTGCGCTGCACTTAAAACGTTTTTCCACTCAATCATGATTTAGGCCAATGGCCGAAAACTGATGAAAATTCAGAAACTTTGTGATCTCAGGATACAATACAATATTTTGAGCAGTTAAAAAACGAATGAAAAAGTTGTACTTTATCACATTACTTACGGCGACGATTCAATTGTACTGTTCGTTATATTATACTCACTTAAATTCATATCCATATAGTAGTAATATCAAGGAGCTCTTAAACTCACATATTATTTTCTACTTTTACAGCATCACATAAAAAAGTTTTAAACTATTGCTCGCTTTGATTCTTCCATTTCACAACTAATTGTAAATATCTATTTCTAATTGCCATTAGCTAACCTAAGACTACAGTGGCGTTTCAGCCAACGCCTTAGTAATTAAACATTTAACACCGTAACGCCCAAAATATCCTCCGGACATGCTGTCATAAAGTAGCAGTGTCGCAAAATTCAAGGCGCTTGACCAAATCACTAGATGGGTGTGCATATTAATTGCATTTTAAATAATTGCAAGTCTACTTTCATTCCAAGGCAATAATTAAACAATTAATATTGTAAATGAAAGCCTGCGTTGTACACATCCATTTGATTGCGAAAAGGTGGTATTTAAGTTGAGGCATGCAGCATTTAATGCCACATATGTATGTAAGTGATTCAGTTAGAAAGTTGTTTCTTTTTATATCATAACGCAAGGATGCTATACAATGTGGCAGAAATCCGTAAGCATAATTACAATTCGATTAAAGTGCTATTTAGAGTGTCCTTTGCTTTGGGTGTAAATTTAACGGCGCCAAGCAAATTTAAAGATTGCTTAAAAATGTGAGTGAAAGCATTTTATTTAATTTCAAATATTTATTTTTATATATATATTTATTTTTTTTCATATTTTTTTGCGCGTTAAAGTATCAATGTTATTTTGGTGGTGGTCAGTATTCTATCCTTTTATGCCCATTGGTGCTACCTTATGCGACATTTGGAGAGTATCCCGCTCATAGCTGAGGTTTGTTTACGAATTGCATATGCATATCCGCATTAGGGTGTCTCACCACAAAAAAAAGTTGCAGGTTTTGTATCGGATTTATGAAATATATTGTGTTCGTACCAAATATTTCGGAAAAATATTAAAATTTACGTAAGCTGGGCCGGTCTTAAAATACCTCCAAAAAAGGAGTTTTTTGTGAATAAGCAGAAAAAGTATATTTTTTTTTAAACCCACCTGAGATGATAAAACAGTCAAATTGTAATAGGTTTGCAAAGAAATTTTAAAAATTTCAAAGAAATCATAATAATGAGATTGTAGAAACAAAATTGGGACGTGAATGGATTTGTTTGTAAAGAATTAAATAGGGTTATAAAATATAAGTCTAAATCGGTCTAGTTTTGTCTGAGTTATTTAAGTTTTTCTTAAACAAATCTGAGTTAATTTTTTAGAAAAAATATTTACAAAAAAAAGTTGTTTTTTTTTTACAAAAATAAACCCTTTCTGCAGGCAATTTCAAATCAGTCCGGCTCTGCTAAATCTTAATTTTTTCCCCGGAGTATTTTGGTTGGTGTTTTAAAATATAATGAATTTTACAATTCCGTTCGAAAAACAGTAAAGATTTAATTTTTGAATGTGGAGTTATGCACCCTAATATACATGCACACATATGTATATATATATGTATCAATCTTAATCTTCATTAGTATCATTTAAAATAATTTACACTTTCTTCACAGACCGTTTGTACAGCATTACAAACTCTCATTGCCCTCGTCAAAATGGTATATTTCTTCTTCAAGCAACGCTCGTTCTACCGTTTATTGGATCAGGCTCTAACGCATAAACTAATACGAAAAATGGAAATATTTCAATGCGGTTAGAAATCAGTCTCACTCTTTTCTGTTGCTCTGCGGCAGTTTCACGTCCGTTTTTTTTTTCATTTTTTATTTTCTATTGATGTAGATTATCCCATAAAATACCAACTAAAGCAGGATATAGATAATATTATGAATGGAATTTGGCGCAATACTCGCCGGCAATTATGGTTTTATTTTTGCTGTTGTATGGCCACCATGTGCAATTACTTTTTTTATGCCGTCTTTGTAAATCTTTACCATCAACTAAAGGAAACTCCCAACTATGTACATATATTACGTAAGTACTGAACGATATTAGTAATTTTGAATTTATGCAGATGATATTGAGGAAGCCTTAAGGTCGCTGAATGACTCGTAAAGAATCGCGACTAGTTCCAGAATTTCAGTATCGTACCGAAATTTCTGAAGTTCATATCAACTAATATCAGTATTTTCGGTACTTACAATAATTTTTTTTCAATAAAAGGTTTAAGTGTAAGTGTGTACTGTACTCTATCAAGAATAATATAATAGAAGATTTCGCCTTCCGTGGACCTCTAGTCCTCCCTTTGCCGATTTGGCAGCGTCCACCCATTTGTTGATGAAATAAAATACTTTTTCTTTTGTTTTACCCAAACAATGCTAAAAAAAACTTTAGATTTTTTTACATTCCCGCACGCCCTCTCTTTGAGAGAAAACTTTTCGCTTACGCTTTAATTACCGAGTCTGTACGGGTCATTGTTTGCAAACTCAGCATTTTCACGGGGTCATCTTTGATCGCGACAAAAGTTAAATAAATATAAAAAATCAGAAGGAATAATGTTAACCATTATTACATTATGCCGTTTTAATTTATTGCTCCTTTCAACAGCATTTATTCCACGTACAGTTGAGTCTCTAAAAAAGCAACCAAATTATTCCAATGATGGTTGCAAGTAGAAAAAATTTTAATTTATTCGACAGATTTAAAAAAATAAAAGTCAATTACATATTATTGATAACGTACCTTGATCGTGTACCTTCAATTGCTGAATCAATTGGACCTTTCAAGCGAGTAACGCGCGGTCTTTATGCAAAATTCGTATCAGGCTGGTGCGTGTTGAGCTCGATGGAGAATCGATGTTTCAGGATTAAGTCGCACACTCTCGGCCACGACATCCACATTCTCATCAGTGCGTACCGCCCGATGGCTGGACAGTCTCGATTAAATGGTGTTGGTAACCACATCAACCTTGTGTTAATCTGGGTATCCGATCACACGAGAGTACATAGTATGTGATATCTGACCATTTGGTTAGAGACGGATCTGACCATTTATTCCTCGACCCGCGACCAGTTATAGCACTCCTATCTAGAAAATTTCGCTTACATGATAATCCCATTTGCCCTTCCTATATTGAAGATACTATGCGAGCAGAAAACTTTTTGTGCGTCTCCCAGCATTTGCATAGATTATATAGGAAGTCTTTGGCAGCGACGTGTTGAGAGAGGAACACTCGACATAGATAATATAATACGAAACTCTTTGCTTCGTGATAGCGCTATCAAAATGTGCGTTTTTTATAACATTTTTCAATGGTGCCACTATTACGAGAACGCATTGTGGGCATCATCAGCTGTTCATCGGTCCCCTGATTCGGTTTTGTTTGCAGCTAAAACAGCGAGTTCAGCGGACGCTCTCAGGAGACAAATGAGAGAGTTTTATATCATATTAATTCAATTCATTCTTAAATCGTCAAGATTTCAGAAAGATTAAAAAGGAGCTTAAAAACAGAAAAATTCTTGGTAGATAGTTTTGTACGGTTTTCTCAACATGCCTTGTTTTATGTTTAGTTCCAACAAAAAAAATACTTCAAGTTAATACAGAAATCGCGAAATCCAAACTACATATAGCACTGTCGTCCATGAAAAGTTAAAAATTAGGAGATTATTCCTTTTTTTAATGACAACACTATATTAAGATAAATGATATTGAAATTATTATTCGTGAAATTTATTTACTAACAATTATATATTAATATTACTGTTTTTCTTTCATAGCATTCCCTGCTCTATATGCAGTTTGGGAAGACAAGGGCATGACATTCCCTTATTATCATTTACAAATTTTTATTAGCGGCTGTTCGGTGTATGTAGCTGGAATGTGTGAGTACTCAAATAATTCGATATATTAGGTACATATATCTACATACAAAATATGTGTGAATCCATGGCATTCGACCAATGGGTGGAATTGGATTTTTGGAATTTCGATTTGGATAAATTTTGATCAGAGCAAAGGCAAAAAAAAAATTAAAAAAACAAAATATTCGAAAATTTAAATTTTTAGCATACCCTGGGTCTTGGAATATCTCGAAAAAATTTGTACTACAGAAATGGTTCTGCCTTCGATTTAAAGGTGATATTTGGGGCTATAAAAATAAATATACTTGAAAATAAAACAATCCAGAATTTTGAAATTTTAATAACCAAATATATCAGCCATATATTAAATATTTTGCATTCGATATAAATAATACTTTTTTATTCAATGCCCCAAACTGATCTTAAAAATTTAAAAAATAATGATCAAATAATCAAAGTCATCTATTAATTTGTACGCTCTGCTTTCTTTCATACAATACTTCTAACGGATCTTAATACTTTCAAAAGTCCGTAAAAATGTAGAGCATTAAAAAAAACTCAGTTTAAAGTTTTTACTCAATTTTTTTTTATTCAATGTCCCTAAATGATCATAAAAATTTCAAAAGTCAGTAAAAATGACGATTAGCAAAAAACAAGCGGCAGTTTAAAATTTTAATAATGAACAAAAGCTAAGTAATCTATTAAATTTTTCGCTCAACTTTTTTTTGTACGTGAACAATACCCCTAATCGATCTTCAAAATTTAAAAAATCTGTAAAGCCGTACCGAAATAAGATAAATTTGAATTCGGAAATTTTAATAATCAAAAAATCTAGTCATATACATACTATATTAAATATATATTAAATATTTTGGCTCAATTTAACCAATTTTTAAGGGCCAGTTTTTCAGTGAGAATTTTTTTCTATATTTAGATCAGTAGCAGGCAAACCCGAACCCACACACACGAACATATTTTATGCTTGCCGATCATAAGATTATGGTCGGCCTCGCCAGCTGGTTAGTTAAACTCAGTTTAAACGCGCTACATTGACGGTTTAAACTCGCATTGAGAAACTGCTACTACAATTTCTTAAATTCAATTTCTTCCCAAGATATTCATATATTTTCGAGATATTCAAAAAATATACTTGGAAGGTCCGTGAAATGGTAAAATTTGAAATGTGGCATAACTTTCGAAAATTTTTTTTTCTTTTTGTACAACTTTTTTATAAGTTAACTGTAAAGTTTTGACCACAGTTCATCCAAATTAATAAATACTTATATCAACCTACATATGATTTAAATGGATCAGTTGTTTGCAAAATAAAGCTTCAAAAATAATTTCTAAAACTGATCGTAAAAGTCACTGTCAATAACTTAATATGACACAAATGAGACATACGAGATTAAAATATACCAGAGCCTAAACAGTTCTTCTGAACTCCAAAAATATTTCGAAACTTGCATATATAGTGCCTGATAAGAGTCTAGTCTCTCCGAAAACTTGTTGTCTATTTTATCTATTTGTCTGTAAAAAAAACTAATTCAGGAAAATCTTTTCACAATTCTGGGTTCTCTTCTTAATACAAATTACGGTTACAAAAAATCAATAAATAAATATTCGGCAATTACTTTGAGGCTTTAAGATAAACGTGAAATTTCTTCATTTAAAATTAAGTAATCAAAAATTGTAATAAATTTCATACTTATTTACATTTACATTTTTTACAATTATTTAGGTGCTGTGGCTTTTGATAGCGTATTTATTGTGTTATGTCAGCATGCTGTCGGTTTGGTGCAGGTTTTCAATTTGATTGTGGAGCGATCAACCTCTCCGCTCATACCTCCCGCGAAACGTGTTGAGTATCTACGCTACACGATCGTCACATATCAACGAATAGTTTTGTAATTGAAATACATTTAAACCGTTTATTTATTTAATTTGATTTTAAAAATTCTACACAGATACGTGCAACAAATTCAAAGCATTTTCCGTCATATCAGCTTGTCGCAATTCGTACTCAGCTTGATTGAATTTGGTTTTATACTATTCGAAATGAGTTTTGGATTAGTAAGTAATGAAAAATGAATAATATTTGCAAATTACACAATTGTAAAAGTTGATTTTGTCATATATCTTGAAATCTCAAGGAATCTAGCGTCACAATCGCCATACGAATGATAATGTATTTAATGGCAGCGGGAACTGAAATCAGTATTTATTGTTATAATGGCCAACAGCTAACGACAGTGGTAAGCAGAAGCAAAGTCTTTTGTAAGTGATTTTTAAAATATTTGAATTTTCAATTAGAGTGAACAAACTCCCAACGCATTTTACCAATGTAAATGGTATGAAGAAACTAAAACATTCAAACAACTTCTACGCATGATGATCATGCGAACTAGTCGCTATTTTTATATGGAAGTTTCATGGTTTACTTTAATGAATTTGGCTACATTGATTGCAGTAAGTTAGTTTATTTTAAATTATTGGGAAATGTATTGTGTGACATAAGTGAATTCTTTTTACAGTTAATTAGAATGAGTGGCTCTTACTTTTTGTTGCTGCGTAACATTCAAGAAGTTAGTGAATCTTAATTTAAGATCAAAAACGAAAATAAAGATCCGTTGGATGTAAATAAAAAGAAGCAGGCTGTGTCAGAGACACGGCCATTAAGTTTAACGTAGAATACGCCATCCGATAAGACAGAAAACATATGTAACAATAAATGATGAATAATACAAGCAAATGAATTTCTTTATTTGATAGTTACTTTGGATGATATACATACATAAGCTTATGATAGGAAAAATAGGATAAAAATGTTTTTAAATTATCAATTAAATTTCTCGCAAAAACGAAGTCAATGGCTGTTATCAATAGAAAAGATAAATGATAAATAACATACGCGAATCAATTTTATTATTTTTTTTGCAGTGCTTGGCAGCGTTTTCTCTTCTTTTACTCTACTTTAACTTGCCCGCCTAAAATTATGCAATACAAAGAAAGGGCTGCACGAGTACATTTAAATCGCCCAACAGCAAACACTCAACCAAACACCACACACATATTTGTGTGCATGTGTTTATACAATTTTCATTTGAGAAATTTAAATATTAGGAAGATATCAACCAACATGAAATGTATGTCAAACGAAAGCTAACATCTTCATTTGACTACAAAAAAAAAAAAAAAAAAATTAATCGAGCCGTTTCCTTATAATTAAAGAAATAGAGATTACAACAATATAAACCTGACATTGGTGTCCATACCGTAAGGTAAGACGTATTCTACGCCAATAAGCATTTGATTGAAATCGGTGAAGAAGCCCACTCGATTTTCTTTTTCTTGAAATAGAATATACATATGTGTAAAACAAGCGATGAGTTTTTTTTTTATTTATAATTATCAATACTTTTCGCTAATTTCACTGGTAAGTATTTGGTCAGTAAGAAAATTTAGCGGAAGAGCGCTACACGAAAGGATTACCTAAAACGATTGTCATTTTGGTTAACTATTTCTCCCTTTTGGTTGAAAGTACCTATGCATTTCAAGCCAATAACAAACGAGCATTGATTATAAAAAGATATTCGTAATTTGACGGTTCTCTATATGGGAAATCGTTATAGGGCGGCCGCTATATGTATTTACAAATATAGTGTACATTATAGTAATTATTTCATTAAAAAAAAAAATATGAGTATGCAGTTCTATAGCCCATATATTCATAGTTTAATAAAGTGTAAGTTTTAAGAGACTAAAAATTTGTGTTGATTTTTAATCATCTTTTGTCTGGCGTTGCTGTTTCTTTGTTACAACTTGGCTCAAACCGAAGGAGCGGATAGATCCGTTGCACGGACATAGGATATGTTTTAATCCGCTAAGTAGCGCATCAACCGAGATATTTATAACATATTTATTAGCCGTTCATATTTGACAAAATTTAAAATCACCGCTAGATGGCGCTAAAGTCGAGTTAGTGGAAGATGTACAGTCCGATTTTGATGATATTAGAAAGGAATGCTGCAGGTATGATTGAAGATGCTGTTTCGAAAAGTGAAGCGAATGATCGCAACACCGCCAAAAAAATATAAAAAAATAAATTGGTATTATACATAGCTCTGATTTCCGCTTGGCTATCGGAGTAAATATTCACGTCCCATACAGAGGTCGCACTAGTAAGCAACCATTCACCTGAAACAAGCTGCAGTGATCTGGTAGTCTAAATTTCGTTCTTCCTTAGAGGGAGTGGCGATACCAAAGTAACCCTTGAGAGCCATGATGGGCACACAATGATCCGTTGTGGCGGGAATGAAATCGAAATCTTGTATAATCCTCGAGTGAAATTTATGTCCAATATCTCCCTACCTGACGGCGACCTGGGCTGCCAGGATTTTTTTGTTAAGTATTTCACGTCGCTTTGAATGTTTCTAAATTCTTCAAAATCATAAATACAGCTTTCCCACAAGTATTGAATAGGCAGTATCGGTAGAGCAAATACAATAATCGCAAGTATTTGGTGTTTGCCTTAAGACGTTGAATTATCAATAAAAACGGGCACACAACAAGACAAAAACACCAATAAATAAAAACTAAAATATTTAATTGAAGTTTTACTCTCTTTACCGGAAAAAAATCAAATTATCTACTTATGTTCGTTCAATGTACTTTGACTACAAATAATTGGAATTTCGGATTGCAGATCTGATACCTTCGGTAACCTATAAAGTGTTATTGGTTTTTTTTTTATTTATATAATTTACTATACAACTAAATAACAAAACCCACAAAAAATTTGATTTACGGTGCTTATTAAGGGAAAGTTTGTTTATTAAATGAATAAAGTTAATTTAAAAAACCATAGTAACCAAAAATTAAAAATATTAATTTAGTTTGTGAGGTAGCGAATTGGTTATTAAACCAAAAAATCTTTGTATTATATAAAATTATGTAATTGAAAAAAAAAATAAGTATGACAAGAAATTGCAAAAAGATTGCGGTCTAGCCATATTGACTGGGTTGGTAGTGGCATTTCACTCCCGTAAATATGTAAAATCTAATACAAACGACTAAATAACAAAACCCACAAAAAAAAATATTTTATTTTAGGTGCGGGGTATATTAAATAAAGTTAATTTAAAAAAATAATAACCGAAAATCAAAAGCAAAAAAAAAACAAAAAACTAACTTAGTGAGGTAACGAATTCGTCATTAAACAAAAAAATATTTGTATATAAGTTAAATTTTATTAAAACAAAAAAAATGGTAACACGAAAAATCACAAAAATATTGTGGTCTAACCATATTGACTGGGCTGGTCTGGTAGTGGCGTTACGCTCCTATAAGATTTGTATACTTTACACCGAACATTATCGGGTAATAGTTATTTTTTTATATGTATTTATTATAACTGTACTTCTAAATAACAAAACCCACAAAAAAATTAATTTCTTATTAAAGGAAAATTGGTTTTTTAAATAAATAAAATTTATTTAAATAAATAATAACCAAAAATTAAATTATCTAAAACAACAAATTAACTTAACTTGTGAGGTAACGAATTCGTCATTAAACAAAAAAATGTTATATTAAAACAAATAACAAATTCGTAATCCTAAAATTGCAAAAAGATTGCGGTCTAACCATATTGACTGGGCTGGACTGGTGGTGGCGTTTCGCTCGTATAAGATTGGTATGCTTTACGCGGAACATTGTCTGGTAATAGTTATTTTTTTATATGTATTATAATTGTACTTCTAAATAACAAAACCCACAAAAAAATTAATTTCTTATTAAATGAAAATTTGTTTTTTAAATAAGTAAAATTAATTTAAATAAATAATAACCAAAAATTAAAATATCTAAAAAAAAAAACATAAAACTAACTTAGTCTGTGAGGTAGCGAATTCGTCATTAAACAAAAAAATGTTTGTATGTATATTTATATTAAAACAAAAAAACAAATTCATAATCCTAAAAAATTAACTTATATAGTAATTTAGTGAATTGTTTATTAAACAAAAAAATGTTTGTATGTATTAATATTAACAAAGCTAATTGAAAAAAAATAGTAAGTATGACAGGAAATTGCAAAAAGATTGCGGTCTAACCATATTGACTGGGCTGGTAGTGGCATTTCACTCCGGTACGCTATCCCACTACTGCCTACCACGGGAACTCTTGGCTGCTGGTTTTCACCCCTGGCCCGGTTCATCCCTCCTTAGCCAACCTGAATGTCTAGGACTCCTCCTTGACACCCATATTGATGGCAGGCTTAGTGCGGACGTTCCGTCAACATGAACTGGTCCACCACACAGGACTCCCGGCCTCAGGCCATTCCACAATCCGACCTCACAGAAGCGTGATTACAGAAGATGCCAACCTTCCAGTCGAAAGCAGACGGTTCAATTTGTCTACTTAAGCAAACGCTTCACTCTTTTGTTATTACTCGCATTAGGTTATTCTCAATGTTGCTTTGCTTTGCCTCTTTCAGCTATCTACATACATATGTATGTACCTACTCGCTGTCTCTTGCCATATTTGTAGCTATTTTTAGAATTAACAGCTGCGCATTGAGTACACGTTAATTCATGTATACTGCCATACATAAGAGTACAATTTTACACACATACATATGTACATACATACATACCTGCATCTGTTTGGTGGATACATTTGTACAATTCGAATTAATTACATTAATTATTGTTTGAAAATGGTATATATTGAGAAAATCATTATTTAAAAAAAAAATAGTTGATATTAAAAATGGAAAAAAGGAAATATGGAAACAAATTTACCGCCGTTCCCGCACTGGGATTCGAACTCAGGACGTCGAAAATCTCAATATTCCTTCAAGCAGACCGCAAAAAATATTAGAAATATTAGAAATATTAGTATTATTGTTACTAATTATTTTATTTATTTATTTATTGTGGAAATTTAATCAATTATTTTTATTTACGCGGTGCCTCCTAGCGCTTCAATTTTAATACAAAAATATTTCTTATAATGTAGGTGAAAAGGTGATAATAGTCGTTCCTTTGCCATGCTAACTGGCGCCAACTAAATACATCAAGTGAAGCCAAGATCTTTTCCACCTGGCATTTCCAACACAGAAGAAGCCTTCCTCTTCTTCTGTTACAACTAGGGGGTACCGCGTTGAATATTTTCAGGGTTGAAGCATTTTCTTTCACACGCCTTAATTCACTGTACTATGTCTATGTCGCTATAAAGCTGATACAGCTCATCGTTCCATCATCTGCGACATTTACCGTCGCAAAAAGTAATTATTTAGAATAATATTATTTGTATTAGAAATCCAAAACAGAAAAATTTGATAACGAGTTCAAATTATTTTAGAACTCTATTAACGGGAGCATTAACAGCATACTTCGTTTTTACCAACCCTTCGGGAGTTCACCAAGACAGTATTCTGGATTCAATGTCCTTTGTTATTTGTATAAATATAAATATAAATATATACATATATCTGAGTAACTCATCAACCCGAAGTTTCTTCTATATGCTGACAACTTGAAAATCCGGATTACTAATTAATTTTAATAGCGACGAGTGTAAGAAAACATTGCATTTAAATTTGTTGTTTCCACAGAAAAAATATGTTGACGATTTTTCGTTCAGGAAAAAAGGGGTTTCGTTATAAAAGATATTTTATTATAAAAATAAAAATAGTTAAACTTCTTTGGCGGCGAATCGCAAATGAAAGCTGATTTTGATATGAAGATATAGTTGAGAGGAAAGATATAACGTATAGAGATTATGAGAAAGAAAGCAACGTACATAGTAGCCATTCAAGGTAATTTCCTCATATTTAAAAGTCAAGATTGAGTTTGAAAATTAAATACATGGTATCATAAATGCAGATACATAGGTATATCTCCGAAACTTCTTTGTCGAATTCTACCAAATTACGTACTCACTTACGATTTCTAGACATAGAGCACAATTTCGTTCACCTCTCATATAATGTATAGCTAAAAACAATCAAATATTCAATATTTTACTAAATCATGTCGCAAACTCTTTCAAATTTATTGTAAACTGCTTAATTAGGGAGCGTATTTAATAAAAACATCAAAATTTTGTTAATTGGGTGAGCTGCGTTAAAATCATACTAATTTTTGTTTGCTTTTTATTTAAATCAATAAATGTCATTTAAGGTTGCAAAATGATGTTATACTAGCGTAAACGGCTTCCTTATCTGTCAAATAGCTGACAAGATAAGTTGAAGAGTAGCTCAAAATCTAGACAGATGTGAAAAATTTTGGTACCCTTTTCAGAATCAGCGTACCCAAGTCCATATCAATTGAGATATTTCAATAAATGAATATTCTCTGTTGCAAAGTGAAATAAAAAGTTGTTTGCATAACTTCAACTGAAAAAGTGAACGTAGCAAAAATTCAAATTGGCCGCTTTTATTTAATTTGTAATAACTTTTATATTTTCTGACCACTTTCTGTTGGTTATACCCGTTACGATCTCTGTCATATGTATATAGATAGTACACACACATTTACTTGGAATAACGCATTCTTTAATAATTGCATACATATCTAAAACATTCATATTGCTATGTTAATTTTTTATTGCCAGGCTATAAAACAATATTTTTATATACATATGTACATGTAAATTTAAACACTAAAAATGTTTTTGAACTATAGAAATGGGAGTACAGAAATGTAAGTCATTATGACATTTGCCTGGATACAGACATTAGCCAAACATTGGTATTTCTATAAATCATATCGTTTACATACATATGTACATACATATATCAAATCACATTACAGCATAATAACAAAATCTTTAGCAGCTCTAGAAGTTTAATCCCAAGGCAAACGTCCCAAGGGGCATTCTGACCAATTAAATATTTCAGCATCTGTAAATATTTTTATTGTATTCGGGCAAGTTTTCCCAAAATTTTAGAAAATTAAATAAAATCAATACCATTTTCAAGCGTCCATAAACCAAACTGCTTTTTACTTTTATTACCATCTATCTCGCTGTTGTCGCATTCCATTTTCTTGTCATCAATCTGCATATTAAGTGCTTTCAATAATTCATCAGCCGTATGAATCGTATCATCGTTTTCTGATGGTTTTTCAACTTGTTTTTTCAAACCAACTCTTTTGCCGAAAAATGCATCGATAAGTTGCGAGATGCCTCTTATCTCTGATGTTGTAAGCGGTGGCTCTACAAGTGGCAGTATACTAAATCAAGTATTAAATAAGCTTAGTCAATATAAAAAGTGCCACGGATTAAAATTACCCTTTAACTATCGGCGCCGTATATTGATTGATACAACAAAGTTTTTGTTCGACAAAACTCTTTTCAACTATCCAAAGCCAAGGCCGACGCATAGAATCACCAAATATAGGTGTACATTTTAGGTCAACTCCGGCATAAATTAGAAATCTTCTCATTTTTTTCGGTATATTTTCTAGATTCAATGTAGTGAAATCGGTATCTTTTGTATTGGGATTCTGCAAACGATATAAGTTTAAATTTTAAGCTAATTTTATAATTTTATTGTTTATGGTAGTTACCTCATCCAATTCAGCTTTAAAAATTTGTTTACATTTACGGAAAGCCACAAAACCAGCTGCTATTCGTGTTGCCCAAAAGCTAGCACCGGCACGTCGGTTCTCCGGCACGAGTGTATTCTCTGTCATCTCTATTAAGCTATAAAATAGATCTTCGATAAATCCATGTATAGCCAACATTCGAAAAAAGCTCTGCGTTGCGGCAATGATAAATTCAAGCGGCTCTCCTGTGCTATGAGACTCTTTAAGAGATGAACATAATGTAACAATTTTGTTAGCAATTTAGCTATCACTTTAGTTTTTCTAATTCAATTCTCGTCTTACCTCCTATAGAAAAGAAAAATTTCATTTTCAATAAAGCTTCCATAAAAATCTCTGACAAATCTTTTATGGTGGATTCGCGTTTGATTAGCGTTATCATTTCATTTACTACACTTTCTAGCGTCTCCTTTAGCGAAGTTAATTTGTGATCTGCATAATACTCCCGTAACTTTGCCAAGCGTTTACCACTAATATGTCTCTTTCCGCTCTTCATATTATGAGCACCCTTGCAATAGCACTCCAATGCAGCATCATAAATTGTAAATAAATTAGTAATGCTTTCTTCAAATTGTGTTTTGTCTTTACGTCGAATTTTACTCGCATCTACGTCGCGCATTGTGTCAAGTTGTGGAATCCAATAGTAATCACGCAACCATGTCATGCAGTTTTTTACAGAACTCCGCAATATGTCGAGTGGCGGCAACACTTGTCCGTGGGCACAGATGTGTCGCAAATCTACCACAAAAGAGGGCAGTCCCAACATACGGCCGGTATCATACATTGTACGCATTTTATGTGATTGCATTGTGGAAGACATAAAATTAAAAAAGCGTGTAAATGCGCTCGCATACAATGTTTGTAAAACGCTTTCAGTCATTCCGTTCTGCGTGCGTTCTTCATACTTGTGTTGGACCTCGAGTAGCGTTTTGGTTGCAAGAACTCCTGCTGGGCATTGGGTACTCCGGCGCAAACTCCAAACATTCATTTGACTCATAGCACGTTTTTGTGCTGTTATATCAGTGTTTTCGCCAAATAACCACTCCAAGGCGCACTTAAATTCCTTACTGCAAAATAACTCATAGGATTTTAATTGTATAGCCACTAATGCACATACATATAGACTTACACATCTTTCCATGGTCCAACCACTGTTCGTCTTTTCTCCACGGGCACGTCTGCCATATTTTATACAACTATTTTTGGCTTGCCGTTTTTACAATATATTAAACTAGAAAATGATTTCAAAGTTCAAAAAATGGGTAACCAGTCCCTGAATGAATTCCCAATACAAAAATTTGTAAACAAATCCACGTGCTGTATTGCTCATTCACAATATATTATG
The DNA here is from genome assembly GCA_951828415.1 of Anomoia purmunda. Classification (NCBI taxonomy): domain Eukaryota; kingdom Metazoa; phylum Arthropoda; class Insecta; order Diptera; family Tephritidae; genus Anomoia; species Anomoia purmunda. The sequence continues at coordinate 25,896,723 of OX639996.1, read as the reverse complement.
GAACTAATTCGATATCAATCGATATAGATTACACCCAACAGCAATTCTGATCGAGAACTGATGGTCGATTAATCGATCAAATTTGAACGAGTATCGGTTATATCGGGGAAGGTTTACTCAAACTAGTGGTCAGTTTCATTTATGCAAATAAATTAACATAATTGTTTAGTATTTTCTTGTGATAAACCCACTCTTTGTTCGTCGTGCACCTCAGCAAATATTGAACTTAAAATTTCTTTGATGTGAACGTCCGTGCGGAGTGAATTGGCCTTTTCTCATCGTTTGCAGATATGTGTGTATGTGCAATCGATAGCTTATTTTCGATATGATCAGGTATATTTTGCTGGACAATGGTTGAAATGTTCGATAAATGATGCCAAACAAGGCAAGACAGTCTCTAGTGTTAGAGAAACACTCAAGGCCCTGCAAAAAATGCCTGACCATATCGAAATTAAACATTTCAGAAAACGATGAGAAAAAGGCACGAATTCATCAAAGAAAATTTGAGTTCAATGTGTATTACAAGAAAATAAAGAGTAATGTGAATTAATTTTCATAAATGCAAAAAAACGATGAAGAGAAAGGGCCATTTGATACCCGATGCCTATACAAAGCTAACCGTCAAACTGGCCAATAGTATGAGCTAATTTTCCGGCTAATATAACCGTTAATTATATGTTAGGGTTCTTGCGGGGGGTGATAGCCAAATAACCAAGGCGAATCCGTGGTATATTTTGTTTTTATAATTTTGCAAGTAACAAAATCTGAGTTCGCCCAGTATTGTTGTTATTATTGTAACAGCATAAAACATTCCCGATAACTCTTTGGGGAATGTTACTGAACTGTCAGTCCTTGACCGTATATAGTATAAGTGCGGGTCTACCGAAGTCGTGGGTATTGTATTGCTCAAGTATTTGTGTTTGTTGTAATTCTTACCGATTCTCACTGTCATTGTATGTACAATTTGTTTTTGTTAGTGTACATTTTTGTTGTCGTACGCTCAACACCACCTAGTATGAATTCGCTTGAAAAGGATGGACTTGTGTTATTAACACCTTAACATCCAACTGAGTTAATTTATAAAATAGTAAAACATAACTTATTCATGTTACTATTAGTAGTTAGGTCAGGTTTTCAATGCAGAATAATAGTGCATATAATAAAATAATGGGAACAATGTGTTTTTTAAACCTTCGCTTAACTAAAAATAATTAAATTTCTTGCGATTGTTAAAGCTTGGGCTTGAGCTCACATGTGATGATATTACAAGCAATGCGTTAATGATCACTCTCCGCCATGTGTGAGAGTAACAAGCTGTTAAATTTACTCTTTATTAATCGTGCTCATACGCTCAAATTTTCTCTCTTTTCCCGAGCATTGGTATTGCTCTTCATCTAGCACCGATGGCCCGAAGAAGTGCTCGCTACGAGCACGATGCAAATGTACTGAGTTTGTCCACCCCTACGTTAATGTATTCGTTCGTAGCTATTCGGACTCAGCGATATAAATTTCGTAATATTTCCGAAAATCGTGCTGTTATGGATTCAGCCTTAGGGGCTGATTACCGTTATCATTAGATATCGTCATTATTACTCTTATCGCTTTTATTATCATTATCAACATACCCATTACCATCAACATTACCCTATCATTAGCATTTCTTAAAGAAACCCCTATAAGCCGATTTTTATAAAATTTAAACCAGCCCACTAAAACAATTATAAAGTTCTTAGAAAAAAATCAGTCATACGTTAAAAAAATTAAGACGCTTTGCGGAGGGTACTAAGGACACCTTTACCGCCATTCCAACATCATTATGGACGTTTGTCTTTGGTACGCTGCATATTTCGGTCAAACTAATAGCTATTTATCGCTCCAACTTCCAGTCAGAAACCCCAATTCAAACGAACGAGTATGGTCATATTTGCCAAGTCGTTAGCGGATCAGCGGAGTCAATTTAAAAACTTCACACAACTTTATTCAGAAAGAAATCATAGGAAAAAAGTGCACTTTATCAAAAGACTCCAACCATTTGTAAGCGAAATAAAAACAGCCGGCAATACATATTTTATATTGAAAAATTGTATTTGCTTTCAAAAATGCCTAACTTATATACTAACTTACTAATATAGTTACAATCATAATATATGTATGTATGTATATTCATTTAAACTGCACTTAATTTTAATTAAACTACAACTTATAAATATTTTAATACAATACAAAGCATATCATTCACTCATATATTATGTATGTATGTATTGTATATAAGTAATTGTGTAATATTTTTTGACAATTTTTCTCTAATTGTTGTTATACAAATGTATTTTATGTGTATGAACTTACTATTTATTGTATGTGTGTATGTAACTTTTCTTCGATTCTTATGCCGCATTGACGAAATTAACGCATGTGCTAAATATTTACATACATACATATGTACATATGTTCATCATGCGTGCATATAATTTATGTATACATATGTACTATATATACATACAAACTCTTATATTCGTATTTTAGAAAGCGGTTAGGTTTTTACAAAAGAGTTTTAAAAGTAATTTGGCCTACTAGTTTTACTCATTTCTTATTCTTATTTTTCGTTTTCTTTCTTTTCTACTATTTACTATTCAAGCAAATGTTTGTATTTGTTGTAATTGTATGGAATTTGTTTTCTTTCTTTCCTTTCGTGTTCGATTTAACTAAATAGGTGTATAGTAATATTTTAAATTTTACATATGTATATGTATATAAATATAAACTTAGCCTAAAACGATCAGCAATTACAAATTTGCGTATTTACAATACTTTCTATAGCTAAATATATGTATGTATGTAAGTATAAATCTATTATGTACATAGTTAACAAATATAAGCAACAAATAATGCCCTCGAAACTTGCACACACACATACATACATATGTATGTGCAAACAAATTATTTGTAAATTTATAAAAATGTATGATGTCATAGAAAACACGTATGTATGTATGTATGTACATTTACATATATGTACATATGCAATGTATGTACAAATGCATCCACACAGAAACCAAAACGTATTTACAATTATTAGAATTCAATAAAAGTTGTTCTTTATTATTTATACTTGAATAATATGCATTTATCTATTTACATATATGTATCTTTCTTTTATAACACATCCAAATATATTTACATATACATATATGTATGTATATAACTGTAGTCCTTACACTCGTAAACTGATCATTTAGTTTGGGAAAAAGCATTAAAATGTATGCAAACATATGTACATACATATTTATTTACACATAATTATCGTAAAAACCGTTACACTTTCCAAAACAGGGTTTTCAAAACTAAAAATTGAGTTAACGTTGTTTTTAAAATTTGCTAGTTCAGACAAATACATCCATACACATTTATATTGTATAAACTCCATACGATCAGCATGAATTTGATAAACTTAGATTTTCGTATTTCAAAAATACCCAAATTTTATTTTTATAAGGGTAACTCGTTAGAATGCTATGTGTTTTCATTTATACTGTCAAATGTGCAATATGAAAATGAATATTTTATACAGTGTCGACAAAATGATTTTTTTTATATTATTCCAAGGCGAATCCATACAAGGTGGTGTTATAAATACAACTACAAAATTCCTATGTATTTTGTTTTTGTTTCTGCGTAAGAGTTGTCAAAACATAAATACATTTTGTTTTTGTTTTTACGGCTTTTGAAAGCTCATACGCAAAAGCAAAAACAAAATACAAGTAGGTGAATAAAAAAAATCAAATCAGCTGCTCTTATGCCATCACCTTCTATAAATTCGCCTTGTATTATTCGAAGTGTATTTCATGACAAGAGTTTCTTTGTAAAAACAGCAATTAAGCATTAAGGAATTATAAAAAAAATTGAGAAATTAAAAATTCATTCACGAATGTAACATGTGGAATTTTCGTTGTGGTCGAATTGAAACATTGTTATCATAGTTTTGTACACAATTTTCTGGCAAAGTTGATAAATAAAAAATAGTTTCAAAGGAATTCTAATTTTTTTTTTAATTTTGAAAATAGGTTTTCTCTATATAACTCGAGGAAAAAGGTGTATTTAGTAGCAATGAGCACACTATTGAGATTTTGCTTCGAAAAAGCAAGATTTGTAAACGGGACCAGAAAGCAAGCAAGACAATTAAAAACAAAGGGAAATTCGGAAATCAATATTGAAGAAATTTATTTTTAACAAATTACTTGGAAAGTTGGTTAATGGAATTGGAAACAAAAAGTATATTTTTCTTTCCTTTTAATTGAAAAGTATTACATTCGCAATTCCTTTCAAAGGGCTTGCAATTATATTATGTTATTTTCTTGTAATGGAATTTAAAAGATCAATTTTTCTTTTTTTTTTTAAACTTACTACAAATAATAGAAGTAGGCAATCCCTTTGTTGTGGCCTGAAGGAATTGATTAGTAACTATTAATTCCTTGTAATTTATAATTGAATGTAATTTAGTTCCTAAAGGAATCATTACGACGCGGCTCTGCTATCACCCATCGTACCTCCTAGTTTAAATCTCTATCAGTGTTGTTTTGTTTTTTTTTTTTTGCATTTATAACGTATCCGTAGCCATTTATTTTCAAATATCAGCTGAAATATTCCTTGATGCTTGCTTATAAAACATCCGCAAAACTAAGACAGGAGTCCGTTCGTAAACCCTGCTGCACTCCTCACGACTGTAGTTGCTATTTAGCATTTCCGAATACCATTGAAAAAGTTTTAATTAAAGTGACTGTTATTGAATTAAATGAAAAAGTGTCAAGTTGCGAATGTCGACTGGCAGTAGATAAATGACTATTAATCGATTCTCGTGCAATGAGTGACTGTAACTATTTAGTCGAGCATTAATCTACAACTGTTTGATGGCTTCAAATTTCTGCTTATCATGTTTCATAACACAAAAATATAATCGACTGAGGTCTACTCTACTGTCAGACGATATTCCCAATAATGATGTGAATTTCAAAATAAATTTTAGTAACTGTAGTAAATAATGAAAAAATAATCATAGAGAAGAAAACAAATCTCATGTGCTGATTTTTGTAAAAGAAAGAGAATAATGGTAAATATTTCATCCTCCTTTGATAAGTGAAACGAAAAGAGAAGCGAATGCGAAAATAGTTAGGAAACATACGAAAACAGTTTTAGCGAATCATATGAAATCAATTTGAATTGCATCAATTTATACAGTGAACTGTAAAATTAAATTCAAAAGGGGAAAAATATTAAAATGGATTAGTCTAAATTTCCCCTCTTTTCCTTTGAAGTTCATAACGACAGTACTAATTACCCAAAAAAAAAAAATATATAATTTATAATTTTGTTCATGAATCGTTAACTTTAGCCAAAAAACGTATATAAATATATTAAAATTGACAAACAATTAAATTTTCTTTTGTAATTTATAACTACCATTTAGTTAGCAATTAATTTTTGCTCCAGAAATGGGTAAAATTGCCCATAGTGATGAAAACTGCTAACATAGAAAACAATTTTAACAAAAAGTAGTAGTGTCGCACGTTATTTTTTTTTTTTTTTGACGGTTGTGTAGTGCAAGTTTACGAAAGGACTCTAATTCGAAAAAATAAAATTCTGAAACAGAAACGTCAACATCAAACAGCTAAATCGCAACAGAATTGAACATTCGAATTCAGTGCATCAAATTAAGTAATTTAACAATCAAGGCTATGCCAGAGAAAACGCTTGTTCCGCTTTGACAGCCAAGTTAAATACTCACCGAGTTTCCCACATAAGCAACGCTAACGCCAAAGCGACGCTCGAAATTTGTCAACTCTCATCTTTCGACCGCGCTGAGCGTCAGCTTAATTTCATATATTTTTTTATTCTTTACATTCGCTTAGAGACAGATGCTACGAAGCAAGAAGGTAAATTTTAAATTTAATCAAAACAAATGCTCAGTATTGTAGTTTTTTTAACTTGCACAATAAATAAAAAGGAGTAAGCAAAGCGCTTAGTAGTAGCATCCATGTCATTTCTGTTCTTTTTGTAGCAGTATCCTTGTTATGTTGTTCGCTTTTCCGATAAAGCTTCACATGGCACGCAAAGCAAAAGCGTTTTATCTGGCATTTCAATAGCTTGGGTGCAAAAACGTATGGAGTTTGTAAAATTGTGTTATGCTACAAAATAAAACTAACAAAATTCTGCACATTTTTCGTTTATGTGTGTTTCAAAATATATATATATTGTAGTATTTTCTGTTTTATAAATTTCATTATATTTAAAACACAATTAATTTACATACAAAACATACGACAATAATGATCTTATAGTGGATTAAAGTAATTATTACAAATACACTAGAAAATCAAATTAACTAAAAGAGATGCGTGTGGACCCAAAACGAGATTGGTATATTAAATTTAAAAAAATTGCTACATACAATATGTGTGTTGGAAAATGAAATTTGTAATATGTATGTACTACAATTGTTATATATGCGTATATATATATATATATATATGTATGTATGTATTAGTTGCTAGATATAAAATATAGTGGCTTATACAAAAATATCTAGGTAAATATATATCTATGTGTTTTTACACTAAACGTCTTTAAATGATCAATTTGTATGCATATATACAGAAACTGGTAATTTATATATACATGCATGTGTTGTAGATATACGTATACTCATAGATATATATCTACATATGTATGTACATAAAATACGTAAACTTAAAACATAATCGACTTATATTTAAAAAGAAAAATTACAGTTTCACTCATTTGCAAACACTTAAAATTATAAAATGGTAAACATTAATTTATTAAATAATTTCATTAGATTTCAACATACGTTATTATTTTTACTTATTTAGTACTTCAAGTACTATATACATATATTTGTATTAGTGTACACGATCGATTCTTTCCTGTTCCATGACATTTACAAAATAATACAGTATTCGTCGGAAACAATTCGAGAATTATACTTTTTTTTATTTTGTATTTTTTATTTTTTTTTTAAGACTACACTTTGTACATCATTAGCATAATTCAATAATTCACACCCTAAGAGAATGCAGACACACACACACAAAAACAGTCGAACCAGTTTAAAAACCAATTGCAGCATAACTGCAAGAAAGACTAAAAAAAAACTAACTAGTTTGTTCGTTTACAATGCCAATATCCATAACTATTACGAGTAGTAACTAAAGAGATGTAAGCAGAAAGAAAAATAAGGCAGGTTTTGTTAAGGTTAAAAAAAAAATAGACTGCGATGGATTACTTGAAGAAAAAATCTAACAAAAACCAAAAATGCATTCCAGAGTTTTAAAATAATAGCTTGAGATGCTATCTGTAATTAGTAGTGCCCCCTCTCTAAAGATGCAGATGCGAACGACTAATAGTCGTTTATCTACTGCCAATCAACGTTCGCAATAAGGGTGTATGTTTAACAAAATTTGCAATAACTTTGCATTTGAACATTAAAGTTTGATAACTAAATATATTGTTGTTTATTGATTGTAATTTCTTGACAGTCGGCAATAACAATATGTTATTTTCATTTCATACAGTGGAATCTCGCTAATTCGTATGTTCTATAAGGCCAAATTCACTCGGCCATTGCTCTTTGAAAATGTTTCGTTTTTGAATCGATTACGAAAGAAAAAAGCAAGATAACAATTATCAACACTTTTTGGGAGAATTCAAATCTAGCCGTTTTCCGCAAACGAATTTACAACTTGTAACTAATTGTAGATATAAAATAGTAAATTTCTACGACTGATCGAGAACGCAGAATACCAAAGTTGCCAATTTGGATTCGAGTCGAAATGCAAATAATGAAAAAGAAATGTTCTTCTATCAAAATTTCTTCAATCAAAAAAATTTTCTTTATAGTTTCGGCATGATTTATGAGTTAATTCGTATGATAGAAGAGGCAAAAAAACCATTTTTTTTTTTGAAGTTGGTACAATTAGTTCTCAAACAAACGATACTAATATTGATCGCGACGAAAAAATCGAGTAAATTAAAAACATATATTTGAATATAAAAATAGTTTCGCCAACGAAAAGTGTTTCGTTTCAAGTTGGTGTGAAACCTTTATTCAAATTCTAATTATCATACTTGTTCCCTGTTCCCGTTAACAAAAACATCTTGAAAGGCGAACGAACTACCTTGAAAAAATATCCTTTTTAACGAAAAATGACAATGAAAATGGCGAAATATCGAAACCCTGCTAACCAAACCTAACAAAAGATGACGGAAAATCGCTCAAATTTCCATCAGTTTTTATATTTATCGGCTTTGTTTGTTGTTGTTTCTTCCGGAATGGAAATTGTTTGTTTGGAAATAAATTTTCGTCATTGTCGAACGAAACGAACTAACGCCGGAACGACGCCAAAAATTGGTTTATCTACAAATAAATTTCACAAGGTATGACGAAAATTCGTTCCCCAGCACATCGTTGACAAAAAAAAAAAAGTCGAAAAAAGTGGAAAAAAACGAGTAAAATTCTTTGGGGAAAAATCAACCACAAATCAAAGCATTTAAATTTAGGTTTTTTGTTAATGATATTGCCTATTTTTTTCATAACAGAGAATTATTAAGCGATTATAATTAGAGGTAATCGTAATGACTGATATTGTACATTTTTTTAAGCGTACGGATAATAAGAATAACCAAAAAACTATTATTTGCCATTAAAAAAAAATAATCATGTATAACCGAAAAACAGTGATTACTATTATCTTAACCCTACTTCCTTGATAGGTTTATATTTGGCCCTATTTTTTGGCTTATTGCTAGATGCTAAATATGCCGATATAAAATAAGTGGAAATAAATCTGGTAGCATTGTGAGCGTTCTATTATATGCAGCAACTGTAAAAATAAACAAAACATAATTAAACAAATAAATTAGAGGGATATTATATAAAGCAGTCATGTTTGACACTGGCAAGGAAATAAGGTTAGTGTTTTGACAAGAAGTAGGGTTAATAAAAAAAATGTATCAAATTACTATTAGTAAACCAAATGATTGAGTTATTTTGTAAGTTATAGTGACTTATTAATTTTTTAAAATATCTCATACATTTTTAACTTCAATCAGAATAAAGATTTTTGGGTCACAAGTTATCGAGATTCCACCGTCGCTGTTTTAAAATCAATACCACTGGCAAGTGCTCTAAGACGCGCATAACCTTAATAAAAAACGCGATAACTCCCATAGAAAATTTGAAAGGCGAATACTAAAATTTGCTGCTGTCAGATTCTGCCCAAATGTAAACTTTACTATACATTTTCTTATGTTTTGTGTGCAATTGCTGTGACTTTGTGCTTTTACCATACATAATATAATATGTCATGTTTTTAATAATACCTATGTACATACATGTATAGATTTACTAAATTGCATGTTAACTAATTTTTTAAAAACCTTTAATATATCAACTTTTTTCTTTTTTTTTTTTTTTTGCTTTTTTGTTGTTTTGTTTTCTGTTATTTTCTTTGTTTTTTGTAAAAAAAAAAGTTAATAGTTGCTTATTTTGTTCCCTACGAATGATCCCCACCTCTTGCTACATATATACTACATATGTACTTTATTTTACATCTATGTACATATACGAATACATAATTTGTTTACCACATAACGTACGCATTCATATCTATAAAAAAAAAAAAACGCAAGTCGAACATTCATACATAGCTGACGTTTTTATCGCCTCCATTCATTGATTTGACAAAAGCCAATCTCGAAAATAGTTTTTCAACTAAACTTAACCTTGAATTGGTATAAATTATGCATAAATTATACATATATGTATGTACATGTATGTACGTGTATATGTATATTTGTTTATTATAGTTACATGTCGTCATCATACATTAAATGTGCTTATTTTTACTAATTACTAATTTTAATATTTTTTTTTTTATTAATCAATTACATAAATACATTTTGCGTATTTAGTTCAGCATTTGCGGCCTTTTGCTGCGCATTTTTTATAATAGTATGCACATGCCTTCCTTAAATATGTATAAAACTATATTTTTGTTAAGACTATACTTAAAACATAAACGACTTATAAATTATCCCTCGGATTACATAACTTTTGTAATTAGTTTCAATTCGACTTTCCTCATACATTATTGATTAAAAAATTGATCTTAAAAATAATACAATTTTGACGCCTTTCGTTTCGAGATGCTTCCATGGTGGCTCTGCGGCCAGCCGCTTCTCAATTGTTATAAAATGCTACACTATTTTGAGCATACGCTGCTGTTTAGATTCTTTCTTTGACTTATCATGTTTTTTAACTATTTATTTATGTTTTTAATTTTTACTTCGTTTAATTCTACCTGCATTTTATCTTAAATTTAAATTTATTTACAAAAATTTTAAAGTTACGTAATGTAAATACCAGTAATGCTTATCCATTATTGAAATCTTTCGTGTCATTGCTTTTACATTTAATTTATTGGTAATTTGAATTTTTCTTTTTCTTTTTTATCTACAATCTTGAGTGAAATATATAAGGCAATTTTGTTTTTGCATTAAAATAGTAAAGTAACATGAACTTTGATGATTTTTTTGCCAATTGCAGAGCAAATTTTAAAATTTATGGAAAATGATGAAAACATTGTGGGAAGGACAAAAATGATATTAAAAGAAACGAAAGGACACCAAATAATTAAAAACAAAAACGCATTACTCATTACAGTTAAAAATTTTTTGTTTTAATTAATTAAAAAATAATTGTACACATTTAGTAAACACTTTACTATGGGGTATAGAGCAGCGTAAGCGGTTTTAAAATTACTAGAGCTCACTGATTTTTTAAAACCGTAACCCGGTTGAAGAGAATGAACATGCAGGCGAGCACAAATTACAAATTGTGATACCTGTATTTGCTTAATAATACTTTAGTATTGTTATTTACGCTTTTTTTTTTTTTGTTAGTTCCACTTCGTAGGAGAAGGTAAAAATTTAATTTACGCCAAAATTTGAGTTGCCATTTTTGTGTAAAGAACTTGACTGTTACTGCCTGCCTAGTTTTGGATATGGAACTTAACTCACATAAATATTTCGACATGTTGGCAAAAAGAACAAAAAAAAATACATGCGTGAGTTTTTGGAAGTTTTGCTAACGGAAGCACACGAATGAATGCTTGCGTCATTGTCGACGCCAAACGCTCAGAAAGCGAACATGCATCAAACGCTGGATATGCTGTATATTTTTTTACACACATATATGTATACATATGTATTTATGACAAATGGTTTTGAAATTGAAACTGATTTTTTCATGTCTAATACATGGAATTATTGTTATTGTTCTTTGTTTTCTTCTTCTTTTTTTTGTTGTTTATTAAAGAAAGTGTTGGATTTTGGTTCTTAACTTCGACTTTATATCACAAAAGCACAAGCTTTTAAACTTCATAATAAATAAATATTAAAACACACACACAAAATTAGATTGCAACGACCTTTTTTAACCCCTCTGAAATTGCTCATCAACAATTTAAATTGGGAAAATACCTAAAATTGCAAAAAGCATTGAATTTGCACCAATCGACTTTCAAAATAACTATGGTATAAAAAAAAAATACTGCACATTATTCACTTTTTGCCGCCCTACTTTTCTTTGCTAAACCTAGATTGCCTACGATAATAAATACACAATTGACGACGCTTATATACAACTTTAGCGCTTCACTTTTACGATTTCTCTTCTTTTTTTTTTACATAATCGCTGCCGTCAGATAGTAAAGATCCATAAGCATTTGAACATTAATCGGCAGACAGGAGAGACGGTCATGTGTATTCGAGTCCAATGCTAGCCAAGATAAAGCATTGTAACCCTCTAATACAAAACGCAGCACATCGGCAGTGAATGATGAATCCAATGGGTGATCTGTGGCTGACGAGTGTGCATTTGTCGAGTTGAGTATATCATCGTTGGCCTGTATATTTGCGACATGGAGGTGCAGTGCCGTTTTCAAAAATACGGGACAAACATCTTCCAGGTGCGGACAGGCTGACCAAAACCACGAAGGCATGCGACCGGTTGGCGCCGTAGATACCATGTAACCAACAGCAAGTGGTTGCTGATTTATTGAACCAACCTATGATAATTTTATAAAAATACAATTATTATAAACAACTCAGTGATTCTTTAGTGTTATTCTTTTTTTTAATTTACCTCTTCCACGTCCTGTTGCTGCGCTGAGTTGAAATTGTTACCACCGGCACTTTGCCAGCTGCGGTTATCTTCCATGCGATCGGGACTGCAGTGATTCGACAACCGACCGGGTTGAGCTAAGTAAATTGTAGGTGAAATTAAAAGCATTGTTAAATTAAAAAATAAACTTGAAAGAGGCTAAAAAGTAATTCTAATAATAAATTGTAATTCATATAAAATTGTCTTAAAAACTTCATTGTTACGAATTTTTGAAAAGCTATTTGTTAGATTTATGCTAATATTCGGGTGTTTTGTTTAAAGATAGAATAAAAAAATGAATTTTACTGATATGATGGAAGTAGTAGTAGTTATGCTACTAATGTTTGAAATTCGCGAGTGTCTCTAGTGCGTATACGCACGCCAAAATAAAAATAAAATGGAAATGATAACAGCTGATTGCCAAAGCGTACAAAAGTTGAGAGTTGCCCATAATTTTCTTCGCTTTGCTTTGCTCTACTTTTCTCGCCTTGTATTTAGCAGGACTCATATAACATCATGTATTGAACTTATCTGTCAAAGCGAAACTCTAAAGCAAAGCAAAGCAAAAGTCCTATGTGAACGGGCCTTTACCTTCAAACTAGCAACAAGCCATGCCACAAAACGTTGCCTATTTGACCTAAATCGGATCATTATTACCATGCTTAATAAAACCTTCAATTTAATGCAAAAATAACTTATTTCTCTTTACTGGACCTTATATATTATGTTCGTTTTTGCCGATATTCATTTTGTCAATATTTTGTAATTCTTTGTTGACCAAATTTCCAAGACTGACCATATTCGAAGCGTTGTCTATGGCAATAAAGCAGATTTGTATATGAGTTATATCTTCATAGCAAGGATTATTATTTGAGCGCCCCAATCTTGTGATACATTTAAACTTCAGCGAATACAACCTGCATGCAGATTTAATAATGTGCATATTGTCAAGTTCAAAATAGCATAAAGTAAATTGTTACCGAAAATTACCACGTACTTTCGCTGCTTTTTCTAACGCCTTTTGTCTAGAGTGGAGTAGTACCAATTTCAACAGAAGGAGGAGCTAGTCATTATTTGAATATTGTACATATGTATAGTATATGTTGCAAGCGAATATCTAAGTATGGATTCGTTTGTAAATGGAGTAATATAGCTAAAAAAAACAAACACATTAGCCAGCACTTCGGCAAATTTTAATTTTACAAATAATTATTTTACAACTGCGAGAAATCGATCCCAAAATGGAAGAGTGAGTAAAATGATTACCCCCAAACTCTTCTCTACTTTTATATTTTTTATTGCAAATCAATAAAAATAAGAAACGCAAATTTTCAATCGTTTCTATGAAATAATGATTCCTGTTCCTGATACCTGGATCTTAGTTTTGATGGGGTTTTCACTATATATTGTATATTCTTAATATCAGCCAAGTTGGTCAATAAGCGTTAGGCATATCACACACTTTGGATTAACTCGTATTTTACATCGAGGAGCTCGTGCTCAAACCCTAAATTTTCTAGTTAGCGAAGTTAAGTTAAAGTAGGTTCCAAAAAGACAAAACTAAATATGTTTTATTAACTCGAAATACTCACGGTCCCAGTCAAGTAAATCGCCCATGAGATCGGCGTCGGTAAATCCTTCGTTTTCATCCTCCTCATCAAAGAAAAGTGCACTTTCTAAATCAACTTGAGGCTCGTTTTGAAATTGACGTGTAAATGACTGCAAATGGAAAAAAATTAAAAGTAAGTTAGTTAGAATTCAGTTTTACTGAATATAATCGTTTTTGCGATTTTTACAACATTTTTTGCATATACATATGTACCTACAAAAGTCTCACATAACTAGACTAGTACATGGTCAATATCGCAGGAACGAGTAACGCTAACTGAATATTTTTTTTTTTTAATTATGCACTTAATCATATATATATTTTGTTTATATATGTACATGCTATAGCATCTATAAACCTCTAAATACCTCTAAAGAAGGATATAATTAGTATTCCTTGCGATTTCCATTGATATAATGAATGTTTCATTTTTTCTATGCCTCAGTAGGAGGGAATATGTATTTCACGTTAATTGATGCGTTTTATCAACTTCGTCAATCAGTGTAATGCAACGATTTAAAAAACACTGCAACGAATAATAAATATTCGATTTTCTACGTTTTAGATAGTGTACAATTATTTTCTTGTCCCAAATTTACCAATTTTCTGAAATCAGATCGCAATGTAACATTAAAGACTTTTTTTGTAACGTTAAAGACGATGGAAAAAAAGTTTACACATATAAAATGTAAACCTTGTGGCCTACTTCAATGTACATTTGAAAATTTTTATATATCATTTAATATTACGGATATACATATGTATGAACGAAAATATACGTGCGACTGTAACGTTAAAGACAATAGTTTTGACCACATACTACATTTATGCTCATAAAAATAGTAGATAAATTTATTAACAAACTTTGGCAATTCTTTCTTTCTTTATTTAATTATAATTACTTTTCATAAAAATAGTTAGTTCTTTAACCGAAATCATAAAAAACGCAACGCCGTCAACAAAAAAACAAACATTTTGTGGGTTTCAAAACTGCATCTATCGATTTCGACAATTTACAGCTCCGTATGGCTACAAAATCAATATCAGAGCAAATTACTTAGGTTAAGAAAAATATTGACGAATGACGTATAGTTTTGATTGAACCTAAACAAAAGATCGAATATCAAAATATCGATCAAAAAAAAATATTATCAAAAACAAAGTCCAAGCCTAACTAGTACTTTCAAAAAAAATTAAATGTAATAAAAACGCCTAGTGTTTTTTTGTTGTTGTTAATTTATTCCAAGTTTTACTTACCAAGCAAACTGCACTGGTTGGAAACACTAGGATGTGCGTGCATGTAACATCTTGTGGTGTTGAAAGCGGATTTTGCATTGATATTTGTGAAAATCTCTCATCGGGCGTAAACTGATCGGGCATTACGCGTAGCTTGGAATCTGGTTCCAGTGTCACCAAACAGGCGCTTAGTATGCCTGGCGGATACATCAGTGAGCATTGTTTGCAGATGTCCTTCAGTTGTTTTGAAGCTTTCTGCAGATTTTGTTTACTAAGCAAAGAGCTCCAAGATTTCAATTCGCTATGCCCGATGCGTCCAATGCGACCAACTACTAAGCGCCAAGGTTGTGACGTCTGCGAAATCAATCCCATAATGAAATCCATCAGCTTCTTTAGCCCAACACGTCGTGCTGGTGCCTTTCGTCTACGCATCCGATTTGGTACGTCGATATTGATGACAATCTTTTCGAACATCTCACCACGATCATCGGTGACAGTGGCCAGCAACCAACTCTGATCTTCACTCAGACAATAATTGCAATACATCACAGAATGTTTTTGTTCGTTTAGAGCACGCATGCTAGCCGATTGGCGCGAGAAATCCGTTTTATCATTTTTCTCATGCATTGGCGCCAACACATAAGGTGCCGTATACATTTTGTACGGTTGACGATTCTTTTCGTCCTTACTCTTTAGGAATGCTTCCACATTGGCGGCTGTGCCGAATCCGGTGAGACTTTTCACGGCTTGCGTGTGCGCTAAATTGCGACGGCATTGTGAGAAAATGTTCAATGCCAAGCATCGGATTTCGTCCGAGAAACGTTTACGCATACGAGAACGCCCCAATTCGACTATGGTTTCTAAAGATATCATTTGAATGTTCATATTAGCGCGCACCGAATCTGGTATGGATTTTAAAAGTTCCGCATAACAACGCAGCAATGCAATACACGCTAAACGCTCCAATTCCGGTGAATCCGAACCAAAAGTGAAGGGTTCTACTACGTACAGTACTATCGCTGGTTGATTTATGTCTTCCATCGCTTCACCCATACCCAAAGGATCGCTAATAACAATTGGTGGTTTTGTATCTGCTTTTATGTCCGGCTTCATATCGACCGATTCTGCAGCAGTTTGCTGTTGCTGTTGTTGTTGCTGCTGTTGTTGCTGTTGCTGCTGCTGTTGTTGTTGCTGCTGTTGTTGTTGTTCCACACTTTCCATTTTAGGCGAGTTATGTGATTTTTCTACATCAACGCCACTCGTACCACTGTGCATTGTATTCGCATTTCCCATGGGACTAGTTGTGCCACGCTCACGTCCACCTCCCAGCTGACTGCTATTGCTCTCGGGAGGATTTAACAGCGTCTTGTCGCCGGGAACACGGTTGAGATAAGGAGCTATTTGATTATGAAATGCGCTCGCGAACAGTCGTATTTTTTCGGCTAATTGCGAGTTGTCTAATGTTCTCAGCCAATCGTCGAGTGGAGTGTTAGACGGTGTATTATCTGTCGGCATACGCGGACCCACAGTCAATAGTCCATCCCAGCCGCGTATGGGCGTATGATGACCCAGCTTACACATCTCATATGTCGAGCTCAATTCACGAAAATATATACGCGTATTTTCTACCACAAAGTCTGTATCTGGACATACAACAAGATAAACAATGTCGCGCGCATACGCATAAGGCTCCAGCAGAAATTTATCCCAATAGTGGATGGCAAGTGGGGCTACTGAAACCCAGTCCTTGTCATGACCGACAATCACCGACGGTATAGGTTGTGGTTCACACTGGCCAGAAGCGCGTCCCGCCAAACGATGGAATTGACGCCATGTCAATGGTCCGCTGACAGTGTAAGTGGCATCCTTACTACCTGCCGCACTTCGAGATTTCGAATGGAATGCATTTTGCAACATTGGCTGTATAAAGTTCATGGTACGCACTATTTCTTTATTGCTGAGTGAGAAACCGACTGGAATGTATGGCCATTTGTGGACTGTTAGTCGACTGCCAAACAGCTGGTGATTGCGTCGCGCAGCTGCAGATCCCGCCGTATGGAATGGGGAGAGTTGATGTTGACCAGAAAATTCATTGGCATCCATACGGTTGCTTTCGAAAGCCAGTCTCGCCTGCTCTAACGCCAAACTGATTACATCGTTCGCGTCGACGAATTCTAAGACATTAGAGATCGCCGCAACAGATTGTGGTTGTCGATTTTGTCGTGCTAAGCGATGCCGGTGACGTTGTAATGCTCGATGTATAGAACTGCTAGATGTTTGAATTATCGAACATTGTTCCAGCAACAAATCAAAAATAATATGTGCATTTTGTAGAGCTTGTGCATCTGGTAGCACATGAAGACCTTTGTCAGCTGCTTGTGCAGGTACCAAAGCATTAGCGCCCTTTATCGGCAACGGATATGCGCTAAATGCGGAGCTAGAAGGTGGCTTGAGTGCTGTTGCTAAATTTGCTATGATGGAAGGCAATGACTGTTTCTTATATCGGCCGGGATCTTCGGCTACGCCCGTAATCTCCATCTCATCCTCGTAAAAGAGACCAGCTCGAAATGCAAGTCGCCTATTAACCACTGCACTGAAACCACAGGTGCACTCTACAGGGTCGTCGTCCACATAGCCCGTTATGTGTTGATTACTGTTCGCCGGTGTCGCCGATTGGGAAGATGAACTTGACCCCGTATGTCCAGATGTTCCTGGTAGCGATGCTGGTGAATGTAAAGCACTGCCGCCGCCAAAGGCACTTAACATGCGCATATTTGTCCCACCACCACTGACGGCGGCACCCATACTGCCCATACCGCCAATGGCGCCAACGCATCCAGCACCAGTGCTGGTATTGACAATCGCTGACGGTGGCAATGGATTGAAGCTTCCACCCGGCAGAGGCACATAAACCCCAGAGTCTGCACCACGTATGTTACCCTCTTTTTGCGAGTCCGCGTTACATACACATACAGTGCTACTATCGAAGTTGTGATCTCGGAATACATTTAACGCAGTGTCGTACAGCAAAATGTTAACGATTAGTGAACTCACTTCGGGTAATTCGCGTGCGGCCGCTGCACCTGTTGTTACACTAGTTGACACTAGATTTCCAGCGGCGCTTTGTGGCCTAGGAAGATGTGTTGTAAGCATTCCGACGCTTTGTGGTGTTCGCGGATGCTCTTGAGAGTGATATTGTTTATTCAAATACGAAGAGGTTGATGTAGCCGGACTAGCCACGGCCATTTCATAGGGTGGCGGTGGATGGCGTTGTTGTTGCATCATGGGGAAAGGCACCACCGATGCGGGCGCTGGCGATATGGGTGACATGCCAGCGCGTTGCATCATTTGCTGCATGCCAGGCGTATTTGTGAGTGCCGCTTGCGGACAATTCAGCTGATTTAGTAATAGGTTACTTCCGTTGTTGCCGACGCCGACGCCGCCGCCGCCGCAACCACCACTACCCAATGGTAAGGGCACCGTATTGGGGTGCATTGGTGATGGAATGGGGCCCAAAGGTGTGCGTGGCTGCTGGAGTGGTGTGCGTGGTGCTGCTGTCAGTAATTCGTGTAACTGCTGATGTTGTTGCTGTAATTGTTGCTGTTGTAGCTGCTGTTGTTGCTGAGCAGCTGCCGCTTGAGCAGCGACTACTGCGCGTGACTTTTGTGTTGTCCAAGATGGTTTATACGAGCAATTGCTTGGCAGCGTCAGCGATGGCAGCGTTTGACTCGGCAGATTCGTAAGCGGTGCGTATTTTGATGAACCCACAAACTTCGCGCGCTTCGGCGGCCGATAAACATAAGACCAATCCTCGATTGGCTCTTCAACGGGACTACCCAATTCAACTGAATATTCTTGTTTTATTTTAATAATACTACCCATTCCCGCCGATTCCAAGCTAGTTGACATTGTAGCCGATGCTGTGATCACACTGAGATCCGTCATTTGGATATCCATTTGACACGGACTGGAATTCGGATGGTGTTGCTCGTGCGATGGTGGAGTAGGAAACATTTTTGTCAGATCCTCCGCCTGTATCATATTCGGTCCGCCGGTACCGCCACCATTGTTGCTGCTATTATTAACCAACGGATTGGAAGTGTTGGATGTATTACTACAATTTTGTAAAGCAGCCATCGCAACTGCACCGGCGGCAACCGCAGCTGCAACTGCAGTACTTCGTTTAAGATCATCAATGGTAGTTGTAGTAGCAGTACCATTCGATGGGTTGTTCGAATCGGGTGGGGTGTGTATTTGAACGCTGCCACAGTCATCATTCGAAGTTTCGAACAGTTGCTCCAAGTCGTTCATTGATGGATTTAAACCTTCAGCTGTGTAAAGGTTACCACTGCCACTGCTCTTGCCCTCCTTACAAGGCGATGTTGTGCCCTGCAGTACATCCGTCGTTTGTATATCCAGATTCTGGAAGTAACCACTCGCATTACTACTACTACCATCAATGCCTGCATTACTATCGTTGGCATTTGACATACTGCCACCATGAGCGGCAATTCCCACTAAGCCACCACTGGTGCTACCTCCCATCGCAGTTCCATCTATAGTAGAACCGCAAAGTGGATTCAAGGAAGCGTCTATGGATAGTAGCTGCGAGCCATATAATGAGCCTGGTGATGGCATTAACGGTTTGGAATGGGTATGACCTTCGTATAGATTTTTGGTACACATGCTGCGATACGGTTTGGACGTCTCGTTTAGCTTGAAACGTTTCATTGGATGATTCGCCCTAAAATATTTAAAAGAGTTTTAAGTTAGAATACAGACGAAAATTTTATAATATTACAATTTTAATATTTAGATTATTGTGCATTTGAGAATTTACCATAAGTGCCGTAAAAAATCGCACAGCAAATGATACATTTTTTATAATTCTCAAGTACTTATTTTTAATTTCAGAGTCAAAAGATAGAAATGAGCATTGGCTTAACTGTAATTTCCCGTTAAGAACTCTGTACTGGCCTTTTATTTAGTTGGGTTTTTTTCCACAATACTTACCATGCATTCTGAAACGTAAAATCGTATAGCACATCAAATGTTGAGCAATCATCATTGGCGAAACTATCGATATCCTTTACTTTAATGTCTGGCGTCTTAAAAGACTTCCAATAGTCATTGAACGCATCGGCAGCCGAAATACCCGACGCCACAGACACCACGGGGAGGCCATTCCGATTGCAAGTACCCGCCAAAGTTGTCGCACAATAACCCGGCTCAGTGTTGATTTGCTCAGCGCTAAGTAGTGCGGGGTGTTGCAACTCAAATTTCTTGATCGATATGCTACCACATAGAGGCCCCGCAGTCCCTGATGAGTTTCCCAACACATGTGATTGTGACTGTGACATTGGCCCTTGTTGTTGCTGTGGCTGCTGCTGCTGCTGCTGCTGCTGCTGCTGTTGCTGGTGCTGTTGACTGGTGATAGTGGGTGTGCAGCGGCCTACACTTGGTGGTTGTGGCACGCTGCCAGGCCCATTCGGTCCTACACCGCCCATACTGCCATTGCCACCCTCTACAGATGGTGGCGGCTCAACGCTTGGCGTGGGCCGCACATACGGCGATGTGGTGATACTTTTGTTATCATGCTGGTCGGTGGGCGTAGGCGCAGGTGTATTTTTATCTAACAGATGGTCAATCGGTGTTGGTGGTTGTTGCAAATTCGAAACAGATGGTGGTGCGGCGCGTGGACTCATCGTCATTAACTGTTTAAACAAAAGTAGAAGTAAATTAATTGGGATTTGGTACATATATTAAAAACGAAAATGTCAAATGTACGATAGTAAAAATAAAAAGAATCTGTATAAACCTCAAGCACTCACTTGATCGGCCGGTGGTACCGATGTAGGCTGAGATAGAGTGGAATTCGGATGTGGCGATTGTGCAGGTGTTCCCGGCGAACCGACTGATGGTACTGGCATCATATCGCCAATTGAGTTACGCGAGTAAGTTGAAGCGCCGCCATGAGGTGTATCGTGCGGTGTCATCGATGCAGGATTCAGCATAGTTCTGCAACAACAATAAACCAATTGATATGCAAATTAAAGTTTGTGGAATTTTTGTTTGTTTGTTTCATTCTTTCTTTCAGCACAAAATAAGCTATTTATGTATGTACATATGTATTTTGGTATACTGATATGCATTCTATCACCTTCCGTAATTGATATTGTATTTATAAATGTACGAATATGTACGACAACATCTCAAATGTAGTAGATCTGTAGTCGAAAATAAAGTATGAAACAGTTGAATTTTTACATGTTATTATTGCATTCGCTTATGTGAGTTCTGCAGTTACATTTATCGATTTAAAAAAAAAACCATTTCATTCTTTGTTTGTGCAAATAGTACGTTCAAAATGGGATCAAATCAAAATGATAAATGCATAATGTGTGGGGGATAAAATATCCTACAGGTCTGCGTCATCCAATTATGAATTACAACCAAACATTCAATGTTGCTGAAAATAAACCATATCCAAAAACATAATGCCTTAGCATCTTACAGACTAAAATATAATCTACATATTTTCTATTATCCATCGGCATGCGTAAAAAAATTTATAAAAATATTAAAATATGATGTACATAAATTTACTACAATATATCTACTGTCTCGTGCGCCATGCAATGTGTATAATTATTAAATCACCCAACACCCAACCATTGAATCGCTAGCGAATTTACTCATAGATAAATATTATTGTGCTACGATTTTTAATTAGTAAAGTTTAAGGGTAATATAAATTTAAAAAACAAGTAAAAGATTCAACATACATTTTTAGGTAATGCTATTCCTCAGGTAACGTTGTACTGAGGGATTGCTCTGTAGTTCGAATTGAGAAGTAGTCATATTCGAAAGCCTATTACTTTTAGTGTACCAATCATTCGAATTAGAACAAGTTTACTATCGATGCGAACTACACACTAAAAGACCTGGACTTTCTTTAAAATTTTATTACTAATTTAATAATTTTATTATAGATTTGGAATCGATTGATTTTCGATCTGCTATCTCTAGTAAGAACTGAGAGTTATAGAAGAAGATTCTAACGGTTCAGTTCAGTGATTTTTTATTAAAAAGTTTGACCTCTACATTTACCGACATTTCTTTTCCTTTTTCTTTTTTTTTATAGAGTGACACAAACAGAAGGTTTAAATCTTTGGTTTTTAAGTGATAAAGCAGCTTTATCTACGCAAATAATTATTTTAGTCGAGCGCACGATTAGACGAAAGGAAAGAATCCGCGGTTAGTTGAATATCGATTTTCAACCAATAAATTATTTGTTATCCTATTGTTCTATATATTCGATTAGTCTTATAATCAGGAAAGCAAAGAAAAAGTTGAAAATATAATAATGAGATTAAATTTTTTTCAATGCAATGGAAAAAATTACACTTACATCTACTGTACAATTTTGGATAGAGGTTCGTGAATATAAAATGTAGAAGAAAGAAATGTTGCCCTGATTTCGCAATTGAAAAAGATCTTGTGATATATAATAAAAAAATATGAATTAATTATAAAGCCAATATAAATATGCGATACCAGTATAAAACTTATTATGAAGTCGTAATACATTCGTAATGTTTGAATTGCTGATTTATATTTTTAGCATTTTGATTCAGCTTTTTTATATTGCCTATTTTTTCTAAAAGTTCAGGCAACACTAAATACCAGACTAAATAAAAGTCAAGTCAAAGTTTTATCACTTGCATATGATTATAATTGCCCTAAGGTCAAAAGCCTGCGTTTATAGTTAAATATCACATTGAACAAAATCCAATATAATACAGTTAGCATATATTTATTTTTTTTAAATAATATTTTAGAAATATGTATATGGCTCATTCTGTAACATAAAACTTATAAATGAAAGTTTCAAACTTTTGACACAATGTGGACAATGTCCAACTCACTCAGCAAAAATATAAAAAAAAAATCTAAAATCAACGCGAATTTTCAATCACTTCAAACTTGCGCTTTTTTTATTAAGTTGAATTTGAATTCGCTACAAAACCGCATGCTGGAAAGTTTTTTAGAAATACCAAAGCAAAAGTTTGCGCTGCTGAAAAATTTTGCCCGTAACCCTATCCCATATTTTTTCCTATCTCAAAAGTGTAACCTTTGACACCTAAACACACACCGTAATCTATGTACATATGTATATGAATTGTATGTATTATTTCTTGAAAATTTTCACAAAGTTCCTCACAAATCGGTGAGAATTACAACAAACACATAGTTTTGACATTAAATCGCCTTGAGGTCTACGCTAGAAAAAAAACCAACCAAAATTACCCATTCGTGTATAGCATTGATTTTTTTTTTTAATTTTGGTATTACTCAAGGATGTGGTTTATAATGAAATCACTTTCTTTCTAATTTTAATAGAAACATTTCCATTCTACCAAGGCGATTACATAGGACAAAAACAAAAGTTGCATGTCTTTTGTTTTTGCTTTTTGCGTATTTTAATTTGACATTCCGTACGGTGAAACGAATAACAAAAATTAAATGACCTGCTCTAATAAAATCAGCTTGTATCGACTCGCCTTGCATTCTACTTTAGAATTTAAGAAAGGGAAGGAAATGGATTTAATTGATTGAAATCTGCATGGGGAGTCTAGCATTCGTAAAACACCGTCTAAATGAATGTGCGTTATTGTGGGAATCAATACTATAATTAGACGAACCGAATCGCATTTTTGAAATCAAAAGAAGTTGTACTTTGACACAGGCCAGCCCACAAAACTGCAAAAGTTATCTAAATACTCAACTTTAACAGTTCAAAAATTATTTGGGTTTTTATAAATTTTGTGCAAATTAAGAAGTTTGAAATTTGTTGTTTGTTGTCGTATAAAGTTTAAAATGGTAATTTATATTCTTTTTAATATACTACGGACCAAAGTTTCATAAAAATTAATACCATATTCGGACCGACATCGAAAAGACTTTCGTGAAAAATGTCATTTCCGTAAGAGAACTCACGCTTTCGCCTCTTTTAAAGTGGCTGCTCCTTGGAGCTCACTTACATAGATCCTCTGGGATGCATTGTGATATCACAGTACATTCAATAGAACGGCAACTTCTGTAAATTTGTAAACTTTAAAACTTACCTTCCACTCATTCCAATCTGTGTCTGCAATAGTTTTTCCGATATATTTATGGAAGTGGAAGGCATATTTTGTCATCTCTAAATGTTTACTTTTATCCATTGCTCGTTAATAAATAACATAGCAATCAGTACTGAAATTGATTCAATTTCAATTCAATAAAAGTAAAAAATGCTGTTAGGAAGAGTCGGCGCGAACACCCTTGAGTTCACAATCGTTCAAAGTGTTTTTTAGCGATCCGAACATCATATAAAAAAAATATCATGAAAAACATTTTAAATATTGTCAGTGAAACCCTATATGGTCAATTGTTTGACTCACTGCACTTTGATTTAATTATGAGTCCTATTATCACGAAAATTCGATTTACGCGACAGCTTATATTTTTAACTAGTCGCGAAAACTGAAGTTGAACTGCGAATTAACACAAAAGAAACGAAACAGTTGGCAAATCAGAGTTGGCCGACCAGTTTTATATCCAGCAAAATGAAGATTTGAAGTTACACAGTAAAATTACTTAGTATACCCCACAAATGAATAACTGATTTAAATAAAGTTCATCTTATTTGAAAAGTTCTAGGGAGCAAAATTCAAGCTCAAACTAAACATAGTTAGTAGGCTTACTGACGTTCCCACGACAGTCGGTTCTACGATACCGGAACGACCCGGATTTATTTCCGGCCAAGGACTGTCACTTCAGCAGCATTCCCCAAAATTGTATGGGGAATGTTTTATACTGTTACAACAACAACAGTAGGCTTACTGAAATGTATGGTAAGTGTTTTGTGTTTAGCGGCCGACGTAGCCGAGCATGTAGCATGTGCACGCTCCAATCGTTATGGCCCGAGTTTAAATTCGGCTCGGGGCAAGTAACATCAAAAATTATAGAAAAGCAGACACTGACCAACATTTGGCGTTCGGAGTAGGCATTAAAAAACAGTAGGTCCCTCAATTTATGGTATAACATTAAGACACACACCACAAATTGTAGTAGAACTTCGGCCAAATGTCAAGCTATGTATATGGTGTAAGCGATATTTAAAATGTTTATTATTTGGTGGTTATATTTTATTTCATGAGGGGAGGCTTGTTCTGCAGTAATTCGTTATTGTTTTCACTTAAAACATGAGAAAATAGTTAGATTTGGTTTACTTTAGGTTACAAACCAATGCAGTTTCAAAAGTTTATGATTTTCGTGAATTTTATTCAACATTAAAAAAAAAGGTGCTTGATGAGCGGAAACTTTTTCCGCCTAGTGTAGTGTACAAATGTATGGGGAACAAATGCAGTTTCCGTGTAAGAATTAGCTATGTACATATGTATGTATTTATATAAGAATTAGAAAATATATTCCATCATACATTTGTAATATATGTATGTATGTATATTTAATATAATATGCATAAAATTGAAAATGTGTGTGCTCCCATATATAGTGCCGGGAAAATGTATTGGCGCAGTAGTTTTCTTTTAATAACATTCACAAAGTTTTTCATGCTAAAACTTTTTCGTTAATTTTTCATTCAAATATAGCTCATTCTATAACAAAAGTACCAATTTCAAACTTTGTATAAAATTCACCTAAAATCAGTTGTGTATACCATTCATTTTAAGTAAAATAAAGTGAAATGTTTAAGTGGCTGAAAATGCACAACACAGTAAGCAAAAAAAAAAAAAGTATCAAAAATTAACGTTAAATTGTGTACATATAAAATTCAATGGTCTACAAAACTGCAATAAAAAGTTTGAAGTTTTGACGAAAATTAGTTTAAATTTTTTGAATTGTTGTGAATTCCCTTCTTTATTTGATTGGTAAAGGTATAGAATAAATACATAGGATCTTGCATCTATCTATCTACTTATGAAAAACTAGAATTATTGAATGAAAAGTATACAAATGGTATGAAACGACTTTCTTCACATTTTACAGATTTGAAATTATGTATGTACATATTTGCAGCACCATTACAGTTATTTATACACTTTTAACTATTCTACATTAATGTACTTTTAGTTATTTGTTATTTTTTTTTTCGAGAAATACAAAATATACAAACTTCACCGCATTACGCAAAAGGGTTAAATTTTATATTATATTGTAAAATATGCGGGTAAAATAGTACTCCAAGTAAAAATGTGAAGGGTTGGGGTTGGGGGGATCATATAGCAGACAAATGGTAGTGTAGTGTGGGTGTTTGCAAATTTGTTTCCAAATAAAAAGGTTAATGAAGATATGACTCCAGGATAAGAGCAAGAGTATACATGTTGAGAAGAGATTAAGAGCGAGAAAGAGCGTGAGGCGGAAAGACCAAATGTGTGTACGTGTGTGTATGTATTTGCGTCTGAGTGTGTGAGTGTATGAGAGAAAGAGAGAGAGAGAGAGAGAGACAACACAAACCTTTGCTTTGGTATGGTGTCTGAAGTTTGATAATGCACAATGATGCCATTGGAAGCAGCAGCTGCGGCAGCGTCTACTATATCCACTGCACCATCACCGACGTCAAAGCAAACGCCACCACCACCGCTGTCACTCTGGCATTTCGACGAAATCGAAATGCTTGTATTTGTACTTAAATTGTTACTGCCGCCGCCGCCGCCGCCGCCGCTACAAGTAGTGTTGTTACCAAAGTAGAAGTCACATTGTTGGCGCCTTTGAAATGGAGTGGAACGCACTGACGTACGAGACGAACTGCCTTTAACGATGCTGTATAACGATGACTGTCCCATCGACATCGACATCGACATCGACGACGACGACGACGATGGCGTCAACAACGTTAATGGTATAGATGTGGTACGATATTGTTGTAGCTGGTGTTGCTGTTGATTGTGGTGGCTGCTGCTGCTGTTGCATCCCGCCGAGACGGTGTGCATTTTACCACCCAGCGCCATCATCATACTGCTGTTACTCAGACGAAATGACGAAACCGGCCCGGAAATACTAGATATAGGGGATGTCATTGACAAAGAAGTAGAAGCTACAGTCTTTTTGCTGCTGCTAGAAATAAGTGTGAAAAACGACAGTGTCGACGACGATGAAGTTCTGAAAATTGGTGGCCAATTTGTTTCTTTCCACTAATGTATTCATACTTTGGCTGAACTCTTTTAATAGTTTTCAAACACGACGCTTATAGAAATGGAAATTACATTTAACCAACGCTAAGCTAACTTTTCATAGATTTACATTAGTAGGTCCCAAGTGTTATTTTATTTTTTTTTTTGCATTTGAAAAATTAAGAATTTTACTATTCAACACTGAATAAGCGAAATTATTGTTTAAGGACGATATAGTGTGTAAAAAGGTTTCATGCAGTACACAAAGAGTATAGAAAAAGCTAGAAATGGCAAACAGTGTAACAATAAAAATGGATAAAAATTAAATAAAATACGATCTAGAGGCTATAAATTGTATATTCTATTTGAAATATTGAACGAAAACAATTGTGATAAAAAAATGCGAATCCAAATTTGCAATATTTGTAACATCTAAAACATTTTGAATAATACAAGGGCACCCTCGTTTGTAACTTAATTCATTTAAAAACGTGCCCTGTAGTTGCGCTTTTCAGTATATACTAGACCAGATAAAAAAAAAACATAAAAACCCCGAAATTGCATTGATGCGACTCTTTTTACTTTTTAAGTCATGGATTATAAAAAAAATTTAAATTTGTCTATAGAAAATTTGTAATAAAAGTTTAAGTTTTTGAAATTCTGATAAAAAACTAAAATTTTGATACAAATTGTTGTAAAATGTTGGAACCATCAAAAAAAAATAATGTTCGATTTCATTTTATAGTTAAAAAAAAAATCTTTTATTGTCGATATAGTTCCATATAAAGTTTTTTTTATCGAAATAAAAGTTAATATCATTAAGGTAATCCAAAAATCATGAAGAAATATATAATCGGAATTTTAATGCTCTTACCCTCTAAATCCAGAGATATTTAGGGGTTTCCATATATTTTATTATTATTATTTCTTTGTAACTCATGCCACAAGTTTCAATAAATAGACATTAGTTGTGTTTTCGTATTCTCCAGTAAAAAAAAAACTACAGATTCTGTTAGTTGGCATTTTTAAAAATTCTTTTCTATTTGTGATCCACTGAACACTTTCACGCTGTTTATCTTACTGGCAAAATCTTACTAAAAAATTCTCAAACGAAAACACAGCGATATAGGACGGGGTCAGAACATTACAGTTCTGACTTAAATTATTTTTTTTTTTTTACCACCCTAATGCGCATGTACATATGGCTCTTTTATTGAATTCAATTAACATTCGGAGCGTTTGTCGTCTTATACGATTTGAAAATTCTTTTTTGTTTAGAGAATACCTCATTTTAGGGGGGCGTAAAGAAAAAATAATTTGAAAATTCCTTATTCAAACTTGAACTGGTCTAGCATTTATGTGTTGTTATTATCAAAATAATAACTTTATATGCCTTGCCCAACGCTGCAAAGGAACTTTCTTCCGTAAATATTTTTTTTTTAACTCTATGTATAGCCGCCAAATAGCCAATTAACGGAATTTAATCAAGATACATATGTATGTATGTATATATGTATGTATGTATGTGGGTATATAATTTATATGGCAACTTACTTTGTGCATGAACAGGGTGCTTTTTCCATTGGGTCGACAATTCCCCAAAATTGCAGTTGCTGCATTCGCAATTTCGTCTCCATGCCATTCATGTCTTTAATATCTTTAACGTCACTAGTATTCGTGTTGACATTTTGCATGTCCATCGAACTACAGCCGCCACTACCACCCCCATTGTTATCGCCGCTCCTATTATTACCACTATTATTGGAGTTGCAATCATCGCCACCTATGGCACCACCACTGCCCATTGCAGTAGTGCCCGATACAGTAGAACCTAAGCCGCCGGTGTTGTTGTTGTTGTTGTTGGTGGTGGTGGTGGTGGGATGAGACGTAGAAGATATGTTACATCCACTAGATGCCCCGGTTGCGATACCGCCACCAGTGCCTACAACCGAAGTAGCTACACTAGCCGCATATGCCACATGTAATGTATTCGTTATACAATCCTGCCATACGCGCTCTGGCATTTCTGTAGCTGCCTGTGGTGGGGCATGAG
This sequence comes from Anomoia purmunda, assembly GCA_951828415.1. Taxonomy (NCBI): domain Eukaryota; kingdom Metazoa; phylum Arthropoda; class Insecta; order Diptera; family Tephritidae; genus Anomoia; species Anomoia purmunda. The sequence goes on along the minus strand of OX639996.1, from coordinate 25,867,411 downwards.
TATTGGCTGTGCTGCCAGTAAAACTACTTGCAGTAGTGTCGTAGTGGGGTTGCGCTCTTACTGTTAAATCGTGCAAACGTTTCTCAACCATAGCAATACTGCTACTGTTGCTTATGCCGCCGCTTCCATTACCACTGCCAAAATGGTTGCTCGACGTAGCAAGTGTTGTTGTTACAGTGGTTACCGCATGTATTTGTTGATGTTGTTGTTGTTGCTGATGTTGTTGTAGTTGCTGATGTTGCTGTTGTTGCTGATGCGGCTGCTGCTGCTGCTGCTGCAAACCACTGGGGTGTTGCGATGTGGGCTTTCGACCACCACCGCCAGCATATTCATTAGAATTCACAGCTGAAATGGCAGCCAGTGCAGCAGCTTCCGCAGAAGATGTTGTACCCAATGAACCTTTTTGCGACGCAGCTGCCTCCATTTCCTCCATGTCATCCAAATCAGTGACTAGTACGTAAATTGAGGGATGATACATTTTATGTCCGCCTAAAGCATAGTAAACCCAAACGACAAACATCATTAGAAACTTGAGAAATAAATAATTAAATATTTAAAATTATTTGAATGTATACGCTTACCCGATACAACTTCAACCACCGGTGGCACATCGGAGTTCTCCTTATTGCACAATGGGAAAAACGATGCCCAATCTTCTAAAATCTTTTCGGCCATTGGATCGGTAGCTTTATAGCTATTACCGGTGAGCGTTGCCGCCATACCAAATGGCGCCAATATAACCCTTCGAGGTTTGGGCAGCTGGGAGGATGAGTTTGGAGAAGAATTTGAGTTGGTTGCACCTTCTCCATTACTGACTCCATTGCTAGGATTATGTGGACTCGACACGTCTTCTGGCAAATTCGTTACATTGCCATGCTCATGAGATTGCGATAGTGTTTGCGAGTTGGTTGCGGCTGCAAAAGCGGCAGCCGCTTCCGTTAAATGCTCCTTGGTTAATGGACGCACCGCTGGATGTTCTCTTAAATCGATTGATGCACAAACAGTGTCTCCATGCACGAAAAACGTAAATGAAAATGAAAGGTGCTGGGAACTGAAAGCAAAAATGTAAGAAAAATTAGAATGCAAATGCAGCTATTGAAATGATAAGGTCCAGAAAATTTCAATTTTGCAATTGAAAATGTAACAAATTGAACGATGATCCCAGTATTGTCTCAGAACAGGGTCACAGAGAACTTGTTATAAATTTACTTTAGGATAATATAATACGACTTATTGGTCTGAATTTGTGTAAGCCACAGTCATTTGATAATAAATTATCCAAACGTACTTAATTATATAATAGTTGTATTGTAGCTGTATTTTACCTGCGGCCAAAGAGTCGATCACTGGAAGTGCACGGCTGAACAAACCATTTTCCAAAACGCACGATATCTTTAGTCAACACGAACCTGTGAAAATATTTAGTATGAAAATAAATGTATGGTTGATTATTTTCATTTTTATTTTTTATAAATAGTGATTATATTTACCGTTCCATTAAATTGTGCAAAGCTTTGAAAAGGAGTGAGCGGCATTCGTAAGTAAGACCTCGCTCCCAGGTTCCATTCCAAAGTGCTTGGTTAGCTGGAAGTAAGGAAAAAATTTTCATTACAATCGAAATGAATTAAATAAATACAATATACTATATAGAAGGGATTGATATCGTTACTTTAGAATGTAAACCTGCCAACTAACTCCAAGGGCAGACAAAAAAAAACTACTACTATTTTTTATTTTTAACTTAGGCAATAAGCCTCTTATAGTCTTATTTTGATAATAAACGCGAACCAATTTGAACCCTACAAGAACCCTACTCAACATTGCTAAGGAAGGGTATGGGAAAGGGAGAGTCGTATCGTCTAAGAAAATGGAGACGCTGAGCGCGCGGCTACCACTAACTCAACTCCCCAGGGACGGTATCAACAAGGTTACAAATTTTAAAAGGAATTTTAAAATTTAATTAGGAAACAAAGCAACATAGACCATATCCGCATTAGAAGGACACCTTCATGCTAGCAACCTGCACTGGTACACTGACGATTCTAAAACACCGGAAGGCATAGGAGATGGGGTCTTTGGCCTTAGAACGCCGATGGGAAGGACTCCAAGCATCTTCCAAGCGGAGGTGTACGCCATCCTGTTGCGTACAGAGGTCAACCAAAGGAGGAACTAACGCAATGAACGAATAGTCATTCCTAGCGATAGGACAACACACTATCAAGGAAGAGCTTAGGACAGAAAAAAACAACCTGAAGGAGGAACACTGGCAGCATGAGCCGGGGTTACATCAGGGGAAGTGTCTACTGGGAGGATACAACCATAAACGCTTCAAGCAGTTATGCACCTCTGGTAGAAAAGTCTGGGGATGCTGACAGGCTTTCTCACAGAACACTGCAGGCTGCGAGGTCATCTGCACAGGCTCGGAATATGGTCGAACGAGTCCCTTTCCATTTATATATATCTATCTATCTATCTATCTAATTTGCCGACGATGGCAATAATATCCTTTATGATCGAAAAAATATCCCAAAAAATATCAATCAAATATGGTCAAAAAAATTTGAATCCCAAAAAAAAGGATTTTTTTAATTGAAAAAAAAAAATACCAAATAGCAATTAAACGATTATGCAATGATTAAAAAACAAAAATATTCTAAATAAAAGGAATATTAGATTTGTATAGCATGTTGGATTAGCAAACGCATTAGATCGATATATTCGAGTTATATTTTGAACGAATTCTTGCCAGCGATATACATATGTATACATACATAGTTGAATATATGTATGTTTACGCCGCAGCGTAAATATTTTCTAACCGCCCTAATACGCGTGTATGTACGCATACACATGCAACTGCGAATTACTCCGTATTTCCCGCCGGATAATTCCTTTTGCTAACATTTCCATTAATTGCTTTCCAATAAAACTGCGGTTGACGGCAACCGTACGTTTTTTCATAATGGCACTCGTTCACAGGATTTCAAGAGCGACACAGGTCTACCACGGATTCACACCACAGGTAAAGCAAAAATTCATGTATTACTCCATATATACCTTTGAATAAATTTCAATTACATTTAAAACTAAACAAAATCTTTTTAATTTCTATTTCCAAATATCCAACCGTGCGTCTGGACATTTGTACATGTAGTTATATACATATATTTTAAACTGAAATTTCCCGTATATTTTCTTACGGCTCAATCACAATAGCCAGTTTTTTCACTTTCCAACACTACATCTCAGGTTATCATTTTACCGAATTGACTCAACTCGCACTTTTTTCCGAGTTAGTGTTGTTGCTTTATAAGCAATTTGTTATCCTACCTAGTGTTATTTTGCACCTCGGTTACAAAGAAACGGGCCTATTATGTATATGGACAATGAGTATCATAGAGGTGTATATGACAAATAAGCAAGGCAGAAATAAACAAACGTAAAAATATCAATTGGGAAAATACCTCGCAACAAACGGGCATATTACTCGAGTAGGTTTCTGTATATATTCAAATAACTTGCAGAGGTGTGTGGATGTGCATTTACGAGTTCTCTTCGAGGATGTTCAAAGAAAAACCAATTCTACTTTTTCAATGCTTAGCGGCATGTAAATTTAAATATCAAACTAACTGCGCCGAATACGAGATTAAAAACAAAATTGTCAATCTGCAATATGGCACTTGAAATCTTGTTACAAAAAAAAAAAAAAAAAAAAAACAATATTACAGATTATAAATATGTATGTACATGTCTAGAAATTCCAGCGGATAGAAAGAAATCGTAGGGGAAATGCGATTTAAATTAATTAAACTAAGCGAACTGTATGTAAACATTAGCCTATGGCAAACACGACTACTTTAAACTACAAATTAAAAATCCATCAGTGCTCTACACTGTAAAAGTGTACATACTTAGTATATGTATGTATGTACCTACATTTATTTCCAAAAACATAAACAATCTGCTAAATGTATTTAAATATGTATGAATGTATGTGTGCTATTTAATTGACAATGTCGAGGAATAACAGATATGGCTGCCCATGTCCACACATAAAATGTATTGGAGGTGATCAGCAGATTACTACCCTGCAGGAAAATCTATGTACTTCTAAACAGATGCAATAATTAATCTCTGAAAATCACCTACTTCACACAAAATGACTGCTGTGACAAATAAGCGGCATTTATTTAATGAATAATGCAATAAAAACACATCAGCTGTTTTAAATATAACTACATACATATGTACAGAAGTACATACATATGTATATGAACATGGAAATATAATACTTCTACAATTTGTGGTGTTTGTCATGATGTTGTTGCACAAATTTAGAGGCCTACAACTTTACGCTGGTTTTGTGAGAAGTAGAAATACACTCGGCGTTTTGCCATTGACTGCCGAGGGCCGACCGATATTAGAAAAAACTTGTCTATAATTTTTTATGTTACTTGCCCCAGCCGGGATTCGAACCTATGGATATATAATGTCACATTAAAAGTGTACGACTGTGTATGGCATTAGGGATCTGGTCGAAATGTGGTTAAAGTATTAATGCTTAAAACTGTCCTATTTTAGATAATTGTACCCCTATTCCGTTATAAAGAATAAAAGATTAAAGAATATTAACCAAAACAAGCAAATTTTAAGTTTTGAAGACTGGTAAAAGATGACTGCAAATCTTGTAAAATATTTCACACAGCCAACAGAAATTATACAATCAAAAATCAACTAGAATTTCTAGTTACTTCAAACTGGCACTTTATAAAGTTGAATGGGGTACAAACTGCATCCTGGAAATTTAAACAAGTCTGATAAGAAATTAAACATTTTGATGACAATTTTTTTTTTTAATGTGCTGAATTTTTATAAATTGTCTAGAAAGTTTGTACATTTGTCTATAGAATTAACTACATTTTTATAAAAAATTAGTAGTGAGGAACGACAAAATTGTCAAAAACTTGGCAAATTATTTTGGTACTGTTTTCGTGATCACAGGAGTACATACATACATACATACATATGTACATATGTATTATGTTTTATTTTTTTTTGGCCTGATTTTATTTAGTATATCTAGTATTAATATCTACATATGTACATATATACTATAATAAAACTGTAAAAAGGTAGTGTCTGTATATTGAAAATCTTTAAAAGAATTGGCCAAAGTTTACGCAGGGAATTTAATAGAACACATTTGGACCATCTTTAGAATTTCTGTTGTTGTTGTTGTTCTTGCAACAGCATAAACATTCCCCATAAAATTTGGAGAATCTTGGTGAAGTGACAGTCCTTGGCTGGATATACATATACATGTAAATGTATGTAAATCCGGGTCGTTCCGGTATCGTAGAACCGACTGTCAGGGAACGTAGATTTTTTGTGTTCTGTTTGTAATATTGTGATTTTCATAGGGATTTAACTGATGACGAGGCATCTCTGACATGTTATGTTAGGGGAAATTTATCGAAATATTATAAAAAAAAAAATTTCGTAGAAACGATGTAGAATCATAATATTTTCAATACCATTTTTTTTTTTTTTTGTTTAACGGAATCAAAGTAGGCTAGTGCTTATTTTTTTCTTTTTTTTTAAAGGCTAGCAAGGTACGCTGGGCATAGATTAGCTAGTCAACAATAATTCTTGAGCCTAAGGCCAGTGTTTTTTTTTCAAAATTACAATACGTTAGTTGGGTCAAGAATTACGAATCGAATGTACCGGAACACAATTTAAAAAAAAATCACGTAGAACCCAGAATGATAGAATATAACATTACACCTACCGAGCTGAGAGCAACTGAAAGTGGCGTAATAAAATTAGTATAGTCATTATTGTTTGTGTCAAAAAAGTCAGCATAATAGAAAAATAATTGTACTTACATACATACATACATATGTTTGTACTATATATTATCAGCAAATGGTCATACCGTTATGTCACTATGGTTTTTGCCGATTTTGATGATTCTCAACTATTACAAGTAAAAAAAAAAAAGTGAACAACTCTATGATGACGTAGAAACCCTATTAATTGTGTCAAGCGGTACGCAGAACCTTCCGTATTAACTCAACCGTGCCAGCACGACATATGGATTTCGACTGTTGTCTCGTGGGTAATTAGAATTATAACCGTTCAGAGCCAAAAATTTAAATTGTTAGTTATTTTTTTCCTGCTGGTGTCATCCTGGAGGTGAACAACAAAATTATCACTACACGCACACTTGTTAAATATATTGCAATGCCGCTATGAAAATTATATGTTTAAAAAAAAAAAAGTAATGGGAATGTATAGTATAAATAATAATAGATAATGTATAGCAATGAGAGAATGATGATGAAAGAGAGAACATATGAAAAAAGAGTAATAGGTTGACGCTGACTGAAGAGAAAGTCAAAGTGATTACTCTAGGTATGTGTCAGCGATTTATACAGTGCATAGTAAAAGAATTCGAAAAAAATCTTTACCGCTGACCGAATTATGACCGTTGCTAGGTTAAACCTCCAAATATTAAAACGGCTAATTCACACCTACCCATAAGCAAATTATTCAAAGGGGAATACCAGAAGCCGAGGTGCAACTACAACGTAATTGCGGCCAATAAACAGTCATATATATGTACACATGTATGCATATACATACACGCTTGCATACATACACATACATACATATGTATATTCATGTATTCAAGTGTTAGTAATGACTGAAAGTTGTGTCACATTATCGCAGAAATATGTTGATTTTTTTTTGTCGTTCCATGAGAGGTTTACAACAATAGTAATAACAACAACAAGCAACGGTGGTGGTAACAGCACGTTTTAAAAATAAACCTGTGAATAAACACAGAAGAGGCATTCAAAATACAAAATGAGAAATAAAATTAATGAATGAATGAATAAAAGCGAATACAAGAAACTCAAATGGCAACAAGCAAGGAACAACGAATAAACGAACAAAGTAAACGTACGAGTATACAAAAGCGACAGAAAAATCATAATAATAATGAAAAATAGCAGATAGCCGGAGTCGCATAAATAATGGTGCAATACCACCCTGACCGCTACAGAGAGGCAAAGGACAGCGATAAAACAAAACGGAAAAGAGATACTTAGAGACCGCGAAAGAAGAAGATGACACCAAATTAATGTTATCTATGCCGAGCGCGATTCAGATTATTATGAACGTGAGTAAGTAGTAAAGCAATATCTTTGTGGCATAAACTACATGTATACATCATTCTTCCACTCAGTAAGCGGTATTGAATATAAAGAGAAATGTACTCAATTTAAAATGTGTGGATGAAAAGAGTATGTTGATAAGGTAGCGGCGCACTTGGTCGATGTTTACAAACGACAACAAATAGACGGATACAAAAACGCTAAAAAAAAAAAAAAAACGCAAACTAATGACGACAACGGGACACGACACAAACAATAGCAACAGCAAGCACAATTTTCGCGTACACACAGATACTACTCACACGCCATTCACACAATCACATTGCCTATATGCGGCAATATTTTTATCTGTGCCTGAAAACCAAAGTAAGGTATTTGCGCCTATCGCACGCAGTGTTGCCTTTTATAAATTGCTAGTTTGTCTCTACAGAATTGATATTAAATACACATACATACATACATACATACATACATACATGCATAAATACCTGTATAAGTTGGCAGGAAAAATGAGTTAATTTTGTGCTTGACTTACTTCTTCTAGAACTTAGCAACCTGGGCGTAATTTAGTTTTTTTTTTTTGTATTATGGGTAATTGCATATGTAACTCCAAGGCGAATTCATATAAGGAGAAGTTGATGAGGCAGCTGATTGAATTCGGTTGTTGAACGTTAAGTCAAAATGATGTGGTTGTTGTAAATCATACTTTCATTGTGCATATAATTTGTTAGTATAAATCTTTGTTTTTGTACGTACATATTTATAACACCACCTGATATGAATTCGCCATGTGTAACTCTCTAAAAACAAATGGTATTGTCAAGCGACATCTTACAAACAAGAAGACTCACTTATGTATGGATGTATGTAAATCTGTTGAACGATATCTAAAATCATTTTCATATTACAACGTAAATTACTTATTTTCATCCAAATAACTTTTTTTAAATTTACGATCATGTAATAAACCTTCTACAGTCAGTAAACGTCAAGAAGGAAGAGCTGAGTTAAATGCTTGTGTATTTCAAAACAGGGTTAGATCGCCGAAACAACAGCCCTTGGCCTGGTGAATTCTGGTACGTAAAACCGGCTGTAGTGGGAATGCACCGTCCAGTTTGGTTACGAGAGATGGCGTTCTTAGATTATTATCGAAAAAATTGTGTTCTTGATTTATAATAAAATTCCTCATTTCACAAATGCAATGTATTGGCAACGAGTGTTTATTACGTTTCGCAATCATAGACAAATCCATAGAAACGTTGGATCTTTATAATTATTTATTATTATTAACAGCAAAAACACATTTTCCATCAAATTTTGATGAATGTTGCTATAGGGACTGCCCCTATAGCTTCGCCGGATATAAATCGGGCTCGTTTCTGTATCGTAGACTGTTATGTGAACATAGAAACATTGACATTATGTGCCAACGAGGACGGGTGCATACATACATATGTATATCCAATTCCGTTTCTCTAACAAACCCCTGATAGACAAAATGACCAGATCAAACCAAATTTGAATACACTTCAATCTAATTTCATTGACTGGAAATTCGAGATACAAAACGAAATCATCATCTGCTCTCAACCCTTGAATAACATCATCATCCTCCACCACCCTTAATATGTACATATGTACATACATACATATGTACATATGTATGTAGTACATAGAGAAGAGCTCGAGTTTGTATCGATAGATCCGTGACCAGTCCAAGGTGGGTCGGACGATTAAAACTATCATCGTGACAGATTTTCAACGCGTGTTACAATTCATTTCAATTACATTGAGCGACCACAGTCGCATTTTTTAGATCTACAGTGTTGGACATATCATATTGGGCAAAATTCAATATACATACATACATAATACAGTTGGTCACTTATTACGAAATTTAAAAAAAAATTCAAATAAAGTCAACAAATAATACATAGGAGTCGAGCAAAATTATAAACTTTCACTTTTTAGAAAGAAACGAGTTCTCATTTTGCTAAAGTGTGAAAATATGAATTATCGAAGGAATTTAATAAATTATACTTTTACTTCAGGATTGTCAAAAACGGCAAAACCAAAGTAGCGGTACTACTAACGGTGCCAACTTCTGAATTCAATTTTTTTCTAAAAATTAGAATTAGAAATATTAAAATTTTGAGTTAACGTTTCTTATTTGAACAAAGTTTGGAACTAGAATTCAACCGGCATGTGTTGTAAAATTAACTAAATTTTTACTATGAAAATAATTAAAACTAAATAAAGGAAAAAAATATTCAAAACTTATGAACATGTCGTGGTGTCTGAGTTTTGCCGTGCAGTTTTGCCGTGCACTATATTTGTGGTAAAGGAGGTCTTCAAGCTATGAAATTTCTTTAGTAAAACAACCTTCAAACAAGATTTCCCCACAAAAAATTTGTATTGTTAAGTACAGTGTTGTTCACAATAACAGCATAGTTGCCTTCTCGTTTTTTCTTTGTTGGATTTTTCTGTACTGCATATGTATTTAACTATAAAACTGCATGTTGTACAACACTAGCCATTTCAACCATATATACATATGTACATATAGGTGTGCAACAAAATAATGGGTTTATTTCCATGCACACATTTACATACATACATACATACATATGTATCATGCTTGCAAATAAAGTGGCAAATAATGAACTGCATCCAACCACCATTCACAATGCACAACACTCCAACGCTAATTATGCATACATACATACATATGTATGTATACGATTATAGTATGTACATACATATGTACATATGTATATATGTACATACGTAAATACTATAGACGTAAATATATTCGTGTGTATGATTATTACTCGATATCTCATGGCACACGTTCAATAGGATTCTCAAAGTTCCGTCATCGACCACCGACGAGCTTAACGAATAAGATTACGAAAATGAAACAACAAGGCACTATCTGCTGCACCGTTTTGCCAAACAATCAACTGCGAGTAACTGGCTAAACAGCCCAGCATGCTATCTAGGCAACTAAATTGAACCGCTTGCTTTTGCATGGACTAAAAAGCTCTCTGACAAAAAGAAGTAGATAGTAGATACGACCACCGAACAAACTAAAATCCACTAAATTCGCAAATTCACCTTCAACAACAATAACAGCAACTTCCCCCAACCATTAAACAATGAGATATGCTGACAAAAACACACACAAACAAATGACGGGTGCATTCGGTTATGTGGGAAGTTATTCAACAACAATGCCGTTTATGTTTATCCAGCACGTGTGCTATTTGGTACTACTCTTCGGCTTTTTGGTGAAGTTAACTCAGATTTCATGCATATGGATGTATTGTATCTGTATCTGTATCTGTGGGTATCAGACCAACTAAGAAGGCCAAATAATAGCGTATATAGATATCTATGTACATATGTATGTAGATATAAACATATCACACACCCTATATTTTGTGTGCATGTTTACTTCTCTCACTGCTCGGTGGTCCAAATGCTGCAAAGTGCCAACGAACAGCCGTTAACACCGGCGTCATTAAGTGTCCGTTCTCTTTAAGTTCCAATGTGGAGAGAAATTAGTTGTGTTAGTATTGGTGCATACAGAGTATTTTCGCTCACATTGCCTTCATTGGATCCACTCCCTCAAATATTTTTAAGGGTAAATTTCAGTTGTTATGCAGTAAACAATAAATATTTGTTTATTGCAATTGCGATAGATTGCGGCGAAAAATCTGAGGCGACCAAAATGTGTTGAGCCTATATAGACATGTATGTATGTATCTACATATGTATGTACATATGTTTGTATCGAACGTGCAAATAAATAACTTTCGGAAAGCTTATCAAAACAACGAATAGAAGAAATTCCCAGCAACCAACTTGCGATTAGGGCAAGTGAGTTAACTTAGCAACAGTCAACACGTACACTTGTGCGCATTGAAATATTAGCGCAACATATTGGTAATTTCTTACACATTAGTTTTACTAAAAATATAGCTTATATCCGTTTGATCTCTGATAATTTTCATATAACGAATGTTCGAAACTTTTTTTTTTGTTTGAAAGACAGAATACAATAACATCCGTTTTTTCGTGCATACGATAAGAGCCCCCGCACACTTCAATTGTCAGGTTGGAGGTTGCAGTTCGGCTGCAATTGTAACCAAAGTGCTATATTTAATATGTAAAGCTACCTACAATGCTACATTTTCAAAGCTATTTATATGGAACAACATCTGCAAGACAAGTTGCAAAAAATTATTAAAAATCAAATTAAAATCAAATTTTTATAAAAAATAAACGATAAATAGTTAACATGAAAAACATTGTGAAAATTGTAAAAAATAGTTTTTGTGTGATTGCATATTTAAATATGTGCACCGAACTATGTCATATGTAGATACATACATATGTTTTATTTGTAATCGAAATTTGCTATAAAATGTTTAATAGTAATTGTAAGATTTAAAAAAAAAATTCGTATATTTCAGTGATATTTGCCACATTTTTGTCTACAAACAAATTTAGTAAGTGGCAGCACTTTTGGTCGACTATTTGATCGACAGTGTGCGCACTCTCATAGAGCTCCGTGGCGTTCAAGCATTAGGTTGTCCCACCAACTTTTTAGTCGGCAGATAAAGTATGCAGTGTGCGCACCGAATAAATATTGCGATATTGAAACCTCGTACAAATATTGCCCTTTGTCTTAGAATAAGTACATATATAGTACATACATACATAAATTCTTTGCAACAACTTGGCTCAAACCTCATGAACGGGTTTCAACCAAATTTGAGCAGTATATTTCTAAGAATTGTGGCACGGGCATAGGCTATATTTTAATCCGTTAAGTAGTGCATGAGTCGAGAGTTATCAAAAAAATCCATGGCTACGTACATTTTTGTTATATTCACCGAAGCTTCACTTCTTGTTTTAAAAAATATTCTGTAAGTGTTGCTATTTTTGTGAACACATCTGTTTAATTCAGCCGACTTACATACAATTGTTTATTTGTTGAAATATGTTTTGTGGAGATGTATGTATGCAATACACATGTGCAAAGCTAACGGTATATAAACCAAAAATGTGGTATTATTTTGTTAGTTCACTTTACATTTTGGACGAATGTGCGTTCGATTTAAAAAGAGCGCACCAGCTCAGTAAACAGAAATTTTGTTGATTTGCTTTGCTCTTTCGGTCATATTTAGCCCATACTTCTGTTTTTCGCCACTGCTGCTTCTTCATTGCTAGCGGAGGTATCGCAAGTCTACCAAATGCCGCCTTACCTAAGCAGGTCCCGCCGGTCCCCATACAAGCAAACTCACGTATACATACATACATACATACATACATGCGTTCAAGGTATGTATGTAGATATGTTTGTATGCAACGTATCTACATATCCACTGCGTCCATTCCAACGTTAAGCAGTGCAATAACCCGTAAAATGAGACCAAAGCACGACACTGAAATAAGAAACTTACACAAAATATTACGGATGCGGGTAAATCTACGAGTAAAATTGTTGCTAACAAACAGGCGTGCGAGTATACATAGGCACCGTTAAAGAAAGCAAAGCAAAAACAGCAAATTTTGTTTTATCTTCGAGTAGAAATTCATAGAGCTGATTGTGTTTTCATTTTGATACGCATATGTATGTATGTGTATGTAATATGTAGGGATGTGTGTGTGTGTGTGTGTGTGTGTGTGCGGGTATGGGTACTTCCAATGAGGGTCATTATAATCGCATGTTCACACTGCGAACGTCAACCCGCAACCAGCGAATAAATTTATGTAGGTATGTACATAAGGAATTGCTAAATGTTATGTGCTCTTTTTATGATATCTTCGCTAACACCTACGGTATTTAAGTTATCATGAATTTCTACAGCAAGTTTATGTTGTTAAAATGATAAATTAAAAACAAGAAATTTGAATAATTAAAAAAATATTTTTAAACTAAAGGAATGGTTATATGCGTTGCTACAAAAGTCAGAAGAGATCTGGGGCTGTTTCAAAACTTTCGGAAGGTCATTTCCGAGTCATTCTATTCCGTAAGATATAACGACCTTAATTTCCTACTTTCTGTCTTGACACCTCTTCGTCATTGAAGATTGAAAATCTCTTGTACTGGTAGTTCATGCTCCGGTTTTTTTTTGTGATTTTGTTTTCATTCATATTTAATCGTTAAATATTTTTATTTTAAGCCTTCCATTTTTTTAGCGAATCGTTACTTTATTTTATATACAAACATTTTGACCAAAAATCTAAGTACATATGTACATATTTACATAACTATTAAAAATTATTGAACAAATTCGTATCATATACATATGTATACAATATATATCTATTATAATAATTATATAGAACCTTCAGAAAAATGTCAAAGCACCCTTTGGGATCTACACGATAGCAGGAATAATTCCGATTTGTGTAAATGATTCATGGAGAGGAGAATTGGACTCGTTTCTGAATGGGCATCTGGTGCAATCAATTGTAACCTTTTTTGAATCTGGTTTCAAAGCATAAATTTTCTGTTGAACAAATTGCCTTGAAATATCTGCTAATCCATCGGTAAGGTCTATGTAGTGAGCAATTGTTAAATGCTGCTGGTCAGCTTTAGATATACGGAATCGGTTTCAAGGGGGAAATACATAATATTACAATACAAAATTATTAAATTTCGAGCATTAAAACTATAGGGTTTTCTGTTGTTGTTTTTACAAACATAGATATGTGTGTGCTATGGATTGAAATTGATGTTATTTCAACTAATGTATGTACATACATACATTCATATTTTTTTAAATAAATAATAAAAGTATGTCGGTTCAGCTTCAGTTGGGATATAGTTAGCCCTCTTATCTTATACACATACATATGTATGTATGTACATATGTATGTATGTACATACATATTTTATGTTAACAAAATAAAATAAAAATTATAAAAACGAGTGTAATTAATGTTTGAAAACCAAGGTCACACTTTGTTTCAGACCAAGACCCAGACGCTAGATTAACGGGGAAAGCAGAACAAAATTACTAAAGTGAAATTGAGAGCCCGAAAAATATGTACGCTTTGGCGCATTAAACAAAAACAGTCTACATACATAATTCTGATTTCAAGATTCTTTCGTAACTTCCATGGCATCTATGTCCGCAACTGTTTGTAGGAGAAATACGTACAAATTTATTGTATTTATGTATGCGACAACTACCAAAAACACATTTATGTATATAACTACAAGCTTATATGTGGTATTTATGTATGGATGTATGTATGTACGACAATCGAGGCTTTCCCATGACATACCCGCTACTCTCGAACAAACAGGTTCTGCCATATCTACCAGCTCAATTGTTTTTTTGCATATATGTACCAAAGAGAATACAACAGTATTGTTTCTATATATTTATAAGGAGAGAACCAATTATTGACTCAACACTCAAGAGAAGAGTCAAAGAAAAGAGTCACCAGTACCCGAAATGAACGTAAACAATTGTATACTCGTATTGTAAATGCGCGATGAGAAATTTCAAAATTATAAAGATTGTATGTACGTAAACAAATGTGAAGCAGGCGAGGTGATTACCACCACATTAGCATTTACACGACAGCTGTTTTACGCCACAAACTGTGAGGTAAACAAGTATAAGAATCAGATTGTGACGTCTATCGCACAACTGGTATTAAAACGCACTTGATGCGCCGTTGCCAATTTTCATACGAGCGGGCGGATGAATGGCGCTACTCACCGATACTTCTAACCAACCGGCAGATGTGCGGTGAGTCGCAAAAGCTACGTTGAATCAGTTTCGAGACCATAGCTGACTAGTTCAATCGGCAAGGTCGTTCAGCATTTAGCAAGATTGGTTAAATTTTCATTTTTCAACTTAAATCTAGCAGTTAGATATTAAAAAAAAACGAACGAAACAAATCAAGATCATAAGCATAAAACACACATAAATATGTACATCTCTATGCATACATATGTATGTATACGTATGTATGTACCTACATACAAACATATGTATGTAAGTACGTGTACGCATACTCGTACATTTCTGCTAATATGAATGGCATGAGAAATGTTCACAGGAAGTTACAAACAAAGCATTTCGAAATTCCATCGATTTGCCCGCTCGTCTGTGGAATAAATTCGGTCGCTAGCCAGCCAAGCACAATCAAATTGCATCCAATATGAACACACACACACAAATATACAGTGTCATAGTATGTATGCACGTATGCACATATATGCTATCATCACCTGCTCTGCGTTTTATATCTACACTTTGTACCTCACTTTGTTCCCTCTTGCTCAGCTTCTTCCATCCCTCTTTCATTCGCATTGCGGCCATTCAACTTTTTCGTTTTTTCTCATCATTGCATTTATTATTAAATATTTTTATTTATTTGCTTTATATTTTAGCATAAAGAATATTTTAGCGAAATGAAAAGAGAAAGTGTTTCGCGGCATTGCTGAATGAAGTCGATAATGGCATCCAAAAAATACACACATCTTTATTTTGCTTCAATATTTAGCCACCATCCTATCTATGTATGTAAGTCTATACATTTAAGTTTCCTCTTATTTTAATTACGGACAATATTTTGTAAACGTATAGCATATTTACTTACCGGCAACTTTTAACAATTCTGCATCTACCAATTCGCTCAGGTCTGGCTCCTCTCCATACCAAAATATCCATAATTCTTTGGCGGCAGCCAACGAAAGCGGCGGATGTACTTTCGATGAGCTAATCTCAAAAGGCGCATTTGGATCTGAATTTTCCTGCTTGGTGGTCTGTATGCGCCGCCACACACAAAGAATGTCAGCTTGCATACATCGTGAATAGGAGCGCAGGATGGGATCATCCAATGGGTCACTGGATGCATTTACTCGTTCGCCGTTCACGAACTTACGCCATTTAATTCCGCATAAATCAGTCTGAAATTGTAACACAAAGAAATCATTTTCAATAAATTTGTTAATTTTATTTATGACTCATTCGACAATATTCGATACCAACAAAATGAAATGAATATAGTGAATTGTTATTATTTTAAGTAAATAATAATATGGCAAAATTGTGTTATTAATTCAATTATTTTTTTTCATTTTAAATATACACCATTTATTAAGATTAACCCTGAACGTTACCGGCAATCGAATTTTTCGTCGCGAATATTCGCGGTCAAAAATTGAACATATTGACTTGATTGATTGATTGAAAGGTGATTTTTTAAGAGCTATCCTCCTGAAATTTTAAATAAAAAAAAACATATACAATTCAGAAAAATGCATGAAACATTTATTTGAATCGATAGTACGGTCGATATAATTAATTTTTGAATATTATTTTATGCAAATGTTGGCCGCGACTGCCCCTCAAATGCTCCATCCGCTTAGCCCACAAAAAATAGTCTAGAGGCGTTAAATAGCATGATCGAGGCGTCCAATTGATAGACCCAAAACATGAAATCACCTATTCACGGAACTCGCCTTTCAATAGGGCAAAAAAAAGTTTGTTATTATCACACGGAAGCGCTCACCATTCACAGTAACGTTGCGATTCGCATCATCTTTGAAGAAATACGACCCAATGATGTCGCCAGCCCATAATTCTCACCAAACAGTGACTTTTGCTGGGTGCGTTGGTTGCTCGGTGAGCTTCGACGCTGAAAACAATTTTTCGATAACAAAAAAGGTCTTCGGCAAACCTTTCAAGAGCCCATTCACACTGGCCGAAACAGCTGCGATATTTTCTTTAGTTTGCACAATACGTAAGCGTGTTGGAGGTTTATTGTCCAACAATGTAAATTTGTTGCGAAATTTAGTCACAATATCTCAAATAGCCGCCTCAGTAGGTCGATTAAACTGGCCCCAAAAATGGAAGAAGAGCGCGATGAGCATTCTTAAAAGAGAACGAATATTGAAAATAAACTTCAATGATTTGCAAGCGTTGTTCGTTTATAAGACGATTCATTGTTAAATTATAGACCAAACTGAAGATATCAAAACCAGAGTTGCCAGAAAGCAAATAGCTAAAAATAAATCACACTATGAGAATGCGCACAACCAAAGTGATCACCGAAATTTCGCCCTACTACATTCGCAGCGATACATTTATTTCCATCGCCTTCGCGAGCAGTTGCGTCAAAATCAAATAAGGTGACCGCATTTGGGGGATGTTTTATGCTGTTACAACAACAAGGTTTTTAGTTAGTATATTGTTCGATGCCTCTTCAATTGCATTAAAGTAAGGAGGCCGCTGGAGCCGAGTGTGCAGCGTGTGCACGCTTCATTCGGCCGGTCCCGGGTTCAAATCCTGTCTCCTGGCCGGGGCAATTAACATCAAAAAATATAGAAAAGGTTTTTTCTACTAGCGTCCCCTCGTCAGGCAATGGCGAATCTCCGAGCGTATTTCTGCCATGAAAAAACTTCTCACATAAAACATTCGCCGTTCGGAGTCGGCGTAAAACTGTAGGTCCCTCAATTTGTGTTACAACATCAAGACGCACACCACCAAATGTATAAGTTTAGCGAAAATCGCTGTAGCGAATATAGCGCCAATTGAGTAAGAAGGCGAGCGTTGAAAACCGATATCGCCCGTTCGACGAAATTCACACTACGATTTTCGAAAATTTAACACTTGTTGAAGTAGACATTACCAGACAAAATTTCCGACAAGTTTTGATTTAACAACGTCTCAAAGGAATAAATTTAAATTAATGGAAATTTTTCGTGAACATTTTTGTGCTGGTGCAGCAGCAAACATCGATGCTGTGTGGATAATAATTCAGGGGGGTACTTCTGAAACGTTTATAGTATCGTGGCATATAAAACAACAATCCACTGCTTAGGTGTTTGAAAATGTCCAAAATCCAACATATAAAGAAAAACTATGCTAGTTTCTACTGTTGTTCTTAAAGAACAGAACAACAATCAATTCTGAACGGAGTATTATATTTTTCTTGTTCCCACTCATCGACGAAATCAGAAAAAATAACGGGAAACTTCGATTCATTCTTCACATCGACAATGCCTGCAGACCAGCACACAGCACATGCGCATCGGTCAGTTGATAATTTGAAGAAGAAAAAAGTTGAAATAACTACCAATTTTCCATATTCAACTAATAAGGTGGTAATGACTTCTTCCTGTTTCTATTTGTTAAGAACAAAATGTCAAAATATGAAAGCTTTTCAATATTGTAAAAGGAAACCATGTTTCTGAGGTACCCACTTCAGAGTGTAGTAAATGTTTTGAAATAACAAAAACAATATTAACGCCCATTCTCACCTTCCCACACTATTTTCAAAAACCAAAAACAACATAATCTTATTTTGTCTAAATAGAATTAAAAACTTTGCTCAACAATTATACGTTTCATTAAATCATATAATATCCCCAGTTGAAACTCAATTCTACTAAATACCTTAGAAAAGACTTAACACCTCCCGAGATATTCAGACAAATATTTATTGAATTAATGGAAAAACTCATTAATTTTCTTGTAGATGGATCCAAAATTAATGACATAACTAGTTACAGTATGGTAACAAAAAAAACTCTCATCTTATCTCTTACTCCGTTATAGCTCAAGATACGCTGCAGAGTTAATAGCCATTCACGAAGCAATCAAATATTAGAGAAACGTGACACACAAATGAGCGATCTACATGGACTCTCGGAGCTCTTATACAACAATATAAAAAAAAAAAGCCAAACACCATAAACTTTTGTACACAATTATAAACTACTTTATAGAAAAACCAGAAATGATAAAACGAATTCCAGGTCACACCCAAATACCGGGGAACAAAATAGCTGATCAAAAGTCAGCCATAAAGAACTATCTAGAAAAGAACTAACCAAAATCTTAAGACTGCGAATAGGACCTACAAGGATCACTTATCAACACCTAATAGATAAAGACGTAACTAACATTTATAAATATTGCAGCAGATACCAATCAGTTTCCCACATGTTGTTGTTGTTGTAACAGCATAAAACATTCCTCAAAAAATGTTGGGGAATGCTGCTGAAGTGACAGTCCTTGGCCGGATATAGATCCGGGTCGTTCCGGTATCGTAGAACCGACTGCCGTGGGAACGCAGTTTCCCACATCTTAGATACCGGTTTATATTTTGCACCTCACCCATAATCGCTTCCCCTATTGAACTTCTGAACAACCTCACGATATACAACCTAATAAAACTAATAAATTACAGAGCATCGTTGCTAATTAATTGACCGGGACTGCATATTAAGTATTCCAACATATACAATGTAATATAACAAAGAAAATACCACTAGAGACATAAATTCACACTCATAGAATTTTTTTTATTAACAATAATTTTTACACAATGAACTAATTTCCACAGTAATAAAAATAGTTTGTCGCTTGCTCCATAATTTGCTGATTGTCCGAACTTCTCCTATAAGTTGTGGTGTGCTTTTTGATGTTGTAATAGAAATTGAGGGGCCTACAGTTTTATGCCGACTCCGAACAGCTAATGTTTTTTCTGAGAAGTTCTTTTCATTGCAAAAATACACTCAGATTTTTGCCATTGCCTGCCGAGGCGCGACCGCTCTAATAAAAAAGTTGTTCTATAATTTTTGATGGTACTTGCCCCAATCAGGGATATTTTGAAGACCAAGCTCGTCTCGATCAAGCAAGATTGTTGGTCAATAAAACCACAGGTTATCCTTTTAGCCTGTATGCCCATTTTGCAAATTCCTTTAAAAATTTATTTGCACAATAAATTGTACCATACGTGACGGTGTTTAGCTAATGGTAAGTTATTGTAAACTAGGATATTTTCCCACCTCCTCAGGGTGAATAAGTATCTGTCGATAAATTTTTTCAACATCTGTGATGAAGACGAACTTGGCAGACGGAAACGCAGTAAAAGGGTGAAAAAATCAGTGTGAATAGTATAACCAGTATACATAAAGTCGCTTAAAGACAGCCCAGATGACAAATTTGCTAACGCATCGAATTCCACTCCTAACTTCGTGGTATGGCTTTCGGGCCCCACAATGCAATGTGTATGAATAAAGAATATGGGTCAGCTTATGACCCAAGTTCTCATATTCCTCCATAAATTAAATATATTGATTTTTTATCTTACACTTTTTTGCTAAAAGCCAGAAATCGATCATAGGCAACCCCTGAGATTTTCCTAGGAAGTTTAACAATAAATCGTCCATCATCGTTGACTATTGTATTTTGGGCAAAAAGATTTCCACACCACCTATCTGTCATGGAAGGTTTTTTTTTTAGTTGCAACTTCTTCAACCTTCCCAAAGCCGAGAAAATGCTGCTTCTAAATCGATCTCTTACGAAGGCTGTGAGACCATAATATGAGGCAAAACTGCTGCTTCTAGCCGTGTAGTACAGCTTTTGATTCGAAAATATAGCGCCACATTGACTCTTTAATGTACCTTGGAGTTGGTCGAACTAACACCTCAGATTTAGATCGAGAATGGTTTAGCTGTGATACCTAGTCGTTTAACCAACCGGTCATTAACAAATTTAACTTGTCAGCCTGAATCAAGAATTGCACTGCAATTTTTTCCTTTTCAATTGACCTTCACCTGGCTGTACTCAGTAGAGCATACACGTTTGATGTTGAATAATTTGGGTTGTAAGGGATGCCGCTTCTTCTTTTGAAGTTGATTCTTGGGTGTGATTGAAGACCAAACCTTTGCATTTGAGTTTGATTTCTCTTTGAAACCCATGGATTAGAAATGTTTTTCCAAAAATTGGAGGAACTCCTTAATCGTTTGTACCTCTCGTGGTCTTGAAATTGGCTGCTCGTAACGCAAACGAGTATTCTGATCCAGGCTTTTGAGTAAAACGTGACGAAAAGTGGAGGTGTCTATCTGCAAACTTTCTATTTATACAAATAATTTGCTTACTTCGGAAATAATTTTACATTGTAGAGCATTAACCAAAAGTTATGCACGTTATATTAATTGCTTACTATGTGGGCTTTGAGTAGTAGTAGCATTTGCTTGCTTTTAATTATGCATGGTTTGCACTTTGTGTAATTCAGTGTCTTGCATTGAATAAAAGTGCATATCAACGCCTTAAAAATTTAGTAAGGGTAAAACTGCGACACTTATAATTTACTACCAGAAAAAACTAGAGCTTTAAAATCAAATTTGTTTTAATTATAATACTTATAATAGTTTTGCGAGAGTGGATCGTCCACTACACGACGCCCACAACCACTTTGTTTTAAATTCACTAATATCTTTTGCCAGATCACCTGTCTTCTTCTATATTCCATTCACGATCGACAAATATTCCTCAATAGGACGCTGTTCTGGGCTATTTGGTGGATTGCAGTCGCAAGACACAAAATCGATGTTATTTGCATTGTACGATGGCAGCTTGCCAGACCCGGCCAGAACAGTGGCATATTACCATGGCTGTTAATAAATCGCAGGACGCGTTTAGAGGCATTCAACTCGATAAACCTGAGTGTTCATCGTCCCGGCTGTGATAAAAGGGTTGCTTTTTACGACCACAGGACCACAGGACCACAGGACCACAGGAACAAATGGCTTGCCAAACCATGTGTTTTTTTGGGAAGTTGGACTTCATTTTTAATTTACAGCTTTCAGCAGCTTGCCGCTTTACTATTTGTACAAAATACTGCGATTTAACGCCCTGAGAATGTTCTGAGCACTGCTACCAGGCTTTCTAGTAACAGCCAGTCCTTCCTTGTATCTATTCAAAACTCTCGACACTGCGCAATTTAACATTTTTAGCAATTTTACGCGCATTTAATGCCGAAGGTTTTTATAAACTCGTGCACAATAATTTGTCTTGCTGATAACTCGGTGTCCATTATTAACTAAACTATAAATCAAATCCAAAACACAATTTCTCATTCGAGAAACTAAGATCATGGTATACTCATGGTATTTGAATTCGAATTTCAAGATATTTAAATATTTTTGGTTAAGTTATTATAAATTTTCCAAATTGTTAACAATTTTGGTGTGTTCACCCTTTAGTTATTTGCAAAACATAGTAGTTATTGCGATCACTTATGCATTGCGTTATTCTAGCGTTTCTCTTTCGAATATTATTTCTTGTTCCTCAGGGAACTATTACTATTATGTTGCTCACAACTGTATATACCACATTACAACTCTTGTTCAAAGATCCACAAACTTACTCCAATTAAGAGCTTCATAGCGTTAGAGCTACGAACCAGAGTGAACAAAATTAAAAAATAGCTAATTCTGAGAATAACGGTAAAACCAAGAAATTACCAAATAGACACCTAGGAAGTACCTAGTGTGACTTCAAGATGAAGAGCAAAGTTGATGGAATAGCACTTAGTTTACGAAAAGTGACTCAAAGAAAATGCCAACATAACGTAAACGAGAAATACATCGCACATTTTAATCATCGGTACTCATAGAGCATAACAACCAAATAAAATTACGAAAACTAAAGCAAAAATTACTCACGCGTATATAGAAATGTAGGTACATAGTTGAAAGAGAAATAAATACTTATGCATGTAAGTATGTACATATACCTTGAAATGAGAACGAATGTGTATTGAAAACAAAAACATGGTCAAAGCGGCGAAAGAATGTGGAACATGCGAACAAACCATCACTGTAAAGTACTTAGCGGGACAAGAGCCTAATTTGCAATTTACAATACTTGTGATAAACATAGCAAATACAAATGGTATGTATGTATGTAAACATGTCTTTGCCGAAGGCAACAAAACACCAACACTACTAATTAGGAATGAATCTGTTGTAATTTTTTTTTTTATTTGAGTCGACTTTGAAAATGAGCAAGCATTTATTTAGGAAAGGTGAGTGTGCCTAGCAGTAGTATACAAGAGAGCCGAGCCACAGTAGCAAACGAATAAAATTCAACGCTCATGCACACCGGCGGCAGCGGTAACAAACAAATGGAAAACTGTAAATATTTGAAATATTAATAATAAAAAGCGACACTTTTGGATAAACAAGCATTGGAGAGCTCACAACACGGTGGTATGTGAACTCAGCCACAATATTAGCTTAATGCAAACGTTCACTTGCTTTGCGTACGAAGTTGCCCTCCCCCCGGCCCCCCTAGCACAACAGGCAGTCTATCAACTAGTTGCGCATGCCAAGTCACATGGATAACGCTGAACCGCACTTGTCTGGGTATTGTACCAAACAAATTTTTTAAAGAGATTGAGTCATAAGTAAACAAGTAATTTCAGCATTTTTCGAATTTAGCCTTCGAAGTCGAGATGCGGAACTTCGAAATTGAACCTTTACTAAAAGACTTGCTTTTATTTATCATAGCAAAAAAATTAAAATAAAATAGAAGCGTGGTCCGCCTTTTCCTCTTATTTAAATGTTATATATCCAACTTTTTTGTGCAAACTTATATTACAGGTGCAATAGAGAGCCAAAGGGAGATATTTTCGTAGAAATAAAATAGTTTGAAATATAAGCAGCCCTATTCTGCATTTCGACTCGAATCGAAATTTTCTCAGTTTGGCAAATTTGGTATTCTGCGTTTCGATGAGTTTCGATCAATCTTCGAAATTTACAATTTTATGTATTCTACATTGCGATCGTAGTTACGTTTTTGTAAGTTGAAATTTTGTTGGCGGAGGACGGTTAGATTTTTTTTTCGTGTACTTTTAAACTATAATTTTCCCAAATATGTGAGTAAAACTTGTTGTTGATAGTTCGAAAAGTCATTAACATGATTTCTTTAAGTTTTTTGGGCTTTATTGATGTTTTTTGATATTGTTTGCGGTCAAAAACAACAACGCCGGAAAAGTTTGAAAAATTGGCTGATATAATGGCAACCAAAAGGGATATTTCGCAGGATATTGCCCATTCCGACATTATAATCTGCGACAACTCCATGTTGGTAACTGCCTTCCGCAAAAAACCCTCAATGCAGACACTAGGCGATTAAGCGGAGATAACGACGTCAAAGTAGGTACTTGGTTGAGTTTCTTCCGCAAAAGTATCTAGGACATACTTGAAAGCGTCCGTATTAAGTCTAAAGTTTTTTTTAAATCTAAATAAGTAAATCAATGAATTAAGATTTATCACTTTCAAACTCAATTTCTTACAATGCGTCACTCATCTGAAATGGATCACACATATCTCGCAATCTTCTCCTTTCAACTTTTGTGTCAGCATTCTCGGATGCGTTGTCGTCCTTCTCAAGTAGTATCGCCGCGGCTATTAAATCCATTACGCGATTATATTTTTATTTATTTTATTTAAAAAGCAATAGTTTGGCCACGAATTTGTATCTGTTTGCTTTATTTTGTGTCAATTTCACACATTCCGAGGCAAACAGCTGATTTCGAAAAGGTTGCCGCTCTTCCTCTTTTTCTTTCGATTCCGTCGTAACTCGGAATACCTAATTCCAATCGATGCGGAGCGGAATGCGGGAACGTAATAGAAATGCAGAATAGGGCTGAAGGTTTTTAATTTGTCGAAAATCTGGCATTTGACATTTGCAGCTTCTTTAACCCAGAAACCTTCGATTTAACGTGATGATTAGTCTGATTAGGATTCTCTTCATCATTGACTCTGAGAAAAAAAGATTTACTTAAGAACTTTTACTTTTACTTTCACTAGCACAGTATTTCTCAAGCTATTATAGACAGAGGTTTAAATTGGACGAGAAATGTTAGGCATCTGAATGATAATACATAATGCAATTTGAAACCAAGTAAGAAAGAGTCTAAATTCAGTTATTTTTAAACCTTACAACGTCGTTTATTGATTTAAATAAAAACAAAAGGAAATCACTTTGATTTTAACGTACCAAAGCCAATTTCCCAAATTTTGGTTTTTTAATTATTTATCTTCCTAATTAGATTATTTATATTGAATTCGAAAGATTCATAAGTACACATGTATGTATTTTGATTTGTTGTAAATTACCGTTACATGAGAGGTGAACGTGGTTTTAGTCTGAATTCTATAATTTTCAAAATTGTGCCTTTTGACAAAAATGCATATTGTGTGGAGTTTGATGGCATAGTTTTTGAGGTACACCAATTTGCTCGAAAGTGGGCGGTACCACGCCTATTACTAAAATTTTGTATACCGTGTATTTGCTGCAGCAATATCATTCTTGGTGTTAAATTTGAGTTACTTAAATATAACGTTTTTTTATGATTTTTAGCGATTTTGCTTATTGACTTCAAATGTGATATGTGTGCCAAATTTGGTAAACTTTTTTAGCATTGTTGCGGAGATAGACTTATTTGCTCTAAAGTGGATTACCAATTTTTTTAAATTCGGTGTATTTGTTAGTGCAGCTATATCCTTCATATTATATTTGAACGAATTCTCTTTAATGTTGACTTAAATATCGCCTTTTTTTAATTTTGCAAAGGGTAGTTATACCTAAAACCCTTTATTAACTTGCTCTTTCAAAAACGGCCAAGGACAGCACAAAAATTTTCATTAATATGATTCCATTGAATTTTTTTCTTTAAATACATATGTATCTATGTATGTATGTACATACATATGTATGTAAGTACATATGCAGAACTTTTAAGCTTAAACTGTTTACTGATTTAAGGTGATATTTTCAAAATACCTAATATTTTATAAAAATATTTTTATTTATAAAATTTTTTTTTTATTTATAAAAGAATTGGGTGTAATTTTAAATTAGTCCCGCTTACCTAAATCCTAATATTATTGCGAAATATTTTGGTTCTCGTAAAATATAATGGATTTTATAACCCGATGTAAAATATTACCAATTTTTTTTGGATGGGGTGACTTTACATTTATGAATTTTACTTTATGAAAATTTTTTCGCAAATGTTTCATCAAAAAAATTCCAGTAGAATTGCAAAAGAGGAAAATCATAATTGCTACATACACATATGTACATGCATATGTAGAATGTACATGCATACATATGTAGAACGTATGTATGTACATGCATACATACATATGTATGTATATAGCTTGACAGTTTGACCGGCAACAGGCAAAATGCCAATCAGCTATTTATCACTAGAGTTTTGTTGGCAGAAACCTCGAATTCCAGGCTAAGATAAATACGGTAATCGTACTAACAAACCCCAAGAAAATAAGAATACCCGTAATAAATAAATGATGATGAAAAAAAATTTAATTACCCTTGAGACATTTAAATATTTACAAACATAATCAATTTTTTTATAATAATAAGTAGATATAAATGTACATATAAATATAGAAACTCACCAGGGCAAAGAAGTTTGTGTGGCAATCCTCCAAACTAGCGCCGTTGGTCTGATGATTTTGATGCGTCATAGTTCATGTATTTTTTTTACACAACAGCTCCTCATTTTCTCAATTATCGTTGATAATAAGCAATTTGCGTCTCAGCAATTTTTTGCAATTGAATTAAGCACAACACCACTCCACACTCAATACAAAAGCTACACGGCTCCCGTGTTTCTGTTAAATAATATTTTTATTCTTATTATTGTGGCTACGTCATTGACCGCGTATGTTGCTTAGATCAGTTACTGTTACGTATAATAATATACGCTATTGGTGTGTGTGGCTGTCTACAGCTTTCCGATTTGCTTTGATCTATTGCCGTGAATGGCATACAATGCGAACGAACTGATAAATAATATACGCTAACACACACGCGAGTTTAACTAGCTGACGCTCAGGTAAAACTTAAGAAATTCCCCTTGCACTGGCGCTTATGTTTTTTATTATTTTATATTTCTTTCTTCAAATGCATTAATTTTTTTTACTAATAAAATTGGCCGCTAAGCAATATAGATGATTATTTACTTAATTTGACTGCATTTCATTTCATTTATTTTCTTTTATTAAATATTTTCTTTGGTTTTTCATACACTCTTTCCATTTATTTCGCTTTTCTTTAACTCCGCTTTATTCTGCAATGCCTTTTCAACGATATACTGGATTAGGATTCCGATTCGAATTAACATTCGGATTCAGGTAAATCAATTTCGAAATTTCCAACCAACCACAATTTAACTAATACCAGTGCAGTTAGTATATTGACAACACCACTAACAATTCTGCCGACTTTTGCGATCGCCTATTGCGGCAACGATTTCTCACCATTGCACAGACACACACAAACAAACGTCGCTCAGCGACAATGAATTTTGTACTCTTCGCAGTTTTTGCACGAGTTTTGCCACTGCTGATGACGACTCTTGCAACAACACCACCACCGCCACCGATACTAATAAACAGCAACCAACAACGCGACGGAACGGATACTAACTAAACGTGCGAACGAGTAAGCAGTCAATAACGAGTGAACGGTACGAGTACCTATGACGTTACGATAGATAGAAAGAACAGTGGCGCGCACGAGTATGAAAACACACACACAACTCTGTAAGTATATAATTTTTTCTGTTTTCGTTTTTACTGATGGTGAAGGGTAGCAGCACTACTACACTATTGTTCCCGACACGGCAGTCACTACTAATACCGATGCCCCTCAGACTTTTGTTGCTTTGTTGCGTCGCAACATATTGAGAGAGCGAATCGCGATGAAAGTCGATGGTCGTAGGCAGAATGACTGGTTGCTTGCTTTGCTTGTGGTTGGTTCACCGTTTGTTGCTGGCTTTTCGCTTTTCGTTAATCGTTGATGTTGATGTTGATGTAGACAAAATATAAAATAATAGGTAGGATGTATGTAGTTTACTAAATTTTCCACTGCATGCCCATATATATTTTATGTAGACATTTTGCTTCAATTATTACATTGCACTGGCTATGCTGAGTTTGATTTAAAATTGAACTTGTTTTCTTTTTAAATTTTAATACAATAATTTCGCATAATTATACACCTGGTAAATACACAAGATTGATTTAAAATATTTTCATTACACTCCTCATCCATCCAATACTTTCACTATATTGCAACATTTACGTTTGCAAATCTTCATATTGTTAAAGCATTTAATGAACAGTTGTCACTTTTATTTCCCCTTTTGCACAAAACGCATTTGAATGTATACATATGCATGCATGTACATATGTATGTAAGCGTGAAATCTTTGTATTTCCCCCCGTTTGCTAGATACGTGAAACTTCTTCATGCAATGAAATTTTACGGCATTGAGTACGGAAGTACTTAATCTAATATTTAAGGGAACAAAAACGAATCACAAAAACAATCATACTGTCATTATAATAAGTATGTTAATATAGTAATAAGTAATAACAAATATTAAACAAGTGCACAAACTGATTTTTTATTGTATTTCTAGATTCTTCATTGAATTATCGAATAACTCACAATAATTATTTAACCGAAATTTCTTTCTCACTAAAAATGATTTTTGGCCACAGCGACAACGATTCAGAAAAAATGTTAACCAACGAATGAACGGCATACAAGTGCGGCAAATTCGTCTATACACAATGGAAATTTTGCCTTTTTTGCTTTTGCTTCTATTTCTACTTCGGGATGGAAATGAACCGAATCAAAGACGAAAGAGAGAATTACAGCAACAACAACAACTAAACAGAGTTGCATTTGTTCTCCTTAAATTCAGTACCAAGTTCTTTTTTTTTTATTTATCGCATACAGCGCCATTGAGATGAAATTAAATCTGCGAAAATTATTTGCTATTTAACAGCATTAGAGAAGCATGTACATGGGCTATTAAAGATGCTATTATACTAACCATAATTCATTTTTTTTCGTTAATAAAATTTACATTGTCGACATAAAAGGCAATAGAGAGTGGTTGAGGTTGCGATGCCTGCTGTCTCTTTTGAGCTCAAGTAATATAAAAAAAAACATCCACAGAACGGCCGACATCAACCACTTTAAGAGAACCATACTGGGGCATAAATTCCAACCCATCGAACTGCAGGAGAGAATATCTAATAGATAGCGCTACCCATGAACAAGGTTCCGAAATATCAATTGATATATATTTGAATCATACAATATAAAAAAGTTTTTTTAAATAAATTCGAAGTAGTGTACATGAGTGTTCTATCGCCCAGAATGGAACATAGCAAAAAATCATAGAAAGATTTTCTAATAACGTATTCCTCTCGGTAGGCAATGGCATACCTCTGGGTGTGAATTCTCAGGAAAATGATATGCTGTTCTGAGTCGTCGATTCATCGTCTTAAGAGCGAATAATATGCCTACAAATTTAGGTGCTGATAATACCATTATAATAAAAATAAATTGTTCTGGACAACTGTACTCAGTTGGAAAACTAAACCCACCTAAAAGCCGTAGCTTTTGGAATAACACAGTTGTTGAAAACTGTAAAAGATCTATGCATTTAATTTTAAAGACTTTCATATAATTTTGCTTAAAGTAATAACGATTTCAATTTGATACACGTTCATCAAGATCATGCAAAAGCATGTGAATTTCTTCATTATTATACAAACGAATCCAAAACGTATTTTCGTAAAAAAAATACTTATTTTGTAAAGGTTATACATATGTAGCATGTTTACACGGAAATAAGTATCCGTATTATTGTAGCCTTATATGTAACTTCCGCCATAGAATTAAAATAATGATAAAAACAAAGGTCAGAGAATTTTTTTTAGCATTAAGTTTGTCCGATTTTTAATTTTTTAAACTAAATTAACTTGATATTATGGCCAAACAAAATTTTTAATTTTATTCCTACTGGTACTATGATCGTATCTCTTAAAAAATAACCAATTTGAAATACGAGCATTTAAATTGAATATATTACTAATAAGATTTCTGAAAAGGCGTATACGCAATTTAATTCAAATGGTGTACGGTGGTGGTGAAGTTTGGGAACGTTTTCTTGAGTAGAAGTCGATTTGATGAGCGAGACAACTATAGTAATGACAGTTGCAGCAACTAGTGCAACGGCAAACAAATACAAATGTAAGATTGGCGAAAATTTACTCTTTTTGCTAAACTTCTTTTATGGCTTACTGCTGAGGAAGGTGTTCCGATACTTTCTTTTATTTTTTCTTTTCGTATTCTCTTTTGTCATACTTGCATTTAGCATTGCTGTTAATTTCGGCTCGATCATTTGACATTTTTATGTTTTCTTAATTTTCAATAGCTACTCCGAATTCTTACAGTTTAAGAACTTTATCTTCTTAATATTTTAGCCTATGCACTATTAATTTAAGTTAACATATTTTTAAAAATAAACAATGATAATTGCACTTAGAATAATAACAATAACAAAAATGCTTATATACAGCTACATACATACATATGTATACAAGATGAAATTACAAGTGTTAGTAGATAAGTTATAGCAAAATCCCGCAAATCAATTTGTATCTAGATTTATACACTTTCGCACAATTCACTTATTTCTTCCGTTTGCTTCACCCGTCTTTCCCTTTTTTAATATTCTTCCTTCGGCACATATAAAGAGTAATCCACACTTCACGCATCTACTTATACACACAATCTCTTTCGCATAAGCAGAGTATGCACACATGCATATGGTACACTTTTGCTCCACTTTCCATTCGCACTCTCTCTTATTTTTTTTTTTAAATACCAATCGATATTTTCAAGTTTTTCTGACCATTTATCCGTTCGATTCCCCTATTGCTTCTAAAAGCACTAATTATATTTTTTATACTTTTCTCACTTTTAGATTTAGTCGAGATAATTTATAACCCGATTTCTACAATTTTTCATTAATTACAATTTCGAACACTACTAACCAAAATCAATTCGAATTGCTAATAGTAACGACGAGATGACATTTGCGACTGAAGAATCGAAAATGGCGATTATAAGAGAAAAAGCCAATTTCTAGTAAATAACAGTGTTGCATTTTCTGGTATTTTTTTTTAAACTTTACATCAAAACGAAGCCACGAATATGTTTTATATAGATATTTTAAACAATTCTCAACCATTATTACGTGTGTTTTTCATTTAATATAGTCGAAAAGATTTAAAATTGAATATTTTGTTTTAGCAATATACTTTGAAAATAATAATAACGTCAGAATAGTTTTTCATTGATTAAAATACATATCCTATGTCAGGTGATATACATTTGTTCAAAATGTTCTAACTGTATATAGATAAATATTTGTCAGAGAAGTCATGGAATTTCAGTGCTGAGTGCCATATATAAATTTTACAATTTCTTAAGAAAAAATACCGGAATGCTCATTGATACATAAATGTATAATACTAAATATAAATTGTTGTTGTTTTTGCCATATATTTACATTTAATAAATTCTTGCGTTAATTGTTGCACCATTCCGAATGAAGCGCGTTTAGAATAAGCCTAATTTTCGATGGAAATACATCACTGCGAGGGTATAGTTATGGAGCGACACATCACACAAATAATTGATTTTCTCTCACTTTGCTAAACTGCTAAGCACTGTACTCTTTCTAACATTTATATTACAAACGCCGCCAGTCTATATGTCTATCTCCCCGCACGCATTTGTCACACAATCCCTAGCTACGACAATTTATTTCTTGTTAAAAACCAATTTGATATATTCTAGCACAATAATTTCGTCACACTTGGAAAATTATAATAAACCTTTTAAGTTTATCAACTAATGCCGAATTTAAAACGCGTTTCACTTTATTGCTATTTATACATACACAGCCAGCATATAAAGCCAGCAGATCGGCCTTTCCCCTAGCTGTCAAGTTCAACAGTTTTGGAATTAGAGGTTGCAGTTTATACAACGAGTGGGAAGGTAACGCCGCGCCAGAAGTTATCGAAACACTCATATTCAGTATTTCGATTGTTTTTCACTGACATTGGCGGCTATACAGCTCAAAGACTTGAGTAACAATCAAGAATGCAGCGAGTGGCATATCTCAAGTAAAAATCAATGTGTTTATGAGGCAACGCGAATTCATACCAGGTGATGTTGAGCGTACAAAACAAAAATGTAAATTAACTTATTGTACGCACAATGTCAGTGAGAATCGGTGGGTATTACTACAAATACATGGTTTTGACATACAGTCCAGCGAGGGAATTCACTCAGCTCCTTTCTCAACACCACCTTGATATAAGGTATTGTGTAGGGAAAAGCCGAAAGAAAAAAATGTAATAAATGAGTGTAAATTTTTAAAAATATAATTTATATGCAAATGTATATACATGTAAGTACAAGTATATTTTGTACGCCGTAAATGCCCATACACACTAAATTATAAATTACTTATTTTCATCCGAATTGCTTGGCATAAACCAAGTGCGTCCACTCCTATCATTCCTAATTTATCTTGACAGCTCAGTAGCCACAGGGTTGCTTAGTTCTTTGATCCAAAGCAGAAATGTGAAAGATTGTGTACATTTTTAATATTTTTAAATTGTATTCTGATAACATCTTTTTTTTAATGTACGATCATGAAAGAAAGCTTCTAGAAGCAGTAAAAATCTGGAGGCAATTGAGTGAAATCCTAATTTTTCAGTTTATGGGGAGCACATTTTTCGATAATTATCGATAACTTTGCTTTACGGCTTCGAATGCCAAATTTTAGTTTTTTTTATTCTACTTGTTCTCATTGACTAGCAATATAAATGTGTGGAATATTTTGTCACTCCAAGCCGCAAAAGCAAAACAAAATATACCGCTACCACCATTTATATACCTTTCATTGAAATCAAATGGCATTATAACTTTGGGCCGATGTTGCCCATAACCAAGTATAACAAAATGATCAGGATCAGGAGTTGATTCGATTTAGCCATGCCCGTATAGCGTTTCGTTTCCTGTGGCAAAAACCCTGACGTATAACTATCCGTTATATTAGTGGGATAATAATTCAAATGGAGAACTTTGGCGGTTACTTTCGTATGGGCATCGGGTATCAAATGACCACTTTTCTTCTTCACTTTTTTGCATTTATAAAGATAAATTTACAAGTCTGCATTCTCTTGTAATACACGGATTCTTTTTTTGTTGTGTTTCACAGCTGCACATTAAACTCAAATTTTCTATGATGCATACATACATTCGTGCGGAAGCATAAACAGTGAAAATTGGCTTATTGTCATAGTTTGCAGGAATGTAAATCGA
Source organism: Anomoia purmunda (assembly GCA_951828415.1). Lineage (NCBI taxonomy): Eukaryota > Metazoa > Arthropoda > Insecta > Diptera > Tephritidae > Anomoia > Anomoia purmunda. The sequence goes on along the minus strand of OX639996.1, from coordinate 25,834,158 downwards.
TAACTTATTTTCGAAATGGTCAAATATTTTATGCTGAACATCATTATTACAGAAACATCGATGTATCGTTTGCATTCCTATCACTACGTCCACATATGGCTGTGGAATGTTGAATAAATTATCTAAAATGAGTTTACGTAAAAGTATAAAATTATTGGCACAAAAAAATGTGAGTTTTCCCCCAAATATATTCGAAACCAACTATTAAAGATTTAATAATTAAATGAATATAGGAACGATGGCACGCCGTATCTACCTACTCAACTGCTGCCGTTTTTAAAAAATCACAGCCGCAAACACAACGCAAAGTATCGGATGTGGAACAGTCGTTAGCTTCCAAGGGGTAAATATAATAACTGAAATGAGGGTACAAACAGTAATCAATCGATTCATTAAAGATTTTTGCGTTCGCACAAACCATATACACCAGTGTCAAATGTTGCAGAAAAAGTACGAGAAATATGTACAAATCTAAAAATATCTACTTCGAACGCTTACAAACTAACAAACTTGGATGAAAAATTTAGATTTTTGAATGCTTGTTTTAAGGACCTCGAACATAGTGTCCCAAATTCACGACTACACGAGGTGCATTGCATAGGTAAGGCATAATCGATACATACTTAAATGGATTAACAAATAAATACTCATCTTTTTAGGAGATGTTATAAAATTTTACGAAACACCTGTGAACACCACTATACCGTACGATGTTCTTAAGAACACTGATCTTCCCGAAAATTTACATATACAATATGAATATTCGCGTTTCCATCCAGATACCGATACAAAATTCAATGGTCAAACCGCATTCCCAAAGAGCTCAACTCTTGTAACGGGTTTAAAGTATCGTGGCAAATATGAAGGACATGAAGCTAAACGTTCCTGGCCATAAAAATTATTGTTTATTTGAATATATTTAATGAAGTGACTTTCTTCTTTTATTAATAAAAGATGTATTATTAAAATTTCATGTAGTTTTCCACAGTCCCGACAAGACTAGAATCCATTAAAGATTCCAATGCTTTTTGAACACGCATATCTTTCAACAGTTCCATAACGCGATAGTCCGATTTGACGGAGTCCAAAGTAGGATACAGTAGTTTGTAATGCGTTTCGGCCACAGATGGTTTGTTCATAATATCGAGGATCTTTTTTTGTAACTCAATTTCTGGATCGGGAACGTTTATGGCCATATCAGCGGCATCTCCAAGCTCTATTTTTACTTGTAGGTCGCGACGATCTTGTAGGTATTTTATTATTTTGTCATATTGAAGAACTGTTAATGGCATGTTATCAGCCAACAAATTTATAAGATTTTGAATTACATTAGGATGACGATCTTTTAGCGACGGAATATTCACTGGGCCCATCGAGGCCATTGGTATAACTTTAGGTAGAGCCTGAACAAATGCTGCGCTTTTCGCAGCGTCACTAGCCATTTTTTGGCGAAAGTCTTTAGCTATCAGCTGGATTGCATCGTCTACCGGCATATTCCTATGCTCTGCAGGCTGGCCATACAGTATATTTACTGTAATACTATTGTGCTCTTCATGTTGCGGTGTGACCAATATGGCATACAAACAACCTCGGGTTGAAATATTTATGAGTACTTTACCTAGGGGCACATCCTCGTTTGGAAACAGTACATCCACTCTTAAGTTAATTTCCTTAAGCCGTTGTTCAATATACTCCGCATATTTGCTGAAATTTGTAAATTGTTATGATTTAATTTTATTATATGAAATATTTTTCTTACGTATTACGTCGATCAATTACAATGATTTCGCAATCATTATAGTCTGGATTCATATTGGAAGTTGTACTTGAGGGCATAGTATCTCCTCCACTGAAAGTGCCGTTGTTCGTATTTGAAACGCCTGATGTGTTATCAGTAGTTTGACGTTTAGTAATTTGCTTAGATGCAGCATTACGAACTGTGATTATATTTCCTTTGAAGATAGATCGAGATAGTGATGATGCGATTTTATTAGCCACTTCTTCTGACTCGAACTGAACAAAACCAAAATTTTTTTGCACCAACGAACCCAAAACTTTTCCGTACGGATGACAAATGCTTTCCAATTCTTCACGTGTACACGTTGGAAGATTCCCCACAAATATTCGGTTTTTTGCCAAATTAGGATCGCGTATTATTTGCAAATTTTGATTAGAATTTTGTTTATTGTCACTATCCCCCATTTCTACCGCTGAAAGTTTGTTTTTCCGTATACCTGGGAATAATTGTTGTATGTATGTGAACTATTTATCGATTTTTGTAACAAAACAAATTAAATAACTTTGGTTATACATATGTGAAGTTTGTGCCTAGATGTAATTTCGCGAAAACATCGATAAATCGACATTCCCAAGCGAATGAAATCGAACGTGCACATTGTGAATATATCACTGATGAAAAATGCACTTCCTGAAGTCTATGCCAGATAAATATTGTCAGTTCGCGGTACATTTCGAACAATGTGTAAGTTGTGACAAATCATCAATTATTCACATTTATTATCAATTTATTATATTTCTCTCAAATTCAGATGGATGAGGAACTAGCACTTATTAACCTCGCAGTAAATAATGAATAGTAGAAATGTTCACAATGTCTCAACCACAGCGGTGTGCGATAGCTCTTTTAAAATTTTGGGTAGCATTGTTGTAACTTTTATCTGTCTGTCTATCTCAAACTGTTATTTTTGAAGTTTGACAGCCTTTTTTCATTTCGTAGCATTTTTCATTGTAGCGTCATCGTAGTGTCCTCTCGCTCAAAATAGTACTTACCATAATTAAGCTTTGTTTCTGTACTTGTTGAAATTGCATCTGGCATCGGCTTGAAGAATCTGGTTTTTGAATTGAGCCTTGCCCAATACTTAATTCAACTATGCAAATAATTAATTTTACAAAAGCTCTGTTCGAGTGTAGTTTCTGTTCAAAGTTTACTTCTGTTCAAAGTAAATAAATAAAACTTATATATAAAATATACTTTGTGAATCAATTTTTGTTACCTTTTTAATCATAACAACCAAAAAATAAGTTAGCCATAGAGTGACTCTAAGTCACTGAATCGGACTTAGAGGGACGAATAGGTTTAAATATAGAATCAAACCGTCGAAAAATGTGTACGAACGAAAAATTGTAATGCTGCTACCTGTAAAATGTGTCTTTCATGAAAACAACCTTATGGAAAACTCTAATGTCACTGTGAACAAACCTTTAATTAGGTATGCCATTCACAATGGCCAGTGGTGCATAATAGAAGAGAAAACGGTTCATTAGTTCCTTAACTTATTTATTAACGGATACAAAAAATTCGAATATTAGCTCAAAATGCGTCGATCACAGCGTCTTAATAAGACTCTTATTGAAAGAAAAGACGTTCCTGGTGAAATCTGTGGTATTGAGGATGGCGAAAGACCCATTTCTAAAAAAAATTGTACCGACATTCAAGTACAGAAAGGAAGTGCAGTTAACGGAAGTGCCAGAAATGACGAAGTCTTACCAGAACAACTTGGAGGAGTAGGCGAAGTTTACAGTACAGAATTAACCAACGATTTAAATTGCTTTAAAAATAAGCACCAACATCAAGGAGGTTCGTTGGAGGATAATTTAACTTCAATAAAGCGGAAACTAAAACCTAGGTAAAAATATTTACATTTGTCGATTTCCGAGCTATAACGGAGTATCAACGGCAAACCCCATATGCTGTTTTAGTTGTTTTTGTAGGGGGGCATGACATAGCTTTCTTCGGTTTTGCTTTGAGCTCGACTTAAAGCATCCGGTGTTCTAAATTTCACTTTCAATTGCATTTCTTGATTTCAACCGGAAATTTGAGTGAGGTTGAAGGTGTATTTTTTTATATTTATAATAATAATAATGAATTATAACTTAACTTAAAATCTACTGCTACATACTTAAGCTTTTAGCTGAAATTTCACATACTCTTAACTGATTTATGTATTTATATATGTATATATTAATTGCATTTTATAGTCAATGTTTTATACAAACAATTTAGAGTTGCAACGGTAACGTCCTCGGTATCAACTGCTGGAAAAGGAAGAAATAAGTGCGCTACCCGAATGACAACTGTTCAAAGAAAGAAGATACGCCGATTGGGCACTGCTAAACCAATCAATAAAAAAAGCACTCGCAATATATCTGTTGACAATTACTTGAATCCCCTAAGAAACCCACTAATTAAAGGCGAATCAATTTCTCAACAGATGGAAAATAATTATTCATGTTGCTGCAATGCAAGAATTCCAAAAATTAATATTCAACCAAACAACGAATCGCAATTACCTCAAATGTATCCTACTCATTTTATTACTACAAATTTTGCTGATAGATTATTTAATCCATCATTGCTATCGAAGCCTGTATCTATGTGTGATACGAACGTGCAACCAGAGCACAATTTTCCAACACCAGAATTAACAGAATCTCTTGATTTTGAATCATCCACCTCTTCACTTTCTGTACCTGAGTCATTACGAGAATTATTCGGTTCCGATAATATACGAGACGTATTAAAAATGGGTAAAATAATATTTCGGATGCAAATACTACACTTGCAAGTCTTAGCGTGTGTGTTAAATATTGAATATGATTACTTATATAATATAGTGCAGAAGATAATGAAATTGGATTCGGAAACTTTGAAAAAGGTGGTTTTGGCTTGTCAGCCTGAAGCTGATGTAGTAAAGTGTCCAGATATAAACATTGAGGATAAATACGTAAAATTTAACTAAAAATAATAAGGATTCATTTCTAACACTTAGAAGAATAAGCAACATTTTCTTGAATTTGGATGAATCAAAAAACATTAATAAAGAAATATGTGTATGTACATATATATGTACATATGTATAAATGTAGCCGTTTTCTTTCTGATATTGTAACTTGGCACAAATACCGCTTAACGGATTTCATCCTAATTTGGACTTACGACATAGGCTATATTTTAATCTGTTAAGTGGCGCATGAGTCAAGACATTTAGAAAATTTGTATTTATGATTCGATTTTGATTAAATTAGAAAGAAAATACTTTTATGGAAAATAAATGGGCTAGGTGGCGCTAGAATCGACTGAACCATAAAATCATAATTTATGGTTCGGTATTGAGGATATAAGAAAAGTATGTTGCAGGTGTGTGAATTCCCTTGCAGGTTTTTATGTCAAAACTATGTGTCTGTTGTAATTCTCACCGATTTTCACCGTCATTATGCGTATAATTTCTTAGTGTACCTATTTTGTACTTTAACTACAGAAGAGGGAAACCTGTTGTATTTCTCCATTAATTTTTTTGATGATTCTGAATATTAATCTTTTACGTCTTTTATTGTACCACGACTTAAAATCTCTGACCAGTTTTTCAAAAGGGATAAAAAAAAAGCAAGCAATTTTTCCATTAAATTTTGGTTGATTCCTGAAATTCTAAAGAGCTCATTCCTTTCAACTAAAAGTTGCTGAACTTCTTGCCACATTTCTTTAATATTCAAAAGCGTTATGAAACAGTTCCTCCTCTTTTTCACATGCTGCTTTACTATATACTGTGTATAATAAACATCGCAAAGAGGATCTGGTAGCCGAGATTTCTAAAAATCCATATTTATGGCTCGACTATTTTTGACAGATATCCCTTTGAAAATTATGTAAAAAGCACTGCCACTTATTTTAGAGGGGATTTCATCTTTACTGTGACTCTGGAATATTTTTTAATCGCAAATCCTGCATACATTAAAATCCTTGGGCGGATATATGTAAATCCAGATCCGTTGATTGGTGTATTTCGTAGTCTGGATTGACTTTTGAGATTCTTCGCGCTTTAAATTAATTATTTTTATTTGTGTAAGAACCAGACCATGATGGAATTTCAATGCGCCAATTGGGTGGCGATTCCGGGGCGATCTATGCAGAATTTAGTAAGCGCATCCCAACAACACAATTTCTCTAAATAAAGGGTTAGTCTTGTTAAACAAATATTACTATTAAAAACATTCATACTTTCTCGGGCGTAATATAATTTTTTATCTTTGTCATTTATTATTTCAATAACTTACTTTTGGTTAAATTCTCATTCGACCACGATTATAAACTTAAATAGTTTAAATTTATTTATTGTTTATCGGCTGCTGAAAACAATAAATTGCAAACTTACTATTTTTATTAAGTCTCTGTATTGTAAATATGGAATAATTCTCTTAAGTTAATAGCCCCAACTACGGCAACTGCTCACAATAGTATATTTCGCCTTGAGAAACAAATTTTTTTTAAATGATTAATTGTAAACTAGCAATATTTACAAAATTGAAAAGTTTCATATACTAATATTGCATAATATTAAGTATGCCACAATAGTTTAATTTAAATAAATTATAAGGGCTTAGTTTTTTTTTTTTGTTAGTTTAAAATAATAACACTTACGATCCGCCATTCGCCTCATGCTTGATTTTAAATTAATCGATGTTGTGTTAAATTTTAAATTAATCGATTGGATAGGAAGCTTAGAGAACATTTTTTAAAATAAAATGTTTGTATTCAATCTACGTTGAGGCAAATAAGTGCAGCCCTAAATCCCATCCACTTGTAGAAAAATAATAAACAAAACTTTAATAAACTTAACTTGAAAAAATGTCAGTTTATGTTTATGAATCATGAATTTCACAATAACACCAGGCTATTCTGCATTTTTGCATGCTTTTTCTGCAGCTTAACTTTTCTTTCGTTTAGGAAAGATGACATTTATGTAGGTGTTTTAGTATTTCGTTTTCATAAAGATGAGAATTTAGTATTCCATTTATTTTAGTCTTTTTCGCGTCTCTTTCTTGTTGGCCAATAACCATCATTGATAAGCACTCAATAATGAGAGTACATACACAAAAACAATAACATTTCAATTGATTTCATCTTTGCTTTGAATACTACGCAGTTTTTTTAAACACTAATGCGTGTAAATGGAAAAACTTGCATTTTACTGACAATTCAGTAAGCATCACTATCATAGTTAATATCTTGTTGTGCTTGCGTTGAATCATCCGAACGCTCTGATGTCGGCTCTTGATCAGCATCCACGCTCTGATCATTTCTGGCGGGACTAAACATCGGTACCACTGCCGAGTCAAAAGCGTCTCGAAGTTGGTTGTTTGCACCCTTTGGATCAAGGTCAGTTGCCCAGCTGAAGTGCATAAGTGCGGAATCAACATTACCCAGCGTTTTATGTATCTTTCCAATTAAATAAAATACTACTGACTCCTTTGGCACCACCTCTTTCAGTTCTTCGAGTTCACGCAATGCCTCTTGATGTTTTCCTAGTGAGAAGTAAATTGAACCTCGATGAAAACGTGCTAATGGATTTTTCGGATCCAACATTGCCGCCGTATTTAGTGTTTGCAACGCCTGCTCCTTTTTCTGCATAAAATATTGCATAGCGCCAATGTGTACCAGAATTACTGAATTTTGAGGATTAATCTTTAGCGCCTTAATGTAATATAATTCAGCCAGTTCGTACTTCTCTTGCTTCGAATAAATAGTTCCCATGCCAAACCACGCGTTATAGTGTCGCGGATCTCGTGCTACTGCAGCATGGAAATAATCGGCTGCTTTATCTAATTCTTCAGTAAGCACGAGCTCATGGCCCAGCAGTGTATAGCTGTAAACAAAATCAGGATCCACCTGAACGGCACGTTTGAAAAACTTAATTGCTGTTTCGTGCTCCTTGTGCAATGAAAAGCAATTGCCAGCCACACACCAAGTGATTGGCGAAGCCTTATCTTGATTTATTAAATCTTGGGCCAGAGCTGACAAGTCCACTTCTTTTTGTAAATGCCAAAGTGACGATGAGTAGATTTCCATGTAATCTAAACGATGCGGTTCCACTTCGTGTATATTTTTGAACACAGAAATAGCAGATTCATATTCGCGCAGTTCATAGTAAGCCAAACCGATAAGTGACTGAACCCAACTCGAGCACAGATGGTGCTTTGGTATGTTAGTTTCAAAATGTTTGATTGCTGATTTGCATTGGTAAAGTGTTAGCAATTTAAAGCCTTCTCCCAAATTTCGTAGCAAAGTCATTAACCCATCGGCAGACTGTTTCTTCAAGGTGAGCACGTGATGTGCCATCGTTTGTGCGTTATTCAAAGTGTTATTCAATAAAACTTTGGTGTCTTCAATGGAACGATTGTGACCACTCGCAGATGTTATTGTCTCAACCTTTTCCTTTTCTTTGCGCCCATTCTTTTCGTTTAACTTATCTGAATTAATATGAATACTTTTATCCTCGATCAATTCATTATTTAAACAAATTTTTGGCATACGTGTTTTTGTTTTTCGAGGCGGAGAACGAGGCAGTACAAACTTATTACTCGTAATATTTGGAGATTTGTTGTTTTCTTTCACCGAGTAGGCGCTATTACTAAACAAACGTGAGCTGCGACGCACAGCAGCATTGGGAATCAGTGAACCTGAAATTAAATTACGAAAATTGTTAAGTACATATGTACATATGTATGTATGCAAATAAATTTCACATATAAATTTCATTTTGAATTTACCCGTTGAAACACCGCCTTGATTATTGGGAGTACGAGGAGTAACATTACCCGTTTGAGTGAAAACCGCAGGTTTATTTGTAGCGGACCCAACTTCTTTCCGATTTATAAGGCTACCTACATGACTTTTTATCTTTTTTCCAATTATTTTGGGCTCCTGATTGGCTTCCATTAAGGTTTGTGGAGAAGGCGTATTCAATACATTTATGTTAGCTTGTATATGACCACCACTACCAACAAAAGACGAATCACCACCAGATGGACTATGAAGGGGTAGCACGCCAAAGCTCGGCGTTGCAGGAGAGAATGCTGTCAGATACTTAAATTGTCTGCGAAATGGAGTACCAGCCCCACCATCAAAGTTTTGAATGGTATTCAAACCAGTTTGTTCATTACCATTGCCAGTGGAGTAACCAACTGGCGTGTCCTCTAACATCATCAAGCCGGAGCTTTGTAAATTGCTACCAATAGATATCCCCGATGTGTTAATACCTCGTAACATGGACATGGAATTATTTAAGTTGTTACTATTATTGTTGGGGGTAATAAGACTCTGCAGCGTTGTTATATTTGGCTGTGGTTGCGATTGCAGCTGTTGTTCAACTGGTGTGCAGAGTATATAATTTGAACTATTCTGTATGCTATTTACGAGAACATCCGAATTTGGATTGTTGTTGCCAAAGCTACTTAAATACTGACTACAGCTATCATTTAGCGATATATTTTGGCCAACGTTACCACTAAAAACGAGTGAATTTGAGTTTGCACTACCTTGGCATGTATCAAAAACATCTGTGTTGGCGATTTGAAACGCGGTTGCAGAGTCAACATATTCACCCATATGACAAAGATCTGAAAATGTTTGCCACATAAATGGGTTCAATTTTAGTGCACGACGTAGTGCTTCTGCTGCAATTTTGGTCCTCTCCGTTTTCGCACATATTTGGGCTATTAACTGCAGTACGAAACATGCTACTTCTCCAAATTCTTTCGCAATGCCTTCCAGATTTTTTATGTCGCTAAAGCCACCATTTACCAAAACACATTCAGATTCTGCATATTTTTTGAGATGATAAGCACATTTTGCTTGCAAAAATCTACAGAATGGCGAACGTCTAGCCTTTTCTTTAAGCAGCCAATAAGCTTGGTGTATTAGATTTGATCTGTAATAACTAGTGGCGAGCAGGAAAATTGTTTCATCTGTTTCGACTGTAAATAGATACAATAAGCAAGAGTTATAAAAATGAGTGGCTTTAAAAATTTATATTTACCTTCACAACACAGGCGCTCAGATAGGAAAACAGCATCCTTGAAGTCATAAAAATTTAGGCAATGCCATATAGCGGCCTAACAAAAATTAAAGAAATATTTAAATGTGCCTTTTAAATATGTATATATGATTTCCGAATAGTTGTACTGTACCTGAACAGGCTCCTGAATAATCATGATGTAGGTATATTACTTATCCAAGACCGTATTAATTCAATTTATATAATTTGCGGAAATACATGCATTTACTTCCTCTATTGCTACTTTTTGATTGGTGTTTGAAGCACAGCACCTAAAAAATACAACACATACGTTTATTAATATAAAGTTCTTCCAGAGGTTTTAATGTATGTATGTACATATATACCTCAAAGCGTGCAATATTTTCTGCCCAACAATTTTTTTTTTAATATCCTTATCACCTGTACTTTGAACAGAGATGTTTTATGCTATGGACTCCACCGTTCTTGGAGGTTTTGGGGAAGCGTATTTTGAACGTAGAACCGACCGTCGTGGCAACGATCGACTTTTTATCCTGTTTATAGTTTCATTTAAACGAAAGCAAGTGGGGGTCGAAATGTTTTTCTCTTACTAAACGAAATTGAAGATCAAATTCAAGACAGAACCATCAAATGTGAGCTTCTAAATATTAATAATTTGACAGTAATTTTCACAAAGATGAATTGTTAATACTATCTTTGCAAGGTCTCTATTTATCTATTAGGCAAGAAAATGTTTAACTCCACTTCGGGACGCCTGCGACTGACAGACTGTCTTGACGGTGTTTATGAACAGGTCAGCAACATTTTCAACGCTTTCACACTATACATGTACCATCACTTGAATTCGAATGGAAATAAAATACCTCACAAATTGTGTGTAGTTACACCTTCTTACAATTTTTGTTAATTATTTGTGTCTAATTCTATTGTATAAAGAAATGTAAAACCCTTCGTTTTTTCGACAAAGCACAGATCCAATCACATAACTTAGTGCTGCCAGATGAATGAAATGAAGAATAATTCATTATTTTTAGTCGACTTTCAGACGCGTCAAGTACTTGAAAGCAATTCTTGTTCATACCTTCAGGCAACCGCTGATGGGCTACCATATTTACAATTAGCTGCGAGTAATTCGATCATTTATAGTCCAATAGAAACAATCTCAATTTTCGGTTTCATGTTAAAATTCCAACGTTGTTGTCGCCTCAAAGTTTTTATGCAAATTAAAAGGTAGCTGTCAGTGAACGAATATGACAGCTGATGGCAGACAATATTTATTAAGCAATATCCTCTACCATATATTTCTGACGGTGAGCAACAAACGGTCTCCAAGATTTTGCTTTTCGGTTTTGTCACAACCAGAAATATAGTGGAAAAATATGTCAAACGCACGGCAAGCAAAATTTAAATAATGTTTTGTAAAAGTAAAATAAATTTTAGAGCCGCCAGTGATATCAATCTGCATCCACCAATTAAGATTTACTTGAAGCTGTTACGGTCAAGAAATTGTTTTTGGTTTGCACTTCTTTACCATTGCATTCACACTTTTGAAAATTATCCATCTATTTGAAAGCAATTTTTTTCCCAGACGGCATAACTTTGTATGAAATGTTATCAGCTAATCCCGTGTCTCGACATGCGAACGCCGATCTCATGCGAATCTTCTCATAAGATATATTGCGAATGGAGACCGCTAATCGCTGATCTCATGGAATAAATCTCTGAGCTAATCGCATGAAAACTATTGCTTGCAAGAAGTTGCACCTCTTCGCTTTGATAGCTATATTTTCATTTAAACGAAAGCTTTGCAGTGGCAACATCTTTGCGAAGAGATATCGAAAAAAAGCATACTTCCTACTATTAGCGGTCTTCACGTGCGACATCTCGCTGCTTCCTTGAGCTCTGTTTACGTATTCACTATCCAGTAAAACCAGCAAGAATATAATAATATTACGGGATTTTTACTGGAAACGGTTTTCGTACGCCAAAACTTTCAAGAAACGAGCTAAGTTGGAGAAATTGAGAGAGCGAAAATGACAGTTGAACTTGCAAGCTTTACTAGATTTTTACTGGATAAATTTCTACTAGCAAGAATTTTCCAGTAAGTTAAACAGCTGATTGAAATTATTCAGTTCAGTTGAAAAATAGAAAAGTAAATAAACAACAAAAAGATACACTAAGTTTATAAAGTTTATTTTTTATTTTTACTGTGTTTGCAATGAAAGTCCTGCATCTTTAGCCGTAGCGACTGCAATTAACATTATTTTTTTTATTTTAAGCATGTATTTTTGAATTTCGCTCCAAATAAAAATTTACTGTAACAAAAACTTGCAACTTCTTGCTGATTTTGCGTCTTCGTACTTTCTTGCCTATTTCTCTCTTCGAGAGCAAATTTTGCTTTCGCTCGGAAATTTCGTTACTGGTATGTTACTTTATAGTTTTGTTTTTACTCGAGAATACGAAAACACAACTTTAGTTGTGACAATGACTACTCCCTATAGTTTATATATTTCGCAAAGTACATAAAGAACCACCTTGTATTGAAATGTTAGCCTATGACATAAACAGCTGTTTCAAAGTCGGAAACGCCAACAAAGTTTTTGTTAAGTTTTCTGGTTGATCCTCAAAATTTTTGTGAATATCGAATGAAGATGGCAAAATTTAGTAAAACTATATAAAATGTGATAACATTTTTCTAAAATGCTGTTGAAGTTATTAATATTAGTTGCACTAGTATTTTTACTAGCATACTGGTATGTAAATGAATGAGTCAACGAAAAATGGTTAGATCTATATCCATCTGTTTATTTCTTTATCTAGGATACTACCTAAGGGAATCAGTTGGTATTTAGTAAAAAAGTTTAAGGTGAAAGTGCGAATAGGTGGCATAAGTTTACGTTATTTAGCGTTGCGAAATGTGCATGTTAGCAAAAGTGGATTCATGGTGGTAAGCACACTTTGTAAAAACATACATACACAGTTGTATATTTGACTAAAATACAAAATATTTTATAGCAAATTGAAGAAATTTGTCTCCGTAGCAGTTTCTTCAATACAGAGGTGACAAAGTTACTCTCAATATATATACGAGATATACGGATAAACAAAGATATACAAAGCAACGATGATACCTTGGAGGCATTACGGGAAACTGAACGATTACATTGCAAAGCACAGCAGGTGGAGGAAAAAGATGTACCCGATTTTCGGCGAGCTAAAGTTCCGCCAAGTATTCTAACATTTGCTCAGGTTCGTAAGTGCTAAAACTGTATCTAATTGAAAATTTTGAAATTATTTATAAGCACTGCGGAATAGGAAAATTGTGCAAGCTGTGGCACTATTTGAGTAAATTCCTTTAGAGACGCCTTTCTGAAAATAAACATCAGAAAATTTATAGCTGAATTTTATCATTTGTAATGTTTTTTATATAGACGAATGAACATAGGTGCACCTTCACTCACTCAATTGTATAAAAATAATTATACATATGTAAATGATAAGTTGACAGAAAAATAATTATAAAAAAAAAAAACAACAAACCTAACTTAATACGCATATGTTTTAAAACTTTAAGTGGGCGTCTCTAAAAAATGGCTTAAGAAGGTTATATCCGGAACGTATTTTATACGAAGGCCAACTGGAATGGTCGAAAGGGCCAATTTTCTTACAGGTCAATGTAATATGATAACCGATATACTGTCTTATTATTTCTTCGAATGTTATAATTACGATATATGTACTTACATACAAATCTGCATACATATGTAAATGCACTTTGCTTAAAATATTTAAAAAACAACTTTATTTTACAGTTTATGGCCATGCATGTAAATAATATTTCCATTGTGCTTATGAATAATAATTTCGACCCGGGATGGTTTATTCATGCGACAGCGAGGGAACTGCATCTGGATGGAAGTATTGTGCACAATGCCAAAACGTTATTGGTTAATGCAGCTCTTAATGATGCCCAGGTGAGACAAAACAAAATATTATCACTTACATATAATACCACTATTTAAGAATATTTTTTCGATTATAGGCAAAAATGCTACGACACTGTCCATCTCGTCGACAGTCGTTGGAAAATTTAAATAAGATACGACCTTGCTTGGGCGAGATTAGCTTTGATATTGCCTTGGATGCCACATTATTCGCGCATGGTCCGCTATCTGTGGATGTGAGAAATTATACTTTCAGTTACTCGGTGAAATCTTTTTACACTTTCTTATCAATTTCTGCAAATATTTTAGAAACTTTCATTGGCCATGAATAATGCGCGTTCCACAATACATGGTAGTTTGTATGACTTCTTAAGCGAGGCAAAACAACGCACCAGGCCACAACACAATTTAGAAAGTCGAGTTAGAAGTACGGCCAATTCACTTACGCAGCGTCGAAAGAGTTTCAGTAATGAGTCATATCAGAAGATTTCACCTATAATACCGAAAAATTTTAATTTTGTGATTAAGGCAGCAACTTTCTCTGCAGTGAAAGAGAATTCTCAAAATGACTTTAGTGCAAAAATACAGTTATTTAGCGTAAGTATTTCACTTATGCCCTCTACCACTTACATTGTAATTTACGAAAATACATTTAGATTACGGGTAAATTCAACTCCAAATCTCTAAATGAGAATGCACATCTGCCCACACTATTTACCAAAGTCTTACTACAGCATTTGGATATTGATACCAAATATGAAAAGCTTCTATTTATTGAACAATTTACAATTGATTCAGTAGTAAGTATAAAATAAGTTATACTCTCCCACCGAAATCTAATTTTTCTATATCTCAATGATTTAATAGTTGGAAAACGATATTCTAAATTTATATGTCAAGCTTAAAACATTCCAAATCATTTACAATCATTGTGAAATTTACGATTGGGTGCATAACAATTTCTTGTCACGTCATCGTACAAGTCCACAGCCCTTGCAGCTGAATCAAAAACAACGTTCATTGCCAGAACACTTAGGCGCAGAGAGTTTTTATGCTGCCGCTAATGAAAATGTACTGGATCCAAATTTAGTGGCGTCTAAAGAAACTAAAAGTAGTTTGCTGGAGGATATACTCAAGCGTATCGTGGTTAAAGGTATGATTATTTTAATGTAATTACATGAAATATTTTAGAAAATATTGAATCGTGTTCCTATTCAGGTTGTGCAGAATTTTGGAATGTATCAGTTCTCATGAAGCTGGAGGATGAAAACGCTGCTATGAGTGTCAGTCATACACGGTTTTTGTTGGAACAAATTGAAGAAAAACGAAGCTCTTTGTATGGTAATAGACTTCTGAATTTGATTTTGAATCAACGTCACTGGAGTACAGAACTAATGATTGAATCACTGTGGTGGTCACTGGGAAATTCTATAAATGACACCAATAACTTGAAGAAATCACATTCACCAGGTTCACCATTCTTTTTGGGGCTCAGTCTGGTTAAACTGAGTTCGTATGCCAGTGTCACGAAATTGGAGGTGTCTATTCACACTCTACGCACCGAATATAGCATGAGTCTGGCTGAGTTCTTTGTGAAATCAGTTAATTGCATTAAGCAATATGGAGGTTTAAATTCCTCAGCAAGTGGCAGTCTGAAGCGACGGTTGCGCGTGCAAATACCTGAAACAAACTCAATATCCAGTAGTTTATTGATATCTGCACGTATCAAAGATATTACCGCCTATTTTATAAATCATCATCAAGCCTGTTTGCTTTTGAGTTTCTCCGACATATCACTATCACGTAAGCAGCAAGTTTCCAGCTTCAAATTTGAAGAATTTCAAATGGCCATTATGCGTTCTATGAATTCTTCGTCTCTTTGCCTTAACGATTTCACTGACATATTCGCGAGTTGCAAAACCATACGAATTGAGCATGAAAAAAATGAAAATAAGATTTCGGTATACATTCCTAGTAATACAGAAGCCATGTGGAACTCTAATTTGCACATGCACATATTGACATTGGCTAGGGATATGAGAGATTTATGTACGGAACTAGCTTTACCCCAGCAGGATATAGAAATAAGATCGGATCATGTTAAAAAGCAATGGATTATTGAATTATCTGCTGAGTTGAGTACAGTTTTTGAAATTAAACTTTCGGAACGGCATACGGTGCAATGGTTCGTCGAAAACCTATTCTTCAGTCATAAGGAGGGGAACTTTATTTCAGCGGAAAATGTTTTCATCAAAATAGATGATCAACATATATTTACACTGAAAGATATAGACGTACAGTCACTGCCACGTTTGGATATGCTGACAAATGAGCGCGTAAATTGCGAGGGTTTTGTGTTGCCTACAAACAAAGTTTGGGTAACAACAATTGGAACATTTAAGGTACTTCCTACATTTTGGTATTAAACAATTTTTTTGTTTTTTAAATAGTATTTTTTTTTTCTTCTTGCAGGCTATATTTCCCTATGACCATGATTTCTACGATGCTGTACAAAATGAGTTCGTGTCGCATTTTAAATGGCTGAAATCGGTACACAATTATAAAAAGAAAGCATTTACTGCTAGCTCGCCTTTGCCCAGTGACATGGTTATACAAGTGAGTAGGATTTTTTGAAATTTATTTCTAAATATCCAAACACGGCGTGTTTGGCAACGCCTAACATATTTAGCTATTAAATAAATGATTTTTTTTTGTTATACTCGATCACACATGGGTTTTTTTTTCTTTGTTTATAATGATGGTGTAAACAATGAGGTATCAACGAAACTCACATATGTATTGTTTTTGTTCTAAGATAGGCTAGTACTTAAAATGGGTAAAATTAGATAATATCCACGGCGCCACTCGTTATACAGGTATTTTTCATAAATCCAAAAAACACGGCATTTCAGTAGCTTCTAAGCAAAATTTGCTAGAATTCGACCAAGGCCAATTTCGCCTTGAATTCGGAGCAATGAATTTTATTAAAAAAACAAAAAAAATTCAAACTAAAAAATGATGAAAATAGATGTGGTATCGCAATAATTTGATTTTACAATATTCACAATGTCTTTCAACGTCATTTTTTTAAATCCCGTGTTTTATTAAAATAGAGTTTCATAAAGTTTTTGTTAGAGAATGAAATATATTCCATTAAAAATTTTAATGGAAAACGATAGGAATATTGTAAAAAATCACTGCATACTTACTTTTGTGAGTATGCTTATTTTGTTAAACTCTTAATCATACATCCAAAGATTATAAAAATCGAAATAAGCTCAGGTATTACTGCAGAAAGACGTTCCAAAAAACATTTTTTTTACTGATCAGCTATACACTTAAAAAAAAAATCAACAACAAAAAATTAGCATTGGAAAAATAAAATTTTAATCATATTTCTCCGAAAAATTGTTTTGTTTTTAATTTTTAAATTTTATAAAAATTATTGGTATTCATCTTAAGTGATAAACTGCTGATAACGTATTATAAAACTTATAAATGAACCGATGAGCCATACAAATATTTATATGTCTGAGGTTCATTGGGCTCAAACCCTTACCAAAATCTTAAAACTGTAGCACTACCTTGAAATTAATTAACTTTTTTTTTAAATGAAATTAGCGTACATATACCTCCGCCTGGAAGATACTTGGCGTCCTTGCCATTGGCACATACATTTGTGTTCTTGGACCAAATATTCCGAATTTGGTAGCCTTGATGACATCATCTCTGGGGAGCCGAGTCAGTGGGTGCCTTGTGTTCAGCGTTACTATGTTTCCTTTCCCGTGACCTTCCGTAGCTATATTGAGTAGGGTTCGATTGCGTGTTTGTTTTATGTTTATGTAAAGCGGTGTCAAGTATAAAGTCCCTTCTAAGGCTTCTGTCGGACACGTACCTGCTATGGATAGCTTTTGTAGAAGTTCGTCAAATACTAGATTTCACGGTAGGGGCGATAGATCTCCCCATTGTGGGCATCCTTTACTGTTTATTTTTAGTTGTAGACCAAAACAGGGGATCAGGTCTTAAGAAGCATATAGGGGGCTGCGCGTTTCTTTTTGCAAACGCCTGCCATATTTCTGAAAGCGAGGCGTTTTCGATGGCCCCATCTAAGCCTAACAAGGCACATATCATACTCTCTCCTTAGTAAAAAGTACTCTGTCGTTAATTGGTATAGAACAGTTTCAGTGGAGCGTCCCGGCCTATATGCATGCTGACTGAGGTGAAGCGGTTCTCTATGCAGAGTGTTTGACCGGATCTCATTATCTATTATTTTCTCCATTGTTTTGAGTACAAAAGAGGTTAAACTAATTGGTCTAAATGATTCATACCCTTTGGTATAAAGACAACCTTGGCCCTTCTCCATGGGAGCCCGTCATTACCGTTGCGTTTGGCTTTATTGAATAGCCTCCTCAAGTTCTTTCCCAGGGCGAGATAGGATGAGACCACCAGGAGGTTCTGAATTTCTGCCTTGGTTTGATCTCAGGGCAGCCGCAGTTTAATGCGTCAGTGATAACATCATTGAATCTTCCTATCCTGCTTTCTAACTCCATACATTCTACTTTACCGAGCAATTATTTCTAGTGAATCTTCCTATCCTGCTTTCTAACTCCATACATTCTACTTTACCGTGGAATTATTTCTAGTGATAAATGTTGGTTTACACCCAACATTAAAAATACTCAGTTCGCTGGTTACTATAATTTCTAATAGCGACTCCCTCTCTGTTTGGTGTGAGTTCTTCCCGATACCACGCTGTATGCATTGGCATCACATACAATGTCTAGGGAGAGTTTCGGATTTTTGCATTGCCCACAAGCTGCTGGCCCTCTATTAGGGCGATGGTTTATTATCCCCAGTGAAAAAGGCGCCAAACACAATATCTTTGGAGACTGCGTTTATCGCCTATATCGCCTGCGTTGCCACTAAATCTCGAGTGAGGTATTCTGTAATTCAAAAGTAATCAATATTTTCCTAAAGCACTACACAAGCTCTAGGCCTCTCTGATGAGAGCCCCCATATTACCTTAGTATTTGCCTCCTTTAGACCCCTTATTTGGCTCTTGTACACCCAGGGATCCTGTGCCGGTATGATGGCTATTCGAGGCAAATTTCCTCCTCCTAATTAAAATATTTATGCATTGTAATGTTTCATTAAATACCAAATTTCACTCCTTTCCTAAGGTATATAAATATTTAATTAATTTTAAATTTGCTGATGAGTGACCTTACTTACTTACTTAATTGGCGCTATAACCGCTTAAGCAATTTTTGCCGAACTTCTTCTAAAATTTGTTATTTTATTATTTATTTGCTTTTAGAAAAAACTTTTTTATAATTTTTGACTTGCCCCGAGCAGGATTTGAACTCGGGACCCACCGAATGGAGCGCACATACGCTACACACTCGGTTACGGCGACCGCCATGATGGGTGACCACTTGACTCTAAAATACATACATAAGTCTGTTTTTTTTTGATCTTCTGTTTTTCCGACAGGGTGAAAAGATGATTGCCAAGTTTGGTTTGGTTCGAGAACGAAAAATTACACAGAAGATAGCACAACGCCGAAACTGGTTTGTCTCCAAACCAAACTTGACCAGGGATGACAGAAAATCGTTTCAAAACACATACATGAAATATATCTGCATTAAAACTTTTTCAAACACCTTTTGCTTGATACTAATATTATAAATTTTTTCCATAAATTTTTAACTACATCAGAAAATTATTAGGACTGTCCTAGGTTGAGGTATTAAAATAATACAACTAAAGCAAGTTTAATATTTTCTCCATATTTTATATTTTCCGAGTTTTCTTTATTTTAAGTCCTTTTTTCGGACAGTTATGAATACATATTTATGTTATATACTACATATGGACATATGTCAAAGTGGATTCGCTTTTTCGTGTAGAAGGGAAATTTTGTGAAATTAATGCCAATGTAATGTAATATCAATAATAATTATGCTACAATTTATAAGAAGTATTCATGTTCTTTCTTTTTGACCCAATATAGGTCAATGGGCGTATTCAGATAATAACCACGCCCACATACTGGTATTTTTGGGAAGAAGAGATTTAATATTTATATTTATTATTTTTTTTTTTTTTTGGAAAATTGGCGGGCCACCGCCTACTTTACACCAAGCAGGGAAACCAAACAGTACCAAATTTGTTACACTTTTTACATTTTAACTCAGTAGCCATAATTTGGGAAATTACAGAAAATGCGATGTTTTAGTAACAATAAAAGGAAAGTTTCTCAAATTTACATATATGCAAGATTGGGCTGGAGAAAGAAACGCGTGGGGAAGTTTTTAGAGAAAATGGGTGTGGCACCGCCTACTTAGAGAAAATAGGTACATATATGTATATCCGAAACTATTTCATCACACTATTCGATATTTTGTACACACTTTTTATATCAACTCAGTAAGCACAGTTTTGGAATTATAGAAGTCGGGGAAAAACCACGCTGGCTCATATAACGGTAATTTACTGTAGTATCTTCATTAAATTTTGACACGAAAAATTTAATTAGGGAGAAAATACAAAAAAAGATTACATTTTAGAAAATGGGCATGATAAATAAAAGTGGTTTAATTTTTCAAAATGAAGAGTATTACATTCATATATTAGCTGGTTTTATTGCATGCCGGGCATTTAAAGTTTGGTTCCACCGGAACTTCGGCTCTTCTTTACTTATTATTATTTATTTTCTTTACCTTCAAGATAAAAGAATTTTTATTGGAAATCAGCGATGATCCGTTCGAAGTTAAGTTACGTGATAACTATGTTCTGCTTGTGGATGAATATCTAGAGGGTCTGAAACGAAAATCAATTTTCGATAAGAAAATTGCCGAACGTTGTCTTGTGCCAGCGAGCACGATCGAGAGCCTCTATGCAAGTCTTGTACAAAAAAATTCCGAAATATACATACAGCGTTCGAAAAAAATTCGCGAAAGTGGCCCTGTGCGCACAAGATTGCTAGCATGGATTATGACAGATGTTGAAATAATGGCTATGGCAGATCCGTCGATACATGGCACAGATAATGTGACTCGTATAATGCGCGACATTGATTGTGAAACTCCTTGGCCGGAAGAGGGGCTAGAATTCAATACACTTTGGTGTCGTAGTGTAAATATAAGCTGCACAGAATGGAAATTTATGTTGCGGTACGACAGCTCTTCTATTTAATTTATGTAGATGTAAATATTTGGATAAAATTTTAATTTTATTTGTAGCGATTTTCCACAACCAATGTTCTATGTTAAATCGATGCGTTTATTTGGTAATTTATGTGCCGCTGAGCAGGCAGCGTCCAAGCGAGCGAAGCGTGATGTTTTCATTGAAGTTGGCGAACCGTTTGGCACCGATGTAGTGCAACGCAGCATGCCATCATTGAAATTTTACCATGATTTCGATTGTGAATTAGAGTTTTGTAGCTACGCTTTTGGTCCCTGTTGGGAACCGGTAATGGCGCAATGCAACCTTAGTTTTGAAAAGATTTCTGCGCCTTCAAAAGATCCCAGTCCTCCGCTACCTTTCTGGGATAAAATGCGTTTGCTTTTTCATGGCCGACTAACAATGATTGTTAAGCAATTTACGGTTTTGCTACATGCCTCTTTGGATCCCTACAATACCACTGAAGAAATGGAGCTGACCTGGAATAATGCCGGTATTGTGTGGACAAATGCCAAAATAATGTTTAAAGGCGAATTAAATGTAAGTATTTTTATATAAATTAATATTCAAAATATTATTTTAATCTTGACCATTTTACATCATCACAGATTACAGTTCGTACAGCATCGCGTTATGATGATTGCCGTCTATTGCACTTTCCCAACTTGAAGTTG
The DNA here is from genome assembly GCA_951828415.1 of Anomoia purmunda. Classification (NCBI taxonomy): domain Eukaryota; kingdom Metazoa; phylum Arthropoda; class Insecta; order Diptera; family Tephritidae; genus Anomoia; species Anomoia purmunda. Next base: position 25,812,522 of record OX639996.1, on the reverse strand, counting down.
ACATTCAAGCTGAATTGGGTTTGTCTGGCAAATCCAAACGATCATCACGCTGTTATGCCTTGTGCGCCCGACAAGTTGCCAGAATATTCTAGCAATCAGGTTCACGATTCCTTCCGTGCATTCCGTTCACTTAACTTAAATATTTGGATATCGTTTGAAACCAAGCCAAAGCATGGCGAGGAGACGGAAATTGACATACCCAGTTTGGTACTCTATGGCAGCACCTTGCGTTGGTTTGAGAGCCTTAAGTTGATTCTTTCGGGTGTTACACGTCCAACACGACGCGGACCTGTATTCAATAATGTGCGACCACGCAAAAAGCAGCTCAGTCGTCATTATAAAAAGGCAAATCTTCAAATGAGTTTACATCGTTTTCAAGTGCTCTATTGGATGTCGCATGCCTTGCATAAGGGTTTCCAACTAAACGGTGGTCGTGTTTCTTTCAGCTCAGAGTATTGCTTATCATTATGTCCCATTGACGATGGTCTGATTCATAGACCGCGTGCTGATTGGTCTACGGTCTATATGAATTGCGAATTGAATGACGCTGAAATATGGTTAAAGAGTATACTCACAGAGAAATTAGATAGTAGTTCAGAAAACTTGGCAAGTGTTGCGGATGCTTTCAAAATAGTGAGATTCTATTTTTTGAGTGTGGCTAAAGTTTCATATGGTCGAGAGGCGCTCATACAAACGGGAAATAGCCAGGAGGAAGATGCGAAAGTGAAAAATACAACACCCACTCATAAGCTAGTTGTTTATGACCTTAAAGGTGCATGGACGAAAAATAATCGCGATGTTGCGTTTGCACTTTTCGATTCATTCATGAAGTCACAAAAGCTGAAGAACAATTTGTCCACGGAAGCTGTGAAAAGCTACCGCAAAGAGCCTAGTTCGAATGTTATGAAAAACAAACGTAGTGATAGTACAATAACGCTTACAAATAACCCAACAGAAGTGATACCAAGTAAGTATTCATTTTCTCACACAGCCTTTAGGCCCTTAATACGAGTTGCATTCGACAATCGATCTTCGTTGATTATTGGATATAGAAAATCGAATGTCAAATTCATATTATGAGCTGTGCAACTCTGACGAACACAATTTTGTTTTCGACGCTGTATAGTAGTGTTGAAAAATTGCCGAAAATGTAACAAATTTGGCGATCAAACACTACTTTTTCAGGTTTAAGATCGTGAGTACAAAAAAGTAACAAAATTCTATTTAATATCAGCGGTAAAAATACAGACGAAAAGTTCTAGTCAAAATAAAGTCGGCTTTAAAGACAAACCAAGCTTCAACTAACTTTAAAGTACACTTTATTTTGACTATGAAATTCACAGTCGCGGTATTCTTCAACGATTAAGCGACATAATTGCAAATTAAAGTTCGTCCTTAGATTTCCCTATAACAGACGATAACCTGCATTTAGACCAGTCTCAGGCCATAAACCTTGTTGTGTTGAATGCGAAACAAGCGTACGTGTGAATTACCCATCGTGCCTGTGTGAAAAATACGATTATTATTGCTGGTCTAAAGGCACGAAATAGTCGTGCATTTCCGACGATCTAATGCATATTAATTTATAAATTCATGCCAATTAACGCTATCCTCTGCCTTCCCTATAATATTTGAATGGTAAATGTAATCTTACTGTTTTTGTTTTCAGTAACAAACACCAACAGCGCCATCAAGAAAGTGCAACCTGCCAGCCATGCCACAGCGATGTTGCAGCAGCTAATAGCTGAGGCCGATCACAAATTCAATGTATATAGCGATGATCAAAGCACACAATCGCGGGAGCTGCAGCTGCAGGGTTTGCAAGCCTGTTCGGCGCAGGATGTAATACATGAAAATTGGTCAATATCATTGGTTAATTCACAAGTGTTGCTCAAGGGATGTGAGACGTCAGGCTATGTGATTATTAGTGCTGCTAAAGCGGAGATTTTACAACGTGTTCACCGACCGGTGTGGCGTGATAGATCACTTGTGTCGAAAACTACTTGGAAGGGTTTGCTTGAATGCATGCAGTATTATGCGACAGTTAGTGCAGGGGAAGATGACTCGCTCATTGAAAAGGAGATCATGTGGCTCACTGTGGATAACATTCAGGTATTTTGCATTAGATTTTGATATCAAATTATAAAACGTACATACTATTATAGCCTAAGATCCGACATAGAGTCGACCTTATCGCTTAAAAAATATTTTTAAATTAGCATGGAATCCAAAGAAATATAAAGATATGCAACACCGATAGCAATGCCGGTTAATAGCGTTCCTAAAAAGTCGAATTATCGAAAGGGAAAGAAATTTTGCGTACGTAAGTTGGAAACTTTCATTCTTTACGAGCGTTAATTCATTGGGCTCCCACCCTACTTATGATTCATAAATCAAGTGAAAGGCAACGAATATAAAAAAAAAATATTTAGATCATTATCGTTATTGATATTCTTTTTCACTTTTAATTGTTCGCCATGGTAGGGTGAAAAAGTAATAATATTTGATAGTTCAATGTACTAGTGACAATTTTAATAACCACAATGGGCTAGAGCAGAGAAGGAGGTCTTGAGTTCAGAAGTCCCGCGTGCCTCAAAATCAATTAATTACGATATGGATTTTGTAGTAGGCTGAAATGCTATTTCTTCAAGATCAATTCTGACGTCCTTAACATAAGTCCGGTATATGGGGTCTCCGCGCAAGATTGCAATCAACTCTTCACATGCTCTGGCAAGCCAACGTATTTAACACCCTTTTCCCTATGGTGTGCTAGTCGAATACTCACGTTTTCTGTGTCTCTCGTTAGATGAACTCGACGAAAACTATTGATGGATAAGCTGACCTAACGCTACGAATGTTTGATATGATATCGGTTATTTCGAATAACAATATTTCATCTATATTTTGAAATTTATCTTTCCGTCTACAAAAAAAAAAAAAAAAATACCTTTGTAAAAAAATTATGAAATAATGATCGTACAGAATGGAATTCTAGATTTATTTGGCGTTCTTACAAAATTGTCCGGGAAGGAGAGAAGATGAAAGTTGAACTAAACAGTCTACTATATGCCGATATATTGTTCTGAACAATATCGATATTGAAAGAAATTATTATTTAAAATCAAATATTCGCTTATATTTATATAGCACCATTTCTTTATACGAAGAGAAAATTCGTTTCGGTCCCGATTGGAGACTATTGTGGCGTATCGCAAAGGAAATAGAGTTCATATTCCTCTATAGAGACTCAAAAAATTAAAATTATTTTTCAAATTAACCTATGAAGACTTGAAAAATTAAAATTAATTTTTTCATCTAATACCCGAAAGCGACAATACTATAGTCGAATATATTAGATGATAATTTTAACGCTTCAATCGGGACTAAAATTTATATGAGAACACTTCGACAGTAGTTGCATAGATTTTGGGTATTAGATAAAAAAAAATGATTTAAAGTTTTTGAGTCTTCATAGAGAATCAGAACTTTGTCACCTGTGCGGCATTTAGAATAATTTGACGTGTATGAAGTTTTGAAAAAGTTTTTTTATTTTCTAATTTTTCAATATAAATGTTAAGATAAAAGGTTTAAAAAAGCTTAATTTAAAAGAGTGTTATCACTCGAACGAAAGAAGTTTGGTAAAATTTGGTTTCAAAAATGCTTCACTAAATGGTTGCCAGCTTTTTTAAAAGTAAATTTAAATCAAATTAATAAGTTAAAATATTACAAAATGGTGTACAGTGAAAAGTTTAAGCAAGTGTTATTTCGAAAATATTTTTCAAAAGGGTTACTACCTACCAAAAAAAAAGAAGTAAATTCCACTGAATTAATAACTTAAATTAAATAAAATCTCAATGCCATTTCGGTGAAATTAGATATTATACTCTTAGAGTACATGATTCAATTTGCCATCGCCGACCTTATAAATATATACGTACATATAAGCGATTTCGCGAATTTCGTTATGTATTTTTCACAGTTGTGGTAAAATTACACATGCACTTTTGTTTCTTTTGTATATAGTCGAATTTGCGTAGGTAACCTCTATAACATTCAAGCCTCTAGAGTTCCAGCACACTTGCTCTCTTTTTATTTTTTTTAAGTCATAATTATCAACGATTTTCAGGACAAAGACGATACTGTGATTCATGATTTACCAGACATTCCGCACCTTGTGGGCAGTGGTCGTAGTGTGGGCGGTGTCGTCTCGGAGACGGTGGGTGCCTTATCCAATGAAAATCCAGGTGAAACTCAACCTGTACAGCTACAACGTATCGTTTCGCGATGTAAATGTGAATTCTTCTACGTCAGTTATGGTGATACTATCGATCCAAATACTATAACCGAAGTGCCGCCTCCACCATCAGAGGAAACACTATCACCTTGGGAAAAACAAGATGACCCAGTGGATGCTTTCACCCTGATGCATCATGATTTGGATGTATGTACGAACTCCTTGCAATATGCCATGATTTTAGATATTGTGAACAATTTGCTACTTTACGTGGAACCACAACGAAAACAAGCGCTAGAGAAATTAGCGCGAATGCGTTTTCAATTGCAACTACATTCGACAGAGGATCAGAAGCGACCTATACAACAGAAGCAAACGCTGATACGTAGTTTGCTAATGAAAATCCGTTCGCTAGAGAAGGACATACATCTAATTGGCAAAGATCGTGCAGAAGAAGGTGATACGCTGGAGTTAAGACAAGAATTCGAACGGGTACAATTGCAAATACGCGAAAGTAAAGAAGAATTGAATACATTGAGCGAGGAACTCGATATGATGTTGCTATGTTACAAGGAAACTCAGCTCTCACAGCTCAGCAAAATATCGAATGTAAGTGCGAGATTCGGCGTGCATAAAATTGGAGTTTAAAATTTTGAGTCTATCTTGATTTTTTTTTTTCACTCTTTTAGGTGCGCGCAGATAAATCGCTGACTATTGTGCGTGCAAATGAAATTTGCTTCAAACGTGCACAGTGGCGACTCACAGAAACTGATGGCCAAATTGGCATATCCGACTTGGTGCTCAGTGGTTTTTTGTATACGAAAAAGTCAAAGAGCGATGATTCCGTAGAGCATTTACTCGAACTGGGCAATATTCGTATGAGCAATTTGATACCGCGTGAGATATATCGCGAGGTTTTAATGCCAACCGAAATCCAAAAGGATATGCCTATTGACACCCATAAGCGTGTGCTGCGTGTTTTTTGTCGTGAGAAACCGCCAGTAGGAGGTATTTCTGTTAAGGAACATTTTGAAATCAATGTAGCACCCATTACTATTGCTATCACGAAAAAATTCTACAGCACAATGTTGAAATTCTGTTTTCCTGATCGTGACGCTTCCGAAACAGAGGCTGTGGATGACATTGAAGAAAATTCTTCGAGCTCGAGTTCGTCGTCGGCTGCACAAACGAAGAGTTCAAAGAAGCCATCGAAAACGAAAAAGAGCTCTAAAGATTCTGAATTTTATGTGAAAATTGAAAAGGATGATGTGGAAAAGATGAAGGAGCGTGCTGAGAAAAATAAATTGTTTATTTACATCAAAATACCGGAAGTGCCTGTTCGTGTGAGTTACAAGGGAAACAAGGAGAAAAATCTTGAGGATATCACCAACTTTTCGCTGGTTATACCAACGCTTGAATATCATAATGTCACTTGGACTTGGCTAGATTTGCTGTTAGCCATGAAATCAGTAAGCAGGCGGGTGATTTTATCGCAAGCTATAAAACAGAAATTACAAATACATAGACGACAACCAGGTACGTCGGCTGGCGAACGCTCGTCACCTCAGGAAGAAGACAAAGCAAAAATGTTATTTGGTAATCGCTTATTGGTGAGTAGCCGAAATGATTGAATGCAAGTGTAACGGTTAAACTTAGCCAACGTTTTTTATTTTCTTGTTTGCTTCTTTGATTACAGAGCGAAAATCGAAGCCAAAGAAGAGGGGTTTTCAAGTTCACCTCGAGTAACAAGTGATACTCGTTTAGTACTGTGAGATTTTAGTGTTGAATTTATATGCATCCATATGTAATACATACATACATATGTACATACATACTTTATGGGCAATATGGTTCCCTTTAATGATTATCCAATCCAGTAAAATGCAACACTTCTATTTATTGTAGTTTTAATAAAGTGGATTTAAGTTCGTTTAACACAGATACAATTTAAATTAATTAGTTTTACACATTACGATGCTAGTACGAACGGTGTACCATAGGTATATGTATCCTTTAAAACTACTATAATTACTAATGTATTAATTAATTAGCACACTTTATGCCAAATGTATTAACATTTCATAAAAAATAAACTAAAAAAGGGAATAATAAAAGTGTAACAAAATACAATATATAATGCTATGCATAAATGTAAAATATAATATACTGAGACGAGACATATGTGCGCCTATTAAATGGTATATATAAGTATTTACGATTTGTTTAATATTTAATTCAACATTTTAAGAGACATTACAGTAAAATTGCTTTAGAATTACTAAATTTTTATAAGTTTTATGTATATAATTTTTCTTTTTACAAAGTTTTCCATAAATGATTTCCTCTTTCCGGTTATCAAACACCATAGTTCTATGCTTGGTATAAATATCTAGACTCCATATTTTTGTCTTTGTGAAACTATTAATCCTAAATAATCAACAGCGCTCCCTTTGGGCTGAACATTTATTACACGGCAATCGATGTTGTGTTTATTTTAACTGTTGCTTTAGTGGTGGCTGAAATAAAGTAATTTTAAATATCAGTCAAATATGAGCCTTGAGTATTAATAAACCCCCAATTACATTACAACAACAATTATATTCTTCACTAATCATAATCAGTAATCAATTTATTCAGTCAATTCCTTAGAAGTCATTTTAAAAGTAATTTTTTGTTTTTAATTCCATTACAAGGGATTATATTTTATTGACAAGAATGACAAGAATGACTGAAAATATATCCATTTTCTTTATATCAATTGAGGTTAACATTTTTTAGTAACAATATTTTATTTAAAATATACATGCATTGTAAAATATTTGGTGTGTTGAAATTGCAAAAAATTATGTTTTGTTTCGGAAAACAAGAAATTAGGAAAATTTCGAAAATAATAGTCATACTTCTTGAAAGTGTATTATTATATAGATGCAATACACTTCTAATGCGGCAGTTCAATACTTAGAAAAAAAGGATAAACACGTCGAAATTTTTAAACTCAAAATATCGATATTCGAATATCTCCTTTCGACTATTAAATTCGATATTTGTATAAGATATATATGACTCCAGCCCATAATGTGCAGTTTTAGTATTATATCATATTAAAATTTTGTACAATAAAACGCAAGTTCTAAGTGGCTACAAATTACAGCGAATTTTTGACTATTTTTTTTGCTGACGCTTCGCTTGTCGGTTTGTTTGCCGCTATACTATGCGCTCTTCCTAACACGTGAACAAAATACACGTTAAAATCCACATTAGAAACAAATTAGAATTAAAGAAATTTATAATTTTTTTTAGGTATCAAATGTGATTTTCTAATAATTTTTCCGTACAAAAGTAAGGTTAGAGAAATGCATTAGAATTCGATACGAAGTTGATTAATTCAATTTGAGAACTGTGCCCACTTTTAGGTGAGAATGCTGTGATTCTCCAATGTTTCTGACACAGCGACTGCAGTATCACCTATTTATTAAAAATAAATGCATATGAGGATTAGCCGGTTCCTTTGAGTTGTGCCTTTTCAGGGCCGTTTGCACAAACTGGTCCGTTTTTTTTTTATAGTGAAACTAACTAAGTGAACTTTCCGTTGCATTTATTTTATGTACTTACCAATACAAACACCTTCTTCGGTATGGACCGTTGCACCAATTCGCTGAGTACGTTGCTATTCGTATCGTCTTTACTGGGATCGGCCTTTGTATTGTACTCCAGTGTTAATTCGGGTAAATTCACCCAGCCAACGCATAGAGGGTATAGATTGTATACTAGCTCCTTTTCGCTATAGGCATATATGGAAATATCGAGCTGAAATGAAATTAGTAAAACAAGGTTTCAGTATATTTATATAAATCAGTATATTTATATATGTACAGGGTGTGCCGAAAGAAACCAAGGGGTGTAAGAGTTTAAAACTTTTTCGTTTATTAATTTTTTTTATATTTTTTCTTTCAGATTATATAATATACAAAAGGGAAATTTTTTTACACTAAGTGTGAAAAATTATGTCTCTTAAATGACCACCGTTTTCAGCTTCGCACTGATCGGCTCTTTTTAGAGCATTTTCCATAACATCTTTCAAAACTTGTGGCTGTAGCGTTCGAATTTCTGTTTTTTTTTGTTCACATACACTCGCTCCTTCAAATAACCCCAAAGAAAATAGTCGGGTGCTGTCAAATCTGGCGATCGCGCTGGCCAAATAATTTCCGAATTTCTGGAAATTATTCGCCCTCCAAAAATTTGACTTAAAAGTGCCATTGTGTCTCGGACAGTATGGGCAGTGGCTCCGTCCTGCTGAAACCACATACCAGGTCTGTTTTCAAGAGCAGGACGTAAAAAATTTTCTATCATAAACCGATACCGCTCTCCATTTACGGTTACAGCACTTCCATCTTCATTCTCGAAGAAGTAAGGCCCAATGACATTTTCAGATGTGATCCCACACCATACTGTACACCTGATGGGGTGCAATTGGCGTTGATGAATGGCTCTTGGATTTTGAGAACCCCAGAACCTACAGTTCTGCTTATTAACAAAGCCATTCAAATGAAAATGAGCTTCATCACTCATAATCAAATTTTTAATAAAGTTGATTTCATTTCTGGCCAACTCTAGAAATTTAACTGCAAAATTTAGACGTTGCCGATGATCTGCGGGTTTTAATAAAATAAATAAAATAAAAAAAAATTAATAAACGAAAAAGTTATTAAACTCTTACACTCCCTGGTTTCTTTTGGCCCACCCTGTATATACGTATGTACATATGTGATTTGCGATGCAATAAAGCCACTATTATCAAAAATCTTTTAAGTCAAAAAAATTCAGGAAGCTTCACATTTTTCATCTATACTTTTAATAGGTAAACATTTTTAATTAATTTAATTCGTATTAAAAAATTAAAAAACTTAAGTCTAAAACATAAACGAAAAAATTCAATATTTATTGATATGCCCTTTTTCGACTGTGATTTAAAATACTTAATTTTGGTCGTATCCTGTGATTTGGATTTGAAGTTTTTTGACATAATCAATAGAAGTGTTTAAAATACAATTAATTTTAACGCAATAATTGATGAAGTCAAATCCACTAGTATCTGGCACTTATTGGAAAGGATTATCCTCCATATGTCCTTTTCCATTCTCGGAAGATCATTTTTATTAGTTAGATTTTTGGCTCTAAGAGTCAGTTTAACCTCTCACTATAAGTTCTGTATCACATTACGGCCTGGGGGCCAACATAAAAATTTGATGTTATTTTGTCTGAACCACACTTTTGTCCGCTTCGAAGCATGTATGTCGAGCCGCCTGATTGCAGTTCTCACCTCGTTTTGGTCGAGCGGAGGGACGTAGATATCGTCCCTAAAATTTGCGGGCAGCGTTCCTGGCTGTCAGCACTCTCGTTTTTCCACCACACGTTTCTTCCTCTTGAATATATGTACGTCTCCTCTCTCCTCTTCTCCTGGTATACCGAAAATATATTTCTCTGCAGCAGCGACGCCGCACTCTTTGCCGTATGAGTTATTTCTAAATGGATAGTAGTATCCACCTACCTCTTCCGCACCGGGACGGAGAAATTAGGAGTTGGAGCCTCACTGTTCGTTTGTATCCAGACGATGAGGAGTTGTTTGTTTAAGCAGGATACACAAATCCCATAAACCACACACCAAATCTGAACGCCATTTTATGACAGCCGTTGTAAACGTCGCATGCTCCATACTTCTTACAACCATGCTCGTCCATCGCATATCCTGAACTGCGGTAATGGCGGCCTTATATTTTTCGAGGACATCCAGCAGTTGGGCAGTTGGAAGATGCCTATCTTCCCTATAGAGGTTGTAGTCCTTGTTCAGTTTGCGGGAGGTAATTTTCCGAGCCTCATTTGGTATTTTCATTGGATGTCTGTTTTTAAATGGCGGGCCCAAACCCAGCGCACAACCCATTGCTGGGGGAATTTTGAAGCAAGCCGTTTGTTCCTAGACATACGTCCGCTTGCAGCCGAACCTATGTACTAGTGAACAGACGTTGCTGACTTCAGCGGACCCTCAAAGCGAGTACGCCGGAGTAAAGCTTCTTCTCTTTCAGCCGTGACCCAAGGCTATACACGGCTTGGTTACGGCATCTCGCACATGGGTGGCTCACGTTGCCCAGAGTGCACGAACGGGGACTTAAGAGTCGGGATTGGGTATAACCACTCAACTGTAACTGCATACCCGCCCCATTGCACCCTTGGCCTATCAATTAAACGCACTTATTTTTTCCCGCTGACACAAATTTGTTTGAAAGCGAGCAGAGCTCTGATATAGCGGACAGAGAAATGACAAATCCAATGTACCTAATAGCGGTTTCATCGCTTATTAAGTTCTTACAAAAATTTAAATAAAGCAATGCCAGCAAATGCTTGGCTCTATTTCATCGCACAGCACTGTACATATGTAAATATGTATGTAGGAATGATAATTATTTTATTATTGACTTACTTGCTTATGTCCAGAACAAATGAAATTATCCGCTATGCTTATGCTAAGTGTCGCTACCAAATGCAACACATTGGAGGTGGGGTTCCGTAATACAACCTTGTAAGTCATAGGCATTTTCACAAACATTTTCTCTTCAATGGTGCAGTAAATATTCAAAGGCGGCTCCTCTATGTCCAATCCATGGATAAGGAATTTCGATTCATTTTCATCTTTTTGCCCACTTCGCCGCCATCTAATACAGTAAACGCCGAAATTTGGCTGTGACTGTATTGCTGAGTGCGCCTCCGGCTCTGCCGTTACTATTCGCTTGAAGAAACCGCGGCAATGACCGGTGGCTTGAATGCCTTCTATTGCTTTGTTGAAAACTACACGTGAATTTAATGAACGCGTTGCTGCCGTTGCTGTCGTCGCCGCCGTTACTGCCGTTGATGTTGTGGATCCATCGACGTTGTCTAACAAATCGCTTATTGTGCCCAATGTTAGTTTTTCATCCAATGAAGTGCCAGACGTACTCATCGCAGAATTGGAGCTCGTTGTCATTAGCGGGGAATTCGCGGTTTCGACGATGTTGTTTATTATTGTCATGTTGTTCGGTATTTTCCCCACGAGATGTTTGTTCATGTGCGCATTGGCGCCTGCATCAATCGCCTCATCAACAAAGCCATCGCGATTTATATTCTTCGCTAAACTCAGTTTCCGCGCGCGCCGTGATCGACTGAATAGTTCGGCCTGTACATCACCACTTTTGGTAAGGTCGAAATCCTTAGCAGTCGACCAGTCACTGGACGCAGCATTCGTACGCAGCACAATTATATCCTCCAGCTTATCGCGACTGCGGTAGGTTTGCGTAAACTTTTTCCTTTTAAAGGAGTAATTCGACTGTACTAAATTATGGTCCTGTTGTTAAAAATAATTATTGATATAGAAATTTTAATACTAAGCATTTTACGCATCTACACTTACACAGATAAAATATGTCTCGAGTATATCAACATCGACTGGTGATCGCACTTCGATGTTGGCACGCAGTAAAAAATTTTCACCTCGATAGACTTTCATTAACGGTCGCTTGCTAAGCGTGTAGAAACGTGCTGAGAAACGAAAGTCTAGATCGCATTTAATATTGATTGTACTCTCACGTGTTTTGCGTAATCGACTCTCGTCAAGGAACTCAATTTGAACTGTCGGCGAAACTGTAATTGGTCTAACATCAGACGACGGGGCAAAATTGCGTGTATTCTCTGGCGAATTTTCGGCGCTCCCAGTTGTACCGCCATCGACAATTGTCATGGTGGTGGCTACTTTGGGTCGTTGGATGTCAATGACGTAAGAAGTTTTTTGATGCAGGACTATTGGCGTTTCGACTAAACTAAATAAGTAATATAGCAACGAATTCGAACCTTGTATCGATAATTCGCCAGTATCGATTTGGATGTGTGAATGCAACTTTTGGCGTCCTAACGAAAGATCTGTAGTGAGGAATACTGAAATAGAAAGGATATGTTTAGCTATTAAAATAAGCCAATATTAAAATCGTAGCATTTATTTAAGGTTTCGTTAACATTTGTGAGTCGATATATAATGATTTGTTGAGTCCAAATAGTAAAAGATTTGGCATAGGTTCGGTTTTCAGCAGTCGCGACGATGCATCGCCTGACCGAATGAAAAGTTTTATTTATTATCAAACATGGAATGGGAACGAAGCGAGTAAGGAGACATCAAAAACCACAATACCTATAGTAAGTATGCGAATGTAAAATACATTTCACAGCAACAAAATTATGAAAGGATTTGAAGTTTCTTGAACAAAATAAGCGGTACATCAGATTTCAGCAATCAGGGGGAAAAAGATTTCGTGAAAAAAATATTCTAATTGGAAGAACTTATAGAATTTAAAACAAATATACAAATGTACATATGTAAAGGGTGTTTTTTTTTAAGCAATTTTAGCCCCAGCAATTGGGGCCGTATGCCAGCAATAACGCGTCAATCGTTTTGGGCTTATCTCCGTAAACAAGCGACTTCACCTAACCCCACAAAAAATATTCCAGCGGTATTAAATCGCACGATCTTAGAGGCCCTGCCAAAGGGCCACGACGCGAGATAATGCGCTCACCAAAAGTTTTCTTCAATCAATTTATTGTTTCGTTGGCTGTATGGCATAGAGCGCTGCCTTGTTGGAACCAAAGGTCGTCCACATCAACATCCTCAAATTCAGGTACGAAAAAATCATTAATCATGGCCCTATAGTGTTCCCCATTGACTGTCACATTATGGCCGGCTTTGTTTTTGAAAAAATAATGACCAATGATTCCGTCTGCCCATAGAGCACACCAAATAGTGACTTTGAGGATGTAACGGCGTCTCAACGATGGCTTGTGGATTATCAACACGACAATTTTGTTTATTAATGTACCCATTCAACCAAAAGTGAGCTTCATCGCAATATTAGACGAAGAGCGCGATGTGTGGCGCGAACCAAACGGTAATAAATTTGCACGATTTGAAAACGTTGTTCCAGAGTCAGTCTGTTCATTATGAAATGGCAAACCAAACTGAGTACAAATTAAATAACAGCGGTCATTGAAAATCAAACGTCTAAAGAAACACACCCTTTATATGAAAGAAAAAACAAAGGGTGTTGAAAAATATATATAAGGTGATTGATTTAGAGGCCAGATCACGCGGGTGTCTGCAAAATAGTCGATATTTAGGTCAGTATTGTTTAAATTTCACCATGGATGGTCTTGGCCCAGTACAGTGTCACCAAATTATTTAGCTGTATTACGAAAATCAGCGTTCTACGAGGAATTGATTGAATACACAAAAATTATAAAAACAATCCCATCCATTTTTGAAATAAAATTTTCAATATACAGGCAAGACTTTTCTACAGCTTTAATTTGGTGTATATGAATATATACCGAGCCCTAATCTAGATATATTTCTGCAACAAAAATAAAATTTTGAAAACAGTTTTGCTTACGGTTGTTTCTTGGTGATAACAAATAAAATTCAATGTTGTAATTTTTTGGAAATCTTTACTTTGCAGATTTTTAACACGCTTCGGCAAAAACTGACTGAATTTTTGAAAGAACGCGTTGCTGTACAACAAAATCGACCCAATGCCTGCATTGCGAATTAAAATTCAGCATCTAATTGAATTATTTTGAGTCAATGCGATTGTGAAGGTCTCAGAATCCTTTTAAATAATTTTCAGGTCGTAAGTCGGCTATCCGATTGTGTAATGCACACTTTCAAATCGCTCGCACACTTGTAAATAGTTGATGTCGAGCATTTAATTGCGAATGGTATCTTTCAGTATTATATTTATTAAAGTTATTTTTAAGTTTAAATGTAATCTAAGAATTTTATTTTTGAACTAAGAGGTAAACTATTTGAGGTGCTTTTTTGACTTTTTTTTATTTAGAACAATTTCTTAACAATATCATTACCAATAAATTAATTCGGACTACAATAGAGTGCTGCAATTCTGTTAATCCAAGACCGCACTGCTCTTATACTCGTATTAACTCCAGGGAAGTTGACGAGCCCACAACCAACGCCAAATGAAACAATTCCATATTGACGTCCACTAAACATTAGCGGCCCTCCAGAGTCGCCGGAACAAGAGTCTGATCTGCCGGGGATGGAAGCACAGAACATTGTGTCGGTTAAATTAGCAACTCCGCGATAATCTCGTCCACATTCCGCACGTCGAACAACTCTCACTGCTGTTGCGCGCAATGCCAATGCGCTCTTACCACCCTCACGCCTAACTCCCCAACCATAAACTCGAACACGCTGTCCTGGCTTTACATTTTCGTCAGCCAAATTTACTGTACTAACTCTTCTGCCACTCAACGGATTATCGAGCAGTAGAATTGCTACATCCCAATTGTCAGAGAGTTTTCTATATCTATTCGGAATGAAAATTGATCGCACCGTAGAGATTTGGCCTCGTCTTGAGAGAATCGTAGTACCGCCTTGTACTTGGTAACGATAAGCAGGTGTATTATACACACAGTGGGCGGCTGTTAGTACACAATTTTGTCGCAACAAAGATCCTCCGCACATAAATTTACCATCCAAACGCAGGTTCACTACAAATGGCGCCCCACCAATAGTTACGAAATCTCCGCCGATGATTCTATTGCTGATCGTTTCATTCAAAGACACATTATGGTCAATTGTTTCATTAGTGGCAGATGTGATAACGAAATAATGGAATAGGATCCATAATGCAGAAAAAATTGGAAAGCTTCTAATGTAAGACGTATTCATTTTGCAGATCGCTCTCATTTACTGATTTTCGAAAAACACTTAATTAAACTTTGATTAAAAATTTTGTACACATTTTTATATCTGAGAATGTTTGAAATAGTGATCTTGAATTTTATTTGCTCATTAATGTGTAAAGAGTTGTATTTATTTACTTCTATTTGTAGGGTATTTGGTCGAGCTTTACATGCAATTTTTAGGTGTGAATCTTGATACGAGGGTTACACTGAAAGTTACCGCTTTCGAATGTAGCGCTGATTTTCGATTTTAAAAGATAAAAATTACGAAACTTTGAAAAAGTATATTTTGTGAAAATTCCTAGTGCGATGATTTTTTTAAGGTGCGGCTTAACTCAAAAATAAAGCTTGGTACGGCTTTGTTCGGCGTTTGATGATCAAAACCCCCCCGTTTACTAGTAGAAAGGGAGAGTCAATCGAATCACGTATTGAATTGAAAAAAAGAAGAAAATACATTCTACAATGTTAAGACTTAAGGTTATCAATCGGAGAACAGTAAGGAACGTAAATCAAGCGGATGAACACTTTATGGATTCGTTACTTTTTTTAAAATAATTTTCATGTTTCAAATGAAAGCAAATGTGGAATATGATTTTGCAACGGCATCATTAAGGTGACTTTAAAATGAAAACGTAAAATGGAATACCACACCTAAATTAGAAATTCCACTAGGATTGTACAGTGGAGAATTATATTTGCACATATATGATAGGACGCCAATATAGAGAACAAGAACAACACGGTCTAAACCAAGTTGAAGGATTAAAATAGTCAGAACGAATTGGTTGCAAGAAGAAAATTGGAGAATTTAAAACATTTGGAAATGTCATTAATAAAGATTACCAAGAGAAGAGGATTGAATATACTTTCCTTTGGAACACCACGTAATAAATGGAGGGAACGACGCACCTTCAACCCCACCAACACACTTTTGAGCAGAAATTTATGATATAATCCATCCATAGAAACACGGAGTGAAATCCAAGAGTAAATTGATCTATAACACAAGCTTACAAAATTTGAAAAATCGTCTAACACTGGTACAGTTTTATACGAATTCTAATATAAAATGTTCCGCTGAATCCGAATTTGAAGTCAGAAGTCTCCTCTACACTAATACCTAATTTTTGAGAACAACAGGGTCTTGCTGCATTTGTAAAAACTCATTCTTTGATTTCCGAGAAGAAAGTGGAAGTAAAAATATTACTTTATGTTGATATATGCATCGAAACACAATTTTTATGAAATTTTAAAATAGTGTTCATATAAATTACAAGATATTGTATTAGCTTTATGGAAAAAAAAAATTAATTTGAGATCTGTCTACTATATTCAGAGATATTTACAATTAAGTAAGTGACTTATCGTTTTTCATACCTCAAAAAAAATCTAAATATAGCTATATCTAATAACCGTTATATTTTTTATATTCTGAAATAATGTTCGGAACCAACAAAAAATTTTATATGCAACGAATATCAGATTTTTTGAACTCCCTCCGTTCACGGGATTTATTGAACAACAAAAAAGTAGGCAAGCAAATGCAGAACAGCTTTAAAAAAAATAAGATGATAGCTCATCAACGTCAGTTTGTGTTGAAGACTTAAGCTGCCGAATATCATCAATTATATCCGAAAATAGAGCTGGAGAACTATCGATAGTTTTAATTTTCCGTGACTATCGATTGTTTGTTAAATTAAATATATATATAAAATAAGCTTTTTTTATAAAAAATCAAACAAATGAAACCTCAAATAAATAAGTTCCTTTAAAATATGTATGTATGTACATAGAAAAATTCCTATTCCAATTCAAAATTGGAATCAATTTAAGCGATACTGTCGCGATAGTCGTTTCAAAATACGACAAAATTATCGATGGTGAAACTATCGATAGTTCTGAATCCAGCTCTATCGGAAAGCGTTAGGCATTTAGTAGTGTAGAAAGTTGTTGTCGATGGATTTCACACAACTTCACCGGAGCTCAAAAATATTTAAATAAAATATGTTTTTGAAATTAAGGGGTTATATACAAAGTTGAGGTGAAAAAGTGAGCTAAGTTCGTGATTTTTTTTAAAGGTTTTTTGCAAATTTTATTCAATAAAGCGAAAGACAGTTTGTTGGTAGTATTATTGAAGAAAAAAAAAACAAGTTAAATTTCAAAAAAATATTTAAAATTTTCCGAGTTAGAGCCCATCTCCCGAAGCGTGTTTTTTCTGTAGAGCCTTGCCGTTCACACTCTCCAAGCCGAACCGCTCAACTGAAATCAAAAAGGTACTATAATTATTGAAGAGAAATGTATTCTTGTGTACTTGAACGAACCGACTTCCAAAAAAAAATTTTTTTTCTGAAAAAAATTCATGGTTTTCAAAAAGTCAATTTTTTTGTTGCTCAAAAATTAAAAAAAAAAAATTATTGCAAAAAATCGAAAATTTTCGGATTCAAAAACGATCTTTCAAGTACACAAGATTGTAAATACGAATAATTATAAAAAAAAATTATGATAATCGGTTTATAAGTTTTTGAGTTATCGTGTGAACGGCAACGGTACTTTTCAAAAAATGCCATTCCGAGATAATTGCGTTTTAAGTTTTGTTTTAAGTTAATTATGGATGGGTCCAGTTCGCTGCGAACGGCTGTAATTTCGAATCTAGTGATCCGATCTGGATGAAATTTCGCGCTGATATTCTATAAAGTATGTACTTTTGGAATATGCAATAAAAATATTTTCGATTTTTTGAGCCCCAACTTTGTATATAACCCCTTAAAACATTTCAAAACCATCTAAAAAATATGAAATAATATCTTCGCTATGCTATTCTTTTAATAAAAAATTCAGATTTTCTCGAAATAACTAAAAAAAATATTGCCCAATTTAAACGGCTTAACAACTGACCGCAAAAAAGTTAACGTTTCAAAAAAGGCTCTCGTGGACTGGTCCAAAGAAATGCTCAAATAATTTAATCGAGATGTTTTTAAAATATTTATAATATCGTAGCAGCTTGTGAAACTTCGAACTATGCATATGAGCCCGAAATAAATCAACAATCCATTGTCTAATGGGTCTTTAAAAATGGGACAAAGTCAATAATGCAAAAAAGTGCGTATTTTTCCGGAAATATTTACGACTACCCTCGTATAATTCCACAGAAGCAGACATTTGTTTACCTCTTTTGTATACGCTGAAGATTTTTATGAGAAGGTTTTTCAGAGCACAAATGTACGTGGAGGTTTGATAATGTCGGACATCGGGCGAACTGCATTACACAAAATTTTTCCTACCAATTTGATTTTCGAGTGTCAACTGATAATCACGCACTTCTATCAACTCAACTACGCCGGTCGCCTTGGAAGAATATTGTTAATATTTGCGTTTTACCTTGAAAAATCTTGTAAATATTTATATAAGTTCGAAATATGGTGGTTACACATGATGGCCTTGACGCACAAATATTTACATATTTAAAACATACTTAGATCCAATATAAACATATTTATTTAGCTTTGTAGTATTAATAACAGCTTGTCTGCAAATAAATTTTGTTAGTTCTATTCGAGCTTCGAACGAGCTTAGTTCAATTCGAAAAGTCAGCAGAATGCGAACAACACACATACTATTGATATTACTACTCCAAAGAACCAGCGCGTTTCAGGTGTCTACAAAAAGCCTTATACGAGATCGTCGAATTGTTGGTGGCGATCTAACGCAAATCACCCAAGTTCCATATCTCGTGAACATTCGTCGGAATGGATTTTTTAATTGTGGCGGATCGTTGGTGACATCACGTTGCGTTCTAACGGCGGCCCATTGCATTGCCACTGGTGTGGCAGATGATTTTGTGGTGCGTGGTGGTGTTACTTTATTGAACGATTTTCAAAATAGTCGAACGGTGGAACGAATTTTCATACCCACAGAGTATAATAATCGGACATTTGAACATGACTTTGCTATTTTGCGTCTCACAGCGAAGATTCGAGGAAAAAATGCTAAACCAATCGGAATTGCTGATTATACACCAATGCATGGTGACTATGTGCAAGTTTCCGGTTGGGGTCTGACGCGTGAGAATGCCGTAAATCCATCAAATCAAATGCGAACGGTGCATCTTCGTGTTTTGCAGCAGGAACGTTGTCAGGCATTCTATGAAGACTATCGAAATGTAACCGAAACAATGTTCTGTGCATCAGTGCCGGGGCAAGGCGATGCATGTTTGGCGGACTCAGGTGGACCAGCAGAGGCTAGGGGACAGCTGGTGGGTGTTGTGTCGTGGGGGAAAAGAAGCGAATGCGGGCGCGCCGATTCGCCGGGTGTGTATGTGAATTTAAATAAAGTGAGAAAATGGATAATGGATATTCTCTATAGACACTGTTAGGATTCTAACAAAATTTTATAATATCAACAATGATTTGTATGAACTCAAAAAAAAAAAACAAAAAAAAACCATTAAAGCGGTAGAATTTATAGCTCCTATTTCGGAGATCACCCCTCCATTTCCTCATCAAACTTCCTCTTACTATACTGACATGGGACTCGAACCCACGCCATCTCAACCACGACATACTCGTACTCGATAAGGCAAGCACGCCAACACCTTGTACGTAAGTAGTGTAAACGGTTGTCGCTTTTCATCTTCTTATTTGGCAACGCGATTTCAAACAAAGTAGATGTCTTGAGCTCTCACAAATTATTGTTGATACAACTGAATAGCCAGAAAATCTTAATTATATATAATTTGATTATGTCAAGATCGGCATAGGATGTGTACATATGCAGGTATGTGGGGTGATATGTATACAATATAAATATTTACATAGATATGTACAGTGAATGCCTGTGAAAAGCGTACCGAGAAATTTATCCAATCAAAAACTTATGAATCAAAGATTCAGACTTTTTACAGAACAAGATTCAAAAAATTTCCGTCAAAATTGTTTTGTAGTCTCTTCAATTTCAGTTTACTCCAGTTGTTGCTGATTTCTGACAATTTTTTTGCGAACATTGTTGCATATTTTCTCTATATAACGACTACTCGTCATTTTTGTAGGTTCTGTAAAAAGTTTAATTCTTGGAATTATATATATGTTTTTTTTTTAATAGGAACTATACTTTTATATAATATTACTAAGAAAAACTTTACAAGGAAAAATTGGGAAAAGTTTGCTGTATGATTTTCACTGGCGTCCACTGCAAGAATTCTTAACTAGTTTTAGTAGCATAAGATATTATACATACTTTATACATTTACAAAATAAGACTGAATAAACAAAAACAATGTGTATACATATGTATTTAAAACAACTGGCTTAGTTTTTCGTGCATTTCAGTGCAAGTACAGAGTGTATTTTAATTTGAAAAACGGTACTTAAACAGCGTGCCTTGCAATTGCTTACTTACATACATCGCGTCGAATTTTGTTTATTAAACATTTTCTTCCTATAAGTCGTCTAAAATAAGTAGGTACTGTACATTCCATATCTAGAGGTGATAAGCGCTTTCTAAGTAAGTGTGTGCAAATTCGAATATGAGGATTTGAATTTCATAAAGTTATCAAGCTTCAGTGTTTCGAAAGATTTGAATAGGAATGGGATTAGCACTTACTGCTAGGCAGATCAAGCGTTTGGTACGGTTTAAAGGCTAGTGAGAAGTTAGAGAGACCGCAACAGATCTTAAAAAATAAGGTATTTTTTACTCGATGGAATGAACTTGAATGTTTCCCAGCAATTCTATGAAATGGCTTAGTTCATTTTATATCACTGTGACACTAGACGTTTTCACTTGGGGCTAAGTATAGTTCACAGTCTATCGCTTATAGTCGTTTCAAGTGACAGCTAAGCAGCCCTCAACGCACTATCGTCGTATCTTCATTGGTGCTTGAGTGTTTAGAGAGACTCAACTCTCTAGCACCACATAATCACATCCAGCTCGTCTGTAACGTGGAGGCCGATAGATTAGCCAAGCCCTCCCTGGCGATAGGAGAACATTATATGAAGGATGAGCTTAGGAAAGAGGAAAATGACACCATATGACGAGGTTACGCCAGGCGAAGTGTCCATTGGGAGGGTACAATAGTAAACGGTCGAAACAGTTAATTGACCTCTCAAAGAACAATGTCGGTTTCAAATTAGGAATTGAAAGCTTTACGAACATTTAAGCTTTTCAGAGATAGAAGATATTATAAGCCCAGAATGGACATTGTTAGCAACAATCTTTTAAAAAAATGTATGCTAAAAAAGTACCTTTAAATAAATTAACAATAAAATCGTAATTGGAAAACAGCTAGCCAACTAAAAACTTTAGTATTTTGTTGTTAGCTAAATACATGACATACATACATATGTGTATATGCATATAAATAGTTTGCATACATAACATAACACTATTACGCCCCTATCTACACTACTTCATGTATTATAACATAGTATGGTATTGTTCTAGAGACAATGCGGTTAGTACTAATGGGTGATATTTACAAATAATTTAATGTGCCTTTTAATTACTTTTCTCAATCAAATGCAAAAATCATACACGTAATATAACAACATATATACCTATAGATATTTATATGTAGTGTTTGGATATAAATACTCGTAATAAAAAGCATTATACATATACATGTAATAAAAAAGAGTCAACTAATTACAAGTCTCTTTTAAAATATAAATGAATATGAAAATATCAAAACCATTGCGAATAGATAAAAATTTTATTAAGTTAGCATTTCAAAATTCGGCAAACTTTGCTTCGTAGTTGTAGTATCCACCAAATTGTCTATCCCTGCTGTAAAGTCTAAACTGAAATGCGAAATCGATTGCTTGTCTTCAATTGCCATCAATCCTTGTAAGCGAAAAATTCGAAAGTAATAAGTATAAGAATTTGGCGTTTACACCTTCATGTTTGACTGAACTTCTTCTACAATTTGTGACAAGTTTTTTCATGCCAGAAATGCATTCGGAGGATTGCCATTGCCTGTTGTGGGGCGAGCACTATCAGAAAAAACTTTTATATATTTTTTTTTAGTTACTTGCCCCGGCCACGATTTGAACCCAGGACACACCGAATTAAGCGCACACACGCTACATACTCGCCTACGGCGGTCGCGAAAAGTTGCGAGCCCTAATCAAATCGCAAGATCGCCAATCGACTGGAGCATTTAGTGCCGCCTAGTGATGTGCCGAGTCGGGCGAACTTTAGTGCTCATTAAAAAAAAATCGAGCCAGACTTCGAGTAATAAATATACTCAGATCCGGTATTCGAATATATTACAGATTCGAAAGTTGTCGGAGGCGTTAACAAGCAAAACTGCCGCATCTGGAGAACGGAAAATCCGCAAGTGATCTTCGAGAAGCCAATGTATCCTCAGAAAATGACAGACGGTTGGAAACGCCATTTCGGTCAACTATGAGCTCTACAGCGGCATAATAAGCATTTTGTGTGGCCGGAAATTGAAAACATGGACTTGGACGATCAGCAGAATGCTCATACCATAATCGATTTTCGAGCGTCAAGTTCTTTAATTGTTTTATTAGCCGTCTTCGCGATGTCAATTGGTCACCTGGAAGCTGCGATGTGATGCCACTGAACTATTTTTGTGGCGTACCATTTTTATCCTACAATCCACCAACGACTCAGATCCTTAAAGCGTTTAGCAAGGAAGCCATTCGGGAGATATATCCAGAAACTGTCACCAAGATCTTGAAAAACTTGGTTAAAAGGATGCGCAACTTCGAAGCCACCCGGAGCAACCACATGAATAAAATAGTGTTATTGAAATAAATAATTTTTTTTTTAAATCTATTATTATGTTAATGGTAAGATTCTGAGTATTTTCATTTTGAAAGAATCACTCGCACCTCTTCCACAAATGGAGCCATAAATGAGCTTTATCACTGAACGAAATTAATGCACATTCCCGAACTGAACTATGATTTTCGAAACCAGCTTGCACACTTTTCAGGTGTTCTAGCGCTAGTCTATTCATAATGACATGGCAAACCAAACTGATCATCATTGATAATAGCGTTGTGAGAGTTGACCAATTCCCGACCGTTCAATCCTTTTCGGTTGCAATGAGAAATCGAATATACTATATTAATATGGCTCGCTTGAGTTTGTCTATATTAATCTTCATTACCCTGTACCCTTATGATAAAAAATCTGCCACTGTTTGCAAAGAATTGCAAATTCAAAAATTGTAAAATTTTTGTTGGTTCGAACTCTTTTATATTGCTTTAAAAATATGAATTATTCGGAAAATGAAACCATTGTTTATAAGAGCCCAATAAAAATCTCGAATATGTGCGCATCAATCGTGTTCATATAAAAACTCCACTCCATTTGTTTACTACTTCAGTGACAAAGTGACACGCTATGTGCTTCGATCTGCAATTACGAGTATTATTACAATTAATAATGTTATATTTTGCATTCATTCAAGTTTATTCAGTTAAAATGTCGGAACGAATTGTTGGTGGCACCGCGGTAACACAAAAGAAATATCGCTACTATGTGCGCCTGCATTATCAGGGTGAGTTCAAGTGCGGTGGCTCGTTGGTGCGGAACAATGCGGTGCTAACGGCAGCGCACTGTGTCAAGGACAGCAATATGAAATTGTTGCGGATACACGCCGACACTATACGTCTGTCTGATCCTGGAACTGTGAGAAGTATAAAACATGCCCTGGTTTCACGATCATACAATGCAGCTACATTAAATTACGATGTTGCAGTGCTGATTCTCTCCTCTGCCATACCAAGTTCTAGTTTTACAGCCATTGCATTGGATAAAAAAGCAGTGGCAAGTGGTACGAGTTGTTTAGTTATTGGACATGGCTATACGAAAGAAGATAGATCGGTGGCGCAGGAATTGCAAGAGATTTGGGTACCAGTGGTAAGCCGGGCAACATGTCAACGCAAATACCGAGGCACTGGTAGCATAACGCAGTATATGATGTGCGCCTCGGTGCCGGGACAAAAAGATTCTTGTGCCGGTGATTCTGGTGGACCTATGGTATGCAATGGACAGCAAGCTGGAATAGTATCCTGGGGTATGGGTTGTGCGCGTGTCAAATATCCAGGAGTTTATACGGATATAAGTAAAGTTTACGGTTTTGTTGAAAAGGTTCTTAAACAGTATCCGTAAGCCTTCAATTAGTTCCGAGGCGGTTGATTGTAAACTTTGTTTAGTACAATTATTTTGTTTTGCGTGATGTATGTATGTACATAGTTGTAATAAATCTATAATTCGTGGGGCTAAGATTTAAAATAAGATGCATGTAAATAAATCTACTAGCTGCACCTGGAGTACGTTGTTATGTTAATTTGTTTCACATTTTGTTGTATAAATGGAGGAAATTTGCGACAAAAATGCATAATCATCTTGCCATTTATATCTAATTTAATTCGACCATAAATGAACAATATGCAAATATCAATTACGTAAATTTTGATAAAACTCAAATTAAAGCTGTTTAAATTAAAATTGATTTCTATGCTAAATCTTTTTCGTTAATTTTTCTTTCTTATATACCCAGGGGCGGAAATTGAAAACATGGACTTGGACGATCAGCAGAATGCTCATACCATAATCGATTTTCGAGCGTCAAGTTCTTTAATTGTTTTATTAGCCGTCTTCGCGATGTCAATTGGTCACCTGGAAGCTGCGATGTGATGCCACTGAACTATTTTTGTGGCGTACCATTTTTATCCTACAATCCACCAACGACTCAGATCCTTAAAGCGTTTAGCAAGGAAGCCATTCGGGAGATATATCCAGAAACTGTCACCAAGATCTTGAAAAACTTGGTTAAAAGGATGCGCAACTTCGAAGCCACCCGGAGCAACCCCATGAATAAAATAGTGTTATTGAAATAAATAATTTTTTTTTTAAATCTATTATTATGTTAATGGTAAGATTCTGAGTATTTTCATTTTGAAAGAATCACTCGCACCTCTTCCACAAATGGAGCCATAAATGAGCTTTATCACTGAACGAAATTAATGCACATTCCCGAACTGAACTATGATTTTCGAAACCAGCTTGCACACTTTTCAGGTGTTCTAGCGCTAGTCTATTCATAATGACATGGCAAACCAAACTGATCATCATTGATAATAGCGTTGTGAGAGTTGACCAATTCCCGACCGTTCAATCCTTTTCGGTTGCAATGAGAAATCGAATATACTATATTAATATGGCTCGCTTGAGTTTGTCTATATTAATCTTCATTACCCTGTACCCTTATGATAAAAAATCTGCCACTGTTTGCAAAGAATTGCAAATTCAAAAATTGTAAAATTTTTGTTGGTTCGAACTCTTTTATATTGCTTTAAAAATATGAATTATTCGGAAAATGAAACCATTGTTTATAAGAGCCCAATAAAAATCTCGAATATGTGCGCATCAATCGTGTTCATATAAAAACTCCACTCCATTTGTTTACTACTTCAGTGACAAAGTGACACGCTATGTGCTTCGATCTGCAATTACGAGTATTATTACAATTAATAATGTTATATTTTGCATTCATTCAAGTTTATTCAGTTAAAATGTCGGAACGAATTGTTGGTGGCACCGCGGTAACACAAAAGAAATATCGCTACTATGTGCGCCTGCATTATCAGGGTGAGTTCAAGTGCGGTGGCTCGTTGGTGCGGAACAATGCGGTGCTAACGGCAGCGCACTGTGTCAAGGACAGCAATATGAAATTGTTGCGGATACACGCCGACACTATACGTCTGTCTGATCCTGGAACTGTGAGAAGTATAAAACATGCCCTGGTTTCACGATCATACAATGCAGCTACATTAAATTACGATGTTGCAGTGCTGATTCTCTCCTCTGCCATACCAAGTTCTAGTTTTACAGCCATTGCATTGGATAAAAAAGCAGTGGCAAGTGGTACGAGTTGTTTAGTTATTGGACATGGCTATACGAAAGAAGATAGATCGGTGGCGCAGGAATTGCAAGAGATTTGGGTACCAGTGGTAAGCCGGGCAACATGTCAACGCAAATACCGAGGCACTGGTAGCATAACGCAGTATATGATGTGCGCCTCGGTGCCGGGACAAAAAGATTCTTGTGCCGGTGATTCTGGTGGACCTATGGTATGCAATGGACAGCAAGCTGGAATAGTATCCTGGGGTATGGGTTGTGCGCGTGTCAAATATCCAGGAGTTTATACGGATATAAGTAAAGTTTACGGTTTTGTTGAAAAGGTTCTTAAACAGTATCCGTAAGCCTTCAATTAGTTCCGAGGCGGTTGATTGTAAACTTTGTTTAGTACAATTATTTTGTTTTGCGTGATGTATGTATGTACATAGTTGTAATAAATCTATAATTCGTGGGGCTAAGATTTAAAATAAGATGCATGTAAATAAATCTACTAGCTGCACCTGGAGTACGTTGTTATGTTAATTTGTTTCACATTTTGTTGTATAAATGGAGGAAATTTGCGACAAAAATGCATAATCATCTTGCCATTTATATCTAATTTAATTCGACCATAAATGAACAATATGCAAATATCAATTACGTAAATTTTGATAAAACTCAAATTAAAGCTGTTTAAATTAAAATTGATTTCTATGCTAAATCTTTTTCGTTAATTTTTCTTTCTTACATACCCAGGGGCGGATCCAGTAGGGGTAAATGGGGGAAATTCACCCCCAAGAACTCAAAGTCTGATAGATTACGTGTATATCGTAAAAATATTGTATTTGAGCTAAATCGAATATAAAAATGTCACTAAAATGCTAATTGTAATTTTAGTTGCATGTTTCTGGGAAGTAGGGGAAAAAGGGTTTTGTGGATACAGCGGCTACTTAGGTATCAATTTTTCTGCTAATCAATTGAACTTCACACCGACTAACGTTCCGAATAACACTTAGTGCAGATTTAACAATTACAATTTTCCCGCCCCCCTTAAGAATCGTTTCTGGATCCGCCCCTGATATACTGCGGCCGTCATAGTCGAGTGAGTAGCGCGTGCGCGCTTCGTTCGGTGTATTCGGTGTATCCCGGGTATCCCTGTGTCGTGGCCAAAACTGCTAAACTCAAACGTAGAATACGTAGTCTTGAAGAACGCATACAAAATAAAATCTGAAACATCTTCATATATATATATATATATATATATATATATGTATATGTATATATAAATACACGAAATATTCGCTTTGACATATGTTTAGTTATTTCGATACGTTAATATTGGACCAGCGACATCTATCATTCAATAGTTACATTAAAATAAAATACAATTATATACTAACATATATGTAGCACATGACTTTACCATGTTTTTGCGTTTGGCGAAAACATTTCATGAAACATATGAATTGAATACATGAATTCTTTTCATAAAATGGTGATGTTATGTTATATTATCAATTTTGAAATAAACATACTAAAAAGATATCAACCAATACTTCCCGTAACCCAAACGAGGAATAATAACTTGATTTTTTTATTTAAAACAATAAAACCAAATTATTGGAGCGGTTTTGAATATTTTATTTTAAGATGTTGAGCTAATATTTTTACACCCGAAACTTGGTACACACACTGCCCTGGATCCAAGGTATTTAGGTATTGCAAATGGGCGAAATCAAAATTCCGCGATATTTCAGTAATTACTGAAGATAATTTGCTCAAACTGTTCTATCTGCGGGATTATAGCTGACATTGTCTTGGTGTAGGATAATATGACGTTTCTGCAACTTACAAAAATACGAAACCATTTTTTTAGGCCAATAAAAAAGACATGTTAAAGCTAGCGATTTTGGAAGGAAACAAATTGCTGTTATATATACGTTAAATATACATGTTTTCAGTTCTTGTACTTTTTGCTGTAGAAATTTAGATATTCGGGTACTTTTACTGGGAAAATAATTAGAAGCGTTATAAATGCTTTTTAAAATTGTATTTCAATTCTCTCTTATACAGATTTTTTTTATAATATTCGGAATGTTATCCTTTCTAATTTATTTGCGTTAATTTTTTTAACAAACTATAGTTCGTAGTACAAGAAAAACCATTACACCAAAATTTGTACAAAATATATACCAATCATCAGCACAGATAAAATATTAAGGATAAAAGGGAATTTATATAAAGTACATCCATTATATGGGAAAAAGTGCAATAGACCAAAATTAAAAAAAAAATTGTCAAAAATCTACCGGAATTTTAACCTACTTCATACTTGCATATTATTGTGCTGAAATTCCATGAGCTACAAAGCTGTTTATATGAAATTTCTCCATCAATTCTAATTAAAAAGTTTAGAATTTTTTGAATTTTAATTAAAATTAAATTTGAAATTCTGATATACGTATTTATACTTATGCCCTTTGCTATTTTACGAACTAAAGTGCTGTAATAAATTAAAGAAAAGACCTTATCATAGAAAACAAACAAAGGACGCGCCAATGTAATTCAAAATACTATTTCCTAAGTCCGTCCACCCTAATGCGCTGCTTACAAATTTATAACAACAAACTAATCTATTAAGTAAACAACTAATTTTGATTATTTAATTTGGTTTGAGTGATACAATACATAAATACGGAAAGTAGGGGTTCAATACAAAGGATTGCCTGTATTAGCCAACACACGAAAGCTTCAAATGCTTTAATTAGCCCTACTTTGAATATCACAAAGCATAGCCGAACTCAATGCAGCCAAACACATTCCAGTTCAAGTCATAGCGCGATCGTGAAAATGTACTTCGAGATACTATGTAGACGCGTTAGATATTTAAAAAAAATTCTTATGCTTCTATCGTTTTTACAATTCTCATCTAATAGCGTTGCACAAAAGTTCTCCACTTTATTGGATGGTAGAATAGTGGGTGGCCAGCCAACAACCATTGAAGAAGTACCGTACTTATTGAATTTGCGGCGCGATGGACAATTCACCTGCGGTGGTTCTTTGGTGACCAAACGTTGTGTACTTACAGCTGCACATTGTGTCAAAGGTGTACCGCCGTCGAGTTTGACAGTGCATGCTGGCGCTAGTCGCCTATCCGAACAGGGGGAGACACGTCAAGTGGAACAGCATTTTGTGTCGCCATTCTACTCGACCACCACATTGGACATGGATGTGGCAATCTTGAAATTGAGCGATAGACTTCGTGGTCCAAACATTGCTACAATTGGTCTCTGCAGTAAAAGTCCTAGCAGTGATGAGTTTGTAAAAATTTCTGGTTGGGGTATAACGAATGAATATAGTGAAAAACCATCGGATCAGGTGCGTACCACACTAGTGCGAGTTGTGGCCAAGAGCG
The DNA here is from genome assembly GCA_951828415.1 of Anomoia purmunda. Lineage (NCBI taxonomy): Eukaryota > Metazoa > Arthropoda > Insecta > Diptera > Tephritidae > Anomoia > Anomoia purmunda. The sequence continues at coordinate 25,783,231 of OX639996.1, read as the reverse complement.
AATGTATGCAGGCCTATTTTGGTAAGGCGCTACTGACGAGTACCATGTTCTGTGCTACTGTACCAGGTGAAAAAGATTCCTGCTCTGGCGATTCGGGTGGACCGGTGGTATATGACGGACGCGTGTGTGGCATTGTTTCGTGGGGATTCGGTTGTGGTCGCAAAGAATACCCTGGAGTCTATACAAATGTGGCAAGTCTGCGAATAAACGCTTTTGTAAAACAAGTCCTGATGCAAAACTGCCTATAGTATATAAAAGTTAAAGTACATGCTACAATAAACATATAATAATACACACTGGAACGCATATATGGTTATGCTATTATTTCTGTAAACATAACTGTATATGAACTAAAAGTCGTAAAAGATGCAGAATTTACAAAATGTATTGACAAGTTTTGTCAATCTTAATATTTTCTATAAAAATTCTATAACAAAAACAATATACAAACATATGTAAGGCGAAGTCTGAAACTTTCTAGAAAATTTATGAAAATTTAACAAATTAAAAAAAAAATTCATAACAATTTACTACTTTTTGATCCAAATCTTTGGTGTACAGTTTTGTAGCCCGTTTAATTATATTAAAATCCAAATTTCAAATACATAGCTGAAAATTCATTTCGATTGCTTTACATATTTCATTGCTGAGGTGTTGCGTCTCTTCTTCAATATAACGCATGAACAAAATTAACTTTAGTGTGGAAGAAAATGCTTGAACACCGTCAGCAAGAGAAATATCAAAAATCAACGAGAATTTTCTGCTACCTAAGTGGGCTACATAACAGTATACGAAAAATTCTAATTAAAAAGTTAGAAAGTTTGATACAAGGCGAATACATACAAGGTGGTGTTATAAATACAACTATAAAATTCCTATGTATTTTGTTTTTGTTTCTGCGTAAGAGTTGTCAAAATTTAAATACCTTTTGTTTTTGCTTTTACGGCTTTTGAAAGCTCATACGCAAAAGCAAAAACAAAATACATGTAGGTGAATAAAAAAAATCAAGTCAGCTGCTCTTATGCCATCACCTTCTATAAATTCGCCTTGGTTTGATGGTAATTTTATAAATATGCCAAATTTTGATCAATTGTACAAACAGCTCGAAATCTCGATTTACGTTATGATTTTTTATGGAATTAGTTTTTATAAAAAAAAAATAGTTAAAATTAAATAATGAAAAACAAAATGGTTAAAACTTGTCAGTACAACATTTTGCTAAAATTTTTATAGTCACAGGCGTATATTAAAAATGGAAAGAATAAGTAAATGGAGTCGAAACTTGTACGAGTAAACATATGAAATAAATATGTAAATACATATCTCAAATATGTAAATATTTGTCCTTTTACGTTTTTCATTGGTTCGATTAAATTTATGATAATGTTGGGAGCTCTATCCGGATTCTTTGACTGTTCGGTGATACGGGAATTCGAATATCTGACCACAAAATCCCAATATCCGATATCCGAATTTTAAAAAAATAAAGCGTCTGTCGTATCTGATTTATGTGGTTGTTGCGAAAATTTATCATTGTAGATTTAAATAAACTTTTCAGAAGATATTACTTAAGTAGAAAGTTTTATATAATCTATCGAGCACTTTACGAGACATAGTCGATAAATTGAAACGAAAAGGATAACTTGAAATGAAATTCAGAGGAACCAAAATACGACAGCAATTTGAAAAGTCTGTGCAAAATCTATCACGCGTCTGTACTAAAAACAAAATTTGTATTACCGTATTAGAGTACCAACCTACAAACCATTAAATATACGAAGTTTCAAGAAGATCAGTCAATTAGTTTTGGCAACCATTCGAAGCAAACAACTCCTGAGTTCTGTGAAAACTGGAAAAAGCTAATTTCGTGTTATTATCAAATATTATTTTTTACGCAAGAAAACGCCTGCGCAAATAAAAGCGAAACTTGATAAACATTTCCCAGACTCTTCACCATCAATTAGAATGATTTACAAGTGGATCGCAGATTTTCGTTGTGGCCTTAGGAGCACCGATGATGCTGAACTTTCTGGAAGGCCAAAAGACGCTCTCACTGAAGAAACGATAGAAAAAATCCACGATATCGTTTTGAACGATCGAAGGGTGAAAGCGAGTGAGATAGCTGACGTGGTAAAGATCTCAACAGAACGTGTGCACAGCGCCTCATACGAAAAATTGGGTATGAAGAAGCTATCCGCAAGATGGGTGCCGCGTTTGCTCACAATGAACCAAAATGCACTTCAATGAAAGCAAATGGCAAAACTGATTGATTGAGGCTACGAATTGTTCCTCATCCACCATATTCTCCAGATTTGGCTCCCTGCGACTATTATCTGTTTTCAAACTTAAAGAACTGGCTCGGTGGTAAGAGATTTTTATTAATTGAGGAAGTTGAATTGGAAATTGAGGCCTACTTTGTGCATATATGCGCATTCGATCAATATGGCAGAACAAGGTAAATAAATGAAAACGTATAGTTTCTTATTATGTTTATTTTCTTGAACATAACCAAAAGTGTTATTTTTTACAGAATTAAGCAAAACAGCCGACCAAGCACGCCCTTTTATTTTCCTCAATTGGTTTATTTTGCGATCTGCTTAGAACCGGCTGCCATAGAAGTGATTTGCTTTTTTTTTTACCGATTTCGTATATAAAGCTAACCTACAGCATTGTCTAATTGCCTACTAGGTATACTCGAAGGAGGAGCAGACAGATATGTTAAAGCAATTTTTTTTTTCAACCAAAAATATGAACTTTTTATCCGGAGAAAAACATAGTAAAAGTAAAATTTTGTACCATTTTTTTATTTTATAAATATTCGGCCAAAGTTCGGCTTTTTTGGCTGAAGCCGAACTCAACCGAACTTTATTGGCTGAACACGGCCGAAGCTGAAGTTCGGTCGTTTTCTACATATAACCTTATTATACTATACTCTAATACGGTTTGGTGGTCAAATTTTTTTCTATACATTCTTTGCTATCGTTAATAAATCTTTATCGTTTTCAAATTCGTATTTGTATTTATATTTTTTTATTATTTCATATAAAACAGCGCACATCTATTAAGACTAACAGCATAATTTTGCTTTACCGAAAACCATCGACGTTTCACATCACGTTCCCAGAACAGTCGGTTCTACGATACCAGAACGGCCCGGATTATACATGACCAACATTCAGCATTCACATACAGCAACATTCCTCACAAGTTTTTGGGAAATGATTTATGCTGTTACAACAACAATGTTCCACATAAAAAATTTAGCAAATCCACATTGTTTGTCTTTGCTGAATATCAAAAAACAAAACAAAGTTGCTCAGTTAAAGTTGAAAAGTTTATGTTTAATCAGCTGCTATCTTTATGCAAAACTATCCAAAGCTGCGAATGAGAGTTCATGATTTCTTTAAATATATATTTCCAATACTTAACGGTTCAATTTAAAAGTGTATTTTATGGCGCCTACATCACAGTTGTCTAAAATCGTTATCATGTTAAAAACGTGCCTGAGAGCAATAATTTCCCTTATAGTCATTTTCTGGCTATGCCAGAGCACTAACGCGGTGAAGTTGCAAAATAGAATAGTAAACGGGCTTCCAACAACCATCGAAGCAGCACCATTTCTAGTGAACCTTAAATACAACGGGGATTTCTTTTGTGGTGGCGCGTTGATATCCCCAAATCACGTTCTTACTGCAGCGCATTGTGTGAAAGACAAGAGGCGTAGCGGAATCACTGTACACGCTGGCACTACTGATCGGCGGCAAGATGGAATTTTACGCACTATATTAGTGGCTTGGGTACCACAAGTTTTCACTATGGAAAATAAAATGAGGGACGTTGCTGTATTGAAATTATCCTCACCTATTAGCGATACAAATACACAAACTATTGGCTTGTGCAACAGTCAAATGACTCCCGGAACTGTATTACAAGTATATGGTTGGGGCAAAACTAATGAGAATAGTAAAAAATCACCGAATAATTTGCGAACAGTGAGTGTGCCTATAATAAAGAAAAGAAAGTGCCAGCGACAATACCGAAATTATTTACACCTAACAAGGAGTATGTTTTGCGCTGCGGTTCCTGGACTCAAGGATTCCTGTACGGGTGATTCTGGAGGGCCAGCTGTTTTGAATGGCAGAGTTTGTGGTATTGTGTCATTCGGTGTTGGCTGTGCACGACGAGAATATGCTGGTGTCTATACGAGTGTACCGGCAGTACGAGATTTCATAGATAAAGCATTGCTATTATAAATTAAAATTTGTATAATATTTGTAAATATGTATGTATGTACTATGTGTAGTTCTCTTCGCCATTATAGTTTAAGACAATTTCAATGTTATTTATATACATAGTTCGTAATTCGCTGCGTAAATATTTTTGTTTGTGTTGACAGTCAAGTTTTCTTTTGTTATGGAAGGTTCAGGGTCGCACAACAGGTTGAAAACAATACAAAAAAAAAAACAAACAAAAAAATGTGTTTCTATTAATATATTTTTTAAATGGATTTTATGAAATAATATCACACACCTAGATTTAAGAGAGCTAACTCCAAAAAAAAAAATTCTTCCGGAAACTGAATACAACTAGTGTTTAAATTTTTGTTTGCTTACAAAAGCACTGTTTTCGCAAATAGGTCTGTGTGTTCTTTTGCTTTGTTGTTGCGGTGTCTTAAGGGAATTTAATGCATACAATTTAGTAACAATGAACAGAGTGGTCTTATATTGTGTTCCAGTACTTGGACTCGCAAAAATTTCTGATATTAATAATTGGCTCAATCTAACCTAACTTTTGGATCTTCTTGATTTTTCTTCCTCTACGATGATGTATCAAACAATTTACTCTGATCTTTTTAACTGAGGCGAACACAATCTTCCATAATATCATTCTTGATCCCCACCCTACAGTCCAGACCCGGCTGGGATGAAGATTTTCTGCCGTCAGTGAATTGAAAGTGCTCGTCGGGAACAATTTTCAAGATAAATCCGAATGTTTTTTTTTTCAGCACCATAAAGAAATTATATTCGCGATTTTAAAAGTGTATTTAGCTTGAAGAGATTCCCTACCCGCAGCAGAAATAAAACTTGATTTGAAAAAAATTATTTCTTTGCGTTTGATTTTTCAAACCCTCAAAAATATTTTCGAATCTACAATTTTCAAAAGCCCAGTATTGTGTTATTTTATTTGGTTGATTAATTAGTTCCCGGGTTCTTATCTTTTACAGTTTTTGAAGGACTACACCATCTTCATAAAGTCGTCCCCACGACAGTCGGGTTTACATAGGTACCTGAACGACCAGAATTTATATCCGGCTAAGGACTGTCGCTTCAGAAACATTCCCCAAACATTTATGGGGACAACAACAACATAAACTCGTTGCAATTTTACGAGTATTATTAGTATTACTACTACTTACCTTGATTGCGTAAATTATTCGGCACACTAATGTTGAGGCTAACATTTTGCAGGAAAACATTGTACGGATTATTTATTGTTGTTGCTATGGGATAGTATTCGTTCACTAGCATTTGCGTTTCTTTGTCAAGGTTGCATTGCGTGTTCAAATGGAATCTGTAGCAAATCAAATTAAATTATAAACAACGACATTGAAAATTATACTTTTCCGGCTAGCGATTCAACTTACGTTGGAATAATATAGCATAGCGGATTAATTTCAATATTATCATCGAGATCTCTACTACGTGTATAATGACGAAATGGATTGCGTGCGAAAACTGCTGATTTTGTGAATTGAACGGCCAACTTATCAGAACCCATTTGAGCTTCGATGCGAGCAACACGTAGCTGCGTGTTTTCCAAAAATTGACAAGCCTCTGTATGGAAATGCAGTTGATAATACAAGTGTGGTTCTAATTTTAAGTCGGGATCGAAGTGTTGTAATCCAATCTCTAATTGCTGGTTATTCTTTTTCGACTCTTGCATTTCGAATAAACTTGGGAATGATTTGCACCTACTCACGGGCAATTTGTAAAATGATGTGCCGTCTGTGAGGATAATCGCACAGTGTCGTATTTTGAGAGGTACATCAGTTAATAGCCTTTAAGGAGAAAATATACCTAACAAATTTGAATTTCAAAATATGACAGTTCTTAGTAATTACTTGATAATTAGTAGCACGTTAATTGTTTCATCGTTCTTCAGCTCCAAATGTTCGAAACTTACGTACATTTCCAACAGTTTCGTTAACTTATCCAAATCTATTGTAATTGGCGACTTTATAGCAGCGAAAGCATTCTCCCAGCGTTCCTTAATTTCAGGTGCACTTTGTCCTTGAGAGATAGGCGCTGCACCCTACATGAAGGAAATCGTATAACGAATCAAACATATGATGTATCTCTTCTGCATCAGCGAACGATACGAACCTTAAACACTTTCCACAGATTTTCGAGCACAATAATACGTTCCTTTTGTTCGCAGCTAACATGTAAAGACAGTGCCTCAATACTGCAAGCTATAAAGTCGGTAATCGCAGCTGATAAAAAAGCGCAACGCAACGTTTTCAGTAAAACATCAGAGAATATAGAGCACCATTGTTCACGTCGATAATCCGTTAACATGACTGAGTAAAGACTGTAAAGGAGTTAGTTTATTAATTTGTAGAATTTGAAGTTATAATATGAGGAGAACTAACGTTAACGCATTTGCATGATCACCACTTTTGTAATACTCTTCAGCCATGTCGATAGCGAGTTTATTTCGAAATCGTGGACATTTGTATATTTTGAATTGAGCTCTTGCTAAGCTAAGCAAATTTATTATTGCATTCTGTAATAGGAATAAATTTTTGTTATTGGAATTTTTTATGGAGTGCTTTCTTATTTTTACCGAATGATTGACAACTTTCTCATTTTCGCGTATAATCAGATTAGTTTGTTGCTCTGAGACTGGATCGCCAGTTTTGACAGCACGAATACCGAAGAATTCGGTGTACAGCGCGAATGAATTGTTGTTCTGCATTGAAGTTGGTGTAGTCGGATCAGTAGGACTCAGTAACATAGCTGATACGGAGGAAATAAATTAAAGGTATTATTATTTTTAACTAAACCAAAGGTTTTTATAGTGGCTAAAAATTCAAAGGCCGAAAGCTTAATTTGAGCTGTTAAGTTAAAAAATGCTTAGTGTTTCCACAAAAGCAGTTAACCAGATTTTTCTTCTTTTTACGGCAAGAAAACGTTTATTTTTTTTTTTTGCTAGAACTGCCCATTCTGTGTTTTCTTTGTCGGTTCTGGGGCTGTTGAGTCACTTTGGGAGATTAATTTGTGTTTCTCACCAGCCCGAGTGATAGGTTAAAATTTGAATGAAAAAATTGTATGTATTGTAAATTTTACAATAAAAGTTTAAAAGTTTAAATATAGAACATTTCCTCAAATTTCTCTCCAAATAACAAATGTTCGAAATTTTTTGTACGGAAGAACATTCGCTAGTCATAAAAAAAATTATCATATATCAAAAAATTACAAAATCTCAAAACTACAATAAAAAATTCTGAGTAAAGTTTGAATTTTACGTGAAAATTTACAGAATTTTTTTTAGTCTTCTGCAAAATTTTAAACTTTGATTTATGCATATGTTTTTTTATTGAAGCACAAGTTATATTTTTAGTAAAAAAAATTAAATAAAATTATTATATAATTTAAGCAGTAATGCTAGCAAAATAGCCTAATAACACTTGACATTTTATTTCGAGCAAGAAATGGTGCTTTTTGCGATCCCGTATTTCTGCACTGATTGCTCTTCCTTGATATATCATTTCTTTATTAATGCCCGAGAATGTTAAAAAAAGAGGCATGTCGAATTTGAAGGATTTGACTTTTTTCATTTTTAAAATTAATATTTGTTAACAATAAAATTTTCGATTTTCTAATAACAAATTGTTTACACTGGCGAGATAAACCGGTCGAATGGGCGATGAGGTTTTAACAACTTCCTTTCGCCTAGTTAGCGACGTTATGGTAAAGCAAAACCATGTTATCATAAAACATTCTAATGAATATAAATAAGAAAAGAGTTACGACCACCCTGTCATCCCCTTTATAATTACCGTTGCTTTGCAAAAATGATTCCTTTCGCTTCATAGTATATTCCGCGGCTTTATTATAATAAATGCCTGGATTTTGTGTTTGTAATGCGGGTAATCCATTTTTTATTGCCTCACAAAATAGTTCCGCGAACATGCTATGCCTAAAAATTTAAAAAATACAAAAAATTGACAAGGTGTTCATAATAATTTCTGGTCTAAAAGTAAAACTTACTGCGTACTTAGCCAAGCGTAGTGCTCGAATATTAAATCCTTAAAGCCTACACGATTCTTATATTTCTCTATATGGCTTATAAAATGATTGATTGCATCACGCGGCACCTTTAATTTAAACATCAACCGACAGAGTTTATAATTCAGGAATCCGGCAATAGTTTTCATTTCAAGGCAATTGGTATCGGTGATACGTATCTCATCGAGTGTGGCATAGGCCTGAGTATAATGCCTGCGAAGTCATTTAAATAATTAGTAAAATGAAAATGTAACTTAAATTGAATGTGAATTACGAATGTTTTAACATTCGACTAAACGCTGTATTGAGTATTCGAACATTAACCATTTTGCTCATGTGTTTGCTTTTTTTTTTTTTTGCAATTTAGCGTTTCTTACTCAATTTCACACGATTTAGTGACTAACGTCAAAAATTAATTGAATTCGATAAAAAACATTACATTCTAAATATAAAAAAATTTAAACATAAACAAATGGGGCAATTTTATGGGAAATGACCCGAGAAATTACTTCAAATGTAAAAGTCTGACGATTAGATTTATAAAGATCATTTGTGACCCTTATAGACAGCTATTTGAATTCAACCAATTATAATAATAATAATAATAATAATAATATATTAAGTGCATTCCATTATTTAAAGAGGAGGTCTAATATTACGGTAATGGGGTGTAATATTTAATTTTAAAAACTCCTTCACAATCACTAAAAATGAGCTTACTTCAATGCAGTACTAAAATCTTGTCTAATTTCCGCAACAAATCCCAACTTAAACTGGTGACGTATTTTGAGGGATGTATGCGCCGCAGTCAATTGATCACGATGTGCGCGTATACGTTTGGACATGAGCGCATAATAGGATTGAGCCATGTCTAGGAACGCAGACTCCAAGCGTAATGTATAGCCTAGTCAAAGGGAAGCATGTTAACAAAAATTTAATATTTGACTATACCATTTGCCTTACTCACCCATTAAATGTTCCGTGTGCGGTAGGATAAATAACATTTTACTATTTATACCGCAAGCTGTTGTCAAACTAGCGGCACGTTCTGATGCCAATAAATCTTCTCCAGGCGGTAGGGGCGAAGATTTCTGCAATAGCACAAGGCATAAGCGAGTGTTGCGTTCCTGAAATTTGCTTTTCAATTGTAATTGTTCCCGGTTTGTCTTTAATCAATAAATACTAACCTGTAATGCGCTCTTGAGACTTTGTATTGTGGATGCACACTGCACCTGCTTTTCCGACCATTGCGCATCATTCCATTCCATATCTTGAAATAGAACCACTACAGCCGGCAGTACATGCAAATGCTTTAGCATCCAATTTCGTTTGAGTATACCCTTGGGCTGGTACCATTCGTAGGAAGCACGTTTAGGTTTTGCAACAGGAAATTCATAAACAGGTGGCAAAAGCTTGAATTGTACAGAAGCTCTGAAAAGAAAGGAAATAACTTTGTGCTTCCTTTAAAATGAAATATAACAAGCAATTCTCTACCTATCAGCTTTCCTATTTGTACTAAACGTATCCCATATAGCCTTGTGTACAAGGTTGTGCATTGTGTCCAAGCCACAAAAACCAATGAGTGGTTGTGGTGGAACCAATAGCTCTGATGGGAGTCCGCTGGCATCAACAGACATTATAGGTGATTTTTATACTTGAACTGCTTGTTTAATTTTGCAACAATGTTTACGATAAAGTGTAATTAATTGTCGAGAGAAACTATACGATTTTATTGGAAAAACTATGGAACCGATGTTAAGAGTTAAGGCCACTACTCGCGTTGCTATAACTGCATTGCTGGGAAGTTTCTTGTGTTTACAATACACGTTTTAACTTAATGGATTACCACTTTGTGTTTGATTTTCTTTTTCATTAAAGCACAAAATACTTTTACTGGAAATAATCGGAAAAGAAATTACACTCCCATAAAACAACTACAATAGAAAAAATTTGCTTAGAATTAGTGACGGAAACAATTCGATTTGACGTATGTGCTGTCAAGTAAAGAAAGGTCAGCTGATCGCTTGCGTTGCCATCATAATGAAATTGTATTGCTTAATGCCACTACGGAATTACGGCGGAAACCAAGCATTAAAAAATTCATATGTACCTTAGTGAAAAGCTCACTGTTGTCGGCGTATGTATAAGCTTTTATGAGAGCTTTTCCTCAGTGTGCCCAAGTCGCCTGTGAAATATGTTGCAAAAAGCGAAGGAAAACCAATTTTTTTTCTTAAAGCTATTTAATAGAGATATTGAATATGCCTATATGTACTTTACATTTGAATGGAACTATCCTTTTCTTGAGAAATTACTTGATTTAAATTTTCTCTATATTTTAGTCAGGATTGATAAAAACGATCAAAAACATAAAAAATACGCTCAATTAGTCGACCATCGATTTTTTTTCAAATTGTCTTCCATATAAAACTACAAGCGAGTCAAATGACGAGTTAAACGATTATAGATTTTCGTTGTTTCAGACTAAGTACAGTGTGCGTCAGCTCGTTAAATCCGATTAGCAAAATTTTGAATATCCCATTGTTTTGAAAGGCATTGTCTAGATTTTTCAATACAATAAAACGGAAAGATGTAACTTTTGAGGATTTCAGGATTTCTACAAAAAAATAAAAAGTCGCGTTACGTAATATGTGCAGGACCCCTAAGCAAATTTGATCAATATTCAATATTGGGATAAATTGTTATTTAAAAAATAGCAGATATATTAAAATAGATGACAATTGTCCGTTTGAAGAAATTAGAATACTGAACCTATGTACATATTCACAAAACCTAAAAAATGTATACAATGGGGGTTCCACACGTTGAAATAGATAAAAACATGAGTAGAAATATGCAGCCAATTTAAAAACGAACCTATTCCTCTAGATTTATTTTTCTTGTTGTATATTTCACAATGTACTTTCCTTATCAATCAGTTGAGGGAGTTTTTCAATTGAAAATAATTTTTGCGCTAGATTGAAGATTGATACTCTGCTACAGCACTTGCCGTATAATTTAATATGAAGAATATTCATATCTTGCTCGGATATTACCGATATATACATATGTAGTTAGAAGATGATGCATTGATAAAATAATATTGTTTCATGGATAAGTTCATTTAAATTTTAATTACTAACAAATTTTTCAAATATATTTTACAATTATCATAGTTTATTATAATTTCAGGATTTTCAGAGGTATGTCACTCTTTTCTTTCGAAATAAGTTAGTCGCCTCATATATTAGGTATTATATAAAAAATAGAAAAATAAAAAAGAATTAATTAAATAAAAACAAAAAGAAATTAATATGATTTTAACATACCACCTCCATTTTCCAAAATTTTGATTTTCACGTCTTTCTCTTAATAAAATTCTTCGTACCACAGTTGAGCTATTATGTACATAGATGATTTGATAAAAGGTTTTGTAAATCACCGTTATATGAGATAAAATAAGATGCGAAAAAACTTTTACGGAATTAAACTACAAAGTGTTTTCCAAATATACATACCTTATTGCTCTAAAAAAGAGGTCTGACTGGAACTGAACGTTAATGTTGATGGAACTCCCATCACAGCGGTTTACCACCCGCGGATTCTGGAAGTGACTTTCGACAGCCTGCTATCCTTTTTAGCGCACACAAACATACAAGGTTGTAAACTATGCTGCTCCATTTTGGACGCCAGGGACCAGTAGGACATAGTGGACCATTCAAAACGTTGCACTCTCTGGACTGTAACGGGATATCTTCTGAAGTCGCCTGAGGCACACCTCCTTCAGATGACGTGTATGCTACATGTAAAGGAGCATAACACCCTGCTCAGCAAGCAATTCCTGATTTAATGGCATCGTCGTTCACCAGTCAACCACGGGATCCGATGGCGTATAGACACACTCTGAACACCATTCACCGAGAGTCAATTACCACCTTGGAATCAAACCACCACCCATTGCAGAATAAAAGCTTCAGCTGCCTCCAGAGTCCCGCGTCACTCTGCTAAATTATTTATTAAACTGTCGATGTTTTTGTTTTGAGGTTCCAAAAAAATTGAAACCCGCGCTTTCTCTTCTCTGCTGTATATCAAATTTGAGAAAATTATGATTTATAGTTACTGAAATACCGTTTTTTTTAATTTCGCTAAATACCGTTATATGGGCGCTGTTATGATCCGATTTTTTTACCAAGTTTAATTGAGATATCTTAATACACGAGGCAGAGAATAGAATGTGACAACAAAAGCATTTCCGTTACTTCGTACTTGCCTCGTTTGAAGGGTTGACGTCATTAAAGATAATTAAAACGTTCATAATCTTAAGTTATGAGTGGCAGTAGCAACTGTGGCGATTACACTACTAGCGTTGGATTAATCTGGTATTCTATTATTCTTTATCTCAATATACAAACATATGTATGTATATCCGAGCTATCGGGTACACAGACTGGCGGCCAGATGAGATGTACAGCGTTTAATCGATTACTCTTTTCTTTCTGATCAGTATGCTATGTATATATATATATATATATATGTATGTATATCGGTTGCTTTAGTCGGTTACAAACAACCGTTATGTTACGTTGGGATATAAAAATTATTATAATGGGTTTTGAAATGGGACTAGAACTTGTGATCATTAACAACCATTCAAAATATGAATTTTAACAGAAGTAAGTAAGTAAAATGTACCTGAATCGAAAACGAAGAATTTCCGCAAACTCTTATATTTTTTTTCGATGTTATTGAATCTGACAGTGCGGGTGGCAATTAATTGATTTAATGGAGTTTCTCCAGATATGGTATATCTGACAATAATAAGGTATTTCGATCTATATTTCGTCCGATTTGGCTTTTTCAACACATTAAGACTACCTTTCTTCATTTATGTAGGGTTAAGTTAAGGGCTTATTGAGCAGAACTTATTCTGTTACGTCGTGGCCTGTGGGGGTTAGCGTCAATGGCGGCGTTCCACTAACTTCTCGACCCATTCTCTTACCATGTATACCCATCAGACAGAGTTCTGTTATAATGCTTGGGGATAACGTTAAAGCGGTTTTAACGACTTTAATCTTGTTTCATCGGCTATCTCGACCAATCTTCTAATTGCATCTTCAATAAAAATAAATGGAAGGCGATACGATCAGTTATAAATATATAGTAAGCTAGTTTAGGACTCTTTTACAATCAGAATCCCAATAGCTCATATCGGTATTTATGAATATATGTATATATATTTTTATTTATTTCAGTCTATGAACACATTTTTCTTACGTACTACTTACAAAGTAAGGCAACTAACAGCAAAAAAACCTTAGAATACAGTTTTTGAAGACGAAAAACATGTTGGAGATAACTCTATATTAAATTAAATTCAACTATGGCCCGAGCAATGGGTGCATTACGCGAATACAATGTTTTACAATTATCCCCACAGAAAGGTAAAAAACTACGAAGATCGCGCTGTGGTATGTTGAAATAAATTTATTCCAAAAGAAAGAAGCTGTCAATGTCATCACAGATGATACGAGTATTAAAAGCAAAAGAAAGCGAGAGTACTGATCTTCTTGCATCCAAAGGCATTAGGTTTATCAAAAGCAAAAGAGATTTATATGAGGGAATTGGCTCATCGAAACTCAACGACCGTAAAGCATATTTTAGAAAAATGTTTTGGAAGCGTTCAATGCTATTTATATAATTTTGATGGCCTAGACTCCAGATGAAACAAGAGGAATGAACAAATGCCGTATATGTATGTATAATAACTTAAGAGTATATGGGTTGCACTATTTTGAACTATTTCGCTTCACAAACCCTTAAACCGAGTAAGATTTCTAAATAATATGACTAATATATCTATCGTCCAAACTATTTAACAAAGAATGAGAAATGTCATAAGACGTCCAAAGAAGAATCATACTTTTATTATGTTAATTCTGCGAGGAATATGTTGCGCAGCCATGGATACGAAATCATTGTTCTTAATTATCAATTCTCTTAAACAAAAATTCGTTGCCTAAACAGAATATAGGAGCAGCATGGTCTAGGTGTTTACCGGAATGCCATCCGGGAGGTCCCTCCAAAATATATATATATTTAATTTCGTTGGATTCGTAAAATTGATTCATACTATCGCTGTGAACATCCAGTGCACAATAGCTGATACCCATTTTAAGCTAAAGCCGCTTTATACGAGTAAGCATAGACTATATGTATGGCTGACTGTCAGTTCCAAGTTCCCCATTGGCCTTTACTTTAAACTTCAGCCTGGAAATCGCGTGACTTGACGAGGATACGAAAATAGAGGGTTAGAACTTATTTTCAGCAGCAACTTGCCTCGCACTCTCCTGTAAAGCCATGTAGATATCAAAACTGCGTTGTTACGCCTGACCCGTTTGCCACTTCTCTGAAATTGGAACGATTTTTATCTTTTCAAGATTGCCTTTTGCCATCTTCAGTGTTGTTTTTCGTGCAAACTAATTATTATTATTATTTCGTTCGACCTCGTTTGAATTAGTTTAAATTTTCTTCAAGGTTCGGAATATATTATGTATGCTAGTATGGATCAGAGTTAGAGCCTGAGGTTTATTGTCAAACCCGACCCAATGGCCAGAGACATGAAATATCGTTAGGATTATTTGGCGTGGTTTCGAATGTTTCGATTGTACACATAAAAAATCTCTCCTCCATCAGAAGTCCCGTGCGCTAACGACTGCGTGAATATGGCGTTACGTGAAGATATTGAGAATTTATAATTCCCCCAAGAAAGTTTACGGCGAATCCTTTCATTTTTCTTAAGCCTTCAAAAGACACTTTTATCTTGAGATAAATGTCATAAAACTTTTATGAGTGAGACAAATTTTTTCGTCTAGAAACACGAAATTCTTTCGAGTAAAGCTCGAGATTATTTCGGAACTCGCTTGGGATCATTAGGGAACTAGTTCCGAAATTGTCCTGGACTAGTCTGGTCTAGAGAAAGTGTCAAACTAGGACCGACTTAAACAAAAATTTGTCCACTCCTAATTATTATGAAATATTTTTGTAATATAAGTATCAAAATAATAGTTACACCGATGACTTAAAAATGTGTCTCACTAATAGTTATTACGAAAATATATATGTACTTATATTTATAATCAGCTCTATCGCTGAGTCTATCGTTGTAAGTCTACGAATACGAATATCTGCTCCGAATGCGACGAAATTGCTATTGCTGAGTCCGAGTATTTTTATTTTGTCATTTAACCACGACCATACCTTTCTGATATCAATATCGGACCATAAATATGAATTATCTGAATATCTCGGCTAATGCGCCACCTAACGGATTAAAATATATCATATGAGACAGTGTAGGTGTTTGCATTCATTTATGCAAATTTGCCTAAGAAATAAATTTAGTTACCCTTTAGGTAAGGTAAAAAAAATAAGGTAAAAAATGTACATATGTATATACTTGACGGGCTGAAAGAAGATGGCAACGAATTTGCAAGGTCATCGTCGACGATTTCTAGTCATCGATTTGCTTCTTTGTTCAGATTTTAAAAGACGTGTTAGTTATTTTGCGAGTACGACTGTTCCCCAAATGGATACAAATTGTATGAGAAATCAGAGTCTAAAAGAGAATTTTAAGAGGCACATAAAAATAATTTCAGTTTCATCAGCCATGTACTGTTGGCGTCTTGTAACTATTTTTGACTTTTTTGCACAAATTAGCAGTATATATTAACATTTATATATGTATTTAAAACAATCTGCTTACATTTTCAAAGTTTTTTTTAATTTTCTTTTAATAATTCCCGTTTTTTAATGATTCTCCTATAGCAAATACATGTTCCATAAAATTAGTTGGAAACTCTAACGAATTTGCATTCGTAGCAATTCGGACGGAGGTATGCCACTCCGTAAAATCTCCGAGAATCGACTTACGATATATTTAGCTATATTGTTGAATATAAGTCTCTCGAGTTTTACTCGCAATTATTATCAAAGTACTTTTACAATTTCAGTCTCAAAATAATGTTAATCGAAATAATGTTTTTGTATCGTTCTAGGTGAATTAATTACACTGTACATCACACAAAACTAAATTTTTGTGAGAGATTAAGTCGTAAGCCAAAAAAGTAATTTCGAATTTAGCCTTCGAAA
Source organism: Anomoia purmunda (assembly GCA_951828415.1). Lineage (NCBI taxonomy): Eukaryota > Metazoa > Arthropoda > Insecta > Diptera > Tephritidae > Anomoia > Anomoia purmunda. The sequence goes on along the minus strand of OX639996.1, from coordinate 25,766,795 downwards.
TCCAGATAGAGGCTTCGATGTTCAAAATTGGACATTCGGTATAAAATTATTTTTAGTTACCATATCTAAAGAAATAAAAAGGTAAAAATATGGGCGTGGTCCGCCTTTTCCTCTTATTTAAATGGTATATACATTTTTTTCTGAGCACTTATGTTTACTTGAGGTACTTAAGGGGTCAAAGTTCTGATTTTCGCAAAATTAAACATCCAAAACTTCTGAACCGATTTTAGAAAATTTCCTATCCTTGTGAAGTTATTAAACAATTATTGAAACCAAATTTTTCTATATTATTTACACTACTTTCATGTTCATCAATATTTCAGTCTAATAACTGTAAAGTTTTAATGCATGTGGTTTTTTTTAAAACAACAACAAATGTACAGTCTTATAAAATATATGTATAGAAAAATTTGGTTTCAATAAATGTTTGAAAATATTATTTCGATAGGTAGTAGTTTGGAGAGTTTCGTGCTTTAGTTTTGTCGGACACTGTATAACTTCGTGATTTATTGATTGACTTTTAATTTTTTCTCTTCTAACAGTTATGTTTCTGGTAAAAAAAGGTCAACTGACCTTGAATTTCGTAGAAATTTCACGTGAATCCACCATTTTTAAAGGACTACAGAAATACTCTCAAAACATGCAGTGCTTTAGCAGAGCGATTGGATCACTCCACCAGCGTATTAGCGTACAGAGAGCACCCTCACATCAAGTACGTACCTAACGACGTTGCAATGGCACCCTCTATTTTTGCAAATCCATTACGAAAAAAAAAATTGAAAAGCAAACGCGTATAAAAAATGGCGCTTATAACTTGCAGATACATACAAACGAACGTATTTAGATGTGTGTGGGGTGAATGTGAAAAAAATAATATTACCCCTCAATATGTCCAGGCAGCGGCAATGAGACTGCTGATTTGGTTTTTATGCTTGTTATTGCTACAAAACTACTGTCACCCCTGCCACAATAACAGCCAATGGTACCACTACAGCAATGTTCGCGGACTACATAACTACATACTAGAACCGAACCACAAGTCATGTACCCTCACACCATCACACCCTCGCAAACAACGGCATTCGCACCCGCTCATACATACAATTTAACAGGGGTTGGCATTCCCGTCGGTGTGGACGTCGGCAAGTTTATATGTATGTTTGTATTTAGGTATTGTATGTGTGTGCCTGCCCAATGTCTAAACAAGTGAAATGAGTCGAGAAAAAAAGAGGAAAAATACAGAAAAATTAGCGGCGACAGAAATAAAATAAAAAACCAACCCCTGAGCCTGGTGACTCCTGCCGCTTTTGCTATTTTTTCAATAGGGAAACATCACCGCCGTGCTCTATGTAGCTCGCTCACACTCGCATACTAGCTGGCCTTAATTACCAACACTATGGCAAGTGAGGAGAACAAACTACCACCCTCAGTTCTCTAACCAATTTTTTTTTCGAAACATTTTTTTTCTTGCTCGCTTGCTATTTTTTTGTTGCTTTTGCCGCGATACCTACATACATACATACATACATACATACGTAAATATATTACATAGAAAGGAAAAAATGGAAAAATGAAGCAGAAAACATTTGCATTTTTGTTGGTTGAAAAAGGATAGAAAACCCGTAAAGCATAAATGCAGAGCAGAGCAGAGCAGATGGATGTGCCGGATAGTACGTTGTGGCGATTCCCTTACCCAACTTTGCATTCGGTGGCATTAACAAGACGACTGACTGGCTAACAAAACTTAGCAAAAGTTTCTTCTCCGACATTTTAAATGCAGCTGATGATGATGATTATGATGATGATGATAATGATGATGTAAAATAAGAACAGATCGATTGGTAATTCGTAGCGGACTTTACTGAAAAAATTTAATTAGGTTTTTTTTTTTTGCTTTGCTCTTTTGCTCCTTTGGTGCTTGGTGCTCTTCGTTGCAGCGCCTCGAAAATCAATTGAAATAACGTGCAAAGTCCTCTGGCAACAGTCTGCAATCAAAAGATGACGTTCTAAAGTCATTCCCATTATCGGCAACCGCACGTCCGTCAAGTGGCCCATTGGAGGCATCACATGAATTCATTACAAATATTGTAGCGAACAAATAAACAATTGTTGAAATGTTGAAAAGTTGAAAGTTTGAAAAAGTTGAGGTTACAAGCGCTTGCCGCTGCCGTCGCCAACCGTGATACGCCATTTATCGTGCACTGCTCGGTTTTTGTATTTCCCGCAATTTGAGGTAATTACAAAGCCGAGCAGTAGCGCATTCATTGCCAGCCGTTTCCGGTTTTCACCTTTTCATGAGAAGCCTTCCGCTTGACGGCCCATCGAGCCGCCCCATTTTCGTCACTGCCCACCACCCACCATCCTCAGAAACCACTTCAAAGTCCGCCATCTAGCCATCAGTCCAACCTGGTAGTGTGCCCTTGGACTTGACGATTGAAATGCACCTATACACATATACATATGTACATACATATGTACATACATACATACATACATACATGCCTCATGTATGTGAATAGCGGCGGCAGATGTACTTGAATAGCTATTCTGATTCTGTTGCACTCTTGCAATGGTTGCTCAAAGTCGCCTTACGCTTCGTTGAAATTAACTCGAGAAGGCTTGCATGCATGATGCACATTCATTGCGGCAGAAGGTTATAACCCTATCAAAGGTTGCTTGTTCCTTCTTTGTATACACCAACAGAGGGATCATTGTGCCGCTGGATTTCTGTAAATCCACATAGAAGTACTAAAAATGCTGCTAAAGCAGAGTAGTCATTGTCTTAAGTGCGTGTGTATGTAGGGAGACGAGCATTAAGGCTATGCTACATAAAAAGCTTGCTTTGCTAAGCGTGACAGGTGCGCTTTGACAACTAAGTCGGATGCATAAAATTATACGAAGTTTCCCACATAAGCAAAGCTGGCGCCAAAGTGACACTGAAAGTTCGCCAACACTCACATTTTCGCGTACGTTGATTGTCTGCTGATTTTCATATTTCTTTTATTACTCACATTCGCTTCAATTGTCTACAAAATACCAGAATAAATTGTCGTAATTATAATTTTTTAACCTTTAACAATAACAAATTAGTGTTGCCCAAGCGTTTATTGTGGCATTGCTTTTGCGTTTTTGCTTTTTTGACAAAGTTACAAATGTCACGCAAAGCAAAAGCTTTTTATGTGGCATCCGCCTTAGTAACATTACCGATTCCGATGCGTCTTTGGATGCTGCTAGCATGGGTGACGGTGACTCACAGTGTTTCGTCTAGTAAAAGCTAGGTGGACCAACTTTTTTAGGCTATTTTGTATCTATACCGACAAGTTAAGAATAAATAATGTTAATTAAACTATTTCTCATTATTTCTCTTTTCAGAAAAAAGTGTTGTTTTAGAATGTTTATTATTTTGATAAGCAAAAATTGTGGTTACCTATGCTTTAAAAAAATCTGTGCGAAAGAAAACCATTTTCTGTACATATTTATCTTAGGCTAGCCCAAGTCCCACAAAGTTCAAAGAGTACAACAATTCTTTCCTAAGCTTACTTCAATCGCAAATTTCACTCTATACCAAAAAATGTTCGTAATAAAGTATTACATGTAATTTTATTTGAAAAATATTAAGTTTTGGACATTAATATAATAGTTACGTTCGAAAAACTATCAATAAGTTGCTCATCTTGCAGGGAATTTAATTTGCTACAAAAAGGAATCGTAATGAATTTGTTTGCAAATAATAATGTCTGCGATAACTTGAATTGGGCGAGCCTAAGATATGGAACGCTTCAAAAGAATCGAGAACATTCTGATCGAAAAATTTGCTCTAAGGGATAGTAGAGCTTTAATATATAAAAAACTTGGACCGAGAACGAAAGTTCCACAACGAAACAAAATTCGTTTATATGAAGAAGGTTATTTTCTAATATAATATATATAATAATATAGCTTCTAATATTTTCGCAAAATTGTAAATTTTTGCTATTTCTTTAATTTTTAATCTGGAAAGACTGTCGTTTCCCGATTGACTGATTTATTTCAATAGAATTTATTTATATTGACTTAAGCCAACTATCTTATCATTGTAGCTCAATATCTATTTTTAGACTATTAAATATGACTTGTGTGCACCTAGCTTGTACTAGGTGAACCACTGTGCGACTGGGCACTGATGATGAGTTGCAGAATTCAGTAGATTACCGTGCGCGAAATAGCAAAAAACCAAATGGATGCATTCGTAAATACGTACGTATGTATGTATGTATGTATGCTTGTGAAATGGAAAGAAAATTGTGAAGAATAAATGACTGAAAAGTACTCGTTGGTTTTGTGTGAACCACAGATTGTCGAAACCTGCATCCCAAAACTCCAATCATTTGCAGTTTGCTTACACTTTTTCAACGTTATTCCATTCACAGCTACATTCTGAATGTTTCGCCACAGAGCCTTGCAACCGACTTTGTTAAATCCTTTCAACGTGTTTACAATTTGCTTCATCAGTATTTTACTTTTACTTTACTTTACCCATGGTCCGCCTTATTTTTGTCTTTGGCTCATTCATCTATTTTACACTACTCTACCAATTATCTTTGTATGGATGTATACAGCGGCCAATATGTAGCCTTTAAAGATTATATAAATGCTTTAGATTTCGGCTCGCACATTCTCGAGTATTTATATACCCTAGAAATCGAATAATATTACCATAATAATTCCGTGCCTACATATATCCATTACTAGGGATTTGTCAGGCGTTTTCTGGAAATTGAGCCACAAATGAAGGGACCAACAGTTCAGCTAACTGTCAGTAGCAACGAATTTTTTCCATGACACTGTGCAACAGACCCAAAACGGATCCGGTTTGATTAGTACTGATTCAGGAAACCCCCAACTATGATTATAATATGTAGCTAGTTAAATTTTTTTGTATGACCACTAAACTTTTCATGTCCAGCCGTCGTTGCAAAAAAGTGGAAAAATGGTTAAAATATAGATCTGTGCAAAACGAAAGGGGTTAAAATAAAAATATTTAATAAAAATAAAAAAAAATTTCGTAGAACATTTTAACCTAAGAGTACCGTTTTGACCCTTACTTCAAAAACGCCTCAAAAACAAATTTACAAAGTCGTTAGAGGATTAAAATGTTCTAGAAAAGTATTCTTCAAAAAATTTTACTAGGGGCTTCTTAGACAAAATGTTTATACAAAACCTAAAGTTCCACAGTAAATATAAAATAAATATAAAATAATATATGTGGCCCCCTTTCTACAAAAATTTTTCGAATACTTCTTCTATTTCAACAACTATCTTTGTACTTACTACTTCAATGTTTTTATAGAATAAGAATCGATCATTTTCAATCCTCGAATGGGGAGAGAGACTAGCTGTTTTCGCTTCGCCGTTGTAAAAAAATATTTTTGTCACATTTCGCACATTTTGAAAATTTAACACCTTTACGAGTTTAAGACATTTCCATTGATTTGTTACTCAAGAGTCGTGCGCCGATATGTAAATGTCGAATTCCTATTTGTATACGGATCTTAAGTTTTCGAGAAATGAGCACTAAGTAAACAGTGCATGTTAACAAAGAAAATCTTGCGATTGCTTACATTTCAATCCTCAGCACTAAATTCGCCATTTATTTAAAATTTCGAAAATTGAAGCATGTGGCAATACGTGCATTATCTTTCTTATCACCGAGTTCCACAATTTTTGACAAATGAAAAAATTGTAGAAATGTTTCCCCGAAAAAGATCCAAAAGAAGACGACAAATTCAGCTATTATCGGGAAAATTGTGGACGTTGAAATTGCGCGATCTTGTATCGATTGCCACTTTTCCGATAAAAACGGGAATTTTCGCCTCTTTACAACATTTTTTGAAACACATTTTTCTACATTATTTATTTATCAGAAAAACTAGCAAAGGAGTCGCATTTCCAGCTGCTTATACGGGTTGTTTTCTACGTGCCCTTGTGAGTCACGAATATTTTCTGAAAGCGATGCAAACTTGTTTGTGAATTAAATATTTCAACTAACCTTAAGGACATCCTTCCAAATCTAAGTTCACAAAATTGCTCTGGCCTCTGGCGGATCAATTTCATTCTCGAAGCACCGAGCATAACATAACAACATTTTTGGAACACGAAAAACTTCAAATAAAGTCGTAAATTCTCAAGTTGGAAACGTCAATGTCACTGTTAAAGTTAAATGTATTTTTTCGACTGAGGCGCATGCATGTCGCCCTGAGTTTTCTAAACGACTAGGGAAGCATCTGGTGACATTCGATGGTGGGGAATAACTTTCCTATATACATAGCACATGTGAAAGTGCATTAACGCTAAGAAAACGTGCTGAAAAGTGTAGTGGACTTTGTTGGCGGCGGTTATGCCGACTCTTATTACATTACTTTGCCAGTTTTTGCTTATATACGTAACTGTTTTTTTGTACATGCACGTAAGAGCACGCTTTATCGGTAATCACAACTTTCAAATAAATGTTTGAATTAATCGACTATCAAAAGCATTCTAATTTAACTACTTACTCAATTTCTTGAAAAATACGGTCCCCTTCGAAAACTCCGGAACCGTACAGAGCTATTATCTAATTTTTATATGAAACTATTTTCTATTTGATTTCTAGTAAAATTTGGATCGGAAAACCCCCTAGTCAAATTTTCTTGCTAACAATTCTCTACGACATTTTAACTATCTAAGGGATTTCTAAATTGGTTTTTTGAGGGGTTTCTTGCAGTAAGGACCAAACGAGTGCGAGTTAAATGTTCTACAAAAATAATTCCCCAGAAATTTTACTGTACTGGTTTAATGTTTCAGAGACATAAAAAAATCGAGCTACTTCTAGCAAATGCTTCGAATATTTTACTATCTACTTCAAAAAAACTAAAAAAAAATCCGCTTTGGTTTCGGTTGTTGCACAGTATTATTTCTCTGGGATTTTCAGAACCCTAAATACGGACATTTTTTTTTGGCTTACATACCCATTTAGACGAAAATGATCCCAAACGCTGAGAATAATTTTTTTTTCCAAAATAATCACCCAATCAACGAAGATGCAAGCATATATCGATAAATTTTTAATTGTAAAACTATTGATCACTGTCAGTTGTCGTATTGAAAGTTCAAAACTTAATTAACTCCTTGTTGAAAGATCCTTTATCATTTTCTTTCAATTCATTCACAACATATATCCAATAAATATTGTGTAATTTATTTTGGGTCACTTTGTACTTAGAGCGTGGTTTGGTTATATTTTGAGTCTCATGGGCCATTGTTGTAGGTGTTTTTTTTATCGTTATTCGCTTTTTTTAATAGTATATTTTGCCGGAGTGTTAGAAGAAAGATTTTCATCATAGGCACTTAATATCGTTATAGTCAAAGCCGCGAAAATGCGAACGACGTCCAAAAAGGAGTGGCGGCTAGTAAAGATACATACTTAATACTTAACACTCTGGTAAAATGTTGCTACTGAATATTAAAACACAATATTGACTTAAGCTATGAATATCATGCGATTTACAACTTCTAATACTTGCTATCAAAAATTATCAATACGGGTTTTCGGAAATTGTTGTAATTGTCTTTGTGGTTTCTATAGTCGTTGCTGCGAATTTCTAATAACAAAATACATGCACTTTATAAGCATAATGAAAAATACAGAATAGAAGGGTAAAAAAAATAAATTCCGCATATTTCTTATAAGTTTATTTAATACATTACTTTAGTTTTGCAACAGGTGGAAGATAACCAACGGTTTCGACATGTTGTTCAACACAAATGGCTCGTGTTCTCCGCCACTTCAAAGTCATTAGACACCTGAATAAATAAATCAATTTTATAAACACTTCCCACCTGAATTGTTTAGCCAATTTAGCTTAATCTGCATTTTTATTGATCAAACCTTTTTGTATGTATGTATTTGAACAAAAATGCACCTGCAAGATCAAGATAATGTTGACATATTTCAACTGCGATCGTGATCACCCTTAGAGCTTTAAGTAAGTATATAATGGATATGTGTGTGTACATATAATATATCTAAGCATATATTTATGTAGTTTGGCTTACCAGCCAAAAGCATTGTTCTTGGAACGTGCCTGCAGAAATGGAAAGGATGCTAACGCAAAAAAAGGCATGTTTTGTTACTTAAGGAAGAGTTGAAGTAAGGTAAGTTCTTTAAGGAACAGCTGCGACAAGATTAGAGAAAATATTGTGACGTTTAGAATCGATTCATTGGTAGATTTATGAGTTATGCCCACGAGTATATATACACATTTATACAAATCTACGAGCTAAACGACTATTGATTGACAGGTATGAATAAATAATTGTATGTACTTTGCAGGCATTGGTGTGTAGGGTCGTACCAATTATTGATGCATAGAGGAGTAGCTTATTTTTCAATGATATTTGTTCGGGAAATAATTTCGCGACGTTACATATTTTAGAGGATATTCAACCATTAGCTGTATTAAATATTATCTTTAAGTTGTGGTTCAGCGATTTTCTACAGAAACAATCGTCGTCAATTAAAAATAAAAGTAAGGAGAAGTCTTTTATCATTCATTTCTTATCTACTATAAATCTACTCTTTTCACAAGTAAGATTTTAGGTTCAGTGGGGGATCTCACAATACTGGCCAAACAAATTCATTATGGGTAGTACTGCAACTTCCTGCTAAGATATCACCAACCATAATAAAAAGGCATAGTAGGGACATATTTAGCATATACAGCACTTATTGTCGTTGTGGCTGGTAAAGTGCATTTTTTATTGTAGAAATGACACAACTTTTGTATACAGCTCGTATATCAGAAGATCACTGTGCCTAACGGTAATTCCCATTTCTTTTAAGCCTTAATTTTCGCATTGTAATCAATCACTCCGAAAACGTAGATTAGAAAGAAGTTGCATGTGTAGCAAAAATTCTCGTCCATTTCACCACACATATCAGCCAATTGGATCTAACCAGATTCTAATATCAATCAGCAAAAGTCAAATTAATTTTGGTGTGGTAAATTGGATGAGGTATTATGTTAGATGAACGGTGGGATGGGATGCAAAATGTTTGCAATCTATGTACGTTCTTTGCTAACTAAAAGGAGGGACAGCCATTAGCAATCGTAGTACCCTGTCTGACTTCAGAGTCGGCAAACTGTTAAAAATATCTTCGTGCAAACTATGGTTGATAACGGGTATTCTCGACACTAGAGATGGGCTGCTGAACCTATGACGAATTTGAGCTGAATCCCTGAGGTAAAAGTCTGCGTGTTTCATTCAGCTGGAGCATACTGCTATTTGGCTTGTGATTGAGGTTGTCTCCAGAACCCTGCGTCTGGGTGTAGAATAGGGTGTGCCACAAAATTACGTCCTCCACTGCTGCTGTGCCGACGAGGAAATCGTATAATTCTCCGGTTGCCTTACAAATTTGAGTTTACCTCCCTTCTAGCCAATTTAAACTAAATACAGTGATTGTCTAATATAAAACATGTTCCATAGTTCAGTTAGCACGATTCTTTGTTGCAAAACAGATACCGGACTTCAGGATATTGGCCATGACAAAAATAATCCAATCCAACAACAAGTTCAAGTGGCTTGAAGATAGCAGTTGGTATTGACAACAAAAATATTCGCTGCGAAAATAGACAAAGCCAATCGTTCAAAAGGCTATAGAGAAGATATCCAACCACTTTGGAAGTTATTGCTTACTATTTATATTGATTTAACTATACAAAATGAAGTGCTTGATCGAGCGGATTTATTCCATTAGCTTTATTAAGCCTGTAGAAGGTTTGTAAAGAAAATATGGAGAAATGGTGTTGCCAGATATGTATGATTACAAAGAAAAATTAATTGAAAAAAACGTTACGCAAGACATTATTTCACTTAGAGACATTTGATTAGGGTTGCCTCCTTTCCAAACGAAAAAAAATTAAAAAAAGCTATTTAAAAACATATATAACAGTACGCAAACCAAGAATTAGGGTTGCCACATGTGTAATAAAATGGCAAGTATCTAAAATAAAAAAATAATCAAAATAAAGCGCAATATTGGCATTTCACTGGCTAAGTGGGCATACATTTTAAATAGAAAACCATCTGGATATGGTTGCCCCTTTCGGGTAAATTATAAAAAGGCTATTTAAATAAAAAATATACGAAACAATAACAGTACGGATATTAAAAGCAACGTCGAATTAAATGAAATTATAAAGAGGGTTTATGCAATATAAAAATGTGGGCGTCAAAGGGCTCGTTGCTCTGAAAATAAGGTTTATTGCTATGTTTTGACGAGGGTTGCCACCTGTTCGAAAAGTCAAATTTAAATAAATTATTTACAAGTTATATGTGAGAGAAACCGAAACCGGACAAATGAAGTACCAAGATTTAAAAATAAGATGTGTTTTCTAATAAACATATTCCTTGTAACTCAATAAAAACCAAACATTGTGTAGGCAAATATTTCGAAAATGTAACGTGATGGAATAGAACTGAGAATTTCAAAAGTTAAAAAATTACTTACAGTCTAGGAGAATAGTAAGCTAAGATGTACAAATGCGCACAAGTAAAATTTATTTATCTTATAATTTTTTTTCATTTGACAAACTCGCTCAAATGCTCACCTTCCTTCTGGTCTTGTTTTTATTATTGATTAACTTTCCTTCGACAAAACTTATCCTCACCCTATGGAGCATGCACTAATTTTTGATGATGCTGAAGGGGCAATGCACTTTTAAGCAAAAGTGGTTGGCATGTAATATGCATTCATATATGCACATTAGGGTGCGCAGCAAAAAATGTATGGGGTTTCATCATACAATTTATTATGTTTTAAGACTTACGCCAAAATATTTTGGAAAAATATTAAGATCTACATGAGCAGAACCGATTTAAAAATATGTACATACCTCTGACAATGACATTTTTTCATAAAAATTGGTTTTTGAAATATAAAAAAAAACCACGTGGGATGATACAAAAATATTTAAAAAGTTTGTTCGTGGGTTTATGCTAATGAGATTTTCCGAAAATTAAATTGGAATGAAGCAAATTGGGTGAGGAAATACTTCTCGAATGACACAAAATAACTCAAAATCGGTCAAGTTTTTCTAAAGCCAATCATCCAAAAAACATGAAAACAGCATAAACTATTTCATGATTATGATTCCGTGAAACATTTTTTTTGTTAATATTGTTATGCATACTTTTTAAGCTTTAACTGTTATATCATCTCCATTTGAATATTTTTGCCGAAATATTTTGGTTGAAGTGGTAGGGGCAGTTTTTCAGTGCGAGTTTAAAAGTTAAACTAAGTTTAAACGACTAATCTTGCAGGGTTAAATTTAGTTTAAGAAATTCACCATAGCTAAACTCGCACTGAAAACTTGCCCTTAGAATAAGTAAATTTAATTTTTTAAAGTAAATTTTTTTTTCTGCATGGCAGGTTATGCACCTTAATGTACATATGTAGATATATTGCATGGAAGAGCACAAACGAAGCTGGCAGCGAGATCAGGTGTGACCATAGTAATAAGAATAAAGTCAGATAAAAAACCCAACTCGCTCCTGTTCCATGGAAATATTTTTATGTACATATATACAAATATGTATGTGTATGTACGAATAAGTGTGTAGTAATATTGAGTATGGTCAGGGCTACGAAAGTGAATCCGTTTCGCCAAAAAATCCAACTGGCACATCCCTTAACTCTTTACCTATGTAAAACATTCACACCATTCCACCAAGAGGGTCAATGTCCGAAGAATATAAAGTAATTAACATGCGAAAAGGTCGAATTCTAATTGCATACTTAATTAGTCGCCGGGTAAAGGTCATGGCCATAATGCCGTCGAAGCACTGTTGCGCTTTGATGTTGTTATTGGCCGAATAAAATTTGTGGATGGATGTGGAACGCCTTAAGAGAAGGGACGACGATAAGCTTCAGCTTAAAAGCTGCTAGACTCGGACATCACCACTGGAATCTGGGTCATTGTGAGCGCGAAAATAAGTGAAATGCTATCAGCGGAAAGGGTTAAGTCTTAAGCGGATTGGGTAGCTGGGACAACTGGCGGCCAGTTGCTGCTGGCTGACTTTCAATTAAAAGTAAAAAGTTTTAAGATTTAGAACAAAACCGCTGGGTATGAAAGTTTAAAGAAGCAGAGTAGTAGAGTTGTTGATTTCAGTTTTCTTTGTATTTGAGAATTTAAGTGATGGTTTTTTGAAGATAATTAATTATGATAAATTTTGTGACAGCGACGTGTGCACTCGTCGTCCGATAGCGATGTATATATGTATGTATGTACTTTGAAACATCAAGCTGGAATTTAAAGTTTTAAACGATTTGTATGCTATCTATCGCCGCCTTTGTCCAGGACAGCGTGCAATAATAGCCTAATTTTGTTCATTCTTTCATGAGTAGCACCAGCGCCATTGAGTTGAATGTCCATGCGAAGGGATGCAGTCTACTGCTATGTCAGCAGCACTGCTGTGAGATTTGAATTTAAATCAGTTTTGACAGCTTTAACCCTTAACCCTTTCGTTTTAGCAATGACGGCGGATGCTGTTGCTTGAAAAGAGAGTAGAAGGGTTGATACGCTCGGCACGTTGGCTATCTGCTACTGTCCCCTGTCCCGTTGCTTGTATTTTGTTTTTGGAAAAAGCGAATATGTACAAAAAGGATAAACGGTCGGTCGCGCTTACTCGCCGTGTCCTATTGTGCGGGAATCTACTTCGATGCAACTTTTTTTTTATATATGGGTAATGCATGCATGTATGTATATATGTCCGTATGTAATTACTGCCTTCGATGCAATGTCTATTGTTGTTGTCGAGCTTCAACCATTTGTTGTTCCTTTTTTTTTATGAATTCTGCTCTGTGGTCTGTAATTGCTTATTTAAGTGCGGCATTAGTCCTTTTTTCGGACTGCGAAAAATAGTAGAAATTTACGGACATAAATGCGCAAAAAAATGAGCTGATTGTAGTTAAAAAGGCCGACAGTGGCGCAACGAAGCTGCTAACGCGAAACAATGGAACTCCATGTGTAATTATTCCATATTGAATTGTTGGAAACGCAGGACAGCTTACAGTCGAGAGTGAAGGGTTAATTCTGATGCTAATATTTGTTGAACAACTAGCTATCTGTACATATCTCAGCAAACGGGACAGATGTGCGTATTGACCGAAGTAGGAATAGATGGACGAAGAACGCATGGTTGAACAAAATATAAAATCGCATGAAAACTGTAAATCATAAAAAATGAGAGCAAACATGCTTCGAGGCTTATTAAAATAAAAGTATCTATGTGTGTGTAAATATTTACGTACAGGTATAACCGGTTGCATATGGTTATTTAAATGTATAGAGTACTCCGCCAAACCATTAGAAAATAGCAAATATATAACATGTATGACAAAATGCGATCGTTACTAGATATATAATTTCAGTTTTTCCCACTGCCTAGGTGTTAAATAGGATGTGCGCTATATTGGGTCGCGAAAAAAGTTAGGAATTACCACCCCTAGTTTGAAAACTTAGGAGTTCAACGCCTAATTAGCAACTGAGTGCCGTTTTGATACCCTAGAACCTTGGATTATTTCGTTTAAAACCAACAAATTTTACAACGTTATGGACGCTATGGACGCTATATTCGCAAAAATTCTGCAGAGGATTGTGAATTGTACTCAATTGCCCCAGAGTGACCTTACGTTTTCTCATTAGAGAAGGTACTCAACTGTCTCTTCTTAATTTTCATCTCTGCAGTTCCTACGCTAGTCAACACGAAATATTCTGGCGTGGGTCCCCATTTGGCAATGCGCACGAATTTCGCGACGTTAGGCCTGCCCTTCGCCCAGAAGAATTGATGTTTTCGTTTGATCGAATTCGGGCCATATTAATCTGCAAATATTATTTTGAGCGGATTTTTGGGACACACATATTTTCGTCCTTGGCGTGTCTTACAACAGCTAAAATAACTTTTGCTTTATTACTCGATTCAAAATTGTGATATATCGTTGTAAATATAATTTTGAGTTATTTATTGTTGGTTTCAAAGAAAGAAATATATCGCTTACTAAAATGTTACATTTTATGCAGAGTAATGCAGTTTTCGGGAGGATAGCAACTAAGTTACATGGACCAATTTAACAACTACATCGCAGTATATTCTGTATTCAAAAGTCATTTGAGGAAAACGAAGATTGCACTGCGCTATTTTTAGATCTTGTTCAAGCCTTTGATGAAATCTGATAAAAGGATCCAATACACAAAATTATTAAACTACCACCTGAAACCGCTTCAACTTTTACTACAAAATTACATTGGTCATGGAGAATTTGCAGTAAGACAAAAGCCCTCAAACAAGTACACGTTACTTTTACGCTAAGAAAAGATACCTGTTTTCTGTCTAATTTACAATTACGTTATACAACAGAAGACTGAATTAAAATATCTTTATTCATTTAGATTGGAGACTCACCTGGTCGAAACACATCGAATGCAAAGTCAAAAATGTGTGAACTAGTACACCGAGAAAAGTTAAAAAATTGCAGAGGATCAAATCGAAAGCCTTAAGGACTATTACCGGGGCTTCATGGTTCTTAAAAAAAATTCAAACACCTATAAGGACTTAAAATGCCTACTATAGCCGAATAAATTACATACACATAAATATCTGATAATTTAACTAGTTTTACGCTTTGGCACAGAAGCTAGTGCTCTTAGTATTATTTGAAAACTGAACAAAGGATTGTGGGATCCCCCCGACCCAATGTGCACCATTTTGGGATTCAAACCCACTTCCAAAATATTATAACTATAATATTTACTATCTTGGAATTAATTTACTTTTTTCATTAAAATTCCTACTTGTGCTGTAACTGGCCATTCATATGTAGTTTCTGCCTCAACAGTGACAAATAGTGTGACTGAGTAGAGATAATCGTGGCTTATGATATCAACATCTTACCTTGGGCGTGCAATTCACCCGAATTCCCACCACCGATACCCCTTTCCGACCTATGGGAAATCTACTTAGTAAAATTTGTTAAATTTTTTTATTACTTTGGCCAGTGTAGAAAATAACCAAAAAGCTGGCTTTGTGAAATTTTCAGTTTATCCTTTATTTCCAGGATACGCACAATTGAAGCACTTGAAACAAAACTGTCTAAAAAAAATTTAAGTTACAAAATTAACACTGAATACCACTTTTGAATTAAAAGTTGTAATGTTTTGATTATTATTACACTTTTTCGATAATGAATTTCACTTCTTAAATAAGTCAAATAATTTGTCATACTTACTCCTCCGACTCATTTTTGCAAATGATTGAAATGCAATATTAAAATAGCAAAATTCACCAAAACTAACGGACACCAAAAACGGTCCATTGTGTTTTTTATTAGGAAAACAGCTCACACAATTGTGCTATTCAGGTCGTATTGCACTAGGACAGATATTGAAGGAAATACTAAAATTTAAACGTACACGCACAATTGTGCGTACACGGACGGAAAGGGATACACTCAATGGAAATATATATACAACGTATGGCAAAATGACCAAAGATGCCTAAAATTCTTTTCAGTATTATGGAGTAAATGATATTTCAAATAAATAGTCTACGAAAAATTACATTTGTTGCACTAATTTTTGTTGGGTTACTGAACGAAAAACTACATGCATAATTTTCTTTGTTTCTAACTGGTTGGTGTTATGCCACTTTTACATATATACACAGTAAAAAATAATAGTTATCTTTTAGCTCCAGCTGATATTGAGTTTAAACATTACATTTGAATTTCAATCAAAGAGAAATGTTTCATTTTTATGACAAATTTTATTAATTCCAAAATGGTTTAAAAATAAAACTTGAATCAATGTTGAATGCCTAAGACCTAAAAATCAAAAAAAAAAGTTCTATCTATTGTTTTAAGTATTTTATGTTTAAAAACAAAAACAAACAAAACCATTAAGAAATATTCTCTCCCTGAATTATATTTAATGTACTCTCAACTTCAGTATCACGTGTAGTATTTTCAGACAAGCGTCATAATGTCTCTGAATGTTAAATATACCACACGGTAATGCATTTAATAGAAACTTTCATTCCTGAAAGTGATTCATCCTCTGCGAATGAAACAATTGCATCAAATAAATAAATAAAAATAATTATTCAAATTTTGTGAAAGTTAATTGTATTTATTTGTGGTAGTGGAACAATTAAGCATCAATTCCGATTGTGCAATAACATTGCGAGACCGCAGCGGAACTCGAAGTTCTTATTCGATGTAAAGGCTGTAACGGGGTTTTTATTGGAATAAATGAAGATTTAATTCTAGAAAATTATTAAAACTATTACATTTTTCAGATATATCCAAAGCCACCTCAGTTTTCTTTTCCCCAAAAAGAATAGAATAGCCATTGGTTCTTAGGAAGAAATATTATATTATAATACTTAATTATAAACAAGAAAACAAACATACATTTCAACTTTTGGGTTCAAAAAATCGAAACAAATTTTCTTACTTATTTACACTCTACAACTACAGGGGTTTTCAATAGAAACGCTACAAAAGTTTTTTTAAATAAAACAAAAAAGGTTTGGGATATTAATTAAATTCTTTATTCCTGTGAAAGTACATTCGATGCCATTATGTATGGAACTCGATTTCTTTTGTATGGACACCACGGGCACGCTTGCAGAAGTTCAGACGCTGAACGCAATTTTCGACGGTTTTCAAGCATAAATCGGCCGATACTGCTGCAATTTCACGTTCGATATTCGTACGAAGTTCATCAATCGTCGCTGGCTTGTTGGCATAGACCATAGACTTGACGTAGCCCCAATGGAAATAGTCTAACGGCGTCAAATCGCATGACCGAGGCGGCCAATTGACTGGGCCATTTCATGAGATAACACGTTCACCAAACTTGATTTTCAATAAATCGATTGTGACATTCGCTGTGTGGCTTGTGGCGCCGTCCTGATGGAACCACATATTGTCCAAGTCCATATCATCCAATTCTTGCCGGTCTTGATCATCACGGAAGAAGTACGGCCCAATGACGCCGCCGGCCCATAAACCGCACCAAACCGTAATTTTTTCGGGATGCAATGTTGACTCATGGAGTACGTGTGGATTGCTGCCTGTCCAATAACTCATATTTTGCTTATTGACGAAGCCATTCAGTCAAAAATGACGACGACCATAAATTGGACGTAGCGCTCTTAAAGTTGAGGTCATTGACCCCGAATTTCGGTAGTAAATTTTAATAATTTCGAGTCGTTGTTGGATCGTATATCTTTCCATGGTGAAATGGCAAACCTTACTGAAGAGAAGTGTCAAAAGAGCGGACGTGTATCTCAAAAACATATTTTTGCGGCGTCTTGGCAACTTTTTTCGAAAACTGTACGATATAATTCAATAATTAAATACCTAAATTCCTCGTATAATTCTCAGGAATAAAATAAACTGGAATTATTTCAATCCAATAAAATTTTGTCTTAATAAACAACAAAAAATTCCGAAAAAGTAGCAAAAAAAAAATGACTTCTTTTAATAATTCGTCACTATAATTGCCTTAATTATCGGATTAGTGCGATTGTACTTAGTTCATCTTTTAGCAGATGCGATCCCAATTACAAAAATGTTTCGTTTGTGCATTTCAGATACGTGAAACGCGTACAATCTTGCCAAGAAACAGGATGTGTCGATTGTACAAGATCCACTTTGAAACCATCATGAAACCTTATTTTTTTATATTTTTGGATGAATGAACCATTTTCGTAAAGGTTAATTATTGGAACTATCAATCTGTATTTTGAGTTATTAAATAAAAAACATTTTTTTGAAAAAACTAACGGTTTAAGTCCCAAAAATCAGAATACCCCCTTAAGTTTTCAGCATGGTGTAATGAAATAAGGTGATGTCTCTTATGTAAATGACCTCACTTTTTGGCCACTATTTCCAGTACTTTGAAAATTTATTTCAATACTTCTGTACAAAAAAAATATATACATATGTATATATTAAAGTTAGATACACCATGATTTTCAGTATTTTATAGCAAAGTTTTCGAACTAAAGAAACATGATAAAAAAAATTTCAAGGCCGAAATTCGAAGGCATTTTCTTGGAGGATCTTGGGTTTCAGCAGAATGGCGACTTTTTGACTTGCGAACAATAAATTAACATGTTAGACTCATAAGACGTATATCGGTTAAAATAATGCGTTATAGGGAAATCAGCCCAGCCAGTCATGTACACGAAGTCCTGTTCTAAAAATAATGGCAATAATGCAGAAAAATCGAGTTTTGTAATTTTTATAATTTTAAAAAACAAACCCACTATATGGACCACAAACGTAGATTGTCTTTACAGTTAATTAAATTTCATTTGCTAATTGATGTTGGTCAGTCTACCCAAAAATATATCTATTGCTCTCTCCCTGCTGTGGCCAGTTTAATATTTTTTATTTGTTGTTTACATAAGTATGGCATGTATATACATATGTATATGTATGTATACCTATTGTGCATCATCTAGAAGCCAATTAAATTAGCTTAAATTTTAAAACAATTTCTTATAGATGACAGCAAAACTGCAAAAATGCGTTAAGTGGGGCTCGCATTCTTTTCCCACGCTCACTGCCAAGTGTTCATAGAAAATTTTATACAATTAGGTGTGTGCACCTAAACGCAAATATTTAAAACTTTTAATCCAATTAACTATCTAAAATGTCCTTTTTTAATTTAGATTACCTCAACCTATTCTATCTCACCTTTGAAAAGCACCACAACTAAAGCAAACATAATAATCATCAAAAAGACTTAATTTCAATAAAGAGTCCGACTTTGTAAATAATTTATACCACAATCTCTCACGCCAAAGGCATCCAACAATTTTAGCAGCCAGTGAAAATGAACGCGTCATAGAACAGTTAGCGAACCGGAAGTTCAAATAAAAAAATAAAAATAGCTAACGCCCCAACGGACCGTCATAATTGCGGTTTGGTATTTTTGCCTCTCTAGCGCGTATAATGTGGCCGGCTACAACCATCTCGTTCTGGTACTATTGTGCCACCTTTATGCACAAAACCAAAAAATAAAATAAAAATAAAAACACTTCGCAAAAATTTGCCACCAACTTCATTCTCGCTCTCATTCTGACTTTCAAAATATGCTAAATTAACGTGACTACCTAGAAAAACTCAGCAATATTCGTACCGTAAAGAATGAAATCTGTAAAATTGCATTTCCTCAATTTGTGTGCACTTTCCATAATACTTACTTATTTCGTAATTATTGCGGTTATTTATTTGCAAAACGCCAAACCAGCAAACCTGCTGCGGCACCGCGCTAGAACGGAGTCAAAGGATACAACAATTTTCGCTTAGTAAGTAAAGAATCCACTAAATTTTGAGATTTAAACTGATGCTACGGATTTGTGGCATGCACTGATTAGAAATTCCTTATGTAAATGCAATTGGAGACTCTCCATGGGTACTTGCTGACATCTCCTAAGTATAATCCAATTATATGTGCATCTTTGAAATTACAAATCTCTGTCTTTGATCGCCCTACCCAGCCCGCCAACATTGCAGCACTCGTATCCTCTGTGCACATCTACGTATATTTACTTGTGTCCTTGCTTGAGCGCCCATAGGGCAAAATATATCCCAAGAGTTTCCTTATTAAATTTTACTGTCTCTATGCAACCGCCATATTTGCCATCTTTTGCTGCTAAGAATCACCCACCGCCGCCAATATGTTTGCCTTTACTTCTCAGCCGCGGAACTGTACGCTTATTGTGGCTACCACTGGCTGGTTGGCGGGCTGGCTGGCGGGCTGACTGCAACTTTTAACGGAAAACACGAAAAAATACAGCGAAACGCGATATTTCTCAGAGGGAAATCTTTTCAATTACAATTCATGCAGATGGTTGTCTTTCCTCTTTTGCATACATTTAAGTTGCAGTTTTTTTTAAATATTGTTTTTGGTTTTTTTTTGTATTTCTCAGTTCACCATACTGAAATAATTTCGTCCTTATGGTGTTCCTTTCTTTGGTTTTTCTAAGGCTCTTTGGCTCTTTTTGCCGTCGTTGCTTTTTTATTTCAAGATGGGTTTTTCGTGCTTTTCCCGTTGACAAACTGCGTCCGAATTGCAAAAACAAAGAACTTCACGTTTCACGTAAATGCAGTGGCGCAGTCGCGATGCTGCCTCTAGCTTTTGGCTTGTGCCCGATGGTCCACTGAATTTTGCTTGGTAACAGCAGAAGGAAATGAAAAATCTGCTCTGGTAAATTGGACAAAAAAGGAGAACAAATGAAATGAATGCGCTAAAAATTAGTGCAATATAAAAGTATGGAATTCTTTTGAGGTTTCAAGAAAGGATCGTAGTGATAGTTAATTTGTTTGAGGTGAGCACGATTGCAGTAGAGCACAGAGTGAGATGAGTTAGTGAGTGATATATTATGTATATGTACAAAGGTACATATTAGGTACCAAACAGGTTGTACACAGTCAAAAAATGGAGGTTATTTGTTGGATGAATTTGTTGGCGGCCGCCGTAGCCGAGTGTATAGCGTGTGCGCGCTTCATTCGGTAGGTGCCAGGTTCGAATCCAGCTCGGGGCAAGTAACAAAAATCATAGAGTTTTTTCTAACAGCTGTTGCTCGGCAGGCAACGGCAAACCTCCGAGTGAATTTCTGCCATGAAAAAACTTCTCGCAAAAACATTCGCCGTTCGGATTCGGCGTAAAACTGTAGGCCCTTTAATTTGTGTTACAACATCAAGACGCACACCACAAATTGTAGGAGAAGTTTGGCCAAAATCGCTTAAGCGAATATAGCGCCAATTAAGTAAGTAAGTAAGTATTTGTTGGATGGATAAATTAAGAATAATTTTGAGATTTTTAAATAAAAATAAGAAAACTTAGACAAGAGAAAAATTAAAGAATGATTCACATACAGTCTTGCGAATTTTTGGGGCCTGCGAATATTTTCCCTTTCATGCATAATCAAAAATTCAGAATCAATTCACTTCTACTCGATATGACCAACTTTTACCTTACCGATATTTTGGCCTACTCACGGACAATAGCTTTCTTCAGGGTCCCCAAGCTGGTGTATTTTTTACTTACTTTAAAGCCAGGCTCGATGAAAACGACTGGAGAGTGCCCATTTATGGGTACAGCGGCCGAAACCATAATTTGTGGCAGGTGCTGCAAATTCTCGTATGAACTCTCTGCCAAGTAAACCCTATTGTTTTGAGAATTTACGAATTGCTCAATTTGAAGAATTTTTCATCAGAAAACGTGCTGTTTGAAATTTGACCGCTTTCGGCCAAGCAGCGCAACTCCTTCGCTCTCAAGTCAACTTGTTGCTGCTTCGGTATGAGATCATGGGCTTTTTGGGAACTTGTAATGCTTGACCTTCAGCTCATTTTTGAATATGCGTCTTTAGGTGTTTGAGCTCGCGAATAATCGATGGTTGTGATTTTCCAACTAAGTAAATATAAAGCAATTACACGATTACTTTTAAATTTCATCGCCGATAAATTTTTTTGCGTTGAGTTTTGGCAAAACGCTTCTAAACAATACTTCGAACTACCGTTTAGCAAATTTTTAGGCTGCTAATGTGAGATTGACAGCTGCGCGAACGGTTAAAATGTTCTAAGCTACTTCTGCCCGCGGCCAAAATTGCATGGTTGCAGAGCAGTACGGACTGTTTCTGTTACGGGCACCGTCGGCTCCTACGCTGGTCCGTCAGACGCGGCCTTCAGTCGGTTGGGCTTGAGGTGGATAGTGCATTGAAAACAGGCAAAGCCGTTTTTTCTTGTAATTTTTATATTCTAACCCGTTTTCAAAGCGTGCCAAATCCTTTAGTAGGTATGTTTAGGGGCTATATATTTCTCGTGTTGAAAAGTTTTCTCAATTGCTACCCCACTACACTCAATTTTAATTTCCATAAAATTCAAAACTGTAGAGTACCATAATTTATGACAAGTTCGTGTGTCTTTAGAGCCAATGATTCAATTATTAAAGGTTTGCTCGATACTGACATTACATTTTTGACACTCCCTTATCAAAGGTTGCCTTCATGTTACCTAATCAAAAAAGTTCAGGAATTTTAAATTTATATTCAAAGATAACATAGCAATATTTTTTCTGGAAATGTTGCTTTTGCCCCAATTTGCACGTAAATTTGAAGATTTAGTAACACGACGCCTTGCTAAGGGAGCCGATTTTGTCAAGACGGAGCGAGAAAACTGTTTACTGCGCAAACCTTTAATAATTGAATCATGTTTAGAACGTAGGTAGAGTAAAAATTTTGATGACTCAAAAGTCCTCCCGAAATATGTGGGTGGTGGGGTTGTGTTTAAGTCGAGTTTTAGAAAATATATGAATA
Organism: Anomoia purmunda; assembly: GCA_951828415.1. Classification (NCBI taxonomy): domain Eukaryota; kingdom Metazoa; phylum Arthropoda; class Insecta; order Diptera; family Tephritidae; genus Anomoia; species Anomoia purmunda. The sequence continues at coordinate 25,744,385 of OX639996.1, read as the reverse complement.
ACAAATAATACTTGAATTTAACAATTTTAGACAATCTTACTTTTTTAAAGTAATATTGTAAATTAACATCAACACAGTTTTTGTTTTTGTTTCCAATGTAATGTTCGCGCATCACAAATGACTAATATGCACCAAAAGTGCAAGTACGTCCGCGGACAAGGTTGTCGTTCGCGAGAAGAAAAGTGGCGTATCGAATACATCTAATATTAAGATACTCCTTGCCAAGATTTATGCTGGAAGTCGAAGTATTTGTATATATTTTTTTTTAATCAATATTCACCCAGTTGGCATTTATAAAAAAACTTCACAGACAAGGCCCTTCTAATATACCCATAGGATCCATAGGAGGTCTGAATGCGTGTTGATCTTTTATGCGGAAGTGATATTGGAAGATTTCTGCTCAAATACATTCCCGTTCACATGCAATGGTTGTCCCTGTTGACTTATTTTCTACATTCATCTGTTCATTTGTGATTCATTATGGCACCCCATTGATGTAACAACAATTAGATGATATTATATTTGCTAGAACTCTGAAAAAGATAAAATAAATATGAAAATGGTGATTTTTAAGAGCTATTTGAAATTTTAAATAAAAAAAGTGAAAAGTCGAAGCAGGCTTGTCTCTATAGACATGAGCCTTAACAGAGTCTTAAATAATATTGTCTAGTGGCGTTAAACCGCACGATCTAGGCGTCCAATTGACAGACCCCAAATGTGAATTAAATTGTACTCGGCCCTCGCCGAATAGCCGCCTCAGTAGGTCGATTAAACTGACCATAAAACGGAAGAAGCGCGCGATGCACATTCTTAACAGAGTACGCATTTTGATAATGAAGTTCGTTTGTAAGGCGATCCATTGTTAAATTATATACCAAACTGAAGATGTTCTGATAGTGACACATGGCATGATACCTGTAAGAGCTGTCAAAACCAGTGTTGCCAGAAGGAAAAAATGCTAAAAAATTACCCTCTATAACTTAAAAATCGAATTTACACCAAAAAACATTTTTATTTTTAGCCATTACAATACAATTGCTCCAGAAGGATTTCTAGAGCACTTCTTAGGAAGGCCACACGAAAGCGCTTCCCGCCAGAGTGGTAGAAATGACTACATCTCCACTTCAGATTTCCTTCTGGACTCTGCCCGTACTTGATCCACGACCGGCCTTCATGCAAGAATGATATAATACAAGGCCTTCCCGCAGCAGAATTGTAGATCTCGCCATTTGTAAAGAAGTATATGGGAGTAAGAAGAATGAATATCTTGGAATATTTCAGTGCGAAACATGTTTTAATTGTGCTAAATTGTAGAAAGATGATTTAAAGCTAGATAATTAATAAATGAGTCTGCAAAATACTAACTAAAGTGGCACTTTGCCCCCATTTGTAAAAAAAAGCTTTGCCTAGTTCCAGCTGAGAATTGTCAAAATCGGCAAACCAAAGTAGCGGTACCTCCGAAGGCGCCACCTTCTGTACTCAGTCCACCGTGGCCTTCATATCGGCCAGGTAAGCACGAAATCGCTGAGCTAAGTCGACATATTAACTGTTGTTGCTCTCCACCTTCCTTTGTTTATATTTGTACATATACTTATTATATTGTTTTTATGGTGCAATCTGTTATTCTTCATTCTTGTGTTTATTTTATATGACATGAAGACGTAGCACTAAATCTCTTCATTACTTTACTTTGGAAGGTTCAGTCTAATGCAGAGATGAATACACCAGAATCACATCTACATCTCTGTTAAATAGTAGAAGATTTGATGTTTTTTAATTGGCTTTGGTTTAAAATTCGATAACATCATTTAGGAGCATAAACTACCATGGGAGAAGAAGAGTAAGGCCGAAAAGTTCAAATCAAACTCAGTTTATTTATATTTTTTTTTAATTTAATAAAGTTGGAACTATTTACACACATTCATAAGTATGTATTTTCATATATGTGCGCGTTGGGCGTAGACTTGCATGATGCCTTAAGTCATTAAATTCAGAAGTTCACTCCTCTTCATTGTACGGCGCAAATAGAACGAGCGTATTTGACTACGGAGCACCTACGAACACGTGCTGTAAATATCTAAGTAAATATGTAAACCCAAATGGGCTAGCTGAGTTGTAAGTCACAGTCAAAAAATTGTATTTTTTATTGATGACATTGATTAAGAACCAACATTTTCGTCGAAAGCATGTAACTGCCGATAGCCTAGGCTTTACAAGTTTTTACTCGTAGAAAACTTATGTTATGAATTTTAATTTTTGCAAAACAGATTGTTTGACAGTTTCATGGTGCTTTGATGATATAAATGTGGTCACGCCTTCGACATTGCGAATCCAGTCGCAGCACAGTGTACCGCCTACTAGCATTAAAATGATCATAAATATAAGGAAAGAACAACATACAAATTTATCTATGCAGGTATGAGATTGCATGCGCCTGTGTTGCAGGTGAGCAGTTTTGCCTCATTTCAAGTTTGCCAGCAACTTAACACCATTCTGTGCGGCAGTGAAAAAAATTGCCATGTCTGTTATTAACTTTTCATAAGACAATGCGACAAATGCAATGTGGAATGCATAAGTATAATTTTTCTTACGCCTTTTCTCATAACTGGAATTTATGAATTCTTTGGACAATTAATAAATAGCAAATTCAAATTTGATTTACAATTCCTATTTAGTACATTGACATAAACGGCGAGCAGTAACTGCAAACGCCTTCTTCTCTATCCGCTGGCCCATTTTACCTCTCTGTTGTCCCTCCGCATCGTATGGAAATGGTTGTGAGACATGCAGGGCCGCTAAATAACAGCTATGATAAATTTATGAACGCGGTCGGTAAAATAACATGTGGCAAAAACAACAATGGCTGTTAAAATCAGTGGCGTAGTCAGGGGGATTAGGGGACTGATTTCCGCTTTCATTGGTGAACAAGAATTTTGTATACCTTTCACGAAGAATAAAAGGTATTTATTATAACTTCGGTTCGATGTTTGAAAGTATAAGATGAATAGGAGATAGACCGATAAGAGTTAGACCTATAAAACTGTTTATTTGGTTGCATGTTATTTTATATTACAAAAGAAAATAGTATTTTGAAAACGAATATTTTTATTCTAAAAAGGCAGTAATAAACTTAAAATCATTTTTATTTTATTTATGATATTTAGGTATGAAAGCAACTGGTTAAAAGTAGAGTAAGCATATAGAATAAATTTCGGAACAGCGTCATCAAAAAAAAAAACATTCTCTAAAATCAGCGGTAATTTGTAGTCTCTTTAAACTTTAATTTTATTATTCTTAAATTTAATAGGCTACACAACTGAATTCTGAACAAACAATTTTTTAATTTCTATGCAAATTTGTTGGATTGTTTTACATTTGAATAATATTCGGAACTTGGATTTGCGCGGGTTTTATTATAGAATGAACAATCTACACCTATTATATAAAATTTATTATATGGATAATGCTTTTGTAACTCCGTGAGTCTCAAAGTACTGAAGCGATTTTAATATTTATTTTTTAAAAGTAAACATTCAATATGCACGTTAGGGTGGGTCATACTCCAAACAAAAAGAGTGTACTGGTTCTCCATCGGAGTTATAAAATTCATTATATTTTAAAACATCAACTAAATCATTTCGCCATAATATTAAAATTAAGGTAATTAAATAAAAATAGTTTTTAAAAATCTTTTTTCAGAAAAATCACCTCCAAAGCTTACAAGTTTTGAATAGAAATATTTAAAAATTTGTTCAGTAGGATCTTAATAATTAAATTTTGGATGCTGTCATTTTTCTATTTTGAAAGATTGGTTTAAGAAAAACTAGAATAACTTGGTGTAAATAATCCCACAACATTTTTTAACATTTTTAACCGCACCTTTTAAGAGTTCATAGTTTTTTAATTTCAATTGGTTACTTTGAAAAAAAAAGAAACATTAAAAAACTATTTTTATTTATAAAAAACTCCATTTGTGGAGATATTTTTACCTTGATCCAGTTCATCTAAATCTATATTTTTCGATACAAAACGAGCCTTATAATTCCGATGGAAAATCCACACCTTTTTTTTGGTTAGACACCCTAATGTACATATGCATGTCAATTTTTTGAACCAAATTTTTTTTTAAAATAAATTATTCCACTACATACACAAATATATAAAATTTAATACGTTATACTTTTTGAGGCGTAAAAACTACACCGGGTATTTGCTAATATTTTTTATAAAAAATAGTTAGAGTTAAATAGAGAAAAAATAATAGTCACAACTCGTCATTATAATTATGACATGGGCTATATGCAATACGCTCTTGTTTTCGAACTATTTCAGACTCAAAGCAGCTAACTAAAGTAAATTAAAAAACTAAGTGCATATAATTATAGTTTTGTGTCTACCTAAGCTTCCGGTATGTGTACAGAAAAAAATATGCAAATATTTTTATTTATCTCGTTTCTTTTCTCGAAATATTTTCTCATACAAAACCCGGTAGAATTAGGCGACGTGAACGATTAGAGGATGTAGAAAAATCATAGGACTTTCCCAATAGCGTGTCGAGATGGAACAACAAAAATCTAAAATTTCCATATACGGGTTGCTGTATTATTATATTTTCACCTTATTTCTGATTATAAAAATTTCTTTATGTTGAACATAAGGCAAGAAGAAACTTAATACAAATTATGATAAATGTTTCTGCAATTTGTATGCCACTTAAAATTAAAAATGTTAAAAATCCTTTACATTTTCCTTTTTCTGGAAAATGTGTACTAAGTTTAAACACAAAATACTTTCACTTTAAATAATGCTGATATATTTTAATACAATATATATTTTAGTTCATAAATATCATGGGAAAAATATGCAATTAACCTTTCTGGATGGAAATGCAACATTTACTAAATAATAGGATTACTTATGAGGTTTTTATAAACTTTGTTTTCGGTGGGTCACGGATTTGATGAGTTTGTACAACCAATTATCCCAAAACTGAATTAAAACAATTAGTATCAGTCAATTTTTATTCAAGTAAAAATACCCGCCCAAACTCGTTCAATTAAACATTTATGCTATTCCCACATAACTGCTTTTTCACCTATTATCTGTGAATTAATATGCTACAACAAAAAAAAAAAATGGTGTCAATAAATAATTAACAAAACCATTCACATCATTACCATATTTTATTTACTACAACTTATAAAATTAATCATATTTGTTAACGTACATTTTTCATAGCTTTCAATTACGGCTATAACGGGCTACATATGTATTATTAATGGTTTTAAATTTGAATCACCCATGCGGAGGACCAACTTTTTGCTCTGTACACTTTTTTCAAACATGATGAACTATTGGCACACTCCCTTTTCGTGATATATCCATTTAGTTGTTTGCTCTTTTTTTATAATAAAGTTAACAAGTCAATTAAATAGACACAACTCAAGTCAATATCAGTAGAGTAGGTACGGTTCGTGCTTAATGAGTAACCTCAAAATTGGCAGACGCTTGCACCAAAAACTGACAAATCCAAGCACTGAGCAAAATTTACAAGTGCTGATGGCAAAAAATGACATAAGCCTATTAACATTTTTTTTAACAATTGCGTTTTTTTCAGCACATCTCGCTACAATGATGAACTGTCAAAGGCCTTCTGTGCACGGAATATTGACTTTTTTCATTCATTTATTCATTCATTCATTTACTACTCACTCACCCCTCAGTATAATTTGTTACCCTCATTTATTTTTTTTCTAACTGTTAAAAAGGCATGCAGAAAAAACATTATTGTGGCACGACCCCTTCAGCGAGGTTTCAGTGTTGCCTGATCTCTCTTCATGCCGTTAATCTGTTGTGATCGATCAATTGTGGTCGATCACTTTCTCTTTACCATTGATTGATGATTGAGGTGAATGTAGGCACTCATTGAAAGCATTTTGATTGGTTTAATGGGGCGTTAAGGGTTTAGACATTTTATTGTTCGATATTGTTCAATTTTTTTGTGGTAAGTGAGAACTAAATAGCTGGCGATTATGTGAGAAGGGTTTTTTCTTTAAGATAATGATTGTATTGCAGAGTAAAGTTTGACATAAGTTGGGTGGGCAAGGTTGGATAATTTTTTCCATTACACTTTGTGCTAAGTTGCATTTTGAAAAGTGTCAATTTTTTGATTTTGTTATTGCCAATTGGAAATCTTATTGTTGAATTTGTCTGATATGATAGAATATGATTGATGTGAAATTCGGTGGAGTAATTTGGCTGTGACGTAACAACTGATTTACCGGTGGAGAGAACTGAGAGGAAACACGTTGATATAGTATGTTAAGATGACATGTTAGAAAGAATACACACGATTGAGAGAATGCATACATATTCGGTGTTTGTAAACAAATTTTGTTTTAGGGTTAGCAGTACCACAATCTGCGCCACATTCTATATTATTTTCCGCATGGAGTCATTTAATATTCTAAACAAATACGTAAGTCGTTCCACGGGTAATATTTTGAAAAAAGGTTATTGGTAAAATTAGATGGACCAATGTGGCATTTATTTAAACCATGCTGTTTAAACCTTACAGCTAAGGAGAGGAATGTAGTAAAACGAACTCATCTCCTCAGCCTTCTTACAGACGTGGAAAAATGATTTTAAATATTAAAAATCTCACCTCAGGAATTCCTATTGAACAACGACAGGCTCTAAAAAGTGTCACTTGTCACTTTGTTAACCTAAGAATTCTCACCTGACCGACCACAGTATACCACAAGTTGAAAATAACTTTTTTTTGTCGTGGTCTATTAAAGAAGCCTCGTGCATAACCCGACTAATTTGAACTGCTATCGGAGTAGAAATTGAGACGCAGCAATTAGCAGCCATGCATTTTAGAGAAATAAAATATAAATATAATATATTATTAACTACAAAGAATAAATTTGAGATTAATGTAGAGTTCCGAACAGTAATTCTTCCATCCAACTTTGACTCATCTTTGAATACGTTCAGTAGTTTTTTGTCTCCGATACTCAGATATGGAAGCTTTAAATAAAAATGGGGCTTGGTTCCCAAAGTTTTAGATTCGTATTTCAAAAAGAAATTACAAAGATGTTTAGAGAAGAATTGTGTGGCTAAGTTCCAAAAATGTAGTGGAAAATTTCTTGAGAATAAACAAATTTTTAACTACAATTAATTAGTATGCTACGAATTTCAGAAATGTTGGTTGCTTCGTGTAATTGAAGCTAGATTATTTAGATAAGGTTCTCACGTGCATTTCTTTTCAAAAAATCTTTTCGTTCGCTAGATTCCAAAGAAATGGAACGTCGATATATTGGAACGTGGATTGAAAATATGGTGACAGATTACTGCTGGACGCTAAAAAGCGACGCGAAGGAAAGACAAATTTTTCATCGATGATTTCAAACTAAAAGAGTGCGTTGTTACCACGATTTTTTTTTAGATGTCTCATAACTATGGATCAATCTCGCAATTTTGACTTTGAATTCGGAAAAACTCTAGCTCAGTGTCTGGGCCAAAACTTGTTTTTTACTGTGCGCGTATTGGTATTGGTATTTTTTAAACACAATAAAATTTTCAGAATAAGGAAAAGCTTCTCATGGCCGTTTTATATCAAACGAAAATTTATTTCGGTATGGCAGAATATATACAACACTATCTAAACATTCTTATGGAATTTTCGTTAATTTTTAAATTTAATTTATTTGGTTTGTGTTATAGAATGAACAATAAATGTAGGCCTGAGGTAGAAAAGGTAAAGAGCAAGTGGTGTCATAACTAAGCACTACAAAATACTTATTCTCAAGTTTTGATTATTGATTTTTCCTTAATTAATTCTGATTATTTTTTTAATTTCATTTCATTCTACCAAAATCCATGTCACAACTTTGTTAAATTTAATAGAGTTCAAGATTGAAGTAGCTGCAAATTACCGTTGATTTTTCAAATTTTTTTTGTGGGCACTCTTCCACAAATTCGTCCCTATAATACATGCTCCGATTTGCCAAAAATCAAACATAACTTGTATCCACTTAAAATTTGCGGTTTGCTATGCTGAAATTGAATAGGATATATAACTAAAACTTAAATTATTTTTTTGAACTTAGATCTAAAAGTTGTTTGTTGTAGAATGAACTACATTTTTTATTAAAAATCAAGTTAAATAAAGAAAAAATAATAATCAAAACTTGCCAATACGCTTTAGATAGACGTGCACAATATATGAGAACCAGCATTTAAGTTGTTAAGTACTCAAAGAATCAAAAGCATATTACTCATCATCAGTAAGAATTATTTAATAACTGATTCAGTGGATCCGATGGATTCAGCCTTGAAAATACGAACGGAAAAAGGACTTTTGAAAAAATCAGGGGAGAAGGCTTGAATACATTTGGAGTTTCAGATGGCGGACGTTAGTTAGCACACAAAAAAAAAACGAATTTACAATAAGTACTGACGCGCATTTTAAAAAAGGAAGTTGTGAAACTTTCAATTGATGTTTCAGAACCAGTTTACGTTTGGCTCTTGATTCCATAGCATTTCCCTACATACACGTGAATATTCTCTCATTTTCCCCTATTCATATTCATCGTTTCTACTGTAATCTAATTCAGAACACGGCTTGTCAAAATCTTGACATTTCTGATTCGCTGCGCCTTAGATTTCCATATTGTTCCTAAGTATTTACATAAGTATGTATGTAAATTAAATGTTACACATACATTTATTTGAAAATATGTACATTATATAAATACACACTTACTTACATACCTGTGTATTTATATTATATTCAGGCGTAAACTAAAAAAAAAATCAAAATGCAACATAAATCCATTTGACTTTATCTGGCATTCAAATCGAGCATTTCTAAAATTTGTAAGCAAAAAAAGTGCTTTTTATTAGAAAAAGTATTAAAAAAAAAGTGATAAGTAAAAAAAAACAAATTTTCTACAGCTTCAAATGCGTTTTGTGACTGTTACTTTTTTTTTTACACATGTATGTATATACGAAATTGTGGCACAAGGGGTGGGCTACATTAATGGGCATATAAAAAACGGTAGCCACCCCTCACGGATGGTAGTGGTGATGACGATGATGATGATTGTTCTTGGGTTCTTGGGTGGTGGTGCTAACTCCATGGATTAGTTTGTCGTCAAGTAGAACATCAACAAAAAGTACAAAAAAAAACAAAAAATTTTGGGCAAAAAATTGTTTAATTGTTAAAAGTAAGTATTTCTAGCGGATGAAAAAAAAAACGAGTTAGTGTCAGAACTGCTGCGAATTGCTGACGGCTTGTTATGTTGTTATTTTAATTCAGAATTTTCGGGCATTGTGCTCTACATTCAGTTTTTTTCCATATGCACGCTCATAATTTCCGGGTTAATTTTAATGAAATTTTTCAAAGTTTTTTTACCAACAATATTTTTTTTCAATTTTCATTTCATGCTCCCATGCTGACATATTTCGGCATTGTCTAACAGGCAGAACAAAAAATGAACCCAGAAGGATGCAGACAATATGTGGCAATGCTGCTGGAGTTTGTGTAGTTATAATGTAACAGCGTGTATCTGCTTCAAAAGGTGTCGACAAAAAAGTATTACGCTCTATAAATCTTAATGGAAATACAGATGTGCGTTTTAACGGTAGATAAACTTCTAAAAGCTGGGAAATTATGGTAAACAAAAATGATTTCTGCTGGCTTTTGGGTAACAGGGTCTATTGAATATTTAAAGTCTAGTTCTTGATTTATTATAATTTCTGGCAGTTTAAAACAACATCAATAAAAGTACACAAGTTCATAGGCAAATACTAATACAACTCTGTAACCCATGTTTACTAAGCGACGCATTTTAGCCGTATTAGTTTTGTTGGGATACCAAATTCAGACATTGCGGCAAATAGGGAGTTTCTTTTCGTGGTACCGAAAGCGGATGTGAAGTCGACAAAAATATGGTGTGTGTCTATTCTTCATTCTCGGGTCTTTTCCAAGATTTGGCGTATCGCAAATATTTGGTCGATGGTAGATTTGTCAGGTCTTAAGCCTGATAAGGTCCAATTACTTCCTTCAGGGTGGGCTTCAGTCGTTCATGCAATGCGCTCGAAAGAACTTTATATGCTATGCTAAGGAAGCTGATCCCGTGGTAGGTGGCGCATATTACGGATCGCCCTTTTGTGGATTGGGCAGAGTACACTTAAATTTCAATCAGCTGGTATGCGTTCGTCCCACCATATTTTAGCCGCACATTGCCGTTCGAGTTTCGTCCAGATCGGGTAACGGTATTTCAACTCCCACTTCAATGATTGAAGGTTCGGGCTAATCATCTTCGATGTTTTCCGCGGCACTACTATTAAGTAGCTTGAAAAAGTGCTCCGTCCACTGTTTGAGTGTACTCTGGATTTTGGTCATCAGGTCGCCGTTTTCATTCTCACAGGAAATTGTTCTGGTCTTGAAACATTCAGTAAGCCACCGTACCTTCTGATAGAATTTTCGGGCGTTTTTACAATCGGCTAGCATCTCAAGCCTCGCTTCCTTCGTCAATTCTCGATATCTTTCCCGCTCAGTTTGCGTGGCGAAAAGTTGAAAAACCTCGCTTTGATGCGGATTGATGCGAGACGTTCGTACACTGGGGTGAACGGCAGTACCTGGTGGCGCAATCTCTCTCCCAGCACAAATACTAACCCGAATTTGGTCTCCATTACATCGCAGCTGTAGTAGTCGTTGCAAGATCCGATCCTCTTCACTACTTGCCCCATCGCATCTCTTGGATGACATCCACCAGCCGGGCAGATGCATCTTCCCAATTGAGGGTCCGGACATTCCAGGTGCATGCCCTTAAATCATAATCCTTTAAACGTTTGCCGTGGTCGTCATCGGAATAGGGGGTCTCATCCGAGGCTTTTTGATGCAATTATTCATTGGATGCTGTTTTTACGTGGCGGGCACAAAGCCCAGCGCACAACCAGATTCGGGCGCATTTTTAGTTTTGGACACATTTATATGCATGTATAGCGAGCGGCTTGCTCCCAGTCAATCGTTCATGTGTAATAAAATTAATTAAATTTAATAGCATGGTGTATTCACACAATTTATAAACTGGTGTATAAAAGGAGTAAGTATTTGATTTGCTAATTTTCGAATATTCTTTCCAGCCAACCAAAGCTACATAGATAAAATGGCTACACTTCAGTTTCTTTAACCTCCACTGAGTTTCGGCCAACCATTGCAAATATTTCCTCATAATTAAAATGCACCTTGTCCACACTTCAAAAAGCAAACCAGCGAACAAATTCGCAGTAATTCCAAATAAGAAGCTCATTGAGACAATCTCAAACCTCACACGTCGACATACATACATATCTTCCTCGCAATACACAGAGATAAATTAATATTTGTTGATAGAAATTTTAGATAAAATTGCAGAGTATTGAAATATGTAGCTATCTACATATATTGGAGAACCAGAAAAAGTTGACCCAGATAATAAAATGAACTTGTTTCTGCGGTACCTGTCTGTCTTTTCAAAAAAATATAAAAAAACAAACCATTCTTCTACAAAAATATCTTAGCTTTCTTCATCGCACCAGAACCGGACCAATGAAAAACAAATCTTCTCTGGGACCTAAATGGTAACATTGTTTTATCTTGGCAATGCACACTGGAAGGAGTTACCATTTTCTTTGTCATAAATTAGAAACTTTTATGATAATATACTTGGCGGACTGACAGCAGAGCTATTCAAGTGGGGGACGAGGGGATGAAAAAGTGGATGCCTCAGCTCAGTTGTAAAATACCATCTGATTGCAATTTAAGTGTACTCTGCCCAATCCACAAAAAGGGCGGTCCTGCACTATGCGCCAACTACCGTGGGATCAGCCTCCTTAGCATAGCATATAAGGTTATGTATTGTGTGAACGACATAAGTCCACCGTGAGCGAACCAGGACCTGGCAAATCTACAATCGACCAAATATTTACGATACGCCAAATCTTGTAAAAGACCCGTGAAAGAAGAATATACCATTTTTTGCCGAATTCAAATCCGCTTTCGATAGCACAAGAAGAAAAAGCCTATTTGTCACAATGTCTGAATTTGGTATCCTAAGACGGCTATGTAAAACAGCGTTGAGCAACACTGCCAGCTCAAACCAAACGAGATTTCAGACAGGGTTCAGGCACCATAATTTAAAAGAGCGGCCTCAACAATCACGTCGCTACTTCTGCCATTTTCAAATTGGATTAAGAAGCGAAAAGTATGGGTCTGGAGGTGAACGAGGGGGAATCTAAGTAAGTCAAATAAATAGTCAGCGCATGTGCGTCTTGGCTGCCGCATCACTGTTGGCAATTACAATTTCAAAAAAATGGAATACTGTGTTTATCTGGAACCGGGATTAACACCATAATTTCCGCCTCGAAATGTAATGTAAAATCTCTCTTGCCAACAAGTAATACTTTGGGCTGAGTAAGCAACTGCCGAGTAAAGCCCTCCCTCAACGAACCAAAACTACACTCTATAAGTCTCTCATCATGGCCCTGCTACCATATGGCGCTGAACCATGTCCATTGGCATCGGATGAGACGACCTTGGAGTGCTCAAGAGAAAGATTCTTCGAAAGATTTATGGACCTCTACGATTTTGCGAAGGGAAAACCGTAGACGGTGGAACTATGAGCTGCATGACTTTTACCGCGACATAGACATAGTACAGCGAATTAAAATACAGCGGCTACATACGTTGGCTCGGACATATCGTGCGATTAGACGAAAATGCTCCAGCCCTGAAAGTATTCAACGCGGTACCAGCTGGTGGTTGTAGAGGAAGAGGACAGCGTCGTCTGGTGGAAAATCACTTGACGTCACTTGGTATTTCCAATTGGCGCTAGTTAGCAGGAGGAAGGAGCGACTGGCGCAATTCGTTGAAATCAACCAATTAAGTACGTAAATAAGTAAATAACTAGAGCAAGGAAAAACGCACTGAAAATCAAATTGAAAGCCCTTATGTATTAAAACTTAAAAAGGTACACTAGTCACGGACCTTTTGAATTTCAATTATTGGAGGAAAATGATCCAGCTTTCAATGGACTTGAATCCACTTGTTGTCTCCGTTGACGCTATTTAGCAAACCAAAGGGCCGACTGGCGTGTTACATTGGAGTCGGCCAAAATCGCCTAGGCGGTTATAGCGACAATTAAGAAGAAGAAGAAGTAACTGGAAGCGAAAATGCGATGAAATTGATTTTTCTTCGGTTTTAAACACAAAAACATCGACGATCTTACTATTTTTAATATTAAATATCTCACAACGCGGTATGACAACACAGTGCAACAATAAAAATCATGACAATTCGTGGGAGAAAAATAATTACATGCCGAGTGGATTAGCTGGTTGGTGTGGAGCTTTGGCGTAAATTAAACAAGCCTATGACGGCATGTAAAAAAAAAAAACAACAACCAGAAGAAAAACAAATAAATAAACGTAAAAAAGCGAACGCAACTGCAATTAAGACTTGGTGGTTTTCGCAACTAAAGGATAGTTACAGTTAGTGATAAACCAAATGGAATGACGTTCACTAGCTGATTGTCAGGGAAATAAGCCTAACGAGCCATTGCAAAGCCTCTGGAGACCAGCACTTTGTTTATATGTATGTGTGGACATGATTGTTGGAGATTCGCGCCGACGGCGCTACGAATTCTCTTATAACAGTCCATGCCGCCGCCGTCGCCGCCGCCGCCGCAACCAGCCAACTTACTGTCGGCGCGTTTGTTACTTTGTCTGCCCGACTGAAACATAATTAAAATTGCGTTGAATAAAATTGCAAGAAATGAATTAAACATTTTCAAGCCGAATCGCACATTCACACGCTACTCAGCGCAAATAAGCGGCGCTTAGGTTTTGTTTGTCCTTTTGCAACAGCGAGGAAATATGTAACGCGAGTGGTAGAGTGAGGAGACTAGCGAACGGTAAATACCAGCGGGACATCTTCAACAGGAAATAAAAAATTAATGGCAGAACATGTTGAGCACCGTACTCTGCACCACGAACGAGCGCAACGGCGGACGCACAGTGTGGGTGCGAGGTCAAGGATGTCATTTTTCTGTTTCTATTACCATTTCCATTTGCAAAAACTTACTTTAGAGAGTTGCAGAGCAAATGCAAATGCTAAATTCATGCTCACAGCTTTGCGATGTGAGCTGATGATATAAACGCACTTTGCCACCAAATAATGATGTGCGACGACACGTAATAAATGCAGCCGATACTTATTACATAGAAAGTCTGTAAGTACACGGACGAATGACTATAAAAAATAAAAATAAAAATAAAAATATTGTATATTGCAATGCAAATAGGCCAACATTATAACGTTTCATATGCAATAAATACACGAGTGACACGAGTCAACATATTTACGAATAGACACACACTCACTCAGATACATACTTATTCGCGATGTGGGATTTGGGAGGCGGCATATTTCACATACACGAGGTACATCTGTTTTGCTAAAGAGGTGGCAACATTTCAAGGAGCATTCAACACTAACATATGTACATACATATATGTATATATATGCATTGATACGAGTACATTCGGCTTGCGTGGACATTTATGAATACACGTAGGTGCAAGAGCGTATGTGTGTGTGTGTGATTCGCTGCTGGCTATGTTCAAGTGGCATATTATTGCTGCTGCTGTTGCTGCTGCTGCTGCTGCTGCTGCTGCTGCAATGTAAGCCTATCTATCTACAAATGCATCTATGGAACACACCGCAAAAGATGTGCCGGCTTCACCTCATTGCATCTGTATTTGCCCCACCGCCGCAGATACTTGAACCTCGAACCCCGTACCACCTTGTACCGCTACGTTTCTCTCATACTGCATGCATTCTGAGCATTTGTGCAACGACTAGAAAAAAATTACAGAAAAATGTGAATGGTTTATAATGAACCTCCTTCCAGAATCAACACTCACTTACATAGGTACATACATACATATACGAGTATAATTGTCGATAGCCAAGTAAACCAAATCAAAGGTAAAATAGTTTTTGAAAAGTTTTCATGCAATTTACTGGCTTTTATGCCACCTGTAGTGCGTTTCACTAACTTATTTTAACAATATTCCCTCTGGTTAACTCATCTTAACGAAAATTTTAACAATGTTGCTATTCAGTAGCGAATTTTTTAACGATTTTCCCTATCGCCAAATCAACTGTTGTCGATAGCTAGCCGATTATCGAAAACTAAACGACAACAAATTTGATGTTGTTAACTCTAACGAGAAAAGAAAAATTCGTGATTTCAACTTAAATAAAAGATAAATTTAAAATTCGGAGATTTGTTTTCTGCAAATTAAAAGAGGAACATTAAATAATGTCGCTTGAATAATTGGCATATGATTTATCATGAGGTGACTAAGAAGTAAGCGCTCGAACAGTGGATCGACGTTTACTACGGGATGTCGACAATCTCTTTCATTTGAATGCAATAGAATTTCAGAAGCTGTACCGGTTGACTCCAGACTTGGCTGAAGACCTAATTTCTCAATTTGATAGGCATCCTATGAATCAAGTAAAGCTGCTAAAGAAATGTTTGCTTCAGTGTCGTCAACTTTTGTGGGAGGCACTATTGGAACCGTCAATTGCACTCATGTATCAATTTTGGAGCCAAAGAATCATAAGCAAACTTTTGTCAACCAACATATCTACCATTCAATTTTATGTGCAAATAGTAAAAAGAAAATTTTATCAAGGATTCAAGTATAAAAACAGAAATATAGTCTATTTTTAATATATATGTAGATAAATGATCCTAACTAAAAATTTTAAACATAAAACCTAAATACCCTGGAGCACAACACGATTCATAATGGAATCGAATTTTAAAAATGAAAACCATGGCATATTTGCAAGCGATTTAGGATATTCCTTGGAGTCGAGTTGATGACTCTTCTACCAAACCAGAGGAGATCCCGATATTCTTCTACAATGGAACAATTATAAATAAAAATTAAATATAAATTAAAGTAATTATTATAAATATTATTACTTTAATCAAATATAATAAATACGCGCTACAATCTACTTATATTCGACAGCAAGCATTCATTTGTTAGTTTTCTATTCCTTTTTGTGTGCTTTCGTCCCTTTTTGCATTTAATTTTACCAAGATGTTACTCTTTAATACTTTGAATAAATACAATGATCGTTAGTGCAAACGACAAATATTTTCGACAAAAATTGCGATTGTCGGATCGTTTAAAGTTTGTGAATCGCACTACTGGAAGTCACACCGATAAATATATATTTAATAATATTTAATAATATATTCAATAATAACTAAAATAACACCGACAAATAATATTTAATAATATCTAAAAATCACCGGGAGATGTTGTTCTGCCTACACTTATTTTCGACTCATTCTTTGTTGTATTATTTCACATGCGTCAACTAAACCAGCTCCAAACTTTAGTATTCATACGTGGTGGTCAAGTTCCAAAAGGATTTGGTTGTACCACATTCTATATTTATTCTACGCGGTGTACATTTTCAACGTTTTTTTTTTTATCAAAAATGCACTTTGGCCTTTCTCGAGTTCTTTTATTAAAGTCACACGCCTATAGGATGAACTTTCTTCCTTAAACTGGATACGTTTTCCATCTTCACTAACCGCACTTTTATGAAACCTCTTCTTTAATAAGTGACCAAAAAACGGTGTTGATTCAAATGTTCCTCAAAAATTTCTCTCGTTAAATATTTTCATTTCGAAGACAAAAAAAGTGTTCCAAGTAGATTTATATGTAGTTAGGTTATTCACGAGATATCGTAATGTGTCATAAAGTCATATACATATGTAATCATGAAATTTTAAAGTAGCTTAATATTTATTATCTCTTATTGTTGGATTGCTCATTTTGTGAAGCTTTATAGTTTTGCGTTACGACATCTTGTGAATTCCTTTAGCATATAAAAAATCAATGGAAATAACAGCATTTGGAGTAGGTTTAGTGAAGTATCAAAAAAAAAAAAATTGCGGAAATTGTTCTATAGTGTAATCAACCAGTCCAGTCTCTCCCTTAAATCGTTCTATTTAATCGCCGGGCAGCGTGCTGTTTTTTCCATTGTCATATATCCGTGATTTTTTTTCTCGTTTCGATACATCGAAATTTTTATTGAAAGTTCTCAAAATATCAATTTATCGATGCGCATAGAGTTTTCTAACTTTATGGAAATAAAAAAAGAACCAATAAAAGCAAAAGCGATTAATCCAAGCACCACACAAGGATACTAACAAAAGTTGGTTAAGTTGCATGGAAAAGACGTACTTAAATACTTGTAGTTTATTATTTTGTATCTTATTTTTTTATCTTTCCACATAAAAACCATTAATTTAAATATATTACATTAATTTGCAAATCCAAATGTTCAAAATAGTTATCAAAATCACGTAAGTTCTACATTAACCGCATAAATTAACTCTATATATAGCTATGGAAGACTATCCCCTCAAACTTCTTCTTTATTTTTCGAAATAATAACACTGTCCTACACCAAAAATATGTAGGGGCTCTCATATGGATTTTTGGTTTCGTCATGGCCCATAAAACACTTCCTCATTTGCGGTTTTTCTCCATCACTTCGTTTTTAAATTTTCTGCGTAGAAATATAATACAACTCTGAAATTCTTAAAATTACAACTTCGAGATGCTATAACTTTCTTGTTTCTTGATCGAATTCAATTTTCTGATGATTTTTCATTTTGTAGCACTGTGTAATTAAATGATAAATATGGGACCGGTCAAATTTCTTCGTTGCCAGAAAGCGCACCAAAGCTACTTGTCGTTTCAGGAACAGGTGCATTATAATTATCGGTGTGTAAAAAGCAGGGGAGCAGTTCCTGTTATATCCCAAGCCATTTCATATACCATTTAAGCTGGTAAGCTATTTTAATATACCATTTTGGAGTTATTGTCTGCCCAGCATCTGTGGAGTAAGCCGAGATCATCACTTTCGTAGCCGACTTCTATTCTCTTGGTTTAATAAATGCATTTGCATTTTGTGCGCTTCATGCCATTGAATTTGGCTTAGTTTCAGGGTCATTCTTATACAACTAAGATTTGTTTCCTATCGCGATCATATTAAAGTTGGAAGTGGCTTCGTTTTCGAACTTTCTTAGAAAATATTGACTAAAACGGAAATTGGACCTTATTTCTGACTCACATTCAAAATTCGTGCGATCCTTCGAATAGATTTCTTCGTGTACTTTATATCAATCGGCAATATTCCCGATAGTACCATAAAATTAAAGCCCCATTCACTAACTATCAATTCTTGTGTCACTCGTGAGTCTTCGTACATTTTTGCCTTCCAACTGTGTTTGGTCATCCTTCTCGCGGCTCGTTCTGCAAATGGTTTGAAGGGCTGGTGGGCCCATTTTATATGTAGTTTGCAATTTATTGAAAACTTCCACGAGTTGACGTCGAAATATGTAAGGATTCGGGGTAGGGAGTTTTCTGTTGCTTTGGTGGAGGAGTTTTCATCGAACTTTCCTTATGTAATTTTCAGTTTTCTCGTCGCCATTTCTACTGATTTAAAAAAAAAATCAAAACGAAACATCGCACTACAAACGTGGATAATTGTTTGGATTTTTCAAAAACATATTAATTGTTTTCAATTTAATGAACTTAGTACCTTTATTATGCTTCCCATAACTTGTTTTCACGATTTTGCAGCAACGGAGAAGTTTGTGCAGCGTGTTACTATTTACAGGTCTATTCTGCACAAAAAACTGTCGTTACCGGTAACAAAACGCTCTTATAACTTTCGTATCCATATTGTATTCTGTTTACATTTATTATCGGTGAATTTTGTTACCACCATAATAGGTGGTAACAACGTGGTAATAGCGACAGAATATGTACATGCTTATTACCTTTTTTCAGTTAGAAACGCATGCTCCACACATTTTTAGCATCGGCGTGGGTAAAACAGTTAAAAGTTTTAATAATACAACTTCAATCCTATTTACAGTTCCCCGTGAAGCAGGCAATATCTGGCATAAGTGGTTACAACTTTCAGTAATAAAATTTACAGCTAACAAGATGTTCGGTAATTTGTAGAATATCCCCTTTAAGGGCCTTTGAAAAGAGTCTTTCTGAAGGACCCGAAGCACAGACTAAGATTGGAAACTCGAATTTATGTGCATAAAAAAATCACCGATGCATTGACCATTTATGACCGATGGTTTTGTCGAAATCCCTATTCAAAAGAGAGTTCAACATCAGATACAGTTCCTGCGCTTCTGAGTATTAACTTTCAAAAGGTAAATAAGGATTCGCTTTATTTTTCAAGGTTCAGAGAATTGTCTTGCATGGAACCTCAAGTTCTAAATTCTTCGGCTTCTATAAGAATCAATCGAATTAGCCGCATCCCCCTCATTTGGTTTGATGGGGGTTTTGTCTGACTGACTGCATATATGGATGTATATATGTATGTGAATCATTTGTGTGCCGTACATATTTATGTATTGTCAAGTATATGCATCATACTTGGCGCATTTTTATGCATTCCCCCAGCAAAGGATTTCTTTAAGCGCCCACCACAACCCACACACACGGACTGATTTTTATACAACCGTTACGAATTGGCATTGGATTTACATAGTTATTTTTCTACTTACTTTGTATGTTCTTTACAACAAAGAAGTGTGGAGAAAAGCGTATGCATTCACCTTCTCAATGATGCGGATGGTGGTCTCGCCTCGCGGTAGGAGTGCAGTCAGGTTGCAACAAAGAAGCGGCTTTGTTATGCTGACTTTGCGGCACTAAAATTGCATAGCCGCTCGCTTAATGGGATGTCTGTTGAAGTACTCAGTCACTATAATTACTTTTTGCAACATTATTACTACAGTCAATGATGATCTATTTATCCGATGCCATCGAGAAGTGTTGGTGGGTTGATGAATGAATGGTGGCTTGCGTGCGTGCGTTGTTAGTTGGACGCTGCGCTTTGCTGACGTGGTAAATAAAGTGAAGGCATTAATGCCATTAAGTTATGGTGGCTCAATGAATTTTAAATTCACATATTCACATATTCAAACGTTAATATATTGTATGAAAACTCATAACGCCTTTGTAAGTAAGACCTATTAAGTATGTAAAAGAAAAATCCATACAATACTCGCAATAAATGAATAATTCTGTAAGGCTGCACGCACAAGCAGATTTGAACAATACGTTGACACTTGTACGCATACATATAAATTCATATGTAAATATAAAGCTAATTAGAAGTTGAAAAAGTTCAGTGAATAAAACAAAGCAACAGATATACTATGTACATACATATGTACACGTAAATATATCTGCGGCTACAGAGCATAACAGCTAAAGCTTAGTATGCAGATATCAAGAAAAACTAAAAATTCATATAAAAATATGCTCATGTAATGAAAAATAAATATGTTATATACGTTTGCCGCTCTCAAGAAATAAATGCTCGTACATTTCTTTTTCAAGGTAATATTTCTTGAGATTTCTCTTGAGAGCTGAAAACTAAGTCTAATGTGTTTTTCAACACTTCTCAAATACCACTTTAATTGCAAATTTCATAATTAAATTAATGTATGCTAGATTAAATTAATATTCCTATATTTAACCTGGATTATAGCATTTAAGCATAAGTCAATAAGTAGGTTAGGTTATGCGGCTGTCCCAACAAGAGGCCACACATAGACCAAGTAGGTCCTTTGTGTTACCGATGAAACTTCTTGGCTAACTGAGGCAGGTTCTTTGGGCATTTGTCGGCGGCCGACAGCAAATCATGCAGTCGTGCTTCGCCTACGTTTCATCCTGCTTCATCTATTTCCTACATATTTTATCCCTTACCAGACCCAATTTAGCGGTATGCGCCGCCAAGAGCCAATGGCCTGCCAATAACCCCACTAAGAATCTGGGGTCCTCTCTTTTCAGGGAGAGTAAAAAGCTCATGAGCATAGTGTCATATGATTTGCACATGATTTTCGCAATCCCACAGCTCTGCGTTTGCTTCTTCTAGATAGACACTATCTTTGGCAAAGTCGTCTGCCTTTCATTTCCTTCTACACCCTTACGTCCCGGGACCGAATAAAGGTGCACGGTTTTGGACACAGCCAACCTGTCCAAAGCTTCTTTACAGTCTACTGCGGCTTAAGAACAGGGAGTGTACAAAAGCGGGGCCTTGATGCCCGCCTGCCTATCGATGTAGGTGTTAATCCGCCTGCTATCTGGTTGAAAATCTGATGTAAGCTCCAGCCGTTTTCTTCACTGCTAGGATTTTTGCTTGAAAAATATTGCGGTGATCCGGTAGCTTGTAAGATTTACAGATCTTTGGTTCTGGGCAGTAGGCACCTCCAACTTCTTTTTCCATTTTAGACCCGTCAATAAGTTGTTCCCAACTTTCTATTTTCTTGCTTAAAATTCATATTCCTAACTTAACAACTAAAGTTATTGCATGTTGACAAAGTTGGAATCTGGAAACCCGTACTCCTCTGAGAATCCCCAAAGAATCTGGACACATTTAATACACACGCATAGTTTAAAATTTGCTTCGAAGGACCACGGTGGTCGGAATTTTAATAATCTCACCCACTAGGATTGTTTATATCGAAAACACCACACATCTGTGTTTTTTATCGAAAATATTTAGAGGTCGCGGTAATAAAAAATAGGGGTATGGATTTTTCGAATCAAACAATCCTAGAGGTTGAGGTTTTGATTCTTTTTCCTTAAATATATAATGGAATAATACAAGACATCTGTATATCAACTAATATCGACTTCGTCCAGTTTAATTTGAGTGATGTTCCTTTCTGTTAGTCATTTTGCCATTTCCATCCCTTACGCTTCCAAGTGGACGGTTTTGTTGAGATATGAATTTTTCGTTACGCTACATGTCAGAAGCTATGAGGTATTTCATTATAACAGTTCTTCCCCATAACTATGATGTATTTTGAAATTTTTGTTTCAACAAAATATATCAGACATTTCATTTGTTCTCTAGTCCTCGACATTTGCTTTTTCATACGAAGGTGAAGCTTTCTCTGTCACCACCAACGGGTTTGCATAAGGTTCAAAGACTTCTGGGTAATAGAACCGAGGTGTCCTTAATAAAAAATGCCTCGGATGACTCCCGCTTATTTTGATGATGACCACGTTAAAAGTTTTAGGTACTATGATTTCAGGTCATACCCTGGGAATGCCAGAAACCTTAATTGGGAAGGTGCATCTGCCCGTTTGGTTGATGCCCTCGTAAGAGTTAAGGCTGAATGATGAATATCTATTACAGCTACTATGTAAAGAAGCGGAAATCGGGCTCGAATTTGTGGTGGGAGAGAACCAAAGTCACTATCTACGGTCATTCACCTCACTGGACGAATGCAAATAGGATCAAAGAGATATTCTTTAAAATCTCGCTAATTTGCACCCATGCTCCGATGGAAGATTGTGACAATGCGAACGCTGACTCTCTCACGATAAACATACATATATGTAAATCAAGCTACATGGTTTTAATGGCAGGGGGGGGGAGGGGGGGGGGGGGAAGGAAGGGATATTTGCCTACACAATAGGGAGATTTCGCCTCCATGAAGTAACATATGCTAATGGTCTGAGGCTGATCGAAATTGTCAGGGCCCAGAACAAGGTAGTCTGTAATACCAGACATAAAAACAAGTACGCTACATTATCATCCTCTGATGAACATGCGAACTATTCGTGGAGTTATCGACTCGAATCATCTGCTTGTCGCAGCCCGGAGTTATGCAGGCTGCGGACACAAGGACGTTACAAATTCGAAAAACTGCAATCACCGACTTACTCTCCTAGTCTATGGCAGCATCGTTCAACTAAACTGTATTCGTGGGCTGTCGGACCACATTACTTGCTCTTCATCATTCTAGAGAGAAAAAAAAAGACGCAGCGGTCGGATAAAATGCGAGCTGTCTGTGAGCTTCATCATTATGAAGAAGAACGCGAGATCTATCATCGTAAAAAGAATAGAGAGGGCGAGATGCGCGAGAGCGAGGTACTTAAGATGCTATAAGAT
Source organism: Anomoia purmunda (assembly GCA_951828415.1). Lineage (NCBI taxonomy): Eukaryota > Metazoa > Arthropoda > Insecta > Diptera > Tephritidae > Anomoia > Anomoia purmunda. The sequence continues at coordinate 25,721,296 of OX639996.1, read as the reverse complement.
GCATTGGGATGAAAGAGGAACGTATAGGAGATGATGAATCCACACCTCCAATCAATGATGACGGAGTCTAAGTTCCGTTACTTGGACGAAATACGAATTGCAATAGCGCGGCTAAAGATTAACAGCAACGCTGATGCTAACAGACTCCAAGCTAATCCATTCAAGCACGGCAGTGGAGAATTAGCAAAGTGTACGTCATCTTTAGAATAAGATCAGATTAAAAAATAACCGCCAGCTGGTGCGGGACTAGCCTGCTTAATAAATAATCTCTCTTGCCAATACGGCAAGCGATGGAACGATGGACTGAACTGGTACTGCTAGGTATTATAAAGACCTTGGAAAAAAACTCTCCTTTTTTTTTGGCTAATCTGTTGCCACGATGTATCTTTTATGATGTCTAAATTGCTGTATATATCGGGTTGCATATCTTAAAATTGGCAGCGTGAAGCTGAGGGTCGATATGAAAGTTGGATATCTGCGTAAGATTCTAACTGAGCTGAAACATTCCTAGTTATGGGCAAAATAATTTAAGAAATCTGAAGTTTTATCTTCTCAATTCCGAAAGCCTTCAAAGCTCATTGACGAGCATTAGGAGCGCTCGTTATTGACAACAAACAATGGATTTTTAATAAAGGGAGGTTTTTGTATGGAGTATTTTCAATTTGTTAAGTGTTTGTAACTAATTTACTTTACACTAGTTAATTGACTCCTGCTGTTGGACAACAATAAAGGACTGAAGTTACTAAGCTGCAGCAACTGTTGAACTTTTCTTTTAAAGAAAACATTAATGTATAAATTTATACGAGTATATATTGTACATACATACATGCCGACACTGGTTTGAATAATTATCAGAACCTGTTCTCCTTTCAGACATACACTCAGTCAACCCAAATAAATATTTTAATTTGCATAAAAACGAATCTTTGTATTCTATAACTAATTGAAAAGGTTGCTTTCGTTTTTTTCTTCTATTGATGCTTAAATTTTCTCTCCGCAGGCAATTTACAAAGGAATTTGAAGTGTGACACATTGTAAGGACATTTTTGCCTTAAACGTTGTTGCCTAGTTTTCATGTACTCGTACCCGCAGCGGCTGGCATCGTGGGAAACTTAGTGTAAGCAAATACATTTTTTTTTTTTTTTTTAATATCACCGAGAACTTTTCCTGCTTCTTTTCCGAAATCTTTGAATAATTAAAAAAATATGTCATTTCATCTTTAAGTGCTCGCGCCAAACATAAAAGTAAATCAGACATTTGTGATTCTTACAAAGGGTATGTGAAAGAATGTATTCGTAATAATATTTTTTTTTTTTTTGTTATTGCGGACTAAAGGACGTTTGTTCATCCACAATTCCCATTCTTTATGCGTGAAATGCACTCATTTGATTGGTAAGGTACTACGTACTTGTGTGTGCCCGTAGCGTCGGCCGCCTTATTATCCTGCAAGAGGAGTAAAAATCTAGCATAGTCGACAGCATCTAGGACACTGCGCATGCGTATGCGCATACGAAGGTATAGATCTAGCGCGGTAACATCATTTGCATATGACGCTGCGATCGTCTTTTTACGGTGAAACAACAATCAGGGGAAGAATAACGAGTATAAGGACCATTACAATAGCAACAACAATAACAATAATGGGTTAACTGTGTCATCAATGCGTACTTCGAACAGGACAATGATTGTACCATTTAACCCTTTTGCTTGCCTATTTTGCATATTAAGTAGCATTTTGCGTTTTTCATCCCATTTCGGTGGCAAATGTAAAATTTAAAAAAATCAAATAAATACCTGAAATTTTAATAGAAAAAATAATTTCGTTATTATTTCGGGTTTTATGTGGATTTCGAAAAAGGTTTGAAGAGAACATATGTATGTGTTGGGATAAAGGTCGCGGCCGAAGACAGGAAGGGCGATGGCCGTATGCAATATACGTACATAGAATGCATGTAAACTCGGAAAATCCCAATTGGTGGCAAACACTTGCAAAAAAATTACTTATGAGCGCGTGTACGTTTTGTTTTTTAGGATGGATCAAATTGTTCGTCGAAAAATGTTTCGGCAAATCAGGCACTTTCGGAATCTACAAAATACTTCAAAGAGAAATTGTAGAATAAACCAAACGTTGGAAATAAGTTTCGAAACTGCGCGTTTTTTTAAAGAAAAATGTACGTTTACACAAAATATTTAAACATTTTAATCAAGATTTGACTTAGGATAACGAATTGCTTGCAAAAAACAAAACAAACCCAAAAAATATAGAGTTCAGCCAACTCCGTTAAAAATGTGGGACCTGAGTGTTGTGAAGTAAAAAACGGCGCTATTGTGAATGACATGGAAAATTTACGTTTAATGCCAAATCCGTTTTTATATATATTTTAATTTTAAATATGTTTATGTACATACATATAACCAAATCAACCAAAAATATGTCGGTACAAGCATTTTCCGTTCTTACATAAGTAGCACCAAACACATCGAACGTTTAGCATAGCGAAACTTTCACTTCATTATAGTGAAATTGATCTGTCAACAAAACTGCACATCCGAAATTTTTCTAAAAATTTGTATTAAAAATTTTGTCAATGTGAATTTTTCTTTTAATATTGCGCTCATTTCCGACTTTTGGTCTAATACTTCCGGTTAGAATCAGCTGTGGAATACGAAAATACTATATGACAGAAAAAAAAAATTTACCCACCCTAATGTGAATATTTACACGCGTGGAATTAGAAAAATATAATAATTCAAAACCGGTTTGTACGCATCTGGCTGATTGTATTGTAAATTTTGATGGAATGTGACGTACATACGTTTTATATACTCATTTTAAAATTGGTTCAAGTGGGAATTGGATGCTGTTGGAAAATACAATCCAAGTGTGCCTACATGCATCCGAAAATAAGTTGAAGCCAACTGTGGCTAACTTCATTGCAAAAAGTCCGGAAAAGAAAAAAATGCTTTAATTCATCATACATTTCTTTTTTAACAGTTGGCAACCCTCTTCAAAAATTGTTTCGAAAATATGTAAGCTTTCCTAAAATTCTCTCGTTTCATATCAGTATTTTATATAACATTTCATTCAACTTATTAATTTCTTTGCATTTAACTTTTTAAATAGGTGGCAACTATCACCAATTCTTTTTTTCAAACAAAGCTTTTCTAACCCTCTTCGTTTGACATTGCGCTTAGTTACTTAAATAAGTGGCAAATTTAAAAAAAAAGTATTTCCAACAATGTGGTCGCATTTCTGTTGGCGTACAGGTTAAATTGAATAACCATTCTAAATAGTTGGCAACTCTGTTCAAAAATCGCTTGACATCAATTAAATATGAGTTCGTTAAAAAAATAAATGAAATGATACAATGCTACTGTGAAACGAAAGATGTGTATGAGAAAATATTTTTGTACAAGGTTGCCACCTATTTAAAGGGGTTAATTCAATTTAACTAATAAATGAACTAAAGCTCCTACATTGGTGCCAACCAAAGAGATTTGAGAAGCGTTATTTTCGAAAATATTTTTGAAAAGGTTTGCCTCCTGTTTGAAAAATTTAATTAAATCAACGCAATAATATTACAATATGGTGTCAAATGAAGGAGGTTTAGGAAAGCTTTATTTGAAAAATATTTTGTGGAAGGGTTGTCACCTGTTTAAAAAGTAAAATGCAAATTAATTGATAAGTTAAGGAAACATTACAAGAGGTTAATGAATGCTTAGTTTCGAAAATACTTTTGAAGAGGGTTGCCAGCTGTTTTGAAAAAGTAAAGAAATTATGAGTATTTATATGTCTGCAATTTATCCATTGCAGTTTTTTCTACCCCGCTTAGTTACTATGTACACGCATGCAGCTTTTAATTCGGGTATTTCGCTTTCAGTATCCATTTTAAATGGGTAAATATCACTACCTAGTATTTCTAAAGCGCAAGACAAGGTAACCTAAAATGCAATGATTTTAATATTTATAGACGAAATTTCCTTACTTCAAATTTGTTATGTTGAAAGAGGTGTCGACTAAATTCTAACTAAATAGCTTGAAAATCGCTCTAGGGGATAGCTTATTTTCTACCCTGGGGATTTTTGTTCTTCTTAAGTCATGTATTGCTATCCCAGGTTCACAGAGTGCTCCAATGCTTCTTTTTCAAATAATTAATAATCCAATTTTTCTTGTTTGTATTACATTTATTAATTCCGATGTTATATTCCACTAATTTTATACGCTTTAATACGTTTTTTTTCTTTCTCTCTCTCTTAGTGCCTTTTGCACCAAAGGCATTTCAATGCATAATCGTAAAAGTTGCTTCATTAAAAGAAGCCTTTAGAATTTTTTCAATAGCAAAAGTGGCCAACATATATACACACACACACCTACCAGTACACACCTACATACAACGGCTACATGTTTACTCACATTGATTCGTGCCGAAGTATTTACATGAAATACAATGTGAGATGGAACATTGAACAAATACAAATGAAATAATAAAAGCCGTTAATTAAAAGTTTTAAAATAAATCAAATAAATGCATACTTATATATTGTATACTATATATATATATTTATTCAATGATGATGAAAGTTCAAGCAGAAAATTAAATGGACCTCTACCTGTTCGAGCATCTGAGTGGTGAAGAGCCTGGGGGTGTTGTGAAAGTTTTCTTTGTGATAGAAATCTATGGGTCCTGATGGTAGCTGAAATTTTTGAGAGGTTTTAGAATTAAATATAATTGTCTATATATGTATTTCTAAAAGTGGTCGCTTTTTTTTGTAACAATTTGGTTCAAAAATCAGTGATCGGATTTTAACAAGATTTGGGCGGGTATATTTTTTAAATTAAATAGTGGCGCTTTAATAGAGATATTCAGAAAATCTGTATTTGTGAATAGCATTTGACTACATTAGAAACATATAATAGAAACACTTTTACAAAAACTGGATCTGCTAGTTGGCGGGAGTCGACTTGTTCAAAAACTTCGTAGTTACAGTTCGATTTGGATGATACTAGAGAGGAATGTTGCTGATGCAATAAGGAATACTTTTCCGAATAGCGGATCTGGAAGATGATGCTAGAATCGTTTTGATGAGATTAAAAACTTTAAATAGCGGTGCCCCGAGAAATACTTTTACGTAAAATGGGTCCGCTAGATGGCCTTAAAAATTGAAAAAAAAATCAAAATATGTATAAAAATTCATTAGAAGTTTCTACCAGAAAAATTCCGATTCCTGGTACGACTTAGTTTGAATCTAATAAATTGTATGCAATTAAAAACAGTCCCCATTAGTTATAATATAGATAAGGCTGATTTTTAAGTTAGGTAAAGCTATTTCCGGCACTTGTTTCTATCATATAATATCAAAAATAATATAATAATTAAAATAATAATAGTTTGGCGCTAAAATCATATAGCTCGATTTTGGTCGAACTTGCCCCACAATTTTTGGCGAGCTTCGTGTGGTTGGACCAAAAAATTGAGCGCCCTACAGTTTTATACCAGCAACCGCATACGACTTTTATAAGGATCCCTTTCATAGCGGTGACCATGCAGAATAATAATAATAGTAAACATTTTCTGAAATTTACAAATTGTTTTGGGGTATTATAGTCGTAATGAACAATTTCCAAATCCACATCGTGCTTTGTTATTTCCATGATAAGACGAAACATTTTCAAAAATTGCGAAGTCCATTTACTTGTTCAATCCGATATCCGGAAAAATGAGTGACATTAAATGGTCGGTAAATTTCCAGTCTCTCACCAAATCATTAATGAAATACCTTGTTTAAATTTTCACTTTTCGATGTGTGTGAACAGCCGAATTAGGACGACAACTATCAATTAAGCCAGTAATGGAGTGGCTTGTGCCTGACATGCTGTAAGTTGGTCAGAGGCTCTGCAAGGACTTAAAATAAAAAAAAACATATTTTCTAATGTTGCCATTCTGCAGGGTGGAAAATGAATTCTGGAAAATTGTTGAGTATATTTCCGCCATTCACCTCTTTCTAATTAAAAATCTTATAACGAGTGATCGATCGATGTTTTTAGAAACTTTGAGAATTGGGCTATTACTGAACTAAAAAAAATGGTCGACCCTGGAGTGTTTAGTGAGCGTACAAACCTCTCGAACGAACGCCCATCCCAAGTGAAGACCATCACTCGAAGGTTCTTCCGTTTATAAATAGTTGCATGCTTTTCTTTCGAGTTTATTTAATTCAAATATAAAAAAAAAATGAATGCTTTTCGTCACTTTAAGGGTACAGAAACAAAAACCACTTATAACTGTAGTACATTTCTACAAAATAGATTTTAGCTGAGGAACAATAAAAGTTCAAAAAGTTTCGGCCTTAGAGAGCAGCCAAGGACTATCATTTCAGCAACATTCCTCATAATTTTTTCTGATGCAACATAAAGGTAAAGATGAAGCTATAATTTAAAATTCACCTCACTTGCCTAATCCCACTTTTATGAAGCACACCGTAGAACCCGGTGTCGTGGCTATACTGCATATCCTTTTTCAACTAAAAACCGTAGTATTTAGCCAAATAATTTATATTGAACGAGCAGTGCCTGATTTTTCTATAATCCATCCATAAAACACAAGATCACTATTTCAAGAATTTAATTTATTAATTTATAATTCCGAAATTAATACAAAGTAGCGTTATATGTAGGTCTATAATTACGTTATTAAAAAATATTCAATTCGAAGCATGACTAAATATTGGTGAACGATAACTACATTAGTTTCATAGCAAACTCCTACACACTGCATCCATACAAATACATCCATAGTTTATTAATTACCCAACCAGCGAAAAAAACGGATATTTTGCGAACAATTATGTTTCGCACCAGAAAGAAGTTCAGAAATCGTCCTGCTATGTCCTTTTTCAAAGTGCAAAAATCCCCACACATCCCTGACGACCGTGCTGTCGTGAGAGGACTACGGCTTGCGCTTATCAGAACAGGTTCAAGTCGCGGCTGATGGAAAGCATTCGGGATTATTCAAAATTAAATATGTATATGTATGCCAGTTATTCAATAAAGTTTGAACTAAAAACGGTGTAATTTAGTAAACTCAAAATTACATTAAAATTCAAAAATATGGCCAAAAATATTTTTTTTTGCAAATTTTGTAATATTTTCTTCGAAACTGCAACCTCTTGTACAGTGTTTTCGATTTTTTGCAAATATGAAAATGTTGTTTGAACGAAGTTGCTAAAGACAATTAAAGGGTTAGATGACATCTTCAGGTGTAGCCAAAGAATCACATCGAAACAACGATAACTTTGAAATCTCGACATAACCAAATCCAAAAATCCGCCTAGTTTATTACAAACTGTATACGTATTCGTTGGGTGAAGGTCAAGTTCAAATTGGTCATGCACGAAATTTGTTAAAGATATTGCGACTTGAAGCCATCAAAGCCAATGACAATGTCCGAGGGGCCAACCATAGAAAATAGGGATTGGAGTATAGGATAATATTTTAAGTAAATAGTTATATAAGAATTCGACGGCTACTAGAAGAAACACATTTTGGCGAAAACACAAGAGAACTCAATACCATCGATATCAGTGAATTGACTTTTCTTTTCTTTCATACTTTCTAAATACTTGAAATTTATTTATACACTCATTCGGTGTATGTCAAGTTTCATTAAAAACCAAAATATTATAGGCACAATCCAAAATTTTCAAATTTAATTCAGCTTATTTTTGCATCAGAAAAGCATCCAGATAATTATTCAAAAACGGATAGAGATCCGTTCCGTTTACAATAGTTTTCTACGCGTTTTTTCGCTCCACATTTTAATGGGAGAAAGTATCAGCAGATGGACGGATATTTTGTTGGCTGGGTAGCAGCTAGCTGTAAATACTTACCACAGCTGACAGCGCGATTGTTGGTAAGTGTCCTCTCGAAAGTAATATCGAAACAAGCAACATCGTTAACGTAATTTTCATAAAACATTTTGTTACTTATTTATCTTAATTAAAATAAATTTACATTTTTCTAATTTTGTAGCGTATTTGAGTAGTGGACGCGTTGTGTAGAGACGCCGAATACGCAATTGGTTGAAGACGAATTTACATTTAATATCTCCCCCTCGTACCATGACTATCCGCGCGAAATGTGGCCGCCATTATGTCAACTTGCTGTTTGGTGCTAGCGGGCATTAAACAAGCCTCAACGAAAGGACATCTCAGAACGAAAAAGTCGGTTGGTATGAGGGCGTTACTAGCGGACATTGCCATTCACTCCACGACTGCTACAGCGCCAATCTTATTTCTAACATTCAGTCTTCATCAACGCCAATGGTACGTATAGGAATAAGAAGAAGTAGAGGTAGAAGTAGAAGAATAAGAAGAAAACAAGCGCAAAGAAAAAGAATTTGTGCGCAATAAAAAAATGTTGAAAGAATATGGTACGCTAGTAAGTGTGTATGCAAATATTGTCCATTCGCTGGGAGCGAAAATGCATTTATGTATGTACGTCCCTTTTGCTAAGTAACAGATCTCATTAGTGATGCGGACCGGAGAAGAGTGCTTATAAGGAAGTTTTTTTTTTACTTTTTGTGTCGCCTTATACCTAAGTGGAATTGTATAAAAGTCACGAAAAAAAACGAATGCGACAAAGAGTAAGCAACACACCTAGTTACAAAAATACTTTTAACGAAAAACAAACAAAAAATTAAATAAATAAATGAAAGCGAGGCAATGACGAGCGTGAAGGGCATAGAAAACATAAAATTAAAAGCTGATGAGAGTAAATGAAGGAAAATGAAAAGGAAAATGATTTGTAAAATAAAAAAAGCAAGGAAAAAAGCAGTAAGAAAAGCTTGATACGACACTCCACCATTCTATGTCGGGGTGAATTGTTGAACTGCGTGGATGTGAAATGAAAAGTATTGGAGGTGGGGAGAATACTTATGCAGAAGATGTTCAAATGAAATGCACTGGGGTCAAAGGCACTGCAAGAAAATTCAATAACATTTTTAATATTGCATAAAATAGCCCAGTAACTAAAGTAGCGCGCTGTCACCTAGAGTAAGTGACATCAAAAATTATAGCAAGAGGCCACCGCCTCGGCAGGTAATGGCAAATCTCCCTCTATCTTCTATACTAAGAAATATTTCGGAATCCTTTCCTCAGTTCGCAAAGCTATAAAACCTGTACTGATCTTCTTTTTAATTTTTAATTTTGGTTATGGATTCTGCATGTGTTCCAAATTTTTGGAGGCATAGTAAAATCCCAATTAAGTAAGTAAGTAGGAAAATCCCGGCAGGTAGCGCCGTAGTGGAGCTGCTGACAAATACTACATTTATGAAGCAAACAGACTCATATTTATGATATACGAGAGAAATTTGAAAAATCCGTGCAAAATTTATCAGGCGTCTCCACTAAAAAAAATTGGTGTTACCGTATTAGAGTATCAACCTCCAACCCACAAAATACGAAGTTTCAAGTAGATCTGTCAATTAGTTTTGGTTGGCAGCCATTCGAAGCAAACAACTTTGGTGTTTTGTGAAAAATTAAAAAAAAGTGGATTTCGTGTTATCATCAAATATTATTTTTTACGCAAGGAAACGCCTGTAGAAATAAAATCGAAGCTTGGTTAATATTTCCAAGACTTTTCACTATCTACCAAAATGATTTACAAGTGGATCGCAGATTTTCGTTGTAGTCGTTCGAGCACCGATGATGCTGAACGTTCTGGAAGGCCAAAAGACGCTCTCACTGAAAAAACGATAGAAAAAATGCACGATATCGTTTTGAACGATCGAAGAGTGAAAGTGGGCGAGATAGTTGACATGGTGAAGGTCTCAACAGAACGTGTGCACAGCGCCTCATACGAAAAATTGGGTGTGAAGAAGCTATCCGCAAGATGGGTGCCGCGTTTGCTTACAACGAACCAAAATGCACTTCAATGAAAGCAATGGCAAAACTGAATGATTGCGGCTACGAATTGTTCCTCATCCACCGTGTTCTCCAGATTTGGATCCCTGCGACTATTATCTGTTTCCAAACTTGAAGAAATGGCTCGGAGGTAAGAGATTTTTATCAAATAAGGATGTTAAATTGGAAACCAATACCTATTTTCTAGACTTTGACGCAACCTACTTTTTGGAAGACATCAAACTCGATAAGGGATGACGGAAAATCGTTCCAATATACATCTTTACCATGTCGGAAAAAAGAAGATTAAAAAGAAACTAAATACGAAATGTTTGGCAGGGTAGGGGCGCCGTAGTTGAATTTATATCAAATTATATACATATTTAGCGAAAAAAGAAAAGTGAGCTTGGCCCGCCTTCTTCCACGGATTGCAACGGTGAACAATTTTTTTAGTGCAAATCAGTAGGGGGGAATAAGGTTAGATCGAGCACTTCTATACTCTGTTTAATAAATATATTGTTCTATGTAAAGGGTGTTTTTTTTAGACTGATAGAACTTCAAATTAAAATAAAACACATAAAAAATGAAGTATGAGGCCAAATTTTTTTTATTTGAAAGATATTTGCATGACATTTAATATTTAAAAACGATTCCTGGCATATGTCTGCCACGACTAGCTTTGGTGAATCGGATGCGATCAGTCCAATTTTTAACCACTTTTTGGAGCAACTGTGGGCGTATTTCGTTAATAACACGAGTTATGTTGGATTCTAAAGCTTCGATTGTTGCTGCTTTATCAGCGTAAACCAAAGACTTTACATAACCCCAAAGAAAATAATCCAATAGGGTTAAGTCGCATGATCTTGGAGGCCAATTCACTGTACCATTTTTTGACATAATATTATCGGGAAATTGCTCTTTCAACAAATCGATAGTTCGAGTGGCGGTATGAGGCGTGGCACCGTATTGTTGGAACGAAAATTCTTGCAGGTCGATGTTATGCAAATTTGGAAACAAATAATCGGTAATCATTGATCTCTAACGATCACTATTGACAGTAACCTTCGTTCCGGCCTCATTTAAAAAAAAATAAGGACCGATGATGCCTCCAGTATATAAACCACACCATACGGTGCATTTTTCAGGATGCAATGGTGTCTCGAGAGTTTCATCAGGATTATTCTCACTCCATATACGGAAATTTTGTTTGTTCACTTATCCGTTTAGCCCAAAATGAGCTTCATCACTGTTGTTCGAAATTTATCAACAGTTCGACGAATAAGCTGTTCTGATGCTCGATTATGTGGACCATAAAATTCACGAAGTGCTCTATAGTTTGGCGAACAGAACACTGATTTTTAAAGTAAATTTCCACAATTTGTAAACGTTCGTTGCGGCGTCATTCTTTTCATGATGTCATTTACCAGCTGTCAAGTGGCAGCTATCCTTATCGAAAGTTCAATCAGTCAAAAAAAACACCAGTTAGTTAATTTCGTATTTTTAAAAGAAGAATATCAATTTTTATTTAAAGAAATACACGTAATATATATTAATGTACATATACATATTTACATATCGGATGAAAGGTCTTTTTAATATTTGTCGAACCACAAGCTTTTCCATTAAGATCAGTAAAAAGAAGGCGGTCCACGCCCACATTTTTTATTTTTATCACTCTTTACTTGTTCTTCCAATTAGTGCGAAAGGTGCTAGGTCTAGTCCAATTAAGAATCATAGAATACAAAAAATTGGGGTTCTTATTATTAAGACGGGCCCGGCTTCAGAATTTAGTTATTTTTTAGCTTCTACAATTTCGATTTGTTATCCTGCACTATATATGTTATGTTTTATCTCCTTCCATTACACAAATGCCCAGCCCTATTTGAGTGCAAAATATTTCATGTCTTTACATTTTTTACAGTGTGTCTTCAAAAACCAATACAAGACCATAAATAAATATGTACATATGTATGTACATATATATAAATAGGCACAAGTCACGGCTCGTCAAGGAACAGAAAAGAATCTGTGAAAATAAATTTCATCGCAAACAAGACTAAAATTATAAAAATTGCCCTGTGCAGCAAATTCAAAATAAAAAAAAAAGAAAACTGGTATGCCCAGTCAAGCCAACCAAAGCACAGACAAATCGCGCGGCAACGAGCGTTGAGCTGAATTGTGGGAGCGGGCAGGCAGGAAGGGCATGCTGCTTGATGGTCGCACAGCAAACAGCGGACAAACCAATGGCATTGCGGCCATGGTGCGGTCGGTCGGCAGAATTGACAGCGCCTTCATTGAGCTCACGTGGCCGTCGTACATTGTACCTAGTATCTCGAAACGGGACGGCAGCGGCAGCGGCAGCGGCACCACCCGCAACCGCAGCTTCAGCCTCAGCCTCAGCAGCAGCAGCCAAAGCTCATGGGGTAGAGTAAATAGAAGGATCTAGGCAATGCAACATCAGCTTTAGCAACACGAACAACACAAGGGTGCGTTTTTAAATCGCAACGGGATTTTTACATTATATGCTGAGCTGTGCATTGTGCATAGTAAATATACATATATATACACCTACACACATACATACATACAAACGCATGCAAATATATTTGTAGCTATAGCGCATAAGTACTATGCGGCATTCAGCCACTAAGGCTAGTTGATGCTGTCGAGGTGGTGGTGCTGGCTATAATGATGTCTGTAGATGTGTTATGTCAGTGCGCCAGCGGCGTCAATGGACCAAAATAATGCGCGACGAGAAGAGTGTGGCATGAGGTGAGTTGGGTTGGGTTGCGTGGGGTGGGGTAGGCGTTAGTGAAAGCTGTGGCGCGTGTTACGTTCGCTTGTTTTGTGGGTTGCAGTTTGAAATGCGAATAAGTTTTTAAGTGGTCGCTCGTGCAATGGCTACAGCGTGCCGGGAGTAGAACTGTTGGATGAGGTGTGGCAATACGTGAAGGCTGAGACTGAAGCTACTGTGTTGGCCGCTCGCGCACTTGCTGTCAGCTTGCCTGCATGCCTGCCTGTCCGACTTCCTAGCTGGGACGGTTGATCGGTCTAAGGTAGTACTCGTGTATAGCAGCAACTCTGGTTCATTCGTCAGTGATTGGGCAGTGGGTAAAAGTAGTAGTTGGTTTGGTGAAGTGAATGAGTGGCTGTGTGGGGTGGGTGCGCTAGGAGGGCTGTTGTAGGATTTTTGTGCTGTATTTCAAACTCTTGTTACTAGCTGCCATTATGATTTTTAAAAGCCATTTCAGCGCGCGCGTTTTTTTTGCAACTTTCCTCTTGTTTTTGTTTTCCGCTTTTGTCGTTGTTTTTTGTTTGCATCTCATTGAAAACTGTGAATTTTTATAATAAGCACTTTTTGTGTACTGCTGTTGCTGCTGCTGCTGCTGCAGATTATTGTCGATGATTGTGATTGCGTTTTATGTACTTTCCCTATGTTTTTTTTTCACTTATTCTGTTTTGCCATTTTGAATTGCTTTGTTGTAATGGCTGAATCATGGCCGGGAAACGAATGTAGGCGGAATTTGTTGCTAACTGAGAAAACCGTATTAAAATTAAAAAAAAAAAAAAAAAGATGTACATAAGTACAAAGTCGCACCATTTGCTTTGGCGATTCAATCGGCATTTTTTGCTCTTTAATTAAGCAAATAATCCGATTCATTTTAATTTCTTCTTCTCAATTTTTAATAATATCGATTATGCATTCATATTTTTATCCTTAAGGCTTCATAAAAAATGCGAAAAATAATAACGAACAACAAGAGAAAATATTGAGGTTGTTTTTTAGTTTTTGTTGTCAATGCTGTTAAGTAGAGGAAATTAGTTGAATTAACTTAAATTGCACTTGCAATTTTCAGGTCGCAAAGTTCTCAAGAAAGCAGCGAACATAATTTATTAAATCAACTAGAATTTTCTTTATTAAGTTTCGCGTGCAACTGATTTTATTTGATCTTTTGCCTGCGTTTCAAGCAGTTCCAAACTGGTAGGGCCTGCCCGATGTATTCAATTTAAGAGACCGTAGCATCTGTTCACTAGATATACCATCTATAAATCGACTTATCAACCCTTTCCGTTTCGATATATTGTCGATTTCTCGGTATTGATTGGATTACTCCTCAATTAATGCATCAGCCCAATAAAATTTATATAATTTTAAAGAAATTTTAATTTGATACTGGTACAAAAAAATTAAGAGGGCTTGACATTTCCCACCTTCCTAACTTGAGGGAATAAAGCCCAAAGAATTCAATGACATGGAACCCTCTTGAAAATGTTTTCCCCCTATTTTCGTTGATTTCGCTGATAAAATGATTCAAATATTAAAAATACACAACAGAATTTTTTGCTCGGAACTATCAATTTCATAAGGTATTTATTTATTAATGTAAACCCATTATCCATTTATGATATACATATGTGACGTCCGCGAGAAAAGGTACCTAAGGTGGCGAAAAATCGATTTCCAGGTTTTAATTGTTTTTCATAAAGCAAGACTCAATCTTTCATTTGCTGCAAACTAACTGCATTTATGATCGTTGGAAGCCAGTTGTAAATCGCCATTCACGAGCTATATCGGGGACCACGACGATTCTTTCGATCGCCCGCCCCGTAAAATTAAGCTTTGCCACCTTAGGTACTTTTTCTCTCGGAACGTCATACATTACGTCGATAAAGTTCACGTACACAGTTTTTTGGGCAATACGGACGTAAACGTTAATATAAAATTATGGGTAATATAGCAGATGGCATTAGGATTAGTTGGAAATCTTCGCATTTTGTTTTGAACGAATTCTTCCTTTTTTTTGGATTTTTCCCCTATTTTCAAAAAGTTCCTCTGAAGCGCCCTGGAGTCAGAGGAGAAAGAGAGGTAGGTCATTGAACTCTTTGGTCTCAAGTTGGGAAGATTTCATTTCACTTTTTTGCGTCAGGCTCAAATTAGAATTTAACTTAAATTAAATAGGTTTTGTAGTGCGTATGCATCAATTGTAGATCAATTGGGTGTCGATCCTCGATTCCAACCGTCTGTAGGTAATAGACGCAACTGAATACGAATACATTCAGTTACCGGCCATGATTCAGCCATTACAACAAAACAATTCAAAACAGCAAAAGAGAATACAAGAAAAAAACATAAGAAAATTACTTAAAACGCAATCACAATCACAATCGTCGACAATAAACTGCAGCAGTAGTAGTATTATTTATTTATTTACCTGCACCGTATTGCACTTGCTTAGGTTTTTTGTTATACCTTGCTTAGGGAAGGCCTTGACAAATTTGCTTCTAAGAAGGTATGGACGTACAGACAGACAAACATACACACGTACTATTCGATGTAGCGAAGTTTCATATTTTTTACACAACTGATCGAAATTCGTTGGGGATATATTAACCTATAGGATAACACTAAATATGTCCACTTAAATCGATAAAAGCAACCTTTTCAGGTAAAGAATACATATTCTGGACATTCGCTGGAAACCCTTTCCAATGTCAAACATGTTGATTGAACTTATTATAATTATTTTTGGCCTTATATGTTTGAAACGACTGTAATTTATTGAGCTTGAGTTGAGGCCAGGTTTTTCATTAGGGAATAATATGAGAAAACAACGATTTTTCAAAGTGGTAGATAGTCTGGATAAAACCTTCCAACTTTCCACGAGTATATTGACTCAAATAACTGACCAGAAGGTAATTCATTTACAATAATTACAATATTTACAATTTTTCTCAGGCTTTGGCTTTTTTGTTATTTTTATAAAAATTGAGTTTGTAATATAACAAAGAGCATATAAATTAAACAGACGTTACCCAATTCACAAAAGCTCTAACATTTTTCCTCTAAGTTTTTAACTCTTTAATTTGAAAGTTTGAGTATGTAGTTTTGCAACTGATTTAAGTATAGTATAATAATGCATAATAATATTCTGAAATCTTAAACTAATAAAATATAAAAAAAATTGCAACATGTATGTATTTATAAAGTCAGCGGAGACAAATTGAATCGTTAACTTCAAGAGTATAAACTCCAGTTTCATTGGAACGACATTGACATTTTATTCTAACTATCTAACTATCTTCTCATCAACTACCCGGTGGAAAAAAGCTAATCTTGAAATTTATTGCGTATACTTTCACCATTTAGTTATTGAATTATTATATTCCATTATTTCATTTTCTTTATATATATTTCAAAGTAAATATCGATATATCGAACTGGGAATGTCAATTTAAAAAATCAAATATCGCACCGAGATTCTTACTGTGATATACATACATTAATATTTGAACGGGTTTAATTTCAAATTTTATGATATTAGGTTATTTCCAAATGGGCTCTACCGGCTCCAAGAGCATTTTTCCAATTCAGTTATCCCGAAAACTGGAACCAATTTATATGGTCCCAGTTAAGGACGATCAACTATCAAAACTTAACAAGGGAAAGTAGTCCGGGATCATCTAAAATCCAATAACTTCTTCAGCGGCGGTATGTACAATAAGAACGAGAGGTGTGATCCAATTCTTAGTGGATACCATTTTGTGAGGTAACGCTCTGAAAAAATTACATATTCATACATTAATTTCACTAAGCGTTAAATTACTTAAAAAACATATTAATCATATTTGTAATACTTTGCCAGTTAGCTAGATGCGGAGACATGGAAGTTTCGCCACAATCTGATTTTGTATGGAAGCAGAGATGTGTAAAAAAAAAATTCAATTCTCTGCAATAACTTACTTTTGTTCTTATAAATTAGCCATAGCTTTAACTGCTGTAAATTAGTTACGAGTATTACTGATTTTACGAGCGAAGTGAGCTTTACAACTATTTTATTAAATATCGTTTTCTTATTTTCTCTTTCATAACATAATTACGAGCACCTTTTTGATTCTGCTTCATTCATTTTATGCGCCATCACGGACGTCTTATGCGAGTTTGAGCAACTGTGAGGATTGCAGAAGATTGCACGGCATTCCCCGACCACCATTCAACTCTTGCCATCCAACACAGTTGGCTTTCACACCGTTTATGCATAGTTTGGGCTTTCATCTTGTGAACTGCCGGCCATTTTCATCTCAGGAATGTTTTCTTATAATAAATGAAGGAAAAATAATTTCTCTTGTTATCCTGCCTCTGGCACAAATTGAGCAGAAAATGCCTAATAAAGCCTGACGGCAGAAGCATGAACACACGGTTGAAATCGCTGTACCTTAATGACAGCGGGGGCGGGAACAATGTTGATGATGGCGGTGGTGATGATGATGACGCTAGACGTCCCGACTGTGGCGAATTCGCATCAGAATAGGTAATTTTCGTTTCAATTTAACATTTTTTGCTCATTTGCTTTTTAATTTGAAAATTGAACTTTTTCCATGCACATTTTTGTTTTTTTTTTAAACAACTTTTCATGTTCATTCTCCATTTACCATTTTCTATAAAAAGCGTTACGTCCTTAACGTCTTGCACGTCTATGACATGGCATCCGGTCGTGCCAGTGGCATTAAACTTTCGCTATTGTATGCATTCCTAATGGTTCGGTTCGCTGTTAGTTCGATTCGGTTGGCTGGTCAGGCGTTCGAGTGTTGACCGTTGCGCGGGTGTGGGTGGCCCTCCTGATGAGTTGGCAGGTGGTGGATGCCGCTGAAGATATGAACAAATGAATTCAATTTGAAGTAGAATATTTTTGGATTTTACATTTTCAATTACCATACTTAGATTTTCTTGACGAGCAAATCTTCGTACTTATGAGCATACCAAATTCACTTGTGAAATTAGAGTGGGGGATGAGTGGAGTTATATAAGAGTAAATGAAATAAAATACTAAGTAGATACACTAATTTTCACAATTTCCATTTAATGAGCTCATTAGTGAATATAATTTAATGGTATGAAGTCACATTTCACAAAAATATTAGATATTGTTTTTAAGTAAGTACATAAAGTTTTCTAAAGTTCATTTGAAACCAGCTTTCTCAATTTGACAAAGGGCAAAAATTAATTCAGTTGGCTAACCATCAAAAATATAGACCATAAACTATGCGAAATAAAAATAATTAACCTAAGAAAGTTATGCTGAGAACTTCTTATTAAAAATGATTTGTATCAAAGGACATTTAACAGGTAGTATCAGTAGCTCCAATATAACATGTATTTTCTTGTTGCCATAAGACGCCGAAAGTGTCAATACGAACTCATAAGAAACCAATAATTAAAAACTAAAAAATATAAATAAAATTTTGCGGCGGCTAGTTAAAATGAAATGAACAAGAATCAAAGAAGCCATCAGTGCTTCTAACCTGTTCAATGTGACCTGCTTTGTCCACAATTTTCGAAAAGATTGTTTTATAAAAAATTTAATGCCCGTCTGGAAATAATACCATTCATAATGGAAAGCGATTTCATTATAGTATTTACTTCAAAGATCTTCATTAATGATCTTCTTGACCAACCCGCTTAAGGTATGGAGATGCATGTGGGTCATAACTCCGAGCGAAATTATAATTTTTCCCTCTTATTAAATTTGGAAGTGATAGTTTTTAGTTAGGTTAGCTTAGAACGGCTGCAACCGTGCCGACAAAGCCTGTTGCGATACCACTGGCGGAAGCCATGGGCTTTCTTCTATTTTTTCCTTTAGTAGGTGGACCACCGAGTGCACCTTGCGTAGCACAGAAAATCGTCCCTGCCACTTCGACAGAAATCGTTAGTTAGGCATCCCAGTCTCTTTACTTGTATGCCCATCAATCAGTGCCCTGTTATTACCCCAACCATTAGTCTGGTAATCCCATAGGTGAGTTCCATGGCCCACCGCTTCGATGAGTTTTGCCTTTAAACTGTGTTTGCATTTATCATCCGTCCCTTTCTTGCCAACTCATCTGCGGCGCAGTTACCGGGAATGTCACTGTGCCCAGGGACCCATGTTACAGTCACGGAACGCTTTGACGAGAACAGATTCCCGCTTGACTGCCGGAGAATGTAGTCTACACAGTCAGACTTCGGGCAGTCTCGATTATGGCATTTAGCTCTGCCTGAAAAAGTGGTCCGGTAAGCGAAAGCTGAGGTCCAACATTCTTATGGAGAATTTATTGCCCATGCTGAGTAGAGGAGTAGTGTTATCTAGCTTCTTTAGTGTACTCGGAAGAGCTTCCAGGACCTTTGCATGCCCGTATCTTAGCTCTTTCCAACGGCTGGATCGCAGTAAGCCTGGCAGCCCACTTTCTTTCGACCAGATGTTTACTTGGCTGAGGGCATATTGTAGTATGTAGCTTACTCAGAACCTGCAGATGTTGTTACGATTGCTATGCCATCGGCATCAACTATGACTTGGTAACTAGTGCCCTTTAGGTTTTTGGTTACTGAAGCAATAAAGTATTATAAGTGAGTTTAATTCATAGTGATTACTATTTCCCTTGATAGGTAACTGAATGAAATTCTATCAATGAATAAGTGAATATAATCGATTATATTCATATGTCTATGATTTTTCGGCCTGTTTTTATTAAACGATAATATTAATTTGTGAGCTCAAGGCCTTATTATCGTATAATCGATTATGGTAAGAACTAACACAATTAATATTCCTCGTAATTATTGGTCAGAAAAATAATTAAATATATTCGAAAAAGACAAAAACTATTAGAATACTTTTCTAAATGTTTCTGGTTTTCTTTTTCAACGAAAAGGAGTCAGAATTAGTTTTGGATTAGCTCTATTTTTATTGATTGTTTATCCCTTTGTTCCATAATATCCTTAACTTACTTTGAAGTTAATTTTATTGGACTAAATATGGCTAAGCAAAATTTAAAAATTTGTGGATTTGATTGACCACAAGGTAACACTATTCGAAGTATATTGTTTAATCTTGTAGAATTAGAAAAAGTGAATTTTTAAGTTTTGGATTACGGAAAATTATTCCAACATACAACAACATTAAAAAGAAATCAATTAAATATATGATTTTATTATGAAAATATTAATTATAAATTCATCCAAATCGCAGTGAAAATATTGAAGTCATAACAAATTGTGCGTTTTCTAGCTTTGCGCATTTATACATATTACTTCTATCTGGATAATAGACGCTGCGTCGTTCGAGTTCATAAATAACATTTTCTCCAATTTTTCTAAAATAAAGTTAACCTGAAGATTTATTTAAAATCGTTCCAATATATATCATTTATTATGACATTAAATTCCTTGAAGATTCATTCATTCTCCAAGGTGAGTTTGAAAAAGTACATCGTTGGTGTTTGCTTAATAGTTGGTTATTCAACACTAAATGTAACTATAATTATTATACAAAACACTGATAAGTATTGTTCATACCTCTTACTTTATCTCAAATGTCTCGCTAAATTAAAATTAGTGTATTTAAAGACTTGGGGGGTTTATTTTGACTCCAAGCTCAACTTTACCACTCACATAAATTTCATTATTACTAAATCAATCACGATGTTGGCCTTTATTCGTCGTAATTGTTCTTCATTTTCTGATCATTATAGTCTTAAACTGTTGTATTCGTCTTTAGTTCGGTCCATGTTTGAATAAGCGGAATTTCTCTGGCGAACTTTTCATGTAGTTTATGATGATAGACTGTAGTCTGTTCAATGGGATTTTATATGATTTCTCTGCGCTTGATGAGATTTGAAGACCCCATCCCAGCTTATCGTTCTAGATGATTATTTATAAATTTAATGTCTATGTAGTCTATGGCTATCTACTGTGCTATTGATGTGCTTTGTTTTTAATATCCTTGCAGGCTATATTGATTGTCCGCACATTTTAATGAAAATTCGTATTGACCTGTGTGAGTGTTCCTAAAACTTTTTAACGGATAAGTACCCTTTTATGGAGAACGATATCTCAATTTAATGTTTATTCTTCTAACTTCCGGGACGTGAGGGGTTTGAAGGTAACGAAAGGGCTGACGGTATCGCAAAACTAATAAGAAGATGGCAGAAATCTTGTGGGGTATTTTCATATAAACGCCTGGCCAAAATTAGTTTCTTTATCCTTTTCGCGGACTTAAGCCGTTAATTAAAAAATACCAATGAACGAAATTTGTCATGTAGAACAGAAGAAAACCAAGAAGGGGTATAATTTTATACCTCACATCTGGAGTAAGTATTATTCGGAATGATAATCGGTGTGAAGTTGGAGGGGGATCCGCCCCTGCTAGATATGACTTTTTTTTAATACTATTAAATCTTCCATTCCAAAATTCATGGGAAAAGAATTTTGCTCGCATTGCTATTTTCCTCGTTTCGAAATTTTGTTTACAACATTTCACTGAAAGTTTTTTATAGCTTGATTGCTGATGTGCGATTTGCTTTTGTTCTCTTGAAAAATTTTACGTCATTACATTTGTTTATTGACAGTTACAATTTTTATTAGAAAATATAATTATCCTCTTTTTGCTATTCTCACCTTATTCGAATGTGATTATATTATATTAATGAAACATCTTATTTCGTTTTTTCGGGAATGAAAGCTATAAGAGAAGGTTTATATTGGGATATACATATTTTTTTTTAATTCTTCGATTCATGAATATATGAACAAATGTTGAAATATGAATTAATTATGTAAAACCAAAATTAGTTGAATAGTTCATTTGTAAAAAAACGAAGTTTATTGCGGACCCAAAGATTTCCTGATACCAGTTTTCTTCACATACATTTTTAAATATTCGGGGATTCCTAGAAATTATAAATCGATCCGGGACTCTTGCCGAAGTAGAACGGATTCCCTTTAGAAAAACTCAAAAAAGATGATATAAATATTTTTTGAAAGTTCAGTTCTAAATACTCTTGAGCTCCTGCCTGGCGAAGAAAGCTAGGGGCACTCTCTTTGATGAAAGTGATCTCTTTGAGTCAGAAAAATGCAATTTTGTCTTAGAATAAAATATATATGGTATATTCAATACAAAATCAACCACCTCCCGTTTTTTTTTGTCTAGAAAAAAATATTTTTCGAAGAACTACATGTGTATACGCTTATTAAGGAGCCTTCCAAGGTGAGGTTTTCGCCGGAATTAGAAAATTTATTGTTACGAGTTACACCAAACAAAAATTTGGAAAATCTTTAAATTTACGTGAGCTGGGCCTGTTTGAAAATACATCCAAAATTAAATTTTTTTTATAAAAGTTATTAAAAATATTCAAAAATACACTTGACATGATAAAACAAATTAAACTAAAAGATTTGCATAAAAATAACACATAATGAGATTTGCAAAAAAAAAAAAATTAGTACGTGAATGGGCATTTTTGCAAAGAAATAAAATGGGACGGGCAAATATTTTTCCAATGATATTTTATAAGTATTAATCAAGTTTTGCTTGAGTTATGTATTTAGGTTTTTCTTAAACCAATCTCACGAAAAATCTCATTTTTTTGATGCCATTTTATGGTATGAGGAGATTTTTATGAAAAGGTAATTTAAGAAAACACAATTTTTGGAGATATTTTCAAATCGGTACAGCTCATATCTTAATAATATTTTAAAATATGTTGGAAGCAAAAACAGTACCGATTTTTTTTTTGTCCGGGGAGTGATGCACCCAAATGTACATACATATTTATGCGTGCATAGTGGTCGTGCGAAAACTGAGATATTGGTTAAAACCTTGAAATTTTCAAAAATTCATAATTTTTGCACGTCACATCCAATACGAATGAATAAAAAGAAAAATAAATTTTGCTAAGTTTTATTTGATAGGGCCGCTCGCTGTCCGATCAAAATAATTTTTCTGATGTAGGATGCCCACTAATAATATTAAAATATGACATTATTGAGGAAAGACCTGAAAACATGCCGTTTTTATTATTTTTTTGCTGATTCTACCAAACAATTGATGCATATTTTCTGTTCATGAGTGAGTTAGAAGTTGAGCATAGTTCGTAAATAAATCATGATAACTGTTAAATTCAATGTTTTCGGGATTTCGGGACTTCGATTTAAATCTGGGCCCTTCAAGGAACCCGGGACCAGGTCAAAAAGCACACTAGATATAACAGAAGTAAAGCAAATATGGTATCAATGCTTGTATCTAACCACCTATTTATTTTCTAGAACTAAATAATATTTTGTATTTTTTTTTTAATATTTAATTAATAAAAGCGCGGTATTCACTTTTCTTTAAGGCGTGCCGTTTGTATCTTTAACATTAAAAAATACGCTCCCACAGATACATACATACATATATACACACATATGTACATATCTAGATATTTATGTGGGAAGGTAATATATTTAAAAAAAAAACCGCACAACAAGCTAATCGCCCGTTTATTCAAGAGCAAATGTAGTTGTTGCTTTTGTTTTTAGAGCCTTGCATGGCGAAACAATCACACACACTCAGTTGCACACATACATATGTACATATCTACATACTTACGTAAATATGCATGCGGTCGACTAAAAAATAATGCAACCTACCTTTTTAGTGATCATCTAAACTACACCCCATTTTCAGCCAATAAAAAATGTCAGCAGAAAACAAACAAAAATCGCACTCGCTTCTCCTCACTGCGGTGGAGAAGAGTAGCCGCAGAATATTTTGTGCAGTGCCAGCAATAGGAATTCCCCAGGCATGAATTGCAGATTTGAGTGTTTATTGCGCTGCTTAAATGCTCCTCCTCTTTGAGGAGAAGTGGCGGGGATGGGCCGCCGCGGCGATGTTTTCTTAATTTGAGCTGGGAACAGTTATGCTAAGGAGAATTGAGCGTGCACAGTTATTGCAGTTGAGTACAATCTCTAACCAAAGTAGGCTATTTACCGATAGAGGGCAGGCTTGTGAGAGGGGTTCATGTACGTGCTGTGAAAATGATAGGAAAATAACGTATATCTATCTAAGTTCTTTGGTAATAGCGTATATTCGTTGGTGTGATGGAACAAAGAACGTAGATTAGAAAGGAGTTGCATGGCGTTTCGTTTCCTATGGCAAGAACTCTCGTCAAACTCACCACCTATAGAAACCAATTGGATTTAATTAGATTATAATATCACTCAGCAGAAGTCAAATTAGTGCTGGTATGGTGTAATCTACGTTCTTTGTCCATACGATTAGAGACACAAAATCAAAGAACATAGATTACAAAGAAGTTGCATCCCATCCCACCGTTCCTCTA
The DNA here is from genome assembly GCA_951828415.1 of Anomoia purmunda. Lineage (NCBI taxonomy): Eukaryota > Metazoa > Arthropoda > Insecta > Diptera > Tephritidae > Anomoia > Anomoia purmunda. The sequence continues at coordinate 25,697,266 of OX639996.1, read as the reverse complement.
ACAGAAAATCTCGTCCACTTTCATCATACAAGAACTATTTTGATTTTTGGTGATTGATATTAGAATTCGATTAGATCCAATTGCATTTTAGTGTGGTGAAATCGAATGAGACTTATTGCCACAGGAAACGAAACACCATGCATTTGTAATCGACGTTCTTTAACAAGGCGTATGGGGAACTCCTCTTGCAGAACGGCAAAATTCGATATTAAATTTCATACAAAAATTTCAAATAAACGAGTTGTCCCTTATCCCTTATATATCTACCTTCTCTGATCTACGTTCTAAATCTACAATATTTGGTACTATCCGCCTTATGTTGATGACCTGACAAAATTTAGCAACCGGACAGTTGTCAGGTTTACTGCATCTAAAACTATGTCGCAGATTATAACGACGATACTAGCAACATTTTTCAGCTATAGTTGGCACCTTCATTAAGGACTTGCTTAAACTTGCTGAAACTTTTTTCTCATTGACAACTGCGCAGTATGCGATGCCAGCCAGGTTTAATGAAATTTAATTTATTGTTAGAAATGCATAACGTAATCAAACGATGGTGACATTTAGAAGTTTTATTTTCATGATTAAGTTTTCTTAAGCCTACTTCCTCTGAATCCAATACCGTATATTTGCTTTAACTTAATAATCTAATTTTATTTACCTTTTGAAGTAGGTGGCAACCCTATACAAGTTATTTTCAAAATAAAGCTTTCTTAAAAATCCTTCGTATACGACCCATATTTCAATATTTGATTTGACTTGTTATATTTTTAATTGATTTTTTAAACAGGTGGCAATCCTCAAATATTTTTTTTGAAATTACGCATTTCTTAAACAGGCAACAGGTTCTTTAAAAGTATTTGATTCTTGCATATTTTATTAAATTTATTTGATTTAACTTATTATAAGTTTGATTAAACATGTGTTAAACATGTGGACACCCTCTCTAAAATTATTTTCGGAATTAAGTTTTCTTTAACGTTTGGGAAAGTGAGCTTTATTAAGTATCTTTCGTTTCATACCCATATTGCAATATTTTATTCATTCATCTCTTTCATTGAAGCAGGTGGCAACTCTCTATAAAAAATTGATTTTATTGTAACTTATATAACGGGCTATCCTAATCTTATCCACATCTATCCAGTCGTTATATAGCAATATTTGATTTAATTGACTAACTTTATTAACAGGTGGCAACTCTCCACATAATATAGCCTACGTTATAGCGTAAGGGGTAGGGTATTTGTGTGCTAAATTTTGCACACTTCACGGTGATTTTACCTCCGTTAAGACCTTCTGCAGGAATAAAGGAATAGCTTTGCAAATTTTCACGTCTTTCCGTGTTGTGGTTCAGACGATTGTTGTCCAAATTTCAACTCAAAAAATCATCAACGTTGTAACAAGGACTATCTTTTAATTCTATTTAAAAAACAATCGAGTTTAATAGTTAGTTTTGGAGTTTTATATTATGCTCAAGAAATAATCGTTATAATAATTAATCCGTGGAAAACGGAGAAGTAACAGCAAGTCAATAATATTTTTTTTTTAACACATTTTACTTACAATCTGTCGGTAGACAATAAGTAAATTGTTGTAATATATATTAATGACATTGATGCGTAGAGTGCAATTTGTTCCTTACATATAGATTAAGGTGTAACTAACATAATGAACAATTGTTAAAATTGAAAGCTATGTCCTAAATGGTAGGTCTAATGGATGCAGCCTCTGTAGCCGCCGAGTGTCTTCGCTGTTGTCTAATAAGTTGATGGCGAGAGTATTTGCATGATAGTTTAATCTGTTGACATATCTGGCACTATATATTTTAATTTCATCCTTTATGTTGGCTATTCCCAGATCTTTATGTAAATGCATGTTCTTAATGTACCATGGGGCGTTAGCTACTAATCGTAGCGTTTTCGATTGGTATCTTTGGAGGATCTCCACATTTTAATTACTTGCTGTACCCCACAATTGGATTCCATACGTCCAAATTGGTTTTAAATTGATTTGTATAGTAGTATCTTATTTTTTATGCTAAGTTTAGATTTGGGACCAAGATAATATCGGTGTAAAAAATTTTTTAAATCAAAATTACTCGTATAAAATTATGTAATTACCACTTACAGTAATATTTGCAAGTTTCAATGGCGCTACCTAGAAACACCTTTCTCTTTAGATTTTCTCAGTGCTCTGCGCGACTATAAAATAAAATAAATTCTAATAGCGCAGGTGCTGAGATATGCAAATTAGCGTAAACGTTGATAGAGTGCTTAGCTGATTGCAGGACGACATTCGTTTAGGCAGACGTTTGTTACCACTATTGGCATTTAGAGAACAAGAAATGTCAAGGACAGCAAAGTTTTCTACACAAGAAAGTTGGAAGTAATATACAATAAATATGTATGTATGTATGATATTCCAGCACTCGCGGATGTGACGCGACCAACAGCATGGAAAAGTGCAAAGTAAGTAAGTTGGTTCAAAACTAGCTAGAGAATTGCAAAATAGGTAAAACTATCTGACTTTGCTATACAACTTGCAGGGGTTGTTGCCTCCATATGTATTGTTCATGTGTGTATGTGTGCATTGTGTGCATATTTTATGGTGGCAAATAGTAAACTTAAATTGTAGAATAAAAATATGTACATACATATATATGTACATAGATGTTGCTGAACAAAACATTTGAACAATAACAGATGCAAGAAGAGAGTTACACGGATGTTGTTTGAATTGACAAAGCAAGGTGCAGGATGTATGTATGTACATATGTAGATATTTTAAATACATTGCATAGATATATTTTTTAATAAACAATTGTGAGTAGGTTGGACATGTCTATGAAATGTGTTGCAGGACAATAAATAAATGCCTACACAACTCGAAAAGCACTAAAAAAGATTGTTAGTGGGGATATAGTGCCGCATCGAAGGAAGAAAATGAATGGGGGAGCGCATTTGTGGCACCTGTTGTCGCCCTATGTTTGGAGCAAAGCACTCAGGCAGTTATAGAAATGTAAAAACGTGCTCGTAAGGATGCAATTTGTAAGTAACTGAGGCGGCGCACAGTGTGACGAAGCAGACAAATATGCAAAAAAAAAAACGATTGCTCACAGTTGGAACTTCGTAAAATGATAAGCAATATTATTTACCAGTATTGTGACACAATTTTCAAAAATAGCTGTAACTAAAGAAAAATTCTAAAAAAAAATTCTTCGAATCGATTTAATATCATTAAAATCGGATTAGAAATACGGCTCATATGGATAACTCGACTATAGCGCCACCTGGGGTATTCATATTTTTTGAATAATTCGACTCCAGCCACTTGAGGGGGCATTTATTGCTAACATACTTATATTGCGTCTTGTAAGTAACATACCTTTTTGGTCAAACTTGGTCAAAATGAGTTCAAAAATATGACTCATAGTTTTCTAATAGCCTATAGTAGAACCAAATAAAAAATATAATAATAATAATGTAATAATTTCATGTAGCTTGATGTTTGGCCCAACTTCATCTACAATTTCCGATGTTGCTTGGACATTCCGAGTCAAGCTCGCACACGCTACATATTCGGCTACGGTTTTCATAAACCTCTATCAGTAAAATCAGTATTACAACGTTGTTTTTTATCATATAAATCTAATTGAACTAGATTTTTTTTAACAGGTGATAGCCCTCGGCAAATATATTTCTCGTATAAGGCTTCAACCATTTTCTTTCGGTTAAGGCTAGTACAGTAGAATATCTATAAACTCACACAAATTTAGTTGTGCTTCAGTAATTTTAGAAATTTAGTTAAATTAATATTTTTAAACAGGTGGCAACGCTCTTTAAAAACCCTCTACAAATACATTTCTCGAATAAAGCTTACTTTTTCGGTTAATACTAGTTTAGTAGAATATCTGTCAGCTTACACCAATTTTGTTATATTTAAATCTGCTTAGCAATTCAATTAAATTAGTATTTGTAAACAGATGACAACATTCTTTAAAGACATGTTCATTATTAAGTTTTCTTAAGCCTACCGTAAATCTTATACTATAATATTTCCATTAACTTGATAATTTAATTTCATATACTTTTAGCAGGTGGCAACCCTCTTCAAAGGTATGTTCAAAGTAAAGTTCTCCTGGACCTCCTTTGTTTGATACCCCTACTACTTAAGTTTTAATTAATTTTTTTAAACAGGTGACAATATTTTTGAAGTTAAGCTTTCTTTAAAATTTAAGTTTGACACTTATGTTTATTGCAAAATATCATTTAGCTGATTGATTTAACGAATTTAGCTTTCAACGGAGGCCCGACTTGCAAACGGTGTTCCAAAGGAAGTCTGTTCCTTATGAAATGGCACACCAAACTAAGTGTAAATCAAGTAATAACAGCCAAAAAGATCAACTCAGAAGAAAGTATGGAATGATTGAAAACCACACGTCTAAAAAAACGCCCTTTATTTGTTCGCGTCTCAAATTTCAGAGAAAAAATCCAGTGAAAATGTCAACTCTTTTCCCCCGAAATGGGTGAAAGGTATGTGCCGCCTTAGCCGAGTGTGTAACGTGTGCGCGCTTCATTCGGTGGGTCTCGGGTTCGAATTCTGGCCGGGGCAAGTAACATCAAAAAATTATAGGCAAGTTTTTTCTAATAGCGGTCGCCCCTCGGCAGGCAATGGCAACCCTCCGAATTTATTTTTGCCATGAAAAAAACTTCTCACCAAAAAAAAAAAAACAACATTCGCTGTTCGGAGTCGGTGTAAAACTGTAGATCCCTCAATTTGTTTTATGTATAGCATCAAGACGCACACCACAAATTGTAGGAGAAGTTCGGCCAAAATCGCTTAAGCGGCTATAGCGCCAATTGAGTAAGAAGTAGTAATGTTCGAAAGCGAAAAGACTCATGGCGAAATTTATAATGAGGGGAAAGCGAAACATATCGTGCGAAAGTGAAACTTAGGATAAGGCTGAATATTATTTTTTTTTTGGCCACAACTTATATGGGATGGTGGCACTGTGCTGCGGTTGTGACGGCGGCTGGAGTAGCGTTGGTACAGCTGCTGCGCTTGCACACACAAATATATTCATATAAATATGTACATATGTACATATGTATTACAGTTCCTTTTTTTATTTTTGCTAGAAACATGTTTGTCTGCAAATGAAAAGGAAATTATTTCTCTATTGCAATTTTTATTGTTGCCACACGATGATATGCACAGCATGGAGCGCAGAGCGTGTACTTAAGTGTTGCAAAGGGTTGTTGTGAAGAGGCGTTCGGTGTTCTCGTATAATTTACATTTTTGCAAGTCTATTATGTAAAAAATGGCTTTGGTAGTAACACGAACACACACACACGTATGCCTTAAGGAGCCAAACACAATAAATGTTTGCAACCACTTAAGCTGAAAGTCGCTATAATAGCGGCGTGTAGGCGCGTTTGCAAGTGCAAAATGACACAACCAATGTGTGTAAGCATGTATGTGTGCATATATGTTATGTACGTATGCATGCATGTACATATGTATGTCTCATAGAAGTAGCGCCACATGTGTGTGTGTGTGTTTTGTAATCAATTTTACATTTGGCATCACGTGTGCGGTAAAGTGCTCATAGAACTACCACCCCTACCAAAACAATCAGCCGCAATTACCCCCTCACCGCCGTACCGCCAACACAACAACAACAAAATCGCAAACAAATATGCTGGTGGTGACCGGCCATTCCCGCTAAGTAGTCCAACGTGGTGCGAGTAGAATGTGCTCCACAGAATGGCAGAGTTGGCAATGGTGGCATGATAATTGCGATGGTGCAATGGCAAATGGAAATGGCAGCGTAATGGGCACATCCTTTTGTTTGCGAATTCATGTAAGGACATGTGCAATCTATATTTTATTCTCATTTTTATTTCTGTGAGTATTTTCTTTCATTTTTCTATTTATTCGTTTCATATTTTGCGCAGAAAACAAGCTTGCTTTTGCAAACAAGGGTGTTTTTTGGCCAAGAATGTGGCAAGGCTTTCGCAAAAGTCGTGGCAGTGACAGCAACCCCAAAAATGCGCCTTCGAGACATGCTTGCAGATGTAAAGCACTTACACAGTCATTTATACATAACTACATAAATAAATATGTATGTATATCCATATGTGAGCACGCGAATGTACTTAGTGTTGTTGAAGACAAGAAAATTGCAGAATTTTCATATTTTTTTTATGGGTGCCCCAACAAATCGTGCAAACACTCGAGTGTTCGCTTGTGCTTGCAACAATGGAAAAAAATTACAAGCACATATGTACATACATATACATATATATGTACATATCCATGTTTAAACAATGTTCATATGTGCGGAAGAGTATTGTGTTGAAAACTGAGATGAGTCGGCGAGAGAACTGGTTTTCTATCAACCATTACTTGACGACTACTTTGCTACTGGTGGCAAATTGGATGCGATGGTTGTTTCTTGGTGCCCTTTTCACGAAATTAGCCACCTTAGCCCTTTGCAGTAGATTTGGTACGCAGAGCTAAAAAGTAAACTTATAATTAAAGATATAACCATCTAGAAAAGCTTGGAGGCTAACGACAGAGCGTTGAAGAAATTTTTGCTAGAACATCTTCTTAATTTTATTTTGAATTTCTTTTAAAATTCATTGGAAAGAAAAAAAGTTTGAAAACAAGGAGATCACTTCTTGTTTATTAATGTTTATGGAATTTTGCCCAAAAATATTCAATTTAAAGATGAAATCTCGTTGTTTTTATGCTAAAAATCATTTAAAGGAAATTGAAAAGGAGATTCTCTCATTTTTACTAGAATCTAATTGACTTTATTAACAAGGAAAATTTTTATTTTTTTATTTTTAAAAGAGCTCTTTTTAATTAAAATTCTGCTTTTAACGTCGTAACATACATACTACGTATGTACATATGTGCTATGTGAATATTCTACTTTGTATTGTTTTTATCATTCTTTGGATTTTTGTATATTCAAAATTAAATTTTTTTATTTACATATTTATTATTCCAGAACTTTTCAATGCATAAAGTTACATATATTTGTTTTCAAAAATATATGTCGATAGTAACGCTTTTTAGATTTTATTTAATAGGTTTTTATTTTAATTTAACGGGTTACCTTCTTAATTATATTGAAAAATTTTCATCTTAGTTGTACAGTGATTTTATACTTTGGAAGCGACCTAGTAGAAATTGTTCATCTAGTCGAATAGTACACGAAACCACGCTCGAAAGATTTCTAACACCCGCAAAATCTTTTTTTTTTGAAGTCAAAAACCGTTTTTTTAGTTTTTTCGTGTTAAAAAATTCATAAAAAAAAAATTTTCATTCCAATTGAAAATTCGCAACGGTTTTGGATAGGTAAATGTTTACACTTTCGAAATATAACTATATAGTGTTTTGTTAATTTGAAGAGAGTATGACGTGTTTTTTATGCTAGAAGTGGAATTTTCCGCCCAATTTGCCTGTTTTTTTCGATTTTCACGTCATATTTTCGGCACTAATTGGAAATGAATGATCATTTTTGGTTATATATCATCGACAGGCTATCACTACTTAAAGATACCAATTGATTTCTTTCAAAAAGGACTTCAAGTTTTCAAGTTATGCAGCATAATCCAAAATCTAAAATTTTGGTCTCAAGCGCCCTCCAGGGGGGTATCGGGTGTAAAAGAAGAAATTTGCTGAATGTAAGAAGAATTACAAGGTAAAACATTAATCATTACATCGTTGGCCATTAATACAGTCATTTTCGTTGGACCTCAGATTCGCAAGCTGATGATTGATGAAGATGTTGTAGGAAAATTAAACAAAGTAGAATAGAGAGCATGGTTGAGTTTCATCTCTTTGTGTAAAAACTATCTGGGAAATGAAAGAAGTCCGAAATACGAAGAAGTGGTTCATACATTTTTGGAAGCTTATGGAGAAATGGGATGCAACATGTCCATCAAGATTCATTTCTTGCATTCTCATTTGGATTTTTTTGCGGATAATCTTGGTCAATTTAGCGACGAACAAGGTGAACGATTTCACCAGGAAATGTCTGCGATCGAAAAGCGTTTTGCAGGGAAAAACCAGATTAAGATGCTAGCTAATTAATGCTGGTCGCTCAAACGTGAAACCGATGATTCATCTTATAAACGCAGAAGATCTAGCAAACATTTTTGAATCAAATAGTTTTCATATCGGTATCGTTCTTTTTAATAAGAGTTTTGTCTATGTAAAATCCATTGTTCATCCAAAATGTATCTTATGAAAAAAATGAATGTACAATTTAATGATAAAATAGATACCCTTGATCAAACCACCGACAGAAACGACTATTTGTTATTAGAAAATCAAATAATGTCCTTGAATCAGCCTATTTCTTCATTTACACCAGGTACCCCCCTGGAGGGCGCTTGAGACCAAAATGTTAGATTTTGGAAAATCGAAAAAACAGGCAAAATGGCCGGAAAATTACACATCTAGCTTAAAAAACACGTCATACTCTCTTCAAATTAACAAAACACTATATAGTTATATTTCGAAAGTGTAAACATTTACCTATCCAAAACCGGTGCGAATTTTCAATTGGAATGAACATTTTTTTTTAATGAATTTTTTAACACGAAAAAACTAAAAACTTTAAAAAAAGATTTTGGGGGTGTTAGAAATCTTTCGAACGTGGTTTCGTGTACTATTCGACTAGATGAACAATCTCTACTAGGTCGCTTCAAAAGTATATTCACTTTTTTTTTTGTCGGACAGATCGGACATCGGATCTTTTTGATTTTATTGAAGAGACATACCTAGTCGTAATAAGAAGGGCTTCTTATTGGAAAACAATTATAGAGGAATCCTCTAAATTTTGTTCTGATTTATAGAACATTTTGGATGGTCCTTTCGCTCTCTGTAGTCTCCCGGACAGGAAAAATCTTAATCTTAATTTTCTCTTCAAGAAACCTTATGTACATCGGTTGCGATGAAAAAAAATTTGTAGAAGTCCACCCTTATATTTAAAGCTTATAGTTTTGTCATTCTAAAAATTTGTTATACGATTTTAAAAAACACTGCACAGTTATTGCAGTCTTTTTTCTAATATATTTAAACTTTGTTTTTATTTTTTGTTATTATTAACATTTCTTAATGTAGCTTTAACACAATAAACCGTATGCTCTGAAAACTAAAATCATCTGTTTATTTTAGCTCCTAATATTTAATAATTTTACGCCCATTTTCAGTGATTTCTTGTGCGTCTAGTAAATTTCCAATGCCCATTTTTCGGAAGAATTTGTCAAGCGAGTCTGCACTAGCTGCCACTAATTAGATGTGGAGGGCTTAGAATTGGGCATGCAATGTTTTCTGAATATTTCGATTCCAACGCCATACATCAGATAAAATTATGGAGTGCCCAATAGACTAGTTCGCGAATAATAGTTGGCAATTAATACGTTTCCAAAGAATTAAATTTATCTTTACAAAGTTGTACATTTTCGAATCGAGCAATAAATAAAATGGTTATAAGGAAAATTCGGAATTTTAGGACACTCCAAGGATTCCAAGGAAGATTTGTAGGTCCCTAAAACCCTCACAAAACACGTCCAAGCTAAGGGAGGTAATTACAAACTTTTTTTGTTTCCATATGGGGGTTGACCAGGTCTTACGTTCAGTAGTTTGTATTTCTTTAAGGTTCCAATTAGCCGTTGTGCTCAGTTTAGTTTGCCATTTCATCAGGTGTATAACGAAATCTCGACATACAAAAATACAGAACTTCGACAAGAAATTCCGACAAAATATAAAATTAATTTGAAATAATTGCGCAATTTTTCTTTTGTAGATAAATTCAATTTAAATTTGGGTGTTGTTACACGTTACGAAAAAATTTCAAAATTATCACTGAATAAAACAATAAAAACGTAAATCAAATGGTTTATATGTGTACTTTATGGCGTTAATTAGACTTAGCATCTGCCGTTTCTTACTTAAAATTAATATTAAAGGTGGTGGTTTTCAACGGAGAGCCTGTGCCCTTCTTTCTCTGGACCAGAAACTTTGAACGCCTTGGAAGACAACGTTTGAAAAAGTCGTCGTAAATTTAATTTCCAGATTACACCATGACTCGGCGGCTGGATGCCAGAAATTATATTCAAACACAAATGGCATATAATTGTCTTTCTTGTTAGTTTGAAATTATATAATCGTATTATTTTATCTCATTTTATGTAAAAGCCTACACCTGTAAAAGTCACCTTTGGTACGAGTAATATCGGAGGCAAGCGAAAACAAATAAATCGCCGCTTCGAGCCCTTGCTCGGAACAACATCTAGGTCTGGAAGCTCCTTTAAATTTTGGATATAGTCCGATATTCTCTGTGGCCATTGTTTACGTACAATTAATTTAAAAAACAAGCGGAGATTTAAGTTGGTTTAAAACTGTTATGCTTCTGATATTTGGTCTGGAACTGATCTGGTTTGGAAAATCCGAAAGAAAACGCGAAAGTAAATTTTTCTTTGCGATATGAGCGAGGTGGAGAAAGTGAAATGAATTGAATATTATTAATAAAATAGCTATCACTTTATTATCAATCTTTCGAATGCCAAATACAACCCATTACTTAATTATAATCCCACCAAATATTGACAAATTTTGCCTGTCCATATTTCTTTGCTTAATTTTTATAATTATTTTATAAAAACATGTTTGATTCAATAACAAAAACAGTTTAAATGCAAGTTTAAAACTATATGCTAAATTTAAAAAAAAAAATTACAATAACTTTACTCTAAATTTAAAAATATTTAATCAGGTGTAGTTGTGGAAGGGATTCAGCTAAAAAAATTTTCAAAAATCTGCGATTCAAATCGTATATAGTATACTTTAGCAGCATTCCAACAACTGCTGCTATTTTATTACCAGTCGTAGATGACTTGATCATGAGAGGAACATGCAAGTCGATATTTTTCTCAAATTTTTTTTAATCAATTTTGGTGGTTATGCATCACGAAATATTAATTGTGAACGAACGGCTAAATTCAGCCCTATCACTGGATCCATCTTAGTCTGAATTTTTATAAAATCTACGAAAAAACAATCATCTAATATAACGTAGTACGAAAGTAGATGCACCTTAATAAAGGCTATAATTAAAAAAAATCATGACTAACGATAACTAATAAGTTATTTTGTGATTTTTACTTTTTCGACAAAAAATAACGGCTATTCTTAGATTTTTATTCTTGCGATCAAGTTTTATCGTTATTTTTGATTTTTTCTTTCGATCAAAAGTAATCGCTATTCTTGGATAAACAATTTTTCGATCATATTTAATAGATAATTTAAAATTTTTTTTCCGAACATATTATTATAAAAAAAGAATAACGATTTTTTTTAGCGAAAAAAGTAAAAATGAAAAAAATATTAAACAAATACATATGATCGGAAAATTTCAAATCTAAGAATAACGATAATGTTTCATTGAGAAAAGAAAAATTAAAAAATAACGTTAAAATTGGATCGAAAAAACAAAATTTGAAAAGCAACGATAAACTTCTGCGCAGAATTAAAATCTAAGAATAACTATTACTTTTTATCAAAAAAGTAAAAATCACATAATCGAGCTACGTTGGACTCAGCGATAGGCTTGAGTGAATATGTAAAGTAGAATTTCCAGCTTGGTATGTTTCTATAAGTAATATATGTACATTTAGTACATGACATCACCACAGGCGACAAGCGATCAGCGACAGCCGGAAAGCCATATTTAGCATTTTACTCCATTAAATACCAAATGATGATATGCAAGCAGCAAAATAAAATTTTGATTTGCAACAACACTTCAGTGAAACTCATAAAAATGCATCCACACACAGGACACTCATAACATCGACATCGTTTACTTTGTATGACAAATACTCGTACGAACTAGAACGACGACAACGACCATGATATCATTATCCTTGCCCAACAACAACTTGAATGGCCCAGCGGAGCCTCATACATACGACGACTATGAGTACTTGCACCAGCCATTTCCTTTTGTCAAATACTTACTGAACATATCTAAGTAAGTAAGTATGAATATAAGCACATATGTATGTACTTATGTATGTGCTTGCTTGTTGTCAAGCACATGAGAATGAACAAATTTTTTCTTTAACATCTCGCAACGCGGCAAAAAATGGGCTTTTGTGCTGGGCTGCTGTTTTTAAGGGGTGTCTGTACTGAAAGGAAAAACATAGAGATGCATTCACATAATCACACTGTTAATTTTTTTTTTACCTATCTACATAAGCAAATACGTTTGTATTGAGAAATCTTTTAGCTGGCACATTTTTTTTGTAGAATATTTAAGTAGACAGAATGTGAATTTTATTATTTAAGTTTTTTTTTTTTTTCCTATATTTTTCCTTTTACATCCTTCGCTTCATATGCACATATTCTTTACTTAAGTGCGCATTCTGTCCTTTACATCTTGAACTCATTTATTTATCCTATTGAAAACTACATAATTAGTCAGAAGAGGATAATGAAATTTGCGGCATCGATAAAATTGATGACCAAAGCAGACAGCGATAGCGCTTGACCAGACTGGTCAGAGTTCTTTTCATGGTTGGTGTATTAATTTATTTAAAGAATCTATTTGATTTACATGGTTTTGAAGAATATAATTATTATTAGCATTGTTGACTTTCATACAATTGACTTGCATACAATTGACTTTCTTATACCACTATCGGAATGACTCATCGGTATCGACATACAAAAAAGTAAAGTCCACATTCAATTGCTCTCATTCCCTAGTAGTGTTCGCATCGGAGAAATTCATAACCTTATTTGTTTTTTTAAATCAAAAAATATTTACAGTGTTAATGTTTATTTTATTTTGTGTTTTTAGGGGACCATACAAAATAGTTAAATAAACAATTATTATTTTTTGAATCTTCTGAAGAGCAACGATTCTAAGCAATTTGACACCAAAGTCGTAAAAAATGTCGTTTTAGGCTACCTGAAGGTGCATTCCCTATTGATTTCGCTGCGGCCTTAGCCAAGCTTGTGCGCACTTCACCCGGTGTGTCCCGGATTCAAATATTATCATAGAAAGGTTGATTTTCTAATACCGGTCGGTCGTCCTTCGATAGACAATGGCAAGCCTTCGAGTGGATGCATTTTTGAAGGGTAAAAACTGTTTACAAAAATCATCCGCCGTTCGGAGTTGGAGCGTAAAAACTGTAGGTCTCTCAATTTGTGGTACAACAGGCGCATTCGATCCGCTACTTCTCTTCTCACCATGTCTGAGCACTGCTCGCGTTCGAAAAAAATTTGTGTGCACAAGCAACTAGGTACAACGATGGCTAGCTAGATTCGGCGATCGCGAGTACGGTGACATCTCATTAAACTGATCGAACTCGTTACAGTCAATTCTGCAGGCATTAGACAAGTTTTAAGCTACGCATATTCGTCGTTTGTGATGCGCGAACATTACATTGAATAGAAAAACAAAAACTGTGGTGATACTAATTTATGCCAGATGTTTCATTGATTCGCCAATCATTAACGGATGGCAAAACGGTTGCAAAGAAACGGGCTTATTGTTGTTATTATTGAGTTTATAATGTTTAATGCTAAAAAAGTGAAATTGGCAGTCTGATTTTATCAATTGAGAAATATGAATGTTTATATAGGTTAAGGTTAAAAAATATATTTTTAATCGCGATTTTTTCTTTTCAGAATGTTTTACACTTCGAAGGACTCCCATCGGACCTAGTCATCGAAAGCTATATTTTTTGGGAATTTACATTGTACACGACAGATTCAGTAATACGGCTGGATGATAGGGACGCCGCGTGATATATTGAAATCCGTTTTTGAATATTAAAATGTTGAATTATCTATGAGCAACTGACAATAGTAATACCATTTGTGAGATGGTTTAATATCATTAGAATCTAACTCCCTTCATCCGAAAGTGAAATACTTACATACCTATACATATATGTACATATGAGTGATTCCATACCAGTCGATGATGCAGATTTGGATGATATACATACTTTCTACGCTCGGGACTTAATCCGCGGATCGTGCATGAGGTTCTTTTAAATTCTATAACTCGAGTATTTGAGCGCAATCACCTCAGAAAATTTATTAGCTTTATGATACTATTTTGAAATCAGTAGTCTAGCTGAAAAACGTAATAGAAGTGAGGTAAATTCAAGAGTGTTTAACTGTAGATATTTTAGGCAAAGGTATAAGGTTATCAACTTTCAATTTAAGCGAAGGAAGTCGATAGCAATAAAGCAACGCGCAAAAATTTGGCCCCGGCCCGATGTTAGCGAAATTAACCTGCGAATGCTTGATTTCCTTTTCGTTTGTTTAATTAATGAACATAAGTAATCGCAAAATGCACTTGTGGTCCGCGGACCATTGGTTGGAAAGCATTGCTCTAGAGCTACTAATTTTGAGTATACAAAATTTATAAATAAACATACACACAAACTCATCGTCAAATATACACGTAAGTGTTCCTTGTCTTCATTGTCATCCATGTCTCCCGAGACTTCTCAAAGCAATGCAATGGCTTGTCGTGTTGTTGTCAAATCCAAACGAATCAACCGCATCAACCGATTAGCTGTCGCACCAAAGTGGGGACATTTGACGAAACACAAGAACAGCCGCACAACTACAAAGGCTATTGTATTCAGTCCATTACGGCAAAGTAGGAACAGCTGACCAGCTGGTTGGCACAACGATTCGGCCGACCGACCGACCGCCCGCCACACTCATATCGCTCTTGGGCGGCTATCAACGTATAGATGCACAATACGTCAAATATGTATGTCTGTCCATGTGCCTGTCATTGTCTTTGCATCGATTTGTGCCTGAATAAATTTTGTAAAAGCTTGCTGCTGTCATTGCTGTAGGCGTTGATTCTGCCATTCAACGCAACACGTCATCCAAGTGCAGCAGCCAAAAAAGTTATCATCGCTAGAGATATGGTGTTGTGGAATTGTTTCTTGTTTGGCTTAGATTTGTAGTAGAAGTAGGGGTATTTGAGTGTGGCAGCATCAATAACGGTATTTTTATTTATTGTATGTTTGCCAAAAATGGTTGCTGACATTTTCTTTGCTCCTATCAAAGGAAGCACCAGAGGAACAGCCATACAAGTGATGCAATCAAAGATGAAAGATAAAATTAACGTAACACTAAGAAGAAATAATAAAAAACATAAACATACAAAGTTGCAAATAATACTCATGGTGGTAGTAAATGTTTTAAAGTCCCCAAAGTTGAAAGGGAGTTTAGATTGTTGAAGTGATATAAATATGTAAAAGATTAACTACACTTCTCCAATTTTGAAACGAACATTTTGAGGGTATAAAATAATACATAAATTATCAATGAGTTTTCATAAATTCTGCACGTATTTGTGTAAAAATAACAATAAAAACTTATATTTTTAATGCTTAAAATTCAACTATTTTATATTTTAATGTAAAAATAATAGTCTATCGCCATTTTCTCCTTGCAACCGATTCCATATATCGGTATAAATCTAATGTGCAGCACTGAATAAGATCGACTCTCATATAAACAAAGCACCTTGAGACTCGGAGCAGGGCATAAAAATCGATAATTCATCTTATTTCTTTCAACTGTTATTATATCTCTTAATCACTTTGCTTATTTTTCCATTTCAATAAATTTAAGGTTGAAAAGATTTTGAATTTATGTATTTCCCAAATCTAGGGATAACCCAGGGCATTTGACCCTGTTGACCCCGGGGTAAATGCGACTCTGATAGTGACAGTGACAAAACAATTTACCAAATGTTGCTTTCTATAATATTCGCAATATTTTTTATTATAATTTTTCTTCGTTAATTCTTTATAAAAATATAGTTCAAAATAAGAAATCATATGAATTAGAGTCTTTGATTTCTCCAAACAAAATTATTATAAATTGAAAAAATTTTCATCAAAATTTCAAATAGTTTAATTTGAATTTTAGGAAAACTTCCAATAATAATAATAATAATAATAATAATTTGGCACTTACAGCATAGGGTGGATTGTTTGGATGAACTTCTGTTACAGTTGATGCTGTAACACAAATTGAGAGACCTAAAGTTTTACGACGACTCCGAACGGTAAATAATTTTTATGAGGTGCTTTTCCATGACCGAAATACACTCGGAGGTTTGCTATTGCCTGCCGAGGGGCTACCGCTATTAGAAATAACTTTTCTATTGTACAATTTTTGATGTTACTTGCCCCGGGCAGGATTCGAGCCTGGGACCCACCGAATGAAATGGGCACACGCTACACACTACACACAAATTGTAGGAGAACTTCGGCAAAAATCGCTAAGGTAGTTATAGCGCCATTTAAGTAAACAAGTAAGTAACCAAAATGCTTAGCCACTTCAGACTTGCAGATTGTTAAGCTAAAATTTAATGATCCACCAAACGGAATACCCAAAATTTGTTATTAAAAACTTTAAAATTTTCATATATAATTATTAAATTTTTGTAAATCATGTTTAAAATGTGAAATTCTGATTTATATGCTTTTTGTTATACAATGAACTAAAGTTTTATAAAACCGCAAAGAAAGCATCATGAAAATATTGCGAATATTATAGAAAAGTCAACATGTGGTTAATTTTTTCTGAAGGCTTCCAAAATCGTACTATTTGCTGAGATATCTCGAATGTAGCATTCAATTTGAATACTGTAAAACCAACGCATACAATGGGGTGCAATTTATTCTGATGAACTCTGTTTCTTCAATAAAGGCGCCAACTTTCAAAAATTCTGAAAATCTCCCGAAAAAAATGTTGTATGAAGTTAGCACATATGTATTTCTACACAAAAATCGAGCGCCTTCAAAAGCGGCAATGCGACTTCGAGGTAGGCTGAGTGTTTGGACGAGTCTTATTTAATAATCCGTTGGAGAGTAGTAATGACGTTGAACAGGGAATTTGTCATTTTACTTTTCCGAATGTATATTCGGTTCGTAGCTAACTTTATGAGAGTTGCCAACTGTTTGAAAAGCCATATTAAATTAAATTATACACATGATCTATGAAATATGAAAATATGAGTGCCAAACTGTCTGATTCCCTTAGGAATCGGGGTTGCCACCTGAATGAAAAGTCGAACTGTCAAACTGTTCGTTTTGCGCTTGGAGAAGGTTTATAGCATATAGAGGGTTGCCACCTGATTGAAAAGCCCAATTTTATTAAATTATACATAAATTATTTAAAATAGCAATATACGTGTAAAATCATTCGTTTGCCCAGGAGCAAGTTTAGCAGCACATTTCGCAGAGGGTTGCTACCTTTTCAAGAAATTAAGTTTAATTAAATTCTTAATTATACACAAGGACAAGGTTCATACATATATTTTTGAGAGAGTTGCCACTAATTATATGCGACAGAAATCGAAACGCGTTTTCAGATTACATAAGCAAATGACAATCAATAAATGTTGAATTTCTGGATTTCAAATTGCACCAAATATAATATATGCTTCTTCAACAACTTGCCAAGCAAATACTTAACATTCGAGTCTTTATCACTTCAAATAAAATTTTAGAAGAAAGAAGAACACGTTAACTTGGAAAAATCTTAGAAAAATCATTTTTTAAATAAGAATTTAAACAAGTAAAAGTAAAGAAAAAATTGTCATAAATTTTTGAATTTAAAAAAGTAAGCCATTTAATGTTAATATATCTAAGGTTAAATATACAAAGTTTCTTAACTGAATATATTATTTTAAATTAATTTGAAATTCTTGTGAGTTGTAAGTTCAGTGATATTCATAGATATCGGCATCAACCTGCGGGACAAATTTTGAAAAAACGTGGTGATGAACGGGATTGGGACCCAATATTTAGCCCTGTGCCCAACTCTAGTATAGATGCATTCATTGTTTGGTGACTAAAAAAACAATTAACAATATTGAACCGTTAAATTGTGCAGGAATGTAATAAAATTCTCATAATTTCAAAATAAATGAAGAAGAGGAGCCACTTATAACTGTTTTCGGTACACAGTACATACATACATACATACATATGTACATACCTCCATTTATTTATTGCTTCTCTTTAAAACTTGCAATTTAGCCGCAATGCAATTGGATTCTGCTGTTTGGACACTAAGGACTACAAATTAAATTCAAATAAGACCAGGTTGCTGGAAGTATTTTTATTATTCACATACATACATACATACATACATACACATGTATTTATTTTTTGCATGGTATAATAATTTGTATGCATAGCATTCCTTAGACAATATTCATTGGAAAATGCAAAATATTTTCAGTATTTTTGTTACTTATCTCCTCTCTGCTATCTCCTCTCTGCTTGCTACTTCTACATAAATGAAATCGAAGAAGGAACAAACAAAAAAACACACTTTTAATTACAGTAGCGATGTGCACTGAAGTGGAGAGTGAAAGGCGGTACGGTGGGCGGAGCGCAACGCACTGGCGCTTGGCTTGGCTGTAGCAAAAAAAAAAAAAAAAAAAAAGAATTTGCAATTATTCGCCGTCGACGACTGTCGGAGATACGAATTTCAGACATTTTTCAATGCATTTGCCACTTACTATGGTTTTCGTTGTTGTTGCTGCTACTGTTGCAGTTAGTACTATGTGGTTTTTAATTTGGTTTTGTTTTTTTTTGTTTTGCAGATATATATCTACCGTAAATGATGAAAGAATTGCAACGTAAATACTTTGTAATTAAGTAGCAAAAACAACAATAATGACAGTGAAAACCAATGAAAAGGTGGAATGCAGAAGATAAATATAAAATCAGACATAGTAAGTTCGAGGTAACAATGTAGCGGCATCGTGGAGTGTAGATAAATATATTTATATTTAGATATATACTTATGTATGTATGTGCGAACGTTGGTGAAAGGCCCTCGAGCGCCTAGTCTAATATCTGAGAGGGAAACAAATGTTGAATGTAATGAGCAGAAAGAAATAAATAAAAAAAAATAGTTTTATAAAAACTTCACATTTTATATTTTAATGCCAGCAGGAAAACGAGTACTCGTAATATGTATACTTAGGAGTAAAAGTGAAAAAATTGCACTTCAGTAGAAATCGTTGAAGCGTGACCCCCATTCTACGCTAAAAACGGTGAGTGTAATCTCAGGGGAGTAGCCACCAACAACTGGGTACTTATGCTGTGCATATTTATACTCGTACCTTGATTCCCTCGGTCTTATACATATTTTCCATGTGTTTTCATTAATTTCGCTTGATTGTAGTTGTATGCATGTACTTGGTGTTGGCGAGTTTGTTGCTGTTTCAAATGTTGTTGATGTCATTTAGAGTTTGTTGCAATTGTTTAGAAGCAACTGAATTTCAATTTGAAAACGACCGTATGAAAACAAAAATGGATGAATGAAGTTAGTATAACTGAAGAGATGTGGCAAGAGAATCGCAAGCGAGTAAATAATAAAAAAAAAAAAACGAAAAAAAGCAATTATATTTCAAGTGCCGTTGCATGCAACAATGGTGCACTTAGAACAAGAGCACTCACAAATACACACTGCCAACATTGTTGCATAATGCTAAGTAGATAAGTTGGTGGTTTTATTCCACCAGCAGGTTAGCGGAAAAACGAAGACTTTTTATGCAACAAAATGAAGTTTGAATTACTTTCATTCACCAATGGCTTTTGTATAGGCACCAACCAACCAACTCAGTTCGAGTCATTGGTGGCGGCGCTGCGACAAACATCAAATTATGGTGGTGTAGGTGAGGTTTGGGAGGGATTTTAATAGCGCTTATGGTGGCATAATTATACTGACAAGATTTGTGGTTTTGTCTACTATGTCTGGCGCTCTACATCGATTGAGTTGTCATTAAAATCAAGCAGTCGGGGAAGTCATGGCCGTAATTCGGATGTTTAGTGGAAGCGGAGGTAAAGCTTTGTCATTATGCTTATTAATTGCATAGTAGATTGCAACAATGGTTGACACAGTCGATTGGAATACTGTGTTTTTTTTTTGCGAGCTCATTGTAAATGTGTGGCCATATGCACCTATTCATTAGTAAATTTAAGTCGAACTGTTGCTTAGTGTGGGGAGGGAATAAGTGGATGGAGAGTACTCGTAATGAGTTGGAGCTGTGGAGCTGAAGTCTTGCACTTGCATAGAGAATCAAATAAGTTTTATTACAGTGATATTTGTTTAACATTCTTAATGTCTTTATGATAAATTTTTTTGCTAATTTTTTATATACCTATAGTTAAAGAAATTTCGATTTAATAGTTTGTGTGAAATTTTAGGAAGTACGGTAAATTTCCATGGTTCAATAATAAAAGATTTTGTAAATAAGCAGCTTTCTCACTACCCTCTCGCCAATCGGCTCCTTAATCTGAAAATTCGGTTGCCTTTTTCGAAAATTTATTTATACAGGTCTAATAAACTATGTAAAGGGTGGTTAAATTTTAAGGGCCGAGGTTGATTTTGAATAAAAAACAAATTATTTAGGAAATTATTGTAATCTCTTTTATTATGATAATATGGTGTGGTTCAATTATGTATGGAACAAAATATCAGCCAAATGCCCGCCGCGACCTCGGCGGCACACCTCCATCCGATGATCCAAATTTTCGATGACGCTGAGGCATAATTGAGGTTCTATGCCGTTAATGTGCCGAACTATCTCATCCTTTAGCTCTTGAATTGTTGCTGGCTTATCGACGTACACCTTTTCTTTCAAATAACCCCAAAGAAAGTAGTCCAACGGTGTCAAATCACATGATCTTGGTGGCCAATTGACATCGCCACCACGTGAGATAACACGGCTATTGAATTTGTCGCGCAAAAGAGCCATTGTTTCGTTGGCTGTGTGGCAAGTGGTACCATCCTGTTGGAACCACATATCGTCCACATCCATATGTTCCAATTCGGGCCATAAAAAGTACGTTATCATCTCACGATAGCGAACACCATTCACAGTAACTGCCTGACCGCCAGCCCATAAACCGCACCAAAGATTCACTCTTTGTGGGTGCATTGATTTTTCGACAATCACTCTTGGATTATCATTCGCCCAAATGCGGCAATTCTGCTTATTGACGAATCCACTGATGTGAAAATGTGAATAACTTTAGCACGTTGCTCGATTGTGTATTTTTCCATGTTCAAATTGAGTTAGTCTGAAATTGAGAAATGTCAAATGAAATGCAGAAAAAAACTTGACGTTTAGGTGTGGTTCACATTCAACATCGGCCCTTAAAATTTAACCACCCTTTATAAATAGTAGTAGAAATTTAAGTTCTTTAAACAAAGCCAATTGAGGGAAACAACAACAACAGGACATCGCGCGCTGAGCTTTTGCCTAAAAATAAGCAGTGGAACGGAAACTCACCGAAGCACATAGATTTTGGAAAAATACTCGATTTAGCCCCACCGGCTAGTTTGTTCATATGTGAATTAGTTTTTTAGTTTTTGACTAGAAATAGGTAGGTAGAAGCAATTTATTTATAATATTTATAAGCATCCACAATAATAAAATAAATTTAAATTTTCTACAGTGCACATCATGTGTACATCATTAGCTGCCATTATTTACAGAACCTTGTATGATTGAATCATGGCAAATTTTCATCAATATTACCAATTTTCTTTCATAACAGAATTTTAGTTTTATACAAAGGCAAGCCTGAATCTTTACGGAAAAATATAGAGAAAAATATACAATAAAAACGCTTTATTGCTTTTCAAAACAATCGCATTTAAAATCTATACATATTTGCATTCGTAGAAACCTGAAAGGCCTCTTCAGATATTATTTTCGCTCCCATTTTTCTCTCCTTTAAATAATCGATTCTTTCATTTGCTGGCTATGGCGTGGTGACTTCGCACAAGCAATTTGTTCTGTAACATTCAGTACTGACTGTTCTTAAGAGAAATTTGGAAACACCTAGCCGTTACATTATTGATTTGCTTCGGGCTCATAAGGATAGATCCAGTTTCGTCCCCTGTTGCGATATCATAAACACTTTAAGAAGAACCTGGCGTGAAGCTTTTGAGCATTTATTTACACCAATCCACACAGGCCAAATTGTGTGGAATCCATTGACCGCAGACTTCCTTCACTAATAAATGCTCATCATAATCGTTTAGAATTAACTTTTGGCAATGTGCACGGATGCCTTGATCTCCTTGGATGTCCCATGTCGATCTATCTGAATTATTTTTCCTTCAGCATCGATGTTTGCTGCGGCTTTCGCGGAATTTTTCATTGAGACTGAAGCGTCTATTTTAAAATTCTGCAAAGTAAACATAAACAGAGGTATTTGATAATTCTTTACTCGTAATAATAACTTAATAACTTTTTTTGTTGCGAACTTTCGAATTTTTTCCCATATAATATTTACGAACTTTTTTTTTTATCGAAGCAAAAGATCAAGGCTGTAAGAAAAAATAGAAAATTAATGGAAATATTTAGCCTCTTCAAACTTGTACTTTGTTATTATAAAATTAAATGAGTTATAAAACTGCGTTCTGGAATAACGTCTACAAATGTTGATACACAATTGAAACAATTTTTGGTTTTTTTTAACTTTTGTTACATTTTCTCTTTACATTATTTAAACTAATAAAATTAACGACAACAATGTTGTACATAAAACATTGTAGAAACGTCACAGTATCCAAACTTTTTTAAATCTCTGTATGTACAAATGTACACCGAGTATTTCATCACTTGCTAGAAATGTCTAGATATTTTTAGTTACATGTAAATAAAAATTAAACCTTTGAATAGTACGCGTTGAAGCCATTTGGATTTTGAAATGTTCGTAATTCGCCCGTAAAGTTTTCAGCGACAAAAGTAGAAAAAATTTCTCAAAAAATTCAATACTTTAGAAAAACTCAAAACAGATTTTCCTAGGTCGTTTTGTATCGGGTGTTTTTTTTTACAGGTTTGTTTTTCGAATAGAGATAAAACTGGCATTTTGTGGTCAAATCTGGCAACTCTAATGTCATTTATGTTCAGTTTGGTTTGCCATTTCATCATGAACAGGTTGACAAAAGAACAACGCTTGCAAATCGTGCAAATTTATTTCGAAAATAATGGTTCAGTTCGCCAAGTTTACCGCGAGCTCCGTCAATTTTATGGTCGACATAATCCATCAGAGCAATTAATTCGGTTAACCATGGTTCGTTTTCGCACTACGTTTACTCTATGTGATAATACGCATCCGCAGAGACGTCGAACAGTGCGCACCGAAGAAACAATTGCCGCTGTAGAGCAAAGTGTTGAAGAGGACCCGAATGAATCGATTCGCCACCGTGCACAGCAATTGGAGCTTTGTCCATCAACTTTATGGAAGATTTTGCGCAAAGATCTTGGCTTGCGACCTTACAAGATCCAGCTTGTGCAAGAATTAAAGCCGCGAGACCATGCAATGCGTCGTGATTTTGGTGTATGGGCCGAAAATGAGATTGCTCTCGATGCTGATTTTCATCGCAAAATTTTGTTCAGTGATGAGGCTCATTTTTGGTTGAATGGCTACGTCAACAAGCAAAATTGCCGCATTTTGAGTGAAGAGAATCCACATGAGACCCTTGAAACGCCATTACATCCACAAAAACTGACTGTTTGGTGTGCTCTATGGGCTGGTGGAGTCATTGGGCCATACTTCTTCCGCAATAATGCTGGAGAGGCAGTTACCGTTAATGGAGACCGGTATAGAGCCATGATAACCGACTATTTTGTTCCCGAATTGGATGGCATGAATGTGGATGAGTTGTGGTTCCAACAAGACGGCGCTACATGCCACACAGCGCACGCCACAATCGATTTATTGAAGGAAACATTCGATGAGCGCATAATTTCGCGGAATGGACCTGTAAATTGGCCACCAAGATCGTGTGATTTGACACCATTGGATTATTTTCTTTGGGGATATGTGAAGTCGCTCGTCTACGCCAACAAACCAGAAACGTTAGGGGAATTGGAAGCCAACATTCGTGGCGTTATTGCCGACATACGGCCCCATATGCTCGAAAAAGTGGTTGAAAATTGGACCTGTAGAATTGGCTTTATTCGAGCCAGCCGCGGCGGCCACATGCCCGAAATCATATTTAAACATTAATGGCATAAAATTATCCTTCCAATAAAGCCACATTGATGGACCTTAAAACGATTTTCTTGTGTTTTATTTCAATTCGAAGTTCTATACCCCTAAAAAAAACACCCGATATAAATAAATTGCGCAGAAAATTTTTAAATTTCTGTAAAAAAGGTTCTTATTATTTTTCTGTGGGATTCTTGGAAAAAAAATTAAACTCGCAAAATTGGTTTGTAATCAGTCGATTGATTTAAATGTAAAAGTAAGTTTAGGGACATATAAATGTATTTTATTACCGTTAAAATAAAAGTGGCGCAGAAAAAGAGACATGCGAACTTATTTAAATATTACTATATTATTATCAAATTAAAGCATTTTAAGTTTACATATATTTTGAAAATCTTTATTTCTGTCAGCATGAAACTTGTTTTTGGTATTTATTAAAAATTGTATAGGGAGATATTAGGTTGACAACTTGATTTGTTTGAATTGAATGCCATAAGCCTCTAAAAATATGTATGCCATACGGTGTGGCGTCTTTCCTAACGAATTGTAGAAACAGTAGAACGGCATATGAAGTATGTTACAAGATTTTTGGGAGCAGATAAATAACAAAATGTTTTTAAATTAATTTTCGTTTATAAAATTAATAGTATATGCATACATTTGAAAAGCAGAATCATCTTTTATTATATGAATATGTTGTTTTTCTTATGAACTCTTAAACATTTTAAAATAAATAGGAAAATATTTTACTGACCGTAATTATTTAGCTTGTGACCGCAATCGATTCTATTTTTAAGCAAATTAGTTTAAGTTTACATTACAATCTAAGGTTTTACGTAACTTAAGTTAAGTTTAAGTGTAGACTAATTGCTCTCTTAATTTTGAAGCCATACACTTATTAAGCTATGTGAGAGTAACTATACAGTAATAAAGATTTTTTGAGCCTCAGAGAAAATATGAAATCTTGGGATTTTTCTGGAATTCTTATGGGATCGCGGCCATCATTATTGATGTTTATTTTTACTTATAACTTACACTAGGTGGTGCTATCGTAAGACTAGTTTTATGGGATTTCATTAAAAAAAATGATGCTATTTAAAAGTTTATTTCATTATTTTGTTTATGTTAAATGCTTTATGAAAAAAATATCAATTTTATATGAAAAACTATTTAAAATTAATATTTTTTATTACGAAATATATTATTTATATATATTTAAGAACTATTTCATACTGACCGCCGTGTGTAGCGTGTGTGCGCTTCATTCGGTGGGTCCCAGGCTCGAATCCAGCTCGGGGCAAGTAACATCCAAAAATTATAGAGAAAGTTTTTTCTAATAGCGGTCGCCCCTCGGCAGGCAAGGGCAAACCTCCGAGTGAATTTCTGCCATGGAAAAACTTCTCACGAAAACATTCGCCGTTCGGAGTCGGCGTAAAACTGTAGGTCCCTCAATTTGTACTATTACAACATCAAGACGCACACCACAAATTGTAGGAGAAGTTCGGCCAAAATCGCTTAAGCGGTTTTAGCGCCAATTAAGTAAGTAAGTATGTAATTTCATACTGGGTGAAAGACGAAAAAAGAAATGAAATTAAAAAACTACATCTTGACCTTTAAATTTACATCATCTTATATGAATACTATATAATAAATTTTACAATGCAATACATATGAACAAATGGACGTGTCTCTATTAAAAATAGTTAAAAATACTATTAGGGTACTCACATTTTCCCGGAAAAAAGTGAAGAGCACCGATCTTGCGGATTTTCTCAGTAGCTGTTTTACGATTTATCGATAAGAACTTTTGAATATTGTAAGTTAAAAAGGCGGTCGATTTTTTATAGCAGAGTGCCAGTCTCATAGTGTTAAATAAATGTAATCGCATTTTTTTCGATGCATCAAAAGGACAATACAAATGAATTTAAATGTACATACATGTGCTTAGTGATATAATTCTAACATAAGTTTATGTGCTAATCTGGACTCATTTGATATACCTGCGCTCATAAAAATAATATCAAGATGTATTGAGAAAAATTGATAATGTTGTCTTTCCCTTTTTTTACTTTCAATTATGTTTAACAAAAAATATAAATGATTCTAAATGAAAACCATATAAGTCCAAATTCCAAATTTTTAAGTAAATTAAAAAAAATCAAATTCGAGCTTTTCGACGATACAGTTTTGTGGACCATTCCATTTTTATTTTTGATACTATTTTTACAGACGGTTTTGTTTCCTTTCCTTCGATAAAACGCATGAACAAAATTTACTTTTGTATGAAAAAAAAAAATTCAGAACACCGTCAGCAAAGAAATTATCAAAAACCAACAACAATTGCTGTCCCCTTGAAATTTACATGTTATTATAATTTAATTGAATGAGCTATAATGCTTGCTCGATATTCTTCTAAAAACTCAGACTAGAAAGTTAGACATTTTAAAACATTTTTTTTTAATTGGTTGAATTTTTTAGTTTTTTTGAATTTTTACAAATTTTCTACAAAGTTTTCAACTTCGAATTACAAGGTTTTTGCTATAAAAAATTATTGAAATTAAATAAGTAAGACAAATTTGTCAATATTATTTGCTATTATTTTTATGTATACAACTGTACATATATCTTTTTTTCTACAAAATACGTGAGTTTCCTATTACAATTCGTTCCAGAGTACAGGTGCCAAGGCTCTGAACAAATGTTCATCAGCTTGAATCAATACACTCATACACTCTTGGTAAAATATAAGTGAAATGGGCTTCCTTTTTCAATTCGAGTAATTAACGATTTATTATTTTGAAATGGGCCTTCAGGAGCAGTAACATGTTTCATAAATTTTAGTTAACTGCTGTGGCTAAAAACAGAACCATATACACATACACACACACACGTAGACAGTAGCCAACGGCGGAAGCATAACTTGACCAAAACGCATACAATATTTACGGCTTTATTGCAGGCTGCAACTGACAAATTCGCAAACCACACCGTCTAATGGATGAGAATCTGTATCGAGAAGCATAGCGGCAATCAGTGAATTTAATAAGTGAAAAAAGTTCCCCAAACTGCGGTAGGAGTGTTGTTCGAAGACAAATTGGCAAGGGGTTGGACCAAGGCATAACATTATAAATTTTCAGCCTGAAATGACCAACGGGTCCGACAATCAGTAATCAGCGGCCAGAGGCGGCGCTTCCACAGTCGCACACTGGTGAGTAAGATGCAGTGTAGTTAATGAAATTAGGGGTAGTAAATAAACATAATTAATCATTTGGCACTTACCACGCTCGCACATTGCAGCTCCACAAGGGATCCTCCTAGCGTTGACTATCTGCATCGTTTCGTCGCTTGTCGGTTCGAGATATTTGGCATTTATGGTGGAAAATATTTCCCAAACAAAACAAAAAAAAAGATAAATTTGCCAGCGTCTGGCAAGATACCGAGACGTCAGACGTCAACAGCAAAATGCAGGAATATTACGTAGCGGGGCGAGAGGTGAACACCACGGCACACAGTAACGGTTTGTTTTATTCACAAACATACATACATACACACATATCTAGATAATCGCATGTTTGTTTCGTTTCCGGCTGCTTCAGCTTTGCCTTTTCTGTTAGCAAAACATTTATGGCGTCTAACATATTTTTATGACTTTCCAACTGCACTGGATTTTTTCAACATTTTCTCTTTCACTTATTAATGATTGCATTTTTTGGTTGGTTACTACGACGTCTTCGGGTTTAAGTTGATTTTATATGGAACTTAAAATTGTTTATGCAAACGAGTTCATTTTCTTATAGCTAGCAAGCATTTTTCTGTTCATCATTTGTCTTTCATATTCGGCTCTGAATTTCACGCTAAGCGTCACTGTGTTTGACATATAAAATACTCCAAATTTATCATTCTGTTCGGTTCTGTTTTGGAAGTATGCAATGGTAGTAGTAGTCAGTTGAGGCTTTCACTGTGTATGTGAATTAAGGCGTACCAGAAAAAAGTTTTCATTTGGCAACAACACAGCGATGGTGTAAACAGTACCTACAATGGTGAATTTGGCAGTAATAGCTGCAACGCTCCAATGACTATTTTTCAGCCAAATGGCAAACAATTTTGATTTATGATACAACAGTATTTTTTTTTTGTTTTTGTTCATGCGACTAAATTATCTTGGTTGGGTTTTCGGTTCATTGAATAGTTTATCATGGAGGAGCAATTTTTACTATATATACATATAATATATGTACATATACATATATGTATACATGGGGTACTCCATACAAAATTAGCCACCAAAGCTTTTTTCGCGTTGAATATTTTTTTCTTGACTGGACTGATCTGGTCCAAAATTTAAGAAAAGTTTACTTGTTATTTTCGATTTTTGTTGTTAAATAATTAGTTAAACCTAATTTAATTTAAAATTAGTATACTCCATTTGCAAGATGAGAAAAAGTCACAGATTTTCATATCTCCGTTAGATAGTGCAGTATATGCAATTTAAAAGTGGTAATTTTTTGCGAACATGAAATTTGGAAAAAAAGTTTTACGAAAACTTCGCGTAACATAAAAAAAACGTATCGAATATTTTCACTTGTATAACAAGGAAAAACAAATCAAGACGAAGCTCACTTTTCGTTGAATGGGTACGTTAATAAATAAAATTGTCGCGTTTGGAGTGTTGATAATTCTCAAGCCATTGTTGAGACGTCGTTACATCCTCAAACAAATTTTTGCTTGGTGTTCTCAATGAGCCGAGGGAATCATTGGTCCATATTTTTTCAAAAATCAAGCGGACTATTATGTTTGAGTCAATGGGGAACGCTATAGAGCCAAGATTAATGATTAATGAGTTTTTCGTACCTGAATTGGAGGATGTTGATGTGGACGACCTTTGGTTCCTATGCCATATAGCCAACGAAACGATACATTTATTGAAAGAAACTTTTGGTGAGCGCATTATCTCACGCCGTGGGCCTGTGACGTGGCCTCCAAGATCGTGCGATTTAATACCGCTGGGCTATTTTTTGTGGAGTTATATGAAGTTGCTTGGCTACGCTGATAAGCCCGAGACCATTAACGCCTTGAAAGAGAATATTCGATGCGTTATTGTTGACATATGATCGAAAATTGGGCCTTTCGGCTGGAATTTATTCGAGCCAGCCGCGACGGTCACTTGTCCGAAATCATTTTTACATACGGCATAACGGCAACCCTTATCTTTATAATAAATTCTTGATCATAACATTAAATTAGATGCGTTTTATTTCTTCTTCAAAAACCACGTGTCTAAAAAAACACCCTTTATAAATCGAAAAAATGTTTGTATCGTTTTGGTTCCAAAACGAGGGGGAATCAATTTTATTGCTGTTAAATAGAGAGATGTTTTTATCGAGAACATAAATAGGACTTCTGTAAAGCATATCCGTCGAACTTGGTTTAGAGCAGCGTTTCTGACGCTCCTTCAGATCGAGCTAACGATTTGAAACTTGGCATATCACCTAGATGGTCGACTTCAAGGACTTTGCGGACCCAAATGGTCTTGCAGTCTATACACCGACTTTTTCTATTGCTGATTTGCACAGCAATGAGCTCTTCTTTTGTTGGAAATAAGTAATTTTTAATTCCCATACAATAACCTGGACTTTGTGCATGCATGGAAAGTTCTCACGTTTGTTTTTCATGAGATATGACCGCCGATTCATATTGAATATAAACGACCAAAATCTACTCTGCCCTTGACCATCCGATTGTTGACGTCGTGCTCTGCGCTAGCATAGGCGGCCATTGCCTGATAAGATAAATTAGCTCATACATAATTTTGCACAGAGTTGCCCAGAGAGAGGCCAATTTGCTCCGGTCCCCGAACTTTGGGGGAGCCCGCGCGATGTTTTGAAAATACGTTTGTTAGCTCGCTTTTGATAAATAATTTTTTGGTAACATTGAAAGCCTTTACAAAATTTTTTTTTCTAGATGCAGCGCCAGGCTTGAAGCTGTCATCTACCCTTTTATTAAAAACTACAAAGGAATCGTTGAATATTTCAAAAAAGTGTTTGAAATGGATTAACCCCCGGTAGTGAAGCCGATGCTATCTCTTCACTCAAATGAATGCAGTTTTTTGGTTTCATAATAATTTGGTATAAACTGGTATAACACTAGAAGTGGAAGCATTGAGAATTTGTCAGATTATCAGAGACTGCAAATGTTACTTGAAAGAAAACCACTAGCGTCTTCGGGAAGGAAGAGCGCATCAAACAAAGTATAAGTTTTCTATCCGCCAATACATATTTTACTGACAGAAGTAATTGCGTTACATTCAAGAAAACTCAGTCCTGTTTACCGCTACCGACATAGATATAGTGAATGCTATAATGGTTGTTGTTAGATCTCTGATTTAGTTGAAATTAAGAAGTCTTATGAAATGGGAGCTTTGTTCTGCCTTGGAACTCCTCAATTTTATACTGAGCCCTAACCGCGATATAAACGTATGTGGCATTTTGTGCCGAAATGCATTTACATAGATGCGTTAGCAGCATTTCTGTTTGAAAAATAAAATAAAAATAAAAAATCGCTTAAAAAAAAATAAAAAAAAAAAACAATATTATTACAGTTTTAAATGTAAGTAATGTTACATTTAGAGAACGACCGAATTGAGACTTCGGCAATGTTCGGCTAATAAAAAGAGCTGTATATTTGTCGATTGCCATATTGAATTATATTTATAAAAATTTACTAAAAGTGGCTAAAAATTTTGCAATCATTTCGCGAATATTTTAAGATTTGAAATATAGCGATGCTATTGAAGAAAATATTTAGTAAGTAAAAAAATAAAGTAGCCTTAATTGAGAATATCTTCGCCTTAAGAAAACAGATTTTTAAGTTTCTTTTATTTTTGTTATAGCATTGCATTTTCATGAAAACAATGATTTGCTTTAGCTTTTTAAAAGCTCGTTTACGTTCCACTTTCATAGTGTGCGACTACCGATTTGGATTTTTTGCAAATTTTTACATTACACTGATCAAACAAAAGAACTTAAAAAACTCTTCCTTATTGCGATGTAATTTCTTCTTCAAGTTAAAATATTTTCTACCAACATAAAATTGAATCTGGTTTCTTCAAAAGTAGAAAATATATAAGCGCAATTTCATTGCATTTTCTTCAAACGAGTTAATGTGTTTTTTAGTGTAGATTTATTTATCGAATGCCGTGGTTTTTTTTTTTTTTGTCAATCATTGCCCTAAAAATCTTAGACTCTGTCCGAAAAGTCGATTTTCGGCGTTTTCTTGTTATTTTTATAATAGTATTAAAGATTGAAACGCTTCCGAAATTTTTACCCCCGGAGATTCTTCTGTGCTCCCCTGGTTATTTATGTACTCATATATAAATTACGGTTGCATAGGAAAAAAGTAAAGCCGGAATTTTGAATGAACCCCTCAAAAAAAAAAAATTAAAAATGGCCCATCAAAATGGTTAATATAAACAATAGGCTAAATAAATCATTGGGTATTATTCTTTGAAATCTCTTGAAGAGAAAAAGGGTGTGCCGTTTGAAAAATATTTATTGTCATAACATTTTTATGAACAATTCTTTCCCATCATTTCTTTTTTTTATTTAAAAAAAAAAGATACAAGTGTTGTTTTTCTTGATACGGAATAAGCAGTGGGGGAGAAGACATTCAAATTCCGCCTTTACTTTTCTTACACATACATCTACATATGTTTGTATTATATTTTGCAATATATTACCAAAACACTACAACTAAATCTTAAACAAATACATTTTAATTGCATTTAAATTTGGCAGCCAAAAAATAATCAAATATGCCCAAAAATGAGTCAAAAAACTTTATAATTTCCTCCTCGAATTCATTGAATTTCAACTATTCTGATACTAATTTCTTAGTGTCCTTACAGCACTCATGCTTAGAAGGAAACAGCGCCGATATATGAATGATATTACAACATTGAACCTATGCCTGTGAAGTTTATTCTAAGAGATCGATAGCGGAATTTCGCCAACGCGGTGATTAAGATAATGTTTCTCCAATTAACAACAGTTTCTTATCCGACACCTTACTGAATATGAACTAGTCCCAAAATTGGCATACACCATGAAAAGTCTTTATTTGTGACTAGAGACCGCTTCCTGAATGCTGACATTATTGAACAAGTTAGGCCATAATATATGTTTTTTTGCTTTGGAGCTCAACCAGTTTCGGCGTTGCACCATTAACAATTTTCAATTTTCTGTTCGGTTCCCAAAGCATAATAGCCATTCAAATTGCAACAATATCAAATTGAAATGCTAATGAGATATCACAAAGCACGCACTACCACAAATACTCATACATAATAGATTTTAAAATCTTGTTATTGAAATTATCCCCTTACAATAATAGCAGCTAACAAAACAAACCCTATTCCCTTTCATTTATATTCGTACGAATGTAGGTACTCGGAGTTGTTTGCCTAACACATAATTGTCATTGCAAAATTTGCACTTATCCTATCAGCAAACACCATCTATCGATTCTATTTACATAAAATGAGCAACAAAGAATCCGCAAACAAATAAAGGAACTGTTGAGGTCACTATCCTTCAAAATGGAAAATGATGAAATGAATGCCAGCAAAGCTAAACAATCGAAACAAATCGATATGGGAGCGTGCAAAAAAAGTTTTTGTATGCGAATGAGGTGAACAATAACAACAATAGTAATTAACCTTCTCACTTGACTCCTAACCGAGTACTCAATTCCATAATCCGACAAAATTAACAAACGTTTGAAAAGGTTACCGATCGAATAAAATTGTTGGCAGAACGGCAGGTAACGAATGCAATATTGCAATTATCGGTTGAGACCCATCCATTCATTGATTCTACCGATGCATTGATGTGCAAAAAATGACAACAACGTTTCGAGTCATATTGCTGAGGCGTATCGAATTTGATTTGACACAGCAACACAACACACAGCAACGCGTACATTCATACCGGATGTATTGCGTAAGTTTTGTGCAACACACAATACGCAAACATACAGACAAGATGTGCTGTATACCAAGAGTTGTGGTGGCATTTTTAGGCATGAAATTCCAACGACTTTTAGTTTTAAAGGATTCGTCAATTTTTGGTGTGCATGTGAATGGGATAGCCATGCAGGAGCTAAACGGAAGCAACGAAATGTTGGTGTGTCGAGTTGTGGATTTGCATAATTTTGCCATAATTTCAAAAAGAGACGCATACATACATATGTGTACGATTGCCGACTGTGAGTGGTGTTGTGAGAGCAAATGTTGCAAGTATGCAAATGATGCAACAACCCGTCGTAATCAAAGGCAATCGCTCTCAGTGCATTCCTTCGCATAAGTGATGCTGTGTTGCGGTGCGGTTGTGGATGGTGCGGATGCTAGGAATGGCATTGCTGATTTCAAAGATCATTATTAAAATGCTGATGATGCAAATTTTGGGTAGGTAATTCAACCCTTTTGGGATATGCTTGTACTCGTATGCGTTTAGTGTGGGAAATATGGAAATTGCTTAAAATATGCAAGCCAGCAGACGCAGCTGCGTTTGGCGGGATATTTATAAGACGAAAGGATATGTATAAATGTTCAGAAGGTACATATGATTCTTCGAAAGCGTGTGACTCTGAATGTTAAAAAGCGGCGGTGCAAAGTTTTTCTTATCTAAATAAGTATTACATTGTTTGGGAAGACATAAATATACACTGGTTACGTACCTATGTATAAAAATTGTTTTACAAAAAAAGAAAAAGAACACCAGAAGTCTTGTTGTGCAATCCTTTATATGACCTGGGTGTATTGAAGTGATTTGCCCTTTTTGTTTTTGTATGGAAATAGTTAAATTTTACAAAATACAAATTCACGTTCAATGAAAAATTAAGAGACAAACGCGAATGTGAATTCAAAAACCATAACCACAGTAACACGATAAACGATATCGATAACGTTGTCTTGTGTAAATCATCTAGACCTTTTCACCTTAGTGAATATTTTAAGGTTAACTGACTTTCTTAGTGCAAACCACCATACAATCGCTCCATAAAGGAATATAGGTCATCAGCGGCATAAGTTGGGACTCAACTCCCATTCCTTGCTCTGTCTTGGCTCTTTTCCACGCATTCGGGGCGAAAGAAGAAATTTCATATGGCTTTCTAGATTAGCTTCATATATAAAAATAGCACCAAAACATTATGGCTCTGTTGCCAAGGCATAACCGCACGCCGTCCGGCTCCGGTAGGGTTACTGAAAACATTTTTCACTTTCTCTCAAGATGACAAGTTCCACTTTTCTTGAGTTAACACTGTCGTCAAAAGAGTGGACCACCGTGAAGTCTCCCCGGCATCCCCTGCATAAGGAACATAAGCGTAAAAGGTTTTGCAGCAGAGAGTATGCTATACTCGTGACCAGCACTGTACAATCAATGAGAGAATTCATTTTGATATGAGAAATTTCTGGGGGTCATTCTCGACTCCAAACTATTTTTGAAAAGAAACGTCGAAGAGCGTGTGGTTTGCGACTGTTCAGTGTACATTGGTTATACACTGCGGTTGTAAGGCGCATTTTAACCAATGATGCGCTGGTCTAGTAGGAGGCGGCTGACGTCAAATTCTATCTGCTTTGCTTGCAAAAGGCACAACGGATGCCTTGTCTATTTGTAACGGGACAGTAAATTCTTTTCCTCAAGTGGCGCCTGATATACTCCTGCAGTTACCAGATGTGAGATATTTCGCAGCCAAGGGTGCACTAAGACTTAGGGCGTTTGATAATTAGCATGCCTCTATCTTCCATCGACTGTGAGAGGGACGGTAAAATATGACTAGCAGATCGGGGAGATCGGCTTTAGCTACAAGTCCAAGGTTCTCTGCCTCGACAGAAATCGGTATTGCCTCTGCTATAGCTTGCCTTTGACAACGATTAACTCGATTTGTGCTCGGAATTGCCGGCGATCGTTGCCATCTACTCGGCAACACACGCTCAACATATAGTAGGTACTAGGGCACAGTGGCGTCTCGGGAAACGAGGAAGTGGACGAGTGTGTGTGTGAGTAGAGGAGCTGAGGGGAATCCGACTCGAGCATACGACCACCTTGAGATTCCTGATCTCGCAGAACAGCTGTCAATAGCGGGTGGATTAATCTGGACACATGCGGGATAGTGAACACGGTCATCACACACTAAGCGAAAAACACGGAGTCTTCCGAAATTCTCCAAACAGAATGTCGAGCTTATCCGGGAAAATTAACGGGATACTTGCCAATCGGCTGTGTGACCGTCACGTTTGAAGCTCTGCATAACGACTGTTGAAGGAACTGTACTGTATCTAGAAGATTTCAAACAAAAGCGAAGCAAATCCAAGCAAGTAAGGCGAGCAAAAGAAGCCTGCATTGTGGCTAGAACCTTAAATCATAAATAAACCTCTCTTTGATCCTTTAAAATCTAAGAGTATGTTTTAAAAGGTTAATACCGTTCCCATTATTTTTGCAATTTTTTTGTTTAATACGAAATCCATAATCTATCGAATAAGCAATTCTTATCGAACAAGCAACAAAAGAAATAAATAAATGTATGCACATTAGGATAGTCCTTAAATGCAGACATACATTTTGTACAACATATATCGTAAACCTCAACGACTACATCGATACAAATATAGTCAAAGATATCACAAATTTTGCTACCGATTGGAGCCGGTTAACTTTTATCGCTCAGGAGACAAAGTTCAGATTCCCCTACGGAGATTCAAAAATTAAAACTAAATCTTTTTTTCATTTAATGCCCAAAATCGGTACAACAGTGGATTGGAGACGCACACTGAAAACACAAAAGCTCCTTATATTGATTAAATTTTTTTCAAATGGCGATATTTGCTTCCGATTGAGTAAAAGTTTCTTCAAAAAGAAAAAAAACCTACATACAATGAAACCCGTTGTCTCCAAAAGTAGTAAGTATTTCTTAAGCGTCATTTCATTCTCAATTTCCTTTGTTTTGATAGCTGTTTTCTTCAATCCAGATAATTTGTTTTTAGTTAGGGCTCAAAGTGCAGATTCCCTCAGTCGTCTTCAATGAGGACCAAAATTTGTATGTGAACACTTTGACCATGATATTACCGATTGACGGTGGCATTGAACAAATGCGTTAATTCGGTTTTAGAGGCTACCCTAATGTACATAGGTACGAAGTTCTTTATATGTTTGTTTAAAGTGAAACAAACAAAAAAAGTTACAAACAAGTCTATGAAGTTTCACACTTTTGATTCTTCAATAAGTAAAACAATAGCATTAATATTAGAGAAAATATCGCAATAAAATACTATTAGGGTGACGTAAGCCGGATAAAGGAAAACACAAAACGGCAAGCAATGAATGCAATACAAGTAAGAACAAGAGAAGTGCAAGTCGAAGTAACTTTGAACCTTTAAACGGACCACTTGCCTGCCTGAACTTACGTTCTATAGTCGGAATGTAGTTCTTGCAGCTTAAAACTTTCCACTGACATTCATTCCTGAAGCTCTGCACAGCTCAAATTCTCGATTTGTCCATATTTTGTGCTGCAACGAGAATATTTTGTATTGGGAGGCGGCAATAAAAGGAGCACCACCAGATGCTGCCATTGTAGTTGCTGCTTCTGTTGCCTGAGTGTGGGGTGTGGGGGTATATGCCGGCGAAAGAATATGCAAAGATGTAGCAGAAACTCCTACTAAGTGTATGTAACTTATTTTATGCGCTTCCGGTCACTTTGTAAAACTCCAAAGCCTTGTGACTTTCTCCGCCTTTCTACTACTTAGTTTCATACTTAGCAACAGCGTCTGCGTCATCTTGTGGGTCTATGCGAAATAAAGTTATTTGTAGTTCCACCGCTTTGTTTAGTGCTTTATTTGTTCATTTTGAAACAATTTCTTCTTTTCCAAACTACTTTTTATCGCTATCCGCGTAAGAAAATAAAAACTTTTCCCTCTAAGTTATAATGCGGATAACTTGGTGACGCGATACCTTTTCATGGGCTGCAGCGCAAAGATGGACTACGTAGAGAAATTATTATGAGCTGATGATTTCTTGAACTTGATTATGTTTTGAGCTCTGAAAATAAATAAAAACTTTAAAATATAATTTGTTAGTGCATTTTTAACAAAATATAGTGCATTTCCAAAAAAACGATTATGTTTTCTTCGCGATGTAAGCATCCAAATGGGGGAGGGTCAATGATTATTTCGAAAATCTAATAGCCGTAGTTATTACACGTATGCTCTGAAAGTTTTAAAATATATAACTTACCTATGTGAAAAAAATAATTCTTTAAACAAAAATTCAGGCTAAGGGATAATGTAGATGTATTTGGATATCGGTCGCCGTAGTCGAGCTACTAGCGTGTGCGCGCTTCATGCGGGGAGTCCGGGGTTAAAATCTTGGCCGGGGCAAATAACATAAAAAATTATAGAGAATGTTTTTCTAATAGCGGTCGTCCCATTGCAGGCAATGGCAAAATCGCCAGGTGTATTTCTGCCATGAAAAAATGTCTCACGAAAATCATTTGCCGTTCGGAGTCGGCGTAAGTCGGCACACCACGAATTGTAGGTGAAGTTCGACCAAAATCAGGCTATGGTGTAAGCGTCCAATTTTTATTATTACTAATCAAAAAACTGATAAGAATAGACTCCTATCCGTACAGAGGTTATCCTGTATATTTTATGAACCGGTTGGGTAAGTTAGTTTTGGGGGGTAATTTATGGGGTTAGTTTATGGGGTTTCTAAGCAATGAAAGTACCTGGATATGTTAGGCTGCTTTAGGTTTGTTCTAATCTTAATATAACTTCTAATTGCTTTAGAGGCTGTTATTAAGATGATAAAAAATCATAGCTATATACATTGCCTTTAAAATCTTGTCTCTCATTTAATAATCACGGAATTCGTTTTTATGCCTTCCATAAAGATGAAATGGTATTATAATTTTGATCCGATATTTGGAATTATTAGAAGAAGAGATATACCGATACCCAAGTATATCAAAATGATCAATACCACGAGCTGACTCGGTTTAACCATGCCTATCTGCCTACATGTTTCTGCGTTCAAATTCTCTCAGCTTTAGAGGTATCTGACTGAAATTAGATACGCAGTTACAATTTTATAACTTGTGCAACATTTGTCGACACCGACAAGATGGGAGCACATACGTATAGCTACAATTTGGCACGCTTTTTATTTAAAACTGTGAAATTGTGTAAGTTATTTGCTTACAAGTTGTACAAAGTCTACTTAGGAAATAGCCAAGATAGGCGCTCCATAAGGTAGAGCTCCCAAAGCTTAGAATTCCATTAGATTTTAATGTCAAAATATCATATCATCATATCCATTTCAACTACACAATATATCCGACCATTCAATCACTGTTTGTTCAGATAAAGGGTGGTTAAATTTTAAGGGCCGATGTTGAATGTGAACCACACCTAAACGTCAAGTTTTTTTCTGCATTTCATTTGACATTTCTCATTTTCAGACTAACTCAATTTGAACATGGAAAGATACACAATCGAGCAACGTGTTAAAGTTACTCAGGCTTATTATGAAAATGGGCGTTCAAATCAAAATGCATATCGCCTCACCTCACCTCACCTCAGTGGATTCGTCAATAAGCAGAATTGCCGCATTTGGGCGAATGATAATCCAAGAGTGATTGTCGAAAAACCAATGCACCCACAAAGAGTGACTGTTTGGTGCGGTTTATGGGCTGGCGGCATCATCGAGCCGTATTTTTTTCCAAAATGAGACCGGTCAGGCAGTTACTGTGAATGGTGTTCGCTATCGTGAGATGATAACGAAATTTTTATGGCCCGAATTGGAACATATGGATGTGGACGATATGTGGTTCCAACTTGCCACACAGCCAACGAAACAATGGCTCTTTTGCACGACAAATTCAATGGCCGTGTTATCTCACGTGGTGGCGATGTCAATTGGCCACCAAGATCATGTGATTTGACACCGTTGGACTACTTTCTTTGGGGTTATTTGAAAGAAAAGGTATACGTCGATAAGCCAGCAACAATTCAAGAGCTAAAGGATGAGATAATTCGGCACATTAACGGCATAGAACCTCAATTAAGCCTCAGCGTCATAGAAAATTTGGACCATCGGATGGAGGTGTGCCGCCGAGGTCGCGGCGGACATTTGGCTGATATTTTGTCCCATACATAATTGAACCACACCATATTATCATAATAAAAAGAAATTACAATAATTTCCAAAATAATTTGTGTTTTATTCAAAATCAAGATCGGCCCATAAAATTTAACCATAAGGTATTAGTTTAAAACACCTTAATTTTATGGTTTTTTTTTATATGAAAAAGTTAAAGCTAAGAATAAATCACTTCTTTAATTGGTTCTTTATGTGTAAGTTTCATTCTATAATCTTGCCAATATTAATCAAAACCGTGAACAAACTGATTGATAATATTACCAGAAACATCTTTCTTCTCACGGTACATTTTGTTGCTTACGGTTAACGACTGAGCTCGCTGCCCAAAATCCAATATGAGAAGTATGAAGCATTCTCAGCGGTGGTAACTGAAATTTGTAATAAAATAATACTTCCAAGAAGGGCTGACTAGAATTGACATAATCAGTGAACAAATTAGTTCGATAGTCATAATCGCTTAAATCATTTATTGTTGAAATAACTGTATATTATTCCACACTACATAATACCACAAAAGCCTCGGGCATCTGATGTTCGAATATATGTTATTAGGTGTACAACAAAACTTATCATATATTTTGGCTTTGTGGTGAGTATAACTTTGTACGGCGAATTTGAAAGGTTTAATATTAAGAAAAACGCTTCCGTGCTAGATATTCTCGGTAGGTGCATGGGCGACGAGCTGGCAAGGAAAGGTATGGAAATTACGCTCAGGACGTGGGATTACTTCTTACCTCCTCCAAACATAATTTAAAGACTGAACTCATCATGGAGGTAAATGCCAGGTGGGTTATGTTACCAACCCGCAAAAATACCAAATAAATTTGACAAAAGGTGGACGTAAAGCTTTCATTCGCCTTGATCGCTCCCCTTTAGATTAACACTCGATGGTGTATCTTCTAAGCGAAGGAAGGAAAACAAGGAGCTCTTGTTTAATAGGCCCCGTGATCTTGTACATATTTAGTTTCACGTAAGAGACATTTTTTTTTTGGATTTGATTTATAGTTTTATTAAAAATGGCAACCGAGTTAGCAGGAAGACAAATAATTTTGCACGAGTTTATAAAAAATCCCGCTTTTAGTGCGCGTAAAATTGCTAAAAATATTAAATTGCATCACTCGACAGTTTCCAGACTTTTGAATCGATACAAAGAATGGGTGGCAGTTAATAGAAAGAGGAGCTTGGTCAAAGCGATCAAAGCCGTGCTCGGGAAGCTCTCAGGGCGTTTTCGCAAAATTCGAAGGTTTCGTCACGAAGGTATCGACTTTCTGTACGTAAATCGCATTTTTTTTATATAAAAAGTAAAGCGGTTAGCTTCATTGAGAAATTCCAAAGCTCAAACAGCGCCAGATCGGAGGCAAAGCAAACACTTACATCAAAATCCCGCAGCCGGAAGCTTATGAATCAGAAATTACAAAATACAAATGCAATGCTATGGACGACGAAACCTGCTGCTTTCAAAATTTTAAATATATTGCTGGTCAAGATCTTTATACTGCCGCAAGATGCGCATGAAAGCTCTTAATTGAAAATAAAGTCCAAGTTTCAAAAATAAAATAAAAGTACATGATTTGGCAACCCATTTGTTACTCTGGCTATAAAAGCCCCTCTTTTATCACAGCCCTTTTATCACAGCCGGGACGAAGAGCGCCCAAGTTTATCGAGATGAATACCGCAAAAAGCGTCTTCTGCGATTTATCAACAATCATGGTAGCAGACCGCTGTTCTGGCCGGATCTGACAAGTTGCCACTATGCCAAGGACACATTGCGGTGGTACAATGTAAATAACATCGATTTTGTGTATCGGTATTCTAGGTATTCCTTACATACATATAATTCAGTGAACATTATTTCATCTTAAGCTGATTGTGAGATGCTAATGTATAATTGCCATTCTATGCTTTCACTTTTAAAGCTAGCGAAGAAGAGCTTAACGTCACCTAACCTAATTTTCATATTGTAAATATTTAATCCATTAAGCACAATAAGGTGTGCAGTAGAGAAAGTTAACTTCAAAACTCAGAGCAGCTATACAGATGCGACTGACTACTACCAGCCGAGTTACTTGCATTCATCTACTCGTGTTATGAAAGTTCACAAAGCAGTTTCATTTACACCTAAGTAACACCCATTCCTTGCAGGACTTTATCAAGCTGGCTTTCAGCGGATTTTGCAAGAAAACTTAGACATTAGGACGCAAGAAAGGAACCACTCAACATGATGAAGTACTTACATATGTATGTATGTATGTTTGTCGGAACTATTATTTCTAGGGCAAGGACATTTTCTCGACGTTGTCTCAAGGCAAAGCGAAGCAAGGCGGCAAAATGAATGAGTAAAATAGAATTTTCGTTTGACATTGAAATTTAAAACGACACCGTCGACTGATGAAACACCGACCGAAGGAGAATAGAGAGAAGGCAAAGTAGTTGCCGGCCTGTCGGCACTGATACACATTAAGTGCTTGGAGTCGCAGTAATGGCAATAGGTCGCCGTCAGGCAACTGAAAGTTAAAAGTTGTAAGTGCAGCAAAAAGTTAATTAAAACTCTCAACACTCACCAACACACACACACACGCAGTCAACACACCACTGGGTTGTTTGGTGTCAGCTGTAGCCGAGTCACCATTTTGCACACATCTCTTTGCCGGAAAATGGAAAGTATGCTGAACGTGTTGGATGGAGGTCGCTGGCTGCTGGTATTTGTTAATGTGCTGTGCTGTGCTGTGCCGTCTGAGCGCCTGATACACCGAACAGGCGGTGGTTCTCACGAAATAGAGAAATAGATTTCGCATGTTCCGTTGAGAGCAGCAGATGGCGGATGGCTGGCGCTGCACATATTTACAACAGTTTCGA
The DNA here is from genome assembly GCA_951828415.1 of Anomoia purmunda. Taxonomy (NCBI): domain Eukaryota; kingdom Metazoa; phylum Arthropoda; class Insecta; order Diptera; family Tephritidae; genus Anomoia; species Anomoia purmunda. The sequence goes on along the minus strand of OX639996.1, from coordinate 25,655,094 downwards.
GAGCACTACAGAAAGACGACAAACAAATGTACAGTTATATGTGAAATTACATAGCCAGTGGTAACATTTTGTTTTTATTTAATTTCTCTGAAAAATGCAATGACTTCAAAACTTTTCATTAGCCCACATCTTTTGTCTACGGTGCAAAAATAAATGACTACTGGAAAATTGGGTCAATGTCAAAATGCAAATGAGCTTTTCCGCCTTTTTCTTTATTAACATCAATGTTTGCCTTCATTGGGTCAAATTCATTAAGCTACCCACACCCATTCACGAGACGCTTTGTGGAATCGCCTGTCGCATATTGATGTTAATGAGGACATCCAAAATACAAAATATTTACAATGTTCATGAACGTGCCGAGATTTTTTATACGGCGGCGTCCACCCCTCGCCCTCAAGGTTAATAAACGTTCTTGGCTAAACCAGTTGTTGTTGGTTGTGTTGTTTTTATTGCATTGTTATTGTAATTTTATTTCATGCATTTGTTGTTTTTGTGGTCAACTCATAAAGCAATTGCGAGGAAGTGTACTCGTACAGCAGACATGACCTCACAAAGGCGGTGGAGTATTTAAGATGTACTTACACGCATACATACACGTACGTACGTATGTATGTATGTATGTACTGTCGATATGTTGGCGGGCGGCAGTGAAAATTACTCGGAGGCTAATTAAGTTTTCTCAGTGCGTAGTTTCTGTATTGTTCGACGGCACAGGCTGTGTAAAATGTATGCTTTGATTTTTTGTTGTTTTCTCGAGTAGTAGAATGTCCTGACAAAGTTTTTGTTTTTATTTTGAAAATTAGATAACGTTGTGATTGTTGAAGGGATGTGGGTGGGTAAAAGTATACCGGAAATTAAATTGAGTTTTATAATGAGTTTAGCTTGTTTTGGGTTTTTATTTTTCCGTTGGCGAGGAAAGGGCAATTTAAGTGTCTAGGTCAAGATCAAGGCCAATGTCAATCTTAATGAGTGGAAGAAAATATTCAAGTATGATATGCATACATACTTTTAAATTTAAATAAGCTTATTATTTCAATTTTAGTTAAATCTTTAAGTTGAACCCACCAAAGATTGTGTACTACTTCTATACGAGGCTTGCTATTTGAGTGTTGAGATACAAATGGCACCAGTAATGTGAATATATCAAATTTAGCATTGACATCGTACAGTTTGACATTTTTAATGATCGACGTATTCAGAATGTTTTGGCATATAAGTGATTTTTGTATATATATAGTAAGTATTTACAAATATTTCGAGCTTTCATATTGGTCAAAAAATGGAATTAAATCGTGAATATTTTTGCAAGCTGAATTTCTATGCTGTGTGCCGATAACCTTGCTTCGACCAGTGGTTTTCGGAATGCAATGGTACTGAAAATGATGTTTCGCATTAACTGATATTGCAAAACCGCCATCACACATACCGTGATAGATCGAGCCTTATTTGGGCATTAGTTCCAACATAGGATGTATCCTATATGTATTACATGAAAAAAATAATAAGATCGTGACAGACGACGAATTACGAACCTATGTATGGGAATTTCAAGTCAAACCCAATAAAATTTCTTTATGCTCGTATTACTTCGAAGCGAATGGTCGCCCGTGTTTTCGAAATAGCTGGACATATAGCTACCGTTCCATTTGAACAACGGAGAAGTGTCAATTCTGAATGAAACAAAAGCTTTTGTTTGCCGGAAATTTTTGGAAAACTTGGGAAAACCAATCTTTGATTTCTATTTAATGATGCCCAAAGAAGCAGTTGAAGCATTTAAATCACACGTTTTGTAGGTAGTCTATCGGAGAGGAAAAATGGTTTCCTAAATTAGTTCAAACGCATTCAAAAGTGTATTGATCTCCATGGAGTATATTTTGTAAAACAATAAAGCTATTTACGATTATAAATATTTGTTTTAAGTTGTTTGCATCAATTCTTAGGTAGCAACAATCGCATAAACCTCCACGTAGCTAATAATGTCGAAAGATATGTATGTATGTAATCTATTTCATTTCATTTTATTTTAAATTTTTTATTTGGACAACAAACTAATATTCTACAAATATATTACAATTCGCAGCGCTGGCATCGGTGGCCTTTGGCTGTGAACCATATTGAAAATAATTTCAGATTCGCAACAGTTATGTGTTGTTGTTAACCTCTTCTTTATATCAATTTATTTCCTTAAAATTGAATATCTATTTTATAACTTTTATTTTCAGGCACAATGCAATCAACAAAAAGTAAACGAAACATTTCAATTTGACAATATGGCAGGAAATCGAATACAAACAACTCAAATTCGCTGTTGAAAAAGCACCAATTTCAATGAGTTCGTTTCGTTCTATAAATACATACATACATACATACATCAACCTCAATTAAATTGAAGTAACTATACATGTGTACTTGATAAGCGACATTTGTGAATGGGTCAATAAAATTTAATAAATAAGAGACTCTCTAAATAGTTTATTTTAAAAAGTGTTCTTCAAATCGTTATTGTCTGTTCGATAGGTAATTTCTAAAGGCTTTAAACTAACCACCTGATAATTTTATTAATTAAAATTCGCAGTGCATGATAAATGCATGATAAATGCATATCTTGAAGAATCGTATTTATGGTACGATTTAGCTGAAAATGTCTGTGCACACGTTTTTCAATTCAGATTTATAACTAAACAATAGCTATTCAAAACTCGCAAACACTTTATTTAGCATATCTTCTATGAGGTAAAAAATATATGTGGGACTCGAAGAAATTAGTTTGTAGTTTTTCGACTATTTGGAAATGTTTTTGATTTAACAACTATTCTATTTCTATTAGCTAAATGCTATCTGCCAGCAGGCAAGGTCTCTAATTGTTCAGTTGTTACCTCCGTAGTTCGTATCAACATAAATTTTTCAAAAGTTATGCTCGCAGAACAACGGAGAAATTATTTGAACAATATCCCAATATCTACTGAATATCCAGTAGGGTTTATATAGAAATTTTTGCATAAAAAAGATCTGAGCACTTCTATAGAAAAGAGCTAGAGAACGGGAAGTGAGCATATCTGCAAGAAAAATTTCTTAAAATTCAGGGTGCGATAGGAAAAATGATTTCAAAGCACAGTACGGTGTTAATTTTGATTTATAAAAAAAATGTTCTCAGCTTACTTGTTATGAATTTATTTAAAAAAGACTAAACTGACGACCTTAGGCATAGAGAGCGGTCGGCTGGCACCAAAGAAATCAAGTCGCTGTTAATTCTCATCGCTACGGACAATGAGAACGTAGATAATGCTATGACCCCTGAGAGGTTCTCTAATCGTATTCTAGCCTTCTATTTTAGATAAACTCATTTACGTTCGACTCGTTTTCTAGTCGTTCTCTAGCCTAATTATTTGTTGGGTTATGAATGATTAATTAAGATATCGAACCCCATTTTACATATAATGAAATATTTGCACCGAAACTGACTCTCCAAGGATATTATTTATTTGCGGTTAGAATTTCAATACTCTGAAAAATGCGGAAATGCTAAAATGGATCAAATGCATAATTTTCTTTAATTTTGAGTATTTCAGTTTCTTTAAACTGATAAAGTTCCATAGCGAATACTCTTCTAATGCATTTAGAAAAATTGTGCTCATTTAGTTTCTCACTTCTAGGAGTCAGAAAAATTATGCCCCGAAATTTGCTTTATTAATTCTGTATGTTTTTATACGGGCCATAAACTAGAAACTAATTTCAAGTGCCACATTAATTCATTAATACATAAGATTGCCTAAATTGGATTTTAAAATCATAGCAATAAACTAAATATAAACGAAAACACAGATAATTCAGATAAGCCACTAACGATTCCTTGCTATTTAAGTTGATATTGCGTGCGTCCATGTTTGTTAGTTTAATTGGGGAATTCTTACGAAATTAAACCTCCTATTATTTCGATCTCATTGCCTGCGAGCTAATTTTTTTTGGATTACCGCGACACCTAGCTGATTAATTTTTTTCTCCATATTGCATTGCCTACGGGAGCTGATCTAAATTCCAAATGTTACAAATGAAATATAAATTTTAACCCGAATGAATGAACTCGAACTGACAAAAGTATTTTAATAACAACTGTAATAACTTTAACATCAATATATTTACAGAATTTTTCTGTTAACCTAATTATCAACAAAAATATAACTGTTTTCTATAACTTAAATTTTGTTGTCCAATTTGTTGGCATTCGGAAAATTTGATATATGTATGTGAACAAGTTCTTTATAGAATCAGATGGAATTGCAGGCAACTGGACACTTTTCACGAAACAAGCAACTGACTGTGGTTAATGTGATTTGGTTATTTATCACACCCACACCTAGTTTCGCCTTCATATATGTACATATGTAAGTTTATATAACTCATAAAATACTAATATTATTGAAATCTGTTCATTTTCGTTGAGCAAAATTCCCGCGAAGTTGAGAATTATTGCCACCATGGATATTAAACAGTTTGCCTTTTTAAAGTATTTAAAGATCATTTCGTAAAGTATGTATTCTCAAAAGTAAATTCAATTACTTAAAAATCGATTTAGCAGCGAATAAAAGTAAACTATTTATTTTGGTGCGTTAGCCAGCATTCTTGGTAAAGTTAACGATAGGTAGTGTAGCGTGGTGTTCTCCATAAATGTTGCACATTTTGCTACTTCTCGCATAAACATTGTACTGTAATCACAGCTAAAACAACAACAACAACAATAACAACTAAATGTTGCAACTATGTAGAACATTGCGACTGCCGCCAATAGTGGCAAACACAGACACACACACACACGTACACATACATTTCGAAGCCAATTTCTTCTCTACAATATGGCAACATAGAATATGGCTTCCTGTTTGCCAAGCCGAACTGAGTTGGATCGAGTCTGCCCGCCACGCCGGTTTGTATGTATATGGGGCCGTGTCTACGTGGTATGGCATGGAAATCAGTCGTCTATAAATTATATCCGTTCCAAATTGAAATGCGCGTTAAAATGCAGTTAACTTGTTTCTTTCTGCCACTTTTTCACTTTAGACACTTTGCATTGGAGGTAAGATTTTGCTTTACTGCGGGATGGAGTGAAGAAGGAAGAGTCATCGTTGGTTCGAGTGTTGAGCAGAAGGGTGATGTTGTGAAGTTGGTATGTTGCGATAAAACGGTAGGAAAGCACATTAAAGGAAGAAAGTTGCTATGCTTTCTCTTCGCATACCTAGTTCGCGTTTAATATAAAGTTTTTTACAGGGTGAAATTTGATATTTTTCAGAAATGAGATTCCTCCAAATTCTTATCAAGGTGAATCCATGTAAGGTTTTAACGATTGCCCAGAAACAAAATGTTTTTGTTTTTGCATCCATGGCGTAAAATCTCAAAGCCGTAAAAGCAAGAGCTATAGAGTTTTGTACTGGGAAAAGCAAATGTAGAGCACAGGGAAGGACTAAACAGGGGCCGAAATATTCGATACGTAACTCATTCCAAGTATCGCTTTGAAAGAGTAGGGAGACCCATAATCATTGAAAGATCGATACCCAAAATAATACCATGACGATTTTGAAGAGTATAGTTTTGAAAAATTGTTTTATTCTCTATCCCACAAATTTGACAATTTTGTGACCCCAATATGGCACTTTAAAGCCTTGATACGGTCCTTCTGTTCCTACATGCAATTTTCATTCTACCTGGTTGTAATATCCAAATTCAGCACGATACCGGAGTTAAAAAACTCGATTCCAAAAAATATGATTTTAAAAGTATCGAGTAAAAAATTTCGTATTGAATAGCAAAAGTATCGATAATGTATCGCATCAGAATTTGTGCCCCTACAACGGTGCGGCTTTTGAATAACAGTAAAACTCTTTTGAACTTAATTCGATATGTACATATGTACATAATTAGCGCTATAGCCGCTTAAGCGATTTTGGCCGAATTTCTCCTACAATTTGTGGTGTGCGTCTTGTTGTTGTAACACAAATTGAGGGACCTACAGTTTTACGCCGACTCCGAACGGCGAATGTTTTTGTGAGAAGTTTTTCCATGGCAGAAATACCCTCGGAGGTTTGCCATTGCCTGCCGAAGGGCGACCGCTATTAGAAACATTTTTTTCTATAATTTTTGATGTTAATTGCCCCGGGCAGGATTCGAACCCGGGACCCGCAGAATGAAGCGCGCACACGTTACACACTCGGCTACGGTGGCCGCTAAACTAAATTGGGGTTTAAAAAATTGTCCTGTGGTGGATTCGAGGGCAGAAGGGAAGAATTCGTGTAAAATGATGATTACTTGTCGAAAAGTGATTCTCAATGACAGCGTTCTAAGGGGTATGAAACTCCTTGGAAGGTCTCGAAAGGAGTTCCTATACTTTATCATAATTTTTTTTTGTTACATATGTACCCTAAAAGAACAGCTAGTTTTAAGGAATTTTCTGAGGAGAAATACTGCAGGTTTTTGTTGTTGAACTATGTAAGCGGAATAATCTGAACACAACGGTAATAACTTGGTGTACAGTTAATTTCAATATTTAACCGGTAAATACATCTAAATCTACATTGATAAGCCGTCAAAGATTGAGAAGAAGAACAATTGGAAGGCAATATTGCTCTGGCTATGCGATAAAAGCCAAACGAAAGCTCGAAGGCATCATCCAAAGTTGGGACTTTAGAATTGACCATGTTAGCTACGATCAATTTTTGAAAACATAATTTTAAATAATTATTATTCTTCAGCTTCTTTTGTACGGTAAGAAAGATTATACGATAAAATTAATTTTTTAAATTCTTCAACAATTTTCACACATTTGCTGATATGACAGCAAAAAAAACCACATTTGACTTTCAGACAATTATAAAAAATATGAATAAATAGAAATAGCAACAATTTTTAGCAATACGTTTCATTAACATCGACATTTCGAGTTAACAGAGCTGTTGTTTTACTTTTGAGGGAAACTATCAACCCTATTCTGGCAAAGCCTCACAAGTAAATTATGAGGCAAAAAGCATAGAGCTATTTTGTCAGATCTATTTTGTTCGGCAAGAAAAAAGTTAAAAAAATCCACTACATTACGTCAAAACTGTCACTTTGTAAGCAAAAACAAAAACTAAAATATCGTTGTTGAACAGAAAGTAAAGTTAATAATTAGTTAAATTGAAGATTTTTTTTGGGTATTTAGTGGTTTTGTGTTCTTTTTAAGCAATGCCAGTTCTAAGTTTCTGCAAACTTTAATATTGATAAGTTTCTGTACTTTACTTTTCCTTCATCTAGTTAACTTTTTTTATACCAAATCGCAATGATTAAATGTGAATTTTTTACATAACTAAGTACCAAAACCGCCACACAAACAAGCAGTAACAATTTGAAATTATTGAAAATTTCCTTAAAGGAATTAACGAATTAAAGTTGGATAATTTTTACTGTTGTCTGTCTGTTTGCTTGGTGGAACTCACTATCCTCCGAAACTACTGAATGAATTTCCATGGGAATTTAACTGATGATTAGGCGGTCATAACAAAATATATATTTTATAAAAATTCTATATACTGAAATGTGAAACCATTGAAAACGTTTACACGATATTTATGTATGTTAAAGGATAGCACTAAAAACAATCTTGACAAAGAAAAAAAGCAAAGGAGAAATGAAAGCGTAGCGGCGTTCGCTGGGTACTTTTAGTTTACAAATAATTAGCTACAGAAAGCGGACGTAAATTTATGAAAAATAGTTAGGCATTTATTTTGTGAGGTCCATTTTCGTTGTGAGGTTTTAAATTTACGCCAGCAGAAAGGGAACCTCACAGTACTCAGAAATGTCACAATTGTAAGTATGGTGATTTTTCTGAGTATTCGAGAATAGGATTTGTTATTGTGATTTCCGTTAATTCCAGAGTGTGTTGATCGTATGAAAAATTGTGTATGAGAAACATCCTGAAGAATTTTTGTGATGAATAGTTGCCCAGAAAATTTAATCCCTCAAATAGACTTAAAAATTTAAGGTTGACATAGCTCTTTCATGGTAACATCAACGTTTGAATTGTTTTATATAAACTTATACCTCGTGACTAACCTTGTAACTAATTTAAAACAACAATAATTTTTATGAGCTCCAGGCCATTTAATTATTTGGAAGTTAATTGAAAAGGCAACAATTACCACATCTCCTTATCAGATTTCTTTTTACTAGACTTCAATGGGATTCGAACTCACGTCTACTTCAACGGCATACTTAATAGCACATTCTGGTGAGCTTTGCCTTTATTTCTCTCCCCCTTTTAACTAATTTAGAACATTATTTGGCCATAGGAAATTTTTTAAAATGAATAATGCAAAAATATCTATAAGTTTTACTACAGGAATCTTGTACTTTCAATCGAAGCTAACAGCATTACGATCCAAGACAACGACTCCGAAATTGCTACACAGCGTTTTTGACATGGAACAGTTTATTTCCTTTGGATTCAACAACAAGTTTTATGAGCTTCAGACCATTTATTTATTTCGAAGTTATTTGAAAAGGCAACAATTACAGCGATATGAGTTATAATTGCTATTTCGGAGATCTCCACATCTTCTCATAATCTTCTTGTTACTAGACCTCCATGGGACTCGAGGCCACGTCTAATTCCACGGCGTGCTTGGTAATACATTCTGGTGCCGATCGGTAAACTTCGCCTTTATTTCTCTCATTCAAAACATATGTAATTCCGCCGATATTGTGCTCGGTTTCCACTCCATGGGCTAAACTATAGCCAAGATACCAGCTTTATTATTTCAACTACCATTTGTGAATGAATTACTTGCTTTCCCTGTAGTCCCTGTATACACATAAATAATCTATTATATTTTCCTATCCGTCTTGTCAACTGATTTTGAAATTCTTAACATCCTTCGTGCAATATTTTTGCCCGCGTGCGATATGAGTTCCCGCCCCTATTTGCAGCGACAGCGCGCAACAGGATGGGTAGGGCCGGCCAGCCAGCCACCTGCAGGTAGTTCATAAGGGTGAACGCATACTTGTCTTATACATATGAGAAGGGCTGTAAGTGCGTCTGTGTACATGTGAGTATGTAGAATATCTGACTTACCATGTATATATGTATATGTGTATTGTAAAAGCTTTATGCCAAGCTCATACTTGTATTGGGTAGGTAATCACGGAGTTGGTTAACTTTTTATAGTCAAGTAAAAAAGTAAAAATTTTATAAAAAATGTCTGTATATGAATTTATGTATATATATTTATTAGTGAATAAATTCATATATAGTATTTGTATGTACATGTAAAAAGTTGCATAAAAATGAGACCTCAACTGTTTACTGAAGTTATAGCGCATGGTACAATGATTGCCTCAGTTGGATTTTGCAGCATGGCAGTTGGAGCTGCACACATGCAGGCGCAACTAGAATTATTGTACGCGTAGATATGTACCATGTATGTATGTGAACTGTTTTACAACGCGATTATTTTGTAGTCAACATTTCGATTTTATTATTGCACAGACAAATGGAGTTAACGAGGTTGTCGTCGAGGATACGGCCAATGGCCAAGCGTTGAGGGGAGTAACACGCTGGCAAACGCTAGCGGCTGAATGTGCACATGAACATACATACATAAAACTCGTGCATGTAAAGAAGTCAACAATAACAACAACATCGACATCTGAATATCGAGCGATGAGCAGTGAACCTCAAAGAGCCGCCAGCAGACAATGGTGTTGCCGCATGTTGGATGATGGGGAAGGGGTGATGACACTGTCAATACACTACCCACTGCGAGTGGAACGGACGACCCACAGCAGGTGGTTGTCAGACTAGCTATGGCTATGGCTATGGCTATACGTAGTTAACTCCAAAGCATGCAAAAGTATGTGGGGCTTATTGTGTCCTTTTTTGTGCACAGTTTTGAAAAAAAAAAAAAGAATTTGAAATGTGTGTACGTTGCGTTGTGCTGACATTGTTGAGGCATACACACACAAAAAAAAAAGAAAAAGTAATCTAACTGCGTTTTGCGTGAACTGAGTAGGGTTGGGGCAGGAGTAGCAGAAGACCATTATAATCATTCATGCTTTGGTGGGCATTAGAAAGGTTAAGTCGCCTGAAATAGCGCAATGCAAATGCTTACGCTGCTATCGTTGTAAATGTACGAAAGGTACGATGCGCGGGGGGCGTATGGATGACGAGGGCCATTGCGCGCATTAGCAAAGTGAGTTTGAAGCGTATTTTCCAATTGACGCGTTATGGCGACGAACACATTATTGATCGTCTCCACTGACTGACTAAACTGCCGCCACACTAACTGGCTGGTTGTAGAGCTGGTGGCGGTGTTGGCGCTGGTGGACTGGATGACTGCTTGACTGGTTGTGCGTGAAGTGAAAGCTAAACTTGTCACATCAGTGTGGTAAATGGGCGGGTGAATGGAATCTTTAAAGCTGACTTAAATTTGATATGTTTTGTGCGAGGAATTCACTCAACATTTTGCACAGCTAACGAATATTTTGTAAAGCAATTTTTAGTATTTGGTATTTGCGTATTGAGCAATCAATAAGACAATTTACAAAAACTTTCACTTATTTATCAGTAGTGTTCAAGCGTTTTTTGAGGTTTAAAAGTCAATAGAAAAATTCTTAGAACAAAAAATATGTAAGGTAGACAAAAAGTATCCATATTTTATGCTGCTTTTTTCAAAATGAATACTTCTTACTTATTTATTTTTGCAAAAGTTTTCAATGCATATAGTTTCAATTATATCAAAACTAAAATATGATTTAGAAATGAATGTTTTCAAAAATAACTATCTGTCTAAACTTGTATTAATGTTCAAAAAATGGCACGTGCCATATTATTTATACGCATAATTTGGCAACATTAGTTATTATAAATACTTAATTGTATTGCTTTATACATATGCACATAAGTAGTTACTTAAAATTACTATAATTATTTATAATCTATGTACTTAAACAAATGTAGGTACCAATAATTTTAAATTGAAAATAAAGAGGGGATTCTATTTAAAACTTCTTAATTTTATTGAAAAGTTTTTATCTTAGTTTCACAGATAATCTTATTACAGAGAAACCCGCTAAATTTCGTTCTTTTCGCTCTGTGCAAATAATCGTAATCTAAACATAACAGTTCTAGGTTTAATAATGATCATATATGTATTGGGTCTATAACTTCATTCGTGCGGTTTGCTAAGAGATGGCGTAACTTGTATGTATTCCATCGTTCCAATATATTCCGCACATACGTTGGAAAGCTACTGTCATTGTACGTCTTTTCAGTATATGTCATTCATTGGAAGCGTAAACAACAATAATTTTTTTTCATTCAAATAATCGAAAAAAGTCGAACTTTGTGCCTGAAAAAGTGTTTTTTCGGGGAGTTCTTCTTCATTACTTTAATATGACGAAAAATGCAGCCGAAAGTCGTCGTATTTTGGCAGAAGTTTATGGTGAACGTGCCAGAAGTGGTTTGCACGATTTAGAAGTGGTGATTTTGGCTTGGAAGACGATGAACGTCCTGGGCAGCCAAAAAAGTTTGAAGATGAAGAACTGGAAGCATTACTCGATGAAGATTGTTGCCAAATGCAGGAAGAGCTCGCAGAATCTTTGGGTGTCGCTCAAGCAGCCCTTTCAAAACGTTTAAAAGCAGCTGGACATATTCAAAAGCAAGGCAATGGGGTTCTACATGAACTCAAGCCGAGAGATGTCGAATGGCGGGTTTGCTTGTCCGAAATGCTGCTGGAACGCCACAAAAGGAAGTAATTTTTGCATCGGATTGCTACTGGTGATGAAAAATGGATCCATTACGACAACCACAAGCGCAAAAAATCATATGTGAAATTCTGCCAACCAGCCAAATCAACGGCTAAGCCGAATACCCATGGCGCGAAGGTAATGCTCTGTATTTGGTGGGATCAGAAGGGTGTGCTGTATTATGAGCTGCTAAAAACGGGTGAAACCATCAATGGAGAAAGCTACCGAACACACATTAAAAATACCGAATTAATAGAACACATAGCCAACCATAGGTGTTTTACCTGATATTTCCCGAACCTGATTCTCTTCAAGTTTACATATACAACATACGCTCTTCTGTTATTTTTTTAATATACTTTGGACAAATTAGAAAGTAGTCTTTTTCAGAAATGGTCTTTCATTTTGTAAATATTTACTGCAATTTACATTTCCATACATTTTCTACCACTGCCTTAGTCGCATGAATTGTCGAAGTTCTCCGGACGGAGTGCCTCCATATTCAGTATTTCTTTATATGACTTGACTTTGTGCCAGCCCTGTACATTAAGTGAATGCTAAAAATTAACCAAAATGCAACAAAACAAACCCCACTGCAAAGAAAGTTTACCGCAAGTGTAAGTTTATGTTTACATGGGCATGCGTATGTGCAAACATGTTATATTGCAAAAGTTTTTTTCAGATATTCACTACTTTACTTTCTTTCAAATACTTACTCGCATTCAATTTGCTTCTTACGAGTATATTGTAGCTTTTGCTTTCCCTTCAGTTTGCCAACAGCTACGAGTGTGGTTGTGGGTATGCAATACCCGTATAATACAGTCTGATTCTGATTTGCGTTCAAGAAAATTGAAAAGAATGCGAATTAGACAAGTAACAGTACAGGCGCGAAATTGCATGGAAGCCTCAGCGGCGAATAAGCGATGCTGGAAAAATGTAAGTGAAATGTGTGGTTGTACTTTCATAAATCCTCAACTCAGCGAAACGTAGATTTGCCGGTTTAACAGAATATTTTGCTTTACACATGCCAGACTGCTACGAAGCAAAGCAAATATGCGTGTGTGTTTTGATGTGGAGTTTGCGCTTCACTTCGTATTTACTACATAAATGATTGAACCTAAGTTACTCATACGACATGGAGTCTGCGTTGTATAGTCGCTTTCACAAGAATTACTTGAATCACGTGGACCACGTATGTGAGTATGAGATAGATGTGAGGTGGAATAACCGGCGTGACGACGAAAGCAGTCGTGACTGTCCGGAGACCTTAGGTTTGAAAACTGGCGCTAAAAAATAATTACATGACATGTGTGTACTGCCATGCACGCAACCTATCGTTGAGGTACTAGGATATGTTTATTTGTAAACACTCAGGTGTGGTGTTAGTTTGGTGTACATTTTGGCTTAATGTAACTACCGTTATTGTTTTCAGGCGCTAATATTGATTTTATTCTCTCTTTTTCAACACATCCATTAGAGTTGTATTTACTCGGGTGTGTGTGTGAGAATTGTGACTACTTCCAAACTCAGCCATATGGGAAATTTATATTGAAGTCTCACGTGTTCTTTGTCTATCTCAAGCTTCGTATTGTTCCGAATAGTGGTGAGTTGAGCAATTGAGTTTTGAGCAGAGCGAATATTGAAATTCTCTCGCATTCAATGCCGGATTTTATGAATGTACTTATACTATACATACATACGTGATAATGGGGGGCGAGAAGTTAAAGAGCCAGCGTGGCGTCAACTTAATTTAAGAAATAGGCTTGTAGTCATAAACGAGTAGAAACAGATTTTATTGATTAAAATTATAGTTTAAAATAAGCACTACTCTAACCACATCATTATCAATTTATGTTGGCCATTTTGAAAATTGATGTTTATAAAGCAAATCAACCAAATTTTGTACGGATAATGCTATTAGACTATGAAGCTTCAACTCAATTTAAACGGTCTTTTATTATAATAACGGGTTTTTCAATAGGGACGCTACAAAAGTAGACCGTAGTAGTAACAGCAAACGTATTGCATCCCGAAAAAATTACGGTTTGGTGCTGTTTATGGGCCGGCGGCGTCATTGGGCCGTACTTCTTCCGTGATGATCAAGACCGGGACGTTATTGTGAATGGTAATCGCTACTGCTCAATGATAACCGAATATTGTTGGCCCTAATTGGATGATATGGACTTGGACAATATGTGGTTCCAACAGGACGGCGCGAAAAGCCACACACACAAGCAAATGTCACAATCGATTGATTGAAAATCAAGTTTGGTGAACGTGTTATCTCACGAAATGGCGCAGTCAATTGGCCGCCTAGGTCGTGCGATTTGACGCCGTTAGACTATTTCCTGTGGGCCTACATCAAGTCTATGGTCTATGCCAACAAGCCAGCGACGATTGACGAACTTCGTACGAATATCGAACGTGAAATTGCAGCAGTATCGGCCGATTTATGCTTGAAAACCGTCGAAAATTGGGTTCAGCGTCTGGACTTCTGCAAGCGTGCCCGTATTGCCCACGCAAAAGAAATCGAGTTCCATACATAATGGCATCGAATGTACTTTCACAGGAATAAAGAATTTAATTCATATCCCAAACCGTTTTTGTTTTATTTAAAAAAAACTTTTGTAGCATTCCTATTAAAAAAACCCTGTATATACATTAATAAAAATAATATAATAATAATTATTTATCGCCTATACCATGGCTTGAAGTTTGGGCGAACTTCTCCTACAATTTGTGGTGTGCGTCTTGATGTTGTATCACAAATTGAGGGGCCTACAATTTTATGCCGACTTCGACTGGGAAGAGATTTTTGTGAGAAGTTTTTTCATGGCAGAAATACACTTGGAGATTTGCTATTGCCTGCCGAGGGGCGACTGCTATTAGAAAAAACTTTTCTTTACGAGTGTAGGTGGTATCCGTATCGACATCCTTAGCTGCGCGAGAGCGCCCTTCTACCGACTCGGCTACACTGTCAGATATTTTTTTACATGCTTTTCTACCGGATAACAAAAAAAGTTTTATAAAGGTTGTTTTACGGCACCCTAGTGAAATTTTACATGCCTGTGGAATTTTTATAAAGCTAATGTTTAATAAATATGTAAATACGTTTTTTATTATTAGTACTCCTTTTACGATATCTCAGTTTTCAAACTCTATTTGAACGATTGACAAAATTAGTGTTTTATATTTTGAAGAAAGAAATTTTGCGAACAGGGAAATATAGGATATAATTCACAATTGCTAAAATGCGATTATATATTTGTATTAATAGTAATGCATAATTATTATTTGCAATGAAAAGGGAAAAAACCAAGAAAAATTGAGAATAATTAGAAAACAAATTTAATAACTGATTATTTTTACCTACTTCATTATTTTTGATTTTTATAGCCAAGAGCACTGGTGCCCAAGGTACAATAACTTTGTTTAAATAACAGCTGTTTGTAAATGTAGAAATATAGATACCAAAATGCTCAGAATGAATAGCGAAATTGATTAAACGGTTCCCGTCGGTACGTTCATCCGTGCATTCCATAAATCGAGTAAGTACTGAGCTATCTCAACGAAACTTGGTATACGCATTCCTCTGGACCTAAGGAAAGTTGGTATTGCAAATGGGCGAAATCGATATTTCAGTAACCGGTAAAGATAATAATAACGGTAATTTATAACCAATAAAAATATTCAATATTTTACTGAATCATGTCACGAATTCTTTCAGTTTTGGTATAAATAATTTCGTTAGGAATATTTTTATTTTTATTTTAAGACGAATTCAAATTTTTTCTTCTGTTTATTTTAAATAAAAACTTGTGCTGGGTATTTAAAGCTCGGTTGGACTCAAATTACGTATTTTAAACAGAAAACATCTCCCTCTCTAATCCACATAGGTTTCGATACAAATCGCAGTTAGATTATTACAGTAAACACATAATTTCTTGAGGCGAAATAATTAAATGATAAATGAGTTCCGACAATAGAATGTTGTAGACTGAGAAGATTAGTCAAGAAAGAAAACTGAATTATAGGAAAGTTTAGGAGAACATTAATAAAATTTTAAATAGGAAAATTCAAGAATTCAGTCAATCGATTTTTGTTTGCAAAATATTTATCCGAAAAAAATCTGTAGTGAATCAATTGATTGTTTAAATAAAATTATCATCCTCCAGCACCTTAATATCGTTATCGATGTTAAGAAGATATCAAAGGATTGAGTTTTCTAACTGGTCTTAATTGGAAATCTTCTAAAAGCCATTTCAACAAAAATTACACTCCCACCTATAGGCCAGTTATTAAATTTGTATCCTCTTACTGCAGCTATCAGCTGGAAAATGCAAGAGTTCTGGTAATTTTAGGCGCATTATCTTTATATGCAAGGATACATACATATATGCCATATGCTTTGTAGTACAGTTGGTACTCTTTTCACTTAATTTCTTCTTTTTCTATGCAGTTTTTACGGGACATTATTTTTATACCTTTCATAAAGATTGAAGTTGCATTTTAACCATGGAAAAAAAATAATAGTTAATTTAATTTTTTTTTGAGGGAAAAGCGAAGAACTGGTTCAAAATAAATCTCAAATATACCATATCTGAAAACACTTTTATTTAAAAGGTTTTTTGTTATAAATTTTTTATTGATTTTTATTTTTTCGATAGAATTTTTATGATATTTTTTGATATCACTTTTACGATAATAAACTAATCGTTATCCTGGTGTTTACATTTTTCGTATTTTACTGCTGGCAATTTTTTTAAAATCTTTGAACGACGAAGGGCACGGTTTTTGTACGATTTTTTAAATATTTTAAATTTTCAAAATTTTGATTATTGACTTGAAATTAAATTTCAACTTTTTATATCCATGTATAGGTTAACAAAAATGTAATATAGTCGTCTTTTGCTAAAACGGCTACCGAATATGAAAATTTATGAGATTACCCGAGAAACAGAACGAGAAATTGGTTCACATATGCACACTTTTATGAAACTGGTTTTATTTTACTCGTTTTTGTAATCTTTAAGTCCCAGATAACCGCAAAAAAGTATCAGGTGTATTTTTAGTCACTCTAAAGTTGAACTAGCTATTTTGACCCGCACAGTGCAGAGGGAATTTCAATAACAACAGAGACCAAAAACAGATGTGCACTGGACACGATTCGTTGGATGTCAACACGCACAAATGCTTGAAAAACTGCGACAGTGAACCATTCATTGCACGCAAGCAATGCCAAACTTGTCAAACTCCCATATTACTAAATACAACCAACATAGAGACAAACCAACAAACAAATGGCGCGAATGTAGTTAAATTGTCGGCAATTCTACGCGGCTGCAACAATGTATGCCGAGTATAATGAATTTTCTGTGACACTTCTTACCGCTTGGAAAAGTTCGTGGCGGCTTGTCAGACAAATTACAGATAGTGTCTTTAGATTTAGCCACCGCGTACACTTACTTTCCGGCCTGTGCGTATTTTGAGCCCTTTGTTTTACAGAGCAATTGCATCATTGAATGGCAACAATGTAAAGCGTGCGGGAGACACATAAATAATAAAACATACGAATTTACAACCACATTAACATCCATTTATGTAGCAAAAGAATGTTTTTTGTAAGTTCAAGCCCAATTTGCGTGACTTCATTCGGGATACGCTACGTTTCTCCGGTTAACCATTCTTGATTCCGATTTACAATGGACTTCTTTACTATATCTAAGTGAGTTCCTCCTACGGGGATTTCCACATTAACCTTACCTTAACCTAAGTACAGACTCAATATGTTTGCCTAACTATAATAGGAAATGTGTCGCGTTTATACTTTTTTAAAACTCAAAATTTTCGTCGCAATACATACCATTGGTTTTGGGAAGATTTAAAATATTTTAATTGAAGTTAAAGAACTTCTATTGCCGAAGAATTGACCCACTACATGGACGAAAGCATAGTTCAGGAGAATGGGGTGGGGTCACTCCATATTTTTCTGAAATACTTAAATTACTTACTTACTTACTTCATTGGTGCTATAACCGCTTAAGCGATTTTGGCCGAGCTTCTCCTACAATTTGTGATGTACATTTTGATGTTGTAACACAAATTAAAAGGACCACAGTTTTACGCCGGCGCCGAAAGGCGAATAATTTTTTGTGAGAAATTTTTTTCATGGCAGAAATACACTCGGAGGTTTGCCATAGGGGCGACCGCTATTAGAAAAAACATTTTTATAATTTTTGATGTTACTTGCCCCGAGCAGGATTTAAAATACTTAAATTAATAAAAATTAATTAACTCACAATTCTTATCAATTTTGGTTTCTGCACGAAGATCAGTTTCTTTCAGGTAAGGAGAATAAGCCAAAAAAGCTTCATCAGTATTTTTTTAAAATAATTTTTTAGCTTCTCTAATAAAAAACCAATATAAAATTAACTTTTTGGAGTGAATCATAGGATATAACAATAAAAAAAACTGTTTCAAGAAGATATAATTGAAATTTTGGCGCTTTTAACTACGAGCAACTGTACCAACTTAGGATTAAAGCTTTAGCTCTGCATAATGAATTGTAAATAATGTACAGAACCAAATTTGAAGCGGTATTGCACCGACAGAGTTAAAAGGCTGTTGAGCTTTGTGTGCTTTGCAAATGGGAAATTAAACCGAAACAAAAAAAAACAACATTTATGGAAACAAATATCACAAACAGTTTTCTCGAACTCTTTGTACTATGTACGATTACTCAAAGCTCACTTTAAAAAAATTCAAACAATAATCTTCCGGTAGCGCCGAAAAATAAGCATATCCTTCGCGTTTTGAAGTATTCATTAGATTGCCTTTATCAAATATCCTTGTAATCCGTGTTATGATCGCCCAGAGCGCATTGATATCGTAATGTGTATCGTAATGTTTTCGAACATGTCAAAAGACGAATGTAGCATGAGCTGATCATCAAAGCGAATATTTACACCTGTCGCTCGTGACTGACAACCAAGTAATGCAAACTTCACTCCACTCATGCGCAGCGAATATTCCTTTCACTTTGCCACTAGCTGACAACATGCTTAGCGTGCGAAATGTGCGAAATTGTGCACAATTTCCAATTTTAATAAAGATATGCCAGTCAACGCCATCAACTTAGCCGCCCCAGCATTACCATCATTATTGTGGCCATCAGCGCAGACATCAATGTGATCATCAATGTGATCATCAACGGCAACACCAATGACTGACGTACATTTCGCGAAAGGACATTTGCGAAAACGCCTATAGTTATTCATTTCGCATGCGACTACAACGTAGGTTGGTCTGGTCCTTTAAATACGAGAGCACATTAAAAAAAAAACAACTGAATTGGGGAACTGCAAGACACCGCAGTTTCTGTAAGTGCAACATGTAAACAAGGGCAACTGCAATACAGCTAACGGGTTATGTTACCATTGCCACACGCACCTACTACATACAATAAAGGATGGAAATAAAATTCGTAAAACCGAAGCAACAAAATGATAAGTTAATTGTTAATTAAAATACAATGGCATCGCATTCGGCCCATGTTCAACTAACTATTCGTCCGCCCGCAGGTCTGGCAGTGTCTTACCGTAGGCGGCTCACGTTTCTGCATTTAAGTTTATTTTAATGCACGAATGGCTGTAAGCAATTATGCAGCTGACAAATATGGACATGGACGGTTGTAAATATCGCGTTAAGCGGTTTTCTTAGTTTGCGGTTCTTTACCCATCATCGTCAGCACTCGATATCTTCGACAAAACCTACTAGGAAATTTATACGCCGCAATGACATCTGCTAGTCGTTCATGTAAATATTTATACATCCATTTGCACATACTACGGGTTTTGCTACACCTTCTACATACGAAAATAGGATTAAAGGATTATGCAAACCTTTCATTCGATCCAAAATTATATAAAATATTATACTTTTATAAATAATATTATTGTTATTACGAATCCCAATAGAAAACTTTAAAAAAAATATTAATTTTATGACAAATTATTTAATTAATTTTTTTGTTTTAGGTAGAAATAATAAAAATCGAACTAAATGAGCTTTCAAGCAACAAAATTATATCTTTAAGGCCGGATCGAAAAGAACATTTTGATATAAAAATAATAAATAATAAATAATAAATAATAAATAATAAATAATAAATAATAAATAATAAATAATAAATAATAAATAATAAATAATAAATAATAAATAATAAATAATAAATAATAAATAATAAATAATAAATAATAAATAATAAATAATAAATAATAAATAATAAATAATAAATAATAAATAATAAATAATAAATAATAAATAATAAATAATAAATAATAAATAATAAATAATAAATAATAAATAATAAATAATAAATAATAAATAATAAATAATAAATCATAATTAATAAATAATAAATAATAAATAATAAATAATAAATAATAAATAATAAATAATAAATAATAAATAATAAATAATAAATAATAAATAATAAATAATAAATAATAAATAATAAATAATAAATAATAAATAATAAAGAATAAATAATAAAAAATAAATAACAAACAATAAATAATAAATAATAACTAATAAATAATGAATAATCAACAAATTTTTAAAAATTCTATATTTTTTTATTGTTGTTAAAAAAGGTACAGACTTTTGTTCAAGGAAACAATTTATATTTTTCATGATCGAAATTTAATAATTTTACGCGTTAATGCCATCAAATAACATATCGGCTTTTCCACCTTGCAACTGATTCATATATCGATATATACACAGGTGATCTGCAGCACTGAATAATTGCTCACTAGATATATGTACTTCCAAACTTATTTACTTACTTTATTAATTGGCCTAAGCACTTTTGGCCTAGTTCATCAAATAACGCCAGTCGTACCTTTTTCCTGCTAACGGATGTCAATTGGAGAGACCAATTGAAGCTAAGTCCTTCATCACCTGGTCTTCCCAACATAGAGGAGGCCTAGGAGGTTCATACAGCTCATCGTTCCAACGTTTGCGGTATTCGCCGTCGCAAAGACGTAGATATCCAAAAATCATTCGGAGAATCTTTCAATTTTCATTTATTCCAAGTGATGCAAATATCGCAAAAAAAACATCAAATACTAATTATTTAAAATTAAAAGAGTTTATTATTCAGGTCGACATTGCTTTGTTAATGAGGAAAATTATTTCAAGGATTTCTTTGTAATGAACTGCTATCTACACTTGAGGAGGTGAAGTTTGAAGGTACAATTATTTACGTGGTCCATAATAAATTATGTAAAGTATTATTTTTTTTTCAAATATGTATTTACTTTGCAAAGAGTAGAAAAAACGAGTAGAAAAAACTGGATATTCAGAACTTCACACTAAAAATTTGAGTTTAGGATTGATAGGTTGGAGCATATACTCAAGTAAAGGCGAATTCATATAAGGGGGTGTTGAGACGACACCTGAGTTTTACGCTTTGTTAAAAGTTTTACATCAAGTTCAAGGCGAATTCATATAAGGTGGCGTTATCCAAGCAGCTGATTGCTTGTTCTTCTTCCCCAATTCGCCTGTGTTGTTTGTTTATATTTATAATGTACATATATTTATGCTATCAAAATTTGTGTGAAGTTTGTGAAAAAAGTGAAATTTACACATACAATTTTATGAATATTGAAAGCTGGTAGAGAAATGTGCCTTATGCAAAAAAAAAAGGAACACGCGAAAATGGACCGTCTTTTCAAGTTCCAAGAGAGGAGTCGGATCGTTTGGTGTGGTCCAGGTCGTGTCAACTGCAGTTAGAAGGTAAGGATATTATATGTGGAGATCACTTCTTGAGTGCGGATAAGGTGTGCGGTGGAAAGAAGGCTAGATTATTAGCAAAAGCCGTTCCATATGCAGCATCCGTGTGTGATACCAGCTCTAACTGCATGTTGGCTGCTCCCCATATTGGAATTGAAAATGTGTGTTATCTTAAACGGCATTTATTAAACATTAACTGTGTTCATCAATTAGACTCACAAAAAAACAAAATAAGTATCTTATGCACCAGTAAAGTTTACTCAAAAACATTGTTCGGTTAATGTATGAAAAATATAAAATTAAATGGAGAGTTTCAATCTACTATATTATAATATTATAATACTATAATCTTCTTGAGGTTTTGATGCTCTTACTAGCATCCATGCGTCAATGCTTCTTGTAGTATTATTAAGGGCCGTCAGTGCCAAGGCTTCCTCCCGATATTCGTTGATAATGTTGTCAGCACGGGTTAGCTTACTTGCTGTCTCGGTAATAATCTGAATGTCGCCAAAATGTTGAAGGAAAACTTTCGCTTACATCTTCTGGCGAGTGGATGAAATAACCGTTGGGTGCACTTATGAGGACCCAATTAAGTTCTTTGCAAAAATATACTAGATTTTGCGGTCAGAAACAAATATGTATATATTTAAATTTCCAGTTTAAAATCTACTTTCCCACATAAGTTTCAGATTGTTCGGTTCCACCGCCACAAGATAAGCATTTGCCCTGTCAAAAACATGAGCATATCAGCCCTATCGCCAATTTCACGAGCACACATTTTTTCAATAAATTTACAACCAAAAAAAAAAATCAAATGGGAAAATGGTTTTTGTGTACCATGTAAATTTGCAGGAATTCTTGTCCCCAAGAAATTGGCGATGAGCTGAACGTAAAAATGTATTCAACTTACAGCAAGGCACAATGAAACGTTCCGTTGAGTAGTATTAATGGCACACCTGTAAAGGGCCTCCTCTTCGAGGGTACGATCTGTTACCAACGTAAATGCAATTACGGAATAGCCATATTGTATATGTATATTAAAATTTAAGATTTGTTGGTTTCTGCACAATTTTAAATCCAGCTTCTGCTGCAAAAGATTGCTTCGCCAAAATCAACCAGATACTTCTCCAATTGATGTGCGTGCAACTAGTATCATCGAAAATTGGTTACTCGCCACAAAAACACGATTTTTAACTAATTTTATTCATTTTTATCATTGTAAAATAACATTTTACAACGATTTATGAATTTTTTCTATGTTCACTATTCAATTTCAATTCAATTTCTGCTATTGCTATGCCAAATTCTGACATGACAATCCAGGGCGAATTCAGATTTTGACATTGTGCTCGCAAAATTACACAAACAAAATACACAGCGGATTCGCTTAGGTTATCTTGCTATCACCTTCTATGGATACACCTTGATCAAGTTATGTATGCATTTTGTTTACATTCGTTTGTTTCTAATTGATATTGTGAATTTCGGGTGTAAATTGTGAGTTGTTAGTGAAAATATGAGCGTATTTCTAAAAAATTACATAAATAAAATTTTGGGAACAAAAACAGCAAATTTAAGTGCATATTGTGCTCCAAATGAGCTGAGGTCGAAGGGGGTGGCATTGAGTGCTGCTGCTCTAGAAAATGACACTATTGCTTGCCCGGAAAATAATGTGACTCTCGAGATTGTTAAATAATTGGAGAGCATAAAGATACGTATGCACAATGGATTTTTGTTGTGCCAACCAGTATCGAAGAGATAGAATGCGCAGTGTGGCAAATGCATACCATCTAATAATTTACTATGGATAGGCAGCAGCAGCAGACATCATCATCATCTTCAGGTACCGATAGCGACTTCGTAAGGCTAAAAAGAAATCGAGTCAAAAATCAAAAGGAGAACAGTAAAAAGTCCAAGCGTAAGAAGCGGCACAGGCCAACATATAGAGATATTTTCAATATTCATATCGTCACATATCGGCATATATCTTATGATCTTTTTCACATGATCGCAATTTTTTCATTTACAATTACTTATAATAATCATCATTGTGATGCCTACTTATTCCCCAAATGTAAGCACAATTGTACTAATGTTTTAAGCATTATGGATTTTGTATATATTGGATAATCTTGTTTGTATTTAGAAATGGTTTTGCATTTTGCCCATAGGAAAAATTCTTAGCTATACATTAGGGCTCAAATATATATGTACTTAAATTTTTTCATAACAAAACTATAAATCACAATTGTAATCAGACTACTTGAATCCAGCTTTTTATAGGGGACCATGATATTGATATTGATGCTAAAAAGTGTGTTTGTTTCTAATGTGATCGACGAGACTCTCGTGTGCTCTTCCATGGGGCCGGTTAGACTTTTTATGATAACTACTTGTTTTTGTACGGCATTCGGCTTGCATATTAATAACTAACAATTTTAGAGGGTAATTAATAAAGCCGAATACAATTTAAATGTAAATTATTTCAAAGTAAAATAGTTTATTCGTTTTTTTTATTTAATTTTGATTTTGATTTTGACATTACGTTCACCAAACGCAAAAACAAAATACATGTTATTTTTTTACTTATATTCGCTTGCTACCGCGTTGTATGAATTATTGCAAATAAGTCATATGTTTTGATTTGGTTGGCTTAGCAGTTTTACCATAAGGGTTATATTTTTAAGCAAAGTTTATTTTGAAATATAATAGACACGCTTCAAAACCCAAAAAATGCGGTGGTTCGGCTCAAAATCGGTTTAGAGCCCTAGTTTTTTTTCATAGTAGAAATACACCCACAATAAATATTTCGAAAATAGTTAATTATAGTATAGTTTTATTCAACATTCGATTTTTTTGAATATTTATTTTGAGCGTTAGATGGAAACACTACTCGACAAATTTTGATCAACTTTAGTCTCCAAGAATAAAATAGTCCTTTCCTAAAGTGAAATTTTCTCCTGATTCCGAATATGACTTCCATTTTCTTGTGGCAGATCTCGTTTCCGAGATATCGGCGAAAATATGAAAATTCCCATTTTTGCAGAACACTACTTCATATAGGTACGGCAAAAATTTGCATTTTTCATTTTTTCGTTTTTAACTGTTGAATTATGCATTATACTAATTCCCATAAAAATTTCTTGCCTTCTTCGCCCTCAAGTATCTTCAGTAGTTTGGCCACTATGCCAAAAAACGTTCAAAATATGTTGAAAAAAAAACGAAATTTTTTACACAATTTCAGATTTAACCACTTTAAAATCGGAAAAATTCTATTGACGAAAAAAAGTTAGCCCTCCTATGTTGTAGGTAATTTAACTACGAAAATTTTAAGCATACCAGTACAACAATCGGACGTGCCATTGAAACTATAGCCCCGTTAACTTGCAAGCGTCTATCCTACAATTTTAGTATTACTCTGATAAAATTGGCGAGACATTTCATTTGGTCACTCTACCTTAGGGTCTAATAAATTTAAAAAGACATCAAGTATTTAATTGTCACTACTGTTTGTTGTAAATTTTGTTTTGCAAATTGTAGTGCAAATTTATACATACTATATCGGTAGATGTGTTTACGAAATGGCTTGTTGCAAAAGAGATTTTAAATGTAAAAATAATCCGGATGATTTTTGCTTTATTTGCGGACATTATATTTTCGGAAACTCAGCTCGGAAAATAACTAATTCTGTCAGAGATGCATACTTTCATTATTTCGGTTTCCGTGTAAAAAATCTCGATAAATCTTGGACACCTAATTTTATTTGCGCCTCCTGTAGATTAACTTTAATGAGATGGGTATCGGGTAAAGGTCATAACATGAAGTTTGGTGTTCCAATGATGTGGACTGAACCCTTTAACCACGACCAGTGCTATTTTTGCGTGATAGACCTTAAAGGTAAAACGAGAAAAAAGAGGAAATTAATAAGTTATCCAAATGTGGCATCAGCTAAAAAACCAAAACTACATGACCATACCTTACCCATACCTAGACCGCCTATAAGTTTTGAAGCCTCAAGCGAAAGTGACTCCGAAGCAGATAATTCAGAAAGTGGACAAGAAGGAGAGATCCCACATCGAGTCTCACAAGCCGAACTTAATGACTTGGTCAGAGATTTGAAATTATCGAAATTTGATAGCGAAGTTCTAGGATCTCGTTTGCAGCAATGGGGCAGCCTGGGCCCTTCGACAAGTACTTCCAAATTTCGAAATAGACACAAGACTTTCTCTACTTTTTTTACTAAAAGTGAAAATATTTGCTACTGCAATGATGTTCAAGGTTTATTTGAAGCACTAAAATTAGAAAATAAAGTGGATGATTGGCGCTTGTTTATAGACAGTTCAAAGCATAGTTTAAAAGCAGCATTACTCCATAAAGGAAATTCGTTACCGTCAATACCAGTGGCACATTCTGAGAATACTAAAGAAACTTATTTAAGCATATCAAATTTACTTGAGCTCATTCAATATAAACAATTTAATTGGAAAATTTGTGCGGACTTAAAGGTAAGCAGTTTCGGTGGTACAGTTTAAAATAAATAGTATATGAAATACATCCTAGGTTGTAGCTATAGTTCTCGGACTTCAAGGAGGTTTCACTAAATATTGCTGTTTTCTCTGTCTTTGGGACAGCCGTGCTAGAGAAACCCATTATATTCAGGAAAACTGGCCACCAAGAGCTGAGTACGAACCAGGTGCCTTCAATATCGCAAACCCGCCTTTAGTAAATCCCGAACGAGTTATTTTGCCAGCACTTCACATCAAATTAGGATTAATGAAAAATTTTGTAAAGGCTTTAAATAAGGACGCGCCATCCTTCCAGTACCTAACGAAATTTTTCCCTAAAATAACTCAAGTCAAATTAAAAGAAGGTATATTTGTTGGTCCGCAAATTAGAAAGTTGCTGAAAGACGAAAATTTTGCGAATCATTTATCATCAGTAGAAGCAGCGGCTTGGGACAGCTTTAAGCAAGTCGTTAGTGGGTTTCTTGGCAACAACAAAGATCCCAACTATAGAGAGATGGTCAAAGCCTTGTTGAAAAACTACAGTGCTATGAAATGCAACATGTCCCTCAAAATGCATTTTTTGCATTCACATTTGGATAATTTTCCCGCAAACCTAGGTGCTGAAAGTGATGAACAGGGTGAAAGGTTTCACCAAGACCTCATGATTTTTGAAAAGCGTTACCAAGGTTTTTGGAATGAAGAAATGATGGGAGATTATTGCTGGACAATAATACGGGAGACAAACCCAGAAAATTATAAACGGGTAGTTAGAAGTACCCACGTCCCTCACTATTGACCACCACGGTAAAATCGCTCAATTTGACTTTTTTAGATGTAGATATGTATGTATTTAATGTTGTTGTCGTTGTTGTTTTTTACTGAATTGCTGATTTATACTCATATTACTCAATTGAATACAGTTTAACGTGCAAACATATGTCTATAATAAAACGTTATAAAAAAATAAAAACCTAGTTTGAATAAAAATTTTCTCTATAAAAAAATTGTAGGATAGACGCTTGCAAGTTAACGGGGCTATAGTTTCAATGGCACGTCCGATTGTTGTGCTGGTATGCTTAAAATTTTCGTAGTTAAATTACCTACAACATAGGAGGGCTAACTTTTTTTCGTCAATAGAATTTTTCCGATTTTAAAGTGGTTAAATCTGAAATTGTGTAAAAAATTTCGTTTTTTTTTCAACATTTTTTGAACGTTTTTTGGCATAGTGGCCAAACTACTGAAGATACTTGAGGGAGGTGAAGGCAAGACATTTTTATGGGAATTAGTATAATGCATAATTCAACAGTTTAAAACGAAAAAATGAAAAATACAAATTTTTGCCGTACCTATATGAAGTAGTGTTCTGCAAAAATGGGAATTTTCATATTTTCGCCGATATCTCGGAAACTAGATCTGCCACAAGAAAATGAAAGTCATATTCGGAATCAGGAGAAAATTTCACTTTAGGAAAGGCCTATTTTATTCTTGGAGATTTTTTTTGTCGAGTAGTGAAACAGTTTTGCCACTTAAAGAATTCTTCCTTAAACCATTTATTTAAGGGCCATTGGTCTTAAAAGCCATGTATAATTTTTGATAAATTTTTGGACTTTACAGATGCTGAGATTCTTCTATAGATCTTATTTTTCTTTCCCCAGTTAGCGGAAAGTGTTTACTCCCAAGCAATAATAATTCTTTAAACAGTTTGATGGTAACAATTTTCATAATAATGATTTGGAATTTGCCCAGCGAAATTTCCCCCACCTTCAGTTATATTTTGAGTGAATATTTTGTGTCTTCTTTTAAATACTTTTTAGTACTTAATGAAAATAAGTAAAATGTAAAAAAAATATTGCAACCCATATGAATTAACGTCCACACATAGTACATACATAGGTATTTACATATGTACGTTGGCAATATACGAGAAAATTTAAACTCCTGACAAAATTCTGCAACCTTTGAAGCGTTCATAGTAGCGGAAGTTATATCGCCTTAGGCAAATGTGTAAATTTTGTGGATATCAATTTTGTTGTGGCATCGAATATTTCGAAACCCTACGGATGTTGATGTGGCCACACAATCGCACGTCGCACGTCGCTGTTATGACATCATTTAAAAGCAATAAGTTTTGTTTCATGCTTCCAGGAAAACATTTCGGCCTCCATTTACAACAAATATGTAAGGTTTATTTTTTTTTGTTTTTTACCCCACAACACCAGCTAAGTCTATAATTGTGAATTCGCAAAATGTCGTTTTGTTTAATTTATTGTTGCTGCCAACTTGCACTCACATGCATGGACCTTATTTGTATTTGTATGTGTGTGTGTTTGTGTGTTTGCATAATGCACTTCCGTTCGATCTTCAGCTACTTTAGTAAAATACGGTTAAAGTGTAAATATGTAGGCAGGCAGTCAGTCAGGCAAATGGCACAGAAAAATGCATAGCTTCGATGGTTTATGACGGTAGCCACCGCCAACACCGGAATGTGGCCAAAGTTAAGTTGTGCGAATGAAGGAAGAAACGTGTTCCGAGGCCAATTACGCGAAACCCGCAATTATGACCAACAACAGTCTGCAATTATGTCGTCCAATTAATATCAGCGGTCGAGAGTTAACGTCGTAGTGCCCATCAGTAATCGGCTGAGCGACCTAATGGAGGACATGGTGGCTGCATTTGATGAACACAGTGGTGGACGTCGCCATGTCTGTGCCAGTCAATGGCTGGCAGAGAGAAAACTCGCACGTTGTACAACGGCTATAAAAAGGGGCTATAAAATGCCAGTTAGTCATGGGGATGAGTGGGTTGTGCAATAATATGCACATGCATTTGCAATAAATGTAAATACTACTATGTGGAGTGGATGATTGTGATTGGCTTTTGAAGAGTTTGTGGCTTCTGTTTGGACCACTTTACAACGGTTAATATTTACAAGAGGGCACATATGAAATGGAGGTACGAGACTGCATATATTACATTTATAATTAAATCGCTTCCCAGTTAGTTGGGATCTCATTTTCTATATCTGAGAAATATTGGAAAGACACTACATATTACAAGGCCAACTTTTTTACTAATATGGAGGACTGCTAAGTAAGGAGGAATTTATCTCGTGTATATTAAGTAAAAAAAGACCGAAAGACCAATGATAATTTTTATTAATATTGTTAACTTGGGTTGACATGGAAATAGTGTAACATGAATACACGCGTGAATCTATTTTTTTTCCTATTGGCTATTCTGTAGCGTTTGAAACACTGTATAGCGGGAGCATCGGAGTTCTAAAAAATGGAATGCTTAAAGAGCATAAAAATATAACGACAAATACCAGATTGTGTCTTCCGCGCTGAGAGCAACTGAAAGTGACATAATAATAGATAGCCGTGGTATTAAAATTACTATTTTAAAATTAATCAGAGTTAGATATGTGCAAGTTGCTTTAAACCTGTGTTTGGAGAACCCTTTTCCAATTTGGTTTTTTTCATTTAATTTCGCCTTGAATTTGTGTAGGGTTTCTTAAAATTAATATTTGTTTACAACAAATTTTTCGAATTTCGTAAATAACAAATTGCTTACACTGGCGAGCAAAACCGGTCGATTGGTGACCTTTTTACAAAACTATCAAAGTCTTCCTATGATAAATTTGTTTCGTTAATTTTAAATAAAACTATTTATCATACTATAACAAAGGCATACTATATAAACGCTGAAGATGCTATAAATGTTTCAGCGAAACGTTGGGTCAATAAATGGAATAATTTTAGTTCTGAACAGATAAAATTAAAAAAAAAAACATTATTCTTTCAAGCTTTATATATAGGTATACAATTTATAAAAACTTAACAAATTTTCATAAAGGATTTTAAATTTTTTAGAAGGACGTTTAGACAGTTTTCGGGTAAGCCCATTTAACTTTAGTAAATTATAATGCAAGTGTTAAGTGGCTAGAAACTACTGTTGGCTATTTTTAATTGTTTTAAATTTTGGCTTCGCAAACTTTTTATACTAAAATTAATTAAGCCACAAAACTGCATACACGAAAAATGTTTAAGAACTCTTCTAAAAAATGTTTAAACTTTCATAAAAACTTGGTAAGTTTTCATAATGCTTTTTATTAAGTGTGAAACATTAATTTATGGGTTTTTTTTTATAGTATCAACTATATTTTTATACATAAAATTAACAAAATAAATTGAATCATGGAAAACCTTGCTAATATGGTAAAAAGGATTCGACCGATTATGCTGTGCGGTTCTTTTTATACAAACCAAATACATGATCAATACTGGGAGAATTCAGATTTTGACATTTGACTTCCAAAATTACGCAAATAAAATACACAACGGATTCTCCTTGGTTATCTTGCTAACATCTTCTATGAATCCACGTTACCTTTTATGAAAAAATACGTTTTATATGATTTTCCGATGTGACGTATCCCGGGCAAGATTTGAACGCGGGACACTCTGGATTTGGATTGATAGAGTATTTCATTTATTTTCAGCTAACTTTGAGCAAAAGTTAAAGAAAGAATCAATTGAACAAAACTGAAAAGAGTCTCGGAAAATTCAAAACCTTTCTCCAAACTTGATCGGTTATGTAATAGCAAGGATCGAAAATAACCGAGCTATTTATCAAAGTGTTGCAAATTGCAATTTTTTTGTGTTATAAAAACTAAAAACTGGTTATAAAGTTGTTAGCTTATTTGCTTCGTTTTCCTTTTTCGTTTCTAACTGACTTTTAATTTTATTTTTGGTATAGGTATTCAGTTAGGTATATGAATAATCCCTAGTGAAGTGTTGTTTCTATTCCATAATGTAAATTAGTAACTGAACTTTTTTAGAAAAAATATATATAAATAATATTATGTTTATAAATATTGATATTTACTTTCGTAGCTTTTCTATTTCTCTCGATTATTAACCTTAAAATTTTGAACATAAGTCATTCTCTCAGTGATATATCATAAAAGGGAAATAATGGATAGTAAATGTTAGAAAAAATATTGAATTTAATGTGGACCAATTTTGTGTTCCTTTGAAAATACGATCTTTAATTGGATCTTGGCTTATTGCGTAATTGGTTCATGGGAAACAATTGATTTTTAAGTTCTTTTTTGGAAATTTTAAAAAGGAATACACTATAACGCTCTGAGAGCACTTCTCAACAAACCGACATGCGATAGCAATGGTATAGAAGTCTCGCTCTTAAATTTCGACTTCTTTAACCAAATATTAAAAACTATCAGAATACAAGCTGTACAGCATTCGCCCGGGTATACAAGGTGGCGCTAAAGTAATCCTCATATCAGAAAATGCTATAAATTTGCCCCTAATGTCAGTTCTGTTTTGACATTTGTGTAGTTAACACATGCGAAATACACGTTAATAAACAATGTTACGCTACACTGCTCCAGAACGCGGAATATTGCTGACTATTTATTTGACCAATAATCGGTCGTTGACTTTGGCACAACGTGAATTTCGTCGCAGATTTCCTGGCCGTCCAACGCCTACTGGTGAAACACTGCGACGTTTAGCCGCTCGCCTCGAAGAGACTGGCACAACACGAGATGCTGCCAGGCGTGGCAGACCCCGGAGTAGCCGTTCTGACGAGAATATTGCTGCTGTAGCCGAGGATGCCATGGAAGCCCCGTCGACATCGACCAGACGACGTGCCACGCAAATGGGTATCAGTCGACGGTCTTTACAGCGAATTTTGGTACAAGATTTGAAGATGTTTCCGTACAAAGTCCAGACGGTGCATCTGCTGTTAGCTGCTGACCGCCAATCGCGTCTAACATACGCTCAAGCCATCCTTAATCACCACCAAGAGGAAGATGATTTTTCATCAAAAATAATCATGAGTGATGTCAACAAGCCTCAGACTCTTGCAGCTCTTAAAGAGAATATCCGTCAAGAATGTGAGGACCTATCGCCGGAAGTTTTGGCCAAAGTGATGGAAAATGCCATAAAAAAGGGCTCAAATGACAACCAACTGTGGCGGCGGCCATTTACATGACATCAAATTCTCGACTTGATGTAAAAAAAATTAAAAGACCAAATAAAAATAATCCACAAGAAGAATCAAAGTTTTTCTTTTTTTTTTTAAATTACAGCCAAAAAACATCGGCAGGTTACTTTTGCGCCACCTTGTACATTTCAATATTAGCAGCCTCAACAATCGCGCTGCTAGTTTTGCCTTTTCTGAACTGGGTAAAGAAATAAAGCGCGTGGGCCTGAAGATGAAGCAGGGCGAGACGACGAGTATTTCGTGTAATAAAAATAACTGTAATTTGCGCCCTGGCAACTACAACACCGTCGGCAATTATAATTTTGAAGTGATTTACACCAAAATTAATATGAGCCTCCAAACAGCATGGAATGAAATTGAATGATGATAACATCGAATGAGAGGACTCTTCGCTTGCGAGAGGGAAAGTTTCTGCAATGGTCTATTTACTTTTAGAACTTTGGACTTTGTGATGGTGAATAATTATTGCTGATTCTGAACCAATGAGATTCATAGGATAATAGAAATAGTGTAACAAATTTTGTTGTGCGAATTGGTATCCAGTTGACGCTAATTAGGAAGACTTCAGAATGGCAGGGGTGCTATATTTAAAACGACCAAAATCTCTGAGGTGGTTATAGCGCGTATTAAGAAAAAGAAGAGTAAGAGATGTAATCCTTCTTTCAATGCAATAGTTTCTTTCCGTCTGTTTGAGACCTTCTTCTCATTTAATGAATGCATCCTTGTATGTGTAACATGCGATGAATTCGACATATACGCTGCATTTCCCTCCTAGCGCCTACTATACGAAAGGTGAAAAACTTTACCAATTTAGCATTAAAAAATTATTTTACCACCAACTTGACTACTACAAACTTTCTTAGCATTTTGGCTAAAAATTGGCCATGTGTAGAGCTGTAATTAAATTCCATTGAGCGTGTTTATTTATTACATTTAATTGCTATCCTGGGACAAGAATAATACACAGAAAATGTACAAATGGAAACTGATTCAATATTTTTTAACAAAACAAATTCACGCCCCATCGTAATTGCTTTATTTACTTAGCCAGAACAAGATTTCGTTGGATACGTGGCATGTAGCTGGAACTTTTATTCATCCTACCTCGTTGGCAAGAGTAGCTAGCTGGTGGCTGAGAATGATTTGAGGTGGTGTTGTCTACTAAGTAAGGTGGTGCTACTGGTAATAACAGGTCTGACAGCTTTGCTGGGTAAACAGGTCTTTGTTATTTTTAGTGTTTCATAAAATGTTTTCAAACGTTTTAAGTTCTCATTTTTCGCGTGTTTTGTTTGCTGTAAGGGCGCTGGCGTGTTGCTTCTGTGTCCGCCCTCATTGTTGGTGTACTACTTGTAATAATTTTGCCCATGCTTACAAATTTAGAGTAGATATGTGCAAACGATTGAGTTGAGTTGAGTTGCACAGCAGTGGCACATCAGCAGCAGTCGTTGTGTCCAGCGGTGGTGGTGGTGGTGGTGTCACGAATAGTCCGACAAACATTGCGTCCGCTGCTCAAGCTATGGAACAATTGTTGCCGTCGGATCTACTATGCACATCTATCTGTAAGTATGCATGCAATATTTGACGATTACTCCACGGGAGATGCGCGTCTCTATTGTACTTATAAAAATTACTTACTTGTGTCTTGTTGATTCTTTATTTGCCAAGACGCTAACTGGAATGGGTGAGTTCATCATTGCGAGATGGGGATATGCAATTGTCGTTGTCACAGTGGAAGTTGTCATTGCCACATGGCCCTAGCCAGCGTTCGTTGTAAGTGGTATTTGGAGTATCCACCGCGTACACACCCTCCATTAAGGACCAATTTGCTGTTGAAAACAGAACACCAGAACTGACTGCGGATTAGTAGTTAGCAAATATTTTTTGGAGAGCGAAGGTACATAGAATTTTTTTGTTTTAACTAATATAATAAATTTATTCAAAGCGGCCAGGTTGTATCTTCTCTAGTAAATTATCTGGTGTGACTGTCTTGAAAACGTAAAAAAAAATTTAACTGGAGGCGGTGTACCGTAGTTGCGAATCGAGAATGTTGTTTAATTGCCCGCAAATTTATCTCTTTATTCACAACTGGATAACGGAGTGGCTAGCCATAGCAAAATTAAAGAGGAATATGAATTTTCTGAGTAAACCATTCAACCATTCAATGCACAATACTAAACTGTAACGAATTGAGTTTACATTGTTTTTTTTCTTAATTATCTCCCAGTGCTGATGACCTGACTGTGCTGAAAGCATTTTCGATGGCGTAGTGGAGTTTGGTGCAATCTCTTATCTCTTACCTGAGGAAATTGTGGATTGCCACCTGTTTCAAAAATTAAATTACAGTTAAATGGTGAGATAAATGATATATTACAATATGAGAATTATATTAAAGGTATTTGGGAAATCTTTGAGGATATTTTAATTCCTCGTACTGCCATTCAATTTTAAGGGGATGCGATTCAAATTCATATAAGTACAATTTTTATTAAGAATTTGCTTTGTTATGTACAAAAATTAAAAAACGTTCGATGCCCGAAAAAGTGACGGCTCGGTTCAAACGCGATTTACAGCTCTGCTTAAGCAGCGCAAGTCCAAATCGGATTCACCTAAACAACATAACTTTGGTAAAACCAACTGATAATTTAAATTGAATCATTGCGAATCTCTTTATGAGAGATTCAAGATTCCAGAATTGCAACTTACGCCACTAGATGCGATAACTCCTATGCTCTGGTAGGAAGACATATGTAAAGTGAGTTCACAAAAAAAAAACACGAAAGTAGGTAATACTTTGAAGTGACCGCCGGTATGGTAACCGGCACACCCAGGCGGGTAAAAGGCTCAACCCCTTTCATGAAGTCTGTGAATTTAAGCAATTGCCGCGTCGTTAAACCAGCTAGATCACTTAGATCCTCTAAAAATTTTGATCGCTAGAATTGTATTCTCCTTCCCCATGCAGACTAAACGTTTTAGAGTTTCTGCCTTTTCCTGGAACCTCTACAGGAATTGCTGTGACCAGTGAGTAGCCCCATAGATTTGCACGGTCCCTTAAACTTGGGGTATAGAGTTATTGT
Source organism: Anomoia purmunda (assembly GCA_951828415.1). Taxonomy (NCBI): domain Eukaryota; kingdom Metazoa; phylum Arthropoda; class Insecta; order Diptera; family Tephritidae; genus Anomoia; species Anomoia purmunda. The sequence goes on along the minus strand of OX639996.1, from coordinate 25,619,918 downwards.
GATCGCCATGTGTCCCATTCGGGAGAAATGAGTTTTCGCATTGTTGCAAGAAGTTTCCATCTTTTACCCCCTTCTTTAGGAGAGGCTTCCTTATAATGAGCATCGAGGTAGCAAGCATACACCCTTCCAAGATAGCTGAAGTGTAGCGGAAGTACCCTTCCTTCTCAGCTGTCTGCCTTCTCTTTGCCTGGTAAATTACTATGCCCAGGTACCAATACCAGGTGCAAAGCGAACTGTTCAGCAAATCTCCTTCAGAGATCAGCGATAGTCAGCTGGAGTCTCGGATGTGCTTGTGACAGAGTCAAGCCCTTTCAGATTTTATTGGCTATTCGAGTAGATAAAAATATTCGTATTTGTATCTTCTTTTGATCGCAGGCCCGCAAAAGCCTCTTTTAATGCCCGTGACGCCACAGTGGTCTGGTTGGGGGGAACTATTTTCTGAGTTCTTGTTGCTCGGCATTTCCGATTACTCCATATATTTTTTGTTAAATCTACAGGTCGGTAAGTTGTAGACAGTGGCGTTATCTTTTCAGCCACCTGATGCTGCCCTTCCTACTCTTTGTACTCTTAATATTACCCATAAATACCTAGTGCAGCCGCTCAGCGCTAAAGTCGTGTTTGCTAACATCGGCAGTCGGTTTTGACCCCAAATATGTTTTCCATTGTCAATTTTCGACCACTCTACAGCCGCTCTCTCTTTCTCTGCTGGTCTCAGCAGCTTGTCTGCAACCGTGAACCCTAGAAGAGGGGACCCCTTCGGGGTTCCCTTATTGACCTAACTTGTTAGCGTTACTCCTTTTAGTTCCGCTCCCATCACTCTGTAGCCCAGCGTTTATCAAGTCGGTCTTAAGAAAATCAGGGAAGCGGGAGTATGGCTGATTTTTATCAACCTGAAATATGTGATAGATATTAAATGTGCAGATATTAAATCATTCGATTGTTGGAAAAGTCTTCGAAAACTGCGATTTCCGGCTCAAAATGAGCTTTATCGAACGGGCAAATAAAGGATTGCTCGCTGAGATCACGTGTGGTTTGATACGACAGATTTTAGCTAAATATTATAAAGCGAGTTGTCGTCATTTCACCCAGCTTGCTCACTCTCTCTTGATATAGAAGACTGGAATAAGTACTGACCGTTTTATGTGGAAACATGCCAGTAGCCGTGATGAAGGGATCGAAAATATCCCGTATTTGCAAGAACAAGGCTGATCTACTTTCGCCAATGTTTGTTTGGTTGTTTTGCAATTCTAGAGTTCAGCGTATATCTATGGATTTCGAAGGTATCTTTAATTATTAGTTCATTTTTAAAGAAGCAAGAAGGCGACAGTATCACAACAAAGCCAACGGGCCTATGTGTGCTTCCCTTATGGACAAAAATGAAGACTACTACAATCAAAGTAAGATAATTTAATTCGATAAGCTGACTTCCAATTTTCGACTCTTCGATTTCAAAAAATCAATTTAAAATATCAGACCAGAAAACTCACTCGTCGGAATATCTATTCAATAACTCATCCTCTATAATCTTAGAACATACATAAATAGTGCCTATGAGCAAAGTACAAATTGTGTTTTAGTTATTGCATTTATAAATTTTCAACTATATATTAAACTCATGTAAAGGATATTATTGTTGGTCCAGTAATAAAAAAAAATATGAGCATAAATATTTAGTAATGTAGACAAATGTGCGAGAAAAATGCGAAACTTAAAAGAAAATATGATAATAGCCAGTCTGTTTATTCGCACGGAAATATATTACAATGTTGCGTTTTGGGTAGCGATGTCCACAATGAGTTAGTCATTTTTTTGGCCATCCTGTCGTTTGAACCCCCGCAAAGCATCCAAACTGTACATATTATTATTATTCGCATACACCGGTAAATAAGAAATTGCACGAGGCTCAACGCAAGCGACCGGCCGTAACAGAAAAGTATTAGCCGGACATGAGATGGGGGGCGAATGACTACGGCTGCTATTGGCAGTGGCGATGGCGATGGCAATCATATAAATGTACTATACTCGTTTAAACAAAAATCTAACCAAAATATTGTTGTTGAGGTAGCATACGGCGAAATACTTACATAGTATATGGATAATGCAAACGAGAAGTGGGGGACGGTGACAAGGGCGGCAAATGGCGTTCAATTACGTTGCTGCGCACTTTATCCGAGCGGAAAAGAATTATTACTTGGAATTCAAATTTTGATATTACTAAAGCTTGCTTGTCCCAGAGCGGAATAAACGGTAAGCCACATGAAAAGTGATGACAACAAAAAGCGTACTTACTTACTGTATATGTATATCTATGGAAAAATAAAAAAATGAAAGCGAGACGTAAATGGTTGCGGCAAATCGCATTTATTTTAAAGTTAGTTATGGTTGCATACGACTAGATTCGTACGGATGTGTGGGTTGTTGTAAGGGTTCGCTGTTTTTCTATAATTAAAGTAGTATTTATAAATAAAGTGTAGCCTGCTTTTTAGAATTTTGTATTCCTATCATACGAAATTTCGAATCACGGAGTCTATAACTAAGAACAGCCTATATTTTAATTAGAAATCACATTTTGTAAACCTAAATTTTGCATTTCACTTTTTCGAAAAATAATAGAAACAATAACAAATCACAAACATGCCCATGATACAAAAAAGAACGTAAATAGTTCCATTTAACGGCATTCGTTGTTGTTGCTCATCACTTGAATTATAATAAAATTATGACATTTCATCAAATTCATGCTACCTGATTCACTAAATGTGATAATTTAATTTATAACAGTTAACGCAAATGTTTGAAGTTTAGTGAGATTATGAAACATAAACGAATTAAAGGGAAAAATGCAGTGAATAATTTTATGTATGTTCGCAAAAATAAAAAGAGAAATAAGCTGAGTCTTATTGTGAAAATGTATAGCAAACATATGAATTTTGTGGAGTAAAGTTTTCTTCAGTGCAATTTTTTAATAAAGTAACTTGAAGAAGAATATCAAATTGAAGATTTATCCATACATTAAAAGGCGTAGAATATGAGGGACTTGTACATTTTTCAGCTACATAATCTCAAAAATGAAGTTAACAAAATTATCCTACGGAATGCAAGAAGGAAATGATCAAAATTATGCGTATTTAGATTATTTATCGGACGATTATCTTAAATGCCGAATTCAAAATTTTTGGTCAACACTGAAAATTTTAAGTTCACATTTTTTTGAAGTGAATGGTCACTTGCAAAATATGGTAAGAAATTTAAAGTAAATTTGGAGCACAATGTATAAAAAAAATTCCCTTTGAGAAGGACTTTTTCGTAGAACTAGATTTTTAAATCGCTAGAAGAAACTAAAATTGTATTTAAAAATTAGAGTATGAAAAACAACAAAATAATCACTCTTTGCTTTTATTTTTGAATAAAAAAGGTGTGAGTAACGCAAGCAAAAAATATCAAGCACTGATAATCTTTTTTGAATTGAAATATTATAGCATTGGTATAGTAAATATGGAAAAGAAATTAAATACTCGGAACTTTTGTTTTAATGTAATCAAAGTGCCAATACCGTTAATAATACTAAACATTTTCTGAAACTTCAAACAATTTTATTATTCGTCAAAATTTGTTTATTTAAACTACCTTCTCTTTTGCGTCATGAGGATTTCTGATATCAATTTTCGCTATATTTTTTGAGATGCAAATACATCATTAAACATATGACTAGTTTAGCGAACAGAAAATCAGCAATATCTTGGGAATCGTGGCTTAGTATGGTTTTCTATTTAAAAATTAAAAAAAAAATTTAATAAACACGGATTTGGTATTAAACTGAAATATGTAACTTAGCCATTGTGTAGTTGCCTTACTATTATAAGATTCCTATAAAGTATTATTTTCTAACTTGGTTTGTTTCGGTCGACCACAAAATATTTTGCTGTCAGCATACGATGAATGTTTTTGAAATGACGGCAGCTTGTATGTAGTAAGGTTCGACATTTTCTGGTATAAAATGAAGAGTAAATCTGAAGCATTTATTCTAATTTTCAAGTATAAATAATCGCCCATTATTTCAATACACTTTTGACAGCACTCTGCTCACATTGCGATGTCTTAAAAAAAGGTCTGCTTCAGCAACAGTGTTAAGTCTAATTTCAATTAAGAAAATATAAATTAGCCTGGCACGAAATCGGGAGCTCAGTGTAATCCCATTCCTTATTGTCAGCCTTGGAAACACTCAATACGTTAACCGGCGCATTGTCATGGAAAAACAACACACCCGTGGAAGATTTTTCTGGGCCTGTTTTTTAATGACATCTCGTAAGTGATCTAGCAATTCCTTGCGTAGTGATCGCCCGCTCTTGCCACAATTTCTGCATTTTATATGTGTGAATATTTATTTGTAAAAAATGATGTACATATAATTTAATATTTTCTGTTCTGGTAGGCAACGAAAATTCCAATAATTAAAAACGATAAAATTGTAATCCCTAACAACTTTTATCAGGGAGTTCCGTCTCGTTTATGCTCCGAACAAAGAATGTAGAATATAAAGAAGCCATATCATCTGCTTTGTTCGCTCCCCACCAAAATAAACTTGAATCTATTAGAGTCTGATTTTTCATGCCAATGACGATTGGACGAATTTATGCTGCTGAATAAATATATTCAACCAATCGTCGATATTTATATGAATTTTTAATATTTTAATTATTTAAGGAACAAAGCGATTATATGGATGATAATCGCTTTGTTTTTCATGATACATTTTTTAGTTAGGTTTTTATAAATATCAAACTTTTTGCTCAAACTTTTTACGATATTTATTAAAATTTTCTCCAAAAGATGCCATCGACTGCCTCATGAATAAAAATGAGTTTTTATCAGTTACATTCACATAACTCCATGCATATTACATATTATTGGTTTTAAAATATTCATACAAATAGTGGTAAAATGGGTTAAATGTCAGGTTACTATTTTCTCACTTCCACTAACTATGGTCTTACCGTCTTTTGCTTCACTTCTTCGTGGGCCATAATTATAATACATACATAAAATGATAATTCTCGAACAGCTTTTAATATTTTTTTTCAGTATAAGTTTAGGTATTTTATTTTAAATTTTTTTCTTCCTCTTTTCGTTTAGATCGCCGATTTGATATTATCTAGCAGTTTATATTTAAATATGTATGAGAAATCTGCCAACATTCGGATAACCGCATACGTTCCCAGCAAAGTTGTCCTGACATCATCAGCAGCTCACCACAGCTAAGCCTTGCCTTGTCTGGGTGCCACTAGAAAGAGTAAAAAAAACAGAAATAAAAATAAAACAAAAAAATTAATTTGCATATGCTCGCACAATATTCAACGGATTTACCACGCTTTTCCCGCGGCTGAGCTCGTTGCTATGCCCGCGTTTCCTGCTTCACAAACACACACACACACACACAACGATATTTAGAGTAAAATAAAAATTCGCTCTCAGCGTAACATTCATTTACTTACTGTGCTATTGTTGCTGCTGCATTTGTCGAGTACAACTGTATCTGACTGTTGCAGGCCAAAAACAATGGCGACGAAGTTGTACTTTTGTGTGCGTGTGTGCGTTTGTATGAATCCTGTTGGCCCGCGTAAAGGATGTTCACCCTGCATATTGTTTCATAATTTTATGTGATTTATTACAGAAAAAGCGACAGAATAATACAGAAATAATATCTGTTTATAATAGTAGATATTTTCATAGTGCGGCTTTAATTGGATTTTATAATTTCATTCCTAAGCAACGCCTTTAGGTTAGAATCGCGTATAATGACAAAACAAAAAACGCGAAAGCAGTTGTAAGAGTTGCTAAAAATTGGATGCCCAAAATCCATGAAGAGTATGCCGTCGGTAAATTTACAATGCGTTGATGAATTGAAAGAATGAAATTATTATTGTTTTTAACGTATTTCTTTTCACGTATTGTTTTTTATGAGTTGCTGACGAAGTACATATGTATGTATATTGCTCAACAAGCTGATATGTTGCATTCTTTTGCACTTGACCGCAAAAATCAGAGGCGACTTTGAACTTTGGATGGAACCATCCAGCCCATATATCTGCTAATAAAATGAACCATCAATTGTTGGTGAAGAAAGTCTAGATCGCAACGAGAATCCTGCTTCAAAGAAAAAAGAGTAATAAGTTAACAAATACAAAATTTGCAATCATTTGCGGTAGAAGATAGAAGAATTAGCATCAACTATTTGTGTTTATGTTTTATTGCAGGTTAAAGAAGTCACACGACAGGGCGTCAACCTCTTCCGGGTCGGAGAAGTCCTTCCGAATTCTGACTGAGCTGGTGGTGTTGCTCAACGTCATTTTACATAGCCGTATTAGTTTTGCAGGGATACCAATTTTAGAGATCGTGGCATATAGGAAAATAGCGGCATTTGTAAGAACAACGTGCGCCATGGAAATATTCCATTATAGCTTTTAATTCATATTAAAACGTTTTAATTAAAAAAAAAAAAAAAATGATTTAATAATTTTTTGGTATTGTTAACGAACTCTTTTTGCTGATAGTTCATAGTAACGAACATACTGATATTGTATATTAATTACTTAATTCGCTATACATACATGCCTGAGGTTAGGTTTTGTTAAGAAACATTACCAGAACAACTAAGACAAATGTCGAAAATATTTACTATACATATCAGAGATCGTCACACCTCATCACTCGACTTTTTTCTAGACTCGCCTTGTTTCATCCGTAGCTGGTAGTGCGCTGGGTTAGCATATTGGAAAATTGAAATATTAATCAAAGTTTATACTTTCGTATAGTACAACTCGCAATTTTTTTCCTGCTTTTAGTAAAAAATATTCTCATAGCGTATTGCTGCGGAAATTTTACTTTGATTTTGAAATAAATATATCGTTTTTCTCGGATGACGAATTATAAAACTGTTTTAAAAACAAATGTAGCTCGAAAACGCATTGTTACCACCATCTTGTAACAGAAAATTAAAAAAGGAATATATACATATGATACCGATACATTTTAATTTTAATACTATACAGAGTCTTATGGTATATCCTTTAAATATAATAAAATTATTTCAAACTAGCTAAACTCAGCATGAACCGCTGCATAATTTTTAATTATTTTTGTGATTAAACCCATTCAGTAATTTCGGGAATTGGTGAGTTAAAAAAAACAAATTCATATATTACATTCATTGCATCATCTGCGGTAATTCTTTTAAAGAAATTTTCAATGCACAAACTTGACTTTTCTACAGTTGTATATAGTGTGTATTGTTTTTGGGAATATAATAATAATTTGGCGTTTACATCATATATTTAGATTGATGTTGGGGGGGAACTTCTCCTACAATTTTGTATTGTGCGTCTTGATGTCGAGGGGCGACCGTTATGAGTAAAAAGCTTTTCTCTATTGTTTTTAAATGTTACTTGCCTCGGGCAGAATTTGAGCCCGGGACACATCAAATGAAGCGCACACATGCTACACACTCGGCTACGCGGTATCCTCTATTAAAAATATATTAACCAATATGTTGGTGCATCGTAAAAAAAAAAACAACTGTCTGCCAACTTGTGCAAAATTTTCTAATGACATGCACGAATGTATCAATACTTGTTGCCCAATTTTGCTTTTGTTGATTTGAGTCCAGCTCGAATGCTCAAATTTTTTGTATATCGAGGAAAATATGCAATACCGTCAACAAAAAAAAGTAGATATCAAAAATCAAAGCAATTTTGTGCCACTTCAAACTTGCCCTTTATTATACTAAAATTGAATGGGCTATAAGACTGCATACCCAACAACTTTTTGAAAATTATTATTAAAAAGTGTAAAATATTACAAGCACGGCCTAATTAAATGTTACATGTTTGTAGCATCTTTATAATTTTGCCTTTACTATTATTATTATTTATCTATTTAGTGTTATAACTTTTATATAAAGTAATACTAAGTCTTTTAGAAGGACATCTTTTTTACAATATTTCTTCTGAACAAGCAATTTACAAACTAATTGAATTTAAAATTATTGTTACATATTACTTATTTTAAACAAAATAATTGAAGTGCATTATAAACAATAGAGAGTTCAAGGCTTAGTTGAATATCAAGTTAAGTGTAGAGACGGCAATTTTAAAACATTTTGCTTGCTTTGCGTTTTTAATGTCAGACGATAAGGAATTCCATGATTTTATTGTGCTAACAATGAACATGCGTTCCAAAACTAAGAATGTGTGTTTTGGAACCACGAGATTAAAAGTTCGGGGACATTTAGCAAATTTAAAATTTTTGTATAGGTAAGATGGTTGACGGCAATGTAATAATTTATGTAGAAATTGTTTGCTTATAATGGGAGATATGGTCATACTACTTTTTTTCAAATATGAATCTTGCCGCGTAATTTATAATTTGGGACTTTATTTAGATATACAATATATTATTAATTCGAAGTATTTTTTTTTTTTGAATTCGCGTGCAGTTTAACTTGGCAAATAGTTAAGCAATTTTGGGAAACTTAAGTTTTGGATAATAGTTGTTATTGTTTTGTAAAAGCTATTATAGCTTCGCTCCGAACGAAAAGTAGCACATCTGAAATTCCTGTGGAAGACTAGCTCGTTTCACTATACACATCTTCGATTCTCGCGTGGAAAGCTTGCATATTTTACATAAATTCTGGCATCAAGGAGTATCACATTTCTTTTTTGTGGATTTTGACAAAGACGAAGAATTTAAGTACATGAAATATGATTATTTAAACCTGAAACGTCCTGAAATGTGTTTCAGTCCATTTATTTCGTTACCTATTACTTCACATTACCCTCTCTTCTTGTCGTGGTTTCAGAACGAGTCGGGATTCATTCAACCAGAGATTGCTATTACAGTTTTGATGCTCTGCACATTTTTACAATTTTGTTCGTCTCTATTTTGTGAACATTCAGTACATATGTACCACATCTGAACTTTTGACTCTATTTTCATTATTTTTTACCGACTTTGTATGATTCTGCTATCTCATGTAGGTCAATTACTGAAGAAATCTAACACAACTCACTTTTAAACACTTCTTTGAAATCGTTGTCACACATTTCAAAATATCTATTTTTCAAATTCAGAGTTGTAACTAAGACTTAATAGAATATCTTTTCGTTCAAGTAGAAAATCAATAAACTTTTAAAATGTTTTATTCGGAAAAAAGCTGAAACAAATTTTTTGTGGATACAAATATGACATTTTTCCTAATGTCCTTTGATATTTATGCGCACATACTTCGTTACATTTTCTTAACGATTATGATATTAAAATCACCACTTCTCGAAACTCCGTTATTATCGGTAAGTGTTTGCGCTGCGTGTGTTTTTAAACTACTAAACATTTCACGTTTTCGAATTTATCTAAAGGTATGCCCAACTGAAAATTTCCAAATTCATGACCGTCAATATTTTGCACTAACACTGCAGTACGCACATTATATAACTCAAGGTAGACAGAAAAGTAAAGCAAGGTACAAAAAAGTATTCGTATGAAAATTTGTATGCCTAATTAGAATAACAAAAGGATTGAGTAGAAAAGAACAACGCCGTTATTAAATGTTCATTCAACTCAACACTTCTACAGTGATTTGCATACATACATACATACATACATACATACATACATATATATGTATATATCATATAGCGAAAGGAATGGAAAATAATTTCACTTAAATGGCCTTTGTTCGCATCATGTTGGAAAGGAATGCAAGAAACGAGGGCATAATGAACAGAAAGGATGCGCGATATATCTGAAGAACATCCTGTCAAACAAAGAACTTATGATGAAAAGGATAATGCAAGGATATGCATGCCGAAGTATGTGTTAGAGTTTGTGTATAGCATGAGAAAACTTGATATGCAAATAACTTGACGGACATATACCATAGATGGTAAAGGTGTTAAGGATACGAAGGCCAAGCAAGGATATGAAGGAAATTAAATAAAGAGCTAGTGTTGGGATATTTTAAAAATATCGTGGGAACGCTTTTATTGCAGCAAATAACTGGGGTACAATATGGAGTATAACAAATCACACAATAGAGTTTGTAATCTATTCAAATAATATTAATAACTAAGCATAGTCATTTTAAGCTTTCCTAATATATGTATGTACGTTTTTTCAATCAACCTGGGCAGAATTCAAACAACGTTGTCGGTTGCTGTGTTCAGACATTCTTCCCTTTCGCATGCCACCGTAAAAGAATCGGCGAATCAATTTACTTTGAGAAGAAAATGATCGATGATGAACCGAACCCTATGCTATAAATTTGGTGGGGTCTCGCTATTTCAGAAAATTTCTTATAGAGCTGAAATGCAAGGGCAGCACTAAAATTCGTAGACTTTGCGAAATAGTTTAGGATATAGTATACCTGCTTGTTGTAGAGTGGGCGGTGCCATGCTAATTCGAACAATTAACGATAACTTAACAAATAAACATCGTATCCGTAATAGTGTTCTATTCTAGCCCCTAAAACTATTATAGACAAAAAATTACCATGTGTACTGGCAATAAAACGAAAACAATGAAGCATTTCCCAATACCCAGAAAGGTAAAAATAAAAACAGTAGCAAATCTGAGCAGCTAGAAAAAAAACAGAGGAAGAATAATCTAGCAACACTACGTCATACCAGACATAGGTATATAGTCAGGGGCTTACCGAGTTTACGTTTACGGGGTTGTATTGTGTTATAAATGCCAGCACGGTAAAGAAAATTTGCCGACTATGTAATATATGTGTGTAGATTAATTTCACCTCCACATATAAAGCAAATACTTTATATGTGTTAAATGAGTTTTCTTCAATTTTTGTTAATTGTATTTGGTTATACATACATATATACTAAAACAACAATTTTTTCTTGTAGTATTTTTTAATGATTTATATTCAAAAATAACATAACACTCTTCAATTGAGACCAAGTTTGAACAACATTTCAAGCGTTGAATTTTTCCACAATATCCTTCGCCGGAAAAAGTAACATGAGAGAATCTAAACGATTGTCGTTCGGAGGAAATTCATGACCAATTTTTATTTTCGGAAAGGTCTTTTACATGACGCCGAAGAAACGAGTGAAGCCAGATCGAAACAATTTTGTAAGCCTTTGGCTTTTTTCATATTGACGGGCTTGTTACCATAATGCCTTCGGGTTATTGTTCAAAGGATTCGGGTTGCAATTCCACAGTAAAATTGATCGATTTAAGAGTAAAATTTTTTGTGTTGTCTGAAATCTTAAAAGTTTTCTGAATGGGCTCAAGTTTTGAAAGAGATTCTACTAAGTTTTTCCTAAGGCTGGAGCGAAAGTAATCGAAGTGTAGGGATTCCTATTGAGTTTTCTTCGATGTTGCTTAGGGAAACCCCAGATGACAATGAAGTTTTTTTTTCAAATGATACAGCACGTTCCATTAAATTATTCAGTTTGTTTTTGTCGTTCATTTCTTCTCTGTCAAAATTTTGATTTTGAACATAACATTTTTTTATCATACATAAGAAAGAAATAAAGTCGAAATATAAAACATTTTTGAGGTCTGCTATCTGCTGCTGAATATTGGATCTCGTTTTTTAACGAACGCCCACGTATGTGATGAGTCGGTGGGCCGAAGACTGAGAGATCCGATTCGAGACAGCCGACATGCAGAACATATATTACATTATGAGCTCTCTAGCACGCCGACTCACTACTCCTGTTCTCATATTTTTACAATGGTTAGCTCTCGGAAATGAGAAATTTCAAGACATTTCTTTTGCTTAGCATCCAAATTTACAGACAACCTGCCGACTCAGATAAAAATGCTGCGAGAAAATAAATTAAATTAAATCGTTAAAATTTTATTTAATATCATTTACTAAATGACATTTAGTACAAGAAGAAATCAAGTTCACAAACAAATTTTGACCTGCTATAAAATGATGGGTAATTTAAAAAAAATGTACCCTTACAGAATTTAAATGCAAAGCGTACACCAGAGCGTTTCAGAGGTATAACTGTTTGCTTTAAAATGGCCAGTACCAACATTTCCCAAGTATTTTTTATTCTCCAACACAATCATGTGCACTAAGTTTGAGTAAGCTACCTTTTATAGTTCTAAAATATCGCATTGTTGTAAAGTACCGTTATAAAAGAGGTGGGCGCGGTTGTTGTCCAATTTTTACCTTCTTCGCAATTCTGCCTACTTAGTTAAAATATAAAGTGTATAAAATTTGGTGGAATTTCGTCTGCCAGTCTCGGAAAAACATATGTTTGCTCTCAAGAGGGCGATGCCACTTTAATGCAAAAAAAAAGTTAGCCCACGTGTTTCCTTCTCCAACTCAAGGCATACACAAATTTGATGTTTTTCGATGTTGGTTGAGGGCAAGGTAAATATCAAATTTTGTTGAGATATCTCAGTATTTATTCGAGTTATCCAATGCACGGACGGATGGACGGAGGAACATACAGACATCGCTCATTGTAGTTCTCTTTTCATTCTGAGCATTTTGGTGCACAAACACATACCATATGTTATAATTCCCTAGGCATAGTGCACTCAGATATAAAAATGCTAAGTTTTTGGCATCTTTTTTCTTATAAAATTAATTTTGATTCTTGAAATATTAATTAGAGTGCTACCAAATGGGGCTAGCCGAGATTTCAAGCAGGTGATACTTGTTTAGTCATAACACTCACTTGACGATATCTCACTGTAAGAAAAGTTATCAAAAAATTGAATAAGTAATTAAAGATTAGCAACACTTATACCTAGTAGTTAGTTCTTCAGAGAAACAATAAATGCCAAAGCCGCATAAAAAGGCATACGGTAGGTGGTCCTGGGTTGGGTCGTAAACATAAATTTCCGTTTTAACTTAACTTTTAATAACATTAAGTTACCCTAAATTCGTGTGCTGATGATAAATCAGCTTTACTTTCACTTTTCAAAACACCTACTGAGAAAATTATATCCCCACCTTTGTGGAAATTTACATAATTACCGATTTACTTGCCTGCCGAACATGCCAAACCTAGCGTTTATTTGTTTAACCGGATTTGTGTAAATATTCAAAAGTAAACAGCTAAATATTTGCATAACTTTGCAAAATTGGCAAAACAACCCTTCGTCCTGCCCCTCACAGTGGCTAAAATTCAACTAAATATGCAGCCATTGCAACTATGGTGTCCTAATCAAATTAGCAACAGTTGAAAATTTTCGCACCTCATTCGGCGAGATGCATGAAAGCATTGCTGCCTTTTGTCGGTTGTTGTTTTTTTTTTGTTTTTTTTTGTATATTCTGAATTGAAAACTTACATCCATGGGTCTGCACAAAGTATTAACGAAATGTAATATAACTTTTTGTGTTTTGCAAACCTCTGAGTGTTGATAGGAGTATTTTGTGGAAAATATGTATTTATTTTTATGGTAAGTGTTGTTGAATGTTGCATACACGTATTGCATGTGTTTGTATTCACAGCATAACCACATCCATTCAACGACTTCAATCACGCCGGAAGTGCATTAAGCGGAAATAATCACACTCACCTTCCCAGCAAGAAAAAAACACGTTCACCTAATAAAAGAATGTAGAATCGTTTATGGAAATTGGAAAGTCGAATTAGCCTTTCGCTTCTTTTACGCATTATGGGAAATGTAAAGTCGCCTGCTATACAGAGCGAAAATACCATCTAAAATGCCCTATACATCAGAACAATATTATCGGATTTCCTATGATTTGTTTCTAGTAAGACGCCCTTCTGATTACGACTGGGTATGTCAGAAGATGCTAGCAAAAATGAGACGATCTCTTTATTAATTTCCTTTTTTTTAACATAAAAGCGAGGATATTTCTTCTTACCATTGCATAGTTTTGAACGTAATTTCATTAAAATTAATAAACAAGTTATCTCCTTGCTTCCAGCCATTTTCCTTTTCAATAAATTTGTGAAGAAGTTCAAACCAATATTAAAAAGATTTTCTACTGAAAATTTAATCGAGTTTGTCCCTACTCGCACTTCTGGGCCATTAACCTTTTTTAGACGTCGATCTCTTTAATTATAGGTGACCTTTTTTGCTCGGTGTAGCCACTACCGGCAGGTAATGACTTTTAGAAGCGAAAAAGAAGCGTTTAACAATTTATTTCGATTCCACTTTCGTTACTCAGGTCAATAAGAAGCGATTCCTATTCCAGATTTATTGCTGGGTTGTTCCATCCACACACACACATGTTTATGCATGTTTGTATATTGTCTGTCATTTGATTGTGTGATGGTGCAAACGCGCGCACGGATAGGCTTTATTGCGGCGAGATTTGCACTTTCAAATGCATTCTCGAGTGATTTCAATTGTTTATATGCATTTGCATTTCAATTGCTTTGGTTTTCATTTGTATTTGTTTTTTTTTTTTGCAGGGGGCAAATTTGCAAAGATACCTTGGAGAGTGTAAATGTTGTATGAATATTGAAATTATTATTTTAAAGTAAATATTTAGGTTTTGGTTTTGTACGTGCAATAAAAGGGAATTAATCAAAATAAAGTAAAAGTGAATGTGTATATGCATGAATTTGATGGAAAGCAATCTATAATATGGGAGCTGAACCTCTTTGCATGGCTTTATTAATTTTAACACTTAATATGTAAAGTCTCTGGATATTTTTTTTTTAATAATTTGTCGCGTACATCAAGTACTAGAGCGATTTGAAAACTCGACGCAAAATTTATCAGAAATCTCCACTAAAAAAATTGGTGTTATCTTATTAGAGTACCAACCTTCAAATCATTAAATACGAAGTTTAATGAAGATCCGTCAGTTTTTTTTTGCAGCCATTGAAAGCAAACAACTTTTGCGTTTTGTAAAAAATGAGAAAAGTGAGTTTCTTATTATCATCAAATATTATTTTTTGTGCAAGAAAATGCCTGCAGAAATAAAAGCGAAGCTTGATAACGGAATCTGCTCCAGATTTACAAGTGGATCGAAGATTTTCGTTGTGGTCGTTCGAGCTCCGATGATGGTGAACTTTCTGGAAGCCCAAAAGATGCTCTCACTGAAGAAACGATAGAAAAAATCCACGATATCGTTTTGAACGATCGAAGAGTGAAAGCGAGCGAGATAGCTGACATGGTGAAGATTTCAACAGAACGTGTGCACAACGCCTTGCACGAAAAATTGGGTATGAAGAAGCTATCCGTAAGATGGATGCCGCGATTGCTCACAATGAACCAAAATGCACCCGAATTGCTCCCTCATCTTCCGCATTCTCCTGATTTGAATCTATGCGACAATTATATGTTGCCAAACTTGATGAAATAGCTCGGCGCTAAGAGATTTTTATCAAATGAGGAAGTTGAATTGAAGTCTGAGGCATATTTTCGAGAGTTTGACGCATCCTACTTTTTGGAAGGAATAAATAAGTTAGAACATCGTTGGACTAAGTGTGTTGAGCTAGAAGGAGATTACGTTGAAAAACAGAATAAAATTCGGCTTAAATTCTCCTCTAATTTGTGGTGAGGTGCGTCTTGCCGTCGTACCACAAATCGAAGCACTTACGTCAACTCCGATCGAAAAATTGTTTTTGTAAGACGTCATTGCCACACTCTGTCCGCTTTGTTACCCCTCTCTCGTTTTTTCCTACTCCGAATCTGTCGCGTTTTCGTTTCTCTCCCATGTCTCCTTCCGTCCTACTGCCCCACCACTCGCGCCATCCCCTCCCTTTTCCTGTCGCTTTTTCATTTCATTCGAGCGCAAAGAAGTTTCACTTCAAAAATTTTATATAACTATTTTATATTTTATTTTTTTTATATTTTACTCGGGACAGACCAAATGATAGCAAACACACGCTACTCTCAGAGTATCCAATAAAATTTTATGATTATGGTGGAAAATACAGCTGCTTTAGGCTTGCCAAAGTTTTCCAATTTATGTTACCAATAGTTTGGTATCTAAAAGCACTTTAGGAGGCCTATCATCTACATTTTCTGCATAATTTTTTTGGATGCCAATGTGACATCACATCATAATTTCGAATGACTTTGAATATTTCCGGGATGACCTAATAGTCTATTCCTCGTCCGTATTTTTGAAGCTTCCGCATATCCAATGAAGGTGCGCCTGGACTTTCAACATAGATAGTTTATATTTCAGTAAACACATCCTTTTTTAGTTTTGGCTCCCATTTTGGCAGTGTCTGCCTTGACATCTTATAATAAGTGAAATGTTTTCTATTAGATTTTCTTATTGTCTTAGGCAAATTGCACAATATGATTTGAAAGGCAAGGATGGTGGCGCATTGAGCGAGAGTTCAACACAATTTTTCAGTTAAATTATAATTACAAAAAGGTTGTTTACAGGCTGGTTCTTACTAGGGCGGAAGAGCGAAACGGCCAGGCAGGAGTCAGTGTTATATAAAAAAAAATAATTACATTTCGACGATTATTTATTGATTAGAAAAATTAATTATATTTACAGTTAAATTTTGTTTACAAAAAAATAATACTAATTTCTTAGGTGTTGACGAGGGTATAGCAAAGAGTATTTGCTACCAACGTCTTAAAAGAAAAGTGGTGTGAAACTCAAAATCTGATTTTTATTGCTTGCAGATGAAGAGAAAACATTTTTTTAAAATAATTATTATTTTTGATAAAAAAATTAAGCTCAAAAAGTTATGATTATTTATCATCAAACAGTTGGTGATTGTATTTTATCAAAAAATTACCATTCACAAATTAAGCATTTCATTGTCAAAGTACCTATATACCTAGAATTTGAAACATATCGCTAACTGCCGTTGCCCAATGTATAGCATGGGTGCGCTTCAATCGGTGTGCCCAGGGCTCAAATTCGCTCTGGGAAAAGTAGTATAAAAATGTATATCAAATATTTTTCGGATAGCGGTCGCCTCGAAGGCAATGACAAACCTCCGCTTGTATTTTTTTGTTACAACGTCAAGACGCACACTACAAATATGTGGAAGAAGTTTGGCTCAATATCGAGATGATGTAAGCGCCAAATTATTATATTATTATTAATGTACCATAAAATATGTAAAACTAAAAATATGCAAAAAATCTCCATTCACATTTTCTCCGTACTTTCCTTCGAAAGTTGACCAATAATTTAGTCAACAACAAAAAAATAACAACCTTAAAACTGGTATTCAAATAATAGAGTGTAAAACAGGAAGCAGCCAAAATGCCAATTACAATAGCGACGATGAAAAGCAGCGATCATTAACAAGTGTTTAACACGAAAAAACAATTTACATTCAAAAAAAAAAAAACAGAAAACCAAAGAAGCCATGCGGTAAGCCACACAATTTTTCATATTTTTTATAGCCGTAAGTCGTAAAACAAACCGCAATTTAACACCAATTATAATATCCGTTACATCTAATTATGACGAGGCGAGGCGGACGGTGTATACGAAGAAGCTGGTCGCGAGCTCAAGGAAAATTAAAGAACACCAGAGACCAGTTGTGGTTGAATGAGTGTTGAGATAATGGAAACGCTGGCGTTCATTATGAGGGCGGATAAAAATTGTTGATGTAATAAGTGAGTGTCAAAGCAGGCACTTCAGTGGGCAGTTTATTTTTTTTTTTTTTGTGTGATTTTGTCTGTGTGAATGTAGTGTAGATTTGACGGTGTTGGTCGGCTGTGTGTCAGTCGAGCGAAGGACGTGGATATTTTAATTTTAAAAATTGCTGATGGCCACCACCACGTCGGTTTCGTCATTAGCAGCTGCATCGAGGCGTGGACTATGAAAACAATAGACAGTGGCTCCGCAAATGGAATAAATGGCTGGCAATCGAAAACAGGAAAGCATTTGGGTAATTTAATAAAACATTTTCTATTTTACAAATATGTACTTGTGGATATTTGTGTTAATAAATGCTACATTAACAATTTCAGTCTTATAATTGGGGGAAGAATTAGTTGGACAATGTTAAAAAGCATTTGAAAAAGATATTCGCCATCATTTGTATCTGTATAAGAGTAATGACAATTTCACTATGATGAAATTCAGAGACATAAGGTAAGTATTTGTGCTTTTTGTACAAACTTATATTGGGACTTCCTACGTTCACCATCGAAGCTGATTTGTTGTATGCCTGTTAATCTCGCGGAACAGGGTGCTTGATCTGGGGTTTTAGATATCAAATGATAGAAACCACTTGACTTTTTAGCAATACCCTCTCGTTGGCTAATGACTTAGAGGTAGCATTCGATCTTTCAGACCATATTATAACAATTATGCGGGTAAAATTTAAATCATTAATTTATGCGATCATTAGTTCGATGCATTGGAAAACAAAATTGATCGAAAATGTAATATGAAATTGATACGGGGATATGAAAAGATTCTTGAGATTTATCTTAGTTTGATTCCATTAGAAATGTATGATTTATCTCTAAGGATAATCAATATAAAATTAGATGTGGCAGAGTAAATAGAGACAATTTTAGGGAAACTTGAAAACAATGCTTTTCGTTTAGAGAGATTTGTTAGTTTTACAATGGGTGGTCATAATTTGTATACTAAAGTTTTCATAGTTTGCAGACAATTTTCTATTTAGGAACGGAAGGTTATACAAAATTTGCAAATATAAATGAAAACAAGTAAGGAAGAGTTTAAGTTCTATTGCAACTTAAAAATCCCGAAGCTAGTTTATATTTGTTGAATGAAATCAAAACAATTAATCTTATATATAAAAATGTATATGTGTCCTTTAAATGCGCTCAAAGTACTCAATCCAAACAGCAGGTTAAAGTGGTCTCCGAGCCGAACATAGGATTTATATAAATTTTGAAAAGCGGGCAGTGAATTCGTCTTATCTCCGCAACTTTTCGGTGCAGATGAAGGATATTTGCGTATATCTATCTTATAGATCAAACTGTGTGATATTATGGAAAAATAGGCGGTACCACCAGAGCATACATATTTATTTTAGATCAAGTTTTAAAGTATATTATTGTGCATCCAAAAGCATTGTTATAAAACACCTATTCACTATCTTAAAAAATAGGCACTTATTGGCTTAACAAAGTAAGTTGCTACGTTAGTACAGGGTGGGCCAAAAGAAACCAAGGGGTGTAAGAGTTTAATAGCTTTTTCGTTTATTAATTTTTTTATATTTTTTCTTTCAGATTATATAATATACAAAAGGGAAATTTTTTTACACTAAGTATGAAAAATGATTTCTCTTAAATGACCACCGTTTTCAGCTTCGCACTGATGGGCTCTTTTTAGAGCATTTTCCATAACATCTTTCAAAACTTGTGGCTGTAGCGTTCGAATTTCTGCAACAATGTTTGCCTTGAGTTCAAGGATTGTCTCTGGCTTGTTCACATACACTCGCTCTTTCAAATAACCCCAAAGAAAATAGTCGGGTGCTGTCAAATCTGGCGATCGCGGTGGCCAAATAATTTCCGAATTTCTGGAAATTATCCGCCCTCCAAAAATTTGACTTAAAAGTGCCATTGTGTCTCGGGCAGTATGGGCAGTGGCTCCGTCCTGCTGAAACCACATACCAGGTCTGTTTTCAAGAGCAGGACGTAAAAAATTTTCTATCATAAACCGATACCGCTCTCCATTTACGGTTACAGCACTTCCATCTTCATTCTCGAAGAAGTGAGGCCCAATGACATTTTCAGATGTGATCCCACACCATACTGTACACCTGATGGGGTGCAATTGGCGTTGATGAATGGCTCTTGGATTTTGAGAACCCCAGAAGCTACAGTTCTGCTTATTAACAAAGCCATTCAAATGAAAATGGGCTTCATCACTCATAATCAAATTTTTAATAAAGTTGATTTCATTTCTGGCCAACTCTTGAAATTTAACTGCAAAATTTAGACGTTGCCGATGATCTGCGGGTTTTAATTCTTGCACCATTTGCACCTTATATGTTTGTATCTCTTTATATGTGTAAATCTTTTTTTTAAATGCGCCGTAGTGACGTACGAGACATTCCTAGGTGAGCAGAACGCCTTCTGGCAGATGTTTCTGGTGCTTCGTTAACACTCTGCTGTACTCGTTCAATATTTTCCGCTGTGCGACTTAAACGTGGTCTACCGGTTCGAAGCAAATCTGTTACGCTGCCATGTTGCTGATGGCGATCAACTAAGCAACGAATCATTGCTTCAGAGGGCGAAATTCTGACGTTAAAATGTCGACGATATGCTCTTTGCGTTAAAATAATTTATCTCTGGTTTAAATAATAAAATTCTATTGTTCATTATAAATTCTCCAAGTGTTGTCTATATAATCTGAAAGAAAAAATATAAAAAAATTAATAAACGAAAAAGTTATTAAACTTTTACACCCCTTGGTTTCTTTTGGCTCACCCTGTATAATAGTGTTTCGCAAACTTAAACGACTTTTATTTATTTAAATTAGTATGACTTTAACACACCACAACCATTTTCTAAAATTTTGATTTTTTTATGTATGTATTGCCCTCGCTAATTAAATTCTTCGTACCAAATTCGACATGGTTTATTAAAATAACGAATATTTTTATATGTTATAAATTACCATCACATGGAAGGCGAGCGTGTTTTTCTGAGTAGAAATGCAGCAGAGTGTGAATGAAATTTGGTAGATTCTTCAAATGTGACGTTCCGCGAGAAAAGGTACCTAAGGTGACGAAAAATCGATTTTAATTGCTTTTCATAAAGCAAGATTGAGTCTTTCATACGTTTTGGATGTAGCAATATCTATTTACTTTAAGTGGGGCGATGCAAAGGACTTCCCCAACTTTTTTGATTTCATGTATTTCATTCTCAAACCCAATCTTGCATATCAAATTTCCTTGTATAGTTGAAATATATTGAATTTTTTGGTTTTCTGTAATTTATCTTTGACCGGTTCTTACAATTCTCCAAATTTTGCTTATTGACTTGAAATGCAATGTGTGCACCAAATTTTTTAGAGCATTTAAAAAAAAATTCTCACGTATTCCTTTCCCTTTCCCCTTCACAATCCTACATATCGAATTTGAGCAAATTATCTTTAATTGTTACTACCTTGGGTCCAGGGCAATGTGCATGGCAAGCTTCGTTTAGATATTTTAATATTTCTCAAAAGAAAACTAAATAGGTAGGATAACAAATTACGAGTAAAGCAACAACACAAACTCGGTGAAATGATGACCGTCCTGGCACGCAGTATTGGAATTAAGAAAAACCTTGTGAATGTGCGATAGGAAAATATGTGGAATATCACAGGTATACTGAGAATACCCAATTATACAAACGTAAAGTGTTATTATTATTATTTGCATCATATCGATATCGTTTTTTAAATCGTTATTGTAGTCGAAAGTTATATAATTATTGTTATCTAATTTATTTATTTCAAACCAATCTACTGAGCTAAAATTAAGTATAATAGTTTTAAGACTTAAAAACAGGATACACATTTAATTCATATAATCATTTTTCATGTAATTTTTGAATGACCCTCTCGATGATAATCTAGGTGAATCGATTCTGATATGTATAATATCCTTAATGGAGAAAATGCTTTGAAATTTTGTTCCACTTGGCAGGCTCTCTAGGTTCAAGACTCTGCATCGAATATTTTACGATGGCATAGAGTCTAACGAGTACATTCGATGAAGAGCTAATTTTTTGAAGCTTCTCCGAACTCCCTCTAGTCGATTGGAATGCTCTATGAATCCCGGAACCCATACAAAGCCTGCACATTCAATAAGACATCTTACAAGGTTTGAAAAGGGGAGTTTAAAAGTCAGCTGGTCTATAAATTCTACAAATCCGTCGTAAAACTGTAGGCCCCTCAATTGTAAGCGAAGTTCGGCCAAACAGCAAGTTTTGATGTTTGAGCCAAATTCTTATTAATTGTATTAATTTTGGTTAATAAATACTCGTTCCATATTAATTTGAGCACAGCCTAAAATTTTTTTTATCATTTTGTTTGAACGATAGTAGATTACAAAAATTAAAAAATAAATATGCCCGAAACTTTTCATTTCACTTCAATGCGAAGAGTTTTGCTGTGTCTTTCCTAATGTGTGTCGTAAGTTCGGTGAATGGGCTTAAAATCGATTGGAAGTTAGCATTTTGAGCGATGAGGCACATTTCTAACTTTTGATATACACACATCAACTTTTCACTCAGTCGGAAAAACAGAAGATAAAAAGAAACAAGAAAAATTTGCATTTTTGTAATGGGAATAAAATATCCTCGCTCACTTGGATCCACAAAAAGTTACAGTATGTTGTGCTTTGCATGCCGAGTTTATATAATGGCCCATACTTTTTGTTTTTAAACTGAAATTATTCTCGTATATCCATCACTTTCTTCGGAGGAACTTTTCGCGACTAAATCATATCAAAAAATGGGACAGTCAATTGGCTACAATTGATTTGATTCCGTTAGTTATTGTGGCAGTTCGTCAAGCCAATGATCTGGGCTAATATACCAATTACGCCTGATCAGTTGAAAGCTAAAATTCGGCACGTTATTATATAGATGAGACTGGCTATGCTAGGAAAACTGGTGCTAAATTTGACCGCCAAGATGATGTTTATAAGCCGCAGTCGCCGTGGTCATATGCCCTAAATTCAGTTCAAATGCTAAATGCCTTAAAATTTGCCAACTAATGAAGCAAATTATTGGCTATTTGTCGTGTGTTATTTGAAATCCTCATTCACTATATTTCCAACAGAAAAATATTATAACCTGTTATACTTTAAACTTGCACATATATTAGGAAGCAAAAAAAATGTGCTAAACTTGGTTTGCCTTTTTCGCATTCAACTAAACATAACACGTAATTTTCAAAACGTCCGTCAGCAACCTGATTACCCGTTCTTCCTGCTCCCACAGCGCCAGTCCAATCGCTTATTCGTCACCAACAGCAACCAGCGACTATTTAAAATTCCTAAATTGTGCTTTCGCCCAATTTCCTTGATTCACAAAGTAATTACAAACCGTTCATAGCATTTGTAATTTTCATTTATTTGTTTGGTTTGTTTGTTTTTATATGTTTCTTTTTAGCTGCTTTGGTTTACTTTGCCTTTTATTTCTCATTCGACTGATTTTAACAAACAATTAGCGGTCACGAAAGAACCCAGTTCGCTGTTGTTGCATTCTTTGACTCTTTTGGAGCTGCAGGCTAAAATTTCGCATTGTGTCAAGGACACGTTCGTCCGTCTGGTGGCGAGAGTTTGATTTGAATATTGTCTGCTTTGGCGTTAATTGCAATTAAATTATAGGTTTAAATATGAAAAGCATACCTGCGCTTGTCGTTGGCCAAACGTTGCGGCGCTAAAGAGATTCATAATTAGAAGTAAACATCCGTTTCCAATTAGATTATGTGAGTGTAGTGCCGATTGTTGCTATGGGTGGGGGGTTGAACGCACTGACACAGTCATATGAATGTAAAATGCTTTCCGCTGCCACACCGCCCCCTGCCGGAAAGTAGCTAAGAAAGGTGCGCTTCCAATGGAACAGCCTTAATGCGGCTGGAAACATTTAAATGGCCTACGCCGAACACTAACACGCATTCATAACTACCCATGTAATACACGCACGGTGTGGCTGTATGGAATTCGATCGTCGCTGCCTAAGCAAATGCGTGCGACAGAGAGCGCACACGCCGGGAATTTAAGTGCTCTCTCCTCGCCATTTGGTTAACTTCGATACGTTAATTCGCCATTTGGCCCTTGCTACCTGACCGCGCTACCAAGGACACGACAGGATTTACACACATACTTATATAGGCGTATTTCGTAAGTTTGAATGCAGGCTCCTTTAAGAAATTTCTCATTTGTAACGAGAAAGTAATTTCCTGCGTGCACGTTGAATGGGCGTTGTGTGTGCCCGTCTACGCATGAATGCGTGAATGGCAGGCAGCCAGGACAAAGCGCTGAGAAAGTCGTCCAGCCGTCGTACGCACGAACGCACAGCAAGCAGCGATTTTTGTGTTTTCGATTTTCTTTACCCACTTGATTCTTGTATTCATTTTCGGTACCTTTGCCTCAGGTTTGGCATATTTCTTGCAAAAAGTTCTATGCATTTTTAGGTTTTCTTCCACTCGCCCGAGCGCCCGTTCGCTGTTAGCTGAGGGTGAAATTCGCGTTTATTTTTTATATCCACACGGCAGTTGTTGGGAGAAGTGGAAAAAAATGAGAGCCCATACACAATGCGGTGGCCACACCTACTAGGGGTGATTTGTTTTTGTGTGTGTGTCTTTTTTTTTTGCCTCAGAGAAACTTCATTGCACACGTACGTTCAAATAATATACACACATACAACTACACCTTCGTACAAAATTCGGTGAGTGTGTGCGTGTGTGTGTGTGCCTCCTCCATTCAGCCGAAAATAATATGGCTTGTTTTTTGTGTGCTTTTCCTTTTGTTTACTTGCATTTTTGGTTGTTGCCTTCGTAGTACCGCTGTACTTTGTGTATCTTAACCAAACAAAGAAAAAACTTTGAGTTTTTGGACAAAATTCAGCAGAAAGCATTCAAAGAAAAAATGTTATTCACTGTATGCAAATGGGCGCACATAGATATTAGGGTGGTCCAAAAATGCATATTCATACAGTATAATTTTTTTTACTTCTGAGAAATGACAGAATAATGATGAATTTATGTATATTAACAATAATGTAAGTTATTTTGGCAAAAATACTACAAATTTGCAGTTTTCTTGCTGGCTGCCGCTGGGTAAGGATTACCCTTTGTGTGGTTGAAAAAACGTACATATAAAAATCTCGTGTCACGGTGTTTTTTGTCAAACTCCTCCGAAACGACTCAAACGATTTTGTTGAACTTTTGTAAGTATTTGGTAGATACAAGAATATGTCGTAAAATATATTTTATACTTGGAAGAGTGTTGCCACCTGTTTGAAAATCCAAAGTAAATTAAAATATATACAATTTATATGAAATAGAAGAATCTGGGTATCAACCGGTTCGTCTCGGAAAGTAGATTCATAACTAAATTTTTTGAGGGTTGCCAATATTTTGAAATTGTACATAATTTATTTGAAATATAAAGGCTCTTACATATAAGTTGCAGAGGGATGCCATCTGTTCTACAACTCAAATTTAATGAAATTTCACACAAAATATATGAAATAGTTAGTTAAATATGGGTGCCAAACATTTCTAGATATTATTTTGGAAGTTTCCCACCTGCTAGAAAAGTAGAATTTAATTAAATTATACACAAAATATATGAAATAATAAAAAATAACTTTTATGAGGGTTGCCATCTGTTTGAAAAGCTAAATTAAATTAAAATATACACATGAAATATCAAAATATGGGTGTCAAACGGTTCGTATTGGCGAGGAAAAGTGCGTTAAATTATTTGTCGCTAGGAGAAAGTTTGTAGGTATATTTTTAAGAGGCTTGCCAAAAGCCTTTGTAAAAGGTCGAAAACAATTTAATTACACAGAAGAATATAAAATATCAAAATATGAGTATCAAACTGTTCGGACAAGGGTCAGACCTCTATTTTTGAGAGCGTCGCCGGCTGTTATATACATAGGTCTGTGACTGGTTACATATGCAAAGCGCAATTAATAAAAAAATATAGAACAAAGGTAATATAACAAAACAAATATGCATCTGCATATTATTCTATAAGTATCGGGTGTTTTTTTTACAGGTTTGTTTTTCGAATAGAGATAAAACTGGCATTTTGTGGTCAAATCTGGCAACTCTAATGTCATTTATGTTCAGTTTGGTTTGCCATTTCATCATGAACAGGTTGACAAAAGAACAACGCTTGCAAATCGTGCAAATTTATTTCGAAAATAATGGTTCAGTTGGCGAAGTTTACCGCGAGCTCCGTCAATTTTATGGTCGACATAATCGTCCATCAGAGCAATTAATTCGGTTAACCATGGATCGTTTTCGCACTACGTTTACTCTATGTGATAATACGCATCCGCAGAGACGTCGAACAGTGCGCACCGAAGAAACAATTGCCGCTGTAGAGCAAAGTGTTGAAGAGGACCCGAATGAATCGATTCGCCACCGTGCACAGCAATTGGAGCTTTGTCCATCAACTTTATGGAAGATTTTGCGCAAAGATCTTGGCTTGCGACCTTACAAGATCCAGCTTGTGCAAGAATTAAAGCCGCGAGACCATGCAATGCGTCGTGATTTTGGTGTATGGGCCGAAAATGAAACGCCATTACATCCACAAAAACTGACTGTTTGGTGTGCTCTATGGGCTGGTGGAGTCATTGGGCCATACTTCTTCCGCAATAATGCTGGAGAGGCACTTACCGTTAATGGAGACCGGTATAGAGCCATGATAACCGACTATTTTGTTCCCGAATTGGATGGCATGAATGTGGATGAGTTGTGGTTCCAACAAGACGGCGCTACATGCCACACAGCGCACGTCACAATCGATTTATTGAAGGAAACATTCGATGAGCGCATAATTTCGCGGAATGGACCTGTAAATTGGCCACCAAGATCGTGTGATTTGACACCATTGGATTATTTTCTTTGGGGATATGTGAAGTCGCTCGTCTACGCCAACAAACCAGAAACGTTAGGGGAATTGGAAGCCAACATTCGTGGCGTTATTGCCGACATACGGCCCCATATGCTCGAAAAAGTGGTTGAAAATTGGACCTGTAGAATTGGCTTTATTCGAGCCAGCCGCGGCGGCCACATGCCCGAAATCATATTTAAACATTAATGGCATAAAATTATCCTTCCAATAAAGCCAAATTGATGGACCTTAAAACGATTTTCTTGTGTTTTATTTCAATTCGAAGTTCTATACCCCTAAAAAAAACACCCGATATATATTTTCAATAATTCTTTACCAAATCTATGTAGAAAATAAATATGTAAAATATGTGGCAAACATCAAAACTCTGGCCCCACCATTAATAAAATTAAATTCGAATTTCAAAACTTTAAAAAATACGGAATGGAAAGGGACCTTTAGTACATTTGTCTGGGCAAAAATATTTACGGACCACCCTAATAAGCATATTTATGTGGGTAGCTTAATCTTTTCATTCCAAAATTTATTCGTATTTACACACAACGAGTAAATTGCATTGTATTTGGGGATACTCATATGTATGCTAAGGCAACCAAATTTGCCTCATGAAATGTCAAAACTTCAAAGAAAATTTAAGCTAAATGAAAGAAAATGAGAAAATATTCACTCGACTGCCTACCAAATATTTTTCTTATAAAGATTTAATTTTGTTTGTATTTTTTTTTGCTATGGTTTATATTGTATTTTTATTTTCATGTTGTTTGTTTTTCTATCCTTATTGCAACCGTTTTTATTATTGGACGGAATGATTATGCGGAGATGGGATAATTGCTCAGCAGTTGGCAACGGTCGACATTTTAATAAAATACTAGAATTGCTTTGATTTTATTGGTATCGGTTTTTTTCTTTATTCTTTTAAGGATTATGCACATTTCCATATATTTTTATACATATGTAGATTACCTACACATGCCTGTCAATAAACAGAATAAAGTCTGAAAGAAAACCTAAAACGAGTCATTAAAATTAAGCAGAAATTGTAAGAACGTTCAGCAAGGTTTAAAATTATACATATATCATTATTATTAAAAACATATCGCGCGTTTGATGAAAGATTGGGAAATTGTAATTCAAAACTTTATAGACGTTTCTCTTAAATATGCTTCAAAATTCTGTTTACCCGATCCGATTTAATTTATCGGCGTTTCGCATATGTATTTACAAAATAAAACGAGCTTTTATAGTACAATGTATTTTTGAGCCCTTACGTATCAAAGTGGAGAGAAAGCTGAGGTGGAAACCAGCATATCAAAATTATTGAAATTTTACTTGATCAAATGCAAAAATTTGAGCAATTTTCTCTACTTACGAGTGAAGAAATTAGCTGGGCATATTTACGCTATTAGATACAATGAATGAATGAATGTAAGATAGCAATTATTACAAATTTGCTGACATGTATACGTGGTTAGTTCCAAAAATTTCTAGACTAAAATATGAAGTGTAAATCTTTTTAACATTTCTTTATTGTAATT
Organism: Anomoia purmunda; assembly: GCA_951828415.1. Lineage (NCBI taxonomy): Eukaryota > Metazoa > Arthropoda > Insecta > Diptera > Tephritidae > Anomoia > Anomoia purmunda. Next base: position 25,591,864 of record OX639996.1, on the reverse strand, counting down.
ACAAAAATAGTTTGAACCTCTACCGTAAAAATTTCGTGTAATAGTTGTCTTCAGGGATCGTAAGTGCTAAAGTTTGGGGTCAAGTCGGATATATAAGAAGGATGCTCGAACTCGGTGAAACTGCGTTCCTAAATCCCCGTCTTGGAAACGCTCGACGTATGAGCTGGTACGTTGATGTTGAAGCAACGACATTGTATGTAACAATTTTTTCCACGTATTTCCTTAATGTCATCTCGCAGCCACTTCTTTCGTTCTTGTGTTTGAACTGCGGAAATAAGTTTTGGAACTCACCTTAATCTGACCTGAAATCTTCGCGTAGGATTCTAGGCACTGTTTTTTGTAAAAGTCCAACCATAAATGGTAATTCATTAGGTTTAAGCCATCTCTCTTTACTAATTTGATGCTCTTATCTGTAGTGGCCGCGGATGCGTTTTCTGGGCGCGACTACTGATTCTATACGCAAACGAAATTGTTTCGCCCATTCTTTAAAGCTGGAATATGAAGGGGAAGAACCATACACAACATCCAAATGTTGCTTCATCTGAACAGGTATCTTTCCCTCTGTTGTTAAAAATTGAATCACAACTCGGTACAGTATTTTATGTATTTATAATTTTTAATAGAGAATCTGTTGAGTAATTTACTGCCCTTAAAGTTTGGTGTATTTGACAAATCTAATTTGGGTATTCCAGAAACATTTGAACCTTTCAACGTATGCATGTATAGGATTGAAGTAGTTGTTAGATATCTCCATGCAATTTTATCACTTGATCAATGATTATAGTTTGATTGTGCGCAACACTATCATCACTTCAATTTTATTGTCTTTATCAAAATGCGAAATTATTGCAAAGGAATCTAGAATAATGAAACTGAAGAATCCGCAAGTGCTGGAAAAATATCTTCGGAGGTAGCAAATTATACAAAACAATATAATATTAATTTGGCACCTACATCATTGCAGCTTAAGTTTTGTGATTGGGCGTAGAAGCTAGAGAGGGTTTTTTTTATCGATGCCCAATAAATGGCCCGCCGACTCCCCCGCTTCAAGAGGCACTGTCATGATCTCAATCAGATTTATTCGCCACGGAATTTGACGACTCATCAGTCAAATAAGTTGTCTGCAGTCCCTTCTGCTAAATTAAAGTAGACACCTAGCTGGCCTTTCCGTAATTAGGTTTTGCCCACCTGCAGCCCCTCGACGTCTTTCAGTCATTGCTGAGCGAAATGTTGTTGTCTACCTACTTTAGATGACCTAGCGACAGGCCTTGAGGATTGCGAATACTTTGGTATGGAATTCCGAACCATATCCCCGTGACAACAATGAAACCAATGGGAATGTCTCAGAAATAACTCCGGAACCTGAACCAGAGTTAGCTTAGGAGCCATCCGTAAAGAATCGACAATGTGTTGGCCCGGGCGCGGTACTAAGATTTAGACAGCATGCACACCCATGGAACTCTACCCCTCAGCGTGGGTAATGGTAGAGTACTATCCTGGGCCATGGGGTACTGAAAATGCACGCTTGTGTAGATTGCTGCCGCTAGTAATTTCGAGCTCGTTCAACATCCATTTCTTTTAAGCCTACAAGTTGCCGGCCTTCCCACTTATCCAAACGCAAAGTGATGATAAATGTAGCAGAGCATCACGAGCGGCAATCCCATTTCCACCAAAAATTTCAATCGTGGAGAGTATTGTTAGTGGTTTTCTGCTGCGAGATATGTGAAATCGACAATTAAACAGGTTTCCCAAAGACGTTTATTGTGCCAATCGGCCGGGTATTGAAATCAATGCGGCGGATTTTAATAGAGATTCCACCAATATCATTCCAGTTTTATTGCATCGGAGTCAACCTTTTTTATTATACTAATTTTCCCAAGAGTCTATCTTCTAAATCTTCAAGCAAAAGGCTTTTTGCCATTGTAAATTAAGACTCCCCCATTTTCTTATTAGTTCTGCGGTGTAACACTTAGATGCCCCTTCGAAAAGCTCTGGAACATACAAACATCGTTTGACCCCAAGATTTGCGACACCGTCAGCCTTTAGGTAGCCTTCAAACCCCTTATGCCGCGGAACCGCCCACATCTTTGCTTTCTTTCGGGTGAACAATTTGTTCAAAAGAGTTTTGCAGTCAAATATGTATGTATGTGTATATGTATATGTATATGTATATGTATATGTATGTATGTGTATGTGTGCGTCCACGTGAAATGTGCCCACTTCGGCGGTATTGGAGTTATGCATATAGGCGTCTTCCTGGTTGATTTCCGAACATTTTGAGATAAATTAGACCATCCTAACTGAAGAATTGAGGAAATATAGAACTTTGAAGGTGAATATACGAAAAATGACTAATTGAGAAAAATCAATTTGAAGTTGAAAGTTGTCCCTTGTGGGCCCTTTTCTTTTTTTTTTTTCAAAAAATAAAATTAATTACTTCTATTATACCTAGGAAGCTAAATTTGGTGTCATTTGACGCGTAAATGTATATAGTTTCATAATAAACCATAATAAAAAATTACGAAATTCGATCCATGTGTCGAAAAATCTATATATCTCGGAAATTAGATGCGACAAAGTGGGCCCTTCTCACGTGGATGCACACATATGGTTTCATTTAGCCTTGTGGGAATATGTTCGCGGGCACAGAATTCCGTTGCGCAAACCTCCGCTTGGGCTGGCTAAGTCCATTGGCAAATTTTGCTAGAACCTTGGTCCACATCTTCTTTCTTCATTACTCCCATCTTCCAACCTACATATGTATATCAAACAGTGGACCAAACTGGGTATCCTTCTGAGATTTATAATATGTTTTGTGGCCCCACGCTTTCAGGGATTATAACTTTGTAGGACCTATCAACCCATAATAAGTAAACACCAAATTATTATTATTATTATTATGGCTTTCCTTATGTATTAGTGCCAACTTACGGCGTAATATTTTTTAGGGTGCTAAGTATTCTTGTAATTTGGAATTAAATTTCAACCCACAAACTGTTAAAATGCAAATAAAACGTTTAGCAAATGCTTTAAACGAAATTATTGGTAGGGAAAAATTAAGTAAATTTATTAAATTTTCCACAAAATAGGGTGGGACTGGTAAACGATGTGAGTCGAAGCGAATTTACATTTTCCTTCCCGCTCTGCACACTTACCCACACGCATACCAACATCTCCAGAGAGAAAACTGTTGTAGTTGGACGTTTTGCCTTAGCCTGTCCGCATCCACAAAGGTACGAACGAAAAGCCAATGGCACATTTAACGATGGCTTGGATGAGGGAGTGCGTTGGCTTAAACGAATATCAAACACATATACATATGCGTTGGTCTTGGACTTGTATGCGTGTGTGTGTGTGTGTGAAGTTGATGATGCAGACTTGTGGATAGCTTACGCTTCACCGTTTCGTATTTGTATGCTTGTTTTTGTTGTCACTGCTGCTGATTCCACTGATTTCACTGATTTGTGCGCTGTCATCTGCGAGTAGGTACTATTTGGAAATGTCAGCCGTTCAACTGTTCGTTCTTTGCAGCCGCTCCTTTATATTTTCATATAAATCGAATTTCCTTAATTTTATATTTTAGCAAACAAGGCTGTAACTCCCACTCACCAACTCAACCAACTTACCCAACCAAAGTAAGTTGCAGTGGCCTGAGTTTGAGACAGCTAGCAATTGTATGGAGTAGCATAGGCACTCCCACCCATGTAGCCAGACAGCCATTCGATTTGACGAAAAAAAAGTGAATAGAAAAAGTCTGATTTGAAGAAAAAGTACAAATCTTTGTCGAGTCTGAATTGGATTTGCTCGTGCGACTGTGACATGCCCTAACGCACACACACATATAAAATTACGGTATTTTAATATTTTCTCAAATGTATGGTTTTGACTTCAAAAGAAAAAGTGACGCTCTTGAAGATTGTTATTAAATAATCACATACACATGCATTTGTAAATTATGTCTGAATAATTTTTTCTTATGATTGATTTTATGGTAAAGACGAAGTTTACCAAAAATAAAATCAGTTGGATAAAGCGGTGCAATGGACCTGTGAGAAAAAGCAAACCATTGAAAGCTTTGATATCCAATAAATACCAAAATTAATCTCTCCATAATATTTAACTTTTTCAGAACTTTTCCAATCAAAAGGCACATTCGATATACTCGAATATTTATCTAAAAGCTGAAACATTTTTCAATTTCCGAAAGCAAGCAAAAATGACCAATTTGGTACCTAGTCACCTCAGTGGCAATCGTAGCAAGGATTTTCGGAAATATTAGCGCAGATTGCCGACTCTTAACCTGACCGAATCTAACAGAAATTCGATCCAAAATAAATTTTAAGTAAGCAAACATTTTTCAAAAATAACTATAAACTGCCGAGAATTTCAGAATCTTAAAAAAGTTGTGACGGATGTTTGCCATTGACTGTTGAGAGACGACCGCTTGTAGAAAAAGCTTTTCTATAATTTCTTTTATGTTTATTTTCCTGGCTGCAATTTGAATTCGGGGCACTCAGCGTAAGTAAATTAACTCGCCAGGTGTTAAAACAAAGTAAATAGGCACGAATAGGGACATGAATTTCGATTCTATTCGATACCAGATCGATTTTTTTGCCACTCGATACTGATATTTTTTTCTTGATTGTTTTAAGGAACAGGCAGAACGAACCTAACTTGAAGCCCCACACCACGCTTACACTGTAAGCTAATCTCTTTCCAATTGTAGCTGCGAAGTAACCTGTGCAATCAACTTTGCTATGGTAGAAAGTGCCATATTGGGGGCAAACAAATTTCCAAATTAGTAAACTATTTAAAAAAAAACCGGTATACCGTGCCAATGATAATCAGAACGTAATGTTTATTGATTTAAATTTCTCGTCTATTTTTAAGTCAAGTAGCAACATCGGCAGAGATCAGAAGAACAAAAAAAAAACGTAAAAAAGATAAAACGGAATGAGTGATCAAATTACAGTTTAATTTGTTCCAAAATTCGCTTTGCTAATTTTCCCCTGGGCGCAGCGATTGGAGCCGGAGTAGGAGCACATCCAAACTATACTTCCTTTGGCAAATTTACTTCTTGTTGCTTGTCGAAATATTAAAGTAGGAAGCTGTGCGGATAAGATGGTTCGTGGCTGTTGAGCATGCAACATTTCCGGTGGTGATTTACCATTTCTAGGGTTCGATAGGTCTCCTACCGACATATTTCGCTGTACATAGTGCGGCTTTGATTTGACTTTACGCTTATAAATACATGATATTGTTTCTAATGGGTTGCGTTTTTTTGTTAGAATCGTACGCTATTCAGCGGTCAAATATATAGAACATAGAATTGACACTTAATTAAGTGAGTCTGAAGTAGTGATGATTCGATACGATAAATATAAGTTTATACTCTATACACTGTTCAAATACTGAGTAGTTTTTGTACGCGAATCATCCATTTAAGCACTCAGATGAGTATCGAGTATGCGGTTAAAGTATTAATTTGCTTTAACACCTTAAGTGGCAAACTTTTGGTTTGATACCCATCTTGTTATATTTCATTTAATTCCATAAAAGTAGCAACTGAATGAAAAAAAATATATATTTCTAAATCAAAGATTTCTGCCGGTGGTTCAATACGTATATTGTAATATTTCATTTACATCATCAATTTAATATATTGTAATTAAATTTTACAAACAGGTGGCAATGTTCTTCGAATACATATTAATAAAGTTTAAATACATGGAAAGCCTCTTTAAAAAAAAATTCTGGACTAATCTGTTTGTAAATTCTTTAATTTGGTGGTTATTATATAAAAAAAAATTCAAAAAAATTCTTTAAAGATATTTTGATAATAAGCTTCCCTATTTCGTTTGATTAATTAATTTTTCTTATGCATTGAATTAAACTAAAGTTTTTTTTAACTTTTAAACACTCTCGGTATTATAGTGTTCTATTTCTGGACGATCGGTAAGCCATAAGTAAAAATATAGGCATCAGATTTATATATCGGTAAATTAGAGGAATAATAACAACAATAACTAAATAAGTAAATCAACGAAGATGGGATTCTATTTTTCAGTGTTTTTTATAATATATTCATCCGATTACCAGTATAGTAAGAACTTTTTGAAATAAAGGCTTATTTGGCAAAATAAAAGGGCGGAAAAATATTAAAGCGAAATTTGTTTCAGGCTATATGTACATATAAATCAATAATTCAAACATTTTATTCGCATTATGATTTCATAACAAATTTTCGCATATTTATATTGGCTTTATAAGCTTCAAAAATAATTTATTTTTATGATACGAGGTAGTTTGTTCTTACGTAAAATTAATTTACATATTTATACATTACCTATTATATCTTCTTTATCAGATAAATTTGAGTATATGTACAGTTACAGACAATTAAATAGAATCAAGTCGGTTGCTGCGAAACAATCAGCGGTTCTTCCTCTTTGCTATTATATTTCCGATAACTTTTGGCTGTAATCGAATCTGTACACTAATTATCGTTTACAACGTCATAATGGAAAACCGTTTTCATTTTACTGTTACTTTTGTGCTTAAAACTTGCAACGGTGGGCTTTTACTATACTATACAATATAATAGAATGAAAGAAGGAAAAAGTAGTACGAGTGATTGTTGGTGTGTAAATTGTTCTGTTAGTGTACACTGCGTTATAAATTATCGTATTTAGTGAAATTTGCTTTAATTTAGAAGAAATGTGTCGTGGAAAGCACTGCACGGCAGACAAACGTAAACACATTAAAAATTTGCAAAAACAAATAGTTTTACGCAAAGGGAAATTGCAAAAATTATTAACAGATATCATAAAAATTTGTGTTTACTGTTCTTTCAACTCAAAAAGAATGCGAACTGATAGGCCATTGAGAGACTATCAAAGCGCGTCCCTTTTAAGTTCGCTGCAGTCATCCAGAAGGAAATAGGCAAGGAAATATCTTCAAGAACTGTTGCCCGCCGACTTGTAGAAAGGAACCTCTTCGGCAGATTGTCACGAAAGGTTCCAAGGTTGACAAAAAGACAGTTACGAAATCGACAAACGTTTGTGAGAACTCATATAACTTAATCCGGTCCAGATAATTCAAAAAAGTGGCGAAATATTTTATGCTCCGACGAATCTAAAGTAAACATGGTGGGCAATGACGAAACAGTCTGGGTACGGTGACCGAAAAATGCAGATATGAGTCCCAGGTACACAACAAAAACATTCAAGCATGGGGGAGGAAATCTAATTGATATGGGGATGTTTCTTGTGATATGGAGTCGGGCCGCTATTTTGGATTCGGGTTAACATGGACCGGTACCGATATCTAAGAATATTAGAAGATGTTATGCTACCCTATGCCGAATGGAGCATGCCTTTGATTTGGCAGTTTCAACAGGATAATGTCCCGAAACATATTTGGGTTTGGTAAAAACGTTGTTACAGCGTCGTGGAGTCGATGTGATGACGTGGCTTCCACAATCTCCGGATTCAAACCCGATAGAGTATATTTGGAATAGTGTAAAGGAATAGCTTGGGCCCGCTAAGTCAAAGATTAGGGAAGAACTTCGGCAAATAATGCTGGAAGCTTGGTATTTCATACCAAAGTCGGTCTGTGAGACCCTAGTAGAATCTAGGCCGAAAAAATACACTGGAGTACTTGTAAATAAAGATTTTGCTACAAAGTTTTAAAACTGTTACACTTTTTAATGGAGTTCTATTATTATTTTCGAGTTTTAGTTCTCTGATTATATTTTTTTGTCAGTTCAATTTCTCGACTGTCTACTTTAAAAGAGATTTTTTCTTTATTGAAATAACTATTCGTACGTGTTTGAGTTATTAATATGCTAAATTTATAAACGGAACTAAATACATGTTTTGATTTGGTTAAGAAATGTTTTTAATAACTGTTTTTGGCAAATATATGTGGAGGGAATGCCTGATTCTATTACATTGGCAGTAACGTATATTAGAAGTGTCCATCATTTGGGCGCTAAATATGCGTTTGTCTTCTGCATTGCTAAAGAGTAAGATTTAAAAAATAAAAACAAAACTGCAAAGAGTAGCAAAATGATTTTTGCCAAGCGCGTTTTCATATTCATGAACCATTGGCCGAAATTTCACAGTAGATAGTCGATAATAGTCCATAAACTACAAATTATCAACACACATTAAATTTAATAATTACAAAAATGTCACATGCGAATGTGGGTGTGTTGTACATACTTGGCACTAGTTCAACATTAACATTTGATACATAATTTGTAAGATATTTCGGTTAAAAAGAAATTAATAGCAATATCCTGTACGCGTTATTTTAAACTAAATCCATCAATAGAGCACACTCTGGCATCTTTGCTTTTTCCAAGCACTTGGCCACCTTTAGCGCATTATCTCTCTCTCAGAAACAAGTGAAAACCGATGATTCACTGTAATATAATCTTGATTTATGTATTTGGTCCTTTTATGAAACCTCAAATATTTGCCGTCACTACAACGAACATAAACTTATTTAGTTGATGGCACAAAGACATATACGCACATTATCTTGTCATTCAAGAAAATGGCCGCAATCTAATAAAAACAGAGAATTTCTTTCCATTTTACAACTTACTACTTAACTACGACTAAATTGATATTCCCCATTAGAGGGTGGCCAAATTTTAATCCACCAAAAGGAAACGTGTGCACAAGCCTTGGAGTTTTTATATTTGCTTTTATGTACATCCATACATTGCATACCTACATACATACATACACACATACAATTGCATACATTTGATGATGTGGTGGTGTAAATTTCAAAAATAAGCTATGTTTGTCACTTTACTGCCCGATGTCGGTGAAAAGCAAAAAAAAAAAAAACAAAAAAGAATAACAAAAATTTATGATAAAAAACTTTGTGAAATATCGTACGAAAAATTGAAAAGTGCAGAAGGAAAGTGTAAGCATGATGAATAACTTCGTTCACTCGGTGGACATTTGATTAATGATGCATTTACCGACACTCTGCTCTGGCTTCGCATGGACGTAATGCTAACATGCCGACTTTTTCTCATAAAACTTGGTGAGTTCATTTTTATTTTACGACAACGAAAAAAATCACTATTTCCGCGACTTCTTCTGATGAAGTCTCTTTTTTAGCACTCCGCCTCTGTGTTATTAAGAAATGGCAATCTGGTGGATTTTGTGGCGATTAAAAGTACATTTTTATTGTCTGTCGTTCTGTGGTTTTAGACTGAATTAACACATTTTTTGGAATTTTTTTTTGTCATACACATTATATCATTTAACTATAGGTGCTTACAAACAAAAGTTCATAAAATTAAAAGTATGCAGTGGCAATAAAAGCCTTAAGCGGAAATTCTTCCTTTTCTTAATGCATTCATTCACGCAAACAAACTAAACTAACATAATAGGTTTATAAGCCTTGAGTATTTCGAGAAATTATAATTAATAACGTAGAAGTTGGAGCTTTCGCTTATGTTTAACGCAACGCAAACAAATACTCATATCTAAATGAATTATCGGTGTGAAATCGGAGGCACATAGAAAAATTAGAAGTTCTCTATGTATCAGATAGGGCTTCGATTGACAACTATGGTATTCTTTGAAGAGGCAGCATAATTTTGCTAAGACACAAACTGGGATTAAAAATAAATCATATGTACTAAAATCGGTTAATTTAAATGCAGTTTATAGTGCAGTTACTCAACGATAAAAGATCGACGATCGTGTTATGATTTTTGGTATAAATGTCATTTATATGGTAATATAAATCGATTCTAAAAACTTGAACACACTATCACAATTTATGGCTCGCTCTAAATTTTTGAGCAAATTACAATGAAACTGAATAATTTCGAAGTGTTAAATTTGCCAATAAACTATGATGAAATGAGCTATTTTATTATCATAAATCAAGAACGAAATCACGATGTGTCGGCCCTAAATTTGAACGATAATAATCGAAAAATGTATTCTCCTATAACCAAACTGGACGATGTAAATGCGTTCTACCATATACCATAACGATCCGGATTTGCATCCGGCCAATGACTGTCACTTTTGGAATATTAATATTTCACTCAACTATTCCTTGATTTTTACTGCATCTACATAGAAGCTTTCTTTAATGGTCGTAAATATAAGAAAAGGATATTATCACAATATAAATATATTAAAAAATTACACAATCCCTCATATTTTTTTCTTTGATCAAAAAACTAAGCAAGAAAAATGAAGAATGATAAGTGTGGACGCAATTGGTATATGCGGAGTAATTTGGTCGAAAATAAGTAATTTATGTACGTTGTAGTATGCCCGGCATATAACTGTCTATGTTATACCAAGTCCACACGACAACGAACACCAGTTGTTTATTGCCCCTTCGTGATATTCAGTGAAAACAAGTTGAAAGTACATGTTTTCGTGCTGAAAATATTGTCTAACTTTATTACGAATCGTCTCGAAAACATTTCAATTTTCGTTGTGTTTTCATAATTACTCTGGGTGCGATAACTTTTTGCCAAACAAAATCGATAATTTGCCGGCACTAGTTTAGAAAAAGGAATAAGAGCAATAATAAGAAAAAATCGGGGTGTTGAGAAACTGAAACTTGGTGTGCAGAGAGCGGAGGTTTCATTTTGAAGTTCGTGGGGATTATTCCGGATTGCTTTAAGGTAAAAAAGTAAATAAATAGAGAAATGCCATCGAAAGCCAGTTAGTCAAAAGTAATGCTGTCTGGACGGCCATGTTTAATATTGAAAACAATTTGTTTGCATTGCCATGTGGTCATGGTATTAGTGTAATCGTTTCTCAGTTTATATGTCAATCAAGTCAAATGTAAGTCTTGCATAACCGGGCCATCAGCTGTTTGCTCTCTGCCCGCACAGCAGAGACGCAGTATTTCGATATATTGCTAAATAAACTAAGAAATATTTAAGTTACTTTAAAAATAATTGAAACCTATTGCAGAAAATGATACGAAACAAAAGAGTATTCCGACAAGGTTGTTTCGAAAAATTCAATATAAGCTAAATATAACGTTTGGACGATGAAAAATAGTATCGGGAAGAAGTTTTTTCATAAGCCAGTTTAAGCTATTACGGTCACTCGTAGTGGGTCTTTGTAATCCTTTAATTGGCAAATCAATGTATGAATTGAAGTGCTAATAGGCTATATAAATATATTCGTTAGGGAATTTCACAAAAGTTGCATGCAATTAATAAAAATACCCAAAAGAATTAAAAATGAATATGTTGTGATTTATATTTTCATATACTACTTACATATCCTCGTATAGTTCACGGTAAGTATCTACATACCTAAAACTGTGAATAAATTTCAAGAAGAATAGAAGATGTTGGTGAACGAAATCGAAAAATATTAATGATGTTATTTAAATTTGTTATTCGAGAGCTGTTGGTCAAACATCATTCAGAGGGCTAAAACATTTCTATTTACATCACGCATATCCAAAAACCCGGATTCTTTAATGAACCGACCAGATCGTGAAATGCTCTCCGAAAAATAGAACCAAAGGCCTGAAAAATTATTCCACAAGAACCACAAACGATTCTTACAGAACCTGTAATCATCCCCGAAAGAAACAAAAATTGTTTTAAAAGAATGGACAACACCAGAAAAATCAGGTTTTTAAATGAAAACATTTCTTTGCTTTGAAATTCAAATTAAACCTGATCCTGAAATTTTTATTAAACACAAATATCAGCCAAGGAATGTAATATATTTATTTACTTTATAACTTAAAAATAAAAATTAATTGAGTTTTTGTAAACACCTTTTATAATTTTTCGCTATTCCATGACCACTTTTTGGAGAACTGGAACCGGTTCAAATACTCTGTTCTCCTTGGAGGCGGAGTTATTTAATCACTACCATCTAGAATATTTCAGTCAGCTATTCCTTTTGAAAGAAGATGCATACAACTAATGTCGGTAATCTGTAAGGAGTCACTAATTGAGACCTTGCGGTGGTGAGATTAATTTTGAGAATATTCGGTATTCAATAAATCGTTTCAAGTCACTAGTCACAAAGTAGATTCCCTAATTTGTCGGGTCACAAAACCAATGAATTGAGAAAAGTATTGAATATACGCGAAAATGAAGTACCAGTATAAAAATAACACTTCATTTTCAATAAGCATAATTAAAAAAAAAACTATTTATTGACATTTACTTATGTATCTTGTTCTATCATTTTAATCGAACCTGCATATGGTAGCTGTATTTATCGATTGTTGATAGTTCTAATTTTTACACATACTTTATACAATCGGTATGCATAAAATGCAGTAATAAGAATTTTGAATGGTTAATTTCAATGTTAGCTATCGATGAACACATTTTCATTGAGGTTGATTGTGCATCACATAACATGTCATCAGCTGCTTTTCACCATAGTCTTTGGTGAAATTTTTTTAGACAATTCCTTATTGAATATCTAAATCGTCTTAAGTCCAAAAAAAAATGCGTGTAATTGAAAGTCTCAAATTAAGTGACTTGAAATGAAACTGAATTACAGAATGCGCCATAAATTTTACTATTAAAGTCACTAATTGACCACTTTGTATTGATATCATGGAGAGGAAACAAATAAATCCTTTTTATCCGAACATTTTCGGTAATTGCCAAATAAGGGGGTAAAGATACCCACAATGAGAGAAAAAATACGGTTAAAAGTTGTGCGAAAAATTGCTTCTGAAATTCTGATTTCTTATTGATACTTTTCAATGCTATGAAACAACATGGCCACTGGTATGAAAACGTAATTTGACCCCCAAACAAAATTTGGATTCACGTGGTTCAAACCCTTTGGTATTTTTGATATACTCTCCCGACGCCATCGCTCTTCTAAGAAATTTCTTACCGGCTTATATCTTAACCTTTAAATTTTTTGCACAGTGAAGCTCCTTGGAGCTGAAGGCATGCCTTCGCCCGATCAGTACCCTAGCTCGTTCTGATCTATAAAAAAAAGGTGAAATAACAATTACAAGCACTGAGAATTTTGCCTTAAGAAAAACGTTGAAATCGGGGATTCAGTTTTTGAAATGACATACTTATTGGATGAAAACTGATAGACAAATATACAGGATTTTATATTTAAAAGTTTGGCAGACATCTACAAAAATGAGGCTTTTATACTTTTGAATGCAACTAAGTGTGTATGTCTAATATATGTAAACATTTTTGAATAAACATAACTAAATTTATACCCACATCAGGGCAGTATCAATTACATATCAAGAGATTTCTTACCAGCTGCATTCATTGTTCACCCTTTTCCATATCCCCATAAACACACACACACACACACAAACACCTCATTTCATGCATCAGCAAGAAGTTTCAGTTCATTTCATTGTCGATGTCGAGATGTCAATGTCAGATGTGCGTGTAACAAATAACAAAATGCAAACATCTTCAATTTCAATAAATGCAACAAAAAAAAATCAGTAAAATTAATGGGAAAAAGTTTTGGGGAAAAAAGTCATTTACATACTTATGTAACAGATGAATCTCCGATGATGGCTCAGGCAGATGAAGGATAAGACAAAAAAACAGCGATCCTAACAGGATATATTGCAACTTCATGAGTCTGTGTACATGTGCGTTAAATGTATGAAGATGAGTAAGTTGAGCCATTAGCTGCAACTCGAGAGAGTTGAAAGTGAAACCAGTTATCTATCGCTTGCATGAGACATTCATTAGCTGTTGATGGATAAAATGCGAACATGAGTGTACAAAAAACTAGAAAAAAATTTCAATAATGCCACCGAAAATGAAAATGTGCATTCGAAAACATGCAATGTCAAGGATTTTTTTTACAAGTGATCCTTTGCAACATTTTATGCATTTACAATGTAAAAAATGTTTTTATATATATTTTTTAAATCCAATTATACACCTTTTTGCTGGAGTCCTCCCCGGCAATATGTTTGTGAGTGATTTAAAAAAAAAACTATGCATGTTTGTGCAAAACCAAATCCGCCACCGTCTGCTGTGCAACATTTTGATTGAAAATGAAAATTATACCGCACCGAAAGTGAGGCACAAAATTATATGCAAATTAAATATCGTTTAGTGTGTTGTCAGAAATTACCCCTATACATACGTATTTCGAACAGTGGCAGTCGCGGTAATGGAGAAAGTGCAAATGGAATGGAATGGTAGATTAAATTTTATTTGAAAATGATGTAAAAAGTACACCAAAGTCAAACAAGTTGAGGTTCATTGTAAATGTGAGGCACGTTCGTTCGCCCGTTCGCACACTTTTAATTTCAAATCATTCGCACATAACACTATTACTCGTAAGTAAAGCGGGTGCATTTTTCGTTTCGAATGTAATAAGCTGAAAGGTAATGAAGCGTTCTTAAAAGAGGAAATTGTCAACGAATGAAAGGGTTACGAACAAAAAAAAAAATCAATATACGCAAGGAGTTTCAGCAGCTGCACGAGTGTACGCAATGTTTTTGTGTATAGGAAGCAATAACATCCAACAACAATAACTTGGAGGAAAATAAATTTTACACTTATTTCCTTTATTAATTCATATTCTAATTAATATTGAGCGACAAATTTGCATATGACTGACGCAGTAGGACATGTAAGACTTCCTGGAAGCAGCCTGTAGGTCCAATTGTTATATACGCTATACATATTTTTATGCGACACTTCGTTTTGAGAGATGATGAGAAGACGCAAGCGTACTTAGAAGAATAAGTGCGGCGGTGCAGATAATGAGGAGGTATGTAGCTACAATTGCGAACAAAAAAATTGCAGTGCTAGCAGCCAATATAAGTGGAGCAATATAAAAGTTTAAATCAAAGTTATGTCAAGGATTCAATTGTATTATGTTTCTCAGAGAGAATTGCTTGATTGATACCACACTTAGGATAAAAATAATATGATAATAATTTGGCGGATGGCGTAAGTCATAGTTACGAGAAGATAGCATATTTTTTAGTCCTGTGGATTGCAGTGTGTGCAACATGATGGATAATAATGCGAAAAGTATCATTTTCGGAAAAATATTTTGAGGTGTTAATATTGTAAAATAAGATCTAATGGAAATTTAACTTTATTCTATTAATATATTTTTAGCGTAAAACTATTACATTTTAAAATAACATTAACCTTTTTTAATTTTTATATAAAATAAAACTAATAGTTTTAAAGTAAAACTTTAAAAAAATTAAAAATTTGATATATCTTGCAAGGCTTTGCGTTAAATTAATCAAAGGAAGCGTGATAAGGAATTGATGTATAATGGAAAGATTCTCCGTCATCCCTTGTCAAGTTTGGTTTGGAGACAAATCGGTTTCGGCGTTGCGCCATCTTCAGTGTCATTTTTCATTCAAAACTAATGGATGACGAAAAACCATTCCAATATACATCAACTTTTCACCTTGCCGGAAAAACAGAAGTTAAAAAAGAAGCATGTTCAAAATCTCAAACATTTTTCAAAAGGATTGTCGTTGAGTTAAATTCAAATGTATAAATACTGCTTTGGTTATTATTTATAGATTTTAAGCATAAATTACAAAATGCCTACGATGTGAAAATTCGCTAAAAACTTATCATGAAAATTTAAGAAATAAAATAAAAACGTATGCCAAATATTACAATACCATTTGAAAGGTTTAAAAAAAAATCTTTGATGATGAACTTGACATTGTTGTGACCATTTGCGATCCCACAATGCACCTAGCATAATACAGGGTCAAACAATTTGTAGGTTTGATCTTAAGAGCGTTGGGGGTTTTCTGATCTTAAAGGAGTTACTATTTACAGTAATCGATGATTAGGATACCTTAAAATATTTTTAATTTAATGGGCCTCAGAGAAATAATTCAGATAATTAAAACACAAACTGAATAAAGAAAATATGAATATTTCTTCAACTACTTTTGATCCACAATTTCAAGCAGAGAAAGAAAAATTGACTATTCTACTTAGTTATAACCGCGTCACACCTGCTATAGTATCCTTGAATAATTTCTCCATGGGTAAAAAGTATACTCATATCAACTGATATTATTGTCAAGTGAAGCAATATATTCATTAAATTAAGTGCGAGAATTTATAACTATACAGGTCAAAAAAATATCGCATGGAAAATCAACGAGAAGATGATAGCTAACAGAGCGATCGTTTCATGGAATTCGCGAGTCCATAGCCTTCGAGTTACGAAGTAAGTAAATGCAAGGAATTAGAAAAATTAGAACCGCAACAATAAAAGCTGCCGAAACCGTTGAATGGTGGGGCGATTTACTACAATCCTAACACATTGGAACCACTACCTGGGTAGAGGTATTGTATCAGTGCGACAAGAAGACGAAATACTGTACTTTCATCAAATTAAAACTACTGCATATATACCTTCTGAAATAGTTCAACAGCGGATCGAAAAACCTCAATCTCAGCAAATTACAACTACTGCAATAAGAGCTACTGAAAAAGTAGACATACATACATAACTGCGAAGCGAAGTACTACATTTCACCCATAACGTAAAGGAAATTATTGACCGAATTCCAATTAAAATTCCGTGCCAGCCATCGAATTAAAAAACTGTTGTCAAAGTTGTAGACGAAAATCATGTGGCCAACTAGCCAAATGGGATTTTAAATTCTTTCGATACATAATATTTTTGAAAGCTGATTCGCCAATAATACTGCTTCGAAATTTTGATCTGCTGAAACTATGCAATAAAACCAGACTTGGAGTTTAAAAGCGAATGCCAATTGTTATTCAATCAGCTATTATCGGTGGCAAACGGAGAGGAGAAAATGTGGTAATTTTGCATTTGCATTTCCGATTGCCATAAATAAAGGAGAGTTTATCAATGCGGCTGGATGGAACTTAAAAAACTCATGTTCTGCCAATGACCAACTATATGTAGATTTATAAATATATAGAAAACAGAAATATAAATTTTTTTTTGATATCTGCCCGAAATGAGAAAATAAAAACAGTTGTTGATCCACTTGAACTAAGATATTCATTAATAAAAACATAAAAAATAGTAAAAATAATTTTGTTTAATATTTTTCGAATTGATTGTTTTTACTTCACTTATTGACACATAGCAAAGCATGCCAGGCATTTATTAGAAAGTAAAGTAAGTAGAATACCGAATTATGGCACAGTCCGACAAATTTTAACTTTTCTTCTCACATGTGTATGCGATACTAGAACTCATTGGTTGTGAGGGAGAATCTTCAATAAAACTTCCTGTTCAAAGGTCTATTAATTTATTTTATTTTTTAAAGTTTCACGAAATTATTTTGAAAGTATTTATAAAAACATAGATAAATGTGGTATTCAGTGCTTAATTTTTATTTACATATATGTACAATTTATGAAAAGTTTTTACTCACAGCTAATATTTTGACGCTATTGTGTGTTGTAATAGTTGACAAAACAGAACATATACATACATACATACATATATGTATATATGGATATGCACAAAGGATATTAAATGTCAAACCTTCACTCTTGCCCCCTATATTGTACTTACAACATTTTTTAAAATAACACGAAAAGATGTCCTGTGAGCTCTCAACCCTGGCCGCAAGTTGGGGGAACCCTTTTCATTTTTTATTTTTAATTTTTTTTCTTTAACCTATAGCGTACGTGCCACACAGACGATTATAACCCCTTTTTCTGAAAGCTGTCAGTATACTGAATAACTACAGTTACCTTAAATTTTATAAAGGGTATTGAAAAAAGAAACAAGAAGCACGATAAATAAAGAAAATGGCATGAGATGAGAAAAGTATGTGTGAGAAATTTAAAAGAGGCTGGTCTTCAGAAATATTTGTACGTGTGTAAGTAGGGATTGCATAAGTAATGAGTGACAATGAAATACTTGGCATGCAAAACCAGAAGCGCAAAAGGCGTGAGAATAAAACTCATTTAAAAATTATAAATAGGTACATTTTAATTATTCTTCGAAATTTTTGTGCACGTCATGAAGAGCCGCCGACATCCACAGTTGACACTTTAATCCGCGTAATAAATTGCTTTATTCGCAAATTTCAACATTCAACAGGTATTCTGTTTAGACAACCCTCGGCTCGTTGCGAAATTTGTGCAAAAACCGCACGGTTTGTTGCCACAAATCCTGCCCCTAACAATCACCAGTGTCACTTTTATTGTAACTACAACTAACACACCACCTCGAATCGTTGCAAAGTACACTCACCTTCGTACGCACACACACGCAGAGCAAAATTGGCATGCCTGTAAATTTGTCAAAATTTTGGCAATTCACCTTTGATGACTTTATTCATTGTTTGCGAATCAATCGATCGATTGAACGAACAATCGACACTTTCCTCTTTGTGTTTTTTTTGCCAATCGCATGTCGCCTGATTATTCCCCTCCAAGGATTATTCGCCATCAATTTGTCACTGCGTGAGTCTCATTTTCGATTTACTGAAAGTATTTATCGACAGGGTTAATTATTATTCTATACGCCGCCATTGGCTTTGTTGGTAAATTGACTTCGATTTGTGTGTCGTGTAATAATAAACAGCACATGCAACAAGTAATGTAGTGCAAAAATGAAAGGGGAATCGACTATAATGCTAATCATTACAAAGTGTTATTCGGGATTAATACCCGACTACTGTGTACTGTGTGGCGGTGAAAGGTGAATGCGTGAGCGAATGAAAGCGTGTCACTATCAATTTGCAACAACCCTTTCTTTACTCACCCAGCAGAATTGCATGTTTGTGCACATTTTGTGGCTGTTGTGGTTTTTCTTTTTGTTTGAGCAAGGATGTGTGTATGAGAATATCCTCTCATTGCTATTTAGTTTTGCGTTTTGCATCGCGGTGAAAGGTACAAAGGAATTTCACTTTCTTCATTTGTCATTTATTTGGTTTGGGGCGTGTGCCGATTTTCAGCATCAATTAATTCGTTACCCGCCTCAAAAGGTATTTTGCAAATTATGACAGCGCTGTCAGTTTCATTATGTAGGTAATGAAAATTATAAAGGCGTGACACTCGACTGCTATTTTCAATATAAATATTTACTGAGTATTTAATGTAAACCAAATTAACTTTAAGCACGTAGAGTGCCGGACAATAAAATCTGAACATGACATTTTTACAAGTTTTCTCCGTTGTTTGTTTAATGTTTATTAATTCTTCATTAAAGTATAGCTCTTTATATAACCAGCCCCGTACAAATCCATATTTCGAACTTTGTAGAAAAATAGGAATGTTCAAAAAAAAATTACATCAAATTTTCAAACTTTTAATTCGAATTTTTATAAAAACTCTAAATATGCAATTTCACTTCCCAATAAATTTTGGTATCAAAATGTGCAAGTTTCAATTAGCTGTAAATTTTTGTTTATTTTTGATAATTTTTCTTGCTGTCGGTGTCACGCATTTTCTTCCATACAAAGGTTCGACAATTTTCTTTTTGTATGGGAAAAAATGACTGACACCGTCTGCAAGAAAAATTATCAAAAATTAATGCAAATTTCCAGCTAAGCGAAACATGCACATTTTGGTACTAAAATTTATTGAGAAATAAAACTGTATACTTAGAATTTAGAAAAAAGTTATAATTAAAAATTTGATAAAATTTTGTAGGTTTTTCCTATTTATTATATAAAGTTTCTAATTTGGATTTGTACGCTGCTGGTTATAATTGAGCTATATTTTTATAAAACTTAATAGATATAAAAATGCCCAGCCCCAATTTTATTGTCCTCCACTGTATGTATGTACATATGTGTATAAATATTTTGAGATACTTCACAAACAATTAAAGATAGTACTGTCTTCGGCTCTTCCAAAGGCTTCGTGCATTTCAATAATATAAGTATACAGACATATTGCCTTAATAAAATATAAAATGAAATGCAATAAAATAAACAGTTTTTAAGTAAAATCTTATGTTTTTGTCGTTGTTGTATGAGCTTACCTAGCCTTGCAAAGATCGGATTATCTACTAATTGTCATCATAGAGATAATCTAACGGTAGGCCGCCTTAGCCGAGTGTTTTACGTATGCGCGCTTCATTCGGTTGGTCCCGGGCTCGATTTCTGCCCAGGCCAATCAATTTCAAAAATTATAGAACAAGTTTTTTCTAACAGCGGTCGCCCCTCGGCGGGTAATGGCGATCCTCCGAGTGTATTTCTGCAATGAAAAAACGTTTGCCAAAAAAACATTCGCCATTCGGAGTCGGCGTAACACTGTAGATACCTCAATTTGTGTTACAACAACAATACATATACCACAAATTATAGGAGAAGTTCGGGTATTAGATGAGTAGGTTTTTGTTGCCATGTGTAGAGGTGGTTGATATCATGCCAGGACTTTTCACATATAAGACATAATGTCTATTATGTCTAGAATATCGGGGGCTATTCTGGATAAGCAGGAGTTTAACCGGCTACAATATACAAAACGTAATTGAACCAACGTAGCATCTCATATCTAAACAGTCAGTGGTATTCGACTTTATCTAGCACAGATCTCGCTGATTTTCTTAGCAGGCTTTGTTTGATTTATAAGCAAATAGCTCAGCATATTTAACAGTTTTAGCTGCTCGAAGTTGAGGTGACTGACAGTTTTGATGATTTCCATTGGATACTTTTTTGGTTTAACTGCTTTAATGTAGGAGTTATAACGCAAAATCTCATGGGTGAAAAATGTGTTGTATGCCAGCTGGCATACGAAGCTCGATCCTTTCGGTTCTGACGAATTGTTAACGCATTATCAAGCGACCTCATCTTACTTTCATATACTAAATTTTACTATTACTAAAACTGGAGACTAGTTTGCGTTCAAACAGACAGACAGATTGCCTACTCAGCCCAAATTAGCAGGCTAATGCTGGTGCCCAGATAAATAAATCGCTGTACCTTTTCCAAATTGTAACTGCCAACAGTGATGTGGGGGACAAGACGCGAATGAACTGGCGTTTACTTGAAGGCACGATGATGTCGATGCCAAGCACTTTTTATTTGAAATAAAAACATGCGCCGGGTATTTAAAGTTCGGTTTCACCCAAACTTAGACTTTTCTTCCTTTGCTTTACTTTTAATCGTTGCTTGTGAAGCATTAGTTTTAGGTTTTAATTTTTTTTAATATACTTTAACCCTTATATCTTTTTTTCGGACAAATAACTATATATTGTAGCAAAAACATTCCATTAGGTAGTAAACCCTTAGAAAACAACATTATACTCAGTAGTATTTTTTTGAAACAGTTGCTACTATATTAGGTACATAGTAAATATAGGTAGTAAATAATATGTGCCGGTTAAAGAGGCTGGATCATTTGGAGTAAAAAAAAGTCGGATTTTTGAATTTTTATTGTCAGAATAAGAAACACGGTTGATAATATGTTCATATATATTTATATTTTAGTGCATATCTAAAAGATTTTTTAATGACTGAAACACTCACTCTTGCTAATTTGTATTATTTTTTACTCTATATGAACCTCAGAAAGCCAATGAAACTGAAACTATTGATTTTTTTCTATGTTTAACCTTAGAAATCGGTTTCCTAGGTAAATTTTGTGCATGTTTTCACTTGTGAAAATTATAAAAAAAACATTCATATATTTGGTTCACATAAAAAAGTGTTCCATACTTTATAAAACAAAAGTTGGATTAGATTGATAGGTGAGGTAGTTTTTGCGCAGTCGAGCACGCTAATTGTAAAGACATGGTTTTCAGAAAACGCGCATCAAAGTTTTGATAAAGTGCAACTGGTGGTCGACGCGCTTGTCTTTTACCTGAAATATCCTTTGAACCACTTCGAAATAAAACCTAATATATTTTTAGATAATTTTGGTAAAAACATCTGTTTGGATTTTTGGAATCCAAAAGAAAGTATTATACTGCACAAAAAATTATAGATTCGAGCAAATCTCTTCTGTTGACTGGGACTCGATTTATGCGACGAAATACAAGGCCCCATGGCATACTCAAGAGTTAAGGAAACACAATAATTTGAAATATTTAAGCTTTCGAACTGTTTATTTCATACGAAAAAATATTTGCATTATTCGAACGAATTTGAATCTCTGAATAGCAATAATAGAAACTATATCAGCAAATTTGAGACGGAAATTAAATCTTGCCCAAAGGGTTTTTGGCGGTATGTTAAGTCTAAAAGATCCTCAGAAGTCTTCTATGATGATACTCTTGGTAATTCTCCCTTAGAGGCAGTAAATCATTTTGCGTTGTAACTATGTACAGGACTCAGAACTCAGATCCAGATAATTTCGCCTTTTCTAACACGAGCTCGATCGATTAAATTTGGTGCACTGAGTTTAACACTTGACGATGTAAAAGACGCCATCTTACTAATTAAACCATCAACGAAAACTGATGTCGATGGCTTATCCTCTTGCCTTATAAAGATCTGTTGTCATTTTGGGTACCCACTTCTATTATTTTTCAATAAATCTCTTAAAAATGGTAACTTTATAGATGCATAGACACCGATCTCCATAACATCAATTTATAAATGGGGTAGAAAAAATGATATTGCTAACTCTAGAGCGGTTTCTAAGTTGTCAGCCTATTCAAAATAATTTGTACAATTTCAGCTTATTATCTACTTCTCATCAGGGTACGAAGAAAATTCTTTGATCTTATGTTTGTTAAATTAAATCTTAATACCACCATCCCCAATATAAATCCGGTATATAGATTGCAATATGAAACCAAATTCTTCTTGGTTTGGATTATTTCCATTCATAAAATACACAAATATTTTTTATGTTTGTTATCATTTGCATCCTTGCATCCATTCTTGGATCCAGTTCAACAGTGATATGTGATAAATCTTATAATAAATTGAAAATTTTCCGTAGCTTTCCAAATTTTGTTCGTTGCTCATTTCTATATGTATGCATATTTATTATCATTTGAGAAGCAATAAATCCGTTTGAAATCTACCAAATAATGAAAATTTAAAATTTAGAAGCCACAAAAAAAATCTGCCATATTTTAGAAGCCTTGTGTACTTTCAAATCCACCTTCTACTTTTCCTCCTCGTATAGGACAATTTAATCAGTCAACAGTAAAACTGAAATTACAATACTCCACTGCTTTTTGAAAATTCACCTCTGCGCACTAGCCTTTGCCGTTGAGTTAATTTAGTGGAATTGAATTTTAATTTTCAAAAAGCGATGGTTAGTGCAATACAGTGATAGACATTTGTGCAAAATGAACACATTGAAATGCCAACCGATACGGTAAGAGCAAAATCGAGTTAGCAATTGATTGGGCCGCATCGCACCTTGATGACGCCGCGACAGTCGTCATACGTAGTTGATGTTGATGAAGAGAATAACCAAAGAAGCCTGCCTACACAATGCCTTGTAATCAGCATAGAAAATTATTGAAAAGGCAGCAAAATCAAATAGTAGATTTACTAGATTCGGCTGTCACTAATGAATGAATCGCCTTGCTACCAGTCGCGTAGTCAATCAAAAAATATAAGTCAAAGACTAGATGCCAGTGATAAGATTGGGGAAAGCTTAATATTTAAAATATTTCAGTGCGACTGTAATCCAAAGAAAGATAGCGTCAATAAAATCAGTGGAAATAAAATTGTGAGCTAAGAGTAAAGCAAAGATATTGAAATTAGATTTGTGGGCAACGAAATTGAAAAAAAGGGTGTGTAATTGTAGATAAATGAAAATTTTCGCTGAGAATGAACGGATAGAAAGTCTGTGTAACTAAATATACTACTGTTGTCATACTGAATATTTTGATTTCCTATCTTTGAATTTTCACGCTAAAGGCTGGGTGGAATAAAACAACGGTTTAATTATTCTTATTTTTATTCGTCGATATCGCGACGTCAGTTTGAAGCCGTCTTCGGGAACTCTTGAGACTGTGTCCGGTGGCCAGCTAAGTCCATTCTGTTATACATATGTATGTATATGTATGCGTGCGAAAAAACTTTAATTTCCAACAATAATTTTTTCGGCTTAAAGTAATTCAAATTTAACTTTGGAAAACAACGGTAAAACAGAACAAAGTTTAATATATGAAACAAAAACCCATATTCCACATTATTTATTCCAAGGCAATATATCACAATAAACAACAACGGTGAAGGCAAAACTCCGACCAAATTGGGCAAACTTAATAACTGCAAGGTACTCGTATAAATTTTGTCTGCCTACGAAATTTTCTTGGACATTTTCGTTCATCTCTATTTAAGTGCTGGTATACAATTTAAGATAAATGTATGTGTGTGTGTGTTTCGTTTTTGCTGCATGTGGGTTCGATAGAAATTTTCGAAAGCTATATTTCAGCTTTGTACTTTAGACTCACACCTGTTTATATACGTACGTACATACATATGTACATACAAATGTAAATAACCATCATTTCTTTATCTCCCATTCAGCTGATCTACCAACCACTTATTCGTTGGTGCCCCCTTTATACTTACTAAAATTTTGATGGTTATTCTTTGGTTACAATAAAGTTGCGGTGAGCCACTCAGCCTTTGCTTGGTCCATTGTCCTATCCACCTTTTGTGATTGTGGGTTGCCTTATTTTAAATACCACTGCCAAGTCAAGCAGCTCGCAAGTTGGATATCTGTAGCTTAGCTCTATGCTTCTTCTACAGGGAATTGGAATGTGAATTTATATGAGTATATTTTTAAAAACCAATTTTGCCATGCTGATGGGTCATACTATACTATCTATGTATGTATGTATAAATATAAATATAAACGAAATTGTTTTGCCCACGCACAGGCATTTTCATGCACACGCACACACATAGAAATAAGTACGCATTTGCAAAGTAATTTTTATTAATATTTTTCGGTTTTCTTTTGCTTGGCGACTATCCCATTGGATTTGTTCTCATCGCACTTAAGGGGAAAATATAAAATATAACCGATGAAAGGTATAAAGAGAAATAGGCCCACATTTATTTAATACTAAAATTTAATATCATCTCGCTAGACACTGTCTGAAAGGGAAGGTGCAATCATTTTTGATGCAAATGTATTTGTTTAAGAACAGTTACTTTTAATGGTTTGGAGAAATTTGGAAATTTTAGCAGTGAAATAAATAAAATACTTTTATAGTGCGAGCTATTTTCATATCTTTGCTACGTCAGTTTGAATAATCATTAGATTTGCTTAATAAAATAACCTGGTTTACAGCATAAAACGTGTAGGGTTCCATTATCAAATTCCTATATATACTGCCCGACAATCGAGTTCATTTTTATTTCTATGGATACCCTTTCGAGATATTTGCAATTTAGAAGTGGGCCCCCTCATCTCATCAACTAGGTAGATAAACTTGATAAGGAAATTAAATACATATTTCTTTTGTGTGAAATCTTATGCTGCTACCAAAAAAATCAAGCTACTAAAGAAGAAAACCGATGAATAAATAAGAAAACCTTGAATAATTAGAAAAAAATTACCAGCTCGCAAAATGTCCATATCTAAGGATGTTATTTTGAGAATGGGACAAGTCCATGTTTTTTCATTGCCATACATTTAAATATTTGCATTTCATTATGTTTAAAAGTATTGATAAGTATTAATATATATACAGTCGAACTCCTCTATAACGAACTCCTCTATAACGAAAACCTCTCTATAACGAATTTTTTTTGAAACACAAGGATTTTCACAATTTATTCATATATTTAGACCTCTCTATAACGAACTTCTCTATAGCGAATTCCTCTCTGTAACGAATTCTTTTGTTATAAATAAATGGA
Source organism: Anomoia purmunda (assembly GCA_951828415.1). Taxonomy (NCBI): domain Eukaryota; kingdom Metazoa; phylum Arthropoda; class Insecta; order Diptera; family Tephritidae; genus Anomoia; species Anomoia purmunda. The sequence continues at coordinate 25,566,091 of OX639996.1, read as the reverse complement.
ATTCTCCATAGCAAATAACTCCTCTATAACGAATTTAGCGAAGAGCTAAAAAGTAGTTGTTATAATACACAAAAATATATTAGAGTTCCATCATTCTCCGAAACGCGTGCAGCATTACAAACTCTATTAACATTTGTTGAATCACGGAGCGATGCACCCGACATTATATTTAATAAAATTAATTCCTTAGAAGCATTTAATGATAAGGAAAAGGCTGAAACAGTTAGACAAACTACAGTCGACAATTTTTTCATACCTGAATAATCCTTATAATCTTTTTGACTCTTTATTAAGGTCTTCTTTTTAAAATGTAAGAAATAAGAACAAATAAAACAAATAAAATGAATCAATGTTTCATTAAATAGGCCTTGAACATAAAGGCATGAAATTTCGTATGACCTCTCTATAACGAAGCCCTCTCTATAACGAACTTTTTCACCGGTCACGACGACTTCGTTATAGAGGAGTTCGACTGTATATGTATTGAATTTTGTGGTACCAGTAAGTTTATAATTATATATTATTTCCAGTGCTAACAAAAAAAATAAGAGTTTTATTGCAACTACTTAAATGGACTTGCTACACTTTCAATTTTAATATATTATTACAATAGCTGATTTAATTGAAAAATATTCCCGTAGCATCACTCTTTATCTTATAATAAAAATAATATACTATTCAACTTTTTGTAAATATGAATTCATTTGATAAAAAGTGAAACAAAGGAAAGGAAATTGTAATAGAAAACAATACGCAACAAAAAACTATGCAGTTTTATTAATAATTTTATTGAAATTATACATTTTCAGTTTACACGTATGCATTTATAATTAAATTCAATATTATTGAGGTTTTAACATTTTAAAATATTCATATTGGAAATAAATCATCATGTCGTCGTATTTTTAATTGCCGAAATTACTTGTTGCTACTTCGATATGATAACAAATCAAAAATTTTAAATTCTTCATCTGGTTCTATCGACGCTTTGTAAGAATCCTCTTTAAATCTGGTCCAGCAAGATAGATTGCACCATCTCCCAAATGCTGGAATCTGAATTATAACAAATTTTATATGTAATTATCATTATCTCTATATTTTTTTTTCAAAGACGGGCTGCTTTTAAAATAAAGGGCTCAAAAATATACGTACATATGTATGTATGTATATGTGCCCGGAAAGAAATGCCGAAAAGCGTAGAGGAACCCCAACAACTTTAGGAAAATTTTTCAAAATTGTCTGTCAACGCTAGTCGTTGGGTTGAAGCAACTTTCAGCTTTTTTTTAGAAAGAGAAAGAGGACTACAGTCAGCGACTTTTATTTTTTGAATTTCATTTTAAAGAATCGAGCTTAATTTAAAATTTTTGAGTTTTATATTTTGCTCAGAAATTAATCGTATTTTATTATATTATTATTTATTGCAAAGAATTAATCATTCTTTCTTGAGTTTTATTCATTGCTTAAAAAATAATCGTTATTTCCGTTTGGAAAATAATCGTTATATCTTGAGTTCCATTTTTTGCTCATTATATTTTGAGTTTTAATTATCGCTCAAAAAATAAGACTTAATTTGTAGAGGGTTTCACACAAATTAAGTTTTATTATCTGAGCAAAATATAAAATCCAAGAAATAACGACTGTTTTCCAAACAAAAAATAAGACTCAAGAAGTAACGATTTTTATTTTATTTTATTAGCAAAAAATAAAGCTGAACAAATAACGATCAAACAGTATTTTAGTTAATAAAAGTTATAACCGTTACGGTCCCAGATTTTTTGTGATATGCTATAAAATAAATGGGTTGCAAAAAAAGCTTGCCTGAAAGTTTTTCCAAAAAATTACATTAGTGGTTTAGGGTTAAATTAGATATAACTTTTTTGTGCAAACTTATATTAAGGGGCCAAAGGAAGAGATCCTAAAAGAATTAAGATTTTCTCTGATACACGGAAGAAGTTATCTTCTTGTTTTCAACCATTCTCCTTTTCAATAAATTTTCAAAGAAGTTCAAAATAAAATTAAGAAGATTTTCTTCCTAAAATTTCTTCAATCTGGTCTCCCCTCGCTCTCCTTATCCAACAAGCTGTTTTAGAAGTCAATTTTTTTGACTATAGGTGAACATGTATGGCAATTACTAAAATTCTATTAAAGCTTGATCTGCTAAGCAGATGCTACTAGAATGCAAATGTGATAATCAGCCAATAATTAATCAAAATATACTATCAAAATATACTTCACTACGCCATCTAATGTAAAATGCAAGTACATACATATAATGTATTGTATTTTTGTGTGGATTTCTTCTTGCAACATATTCGAGCAATAAAGATGACAATTGTTTGTTTTCTTAGTGCCATGAGACATTTTTAAAATGGTTATTGTTGTCAAAAATGAGCCTTTTGTCGACTACTTTTGGCGTTCAACAAAACCAAAAAAAAAAATGAAGCCAATAATAACAACAACATTGCACCGCTCAAAAATGGAACTGTCGCCGCATTGCTTGTAAACCACCCTCGCAATCGTATTGAAATCATATTGCTGGCGGCGCTTGGCGTGGGTTGCATAGGTCAGGCGAAAAAAAAAATAACGAGGGTAGCACAAACTACCCACGCGATAAAAACAACAACAAATAATGACAAACATTCGAGCATACAATAAGCATTTGAATGTAGAAGCCGCTTGAGCGCAACAACAATCACCCCGGATATCGCCATGCAAACATAAGTACATATGTATTTCTTGTATGTGAGTGTATATTTCCAAGCGTTCACCCACCACCTCCCCATGCTCTTGGTCAATCTGCCGTCGCTAAGCAAAAAACGAAAAACAAAAACAAATGCAAAAAACACACGTAGCTTGTGCCACCCTCAAATTGTTAGCGAAAAAATAAACCTGAAAAAGTTGCTCCGGTGAGAGCGAATTTGAGAAAATAACGGCATCGAAATGGAAACAAACATGGTCGACACGAATGGACGACGTTGATCGAGCACATTCAAATACACACACACGTACACACACACACACACACGTGTGCACATACATTTATTGCAGGCAAAGTATTTTGTTGCTGGGTTGAGAATGCGCGGAAGTTGATAGCTTTCAACCATTTTCCAATGATGGATTTTCAAAATTTTAATGGTTCCTCGCGGATGAGCAACTTTTCAAGTGTGTCGAAGTGTGGGGGCGGCTGTGGTGGTGGCGGTGTCGGTGGCTAAAAAGGCGCTCAAGTGGGTGGGTGAGGTAGCAACTGACAGACGTGTGAGTTCATGTTTATATTGATGTACGCGAATCCAAATAAAGCAAGCGAAGAAACGAAAGTTGGAAAATGAGTGTGGAAATCCAGCATTGGGTGGGGATATCAAGTTTTTTCGCTGCTCGTTGGTTCGATTAAGCGTTCAGGGCAAAATAAAAGTTGTTTCACAAAATATGAAAATAACAACAGCTTGGAAGGAGTGGAAATCAGAGGGAAATTGTGAACTTTTGCATGGAGTGAAGCAATCGATATTTACGGTATTTTGCATTTTGTATTTTTATTTTTCAGTTTTTTGGAGTCTTACGCGTTTGGTTTAGTCATAATCTAATTTGGGGGTGTGGGTATGCTTTATAATTTCCAGTTACGCCAGTTACGCCGTTTGGGTTGCAGATTCGAAAGCTCTGTGCAAATTAGATTATATGACAGTGCGAAATTAAATTGACTTTCGCTGATGCGAGTTAGGTTAAAAAAAGTTTTTAAAATTTTTAAATCACTAATTCTTTCTATGTATTTTTGAACGTTTACTAAAATTTAATTTCATCGTAAAACTTCACACATCACCATCGCTACCAAAAGTTGCTTAACATCAACTACTTGGCAAGCTACTTACCCGCCCAACCACTCATCCAATCATTAGATATTAGCCCACCCACCACGCTAGCTGAGTTTTGTTGCTTTTTTTGTTTTTAAGTCGCTTACGAGTGCAAGACATCTGTTTCGAACTTACTTGTACTCGTAAGCCTCTTCGTGCGGCAGCACAGTCTTCCCTGCCGAATGATATTTAAATGCTAATTGCTTTTTAATACTTTAATTTCTTCTCTTCTGGCGTAGACAACTGACTACGGCGGACGTGTTGGCGAAAGTCGAACGCACGGACAGGCATTGACTTATTGAGGATTAATTTAAGAAACGAATTTCTTATGTAAATGCCATGTTGCCGACAACCGCACGTATAGTCAAACTTTATGTTGCCCATCAGCTTGTAAATTTTCCATGTTCTCTAAACTTGACTCAAATCGCGCCGCCAAAGTAATCTATGTACGTAAAAATGGTAATTAGAAGGCGTTGGCAATTGTCTTGAAGGTTTGGTTTTGTTCAACTAAGAGAATTGAACAGTCGCGATAAAAACAATTAAACTGTAATTTGTAACATGAATATTTATGGCCATTAGACGGGGATTACGCGCGGCAAGAATACGCAATATTTTACTTGACAAGTCATCGATGGTTACCTTTATCTTTCTGTATGTATGTATGCAATAGGAAAGGTAAAATATTATCTTATAGTAAAGCTAAAAGACTTTGCAAAATGAGTGCTACGCGGCACAAAGGATAAGAAAAAATAAGAATAAATAAATTACGAATCGGTAAGCCGATTTACATTTCTGACTACTCTGTGATTACTCTGCTTGCTAGAAATAAAAGCGAAGCACTCGAAATTATTAAATTAAGGACTGATGGCGTAGATATTTTTAATACGATTTGAAACGAATTCGTTAATTTTTTAAGGTAAATGTTCTCTATGCATGCTTTTATTCTATAATAGGGGTATTTGGAATGGGTTGTATATGCTCTTTTACGAGTATTCTGTATTTAAGGTTTTAATGGAAATTGATTTAAAATTCTAACAAAAAAATTGCTATTTGCCTAATAATAACGTTTTTTTTTTTAACATGTAATCCTTTTTGTTCGTGCGTGTGTCCCTAATAGGCCTCCACAATGGTCAACCGACTTTGATGGACATTTTAGAGTAGGCACGTGTGACCACCGGAGGCAACGTAGGCTATATAAAAACCGGAAGCACATCCCAATTTGGTTAGCTTATATATACTTAAGATCAAGTTTTATCTCATTCTGCTCTAATTAAAGGTGGACGGGTATGTCTAGCGATGAGAACCAAAACCATAGGTTAGGTATGGTAGCTAAAGAACCTTCTGTTTTTTATATAGTCGAAGTTTCTTCATAGCTTGTTTGTTTATTACTCAAATCAAAAGTGTGATGTATCGTTGCAAAAGTACCTTTTATTCTGCAGTGCCACTTTAATTCCATATAATTTTGTATTCAAACTACGGGAGTACTTGCAAACTTTTTTTTTCACATGGGGACCAACCTGGGGTACGCCTTACAAAGTAAAATTTCCAGGTAAGTATAAAAATTAGGAAAAGTTCAAAAAATGTTCAACAAAGCTTTAAATTATTGTTAATAAGAATAAGTCTCGAGAACGTTATAATCACTTAAAATTTATATATGTAAAGTAATTTCAAGTTTAAATTTGAAAATTCCCATTGGTGTTTTTTTAGACTGATAGAACTTTCGATAGGGATATCTGTCACTTGACAGCTGGTAAATGACATTTCTTTGTGACATTTCTGTTCAGTAAGCATTGACAAATCATCAAGGAAAGAATGACGCCGCAACAACGTTTACAAATTGTGGAAATTCACTTTAAAAATCAGTGTTCTGTTCGCCAAATTTATATAGCACTTCGTGAATTTTATGGTCCACATAATCGAGCATCAGAGCAGCTTATTCGTCGAACTGTTGATAAATTTCGAACAACATTTACACTACTCGATGAAAAACCAATAACAAGACAAAGACTGTACGTACAGAAGAAAGTATTGGTGCTGTAAGGGATAGTGTTGGCGAAGATCTGAATTTGTCTATTCGCCGCCGTGCTCAAAAGTTGGACTTTGTCCATCCACAACATAGAAATTATGCAGTGGGTCAAAATTGGACTGTTCGCATCCGATTCACCAAAACTAGTCGTGGCGGACATATGCCAGAAACTGTTTTTAAATATTAATTGTCATGAAAATATCTTTCAAATAAAAAAAATTTGGCATCATACTTCATATTTTATGTGTTTTATTTCAATTTAGAGTTCTATCAGTCTAAAAAAAACACCCTTTATATATAGTATACATCCGGGAACTAAACATAGCCGCTCTTCCTATGGGGTATAGTTTGGGCATTTCGAAGGTAAAATAATCAGAAAATCTAAAACGAAAACGAACATTACAGCAAAACAGAATAGCCAGGCAGTACAGAACAATATGACGAAAAAGAGATAAATAATTGTGCCTAAGAAATAGTCTGATGCAGAGATTGTAACAGCTATATTTATTTATTCTTATTGGCTGAGTTTTATGTTTTGCACAATGTCATTTTACAAGCAAATATAGACGTATGAAATAATTGTTAAATTTGATGAAACAGTAAAAATTATAAAATTAAGTTTTGTATAGATCTTTAAAATACGATTAGATTTAAATAATACATCTTCATGTTGATTTTTTCAAATAAATTTTCGTCCATAACAGTTATTTCCGGGCCATGGTCAAACATGTAAAAACTAGCAGTAATATTAGTTAAATATTTGCGTATCTTATTTAAGATTCCGTTTTAACAGCACAAAAATGATACATATTTAAAAAAAAATGAATTTTGCTTCTGTTTCCCATGGGTTATCAATTATTATAGCTGTGAAGAATTATTGAGTTTTTAAAGGCTATTTTTGGACAGTTTTTTGGAAGTACCTAATATTATAATAATGTAGCCAAGGGATAGTGTGTAAAAACATTTTCTTTCTTTGATATTATCCGTTTAGATGCAGTATTGGTTGTTATATAAATTATATTATTTTATACTAATTTGAAGTTCCTCAGAGGGCCCACTAGAAAAGCAAATTACATTATTTAGTCCCGCGCCCATCTCTAATACAAATCACGCTTACATTTTTTACTTTTTACCTTTTTGGAACGTTCTCAAATTCTGGCCGGGGCAAGTAACATCAAAAAATTATAGAATAATAGCGGTCGCTCCTCGAAAGGCAATGGCAAACTCCGAGTGTATTTCTGCCATGAAAAAGCTTATCACAAAAAAACATTCGCCGTGCGGAGTCGGCGTAAAAGTGGTAGGCCACTCAATTTGTGTTACAACATCAAGACACACAAAATTTTCTTTTAATATGGACTTCGAAAATTGAAGTCAGAAGAAATACAAAAATATTTGGTATTACGAATGCTATATCAAAAAAAAAATATCGATTTAGATGAAATCAAATCGAAATAAATGAAATAAATGAAATTTTTGCACAAAACCTTGTTGTTTTTAGTTAAGTAAGAAGAAATTGCCGGCAGCTTTTTTTATGTTGTGCAAAAAGTGGTGTTGGTGATCGGCAATCATTTTCAGTTGCAGTCTCAACTTACAAAAATAAATTACGTAATTGAAATTAAAAGAGTTTTTGAATATTTCTAACGTGAATTTCCGAACATCTTTTGAAGTTTCGTAATTAAACAATTTTATAAAATTAAATAAAAAATTTAATAATTGCAACCGAATATTCTATAGCGATTGTTTTTTTAATAACAAATCTTTGAATAACGACTTTCCTATGCCACTCAATATTTCATCCTATACATTTTTCCTATTGATAACATCACAACCATTACTCAACTATTTAAATGATGTTTTTTTTTGTTTGTTTGGTTGTTTGCATATCGCATATCACATTTCAACCCTTGTCTGCTAAGAGCAACAAAAAATACTAGTTGTATGCAAAGCTAGTATACCAGGCGTAGCAACGAAAAAAATTTTGTAAAAAATCCTTTTTTTTGCTGCTTCATTTTGTAGAAAAAAAATCAATTTGCATACGGAAATAATTCAAAATCCAAACGAATCAGTGGTGTCGGGATATCATTTGGTACCGATTTTTTGCAGGAATCTCGATTTTTTTTTTATTGAAAAACTATGCTGTGCTACGCTGCCTATTTACGGAGATTAATGTGCCGTGCATCTGCCAGTCTATGTCTATGGAATATCGGAAAAATTAGCCTGGATGAGATTTCACTTTTATTCTCTATAGTACGCTTGGGGCAAAAAGGATTTCAGTATGAAGGACGACAATGTGTGTTGATATTTTATGCAGAGTTGAGTTTGCATTGTTGCCATTGACAAGCGGATGTTTTGATAGTGTGCACTAACCCGTACGCACATGTGCATACGTATGTATGTAAATATGGGTGTGTGCAAGTAAGTTTTTATGTTACGTACAATTCTACAAAGTTGTTATTTGTGTCTGTATATTAATTACACTGTTGTAACGTAAAAATGTTTTAAAAACACGATATATGTATGTACATTAAAAGGTCATGAAGTATAATTCAAATGTAGATAGATAAACTGCATTTTCAGTTTTGTTCTCTTGCGTATTTTTTTTAAGTTAAGTAATCATTCAGCCCATCTGGGTCCGAATTTTTGTGAAATCTACGAAAAAGCTATCGCCGTATCTACCGTTATACGAATGTAGCATACACTGTGAATGCATTAATCGAAAATCATGCTATATAGGATTCTGCGATAAAGCTGATTGACCTACAAACTTTTTAATTTTTCTGTAAAACATATCTGATTTTAAATTTTGCGTGCTCCATTTGTTCCAGGTAACCAACAACTTTCGTAGTTATTCCTTTCAATAGAAATTTCGATTAGCCATAAGTGGGGTAGGTTCAAATTGAAGTCGATAAAGTTTGGTACTTAATTTTTTCAATTATTTTGTTGAACACCATTAGATGGTTGCATCTTAAATTCTTATTTAGCGGTAATTTGAACAATGCAATTGCCCAATGTCGCCTTTCCAGGTGCCCAAAGTTTCCAAGCAATGAATTAATCCATCCTCAGAGAAATAAATCTCTATGAGTTAATCGGGGTATGAAATAATCGCTCATCAATTTGCAAGGGTTGTTCGAGTGTTAGACAATTTATGATGAAATAGCAAAAAGAAAATTTAGTATCTTAATACTTAGCAACAACCTCACTATTTGCTCCACACACAAACATCTTTGCTGCATTAATTAGTACAAGATCAGCGATACGATTTCAACCGTTTGCTTACTGGATTATTATTTTATAATAAATACTATTCCGTCGACGTAGCTTATTAAGATGAAGTCGACTCTATACCCAGTATCACTTTTTTGGCATAATTTTCAATGCCATATGTATCAAAAATTAGTTGTAACTAACGTAAAAATATTTCTAATCGCACCTGCAGCATACGCCATATGGATTTTCATCAAAATTTGATTACAACTACAGATTTTGCGAATAACTCTAGGCCAGCTTCACCCAGGAAGCAAGTAACACACAGTTTGAATTTGATTTGTTCATAAATACGACTTCTTTAAATTAACTTAACTCCAGAACCACCTAGCGAGTTTTCTAATAGCATATAATATGACTAGACATGCACATATATAGCACATAAATAAATATATTGAGAAGGAGTTGGCTGCAAAAATATGGTCTGAAGAGACAGCATTCAAGTTTTCTTTAATTTCAATTCCTATGAACCTTTTGCCACATCCATATTTTCGAAATCATTTTATTAATCATAGCGCTGGCTATATTTTTTAGTTTATCTAATAAAAAATAGTTTATTTTTACGCGCGGATTGTGATATATCAATTAATTTACACTTCAAATTTTTTATATTAGAAATGAACGCTAATTCAATAGGGTAATAGAACTAATAGCGAGTAAAGTCAAATTCAAATACAATTCTTAATAATAAACGACAATATTATTTTTTGAGCTCAAGGCCAGTATAAGGAAACTGTTTTGGAAAAAGACAACAACAGTCAGGAGTGGTAGAAATGGTGGCTATTTCGGAGATCACCACATCTCCTCATCAGATTTCTTTCATGACTCCACTGGTATTTGTACCTACTACCTACGACTTGCAGGGCAAGTGCGTAGCCAATGGACCACAGTCAATACCCAACAACAATTAACCACACATTTACTTTAATAGCGGCAGACTGTCGTACTTGAATTGTGTTGGTAGGATATAAGGAAAGTGGTAAAAATCAACAGCAGCTCACAATTCGACACTTCAACCACGAGAGTCTGAAATTCCGTTACAATGAAGCATTGCCAAATATTAAAACAGTTAAAAATATTTAATTTCACTTCAATCAAATATTATAAAAACGCTCAAATTTTTATTCGCCATTTTGATATTTACTTTGGCAAAGGTGTCATTTTTTAGTACTTTAAATAAATACAATAAAACAGTCGATAATTGCCGTTAAGAATAAACTAGTGAATTGCACAATCGTTACAGCAAACGATAAATATTGTCTACAAAAACTGCGATTGTCGGATCGTTTAAAATTATTGAATCACATGACAGATATTTTTTCTGAAATCAACAGGGTATTTTGAGGTATGCGAATAGTAGCCATACACTTTACTTACTTGTAAATGTCGCCAACTGGTGGAACAAAGTAGGAATGGTCGGCGCATTTTGCCAAATACCAATGAAGAAAAATAATACAGTTCATACAATAGATAATATAAAGAAATGTGTTTCATTTTAAAAAGTACTACATATTGCAAAGATTTTGCCTTCCTCTTATAATTACCACTTTTTAAATACACCGAAAAAATACGTTTATAGCGTTTATTTGCCTTTGATGCATTTAACCAGTTTTTCGCATCAATTCCTTGTTAATTATTAATTAATTCACACCTGCCTTTTGGTTGAACGACACAGCTGTCCATACTCTGGCCTCCACTGCGTTTTTTAATTACATACACTTTAAAATTTAAGTGACACGAGTCAGTAGCTATAGAAAAATCAATTAAAATTGCCATCGTAAAGTTGTAATTGACCGTTGGCCAGACATTGAGCGTCGTTTTAGCATAAGATGATGTGCATATTTGCATATTGAAGAAGAGTGTTACAATTATTGGTGGCGCGAAACCGGTTAATGGAAATTTAATGAGACTATGAAAAGGGAGATAAAATTAAGAAATTAAATTTAAAATATAAAAAATTTACATATAGTAAGTAATTTCTATTAAAGTTTTTAATACTAATTCATCTAATCACACTTGGTGACACTGAACCATCTCAAGCGCTCGTAAGAGCGAGAATACAGCTTTCACCCAAAGTACTTGAACTTGGCAGGCAAACAAGACGAAACCTGGTAAAAAACCAACACACCATTTCATTTTTTCATTGTTTGCACACATCATCGTCGCATCTAGGCAGAGTTGCAATATGTAATTTGCATATTAAAGTGGATGCACGCCGGAATCATTCATACATAATTTGCATGCATTTCCTATGTCCTTAAAGACATGATGCCGCCGCCAATGATACGAGTACCAAGACAGCCCATCATTTAAGCCCGTCGGCCGGCTAGCCGGTATGTCGTTTGGTAGGTTGGTAGGTTGGTCTACCTCATTTGCCAACGATATGTTTATGAGCTATGCAATGCTTACTTCATTCATACGAGTACTATCTGTTAAGCGACAACTTCAACAACGCTCTTGATGTTGTCTGCAACCAAATAAAATACCGGCAGACAGTGAGCGGAGTGAAGATGAAGCCGAAGAATACGAGATCTATACAACTCAGCAGTTATGCGTAATCAGCAAAAGATACTAGTACAATTTCAGTTCAGTTGCACCGGTGATAAAAACTCAAAGCAACATTGCGTATGTACAACCCCTTTTATTCGCTAGCCTCGTTGTTGTTGTTGCTACTGCTTTACCACTATACATATGTAAAAGTACAAATATGCAAATATAAATAAATATAAGTGATATGAAATATATGCACACTTACGTGCAATACATATGCAGTTATTTATATGTAGGTATGGGTGTAGTGTATTTGAAGGCGGTGTTGAAGATATTGTGCAGGGATGCAATTAATACAAGTGCTGCTGCATTGGCATTGTCCTTAGCCCTCTCAAGACTCGCATTGTTTGTGTGCGCGCTGGAGGCAATGCAAACCCTGTGGGAAAAATAAATATTCATCTGCATATTATCTGTAATGAGTTGGAGTAACTTTTGAGTTACTAACGGAGTTCTAAGAATTTTTTGAGGCAGGCAGCGAGAACCGCAATCTAAAAAGGACCAAATAGAGCTTTACATACATATGTATATAGTAGATATGTAGCGGCTAAAAAATTACATTTTATCTACACAAAATCGCAACGTGTTATTTTCACAAATTACACTGGAGCATTGTCTTTAAAATGACAATATTGGGAGAAATTATTTTCATATTTTTATACAGATAACAGTAAAAAGCTCCAAGCAAAATAAAACTGCCATTATCTTAATGAAAAGTGTAAGATATCTGACTCTACGACTAGGCAATAGATCCATGTTGGAATTCTTCTCCAAGGACTTTTATCAAAGGGGTTCCTACTTCCATATTAAGTATCGACATACTGACTGGTTGTAAGAGTTGATTCAGATATATGTGGTCTTAGTGCTAAGCCTTAAATCGTGCATAAATTAAAAATAAGGTTCGAAGGCTCTATTCATAGCTATATTTTCAGATAAATATTTGACAATCAATATCTAATCAAAGCGAAGCATTGTACTAATAGTTTAAAGAAACCGCACTCACAAAACGTTCATTTAAATCTTATCTAATGAACATATATCAAGTGTGACTACTATTTGCAGAATAATGTCATTGACCGACCGCCAACAATTTATCTGTATAAGTCAGAATTGGGAAGGCTCTCCCCGGGCCGTTTGACATCAAACGAAGTGTTAGACAGGGTAAGCCCCTGATCGTGCGAACTTTTTAACATTTCTCTCGGAAATTCGTGCTATTGTATGGACGCAGTCAACAGCCGCTGAGATAGCCTTTTGAGTGTTCAAGAGAAAGATTCTCCGGAAGATATTTGGACACATATATTCTTCAGACGGCAGTCATCATAGACGATGGAATAATGAGCTATATAAGAGGAAGGCCTTCTTTACGTTGGAAAGACCAGGTGGAGAAGATCTTGGATAAATTTTTAGCATAGTCAGTTGTCCAGCTTTCCTACGAAAAACGTACAAGCCCTACAGAGAACGACCGAACTTCGGCTTCGGCTATGTCCAGATACCAAAATTCGGTTCGCTTTAAAAACAAAAAAATTGGTTGGGCATTTATAAATTTTTATTAACTTCAAAACTGTAGAAAGATTTAGTTGTATGTTGTTTTGTGCTTCCATTTTCTGTTGAAAAAATTGCTTTAAAATATCTGTCTGTAAGGTAATTAACAAGAACTCGGATATCATATGTATATACTTTATTCGATTGAACGGATAGCCGAAAAGCCTGGCCGGCCACCATTCAGTGATTAATCTTTTGGAGGAGGAAAATTAGGTCTCAGTAGTTACCAGATCATCTGCATAGCATACGCGTTGTTACCACACTCACGTGGTCTGGTCAGAATTTCGTGTAGTACCAGTGGCCACAGCAATGTAGACAGAACACTTCCCTGAGTATCGTAATCGATCCTATTAATCCAACCAGCAGCATAATGGTCTTATATCGTAAGCGTTTTCGAATTTATTAACCAAGTGCCTTAATGCTGGATCCAATGAGGACCCTTTGAATTATGCAAATTGAGTGGTGTAAAAGAGAATTTAGGAACTCAACTTTTACCTGATGCTTAGATCTAGAAATATCTCGACTGTTTAAAATAAGAAGGTAATTAGACTTATGGGCTTAACTGATTACGCCAATTTTAAGGGCCTGCTGTCCAATTTAGGAATAAAAATATCTGATACCTTTACTACAAGTAGTCGGTAGACTTTTAATGCAAGTACATTATGTAGGCTGAAGGTACGTTTTGTAATCACGATCCTTGGTTGCAAATAACTTTTCAAGTCTCAGTGGCCTAGAGTTTTTATGCCCCACATTTTGCTATACATCGATTTATCTTCCCTCTAGTTTTGTGATATAAGAATTCAATGCATTGGATTTCGGTAAAATGCATTTAAAAACAAAATGGACGCATTTCCATGCAGCGCAACGAAATGTAGCAATAGTGAATTTCTCACTTAAAATATTTAAAGTTTATAGCTAGTTTGTAATGAGGGATATGTGGCCATCAGATGCACAAAATTGCCATAGGCGTATCGAAAACAATGATGAGTTTAAAAATTTCAACTCAAAAAATCATGTAAAGAGAAATGCTAAGTGCATAAGGAGTAAAGCAATATACTCCTTGTTAGAAGGACACTACCTTCGGCGGCATGGATTTAAATTTTTTTAGTTTCATTTTTGGTTTAGAAAATAATCCTTATTTCTTGAGGTTTATTTTTTTTACTCAGAAAATGAAAATTAATTTGTGGTTTTTTTCGAAGCAAATACACAGATACAAAATAAAGTTTTTTTCTTTGTAAGAAAAATCAATCAACTACAAATTAGGTTTTATTTTCTGAGCGATAAATAAAGCTGCGATTATTTTCTGTGCAAAAAGAAGATAAAAAAACGATTATTTTAGAAGCACAAAACTAAACTCAAGAAATATTGATTATTTTGTGAGCAAGAAATACATCTCAGCAAACGGCGATTTAAAAGTAATTTTTTTAAATAAAAGCTATAACCGTTACGGTTTCCCTTTTTTGACGATTTGATTGACTGTAATTAAGCAGCTCGAGTTATAAGTATGTATAGAAATGAGTGAGGTATTATTTATTGAATATCAAATGTCAATTCCCTAGTAACACTGCTTTTCTACTGGGCTGCCCTATATGCTACTGAATAATCAGTTGAAGTTGCAGCTTCACTTTTTCCATTCCAGCAATATTATATGATGCCCGCTTACTTATTGTTTGTTGCATACTGGAGTACTTTTTGTTTTGTTTTTGTTTTAACGTTCTTGAATTTTGTTGTTGTTTTGTAACGTTGACTGCTTATTGTTGGTTATCGTGCAGCCGCACAATGCGCCATCATTAAAATAATATGAAAAATGCATTCAAGCACACGCAGAGGGAAGGTGTTTATTAACAGATCGTTTGACGTTATAAACTTGGTGGAAAAAATTGCCGCATTCATTGGCGACTAGCGGTGGCGATGCAACAGCAACTGCAACTGCCACCGCGTTATTGCAGTCAGTGTTGTATGTGCCTCCTTCTTCTGCTGCTGCCGCTGCTGCTGCGACTGCTGCCACGATTTGTATGCGCTAAAGACAATACGTTATCTTCCAGGCCGCCAAGGACCTGCTCCAAAAGCTGCACTCATTTACAAAATATGCACAAACAATCACATATGAAGGCATGTGCTTTGGTAGGGGATGCAAGAGAATATTTATGTAATATTTTTGTTTTATTTTACCTTCTTCAATACTTGTTTTGTTTAAGAGCGCTTTTTTTTTGCTTTCATAATTGCAAAGTGTAATTGAGTCGCAATGACAAGATTGCAGCTACCAAGACACAAAACACAAAACGCAAAACAAAAAACCTGCAGGCTCCAGGCTGCACCGTTGGAATAGGGTTCGAACAGCAGCCGGTAGTAAGAACAATAAGTGGGCAGGGAAGTCGCCCAATGCTCATTAATTCAAGTACAAAATCACATGTCACATGCGAGTGAATAAATAAGTGGACGTCGCGCCTGGCGGCTGCTGCCAAGACGAGCTCTTCAATTTGCCAACACCCGCCCTATAGCCGCCACCTCCCCTCCTTCAGGCCGTGCAAAATTTTTTGGGTTTCCTCCGTTTTTCTGTGGTGAAAATGCCTACTTAAGCGTAGGTTTTTGTTTTTGTATTTTTGGTTTTTTCTTTATACATTTAGCTCATTACACTGCAGCATATAATTTATGTGGAGTGCCGCTTCAGATGCGTATTGCTGAATTGCAGTGGCTGCTATCCAATTAGACTCGGAAGGTACATACTATATGAAAATGTGGTACGACTAAGTTTCTTCGAAAATTTGTCCGTTCCTTTTAAGAATAAAGCTGTTTTTGCTACTTTCTTGTCATGTATTTATTATTGAAAATTATATTTATTTTCATTTTTTATTCTGTCACTAATGCAATTTAAACAGTGTAAACCTGCTGCAGTCACATAAATAATAATTAAATTAATGACTATTTTTAACTGAAGTGTTATTTTGACATAATTACGGTCGCATTGTTGGTCATCAATCGCCGTATTGCCCGTTGATCTGCTGTCAACCAGGCGGTCATCTTAAATGCTGATGGACTCCTATGGCACCTACAAACATGTACATATATGTATGTATGTGAATATGCATTTTGTTATGCATTTATGAAGACATACATAGGTTGATATTAATAACAATTTTGGTAAGCCATTAGCGTTGAAGAGAGCAATTGTTATAATGAAATAACTAATTAATTTTATTGAGAAGCAGCCATCCATAATTTATGCAGCACAGTGTATACTTATGACATACATATGTATGTGTACATACATATGTATGCAGGTATGTAATTTTCACCTGCTGCGAATCTGTAATTGAGATACATACAAATATTAACAACACCAATAGTACACAGAGCAAAAATGCCACATAAAATTCTCTATAAATCAAAACAAAATTTAGCGGATTTCTCTATGATTTTTTTTTCAATAAGGAACCCTCCTTATTATGAGTGGATATGTCTTTTAAATAAAATCAAGAAGATAATCTGTAAAACTAAGATGAAAATTTTTCAAAGCAATTAAGAAGATGACTCGTATAATTGAGATGAAAACCTTTTCAATAAAATCTAGTAGATAGCCCATAAAACTAAGCTAACATTATTAAGAAGATGGCCTGTACAACTAAGAGGAAAATATAACAATATAATTCAAAAGAGAATTTTGGTTTTCATTATAATCTTCTCCTAATTTTAATAAGCCGATGATCTGAACAATATGATATTATTGCTAATTAAAATTTAAGTAGATTATTTTTTGAAAATAAGTATCACACTGCTTTTTTAACTGTTTATTATTTAATTCTTCAAGTTTTACTTATAATTATTCCAAGTTTAAGTATTTATATATTATTATAACAGGTTTTACATATTCGCTTATGATATAAGAACAATTAAAATAGGTACATATAACAATTGATGTTGTCAAATTATGCGTAGTATTTCACGTGCCATTTCTTGAACTTGAATTCATGTTGTTTTTGACCTTTATTGCACAGCAGCCATCTTTAACATAGTAAGTAAATGTATGAGAAAGACAATGAGAGAAAAATAAAGCGTGATTATCGAGAAAAGATATTTATTTTTGAAAACAATTATAACTTTATTCTTTGATAACTTCTTTAACAATAAATAAGTAAATCAAAAATTTGTAATCTAAAAAAATATTAAAATCCAAGGAAAAATATTCATAATATTAAACTAAAAACAATACAAAGTAGATTATTCACAAAGTACAAATGCATATTATAAGTTAAGACGTGAAAAACAAAATTTGAATTAAAACGGGACCTCTTTTAAAAATAAAAATGTTTCTTATTAATAAATTCAATAAGATTCTAGTAAAAATTAAAGGATCTCCTTATTAATTTACTTTATATGATTTTTAACATGTAAACAAGGAGATACAACAAATTTGAGAAGAAATAAAAAATAAAATTAAGCAGATCTTTCAGCGAAAATTTTTGCATTCTTGTCCCCTCTTGCTCCCCTTGGCCTTTAAGCTTTATTAGGCGTCGATCTCTTTAATTATATGCGCTCTTTTTAGTTCTGCGCAGTCTTTACAACATATTTACTGCTTTTAGATGTTTTGAAAATGATAGTAGTTGAATCCATGTGCGACTTTGGTTGTAGAATATACTGTATTTTTATAGAAAAGATTATACTAAATTATAAAATGGTTGAAACTAGCCAAAAAGCCCCTGTCGGGTAGTTATGAAAAGCACTATAATTTTGTCACACATGGAGAAATTTCGAAGTTAAAGTGAAACATAATAAATCTGCGATTTCCGTTTATTTCACAGAACGTATGATTGTTTTTTAAAGACAATTCACTTTCAACAACGATAGTGATTGCAAAAAAATTAAACATATATGGGCATCAAACGCTAGAATTATATAGAAATTTTGAGATCCGTTCAAAAAAGTTGTGAAGTTTTGTAAAAAAACTTGAAGCCGAGATTTGCTATATTTGATCTGTAGTTTCGAGAGCATATCGATTTTCTCATGTGTGGCACAAAAAAAAAATCAAATTTTAAATCAAGCTGATACTAGAGGGACCGAATTTGAGTTGGTGATATTGGAAATGACAATCCTCATTACATATTTTCATTAAAGAATTTAAACGAGTATCGTCAAGGATGTAAGAGAATAATAATTTTAAGAACATTTTTGAGGTATGGCTTTTTTATTCTTAGCTCGTGCAGCTTTAGTTTTATACGATTTAATTGAAACTACTATCTTTGTTGAAGCTTAAGGTTCCTTTACAAAAAAAAATCAGACGGTCGGCGAAAAAACTAAAATGTATTATGTATTGATATCTTTAAGTGATTTGGATTGTTTGGAAAAAATCGAAAAACAATGAAAGTAATGTAGTACAAGTAGCTGCTTTTGTGGAAATCACAACTTATCACCCGAATTTTACGAAAAACTAAATACATCTTTCCACATAGGAAAACCTCTGAGCTCCATTAACAACGAAATCGTGAAATAAAAAGAACGTGACAAAATGAATGATATTTTTACGATTTCATTTTAATTTTGGTTCTTGGATGTAGCGGCAGTTTTACCATTTCCATACATGTGGCCGCCTTAGTCGAGAGTGTCACCTTCGCCACGCTATGAAACTTCTTACAAAAATGATTTGCGATTCGGAGTCGACATAAAACTGTAGGCCCCCCCAGTATAACATCGTGAAGTAAACCACAAATTATAGGATAAGTTGGACCAAGCATCGAACTTAATGATAAAAAATTATACAATCTCCTTTTTAAGTTTACCAATTTTCTCAAAAAAAGAAACGAATTGATATAGTTTTCGCTAATTTAGTTTTCAATGAAAAATATTGTGAGAAAATGACAGCTTTGAAAGTAAAAAAATAGCCCCCTAAAAATACCAATTTGAAATAAAAGATGAAATAACCAAAAACGGCGAATGTTTTTTGTTTTTTTTTTGTGAGAAGTTTTTTCATGGCAGAAATACACTAGGAGCTTTGCGATTGTCTACCGAGGGGCGACCGCTATTAGAGAAAACGTTTCAAAAACTTTTTGATGTTACTTGCACCGGCCTCGATTGGAACCTCGGAGCCACCGAATTAAGTGCGCACTCGCTACACACTCGGCTAAGGCGTCCGCATATATGTATCTACATATTTTGTTTTTGTAAATCTAACGAAATAATAACTTAAGTATTACAACACATTGGCGCAAGTACTTCAATTTGTAAAGACTAATCCCATTTTTAATTATATTATTATACACTTAACTGATATGAAATGCAAAACATTTATAACCATTTATTTACTCAACTTTTAACCTTAACACATACTACTTGAGCTGTAAACGGATTAAATTCACTAAAATTTATTTTTTATTTCGGTTTGTTAGCATCCCTTAATAATTCAGATCCCAATTTTAATATAACCAGAAATTAGTTTTACGTAGCTTTGAATATATTCTCAAAAGTCTAGACAGCATTTAAAGAATGAAACACAAGGCGAACTTTCGCCAAGTAGAGCGACGACGTCAGCAACATTTGCCAAATATTTTGCTCAGTAAAACACAATTACGATAACAACGAAATAAGGTGATTTCTTAGCATTTAAATAAAATTAATAATTTTCACCAAAAACTATTATAGCAATCAATCGCGATGAAAAATTCAGCGTTGGCCGGTATTGTGTGAAAATAAGCAGTGAAATTGAGCTATCGTTTATACTCGACATTAAACAAATTTTTCGAGAATACTTCTTTAAGTTTGAATTTATAACAAATTGTACTTGAAATTTGTGATATTCTAAAAAAAACTGAAAAAATATAATTTAAAAAAGCTGCTCACGACTTCCGCGTCACTTCACGCAAGTGCCTTCTGGGATGCTTCCGTATCTCCACTTCGGAGTGAGCTAAAAGATTTGTTCTTTATGATCCGGACTGGATTCGGCATATATAACTAAATAAAGTACTCTCACACAAAGTTTCATATATTTACTATGTTTATACGTTACTAGTGCGAATTGAAATGTATTATATAATTAATTTTAAATTGGCAAAATTATGCGCGTGTTCGGAACGGTTTTCAACACTCCCGATAAAATCGGCAATTTGCAAAAATTTGGAAAGCCTTCCCGAAAAATTTTGTACCCTTCCCTTGAGAATTCCGAAAGGCTAAATGAAGAAAAAAGGAAGTACATGTTTGGTAATGTAAATGGACTAAAACGATATAATGGAACAGTGTGACAAAAATGCAATTCCAAACGATAAGGCGACTACCTTCAAAAGCAATAGTTTGCCTTCTAGGCCCGCTGAGTTTTTCGAAGAGTTTTTTTTAGAGTTTTAGCAGGAAATGTAAATGACATATCAATAATTTACTCAAGTGACATATTGAATTTCTGGAAAAATTTTACCAAAGGTAAAGGCAAAAAATATAAATTTTTGTATTAAAAAAAACAGTATTAAATGTATAAGTAGAGCTACGGTTAAATACACAGAGCTTTTTAAATAAAAAAATAGTATTTTACATTCCTGTAAGTTTTATTCAGTGCTGGGGCAAGTATTTAACCTCAAAAATTAAAATATTTCTAATAGGGGCCACGCCTCGTGAGTGTTAAGTTTCCAGCTGTATTTCTGCTATGAAAAACTTCTCACAAAAATCGTCTGCCGTTCAGAGGCGGGTTAAACTGTACGCCCCTCTATTTGCGGTCAACATCAAGACGAACACTACAAATTGTAGGAAAAGTTCGGTCAAACATCAAGCTATATGATGAAAGCGCTAGATTCAGGACTTAGAAATTGAATGTCTGGGTGGGCGGAATTGGGACCGAATATTTAATCCCGCGGCATATATTTCGTTCACCAGCACGCATGGCTGCTAACTAACTTGATCAAACGGTACACATGTACCATAAAAATTATTTGGCAGAACCAAAATTTAATAGAGTGTAACTTTGGTTGGAATAGGGCTGAAAAAACTAATTACTAATTTTACCAAATTTTTCATAGCTGCCATATGATATTTTTATGGTGATCAACAACAACTTTATTAACCATGTTTTATGTGCATATAATAAAATCACTAATTGAATGGAAGGGAAAATGTAAAGGCAAACAAACCATTGACTTCGTGTCATAATGACCACAAAAATGGTATAAAAACTACTGTACGACTGTAAAAGATTAAGCAAAACACGCCAGGTCATAACGCCAGCCATATGAGCAGGGCATAAAGTGAATAACAAACCAAATATTCTTTATGAGTTTAGTAATAAAAACAATTTTGATCTCTTCTCAGCAAAGCGAGCTACGTTCCAAAATGCAAGCAAAATAGGGACGGAGTGAAGTGTGCGGAGAAGGAAGGTATGTATCTACTAAAAGTTCGTATATACTTTATATACATATGTGCATAAATACATACATACATGCATACATAAATATGTATGTATAAATGAATATGTGTATTTAGACATGTTTTTTTTTATACTTAGTATGTGTATATGTTGAATATGTTTACATATAATATGCAATTTTGCGTGCACAAATTTACACACAATGTTCATACATATGTATGTATGTATGTATTTATGCATCGTACAGATGTACGAGTAGTTTAACTACTTCATGGCTTTTACTTCACATTTGAGACGTTGCAAGTTGTTTGTTTCGTCAAAAGTAATTACATTTAATTTGATGTGAATGTGAGAGCGAATTTCTGTTGTGTATTTTATTGATTGAGCTGCGGCACGAAAATACCACACAACAATGCGATCGACAGTGAACAGTCGGCGCGAAAAGCGTTGCATTCGACGGGCTGATGAATAGATGAATGTGGCCAACAACCGCAATTCAACAGGCATGTGGCATACAGCTAAGCGATTGAACGATGGCTCCCGAGTTAGCCAAATATTCGTGAAACTCTTTAGATCATATGGAGGATTCTTCCGTTTACTGAAATGCACTTCCTCCCACTACCAAATGCAGAAAAAACTAACACTTTTTCGTGTAAGTTTTCTATGATTTTTTTTAAACCAATTTACGAAATGTTTTCTGAGGCCCCCAAAGTTATCGCAATGGGCAAGAGGTCAAGAAAGTTTTAGGTTCGAACTTCATTGGTCAGAGAAGAAAACTTAATTAGCTAAATATATTTTTACTAAATTATTTGGAATTTTATTATTTAAAAAAAATTAAATTTTTTTTAGATTTTTATGGACTTATGATTTAAAAAATAAAATAAAATTAAATTATGTTTTATGCAATGCGACTTCATATAAGGTGGTGTCACGAGAACACTGATTTGATTTTTTTCCTTATTACGGCATACATTTTTGTGTACTTATATTGTGATTGTTATTATGGGCTTACTATATACATAAATGTTCGAAACAATTTGAAGCCGCAAAAGTTTCTCTGTGAAAACAAAAAAGTCAAAGCAACCTTTGGGATTTACTTGATAACGATATGATTTCCAGTAATAATACTGAAAGAAATTTTGCATTATGTAACGAATTGTACACATTTCTCATTGAATAACTGAGGCCAAGAATTGTGACGATTTTAAATATTGGCCCATATTTTCTTTGAAAAAAATTGGTTTCAAAATCTTTTTACTCGTCTAGTGACTGTATCTTCTGAATAATTGTTCAGTGCTGTAGATCTGGTTTATATCGATATACGGATTGGCCATTATTTTTACATTACAATATAAAATTATAAAATTTCGATTATTAGGAATATATGTATGTACGTTTTTCGTAATTTTTAGAAAAATAGATTTTTGCGATTGCAGCTTTTCGACTTGGCTGCCAAAAGATGATGATCTAAGCCGATGTACATAGCTCTAACTAAACTTGAGTAAAATTTTATGAATTTTTTTTTTAAATATTACATAATGTTTGAAACTATGGATTTAAACTAATTAATACCCGCGACTGCATCTGCGTTGCTTACGACGTTTCCATATACCAAAGAAATTTTTTTATATTGAGAGTCCAGCTTCGATAAATTTAAAACCCAAGTCCCGTAGTCACTGTAAAGAAAAAGTGGTTCAATTTTATCAGGAGCATGACTACGGAACATTATTTTTAGCCGCGCGAAACTTATTCGATTTTAAATAAGTCAAGCCATAAATATGGAGTTTCTAGAAATTTTGATTACAATGGATTTTTATTCATATTTTACGGATAACTCGCCTCTAGTCCTACCTATCACTTTCACTTTTCTCACATTTCTCGGCGCACGCCTATTACACGTTTCTAATTTTATCAAAGCCGAATCAATATACGTTTTTAATTTCATGAAAGTCCAGATTTTCTGAATAGCTCTATACCCTGCTAATGTCATTAATATTGGACCAGAAATGCGGATTTTCTGCATAGCTCGGTTCTAGCGCCACATAAGTTATCCATTTTGTATGAAAGTATTTCTCCTCGCACTGGTATTACACTTTTCTAATTGTATCGGAATCAGATCATAAATATAGATTTTCTGGTTAGCTCGCCTCTAGCGTATTTTTTATTGCCGGACCATAAATACGAATTATCTGAATATCTCGACTCATGCGCCTCTCAACGGATTAAAATATAGCCTATGTCCTTGCCACTTATCCAAATTTGGTTGAAATCCGTTCATCGGTTTTTGAGCCAAGTTGTAATGAAGAACATGCTTATATTATGATATGTATAAATAGATAATCAAAAAATGTAAATATGGGGGGGGTGAGTTAAAATTATGGAATGTTCCAAAAATTATTCCACCAGCCGCCACGCGAACCAGCGCTCCCATGCTTTTCACTAACAAAAGGGATTGAAATAGGTACTGTTCGCAAAACATCAATGTTCTTGCAGGCTGGGTTGCCAAATTTTTGCACACAAAAATAAGCACTAATACACAAAATGCAGACATTTGTATATATTCGTTGTCTGTAATTCCGAACGACCTGCTTGCTGCCACAAATTGTTTGTTTAAGCAAAAGGCAAAGAGCCAAATACGAAATCGAAGCCAAAGCTAATGCAGTTGAGTGAATCGAAAAGCGATCGCGACTGACTTGATGGTAATGATGGGGCGAAGAACAAACAGAAAAATGGCAAACAGCACGTTTACAACACGATTATGCCCCGAAAATTGTTTGCACCCCGGATAAAGAGGAGATAATTTGTCGATCAAGGTGTTCGACGTAGTCAGCGTTTGTATGTAAGTACCTACATAAATTTATACGTACTACAAGTCTGTTTAAATAACTTCCCTTGCAACGGCGAATGATGTGAGATGCCGGTAAGCGCTATAATGCTATAATGCGGTTAATCGTAACGAGGATCAATATAAAAAAAACAAACGATCGATAAAAGAAATTAACAGGCAATCAACAAATCCATGGCGGATGGACAGAACTGCCCAACGCGGCTTGGCACATTATCGAGTTAAACAACATTAACTGTACATTCATATGTATGTATGTATTTGTATAAAAAAAAATAACAGTAGCGGTTTTTGAAGAGGGTTGGCGTGGCTGAAGACCCGGTGAAGCTTGTAAAAATTACATAATGGAAAATTAGGATGATTTATTTAAATAGTAATAATGACACACAGTCTCAAAATGGCTCCTCGACAGGAAGGTTCTTAGCAATGATGAAGCTCTAAGATCCGTCGAGTAATGTGTTAATATAAATTTAAAAAAAAAAAAAAAAAAAAAAAAATCGCGAATAATGTGTTTAAATTAAATCAAATTTAAAAAAATAATCGAAAATGCTAAATTTAATAAGATGTTCGAAAATTAATAAAATATCAAGTATGATGAAGATATAAGTTTAAATAATGAATATAATTACAGTTCGTGTAAAAATTAAATGAATTTGATGTAAAAATATTACACTTTCGTGTACATATAAATTAAAAAGATTAAATGAAATAATAATAGACTTTTGTGTAGTAATAAAAAATGAGAATTAAAACTTCAATACATATTTGCTAACGGAGTCGAAAGTACCGATTCAACGGTGTAGTGGAATCACGCTACATATAAGGATAACAATATAAAGAAGACAAAATAATTTAATACACAGAATAGACGAAGAATACACTTTCGTGTATACATTTAAAAGACTAAAATAATCAGCCCATATGAATAAACAAAATGGACGAAAATAAAAGTAGTATTTAATACATGCGGTTTTGACCAGCATTAAATTAAATCTAAAAACACTGAGTTCACTTTGAAACACCCAGTAAAGTGAAACTGCAGTTACAACAAAAATTGTCACATCGCTCCAGTCACATCCGATAACGCAATAAAAGAGAGATACCCTGGCTCAGTGGATTCAATAGCCCTACCATTAAATTGGGTTTAATACAAAAAAAATAATAATGATACTCTTAATAATGAATAGTAATAGTAGTAATAATAATAGTGTTAATAACAATAATAATAGTACAAAACTCAGTAATATTATTTATGAAACTGCAATATTCATTTTTGAGCTCAATTCCACATCTCCTCATCAGATTTCTTTCATGACTCCACCGGCATTCGAACCCACAATCTACGACTTGCTGGGCAAGTGCGTAGCCAATGGACCACAGTCGGCTTGTGAACTGCTGTTGCTTTTTACTACTTTTCTGTATGTCCTACCAACACAATTCAAAGAAATCTGATGAGGAGAATAGCTATCATTTCTACCAGTCCTGACTGTTCTTGTATTTTTCCCAATATACTTTTCCTTATACTGGCATTGAGCTCAAAAATTTATATTGCCGTTTAATAAAAAACTCAGGGCGAAAAATAACATACATGCATATTAATAATATTTATGGCAATAATATTACTAATACTAATAAACAATAGACAAATAAAATTATTAATAATAATAATACGAGGGTGACACTGAAAGTTTCTCGACCACGATATTAAGAAGAACACAAAATATTTGCTTTTAAGATCGAGCCTTTTGCACACTCAAAAAACCGGTTGTCGAAATATTTCTTCCACTCTAAATTGGATCTCTCAGGTGTTGAAAAACAATCATCACTAATTTTTTTCTTAACAAACAGTAACATGAAAAAATACAACATTATTTTGATATTTCTTCTCCTTCAAATAATCAACTGTTCCAAGTGCTGTGTGAGCAGGGTTTCGGAGCGGAACAAAGGAGCAGAGATTTTACCTGGAGCGGAGCTGGAGCAAAGAAGTAAAAAACAAAAAATTCGAAGAAATAAATTCATTGGTTTTTTATATTTTTTTAATACAGTTCATTGAATAATATTTCATCTAGAACTTTCCTGACAAAATGTCTCAAAGCCAAATAATCACATCACGAAAACTTTCAATCTACATATACATATGTATGTACTTATATCAAGTTACATACAATTTATAAGACAAAATATTTTTAAACCATATGTAGAACCACGAAAAAGTATGTAGATAAATATGAAGTTGTTTTTTTTTTTTGGTTGCGTGGGCGTAGCTACGAGCGGAGCTATGAAAAAAACAGAATACCTATGTACGTTTGAGCGCTAGCTTTGCCCCTTGTGAAGGACGATGGAAAGTTTTCTCTAATTTCTTCTGATTTCATTGATGACTTAGGACAAACAAATTATCCTATACCATTCAGTATAGACTTTTTCTCGACCCTTTAGAACAATAGTAGCAACTGGATCAGTTTTACGGAAGAAGGAACTTATAATTTTCCCAAACTGCTTCGTGAACGAACCATTTTTGTAGGATTTTGAAACACCCATAGAGAATTTTGTTTCATTAAGAACTCATTTGCATATATCCAAGTTTCGCCATCTGCTACGATATGATAAACGTGTTCAAAATGACCCAGAGTGCTGAACTAGGTCCGAAGTCATTCCGAAATAGTTCCATCTATCAAGTATTTAAAAAAGTTTTCTTATTTATGCAGACGAAAAGAGTTTATAATAATAGTCTCACAATAAAAGTTATTGTTCAGTTAAAAAAAACTATTCTCACACACAATTGTTTCGAAAAGTATTTTATACCATAAGTGCAAAAATAATATTGTAGTTTTCGGTAATTTCAAAAATTTTTCTCATTTATAATTATTTTCAAAAAGTTCTTATACATTTTATCAAAAAGAAGACGACCTCTTTAAAACTCTTAGCTGGTTTCCTACTTACAGTCAGGACAATTTTTGAAAAGCCAAATCGAGAACTTGATTCATTTGAAAAAAAGCGCAGCTTTTCAGGGTTCGTTGCAATTGCTCGATGATGAAGCCACAATGGAATACTTCGAAGCTGATTATGACGTAATAATATTTTGAAGTCGATTAGTTGACCTAAAAAGAAAACTTTAAATACATTACTACAATATTATCAAAAATACACTTAATTTAAAATCGGTATGTTTTCTGCATCTAAACGTTTTTTTTAGATCGCACGTCAGTAATATAAGTTTTTAGAGTAATAAATGTTGATATTGTGATTTTGATCAAGCGAAAATCGCAGTAAAATGAAAACTAGTCTTCAATGTTTTCATAGAATTATTCAGATAAGTCGATCCCTATTACTTGAAACATTTTTTGTAGAGTAACGCCTGTGAAAGTATAAAGGAATATTTTTTGCGTGTGTGCATTTGTCGATTTTAAGCAAGTGATTGTGTGTAATGATCATCGATTATTTTGGAATTGTTGCAAGGAAAAAATTCGCGTCGAGTTTGTTTTTTTAGGTAAAAAGTAAATAAGATACTTAAGAAAGGAGTTACATGTAAATGGCACCTACAAAAAAAATATCAGGAACCACAACACACATTTGGTGCTGACCAGCAACTTCGTGTTAGTGGCAGCGACGTGGAAAGTTGGACCTTCTCCACAACTGCGGTGGTGGCAGCTGTTGCTGTAACTAACTTTTGCCGCGACTGTGGCTGTGGTTGTTGGTGTAATTATTACTGTCGTGGGTCGAAAGCATGCGCGTCTGAAGTACTGCTCATTTACTATATATGTATGTATGTATACATATCTCTACATAAATATGAATTATGCATTAATAAATGAATATTTAAATATCAACACAGGTTCGTGCTCATTTCTGCGGTTTTTAGCTGCAAAACAGGCCGCACGCGCAATTGTTTAGAAAAGAATTCATCAGTGAAATCCTCCGCTGACCATGTCAATTTCGACGTAAGGCGCTTTGCCACATGTATTATTATGAAAATTATATAGATTGCCAGCGGTAATTATGCAGTCCATTTTAATATTAATTACTTTTTAATATTCTGCTACACACCTCAGAACCAAAGCTTATGACACAACAGAAGTGTAAAGAAATCACGCTACGTATTTACACGTTCAATTGTACACGCATACAAGCAAGTGCTATTCAATTGGAGAATTCAAAATTGTTTGCGATTAAGAAATTATGAACATGTTGTTTTGTTTACTAATTAAAATTGCGGAGTACATCTTTTCATGAGTGTAAATACTAATTGATTGAACGCATTCATTCTTATTAGACCGACACCCTTAAATATTTTCCCATTCTCTTTTGTGTCGGTAAATTACCCTACAATAGTGCTTCCTGTTGCACTGCTTTACCGACGGCGTTTGCTCATGCAAATTATTTACCTTCACACTCGCAAGTATAATAAATTCTAATGGTGGCGTTAGTCGCACGCTAAATCCCGCAGATGGCGCAGTTATCAGATTTTTTCATTATTTTATTTCATACTGCTTAGGGATAAATTTGAATTTACAAATTTATATGACAGGAGACTTGAATGCATGCCCTTTCTTGTTGCTTGATGACATTGAAGTTCTCGTGCCCGTACCGAGTATTCATTTGAGAAAGGAAATTTTAAGAAAGTTTTGACTTTTAATATACGTACTTAGAAATACCAATAAACCCTTTTATTTCTTACGGTGAAACTGGAAGGAAAAGTTTAGCTCAAGACGAATTCATACATGAGATTTTCGCTTTCATGAAATATGCGATTTGTTTAGTGCTATTTAGGAACGGAAAATATTATGCCAGTAATTTTTAGGCTTATGTAGTTATATATTTCCCATGTATTTTCTTTCGGCGCATTCACAATAGCACAGTTTTTCCACCTCCTAACACTACATCCGAGTTAGTGTTATTTCTTTACATTCAATTCGTAATCCTACCCTGTGATTTTTTTGCAACTCGGATGAAGAGAGAGAGAGGTCTAATGCAATTTTTGGATTTTGTGCGCCTGCCACTACCTTACATGAATTCTCCTTGGTCCCCGATATTTTAAATAACGCCAAATTAATATTATTGGGGCCGTTTCTTTGTAACCGACTCGCAAAAGAACACTCCAGTTCGGATAAAATTTCCTTTAGTTGCAAAAGCAAACCTGTTGACATCTTTCATGAAAAATGCGATTTGAGTAGTATTATTTAAGAACGAAAAATAGCTGTTGTTGGCAAATTCGTTGTTGGTTTAGGTATATATTTAAATATAGTACATAAAACAAAGCGGAGTAGATGTTAAAATAAAATTTTATATGTATTTTCATCCTGTTCATTCACAATAGCGCATTTTTTACACTTCCATCTCAGCTCATAATATCAAATATCAATAGTTCGAAAAGCATGCGGAAATAATTTTATACTCTTGTTTTCATTCACCTATAAGTTTTCGAGAATTAAAAGAGAAAAAATGATGGTGCCTTTTTGGCAATTTCTTTACTAAAAAGTAACTAAATTACACGATAACTAGCGCAGACAAAATCTATATAATCCAACGCTATCGTTTTTGTCCTTTCGTCTTTTTAATAAGTTGAAAATAAAAAAGGGAAAATTTAACTAGTAAGGAGGAGTCTAAGTTCGGGTGCGACTGAACTCTAAATACCCCGGCCAAGTTTTTATTTCAAATAAGTAGTACTTGTTGTATGCTGTGAAACAGTTAATACAATGCTCTTCAGTTTGAAAACTTAAACGAATTGTATTTATTTAAAAAATAATAATAATATTGATTTAACGTACCATACCCATTTTAAAAAATTTTAATTTTTAAATGCTACTGTCCAAATTGAATCGAATTTATACATGATTTAACATACATAGATATACCATATTGCTATTTGCTTTAATTCGAGTAATGCCAAATTTTCAACCCACGTATTTCTTTCTTCAACTCAGACATGTGCCCAAAATCTGATTACCTTTAGTATTTACTGATAATTAGCATTTTTTTATTTTTATGAATGCCATTATATGAGAGGTGGCGGATTTGCGAAAATATCTTATATTCGTTAAAACCTATAATTTGTACCAAATTTGGTAGAGTTTGCAGAAGTAGCTTCGGGGATAAGGATATCCCCTTTTCAGCCAAGTGAAAATAAATTTGTGTACATAACCTTTTCATATTCAAAGCACTTTTTGATTTCAGTGAATTACCGTTAAATGAGATGTGGAGGTGGTTTTTGACTGATTTTACAATGTTCGAAACTTTTGCTTTTTGAATTAAAACGCAATGTGGCTACCAAATTTGGTCGAGTTTGAAATTTGAATAATGTGTTTTGATAAATTAATTTAACTTCATTTTATTTCATTTAATTTTAATTTTTATTTTTATTATTTTACATTTTTATTCATGGTGTTTTTTTATTAATTATTTAAATATTCATTTTTTCTTTTTATTTTTATTTTAATCATTTTATTTTAATTATTTTATTTTAATTATTTTAGATAGTTCCAATTTAATTTGAATCCATTTAATTCAATATCATTTTTTTTAAATTGTTTTCTTCACATTTTTTAAATTTTTTAATGTTAACTCTTTTCACTTTTTAATTTAATTATTTAATTTTAATTTTAATTAATTTTATTTATCTCTCAATTTTATTTAATGTAGTTTGTTTTATTTTATTTTTGTTTGAAATATTAATTTAATTTTAATTATTCAACTGGTTGCAGTTTATTTTGTTTTACTACATTTTTTATTATGCTTTACTTTATTTAACCTGATTTTATTTGATGTTGTTTTAGTTTAGTAAATCTGAATTTATCTTACATTATTTTTTTTATAAATTTATTTTATTTTAAAGATATGTATGTAAATATAAATTATGTTATGCTATTTTACTAGATTTTATTTAATTTTACTTTTTTTTTTTTTTAGTTTATTTAATTTATATTCTAGTGTATTGATTTCATTCTTTTATTACAAATATCACAAAGTTTATCAAAAATACTGTTCATATAATATTTTTAGAGTAATCAGAAGAAACATCTGGTTTGCAAGTTAATTTGTTTCATATATGATAGCAAACTAAACATAAAAACCATTAGCGGCAATCTGATACTTGCCAGTACATCAAATTGCATTATAAATTCCTTTTACTTTTTTGCGTAAACTCAGAAATAGCCGGTTTTTTTTCTCTTATTTGACTGCGACTTTATGAAGGGGAAGAGTTCATTAAGAGCCGAGAACTACAATAATTATAAAATAAAATCAGCAGAGTGCTATATAAATGGTCCACATTTATTGAAAGGGGCAGCACTTCTACAATAAAAATCAATACTGCTGAACCCAAAATTAAAATCTTGAACACAAAATATTTAAACATTATTCGAAAAAGAGATTTAAGTCTCTTGATACTCTCGAGGCAATAATAATTTCAATTTAGGCAAAAAAAAAAGGGATTGAAATCAGTTTAAATTTTTTATAAACATAACTATCAATAGTTTTAAAAATAGTGCTCCTGGCTATCTACAGGATTCACTTATATCCTGTTATTCATTACCATCCAGATTTGGGCACTGTTGTTCTGCAATTTTCTTACTCATCTAGAAATCAGTTTTAAATCGGATGCGAAATTGGTACAGTAAGAAAACTGAATAGTTCAGCAAATTCTGATTTCTTATAACAATAATTCAATTTCTTCGAGGGTACGCTACAAGCCTCCACTGAATAATTGAATAATAAAAGAAAAAAGGGCCAGCCAGTTTTTAAGGGTTGAATGTGCAAAGTTGGAAAGTGAAAGGGCGAAAGGTCGTCATCGATTTTTATTGCAATTTGTTAAAGTGAAATTTCGTATTGATTCTGCACTGCCGTTCAGATTTCAGGTGTGCGCGGTATGATCGAGTATGCCGCGATGAATATGTAAATTAGTTGTGAAAGGATGTGAAATTAGAGAATCCTTTCATTCTGCTCTTCCTTTCTTTTACGCTGTGCTAGCTCAGCATAAAGAAACTTGACGTCAATGATTTATGTGAAATCGAAGAAAGGATGAAAAGGTCTGACAGTTTTTTTTTTTTTGTTTGTGCTACGCAATCGTTTTTAGGGCTTTCACAGATCACGATGCGATCGAGTGACGTGAAATGTTGCAAAAATTTGCATGTGAATGGCGACCTTTTCACGTTGTTGAGGCGACTGTCACACGGCGGCCCATAGGGCAACAATTAGGCGCACACGGTGCAAACTGTGAAAATTAATATTTTCACTATTGGGCGGAATTGCGCATGCGCAAAAGCATTGTGACGTAGTATGCAAATTTATGGCGGGAAAACGAGGACAATTTGTCTGAGCAGCTAGCTTAACTGCCGATAGCTGATTGCAGTTGACATTTGGTGGCGAGAATTATTAATTGAATTGCATACATACAAATTGTATATATTTATGTATGTATGAGTGGGTATTCGTTTGCACATACCATTGTGCATAGTTTAATTGAATGAATGAGTGAATCTAACTGGCGCATCGTCAATACTCATAGCGACTTAATACGAATACCTTTCGCCACACAAGTTTTATTTTTAACAACATTTTGCAAGTTACTAAATATATTTTTACCAACTACATAGCAAAATAAAACATACATAATTTCCTGTTCTTTACTATTCTTATCTCGACGTATTTATCAGTTAAATTTAGTAAACTCGTTGCGCTTGAAATGCGTTCAATAAACGCGTCAGCAGTCTACCGTTTTGCAATGGGCGGCATAGCAACATGGAATTGCATTTGGCTGCATCCTTTCGTTATTGTAATAATACGAGTATTGTTGTTGTTAACGCTGGTTCGCCAAGCACTTGTACACCATCATTATCACGTTGATTTATTGACCATATTTAGATGAATAATTGCTAAAGAACGAGCGTCCGCTATACAACTACATATCTTCTGCTTCTGCATACGAATGTGCACTTCAGCTACTGTCTGCTCGCCTATCTTTCTCGACCGCGTCGTTCGGAGTCCGCTTCCGTATACCGCATGCCGCATGCCACATAACCTATACCTCATACTTTAAATACTGACTACTTGAGTGCGTTGACTGGAGTACGAGTATGGTATGGCTTTTATGACTTTCGATGTCGAGTCAACCAACCAGGCAGTTTGTCTGTTCGTGTTGCTGTTTTAACTATTTTTCCGCTGGTCCTGTGGCACTCAAATGCCTTTATATGTATATAAGTAAATATACATATAGTATGTATAGGCCCATCTAGGCATATTGTTGTTTAGTTATTAAAGTGGAATTTTAATTGCTGTCATCATTCTGTTTATCATCACTATTATTCTGGCTTCAATGCTTGACTTTTACCGGCGCTTCTGTGTTTCGCGTTCAACTGCAGAATTGCGCAGGCGCCACTAGCACTATCAGCATTCAAAAGCTATTCATACCCTGCAAAAATTTATGCGACTATTCACTGCAGAGCATGCACCTGTATTAGTCTCCTTGGGATGTAATAGGAATTTTTTAAATATTTATAAAAAGGTTTTCTACAGAGAAAAATAATTAAGATATTCACTATACTAAACGTTTTATACTCATCCAATTTTTATTTTTGGTACTATAAACGTCGAATGATTGCATGTAAAACCAACTAGCGTAGCTGATAAAATTTAGAATATTCTAGAGTTTATCTTAGGACAAGTTCTGCAGAGAATAGTAGAGAGTTAGACATCTGCACCGATGATGATCAACTGCCTCCTATTCATTTTCATCTCTGCAGCTTTTATAGTAACCATTGTGAGCAATACCCATGTTTCTCGCGCGGGTTCTGATAGGTTAATGTCCTGTTAAAACTGCTAAGTCTCTAAACTTTACGTCTGCCATTCGCCAGAAGAATGCCTGTATTCGAGCTATATTAATTTTACAGTTCTACAGCCTGGCGCTGTGCACCATTTTTTTTAGCAGATTGCTGAAGGTGCTTTGTAAATGCTTCTGTTTTTGAATTCCATTGAGATTGGAATCCGTTTGAGATTAGCAATACACACTCCCTGCCTAGCTGATCGGATTCCAGCGATGTTGTGATAACCTAGAACCCAAACTAAATTTACTAAGAGCTGGTTGCAGACTACATTCAATAGAGCCTTGCATTGCCTAACCAGCTCCGATCTGCTGGTGGAAGATGCCAGAGCCAAAATGGCAGTTCAGCTATCTGATAAGATGTCGGCACGCTTGTCTTGAAAATTACAGACTTAATGTCATATACCGAGGAGGCAGCTAGCTGTCAGCGATAGCCAACATATCTGCCTGAAATTATTTCCCCCATGGTGTCTGAAAAGATCCCTGCCTCAATACCTTGCTTCATATTGGAGTTGTCGGAGAATATGTGGCGACTCTAGGCAGACCTATCAAATTATCTGCCCAGCCCAACCCCTATGGGACTTGTTCCCTAACCGGTCTAGGCAAATCTATTTCGGGCTGCCTTTTCTGATCGTGGCACGTAGTATAGAAAAAAGTATGCCCTTCATCTTTTTCGTCCACAGACTCAGTTCTCGGGACAAGGATGGAAAAATATCTTATGCTCGTTCATTGTTGAAGGCTCCGTTTATGTCGAAAAATTCGCTAGTATGTGTGCCTTGAATCCCAGTTATCATGGGACTATGCTGTGCTTCAAACATTCAATATCTTTGGTTTTGTGCGTCCAGAATCCTTGCGATGATTTTGCTAACAAAAGAAATATGAATGATCGATCTTTGGCAACACTATGATCTTGCCTTCCCGTTGTCGGAAAAATTACTTCTTCACTTACCCGCATGACAGAGGAACGTAGCTAAGGGCTGAACAACTTTTGGAGATTGTTAAAAGCCATTTTACGTTTGTATATATGAATTTCATGAGTCGGTTTTCTGCTATCCCCGGAATAACTTAGTGAATACGCCGTGGTTTTTACATATTAGCGATAGGCAGGAAAGACATTTGGCTCGTCATTTACTCAGCCTGGCAATGTCGCTAAGATAATTATATACCGCAAGCGACAGCCAAAATGGTCCAATATGGTTTTATAAATTTGTATGAGCAGTAAGGCTTATACAACAACAAAACCTCTGTTTTTTGATAACATTCTTCATATTAGTTTGGATGCATTTTTTTCCAATTACAAAGTTTGGAACAGTGATTTATATGGTTTCGTCGTTTCACATATGCCTAAAATTCGCTTGGGCATTTTGATTGACACTCACTGCACGTCTTGTTTGTTAGAGAAATTAAATGAATCCTTATAGTTTATTGATTCTCGTTTATTGATTTTAAATAGTATGCTTATAGAAACTAAATATGTTGCTTCATCCTTTGAATAATTGAAATAAAAGGCTTTTAAGAAACTAGATTAGTTTTGCTTTGCAAACGACGACTAATTTAATTCGTATCCGTTCGGTTAGACGAAAGACTGATCAAAAGAGTTAAAAGCGGTACGAGTACTACCAACATACATCAGTTCCGTATCAGTTCAGTATCAGCGCCAATCAGCACCGATCAGAGATATCAATTCACATACATCCGTAGTATTTCGTCTGGTACTTTGAGTTAAGTGAAGTTCAGTGAATCCAGATGACTTATTTTACAAATGATGAATTGGCTCTAGACGAGGATAATTCGGTACCAACTCGATTAATTCTTTTCCATGTCAAAAAACCAAAAACGTCAGCTCGTCAGTGAAATCCCCGATTTATTAAAAATAAAAAAATAAGATCACCGAACGAACACTGAAGCAGTACAGATGATAAAAAAAAACGGCGCTGTGCCGGATGTGTGTGAAAAACTCCATTTGATGCAGAGATATTTTATTTTCCCCTGACGCTGATACTGAACTGACGGAACAGTTGCCTGCTCTTTTACAAATAATCGCGAACACATCCCGGCCGAGTCGCATTTTTTGCTGGATAGGCGCATATAACCTATATGTATTTGGCAAAATGCAGTTTTTTGCCTGCAATTTGATGTTCCTAGTAATCTACTCACATATTAGCAAAGTTGTTGTATGTTTTGTTTGTAGTCGTATGAAGTACAAGTTTTTTAATATTTTTAGACAACTATGCACTTGATGTGGTACTCGTTTGCGGAAGAATTTAAATATTGCATTCTTGAAAAAAAAAAACATAGTAGTTACGAGCATGTGTTGTGAGTAAAAATCAACAATGACGGCACTATTTTCTGCTGCGCCTGCATACCCTATATGAATATAAAAAAAAAATTTACTTCAATTTAACATCAAAATATTCAATTTTTAAATATTTTACTATTTTGTTCTACTACTGTAATAAAACTGTAGAAAAGTTGTGTCTGTACATTGCAAATTTCTTTATAAGATTAGCCGAAAGTAACAAAGGGAATTTGGAAATATAATATGATACATTTGAACCATTTTTAGAATTTTCCCATTGCCTGATGACAAGACAATAACCATAACTACAAACCATAACTTGGGATATATTTTATCAAAATATTATATGAAAAAAAAACAATTTTTGGTAGAAGTGGTTTACAATAATTTTCTTTTAAATAACATGTAATTTTGTTTACGGCATTAACGAAAACCGGTGTTGATTTTTTATTTTTAATTTTAACTGAAATTAAAATTATTGCCTGTTTTCCGGATAAAAATGGTGAATGCGTTTATGCCATTTATGTAGGTTGGAGGATAATGCTAAAAATGATTGAAAAAATGGCCAGCTTTATTAGTCGATCGAACTAACAACAATCGTGTTCCGCACATTGCTCGGAAGTCATTTACCTTTTGGTTTATTATATGTAATTTGGAATTTTTGCTAATGTGGTCAAATCAGGGACCACAAATAACGATTATTGCCCAAATTTCAACACAAAAAATCATCCGAAAAGAAAAGTGCTACGTTCAAAGGGATTTTTCGAGTTTTTTTTCAACAAATCAAGTTTAATCGTTACTTCTTGAGTTTTATTTTTTGCTCAGAAAATAATCGTTATTCTTGAGTTTTGTTTGTATTTGAATTCGCTACAGTTTTTCTATATTTTCATTTACATTGTATCAAAATTTATAAATAAAACAACAAATAAATTTTACATCTTATTAATATAAATAACTAACCGATTTAGCGAAAAAAGGGAGGAGTTTTCTGACAAAAAGCTTTTCTTACGACATAGTTATGTAAACACAGTATAAATTGCGACAAACTATAGTTTTCCAAAATGAATTTCTGGGCAATTGCCCAATTTTTTTACATTTATCCGGCCAAATCAATTAAAAATTATGGCTTGTTAAGAAATAAACCCATAGCGGCGATAAATCGGTGGGAGATGTTCATACTTAGCTGCGATGAGACCGGCAGGACTGTTGATTTGCACAGCCTTATTAGGTCGGGTTTCTATAATAGATCAGAAATAGGTAGATATTTACTCGTTGATGTGAATTTCTGGCACAAATCTTGCCAACTCTTCCGTTATTTCAATATCTGGAAAATTGCAGTGGCCGGCAAGTGACTTCCGTTCTTTTCAGTATACCCTAACGTCAATGAAGGTAGTCACATTTACAGCCCAAATAAATTTGTAAGCTTTTCATTAAATAAATATTTAATATCAATAAGTTTGCGAATAGCAAAATAATTATTGAAATTTCAATGATTTCTCGAATTCGCAATAAATTCCTTCCAGAATGAAGCACACCCAGGGCAAGCAAATCAAAAATTATAGAAAAGTTTTTTCTCGAAGCGGTCGCCCATCGGTAGGGAATGACAATCCTCCGAGCTTCTCCTTCAGAAATTTTGGTTCTGCAGGATGGGATGGATAACTATCTTTATTGGAAGATGTAACAACTTTTCAATTAATGAAACTTGGTAAGTAAAAATATCTAAATTTATATGAAGAACGGTTTCAAGACATTGGATATCGGCTTTCATAAAATATACCTAATTAGGCACAATTGTTGTTATCATTTAACTTATATCACCTCCAAACCGTAATACAGTAAAATCTAATGGTTCAAATGAATATTAAAAAAGGTACACATTACATCATTTTGTATCAATTATCATCTCACTCCACCACAAACTACCGCACCTTCCATCGGATCCGAGTGGTCATGCTTCCAATCACCGGACATTAAGGGCGCTGGTCGATTGCGACTCCTTGGCACACACCTGCTACGAGTGCTTCAGGAGGCCGTCACACTCCGCTAACCACGCAAATTGAAATACCCTATATATGTAGGTCTTATTAAGCTGATTCCTTAGTTACGACACAATAAATTCTCAAACAGTTTCACAATTTTTCAAATTTTACTTAATTTTAGTAACAACTTTATTATGTATGTATGCAGATACTCGTACAATTTCCATGATAAACAAATATTATGTATTTTAATACACAAATAAGTATGGGTTGTAGATTCTCTAATTTGTGTTATTTGCATAAAAATGTCACAATCTGAATTCGTTTTTTGAAAAGCATACAAATACATGTGTGTGATGTGAAATTGATGCGCACCCTGTAGGAAACCGGACAGGTTCAAAACTTGCGAAAATAAAATCATGGCTACTCTAATTTAAGGCTCTTACCCACACGAGTAACTGTACTGGGCGAGGTATATCCAAGAAAGAATAATATAATACAAGATTGCACGAATCGAGCGGTGGGGAAATAAACTTTACGACATGCGAGTGTGAGAATGAGATGTAAAGAAGATATTCTCAATAAGCGAACAGATCAAGAATGATAGAAAATAAGATTGCGCCTTCCACGCTGCGATTAACTGATAGTGACGTAATAAAAGCAAGAGAAGGAGAGAGCAAAGAAAAAATTATAAAAAAGAAGAGGAAGAAGCACAGAAGAAGCGGAAAAATAGCAGAATGATTGAAAAGTTTTCCTGGCATTGTTTGAGTAAAAAAATGCCAGCTTAAAAAGCATGCTCTGGCTGCAGTACACCAACAAACTTAAAAGGATTTTTTTTTGCAAATTTCAAAACTAACATAATTATACCATCTAGTACTTCTGAATCAGAAATTCGTTGCGCCAGTTTATATTTTCCCCGTAGGGTATGCCTATATACATACATACATATACATGTACATCCATATATGTATTTACATATACATACATATGTGGAAGTGTCTATGACAATGTTCGTCAAAGTGGAGTTCAAAACGTAATATTGTATGCAAAAAACGTTCGAAGCAAATATTCGGTATCTGTTGTTATTGTTGCTTGGTTTTTTTTTATTTTGCTCTCTGCCTTTTATTTTGTATGAGTGTATCGAAAGATGTTAAAATGATTTATTGGAAGTGAAGGAAACGATCGCAAACAGGGTGCCACCGAAAGCACTGACTTTATAATTTGAATAATGGTATGAATAAAGTAGATGCTTACTTTTTTAGCCCACTACAATTTGCACGTTGAAGGTAATGATCACCAGTTATATCACGACGAAACGGCTGGACGCATTTGGATAAAATTTAAAACATAAATAGCAAGGCGAATTCGTATTAGGTGGTGCTGAGCGTACAACAATAAAAATGTACTCTAACAAATTATACGCACAATGGCAGTGAGAATCGGTGAGAATTACAACAAACATACAGTTTTGACATTCAGTACAGTAAGCGAATTTACCCAGCTGCTTGCTCAATACCACCTTATATGAATTCGCCTTGATAAATAGCTTACAACTTCGTTTAGAACAGGACGTTTTTTTTTTTAAATATAGTTGGCAACCTTTTAAAGAGTTAAATTTAATGCATATATTAAGTTAAATCCGAAAATTTCAATATGGGGTTCAACTAGAGTTAAAAAAAAGGATTGCCTCTAAACAATTTTCAAAGAAAGTTGTCCTCTATTTAAAAAGTTCAATTAAATAGTAAGTCAAATGAAATATTGCCGGGTGAACCTCAAACGAGCACTGAACTTCGAAAATATTTTTGAAAAGGATTGTCTCCTGCTAAATATGAGTGCCACCAGTTAATTAAAAGAAATACTATAGAACTGGTGTCAAATGAAAGAGAAAGCTTCACTTCGAAAGTATTAAAAAAAAGTTAATTCGCTTTAATTAACAAATTACTGAAATATTATTCGAAAATATTTTTGAAGAGGATTACCAAAAGGATCAACACAATTTACCTAATAAATTCGGTGAACTGTTTAATTTAAAAATATTTTTCAAGAGAGTTAATACTTAGAGGATACACAAGATGTCGTAACGTCTCGTAGAGTTATAAAATCATAAAATCTTCCAGTTATTATTGTTTAATTTCAGAGAAAAAGGTTGTAAAATAAAACAACTTTTAATTTGTTTTTCTTTTATGATTTTATGATTTTTTTTTTACTTACTTCATGCGCCACCTAACGGATTTATATATACCGTATGTCCATATCGCGGCTCAAAGGAATATACTGTGCAATGATATAACAAATCCCGATTTCTAAACAAGAACGACAACCAAGTTGCCAAAACAAAGAAAACGAACAAAATTTATATAAATACTAGCGTTCCCTGTATTTTTTATAAGAATAATTTCGCAAAGAGGTGCTCACATACACGTGCGTCAAATTCATTTCCATACAACAACGTAACCGCACAGAAGGCAAAGGATAAACATAACAACAAAAACAATAATGGCAGCAAGGACAGCTAATATACAATTTGCATATATTTATCCATCAAATTGATGGATGCTACTCGAAATATAAGCTACATGCGTTGCGTACAGACAGTTGAACCTGTCAGCGGTCGAGAGTCGGCGGGAGGGAGAAGGATCTTCTAACATTGCCATCCCATCTACTTAGATTATATGTTTGAAGGGGTATGTGTGTATATGTTCTGTATAGGTGTGTCTACGCATCACAAACCAGGTGTGGTTATATTTTCAACAAATGATGTTCTCCCCTCTTCTCTTCCTATATTATTTTCTCCATTTGCATTCAATTTACTTACTATACTTGTATAGCCCAGGGGAGTACACTAGGGTATAAGCATTATGTATGTATATTAAGCTGAGTCATCAAAATCGGTTTCTATACTAAAACTAGACTAGATTGGAAATTTGTCTAAGAAAACTTAGCCACCAGTCAGAACTTGTTTGAGAAGTGCAATAGCCAAAACTGCTTTATAAACTTTTTTTAGAATTAGTAGGGAAATTTTATCGGCCCAACTTAATGCGCATTCACATACATACTTATGGATACTTTAGTGCACGCAGATTCTTACTCATCTCCGAAAGTCAGGTGTATTGAGACTAAACATCTATTTACATCCCGATTTTTCTAAGCCATTGTCGCCTTTGGGCTTTGTTCAATGTTAAGATTTTATGCAAACTAAATCTAAAGTAACCCCTAACTCTAAATAACATTTGGCAATAATTTGTAAATGATTTTAGAGACCACCGTAGCCAAGTGTGTCGCGTGTGTGTACTGTCAACCGTAGTGTCCTGCGTGCTAATCTCAGCCGGGCTGTGGGACAGCAAAATTTTCTGATAGCGGTCACCGCTCGACAGACTCCGAGTGTATTTCAGTCATTAAAAAACATTTCACAAAATCATTTCGAAGTTGGCTTTAAACTGCACAACTGTAGGAGAAGTTGGACCAAGCATCGAGCTATATGATTTACATGAGCACTAAATTATTCATTAGGACTATTTTTGTTAAATTTTGAAGCCCAATATCACTCTCATAAAACGATAATTTTCGTCCTTTTTTGATTGAATTTGAGATTGTTAAATAGAATTGCTTTCTTTGAAAATTTAAAGATATATTTTCTCAGGTAACATTTGTGTGCAAGAATGGTAGAAAAACATAAACAAAAGTATACAAACCGAATGCCATATTAATTCGTGCTCCCTTGATTTTTTTATCAAATAGGTTAAT
Organism: Anomoia purmunda; assembly: GCA_951828415.1. Lineage (NCBI taxonomy): Eukaryota > Metazoa > Arthropoda > Insecta > Diptera > Tephritidae > Anomoia > Anomoia purmunda. Next base: position 25,523,857 of record OX639996.1, on the reverse strand, counting down.
TATTTATTTCATTTCTCACAGTATTTGATGCACATCATACACAGATTTTGATAGAGAAGCCAAAAATATATCTCGTCACAAGGCGGCACAATGCTCACTAATTTTTAAAAATACTCGTGCCAAATCCTTCTGCAGTTTTTTTTGCTATTCTCCGAATTTCTTTCACCAGCATGCATAACGGTTAATGACCTTCCTTGTTGAAAAAGCCGATTAATTTTTCCATTGCGATGGGTGATGCAGTTAAATGCCTTTTCTTTATAAATAAAAAATAACAATTTTAACGGGTAACATTTTAAATTATTTATATTTGTTAAAGATTATTGCTTTCAAATTTTCGATCATACAGTTAAGGATTTCGTGTGGCCCTTGACGAATGACACGAATAATGTTGCCTGATTATTCATGTAGACTTTATGCTTTATACATAGGCACTAAGGAAAAAGTTTAGAGTTGTGATTTCGCAGGATCGATCCGAATTCGGAAACTAACTGTTCGCCGAATTGTTCTCTCGATAAGGCCATATGTTTACGAACTATGTGGCAAGTAGCGGCATCTTGTTGGCATCAAATGCGGCATACATTATTCAATTTCTGGCGGCTAGTAGTTCGTTGTCATCTCGCGATAAAAGGCGCAATTCCCACTCATATCGGGGACGATATCATTTTTGATTAAATATATTTATTAAATAATCGTATAGGCTAAACCTTTCAAATATAAAAATTTAATATTCAAAACATTTAATTTTAATCTTGCCGAAATGCCACTATGCAGGCTATAACTTTGAAATTTAAGCTAAGATGCCTTTCCGTCATATAGCCTCAAGAAATACTACGTTTATTGTTAAAAAGACGATTTCTTCAATTTAAAACAGAGCATGTGATAACATTAATTAAATATTGTTGCGAGTGAGAAATTAACTTCACGCACAATTAGACCCGATTTGATTGAATTCAAATTCTCGCACTTTTGCCTGAAATGTGATGTAATGTGCTGTACAAAATAACTACAGACCTTCTTAAGCTAAAAACCCATGTAAAAAAAAGAGGAACACGAAGTACGAATTAAGGTTGTTATCCAATTTTTCATATAAAATAGTTTAAGTTTTTTTAATGTCTAGGTCGCTCCATTATCTATGGATATTATGTCTCGAATTTTGAAATAGGACGTTCGCAGTTCTATAAAGTGGGCAATTCACAAGGTCGCTTATTTCTTGCTATTGTTGTATTTGCTATTGTAAATATTTGATAAGATGTACTCTTCTCTTGTTTATTAAATTATTTTTCAACCCACATTCTAAGAATGCCTGAAATTTTAAAAATTCGAAAAAACTATATCCCAATGTTGTCTCATTAACCGAGTAGGGTCAAAAGTTGCAAAATGAGTGATAGGTTTTTTGTTTTTTTTTTTAGAAAACCATTTGAAGAAAATCCATCACTACGAGCTTTTTGGAAATCATTATTTTTTATTGGAGATTTTGAAATTAAATTTTTTTTTTTTCAATTGTATATTCTAAAATTATTTTCAAATCTAAGATAACGGCTGAAAAAAATGCAAAAATCAGATATACTTCTCTCAATTGGTGCTATAAAATTATGAAAAATACTTTTCTTAAGTGGTACGAATATTTTTATTGAAAAATTTATCGTAATCGTATACGAGCATAAAACCTATGTATGTTTCAAAGTTGCAATTTTAGAAAATGTGAAAGTTTTATTGAACATAAAAATATTAGTTTAGTTTAATTTGCAATGCTTTCTCAGTGCCATTAGTTTCTTCAGCACGTCCGTTGATTTTAATTGAAATTTCGCTCACTCTTTTAGACCAATTGAACTTGGTCTTCGATTTATGTATCAACATCGTACACTTCGCTTAATTCTGCTAAAATAACATCATCGTCCTATTTTTAAATCTTATATATTGAGCATTGATGCTGACTATCTTCATAGCTGAGATAAATGGAAATTTTGAATTCGTTTCAGAGTATTAACGTCAACCTCAGTCTCTTCGGATGCGTCAGAATTCAAAATGTGTTGTACCCCATTAACAAAAATTGTTTTCTTCTACTATTTTTGTTAAAAATTACTTAAAACAAAACGATGTTAGACTAACAAAGAAAAACAGAATAAGTAGGATGGTGTCCACTAAATAGTGATTAACCTTGCTCACTTTTTATAACCTCATATAAAAAAATGTTGGAGCTGTTTTTGATCACTCTTTTGTTTGTATTTATGTGAAACAAAGCGGACATCTTTATAAACGAAATGTGATTAAATGGCTCTAAAGATTTAAAAAAGTTTGATAATATTTTTACTCTTAAAAAAGGCAAATAATAATAATAACTTGACGCTTATCATAGCTTGCTGTTTGGCAGATCATCTCATATAATTTCTGATGGGCGTCTTGATGTTGTAACACAAATTGGGGGGCCTACAGTTTTACGCAGGCTCCGAATGGCAAATGATTTTGGTGTAAAGTTTTTTCATGGCAGAAATGCACTCGGAGTTTTGTCATTGCCTGCCGATGGGCCACCGCTATTAGGAACAAGCTTTTACATTGTATAATTTTTGATGTTACTTGTCCCGGCCAAGATTTCCACACACTCGGCTACGGTGGCCGCTAAGTAAATCACTAAATTATTACTAACTAAATATGTATAAAATAAGTCAACCAATGTGGTATCATTTTTTTAGTTCGCCATGTTAACATTTTTACTGTCATATTCTTCAAAGTATTTTGTAATGTTCTCGCGTTTTTTGAAAACAATCAGCTTGTTTACACATAAGAGATTTTGGCCTTCCGTTGTCATCTATTTTTGTAGGTTAAATACTCGTACTTGCTAAATTTCAAAATGAGTCTATGGAAATGTAGGTGTATGGGATTTCCTCTTTCTGTGGAAGTAGCACAACTTCAATTACATACAGGCACACCTACAAATGCACCACATATACATATCTTCCATACATGCACACTCGCTTATTTGCTTTTCTATTTCTTATCCTTTCTTTGAAAGATAACGAAATTTTCTATTTCGTCGTAAAAAAATTAAATAAATGGCAATACGAAGTATTTCGTGCATACAAAAGTCTTCGAACATTTTTCTTTTGAAACCCTCTCGAGTGTTAGTTCCTTTGTTGTTGGTGATTTTACTCCATTCCACTGATTCTACGGTAGCTACAGAGAAGGGTGGATTTCATTGCATGCAAATTTTCAGCTTACGCGTTGAAAGCTCCTTGCTTCCCAGTAGCGTTCAGTGTGTTTGGCGAATACGAAAAAATCGATTTTAATTTGTTTTGCTGCGAAAATTTACAGAGCATCCAAAATTTTATTGCTTGCGATAAGAACCGCTTGCAAGCTTTGCACTGAACACAAATAATTTAAATTTCGCTAAATGAAAAAAAAAGAAAACATTGCCAATTTTTATCAGCATACTTACGTGCCATGATTTTTCTTTAATAAATTTTACTTAAAATGCATGCTTTTATATATACATATATATGTTTGTGTGTATTTATTAAATAGTATTTTGTAAGCGCTTTAATAAATGGACGTTTCTTCGAAGCCTCCCCGGTCAATGCATCTTTTTCGCTGCAACTGCTGGTTCTTCCAGTCGTGTTTAATAAATTCACCAGCACCTTTTTTCGTCTCATAATTCTTACATATAAGAATATATAGTACATATGTATCCATATAAGTTGACTTTACCATCATTACCGTCATCAGCTGTTGCTATCGCTGTGGTCCAAAAATGCGAATTTGCTGATGAAAATAGAAATCCGTAAAAACACTAAAAGAAAAAATGCAACAAACAAAAAAAAACAAGTAAAATTAATGCGAGCGAAGTATTAGAAGTAACAATTGCGTCGCATTGCAATAGCATGAAAATGAGACTGTAAATAAATAAATGAATGAATGGGAAAATGGAAATGGCAATGAAAATGAAATGAGAGCATGGCGCGTTACCGCGATAATTGTGATACTTGCGTCTAGAATTCTGTGGTGTTCGTGTGGGATTGGGCACCATAGAGCTGGAATTTCTATTGGTACTTCTGCTATAGTTGGTGTTGCTGTTATTAAAGCCCCACTGTAGTCTCAAACTGTCCATTGATGATCGAAACGGAATTAAGTTATCGATTACCAAACTCCAATGTTACAAAGCTGCAAAATTAAAATAATAGAAATATAAAATCGAATTGTATATTGAAAATTTTAGTCAGATTCTAAAGAATAATCTATCTCATTTACTATTTTATTTATTATATTATCTCGCTCAGCAGGGGAACCTCTTATTTTAAATAATTTACCATTTATGTCTAACCAAAGGTATCAAATTAGTTCGGAACAATTTTCTCATTTAATCGCAAGAATTAGCTAGTTAAGTGAAATTGTGACCCATAGTATTCTTTAAATTAAGTATCTATGAATGTACATAAGTTAAAAAAGTAGATCAAATTTACTGAAGGTAAATAAATAACACTTTCCGGCAGCCGCAAAACGGACCGGGTTTCATCAGTATCAGTATTAAAGTCATCTATTCAAGAGTAAACCCCAACTATGGTTGTAAAAGTTTGCTCGATTTTTTTTATGCCAAACTAAAGTTTTCATATCCTGAACTAAGTTGTTTTCAAAAAGTGAAAAAAGTGTCATTGCTTCGAATGGCTTTGGGTGTCGGCATTTTGCCGTTATACGAGTACATTACCCATTAACTTTTGGAGAATACCACTGAAGTTGTAGCCCACGACCAGATATATGTAAATCCGGGCGATATTTAGGGTAGTCTTTTAAATTTGTTATTGAGAGCGATATTTTAAAACAGTATATATCTATCGGTTCGATATCGTGCTCCTAACTAAATACCTATTCAAATGATGGTAATCTCGTATCACAAAGTCGCAATAATATATGGCCAGACATATCGAAAACATGCAGAAGTTCTTTCAAATAACTTTGTCTGATTGCGTTTTTAAAAAAGTAATTAGATAAAAATATTCTTGTACATTTCTTGAACATCGTTTGGTATATACGGATTGGTGAATATTCTTCTTTGGCTTTAATAAAAGTTGAGGTACTTTATTTGAGAAAGCTCGGGCAACAAAAATGGCTAGAGAATGTTTTTTCTCTGAGAAAATTTAAATCGTAAAAAAAACTCATGTATGTAGGTATGTATGTTAGCAAATTTGATGTAAATATTTGACGCTTAGTGTTACGAAAGAAGAAAATATTTATCAAAATCTTTTAGAAAATTTATCAACACATCCAAAGTAATAAGATTTTTGTGTATTTTTTCCGAAACTTTACAACTAAGTTTTCATAAAAATACCTTGCAAATGAAGATCGCTTAAAACGAAACTGATGGTGTTACAACTATTTACTTTTATAAGAGGCCTTTAGAATTCACACCAGATAAATTTTGATGCACCTTGAGAAACTTGAGCAGGACCATAATATAACGATTCAAATAAATCGATTAAATCCAGCCAAATATGAAAATGAAATTTGGAAAATAATTAGCCGACATTCATTTATCTTTTTTGAAAATTTACTACTTTGAGTGTGAGTTGTCTTAGAGACTTTCATATATTAAGCTTGTTTACTATTTTTAGTTTATAAACCGCAACTCAGAATGAAGAGATACCTTATTCCTCTATCAATTTTTTACAAATACATTATAGCTAACATCAAGAAAAAATATATATTTATTAAACCAATTGCCTGATATTCAGAATATTCATTGCATATAAAGAGGGGCATATTTATACGAAAATTTCATCCACCCGAAATTAAAGGGTCGGAATCTTTTGAAAAAAAAAAATGGGATAGGATTGTAATACTTCAAAAAATCGCAGCAATTATAATTCGATTTAGTTGAAGAGCAAAATCCGTATTGTGATAAATGAAATAATAATAATAAAATAAAATAATAAATATTTACAGTTATAATTAGGGCTATGCACATACAGATAGGAAAATGAAGGTTTTTAGTACGAGTATTAGTGATATTCAGATCAATCCTTATAAAAATATTACGACATAGTACATTTCCTTATCAAATTATATAAACCAAATAAAACAGATGCATCACAAGTATTTATTTTTTGGACAACTGCGTTTTGTCACAAACACAATTTTTCATAATAAAAAAGCTCTATGGCTTGGAATTAACAGCAGTATACATACATACATATGCAATACAGATAATCAAAAAAAAAAATGTAAATAGAGTTATTTGAATATTTTTTAATTGTAAAAGTTGTAATTTGCGTTAACCCAAATAAATTATAATTTTCAATATTTTCTTCTAGTGAAAAATATTTTGAAGACACAGACTATAATATCTAGAAAAACCAAATGCTAAGAACATGATTTTTGTATCATTGCCATGCCATTCATACCGGATACTGAGCACAACTTTGAGAATAACGGAGGGTTGATTGACTTTGGACAATGAGTGGTAAAAATATATCATCGATATTTATAGATTTTTTACTTGTTTTATTTAGATGTAGTATTTGAAAATGGCGGACTATTTCATTTCTCTGATACTAATTTTATTTTCCAAACGATAGGTTCCATAATAGGAGCGCAAGTTGTTATTTAAAAAAAAAGATGTATAAGCAGCTCTAAGAAATTTACATGGAAAATGTAACTACACAAATTTGTGGCTACATTTGCATCAGTTGTTGCCGATGGGTTAATCAATATTGATTCACGTATTTATTTTCGTTTTATTAATTTTGCATTTTTTAGCAGCTTTTGTGTATTTCTTCGTTTCGTTTTAAAATTTTCATTTGCTGAAGTTAAACGACTTGTATAAAAGAAGTACCTGAAATATTTAACTAATTTTATTTAAATCCGGTAGCGCACCTTATTTGCGTTTGTATATTTTTTAGTTTATTGTAACATTTCAATGACTTGATGCTATCCCTTTAAAGCAAGATCTATTTGACTGAAAATACATAAATAAGTTATTATTTGAGCTATTCGTTTTTTCTTTAGTTAATCAATTAGAAAATTCCTAAACAAATTTTAAATTTTCCATTCAGCGTTGAAAACCTTTCAAGCACACTTTATCCTCACCCAAGAATGCCGCTACATTCCATCAAAACTTTTCTTTGGGCAAAAAGCATCCGATTTCTACCAGCCACAATCGCACACTTTGCACACTGCCCAAGTTCGTTGGCCTACCTTGAACTCGAAACCCAGTTTCATTTAATTACAACTGTTGCTTAATTGCTGCGACGCTGGGGGAAGGGGCGGAGAAGAGCAGCAAGAAAAGGCAAGGCAAGTCGGTCGGACTACCTCACTGTCCATTACGTCATTAAATCTGTTGGCAAAGAAAACACCACGAAATTTGTATATGTATGTGTCTTTGTGGGTATACCAAAAAATGTTATGCGTTGCTCTTTGTTTCATTACGGCACAATCAAACAAACATACATCAACTCATATACAAATATCAAAATTCTGTTAATTTGCTTTTTTCGTTCCATTCCCATGCCATTCCAATAGTAATTATGCCTACCCATCCTTGACTGCACTACCTGAGCGCAACTGCCGAACAACAACAAAAATATTTAGTCAACGATTTCGAGCACTATTCTCTCTCTCTCTGCCCATTTTCTGACAAAGAAAATCAATACACTTTCCTACTTAACTAGCAATTTGTGAGCGAATGAAACGACTGCGTATCCTTGCTGCTGACTGAGGGAGAGAGAAAATAGTTTATTTCTATGGTAGTATGTCCTTTTGGTATGTTCGATGGAGTGAGCAAATTCTTGGGCATGCGCATTGGTCAGGTATATGTCGTTAGTAGAGTTCCCCTGCGAATGGTGAATAGAGTAAACTTGTAAAACTAAAACGGCCGATTGAGCGCGCTGGTAAGGGCAACGAAAAATGCAAGAATGACGAAATGTACAATGACGAAATGTGCCGATATTACAATACAGGATAATGGCTGGTGCTGGAAGATATGCTGATTTTCGACTACAACAACAATAGCAGCAGCAACGATAAACAACAAAGCCGAAGGGGATGTAACACGAATAATGAAAAGGCAAAGAACGATAATAGAAAATCAACGGCGTAAGCAGAGGCAGGAGTGGAAGGAGCAGCAGCAGCAACAAAATGAAAACGGGGTTAACTGCGGTTGCTGTGAAACGAAGTTGCGATGTTGCTTGACTGCAAAGGCTGTGGCTGTGAAGGATACGAAAGATATTTGCGCTGATGGATGAACGTATGGATAGTTGGATGAAAGGAAGGATGGGTGAATGGCAGGATGGATGGATGTATGGATGGATGGATGGATGGTTGGGCATGCGATTGCTACAATAACACGACACTACTCTGCGATACTTGTGGGTTGCGGTGGGTTGGATGTAGCGCCACTGGGTGTTAGGTTGACGGCTGTTCCACGATGCGTGTAGGTAGTTGGGGTGTGTGTTCGTTTGTATATTACAATCGCAAATGTACATATGTATGTATGTATGTTGTGTATATTGTGTTTTGCGAATCGAAATTCCAATTTGCATATTTTGATGTTCTGCTCGTTTCATTTCACCCGAAAGAATATATTCATATACATACGAGTACACATTTTGGCACACCATATTTTATACGAATTATATATGAGTACAAACATACATTTTTTGATATTGATAAATAGCGAATGGCGAACAACGAGTTCATGGTATGTCTGCGAAATTTGCCGCTAGTTAAAAGTATAAATACTTATATGTATGTAGCTTGTCATGAAAACTATTTTTAAATATTACAATTAGATTCCATTAAATTTTGTGAAGAAGCTGTGCTCCTTGAAAAAAAAACACGCAAAGAGTTACTCAATAAAATGAAAAAAATAAAAATACTACCTTTAAATTGAATTCCATGTCAATTAAAATAGTTCAATACTTATTCCACAACAAACATCGTTTCTTCTAAATATAAACTCAGATGTTTAAAACATAAAAACTTATAAAACGCTGTCTCTCGTTGTCAAATTTGGTGTAATTTTTCCTTCCAATACTGAAGATAGCAAAGCGTCGAAACTGGATGATCGAAAATCGCTTCAAAATAATTGGCATCTAAAGGTTTGTTTTGTTGTAATTATTTAGTGTACAAATTCTATTTAGTGTACAAATTCTAAATTCCTAGGCAGAATATTTCTTATATAATATTGGTACACACTTCTGAGGAAATAGATATTTAGACAAATGGAATATGGAGAATATTTTGAAAAACAATAAAGCATAGTTTTTAATATATATAACGGGTCATTTTTCTATATTTTTTTGCAAAATTTTCAGGGTTAACCATACAATCTTTTGATAATGATTAAGTCACAATTTGAATCACTATTATTTATCTGGGAAATCGCAATTGGTCATTTAAAATTATGTAAATATAGTTTATATGACGACCGATTTCAGTGCTTTCTGGTTCTATGTATAGTTGGTGATGGGACGACTTTAAAAATCTGATGTGGTAGGGCCAATATTCTCCCCTTTACAAAAAATGAAGGGAATAATGACTCATTTGATTTGAAGGGAGTTTTGGATGGCTAGGTTTCACTCTGAATCGCGGCCATTTGCTAAGCAAGCGGAAATGTGACATTTGACGATATGATATACTCTAAAAATAGAACGCTGCCCAAAAATAACTAAAATGTCCGTGAGATGTAATCATTTTTCTAAAATCAAATACATTTTTTACTAGAAATAGTAGAGAAATAAGCTTATATTATAGAGATAGAGTTCAATTCGCAAATTGGCCAAAAGCATAGAAGCTCAAATGAAAAATCGCTGACACTGAGAAAGAGTAAATGCCCTACGACAAAATGATAAGTTAGATGGTATACGAGTACACAGATATTATAAAACATTTCTTATGTCAATAAAAATATTTACAAATTATTTATTCGTAAAATTATTCTAACAGCTTTTGAAGGACTTCGTAAAATATCGGCTACTGCTATCCACACCAAGTTTTTCCGAGCTTTACTCAAAATATCATATCGCATATGGAAAATGTCGTTAATAAATTTCATTGTGGTTTTCGGTTCAACATTTCCGCGCACTCTGCTAACTGAACGGCAAATCTGTTTGTGCAAGCATAAAGAAATGAGTGGACAAAGCTGACCACAAATCAATATGTTTATATGTAGCTGTTTAAGAGGCCTCTTGTCGCTAACTGAAATTGAAAGCAGCAAATTGTTAATTCTAGTGACTAACCAAACGTATTTCCAATTATGTCACCATACTCATTATTAAGATATCACCCCATTTTTGCTAGATACAATTCTGTAAACATCTGTACTCTTTTCCCATCAATTTCTTCCATATACCGTAATATTCTTCAACTCTTCGTTTGTTCAAAGAGTTGCTTTCGCAATAAAAAAATGCTACATATTTTAAGAATCCTTTATTGCTGTTATTTGTTTGTGCTTTTTAGCTTTTTGAATTCTTGTAAATCATTGTTACAGTCTCAAAATCAAGAATTCTTTTAACATATTCTCTCCCGCTTTACCTTGTTCGAAATTTTCTTTCTTGCATTCTATTTTGCCTTTTCCATCACATACACATGTCGTACACATACCACCACACATCAGCGAGCAAGGATTCATAAAATTTTATTTATATGGAAATTTTCGTCAGCATACAAAATTAAATTGTATTCAAGAATTTTTAGATATTTCACGAATCTTTGTAGCAATCAGTCACTAAATCATGTACATATATGTGAATGTATGTACATATGAGAAGAAGTAGGGAATAAAATCCCGCAAGCTTGCGGGATAGAGGTCATCAATATTGCAGATTCGCGGGATTTGCGGGAATGAATAAAAATCGTAATATTTGCTCGAAATAGTTATATTCAAAGCTGATATGTAAAAAGACGATTTTATGTTGAAATTCTAGGTATCTATTTTTAATAAAGTTGATTTTGTTTATGCGAATATAAATACAGATGAGACCTCAGCTACCCATTCAGTATGAAGACTACGCTCTACTTCATATTCAAATGCGGACGAGGGTTTACAATCTGTTAACAGAGGGGATAAAGGTACATTGCCGTGCATCATAGGTATCAATTCACTGGGTTTCGGTTTGAGATTGTGGCTAAGCGTCGAACTACATTCTCTTAATAAATACTTTGGTTTGAAAAGATATGTATGAATCTTTCTTATTTGCAGGCACAGAATCTTGTTTTAGATATTTAGTTGGATTTTCTAAGAAAAGTAATAACACAATCAACGATGTTCAGCTTTCTGTTCATCCGGCTACATAGGGATGCTAACACTGCGTAACTAAAATTTAAAAAAAACCTGCGGTCATGATTTTGTTAATAGTTTTTATTAAAATTAGTAGCAGGCTTACGAACTGTGTTTTTACTTTTATGGATTGGCTCTAGTTCTTGAGATAAACGAAACTTAAGAAATTAATGAAAAAAAATTATATGACCCAGTTCCAGTTGTATTAATTTAATTATTCCTCAATAAGTTTTGTTATATAAATTATTAAAACAAGTAGTTCGTTGGTTTAAATATTTTATTTCCCTTGCAAGAGAGCAAGGGCAGCCGGTTAAGTCGGGTGAGTTAATACAACTAAACATTAATTCGACGACTTCGCCTAAATACCTGAAAACTCTAACAGTCCCTACCAGCCGCTGCACGTTATCGACTGCGTGACTTGTAAATGCAATTTGACAATTTACTAAATACCCCTGTTTTATATATTTATGGGACAGTCGTGCAAGAAATGCACATTGGATTAGAAAGGTCTGGTCGGTGAGAGAAAATATGGAGGTAGGAAGAGCAAATCTGGTTCATGACCAACTGATAAGCCGAGAAAAAATAATTCTTCGACCACTTCACATCAAGCTTGGGCTAATGAAACAGTTCATCAAAGCCCTTGATAAGACAGGTGACTGTTTCGAATATGTGTGCAAAAAATTTCCAGTCCTTAGTATGGAAAAATTAAAAGCAGGAGTCTTCGATGGTCCTCAAATTCGTACCCTTCTAAAAGACACGGAATTCTTAAACCATACGTCACAAAGTGAATCTGAAGCCTGGCTAAGCTTTGTTAATGTAGGGAAATCATAAATCACCAGACTATACAAAACTAGTATCTGATATGCTTCTTAATTTTCGCAAACTAGGAGCTAAAATGAGCATTAAATTACATTATTTACATAGTCATTTGGACAAATTCCCGGACAACCTAGGCGATTACAGTGAGTAACAAAGAGAACGATTCCACCAGGACATACAAATAATGGAAGAAAGATACCAAGGTCGATGGGACGACCACATGATGGCAGACTACTGCTGGAACTTAATATGGGATTGTCCTGAGCAACGACATCATAGGAGGTCCTACAGCAAAAGTGTTTTGCAATTTTTTTAAATTAATTAATGAAAAGAATATATTTTTTTATTATTTTTAAACAGGCGCGCAATAAAAATATAATTTAAATCCATATTGATATTTTTAATTAGGTTTTTTCGTGAAATATTTAAAAGTCTTTTATCTGAAAAACTAGAGTCAATTCGACAAAACTGATATTATTTTCTTAATCAGTGCCCCCAAATTACCACAAATCGACTTAAAAATCTCCAAACGCAAAATTTTGTTCCGCAGTGTAATCCTCGCATTTTTTCCTTCCAATTTATTTGGCATAAAATGTAGTTTCTACAGTAGCTAACGTTGCATCCTCATGCCCTTAGAGTAAGTTTTGCACTTGCAACATCAATCAATGTTAAACATTCTTCATCAGTGAAAGAAAATGAAGAGAGGGTATCAGTTTAACATCAACAAGTTCTATAAATGTGGACAGTTTGACTTGGTTCTCGTCATCATTGCTGCAAGACTGCTCATGCGTTTTCAACAATCCGCAATGATCTGTAATTTCACGATATTTCCTCTTTTTGAATCAGCTCCCTAATTCAATTTAAAAAAAAACAACACTCACTTCGCAACTTTTTGCAGAGCAAAAGTCAATCGGGTACACAGAGCTAAAAAGTTCACCTACGAGTATAATTAAACAGAACGACGTCTAAAAAAGCTTGGGGGCCAAAGAGAGCGGAGGAGGCAAGATTGTAGAAATTTTCGATAGAAAATCTTCCTAATTTTATTTTGAGTTTTTTCTCAAATTTATTGAAATGGAAAACGGCTGACAACATGCAGATATCTTCTTCTCTATTCAATTGAAGAAATCTCCTTTTTTTTATCTTAAAAATCATATAATGTAAATTAATAAGGATATCTTCTGATTTTTACTACAATATTATTGAATTTGTTAACAAGGAAAACTTTTTACTTTCAAAAGAGCCCCTTTAATTCAAATTATAATTATTTTGTGAATAACATACTTTATATTGTTCTTAGTTTAATGTTATGAGTATTGTTCTTTGAATTTTTCTATTTTCAAAATACAAATTTTTGACAAAGCGAAATCATATAAGGTGAAGTTGATCAAGTAGCTGATCGCATTCGCTTGGTGAATGTAATGCCAAAATGATATGTTTGTTGTAAATCATAATGTCACTGTACGTATAATTTGCTATTGTAAATTTTTATTTTTGTAGTTATAACACCACCTGATATAAATTCGCCTTGATTGTTGATTTACTTATTTATTGTTCAAAAAGTTTTCAATGAATAAAGTTATGATTATTTTTAAAAATAAATATCTTTATTAGATATTGACGCTCTTTTTCCACTCGTTGTTTTTTAAGGCTTAGAAAACAGTGTGATATTTATTTTCAGAAAGTAAGATACTTAAAAAAATTTAGGTGACAATAATTTTAAATTGATAAGATCATCGGGTTTTTTTGTTTAAATTAAGAGGATATTCTAATGAAAGTTAATATTCCCTTCCTTAATTAATTCCGAAGAGGTTTTCATCTTAGGTTTATAGGTTATTTTGTTGAGATTACATTGCAAAGTTAGTTTTGCAGATTATCTGCTTGATTTTATTTAAAATACATACCCACTCATAATAAGACGAGCTGCAAACTGGAAAATGTCATAGAGAACCCACTAAATTTTGTTCTCATTTATAGGGAATTTTATGTGGTATTTTCGCTCTGTGTAGTTTTTATGATCATACAAAATAATCGTTCTTTTCATTTATTTTCTACAGTTTTTTATTCAAATTGCGGTCTTAACTTCGGCTAATATGGTTCATTCCGAAAAAGGTACCTCCAAACGAATCACCTGATAGTCAGCAATGGAAATACAGAGTGAGTGAGAAAAAACATGCTACTTGAAATTTTGGAGCAGTGCAATATACTGAATGTATATATGTATATTTTTTATATATAAAAATTAAGCATTTTTCGATATTTAATAAAATTGTTAAGTAAGAACGTTAGCGGTCTTCATTTGGTACTTATTTAGTATCGGCAAAGAGAAGGTTCTTACCTAAATTTTTAATATGGGTGTCAAACGAGTAGTTTCGCTGAGGAGAAGGTTTGTAACTAGCAATATTTTCACAAGAGAGTTGCCACCTGCTTGAAAAGTCGAATTTAATTCAATGGTACACAAGTTATAAGAAATAGTAAAATAGTGGGTGTCAAACGTGTAATTTCGGCGCAGCGAATGCTTATAGCTAGCTATATTTTGAAGAGAGTTGCCACCTGTTTGGAAAATAAAATTTAATTTATTTATATACAAGCATGTAAAATATTAAAATTGCGAGGCAAACGGTTCGTCTCGGTGTGGAAAAGATTAATTTCTATATTTTTGAGAGGGTTGCCACCTGTTTGAAAAGTTTAATTTAAATTAATTGTACAAAACTTATATGTAAGAGAAACTTAAATGGGTTCCCTGGTTACGTATGCAAGCGAAATTAATAAATTATTGTTAGCAGTACAATGTATGTCGGGTTTTTTAATATGAATATAAAAAGTCAACTGTGGCTGTTGATATTTAATTACTAGAATTGAAAACTATTGAATCAACTGAGCTCAAATTAATAAATATTTTATTTAAAACATATCTTATTTAAGAAATATCGCTAAAACCCATATGTACCGTTTAAATCGATTCGCTTAATTTATATTTGCGGTGGTTTACCGCAATTTCAATATTAGAAAAGGAAGGACTCCGTGAAAAACTATAAGTCTTGAATTTCTTTATTGTTTGGATTCCTTGGTACACTGTCATCGCCAGTATATACAATTTTAGACTGGAATCTCCCAAGTCAATTTCAAGCGGGGCCACTAGCTGCCGGGGCAATAGCTGCTTTTAATTTCATATTTATTTCCATACATAGACAATTTTTTTCAACATTTTTTTTCGAACTTTGCATGTGAAACAGCAATATTGCTGATGATAAAACGGATTTGAAGCTTAATGTCATACAACAAATGATACGAAAAAAATACCTTTTTCCCGTCAATAAAATTACCTTCCGATAAAAAGAATAAGTACATAAGCCTTTTTAATTAATAGTTCAGTTCATATAATAAACGAGACAGAAATATTCAAAAATTGATTAATTGATTTAATCCTACTTATTCGATGAAAAAATTCGAAATTATTAATTGTCGAACTATCGATAGTTTAGTAGGTCTAGCTTATCATACATACAATAATGGTAGGAAACAATTTGCCGAAATAAATACTTTGGGTTTTATTCCAATGATTTTCACAACTGCTAATTGGTAATTAAACTCAAAACTAGTATGTAGACGTTGCTACTTCGTCATTAGGTATGTACATATGTATGTATGTATGCATGTATATTACCTTGGTTTCCAAACTTAACTGCATTCTATAGCAGCCCTGTGGAAGCGATGCACCCGCGAATCATAATGAGCTTAAAATGAAATAATTGATAAAAAGAAGAAATGAAAAAAAACAACAACAACACCAAACGCTGACTAACATCAACGTAGGATACTTAGGGGGTTCGACACTTTGGCGAAACATTGACAAAAACACAAAACGGCAGCGGCGTCACCTTGACCTTGAAACCCACATTTAAAATAATTCACTTTTTAGCGGGAAAATCAAATACCAGACCAGAGAGGTAGTGCGAAGGCGAGGCGGGTGTTAAACAGTCGCATACAGAGCAGAAAATGCCGGTCCATTATCTCATCAACGACCGAACAAAACAAGCCACTGAACCAGTCCCCCCTCATATTGTACATTCGCAATCACCCAAACGACGAAAAGTGCACTCGAATTGTGCCGTTTCCGTGCTGGTCTCATTTGGCGCTACTATCCACTTTCATTACCCCAGCCTTGCAAAGCTTTTTGTGGCAGCCACACCAACGACAACAACATCAACAACCAACTTCATCAGCCGCAAATTCTCTCATTATCTTTTATTCATTTCGTTTCATTCATTCTATTCATTTACTTGCCTCCTCGTTTGCCGGTGCTGCTGCTCCTCTACTCCTGCTGCTCCCGCTACGTTGATATTTCTGTTAGTTGCCACTCGGTGCACATGCCACACTTTGGCTCTCTCATGAATTTTCACTCATCAACGCAGCATCCGCCAGCCAGCACCAATATCAGCATCAGCATCACCAACAGCATCGGCAGGAGTAAAATTTTTAATGGCGAATGAAATTATAAAGTCGTAAGAGAGAAGACAAAAAGGAAGCTGCAATGTAACCAACGAAGATTGTGGAGAATATGAAATAATGAAAGCACAGGAAAAAAATATAAATAAATGCTAATAAATTTTGGCGCCAACTCTTAGCTGAACTACAAATTGTTTTGGTAGTGAAATGAGGGCATGGAAGTAATACACGCTTATTATATGTCCTTGATAAACTTTGAAGGGAAATTTATTAATTAATTTAATTTATTAATTGCAATAAATAAATTAGTTGTTTTCTTATTTTTTTTTTGTTTTTTGGTTTTCACTACGTAAGTCAATTGTTTTCGTTTGATAAGAAGGAATGTCGGGCATTGGAAGCTTATTTGCTACGTAGTAATGCCCAAATGTTTTTGGTCTAAACTAAGAACTGAAGACAGCTGACTTCATTTCTTTAAATGTGAAATTGAAATTGGTGAGAACTCTCATAGTTCCATTGATATCGTGTGGTGGTCTCTTGTTTGGTAAAATGGATTTTCAGCCACAGAAAAAGTTGCAACTTGTTTGAATAATAGCGCAATATGTATATTTTTTCGAAAATAAAATTAGAACATATATAAGAGTTTTCTTTAAAGATACTACCCGGCTGTCTTACTAATTTTCGAAATTATCGCAACCTAGTTTTCTTTTATTAATTAATTTATAGAAGCCAACTGGAATGGCTCTTCAGAAGTGTACGTTTTGCGAAGTCAGACAGAACCTGCAACCTCATTGTTCCGTTCTACAAATATTTTTCATCATCCAGATTATTCTGCGTCAGTGCTATATAACTATGGAACTTATTACCAAATATTATTAAAAATGAACGCAGCACAAGGCGCTTTAAATTGGATTTGATAGATCTAATACCAATGTAATGAAATACTGAATTAAAATTATATTTAGACTTTTCTCACTCTAATCCTTAATGCAATGCAATACTAAATTAAAATTGTGTTTATTTCCAAATGTCGATGTACTTTAAGAGACAATAGTCTTACTTGTGCAAATAAATAAGTAAATTGCATTTAATTAAATTTAATTGAATATAGCTCAGACCATACTTAGGGCCAAGTCGGGATTATATGGGGAGTGGTCGAACCCAGTGAAACGACATTCCTTAATGGCTGTTTTAGAAACATCTGATACGTGGATCGGCGCGTTGTCATGAAGCAACACCACTCCGCGCGACAGTTTTCATTGATAGGAAAGTCTCTTTTTTAATAGAGTATTAGAACTCTATATCCTACCTAGATTTCGTCGCCAGTAACAATTGAGTCTAAAGCTATTTTCATTGGCCTTTATACAAAATATAATAAATAAATGACCTTATTCATATCCAAATATTCAAGTAGGATTCTAAGTACTACTGCTTTTTAAAGTGCAGTTATAACTGTTAACTCCTTATCAAATGTAAAGCGGGAGATTGTCTAAATAGAACATTTAAACATTGATTGATTTCCGCCGTAGTCTTACCGTCTTCCCGTCTTGTATACTCGTACATATACATGACTTCCTTCCCTTATTTACGATTCGTTAGCAAAAATGTATCGAGATTGTAGGGCACTAGCTTTCATTCTCTAGTTTATTGATAGGGCTGCTATCTTCACATCCGATCCTACGTACGATGAGTTGGCCGTTTCTAACCTGATTTCAGACGCTTATCTGGAGGCTTACTGGCTTCCAGAAAGGCTCCAGTCCAGGGTGTATTGCCAATAAAATTACTGGGAGTTGTGGAAATTGATTCTCTTCCGCCGAATCTGACAACTCAATACCAAGTTTTGTGCATTTAAAATTTTTAATCGAAGGTCTCAATTTATTACATTATAAATCCATTTGAAAATAAAATAACTTAATAATGTTTGCTGCGGTTAGGTAACGAAAAGTCCAGTGATTGAATGGAATTTAGGTTTTGTATCGCCCATAAGTCAAATCTGGGTAGGATAGAGACTTTTTGATACAAAGGTATTGCTCTCTTAGTCGATAATTTGTAAGAATTGGCATAAACTTGTAATGAAGTGATAATTGAGAGGTCAAAGTTGCATTTAATTTTAAGAAGCAGCTTAACATTTTTACTGGACACACATTTTTACCGGTAAGGACGTGATATAGAGAAAAACATCCGCCCACAATCATACACTTGTTCAAAAAAACGAAAGAAATTTTCAATTTATGTAGTGAAATTATTTGAAAATGTAGTTAGTTGTACTTAGCATAAAGTTTATTGAGTTAGTTATACTATAACGAATGACTCATAATCGAATTACATATTTACATATGTATGGAGAAAGTAATTGATAGCAATTCACCTGGTAGTGTCAATTGGGTAGCTCCCTAAAGTCTATCTATTTTTATGATTTTAAGTTCTAATTTCGCAGAAGGTTGGTATGTAGTGTAGATGCAAGTAGAAAAAAATTGCCATACAGAGCTAAAAAGTTCACCAATAATTCCAGAGATCGATGTCTAAAAAAGCTTGGTGGCTAAGGAGAGCGAGAGTGGAGAATATGAGAGAAAGAAATGTTTGTTGGAAAATCTTCTTAATTTTAATTTTAATTTCTTCTAAAATTTATTGAAAAGGAAAACGGCTGGAAAAAAGATTACTTTTTGTTTATTAATTTTTATATAATTTTGTCCAAATGCATATATGCAATTGTAAGAAGAAAGCTCGTTGATTTTATGTTAAAAATCATATAAATTAAAAAATTAGGCATATCCATTTTTACTAGAATCTTATTGAAAACTTTTTATTTCTGAAAAAGCCCCTTTTTAATTCAAATTTTGCTTTTCAATACTTATTTTAATTGTTCATACTTGTATTATAAGTAAATATACTAACGTATATAATAATATATAAATATTTAAACTTATTAAATAAAACTTAAATAATTAAATAAAAAACTATTTAAAAAAGCAGTGTGATGTTTATTGTTTAGAAAATAATCTTAATTTAGGTGGCAATTATTTCAAATTGATAAGATCATCGGCTTATTAATATTAAGAGGAGATCCTAGTGAAAATCAAGAATCCATTCTTAATTATATTGAAGAGGTTTTCGTCTTAATTTTACATGCTATCTACTAGATTTTATTGAAAAATGTTTCATCATAATTCTCATGGAAAAGTTTTCCTCTTAGGTTTAGAGATTATCTTCTTCATTTTATTTAAAAGACATATCCAGTCGTAATAAGAAGGGATTTTTAATAGAAAAAACTCATAGAGAATTCCTTTAAATTTTGTTCTGATTTATACAGCATTTTTGGTGGTATTTTCGCTCTGTGGCCAAATGTTTTTTAAAGAGGTTTTCTCATGACCGAAAATCACACCAGCGATTGCATCTCAGGCACATATCGATTGAATGTGTTGCAAAAAAATTTTATTTTTTTCCTTATTGCATTCGAAAAATTTTCAAAAGGCGTTTGCCTAACAGATTGCATCTAAATTTCCCCAACTTTCGGTAAGACATGAACTCGTAAAGATATTTAATTTTTTTTTAACTCATATGCACTAAGTTTTATGCAGACCTGTGTATTAGACATACATATTAAAATAAGCTTCTAATTTATACAAAAAAAAAAAACTCGAAAGAGTTTTTAGAAAATTGTATTAGTGAAATTAGGCAAATGACAAACGTCAGAGATACAACAAATACTGACATGCCATTTTCAGCAAGTTAGTGTTACAAATGATGAATGAAATGGGATGAAGATTGTTCTTCAAACATACGTAGGTATTTACATACATACATACATCCATATGTAGTGTATTGCTGCGGTGCAAAGTTCCCTTGGCTCTAAGAGTATCACTGAAATGTTGGCTATTTGAGGCGTCGGTGCGTGAATTTGCGAATCGCGCTGAATTTCGTGTGTTTGACAAAATGTATGGAGCTAAATGCGAAAATACATATACTCATACATGCGTACATGCACGTGCTGGTCCAACCCCGCAATTCCGCGAAATTTTCCATTTGTACTTTTCGCCTCGCTCGACCTCTGCTGCTGGTAAAAGCGGATAGCTGATTACTGGTACAAGTTTGTATGTATCGAATTTTCACGCTTCCGGCATGTGTGCCAGTTTCCCCGTTTCACTTCAATGCATTGTTGTATTGAAGGAGTTGTTATTTATGGTGGGTGTGAAGTGATGTGATGTGCTGTGTCGCTGATGTGAGTGGTGTGGTGAGAGGGTGTCAATTTGTGACAAGGCAACAAAAATCGAATTTGCAAAATAAATACGCACATGTGTGCCATACATACATACATACGTGTGCACTCATCACACACACACAAAAACACACACATACACGCGTGTATCAATGTGTGTGTTGTGCGCGAAATAAAAATGGCTGCTTGAAAATTTTCAGCGTTCCCCCATCCACCAGCCCACCCCGTACAACACGTTTTCTTTGTAATAAGATATTTTAGTGACTTATGTCATTGCAAGAAAATCCATCAAATGTTAAAAATTGACGACATTTTAAAATATGTATTCATTGCAGGCATACATGTGAACATTCACTCATACTACTTTGCTTTCATACATATGTATTGTTGTTGTTGTCGGTGTCTGTTTTTAATGGGATCACACTTCAATTCCATTTGTGATGCCACACAAGTTTACTTACGCAACCATAGTACATATTTCAATCGCAAATTAATGAGATGTGAGTGCGTGCATCCCACCTGACACACTCGCGCTCTGACACACGAGCTGACAATATCGGGAATATATTCCTACCTTCAGTTGGAGAGGCGCGCGGTTGCCAGAATCTTTAAAACAAAGTTGGCAAAAATTGTTTAAAAAGTTACCAAAATTTTCAAAGCACAGCATTATTTATTTATTAAAAACATCATCCAAAAAAATCTACAACGCTAAGTAAAATATTAGTAAGAATTTTATAATGCTTTTGGAAAAATAAAAATTATAATGGCGCAAAATTAGGGATGGTGGTGTTTTTTTGGTTTGTTGGACACTTTTTGCGCTACCATTTTAACATTTCTCAATTCTTATCAATGCTTTTGTATCCTTCTGTTATGTTTGTTCTCAGACCAGAGATCAAGATTAATAATTATTTGACTGTTGAGTTTTGAAAATGCCATCCTAATTTTGATAAGAACCATACAAGTTTTTTTTGGATTATAATTATGCGTCAGACAATTTTTTTGAGTCCATGATATTTATTATTTTGAAACTTTATTCATAGACTTATACTATATACTATGTCTTTGCATAATATTTGAGATTTATATTATACAAGCATTTGCATCATAATTATGACTAAGAAAACTTTTCTTAAGTTTTAAAAAACGGAACTTGTTCGGTACCCAATCCCGAAATGGTTCTAAAAGAGGCTCATCCTTCTCAAAAATTTTTTCTTACTCATAATTATTGCGAGAAGATTTTTATTACATATATACATATCAAAATAAAAGTCTTTGAAAACTTCAACAAGTTTATCTCGCTGATAATTATTACGAAAATATTTTTAAAATATAAATCTTTGAATAATAATTATAGTTTACAAGAAAAATTTGTATCTTATGTATCTTATTTGTATATGGATTGTTTCAACGGTTGTCTCTTGTGTAGTTAGCATAATAATTTTCCCTGAAATGGGTACCGCAATTTCTTTCATTTTCTATAGACCTTGATTTTTGTTAAGACATATGTATTGTATGAAAATTTTCGACAGATAAACAATGCCGTCACCTTAATTTAACTTGAATATTAGTGTAAGTTTTAGAATTTTGCACTAAACTTGCATTCGAATCGATTTTAATTGCGAAAGTAGGAGTTTTAGCAAAAATTTCACAAGGTTTTTTTAAAGCAACTAAAATTTCTGTCTGCTCGATTAATACAAAAATGGAGGGCATAAATTCCATGTTTCAATCTAACATAAGCTACAGGTAATGTGCCACGGTGTGAGAAAGTGCTAAACTTAAAAAGTTTATTGTGCGAGAGCAATTAGAAAAATCTATGCAAAATTTATCAATGTATCCAATAAAATAAATACGAAATTCCAAGAAGATCTGTCAATAAGTTTGCTTTTTGGCAGCCATTCGAAGCAAACAACTTTTGAATTTTGTGATAAATGGGAATATTAATATTATTTTTTACACAAGAAAACGGCTGCAGAAATAAAATCGAAGCAATTAGAGTGATTTAAACAAGTGGATGGAGGAGATTTTCGTTGTGGTCGTTAAACGATCGAAGAGCGAAAGTGACCGAGATAGCTGGCATGGTGAAGATCTCAACAGATCGTGTGCACAACGCCTTGCACGAAAAATTGGGTATGAAGAAGCTATCCGCAAGATGTACTCAGACTTAGGCTACGAATTGATTCCTCATCCTCCGAGTTCTCCAGATTTGGTTCCCTAGGACTATTATCTTATTCCAAACTTGAAAAAATCGCTCGGTGGTAAGAGATTTTTATAAAAATAAGGAAGTTGAATTGGAAACTGAGGCCTATTTTCGAGACTTTGACCCAGCCTATTTTTTGGAGGACACCAAAAAGTTGAAACATCATTGGAATTTAGCTAAAAGGGCTCTACTTATTACTATCACTAGTAGTAGTTATTTAAAAAAATAAAACACCATACTAATAATTCTAATAACGAAACATTTTTTGTCTTAAAGGGGATGGTTTCAGTACAAAGCGTGATAAAGAATAGAAAATCTGATCATGTTGAAATTTATCATATTTAAAAAAATTAAATTAATAACATTTATCGAACTTTTAGAAAATTTGTTTGGTAAGCAGTTTTATAGCCCATTCAATTTTAGTAGAACAAAGTCCGGGCAGCGTCGAAAAAAATTCTAAAATTCTTTAAAAGTGACAAAAAACGCTTAAAATTTATATTTTATTTTCATAATATATAATTAGGTTTATTTTTCTTAAGCTTCAAATAAAAGTATATAATTATGAAAAATGTATTGAAATATTAGAAACAATACGGTCAAAAATATACGTAATGCTACTGGGTGCTTCCATATCAGATTTGCAGTCGATGTTGCAGATTACGATGGGATATTTTTTTTTTTACACTTTTGCAATGGTAAATTGACATTTATTTTCATATTACGCCCGAAAAATTTTTTGGAGGATTTAAGATTTTTTAAATTTTTAATGAACTGCAACTCTTTCCATGACAGTGCTATTTTACAGCGCCAATAACTCGAGAACCGTACATCGTAGAAAAAAGTTACTTATAGATAAAGTTAGGCTTTTTTATTCTACTTTGCAATGATATATTGTAAATAATTCGTTTAAACAATTTTTTACCGCGAAAGGTATAGATACTTTAGAAGTATTTGTCGCAAATTGATTTTTCTCAAATTTGGGCAATTTTGAATTTCTTTTTTTCTTCTCAACGATTTCTATATAATCTACCGAAAAATATTTTAAAATATTATTTTAGAATCAGAAGTAGATTTTGTGTTATAGCTTTTAAAATAAACTCATACACGGTCCGCGCACTTACTCCCAGGGCGTACGTCTACCGTATTTATAAATGGCTTAGTAGTTGAATAAATATAAAAAGTGCAAATTTATCATTTATGTAAAGTCTCTCTATCTCCAAAAAAATATTGCTTGGCAAGCAACTTTCAGCTCTTACTCCAATAACATTCTTTGTTGGCAAACACCAAGCGAGCATTCCAAGTTATTTTGTAATAACACTGTCTGCGTTTAATTACTAAGTGTTTTTTTCGCAGAACAAAAAATTAAATTTCTTATCAGAAAATTAACCAATTGGATGTCAAAGTTACCAGAGGGGAAAATGTTACCAATTTTGATAAATAATTATCAAAGTGGCAACTGTGTTTGGAGATGCTTGCAGCAGTTGCCATTTTGTCAGTTTCTTTTATCGGCCACACATGTGGACGCGAATATGTAGGTGTGAATTTATTTGTATGGGTGTACAGGGTATTTACATATATCCCTCACCATTAATATGAGACCCGCTCGCTGAAAGCTAACATTTTGCCAACGGAATTATTCAATTCATCACTGCATCGATGTACAAATATAGTCACGATATATTTACATACTATATATGGATGCGTGAATATATTCATGTGTGCGTCTCAAAATCGTATTTCCAAATTGAATTTTAATTTTTTGTTCAAGACATCTTCTAACCAACGACTGGGACGGGACTACTTTATTCACGGCAACACAAGATACAATATGACAAAATGTCAAGCCAAGACGCAACAAATGGAAAAGGCAAAAAGGTATCAAAGTAATTGAGTTGAATGCCATTTGCGAAATGCAAATGGAGACTCAATTTAAACGAAAGTGTTGAGAGACTGCCTACAAAACATACCGCGTACACACACAATATACTTATACATATACATACATATATATTGAATAATATGTTATCTATGTACAGACATCAATTTACAATCAAAGAAAATAGAAATATCGAATTAGGATTGGACAGGTGCACATCTTTTAACTTTTGTGATTCTCATCATGACTTTGTCAAAATAAAATATTTTGTGATAATACGATTTTTAGATTACACTTAGTGTTTATAAAGGGAACTAATTGGTTAAAACCCGGATATACAATGTAGTATAAAGATTAACTCTGTTAAGAGTTGGGGGTTTCGTAATCAAATTTAGCAGATATAATTGTTAAATACTTTTTGTTTTTATATTGATTTTTATTTGCCATCGTCTTCAGTATACGGTTTATAAAATAAATGAGACAAAAATCAAATATGAGAATCAAAATTTTATATAGCCAAAAATTTTAAATCAAATCATAACTATTATTTTTGATCGAGTATACAAAAATCGCAAAATAAGGAGCAACTTATCATATTAATAAAATTGAAATCGTATAAAACCACCAGATAATAATCTGCTTAATAATAATCACGTCAGATATCCTTAGTAACTATATGCCAAAAGGGCCAAGGTCAATGCGTGTTGAAGTTTTGTGTTACACAACATATTTTGAATGCCTTTTTTTATCTGAGGTAATCAAAATATTAAAAGAAAATTAACAAACTACATTAATCTAAATTAATATTTCTTGCTATTGTTTAGTAGAATTCGGATAAGGCTAACAAATAGTTTTGGAATATCTTCATAGAATAAAACTGAAAGTTTCAAAACAAATCCATTAAGCCATATTGCCCAGAATAAAAATTAAATGAGTTAGAGCGGTTAAAAATTGCAAATTTTGAACATTAAATAGTGTGAAAAAATCTTTCCATAAACACAATATATGAGACATGCCCCTTAACCTTGAAAAAAAGCTACAATAATTCAAAATTGCCGAATGCAAAAATTCGTCACTAGGTGCGACTATAAGCTCTGAAAATGTCAAATAGCGAAATTTCTACCTAGAGTGAGAGTAAAAACCATGACTTATTAATTATGACTTTTTTTCAAAAGAGTCAATAAATAATTGTTATTTTTCCACCGATATATTTTCAGTCAAAAATAAAAGTTAAAATTTGACTTTTATTTTTTCAGTCAAATATAAAATTTAAAATTTGACTTTTATTTTTTCGGTCAAATATAAAAGTTAAAATTTGACTTTTATTTTTTCGGTCAAATATAAAAGTTAATATTTGACTTTAATTTTTTCAGTCAAAGAAAAAAGTTAAAATCTGACTTTTATTTTTTCGATCGAAAATAAAAGTTAAAATTTTATTGCTAATCTATTTGAATGTAACTGTTTAAGATAAAAACATTTTGTTGCTACGTATAAACAAGACATTTGTCATTTGTTGTATAACTTAAACCTTAAAATAAAGAAATTAAATTATTGTCTAGGAAATATATTTACAGAAGACGGAAAATTGCAATTAAAAGGAAGTGAGTTTTTTACTTTGATTTTTTTTTTATTAAAACATATTGTATTGTAATATGTAAACTGCTATTTTTGACCGAAAAATTTAAACTAAAATTTTAACTGTTATTTTTCACCGAAAAAATAAAAGTCAAATTTTAACTTTTATTTTTGACTAAAAATATATCAGTAAAAAAATAACGGTTAATTGCTGACTTTTTTGTAAGAAGTCAAAAAAATATAAATCATATAGGATTAGCATTCCTTGGCTAACAAGCATCACATTGGTATATACAAATGTTAAAAAAAACCAATTCATTCCAGCTAACTTTTTAAATTGAAATTTCGAAAATAACTATTATTTTCGATCCCTGGTAAAAACAGATCACAATTCGAAACGTACGCAAACCAAAATTTTTAAATTGAACATTAATTTAATTTCATTCAAATGCTGTGAAATGATTAAAATTTACCCTTTACTTTTACTTTTACTTTTTACTTTACTTTTTTTTTAAAGTTCGGGTAAAATCCTGGAACTTCATTCTCCAAAAAACATAAGTTCATGGAGTGCAGTAACCTAACTATAACTTACGTTTTCTTCTATAACTCACTACTTTTGTCGGTACCTACATATATATTTGGATAAGTTTGAAAGTTTTGTGAATATTTGTCTGATTTAAAAACAAAAGAAAATATATATGGAGGGTTTTTTATCCCCGTAATCATAAATAGTTTTGATATTCATATTATTGGAACATGTCTTCCCCGTTTGAAGCAATTTGCAGATATAGGATTAGATCTACGCAGACTTTGGTTTTAAAAATTTATTTGCCGCTAGTAGTTGTACGAAAATATGTCAGCTTTAAAAAAGAGATAGGTAGAGTGATGAATAAATCGAGGATGCCACAAAACTCCAAGCTGGCATTGATCCATTTAAAACCACTCAAAACCTATTGTATTTTCACATAATAACACCGTACTGCAGAATACAAAACGTCCATTTTTATTGACACTTATTATTTCCCAAAATTTCTTGACTTCTGATGTGGCTTGAATTTTCCACATTCTCTTGTAAACTGACGCCTTGAATTTGAACATCATAGCCACGCTTCCTCATTATCCTCCTCCTCATTGCCACTCTCTTATTGTTCTTATAAGTAGTTTTGTTTCATTTTTGAAAGTTTTGTGGGTTTGAGTTTGCTTCGAAGGCACGAAAATTATTAGTTTACGCAAATACGTAAGGAATGTGAAAAACGTAAAAATCAACTGAGGACTTTATAATACTCCTCTTCATCTTCACCAATATATTGTTTAATATTTAGTATATTCGAACCATTTCATTAATTTTAAGATTTTATGATTCGGAACGAACTTAATTTAAAGATAAAATACATACCACGCCAAAGTTTGCTGGCCTGTCTTTGTGTAAAATTTTTATTTTATTTTACTTTATTAAAAGGGGTTCAAAAAAGAAACAAATGGGGTTTGGACGTTTTGAATTCAAAATTTGAAAATAAACTGGAGCATGTTATATAGTTTGACGATTACATTCTTTTATTAATTAATATATATGAGGTTTTTCTAATATTATAGATTATTGAGTATATCTGAATGAAAAAAGGATACTGTGGGAGTTTAGCGAGATATGTTGTCGGACTGTCCAAGCGGTGGTTTTTGGAACTTTGTTGAATTGTAATATTTCAAACCAATACTACATTAAAAATGATTCAATTTCAAACTTCAAAATTTCAGCTCTTCTCCGAAAAAGTTTCATACATATATGTAAATTATTAGGTACTCATTTATACATTGCTGTAGAATAAGTTAACAACATTCATGATATTCTTTACTTACGTAAATCCATATAGTAAAGAATACGGTCAATAAGGCTGCCATATTTGCAGTTTAATACACTAATATCTTACATATATTTTCTCATTCAAAACTAACCTATGATTTCTGCGTGATAGCCGCCTGAATAAAATATTCATTTCTTTGTAGTACAAAATTGAAAGCATGAAATTTTCAACATAAAAGAAAGAAGTGTTCTCAACGAGAAATACACACAATACGAATCATCGAATCGAAATGCGAATCAGACTAGAAATTTTGCTTGATTGAATTGAATTGAATGATATTGTAATTGAAATTTGTGGAAAACTCAAAGGTGTACAAATCTAAACTCGTTTATGTAAAATCCCTGTCTGCTGGTTTTTCGCAATGACATTTAAATGTCGGAAAGAAGATACACATGCTATATATATATATACACATATGTACATGTGTATATTGTATATTCATCCTAGCCCATCGATATGTACATATCTTTTCTTTCAATACACGCGTGAGTTTGTTGTGGCATGTGGCGAACATATATTTAGCAAAATTTTGTTAAAAATTCTTACCAAAAGCTTTCGCTTTGCAATCATGTGTAGTATTCTTAACTGTACATATATGCATATCAAAAAGCATTACCAAGCGGCAGCAATCAAGCACACAGGTATGCATGTAAGTATGTATGTGTGTACACATACATATATACAACATTTCGCACAAAAAGGAGTGCATGTCAATGTTTATAGTCCCGTCACTATAGCAAAGCAAACTCTATGTATTGTGGCACTCTTCATCCCTGTCTTTGGTTTTCTTTATTTTTGTGTGTGCGTGTTTTCTTTTTTACCAGAATCGAGGGTCGAATGTCAATTGATTTGAGTTTGCCATTTTCGTTCATTGCTCCGCTTTTCGTTTCATTTTATACCCATTCTTATTTATTTGGTATTTTTCCGGTGAAAATGTCAAAAATAAAATTGAAATGGCGGTCGTCTTTGTGGCAAAAAACTAAAAAACAAAAAAGGATCAGCATGTTGCGGAGGGCAAAGTACCTTTGGCAGGTAACCAAATCATTCGATTTGTATATTTCTTGTGGTTTTGTTAATGCATTCGCAGTAGGAGTACCCCCGTCTAGCTCATTGCGACGCATGACAAAAAAGTAAATATACATAGTGCTGTTTTTTTATATGTATACTACAAGTTAAATTAAAATAAATCAGAAAGTTCACTTACCGTAACTAACGGATGAAATAGGTAACTTACATTTATGTATATGATTAAGAAAAAACTGTTAAACCTCAATATAACCCCACTGAGGCTAAGTTCATTTTTCTATAGAAATAAATATAAATAGATGGAGATAAAGGAATACTTATGTGATTAGCAAATAATTACCTTTTCTAATTTGATATTTTCTATATGTAGATATGGGGAGGTACATTCAGTATTGCGGGGAATACATCTATCCTACTCCAATATTCTTTTTGGATGTATTAGTCTATGCTAAGTTTAATTCTTCTTATTTACTATACATTTTCTTCGGTTCTTCCTATAAGAAACTTCACCTGAAAGCTTTTAATAAAATGTACTGAGTCAGAATACATTCAGTATTGATTTTTAAATATAAGAGCTAGTTTTAAACCAAGTACGTTATTCCTAATTTACTCTGCAGTTCTGTAGCCACAGGGTTGATTAGTTCTGTTAATAAAGGGAAAAATTTAAGATATTGAAAATATATTTTCATTTTATGTGTGCTCCACATTACGATTCGGTTTGAAAAGAAAATTTGATGCAGTTCCGACGCGTTTTGGTGGAGGTGTTCTTGCTTCCGACTGAGTTTTTGGGAGATTTCGAATCATTTTCGAATCTTTTTCATTACGAGTCGATAATCCCTTTGAACGGCTGTTGTCAATATATTTGTTGAAAAAATTAATAATGCTGTTTGGATGTACTGAAACAACTAAAATCATTTGCTGAGATTACGCATGGGCACTTAATTAATGAAAAACTGTAATTCAAATAAAATATTTCCGCAAAACGCACTAAATTAATAGCACCAATGTGTTTGTATAATGTTTTTAAAACATTTACTATGAATCGAACGAATATCAAACGAATAATAAATACTTCGAATCTGAAAAACTAAGTTTGAATAACATTTGTGAAGCATGGCAATATGCAACTTTTCGAAGAGTATTGCGCATGCGCTGAAGTTGAATCAAGAACAGGTAGGTTTCATGCTGATCATTTCCCTTGTGTTTATCTAAGTAGTTTTTAAATAGAAATTTTCTGATTTATCAAACTAATTGAATACAGATTAGAGCAATAAATAAATATGAATCATTCGAATAATATGAACTTTTGAATAAAAAAGGTTCGGGTGACAAACAACATATATATTTGGGTTTAATTTGCCAATTACTTTTCATTCCGACTAGTCAAAGGCAACACTTTTTAAGCCGAAAATAATTTGTTGGCATCGAGTCCAAGAACACCAACCGATTTCGATTCCGAAAAATTTGATCGGGTTCGGAATAGGAATCGAAATGCAGAGTAGGCTTGAATATCTCCTCTTTGTTTAATTTACGATCACTTAATAAAGCCTTAGTGTCAGCAAAAATCAAGTAACAGTATTCCAAAATGTATCGTCAAGTTTAGCTATGGGAAAGTATTTTTTTGTTCGATTATTATCGATAAAATTGAGAGCCGACAACGATTTGTTATTAATTTATGATAAAATACATACTTACTATCTAAATTACAGTACCACCGTGTGTAGCGAGGGCTGTTGTTGTTGTTGCTATTGTAGCGGTTACTCAGACCCTGCAATATTGGTTCAACCATGGTCGTTATCATCAAACTCATCTCAAACGCATTCCCAAGACAGCCGGTTCTATGTACCGGAATGACTCGGGTTTTACCCGGCCAAAGGCTGTTGTTTCGGCGATCTAACCCTGTTTAGATCGGCGCATACATTCATAGCGAGGGCTCGCTTCACTTGGTGTGCCCGCATTCAAATCCTGGCCGGGAAAAGTAACATCAAAAATCATAGAAAATTTTTTTCTAATAGCGGTCGCCCCTCGACACACAATGGAAAAACTCCTCGTGCAATTCTGCCATGAAAAAACGGCGAATACCGTAGACGATGGAACGATGAGCGGTAAGAACTTTACCGCGACATAGGCAAAGTCCAGCGAATTAAAATTCAGCGGCTACGTGGGCTAGGACATGTCGTGCGAATGGACGAAAACGCTCTAGCCCTGAAAGTATTCAATGTGGTACCAGGGGGTGGCAGTTGAGGAAGAGGGCGACCTCCACTGCGTTCGAAGGACCAGGTGGAAAGAGACTTGACGTCACTTGGTATTTCCTTGTGGTACCAGTTAGCAAGAAGAAGGCGATTAGCGGTTATAGCGCCAATTAAGTAAGTAAGTTATAATAGAATTGCATCGTAAATTCCCCAATAAGCTAATCTCAAGAAACTCCACATTCTTTTGACCCCCAAGGTCTTCTACCCTTATTGTATTTTCTGTTGCATAGGCGAAGTTTAGAAAACAAAACCAACAAATTTTAACGATTTAAAATAATCCGTTCGAACGATAATTAAGGCGATTTTCGCTGCAACCCTCCATGCAGGTAGATGGCGCAGCGATTGTGGAGGACATTTAAATTCTATTACTTTTAAAATCAGTTAAGAATAAAATCAAATAAAAATGTTTTATTTCTCAAATAAGTTATGCGAGGTTCTTAATGCAGCAATAATCATCAGATATCCTGTAAATATTACTTTTGACTAGAGAACGTCCGAACTTCGAGACCATGTTCGGCAACAAAAGTCCAATGCATTTACATAAATATAATTTTTTACTAAGATGGCCTTCTAAACTACAAGCATGTGTACTAGATCGTTTAATATTCACGATTTATTTTAGCAAACAATTTGCATGCCTTTGAGGGAGGGAGGCTATTCACAAAAACTTTCCAATAAGACCAATACAAAGGCATACGTGTAAAAAAAGTGAAAACCGGAAGCAAGCAAAGATATTAGAAATATAACAAAGAAGTCAAAGTAAAAAGTTTCACCAATATCTCAGAAAACCAACAACATTGGTCGGCTGGTTGGTTGGTGAAATCAAGGCAATAAAGAATTAGTTTGCATGTGGTGATCAAATATGTACACACTAAAGCACATATGTACATATACACACACACACACACACATATTTATATGTTGATGTTCTCGCATGCTCTATTTATGTGCAAATGTGTTCATATAAGTATTTAAAATGCAAAAAATGGTAGCAAAGTGAAGCGTACTTACACACGACTACAAAAACACAGAAGTGGAAAGTAATCCGGAAACTTGGAAACTTTTAAGTACTACCAGAGAGGGGCCTCATGCATCAATTGTTATTGTGGCTCACCATCAGCTTCCAGTTTGCCATTTTTGTTTTTTTTTTTCGTTTTTTGTATGCTGAGCTCCTACATGGATCAAAACATTCGTGTATGCTCTGAAGTAATGTGGCGGCCGCCACTTTGAGTAAAGCTTTGGCAGAAAACTTTATACAATGCACAAAGGCAAAGTGCTGTTTTACCATTGCACTAAGTGTTATTATTAACTTCATGGTAAATGCAGCGTACGCGCAATGCAAAGCCAAAGCGCCGTAGAGCCCTTTACAGACCATCGAAATGTTGGCGTTCTACATTCAGAACAATAGGAATGCGTGTTGTTTACCTACATATGTATGTACATACCTACTCGTGGAAATCTACGCATGAATGCATGCACGAGAGTTTATTGGCTAAAATGAGCTGTACTTGTACGGAATTTCATTATTTCGTAAAATTTCTTTTTACTTTCAGAAAGTTTAGTTTTCGTTTTCTGTATACAAATTTATTAAATAGTTAACTGCTCTCAAAAGTACTAAAGTTGAGAAAGCCAACTTTAAAAATTTAGCTATACTCGTTTTTTTCATATTGGCCGTTACTGGTTTTCGACACACTAGCCTGTGGTCGAATTACGTCTTCCGTGTTACGTAAAAGTGAATATTTGGTATTACACGAAAAGTGAACGTATCAAAAACATATGTATATCGTAATTTGGAATTATGAGTTCAGTGAACGTAGCTTATTTAGCGTAAACGTAAAAATTTTCATACGATTGCAAGACGCCTTTGGTATTCCAAATTTGTACTAAAAATTTTATTGAGCATTTAAAGTAAGTATTATTGCATATGTATGTAGTATATATGTATAATATTATATATACTACAAAAACTGTGAAACTGTAAAAGAAAAAACTGAAACTTTTATTTACAGACAAACGAAACTAAACACATCATAGAAGACGAAAAGAAAAAAAAAAATAAAGTAAAAAGTGACGAAATAAATAAAAAAATAGATATTTTTCTAAAAAAATCGTTTTTATATCCAAGGACAGTTCAATAAACTTAATCAGTAGCAGAAAAGCATTTTCATGAAGAAGCATTCTCATTTGGCAAAAAATGTGCTGCCAAATTGTGCGAAGGCAAAGCAACCGCTTTAAGACTTTCCAAATAAAATAATATCTAGGCATCCATTTTATTTAAAATGTTTTATAATTTTTTGTGTATAAACATTGAAATGACATTTTCTTGTCAGAGTTTCTATTATAATTCTTTTAGAATCTAAAGTACCTTGTGACTCAATACGATACGACGGTAAACGTATCTCGTAATTCAAATATTATCGTACATACGATCTATCACGCAAAATATAGTTATGCGATTGCCGTTTCGTTCACGGAACACGTAATTCGACTCCGGGAAAAAGCAAACAGTCAGCGTACACTCGTCTTGGCTCTCGCATCACCCTTGATAATTACAATTTTGAAAAAGTGGGGGACTTTGATTATCTGGGAACCAGCATTACGAATTCGATTTTTGAAAAATTTGCTTTGGTGACGGTGACAGACATTTTCTTCGACACAAAAGTAAATTTTAGTGACGCATTATATGGAGGAAAATCTACAATGCATCTTCAAAGAAAATATCAAAAATCAAGCCAAATTGCAAGTCACTTGAAACTTGATATTTGTTACACTAAAAATTTTGTAAAATGAATTAAAAAAATTAAAATTTTGATCTTTTAATTTTTATACCTTTTCTAAAAAGTTTGTGACTTTTATTGCTATGGTTCATATTATGCAATCAGTTAAAAAGTTATTGAAAATAAATTAGCTAACATAAGTGGCAAACGGTATTATATTGACTTTTTTTGCTTATGATATGGACAACACTGTAAATATGTCTATATGTGTATAACATGTGAAGCGAAACCAGATTATTACAGGCTCATGCGAGTTATGAAAAAAATCACAATTGTTTGGAATAATTACGAGCTTTACAGAAAAATGATTTTATGTGTTTTAGTATTATTTAAGTAAAATAAAGTTTTCATTGCAGTAATTATTTTATACTTTTTAGATGATTCTTAAAATTCAAAACACTTGACCATTTACATAATTAAGAATTTATATTTTCATATATTCAGCATACGTTCGGGAAATAATTTTTGGCACAGTAATTTTTCTTAATATTTACAATGCTTAAATATGAAAATATAGCTCATTTCATAACAAAACAATCTGCAAATTTAAACAAAATATTATCAAAATCTCGAATGTTTTAATCAGGAGTTCTTGAGTGCATCCAATTTAAATATAATAAGAAACTAGTTTTAAATTTAAAAAAATTGCTGATGGTTGTCGACAATTTTGTTTAGTTTATAAAAATAGTCTTTCAGAAACATTATCTCAGTTGATAAAATGTATAATCTTAAACGGTCTACATAAACATTTGAGAAAACCATACTATTAAGATTTGTGAAAAAATTGGGACTTGAATGAGAAGTAAAGGGGGACAAAATACTTTCTTTCTTGTACCCAATAAGTCGAAATCGGTCATGTTATTAAAATTTTTGCTTAAACGAATCTTCCAAAAAGGTTCAAAAGAGCACCACAAATTTTACTATTCGGATCTGTTGAAATCTCTTTAATATTTGTATGCAGGCTGTTTAAGCTTAAACAGTTATATCATATATATAAACATTTTTATCTATAAAACAAATACCATATTTGTAGGTAATCTGAAATCAATCCAGCTCACGTATTGTATCTTAATATTTTTCCGAAATATTTTGTGGATATCTGAAAATAATATAAATTTTATAGTTCCGATGAAAAGCTAATACCGAGTTTTCTGAAAATTGATACATCCTAATATACATACATACATATGTTAATCAATGAGTCAGATCTTCTACCCCGCTCATTTCGCGTATTAATCAAGCCCACACCTATTTGTCTTAATATGTATAGTGAATTTCATTACTAGTATACATATCTTCACCACGTATTGGCAACTTTTGAATATTAATATTTCTTTACTTGATTTATATAATTTTTGAGGTAACACTTCTTTAGCGGCAGTGATTTTTTATATCCCGACACGAAAGTCGCCGCAGAGTCGCTTTACTATTTCCTACCACTATATTTACTAAGTTCAACCACTATTGTTATTAACGCTACTACTAATTTCTACCACTAATTTTAATAATTTCTACCACTATTCTTACATACTTTTACCACTATTTTTACTAATGCTGCTACTATGACTAGTTTTTATTAATTTCTTCCACTATTGTTACTAATTTCTACCACTATTTTCTCTAATTTTTCCCATTATTTTTTATTAGTTTGTTCCACTGCTTTTACTAACTTCTACCACTATTTTCACTACTTTTTACCACTATTTTTACTAATTTCTTGCACCACTTTCAGTAATGACACTACTTATTACTACCACTATTTTAACAAATTCCTACCACTATTTTCACTACATCTGCCACTATTTTTTCTGATTTCTCCCATTATTTTTACTAATTTGTTCCATTGCTTTTACTAACTTCTACCACTATTTTTAGTAATTTCTACCGCTATTTTCACCACTGTCTACCACTATTTTTACTAATGCTACTACTACTTTCTACGACCACATTTATTAATTTCTACTACCATAAAGAAGTTTTACTTCTGGCCCGCACACTTTTTTTTACAAAAACATAGTTAGTTGTACAACAAAAACAGTTCAAATCCAATTTTCAAAAATTTTGCATCCGAATTTTTGCTTACGCGGTTGTGTAGCCATTCAATTTTAGTATAACAAAGTTCACGCTTGAAGTACCTGCAGTCCGAATAGAAAAATACTTTTATTTTTATTGTGTTAACATTAGTTTTAAATTCAAATTTTTTAAGCTTCTTATTTGAGGCATCAGCTCACTGAGTTTTTTCGCAGCTTTAAGTATAATATTGCTAAGGTTTTACCACCACGCTTTTTTTATTTATTTCTCCGCAACAAATCCTGCAATAGACTTTTTTTTTTATAATTTGTTCACCCTCAGCGCTAATTTTCATGTTCCAAGCCTTTTCAATTTATGCCGACGAAGCAGCAAACCGTGTCATTAGGTGCGTTAAAAATTAATTATTTAAACTTCTTTCGTTCATTAAAGCAAACAATTTTTACACTTAATATTTTTCTTTAACTGTTATGCAAAAAGCGGTTCATTAATGCAACAGATAACGACCTAGGTAGTATATATTTAGATATGTATATTAGAAACGCCTGGGTAATAATTGAGTAAATAGCTATAAAGCCTTTCATTTAAATTTCCGCACAATAATCAACGATTCGCAATGCTCCGATGCGTGTTTTGATGCAATTGAAGAAAACTGCATTTAAAGCACATTTTGTGTTCATCAATGAGGACATAAATATGTGCAGATATAGACACACACACATCACCATCATACGTATGTTTAAATGTAGATCAGCTGGTGCTAATTAACTTTTATTACACGACATTTATGTGTTATTTCGCCCGACAGAATGCTAACTATTTGTGTAAATAAATTTTTATAGCAACACTAAAATTACTAAGTTTAACTTGTTTTTTTTTTTGTTTATGAACTATCGTATCAGAGTTTAAATTCTCGCGGCGAATGTACATATGTATATCGTTAACCGTTAGCGAAATTTGACTAAATCAGCGATCCGTACGCGCCCATGCTGGCATGGCATTTAATCAAACGGCATCACAAAATTTCGCCTGTCTGCAGAAACCCCTGTGACGCATCTGTTACCCAATTATCCAGCTTCGTCTGTTTCATTGCTCGCTAACACCGGTGATCATTCGTGCATTTTTACTCATGCAAATCGTCATAAATTTTAATTTATTCAGAAAAAAAAAATAAACGAACCAAATCCTCCACACTGCTTAGAGACAAGGAAAAATTGCGCAGAAGGGTTGCGTCAGGTAAAAGCGCCTGCGCACACGCATACGATACATACGTATATACTGAGCTATTGCTGTGTTGCGATATTCGACGTGTTTGCTGTTTTGCTGTATGCGTGATCGGATGTCTGCTTTTTGGGCGTTTACTCGCGCATAAATTATGAGCTATGTATGTATGTGTGTATGTTGGTATCCCTTCCTCATCGAAAATAATTTGATGCCTTGGCATGGAAGCGCGTCTGGGTCACGTAGTATTAACATCAATCGACATTGAAATTTGCATGATACAATATTTAATATTTTATTATTGTCTAAAATCCATAGACTATTGTGCGCTGCCTGCCATAAGGATTATGTAGGAAGGAAGAAAGGTGTGGATTTTGAAATGCTAAATAAGCCATCTTTGATTGATCATTCACAATTTGTAAGGTTTAGCGCTTGTAAATAAGTGAAAGCGTAGTATTTTTCTTTCTACTCCTTTACCTAAACGGCCATTGAACTTTGTTCTTTCAGTAATTTTTTTATAATTTTCAATAATTTTTGCTTATGTGGTAAGTTTTTAACCGTGAATTTTGGGTTCATGTGTTACTTTTGCTTGTACCGTGATTTTGATGGTGAGGTTTTCGATACCCAAGTTCACTAGGGTATTAAAACTTTGTTCACCTAACGGTAGTTTGTAACAGCATAAAGCAATCGAGATAGATAAATATATATATATGTATATACCAAAATTTTTAGAATTAATAGCGAAATTTATTAAGCCATGCAACTCGAGTAAATATTGAGCTATCTCAACGACACCTGGTCTACACATTGCCATGGACCCAAGGTACTTTGGTATTGCAAGTGGCCGAAATCGGATAATAACCACGTCTACATAGCGCTATTTTGTGAAAATCCTAAGACCGCGATATTCCAGTAACTATTGAAACCTAGGATAAGGTTGGGAAAAGGAATGCGCGTGTAAATTTTGCTTTGGTAAATGAGCGTGGTCCCACCCACTTTATGAGAAAACGTTGTATCTCCAAAACTACTTAATCAAACTCTACCACTTTCGGTACACATAGGAGCATTGTATTTCAAATCAGTAACCAAAATTTTGAAGATTTTTAAAATCGGACAATAAGCACTCTACCTCTCATATAACGGTAATTTAAAAAAAAAAATCACAAAAAACGCGATATTTAAGTCAGCATTAAAGACGAATTGTCAAATCCAATATAAAGGATCGAACCGCACTAATAAATTCCTTGAATCAAAAAAAAAAAAATAGAAATATGTGTGCCACCTTTAAAATAATTGAATATATCTCCGTAACCATGCTACCAAGGTCTACCAAAATTGGTCCACGCATCATGTTCGTAGTCAATAAGCGAAATTCAAAAATTGTAAAAGTCGAACCAAAACTGTGCCCACATCTCATATAACGGCAATGCATGGACTAATAAATGTTGGGAATGACCATGGCATCGCCCACCTTAAAGCAAATAAGTAGTTATATCTCCGAAACCTCTTTGTCAAATTCTAACGCTATGCATTTCTTGTCAGAAGCACAATTTCGAAATTTATAGAAATCAGAATAAAACCACGCAATTTACAACAAATCAAAATATATAATATTTTACTAAATCATGACGCGAATTCTTTCAAATTTGGTATAAACAATTGGATTAGAAAGAAAAATAATTAAAAAATCAAAATTTCGAAAAATTGGTGTGGTACGTTAAATCGCACTAATTCCCCTTTGGTTTTATTTAAACCAGGGAGCGTCGTTTAAGGTTTCAAAATGATGTTTGATGCTCCAATAAAGACATATGTTTTTATGAAAACGCCTTTTCCCTCAACAAGTAATATATAGGTTCTTATATAGGTTCTTATATAGGTTCTTATATAGGATCACTATAAGATCAAATAATTGCGGTGTTATAAGAAATTAGACTTTTCTATTGTAGCGCTCATTTTTTCCAATCAGAAGTTTGTAAAATACTTCCTATAATAAGTGATTTTCGTTAATCTGAACTTAGCTGTTGTTATGCCCAGAAACAAACATTTATGGTGAAGCGAGATTCTTCTTTGTAAGTGCAACCAGATTACGCTTTAGGGCTCATTGTACAAACAGTCATTATCACTAGAGAGAGGAAAGGTGTTGATTTCACGACATCCTATAATTCACAACAAGTTAAATAAACTTTAAAAGTGAACTCGCTCCACAAATTCTACTTTACTTTAGTTATAACAATATTGTAAGCCAAAATGTTCCCTTAGCCGGTAATAATAGATACAATAATAAAATAGTAAAAACTAGAATTATGACTATATCTGTGCAAATAAATTACAGTAAAATTTAAAAATTAAAAAAAAAGAAAAGATATTTTTCTTATTTACTTACTTAATTGGTGCTATAACCACTTAGGAGATTTTGGCCGAACTTTTCCTACAATTTGTATTGTGCGTCCTGATGTTGTAACACAAATTGAGTGACCTATAGTTTTACGCCAACTCCGAATGGCGAATGTTTTTTTCAGTTTTCCCAAGGCAGAAATACCTTCGAAAAAAACTTTTTATAATACTAATAAATCTATAAAATTATAGAAATTTTAAATCCACTAAACTTATTAGATTTGAACTAAGCCGACCCCTAAATATTGATTTTTTTAGAAACCTCGACTACAGAGCCATCTTATGGATTTTTATAAATTTTAAATTTCTTTTCGAAAAGTATTTTTTTTTAATTCATACATAATTTTTTCACATCAGTGATGACACTTCAAAATGTATTTTGGTCAAGCGGTTGTTAGCCAAAATTTTTTGTTTAAAAGATACATTTTTTTTAAATAGTAGTTGTTCCTTGTAATAATGAAGCTCTACTGAATTAACTTAATAATCCAAGTAAGTTTTATGTAAGATTGTAAACAAGTAGCTAAGTTATTGAATAAAAAATAAAAAAATGCGCTTTGCGGGAAATTAAATTTAAAAATAGTGCCCTTTTCATTTTTCCGAAAAAAATGTTGGACAAGAGTTGGCAATTTTTTTTAGCATATAATGTTCAAATAATTATAGACACTTTTTTTTACCAAAATCGAGAAGTTCTGCGCATTTAAAAAAATTATTTAAAGACGGAAAAGTACGACTTTCACAGCAAAATTAAAATAACCGAAAATATCGAAAACAATCTCTGTCAAAAGAAAAATTACATGTCTGAACATTTTGACCAGGACGCAACATATTCGAGTTTTATGGGAAAGGAAAAATATGACCCGAACGGAACGGTTGTATTGAAATGGAGAGGCTGAAAAGTATTACGAAATTATATATTTTTATTATGACCCAAGAGCAAATGCAGATTTTATGGGGTCTCATTGTTCTAGTGATTATTAATGAGTTAAGGCAATGCAAACCAGCTTACGACTGCTTTATTTTAAAAAGACCGCCGTCAGTGTTTGGCACAAATTGGTCCATTCACATTGGACTGAAGAACCCACCTGCAAAAAATTGTGCCACTAATCTCTAAAGAAATTAATCTGGGATTAGTCTTAATTAGTCGTCAATTAGTTACAAATAGTCTCAAACGGGTATTAACGATATCATTTGGTCTCGACTCATCTCTTAAAGGTACGATTAAAATTAAAGTTAATTTTTTTTTTTTTAATATTTGTGTTTTAATTTGGTGTACAAAATATATTAAAAAAATGGATAATCTCATCGTGGTGTGTAAATCAGTATGTAATTTTGAGGTATTAAATGCTGTAGTGCCAATGGGTCAATACCCCAATACAAAAGGTTACAATCAGTCTCGTCATAGGACATGCTCGAATAACATGGAGCAGCAAAGTGGCATTAGTCGTATGTGCCTTTGCGGCTTATTCTGGGCTCGTTAAATTTTTTGCAGACCACTGATGCTTCCAAATGTTGCCAGATCGTTTTGAAACATACAATTCTGTTTTATATCGAAATGCATTTTTTAGAAATATTGCATGGAAGTGCTATAAATAAGCATTTTCCTTACATGTAACCACAAAAAGGTTAAATGAAATAAAGGTGGCTGTCTAAAGGCATAAAATCAGTTGTGAAAATCATAAAGCGTGAAGTTTCATTTCAGCAACGAATACCAATATCTACGCGGGGTGCTCGAGGCCATCCCAATGTTTGTGTCCGGGTATGCTAACTTACAAATAAACCGACAATTTAAATGAATATGCAGATGATGTGAGTTCCATTGTTTTTATTATTAATACGCTCATATTTTTATTCCATACAGATACTT
Organism: Anomoia purmunda; assembly: GCA_951828415.1. NCBI lineage: Eukaryota > Metazoa > Arthropoda > Insecta > Diptera > Tephritidae > Anomoia > Anomoia purmunda. The sequence goes on along the minus strand of OX639996.1, from coordinate 25,482,047 downwards.
ATGTATGTTTGTAGATAGACAATTCGCACTAACCCTTGTTTTTTGTAACAATCTTCAGATTCATATTTAGATATGCGTAGCGCTGTCAATATTACAGCATATGGAAATGAATGCGGAAAATGCGAATGGGATGGGAAAGGGTTTCAAGCCGGTTGCCTTCGTAATCAGTTAAGCGTTTAATTCATAGCGATTTTTATATGCAATGCAAAAACTTCGAGGAGTATATCATTTTTTAGTTGAATTAGCGAAACTTTTCAAACGCGCTTTGTGGGTAGGAAAATGAAAATCAGTCGGTAGAGAAGCTGTTGGAAAAGCTGGCAGCTAATTAATAATACCTTCACAATGCAATCGAGTCTATTTATGCGCATTAGCGATAAAAAGTCAGGTATGAGATGTTATACATCGTTGATTATTTGCAAAATACCCATACAATACAGGCGATGTACATACTTACATTACACACGGTAGATGTGTAGTGCATCGACACAATGCGAGTCGTCAATAGTTCAATATTTAGAAGCATTTACCCTATTCTCGCTAATAGCAACAGGACAACAGGCGTATAAAAGCCAACATTACATACAATAGACAAGCAAACAACATATAAATAAATAATGTGAACAACAAAAGCAATCACAACCTCAACAAAAGGGCAGACCAAAAAAAGGTTCGCCACAGATAGTCAAACAAAAGGATGTGCGCTCAAGGATATGGACAGAGCGAAAAACACAGCACACAATTTCTATACTATGTAGACCACATGATATTTTCACACCCAGCTTGCCACACGATTTCGAATCGAATTCGATTTTGTTGAACAGTTTGTTCACTGGGCCCGTTTTATTATACTCGACTTGCAAAAGAACGCTCCAACTCGGATAAAACTTCCTTTAGTTACAAAAGCAACCCTGTTGGGATCTTTCATGAAAGATGCGCTAGGGTTAGTGCTATCTAAGTTCGGAAAATAGCTGTGCAAACAAATTTCAGGTTGGCGTAGTTATATACAATATTGGAAAATACTATGCGAATAAAAACGAATTAGGTCTTAAACTGAAATTTCCCATGCATTTTCTTTCGGCTTATTAACAATAGCGTAGTTTTTTTTACTTCCCAACACTACATCTCAGGACGGCTATCATTTTACCGAGTTGGCTTAACTCCGATATTTTTCCGAGTTAGTGTTGTTGCTTTACATGCATTTTGTTATCCTACCTAGTGTTCTTTTGCAACTAGATTACAAAGAAACGGGCCCACTGTTGACTATTGCTCGTGAATTCGCCACCAGTAAAAACGAAGTCAAACTAAATTTGTAATTTTTGATGTACAACTTCTTTAGCGGCAGTGATTTTTACATCGCGTAGCGAAAGTCACGTCTGAATATTGTACAGGGGGTTTCAATAGGAACGCTGCAAAAGTTATTTTTAAATAAAACAAAAACGGTCTGGGGCATGAATTAAATTCTTTATTCCTGTGAAAGTACATTCGATGCCATTATGTATGGAACTCGATTTCGTTTGCATGGGCACCAGGAGCACGCGTGCAGAAGTCCAGACGCTGAACCTAATTTTCGACGGTTTTCAAGCATAAATCGGCCGATACTGCTGCAATTTCACGTTCGATATTCGTACGAATTTCGTCAATCGTCGCTGGCTTGTTGACATAGACCATAGACTTGACGTAGCCCCACAGGAAATAGTCTAACGCTGGGCCATTTCGTGAGATAACACGTTCACCAAACTTGGTTTTCAATAAATCGATTGTGACATTCGCTGTGTGGCTTGTGGCGCCATCCTGTTGGAACCACATATTGTCCAAGTCCATATCATCCAATTCGGGCCAAAAATATTCGGTTATCATTGAGCGGTAGCGATTCCCATTCACAGTAACGTCCCGGTCTTGATCATCACGGAAGAAGTACGGCCCAATGACGCCGCCGGCCCATAAACCGCACCAACCCGTAATTTTTTCGGGATGCAATGTTGACTCATGGAGTACGTGTGGATTGCTCCTAGTCCAATAACGCATATTTTGCTTATTGACGAAGCCATTCAGTCAGAAATGACGACGACCATAAATTGGAAGTAGCGCTCTTAAAGTTGAGGTCATTGACTCCGAATTTCGGTAGTAAATTTTAATAATTTCGAATCGTTGTTGGATCGTATATCTTTCCATGATGAAATGGCAAACCTTACTGAAGAGAAATGTCAAAAGAGCGGGAAACAATATGGCGTCGTTTGCTGTCACTATCGGTCTACTTTTGTAGCGTCCCTATTGAAAAACCCGTTATAATAAAAGTCGCGTCGGAATAGTATAATGAAGGTCGCGTCAGAATCGCGCCAAAAAGTCACGACATGGAGCTTCTATGAGAAAAACAAACCTACACACTGAGGGGGCAACATATCAATGTGTATACTACTACTACTAGCGACTACCACTACAAATACTAATTACAAGTTTTTACTAACCCTACTACTAATTATTCCACTATTTTTACCAATGCTAGTATTAGTTACTGCCACAATTTTCTCTACTTTAGTTTTACTAATTTCTACCCCGCTTTTTACTAATTTCTACTACTATTTTTACTAATGATACTACTAATTTCTGACACTAATTTATACCACTATTTAGGGGATTAAAAAAATAAAAGGGACGCCTCATAAAAGTCTCCCATATTGAACCGCTGATCTACCTCTCTGTAGAACCGGCACAGAAGTTTTTCTTCTGGCTCTTGCATTTAGGTGAATGCGTGTTTTTGTTTTTTTCCTTTGTAATTTATTTGATTCCCGTAAAAATCATGTTATTTTTTTAACTTTTGTAGTTCAAAAATAGTAAATAAATAAATAGTTCAAAAATTGTACATAAATGTTTTAAAAAATAAATATTATAAATACGAGTATGCTGAGCTTATATTTTTTTGCTTCAAAAACATTTACTGCTAAAACATTTTCGAAATCGTGGCGATTTGAATTTTCCAAACTACTAAAATTATGTATTTAATCAACGTAGTTCACATACTGACGTCGAATCGAACTCGATTCAATGAAAAAAAGGGAAGTCTAAACAATGTGGCATTTTGTATAAAAAAAAATGACTTCGATTCGAGTTCGGAGCAATGTTACGTTTTTTATGGAAAATGTGACTTCGAACTCGATTTGAAGTCATCCTCGCTCTGTGGCAAATTGGGCAAATGCGTACACACATACATATGTACATACTTATGTTAGTATGTAGCTCATTTAAAAGAGCGAAAGCGAACTCGAATTCTTTCGGTACTCAATCCTTTTGTTTGCTTAGTGGGTTTCCACATTGTTCACCGTCAAACGATTGCATTGTCTGTGTTGCGAAAATTTAAATTTGCGATTTATTGCCGATTTGCAACGATAGAACATAGACAGCCTCCAGTTGCTGGGGAAGCGAGGAGAGGGGAGTACGAAAGGGTTTGATGAAATCGAGAGTGGATTTTGGTTTTGCTCGCTTTAAGTGCAATATTTAAATAGCTAACAGATAGTTGAGCACAGTTTGCTGATAAAATCGGGTATACTACTATGTTAAATAGAATAAATTGTGATATTGGTAGGGAGATAAGGGTTGCACAACAATTATTATTACACGCATCTTTTGAGTTTTTCTTTTTGTTTTTTTTTTTGTTTTTTCGGGAGCTACATATCACTTTCATGTTTGTCTATATTCATACGAGTATTTTATGGGCATTAATCTAAATTGCCCTTTTGATTTGCGCTGCTATGAATATTCATGTTTTCAATGTGCTACATTCGATACACATACAAACAAACATTAAAGCAAATGTGTGTAGATCGTTGTTTGTATTATTCGAGTATTCAATATTTTATAGGCATTAGGAGTGGTGCTCATAAAAAAGATGCGTTTCGTAAGCAAAGGGTGAAACTATTTTCACGTCGAAATTGCTGATTTATGGCCAAACATTTAACAGACTTTTTATTTTATTTAACGCTATTATTTCTGTAGTAATATGTGTATTACACATGTTAAATTTTAACGAAGGAACTAACTGGAGTTCACTGGGTTTATTACAACTGAAGCTATTGCACATTAGGTTAGACCCACCACAAACGGTCCTCAAAATTTAGTTTTCATAACTTCGCCGATATTTATTAATTACAAGAATTACACCCTATTATATAATATTCCATTACTCGATCGATTTTAAAATTTTCAAGTCGCGGCCTAATTTTTTTTTATAGTGTGAAAATTGTTAAAATATATTTCTGAGCGAAATTAAAGACCGTGAGCGGTAAAATCACAAGGAAAATATTTTCTTAGAATATTTTAACCCATCCAACCTAAAAATGTTGCTTCTACCCTTACTTCAGGAAACCCTCAAAAGACAGAATTTACAGAAATTAAATGTTTGTGAATATTATACTTATACTCATTACTAGGGTTATTTTCATAAAAACAATTTTTGTAAAATTAATGCTAGTAAACGATAGCATAAAAAATGTAGGACTTTTCAAGCGAGAATAATGTATGTTTTTTCTTTTTTTGTGGACCTTTGCTTTGATTGAGGAGACACCAGTAAAATTTTTCGAATAATAATTTTCCAGAATATTTCAATCTTCTAACGACTTTCCAAATTGGCTTTTTAAACGGGTTCCTGAGGTAAGGGTCGAAACGATACTTCTAAGTGGTAGCTAATGGTTTTCACTTTTTCACCGAAAATGTTTCCCGTGCAATTTTACTACATATTTTTGACCTTTCATTTCGCTCAAACATCTATTTCAATAATTTTTTCCACTTTTTTGAAAATACTTAAAAACTTAAGTCGGACCATGAAAACTTTAGTAGGCAATAAAAGAAAACTCCAGCTAACTTTGGCAAATCCATCGAGTTATGGAAAATATTAACAAAGTCCGGGCTAGTTTATGTTACCAGAAAATTGCCGTACAATTTTATATAACAACCAGAGGTAATAAAACATTTAAATCTTGGGCGTTGTGCGTAACATAGAAATTTCTTTTAATAAGTCAAGAAATTGACTTTTAAACACCATTAAAACCCATAAAACCAGTTTACATACCACTCTTCACTTTGAAAACGTAAAGGACTTTTATTTACTGAACGAATAACAAAAGGAAATAAAGATGACTTTAACGTAATACTTGCATTTTTTATAAGTTTGATTTGTGTGTATATCTCCAATAAGAAAACTATTGGTATCAAATCCTAATTGTGTTTGGAAAAGGATTTAAAAATATATCGAGCTTGAATATATTTTGTAAATTCCCGTTATATGTTCTATAATTTCCAAAATTATGTTTACTGAGTTAAAATGTAAAGTGTGTACTAAAAGTAATAGAGTTTGATAAATTAGTTTTGGAGATATATCGTTGCCTCGCCCATTTTTCAAAAGCAATTAACCTCACGTATTTCTTTCTGCAAATCAATCTTGGATCTCAAATTTGAGCAAATCGGATTTTATAGTTACTGAAATATCACACTGTTTTGAGTTTTGTAAACCAATGTTATGTATCGTATTGTACGATTTCTATAATTTCTGGTAGTATGCATATTGAGTTCAAATTTAAAGATTTACCAAATTTTTTAAGGTTGGCGGTTATCGTCTATCTGTTGATCAGGACAACATCCCTTAATAAGCAAGTTATGAAAGAAAGGTAACAGCAAAATAACCACTAGAGTAATTGATACATTTATTTTGTAAAAATTCTTAGATAACAACAACTACATCTTATACTGATGTCGAGGTAACCTGCAAGTATCCAAAAAGTTAACCGATAAATTACTTAATGTAAAGAGACAAAAGAGCTGCTACTCGCACATAATGACATTGATTAAGAGGCATTAAAAAATAATTACCAGACAAACGACAATAGCGAACCATTTTAAAATAGACAAAATTATATGGAGCGATGACTGCTATTTTTTACATTGATTTGCCATTCTGCAGCTTGGGATATGCTTTGATTTTATGCACTTTGTCCAGCTATGGATATGATGACAGATGACTTGAAGTCAGCTTTTACGTCAACATCTCATGAAAACTTTATATATTATCGATGTCTCATAACTGCAGTGAACATAGTTTAGAATTTCAACACGTTATTTTCATAAATACGAGATGCAATAGTAGAAAAAGATAAGAAAGTTTCTCAATTTACCAGCCCCAGCCTCTTAGTAAGCCGCAAGCCTATCTGCCGCTAATAATCAAATCTTGGCCTAGCTCAACTCATAGTAAGCCGCAAGCCCATCTCACGCTAAATCAAATTTTGTCCTAGCTCAGCTGTTTCACGAGCTGGATTGTGATAAGTTTTTGGCCAAAAGCTGTTCAAATTGTCTACACCTTTCAGGTTCTGCATCAAATATATTTTCATTGTTAAAAATTGCACTCCAATACTGCTTATCGTATCAAGAGGCTCTCCAGGAATAGCAAGTTTTTGCAAAATTTTCAATACAATCCCAATGAAATCGCTTTTCGAAGCTATTCTATTTAAACTTGAAACTTTCAGCTAGTACCACACCAAATTATATGCCGGTATCTCAAAAATTTTGATTATGTTGGAGAATTGCAATTTGAATGGTTGATTTCAATGTTAATTTTACGATAACCATATTGTTTTAATTTTTAAAGATGCTTTTGAGAAAGAATTGAAAAAGTATATTGTGTGCTACCGATGAACATATTTTCATTGAGATTGATTGTGCATCTCTAGCTGAACATACCATCAGCTGATTGTCTCTACTGATTTTCACCTCTTTGGTGAAATTTTTTTATCGAAATCGTCTTAAGTCACAAAAAATGTCACTAATTGAAAGTCTCAAATTTACTGGCCTGAGTTGAGATTGAGTTATAAAATACCAGCATTAGGCGTATTGCCCCTTTCGGATATGATTCGACGTTGTCCACTTTCCGCAGTTACTCATAGCTGAGAGAATAATACCTAACTAATAATATTAATATCTAACTATAAACATTAGGACTGGGACAAGCCGTATATTTGGATATCCGGATAGCCGTACAGATATCCGTCGACATGGATAAAATCAGGATAATATGGATATCCGATTAATATTCGTGGGAGCAATTATCTCTAATTAATTTTGATTAATATACTTTATAGCGAGTCATAACTTTGAGGTCAAAGTTAAGCAAAAGAATACACTATATTTTTATAACGCCCCACCATAATAACATGACACGAGGCGAAAGATAATGAAGAGATGGATAAAATCAGGATAATATGGATATCCGATTAATATTCGTTGGAGCAATTAACTCTAATTAATTTTGATTAATATACTTTATAGCTAGTCATAGCTTTGAGGTCAAAGTTAAGCAAAAGAATGCACTATATTTTTATAACGCCCCACCATAATAGCATAACACGAGGCGAAAGATAATGAAGACCGTGACGAAAAGTTCAAACATTTACCGAAAGGAGTTCTGTCAGAGAGAGCGTCATAGACGAACGAATCGCTAAATGAGATTATTACTTTCTCAGATTCAAGTGGGTTGGAGTGAAAGTCAGCATTAATGACAGCGAAACAGTTAAAAACAAGGACGAACCACACAAGCTCACACCACACGCCACGCCACCGCTATTGCCACAGCATGGTCTTACAGTATAAACAGTGCGAGAAAATGCGAATGACAAAGGAAAGAAGAGCATCAAGGAAAGTTCGCGTAAGGAAACGCGACAGTTGGTGGGTGGCAGCATACTGCCATAGATTGTGATGAGCGCTGAGAAAAAGCAAATATCACAGATGTTCAACTTTTCCTTATTCTCTCATACCTACATTTGCCTTGGCATCTTTGTCTTCTAGCCGACTGCTGTCAGGCTGTGTTTTACTGTTAGTGTACGTAATTAATTAAACTTTTGTTGAGGTTGGTTATGGTACGTCTTCGAATTTACCACCGACGCTACCTACACCCACAGCCATTAAAGCGCGGCAAACATATACCATGCCAATTTGAACGGGAAGAAAACAGAAGATTGACTGCGCGTTTTGTGGGTGGCTTTCTATATGTACGTGGGTATGTATGTATGTATGTATGTATGTTGGTGTATTACCGCGCTTTCGAAAAAATTATGTCAAACTGTCTGCGACGGTTCGTGGGAATTCCCCAATTATTTCATTTGCTTTCATTATTTTCTCGCGCGCGTTTGTGCTCATTTACTTTTAATTTGTTTTTTTTTTTTTTTTGTTTGGTTACTTCTTCTTTTTCCTCCGTTTTATTCTCTTGGTAAACTTTCGTTTTCATGCTGCTGCCAGGAAGTAAGGTTGTGACGAAGTTGTGTTTTTGTAATGATTTTATTACCACCACAGTGGGGAGAGATTTTAATGGCGTATAAGTAGAATTACGTGAGGCTGTGGCAGTGCGTGATGTAATTATGTAGTTCGTGGGTTATCAGATGGGTGGGAAGCATAGCTATCAAATGACGTTACAGGGGGTGACCTTTAGTAATTGCTTAAATAAATTTATTACCAACTGTTGCATCGCTTGTGGAGTATTTAGAGAAAGATTTCGGTTGAGGTAATTTACATCATTTCTCAATCGACTGGTACTTAAGGAATATTGTGTAGGATATTATTTTAATGACTGATTAATTAGCTGGATTACACAATTGGGAGACAAGTGATTTTGTGATTAACTAGTCAGTTTCACGCATCATTTTAATTTGAGCCTTTCACTAACTACTAACTGGATTAGAGTGTATATCCAAAAGAGGCACATATTTTGCGTAACTCTCTTCTATTTACATTTTGGACAAACATAGTTACACTAGGCCAGATAGCTTCGAATACCTTTCGGGTTATTCACTGAGAAATTAACAACAAGGTGTGCTGTGATGTAAAAAGAAAATTTGTTTTTGCCACATTCGGTATATTTTTATTTAGAAAACAAATCAAGACACAAAGAAAATTAAGCAGTGTTGGCAAGCAGAAAAAGCTAATAGACATTGGGCGAATACCACTCATAAAGTAGTTCTTTCGGTGATATGAACCGTTTTCCATGAGTTAAGACATTTTCTGTGCCATTATACTTTTTTTAAAGCCTGCGCGCACTAATAAAAGCATTAGGCTATATAGATATGGACAAATATATGTCTATATCTATCTAATATATGTATGTATATACCAAAATGTTTAGAATGCAAAGGCATACCGATTAAACTGTCGTCCACCTGACGAAAGCTCTAGTAAATATTGAGAAATTTTTAAGGTAGAATGGTATAAAAAATTGGAGAATACTAATCCCGCCCACATAACAATGTTTTGCGAAAATCCAAACCATACGATATTTCAATAACTAAAAGACAATTTGCTCAAATTTGATGCACGTGGTTGAACAACCCAAATTTACACGAGGCGATGTTATTAAAATATCTGACTTGCTCTTCTGCATTTATAATTGTCTTCCTCAATTTCCCCAAGATATTCTGAAAATGAAAACAAATTGCTCCCAAGATGCCTTGCTGACTTCCATTTCTCTACTCTCTTTTGACATTGACATCTCTAAATAAATTTTTTTTTCACTTAGGGATTGGGATGGATAGAGGAATTCGTTGAATACACATTTTTTAGAAATGGGCGTGATACCTTCTCTTTTTTAACGAATTATACGTACATACTTATATCTCCGAGCCTGAGTGACCAAACTCTATTTACTAAATTTGATACTCACTTGGAAATTCAAGCCTGTATCAATGATTTCGAAAATTTTTGAAATTCGTGCTGGGAATTTTTGTTTTTGCATTAATTAATCGTGCTGGATGATTTTAATTCCAGGGTAGGAAGGGAAGGCATCTTTGGTTCCGCTTACACGACGAAACATCATCAAATTGATGCTTTTGTGGTAGACGTAGGCATGCCTCCAGTGTTTAAGACTTTTGCGCGCTATTCGAGGAGCTAACATCGCCTCGGATCACCATCTTGTCGCAGCCAAAATTCGCACACGCCTCTGTGCAGCACAAAGCGCGCAATCTTTGATACAAGGGAAGGTCAACGCCGAAAAGCTGCAATCGGAAGTATTCTAAATGAAATCATATTGTGTGAACGACTGAAACGAGCCGTGAACGAACTGATTAGACCTTATCAGTGTGGCTTTAGACCTGGTAAATCTGCCATCGTCCAAATATTCACGCTACGCCAAATCTTGGAAAATACCCGCGAAAGAAGAATAAACACACAACAGCTTTTTGTCGACTTCAAATCACCTGCCTATTTGCTGCAATGCCTGATTTTGGTATCCCAACAAAACTAATAGGGCTATGTAAAACGACGTTGAGCAACACCACCAGCTCAGTCAGAATTGAGAAGGACCTCTCCGAGCCGTTCGGAACCAAATGAGGTTTCAGATAGGGTTACTCTTTTTCGTGGGATCTTTATTTAACGTTAAGGCACCATATTTTATAAGAGCGTGCAACTTCTGCCAGAAAGGTACTTATCAAGAAAACTACTTTACACTTTGCATTGCACCGGTGTAAGCGTAGGTTTATATTTTATAGAAATCAGACAAGAGTCACGGCCAGCTCTCAATTATACTTTAACGGTAAATTATAATAAATTACTCAGGTTTCGATAATAACCGAAAAATGTTTTCTCCCATAACTAACCTGAACGATGCATTTTAAAATATTAGCATTTAACTCAACTGTTTCCTGATTTTTGTTGCCTCTAAAAGCTATTTTTCTTGCACGCACTTAGTAGTTTACGTTGCAATGCAAACTTAGTAGCACTTAGTAGTATACCCAGAGGGGGGGGCAAGTGCAGCAACCACACAAACTCGGAAAAATATGCTAAGTATCTGTAAATCAATATCTAATCTAATAAATGAAGGAATAAATAACCAAACCATCAAACCAGGGAAAATACGGGAATTTTTTTTAAGTAATTTGGAAACACTGTTTCTAAACCACTTCTTAAGGGAAGCTTGAGGAAGTTCACTAAAGAACTTTCTCATGCTTTTATTATGCCAAATTTAATGTGGAACTTCCAAATTTTTATTAACAGGATCGTCAATCACTGTGATGTTTGTGTGCTTCGACGGATAGAAACTACAGTTTCTACTAATGGCATTAGCGAACGGGAACATTTTCATGCTTCCTTGGAAACTCCACAGCATACAGAGTTGAATGTTTCTCCTAAAAGGTTCGGGTCTCTTACGATTTCATTGCAATTCTCGAAGTGTCACACAAGTACATTTAGTTTTATAATTACAAACTAGGACTCATAAAGGATTTCTTTTGTATAGTACTTATCATCATTGCTATATTTTCTATACCTTGTTCTTCCATCAACATCATCACCTGTTTGAATATTTGACTCACCAGTCTTATAATAAATATTATTCTGAATCTTTTCAATTCGCGCATTTCCGAATAAAATACCTCTTGCGCCAATTTAAAATCAAACTCATAAGTACCCTTCTAAGCAATTGTGGTACAATGAAAAAAAAAAACAAAAAATAAAAAATTATAAAAAGAAGTAAACTCGACAGGAAACAAGAAATGACAAAAATGAATTTGCGCTTTGGCAGGACATGTCCCATTGTTGTCACACGATGCTCAATCATCCAGAAAACAAGTGGCGTAGCGTTGGAGCAACTGAGTAAGCCACCTTCTTCGCCTTCATACATATTTTTTTTTCCGCACGATTGTTGAGCTCTTTGTAGTTGTTATTGTTGAGCTGTGGCTGGGTCACGAGGATTGGTAATGGTAATGGTATTGTAGTCCTTTGGCAATCTTGTTTGCTGCTTTGAAAATGTGGCTGTTGTTGTTGTTGTTGTTCTTATTATTGTATGTTATACAGGATGCTATTATTGCTGTTGTTAGGCACACACTTGAAACTCTGCATCCGAAGACTGGGTTGCAGAGAAGCGTCTTATGCGGTGCGTCCCTTCCCATAACTTCATAGCTTCTACGGTGAGGAGCTGCTGCTGCATAAATACCTGTGTATTTGTGACGGTTATATTGTGGGCGAGCAGTTCAAGTGACACGCAGAAATTTCAATGTAAGCAAATGCGTGGTATGCGAACCATTCGTTTTCGACATAATGCCAAATTCGAATCAAATGTTGTGCCATAACAATACAACTGAACTGACAATAAGTGTGGAGGCGCGAGAATCGAAGGATATTCTAATAAGGTATGCACATTAAGGTGGACCCTCAGTGTATGAGAGAAATTAAGACTTGTATATTTTAAAATCGGAGAACAATTTTGTGTGAGGTTAGGGTAAAGAAAAATTTGACGTTCTTTAAAGTTTGTGGAAACGAAATTTAGGCAACATGAAAAGAAAAACTCTCATATCTACTCAGAAGTCGTCCCTGGATAAGTAAAATGGAGGAAGAACCCCCTTCTCTTTTATATTTCCAATACTTTTTTAGAATAAACATAACCCCCAAAGGTCAACCTTTCATGGGGTCGCCATACATTTTCAAAAAATTATTCACGTAAATTTACAAAGTATTTTATAAATGTGGCAAGTCGTTTTTCGAAGTTGCGAAAGCGCTCAAGTCATTCAACCAAAATTGCTTGTTTACATCTGCAAAATTAATCGCTATATTTCTCTTGCTAGGATAGGAAATTTCACATCTTCAGTGCCAGCGGAGCTATCGTCGTCTGCGTCCTCTTCTCTAGTTCATTCTTCAAATTCTTTTTCTCATTCTAGTTCATTCCTTTCATTTTACTTTGACGGTTTCTTCTACATCATCTGGCCAAAGGAGGCCGGCCAGAGCTACAGCTACAACCCCCTTCGCCAGATCAGTTTATCGATAAACATTGTTGCCTTTGTTTGAGTGAAGTGCTTTAAAAAATACATATGTAAGTAGTGCTTTCTGGTACCTCTGAATTTGAACTCGAAAACGCACATGGACATTCATCGTGCGTGGTGAATGGGTATGAGTTCTTTAAACTTTTAGTCGTCCAACCCACCGCCAACGAATTAAACAACTAGTTTCAATTGTTCTTTATAGTCGTGGTGGCGTTGCCTTTTCGGTAATTGGTGCATGCAATAAGTAAATGGTATCATCAGGCGCAGTTATGAATTTCGGCGCAACAATCTCAACACTAACTACAGTTTCGAATTAGTTTCGATTGATGTTTCCTCAGCGAAACAGAGCCATATCTGGCGCAAAAGTTATCCCAATTGTATCTTCGAACAGCGCTCTTAGCACACCAAGTCTCTCTCCCTCTCTCTGTAATGTCTGTTCAAGTAAAACTGCAGCTCTCGCAAATGCACCGGCATTTGAAGATGTCGTGTCAAACGGTATGGCTTGAACTTGTTTCGAAATGTTCCATTCTGCCAGTAGTTGGCGAACTGCCGCTACAATGTTTTTTGCTTTTCCGCATTCTATTTTGGAATACCTAATATTTGTTGATCGCAATGCAGTGTTCTTTTTTCGAATTGCCATTAGAGCAGATGTCCAGCCATAATTGAGTAGTCGAAAATCGTCAGCTTACTGGTGCTTATCAAGGGGACAGAAAGCTTTCTCTCTGGTACAAAATATACAAAATATTTTGGGCTTACGACTATTAATTCCACTGATCTCTATTTTTGTAAATTTTCGAAAATTTTTTTGTTACTTTCGTATGTGAACCTCATTAAAGGTTGGCGAGGAAGGTAAGGTTTAGTTTAGAAAAGTATAGCGAGTAAAAAAAAGGGAGTTGCGCATACATCTCACCTCTCTGGGTATGACTCCTAAGTAGTGACGAGCATTTTTCTTTCCATTTCACCTACATTTTTCCCCCACAAACCTCAAAGTGGGTGTGGGATGGCAATTTCCAACCGATCGAGTCAAAATTTTTGTTAAAATTTTTGTCAAATTTTTATTTACCATAACTTACTTAAATGACGCTATAACCTCTTACCAGATTTTGACCATAACCACACACAAAATTGGTGTCCGCGTTTTTTTCTTAAATTGGAAATAAAAATAAAGACCAACTTAATGAACATAAATGTAGATAGCGGCGACGTTACAACCGTTACTGTGTTCATATACATATGTGCATATTTATGTAAATACTTACTACATATGCGATGAAGAGTTAAGCGATCCTTGAAAAGAAGCAGTGGATGAGGACATGAACCAGGAGGTGCATGAAAATGGCGTCCAATTCATACATTCACTCGAACATGCGTGGATGTGTGTGTTCCTGAACTTTCCCGCTGAAGTTGGAATTGTTTTTCACGGGGGTAAAAATGTAAAGTAAACATACATCTTGTTCGGCGCTCATATGTGCCATCCATTCTAACTCACTTTTTTTTTGGTTTTTGTTTTTTGACACCAACACAATAACAATGCGACACGATTTCAAAATTCAGTTTATTCTTATGTTATGTGCCTTTGCTGTTGCGCGACATAACGATGCTACTTATTTTGAATTCTTCATGATTATTATTATTATTATTATTATTATATCTTCTTCGCATTCTAATTCGACAATTGTTATTTCAACGCAATCCCATTCATACTGGCATTCCTGTGCGAGTTTATATTATTTGCATGTACATTGTACATATGCGATGACATTGCCCTTCCAATCCTTTGCCGATGTCTTCATTGGAAATAATTATTTCAAGGAAAGGTATGGTTTCTAGTATCCTTAAGGAAGTTCATAAATTCTTTAGTGAGTTCTGCAAAGATATATTTGAATTATTGAAAACGGTTTCTTCAAAGTATAAAAATTTAAGTAAAATTTTGTGAATAAAATACTAAAGAAAAACCGGATTTTTTATTAAAATGTATCTTGTTATAAGGAATGACAGTCAAAATCGCGGTAAAGTGTAAAACCTATAATAGGCTCGTTTCATTATAACCGACTTGCAAAAGAACACTAGGTAGGATAAAGAATTACATGAAAAGCAAACAACACTAACTCGGAAAAATATGCGAAAAGCTGTTCCTAAATTTAACTGTAGTTACTAACTACTAGTTACATGTGCAAGGCGAATTCATAAAAGATGGCGTAGATTTTATAAATACAAAAATTTCAGATATTTTGTTGTTGCTTTTGGAGTGCGATTATGATATTTAAGCTATTCTTCCCTGAAGACATGAATGAAAAATAAAATACAAACACTCTCACTTTTTTACCCACTCACTAGGGCGAAATAAAAATCGGCACCCAAACAGATAACACTGCGAAACAAACTTTTGCGGTCGGAGATTTTTAAGTCGATTGAGGGTAATTTGGGGGCGCTGATTACGAAAATAATATCAGTTTTGTCGAATTGGCTCTAGTTGTTCAGAAAAAGACCTTTAAATATTTCACGAAAAAACCTAATTAAAAATACCAATATGGATTTAAATTATATTTATATTGCGCGCCTTTATAAAAATAATACAGAATTAAAAAACAATATATTATTTTCATTAATTAATTTAAAAAAAATTACAAAAAACTTTTTCTGTAGGACCTCCTATGATGTCGTTGCTCAGGACAATCCCGTATTAAGTTCCAGCAGTAGTCTGCCATCATGTGGCCATCCCATCGACCTTGGTATCTTTCTTCCATTAATTTTATGTCCTGGTGGAACCGTTCACCTTCTTCCTCACTGTAATCGCCTATGTTGTCCGGGAATTTGTCCAAATGACTATGAAAATAATGTAATTTAATGCACATTTTAGCTCCTAGTTTGCGAAAATTGAGAAGCATATCAGCAACTAGTTTTGTATAGTCTGGTGATTTATGATTTCCCAAAAAATGTTTGACTACATTAACAAAGCTTAGCCAGGCTTCAGATTCAATTTGTGACATGTGGTTTAAGAATTCAGTGTCTTTTAGAAGGGTACGAATTTGAGGACCATCAAAGACTCCTACTTTTAATTTTTCCATACTAAGGACTGGAAATTTTTTGCACACATATTCGAAACAGTCACCTGTCTTATCAAGGGCTTTGATGAACTGTTTCATTAGCCGAAGCTTGATGTGAAGTGGAAGAATGATTTTTTCTCGGCTTATCAGTTGGTCATGAACCACATTTGCTGTTTCTACCTCCATATTTTCTCTCACCGCCCAGTCCTTTCTAATCCAATATTCATTTCTTGAACGACTGTCCCATAAACATATAAAACAGGGGTATTTAGTATACCTACTTTGTTGGCCCAATAAAAAATTCACCATCTTCAAGTCCCCGCATACTTACCTCTTATATTGTGCATACAAACTCTTTGCTAAAACAATTTTTACATTTTCGTATTCTTTTTTTAGTTTGGTACTATGACCGATTGGAACCGAAGCAAATTTTTTTCCATTCTGGAGCGACACACATTTCAGACTTCTCTTTGAGCTATCTATAAAAAGCCTCCAATGTTCGGGATTATATTCGGGAATGACCATAGCACTCAAGAGTCCAAGTATTGTTACAATATACAAGATTGTCTTCTTTGGTGAAGTAAGGCAGAAGGTGTTGCTCTCTGTCCCTAAAGGCTGTAATAACAACACCAGGTTGTAACAAGATTTTTGTTTTAGCCTCGAAGCCAGAAGTTCAGACGACTTTTTTGATAAATTCAAGTCACGAACCAAGTCATTGAGCTCTGCTGTAGAAAATCCCTGTTTCGTACAACTACTTTCTTCAAACTCGCTTTCACTGCTATTTGTCGGATTTTCTGATGTCTCTGCGATTTCAACATCATCACAGTTTGCAGCAGATGATTCTAAAAATATTGGAATTGGCAAATCATGACTGTGCAATAGGGGGGGTTTAGCCGACTTTCCATTAGGATAAACCCAAGTACGATTTTTATGCCTGTTGAAACCTTTCACATTAACTGCACAAAAGTAGCAATCATTTAAATGATTAGCTGGCTCAGTCCATATCGGAACTCCAAAATGAATACCTTTACGTCCTCCTTGGCTCCGGTATCGGAAAGATTCTACACAAGATTTACAGACGATACTGGGTTTCTCCCAAAATATGTTCATAGGTATATTTCACAAACTCTGTGATTGGTTTTCTTTGCGTTTTAAGGCAAAATTTCCCACGTATATAGCAAAAATTGTTGGAGTCGTTAACACAAGGTTTACGTTTCGAACTCATATTTTTCAAGAAAAAACAATCTACTCGAAATAAGACACAAACTGATAACGTCAAGATCAAAAAGCAGATAAATGAAAAAGAAATAACTAAACACGTGAATATAAGTTAACACCAGCAAACTCTTGCACGGGAATTAATATATTTAAACCAACCAACTACTTGTTTTAATAATTTATATAACAAAACTTATTGAGGAATAATTAAATTAATACAACTGGAACTGGGTCATATAATTTTTTTTCATTAGTTTCTTAAGTTTCGTTTATCTAAAGAACTAGGGCCAATCCAAAAAAAGTAAAAACACAGTTCGTAAGCCAGCTACTAATGTTAATAAAAACTATTAACAAAATCATGACCGCAGGTTTTTTTTTAATTTTTGTTACGCAGCGTAATCAACCATCAACACGTTATACATATGAATTTGCCTTGTATATATGTATGCCTGTAGGCATGCACATATTTGATATTAGATGAGAAATTAATAATAAATTTTTAGGTTTCATTTCTAGTGCGTTCGGTCACCGGATCTGAAAGCAACCGTCCCTGTAAAGTACCTGTAGAAATAAATAAGAATTGCAATATGATAACTTTTGGAGACACTTTGCAATGAAAACCATAACACCACAGATTTCAAAACTCAAAAAAGTACTAACAAAAATATTGGCCAATAAATTATAAAGACTACCGATTTAATGCAACCGTGGAAGATAGTTAAAATAATGTATTGCCCACATACTTATACGTAAACTTTAATTATATTTAGACCTCAAGGCGGCACAAAGCCAATGATAGGTATCTACACACCCAGATACATATTATTTATAAGTAAAAGTTAGGGGTGCCTATTTTTGCGGATTTTTCTGATCCCGAGATCTCGGGAATGGCTCGAAATTAAAACTGACTGTCAAAAACTGTAACAAATTTTACAATGCGATAGGCTGAGCCCCTATTATGGTATTTTAAAGCAGAACATTAAGAAACAAATATTATTTTTAGTAATTCAGATATTTATTAAGACATCATATATGTATAAGAAATTATATTTTTTATAAACAAAAAACAAATACAATTTTACAAACTTCGGCCTTTATCTTTTTTTTTATGAAGTGTTTGTGCCACAAGTACAAACCCAATTTTTTTAATATAATATTATATATTAAATATTTATTTAACGACAGAGAATACTTGACAGCACCGGAGAAGAAGACATGCGAAAAAGGGAAAATCAGATGGTTAAAAATAAATAAATCCACGAAGTTTTCTTGTGTTGCATAAAAAACATTCATGTGGATATAGACAATAAAATACGGGTAAAATCAGTACTTCCGACGAGGGCAATGTAATGAAATACCTCAAACGAAAAAATTTAAGCAAGTCAATCAGCTGTTTTATGTTTACAATGGATTTGTCGAAGCGACACAACTTTAACCGCAGAATTGACTGCGTGTTGAATTTATCGGCGGGATCAACATAGCAGGCGCTTGAGAAAACGAAATCGCCCTGAGTGCGTTATCCTCCAAGCGTGACTCAGCAAATGAGAAACAACGTTCTGCTTTAATACTTGTTGGCTGGGTTTTGGATAGATATTGAAATCTTTCTGTAAGTAATAGCCCCTATCATCACAAATTACTTATCGTACGACTTTCTATTAAATGGGGATTGCGAACTACTAATTAAGGCTATATGTAATTCATCCTTCAATCCATCTGTTTCACTTAAGTCAACTTTATCGTTGGTTTCAGGAGTACAGGAAAGTAAGACGAAACAGATTTCGGATCTGCTGCTTTCGATGTATCTGGAATAAACGCTAAAACTAAAAATAAAGGGTCTTGCAATAGGGACGCTACAAAAGTAGACCGATAGTGACAGCAAACGACGCCATATTTCTCTCCACCCTTTTGACATTTCTCTTCAGTAAGGTTTGCCATTTCATCATGGAAAGATATACGATGCAACAACGAGTCGAAATTATTAAAATTTACTATCCAAATTCGGAGTCAATGGCCTCAACTTTAAGAGCGCTACATCCAATTTATGGTCGTCGTCATTTCTGGCTGAATGGCTTCGTCAATAAGCAAAATATGCGTTATTGGACAGCCAGCAATCCACACGTACTCCATGAGTCAACTTTGCATCCCGAAGAAATTACGATTTGGTGCGGTTTATGGGCCGGCGGCGTCATTGTGCCGTACTTCTTCCGTGATGATCAAGACCGGCACGGTACTGTGAATGGGAATCGCTACCGTTCAATGTTTACCGAATATTTTTGGCCCTAATTGGATGATATGGACTTGGGCAATATATGGTTCCAACAGGACGGCGCCACAAGCCCCACAGCGAATGTCACAATCGATTTATTGAAAACCAAGTTTGGTGAACGTGTTATCTCACGAAATGGCCCAGTCAATTGGCCGCCTCGGTCGTGAGATTTGACGCCGTTAGACGATTTCCTGTGAAGCTACGTCAAGTCTATGGTCTATGCCAACAAGCCAGCGACGATTGATGAACTTCGTACGAATATCGAACGTGAAATTGCAGCAGTATCGGCCGATTTATGCTTGAAAACCGTCGAAAATTGGGGTCAGCGTGCCCGTGGTGCCCATGCAAAAGAAATCGAGTTCCATACATAATGGCATCGAATGTACTTTCACAGGAATAAAGAATTTAATTCATATCCCAAACCGTTTTTGAAATTCTAAAAATGTATTGTACATGTACCTGAACTGGTTTGTGTGTTGGCCATTTTCGACTGCTATTTTTTCCAAGTTTATAATCGTAAATCTTAAAAAAACAGAATGTTGCAAATGCCACTTTAAGATCAATCGATGCCACAAATACAAGCTTTCTTTCTCCAAAGGGGTGTTCTTGTGATCAAAATTTTACTAGTTGCATCTGATTTAAAAAAATATAACCAATCCCGGGATTCAAACTAAGTAATCCCGTGACAAGTATACAAATCAATGTACATTGTAATTGAACTTACACGCTTCAATGCATTCGGCTTAGAACTCAATCTAAAGGCAGTCTGATTTATATCTATGTTTTGTTTTTGTTTTGGATTTCCACCTTATGCTGGAATAGAATACCATTTTTGGCATTCGTTATTCTTTACGGTACATTCCAGATGCAAAAGAAATGAAAGAAGCTTGTCACTTCAAGGAGTTTGAAGCAGCGACATTTGTCAAACATTTTTATTTTTATTTTTTTTGATTCCTTTATAGTCTTTTATAGTGTTTTTGCTATTGGCTTGGTTATAGACACACATTGGTTTCATTCATACAAGTTTAAGGGTTGACAACGTGCCGTTATTGTTGACATTGTTACTGAAGGCTAAAGAAAACAAGTAAAAACAGCGCTGTCTTCGGCTATGCCGAAGGCTTCATACCTTTCATGAATGGAAGAATAGTAAAAAACGTGTTATTGTATTACAATTTCGTATTACCTATAGTTAAAAGCGAAAATTTCCTTCAAATCAATAAAAATAATTCTAGTAAAGGCATTGTTATAAATTATTTAATGCTTTTCCTTATGTAATTAAAAAGAACTATGTTTTAAGAAGGGAATGGTTTTTGAATATTTTTAATATCGTATCGACGCTTGATATTCAACATTTAAAAAATACAAATAATTAAGTATTAATATGTAAGACCTACATATGTTGGTCTTTGAAAACAGTTATCAGATCCGTAAATAGTTCCCAAACGTTTAACGCTATGATTCATGTGATATTGCGCTGAGCTTATTACTTTTCGCAATAAATATTTGTCCTGAATTTATCTTGCCGATTTACACTGTGAACTCCGATCTTGATGAATACTAATATATAGCTAATAATGGTTGATGTTTGTGCAAAATTTCAAGCCTTTAGCTGTTTAAATGGAGGAGTTATGGTGCAAAATGCAATATCTGAACAATCGGTTGTATGGGAGCTATATGTTATATTTCTCCGATCTTCATGATTTTCAATACTGATACGTAGCTAATAATGGCTGATATTTCTGCAAAATTTCAAGCCTTTAGCTGTTTAAATGGAGGAGTTATGGTGCAAAATGCAATATCTGAACAATCGGTTGTATTATATGTTATAGTCACCCGATCTGGCCGATTCCGACAAATGTTTAATCGTTTGTACAACGACACCTGCTCACCAAATTTCATCAAAATAGCTCTAAAATTGAGGGACTAGTTTGCGTTCAAACAGACGGACAGACGGACAGACGGACAGACGGACAGACAGACGGACATGGCTAAATCGACTCAGCTCATCGTCCTGATCATTTAGGTATACTTTTTGATGGGTCTATCTCTTCTCCTTCTGGCACTTACAAACATCGGACCAAACTTAATATACCATTTCATTCTCATGAAAGGTATAATTAGATAGATGAGAAATATTTGGCTCCGTGGCACAATACACATAGGTAGGTAGGTATGCAAAATAAGAAGGAAACAAGGGAGCGAGGGCGTATGAGTATTGATGAAGTTGTGTGTTGGTGAGGTTCATTTCACACACACACACACACACACATATGTATATGTACGTATGTAGGAGTTTATACGATACACAAAGCGTATGTGCAGTCATGTACATAAAACCATAAATACACACAAAAATTTGCTTTACTTTTACTTTTGTGATTGATTGCTTCGTATTACAAACATATGTATGTATATGAATATTTAAGTAGTTAGTTAATATTAATTGTGTGGGTGACTTGAACTAAATTGATGAGAGTGCTTGTCAATGTCCGACACAAATATCTATTATAACATATTTATATTTATAATATATTTACGTTTTTAAACACAGGATTTTTATACGTACGTACATAAATTCAGTAGTATTTTTTTCCAAGTATATCCACATCTTTCTGTATACAAATCTAAAGAGTTTGTTTTAAGGCTTTGATGAAAATAAGTTTTGAAGGTTATTTAAATCCTACAATTTAGCAAATATTTTTAGTTACATATATCTTTGGAAATGAGTAAATGTTTTTTTTGAAACCCATAAAATAAGCATCGGTCATGTTATATAGTTTTAACTTTAAGTATTTTGTAAATATTTTGGTTAAAAATCTTCGAAAAGATTTTTCAAATTTTCAAAAGAGTCAATTTTAAATTTTTCATAGTGCCAAACTTTAAGTATTTTGGCTGAAAATCTTCGAAACGACTTTTCAAATTTTCAAAAGAGTCGATTTCAAGTTTTTCGTAGTGCCAAACTTTAAGTATTTTGGCTAAATATCTTCGAAAAGATTTTTCAAATTTTCAAAAGAGCCGATTTTAAATTTTTCGTATTGCCAAACTTTCAGTATTTTGGCTAAAAATTTTCGAAAAGATTTTTCAAATTTTCAAAAGGGTCGATTTCAAATTTTTCGTTTTCCGGAACAAGCTTGATAGTTTTTAAACTGTCTGTTGAAGATATTCACAAAAAGTGAAGCGTTCGGTTTCACGTCATAAAAACGAATGTAACAGAAAATAAATTAAAAAGTTTCACGAAAGGTAATAACTCTTAATTCTTTTTTGTTTGTTTTTAATTTGCCGTTTGTATTCCAGTTTAGTGTAGCTTAATTTATTGTTAGAAATGCCTCATTATTGGCTTCTAGTGTTGAAGTGTTGAATTTAAATCCGCCGTAGCTGAGTTTTAGTGTATGGGCGCCGCACCCGGTGTGTCCTGGGTTCAGATCTTAGGCGGAGAAATTACTAATAACAATAATAGGCCCGTTTCTTTTTACTCAAGTTTCAAAAGAACTATCCAATTCGGATAAAATTTCCTTTAGTTGCAAAATCATCCCTATTAGCATCTTTCCTGAGACATGAGATTTGTTAGTGCTATTTATTATTATTATTATTGTTTTTATTAAAAGTATAATTAAAATTATATATTAATATAATTGCACTATCTACCAGGGCTATCGGCTAGTAGTGCTATTTAAGAACGGAAAATAGTAGCGCAAAGAAATTTTAGCTTGAAGTAGTTATATATTTAAAAATACTATGCAAATAAAACTGAATTAGATCTTAAACAGAAATTTCCCATGTATTTTCTTCCGACTCATTCACAATAGCGCAGCTCCATCTCAGGTCGGATATCATTTTACGGAGTTGACTCAACGCGCGTATTTTTCCGAGATAGTGTTGATGCTTTACATGCATTTTGTTATCCTACTTTGTGTTATTTTGCAAGTCGGTTACAAAGAAACGGGCCTAATATTAATTTGATATTTGGCCAAACATCCCCTACAATGTATGGTGTGCGTTTTGATGCTGTAACACAAATTTAGGGACTGTAGGTTTTACGCCGATTCCGAATGGCAAATGAATTGTTAAGAAGTGATTCTATGGCAGAAATACACTCCATCCTGACAGTTGTCACGTTTACTGCGCTTAAAACTATGACGCAGAAAATAACGTGTTTATCGCGTTTTTAGTGAGCATAACAACTACAATGACTGTTAGTATCATTACAGGATTGCCATCCATTTAATATAATTTAAGTTATCATGCAAATTAAATTTAATCAACGCTCTTCGAAAATGTTTTCGTATAAATGCTATCGTTTCACAGCAATACGTTTAAACAAGTGACATAGTTATATTTTGAAAATGAGGCTTTAATAAAACTCTTGCATTTGACACTACTATTGCCATATTTGATTTCACTCATTTTTCCTAGAAATAGTGTAAAATCCTTGAAAATAAATATTTTAAGTCATACCAAAAATAGTTAATATTAAGAAATTGCGCATTAAACATTTATGTATTTTTTTTTTTGAAGTGTCCTGAAGAGAAACAGAGCGACCTCTAATTATTTTTGGATATACTATTTTATTGATAGAGAACAATTTTAGAGTGTGAGACTATTAAAATGCCGTTTTTACTTTTTTGTACACCACCCTAATGTATTAATGTACATATTCCAGCTTCATACCAATCACATAGTTTAACTCACTACCAGTCGAAAGGTATCGCAGCTACAATACCTGGCCCCCCTTTAGTACCTATAAACAAGCCTATTAAATATGAATCACAAAATATTTTGTATTCTCTAAGTAACAAGCAAAAAACCGATTTGTATCAAATCATCATCTCTTCTAAAAATCGATTAAAAATTCGTTTTGGTTTAATTTCCCTTGAAATTTTTGTCATTTTCCTCTTGTCATTGATAACGCAAACGCCATGTCTTAATTTCCTGCATAATAATTTAACTGTGATTGTGTATATTCAATCCACATCCATTTCTACTCGTACAATATTTGTAACATAGTTAGTAAATGATGAATTTATTTCTCTGAAAGTTTTGGTAAGAGTGGATTAGAAAATTTCGCATGCAAAAATTAAACGGAAAATCAACATGAATCACAATTTTGGAAATGTCATAAATGACAATCACGATTCATGAAAGCCCAGCAAAAATAGTCAGTTGTCAATGATAGAACATCCAAATCTATGGTAAAAGCTTTTTAATAAATACTACTAAGATATGATTTTGTGAGCAGCATTTTTGTATCTTGACATTGGCTGAGGTTAAGCGGAAGCAGCAGTTAGAGAGGAAGGGCGTTGAAATAATATACATGTAGATATATTACAGTTTTCGTCTTAGGTATACCAAGTCATCATTCGTGTCGAAAACTGGAACAGAATTGTAGAATTCCTTGATTGGCGTGTAATCATGGCCATGTGATTGTTCAAGAATGATAGAATACAAGATTGTGCTGATTGATCTGAAGTTAAGAGAGTAACTTGGCTGTGACGTCACACCAGATTTACCGGTGGAGAGAAATGAGCAGAAACACCTTGGTATACATGTTAGAAAGAATACACACTAAAAATTTTAAACACGTTGCACGGTTTTTGTAAACAAAATCTATTGTGATGTAGAAATTCTGTAAAAACTTTCAAGAGAAGGTTAGCGGTAACGCAAAAATGCACCACTTTCTGTATTCTATTCACCATAGTTATTGTTTAATATTACCAATATTCAAACAATTCTCTAAAATAATTACACAAAGTACATACCTTCATGAGGGAAATATCACAAGTTATTGATTTTTGAATAAAACAAATACAAATTAGCGAAACTTTTAACCAAACTGTTTTTTTTTTTGGTTGGTTTTTGGTTGCTTTTGAAACAACCACAAATGTATCGTAATTTGGAATTATCTCTATTCAGAAATTAAATTAACTTAATTTTAGGTATTTGAAGTCAAAGGAAGATCTGGGAAGGCATGAGGTTTTATACGAAATTGATTTTAAATCTGCCAAAAAGCGATTTAAATGACTGAAAGCATTAATAACACGAAAACATCATTTTCCATGTGATTCTTATCGTAATTGCTTTAACTATATTTGAACCATAAGTAGTACACGAAAAAGAAATTGCAAATTAGTTCGTTTTGTTTATTTACTATTTTAGCTGCACTAAAATTTCCTTCTTTATTTTTTTATGTTTTGATTGATCCTGTTTTATTCAATCTGTTGAATTGACAATAGTCAATTCCAGATAAAATCAGGTTTCTTTTCATCCCTCTTTTGTTTGTATGGAATTCTATCATTTCAGAAAACTTTTTCTGCGTATTTGTTTAATCTACTAATTTTTATACATATGTATTGTATACTGAAAACACAAAAAATTTTATGTTTTTGGTAAAAATTGGAAGAGAGCTACAAGAACGATAGAAACCCAGATTACGATGTTCATATCACAGGAATTGCGAGAAGAAAAGGAAGGTGATAATTGCACTTGGGGTTTTATCTTCGCTGCAACTGCTTCAATTCAAAGCTCGGCACCTCACATTTATTATTCCGTGTTTAACTTTTTGTAGAAATCACTTAAAGCTCAGAAAAATCAACGTTTTAAGAGCACGTTGTGACGTAAATCCTTCAGACGAGGCAAGTACGAAGTAACGGAAGTGCTTTTGTCGTCACTTTCTTTTCTCTGCATCGTGAACATACCTACTTTACTTTCACGAAAGCATCGATATCTTTTGATTTTGCCTAGAAACATATTTCCAGAAAAACCACCATTCCCGCTGTCCCATTGGCACCCTGCCACAAAGTGACTAAAACCTTTCTTGGTATTTCGTTTATTGCTAGGACATTTATTGCTTAAAACTATACCGTAAACGAAGATATGTACACTAGCTCTTCACGCGAGTTATATCTACTTTTCCTAAGCCTCTTATAAGAATTATTTGATAACGGTTCTTTTTTGATCTGCTGTTTTTTCAACAGGGCGAAAAGTTGATGTTTATTGGAGCCATTTTTCGTCATGTCTTGTCAAGTTTGGTTTAGAGACAAGCTGGTTTAGGCGTTGTGCCATCTTCAGTGTAATTTTTCGTTCCCCAAACCAGATTTGACAAGGGATGATGGAAAATCCTTAAAATATGCATCAATTTGGTAACTGATTCTTTGGCACCGAAACTCACAGACGAATAAGTTTAATAATATTTTATTGTTGATATAAAACAGTGAATTTTTTTCACAGTGGGACTGCTATTTGGGTATTTTCGCCAGGCATTTTCGTACTCCACTAAATTGCAGTCAAATTGTGAAAAAATTTCACTATCACTAAACATTTACTTATAGTGGGTATACTAACACTATCATAAGTAAGCTGGGAAATGCATTCATTTTCAATATAGGCCAATGAAAAAATAAATATTGAATTTTTCATAATACAGGGCACAATAGGCAAACGCAAAACTAAGTGAATAAGCAAGGAAAGCCACACAGCATACGCCTTTTTTACTATAGAATTCTTTGAATTTTTTTGAAGGGGAGTAAACGCTGGAATTACTAAAATCAAACTACAATTTTAATTTATTTATATTTAAATGCCTGCCAAAAGTCCTACGGAGGACAAAGCGTAAGGTTCAGGCTGTTTCCTGGATATCGAGTGTGGATGCTCACCAACGTAAAAATGGAGAACGTGCCAGCGGATACCACCAAAGTACAATATTTTTGTAAACGGATACGCAAATGTAGGAATCCACGAAAATTTAATTTTTTTATCACTTTCCATATTTTATATTTATAGTTGCCAATTTTAACTGTTTGAAATTATTTCAAGGTGTACTAAATATTTAAAGTATACTTAGTTAGTAATATAACAAAAATTTATACACCTTTGAGAATTTCATACTTAGTATAGGATTTATAAAAATTCAATAAATTGTAATCAACATTTCGAATTTTTCGGTTGGAATTTTTTATAATTTTTTAAATTTTTTTTTTGGGTATACGGTTTATTTGATTTCTATGCAGCTTTATAGTGGCTAGAAACTACAGGTGATTTTTTATAATTCTTTATTAACTTTTGTCTTATGCACTGTTTTCCTTATAACGAATATATTTTGTTATGCGTTCCCGTTGATTTTGAATTTTTTGGTGTTGACATCTTTCAAACATGCGTTATATAAAAAAAAGTCTCCAACAATTTTTCGGAAAATTAACTGGAATTTTTGGTCACATCAGAATTGCACAATATTGCGCAAAAATTAAATGAGCTACAAAATTGCTTACCCAAAAATTTTCCAAAAATTCGAATTAAAAGGCTTACAATTTTTATGAAGCTGTTTTAAGTATTTATTAATTTTCTATAAAATTTGATATGTATTTTTTTATTACAAACTAGTGTTTTATAGAATAATAACGAAAACAATGTGATAAAAAACATTTTGAATATTATAAAAAAATCACTATGTGGTCAATTGTTTGAGTTCTTGTAAATATTTTGCTACATTTGTGTAAATAACGAATGCTTGTTCAGAATTCGTACCAAATAAGCACAGATCTTTTTTAGTTCCAATAATTGTCCAAAGATAATATGATGCGAAACTCTTTACTTCGTGCGAGCGCTGTCAAAATGTACATTTTTTATAATATTTTCCAATAGTGCCACTAGATTAAAAACGTATATGTGGGCATTCGTTAAGAAATTTTTGGTAATTTTACTCATTCGGTAAAACACGAAAAACGCATAAAATTTCAACAATTATGTATTACTTTAGTGTTGCTATTTGTCAGAATTTCTAATAAAATGGTTTTTAATTTTTTTTTAAATTGTTTTTAAGTTAGCTTTTGTGATGGTGGCACAGCATGTTTTCAGGTTAAAACGTGGTGAATTCCAATTACAACCATTGGTAGCTCAGTTCCCACGTACCAGCTGTTCATAGGTCCAATGTTTCGGCTTTGCTGCCAGCTCAAACCAGAAGTTCAGGGGACGCTCTAAGAGGGAAAATGATAGGGTTTCGTATCATATTAACTTTATATTTTCCACAGATGTTCCAAACGTTAAACTATTTCTAATACGGTCCTGTTCACAACTGAGCTTGTAAGTGGTAATTATTTTTGCAGATAGGCTTTAGTGTAGTACTTTTATGTACCCAAAATGATCAATTTCATGTGTTTTTCGATAATATTTTTTTTAAAACCAACAAATGTTATATTTAAATATTGTTCACGTTAGATATAGTATCGTTGTTCTTGTGCATCTATGAATTTACTAATATGAATACGTTTCTCTATAAACGCGCATAGCATTGCCTCTTAAACATTTATATCCACATAATAATAATAATTTAAATAAAATTTCAAAACCAAAAAAAAAAACACAACCCATTTCTTTAGTATACGCCTTAAGCGGCATCCAGCTAATTTTGAAGTGAGTAAAAGGAAATGAAGGATGTGCGTATCTTACGTATCTGCCCTTTTATTTTCTTCATCTTCCTCTTTCGTTAAGCACTTATTTATAGATACGCACATCTTACACAAAACCACATCATAATATTCTTATGTATGTATGTTCATATGTACAATATTTAAAAAGGAACATTTAATAAGCAGGTATGGTTGTATTCATATTTTCACCGTTGCCATCAGTTTAGACTGTCGTTATTGTTGACACGAGCCCACGAGTACCATGGATGTCAGATGGCGTATCCATCTATCGCGTTATGAAAATTAATGTTCGCCTGCCTAAAAAGCGGCTTGAACTCATAAAATACAAGCGATCAGCTACACAGCTCATCTTACCCCATATACCAACCATAAATAGAAATTTATCAGGACATAATTTCTTACGATGGAGAGGAAGTTTACTGGTTTATTTGCCAACACGGAGGTTTAACAAACTTATTCTTCTGTATTTTGTATGCGGATTGTTTTTTGTTATGGTGGGCTTAAGTAGCTATTGATTTTAGCGACATAGTTTCGCTTTACTGTACGGTGTTGCTTTGTTGTGCCTCTAAAAATAAATATTTTGAGCTTTGCCAAGGAGATAATTTTTCCAATTTTGCATTTTAAAAAAAATGTAAACATAATTGTTATTGTGAATTACTGTTGCTGTGACATACTCCATTAAAAATAAATTCAAACTAAAATAAGAGAAACATCGACTATAGTAGTAATAATAATAATATTTTGACGCTTACAATCACATCAAGCTCATTGTTTGCCTGAATTTTCCAATACTTTATATTGAGCCTATTGATGTTGTACCACAAATTGGGGGGCCTACAATTTTACGCCAACTCCGAACGGCAGAAAAGCATTCGGAGGTTTTCCATTGAGCGGCGAGTGGCATTCGGTATTAGAAGAAAGTTTTTTTATAATGTTTGATATTATTTGCCTCGAAAGAGAAGCTCTGTTAATCTTGTAAAAAAAAAATAAAGCTTAAGCAACATTTAGAAATTCATTAATACAATTGCCCTTCTGGTATTTCATTTCCTTTCATTTCTAAATCTAGGATTACAAAAAATTCTACAGACTATAAGTATATAAAAACTTAATGATAAGTTGCCTACTAATTAATTACATGTCCTTTGTTATAATCGAACAGATGTAGAAAAACAAATATTAGGGCTATTATTTACTTTATTAATCTAACTAAGTCTTCGAGTAATAGGGGCAAATTTAAAGTAGTTAGATCTCACTACGATAACGTGAGCGATGGAGCATCGTATTAAGTACATTGAAGACCCTATCTGCTCAAGAAGTGTCGGACAGTCAATTAACCATTAGTTAAAAACAAGCATTGAAGAATTAATAGTTTTCAAATACGCGACAAATGTCAAGTCTATTATTGAGTCACTGAAATTAAGAGCAAAACAAATGGGATTCCGATGAACTCGCACAACTCTATCAGATTGTGATTTATAAAGAGCTAAATAGTGATTTTCTGGTATTTGGCATCCTTAGAGTAAGCTTTAGGAATAACACAATTCACACGGTTGATTAGAGTAAAATCTGAATTAAAAAAAATTCCTAAATGCAAAAATTTCTCAGCTATAGAAAGTTCGAAATTGAAGACCGAATATTTTGATGGGATGCGATTATGAGACTTAGAGAGGGTCACAAGAAAACATTTTTTTAATATTGAGCGATATTTCATTTCTGTTACGATTGGATCTAGAATATAAACTTGAGACACGCCTGAAGTAGCCACAAATCAGTGCGATTTAGTGTTCTCGATTCCAACAAATCAAACACAAACATTCGAGCTTATTAGTGAAATATCACTTAATAGCTGAAATGCAATACTCGGAGTAAACTGTCGAATTGGTAATGGTAGAACATCCACAGAAAAGATCACGTTTATGTGAATCAATTGTTCCTTTTATGGCAAATTATAATGTTTTTTTACTACGTTTCCAAAAAGTTTTGAAAATATAATTAATAATTAATTATATGATGTAAAGTTTGAAGTAATTTAATTACTTTCTAATAAAACTCTCTCTTAATAAACCAAAATTACACTATGTGTGGCGCCGAAGCATGGGCACTGTGATGACCCTTGCAGTGTTCGATAGAAAGATCTCCAAGAGGTTTTGGAACCCTTACGTCTTTGCGACGGGGAATACCACAGACATACTGCAACCAATTACGATTCAGCGGCTACGTTGGCTTGGTCATGTTGTACGTATGGAGGAAAACGCTCCCGCCCTAAAAGTATTTGACGCGGTACGCGCTGGTGGTGACAGAGGAAGACGAAGGCCTCCTCTATGTTGGAAAGACCAGGTGGAGAAGGACTTGGCTTCACTTCGTGTCTCTAGCTAGCGCCAATTAGCAAACCATAAGAGCGACTGGCGCGCCATGTAAAAATCGGCCAAGATTGCCTAGGCTGAAAGCGCCAATTAAGAAGAACGCATTTTTCTATTTTAAATCTACTTTTCCTCGGATGCGAAGATGGCATTTTATATTCTGTAATAAACTCTTTGCACCATACCATTTTTTGATTAATTTTAACCATAACAGAACAAGTCGCCCCTACTTTTAGTTTTGTTCGCCAATATTCTCAGCGCGAGGAATAATTGAAATACTTAGTAAACATTATATCGCATTGAAATTTCTCTACAAAAAATTAATCTATATACTTCGCACTTCTACTCCAAATGTTGAGTCATATATAAGTAAATGTCCATACGCCACATTACATAGACTTTGTGGAAGCAATTGGATTGCGTTCAATCTCCCTGGCAAGTACAAAATTACGAAGAAAAATTTGATTTAGTATCGGGTTTCGATAAGCGTTTTTTTTCAACACCTACTTAGTACTTAATTCAAAAGTATCGATACCAAAATTGCTTACTTGTATTATTTACCCATATCGCTTAATCCCTACACTTATTTACTACCATCACCAATCGAACCTTCCCTCCTACAAATCTAAACATATTGTGTATCCTATGTATCCCTATTTATACATACATACTTATCTAGAGATTTGTTGAACATTTTTTTTTAAATAGTAAAATTAAATTGAAATATTATATTGAAAATTTGAAGCAGAAACTTCAAAAGCTATATGAAATTGAAAAGAGTTTAATGTTCAAATGTCAAAAAAAAAAGTAATTGCAAACGGAGAAAGGCTAAGAAGGCAGATTTTCATTTGAAATAGTAAAAGTCAAGGCGAATCCATACAAGGTGGTGTTATAAATACAACTACAAAATTCATATGTATTTTGTTTTTGTTTCTGCGTAAGAGGTGTCAAAATTTAAATACATTTTGTTTTTGCTTTTACGGCTTTTGAAAACTCACACGCAAAGCAAAAATAAAATACATGTAGCTGAATAAAAAAAATCAAATCAGCTGCTCTTATGCCATCACCTTCTATAAATTCGCCTTGGTAAAAGTAGTACAAATTTAATTTGCCTTTTTTGCATATTTAATTTGTCACAACTTTCACATAATCTGTCCGATTTGATCGCTTTAAACTTCCCATTTTCTGCTTTAATTTACACAGAGTTTTCACTGTGATGGCTACCATTTGTAAAAGTATAATTAAATTCAATGTGTAATTTAAGTAAAATATTTTTATACTGGGATCAATCAAACTGCGTTTGAGAAGATTTTAATAAAAAATATTTCCAGTCTAAAAAAGAATATTGGTGTTATCCGAAATATCAGTATTATTTTCTACCGCTTTGACCGTTGGTGCCATTTTCCAATACTTTCCAAATAAATATCTGGTCTTGGTACAATAAATATTGTTAATATAAATATAATAAAAAAACTAATAATATAATCAAATGATACAGTAACGTTTATTGTAACTGCGGAAGACTGCAACAACAGTTCACACGTTGGCTTGAAAATTCTTTCCTTATAAGCATGAAGTATGGGCAAAGTCTAGAAACAAATCTGAAGATGAGATGTGGTATAATCTCCGAAATAGCAGCTATAGTTTCTACCGCCTTATTCCAAAACTTTTGAAGTAAAAAACTGACCTTGGACGCAAAAATGATTGTTGCTCTATCAAAAAAAAAATTAATTATTAAAAAAGTGTATGAAATAAAATGTGGTTATCAAACGAAGTATTTTCACAAACTCTTTCATGCAGAAATATGTAATACATGTATTTATAAATTTGTAGGTGGATAAATCCTATCAAAAAGTGTCGTGAGGTGGCAGCGCCCTTCGGGTATTGGGTAAGTATTTAATATTTTTGTGATGTTCAGTGGTCAAAGCGCAAAATTCTAGAGCTAACCGCAACTACACATATATTCAACGCCCATAACATATATTGTAAAAGAAATACAATTTGATTAACCAAAGAAATTGTGCGCAGTCGGTTCAAGAAGAATGTATAAAATTCAAATAAAATTGAAGTATTCAAAATCTGCGCAACATACATAACTACTTCAAAAAATATTTCATACAGATCAACACATACATATGTACATATGTATGTAGCTACATAAATATGTGTGTATATAAATCAAGCTAACTAAAAGGATGTGGCTGGAATTTCATAATTGTACTACATACATACTTCTCGCATTTGTAGTTTGTTAGTTATTGTACTTATATAGTAAGTTGAGGACTTCTTTGCTTTTCGTTACTTCTCTTACTACGAGTATGATGTATGTAAAGTTAGTTTTTTTGGTGCTTCAATTTCATCACAGTCGGGTCGACTGCTTGGGTAATTTGTTGCATGCGAACCTACAACTAAAGGTCCTCGATAGCATGCCATTATATTGCAACCACATATGTTTGTGTGTGTTAGTAACTTCTCGGTCGGAAAAAAAGCAGACAGTTTAAAAAATTTACCAATGCAAAGTATGGTTGGAAATCAACTGCTTTGAAGCAAAGTCATGTTAAATTAATTATGCTGAAATTTAAAAAAAAACTCGCAACAATTCTTGAAAACAACTTTAAAATCGGAAAGAAAACTTTGATTTTGACTAGTTATTACTCAGTATGTTTTTTTTACCAATCCCTACAAGTTTAATGGGGTTAAAAGCGCATTGATGGTATTTCGAAGAAAATACGCAATGATCGCACTTAACATTCAAGCAGTAAAAAATTGTTAATGAAGTGATTCAAAATAAAAACCCAAAATTACCATTCGCTCAAAACCTTACCCATACAAAATGTTTAAAAAATGTGTTTTTGAGTTTTGAACTTCCCCTATATCTGAATTTTTGAAATGGTGGCATGTAAAGCAGTAAAATTGCACAAGAAATCGACACTCACAATACTTTCGAGAACTTTAGTGCGATTCACTAACTTTAAGCGGTGCGACAATCGCAATTTTTGACGACTAACTTATTCTTACAGACACTTAACAGCTGTCTCGTTGTATTTATTCAAAGTGATAAACTAAATGTCAAAATAAGCACAAAGAGGAATAGAGAAAAAAAACCTACGCGTGCTGCCAAATATGTCATTCAAGTGTAAAATTCTTTTTATATATTGCAATGTTCTATTGTAGCAGAATTCCGCACTCTCCTCTATGTGGTTTGATGAAATAGTCATCAACTCGACTCGAAGGAATATTCGGAATCACCTGTGAAATATGCTATGGTTTTCCTTTTCAAAATTAGCGTTGTGCCCCAGCGTATTTAGGATTTACATATGGTCAAATTCATTGTCTTTAACGTTACAGTCGCACGTATATTTTCGTTCATATATCCGTAATATTAAATGATATATAAACATTTTCAAATGTACATTAAAGTTGGCCACAAGGTTTACATTTTATTTGTGTAAACTTTTTTTCCATCGTCAGCAGTTTCAAAGATACGCGCAGTTTTGTCTAGTCTTTAACGTTGCATTTTTTGGAAGTGAGTTAGGAAGTAACTCAACACTTGAACGAAAATTAGCGAATCTTGCAGAGCTAAAATTTAAAACAATGTAATTTTCGCAAGACCAAGGTTCAAAGAAATGATATAAGTATCAACATGATAGAAAACTTTCCTTACAACAATTTTGCAAATCCAAATGTGCAGTCTTTAACGTTACAAAAAAAGTCTTTAATGTTACATTGCGATTATATATAAAATAATATATTTTTGTTTTTATACTTGGATCCTTGTTAAAAGCTTGCTTTTACCATTGCACATTAATTGAATGGTAGATATGGTGGTGGGCATAACCCTCCTAATGATTCTTTGGTGACAAAATTGATATTGATTGATATGATGCGTGCAATCGACATTTCTTTAGCAGCTTGGCGTTTCACTTGGGTCATACGAAGCCTTACTTTATGGTAAAACAATTAATCATTGATTGCATCCGTTACCCGATGAATGACGGCCTACGAATGACTGGCTCATGGATATTCCCCATTGCTCGCTTACAAGTCGTTGATAGCAACCAGTTGCGAAGAATCTCAAAGCCGCTGGAACATACCAATATAGAAGTAAAATTTAAAATTACATCCAGGCTTAAAGATTACACGAGCTACTTGTTTCTCAGTCGATTTTGCTGTTATTCTGGAGCTTCTTATTTGGTTGTCAAGCTAAGAAATTGGGTATTCAGCCAAGTTTGGAGTTAACCGATACAGCTTCTGAAATGCTGTTGGATTCAAATGAGAGGGATTGTCCACATCCCGGAGTAAACGTCGATCCTATAATAATAAAACCTATGCCAAATATTCAAACGACATTATGCAATGTTTCTTTTTTAATTGCAAAAAAACAAATCACCGAATTTTAAATTTATCTTTTATTTAAGCTGAAATCACGAAGTTTACTTTTCTCGATTGAGTTAACAACATCAAATTTGTTGTCGTTTAGTTTTCGGTAATCGACTGGCTAACGACAACAACTGATTCGGCAAAATAGCAGCATCGTTAAAATTTTCGTTAAGATCAGTTAACCATGCGAATATGGTTAAAATAAGTTAGTGAATCGCACTCCTGATGCTCGAAATAGTGGTGTAGTAGTTTTTGATTTGTATACTAAATTAAAATTAAAATGTATTTTTGTTTAAACGAAAAATAAAAATTTTACAGTTAATATATGGTAGACTGTACATATTTATATATATATATTTTTAAGTACATAATTGGAAACGAAAAAGGTTTGAAAGTTTGAAGGGAATTGTGTCTATTACTTTTAAAACAGTTTGATAAAACGGAATTTCAAATAGTTGGAAATAAAAACATTTTATAGCACCGGGGAAAAAACTAATTTTGAAGTTATTTCCTTCAAACATATTTCAAAGTAGTTGGGTTCAAATGTAGAATCAGGTAATTGATTTGTTCCTAGGACATCGCCATTTTAATAAAGTTAATTGCTTACAAGGAAAAATAAAGAATTTCAACCACTTGTAGTTGGTAAAAAAGTCCTTTGTAAATTACTTTTAAAGTAATTTTATTTCCGATAGGGTTTCCGATAGGGTATTGTATTTTTTCAAGTATGATATGCATGCGTATGGATACTAAAACATGCGAAATGTACACACACATACAAACACACATACATACATACTTACATCCAATAAGATGTAGTTTCATTAGGCGTTTGTTTTTGTTTTTTGTTTTTTTTTTTGTTCAGCTTGCTTTCACAAGCCTTTCTCGGCTGTGATTGTTATGTGAGCTTTACTAGTTGGCTGTTGGCTGTTGGCTGTTAGCTTGGCTGGATGCACTCACACATACATACATACATACATACATTATGGTTGCATGCTCGGGTTGATGGTTGATGAAAGGAAAGTCTTTTTGCTGTTTGTTGCCTACTGCTTGGCTGCAATAGTTGGTGAGTTCGCTCGTTATTGAGTTATGGAAGTGCGGCATGTGAGTATGTGCGAGTACATATACATATGTATGTGTGTAGCGGAAGCGAGTGGAACAGAAAAAATCAACAAATAACAAATAACAAAAAAAAAACAAATCATTTGCGTACAAAAGCTAAGGCAAAAAAAAACACCAACAATCACAGTAGTATTATGCTAGTAAGTCATTGAAGCAGCCATATTCCTCTAGTGCTTGTTCTTCTTGTTGTTCCTGTTCTTTTAGTTATAGCAGGATGCATGAAATGCAAAAAAAAAACAAAAATAAAAATGGGAAGTGGTCGAAAGGAAAAATCAAACCGGAAAGAAAAACAGAGTAAAGCGAAAAAGAAAATGTGAAAAAATCGTAAATTTTTGATTATCCTTTTGAATTTGAGCTGCAGTTGATGCATGAAAGTATGTTGTTCGTCTCGCCGACAATGCCGCTGCTGACAACAACTACATCCATATGTAGGTACTCGTACTTGCAATTCATGCACCACTACAACGATAACAACAAAATTACTAACTACTCACTTGACGACTGTGCTGCTACACGAGTTTCGAGTTGGCTGTATGAGTGGCGCAAGCCGACCGGAATTATTGAAGGATTTGTTATTACTGTTTGCAGTTTTGCTTTCGAGTTTATTGTTGCTGTGACTTTTGTTGTTGCTATTGCGCATTTGGCTCCATCGACCACCCCCTGCCCACATATATCGACTTTGTTGTTTGTTAATGCGATTTTTTTAGACTTGCATGCAAGCAAGCAAATTGGCAACGCATAGTTTGTCAATACTGCACTGCTGAAGAGTCGTGGACTTATATAATACGAGTACTACAAACGCATATATCGAGCTTATTGCTTTTGGCTCTTTAAATATTTTTGAATGTGATTGTTGTTAAGCAACGAAATATATAAATATTAGCTTAAAGCCTTAAAGCAGCAACTTGCTAATATAGATTCTTATTTTCCAATACGACTATTTGAAAAGTTGCGCCTCAGGCACGTTACACTACACACCAACCGTAACAACTGCACATCCTTGAATAATACATTTTGATCAGCCGTGGAAAATTCAAAATTCAATTTACGCCAAACAAAATGATAATCCATCTATCATTCATCAGCAGTCATTGGCAAGAAAAGAAGAAAAAAATGTAAGACAGCGCTGAACAAAACAAAAAAAAGCAAAAAAAAAAAGCAAAAAACGCGGCAAGGCTGTGGGTAACAAGTTAACGAAAAAAAATATGTAGTATAAAAAAAAAGCGAAAACAAATCATGCTTAGACATATTTCAACCGTTGCACATACATACATACATACACATACATTTCTATGTTTGTAGCAAATCTTAATCTCCGGCGTTCGTTTGAGGTGACACTGAATGTACCTTGTTGCAAAAATCCAGCGGATACCGCACCGCAGTTCCAGCCGCAGTACAACCAGCATATAAATAGTACCTTCCCGCCTCAACAAACCGCTTGGAGCGTTGTGCTGGTGCTGTTATGTACTGTATGGTACTGTCGATGCTCGATATTTGTATATCGAGAGGTATGAATAAATGCGTGGCTGCGTTCTGATAAGAATTTTTATAGCAAGCGTTTAAGGAAGCTCTCCGTGCAAAGGAAGTTAGTTGCACGAATGTGTGCCTGCCGCGCTTTCCATTCTACGAATAAAGCCACGCGCGAATGGCAGTCATTGAGTTCGTGAGTAGGACAGTGCAAGCGTTGCCTCCTCTGGTATATGCTGTTTGGTTTTAAGCTGTCGGTATGTTTCGGTTGATTGCTGCTGTGCAGTAAAAAATATACATAGATATTGTTTAAATGGAAAACAAAAAAAGTGCTCAGAAATATTCAGAAGTATTAAGTACTGAAAGTGGGCATTACTTGTATTAAATCAAACAGATGTATTACCACATAAATAATAAACTTACATTTTTGCCATCTTTGAAGGCCCAGTTAAAAAATATTCAGTTTATCTATATAAATGAAAATTAAATGTCATTCGTTGATAGGCGCATCGCTTGAGATCGCACAAACTGATGAAAGGGATGCAAAATTATGAACGTTGAGCATATAAAGGGTGGTTAAATTTTAAGGGCCGATATTGAATGTGAACCACTCCTAAACGTCAAGTTTTTTTCTACATTTCATTTGACATTTCTCAATTTCAGACTAATTCAATTTGAACATGGAAAGATACACAATCGAGCAAGGTGTTAAAGTTATTCAGGCTTATTATGAAAATGGGCGTTCAAATCAAAATGCATATCGTGCACTTCGTGATTCTTTCGGTCAATTTAATGATGGTACATTTTCACCTCAGTGGATTCGTCAATAAGCAGAATTGCCGCATTTGGGCGAATGATAATCCAAGAGTGATTGTCGAAAAACCAATGCACCCACAAAGAGTGACTGTTTGGTGCGGTTTATGGGCTGGCGGCATCATCAGCCCGTATTTTTTCCAAAATGAGGCCGATCAGGCAGTTACTGTAAATGGTGTTCGCTATCGTGAGATGATAACGAACTTTTTATGGCCCGAATTGGAACATATGGATGTGGACGATATGTGGTTCCAACAGGATGATGCCACTTGCCGCACAACCAACGAAACAATGGCTCTTTTGCGCGACAAATTCAATGGCCGTGTTATCTCACGTGGTTGCGATGTCAATTGGCCAGCAAGATCATGTGATTTGACACCGTTGGACTACTTTCTTTGGGGTTATTTGAAAGAAAAGGTGTACGTCGATAATCCAGCAACAATTCAAGAGCTAAAGGATGAGATAATTCGGCACATTAACGGCATATAACCTCAATTATGCCTCAGCGTCATCGAAAATTTGGACCATCGGATGGAGGTGTGTCGCCGAAGTCGCGGCGGGCATTTGGCCGATATTTTGTCCCATACATTATTGAACCACACTATATTATCATAATAAAAATAAATTACAATAATTTCCAAAATAATTTGTGTTTTATTCAAAATCAACATCGGCCCTTAAAATTTAACCACCCTTTAGTTGCAAAAATGTTGGGCGGATAGTTACAAAATAGTGAAAGTACAGAAAACTTTTTTTTTAAATGGTATTGTATATAACAAAGGCGCAAATTGACAATTGATACAAAATTGTGAAAATACAGAATACGTTTTTTTCAGACTTTTATATACACGACCGCTAATTGGCTTCAGGTCTTTATATAAACATTTTACTCTATTGCTATATAAATGGATTTTAGTTTGTTAAAACTTTTTGTATTCGAGAGCGTAGATCTGATTGTAGAAGCCCTCATATCCACTTCCAGAAGAGGGCGAGAAGAGGGTATTTCATCGTTCTCAAAACAAAACCGGATGAGTATTGGTTTACACGCAACTAGGGACAGAAAAAAATAGTTATTTGTGGAAACTGTCATCGAAAAATTCGCTATGAAATAAATACAATCTTGCAAGTGTAATATACCTGGCGATTTCTAATTTCACGGATAATAAAATTTTAAAATGTTTATTTTTTATTCTTATTTTATAAATCTAAAATAAGAGATGCCTTAAAATATAAAAGTCAGTGACTTTTATAAATAAATGTCTTCATTAACTGTTATTTTCGATTTATGAAATAATATAAATATAATATTAAATCGTAAATGGTTGTTGATCAATCAGCTTTCGATCAGCAAACTACTGATAGATAAGTTGCAACCGATCAAATATCAGATGATATTAACATACAACCTGATTTTGCTAATCGTTTCCGAAAGAATGTGCACATCGTGATTTTTACGACGAAAAAATAATTCTTGGAGGAAATATTTTAGCAAGGAATTATATAAAAAAGTACAATCAATAAAATCGATTTTTGAATAGTTTGGGATTGAAAAAAAAAATTGATGAAGAAAGAAATCGTCAAAAAAAAAAATGTGGCTCCCAATATCGATTCATATATTTCGTCAAATGGTACCTTTCACATAATTTTTCTAAGGAAACAAAACACTGCAATCGGGCCAGCACGCAATTACAAACGTTGTGTGCTATTTTAAAACATTCATTTTTCATAACGATTTCAATCTCCAGATTTGCTCAAAAGCTATCAGGAAGATCACAATCCGTATATACAAAAATAAGGGCAAGTAAAGAATAGGGCCCACTGTGCTAGAAAAAATAAAAAAGTGGGTGTGGTCCGCCTTATGTTACTGATTCTTATGGTGTACAATTTTGTTATGTGTTGTTATGGCGGGGTAAAGGGGGTATTTTCACTAAAAAGAAATATAAAGAAGTATATGAAACATAATTATAAATAATTACATTACAAGATAATGCGATAATGAGTTTTTACGTTATTCGTTTATCCATCCGTTAGCGAGTGGGGACTCGATGAAGCAACTTGCGCGCTAATTTTTCCCGTCGACGTTCACGACTGCCGTTTGTCCCCAGCTTAAGACATGGTTAAAATTGCGAAACAATTTGGCTGCATTGAATGAAACGAAATCGACTAGTTTAATGTGGTCTCTCCGCACTCGCCAGTGCCGAATCTTACTAGCTAACTTTGTTCTTGCTTTCACACTCGAAAATGTTTACAAGCTAGCAGAGCTTAGACATACATAGCTGGCAGGGAAATAACGGATATTAAGAAATAAAGGGTACATTGCAGCTGGACGTATTTAATATCTAACTAGTGGTGTATTTTTGATATCTGTTGCATTTATCAGTGAAATCAACCATTTTCCCTCTATTTAGAAGACGCCCCCCTGAGGAGTCCCGCAATCGGGGAAGAATGAGGGCGCTAAAGTTACGAAAGAATGACGATGGGGGATAAATGGG
Source organism: Anomoia purmunda (assembly GCA_951828415.1). Classification (NCBI taxonomy): domain Eukaryota; kingdom Metazoa; phylum Arthropoda; class Insecta; order Diptera; family Tephritidae; genus Anomoia; species Anomoia purmunda. The sequence continues at coordinate 25,440,690 of OX639996.1, read as the reverse complement.
GCCAGGAATAGAAGTTATGACGATCAGACCACGTAAAACGACTTTGTCCTCAACATCGGTTTTCACGTATCCGACAGAAATGTCTGGCAATATTATAACTTGATAAGCTTGAGCTTGAAAATCTCAAGTACGTATTATCAGTTTAACACACACATGCCAGTCCTTACTGAGACCTGCAACCTTTTAATATTATACGAAACGAGTAAGTGGCATAGTTCAATGTAATAATAATCATAATAAATAATAATAATTTGAAAAATATATCATATATGTATATATATATAAGTATATAGCTTGAAATCTGGCTGCATATCTCCTGCAATGTAGATGTGGTACACAAATGGTTACCATGGAGAGGGCAGCTACGTAACGGGTTTTTCAATAGGGACGTTACAAAAGTAGACTGATAGTGACATCAACCGACTCCATATTACTCCTCGCTCTTTTGATATTTCTCTTCAGTATGGTTTACCATTTCATCATGGAAAGATATACGATCCAACAACGATTCGAAATTATTAAAATTTACTACCGAAATTCGGAGTCAATGGCCTCAACTTTAAGAGCCCTCTTTCAAATTTATGGTCGTCGTCCTTTCTGGCTGAATGGCTTGGCAAAAACGCAAAATATGCGTTATTGGACAGGCAGCACTCCACACGCACTCCATGAGTTAACATTGCATCCCGAAAAAATTACGGGTTGGTGCGATTTATGGGCCGGCGGCGTCATTGGGCCGTACTTCTTCCGTGGTGATCAAGACCGGCACGTTACTGTGAATGGGAATCGCTACCGCTCAATGATAACCGAATATTTTTGGCCCAAATTGGATGATATGGGCTTGGACAATATGTGGTTCCAACAGAAGCCACACAGCGACTGTCACAATCGATTTATTGAAAATCAAGTTTGGTGAACGTGTTATCTCACGAAATGGCCCAGTCAATTGGCCGCCTCGGTCGTGCGATTTGAGGCCGTTAGACTATTTCCTGGGGGGCTACGTCAAGTCTATGGTCCATGCCAACAAGCCAACGACGATTGATGAACTTCGTGCGAATATCGAACTTGGAATTGCAGCAGTATCGGCCGATTTATGCTTGAAAACCGTCGAAAATTTGGTTGAGCGTCTGGACTTCATAGTGAGGCGCAAATGCTCTAACTTAAGGAGCATAATACTTAGCATGCTTTGCAGACAGCTTCTTCTGGGTTGTCACCTACTAGAGGCTGCGCCGAATCTTAGGTACATCAGGAGCCATCTCATGGAGCTGAATGACTAGGTACAGCAATACGTACAATAATCGCTGGGCCCGACGAACTGTAGACGGGCCTTGAACGGCAGGTATAGGGAGTTCAATCACCACCTCTTGCAAACCAATAGCTCGAGTCTAATTACTTTCTAGACATTGTAGTATATTCAACTCTTGCGTATCCAGAACAGACGCTAACTTATTAAAGATATGCCCAATATGTGAACAATTCCCGCATGATACATACATATCATCTCTTCACATACCTAACAATCCGTTCTTTGTCGAAACAGCTCGTTTCTTGGACCACCTTTTAAATGACCTCGATGGCAAGATTTATTGGATTAACCGATCTTTACAGGGCTGAGTATATAGCTATCTAGTTCGGGATACTATTTAACGATTTCAGCAGTAGCTAAAAATCAGCAAGAAGCGAAAGAAGATTTGTAAAAATCGTTTTTGGAAACCACAACTCAATCCTTGATAAACGGCCTCAACGGAAGATGTTAGAAACCCTCCATATACTGCTGATCAAGCCGATTTGACATATCTAAGGTGTTGTAAGTTGTTTCTACCTGATGCCAGTTAAACAGAACGTATATCAAAAATGAGTCTCATATTGTATAGTAAGTTTTGTAAGTCTCATGCGAGTTATCTAAGTTAAGCGCGTACGGTGTTCGGAACTGACCAGATATGATGGCACACTGCTTTTTGTCAGCGAGGTGATTCTCCTTGACGTCGGACGTGCTGGCGATCAAAAGAAGACTATCAACTGCACACGGTTAAAATTTTTCTTGTTGAATTCATTATAGGTTACTCAAATTTCTACACCTAATAAAAAAGTAAGAAGGGGTTTCGACTTTTGGCGGGATATTCTAGTCGAAACAAATATTTAATAAAATCTTACAAATTTCTTAGGATCAATGGAAATTGGTGTTAAAAGGTTCATGGAATGGTGTCAGTAATTTTGTAAACATCTGTTTATATGTTTAAATCTAAATTTTTAGTTAATACGAGTATGTGCGTAAAGCAAAGCTACAGTTCAGTATCACAAGTGTGGTGTATTTCTCAAATAGTAAACTTGTCTACTGCTGGAAAATATATGTCCGGATTACAAAGGGAAAGCGACGCGTAAACGTTACAGTGTGAGTTGGACTACAATGTCTCTCCCCCTACCCAGCCTGCTTCTGCTTTTTGTATCGACATAGAGCGTGTGAGAGTGTCAGAAGGCGAGTACGTGTCTTGACGGTTGGAATAAAAAAAAATTGGAAAAATTCGTTATGCTTTTTTTGCTCGCCTTTCGCTTCAGAGTTTGCTCATATATGTGTGTACATTTTTGTGCTTACTTTTTTTTTGTTGTATGTGTGCGTGTAAAATATGAGGGGTTATTTTTTTTCTTTTTGGTTTTTCCACCACCATTTTTTCTCATTTTTTGGCTCACTTTTTTCTAGGGCAATATACCCTCCGGGAACGTTATTGCTATAAAGTGGTGCTTTTATTGCAAAACCTCATACCTTCGACATTTTACCGCACGAAGAATGCGTTAGTGTATTTGTGTTACCAGGAGCACAAGAGCGAATCCTTGCTGAGAGAATATTATGTGGCAGTGCGCCTGTCCAACACTTGTCGGAGAAGCTTCTGGCTTTGCATAGCACGTATGTAAGTGTGTGCGCATGTGTGTGTGTGTGTGTGCGTGTTTGCTTCTTAACTCTATTCAGAAGCGTGGCATGTCCGCCTCAAACCACACTTGCCTCCTTTTGTTGTACGTAGGCATAACGAGGGGGTGGCAAATATATTTTTTGATTCCCTTCCACTTCCAGTCGCTATCACAGGCATTGGCGTTGGCATCGGTGTTTTAGCGTCGGCGTCTTCTTCAAGTTGCTTCGCACTTTTATGCTTTGTTGTTTGGTGCAGGCATGGCAAAGTCGTCCACGGACAGTAGCAGTCGAGCATTGTGCCTGACTGGTGCGTCGCGTCTCAAATCATCCGCCCATCCGAGCCATATCGTATTCATTGTCTTGGCTTTAACCATTTACCGGTCTCGTACTTTCATACTTATATCAAACTCGCGTAAAATAGTACAGAGTTAATTTTTCTTCGCGGCGAGAGCGTATGGAAATTCGCTGTAAAACTCTGAACGTATAGAGTTTTTTTTTTTGCTCAAATTTCGAAATTCAAGTCATCACATCTCGGTAGCAATTTTGCTGTTTGATTGCTTCCTTGGAGTCTGTAGTATACCTCTGCCATCACCATTGTCGACATCGTCGCCGCCGCCACCCCCGCCTCAGCCGTACAATCTTCTTCCATCTATGGATGGAGCCGTTGAAGAAGAAACGCGAAGACGCGCTCCCAAATTGTTTAGCGATTCAGTGGGGATAAGGCGCCACTGAAGAAGAAAAGGAATCTGTTCTGTTCGCATTGCGTGCAATTCAAATTGAAATTTCATTCCTCAATTTGAGGCGCATCCGAAAGGTTGTCGGCGGCGTTAAAGGAATATACTTTTGGGGTTATCCCCAAGAAGGACACACAGCTATTAAGTCAGTTATAAATTCATTCCTTCGGTGATTTATATGCCAAGGAGTATTGAGTGGTGTATTAAAATGAAGTTTATCTGAAAAATATGACAGAGGAAGTTAGCAACTTTATCGAAAGTGAAATTTAAAAGTGATTACTCTTATAAAAGAATAACTGAAATTTTGTTGTTTTTGACTCGAAACACGTTTTTGACAATAATTTGTGGTAAAGGAGAAATTACAGTCATAATAATTATACTTTGGAAAATTCCAACACAAATTAGAGGTAAGTGAAAATGTGCTGCGGTTGGCAAAGAAAAACTGAAGGCTGTTTATAATAAATTATTAAAAGGATACAATGTATTGAAGGTAAAAGTTTCTGCTCAGAACATATTTTGAAATTAGACCATTAGGCCTTGAAGCCTTGAGAAAATTTAAAATATTAAATACAAATTAAAATATTAACTTTAATAGAAAAAGCTAAAAAGAAATATTTAATTAACAAGCAAAAATAACAGAAATTTATTAAGCTTAAAAAAAATATTAAGCGAGTTTCAAGAATAAATATTGGGTAATGAGCTGAATGAAAGATTAGCGGAAAAAAATTTTATACAAAAAAAAAATGAAAAAAAATTGTATTGTATATGATTGAACAGCTTGTGGAAATAGCATTTAAAATTTAGCATTATCGAAAAGTAGAGACCGTTTAATTAAAGTAAAAAGTGTTTGCATTTAGGTCGTTCATTCCCAAGGATTTGAAGTATATTTAAGGGTTCTTTAAAAAAAGTTGTGGTTGGCGTTTTTCTGCATTTTGTATAACAAAAAATTATTAAAAATAAATCATTAAAAAATAAATAAATCAGAAAAAAAATTTGAAAACTTTTCTCACCTTGTAAAAGTGAGAAACTAGCCTGAAATCAAACTTAAAAACTATATTTATTTGAAGTGTTGCCAAAAAAGTAATTATAATTAGCAAAGAATATTTTAGCCAATATAACATGAAGGCATATCAAAATTACATAGATTAGCATATCGGATATTTTGTTTTTTGTGTGTAATTTCATTAGTAAGTTTTTTTTTAATAACGATTGAACAATAAATAAGATTTGTCTTAATAAGTAACGTTGTTTACTTTGAAATGGGTATGAAAAATCCATCGGGGGTTTTCCAGACGGAGCAGTAATTAATATTTTGTGCCTTAAACTTAACGTCAAGCGCAATTTTATTTTAACGCAATTTAAATAAAAATAACACAGCAATATGAATTATTTACAAAACGCGAAAACTAAAACAAAAACAGTTTTATAAAGTTTGTCTTGAAGAAAACTTTCCATTGTTCAATTTTGATTTTTTTTTATAATTAAACAGTTTGACAGTTTCACAAGGTATCTTTAGTCGAAATATTTTCCATTCGATTAGGGATTTAAAATTTTTTTTTTATAACACAATGATTTGTTTGAATTATACGCTAAAAAGAGAACAAAAAAATTATTTTTTTTTATATTTCCGGTAAGGTTCAAAATTTTTTTTTTTATTTAAAAATATTTATTTGTGCCTATAATGGTATATTGGAACTCTATTTAAATTTTTTTTCATGCTCCAAAATAGGGCTACGAGTAAAGCAGGCCTTCGGGAGTTTCTATAAATCATGGCTATTTACGATTTCTTTTGATCGATCATGCAAACTAAAAGAACGCAAAACATTTCGCAATCCTCACATTCCCATTATGATCGATTTCGCTGTTTCCGTCTTCAAAACAGTTTTATAAAGTTTTGTTAAAAAAAATCACATTCAAAGTTTTAAAGTTACTTTGCGCATAGCAATTGCGATCTTTCGTCTATCCTCGTTACGCAAATGAAATTTAATAAATATATTCTCAAACTTAAAATATAATATATAAATACAATACATTTAAAATAATCAAAAATTGTGACTCCATTCTGCAATTAACTAGTTCATTTCAGTGTGTGAATAAAATTAAATAATACCTTAAGGCTATTAAATTTCCAAAACAGAGAGTACTTAAAATATTATGCAGATAATGAGATTCGAAATAGGGAACGAAACAATTTTTTAGCTTAACTTATACTTCAGCTACTTCATTTCCCTAGTATAAAAAAATTAAAAACAAAAAAAATTGTCCTGGCCAGCTTAATTTATGAATACTTTTTCTTATATACCATTCATTTTGAAATACATGGAAATTAATAATAAAATAGTAGTTAATCACAGCATTGGTCATAAGAAAAAAAATATTTTTATTTAAATATTCAAAATTAACTTTTCAAACACTGCCTTTACATAACATATGTACAAAAGAATTCAAGAACTTGGCAAGGTTGACAACCTTCGTTAAATAAACTTGTCACCAAATTATGCCAATTTACTATTTATTGCAATTTGTGGAAGTTACCAACTTTTCCAATATATATAACTACACATAGGAAGAATTGATAGCTTAATTTGCAATAAAAAATGAAAAACGCAGAGTCTAATATAGCTTTTATGGAGGGAAAAGATGTATCTAACTGGGACGTCCGTACAGAAGAAAATACCTAAATAAATGTTTCAATATTATTTCCCCTGATAAAACCGAAACAAAAAAAGGATATTTTATAATAATACATACTCGTACGGGGGAAAAATTATATTTTTAGTTCAAACTGCTTTCTGATACGATTCATTATTTTAATGATAGATGGATGTAATGAACCTGTAAACATATTTTCATAAATTTATACTATTTGTATTCGTCTAACCGAATTTTAGTATAGGGAAATTTGAGCAACAAACGCGCTATTAAGAAGAACTAATACTTATTTAAGATTGCGATAGAAAAAATTTAAGCTTAGCCATTTTTAAACTTCCTTGCTAAAAATGTTAGTTTTATTTTCAATTGTATGCTATATAAAAATGCATGTATGTATGTACTTGTGTATATTAGTATGAAACAAATGGTTTTTAATTTTCCAATGCCAGCGTAAAAATATTTTATTTTTTTGTGGAACCTGCGCGAATGTTTTATACAAGATTTTTGTTTGCAAAATTTAAAAAAAATCATAAAGTTCTTAATCTAGTACCGTTACTTTAGTTTTGCCGATTGACGACTCCTAAGTAAAAGTAAAAAACACCCGTTTTTAGTATTTTGTAGATGTATTTATTAAATATGCTTTTATAATTCAAATTTTTAAATTAGCAATATAAAATTGCTTTTCAAACTTTCTCGTTTCTATTTTTTTGAACCATAATATATTATTATTTTGGTACAACTTTGTATCGACTGCATCCCAAGCTGATTTATATTCTGAATCCTAATCTTTTGTTTGATAAATTAAATTAAGAATAACCTTTATTTGCTAAACAAACATTAAAACCCAAAACATAACTCTTATTTTCGAGACAAAAATTAAAACTCAAAAAATAATTTTTATTTTCTATGTACAATACATATAACTATAATAACAAATTTTACTTTCTGAGCAAAAACTAAAACACTAGAAATAATTTTTATTTTCTAAGCAAAAAAATAAACTCAAGAATAATTTTTATTACTGAGCATATTTAATAATAACCTTTTTTTAGAGCCTTCGATTTCTCGAGGTTGCTCGAGAAGCAATTTCTCGCGAGGACCGTTTTCTCACGAGCCTATCAATATTTAGTTCGATAAGAATTCGGTTGCACTAATTTTAAATTACATATCGTAACCCACTATATATGCAGTTAGCCAAGCAGTCAAAACAATAAATTTTAGAGTCTAATATTTCTCAATACTACTCGGGAAGCATTATCGAGGTGACACCCCAGTTTGTAGCGAGAACTCAGCTTCTTCGAGAATGTGCGAAGAGAAATCGAAAGCTCTACTACTACTCCAAACAAAAAAAAAACACTCCGAGTTTCTGAATAATATATGAAACGTCGAAAATGATTTCAAAAATTATATTTTTTCAAGAAAACTAAAACAAATAATAATTAAAGCAGCTAAGGTTAGTTTGTGTAATGGGTCCCCTTTCAGTAGGGACTTTTAATTGATATTTTAAAAACCCCAGTTATTCAACTCACAAAACAAATAAATTATAAAATTTCACACGCTTCCGACCATGCGTCATTTTAAGGAATGATAATTCAAATGTACCACAAGTCACAAATCATTTCATATTAGTTAAGATTCCGAAAGTCTCATTAACATTTGTTTATCACTAACTGAATTGTGCAGAATTGCAATTTATAATAAATATCTTTTAATTAACAAACTCAGCACTTTCGTTGCGATTTAAAAAAAAAAAACAATAAACGAAAATTAATCAAAGAATAAATCTTACACGATCCCGACACGTCTTTTCGATCAAAGCTCAAATCACGAAATACGCACACAAAATCTTCGAATTCGGCCTCTGCGCACTGAAATACCCAAACACATCTCGTCGCTCAGCTGTGTGTTGGCGCCTTTTGTAATTTGCATAAATTAAAATTTTAATTGTATGTATAACACTTCGACAACGAACAGGGCGCAGCAGAGTGTCCTTGTGACGTCACCGCTCGCAAGGCCAATTGAAATTAATCGAGAAAAACAGAGTCAGTAATAATCACTAGCATAGGAATTTAATGAGAATGAAACAGGCAGCAGACAGGAAGTGGAAGACAAAAATGCCGGTCGCCGAGTCGTTATTGCTCGACGAAACCGCATAGAAACAAACAAAAGAACTGAAAGGAAGATGATGAAATTTTCGTACTCAACAGCAAGCCATACCATAACGAAAACAATAACAGCAACAGCAACAAAAAAAAAAAAAGTAAATTAAAATTACGCTGATGAGCAACGTAGCGGCAGCGCAGCCTCGCTAACTTCATTATGCCGAAACGTTGAACGTTGCGCCAGCCGCATTGCCCCATTTCGCGTAGCCCAGCATTCCCATTCAAGTCGTCCTTGGCCGTGATTTACGTGCTGCTGCTGCTGCTGTGGCTGTTGCTGTTGCTATTGCAACGGTGAGCAAATGAGGGGCAAATGAAGGGATACTCGTACTGTGTTTTTATATTTCTCATTCATTAACATAATTTTAATTTAGGTTAGTGAGACAGCGCAATGCGTTCGTTGAACTGCTGTGGCTGCCTGGCTGACTAGCTCACAGGCAGGCTGGCATCGGCGACGGTGTTGATGAGGAAAAAGCTGAGTGAGGATGGGTTCGCGAATGCGGATGCGTACGCAAATGGTCGTGGCAGATGCGCTAGCTACACTGACGTAGTACATTCTGATAGATATTTTCAGTAGATATATTTATGTGTATGAATTTAGCTCATCGAATGACAGAATGACTGCCAGGATGTCGATATGAAGTGGTCTTTGTTCGCCAATATCATTCATTGTTGATATTATTATTGTTATTCTCGCTGTCTGGCGTTTCCTCTGTCGCTGTTTAATGTTATGTTAATGAGTCGCCAACAGCGTGGTAGCTGCCACATTCAGTGGCATTTTGTGTGGCAATTACCCCTTTTCGGTGCGACTGTCTCATTTGCATATCCCAAATATACTCGCACTTTTTGTATTTATGCAAATAATTATTTTTTTCCGTTTGTTTTTTTTTTTTAACAATATAGCCGTCGGGTAAAAAAAATCCTTTCAGTTTCACTTAATACTGCTTACCTGTGATTTTATTTAATTTTTCGTTCGTTCGCGTTTTGCTGTAACTGCCAGTTGAGTGGTTGAGTGGTTGTTGGTTGGGCACAACAGCTGCGTCAGCGATCACAAAAAAAAAAAACTTTTTTAAATTTCGCTAGTTAATTTGCATAATTTTTGGCAGCTCGATTGGCATTTTTTAGTTGTAACATTTCGTTGTTCGTTGCAAAGTTACTGGCTCCTGTTGTTGTTTCTATTGTTAGCAGCGTTCTCTGACACCGTTTGCAGATTTTATGCAAATTTTTAGTGCGTTATTTGCAAATCATGTTTTCTAACCGATGTCAATTGATTATACATGCAGCTGTATGTTTGTATATCATGCAAATTTAAATACAAAATTTAAAGTAGAAGAGTAGCATAACGCGTAGAAAATGCAATTCCCTAATTAAAGGATTAGAATCTAGCTAACAAGGTTGCATTGTTGCGAAAAAAGGTAACGAAGCTAACTACTTTGGATATTTGCGAGTGGTGTGTAATGCGTTGGAAACTTTTTCGAAATTATTTGCATGTCTAGGATTAGCAGAAAATTTTCGACCCCTTAGAGTCGAATTTCGAATTTTCGCTCTTTGAAAGAAGTACCCGCTCAAAGAACAAGCACAGAAGAAATGGCTCATAGAGTTTCATTCAGAAAAAATCTTGTTTTCCAGGAAAAATACTTAAATTGAGAACTTTTGTTTTAAATTAAAGTAAATAATTTTCATTATTTAATTATTCAAATTCCTAATGATTATGATTTTTGTGGAGTTTCTCATCATTATAGATATTAATATAATTGGGTTATGGTACATTTTGAATTCACCCTATATTGAAATGCAAACATATTTTTGAATAGAGTTCCCACTTTTTAAAATTGTTAACTACATAGGTAAATATTAGCATAAACTCTAACACAAAAATATACATATATGTAACTAACTGGAGCTGTTCAGGAAATTTTAACGCAAACTTAATTATTTCAATTAGACAGTCACCTATTAAAAAAAGTCAAATGTTTTAAATATTTAAAAATCATTTCGTAACAAAATATTGCATTATAAGACAAAAGTAAACATTGAAATATGGGTACCAAAGAAATTAAATTTTATACCGAGGTAAAGCCGAAGTATCTTTTTAGAATATCTTGAAGTTTTATCACTTTAAGAGCAGGGTTACATCAGGTAAAGTTTTATCGAAAACAGTTTTGTTATATCTCAAATTTTATTTTTTACGTCTATTCTTGTGCTTATAATAAAAATATCAAGAAAAAATTTCACAAAAATCATCTATCATGTGGAGTCAAATTCACGACACACAACACAAATTGTAGCAGTTTGGTCATACGTATATCGAGCTATATAATGTAAGTGCCAAATTAGAACTGGGGCATCGATTTTTTGGTATAAACAACAAACAGAGGGAAGCGGCAAAAACGTACGTTCAACACTTTTATACTACTGACCATTTTAAATAATAAGCCTAAAAGACTTTAATAGAGTTACGCCGCTATTCTGTAAGCAGTCTCTAGTCACTAATTTAGACTTTTCAGCGGTGAGACTTATTTTGAAATTATTCGGTATTCAGTCAGTTTCTATTCTCAAAATAAAGTCACTAATTTGTCGGCTGGTCCTGAGCAGGTCACAAAACAAAGAAATAAATTGAGAAAAGTATTGAACAAACGCGAAAACGAAGTAGCACTCGGATCTGTGTAGATCGTTCGCTATATTTTGCTTCAATTTGTAAAAAATAACACAGTGTAACAAAAATTAATAGCAGGCTTACGAACAGTGTTTTTAATTTTTTTGGATTGGCTCTAGTTCTTGAGATAAACGAAACTTAAAAAATTAATGAAAAAAAATTATATGACCCAGTTCCAGTTGTATTAATTTAATTATTCTTCAATAAGTTTTGTTATATAAATTATTAAAATTATTAAATGTGTGTTGCTGCACAATGAAAATAAACTTGCTTCGGTTCCAATCGGTCATAGTACCAAACTAAAAGAAGAATACGAAAATGTAAAAATTGTTTTAGCAAAGATTTTGTATGCACAACATAAGTGGTCAGTATGCGTGGACTTGAAGATGGTGAATATTTTATTAGGCCAACAAAGTGGGTATACTAAATACCCCTGTTTTATATGTTTATGCACCCCTGTTTATATGTCGTGCAAGAAATGAACATTGGATTAGAAAGGACTGCCCGGTGAGAGAAACAGGTAGGAACAGCAAATGTGGTTCATGACCAACTGATAAGCCGAGAAAAAATAATTCTTCCACCACTTCACATCAAGCTTAGACTAATGAAACAGTTCATCAAAGCCCTTGATAAGACAGGTGACTGTTTCGAATATGTGTGCAAAAAATTTCCAGTCCTTAGTATGGAAAAATCAAAAGCAGGAGTCCTCGATGGTCCTCTAATTCGTACCCTTCTAAAATACACGGAATTCTTAAACCATACGTCACAAATTGAATCTGAAGCCTGGCTAAGCTTTGTTAATGTAGTCAAAAAGTTTTTGGGAAATCATAAATCACCAGACTATACAAAACTAGTTGCTGATATGCTTCTCAATTTTCGCAAACTAGGAGCTAAAATGAGCATTAAATTACATTATTTACATAGTCATTTGGACAAATTCCCGGACAACCTAGGCGATTACAGTGAGGAACAAGATGAACGGTTCCACCAGGACATAAAAATAATGGAAGAAAGGTACCAAGGTCGATGGGACAACTTAATACGGGATTGTTCTGAGCAACGACATCATAGGACGTCCTACAGAAAAAGTTGTTTGTAATTTTTTTTTAAATTAATTAATGAAAATAATATATTTTTTTTTATTTTTTTATTATTTTTATACAGGCGCGCAATATAAATATTATTTAAATCCGTATTGGTATTTTTAATTAGGTTTTTTCGTGAAATATTTAAAAGTCTTTATCTGAAAAATTAGAGAAAATTCGACAAAATTGATATTATTTTCGTAATCAGCGCCCACAAATTACCGCAAATCGACTTAAAAATCTCCGACCGCAAAATTTTGTTCCGCAGTGTAACACTTAGTTTTCAATACGCATAATAAAAAAATCTATTTGTTTACATTTCCTTATACATATGTCTTGTTCTGCTATGTTGATACAATTACCGACTGTTGACAGTTCTAATTTTACACATACATATCTATTTCAAATAATCCGTTCGCATAAAATGAAGTAATAAAACTTTTGAACCATCAATTTCAATGTTAGTTTTACGATAAGCATATTGTTTTAATTTTTAAAGAGCAATAATGCTGTTGAGAAATTATTGAAAAAGTGTATTGTGTGCTATCGATGAGCACATTTTTATTGAGGTTGATTGTGCGTGTCTAGCTGAGCGTCAGATGATTGCTTCTACTGCTTTTCACCACAATCTTTGGTGAAATTTTGTGAGGCTATTGCTACTGAATACCGAAATCGTCTCAAGTCACAAAAAAGTCTCTAACTGATTGTCTCAAATGTAGCAACGAGAGATGAGACTGAATTACAGAAAACCGCCATGAAATTTGAAAACATTTGTTGGCGTTGGATTTGATTAAACAAACGATTCAGTTGTGTTCAAGCCGAGATCAGCGAATGAAAACCCGTGTTCAAAAAAGTTAGTGCTCCTTCAAGCTCTTTGGAATTTAAGACTTTACAACTTTAAATTATTTATTCGTTTAAAAATGTGTACTTATTTCCTTTTGTATTAGGAAAATAACTAAAAAGCAAATTCAGTAAATAAGCTTACATTTCTTACCAAAAACTTGTGCTTATATTCAATTAGTCTTTTTTGTAATAAAATAGTTGTTACGGCCCACCGGTGCACTGTTTTAATACATTAGCGAATTCTCCAGCGGGCCTCCGGAGATAGTCATCGGCGAACAAATTATTCATCAAAACGAGTCGGACTCGCATTCGTTTGGGAAACTGGGTATACAAAGTACAAATCCAATTCACCTTCACTAATAAATTAAAGAAAATTTTAACACGTTTAGGAAGCTTGGCTTGCTGAGAGGAAGTTTTCAAATTAATTACACTAGTTTACTAAAACTATTTAAGTCAAAAAGTGTCTTTTTGATTAATGCTTGGTCGCTGATCACGGAAATGAGTTTCATTCATACTTTTTAAAAAACAAAAAAAAAAAACGTTTTCGAGATATACGCGAAACCTCTGTTTGCGAGGTCCTTTTGCTTTTGTGTTCGAAAAACTCCAGTATATACTATATACTATATGGCAAATAAACCTAACTTTTTATGGGTATTGGAAAACATTGAGAAAAGTTAACCCATGTTAGGACAAATTCATGAAAACCCTTCAGCACCCTATATCTCAAAATTTAGACGTGATGGCTGTTACACCGCGAAATGAAAAATTTTTTGCCATATTTTCTACTGAAAAAGGGAATGTAGCAAAAATTTACATTGACCGCTTTTATTTAATTTGTAATAACTTTTACATTTTTTGACCTATTTAAGTGGTTTTATGCTTTCATTTTCGTAATGAAATTCTCTTTCAACCAGATGGTTTTAGTTATTTTTTTACAAAATATATTCACTAAAAAGAGTGAAGAAAAATTAACTCTTTATAGCTCGAAAGTGTCCCTATTGTTTGCATTTAAACGCCAGGAAGTCAAAAAGAATTTGAATGTGCCTTTAAAACGATACGCATAAATGTGGTTAAATTTATTTGCTATTATGCGGCCCAAAATTAGTCTAAAAAATACTTGTTCAAACGAAGTACTACTACTCATTTATTAAATATTTCTAAACCAGTGTAGCTTGACCTGGGGCACGAAACAAAAATATGTATACACATATGCCGAATAGATCGTTGTATACATTATCAGATTTTTTGGTTTTCTTTATTATCTTACTGCCGAAAAAGCCACATTTTCTCATGCATGTAAGTAATAATTTCTTGAGAATTTATGGTTTAAACTAACCAAAGAATAAACAATATCTACTAGTCCTGTAAAGGTCAAATTGAAAGTCATCTAAGCGTCTTTGGTTTTACAAGGATCTATCAGCCTATGAGCCCGAACACGAGATGAAAGAGTAAATATGTATGTATGTATATAAGTTTGTCTCCATAACACTGAGCATATTGGCAGACTAATGAACGGATATTTCTTATTCGCATATTTTACTCTTTCATTTTCTTGCAAATGCGTAGGAAAGCTTCATTATTTTTAGCTTTTTGCACTCTTTTGACATTTCAAGTGTACCTAAATATATGTACCTAAATATGTACGAATGTAGGTATGTGTGTTGCTATTTGATGTTTGATGCAAATACAAACAACTGTACATCTTATACTTCTACACTTGCGGGCAATAAAAACGCACCACCAAATATAATTGAAATAAGATAACATGAGCAATTTGTTTATAAAGTAAAAATATTTGGGTAATTTTTATTTGTTTGGCAACATAGTGTAAATTAGTTATCCAAAAAATTTTTCTCGAATATTGTTTTATAAGGAATAGGCAATTAATTAAAAAAAATTAACAAAAATGTACATTCGATGATATTCATGAATAATTAAAAGAAAACAATGTGAAGTTAACTTAAAGTGACGAAATCATTGCCTTAGTTCTTGAAGGCATGGAATTCACTAGGACCTCAATTAATTTCCATATAACGGGATCATTCCAAACCAGTTCTAAAATCTTTATCAGTTGACTTTTATTTGTTGGCTTCTATTTAGCAACTTCACACTTCATTATAAGTGCTCAATAGGGTTTAAATCTGTCGAGTTTCCAAGCCAATCCCAGCATTGAATCCCTAGATCGTTGAATGTATTGGCCAACTAAAAATAAAAATTCGAGCTGAATAGGATCATATACACCAATATTGTATAGACGTTTTATACAAGATTTGTTTCCAATCAAAATGTACCCATTTTGCACAATGGCATGTCGCTGAGCCGTACTGGAAGATTAGGCGATCCGTATAAGAATAATGCTCTTCAATTGCGGGTACTAAAAAATTCTTAACCACTGTTGCATATTTCTGTGCATTCATTATTCCATCAACAAGGTGTAGGTGCCCCAAAAAAATGGTATGAAAAGCAGCCCCAAATCATTTGATTTTGAGGAAACTTAACTTTCCTTACTACACAATTATCCTGGAACCACTCACCACCTGAACGGCGCACGTAAAGCTAATTTTGTGAGCTTAGCAAATTAATTTTGCTTTCGACAGACCACATAATGGTATTGTCAATCATTTTGATCCCAATTTTGGTACTTTTTAGCCCAAGAAATTTTTGGCAGGGCGTCTTCCATATAAACCCACATCTCTAAGCCGTCGGTGTATGGTTTCGACACTTAAATCCACTTGGTGAAAATTTTGCATCTCCGCCCTAAATAGAAAGTGTACTTTTAAAGCAGTCGCTTAAACTTATCCGCCGCAGTATGTTGTCTGTTCTCTCAGTTGACTTTCGAGGAGGACCTCATCCCTTCTTACGCTCCAACACATCACTATTCTCTTCTTTTTTTTTTGTAAAAGACGAACAATAGTTGAATGGCTATGCGAATTTTCTGATCACGCGTTAATTTCTTCCGATTATTTGGCATTTTGCAGAACTTTTCAAATACACAACCAAAAAACGACTATAACTGAACAGTGTGCAACCCAATTTCATAAAAAATAATTTATTTCTCAGTTCTTACTAGATCTAGTAGAAATTTTTTCAAATTTAGAGTTATATAGCTGAAGATAGTCAACCAAAGTGGTGGTGCGTTCTTATTGACCGCAAGTGTATGTATGTATGTATATGTGGATAACCAACCATTTTGTGCGAGGGTGAGTTCAGCATTCAGTCAGTCAGCAACCGTTGGGGGATGAGTGATTATTATCCTTGGCTGAACACGCTACTAGGTGGGCGATTGAATGCATGCATATGTAAATATTTCAAGCTATGTACGTACATCCATATTTACATATGTATGTATGTATGTATATTTGTACTCATATGATTGCTGTCACGCCAACATCCGTCGTTGCTGTGCAAATCTTTCCAACTACATTCGTATGCGCCGCGCGTGTAGGGTATGTTCTTTGTTGGTTTATGGGCATGTGCTTGTGTGTGTGTGTGCGTGTGTGTGTGTGTGTGGGTGTGTGTGTGTAGTGCATTTACTCATATGTAGAACTTTACAATCACTTAGTTTGTATGCATCGTACATCATGTAATCTTTTATGTTGCTTATTCGAACATCCTTTACGCGTACTCGTATACATCCTTTTCAGTCGCATTCCGCGCAATTTTTCCTTTCTTTCTTTCCTTTTGCTGCATTGCTCAAATGCAGATAGCAGACATTTTGATTTGAATTGAATTTTTGCATCCTTAAGCTAGCGCTAGCTCTTTTGCTGTTAGTGTTTTTTATTTTTTAGTTTTTCGTACTCGAGTCTATATTTGAGTGGGTTTGTATATATTTGTATGTATGTATGTATGTATGTTTGGATGAATGTGCGTGCTTTGTGCCATCTTTGAAATCTGTTTTCATTTGTTTCCCTACCAAGTCTACGCCCCCGCTTCGACAGCTCTTCGATACTTGAATGCCAATAGTGCGATACTTTTACGGTAGAGTGGGCTACAACGTTCAAACATGTTGTTGTCGTAAGTACGTCAACCAATTTTCAAATATTTTTATATGGTTTTGAATTCTGTAGACATTAAAAATCAACGTTAACATCCTGTTTTTGGCATGATTTTATTTGGATCGTTGATTTGACTGTCGTCGCATAAGTTCATGGGGCACATGACTTGCTGATACTTTGGTCGCGGGTGGGCGAATTAACTACATTCAGATGTGTTGTGGCTTTAAACGAATAATTGGACCTTAAGGTGACAACGATTCGCTCAAAGACTAACGTAAACTTGTTAAATAACTTTCGCTCCTTTCTTTTTCAAATAAACAGTTGTTGCATACAATAAATCTAGTTAATATGATACGCTTCATTTTGAAAACATAAACAACTTTAATTATGAGATAAAAAATTGTTAACAAAAACGTTTATTTTCCGAAACATTGATTTTGCTCTAGACTGTCGCAAACAACCGTTAGTTAAGCAAATTTATAATACCCAGCGGTTATGGTGTAAAATATGTCAAATATACTCATATCACTTAGCATCGAAAAAGTCAGCATTTGCATTCTTCTTGATTAAAGCAATTCAACTATTTAATTTGAACGAAAAGCCATTTTCGACTGACTGAACCTTTGTGTATTCCGTTGATTGATGATTTGATGGTACGTGATAAACAAAGTACGCCTCTGCCTATGGTGGGCATTCACATCCTGACAGCATTCATTTTTTGAATCTCACCACAACTACTTTCATAGTAATTGCAGATTCCTTAATTGCCATTCATATGTTTCATGATGTATACATTGGGCGTTATAAGGTTAAATCAAATGCCTTTGTGTAGGAATTCCACTTTCTTCCTATATCTTTTTTTCCGTTCGCATTTGAAATAGCTTTGTTTGTTTAATCTAAATATACTATAATAAAACTGTAGAAAGGTTGTGGCAGTTACATTAATTTTTGTTTTATAATGAAATGCCCAAAGTTAATGCAGGGAATGTAATATATATTTTTATAATATGTTTGAACCATTTTTAGGAGCTTCAAATAGTGACTAGATAGTAACATAGTGCATATTTTTCGAAAATAATACAAACAGAAAAACCAGTTTTTTCTTGAAAATGGTTTAAAATTATTTTCTTTTGAATCAAATTTTATTTTTTTCAGCCGCATACATGTTGATGTTTAGTTTTTGTTTTTGATTTTTGTTTTGAAAAATTTCAGCGGAAATGAAAATTAAGGTTAGTTGTGTAGAATGAAGGATGACGTCAAAAATATTTTTGCAAACGTAAATATATTAAATCGTAGCTTTGCGCGCTAGGTATAATAGTATTAAATCGAGATTTCCTTAACTATAAAAAGTAATTTGCTCAAATGTGATACGAGTATGTAGAACTTGTATCAATAAGATTTTGTGGCAAAAAATATTTTATATTAATATTTTGTGGTAATAATTTAAATTTAAAATAGTTTAAATGAAAAAAAACTTTCAACGCGTTTTCGCAAAAGTGATGTTTTTAAAACGGGGTGCATGGTCGCAAGAGAACCGATTCACCGATTTGGAAAATTTTTTTTATCTAGTCCCTGGCGGACTTTTTGTTTATTGGGATCCCCCCCCCCTTAATTGTTCCAGCAACTATGCTTGGCTTTGTACCCGGTATTTAAATTTCGATTTCACCCGAAGTGAGACTCTTCTTTAGTTGTTTTTTTCCACAATCGGCACTATCGAAACTTGTCAATCATCGAAATCCAAAAAAAATAAAAAAAAACTATTCGTCGCGCTACTTTGGATTTCTTGAAAATCAGGTCTTAATGTTTTTTTTAGGTTAGTTATTATTTATATATATATCTATATATATATATATAAATTTTTTTATACATAAGTAAATATGTACAGTATTTACAAATCAAAGCAACTATTATCAATACACACATTCCGTTCACATGTTTGCGATGCACACTGTCCGTCTGTGCATCCTTAGCACACTAAGTAACATGCTGTTCCATCCCTCCCTCAGACATCAACAGCTTGTTAAGGGGATTTCACGAAAAGTTAATAAAATGCATATTTGCCAAATAGTTTGCAACCCCAGCGGGCTGCTAACACAGTTAGAACCTGCTTTGCATTTTCTCGTTCAAGTTTATAAAAAAAATATTTGCATATATTTTTGCAGCCCTTAAGTAGGAGAAATGGATTTTTTAATGTTCTAATCTTTGCAAATTGTTTTTGTTTTTTTTTTTTGTTTCCAGTTGATGTGCTGCTCGTCCTTTTTTGGAATTTGCAATGCACTTACGCAGACACGAATTGAAATATGCAAATTAATTGGTGTTATTGGAATATTGGTTGTAGAGATTTGGTTATTTTATAAGTAGTATTGGCTGTCAAACTGCATATATGTATATGTAGATATGTATATATCTATTATAGGTTTACAATAACTACATACACGTACGTATATCTTCAATATGCAAATCAGCGTAAAAAAACGAGTACGATATCCTATTTGGATTTCGAAGCATAAAAGGATGATTTTCAAACCACAAAAGAATTGTCAAAACCTGAATCGTGACTTCTTGGGGTTTTTGTTTTTCTAGAAGCTTGTTTTCAGAAGTTCCGTTCTAAATTTTTTTGCCAAGAGTCGATGGGGATTCACTTTCTATACTTCAAAAGCATCATAAACTCTCAATCGGCGTAGGCGTGTATTGGAAATTTACACGCGTTATTTTCTACATACTTTTGCCAGTATAAAACAAGGTATTCTTTGGAAACATGTCCCGCAAAGTCAGGGATTTGCCATATATATTTTAATATGAACCCATAAGAATTGTGCCGCTTTTCATCGATCCTCCTTTGATCCAGCATCAGAGAAAAAAAAATTGTTGAACCTAAATCACTGGAGTTCTAATTGCAATCCGTTATTTGATATTCAACCAGTTGGCTTTTGCTTTTATGGATCCGTGCATGGCACTACTACTGCATGTTCCCTTCCGTTTCTTTACTACTCTTGGGTAGATTCCCAATTTAGTCGGCACTGCCTTGCAAAAGTCATAATAATTCGTCGTAAGAATTTTTAGCTTGTTCTTTGATACGACCACCCAAACGTTCTCCAAATGGAGTGCTTCATGACTGGCAGACTGTCCAAGTATACTTATAGCTTCCTGTGGGGTTTCTCCTCTTTTTTGGCCAAAGGGGATAGTTCTCTTTTTTATCCCGAGTTTTTCCACGTTCTCGTTTCTTTCAGTACCAGTATGACCCGGAACTTAGAGATCCCATACACAATTGATTAGACCAAGTGTGTTCAGCTTGTTAAGGTACACTAGTTCTGAAGTTACCTGGCCTCGATAGCGCATTGGATTTATTTCTGCCTGAAAGATACACATCGGCTTTCACATGACTTCCATATATATATCTGCTCCTGTACCTTCTTCAGTCTCAGATGATTGCGTACAACAATGTTAACGTAAGTATTTAGACATTTTCTGCATTTCAGTTCAGATGATAACAGTATCCTGGATCTACCTGTATCCGCCGGGTTAGTTACTTAAGGGGGGGTCTGGTGCAGTGGGTAAAAAAATCGTTTTTTTTTATTCGCTTACTTGTTAGTATTGAACCTCTAGAGTAGTCTTCCACAACGGAATCTCGGTGATCACGCTGGTCTTCTTTTTTTTAACAGTTTTGTGTTCTTCGCGCTAATTTGTTGTCATCCACGCAGATCGATCGTCAATCGACTTTAATAGGGGTTTTCTCGAAACCGCATTTTTCAAATTGACTAGATTTATTATGAGGATGCATAATATGTTTAGCCAGCCGATTAACCACGGAAATCTGTATTAAATATTTTTCTCCCCATTATTTTGAAGATAGGTGAGTAAATTATGATGCCGTTTTCCGAAATTCCAACTTTTTCAATTTTTTTTGGTTTATCGGGTGACTAAGGGTCTAAGTTTTAAAAATTTTATTAAGTTTTCCTATTTCAAAGAATTTTATCAAGAGTTATCATGTCCACCTTGGACGTCTACGACGGCGCCCTTAAAAGACGTTTACTTCTATTAACCCTTTCCGAACAAATTTTGAAGTACTAAACCAAATATTTTTTTATTTCAACTCAGAGATTTCGATTTAAATAAATGTATATAAAAATCTAAAGATAATTCAAAAAATGTCCCTGGAGAGGTTGAAAACCTTTTGAAAGTTTGGTCCATATATTTACCAATTTTCATGAAAGGAGTAAAAAATTCCGCTTTTTCAAATATTGTATATCTTTTTACTTCTAAAGTGAACGTAGTTTTTATTGAAATTCATTAAGCTTGTAAGAAAGATTTTATAATATTTACGAATATGTCTTAAAAAACTAGTACAATTTCAATGAAAGTAATTAAATTATGAAATAAATTGAAATATCCTTTCAATTCAAAATTATGAAAATAAAATAAAATACACTTAACTAGATCTTTATGTAAAATAATATTTCAATTATACAATTTTGAATAAAATGTAAATAAATGTAAAAAATGTTGAAAGTAGTGAAATGGGTTTTCAGAATTTTCGTCTTCTTGGGCTTGGTTTGTCCGTTGTTATTGTTGTTGCAACAGCAAAAAAACATTCCCCATAAAATTTTATAGTAAATAGGCCTGGTTCATATTTTAGTTTTCTCGTTTTTGATTTTGTTTTTGTCTGTAACAATGAAGGAACGTTGAACGTTTACAGCTCTAACAGTTAAAAATTGTCAGCCAACTATTGACCAACTGCAGGGAAAGGATTACATTGGTGTTTTTTATTGTAGTTGAATGTTTTGATAAAATTGCTTGAGGGTTCGGGCTAGCCAACACTTAAATTCCCTTGAGAATCCTTTCGTAGTTTAGGAGATTACCGTGTTTAAAGGGGCAAACAGACAGACAGAAATTCTAAAAAAATAGTCCAATTGTATTCTGTTATATTTCCTACATTTCCTTCGGTAATTTTTTTAAAGAAACTTAGAATGTACGGATAGACAGTTATTTTCTATTTTTTACCATTTGTTAAAACCGTGAAATGCTTTAACATTTTGAAACTGAATTTAATTCATCTAAGGGGTATTTATTATTTGTTGTTTATAAAAAATTCTAGAAATTAATTTTTAACTTAAAAGAGTAAAACTTTTTATTTTTGGTACATGCAGAAATTATAAAGAAATTTCTTCATCAATTTATTTATCAAATTTTTTCTCCAAAATATTGATAACTTTTCAAGTGCAATTGTATGTATAGTGAATCACCCTATTATGTTGGTAGCACTACCGATAAACTTTGTTCTATGCATTACATAATCGGTCTTTAGTCTTCATAAAATTAAGCGAAATCTGCATAATCAGACCATAAGGCGTAAACTAAGTTCTACCCGACCGAAAAGATGTTTCACATCAAAAACATTTCCGATCATTCGATGTTAATTCGCGGCCGAGATGTATCGAATATCAGGCAAGCATTCGAATATATGTACATACATACACACATACATATATATTTGCTGCTAATGTTGAATATGAAAATCTTTAAAAAAAATATGCACATCATTATTTTCAAATTAGTTACACTCAATTGTTCTTCATGCGCAACTAAACAATCTATAGTCCTACAGTGTGTACATATACGAGTAAATATGTAC
This sequence comes from Anomoia purmunda, assembly GCA_951828415.1. Lineage (NCBI taxonomy): Eukaryota > Metazoa > Arthropoda > Insecta > Diptera > Tephritidae > Anomoia > Anomoia purmunda. Next base: position 25,418,032 of record OX639996.1, on the reverse strand, counting down.
AAAGCTTGAAAATTACAACTTCACAGCAAACCCATTCTATTTTTGTTACTTTTATCTTTCGCTTGAAAATTTTCCACCTTAGCGCTTAGTTCGCCTTAGTGCGAGATGCTCACAAGATGAAGTGGTAATTCGACTGCAAATAAATTCTAATCTGTAAGTCTGTTTCAATTTCGAGGTATTCACAATTCTTCCCTAATCCAACTTATATCTAAACATGCATCTTTTATCCACGAAATAACCCAAAAAAAAAAACCGATATAAATCTTTGCATTTTTTTCCCCATCCGCAACTCGCTCGCTTCGAATCTGCAGTCTTCTGCACAAAATAGCGTGCAGGTTGTATTTGTGCTGTGAAATTTTCAATTATATTTTCAGTAAACGAAGTTGCTTTTGGAAAATTTACAAGCACCCATTTTGCCAAACAAAAAAAAACACATTCGAACTTTCAAACTCTATATAAAATGGAATGGAATAGAATAAAATGTAAAATATTAAGCATAAAATATGTAACCTACTTATGCGAGTGAGAGGCGAGAGGCGAGCGAGTGAGCGAATATTTGTAGAAAAATCCTGATATAGTACAATAATAGTTAGTATGCATTCTACGGCAACCACCAGCAATTGCCTTGCTTGCCAATGTTATCAGCTTTAGCGCCACGTCCTTTCCTTTCCCATCCTCCACATCCTCGGAGCGGCACTAACGCTCAAGACATCTTGGCAGATTTACTGCATATTGGCTTGTTGTCAAAAGCACAACGAAACGCGGCAAACATTTTTTGCTCTAAACTAGGGAAAACGCGATGTGCTACGTGGGGGAAGGAGACTAGGCAAAGTGTATTGTTAGGATGTACGTGGTTGTTTTAAACTTTACGTGGAAATGTCCGAGAGTCTACGGACAAGCACACACACACACACACACAAATATGCATGTGGCCAAAGCGAATTGCATTGACGCTAGCAGTCCACAATATGGATCGTTACTTCAAATCGCCGCACTGCGTGTAACCAACATCTCACTTCTTTCTCTACTTCTTAAGCTAAATTTAAAGCTGGGGAATTTAAAATGTTACTGGTGTGATTTAAAATGCCACCTGACACGATTTGAGGTTATTTCAAGGATTTATTTTATCTTTTGATTTTGCACCTTAGATTAGATTGGCAGTTTATGTTTTGCATAAAATTATTTAAGTGTGTATGTATAGGGTGTTTGTTTTCGTTTTCCGAAAACAATTCTATGTCGCGTGATGGGAAATTGTGCTCAGTTTGGTTTGCCATTTCATCACAAATAGACCAACGTCAGAATAATGTTTGTCAATCGTGTGAATTTGTTTCGAAAAATTGTGGTTCAACTTAGGAAGGTTATTATGCGCTACGTCGGTTCAGTGATGAGGCTCAGCAATCAACTTATTGTCAAAAGCAGTGGGCGAATTCCTTATCCACTCGATTGGCCACCTAGACCGTGCGATTTAATGTATTTACCTTTTATCTTCATTTCACGAAAAAATGTCAAAAATTGCCCCATGAGGTTATGATATGTTCACACCAGCTGTAGCGGCCGCACACTCCAAATTATATTCAAAACACTAAAGACATAAAATTGTCTGTCTAATAAAGTAATTTTTCAATTCAAAGTAATATAATCATAATTCAACTATATCAGCTTATAGGAATCGCACAAAAACAACATTTATCGTTGATAAATGAATTACCTCGTGTTAAATATAGCCGAAAAAGTTTAAAGAAAAATATGAAGAACACAGAAAAATATGGAAAATACAAAGATCAATACGCAAAGCACAAAGAAAAAACGATGATAATTCGACATAAGGTGTTTCAAAAGAAGAAGCATGACATCTACTGGTGCCAAGATTTTTTGATACGCCTGGTAAAATAATTAGAAATTTCCCCTCTTCCTTTAATCTTTTCAGAAACTTAATTATCGGAAATATTTCGAAAAACTACCATTTGAGACAAATAGACCTCATATACAGTATAGGTAATTTTGTAGCAAGGCACAATATATGTAAGTCTTGGAAGACAAGGAAAGACTGCAACCTTTTCTGCTCCAACTTTTATATTTCATCTTCTTGTTGAACTTCTGGTTTATACGGCCTTCGAATGGCAGATGGCATCGATGATACTTTCATAGGTGACGCTAATCTGGAGACAGCTAATATCAATCAGAGATAGTGCTTAAATATTTGGGAATTGTCGACTCAGAAACTCAAGGCAGTTGTGGAGTAGATGCTGAACTATTTCCAAATGTTTATGAGCAGGTCACAGGAGGGTAAGAATTCCATTCCATCCAGTTTCTGGTGATTTGATATAGCCATGATGACAAAGTATATATGTATAAGCTATTGAACATTTCCTACTAGTTTTGAGCGTGGATGTTAATTGTTACTGGTTTGTTATGTATGATGTCTTCACTATAAATCCAACTCAAAGCCGATCATGAAAACGTTCAAAAGTCTTTGATTTTACTTGTAAAACAGTGATATGTTTTCTCTCAAAAGAATGCCAGTGGAATTATTCAGAATATTCATAACTCTGAAGTGTTCGCGTTCGATAAGAAGGTTGGGCAAAACTAGTGCACAAACTTTAGTCTTTACTCATTCTCAATACATATTCAACAAAAATGTCGTCTTTTTCAACAAGCAAGACATATACTCTCGTATATCGGGATATCGATGATGCCTTTGGTGAGCATAGGCTGTCTCCATGGAATGTGTCGTCAGCCTCCTCCTCCCTTCTATGTTAAATAAGCACGACTTTTTAAAAAAACACTCGGTTTTTCTCTTTCAGGAACCAATTGTGCATATGGCTTTCCCTTATGAGATTCCTGATATGCCTAAGAAACTGCACCATATTTGACCCTATAATAGGGTGCGTTCCAATTGCACGCTCCAAACATCTGTATTTCGCCAAATCGTCAGCAAAGAACGTAGATTACAAAGAAGTTGCATCCCATCCTACCGTTCCTCTAAAAGAAAATCTCGTCCAATTCACCATACCAGAACTAATTGGACTATTGCAGATTGTGGTGAGTTGTACGAGAGTTCTTGCCATATGCAAAGAAACGCCATGGAACTTCTTCATAATCTAGGATCTTTGTCGTCAGTTGGTTGCATTGAGCACAACATTGCACCTCATAGAGGCTGTCACAACCAATTATTCAGAATATTCAGACGATGGTAATGCGACTAAAGCAGAAAAGTATTTAAAGTTGATCTATAACTCTGGTTTTGTTTTCATCTAGAAGCCGTTGGTATACACTAAAAAAAATTGTCTTTATGGTGAACTATTTGAAATGCTGTACTTTTTTTCTGGAAATGGCGATCTTTTCACCTGATTCTTCAAAATTAATAAAAAGTTGCCTCAAATAAAATGCATTTTCTCCAAAAGTAGTACATATTTCTTTAACTTCTTTCATTATACTCTTCCTGCTATTGATAGTTGTTTTTTTGTCAATTCAAACAACTTTTTTTTAGTGTGGAAAGTTTCCAGCGAATCACAAGGAAATGTCTGAATCTCTATATTAGTCTATTGTAATGACATACGAACTTTCAAATGAGATTCCAATCTATCTGAAAACCTCCCTGTGCCCGTAGCAACGATTGTTTTCACTGCACCATTTTGCTTTTCAAAATCCAGGGGTAGCAAATCTAGCAGAACATAAAAACTGAAATGGGTCTGCAGCGGAATACGATAGTTTTTATTTTTCCTAACCTGTAATTTGTAATTTTTGTGTATCCTATTGTTGTATTATAATTTTAAATTAATTTTACAGAAAAATAGATGTAAATAGCAAAAACGATTATCAGCAAAGGAATAGTGAGAGGAGGTTTTGCGAAAAGAAAGTCTACTACGTTTAAAGATTGCATTAATCTCATTTGATGCTAAAGACACCTAGGACTCTGTGTGGAGACTTGCTGGCATTATTGTGAAAAAACCCATAAAACCAGTAACAAGATGCCATTTCGTGCCACAGTTTTGCGCCGGAAAAATTACGCATTGTAGAGCGTTTATAGTACCGTTTTAACTTGTTAACCTCAGAGGTTCATTTATTAAACAATAAAAAGCAAAAAACTTAAGCTGTTATGACCAAAAAGTTAAAAAGCAAGCAATATACAAAAAACTAAGTAGAAAAATTGTATTCCAGCTCTGATCGACGAAATATCGATAGTCTCAAGAAAAACTATAGAAACTATCGCTGCTAAGGCCTTTTAGGTTTGCAGCTCTACTCGTACTGTAAACCCTGTCGGAAATTGCACTAAAACCAATTTTTGCGCAGATATCTTAAATCAAAATACAGGAAAATCGGTGCCCGTACTTTATACATTTACTTACGATATTTATATACATTTGTATTTACAAGTGCAAAGCTAAGGTTTATCATTTATTTTATATATCTTACTTTTACTGCTCCGCTTTACTCTCAAAACATAATTTGCGTTCTAAATCTACCTTGAAAATATAAAAAAATATCAATACAACAACAAACAAACATTAATACACAAACGGATTGGCCCGTCAACTAAATGCGATTGAATTTTAGAAAAATGTGAAAATCGCAACAAAAAAAAAACTGAGAAACTATTTATGTTTGCATAAAACTAAGGGAATAAGTATAGCTGTAGATTTAAAGAAATGAAGTAAAATGAGATTTTGTGCCAATATGAAGGTACCGCAGCGTGTCAGAAACGTAAAAAAGAATACGATTGTAAAGAATTGCTTTTTGTGCGCTCGACTTCGCCGACTGTCAAATTGGCGCACCGTCGCCAATATTTGGCTGAATGCCTCGCATTTGGATTGCTTGCTTGCCTGCTTTTAGCATAATAACATTTCAGTAGACTTTTGGGAATTGGACTGTCAGTTCTCATTGTCGGATGTTGTTATTGTACGCGCCCAACATATCTACTCGTACTGTGTACGCTTGCCAGAGCGCGGCAGGATGTCTGCTGTCATATTTAGCGTAGCAAACGCACTGGAAATGGCACTGCCGTTGAAGGCGTTGAAGGATGAAGACCTGAATTGTACACCGCACTCCACTCCCCACCGCTCTACCATCATAGCCCCGAATCGCTCTTGTCGCCGCCATTATGGCGAACGAAGCATAGCAAAAGCTCGTACATCACTTTTGTACAAATGACAAAAATGTCAGAAACAAAATCGAACTGTGCGAACGAAAAGCGCCAAAGTGGCAAAAAATGGCAAGCAGCGAGTCTATTGGGAGCCGCACAACTGGTTCCCCCCCATGGGCACATACATACATACATATATTTTTGATACAAGCAAAATATGTATTTCTATTATGATGGCAGAAAGTGTGTTGCGTATCTAATGACATGGAGGGGCAGGGGCTGAGCAAGTTGCACTCAGTTGATCGAATATGCATTATTTTGAAATTACCATAATTTGCTTTGTGCAGATCTCACACGGCACAAGGTATGTATGTAACACAATTCAAATTCTGAGCAAATAAATTTACAACTCTACATTTGTCGAAAAAATAGCAAACACCTTGGCGAACACTTTTTGAAGACTTTACAATTTATGCACATACATATGTACATATATATTTAAATAGATTAATACAAATATATCGATACTGCACATGGGCTTTCATGTCATTATTCTGTGTTTTTGTTCGTTTTTTTTTTGTTTGTTTTGAAGTTTCCCATCACAAATAATTCGACAATATCCAAAAAAAAACACTTTAAAAAACACGCGTGCACCCAAGTGCGAGGGACAGAAGTAAAACTTCTTCGTAGTAGTAGAAAATAATAAAAGTAGTCGTAGTAATTAGTAGTAGCATTATTAGTAGTAGTATTATTAGTACAACTAGTAAAATTAGTAATAGAAATTAGTAAAAATAGTTGTAGAAAGTAGTGGAAGTAGTAGTAGAAATTAATTAAAATAGTGGTAGAAATAAGTAGTAGCTTTAATAAAAATAGTGGTAGAAAAATAGCAAAAAAAAATGGTAGAAATTAGCAAAATTGTGGAAGAAACTAGAAAAAATAGTGGTAGTAACTAGTAAAAATACTGAAAAAATTGTTAAAAATAGTGATAGAAATTAGTGAATATAGTGGTTGAAATTAGTAGTAGCATTAATAAGAATAGTGGTAGAAGTTAGTAGTACCATTAGTAAAAATAGTGGTAGAAATTAGTGAAGTAGTGGAAGAAGTTAAAAAAATAGTGATAGAAACAAGTAAAAATAGCGGAAGAAATTAGTAAAAATAGTGGTAGAAATTAGTAGTAGCATTAATAAGAATAGTGGTAGAAGTTAGTAGTACCATTAGTAAAAATAGTGGTAGAAATTTGTGAAGTAGTGGAAGAAGTTAAAAAATAGTTATAGAAACAAGTAAAAATAGCGGAAGAAATTAGTAAAAATAGTGGTAGAAATTAGTAGTAGCATTAGTAATAATAGTGGTTGAACTTAGTAAATAAAGTGGTAGAAATTAGTAAAGAGATCCTGACGCGACTTTCGTTATGTGATGTAAAAAAGCACTGCCGCTAAAGAAGTTTTACTTAAAAAGTTTTCAAGCTTTTGATAAAATGTTATTTCCCAATTTAATTTACAGCCTTTTTTATCATTCAGCATTTTCTCAAATTATTCTCAAAAATTGTTTAACTCCGGTGAACACGTCGAGGAATACTAAGTAACTGAATTCCATTTCACTCCACTCCGCGCACGTTTGCGCATAATTTAAGAATTCATTATTTCTCAATTTGAAAATAAAGAAGAATTCCATTAAAAAAAAGTGCATTTTAGTTTGAGAAGGCTATCAACGATTATTTTGTATGCATTTGAGAGCTAACGTTTGCGAATTGAGAAAAGAACTGATTCTCAAAAGAAATTTCTAGTAGAGATCTCACAAAAATTGTTATTGGAATGAGTTAAAGATGCGCTTACATTAAAGTGCAACCAAGCTATCGTGGATTTATGTCCAGTACCAAGTAAATAAAACCGCGCACGAGAGGAGTGGCAGCGGCATTTGTGAATAATTGAAGACCTTTCTTTCATGCCGAAATTAATGGCTGCAAAGCATTAAGTTATTCGCCCGTAGGTCAATAAGGGGAGAGGCATTGGGTAGGTTGTTTTGCCGGTCAATGGACAATGACCTATTTCTACAAACAAAAAAATATTTGAACTAACAATCATAGTTTAGAAGATTCATTTCAAAATATTCAACAAATTTAAAACGGTTTAACTATATTATGATTTCTATTACCTAAACTATTGCTGTATTTTTTTTTAGATCTTGCCGAAGTGGAGTAAATATGAAAAGGAATATTGAAGGTGAGAAACCTTAAGGTTAATCTGAGTTGAAAAAAAATACTTTAAAATTTTTATGGGTATCCCAAAAACTTCAAAACATACGAAAATGGGTCCCAAAAAAATTGTTTATGTTAAAAAATAAAATCGAATAAAAAATATGGTAATATCCTCTGAAGTTTGGAGCGTACCAGGACTGTTTATGCTTCTTATGCACCTTTTCTTAGAACTTTGAAAGAATTTAATCAAGTCTCAAATTCTCTCGCTTTTGATTTTTCGTTAACTAAGCAAAATTTCAAGCTATTATTAAATGAATTAATTAGATAAACCTTATTTTGCAAAACTATTTGTATTCCCATAGTCTTGTATAGTCTGTAAGAAATCCTGTATTTTTTAGACTGAATAAATAAATAAATAAATAAATAAAGAATAGCAAACGTATTTATTTCCAAGGATCCAGCAAAAAAAGAGCGCGTTAAGTGAAATAAAAAAGAGGTATTTTTTTCGATACAGATGAGTCTTAAGAGCATTAAAATTACATTTATATTTTTTCATAAATTTTTGTACCACCCTACTGTGCACTGATATCGAAGTACTTGGGTGAAGCACATCGTTACCTAGTTACGATTTTTGTAATAATCTTCTTCTACACTCAGAAAAACGTATTTCCTTAAAACAAGAAATCAATTCCCTTATTTTGAAGTTAGTGTTTTTTTCCTTGATAATAGGAAAAATTTCCTCGGTATGAGAACTTTTCCTTTAATTTAATGTTTTCAAATATTCTCCTTATTATTTTTTCCTAACACCAATGAATGTTTTTTATACATATAACCTTTTCTTGGACTTGTACTATACTATATTGCGGTAAAAAGAGGTAACTTATGCGTTGAGATAAATTTTTCAAAATGAAGGTTGTACATACGTACGAAATACGCTCTAACCTCTAGATTCGGCCTACTATAATTTTCTGGCAGATATTGGAACTACAATCCGAAAAAGGGCGTGAGCTATACTCCGAAAATGGGTCGGGCTATACTCCGAAAATGGATCGGCTAAGTAAATGCATACTTTCCTAATTATCGCTATTTTTAATGGTTGCACAGTAATTATACGCCAGATACTTATTGCCTTGTTTCTACACTTTTTTTTATTTTTTCTTGAGTTCTAACAAATTTTTTATAAAAATCTAGTTTATTCTACAACAAAAAAAGAATAAATCGAAATGTCAATCTTTATTAATCTAAATCTAATATTTTTATAAATTTTCATCAAACTTTTGATATTAAACTTGTTAATTAAAAAACAAAAAACTGACGGTCTTGTGGTATCTTCCACATAACAAATACTGGAATACTTTTGATGATAAGTCGTTATCATTAGCTTATGAGGGTGGCAATAAAGCCTGCAGTTTAATTAAGGTGTACTTAAAATCACATGAAAAGAGTTCTAACTTCTTAAGGTGCAGAAAACGGTTAAAATAAAAATTGTATGCCCGAAAATAAGTTCAATAAATTTATAACATAAGTATAGAAATTTTATAGACGTATTGTAAGTTGTGAAATAATATGATATATATCATTTCGAAAAACATTGCATTGTTTGGTGAAAAACTGCACCTAGTGGCATAATCCTCCTTTTAAGGATTACACTTTTTTAAATTGAGTTGTAGTGGCGCAATATATTCAGTTCCTATGCTAATACGTCCCTATTCCAACAAGTTCATTTGGCATAGGTTATAATTAAAATATAATATCAATGAAAATTTTACTTACATATCGAGCTCTAACTATGACTAAAATATAAGCGAAATTTTTTTTCAAAATTGTCTTTTTTGTGCAGAGATGTTTCTAGAGGAGCTAGAATTTTCTTTTTGATGCACACATATACCTAGGTGCATTTCTGTATGAAAATTAAAATTGGAGAAAAATTTCCCTTACATTTTTTCCCGGTTAGGGATCGATATTTCCCCTGTTACAAAAGTAGTCGAACGAAGAGTGATAGAAGACAAGATTTGACAACATCCACCAATTCGCTAACGGAATAAAAGTAACCTCCCTTTATTTAACACAAACAATGCTAATAAAACCTTCGAATATTCTTCCTCTTCTTTTTTTAGAATTTTTTCTTTGCCATCTCTCTCTCTCTAGCTATTATTACGTCACTATCAATTGTTTTCAGTGCGGAAGGCGCAATCTTGTTTCCTATTATTCTCGGGTCGAAATAAAGCGTAGTAAGTGAGAGGGCTTCTATCGTGCCCACTACAGCTGGGGTTACGCGGCCCGAACGACCCAGATTAATATGTAGAGAAAAGTTGTCACTTCAGTAGCATTCTTTAAAAATGTATAGATAATGTTTTTGCTGATACACAAAAGGAGAATGTGCATAGCATAAAAAAATAATATACCTGATTTTTATTAAGAAATGGCAAACATGCGAGTTCACTATTGCCAACATAAAACAGAATAAAACTAACCCCTTATAACCCCAATTAACGAATGTTTTCAATGTTGATAATTCGGGAAGGGTACGATGGTTTTTATTTATCCGCTATAGCCTCGATTGGTTGCATATATTACCGAGATTATCCGATTTAACCATCCCATACTAGTTTCTTGGGGGTTAGTTTGAATAATCTTTAAACTCACAAAGCTTCTAAGAAGAATATCCGTCAGAAAATCCAGAATTTATCGCAAGAAGAGTTGGAAAATGCCATAAAATAATAATAATAGTAATAATAATAATCGAAAAAAATGTTCTTCCTTAACCAAACTGGGCTATACATTTTGAAATACTTATTAGAATTACTGTTCCTTGATTTTTGCTGCTTCAAAAAGTTGTATTTTATGATCGTAAATTAAAAAAACAACAGCTATTATCACAATAAAATTTAAATAAATTAAAAATGTAAACAATCTCTCAGATTTTATCATTTGATCAAAAAACTAAGTAACCCTGTGGCTGCAGAGCTGTCAAGATAAATTAGGTATGACAAGTGTGGACGCACTTGGTTTGTGCAGAGTAATTTAGATGAAAATAGGTAAGTTACATTTTACCGTGACCGGGCATTTAGCTGATATCAGCTACAACAAATAATAAAAAGGAAAAAATATATAAAAACTGCAAAAAAAAAACATATATCTCTGATGAAATTTTGTCTGTTTAAGGCAAAATTTAGCGGCTTATTTTTCTTATATTAAAGCGAATATTAGATAGTAATTGTGTAATATTTCTAAGATTTTTTGGGAATACAATAAAGGTATTTGTATTAAACTTCAAATAGGATACAGTTTCTTTAATAAGCGGCAACATAGGTGCACGTTATTTTCAAACACTACTTATAAATTCTATGTATTTAAATTCTTACTTCTTTTTCCACCTTTTATTCACCTCAATTTCATTTATTCCTGTTGCGCATCTGTTACACTACATTCACAAAAATTTGAATGTCAAGTAAAAATAAATTAAAAATTCATCTCAGAAAATGTACACACATGCATACATGCAATATGTACATAACTGTGTAGGTGTGCAACCGTCTGGACGAAAAGTAAAAGTTCTTGACCTAGAAACAATGGCACCCAGTGTCAGTCGTTGAGTCGCGCGATTCTGCCGTAGATAATGACGACACCACCACCACGCAATCAAAGCCTGTCTACACGCTCTCGCGCCACAAACACACGCACACACATACCAACACACGCCCATAGTATACCGTTACATTAGCAAAGGCAACATAGCCGGCAAGATGCGGAAGCAGCAACCGAAGAAGGCCAAACAAAAATTAAAATTAAAACAAGGACAAAAAAAAATTCATAAAATCCGCACCTTCCCACCCACAGTATTTACATGTCGACATCTATATGTGTGTATGTATATTTGTAAACATATATGTATGTGTGTACGAATATGCACCCGCAGACGACCTACTACTACTTGCCAGTCTAGAGTAATCCAAAATGGAGCGGCATGAAGCTTAGCACAAAGTAGGTTAATAACTAAAGTGAAATGTGGCACAATGACGATGAAGTGCATCATCAGCGGTAGCGGAGCAAAATAGAAGCAGAAGCAGAAGCAGAAGCAACTAAGTAAGCGGGTATTCAGCACAGGCCGCCAAACTTTACTCATTCGCGGTAGACGACAACAACAGCAGCGCACAGTCAGTCACACTGCAGGCGACAAGGACGACAAAGTTCGTCCTGCCACTCAGAAAATGTGCCAGAGCAATGCTCTCGGTCGGTGTGTTAGTGAACCTGAATTTATTTGCTTTTAATTTCATTTCAACGTTTTCCGCATAATGAACGTCATTATTACCAACCAACAGCATGTGCGAGTTTCTGTAGAGTAATTGCTGAGCGCTAATATTGTTGTTGCCGTGCTGCTGGTAAAAGTAGTTATCGCCATTAGACGTGGCAGTGGCGTTTTCATTACCAACACATTTCATTGCAAAGGATGCAAAGACACAGCCAAGTTGCAGACATGCAGACACAGGCAGACAGGCAGACAGACGTGGCAGTGTGACTTAGCGGCGGTGGCGAATGTTGGCAATTGCAAATTAGCAAAGCAATCTACTACTTGCCCCACCAACGACCCGTTTAAAATTTGCCATGCGCTCCATAGCTTCTCGCGGCTGATGTAGAAAGCGCGCCAAACAGCAAGCGGAAAACTTTTTCTTAAACACCAATATCAAAGCACGCACTCAACCACCCACCAACACCCACTCGAACACACCCAGCATCTGCTTGCCCCGTGCATCACACCACACGGTACTGAAAGTCGTCTCGAATGGTTGATGAAAAGCGAAATTAAAACACGCGAAACAGCCGGCTGCTGCGGCTGGCCGGGAGCGCTGGCGTAAAAGGAATCGCGAAAATGAGATGCTGGAGAAATTAAGAAAAATGAAAATGAGACAACAACTACAACAAACTGCAGCAGTAACTAATGCTGCAACGTAAAACAGGGAAATGTGAAAAGTAAAAGGCAAAGTTAAATAAATGAGCGAGTTGTCCTCGCTTCGCATGTCTCCCTCTGCTTCCCCTGCTCCTCATCGCACCCACGGTCGCATGCTCTTAATAAGCTTTTTCTTTTATTTTTGCCGGCAAATGAGCGAATAGAAAGCAAAAAATTGGTAGTGTAGTAGTATGAGTTAAACAAAGAAGTGTAGTTAAGCGTATAAATATGATCACAGCTGGCCTGGCAGTCAGCTGATTTATTGAAGTCTCGTAGAGTGTTGGGTTTGGGAACAAGTCCATTAAAAACTACAGTATTGTACATATGAGCATGGTGTTTAACTTAAAAAAACGACTATAATAATTGCAAGTCATAATTTAAAAATATAACTAGTTCCAGACTAGTTACCATTGCCTTCTAATGCATATATTTTATTATTGATACGCCTTGTACACAAAACCCCGAATCGTATGCGCGTATCGAGCCTTAGCCGCGAAAATCGGGTAAGTCTCGGAAAACAAATTTGCTAAATTAAAAAATCTAAAGCTTTCACTGTTAACTTTTAATGAAATTTATATCAAATACGACTTAGAAGTTCTAAATGAGGGACCGTAACAGTTACAAATTGTATTATAAAAATCGCCCTTTAACGATTATTTTGCGGCCTTTATTTTATTAATCTGAAATAACAATTATTTTTCGATTTTTATTTCCAAAGTCATAAATAACAGTGATTTCTGATTTTTTTGTATAAATCAAAAATAAAAGTCATTTTTATTTTATAAGTCAAAAGTAACAGTTATTGATGACTTTTATTTATAAAATCCATCAATATTGATCAGTCGCGGACTTTTATTGGTATGACATAGAAAATAAAAGTCAGCGGCTGATTTATATTGATAACTGTTGCAAATATAAGTCTTCGATAACTGTTATTTTATATTTATGAAATAAATACCAAAAATAACTCTTATTTTTGATTTATAAAATAAAAATCAGAAATAACTGTTATATATGACTTTTGAAATACAAATAAAAAAATAATTGTTATTTTAGGTTTGTAAAATTAAAATCGAAAATAGCTGTTATTTTTATTATTCTCAAATTTTTTTCTCGATGAATTAAGATATCGATTGGTATATTACAATTAGTTGTAGAATATTTCCTCCATAGTGAATTTTTCAATGACAATTTTCAGAAATAACTGTTATTTTCTGTCCCTGATCTAAATATATGTATGTGGTTTAGTAGTTGAGATATTTCAATGAATAGATGCACAGAGAAAACTGTTTTACTTGATATTGGATACAAATTTTCTATATTACAAAATGATTGATCGACTCAGACGCAGGCAATAGTACCTGAAGATGACTTCAAACTGAAGTCGAAATATCGATGAAAATAAAATTAAGACAAGAACAACTTAAATTTATCAACTACTGGGCTTGAGCTCAAACAAAAAATATTTATATTACAAAACAGTAAATAACTGGCAAAATAATCTAAATGGGCTTGGCATTAACTATTTTTAAGAAAGCAACTGTACTAAAATTAAGCTTTTCCACGAAAATATTTTCTTAGATTTATTAAATTTAAGAAAACGTCTTTACTAATTTAAATGTAGTCTTATTTGTTTGCTTTGCACCGACCGACTTTTTTTGTTTTATACAAACAATTATACTTAATACCGGCCCGAGGTCAGGGTGTTTTTGAAAAATAAAACACATTAAGTTATTTTAAAGTTCTTTTAGAACTCACTAAGTTCTAAACTGCATGCCAATGCAGATGGTTGTGTAAACTCACATTTAGTTATTATCCTGAAGGCGATCCCTGGAGGATATTGAAATATATTGGGAGAAAACGAACTTAACGTGTTTTATTATTAAAAACTTTCTGACCTCCAGCCGGTATTAAATGCAATTGTTCGAGTATCTTATTTATTTTAGTTCTATTCAAGCCTTAACCAAGACAAAAGCCTCGTGATTGTGCAAGGTACAAAAATATAAATTTTCTTAAATTTTCTTAATAATACGTTCAAAAACAAACATCGTTTAACATTTTTTCTCCTTAGAGTTTAGTAAAAAAAAACCTCTCCGTGTGGGTATATGCCCGATTTCGTTCATATTTCGAATGCTTTTCAGGAGAAAAATTTTTGAGTAAATTGGTGCTGGACAGTGAAACCCATTATTTAATGTCTAATTTCGCGGAAATTGACGATGTAAATATGTACATTGGTTATATGATCACAAATTGTATTTCCTAAACTAACTAAAAGATAATTAAGTCAAAGTTAAGATCATTCTCTCAACTATAATTTAATACTACAAATAATTTACTAACGCTGATAAACAAATTTTCGTTTTCTTTAGAATATTCTAAACTCTTGAGTCAATAAAATTTGTATGTGTCCCTTAAACTTTAAACTGTAAGTTCTTTATCAGCAGCGAATCCATAAATATTTTTGGGGGAGAATGAGCTATGCCAGAACACCTAGAAAAATATTGTAAATTATATGAAAATTTAGTTACAGTCACATGCGCAGTCGTGTTGATTAATTTCGTTATCCGATCACCAATGGGTTAGTACTTTTTGTTATATTCAAACAACTGTAGTTGGTTAGAAACAACGGCCTCAAAAAAATTAGTCTTGTGTGGGTTGCTTCTTTATTTGATAAGAACTGATATTATATGTGGGAAAGCAATGCTTCTCCGCGTAAAGAATGGGCAATTCGTTAATAAAGTGAAAATTCAATGCCGCAAGAAAGTAATTTCTGTCATACTTTGATTGAAGCGCGCTTCCCTAGTCTAATCGCATATTGCCTTGCATATTGTTCTACCTCTTAGTCGGCAATTAGTCGGCCATTACAACCGAAGAACTGTGCCTAGGTACAGGAATCAAGGTACCGCGATACAGTGGTCGTTAAATGAATCGTTGTAAGACGTATTATCTCATTGGCTTCTACATTCCTTTTCGCAGCACATATATTGGTCATTCGAAAAGCCATTTGAAAAGTCGGTTTCTAGACCAGTTTTAGATAATTTTTGTATTCTGTTTCCAAAACACGATTTTTATAAAAAAAACTGAAAAATTGTTTGCGTTTTATGAAAAAATCATCGATTGTTCGAAACAAAATTTTCTTGCGAAGGTGGAGATGTGAAAACAGCGAATTTCAGGCAAACTTTTCCGAAACACTCTCGAAGCATTGCAAATAGTAAACAAAACGTCTTTCGGAAATGGTTGCAAAATTTTGCGTGTACTAGCACTTTTGCCTGTTTCCATAGCAACACATGAACGTAGTTTCTCATGTTTGAAAATAATAAAAACCTAAATGCGAAATACAACAGGTCAAGAAAGGCTTAACGATCTAACATCGATGAGCAATGCCATAGAGATTGATTTGTCTGTTAACGAAGTTTTGGAAGATCTCTTAAAAAACAGAATGAAAAAAATAAAGGGAAATGTTCCTGAGTCCACATAACATAGAAACCATAAAATTATATAAAATTTGGAAAAAAATATTATCAATATGGTCAATATGCTTATGAGTATATCTAAAATTTTGCAGATAAAAAGGTTCCACTTAACGTAAAAATTACAAAAAAGAAAATAACACAAAACATTTATTTTAAATATGGGTCGATTTGAATTGATGAATTCCTAGGTATATTTCAGACCAGGGTTTACGAGTAACGATTATTGTCCAAATTTCAGCTAAAAAATCTTGCGAAAAGAAAAATGCTACGTGTGTAAGGATTAAAACTACAGAAAAAAAAAAGAAAAACAAAATTAAGTTCAATCGTCATTTCTGGAGTTTTATTTATTGCTCATAATTTAATCATTATTTCTTGAGTTTTATCTTTTCTCAGAAGATGGTCGTTATTTCTTTCTATTATTTCCTGATCAAAAAATAAAACCCAACAAACAATGATTAAAATATAATTTTTTATTAAATGCTATAACCGTAACGATATAAATATAAACATGCAATCTTAAGTATGTGTGTTTTATAAAAGTTTGAAAAAGTGATGAGCTCTTTAGACACCATGCCATACATTAGACCCATTAGACTAACTAGCCGTGCATTTCATAAACATGTAAGATTATTCCACAGTCTATATTTTATCGCAATCAAAAGAAGAATTGTGTTCTATCTGAAATCTACATATGCATGTTGTTTATATGGCATAAAAAATAAAATCTTGTCCTACAATTTTACAATGCGGAAGTCAATAATAATCATCGGTATAAATTAACTTAAATCAATGCTATGCTACTACTTCGTTTTTTTTTTTTTTGTTTGTTTTTGGTTATTATTAATTCGCTCATTAATTCCAAATTCTGGATTGGTGTTGTCCGACCTGGTTTCTCATTTACTAATTTAAACACTGTCCGCACACAATTTGCATGCATACATTGCCTTACGCTTTTTCCAATCTCACGCATTCCTCTGCAATTTATTTTCCAGATTTACTGTCTAATTGTTGTTAAATGCTGAACAGTTACGAAGCGAGCAAACAACATGCAAATGCGATGGTAACCGGCCACCGTATATGGATAAGCGTGAATTTGAAAATTAATGGATTCACGCTGCGTTGAGCGCCAAACTGGTCACACTTGCAAATCTTTGAAAAAACCATGACAATTCGCTCTGTATACAGGGCCGGATTTAGGCATAGGCTATGCTGGCTGCAGCCTAGGGGCCCGCACCACAATGGGGCCCGCACCACAAATTATCATACATAACTACATACCTACATACATTTTTTCGCAAAACGTTATTTTTTTTTTTTTATTTAACATTATACGTAGAGATAATTTTTTGTATATCTATAAAATAAATGATAATTTTTAACTAAGCTCGAGGCCAATAGTGCGTTTTTTCTGTACGAAAATTGACTATTATTGTGTAAAAGAGGAAAAACAACAACAATGGTAGAAGTTATAGCTATTTCGGAGACCACCACATCTCCTCATCAGACTTCTTATTTTCAGCGTCAGACAGGACTTGAATTCACGGCCCAGCCGGCACTGAAAATTAGTAAGCTTAGCTTCAACATGTCAACAGAAATAAATTTGGATACTTAAAATACATAAATTTTTACATATCATAATTTTCATACAATTAATTATTGCAGCTTAGTTTTGGTTTTATTTTGCATGCTTAAACTTTAAAGCGTATTGACTTTGTTGTGAGTTCCGTGGAACTAAAAAAAAAATACCAAAAACAATCACGTGTAAATTAGAACATACAAAAGTTGTAAGTATTTAGCTTGAATTTCTTACTGCTACGTCTGAGCTCTTGGATTCGCAGTATATGGGCGCCGAGTTTTACTAGAAAAAATTGTGTTCATTTTGCATGAACGCATGTTGTTGAATATAATTCGGAAAATAACGGTTAATTGATTCATGAAGAGCAACAATTTTTCGTATTTAAACATTGACTGCTCAGTTTCGGTTCGATGCTTGCGAAGTGCTGACAGTGTATAAAAGTGAAGATTTTTTTCCTGTGCTTGTGATTCAGTGCATATTATAAATTAATAATGGACCGCCATAAACTAAAAAATAATCGTCATAAAACGAAAGAACGATTTAAAAGTGGTAGTTCTAAACGCCGGATTGCAAAAGAGAAGCAAAAACTGACTGAAGAAGTTATAGCCAAGTCAAGACGTATGACCGATTTTATGAAGTTGAAAACCATAACACCTGGTGAAAAAACTGGCGAAGATACGTTTTCAACTGCAACTACGAGTGTGTCTATGAACTTTGCAGAACGCGAAATTGTTAGTTCAAAATACATATTGTTTATAAGGCTTTAATTAATATATATAATTTACATTTAACATATAAGGCTACAGCAACTTTGGAAACAAATACGGAGTCAACTGCAATATCAAACTCTTCTTCTACAATTACAACAATCCCGGATGAAAATAATTCAAATGAAATTAATTTGCTGAAAACTGATGTTGGGCTGTGGCCTGAAGTTTTAACAAATAACAATATAGAGTACTGCATAAAGACGGGAGCTACAGCATTTCAAAATTGTGACGGGTATCTATTTGATAGTAAATCTTTTAAACAAACTGATGGAACTGCTGACCAAATATTTACAAGAAAATGTCAAATTAGTTTTTTTGAACGGAAAGCAAAGAACGGGGAAGCTATAAAACGTTCGTGGCTCTGTTTTTCTCCTAGCACTGGATGTGTTTTCTGCTTCGTATGCAAAATTTTTTCACAAACACTTACAAAATTTAATGCTGCCGGTTTTTGTGATTGGAAAAATGCTGCTGCACGTCTAATTGCACACGAAACGTCTAAAAATCACTTAAAAGCTGTATTTGATTTTACGATGCGGTCAAAAGAAATAGGGCGTATTGATCTTCAAATTTTACAGCAAGCAAATGACGCAGCAAACTACTGGCGCGAAGTACTTAAGAGAATTGTTAGTGTAATAGTTTTTATAAGTGAAAGAGGGTTAGCATTTAGAGGAGATAATGAAATACTTGGATCTAAACGTAACGGTAATTATCTGGGACTCTTGGAACTTATTGCACAATATGATGACTTCTTGCGCGATCACATAAAAAAATACGGAAGCTGTGGAAGTGGTCACACGAATTACCTCTCATCATCCATTTGCGAAGAGTTAGTGAGTTTAATTGGCAAATATGTTTTCGACGAAATTATTTGTCGAATTAAAAAGTCAAAATATTACTCAATATCTTTAGACTCAACACCAGATGAGGGTCATGTTGATCAACTTACTCTAATTTTTAGATATTTGGAAGAACAAAAGCCCGTCGAAAGATTCATTACATTTATGCCAAATCAAGGCCATAAAGCAAAAGATATGTTTGCAAGTCTAAAAAGTTTTTTGGAAGACAATGACATATCTATTATGAATTGCCGTGGCCAGGCTTATGATAACGCTTCTTCAATGAGTGGGAGGTATAATGGTCTACAAGCGTTGGTATTAGCCGAAAATGATTTAGCTGTTTGGATACCATGCGCTGCTCACTCTCTTAATCTTGTTGTGCAGAATGCTGCTGAATGCTGTTTGGGTGCAGTGGTTTTTTTTAACTTCTTAGAAGAAATTTTTGTTTATTTTACCGCGTCTACAAGCAGATATAAAGTTTTAACCGATTGCTTGGCAAAAGCATGTTCTAACACATCTACTCTTGTGGTTAAAAGAACAACAACAACACGATGGTCTTGTCGAGCAGACGCAACAAGTGCTTTAGTACGTGGATATAGCCAAATTAAAAATGCACTTTTTGAAATTTCGCAAGATGAAGAAGACACTGGTAAATCGCGCGCTATTGCTCTAGGTTTGCATAACAAAATGGCAACAATAGAAATTGGAATTTACACCGTATTTTGGGATGATATCTTAGGACAAGTTAATAAAACAAGCAAGATTCTACAGAGTCCAACATTAGATCTATGTACAGCCGTTGCAACACTGAAATCGCTGAAAGGATACACAGAGGCCAAAAGAAATAATTTTGAAGCGTATGAAAAAAAAGCTGCCGAATTAAGTTGTTGCACTACATATCAATCTACAACGCAACGTAAGCGTAAAATTAACGTGCGTTTGTCTACTCTTGATTGTGTTCACGAAGCAGAATCTGTTTTCACATCAGCACAACAATTTAGAGTGCAAAACTTTATTCCTGTTCTAGATCAGTTTCAAGCTTCAATGCAGCAGAGGCTTGAGGCATACGAATTGGTTGACTTCCGTTTCGGTTTTATCAATAAATTAGACGAATTAACGGATGAGGAAATAATTTTCTCGGCTCAAAATTTAATTAAAATTTATTATAATGATTTAGAAGATCATTTTGCAAATGAGATGATACAATTTAAATATTTTTTCAAAGAATTCAAAAACACACAAAAGGAAAATATTTCTCAGGCAATGTGGATTCTTGAATTAATTTACGAAAAAAATGTAAAGGATTGTTTTCCTAATGTGGAGATCGCTTTGAGAATGTATCTGTCTCTCATGATATCTAACAGTACTGGAGAAAGATCGTTTTCTAAACTAAAATTAATCAAAAACAGACTTCGTACGTCCATGGTAGAAGGAAGATTAAACGCTTTGGCTTTAATAAGTTTAGAAAACGATGTTCTTAAAACAATGGACTTTGAAGATATTTTAAATACGTTCATCAACAATAAAAATAGACGGACCTTTATGTCAATTTAATTAAAATTGGTAATGAGTTTTTATTTACTCATATGTATGTACATATGTACACCCATTGTCACCTAAATAGCAAATTTTTTTCGTTTTACATTATTCACAATGTGTTTCGTATAAAATCTTTTCGTTAATTTTTTCTAATAAGATACTAAGATCTCTGCCAAATTATAAAAAAAATTAAAGTTTCAAACCTCCTACAAAAGTAACGAAAATTCATCGCAATAATAAAAAAATTCATCAAAATTGTCTACTTTTTATTCAGAATTTTTTAAACTAATTTCGGTATGCAGTTTTGTAGGTCATTCAATTATAGTCCCATAGAGTGTAAGTTTGAAGCAGCTACGACCTACCGCTGATGTTTCACAATTTTTATTGTTGAAGGTGTTGCTCGTTTTCTCCATGTAAAAATTTTTCGAACGCACTTTGTATGGAAGAAAATGCCCAACACCTTCAGAAAAAAAAATTGTGAAAAATCAGCGGTAATGCATAGCGAAATTAATTTAAAAAATTCTGAATAAAAAGTAGACAATTTTGATGAATTTTTTTATTATTGCGATGAATTTTCGTTACTTTTGTAGGAGGTTTGAAACTTTAATTTTTTTTATAATTTGGCAGAGATCTTAGTATCTTATTAGAAAAAATTAACGAAAAGATTTTATACGAAACACATTGTGAATAATGTAAAACCAAAAAATGTGCTATTTAGGTGACAATGGGTGTATATACATACATATCTATGAAAGATTTTTTCTCTCAGAATAGGGGCCCGCACCACAACGTCCGCCTACGTCCTAAGATGGCCAAAATCCGGCCCTGTCTGTATAACAGCACACACAGATAAAGTGTCCTGACATTGGGGGAAAAAGCGGTGGATTTAGCTGGTCGATTCCTCGATGCACCTGGTAGGCCTGTCCAGCTGAAGCAAAAACCCAAACCAAGCGGGCAAGATTGGTAAAATTGCGAATTTATCTACTGCAAATTAACTCGACATTCTGCGCATACAAATTACGAACAACGCGACAACTTTTCGCGTTGATAAAAGTAATAAACACAAAAATTAATGTACGTATGTACATATGTACTGTGGTTGTCTATGCGTGTGTGAGATACGAGCACAGTGGTGAGCATAAAAATTCACCAATTCTGACAGGTGGTTGGTTCATTGATAGCCAGCCCCACCAAGACCGGTCATAAATGCATTTGCTTGGGTTTTTTTCAGTGTTAGGATCCCAATAGAGTTTATTTTAAGTATGTAATCGGTATACATGTTAGAAAAAATACATACTAATATTGTTAAGCGCTTTGGAAATAATATACACGATCGCGAGTGTGGATACATATACGGTTTTTGTAAACAAAATCTGTTGTGACGTAGAAATTCTGTAAACATTTCTAGAAAGGATTAGCAGTACCACAATATGCGCCATTTTCTGTATTTTTTCATAATGCTCTTACAATAATAATACAATAATAATAATAGCTATGTGGCACTTACGCCATAGCTTGATATTTGGCCGAACTTATCCTACAATTTGTGGTGTGCGTCTTGATACTGTAACACAAATTTAGGGGCTCTACCGTTTAACGCCAACTCCGAACGGCGAATGTTTTTTGTGAGAAGTTTTTTTTTTCATGGCAGAAATACCTTCGGAAGTTTGCCATTGCCTGTCGAGGGACGACCGCTATTAGAAAAAACTTTTTCATAATTTTTGAGGTTACTTCTCCCGGTCAGGATTTGAGCCTGGGAAGCACTGAATGAAGTGCACACATGCTACACACTCGGCTACGACGACCACCTCTTATAGTTTAATTCTATTTTGCCAGGATTAAAAGAAAGCCCATATTCCAAATCAAGAACAATTCCATCTCTTGGATATGGGGGTTTAAATCTGAATATTTCCTTATCCTTCTTTTTTCATATGAAGAATATGTAAATTTAGATGCTACGATGTTAGTTTTACATGTAACAGATGAGAATTGAGCTATCTCTACCGAAATTAAAGAAAATGTAGTCAAATATCCTTAGGTTAGTATCTTTACCAAATTGTAGAGTTTTGCTTTTTCCGTTTCTTTCAGAAAAAAGTGGATTGTTGCCTTTCATCTCCATCCTGTTCTAAAATGTCCATTCTTTGCTTTTGAAGGTCAAGTAGCTAAATATTTATGGCCATATTAAAAAAAACACAAATGAAGTGACAGTTTCATATAAAATTTCGATAAAGCAGTCAAACCCTCGTTTTTATGAATTCGGGCATTAGTAACGTGCGGTTGGGAGTATTTAAAAACCCGGTTATGTCGAGTTTTATCGTACAACCCTTCCGAGTGAAGTAAATATTTGTAAACTTTTCGTCTGCTTTTATTAAACCGTGTCTGCTTTTTTTTGGGCCCAATTTTCGGTTCGTTTTGAGATAATTTGGAATGGTTAAAATTGTAGGCTTATTTTCCGATTTTCATGAGGTCTTTTCTTTAGTGCTTTTGGAATCGTTTTTCAGGTGTTTTGAAATCGATCTTAAGTTCTGGTATGATCCGAACGGTCGGTTCATTAAAGTGCCCGATTATCCAGATCCATTTTTTGCACAATGATTGGTACATTTCACACATTTCGAAAATCAACTAAATTGCTAACAAGTCCTTTGCACTTGGCCTTTCCAACTCGAAGTGACCTTTTTCTTCATTTACGCCACCATCAGTTACTGCTTTGAATAATTCCAGGTGCATCCACTCCTGCTATATGATAGGTCCTAGGGAGCCGCTGGAATTTAATTCGTTGGGCTGTGTTTATAAAGCGTGAGGTTCATCGTTGCACTGCCTGCCGCAAGATAATTTATTTATTGAGACTCAACGGTGGCATTATTTCTGGTATTAATGCTACATCCTAAGTACCAGGGTTGCCAGATATTATATTCAAACAATATTCTCAAATTCTTAAACTGAGTATATGGAAATGAAACCAAAATTCCGTATAAAAAAATCTATACTATGAAGACATGACAGCGTTTGAAGATTTCCTTTGGGGTTGATACGGAAATTTGCGATTTTTTCAGTTAAAATGTTTTGATGTAGAATTACTCCGATAGCATCTAGATACGTTCTGCAACAAAAAGAAAGCTATGTAAAAAATGTCGCTTACATTTTTTTCGCAGTTAGTGCGCGATATGTATTCGCCTTTATTTCATCTGTCAAAATTTCCGGGAATGAGTGACGTGGAGCTGCAAAAAATTCAACAGCGAATGTGTAAATGGTTTGGTTTGCTCCCATATAATTTAAATAAGAAGAAACTTACTTCAAAATAAACTAAATATAATTAAAAAACAACGGTCAGCTTGTTGGTCAGCAGTTGGTTTACAGCAACCGCATTTTTGTGTCAGTCACTGTATGTATTCGTAGAATTCTTTGCGAGTATACAAAATCTACAAATTAGGCAGCAATCACCTATGAGCTACCTTAAACTAGTAAATTAATATTGTGTAAATGAAATAAGCCAAACTTAAGACAAACAAATCCGAACTTGTCTAACTGGCAACGGGAGGAGGCAACTTCCTCAATCAGGATACGACCCGACCAGATTTTCCTGATTTGGAAGCGAGAAGCGCCTTTCGCAGTAAATGTAACTGAAGGAAAGCCATAAAATTAGTAGCATAGAAGTATAACATGCTACATGGCTACGAATACATGTTTCATGCCACATGCCACATGCCACATACAACCAATATGCATAGCTACTACTACAGTTATGGAGGTTTGCATAAATAAATTTCAGTCAAAACTGCTGATTGAGTGCATTAATTAAGCCGGAGGCAAAGCCACATCGCCGCTGCCAGACGAAGCATGAGTTGCACTTTGGAAATTTATAAGTATGTGTAAATGTTTATATATATATACGTATGTATGTATATATTTACATTAATAAGACACAACTACCAAATTACTGTATGCCGCAAAATAGTGGCAAGTGGCGCTCAACTCCGCTTACAGCTGCTATGCGAATACTTCGCTCAGCCTGCGAAATTGACCAACCGCATTTGGTAAAACTAGGAACCTTAAAACCTCTGGCAAATGTCTTGGCTAAATGAGCGAGAAGGGAGAGTCGAACGTCGCGGTGAGGTGGCAGTTTGACGCGGCACGTAGCTTAACGATCGACAGCATGCCGAGTATTTGCATGATTTTTGAAAATTAAATAGAAAACTCGTTATGTACAAGCGGCCGGGCACTGCCACACGCCAAGGCAACGAAAATGCAGCTTTGCAGCGGACTTTGCCACAAACGGCAAACGGCTAATGGCGCGCTGATTGAGTATTGAAGAAATAGCGTTTCCATTGGTGTGTCGAGTTTGGAGAGCGTAACGTTTGAAATGCGTCTGAATGCCAAGTTGACAGTTTGCCGATTACGCAGACAGGCCAGACGGACAGACAGACAGACAGACAGAGAACCTACCGTCCAGCTAGCCAGTTGGCATGTCAATCAGTCCGTCCATCTGCCATAGACTGCTGGTACCCGCTGCTGTCGATCGTCGGCTCATAGCCTAGGCTCTCCATATGCCTTTCAGATATTATGTTTACCGCGCGCTACCCACCGAGTTACACCCGGTTACGCTGGCGTATGGGCGGAATGTTAATGCGCTTAATGAGGAAATGTTCAACGGCATTAGGCGGAATGGCATTTCAATTAATAGCCAAGTGCGCCAACAAACCAACGACAAAATTGTCGAACTTACGTTGCATGCCAAAAGTAAACATTGAAATTCCTCGAAATTGCCGGTCACTAGCAATTGCGAATATTTGTTCGATTGAAGATATGTATGTACATATCTATGTATATACATACGTAATTATGTACTGTATGAATCCAGTGGCGGAACTAGGGGAGGTTTCGGGTGTTAAAACCTTCCCTTACATCCTAAAACCGAGGTTATTTTAAGTAAAAAAATACGAACAATAAAATGGCATAACACCAAACCTTCGCAAACGATCCATATAAAAGCTTTCTTACATGCGTTATATGGAAGGTAATGCCCAGGACTTTTGCCTAAAAATCTTGTACAATTTCTTTTGATTTTAACGATTTATATTACTAGCCTCCATTTATATTTAAAAAAAAAATTATATTTTTATTTTTATAAAACACTAACGAAATTTTATAACGAAAATATTGTCAATATTGTAAAAAATTATCTGGAGCACTTAAATTGTGAGATCTTTATAACGAATAGATAATTTTGAAATCGCACTTTAAATAAAGAGTTTTCATATTTTTTTATAGATTTTTGTCAAATGACAAATTTATATTAAAAAATATTTTTCTAAAATTCGCTCTTTCCACAATTTTACATCCACAGGAAAGTTTTGTTTCAAACAATCGATTATTTTTGCATAGAACGCAAACAATTATTCAGTTTTATTCGCCTTTAAATTGATACTTTGGAAGCAAAAAACACGAAAATGATTTAAAACTGATTTAAGGTCTAGGTACCCTTAATTAAATTAAATTATTAATTTGGCAACTACTGTGTAGCAGTTCTTTGATTTCTGTATCTAGCATTGGGCATATTTCTTCTACGTGTTTGAAAAGCACATTTAAGTATTTTTCTGCATTAAAAAATTTATTTAAAATCTCGACTGCTAATCTCACTGCTTCTGCGAGATCTTCATCAGATGATTGTTATTGCCGGCTGAGAGATATGTAGATCCACTGCATGTAGCAATTGCGTAATAAAGCCGGAAATTTTGGAATTATCCTGCAGAATTCACTGTAAAAAGTTGTGACGTCTTGGATGGAGTATCCGGATGCTTCCAAGCAATTGTTGTTTTTGAGAGCTCAAAACGGCTTCACGCCTTTCAGCCCATCTTATCTATCACTGATCCAGCGAAGCCATTTTCGTAAAATCTCCGAAAACAGCGCTCCGATAGATTCAGCAATAGGGCTTTAGACAAGAAAAATATCAAGAACCCCCGTTCCGGCGGCGAAGATACATATCCCAAATCCAGTAACAAAGAATAAGGGAGAAAGAAGAAAGAATAACTTTGAATTTTTCAGTGAAAAATGGGTTTAAATTTTGCTAAAGTGTAAAAACTAGAGCTCTTGCTAATCGACTAATCGACTAACCGGTTAGTTGATTAGACAAAGTTGTTTAAAAAAATTTATTCGACTTCACGTAGTCGACTAACCGTTTCCTTTCGACTTTTTCGACTAACCGACCACAAACAACTAATCGACTTACCGTTCATTTTCGATTTTTGTTTTCTTTCAATAAATATTTAATTTTTTTTTATATGTGTTTGAATGTTTGTGCTTATTGATAAAACTTGTTTTCCACTATAGTAAAGTGTTTATGAATTTATTTTGAGTGACTGCCAGTGTTCGAATTCAGTTAGTCGATTTTCAGACTACTTAATAGTGAGCGATTGGTCGAAAAATCTTCCAAAAGTTTCTAATCGACTATTCGAATAGCTAGGTAGTCGATTTTAAACAAGATACCTAGTACAAATATGATTTATAAGCACAGATTTAATAAATAAATCTTCAAAATACTAAAAACAATTGAATCTTTTCCGTTCCTTTGTAAAAACAAAAGCTTGGTCTACTTGTACTTGGGAAGTGACAAAATCGGTACTTCTGATGGCGTCAACTTTCTGTATTCAGTCCACTGTGGACAGTTGATGAACGATTGAACGATGAGCTGTAAGAGTTTCACCGCGCCATAGCCATAGTTCAGCGATTTCAGAGGAAGAGGAAGATCTCCTCTACGTTGGAAAGACCAGGTGGAGAAGGACTTTGCTTCACTTGGGATATCTACATATGTATGTTGGAATGGGTCAAAATCGCTTAGGCAGTTATTGCGCCCATAAAGAAGAAATTACCTTTTAGACGGATCGTATTTAATTTTTGCATCGCATTTCACAATTGCAGCGAAATCCGCCGAGCACAGTATATAATTAGAATTTCAAATATTAGCAAGTTGCAAAGCACCTGCACTACTCCTATTAAAAGTGCAATATAGGACAAAATTTCCCTGCAATTTCCCCTTGGAAAAAAATAGCGGATCGACCACTGTATGTACATATGTACATACATATTTTATGTGTGTGCATTTACTCGCATATGGCCAATATTAATTGTTTGCTAGCGAATAGAGTGTGGCAGCTGTCGGCTGTCGGTTGTCTACTGCAACGGCCACTGGCTGTTTCATCCAAAGTGGTTTATGCAGTTTCGGCCATTAAACCTGTCATAAACGGCCAAAGGTCTTCGTTGATGGAATTTCAATGGTGACTGCAGTCAACTCTTCACCATTCCACTCGATTTGCCATCCATTCAGCTGGCTGGGGGCCCACTAACTGTGGCGCTAGTGGCCATTAAACGCAGATGATGCAACTGGCAGCTTGCACAGTGCGCTAATTGCAAATTAATTACAAGCCATAGAAGTAAATATTTACGTACATATTTGCATGCCAGATTTAGTTGCATACTCGTTTATACAAAACATTTCAACACAAATATTCGGAAAACAAAATTGTAACGGTAGAAGTAGGCTGTTACACCGTTACACCGTTATGTCGTTATTTGCATTGCTAATTTTTTTTATTTTAATGAAATTGGTTTTTCTTTTATTTTGATTTATTACCTAATGAATTTTCAAATAAAATTAGCTTTTAACCATTTGCCAAAGTAATGGAATTTACAATCCACTAATGCCAATATGCAACGTTGATTGATTTTAAACTAAGTTCAGCGCATCGACAGCCATCCATCCTTTCACTTTCACATATTTCTTATAAAATAGTTTAACGAATTGAAAGCATCATAGCATTATTGATTTGTCATTTATGATGCGCATTTGAAATAAGTCGATCTAACGTTCGGCAGCTGGCCAGTATTTTTCCGCTGCCAGCCACAGCGATTTTGGCACTCAATACGGCACTTAGAGCAATAAACTATAAGTGATTGTAAAAGTTTATTTATAAATTGATTTTTAATTTTTAAATTTTATGAGTTTATATAACACCTGCGCCTACAAAATTAACATACACATTTTATTGTTGCTTAAGTAACAACGCGTACTTTTTATGTCGGCATTAAATCGGACCAAGGCTCTCTTTAGAGAATGATCCGAGGCATTTATGGCGCCTTAATATAATCGATGAATATTTTTCTTTAAAAAATTAAAATATACCACAGCTTAGGCCGGAGACTCTTCATGAATGAAATGTATGATTTTATAATCTTTATTTCAATTTAATCAGCCTAAAGCGTGGCACCTACATCTCAAGAAATGATCACGAAAAATTTCTTGAGCAAAATAATTAAAACAAAACAGAGCTCTTAAGAAATATGCTCGGCTTTTCTACTACGGCTTTCTAAAGTTTTTGGCGAAAAAAGAGCACAAGGCTACCTAGGTTTGCAACTGTAATATGTTCCCGCTTCATTATTTATTGAAGAAAATACATATAACAATTGTTAAACCATTTTTGACACAAGGACTATAGTATTTTTGCTTAAGATGTCCATATCACGCTTAAAGTATTCAACTTTCCCATCGTCCAAAATCTACCGCCACGTAAATCCTTTTTTAAATTTGAAAAAAAAAAAAACAAAATAGAAGTTACTGGAAGTGGTAAATCTTGTAAATATCGATGGTCTTAAGGCATCGCTCGTAACCCGAACAACGGGTCTTTGCAAGTCCCTTTTGTAGATAAATATTTACGATCTGCGAATTTACGTCACACCATCAATAAGATATTCAATAACGATAAAGCAAATATTACGATATTTGAAACTCCTGTATATGGTTTGGAAAGAAAATATGAAAACAGACAAGCATTTATATTTATATAAAAAAAATAAAAAAGATTTAAAGGAATGTGTGCGAAAAAGGTGCAGTTATTAAGTTAGCTCCAAATACCCCACATCAGCTGTAACCATTAAATAAAAAAATAAGGAGTGCGGAGAAAACGGCAATATTCCGTACAATTATGGAATAATATTGGACACATACAATTCAGACAATTGAAATTCGTATGATCGTCCTAGTAGAGGAAACAGCGGTTGTCGCAAAAATCACTTGGTCTCGAATTCCGTGATAGATGGGAACTACACGTATATTTAAGTGAGGTTAGGATGGCAAGGCAACCCCTTTATTTCATATGAGTTATGGCGTCAATTTACATTTCAATCGGGGTTTTAATTATTGTTGTCCGAAATTGTTACAGGATACGGTTTGTTCACTATATTTAATTCCAGAAGGTAATTAATCGATCAATAAACATTAAAAAATATTATCCAATATATTTATGGCATACGTGAGTGTCAGATCCAGTACTGGAAATGGACATTTAAATGCCCATTATTAAGCTAAGATAGAATATCCAGACACTGACCTTGCGTTAGCTTTTTATAAAAAAGGATGCTTTGCATTTTTTTTTTTGATGGCCTTTGCCACATTTTTATCCACTTCATCGACTCTAGCTTAGACTGTAGATCCAATAAAAAAACAAGGCATATTATATTTCTTCTACACCTATTTCTCACACTGGGAGGTAACCGAATTTTCTACTAATCTCGGTTTCCAAAATATTTATCACTGGGTGTAAATATGAAGAGAAAGGGAAAAACAACACTGCTCGACAAATAATTGTCTTGAAAAAATACCAAAAAAGTCAGGCAAAGGGGAGATTTAGTATCGACTTCCTGAGCCCAAAGAAAATAATTAATAACAAAAAATTCAAATATATGTTTTGAGCTCAGAAAGACTATTTCTAACTAACTAACTAACTCTCCTCCCCTATATTTGAATTTCCTGATAGTTTTGGCTGTAAAGCAAAGCAGTTAACTCGGAATTTGAAGAAAAGTGAATAAAGGCTATAAGCAAGCACAAGGCATGGCTGCCATGCTGGTCGTGGGAGCGCTATCCTCTACACCGGTTAAATCGCCGTAGTGTTACCTAGGCTTAACGAAATCCAGCCGTGGAAAGAGATATGGGCATGCAAAGGTGCTGGAAGCTCTGCTGAATACACTAAGGAAGCTAGATTACACTACCTCTCTACTCTGCATGTATAATAAATTCTCCATAAGAATCCCAGAGAGGAACGTATGGGAAGATGACCTAGTAGACCCAGAGTCGACGGCGACTATCTTTGCAGATGATTTCAAATTCAACGAATGCGTGGGTAGCGGAATTCACTGTAATGAATTAGAACTGGACCTCAGCTTTCGCTTACCGGACCACTGCAGCGTTTTTCAGGCAGAGCTAAATGTCGTAATGGAGGCTGCCCGGAGTCTGACAGTGCCCACTCCTACAGACCGACCAGGCACTACATACTCCGACAGTCAAGCTACAATTAAGTATCTTAATTCTCACAAAACAACGTCCGAAGTTGCCATAAGATGCAGTAATTCTCTCAATCTACTCGCGTCTAAGCGTTTCGTGACTATGACATGAACCCCTGGGAGCAGTGCCATTTCCAACAACTGCACGGCATATGAGTTGGCAAGAAAAAGGACGAAATTACCTATGATAAGTTCTGCTCTAGAAGCGAGCATGACTGTAACTTCCTGCAAACACAGTTTAAATACAAAACTCATCGAAGAGGTGAATAGCAGGTGGGCCACGGAACCTTGACCGATCTTCTCTCAGACTAATAGTTGTGGTAATAACCCAACACTGCCTGATGGACACGCACGGAAAGAGACTGCGATGCCTAACCAACGATTTCTGTCTAAGTTGCAGGGACGAAGAGAAAGTGGAGAGTATCGAACACTATCTCTGCCGTCTGTGTCCCGCCCTGGCCAAGGCTCGAAACCAATTCATAAATGGGTATTTTCTAGACTGTTGGGTCGACCTTAGCTTGTCTAGCATTCTCGATTTTTTGTACTACGTAAGGTGCACTCGGTGGTTCACCTTCTAAATAAAAGGAAGGAAGAAAACTCAAGGCACCCGCCAGCTGTATCACCACGGGCTTTGCCAGCTTACGTGTGATCCGTAAAATTGCACGGTTGCAGCTGCTCCAACCTAAAGCTATGTCTTTCATTAATACTTAAAAATAGTATAATTTAAGTGTAAAAAGTAAATAGATATCAAACATAAAATTTTGTTTTATTGTGTATTACGCAATAGCGTTTAAATTAATTGAATTTTTTGTTTTTTTTTTTTCAGATTAATATCAAGTTGGGTGTGCTATGTAATTCAAAAGAAACGAAACGTTTGAATATCTCACTGAAATACCAGATGCAAGCAATCTTAAATTTAATACCATGTAAGTGCATAAAAAGCGAGATCAGGCATGAAAACTTAATATATTTTATATGAAACCGATCATTTATTTTGACTCTCTAAATTAAAATGTGCCAATCTCTCTTTTGGAGTAGATTACAAATTTAAAAACCCATTATATATTTATTTCTTGCATTTTATTAATTCATTATAGTGACGCAGAGTGTGGCGACTAGAAGAGGCTAGCTTGGCAAAATTATTTCATTAACTTTTTGAATAGATAATATCAAAACTAACCAAATGCCCCGTTAATTTGAAAGAAATACATTTTTTAAATTTAAAATATATATTTTATGAAAAGAGAATTTAAGATAAAATAACGTACCTTAAGAAATCTTATGATTCTTATCCAAAAAAAATGTTTCTGGTTTTCAAATTGAAAATAAAAATTAAAAAATTGAAAAACCTATAGTTTCTAAATTTAAAAATTACATGTCATTACAACATAAAAACTTAAATGAATATTTAAGTTTAACTCTGCGTATTCAAATAACAGTACTCTTCGCTAATTAACCTTTTTTCTCTTTATTTTCAAAATCTGTGCTATTCCAAATTTACGGTGCAATGATTAGGTTAAATAATTCCTCAAGAAATATTGAAAAGTAATTTTTGATGCATTTCTCAAATTATTTACGAGAAGGTCTGACGTAATGGACAGCATTGATAATAGAGATGTCCAACCGTCAATAGCCCCACCATCGATCTTTCAGTATTCGAAAAAATATTCGCTAATAGTGTCCAAGAAATAAAACTATTAAACTATCGATAGTACTTTCGAATTTGGTTTAACGATGCAATAAAATAAAAAAAAAAAATCATACCTTCGTTACATGGAGAAAATGAGCAACACCGAAAGCATAAAACAATTTTCAAAAATCCACGCGAAGTTGTATCCTCTTCAAACCTAAACTTTCTGATACTTAAATTGCATGCCCGAAAATTTTGGAATTGAAATTTTAATGAACACTTTTTGAATTTCATTAAATTGTACAAAAAGTTTAACGCTTGGATTTATAGGGGTTGTTTGTTGAATGTGGTCTTAAAAAAAATTAAGAAAAATTAATAAAAAATAAATTAAGTGTCGAAATGTACGTAAATGATTTATGTATGTGTAATAAATGTTTGTTTGCTTATATTATTA
This sequence comes from Anomoia purmunda, assembly GCA_951828415.1. Classification (NCBI taxonomy): domain Eukaryota; kingdom Metazoa; phylum Arthropoda; class Insecta; order Diptera; family Tephritidae; genus Anomoia; species Anomoia purmunda. The sequence goes on along the minus strand of OX639996.1, from coordinate 25,385,200 downwards.
TATCTATAAATAATTAAATAGTTTATACTTAATTTAGAGTACGACTAGAGTTGCCAAATGTTACCTATTTTCCATTACATTTTTAATAACGGCAATGTTTCCGTTTTTCGACAATACCAGTATTTTTGAAATGAAAATTTTATAACAGATATTCCAAATATATAGTCCATTTAATAATTATGTATAATATTAACAAGTTGTGACAATTTATTCTTCTTTATATAATTTAATAATTTATTATAAAACCATAGTAAATTCTGCAACAAAAACGGTCTGGATCCAAACTTGTAACATTGAGCGAAGTTTAAAATATTACATCAAATTTTACTCAAAGTTTCAAAAAATTTAGATTTAACATTGGACTCAGTAAATTTTATCAAAGCGAATTCATATAAGGTGATGACATGACGCACACACACGTATTTTTAGGATGTCACAATAAAAGAGAATAGAAGAATGGACGCCATTAGTTTTCATTTTTAGGATGTCATGGGTAAAGGAAAAATACGAATATAGCTAAAGACGAGGATATAAGCTGCTTTAATAACTTCACCCTATCTGAATTCGCCTTGCCTCAAAATTAAAAAAAAAAAAACAAGCCCAAAAAATCTACGGTAGTTTGTAGAGAAAAGAAAATTAGTGAAATTTATTCTAGGTTTTTAGAATTAATGACTTTTAAATTATAAAAAGAAATAATAATTTTAATTTAATAAAGAAAAATAAGCAGTAAAAATTTTTGAAAATGTGTGTGTGTAAAATGGTATATTTGTAGTAATTTTAATTTTATTCTAAAAGTTTTTGTAGATTGCACTTGGAAGAAATAAAAGTACAGCTTCACAAAAAAATCAAAATGGCTTGTAATGTTCAACACAATGTAATTAAAATGAAGGCAATCATTTTATGTTAGTTTGAAAGAGTTATTTAAAATATGATTTTAAATTTTCCAGTTTCGTTGATGCAAAAAAAACCATACCTAAAATATCAAACTTAATAAAAGTTCATTCTTTTTAATTTTTACATTTTTGGGGGATTTTGCGGGACCTTAAAGAAACAGTTAATATTTAGAAAAAGTTGACTAAAAAATTTGTAACTATTGTTTGAGAGTTTCTGACTGCGGAATATTGATTTTCAAGGATTCTATAGCACTTCTACGAAAGCATTGTTTTTCCTCACATGTAAAATACGTGAAACCTCTAAAAATTTTTGATTTCGAAAAAAATCGGTGTATTATTTTTTTGGTACTGAATTATCATAGGGGTGAGCGCCTTACTATTCCGACTTTAATTTTTCTCCATGCATTTCTGGGCCACTCTAATGCAAGCATACATATTTTTGTATAAATTGTAGCATTTTGAACAAAATAAACTACTTAGATCTTTTATAACGCTTATAACAAATCTAAATATTAATTGAATATTAATATATCAATCATTGCATGTGTAAGTTTGACAGTTGAGTTTTTAAAGCAAGTTTTGGTTTTTTCATTGCTTGCTCCGTATAGTTTGAAAACGAATCTGGCCACACTGGAAGCATTTATCATACTGCCACATATTATGATGGTAATTTCCTCAAGACAGCGAAATAAATGTGATCATAAAACGTTCAACACTCGTATCATAGGAAAATAGGTATCAAACTCTAAAAGTGGCTTGCATATACATATATTTAAAATAATTTACGTGGATAACTAGATATATATATATGTATATGTATATGTGAATATATGTTTGCAATCTACCAACTACCATTAGATTTTAACAGGATGTATATAAATTAACTTTTCAACATTTCACATAAATTTACTTAATTAAGTTGTTACACACATACATATGTGTTTACATATGTGTTTACATATGTATAGCCATTTGAATTGCAAAGTTAGTTAGCCATTTCCTTTATTAGCTACACAACAATACAATAAATCGATACATTTTACCGCCCATAACTTGAAAATAACTTCATTAGTATTAATGTTAAATGAATGTTAAATTTAAGCTTTTGCTTGCTCAGTTGTTATAAGTATAGGGACGAAAGCTCTCTGCAGATTCATGACTATATATCGACTGTTACAATAAATCAGTTAATCCCCCACAATTTGCATCAAACTCTAGGAAAAAAACTTTTGCAGCTTGCTTTGATTCCAAACTCCTTCAGAATAATTTATTTTAATTTTATTTTTATTTTATTAGAGTTTGAATTTATTTATCAAAATTCGACGATATTTCTTTCTTCAGCTGTCATAATCAATTACCTAGTTCTTCAAATAATGCCAATACACTTTAAACAGGTAGTAACAGTAGAGCGAATACAACAATTGTATGTACATATTTATTTTTTACGCAACCGCACATAACTGATTAATAAAAACAGTTTAACATATTAGAATATATTACGATGAAATGTAAAATGTAAAAAAATGTTTGACTGCCAAGAGTCTTCTCTAAATTTGAGTACATTCTCACGATTGGTGGTTCAAGTTCACGATTTGTTTCTGTTATTTCCAATATATTTTACAGGTAAAGTAAACAGATGAAGACTTCCAGTACTACAAAAGCAAAGCTACAAGGAAAGTGTCGCTAATTTACATGGTTCGGGGAAATAAGCCCAGAAAAGTTTTAAAGCAACTTTTTTTCTATATGCTTCACTTCTGAGAACTCTTGAGGTGATTGGTGAACAAATTTTTCTCCCGTTATTGAAATGAAATAAAATCGGAACAGAGACAAAGTAGGATCAAAACAAACGTTTAGCTCGTTTTTATAACATCCGGTGGTATGCAAATCGACCTTTACACCTGTCCAGCTAATTCTTATGCAAATGTTCTTCTCAATCGTAATATGATCTTCGTTTTCCCCATAATCTATTTTCTTTGAGTCAATTTCTATAAAGTTTTAAAAACCCGGAAATGATAAGTGATATCAATTATTTGGTAATTTTCGTAGATTCAACAGTATTTTCGATAAACCAACAAGAAACTGAAAAAAGAATTCAAAGTATATTAATTTAGCTTATTCAGATTATAACACAAAATTCTACCTAGAGTTTAAAGTATTAAATTTTGATTCTTTAGTTTGTAATTATACGAAAAAAAAATAGATAGCATGAAAAATTTTGCTTTTGTATTTAGGAGACCGATTGAACGATATTTTTCAAAATCTGTAGTTTTAATTATCAATTAAAGATAAAACCATCTATTTAAAAATTTTTATTATTTTTATTAAGTTTTATTTACACTTTCACGACGACATTTTCAGTTATTCTGGAATATATAAAATATATATATTTAAAATAATTAAAATTTATAAAAGATTAAAAAATGAGTATTTTTACTATAACTATTACAAAAGCAAACTTTACAACAAGAACAGGTATTTTCTTTCCGTTTTTGATCATAATTAACCAGAAAATCATAAAATAAACCTTAGGACGAAGAACAAAAATTTTTTTGTAGAGCCGTGTTATCGATACATGCGTGTTAAAATCTCAACTCAACGGCAACACCTATGGCCGAATGTGTAGCATAAGAAATTGTCCCCCGAAGTGTCCCAGATTCAAATCTCGTAGATCGTAACATAAAAAAAAGATGTTTGTAATAGCAAAGCTCCGAGAGTATTTCAGAAAGATTATCACAAAAATCATTAACCGTTCAGAAGTGACTGTAGGTCTCTAAATTTGTGGTACAATATCAAGATGCACGCCATGCAGAAATTGTAGGAGAAGTTCGGTGATATAGGGAGCATAATACATATAATAAATTTGGAATTTTTTTTTTTAATTTTATCAGTTCATTTTCCTGTTTGTATATTTTAATCTCCGAAACTACTGAATAGATATTTTGGGGCTTTAACTGGTGACTAGATAGTCACTCGGGGTATAATATAGGGTATATTTTATGAAAATTTTAAATTAGAAAAATAGTAATTTTCTTTTTAATAAATTGCAGTTTTTTTCAACTCAACTCAATTTTTTTTACATAGTAATTTTTTGTGAACCTTCACTCTGTTTTTCGGATTATCACACTTTGGGAAATTTTTGGCAGATTTTGTTCAAAAACGTTGGAGAAGTAAATTTTGTGCCAATCTTGGAACGGATTTTAGAAAAGATTTTATAAATTCGTATTAAAAACAAGTACTTTTTTATAAGCATACAATTTTTTTAAAACCCCATAAAATTGTAGACTTTGAAGATGGTGAAATCGTTTTTAGGATTGGGGAATACGATTTTGGTGATAATTGCTAAACTCACAAGTTTTTAAATACAATAAATAATTTTAATCGTGAAACCGTAAAATAATACGAAAAAACCCGAATGGATATCGACAACTATAAGTTGTATAATAACGACCATAATAACGATAATTAGGACGGTTAGAAAGTCGACAACGATGTGACTAACGATAAGAATCCTGCAGATGATATTGATATCAATACAATGCTTATGGTGATAAAGATGCCATAAAATATGGCAATACTAAGTAGTAAACATGTGAATAGAGATGACGAGCGCTAACTACACCGATCACAATACAACCCTTCGGAACTGGAGTAATTTCTTGTCCTTTCGAATAGGCAAATACTTATAAATGATCTTCCTTATGCAAAACTGGCTTTAGTTCTGCACCGATACGGTAGAACAAGTAAAGTGGAGTGGAGGTAAGGAAGACATTTTATAAGGAACTATTTAGTAAGTCAAATACGAGAAAAAAGGTCCAAAAATATTCACTATTTATAATATTTGTATCAAAAATAAGAAAAGAAAGACTGCCTGCATAACCTTAGCTGAGTTGATTTTTATTTGTTTGAGTTAGGGGTCGTGCACATATTACGTAACGCGATTGGGGAGGGAGGTTTGCGATTTGTGACGAAGTGTGACACGTGATTTCCCTTTGTCTAATATATAACACATATCAATTGACATTGTATTTTAAATGATCAAAAATCGCGTTACGTAATATGTGCACGATCCCTTAGATTAAAAAGCTCAATTATAAAATATGTTGTCTGAGTCTTATTTATTGCTCATAAAATTTGTCCTTATATTGTAATAATAAATATCAATTATTTTTCGAATTGAAGTTCACCTTAAACTATATAATTAGCGTTTGAAAGTTAATTTTCAAAAAAATGCGAATCCAAATTGATTTATTTTATTTGAATTTCAATCGATTCTATAATCGAATTGATTTTAATTCAATCTGGCATTTCAAGCTCAGATTGCGATGAGTTATATAAGTGATAACTAGACACAATTTCTTTACGAATTTTCAAAATATCGTTTTTGGGTGCAACTTTATTAACCAATATATAATAATCAATATTAATTCTATTTATATTTCTATATTCAGCCAGGATAAGGTAGTAACCACAGCTTTCGCATTTCTTGACTAAAATTTATAGACCTCACTCAAGTTTAGTTTTTATCACTTGTCGGCGCAGAATTTCAATATTTCCTAATAGACTTAAAATACGATGAAGGATTATTATACTCCTTCCTCGGACATTTTAAAGAAAAATTAAAAACAACCACACTTAAAAAACCAATAATCTACATTGAGATAAACAGCTATCAAAATAAAGCAAAATGTGAATAAGGAGAAAACAGCTTCAATCCTAATTGGTTTCTAATCTTGATTATAATTTAGTTGAAGTTGTAAAGTAACTATAAACAATGAGTAGTACTTTTGATACTTTTATTATTTCAAATATATTGCATGCTTTCGAATTGGCTAAGGATTCTAGAAACTTTATTCATTTTCCAAAAAACAGTTTTGGGCGATCTTTGTTCTTCTTTATTTGTTTGTATTTTCGTTGATTCTCATTTACACCGAGATATGTATGTATATACTATTTGATGCCAACAACAACAGGTTGCTATCAAGTGGCAATGCAAATTCGTACAGTGTTCAAATGCCAATTATAATTATGAATCATATTTGTACTGCAACCAATAATCGCAATAGACGTAGTATATTCATATAAATCGGATAAATGTACATAAATATATTTACATATACAAATAAACATCTTCCGAGCACTTTAACACCATTGCCGTTTCAGCATTGGCGTGGGTGCTTCGAGTAACGCCCCCTAAAAAGTTAGACAATGCGATTGCATGTGAATTTTCGACGTTTAAAAATTATACGCGCACATGCGCTAAACAAATAATAGACAAACGAGTAACATAAGTAAATAAAATTTAATGCAGAAAAGCGAAAATTAAGCAAAAATAAAATGATGAAATTAAATATGTGCATAATGGAAAATAAAAGTAATAAAAATAATAAAAATAATAAGGCAAATCTTATAAAAATAGACTAAAGCTAATAGTGCAAATGTGCAAAGCAGCCATTGCAATCACTGTACGCCCCATATTGCCATTTTTAAAGTCCGTGTAAGCATGCGCGTGCGCATGCGCCTATGCGCTTGGTTGAATGCAAAGAGCGCGCGGAGGCCGCCACGTACATCCATACATACACACACACATACATACATGTGCACCGTTTTTTTATATGGTTGTTATTGTCACTGTTTTTCAATGCACTTTTTGCAGCAAGTGTTGCTTTTTGTTTTTTTTTTACCACCGCATGTGGCATCTCCTCCCATGCCATGTCCCGGGTGCGATCTGTGGCGTACGCTGCAATTGTAAGAGACCTTGCCGCGCCACAAGCAGGTGGCAATTGCTGTGTTTGGCTTTCGACTGCAAACTTGATTGGCAATATTGGCAAGACAATTCGTCATATTTGGAACATGTTTGCAGTGAAAATTACTTCAACGCGCCCCAAGCAAAATATTGACTGCGGCCCAACCAGTCTGATTGTCGTCAATGTGGTTGGCGTTGATTGTTGCCGTTGTTGTTGTTGTTGTTGTTAGTGCAGGGCAGCTGCGTTATCGAGTCGTTTCTTAGCAGCAGCCCACGATCAGGTAGGCGTGCAGTTATAATCCGTGGTATTTTTCTTCCTTGCTTTTGACAGAGTTTTTATGTCAATTTTATTCAGGAATTCAAGTACTTATTATGCTCGTAGTGCAAATGAAGTGTGCAACCTAATCGATTTACAGTGAGTATTGTTAATATGAAAATTCTACCGTCGACAGTTATTGTCTATACTGTGGGCAGGAAGTTCATTTGGTTTTCAGATTTTTTTTTCGTATACCTTTTGTTATACTTAAAAATATATCTAATTTTCGCTTGGAGAAACTGTCGCAGTTTTTAAATCAAAGCTCAGTTCTATAATGGGTTATTCAAATAGTTATCCTCAAAGTCCCGCTACAAGAATTAATCAGATTTATGAGAAGATTTACGTGCGATTTCGCTAGCTTACGCGATTTTGGCCGAACTTCTCCTGCAATTTGTGGTGTGCGTCTTTTTGTTGTAACACAAATTGAGGGACCTACATTTTTATGCCGACTCTGAGTGGCGAATGTTTTTTTGTGAGAATTTTTATTTTTTTTATTTTTATTTTTTGCATGGCAGGAATACACTGTGGTTTGCCATTTTCTGCCGAGGGCGATCTCTATTAGAAAAAAATTTCTCTATAATTTTCGATGTTACTTGGCCCGTGCAGGATTGAAAACCGGGGCACACCGAATGAAGCGGGCACACGCTACGGCGATTACGGCGAATTTTCTGCAGTGACATAAATATTATAAGAGATAAGGTTTTTTAAGTCCTCAAAGGTTTTTATTTTGAGATTTATATAATAAAAGTCTTCTCATCATAATTATGAGTAAGAAAAGTTTTTTTATGTCTTGAAGGACGGTAGTTGTTTAGGACCATTTCGGATTAGTTCAGAACCGACTCGGGACTACTACAAAATAATTTCGGGATCAGTTCGGGATAACTTCTGGATTGATTCGGTACTATTTTGGGTTTCGAAATAGTTCCGTCTTTCAAAACTTAAAAAACATTGTCTAAGTTATAATTATTATGCAAAGACTTTTATAATATAAGTGTCAAAATAATAGTATGCGTTGATTTAAAAATTGTTCTCACTCATAATTATTAGGAAAAGCGTTTTATAATATAAGTCTTAAAATAATAAATATCTACATTTTAAAAAATTTCTATCACTCATGATAATTATCAAAAGACTTATATATAATTCTTATCAAAATTATGATGACTTTTTTAAAGCTGAACGGTCAAATAATTATTATTCAAAATCTCTGCTTTTCTGCTGCTCGGGTTCAGTGCATAAATAAAAAACAATTTTTGTGTGTGGCAATTCTATTCAAATCTGTGTTCTGATAAATACTTATACAAAAACTCTTTTTCGTGACAATTTTGTTTTCATATTTTATTTAACTTAAAATTTTTTTAATTTATTTTCGAAAAAAGTGCAACTCTTTAATGAACTGCTTCCAAAAAAGTTTCGTGTAAATATATATATATGTATTTATACCTGAGATAACCTGATTTCACTTATGTTTTATTAGTAAATTTTTATTTAGTTTTTAAGCAATGGGCAACTTCGATACTACGTACTCCTACACTTCCATCACTTCAGAACAGTATTGCAATGCTTCAGTTATGCTACAAATTCGGTTTAATTATTTTTTTTTTGTAGCAGGTGGCAATCCTCCCTCAATTTTTTTCTTGAACCGAACTATTTTTAACCTTTTTGCAGTTATCTTACCAATTAAATTAAATCTGCGCTCCCGAAAAGGTGGCAACACTCTTCAAATAATAAATTCGAATAATCGCATATATTTCACAGCAATCCAGTTATATTTCAATAAGCTAAGAAATTAAATTAAATTCATATTCTTAAACACGTGGCACCTCTATTTAAAAAAATTATATGATTCGGTTTTTAGCCACTTTCTTTGAATCTCATGACGTAACACTTATCTTAACTTAATATCGTAATTTAATTCAGCCTTTCAAGCAAGTTTTGTTTGAGACCCATATTTGTATTTATGATTTAACTTATTATAGTTTTAAATTATTTTGTTAATAAATGGCAGCCCTTTTAAAAATATTCTTGAAATTAAGGCTTTTTAATTATATAAATTTAATTTATTGATTAGACTTTTCCTATCTTTAAAAAGATGGCAACCTGCTTTGAAAACATTTTGGAAATCAAGCTTTGTTAACCCTCTTTCGTTTGATGCCCCTTTCGAATTATTTGATTTCACTCATTGTTTTATATGAGTTTAACATTTTAAGCTGGCAATTCCGTTTAAGCAAGTGCCAACCTTTTCCAAAAGTTAAGCGTTCCCTTATGTGATTAAGCTTATTTATTTATTTTACTCTAATTTTTTAACACGTGGCAACTCTCTATATAATATAAGCTGTAATCTAACACTAAATTAATTTTAATTTAATTTTTAATTTTTGTTTTTTAATTTGGTTTATTTTTTTCATTTACCATAATTTATTTTTATACATGTGGCAACCTTATTTCAAAACATTTTGGAAATTAAGCTTCACTAAACCTTTTGCTTTTGGCAATATTTGATTTCACTCATTGTTGTAATCTTTTAAAAAGTTGGCAACTCCCTTTAAAAACAATTATCGATTTATTATAGATCGGACTATACATGTTGCAAACTTGTCCAGGCGACATACATCAATATTTTTAAATAAAAATGAATGCAACTTAAGTAACAACGATATAGTAAGTGTGCTACTTATGCAATGATTTTTTTTAAATGAAATTCGAAAAATAATCACTATTTGCGATCTCTGCTTTCAAATGATAAAAAGTTAACTTTAATAATTAATTTGATGGGGATCGGATTAGTCTATGTTTAGTAAGAACAACTCGAACTGCAGTGGATATAATAGGTAGAGGCGTCGTAGATCGCAGTGCTGATCTAAAATTGCTTCTTATTTCGCCAACATTGCTACTGTACCTCTCTATCTATCTACATATGTATGTATTTATGTACCTAGTATTAAATATTTATCCAACCACTCCAATCGTAGTATGCACCTGTGCAATGAGTTATAAATTCATTCATTCATTTATTAATCTAACCATAGAAAAGTCCGTCCAAATATTCGTTTGTCCACAAAACCGCGGCAATGGTATGTAGATGACTGCTTGCAGAATCATCGCATTGCCCCATTCATACATACTTCGTGCATTATTTCATTCAACGCCAGATCTTAATCAGCGTGTTATTGTAATTTATGCAGTTGACAATTGCAAGCTGCATCTTGAATAAGCTCCTACATTCACACATACACACATTCACACATACATATACCCGTACATATACAACATACTGATTAATATACATATGTATGTATGTGTTGTGCCTCAAACCCATTAGACGCTCATTGCGCGTGCGCAGCATTTTGAAGTACCAATCTTTGTGTTATGTACAGGTACGGACAATGAAATAGAATCATGTCATTGGCTTCGAAACAATCGGCGGTTCTTCTTCATCTTTGCTATTATATTTCCGATAAATTTTGTCTATAATCGATTCTGTAAACTATTTGTCGTTAAAAACGACATAATGGAATCACATTTTCGTTTTACAGTTACTTTTGCGCTTAAAACTTGCAACGGTGAGCTTTCACTACATATAATTACAATATATTAATAGGAAAAAAGCAATAAAGTAATTTTTGGTGTCTAAATTGTATTGTAAGTGTACATTGTGTTATAAATTCTCGTATTTAGTAAAATTTGCTTTAATTTAGAAGAAATGAGTCGCGGACTGTACTACACCGTAGAGGAACGTAAACACATACAAAATTTGCAAAAAAAAATGGTTTTACGCAAAGGGAAATTGCAAAATTTATTACTAGATCACAAAAATTTGTATTCACTACTCTTTTGCCTTAAAAAGAATACGAACTGATAGGTCGACCGCGAAAAACAACGCGAGAGTACGACAACTTCAATGAGAGATTATCAATGTGCGACCTTTTAAGTCCGCTGCAGTCATCCAGAAGGAAATAAGCGTGGAAATATCTTCAAGAACTGTTGCCCGTCGTCTTGTAGAAAGGAACCTCTTCGGCAAAAAAGTTGCAAGGTTGACAAAAAGGAAGCGACGAAATCGGCAAACGTTTGCGAGAACTCACATAACTTAGTTGGGTCCAAAAAATTAAAAAAATGGCGAAATATTTTATGGTCGGGCTAAAGTAAACATGGTGGGCAATGATATTGACTCAAAACATACTTCGGGTCTTGTAAAAACGTCGTTATAGAGTCGTGGAATCGATGTGATGGCATGGCCTTCACAATCTCCGGATTTAAACCCTATAGCGAACTTGTGGAAGATTATAAAGGAAAAGCTTGGGCTCGCTAAATCAAAGAATAAGGAAAAACTTTGGCAAAGAATCCGGTCAGTGAGACCTTAGTAGAAGGTTTTGCTACAAAGTTTTAAAACTGCCACATTTTTTAATGAAGTTTTATTATTATTATCGAGTTTTAGTTTTCTGATTCTATTTTGTTTTTGGCAATTGAATTTCACGACTGTCTACTTTAAAAGATGTTTTTTTTCTTTAATGAAATAATTATTCGTGCGGTTTGAGTTACGAATATGCTAAATTAATAAACGGATATAAATACATAGTACATGTTTCGATTTGGTTAAGAACTGTTTTTAATAACCGTTTTTGGCAAATATACCTACTATGTGGAGGGAATGCTTGATTCTATTATATTATCAGTAACTGTATATATACATACATCCATATGTACACAAATAATATACACAGCTGTTATGTCTCCATATAAAATGCCTCAATAGCTGATTCGTGATGGGCCATAACTTACTAAGCTACAGGCCGCATGTTGCACGTTGCAGGTAATTTCGCATATGTTGCGGTTGACGACGTTGTCACTCTGCTAGCCGCCACACATAATCGTAAAGTTTGCGATCTCGCAACTTAAATTATTGCACAATTACAGTGCATACCGCGCTTCTGGTCGGTCATCCGTCCAAACGGGGGTAGTCGTAGACGAATTCGCTCGTACAATCCTGAGTGACCGCGTCGTCACTGTGGCTGCTTGAAATACCGCTACTGATGCTGTAAATCCTTTTGTCCATCGTGATGCGGTTATATACATACATATATACCTATCAATGTACATATGTACATATGTACATATATCGGCGCGCACTTTATGATCGTTGAATGTGAGCAAACAAAAAAAAAAGACGAGATATGAGATTGACATGCCACAGTCGCGAGAGAGATGTACTCGCATAGTAAATATATGGCAGATATTTCGTATCTCATGGCAGTAAAAGTGAAATAACTTTTCACTTAATTGACGGCATAATCTGCGGGAATGACTAAATGAGCATATGAAATGAGCAATTTTATTTGCCAAGCGACACTAAATACATACAAGTAGAGGCATTCAAATGCGCGCACATAAATTCAAAATTCACAAAAATACAAAACATACACATACATACATACATACATCTGTACATAAGTATGTACATAGGCATATCAATCCTTCGGATACTTTCGTATAAGTTTACCACTCCATTAGCGCAGCAGCACGTCAATCCTCAATCGGTTACAGTTCGTCTACTGAGTTGCATGTGGCATACAATAACTTTCAATCTGCCCGGCATCTGGCATAATTCGATGTTTAATTTTTGACGGTATGTAAATCGTGCGCTGACATTTGGGACGAGCGCGCGATCAGATCGCAATTCCAGCTGCGGTTGGCAATTTCATTAATAAGTATTGCACATGACTTTTGCGGTTTGCATTTTGTGCTTCAATGGAAATGCTGATATTTTTTTGCTATGCAGTGCGATCGCAAAATGGAACATATCGCCGCGGTCGCAAATTGTGGGAATATTGCAAATTAATAGGAAAACATCACGAATGCGCTGAGTGACTTTTAATTGGCGAAGACTTTCAGAAATTCTCATAAATTTAATGAGTAACTGATCGTAGCTAACGTAATGGTGCGGCGTCACCGAAGTTATTATTGACTTTTGATGAGCGAAACAGACGACCGACATAATGAGGTGCAGTCGGTGTTCAATATTCATTTTAAGGCATGGCTACCTTGAATTAATAATTATTTTTTATTGTACTCATTAATTTTCAAACAAAAGGTTTAATTCTTCTCGATCTTCTTATATAACTGGGTTATAAAATGTGCCAGTACTGTGCAGAGCAATTTTTGTGTTTACCTAAGCGAATGGTGGATAGTTCCATACAAATGTACATTGCTCATATATATAGTAGCAAATTTTATTTATATTTTTTTTTAATATGCGAATCAAGCCAATCAATTATTGTGTCATTAATTTTCGGTTTAAATTTACATGCACAGGGAAGTATATTAATTACTCGCTGGAAGCTAAATAAATGAAATTGAATTTTGCTGTGGCTATTCCCAATCGACTCCACGCACAAGAGTTGAAAAAATTAGCAACAATCGGCTGCTTATGATGATCGACATTCTATTGGGTGACTGGTAATTTTTAATGTCAGACCGCGCGTGTGCCTGTCAAACTATCATAGTATTTTTTCAGTATTCTTTGACATTTCATTTTGGAAAGGCTTACCCCATACTCTGTTCACCTTACAAAATAACAAAATATGTATAATTTATCATAAATTTTATCAAGCATAAAGCTTTGCTTCCTCTATGGAAACCTTGATAGAGTTTCAGTGCTCAGAGCTTTTCAAAATTTTGAAAAAAAACAGTACATATGTATGTATATAGGTTATGCAGCCGAACCGAGTGGCCGTGGAAAGTTGCATCAAAAATTATAGAAAAGTTTTTTCTAATAGCGCTCACCCCTCGGCAGGCAATGGCAAACCTCCGAGTGTATTTCTGTCACTAAAAAAGCTTTCTTTTTGGCAGCTAAAGAGAAAAAAGAAAATAGTTCAAGAACGGATAACTACGAGTAAATTCTGCCATAGATAACGTGATAAGAAACTCTCTCAATTCTAACATTGCACCTTCAGTTCCCCTATTATCAGCTGATAGACAAAAAAGCGGGTTGCCAAAATAAATACGCAAAATAATTGGTAAAAGCAGTGAATTTCCTACATAGTTCGATAGAAAAAGGGAATGAATGCAGTAGTGATATTTGTACCTATATAAATATTAAAAAGAACATGCATTTGATTTTTAAAGGACAGTCACAAATATACATAGTGCTAAATTTGATATATATTTATTGCTTATATTAGCATGTTAAGCAACAACACTAACTCGGAAATATGTATATGCGAGTTGAGCAAACTCGGTAAAATGGTGTCCGACTAGAGATGTAGTGTTGGGAAGTGGAAGAAACTGCGCTATTGTGAAAAAAATGCGTTAACAATTCCGATTAAATTTTTTAGAGAACTTGGTTTATATTGCTTTTTAAATGCTTCTAATCATATATATATATATATATATATATATATGTACATACATATGTATGTATATCCACCCATAAATACATATATACATTTTTATATTGACATTATAATTTCTTGAAAACTGATTAATTTTTTTGATATTTCTATGATATTATTTTGATTTCATATTTTCCGAACTAAAAAGAAATAACCTATTCATTCCTCCTACTCAGATTAATTTTTTATTGCATTTTTATTTACTAAATTTCAACGGTGGTCCGACCTCCGCTGTAAAATCTCCTAAAACTAATTTTAAGATTCCCAATATTAATTTTTTCCATAGTGACACCATTGAAAAATTTGCATTTTGGCAGCGCTCTCACGAAGCAAAGAGTTTCGTATCTAGTTATCTATGATTCTGCATTACGTGTATATAAAGTCAAGGCGAATTCATACCAGGTGGTAGCAAGAAAAAACGTATGTATTTTGTTGTTGCGCCTTGAGCGGGAGTTATGTCAAAATCTGAATTAGAATGTAAACACACAAATTAGAATGTAAACAAACAAAACTAGTTTGACATTACACCCGCTTCGCCGAATTGAAAAAAAAAGTAAAACTCAGCTGTTTCTTCACACCACCTTGTATGAATTCGCCTTGTATAAAGTAATATTCTTACATAAATCACGAAAACCCCGTTGTCATACCCAACTCAATCCAACAGCATTTTATTTAGGAGTGTATTTACCTAATTGATATTCTTAAATTATAATAAATATAAAATCATAACAGAAAAATTATATTGATTTTGTATGAGACCTCCAGTACTTTTGACAGAGTATTTTTAAACATTTGATTCCGAAACCAATCAATGAGTGAGATAGTGGATATACTGAATTTTTGGAACGCCGGGTTAAGTAACTCGTTTTCGAATCTATTTATATATACATATATATTCTTTGTTACCACTTGGCTCAAAAACCAATGGACGGATTTCAACCAAATTTGGACAGTATAGACCCGTAGCACGGGCATAGGCTATACTTTAATCCTGTAGGTGCCATATGAGTCGGAAATCCATATTTGTGGTCCCATATTAATGTATAATGTATACCCTAGGTGGCGCTAGAATTGAGTTATTCAGAAAATCTGTATTTATATTTGAAACATATAATGGGAGTGCAACGAGAAATATTGTATTTTTATAGAAACTAGATCCACTTGATCTGTGCTTGATACGATTTCGATGAAATTTGAAATTTATAATGTAGTTGCGACGATAAGTATTTTACGGGCCCGCTAGATGGCGCTAGAATAGAAAATCCGTATTTATGGATCTATATTGATGATGTTAGAAAATTATGCTGCAGGACTTGAAATACTTTTATAGTCTCAACTAAGATGGCATTGAAGACAGGCATTAGAATGTACTCTGAAGGCGAGATTTCTATAAGCCGCACACATATGGTTCGATTTAGTTCGAATCTGTTAAACTTAGGGTAGTGTAGTTAATAACAATGGGAATTCATCATAGTCGCTACAAAGTTGGTTCTTAAGTTAGTTGCAACAATTTTTGGCAGCCACCACAATGAAATTATTAAATAAAATTACCATTAACATAAGAGCCGACCTCATCGTCACTATGATTACGAGACATTGTTTTTTAATTTATCACAACTGCATTTTTAGCTTTAAATAGTTTTATTTAAGTTAATGGAAACGAAGACGAAGTCGCGGTTATCAATTAAGTTCAACTTTAATTCTTTAAAAAAAAAACAATTGTGTTAAATTTTTAAAATAATTTACTTCATTCCATCCCACATCTTCTTATGAATTGAAAATGTGTATGTGTTAGTTTTTAGATTTTCAAAAATTTACGAAAATTTAACTAACTTGAAATGTTTTCCATATTTCAAAGAATAATATTGGTCAATTTTCATTATGAGCCACTGTATAAAACCTACATAATTATAATACATTGTCTAGATTAATAAATATTAACGAAACTACAAATTTATACCATTATATTATTCCTATTTGTTTAACCACTCATTCAATGCACTTGCCAATGATTTTCAGCGCTAACTGGTTGTTGTTCAACTGCGCTGCAACTGTCATCACATTGTTTGCAAAACAACACAAAGCGTCGCAACAACAACAAACAGCACTGTCAAGCCCCAAAATATAGGAAAGGCAAGCACCAGCAAGTAACCAATGCCCCCGCCGTCATTTGCCTAGCGCGCAACAACAATGCACCTAGCCACAAAAGTGCTAAACATACAAATATACATACATAGATATGTTTAGTATACATAAACAAATATACATATGTATTTAATGATAAATAAATTTATGCACATTGCTGTATTTGCTTTAGAATGAAATGACTGCGTTTGATTGCGCAACACACAAGCCTGAGAGCGCATATTCATATCACACGTTTTCTATAGCAGCTACCTGCCGCTGTTTATGCACATACATATGTAAATATATGGAAATATATACATACGTGCATTCAACTTAATTGCCGAAGCGATGCGATGCACAGTGTTCTGCATTCCGTATCCACCCGCACAGCACAGTGTTCTTGGCTCTTCTATGCATTTTCCTGCATAACGCTCTGCCATTTGCATTAAAACGCCCACTGGGGGACATTGACAGCCCGTGTTTATTTATCGGTTGACGCTCTTGTTGTTACCACTGCAGATGCATTGAAAATATTTTGTATAGCAACAACAACAACAACAACTATAATCATCATTCTAATTCAGCAGCGCAAGAAGTTTAAACTAAACCTTAACAAATTGCTTTCAGATATGCCAAGAAATGGATGATGGCGTTAAATGTCATCTACATAGTAGTATGTATTGTACATACCCATTGACATGGTTGAACAAATAACCGATTGAAGTGCTGTGACGAGGTGCGCGCATGCGCAATTGTTGAAATCGACAATAGGAGTCAATGCAGCTAAGTAAGTAATATGTATGTATGTAACATGTATAGCTAATTGCTTGTATGCATTAGTGTTTATGTGTGTGTGTGTGTGTGCTGACGGAAACGTGTCAGTCAAATTGATTTGCCAGCTGAGTTTTCT
Organism: Anomoia purmunda; assembly: GCA_951828415.1. Classification (NCBI taxonomy): domain Eukaryota; kingdom Metazoa; phylum Arthropoda; class Insecta; order Diptera; family Tephritidae; genus Anomoia; species Anomoia purmunda. The sequence goes on along the minus strand of OX639996.1, from coordinate 25,367,823 downwards.
AATGCAATAATTATTTAGCATCATTTGAAGTTGCATGGGTGTGTTTTTGTGTTGTTTATGTGAACTTGTTTGTGTTTCTACATATGTAGTACTAGAAAGAACATCGGAAATGCACAATGCATAGAAAATATAATTATTAAAAAAAAATTAAGAATTCAGTTGTTAGCATACACCGTAGTTCCATAGCTCATTTGAAATTCATTGCATTGTTTTATTAACTATAGAAATAAAATTAAATATTGCCACATTTGAATAAAATATTATTCTCATTTAGCTCATTTGAAATCAAGCGCAAACAACGGTAGACGACTAAGTACATATAAACAATCTGGTGTGTTCTTAATATAGGCATATTATATAAAGTTAGATTGATTTCACTACTGCAACTCAAATTAACTTATGGGTTTTGCCATCCGATGCATATGTAGTAGTTAGTTATACACCTAAAAAATCAATTATGGCAAATTCGTGATAGGTGATTCGAATTTAAAACAAATTTGACTGGCTCTGTGAGTATAATACATGTTTTTAAACAATTTTTATTCGTTTTTAAAGTAAGCATCGATTGCTGCAAATCTACTTGATAGATAGATTTTGCTTTTTTTCTGAGTTAAGCAAAGGAAATTAGTCCAAGTTCTTTTTTCAGTCGATTAACCTCTGCTATTAAAACTTTTTTGTCACATTTTAAACATTTTATTATTCTGTCGAAGAGTTTATTCCATGAACGAAAGATTAAAATATAATTGATGATAATATATAGCCAAAATTACGTAAAACTTGTCTGACTTTTGTAATTCGTATAACTCTGCAGAAGTATCAGCAATTACCACAAATTGTTGAAACTTTGAAAAATATTGATTTCTGTTAATTATAATTTCGATGGCCCTTTTTGATACTTCAGAAGAAAAAAATGTAGTGTAGCATGAAACCACATCAATATAGTGCGCATTTTAGTATTTTAATTACACAACATGGATTTATTGAAGATTTTTGTAACTGATTGTCTTTCTAAAAAAATTTAAAGGAATTTGTGGCCGTTTTCTTTGTTACAACTTGGCTCAAAAATATATGGCCGGATTTCAATAAAATTTTGCCAAAATGCCCGCTACACCAGAAGCACAGACGTAGGCTACATTTTAATCCGTTAAATGGCGCAGGAGGCGAGATGTTTAGAAAATCTCTGTCTAGGGCCCAATATTGATGATATTAGAAATGTATGAAAACCAATTGCACTAGGTGGCGGTCGAAGCGAGTTATTCAGAAAATCTGTATTTATTATCCGATGCTGGGGAAATTAAAAACTTATAATGGGAATGCGACAAAATATTTTTCTTTTTAGGGAAAATATATCCGCTAGTTGGCGCAAGAATCGAGTTATCCAGGAAATTCGTATTTATGTTTCGATATTGATGAGCTTAGAAATATAAGGTGTTGGTGCAATAAAAAATATAATAATAACAATAAATTTTTAAAATATAAGGCCGAAAATAACACAATAATTATAAATTAATAACCAAATCAAAAACAAATCAGTATCGTCTGTTAATCTAATCGATACTAATCGAAAAGATTTTACTGCCTCTTGATGTTTTCTTTCGTGATCGTAAATTTAAAAAAAGATATCATCATAATAAAATTTAAATATGTTAAAAATCTACCCAATCTCTCATATTTGTTCATTTGATCAAAGAACTAAGCAATCCTGTTGCTACAGAGCTGTCACACTTGTGAACGCACTAGATTTATGCGAAGTAATTTGGACGAAATGGAGTTATTTACATAGTAATGTAGACATGATTTCGTTCCCGTTATTTAATAGCGACGCCTCGTATATGGAAAGGAATCAACCATTACCATACATTTGTTATCGAGAAGCTGTAATTGGTAACAAAAAAGTCTAGTAAAAAAAACGTTTCCTTTATTATTACTCGATTATTTTAGCGGCGAATTGAATTGATAAACAAAAACACGTTGCTATTTTGATTGTGGAAAATATGCTATTACGAAGATTAGTTATTTGTTTAATCTTGGAAAATATGTGTATTTTACATTTTTTTGCCATCTTTGGCCACTGGCTATAACTATGAAATATTTAAAAATGATGCAAAAAATTTCGCATATCTGTTGGACGAAATTATCGACCTTTCTGATGATGATGACGATGACCAAGATATTAGAGAGAGCAGTGATGTTGATTAATTTAATTTATTTAATTTTTTTACTTAGAACTTTTCATAACTAACATTTCAAAATTATATTTTTTCCATATTTTTATAATTTCTTTTTCAATGTTTCTTCAAAACCAACACTGAAAAATATGGTACATAAGAAATGAGAAGTAAATTAATATTAAGCTGGACAACGCAAGTTTTGTATTATGATTGTTTTCTTTTTAAATGAAATTTATTGAAGAAACTGAGAAGCATATTATAAATCAAACAGATGGCAAAAAAGACTTAGGTTTGTGGAAAATATTTTCAAAAAGCATGAGAAAAAAATGTCCAACATTTTGCTACATAAGCACTACAAAAATTTTCTAAATCAATTTTTTTTTTAAATTTTAATTGTTGCACAGGTCTCTAGCAATAATTTGGCTTTAACTGATTGAAAAAATATCAATTAGTCGATGAGTTAAAGCCAAAAACCCATATAAACAATATGGTGAAAATCGGCATTTGACAGCAAAGTTCGAAGGTCGATTAAAAAAAAAAATTTGAACTAACATAAACAAACGTCGCGATACTGGTCTTCTAATTTAGCCGCTATTTTCACACCTCACTCTCAGAATCGACCAAACTTTTGCTAACCTGAATTTGTTCCACAGTGATATTTTATTGAATAAGTCGTTCACAACTGTGGCGAAAAATTTAATAATCGGCTAGTAAAAGACTCTGCTGTTAGTGAGCTGAACTAGTGAATTGAAAGTGAATGTACGATTTCAAATTAAATTTTGAAGAACTTTTCGTTAATTATATTTTGGAATCGAAAGTTCATTAAGATATACATAATTGAGTTATTTAAATATTTATGAAAAGTGTGTTAAAAAAATAATATAAAAGTTGCATTAAAAATCTCCTTCTTTTGCACATAACGTCAGATTTAAATAGAAGTGCTGATACAGAGGCTTTAAATTGAAAAATTTTAATACAAAATTTTCTTAAAAAATAATACTTCAAAAATCCAGTTGTGAAAAAACGGGAATCGATTTCCGCAGGCACCTTATATGTACGTTCTATGTACTTACATGTCTACTTAACTTTAAATCCCATATGTACTTGTATACGTACTAAGTATCTGCTTTCCAAAAAAAAAAAAAAAATGCTTCAATATTCTTATTAGCTTAATCGCTTAGTCAAAGTGGCGCCATGTCCTCTCGCCTCCATTGCACAGCATCTACGCCAAAGTGGAAGGACCACCAATGCAAGCACACCAATCCGCATTGCCAATATTGAACGAATAACTTCGATATGCGACGCATTCACAAAAAATAAACATTCCAAGGTATGCACAGTATACATACTATAAGTATACATAAACACATACAACATACACATACACATAGATTCGCACAAATAATCCTATCCTACTACGATACGCCAGATTTTTCTATGACTACACTTAATATTTTGGTGCGAGTACTTTACTCTCATACTAAGCACATATTGACAGTTGATTGTCTCTTTTCTCCTTTTACGAGTAACTGTATATGCTTTACGTTACGTTGCTTTTCGATTTGGCTTTTGCCTTTTACTCACACTTTCTTTATTTCGCTAATATTTTCCGAAAGGATAATGTGCATATAAAATTTTAAGACATCGTTTTATGGTGATACACAACATGTTTATCGCAATCAGACGTTGAACGTTGAAATGTGGGCTGTCGGCTGTGAACTGTGGGCTGAGGGAGGGATGAACGAAAAAATGCAATTTGTACGAATGAAATATTTTCGTGCAATCCAAATGAGGAGTTTAAAGATTTTTGATAGTCTTTTCGCAGAAACATGTAAATGTTTGTATGTATGTGTATATATTTAAATTTCAGCTCATAACAATTGAATCGACAACAGCAAATTTAATGCGGCTTAATTACATTATAAAACCTGAATAAACAGCCGGGAATATCGTTTCAGGAAGTTGGAAGAGTTGTGGAGAGAGAAGTCGTCGTTGTGCCTACAAAAATATACGGCCAAGTTTATTGCATCCGTTTTGCAGTTGCTTATTCTGTGCTAGTAAGTGTAATTTTTTCTTAAGCCGAGAGAAGTGTAATATATGTACTTGTGAAAGTGTGAAAAGTGTGAAAAGTGAATCGCATTAAAAACGCCTTAAAGCCATCAGCGAGGTATAGAGTTCCTACGTGTCTTTAAAGAATTGTAGGAACTTAATACCGTGCTCTTGGAGGGCTATTGATCAACAAGCGATTGCATATAAATATAACTAATAAAATGTGATTGTGATATTTAAGGATTGAAACCCAAAACATGCAACAAATAACTATTTTTATAAAGACTTTCTTTATCTTCAAAGTGAAACAAAAATGGTAAAATTATATTGTGGATTTCTTATTTGCACATACGTAATTTTGACATCTCTGGCGATAAATCATTTTTTTATATTAATAAAAATAATTATTAGGTATGTACATTCGATTCGCCACTCTTCTGCTCACGATGCCTAAGCTCTGCTCGCGCCCAAACAAATTTGTGTGTACAAGCAACATCAACGATTTCTAGCTAGATACAGCGATCTCGAGCACGTTGATACCTCATTAAACTGGTCGAACTCATTGAATTCAGTTCTGCAGACGTTAGACCAGTTTTAAGCTGCACATAAACGACGATCACGTACGCGGACGTACTTGCACTTTTGGTACTTATTCACCATTTGTGAAGTGCGCATATTGCATTAGAAACACAAACACAAAATCTGTGTTGATGATAATTTATGCCAGATGCTTCATCGATTCGACACCCGCTAAGAGATTGCGAAACGAATACAGCTAGTATATAGCGCTTATCATTAATACAGCTCAAAGTTTGGCCGAACTTTTCTTATACATGTATTGTGGTGTGCGTCTTGATGTTCTATCACAAATTGCTCAAGGATTAGGTTAAAATTTTACTTTTTTACAAAATATTACAAAAATTTGCCATATTTAAAAATCGAAATCTCAACCCTCTCTTTTAAAGCAAAGTTATACCAATCAGTTGGTATTTTTTCAAGGTTTACTTTGGATTAAAAATGAGTCAAATCGCATATTTCACATTTTCAAAACAGTGATATACAAACTATGATAGTGTTATACAAACCGTTTAAAGCTGGGGCATATTACGAAAAAAATTCCTGTTTAGAAAAAGGAGTAACACCATTATACCTTCTAGATTATTTGGAAACAATGTTTCCCCCGAAGAGTCAAATTTTTTGAACAAGTCTTACGTTATAACCACAGGTTAAAAAAATATTTGTATATCCAAGTTCACTTGTGCCCGTCCCTCCGTGCGTCGCGTAACTTGAGCAGATATTGAGGTAATACAGGGTGGCGCAAAAGTCGTCGTGCTAGTGGTGGCAAGCGTTTGTTATCGCATTTTGGTGATATTCCCTGGCCTACAAGAATTCCAGATTTGACTTTTTAAATAAGTCAGAGTAAACAAAATTGAAGCCCAAAGAACATGGTCTGACAACTTTTGCACCACCTTGTATAACGAAACTTGGTATACACAATGCCCTGAACCTAAGGTAGTTTTATATTGCGAATAGGCGAAATCGGATAACAACCACGCCCACATAACGTTGTTTAGTGAAAATTTAAACAATGTGATTTTGGATTGGATTGTGAAAAGGAGTTTGAGTATAAAAGTTATAACTCCGTAACTGTGTTACCGAATTCGACTAAATTTGGTATACACATTGCATATCAAGTCAATAAGAAGGATTTCGTAAATTGTAAAAGTCAAACAAAAACCACGCTCACTTTTTATAAGTTTAAAGACAATTTGCTCAATAATAATACGAAGGGTGGAGTTGCTCTAAGAAATATACAGACTCAAACTAATTTAGAAATGCACATGACTCCGCCCTTTTTAGACCAAGCGTATCTCTGTAACTGTGTTACCAAAATCTACTCGATTTGGCACACACCTTGCTTTTGAAGGCAATAAGCAAAATTCGAAAATTGTAAAAATCAAACAAAATCACGCCCACGTCTCATAGAACGGTAGTTTACAAAAATCAGAATTTTCGATATTTTATTAACTCTGAAAGAAACTTTGCTAAAATTTCTAATGCAGGAATGGGTTGGAAAACGAAATATACGGAATTAAATTTTTTGGAAATAGGCACCGCCCACCATAGAGCAAATAGGTACAAATACTTACATACATACCTCCGAACGTCTTGCATTTCAAAACAGTAAAAACAATTTTGAAATTTACAAAAGTCGTACCACAGCCACGCTTACCCCTCAAATGCAAAAATTACTCAAATCCGATATCTATCAACTATACAAGGTATTTTAAATATATGGAATCAAAAACTTTGCCTTTCTAGTCAGAAAGCACATTTTCGGAAATTAAAGAAATCACACGAAAATCATGCTCACCTCTCATTTGGCGGTAATTTAAAACCAATTAAAATATTCAATATTTTACTATTTCATGTCGCAAATTCTTTCAAATTCGGTATAAAGAAAATTATGGAAAACGGGTGTGGTGGGTTAAAATCATACTAACTTTCTTGTGTTTTTATTTAAATCAAGGAACATCGTATAAGACTTCAAAATGATTTTTTTCCAGCGCACTCGGCAAGGCGAATTCATATAAGGTGGTGTTATAAGTACAACTACAAAATTCCCTTGTATTTTGTTTTTTGCTTTCGCCTCAGGTTTGTCTAAATTTACATACATATGTACATTTCGTTTTTGACAAGGCGAATCCATACAAGGTGATACCATCCTATGAGCTGAATGCTTGTTCTTCTCTCTGAATTCGGTAGGTTGTTTTGTTTACACAAACAAAATACATAAGCAAACTGGGCGAATTCAGTTTTTGACATTTCACTCGCAAAATACACTAACAAAATACATTAGCAATACACAAACAAAATACACAGCGGATTCGCCTTGTTTATCTTGCTATCACCTTCCATGGATACACCTTGGTTTTTGCTTTTACGGCTTTTGAGTGCTCATACGCAAAAGTAAAAACAAAATACAGGCGCACAATGCAGAGAAAATAAGGCGACGACAAAAGCACTTCTATCATTCTTGATGTAGGTGAATAAAAAAATCAAATAGGCTGCTATAGAACTACACCTTATTTGAATTCGCCTTAGTACTCGGCTTACATGGCGGCTGCGCCAATAAATACATTTTTTCTTTTAAATATTGAACAGGCATTTTATTACAGCGCTTTTGGGTTTACAATATTCTTTATACCTTAATCTAAAGGAAACATCTATGTATATCTCTAATATCATATTGTATACAAATACGACAAATAGCTGAAAAGATATTGTGAATAGTAATTTCAACATATATAGGGGGCGTGAGGTCGCCTCGTTCCCCAACAATAGTATAGGTTATATGTATGTATATACCAAATATTGTACATTTGCATCAAATATTTGCGGAATCATAACGAATTTGGAATTTTATTGTATAGGGATGAATTCAGATTTTTTCTTCCACGGGGGTCCGAACACCACGTGAACCTATTGTAAAAATTTCGTAAAGATCGGTTGAGTGCTTTGGATGCCTATTAAGGACTCACATTCATATACATATGTATATACGCAATAGGATTAACTGATTTCTACAGCTATTAAAGATTAGTTTTTATAGTTTTGTATGTATGTACTCAAAAAAATAGCTTAGACATATTTCATATGAAGCATTTCGCGCGTAATCGGACACCATTTTTCTTTTGCATCTTTAATTTGTTTATGTTTTAGTACCAATTGAGAGATGCCTCTGGAAAATCGGAATCAAAAAAGGTTTTACAATATTTTCGGAATTTGAAAAGGCAATTGCAATACATACTATCGAAATTCTGCACCTTCAATTTCAATGGTTAATAAGTGGTTTTACTGAGTTCTCTTGTGGTCGCCCAAAACAGGTTCTCCCGACAGAAATCTTCGATAAAATCCATTAAATGATATTGGACGACCGGCGAATGTAAGTGTGTTAGATGACTGGGCAGTTGAGAGGCATTGCTAAATTTTTTTTTGGGATATACATGATGTCATTTATATCAATTACTATGACAAAGGTAAATCGATCACAGGCGAATATCACTCAGAGCTTTTGAACAGATTCGATATTTATTTGAAACCGAAACGACCGCATTTGACAAATCGGTCGTTCCATCCATACAATGCACAGGTGGACGCATGTGTAGACAACGATTTTGAGGACCTTAAGGACACCTATTACTTGGAAGAAATAAAAAAATTTGAAAAACGGCGAACTAAATGTATTGAGCTAGAAGGAGAAGATGTTGAAAAAGAAATTGAGTTTTGGCCAAAAATATTAATATAACGTTTTGAATGGTCAGTGACGTTCAAACTGCCCTTGTATTTTATAAATAAAGAAATAAATTAAATTGTATTGTATAAAGCATTTTTAATATATACTTTACGAAAGGTTTTCTATGAACATTAAATACCCAACTTTCTTCGTCTGCTCTTGACCGTAATTATTATTTTCTTTCCTTTTTTGCGCAAACTTTGTTACATTCTCTCTTAAATGCCGAGGGCCGATAACTACTACAAGAAATAGTTCTTCTATATTTAAATGTTTAAGTATTAGACTTTTGAAAACGTACTAGATAACATATGTGACGAAGTTAACCTTATGAAGCTTAGATCTAGCTATGCCATCAAATCTCAGAATTTTGTGTTAAGCTTTTTGGTTTATTCAGATTTTTTATTAGTAATTTAAAATGATGTTGAAAATACAATAAACATTTCACAGCCAGTAGAAGTATTTATTCAATACACATTGGATTTGTTTGTAAACTATATACCTGTTGCAAATTTTACTTGTTGAAATACTAACAACAATTCATGCTTTAGTCATCTCATGAATCCTTTTTTCCGAGTCGAAATTTTTCGTATAATTTGCAAAGTACATAAAGAAGGTATTCATACAATTGCTTAAATATTTGTGTCCATAAATTTTCGATTCCATTTCATTATTTTCCGCATAACCGTAGTTGCTAACTTCCCTTTAAATATTCAATATATTTGATGTAATAAAATGCCACATAATTTGTTTTGTTTTCCCCCGAATTCTATAATTTTCGAAATTACGCTTATTAAGGTGAAATGTACAGTACCTACCAAATTTTTGATAGAGTTTAATGCAGTTGTTTCGGAGATATTTCCATTTAATCTAAATTAAGTGGTGTCACGCCAATTCGCAATACTTCAACGAATTCCTTTCTTTATCTTTATTCGCGGATATAAAATTTTCGTAAATTAACTTTTTCAATTACTAAAATCCTTTTTTTATTTTCGTAAGGTGAGCGTGGTTTTTTATCCATGGTTTTTTCGGTCATATACCTAGCGTGGTTCTTCTCCGATTTCTTTAATTTTCCAAATTTTGCTGACTGACGTGAATTGATAAGCGTGTACTAAATTTTGTAGAATTTGATTTAGCAGTTTCGGAGGCATTCCTATTTGGGCGACGCCACGCCTGTTTCAAAAATGTTTTGATTCTGTGTTCACTTCTCCAGCCCCACTTTGTACAATATAGTTAAAAAAATGTAGCAGCTTTTTTATAATTTTTATTAAATTATAGTCACATTAGATTTGGGCATAGTTTTTCTCCAATATCGTCAATTTTCGAAAGTGCGCCTACTAAATACAGAAATGTAAAGTGTGTTTCAAATTAAATAGTCTTTCGTTAGCTAGTTTTGGAAATATAACCATTTATTATGAAGTGGGTGTTGCCCCCTCCCCCCTTTTCCAAAAAATTGTTTATAGTTACTGAAACAGCAATTATCCGATTTTCGTTTTCAATACCTATCTATACCTATATCGTTTGATTTAGGCTGTTACAACTGACCGTTAAGTAAAAAGTTATAATGCCGGAATTTTTTTGGGCAACGAATCAATGGCCTGCCAATGATGTAGTCAAACGGCCTAACATAAAACATATATTACAAAAAAAGTGTGAAAAAAATATATCCGCTGGGTAGCTACTCGTAACATATAGATATATAGATTCATTTCATTAAACTTACTTCGAATATTTAATCTTATAAAATATGATCAAACTTTTTCAATACAACAAATATGACGAATTAAGACTTGGAAATGATGTGAATTGCGCGAAAAAATCAAAACATCAGATATTTTTTGTTACAAGTGTAAATAAATCGGAGCATTTTCCGGTTGAAAAATTGCGAAATGTTTACCTAAATTGTGGGCAATTGAATCGTCATAATTGGTCAAATTATTTCTATCGCACTTAAAGAATAACGACATAATTCCTTGATAAAAAATTAGGGCAATCCACAATATTCCATGCTTACCAAGATCTTCGTAGGCTTTTTTAAATACACCTGATCCTCTTTTTACGCGGTCTACTTTTTAAGCTTTTCCCAATTACTTTTTGTACGGGGCTTTTCTGTTATAATATTTTATTCGTTTCGTAAGCACATATGTAGATATACTATATACCTTTTTACGTAATGAATTGCCAACTATGTACATATATTTAATTCACGAACTCGGACTATACTTATTAAATGCAACCCTGGCGTCACTGAAACAAAATAGAAGCATACAAAAAAGCAAAGGAGAAGCAAAACGAGAACATGACACCACAGGGCGGAAAATTCAGTTTGAGTTTGAAATATCAAATTGGCTTTATACGAGTTCGAAGTTTCGTATGGAATCTTTCTTTTTTCTTCTAAGCGGATTTATGTTTTACACGGTGTCTTTAGAAAGGGGGTTCTCATCAGCAGAAACTAAAAATGTACGGTCCCAGTTAATAAAAAGAGGATCAAGTGTATTGGATTTAAGAATAAAAGAAAAACTGACTAATTTTTTTTTAACCCGCACACTATAAATCGTCAGAGTAGCGTCGCCTTAATTCGATCAACAAAGCAGGCCGCGACTATTTATTATTGAAAGTAAGAGGTATAAATAAAGGTAACAGTTATTTTCACTTCTATTAAGATGAAACATATTTAGATATATCATCGGCTTCTTATAAAGCAGGCACCTACAAACGTACATACATACATACCTACATGTGTAGTAGGTTCAATGAACTCTAAATAGCGACACAAAGGAAATTACAACAACCCTTCTATAACGCTCAAAACGCCTTGTGGTACTCCGTAACGGTACATCTTTTAATTGTCGATTATAGGAAGGGTTAAAAAATATGTCGAAGTGTAATACGTGCGCAATGGATTAACGATTAAAACGTAGCGTATATGTATGTATGTATGTATCTTCATATAGATGTATCTGTTTGTTTGGATTATTATAAAAGCAAATATCCAACTATAATTTTCAAATATGAGCTTAATAGAAAAAACAACAATGGTAAAAGTTATAGCTATTTATAAAGTCACCACTTCTCCTCATCAGACTTCTTCCAGGGATCGAACCCACGACCTCCACGGCTAACTCAGTTGGGTAAGCAGTTTATAGCCCGTTCAATTTTAGTAAAGTTAATTTTATTATACATATAAAAAGTGTAAGTTTAGAGCGACTCAAAAAAAAAAAACAAGTTGAATTTTCATATTTTTTTATTATCAAAATTCTTTTCAATTTGTGAGCCACCTCAACCTAAAATTTAAAATGTTTGATGTTTTGAGGAAATTTTTGATATGTTTTATTAAAATCTTCCCAAATTGTAATGCTTAGATTTATATAGTTTTTGTAGTGGAATAAACTATGTTTTTATGTATAAAAAAAAAAGAATTAAAATTTAATCAAAAACTCCTTCTCGATAAGTCTCTGTCGTACAATTATGAGGCTTACAAAAGACCTGCAAGAATATTCTAATTTATAAATGTGCAGATGTAGTAGGTATGTGGAAAATATGTATTACATCCCTACTTATGGCGTTGTAGTCGGTACTGCAGAAGGGGGTTGCTTTTTTAACACCCAACGGAAGTAAATACTAACACAAATTGTCAACTTTACCTTTTACGCCATTAGGTTACCATAAACGACAACCCCCGTTACAAAATCTCTGCATTTTCCCGTCAGATGTCACGTATGTGCCAGATAAATATTTTGCCGTTAGTGTTGGTAAATCTGTTGCTATAAAATTATAGGACAACAGTTTTTATCAAGGAAACAAGTGAAATAATTGTTATATACTTGGGAAGAGGAATAGGAATTGTGGTTTTATCGAAATTATAAGGTACTCGTATTGCGAAATTCACAAATTGTGGCATAAAGAAATAAACGGCTTACATTGCCATTGCCATCACATCAAAAATTCATTTCCAAATGGAAGAGATTAAAAAAAGGTGAGTATACTGACATGGAAAGGGATTGTGGCAAGAAAATTGTGAACGCCAGTTTCCATATAGCGGCAGCTAGTCCTACTTCAGGAGCGAGCATACGTTCACATTTAAAATTTTGCAAATCGTCCTAATAACTAAGTATTTGTATGCTTTGTAGGTACATTAGATATATTACCTGAAAAAACTTTAGTTTTACTTAAGCAAATCATTGAATAGTAATAATAATAGGTATGTTTCTTTGCACTCGAGTTGCAAAAGAACGCTTGGATAAAATTTACTTCAGATGCAAAAGCAACCCTGTTAACCTCTTTCATGAATGCTGCGATTTGTTTAGTACAATTTAAGAACGGATAATAGTTGTGCCGGCAATTTTTAGGTTTATATAGTTATATATTTACAAATAATATGCAAATAAAACGAATTAGGTCTTACATCTAAATTTCCCATGTATTTTCATAGGGCTAATTTACAATAGCGCAGTTTTTTCACTTCCCAACACTACATCTCAGGCCGGATATCATTTAACCGAGTTGGCTCAACTCGGATATTTTTCCGAGTTAGTGTTGTTGCTTTTCATACAATTCGTTATCCTACCTAGTGTTCTTTTGCAACTAGGTTACAAAGAAACGGGCCCAATAATAATTTAGTCCTCACACCATTCTTTCTATTTATTTATATACCTTTCTTCCTCTAAGGCAATCCGATAACCGAAATGCCACCTAGAACTTCGAAATAAAAACTTCGCCCTGTGCACACCGAAAATTCCCGCTTTATGTAAATATTTCAGGTTTTTTCCACTCCCATTTTTTCTTATTATTGCTCTTATTACTTTTTCTAAACTAGTAATGGCAAACCATGGATTTCGTTTGCCAAAAGTTATCGAACACAGAGTTGCTTATGAAAACACAACGAAAATTTAGATGTTCTCGAGATTGTCATGATAGGTTCGTAAATAAGTTCGACTGTTTTTGCAGGGCGAAAACATATTCTTTCAACTTGTTTTCAGATGATATAAGGAATGAGCCATAAACAACTGGTTTTCGTTGCCATGTGGACTTGGTATAACACAAACTGAGGGGCCTACAGTTTTACGCCGACTCCGAACGGCGATTGTTTTTTTTTTCATGGCAGAAGTACACTCGGTGGTTTGCCATTCCCTGCCGAGGGGTGACCGCTATTGGAAAAACTTTTCTATAATTTTTGATGTTATTTGCCACGGCCAGGATCTGAACCCAGGACCCACCCAATAAAGGGCGCACGCGCTACTTACTCGGCTACGGCAGCCACCGCCACAAATCAGTCGAGAGTCGAACAATCAGTGGGATATTTATCAATATTTGTAACTTCTGATTGGTAGCTCCCCAATTATCGGTTGGAATTTAAAATGTAAAGCAACTTTCTGAACACAAAAATCAAAGGGCACATAAGAATTTTTTGAATTTACAAGTAAGAGAGCGATACTAAAGATAATTATTGGGCGTCCAATATTGCCGAAATTTAGTCTGGGTGTTTGTAGTAGAGTGAATCCTTTTGAATAGGTATACATCGAATATTGTAACTTGCTATTACCCCTTTCAGACGTAGCTATTGCCGTATTCGTTTCGCCATCTGCTAGCGAGTGACGAATCGATGAAGCATCTGGTATAAATTAGTATCAACACAGTTTTTGTGCTTGTTTCCAAAGGACGATCGTCATTTATGTGCAGCTTAAAACTGGTCTAATGTCTGCAGAATTGAATGTAATGAGTTCGACCAGTTTAATGAGGTATCACCGTACTCGCGATCGCCGAATCTAGCTAGCTATCGTTGTTATTGCTTGTGCACACAAATTTGTTCGAACGCGAGCTTAGGCATCGCGCGCAGAGAAGTGGCGAATCGAATATATGTACATACATACCTTAAATCAATTAGGAAATCTTCGTTTAATTGCTGTAAGTTATACGAAAAATATATTTTTCTCGTGTTAACCGGAAAGCAATGAATGTGAGTGATGGTTTTTCTTAGAACTGAAACAACAACAAAAAAATAAACATTTCAACGAAAAATATGCTTGGATATGCGTCTACCTGGTAGATGTTTTTATTATTTTTACAAAATGTAATTAAAATTTTTCTGAAGATAACAGTTCACAATGAATTTTTACTGTGATTGTATTTTTTTTCAAAATTTGTGCAAAGGTGCAATTAAATTGAGTGTGGGGAAAACATATTCTAGACAAACTTTTTAATTTGGGCAACTGTGATAATATTGAAGTCATTTTTTTTTTATATCAATCCGATGCTGACTTCAGTGAAGATGATGATGATGCCGATGAAACCTGGGTTCCCTTTAAGCCATGAACAGTAGAGTGCCAAAAGCACAGGTAAAGATCATGTTATTGAATATTCAAATGGCGAGTTAACTACAGTAGTTGAACACTCCAATTCCGAGGATCTAGCTAAAACGTCATCCTCGTATAGTAGATCTAAAGCATCTCCCAGGTGCGATACTTGTATAGAATATTCCACTATTCCCCTTATAACGAGTTTCCTATAACGTACGGTTGTTAAAATCAGAAATCCTTAGAATATTTTAGGAAATATTTTCCAGAATTTTACAATAAAAAGAATGTACCATTCCTTCAGCTCAGACTAGACATGCACTTTGAAGACATTTCTACTCCAGACCCGACAAATAAACTGTGGAGAATTAAATCAATAATAGAAACGGTAAGAACAAGCTGCATTGAAAGAGGCTAAAATGGCAACACTGCTCGTTAGCGTTTATGAATGCGTGTTTAAGCGGCATTGATGTACAGAATTTTCGCATCGCTATGCGCTGTACTTGCCGATCAAATAATCGAATGCTTATGCGTTCCTACATTTTTTTGTAACTTTAGGCCTAAAACAAAAAACATTCTCCAGACAATCAATTATAGATATAGCTTATATATATATAATTTTTTTTTTTTCAAATAAACTAAAGGGTAGTGCAAAATTTAAAAAAAAATCTCGAGTGAACAAGAACAGTATACTCAGAATTTTCAATTGACACTCAAAATCTTGGCTTAGTACTAATACCTCCCTCACATGCATGCCTGCTGTCAAAATAATAGAAGTGCGGCATTATGTGAAATTTTTTTTTTTTTTTTGCTTGAATATTTAATTCAGAAACGCAATATTCAATGCTTATATCGATGTTTATGTACAGAGTTTAACGATACAATTGCTTGAGAATGAAAGTATTCTATAGAGTCTCGAACTGGGGATTTCGCAATGAAATTGCTACTTAAAATTTCCATTACCACCATTTCATATTACTACTATTCGACACATTTTAAAATAAGAATTAGTTAGAATAATAATGATTTTTTCACGACCTTTCCAATTTTAATTTTGTGTTTTGCCGGCTCGAGGTCAAGGGGGTGTCGGTAGAGTAAAACAAATGATTTACTTTTTTTCTCTTCCAATATATTTCGGTTACACTACAAAGTTCCACGTCGGACGGTGCGGACGTGTAAAATCATTTGCCCTGAAGACGGTTACCGTTGTGTAACCGAAATACATTGGAAGAGAAAAAAAGTAAATCATTTGTTTTACTCTACCGACACCCCCTTGACCTCGAGCCGGCAAAACACAAAATCAGTTAGAAAGTTAAAAAAGCTAATAATTTATAATTTTAATTGGTATAAGAAAAAAACTTTTATATCCATATGTCCGAAGATTTATACCCAAAACAGGTTCATATTTGCATTCTTTAAAGTCATGTTAAGCTAAAGTATCTCCTTCGATCAGTATACTTTCAATTTACTGAAAAACACTACTTCTAAGAGAAATATTTGCCTTATAAGACAAAAAACAAAAGAAAGAAGTTTGCAGAGTTTTTAGTACGTAGTTTTTTTAGTTACACAAAAATTGCATGGCGTTTCGTTTTCTGTGGCTAGAACTCTCATCCAATTCGCCAAACACAGAAACCAATTGGATCTAATCGGATTCTAATATCAATCAGTAAAAGCCAAATTAATTCTGGTATGGTGATGTCAGACAAGACTTTTCGTTAGAGGAACCGTAGGATGGGATGAAACTACTTTGTAATCTACGTTCTTTGGTTAAATTCTGTTAACATTACGTTAAGAACAACGCAATAAATTTCTTTCCGAAGCTATGTAATAAAAAAGTGGAATATCGTGCTGCAAATCAATAAATATTTATTTTTTCATTACGAACAATGCAATTTTATTTGAAGCACTAAGAATTTGCATTTGTAAAAATATTTTTTTATTTCTTATTTATTTATTTTTTAATATGAATTTATATAGACAAATTGTATGTAGTTTGAATACATGGTAAAGTATTTTAACAGTTATGCCTATTCTCGGAAGTCGGTGTATGTGTTAAAAAAAAAAATTGTAATTGTCAAAGCTTCGATAAATGGTCTTGATCGCTCCATTGAAGGAATATTTGAACGAAACCGGAAATCAGCAATTGAATATCAATTGTTATTACCCTTCCCCATCTTCATGGCAATTTTAACTCTTCATTGATTTCAGAACAGTCATCGGCCATACCCCCCGAAAGACATCAACGATTGCGTTCAACTCTTTTTCATTAAGTTCTGCAAATTTTGGTTGATTTACGTTGTGTATCTTGGAAAGTATTTCTCTCTCTCTCTATTGTAAAGTAATATATATGTATGTACATACCGAACCTTGCATAAGTCTTTCAATAATGCTGTAGAGCGAGATCTTCACTCTTTACTGCAAAACGAAGAAGTGTTGTCGGAGTGAAAGTCCTTGTCTGGCACAGAACAAGATCGCTCGAATTATGGGTGCCAGTTTCTGTCTGTTTTCAGTAGTTTTCTGCTCTGGTTAATCTAACTTCTGATGCCAAAAAGCGTATTGAAGTTTTGCGCACCTTCTGAGGCATGCAAGTGATATTTCTTCGTTTGGGGATCTTTGAATTTTCCTAGACCTCTTTTCCAGTTTTTAAAGCTATTTGCCACGAGTGTGGTCACATTTGCATGTCTTCCCATCCCAACGTTCCTCTGAGCAAATATAACGCCAAATTCGGCAGAATGATCCATCTTCAACCGCTGAGTGTGGTAATCAAGAGACCTTCTGTAACCACGCCAAGTGGAAATTTAAATTCTTCTTATTTAATTCAGTTACTGGAAAAACAAAAAAAAAATGTTTCGCACGAAGTTTGCACATTTCCGTATCGTTAAATTTTTTCTAGCATAAACTTTGGCCATCATTAATTCGCTCTTGCCATATTTGGGACTTCATATTTTCTGCAGGTGAGTGATAAAAAATGCTTACTTCCGCTTTCAAATTAAATATTTGTTTCGCCTTGGACCTTGACTCCTTCGCTGGGTGTACTTCGTCAAGCTGTTCTCTCAGTTGCTCCGAATTAGGGATTTTCGGTTTGAAGAATGAAACTTTTTTTGTAGCGCCTTCTTCTAATGCTTTGCTTTAATTTTAAATTTAATCTTTTAAATTATTCTTCTCAAGCGAATCTTCACGTGTTTATTCAATATATAAAGGGTCTTGCAATAGGGACGCTACAAAAGTAGACCGATAGTGACAGCAAATTACGCCATATTTTCCACCGCCCTTTTGACATTTCTCTTCAGTAAGGTTTGTCATTTCATCATGGAATGACATACGATCCAACAAGTCGGGTCGAAATTATTAAAATTTACTACCGAAATTCGGAGGCAATGGCCTCAACTTTAAGAGCGCTACGTCCAATTTATGGTCGTCGTCATTTCTTTCGAATGGCTTCGTCAATAAGCAAAATATGCGTTATTGGACAGCCAGCAATCCACATGTACTCCATGAGTCAACATTGCATCCCGAAAAAATTACGGGTTGGTGCGGTTTATGGGCCGGCGGCGTCATTGGGCCGTACTTCTTCCGTGATGATCAAGACCGGCATGTTACTGTGAATGGGAATCGCTACCGCTCAATGATAACCGAATATTTTTGGTCCGAATTGTGGTTCCAACAGGATGGCCACACACAAGCCACACAGCGAATGTCACAATCGATTTATTGAAACCCAAGTTTGGTGAACGTGTTATCTCACGAAATGGCCCAGTCAATTGGCCGCCTAGGTCGTGCGATTTGACGCCGTTAGACTATTTCCTGTGGGGCTACGTCAAGTCTATGGTCTATGCCAACAAGCCAGCGACGATTGATGAACTTCGTACGAATATCGAACGTGAAATTGCTGTAGTATCGGCCGATTTATGCTTGAAACCCGTCGACAATTGGGTTCAGCGTCTGGTCTTCTGCAAGCCTGCCCGTGGTACCCATGCAAAAGAAATCGAGTTCCATACATAATGGCATTGAATGTACTTTCACAGAAATAAAGAATTTAATTCATATCCCTAACCGTTTTTGTTTTATTTTAAAAAAAACTTGTGTAGCGTTCCTATTGAAAACCCCTGTATATATTGCACTTGCCGCTTACTTACAATACTATAACTAAAAATGTCTAGCCCCCAATAAAAGCAATTGATACCATTTAAATCTTAAAATTAAAATTTTTTCATCGATAATTAAATTGTAGGAGACTAAATAAAACTCGTTCGCCTAGTTTCAGGCTCTAATTACAAATTTCTTTATATCATTGGGAATTTGTTTAGTTGCCATGTTTAATAATGCCGGTATTCTGTAAGCAGTCTCTAGTGACTTATTAAGACTTTTCGGTGGTGAGATTTATTTTAAGACTATTCGGTATTCAGAAAGCCGTCTCAAGTCTCTAGTCTTAAAATAAAGTCACTAATTGGTCAGCAGGCACAAAACAAGGAAATTGAGGAAAGTATTGAACAAACGCGAAAATGAAGTAACACTCCATCTGCCACTTGGTCATTCGCTATATTTTGTTTAAATCTGTAAAAAAATGACATAAAATTTTTATAACACATAATAAAAAGAATATTTTTTTACCATTTTTTATTTTGTGTTTGAAACAATTATTCACTTCATATAGTAGTTTCAATATTCAAGTATATATTTAGGTACTTGAATATGGAAATATTTTTTTACATTTACTTTGCACATACATATATTGTTCAGATTGTACATATACATACATACATACATACATACTACATACATAGATGGGTAGCTGTATTTATCGATTGTTAATAGCTTTAATTATTAAACATCTTTTAAATAATCGGTTCAGATAAAATTCAGCAATAAAAACTTTTAAGATCTAGCTGGAGCATACCATTAGCTGATTGGTAAAATTTTTTGAGACTGTTGATAACTGAATATCGAACTCGTTTCAAGTCTCTAATAGAAAGTCACAAATTTAATGACTTGAGATGAGACTGAGTTAATGAATGCCGGCATAAGAATAATAAGCGAGTAAATTTTCAAGTCACCTTTGTAAAGCAGTGTAATAAATGTGATGGACTTTTCAAATTTGGAAGTCAGTATCTGTTTTAAAAAAAGTTATGATGTACTAATTGACACGTTCTGCATACATTGAGTAACTTTGGCATTTCAAGATGGGTCCAGACCGATAAAACCCCCTAAATGCGTAGCTCTCCTTGTTTCAAAATTGAAATCATCAGCTCTTCCGACGGATGAAAAAAGGCTCAATCAACCTACCTACTCGCTAATTTTCCCCTTCACAGATTTTACTCATCAGTTCATATCATATTCTGAGTAACCACCCCTCACGGGCAAAGCCTTTGCAGAACATCGCCAACGCAAGCAAGCAAAACTAAAGTGTTCTCACTCAAAAGAACTCTCAATTCTGAACTCGTATGAAAACATTGAGCATAGCAAGCACTAATAGCCGCTAGAGTGCGCTCTAGCAACGCAATTGTTCTTCACAAACATTGCCATTTCACTCATTCTTGCCGTACCACTCATGTAGCAGCAGTGCGAACTGGGGAAAATGAAAAAACAAAAAAGAGGCGGAGCTCTCAAGCAGAAACAACATGCCATTATCGACAAACAATAACCTACGAGAACTCAACATCGCTGCTCGGCAGAGCGCAATTGCCCACTCGTAGCTATTCCCACTTAATGCTGCAAATAAAACTCACTTTATTCCCCTCGACTTGTGTTTCGCTTCGCTATGTTTTCATATAACTACATACTGCTCGTGTGCATTGCTGTTTTTTGTTTTTTACTCATCATCATTGCAGAGTGAATCCGTTTGCGCGTTGGACCGAAAGTGAGTGTTTTGCGTGCGATGTAGTGGCTTGGTTTGGGGGGGGCGGTTTGGATTCGCAGAGTGTTAATTCGATTGCCTTTGGGGTGTGAGTTGTTTGTTAGCGCACAGCAACAACAATGGAAGTGACGCAATGACCGTCGGTCTATTTGTCGCTTCGAACCGCATTGTGTCTTATCCAGCTGGCCATCTGCCGCTAACCTAGTCATTGTTTGCGCGATGTTTTGCTCGTGATTTCAATGAATCGATTGTCCAGCACCCTTTCCAACCACCCTTTGCGTTGTTGTGATGATATGCCTCCAACCCTTGCAGCAACCCTTTCATTATGCAAACGAGCGACGATAGATACAGGACGTTAAATTTTTAACAGGTTTTCGTTTGGTAAGGAAATAGATACTTCGAAAATATAGGTATATGAATAAAAATTTATGTTCATATGTAGATATGTATGGATGTATGTACCTATGTACATATATACAACTATGTATATGTAACTGTAGGTAGATATATGTATGTATGTATGTACATATGTATATTTCCGTCTGTATGTTTATGTGTATATATAATTACTGTAGTATGTTTGTGGCTCTGTTTGTCCACCTTTTATTTTAAATTTTCGAGAGCGCAATTAAAACAACTCCTCCGAAATTCCCTTTTATGTTAGGTGTCATGCGGCGCCAATTCATTCAGCCGTTTTTGTACGTACGTAGCTTGCCAGTCCTCATTGTCTCCTGCCCTCGAGTGCCTGATCAAATTGGCGACAGTGGCGCTATGGCCAACTACCAGCTGCCACTTGCCAGTCGCCGCATTCGCCCAGTTACGCAATGGGCAGCGCTCGTGACAGAAGTGCGTGCTGAGTCAGCGTGAGTGAGGAAGTGCGCCCACTACAAGGAAGGACAAACTCGTTCCGCATTGTTTTTGTTTACAAAACACTGGCGTTTATATTTTTATTACCCGCGCGGTTATTGTTGTTATTATTGTTGTTGTGATTGATGTATTTTTGTTTTTATTGGTGCTAAGTAAAATCATATCGATTTAAACAAATTCGTAACGATGGTTATAATGTTCGTATTGACTACGAGGTCAGTGTTTCGGATGGGTTGGCGGGCTATTAATACCGTTACACACATCAATTTACATACATAAGTACATTTGTGTGTAAGTATGTATGTACATACATACATATCTGTGCGCATGGTATAAAATCGATAACGTTCGATTATCTTCGCCCTAAAACAATGCAAGAATTTGCTCGATTAGCACGAGTATCTTATTAAAAGTGACCAAATGTGTGTGATTGACCAGGAAAAGAGTTAAATTTAATTACTTTGCTGGTCTCGATATCTTTTCGATATATGTACATACATATATAATAAAAAATTTAATAAAAACCTAGCAGAAGCTAATTAATTCATATGAAATTGTAAAAGTGGAAAGCTTGAAAATCCAAATCAACAAACAAAAAATTTTCGCATACATAGGTAAGTCTTCTCTAACACATTTGCCTCATCAAATATCTAATAATAAAAAAATTACATTAAAAAAATTACATGAAATAATAGTCACTTATAAGTAAAGTGTTTTTTGTTATTTTCCGATAACGTTTTTGACAATTCTCAACTTCAACTGGACAAAACTTTTGCTTACAATAGCTACAAACTTTTTTTGAAGTTTTTTCGCCGCCTTTTTTTTAGTATTTTGCTGATTTATTTAGCACAACTGAAATACGTTCCTATTTGAAATATTCATTATTATTCATTATTATTTCTCCTTTATACTTGTTTACAAATGACAAGATCTGTCACTTCGCTACGGAAAGGCGCAATCTTGTATTCTATATTTCTTTGTTTAAAGGAGCACAAATTGTTCAGATCTAGCAACGCTATTATCAATTTAAAAAAACTTTAAAAAAAAAACGCTTGAATATTGTGCAAATATATTTCGAAAATAATGGGCCCGCGTTTTTTAATAGAGGCCACATTTCAGAGCCATAGCATAATTTTATTGAATATTTAATTGTGAAAGAAACAATGCGTTTGCTTGCAATAACTTTGAAAGCGTGAACATGGCCCAATTTTTGTAACCTTAAAAGAAATTTGAACGTCTGAATTGATGTTTTCAAAATTTTCATGGCTGTTTGTAATATTTTGTTATTATATGATAGCAAAAAGCTTAAATTACTTTATAAAACATGTACATACATAGTATGTATAATACACATTATATATCTGGGCTCGCGAAGAACAAAAATACCACCTAAAGTGCTCAATAAATCAGAACAAAATTTAGCGATTTCTCTACATTTTTTCCAATAAGGAACCCTTCTTATTACGACTGGATATGTCTTTTCAATAAAATCAAGAAGATAATCTATAAAGTCTAAGACTAAGTTGCATATTTTTGAATGAAATTCCATAAAAATTAATAAACAAGAAGGGTTTCCCTTGTTTTCAATAGATTTCAAGAAATGCGAAATAAAATTAACACGTTCTAGCAAACCTTTCTTCAATATTGCTCCCTCTCACTCTCCTTAGCCTACAAGCTTGTCTAGATTTCGAACTTTTTAATAAAAGGTGAATTTTTTAGCTCTGTGCGAGTTTTCTCTCGCCAGTCCTGACCAAATATTCGCATTTGGAGTTAAAGGAACCCACAGGGCCCAGTTATATGCTCAAATGGCCTTTTGATTTCTAGGCTGACTTTATTGTTGGCTTTAGATAAACAAAGTCCAGCACTTTTTTCAAAGTTGTTATAGTCAACGGTGACGTGGAAATCGCGTTTGTTGAGACCATTGCCATCATAGGAAGTCAGCCAAAGTGGGGCTATCATATTTGAGTCGTGCTATCGAAAGAGGATTAAAGTCGACATAGCTGTGTGTCGATTATCCTATCTCTGGTATTTTCCAAAATTTGGCCTATCGTGAATATCTGGTCGATGATATAATAATTTTCCAGGCCCAATACGCACAACTGAACCTTATATGATGTATAAAGAATATTTATCCCGCGACAGTTGACGGTCATATAGCAGGATCACCCTTCTAATGGATTGGGCAGAGTTCGTTCATATATTTTACAAATGAGTTTGCACCAGTTTGGCATACTTGAATAGCAGAGCTGGCAGTCCATGCTAGCGATCTTTTTGTTCGTTAGTCGCGCTATTATACTCGTAATTCGCGTTTCGTCCAAGTCGTGTAACAGGACTTCGGCTCCGACATCATTGATTCATCATCCCCAAGGTTTTCCATACCCCCATCAACGTGAAGATGTGCTCCCACCATAGTTTGAATGCACTCTGCATGTCGATCATCAGATGTCGGGCATCTCAAGTTTCTCGCACTTGCGCATATCGGCCTCTCATCGTACCATTCATTCTTTCGGGGTCGCTGAAAACCAATGACTTCTCAGAAAGCAGGAGTGCAGGTCCAGATCGAGTGGCGAAGTACTTGGCTATCTGTTGTGATTTCAGCGTTTAGACACCGAGCTTCTGGCTAATGATCGGAGTCGATGTTAGCTCTCGAAATGTACGAACGACCAAAGCACCGGAAGCTTTCCGCCTACTAAAACGTAATCAATTTAGTTCCATAAGCAGATATCTTCGATGTATATTGGAACGATTTTCCGTCATCCCTTACCGAAATTGGTTTGGAGACAAATGACAGTGAAGATGGCATAAAGCCGAAACCGGTTTGCTTCAAACCAAACTGGACAAAGAATGATGAAAAATCGTTCCAATATACATAAATCAATTTTCCACCCTGTCGGAAAAACAGAAGATAAAAAAGTGATATCTTGCATATTCGGAATATATTTCTGCGAAGTCAGTAAAATCTGTCTGTTGGCGAGTGTTTCGTCACTTCGTCCTTCTCTTCTGTCGACGTAAATTGGTAAAATGTTGATAAATCTCAATTTAATGCGGCAGAACATTCGTCCAAGAATGACAGTACTTGGTGGCGTATCCTCTCTCTTATCGAAAACCCCAATTTGCGCTCCGTTACATGGCAACTGTAGTAGAAGTCACAAAGGTCGGATGCTCTTCATTCGGTGATACTAGCCATTTCTATTACGAGGTCATCAACCGGTGCCAGGTATAGGCACCTCAGGCAGGAAACATGAACTTTTTGAAATTGTGCTAAATGTTTGAAAAAAAATGTACCAAATCAAACAAAAATGTACTCAATTTTCTATTTCATTTTCAGTAAAAGATATCTAAAATATATTTGTAAATTGGCGAATAAATAAATATTAAAACATTTTTAAAAATGAAAATAAAGATTGGAAGTTAGTTTCTCCAGAGAAAAAGTTGATTCAATTCAGCCGGTGGCCCAAATAGTTAATATCATAAGGAGTATATTCAGTCATCGGCATAGTAGTCATAAGGTATTTACATGCATTTTAGAAGACTTCTTCCATTCGGAAATTGTACAATAATTGTAAATGGAAAGATAAAAAGCTGTTAACAATCAAATAAAGAACTCGAATGGAATTTGTTTAACTTACATAGTTATCGAAGGTATGAAGAGAGATAAGCCCAATGAGGTCGTTTCAAGAAACTTGTTAGTAATTTTCGACTTCTAAACTACAAACAGGTATTTTAATTTAATGTCTTGCTATTTTTTACACCAATTCGCTTTTAAATAATTGGAGAAATCACTCTCAAACCACGTCAACCAACTTTCCTTTTGACTGACATTCGTGATATCTACTTTCTTCACCTTTGAGGTTCGAATGTGTAATAAGGAAATGGGAAATGGGAAAACGGAGAAAGTTCACTGCAAATTTTTACTCAGAATCGGATTTCAAGCATTTTATTTTTATTAATTTAAATTTAAATTAATTATTCTTTATTTCTTATTAAATATAATAAATTGAAAAGGCACGTTCAACATTTGAAAGAAATTATACCGAAAAGGTCGATGTGAGTTGAGAAAATAGAAAAAAATCAAACATACAGGGGCGAGCAAAACCGTTGGAATGGTGAGCTTTTTAAAATATTAGCAAGGTTTTTTATGATCAATTTTTTTTTGGTTAATTTTATTTACAAATATAGTTCATACTATAACAAAAACCCTGTAAATTATTGCTTCAAGTTTATTCAAAAATTTATCAAACTCAACAAACTTTCATCACTTTCATCAAAGTTTGTTTAAGTGTTTTTTAGAAACTTTTCTAGTACGCAACTTTATAGCTTATTTAATTTTAACACCTGCCGCTGCTTTTTATTATTTTTTACATTTTTGGTATTGGAAAATTTTTCCCGTTAATTTGTTATAATTTTAGAAGCTGCTAGTTTTCTGCACTTTCTAGCAAATTGTAGTAGGCGATATATTAATTTAAAATTAAAAAAAAATAAAATTAATATATAAAAAATCAACGGGAGTTTCTAGCCTCTTCAAACTTCCACTTTATGGTACTAAACTTAAATAGGCTATAAAACTGCATTCCCAAGAAATGTCTAAACACTCTTATAAAAAATCGATTTTGATGACTGCTTCTTGAATTTTTACAAATTGTGTATAAAGCTTGAAACGTTAATTTGTTTTTGTTATAGAATGAACTATAGTTTTATACAAAATTAACAAACAAAAATTATCATGAAAAACCTTGCTAATATTTTAAAAAGTTCACCATTCCACCGGTTTTGCTCGCCAGTAAAAGCAATTTGTTTAAAAAAATCGAAATTTTTTTTTTACAAATATTGATTTTGATAATCCCCACACAAAGGCAAAGCGAATTTAAATGAAAAAAAAATTAAACCACCTTCTATAAGTTTTACTTGCACCGTTGCTTCGTTTTTTGCCGAATTTGAAAATCAAAGCGAACGTGAAAAAAAAACAAATCAAGCATTTCGGTATTTGGAAATGTGTGCGACAACTTTCTCATAATGATTTTTTAGTTTAAATTACATTACCGCGTCGGTCTGTGGTTAAAAACACTAAAAAGGCAATGTAGAATTTGACAGCTGTTGGTTCCTCGACCAATTCGCTATATAGTAAGATCTAGTCGAAAACGCATATATACATATGTATATATGTATGAATATGTATTTACTACATATGTATATTAGTATATGACCACCTAGTATGTTTTGAATTGAAATAACGCATATGTCTCCAAAAACTTACATGCATATGTACATATGTACATACTTCCGTATGTAAATATGTATGCACATTTGTATGTACATATATGAATTTATAATTTTTTAACCAGTTAGAAGCTAGCGCAGCACTTTTATTAGAAAGTCAACAAAAATTTCACAGCAACATTTGCCGCGTGAAATGAGGAAAAGTGACCTTTCACAGAGAAGGCCGCAAAGTAAAGTTAGGAAATAGACAAGGCGTTGCCGTGTTGTTGCTTTTGCTTTTTTTTTGTATGATTATTGATGTTGTAATTATTATTACATACTACTGCTACTACTACTACCTACTAATAAATGTCAAATAAATACATATCACGTAATGTGCATACGATTGTACTTTACATACATAACAATCATACATTCTCAATGCACGCCAATGTATGTGCATATGTATGTATGTATGTTTGCATTCAATGCGTGTACGAATGTGTTAGTGTATATATAAGAAATTACATGACTTTGGTGTTCCTAATGATTACAGTCTTTTTCGTTAGTTCTTGCCGCGCCACTGCTGCTGCTTTGCTGTTGCTGTTGCTAATTATGAGTTCTACAAAAACAAATGCAAGAACACCAACCGATGTGTGACAAAATGAGCGCGCTTGGAAGGAGGTATTACTCACATACATATTTACACATGTATGCATGTATGTACATATGTATGTATGTGTATATTTTAAGTAAAGGGGTGCGCGCTGGCTCAGGTGCCGCAAATGGGCTGGCGGATAAGGTGAGGCAACAAGAAAAAATTATCGAACCGTTAACAAGCATTTAATTACAAGCAAACTCAACCGTATATCCAATATGTATGAAAGTCTGCAATAGTGTGTGTGTGTGTGTGTGTGCGTGAGTGACGGCTTAGCTGCGAAAACAGTGGCGTGCAATGTATTGCAATACAAACAAATACCGCCAACAACAACAACCTAAACAATATAGCGACAACAGAAATGCACTTCGTCGACAGCGCGCCCGCCAGAAGCGTCACATTAATTCACCACCTCACCAGCGCGCCACAATTCGCCTGCGCCTCGAGCCGCCGCCACTGCTACTGGCGCTGTGCTCTAGCTTTGCTGTGCGGTGCCGTCGGTAGCCTAACCTATTCTGTTTGCTGGCGTTGTGGAGAAATTTCCGCGCAAGCGTCTTAAGTGGGCGGAGTTTTTTGCTTAGTAGCGTTCTGTACCTCGCTGCGAGTGGGCTGCCATTTTTTGTAATTTTCTTTTTTTTTTTTTTTGCAATTCGCAATTCTTTTTTCTAGCCGCCACCCCAGCGATTTTTTCTTAGCGCCACAGCGCGCAGGCATTAACATTGTATAAGTGTACGTGTAAATGTGTGTGTGTGTGTATGTGAGTTCGCTTGTTCATACTAGCTACTGTTGTTGCTTTCATTTTCATTTTCCCTCGATTTATACTCGTAGATATCGTTTTGGTTTTTGCTATATTTTCTTTTAATTTTTATTTTTTCTCGCTTTGCTTTTTGCTGTAGACTCATTTGTTGTAATTTGCTGCGACAGCAAATTGCTCTCAACGCTCAAAGCTAGTCGCTCACTGCATTTAGTTGGCGTTTTGCCAGTAATATTAGCAACAACAACAACAAGAACAACCAAGGCAAAAAATGCTAGGTTTGTGAGTGAATCTGCGATTGATGAGTGTGTGTAATGTATGTACGTACGTATGTGTGTGTATGTGTGTATGTATGTATGTAGTTGTGTTTGTAATAGTTCGATCATTTAGTTGCCGTGGTTCGATAGCAAATTGAAGCCATATTGCATATTTTCGTTCAGTATTGTTGTTGTTGTTGCTGGAATTGGCCATGTTATGGCTCATATGCGCGTGCATTTATTGTTGTATTATTTACGTGTATGTACATATATATGTATGTGTATATTTAGACATAAGTGTGTAAATTACATTTAGGCCTTTCTGCAATTACAGAAACAAGAGGCTCGCTTGTAAATCTGAATGAATGTATGAAGGATTGCCAAAAAAGTGCTGAGAAAGTTTCAAAAATTAGCAAAGGTAATTAATTCACCTTCTTCAAACATACTTTCACAAATGCAGATTATATTTCATTTTAAATTTTGCGCCATTGTTGAATTGTCAATATGTTATATAATTTGGTAAGTTAAAATTAGGAGGAGGTTTTTTTTAGAATTTATGCACAATAAATGGATACTTTTCGAACAAAAAAAAAGTCTTCTCAGCGATGAGACTCATTTCATCCCATCCAAGAGAAACTATCTATGGAAATTTCATCATCAATGTTAACCAGTTTGGTTCAGTTTTTAGGCCGGGTGTGATACTTTTCTTTTGAGACCTGGTACCGCGCACCATGAGTGAAAAATTTTCTGCCCGCCCAATTTCCCCGTTCATTGAAGCTATGATATAATTTTCTGACAACTCAAACCCTCCAGGACTTTGTTAATATTTTCTAAAAGTATACCTACTTATCCAAATCATTAAATCCTGAATAAAAGGTTAATACATACATACATATGCGGAAAATTTTTACGGAAAATATTATCGTAGAATACTTTAACCCACTCACTCCTACCTAAAAATGTTGTTTTGCCCCTTACTTCAAGAAAAACAAATTTGGAAATTCGCTAGAGTGATCAAATGTTCTAGGTAATTATTCACCGAGAAATGTCACCAGGGATCTGCTCAGCAAATATCTATATAATATAATAGGGGCCATAATCATTATAAGATCTATTAAAAAATTTATATTTAATTATTATTTTAATATTTAAAAAGTTTCGCTCAATATTAATCAAGAAATTCTGAGTTTTATTTAAATGTTCAAATAAAATATGAACATGTCGTGTTATATTTCTTTGATCACAAATAAAGCTAGGCTTTTGAGTGTTATTTTTTTTTTTTTTTGTTCTGAAGTAATGAAGTAATGATTATTTATTTCATTGCTAGTTTTTGATAAAAAATAAACATCACTTCAGTCGTTTAATTTAATTGGTCACAAAAATTAATAATTTTTTAAGCTATATTTTTTACTCAAAAATATGACTAAATTCTGGAGCGTTAATTTGTTCCTCAGAAATAAAAATTTACTTTTAAGTTTATTTCTTGTTTTTTTTTGTGCAGAATAAAAAACTCAAAACGCCACGCAGCTTTTGTATTTTTTTTATATGCCATCGTCAACATATGGATTCAAAAACGACAGCACAATATATTCAATGTAAAAAAAATACGATTAAAAAGAAAAATGTACAGTGGTGCCAAGCGAAATTTTACAGTGATTTTTTTATTTTTAATATTCACAGTGTTTTTCATGAATTTGTTTTTATGCATTTTTTATAGTTTTATAGAAACATAGTTAGTTCTTTAAAATAAAGCATATAAATCATAGTTTTGTACTTTATAAAAAATTCACAAAAAATTAAAAAAAAAAAATGTCATCGAATTGTAAGAAGTTGCAATCAGAATTTTAGACATTTTTCGAGCATATTATTATTGCATACTTTTGCTAAACGTTTTAAAAATGCCGTTTCTTTGCCTGTAATTCTCCATAAACCAATGCAGGAAAATTATATGAACAAAAACCCGAAACACTCTCAGAAAAAAACAACTTCGCAAAATTTGCACTGCAGTTTACGAATATAAATTTTGATGAATTTGTTAAACTTACCAAATTTGGCATAATGTTTGAAACTTAGTGGCATGCCATTAGTATGAGGTACACGGACGTAAAAATTTAATATCATCGATGTATGTACATCAAACTTTTTGAGTATTTTACTACATTTTATAGATCATTGGTAAGAAAAAAAAACCAGAATCTGCAGTGTTTCTTTATTTTGCATAAGCGAAACTAAACGATTGGGAAACATTTTATATTGCTTGGTAGCATTCTCTGTTCCCAAGTAAACATGTACTTCTACTTCTCTCTTAAAAATTTTTATTAGAAGTGCCTGACGAGGACGGAATGAAAAGTATTTGCTTTGCAAGTTAGAATTTTTGTATACCTCTTTTTTGGCAAAATTGCAATTTATTAGATTATTTAAAACCGAAAGTGAGCCAAAAATAGGTATTCAAAAATTGTCGCTTACAATATTATTTAATTATATATATTATATATTATATTTATAATATTAGCCACAATCTTTCCAAAAACTCAATATGTTGCCTGAAGAAGTCACTATTTCGTCATTTTTAAATATAAACACATTTTCTGCTCAACAGCATTACTATTATCAGTGGGTTATCTACATAAGACTCGTCAAAAAAAAAAAAAAAAAAAAAAAACTCAGCAAACCTAACCAAAAGTTCGCTTCGCAAGTTTTTTTGTGTTAATATCGTTAAGAATTTTTGCAAGTTGGCGATTTTAACGAGAGCGTTGTGAAAGAATATTTGTCCCGCCCCACCCGCAAATTTTTGAAGACCTTTCCGAAACTGCACATCCCGGTCATTTTTAAATTAGTCACGTGGACACGCGGATTCTGTGCAGCACGCTCATATATAATACAGATCTATTCAAAATACTTTTGTTAGAGTAAGGAACAAACATAATCAGAACAAAAGTGCAAATAATATCGTGTCATAACGCGCTTAACATCGGATGAAATATATGGAGTCACATTTTCAGAACAACTACATGCTCAAATGATGATCAGCGTCTCGCAGAAAATACATTCATACTTAAATATGCACTGTATGTGCATACATAGATAAGTAAAAGAAAACTCAATGTTAAAAATAATAGCAAACGACCGACCATAGGCTATTAAAACACTGCAAATTGCGACCAATATTTCACTGACTGCATTAATTGCATTATAAACTGCGATGTTAGCGATGTTGGATGCCATTAACAAGCAAGAAAATCAAATTACAAAGTACATACATATGTATGAGTCCACTTACTACATATGTACATATGTATGTATGTGGTATAGCTCACGTACATCTTAATATGTTTCCGAATTATTTTGGCGGTAATCTTGAAATGTAATATATTTTATAATTTCGTTGAAAAAGCCCCTAACTTTTTTTGGTGAGGTACTCCCTACCCAAAACAGACGAAATGAAAGTTCATTAAAAATAATAAAGAGCTAAATTGCTCCACAGAGATTTTAAGCAGCTAATTATGCACAGAGCGAAAATACCATCTAAAATGTTCTATAAATCAGAACAAAATTTAATGGATTTCTCTATGATATTTTTCCAATAGGACTGGGTATTTATTTTAAATAGAATCAAAAAGATAATCTGTAAAATTTCAATGTAATTAAGAAGGTGACTCGTGGCATCAAAATAAAAACCTATTCAATAAAATCTATTATTTATAAATTTATGGCATTTTTTAATAAAATTT
Organism: Anomoia purmunda; assembly: GCA_951828415.1. Lineage (NCBI taxonomy): Eukaryota > Metazoa > Arthropoda > Insecta > Diptera > Tephritidae > Anomoia > Anomoia purmunda. Next base: position 25,335,699 of record OX639996.1, on the reverse strand, counting down.
AGTAGATAACCTGTCAAACTAAGATGAAAACCTTTTCAATATAATTTAGAAGGGAATCTTGGTTTTCAAAAGAATTTCCTCTTAATTTTAATTTGGAATTATTGTCACCCAATCTTTTTTAAGTAGATTTCTTTCTGAAAATAAATATCACCCTGTTTTTTTAAACTGTTTTTCTTTTTATTTTATTATACAAGTTTTAAATATAATTATTTGCTTGTAATTGTTATAATTTATATTTTTATAAATCTTATACATGTAATTCTAATTTTTTCATTTTTATATTGCAATTCTTATAATTCTATAGCCTCTGATTTCTAATATATTTTTTGGCCCTTATAAATTTAAGGTCATTATTTAAAATGTAAAAATATATAGGCGGACCATCTAATGAATAAATTTGATGGCAGTGTAAGTCATGTTTCATTCCAAGCCAAATAAGTAATATAAGTAAGTAAACCAAAAATGTTCGTTTTGAAAATACAAAAATCCAAAGAAAAAATTCATAATATTTAACTAAAAGCAATATCAAGTAGATTGTTCACAAAGTAAATAAATCCCACTGTAATTTTTTGTGTGTCATGTTGTGAAATGCTTACAATATATCATTTATATTTCATGTACGTTTATATGGGCACACATATGTACATACATATATAAATTTGAATTAAAAACGTAAAAATGAGCGGATCTCCGCATTAATCTCCTTTGTATGATTTTTAACATAGAAACGGGAGATTTCTTTTTACCATTGCATATTTTTCGAGCACTTGGATTTGAGAGCATCTCCTTATTAATTTACTTTATATGAGTTTTAGCATAAAAGCAAGGAGATTCCATGAAATTGAATGAAGAAAAGTCATTTTCTTGTTTTCAGCCGGTTTCCTTTTCAGTAAATTTAATAAGACAATGAAATTCATATAATTTTTTTGTAAAAATTTCTTCAATACTGTCCTCTCTCGCTATCCTTAGCCACAAATCGATTTCTTTAATTATATGTGAATTTTTTAGCTCTTTGCACTGGGGTTCACCGAAGACGAAAAACTCGTACAGTTTAAGATGAGTTCTCATTATAAGCCCATTCATTGAGTAATCAATTTTCAACTTTTTCAGATTTGTTTACATTTCATGTCAACACTGCCCACTGTGCGCGCACTTTCCTTAATCACTTACAGCAACTACATTTTAGTGCTATTTTATTTAGCTTACCATTTTCTCCTTCAATTTCAGTTCTCCTCGGAGTGACAATATAAATATTGCAGACATTTCTCCTGCTGTCCTGGAGAGTCGGCGAATGTAGTGAGCATGGATATTCAACTTTTTTTTAAGCGCACCTGTGTCTGCACTATATCTGCACCAACCCACTAGCCCATCTCCTTATCTTCCGCCCCCTTCACCACTCCGGCATGCGCTCAACTAACACTTAGTCTGCAAAGGGGATTTTAGCAGAAAATAAAAATGGCCGCGGTTTGATACCCGCTTTCGGTTGCGCGAAACACCGTTTGGATTGCATACAAACAAATTGAGGGCAATACATGTGCATTGTATGTGTGTATGTATGTGTGTATTTTCATTATTTCACCGTAAAAAATGCGGCAATGTTGCCCTGCTCTGTCCATTATTGTTGTTGCTGATGAAAAACCACCCTCAGTTGGCTAGCCAGGCATGCAGAAAATTTTCCCCATTTGTTTTATGATTCAATATTTTTCGCTCTTGTTTTTTTTTTTGGTTTTCGTTGTTTTTGCACCATTCACGGTTCATACGCTGAGCGAACGTGCGCTTAGTTAGTGCACGACGACAAGCCCGCCTTCCCTTCACCATAAGCCCGAAGCCTTCTTTCTGCTTGTGCTCGTTTTGTTTTTTTCGCAAATGCCTGTTTGCAACAATCGGCGCAGCAACAACAACATACAGTTGAGTAGCGTGGTAGTCCTCCGCATGGCTGTGTGTTTTTGTTTTTGTTGTTATTTTTTTCAGTTCTGTTGCAGGCGCTGTAGAGGGTGGCCTCATCTGCAAACCCAAGTTAGTGTTCCATTTTTAAAAATGAACACATGGCCACAGGCACAATCACACGCACACACGCAAAAAAAAAAGCATGTGGGTTTGCATTGAAAATTCCCACCACCGCAACGGATTTGTAGGTGAATGTGTGTATGTGTGTGCACAAGTGCAAAAAAAAAAAAACAACATTTCTACCCACACATAAACAATTTCAGTTGTGCTGCAGAAACTTTGGTTCTTCCCCATCTTTGAAATCTGTTTTTTTTTGTTTATAATGAAAAGTCAAAGATATGAGGAGGGAAAAAGGCCGCGTATTTAGGGGAAAAGCAGCGCGGTAACATTAATTCTGGAAAATGAGGTATAAATTAATTGTACATGTAATTTTGTAAGTATATAGTTACTTATTATATATAGAAGTACGTATGTATGTGTGTGTGTAAATGTTAACTATGACTAAGTGTTAGTGGTGGCACGGCTTTATTCCTCTAACTATGCACACACATAAATACTTAAATTATTTGCGCTGCTTGGCAGTTGTTGTTTTTTTTTTTAATTTTTTTTGCTTTGCTGTTGCTGCCACGTATTTTGCGTATTGAATTTTTGTGGCCGCTTTTCGCATTTGCCAACCCAGCTTCGTGGCCGCCTGGGCAATCGCATACGCCTCAGTTTGCTTTCGACTTTGGCATATCGTTGTCGCCTGCCACGCATTCAACATACAGCGATGCTTTCGTCATCTTTAGCCTGCCGCTACTTTGGCGGCGGAGCCGGAAGCGCGCCATCAACATTCAAGCGGTTCGACTGCGCAGCTGCCGGCGTTGCTTTGTATACAACTCGCGCTTTTGCCACCTACATACATACATACATACACGCGCACACACACAGCCAGACATATACATACATGTGCTTACATCAATCAACGTTTTTCCGCCTATATTAACGCTTTTGCGACACTGTGCAAGCGGCTTTCTCCATTTTTTTTCCGTCTAATTGGTCCACAACATTTCTTTCAGACGTTGGTTTGTCGCGCGCATTTGATTTGTGCAAATGAGTGAGCGTTCTTCTTGTTTTTGTTTTTTTTTTGCTGTAAATTTTGGCAGCTTTAGTATCTCCGCGTGCGCAGAGACCGCCACTGACTTGAATCGGCTGTGCGGCTCGGTTATCATTCGGTTGTTGTTCATTCTGCTCGCACAGTCTACAGCCGGTAAAGCACATATGTATGTTTGTTGCTATTCCAAAAGTTATCGTGTTGTTGCTATGGCAATGTCGCTACTGCGACGCCCTTCATCGTCAATTCAACTCTCATCAACGCCTCAGCATCTCGATGGCGATGGACAACTGGCGGCAGGCGGTGGGTGTTCAATTTGGACTGCTTGGCATTCAGCCAGGCTCCGTGGCTTATCCTGCATCCTGGTCTCGTGCAGTTGTCCAACAGCAGCCGGTGTTGGCAGTAGTACATCAGCTTGTCGCCGCTGATATGTTGATAAATAAATCTTAATCAACTTCATTCAGTGTTCATACAACATTTAGTCAACAACACCAACAAAAATAGCAGAAACATCAGCGAGGATAATACAGCAACATTCAGTTGGCATGCAGTCAGTCCCAGCGCATGTGTAGTAAACATAAATAGCCAAAAACGTCGCTACAATACTTCGTTCGTAGGAAAATTAAGGATTAATCCAAGTGACACTTGTGTAGAGTACCGCGTGCTTTGCCTTTTTCGCCTGACCACAGTCTGATTTTAAATTCTGTAAATGATTTATGGTCAAGACAATGAAACCGAATATGCAATTTCGTAACTGGCGCTGGTTTGGTTTTGATTATGTCTGTTGTAACTGTTGGCGTTGTCCGTTTTTAGTTTGTGCGTTTCTGGTTTTCGGCTGCTTTTGCGTTTGTTATGCATTGCCGGTTTGTTGAGTTGCCGCCTGTCAGTGTTGTCGAGTAAGAACAGACGCACACTTATGAAAATGCAAACATATACAATTTACATACATACATATGTACAAATAACTTCCGTGTTTAGAACTGTACCGTTATTGATGCTGTTGTGAAAAACTCAAGTGTACGATACAAACGGATCGGTGAATGGTGAATTCTTGTCATTTGAAAAGTTGCACGAAAAACTAGACATTCAAGTGGGTTGTTACAAGTAGTGGCTAAATCGAGCTGGATCGATAATGGAAAGACGGACGCTTCAAATTACGCAGGTAAATAATCTACTAACAGAAAGCTTTATTTATTATTTAGTACTTTGGTTCGTATGATTTTGTAAATGTCGGAATCTCTGAAATAAGACTGCAATATTTATGATAGTTAAGTGAGCTAGAAATTGCTTACAAGATATACATAGTCAAAATATTGTCGAAAGAAGTTGAAATATAATTGATACAAATAGTGTTTTCTTTTTTTTTGTCCAAATAATTTAAGACAGCCACATTTTCGAGAAAAGAAAGCGCTATAAATGTTAAAATATTTGATATTATTCCTTGTCTAGATGTGTTATGGAGCTTTAAAGTTGAAGGTTTTAAAATTTATTTTTACTTTCGGGAAGTAACTAATTCAGAAACTAACTAATTAGAAACACGGAAACGCATTTTTCTTTGTACTATAAATATATTATGAAAAATATTCTTAAGCTGTAAAGTGATTTTTATATATTTAGGTTATTCATAATGTGTCGCAATATGCCATAAATCACAGTCATATAATTTAAAATTTTTTTAAATTATGAGGTGGGCTTGCATATAAGAAAATAATTTAAATTAAGCAATTTGAAATCGTATGAATTTATGACTTATTAGCGACTGTGAATTATTTGATTCCTACGACCAGTATCAGATTTTAAGTTAAAGTAAGATTAACGTATAATATTGCAAGTTAATTTGAAAATATTTACTAGATTGAAGAAAATCATTTGGAAACATATTTTATGTAGTTTTTATTCATTTTGAAGGAACTTTTACTCGCGAAAATATCGACATCAAATGATTGAAAATTTAAAATCTAAGTTCTATAATTAATCTTTTAAATGTGTCTACGAGCATCAAAATTAAATCGCAGTACAATCAAAAAAAAAAATTATTATTATAAATTCGTCCTTCGTAGCCCAAATTTTTTATAAAAAGCTCGTTAATTTTTTATAATTTCGTTTGCTGAGCTACATTTTTTTTTTGTAATTGCTTTTTTTTTTGCTGCCGCACCGAAATTTTTTTATTCCCAAAATTTCAGGCTATTTTACAAACATTAAATGGCATGTCCAAATTTAAAAAAAAAATCGGTTGTTAAGGTACAAAATTTCTATGCTATTTTCATCTTAATGCTTTTTGGTTATGATGAATATTGGAATTATTTTCCGGTTTGGATTAAGTATACGAGATGTTTATGAAAACACAATTTGGAAAAATATGTGAAAAATATTAATTTTAATATTTATAAAAACTCCATTTGGAAAAATGTATGTATTTTCATACTGAAGATAATGCACAAGATAATCAGTAAAAAAAAAATTATCAAAATTCATTGCGAATTACTAGATAATCGAATGGTCTATAAAACTCCATACTCGAAATTTTTCTCAAAACTTTGTGAAGAAATCTAAAGTTTTAACGTCTTCTTTCAAGTTTGTTGAATTTTTGTAGATTTTGTATACAAATACTTGCACTTTGAATTTTCAAAACGAAAGAAGTTTAAAATTTATAATTTTTATTTTTTATTTCATCGAGAGTAATTTCATTACTTAGTTACTCCGGTAGCTTTTCCACATATCCTTTTTTATTATATTTTAGTGTCTCAGCCTACTGACTAACAAATTACTATTTTTTTTTTAAATACGGGTAAAGAATTTTTTATTCATTATGACTTTTTGAAATATAATGTGTAAATCGGAGCCATCAAAATTTTGACATATTTTTTCTCATTTGAATAAATTATTAAAAGAAAGAAATAGCGCTGATCGCAAGTACGAAAATTCTACTTGATTGATGAATAATTCGATGAAAAAATTTCAACTCTTACCTTTTTAAAATTGTTTATCAAAATAATATAATGTATTTTTCAAATTTATTTGTTTTATAATTTTTCAAATATAATATAAACAGTTTTTTTTTTATTTGGCGGTTACTGCCAACGAACAAAGTATCTGAAATACATATATGTATCGTCATTTGAATTCAAAAAAGCCCTAAGTTACAAAAAATTCAAAATCGACTTTTTAGTTGATTATCATGTACCGTATCATAATACATGTTCCTTTGAAATTTTATAATCCAACAACCAATAATGACGTTGGTATAAACAAAATTCGAAAAGCCCTAAGTGCAAGCGTAACAAATTTGCCAAACAAAACTGTGACTTACGCCTTTAGAGAAATAATAAATAACAAACACAAGAAGGCATTGCATGCCATGACATTGTGTGTGTTCTTATTTATCAGTTTTTCTTTTGTAATATTTCTAATAAAACATGCGTTGTTTTGGTTTTTTGCATTTATGTATAAACAGTTAGTTTTTCTTTTGTATCTTTCTAAGAGACTTTACTGAGTTGGAGTTTATTAAATAAAAATAAAAAACTCGTTTCCAGTACATTTATTAAAAATGATTAACGAAACTAATTTTGATTTCCCAACCTGCTCCATTACATACCAAAAGATTAAACATTTCTAAAAAAAAATGGGAACATCTTAATGATCTTAAGCCCTTTATACCAGCAGATTGGCATGATTTTTTATACTAATTTGCCCTATGAAAATGAATAGCAAGATTTATGTAAAGTTCTCATCTTTTTACGAATTAAATTTCTTTTTGTTTAACTTTCTTTTTGAGAATTATTTTTTGTTTTGTTGGTTATCAATACTTAAAAATAAAAAAATTATATAATAATAAATTGGTTAATATCCATTATAATATATTATTATATTATAATCTATTTAATGCAGGAAAAAAGCAAAACATTTTGAGAAAATTACCAAAAACCAAACTATATATTTGAGTTACGCCCTTTTCGATTTCAGAAAAGACTAATTGTAGAAGGCGTAAGTTTCATATATGTATCTGTAAGTAATTCGAAAAGTAAAAATTTTTCTTCAAATACTAATTCTTTTATGAAAAATAATCTTAACTTGAGAAAGTATTGAAAAATTTCGCTTTATTTTTCATTTTAAAAGGTTTTTTGCTTCCCCTGTAAAATTTTTAAAATGTAACTTAGGGCTTTTTTGATTTCATGTGACACGGTATGTACATTTAATATATTCCGCCAATATAGATTTTCATATACATATCTACATACATATGTATGTAAATATATTTCACTATGTGAATAAATTATTGCAAACATATTTATTAACACATGCGCGAATATAAATCATCTAAAACGAGAAAAATTAATAATATAGTACAAAAATAGAAAATTTATAGACATTTCCGGTTGCACAGGTTTGTTTAAAAAATATGGTGGAAAATTTTGTGTATTCACGAAAATACACAAATTCTCGAATTCGTGTAGCCAAGCGAAAAATATTGTGTTACGCATATGAACCGGTTATTTAATAAATATAATTAAGTCAAAATTTACGTTTTTGATGATTTTATCATACAATTAGTATCTAAAAAGATTATTGAGGAGAATGTCTACAATTCCACAAATTTTTTTTACGTTTTCTACGTAGAAGCAAAAAAAATTAATTTTCTTCCCTGTTATTATTGAATACAATAGGTAGATATGTACATTCGCAAGTCGTATGAAATGATTGATGTTATAGACATATGAAAGTCGACACATCGTCACCTATTTGAAGGAAAAAATAAACTCTAAATCGCATGACTTAGCTTCTTTATCGACTCTTGAGATAATTGGTTTCTTTCTGCACTTTTACTGCATAAACTATCAGATAGAAGAAAAATGAAAATTACGCTCACCAAAAAGAGCGCAGGGAGAAAAAGTTATGAAACGAAAAACTACCAGAAATCAGCAAGTAAACAGCTTTTGAAAGAATTAGTGCTATTTCTAATTTCAATTGTATTCAAAAACACTGACATTTTGTAACATTTCAACATTTGATTTGATTTAAAAAAAATTTCACTTGCAGAAATTAACAGCTCTCTCATGTTCATTTTTTATCTCCCGCCTGCTAGTTTATTTGCTTTAAGAAATGCTTTCCAGTAAGAAGTAGTGATAATTTTTGATAACTAGCAGTTCAGAAATAAAGCTAAATAACATGATATTGAAACTAGAAAATTTGGAAAGCGCTTGGTAGTTGTGGCAAAAGAAGCAGCCTTTGCGTGACATCTGGCACAATTAGGGAAGAGTTATGTATCTATGTGACAGAAAATTCTAAAAAAAAACACTTTTTCATAAATATTTCGTTTTGGATATTTGTCAGAAATCTGCAAAGTGCGACCGCGGCTGGTATTTGTGCTGCGCATGAGAAATATATACATATATATATAAATGTATGTATATATTTATTCCACTGTGCAATATGAATTTTACAACAACAATTTCATACCTAGCTAGCTTTTATTAAAAGTATTTTTTTTGCCGCAAGCCAAACTGCTTGGTTTCGTACTTGTTCCGGAACAAAAACATTGTATGTAAAAGTCACGACACTCAAGGAGATAAAAATTTATAATTAATCTCTGGCTTTCTCATTATGACTAAATTCATAACTATTGATTGAAATTTTTTATAATTTACTTTTTGTATGATTCACAATCGATTAGGTAAATTTATAATGATTAGGAGTAAAAAAATATATAATAATGCCAAGGATATCTAATCGCAATCCATTTTTGCGCTTATAGAAAAAGTCTGAAAGACTATTTTTAATTATATTATCCGCGGAATATCAAACCATTTCTTTTCTGCACTAACTGAAATAATAAATGTATTGATTTTGTATGGAAGACACGTTTTTTTCACAGAAAACAATTACACTATGAAACTAAATTAACAGTGAAATTGAGCGGCTTCTATTTATTAGACGCACGCCCACAACGTAAAAACGAAATCGCTCGAGTTGATGTCTACGGAGACGAAGGTGTTTTTTTTACAGCATTAGAGAGGAATTAGAGCAGAGTCTCCAAACTGAATAGGCAACTAAGCCTTCATTTAAATTAAACAATTCCAAAATCCTCGATAATATTACTAGAAGAATTTACTAAATTCATATAAAATGGGTTGACATATTACCGTTAATAAAATCAGAAAAAAGTTTAAAAAGTTAAACATGATTCTTTGGGAATATGGAGTAACTAACAGCCGTACAAAGTTTTGAATACATATTTTTACAAATTTTACTTTTAAACGTAAAAAAATGACGGTACTTAATTAAAAACACTTATAACTTGAATCCAGTTGATATTCTTTTTGAATGACGTTTTTTATAATTTCGATATGAACATATTAAAATAAAATATGTTGGACTTTAACAAAAAAAAACCTAAAACAACATTGTACGATGCAATATTGAAACGATTAACTGCACAGAATCGGCAGCCGCCGTAGCTGAGTGTGTAGCGTGTGCGCGCTTCATTCGGTGGGCCCCAGGTTCGAATCCAACTCGGGGCAAGTAACATCCAAAAGTTATAGAAAAAGTTTTTTCTAATAGCGGTCGCCCCTCGGCAGACCTCCGAGTGAATTCCTGCCATGAAAAAACTTCTCACAAAAACATTCGCCGTTCGGATTCGGCGTAAAACTGTAGGTTCCTCAATTTGTGTTACAACATCAAGACGCACACCCCAAATTGTAGGGGAGGTTCGGCCAAAATCGCTTAAGCGGTTATAGCGCCATCTAAGTAAGTAAGTAAGTAACTGCACAGAATCAAAATAAAAAAATTAAATTAGATGAGTTAACAAGTAAGAGAGTTAGATTCATAAGGTTTGCATGTTCGAGGTAATTTCTGGAACCACTAATCCGATGCTGAAATTTCTTCCATTTTTACAAAGTTTCGGTAATTTCGAGTGCCATAGGCTATTTTTGCTTTTATTTAATTTGCTTAAACGTTGGAACAGTGATTCTGGGAACATTGAGATCGATGTTTTTCGATAGGAGAGAACTAAAGGTATTTTAAAAAACTTCATTGCCCAAATACTTTTTTAGGTCTATAGTTGAACATTTCAGCATTTTCTTTTTGTAGAGAATTAAGTTTGCCATTTAAATATTCCACTTTTGTATTTTCAACAGAAATTGTTGAAGATTTGTAAAAATCGCGACTAATCAAAAATCCAAAACGATGGAATGTTCCAATATCAAATTTTGGGTCAACACTGTGAACCCATAATCTACATACATACATATGTACATACTTGTTAAATTTTCGTGCAAATTTTAACGAAAGTTACGATGTGTCGAGTGAAGAAAAATATTTTATGATACAATATTTCATTTTCGAGCATTGATGTGTGAGATTACGTCCCTGCCATAATTCAATTCAACAGCTAGATAGATATCACCATATCATATTACAGCTCATATATTGTAAACATTCTCGTATCTACACATTTTTTAAATACATAACATACATATGTACATACATACATATGTACATATGTACATATGTGTAGCGTGGCCACCCTTTTTTTAATTAGGAGATTGTGCTGCGGCGATAAGGCCAACATTTTCACTCTTCACCCAAAACAAAAAAAAAACAGTTTAAAACCGAACGTAAAATCATTTAATTTCGAAAACATTTCATACACACCACCAACCATACAGACTTTCACGTGCCTCCAAAATCGCCAAAAAAAAAACCAAACGAAAACAACTCACTAAAAATCAATAGTATTAAGTGAAACAATACACTTATGTATGTAGTATCTGCCCACTTCCATCTTCGCTGACCATCAACACTTTCCACATCACGCATCAACATCAACATCAGCGGCAACAACATACAGTGGGAGATATAACTGACAACAACAGCATATACAAATCATTACACATACTCTTGCATACATACATATCTACATATGCACATACGAATGACTGTTGTTGACGGCATTCAGCATTCAACAACCAGCAACAACATAATTTTTTAACCTCAACAAAACCATCAACAAAGACATTACAATCAAATATTGTATACGCTGTGGCTTTTCGATCGTTTCGCGTTGCTCATCTACTATTCTTTCACGCGATGCACACATATGTATGTGTATGTATGTATGTATGTATGTATGTACCTTCTTATATTTGTATTTTTACAACCACGCAGCATTAGCGTCAGCAATAAAAAAGAACATCACTTGCATTGACTATAAATAAGACAACAGGAACATCAACATCATCAACAACTTCAGGTTCGCATCATTAATATAGTTGCTGTTGTTGTTGTTGTCGGAGTTGAAGTTAAAGTTGAAACCTAACCAGCAAACCAACAACATCTTTGTATTTAAAAGTTGCTTTGCACGGCGTCGTTTGCTTCGTTATGAGAGTTGGAGAATGGTTTGGTAGTAAAAATCAGAAGCACTGATGTGAGTAGAAATATATTGTATTTATGTACATATGTATACTATACTCGTACCTACGAAATCCAGCACAAACGCATAAATCCTACATATGTACATACACACATCCCTACATATGTACATCCATACATACATAGCATATGATTCAGCTTTATGTTGCCATATGAATTGGTTTGTTTACTTGTCTGTATGTATTGAATAATATTTCGTGCATCAGGTGACCCATTTAACGTGAGTTGAGTTGGGGTCTCGTTTGTTTACGATTTTATATTTATGCGTTTTATACCTGTTGTTGCTTAAATCGTGGCTTGCACTCGAGTAAAGCGTTTGTGTGTGTGTGTATTCACAAAAAAAGTTGTATGCCCTGCAGAGAATCGGCTCGGCTCATGGTGTATGGATGGAACTCATACAAATGGATCGATGTGATTTTAAGCAGGGATCCAAAATAACTGTTATTCCGAATTTACAAATTGAAAACGTTGCCCGTTGTCCATAAAAGTTATTTTCCAATGTTTAGTTTTATCGTTGCATGATAACAGTTATTGCCCAACATTTATCTGATAAGAGTTATTTCATCTATAACCTTATCTGTAAATTTATCTTTACTTTATCGCTCACTTTCATTTTCATCATTAATGGGAGTTTCTCCATAAACATTTCCATCAATATCCTTATTTTTTAGACAATATAAAAGCAAACGTTGGATAATAACTGTTATGAGGCCACATAAAAAGGAACTTATCCTCTTATTGGCAACGGAAAAATTATTTATCATCCATAGCAGTTATCAGGCAATGTGGGGAGGTAACTCTTATTGGCAACGACACAAATATTTGTAATTCATAACAGTTAACAAACGATTTCTGGCGAAGCTGCGGTGACGAAGAGGAAGTGGAAAGCATCAAACACTAACTGTGCCCTTTTCCCGTCTTCGCCATGAGTCGTAACCAATTCCTAAATGAGTATTTTCTAACTGTTTGGCCGACCTGAGGTCGGCAAGCATTCCTGATGGTCTGTGCTACGTAAGGCGTACTCGGTGGTTCATCTTCTAAGGGAAGGCAGAAGAAAACGTACGGCTCCCACCTGCAGTGTCGCAACGGGCTTTATCAGCCCATGTGTGCATCCGTGGACTTGCAGGGTACCTAACCTAACAGTTATCGGGCAAAGTAAAAAACAATGGTTGGGATATAACTGCCATCGGCGAAATAAAATATACATACTACATATTTCTCATCTAATAACTGTTATCGACTAACGATTTCGCGATAAAACTTATAACTGTTTTATCCAGGGTTGGATTCAACATAAGGGCAACAGGGGCAGCTGCCCAGGGCGGCAAATTTAAAATTAACCTTTTTTTTATTTTTTCCCTACTTTCTTGTATAGCTAAACATTATTTCCACAGGCATCATTTGTCGCTTTTAGTTGTGTATTCAAATAATTGCCTTTACACTGGGCCAAAAATCTTGCAAAAATTAAGTCTTTTTATGTTTTTTTGGCAGGGTTTCAATTTTTACAACATTTCGTGTCGCATATTTTATGGATGGTCCCAAAGAAAATGTCCGGCAATTACCTTCATTCTCTAAACAAACAAAAAAAAAACAAAAAATTAAAGATATTTGAGAATTAAGAGGACGGCAATTGGGCATTTGTCCAGGGCGGCAATTTTGGTAAATCCGGCCTGGTTATATCTATGATTTTAAAATGCAATACAACGGTAAATTTGTCGAACAAATCCATATTTTGTTTTTATCTTGAAGCTAGATAACTGCAAAATTCTGAATACCACATCATGGAAATTACCAACTCGATTGGAAGGAATCCGATGGTACTTTATGCAGTAAATTTGGTCTAATGTCAACGGTAGAAATAATAATTTATTACAGTGCTTCGAGTATTATACCACAAATAGAGGGCAAATAAAGGTTTTTCGCGGGTTGCCAATTCCCACATAAGACGAATGAAATTTCGCTTAGCACTAGTTTTCCGAAAAAAGCTAATGAAACTGAGATCAGAAGATTCAAGGAATAAAACTGATGTGACGCATTCCATTGCTACAGGCATATACGATTGAATGATTTTCTTTTACTAAATTAAATAAAATATTTGCGATTTATATTCTCTCTTGCTTTCGTGATGCTGACAGCTGGCGCCACTCCTATCGACAACTTACATAGTATCCACACTTCTTCCAAGGCAAATTATAAATTCCCGGACACCTCTTTGTAGTGTTGGAAGGTTTGTCTGTGAAAGAAATACTCGTACAGTATGAAAACTATGGTCAGAATATGAAAGACGGGTAACTATTGTGATTTTGCTCTGCATTTCGTGTTCGCGGGGTTCTGTTTATCAAGAATAATGCTGCTTATATAAACCTGAGTCAGACAGTATTTAAATTTAAAAAAGCTGCAGTTTTGAAAGCGATTAACGAGAAGGAATTGGAAATTCACACACCCCAAAGAATTGTTTAGTTCGAGGCAAGCATTTGTCTAATGGTAGGAAAATCCGATTGAATTTGCGCTAATGAAATATTGTTCTTTTTTATTATTTTATATAAGTCTGTATATTGGTTTGTATTATTTTAACAAAAAAAAAAAAATAGCTTTTTCTTTGTTCTCAGCCTCTCTTCTAAAGTGAGAATGGGCTGCGGTTACCCACATATTTTGATCACAATCATAGTGTCACCTCGATTTGGTATCGAAATGATCTACAAGTTAGAAAGAGCAGCTACATCAGAAACCGAAAAATGTATTGAGCCTCTGACAATGATAATTCAAAGAAAATCATGCTTGCCCGCAATCGGCGGTTACACGAGGAGATAAATACGATTAGAAAAAGCTTGGTAAATATATAATCTGATTGGGATGCAATGGCGCTTCACAAAGTTCATTTAAATAATTCCGGCAGGGTACTTACTTATATAAATAAGCATTATATAAGTAGTATATACATACATACATATGTATGCAAATATCCTCTAAGTGGACAAAATGGTTTTATTGATGCTGATGTCGATGTCATCTTTATTGCTTCATATCGCTGGTTTTCAATTGTTAACCTGCTTGTATTATCTTTATTATATTATAGATGAGAGACTAATAAATCAAAAATAGATACATAATTAGACGAAAAACAGAAAGTCGATTTTTTTTACGGGGCGCTGGTACATGTAAATGCTTTTAACATTTATTGAGGTTTTAGACTCGTATCATCAAAATTTATGAGGGAGTTTTAAGGTTATTGAAATTTAAATTGAAACAATAAGTAAATAATTTTCTGTAAGCTATGGGACAAAAACGACATTCAAACCCTTTATGTTCACATAAAATAGTGACTACTCACTAGCGTTACGAAAACAATCGATATGGATTTAAACGCTACATATGTAGTTGACGCAATGCAAGTTGAAACAGCTTCGCAAATCGATGCCACTTAAAACAAAAACTCGGTTCTGGAAACAGTCAATTTTATAACGAAAAATTGTTATCCACTTCTGGTAACCGCGATTCTGACGCAAATTGCATCGCTGTCATCAGTTGGTCGAATAAAAATGCCAAATATTGCATATTTCATGGGGCAATGCATTATGATTTAATTTTTTTTATTGTTTTTTGATCTTCGCAAACGCTAAATATGTTTGCAACATGCGTTCCTAACGCGCTTTTTTTGTGTTTCAGTAAAGAATGTAAACCTCTATTTAATATGCATAAAAATATAAAATGCTTTTCTTATTGAGTTCAATTTTAAATATTTATAATATTTAGAAAACTTTGAAGGATTATTTCAATAAATTGTTATTATTGCACTGGTATCCTAACTCGAAAAAGGGAACTCAGAAGCCACTACTATTTAAATGGGTGGCAATAAAATAGTATTATACTATATTATACACAGTAGGATAAAAAAAATTTAATAAACCTTTTTACATCTTGATTGAAAGTTGAAACATCCATTTTCGATAGGTTAGAAGCATATAGTACATGCTTTACTTACGGTCAAAATTATAGGAGTGAGATATTTCGACATTTGCCCGTCTAGCTCTTTTACCATAAGGTGAATTTTTAGGTTAAGTCGAACGCAAAATGTTCGTAATGTGGTGGAATTTGACCAATAAGTTTCGTTGATATACCTATTTACTCTAAGGTGGGCGATATCATTGGACATTTCCACCATTTATGCTTCCATGTATTTCATTCACAAGCCCAATCTTGTCTATCGAATTTCTGCAAATTACCTTGTATGGTTAATAAATATCGGATTATCTTTGATTTTTGTATTTTGCCATTATATGAGAGGTGTTCATGGTTTTTGTATGATTTTTATAATTTTCGAAATTTTGCATAGTTTTTGAGATGATCGACAGTGGGCGATGCCACACCTATAACCATTTTTTCTATTCCGTGTATTTGCTTGTGGAGCCTCATTCTATATATTAAATTTAAGTAAATTCTCTTTAATAGTTACTTAAATACCGCGTTTTTTATGATTTCTGAAAATTACCGTTATATGAGAGGTGAGCGTGGCTTTGGTACGATTTGTACAATGTCTCGAATTTTGCTTACTTACATCAAATGTGACTTTATTAGTTTTGGAGACATACTTATTTGCTCTTCTTTTGCACCCATTCCATTCAGTATATTTGTTAGTGCATTCCCATCCTTCATATTATTTGAGTGAATTGCCTCTAAAATTGACTTAAATATCCAATGTTTTTTTTTTGATTTTTCAAAACTACCGTTGGCGTTAGTTTTTGTCCAATTTTAACAATTTTCCCAATTTTAACATGAAATGCAAAATTTGACTTGAAATGCAATATGTGTACCAAATTTGTAAGAGTTTGGACAAGTGGTTTCGGAGATATTAATTTTTCTTATAAGGGGAGCGTGGCCCACACACATTTTCCAAAAAAAAAATTGCATACGCATTCTTCTCCCAAACCTAATCAAATATATCTAATTTGAGCAAATTACTTGCTCATATAGTTACAGAAATACCGCGGTCTTTTGATTTCCACAATCCATCGTTGTGTTGGCGTGGTTATAGCTCGATTTGCAATACCAAAGTACCTTGGGTTTACGGCAATGTGTATACCAAGTTTCGTTAAGATAGCTCAATATTTACTCGAGTTATCCGACTGACGGACGGACAGACAGACATGGCTTATTCAAATCGCTATTAATTCTATCTCGGTGGATTTATACTATAACAAACAACCGTTAGGTGAACAAAGTTATAATACCCTGGGCATCACCAGCGCGCTCGGGTATAAAAATGGTTTAGTGCATTGTCATTTTGAGCCGAACCGAACGAATGTTCGCAGTGATTTTCGGTTCGGCTTTGACACTTCAAAACAAAAACGGTTCAGTTCGTGGTTCGATTCGAAGTCCGAAAAGAGCAGGAGTTGGGTTCCAGACTGGTTTGCTGCTCTATGCCAATTTCCTTTGCAAGTTCCGACTACCTAACGAAAATCTGACTACAGATTTGAATTAAAATACATACACTAAAAAGTGCTCTCTGCTTCTCGGGTACAAAAGTTGACCAGAATTTTGATTGCTGTGAGGCCATTTTTACCTTGCTTACGCCAAATCAATCAATTAGTATTAACTTGAGTTGATATTAAATTTTTACATATAGTTTTATTACGAGACATCTTCAAAATTATAACTGGCTCGTTGTGCTTTAACAAATTTGTTATAATTCAGATTACGGTCGCCATATTCGTTGTATGTATGTAAATAAATATTGATTGTTTTTTCGAAAAGCACATCAATCTGAATCTTTGTACGTTTTTTTTTGTGGACCAAAAAAAAAGGCTTTCCCATTTGCTAATCCATCATTTTGTGAAGTTGCCCATTAAAGGAGCAAATTACGCCATTCAACATTTGAGTGGATAAGAACACAACAACAGCAACGACAATAGCAGCAGCAGCAACTCATAAAACAACAAATAACGGTCCAACTAAGTATGCATGTACGTAAGTAAGTAAAGTAAAGTGTAGAGTGCTTTGAACGTAAAACATTTGTTTGTCTTTATCCTTTCTGGCTGGCAATCCACTTCAATTCTTTTCAAGTTTTAATGCAAATTCACTACGAAATGAAAGGGTTAACGCGCCCAAAAAGGCAGCAACGCACAGTGAAAGCAGCACGTCGCGCAGCGCAACCATCTAAGACATAAGACACAACCCGTACTGCAACTAATTTTACATTTTCTGGGGCGGTTTTTTGTATTTTTGATTAATGATTCAAAGTTTGCTTGTTTTTAATTCAGCTACTCCGAAAGGATTCGACGCTGCGCAACGTTTTCTTTTGTTTGCCTGCTTGAGAGCGAGCCAACGCTGAGCGAAGAAGAAAGCGTATAAATAGTAGCTGGCTGGCTCTTAGCGTCCAAGTAATTTTCCCTTTTTTAATTAAAATTCAAAATTATACCCGTTTAGTCTTGCAGGGAGTTGGGTTGGCGGTAAACGCCTAAGGAATCGTGCCGTTAGTGTTGGTCGTTGGTGATTTGGAAGGTTTCCGTTGTTGGTTAGGTTTCTGTTTTGTTTTTTGGTTTTTTTTCGTCTGAATTTTGTCATTTATAAATTGGAAAAGTTTCTTAAACAAAAATTTATCATTTCTTGACACAATATGTAGAGTAGGTACGGGTAGATACAAAAAAATATTCGTTAATGTCCAGCGCAGCAGCCCTTTTATGCCAGCATGCAATAATTATAATTTTTCTTATGCATTTTTTTATTTTTATTTTTTTGCTGCTTTCTTTGTGCCACCACAAACTGACAGTCAAACCGTAATTTTCTTCTTTTGTCCAATTCATCAGCTATCCAATTCAGCGACAGCCAGTCGCGCAGTATACCATCAAACGGCCCAGGACCAGGGGATGTCCTTGCTCCCTTTTTACGTCAAGTACGCCATGTCACTGCACTGTTGTGCTGATTTTGTTTATTTATTTATATGTTCTTCTTTTCGTTTTGCTTCGTTTCGTTTTTGTTTTTTCACTCTCTAAAGTTATTGTTATTGTTGTGCTGCTGCCGCCACTTCTGTACTTGGCGCTGTTGTTGAGACAAACAAATTAAATGGGGATTATCGTAGGCAGCATCACCATTTCTTATGCGCGGTCGTTGCGTTTAAGTATTCGAACGTCCCACATTGTTTGCCTTCGCTTTCAAGTTTTTCTCCTGTACATACCAATGTATGTACATATGTATGTTTGTATATTTATATGTATGTATGTATATCTGGATGTGCATTTACTACGTTTGTTGAGACGTCTGTTTTTGCCATCGTATGGTTGTGTAGAGATTTTTAGGTTTGTGTTTTATTTTTTTCAACTCTTTTTCCTCTCAAAGCCGCCACGTCTGCGTCTTGCTGACCTAGCGTAGTTGATCCTCGTTAAGCGATCTTCACAACTGTTGTTCGACCGCAACGACTTGAATGTTTTATGCGTTGTGTTGCCGTACAACTGCTGCGCCCTCGGAGCATAGCCATAGCCATTGCAAACATCCACGCAGCCGCGCACTGGAAATATATTCTGATTTGTTTTCCGGTAACACTGCTGGCTGTTACCCAGTCATTCTCATGTTAGGGTAGGCAAGGGTTCTTTGCACAAATTGCCGGTTGCCTGCTGGTGTGCCTCGCTTAAAACCACTGCATCCATCTGCTTTTAACAGTAGTTGATTTTTGTTTTTCTTAACTTCTTGTTGTCTTAGGTTCACGTCCTTCATCTGTTTGCTTTATTATTTTTTTAATTTCCCCTTTATTCATTATTGTGTATTTGTAGGGATTTGGATTTTTTTTTTGTTCTGTATTGCTGTATTGCTGTTGTGTTTTTGTGCATTGCATCGATTTCCTGAATGAAAGGGAAACAATGGGAACTTTAAGTGGGTTTGTAGGATCACTTTCGGTTTTCAACAGCCGTGCCTGAGCAGCAGCAGAAGTTGGATGCATTTACAAGAAGTGCGTTGATCGGAGTTAGCCACAAAGTGACTGTCTTCGTTATCCACTCAGATGACCGAGCTACGACGACAGGTTCATAGGAGGCCAAGCAGACACCAGACAGATGTAGATGCAATGCCAGAGACATTGTAAGAGATCCTCAATAGATATGTAGATACATATACATCTACACATGTATGTATGTACATATGTATGTATGTGGCTGAGATGCATATCCGATGTGAAAATCGAACATGTGTTTCGCTGTTGTAAATTACATTGTTGTAAAAAAGGTGAGAGATGATGTAAAAAACATTGATAAATCTGTGGTGGAAAATTACACGAGGGAACTGATGTGGGGGAATGGAATTATATATTGTACAATAGTATATTTGTTTATTTTACCTATTTACATACATACATACATACATAGTAGTAAAACATAGTAGTAATTGTTGTTGTCTGGTTAGTTGTAGCTGTTTGTTTTCGTTCTGCGTAATGTGCGTGTAAATAATTGAATTTCATCCTACAGATGAAGATAAATTGAAGGCGGATACGCTTGAGATAGGTAATGTCTTTAGAGATCGTTGGACTTTAGATTGTTTATAGCTACAAACAAAGTTGTTGCTATATAAATCTTTTTTACTTGTTTATGAAATACATACAAGAGTACATACATACATATGTAACATGCGAAAGAGAGTTATCGATTGGGTATATTCTTCTCATACGCACGAACTGTTTAAAAATTTTTTTTTGAAGCAAATAAATTTAAAAGCATGAACATATTAGAATGTCTCACCCAAAAGAAGTTTCGGGTTTTACATAAATATAAAATGTATTTTGTTTAAAGTCTTCGGTCGAAATATTTTGGAAAAATATTTTCAAAAATTTAGTTTTTTACAAATAAAAATAATTTTTCTAAATATTTGTTTGATATAATACTTTAAGCATAAAGACTCTGCATAAAATATTTCAAAATTTATGCCATTATTTATTTAGCACTTCTTTTAAGCTTTAGCCTTTTTATTATCTGTGTTTTTTTGGTTTTGAAAAAATATTTTTAAAAACTATTTTTATTTAAAAGGTTTGTTTGGAGGTATTTTCTAAATGGTCCTGGTAATACATAGGTATATGAATTCGAAAATCTAATGGTACTGGAACCATATTCCATCATCTATTGTTAAATTTGGTTTGTAGACAACCCAGTTTTGGCTTTAGGGTTACCTTCAAAACTTCGATGCCCAGAGGCCATTTGGTATAAAGATCTGCGGCACTCAGTGAGATATTTTGTGTTCGAGAATGATAGAAAACCAGATTACGACAACGCTGGCAGCGTACACGTCACAGCGTTTGCTGCTAAAGGAATAGCGAGACGAAAAGGAAAGTGATAACTGCGCTTCGGCGTTTTATTTGCACTGCAACTGCTAAAATACAAAGCTCGGCACTTCACATTTATTATTCTGTGTTTAACTTTTTGTGAAAATCACTCTGAAAAATCAACTTTTTAACAGCCATCTGTGACGTCAATCTGTCTAACGAAGCAAGTACGAAGTAACGGAAGTGCTTTTGTCGTCACGTTCTTTTTTCTGCATCGTGCTTTATGTTGTCTACGCATTAGGCCTATCCCCAAATTGTTGCGTCAAGTGTCAACTAACTGTCAAAATTTCTCAAGCCCCTTCAATTTATATGGATCATCCCACAATAAAGCGGCTCCAGCGCCGCGCAAATAGAATTTTCAATTTTTTGACAGTACGTTAATTGAGAACTGAGACAGAAGAGAACAAAAATGAGAGAGATGAAAACAACGCTTGAAGCCACAATTAAGGTACTATAGTTAGCTTAGATCTTTTACGGCCGCTTGACTATCAGAGCAGATGAAGTCCTATACTTTCTGTTAGCCAGCATCTCCGGCTGATTCACAATAGTGGTAAGGAAGCCGGACGGATGTTTCTCGTTCCAGCTCTGTTGATAAGGCTGCTCCGTAAGTTGTTTAAAAATAGCAAACCAATTGTTAGAAATTTTTTCAGCTTCGATTACGTCATTCACAGAGAAAAAGGTTATAGTGAAAAAGATAGTTGTTATATTTAAAAGTCGACGGCTTTCTCTGGGCAAAGTGTAACAAAATGGCGCTCCCAAACTAAAAAAAAAGTTTTCTAGATTGAAGAAACAAAAATTACCTTCGTTTGGAGAACACAGATTTTATTATAATTTAGTTATTATAAATTTTAAAGAAACCGCTACTTAATTGGGGGGAACATATAGCAATTTGAAGAAGATATTACATCGAAATAATGAAAATTTTTGTCGGACACTGTTTTTTTTGCGTACATGTGTTAATTGGCCTCTGAGAGACGCAAAGCAACCAATCCACCACTGAATCAACCTATTCATACATCATTGGGTGCAGTTGCTGTTTTACAATCCCCAAGATAAAAAACTTTTCTGTATTGAAGAGTAACAGTTATCAAAAGATAGAAAAACGGGAATGAAATTTCTCTTAAAAAATATTGACTATTTTTTTTTTAGGAAACAGATTTCATTTTATCTTGGTTTTTATTCATTTTAAAGAAACCTTCTCTCAATCGGGAGAAAATATCGCAATTTCCTCTTGATAGTATTTATTGGACCCTTTCTATTCGTAGTTGTTTTCGTGTAGGAATTATAATAGAAAATCAACCTCATATCTGAACAATCAGTTGCATAGCTGCTATACTCTAAAAAATATAGATGGATAGACTTACGGACATGGCTAAATATAATCAGCTTGTATTCCCGATTATTTTGGTATACTTGGGTCTATCTCTTCTTTTTCTTATACTTAAAAAACATTGGATTAATGCTGGTATTCTGTAAGCAGTCGCTAGTCACTAGTTGAGACTTTTTGGTGGTGAGATCAAATTTGAGACTATTCGGTATTCAGTAAGCCCTCTCACGTCTCTTGTCTCAAAATATAACCACTAATTTGTCAGCTGGTCCTGAGCAGGCCGCAAAACAAGGAGATTGAGGAATGTGTACATTCATTATGCATCTCATGCTGGAACATACCGTCAACTGATGGGCTCTACTGCTTTTCACCATGGCCTTTGGTGAAATTTTTTCAGACTGTGGCTGAATACCGAAATCGTCTCAAGTCACAAAAAATGTATCTAATTGAATGTGTCAAATTTAGTGACTTGAGATGAGACTGAGTTACAGAATACCGGCATATTTTCTGAAATACTTTATCCAAAACTCAAGTTTTTCTCATTATTTGATTTATGCCGGTATTCTGTAACTTGACTATATTTATTTTGCAATATTTTGAGTTATATAATATAAAAGTAAGTTTTCCACATTTAGAGTTATATTTGTGGGTAAATAAATTAATCAACTGTTTGGAAAATTACAAAACCCAAACACCTATGACATTATGAAATGCCGTTTAAATGAAATTTTTATGTGGTATTTGGAGCATACATATATTCGTACTGTATATTGAACAAAAAATTCAGTCAAACATTTTTATTGCCCTAATTGATTCCCGTGAAAAATATTAAACCAAAATATGTATGTATGTATGTAGGTAGTGGAGGCAAATATTTTCATTTTGTTTTAATAAACAATACCTATGTCATGCTCAATCTTGTGCAAATGTTCACTTATCGCTTATTGCATTGAACAATTCGATACTTTGCGACTTGCGAAATTGTTGCAAGTTGCAACACACCGACATCAGCTTCCGATCGCACGGCTACCTACCTTTGCCATTGCTGCCGGTGTTCTGCACGTGTGTGTCTAGTCTAGCGAGAGTCCACCGCGACAGCCAACCAAGCTAGCCAGCAAGCCAGCAGCTGTTAGGCGGTTGAAAACAAGGACAGATTTTTTTCACTTAAACTGCAACGTTGTTGAGTGCCTTTGTTTTCTTTAATTTTTCCTTTATTGAACTGCTTTTGTTTAAATCGTGCGTTCGCTGGCGTAAAACAGACAAAAATAAAAAAAAAAAAAAAACAAACAACGACAAGATGTAGTAAAATGTTAAATATCTTTGCTGTGCAATTTCGATTTTTCCCACAGGGAACTCGATATTTGCGTTGGCCAGTTTGTTGCAATCTAGTAACTGTCGGACGAAATGTCGACTGGCCGACTGACTGACTGATTGAAATTTCGCAATTACTGGCAGATTCGTTGAATTGTAAGAAAAAAGTCTATGAAAAATGTCTAGTGGTCAATAATTGTATTGTTGTAAAAGTATAGTGGATCTCATTGTTGCGTATGTAGGTATGTACTATAGATATATGTATGTATGTATGTACATATGCGCCTTAGTAACTTCTTATATTTATTAATTACGCAAACTTCTGAAACTATTTGAGAAACAGCAATTGAAGCTAATTAAAATTCCTTTAAAAAAAATTTTATAAATATTAATAATATTATGAGATATTTATTTTAACCGATTACTGCCAAATATGGAGGGTTTGATAATTAAATATAAATGCATTTAAGACGGCGACTCATTTATGCTAGGCAATGTGGCCTGATTAGCCTTTTCGAGGTTGGATTTAGCTTTTATTTTTGATCTCAGGCTTCAGATTTCCATTTTTTGCTTTGTGACTTTTTTCTTGTTGTGTTTTTATTTTATTGTATTTAATTATTACTTTTATATTTACTACGTAAAATTTGAGCTTTCGAAAAATGAGGCCAATAATTAGTATAATTTTGATTTCAAACTCCATTATGCTTGTACAATTTTGAGGAATATATATTGCATATTAGTTCAAAGCTAAAACAGAGAAAGTATATTGTAAAAATTATTAACGCTTTCTAATCGAGTTGGTGACTCAATTTCGACAATGCCTACCAAATAATATTAATAAAAATAATTAAATTAAAATTAATTAATATAAATTCATTGAAAGTCACACACTGAAAGAGTGCAGCCTAATTATTCTCCTTCTTGTAATAGTGTCGAAAACTTATAACAATACATTGAAAAAATGTGACCCCTTCGACAGAATTTTGGGCTGAAGTCCGAGAATTCAAAAATTCATTAAACGAAGACTCTTATATTGAGCTTGTCGATTTGGTATGAGAATTTAGCGCCATGTTAATTTTAAGAACTAATCAAAGAAATAGCTTAACAAGTCGTGGCTTAATCTTTATTTGATGTTCTTAATTATCCAAATGTTGTTGCAATTTCGAAATTACTAATGATCTTATCTCTATGGTAAATTTGAAAACCCGTAAACGTTGACTCAAGCTCTTGTGATTAATCAGTTGAAGATGGTATTAGGTGTATCCGATTCGCAACTTCTCTGCTCGCGATGCCTATGCTCTGCTCGCGTTCGACAAATTTGTGTGTACAAGCAACAGCAACGATTGCAAGCTAGATTCGGCGATTGCGAGTACGATGATACCTCGTTAAACTGGTCGAACTCGTTACATTCAATGCTGCAGATATTAGACCAGTTTTGAGCTGCGAATAAATGACGCTTGTCGTTTGGGATGCGCGAACATTACATTGGAATCACTAACAAAAACTGTATTGATGCTAATTTATACCAGATGCTTCTTCAATTAGCCACTCTTTCTAACCTTTTTTATCATGGCAATTGAGCATCACTTTTTTATTCATCCGGTCACACTGGCTTTAGCTATTTAATGTATATATGGGATATTTTGTAGAGGTATAGAGCTTTAAATTTTACCTAGAAGCAGGAAGATAGTTTTATGCCAATGGTGTTCATATATAATTTTTGCAATTATAACTCTAGAGATTCGAGAGCCGAAATTGGGAGCATTCTGTTATGATATCAGCAGTCGGGTATTAAATAATCGCACTTTTAGTTCTTAATAATTCGCATTCCCTGTGAAATGTGCGCCCCGCTTCAACAAAGTTTGTCCATATCGATGCTAGGTTCTGGTATAAAATATTGGTAACATGCGGTCTATCGCAACTCGGAGATAGTCCCCAACCCAAGTGTATACCAAAAAAGGTCCCTTTCAGTTCTCTCCATCTGTAAAACAAATACATATTACGTGACAGCCAAGTTAGTCTCCCAAACTTCACTTCAATCAGAGCAATCTTGCATTCGGAATTGTACTTATTATACAGATCTTTTGAGGAGCGGGAGACGATATCGAATCGAAAGTATCGACATGGCAAGCAAGTATCGCTGTAAAAGAATCGGGTACTCATAAATATCGGATTAAAAAATTTCGATAACCTAATTATCGGTTAAAAATAAAGTTCAGTCGAAATTTCGTATGAAGCATTATAAGTTTACTCTTTGCAGAACCCATTTTCAACTCGGTTCCTTTTCAAATTTATCGTTTTCTTTTCTTAGTATTTAGTAATTTTTCTTCGAAAATTCGTAACGATATTGGGAGCTCAAATACTCGATTCCAAATAATATCATCTCAAAACTATCGAGTAAAAGATATTGGTAACAACTGGCAAACTTATCGATGTGATATCGTATCGTATCGAAATTTGTGACCCTATTTGAAGATGTCTACAAAATTTTGATTTTGATATGCTCCAGTTCATAATAGCAGTTCTCGATCGCGTTATCGTTATCGTTATTCTCCGTCCAGACAAAAATAGCAATATAGCTGAAATTTTGAAGAATATCGAAAGTCGTTCATACTGAGCAGCACTACTTGGCGTCAACAACAAATGTGTGCTCCCTTATGTTACAGCTGTAAGTGGTTTCACGATTCCGTTAATATTTTTCGTTACATGTTAAGTCCATCAAAGGAACCTTCGAAATATTTACCATCAAAGCGGTTTCATCCAAAGCATGGTTGCACTTTTTATTAGTATTGGAGGTGTTGTGTTTGGGGACGCGTTCATATATTAAGCCATTTGTCACTCAGTTTGGAACCAAACCTATAGTTATTGACGTGCGGAGCGGATATATTTCTCGCCGTTTTAATGTTTAAAGTAAGGCCAATATAGCACACCAGTCAATGAGTTTTTGTGTTTGTAACAGTGTCACCATTGAAATAAAAAATTATGTAGTTCGTAAAATGAAGCTAGGCCACGGTAACATTTCTGACCTGAATGTGACATGATTTTCGAAATAAATTTGAACAATAATGTCCCAGCGTGGTTCTGCCGTTAGTCTCTTTATAATAAAATTTCGAACCAAACCGAGCACAACTGAAATTTTCAATGAAAAATTTCAAAAATTTACAGATTCGTAATATTTTCCATAAAAACACAATTATGTATATCCGGAAAATCTCTCATAAAACGAAAGTATTTTGACATTCAAAGTCAGTACCCTTAAAGAACGTAGATTACAAAGAACCTCCATGCCGTTGCGGTTCCTGTGGCAAGAATTTTCGTATAATTTCACCCCACGAGAAACCAATTGGATCTAATCGGATTCTAATAGGAATCAGCTAAAGTCTAATTAGTTCTGGTATGGTGAAATCGGACGAGATTTTCTGTTTGAGAAACGGTGGAAGTGACGCAACTTCTTTGTAATCGACGTTCTTTAGAACTTGCATCGTAGGTCGTTTCCAGAAACCAATTGGATCTAATCAGAGTCTTATATAACTCAGTAAAAGTCAAATTAGTTCTGGTATGGTGAAATCGGACGAGATTTTCAGTTAGATGAGTGGTGGGATGGGATGCATATTCTTTGTAATCTACGTTCTTTGATAATTATCAGGAGTCCAGAGGCGTAATAAAAAATTGTTTGTGGTTGGAAATTGAAGTCATGGACTTGGATGATCTTTGGTTTCTATCCTTTGCGCGCCAATCTCAGAAATCGTGCCTCGTCGAAGTCAATTGGCCACCTCGGAGCTGCGATTTGACGTCGTTAGTCTTTGTTTGTAGAGTGCCATAAAAACCTAAGTTATGCGATGAATCCGTTAACGATTCAGATTCTTAAGGAAAATATTATATATAATATATATATTCGAAAGATAGAACCCGAAATCGTCACCAAGGTGTTGGTCACAGAATGAAATCGAAATTTTTGATCATTGTTTTGATACATATTTGTTTTTGAACATCTTATATGGATCACCCCAAATACTTGATATCAGAATCACTGAAGAAATCTAAACTCCAAGCCTTTGAAGCACCCTAATACATACACACAAAATACGTACATATATATATGTGAATATTGGAGCGGGTCTCCGTGCTGAACTCAATGGGAATGGCAGCACTGAAGAAGCGTATCAAACACGCATGCATGCAAGTCCATACATATAAATGTGTGTGTATGTATGTATGTACGTAGGCGCAAGTATGCTGGAGCAGTTTGAGATGTGAAGTTATTTTGCCACGGCGACAGCGCATACCTCCACTTGTGCATTTTATTTCTCCGCATGAATTGCTGCAGCAGCTCTTCACTTCCACTCCTTCTTGCCTCTCCTGCCCAGCCCACCCCTTAGCAAGCACCTGACAAGCCTGCTCGATTAAGCGCTTTTTACTCTTCCATTGCAATGGATTGCCTACCTCGTCGACATCGCTTGCCTGTTGTGGTCCTTTTGGGGAGCTGCGCATGAAGCTGCTGTTGTTATTGTTGTTATTGTTAATGTTGTCGTTGTTGCTGTTGTACTTGTCTTTTATTATTTTGGTTAGTCTGCGGCGTTCACGTGTTGTCTGTCTGCTGTAAAATTCGCATGCATTTCGGCTTACGATCCGTTGTTTGCCTGGAGCTTGAGTTCATTAAATTGTGCGGCGTAGTGTGCTCCATGGCACCAATATTGGTCCTGAATATTCGTACGCTTTTTTGCAGTGCGCTTACCTACTTTGGTTTTATTTTATTTTTACCATCATTTCTTTTATTTTTTCTTTTTTTGTTTTCCTTCTCTACATTTTTATTGGATGTGTATTTGGCAAATTTGCCCATCTCGACGACTCGTTGCGGTGCGTTGCGTTGCAGTATATTTTTCGCTATTAATTTGTTGTTGATTCTTTCAGCTCAGTTCAGCTGAGTTGTTTGCATTTCGTGCTCTTTACTGTTTTCATTTCTTTTTGTGCTTTTTTTTTATTTTTTTTTTTGTAAACAGAAACAAAAACAAAAAAAAAACAACATGAAGAAGTAAATAATATAAAAATATTTTTCGTCCAAGGTTAAGTTCGTCCCGCTCGCTGACTTTCTGCCGGCAATTGGTGCGTTCCTTGAATTTTTATAATTTCAGAATTTCGATATAATTTCATTTTACTCCGATTTTTTTGTTTGTTTTTTTTTGCGAGTTTCGCTTCTGTTGTTTTTTTTTGCGAGATTCTCAGGAAGCTTCCCTAATATTTTCGACATATGTACATGCAAACATCAAAATGTGTTACTGTGTTGGTATCGGGGAAATTAGTAGGGAGCCAAGAGGTATTTTGTATACTTAGTTCGAGGTATGTCATCAAACAGGCTTTAAACGAACTGGAACTCTGTACTTTGTAAAGTTTAAAGCCCAACAGAAGATACATATGCGTTTAGCGTGCGTGTTATATTTCTTTTCATTTTCCTTCTTAACATATTGCTGTTGTTTTTGTTTTCTGCTTCTGTGAAATCTGTGGTCATCGTTTTTTGCGGTTTTTTTGGTGTTGTGTTGTTCCTGGCGTAGAGTGAAATTACCAAAAATGAACGAAACAAATTGCTATGACAGCAACCGAAAATAATATCAAGGAACTGGTTTTTTTGTTTTTGCTGTTCCTTAATGCGGAGTCACATTTACAATACATGCAACGATCGCATAAACACGTTACGAATCTGCAATGAAAATAACCGCAAACATATGAGCGCTTGTAGATGTTTGGTGTTCCTCATGGTGTTTTCATGTTAATTGTTATTGTTGTTGTTGTTGTTGTTGTCCGCGTCGTTTTTGAATATGAACCCATCCTTAACTAAACTCAACTCAAGCGAGTGATTTATTACGGTTCAAACTAAAAATGATCAAATTTCGTGGCCATCCTCCTCAGCCTCACGAGTTCCGCCCCCCCACCGCGAATGCATTTCTGCTGGGTTCATATGTTATACTATTTTGATATCAAGTACAAAAATTATATGGGATCTGCTTAACTGTTGTTGATGAAGCTGAAATTGAGGATTTCATGTTGACGCTAAAGCATCATTGGGTATGGGAAGCCAATGAAGAGCTGTGAAAAAATTTCGACACAGCACGAAGTAAATAAATTAACTAGTTTTTAAATGGAACAGTTTGTTTTAAATTTCAAAATATCAACAATGTATTTTTTAATAGTTTGGGAAAAAGAAATGCCGATTTTAAATCGAAAATGGTTTAATCGAACCCTTCGGATTAGATTTTTAATCGATATCGTAGTTGCAATTGGATCCGTGAATCGATCCAAAAAATTCAAGAATCGGCATTAGATTTTTCCTGAATTGATGCATATGCAATTTTAAAAAAATTCGAATTTGAGATTGGTACACAGACTGGTGGACAGATCCCACATTCCCAACTTAAGCGATCAAAAACCAAAGCATTCAATAATATGCCTTCGGTCTACAGGGCTGCTCAGGCTGTAGATAGAAAACAAATAGTTGATTTCGAGTTAACTATAGTAATTATTCAAAGACTTATATTATAAAGGTCTTTTCATAATAGTTATCAGCGGTATAAATATTTTTAAGTCTTCAAACCCTTTTATTTTGGGGCTCATGTTATAAAAGTTTTCTCAAAATAATTATCAACAAGTAAACTTTTTGAGGTCTTCAAAGACTTTTTTTTTGAGATTTAAATTATAAAAGTCTTCTGATAATAATTATGAGTCAGAGAAAAAAATAGTTCCTTCCCTGCAGAAATGGTCTTGCTCCTAATTAATATGCAAAGACTTCTAATATAAGTCTCAAAATAAAAGTCTTTGAAAGACGTAAAAAAATTTATCTCACTGATAATTATTATGGAAAGACTTTTATAATATAATTCTGAAAATAATAGTTATTATTGATTTAAAAAATGAAAATCCATTTATAATATAATTTTCAAAATAGTAAATATCGACAACTTAAAAAAAATTGTCTGATTCATAATTATTATCAAAATACCTGTATAATTCTTATCAAAATTAGGATGACTTTTTTAAAACTCAACGGTCAGATAATTATTATTTTGGATCTCTGATATTTTTTGCTTGGAACTAACTATAGTCTGTAATTTTGTGTAATTTTCCAATTTCCTTAGGGACTTATTATTGTAAAGTCATTATGATTTAGACACACTACAACAACAAAAAATTGACGTACACACTGTTTTTGCAATCTGAACGATTCTCATGAAAGTTCAATACATTTTTTGGAAGATTTTCTTGCATCGATTCGAATTCGAAAACCGTTTTTTTTCGGTCAGGCATCTCTATTGTGAACTCGGCAACTAACTCGTATGGGCAGTATTTGCTCTGCAAATCGTTTTGCAAACTGTGGCTCTAAACTTATTTAAACAAAATACCCAAACAGTTCAAATGAGGGTTTCATTTCGATAAATGTGCAGGAAAGCAAGAGAGGACTTTTCGATTCCGAGATTTGTCTTTTTGAAGCTTTTCTATGGTTCAAACGGAGAAGCGATATCGAAGTGTTTTGTCATAAATTTTCTTGTTAGTAGAACTTTATTCTTCTTTTTTCGCCTTACAATCGTTCGTCGTTTAGGGCCGATACCGAAAAACGTCGACAGTCGTATCACTCCTTTGCCAATATGCAACAATTTTTTACACCAAGCATACATACATATGAATGTAGATAGGCCCTTCTGTGTTCTATTGTGTCGTCGGCCCTCTTGCTCTCGTTGTTCGCCAATAAGTGCCGAGTGGAATGTTTTTTAAACCTCAGCTTCAATTAATGCTCACGGAGAATATGGTGTTCAATAGAAAGTATAGTCTCACTCTGGAATTATGGCCTTTGAACAAATATCTATAAGGTAGATCCATAGAAAGATGACCAAAAACACTTTCGAGTTCTTAAAATGCGCTCAAAATTTTCTTAAAAGTGTAATTGAATGAAGTTGCTAATTTTCAACGTATGTGTGCTTTAGTCCTTCCGGTCTTTTTTCAAAGTTCCTTGCAAGATTGATACCATTTAGGAGTATGCAACATCAGAGAAATAGTGTTCGATAGGGAACTCGAATGATTCGGCTGCCAGTAAGCAATTAGCATTTCAATCAACACCGAAAACAGTTAATGTTTTAGTTTTTGATAGTAAATAAATGCTATCGGTATTGTTGTTATATCAAAATATGGCAAATGCGTGAAACTTAATATTTTCTTCGCCTTTTTTGTATCTCATAGATAATCAAGGTGACCTGTGAGCACTCGTCTATCTATGGGCTTTGTGAGCCTCCCTCTAGTGGCTCGATGGGTTGATGTACAAGGCTTTTCATCATTAAATAAACCTATACACGCTGTTCAGTTGTCATGCTTGTTTACAAACTTCATAGTACAACGTTTCCCGTTTGCCATCTTCTTCTTATTTCGATGTTAATTAGATTCATTTTTTCCTCCTCTTCTATGCTGTATTTGTATTTTACTCCTTAATTATTTTATAATAGCAGCAACGAAGCCACTTTTATTTTCTGACGCTTTAAGCAACTCATATAATTTGGCCGTGAGTAAATTTCCCAGATAAACCTTCTCAATAGGCAGAACCGAAAGATCACACACTTCGAGTGCACTCGCACTATCGAAACTATCGACTATCACCCGAAAATAATCGATGTATTCCCAAAAAGGAAACTATCGATATTATCGCTAGTACCATCGATAGTTTTGCAGCTCTATTCGGATGTCCATAGGTTAGGTTAGGTTAAGCGGCACTCCCTTCTTTGACTGACTTAGACTCATGACTCTCTGTGGTATAAAAGTGGGGTTGATAAGAGGTAACTTATCTCTGCTTCCCTAAAACTACCTTGTATTCAGAAGGAACCTCGCCAAGCCTCTAATCTCGATCATCCTAATATCGTAAAGTTCACTAAGGAAATATGTAAGTCACTACCTAGTGCTTTAGCGGTTCTTCTAGCTACTATGTTAGAGCGGGAGAGTAGGTGGTGTAATCCTCCTTCTCCTCCACATTACGACACCTATTCTGTGAAATATGTGACTTCTTCCTTTGGCGAAATTAAGCTCCGGGAGGGCAGTGTAAGTAAAAATAATATATTCCTTTTTTTTTGTAAAGCTGCAGTGAAGGTCCTTTAAAATAGTAATCAGCACTATGGGATACTTCGGTTGAAAAAAAAGAATCCTACATTATTTGGTAAGGTTTATTTAAAATTTATTTAATTAAATAAAAACTTTATCTTTTTGCTGGACGCCTGTGAGATAGAATCGAAAATATTTGCATGCCAGCAAATAAATCTTAAAATCGCATTTATTTTTTAACATAAACACACAGCACACTTGATGCTGCAAAAGCAAAAGTTTGATAAAATTAAATTTGAGATTATTTCATTGGAAGTTTAAATACAGCTCCAGAGAATGTATATACTTACATACATATGTATGTACATTGGCGTTTGGGAGAAAGTGGCATGCATCGCACAAACACAGATATCACTCAGACTAAATAAGCTATAACTTTAGTAAATTGAACCACAGGAGTAAATTTGCCAACGCACCACAGAAGTGCCCACAAAAAAATGTGATGTGAAATAAATACAAAACAAACATCAAAACTTGAAAAATTTGCGAATATATGTTAGTACATATTTACATACATACATACATATATCATATGGGTTCCTACATAAGTGTATTTATTATGTTGCTAAAAATTTTGTTTCAAATGCGGTCATGTGAAAATATTTATGTAAATTTCTAAATTGGCAGTCAGAGACAAATACTCACATTATGTAGTGTGTAAAACTCCTATTCACATACATACAAACATATATTTGTTTTTGTTTGTTTGTATGTAAGTATGCACGTTGGAAAATGTGATGCACGTGCTTGAAAATATATGCGAGTTGGAGATTATACTTAAATTTTTACGTATGTATATGTATGTAAATGTGTTAGTGTGTGTCATGAATGCAAGTGTGCATACAAAAGTTTTCAATTTTGAATGTTGGTTTTGCAAAACCGCCTGTTGCCCTCAGTATTGTTGCATATTGCGGCCGACGCTGTTGGGGTCCGCCGCCAACTCTGTCGCTACTCTAAGTACAAACCACAAAAATTTCTAAGTGCTCCCATGCGTATGCATTTCGGCCAATTTGCATGTGGGTTTAGTGTATTTTGAGTAGCATTAAATGTGAAAACAATTACAATGGCCATTGCATGAGGGTATTATAACTTTGTCCTCGTAACGGAAACGGTTGTTAGTAACACTTGAAAAGTGGTTGCGTATGAAAATAGTAAATACGAGGGTCCATTTCGATGCACAGGAGCGGCTCTGTCACTGTATGGAATGTTGAAAATTTAAGAACAGAATTTTGGTACATACTAAATATGAGTACTATTGTACATAAGTATGTATGTACCTACTAAAGAACTTCAGATTGACATTTAAGTAAAATATTAATATTTAATTTGCCAATCAGCGCTTTGCATATAAGATCTGATTCAGTTGAAATCTAGCAGGTATGTATTAAATTACAAAAAAAAATTAGTTTAATTTTCTTCCTTTCACATATGTATATTTAAATGAAAAATTTACAAAAATTATTAGAATTAATTTCCACACCAAAATACCCGCACTTTTGATGTGACATTCGCCATTAATACTTTCGTTGATTTGCGATACTGCGTTGTGTTCGAAACCGTGCATTTTGTTTGCTTTAATTTGGATTTCATATGAGCCCAATAACGCTCGATCGGTCGCAACTGTGGGAAATTCAGAGGATTGGCATCTTTTGTTACTATGTTGATTGCATTTTGTGTATAAAACTCTTGCGCTTGTTTTTGCACAATGGCCTGCAGCCAAATCTGGCAAAAACAATACAGCTATATTCCCTCAGGGGGAGGTGGGTGTTGGGGTTCAACCCGCTCAGAAATATTCGTATTCTTTTTGAAAGTCCTTAGTACTTCTTTTTCCACTCTTTTTTTTATTTTTAGTGTCTGGTTTTCCGCCAGATCCAAGCTTTATCTAAATACATCTTATTTCTTGACATTTACCAATATATGGACTTTTCGATTTTCAAAATTTTTGCTAACCGGCATTGAGAAATGTTTGGATTTTGAATGAATTTGTCCAACATCACTTTCCTTTACTGAAGCCCTTGCTCTCCATTTCACTTTTTTTGACGGTTGCGCAAATGAAATTTAACTACATATAATAAAAAACAATGACTGCAAAATCAGCATAACAATAGGCAGCTGATCGGGTAGTTGATAAAAAAGTTGTCAACTGAAGCAAATCTTAGTGTGATTCAATTCGGGGTCCTTTTCTTTAGTAAGGATTTGATAACAGATCACACGCATGCTCGCCAAACTGTCACTGTATATGGGTTTAGTATTGTTTGAGATTTCAACATGCAAAAACTTGGCCTGACCCCGCTTCAGCCTTTGAGCTCTTGGAAAGCTTGAAAATGATGTACTGCCTTCGACTAAAATTTTTTGCAATAATGGGGCTAATTTCTCTCTTAACCGCTACATCATTAAACGAAACGAATTGGGCTGAAAAAGAAAGACCAACGCTTTGATATCACTTATAGGCTGGTGGAATCGAAATGCTCGAACACGTCGCAGTATTTTTTTTTTTTTTGAAAAGGAATTTTTAAAGTTAATGTTTTCGAAAATATAATAACGCATTTTCGTAGCTTAATATCCAAATATAGACTCTTCAAAAGCGTTTTAGCTTAATACAAACATACATTTTTCACAACAATCGATCAAAAAAAAAAACAAACGATTCACATGTGGCAAAAAATATCCTAAAATTAACTTTTATCTTTTCCCGAAATTAATTTAAGAACATTTGAAAGAAATATTTCTTCAGAAATAAATAAATAAATAATTATTCTTCTATTCGATGAAAAAGACAGATAAATAGCTAAAAAAAATATCTTGGATCATTTCAAGCTAGAACTGTTTTACAATCCCCCCAAATGGGAAGGACCTTCGCCTAAAAGATATTTTCTAAGTCCATGACATCTCAGTCACCCATTCTTTTTCTGTTTAGAAAAAATTTTTTGATAGTTGCATTTCGATATATACATACATATGTATATAGTATTCGTGTACGATTTTATCGGCCCATTATTTTTGGTTTCTTTGGTTTCTGAGATATCGGTTACAGAACTTGAAATTTTCAAAAATTCATAACTTATTTCCTGCAATGTTTAAATTCTTATATTTTTTTCTTTATTACGACTGGCCGAAATCCAATCTAAATAACTTTTATCAGATGGCGATTGCGCTATTATAATATTTAAAAAAAATAGCCCAAAATGAAGGAAGGAGTGCTGCGGAAAAAATAGATTTTTAGAATTTTTCGTTTTCGACTTTTTGCTTCCAAGGTGAGCTGTGTCGTCTATGCAAAAATATTTATAGATATGTCAATTGATATTTATGTATAAATGTGTGATAAGGAACGAAAAGTCATCATAGAAGAAATGTTTAATCCTGCGCGATTTTGAAAGAACAAGCCTATCACTTTCATTACTTATTTTTTGTTTGCTTTTCATATTTTTTTCTAAAAATTAATCGACTATAATTTATTCCCCTAACTCTATATTATCAAGGTAGCAGCTGTGATAGTTTATAAGAGATCTGCAATATTTTTTAAAGCACCGAAAAATTCGCCTTAATCCACACTCACCTCCCCATAATTCCAAAAATAATTTTGCACGCTTTTGTAATAAAGTTATACTCTCGCACAATACCAACACAGTGCGTATATGCAAAAGTAAACACGGTGAATATTCGATTAAAGTGGTTGGTGCCCCAGCGCCACGTCACACACCTTCTACCGCCCCAAACGCCTCGCCCGGTATGAACTAACAAACTAAGAATACCTAGTATGAGGAAGAGAACCGCCAAATGCCAAATTTGTTTGCCTCATGTCTGTTAGTATTTTCAACTGCAATCCATTTTACCATAACTGAAACATTTTTCGAATTCCGAGTCGCTTTTGCGAATGTGGCATGCAACAATTGAGCATATTTTTTTTTTTAGCAATTTTTAAACTGCGCAAACTCCAACTCCAGCTCTAAGTTTCGGCAATTGCGAAGCCAAAGATTCGCTATAATAGCCGAACAAAGAACGAATTTCACCACTTGAACTGGCTCGAGAGCACCTGTATGAGCTAAATTCCACAGCTAACCAACCGGTTGTGTTAGAGGACAAATGCTTATTGCCACTTGTGGCTGCGTAGCGACAACGCCAAAAGCCCAACCAGCCTAATAGACAGACGGATGGACTGGTTGGTCTTGCTAGTTAGTGCACGAGAATACTTGGCACAAATAAACAACCAAAAAAAAAACAAAAAAGACATACATATATAAATTTAAGTTCGCTTGAGCTCTCCGCCATTGAGTGTTGTGTGCGACTAAATATTTCTCCATGAATGCACTCATCCATTTGGATGTCATGTGTGTGGTGACTTTCAAAGGAAAAATTCGCTCATATGAGCTTATTATGAGTATGGATGTGGGTTTTCGAAAATTCATAACATCTATTCATGTATCCTCACATTCGGTTGTCTATGGGCGAAGACAAGGATGTGTGGAAATTGTGTTTTTTTTTTTTTTTCTTTGGAAATGGATATGGTTTTCATACATGTCTACACCCACTTGTATAAAAGAAAGAGGGTTGCTAAAATTTACATCGTAAGGGTTGACAATATCTACCCAAAATGGAAAATTCCAAACAAAGAATAGCAAGGATGAATATATGTACGTACATACATCAAATCCAGCTCAGAGGCTAAAGCTTTAAACATCAAGTTTATATATTTTTGGTTAATGTATTTCATGTATCGGTTTAAATGTCACAGAACGTTGTCTAGAAAGGATAGACATCATCCACTCTAGTGAAAGTTTTTATAGGCAAACTCCCCATATCAAAAAAAAAATTTGAACATATCAGCATCGAACTCCAGCTTTTTGGTGTGTTGATATTGTATACCATAGATGTGTTATCAGCAACGAAACGAAAAACAACTTGTCTGTGTTCGAAATTGCAGTAGTTCGAAGCTTTCCAGTAGTAGGTACGGGATGGGTTACAAGTGGCTTCCGACTCGATCCCAAAACTATCAGAAAGTATTAAACGAACCCGAAAAAATCGAAATATAGTGCCGATTATATTAAATATGGGTTTACGTCTGTCGGCAAGGAGGAATAACCATTAACTCAATACCTAGAATGTGTTGATAGGCCTATAGTTCTTTTACAAGTTGTAAAGGGGTTTTCAATAGGGACGCTACAAAAGTAGACCGATAGTGACAGCAAAAGACGCCATATTTTTCCCCGCTCTTTTGGCATTTCTCTGCAGTAAGGTTTGCCATTTCATCATGGAAAGATATACGATCCAACAACGAGTCGAAATTATTAAAATTTACTACCGAAATTTGGAGTCAATGGCCTCAACTTTAAAAGCGCTACGTCCAATTTATGGTCGTCGTCATTTCTTTCTGAATGGCTTCGTCAATGTACAGGCAGTAACTAATCCACACGTACTCCATGAGTCAGCATTGCATCCCGAAAAAATTACGGTTTGGTGCGGTTTATGGGCCGGCGGCGTCATTGGGCCATACTTCTTACGTGATGATCAAGACCGGTACGTTACTGTGAATGGGAATCGCTACCGCTCAATGATAACCGAATATTTTTGGCCCGAATTGGATGATATGGACTTGGACAATATGTGGTTCCAACAGGACGGCGCCACAAGCCACACAGCGAATGTCGCAATCGATTTATTGAAAACCAAGTTTGGTGAACGTGTTATCTCACGAAATGGCCCAGCGTTACACTATTTCCTGTGGGGCTACCTCAAGTCTATGGTCTATGCCAACAAGCCAGCGACGATTGATAAACTTCGTACGAATATCAAACGTGAAATTGCAGCAGTATCGGCCGATTTATGCTTGAAAACCGTCGAAAATTGAGTTCAGCGTCTGGACTTCTGCAAGCGTGCTCGTGGTGCCCATGCAAACGAAATCGAGTTCCATACATAATGGCATCGAATGTTTTTTCACAGGAATAAAGAATTTAATTCATATCCCAAACCGTTTTTGTTTTATTTAAAAAAACTTATGTGCGTTCCTAGTGCAAGACCCGATACAAGTTCACATCATGCCATTCAACATTAGATTTTTTTGCTATTAGAAAAAATCTGTGGTGATAACTTTTACAACTTTGAAAAATTGTTGCCCTTCATTAATATTCTATAATAGAAGCTGACCTTAAGCTCAACAAAATTACACAAAGTTTTGAAAGATTTTACTTTGATCACTTTACATAAAAATGTAGCTATTGATATTTCTACTTTGTGCGCTACAAGTAAGGTTTTATACTCCACCATGGACTAATAGACCATGGAGGTACTACGATTGGAAAAAGAAGCCCGACAGCTGGAAAAGGTTGGTAGCGACTGCTATAGTATAAGTAGATAAAAGTGCCGAGTTATTTGTATATTTGTATTATGGAAGAAGACTATCCATATGTTTATATAACAGTACTTAATTTTTTCGAGCTAGTACTGACCCTTATTTTGCATTCATTAGTTTCAGGATAATTGGATTCAAGTGGATAATTACGGAAACAATACCGGTAAGTTTAAAAAGTTATAGAGAAAAATAGAAGATACATCCTAGTAAGAGTATTAAGGATAATCACGAATTGAAGATACAGAACAGAAACCGAACAAAACTTATTCAGAAAAGTTTCACAAGAAAAGCATGCAAATCAATAATAAACAAGTTCTTCTGTAAGAAGAGTGATTTTTAGGTAACTCGTTGACGACCAGTTGAAGTTAGCTCCACTCTCAAGGGTAACACTTAATAACATGGCAAACTTAAAAAAAAAAACGTACTGCCGACGAATTGAGATAATGGTTTTATCTTATAAATAATAAATACTTTGCATACAAAGCTATCTGCTATTCTGAATCGAAGTAGAACTATCAGCTACTCATTTCAGGGTACAAGACACACATCAGAAATTGTAGAAGAAGTTCGGCCAAACAGCGAGCTGTGTATATGATGTAATGTCGAATTAGTTTTGTTATTACTATTATTGAAATGAAAGAAAAAATGTCTGAAAATAAAATAAAATATAAAAAATAAAATAAGATAGAATAAAACAATATAAAGCAAAGAGTACAAAGAATAATCTGAAAAAGTAAAATAAATTAAGAAAAATGAAAGGGAATAGAATACTTAAGGTAGAATAAAACAAATTAAATAATGAAAAAATAAAAATTAATAAAATGAAATGATAAATATATTTATAATATACTATATATTTATTATTTTTTAAATATGATAACTAATCGATTTATTAGTTCTGCATTTCGAATTTTATTTTTAAATACTATCAATATCTAAAATATTAGTAATTTTCAGATACTCTCTCCAATTCATTTTACATGTCTCTGCCAGTTTTGAAAATATCAAATTCAGATCTAGCAGTGGCTCTGGTTTTAGGCGTATCACAGGACACCCAAAATTGCCGGGTAATCCTATACGATCCTGTACGGTTCCACCTCTGCTTTTGAGTAGTAAAATTCGGCAATTCTGCTTTTGAACTCTCTGAGCGAGGCACCCATGTCCATCACGTGAGACACGCTCAATGCTGAGCCACATCTCTCAGTTCAGTTCATCCACTGTTACCGTAAATTTCCCTGTGTCAGAAATCGAGGCCAGCTCCCTTCTACACTCATCGACTAGTTGGGATCTGACCATGGTGAAAGACAGTACCTGAATACCCGCCTGGGTATTTGAGAATACATTTACCTTCAATCTTGCGGGAGCATTTTGATTTATGCATCTGACTCCCTCCTTTATTGCCGACGTGTCGGCCTGAAAAACGCTTGCATCCGGCAGACGGGGGTATAATTTTTGGTTATATTAATCAATGAAAATCCCAGCTCCGACCCCGCATTCCATCTTTGACCATTCCGTACAGATAGTTAAGGTCTCCAATAGTTGACCTATCCATGCGGCTTGGGAATTTCGTACGGGGTATGTGGTTAACCTACGTCTTTGTCAGGATGTTGTCAGAGGGCAGCGTCTTAACCTCAAGCGGAAGTGCGTTGAGAATGAAGTTATGCCCGAATGTCCGTTCGTTCCAGAACCCCAAGGCACGCATTATGATAGCGCTGTTAGCAGCTAATTTTTCGATAAAGATATCTATCGGAAATAAATCAAACATAACGTTCAACTTATCCATTGAACATGATCTCATCGCACCCGCTTGGTCAGCGACGGCTGTCCTTTGAATTCTACATGGTTTATTAGCAACGTAATCCTTAGTAAGAGCTTGCCAATAGACCAGCGCCCCATAAGAAAGTAAAGGTCGGACTATAACTGTGTACATCCAGTGTGCCATGTTTGGTTTTAATCCCCATCTAGGATTATTTTAGTTGCAAAGAGAGCCACTGAGGCCTCCCTGGCTCGCTCTTCTATATTCTGTCTCCAATTAAGTTTGGGATCCAGGATATGGACATATATATCGCCATATTGGTATATAGATTCTGCGATAGATAGCGGGAAGAATTACAGAATCGCGCATTTTTCAGATGACACTTGCATTCAAAATGGCAGGCATGGGCTTGTTCGATCATAGTACAAATAAGTGGGTGTGGGCTATATAAGTGGAGTACCGTATTAATTAGTAGCCGTGTTTTTGTAACGCTAGCGATAAAGCCCCAGTGTTAGCTGTAACTCAGGTTTTACTTGAGCAAATAACTCAATAAGAGGACATATTTTCGAGTACATTCATGCACACACATGCATACAATATGCACATACATATATTTCACATCATGGTATTATAAACACACAATCTGTTGCCTCACTACCATCACACATTTATCGGACTTTATATATCACATGCATACAAAGAAATGCATGTAGTATTAGCTTCCAATATCCGCCAATAATCCTTTGTATTTTTGCTCATTTGTTGCCATACCAACACAAACTGGCGATATCCTTTTGCTCACCTGCAACACCGAACAAAACAATGGAATTCCGTACAACTAAGCCATGCAACGACTTCAACAACGTCAACCAAGTGAGAACAGCTCAGTCATGCAGCGAATTGGTCTCACCAATCCTGAGCACCTTTCCGATTGAAGTGTGGTGTAATTTGCTGTACGTACAACAACGGTGATGGTTGTTGTTTCAACGGCGCCAGCGAAGGTGGCGGTGGCTGTGACGATGGTGGTGGTGGTGGTTTGTTTGTGGCACAAATTTTGCGACTGCAGTGCGAATCGGCCAACTAACCGATCGGATGTTTGAATCATTTCAGTTCGAACATTACGACTGGCAACAGCCAGGCGGCACAAACAGCAACAACAACAACGCACGTAACTAAATAAAGTTTATAAATGGAAATGTTGTATTTTCAGTCACCAAAAATTTAAGCTCTAAAAATCGCTTGGTTTAGCAAAATTTCGCCATACCTCCAGAGCAACTTGAATGCAGACAGCGCACTTTGTTTGTGAATATCTATTGCTCCTAAAGCACAAACGCAATTGGTGACGGTGTTAGAGTGGCCCGAAGGACGTCACAGCAAGAGCGAGCTGCAGTTAGTTTGAGTTTGGTAGCCAAACAACCATAGCGGCAAAGGCAAAGCCAAAGGTAATGGCAACGGCAAAGTTAACTTAAATGCTCCATTCATTGCCATGCCGCGCAACTTGTAAGTTATAGAAAAAATTTTGTGCGCTGTGACTTTTCCATTCAGTTTTCGTTTGGAATATATTCGTTTGCAATTTTGAATGTAGACAAAGCTCGATTGGCTTTTCGACTTTGCTTTGGAGTGCTTTTGAATGAATAGACTCACACAAAACTATTCGATATGGTTCGTTCGGCATCTCAAATGTTCCATCCGTTTCACAACATTGCAAACTTACACATATCCACATGCATAGTTTACTTACATACATTTGTACATATATGTATATGTATATTCGTATATCGTAAAGTTTGGCATGCACTCATACAACAACATCTATGTATTTATGCAAGGTGATGCATACGTGTGAAGTGAAGTGAGTGGAGCGAAGTGGAGTATAAGACAAAGTGGTCGGTCGTCAGGCGCGTTAGTTAGTGTCGCATTCGCAATTTGGCTTTTGCATCGAATGGCGGCGTCGACGGCGTCACAAGCATAACTGCAACTGCAACTGCCACAGCTGTCATAGCAGCCATTGCAAGTGCAACTGAAAATTTGCAAATTTACTTTCGCATTTACAATAACATCGCAGTTAAAACATTAAGTGTTGTGTAATTGTCGTGTCAAACTCGCTTGATTCAATATTACACTTTTTTCGTTCAGTTCCTAAAAATTTAATTTACGTGATGTTTACTTACTCGCCGTCCGTGAGTGCAACGCGGTGCCGCTTTGTATGCAACTAACTAACTAATGACAAGCGACAAGTTCAAATTTTTTTTATGCACCAAAAAGAGTTAAGCATTTAAGTTTCAATCAAAAACCAGATGAAATGCTAAAACTATAAAACGTTTAATAAATAATTTAATGTGATTAGTGACAATTCGCAGTTCATTAATTTTGAATTAGAATTAACATAAATGCAATTATGCTGAAAATAATTAAACACAAATTGAGTGACGAATTATTTAAGTTGTGGTGAACTGAAGTGACGTTGCCATTCTAGTTTCTAGTGCACCTCATCTAGTCTAGCGAAACTAAAAACGCCGGCGGCACTTCAAAGGCGAACTCTACATAAATGGTTGGTGTAAAGCTCTATCAAATCTAAATTAAAGGAAGTGCAAAATTTATTCGGATTTACAAAAGGCTTTGCAATAAGGTGAGTGATATATCGCGTACTATAAATGGAAAATAAGACAGAATAAAATTAAGTGCAGCATGTTAAAAAGTGACCGTAGTATAATAGGGCAGCGAGCGTTATTTTAAAAAAACATGTGGGAAAAATTATAACTCTTTTTTACATTTTTCATTATAGCAGCACGCTTTGAAGCTAAATGTAATGTAGAATTACTGAAAACTAATGTATCTTAGCATAATGTTGGTTTAAAAATAGAAATTAAATTAAAAAATTATCGAAGGATAAATTGTTTGATTGCGAAAAAAAAATTAGTTAAAGTCTTTCATATCCCCTCTTGTTATTGTCAGTTTGTTTTCGCCATGATCAACTATATGGTACGTACTTTTTAACAATTTTCGACTCTTTATGTGTTTTATAATTTTTTTAAATAAAATAACTGTTAATTTTACAACAAAAACCGTTCAAATTCAATGTTCTAACTCTTAGGTGCAAAATTTAATAAAATGCTACATATTTGCAAACTTTTTAATCCGGATTTCTAGAAAATTTTAGGGTATCCTGTTTTATAACTCATTCAAATCTAGTATATATTAAAGTTTTTTCCATATAAAAAAAAATTGTACATTCGTCGCTATGTAGAGAAAATTAGCACCACCGTCGGCAACAAAAATAATCAAAAACCAAAACACTTTAATTGAATGGGCTATAAAAGTACATAACCAATAAATCTAATTTATGATTAAAAAGTTAAAAATATTTATAACAATTTATTGTGCTTTATTCAAATCTGCGCAGTTTCAACGATTTAATTTGAACCTTTTTTGTTGTAGAAATTACCAAAAAATTAGTAAGTTAAAAATGAAGAGACGAAACTTGTCAAAATGCCCCTGTAGTGTAGTTATGATATTCACTATATATAAGAATGCACCTGTCTTTACATAAATTCTCTATTGAGGACTTTTATAAACGACAAATTTAAAAGTTTTCAGGAGTAGAAAAAAAGTATAGTCATTTGATTTGGTTTTTAATTCTTTCGGAGTAGAAATCATCAAGAGAGTTATCTGTGAACGAAAGTATATTAATAATAAAAAAAAAAAAGGATTTCCAAATTTGAATAATGAAAACACGTCTTGCATTCAAAGCTCATTTTTCCATTATGTGTGGCATCGTCGTACAATAAATGTAGTAGTACTGCTATTTAAATTGACTCAAGAAACGATTAACGGATTTCAATCA
Organism: Anomoia purmunda; assembly: GCA_951828415.1. NCBI lineage: Eukaryota > Metazoa > Arthropoda > Insecta > Diptera > Tephritidae > Anomoia > Anomoia purmunda. The sequence continues at coordinate 25,291,221 of OX639996.1, read as the reverse complement.
AATTTAGGCAGTACCTTCCTTAGACCTGTGGCAGGGACATAAGTTATATTTTAATCCGTTAGGTGGCGCTGGAGGCGAGTTATTCAGAAAATCTATATTTATAATCCGATTTTTATAAAATTGGAAACGTCTAATATTTTTTTAACAAATCTATCCGCTAGGTGGCGCGTGAGTAGTGATATTCAGAAAATCTGTATTTATGGTCCGATATTAATGATATTAGAAAAGTAAGGTGCTTGTGCGATAATCCGATTTGGATGACATTGAAAACATACATAGTTATGTATACTGTATATACTTACATACTATATTTGCAAAAAAAAAATATTTAAAAAAAATGTATCAAAATCCATTGATGGTTCGACTGAATTCAAATCTATTCGTTATAAAGATGTCCCTTAAGTTAGCTGCAGCTATTTGTGGCAGTTATTCCTTTAAAATTATATCAAAAAACAATGACACTGTTTTATGTGGAAACGAAATAAGCAAATACGGGTATCAACTAGTTTTAATATAAAGAGGAAGATAGTTGAATTAACTTGGGCTTTATTTTTTATTTATTTTTATTTTTTTTTTCAAATAAAAGGTTAGAATAAAGATAATATTCATTTATGCAAATATACGGTTCTTTCAATTCGATTAAAAAGTATATGAAATTTGACAACCATTTGATAAAAGTTAGAGAAATGCTTTAGAATAGCTTCTAATTTGAAGTTTCCGCATTGTAGAGAACAACCGCAGTAGAATTTCCCATGAATACAACACCAAAATTGATTTTGGCAGCTCTTTCGCGTACAACGTTTTTCCACATTGTCGTTTCGGGAATATTTTTAAAGTCCCACATTTCTTCCTGAATATTTTTCCCCACAATTTGGTAGCCTCTTATTTATCACATCTTTTCGAATTTCAAAATTTTTCAAATCGCTAGACTGTAATACAATTCTTATTATTTACATGTAATATTAATCTATTATATATTTAATTATTTATATTAGCAAACTAAAGTCTGATGAAAATGTTTCTCTAACTTTTCGTAGACAAAAAATTTCCATATTTTACGAAAACCTTTGAAATTACCAATTTTTTTTTTTTAATTTTGTATCGTAATTGATATATGGAGAAAGTTCAATTCGAATAATAGCTTAAAAGTGATATTGTTTAGAAATTTTGGTTACTAGGCTCAGTTACACCTACAAATTTTTCCAGAAAACCCTATTTTTAAAATCAGTGGAAAATATTTCTCAGAAAAAATGCAACGATATTACTGTAGACGGGTTTTTTTTAAAATTACATTTAACTTTGTAAGTAAATTAAGCTTAACATTTATTCTCGAGCTATACTGTATATTACTCAGATAAAGCTACATCTAGGCGAATTCCAAGCCAAAATGTGAATCTATTTTGTTTTTTGATTTCTACGTAGCGACTGTCAAAGTCATTTGCTTCCTTCAACTATAAAGTATGAAACATCTAATTCACACTGCAGTGAAAACAACTAGAACGAAATTCTTTTTATTTGAAATTATTTTTTATTTTTCATTTTGTCTAAAACAGACTTAGACATTTTTTTAGGATTAGTTTTAATCAATGGGTAAAAATGTTGCTTCGAATAACTCTTACTAAGCGACACAAAGATACAAATAGCTCTTACTAGGAAAGGAAAAAAAATAAGAGGTGACTTATAACAATTAAAAAAAAAACTTTATTCAAATAGATGTCCTGCTGTAGAAAAAAATATATATTTAAAATCCGACTCCATTAAATCCCACACATGTCAACCAATTCTTGAAACTCTTTTATTTACATCAGGAACCGTAACGGTTATAATTTTTATAAAACAAAATCACTTTTTATCGTTTTTTCTTGTGTTTTATTTTTTGTTCGGAAGATAATTGATATATCTTGAGTTTTATTTATTGCTTTAGCTTCTGAGCAAAAAATTAAACTCAACAAATGTGTGCGTCCACGTGAAAAGGGCCCACTTTGGCGGTATTGGAGTTATGCATATAGGCGTCTTCCTGGTTGATTTCCGAACATTTTGGGACAAATTAGACCATCCTAACTGAAGAATTGAGGGAAATATAAAACTTTGAAGGTGAATATCCGAAAAATGACTAATTGAGAAAAATCAATTTGAAGTTGAAAGTTGTCCCTTGTGGGCCCTTTTCTTTTTTTTCAAAAACTAAAATTAATAACATCTATTATACCTAGGAAGCTAAATTTGGCGTCATTCGACGCGTAAATGTATATAGTTTCATAATAAACCATAATAAAAAATTACGAAATTCGATCCATGTATCGAAAAATCTATATATCTCGGAAATTAGATGCGACAAAGTGGGCCCTTTTCACGTGGACGCACACAAATAATGATTAGTTTCTGAGCAAAAAATAAAACTAAAAACATAACGATTATTTTTTCAGCAAAATCACTCAAAAACAAAACACGATTACATTTAATTTTTTTTTGTACATAAAACTCAAAAAATCTAAATGAGTGTCGCGTGAGGTAGGTAGTCCTTATTACAAGGAGTAAGTTGCTTTAATCTTAACACATGTAGCATTTCGCTTTCGGCATAATTTTTGGTGGCGAAATTTGAACAATAATCGTTCTCTGGTGATTTTAAATACTGTAATAATAATGTAGTAAAAGCCCTGTAAATCAGAACAAATTGTAGCGGATTTTTCTATGATTTTTTCCAATACGAAGCCCCTCTTATTACGACTCAAAATGTCTTCAATAAAACTAAGAAAACAATCAGTAAAATTAAAATGAAAACCTTTCAATGTAATTAAGAACGTGACCTGTAGAATTAAGTCGAAAACCCTTTCAATTAAATCTAGTAGATAGACTGTAAAACTAAGATGAGAATCATTTCAATATAATTAAGAAGAATTGTGACTTCCATTAGAATATCCTCTTAATTTTAATACCACCATTGGTACCTAAATTTTTTTAAGTACATTATTTTCTAAAAATACACATTCCATTTTAATATAAAGGCACAAGAAAGACAACGAAAGAAAAAAAGAGCCCAACATCAACCTTTATTTTTGAAAACAATTAAATATAACTTTATTCATTGAAAACTTTTCATTTTGAAAATATAAAAACTCCTAAGAACAACCATGACATAATAAAGAAGATAATTCCATTGTCATTTTTTGGATGTCGTATTAACTACCTGGCAATTAAGCAGATTATGACTTTTTTTGATTTTGTTTGAAGTTAAACAAAAAATAAAAGGAAATAATATAATATTAACTGCTTGTTTAAATGCAAAGCATCTATGCAAAGGATTTTTCAATTCCCAGTTATTTCGCATATTCGGAAGAAGCCGCTGCTGACATGACCATACTATTTTTAAAAGATAAACGGCGTTTTGAATGCAGACCATCTGTTGGAAATAGTTTAAATTTTACGTCGCTAATTTACTTTCAGAAGGGGGAGTTACTGAGATATTTTATGCTTTTTAGAACAGGTAATAAAACGTTTGCCATAATTAATTGGGATCTATTAACAGCGGACCCTAATTACATGCAAAAATTAATATTAAACACACACCTAAATTTAGATGGGAAAATTCTAAATCTGTGTTTTAAATAAAACTTTTCCAGAATAGGCGATAACATACTATACATATATAACAAAATTGCAAATGTCAGAAAATAATTTTTTTAATAGCAGCATAACAGATTGAATGAAGGAACTTCTGTTCCTATTATTATTATCTCAAAGAATCTGTTATAAAAACCATTTCATTTGAAAAATATGGGTTAATTGCAACTAAAAAAAATTTCGAACAACAAAAAAAACTCCGAAAAGCCGGCAAAATATTAAACATCTTCAGCTATCCGTTTAAAAGTTTTATAAAAAATTATTTGAATTAATTTTGAAAACAAAGCTTTTTCATTAATAAGTTTTCGAATTGCATAAAATCCACCATTTTGTAAATAATACCCAATATGCGATTAAAAATGACGCTCCTAAAAATATTCGAAAAAATTTGAAACGGATCACTTTTTTCGACAATAATGAGGTTGCCGTCGAGCTTTTAACAGAGCTTTGGTAAAGTGAAGCGATCACCTCCACGAGATTAAAGACCAAACAAGCCAAGCATTTTGTTGTTGTACTAGAAGCTCCAAAAGCTATTTTGATTTTAAATTTCAATAAATTCATAAAATTCAAAGAAAATGTAGCCCGGGTTACTGGATTTATTTGATGCGGGACAATGTCTGTGTTAACAAATTACAGATTTCTCTCTGAGCTACTTATCTCTTTATTTATAAATTTAACTCCGGATTTCTCGCAAGTGGGCCTAAAAAAATAATCAAAAAAATAAAAAGTTGTCCTAATTAATAAATTCAATATGATTCAAGTACTTTATATGAGTTTTAGCATAATAACAAGGATATTTCTTCTTACAATTGAATATCTTCGGAGAAAATTCCATAAAAGTTAATAACGAAGAATCTGTCTCCATATTTCCAGCCGTTATATTTTTCAATAGATTTTAAAAGAAATTCAAATTAAAATTAAGAATAAGCAAAAATTTCTTCAATAATGTTCCCTCTCGCTCTCCTTAGCCTACAACCTTTTTTTTTTAGACGTCGATCTCTTGGTGCTTGCTTACGTGCTGCATTTGTATGAAATTTAAATTTGAAACATTGTTGAAAATCAACAACAAATAATCGTGCAAATTGCTCATTGCGATTGACATTAATCTCGTGCCGCCTATTTTCGATTCATCCAAGCACATTTACACTATATATATATAACATTTATATGTATGTACATATATAGTAAATATATTCGCCGCCCTATGACTCACTTTTCCCGCAACTTCATTTTTCTAACTCTGGATAAGCCACACATACATACCTACATGCGTTTAAATATATTTAATGCCGTTCGTGTGACAAATAACTCATGTTCGTTTACTTTTATAGTTTCTTTGTTACTTAACGCAATTCACAGTGCAAATGCCAATAAAGAATAAAAAGTGCAACTCAACTCCAGTCGTCGCAAATCCCTTTATGGACGACATGAACTACAAACACACATACATGCATACATCTCGGGCATATGGGCATATGTGGAGTCGCACGCGCATGGTACTAGCGTTGTAGGGGCCCGACCCGAGCTGAGTCAGCCATTCAGCCAGCCACGCAGCCATTCAGCCAGCCAGCCAAGCCAGCCAAGCCAACCAACGAAAGGCGGCTTCAGGAAGTGGCAGCGTCGAAGGAGTGGCGCGAAGGGCATACTGTAAAACGGATAAGCCGGAAAGCAGCACAGATCCCAAATTAATGCAATAATTGAAGCCAATTTAATGTAATTTTGCTCAATTTTGTATTTGTTGTTATTTGCCTGGTTTTGAATGACGTTGTTGTTGTGCCGCAGTTGTCGTTGGTCGTTTTGGTATTACAAACATTTACTGTTGTTATTTTTATGGTTACGGCTGTTGTTCCTGTTTGTGTTGTTGATGTGAGCGTTAAATGTTTGTTGTGGTTGTTGCCTTGCTAAACTTTACTTTTTACTTGACTTCATTTTGCTGGTTTAGTTCACAGTTTTCGTTGGCAGTTAAGTAGTTGTTGTTTGAACTATTATCGCATTTGTTGGAACTTTGGTCTCATGTGCCCAGACGTGGCCTTACTTAAACATTTGTTTTGTCTACCTACCTAACTTTGTTTAGCATACTTGTTGTTGTTGTTGTTTACGTATGCACATAATGTACATATGTACATATGTACGTTTGTTTGTATGTGCAAACGTTTGTGTGCGTCACTAAGGTGTGCACGAAGTAAATATTGTGGCATGGTTTTATCACCTCATTCCCCAATTCCCGCTTTGCCATCCCATTAGTATTGGGTAACACCTTCTGCATCCAACCTTTGGATTTTATCTAATGAAAACACGTATGACTTCGAGTCATTGCCGATTAAGCAATGAATTCGATTCGAGTATAGGAAAATAGTCAGTGGGAGTGATTGCAGTTTTACTTTCGTGCATTTGACTTTGACGTTTTTGTTTTTGAGCTACTATCTCTATTTCTTAGTTTAATAAATAAAATATTTTAATTAAAGTTGTTAGCAATACTTCATATTTTTTTTTTATAAAAAAAAAAGAATCTCAGAAATATGTAAGTACCTTTGAGATAATTAGGAGTATAACATGAAATTATATTTTTTGGTTAGTTATATAAAATCAGTGGTATATATCGTATCTAACATCACTAAGAGTCTTAACTGACACATGGCAAACATTACCTAGAGTTTTTAATGACAAAGCCAGATGTTGGAAAATTAAAAAAAAAATTTGAAAACAGATTAAAATTTATGTTGGTGAAGTTATTTATAAAATTGTGCAATCTATACTTTGTAAATATTTTCTGCAGTTATTGATGTTCTTCTTCTTCTTTCTGTCATCTACTACACCTGCGCGCCATCTGGTTTGATTTCTAGCAATGGCTTTGATCTACTACCCAGCTTGAATCGAGTTGCTTCGGCTTCCGCACGACTGCTCTTCGGCCTGTTTCTGTCCATTAGGTGGTTCCTGTCTTATTTGTGTCCTATTTGTGCAAAGTGTGGGTATCAATGTTAGTTTTATTAAACAACTCCTCCTTTGAGATTAGGCCGAAAAATTTAGCGTATTATTCTAAGACATCGGCTTACGAAAACTTACAGATGTCTATTTATTGAAATGGTGACTTTCCAGAGGAATCGAGAGCTCATGGAGCTGAAAAGTTTAATTCTTAAACTTTAAATTATGCATAGTTGAAAGATTTGTGTATCCTTAATTAAAGGCTGCAGTATATTGAGTTCATCGGATATATTTTTGCAGAACATTTTAAGCCATTAATACCCTTCGTAAAATGTCGTTTTGATCTTACATCGAGAAACCCCCTCTAAAACCAAATTTGAAAAGATGTTAGGGGGGTTCAATGTTCTAGAGAAAAAAGGAAGATCTTCTTACTCCGATTCCCAAAGAGAACCACCTATTAAGTATCTACCACCTTGGCCACTTAGGATCTTTGATAGTTGCAGAAAAGCTCTGTAATCGCATTTTGTCAATCGTAGTTGCTTTCTTCAAATTTATGTAGCTTCCGACGATGACCGTAAATAGTTGATATATTGAGGAAACAGTGAGCCGTTTTCGAAAAGTCTTCATTAATAGGAGTGCTTGTATCCCTAGGATTCCAATACGTAACTATTTTTGAAAAATCCCGGTCAGGGGACTAAATATGTGGCGTTGTACAGTAGCATTTAAGAATTGATCTCAGCCGTAGCTTTAAAGATTGTCATTTTAAGGTCACAACATGTTTGAAGAAACGTTTAAGTAAACAAAAAGACTTAATAGAATTTATACAAGGCGATGCTATATGATAGCCAGAGACAGTCCGCTAGCAGATTCGAGGAAAGACACATAATAGTATCGGAGTAACTCAGGGGAAAATCTTAGAGGTTTTAATTCAAGGAGAAAGGTAGCAGTTATATGAAAATAATGATTTGGAGCATTATATTTCATACGCAAAGTGTCCCCCTCCGCGGTGGTCGGTTTGGTAGTGAGCTAAAGTGAGAAGGTGAGCCTAGTGCGGTCACTCCGACGTTTTTGGGTTAAGAGATCACCAGGGTCTTGCGCCGTCAGTTCACCTGCAGCAGCGGCTACGGGCTCGGCGTCCGACTTGAAGCTCACCATAGAAACGTGCCGTTTCAAATAACCGGATGCAAGGTTCGGTTTTAAAATAATATCACCAATTAAAAATTTCAACAAACCTCGGATGGAAGATATAATAATTTTACCAAATGGTATCATAACATTCAATATTCATCTATAAAATATTCCAGGCAGTTTGCTACCGTCTTTGTAATATTCACTGATCGACAGATTTAGGCAAAGCTTTTTCTGTTTCTTTACATTCATTATTAAACTTATGTAAAATGCAGTTTCAAGAATTTGAATAACATATTTCAGGAACTAATAAACTGATCTTTCTCAAAGGATCATGTTTTGTATAATCCTGCTGTTTGCTGAGACCGATTAAGTAAAGATTTCTTCAAAATTAATAAAAATCTAAATATAATTGAATGAGGGTTCTCCAAAGGTAGTAAATATTTATACAGCGCTAATTTATTCTCAATTTTCTATATCAATCCAGACAATTTTTCTGTGAGTGTAACTATTTCTCCAATTAAATATGTTTTTGATTATATTAAAATCTAGCTATAAACTTTATATAAAGAAACTTGGGTGCAACTTAAAGAAATATAAGATTATCGAAACAGTAATGCAAAATATATACACATTTTAGCAAGTATTTTAAATTCGTTAAGTTTCACTAAAAATATAGCTTATTTTTATAAAAAATTCAGAAAAATTTCGCAAATTTTCACTTAATTTCCATCTTTTAAAAAAATAAATTTTCGGGCAAAGAATTATGAAAACGGGTATGGCCTACAAACTTCATGCTTACAAAATTTGTAAAAGTTCTGAGTTAAAAGTTTTCATAAATTTTTTTTTTTTTTGTAAATTTTATGCAAATTGGAAACTTTGAGTTCAATTGTTTTTGTGGATTATAAACTATAATTTTAATAAAAACCAAACAGTGATAAAACTTTTGTTAAAATTACTATTTCATATATATTGTTAAAAAAAAAAGTACAACATTGCCACCCTATTGATTTTCACACCTGCTTGATTTAAAAAAAAATATTAAATTTAAATTATTGAAATTGGTTCCGATATTTTTTCACTATATAAAACAGTTTTTTTTCTTGAATAAAAACTGTAAAGGGCAAGTTTTATTAAGTAATTTTTAGCCTGTGTCCACATACAAAACTACACATTTATAATTTAGTTTTACAGTAAAGCTAATTAAATTTTAATTGCTTCAACCGCAATTTTCAATCATCTTCGAAAGGTGGCAAACTTGTGGTTATCGAACCCTCTTCTACAAATACCCATTGTCACCTAGCACACGCACCTTGTCCAGTCCAATTCATATTTTCTAATTGCTTTCAAATGGGCGACTTGTCGAGAGTCGTCCTTAGCGAGTTTGCGGTTTCGTTTGGCTCGTGTGTATGTAGTACAATAGGAGACAAAATTGTTTTCCTTTTGGTCAACCACAAAATTACATACCCACCGGTCGTATGTGGTTCAATTGATTTTGCTATACTTAGACAAAGGCAATTCAAGAGCAATTTCATTTTTATTGTTAAATGAATGGTGGCTAGGTGTAAGTACAGGCTTAGATACATAGATATATATAGTAAAACCGTTTTTCATTTCTTATTTAATGATCAATAAAAGACGAGCAATTTAAATTTTGTGGTTTGTAATTAAAAGTAAGCTATATATATGTACGTGTATATATGTATATTCCTTTTCCTGGCAATTGCATTACAAAATCACTTAGTGAATTAGTACTGCAGAATGGACAAATGCAATTAGGATATTTTGTTTTTTTTTGTATTTTTTTTTTTTGTATTTTTTTTTTTTGTATAAGTACAAAAGGGAAATCATGCATATTCACCTGCTTGTCGAATGCACTTACCTTACATAAAACTAACTGCTCATCAGTTCGATGCATTCCAGCTGTCAACTGTGGCGCCGAATGTCCGTCTAATAAGAATGCAAGTAAATTGAAAGTCTAAGTCTTCAAAATGCGATGCTATCATTAAATGCCAGCAAATCATAATTCATTTTTCTACTTCTTACCCAAGCCGTTGTGCCGCCATCGTCGCCCTGTCTACCTATAGCGTTGTATGGATGCATGTTTGTATGTATGTATGTGTACGAGTTTATAAAAGTAACCTATGAGTAACATACAAATACTACCTGCCACTCCTTTGTTGGCTATCCGGTCGTCCGTCCAGGCGTTAATAGAGTAGAAAGCCAGAATTTATGATAGAAGCTAATGCATACTTGAAGCAAGGCTATCAAGTAACTATATTGTATGTTTGTACATATATACATATGTATGTACATATGTACGTAGAGAGTAAGGGCAAGGTGACAGGCGACGTACAGTGTTGTGCATAGCATAAGTAACAAAATTTAATTCCATACATTGAAGTGAATGGTTTTTATGAAAATATAGTCGACTCCAGAACATAAACCATATAAATAAAAGTTTTGAATTTTTTAGAAAATGCATAAACATTGGACAAATTTCAAAAAGTGCTCATAAAAATTTCCAACGTTTTAATACGTATTTAAAAAATTAAAAATTAAAAACATGCGTACAACTAAGTGCGCAAGCCAGGAGTAAAACTTAGATATGTGCCGATTCTACATAGAGATATAGAGTTAAATTTGGGAGAGAGTTTTATAAGACATCCGTTTTAGTTTTTTAGGTTTAGCATGAGTGAAAATAGTAGTAGAAATGAGTAAAAATAGTAGTGGATACTAGCAAAAATAGTAGTAGTAATTAATACTAGCATTACTAAAGATAGCAGTAGAAATTAGAGGAAATAGTAGTAGTAATTAGTAGTAGCATTAGTAAAGATGGTAGTAGGAATTAGTAAAAATGGTAGTAGAAAGTAGGGTAGCATAAGTAAGGATAGTAGTAGAAATTAGTCTAAATAGTAGTTATAATTAGTAGTAGGATTAGTAAAAATAGTAGTAGAAGTTAGTAAAAATAGTAGTAGGAATTAGTAGCAGAATTAGCCAAAATAGTAAAAGAGATTAGTAAAAGAAGTCGTAGTATTTAGCAGTAAAATTAGCTTTAGTATAAATAGCGGCAGTATTTAGCAGTAAAAATAGTATTAGTACGAATAGTAGTAGTAATTAGTAGTATTAGCAGTAGCAGTCGTTGCGATTGTAGTAGTAAATATTGGTAGAGGTAGTTAGAATTTGTGGTAGACGTTGTAGGAGTATTAGTAGTCCTAGTAATCATGGGGTGTAGTGGTAGTAAGTAGTAGTAGTAGTAGCATTCGTAGTAATTAGTTGTACTAGTAGAAGTAGTAGGAGTAGTAGTAGTAGTAGTTGTTATAGTGATGAACCAGCCCCACTACTGAAAGGTTCAGAAATGGTCCCGAAATATCTAGTCCGAAAATAGTACCGAAACGGTCCAGAACTTGACCTCAAATGGTCCTGACCTAGTGCCGAAATGATCCCAATCTATATATGTTTGCAGGTTCGTCACGAAATCGTCTGACGCGACTTGTATAACGGGATCTAAAAAACCACTGCCGCTAAAGACATTTTTCTTCAAAAAATTAAAGAATGCAGTTTTGTAGCCAGTTTAATTTTAGTATCCAGTTTCAAGTGACTAAAATGTCGTATTGATTTTTGATTACAGTTTTTCCACTATATAACGCATCGATAAAAATTTACTTTGGATGGAAGAAAATATTCGACAGCGATAGCATAAAAAAATTATCAAAAATCAACGTAACGTTTTAGTCTCTTGATCCTTGGTTTTTAGTATACTAAAATTGAATGGGCTACAAAGTTAACTACATACTTTAAAGTCAAAAAAATAAAATAAAAACGTTGAAAAATTTTCTAAAAAGTTTACAACTTTTAACTTTCTTTTATTTTATTTAATTATTTATGTTATGTAAGCCGATAAACTTATTGAATATAAATTTAAAAACATAAACGCCCAATGGTTTTGCTTATGATATGCACAACACCGTAACTATATATTGTAAGTACATATCTAGTTGGGATAAGGAGTGAAGATCTACACGTTTGGGCACACGTAACAATTATATATAAGTGCCTACAAATTGTATATGTATGTATGTATATGCATATATATCTCCATATGTATACATATATGTAAATAAATAAGAGTGTTTGATTTTTTTTTTTTTTGTATTACACAGTAGGTAGCAATGTAGATTGGTAGTCACTTCAGAAATTGCCACTTTGTAAGGCCAAATGCGGCCCGCGGCAGCAACTAGGCGGGCAAGGATGAGCTTCTCGCGCACAGCCTAGTAGTATACTGATGTATAATAGGAAAACACCTTTGGCACTCAATGAATTGGAATTCCTGCTCAGCATAAAATAGGCGACATGCATTTGCACCAAGAGCAGTTCAAGGGGGTGACTTAGAGGGCTGCAAGCACCTTAGCGAGAGGTTATCACAAGTATTTAGCTGGAAGATTTTATATTTTATAGAAACACTATGTACATATATATGTACATATTTGTATATTACAGAATGAAATCGTTATACGAGAGTAAACCTGAAAGTTTCCGGAAACACATAGAAAAAATACGTATTTTATAAAACGAGACGCTCCATTCTTTTGGATGCAAAGAAATCTGTTATTGAAAAATTTATGACACTCTAAATTGGGCACCTCAGAGACAAAGTTTCTGAATGCCTTAATAGCCTCTTCAGATGTTGAATCAGGTTCACTTTATTTTGAGTAAACTCGACTCGTTATATTGAGTTTTTTCTTCTTGTAGTAATCAACAGTTATTTGTGTTATGTCAGAGCGAGCATTGTCGTTATAAAGTATAATGCAACGTTTCCTGTTATTTTTTCTGAATTCTCGGATGACTTTTGGCAAGACAATTTTTGTATATCATTCAGCACTGATGCTCAGGGATCAGTTTTACACAAGAAGCAAGCGATAATTTTTTTTTATTTTCCGTTGAATCTAAATTTCGTCTCCTGTTACACAACTATAAACGTTTTCGCAATCATTGCGTTAGAATTGTTTTTGCATTTCTTCCACCAATCTACACGAGATTTTTGTTAGCACCGGTCAAATTGTGTAGAATCCATGAATGGTTTATATCAGCTCTCAGGACGAAGTGCAAAGGATATGAAAATACGACATAGTTAAGGTCGACTTTCAACCGCAAACGAGCGCTATTATTCCCGCAATAAATTACTTTGATTTTTTTCTAATTACAGTAGCCTCTTAATCCGTAATTAACAGGGTGATAAAAATTAGATTACCTTTTGTACTAATCATGACTCGAAAAGCTCGAGTGGAGGGTGAATTTGTCATAAATGAACAAACCGGAAACATTTTTCTATCATGGTCACGAAAAAGCCTCCCCGCTAAGTAGGCTACGAAACGGAAACTATATTTCTTGAAAATGTCAAAGCAGTACTGTAAATTAGACTGAATTGCGCAAATATATGTAATTATCCCGTTCTAGTTTCAAAGCCTACTTCTAGCCGATTTTAGTGTGACAGACAATTTTGCGCTGTCCACGCCATATAATATCCAATTTCGTGCTTTCGTTTTAACTTACATTATTAATTGTATGAATACTTCGCCGGCTGATTGTAGATTACTACTATTTTTTTATTCAAATTTTATACCCGAATGATAGTTAAATACGACTAATAGACAATAGTGGAGAAGGGGTGAAAGTCATGGTTTCAGAAATGCTCAAGGGTCTGGGGGTCTACTCTGTAAGGCGTTACGAAAAGCAATGCGCAGCGAAAGTGAATTGCGTTGCGAAGGGAAATCGGTACTCTATAACGCTTGCGCATTATAAACAATGTTGTCGTATTTTCCCGGTTGCATAATTTAAATGTAGTTGGCCTTACTGAACGAAAGGAAGGAGAATGAAAACAAAACCAACGATAGAAACACCAGAAAAAGTGAACAAATCAATCTTTGTTTTGTGTTCAAATTTTTCGACAGCTAATGTATATTTCTTTTTCCCCAATTTAAGTTTCTTTTTCATACATTTTGAAATTATCTTTATATTTCCATTCATTTCACACAGCACTTTTAAAGAGCCTTTATGGTAAGCGATTTGGTTATCCACCTGCTTATTCAAAAGGTTCTCTTGCTTTCGCGGAACGGCCCTTTTGTGGGAACAATGTGGCATTTCTTTGGCAGGTGTTGGTTCTTTTTGTTGGAGTTCGTCGGTTGGGGCGTCTGACTCGATTGGGGCTTCTGACACAGTTGGTTGCGTTGAGTGTATTGCACCAAATTCTAAGGTGCCACTAATTCCGCTGACGGATACTTCCATCGCCAGCAACTCACTAACCTGCTCCTCCATCGGTGTTAAAGAGCTATGACTTGAGGGACCACCACCAGTTCCAAAAAATATTTTATTACCTTTTTCCATCCAAAAACATCGCGCGTTGGTGGTCCAGCAGCATTAAGGTCACAAACTAATTCTTTCCATAAATTATTTGCAGTATTTTTCGCGTCCACAGTTTTCAGTTGCCCTTTGGAAAGTTCGGAATGCGTTTTCGTAAAATTTATTAAAATTTCAAACTGCGTCGGGTTTGTTTGTTTATTTTTCGGATTATCCTTGTTAAAAAAAGCTTTTAGTAAAATAAAATTGCTAACATAATTTATAAACTCACATTTTTTGTCCTTTGCGCTTGCCAGTTAGATGCCGAACGAAAATTGAATTAAACGCATGAGTTTGACAATCGCTTGCGCAATACCGGGTATCACCATTGCGAAGGGAAAAAAGAAATGCGTAAAACGCAATTTTCAATGTGCTTGTCGCCTTACAGAGTTACTTTTTTTGCGTTTGCGAACATTTTTACTTGCGCAACGCCTTACAGAGTAGACCCCCCGAATTATACTTTACTTTGCTCCGGCAGCCATTTCAAGCTAACCTACATAATTCATTTTTTTAGTTTGTTTTATATTACTAAAATTATTACAAATTATAAAAATAAGGCCCTGTGTGCAGGGTCCAAAGGTTTGATAGTATATCGAAAAAAGTTGTCTAAAGTAAACCATTTATCCATTTATCCAAAAAAATGCTTTGAGGGTGCTGCCTTCAATTTAGTAGTTATATATAATCTAAACTTGTCGAAGATGTTCTGTACTCTCCGTAAATCCTAAATGTGAAAACAACGGACAGGCTGTGTTTTAAGGAGGAGGTTATCGCACTTGGTCATCGCGTAATCCAATGCAGTGCTTTATTTAAAATTTGCCATGGTTCCTTAGCCGTACCAATGCTACCCGAAAAAGCAAGAAGATTCAGATTTTAAGGAGTGGATTGAAAAAATGTCAGCGCTACTTTGCACCAATTTTTCAAAAGTGGTACATTAAAACGGGCTCATTAAAAAAAAACCACAGTGGTATTGAAACCTTAAACGAATGCGCGAGATTCGTTAAAGTCTTTAAAAATATTTAAACTTGTAATTCGGGTTCGCTCAGGAGGCCTAGGATTGAGACTTTCTCAGTTTGTTTGGATACTTCTTTTTCAAGGAATCAGGATAGGTTGCGCGTTCAGTTTTTTTTTTGGAAAGGAGATGGTTGTTATGTGAAAGCCACAAAATCTA
Organism: Anomoia purmunda; assembly: GCA_951828415.1. Classification (NCBI taxonomy): domain Eukaryota; kingdom Metazoa; phylum Arthropoda; class Insecta; order Diptera; family Tephritidae; genus Anomoia; species Anomoia purmunda. The sequence continues at coordinate 25,275,989 of OX639996.1, read as the reverse complement.
AGCAGAATACATTTTTTTAAAGGCATAGAACTTTTATTTCAAATAAAATACAGAAAAGTTTATTGAATGGCCAATAGTATACATATGTATTCATGTTAGACGGACCAAAAACCAAATGAAAGTGCATATCTTTTTTGAGGCTCATAACTATTTAGCTTCCATTATAAGTAAAAAACATCTCCTGAAAAGTTGGTGCAAAAGTATTAACATTTAGAGGCCTCGCGTGGACGCTTTGTGCCTCCAACTTAAGTGCTTAAAGAATTAAGATTTTTCAAAATCTTATAACATATTTTCAAGGTCGCTCAACACTCTGGACAAGTTAATTTTCGATCTGACCCTTACATTTTAATATATTTTTCATCTAATAACATAAGTGACGACAGTTAATCTCTAAATTTGGTCTCTAACACTAGAAAGTAGTGCTTGGGAAAATTACAGATATTTGGTATGTTGGTATGGTAAGATCTCGATATCCAGCGTATTAATCAAATAGTGCGGTGTCAATATTTCTCACGCGACTCAAAAGGGCTGCCCTCAGAGTGGTGTGCTTTCTCCAGACCTGTTAAATTTCAAGTACAATTAGTACTCAATACAAATTCTTTTTAAAGTACTTATAATGAATACGTAATTGTTTTCTAGCTGAATTGAAATTAGGACTCGAGTACAAGTACTTGTAATTAGAAAATATTTGGAAATACCATCAAGCACTGAAAGTACTCGAAAATACTCGCTAAAAGAATTGCAATCCTTTTCCAAGTACTTCAAGGTAATTCTTTTCCAAGTACTTCAAAGTAATTCAAAGTAATTGAAAGTACTTGGAAAAGGATTGCAATTCTTTTAGCGAGTATTTTCGAGTACTTTCAGTACTTGATGGTATTTCCAAATATTTCTCAGTTACAACTAATTGTACTCGAGTAGTAATTGATACAAATGTAATGTACTTGAAAAGTATTGAGTACTTCTCTGGAAAGCCAAAGTCCTTAAATTGCTACTTAGTACGAGTAGTACTCATGACTTAACAGGTATGGCTTTCTCTCTTTCTCTCTGGTAACTTCCAATTGACCGTCTGTGGCCAGAGAGGTTTCAATGAGTTACTATCCCTCCGGTTTTTTACCCTTACCGCGCAGATCGTACTAAAGATAACTTTTGGGGTGGCTGACAAATAACTTCTGATGTGGCAACAATTTGAATGAATGACAACTCACTTTAAGCTTCCTGTCTTGAGAACAAACATTTTTGTTTATCTGTTAGGGAAGGACACCCAACAACCTTCACTGATTTGTTCGTAAGTCGGGTGCATTTAAAAAGAGTTCAAAATTTTAAAAAAGGTAAAATATGCAGTATGTAGTTTTCATGTTTTTTCCTTCTTGTGTAGCTCCGTTACATAGTTTGCGAAATATTGCCATAGTTTTTGAACAAATCGAAAGCTGTTGTCCTACAAAATTCCTAATAACTTGCGAAGCTGTTTAATATTTTAAACATGTGCTATATCAAATAAAAGGTTATTGAATTTCCTAACTCATTTTATTTATTTGAATAAAATGTAAGTTCCATTTACGAAATATTCGGCTTTGAGCAAAGTTCCTAAATTCAGAATTCCGAACATGTGCGTTGAAACCTTTTAGTTGGAAAAATTCTGGAACCACTCGTCTTCCTGCCTCCGCCAATGCATGTTTACACATTTACATAAAAACATTTTAATGTGAATGCATTTAGGTTTAGGTGCCCAATGCATTGGCGTATACTCGTAAATATGTATGTATGTATGTATGTATATATTGACATCCAGTTTGCTTTCAAATTCGCTGCGATAAATAATAAAGTAAAAAGCGACTAGCCGCCGTCACTGAAAAGGCGTCCGAAAAACACGTATCGTAGATAGTTGCTATGCAGCTCGACGATCAGCATGAAAACCGGCAGCGCGCGGCGGTCACATCGATCACTATTGACAGTTTTAGGAAGAAAAGACAAAAAAAAACCAAACGCGAAAATCACTTAAAATAAAATCAAGGTGTATGAATGTGCTTACATTCTATTGAGTGCGCTGTGCAATGGAAATTATTCAAAATGGAAAAGAACACAGACACAGCTACATATGTACAATATGTATATGGAAGTATCTGAATTAATAAGCAATAACCATTGCTGCAACAGCGCTGGCACTTGTCCGATTGGCTGACTGCCTGACTGGCCACTCAATCATTGAACAACAGCATTGGCCACGTTTTATTTCCAATGAATTTGCATGCGTCGCATGCGGCAGCAAATCGCGCGCGCAACTAAAAAATGCGCCGCGGCGGTGTTGTCAAAACCCAAGCCTCTGCTTGCGTTGCAGCCCGTACATTTCTGTAAATATTTGGAATCTTGCACTCGCCTCTCCGCTCCAATGTCATTTGCATGGCAATGTACAAAGCGGCGAGTGAATGGATTTTGGTTTACAACAACTTGACATTTCGGTTGACAAACCAAGCATGCCGCCCGCCGCAGCCCATCACCAAAATCTTCACTCAACAATTGCGCTGATTCAGGCGGCGGATTTATTGTATGTAAACAGCGAAAAATTAATGCAAGCGTCGCATAGCGCCGCTGATGGCTTTCGGGGGGATTTTCTTGTGGATCCAAGGGGTGCTATAAGTTTATTAGTGAGTTGACGCAAATTAACAGCGACTCGCTTCTACTGTCATAGCGGCGTTGTGTGTGTGTGCCGTGTGGCCGTTGCTGCTAAAGTTTACTGCATTGCAATTTGCAACCGTTGCACACCGCAATTGTGCCACAACACATGCCGTAAACAGGCAACAAACAAGCAAGCGATAGAAGGAGGATGGCGGGCAGCGTGCAGTGGGCAGCGCGCATCGCGCAATGGCAACGGTTTAACAGCAAAAGCCAAATAATTTGTAAATGTCAGGAAATTTTGACAGTTTGTGGTGATGTTTTGCAAATTACGTTTGTAATTTCGTCGTCGAGCGACGGGCGGCAAGTGGTCTGCATTGCATTGGATTGCGCCGTATGTGCTGTGCCGCCGTGTTTACCGTGTTTACCGTGTTGCCGCGCAATGATCGTGCCCGATCGCATTCGCAAATTTGAAATGAAGCGAAATGAAATATCAAAGGTGGAATTTTGTTTTATGCGCCGACAAGTGGTGCCACACACACAGCTCGCTGGCGTGCACGTTGGTTAGTTTCAGCTGCACACCGAAATTACGCTAATCGAAATGACAAAGTGTATTTTGATCAAAGCGAAATTTGAAGAAAACACGCACTGTTGTTGATTGCCTCGCGAAGCTCTCGCAGGCATATGGTATGATAAACAACATATTGCTTTGATTTGCAAGAAATGCAAAATAAAGAGAATATATTTTGGTAAATGTTGTTTGCTAGCAAAAAATATAGAAATGACAGCTTTCGAAAATATATATGCACATAGAAGTGATCGATTGAAGTGTTCATAAAATGACCCAAAAATTGTTAATAGTTTAAAAAGTCAAAAAAAAAAAAACAAAAAAATGCAGTATACGATATTTTGATTTAAGTATTTTTGAAAATGTTGTTTTCGTATTATACCTACCTTAAGCAAATTCAATGAAATGAAGGCGTAACATTGGTATCTTCATGGAAAAGGGGAATCAGTGCAACGAAATGAACAAAATAAATAGAAAAATTTTGAAAAAAATGTGATCGGCACTCGAAAGTAGTCGCTTTGAAAATATAAATAATAATAATAAAAAAAAAATTTTTTCTTCCATCTCGCTTTAGTTTAGATACAGGGTATGTCTAAAGATGATACCTCAAATTGGTTAGACAATTTTGCAATTTTATTTTTTCTAATAAAAAGTTTACAATTTTTTTTTGCAAAAAGTTTCCTTTATTTGGCATTCTATGAATTAATGTAACTTTTTGTAACTTATAAAAACAAAGTTGTAAATATAATTTTTTTAAAGGTTCTTACTGCTATTACAAAGCGGTTCCTTTAGCAGTAAAAACTTCAGGATTAAATCAAAAAACCATGTATCTCAATTATGCCACAAATATCTAATGAGAATCACTATTTGCTATTGACAATTATTACTTTTTTTCACTTAAAGCTATGCAAATTTCAATGAGATATTTTTTATGCTTTTATGAAAAATAAATTTACACGTATTTTTTTAATTCGCTCCTAAAATTTTTTTGGTTGGGATTTACATTTTTTAAATTCATTTCATTATTATCTATCCCCACGCGCGAAGTGAATTGATGCTCGTTGGTCGGCGCACGCCCTGTGACTGAGTGCGCGGACCGTGCAATAGATTTTTTTAAATTCTATAAATCAAGATCTAGGTCTGATTTCATCATAATATTTTTATATTTTTTTCGAAAGGCTTTAGAGAAATCATTGAGATGAAAAAATGAAAAATCAAAATTGGCCAAATTGGAGAAAAATCAAATTGTTATTAATACTTATAAGTAATCAATACTTTTCGTGGTAAAAAATTGTTTAAACAAATTTGAAAAATATGACATTGCAAAGTAGAGTAAAAACCCTAACTTTTACTATTGGATATTTTTTTTTCTAAGATGTGCGGTTCGCGAGTTATTGGCGCTGTAAAACAGCGCTGTCACTGGAAAAAGGCAGCTTATCAAAAATTTTAAAAATTACAACTCCGCCAAAAAATAAAAAAAAATACGTCCCCACTTATTTTTGATGAAAAGTATAAAAAAAAAATATCTCATCGAAATTTTCAATATCGACTGCAAATCTAATATGGAAAAAACAGCTGTCCAAACTTTGTAAGTTCAAGACCTGTCCGAGTTAAACGTTTATCTATAGCTTCCTTAAGTCGGTACAAGATTATTTTTTTACATTTTTTATTAAATTTATTAAACAAAAAAGACTGCATTTTATAAGGCTCTTTTCTGCAATATAAACACAAGTAGTGCGATTTTTAATCCGTGCTCAATAAAAGGACATTAGTGAAACGAAACGGATTGAGTTGGAAATGAGTCGATCTTTGTTTCTCGATAGCTAACCGCAAATCAACAAATAGCGGGCTATAAGTAGTTTAAGTATTTAAATAAATATTAGGTTTTGCACAATGTGTAGAAATTTTTCTCTGACGGGTATAATCCAAAAATTCCTCCTACCCAGTTTGTTTAGATAGGTACAAAGGATATTCCCTCGAGAAAGATCCTATCCCAATTTAAGTGTTTTTTTGAGAGTTTGACTATTGCCTCATATGGACCTTGTATAAATTTTGCCTCAATGTCAAAGACTGAGAAGACTTTATCGTCGTCAATGTTTTAAACTAAAAATTATACTTTCATAACTCTTGAGAAACTTCGATATGTTTTAAAAAGAGTGAGCTTAAAAATATATTCTCTAGGGCTTTAATGCGATACTTTTGGGGAAATTCTGCACCATAAGGCCAAGAGTATAAAAACTCATATAATGGACCTTTAAATAAAGAGGAAAGTAAGAAGGTTTTCAAGTCGATACGGTTGCGAAAGTATTCTTATTGGAAATTAGGCAAATCTGATTTCCTAAGGAACGCGGGGAAATGGGCATAGTAAAATTGTATCTCTGGATGTCTTAAACTCCACAGATTCAAAATAATAGCATCCAAAAAGATATGACATTAGTCAGAGCGGACGGCTCAAACTACTGGTGTGAAGAGGATGACTGACCGTGATCGTGATGCCCCAAAAGGGAGAGCTCGTACCCTACTTAACCTTTGCATAACTTAAAGAACAAGTATATAATTCTCAATAAAGTGCAGAGTATCAACGTCTGCTATGCATTTAAAATTATGTTTTTTGAAATAACGTGTAACGTAAGAAGCCAGACCATGATAAGAGGAGTGATCAGTGATCGTTTTTAGCATTTTCTTTTTAATCCTGGTGAAATGTACGATGAAAGTCCTGGAAACATTTTTTGATTATGATGTCGGTAATTGCGGTGATGAAACGTCTTATAAGTTTGACAACGGGCTTTCACGGAATATCTATTATTTGCCTTTGCGACGAAAGCTGATGTACATAGTTCGGAACTTACACCAAGGCAGTGGGTTGCCTGCTTTATCAAAAGGGTTCACACATATTGGTCATTCTAAGCGATCGCAACCTCGGAAATTAAATACGATGCGCTTGGTCTTTTGCCCAGTATCTATAAATAAGTATTTATCTATTAATTTGGATAAAGTGTAATATCTGAAATGAACCAATAATGCCGATGTACATAGATAGTAAGATAGGTAAGCACCATAAAATCAGAAAACAAGCCTTATAAAATACTAAAGCTACTCAGCCTGTAGAACTTATTCGGAAAAATTCAAAAACCTTTTACTGGTCGTTTGATAGGCGCTAGGATACTCTATGATCCTCCGGTAAGTTTTGTTAAATTGCCTTAGTATTCTCAAGAACGCATCTTAGAAGATTGATTATGGGTATAACACTTCACCTTTTTTTTAGTTTTAGTTCAGAAACTTGCAATTCATATTCAGAATTTCCATTTCAAATTCAGAAAATTGCAATTGAAGTTCTGAAAATTGCAATTGAAGTTCAGAATTTCAACATTAAATTCAGAATATTTCAAATTCAAATTTAGAATCTCCAATTAAAATTCAGAAAGTTACAATTGAAATTCAGAATTTCCATTTTAAATTCCGAAAGCCACAATTTAAATTCAGAAACTTGCGATTCAAGTTCAGAATTTTCATTTCAAAATCAGAACTTCCACTTCAAATTCAGAAAATTACAATTCAAATTCAGAATTTCTATTTCGAAATCAGAAAGTTGGAATTCTTATTCAGAATTTCCATTTTAAATTCAGAAAACCACAATTCAAATTCAGAAAGTTATCATTCAAATTCCGTATTTCCATTTCAAATTAAGAAATTTTCATTTCAAATTCAGAAAACTACCATTCAAATTTAGAAATTTCCAATTTAAATTCAGCAAATAAAGGTTTTGGTTGCATAGATGGTAGATCAACATTTTCTGTTATATTGAATGAAATTATTAGCGAACTAAACTGTTATTGGACAATTAAAAGTATCTGCGAAGGAAATGTATTCATGTTTTCAGATAGTTTAAACGACGTATTGGCTGTAAGTCACAAAATTATGACACAAAATTACATCTGCCATGTTCGTAGAACATAACTAGGCATTAAAACGTGTAAACATACCCATATACCTATGCAAGCGGATAACTACGTGTGTATGTACATATGTAAAAAAAAAGTTGAATCAAGATGAAGTACATAAAGGTTTTGTAACTGCCGAGGACCGACCGCCAATACGCGCAGTTAAATAGTTAAACATGAGAAAATTATTTGACATAAATTGCTTCCAAATGAACAGGAAACTAGGCAGTTAGCCATCCCAGCCACATTCGCCATTGTCGGCACATAAGTACATATGTATGTATGTTTGTTTCAGTCTGTTATTTTTCTTAACTTTTAATTCATTTTTCAAGGTGTGGGCACGCAATTTAACGAACATCTAACCTCTTGGTCTTTATGTAGTATAACTCTAACCCTGCGCTTGTTCGCTGCTGCCGCACGCTGACAGTTGGTTGGTTGGTTGGTTGGTTCGCTGGTTGGTATGCGCTCATAAAAATGCATATTAAATTGTTAATATTCAAATGCGTATATAATACTCATAAAACACACAAATTATTTGAATCGGATGACTGGCCTGACAAAGGCTGGGGCATTTGCCAAGCGAGAGAAATGAATGAGTAGCAAAAAAGGTGATAAAGGCCAAAAAGCAGGAGTGCACCTTTTATCGCCACAAAATGATCTGCAGCGCTGCTAGCGAAGCAGGCTATCAAAGGACGACGGATAGAAGTGAGTAGACCGTTAGTAGCAATTGCGATTACGAACAACAACAACAACAACAAAACATGATTATTATAAATTCAGCGCAAGGGGCAAACGAGCGCAAAGGATGAGTGAGAGGTGTGTGTACGCATTTTTATGGCGTCTACGCAGCCGCCATCCAACTACAACTCTATTTCTACGAATATCAACATACACACAGGAGTGCTGTAATAAAAATGGTAAATAAATGTGTTGAGTGCTTGCGCAGTTGAGTATTGAAACTGTGCGCCTGCGCGTTGCCGCTGCTTGTCCCAACGACAATTCCACAATTCCACAATTACACATAAAACTTCTACTTATTATTTTGCTGTCGCTTGATTTTCCTTCTGCGCTGCGCAGTGCTATCTAGCAGACAATGAACTCCAATCTTCCTTGCAACTTGCGTAACATGGCATTGCTCTGTTGCACCTGTTCGTTCGTTGCCTGCATGTTGTTGTATATGTATGTGTGTATGTGGCAAGTAGCGCATATCTTCTGCGGGTGCAGGCGATTAGCATTAGAAGAATGTGAAATGTGTTTCTTCCTTGATGGCATGTTGTTGGCGCGCCACTAGTGTTTGTGTTTCTACCAAGCAGTAGCGAGTATGGAGTTTGTACAAATGTAGTAATATGTTTCCCTGTATAAATTTGTATTTAAGATGGTGGGTCAATAAGTCCTCGAGAATGACGATTTATCGAAGTTCTTAATAAATGCGTGTATTGTTTTTGCTTATATCGGGTTTAGAATTTTGAAACTCTCATGTCAACAACTCTCAAGAGAGGTACAACATCTCTTCCCCAAGATAAATTTTTTTCTAGCGATAACAGCAAGAATTTACATTCTGCTCATATAATTAGCAGTATTTGTATTTTACGAATATGGAACAACTCGAATAGAACTATTAACTAAACGTGACTATTATAACCTTAGTTCAAGTTTTTTCTTAAAATTCACTTTATTTATGATTTGTATACCCTGTCGCACTATTGCACAGAAGTTAAGCCAGAATTCCACATCACTTGCTTCGATGGGGTTTTTCGCATACCCCGTTTATATCTCAAAAGTGAAATTAGTGCAATTGTATCAAAAAACCCTCCACAACTAAATTTCGAAAAGCCCAGAACATCTGTAGTAGCCAGATTTTTAAATTTTTTCAGGTGTATCAGCCTCTAGTGACAAAGATATAAGATAGCGAATTAAATGATAACAAATCCAACATTTTATACAAATATTGCATACAATTTAGGCAATCCTTGTATACGGTATACAATACAATGAACTAATTAAAATTGTTTGAAATCAAAATTTGTATTCTCTTTCGCACATTTTATTTATCGTATGGAGTTCTAGTTTTTTTTTGAGGCTCGAAAAATATGACATCTCTAATATAGCCATTAATATGTTGTATACAAAACTGCTCAGAATCTAGAAAATAATTTATTGAAACATGGCAGCTCCTCCGTTGAGTATTGATTTAAATATCGCAACAAATATACTTGGGTTAGGTTAGGTACATAGTTAGGCCCAAAAGAAATTGCGAATTTTACGAACGAAAAATTGCACTGAAAATAACACAAAGCCGAAACCGGTTTGTGTCCAAACTAAACTTGAGAAGGGATGACGGAAAGTCGTTCCAATATACATCAACTTTTCAACCTGTCGGAAAAAAGAAATATTTGGCATACCATTGCAACATTGCCTGTATTTTTGCCACCAAAATGTCTCAAAAAAGCTTGCTTCACATCATCTTCAGTGTTCCATTCTTTAAGTCACCTCACATTAATACAAAAAGGTTGCTAGTCGACTAGTCCAGTAGTTCATCACTCGATTTTTAATAAGAGCTCTAGTATAAGTAAGTGCATTTTTTTTTAACTGTTTTAAGACTTTTATCTTTCTGATCTATTATATAAAAAAAAGTTTTAAAAAGCAACTAAAAAACTACCTGCAGATAGGGTTGGCAATTAAAGTTTATTACTCAAACTTAGTTTTCGTCCTATTTCATTCAGTTGCATTGCTCTTTTGAAGAATTTTACACTCCAAAAGGACTCTCAACTGGAGGCATTTGTATAGGTCTTTTGGATTTCCAATCTAGTGACGTCAAAATTTTTAAGTAGAAATATTTGAAGTATTTCAAAATTGATTTAAATGGTGGAAAAAATTCAACAAACATTACCCAAAAAATTGTCGATATTTATATGCTGGTGCTATAATTATGGCAGCCACTATATTTATTCTAAATATCAAAAAAAAATAAAATAAAATATGACAATGGAAATGTGAAATGAGCTCGTTTTATAAATTTTTGGAATATGAACTAAAACTGAACGACAAAATAATTTTACTTCTGCAACCAAGGAAGTCCATTTCTCTGCAAAATTAATTCCATATTCGTATATTATGTACTGAATGTAAATCAAATATAACGATAATATAGTTTTTCTTTATAAATCTCTCTATATCTATTCCTGGCCTGCAGATACTTAGCAGCCTATTCTGTTTTAATTTACATGGAATTATCGGTACACCCTCATTCAAGAATGCACAATCATGCGCCGACTCGTTCGTAAAACCCATTGTGCCAGAGTACCAAACAGAGGATAAAGTATGCGTGCCGTAATTGAGTTGAAATACCTTGACGCTTGGCTCTCAAAGATAACCACCTGAAATGGCATTTTTCAGTCGGCATTGTGTCGTTTGAGGCTTTTGTGGCTTTTGTGGACCAGTTGTATGAGGTTTTCAATAATTGCACTACCTACCATCATTTCATTATACTAAGTACACTCGCCCATGTGTACATACATATGTACTTAGTAGGAACACAAAATATATGACGCGACAGAAGAATCAATTTCGATAAGAAGTAAATTAAACTGTCATTAGTTCACCCTTTGGCATAAGCCTCGTGTGAGTTGTTGTTGGTTTTTTTTTTACTTTTTTTTTGGTTACAGCGCGTATATTCACTACCACAAACCGTCTGTCGCCTCAACACACTTCTTCTTCTTCTACGAAACTGTCTGTCCATAACTTCAATTCAAATTCCATTTAAGCCGTCTCATTCTTTTTCTTAGCCGACGACCACGTCTTTTATTTATCGTAAAAATTCTATCACAATCAATGCTGGCCCGGCCCATCACCAGCTCTACTCTAACATCGCCAACATCGCCATCATCGTCGTCGTCATTGTCATCGTAGTGGTTGTCCGTTGGCGTGCTTCGCGGTCATGACAGGTTCTAATATTATTATTTGTTTTTTTTTTTGGCTTTGTTTTCTTTCTTTTTTTCAATTCATATATTGTAAGTGTTACTCTGCGATCGCGGCTTAGCTGTGGTTGTGGCTTTGATTGCGTTTTGAAAGACAATTAGGCTTTTTGCCTTTATGTCTCTGGTCATCTTATGGCCGTCTGACCGTTCGTATGCTGTGTTTGTTGGCATTTTGGCGGCATTTGTCGCTTTGAAGTTGTTTTGTATGTGCCGCATAAAATGCGTGCCGCCAAGGAACCTCAAACACAAACAAGTGTACTTGTATTTTGTATTGTATTTATGTATGTATGTATGTATGTATGTATGACTATGCATGTGCTGAGTTGCCGCAAACCCATTTCACACTTTCTAAGAGTGCTACTAGCTGATCACTTAAGGCGATTGCTTGCAAGTACCGCAAAGAGGTTTAAGTACATTACAAAGGTGTTGATACATACATACATACATTTGTATACCTGTAGATGTGCGAGTCTCTTGTTTTTTTTTTACAAATATCAGCATTAATGTAGATACGTTTTTGGGCACATAGGTGGGCGTTTTCTTTATGTCAGAGCGATTATTTCAAAAGTCGAAAAGCAACTCATCGTCCATCACTTCAGCACAATTTATTTTTCACTTTTACTATTTACAAACAGCAAAACCTTTGTGATCAGATGTTTTGCCAAACAAAACAAAGAAATTGGATTGGAAGCAGCTAGCCGACCGTCGCATACCCTTAAGAGTTCTTAAGTTGAATGAGAGGTGTAGAAAGAGCGAGGAGTGGATTTAGCGTTAGCTTCGTGTAATGCACACCGCATCAGCGACACCGATAAAACTTTGGGTAACGAGATAGCATGGTAAGATCTACATCTTTTACCTGCCACTGCCGGTGAGATTACTGATTATATGCATCCTGCGAAATAATCTCACAAGCTCTTTGGTTTCTCTTTCCGTCGGGATCTGATGGGGCAAGGAATTTTATTTGTCTGCCTGGAGTCAAAAAATATACGGTGTACTGACAGCTCAATGTTCTATCCTCTGCGGTATTCGCCGTCGCAAAGACGCAAGCGTCCAAAAATCTTTCGGGGAGCCTCGAACGCTCCAAGGGCTATCGCATCTGATGTTGACAGCGTCGATGCTTCTGCGCCATGCAATAGCACGGGGATGATGGGAACTTATAGCGCGTGATTTTCGTTCGTCAAGAGAGGGCTTTACTGTTCATTTGCCTACTCAGCCCAATGTAGCACTTCTTGGCAAGAGAGATTCTTAGTTGGGTTTTGAGGCTGGCATTGTTGTTGGTGTCAATGCTGGTTCCAAGATAAACAAAGTCCTCTACTTTATTAAAATTTTAACTGTCAACAGTGACGCCGGAGGCGCATAACGAATGCGCTGACTGTAGTTGTTAAATTCTGCTGATCGAATTTATTTTTCAACATAATGTGAAAGAATTTATCTTTGAGGTGCACAACTATAAACTTTTCTTGTTTTAAAAAATAAAATTAAAAGTTCCTATTAAATAATTATTACAGTTGGAAGCTGTTCGACAAAAAAACTCAATTTTCAAATCAAAATAATACATTATTATTAATTTTTTTTTAACACTGATATTTTTATTTTCATACTGGTGCATAACTATAAACACACTTATACGAATGATACTTTTGTTTTACAAACATTGGCTTCTTTTACATTAGAATAATTTAATAATGTGTTGGACCTCCTCTCTTTTCAATAACTTCGAAAATCCGATTTGTTATACTTTCGATAAGATTTTTTCGTATATTTTAATTAATCGATTCCCATGAATTTATAACTGCAGCTTTTAAGTCATCAACACTTTGTTATTGCTTATTATTTTCATAAATCCCGCGTACTAAGATTCCCCATATACTTTCTATTGCGTTAAGGTCCGGGGAACAAGCCGGCCAAACTAAAGTGTTAATGCCGGACGACTCCAACCACGACTTAGTCTCACGGCTGGCATGTACTGACGCATTATCTTGCTGAAAAATATACCTTTGGCGGCGCCTTCCTCGCAAAAACGGAAGTAAAGTCATTTGCAGAATCCCTATGTATTTAGAGGAGTTCATTCTGGAGGTCGGAAATGCTAATTCAATCATTCCGTCCAGCGAAAAAGCACCCCAAACCATCAGTGAACCACCACCAAAGTTTCTCTTTGAAAAAAAAATTTGGTTCTTTGCGCAGATCACGCCAATATGAGTTGAACCCATCAGGACCGTCAAGGTTGAATTTCTTTTCGTCCGAAAAGACCACCTAAGGAATACAATTGAAAATTGTATTAATAGTTTTACTTAAAGAGTCAGCCTTACCTTTTTCCAGTCAGTTTGCATGTTGGTTCGTGCGAATTCCAGTCGTGCTTTCTTATGTCTTGGCAGTAATCGGGGTACATTTTTAAATTTTTGTCTGACAATTTTACTGGACCCTTTAAGAATGCGATAAACAGTCCATCGAGATACATTGATACCCAGTTCTCTAATACTTTGGACCGCACTCTTTGTGGAATTACTCGCAGCGTTTATAATTCGGCGCTTATCTCTGCTTGTTACCTTTTCCTTTCGTCCACCTTTTTTGCAAAATGTAAAAGAACCCCGAGAAAAGTATCATAACCAATGCATTTATAGTTGTGCTCCAGCCGAAAATCGTGAATTCTGCATTTTCACAACAAAGCAAGCCTAGACTTGTACAGTTATAATACGGAACTCACAGTTTGAAATATTCAATTAGATGCCTGTAGGAAAAAATTGTAAAACTTATCAACAAATGTGTTTAACTGTGCATTCCAAGGCTGCGTTTATAGTTATGCAACAGAGTGTATTATGACATCAAATTTTCACGCCGATTACTTACTCTGCATTCGAAGTAGTATGGAAATTTGAAAAAAAATTAAGGGAAGGTATTTTAATCTAAGTAGATATTCCAGGTTAGGTTCCAAGTAAGCTACTCTGCATTCAAAATATCAACGAAAATTTATCTACAAAAATATGTAAAAAAATACATATATATATACTGCCACAATATGCCATTTGATGATAGGTTGGTTTCCTATATTAAATATTATATACACTTTAATCAGTGATGATTGATAAAAATACTGAAATATTTGTTTCTGTTCAAAAAATGCATTATTAATTTTTTTATGAAATTGTATTGTATAGGTAAGTGACATTTCAGTAAGTATACAAAAGCTATTAAAAGCCCCACAGACTTTCACTGATTCTATTATTTTTAAAAATAGGTCATATCGTATTTTTTCACTTAGAAATCAATATGTGAAGATTTTTAACTATAACGAAATTTTTATAAACTTTTATATCTTCAATTTAAAAATAAAATCAGATTTTTAGACCTCTTTTATTAAAAAATATCAGAACACGCTTGCTTCACATATGTACATATGAGAGGAGGAACCCTCTAAAAATATAGGTATGCGCCTTGTCCTCGTCGAGACGAACCATTTGATACACCTATTTGACTATTATGTATCAGTGTATCATTTAATTAAATTTGACTTAACAAAATGTGGCAACCCTCTTTAAAATATACCAATTTTACTAGTTTATATAAACTGTGTATAATTTTATTAAATTAAATTTTTCTAGCAGGTGGCAACACTCTATATTATATAAGCCTTTCCTCAGTGAATCGAACTGTTCAGCAACCTTATACCTTGTGTATAATTTGATTGAATTTGAGTTTTTAAGCAGGTGGCAACTATCTTTAAAATTTAGCTTGCTATAAATCTTCTCCTCAGTAGAGCGTACCGTTTGGCACACATATTTCACAATTTCCAATAACTTGCCAACAATTTTATTAAATTCGAATTTTCAAACATGTGGCAACTCTCTATATGCTATGACGCTCAGCGTATTAAACACTTTTCCATCCATATTTTTATATTTCATACAACTTGTATATAATTTAATTAAATTCGACTTTTGAAACATGTGGCAACCCTCTACAAAATGTAGGTATGAATCTTGTCCTCACCGAGACTAACTGCTTGACACCCATGTTTGAATATTTCATATAACTTGAGAATATTTTAAGTTCATTCGAGTTTTCAAATAGGTGGCAACGCTCTCCCAAACATAAAATAATCATTACGACCCGTTCTCATATCTACCAAATATACGCAGACAAATTCACAAAATTTATTGTAGCCGTTTCGAAGGAGTGCGACCACAAACATCGTGACACGATTTTTATAAATAAGATAGTTCATTCTATAACAAAAACAGGTTAAATTCAAGTTTTGAACTTTGTTCAAATTGAGGGAAAAATTCAACTAACTTTCTACAAGATTTTAAAATCTTTAATTAGACATTTTTGAAAAAATTAGGGTACGAAATGGCTACCAATGATTGGAAAACTTCGCGCAACATCTGCAGTAAAAAAAAAAATTATCAAAAATCAACGGTGGTCAAGAGAATAAATCAAGGCGAATTCATATGAGGTGTAGTTGATCCATCAGCTGATTGAATTCGCTTCGTAAACGTTATGTCAAAATAACGTGTTTGTTGTAAATCATAAAGTCATTGTGTGTATAATTTGTTTTTTTTTTGTAAATTTTTCTTTTGTACGTATAACATTACCTGATGTGAATTCGCCTTGGCATAAATGGTTTGTTTTTCGCCAAACCATTGTACTAATATAGTAATTTTCAATATAATAATAATTTTGAAGACTGAATGAATGATCATGTTAAATGAAAGGATTGAATGGGAATTTTTCTTAGCAGCTGCCAGTTGGTTCCTGACACTTGTGTGGCCGGAGACGTATGCAAATCAACAAAGATGGCACAAAAGGGTCATTGAATTTAATGTTTGTTTATGGCTTTGAATTTAAAGCTTTTCGAAGAATTCTGGTATCGTTCGCAAAGAATGTTGAAAAATGTTTTACAAATTTAGGTAAAGCATAATAAATGCTGCAAAATACAAATATGCCTGCTTATATTCATATTTGTTTGTTTGTTTTTTTTTTTTTGTTTTTGGTCTTACTAACTATATAGTAATTCGTGAGGAATTTAAAAATTCGTGTCGCGCATGCGAAACAAGCGGCGAAAAAACGATTAAAAAAAAAATAAACAAAAAAAGAAACGTAATCATCACTTTGAAATTTCGTTTATACAAAAAGGGTATTTAAAAAAGATATATATGTAAATATAGATGTATTTATGTACATACATATGTATTTATGCAAATGCCAAACCAATATAAAAGCTCATCAATTTGGCATAAAAACGAGCACGTGTTAATCTGCGCCTCATAACGAAACGTGAAATGTCACTAAACTAACGTCAAATTTTTTATATTCACCAATAAAATATAATTTCGTGAACTGTTTGTTGGCAACTG
The DNA here is from genome assembly GCA_951828415.1 of Anomoia purmunda. Lineage (NCBI taxonomy): Eukaryota > Metazoa > Arthropoda > Insecta > Diptera > Tephritidae > Anomoia > Anomoia purmunda. The sequence goes on along the minus strand of OX639996.1, from coordinate 25,259,539 downwards.
ATGGAATGCGATAAAATACATGCAACCGTACATACATAAATATTTCGACGAATATTTGAATGCCTAAACATTTTTGTCAAATCAATAGAATGCCTTGTTGTTTTTTTTGTCTCCGTTGCTGCACATCAGAGCATTCAGTTATTCATGACTCAAATGATGTACCTACCGCGAATATTGCATACAGTTTCTTTTTTTTTAGGTATTTAAATATTGATACAAGGAGTCCCTTGCTTTTATTTAAGTGGTGCCACGCCTAGTTTGTCTTTGTGATTATTTCTTTCCAACGCAACGCTATTCGCTTAATTCTCAACACACATTTTTTTTTTCGTACATCTGATCCGGCTATCTCAATATGTCCCTTGTGTGCTTGAGACAATTTAGTTATATTTTTCTGACATTTACGAGTCATAAATTATTTTAATTGCTTGTACACGCTAATGAAAACATTATTTTGTATACTGATTGTACAAAAAACTATTTATGTATGTATGTTTTTCTTTATTCTATTGCAGGTCTCGAAAGTGGCTCATTTGACGGACGCGCGTTATAATAGGCAATAAAAAATATTGTACTCAAACAAAGTTGTATGTAAGGTAAGATATCTCATACATATTTATTTGGTTGGTTTATTTAGAAAGTTGTGACTTTAAGGGAATTCACTAAATTATTTAGTAGAAAAAAAGAAGCAGTTAAAAGCAATTACAGAATCCCCTATCTAGATCGCGGCGGGACTTGCCATTTGAATGATTTCCTTAATTATTTTTGATAAAAGACAGCTGCTTCTGCACTGCATTCCCGCTTTCGAGAGAACAGCTCATAGAAGGAGTTAATTTTTATAAGTAACTGTCATTATTTGCTCAGCACATTGCCTACTCATTTCTCGAGAGAGGGAGCACTGAAGCATTCTGAGTGTAGGTATATTGAGAGGCCAGAATGATTGAATACAAGATTGCGCTAATTGATCTGAAATTCAGAGAGTAACTTGGCTGTGACGTCACACCAGATTTACCGGTGGAGAGAAATGAGAGGGAACACGTTGCTGTGCATGTTAGAAAGAATACGCACTAATATTGTTAAACACGTTGAAAAGAATACACACGATTGCGAGTATACATACATACAGGGTTTTTGCAAAGAATATCTATTGTGACGTAGAAATTCTCAGCGGTGCCACAATCTGTGCTACCTTCTGTATTATTTTCACCATGTTTGAGTTGTGTATTGCACTTACTTAGAAGATGCTCTTAAATACTTGATAAATTTGCTTTTCGGGAGGGATTGTGCTTGTGTATTTAAGTTATAAATACTAGCACGAATTTCAACCAAGTAGATTTTGTATTGTTTGAAATTTATCTATCGATTATCAAATTTAAAACAAATTGAGTTGATTGCAAAGCGTGAGTTTAACTAACAGTATGAAAACAGTTTTTGGGATCGGTTTCATAACTCACCCCCATAGCAAAAGTTCGTGTTTCGTAACCCAGAGGCAGCACATAAATTACAAAGAAACTGCATTTCTTTTCGTTTCTCGTAACAGAACACAGCAAAAACTCATAAATCAAATTAGATTTTGATATATTTAAATTTGTTTTAGTTTTATCACTTTGATTACTGGAGTGTAGTTACAGGATTGAAACTGGATATGTAACTTCTTTGTTCTTCGACCCAAATAATAAAAGTCGGTTGTTAAAATTGGAATGACGTTAAGTAAATAGCCACACATAAGTAAATAGATTTCAAAATTCCATTATTTATCTATGTACATATATAAAAGAGTTTTAAAACATAACCTCATATCTGAACACTCAGTTCTATTCGAGCTATATGTTATAGTAAACCGATTCTGAACATTTTCGTTGTGCAGTTTCTATTCATAATATGCGAAAGGAATGCCAGATTTTACGCTTTATAAATAATGTCAACCAACTTTCAGTCAAATATTATATAACCCTTAGTTTGCGTTCAAACAGACCGACTAAATCGGTAACTAAATCGTCTCAGCTCCTCTTCTTCTTATACGTAGAACTTTTCGGATTAAAGTTTAACACCAATTCATCGTCACCAAAGGTAAACAAACTTATCACCTTAGGATATATTGGATCATAAATTGTATTAGAAAACCCGCTGATACTTGTAGGGACGATTTTTTAGCACCCTGAGTAATGAAGGGAGAGAGATAAAATTAGAGTTAGTAATAGTGCAAATATGTAGCTATTCACATAACATATTTTCTTAAAATCATTTCAATGAGAATCGTCAAGGATATTCAAGGATAAAACTTTAAAGAACATTTTCGAGGTGTTTTTCCACAGGATAACTATGAAAAAAAAAACGAAAATTCTCACTGTCCCCGTTCATTTGATAACCATTATTGCATACCTTGTATAATTTTTGATTTATGCAGTAGTAGTTTCTGAAACCTCTATCCTTGTGGAAGCTTTAAGGTAGTTTGGAAAAAAAATTAAAAATTCGGAGGTTCTGTGAAAAATCTAAAAAACGCAAATTTGTTATATGTGAATTTCCGCAACTGTGATTTGGGTTATCGCCTGGTGTCAGGGGCGGATCCAGCCGTGGGAAATGGGGAGAATTTCCCCCGCGAAGTCTGATAGATTACTTGTATACAGTAAAAATATTGTATTTGAGATATATCGAACTCAGAAATTTGCTTTGGAATCATTCAGGCATAAGCCATATAAAAATCTCACTAAAATCGAAATTGTAATTTTAGTTGAATTTTTCAGTGCCATTTAGTACCAAAATTGTTTTGTAAGAAACATGTTTCTGGGAAGTAGGGGAAAAAGGGTATTTTGGATACAGCGGCTAATTAGGTATCAATTTTTCTGCTAATCACACACCGACTACCATTCCGAATAACACTTGTTATGGTAGGGAATAAGCGAAATACGCAATTTTGCGGAATGTTTATGAATTGGTCGGCATATTTGGGAATACGCATTCGGAACTACTTCATCTTTCTCTACCAAAAATTGATCCACACTTTGTAGTTGGCTCTATTGGATATAATTTTGAAAACTATTGAAATCAAACAGAAAACACACCCATCTTCCCTTTAGCTGTACTGCACATTTTCGATTAAACCACTTCTCAAACTGTATACCTAGGTTGCCTAACGCATTCTCCGTTCATCATTTACGCTAACCATTTTGTGGTTAAAAAAAACATGTGCCGGGTAAAAAACGTGTTTTAGATTTAGTTGAATGTTGCCGTTATTTTGGGTCTGCCATCATATTATTTGGTAGACTAGCTCATCCGCAACATTAATTAACAATTCAGAGATTGAATACAGCATATATGGTATTCAAATACCCTGTAGATAAATGTAAACCCAGTTAGCAAACATTCTAGTTCATAAACTAGATCAGCGATAGCTGCTATCAAAATATTGAACCAGCAGGACACAGTGGATGAAGCTGCAGACCTGCCAGAACGCCGCACTCCGCACGGTGACGGGATGTCTTCTGATGTCTCCTGAGGATCATCTCCACCAAGAGGTCAATGTGCTCCGAGTTAAGGAGCACAACCTCATGCTCAGCAAGCAGTTCCTTGCTGGATGTCACCTTTCGGGGCATCCAAATAGGCACCTGCTTGCAGTGGAGCTGCCCCTCAGGCACATTAGAAGACATCTTCTAGAACTAAAGGACGAGATCCAGCCACTCATTACGCAACCGCTGGATCCGGAGGCGTAACGGCGGGTCCTAAGCAACATCCATAGAGACACAGTCACTACCATCATTGACTCCCGCCAGGCAAATGCAGTCATCGGAGCCCAACCACCACCTGTAGCAGATGAGGAGTCCCTGCTGCCCCGTGAGTCCCGCGCCCCTCTGTCACAATTACGATCTGGATACTGTAGCAGGCTCAACTCCTACCTATCCAGAATCAACCCCGACATACCCAACACATGTCTGGCATGTGGAGATTCTCCGCACGACACCAACCACCTATTCACATGCCCTCTCAAACCCACTCATCTAACCCCCTCTCCCTCTGGTCCAACCCTGTCGAAACTGCACGTTTCCTGTGCCTCACCCTAGATGAGTTCGACGACAACGACCATGGGTGAATCCGCTCTTTACGGGGCGCGACTAGCCGCTACAACAACAACAACAATCAAAATATTGATATTTTGGGCATCGTCAAGTATAAAATTACTAGTTACTTATTTGGGGAAAATGTAGAAGATGAAGTACTAGTTCAGTTGTAGGTAGTAAAGTTGTTCAGATCGAGTAGGTTTACTTATCTCTAGGGGGAATATATCTATATTTATATGGAAGTGTATGAGGGATTAAATATATTGTATTAGCTTCAACGTAAACAGAGATAAAAAAAAATAAAAAAAAAATGAACATTAAGTCAACAAAGAAAGCTAATTTAAATGATTTATGAGCACTTAATTTAGCGAACGTGCAGACTAGGAAAATTTGGTTGGAAACAAATTAGCATAACTGCATATTCTTGACTTGGTTGACAATTTATTAACCTTTTTCGTATTTATTTACGTATACATCAATTTGGGATGTTAGCGAAAGATTTATGGACATCACAAGTAATAAAATAGAATTGAGAAACACTGTTACCGCTAGCACTTGGTAACCGGTATTACCGTTTAATCTGTACAAACTAAATGTGATAAATCTTTTTATTTTGCTTAGCATTAGTTTCGATATAGAATGAGAGTATAAGAATTATTTTACGTCTAATTTGTTCTTCATTTTAAAATCTTAAACCATTTTTCAGATATATTTCACTAAAAGCATATTTTTAGTTCGAAAACAGTGGGTGCCTACTCAAAGTTTCGAAATTATGCTGGGGTTAAAAGATCACAAGCTTTATGCAACGGCAGGTTTTGAAGTTGGTAAACAATTATTTTTTTGTTTTTGTTGTTGTTTTCTCCGACATGGTATACGATGATGTGTTTAGGAATGCATTTTCGCCATCTCTGCTCAAATTTCTTTTCAAGACTAACTAGTTTCGACGTTGTGCCATCTTCAGTGTCATGTTTCATTCTCGAACGAACAAATCGAATTTGACCAGAGGCTGACTTAAACTATGGCCCATTGTGTTAGAAATTGCAGAGTAGCATCTTCTACAAAAACTACAAAACGTAATTTTATTAGTTTTCTTTGGAAATATTCTTCGACACTTAAAAATTGAGAATGTGTGGAATTTCATGCAATTGACCTCATTTCGCCGAATATTTTTTTATTTTATTGGTTGGCCATCAGACTAGATAAAGTCTACAGGCAATGCGAAACCGATACTACGGGTTGCTACTAATTTTAACCTCGAGAGTCTTATCACTTTAGAACTTGTAAAAAATCTTCTTTAAAAAGGGTGGAACTTGAAAGAACTTAGAAATCGGACTTTCAAAAGAAGATCTGCAGTTTCCGGTGAGCTATGTGAGAGACCAATAGAAACATTCACGCTCTGACAACGCACTATTTCCCAAAATAAAACAAGGAAAGCCTTCAGAGATCTGCACCAAAAGTCTACTGAATACTCAAGGCTAAACAGAGCTCTCCTCGAACCTCATCTTAAGTTTAAACTGAGCTTGAAGTACCACAAGCCAAAAATCAATCGCTGGTTTGCCCAAAGGTTGACTTAAAAATAAATCTAAAGATGTGTTCGCCTTCAGGACTATACTAGATGATATTGACTAAATGTGATGCCAAAATCTCAAGAAATTCTTATTCATTTTAATACCCAACGTGCACGTAGAAGGAAACTAAGGAAGCTATCTAGTTATCATCGCACATACAGAAAAGGTAATTTTTTCAACACTTGGGGAAATAAATAAAACGGATAAAATGAAAACTCACAAACGTTACATTAAATAACCTAGAGCCAGGTTAACTCACCATAGCAATAATCCATTGGATCGAATTATAATCGGCAATGAAGTAATCAATAACTATTCCAACCTTTAATCAAAATTTTGCATACAATTGAGACAATCAAATGGAAAGAAACTTCCGGTTTTAATTTCAAAAGGTTCACATGAATCGTCGGACCAAATTTTATGGCATTATCAATGGGTATTGATAGTGTGTTTTTTAACACTAAAACTATCGATAGTTTGACACCTCTACTAAAGAGATTGACTAACGCTGCAATGCAACACAGGCCAGAGAAAAATTTCTTGATGTATCTATCTTGAAAACAGAGTCCATAATACTCACTACGGCCACTCTAGAATTTTTAGTGTCGGTTGATATTTTAACAATTTTGAACAACTAATAAACAAATGAAAAAATTTAATTGGGAAAATTAAATTACTTAATAAAAATCTCACAATATATGAATATTAGCCCATGAAACATTTAGATTGGTATAGTCGAGCTCTTATATGTTTAGCTAAGATAGAAGGTTAGACGATGACAAAATAAATAGAGAAGCTGTCGCGACTTAGTTCTCGACATCGAGTAAAAAGTAAAATATGTAATCGAATTCTAACGCTTAAATCTAATTGGTTTCTAATGTGAACTTTATTGATTTAAAAAATGAAACTCTGATTTACTTAGCACTTTATTTATAAATTTAGTTCTAAAATTTTCGCAAGTTATTTCTCTTACCTTCAAGTCTGTGTGTGCTCGGAAGAATACCCAATTTTTTTAAAGAGTTCACTAAAAAATCAATAAACCGACCGAAATCAAAATTTACACACGCATTAAATATGACTAATCGGGATTATTCAATAGTTAATTCTCACAATTGAAGCGGTAAGTGGCATTTTCGATGACTGCTCTAAATTGCTTGAAAAAGCTGTCGAGATGAAATAAAACTGTTGATAATGCTTTTAGCACGCCAAAAGATGCCAGAGCAAGTCCCGCCCGACGCTTGAAATATCGGATTATAAAAAATGTATTTATAATTGATTATTTGTTTTTAACATATAATTTATTAATTGCATTTTATAAACTTTTTTGCATTTTTTTAATTTAGATTTTATGGGGGTTTTAGTGAACACTTAATAAAAGGCGAGGTTTTAATTAAAAGAACAGCTTGTTGCCTTTTTCATTTAAATGGGATGATAGTTGTGCAAAACAATCAAATGCGCAGTCGTGCTATCTGACAGGCTACTGTTTTCAATCAGCTTAAGTGCGCCGATAATCAGGATTTGCGGTGCCATCTGTCAATCTCTTTACTATTTAAAGTATGCATATAATTTAAATTCAAATCCGATCAGTTTAGGTTTAGTTGGGGCTGGGATAGACTAAACTTGATGAAAAAAAATTTAAATATGTGTACTTATATACCTATATAATAATTCTTATGTAAATAAATATGGTTATTACTTTTGCTTTCAACACTTTCGTAATTACTATCGGCTAACGAGAGCTAGTTTTCCGAGAAGCTTTTTCGTGAAAGGAATGCTTTAGTTAGTTTAATAGTGCCATTATTTACTGAGTCAACTGATTGATCCAAGTTGGAGGATGGGAGTACTGGGGCTTTAGTATTCGGTCCAAGGTTTCAGGCAAGTCTGCCGCGAATACCTTCGTTCAAGGACAAATCGAGCCGGAATACATATTATGTCGTACAGTCAGGCTGCTGTAAAAGCCTTGGACGCATACTTAACGACATCAAGGCCTGTGCAGGACTGCGAAACTCTTCTGAACCAACTGAACATCCGCAACAAAGTAACGTTGTGGTGTGTTCGAAACATGAGTGATTTGAAAGCAACGAAAAGCCTGATAGTCTTGCAAAACTTGAGGTTCAACAATGTCTGCTTGGTCCAGAGCCTGTTCGTGGAACATCCAAGAGTTACACGACACAATTAATAAGAAGATGGGAAGAGTCTCGGTTTGCAACCCACTGGCGTAATATAAAGAGTAAAAAGCTAGGCAAGACATTTATATCTTCCTCGAATCGAAAGATATCTGAACGACTTCTGAATCTCAGCCGAGAGAGTTTAAAAACTCTTACTGGTTATCTCACAGCCCACTGCAAGCTAAGATACCACTGCAAGTAAGATGGGGCTGTAGGTTTTGTGGCTTGGCTGACGTAATGCCAGAGCAAGTATTTGTGATTCCCTACGTGTTATGAGTCTTAGACTCACACAGCATGGTGAACGACTATCATCTCCATCCAAAATCTGAGTGGCACCAAAATGCTAAACTTCTTATGTAGCCTACGGTTGGAGTGATAATATATAATATACGATACCATCCTGTTTAGAAGCCTAAGCCTACCTGCCTGTTTAGAAGCTTAAGATTGTGGGGGTTCTTGTTCTTAAGGTTCAGCACAAAAGATCTCTTTAGATCGCAGCGAGAGTATACCCATACAATTTATTATAATATTAGTAGTCATCTATTGAGATTTGTCTATTCCTCATTTATCACGTTAACATCTTGATTCTTATCTTATTGAAAAAAAAACCATCAATAATATTTATCATATGCTCTTCATAGTCTCAACATTCGGAAAACTCTTTGTACCCAATATTCAAATATTATTTTAAATAGATATATCTACATACATATTTATTTAGTAACCCACAACAGAGATTGACTACACTATACCGTTCATAGGTAACACCAGTAGCCGGTGAAATCTTCACTTCAATTATTCATCCATATTTGCATATGTCAAAGTGGTCATGTCTATAGGTGGCTGGCTTGCTGCCTTGCCGCCTAGCTGACTGGCTGACTAAATGTCTGCTATCGTTGCCACCAGCACTTAAATGCTTAGATAACTGTGCAAGTAAGCTGTCCGTCACGTGCCGCTTCACGCAGCAAACAGTAGCTATTGCAAATATTTGTACGAAACTTTCATGGCACTCAGGAATACATTTTACTATGTGATATGTTTGGTCAACACCGAAGGAAGACACATTTATACCCACATATAAAATATAGCATATATGCATATGAAGTGGTTGTCTTGAGAAGTGGTAAAATTATGTGGAGTTAGGTACCTTCTCCTAAAAGAAAATGAAGAAGGATTGCAGTTGCTGAAAAGCCAATTGTGAAATTAAGTTTCAATAATTTCAACTCCCGGTCTCGACCACTCACTCCACTGTGTCAATAGCGTAAATGTACCTCAAACACTTTTCTAAGTACTATTTAACTATGTCCATATATCCATCTAGCTCCTTCAATTCTTCCACAGCTCTTGCACTAAGTATTGCTTATACGATTTTCAAATATTAAATATTTTCTCTGTTATAGAAATATTTTTTTTTTTTTCATATTAAATGTTTACTCAATAATTGCATGACCGGTGAGCTCTGGGTTATGCAGAATACAGTTAGAGACGTCAGCGATATTACAACAAACAATCAAACTATCAAACTATCAAACTATGATTACATACGAGTACTACAACAAATCGCCGCTATAAAATCTTAGCCATATGGTTGCATGAATATTGTAGGTACCTATAAGTAGGTACTACATTCCTCTATTTGTATAGTAGAGTGCTTGTCTTAGCTTCTCTTGGCTTGGCATATTGTATTGACTTTCGCCACAGCTTTACCCAATCTACCTACTGCTGTCAGGTAGCCATTTGTGTACCTTCGCCATATTATGAGGAGTATACATACCACCACGCTATTGGTTTCTGATACTCGTATGGACACGCTTGCACAAAAAATTTCCCCATACTGGGTGAGGAATTTGAAGTTAGTACTAAATGTAAGTAAATGCGTGGCAAGTGAGCTATGCGACGAGCAAAGCTTGGTGGTACTTGTCAATAGAGTTTACAAGTATACTCGTAAGAAAAGTGTAATATTGATTTCACCAAATACTTCACATGCAATGTTTGCGCAGCTATTTTAATATGCACACATTAGGGTAGGTCGTGAAAAAATTTTAATTTTTTTATTTATGGCCCGAAGAGTGTTATCAACCAAAATCATCAATTCGCGGCAAATGAGTTTAAAGTGTAGATCGCAGTTAGAAATTCCAAACAATTTATTATATATATTTTTATATGTTTGCGGGACAAATCGATTCGGAAAATATTTATAAACATTCATATGTATTTATTTGTAATGACGCTTGGATCTTTACCAAGTAGCCGGCGTAGCGAAGTGTAAACGTCTTTTGAAACTGTAAATGCGTTTTTCTCAAAACGGCGTTTTTAAAGTCATAGAATTCAAATTATCAGCCTAAAGCATTGCGAATGAATACAATATCGGTGAACAAGTATGGAGAGGGTTGCTACATCAGGTGATCTCAGCTGTGCCGAATTTTGACGTCTTTGCGCTAAGATTCTTCATCTGTATTTAATCACAATGGTCTGCAATTTCCAGATATATTTTCGAAGGATTGAGCAAGGGCAAGCAAATTTATTTAAAAAAATTTTATAAAGTAATGTTGGTTAAATATACGAATTTTTCTTCGCAGCTACCAATTTGTTAAACAATTTGGTCTATTTCTTCCACCAATACCTCAATTTATCTATCTACCTACTAAATAAAAATTTTCTGGTTCTTTTATTTCAAGATAATTTAAACGGAGCAAAAGAAAAACGCCGAAATAAAGTTAAAAGTTACCACTAAATTTTTTAAAATATTTTGCAGTTGTTAAAGAAAATCTCTGTTTGGGAAAAAATCATTGAAAAACGACTTTTTTTGTTATCACATTTGGGTATAACTCCTTAAAGTTTTGCATTTAATTATCGGATGATTTCTGTGGTGGTACTTTTTTTCAATTGACATTCTATGACAGATGACACGTGCGGCTGTCAAATTGTTATGGTATTTTTGTTCAGTTCTATTTGATATTTCATCGTGGAAAGACCTGATCAGGTACAGCGTTTAGATATTACTATTGATAACCTTGAAGAAGATCCACCGCTTTCGACATTTTGTTAGGCGATGAGGCAAAATCCAAACAATCCGAAGCAGTTCAAAAGCTGTCCAAAAAATGGTTTGGTGTGATTTATGAGCTAGTTCATTTGTCGGCCCACTTTTCGGCCGTTATCGCGTCCTGCAAACGTTCTAATTGCTGCCCGAAGCTAAAGCTCGCATTTGATAATGGATTTATTGCGATTCGGTGCACTATTAATTTCACGCTTCGGGCCGGTGAAATTTAAGCTTAGAACCTGCAAGCGGGAACAATTGGAGAAGCGTAGGACAACCAAAGAATACTAGAAACGCTCGAAGGCGTTATCGAAAATTGGTATTTCAGAGGGGACCATGTTAGCCGCAGTTCCGGTCAATCTTTGAAAGAAATAATCTTTAAAATTGTAATGAAGCAATGGCTCTTTCGCATGATAATAATATTATTAATAAAATAAATATTAAAATATTTTTATTATATTAGTATAAACAAAAATTAGCATCGATTTATTGTAAGATTTAAGTTCAAAAAAACAAAAGCCTGATATTCCTGATATTTCTTTTTACGCTGAACATGATTTCGTGGTGGATGATAGTCCGAACGTTATTGGTACATATAAAAAAATGCTTTGAAAAGGTCAAAAAATATGACAACTTCACAACTGATTTAAATAAACGCCTTGGACGATAATGCAAAATATTATTACTTTGAAAAATTTATAACTTTTAATTTTTTTCTTTTAAACAGTAGTATGAATAGAATCACTTGTTTTTAAAATGAAATTGCTTTTAAAAAATAAATATTTTTCACTCTGCACTAATCACATTACATTTCTTATGCCATAAACTATAAAAAATCATCACAAATAAAAATTGGAATTTTTGGTCGCTAACACCCTCAAAGCTTCGGACACACTATCGTAATTTATGGCTCATTGTTAATTTACGATTATCAAATTACAATAAAATTAAGTTATTTCGCTTTATAAAATCTGTCAATAAATTAAAACGAAATGAGGTGTTTTATCATAAATCTAGAACCAAACCACAAACAAATTAGTGTCGACTCTAAATTGTATCGATAATAATCGGAAAATATGCTCTCCCATAACCAAACTAGACCAAGCAATTTGAAGTATTAGCTTTTCACTCAACTGTGCCTTGATTTTTGATGTCTCTAGAAAAGCTTTTTTTCATAATCGTATATTTAAAATTTTATACAATCTCCCACATTTTTCCTATCGTTTAAGGTGTTAGGCAACTCTGTAGCTACAGAGCGGTCGAGATAAATTAGGAAATATAAGTGTGGACGCGCTTGGTTTATGCAAAATAATTTGGACTAAAATTAGTAATTTTCACTGTAGTATGTCCGGGTTTATGCAAAAAGCAGTATTGATCTAAAGAATGTCTTTGTATCAGAAAACTTAATTTGCAAAACTTAAATTGCAACAGCGTTAAATTTTTTTAACTTTTCATAAAATTAAAAATCTCCGCAAGTGCTAAATACAAGTTATAGATGCAAAATTAAAGCGGGTTCGAAGCTTAAGTTACTTTTTTTTAAATACTTTTTTCGCATAGAAAAAACTTTCGAACATCGAAAATCCTTTTGACTTTTCTATTGCATTGGTAAAGTGCTTGTTATAAATCGGCTGTAAATTTTCAATTTTTCTTATTAATAGCAATACAAATTTAGTTCCGTGATTTTTTTTATTAAAAAAGTGCATGTAATAAAATAATAAATCAAAGTTTCAGTTATGTATAAACTTTTTGAGAATTCTTTCCAACTTTTATTAAAATTATTGATTTATAATCAAAATTTCAGACAATTTTCTTATAATAAAGTAGAAATTTGACGTTAATGATAGCGCTACGTATTATTTTCCATATGAAAAGCAAATTATATGGAAGAAAATTATAAGTATTAGAATATATTTCGATGTAGCATTAATGTAATAGAAATAATACTGAATGTAGGGAGACGGCAGTTTAATTGAAAAAATAAAATTGTTTCTCCCTTTCACAAATGAAGCGATAATCTCTTAATCTGTCAAAAAAATCTTAGAAACTGTACTTATTTTTGTATGTCATAAAATGGGGCACAATTAAAGTTAATGCATGCCGAACTTCCTATAAAAATTAATAAAATTAAAACCTTTAATTTAGTGATACCTTCCATACTAAATTTTTGTTTTTTTTTTATGAAAAAACCTAGGCAGATTCTGTGGAAAAAGTTCGTTTCTGTCTATACAATATTTTATTTTATTTTTGTCGTAGAAAAAACTTGAATAAATCATATGCATTAAATAATAAAAGGTTTTATTGAGCATATATACCTAGTTCAAATATTCGCATATATGTACATACATTCATACATATGTATATATGTAGGTATGTATGCACACGAGCGTATTTACAATCACAAATATTTATCTTTCAATTTCGATATTTTCGCACTATACATACAATGGTGGCGTTCTCTTCACATTCTTAATCCATTTCAATGGCATTGCGAATAAATAATTCATAACGGACTTTTTTTAGATTGTTGGCGTTGTGGTGATTAGGCGGTATGCGCTCCACTCTATGTGTAGTTAGCGAGCGGTAAGTAATCTGGTATTTAAAAAAAAAAGGAACACAATTTTTATATCGATTGCAACAACCAAATTTGGAAAGAATGCCAAATGAGACAAGAACAAAGACAATTTTGCCACTTTTGGTATTTTCCAGTCAATTTGAAATATAATTTGAAATATCGATAAGTGAATGGCACAAAGAAACGACTTGTGTGCATAACTTTTTGTTTACGTACAATAAAATGCATACCAGTTATCACTTTTGTTATAAAAAAAGAAGCTATAAAAATGCTATAAAATATGTGATCATGACAAAAACTGAGGGCGTCATTTGCCCGCTCAATACTCTGGGTGCAATCAAAATTGCAGAGTAGAAACACCACCGAAATAATCGAACCAATACTTGGTTATAAAAAAAGAAACAAAAACAAATCGTTGACAACGACTATGAATATCAATTGTTGCACTTTATAATAAATGATCGTACGCGTTTTGATTTCAGAATGGCAGGCAGGTTTCACTTATAGAGAGTATCTATCTATCTATTTATTGATATGCAAATTACTAACTAAGAATGATGGCGGATATTGCATTTTTAGTACCAAAAAAAATAAAAAGTAAATACATAAATAGAAACACATTAAATATGAATAAAAGTTGTAGAGAGTGCAAGAATTTTTTTATATCTATGTACATATGTATGTATGTAGGTATACGATAAATGTTGATTAAGAGTTGTCGCTGGTTAAGCACTCGAATAATTTCCAAGTTAAAATATCATTTATATTCTTTAAAATAGTGGATTATATCTTCCAAGGAGCTATCCAAACTAGTGAGAACTTTATGAAAAGTGGGTTGCTTTTTTTTTTATCGTGATAATACTTTAACTTACGATCACGACAAAAAAGCTTCCAGAACCAGTAAAAATAAAGAAACAGTTGGTTAATATGGTAGCATTTCAAAAATCATTGTCCAGTTGAATTATTGCAGAACACATTTTTCAAATTTGTTCGTGGTTTATGATAAAATAACTCACTTTATATTTATTTAATGAAAAAGAAAAATTAAGATGCGATCAGTTATTAAATGTTTTGCATTTGGTTTTTGTGTTCGGCAATGTCTACTCCTGCTCACATTCCGTATTTTAAAATAAAGGGAGAATATGTTGCCCCTCCATTCTATAGTTTAAGTCAAAAACTTTTGGATCTCACTAAGTACATATGTACATATGTACATCTGTTCAATATATCAGTCAAATGGATATGTATTATGTAAATAAAAGGGTGTTTCCTTAGACATGTGGATATGCGAAGAAATAAAACGCATATAATTTAATGTTATGGCAAAGAATTTAGCTTTATTATAAAAATAAAGGTTTGACATTATGTTTTAGAAACGATTTCCGGCAAATAAATTTCAGCCGAGCGGCCCAATTTTCGAACACTTTCTGCGTAGACATGCGAACTTCATATAATATATGTTAAATCGCACGATCTTGGAGGCAACACCACAGGCCCTCGACGCGAGATTATGCGCTCTCTAAAAGTTTCCTTCAATAAATTTATTGTTTCGTTGGCTGTACGACATGTAGCGCCGTCTTGTTGGAACCAAAGGTCGTCCACATCATCATCCTCCAATTTTGGCACGAAAAAGTCATTAGTCATGACTCTATAGCGTTCCCCATTGACTTGTCCAATGATTCCCTCTGCCCATAGACCATACCAAACACTGATATTTCGATGCGACAATTTTGTTTATTAACGTACCTTATTAACGGTGGGCATTCAGCTTCAATTCTTGCAAATGGCAACCCAAACTGAGTATAAATCAAGTAGCAGCTGCCAAAGATATCAACTTCGAAAAAAGTATTGCCTCATTGAAAACCACCCGATTAAAAACACCCTTTACAATTGATGTTTATTTATTAAGAATTTAAAGAGAACTAACTAGAACTATCCTGTTCGTCTTTAGTCGGGACGACGCTTCCTTCATTTCGTCAAGTTCCGTGTATGTAAATCAAGCCAGTAAGGTTGCATTATGAAGTGAATATGTGTTCTGACCCAGATAATTTTAGGAAAGGATTGCCAACAAAGATTTACCGAAGTATTCGGGATTCTTCGTATAATTTGTATTTCTGATATTTATATATTTTATGATATTAATAGTATTATAACTTTGTTCCGAAGTTAGCAAGTATGTAGGTATAAGGAAAATAAGACATTAAGCGATTTATCTATTTGTATAATGTATTAATCATTTGTCAAATGATGTTTAATTAAATAAAATTATTTTATTTTTTATTTTTTTTATATTCATGAAAGATATGAAGTATTCGGCAAATTCTAGCAACTAAGTGCATTCAAAATAGAGTGTACAAGGCCATAGATACCGAATCCCGAATACCAAAAATGGGAAAATATTTTAAGACTTACTACCCTCTTTATAAAATATGTACTACTTAATCAATAAAAATATTGTTTAAATATTCGGTATGAGCCAATATTTTTAGTTTTGTTTGAATCGATAATTTTTGAATCTGTTTCGCAAACTAAGATAAGATAAGGTTCGCCTAAACTAAAATAAATTGAGGTACTTTCTCATAAATCAAAAACGAACTCACGAACAAATAATGTGGGTGGAGGGATGTTAGGGATGTAGACTTGAAATGTATAACTTTTTATAAGGAACAATATTTATTCAAGTATAAAAGCAGTAACTATTCAAGTTTCTGTGGAAAACTGTATACCTTAAAGTTTTAAACAATTTTGATTAAAAGTATAAAAAATTTACGCAAATTACACTAAAAAAAGGTGAATATACTTTTGAAGCGACCTAGTAGAGATTGTTCATCTGGTCGAATAGTACACGAAACCACGTTCAAATTATTTCTAACACCCCCAAAATCTTTTTTTAAAGTCAAAAAACCGTTTTTTTTTTTTAGTTTTTTCGTGTTAAAAAATTCACACAAAAAAAATTTTCAATCGAATTGAAAATACTCAACGGTTTTAGATAGGTGACTATTTACACTTCCGAAATATATATAGTGCTTTGTTAATTTGAAAAGAGTATGACGTGTTTTTTATACTAGAAGTTGAACTTTCCGCCCGATTTGCCTGTTTTTTCGATTTTGACGTCATATTTTCGGCACTAATTGGAAATGAATGATCATTTTTGGTTATATATCATCGACAGGCTATCACTATCTAAAGGTACCAATTGATTTCTTTCAAAAAGGAGTACAAGTTTTCAAGTTATACAGCATAATCCAAAATCTAACCTCCAGGGGTAGCGGGTGTAAATGAAGAAATTTGCTGAATGTAAGAAGAATTACAAGGTAAAACATTAATCATTACATGGTTGGCCATTCATGCAGGCATTATAACTCCATATTCTGAAATTCTTTTAACTCCAAGCGATGTGACTGGTCCACAAATAAGCCACACACGTAATCAAGTCGTAATTACTTAGGTGAATCACTTATGGAGAATAAATGACTGCATTAATGGCCAACGATGTAATGATTAATGTTTTACCTTGTAATTCTTCTTACATTCAGCAAATTTCTTCATGAAAAAAACTAAAAAAAACGGTTTTTTGACTTTAAAAAAAGATTTTGGGGGTGTTAGAAATGTTTTGAACGTGGTTTCGTGTACTATTCGACCAGATGAACAATCTCTACTAGGTCGCTTCAAAAGTATAAAATCACTGTCGGACAGTGTTATTGTAATTGAATAAATTTTTGTAAATTGCATGCAAATACTAAAACTTTGATTAATATGGTATATATTATATCATGAACATCAAATTGAAAATGGCTTGAACATTTGCGCTTAATACTTACATAAAGAAATTATTTTCTTCAATAAAGAATGAAAAATTATAATTTTAAAAAGTTGGAAAAGACGGAACTCTCATGACTTATTTTTTTTTTTTGCATAGTAGGTTGTGTATAGTAGGTTAAAGTGACTGCTCCTAGGATTCTCTGCGATCTATTGTGATACCACAGTGCAAACGTAAACAGAACGGCAATTATATTTTCACCTATATTTCTAAAAAAAAATAGCGATAACGATTTAGCAAAATACATTATTATCAATATTAAAAAAAATTAAACACACTGTACGGATACTTCTTCTGCTAGGTGTACTTAGGACTGTATAATACAAATGTAGACATTTTAGAACCATTGCGATCTGTAAATGTACCTTTTCTAAATAAGTTCAAAATTATATCTAAGCCAAATTTAGTGTAGGGTTCACTTCAAATTAATAACTATACTAACTTTATGTCCATGTATATGTGGCTATAAATGTACAAAGAGACATAAAAATAAGCATTAATAATGGCAATTAACAAGTTAATTAAATACCTTGTCAACATATGTATGGCTGGAATTTGTCAGACCACTCGATGAATTTACT
Organism: Anomoia purmunda; assembly: GCA_951828415.1. NCBI lineage: Eukaryota > Metazoa > Arthropoda > Insecta > Diptera > Tephritidae > Anomoia > Anomoia purmunda. Next base: position 25,241,741 of record OX639996.1, on the reverse strand, counting down.
ATGAAAAAAAAATATTAAAATCAATCTCGTTGATGGTTTTTAGGTTGTCGCTTAAGAGCGCAACATTTTATAGTTTTATGTTGGCGTTGCGTAGGCACACATACACACACACACACACACATAGTTACACGAACATGCATACATACGTAGACCAAAGCTAACTCGAATGATTAGAGCAAAATGTGGCAGCAAAGTGGCCGCTTAGAATTTCCATAAGCACTTTACATATTTTTATGCATATATCCTACATAAATGGTATATATACATAAATATACATATATATTTGTTTGTGAGCATTCCACCTCAATCCCTGCAGTAAAATTTCGAAAGAGGCTATTTTTGATATTCTTTAAAACCGGCGGCGGATAATGCCTGGTTTCCATTCGGACATTATTATATTATATTATACTACGATTTGACGCCAAAACAAAATTATAAAATGACAGCTTTTTGACATTGTGTGTCAAACAATTTCATTAAAAAAGTTATCTAATGCAAATCAGGCGTACTAAGTCTTGCCATAAATTCTCTGACAAAGTTTACAATGTACATATGCATTGCGAGGAAAAAGTATTATTCTCACTTTTTCTAATTAAAAATCAAAATTTGACTTGTTACTTGTCATAATCAGCTGTTTTTGTTGTCGCCGTAGTTGTGTTTTACTGGGCCAAATTTTTGGGCGAACATTGCTCTACTGAGCGAAAATTCGCCTTTCGTCGGTATTGTGTTTCAAGTATAGGTGTGGAAAAATCGCAAGTGAAATTTAAGGCTTCTCAAAAAACTAAATATTTTGAGAATGTTTATTTACTGCACTATTGATCGTTTATTCCAAACGTCTACAGTTGATGACAGAAAGAGAAGTGAAAGAGAAGAAACACACAAAAATTATGTTAAGGGAAATGGATATATCGACCAGATCAATGTCAAAACTTGACATGATGTACACGTCGGTCAACTAGTCATCTTCTGACGACGCGCTTGAAGCAAATTAGGGTTAAGAGATGCAAGCGGCTTCTTCAGTGGCAAGCGAGCAACGGCCTTTTTATAGATGAACAAATGATCAATGTTGAAGAAGTTTTTAATTAACAAAATGACAAAGTCTACGTAAAAACTTCCAAAGACTCGAAAAATGTTATTCCAAGGGTTTAACGTGGTCACCCTCCAGCTGCTGTAATGGTTTGCCAAGGAGTCTCCTGTAAAGGCGTTCCACCTCATCACTTCTGTGAAAAAGGGGTTAAAAATAGGGGAAAAGTGTACCAGCAGGAAGTTTTAGAAGGTGTGGCAAGCAATACTCTCTTCGATGGCACGCAAGGCAAAAACCACACAGCAGTGGCTTAAAAGCAATATCCCTGGTTTCATAGCTGCAAGGTGATTGACCGCCTGGAAGTCCAGATTTGAATCTATTGGACTACAGTTTGTGGTCAGAGTTGGAGACCATGTCGAATACCCCACAGAAATTTGGAGAGTCTCAAAAAATCTTTGGTTCGAGTAGCGTCGACAACTGTGCGTACTGCACAATGTCAATGGCCGGATCGTTTGAGGGCTGTGTGAAAGCAAGAGGTGACTGTTTCGAATAAAATTTTTTACATCGCTCGCTTAATATATGCGCTAATAAATAAAATTAACTTTATTAAAAAATTTATTATAGTTTCATTTTTATGACGCAACTTATGGCAGGACTAAGTACACAATTGTCGAAGGTTCGTTGAAAAAAGCAATGAGTAGCTATTGTACAATCAGCCCTAAAACATATTAGATAAAAAACGAAAAATAGCCACAAACGGGGTACATATTAGATTAAAAAAACATCACCACCATATGAAGATGGCCAGGCGCCAACAAGTCATGCCGATTTCCTATAGGGTCTCTACATACATTGGCACACAAACCCACTTACATACCCACTTACGTACAAGACGTACGTATGTACATTCTTAGTTTTATAGAAATTGAAACTTGTCAAAATGATGAATGTTTCATAGTTAATCAGTTGCAATTAGATTTTAAATTAATTGCAAATTAAAACGCCATAATTAACGGCTAAACGTGCGTTTGGAATCGTAAACATAGAGTATGTTCGCAAACACATGCTGGAATTAGAAAATAATTGAAAACGAAAATAATAATTTCCAATAAACTTGTCCATTACTTAGCAAAATGTCGATTAACCAGATAACTATAATTTTTAAATATAATATTTAAGCTTACACTGTGTCTAATAAATTTTTAGACATGTACAGTTGCAAGAAATATAATTGGGCTGAAAGCTTAGCAGCTATCGGTCAATTATTGCATATCCAAATAGAAAAATACGTTTTATATAAGCTCAGATAAGTAACCACGAGAATTACAAAATATTCACCCCAAATATGTTACAGATTTATTCACAATTATTGGTTCAACAAAAGTGATCCCTTACAAATCAATTATGATTTATATTTGGGAAACAGTCGTATATTAAGCTTTGTTTATTTTTAGGGAAACAATTAGACTAGCTACTTGGGTGAATGAAAAACTGTGATTAATAAAATTAGTAATTAACTATCAGAAGTAAAATTGTATCAAAACTATAAAATAATTAGCAATAATTGACGATCGAAGAGAAGATAATTGTAAGCCATGTATCGTTTGCATTAGTTTGGGTTATGGCACGACAAAGATCATGCAAGAAGCTTGCCCTATAACTATCGGTTATCAAACTAGTGGTCAGTTTGACGGTTAGTTTCGTATGGGGATCGGGTATCAAATGATCACTTCTATTCTTCGCTTTTCTGCATTTATGAAAATTAATTCACATATTTTTTTATTTTCTTGTAATACACATACTCTTTGTCCGTTGTGTTTCACAGCTAACATTATACTCAAATTTTCTTTGATGTAAACGTACGCACGGAAGCATAAACAATGTGCATTGGATTTTCTCTCGTCGAGAAGTTGCTCCGGACACAGGGAGCTGTTTAGGAGGTTGTCAGAGTAATATTTTTGGTTCCAAATAATAAATTCATACCGAGAGTCTCTTCTGGTAGAAAGTATGCTATGATATTTCCTACAAAGGAACAATTGGGATATTCAGGCATTCTCTTGGCAAACTCGGTGAAAACTTTCTACACTGATAACTCCAAGACAAATAATGGAACTGGAGACTCTTGGCATATGGAGGACAATTTTCCAATTATAGATATTTGCTATTGTTGAAGTAACGGACTGAATAATTGACGAAAGATGGCCCGGATTGCAAATCGGAGTGTGTAGCGACAGCCAGGCCTGCGCTAAAGGCCTTGGAAATCGTTCCTACTTCTTCGAAAATTGTCCAAGAGACTAAATTGAGATTAATCTGTGCTACAGGTTGCAAAATGGAACTGGCTCGAACTCATGTGGATGGTGGAACATTGCGATGTCCAACGTATCAACCTGGATGATGAATTGACTAACTGTGGGTCTTTGGAGTATAGAAACCCAGACTGTATTTGTTGGAAGTACAAATTAAATTACTCTCTTTTTCGTAACTTAATAGACTTTTGCCAACTCCGCCTCAAATTTTAATGCAGACAATAGCAACCACGAGTGAGCCGCAGTTGGGATTATCTGACGGTTTCATCGCAAGAGTCTAGTAATCCAACAGGTATTCTGGGAAGAATTCCTGAGTTGACGAGATCCTACATAAATCTGCTTTAGCAGAAAATTCTCTGGATTATACTATACACCTTGAGGAAGCTATGACGGACGCTTTTATCAAATATAAATTTTTATAAAAAAAAGTATCATGCAACTTTCTTGTGACCTGAATCACCTTCTTTTGTCACAGCTGGTCTACAAACAAGAGGATAATATAGGACTTGGTGTACTCCGTGCAAGGAGAGCTCTCCGGCTTTCCCATCTATACAAGGGACGTAATTCAACTGAGTAGGGTGGACTTAGGACTATTCCTGGGCTACCCCAGCGGCCGCAATGAATTTCGATCACACAAAATATTGCATTTTGAAATAATATTTGTTTTTTCCTATATATGTAAATAGTTCTAAAGCAAAACTTCAACAACTATAGCTTTCAAACAGATAGCGGAACATGGCTAACTAGAGTTTGAAATTCTCAGTGTATGAATACAGAATGTAAATTTCTTTTGCATTGAATTGTTTAAAGCCAGGCGCTAACGGCGAGTGCCACAACCGGCCGGGACAGTGGCATCAAAAATTCTAGAGAAACTTTTTCCGAATAGCGGTCGAGAAGTAACACAAAGTTCGACAGGATGGTTTTGAAACACGTAACAAATCTGAGCTGCTCAAATTTTTTATCTTACCCCACCCTTTTACAACGGTGTCGCAATTCACAAGTCTTTCATAGTTAATCTTAGCACATTATCCATTGTTTTAATTAAAGCATATGAGTAAAATACCGTTATATGCAGATATTGTTTAATGCAATTTATTGTAGTTTCAAATCAAAGTCTGTAAAACTGCATAATGTTAAAACCTTAATTAACGTATGCATTGGCGCACCCAAGGAGGGGTTTTCGGGTTCAAACCCCTACTAAAATCTTAAAACAACAGTACTAACTATAAATTAATTTGCGTATTTTAATGGAAATCAGCATAAAACACCCCCGGCACCCCCTAAACTTTTTCCTGTGTACGCCACTGTACATACATATGTACAGATGCGTGCATATAATCATATCTGCTAGTAAATAAATAGAAGTAGTCACTGTAAGTTGATGTAGTAGCCAAAGTCTCCGCAGAAAGTATGAACATCTGTAGGTGCACAGTGGGTATTTATGTATGTACATATTTACATTTAGCCATTCCTAAGTGGCACAACGTGTACATCGTCACCTACCTTCCACCTTCCCAGTATGCAAATAACTAAATGCACTTTAGTACATTTGCATAAATATTTAATTTAAATGCAACCCAAGGCGATTCTACACTCACACAGGTCTCTGTTCCAGCTTGGCGGCCGGCCGGCTGGCACTTGGGTTATATTGTGTGGGCTCCCTTCATTTCCGCACCTCCTACGAGCACGAGCAAGAGCACATGTACATACATACATAAATACATATGTACATATGTGAAGGAAGGTGCAGCAGCTCAAGCGTCTGGGCATAATATAAAATTTGATAAGTTTCACAAACTCAAACTGCCACGCATGCGCAGCTCACCGTACGTTTATGATCAAGAATTTATGGTATTACAAGTGTTATTTAGTGTAAATATCTGAAAGGTAGCAAAGTAAAAATTGCCTGCAGCTTCTGAAACTTATTCGGCTATAGGATATATGGAAGAAGCGTTAACAGCACGAGCAGTACAAGCAGCACAAGCAGCAGAAGCAAAAGCTGAAAACGAATTTGTTGCATACTCAAATTTTGTGCACTCTGCCTGCCGTAAGCGCAGACATCTTACAGATCAGCGCCGAAAAAGTGAGTGTCTTAATTCTTTGATGACGTCTGTTTGGTCAGTGCGTGAGGGTTGTCGGTCTTATCAGCCCGCGCACATCAGCAACATTGCAATATACCCGCATACAGCAACATAAGGAAACACACACACACACACACACACACACACATGCATATGTAAATCATCGTTCGTGCATTTGAATTTTAGTGCGACTCAGCGGCATATGCGCGTTGTGGTTGCACGCCGCCGCCGGGCTCCAACATGCCAAGCTAGCCACTTGCAACAGCAATTTAACGCAGATTCGCAGCAAACGTTTTGACCCTCCTGCTAGTGGCTGCCCTCGGACGTGCGTACTTACATACATATATAATTTCTCCGAAAATCCAAATTGTCGTTAAGCATTCGATGCTTTGTATCGACTGGACGCAATGTATCAGTCGCTGTCCAGTTGACCAGCAGCTGCTTTTGGCTGCTCTCCGTTGGCTGTTCGCTTCTCTCGCCCAACCAACAATGCCGCACATCAACGTGCAAATTAAAATGAAACTAAACTCTTTAATGTTGTTGCTATGTACTAGCTTTACGATCGCTTGCTGCCTCCTGCTGGCTGATTCTTGTATTTTACGACTTCTTGCCAGCTTATCAATGAAATTTGCAAATGTTTAGTGGCCGATCGAGAACCCATAATCAAGAGTGGCTGTCCAACCCGGAATTCATGCGGATTACGTCGTACGTGTATGGATGTGTGGGCTAATGGCTGCCGCGCGCAGATAAATAAAATTGCAGTCGTCGAGCAAATGGGGTCTGGTTCATTTTTACCAGTTACCAAGTTACCATATGCGGCACGTACCATGGATTCGCGGCAAGTAGTCGAATTATTAAGAAATAAACGCATGCAAATGAAGGCGTTGAAATATTGCACGAACAATAAAAAACAAAAAAAAAAAACAAAAAAAAAAAACAAAGAAAAGAAAACGAGGAGTAGAGCGAGGAGCGAAGATTGCGTAGTGTGTTGGGAAAGGTGCAGCAAATATTGTAATTAATGGCAAACAAGAGATCGGAAGATCGCAGGATCGGTTAAGAGGTCAGTTTTTGGCAAATGTTCGTTAAAGGGTGTGAAATGAGTGATTTCACACACGCTTTTTGCAGCTGAAATTTTTAATCGCACAATCGATAGCTGTTAATACATGACACCACATGCATACACACAAACATATGTACACACATACATACATACGAACATAAAAGCAAGAAATGTGTGAACATCAAACGAACATTTATTTAATCTATATAATTAGGGGAATATTTAGTGCTTTTTGTAAAGGGATATCAGTGTTTTTGTTTCGTTTTTTTTTTTTGTGTATTTGCAGTAGTGTGAGAGGTAATTGTTAAATAAGATAAGTGAAAAAATTAATGGATTTCATAAGACGAGGATTTTTTTAATTTTCTGGAGTTCCATTATATGAGATCAAAATACGAGCTACATATTTAATAAAGTAAATAACATAAATTGAATCCGAAATTGAAAAAAACAAGCAAATAACTAAATCATAGCAATTCATTGGTATAATTACGATAATATGATTAAAGCAAACAGTATTTAACTGCTTCTAATCGGTGGGTTTTCCCAGAGACATAACTATTAAAAGTTTAATAAATGATGATTATTATAGTGAGATAAGAAATTTTCGAGTAATTTATAATTGTCATTCAAAGACCTACATATATTACAAAAGTCTTTTCATAATAGTTACTAGCGAGATAAATATTTTTAAGTCTTCAAAGATATTTATTTTGAGATTTATATAATAAAAGTCTTTTCATAATAGCTATCAGTGAGATACACTTTTTTAAGTGTTTAAAGACTTTTAGTTTGAAATTTACTTATATAATAAAAGTCTTCTCATAATAATTATATTAATTTATTTTGAAAGTCTTCTCATAACAATAATGGCCAAGGAAAATTTGTTTAAGCCTTGAAGGATGGGACTTTTAGGAGATCAGTTTGGGTTTAGTTCGGCACTGATTAGAGGCTAATACGAAATTATTTCTGGACTAGTTAGGTAACATTATTGGGTCTCAAAATAGTTCCGTCTCTTAAAACTTAAAAAAAAGTTGTCTTACTCATAATTATTATGCAAATATTTTTTTAATATAAGCCTCAAAATAATAGTTATTGTTGATTTAAAAAAAATGCTCTCTCTTGTAATTTTCATAAAAAGTCGTTTATAAAATAATAAGAATAAATTCAAACGCTGAAGGAGAAGATGGACTCCCAATAAAGTTTTATAAAGGTTGTGTTGCCGCATATCCTTGGAACTCTTACCCACATCATAAATCATGGTGTAACTACGTCTTCCTTTCCGCACATGTGGAAAGTTGCTACAGTACTGCCTGTTGCCAAAAAGAGTTCTGCTAGTTGTATTAACGATTTTCGTGCCATTAGTATTTTGTCGGCTCTCTCCAAAGTTTTCGAGACCCTAATGGCGGAGCAGTTCTCGTCGCATGTCCCTAATAAAAATCTTCTTTCCCCTCTGCAATCAAGATTCAGGAAAAATCACAGTTGCACCACTGCCATATTAAAAATATTAGATGACATTCGAATGGCCTTTGATAAAAACCACTTGACATTACTCTGTCTACTAGATTTCTCTAAGGCCTTCGATTCTGTTAGTCATGCACTTTTATGTAGCAAGCTGCAATGTTACTTTGGATTTGGGCATAGCGCGCTTGTTCTTATGAAAAGCTATATATCAGGCAGATTGCAACGAGTGCGAATTGGTGCTGATGTTTCAAAACTGAAAGCGGTGACTGCTGGTGTTCCCCAAGGCTCTATTCTTGGCCCGCTGCTTTTCAGTTTATTTTTAAATGATGTTTTCCACGTTTGCCGAACTGCAAATCTACATGCTTATGCAGATGACATCCAGTTTTACTTATCTGGACCTGTTAGTCAAGCCGACCGTCTTTGTGCTAATGTCGATGGGGCGCTATCCACAATCTCCAGATGGGCGAGTGAAAATAGTCTTTATTTAAATTGTACTAAATCTTGTGTGTTACCAATATATAACAAAAAAACCAAAGACTTCAATGAATATCGAGAGCTTAAACAATTTGGCTGACCCATATTTATTATGAAAAGACTTGTATAATTCTTATCAATATTAGGATTACTTTTTTAAAACTCAGCGGTCAAGTAATTATTATCCTGGATCTCTGGGGTTTCCCCCTTCAAGATTGAATTCCTCTTCTTAAAAATAAGGGCTCATACGTATGTATATTATAGTTTGCTTTCTATATGGTTTTTTAGAGATGTATTTTACCTATGACCATTAAATGGTCACAAATTGTTTAAATCTGCCAAAGTTATTATCAGTTATGCTAAGTTTAGGTTTGGCATTTCATTATGAATAAATAAACCAATAACAGAACAATTCGTGCAAAATCGCTAATTAAGGTTCAGTTCGGGAATATTTGAAATACAAATGGCTAACTATGGCATTTGTATAACAATCCAAAAAAATAATATAGTAGCTAACATTGTTTTTTATTTGCTTAAATAATTTCAGGTTTATTACATACTTTGTAAATTTTGTTTTAAAACCTTGTTTAAATGTACTTGTTTAAATATCAGCTGCACACTAAAAAAAATTCAAAACACCAAAAATTGTATCATGTTTTTTTTAGCTTGTGGTTTTTTGAACTTTTTACAAATTGCTCAAAATTTTTTCTAAATATAATTATAAATACTTACACTAAGATCAATTTTCGTTTCTATAGTCGTTTTTGAGTTATTAAATTATTATAACTAAAAAGGGAACTTTAAGGATCCGAGAAAGAGTGAAATTTGGAATTTGGCATGATTTTCAAAAAAAAAAAAAAACAACGACCTTCTGATTCATTCAAATTAAAATATGGACGATTCGCACCGTTCTTCTATTTGGCATGGGTTGACTCGTGCAGGTACATAATTTTCTTCAAATTTTTCTCGTTCAAAGAAAATGTTTGTATAAGCGGGTGATGGGCGGTTTTGAGAGAATATTATTCAAAGAATACATTTTCATTCAACTTACAAATATTTTACTTTGCACAACGAACAGATTTTCACTCAGCATTCCAATAATTTGAAATAACAAATAAATTTAAATTCATCATTCAAATAGTTCTGATCAAGGCGAATTCATACAAGGTGGTGTGAAGAAACAGCTGAGTTTTACTTTTTTTTCAATTCGGCGAAGCGGGTGTAATGTCAAACTAGTTTTGTTTGTTTACATTCTAATTCAGATTTTGACATAACTCCCGCTCAAGGCGCAACAACAAAATACATACGTTTTTTCTTGCTACCACCTGGTATGAATTCGCCTTGGTCCTGATTTTGAGCCCTAGGGACATTTTGAAGTTATCCAGTTTGTGTGTAAAAATCTATCAGAAAGATAGAAAAAATATTGTTTTCGGGACTATAATTTGATTTTATGTCATTTTTAATATTTCTGCTTATGTTTTATATCCAATTGACAAAGTCTCTATGTTTTTTTTCTTTCCAGCAACATCTCACCAATGAAGCCGAGCTCTACATACATATAAGTATTTACTTCAATATCAATGAGTTTCAAAAGAAAATCGGTAAGTTGGTACTTCAGTTTATATTGTGGCTTACACAACTTGATTTAAGGATTGACAAGGTCAATTTTTTGGGGATGAGAAAAAATGTTGCACAATAGAATTTATGTACATATATAATATAGATTTTTATTATTTTCAAATAAAAATTATTAAATTACAGGAAAATATTGTGAGTTTTAGCAATTTAAAAATAATAAAAAAATTTTCTGCGATTGACAGAAAAGTTGTCCAAAATTGATTTTAGTAAACGTTTGCTTAAAAGGGAGTGTGAAGTGACCCATATAAATCCGATGACGTTAATTCATCCGCATTCTTCAGGCTTTATGGATTTGGCTCAAAAACTATAGATAACTTTTTTCTAATAGCAAACGGCAACGGTAAACCTCCGAATGTACTTTCGCCGTGAAAAAAATTCTCACACAGTAGCCCCATCAATTTTTGCTGCAACATTAAAACGCACACCACAAATTGTAGAAGAAGTTCGGCCAAACATCAAGCTATATGGCGTAAGTGCCAAATTATTTTATACATACATACATATGTACATATATGATATTTACATGAACCGAATAACGCATAGACAATTTTTACATACAAATTGAGTTAAGTACTGAAAGTCTCTTTGGGGCCACTAGGTTCACTCTTTGTGCGTTGCATTACGAGTATAAGTATGAAAAATAATTAGTAAGGGCCATAAAAAAATGTCAAAATATACATATGTATACTGGTGTGTACATATGTATGTGTGTATATACATATGTATGTAAGCATCGTTACTCATTTGATGCACTTTCAATTTCGGTGGCGCAAAATGCTCGCTCGCTGGCAACCTAAATAATCTAAATGAGCAAATTGTGTGACCGGGCGCCGGTCAACAATAACAATGACACTTCTGAAGTGCCAATTAATTATCATAGCGCATATGTTTATTTACTTAATTTACTTAATGACGCCAGCGTCGCAGCCCCATTAGCCATCATCAGTCTTTAGCGTTAAATATTTGTAGTCATTAACCATGACCCTGCAGAGAAACTAATTGATACGGGAATACTGTTTTCAATGTAAGGCTTATTTCTAAGTGTAATATGACATATGGCCGGGATAGTTAAGTCGCAGTTGCAACAGAGCCTATTGAAGGGTAAGCTATACCTTTCGGAGTGCACTCTTATGGCCCTGTGCCAATTGTAGTGAGTGTGTAGGATTTTTTTTGCTCATTACTGAAAGAGTCCTGGTTTTAGATCCACCATAGGAACCCGCCCATGTCCGACACGTAAGCCACATTTATTACAGAGTCGCACCTCGCCAGTCTCATTACCGTCAATAACCGCTTGGCTATCTGAAAAGTTATGCCCTTACTGTCTGGTAAATTGCGAACGATTCAGCGTGAAAAACGATCGCATGGTGAGAGCGATAGGCTCAATGAAAATCCCTATGCTAACCCCGCATTCCATCTGTAAAGAGAGTTAAGTTCCCAAATGATTGGACCTTTCATTGAGTCTCATCCAGGTGGTTTGTGATATGCATTAGGGTAGTTTTGTCCGGACTCATACCAAGATAACATTTTATGGTCCAGAATCCACCGTCTTTAGCATCGTTTCTGTACTTTCGGGTATGAGAGAAGAAAACTGATCCGAGGACTACCACTACCTGGATTCTCTGAGAATCTAGCTTTGCCAGGAGTTTGTTCAAAATCATAGAAAGGTGATAACCCTCCTGGTGCCACTCAATGCATTCCACGGCTGTGGAAATAGGGAAGCAAAAGAAAAGTGTTTTTTCCTAATTGCAGCCGTCCCTTGACAGACAAAAATCATCTGCCGTTTAAGATCGGTTTAAAAATGTAGACCTTTAAGTCTGTAGTACAACATCACAAATTGTAAAAGAAGTTTGGCCAATCAGCGAACTCTATACGTATTTATATGGTTAGGCGCCATTATTGGACCCGTTTCTTTGTAACCGAGTTGCAAAAGAACAATAGGTAGGACAACGAATTGCATGTAAAGCAACAACACTAACTCGGAAAAATATGCGAGTCGCGGTAAAATGATATCCGACTTGAGAGACAGTGTTGGGAAGTGAAAAGACTGTGCTATTGTGAATGAACACTAAGAAAATACATGTGAAGTTTCAGTTTAAAACTTAATTCATTTTTATTTGCTTAGTATTTTTAAGTATATAACTACGTCAACTTAAAATTTGTGTGCACAATTTTTTTTTCCATTCTTAAATAGCACTAAATAAATTGCATCTTTAATAAAAAATACGAACATGGTTGCTTTTGCAACTAAAGAAAATTTTAGCCGAGTTGGAGCGCTCTTTAGCCAGTGGGGTACAAAGAAGCGGGCCTATTATTATTAAAAGAAAACAAAAGTTAAGTCGCTGATTTATTCCCATTTTGGGAATTACAAATTCTACTGCTTTGATTGTCCTGCAGGGTATCCACACCCTTCCATGCAGTTTTATGTATTTTGTCATCATTCAAGTCCAGTGACTCGAGCTACATTCTCGACATACATATGTAAGTACAAATACATTGTGAAGATGCCCCATCAAGGCTGTAGTGCCGACCGAGTCCAAATTGTGTGGATACTTAGTTGGCGGCAATAATAAAATTATGTACAAAAACAATTACCTACTTAAATGCATAATTGAAATGTATGTGTATGGGTTTGTTCGGGATAACTGGTAGTGGCAGTCTAGCAGTGGACACGTGGCAGTAGTGGCTCATTCTGGCGACTGACTGCGCGCTTAAAAAATTCACGTCGAACGTCGACAAGCCCCTCCCTGCCTGGGGTAGTGCAATATGCAATATTATTGTTAGCTCTGGTAGCTACTGTCACTGTCACTGTTGCTGTTGTTGCTGTTGTAGTAGTAGTAGTAGTAGTTGTTGTTGTTGTATATGGGTGAGGTCATCATCATTTTAAATATTTCATATTAATTGCCACTGCAATTAAGTATGAAGCAAACATTTTTCAGTGCTGTCAGTGTCAGTAGCCAGCCAGAGTCAGTTGGTGTACGAGTACTCTATGGATGGTAGTATCATTACAATGCTACAATGTTACAATGTTGTTGTCCATGCTGTTGTTGTTTGTCTCTGTGGGACGTTGATGGTTATTTATAAATGTTCATTGTTTATGCTATTCCCTTAAATGTTTGTGCGAATGTGCGGTACACCCTCAATTATTTATGTACATACATACATAGCTACTTGCTTACACTCATACATATTTATGTGGATGTAAACATAAATACTATGTATATTAAGTAAGTATGTATGTACTTGTTAATAGATATCTCAAAATAAATATGTAAATATTATGGAAAATATTTGAAATTCCATCCACGCGAATGTGTGCAATGCAATAGTAGCATGTTGCACGCTCACTCGTTGCAAAAATAAAGTCATGCTGAGCGCAAATACAGCTATTGAAAAATACTTAAGAACGGTGCTTTGCCCAAAGTGAGAAGTCTTCTAAATTAAAGACGTCGGCGGCTGATATTAAATATTAATTGTATTTATTGAAAATGATGACGTGTAGGAAACTCTCTCAATTTCAGCTGAGAGCGAGGGATTTGTCTTGTAATCGGGGGCTCAAGAAAGATTGAATACAAGATTGCGCTGATTGATCAGAAATTCGGAGAGTAACTTCGCTATGACGTCACACAAGACTTACCGGAGGAGAGAACTGAGGAGAAACATGATGTTATATTTACATTTTAGAAAGAACACATACTAGTATCGTTATAAACGTTGGAAAGAGTACACATGATTGCGCGTATATGTACATACTTCATACACGGTATTGTGACGTAGAAATTCTGTCCAAATTTTCAAGAGAGAGTTAGCGGTACCACAATCTGCGCCACCTTCTGTATCCTTTTCACCATGGACCAACAGCTGGCACTTAACATGGCGAGATGCCATACACGTACCCGCGAATAATACCTTTCTAAATCAGTACGTTACACATTTTTATGGTGGGTGCTGGCGGTCATAACAAAATTATAAAATTTGATGTACTTCCGTCAATTTTTGAGACCAAATGATCAAAACTGAGCACATTATTTATTATTGTTCTTTTTTCGAAACAATTTGTGAGCAATGCAATCTCTCTGTTTTAATTTTATTCACTTAAAGCCATTTATAGATAGATTGAACTATTAGTGATAAATATACTTAAGAACGATTCGGCTTTTGTACACAATTTTGTAAATTTTATTCAATTTAATATTCAACCATGTATGTTAATAGAAAAGAACATATGTGTATTGAATATTCCTAACTGCAATTTACTTTACTTAAAACGTTTACGTAATGTTAAAAGGGATAGGTCGAGTTTTAAAAGACCAATGATGGTTTTTAATGCTTTGCAATATTTTTCAAAGTTTAAAGCAGTAGAAGTTGTTTCCAGAAAGAAAAAAGCTCGAAAAACTTCTAATCAGGTTGATCCTTTAGTTGTCAAAAAAGGACCCGAGTAAAGATGCTACAAACATCCGTCGAGAAATTTCAGTTCACTCTGAAAAGCCAATAACAAAATAAAACAGTTGCACTTCGAGCGGCAGAGACAAGCTTTTACGGCCGACTGGCACGGAAATCCCCCCTGAACTCAAATCAACTTAGAACGCAATATATTACAAATATGGATCAACTGTTGCAACATTTTATGGGTTCTTAAGAAAAATTGACTAATATATGTTAAAAATACCTTCAGTTTATGAAGTAAGTAAGGCTTTACATCGTCGACATTTCAGCGTTTTTATTAAAAAAAAGTCTCAAATGGCAAGAACTCATCATCGTTCTTAAGTATTTTTCAACCGCTGTATATACAGCAAGTACATATGTACACATGTATGTATGTATTCATGGGTACGAGTGGGTGGTTGGTTGGTTGGGTGAATTCGCACTTAACATTTACGCTATTGCAGCAGTTTATCACGCTTACATCATCGTTTATCGCCGCAAGTCAAAGTGCATTTACAGTGACCCAAATTTACAATTGCAGTGCGCTTTTGGTTCTATAAATTTTGTTTTTTTTGGCTTATGGTTTTATAATACAGATAATAAAGATTTCATAACTTTTTATTAAAATATTCGATTATTTACAACATTTCGTTAAATACAATATCTGACGTGGAAATTAATGCATCTTTTTTTTTTTTTGTTTGAATGTGTCATGAATGGAAAATAAACTAACTTGATTACTATCATTACAATTATTAATGATATAATGATTTTCGACTTGAGAGACAGTGTTGGGAAGTGAAAAAACTGCGCTATTGCGAAATTATAATTCAACACCTAATCCCTTTTATTTGCATAGTATTTTTAAATATAAAACTACATCGATCTCAAACTTGTTCGAAACGATCCAGCACAACTATATCCCGATCTTAAATAGCACTAAACAAATCGCATGTTTTATGGAAGCTGCTAACAGGGTTGCTTTTGTTCCTAAACGAAATTTTGTTCGAGTTGGATCATTCTTTTGCTTGACGGCTACAAAGAAGCAGACCTGTTATTACTATCATCATTATCATAATCATTATCATTATCATTATGATAATCATAATCATAATCATTATCATTATCATTATCATTATCATTATCATTATCATTATCATTATCATAATCATTATCATTATCATTATCATTATCATTATCATTATCATTATCATTATCATTATCATTATCATTATCATTATCATTATCATTATCATTATCATTATCATTATCATTATCATTATAATTTTCATTATCATTATCATTATCATTATCATTATCATTATCATTATCATTATCATTATCATTATCATTAGCATTATCATTATCTTTATCATTAACATTATCATTATCATTATCATTATCATTATCATTATCATTATCATTATCATTATCATTATCATTATCATTATCATTATCATTATCATTATCATTATCATTATCATTATCATTATCATTATCATTATCATTATCATTATCATTATCATTATCATTATCATTATCATTATCATTATCATTATCATTATCATTATCATTATCATTATCATTATCATTATCATTATCATTATCATTATCATTATCATTATCATTATCATTATCATTATCATTATCATTATCATTATCATTATCATTATCATTATCATTATCATTATCATTATCATTATCATTATCATTATCATTATCATTATCATTATCATTATCATTATCATTATCATTATCATTATCATTATCATTATCATTATCATTATCATTATCATTATCATTATCATTATTTTTACCATTTTTATTATTATCATTATCATATTCATTATAATTGTCATTAACATTATCATTATCATTATCATTATTTTTACCATTTTTATTATTATCATTATCATATTCATTATAATTGTCATTAGGAGAGGTATACTGAGATGTCGTGTATTGAAAAGAATAGAGATCCTAGTAAAAAAGTTTGTTGTTTTGTTGGTATACGTAGAATTTGCTTATTGAAATTTGACATTCACAAAATTACCATAGTACAAGGAACTTTGTATATTTTCTTTTAATAAAATATAGCTTAATAGAAACACTTTGCCCTTTAATGATACTGCAGATCTAATGTGTAGGCACCCTATTTACTGATTTTAGTTCAGTATGAGAGCAGAAGAATGTATACGAATTCTCAAATATCATTGACAAATATTATATATGTATGTATATTTTTATTGAAAAATTATTAGACTTTACACAAGGCGTATGTAATAAAATCCCTGGATATATAAAATAGAAAATACTAAATACGTATTCATGTATTTTATTTGATTTTTTTTATTACTTCACTTAAACTTTCCAGTGAATTTAAATAATTATTTAATATGCCGACCCTCAGTTTTGTTTATCACAATATTAAGTATGTATGTGTACGTGTATATTTTATTACTAAAAGTAGCCGCAGTTCAATGAACGAGCTCATTCCAAATTCACTACCGACCAGATGTCCTAAAACATCTCCAGTTATTGCCACCTGACGTCGGCTAAAAGTCAGCGTCCGTTTGACCGAACATCTGTGTCATCTGCAGGGCGCACCTGTGTATTCGAAGCTTCCACAAACAATAGCTTTATTTCGAATGCAAATACAAAGTTAAATATGCACGCAAATATGTAGTATGGTTTTGTATATATACATACACTACGCGTCACATGAGTAGATCTTCAGATTGCGTTGCGATGCGAGGTTTAGAAGGTTTGTTAAATTATAAGTGAATTTATGTTTTTATCGAAAAATTGTTATTAATCAAAATAAACCTCCTCAGATGCTACTCATATTTATGAATGGCACGTTTTCCATTTTTTCGAAAGCCGTCGTCGCCTAAACACGTCTCTCATAAATATTTTGGGCAAATGTATACTAACATAACAAAAAAAAACGAGATCCGAATTTGTGTAGCCCGTGAAATTTGATAGTCACCATTTTTTGTATACGCCTCGCATTTAGGTGGGTTTTTTTAGTGTTTTGAGAAAAATACTGGGTTTTTTTGCTCAAAAATGAATTGCCTCCTAACATATATTTATTTGACCTCTATACCCTCCTTCAAACGTTTCTTAATTTTTTTTGAAATTGGAAGTAATCGCTAGAGACTAAATGTGGCAAATGCTAGCAATTCTTAACTCACTAACTTAAATCTCGATATTGCAACTACAAATGTGTTCATTTATTTTCTGACCAAATGCGTTCAAACTCCAAACTGCCCCTCAAAGCTGTTAAGCGATCGGTTGCGAGATCAATTATGGTCAAATGTTTCTCCCATCTTACCGATTGGTTTCTCTCATTCTAAGAATACGCATAGGAGTGTAATAGCAACAGATCAGATTAACAACTATCGATGTAAATTTTTAAAGATCAACAGGTTGGAAAACGTCTGCTCTGACTTAACTGTATGTTGCAGATCGCTGTAGGAAAATAATATATGTAGATATACTTCACCTCAGCTGGTTTCAGAGTCACAGGGTGTCTCCTAGAGACTATGTATATTCATCGGAAACAATTATGAATTGCGTACTGCCTAAAAATATATAATAAGTCGGCTATCGCGTTGTCGAATCACTATCAGCGCTGTGTTTAATAGACCCCCTACTTATTTCAATCCGATCGGAAGGGAAGGCGTACTGAAATACTAGGTGTGCTTTACCGAGGTTGCTGTAGACACTTGAGGAGCTATGAATGGGAGTGAACAGTTTTTCCCGCGTTATTTAAATTGCAGGCTGCGACATTTAGTGTCGCTATTCTCAGTTAACTTAAATGAGACTTGAGCCCTTGCTGAGTCCAAATAGCTACAAGGGAATGTATCCAAAGTATATGGCCCTTATTATGAGCTACATTCGATCTTCGACTGTGGTCGAAAGAGCTGATCGAAAAAAACTTGCATTTGCTGTTATGGCACACATTCGATAAAGAATAGCGCTATGGTGAATTTCACACATGAATGTAGATCGTTCACAATAGTAATTAAAACTAAGTACAAGTTGCAAACCAGTTGAGTCAATGAAAATTAAGAGAAGGACGAGAGTTTTTACTAGACATGGCAAGAAATATAACATGATAAAGGGATGTTTCAAAACCTTTGAAAATGAATTGCACTGCGAAAGTGTAATATTTCAAAAAAGGTTTTATATGTATTTTTGAATATTGTTTATTTAAAGAATAATCTACTAATTTAATTAACCTAGTCCACTTTCTGTAGTTCTAACAGGTTGTCCCAAAAAACTTGGCGCCAACGAGAATTTTTCTTTTAATTTTTTTCTGCTTGAACCTTTGTGCAAATAACTTTTACAAATTATGGATATGGAAAGCAAAAAAAAATTGCGAAATATTTATTATTTTCTGCAATTTTCCCACACTACAATACAGCGTCGAAAGTAAAATTTTGTTCGATTGAAAATTCGAAGCGCAACGAAAATTTCGATAGGGTTACATGGCTCATAATATGAATTTGACATTCGATTTTCGATGTTCGATAACCAGCGATAACACCGAATGCGATTGTTAAACTTTATCTGACATTTAAATGGCACAACTGGGAGAAGTAACTGAAAAGTTTGCGATTTATGTATGTATCGTGACACAACTTTGGATTTGTCGAGATATAACATACTACATACATACATATCGGTCGGTAGGCAGTCAAATGACGTGGAGTGTGTTTGTCAATATGGAGGCAGGCAGTGAAGGTATTTTTCGAATTTGTTTCATTGTATGAAAAGCGTATTAACTCAAAACAAAGCCAGTATGCGCTTTTTGTTTCTTTCGCTAAATAGCTGGTAGCAACGGCTGTTGTTGTAGTATTGCTGGCACAAGTAGAAATAAATGCGCTGATGCAGCAGCGATCAACTTAATCCCCCAATGACACAATGGCATTTTCTACGCATTTATTTACATATTATTGGGAGCTCAAACAGACAAACAAGCAGCGTTTCACTTATTCTGTTAATTTTTATTTTTATTTTTTGGGTTTTTGTTTACGCTACTGCTGTTTCTGTTGTTGTTTGTACATACACACATACATACACACATATATGTAATTTGTGTTGACTGTGCCAAATCGATGCGAACGCACGCAAGCAACCGCCGCGCAACAATGGCTGAATAAAATTTAATTCATTGCTCAGTTGGAGCTAAACGTATTGGATTTGTGGGGAGAAGCCACCGTTTGAGGGACGGCGCGCCGGCCAACCGCTGTGCCACAAAAACAACATGCCACGCAAGAGCACAATTTGCGGGAATGTCGTGGAACTCCACATGTCACATGCCGCAATGCGAGTTGTGGCAACTTGTGGCAACAACTAGAGCTCATTTGCATTTCTGCTGCGCCACTGCGCTGTAGATGTTGCAATAGCATGTTTTGCATGGGTGTGTGTGTGTGTGTGTGTGTGTGTGTGTTTGCGCATCGCTCTTTAATCTTTATTAATTGCAAAAGTCGCACATAATGTGAACTGATTAATGCCAAACACAGCCGTAGGGCTGGGCGCCCAATAGTTGTTGTCAACTGTACTCGAAGGCGCGCAGCGTTGCGCGAGGCGTTGTTGACATTCATTTGGGTTGGCGTTAATAAATGTCGCGTCATGAGAAACCACCCATTTCTGTGTAAAAGCAGAGAAAGAAGAAATTTGTTTAGGCTATATATACAATATACATATAATTTTTTATTTAAATAAAACTAGAATTTTGTGCGCGTTAGTAGAATTTGTGTAGAAAATGTTCAATTAAAGGGAAATCGAGTTGCTGTCGGAAAATATTTACGCGCGATTTACATATGTACATATGTACATATGTATGTATGAAGTCCTTGTGCGGTGTACGGGCCTGCTTACTTCGAAGATGCTGACAAAGCGCGATCATCATATTCGGAATGCATATTTTTCCACATTTGAAATTAAATCCTTTCTCACCCTTTTCTTCTACGCAAAAGGGTAAGTCATTCAAATTTTTGAAAGGTAAACGCAGCGCACATTAAACGAAAAATATCAAACTCTACGTAACATGCAAATGCTATTTGCGGCGCTGAGAAAAGTCGTAAAATAATCAGAAAAAAATTTATACAACAAAAAAATCATTTCAACCACTCAAATTTTTTCAGCTATGTGCATGCCAACTGCCTGGCATCGCTTGACGAGTCCTTTGAAGCGCAAACAACAGCTATTGACTTTCAGCTCTTCAGCTGTTGTTGGTCGCACCACAATGAGCCGCGGTAAAAACAACAACAACAACAGCAACAAACTGAACACAGCAGTAGCATGCCGGCAAATGATAGCAATAAAGGCGCGCATTTCGAATGCCAACCCTTTGCTGCTGGGACGGTGGCGCAAAGGTGCGCCATGAGAACCAAATCACCATTGTTGTCGCCGTCATCACCGCCGCCACATAAAATTTGGTAACAACTGTGCAGCGCTTTACAATCTCAATCATAGATCCCGCGCGAAACAGCGTTAGGCATTTGAAAATGGGCAGAGAAAAATGTAGGAAAATTGAAAAAGTGAAAAAACATTGCATTTTTTAGATGACAACACGACGCGATTAGAGGGACGGTGAAAAGCGAAAACGATATGCGCATCTTGTTAAGATAATCATCAGCAGTAGTAGCAGCAGCAGGAGCTGGAGCAGCAAGCAGCGTGGAAAGCGTTCCGCTGAATGCGTCCAAACGATGCACAAACAATAAAAAACTCAATACAGAGAAAATTAGTAAATGTTTAAATAAAAAATAAAAAATATGCTATAAAATAAAATGGGAAAATGCGTGCGTATTCAAATGGGGATGGGATATATGTACATAGAAAGCGGCACAGAGATAGTACATAGATGCTCGCCATTCAAATGTAAATGGGAAAAGCGGACAGCAGGAAGACAACAAGCCATAACGGCGATAAGGTGGCGGCGGGCATTTGTCGTATGGTAGCAGATGTGCTACGAAGCATAGAAACTATGTGTATACAGGGTGGCGCATAAGGAGTTAAAACTAAATAAATTTTAATGGCGAAGCTTCTACTACTCCAAGTCATCCTCTTTGTGGTCTTGTTGTTCAACAAATCTTTAATGTTCAATTCGAAAAGTAAAAGGGGCTTTTTTTAAGAATATTTTTCCGTGACAGTAATCGAATGCATTATTATTAGAGAAATGCTCTCGAAAGGAAGATGTGTCAGAAAATTGTAACTGTCATTTTGTGCAGCAATGTTAGTGTTAGAAAAATAATCAAATAATTGATATGAAAATCCCAAATTCACGAGCATTTCAAAACAAAAGTCTTCCTGTGGACTTTTACTTTCACAAAAAAAAAAAAACATGGATGACACGCAAGATGCTAAAATCTTTGGTTGTCAAACAATTTGTTTCACAAGTAAGTCTTTCAATAAGGTTTCAAAGTTTATTTTACTCTTACTGTGATTTTTAACACAAGCGAAACGTTTTAGATGCCTTATTAATTCTCGGTAACGCTCCATCTTCCCCCTTTATAGTATAGGCTTTGGTAAAAAAAAATATCACAAGTAATAAAATTTGAATGCTTTGAATGCTTGAAGTTGCACCAAAAAAAAAGTTTTTTACAACTCAAGGCCAGGATAGAAGTGCATTTTGAGCTTTGGGATGAAAACACCTTTCTAAAGAATTATTTTCGAAATGATATAATAAGTTTTTCGAAGGAAATTCAAATTTCGATGAGGAAAACGACTTACCCTTTTCATTTTGTTGAAGCTAATTCGAAGGCAATTTAGCAATGAGGAGTAAAGTTGATTTGCTAAAGTCAGTTTTTCCAAATGCTTGTTGATTTAGTTAAATCGGTAAACTACTGTAGTATATTTGCTGTTCTTGTTTTTACTGTCATTGGCGACAAGCTTTTGAGTTTATTAAGAAGGATAAAATTTAAATCCAATTATGTAGTATAAAGGTCAGTTGTGATCTGAAAAATTTCAATACAAGAATAATGATTATTTTTTATAACAAAATATCGATGAATAATATAAAAATGTCAAGATTACTGCCAAAACTGATCCGAAAAAATAAAATTCCCAAATTACACTAGTTTACAAGAAAAACGTTCCTAATTAAAAATTATTTTTTATACTAATTTTGGGTCGCTGAACACGAAAATGAGTTTCAATTATTTTCTCAAAGAAGCGTTTTCGAGATATAGGCAAAAACCCTGTTTTCGAGGTGTCAATTTCTTCTAGTTTTTTGGATTCAGAAGTTATAGCCAAAAGTAACTCGAAAATGTATGAAATTTTTTCGATTTTTTTTGCCATTTTTTGGCGTAAAACTGGCTCCAACTGTTGGAAAATCAGTAAGAGTGTAAACGTTTTGAATATAAAAATTTGTATAATTTTATGCTAAACTCAGTTTTTAGATTGTGATTCATGGAAATAGTATATTTTCCTTTAAATTTCAAAAAATCTCTACTGAGGACATACTTAATATAGTTAGAGTTTTTAAAAATAAAATTGGTGGTAAAAATTTCATATCCGAAGGTGTCATCAAAGATTCCATAACCTATACCGAATACTTTTATGCTCAAATTGTAAATGAAAGCTTAGAGAAAGGCGTTGTCCCCAATCTATGGTTGTAGTTCCATTAGAGAAAATAAAAAATACCATCAGGGCTGATGAGATAAAGCCTATTAATACGTTACCGTGTGATAAAAAGATACTCGAAACAGTGGTAAAAAACCAGCTTGTACAATATCTAGAAGATAACAAAATTATTATACTACAGCAATCTGGGTTTCGTAAAAGACATTCTTGTGAAAGTGCTTTAAACTTAGTCATTGCAAACTGGAAAGAAGACTTAAGTAGAAATAAACATATAGTAGCTGTTTTCTTAGATTTGAAACGCGCTTTTGAGACAATTGACCAAAAGCTGCTCCTAAAAAAGTTATTCAATACAGGCATCACTGGTATTGAACTAAAATGGTTTGAAAACTTTATAACGAATCGGAATCAAAAAACAGCAATTGGATCAGCACTATCCGATAAAAGAGATGTTTCAGTTGGGCTTCCACAAGGATCGGTATTAGCTCCGATTTTGTTTAATATTTATATCAATGATATAAACAATTGCATTAAATATTGCGATATCAAATTATTCGCTGATGATACGTTGCTCATGCTAAGTGGAGATAAAATCAGTGATATATCAACTAAACTGCAAGACGACCTAAATAAAGTCTACGATTGGCTATGCTTGAACAGACTTAAACTGAACGTCAATAAAACAAAATACATGGTCATATCAAGGCGAAATTTTGACGAAAACGAACTGCAAAATCTAAATATAAACAACGAAATTATGGAAAAAGTTAGTACCTTGAAATATCTAGGAATAAAAATTGATGATAAACTGATCTTTAATGATCACATTGATTATACGGTGGGGAAGATAGCTAAAAAATTATACTTCACACAACGAACGTGTAAATACTTAAGTAGAAGATACAAGACTATGGTGTTCAGATCTATAATTGAACCTCATTTTATTTACTGTCCCACAATATTCTTCATAATGAGAGATAGTCAAATCTATAAGTTACAAAAGCGACAGAACCGAGCAATGAGATTCATTCTTAGTAAACGCTTTGACACACCTATCAGAGATATGCTGGCCACCCTAAATTGGTTGAGCGTTAAACAACAGCTTTTTTACTATACAATGAAGTTTATTAAGAATATTATAGAGGGAAACTTGCCCGATTACTTGAAGAGTAACATAAAACATGTCAATAATGTACACTCAAAAAATACTCGGAACAAAAATGATTTTAATCTCCCGTCCTATAAAACAGAAGCAGATAAATGTAACTTATATTACAAAGGATTAAAATGTTTTAATGAATTGCCAAATGATATTAAATGTAACAATATGAATGAGTTCAAAAGAAAATTGTTCAATTATTGTAGGACCCTTCCAATTTAGTGTAACATGGGCGGTCTTTCGAACTATCAACCACAATGCATTCGTACATAGCATACTTCAGGGTCTTGCCGGAATGCTTTATCGGTCCCACATGCAACCATTAAGTAGCCGAAGCTCATCCCGAAACGGATCACTAGATCAAATCAGTGCATCGCCGTATGGATGCTTGCTTCGCACTTTATTTGCATATAGGCTATAAATTGTAGATTTTAAGAACTATGTATAAGCTAGGCTTAATAAAGCTAATAAATAAATAAATAAAACAGGGTTGGAAAACATTGAGAAAAAGCCAACAGTATAGTGATACAAACCTTAGCAAAAACTTCAATGTATCTCAAAATCTAGATGTGATGGAAAAATTTGGCAGCCATTTTCACAATCAACGGACTCAAATCTATATAAAATGTGATATTATATCAAACGAACATTCCGACCATTGTATCGTGCATTGAAATGTATTTGGCAGATTTTTCCTTTTTTGGAAAAATAAATGAAATTCATATTCGTGCTCAGTACCACGCATTTTTCAAATTTTTGTAAACTAGTGATATCGACCACATTTGATCGAAGAATTAAAAATAAACTAATAAATTTCAAATTTTATAGAAAAATTTTAATCCACCAAAACGTGATTTAAAAACAAAAAAATGAGAATCAAATGTTTCGAATAAGGTTTTAAAATAATGATAATAAAAAAAACTTAAATCGAAATTTCTTTAAGATAATTTGTAAAAACCAATATTTTTTATTAGGGTTTCCACCAATAAATTGGTTAAAGTTTTATTAGTAGGGCTGTAAAATGATCAATAGTCGATAAGTTTATTTTTATTACATTCAGTAGAGTAACCGTTTTTCAGTTTTTAATCAATGGACTTATCACTGAGTCAGAGGCGGGTGATAAACTCGGTGATTATTTGATAATGATTTCAATCAACAACAAATTGCTTATCTATTGGTAATCTCTCTGAAATATTTAAAAGTGATAAAAAGTTATTGGCTCATACTAAGGCAGGCTGAATTAGCTAGAAGTGATAAGAAGAGACAGGGTTGATTTAGTTATTTGCTTTTTATTATTCCAAATGGGTCCTTGGTCTGTCAAACAACAAAGGCACACAAAATTGTCTTTAATTTACACACAGCGCTTTTGGACGCCTGAAAATGCTGCCACCTGTTTAATGTACCTTGGCTCAAACCAACCCCCTATCTTCCACTTTCTACGGCTTACACAAACAATAATCCAACAATTTAATTTAAATTAAGCATTAAGTATGTATGTATATCAAAAGCACGATACTTAAAATTTATAAAAAAAAATATTTGTGTATTCTATAGCTGCACTAATTAAAAAATCTATAGTGACGAGTTTTAAAGCATTGTCTTATTTTATATCGAACGATTTTCCATAAACGCATATGATTTACTCAATCACGCAATAGCAGTTTTGAAACGGTATTCTGTAAGCAGTCTCTAGTCACTAAATGAGACTTGTCGGTGGTGAGCTTGATTTTCAGACTATTCGCAAAGACCGTAGATTACAAAGAATTTGCATCAGTAAAATTGCCCTGTGGTAAGAAATGTTAGCTTACTTCACCACACCACACACACATTGGATTCAATGACATTCTAATATCAATCAGTGAACGCCAATTTTTTTCTGGTATGGTGAAATAAGCTAAAATATTCTATTGACATATCTGGTGAAAGTATGCAACTTCTTCGTAATCTCCATTATTTGCTATTCGGTATTCAGTAAGCCGTCTTAAATCTCTAGTCAGTTGGTCATGAGCAGGTCACAAAACAAAGGAATTGAGAAAAGTCTTGAACAAACGCAAAAATTAATTAGAACTCGATCTGTTCTTTGGCCTTTCGCTATATTTTGCTTGAATCTATGTATAAAAAATAATACGTAATTTTCAATACCCATCAAAAAAAAAACTATTTCTTTATTTTTTTTATTTTATTTTTTTCTACCATTTTGATCGAATATCCAGTTGGATGAGTGGCTGAATATATCGATTGTTGATAGTTCTAATTTTTTAAACATATTTTAAATAATCGGTGCATATAAAAATGCAGTAATACGAATTTTAAACGGGTAATTTCA
Source organism: Anomoia purmunda (assembly GCA_951828415.1). Classification (NCBI taxonomy): domain Eukaryota; kingdom Metazoa; phylum Arthropoda; class Insecta; order Diptera; family Tephritidae; genus Anomoia; species Anomoia purmunda. The sequence goes on along the minus strand of OX639996.1, from coordinate 25,215,198 downwards.
ATGTCAATTTTACGATAACCATATTGTTTTCATTTTCAATGAGCAATGATGCTGTTTACAAAAAATTTAAAAATTATATTATGCGCTATTGATGGATGTATTTGCATTGTGGTTGATTGTGCATCTCTCTGAGTATCAGCTGATTGTCTCTATTGCTTTTCACCACAGTCTTTGGTGAACTTTTATTCGACTGCTGCTAACTGAATACCGAAATCGTCTCAAGTCACAAAATATGCCTTTAATTGATAGACTCTAATTTAGTGACTTGAGATGAGACTGATTTACAGAATACCGGCTTAAATCACTTCTTCTTCACTCATAATTTAAATTTTCTCAATAACTCACCCTATAAAGATTTACCTAGATATTTTGAAATGTGTAAAAACAAAACGCGATGTTTATAAAAAGCTATTGTGCGTGCAAATATGCATACTGAGGTTTGTCTCATCATTCGCGCTATTTACAAATGTCATTTGGCATTTTGTTTACCATTGCATTATACGAGTATTGCAGCAATGTGTATGATTCGTTGTTGGTTATTGTTGCTGCTCCATAAGCAACACTACCGGAGGCAGTTTGTGAAAATATTCAGCTAATGCGGCAAACAACAGTAGTCTAACTAAGTATGTACATAAGTATGTACATATGTATACAAAAAATATCTACTCGTCGGCCAAAAGTAGACACTCGCTCGAAGAGTCTTTAAGCTAAAATGTAAATATTTAAAAATGGTATTAAATGTTGTTCAACTCTACATTTGAACGTAGCAGACTTGTGACTCCCATTAAGCAGGGTTGTGTTCAAACATCATTTTTTATGCATTAATTTGACTAAATTGAATTGGTATTTGCCGTGTTTGATAAATTGCGAGCCATAGTTCAAATGTCCAAATGCCGGTATGGTTGTTGTTTTGGCCTCTTTAATTATAAGAAGACAAGCAGCCAAATATGTAGTCAACTAGATACATACATATATACATATGTATGTTTGTATACTTATGTAGGCAGTTAGTTGCTTTTGCCTTGTAATCATTTTATACAAAGCCAGCTGATGTCCTGCGTCCTTAATTCTTACTCTATCAACTACATTCCTTTATCAGATAATCTTCTAGCTAGCTATGTACGTACATATGTATTTACCTTTCCAACCTTTTCGTATATTTGGGTTCACTTTAAATTATACAATTTAATGTTGGCATTTGCTTTATTAGAAATTTTCTTACACTTCATTTCAGTCTTAATGAGCGTCTAACAGCTGACCTTCCGCCGCATTCATTCCCCCATCGCCTTTAAGGATTACCCTTGTAGTTAGGGTCATTTTCCAAATTAATGAATAAGTATAGTAGTGCAATGTAGGTACGAGTATTTTAATCGCGTGAGTGCATCAGAAGGGTCAGTCATAATTAGCCGCATTTTAGTTGGATTGGGTTGTGTGATGCAATGTTGGTTGGTTGGTTGGTTGGTTGGTTGGTAGGTAGTGACAATATACGCTGCCTTTTTCATGCAAATTTCTAAGTTAACGCCTGGAAAATTTTTAGGTTGGCGCACGCTTTTAATGTTTTTATATAACTTATTTGAGAACTTGTTATTTACCTTTTTTTCATTTCGTTGAAATAGGAGTACATTTCAGTATCTGCACCTGGGGAGAAAAACATAAAGAACATAAAGAAATAGTTATTTGAATTATTTGAAGTGTACTTGTGAAGTTATGTTAATGAAAATGGCTATCTGAAATTTTCTTAGAGGAGCTTAGTTTTTAAGAAAAATTTTTATAAGGCTGCTATAAAAGCTGTCTTGGTTTCATACAATATTATAGAAAAACTTCAAAGTTTAGCAAGTTGTTAGGAAATGAAAGATTTTTTTCCGCAATTTCGTAACTATAGTTTGACTTCAATGACTTCAAACCTTTTCGCAGGCTTAAACTTTTTGTATATGAACATTCCTACCACCATTTTGCTATGAACTAAGACAACGATTCAGAAGATAATTTTTATTTTTGCTAAAACGAATATCGCAGCCATTTCTTTTATAGTCATGATGTCATTGAGTTCATTTAATTTCAATTTGCTGAAAAATCGATTAGCAAAATTCGACTTTATTTTTAGACCTTATCAACATTTTCCACATTGTCATCAGATATTTCGTGAACAAATGGTCAGGTTACTTTCATGCATTTTCAGCATCCCTCCCATTGGCATGTATGCCTACAATAAAAGCGTGACTTTTTATTTTTTGTGATAAGTTTTTTCTTCCATCTGTGGTAAAAGTTTAAAAACGTCAGCCGCCAAATATTGACTATTAATTTTTCATTATTCGATTTAAGCTATAGTTAAACAAATTAAAAAAAAAGCATATCAATTAATTTGACTACATATTTTTAATTAGAATTTAAAATATGCAGTTTTATAGCCCATTCAATTTTCATGCACGTTTGAAGTGGAAAAGTTAGAAAATTTGATTGCTAGAAAACCCTGGCAGACGTTGATCTGCCGTTCTTTATTTTTTAAATGCCCTTTGCAAATGTAACCAGAAAACACATTTCGGTTTCTGTCACATATGTGTATATATATAACAGGTGGCAACACGCTCAAAAATATAGGTATGCAACTTGTCCGAACGGTCACACGGTGATATTTTATATTCTTGTGTATAACTAAATTAAATGTGACTTTTAAAGAAGGAGGCAGCCATCTCCAAAATATACCTATAAATTTTCTCTCAGCAAAACAGATTGTTTGACACATTACTATTTCATATAACTTGTTTGTAATTAAATCCGAGTTTTCAAGCAGGTGGCCACCCTGTACATACTATACGCCTACTACTCAGCAAACCAAACTGATTGACACCCTTATTTTCATGTTTCATAATTAAATTCGAATTTTCAAACATGTGGCAACCCTATCCGAAATTTAGGTACGAACCTTTTTTTCGCCGAGACAAAGCGTTTACCATCCATATTTTACTATTTCATATAACTTGTGTATCATTTCATTAAATTCGACTTTTCAAACATGTGGCAACCCTATACGAAATTTACGTACGAACCTTTTTTTAGCCGAGACAAACCGTTTAACACCCATATTTTACTATTTCATATAACTTGTGTATAATTTAATTAAACTCGATTCGATTCGTTCGAATGCGACTTTTCAAACAGGTGGCAACCCCCTTCAAAACAAATCTAGCAATAAACCTTCTTTCCAGCGAAACCTTTTTATCTCCATATATTAATATCTTATACACTTATGTAGAATTAAATAAAATTTAACTTTTCAAACAGGTGGCATCCATCTCCAATTTATATCGATGGAATTTCGCCTCTCCGAGACGAAACACTTGGCATTTTTATTTGAATATTTCGTATAATTTGCGTTTATTTTAAATAAATTTGACTTTTAAAACAGGTGGCAACCCTATCCTAAAGCACAAAATATACTTCACAACCTGTTATCCTACCTACCAAATATATGTAGTACATACAAAATTTCATAAACATCGGATGAGGAGTTCGACCACAAACACTGTCACACGAGATTTTTATATATGTATAAGATGTTGGATTTGAAGACGGTTTACATATATCAATCAAAGCTATAAAAAATAAATTTAACATTTTTAATAAATTCCCATGATTCAAGATCATTAAAAACTCAAAATATCATAGTATACAATGTAGAAATATTTTTAATTTACCTAAACACAAAACCTTTAATTATCCCGACTTAAATGACTTTTATAATTGTGGGCACATAATACACTTAAATTTTATTAAGAAAACATGTACTAAATAGTAGATGGAATCATAAAATATTTATTTACCTATAGAGCTATGCCGAAAAAAAAATCGTAAAAGCACTAAAATGCGCGGACGTCAAAGCGAATACAAAATACACTGATTTAAATAAAAATCGAATAAACAAAAATAGATATAATAGCATAGCATTTGAACAAGTGTCATATGCATACATATCCAATATGTAGGTACATGCAGGCTCATATCATGTGCGAGTTTTTTGCTATGCCACACTTGCTTGTCATTAATTTATTTCAAGTGTTTTCCTCTGTGCTAACCTCCTCTCACTCACGCCTCCTGTCCGCCTTCTAACGTTGTGATAGCTTCTTCGTCTCATTCAAACTAATTCAACTCAATCTATTCTATTTCATTTCATTTCATCTTTTTACGAGTTTATGATCCATATTTATTAATACCTTTTTCATATTCGATCATTAAATCTTGATTTCTCTAATTCAGTTGGTATTTTAATGTGAACGAGTGTTGTGTTTTTTTTTTTTAAATATTTTTTTTAAGTGTGTATGTTTGCACTGTGATCATCAAATTGAAAGCTATAAAAAATTTGGAGACTTCCAAGCAACAAAAAACAAAAAAAAAACATTTTATAGAACTTGTTAGGAGAATGATGGCATTTTCGTAGATCAAGTGGATATTGGTTCTTCTTCTACTACATACAAGTACATATCACTTTCCACATGATCTTCGTTTGTTTTAGAATTTATTTTTTCAGTCTTTCGTTTTTAGGTTATGGCGATTTAATTAAGATTTGCTTCTATACCTTATTTGTATTTATTCACTGCGTTACCTTTCTTTATTCGTACATCTGTATGTATGTCTGTATGTATCTGTTTCATGTTGAAAAACAATTAAATAGCCGGTTTATCGATTGCAGTGTATAATCATTTTCGAAAATTTGGTGTTTTCATGTTGTTATATAGATTGCAGCCGGTTTCTTAATTGTATCTCGCCGACAGCTTGTTAAATTAATTGTATTTGGCTACCGTTAGACGCTGGTTTTACGCCAACGGCCATATTGGTAGCAGCATAGCATTTTAGACTTCTTAGCGGGAATTTTGTTCTTTTTAAATTTAATATCCATTTAGTTCATAGTGTTCGTAAATGGTCACACTATAAAAAGTAATGCACGAAATTTATTTTGACTACTCGTAGTTTGCAAGCTTTGAACTGCTATGTACACCTTTAATTTTATAAAGCAACAAATGAGAAGCCACTAAATTTCTGCGATTAAAATGGTGAGCACCTTTAGACCATGTTTTAAAGAGATATTTTTAATATTATACAAGACTGTCCAGTAATGCGATACACTAACATTAAACCAGCCGACAATCGCAATTTTTGTCGACGATGTTTGCCGTTTGTAGTAACGTTTTTGCGATTCACTATCTTATTCTTAGCGACACTTAACAGTTGTCTCGTTGTATTTATTCAAAGTACTAACAAGTGGCATCTTGGTCAAACTAAATGTCAAAATGGGCGAAAAACAAAAAATCAATGAGTACATGCTGCCGAATACAAATTTGAAGGCAGTTTTATTATATTTGATTAAAGGGAAATAAAATACCAGTTTATTTCAATTAGGATTATTTATCAATGTATTGAGAATAAACTAGCTATATTTCTATTTTCATACTTGAATCCTTAATAAAAGTTTACTTTTACCATTTGCATATTAATTGAATGATCGATATGGTGGTTGGCATAAGCCTTCTCAAGATTCTTTGGCTCCGCAATTGATACATGAGTACAATCGACGGCCCCAATATTGCCTCCAGAAAAGCAAATATTTCTTTAGCAGCTTGGCGCTCCATTTGGGTCATAGGAAACCTGTCAAGCTGATAAATTATATTCTCGGCCAAGTCTGGGGTTGACCGATACAACTTCAGAAATTCTATTCCACTCAAATGAAATGGATTGTCCACATTCCAGAGTAAACGTCGATCCCTTACTTATGCTTACTTCTTCGTCACCGCGTGATAAATCATATGCCTAATATTCAAACCACATTTTTTAATGTTCCTTTTTTTAGTGCCAAGGAAATCAATCACCGAATTTAAATTTTATCCTTTTATTAAGTTGAAATCACGAATTTTTCTCTTCTCGACAACAGCTGATTCGGCGATAGCGAAAACCACTCAAAAACTGGCTGCTGACTAGCAACATCGTTAAAATTTTCGTTAAGTTAGATACAACATTCCTTTTTACTAACCGGGGTTCGATGACATTTCTCTATTTATTTACCTATTTTACTCTAAGGCAATCCAATATCCGAAATGCCCTTAGAGCTTCGAAATAAAAGATTCGCTCTGTGCAAGAAGTTGTCGAACACAGAGTTGCTTATGAAAACGCAACGAAAATTTAGGTGTTTTCGAGATTATCATGATTGGTTCGAAATAATGATCGACAGTTTTTCTTGTAAGATTTTTCCGGAGAATCAGTTTGGTTCAATTTGGTATTTACTTTTGGCATTACCCAGAACTAACAACGTGGACGAAGTAAGCTAGTAGATCCTTACCCGTGTACAATAACTGTACCCACTTGTTTAAAATGTTTGGACCACAATTTATTGAAATATATTTTGTTTGACAATATTACTACTATTTTTTTTGTTAGTTAGAAGAACAGGACCCCTTATTATTGTGGCTCGGTTTCATCAAATTGAAAAGAAAGTCCTTCAAAAAGTACGTTTCTAATAAATGGTGTACTTGAAGGGTTTAGGCTTATACAAACAAACATTGGATACCAAAAAGAGTTTCAGTTTTTAGGTGTTACGCTAGCCAAATAATACCTCTGGACATTACAATTAGGAGAAAGAGACTGGGGATTACTATCCTAAAATACTTACATAGATTAATCGATGCGGCTACTGTACGACCAACGACAACTTACTGGGCTTTTGACTGAGTAATGAGGGCAGCAATCAACAGCGAACCATCAAAGAGCTCAGTAAGTTGCAGAGATTGCCCTGTGTACGAATAACAGGAACTAATGAGAACCTATCCTCTCTCGACGAACGAAAACCTATAACCACTAAATACATACATAGGTCTCTCATCATGCCCATGCCATTTCATGGCGTTAAAACATGAACGATGTCAAGATCTGATGGGATGGCTCTTGGAGTGTTCGAGGGAAGGATGCTCCGAAAGATTATTTTGGAACTTTACGTCTTTGCGACGGCGTATACCGCAGACGTTGGAACGATGAGCTGTATGAGGTACATGGCGACAGACAACGAATTAAGATTCAGCAGATATGGGTGGTGTGTATGGAAGAAAAGGCCCAGCCTTGAATATATTCAACGTGGCACACGCTGGTGGTGGCAGAGGATGGTATCCTCTACGTTTGAAAGACCAGTCTAAAATAGTCTAGACGGTTAATGCATTAATTGCTTTCTTGTCAAAAAGGGAAAGCTTAAGGGTCGTACTTCTAGTTTAACTAAGTTCGCCACCATAACGTTATAATGAACTTTATACTGGGACACCGTAACATTCCAGAGAAGTTTATGTTTCATGCAGAGCCGATTATTCAATGCCGGTAAAAAATGGAGTATTTCAGATGGAAGGGTATTAACTCTCTTCCAGGGTACTGACACGGAGAGAATGAAATCGTGGAACACTTTCCTCAACAGGTTGTCCGCTGCTCCGTTGTTTTCTTCGGGTTTGAATGCGAATTGTGGTGTTAAACTGGTACTTCTTAGTGTTAATTGCAAGTGTTAAAAGTATATTTATCGCAATCGAAACGGCAATCTGACTTTTGCCTAATTTACTTCTTCCATTGTTTTAGAACTCCTTCCTTAAGATTTGGCAAAACAACAGATGACAGCATTGACTGCTCTGTGAATAAGAGAGACATCCCAGTGGCATTCCGAAACCCAGGACCACTCTTATATTTTAAATAAGTTTTGCTCTATTCCGAGCAGCATAGATCGATGCACTTCGACATCGGTTTCTCAAAGTAATTTTATTACAAGAACTCCAAGTAGGAAGGAGTGGAAACTATAATTTAACACTCCACCTGATAGTATTGTCATCTATACAGATGGCTTGAAACTCGATAGTAAGGTGGGAGGAGGTGTTTTCTCATGAAACCCTCCCCTACAAATCACTGCAGCGTTTTCCGAACTGAGGTCTCAGTTATCATGAAAGCAATAGAGAAGGTTGAAACCAGAAATCTTGGGAGACACATCTTAATTTTTGATGATAGCCAGGTCGCAATCAAAGCTCTGGGTTCTTTCACGTTTAACTCAAATATCGCGCTGAATTGCCACCTACATATCTATCCTCGTTTGGATCCCTGGCCACAGGGGCATGGAGGAAAACCGCATGACAGATGATCCTGCAAGACAGGGCACGACCAAGCTGATTCTTCAGGGTAAAAAACGGATTGATATGCCGTTTGCCACTTGCAAAACTGCTACTCAGAGAATGTAAATAAAAAAACAAAAGGCGGACAATAGATGAAGTCAAAATATGACTTGTCTAACTTCAAGGCAGACGTGGCCTAAATGTTAGATGGCCACGAAGCGTATACTCTCTAAAAAGGGAAAATATTTCTAACGTCGTTGGGGACCTAACCGGGCACTATCTGATAGGAAAACATGCTGAGTGCGACGATGCTGTAGTAGCTGCAAGAATGACGAAGAGGAGGAAACGGGCTTGCATCTACTGTGTAAGTGTCCTGCACTGCGTCAAATCAGGCTGCGGTATCTGGGATCACCGATTCTGGATGACCTTAGTGAGGTTAATTGCCTGATGAGATTCATTCGCGAGGCAAAATGGTTTAGTGAGGGATAATCTTTCTTCGGTTGATATTAATTCTTGTGGTAACACAATGGGCCGCAAGCGCTAGCCCCTCTACCTACCTATCTACCTGCCAACCTACTTTCTCGAACAACGCACACCAGGTTGACAAAATATTCCATTGTCTAATCGAAACCCATCAATAATTGAAAAGTTAATATCTATGAATAATGTAAAACCAAAATTGCAAACTAGATTCCTTTTAATAGTAGTATACGAATTACATTCGATTTCATATAATCATTATGTTTGTTGTTAGCTTCCTTCTGTTGTCCTTCCAATGCGGAATGATTAGCATCAATTAACATGTCATTATCATATTACAACGTATTAAATATCTATAAATAAACAAACAAACCACCCTGAAAATCAATCAAACAAAAGCAAAAGCAAAAGCAAATGCAAATGAAAACAAAGTGTGCTGAGTGCGCCAGCAGTGAGCCATCAAAAAGTCATTGTGCCTTTTTTCTGCAATGTTCCCAAAATCCCCAGCAAATAACCCTCATGCGGTCTACAAAGCAATAAATAGCAATGATATGCGAAAACGTCTATTGCAAAAATGCACCGCTGTTCAATTGTATGGAAGGTGAAATACACACACACGCGCGCAAATACAATACATGTGTTTGTCCTTTCTTCATATCAATTCATTCAGTTAGCGCATAGAGAATCCCTGCAATTCAATAACGTAGAATTTAGAATTTTGTATGTAATCGTAGTACCTGGGTCATTAGAACGCAACGCACCACAGTGTTTGAAGTTAATAATAGTTTAATGTTCATATACTGAAATTTTATGCAAGTATATACATATGTATGTAACTATGTATGTAGTTATTGATATTGTTGTTGTTGCATGTAATCGGTTATTTATTGATGAGGCTATGAATAGGTACATTTCGTAGGGGATTTGATCTGATTATACGCCCCTAGACAAATATTTGCATTTTTGTATATGCAAGCCCTCGAGTATATGTATGTAACATATATGTGTATGTTTATGTAAGTAAGTGTGTTAATTGTATTTAGGAAAATTTAGTGGATTCCACAATATGTGCGTTCTCCTTCATGTACCTTCAATTATGATTGGCAAACAAACAGTCACTCATTCATTCATTCATTCATTTGCACAACTAAGTGCAGCTCAATAAATCGCTTTTGTGGTTGAATGCTCGTCCAATTTAATGTACGTCCGTATGTGTGTAGCTACATATGTATATCTACCAATCGCTAATAATTATGCAAATTGAAAAGGGTTCAATAGCTCAAGTCAATATTCAATAATCAGTATTACAAAAAAAGGGTGTAACTTTTACCAATGCCAGTCGTAGAAATAGCAAGTAAGGATTAATAAAGTAAAAAAAAAATGTATAATTCACTCGAGTATCGTGTTGATGCTGGTTCTAGACCAGCAGCTTATAGGGAGAAAGTAAAATTTAATCTTGTAGAAAATATAAAAAAAAGTGCAAAATACTTTTGATACTTAAGCGGCATTCTTAATTAAATCAATTATGCGGCAAGCCATATTGATAGCGGTGAATGTAGAAATCTGTTTATTTTAATCATAAAAGGTGTGAGCGTTACGAATCAACTTCAATTTGATTTTCGTAATTTGCATCTCTGGTGTACTGAAAATCATCTTTCTTTGAATATTACGAAATGCTTCAAAATTACCTTTGCAAATTTTCATAATGTTTTGCTGACTCGTTACGGTATATCCAACTCTTTGCTGGAAATTTGTTGAGGAAGCAAACGAACTCGGCATTCATTATTCATCGAATTTCACATTTAAATAAAAGTCATATTGACCACATTGCTAGGAAATCTTATTCAATTTTAGTCTATACTTAGACGGAATTGAGCAAAATTCTCTGATCCGTATAATCTTAAACTGCTCCTTTCGTGCGTTCCAAGTTGGATTATAGTACGTTCGTTTGGAGGCCATTTCACCTCAATTCCATTAATCGCATAAAGCTAGTCCAGCAAGTGTTTCTTAACTTTGCTATGCGTTCTTTGAGCTTTTTTGAAATTATGCCTTCTCACAACTCTCGATTGCTTCTAGTAAACCTTAAAACGTTGGCTTTCGAAGCAAGGGGATCTATACTATCATTGTCTTGTATGTTCAATGTTTTTGGAGGCTCTTTAGCTTGCACTTTTTATTAGAACGCATCAATTGCATCATTCCACAGCGAATCATGCGCGTCGGGTTGCCTTTTTTGAAGGTATTTGCAAAACCGAATATGCACCAACTTAACACGCTTTTAGAGAATTAAATAAGATCTCGAGTTCTATTTCAATTCGACTTTTGAACTTTTATTTTTAATTTCATTAATTTTAAGGTCATGTTCCTAGTAATAAACTTATAGACTTCCTATATTCTGTAATAAAATAGAAGTTCAAAGACTGAATCATAAATAAATTCATATGTGTTATATATTCGACACACTACAACGTAAATTACGTATTTTTGTCTAAATTACTTCGCATCAACCAAGTGCGTCTATACTTGCAATTCCTAATTTATCTTGACAGCTGTGTAGCCGCAGGGTTTCCGATTATTATCGATAAAATTTAGACCCGACACTGATTTTTATGTGATTTGGTTCTTGATTTATGATAAATTACCTCAGTTCATCTTAATTTATTGACAGATATTACATGGCGAAATTACTAAGTTTCATCGAAATTTGCTTTTAAATAAATATGTATGTCTCAAAATTTAATTATTTAGAACAGTGTAGCTTTGTTTTTTTGGTAACAGTTGGAAAAAAGGAGCCATTTGATCTCATTTTGTAAAAAGATACAGAAATTCTTCAAAAGGTAATATTTTAAAAGTAAACAGATTGGCCCAAAGTAGTAGTTGAAAGATTAAACACCTTTCAACTAAAATCGGATTTTAAATTTCAATAGGAAGAAACGTTCTGTCACAGCTGATTTAGATTCAGTTCAGGCATGCCAATTAGCTGAGACAATTGAGCTTTAAATTGCGTTATTGCGTTTGGGTTAACACATAGTTTTGATTAACACAACAATTTAGTTTACAAAATCAGTGTTTGACAGCTGAAAGTGTTTTGCGTTTGTTTGTAAAAAATTCTTAGTGTATTTTATTATTGTATGTGTACAATATTTCTCTCGTAAGTCGGTAACGGCGACTTCGGTCCTTCACTCCATCCTAGTCTCTGGTTTTTGGGATTTGGATTCTTAATTAATAAACTTTTTGCCCTCATCATTGAACGAATTTTATTGGGTTGCTTAGAAAATCTGACACAAATTTTTTGCTAAATAAGTATTAATTGGCATTTAATAATTTTTGTATGGTAAAATTGGTTACAATTAAGCTTAAAACTGCTGAAATATTACATAAATATATATATGTATATACTATATGTATTATATATTTTTAATCGTCAATTAGGTAACTATCTGACAGTTGTCAGGTTTACTACGCTTAAAACTATGTTGCGGAACATAACGTTTTTGCCACATAGTTTTGGGGGCCGTAACCCTAGTCATTAGCATAGGGGGGATAGTTTTTTGCATAAAATGGCGCGCCTAAAAGCATGCGGAACGTAAAAAAATATTCAACAACTTAAAGCTTGTTTTGAAAAATTTTTAAATTACGTTCACCTCATTTTAAAATTAAATCCCAGTTTTAGAGAAATACCGCATTTTAACAGAGCAATGTTAATATTACTTATTTTTAAAAACAAATTTTAGGCAATTAGACATGTTTTTAATTTCTTTTTCTTTAGAATCAGAACTACCTAATAAATAAAATTACAAGCTTACGATAATGATATGAGCAATGGGAAGGCAGACTTTAAGCCCTCTAATGAACTATTTATTAAAATGAGATTAACATTGGAAAATTACATATTTACAAATCACGGAGAGGTAATCGGTAAATAGCCTAACAAATACGGGGTTTTTTTTTATAATGTATAAGATTTTTAGTTGTTTTTCTGTGTTTGGTGTGAATAGCCAAGTAAGTGGGTGGGTGTTAGAAAACGACATGGATTCTAGATTTGAAAATATTTGAAATCGTCTAGGATGAATGCGAACGCCAAGGATTGGAAAAGAGTTGCGAAAGGTGCAATATTCCGGCTATCTAAATTTTTTTAGATAGATTTTTCACTTTTTATAAATAGTCTAATTATACCATTTGTTTTTTCTAAATTACTTTTAACTTATAAATATGTCTACTTGGTCTACATGAATTTTTTATATTTATTGGCTTAATAAATAAATAAATAAATATATAAATGAACAGATAAAATAAATTTTTTTCCGGATTTGCAAACTCTTATGACCTTTGAAACGCAGTTTTAATAATTTGCTGAGTTCATCAACTAAAATTTATTTGTTGCCTATAAAAATCTCTTTATAATGCGTCCGCCATAGACGAGTGTGTAGTGTGTGCACGCTTCTTGCGGAGGGTACCGGGTTCAAATCCTGGCCGCCAAATTATCATTATAATTATAATGTAACTTTTTTCTAAACTAAATCAATACAAACATCAAAATGAAAAACATACATTAATAATAATTTTTCTTTTTGCTATTTTCAGAATAAAACGTCTATTAAAAATGGGTAAGTCTATATAAAATTTTGATACAAAAGTGTGCACTTTTATTTATCAGAGGTAATAAACCCGATAGCTCTGTTCATGCGAAACTTTCTAACACAAATTTTTGTGTTCACATTAAAATATTGGCAGATTTATGTAGCTAACCGAATTGCATTAAATGTACCAACAAAAATTCAGCACTAATTTTATGCAAACAAAATGATTAAAAATATATTTTGCCGAAATTTTTTTTGGAATTATAGTACACACAAACATACAGATGCGATACAAATTTTATTTTAAATTGAATTTCCTTTTATTGAGGTCATTCGTATCGATAATTTCATAGAACACACCGCCATACATACATTTGCCTGTATGTATGTAATTATTTTATGTATATGTGTAAGTGTGTAAAACGATATATGAATTTCTGACCGTCAACTGCAAGTATTACGTACTTTATTCATGCAAGTACGAACATACATACATATATGTAAGTACGTGTGTATGTGTGCATATTAATAATTATTTTTAATTTCGTTTCACTTCTTTTCTAAAATAAATATCGCGCATTTTGTGGTACATTTTTCACGCTTTAAAAATAATCGAAAATAAAACTTTTTACTAATTTGCCATTGCCACATCTTTCATGTAGGTAGGCTTCTATTTTATGATACATATACAGCTGCTATGTATAAGCTAAGCGGTAGAGTTGCCTGACCACCATTTGATGGGTCTCAGTTTCAAAACATCGGCGGATGAAATTCAAACAAACTATGAAAATCTTAGAATTTTTTTTTCGATCGAGGTCGCACCTCAAATGACCAGCCAAGATAAATTTTGTCATACAACAATCTGCCTAACGCACGGGCTTTACGAACTATGGGACTTTCCATTGGTGTAAATTAAAGTAGAAGCTCGATGGAGACCCTAGAAAAGGATAAGTTTGTTAAATATATATTGCACAGTGTTTGTCATACCTAAAGCACAAAAATTCAATGCAATTCTGTTTGCCATTTACGTTTACCAAATTATTTATAATAAAAAGTATAGCTCATTCTATAATATAAACCATGTATGTATATAAAAAATTGGAACTTTTCAAGAAACTCACAAAAATTCAACAATTCAATCGTCAACAAATTTTAAACTTTTTAATTCGAATTTTCAGTACATTTTAGGGTATGACACAAGAAATAAGGTAGTTCCATTTCAATTTTTTTTTTGCTTAAAAAGCAGATTATTGACATCTCCTCAGACGTAAGCTTTTACAAAACATTGTCCTATCGGATATTTTTTAGAGAGGGCAATTTTCAATCGTATATTGGGCATTATTTACAAAATGTAATTAAAAAACTTACCAATGAAAACGCTTTGCTTTAAAAACTAATTCAAATATTTTTCCACATTTTCAGCTAATCAAAGAGGGAAGTTTAAAATTTTTTTGCTGGCTTTTCTGAGTTTTTTTTTTTACAAATAAAAGTTTATTAAAGATAATTAAAATAAAAACTGAACTCTCTTCCTTTCATTTTATCTATTATGATGTAATTAAAAAAAAAAATTATATGCTGATATATCCAATTTTGCTATATTATTATCTGAAAAGAGTCCTAGCCAAAGTACCGTTTTGGAATTGCCTCATGTAAATTAAGGTTTGTGTTTAATAAAACAAATTTGCATATAATTAGCATACGCTGTTAATAGATAGATCCCAATGACACAACATTTTATTAACTGTTCCAAAAAACTTCAAAGCTCAGATTTTGGTTACGAAATTTCGTAAATTAGCGACATAGAATTAGGACTACTTCAAGCAGTTTTTCTGTCTGCATACAAAACACTATTTATCGCTGACCATTTTGACACTGCACTTCGGCTTAATCGTGCGGGTAAAATGAGCGGAACATATGGACATACTTTGGACAAGTCACACTCCCGAATATGCAAAATAACTGAGAATTGATAGATGCTTTGCATTTAGACAGCTAATATTATTTTTATTTTATTTTTTAATTGCAAAACAAACAATAACAAAAAGATGTTTTTTTCAACAACAATGACAGCACGAATTGTCAAATGGCGTCCAAAAATGGCAATGGAGTTAATTACCTTCTTTATTGTATCAAGCTTTTGGGGTACAAAGTTTTTTAGCCAACTCAATCTTAGTATAATGAAGTGAAATTTTTTAGTGGTTTTACTTTATTATAGTAAAATTGAATGCGCCATAAAACTGCGTTCCAATAAGTTTTTAAGTTTGCCAGGATATCAAGTGACCGCCGAAAATATAGCTTCTGTTTCGAAAAATATTCGGCCTAATACTCTGCCGAAAAGCAACCTATATGTACGTATTTACATACTTACATAGCATGATTGGAACCTCATGCCTCTCACACTAATCTTGGGCCGCCGTAGCGTTTTTGAGATATACGCAAAAACCACGTTTTCGAGATTATTTTGCGATTACTGTTAAGCAAAACTCCAAAATGGCATATAAAACTAACCTTCTACGGGCAAGGTTCCAATGGTACATTCTATTTCTCTACGCTTTTGTGTAAATCGGATGAGAGCTTGTTGATTTGTTCGACAGGCATTTCAGTGCAAAAACTTAGCATTTGCATGTTCACAGAGCTCAGTACTATTACTGCGATATGACCAATAAAAGAGGGAAGGAAATTTATCTAGCGAAAAAAATAAGAATGGAGAAAAAATAAGATGGTAAAATGTAAAAAACAGAAATTGAAATATACCACCAGTTTCAAATTTCATGCACACATTTTTCTATACAAAACTGATAGAATTTTTCAGTTCAGACACACTATGTTATTTTATCTACATACATACATTAGGGTACATCGCCAAAAAAAAAGTTGCGGGTTTTAAAATTTATTATATTTTAAAACTTCCGCCAAAATATTGCGGATGAATATAAAGATTAATGTGAACCAAACCGAATTGAAAACACCGCCAGAAATGGAGTTTTTTTTATAATTGATATTTTATTATTAAATTATAATTAAAAAATTTAAAAAAAAATACCACTTCAGATGATAAACCAACGTTCAACGGATTCAAAATAATGAGAATTCTGAAAGAAATGAAAAAGCGCGAATAAACAAAGCGTCATAAAATATCTTTCAAATAATACCAAGAAAGTCTAAATGATTTAAGTTTTTGATGAGTTATTAAAGATTTTTTTTTAAAACAAATTTTACAAAAACGTCAAAAACACCATCCAAAATCTCATTATTGTGATTGCATTGTAAAATTTTGAAATATGTTTATGTAAACCTTTTAAGTTTATTATAGCTTAACATCTTGGGCACATTTATTTTAAATTTTTTTTTTAAACTATTTTTATTTATAAAAATTCATTTGTGGCGAAAATGTTTAAATCGGTCCAGCAATATCTTTGAAATGATACAAAGAAAGTCTAAATGATTTAAGTTTTTGATGAGTTATTAAAGATTTTTGAAAACAAGTTTTACAAAAGCCCTAAAACAGCATCAAAAATCTCATTATTGTGATTGTATTGTAAAATTTTGAAATATGTTTATGCAAATCTTTTAAGTTTATTATAGCTTAACAACTTCGGCTCGTTTTTTTTTGGAAACAATTTTTTTTTTAACTATTATTATTCATAAAAATTCATGTGTGGCAAAAAAAAAATTTTCTAAACTATTATTATTTATAAAAATTCATTTGAGTTGAAAATTTTTAAATCGTTCCAGCCCACGAAAATCTTAATATTTTTCCCAAATATTTTGGCTGATGTTTTTAAATATAATGAGTTTTTTAACTCCAATTGAAAAACTGTACGACGCACCCAAATACATACATACATATATTCTTATTTATAATAAAGAAAAAAGAAAAAAAACACAATTTCAATATTTATTTATACAAACGCGATCATTGACGACACACATACCGTGTGATGCAGCTGCAGCTGCGCGCCCATCGTGCCGATGAATAATAGCATCATAGAAATAATCTAGAAATAAATTCAATTTTATTTACGCTCAAATTTGCATTTCACACCCGCCCTAAGTGGCATAACGCAAGGCACTTGTATGCTCCCTCTTTGCGTCACACCGCTACATTTACGTGCATTCTATTTATACATTCATACACTCACACATACAGACTTACATAGATATGTACCATGTAATAAACGCAAAAGCGGAAAATACAAAATTATTATTGGAATGAAAACGTCGGACGTCGGGCGCAGCAGCAAGCAGCAAGCACCAAGCACCACCACAAGTTGCATCGAACGCATTCAGTTGCCATCAAACAGCAGCAAGGCGGTGGTGGTGTGCGGGGCTAAATGCACTCCACCTGCCAAAATGATTTGAACATCCATATGGTGGTCGTGGGGTCGGTGGTAATAGGCGTCAGTCAATTTCAAACTCAGTGGCAAGGCATGATGGCTTTGGTGGTGCACTCGTAGCCAAGAGTGTTGCCATCAATACACACACACACACACATACATGCATGCGTACTTGCTGTTGATGGTACTCGTTCAAACATTTTTATTCTAATTTTCGGTTTTTAGTTCTAAAAATAATAAAGTCTTAAAAATAGGAAATTTAAATTAGTTATGAATATGATATATACATAATTTTCGAGATATTTGAATTTAGTATTTTAGAATTTGTGTGCGTGTACATCAAGGGCGTACGCCAGGTGGGGTTATGGGACAAATTCCCCATTATGAATTAGGAAATGTTAATAAGGTTTTTCATTCGAATTTTTAGAAAAAAATTGTGAACGCAGTTTTATAGCCCATTTAATTTTAGTGCAATAAAGTGTAAGTTTTAAGTGACTAAAGTGATTTTTTATATGTACTTTTTTTACGACGATGTTGCGCATTTTCTTCTATTCCTTATATGGAGAACAATGGCAAAATTATCAAAAATTATCAAATCAAAGTGGATTGAAACTTGCACGTTTTTATATTGAAACTAAATAAGCCACAAAATTGCATTAACAAAATTTTTCTAAAAATTCGAATAAAAAGTTTTAAAAATTTGATGTACATTTTTTGAAACTTTTATTTATACAGTTTCTGTTATAACATAAGCTGTGATTTTATAAAAAATTATAAAATTAAGAGGAGTTAAGATTCGGGGCTTCGTTCAACTATGAAGGAGAATCGTTTAAATGGTAAATAATTGAACTGAATTGAAACAAAATTACTGATAACATTACTCTTGTTAAGTTTACTTTGAATTTTATAGGAGTGGGTATGCTGGGTGTTCATAGAAAAATCTCATCCGAAAATGAAGAAGAAATTACGAAAAAAAATCTTAGAAAGATTTTCTGAAGATCCTCATTGTCTTATTTTGAGTTAGATTCATTTTACTTGTGTGTTATTATCAACTTAATATAGTATTAAATATATAACTCTACTACCTTGTTGTCCAATTGGGTTTGGCCCAACCCCCCATCATTAAAGCTCTGCATACGCCCTTAGCGTGCATGCTTTGTATTTGCTTGACTGAAACTATACCCAAAGCCAAAAAAAAAACCCACGCTGTACATATTAGTCTTCCTAAAAATTTTTTTCTATGCGATTGTAAGCAAAACGATATGGAAAGCCAAGTAGCTTTATTTAATATATTTTTGCGGATTGATTTAGGTAATTAACATAAGGTTAAATTAAAGTGCACTCCAAAATCTAAGTTAGTATGCATTTGATGAAAGACTTTTGTATTAATAAAACATCAAAACAATATGTTTTACATAGTTCTTTAATATTTCGAAACTTGGTTGTAAAAGTAGAGAAGATAAAATTTAAAGAAAATCGTCACACAACATTAAAAACTGTTAATACTCTACTGCTTCGCGCCCTTTTCTTTGGTAACCTTATTTGATCCACGCTCAAGATTCAAACAAAAAGAGTTTGAGGTGATTTTGATAAATTTCGACGCACTATTTTTGTGGAGATTGTGGGCGGTTTTTCTTGAATCTATTTTCCCATATAACGCCAACAGTTCTCAAATGGGTTCAGATTTGGGCTGTTATCTGATTTTCTTGAATCTATTTTCCCATATAACGCCAACTGTTCTCAAAAGGGTCCAGATTTGGGCTGTTATCTGACCAAGAAAGAGGGTTCATATGGTGAATATAAAAAAAAGTCGAAATACAATACCTATTTACACTTATATGAACTTAGGTACATATATATGGATTTGTGATAGGAACAACACTTGCATTCATTTAAAAAAAATACCCTCAAAATGTACTCTACTTCTGGTTCAAATAACAAGCTACATTTGCCACTTGTCCTAAACGACCTTCTAGTAGGCTGCCCGTAAAATGAACTTAAATAATAATGTCAAAACTAACTACTCATTTAGTGCGAATATTAATTAATTAGCAGACAGAAATTGGAACTCCTGAGTTTGGAGGTCAGATTTTAATTAGAATATTTAGAAGTAGTGTATTTGCCGCTGGATGCCATTAGAAGAGGGGTAGAACTTATCCCCCAGTGGGATGCAGTGACTACAATGACTAACAGAGAGAGAGAGAGAGAAAGCCACTGGGGATGGAGCTAAAGAAATATTCAGTAATTTTGGAAAAAAAAATTTTATTTTATGTAGGTTTCATTAGTTAATTATGATACCATGATACATATTTTCTAAGTGATCGATAACCATTATTTTAAGACTGAAATTATGAAAAAATTTTAATAATAATTATAGTAGGAAAATTGTAATCACTTATCAAGTTTGATTTGGAGACAAACCAATTTCGGCGTTGTGCCATCTACAGTGCCATTTTTCGTTCTCGTTTTTGGTAATAGGTATCAACAAGATGAATCTTTTAAGCCAACGGTAACTAATAGTATGAAACTTAAATTATAAAAGCCTGTCGAAAATAATTATGAGTTGCAAAATTTGATCTAAGTCTTCAAATACGGAACTATTTAAGGACTATTTTAAGCGTAGCTCGGAACTATATTGGCACTCGTTCTGAAACGCCTCGATATGTTCGACTAATGCTTAATTTTTTTTCCTTTTATAACCAAAATGTTATTTCGTGCCATTATTATTTTATATGAGTTCATGAGATGTCACAATAGAATTTCGGAATTACTCTAAACCTATTTAGTGAATTTGTATTTCTGAAGGTAGTCTGAACGTACGCCTCAATGAGTTTAATTATTTTAATTGTCGATTTCTTATTCAAACAAGAAAAAAATTTTAAAATAATTTTTTCTTGCAATTTTAATGGAAGATAAAAAAAATAACAGTTATTCTTGATTTTTAATTTATAAATCTAAAATAACAATTAGTTTTTTATTTTTATTTTAAAATTTGTAAATAGTAGTTATTTATTGTTTTTATTTTATAAATCAAATATAACTATTATAGACGACTTTTATTAAAAGAAGCCATCCATATAAATCATACACTGGATTTTATTTTTTAATTCATATTTATAAAAGTCATTCCAATTCGTCGGAGAAAATACGTTTTGAGGTCCAAAAAATTATTTATTATTCGTAATATTTTCTGTGAAAAATTAAATTGACATTTATAAGTATGACTTAAAAAATAAAAGTCAGTGACTTTCGTAAATAAAAGTCTTCTATAACTGTTATACAACTGTTGTTACATAATTGTAAAGTAGAAATAATAAATATCTGTTATTTGTGGCATTTAAAATAAAAATCAAAACAAACTGTTATTTTTGGTATATGAAATTAAAATCAAGAATAACTGTTATTTATGATTTTTATACAAGTTACAAAATAATCGTCAATGAGGGATTTTTACAATAAAAATTTTAATTGTAGCTGCAGGGACCATGCTCATATGAATTAAATATTTTAAGGAAATTTTTGTTTGGTTGTAACGGATAGGTTTTCTAATTTTAATAGTGTCAAGGTTTTGCATCTCTAACATTTCATTAACTTTTCTAAAGTTGTAGAATTCCTTTGTGAATTGTGAAAGGTGATCGTTAATTATTTTTAAGGATACGCTGTCTATCGCATTTATCTGCATTCAAAGATTGCCATTGCTGTGACATTATTTACTCTAATCATAGTGATATTTTTTATCTAAAACATTACAAGAAAACGAATAAATACATTTAAAGAGCATTCCATCATAAAAATATCAAAACCCAAGAGTAACCTAATATTAAAAAAAATATCACAAATAAAATTGATATTAACTAAGTAATTTATTTGACACTTTTCATGCATAGACATACCATATGTTTGTATGTACATATCCACTCTATAATTTTGATCATCTGCCACATGCTGCATTGAATAGTTCTGATCACATATCTATTTTTAGTTGGCAGTTGTCATAAAATCTTGCCAATTACATTTACTATTCGCCGATGTATCATTGCCCATTGTCGGCAATAAAGAGTTAAATACTTAATTGATTGATGCGGCGCGGAGCTTGATCAGCCGCAATTGATGGCGGACACCACAGAGTGTACAATAGCGGGTGGACATACTACATACATACATAGTAGATATTCGTAAGCTGTGTCACCCGCAGCAAGGCCGTCAATAACACTCTACCCCTCTTAACTAATCAACTAAGCAAATTACTAGTAGCTAATTATGAAAGCAATCTAAATGATTGAAAATATCTGAAGAGCTCAGATACTGATTCACTGTGCTATGTGGAAAGAGTATGCGTATTTGAAAACGTTATGTTAAAATAAAATCACACTGCCTACTACTGAGAATATATGGTTTTTAAATTAGCTTAATCTACACAGAGCTAAAATTTGCACCTACAATTAGAGAGATCGACAGAGAAGGAAACCGAGAGGGGACATTAATGAAGAAATTATCGCTGGAAAATCTTTTTAATTTTATTTTGAATTTCTTCTCAAATTTATTGAAAAGGAAATTGTTTGAAAACAAGAGGATTACTTCATGTTTATGGATTTTTAAGGAATTTTGTCCAAAAGTATGCAGGTCAATCCGAAGATCAAACGGAGAGTAACTTAGCTGTGACGTCACACCAGTTTTACCGGTTATGACGTAGAAATTCTGTCAAAATTTTCAAGATGGAGTTAGTGATACGATATTTTAAGCAACCCTCTATAATTTACGCTCTATGTATAAATTACGCAAAATTTAGCAACACCAATTGTTATACATAGTTATTTTAAGTGTTCTTAATATAAATACTACAACTTACTATAATTATAAGCGAAATTTGTGTGATTAAATAATTAAATAATAAGCCGTAATAAATAGTGTAATATTTATTTTCAGAAAATAATCTATTAAAAAAAAATTTAGGTGGCAATAATCTCAAATTTTGAAGCGTTTTCATTTTAGTTTCACGGGTTATCTACTAGATTTTATCGAAAAGGTTTTAAGCTTCATTCTACAGCTCACTTTCTTAATTGTATTGAGTGGTTTTCATTTTGTTTTACAGATTATCTTCTTGATTTTATTGAAAATACATAGGGAGTCAAAATAAGCAGGACCGATTATTAGGGCAAAAATTATAGAGAAATCCGCTAAATTTTGTTCTGTTATAGGAAATTTTAGATGATATTTTCGCTCGGAATATATTTTTTTTTCCTAAAGTGGAGGGGCTTTATCTTTAGGTCTGCGAGTATTTAGGAAACAATCTTTATACATACACTGCATTTGGAAGCCTCCCCATGGCATGCCAATTACGTAAAAATGGTTCATGTTTTTGATGCTGCTGTTCCTCCACGCTCACTTTGCTGCACTTTTGCAAGTGCTCGTAAATTTCATTTTCAAACTCAATTAATTGTACATTGTATGTAGCAAATCGAGAGCATTGCAACAACAAGACATTGCCAATTGTTGTTGATGCAGTTAATTATTGCTTGCAACGCGCTAAACACCATCGAAGGCAACATAGAATTGTTTTTTTTTTGTTTTTAGCGGTGATGAAACGAAATTATTCTACATTATTTTGAATGTTGTTGTTGTTTGGGGATTTAATAGCATTGCATGATAACTGCACATTAATTAAAAAGAAACTAATATTTTCATGAGTCGTGTTAATTGAATTATCGCGTTTGTACTTTGTTCCACAATTATCTATGTATGTATGTATGTAACTATGTAGTACTATAAGTTTTTATTTTTACTTGCGCTTAATTCTTGTTACTGTTAACCCATTAAAGACGGCTCATAAATCCTGTTGTGCCATTTTATTGAAATTTAGTGGTAATGCTCATATAAATCATAGAAGTTGTATTGCCAAATTTCAGAAGTATATCTTATGCCGTATCCGAGATTTTCAGGGGGTATTCAAATACCCATCCGGCACATTCGAGTTCGGACCGTAAAAAAAATGCTTGGTATGGCAACACAATTTTGCTAAACCAAACAGCTGATTTGACTCGTGTAATGAATGTGTCATTTACAAATAATTGAAAAATAACTTTTGTGCAAATAAGTGAAGATTAAATATTTGTGTTTCTCACTGAAAATGATAAGAAAAAAGTTCTTAACCGCTTTGGAACTACAGGCAGAAGTAGACAGTTGGAGTGACGAAGACGAATGCAGTGGACAAGCGGATAAAATTAACATTATTATTACGCCACCTGAGATGGTAGATGATCTCAGTGATACGGAAGAACTAGATGATAATATGCAAATTATCGCAGACGACGAAAAGTTTCCACAGGAAGTAGCCGGCAGTTTTGAAGTGGAATACTTATATAATGAAGAAAATAATAAGTTAGCAAACGTCGCTGACGACGATATGAATTTGGAGCCATCCACATCAAAAGCTGTACAAGAAACTCGGAGTGTTAATAACCCACAAGAACCAAAGTGGAGCCATCGAAAAAACTACGATTTTTGCCGAGAACCTTTTGATAATACTGCAACTACACATAAGGAGCTATATGAAAAGATTGGTAAGTATCCTCACGTTTTCTGGTCTAAGCGACCCACTTAAATAAATGCCTTCAGGATCACTATCACCGATTCAGTTATGGGAATGTTTCATAGATGACGAAGTACTTGAGTTTGTTGTAGATAGCACAAATAAGTATGCTGGACAAAATAATGATCCTGAATTTTGCACGACAATAGACGAAATAAAATGTTTCCTTGGCATTTTGTACATTACTGGCTACCATACATTACCTAATATACAAGCATACTGGTCTAATCGTGAATCTTTAGGCTGTGAATACATTAAGAAGTCTATGAGTCGAGACAGATTCAAACAAATCAAAAAATATATACATGTTTGTGATAACCAAAACCTTCTTCCAAGTGACAAATTTGCTAAGGTTTCGCCACTGAACGATATTTTAAATAAAAAGTTTATGCAGTTCGCCGTATTCTCTCAAAATTTAAGCATAGATGAGCAGATGATCGCTTATTATGGACGTCATTCTTGTAAAATGTTTATAAAAGGCAAACCCATTCGATTTGGGTACAAATACTGGTGTTTGACGTCGGATGATGGCTACTGCTACCAGTTCATGCCCTATGCTGGAGCAGCTACCAAATTCAGTAATGATTACGGTCTTGGAGAAAACGTTGTTCTCGAATTATTGACACATCTTAAGCATCGGGAAAACCACAATGTGACGTTTGATAACTTTTTTACCAGCTATAAGCTGATGAGTCGGTTGAGCTTGAATGGATACTTCGCAACAGGCACTGTGCGTGACAATCGAACTAATCATGCTCCTTTGGTGAGCATTAATGATATGAAGAAAAGACCGAGAGGAAGCTCTGATTATGCATTTGACAGGAATAACAAAGTACTGGTCGCACGCTGGAACGACAACTCGGTAACTACTCTGTACAAACATTTTTTTATTTTTTATATAATATTTTGTTTGCTTCTTGATGAACAACAGGTTGTAACCATTATGTCGAACTTTCTTAAACACGAGCCGGTACATCATGTTAAGAGATACGATCGCAAAAACAAGAAAATGATTACTGTTGAGCAGCCCTTACTCATTCATGAATACAACCATCGCATGGGTGGTGTAGATTTGTTTGACAATGCTATGAACAACTATCGCATTAAAATGCGTGGAAAGAAATGGTACTGGCCATTGCTTACGAATGCTTTTGATGCAGCTATGGTTAATGCCTGGAAACTGAAAATATTTTGTTCAAAATATGAAAAGTCCAAGCCGATAAGCCAATTCGATTTCCGTGTGGAAGTATCAGAAGCTTTGGTAACCGATGTGCGTGG
Source organism: Anomoia purmunda (assembly GCA_951828415.1). Lineage (NCBI taxonomy): Eukaryota > Metazoa > Arthropoda > Insecta > Diptera > Tephritidae > Anomoia > Anomoia purmunda. Next base: position 25,189,817 of record OX639996.1, on the reverse strand, counting down.
TTGTAAACGGCGAGTTACCTACCGAGATGGTAACCACCGAACAGATGGTTTGAATCACATTGTTGAAACCCTGGATGGGCGAGGCCGCTGTCGACAGTGTGGCATCAAAACGCAATTTGGATGTAAAAAATGTAATGCCTTGCTTCATCCTAAGAACTGCTTTTCTGACTATCACAATGCAGTCGAACCCGATGCAAAAAAGATAAAAAGATGCCATTAATAAATGTTTTATAATAAATTATTTAATTTGTGTTACTTGTTTGCTTTACTTAAATAAAAAAGTACATTAAAACCTTAAAAAAAAAGGAATGTGAAAATCAACATGGATGGCGGATGGGTATTTAAATACCCCCACTAAGATATATGCTCATAATTCCAAATGCATTCAGATGTTCAAGTTTTTGGTTCGGGCTATGTTTAGAGAAAATCATAGGCAAACTTATCTTGAAGCTTGGTCAAGTTATAATTATTTTTTATTTTTTTAGGAATTGTTAAATATAACTTTTTGTTCTCTTTGCAACTCACCAACTTAGATACAAAAAAAGGTAAAAAAAATATTCGGAATTTCGTAGTACTTTATAGAAGCAGATCATTACACAGTATTTTCTTAACATTTACAAAAAAAAAAACAGTGTCGTAGCTTTCACAGTTTTCAAGATATGGCGATTTAAATGAACTCTGTTCTGGGGGTATTTAAATACCCCTATGTCGTTAATGGGTTAAAACTCGACTACATTGTTGCCATGTAGTCCATTTGTTCTCAACTCCGATTCCAATTAGAGCGCGAAAAGCTAATCTAATAAGTCGAGGCAAGATAACGAAAGAACGGCTAGTTTTGGGTTAGGAAAATTTGAATTGCAAGAGAAGCGGGAAATAAATATGTATGTATGTAAGTGTAAGTAACTTGGACTGATCATATACTTAGAATAATGAATTTACATACACACATACATATGTATAGTATGAGATGTTTTTCTTACTGCAAAAATTCAATACATATCTGAAGGCTTGCATCAAATAACGTTGTAAGCGATAATTTTTGTAGACTTCTTTTTTTGGGCATCTTTCAGTTTCAAATGGTCTCTTAAACGGGAATTTGCCAAAAAAAAAGTGAAATATCGAATCGCATCATTTAACAGTACTCGTAGTTGTGGGATAATGTAGAAGTTCAGACATTAACTAATTAATTGTAGAAAATATACTCAATTACTGATCGTTGTGCTTGAAAATGTTTGATATGAAAGTAAAGAATCTGAAGCATCAGAATATATAGTATTTCTTGTAATTTCGATACTTTCTAACATTTTTAGTTGATTTTTCAAATTCTTCGTCATGTAAAGTAAGAAATTCGCCTTTACCTTATCTTTGTTTAGCCCGTTATAGCCGTTTGTCTTGAGCTCTCTGACCCAAAAATTGCATCTAGCATAACTAACAATCGGCAGGACGATAACATTGTACAACCTGCCTATTAACTGTAAAACCCAATTTGTTTGTTGCTAATGGCGATTCGAATTTCGTTACGGTACGTTGCCATTGTTTCGCCATTTCATACTGCTATTTTTTATTCTATAATTTCACAGCGATAATTTTTTAAATCGTATTAAATTGCAAAGACCAACATAAAAATATTTAAATGTGATAATAGTTCATCAGGCAAAAAGAAAAAAATAGCATGAAGCAAGACAGGACGACACAGGGCTACGCAATAAAATAAAAATAAAAAAGTGCCAAAATGTGGAAACATAAAACGATGTGCCGAAAAGAATACCAATTTTTTAAATTTGGAACCTGTAAATACGGTGCACTGACCTTGTGATCCAACCTGTAGGTAGGTAGTTATGCAAACGCTTTATAAAAGCCAAGCGGATAGCCCTACATAAGAAATTGTGACTGAAGTTTATTTTCAATTCAGTATCGATATTTTCGGTACAGAGTATTTCTTATTCGGTATTTATTGTTACCGGACTATTCCAGGGCAACACTCTGAATGAGTACCATATCGATACTTTTGGTCCACAAGTCACGTGTCTCGAGTTATCAAGCCTGTCTACCTATCTGTTTACTTTTTACTGCAAGTATTTACTTTGCAGTAATGCTTTTTAAAACAAAACAATTTTTAAAGTATTTTAGCACAGAAATGTCTGCGTTTAAAAGATGATCGAAAGCACAACAAACCCCAAATGCGAATACAAATACAAAGCGATAACTAAACGGTAAGAATATCGAGAGCTATCGGTATGGATTTCAGTAACGACAAGTAGAATATATTGATAACAACAATCCGTAGATTACAATTATGATTATGAATAGGTGACCGTAAAGAGGAGAATCAAATCGATATCGCTATCGATGCCCTATGTTGTTATTGTTATCGATATACTTATATTTCTATATTTCTATATCGATAGTGTAAACAATCTCAATATGAGTATCGATAACTTTTGCAATAACGATTCCGATGACCGTAAATAAATCCAAGTAAATTTCCATGACACTAGCTAATACGAATATTGCGGGAATACCAATGATGAAGACAGTTGGCCAGGATTCTCTCTCACTTGTTTTCTGCGTCTTGAAATTCAGTATTGAGTTGACTCCAACTGGCAATGATAAGCTTTTTCGTGGAAAAACTACACTCGGACGTTACTCATTGTCTGCTGAAAAGGTCGCCATTAGAAACAACAAACTGTAAAACATCAAAACCCCCTTTTGTCGATAGCCATTCTCCCTCCCTCTCTTCCCTCAAGTTCCTTAAAAGGGAGCCTATATCCTTCGTGGTTCTAGTGTTATAAGTTTTGGAAGTCGAATTTCAATTATTGATTCTAGCCCGGCATATTATCCTTTTGTTAGAGTTATTGTTGGCAGAATCGCAATCAGTGGCGTGATTCTAAAGGCTTTCTAAAGTCAACCATCCCTACATAAGATCAGCGTGCGAGAAAAGTCACAATTATTGTTATTATTATTGGCGGTTGTGCACTGCGACCTTGAGGTCTATTGCGCCCCTTTCATGGATTAAGAACCTAAACCTCTGCAGCTCATACTGCCATCCGTTATTAGATATTCAGTCAGGTACCCTTTGCGTTTCTGCAGTAGTGCAGGGGACTGCTCCAGGATACGTATTACAGTTTCTTTTTCTACTCTGCAGAGTCTGCAGTATTTATCCGAGTACATTCTCAGTTTGGTCGGGGATATTTCAACTTGCACTGTCCTGCTAGAATCCCCGTAATAATTCGTAGGTTGTTCGTCGATAAGCCCATGCATTCTACAAAACGCTTGAGGTTACAGGATCCTAGGAGCGCTTTGGAATGCCCTAGGCCTGGTAAATTTGCCCAGTGTAGTTCCTGATGGGCTTGCTCTTCTTTCTCGACCAGTGTGGATTGCGTCCCCATCCCAATACCAAAGAAAGGCTCTGGGCCAACAAAGGGAGCAGACGTTCCCGTTTCCCTCAACACCAGTATGCCCCGGAATCCACAGAACCCATACTCGATCGTTCAGACCAAGTGTTTTCAGCTTGGCAAGGCACTCCATCACCAGTTTAGCAGTTACCTGGAGAGATTTGAGAGCCTTGATAGCCACTTGGCTGTCGGTAAATATGGCAATGTTTCGGTAAAGGCGGGTGGTATTGAAGAACGCACATCTTTCTGTAGCATAGATTTCTGTCTGAAAGATTGTCATACGTTTGTCAATGGCTTCCGAGTATTTCAACCCCGGATCCTGTAGCTTCTTCAGTTAATGAACCATCTTTTTACAAAGTTGAACCCTGGCCATTCACGAGATGGCCCTCTTCACTTGAGTCTGAATATGAATGAAAAGAAGTGTTAGATCCAACACAACTTCCATGTATGCTGTCGGGTAGGTTTAGCCACAAACGTTAACGACTTTTACAGGTAGCCATATATAGAGAAAAGGACAAAGTGGATCATTTTAATTGCTCTGACACTGCCCTACTCTGACGCTTTCCTACTTGGAAGATATATGATGTATGTATGTGCTGAAAATACTTTAACTGCATTCAGTAGTTGAACTTGTGAAGCAAAAAATAGGCATTCTAAAGAGCTACACTTTAGCTAAACTTGGTTGCAGGCTTCGGGCAAATCTTTGTCTATATAAATGCAATATGGAGAATAAGCCTCATTAGGTTAGATTAGGTTTGAGTGGATGCAACCATGCAAGTCCACGGATGCGCACGTAGGCTGGCAAAGCCCGTGGTGATACCGCTGGCGGGTGCCTTGCGTTTTCTTCTTTCATTTCCTTTAGAAGGTGAACCACCGAGTGCGCCTTACGTAGCACAGAAGATCGGGAATCCTTGTTGAGCTCAGGTTGGCCATACAGTCTAGAAAATATCCATTTAGGAATTGTTTTCGAGTCTTGGCCAGGGAGGGGCAGTGGTAGAGATGGTGTTCGAAGCTCTCCACTTCCTCTTCGTCTCCACAACTTCGACAGATATCATTGGTTAGGTATCCCAATCTCTTCCCGTATGTGATAAGCCTCATTGCTTGTGTTGGAAATGTGCGTTTGTTATACATGGACGTACGCTTGTATGCACATATAGAATTTTATACAATTTATATGAATATACGGGCATTATTCTTAAGCGACTATTTGGGCTCCTTAATGAAAAACAACAAAAAAATACAAATCGTGGTCCGAAATTTAATAGCTTACCATCATTTTCATGCGGTTTTTGCTCAAATTTCGCCACGGTCTGTATGTCAATACCAGGAACTACCAAAAAGGTAGACTTGCGTGCTTACATGCGTACAATAATGTCATCTTTTTACTCGCATCAGAGTCTCAAGTGGCACAAATTGTCGCACAGTTACCTTTGATTGGTATTCTCTTTATATACAACTGCAGTAGGTTTATTTATACATATGTATATACATAGACGTTCATTTAAAGTAAATTATTTATTATATATAATAAATATATAGATATATGTACATACATATCCTGCGCACAAATATCCAGACATTCTTCCGTTCTCTACCATTTTTTTTTTTCGATGCAACCGCAACGTTCGTTGTTGTCTGCACTTTTCGGTGCTTGTCACTCAAACATATTGCATCGATGCACTCGTGACAAGCGCTAATAAAGGATACAGAAAATGCACCAAAAATAAAACCTTTAAGAATTCAATGTCGAATGTCTAACCAACATACATGCATACATATGTATGCCGAAAGAATGTCTCAATGTTTCTGTTAAAAGTAAATTCGTGCATATCGTCGCAATGTTTTTGTGAGGTTTCACTCAGTTACCTCCTCAAGTTACGAAATTTTCAAGTGAAAACAACAGAAGATGAAAAATGAATACTCGTACGGTTGAGTTACTCAACGCTTTATGTGAAAATATTTCGTATCGAATTCAAAAATTGGTTCGATGGCAATTTTTTGATGGTTAATACAATTTCTCTTAATTTTGGTATACAAAGAACTTTCGAGGTAGCCAGAATTAAATAGGTAATTGAATCACAAAAGCATTAAACAGTTTAATACATAATACAGTTTTATTGAGAACTGTAAAAATATACTAGAAAAAAAAACCACATATTTATTTATTAACTGCCCTTTGCATACATATATAACCAGAAAACTCATTTCGGTTTTTATCACATACATATAACAGGAGGCAACAATAGGTATACAACTTATCTGAATAATTAGACTCTCATATTTTAATATTTTATATTGTTGTGCATAATTTAATTGCATTCGACTTTTAAAACAGGAAACGAATGTTTTGACATCTAAATTTTACTACTTCATTGACCTGTGTATAATTAAATTAAAAGTAATTTTTCAATTAGGTGGCAACCTTCTTGAAAATATAGTTAGCTATAAACCTTCTCCTCAGTAAAACAGACCATTTGGGAACCAAAATTTTGTTACTGTTTCATATAAATTTAGCGTCACTTTATTTCAATCGAATTTTCAAGCAGGTGGCAACCCTCTTTATGCTATAAACCTTCTCCTCAGCTAATCGAAAACAGTTTGGCTCACATAGTTTTATAATTTGTATTACTCGTGCATAATTGAATTAAATTTGAAATTTCAGCCAGGTGGCAACCCACTTCAAAATATAGCTAATTATAAACCTTCATCTTAGCAAAATGAACCGATTATATATGTATGTATATATTTTATTTTCTTGTGTATAATATAATAAAATTTGGTGTTTCAAATAGGTGGCAACCCTCTGCAAAATATAACTAGCTATAAGGCATCATCTTAGCGAAACGAATCTTTAATATTTCATATAATTTATATAAAATTCAATTAATTTTGACTTTTCAAACAGGTGGCAACACTTTTACAAACGTAAAATATACCTTACTACCAACTATATTATATTTTTCATAATTAAGAATTTGCTAAGGAAATTAGTTTTTTTTTGTATATCACAAAATTCAAGTTAGTTGGTTGGTTCCGAAAACCCTAAAGATGTAGCTGTTAGCTTTATTTCAATTTTCGTAATTTTTTTTTGTCATTTTGCTGTGCTCTCATATGATACTACTTTTAAGATAAAAAAAATATATTTTGTTATAATAAATCTTATCATTTTAATTTCAAAAACAACTTTGCCTATAAATTGCTATTTTTCTCACAGAACATCTAACACTAGCATTTGTTCTCATGAAACCGCAATTTTCTCTTTAAAAAATTCTGAAATTAATCTTTCCAACCACATTTCGTATAAGTTTGAAAATGAAACATATATCAAAAATAATCTGAAAATCATAAAACAATTGTAGGACAGTGCCACTTAGCGTAAGTTTTCGATAAAAAAAATGTTTTTTTTAATATATTTTACTCAATGGTTCCTGTATACAAATACCAACTTCAAGTACGCATAACAAAAAACCAAATCTATAGGCTAAAAATCCTTTTGGAATTTTGTTATGTAAAGTGTAGATTTGCATTAATTTTTGGTAACATCAAATACGTGTAGCATCTTGTTGCACACTGTTATTAATATTTGCTTTGGTCCTGTACACCATGAATTCACTGGAAGTTACAGGAAGTTACAGGAAAAATGTTCACCGCACATCAAAATCCGGCGATTTTTGGAGAGTTGTGTAGAGAATGAAGTTGCAAGTTTTCACTCAAACTTTTTTTTCGGGTAAAATCACGAAAAATGTCAAACGATCAGTAGTCGCGCAAAAATGAACAAAATTTATATTATGTTATCAAACTTATATTGAAAAATATTAATCAAAATTTTAGTCATTTTGCAGCATTTGAACGAAATTAAATTTATTTTAAATTTGAGAGAAACTGTTTGACGTTTTTACAAGTAAACATGTTGTTCTCTGTTTCTGTGCTTTTTGGTTGTTACTCTCTTTTTTTTTGCTCTCACTAAAATGAAGAAATTTTGTTATTTGACAATTTTTGCGGATTTTAAAGAAAAAATACTTGATCAGAGCTATATCTTTGTATAGTGTCTTGCAATAGGAACCCTACAAAAGTTTTTTTTAAATAAAACAAAAACGGTTTGGGATATGAATTAAATTCTTTATTGCTGTGAAAGTACATTCGATGCCGATATGTATGGAACTCGATTTCTTTTGCATGGGCACCACGGGCACACTTGCAGAAGTCCAGGCGCTGAACCCAATTTTCGACGGTTTTCAAACATAAATCGGCCGATACTGCTGCAATTTCACGTTCGATATTCGTACGAAGCTCATCAATCGTCGCTGGCTTGTTGGCATAGACCATAGACTTGACGTAGCCCCACAGGAAATAGTTTAACGCTGGGCCATTTCGTGAGATAACACGTTCACCAAACTTGGTTTTCAATAAATCGGTTGTGACATTCGCTGTGTGGCTTGTGTGTGGCCATCCTGTTGGAACCACATATTGTCCAAGTCCATATCATCCAATTCGGGCCAAAAATATAAAATATTCGGTTATCATTGAGCGGTAGCGACTCCCATTCACAGTAACGTGCTGGTCTTGATCATCACGGAAGAAGTACGACCCAATGACGCCGCCGGCCCATCCTCACCACCGCACCAACCCGTAATTTTTTCGGGATCCAATGTTGACTCATGGAGTACGTGTGGATTGCTGTCAGTCCAATAACGCATATTTTGACGACGAGCATAAATTGGACGTAGCGCTCTTAAAGTTGAGGCCATTGACTCCGAATTTCGTTAGTAAATTTTAATAATTTCGACTCGCTGTAGGATCGTATGTATATCTTTCCATGATGAAATGGCAAACCTTACTGAAGAGAAATGTCAACAGAGCGGGAGAAATTATGTCGTCGTTTGCTGTCACTATCGGTCTACTTTTGTAGCGTCCCTATTGAAAAACCCCCTATATCTGTGTAATAAACTTAAATAACTTGGATTGCTGTGTTGTAGTTAGGTCGCAAATAGTCTAGTAATTTAATTTCCGACAATTATAATCTGGTTAGTTAAGACATTTTTAAAACTTACAACACTTGTTTGAGTATTGCTTTGTTCCGATTTGAATCGCATATTGCATGACTGGCGACAATTTTCACTTTTCCCTTTCACTAGATGTGATTATATTCGTATCAATGAATTATTTAGCAAAATAAATATATACTTAGCTTTCGAGAACGTGCCAATATATTTATATGTATGTACATATATGTGCTAATGCATACATATGTGTTTGTAGTGAGATTTGAAATCAAAATCGTCAAAATGGCTCAATGCTCGCTCGTTGTGGGCCAATCATATTAGTGCGCCAATTCACACAGAGTTAATTTCAATTGACAGTCAATTTCAGGCCATTATCTGATGTTATTCGTAATTGCCATTCCCAGTTGTGAATAATTTTCAACATAGTAAGTATGTACATATGTACATATGTATGTAGATATGTTTGTAGTATGCACATTTGTAAATACAAAACTATTTTATATGCAATAGCATAACAGATAACAACTCAGCGGACTAACAGCAAAACATAATTTCACATGAATGATGGATGTGGTGAACCTGTGATTTGCATTTATGTTTGTATGTGTGTGTGTGTATGTGTGTAGCCTGACTATTGTGACTCTAATGGCTTCAGGGAGCATTTGTTGTAAATACATGAGCGTAAGTAGATATTCATACATACATATATACATATGTATGTACATATGTACATATGTGTAGCACTCGGGAAAGTCTATTTTAATATATGTAGGTACGCATGTATGTCGGCGCTTTTCGCCATCAATTCAATTCAATAGCATGCAATCAACATTTTTAGACATCCAAACAAATATAATCCGTGAAAACATACACATCTACATACATATGTTTTGTATGTTTGTACACTTGTGCTATGTTGCACAAATCTGCGAATAGATGTGCATTGAAAGTGCATGAAAGTTGAATTGCATATTCTACATAAATACTTGCACACACACACATCCATAGAAGCGAATGTCAATACTCAAATGTTTCCACAAATTCATACATACATACATACGTACATACATACTTATGTAGATATCCATGTTAATACAATAAAAATTACAAACAATTGCAATTGCGAGTCAAATTACTAATGTTTTGTAACCAAACTAATTCCAACAATGGCAGAGTATTTTATGTCGAAGCCACAGGCACATAATGGCAACAAGTGAAATGACTGACAAAATGACTGACATTCGCACAGATAAATATGAACTGATCGTCTATAACAGCAGGCAAGTTAGTCAGATACATGATTATTGGCACACACATACATACAGACATTCCTGGTATGAAGATGGAATTCGCTGTAATGACTTGAATATACAAGAACTTCATTCATACGAGGTCGATGGATTGGTGGCGCTGCTATCCAAGAGTTACACGAAATAATAATTGTTTGTCAACATTCGTTTAGTTTGTGTGAAGGTTGTGCGGTTTTGCATGCGACATTTTATGTACTTACAGTTAAACAATAATTTTAAAAAAGTTCCACATAGCCATATGTTTGAAAAAAAAGGAGACCAAAGGAGCAGAAGTCTACAAGCAGTAAATTTTTTTCAATACTTTTTCATGTTACATTTTTAAAAAGATTTAAGTATTTCTGCTCGCTCATTTTCGAGTAAAAGCGAGAAATCGATTTCCGAATACAATCTCGCGTATCGCCGTTCGAGATTACGATGCACGAAAAGTTTGCGAAAGTGGTTCTCGCGAGAAATTCCTTCTCGAGCTGTATCGTGAAATGTAAGACTATTGCGGCTGGGATAAGTAGTGCAAGCAATCCAGTTACATATTTTATGGATTACAACATTGGGAGGCTCGCGAACCTTACGAGATTCTCGATGCACTGCGAAGCTTAAGTACCATACCGATCTTTTAGTAGGTTAGGCTAGGTTTGATTGGAATTGCTGGAGGTAGGTGCACCTTCTCCCCTTAGGCCGATAGTGAGCTCATTTTGATGTCATATGCAAACTATGTTTCCCAACGATGTTGCGTCGCTCACGCAGGATCGAACCATTTCGTTAGCGTAATGAAGTTTGAAACCGATCTTAATTTGATTTCCACTTTTCCCACAAGATTTTGTGGTGCTCTACACTCTCTTGTTCTTTTTCGCATTTACAGCACTCCCAGTCTCAGAGCATATACGCCTATTAGACAATGAGCTGTAAGAATTCTTATGAGAATAGAAAATTTGCGGACGAGCGCTTTTTATCCTAAGAGGAAGACGTTTGCCCAGCTGTTTCACACGAGGGCAGGTTTATCCAGCATTCGTTTGCCGCTGGCATTATGCTGTTCCTGAAACATAGTTTAAAAGTGGCCATTGGTATACCTACCCTGCCCTTTCCCGGAAGTATGAGGACTGTCGTACTATTCCTGGCTAACTCGCCGTCTTTGCAGTTCCCTCAATGTCGCGGTGTCCAGGCACCCAAATCAATCTTGTTACTATATAATTCTGGGGCATCTCGTTTAAAGATCTGCGACATTCAGTTAGAGACTTGGTGTTGTCTACGCCTGCGTTTAGGGCTTTTATGGCTGTTTGACCATCAGAGAAGATGTATACCTTTGTTTTCAGCCAGACTGAGGCAAGACTGCAAACATAAGTTGTTCTCTAGAAACCCGAAGTATGTGCGCCGAGGTGAACATCATTTTTTCTTACGGAATATTTCTCAGACTCGTCCATATAGCTCCCGCGGAAGCCATTTTGTGTCTTACAATAGACACCCACTAAACGTAAGCAAATATTTATAATATAGATATCAAAATCATCATCGCTAGGGCCTTGATATAAGAAACCCCATTAGGCTATGCCTTGACCGTATTTAATTTTTAATTGCTCTTTGTATATGTAACCAGAAATTGTTTTTCGGATTTTCTCAGATATGTAACTTGAGTATAATTTGTATTTTAATGTAATGGGCGGCAACCCTCTTCAAAATATAGCTAAGAACCTTCTCCTCGCCGAGACGACGCGTTTGACACCAAGGTATTTCATATAAAATCGAGTATTCCTTTTACTAAGAATTTCAAGCCTTGGTGTTCGACTCTCACATTCTTTAAATCGTAAGTTATAGGATCAATATTTTGACTGAAAGCATTTATCCTGTGAACATATTTGACAATAAATATCAAAAGAATAAGATTTTTATCTCGTTTCGTTTATGCGATAATTAGATTAATAAGAGTCAGCTGGAAATGTTAAATGCTAGTCAATCGAATCATTGCATTATTAAATACTTATCCGACGTATGGTAAATATAAACCAATTAAGACGCTAAAATGATAAGGTAATGCTCGATATCTGCAGCCACCATCCAATCGTAATATAAAGGTGGTCTTTTCCATAAACATATCACGTTAAGAAGTTCGAATTCCTATGTACCCGAGGTTTAGTTTAAAAACAACAAGTTAAAATTCACCCAGGCGCTGTCGAAGGAACTGTGCCGGGAAAAGTACTGCTAGCTTATGTTTAAACATTAATTTTTCTTTAAAGATCGTTTCACGACAGAAGTTGTTATAACAACTAGGTTTCTTTATGCTTCGGCCGGCCCAAAATCTAGAATACTAGAGTACCTGTCGATATACAAAAAATCGCACCTTACGAAATTGAGCCGTGGACCAATGGAAATAGAGCTTTGCTAAAAAACTGTCTTTCCAGATACATAAGTGCACATAGCTGAAGACTGTTAAACAATTTGGATCTAAATAGTTTATTTAAAAGGTAGCTTTTTGCTTTCAGATGTTACATACATACCCCGGCCGAGATTTAAGAACAGCGACGAATAGCGAAAACTACAGTCGCAGATTCCGTACAAAAAGTGTGATAAAAATAAAATATTTTTCAAACATTTTCTGAGGCTCGAATGAATATCAAATGAATAATAAACGCCAAAAAAACCTGAAAGTTTAAGTTCGAATATTGCTTGTGAAGCATGGCAATATGGAACTTTTCGATGAGTATTGCGCATGCGCCGAAGTGGAATCAAGAGCAGGTCCATTTCATGCTGATCGTTTTGCCTGTGTTTATCTAAGTAGTTTTTAAATAGAAATTTTCTGATACAGATTTATCAAACTAACAGATTAGAGTAATAAAGACTAATAAAACTTTCAATAATATGAATTTTAAAATATAAAAGGTTGAGCTGACAAAGAGCATACATATTTGGATTAAAATTGTCAATTACTTTTCATTCCGATTTGTCAAAGGCAAAACTTTTCAAACCGGAATCAAAACCAAGAAAACCAATCTATTTCGATTTCGAAAAATTTGCCCGAAATTGAAATGCAGAACAGGCCTAATCAAACTCTAATCAGACATTGCAAAAATTTCGAGATGTTCTTAGTGCAAAAGAAGATATAATCAAGACTACGCATTATTTTTAAAAATTGTCCGTCAATCCTTACACCGTGCCCCGAACATTTTATGGTATTTGACGTAAGATAAATAAATATACACAAATTTGAACATATGCGTATGTATGCATGTATGTGTGTATGTATGTACATATGTGTGTATAAATAGCAGCTGCATCTGTGTGTTCGAATATTCACTCAACTATAGCAATTCTACCTAGTACATACGGATGTATTTATGTAATAGCTAAAAGGTATAATTTTTAATGTCACTACGTAACTAATTGCATATCTTCCTAGTCGAACGTAAAACATATGTATAATGTATTTCACTTTTGATTACAGGTTTTTTTTTCATTTCCCCATCAGCATTTAGTATTTCTACTATTTCATAATTTTTGGGTATTTTTCAAATTATACAACATTTATCATCAATTATCGCAACACGCAAACCTGTCCGCTCTATTTCAAATTTAATAATAAGCAAATGACGTGCTGAATTCTTTTTTCTATATTTATTTTTCATTTTCTAGAAATAGATATATGTATGTATGTATGTATATATGTATGTTTGTGTGAGAGCATATGTATGAATTTCAAACTTGTTTCTACCCCCACCAATTTCTGTTAATTTCATTCGTTTTTCGGACGACTCAAGTACATACTTATATAAATACATACATACATACATACATACATTTGTTGAATTATATTTGTATTACATTTGTTAAAGTACATATTTACATATGCATTTATTTTAGAGATATTTATTTCTACTTTGCATGTAGGATGTGCGAGTGCGATAGTTTTATTTTTACTAATTTACGGTTTTGGTATTAAATTTTCAATTTGAATTTTTGTTTTGTGTTTTTTTTTTGTTTTTTTGTGTGAAGACACGTGGTAACCGCAAAATGTTTCCCTGGCTTACATAAGTAATCAATATGTTGCATGAGCAAAAGAAAAACGTTAAGCAGGGAAACACTCATCAAATGTCACATGTTTGAAAAAAACTCCAATTTTAGTTTGGCGTGAATTTGGTTAATGTCGGCGGCCACCCCCCACTCTGACGGCATAACTGACTTGAATTTGCTTGCATTGACTTGGCTTGCTTGTAGAGGGTAACATTGGGCGAGTAAAATTTTTTTGGAATGGTTGTTTATTTTAGCGAACAATACCGTTTGACATAATAGGGTGGGGGTGTTAGGCGAAGGGCTTAGATGGGAAGCATGATAGTGCCTAGCAACTTTTGTACGTCGCTGTAGGCGTTTTTTGTTGAAAAATATTTCATCCAATTCGAAAACAGGTTCGATTTAATTTTATCAAAAAATGCAACAAAATTCTTCAGTTTTTATTGAAAAATAACCAAAAGTGCTAATGCAAAATTAGCTATGAAATGTATGTTGTACCAAGCTTAATATACCACGGGTATCAAAATCTAAAAATAATTTTTATTTCAATTCTTATACAAAATTCGAAAACATGATAATAATTTATATATATATATTTTATAAATCTAAAACAACAATTATTTTTTTATGTTTATTTTTATTTAATAAATCAAAAATATCTGTTATAGAAGACATTTACTTATAAAAGTCATCAATATAAATCATTTTTTGGATTTTATTTTTTAGTCATACTTATAAAAGTCATTTTAATTATTGGCAGAAACTAAGTTGTTGGTTAACCAAAATATTATTTATTATTCTTATTGTTTTCTTCGAAAAATTAAATTGGCTTTAATAAAAGTATGTGACTTTTAAAAATAAATGTCTTCAATAACTGTTATTTTTCATTCATAAAATAAAAATAATAAACAACTGTTATTTATGACTTGTAAAATAAAAATCAAAATCTATTGTTTTTTTTTTTGATATATAAAATAAAAATCAAGAAAAACTGTTATTTACCATTTGTAAAATAAAACCCAAAAATAACCGCTATTTAATGACTAATGAAATAAAAGTTACAAAACAGTCGTTAATGAAATCTCAACCGAAATTCGTAGGCAGTTGCAAATTGCATTGACTAACTGAAATTGAATTAGCTAAAAAACATTGGCGGAAAAAAAGTTTGGAAACTTAATTTGTGGAATTTTCATAATTATTGTACAAAGTTTGAAGTTTTGCTTTATTTAGTGAACTATATTTTTTATATAAAAACTAGGGAAACCCCAGCAGATGTTGCTTATATTTATTTATAATTTGTTACTAAAAATCCTGTTTCTGTTGCTCTTAAATATAACTTGTATATAATTAAATTAAATTTGATTTATCAAACAAGTGGCAACTCTCCCAAAAAAAGCTTCTTCTCAGCGATCGTCCATACTTTAATACAGCATAAAACTTGTGTATAATTTAATTGAATTTAATAGGTGGCAATCCTCTTCAAAGATGAGCTACGAACTTTCTACTTGCCAAGGCGCTAACCTTTTCAAATTCTTTCAATAGATAATAATAAATCATCAATAATATTAATTTCAAAATTAAAAGGCAGATAGTAATTAATTTAACTCTTACTTGTTTTTTACGTACGGGATGTGGTGATATATGGTATAGAGTCGTTTGTAATGTATACGGAGATATTTTATTTAAATATCCTTTTAAGAATTTTACCGAAAGGTAGCAATACTATACAAAAATTTTCCATTCCAAATTTGCTCATGCATTATACATCACTGAAATGGCATTATTACGCTTTATTTAAATGCATTTTTTGTCTGACAATACTTTTTCCCACCTTTTTCCCCAGATAGGTGGCAACACTGACTTGAAATACAAACTCTTTTCGTCTAATATCCGTACTGTTATATAATATAGGTAAACACGTTATTGAAATATGTATCTATTTTTGTAATTTTTTTTAAAGGTGGCAACCTTAACCAAATTTTTTTTCTATATAGAACTGTTCAAACAATCTTAGTGGCATACTATTAGTATGGGGTTTTAAATTAAATTGGTTTTTTGAAATTTTACACATCTGGCAGCACCATTTTTTCAAGTTTTCCGTTACAAACCTTCTACGGACAGGTAGTATGCACAGCGATTAA
Source organism: Anomoia purmunda (assembly GCA_951828415.1). Taxonomy (NCBI): domain Eukaryota; kingdom Metazoa; phylum Arthropoda; class Insecta; order Diptera; family Tephritidae; genus Anomoia; species Anomoia purmunda. The sequence continues at coordinate 25,173,975 of OX639996.1, read as the reverse complement.
TTTTTATATATAGTGCATAGATTAACGAAATAGATTTAGAAATTGTTAACAGATTTTACAGGGAACCCATTCACATCAAAGTACATATATATAGTATATGTCTATAATATAAATATATGAGCAAATTTACAATACCCTTCCACACAATTGCGCACGGGTTTTCAAATTTCAACTTGCTAGAATCTGAAAAAATTAATGGAATGCGACGGAGCAGTACACCCGCAATCGCACCAAGTTGAATGCGTCCATTTGGAAAATAATAAAATAATAAAATTTACACCGAGCATTCACGCAGCAATGCATTGTGGCAGCTGGGAAATGACTCCGGCCCCCACGCCACTTGCTGCCACGGTGTGCTTCCAAAATATACTTTTATTTCACAGTGCTAATGCAAACGCACACAAAAAGTGAATGCACACCAGGCGTTTAATGTAAATATAACTTTTAGCTAAATTTAATGAAAATTAAAACAACAGCAAAAAGCCGAAACAACATTGAGAATCTAAAAAAAAAAAAAATAAATAAAAAATAAATAAAAAAATAAAAATGAAACGAAACCGTGAAGAGTCAACAAAATGTTAACCAATGCACCGCATTCATTGCAATGAAAGACAACAGCTTATTATGAATGTGAAGTGGATGCCGCACTTGCAGCAACTGTGCGACTTGCAGCAGCAACAACGCGCACCATTCACTTGGCAATAATAATATAGCCAACAACAACGACAACAACAACAACAAGAGCAAAGCGCAATGTTAGAAGCGAGTGCAAAGAGGCTACAATCTGATTAAAAAATTTCAATTGGAAGGCCAAAGCCGAATTGAAACCAAAAAAAAAAACAAAAAAAACACATGCTAACAAAAACCAACTAAAACAAGCAGCATCGAGTGTGTGAGGTGAAGGTGGCAGCTGTGATGGGGCAAATGGTGGCACGCGGTGGGGCGAGCGCAGGCCACTTGTTGTGCACTTATGCAACACAAACGCAAAGCGGCATGGGTGCGTTCACTGTGTGAGCGATTGCAAAATTCAAATGAAAAATGCGAGCAAAAAATAAAATTACAAGAAATTGAAAATAAAGATTGTGGAAATAACGAAAACAAATGTGAGAACAATCTAAGCGCAGAGGGAAAAGTAAACAAAACAAAAAAAAAACGGGCAACCCACAACAATGCCCATGTGGTGAGTTGCAAGCAAAAACCCAGCAAAAAAAGAAAATCAAACAAAAAATGATGTCGTGCGCTTGATTGTTTGCCACACGCGGCATGCAACAGAGTTGTGATAAAACCGAAACAGCGTACGATTTACATTTGAGTGTTGTTTCCCTTTTTTTTTTAGGGGGGTATTTCTAACAAAGAACGTAGTTACGTAACTTAATGTTTAAAAAAGCATCACTTCCACCGTTCCTTGAACAGAAAATCTCGTCCAATTTTGTTAGAAATGCAAAAAAAAGGAAGATTGCAAAGAAATTGCATGACGTTTCGTTCGATTTCACCACACCAGTAACGAATTGGATCTAATCAGATTGTAATATCAGTTAGCCAAAGTCAAATTAGTTCTGGTATTTATGGTGAATTCGGACGAGACTTTCTGTTAGAGGAGCGATGGGAGTGATGCAACTTTTTCTAACAATAAGTTAAAAGAAATAAAAAAGGGTATCAGTTTCGGAATAAATAATGCTTGTGGTAAATTACCGCTCTATGAGAGGTGGGCTGGCTTTTGTCCAACTGTTACAATTTTCAAAATTCAAAAGTTTAATAGAACAATTTTTTAGGTCTACCTATTTGCTCTAAAGTGGGCCGTGCCACGCCCTTTTTTGCAGTTAGCAACCTCCGGATTCCCTTCTCGAACCCAATCCTGTATGCCCCAGTTTGAGCAAATCATCTTTTGTGGTTACTTAAATACCGCTATTTCTTTTATTTTCGTAAAATACCGTTATGTTGCCATGGTTTTTATGTGATTTTCTCCATTTTCAGTACTAACCTATCTTGTGTCAATTTCTTAAGATATTTCAATATTTACTCGAGTTGTCGAGTGCGGGAATAGACGGACGGACGCACAGGCATAACTTCATCGATTTCGTTTTTTTGTTCTGAATATTATGGTATCAGTTTCTTCGGTTTTTCACAATGCCGCTATATAAAAAAGTTATTATTTAATCTGGCTACTTGTGCACTGGGGTATCAAAATGGCGGGCGGAAACAGAGATGTTATCCAATCCTGCTCATCGTATGACTACGGGTATACACTGTGATCAAATTGGATACTTTTCTCAAATAGCTGTGCATTTTCCCAGCCTCCGTAATTGCAGTTGATAAAAATTAGAAAGTTGAATGGTTTGGATTGCCTTGCTGATTTCGATTCTATTCTAAAAGACTAGATATCTAATAAAACGAACGCGATTCAGCGATAGCTAACAATTCCTCCTACAAATTTTGGAAAATCAATCAGGGAGTATGCTCCGGCTTGTTGTTATTGTTATTGTCGCGATTAGCCGAACCTGCTATATCAGCTTAGCCCAAGACCATTATCATCAAACTCAACCAACGGGTGGCCCAAGAAACGGAACTTTTTCGGGACTATGTCGAAATCATTACGGCACTGGTTCGAGGAAATTTAGCAAGCAATCCTCAAATGTCCATGAATTAGTCCCAAATTAGACCCGAAATCGCCTCGAAATAGTTCCGATCATCTCGATTTCGCTCATCGTTATTATAATATAAGTCTACAACTTGTTGTGTGTGAATTAAGGACCTACAATTTTACGCCGATTCTGAAAAGCGCACTCGGAGTCTTGCCATTCCCTGCCGAAGGGCGGCCGTTGTCCCCGCCGAGATTTGAACTCGGAGCACTTCGTGTGGAGCACGCAGACGCTACAAACTCGGCTACGGCAGTTATGTCTCTGCTGGAAATATAGCCAGTTCATGTGTCCTACGAAAAATAAGACACAAATTTTTTGTGAAAACTTGACGCCGTTCTTCTCACTGGACCAAGAAGTGTCAAACATAATGTTCGAAGTTAGTTCATGGGAATTGATTTTGTATGCATTCGTCTCTTCCGGCCAATATCCAGTACTGATTTGTATCATTAGGCGCTCTGCTAAATGGGAAGGTAGTCGAACTTTTTTGTATCAACCGACGACAAATTAGACGTACTCCCGCAAAAACAGGTTCTGCAAAAATGGTTCCTGCTTCAAAGGGGGGGACACATTTAGAGGCCGAAACTAAGGTCTTTTCTGCAATTGGTTTGTAGGGAAATGAAGACAGTTAATTTAATAAAAATCATAATTCTTATTTAGGGTGATGACTGAGATTGAAAAAAAAGTTTTTTTTTACAGAAGTGAACATTGAAAGTTAACAAATTTTTGAAGGATCCTAGAAGTCCTGTCGCCGCTGACGTCGTAAATTGGGAAAGCGATGCTGGCCGCAATTTTCATCTGAAATCAATAAACCGAACATTTTCTTACTAAAGCGGGGTTTTTATCGTATATAGACTAAAATATTTACAGTATTCGAAAAAAATAAGCTCTCAAAATTAAAAATTACGATTTTGAAAAAAATTTTGTATCATATTTGCAGTCAAAAACGGTGTACAAATTATTCGTTTTTGAAACTTTTTAGTTCACATAGAACAGATTTTTATGCTCTGTAAAATGAATGTTAGATGATTAAAATTGGTTCAATAATTTTTTGTATTGCCACTTACACAATTTTGGAAACAACGCTTTCTAGAAAACCCCGTTTAAACTTTGCGGTCAAGAGCTCGGTGGGCTCGGCGCCAGTGATTTCCGAGAGACATCTTTTTTACACTTTCGTGAATTAGCTGTTGAAACTTTGAAACGATACTCTAAGGCGATATATCTATCAATTAAAACAATAAAAAAATCGTTTTTTTTGAAATGTCTAAAGGTAGTTCTCCCACAAGTAAAAATCAATACACTTGTTATATACCAAATTTAGCAGCCTGAATTTATCTGCCCGGGTAGACTTATCAAAGTAGGCGAATGTCTTGATACCAGCCAGCGTCACGATACGAGTAAATAGTTACCGCTTGCAGTTTGAGGGGCGAATTCATCAATAGAGAAAAATCAAAACTAACCATTTTGGCTGTACTTTATTGCACACCACTCACTATACGAGTGCAAAACGCATGTGTGTAATTCTTAAAACCTTAGTACAATCTAGCAACAAAAATATTTATGTATGTACAGGTATTTTAGTGCACGCTTGCGCGGCAGCAGCAACAACAACAACAACACTTAACACAGGACACGTAGTAATACGATGAGATTTATTGTAGTACATTTTCTGATGTTTTTTGTTTTTTTTTGTTTTTTTTTTTTGTTCATGTTGCTGATACATAGTATGTAGTTGTTTGCTATTTATTGTAGCCAACTTGTTTAGTTGTTCTGTTGCTACACTCTTGTTAATATTATTCAGTTATTTTTGCGTGTTTATACTGGCTCTGCTGTGTTTTTTTGGTTTTTTGTTTGGTCTTTCTGTCATACTTAATGTACGAGTGGTTTGTTATTATTATAGCTGTTGTTGTTATTGTTGTTGTTGTTAGTGCTGCAGCATGCATTTTGTTTGGAATAATTATATGCAACATATGCTGTTAATTAAAATCAGGCAGGCGGCGCGCGACGTGTGGGTATGCTGTTAGCTGCCACATTGTAGACATACACAAACCAACACACACACACTCACACATACCCTGCAAAAACTGCGAGTACTCCCTGTATGCATGTAAAGAGTACTCCTTTAGGGCCACAGAGTACTCCAAAACTAACCGCATTGCATATAAAAAATGTGGTCCAATTAACATTGCGATGTCCTAGGGCAGGACCATATACTCCAGCTCTGCATGACATCAGAGTAGCACAAAACTACTCCAAGAGGTTACTCCAAGGAGTAAGTACGGGAGAGTACTTGCGAAACTACTCTGAGGTAATTACTCCAAGGAGTACCTACGGAAGATTACTTTCGAAACTACTCTGAGGTAATTAATCCATGGAGCATCTACGGAGGAATAGTCTCGATACTACCTATTTTGCCGCTTAAGGAAAACTAATTTAAAATATAAAATTTATATTGAAAACTCAATTTCCTTTATTCATACTAATACAAATGTTGACATACTTATATGCACGTATATTGGAAACATAAACCAAAATTTTAATACTTTTAATTTACACCCCTATTGCGGGTGTCGATTGTCGATTATTGACAATTTTTTGATAGTCGATTTCTCAGTCAGTTAGCGACCGTCAATAATTCTTACTCTACCACCCTTCCACAGCTACGATAATAAACATTTTAAGCTATTAAAACAAAGTCACGACAGAAAATTCAAAGAGAAATCGGCACTTTAAAAACTGTCGATGTTCGACAATAGAAATTCGCAATAGGGGTGCTAATTTGATAACTATATTGAAGGCAAATTTGACATGATAGAATTTTCACATACAAACGTTATACATATTTCTCTTTTAGCTGACTATAATAGTAAACTTTTAGCAAAGAAAAGAATCGCAATTTCACCGATCCATTTCAAAAAATTTCAGACAGTTAAAATTAAACTTAGGAAAATTTTCTTATCAAATTGCGCTATCTTAAATTTTAGCAGTCTTAATAACTATATTTTATTTGTTAAATATATACTTAAAAATCTTATTGTTAAAATCAAAGCATATCACATATTTATGATTACTATAAACGAAAAAAATTAAAAATTCTTCATTATAAAAAATCAGTAAGATAACTTAAAAATAGCTTTTCGTTTAACTTACTAATTATGCATTCATAGATTTTGAGTTAAAAAAAAAATTCATCACATCACAATATCTACATATTAAAAAAAAAAAAAAAATAATTTCAACTACTACTTATAACTACATACATTTCCGTGCATATATGTATAAACTGTACATAGCTTAAACTTAATTGACTTCTTTCTTTTTTTGGCTGGATACTTGACGAAAGTGGCGTTTTTTCACAGCTTGAAGTGCCATTCTTAATTCTTTTTCTGAATTTGGAGTAGTGTGACTTAGTGCAGCTGAAATAAATATATGTATATTTTATTGGTTTTTATAATTAACAAAAATATTCCCACTTCACTTCTCCTAATTACCCTCGTTTAAGTAACACTCCGGCTTATTCACCTCAAAATATTTTGAAATAATGAAATAAAAGTGACTTTACGAGTTGTAATATTTACAATTTTCAGCATGAAATACTTATAACAAAAATTATTTTGGTCTGTTGCCCCATTTAATTCTTCATGTGGCGAGATTTCTCCATCTGACGGTATATGACTAAAGAAGCCAACCGATTCAACATTTTCGAATCCTGCTGCTTCATCGGTGCATTCAATTTGCGCAGTTACGTTATTTGCGTTTTGCAATCTTAATGCAAAATTTTGTCTTTCCAATTTTATAACTCGTCTTCTGTGACGCGCACTGCACTACATATTGTTTTTTATTTAATAATTTATAATAATTATTTCAATTTAATTTATTAACCAATAAAACTCACTCTGGCCTTCTTTGCAACTCAATTTCACTTTCAAAAATTCTGTATACTTAAAACCAGTTGCGCAGTTGTATCATGCAAGGGTTGCCATAATAGATACCATCTGTATGTTGCAAGATGTTACGAGTTTACGCACACGGAACTGACACTTTATATAGATGCAACTGAAGTATAAATAACCAAAATTTATCTTCGATCATTTTACTAGTTCTCAAAAATATATATTCGGCTACAAGTTCGCTTTGATTGTCAATTTATTTATTTTTAGTACTTAATTAAATCTTCATTGTTCACTCTTGGCAACACAGCCCAATCAAGATCGTGTAGAGATAACGATCGTTAAAACACGAGCAGTGATCGGGTAACAATAAGCTGGTGTAGAGACATGAATTGGTCCGCTACTGCATAACGGAGGAGCATATTTGTAAGTACTCCAATACAGCACAAATATACCACATGGTCCAACGATTTTTGCAGGGTATATGCATATACATATGTACGTATGTATGTATGTATGTATGTATGTGAGTGAGAGGCGATGCTAACAATGCTTATCAACCTACATGTTTAGAGCCAAGTTTACACGAAAGTTGTAAAAAACTGTGTTAAAACATGTGAATAGCAAAGTGCCAACATAAAATGGAAAGCACAACATAAATGAATAATGTTTAAGGTGGTTTAAACCTTAGGTGGTTTGGTTTGGTCTGCGGGACCAAATAAATAAACGGAAACCAACGTTCAGAACTAAATAGCTTACATTTCATTTAGAGAGACTTATAAATATTTTTTTAATTTTTAATTTTTATTTTAAGAGTTATACGTGGTGGAAATGTCAAAAAAAAATTTATTTTATTGATTTTATGCTCTCCTTTTTTTATTATACCTATTTATATTTTTATGATCGAGAATGGGATTTCTTTGATAAATGCAAAACAAATTTTTAAATACGATTGCAACTTAACACTGCATCGGTATTTTTCCTTTTCTAAAACTGTAGATGATCTCTTGGTGATTCATCAAACGACTCCGGTTTGGATCATCTTGAAATGAAAGTGCTTGAAATATGTGTGTATTAGTGCATACATAAATCTTGATACTGGTCGAAGAAATAGACGAAATTTAAATTTTTGGCAGCTCCAAAGAGAAAATATTCCGTTTTTTTTTGCTAAATTGTTTAAGAACCTATAATTAATTATAGGGTATCTTACTCCTTCGGAGTAAATGATATCTGAGAAGATCGTGTCAATATTTCAGACCGATCAGTTAAGCCATATTGGATATATCGTGCTCACTGGCATTGGAATTCCCGTTTTGAGAAAAATGGTTTCTAAATTAAAAAAAAAGGTCAAACATCGTCTGACACCGCCGAGCTTGATTACCGAATTAGATACATTTTTAGAGAATATAATCAAAGATATGTAAGTTCCGAAAATGTCCAAAACACATAAGCTGTTGCATTTTGCGATAGCATCGTAGCAGATTTTCAAGCCCTATCCCATTTGGCTTATTTATTATGTTTTATGATTAAGGTTATTTGAAGCTTTTTAACATGTACAAAGTTAGTTCTGAATAAGTATCAATCTGACTTGCCACATTATCCCAACAGTATCCCTTGGTTCACTAGGTTAGGTGATAACAGTGCCCTGTTATGATAGATGCAATTATGTTGATGTTATGATAGATGCAATTATGTTGATGTTATGCTTATGTTGCTTCAATTGTAAGCCCGTGAATTTGGCACTGAGTACCGCCCTCGATTGCCCTGCAGTTCTACAAGTGATCTCGTTCCGCCATTTGCCATCATTGGCCACCTTAAGAAGCCTTTCGGAAGCCAGTAGCTTGCAAGTAGGTAAAAGGTTTACCTATTCCATTAATTATCTGCAGGAAGTTCAGTGCTGAGTTGCGCTAGTTCATCGACCTTAAAGTTTCCCTCTATGTCGCAATGGCCTGGAACTCATATGACTTTTGAGTGAAATGACTCAGCCATCTCGTTGAGAGATGTGCGGCATTTTATGGTTACCATGGAAGATGTCGATTGTTTCTTGAGTGATTTTTTTACCACCTGGTTATCAGTGAAAACGTAGATATCAACCTTGGATATCGTATCACGATTGACCAGTGTTGCTGTCCTGCCAATTGCCATCAGTTCCACCTGAAAGGCGCTACGGTGGTTCGGTAGGCGGAAGCTAAAGGAGGTTCTCATATGTTCAGAGTATACGCCTCCACCGAACATATCATCGAGTTTTGAGCCATCTATGCATACCTGGATGGACTCGCCCTTTCCTACATCAACCCGTTTCCACTTCTCCTTTGAGGGTAGGAGTGTCATGATTGCTGCAGAGAGAGTCGAAGTCGGCAGTGCATAGGCCACATCCCTAGAACTCCGTTAGTATCCCGCCGTGACCATAATTTGTGTTTGACCACCTGTTTAGAGTGTTCAGGTGTACTGGAAGTAAGTTCCGCTGGGTGTGCAGAGCCTTGGATGCTGCTGTTCTCATCGCACGGGTTATGAGTATGGACGCAAGCCTTTGGTTTTTATTAATTACATTTTTTAAGTGTACCCCTTTCTCAAGGGAATTTATCATACAGCTCTGCGGCAGTGTAGAATTGGCCTAACTACCAGTTTACTATTTTGCGTTGCTCACTAAGAGCGGCGATTGAATTTCGGTTAAGGGATTCATGGAACGAGCGGTCGCGAAAATGCTGTTCGGCTTCCGGTGGATGTCTTTTGAGCAGCAACCATCAAAAAGAACTGTTATACCGAATTTACAAATTGAAAACATTGGCCGAATCCTGAAAGTTGGGTCATAACAATTACTACATGAGTAATATGTTTTAAGAGTTACGAGTTCATTACGAACCGATTAAAAATTAGATGACTGGTATATTGAAGTTACTTTGTTTATTCTTACCGCTACTGTCTCCAAGTAGCAATGTGACAGCTGCTTAGCTTATAATCATAAGTCTGCCGCCTCCTTCTTTAGTAAAATACTGTCTCAATTCCTGTTTATTTCATGGACAAGATCCATCAGGTTCAACTCGCACAGAAGCTGCTATGAAATTCTCTTCCCTTAGTCAAATAGAAAACTCGGCAAATGCAACACAACCAAACTCATTATCTTCTTTCTTGAAGCTGAAATTGAGTTTAAAGTATTTTTGGTGTCATGCGTTAAAGAAGCATTGGAAATTTCCGAACATTTGCAGCACAAAGGAGATGGTAAATGGCATTATTAGAATATGTTGATAAGTTGGAGAGAGTGGTCAATATTGTTGCTTATCTATTTGAATTTATTTCTAACGCGAAAATACAAGTAATATCGCCGAGAAAGAGAAGATGCTCCAAAGAAGCGAGCATTTTTCTCCTGCGTAATGGGAATTAGAGCGCATCATCGAAATTCACCATTCACTCGAGTACGGACAATTTAATACGATCCGTGACGACGGTTCAGACATCGCTATGCCAATCGCATAGGTTATACTTCGCATACGATTGAAAACCTGGAGGTTTTGGACGGGACTGTTAAAGATGAAGTATAAATTTAATTAGATATGTCAACCCGCGTGTTTCAGTAAGAGTATTTTAGGAAGAAAAATTGATTGACTACACTGGATAATTTGAACGTTAGATAAAGGATGGTTGAAAGAAAGAAGATATAGAGTTTGGTTGTGTTGCATTTACGAAGGTTTGTATTTGACTAAGGAAAGAAGATTTCATTGCGGGATGAACCTGGAGGGTTGTGTCCGTGAAATAAACAACCCCATTAGATTGAGCCCTAGATTTTTGATACCAAACGAGGTTTCAGACAAAGTGAAAAGATAATTCATCGGTTGACAAATTAAAATCAGCTCTATAAGTCTAACATCGGATTAGATGGTCCTTATATTGAGAGAAAGATTATCCGAAAGACTTTACCTATATGTTTTTACGACGACGAACACCACAGGCGATGGAACGATGAGCCGTATGAGCGTTATAGTAACATAGACATTTACGAATGTTTTAGCGCTGAAAGCATTCAACGTGGTACCCGCTGTTGGTGACAGACGAACAGGAAGACCTGGAAAGACCATGTGTAGAAGAACTTGGGATCTATACCTAGAGCCTGTCAGCCAGGCACTGACGAGTTATATTAAAAGCGGCAAAAATCGCCTAGCCGGTTATAGCGGTTACTTCTAAAATATCAGCAACCGTTGCTAGAAAACTCTGCAGCGATCTGAAACCTGAATTGTAGAGTAAAGAGGAAATCGTTGAAGAAAACTTTTCCAGCCAGCAACTTTTCTATCTTAATATAAGCCATCTGTGTTGGTTGGTAACTATTGCATCACTCCAGTTTACACCAGTTGTAACATACATACAATAACATTTAAAATGAAAAGTGCGGGTTGAAAATGTAAACAAACATAAAATCGTTTCACAGGTAATTCCAAAAAAAAAAAATTTAGGTATGTGCTTTTTCTTTCTTTATACAGCTATCAGCGGCTTTGCAGATACAAAGATATCTACTGGCAGATATTAACCACAGATATACATATGTATGCCCATAAACATATGTATGTATGTATGTTTGGATGCTTTTGAATTTAATTCAGATACAAATCAGTGGAGCTCATTATTTTGTTGCACAACACTGCCCACATTTGCAACTCAATTTCATATCATTTACTTATGTATATAGTAGATATGTGCATACATTGCAACATATGTATGTATGTATGTAAGTGAGGATGTATGTACATCTGTAAATGTGTCCATATTTTATTTAAATTTATATTCTCCTATGCAGGTATATGCACCTACATAAATACATACTATGTACATATGTACATACATATTTACATAGTACGAGAGCGACCTACACGTTTGCATTGTATGACGTAAGTATGAAGGCAGTATTTATTCCAATACATAAGATACAGTTGATATACATATGTATATGTGTGTTTGTTTATATCTCCGTCCACTTTGCTGCTTTGTTGGCCATACTACGAATATATTTACCTGCATATCTTTCATCTGACAAGCTGCGATCTTAATTCATACGCGCAATCGCTTTTGGTTGGCAGTTGGCTGTTGGCGGTTGGTATTTCGAAAAAACCAAAAACCAAAAACAAAAAAAAAACAAAACAAACGGCTGACAGTTCTCAGCTTCCACCACCACATAACGCCATCGACTTCGCCTTCGTTGCTCATCAGCATAAATTGAAATTTATTAATAGCAAATGAAATGCAAGAATTTAGTTGTGTAAATATGTATTGGATATGTACACGTTTTGTGTTTTTTTTTTAATAAATATAATTTAAATTATAAATATAATACGTGCGCGTATATTGCAAATCGTTTTGAGTTGCGTGCTTTTTGTACCATTCACTAAAATAAGTGAATGCAGTTTACACTTTGATGAAAAATTAGATTTGTGTTTTTTTTCGTTTTTCAATCACTGAGGTTATGATGGAATTGTGTGTGTGGGTAAATACATACAAACTTATATGTATGTATGTAAAAACAAAAATAACTTATAAATAAATAACATTTTTTTTGTTGGTATTTGGATACTAGTGTTAAAATCTCTAACAGCACTTTCATAACACTTCACTTTGATTTTTACGCCGAATACTTTGTACGAGAGTTACGGGGTAAGAAGTCATTAATGACGGTATTCTCTAAGGAGTCTCTAGTCATTAATTGTGACTTTTCGGTGCAAGATTGATTTTGAGACTATTCGGTATTCAGCAAGCCGTCTCAAGTCTTTAGTCTCAAAATAAATTCACTAATTTGCCAGCTGGTTCTGAGCAGGTCACAAAGCAAAGAAACTGCATAAAATGCAATAGTAAGAATTTTTAACGGTTTATTACAATGCTAGTTTAATGATAACCACATTTTAATTTTTAAAGAGCTGTTGACAAAGAATTAAAAAAAGTGTATTGTGCGCTATCGATGAACACATTTGCATTGAGGTTGATTGTGTGCGTCTCTAGCTGAACATACCATCAGCTGATTGTCTGTAATGCTTTTCACCACAGTCTGTGGTGAAATTTTCTGAAACTGCTACTTACTGAATACCGAAATTATCTCCAGTTACAAAAAATTTGTCTAATTGAAAGTCTCAAATTTAGTGACTTGAGATGAGACTGAGTTAAGGAATACCGGCATAATCAGCTGGAGCAAATAAGTCATTCTCTTCAAACTATCTACTATTTCATGTGCTGTACGAGAGCTGGCATTAAAGCGGTGAAGGAAGATGCGATATTTTCTACAATTTTTTTCTGATTTCGTTGATGACTTCGGACAATCAAATTGTTTTCTACCTTTCAGCATTGAATGTTCCTCAATCCTCAAAAAAATAGCAGCAATTTACCCAGTTTTACGGAAGAAGAAATCGGAATTTTTTTTTTTTTGAACTGCTCCATGAACAAAGTAAGTACCTTTGTTGGATTTGGGTCTTTATGAAAGACAGTGAATGTTTTGTTTCCAGCTCATATGCAGAGATCATAATTTGATAATTTCCAGAGACGTTTTCAAAAGAATCCTGATTAAATTTTTTAGTATATCCTCACGTAGTTGACAATAGCCTTGTTTGAGCTCCGGTGAAATTAATAAATGCTCTCTTTGACCAACCCCAGCTTGCATTGCAATTTGATGACGGGTATCATGTTAATTGGCCGTATTCAAAAAGAATACAAAAAATGCAAGTGAAAACATTTCTAAAGTTCACCAATAAGAGCTCAATGGGTTTTTTGTGTACTCCTGAAAGTAAACCATTTTTCGCAAAGTGAATTACCTTCTTGTGTACTTTCGTTGTGGTCAGCAATAGCGTTCCTCAATGTAACCGATCTCGGTCTCTCAAACAACAAAACAAAAAAAAAGAAAAGGATTTCAAAGGTAGCTAACGGGTTTAATTGTTCCTTACATTTGCACAAAATACAATTACAAGAAATTAACTAAAAACAGGCATAATTTATATATGTATGCACAAACATATTTACAAACACAATAGCTTTCTAAAATACTCAAACTCCCCGGATTCTCAGAATAAAGGCCAAAAGCTTGCTTCCCCGATTACGTTAGGGAGATAAAAAGTTGATGTATATTGGATCGATTTTCCAGTGTCCCTTCTCAAGTTTGGTTTGGATACAAAACGGCTTCGACGTTGTGCCATCTTCAGTGCATTTTTTGTGATAACGCCGATACCGGTTTGTCTCCAAACCAAACTTGACAAAGGATGGCGGGAAATCGCTCCCATACACATCGACTTTTCACCCTATCGGAAGAATAGAAGATTAAAAAGAAACAGATAAAATGTTCTAAAAATTATTCGTCATGAAATTTTTCTGCATAAGAACACACACGATATTTTATTAGATATGCCTTGAATGGGGTTTTACACTTTACAAAAAATTCTCGAGCATCAAATGGAAAACATTACTTGGCAAATTATCAATTTTCGTATTGAGCAAGGGCTTCTTCAAAATAAATAAAACCCCAAATTATGTTTTCTACAAAAATTGTAAATATTTCTTTAGCGCCAATTGATGCTCATTTTTCCTTCTTTCGATAGTGGTTTTCTTCACTCCAGAAAGTTTTTTGTTACTGATTGGAGTTTTTACTATATGGATGTAATAGTTTCAGCTTGAATTGGAACCTCTCCGTATTCATACAGTGGCACCGAAATGGTTTCACAGTAGGCCCGTTTCTTTGTAATGAACTAGCAAAAGAACAGCAGGTTGGATAACAAAATGCATGTAAAGGAACAGGACTGACTCGGAAAAAAATACGCGAGTTGAGCCAACTCGGTGAAATGATATCCGACCTGAGATGTAGTGTTGGGAACTGAAAAAACTGCGCTAGTGTAAATGAACCAGAAGAAAATAAATGGGAAATTTCAGTTTAACACCTAATTCGTTTTTATTAGCATAGTATTTTTAAATATATAAATACATAAACCTAAAAATTGGCGGCACAACTATTTTCCGTTCTTAAATAGCTAAACAAATCACATCTTTCATGAAAGATGCGAACGGGGTTGCTTTTTCAACTAAAGGAAATTTTATCCGAGTTCAAGCGCTCTTTTGCCAGTGGGATACAAAGAAACGGGCCCAGTGTTATAGTGCAGTTAGGCAAATGGCTTGTGGACTACTTGACTTAAAACTTTGCTAAAGCAAGATCGAGAGTAAGAAAAATTTAATCAGCACTCCGTAGCAATCGATCTGATCTGCGCACTTTTTGAACACCCGTCGAGCGAATTATGTGAATATACCATAAACATATTTTGTTATAGATAACTTTGTATTCACATACATAATTACAAGTAAAAGTCCACTCACATGCTGCTCTTGGATTTGCTGCTGAATGTTTCCGCTGCTACTTCTACTGCCCCCTAAAAACATAGCCCCATACTCCTGTTTGCTTATCTTGTCAGTTGAATCTTATTTATTTTTGTGTTATTTAATTAGTATTCTGTGCCAAGAAATCCGATATTGTTTATGGCTTAGCTTCACACTGACAGTGATTGACAGCGAAAAAGCGCTGCAAACGCTTAAGTGCACACACATACACGAACAAAAAAGCTTGCATAAACACACACACACACTAATACGAACATAAATTAATGTATAAAAGTGGCATGCACTTGCATATTTTCTTACTCTCGAGCAGTGTGACCAGATGATCAAAAAAAAGTGAAGCTAAATTAACTAAAAAAAAACTAAATAATATTTAATGCTATAGAAAAAGAAGCTAAATAAAAGTCAGCAATTTTGGTACAAATTTCATTTTGTAAATTTCATTTTATTAATGGCGCCAATCAACTATAAAGCAACACAACTATTATTGTTTCTTAACATATTAGGTTAATTTTTCTTGACTAGCAAACATGTATAAAATAGATAAGACACTACAAATGACTTAATTCTACAATACAATACCATTTTCATCTGATGAACCAGAAGAGTTTAAATCAGCGTAAGAAATTTGTTAGAATTTCTTTTATTGGAACTACATTGGTTAAAGGTTTTACTGAATATATTTATATTAAGCAATGTGGTAAATCTAAACCATTCTGCAAGGAGTCTCTAGTCACCAATTGAGACTTTTCGGTGGTGAGATTGATTTTGAGACTATTCGCGGTATTCAGTAAGCCGTCTCATGTCTCTAGTCTCAAAAGAAAGTCACTAATTTGTCAACTGGTCCTGATCAGCTTACAAAACAAAGAAATTGAAGAAAGTAGAGAACAAACGCAAAAATGAAGTAGCACCTGATCTGTCCCTTGGCCATTCGCTATATTTTGCTTCAATTTGTAAAAAATAACACTTAATTTTCAATCGGCATAATAAAAAAAAAACTTTTTTATTAATATTTGCTTCTGTATCTTGTTCTGCCATTTTGGCCGAATGTGCACTTGGATGGGTAGCTACATTTTTCTATAGCTGATGATTCTAACTTTTACACATATTTTAAATAATCGGTTCAGCTAAAATGTACGGCTAATTTCAATGTTAATTTTACTATAACCATATTTTAAAGACCAATAATGCTGTTGACAAATTATCGAACAAATATATATTGTGTGCTATCGATAAACCATTTCTAGCTAAGCATCAGCTGATTGTCTCTACTGCTTTTCTACACAATCTTTTGTGAAATTTTGTGAGACTATTGCTTACTGAATACCGAAATCGTCTCAAATCACAAAAAATGTCTCGAATGGAAAGTCTTAAATTTTGTGACTTAAGATGAGACTGAGTTACAGAATATCGACATTAATATAACAAAAAAAATTATATAACTTTTCAACAGATTCATTATACAAGTTTTCGTTTAATGATTTCTTAAATACTCGGACTTGCAGCCGGAGATTTTTAGTAGAGGTAACTTTGTACGATTGTATTGTTACAAGTTTTCGCTACTGTAGTTTATTTAATGTTATTTGACTTGAAGAATAGTTAGACTTGTAAATTTAAATGAATTTCGAATAAATGACGGATCAATATTTGTTGGTATTTCCAGTGATCGTAATTACGCTGAAGAAATCGCATCGAGGAATAAAGCAGGGTTTTCTTTATTTTGAATTGCTTAAAATATGTTAATTTTTTTTTTTCAAAATCCGATAATATCTTTAGATTATATAAACATTCCTTTAGAACAAGTAAAAAACTACATAAATTATTCCTATTTTGCTCGTTTTGATAGCTGTTTTTCTTCAATCCAAATAATTTTTTTTTCTTTTCCAATTAAAGCATTAGCAATTTTTACGAATAACATTATCTGCTGTGCCATTAATGCTATCTTTATTCAACTTTGAGTTAAAACATGGAATTGGTTTCAAATTTATATGAATAAATGAACTAATTTTTTTTATATATAATTCATATTTTACGTAAGTATAAAAAGATTTTTTTTTATTTTAGTTAAAAATGCTAAAAGCAAAAACTAAAGTTCCGAAACTACAGAACAAAAATTAAAGCTAAATCTAACCCCTCAATCTGGTCACACTTCTCTTAAGCCTGCTGCTTTGTGAATGGCAGCGGTTGTAGCGATTTGAAATCGTGAATTTTTTTATATGGATACTCGTTGC
This sequence comes from Anomoia purmunda, assembly GCA_951828415.1. Lineage (NCBI taxonomy): Eukaryota > Metazoa > Arthropoda > Insecta > Diptera > Tephritidae > Anomoia > Anomoia purmunda. The sequence continues at coordinate 25,156,875 of OX639996.1, read as the reverse complement.
GTGATACGAATGGATTTTCATACTCGTAGATTCATTCTGCTGCGTTGCGACTAGGCTGGTGGGCTTTGGAGGTGTTTTGCATAATGCCGAAAAATGCCCAAGTAAATGTGAGTGTGTGTGTGTGTGTGTGTGTGAATTCAAATGCACACCCACATTTCAACCATTGTTGTTGTTAATATCGATGGCACTTCGTGTAAGTTGTTGTGGGGGCCAAGCAAACCATGAATGGTCTCAGCCAGAATGGCGCGTAAAAGTTTTAGCCTCGCGAGTATCTTCAGTGTGGCGGCGGCCCACGTGTGCGCCGCTATAAATTTAGTTGCAGAAAATCATATGAACATACATATTTATTTATATAAGTGTGCGTTAATGTGATTCTGTATATGTATGTGTATACATATGTGTATTTGTGCCAGCTTGCATTTACTTTTCATTTCGATCGTTCGTTTCTGTTTCAAAAAAAAAAAACAAAAAAAAAACAAAAAAAAAAAAGATTAAAAAGATTTGTTTGTTTTGCAATTATGCAATTTTTGTTGAAATTAATTTAATGGCATGTGCTGAAATCTTTGCGTTCACTTTGAGAGTTTGCCAGTACACTCATACACCAACCACAAATACAAATACACAAACAAACAGAAACGTTCACGTTTAGCACATTCAGCAATTTTTGTTAGCTACATTTGTATATGTATGTACATATGTACATATATTATACGCGTTCGCTAATGACTAAGTGACTGATTGACTGCTTGTCTAATGGTCAGTTGGTATTATCAGCTTCCTTCATCGCTTTTAACATTTGACGATTGATTGTTATTACAAACATTTGTTTGTACATAAGTACATACAGACAGACATACATACATACATACATATATGTCTATTTTATTATAGCGTCCATCCAGATGTGTATTTTTTTGCTACAAGCTCACTCAATTTAATTTTATTTTATGTCCAAATTTTAAATTTAACTTAGATAGATAGATAGATTGTTCATATGTGCTTCATTCCGGAAATTTATATACATATGTATGTATGTACATACATATTTAAAAATTTTCTGTTTTTACACACGTCACGTTAAATATGAATATCAATTATATAAAATTTTATTTCACTGATTGCTAAATTTCACATAAGATTGGTTCGTTCTACACATACGCAAAAAAAAAAACGAACCTAAAGCTTACTCAAGAGAATGTTAATCTCAGCATAATTTTTAATCTAGCTAAAATTGACCTAAAGCAAATTCAACAAGCGAAAATGTTTAATTTATGATATCTCAAATTGTATTTAGTGGCCTAAAAAGTGAGGTTATTGTTCGAAGTCCATTAGTTCGGAATCCAACAGTCCGGAATGCCCGATAGTCCGGCATCGCTCCGGAAAATTGTAAAAATTTTGGTTTTCTCCAAAAAGCGTGTCTTAAAAGTAAATAAAAACGCTCGAGAGCTATGCGGGGTAGTTCGGGATCATCCGGAAGCGCTCGGTATTGTTCGGTAACAATTAGCGGCCGGCTAGTCTTAGGTGTCACAACAAATTTAGGTGCAGTGCAGCTCCGTTAATCAATCACGAAGCGTCTTCGCCCTTTTTCTGTGCCTTGTTGTTTTGTGACCTTTCACATCGCAGTAAACGTAATTATTGAAACTGTTTATAATCCCTTGAAAAACCTGCTTAAAGATGAGATAGAGGAGTGGTTTCTTATCGACAAGAATGAGCCAGTTGAACAAGAATTAACCGATGAGGACATTATCAACATTGTAGTAAACCCTCAGCCTACTCAAAATCTTGAAGAAAGTGACTCAGATGCCGAAACGGAAGAAAAGGAAAAAATCAGCTGTGCAGAAGCTGCAGAATCACTAAATAAGTTTATCTCTTTTGCTGAGGCTAGTATGTACTAGCTACAGTGCTTGAGAAATTATTGATTTCCATATCATTGGAAAGAAATTTTATACTAAACGCCAAAAGTCAAGAGAAAAAAAATACCTTGGTGACGTTTTTAAATCTAAGTGAAATATGTTTTACAGTACGTGTACATACGTTATATGAAATGTAAAATAAACTTTGTTGTATGTATTTGCATACTGTATTTGTAGTTTAATTGTTAAGCTAATTGTTCTTATAATAACCGCCCGATAGACCGGAATTTTCGGTAGTCCGGCACCGAGCCGGTCCCGAACGTGCCGGATTATCGGATTTCTACTGTACTACTATTCAGCCTCTAGTTCTGTTTCTTCACTTCCGATAATTGCGGGCTGATAAGCATTGGGGAGTTAGCACAATTTTGTCTCTACACTTGGCTGTATTTAAGATAAATGATTGCGTTTAGTAAGAACAAAAAAAGTACCGGCAAAACTTGTGGTATTTCCGTAAGATGGTGGATTAGAACTAAGACTGCTCACAGGATTCATCAACAGTCATACTACACATTTCCGAGAAACGAAAATGCATATCAGAAAACCACAAATCTATTTCAGAAAAATTTAAATACATTTCAGAAAAGCCTAATGTATTTCAGGAAACCACAAAAATATTTTAGAAAACCACAAATCTATTTCAGAAAAATTTGAATAAATTTCAGAAAAGCCAAATATATTTCAGAAAATCCCAAAAATATTTCAGAAAACCACAAATCTATTTCAGAGAATGTAAAATGTGTTTCCGAAAAGTCCGAAAGTATTTCAGATAATACAAATATATTTCAGAAAATCCGAAAACAACAAATTTATTTTAGAAAAATTTAAATAAATTTCAGAAAAGCCTAATACCCACATTTCAGAAAAGCCAGAAAACCACAAATCTATTTCAGAAACGGTCAAATATGTATCCGAATAGCCCAAATGTATTTCAGATAATATGAATGTATTTCAGAAACCCCCAAAAGTATTTCAGAAACCAAAAATATATTTCAGAAAACCACAAATCTTTTTCAGAAACGGTCAAATGTGTTTCCGAAAAGCCTGATTGTATTTCAGATAGTACAAATGTATTTCAGAAACCCCCAAAAGTATTTCAGAAACCAAAAATATTTTTCAAAAAACCACAAATCTATTTCAGAAAAAGTCAAATGTGTTTCCGGAAAGTCTGAATGTATTTCAGATAATACAAATTCATTTCAGAAACCCACAATTGTATTTCAGAAACCCACAAATGTATTTCAGAAAACAACAAATTTATTTCAGAAAAATATAAATTAACTCCAGAAAAGGCTAATATATTTGAGAAATTACAAGTGTATTTCAGAAAAATTTAAATGTGTTTCAAAAAGGAGCAAATTTCATAAAACTGGAATTACTTAAATGAAATTATATATAAATTATAAGAAATGCAATCGCAATTCATATTCGAAAGCGAATTAGCGTTAAAAGAGGTATACGAGTTATTAATATGACATTAAATGACAAATGCCTGATTTGCATAATGGATATGCGCAGAAAACCTGTAGCTTCAATGTAAGCATTTTTAGCATGCGAAATGCAGTGAACGTATCATTGATTCATTGAGTGGAAAAAGAGATGTGTTGACGATGGAAACGAGACGGGGTTATTTTAAAAATGAAAGTGTCATATGTGTTTTTACGAAAACAAAGACGTTTGCAGTACTTAGTTAACTTTATCAACCAAGTAAAATAATCCATTGCTACTGTGGATTGTAATGAATGTAATTCCATTTTACTTTTTTAAATAAACAATTTATTGCGTTGTTTATATTTTTCGTTTTGTCCTTTTCGTTTAACTGAAAAACATTTTTGATTTTCTGAAATACATTTTCGTTTTTCTGAAAAAGAATTGTGTTCTTCTGAAATTCATTTTTGCTTTTCTGAAATAGAATTGTGTTTTTCTGAAACACATTTGACCTTTTCTGAAATGGAATTTTGGTTTCTTAAAATACATTTAAGGTTTCCTTTCTCTGAAATACTGATGGAAAAGGTGTGCATTACCCGCTAGGCCTAGAATTATCCGGTCCTGCCTAGACCCAGTATTTACCATTTGCGAGCCGCTAAAAACCAGTGTATCTGACATAAAAAACACACAGCAGATACTTTTTAAAATAAATTACACAAATAGGATTGGCATAACCACAAGAACGTAGTTAAGTTTTTTTTACGTTATTTACGTTATATTAGATAGTAGCGTACGCATTTTGCATAAAAAAGCTCTTTTAATTATTTATAAGTTTACTTTTCTCATGGAACATAAGCATTTCTTATGTAGATAGGCTGCTTTAATTCTGTCACTAAACTTTACCTTTTGACAATAAAAACATTTACTTTAAATGAAGCATTAATGCAACTAATAATAGGTACTAAAGTGTGACTGTCGGTGTGTGGCTATATCGGCTGCTTATTCGGTAGGGTGGTTTGACACCCTCTATCGAACAAAGCAAATAGAAGAGACCAAACATTGCTTTTGCCTATAAATAAAATATTCATAACGAGTAAACTACCTACCTATGTCTATGTATGAATATATTTTCTCATATCCTTAACTCTATTAAATTTTCCACTGAGCACACACAGCGCTAGCCAGCCGGACAGTCTGGAAAAGTACGGTTTGCAAACATAATGGATTGGAAAGTTAGTCATTTGGTTGATTGAAACCGCTTACAATGCATAAATGAGCATTCACAATAGGCTTTCCCCAATGAACGACGCGCTGTCTTTCACTTATTAATAAACTCATATACCTGTACTAAAAAAAAACAACTTAATCGATGCTCTTGTACGCACACATTGTTGTGTAAATAAATTATTGATTTGACAGAACAATTCATGTCCATATATATATGATAGACCCATTTCTTTGTACCTGACTTGCAAAAGAAGGCTTCAACTTGGATAAAATTTTTTTTGCAAAGCAACCCTATTCGCATCTTTCGTGAGAGATGCTATTTGCTGAGTGCTATATAAAAACGGAAAGTATTTGTGCAAAGAAATTGTAAGTTGACTTAGTTATGTAGATATTTAAAAATTATATGCAAATAAAACCGATTTAGGTCTTAAACTGAAATTTCCCATGTATTTTTTTCCGGGTCATTCACAATAGCGTAGTTTTTTCACTTCCGAACACTACATCTCAGGTCGTATATCATTTTACCGAGTTGGCCCAACTCCCACATTTTCCCGAGTTAGTGTTGTTGCTTTACATGCATTTGGTTATCCAACCTGCTGTTCTTTTGCTAGTCGGTTACAATAAAACGTTACTTCACTGCTGGTTTCTTAAATAAATTGCAAACTCACTGCTACTACTACAAATAATAGCAGTGGCCATTGATGGAAAGTTCTACTGTGGCCCCGTTTCAATGTAACCGAGTTGCAAAAGATCGCTCCAACTCGGATAAAATTTCCTTTAGTTGCAAAAGCAACCCTGTTAGCCTCGTTCATGTAAGTTGCGATTTGTTTAGTGATATTTAGGAACGGAAAATAGTTGTGCCGGCAATTTTTAGGTTTATGTAGTAATATATTTGCAAATACTATGCAAATATAAACGAATTAGGTCTTAAATCTAAATGTCCCATATATTTTCTTAGGCCTAATTCACAATAGCGCAGTTTTTCACTTCCCAACACGATATATCAGGGCGGATATCATTTAACCGAGTTGGCTCAACCCGCGTATTTTTCCGAGTTAGTGTTGTTCCTTTACATGCATTTTCTCATCCTACCTGGTGTTCTTTTGCAACTAAGTTACAAAGAAATGGGCTCTGTGGTGAAATAATTATATTGATATGTAAATCGTTTTGCTTTTATTTTACATAAAAAATGCTGGCAAAGCTTTTAATCGCTCTATCATTTGCCCACTTCTTCCTCTTATTTTTTAGAAGAAGCGATCTTTTTTTCTATCATTCTTGGTGCCAAACAACCTATTAAGAAAATTATTCTATGATCAGACTTTTTGTAGTAAAACATTTTTAGCATCTAGTGAATCAGAATCGCCACACGAAAAATTTAACACTTCGTTATAACAGAAGTGTCGCTCTTTATCTTCCTTTCTGTCTACCTCTCTTTCTTAAAACATGCTATGCAGCGGGGAAACCGAGGCAATCTCACTGCCAATCGCTCAGTATGAATCGTAACAGAAATAAATCGAGCGAAGTATCATTACCGTTTTGTGATCCAGGCGCCATAAGTTTTTCTTATGTAGCTACAATGGGACTATAATGTCTTATTAGAAAATAGCGACGCTTGGAATGAATAATGCTGAAGTAAAAAAATTAAAGAAACTAGCTTGTGGGATTTGAGTTTGTTTCACGGAATTTCATGCTGACGATTTGAAAATAAGAGACAGTTTGGATTATTAGAGAGCGCGTCACTTTCTTCATAAATACATAAATTCTTCTGAAAGGGATGGTCGGATACTCATGCAAAATACGTAGAATACGTGATTTTGAATAGTTGTGTTAAAAATTTATGTATATGAAATATCTGTTTTGTTTTAATTAAATAAATTTAGAAAAATCATCGGGAATACTAAAAATACGAAAAATAATAATAACCCAATATTTAACCAGCAGATAGCACTTGTTAATCCCATGTTTAATCTCTTTGCTGAGTTTATAGTCATCTGTCATTCGATAATCGAAAATCCAACAAAATATTTACCAACATATGACACGTGGCCAAGGGATGAATGTATAACTTTAACCGATGATTAGGAAATTTTGTAACTGGATTTGCGTATGGCAATAGGTCGTAAAATATATTTTAATGCTGGGGAAAGGGTTGCCACATCTTTAAACGGTTCGTCTCGGTGACAATATTCAAACACATATTTCGGATAGGGATGCCACCTGTTTGAAACGTCATATTGTATTAAAATAAATATAAATATATAAAATATTAAAATATGAGTATCAAACAAACCAAGCTACATATATTTTAAACAAGGTTGCCACCTGTTTGGAAAGTGGAATTTAATTACAAAAGGGTTGTGAAATAGTAAAATATGACTGCCAAACCACTAGGAGAATGTTTATAGGTATATTTTTAAGAGAGTTGCCAACTTTTTTAAAAGTCCACAAGGATATAAAATAATAAAATATGAGTGTCGAACTGTTCCGCTGGTCGAGGACAAGGTTCATTCTAATATTTTTGAGAGGATTGCCACCTGTTATATGTGACAAAAATCCAGACAGCAAAATGTCTGCCGGTTTTGTTTAGTAAATTTATAGTTTTTCCTTCAAAATTATGCATTCAAAAAATTGCTGTTTTACTGCATTTTTGGCAAGCGTTTTTGCCGAACTCAATTACTACGACAACTACAGCAAACTGAATATACCGAAAGATAGACAAAAATCATGAAATTTTGGCCTAATAATTACAAAACGAAGACAACAGATCTGTTAGGTAAACCAATCATAGACTTTTATTCAGAATTGTATCAATGAATGTTTTAATAAGTTAAATTGGTTTCATTCGTTTGCGATAGTATACGGGCAATTCGAAATAATTTTCGAACTCATATGGCAACCTCTGCTTTTCATTGCAGGGATGCGCCAAATGCATACACATGCAAATAAATGGAAGCGACTGCACAATTTTTCTAATTACTATGACTGTCATGTACAGCACTTAATTTTTTTAACTGTTTTTTGAGTTACAATGTGTTTTGAATTTCCTTATCCCATTCCCTATACTGTTTTTTACCTATACCTAGTTCGACAATCACGATATTGATATGTAAACGTTGTCCTCACTTTGTAGAGGATGTTTCGTGATGCAGTGCGTGCGGTCGTACATTTGAATCATATACAGGTTTTTTTAATATTCTACCTTATGCCATTGTTTTACTGGGTTTTCTATTAGAAATTTTTATTATACATATAAAAAAAAATATAATTTTCATTTCTGTTTGATGATATTTATTGTTGTTACGGCCACAATGCTTTCCTAAAAAATTACCATTGGCTGCAACTGATATACAACTTACATACAAATGCATTTACATATTTACTTAGATATTATCCATCGAGGTCCAAAGCTCTCTAATGGTCATTTCAATTTGATTTCTATCACGGACTAGTGGCTCTTTCTCTAATCAACGGTTATACTCTTAGCGCCATTCCACGCGTAGTGGTTGTTAAAAAATCATTCAGTTTATGGGTTCCTTCTAATGGATGTTTTGAGTAATATGTAATTAGTTAAAAGTAATCGTTTAATTTACCCTAATAAGCAGAGCTGTTATCTTTTTAAACCTACACGCATGTGCACTTACTTATATACAAATGTATAATATTTTAATGGATCTTCCCAATGAAATTACAAATGGGTTTTTTTCTCTCATTTGTATTATGTATTTAATTACGTTTGTTTAGACCAATTTATAACGTTTTATGTCGAAAAATTTCAGACACGCTTTGTTTTTAAATTCATTTCTGGCTTTGATAAATTAACATTGATATATGTGTAATTAAATTCTATTATAAGAGGGTTGATCCTGAAACACCCACAGCTAAATAGAGCAACCAACGATATTTGAATTAATCGCACTGCTTTAGTAACACATTTTTCAATGAAACGCTCCAATTTAAGCTTTTGTTTTGACACATCCTCGGTTTCGCCGGTAGATTAATTTTTTATTGTACTATTGAGACTGAAAAGGCCTATAAAACTTTAATAACTACAGCCAAATGATACATTTATTTTTAAGAATTTCAGAATTTTCAGAATTATTGACAGAAATAATTTCTGTTGACATTCCCGCAGTGTTATAACTAAAGCAGTTTTACTCATTACTTTGTCTAAGTCTACAGATTTGCCAAATTCGAAACAAACGTCACACCCAAAGGTGAAAAAAAATCTTCACATCATAAATAAAACTATAAAGTTTGAATTTTATTTTTATGACACATAACTCTAGTCTTGTAAATACTTAAAAGCTACAAGGAGAAATAAACATTGTTCATATCTTCCACATCTCCAGGTACTGCTACCCTAAATTTAGCGTGCCAAGTGTAACAAGAATGATAAAAAAAAAAAAGCGTGCACCTAAGTGCGCGAACCAGAAGTGAAACTTCTGTGTAATTAAAAAAGGAGAAATAGTGGTAGAAATTAGTAGTAGCATAAGTGAAAATAGTTGTAGAATTTAGTTAAAATGTAACAAAATAGTGGTAGAATTTAGTAGTAGCATTAGTGAAAATAGTGGTAGAAATTAGTAAAAATAGTGGTAGAAATTAGTGGCACCTTTACTGAATATAGTGAAAGAAATTATGAAAAATAATGGTAGAAATAAGTAGTAGCATTAGGGAAAATAGTGGTAGAATTTATTGAAAATGTAACAAAATTGGGGTAGAAATTAGTAGCTGCTGTACTAAAAATAGAGGTAGAAATTAGTAAAAACAGTGGTAGAAATTAATAAAATTAGTGGTAGAAACTAGTAAAAATAGTGGTAGAAACTGGTAAAAAATAGTGGTATAAAGTAGTAAAATATTGGTAGAATTTAGTAAAAATAGTTGTAGAAATTAGTAAAACTAGTGGTAGAAATTATTAAAAATAGTGGTAAAAATTAGTTAAAAAAGAGTGGTAGAAATTAGTAAAACTAGTGGTTGAAATTAGTGAAACTAGTGGTAGAAATTAGTAAAAATAGTGGTAGAAATTAGTAAAAATAATGGTAGAAATTAACTCTCCTTCCGTCCGACTGCTCCACCACGCGCGCCATCCCCTCCCTTTTCCTGTCGCTTTTTCGTTTCACTCGATATTGGAATTACAGCCCAACGAGCGCAAAGAAGTTTCACTTCAAAAGCTCAAAACTCTACTATTTGCACGCGGGGTGTTTCTCACTTATTGTGACTTGGCAACCATGGCATTGCTAGGTAAATCGAACCTTACCAACAAAGAACCAGATAGTTTATGGCATATTCTTATACTTGAACTTTTTGCATTACGAGGGATTTGTTTCGTTTAAATTTAGATGAATACGAAGAAGAAGATTTTTTACGTTTCGTTTTACATTTTCGACGCATTGATGAACTTGTTCTAATATTAAGCGATAATGCACCACATTTGCCGCTTGTCTAGTGAATTCAATCATGGTCGTAGTTCACCTGCCGACGATTCTCGCGAAGGTTGGCCAAAATCATTTGCTGTTCCAGAAAACAAAGAAGCAGTGCGTGAACTGACAAGGCACGAATGACGTGTGACATATCATTAGAATCAGGCATATTAAGCGGAAATTCAACTGGGTCCATCACAGACAACCCAATGTAACAAAAGTTGTTCGCGTTCGAAGCATAACTGTCTTTATGTCATTAGGTAATATTAGCTTAGATTTAAATCAAGTTTTGTAATACATTAAAAAGGATTACAAAAAACTCGGCCAAGCATTGAATGTTAAGAGGATGCAGATTATGTTAAAATGTTGGCGTTGTATAATCTTCAGTTTTGAGATTTTGATTATTGCGATTTGTAACAGTATTTTAAAAATCCCATACAAAGTTCATTCTCATTTTAAATTTATCTGAGATGTACTTTTATCTATTCAAATTCCATAAATGCATAATACCAATCATCGAATCTCGGCATAGTGTACAGTTGGAAAAATTTAATTAACTTATACATATCGATGTAAAGGGTGGTCCATAATGAGGTTTCTTTATAAAAATGATAAATAAATGAGCAGAAATCCATTTTGTACCTGCGCCGGCTGGCTACGCAGTAGAGCATCGTGTTAACCCTTGGTGATCAATTCTGTCTCAATTTTACCAACACTAGCTCCTTATTCATCCTAAGGGTTGGAATCGTTAATCAGTTGTTAGCATTAAATCAGACCTTCTCGAATGAACTATTAAAAAAAATGAATAAAGTGTGTTAAATAGAGACAGCGTTGTCATTCGGCAGTCTTGTTATGGCAAATTGTTTACCCTTAAATGAAACATTGATCTCAAATGCTCAAACTCGATCTTTTTATTTGGTGAAAATGACAATCTAATCGAGTTAAGCTCAGGGATGTGTGCTATTCCCAGTTGTGCTTTTTAAGAAAGACGCGGACAGAAGATTGAATAACGATCTTTACAGACTCTTAAAAAATATGTGCACTTGATTTTGAGATTGCACTGCAAACGGTCTTGGATTTGCATATTTTGCGGCACTCGCAAAAATTTGATGGAAGCTATAAACAAGATTCCAAATTTTAGCGAAAAGCGAATAATAAAAAAAACAGAAGTCTTAAAATTTAAAATAAATTTTCGTTCTGAGTTTTGAAACAAAAAACTTAAACACCAGCAAATACGTACAAAGCTATTACGAAACAAACATATTTAAAAAATTTTGTCTTAAAAGCTAATTTAAATTTGCATCGGTTCTCATTGTTGCTGTTATCATTTACGGGTTAAGACAATGTAAACAATGTGAACATCTGACTGTTTAATTTTCGATGAGAATAGTCAAAAATTGTCAAAATGTGTTGACAGGATTGCAGAAAAACAGCTTTCGAAATAAAGAAAAATTAGGGAAAAATATTTGTTATTTAAAAAAAATATATTTTTCGGTTTATGCAAGTTGTTGCTCATTATGAAAAAATCTGTATTCAATCGGGAGATTGATAAAAAAATAAAGATATCAAAATAAACAAATTTTTTCTTCGGCTATTTTTTTATTACTTGTATTTATTAATTTTCGTTTTAATTTGGAACTTTAATCTATTTTGGTCCAAATTAACCTTTTGGTTCGAATACAAGCTTTCCCCTGCTATGGATTACAGTTGTGAATCTTCCACATGAAAAATGATTCAACTGATGCTTGTCTCGTAAAATATTTCACTGCAGCAATATGTATACTACGAAATTCTCGTATATACATAAATTTTACATTTATATTCAATTTTATTACCAACTCCTAATCAAATCATTTACATATATTCATAAATACACATAGTAACCCATTTTCAATAGACATTTTCAACAAATTTAATCTGCATAAATAAATATCGAACCGACGTGATTTAGGTAAAGGCAAAATTTAATAGAAAATCCAATTAAAATGCACTCTTTACCTCAACTTCATTAAAGCCTATTAAAAGCCAATAAATAATCAAACATTTTTCCTTGCAGATAAAACTGTAAAATGATTTACTTGAACGCGCTTGAAGGCAACATGGACGACCTACGAGTTCAATGGATTTCCATGTATGGACCGTTGCGAAGCGTAGCATCTCGGCCTATGTACATACATACATATGTATGTATGTATGTATAATGTTAATATCTACTCGAATGGCTAAAACGATTGGCGGCTACAACACGGAAATTTGGTAAGAGCACTAAGCCCAATTTGAATTTACAAATTTTCCAGTTAATTTAATCCCGCCAAACTCTTTCTCAAGTTGTTCGAGATATGGGTTAACATACATTGCACATGATGCATGCTATTATATGTAGATGTACGTATGTATGTATGTGTGTATGTGTGTGTGTGCAAGGGGAGATCGAAAAGCATTTATTTGAAAGAATATTGACAACACAATTTTTGTAAATTTTAACTCAATGTGTTGGTGGTGAGAAATGTCTTTGTGGGATGACGAGAGTAATGGAGATATTCTGTAATTCAGTCTTATTTCAAGCCACTAAATTTGAGTCTTTCAATTAGAGACATTTTTTTGACTTGAGACGATTTTAGTATTCAGTAGCAATAGCCTCAAAAAATTTCAGCAAAGATTGTAGTGAAAAGCAGTAGAGCCAATCAGCTGATGGTATGTTCAGCTAGAGATGCAAAATCAATCTCAATAAAAATGTGTTCATCGATAGCCCACAATATACTTTTTCAGTTTTTTGTCAACAGCAAAAATGCTCTTTAAAAATTAGAACCACATGGTTATCGTAAAATTAACATTGAAATTAGTAGTGCAAAATTGAACCGATTATTTCAAATATGCGTAAAAATTAGAACTACCAACAATCGATAGAATAATGAAACTACTCATCCAGATTCACATTCAATCATAATGGCAGAAGCAGATACCCAAGCAAATGTAAACAAGTAGTTTTTTTATTATTATGAAAATTAAGTACTATTTTTTTACAGATTTAAGCAAAATATAGCGAACGATCAAAGAACAGATCGAGTGATACTTAATTTTCGCGTTTGTTCAATACTTTCCGCAATTTCTTTGTTTTGTAACCTGATCAGAAGCAGCTGACAAGTTAGTGACGTTATTTTGAAACTAAAAACTTGAGACGACTTACTGAAATCTGAATAGTTTCAAAATCAATTTCACCACCGAAAAGTCTCAATTAGTGACTAGAGACTGCTTACCGAATACCGGTATAAAACTAGCAAAGGACTTGATTCAATGACGGTCAGCATTTTATAAGTTTTCATATTTGTGGATATGGATGTTTTGAAAGATTATAAATAAATTTGGACTTAACAATCTGCGGTAACTATGAGTAATGTTCGGATATATTAAATTAAATTTCAGAAGCCACTTTTTCGTAAAACATTTGTACCACTTATTGTATCTAATAGTTGATTTTAATAACGCTTTAATCGGCAAGTAATAAAAATGTTCGGTTGAAATTAAGTTAGAGGATTAAAAGGCTATACCAAAAGAATCTTTGGAAAATTTTACTCTAGGTATTCTCTCACAAAAGCTTCCGGCAATTAATAAAAATTGAGCAAAATATTATAAAAAGCATATGCACCTAAATATGTTATGATTTTGTTTCATATGTATGTATGTATGTACATATTTTCGGTAAATGGCCGGGATAAACGTAGCCGATATTTCGGTACAATATAACGGAAAAATAAACGTTGGGCAACAACTGTTATCAGGCAATGTAGAAAATAAACCTTGGAATATAATTCTGATCGACAAAATACGAAATAAATAAAATTATATAGTTTCCTAGGAACAAAAGTTTTTTTGTTAGAATTTTTATAAATTATTCTATGTAAAACTCAACCTCAAACGAGCATAGCTTATTTTTCCATCAAAGTTGAAAACAAGCATCAGCAAACCATGCGGCTGCATCAGGATATGTCCCACCCTTTTTACACGATATCAGGACAGAGCAGGCCAACCAATGGCTAATATTTATTTGACTATTCGCATTTTAAGACAATTTATCAACCATTTAAACTAAATAATAAAAAGATGGCTAAAGGTCCCAGGCCGGTGCTGAGTTTTTCATATATTTGTAAAAAAAATGTAAAAATTATTAAATTAAATAAATTATAAAAATAATAAATACTGCGAGTATTTCGCCATCATTCCTCACCAATATGCAGTGCAGACTTTTTGATCACTCCACTTGGTTTGCGGTCATATGCATTAGGCGTTACAAAGTATTTCTTCGCTTACTTTGCATGGCGACGATATCGATGTTGTGTGTATGTGTGAGTGTGTGTGTTTTTGTTAATGCATTCGATATGCCCTGGGGATCTTTGTGATCATCATATGTACCTATCGGTTGCCAATTTGCATACGACAACATACAACACGTGCAGGCGCTGACAAATCGCTTTGCAGTCCCATCAAAATATCATTAAAAAATAAACTAAATGCCAATGACAAAACAAGCAGAAGCTCCCCATGTGGGTGTGTGTGTGTGTGTGTGTGTGTGTGTGTGTGGGAGAGTGTGTGAATGCATACAGGGAAGCAAGCAAACTTGGGGAAAGCAATAACGTGCCTACGCCAATATGTGAATTACGATAGCTTAGTAAGAAGGGCAAGATGATGTCAGTGGCTTAGGTAATTTAAATGTTGACGAAATTTGATATTATAAATATATTTATGTATACTTAGGTGGGTGGTTGCTTTAGAAGGGCAACAACAAATCTAAGGCCATCTTTAAATTGAATAAACACCTTTGCAAGAAAAGTATAGTTAAAGTGCATAGTTAGAATCTATCTCTTTTGCTCGTCGCTATGAAACAGAACCATACATCTATACACATGTCGTCTCTGAAACAAAATCTTATGTACATAGCATTTGTGCCCTTCCGGCGACCACTGACTGCAACAGTAAATTTAGTATATCATTTTGAATACACAGACGACTTTAAAATAGACTGTGAACTTTTAACCAGGGTTTTTTCGGACCTCTTCAGGGGAAGAAGATTCCATTATTTGTATTCCTATAGCAAATATTTCCCAATGCCTAAATACGTCGACATTTAAGTTTCAAGACAGCTCGTCGTAAAATTTATGAGCTATTTGGCTCTTGCGACTAATGGCAGGCCAAGAGTCCACGTGTGAACTCGCTCAAAAGAACTCCTTGAGGTTCCCAAGCTAGCTTTGAGACCCAGTACAAATAATATTTCAAGAAGGTAATCGAATCAAATATAGCCTAAGGTGTCAGACTGGGAGATAACAAGTCTAACTTAGCCCGGAGTTTTGGCTCTTGAGTACAATAGAATGCCTGCATAAGACACGGCAAGATTTCCAATAATTTGAGGGTCCTAAAATTTCCATTTAGGTAGAACCACGTCTTCTATCAATTTTCCTTGGAAGCTACCGCCGGGATCATTACCAATTAGTAGTAATTGAACTAATGAAAGAAACTGATACAAGCTAGACAATGTTTGACCCCTGCAATATAATAGAGAAAATATAAACTGTACGAAATGCGCAACTTCTCAGAACTCTTCATCTCAAGCTGAGGATTTTTTTAATGAATGAATGGGTTTTTAACCTGTCAGATATCTAATTAGCAGAAGTTGCAAAGGAAGGCAAATTCTTTACGAGTCTTTCACACTTTGGATAAGGAAAGTGAAATTCTACTACATCTAATTGGAGAATAAGGAATAACTCAGCTTCGTAGATTTTGGATGTTGCTTTGTATGTGAGGGCAAATCACGCGCCTAGCTTTGCCGGCGTCAACATCGGGTGGCGACTTTAACCCTCGCACAGTGATTCCAATATTGTCTGCGTAAGAGTAAATAGAAAAAATGTGACTACATAGTAGAACTGGGCGCACATATTTTTTCAAGCTGATAAAGTTTTTATCTGTGTGCTGATGGCCTTGGCAGCCAATGCTCAAAACTTTTAGTACTGATATTAATACCAGTATCTAAATAATAATAATAATAATCATAATAATATCTGTGTGCCAAATTATTTGAGTTTTTCGCTTAGAAGAAATAAATTTTAACCAAAAGAAAAGATTGTACTGGTACTAAAATAAATTTTCGATTATACATTTATACTTATCAAAGAAAATTTGAGTTTAATGTTAGCTGTGAAGCACAACGGACAAAAACTGTGCGTATTACAAGAAAATAAGGACTTATGTGAATTTATTTTCATTAATGCAGAAAATAGAACAAGAGAAATGGTCATTTTATGCCCGATGCTGATACAAAACTAAACGTAAAACTGACCAAATTTGGGTTAATTTTCCCACAAATATAACCAATAGTTATAGGTCAGGGTTCTTACTCGCATAGAATTGTTCGATGAACCATAGTTATTTTCTATAAATTTGACCCCCTTTAACTTTTCTTTGTGCAGTAGAAAGATTTCTCATTTGGTTTGAATCGTGCAATGGTTTTCATCTGGGGCAATTTTTACAGAACGTAGTCTCAAAAATGTAAAGTTTTAGTAATTTTGGATTCACTAGCATCAAAAAGCTATATTTTTATCTGCTTCAAAAAGTTTTAGTCCGTCTTAGTGGCCTCAGTAGTGAGCACGCCGATTTTTCGATCATTGGTTTTTCATATAACTTAACACTTGTCAAAGATTTATCTCAATAAATCACTCTAACGAAGGCAAACTATCGATAGTGAACACCATTAATAGGCGACGATAATTTTTCGCTAACTATCGATAGCGACGATAGTCCTTTATTGCCGACTATATCGAAAGAGCCATTGGTTGTGTTCATACAGGAACTCCTAAATGGAGAACGTAAAAATGAAATTGTTTAGCTTATTATTTTAGTGAATTAATAGCACAACAAGTTTAGTAGACATAAACAAGAAAACTTGAATATTTTTTTGCATCTAATTTATTCTTTTTATCCTGTTTCGATAACAGGAAAATTAAAAAAAAAAAAAAACGAAAGTAGTCATTCATTAATGATTTCCCCACTTTTTAAGCGTTGTTGTGCCACTGAAATATAGATAGACACAAAATTAACGGCAGTTACGTGCTTCGATGGCTATCACTATCGATAGTCGCGTTAGTGACGTGTCATCGATATTTTGCCAGCACTAAATCATTCCCTTAGTTACGTAGGTGTTTTATAGGCTATGCAATTGATTGATTTACATTGATAATAAAATTGCTTACGTACCTATTAAGTATAGGCACAAATGGGTATTTCTTGGATGACATCACATGCTGATCGGCGAGGAGTAGATTATTTCTAATTCAACATGTATGCAATTTATTTCGTAGTGTTAGGTAAAAATTTAGAAAGTCATTGAATTCAGTACCACTAAAAAAAATTAAATACAGTTTTTTTTTTGTTAAAAATATTAAATTCAAGTTTGTCAACACCAAATCGAAGCTGAGACAAGTCGAAAATGCATTTAATACTTTCCTGAATTTAAAAAAAAAAAATATTTTAAATTACTACTGCCTTTGTAGCGAAAGATATACAGTGATAAAATAATATTTTTTTCATCTTCATTTTCTTTTTATATATAAAAAGGCGTTGTATGTCTGTTGTATGTATTTTATAGATTCGCCAACTAAGATTTGTATGATAAGCTTGCAATTGATTGCATATTGTGTACAGGGCAAAACATTGCAATAGGTGGCGCTGTAGTTGAAATATTTATTAAACCCTATAAAAGCCGATTGATTAAAATTAAAAACACGTATCAGCCATATAAATTTAAATATTAGATTAGTTACAAAAAAAAATATTTTTGCATAAAATTTAAAGTTTTATTTAGCATAGTTATAAAGATCCGATTTAGGTCAAATATCCACCGTTTTATTCGATAACTTGTTGCCATTTTGATGGTAGTTTCATAATGCCACTGTCATAGAAACCCTTGCCCCTATTGACAAAAAATTGGGACATTCGATTTTCACAAGCTTCTCTAGAGGGGAATTTTTCACCAGCTAAATCATAAGAATCTCCCTTCCCTGCTTCCGTAGCTTCAGGCTAGTCAATATCGTCCGATTCGTTTTATTTGACCACAGCTGACCACTTCTGGGCAATTGCTTCCTTCAGACGGTCCAACCTATAACAGTGCAGGGCCGAATTAAGAGTTTGGCCGCATGGGAACAGCTCATAGTAAATGATTCCCTGTCAATCCCACCAAACATATAGCAAAACCTTCCTGAGTGTCAAACCTCGCTTGGCCACCGTTGGCGTTGGCTCATTTAAAGTCACAACAGCCAGTTTTTTTTGACGTTGTCATAAGTGAACCACTTTTTTACAACCAGCAACCATCCGGTTAAAAACGCATCGATTTTGTTGCGATTCAGTAGCGAGCGATTCGCATATGGAAATTCTGTTCATTAGGTTTTTTTGCGTTAACTCGTGTGGCACCCCTACATCGAACTTCTTTTTATATCCAGTGGGTTTTCGTGCAACGTTTAGCTCTTTATTTTATCGATAATTTCGATAATAGGCCTCCCAGAGCGTGGTGCATCTTTGATATCAAAATTACTGGAACAGAATCGACGAACCCCAAATTGCGCATGATCGGTTACTACTGTAACATAACCATAAACACTGTTCAAATTTTCAGTCGTCTGGCTTGCGTTTTCGCTCTTAGCGAAGAAAAATTTGAAAATATGGCGTATTTTCTTTTTGCTGGTTGTTTTTTTTTTCAGTACGAAATATTACTTCCCTAACGCCATATACCGTAACCCGATCGCGAGGTACAGATTGCTAAAACCATCTATTGGACAAATAATAGATTTCTTTTTACTCAAACTAATATTTAGCAAAAAAAAGTTTTAAATTCTGTAGTAGTTTCTATGCAATGTATCGGCATGTTCAGAAAGCCAATTTTTTTCCTGTTTTTTTTAACAGTTAATTTTACAACATAAATCATATAAATTCAGGTTTAAAACTATAAAAAAAATCATAAACAATAAAAAAAATGTTCACCCAAATTTTTAATAACAATTTTTCAAAACAAAATTAATTTTTCTATCGTTCCTGCATATTTGATTTTATGTCTTACAGGTTCTCAAATGTTTTATACTTACTAAATCGATGTAAATTTACCTGTAAACCAATTCATAATATAATTTGTTCACACAAAAGCTTAAGTCAATAGATTATGTTTTAAGAAGGATAAAAATTTTGAAAATAATGTGTATTATTTGGAATTTGATTTGAGTACAAGAAAATAAACTACACTTAACCGCGCATTTTACATTTTAACAAATAGCAAAAAATTATATAAATATATTTGTACATATGTAGTTTATTCACAAAAGCACAAATGAAAGGCGTAATCATTGGCTTACCTTAAAAAGAGCTTGTATAAAATCCATAAATGTTAAGACTTTGATTTTTCAATGCAATGAGTTGAGTTTTAGCCCATCATAATTTATGGCCACACTTGGACACACCTTAATTTTGGGGGGGCTACATACTACAGTGTGAGATGCTCAGATACATACACTGTATTTCACAAAACAGATTTGCCAGTGGTTACTTTCAAAGGCAATGTTTGGTATTTATAAGAAGCGTTTTTGAGGCTGTATTTTCCGTAGGTCATCCCAAAGACCCCAAAAATAGCTACAGGCCGGTAAGTACCTAAGAAATTCAAGCCATTTTGTTAGCACGTGGAACCATCAATTCAAGGTTGAGGGCTATGTCAATGAAAAGTCTGGCAGAAGTTTGACTAAAACTATTTGAAAACCCGAAGAAGAAGGCATTCAACTTTTCTTTCTCGAATGATAGCAAAATAAAAGCCATTTGTACCATCAGGCGGAGATTGAAGGACTCTGACATCGGAAATCAGAGCGCACGGGTTACGCTACTTTGACTGTCTTTACAAAAATAGTTGTAAGTCTTTAAGAAAAACAATGACCCAAAAATATGTCTACAACAAAACGACCTGCCGGGACGCTAAAAAATATTTGAGGGATTTGTCTCCTGATAATGCTAGAAAACTAAGTGAAAGTTGTTCAAGACGATGTCAAGTTATTATAGACAGCTATGTGGACTGGACGATATATTAAAGTCTGGGCACACTATAGTAATTTATGGTTCATTCTTGATTTACGAGCAAATTAGGATAAAATTAAGTAATTTCGACTTGTAAAATCTTTCAATAAACTAAGATGAAATGAGGTAATTTATCATAAATCAAAAACCCAATCACGAACAAATCAGTGTCGGCTCTAAATGTTATCGATAATAATCGAAAAATGTGTACTCGTATGAACAAACTGGACGACTCATTTTGAAATTCTACCATTTCATTCAACAGTTTCTTGATTTCTACTGCCTCTAAATATCTTTTTTCATGGTATTAAATTAAAAAAGATATACTCAATAAAATTTAAATGTATGTATTTGTGAAACTATCGAAAATCTGTCATATATTTCCCGTTGATCAAAGAACTAAGCACCCCTGTGACTACGCAGCTGTCAAGAGAAATTAGGAATGGCAAGTGTGGACGTACTTGGTTTATGAGAAGTGATTTGGGACCGGACTTTTAACTACAGCTCGCACATGATATAATAAAAATAAAGTGTAACAACTTTGGCCATCGTAGCCGAGCGTGTGGCGTGGCCGCGCTTCATTCGTTGGGTCCCGGGTTCAAATCCTGGCCGGGCCAAGCAGCATCAAAAATTATAGAGAAGTTTTTTCTAATAGAGATCGCCCCTCGTCAGGCAATGGCAAACCTCCGATTGTATTTCTGCCTTGGAAAAAAAGTTCTCACAAAAAAACAAATATTCGCCATTCGGAGTCGGCGTTAAACAGTAGGTCCCTCAATTTGTGTTACAACATCAAAACGCACACCACAAATTAAAGGAAAAGTTCGGCCAAAATCGCTTAAGCGGTTATAGCGCCATTAAAGTAACAAGTAACAACTTTCATACACTTTTTCTTTAAAATTTTACAGATGAATCTGTTTTGTGAACACACTGTACTTAGTTTACAAACGTACATATATATAGACATACAACCATAATCACAAAAATACAAAATTTTTAAAGTGTGATGCGATGGAAATAACTTAAGTACAGCTATAAAATATATAAGTAGATATACACATACATAAATACTGGGTGTATTATGCATTGCCTTAACACGCACACTTATTACTAGCTCTTCCATCTCTGCCATTGTTTGCCTTCTAATAAAAACAACTCGAAAATTTTGACAGGCATAAGATTTATTGACCTTCAGAAAACGAAAAAAAAGCTCTCATCTAATAAAATAAAAAAAATATGTTAAGCAGCGAGGAGGAGGAGGAGGAGGAGGAAAAAAACCAGTGCCAACAAAAACACATTAGAATAATAAAATTTTACACCACTATCAAGTATGATATTTACCAGCGGCAATAATGAAAAATCCAGAAATATAATACAAAAAAAAACATGATTTTTCTGATAATTGAGGAAACTCATAAGTAGTATACTTACATACGTCGTACATATTTTCGTAGAGATGCACATGGAAGGGTATGGAGATCGCGAGCGGTTTCAGCTACAAACTATTTTGAGTATCTATACATACATATGTATGTATGTAAGTATGGCTGTGTTTACGGTTAATTTTGCAGTTCATTGTCAGTTCATTTTGAAAAATTCATATAATCACGGGATAATGTTATAATTAAACTTTATGACGCATATCTAATCCCAATATGTGCGCAACAGACAAATCGCTTTTTTTGAAATACAAGCTAACAATGTGACAGATACGAGTACAAACGCCTCAGTCGGATATCAGCTATACGAAGAGACACAAAACAAATTGACTTATTCACTACAAGAAAAGAGGCAAACTTAATTTGTCTGTATTTTTTCAAAACCACCGGAGAAAAGAAGCCCCTAAAATCGAGCAACGTTTTACTTATGAATCTGAATTTTGGAAATACGATGTTGAACTTATTTCTTCAAACCCTAATACCACGTTCATACCGCAATGAAAACAATTTTTTTTCAGGAGATATTTTCAATATTGAACATGACCATTTTACTAACTGGTTTTCGATGACATTTCTCTATTTATTTACCGCCTTTAATCTAAGGCAATCCGATAACAGAATATCCGCCGAGAGATTCGATATAAAAGCTTCGCTTTGTGCACATTAAGCAATGCTGTTTTTTATAAAAATTTCAATTTTTCTGCCCCATTTTTTTTTTTATTATTCTTATTATTCCTTTTTCTAAACTAGTGTTGGCAAATCAGCGATGTTTTTTTTGCAAAAAGTTATCGCACCCAGAGTTGCTTATGAAAACACAACGAAAATTTAAATGTTTTTAAGATTATCATGATTGGTTCAAAGTAAAGTTAGATAGTTTTTGCAACTTGTTTTCACAGAATATCACGAATGAGTTATAAACAACTGGTTTTCGTTGACGTGTGAACTTGGTATAAGATCGGAATGAAGATTTTGTTTTTTTAGTTGAAGTGATTGTAGATGTGCCGTTATTGTGATTTAATCTTGACATTCAAACCAATTGTATAGCCAATTTCCTTGGTTATATACATAAGTGTTCTATAAGAGATTAGTTTTCGGACTTTACGGTTTTTTAGCTTTACCATACATTGGGAGTTTTCTATAGCAATTTTTTTTTGGAATGCAATTGAGATTGTTTCCTGTCTTAAATTATAACTAAGTTAAGAAATTAGGAATAACTTTATTGAAGTGGTAAGGAAAGAAAACAAAAATAAAATGCAAATATCCGTCTTGTTTGAATATTGAAAATGATAGGATTTAACTTAATGAAAATGTTCTCCCTAGAAGTCCTATAAGCAGCCAAAATTGTGTTATCTTCTTAACTTTTTTACTTGGTAGAGATTAATATATCAATCGATAGGTATTTTTGAATATTAACTATATATATGAATTTATAGTTACATATAGCTAGAAATCTATACTTTAATCCTTTCCAAATTAAGTTTCAATTAAATAACTTTTAACTACATTTTGACCCGAATTTTATTACTGTGGTCGAGTCTCGAAAACTTCTAGGGCCATCTCATGCAGCGCGTGGAGAGAGTCTTTTACTGCTCATTTTCCTACTCAGCCCAAAGTAGCACTTGTTGACAAGAAAGATCTTTCGCTGGATTTCAGGACTGGCAATTTTGTTGGTGTTAATAATGGCCCCAAGTCCCCTACTTTGTCAAAAATTTAACTGCCAACAGTGACGCGAGAGCCAAGATGCGAATGCGCTGACTGTCTATTTGATGGCAGTGGCACTTTAAATAATGTCAAAAAAAAGTCTCGCGACGCGACAGGAAGTCACCCCGTCTGAAAACTCGTTTAGGATCAAATGGCTCGGAATGATCCTTCTCAATTCTGACTGAGCTGGTGTGCTATTGCTCAGCGTTATTTTACATAGCCGTATTAGATTTGTTGGCATACCAAATTCAGACATCGCGGCATATAGAAAACTTCTTCTTGTAAAGTCGACAAAGAGGTGATGTGCGTCGATCCTTTTCTCGGGTGTCTTTTAAAATATTTGGCGTATCATGAATACCTGGTCGATGGTAGATTTACCAGGTCTAAAGCCACACTGATAAGGTTCAATCAGTTCGGCTTCAGTATTTAGCACATATCGCTCTAAAGAGCCAGGCAGGAAATGTTAAGTGGGCTGATGCCGCGGTAGTTGGCGCAAATTAAAGGATCATCCTTCTTGCAAAGCGCACTTAAATTTCATATTCTGTAAATAAGCTGGTGCATAAGCCTTACCACCTCTTCGCCTCCACTTTTGAATAGGTCAGCTGGAAATCCGTCAGTGCCCGGGGGTTTGTTGTTCCTTAGCCGCGTTATTACTATCCGAACTTCGTCGAGGTCAGGTGACGGGATGTTAAACTACCGGTAGCGATCGCATCTTCAGGGAATTAAATATGTTTAGATTAGATAAATATCTCTCACATTTGGATAAAATTTTATATAACCTAAATTATCATGTACGTTATTTTTTAAGCTGAGTTGTAACTGGTTAAAAAGTTAAATGCAATTAAATTAATGAATTTAATCAAAAGCTGTAAATTCAAAAATATGTTTGAAGAGGCTCCTGCCTGTTTATAAAGTTAAGTACAAATAAATTCATAAAATAAATGAAGTATTACAATACTGGTGTGAAATGTAAGAGGTTTGACGAAAAATGCATTCAGTTTTCGATAGGTCTCGGGTTCGAATCCTGACCGGGCTAAATAACATCCAAAATTATTGAACTGTGTTTTCCAATAGCAGTCACCGCAATGACAAACCTCTGAGTGTACATGAAAAAAATTCTCCCAAAAATCATTTGCCGTTCGGAGTCGGCATAATATTGTAGCTCCTTCAATTTGTCCTACAACATCAGACGCATACAGCAAATTGTAGAAGAAGTTCGGCCAAACATCAAGCCATGATGTAAGCACCAAATTATTAAAATTATTATGTAAAAGACAAAGTTTTCGAATTTTGTTGTGGAAGCGTTTCGAAAAGCGCGAAAAGTACACGTAGCAATAACGATAGATTTGAAAAGTGCCACATACGCGTTACGTTATTCCTTTCGGCTTTAGTTTGGCAGATTGTAGGGCCATAAATGATAAGTATTTTTTCAAAAGGCCAACAAAATAGGATATTACTAAAATGTGGTTTGAATATATTAACGTTAAATTTATTTCTTCCTTTTAGTAAGAAACTATAAATAAAGGTTGACAAATAATGCCACGCACTAAAATCATCAAGAACTATATATATTTACAAAATTCTCGAACACAAATAAAAGCATGAATTATTTTACGAAAATAATAGCTTATACAGATAAGGAGCAAATTTTATCTTACAATTTATTATTGCATACATTTTAAATAGAGTCAAAAATACTTATACTACACACAAATAGATATGACCTTAAAAATGTGAACAACTGATAGAAAAACTGAAGGTCATTTATCTTAGCCATTGTATGAAGAATTTCAAAACATGTTTTTTTTTTTAATTTACAACAAACCCCTTCCATTCCGCGTTTACACTGCGACTGATTTAAATGCAATATTAAAATTATTCGAATAAATTTTAAATTTGATTCTATTTTAAGCCTACAAAAAACAATACCAACATTCAACATAACGAAGTGTTACTTTATATACGTAAATCATTTGTTAATCACCCCTTTTTAACTAACTAAGAAATAGCGTGGCTTAGTAAACTTTGTTCGCTTCGATTAAGATGATTTGCGTATTTCTGGCATAAATTAATGGCATGTGTTTTCAAGCACACAGCTGTGCTAAAATTAATCACTTTTGTTGTAATTGTATGTTGAGCGAAAAAAAAAACAAAAACAATCAGACACTGATAAGACGCTGCTGCACAGCAGTCATATACCTACTTACATAAAAAAAAACGCTGATTATTGCGAGACGCTGGAGGTGATATCATCACCGAGCGGACTCGTTGTCCAGTGTAATAAATTGCGCAAATTTCAAGTGTTTCACTAATAAATCAACAAACTGGCAATAATGAAGAATGACGAATGACGAATTATTTGTTCAGCGTTTAAAAATAAATGAGTATTATCATCTGTGCACTGCAGCTGGTTTGGCGTAATCAAAAACAAAAAAAAAAAAAATTAAAAAATTAGGGAAATGTGATTTAATTTAGCTGCTTGATAGAATTAGTACTGCAAATAGGAAGTTAAAGCTACTTGAAGTAGGCGAGATACTTGTTGGGATTATTATCTTGTCTAATTGGATGAAATTTAAGCTAATCTGCATGGCTTCGCTTGAGTGAAATAAAGAAGCTAGAACCCTAAATATGAGAACGAACGCCGAAAAAATTAGATTAACTGTACATAAAAACCTTACAAGAATTCATATGTAACATTGCTTAAAAAAAAAAAAAAAAAAAAATAAAGGCCTACGCAAACAGACGCGGTACGGCACAGAGCGGTATAATCCCGTACGAGATGCGGTAATGATTAACGCAAAGGCTCTCAAACTGGCGCAGTGCGGTACGACAAAAAAACATTGTTGCTATAGAATTAATTTTTATAAATGACAAGCAGCAAGTGTTTCAATAAATCGGTATCATTACCAGTTCCGAGCGTAATTATATTGTTTTCATTATATTTCTTCAGTCGAGAGTAATATTTATAAAATATCCTTGGGTAGTACTCTAGCTCCAAATTACAACCCTGCTTACGATATACTGATATATGTGCTTGTAGTTTTTTTACCGCGGTGTACCGCACCCTCCAATACCGCGCCTGTTTGAGTGCTCCAATATACCGCCACCGCCATGTTATTTGATACCGCATATCGTACGGGATTATACCGCTCAATACCGTACCGTATAAAAACTGAATGTTTTCCTTGTCAAGCAATTCGATTGATATCACTGCATGGAAAAGAGAAACAAGTCTATTATCCTACATCACACTTGAAGAAGTGTAATTTAGCTCTTGACAAATTTAACAATTCTGCTTAGAAATAAATTCATTGAACCAGAAATGAGTGTTGCCACTAAGTAAAATAATTTTAATAAACCAATAAAATACTTTTGTGTGGATTTAAAATTCAATTGAACATCACTTAAGACCCAATTAGTTGTGGCATAGCATAGACATTACAACGTTAGCATTCAATTGATCAAACGTGAATATTTGTTGAATTTTAGTTGTTCACCATAACCTGAGCAGCTCTGCAATATTACACAAAGTTTTTTATATTTGTGTTGTATAAAATATGGAAAACATAAATAATCGGAAAAGGGAAAATTTGTGTTCTTGGATATATGCGTTTTATGGTTATGACACGACTAATTGACATAAGTTTTAAGATTATGGCAATATTATTATAAATATCCATGGTATTATGGCTCTGCTCCCTCTACTTTGGCCTTTATAGAAATACATTTGCATTATACTTATCAAAAGGTTAATTCAGTACTAGGCTTATGAGTGAGATTCTAAAAATTAGTTACTATAGCGATCGGTTAAGGTATCAGGGCCGCATTTACTTAAATCGCAGATCTGGGCTATGGCCCAAATGCCGCCCTTTTCAATCTCAAAAAACTGAATACCATTTGTTTTTTTTTTGTTTTACATACCTAAGAACGCTGGCGCCAATTTTTTAAAGCCGAAGTTGATTAAATATAGGACAGTTCGCTTATAATATGAGTTTTTGTAATATCATCAGTTTTAAGTTATTTTAATGTATCTGCTTCAAATGATTTGGTTTACTTGCATTAAAAAAAAACTGTGGAATTAATGCTCGGATGGGTGTCGTTAGACGCTAAAAAAAAAATTTTTAAACTTTGTTTGAAATTTGCCGCTCGGAGTAGCTGCCCCAGTTACCCATAGGTAAATCCACCCCTGGTATCTATTGTTCAGAGGACGCAACTAATGTAGATTAGAAGGGATCATAGAAGATTTTACTACGCGTTTTCAACAGTACCACTGGTTAGGGGACCTTTGCAGTAAATTGAATTAGTCTGCAACTAGTTTGGACTTTGGTCCACAAAGCGCTTTCGGCTATTTACTTTTGAAAGGCACTGTGCCTGGAAGTTGAAACGCAGCCAAAAACCAGAAGGTTCTTAAAATGCCAAATTTACTGGAGTGGAAATTTTTTCAGTATTTCGGTTTTCAAACTGAACAAATGCGCATATCACATATCACATATCATTTTCATGAAAAGGGTTCCTGACGAAACCTTGCAGTAGTCTGAGGACAACCCGCGAAAAGTGAATTGAAAATTGAAGTGATATTAGGTAAAACTTGTTTTATTACATCAATTATTTTTATTTTTTATATACGTCAGTTTTTTTCCTATTATAACTTATATTGATAAAATTAACAGTCTTGAAGAAATTTTTTCTATTAAACAAAATCTTTTAAAAAAGGTATATAACTACTATCGCTGACTCATACTTAGCAAACCTGATCTTATTTTTATTAAGAAGATTTTTATTTTAAATTTTTAAATTATCATTATTTAACGATTTTTATTTTTCCCATTAGTTTTGATCGACATTTTGTGAATTTTATTTTTTCGTTAAAATTTGAGAGTTAATTTTATGTAATTACTTTTCGAAGTTTGATCAATTTAAAGTGAAAGGTATTATTTTCTTAACAAAAATAATTTTTATTCTTACATACTACTTTTTAGTATTATGATCGATAAATTTTAAATTCAATTATAAAGATCAAATATGAATCGAAAATTTTAAACCCAAAAATGGGGATTATTTTCGGTCGATAAAATTTAAATTAAATTAAAAAGGTCACATTTAATCGGAAAAATTAAGATATAAATAAAAATAATTGTGGATAACAATATTAAATATCAATAATTTCACGAAAAGAAAACATAAAGTAAACGACTAACGTTGAGAAAATAACCTCATATTTTTAATAAAAATGACAACAGTAGATGCATCTTTTTATAATGGTTCTGACGTCAGACTTCGTTTAATGGAATTTTATTTATAATTTTATTTTAATTATATATATCATAAGCAAAAAAATTTAATTCAATAGAGTTGGCCACAAATGTTTATTAATTCATTTTTAATAATTTTTTATAAAAGTATAGCTCATTCAGTCACATAAGCCAAATAAATAAAAGTTGCAAACCGTTAACGAAATTCACAAAAATTCATAAAATTTCAAAAACTTGTCATACTATTTTCAAACTTTTTAATAATAATTTTTAAAAAACTTTCGGGAGTGGAATATACGATTCAATTTCATATAGTACGAGTAATGTTCCAGTTTCAAGTGACTAATAATTCGCGTTGATTTCTGATAATTTTTTTGTTGCTGACGGTGTCGGAGATTTTCTTGCATACAAAAAAAATTGAGCATTCGTCTATATTTTTGGTAATTCCATTGAAAAGGTAACAAAAATAAGAATTTATATTTGTATAGAATTCAGAAAAAATTGGATAACTTGATAAAATCGGCATAGCCATTCGGGGAATATATGGCCATTCAAAAGACAAATATTCTTAGGTAATGTAAAATTTGAGTAATGTCTACTTTTCGAGACAATTTGCAGGAAACAATTGATTTCTGGTTAAAAAAGTTTAGCTTTTTATTCTCAGGCTATATCAATTTTGCCGACGGGCTGTTTCAGCCCGACTATTCGTTTATCGATTCGGAAATTTTGTCGACACTTTTAGTCGAAAGCTGCTAAAAAATAAGTGAATGTTTTGCATTTCAGATTCTCATTCTACTGAAAGATGAAGATGAAATCGTGGTTATTGGTAGAATCACATAATTTTGCTCTCGAAAACTCGACAACTTTAAATTCCTTCAAAAATGGCTACTAAATCGTTCATTGTCGAAACTGTCAAATTCTGGCGACACTCAGTTGAATGAACTCGCTAAGCATACAAATGCACACATTTACATACATACATAGATTTCAACGCTTGTTTATGTATTGTTTTATGCTGTCTGCGCACAAAGTCTCAAGTATCCTGGCATGCAAGAATTTTTAGGTATCTCATAACAGAGGATAAGGCTTTGCTGCATGCAACTATGGCGCTGCCAATAGGAGTATGTATGACTACGGACATTTTTGTGCACAAAAAAAAAGAGAAAAAAAAACAAAACACGCACGCACACATACTCAATGCCACATTTACAACATTGCTGGTTTGATGGCGACGCCCCCACACATATGAGACGAGACGACACGGAAACATAGCGGTGGCAGGAGTCCAGCAAGTCGGCATGAGCGAAGCAGACATAAATATACAATATATCCTGACATTCCACTCTTATCCTATCAACCACAACAAAAAGTCACATATGAGCGAAATAGAAAGAAATGAGCTCGTGCGAAGCGAAACGAAAAAAAAAAAACAAACAAAAAATTGTCTTTTACCTCTAAAGGACTGCACATAATCGCATGCACGAGTATACTCTTCTCACTCTGTGCCACCACCGTCACACACAAGCTGAGGGATAGTCTCAGTCAACCACATGTGGAAGCGAAAAAAAAATGCACAGGGTAGTTTCGTTATTTTTTTCATTTATACGCACATGGACCCAGTAAAGTTGATGTTTGTTGGTAATATGTGAAAGTGGGGATAAGTGCCGCAGGAAAATCATACTCACTTATAGTTGCGTGTGTGCCTGAGTGGCAGTTTGTGTCTGTTGCCACGTCCTTGCTCTTGCTGGCTGGCATTATTGCACTGATCCAGCATATTTTCGCCTTTTATCTGAGCAAACACACCGGCTTATTGATTGTTGTGTTTTTCGCATGTATGTATGTATGTATGTATGTAGTTGACGCAATTCTGTTATTAGCCCTTAAGCGAAGTATTCCGAACCAATACCATAGCCAATATCGAGTTGTCCTTTCGATATAACAAATGCACGTACATTTTGTATGTCTCGGTACTCATATTTACTACAAATATGCACACTACATACATACACACACACACACACACACGGGCCTTGGTGTTATGTAAGCACCTTGTTTAGTTTCAGCTGACTTTGTTACTTTTGTGCGTGTTCTTTCCTTCATATTCTCCACATGCTTACGCACTTGGTCGATTTTGATCCTTTCCCTTTTTGTGCCTCCACTTCTTCTGGTCTTTGCCATAGCTCGCTTCATTCCTCTCTAATAATGTTGTTTCTATTTTTGTTGTTAGATATTGTAGTTTTTTTTTGGTTTTGTTTTTTTTTGTTTTGTTGCATTCAGTTTTAAGTGCGTGTTGCGTGCGTCCTCATCATTTACTACGTATACTTTACTTGCCATTACCATGTTTAGCTTCGTTGCGAAGGGAAATGTCTAATAAAAATGATTTATGCTTAGCAGCCAAGTCGAGTAGTATTAGTCGAATTAGAGGCCTTGTTGAATTTTTCCGAGTTTTCCAGCTGCTATTTAAGTTTTCCGTTGGTAGATTTTAGTTGTTGCATTAGTTTGTTTGGGTTTTTTTTTCAGGCCCATAATCACAGAGCGTGAGTTAGTCAAGAAATCGATATTTTGAAATGGCGCCGTAACTTTCTAATATGTCGACATGTATATCTAAATATGTGTATATGTATTAGTTACGCATTTTTTGTGAACCTTTTGTTTTTCGTCGACTCCGAATGGCAAATGATTTTTATGAAAAGTTTTTTCAAGGCAGAAAAGCATTCGAAAGTTTGCCACTGCCTGCCGAGGTGTAACGGCTTTTAGTGCCAATTCTACAACTAGTGGTAGAAACTAGTGAAAATAGCGATAGAAATTGTTTAAAAATAGTGGTAGGAATTAGTAAAAATAGTGGTAGTAATTAGTAATAGCACTAGTAAAAAGAGTGGTAGAAATGAGTAAAAATAGTGGTAGAAATAAGTAGTAGCACTAGTACAAATAGTGGTAGAAATTAGTAAAAATAGTGGTAGAAACAAGTAAAAATAGTGGTAGAAATTAGTAAAAATAGTGATAGAAATTAGTAGTAGCACTAGTAAAAATAGTGGTAGAAATTAGTAAAAATAGTGGTGGAAATTAGTAAAAATAGTGGTAGAAATTAGTAGTAGCACTAGTAAAAAGAGTGGTAGAAATGAGTAAAAATAGTGGTAGAAATTAGTAGTAGCGATAGTAAAAATAGTGGTGGAAATGAGTATAAATACTGGTAGAATTATGCAGTAGTAGTACTAGTAAAAATAGTGGTAGAAATTAGTAAAAATAGTGGTAGAAATTATTAAAAATAGTGGTAGAAATTAGTAGTAGCACTAGTAAAAGTAGTGGTAGCAATTAGTAGTTGCATTAGGATCATCATGAAGGATACTGAAATGGTTCCGAAATATCTAGTCCGAAAATAGTGGCGAAACGTTCCAGCTATGTTTCGAAATCAATTTTAAAAATTTTAATCTCCATTTGCGATGCATCGCCTAAGAAGTTTCACTTCAAAAAAATCAGTAAATCTATAACTCATGTACTATAGCCCTTGAGCAACAAAAGCGCAGTATTATTATGAACTTATGGACAAAATTTTTGTTAACTAAAACTAAAAACCGTGGAATATATCTTGGAATTTCGAAATACCAAACTATCCGATTCCTAGCTCAGATATTTAGACATAGATATGAAAAATTTTCACTATGAAGTTGACTTTTGCCAGGTAGTAAGATATATATGGGACTTTCCATTTCAAGGCCATTTCGTTAAAAAAAGACTTGTCTTTGCATCTCTTAAACAAAAAGTTTTTCCTAACAGCCGATTGGCCAAAATACAACTTCTTTCTGTTGTGGAAAAATAAACAAATTAAAAAAAGTGTTTTTTCAATTTTGGACATGAAATGTCATTTCTTTTGTATTCTAATCTTCAACTAATTATGAGTATTTTGCTCGTTGAATTATCAAAATCGGAAAGTTTATAGAGAAGCTAAAAAAAAAATAAGCGAAATGAAAATCACCGAAAAATATCGGATCATTATGACCAAGAAACAACATATTCCAGTGTCATGGAAAGAGAGAAACATGACAGAAATGGAAAGGCCCATATATACAAAATATACGAAGTTTTCCTAAAGAAAATATATAAAATACAAATTTATCTCTACCACTTCCCTCTTAGAAAAGTGTTTGCCCTAAAAATTAAATTTTATCAATATGTTAAATAGAGATACGTATGTATTTACACACGTAAATGTGAAATAATATGCAGCATTTATTTATTTAACCGCAAAATATTTGATTTTATTTCATTTTGTGCATGCAATTTCCATTTGTTTCAGTGCTTAAATAGAAAAACCACAAGTCTGAGTCATCGATTTGTGGTAAATGAGTGCCGAGATTATGCCAAGCCATTTTCGCTGCACAATGCATGAAATTAACAATAAAATTGAGTCAATTTAACATTTTAACACTGCAATTATCTGTGACAAATTATTGCAGTGGAGCTGCACCCATTTTCATAGTTAAAACGCCTCCAAAATGTACTGTTTGTTCCTGTAGCAGCAGCCTTTAGGCCAGCGAGTCGCTTAGCCAACAGGTCAGTCAAGCAGTCCGTCAGTTAGGCGGCCGGCCACACAGGCAGCTCAAAATAGACACAACGAAATCCAAGATTGACGAGCAATAAATCAAATGAATTTTATAGTTTTTCCGTGTTAATTCTAATTGGCAGCGCAAAATTGTTAAAATACATAGGTTAAAATTGGTTTGCTCGGTTTCAATGTCTGCTTGGTTGAGTCGGTCCTGAGGTACTACAACAGCAGTGCGGCAGCTGGACAGACGCTATGCCACAAAACATTTGCTCGCTGGCCTATGGGTATATGGAATAGACTTCAATGGAGTTAAAAAAAAAATTAAAAATAAAAAACAACAATGACTTTTATTGTCAACCAACTCGAACAAACGAAAAAGCTATAGCCGCGACGTTGCTATTTTTAAATTGCGCTTCACAATGACCCAATGGCTATGCATTGTTTATGTATGATAGTAGTTAGTTGTACTTAGCCCAACATACATAAATACATATGTTTGTATGTATGTATATGGCCGAGAAGTGGTCGACGCAAACAACTTTATTGACACAGCTAATTTTGATTAATTGAAGAGTGCGATTGCGAGGGAGGTCACCGTATGGGCAGTAAGTAATAAGCTTGACGCTCTTTGGCCGGGTCGAATGAGGTGGTGGGGCGTGAATTGCAGAAATTTGTTAATTAACTGCGCTGGAATTTCATTTCGTTTTTTATATACAAAATTAATTTTGCAACGAACAGAGCAAGTGCCTGCCTGCCTGAGTGATTGACTGTCTCTTGCTGATACTGCTGTGGCGATGCAACTAAGAAGTCTACACAAATTTGTGACATGTGTAGGGGGAATTACTTACATACAGCATATATGTATATGTACATATATGTGGTATATTCTTTCTACATTCATATATGATAATATAAATATCTAGGCATGCCCAGCAGAAAATTCCGCTCTCCGCTGCACTTATGAGAAATTTTTTGGTTTAAGAGATGGAGATTTTTTGCTTGCCCGATCATTTTAAACACAATTGCAGTGACTTTTAAATAAGTTTTTACCATTTTACCATTTTTTATGTCACTTACTAATTGTTTATTAAGGAAAAAGTACATTTTATTCTACAACAACATCCGTATCACTTAATCCTTCAAACTTTTTACAAATTAAAAAAGAAATTTAAATTGATAAAATTTAAAGCAAATTTTTGCAGCAAACTGTTGGATACGCTGTTTTATAGCATATTAAATTTTAGTATAATAAACTGCAAATTTCAGTTTACTAAAAATTTCTATTGATTTCTGATAAAATTGTTTGGTAATTTTTTTACATAAAAAATTCGTGCATTCATTATATGGAAAAAAAACTTAGCAACATTGTCAGCAAACACAAATATCGAAAATCAACCAAATTTTTGAGCCTCTTCAAGCTATCACTTCGTTGGACTAAAATTAAATAAGCTATAAAATAAAACTCTTGTCTATATTCAACTATCTAGTTTTTTTTGATGAATGATAATCGAACAGCAAGTATTCGACTAACCTTTCACTTTCGACTAATCGCTCCCGATCGATTAATTTGAAAATCGACTAACCAAAATTATTCGAATAGTGACAGTTAGTCACTATGAATTCAAAAAAAAAAAACTTTATTATAGTAGAAAACGAGTTTTGTCAATAAGCTCGAACACTCAAAAACATATAAAAAACTAATTTTATTGAAAGAAAACAACTAGTCGAATGAACGGCTAGTATATTAGTTGTTTATGGTCGATTAGTCGGAAAAGTCGAAAGGAAACGGTTAGCCGATTATGGGAAGTCGACTATTTTTTTTAAAAAACTGTTACTAATCGATTAACCGCTAAATCGATCAACCATACAAATATTTTATAATTTTAATTTTTTTGTTTTAATTCGCAGAATGTTTGAATATTGAATAAATTCAAAAATTTTGTCGAGAGTTTGTCGAGTTTCATTAAAATTTACACATTTATAAGATTTTTATAGTACAACAAGCCGTGTTTCTTTAGGAAATTAACTAAAAATTAATTATTACATTAATGAATTAAGTTTCGAAACTTATCAATAAATCCCTGTCGTATAGTTATGATAAGCAATCAATTTTCTAGGGTTGTTCGTAAAATAAGTGAAGTTTTTCATATTGCGTTTTTGATCTCACTCCTCTACTAAACACAATGCTGTGAAGTTTTGAATCCAATATCTCAAATATTGAGAATTTTTGTTACATTCACACTGCTTATTATTTCATTCGATATCGCTAGCTAACAGTAATAAATTGTTTCAAGTGTTGATGTATTTATCGATATTTAGAACGTCATGTTTATCGTTATCGATTAAAAATTATTATCGATATATTTCTTTCTTTGTTTATTAATATCCTTGAATGGTAGACTTGTCAAATAAAGGTTAAATAAACTTATTTTATCAAGACTGTTATTTATGATTAATTTTCTTAAATGTAAAAAAAACATTTAGTTAGATAAAAATGAAAAATAACAATACTATTAACAACAGAAAAAGTATACAACTTTATTCAAAAGATTCCAGAATTCTAGCCCATTTCTTCGTAAAAATTATTTTTCCCCTTTAAAATTTTTATATTGTACATAAAATGTATCTTAAGTTACTTCCAAGATCTAGTGACCAGTCCCAGGCGCATGAAAATTCAGTTTCAAAGATTATAGAGTTCAAGACAAGAATTCAAACGAAACAGGCAAAAAAAAATATTTTATTACTTCGGTCATTTTTTGAAATAAATTTTCATTGCACAGACACGACTTTTCTACAGTTTTATTATAGTATTAGATCAAGGCGAATTCATAAGGTGATCAAGCCGAATTCATAAGGTGAAGTTGATAATGCAGCTGATTGAATTCGCTTGGTGAACGTTAACTCAAAATGATGTGTTTTTTGTAAATCATACTGTCATTATTCGTATATTTTGTTAGTGAATTTTTTTGTTTTTGTACGTATAACATCACTTGACATTAATTCGCCTTAGTATAGATAGAAATTTAAAAAACAGAATTATCAGACTACTGATTTTTGTAGACATACACATATATATTTATTATATGCTTGGTTGTTATTTTCCAGATTTTTTTCGCAAACTTCACTCAAAATTTTTGGTAATTTTTGATACTTTTAGCTCATTTAATATTTTGGCCATTTTTTAATGATTATATTGCCCGGAAAGTCTTAGAACCAGCCACGTTAAAATTTACCAGAATATATCGAAGTGGAAGACTTATTGCCAATCGGAACATAAGTTTTTTATTTTAACCAAGTAGACAACATTCAGCTGGGTAAATGGATATCACACATGTACATATTAATGTAAAGGGTGGTTAAATTTTAAGGGCCGATGTTGATTTTGAATAAAACACAAATTATTTTGGAAATTATTGTAATTTATTTTTATTATGATAATATGGTGTGGTTCAATTATGTATGGAACAAAATATCGGCCAAATGTCCGCCGCGACCTCGGCGGCATACCTCCATCCGGTGGTCCAAATTTTCGATGACGCTGAGGCATAATTGAGGTTCTATGCCGTTAATGTGACGAATTATCTTATCCTTTAGCTCTCTAATTGTTGCTGGCTTATCGACGTACACCTTTTCTTTCAAATAACCTCAAAGAAAGTAGTCCAACGGAGTCAAATCACATGATCTTGGTGGCCAATTGACATCGCCACCACGTGAGATAACACGGCCATTGAATTTGTCGCGCAAAAGAGCCACTGTTTCGTTGGCTGTGTGGCAAGTGGCACCATCCTGTTGGAACCACATATCGTCCACATCCATATGTTCCAATTCGGGCCATAAAAAGTTCGTTATCATCTCACGATAGCGAACACCATTCACAGTAACTGAATGACCGGCCGGCCTCATTTTGGAAAAAATACGGCCCGATGATGCCGCCAGCCCATAAACCGCACACCAAACAGTCACTCTTTGTGGGTGCATTGGCTTTTCGACAATCACTCTTGGATTATCATTCGCCCAAATGCGGCAATTCTGCTTATTGACGAATCCATTGAGGTGAAAATGTGTGTGTGAAAGAATCACGAAGTGCACGATATGCATTTTGATTTGAATAACTTTATCACGTTGCTCGATTGTGTATCTTTCCATGTTCAAATTGAGTTAGTTTGAAATTGAGAAATATCAAAGGAAATGCAGAAAAAACTTGACGTTTAGGTGTGGTTCACATTCAACATCGGCCCTGAAAATTTAACCACCCTTTATGTATCCAAGTATGTATGTATATACGCACGTGCGTGCTGAAATTTAAGAGTTGCAAAAATTTCGCTTTGCTGACATTATTAATACCAAAATAGTAAGTATTTTAACACAAACGTACGCACATACATACATAGATATGTTTTGTTCTTATATGCCATAGCTGTTGTCAACTACTATTATTGTTGCTATGCCTACGAGCTCTTTAAGTGAACTTTTTTATATCCCCATAAGTAGTAAATATGGATATATGTATGTATGTATGAACGTTTGCAATACTTAGTATATATTTATGGCACATGGAATGCGGTGGCGGCAGTCTGCCATTTAGGATTTTTACCTTTTATCCGCAATGAGATGGCACATTAACATAAATGGCAACGAAATAGCGCGCAAATTTGCGACACAGCAATTAAACGAGGTGACACGCACAGTTAAAAACAGAAATGCCAATAAAACGTATAAAAAAATTACACATTCATAAAATTTACACTGGGCCTCCGCAGCAGCTATTCAAGCACAAGGTGCAGGCACATACTACTTACTATATACATACATACATAGAGATAAATATGTACATACATATCTACGAGATACTGACGACATGTTTGTAGTATATTAAAAAGCAGCGTAAAAATTCAGAATATGCATCATAAATATGTTCATAGGTATGTATGTATTTATGAACGTTAATTTGATTTCTGGACCAAAACTTGACCATTTGAGGTACGGCGTGATTCCAATGCAGTAGGACTGTGCTAGCCCTATAAAGTAAAATCTGCAAAGCTTTTTTACATTTTTAAATATTTTGATGACGGTTTGTCCGTTTTCAATCGCAAAAAGGGATTATTTTTATCCCTCTTTGAGAGTTTCGCAGAAAATTTTTGTGCAATAATTTTTGGATCAAAGAAAACCTTTTTTTTAAACTTACTTGAAATCTTTATAAAGGATGGTTAAATTTTAAGGGCTGATGTTGATGTTTATTTTCTATCGATTGTGTACTTTTTCCTTCAAAAAGTACAATAAGTTTTTTCTACTAAATTATGATATTCATTTTTCTTCAATTCAGTTTCGCGAGCGCATAGCGAGTGATAATAGTGAAGGGAATTGAAGCTCGCTAGTCGGCGCTGGGCGCCCTGGAATTGAGCGCGCGGACCGTGCGTGAGGTTCTTTTAAATTCCATAACTCAAAATCTGCTTCTGATTCCATCATAATATTTTATTATGTTTTTCGGAAGGCTTTAGAGAATTCAGTGAGATGAAAAAAGAAAAATCAAAATTGTCAAAATTTGTGAAAAATCAATTTGTTATTAATACTTATAAATGATCAACACATTTGGTGGTCAAACATCGTTGAAACAAATTGAAACAAATTGAAACAAATTTTTATAACATAGCATAGCAAAGTAGAATGAAACCTCTTATTTTTACTCTAAGAACATTTTGGTCAACGAGATGCGGCTAGTTATTGGAGCTGTAAAACGCCACTGTCATTGAAAAAAGGCAGTTCAACGAAAATGCAAAAAAAAAAACATAATTCCGCCAAAAAAATTGTTTAGCGAAATAAAAAAAGTACGTGCAACATTATTTTTGATCAAAATCATAAAAGAAAATAGCTCATCGAAATTTAATTTATCGACTGTAAATCTAATGTGGAATCACCATTATGTAAATTCATTCCCTTCCAATTTCGCTACTTCAGATTTGTTGTGGCTGGTGTAATCGCATTCGTTATTGGTATTTTTTCGGCAGTATTATTATTATCGTGACCGTTATACCGTTTTTAAACCTACAGTATCCCAGTATCCTGTAACTGCGATCATAAGGTAGGAAACAGCAGCAAAGACGGACGTACAGGCCAATAGAAAAGAAATTTTGAAGTGAAACTCCTTATGTTACTTGGGAGTTGTTTGCGCTAAGCGTCACAATTTATACGTCTTCACACCCAAAGAGAGCTGCCACCTGTATAAAAAGTTAAAACGAATTAACCAGGTAAATCAAACATTATTTTAATATGGATGCAAAAGATTAAAAAAAAAAGATTTTGAAAATATATTGGGAGAGGCGTTTATAAAACGTACCTGTTTAGAAAGGTGAATTCTATTTAATTAATAAGGCAACTGAAATGCTACTGTATTCGTGTCAAGAGAACCAAAATAACAACCGAAAGCTTGCTTCGAAAAATATTTTCCATCATTTTAAAAAGTTTAAATTAAAATTAATTAAATAAGTTAACTAAAATGTTTCAATATTATCCAGAAGCGGAATGGCTTTTTATGAAATTATGTTTGAATAGGGATGCCACCTGTTTAAAATGATTGCTCCAGTTTAGCTAATTATTTAACTGAAATGGTACTACAGTATATTTGGATTTAAAAACCTTACTGTCGAAAATATTTTTGAAGAGGTTTGCCAAATGTTTCAAAAACTAAACGCAAAAGTTTGCTTAGGTACTTTATTCAAAATTGAATTGTATTCCTTAAATTGCCAGTTTTATTTTTAGATTTTCGCCTTCGAGACAATCTCTGCTAATATTTTTTGAGCAAATACACCAAGAAATATATTTGAAGAAAGTTTCAAAAAGTTTGAAAAACTAAATACAAAGAATTGATGACTTTATTAGAAATTGTATTATATTGCTTTTCTTTCCAGACTCTTTGTGCGCTACGCATCCAATATTTTTAGATTTACACTACGTGAAAATCTGTGCTTATAATTTTTGGACGAATGCAGCTAGTCGAATAGTCGAATGTTATAACAGATAGACCATTGATTATGTGCATTCGATTATTTTTTTTTTTTTTTTTGAAGCACATTTTGCTTTTCTAACAGCCAATGCAGCGATTTTCAAGTCCACTAGTAGGTACTCTAATATTTTATAGAATACTCAAGGGTTCGTGAATACCTTAAGTACTTGTGGAATGCAAAGGAGTAGTAGTAGTACATAAATGGGAGTTAAAATTTATAAGTAACCGAAATTTTTTTAGGGAACATTTTAAAATGAGAATCATTCATATCGTCCAGGTTAGAAAACTGTCTTTATTGATACATCGATTGCTGACACTAAAGTACATTCCGTATATGATTAAAAAACCACAACTAATTATGTCTATTTGTGTACAAGAAGCGCGCGCTATACGTACAATTTATGCACATATTTAGGTACATATGTACATATACATATGCATATTACCACTTCTTAATCAAATACAATAGTCTTAGCATTGCGCTGCCTTGTCACCAACTGACACAACTCTAAAACCGACATTTAAATCGTTCCGTTGCTTGATTTTATTGTTGCTGAAATAAACTTTCGAAAATGTATACAATGCAAAAGGCAAGAACAAAAAGACATATAATATAATATACATATAAAACGGAGAAGAAGAAAAAGGCATTGGTGCGAAAATTGCGCTCGACCTTCAAAGTACAACAATAATAATAAAACATTATAAACGTTATAAGTCGATAGCAACAAAAACGAAAATAGTCTCATAATCACAAAAACCGTGCAAATAAAACTTCACATACTGTACATATAGTATGTACATAAATACATATATATATAGTATATCTGTATGTATATACGGTGACTTTAGCAGTATATAAATATGTAAGTTTGTTTGTTTATATATGTATGTATGTACATAGGTAAAAGAATAAAACCTAAAACACGAACAACCAATCGAACCGCCTTCTCTTCTAGCTGATTCGCATTAACCAGTCAAGTAAAAAATGATGCATAAAACAGGTTGTTTTGTTTTTTTTTTTTTAATAATTTAGTTTCTATCCATTATTACCATTTATTATAATGTGTATTATAAATTTTAACCCTTTCTGTACTTTTACTAAATATCAATTTCATGATGTTTTAAAATTAGTAAAGACCAAAATTATTTTGAATAAATTTGTTAAGAGTTAATAAAGCGAATTTATTGCATAATATATTGTGCAGTGAACTGAAATGGGGTCTACATTATTTCATAATCAGTTTTTCAGTTCATATGGAAAAAATAAATATTAGGAGTAGTCTTAAAGAAATTTAACCACTGAAATTTTATTTTCAAATAAATTTATCTTTAAAGGGTGTCTTAAATACATAAGTAGAGCGTGATTTTTAAATTTATAAGACAGATTTAAAGTTGCCAAAATTAAATTAAATAAACAACAAATTAAAAAATTCATTAATGTAAGAGATAACAATTGGAGCGCATAGAAAAATCTTTTACATTAAGAAATTTTTTGAAGTAAAACTTCTTTAGCGGCAGTGATTTTTTATAACGCGTAACAAAAGTCGCGTCAGAATATCGTATAACGAAAATCGCGTCAGAATCACGTTAATAATTTCTACCACTATATTTACTAATTTCACTACCACTATTGTTACTTACTTCTACCACTATTTTTAATATTTTTATTAATGCTACTACACCCTATTGATTTTTTCTGTACAGCCGGTTACTCCATATACATTCAGTTAACTTCCGAGTTTCACATAAAAATTTGGCTAGTTTTTTTTTAAGTTGAAACGATTTTTAAAATTGATCGCTAATGTTTTTGAGCAAGTTTTGTGCGCTCGAATAACTTAATCGTTGTTATTAGATTTATATTGTACATAGTATATTCTTAACAGACGAAAATAGCGATTTTTCGTTCAAAATATAACAGTTTGTTACCGAATCATTTAGAATTAATAATTTGAAGAAATCAATTCTGAATAATATTTCGCAATGATACAACTTTCAATACCTCGAAATAAAAAACTACTTGATCCAATTTAAAAAAAAAACGATAAAAGTTATCCCAGAAACTATAAAAGTTATTTAATTTTATTTCAACCATAATATTTAGTTATTTAATGGATTGAAAAATTTTTTTTTTAATTATTTCGTCGAATGAAGTTTGGTCCGGTAAATTTTTATTAGTATAAAAATGGTATAAAATATTCCATTTATTCATTATATAATGAATTCAACACTTTTCTCAGTCAATTGTGAGATTGTTTAATACTTTTGAAAAAAATTTGCTTTAAAATATCTAACTGCTCCTCCATCGAGTGTGTCTAGAAAACAAATGTTTAGTGTTGCAGGTAAAAATGCCGACAGTGTAAAGTATTATTTTTACATTACCTTATAAAATTTTTATATTTAGGTGATGAACTGAAATTGATGTGAATTAAACTAAAACAACCTAAATACCATTTTTAATATGAATGAAAAAAAAAAATTTTTTAATTCATTGATTATTCATTATTTTAGACCCTGCAAATATTCGGTACGGCTTCGGACGAAATGGGTCGAAGTTCGGTTTCGGTCCTAAAAGTTGGTATTCGGTCGTTCTTAGCTGATAAATGTTATGCAGGAGAAATATTTTTGCCGTTTCGAATAAGAATTATTTCCCAACGTTACGCCATGACAACACTTTTTGTTCAACGTTTATTTTTACGTTGTCTGATAACAGTTATCAGGCCATCGAAAAAACATTTATCATCTAATAACTGTTATGAAACGACTTTTCGTTAAATTTTTGAATTCCGCTAACATTTTCAATTTGTAAATTCGGCTCTATTTGGGCCTTTTTTTTAAAGTTTTCACAAATGTCAACCGTGATTAAAAAAAAAACATTGCCATCGAAGCTTTGATTTACACTTTAGAAAAAATATGTCCTACTAAAATTGTTTTAGATTAATATGTTATTTAAAAATGAGTATTAATTGCATTTTGATTTTTCGCACTTTTTTCACAAATAAACACTAAAAACCGTGGTACAAAATTTTGCACTCAATTTTCGATTATCAAATTAAAAAAAAAGCCGAAAGATTACTTAATATATTACTACAAACGTTGTATATTTTCTAAGATTACTCTTCATATTACGAAATAAATGTCAAAGGTTAGAAAACTTTATTAATTTACTAGCTGACCCGGCGAACTTCGTCCCGCCCAATTTTTAGTTGAAATAGTTAAAACGCTTTTTGAAATTATAGATGAAAATTTTCGTAGAGTTGATAATAAACACAAATTTTCATAAAATAGTTCATTTTTGATTTTATATTCAAGTTTTTAACAAATAAGTTAATTACAAAATTGTTAGTTGATAACATGTAACATTTAATTTTATAATCTTAGGATAGATAATTCTTAATTTTTAATAGTAGTATTTATTTTTTTGAATTATAAACATTTTAATTTAACTTAGCACTAATCGGTGCACAATATTTTTGGTTAACCTGTCTCGAGCTAAGACAAATAGATTTGATGGTTTTCCCACACGTGAGCATGCAACATATAATTGCCCATGGGAAAAACATGGATTATCCAAATCTAACCCACAAATGGGCATTGTTTGGCCTTGAGACTTATTTATGGACATGGCAAAAGCTAAACGAATAGGAAACTGTAGTCTTCTGAATGGTATCGTAGATTCTGACGGTATCAT
The DNA here is from genome assembly GCA_951828415.1 of Anomoia purmunda. Taxonomy (NCBI): domain Eukaryota; kingdom Metazoa; phylum Arthropoda; class Insecta; order Diptera; family Tephritidae; genus Anomoia; species Anomoia purmunda. The sequence continues at coordinate 25,113,178 of OX639996.1, read as the reverse complement.
TGGAATACGGGGCAACAGGACCACTTCTCCTTTAAACTTTCCAGTCAAAATGGTTGCTTCAAGAATATTCCCTGTTAACTTTTTGATGACCAAACGTGTACCGTTGCATAACCGAGGTGGATTCAAATTACGCAGATGAATAATAATTGAACCAATCTTCAACCGAAGAATATGTGGTGGCATTCCAGGTATATCTAGAGAGTTTAAAAATTCAGTTGGAAAATTTACACTTTCATTTTCATCAACAACAGTATCGATTGATTTAAAAGACATCAGATCGCCTGGCAACAACTGTTGTATCTGGAAGTTAATTTCGTCAACATCAACATTTTTGGCTGCCAAAATAGCCCGCCCACTGAGCCAGTTATGATCTAAATAATTATTTTGTATATCCGGGAAAATACTTTCAATTAATTCAATTTTTGTGTGAACAACAGTGCAGAAATTGTCTGGCAGTTTAATGCATTGCGTGTTTGGTTGCCGTTCTATTGTACCGTTCCCAATATCTAGCAATTGTTCCGAAAATATATGTGCTAATGGATCATTTAGTAAATGTACGCGCATGTTTATAGTCAATCGAAGTGTTTTAACATTTCTCCATAAAAATGATTGTTTTAAACATGCGTTAATCTCATCGGCGAAAGTAGAGCGAGGTATGACCGGCAACGTCTGTCGGAAATCACCAGATAGCAATATGACAGCACCTCCAAAAAGTTTATCATTGCCGTTCAAATCTTGCATAGTTCGGTGCAATGCCTCGAGTGAATATTTGTGAGCCATTGTGCACTCATCCCAAATAATGATTGAACTTCTTTGCAACACTGCAGCTATTGCGCTATTTTTTGTATGTTACATATTGCGTTTGGGTTGCTATGAATTTGTAATGGCAACTTGAATGCTGAATGTGCCGTTCGCCCACCATCTAGCATAGTAGCTGTAGTATTATTATTCTGCGTAATTTGAATCCACCTCGGTTATGCAACGGTACACGTTTGGTGATCAAAAAGTTAACAGGGAATATTCTTGAAGCAACCATTTTGACTGGAAAGTTTAAAGGAGAAGTGGTCCTGTTGCCCCGTATTCCAATGATACCGTCAGAATCTACGATACCATTCAGAAGACTACAGTTTCCTATTCGTTTAGCTTTTGCCATGTCCATAAATAAGTCTCAAGGCCAAACAATGTCCATTTGTGGGTTAGATTTGGATAATCCATGTTTCCCCATGGGCAATTATATGTTGCATGCTCACGTGTGGGAAAACCATCAAATCTATTTGTCTTAGCTCGAGACAGGTTAACCAAAAATATTGTGCACCGATTAGTGCTAAGTTAAATTAAAATGTTTATAATTCAAAAAAATAAATACTACTATTAAAAATTAAGAATTATCTATCCTAAGATTATAAAATTAAATGTTACATGTTATCAACTAACAATTTTGTAATTAACTTATTTGTTAAAAACTTGAATATAAAATCAAAAATGAACTATTTTATGAAAATGTGTGTTTATTATCAACTCTACGAAAGTTTTTATCTATAATTTCAAAAATTTTGACCTCAAGTTCAAATCTCAATCCCGTGGATTTTTATACCAGATATATAAGGTTTCCGTCTTTATTCATAAAAAATAATTTCACTGTAGTGAATAGTTTACTACAACACAGCAAATCTAAAAGTGAGGAAATGTTCATTCTGAGAATTCGAATGATTCAAACCGATTTATCGTTTAAGTTCAAAATTTTACAGTTTCATATGTACATACATATGTAGGTATGTATGTGGCATGTTAGCGTGTTGGAGAGCCATCTTCTTTATTTGTTTACACGCTACACAACAAAACAAAGAACGAACTTCGCCAAAAATATTTAAGTTCAAAAAGCGTTTTAACTATTTCAAATAAAAATTGGGCGGGACGAAGTTCGCCGGGTCAGCTAGTATAGCTCTAAATTTAACTCCAAATGTACATTTAGCCATACAAAATTTTATACCTAAATGCAACTAAATGAAATTTTTTTTTGAATTTAGGAAATACATGCAGAAATCAACTCTGCAATTTCCTAAATTCCTCTGAAATCTCCCAAATTCGAGGAAGATTTACTGGAAAAGAGTGGCAGCATTGCTTATTTGTCTGATCATACATACATAACTTTATTTATTTCACGGATTGTATGTGATTTTTTCTTAAATTTGGAATATTGGAAGTCATAGACTCGTATAACTTTACCACAAATAATATAAACTTCAAACAACGCATTTTCATTTAATGTTTTTAGCAAGTGGCAGCTTTTGTTATGACAGCCTAAATCCATGAACATTTACTGTTGAAATTGATAAAACACCGCCAGCTGCTAGAATCATAATAAATGTAGCGCCATCTACTGTAACATACCGCACTTACTCAATACCGCCAGCTGGTGGAATCACAATAACTGTAGCGCCATTTACTGTAGCGCACTTACTCATACCGCTGTTAGCGCCACCAACTGGTGGATAGCTCTTTGCTAATAATAAACAAATAATTTGCAATAAATAAATAATGCGACTATAAGGAGAGTTATAAACTATCCTATCTTTCAAGTTGGACCAAACTGCACACAGTGTTAAAAATTTCATTAAAATCGGTTCAGTAGTTTAGGAGTCCATCGAAATCAAACAACGTGACACGTGATTTTTATATATTAAGATATACATTTTTTTTTTTAAATTTTATTCTGTTCGCAAAGCCGACTACAGCTTTTGTTTAAGGTTTTTGTTTTTAGATTCTCTATGGTACTTACAATATTTTAGGTGTATCCTAATACTAACAGGGCTATAGTTTATTTATTGACGGATAATAAATATATTTACGAACCAAAACGACTCATATTTACAAGATAGGCAGGTCTGGGCCAATTAGGAAAGCAAAAGCAAAATGAAATGAGAGAATAAAAATGTTTAATTGTTGCATGGTTAATGGTTAATTTGTTGCAAGACACTTGGGAGGGATTCTAGAGGTTCTAAGCCCTCCAAAATATATCGACATAGTTGGAGGGAATGCCTCACATTAATCTTACTACCTCATTAGGCATCGCAGAGTAAGCGGCTAAATATTAGCTGATTTTGAATATAGCACGTATTGTAAATGTCTCCAGTAAAGTAAAAATTTCCAGAAAAGGTTAAACCTCTTCTAGCGATTATTATTTTTTTTATTGCACAAATCTTTCGGAATGTATATATGTATGTATGTATGTACGTGGGATATTAATGTGCGAATATCCAACAAGTGGCTGGCTGTGGGTCTAGGGGAAGTCAAAAACGTCACCTAGTCATTCATACGAGTCATTCAGTCGATTCAACGCTCAGTTGGTCTTAGTCAGATCGCTTCAGATGGTTGATTATAATATACATATGTATATAGATTTATATGTACATATGTACATTTGTATTTATGTATGTTTGTAATCTTTGCTGGTTTATTAGTTTGTTCTTTCTTATTTTAGATATGTATGTAGATACATATGTACATCATACTCGTACGTATGTATGTATGTATGTATGTATGTCTCTATGTAATTACATGTGTACTTTCATGCATTATCGTTTTTGTTTATTGTTGATTGTCCATATCAAGTCAAGTGCTATTGCTTATTTTTTTTTTATATTATTACTCCTCAACGATTACTGGTATATATTGAAAAAAAGAAGAGCTGCTAAAAAAAAGCAACGCATCAGCAACGCTCTGTAATCTCTATTGCAGTAGAATGAAGAAAATCTTCGGCAGACACGCCATTTGAGAGATATCCACTTACGTAGTTACATAAATAAGAAATAAGAGTCATCACATGCTTCCTGTTTCCTTTTCGCCATCATTCATTCTCATCATGCAAGTGCTCTACGAATTTGGCTTGAAGCAATTTTTTTTTTGACGTAATTGTATTTATGGTTTACTGACGTGATCTTCTTGATTGTGTTGTGTTTTGCAACTTAGGCGCTCATCATTCATTTGACTTTCAGCTGATTTAGAATTTCCGTGTTTTTTTGTTTTGGTTTTGCGTTTAATCTCATACAAGGGTTTAAAAACTTAAATTTTCAACCACTCAACGGACCGCTTTCGCTAAGTGATGGTCGACCTACCATTTTATCGAATTAACCATATGTAGATCTCCGAATAAGAATCTTATCTAATACTTTTACAGATTTTCATTCACTTACTTTTAAATTAAAATATATGTATATTCTATGTTGTTATTATTATCATTAACTATAAAATATATTTAAAAGATTTCAGACATTGCTATTATTAGTACTTCTTCTAGAGTAGATTTATGCATATTTTTTTAGGACCAAGGCTTTGAGATTTATGATTTTGAGGCCTATTTATTTATTTCAACTTAAGAATGTGAAAAAAACTGCGCTATTGTGACTGAGCTGGCAGAAAATACAATACATGGGAATTTTCAATTTAAAACCTAATCCGTTTATATATATAGAGTATTTATAAATATATTACTAAATCGAGAAACAATTTGCCATAAGCGATTTTTTCCGTTCTTAAATAGTACTAAACAAATCTCTTGTTTTAGTTTTTCCGTTCTTTTGCAAGTTGGTTTAAACAAAATGGACCCACTATCGAAAATTTTTCAGACAAAATAGATTAAAACGAAGTTCACCATTTTTTATTATTAATATTTTCGAAGAAATTTTTAAACAATTCATTGTATCAGTTCAAATTTTATTTACTTAAAACTGAGTCGAGGCCACTTAAAAAAAATTGTAAAAAAATATGTTACTGAATTTACTTCTACGTTTTAAAACCAAAATTATTTTTCATTTTACTGAATTCATTTGATTTTTCCGACCAGTCACTTTCTTAACAGTAGATAGTAACTCCTAGGGGCCTAGTATTGGTGCACTTGTTATCTATATACATACATACATATATAGTATATATGTATGTGTATATTAGAGACGGGAGCGGGACTAAATATTCACTTCCGATCTCGCTCATCCCGGCTTTCAATTATTAAGTCTCAAACCCGCCCATTTCGACATTTTTCAAATTTGTCACGCGGGTTCCGTCGGTCTCGTTATCTATCACCCGTAGGCTTGAATTAAATGGATTCGTATTTTTAATACTGAACACTTTTTTTGAAATTCAAAGAACTTTACCTTTATTTCAATTTTTGTTTACTTTTACTTATTTAAATTCTTATTTAAAAATATGATTTTTTTGAAGTTTTTTCATAGTAAACGTGGTCTTGTTTCTTCTAGAATTTTATTAACAGTGGAAACACTCACTCACTCGCTCACTCATGGCAGAGGGGGATAGAATATTAAGTATTTACTTTGCAGGTTGTCGAAGAATCTTATATTTTTCCAGAAACTTTATACCTGACCACAGATCCTCATATAATGCATTCCGCATTAGTGTCAGCTGCAAGGCTCCGAGATCTGGGCATGTAGATTGCAAGGATAAAAGGGCACAGTAGAGTAATTTCTCTCTTTTCTGCCACAATCAGGCACGGCAGCCAGAAATATAATTCAATAGGCATTTTGGTGTCCTAGTCCCATCGATATCTGAACGGGATAAAGAATTTGATATGCCAACCTGAGTCATCACATATAAACTGACGGTTCCAAGATGGAGCGAGATGTTGGAGCAGGGCTTTGTCAGACTTCTTGGGAGGGGGGAAATCTTACCGCCTGTCTCAATTTGCTGGCGTTTTTGAGGCAGAATTGTTTGCTATCGGTAAAGACTGTCGCGCATTAGAGCGTAATTGTATTGGTAATTTTAAAAATGATCGTGTAGGCAAAGCCTCAGGCAGCCGAACGGCCATATTGGCTCCGGCATCTTTCACAATAAAATCGAAGCTGGTTTAGCAATGCAGTACTCTAATGAATGAAATCTGCAAGCAGCTCTCAGTAGGTTTAATTTGGCTGCGCAACATAGCTTAAAACGAGGCAGCCGAGGCGAAAGATGGAAGGTAGGCCTTACGACGCGAGTCTCGTGGCCGTTCTCACGGTATACTGGCCGAATTTAATTCATGTCAAAAGACTTGGTATTGCCCATAAAATTGCCCATTGAAAATGGACAAGAGACAGTTGAGCACCTTCTGTGCAAATGTCCGGTTCTAATGAGGAAGCGTAAAACCACTCTGAGGGCGTTTGAATTTAATTCTCTGCAGCAACATTTTTAAATTTTGTCAACCGAAATGAAATCCTTCGCCGCCATTCTAACCTTACCTAACCAATAGATTATCTCATTCTTGTATACTCTAATTTCGTTATACTGAAAAATTTGACGTTATAGCTATCCCATTTTGCTTTGCTGTTCGTTTTCATCTCAAAATAACAAAAAAAGGCTCATTTCATACATAATTTTTTAGGTAGATTTTCGGAATTTTTGGAATTTGATGATTTTATTGGGAGTGTCTCGAGAGAAGTTTTTGTTTCGTACCGCCCGCAAATTTATGAAGACCTTCCCGAACCATCATCGTGGATATCAAACAAAAAAGGGTCGTTAACATGGGTTTTCTAAAATGTAGATAATACATATGTATTTAAATTTCAGTAATATCACACCAAAATTGAGGATTTCCCTTTTTATCAATAAAACCACTTAGTTTTGTGTTTTGCCGGCTCGAGGTCAAGGGGATGTTGGTATGACTAAAAACAATTGATTTACTAATTTTTCCTTCCAATATATTTCGGTTACACTATGGTAACCGTCTTTAGGGCAAATGATTTTACACGTCCGCAAAACACAAAATTAAAATTGGAAAGGTCGCGAAAAAAGCATTATTATTTAAAACAATTTAGGCGGAAAAAGTTCAATATAATAAATATGGCACTGAATTCAGACATAATCTTCAAGAAAAATCGGATATACGATCAAACAAAATTAAATATTACTGAATATAAAAGAAAAATCAAAAATCCTTTTTAGTGAGGAGTAAGGTATACTTGTTTGCGCGTGTTATTAATACAAATTTCTATATATTCTGCGAAACTTACATACATAGATACTCCTATACAAATAAGATAAATTACATTTTTTTTATCTAAAATAAGTTTTAAAACAATTTTCTTTATTCTTTTCAGATGTTTTAACAATAACAAAATAATTAAAATGTAGAGAGATAAACAGAGCAACAGATCGCACGGCAGTCTGACATTTTAATTAAAAGAGTGCTCCGATTAACTGGTAATGTGATCATGAAATAGCTACAATGACGAAGATAAAGCAACAATGTAACAATTTGTTGTATTTTTAGAAGCGTATTTGTGAGTATATTAACTGATTAAGATATGACTTTTTTCAGTGCAAAGTCAAAAAAAACAGAAGCAGATTGTGCAATAATGTGAATAGTGAGTCAGTTAGATTGTGATTGTGAGGTAAGCTCATTATTAATCGGCTTTATTTTGTATAGTGGCATGTGTAATAATAATAATAATAATAAATTGCCGCTTACATTATATATGTAGCTCTTAGTGTGGCCGAAAATCTAGAATTTATGGCGCGCATCTTAATGTTGTTACATAAATTGATCGGCCTACAGTTTTACCCCGACTCCGAGCGAAGTTTTTGTCATGACAGAAATACACGCGGAGGTTTGCCGTTGTTAGCCGAGGGGCGAACGCTACTAGAAAAAAATATTTTAACCCGGAACATACCGAATAAAGCGCGCAGACGCTACACCCTCGGTTATCGCGGCCGCTGTCTCAGCCTCTAACTATTTAGAAAAACTGTTACTATCAATTCGACTTTCGTAAAGTGTTACTCAAATCCAGGACAGGATTCAGGGGTGTAGTGGTGGATCTGAGCCACAAATAAGTGAAGGTCGATATTTTTAAGATAGACTGAACAGTTTTAATTCAATAACACAAATTTTTAATCGAGAAAGATTATTAATGGCCAATGACCCGGAGTAAATCACTCTCTACACTAAGCAGTGGAAAAGTTGAAGATGGGTTTTATGTAAGTTTCTTTTATCTCATCAGACTCAAGTAGGCACGCAAAGCAATTTCTGCATTCCGAAACATGAGTGATACATAATTGTTATTTGCCAAGGTGGCATGTTAAAAAATTTATTTCGCTTGATCTTCTGCTGATTATTTTTATACAAACTAATTAATGACGGATAGATAGTGGCATTAGTCTCGCGATTCCTAAATGTGGTCCTGTTCAAATCACCATATTTCAAGGTAGAGTCGTCCATATGTTAAATCCGTGCATTCGAAATATTTCACAACGAGCATTTTGATCATAAAGGGTGAACACACCAAAACTGCGACGCTTAGGAATTACTACCAGCAGAAAAAACTAGATGGCTTGGAAATCAGATGTGTTTTAATTACAATACTTTACGGTTAACACATAATTAATGTACTAAAATATTAGTTGTTATTTGCTTAATAAGCAAGCGATCGAACTTTTCGTCGCACACGCGTCATCATCTTTTGCCCAATTGCATCGTCGAATTTGCGCGATGCCCACAACCACTTTTTTTGCATTCTCCAATATCTTTTACCACACCAACTGTCTTCTTCAATATTCCTTTCACGATTGCCAAATAATTCTAAATTCGGACGCAGCTCTGGGCTATTTGGTGGATTGCAGTCGCGAGTTACAAAACCGATGTTATTTTCTTTGTACCACTGCAATGGCATAGTGGCAGCTTTCCAGATTCGACCAGAACAGTGGTCTGCTACCATGGCTGTTAATATGATAAAAGGGCTGCTTTTATGGCCACAGAAACAATTGGCTTGCCAAACCATGTACTTATATTTTTTTGGGAACTTGAACTTCATTTTCAATTTACAGCCTTGAGGAACATCTTGACGGCTTGCAACAGTAGAAAAATTTTGACCAGCAATATATTTGAAAATTTGAAAGCAGCAGGTTTCGTCGTCCATAACAATGCATTTGTATTTTGTGATTTGCGTCTTGACTTGGTGCTGTTTGAGCTTTGAGACTTCTCAATGAAGCTTGTCGCTTTACTTTTTGTGTAAAAGACCGCGATTTATGGACGAATTTTGCAACGATCGCGCCGAAACCTTCGGATTTTGCGATGCCTAGCGCATCGGGTGAAAAGACCTAGTGGCGGCCCCTCATTACTGGCGAGATGTTGGCCCTGGGCGGGCGAGGCCCAGTCCAGTTTGTCTTTATGTATCGCGGACGGAACGCCTGATTTTTATGATCGGAGAGTCCGTGTTTCCGATCCATATTTCCGCCCTCATTACTTTGCAAAAAAAGTAGGCGGAAAGACTTACATAGTTTCCGCTCCGCACTGGGGTTAGCTGTTGAGCATGGTCGGAGAGGCCAAGCACCCAATCCTTGCTCATAATGTATCACGCGTACTGGATCTACTGCTCGTCTTTTAAAGCTGGAAAAGTTGTCACAGCATTTTACCTATGGCAGTAGTTCGATAAAACACTTTAAACCCTTGTAAAATATATTTGTTACTTATCCACCTCAGTTCTAAAAAGCGGGATTCTAAGGCTATTATTTTCCCTGAGTAAGCATGAGTGTAAGGTCGAGCTTTTGAAAATGACAATGTTCTTACAAAACCATCGTTACGATATATTTTCTTCTCGTGTCAATGCTAACGTCCGCAAGTCTTTGGAATTCAGTCAAATATGTATGTATGTGTGTTCATATGTACTTGATTTGGATGACATTTTATCCAGCTTTCATAGCAACAAACGTTGTGCTTGATCAAGCATAACCAAATATTCTACAGATTGTTTGTAAATACAATACATAGTAGCCGTTTCTGAATCGTTCAGATGTTTTCAATTTACATATGTACATACGTATGTACATATTCAGTACCTCTCAATTCGATGTGTGGTAGTTACGGAAAGGTATGTACATACATACATATATAGGGTTTTTCAATAGGAACGCTAATAGGAAATATTCTAACTGGGCCATTTCGTGAGATAACACGTTAACCAAACTTGGTTTTCAATAAATCGATTGTGACATTCGCTGTGTGGCTTGTGGCGCCGTCCTGTTGGAACCACATATTGCCCAAGTCCATATCATCCAATTCGGACCAAAAAGATTCGGTTATCATTGAGCGGTAGCGATTCCCATTTACAGTAACGTGGCGGTCGTGATCGTCACGGAAGAAGTACGGCCCAATGACGCCGCCGGCCCATAAACCGCACCAAACCGTAATTTTTTTGGAATACAATGTTGACTCATGGAGTACGTATGAATTACTGCCTGTCCAATAACGCATATTTTGCTTATTGCCGAAGCCATTCAGCCAGAAATGACGACGACCATAAATTGGACGTAGCGCTCTTAAAGTTGAGGTCATTGACTCCGAATTTCGGTAATAAATTTTAATAATTTCGACTCGTTGTTGGACCGTATATCTTTCGATGATGAAATGGCAAACCTTACTGAAGAGAAATGTCAAAAGAGCGGGAAAAATATGTCGTCGTTTGCTGTCACTATCGGTCTACTTTTGTGCGTCCCTATGGAAAACCCCGTTACGATATCAGACTTTTGGGCTAAGCTAAAGCTAAATAGAATGAACATTCAGGCTTTTCTACATACTACATAAAATTAGGCTAAATGCTATTTAAAGGTGTACAAGTAGAACGCATCATAATACTAGCTGAGCATGATTTTCAAAGTTCACGGTATTCAGGTTAAGTAGATTATTTGTGTATTTTTTTTTGTAATGTTATTATCATTCATCACAAGCAAGCTTCATTACTTTTATAGGTTACTAGAACGAAAATGTGAATACACTAAAAAATGTGGAATACACTAAAATATTTAGGCTTTTATATGTATAGGTAAATAAGTTACTATAATTATGTTTGTACGAGTAGGTATGTATAAACACACTGAAATAGCTCAAACGCTCAATTTCATTGGCAAATCTTTTTCCATGAATTTTTCTCTCATCTAGGGACTTCTTCTTTGCCAACGTTAAGAGTGATTACAGATTTATTAAATGATGCAGCTATAAATTTTTTTTTGCATCTACACTTGCGGTCTATATATAACTATATAACTGTAAATTTGAAAAAATTTCTACTAGATCTAGTAAGCAGTGAGAAATAAATTATTTTTTATAAAACCGCGTTGCACACTGTTCAGTTATAGTCGTGTTTTGGTTGTGTATTTGAAAAGTTGTGCAAAATGCCAAAAAATCGGAAGAAATTAACGTGTGATCAAAAAATTCGCATATTTGCATTAGATGAAGAAAAGTGATCTTCTCGGCAAATAGCAGCTGTTCGTCTTTTACAAAAAAAAAAGAAGAGAATAGTGATGTGTCCTCGAAAGTAAACTGAGAGAACAAACAACATACTGCGGCCGATAAGTTTAAGCGACCGCTTTAAAAGTGCACTTTCTTTCTAGAGGATTTAAGTGTCGAAACCATATGCCGACGGCTTAGAGATGTGCCTGCCAAAAAGCCACTATTCAAACAAAAATTAAGGCCTCTTAGGCTAAAAAGTACCAAAAATTGGAATCAAAATGATTGGCATGGCAACAGATTATGTGGTCTGACAAAAGCAAACTTAATTTGCTAAGGTCACAAAATCTGCTTTACGTGCGCCGTTCAGGTGGTGAGAGGTTCCAGGATAATTGTGTAGTAAAGAAAGTTAAGTTTTCTCAAAGTCAAATGATTTGGGGCTGCTTTTCCTACCATATTTTGGGGCCTTTACATCTTATCGATGGAATAATGAATGCACAAAAATATGCGGCAGTGGTTAACAAGTTTTTAGTAACCGCAATTGAAGGGCATTATTCATATACAGATCGCCTAATCTTCCAGGATGACTCAGCGCCATGCCATCGTGCAAAATGGGTACTTTTTGATTGGAAACAAATCTTGTATAAACATCTATACAATATTGATGTATATGATCCTATTCAGCTCGAATTTTTATTTTTAGTTGGCCAATACATTTAACGATCTGGGGATTCAACGCTTGGATTGGCCTGGAAACTCGCCAGATTTAAACTCTATTGAAGACTTATGTCACATAATGAAGTGTGAAGTTGCTAAACAGCAGCCAACAAATAAAAGTCAATTGATAAAGATTTTAGAACTGGTTTGGTATGGTCCCGTTATATGGAAATCAATTGAGGTCCAAGTGAATTTCATGCCTTCAAGAACTAAGGCAATTATTGAGGCTAAAGGAGCAATGACTCGTTATTAGGAAAACCTATTGTGAAGTCTATATTTCTACCGTTAGTGGTGAAAATGATTTAGTCACTTTAAGTTAACTTCACATTGTTTTCTTTTAATTAATCATGCATATCATCGAATGTACATTATTGCTAATTTTTTTTTTAATTAATTGGCTTTTCCTTATAAAACCCATTTTCAAGGAAAATTTTTGTGGATAACTAATTTACACTATGTTGCCAAACAAGTAAAAATGCCCCTAATATTCTAACTTTATAAAGAAATTGCTCATATGTTCTTATTTCAATTATATTTGGTGGTGCGTTATTATTGACCGCAAGTGTACATAGGTTAGGTTCTTTTAACCAAATATATATTTCTCCTCACGGTTTGTTATAAAAGTTTTGTCAAGCGTTTGAAGTCTACTCCTTAATGTCGGATAGTGCCAAAAAAAAGTGTTGTTAATATCCTGAGAGACGTGTAGCTGGCTGTTGTATAGAAGGAGATCTTGTTCCAGCGTAAGTTATGATTTTCTATACTTAGATTAATTTTTTTTCCTGGAAATAGGTGGAGTTCAATGGATCTTTCCTTACCTAATCATTAGCTTTCACTCTACCTTCAAAGTTTCGGGGTACTATGTCTATACAATTAAGCCGATCGGAGCTTTTATTATAGATGAGAAGTCTCATGATCCATCTAACGGTTCATTTTTATTTCTTACTGAAGAGCCCTACCAAGTCTATAAATCACGTCTCACCCAAGATTTATGTATGCATTTTAATTAGGTAGAATCAGATAAGGATTGCTCTGCTTCTTTTCACCTCTTGGCTTAAATTGTTAATTTCGAAACACTCTTACCGACGACTGACAACCAACTGTCATACATTTTTGGTGAGAAGGAATGATTTTAATAATACTATACTTTTATTTTAAGAGTTTGAAATCATTTTCGATAAAAAGGAACAATGAATTAAGGAAGCAAAATTTATATTTTTAAAACGGTTTCCCTCACTTTTAAAGGATAGACGTTTTTTTTTTGGCCCTGCACGGTTTTTAAATACACCCTTATTGACAATTTTATGTCTTGAAATGTCAAAAAATGTCAAAATGTAAAATCTCCATCAATTATTTTGAAATTTGGATGAAAAGTTATTTAATTCTATTAAAGATTCATAAAAAAAAAATATTGATTAAAATTTAGTATGGAGCAAATGAACTGTCAAAACTTGTCAATAAGTCCTCATTTCTTATGGTACGCTACATCACACCTTTTAAAAACTACACTGTTTAGGAAAATAGCCGTTTTCTTAACCCGGTCATTAATAAAAATTCATAGGAATTTAGAGACTTTAACGTCTTCCATTTGCTTTTATGATTTTAGCTGTGTATAGGAGGTGAGTGACATAGCTGAGTGTGCACGACCAGTTTCAAAATTTTTTGTAATCCCCTCAGAAAGATAACTTGATCGGATAACTACTTCTATTTTTTGCGGCGCTTTATACTAAGCTCGTTCACTGGGCGTCGTTCTCAAAGGAATAAACATTAAATAAAAAATACTTAGAGCTTATTCCCTCGTAAGTGCTAGTCGCCTACTGTTCCTTGGTTCACCAACGTTGCAAAGCAATCTGTTTAAGGGCAGTGTGTGTATTATGGAGGCTTTGTGAGCACCTATTGTCGATTATTACGCCAAAGTGGCATATCTATCTTGCTGACCCGCATACATAAATGCAAAATGTAAATACGAAATAGTTGTTTTTATTAAAATTTGTATTTAGACCAGAGATTATTTGACCGTTGAGTTTTTAGAAAAAGTCATACTTATTTTGAAAGGGTTTATTCAAGTCTTTTGATAATGTGGGACCGTGTTAATAGCAAAATGCAACCCTGCAAGCAAATCCTGACACTGGACGAAACTTAACCCACGCGGACGATGAAAGGGACTCAATCAACTGGAATGAATGAATTTGCGGAAAAGCTGACGAGTCAGTTAGTGACGAACCTCCATAAACTCCGGACCCTCACGAAATACTCGCTTCTTAATACTACAATAATGATTATTAGTCAGACAAATATTTTAAATTGTATTTATGTATTTATTATTTTGAAACTTATATTTATTATAAATGGCTTTTCATAATAATTTTTCAGTGAAAACAATTTTTTAAATCAACAATAACTATTATCAACCGTAATGTAAGCCTTTCCATAATAATTATCAGCGAGATAATTTTTTTTCGTCTTTCAAGACTTTTATTTTTTAGACTAACATATATTATAAAAGTCTTTGCATAATAATTATGAGTAAGGCAACTGTTAACTGTTAAGCCTGGCAAAACGGAACTTTTTCGGGGCCCAAAACAGTCCCGAACTAGTCCAGACGTTATCAAGAACTGGTCCCGTGATAATTGCGGTGTTGTCCCGAATCAGGCCCGAACTAATTCCAAAAAAAGTCACGTATTTGAAGACTTAAAAATTATTATTATCTGTCCTATAATTGTAATGAGAAGACTTTTATAATATAAACCTCAAAAGAAATATATAAGTCTCAAAATAAAATTCTCTGAAAACATAAAATTTTTTATCTCGCTGATAACTATTACGAGAAGACTTTTACAAGATATGTAACTCTTAGTATGGTAGTTATAGATTACTCAAAAAATTTGTATCTTACTATAATAATTATTGATTAACTTTTACTCCTTTCACTTATAATAGTTGCATATGTACATATGTCTCTGATTTTGACCGTTTTCAAAAAACTCACTTACGTCAATAGCAACCTTGACTTTACGATTAATAAAGCTTTGGAGGCTCTACTATATTGGCTCAGTACTTTCGTTATCATTAAGAATTATTCCGGCTGGACAATGACACTGAAATTATTGTAATTATTATAAGGTCTAAGTACACAAATTTTGAAGTTACATATGTATGTATGTAGGTGCAAACATTATATGCACCTACTCCCCCCGACTCGCTTCAACCCACCACCACCACCACCTGGTACGTACATACAAAGTGTAAATTACTGTTTACTGTTTGCTTTTCTCAACGCTACTGTTAATGCAAAAACAGAAAAAACAAAAAAACAGAAAAAAAGCAATGAATATGATGAACAGGCAAATATGTAAGTAGTAGCAAAAAAAAAAAAAAAACAAAAGCACAAACCATATCGCATGATGTTAAAAGAAAAAAAAATAAGAGAAAAATCACAGAAACAGCGAAAATAACCGAAATGAGAAAGTAACTTTATTTTTTGTTTTGTTTTTACTAAGTACTATGACTGTTTGCTGTGGCTACTGTAGATACGCGGTACGAATCGGCGGCTGCAAACAACAAAAAAAATAAAAAACAAGCAAACCCTACCAAAGAAAATACAATGAAACGAGATTTCAGAACAGAAACAAATGCAAGCAATGAAGCAAAAATGCACAATCGAGCCTACAAACAAACTTTTATATACATACATACATTCAAACATATGTACACATATGTATATATATTTATGTAAATATGTACATATATATGCATATGTATATAGCTTTGTAAATGAAATGTTGAAAACCGAAACAAGTAGGCTCCAACTACATTTGTACGAATAACAAAAATCGCGCCGAATGCGGCAACGCTGCGGGCGGATCGAGTGTGTTGCAGCGTTGCTGATGTGCTGGCGCGACGGCCTCAATGGCACCCTTCTTGGCATGACTTGGCTCCATCGATGCCTCGCGCCGTTTCCAATGCCGAATCGCCAGTTCGGCGTCTGGCCGCCAGCATGCCTGCTTGATTGCTTCGGCGATGCTTGGTAGGCTGGCTGGCTGGATGGCTGGCTGGCTGGCTGGCTGTTTGTTTGTTTGTTTGTCTGCTGTTGATGGTGCTGCTGCTGCCAGCTGCCTGGCTGTGAGCCGCTGGATTGCCATCTCCTCCAGCAGCAGTCAACGACCAACAATCACAACAACAGAAACAACTATAAAACGTCAGCTACATATATGAAAAGCACAAAAAGCGAGTATATCAAAAGCAACAACAACAAAAAATCTATATACATAAGTGTGTGTACAGTGAAGCAAAACAGAAACTGGACGATAACGACAACAACAACAACAACTGCAACAACAACAAAAGTTAAAGGGAAAGAAATTGTCGAGAGTGAACAAAATACAAAAAACAAAAAACAAAAAAAAAAACAAAATAACGAAAAACTAAAAGCGAATAAAATCGTAAACAGATCATCGAACTCGAAATGTGGCGTTTCGCGTTTATTCGTCGTTTTGTTTGGTTCGTTGTTGTTCACTTGGTACGCTTTCATTTATTACGCGTATGTGATGTACACATAGGCCCATATACATACATACATACAAACATACATTCATAACATACCAGCTTGTTTATTTTTCCAGCACACATCCATATCTACCAACATATGTATGTATGTATATAAATACCATATACACTTAGCCGACTCTTGATGCGGGACTCAGCGCTGTGTAAAGTGAAAGAGGTGAAATGAAGTGCCCATATTGTGGAGCTTCATTGTTTACTGGTTTTATGTTTTTGTTTTTATCGTTGTGTTTTTTTTTTTTTTACTTTTCCTAGATTAAACCGCCACGCAACGCAGCGCAATGTACTGTGCCGCCTGGAAAATCTTTGCGCCAGAGCATTCGCCACTCTCAGCATTCCCACTTGTTCTTCAAAAAAAATTTTTGTTTTCTGCTTTTCTTTTTTGTTTTTTTTCGTTTTGCTGTTACTGTCGCTATCAGCAAAACGCTCAGCCACTGCGCGCGTATTTTAACAAATGTCATATCTGTTTGTAGATAGTAAGTGAAATTCGCTTGGTGTATTTCATGCGATTCGATTCATTGCAATATTGAATCTTTTGATTACTGCGTTTACCCAAGCAGAGATACATACATATGTACATATTTGCCCTTTACGAGTACGAACGTCCTCCAGCAAACGGTAACTACGTGCAAAAGTTGACGTCCAATCGATGAGAGTAGGAATGTAAATCAAAAAGGCGAAATGCTTACATATGCCCTTTTATGTGTCAAAAAAAAAATCAGTATCTATCTAGTACTAATGCTTGCTTTTGGTTTGGTTAAATATTTGGTGACAAAATGTCCACATGCTTCTATTTTATAATTTTGCATTGGCGTCAAATTGAAATGTGTATATCAAATTGTTTGGTGTTTTATTTTAACAAACAACATTTGACATCAAATTTGACCTAATGAAAACCAAGCATAAGCCTCTTCTCAGAAACTACATTCCATAGATGCTTCTAATTCACTGCTCTTACTTGTCGTCGTCGTCGTGTTTACAATGTGAGAGATGCTTGCTACGACTCAATAATGATTTGACAGAGATCAGAAATCGCATGGGGTTCCATATGGTCGAGCCGGGTTTCTCTACTCTTCCCTCAGCTCCTAATCTCACACACTCGGCCGCTCCCTCGTTTCACGAGACGCCACTGTGCCCCGATACCTACTATATGTTGAGGGTGTGTTAATTGCGTAAGATTCCCAGTAACTTCTGGCGGGGAACTGAATGATGATCTTGTGGCAAAAGTCGACCTCCGCGATTTGGTAGTGACATATTTCGTGTTTCATCCGACTTTGATCCAGTTCCTTGGTCCAAGGCTGTTTTTGGGTGCCGAGTATCTCAAATAAATGTCTATGGGTGGTAACTCCAGGAGTGTTTCCAGCGAAGCTTGAGGAGTCGAATATATTGCCCCCGTTACATATAGACATGATATCCACCTCCCACCGACCTAGCGTTGCACAGGTTAGAATGGGCCTTAGGTTAGGTTAGAATGACGGTGAAGGAGCTCAACACCCAGGTAGCAACTGAGTGCCGTTTTGCTACCATAGAACCCCGGATTATTTCGCTTTAAAACCAACTAACGCGGTTGATAAATGTCGGAGTGACTTTGCGTTTTCTCATTAGATCCGGATATCTGCACAGAAGGTGCACTGCTCTCTCTTGTTCATTTTCATCTGGCCCTTACAACCGCAGTATATATCCACGGTACTTGTATAATGTGCGTTCACAAACTTCTGCCTTTCCCAATTAAACTCTTGCTGGAGTAGAGCGCGTTAAGCGCCATTCTTTTCCGCTCTTCGGTGTTTCTGTTTCAGGTAAATTTGGTTCCACTATTTGATGGAGTTATACTATTGTCCCCTTCAATAGTGTTTTATGAAAAAGACTAGCCAGGCTAGCTAGGTGTTTTGCACATGCAACGCCTTTAAGGGCTTTGGGTATACGGAGAAGTAGGGTAACTAGCGTACAGTGAATAAATTAAGAAATGTTTTACCTGACTATGTCTAGAAATATAATATAAATGGCCATTGTATTCTCTTTTCTATTCTTTCTTTCCTAAAGCCTACTCTAATCTAGTGCTTCATCTCCGCTATGGAAAGGATTTTAATGATCCGCAAAGCAGAAAAATTTTATTTAATTTTTCAGTACAATAAAAACTTGTATATACTTCATTAATTTGGAAACCGATGTAATTAACCTTTTCCTATTGAAGCGAAAGAATGCAGCGAAGTTTTATTAGCTTTATTCTCAAACCACTAAATTTCACTGAACTATCGCCCATTAAATGCCGCTGCTGTGCACAATTGAGATAACACAGGGTGTATTTGAGTGAATTTGACAGAATCAACAGTTAGTTGACGTCACATTGGTGCAATCGAGTGGCGATCGCTGTCAGAAAAAAATTCTCTATAGTTTTTAGTGATGTTACTTGCCCCGGTCGAGATTTAACCTCCACACAAGCTACACATCTGGCCATAGCGGCCTGACTTGTGAAATAACTCTTAATGGCAATGGTTGCTGAAGTTCAGTGATCGTCCAGTATACCGAATGTCTATACAACGAACGCTCAAAACAACAATAGTTTTTTTTCTGAAAACCTAAAAACAAAAAGAAATGTCTTGCGATGGCACAGACATAATGAGGGACTTAAAGCGATCTTTACTGCGTTCACAGGAGCCTTTACTGCTCTTGATGTCCACCCATGGATGTCGAGCCGGAGGTTCATCAGCGTTCATACTACATACAACAAAGCAGTAGCTATATTTTTATAACACGGTGTACTGAATGCAGATGGTGATGTCTTCTTTTTTGGGTTTACCAACTTTGCCAATTCTCAATTGCAACTACACAGAGCTTTTTTTTTACAGATGGGATCAAAGAGAACCTTTTTTTTTTTGTATTTTGCAGATTTATTCATTATATATTTGCCTTTAATTGATTTTTCTAAATAATTAAAACACGTCGCTCATTGAAATATTGGAAGTTATTCATTCGCGGGAAGGCGCAATCTCGTATTATATGGTTCTTTTTGGCAGTTAATTCTTCAATCCATCTACTTCGGCATCCGTTGCTCAGTCAAACACGGCCATAGATCTTTCGTTAATTATTAATCTTGAATTTTTTTAAGTGTGGTACTCCGTTCTTAGCTGTGAAATTTCGCCGAAACATCATTCGAAAATTTGACGGCTACCAAAATTATTGAAGCGCCTAAAAGATGCCATGCATCTAGCACGGCATATGGATTTTGACAGCGCATTTCACGCGAAACAAGATCATGCGATCCTATCCGAGGCAGTCCTGATAAGTCTAATATGTAAGTTGGTTGATGGATGGACTTGGGCTGTGGTTTTTCCATCGACCACGGCTTACCTCACCTCTGAAGTATTATATGTAGTTGTGTTCTCCTTGGGTTTTGGCCGAATTCTATAGCGGATTCTGTATTTTTCAAAGTTATCACTCTTTTTGCCATTTAAATGCTGTAAGAAGTTCTTCCTCTATATCTCAAGTCGGCTCTGCAAATCAAATACAATACGATGCACTTACAATGTTCTTTGAGTGTTAGCTCTATTTCAGGGCAGGTATCTAATATATAGTTGGTTTTTGGTATTTTGCTGTGCATGGATGAGATCAGACTCAATATCAGGAAAATGTCGACACAGCAGTGGCTTTTCAATGCAACGAGATAGTTAGTCTGCCTTATCACTGTTGATCTCTCTGAAGCTTGATCCCAAACTGATCTTGTATTTACGCAATGCTGAATTTTTACTGATTGATGAAAAACCGTAGTACGTAGAATATAACAGTGGCAAGGTTTTCTTACTGTCTTACTGGGAGCTAGACTAATTCACATTCTTCAATCATTTCGTTACTTTCACCCTAGCTTGACTGTCATGGATTTAGTCCATTGGTAAAAATAAGAAATATTTCCCATAAATCGCATGCAAGTCCAGTGCCCTTTCACTTACGACCGTTGAAGCCAGCGTCAAATGTAGGTGATAGCAGGTTTAGGCCATGGTTATTTGAACGAAACTTTGCCTGGCGAAAACTATGAGTGCTTACTCTGTTTGGCATAAGGTGATTATGCTCGTACTCAGTTTGTTAAGGTGTTGCCCATCTCACAGGACTATCTTAGCGATAACCTCTGGTACATAAATGAAACCACACATATTAAGAGAGATTAACTGCTTCAGACTTCCCATGTATAGAACGGAAGTAAATAGATAAAAGAAATACATATATATCTTCGAAGGCTAAAAGTGTTTCAATGAACTACCATCGGCTTTAAAAGTATAGTCCTCTTTAAGAGACAGCTGCACGAATATTTTGGAACGCAACCTATTAGCTAGCATATTGAGATTCAACAGTGCGGTGTGAGAATTGGCCTTTCCAATTGCCACGTTATCGTAACTGGTTGGATCGGAAGTTAAATTTAATAATTAATAATAAGTGATATATGCACATATCTTGTGCAATATATAAATTTTGCAGACTGTAAAAAATAAAATAAAAATAAATCAATATTTCAAGCTTTGAGAAAATTAAAAAAAAAATGTTATCAAAATTTCAAACTTTTGAAATTGTTTGTTAACTTTTCACAAGAACCGTAACAGTTATAACTTTTATTAAAAGAAATACTTTTGAAGTGAAACTTCTTTGCGCTTGTTGGGCTGTAATTCCAATATCGAATGAAACGAAAAAGCGACAGGAAAAGGGAAGGGATGACGCGCGTGGTGGGGCAGTCGGACGGAAGGAGACATGGGAGAGAAACGAAAATGCGACAGATTCGAAGCAGGAAAAAACGAGAGAGGGTTAGTAAAGCGGACAGAGTGTGGCAATGATTGTTCTCTACATCACTCCGAACCAGAGAATTAACGATATAATAAAATTCATACATAGAGCATTATTGGCATATACTCCCTCTGGTGCAGCAGAATTAGGAGAAGATTTGCACACTATGCCAAAGATTTTAAGCGGTGATTTAAATGTCAATTTTGCATTGGAAGAAGCTCAACCACTTGTACAATTTTTAGAAAGTAAATTTAATTTAAAAATTAATAATAATCCCAAAGACTCAACAACCAGATCTGGCACGACAATAGATGCAATTTTCTCAAGATATTAAAATAATTTACAATCACGAGTTTTCATTTCATATTTTTCATACCACAAACCAATTGTATCTTTTTTTTGAACATGAAAGTATGGAAGTGAATGAATAGTTTTTTTTATAAATGGAGGCGAAAACATCATTTATATTTTTTCATTAACCTAACACCCTTAAGAATTCCAGAATAATGAATAGTGGCTTTTGTTATCGGGGAAATATTTCTATCTCATAAAACTTGCTGGCTAGGGTGAGTATTTTCATTTCAAATGCCCATCGAGATCCATGAAGTTTCACTTCTATCGCCTAGCTTTCTAGGCTGACAATTTTTTAGTTAATATTTCTTGAGTTTTATTTAACGCTTATAAAATAATCTCTAATTTTTAAGTTTTAATTTTTGCTCATAAAATACTCGCTATTCTTAAGTTTTTTGTTGCTGTTTTTTCTCAGAAAGTAATCTTTATTTGGTGAGTTTTACTTTTTGCTCAAAAAATAAAACTTAATTTGTGTGAAAAAAACCCAACAAATGAAAGACAGGATATAACGACTATTTTATGAGCAACAAATCAAACTCGAGAGATGACGATTATTTTTTAAGCACAAAAAAATACTCAAAAAATAACGATAAAACTCAAACAATAAAAATCAATGACGCCGAAGGTAGTTCTTTTTACAAGGAGTATGTTGCTTTCCGTATAATTTTTTTGGGTTGAAATTTTGGCAATCGTGCTACAATTATTTTGAACCTAATTGTACTTATTCATTATGCATATGTAGCTTTGTATGTACACAATCATACATACATATGTACATACATACATGCATAAGTACATATATACATACATATGGGGATAAGAGTTTATACTCAAAATTCTACAGTGCTGCACTAAACTGCACACAATATTTACATATGTATGTCCGTAAACTTGCAACTACGCGTGCAACATACCAAAATACACACGTATGTATGTATGTATGTTTATACTTATCTATATACATATGTATGTACATACATACGGGCAATCTACGTAAATGCCTAACTATGCATGTATGTGTGTTCATGTATGTATGTACATATGTATGTATGTGTGTGAGCTTGGCTATAGTTTTGTGTGTAGCAGCATGCGACAATCACCTGCTGTGGTGGTGGCCAGTTGCCAACAACGGAAAACACTTGTCCACTGGACATTGTTTCTTGGCAATTCCGTTGCTTGGCAGACTTTTGCCCTGTTGCATCCACCACAAGAACGCAGCAGCTCGAGCAGCAAAAGCTAAAAGCAACTCTCAATAGTACAAAAACAAATCCAAAGATATAGCACATACATATGTACATACAAAGTGAAACAGAAGGAAAATGAAAAAAATAAAAAAACAACAAAAGAAAAAAATCGAAAAAATTGAAGAAAAATGAGATACAACAGCAACGCAACCAACCCGCGGTTACTCATACGCGCTGTGCATATTCACACAAATACCTAGTTAGTTAGGGTAGTATGGGTTCACGTATGCATGTGTGTGTGTGTGTGTGTGTACAATATGCATGCAACTGTATCTACATACATACATACATTAACAAACATACATACATATTACACATATGAGTGTCGTAAAATGTGGCGTTACGTGCTGCCAACAATTCCACTCTGCATGCGTCAGCGATAAGTACAAACATCCATACACATACACATACACATACATACACCAACCCATACATGCGCGTCGCGCTACTCAACGCGCAATGCCAATCGCCTACTGCTCCACCGCATCGACCCACAAACTAGCGCTTGCTCTCTCTCTCTCTCTCTCTCTCATTCTCGGGCTCTCAAGCCAGTGCTCTCTATTTGCGGCGCTATGCCACTGCCGCGTCGACGTATGCGCCGCAGCCGCATCGGTATTCAACTGCTTGTTTACTCATGGCAATAGTAATCCAACCAGATAGTGAACACAGGCAGACAAACCCACTCAGCCGGTTGAGTTCCGTTCTTTGTACTTCAACGAGTATTTTCGTGCATTTGTAGCCAGCGCGCCACGTAGCTGTTGCGCTCATCGCTGATTACTAGCTCTGCTGACGAAGTGGATGTATTCCTAGTGAGTGGTGCTCTTTACAAGACATCTACTACCCCACCAGCACAAGCGTCAACGGCGATTCAACCACCACCACCACCACCATCACCATCACCACCACCACCACTACTATCAACCAGTATTTCGTGCTGCGCTATGCTCCGCGCTACTGCATTTCCGAGCTGCTCAGCCGTCAAATGAGTCTCGGTGTTTGCTGCAGCCTATCGGCCGCTCAAAACTCAAAACTTCGGCCAGTCTTCTGGCGGCAACCGTGCGGTGAACGACGTCGATGGCGTTAGAGTTAATTGTCTGGTCGTAGCGGCAGCATTTCGTTAGTTCGTTTTCGACCCAATCAAATTGCTGCTAGTGCAAACGTACGTGCGCCATATATTATTTCTAACCTGAAGTGATCGCGCGTTGGTTGTTCGTCAAGTTGCCACCTTTTACACAACGGCGGCTTAAAGCGGTCCAACTAGACGCTCTTCAAATGTACGCGATGTCAGTGCTACTTCGCATTAGCTTAGGCGACGCGTGGCACCCGTGGTCGTAATCCCACTCGTAGTGAGCGCTTGTCGTGCGGCTAGCGAGCGCTCTATTGGAAAATATTTTGATTTCATTGTGTTTGTGTGATCTTAGACGAATGTGGTTTTGTGGCGCATGGAAATGCGCGAACGTTGCATGTTTTGTCGCCAGTTTCCAAGCGCAGCGTGATAGCCCCAACCAGCTACACTGGAGCGAGCGCTGTGTGTGCAGCAGTGGTGTGAGCTCAGCGCTGCGTCGCCGCAAAGTGTTGTTGGTTTTTTTTTTGTACGTTTCGCAAACGACCAGCATGGAAATTACGGTTTCTGGTTTTTGTTGTATACTACTGGAAGTGAAATGCACTTGCTGCATTCATCCGCTTGTTGTCCGTTAGAATGTGGAACGATAATGAAGTGTGGCGCGCGGCGCTCAGCGCTCAACTCACTACTTCAACGCCCGTTTTGAATGTGGCCGATTAGGCTTTGCTGGACAGTCGTTGCTGTTTTGCTGTGAGTTCAGCGCTGACGTTGGCTCGGTTCGCCTAACGAAATCTTGTTCCGCGCGTACGGTCAGCAACGGCCAATAATATTGGTTTCAAACGCTTTGGAGCCAACCCACACTCGAACTGACTCGGTGGATTTCTCTGGACGGCGGCGTAAGCTGCTCCGTTCATCGATGTTAGTTAAGTTTTTATATGACGCTCAGCTCATATGAGCTGTCGATCGGTTGGTTTCGTTGCAACCTGCCGACGTTGCCGGGACGCTCTAACGCTCGGCGTTATACTCTATTGGAATATGACTACTGCTATTGTCGCCACAATGTTTGACACGTACGCGGGCGCCAAAGTCGACCGCGCTAGCAACCGCAGTAACCGTTCAAAAATCCGTTGTCGGTTGTTGGCGTTTAGAGCGCGACGTTGAAGTTTAGTTGCAAGCTGCGCGCTTACAGGGTATTCTAGTATCGTCTGCGGCTCTTGGTTGCCTTTTTTTAAATTTCATTTCCTTTGAATTATAAACGTTTTTTTTTGTTTTTTATATGGACTTGCTTGATTTTCTGTTGGCGGCGGCTGCAGTTATAGCGAGCGCCACAATTTCAAAGGGCAAATCTTTTGGAAATTCCCACATTTTCTTTGCAATCTTACAGCTGGCGGAATTGTTAATTTAACTCAAAAAATAAAAGTAACATTTGTTATAGTAAAATTACTGTGCACTGGCGGCAACATTCAGCTGCCCAAAAATCACTATTGATTGCACCGCGATCACTTCCACGCAGTCAGCGCCAACGTTCGACGCACATAGAGAGTGAAATACCGCGCGCGCGCTTCAGTGTTTGGTATACTGCGCGCGTTCATCGACGAAGCGAAGTTGGCGTTTTTTGCTTGCGCCACTCTACAGCTATGCTTGAATAGACTTTCGTTAGTATTTGAACTCAGTCGCTGTGGAACAATCAGACGTTGCGGTTATGGATTATGAAATGTGTGGTACAAGTGCGCGCGCTATGATTACCATTTATTTAACGCGTTCGCGCTAGCCACCGTGGCTCGGTTTGAGGCGTTAACGACGCGTACGCGATAAAGTACCAGCGGGAAAGCGATTTGAGTGGCTAAAAGGCGACGGAATTTCAAGTGTCGTAACAAAAAGTGTTTAAAGTGAAAAATTGTTTGGTTATTGAAACTGAAAAACATCTTACAAGGATATAAAATGAAATAAAAAGAGTGAAACACTTAAAAAATAGATAAAAAAAAAATTATTACTAATTAAATAAAACTTACTAAAACAGTGAAATATCATGAAATCTTTTAAATTGAATTATCAGCGCGCATAATTGCAGAAACTTGAAAGCAATATATATTGCAAACTTAACAAAGAAAAACTCGCTAATATAAATTGCTTAAAATTATTGAACGTTCAAATGTAAAAATCTCAAAAAAAAAGGATTTTACTTCACAATCTTGAAAAAAAAATATTTTAGCTAAAAGCGGAACACAAATAAAAAAATCTTATATTTTTTTAGAACAAAAAATAAACAAAAATTTTGGTTGTTCACGCTTTCTGGTTATATTTTTCCATCTTTGAACAATAAAGTGAGAGAAAGAAATAAAAAATTCTGCTTACATTTTTTCATTCCAATTTTTTTGTATTCCAATTTGTTTTTTCTTCCAATTTTTTTATACAATTCTAAAAATCCTAAATATAGGGTTTCTTTAGAAAATGGCTACAAAAAACTTATGCTAAAATTTAGTCTTTATTTGTGTTTCAATTTTATATGTAAATCTCAAATTGAAGAGCTTCTAATATTAAATATTTACTCCCTACTTTTTTTAGGTATACAAATCTGAAATATAAAAACAGATATTAATATTTTTAAAACAAAAATAATACCCCTTTTTACTTCAAGCTAAATCGATCAACCTACCACCACCACCACCACCACCACCACCGATATATTGCTACGCACATATTCGATACGCTCCATTCTGACAAATTCCGTAAACAACATGCTGTAGATACTTTACTTAACATACACACGGAGATTGAATTGCTACAGGTTTTTGCCATCAGCGAGGTATAGAGTTCCTACGTTGCATTTAAAATTGTAGGAACTTCATACCGTGCTCTTGGAGAGCCGAAGCTCAACATAAAAGGAAAAAAAAGAAACAATCTCCCGAAATATCAACGAAATATTTTTTTACGTGGTGGTAGCGAATAGAAAAAAAATGTGTGCCCCTTTAAAATAAACGCATATATGTATGTACATATTTACGTACATACGAGTATATATGTACATACCAACGTAGCATATATGTATGTACAAGTGTACACATAAAATCGACAGTGTAATCATCAAATCGAAATCAATTGAAAACGCCCGTCTTAATTGCAGTAAATCGTAAAGCCAACCGCGAGATAATAAAAAAAATTGAACAAACCTAACTGCATACATACTACAAATATCAACTTGTAGCGAATGCCTTAGACTTTCATAGTTTTATAGAATGAAATCAGTTTCTTTTATAACACATAAAAAAACACAAAAAACAAAAAAACAATGGATATATTCTGTGTCCAAGGCTATTTGCT
Organism: Anomoia purmunda; assembly: GCA_951828415.1. NCBI lineage: Eukaryota > Metazoa > Arthropoda > Insecta > Diptera > Tephritidae > Anomoia > Anomoia purmunda. Next base: position 25,085,952 of record OX639996.1, on the reverse strand, counting down.
CAGAAACTGACTTATCGCCTATTTTCGAAACACTTTTGCACTTCAGTATCATCCGTGTTATATTCTTGAAAATCATGCCTTCAATAAGCACCCGTAATAAAACCGCATCGCTTAGTAAAAAAGCATGAACACCCTCCAATGAATTTAAAAAAAAAAAAAATTAAAAATTAAAAAAAAATCATAATACATTTCCTCGATAACAATTATTTGCATTGCTCTCAAAAAAGCGTTTAAATTATTACTAGAGGTACAAACATAGATATGTATGTATGTTTACATTTATAACAAACAACAGTATGAAAAAAAAAGATAATTTACAAATATTAGATATGTATCCATGTATGAAAGAGTAAACAAATTAAAACCGAATTCGAAGATCGAAAATTTCTAGTTAAGTATCCTCATAATCTTAATAGAAAAACGTAGTTTTTATAAAAGCAAAAGAAACTAATAAAACGAGTTTGACTCGTTTGGAATGCGCCATATTAAAAACAAAATATTGACAAAATTTTAAGTATTTTTTTTTTATTTTTTCTTATATTTATATACCAACACTATTTCATGGTTGTTCAAAATACCATAAGCTCATATGGATGTCTATTATGTTTTTTCCCCTCCCTTATTCAGTAGAGAAGGCTTTTTTTTTTGTTTTTTTTTTTTTGTTTTTCTTTCACAACTTCCGTATATCTCTGCTTAAGATTTTAACAATGACAGAGCATTCAATTTGTTTAAAATATGTTAAAAATTCGAATTGGAAAACAATGAGCAGAGACATAGCTAAATAACAAGCGTACAGATATTAAAAAAAAAAAAAACTCTGAGTAACCTTTACTAATCACTAAATAATATGGCATGCCGAATTTGATAGCTACGCGAAAAAAAATGAGAGTCACTTGCCGCTATAAAGGCAATTTCTAGAAATTTTTAATTGAAGTACATTTGCAAAAGAATAAAAAATATAAAATGACTCTACAAAAATAAAACATAACCTTTTTATGTTGTTTCAGCCGATTTGTTGGTAATTAATTTCATTTTATGTTAACAGCCTGCTTTGATCAGCGAGATTCGTGGGAATAAAACTAAATTATTATTAGTATCGAATTCAAGCCACTCAACTCAACCTCAAACGTTCTTGGCATTAGATCAATTATTACTCTTCTTCTAGTTAAAACTATTGCATTTATTTAGAAACCTCTATAAAAATCTGAAACTACAAACAACAACAACTTTTTTCTAGAATTATAAACGCCAAATTAACATCGGATTTACGTAGATATTGAATAGAATCGTCGGAAACATAACCCAAATGCGTCCACACTTGCCATTTTTACTTTGTACTGACAGCTTCGTAGCCCCAGAGTTGCTTAGTTCTTTGATCAAAGGAAGGAAAGTGTGAGAGATTGTGTACATTTTTAATATATTTAAATTTGATTGTTATAATATTTTTTTTTAAATTTAAAATCATGAGAGAAAGCTTTTAGACACAGTAAAAATCGAGGAGCAGTTGTGTGAAATGCTAAAATTTCAAAATGCATCGTAAAGTTTGGATACATATTTTTCTTATATTATTATCGATAAAATTTAGAGCCGACACTGATTTGTTCGTGATTTTGTTCTTAATTTACGAAAAAATACCTCATTGCATCTTAATTTATTGACAAATTGTACAGGACGAAATTACTTAGTTCCATCGTAATTTGCTCATAAACTAAGAATGAACCAAAAAGCACGATAGTGTTTCCGGGCTTTAAGGTATGAAAGCTTAAACCAAATACTAAAATATCGTCACTTAAAATTTCACATTACAGTGATCCCACAGATAATTGAATGTCTAATATGAAAGGAAATCAATGCGATGGTCCTAAATTTAAACTAAGGGCCCGTTTCTTTGTAATCTAGTTGCAAAAGAACACTCGGTAGGATAACGAATTGTATGTGAAGCAACAACACTAACTCGGAAAAATATCCAAGTTGAGCCAATTCGGTTAAATGATAACCGACCTGCGATGTAGTGTTGGGAAGTGAAAAAACTGCGCTATTGTGAATTAGCCCGCAGAAAATATATGGGAAATTTTGATTTAAGACCTGATTCGTTTTTATTTGTATAGTGTTTGTAAATACGTATTACTATCTACATAAACCTAAAAATTGCGGACACAACTATTTTCCGTTCCTAAATAGCACTAAACAAATCGCAACTTGCATGAAAGAGGCTAACAGGGTTGCTTTTGCATTTAGAGGAAATTTTATCCGAGTTGGAGCGTTCTTTTGCAACTCGGTTACATTAAAACGGGGCCTAAGTATCCTATTTACATAGCGTAGAACAGTTTTTGAACTAAACTGTAAAATGAACGTCATCTCCATACACTTTATTTTATCATCAGAGTTAAATTCTTAACCTCGCAATTCGGATTTAAATTTATATAAAAAATTATATCCACTTAGCGCCAAAATGGGTGTTGGTCGAGCTCAGTTAAAGTGCATACCTAAATAGCCGCCGCATTTTCATTAATAACATATCGAAATTGATGTAGCAAGGAATCATATTTAGTCCTCCCCCATTACTGTTGTGTTATGATCTTTAAAATCCCCCCGAAAAATATCTTCAGCATCTCAAAATATTATAGCCATAATCTGTTATTGAGATTGAGCTACAATTTCATCGATTCTTTTTTTGACAGAGGATTATTAAAGTTTTGTATCTCGACCAAATCTAAAAAGTGCTTACTATTGTATATTTACTTTATTTGACCGAAAATATGTTTTCACATACTTAATCAATTTAAAAATTGCAAAATAGTGGCGTATGATCTCTGTAAATAAAGGTAAAGCTATTGACCTCTTCAATGGAGTTCTCTGCGGAATTTTCCAAAAACTTAATCTTAGCACTACACTATATATTTTCATCTAATAGTTTGTTAATTTTTTAAAAGCCGCCTCTGCTAAGGACGTTATTTTCCGATTTTGGAAAAAAATTCGTCATCCATTTCTTTTGCTTGGCAAAATATAAATCTGAAAACTGGAAATGATAAGCTTATTACCACGTCCATGGCACATATAAAACTTAGTCCTGTTTCTTTCAAATTTTTATGGCGTAAATATTCAAAAGTACACGCAGTAAGTAAACGCAGATTTTCATTATTTTGATGCCCTAATTTTTTCTCGACATTTGATATTTTGTCCCGATTGATTAAATGTGTCTTCAAAATAAATAAAATCCTACATTAAATGAAAGGTATTTTCTCCAAAACAATTAAGTATTTCTTTAGCGTATTTTTTTTTTTTCTTGATAGTTTTTTTCTTAATCCTAATATCAAATTGTTCAGAAAAATTCTTTCGCTAAAAACCAAGTGATATTTTCGCATACTATAGATAAGTCTAAGAGAGAGTGTAAAAGAAACCAACCCAGCCTATTCAAAAAATTGTCTTTTAAACAAAATTTTTAAAATTAACTTGTGGGCAAATTACGAAAAAACTAAGTAAATTCAATAATAATAGAAAATGTGTTCGCTCATAACCAAACTGGGCGACGCATTTTTACTGCCTCCAGAAGCTTTCTTTCATGATCGTTAATAAAAAAACAGATGATATTATTACAATAAACTTTAAATATATTATAAATGTACACAAACTCCCACATTTTTTCCTTTGATCAAAGAACTAAGCAACCCTATGGCTGTCAAGGTATATTAGGAATGACAAGTGTGGACGCACTTGGCGTATGCGAAGTAAACTGAACCTAGAACGAGGGCAATACAAAAGACGGCAACGCATCTTTAACTTTCAATGGCTCTTGCTATATACAAATATTGTAGTTTTTTTGTGTGTCAAATTCGATCAAAATCGATGAGCGGAGGACCATCAAATTGAGACGTTAGGTGGCACATGAGTTGAGTTATTAAAAAAAAATCATATTTATTATTCGATTTTGAGGATATTAGTTCCTCTGTGCTAGTTTTAACTTAGTTTAAACTCAGATTACTTGAACTCTGTTTAGATTTAAATTGAATTTACCAACACTGTAGGATTTTCAGTGAGAGTTTGAGGCCGGCTTAAATTTGCCTGGGGTTGTCTTTATCCAGATACGGTAACAGCAATTGTTTGGTTGCACATGCGACGCTATTGCTTGATATATAGTATACTTTAAAAATAGAACGTTGCGCAAAAATAAATGTAATGTACGTGAGAAGTAATAATTTTTTAACAATGGAACGACTGGGTGTGTTCGAGCTGCGATTATTGCGGCACTGTTACTTTTGATGATAGAGCATCACGTTCTTCGGCAAAATTTCGGCAACAGTGGCAACGTCACGCGTTCGTTGAATAAAATGTTGATAATCTGTTGCTCATCACTAGGAAATCAAACGCAATATAAAAACTTTTACTGCGCAATTGAGATGGAGGAAGAAAATTAAGTAAAGTTTTTAATAAGTGTTATTTTAATATGTAATATTGTATATTATTTTTTTTTAGCTTAAAATTATTAAGCGTGCCTGAAACCAAATTATTGGTCAGGTGTCGATTGGACCTGGAAGATGAGTTTACTTGCGGGAGGAGAAAGAAAAAAAACATGTCCTTTGGGGCAAAGTACTGGACAAGATGAAAAGTGATGCTCCAAATCTCAGCCCTACAAAAGATCAGTTGCAAAGAAAATTTTTAAACATGGTCGCAACCTATAAAAGAATAAAGAAAAGAAACAATTCTACGGGAAGAGATGCAACAACTTGGTAATATTTTAACGAATTCGATGAAGTGTATGGCAGTAGACACTCCATTTCTCCCCCATCTCAAAATCTGCAGAGTTCCCTAGACATTCCAAGCAGCCAAAGTATACAGGATGAAGATCAACGAAGTCTAGGAGAGAATGATAATGTCGAGATTGACTTTGAGATTGTTCTTATGTCTTCTCCGCCTTCTTTTGTCCATGTTTATCAAAAATTTATCACCGCCCCTTTCCATCATCTCATCAGCTATCAGATAAGTTAAAATCTCCATATTTCCCAATTACGCGTTCTGTGCAAAATAAATGCTGCAATATTGCTGCACATTATCGGCTGAGTATAAGCAACAGAGTATCAAGTAAGTAACAGGGTTGCAATATTGCTGTAATTATTGAGCGGCTCGAACACACCCGACTATTTGTATTCGTTTAATTAATTTGTTTGTCACCAAAGCCGACGGCGCAGCCGAACAGCTGATTAGTTAAACTCAGGTTTACCCCGCTAGATTGGCTGTTTAAACTCAGTTTAAATTAGGCTGAAAATGGAATGGAAAACTGCACGGTGAGTTTAACTTAGTTTAAACGATAAATCGAATTAAACAAGCAGTGAAAAGCTGGTTCTTAGACAGATAAGCTGCTGGTGTTTTAAGAAATACTTTCACTAAAAATGGAACCGCTAGATGGAGCCACAATCGAATTATTCAGAAAATCTGCACTTATGGTGAGATATTGTAAAAGGCAGGAAATATCTGAAATGCTTTCATTGTCCAATTTAATATGACATTGAAAATATATGTATATACTGAATCCGTATACTACATATATTTGCAAAATAATACTGACAATGTACATATGTATGTAATACCGACGCCAGATGACATTAAAAATTAGTTGAAAGTATAAGTAAGGCTATTGACAAGTAATTTTTAAATATCTTTCCTCAGTCTTATTACTATGTCTAGTTCGACCCAATATACATACATACGTATTGCAATGCAATGCACCATGACATTTTATGTTGGCTCTTGTTACCTTCTACGAAAAAAATATTTTGAAAACTCGGAAACTTCTGAAACTTCAAATAATTATTCATATTGCAGACAAATATATATATTTAAATGTAATAGAAACTAGCATTGCCTTTGCATGTGAAAGGGAGATAATTCCGCCGGATTTTGTGTTCAGAATTTTAGAAAAATTTTAGAATACATCTAACTATAATTTTTCCATAAAACTAATTTATATTTAATATTATAAGCTTAAGGCTACTGTCAAAACTGAAGTACCTATCCCCAGATTCAAATCATTGTAAACTTTACTCACAGCCATGCTCTTGTCATAATCTTATATATTAAAATCTCTTCGTGTTATATTGTTTAAGAAATAATCGAATTTACCTTATTCATTAAAAAAATATTGCTAGAAGACAAATGCTGAGAAAAGGTTTGTATTTGTCTTTTATTTTATCAGATAGCTGAAATATGAATTTAGGTATTTTTGGTTAACTCCTTGCGCGATGAGACAAGCATGACCGATAAAGACGGGTACCCTTACATAAGTTGCCGTTGCAGAATTCCGCCTAGAGGTTGCCAGAAATCAGTACCGATTATTTGACGAAATAATCGACAATTTTATATGAAAAAATATACACGATTTCATTGAGGATCAACCAAACAAGTTTAAAGAATTTATTAAACCATGTCAAAAGGACCGCACGCTTCTTCTAGGCGCTTCTTCAAAATAACGAGCAGTACGGCCAGCAAAATTATTCCCAATTATTCCAGTAAGGCAGGACATCAAGAAAAATTTTATTTTCTTGCTATATTTTATACATATGTCACGGATATTGCAAACTAATTAGAATAATTAAGGGACGAGTATCCATTTTTTTTTAGTTTCACAAGGTTTCCGTACAAACCTAAGCATAACTGTTTGATTTTTTTTAATCTTGTCGAGAAGTGTTTATATCAACCATAATTTTTCATCACCACATTTTCTCATCAGATTTCTCTGTAGATGTGATTATGGAATTTTTATTCAGCCATTATACCGCTTGTCTTTTTACTAAGGAACACTTTTTAGGAGGGCAAATGCCGAAACTTCTTGCGTAAACGATACAAAGGGTCATCACCATAATAATAATAATATAATAAAGGGTGGTTAAATTTTAAGGGCCGATGTTGATTTTGAATAAAGCACAAATTATTTTGGAAATTATTGTAATTTCTTTTTATTATGATAATATGGTGTGGTTCAATTATGTATGGAACAAAATATCGGCCAAATGTCCGCCGCGACCTCGACGGCACACCTCCATCCGATGGTCCAAATTTTCGATGACGTTGAGGCATAATTGAGGTTCTATGCCGTTAATGTGCCGAATTATCTTATCCTTTAGCTCCTGAATTGTTGCTGGCTTATCGACGTACACCTTTTTTTCAAATAACCTCAAAGAAAGTAGTCCAACGGTGTCAAATCACATGATCTTGGTGGTCAATTGACATCGCCACCACGTGAGATAACACGGCAATTGAATTTGTCGCGCAAAAGAGCCACTGTTTCGTTGGCTGTGTGGCAAGTGGCACCATCCTGTTGGAACCACATATCGTCCACATCGATATGTTCCAATTCGGGCCATAAAAAGTTCGTTATCATCTCACGATAGCGAACACCATTCACAGTAACTGCCAGACCGGCCTCATTTTGGAAAAAATACGGCCCGATGATGCCGCCAGCCCATAAACCGCACACCAAACAGTCACTCTTTGTGGGTGCATTGGTTTTTCGACAATCACTCTTGGATTATCATTCGCCCAAATGCGGCAATTCTGCTTATTGACGAATCCACTGAGGTGAAAATGTACCATCATTAAATTGACCGAAAGAATCACGAAGTGCACGATATGCATTTTGATTTGAACGCCCATTTTCATAATAAGCCTGAATAACTTTAACACGTTGCTCGATTGTGTATCTTTCCATGTTCAAATTGAGTTAGTTTGAAATTGAGAAATATCAAATGAAATGCAGAAAAAAACTTGACGTTTAGGTGTGGTTCACATTCAACATCGGCCCTTAAAATTTAACCACCCTTTATAATAATTTGGCGCTAACACTATACCTTGATGTTAGGCCGAACTTCTCCAATAATTGTAACACAAATTGAGAAATCTACAGGTTTACGCTGCCTCCGAACGACGACTGTGTTTTTGAGAGGAGTTTTTTCATGGCAGAAATTCACTCGGAACTTTGTCATTGGTTGCTACGAGGCGACCGCTGTGAGAAAAAACTTTTCTATAAATTTGGATGTTACTTACCCCTGCCCAGGATTTGAGCCGCCCCAACGTCATCATTAGTCGACCTAAATAGTTTAGGGTTAAGCCGCGTAGTAGATTCAAACACACTTTCCATTGTTGACGGTAATCCACTTTCAGGAAGATTTACATGAACACGAAACGCGATGTGTCATAAACGACTTTGGATTACAAACGAAAGGGGTTTTAGACCAATCTTCCAAGCCCCAAGCTGATTCAACAGGAGATTTATTTCCACACGAGAATCAGAAACGTTGTATTAAAGTTATGTAAGAAAATCTATAGCACTATGATTGCGGTTAAAAGCTGTTTTGTTGTTGCAAAAAAATGAACCACACCAAAAGGTTTTTTTAATATTTCACGCATACAAAATAGAAGATATATTGGCCAATATGAGGTTTGTATTATGAATATTATTTTAAAGGCTCAGTAGACTTGGTTGGGTTACAACAGGTAAATCATAATTCATTATTTATCAGATTCTGGTGGTTTTCGGATGTTGCTGAGCAAATTCCTCCTCAGATGGAGAAACATCTTGATTTAAATATTTGTGAGACAGAGATAGGTTTGGAGGAGTACATATATGTTTTGGAAATCCAATATTTTTTTCCTTATGTACGTATTGGGAAAATAACTGTCCTTAGAATAATAAGACCAAAATTGGGAAACTGAAACTGCGATGCTAAAACAATCTCTAATCGGTTTGAATATAATACCTTTAATAGAATATTGATGAAAACTGGATAACGATTTAATGTGCGGCAATGGGAAAATATGAGCTGCAAAAATGTCATACCTTAGTTTTAAGACTCCCTTACAGCTTTTTTGAAAATGACATTAGATTTATTATGATTTAAAAGACTTAGACCAGACAAGTATCATCTATAAACCTTCGAAGAATTTACCTTTTAAAAACGAAAATTTTGAACATTTTTGGTGCACCAAACAAGAAAAGTTCTAAAAAATTTTCATTTAGTTTTAAGGATATATTTATTGGCCGTGCAACTTTCGTTAAGGCCGCTACTTATTTATTAATATTTGGAGAAAATCCAATACTAGCTAATAAATTGATAATTTCTGATTGACACGCTGGATATCGTGGTTAGTTGCATATTCAGTTTTTTAATTTAGGTATTTTGTGTTTCAGTTGAAATCTGGCGGCATTGCTCATCCAATAACCCAAGTATTTTTAGTGAGACTATATAGCGGTTTTGCTCATTGACAGTGTCGTTATTTATATTTAACTTGCAAAAATTGTAGATGCTTACAATAATCTTTGTTCAAAGCTTATTGGATGCAGTTACTTACAAAGTTCACAATCTCCTCCAACACAGTTAACAATAAAGTTAAAACTTCAAATATCGTACATAAATCAGAACAAAATATAGCGGACTTCTCTATGGCTTTTCCCCCCAATAAGCAGCCCTTCTTATTACGACTGGGTATATCTTTTCAATAAAATCAAGAAGATAATCTGTAAAACTAAGATGAAAAAATTTTCAATGTAATTAAGGTTTAAATATAGCAATTGGTGTGGCCAAACTATTTGAAATTTAATACAATTAATTTATTGTAGAACTGACATTTTTAATATTAACGCAGACGAATGAAAACGAGAGAAAAAGTGAGCGTCATTATCAAAAAAAAAAATTTATTTTTGAAAACATTTATTGAAACCAAATTTTATTTTTGAAATCTTCTGGAACAATAAATAAGTGAATAAAAAATTTTCGTTTTGAAAAAAAAAACAAAAGTCTAAACAAAAATATTCATAATTTTTAAAGTAAAAATTATATAGTTAAAGTAGATTATCCAAAAAGTACATATGTATGTATGTTAAGATGTTTTCGATATTAATAAATTCCATTCTAGTGGAAATGAGAGAATCCCCCTATTAATTTGCTTTATATGATTTTTAACATAAAAAACAGCGGCATAGTTTTGAGCAAAATATAACTTAATAAACAATAATGTGTCTTCTTATTTCCAGCCGTTTCCCTTTTCAATAAATTTGCGACGAAATTCAAACCAATATTAAAAAGATTTTCTAGCGAAAATTTCTTCGATGTTATCCCCTCTCACACTACTTGACCATCATTTGAGACGTCGATCTCTTTAATTTTAGGTCAACCTTTTAGCAAAAACCAACAATCGGCCTCCGCAAAATATTACCGACCGAGCACCGCTGAAAATCACTTGGCCAAGTTTTTCACCAATAAGCCACAGAAGTTATTATGGAATTATAAAACTAGTCATAGATAATAATTTATTTTACCACTTTACTTGACATGACCAATATCAGCTTTTTATAATTTAAGTATCGATACAAAATTGTTTAATTATAGCAAAAGTACAGTTTTTAAATAAAATTTTTATTTAGTTAACCCCTACAATATTGTTTTTCTTAATCTTTAACTGGCTTTTTAGACCTTTCTTCTTGTAGGTGCCCATGGGTGCATTAATTTTTTATTATCTTTTTCCTCGATTACAGCATATAACTAAACTATTACATTATTCCCATTTACATATTTAAATATATCTTCCGCTGTTCTTCCCATTTTTATTTTTCGCGTAGCAATTTAATTTAATTTTTGGTTATACTTAAATTTAAACTGTGCCTCAAATGTTTGACTTTCCAAGCGAATGTATTCACCTTATTCAGCCTAACATTGAAACTCTTTTTCCTTGCAGTCTCTGTACATTGGCTGTCATTCTCCCAAAACTCCCTTTCACCAGCTTTGCCTTTTCACGCTTGCTGCTGCTCGTTTTGTCTGCCTAAGCTGTTATTGAGTTTTTCATGGTCAGCAATCAAACAGTAGCAGCGAGAGCAACAGCTACCTAAACTAACATGCCCATGTGTAGAAGATATACAAATATAAATATCTAGCAATTAAATTTTGTTTACTAAATTACAAACAAATATGTTCTGCTTAATTTATTTCGTAACCCCGCAGAGAAATACAAAACCACTCAGTATAAAAACTAGCGCTTGAATTGTGGAATTTTTTACTTGTACGTTGGTGACCGAATTGTCGGAAAGTTAGTATTAAATTTTTATTCAAATTGTTATTTAAGTATTAAGACATTATTCTTATTTAGGCAAGAAGGTTTCAAAATATATTTTACATATGTATATACATACTTCCTTCTATTCTGCAGACACAGCCAATTATTTCATCATGACCTCTGATGTGGTCTATTGTGCTTGGCATTGAGGCAGACACTACCCAGCAAGAAGCCTGTGACCTATAACTATCGGTCATACTCTGAGTCAGGTTGGCGGTTAAAATTGCAGGTGTATCGGGTATAAAATGACCACTTCTCTTCTGCCCTCTTTTAAATCTAGAGCAGAAAAACAATCAGACTGAGAATTAAGATTCTCTACTACTTTTTCCAAACAAGCAAGACCAAATCGCGGGGTGTTAAATCTAGTCATCTTAACGGCAAATCAAATGATCTATTTTGGGAAATAACACCTTTAACAAATATTTCCTTCAATAAGTCGATTTCTCTGACCATAGGTACATCAGTTTTGACACATATCTACATTTCTATCAATGGCCTAAACTATTCACCAATAGAAGACAACCGAATTGGGGGACTTTCAAGCGGTGTCTAACCAGAAGCCTTTCGGAATTACCAGATAATCTGTAAGAAAAATACACACTCGATTCTTCAGTTGACGAACTCACAAGTGCTGTTCAACGAGCGACGAAAGCAGCATGCTCTCCAATAATGTGGGGAAAAAAACAAAGACCTCCTTGGTGGTCTCAGGAAAAAGTAAAATTTTTGGAGCGAATACAAAGACTCAGCGCAGATTCAAATATGCAGTCAGAGCTGCAAAACGTTGTTCATGGGAAATCTTTCAATCCATCGATAGAAAGTAACTCTGAGGCAAGCTGTGTGGCAAAATTTTCTCTAAGAACCCTAGCGCGTCCAGCTATCTGATTAATGATAATGGAAACTGGACGAGAAGCAGCCAGGAACCCTTCATAGTATTCCCATGCAAGCACTTCCCAGGGTGCCTAGATTCCAAGACTAGGGAAGACGCATTTTGCCTTTGAAGTTGTCTCTGAGGAGAATATTGAGACAGCGATTCGAAGCTTCTCACCATACTAATCACCAAGGATCGACGGTATCATACCTGCTGACCTATAATAGACCTTGGACATAATTAAACCAAGACTGAAAACCATATATCGAGTCGACTATTTTCAGAAGAACGCCGCCAAAATGAGGAAAAATACCATTTTAATTTTTTGATTATAACTGCAAAAAAAAATATTTTGCCAAAGGTCGTTTTGCCAGAATACATATAAAACTATGTAGTCATTGACAAAAAAGCGAAAAACAATACACTTTTTGAATGAAAAGTTTTAAAAAAAAACGTGTACTTTTTATTTATTTTTATGCAAATAAAATATTATTAGACTTTGGCAGTTTTTGATAAATCGTCATTTTTCTAATACCATCAATATCGGTTCATAAATATGGATTTTCTATTCCAGCGCTATCTAACGGAACTATTTTTCGTAAAAGTGGAAAGAATGACGCTGCAACAACGTTTACAAATTGTGGAAATTTACTTTAAAAATCAGTGTTCTGTTCGCCAAACTTATAGAGCACTTTGTGAATTGTATGGTCCACATAATTGAGCATCAGAGCAGCTTATTCGTCGAACTGTTGAAAAATTTCGAACAACATTTACACTAGTCGATGGAAAACCAACCGCAAGACAAAGAACTGTACGTACTGAAGAAAATATTGGTGCTGTAAGTGATAGTGTTGGAGAAGATCCGAATTTGTCTATTCGCCGCCGTGCTCAAATAAGTTGGACTTTGTCCATCTACAACATGGAAATTCAAAATTTGACTGATCGCATCCGATTCACCAAAGCTAGTCGTGGCGGACATATGCCAGAAATCGTTTTTAAATATTAAATGTCATAAAAATATCTTTCAAATAAAAAAAAATTAGCATCATACTTAATTTTTTATGTGTTTTATTTTAATTTAAAGTCCTATTGGTCTAAAAAAAGCACCCTTTACATAAAGATTTTTTGTAGAATATTTCCTTGCTGTCCTGGTGTCATCGAAACGGCTTAAAGTTAAACTTCGAAGGGCAAAATTATCTCTGTTTAGTCGGCCAGTTATAGTGAAGGGCTTAGGAATGTACCTAGACTCCAAATGAAAATTTGACTACCATAGGGAATATGTAATTTCGTTAGCGAACTCTGAACTTGATTCTATCAAACGTAATTCCAAAGATTTTCGGGATCCACTTACGATAAAAAGCTTCCTTACTATCCTAGTTAGATCAATATTGAAATACGCCAATATTATATGGGACTTTAGACCACTGCAGCGTCTTCCAGGCTGAGGTCTCAGGTATCATGGAAGCGGTAGAAAAGATAAGGACCGGGATTATAGGAAGATACATCTTCATTTTTAGTGTCAGCCAGGCGGCAATCAGAGCTCTGAGGTCTTTCATGGTTAACTCGAACATCGCGCTGGACTGCCGCCGATCTCTACAGGAGATGGCTAAGCAGAACAAACTGTACCTCATTTGGGTCCCTGGTCACCAGGGCATAGAGGGAAACTGCATGGCAGATGAACTAGCAAGACAAGGTACAACCAAGCAGATTCTTCAGGATAAAAAACGCATTGGTATGCCGTTTGCCACTTGCAAACTGCTACTCAGAGATTGTACATATAAACAAGCTGACAATAGATGGAGGCAAAATACGACCTGTCGAACCTCAAGGCAGACGTGGCCTAAATGGGATCGGAAACAATCGCGCAGCGTTCTCTCTCTAAGAAGGGAAAACATTTCGAACGTGCTCGGGGATCTAACAAGACACTGTCTGATAGGGAACATGCTGAAAGGATGGGGGTGCCCTTCCGAAGATGCTGTAGGAGCTGCAAAAATGACGAGGAGGAGAAAACGATCTTGCATTTACTGTGTAAGTGGCCTGCACTGTGTAAAAGCACAATGCGATATCTGGGATCACCGTTTCTCGATAACCTTAGTCAGGTTTCAAGCCCCGAGGTAAATTGTCTGTTGAGGTTCATCAATGAGGCAAACTGGTTTGGTAAGGGGTAATTTCTTCTTGGATGGTACAACAAATTTTTCTTTGTGGTAACACAATGGACCTAATACTGGCCTAAGTGAGCCGCTGCAGGTGGCTGCCACTCCAACCCAACCTAACCTATATGGGACTCCAATCTTGACACACACACTCTAACAGAGTAGAAAGTGTTCAGCGGCCACTCCAACCCAACCTAACCTATATGGGACTCCAATCTTGACACACACACTCTAACAGAGTAGAAAGTGTTCAGCGGCGTTTCACAAGGTTCACTCTTCGGCGATTTTACCCATTCGACACCATGCCCTCTTATGATATTAGATGTAAGAATCTTAACTTAACCAATCTTGCGTGCAGAAGAAAAATGAATGGTATCTTTTTAAAAGGTATTCACTATGACTGAATTGACTCTCCAGAGCTTCTGGACTAAAGCCTTTCCACATACCGGGCAGGCCGCCAAGAGGGCGCAATATTTTCTATTGTCAAGCAAATAGAACAAATTATGGTGGCAACGAAGCAATTCATAAATTTACACTTTATGCAACTGAATTTGCGCAATTGCTGACTTTGATTTAAGTAGATATTTCTTTAAGAGTAAACTATTTGAATGTATTTGTAATAACTTATTATAACTGATCGCTACTGAATTATTGTGAAATCGTAATCTGACTTGTGGGGGCTAAGCATGGCAAGTTCAATAAATACACAAATAAACAAAAAAAAAAACATAAAATGTAACAGAATGAGTGGCAAAATGTGACGTACTTTGAAATAAATTTTCGTTATCCCTAGTGTCATATTAAATGACACGTTTCTTTCGGCTCTGCCGGAAAGCCAAAGAAAGAACCTAGAAAAGTTCTGCTCCAGATCGCATATGACTAGTTTCGAAGTAAAAAAATCTAATTTTAGGTTTGCTATCTTTTTTCCAATGCACATGTGCATACATGAATGCATATATTGCTAATTAATGACATTTATTTGTAAATTGTAATACTTTTGAAGTTTTTCCTATATTTACATACACATACCAACACACCTACGTATATATGTATGTGTGTATTTTTTATCAAATAAAAACGCGTGACAGTTAGCCGACTGGGTGACTGGCAGTGAAAATAAAAAGACAAGAATACACAAATGCTTGGAACAATGAAAGACGACAGCAGAAAAGATGGGTGTGGGTACCGCTGCTACTGTCAGTAAAGAGTCAAACAACAGTTTGCCAGTACCAGTACGAATACCACCGACAATATTAGTATGGAGTAGAATAACAAGTCGATGTGGGCTGCAAACCGAATGCAAATGCCTTCCGCTAATCCCTGAGCGAACACCGATCAATGGATAAAAAGCATAAGGGTTGCCGGGGAAAATGCAATCGTATTCAAAGCTGCGCTTTCCCCAATGCAAAACAAAAAAAGTCAAAATGCACTGTTAAAAAAAAAATATAAGAAATATAAATATGGTATGTACTATGTATGCACATATCTGCGAACCCTAAGAGATAAATGTGACTTGAAGAAAAAAAGTCTGAATGATATAAACTATTATAATAAAATTGTATAAAATATGGCTGAGTATGCCTTCAGCGCATTAAGCACTCAGCCTGCCTACGCGGCGCATTGTGACTGGGCAGCGACTGGACAGCGACTGGGCAGCGACTGGGCAGCGAGCGAGTGATAAAGTCGGTAAGGCTAGTAAGAAAATAGCCGGCCGCATTTGATATCAGCAGAGGGAAAGCACTTGCAGGAGAAAAGTGCACAAAAAAAAACTAAATTAAACGAAGAAAAAATAAATAGAAAAAAAGAGTTTGTATTAAAGAAATAAAATATGAATAAAATTTAAGTCGTAACAAAAGTACATACTATGTATGTTTGTATGTGGGTATGTATATAGTTGAGCCGTTGATCAAATGAACTGTTTGGACGGAAGAGTAAACTTGGCGCAGCGGAGTTAAAAAATATATTCATTTCTTTTCGCTGTTATGTAAGCTTTTTAAAAATAATAATAAACAAAACATCAAGCTAACACCAAATGGGCACTGCGACGGCACTAATAACAAAGAAATTCCACCCGAAACTTAGACATATCCGCATAAAAAAATATATATGTATGTATATATCTACCTACATGCTTGAATGATATACGGTGACTGACGATTTAAATCGAACAATGCCGCTTTCAATTTTTTGAAAATTTTCCTCTTTTTTAAAATTATATTCGTAAAAATATTACGCTATTTTTCAACTGGCAATACAACAAATGGCAGTGGCATATAATTTGGAAAAAAGAATATTACACAGGGCTAAAAAGTTCACTGTATAATTAAAGAGTTCGACGTCTAAAACAGCTTGATGGCCAAGGAGTGCGAGAGGGGACAAAATCATAGAAAATTTTACTAGAAAATTCACTTAATATTGGTTTCTATTTTTTTTTTTTCCAAATTAATTGAAAACGAAAACGCTGTAAATAAAGGGACAACTTCTTGTTTATTAATTTTTATTTATTTTTTTTTCAAAAATATGCAACTGTATGAAGAAATTCACTCGTTTTTATGTTAAAAATCATATAAAGTAAATTAGTAACGAGATGCTCTAATTTTCACTAGAATCTTATTGAATTTATTAATACGGGAAACTTTTTATTTTTAAAAGCGCCCTTTTTAATTCAAATCTAGCAGCGTCTTAACATACATATTTACTTAGTAAATAATCTAATTTATATTGTTTTTAGAGTAAGGGTATGAATATTGTTCTTTGAATTTTTAAATTTTTTTAAAAATAAAAATCTTTTACTCACTTTTTTATTGCTCCAGAAGGTTTCAATCAAGGCGAATTCATATAAGGTGAAGTTGTATTCTTCTTTCAAACCAAACTTTGCTGCCCGAACTTGGCCTAAGCCGAGGCAGAAGTTCGATTCTTCTCTTAACAACAACAAGTCAAAAGCCTCTGATATGTACTATATACATTTTTAGTAAATTTAAATAATTCTGCTAATAAAAACTTTTCAAGCGTCGACTTTATATTGTGAGTCGTGATCTTCTTTCAATGAATGTGATGGTAAACATAATACTAATAGACTAGACGGGGAAACAGGTTACTGCTAACACCGCTCTAAGGATAAAACATCTTAAAAGCTGGAAAGCAATTAGTAGTAGTCATATGACTATTCTTAAAACCCATCAACTATCAAGCATAACGGACTACTGGACGCTAAGGCTAACATTCATTATCGCGTATCAATACCAAGCAGGAGTCATGGGCAGATGGAGTTCCAGAATCTAAAGACTCCTAACGATCCTATACTGATGGATCTGAACTGGAGAGTAGAGTTGGTGGGGGCGTTTACTCTGAACAACTAGGGACGAAAACGTTATTCCGCCTTCCGAACGACTATAGTGCCCTCCGAGCTGAATATCGGCAATACAAGAAGCAGTACAGAAATCTGCGTGATTACGACAAACAAAGTTTATATCCACTGAGACAGTCAAGTTGCCCTAAAAGCCCTCGGCTCGGTCATAATAATTTCGGGGACAGTAGCGAATTGCCCCGCATATCGCATAACAAGATGGCGGAGCAGCTCGATTTTCATCTGGTGTGGCTACCGGAACACTGTAACATACCTCTTTCATCGGAAGAGCTCGGGATTTCAAAGAGGCGAGTATGCGTTACTTGCAACACATCCAAAATTATGTGGCCTAAATGGGGTATAAGGAAATCCCAAGAACTTCTTTCGCGAAGTAGGAGATAATTATTCCTAGCTATAAGGGTATATACAGAGTATATTTCATATCGGGAGACACGCCGAACGAATAGAAGTCCATCACAATGATTTCTGCAGAAGCTGCTATGACCAGGAAGGGACAGAAACTATAAGGTATCTAATTTGTGATTGTCCCGCACTTTGCAGGAGGCGACAGAATTCCTGGGTGCGGGTATTTTAAATAGCCTAGACGCGGTTGCAGAAGTAAAAAAAACGGCAGCTCTTAAGTACGTCGATTCGACTAACTAATGTATGATTAGCCGAAAAGTTTCGGAACGTATGCAAATTGGTTGTCATAAACAGATTTATCTATACTACATAGTCGTTGGGTTCTTCGTGTGTCTAGTTCTTAAATGGCATTAACATTTTATATAACAAAAATTGGTTTTATACTAACTAGTAACTTACATACGCATGGATAAATGTATATCTATTTATTTATTTATTTAATATCATCATTATCAGGGTTAGTTTCTTACAGACTACACTGGAACTAAACTAATAGTTATTATTCAAGTAATTATAGAGAAAATTGTTTAACACCCCTCACGAAAGTGAGATCCCAATATCAATAATCAATTTAATTTGATTTAGTTTAGAAGATTTAGGAATGCACAAATAGAATATGTCGGGATGACGTAAGTTTTTGGTAGGTATATTAAGGGGAATCCTACCTAGGATAGCAGGACAGGCCAATTTCCAATTATGACTTTTAGAATAAATGAGCAAGATAGATATTTTCTTCTATTCTCATGGGTTTCAAAACTTAGGAGTAAGCAAAGCGAGGTAAAAAAGGCAGGGGCTAAGCGAAATTAAAAGATCGGAATGCAAGTCTAATAAAAATCTCTTGGATACACGCTATTCTATTTATATACAACCGAATTGCAAAAGAATCCTTCATTCTTGATACGATTGATTAGACCTGCAAGTCTTCCGCGTGTAGGAGAAATTTTGAGTGAAGAAGGAAGCAAGAGTTAATATCAATAATAAATATGATAAATAACAGCGGATACTTTCTTGGGGAACACCTAAACTGGCACGCACGAAACGAACGATAGGACATGTTTGTCGAGTGCAACAGATCAGTACCTATCACTCAAACAAGGATTCATACTAGAAAATTGGAGTGGAAACCTAAACAATTTAGTTTGTTGCACAGAATTCCTTGGATGAAGCTAAGCCGTTGCGGGAGTATGAAGATTCGAACGGAAAAAGCCATTTTATCCTTGCCTTCAAACAACTTAGCAATTGTGGGCAATTTAGAAATAGGTCTATAGTTCTTAACGTCCCTTTTAAAACCACTTTAAAAAACATTCGAGTAATATTTACCTTTTTTCAAAATACTCCCGAAAATAGCGATAAATTGAAAATTTTATATAGTTTATAGTTCTTAACGTCCCTTTTAATATCACTTTTAAAAAAATTGGAGTAATATTTACGTTTTTCCAAAATACTCACGAAAATAGCGATAAATTGAAAATTGTTATTAACATTAAAGAAATAATGACAATGACAATTTTTAAGAATAATCGGAGATAAACCACCGATATCTCGTATTTCATGGAAGCAATACCCTGTTGCACATCCACCTCTGATATGAACATGGAGCCAACAGACAAAGAAGAATCAGATGAGTTTGAAATGTTTAGCTACAACCCAACATCAACAACATAATTGGCACTAAAAAGAAAATTTACAAACAGATTAACAGCATTTTCCATGCTATTATAGAACATCAAAGTTGAAGTTGGTTGAAGATTTAATAAATGACCAAAAAGCTTTCGGGTTAGTTCTTCGCCGTTTTTGATATACTTTTTTCGGAGGATCGTGTCCATTTTTCTAAAACCAGAACAATAGCGAAATACGAAATATTATTTGACACTTCGAAATTTTATAGAACTTATTATAAAGATCTAAAAGATGCTTCAGTTCTTTAGTGCATAAAGGATTTTTTTTACATTTTGAACATATTATTTTTTATAATTTATACATATTGGTGTACGAATAATCATGTGGAATACTCTACATACATACATATTTGCATAGGAATAATGTTCAACGTATTTATGTATAGGTACACATACTATATATACCCAGTAAACATTTGGAGTCCGACATGAGTCCGATTGGACTCATAATTCGGAGTGTGAGCGCTCATTATGAGTTCTTATAGGAGTCCAATATGAGTGAGTTTCCCTTCTTGCGATGGTCGTCATATATGAGTCCGAATCCATATACCATATGAGCCTCTTTTAGGAGCATATGTATATGACTCATATTTTAGAGAAAATAAGAGTTCTTATAATATATCTGTTTCCTTTATAGTAAAACAAGAGAAATAATGTAATACTAAATAGAGAATTCAGTTTTTATTCCATTTTTGGTAAGAAAAAAAAAAAATTATATAAAAATTTTCTTTTTTTTTTAAAAAATACTTAAAAAACTAATTAGATTTCTGTCTTTGGGTTTTCTTATTCCTATATATAACTCGGTCTCGCCCAGTTTGAAACCACTTTATTGTAATTTTCTTAAATTCCACCTTTTTGCCAAATTTTCGAGAAAACGCTTCTATAACAATAATAATAAGTTAATTAAGAGCACCAAACGGCATTTCAAAAGTATTACCCTTAAAACCACTTGTTATGGCCATATTTTGAAGGGAAATTTTGCCTTCAACATCTATCCATGTTATTTCGCTGGCCAACTCGTCGGTGACCAAGCGCTTCCAAATATATCTCACAAGTTTCCCAGGGTCTGGCATTCCAATTACATAGACTTCATTTTCCTGAATAAGACACAAGAATTGACTTGACCTTGCTTGATCTGCCACAGCAAAACATTTTTCGACTACATTCTTTCTTTTTAATGATTTAATCACCGCTATTGCCTCTTTATGGTATCTTCTTCATGACATTAAGTAGACAAAAACCTTTTAATGTTCTTTATATTTCAGATATGTACATATATTAAATTATATTTTTATTCACTAACCACACTGATTTTTAGAAAAATAAAACTGGTAAATCTTTTTGATAGTAAAAAGTATTCTTTACACTTCAACATTTGCACTTCAACTGAATTTTTGTTCATCGATGAACGCACGTGTTCGTTGGTCGTGGAATTCGTGGGAACACAAGTAACGACATTTCCAAAATACAATACATAATTGCAAGAGATGATGACTCATAACTCTGAGCCACATATTTCCGTCATATTTTATGCTCATTTCGGACTCATAATTCTGAGCCTCATATTTCCTACATTCTTTCCACTCATTACGGACTCATTTCGGACCCATAATTCTGAGCCTCATATTTCCGTCATATTTTACACTCATTTCGGACTCATAATTCTAAGCCATCCAAAAATGTTTGCTGGGTATTTACTTATATACGCAGGCTTTATAAGGTAGTGTGAGTGGGCAGTAAAAAAGACAACAATTCCGCCCATGCTAAATATACTCTGAAAAGGTATTTATTAAAAATGCTAAACATTTACATATTATTAAATAATGAACGATAAAAATTCAACGATGAAAATTAAATTAAAATATTTTAACGCGTGTGCCGAACGCGTGTGTGTATGTATGTATGTATATATCTGCTGCTTTCTCAAAAATGTTAGACACCAGCACATATTCAAACATTTGCATACGAACAAAAGGTCCAAAAGTTTCTAGTCTGAAATATAAAATAAAGGGTTAATTTCAAAAAATGTTATTATTTATCGATGTCAATAATATCACTTTACTTTAAAACACTTTTCAAATAGTCTTACTAACATTTATATCAAAGCTCCAAATATCACTTCACACTTAAGGCTACATTTATTTTCTTCTTGTTATTTTGAATGAAGAGTATAAATAATATACCCGTCAGGCCATGTCGAGCATATGTGGACAGACAGTGTTAGACCGAAGTAAAACCTGCCTTGCTTAATGCCTTTGGAACATTCGACGTGCGAACAGATCCTAAAGCAATAACACTACTCGCGGCATTTTTCTTTAATAGCATTTCGTAACTGATGTAGAAAGGAAGAATCGTAATCGCCCGTTATTGATAGTATGTTGCTCTCCTTGAAATCCACCAGTAAAATTCCTTCGCAATCTCAAAATATTTTAGCCGTACACTTTTTTTATGAGATCGAGCCAGCTTTGCGTAGTCAGCTCAAACAACGACACTTCATAAGCAGCGGATCAGTATAAAGAACCATTGTTTTGCTTCCCCCCACAAATAGAACATAACCTGGTTGCATCTCCTCTTTACGCGTTTTGATTTTTGAAAAGCGAAAAGAAATTTTGGGACTCTCCTTGCCCTGACGTTATTTATGCCCAAATGTTTATGTTCAATTCCAATCGTTCATAATATAGTTTTTCGCCGTTTGTCTCCCGGTACAGTCTCCTCCACCAATTTTGTGTTTTCATCCTCGATCCCGGATGGTTGACCTGGGCTAGGTTTGAGCATCGATTGCTTCTCTTCCCAAACGTCATTATTTTGTACATTATTTTACGATGGGTTATGAAGAGAAGCAATGCACGAACACAGCATTCAAATATTATTTATCTTCTCTTTTTTGTTAAAAACTTCATCACTGATTGCGATGTGACTAAATGTTATGCATTTCATACACTATGTCTTCGTAGGAAAATTAAAAAATTAAATTTATTTTATTGTGGGCCGATTATGGAAAGTCCAGAAATTGAATGACATTAAGGTTTTGTAAGTCCGGCAATTCTGATTTGGTTGGGCCAGAAACTTTTTGACCTTAATATATACCTACTTATATATTTATGTATGCATTTATTTTCTTAACGTCTTAAATGCTTGGTCGCCTTGCGCAATCGAGCCCATTTACAAAGTGTAAATAAAAAGGTGGACAGTTTCTTGTACAAAATATCAATTCGTTTTTTTGCGATTTCTAAACTTGTTCGAAAAGAAATTAACGCTCTTTTAGGACCTACATACATATATAGTTGATCTGAAACCAGAGACGTCATAGAGGGGTTTGAAAATATTGTTTTCAAATTGGTGTTTAGTTACATTCAAGACGAATTCGTATAAGGTGTAGTTACTAGAGCAGTCGTTTTGATTTTTTTTATTCACCTACATGTATTTTGTTTTTGCTTTTGCGTGTGAGCTTTCAAAAGCCGTAAAAGCAAAAACAAAATGTATGTAAATTTTGACAACTCTTACGCAGAAACAAAAACAAAATACAATTGAATTTTGTAGTTGTAATTATAAGACCACGTTATATGAATTCGCCTTGGTTACATTTTCGAAAATTAATTAGTTTCCGCAGTCAAGGCATCAACAACAAAAGAGTGAATATAATCAAAAAGCTCCGCAAAAAAATTTGGTACATTTGGACGAATAGCCCACTATGAGATACATAAAGTTGGCGAAAAAATCAGTGGATCATCTTGTGACACTACACAGCGGATGGTTTTGCGCATTAAGGAAGGTAGGACAGTAAAAACTAAGCCAAGAAGTGGCTTCCCAAATGGATCAGCAGGCGTCTAGTTGGAAAAGAAAGTAATATTCATAATTGGAAAGAACAGCTCTATGTCGACAAAAGATGTCGCCAAAAGCGCTTCAACCACACATGTGCAAGTCACTCAAATGGTATAAAAAGTTAACAAAGTTAAAAAGAAAAAAGTTTCGAAACTAAAAAAAGCAATTCCCTTGCGCGTAGGTTGTATGAGAAACAACTTGCAAATACAAATTTATTGTGAGGTTATGTACGACGAAACTCATTTGCAAATGGACTTAGACCTTGCCGGTTAACTAATTTTACTGCTCGCAGTCTGGAGAAGACATTTCTGAATCGGAAAAAATCGTCCAGATAGAAAAGTTTAGCAGAAAAGTTCTAATTTCGCCAGCCATTAATTGAGGACATGGGCATAATTCTACGTCGTTCTTAACAATGGGCGGCCACCGTAGCCGAGTGTGTAGCGTGTGCGCGCTTCATTCGGTGGGTCCCGGGCTCAAATCCTGGCCAGCGCAAGTAACTTCAAAAATTATAGAAAAGTTTTTTCTAACAACTTCTCACAAAAATCATTTGCCGTTCGGAGTCGTCTCCGGGCCTTCCGACGTCATCATAATGGTCCAACTATATTATGACTGGATTTGGCTCTAGAACATTACGCCAATGAAACCCAGAAACACTTGAATCCTCGTAATGTTCCAGAGTTGCGACCAATTGAGCTATATTGGGCTGTGATGAAAGCCAAACTTTTAGAAGTTGGGAAATCAACCAAAACAATTACAGAAATGAAAAGAATGTGGCAGACAGTGTCGCTAAAAGTAGACAAAACCTTTGTTCAAAACTTGATGATGGCCCTCTCGAAATAAGTTCGCGCATACGGACAGCAAAGAATAAATTAAAATAACTTATTTTCCTATGATCACTACAAATATCTATTTTTATATTAATAAAACAAACCAATTGTATGCATTTAATGATCGTTTTTTTTTTTGTTTGTACAACTTTCTGTACCGGTTCTTATTCGATGTAGATGAATCACACTTGGCTATACACATAAATCTTATCACTTTGGAAAAAATAGGAGGTGTCGAATTTCATATAACCCCGCAACTATTTGAAGCAGATGCACAAAATAAGATATATAGATCCTATATATCAGGTTTTATATAATTTGTTGGATAAGTAGACGGACTTACACCCCCATTTAGAAGGAAACTGCTTTTCACCACATCTTCCAAGCTATTTGACATAAATTTATGATATTTGATATGTACAATATACATTGTACATACGTATATATTTATTATAGGTCAAGGGATAAGGAAGATTGTACCTTTTCATAAATACCTTTTCATAAACATAGTAGTTAATTACGTATTTTTTAATAAAGAACAAAAATTTTAGATGCGAAAAATAGTAGAATTTCGATCTTTTAGTTATCTTTCCAACCATATCTACATCTCTCCTTTTTTCAGCTCAAAGGGTTCTGTTCTTTACTCTTTTGTTATATCCGCGTAGAACGTCCGAACCACGCCACGAAAAGATGTGCAAATTTCCACAGTTATTCGATCGCTCCTGCCCAAAGTCATAACGGATGCCTATTTGCGAAGTCGATTGAAAAATGTGACAGTTTGTGTGTTAGTGGGTGAGTCTGTAGGCCAAAAGGACTGGACGAAATTTTACAAAATTTGCCACATAATTAGCCTTCGCCTACTGCTATAACATAGGCTATATTATAAGCAGAGTTGCCGTCTGTTAAAAAAATTATAGACAATTAAATATATAAGTTAAATTACATTCTTCTATGCAACGACCGGCTTAGATTTGGCACATGTATAGTCCGTTATATAGGTTACCATAAAATCGAATTTTATAGGGAGTTGCCACCTGCTTAAAAGTCACTTTCAACTGAAGCAATGAATGAAATAAAATATGGCAGTATGGGTATCAAACGAAAGAGGCTTAATAAAGCTTAATTTCTCAAATGTTTTGAAAGAAGGTTGCCACCTGTTTAAATTTAAATTAAGTTAATTTCAAAAAAATTAATGACATTTTACCATATGAGTGCCAAAATAAAAGTTTAAAAAAAACTTAATTTCAAAAAAAATTTGGAGAGGGTTGCCAGATGTTAAAAAAATGCATCAAAATTATAATGAGTTGAATAAATTCTATTTAATATTATATGCAAAGCAAACTGAGAAGAAAATTTCAGCAACCATCCGTGATCGGAAATTATGAAGTAAGTGTAGATTTTGTTTTAGATAGTAGAAAAATAAAAACCTAAACTAAAAATTAATTAAAAGTTATTATCTTTGATGCAATTATCTATTTCTTTTTTTTTTTTTTTGTTACATTCGAATCCACAAAATTAAGCTAAATGTCATGCTCTTGTTTTCAGAATCACGCTAGTTTAGGTCCAAAAGTTTTATATATCACAGCTGGGTTATGCCTCTCCATTTCGGAGCTGGGTTTGAAAAATCAATTTAAATTTCTGAAAGTCAATATATGTAGGCTTCAAATTTTACATACACATATAATGATTGTATTATGTTTAGAGTAGCGTTTTCGGCTTGGTTAGCACTTTACCGCAGTTTCACGCCACAAATATTACCGTTCTAAGCTACATATGTATGTATATATGTGTGTAAGTATGTATGTGGGTTTTTATGTGTGTTCTGTAAACACTTGTCTAACGAATTCATTAGCAACTCTATTATCGGGTGAAGGGTGTTAATTACATGAATAGATGTTCTGCTTGAAGAAAAAAAGTACAACACATTTTATGTATGTATACAATGTATTTGTGTTAATTTCCTAGGAGCTATGTATTGAAAGAACTGTACTGGTTCTTTAAAAATAGCTAAGTATTACCGGTGCTATATTTGACATCGAATTTTCGCCATCCCTTGCCAAATTTGATTTTAAGTAAACTCCGTTTCCGCTTTGTCCCATCTTCAGTGTAATGCATTTTTGCTATTTCCTTCGACAAAGATTGTGTGAGAATTTTGTTAAAATCCTTTGCATCCAGAACAGGCTACGTATCGGCAACTGCGGACTTACACACAAATTTCCGTGCCCAGCATCTAACCATCTGCATGACTTTGTGACTTCCACCAAAACTAGAACAACCTGAATGAGAAAGCCTTCAGCAATCTACATAATTAACTCAATGGCGATAGAATTTGGAAATGACACCAGCCGGATGCTCAATGTTCGCGAAAGCCACCCCGCATGGCTGCTGATCGATAACTCCTTCGTTGATAATTTGTTGCGGAGTAAAAAAAAATGTACCATCTTCGAGCACCTACTCCCAGCAATATTTTGGCATCGCTCAATGCTTCAAAAAGTGCGGCTGGCACTTCGTCTTTGCTGATGAATCGAAAACAGAAGTTTGTACATCATTTCCACTAGTCGACAATTAGACGGCAACGCTAAGGCCATATCACATGGAGCTATGACTGAACTTGCCACAATATTCGACGTGGAAGCGATAGCGATTCTCTTAGCACTTAAACTATGTCGCGCATCTAAGAAAAAAAAACACATAATTTGCACTGACAGCAAATCAATTTTTGAAGCAGCCAATAGTCATGCCAATAAAAACGAAACGCGGGTATGCAGGCACACAAAAGGCAACGAGAACGGAGATCATGCAGCTAAACTAGTACACCAACATCCCGTTCATACTTTCGCGCCGAATCATACTTTATTCCTTACCAAATCTGCTCTTTGGAAGCTTAAAATTGAAATGACAGCAGACTGGACCAGATAGAAAAATGTTACTGCAAACATAATACCCCTCAGACTTCCATCCTCTACCAACACTATAGCAGTCAAATTATACCACGCTATCGCTACACACAGTTAAATATTCAACATAAAATCTCAACCCATTTGTCATTTCTGCTACAGCGTAAGTGAGTACTATCCAACATATCCTATCCAACTGTCCTGGCCTAGCATCTACCTACCCTAATTCCTTCAGTAATGTTTCCCCGTATCACCTCCTCTCCAACCCAACTGAAAACAACGTAAATATTATGTAAGATTTTTATAACAAAAAAAACTAGGCACGTAATTTTAAATTTCATATACCCAGCAAACAATAGCAAAAAAAATCACACAAACTAATAATGTAATTGTAATAATTTAACTATATGACTAACGTATAACTTAATAATGTACATAATGGCCGATAGCCCTTTTTTTGTGAATTTATTTTATAATAAATGATTAATAATAATAAGATTAATATTGCAGTCTTAAATATCAGGTCTTAATATAATTTTTCCATGTATTTTCTTAGGGCTGATTCACAATAGCACAGTTTTTTCACTTCCCAACACTATATCTCAGGTCGGATACCAGTTTACCGAGTTGGCTCAAGCCGCATATGTTGCTTGACATGCAATTCGTTATCCTACCTATCGGTTGCAAAGAAACGGGCCTATTATTCACCCAAGATGAGCATTGGGTTGATGCTAATATATTTTTAAAATAAATGAAAATCTTTATTCAAGAGAATGTATTTTGTAAGAGAGATTTCTTTATTTGTTCATTATTTTAGAATCAAAAGTCTCGCACGACCGTAACAGTGAGGTTGTTAGAGATTTTTCTATGCGAGACATCGACTTTCATACAAATTCAGTTTTTTAGAAATTCAACTGAAATGTTACTATGTTATCCTCAAAAGTAAAGGCTATCAAAAAACTTTTTTTTTAAATAACGCTGACGCGATCACGGTTGGGCAAGCTGCAAAGGCGTTAGTAAATCCTTCTTCTCTCTCAAGCCGGACACTGGTAGCAGTAGTTGAACCGACACACGTTAAACCTGGTGAAAATCAGGAGAGAATGTATTAGTAAAGCCAAGGCGGAGGAGGCAAAGGGAGAAAGTAGCAGCGGCAATGGCCAAGGTGAATAGACTTCGCCTCTTCGACTTATGCCTCCTCACCCAAAACGGCTACGGGGGCATTTAACAGATCAGACGATGACTCGTCTATTCTGGTGTGGTCCTCCAGTCCTTCTTTTCCTTTGCTAAGTGACGCCAATTGGATGCACCAAGTGAATCTAAGTCCTTCTCCACTGAGATTTCCAACGTAGAGGAGGTCTACCACTTCCTCTGCTGCCATTTGCGTTTACCGCATCAATACTTTCAGGGCTGGAGCGTAGTCTTAATTCGCTGTACTTAGTCTATGTCGCTACCGAGCTCATACAACTCATCGTTCCATCGTCAGCGGTATTCGCCGTCGCAAAGACGTAAAGGTCCAAAAATCTTTTTGATCTTCTGTTTTTCCGACAGGGTAAAAAGTCGATGTACTATATTGAAACATGACACTGAAGATGGCTCAACGCCAAAACCGGTTAGGCTCCAAACCAAACTTGGCAAGGGTGACCGCAACCAGTTCCAATATACTTGTACATCGAGTTTCGTAGGATCTTTCTTTCGAACACTCCAAGGGCTATCTTATCTGTTGTAGACAGCGTCTTTGGTTCTGCGGCGTACAAAAGCCCGGGCATGATGAGGAACTTATTGAGCGTGGTTTTCGTTCGTCGAGAAAGGGCTTTACTGGTCATTTTCCGACTTAGCCCAAAATATCACCTACTGGCAAGAGATTCTTCGTTAAATTTCGAGGCTAACATTGTTGTTCGTGTTAATGCTGGTTCCAAGATAAACAAAGTCCTGTACTTTGTCAAAATAAGAACTATTCTCAGTGACGCAAGAGCCAAGACGCAAATGCGTTGACCGTTTATTTGATGACAGGTTGCTGAGAAAAATGATGGCGATGTCAACGGCATACGCCAGCAGTAGGACACTCTTATAATAAAATGGTATTTGACCGATTTAATTCCGCAGCTTGAATTATCTTCTCCAATATAATGTTACGGAAGTCACACGAGAGGGAGTGGGTCCGTCTGAAACCTCATTTGGTATCAAATGGCTCGGAGAGATGCTTCGCAATTCTGCCTAAGCTGGTGGTGTTGCTCGGCTTCATTTTAAATAGCCACATTAGTTAGGAATACCAAATTCTGACATCGCGGCGTACCTCTAAGTAAGGACCTCTTTCTCGACTTCTCGAAAGTTGATTTAAAGTGGAGAGATGGTGTATGTCGACCCTCTTCTCAAGAGTCATTTCCAATATTTGGCGCATCGTGAATATCTGGGCAATGATGGATTTACCATTCCATAGCCACACCAATAGGGTCTAATCAGTTCGTTGGCTGTAGTCTTTTGCACAATACGCTCGATTAAACCTTATATGAAATGTTAAGCAGGCTGATCCTGCGATAATTGAGAATTGTGCAGAGCACATTCAAATTCCAAGCGCTGTGCTTAACTCATTCACTGATGCCAACCTTTTTTGTATAATTTTTTGTTATTAGTTAGAGGGATAAGTTGCTAACTTGCAACATCCGCTATTTGTCTTATGTCATGCCATTGACGCCTACATATATTAAAAATGTAGAGATTTGTAATTCAATGTATTTTACGATATTTTCTTTTTAATCTGCTTATGCCATTATAATATTTGACTTACTCAACTAGAAGCTCATTGACTTTTTAACACTTTCTAAATTGTTGGGAAATGCTTCAAAATATTGGTTCAGTCGTAAAAGTGTCGACAGTGGATTGCAGACATTCGTTATATTACAACTATGATGTATAGTATTATTGTTATTGTTGTTGTAGTTAATGTTGGTACACCAGCAGCTAGCGGCTAGACTAGAGTCACATAGAGGAGTAGAGACCAAAATATTTAACGTGGACAAGAAAAAGTGAACTAAAAAAAGAAAAATATCAACAATCAACCTCCACTGAGATAGATGCTGGCCCAATGGTCCGGTAATGATTCAGTTTATCTAACATTTATCATTTGGTTTTTTTTTCTCTTGTAATTCTACGTTGTACTATTTGGTGTTGCTCTCACTTTGGCGTCGAAAATGAAGCGAATAACGACTATGATTACATCTAAATTGAAAAGCAAAAAAAAAAAAACAACAAACAACAAACAACACACTGCAGATGTTAACTGTTGTACTACATTTTTCTTGACAACAGTTACCAGAATGGTTGTTAAAATAAGAAGAGTGTAGGTTTGTTATAAAAATAAATGGTGTGCATTAAAAAATAATTATAATGGCGGTATTGAACAAACCACCAGACGCCGTCAATAAAGTAAAAGTATGGCATATAACATTGGATGCAGCACACACATACATGTGTACATAAGTAAATAAATATACATAAATATATTTAAATTCACTTTACATCTAAGGAAACTAACAAGTTGAGAAGAGTTTAGTATATTAGTAGTGCAGGATGTCACGGAATCCGACAAATTTTAGCCACACCAATTATTGAAAACTTTTTCAACTCTTTATTATTTATTTCGATACATTTTTTTTATAAAAATATAATTCAGTATACCAAAAAAAACAAGCCGTTAGATCAAATTCTCCAACTTAGTGCAATGTGAAAAAATCCAACAAATATTTATCAAAATTTTAAGCTTCTTAAACAAAATTAAGCAAAAGTAAAAAACAATCTTGGTTCGGATGAGAACGAACTTTTCATGTTATTATTTCAAATGATGTTTTTATTTCAAATAAATAAATAATAATTGGTTTTAAATTAATTCTATTAGAGAGGTGTGCGTGGTTGTTGTCTGTTTTG
This sequence comes from Anomoia purmunda, assembly GCA_951828415.1. NCBI lineage: Eukaryota > Metazoa > Arthropoda > Insecta > Diptera > Tephritidae > Anomoia > Anomoia purmunda. Next base: position 25,054,916 of record OX639996.1, on the reverse strand, counting down.
GACGAATTTGCTAAATGGCTTGGTAAATTCTTGAATATTTCGATTTTTTTTTTTTTTAATTACCGTGAAATGAGATTAATTTTGTTGATTCCTTTAATTTTAGTTTGCACGAAAAACCTAAGTAATTAAGAAAGTATGCTTTAGATGAATTTTGGATCGTTGAAAACGAAATTAACTTTTATTTATTTTCCCAAAAAAAAGCGTTTTCGAGATATAGGCAATACCTCTGCTTTCTATGTTCTTTTGCAGTTATTGCCAAAAACATCCAGACTAGCAGCTAAGCCTAAGTTTTTTGTGGGTATCGTTTTAAAGGCACATTCATTTTTTTTACGCTGATATATTAAAATTTATTTTGTGTAAATCGGGTTACCGACGTCTAAATGCAAACAGCAAGCGTTTTTCAGGCTTTTTCGGAAATTGTTAACTTTTATTCATTCTTTTTAATTAACAAACTTAACAAAAAAGAATTTAAAATACTTTGTTGAAAGACAATTTCATTACAAAAATGTAAAGCATAAAAGCGCGTAAATTGTACAAAAAATTTAAGGGTTTATTACAAATTAAATAAAAGCGGCAAATTTAAATTTTAGTTACATTCACTTTTTAATTTGAAAATCTGTCAAAAATTTTTTATTTCACGGTGGAATAGTCATAATATTCATTTGGTTTAATATCACATAATATGTGGTTCTTAAAATGTCCCCCAAATTTTTCCATCACGTCAAGATTTGAGATACAAGGTGTAGAAGTTCTTGCATTGGTTTGCCCCAACATTGGTTGACTTTTTCTCAATGTTTTCCAACACTGTCTTACGAATCGCAATTATGATCTGAATTTACCATCAATTTACGCAAATTTTGATATCAAAAGCATTACAGTTCTTATCGATTTTCTGGTTGTTAGAGTCAGTTTCAAAATTTCATACATTTTCGGAATATTGTTGGCTGCAACTTCTGAACCAAAAAAAGTTGTTAGTTACGAGGTTGTATCTAATTGCTTCAAAGTGATCAGTTCCATCAATATTTTCTAAAATTTTAATTTTTATGTATCTTATAATTAAATGTAATTCATTTCCTCGTATTAAATTCGAGCAAAGTTACTAACTATATTTTATATTAAGATTCCAATATCATTTGTTGCTCTTTTTTGTGAATATTTGGGTGATTTACAATCATAAAGACATAAAATTTTAGATTTCAGATTTTATGTTATTGCATTGCATTGATAAAAATTATTAATATTAAGCAATTTTGTACTTTCCAAATTTTAATGACTTTATGACTTATGCCACCTTTTGAATCACCCAATTTTACATAACTCATTTATGTTGAGTTGAAATATAAAACGTGCAGTACCCCGCTTTTTCCCAAATTTTTGAACCCACGCATATCTTTCACCAACCCAATCCTGATTATCAAATTTGAGAAAATCATCTTTTACAGTAACTAAAATATCAGGCTCATTTGGCTTTTGTAAATCTCTCTGTAAAGAGACCAGAAGTAGTTCCGGAATATACATATCTGATCTAGAGTGGGCGGAGCAAAAAAAATTTTGGTACAAACTTATAATGTAAGCGATCTATATGGAAGATAAAAGGGACAATTTCAGGAAATTTAAAAATCAAATTTTTCGAAAAATTCTTTACCAAATTTCAGAAAACTAGCATCATTGGAAAGCTACATAATTGCAAATAAGTATATATTAATATTTTCTATAAGTACACATTAAGTAATTAAAAAAAATAACATTTTTTGAAAACAAAATGAATGATGTTTTACTAAAAAGAAACGAGTAAGTAATCCACGTAACTACTAAAATTATATCTAGATTTTACATATCTTCAATTTGATATCTAATTTTAAATAGCTATGTTTAAATACTGTCAGAAATTTATGTGCGTTGGATTATATATTTTGGAGTTTATATTAAGTAGCTTGATATTTAGTCGAACTTCTCCGGTAATATGTGTTGAGCGTCCTGATGCTGGAGTCTATAGTTTTACGGTAACTTCAAACGGCAAAGGATTTTTGTGAGAAGTTTTTTCATGCCAGAAATACCAACGGAAAAAGCTTTGCTATAATTTTTTAAATAACTAGAATATACTGAGAGATATAATTCTGAGCAGGATGACGGATTAAGGGTTATGTTCCTGATGGAAGGCCACAGGTCCTTGGACTAAGAACGCCACCTTCAACATTCTTTTCTACAAGAAATACCCGCAAAAGGCGGCAGGAATTTTTATAACACTTTATATATAAATCAAATGGTTTTCATAATCTATTTAGCTGTTGCACTTCTTTGTTTTTGTATAAAATATTTTCTGATAAATTATTTGATTCTTTTCTTTTAAAGTCGCCTACTTATTAAAAATCTATTAAAATCCCTTCGAACGATATGTTTAATGAGTTTCGAATTATTCATTTTCGACTGCCTAGATTCCAGAAAGGAGTTTTGTTTTGAAGAGGAAGATAGGTACTTAACGCTTTCCTTTCGATTCGCTTTTATTGACACATCTACTGAATTTCTCTGAGTAAAAGTTGCTAATAGTAGACGTCGAAATTTTACCAATATATATTTAATTATTTTATTTATTTTACTATTTACTTATTTTATTTATTTACCAATATTTATTTTAGTGATCTGATGATGGTCACAGTGTTTTTGATCAATATTCGTATTCATCTGCAACCTGCAACCTGTTTGAAAACAAATCCTACAATTCGAGTTTTAGAATAGCGAAACGATGTTTGCTTCGCACGCAAGCATATTTTACTTTTTTACACATGCATACAAATATATGTAGATAGCATGACTTGTATGAAGAACTAATAAATGAGATTAGTTTCACCAATTCCATACCAATCGAACCAAGCGACTTACATTATCCACATTCTGCATTATCTGCCACCAAAATGCACATCGTTCGTTACATACCTCCTTCTAAGCCATTGCAAAGCAATTTGACGCTCCTCATGTTGGTCGACCCAATATGAAAGGCTTCATCAATACTTTGCACTAAATAAGCGCCTTAATACTGCTGCAATAATTAGACAAACTGTCTGCAATCCAAATGGGAATGGAAATGGAATCGAATAAGTAGGAACACATGTGGATACACCTAAGTATGCGATGTATGCGAAGGGCTGCATATCGACCCCGTTGGAAATCCACGATTGATGAACTGGTTCGCGTATGGTGTAGTTAGATCAAAACTAGTTCGCAAACATTTTTTTAACAGGCATTAATTCCATTCGTTATTAATACGCGAAACAGAATACTTTGATCTCTCAGCTACATATGCCGTGGTAAGAGATTCATGTATCCTTTGGAACATTGTTTCCCAACCTTTTTTTTTTTTGCTCAGAAACCATTTTGATCTAATTATTTTTAGCACGGACCAGGTTGAAAAAAAATCATAACAATCTAAAAATCTAATCTTTGATCGAAACGTATAATTAATATAAATAATCACAAAATCAAGGTGAAAATTAATTAACAGTATTATAATTGAAAACAAATACCACTGCGTTGTATCATGTCCACACGGCAAATGAAAACAAGTGGTTTTCAGGAGATGTTTCAAAACATGACCATCCAGACAACATTTATTTTTGCTAACTCGTTTTCGATGACATTTCTCAATTCATTTACCTTCAAAATAAAAGCTACGCTTTGTGCACACCAAGTAGTGCCACTTTTAATAGATATCTCAGTTTTTCGAGTTTTTCTTATTATTGTTCTTATTTTTTCTTCTAACTACTGTTGGCAATTATCCTTTTTTTTGCAAAAAGTTATTCTTATAAAAGCACAACGGAAATTTAGATATTTTCGAGATTATCATGATTGGTTCGTAATAAACAAGCATTTTCAATTTGTTTCCACAGAATATCATGAATGAGTCATCAACAAGTGTTTTTCTTTGTCATGTGGACCTAGTATAACATTGAAAATTAATTTGAAATCTCACTGGTGGTTCGCGGACAACGGGTTGAGACCCATTGCTCTAGCAGAAGCTTTGACCGCGTCTCTGCCCGTAGAAAACCATTTTTTCCTATCTGTACATTTTAGTTGTGTGGTTATTTTAAATTTGATGTGTCGAATAGCTTTAATCGTGCAGTGTTTTTTTTTTTAAATATTTACAAATATTTTTCATGCTATATTTTTTTTGTAAATTCTTATAGTTTTCTTTACTTGAAGAAAATTTTATTGCAATTTTTTCAAGTTTGTTAAATTATCGGTAAAGAAAAAAGCTATAATTTGTATGCCTTTTGATAAATTACGATAAGTTAACGAAAAAATGCAGCATTAAGAATATTGTTAATATTGCAAAAAATGCCACTGCCACAATTCAGCCGTGAGCCGCTGTATGACCACTAAGGTGCATCACTCCTAAGTCGGAACAGCTCTTAAATCGAAATTACGAAATTCATTAAATTTTCAGACATTTTGCAAAAATATTAGCTCGACTGTTTAGAAAATATTCCCAAAAATGGAGTTTTTTGTAAATAAGCAAAGATTTTAAAATAAAAAAACACTTGAGATGCTTGAACAGTTTAAATTCAAATTTAACGGAATCGTAATAATTAGCCTTTGATGCTGACGTTTTTTGGAAGAAACACTTAAAAAACTTAGCCAAAACTTGGCCTATTTAAACTTGTGTCCTTGGAAAGACATTTTCTCGCTCTGACTTTTTCTTAAACCCATTCACGTCCTAGTGTTTTTGCAAATATCCTTATTATGATTCTGTTTAGGCTTAAACTCATACACTCTAATACTCTCAGGTGTTTTGTTTTGAAAAAATATTTTTATATGAATCCTAATATTTTTATGAAATATTTGGGCAGAAGCTTCAAAACATAACAAATCCACAACAAATTCCGGTGAAAAATATGAAATTTTTTTTTTAAGCGAGACACTCTAATGTACATCTGTGTTATTTGATTTTCGATTTTTTTTTTCGTTATGTTCCCAAGCAATGGCTCTCTTGAGATCATCCAGTCTATTCCAGCATTCTGAACCTACATGTTCATTCGATCAGGAGCAGCCGGTAAGTGGCGAGAGGAACCCGGAAAACCTCTTCCAATTAAGAGACATTTTCAGCCATGTCTGACTCATCTGCTTCACATTTTCCCATAATATCGCTGTGCCCCGGTACCGGATTAATTTCATGAAGAAATACTTCGAGGCTTTCGAAAGAAAAGTAAGGCAATCACTTTATTCATTGAAAACTTCTGGAACAATAAATAAGTAAATCGCAAATTTTCATTTTGAAAATACAAAAATCCGAAAATTCATATAAGGTGGTGTTATAAATACAACTACAAAATTCCTATGTATTTTGTTTTTTGTTTCTGCGTAAGAGTTGTCAAAATTTAAATACATTTTGTTATTGCTTTTACGGCTTTTGAAAGCTCATACGCAAAAGCAAAAACAAAGTGCATGTAGGTGAATAAAAAAAAATCAAACCAGCTGTTCAAGGTGTATCCATAGAAGGTGATAGCAATATAAACAAAGCGAATCCCCTGTGTATTTTGTTTGTGTAATTTTGCGTGTGAAATGTCAAGATCTGAATTCGCCTACTATTGCTCATGTATTTTGTTAGTGTAATTTTGCGAGTGAAATGTCAAAAACTGAATTCGCCCAGTTTGCTTATGTATTTTGTTTGTGTAAACAAAACAACCTAGCGAATTCAGAGAGAAGAACAAGCATTCAGCTCATGGGATGCTATCACCTTGTATGAATTCGCCTTGCAGCTGTTCTTATGCAATCACCTTCTATAAATTCGCCTTGTTATAATACTATCTTATATGAATTCGCCTTGATTCATAATATTAAACTAAAAATAATAAATATAAAGTAGATTATTCACAAAGTAAATAAACTTTACAGTTGCCAACTAAAATTCCCCATTAAAATTGGTTGATGCAATTATTATTCAATGCTGGGAAACGTTCATATTTTATGAATTTTATGTGATATTTTTGAATAATATTTTTATTTAAATAATAAGTTTTCTTTCAATAAGATTCTAGTAAAATTATTTTACTTTATGTGACTTTTACAATAAAAACTAGAAGATTTCTTCTTACAGTTGGGTATTCGTGAACAAAATTCCATAAAAATGGATAAACAAGAATGAAAAAGAAGAAGAATCTATTTATTTACTGTCATTTCCGGTTTTAAATAAACTTGAGAAGTAATTCAAAATAAAATTAAGAAGATTTCTTCAATCTAGTCCCCTCTCGCTTTCCTTAACCACCAAGCTATTTTAAATGTCGATATCTTTAGTTATACATAGGTGAACTTTTAGATATGTGCACTTAATCCGAAAAGAGTCCATCTTTGCAGGCTTTCGAGCTTTCTGGCTAACGCATTATTGTCCAGGGCACTACACAAGATCTTTGTACAATACAAACCTCGGATATTCCGAGCAACAAACTATCTTCCATAGTTTCTTTCTTGATCCGATTTCAGACAAAGTTTTATGTTTTGACTTTATGCAATGGTCCATCTACATCTCCATAAAATAATAATTTTGTTTATGAAAAAATTGATAAATTGGCTTTAGGCTCACCAGTCAAGTAATGGATCAATTTATGGTTGAAGAATTTTCTGCAAGGTATATAAATACTATATGTATGTTTGTATACATATGTACCTACATAAATAGGTGCCTATGGATATTCAAATCAGCTACTCAACGCCATTCAACATACTCAAAACATTAGCAAAACGTTGGATATCCACTTTAGCATTTGATCTATGTAAGTCTTATATATGTATACATACATACCTATGTACCTATGTATGTATGTAGTTATGTAGGGTATGTGGATGCATAAGTATGAATGTAAAACCAACATTGCTGCCTGTTTGCACAATTAGAAATATCTAATTGGCATTGGTATTAAATGTCGTAACCGAATACTACACTTTGGTATTTATTTATGCATGCATCGTAGAGAACGCGTATAAGTCTACAAGAGTACATGCAAATGTAGATATTTATGTGCGCATACATACATACATATTACAAATGTACGTATAATTAGTTTCTAATGATTTGCACCACCGCAATTGGACATTGCCATTTAATCATGCGAACCTACATAATTGTAAATTTGTATGTATGTATACATTTGTGCATATAAATATAGCTTGCTGTATTTATCATATGCCAAAAGCCCAGTTTTCTTCATTTCTTCATTTACGAAATAAATTGATTTCTTTGGCACCAATGCACTACGAGTACATATAAAATGTTAATCTCTTTGACATGAAGGCCGATTTTTTTGTGTTTTAAATTTGCCAAATCAAAATGTTCCGATTAGTAAAAAGCCTAATAAAATTAAGTCCTGATTGTAATACAATTTTATCAGTATGCTTTTAAATGCCGGCGTTTAAGTTCTTGTAGGTTAAAAACTTTAAAACTTAAGCGGCTGGCTCGAATAAGTTCCAGTCGAGAGGCCCAATTTTCGACCTTTTTTTGTTGCAATTGAGGTTGCGTGGCAGCAATAACGCTAATAATATTCTCTTCCATCTCGTCAACCGTCTCGGGCTTAACTGCGTAGACAAGCGAACTTCACATAACCCCACAAAAAATAGTCCAGCGATGCTAAATAGCACGACCTTGAAGGCCACGCCACGGGCCCATGATGCCAGATAATGCGCGCTCTAAAAGTTTCCTTCAATAAATTTATTGTTTCGTATGGCATGTAGCGCCTTCTTGTTGGAACCAAAGGTCGTCCACATCAACATCCTCCAATTCAGGTACGAAAAGTCACTAATCATGGCCCTATAGCATTCCCACTGACTGTAACATTATGACCGGGTTGATTTTTAAAGAAATATGGACCAATGATTCCAGCAGTGATTTTTTGAGGATGTAACGGCGTCTCAACAATCAACACTACAAATGCGATAATTTGGGTTATTGACGTACCCATTCAACCGAAAGTGAGCTTCATCGCTGAACAAAATTTTCTTGCGAAAATCGGGATCGGTGGCCATCTCGTTTTGGGCCCATTCATCGAACGTGCGACGCGCTTGATGGTCGTTTGGCTTCAATTCTTGCACGAATTGGATTTTGTAAACCTGCAGACCAAGACCCTTCCGCAAAGTCTTCCACAAAGTGGATCGGCACATCCCCAATTGTTGCGCGCGATGGCGGATGGACTCATTCGTGTCTTCTTCGGTACTCTGCTCCACAGAAGCAATAGCGTCTTCGGTATGCACTGAAGGGCGTCTCTGAGGATATGCGCATTATCCACTATAGTAAACGTGTGCAAAACCGATCAATTGTTGCTCGAAATTTGCACGATTTTCAAACGTTGTTCCAAAAGTAGTGTTCATTATGAAATGGCAAACCAAACTGAGTATAATTCAAGTAATAGCTGTCAAAAAGACAAACTCCGAAAAAAGTATTGCCTCATTGAAAACCACTCGTCTAAAAACAACACCCTTAGGAGAGCGGAAGGATTAGCTACAGGAAATATCTTTTTAAATCTCCATTACGAATGCAACTTACTTTTTGTTTCTAGAAAGAGTTATTGGTATTTGCTTGCTGATGCGGTATTTTTTTGGATGGCTGAAAAGGTCAAGGAGAAAAGTGCTTGGTTCTAAGTTCCAAGGATGTGATTTAGTCTCTGACTTTTGTTTTGGGCCAGTTAAATTAAGCTGTTTAATATACTTTGCGCATGCAATGGAGGAGTGGAATGTATTTCTAGCCTTAATGAATATGAAATGGATTTGTAACTTTAGCCCAGTATTTTTAAATATAAGAAAATTAAGAAATATACCCATGTCCAAGTATACCAAAGTGAATAACACTATAGAATTACTCGATTTAGTCATTTCCGTCTCTCTGTCTGATTAATCAATCCTTCAGTTATTAGTCCTTTAGATAAGTAGGCAGATATGTATATTATTATAAGGTATTAGGAATTTGTCGGAACCGACAAGATATTTGTATTAACTAAATATTACTAAATATCTTAAAGTAAATGTATTTTATATATGTACTCTAGTTTCGTCAGAGCCGAAAGCAGCCCTTTCTTTACTTGTTTTTTTAATGACTTTCCTATAGCAAGGAGTTTGCCCGGCTGTACAATAGGCTATTTGTCTTCAATGAATATTTACCCAGAGAGTATATGATAAAAAAAATTTGTCGCTCGATGTTTAGAGAAATCACAACTTAGAGGGCCTACGGTTTTACGCCAACTCCGAACGGCAGATGTTTTTTCGTGAGAAATGTTTTAATGAAAAAAACTGGTGTTAGGTATCCCCGTCGAGACTTGAGACCCAGGCACTTCGGGGGCCTAGAGTTTTACGTCGGCTCCGAATGGCAGATGATTTTTGTGAGAAGTCTTTTCTGTCATGAAAAAGCTGTTGTGTTATTTTTTGATGTTACGCACTTCGGGAGAGATTTAAACCCGGGGCACTCCTGGTGATAGCGTGTACACGCTACACACTCGATTGCAGCTGCTGACCCAGCCAATATCGAGTTCTCTTTTCAAAATTGCTATTTGTCAGAGGGTAATATATATAATCAATAGATATTTTAGAGTTATTTATATTCATCAAATACCAGGTTGACTCAGAGTGGTTCCGCTAAACTCTATATTCTCAATTTCTTATCACTAAATTCATTTTATTTAGTAATTTACTTATTTACGTACAGAATTAGACTTCAAAAAAGTGAAAAAATAAATATGCCACTCCATTGTTATTTACAAATGTTTCATTTAAAAAAAAAAAACAAAACAATGCCATAGAAGAAATTATGTTCGATTAGATTAAACGGATTGCTTTTGTAAAGCTCCATAAAGCATCCTGATATTTTGGCTATCCTCGGCAGTCGCTCCAGCGCAGCAGTTTATCTGCTGTCTAGGTCCTGCCAAACACGGTCTCTCCGAAATCGAAAGCGAATTTTTCGTGATGTGGGACATTCGTACAGGAAGTGCTTGTTGGCTTTAAGGTCTTTCTCATATTTGTAGCTCGTACAGAAACCATTGCAGGAGGCTTCAAATATAATAGCCGTGAGGTCTAGTTACATTTGCCATTTTCTAGAAGATGGTAAGCTACCAAACAACAGAAGTGTGTCAGTAAAATTATCTTGTCTAGAGAATACATTTACTACACGACGGCGTTTGGTGTTTAATAAATAAAAAAAGACTTAATTTTTTATTAAATAAACAAATGTGTCCATTTTTACCACAAAAAAAAATTACTACAATTAAAATTGTATGAGTGGAATTTCTTGGTGCTTTTCAGAGTAAATTTATGTATTGATTAACGTATACTCGGCAGACGATGTCAGAAATCGGAGAAATCATCAGAAAATACCTGACGATTTCTTACATATATAAATTCTGTATGTATGTATAATGTAATTTTATTCGAGTAGATGTCAAGCCTCTTTATAACATTGCTAGCTATTAACCTCCTCTTCGGCAAAGCGAACGATTTGACTTTTCGGTCTTTTTCTTTTGCTTGCTGCCGAGTGGTCTTAAACGACATTCACCAAGAGACAATTACCACCTTCGTCAACTCGGTTAAACTCTTACCTATCCAGAATCAATATAGACGTGCTTAATGTATGCCCGCCATGTGATAATTCCCTACACGATACCACTAACCTTTTCACTTGCCCTTTAAAACCGACTCATATTACACCCCTTTTCCTTTGGTCCGACCTTGTCGAAACTGTGCGTTTCTTGGGCCTCCCTCTAGCACATTGAGTGCCATGGCAACACGTTTTCGTGCGACACCAAAAACTTCCTGGGGTGCCACGTCGTACGAAAACGTGCGACAAGCATTGTCTGGCCTTAGATATTGTCGTGCGTTTCTGCCTGACACTACAGGGTTTTTTTAATGATTTTCTAGTAGCCTAATGTTTGCCCTAAATTTTGGTCCATGTTTCATAGAGATATCTTTTATGATAAAAACTCGGAGGTTCTTTTTAATTTAGAAAATTTATTTGAATTCATTCGATATTTCGGAAAAAAGTATAAAAAAGATAGAAAAATATTAAAATTAGGATATGATAATTTCAATTTACATTAATTTTTTAGATGTGTATATTTTTGGAAAGCAATCAATATACAATTGGGGAGTGTTGGGACATTGCGGACAGTACGTAGTTGTCCTTTTGATATTCTTTCTTGCTTCCTTTCGACTAAATTTTCTTTTTGCTTCAGCGTAGCATAAAATGCAAGCACGTCGGATGGAATTATTATTTTCATCTACTCTTTTTGTGATAATATGTTTTGATTCCGATACAGGCTGCGGGGATGTGAGACCTAGTAGGTCCTTAGCAACGCGTTCACGGAATGTTCGTATATTAATGTTTTTATTCGTAGCTGCTTTATACACAGTAAAGGCATTTATCACGGAAAGTCCGAGTAAAAGTTCAATGCCCAGCTTTCGATACCATTTTAAACCTTTGCGAAGGGTATTTGAGTAAGAAGCCATTTGGTCGGAAAGATCAATGCCTGCTTTCTCCTTATTATATTCTACCACAGCCAATGGCTTTTCTGTTGCTCGTCTTTTACGTATCGCTCCTCGACTAGTTGAAGGCTCTTCAGGATTACGTGCTCCATCTGTTGTGGATACCATTATCGGGGCATGTTTCGTAGATAGCATTCTGACGTCGCGTTTATCTTTCCACTTCAGAACAACTATACCATTGGGATCTTCTCTAGCCACTACTACGCCTTTCTTTATAGGAGCAACCATAACTTCTTTTGGGAAATGTTTCTTGTTGGCACGGAGTGTACCGACAACATGTGTTTTTTGATCTAGCATTGAACGAGCCAATTCATAGCTTGTGTAAAAGTTGTCTACATATAAAGTTCGACCTTGACCTTTCAAATCAATGATCAGATCCTCGCAAACACTTTTTGCCAAACCGACTTAAATAAATGTAAAGGAAAATGCGTAAAAAGAAAAAAAATTAAGAAATAGTCAAAAAAAATCGCGTCGCACATTTTCGTACGACAGCGATTTTTACGATTGCAATTCCGTCGTGCAGTGCCATGTCGTACGGAAACGTGCGACATAAAAAACCCGTTATAAAATCCAAAATAAACCACAAAATCATCCGGGATTGGCGCAGAACTGAATATTTTCTACTTTTACACCAGTTTATAGCAAAAAATGTGCTTGGCACTCGGGGAAGGTTTTCGTCAAACCCCCTTGGCACTCAATGTGCTAGACGAGTTCAATGATAATGACCATGGTTGAACCGATCGTGCAGGCTCTGAATAACCAGTACAACAACAACAACCATTTGAAACCAATATTCTAATATTTCACATAACTTGGGTATGTTCAAATTACATTTTACTTATCAAATACATAGGTGGCAACTCTCTGCCAACTGTTTGACACCCATTTGTATTAATATTTCATACAGTAACTTATGTATAATTTAGTTTAATTCGATTATGCAAATAGGTGGCAACCCGTTCCAAACAAAACCATGCCTAAAACCTTCCCGGGCTAAAAGCAAATAACTATGCAAAATTTCAGGTAATTCTGTGCTGTGAATTAACAGTTATAAGGGAACAAGCAAACAGATTTTCGCATTTACATATGTATGTAGTAAAAGTAGATAGATATAGCGCTTTTCGTTAACAATAAAAAGCACTTTGCAACATTGTTCGAAAGAAAACATAAAAATTAAAAAATACTGTTGTATTCGAATTGCCAATCACATACATTTGTACATACATACGTACTGTATGTACAACTTTATATTATCACCTGCCCATTGTCACGGTTCTTACAAACTTACAAACAATTGCAATGGTAGATATTTTATGTGCTTGCTGATGGATTAGCATACAACTATTTTCTTTACTTCCGTCTCATATTCAAAGATTGCCCAGCATAACAATTAATAAACATAACAAAAAAAAAAAAAGCAATAAAAAAACACACATTGAGTTTGCCGTCGTCACTAAGTCTACCTTGACAGTTAGGTTTGGCTGTTGGATCTGTTCGTCCGCTAAGTATGTATGTAAGTACTTGAAGCGCTGAGCGAAAGCGTTAAATACCAACGCCAACACTAACCTACCTACCAACAACAACAAAAGTTAACAGATAGCTATAGCTAAATGTACAACAAATATATACATTGGTTATGGCAAGTTAGCATCGGCAACAAAATAGCCACAATGTCAACAGCAACAATTGTGACAACGGCAACGACAACATAAATGCCAACAGCCAACAACGGTAAGTAAACAAAAACAAAAACAAAAACAAACAAACAAAAAAATACAACAAATGAATAAGCACACATAGTAATAAATATGAGATGAAAAAGCAAATGTAAAAGGAACAAGTCGAAGTAAATAACAAAATGCAAAAAAAGAAAAAAAACAATAGAAACAATGTTGGTATTTGAGTGTTGTGTAATGTTGTTGCCTTTGCACGGTTTTGTTGTTGGAGCGGCAAAGAAACATCTTAGCAAAAGTGTGATTCTCCGAAGCAGCGTTGCCAGTTAACGATGAAAATTGTGTTCTGGCCATAAGTTGTTTTTAATTTTTTTATAGGTAATTATAATTATTTTTGGAAAAACGTTGCTCTATAACAGGTAAGAGTTAAAGGGTAAACACATAAAAACTGCGACGCTTAGAAATTACTACCAGAAGAAAAACTAGAGTGCTTGGAAATCAAATTTGTTTTAATTGCAATACTTTACGGTTTACACATAATTAGTGTATTAAAATATTTGTTGCTATTTGTTCCATATGCAAGTGGTCGAAATTTTCATCGCACACGCCCCATCATCTTTTGCCCAAGTGCATCGTCGAATTTGCGCGATGCCCACAACCACTTTGTTTTAAATTCTGCAATATTATTCACCTGTCTTCTTCAATATTCCTTTCACGATTGACCACTAATTCTTAATTTTTTAAGCAGCCCTGGGTTATTTGATGGATTGCAGTCGCGAGTTACAAAATCGATGTTATTTGCATTGTACCACTGCAATGTGGTCCTTGAAATAGTGGGAGCTTGCCAGATTCGACCAGAACAGTGGTCTGCTACCATGGCTGTTAATAAATGGCAGAAGGGGATTTTTATGCATTCATCTCGATAAACTTAGTGATAAAAGGGCTGCTTTTATGGCCACAGGAACAAATGGCTTGCCAAACCAAGTACTTATATTTTTTTGGGAACTTGAACTTAATTTTCAATTTACAGCCTTCAGGAGCATGTAAGCGACTTGAAATTACGAAAGCAGTAAGTTTCGTCATCCTTAACAGAACATTCGTATATTGGAATTTGCCATTCATACATCTTCCGGTCGCAGGATTTTGCTTTCGACGCGATCTGGCACTATTTGAGCTTTGAGACTTCTCAATGAAGCTTGCCGCTTTACTTTTTGAACCGATCATGCTCACCTCCCTTGCCAGGCTTTCTAATAACTGCCAGTCCTTCTCTGTATCAATTCAAAGTCTGGCAACTGTCAACTGGTGCAATTTAAGTTTTTTAGCAATCTTACGCGCATTTAAAGCCGGACTTTTTATCAACTCATGCAAAATAATTGATATTGCTGCTAACTCGGTCGTCATTTTTAACTATACTCTAAATCAAATCCAAATAAAATTTCTCACAAGTGAAACAAAGATCATGCATGGTCTACTCATAGTATTTAAATTTCAAAATATTTAAATATTTTTGGGTAAGTTATAAGTTTTCCAAAGTGTCGTTATTTTAGTATTTTCACGCTTTATATTCCAATGGTTTTTTATATTGCCGGATAACTGCTAGACAGAAGAAATATTTTTATGTTGTCTTGTAAACGTTATAAGATAAGAATATTGTTGAATAAGAAGAAGATAAAGTTAAAGCTGAAGATACAGATAAAGTTAGGGGTAAAGATGAAATAATGTAAGAATAAATTTTGAAAAATAACTATCCTTGGCAACGGAAAAATATTTCTCCTGCATAACAGTTATCACACAATAAATAAAACAATAAATGTTGGCAAATAACTTTAATTTTATTACCACATTTTTCGTAAAATTTCAAATTCGGGCAATTTTCAATTTATAAATTCGGAATAGCAGTACTCATTTTTGGGGCCCAATAAAATTAGTTAGTTTCCATTGTTTGTTATTGCCTTTTCTTCAACGCTACGCTACATAAAAATCTTGCTTCATTTCAACAACTACTTATAAGTTGAATACATAAAATTATACGAATTATCCCACATAAGCAACGGTGAAAGTCCGCCAAGGCTAATTCAAAGAAGGTGGTGCTGAGCAATCAGCTGTTAGTTTACATTTTCCTTGTTGTACGCTCAACACCACCTGGTATGAATTCGCCTAACTCTCATCTATTCGCACGCGTTGAGCATCAGGTGATTTTCATTTCCTTTTATTCCTCACATTCGCTTATAAACATACTCTACACTTTAATTATCTGCACAAAGCAGGACATATTTATAATCCAATAAAATTAGATTCTCTATTTTGTACAATAAACAAATGAAAGTGTTTAGTCTGGCATTCTTCTGACAAACCTACGAATGTCACCCAAAACAAAAGTTTTTATATGTCATCCGCTGCAATCCATTAACTTCACGCATTGAACACTTTTTGCCCCTTTTCCACAGTTGCATTCAGCTCCATCGCTGAGTCCATCATAGCAAGCTTAAGAATACGATTACCCGCTAAATGTACGAGGAAATTAGACGGAGTTCGAATAAGCTCGAAAACAATACTGTCAAACTCATTTTGATGATTCGAAATCAGTTGGCAAAGAGGAAACAGTTTTTTAATAAATGTCGTAATTTCTAATTTTTAATACTTAGCAGTTAAAGTTGTGAAAAAACGGAACAATGGGCATTTGGTACTGTAGTTTAGGAATGGAATGTTGCGAATAACATTTAAGTAAAATTCAGCGGAAGCTATGTTGTATGTCTCTCATACGAGTATAATCTATTACAGCCCTCCCGATCTTCCTAAGTTCTTGCTTTATATTCATCTTTTAACAAATTTTGAGGTATACTTTACTTTTTTCCTCGCTATGATTTGTTTGGTTGCTGAACCTAAACTTTTTTATTATTCCTTGACAATTTGCCAAAACTCTTGCACTTTTTCTTCTAAGTTCATGAAGCTTAGCTACTTAGCCTGGAAGATTTGACAATACGCAAGGACTCTGAGATGCAACTTTACGAATTCCGACCTAACATTCGATGCTATTTGAACTCAGCAATGCCACTTTCGAAAAATGTCCGAAAATTGATGCACTGTAGATTTAGCGTTAGTGCTGATTATTTTATTCAATTAGTTTTATAAATTAAATAAAAATTAATATGATAAGGTTTAGATGATGATACGAAGTCAAAAATAATTACATGTGTTCAGATTTTAGCTTTCAAGCGACTAGCGCTGAAATATTGAGACTATAAAACATATAGCATTTTTTTAAATTAAATATTCAGCTTCTGGTGGTGCTAATATTTATGGCGAATTTTGATTTAATAAGTAAACTTATATGAATTATCCAAACGAACTACTACTTTATATTAATTAGCTTGATTTATTTTTTTTACAAGTTTCTCATAGAAACTTTTTAATGTTTGGCAAAAGAAGATAATGCCAAAATTTAATTAGCTTAGGATTTTGTTCAACTATTAACTTTCTCTTTTTTTTTACTTTTTTTCAACAAAAATCTGATTACAGTTTGGAACTTTTCTGGCAAGAAACTTTTTTAGCCATAAGTTTTATTTCTAAGGGTTATAGCAATTTTTTAACAACAATCTGGCTATAGTTTTGCAATTCTTCTGGCAACACTGTTCCAGAGTTTAGCTGAGTAGAGGAATAGGAAGACGAATACATACAAACATACTTAATAAGTACGTAAAAATGTTCAGACAGAAGAAACACATTCGCACGCACAAATATTTATGTAACTGAAAGTAGAAGACGATGTTTCTTTACTATGTGAACAACAATTGCAAACGTCAAAGTGACAAAGCAACAGTAATACTATAACAATGGTAAACAAACAACATTGAGAAATTCTGTGAACACTCATCTTTGGATTCGCTCGAGCATAACCTGAGAAGCTAGCCAGCTAAAAAACATATGTGAGTTACTCCTAGCATTAATATACAAACGTAGTAAGATACAAAAGTTTCTGGCCCAGCCAGACTACATTTGTCGGAGATACAAAACTTTAATGGTAAAGGAAATTAATTATATTGAAAAGCAATTACAGTAATTTCAGATTTACTCTTCATTTTAGAGTTTAGCACAGACACTTTTGTACTTTACTACGTACATAAATGAGTACATAGATTTGTATGCACAAGGCCTGACATGCAAAAGGTCGTAACTAGCAAAAAAAATCCAAAATTTTCTTTTTGATTGATTATGATGCATTTCGTGGAATTACAAGCCCTCACATCGTTTTATGTAAAAAAAAAAAAAAATATTTGTTAGTCACGGCTTTTTGCATTTCAATACTAAATGAAATATAATAACAGTATGACACTAGTTACGTGTGATCTTTGAAAAAACAACGAATGAAAAAAGGCAAGTTATTGATTAACAAGAAATGTTGAGTGATCGCAAACGATAGGTTGCAGGCTGAATTGCGATCCGAACTGAGCACCAAAGCTAAAAAGATATGAAACTCTTTCGGTTCACCAATCAGAGCATACTATATTCTTGCGGTTTAGACTGAAAACAAAATCGAATCATGGGCAGATGAATAGCTGACAAACGAAAAGAGTAAATATGACCTATGTCATCGAAGCGATCATTCTCAATCGAGTAAATCAAGTAAATCAAGAGGCGTAGTTCTTCTAATTTCAAGAATTCCTCACGTCTCAAACGATATGTCATTTGATTTCAAACGCTTAGCCCATATACGTTAAAAATTCGGCATATCTGAGATCACGCCGAGTAAATTTCTATGTCGGTCGTTTATTGGGGGCCATTTGTGACTTTTAATATTAGACAATGCCATATTGAATTTAAAAATCTTCTCACTTGTATTCATTCACAAGGGCATGTAGTTTCCGGTCGGTGTTGCTTCACTCTGTGGATTCACTATAGGATTCTCGAAAATTTTATTTGTAGAAAAAATGGAAAAGCAAATACAGTAGATGCTCGCAAATTAGAACCACTTGGTTTTTGGGGTAGTTAAACAAAAAATGTTTTAAAATTAAAGAATAATTAAAGCAAAATTTTCTTTTTGTGAAACCAATCATGAAAGATCCGAGACGTCATCCCAGCATTTTTGGAAAAGTCGTAATGAAGTGGATTATTAAAACCTTTGAAGCACCTTGGATTTTTTGCATTCCCAAAAATTAAGGGAACTGATTTGTGTGAGCCATCAGCATTTGAGCCAAGTAAAATTGAAATTCGTTCTTTTTGGATTTTGTATCCAGGGGCACTTTTTTCACAAGCAGAGACATATGTTTTATCTGGTAGGCAATGATAAAATAATCCGATTTCATCCACATTATATATTTATGACTCCATTAACCCCATTTCAGCGACTTTTTCACGAAATTTGTGAATACACGGAGTGATCGAAGCTACATCACTAGAAAGAATTTCACCACCAATTTTTAAAATACGAATACCGTGTCGCTTTTTAAACTTAGTAAACCATCCATCGCTTCCTCGGAATGCATTTTCATTTTTTAGATTTGTTTAGCTTTTTCCTTTAATATTGGTCCAGTCAATGTACACTTCCTTTCACGTTCACCACTTATCGAGACGACTTTCCGTTTTCGGATATTCAGCACTATGTATAGATTTATTTGCTGCTTCCTGGTAGGTGTTGGAAACAGCATTTAATATAGATGTCTTTTGACTTGATATAGCTGATGGCAGATTTGGTCACATTGAAATCTAGCGCTAGGCGGTTCCCTTGAACTCCTTTTTCCAGCTTTTCCAATATCTTTGCTTTGGTTTCCAAAGATAAATTGTTTTTCCACGTTTATTTGACAATTTTAAAAAGTTACTTTCACTTTTCGATAGAGTCTAGCAAAATATGTAGACGCGTAACAAATTTCACACACTAATGATCAAAATGCACCGAAAATATGACAAAACAAAAATGCCAAAGGAATCAAATACATAACTTGGTGATTCCCCTTTTTATTTTAACTTTGTTGAATAAAATAAAAACAAAAAGGGAATTCACTTCAAAAAAAAAAATGTTCAGAAATGAGAATCTCAAGTTCTAATTTCAGAGCGTTCAATGCATTAAAATCACTGGTTCTAATTCATGAATATTCTAATTTCTGAGAGTTCTAATTTGTGAGCGTCTACTGTAGCATTATATTCCTAAAAGTACCGTGTACGCTAACACTTATGTATACATACATATTATATACATATATTCATGTACATTCGGGTGGCCCGAAGACAATATTTGGTTTTGTTGATGCTACCTCCTAAATTTGTTCTACGACTTATAAAATTCAAAAGTTTTTATTATTTTCTTATATTTAATGTTTACTCGGGGCGCCAGCGCTTTTAAAATTACTATTAAGTTTAAATCGAAATATGTTTTTTCTGTATATTCGGCCAAAATATAATTCGAATTCGTATCGAATTTATATCGAATTCAACACACTGTTATTTATATCAAATATAACACTGTGATACAAAGTGGATGTTTAGGTACCCGTATTTGTAACTCCCATAAAAAAATTTCATAAGGATTTTTAATCCATCAATTAATCATTCAATAACTGGAGATAGATATAACATTCTAATAGTTCTGTTTAGTTAACCGACGCCAACTGGATACACCAAGTTAAGGAGGTATTCCTTTTAATCTGCTACCACCCGCGGATACCATATCAAATGCTTTCAGGGCTGGATCGCTTTCTTCCATACGTGCTTAGCCAACGTAGCCGATGAATCATAATTCGCTGTGCTATGCCACTGTCGTTATAAAGCTCATACAACTCATCGTTCCATCGTGTGCGGTATTCGCCATCGCAAAAACGTAAAGGTTCAAAAATCTTTCGAAGAATCTTTCTCTACAACACTCAAAGGGTTGTCTCATCCGCTGTTGATAGCGTCACTGCTTCTGCGCCCTACAGTAGCGCGGATATGATGAGGGACCTGTAGAGCGTGGTTTTCGTTCGTCGAGCTCATTTGCCTACTAAAGTACTTTGGATTTCTGAGGCTGATATTAGTGTTGGTGTTAATGCTGGCTCTCAGATAAACAAGGTCCTCTACTTTGTCAAAGTAGTAAATGTCAATAGTGACGCGAGAGCCAAGAGGCCAATGTCGCGACTGGTTATTTGATGACAGGAGGTGTGCACTTCGTTTTACCCTCGTTCACCGCCATAGATCCGGGGGTTTTTATATACCTAACTAAATTTTAAAATTTTAAGGATACCCCGTATAGAGGAAAAATTCTGAAAAAGTGTCTTGCTGTTGATAGGGTTGTGGATTTCATTTGTGTTTACGCAAGGTGGCGCTTTCGTACAACTTTTGCCATTTTGTATGGGTAATCATTGAGCGATTTTTCATGTATATTTAATTGTGAAACTTATATTTTGGTTCCCCATTCACACTGAGAGTAACAATGATAGCATTGTCGATATAAATTTACAAAATCCAAAAAACTCAAAAATTTAGTTGTTGCCATTTTTTTGTACATTCTACTATAACTTTTTAAATGTGATGAGAAATTTGATTTTTTAATTAAAAACTAATTTTTGCATTTGTCTGGCATAAGGTGGACAATGAAACAGGTATCAGCAATGAATTTCTCAGCGAATACAAAGTGGAAACAAACTAAGTTCCAGGAAAAAATAAATACCAACAATTAAACCCATACCCCCAAAAGCTGTAACGAACCACACATTTTTAACTCAATTAACACTGTATAAAAATCACCAACTTAAAATTTTGTTGTTCTGTGTTATTTTTAAGGAGCTAGCGGAACGGGTAGGCATTAAGTAGAAAATAAGGGTATATTTTTTGTACCAAAAAAATAAATTTAGTAGTAGGTAGCATTAACAAAATTTCTGACTTTTGAAAATAATTTACTTTTTGGTTTCTTTCTGACTCAAAGTTAATTAAAACCAAAAACCCAAATATGTAAGTATACATAATTTATGCATCAAACTCGGAAATGTGATGTTTTTTAAATGTGCTATAAATGAATTCAACGCAATAATATAAAATTTGATTGTTAATTAGTTATTATAGAAAGTAAGATATTCATACGGTATACAAATATGGTACTATACTTCTGTTTTGAGTTTCTTGTATTTATAAATATTTATACTACATATGTTATCGTTTTAATTGAAAGTAAGCACTGTGAGGGACTTGATCCATTTTAGGAGAATGCGTCGGTGTATTTTTTTTAGAATCCAGTGACACTGAAACTGAAACTGCGAAACTTATTACAAGTTTAAGGTTTGTGTGTTCATAGAACCCCATTTTATGCAGCTTGACTGGATTTTTGAGCGTGAATTGTTAATAAAGGGTAAAAGGCAAACACAGAAATTTCCGGTTGTCACATAAAAATTTGTTAAATACGTTTGGTAAAAACTAAGCTAATCACTGCGATAAATTAGCATAACCTACAAAAAATTAAGATTAGCAAAAGATGTGCAGATAAGATAATTCACGATTTTTAATACCTCTATATAAATATTTCTAGAATGATAGGTCGAAATCAAAAGTATTTCGTACTTGCATATTTAGGAGCTCTAACTATTACTGAAAACTGAATTTTGTTATTTACTTATGAATATATAACCCCAAACAATAACTACGTTAACCCTTAAATGTCCAACTTCGCCAATTCATGTTCAAAAAAATATAGGTAATGTAAAATTCATTTTTTACGTTATTTGTAAAAAGTGGTTGTATTTTAGAATATAAACTGGGCATTCTGTAAAGTTTTCGCTTCAATACCCAAAAGTGTCACATTTCAATAAACATTTTAAGAAATACGTGCTAGATGGTAAAATATCATTTATTGAATTTGGTCATTTTCAAACATATATGTACATACATATTTATTTTGATAAAACATAAAAAATAAATTAATTCATATTACATATTGAAAGAGAGCACATTTAAACTAGTCATAAAATAAAAATTTACGCAAATGCCTACAAAATTCACATAATTTATTATTAAACATATATGCACTTAGTTATAAAAAATTGCCCAACATAAAAGTTTACTATCTAGAAATGGTGATTTTTGTAAAAGCATTTTTTTTCTAAAGAGATACATACATAAATTTATTTTACATTTTGTACAAAACTTTTTTGTTTGTGCTGAGCAGTTTGGATACTTACATCTAGCTTTACGTCCCATAATAGTCCAGTGAGCTGTCATGTCCAATCGAATCTTAGATCGCGCATTTGTTGAATTCCGCTTTATCCATTTTTCCTCTAAAAATGTCTGAAGACATGGACGCCCATGCTCAGCTGGTTTAACTGACTTCACATTAAATAAGGAATCAGCTAATTGAAACTTAAAATCAATGAGCCACAGTTCTTTGCATTCGGGGCGATCTTTATTGATTCTCTTATGTAAGGTGCAGGCATTAGTACATCCAACAAGTTATAAAATACTATATTCGTCAATTTTCGACTTTTCATCATATTCTTGTGGCGACCCAAGTAGCTGTCAAGCAAATCTACGCCACCCTTATGGCGGTTTTATTCTTTAATTATTTTTGAATAGGAAATCATTTTTTACAGTTTTATCGTTTTTATCGTATAATAATAATGCCACAGTTTGATTTTGACCATAAGTCAATGTCGGTTTCGGGCCAACGTAAGTTGACACCAGATTAACAACTTTGTTATCCTTACACGACAAGGGTGTTGCGTCAACGCTCTATCTCTCAACGCTCTATCTCTCAACGCTCTATCTCTCAACGCTCCACCTCTCAACGCTCTATCGCTCAACGCTCTATTTTCAAATGACTCAGCACATAAAATGCAACCGTAAAAATATCGAATTTTCGACATAGCGCAAGCTTTTATAAAGCAATGCTGCAATTGCCCAGTGTATAAGTTAACATACCACAGTAGACTACAACAACAAGTGCAGCTATACCTGTGATTGCAGCGCAAACAACAACACGCAAAACGCGCTGCTCACGTTACGGACATACTCACGTTGCGGACAGACATAACAACGGAAACGATAGCCAGTGGTAAACAGCACAAGCAGTCCACATCGTGGGAATTGCCGAATCAGCATTCTGGAGTCATGCGGCAATCCACGTGAGGCTTTGGCTGATAGATTTTGGCAGGTGTTAGGTATTCAGGTGCAGGCACCGAAAAGTTAGTTGTAATTACTCGATCGTCGGCAACGGCTGCCCTACTCTGTAGGGAAATAAATATAATTTAAAAAATTAAACTATCGTTTTAATTTACTGGCGCCCAACGTGGGGCCACGCGATAAATATCCTTATAAAAGGATTAGCTATAGTGGCCGTGGGTTCGAACCCATTTTAAACAAAGCTTTTTAAACAATTGTAAAATTCTTGTTTGACTTTTTTCCGGTTAAATTCTGAACTCTATAAGTATTTTTGACAACGGTGTTGCGACAAAAGTTATAGTGCTGAAAAACCGAAACATTTAAAAAACGCATAAAGCCGAATAATCAATGTGAAATCAACAATAAATCAGTTAAGCTGAGTACAAAATTTGCATTGATTAATATTCATCGAACAAAACTCTTTGTTAATTGTGTTGCGTACCCCAAGTGAGGAGTTACTCGTTTCATGTGACTTTGAAAGGTTAATTGAAACGCCAGCATACGAAGGATCACCACTAAATCCACCACAACGAGGAAAGCAGTGACAGATATCGGAAGCTGAAATCATTTAGAGGAACTTGAACCAGGACACTGTACCAATAGTAATGAAACTGTAAGTAGAGTGCTCACTAGTATTAAGAATATTAAAAGTGATAAAATACAAAAATAGAAAATTGTAAATTGTAACAAAGTGACCAGGGATAATATAGAAAAAATAATAGCCTCAAGAAAATATTGACGAAGATGGACGAAAATACAATTCGAACTTTAATGAATGCCGCTGTTCGGGCAGCAACTGAACAAACTAGACGAGAATTTCAAGCGACAATAGACTCACTGACGAATAGGCTCACACAGATGGAAAGACCATCTCAAGTTGAACAATATAATGAAGTTACAATTGACCCGACAGTTAGGTGTGACGAATCCTTGGACGTAGTGAAGTCCTTACCGGAATTCACTGGCGATCAGTCGCGATACGTATCATGGCGTCAGGCAGCACATACTGCCTACAAAATTTTCAAAAATGCTCAAGGAAGTTCCAAACACTACCAGGCGGTGGCTATCATTAGGAATAAGATAGTGGGATCTGCAGATTCGATCCTGTCTTCCTTTAACACTATCCTTAATTTTGATGCCATTATAGCCAGGCTTGATTTTACATATGCAGATAAAAAACCTGTCTACATATTAGAACAGGAAATGTCCACTCTCCGACAAGGAAAGAGGACAATCACAGAATTTTATGACGAAGTCGAAATAAAATTAACAGCAATTATTAATAAAACATTAATGTCCTATCAGAATAAGGATGTCTTAGAATCACTAAACACAAAGTATCGCCAAGATGCATTACGAGTATTTATATCCGGATTAAATCGCCCACTTTGCGATATTTTGTTTTCATCAAGGCCATCGGATATGGCGTCAGCTTTAGCACTAGCACAGGAGCTAGAGTCCAACCAGGCGCGTTCGCTGTTCGCCTGCAGATTTTCAGATAACAGACTTCAAGATTATAGTATGCAAACACGCAATTTAAATAGAATGCCTCTAATTAGAAACAGTGTGCCATTCCCTAAACAACAAAGCGGACATCCGCAACAGCGACCGACACCTATGGATGTTGATCCTAGTCTCTCCAGATTCCGAGTTCCCCAACGGAATGATCGATCAAATGATCACACGCCACAGGTAACTCAATTTAATCCTAACCCAACACATCCTACCTCCTTTAATCCCAGACCATTCCCCTCTGGTAGAACAGCCTTTGGGAACCAATACCCAAGGGGCTCCGGTCAGCCAGCGCAGAAAAGACATCGCGATAGCGACCGCTTCAATAATAAGCTTCAACGAATAAATCACTTAGATCAATATCCTTCAACTGAAGTTTGCGAGAACGATTACTCCTACCAGCAGGATGAATATGGTGATTTTGTAAATGACAATAACGATTTTAAAAATAATGAAATTTCAGACGAGATTAATTTTTTAGGGGTAGATCCCTGCTACCGTATGTTAGCAGGACATTCCAAGGAAAACAATTGAAATTTTTGGTAGATACTGGCGCTTCAAAGAATTATGTAAAACCAACAAACTGGAAGGGTGTAAAGCCTGTCCCTTCCACATTTTTAGTAAGTTCTATTCACGGTGTGGATAGAATTACCCAAAAATGCACAGTTAATATTTTCAATTCTAATTTTGATTTTTTTATTTTACCGACACTTAAAACATTTGATGGCATCATTGGTTATGACCTTCTACGCAAAATCGATGCGAAATTAGATATAAAGAAAGGAATTTTATTTTACGCAGAGGGTTCAGAAAAATTAATGTATTTTCATTGTAGCGATGTTAATACCGTAATTGTTGAAGAAGATATCGAACGATTAAAAGCGAAATACGCTGCCGTATTTTCTGACCCAAACGAGTCGTTACCATTTAATACAAACATTGTAGCAACTGTCAGAACAGCTAACAATGAACCAGTCTATTCCAAATCCTACCCGTATCCAATGGCAGCTTCTGAGTTTGTTAACAAGGAAGTTAATGATCTTCTGCGTGATGGAATCATTAGACCATCTCGCTCGCCATACAATAGTCCAGTATGGGTTGTTAATAAAAAAGGAACAGACGACGAAGGAAAAAGAAAACTACGTATGGTAATTGACTTTAAAAAACTAAACGAAAAAACTATTAACGACAAGTACCCAATTCCCGATACATCCGTAATTCTTTCAAATTTAGGAAAATCATCAATTTTTACCACAATAGATCTGAAATCTGGATTTCACCAGATTATGCTTGCCGAAAAAGATAGGGAAAAAACTGCATTTTCCGTGAACAACGGAAAATACGAGTTTTGCAGATTGCCATTTGGGCTGAAAAACGGTCCTAGCATTTTTCAACGTGCAATTGATGACGTACTAAGGGAAGAAATCGGAAAGACATGTCACGTCTATATAGATGACATTATTGTATTTTCCAATGATTACCAAACCCATTTACAGGACGTCAGCCGAGTATTGGAAAAATTATATTCAGCCAACATGAGAGTTTCCTTAGAAAAAACTCAATTTTTTAAATCAGACGTTGAATTCCTAGGATTTGTTGTCTCAAAAGACGGGATAAGAACCTCAAAGGATAAAGTAAAAGACATAGTCGGCTATGAAGTTCCGAAAACACTTCGCGCATTGCGTTCTTTCTTAGGTTTGTCTGGCTACTACAGACGCTTTATTAAAGACTATGCATCGATAGCAAAACCCCTCACAAAGTATCTACGAGGAGAAAATGGAACAATTGGTACCAACATTTCCAAAAATATAAAAATTACATTTGACAAAGAAGCTCATGAAGCGTTCCAAAAAATCAAGGATATTCTGTCTTCAGAAGATATTCTTCTTCTCTATCCTGACTACGAGAAGCCTTTCGACTTGACCACAGATGCGTCATCTCACGCCTTGGGTGCAGTACTCTCACAGGGAGGCAGACCCATTACTATGCTATCGCGAACTTTAACACAAACGGAAGAAAACTATGCAACAAATGAGCGGGAGCTCCTCGCGATCGTTTGGGCTCTGCAGAAACTCAGAAATTATCTCTATGGAGCAAACAATATTAATATCTTCACAGATCACCAGCCGCTTACATTCTCAATATCGGATAAAAATCCTAACGCCAAATTGAAACGATGGAGAGCCTTCGTAGAGGAGTTTTCCCCTAAATTTCACTACAAACCCGGGAAGGAAAATGTTGTCGCAGATGCGTTATCAAGGCAACATATAAACTGTTTAGAAAACAATGATATGCCCAGTTCTGACGACGAAACTGTCCACAGCGAAGACTCATCCACAGATGTAATATCCACCGTGATAAATCCGATAAATTCATTTTTTAACCAGATTATTCTCGAAAGTGGGGATATGAATTCAAAAACAGCAAAAATTCTTTTTCAATCTCGAATCAGGCATCATATAATTTTTCAAAACGTTGACAAAATAATTGACCAATTAAAGAGCTCTGTTAACCCTAATGTCACAAATGGTTTGCTATGCGATCTGTCTGTGTTAGGGAAAATTCAACATAAAATTAAAACTAATTTTCCGGCAGTGAAATTCGTTCACACCAACATTTTTGTCACTGACATCTTTAATAAAGATGATCAGGAAGAAATCCTTCATACGGAGCACAATAGAGCTCACCGGTCCCTTAAAGAAAATATTACGCAAATAATGAGGGACTATTATTTCCCAAATATGCGAAAAATGTTAAAAGAAATTATACTCAACTGTAAAATTTGCCAAGAAGCAAAGTATAAACGTCATCCACCAAATCCTGAAATTGGAAACACCCCAATACCTACAAAACCCGGTGAAATTCTACATGTGGATATTTTTTCCACAGATAATAAACATTATCTAACTTGTATAGATAAGTTTTCAAAATTTTCAATAGTTCAATCAATTCCGTCTAGAGCAATAATCGACATCAAGGAACCCTTAATGCGAATTATGAACTTTTTCAAAGACACTAAAAGCCTTGTTTGTGACAACGAAAAATCACTGAATTCTGTAACAATTAAAACTTTGCTTAATGACCATTTTAATATTTCAATATTTACGACACCCCCACATCATAGTACAACGAATGGACAGGTAGAAAGATTTCATGGAACTCTTTCCGAGATTAGTCGTTGTATTAAACTAAGCCAGGGACTTAACGACACGAACGACCTTATTCTCCTCGCAGCTTACAAATACAACAGGACAATACATTCAGTAACAGGGCAACGACCTATAGATGTAATTCATTCCGCTTCATCGAAATACTTGGATGAAATTAAAAACCGTTTGATAAAAGCACAAAATTCTGAACTTAAATACCATAATAGAAATAGGCAAACTAAAATTTTTAAACCGGGTGAAAAAGTTTTTCTAAAATCTAACAGAAGACTGGGAAACAAATTAAGCAAGTTGTACACTGAAAAAATAGTAGAGAGGGATTTGGGTACCACTGTTCTAATTAACGGTAAAAAAATCCATAAAAGTAATCTAAGATAATTTTTTTCTCTCTCACTAGACTCCTGATCCTGATACTGACCGCATTTGCGCAGTCGGAAATTTTAAATTATACCAACTCAATATATATACCAGTATCGGAGGGAGATGTTGCCATCTACCACAAATACAAACACTTAATTCACCACTTAAATTTAACCGACTATGAAAATATCGCCGAACAAACGTATGACCTTCTCGACAACTTTCCAAAATCTCACATAAGGAAGACATTGCAATTGGACATAGACCGCATATTACGACTATTGGACTCATTAAGAATTCACCACCGACATTCTCGTAGCATTAATCTTCTAGGCACCGCTCTCAAATATATAGCGGGAACTCCTGATTTTGATGACTTTAACCAACTTCAAACACGAACAGAATCTTTAATCGAAGCAAATAACGAACAGATATATATTAATAGCCAGCTCCAGGTAAAAATAAATCAACTAACTGACACCGTAAACAAAATAATTAGCACAACAAAAGCACACGAACGAGACACCGAATATTTATATGATTTGATATCAGCTAGAAACAGAGCATTGATAGACGATATAGAATCAGCTATATATTCCGTCACTTTGGGTAAGGTTCAATTAATTAACCCCATTTTGTTAAATAGTAATGAAGTCAAGAAATTATTAACAAACGAGCACTCTACAAACATAACTATAAGCGATTTACTAACAGTTTCTAAATTAAAAATTTTGCAAAATTTTGACAACATTTATTTTATAATTAAATATCCAATAGTGGAACAAACTTGTAAAAAAATCAGAATAAAACCTGTAATAAAAAATTGTAAAGTAATTATGGTAGAAACTAGTATTGTATCTAAATGTAATAATAGATATCAACAGCTTATTAATTGCAAAAACTCTGTATCAACGACATTTTGTGAAATATCAAATAGAAATAGTTCTTGTGTTTTAAATCTATTAAGCCAACAGCCCACAAGCTGTCAAACCATTTCAGCAGATCACATCGAATCAATAGAAGAAATTGACGACGGCTTAATCGTTATAAATGATAAATTGGTGGAAGTTCGTGAAGGAAATTCACATCCAAAAATTTTGAATGGAACGTTTGTGGTTAAATTTACCGAAAATGTCACTATTAACGGCACTACTTACATTAACTGGCGGAAGATGGTACGCGCTTATCCGGAAGCCGCTCCTGCACAATTTTTGAACCTGACTAACCATACAACATTTCTATCGCTTCCGTACCTGCACAATATCAACCAAAAAAACCTACGACATATCGTATCATTGAGAGGACTTATGAAAGCGCAATCGTCTAAGTGGCTCATAGTTTACGCATCTACAGTTGCCTTTGTTATTGTTGTCATATTAGCGCACACAGCCAACAAGCGCCGAAAACGCAACGTTAATATTGCAATATTGGGCAACGTTCTTAAGGAATCCGTGGACGTCTCCTCTTCTAGCGGGGGAGTAGTTAACATACCACAGTAGACTACAACAACAAGTGCAGCTATACCTGTGATTGCAGCGCAAACAACAACACGCAAAACGCGCTGCTCACGTTACGGACATACTCACGTTGCGGACAGACATAACAACGGAAACGATAGCCAGTGGTAAACAGCACAAGCAGTCCACATCGTGGGAATTGCCGAATCAGCATTCTGGAGTCATGCGGCAATCCACGTGAGGCTTTGGCTGATAGATTTTGGCAGGTGTTAGGTATTCAGGTGCAGGCACCGAAAAGTTAGTTGTAATTACTCGATCGTCGGCAACGGCTGCCCTACTCTGTAGGGAAATAAATATAATTTAAAAAATTAAACTATCGTTTTAATTTACTTATATTTAAAGATACAACCAGCCCTATTCTGCATTTATATTACGTTCCCGCATTCCGCTCCGCATCGATTGGAATTAGGTATTCCGAGTTACGACGGAATCGAAAGAAAAAGAGGAAGAGCGGCAACCTTTTCGAGATCAGGTGTTTGCCTTGGAATGTGTGAAATTGAAACAAAATAAAGCAAACAGAAACAAATTCGTGGTCAAACTATTGCTTTTTAAATAAAATAAATAAAAATATAATCGCGTAATGGATTCAATAGCCGCGGCGATACTACTTGAGGAGGACGACAATGCATCCGAGAATGCTGACACGAAAGTTGAAAGGAAAAGATTGCGAGATATGTGTGATCCATTTCAGATGAGTGACGAATTGTAAGAAATTGAGTTTGAAAGTGATAAATCTTAATTCATTTATTTACTTATTTAGATTCAAAAAAAACTCTAGACTTAATAAGGACGCCTTCAAGTAGGTCCTAGATACTTTTGCGGAAGACACTCAACCAAGTACTTTGACGTCGATATCTCCGCTTAATCGCGTAGTGGCTGCATTGAGATTTTTTGCGGAAGGCAGTTACCAACATGGAGTTGGCGCAATCCCTTTTGGTTGCCATTATATCAGCCAAATTTTCATACTGCTCCGGTGTTGTTGTTTTTGACCTCCAAACATATCAAAAAACATCAATAAAGCCCAAAAGAACTTAAAAAAATCATGTTGATGACTTTTACAACTATCAACAACAAGTTTTACTCACATTTTTGGGAAAATTATATTTTAAAAGTACACGAAAATAAAAATCTAACCGTCCTCCGCCAACAAAATTTCAACTTACAAAAACGTAACTACGATCGCAATGTAGAATACATAAAATTGGAAATTTCGAAGATTGATCGAAAATCATCGAAACGCAGAATACCAAAGTTGCCAAACTGATAAAATTTCGATTCGAGTCGAAATGCAGAATAGGGGTGAACAATTATATACCAACATGAGCAGTGGGTGAAGCCCGAAATCGCTTCAAATCATATAGTATCAGTAAAAAATATATTTCGGCACAAGTATATACATATACATAGTATATATTTTTGTTTTAGGTTTCAAACTTTTTCCGAATCAAGATTTTTCACTACAAAAGCTCCTCTTCAATATATTTTGGAAAAATTTAAATTTTGACCTGTATACTAAAATTTTGGACATAAAGGTAACAAAATAGGAACATTTTAATTTATATATGTTACTCGAGAGTCTTATCTTTCAGTGTACAACTTTCGTAACTTTTGGACTGTTAATATTAAAATACGGGACATTTTTATGGTTGTATCTTTAAAGTTGCCGTGGGCATTTAAGGGTTAAGAGAAAACTGACTTAATTTCTTTCTAACGATTTCAAAGACATAAGTTGATTATAATAATAATTTTTTTAGTCAATTATTGATTTCCACTTGCTAAAAAATCGGAAAAGCTTTATGTTTTAGAAATAAATTTAATTCACTTACGACTTAAGTTTTCTGGATTCAGTGAGTGGATATTTGTTATTTATTATTATTTAAAATTGATTTTTTTAACTAAAAGAATACTATTTGTGATTTTTGGGACATGAACATTAAACTAAGCAATACATTTCTTCGTGCATTTATTTATAAAAATTTCGGTGTTATCAGCAAAAGCGTAATCAGAACATATTATTAGTGGTACTTTTACTATATTTTTTCTCCGAACTCTATCAATGGATTTTCAAAATATGTTGTCATCAATGATATGATTTCAGGATATACGTTATCTAATTAATACACAGGCTATTAATGTACTTCGAAGTACAATTTTATTGGTAATTACACTATTATGTTGGTAGCACTGTTGCTATGCATATCATAATCTGCCTTAAGTTTTACAAAGTTATGCGAAGTTCTGAGAAGTGTGCACAATCAGCCCTCAAGGATAGCCTAGCGCACTTCCAGCTCTTGACCACGGCTACTAGAACTGCAAATCCGCCAATGGATATGTAGTGGCCTAAGAAATGGCTATAATTTCTACTTTAATAGTTGTTATTGCTGTTGCTTGTATTTAGCATTCAATTAATATCTAAGTTGCATTATATGAAAATAATACAAAGCGAAAAATTGTTATCAATGCAATGTCATTCCTAAAAAAATATTTAACAAGAGATTTTACAACTTCAGATTTCTCTGCATGTTCCCCATACGGACTTAACACACTACGATGCACGTTTGGATACATACATATTAAAAAATATATGTATATACATATGTATGTATGTATGTGCGTAGAAGTAGAAGCATATCATGTGTATATTTATGTACATAGGTAAGGTGCTTGCCATAACTATAACACCACCACATAGTCACAAGTTTTTATTATTTATCATTCCTTATTTGATTTTAGTACTTTCTTTTAAATAAAACTATAGCTCATTCTACAACAAACACCGGTTAAATCCAAGCTTAAAACGTGGGGCAAAAAAAATTCAACAAACTTTAAACAAGATTTTAAAATTCATAATTGGAATTTTTAGAAAAACCTAAGGGTATGCAGTTTTTTAGCCCATTAAAGTTTAATATAACAAAGTTTAAAGTAGCTACATATTACCGTGGTTTTTTGATATTTTTCTTCCTAAAACTCTTCTGCAAATTCGTCCATATTGCTCGGATTCTTTTTTATGAAAAAATTGTTTCTAAAAATTCTAATCGACAATTTTTAATTTTTTTTTACATAAAGTATATTGAATTTCTTCCCACATTTGAAAATTTTGAAACTTCTACTTCTATTTAACCAGTGATTTTATCAAAAACTTTGTTTTAGAAACATATTTTCGACGAATGGTTTATACTACCCTAGATTTGAAATCGACCTTGAAATTTGATGAAAATGACACTGCCTGGAACTCGATCCTACCCGTAGAAAGCTAAAAAATACATCAATCTCCGTAGCTGTAAAAGCTAAGCCAAGAAAAAGCGACAGGCTGGGGAAAAAGCGACAATAGGACAACAAACATAAATAAATTTTGAAATTTTGAACGAAATACTCAAACACAACGATACCTGAGCAGTAATGTTGATGCGACCGCAACAACTGGTCAATCAGTCTCTTTGGAAAGCAACAAACAAGCTTAAGAGGCCGGCACAATCAGGCATAATAACCGAGAACGCCAAACGGGATCTAAAAACAGAATTCACCCCACATAATTTAAAAACCCAATCCAGTGCAACAGATGAAGTAAAACTTACTTTGAGTTATCCCTACCAAATGGACACACCCCCCTACGAAAGATCTCAAAATAGGCAGTGAATTACAGGGAATGAAAATAGTCTAAAACCAAAAAAAGGACCTAATTACTAGCCAATCACTTAAAAAAACTACCGCAGATGTTTCTACCTAAAATTTTTAATGCAGTTTCGTCAACTGGTTTCATGCCTCGCCTTTCAGAAGTAAATATGATATGTACTTAGACCCGAAAAAAGTGCTGATAAAGTCGAATCAAATCGCTTCATTAGCTACTACCCATTCTCTCCAAGGTCATGGAAGTACTTCTGCTTTTAAAGATTGCTTCAAACTGTAGAAGATCGAAAGCTAACACCCAACCATCAATTCGGATTGAGAAGAAAAACCCATACAACAATCGAGCAAGTTCACAGACTTGTTAAGAAAATATATTCTACAGTTGAGCAAAAAAGTATTGTACAGCTAGCTTACACGATATATCACAAGCATTTGAATGTGTTTGACATGATGGCCTACTCTATAAAACAAGAATCAGCCTACCGATCAATCTATCTCAAGAACCGCTACTTTTTTGTTAAACAAGATGAAGAACAGACCTAACTCTATGAGTGCTTAGCTAGTGTACCACATGGTAGTGTAATGGGCCCCATCATACTATAACCACTCTACAAATACGATCTGCCTATAATACAAGGACTCACAATTGATACTTTTGTTGATGCAGAGGATACTTCTCCGCCTTTGGCTTCGCTCAAACTTCAAGGAGTTCTTAACAAGATCGTTGACTGACTAAAAAAGCAAAATGGCGAATGAAGTCCAATGAAACTTAATATGTTCAGTTGACATTCACCCACAATCGAGAGATCTGCCTATCCCGGAAACTGAATGATATTATACCCTAAAGCAACGAGACCAAATATCTTGGTATGCACCTCGACAGGATATTAACTAGGATAACAGTAACGATGGTGCGATTCACTAACTTATTCTTAACGACACTTAACAGCTGTCTCGTTGTGTCTATTCAAAGTACAAAAGAGTAGCATCTTGGCCAAACTAAATGCCAAAATCGGCTAAATACACAAAAAAGAATGGACAAAAATAAATAAATGAGTGCTGTCGAATATGAAGTTGATTATTTGGCGCCATAATAGATACACGAATACAATCGACGGTCCAAATAGTGCCTCCTCCCACAAAAGATGACGACGCTGAAGCAAACATTTCGTCGGCAGCTTGACGCTCCACTTGGGTCTTAGGAAACCTGTCAAGCTGAGAAATTAGGTATTCAGCCAAGTCTGGAGTTAACCGATAGAGCTTCTGAAACTTTGTTGCATTCAAATGAAAAGGATTGTCCACATCCATAAGCCAAATATTCAAAGGACATTATGTAATGTTCCATTTTTTAATTTCAAGCAAACAAATCATCGAGTTTTAAATTTATCTTTTATTTATGTTGAAATCACGAATTTTTCTTTTCTTGATTGAGTTAACAATATCAAATGTGTTGTTGTTTAGTTTTCGATAATCGCTCGCTAATCGGTAACAGCTGATTCGACGATTGCGAAAATCGTTAAAAAATGGCTGCCGAATAGCAACTTCGTTAAAATTTTCATTAAGATGAGTTAATCATGCGAATATCGTTAAAAAAAAGTTAGTGAATCGCACTACCGGACTTTTAATATACAGTTGTGGGACACTGCAGCAAATTCTTATATTGAAATCTTTCAAAAATTCCAATCAAAAACCCTCAGAATGATTGTAAAATCACCTTACTACACCCCCCGCCTGCGCAGAAATTAAAAAAAAACATGCCGCATCTTTTATTTATTTTTTTTTTAGATAGAAAGTGATCTTTGAAAGTGGTTTTTTTCAGGTTTTTGTTTTGAAATCGGTTTTTGTTGTCACATTTTTCTGTGTTTGAAACAATTGGTTCACATTCATAACTTAAGACTAAAATGTCACCACAATCCACTTATAACCGAGATGATAGCGTATAGAAACATAAAACTCGACTTAAGAGAAAGTCAACAAAAGATCTTCTGCGCAGATTATGCAAGATATTATATATACAGATTGCAATCAAAATGGTGAGAAAACTTTAAAATATTGCACCAGGCTTTGGTAAAAATGATTTTCTGAAGAGGGTAGAGGGGGTGGGTGGGACACATCACAGTACTAAAAACCGTTTGGCGCGGAGACATATAGGTTTTGAGTAATTTGTTGTTAAAGTAGCAAGAATGGTCAACTTTAACCTCACTTTTTCCTTCAAAGATCAATTGAATTGAAATTTCGGCACTGCCACATATTGCTAAGCAAACTTTTAAAGAAAAACCTCTGAAAACAAAAACAAACTTCGGGCGCGCTTTAAAAAAAAAAACAATCCTTATCAGTCCAACTTCGGCTACCCCATCGACAGAACTTTTGCGCAGAAGGCCCTACTGCGTAAGTATTCCCCTCTTACTGTTTCCTAAAAATTTGACATTTCTTTTATTCTAATGTTTGCTTATTATAAAAGTTTACGCTTCGAAAGTCTGGTAGCACATTAATACACGATATCTGGCAGCACGTTCTTGCTCGGCCATTTGCGTTTCGGTTCTTTCGTGAAAGTGAAATGTAAATACATAAATTTGTAAACGCGTTGTTTATCGTTAAGTAATGAAATTTATCAGGTAAAAATAAGGATGAATTAGTGGGAATATATCACAAATACTTTATTTTTTAAAATATATGTTAAACTTTCAATTTACTATTGCTGGTTTTGTGTACAATTGTTATATAATTTAACAACACTTTAACTGATTTTTTAACTGTTCGCTTTAGTGATAATTTTAGTAATAGGAACATTAATAGAACATTCCTACAAAGTTTAATTTGGAAAATCCCTAGTGGTTTGCTTATTAAGGCAACTGGTGCATTATTGTAAATCCAACCCAAAATGAATTTCGAAAACAAACAAAAAAGAAATATATTATTATTGCGATATAATTATGGCATGCATTGTATGTGTAGCTGAGGTATTTTGAAGTCAGTTGTAGTGAAATACTTGGCGGCATGCAAACCGATACCTTATTCGATTTTACGGTATTTGTCAGGTTTACAATTCACCTTTCGCCCCACCATCCCTCGCGGCCGCTGTTGCTTTGACACGCACATATCCATCTATGTAATGCGCTTAGCATATTTAATAAGACCGACAATACGGTGTACGTGCTCATAAGAAAAGAGAAAAAGAAAGCCAAATACTTAATCTACATACATGCATACATACATACGTGCATATGTTGATATGAAGGCACGTCTACGCTTTTACTAACACGCGCAACCATTTAGTTTTATTGTAAATAGTATGTGTACATACTATGTACGTATGTATATAATATATTTACGACTTTGGTGTGTTCAAACCAACCCACGTATGTATACATATATTTACTATGCACCTAAATATGTACATAGTTTGCATTTCATGCAAACAATCGTTTTCTTTCAAAAGAATCGACGCCCATATACATAACTAATATATATATATATATATATATATATATCCACATATGACAGTATGTAAGACTTTTCATAATCATACATACATACATTTAAAAAAACGTATATAGTTTATGAGTAACTACACACCCACGCTAATTTACGCATGTATACTTATATAACATATTCAGAGTGTGCCTACTAAAAAAAAAAATTTAATATTACTAGTTAGTTAGAATTAACCTTATTTACAGATTTAGGCCAAATTTCTCTTAGCCAATATTGGCGGTATCTTGATTTTTTATGGTCAGCTGAAAACCTCAAAGTTTGTTGCTGTTTGCGCAAATCAGAGGATTTTGTATGAGAAGTGTTTCTCTGTGGCATGTAAAAAAGTTTAAGATATTATCGCCAAAATGCTATCGCTTCAGAAAAGAGTATTTGAGTTTGCGACAACCTGAGAGAAACGGAATGTGACGTCATACATTTGAGCGGGCGAAGAAGAAATTGTAAAGAAGAAGAACAATCGTTAGATGATGTCAAATAGGCAGAGAGAGTATTAGCGGTCAGCTGATTTCTGAGTTCATGCACTCTGGGACCAACCAGTGTAGAGCCTTGGGTCATGGCAGAAAGAGAGTGAGCTATAGTGGGGACACTCGGACATACTCGGTTTAAGGGCCGACTAAGGACAGCAGCGTCTGTTCGCCAGTAGCGGGCGTTAATCTTGGAGTAAAAAAAAAAAGACCAAGTAGAAAAAAACTAAAGCCAAAGAAATAATTCAACAAGCCTCGGATGAGATCTCCATTTTTAAGGACAATGATTTGAGAGCATGCACCTAGAACGTCCGAACCCTTATTGTGGAAAGTGCCGCTTTCCAGCTGGGCTAGTGAAACTTAATCGCCAAGTACTGTCATTCATTCTGGTGGACGAGCGTCTCGCCACAATTCGCATGTGATCAAGGATCACAGGTTTCAGCACAAGAAAATACACCAAGCCATGTGGCTGTCTCCAGATCGAAAAACGCAATACCAAACACGAATCATTATCTTGTCGCAACCAAGATGCGTATACGCCTCTGAGCAGCAAAACACGTGCGTCTAAATAAACAAGGAAAGCTCGATTGCAAAACACAGCTACTTACTTCACTACTCGACTCGCACACCTGCTCACTAAGAGCACTTCGCAACAAACCGGAATTCTCGAGCACATTTCTTAATCACTACGTAGCGCTGCTGAGGAAGTCATTGGCTTTCAGTGACCCCGAAAAAACACCTGGTACGATGATGCGGCCTACAGGACCACGCTGCGATCGGGCGCAACGCGAGCTGCATGGAAACGCTACCCTACTGCTGCCTGGGCCAGCATAAACTTTGTGAAACGTATGAAACACATTGAATGGCGGTTCAAGCTCTCCTAAGGCAGAACTTTCACTTTCTCGGAATCGGATCGCTTGGATTCATCGTTCTTGTCTACATATATCTTTGTTTTCTCTCATAAATTTTCTGTGGGAGAGCATTCTAAACTTCGATTCATCGTTTCAGACGCGGTATAACAAAGAACAGAAACATAAACAGTTTCCAAAAATAGCTGAAAGTTGTAATGCTTTTACCAACATGTGAAATTATGATATTTAGTTCAAAAATATCATAGAATTTACGACGATATACTCAAGTTTTAGTTAATGACAACTCATTGTTGAAAAATGTTCGGATAGAAAATCAGAATCGAATTGATCCAAACAAAGAGTGTTCGGGCAATTTTGGTTGCACTCTAAGTGAGAAAAGAACGTATGAAGTACCAACAAAAACTTGCCCAGACAAGAACGATGCCCGCATTTTAGGTATGTATGTATGTAGTATAAACGACAGCCTTATTATACCTGTCATTGAGATGAAATTGGTCCGATATTTGTAAGTATAAGAAGAAGAAGAGATGGACCTATACCCAAGTGCACCAAAATGATCAGGACCACGAGCTGATTCGACTTAGCCATGCCTGTCTGTCTGTTTGAACGCAAACTCGTCCCTCAGTTTTTGAGATATCTGACGAAAACTTAGTATGCAGATGTATTTCTATAATGAATCAATCGTTTCTCGGAACTGGCCAGATTGGAAATTGTATAGCAGTTATACAACTGATTGATCAGATATGAGTTTTTCCATTATAACTCCTATACCAAAGCCGTTAAGAACCCGTACTCCTGGTACTCCTGTCACCTATTATGATTGGAACATATCTGAAAAACCATCAAGATTGGACCACTATAACTTATAGCTCCCAAAGAACACATGGCACTAAAGCAGCTACGAACATTAAATTTACTAATTATAAAAGGAAAGTGTCCACCGAAAATTATCAAGATCGCATTGCTATAACTTATAGCGGGTCAGTACTCCAATAGGGAACCATTGCCTGGGAATTGTTTAATGAATTGTACCATTGTACTGGGAATTGTTTAATGAAATCCGCAGGGGGTCTTGGGGAGGTGCTCACTGACCGTTACTTATAATGGGATGACGAATTCGGACCGAGCAGGATTATTCTTTTAAAACATGTTCTACGCAAAAATGCAGTGGGTGGCATAGCCGAACTTGGACGTATAAATCTTTTTGTGATTTTTTGTTTTTTTTTTTAAATTTAATATTTTTCCGACTACAATCAATTTTTTTTTATAATAAAAAAAGGTATAAAGACGAGGCCGAGACAGCACTTCTTTACTTGTTTTTTTTTTCAGTATTATCAGTTTTTCAGAATGTCATTATCTAATACATTTATGTAAAAATTAAAAACTTCGCCGGGTACACATATCGAGAAAATCGAATGCCACAATTAAGGATGAAAAGTAAGTATTATCGAAAATATATATGTAAACGGGATCAATTATATCATATTTCATTATATTTGTATTATTTGCTTTCAAAACATATTTCACCTATTATTTAAAAAAAAAATTATTTGAAATATGCAACCCCACTGATTTTTGAACAATAAATAAATTTACGCTGATACTCTGTGATGAATTATTTAAATTATAAAATTAAATTAAAAACTTAAAGCATTGGTTTAGTATTTTTTATTTCGATGCGATTTACTACCTATATTTCAATTAATTACACAGTTCAACAAAACTCAAATCATTGCAGTGGATAAAGAATCGTTCATCTATCATAAACTATTATAGCTGATACTCTGATGCCAATTAAATGGAATCTATCTCCAAAATAAATAAACCTCGATGGCATTTTGCCAAAAGAAAGCAAATAAAAAAACACATCTACGCCTCAACTCACCTCTTTATATACATATGTAGTTCGATAAACTTCGATCATCTATTCAAAATATTATGTAATTGTTCAGTTATGCACATCCATATGTTTCGAATTATTACCGTTTCTTTAATATTCTTGCGGTTGATTCTTAGCTAATATTTTTTTATGGTTACGAGCAGCAGCCGTTTAGCCTTTGACCGTTGGAAGTCACTGAACTCTGCAGATCGCAAAACCAAAAAAAAAAACAAACGAAAAAAAAGACAAATGCGTCCACTTGCGATAATTCGCGAGATAGCAACAGACGACGACAGCAGGATCAACAGCAAGGTGGATGATATGGTAAACAAACCAAAACAACAAAAAACAAAGGAAGCTAGCTCATGAGGGAATCCGTCAAGTGCGTACAAGCCAACTGACGACACATTTTGACGTTGAAATGCCAATGAACTCCGCGACAGCTTGTTGGCTTTAAATATGTACATATGTATGTATGTATGTATGTACATATAAAGTACATGTTTATCTGGATATGTCCGTGTTGGCATGCCAGCGTGCGCACATTTGGCACCCAGTGGCGGAAGTTGAAGTTTCCACAATGTATGTAGAAGCCATCAATGCTGTAGCCGTCACTGTCACCATCGCCCTCTCAAATGGACATATGGGCGCATTCATACATACACCCATATCTATACTTAGTGTATACATACATATACATACATACATATGTACATACATGCATAGATATTTACACAAGCGCGTAGACATTATTGACTTTTTAGCGGGATCGCCTGATGTCATGTTTAAATCAGCAGTGACAAGCGCACTTACAACAACAGAGTTGTATGTGGTGTACACCATCGCCACCACAATGTGGTAAACAAAAACCAAACTTTACTTTTCAAGAAAAACATTTTTAGAATGTATTAAAAAAGACGGCTTTGCTTTATCTAGCACAAGGTTTACAGGAATAAACTGCAAAAGTTGTTAAAATATATTATAGGTATTTTGATGAAATGAAGGGCATTGTTGAGAGAGCGCCTAATAGGTCGCTAATAACGTAGAAAAACCATACCGATGTTTTAAAATGCACCTCAAATACAGTGACTATTAGATAACGATTAATAATTTTGGTTACATCATCGCTCAATGGGCCAGCATAGCTGCTTTCGTGGTCAAAAATTTATAAACACTCAAAACGGGCAAAAATTTAATGTTACTCTCCCTCGTATTATATATGGTTTTTAGGGCACTGATTCCGAATTTAAAAACAATGGTTGGATTTTCTTAAAAGTTGATATCTGCTCCAAATTTGACAGCAGAATTGCGAGAAACAAAATGATAAACGAAAAATTAAAATTAAAAATGTATAAATTCCTCCAAAACATTACATTCGGGGGTTGCTGTAGTCGCTGAATACAATGAATTCGAGATAAAAAATGCATACTCGATATTTAAAAACTAGTTTTCTTAAAAATTGGATTTTTATAGCTCCTACTCACACGCTTCACCCCGTGAAGTTTGAAAGTTGGACTAATGAACCAACTTGAGTTTTCTTTTCGGTTTTTATTAGTTTTTAGTGTTTTTAAATTTTTGTTATTTTTTTTATCAATTTTTGTGTCGCTCATCAGGAATCCGAAGTAAGGTTTGTGAATGCCACATGCCTCTACATTAGAGCTCTTGTTAATCGATTAATTGATTCGCAAAAGTTGTTTTAAAAATTAACCGACTTCACCTAATCGATTACCCGTTCGTGTTCGATTTTTCGACTAGTTGGTTTCTTTCAAATTTTTAGGAATTTATTATGTGTAGCTGTCACTATTCGAACAATTTCGGCTAGTCGATTTTTAGTCTATGCGATGGTGAGCGGTTAGTCGAAAGTGAACGTTTAATCGAAGAGCTGCTATTCTATTATCATCAAAAGAGTTGTTAGTCGTCGAATAGTTTTTAAAATACCTGTTAAGTCCGTATCTCCTTCCCCATCAGAGACACTTGGTGAGTCAACCAAAATCAGATATGTTAAGCTTCCATTGCGGTTAGTAATTAAAGATATTACTTGGGTTCGGTAATCCTAATGATTTAACTAACTCGTTTGTATAATCGAAAATAATTTAAAAAAAAAATCATGATTATTTGCAATTAACAAAAGTAATAAAAAAATAAAAAAATTTTGATTATTCATGATTATTTTAATTACATTTAATTATTTTCTTTATTTGACTGTAAAGAAGCATACATACTGGTTTGCTTAAATAGTTGAATGCTCTTATGTGAAATTTACAAATGGTATATATTCTTCTTTTTTACACTTCTCTTTATAGAGTTTTGGCCTATCGTCATTAAATACATCATCCCTGGGTAACTAACCTAGTGGGAGCTCAGTGCTCAGCATTTCCATAGTCTTCCCTTTCCCATGGTCTTCCCTATCCATAATCAGCAGGCTTCGATCAAATGTCTGTCATATGGCTATGCGAAGCGGTGTTACTCGTACGTCTAGTACCACTTCCAAAGCACTCGGCGGGAAAGTGTACATGGCTCCTGTTACTATTTCAAATCCGGAAGAGAATGACGTTAACGGGTACCTTCATCCTGCCCTTCGGTCAGCAACCAACAAACTTTCAAAAATTAGTAAAATAAAAATACAAGCTACATACATAATTATATAAGTTTTCTTGTCACTGCAGCTATTCTGACTCCAGATATTAAATTGAATTGGCGCAAGGATATGCTTCATTCGATGTATCCCCGATTCAAATTCTGGCAATGGAAAGTAACCACGCTTCTGTGGAACACGGGGAGTGGGGAGGATCAAAAGTAGTCGCAAACGCTAACGACGTCGCAATCGTGCTAAGGCTTGGCGAGTTGATGCAACGAACTCTTCGGGATGTAACCAAATTGTATACCCGCTGTGGGCTTAGGGTCAGCTCAAGTAAGGTGGAACTCGTTCTCTTTACGAGGCGGTATAAAATGCTTTCGGTAACTCTACCGGAACTAAACGGTTTTTTGCTTTAAATACCAAATTTTTAGGCATTATTCTATTGTAAGAGAGCCATAGGCAAGAAATGGAGCCTTAATCCTCAGATTTTTCAGTGGATATTTAGAGCAGAGCAGGTTCATTCTCCTATGTGGGATGGTCGTATGGTGGTGGCCTGCATTAGGAAAAGATATCCTCGGGCTAGCAAGGTACAAAGATCAAATATTATCTGCATAAGTGGGGCACTCAGAACCACGCCAAACAAGGGTTTGAACGGTATTTTAGATCTCATTCCTTTAAATTTAGCAGGACATCAGATGGCAGCGTTAACTGCTCTGCGACTCTGGGGTTTCTGAAAGTAACTTTATTGCCTACCTACCTTATAATCACTCTGATGCTGGTTTCCAAAAGTTTCGTGAAACTTTTGAGTAGAAAGAAGTAGGGGCCCATTTCTCTACCAAATATCACTAAGAATACAAAGGGTAGCTAAACTCACGGGTGCTTTTTTTTAGACTGATAGAACTTTCGATAGGAATAGCTGTCACTTGACAGCTGGTAAATGACATTTCGTTTTGAGATTTCTGTTCAGTAAGCATTGACAAATCATCAAGTAAAGAATGACGCTGCAACAACATTTACAAATTGTGGAAATTTAATTTAAAAATCAGTGTACTGTTCGCC
Organism: Anomoia purmunda; assembly: GCA_951828415.1. Taxonomy (NCBI): domain Eukaryota; kingdom Metazoa; phylum Arthropoda; class Insecta; order Diptera; family Tephritidae; genus Anomoia; species Anomoia purmunda. The sequence continues at coordinate 25,011,095 of OX639996.1, read as the reverse complement.
AAACTTATAGAGCACTTAGTGAATTTTAAGGTCCACATAATCGAGCAAAAGAGCAGCTTATTCGTCGAACTGTTGATAAATTTCGAACAACATTTACTCTACTCGATGAAAAACCAACAACAAGGCAAATAACTGTACGTACAGAAGAAAATATTTGTGCTGTAAGTGATAGTGTTGGAGAAGATTCGAATTTGTCTATTCGCCGCCGTGCTCAACAAGTTGGACTTTGTCCATCCACAACAAGGAAATTTTGCAGTGGTTCGAAATTGGACTGATCGCATCCGATTTACCAAAGCTAGTCGTGGTGGAAATATGCCAGAAATCGTTTTGAAATATTAAATGTCATGAAAATATCTTTCAAATAAAAAAAAAATTAGCATCATACTTAATTTTTTATGTGTTTTATTTCAATTTAAAATTCAATTTAAATATGGGTGAAAGCCCGCAATCAGAGCTAGCATTTTTCGTATGATTCAAGGCAATAGATTGCGCTTGGGGTGCGAAGTACGAGTAAAGTAGAGACAGTTATGGGAATTGAGATATTAAGTGTTACATATTCTATTAAATATACTTGTGAGTTCGGAGCTCTTGAGCTATTTATGTACATATGTAGTATGTAGGCTATATGATTGTTAGCCATCAGTTAATTATTTTACTTAATTACTTATCCAATGGTGAAAATTCTCCATAGCTATGCACAATTTTCTCACATGCTCTCATACCTTCATAAATATTTATTTATGTTTATATATAAGTATGTATGTGCACTTATATGACGGCATGCCAATTGGCCGACTTTTGCCACAGTCGCAGTCACTCCGCAACACATTTTCCCTACCCAAATTTCTTTGCTAATTTTACCATTGTATCTCTTTGTAGTACCTACTGTTGTGTTGTGTCCATTGTTATTATTTGCCATTTGTTTTCATTGGCATTATAGCAAGTTGAGGTGTTCATTCAGAGTAATTTGCAAATCAATTTCGTTTACTTTGTGCTCATGTTTAACAACATTTTTATGGTTTGACACACACCCTCCTCGAGAAAAGCCACAGCTGCGTTGTCGATTCTCCCTCGTCGTTTTGTTTATTATTATTATTTATCTTTGTTGTTGTTATTTGTTTTATCATAACGGGTACACAGTTTGTTACCATAAAATACTGACCAATAGCCAATCGCTCAGACAAGACAAGTGGAGGTGGAGGTGGAGGTGGAGGAGAAAGGTGGTGAAATGCATGCCACAAATGCATCAGGGTTTCGCAAACGAGCCCTAATTTCACCAGTTGGCTGCAGTTGCAACGCTATCTCAAGCCAAAATCCGCTGCCCTGTCTAACTGTAAATTATACATTTCATAATTTCGAAAATTTTCGCGATAATCGCATGTAATTGCACTTTATCTACACCTTTCTATCCTGACATGTGATGAGCAGGTAAATATATGAATGCGTTTTCGCTGACATAGAGATATTGCCCGTTCATTTTGGTCTTCAACGACGAATATGGCTTGCGCCGCAATGCAGTATTTGTGGCCGAGGCAGTGCGAACGAAGAAAGTGATGACCATGTCGTCGTATGGCATTTTGCATTGCTGCGCTTTCGCTCGATTTGGCTTCCGATTTGAGTGGCTGAATGCGCTCGAAATTGCGGCACGCGCCCCAATGCTTTTCGAATGCATTACGCGATTTTGGCCATACGATAGGCGAATGGCGATTATGCGAAGCAACGGTAAATTCAGTTCACTTATTGCGGGTGAACGCTTCACTGGACATGCGAAAGAGATGGCGCGATCCAAGTCCCGGAAGCCTTTTGACACGGAACAGAAGAGTTCTTCACAAAACATACATACACTTTTTTGTATGCCGAGATATGTATGTATTTACTTTTAGAAGTGCAAAAATATTAACAGCTTACACTGTTCTATAACTAAATATGCGACTCCGGCGTTCAGCATTTCATGCAAAAGAAATTTCTTCAAATGGACACGCAATGCATTAAGGCAAAGTGCAAAACGTCTGCTGGGCGTTGAGCTCAGAGGAGCAGTTTTTTTTTTCGTGTTTCTTGCCAATGATGGCCATTATCAGTTTGACACTTGCAAGCTGGCAAAACAAAAAAGGGGAGCCACTCAACGTTTAGTCGCATTTATTCCACACATACACCCATACAGATGCATGTCTGTTTTTTTTTTTTGTGTTTCTGCACGGCGGGATGTTGCATGTTGCATATCATTCAATGCATTCGCCTGTAAACAGAAATTCGCACTAATTTTTTATCGAACGAAGTCAGTAACGTACCCCATTAAAACTGCAATTTGCTACATACACAAATCCATAGGTAAATAGGCGCATGCAAATTATGTACAGAAATAATTTAGGTGGTGGCACATTTTATAAACCTTTCTAAAACTCATACAGTGCTTTTAGATTTTACCGATACCCAAGCACTTTGTAGAACGACTTTCGCGCCATTTTTTAATTGTAAACAAATCAACTGACAGTGATCTACATATTATTAGGCAAGTAAAACTTAGAGTGTCTTCAGAACTGGATCGTTATACGCTTGCATATTCACAGATCGTAATCAAAATCGTGATTTTTCGCGAAAAATTATCCTCAGCGAAGTGGCTCATTTTTATCTCCATGTGTATGTAAAAAAAAAACAAAAAATTATCGTAAAACCACTTATTTTTATTTTTTGGCCTTATTTTTTATGAATCTTCTGTATAATTTATAGAGCTTGTGGCCAGGTTTGTATTAGAAATAATATGAGAAAACAACAATTTTTCAAAGAAGTGATAGCTGCTATTTCGGATATCATCACATCTCCTCATCAGATTTCTTTTCGTTCTAGACTTTACCTGGCTTTGAACCATGGTACACGGAGTTGCTAGGCGAGCACGCAACCACTCAGCCACGCTACCCGTGTGAAAATTGTTTGTTTTTCTCACTATTCCTATCTCCAACCATAATCCTATTAAGTGTGACTTTCGGCACTCTGTGCTTAACAGGGTGGTCGGTATTATTTGTTTTTACAAATCAATAAGCTTTTTGTTCGGCCTGTAGTTTTGCTTTTTAGGTTTGCTCGTCCTTTATTATAATTATTTTTATTTTTTGGCCTTATTTTTTATGAATCGTCTGTATAAAAAACTGCTCAGGGTATTATAACTATGATTATACAATTGTTGTTGGTAACAGTTTAAAGCAATTGAGATAGGTATAAACTTAAATGTACTTAGTCCTGCCGTAAGCTCCGTTATAAAAATGAAACCATAATAAATTTTTTAATAAATTTAATTCTATTTAATAACGCATATATTAGAAGAGCGATGCACAAAATTTTATTTGAAATTGTCACCTTTTGCTTTCACTCAAACCCTCGAATGATTCCGCCATTGATCAATACCTGCATGCAAAGTTTCTATTGGTATTGACGACGCTGCTCGAACCAAATATTTTCTGAGATTCTTCAAATTTCTCTTGGGTTTTCGACAAGCCATATTCTCCAACTCTGACCACAAACTGTAGTCCAATGGATTCAAATCTGGACTTCCAGACGGCCAATCATCTGCAGCTATGAAATCAGGAATATTGCTTTTAAGCCTCTGCTGGGTGGTTTTTACCTTGTGTGCTGGGTCAGAATCTTGCCGGAAGACCCAATGGTCCTCATCAAAGAGAGTATTGCTTAACTGCTTTATCACGCTTTAAATAACATCCAGCTGGTGCACTTTTGCCCCAGTTTTAATACCCCTTTTTCACAAAAGTGAAGAGGTGTAACGCCTTTACAGGAGACTCCGCACCAAATCATTACAACAGCTGGATAGTGACCACGTTGAACCCTTGGAATAACATTTTTTGCATCTTTGGATGTTTTTGAGTAGATTTCCTTGTCGTTTTGCTTATTAAAAACTTCGTCAACAGTGTAAATTTCATCATCATGGCCATTGACAGCGGGGCACTGAGGAAGCCGATTTCTTCTGTTGAGCCTAATTTGTTTCAAGCGCATTGTCAGAAGATGTCCAGTTGACCGACGGTAGCTTTGCAAGTTGAGATCACCTCGAATGAGTCTTGATATTGATCTGGTCGATGTACTCGTATCCATTTCGCTTGACACAATTTCCTATTTTTTATGGAGATTTCGGGGAATGCATCCACGAACAGTTTTTATGGCTGAATTGGTTCGAACCACACGAGGACGACCAGTTGTCTTTCTGTCTTCAATTGTACATTCTTCTAATAAAACCATTATTCTGTTTTTGTTTTCATCAACTTTTACATCTCGTTGAATGTTCAGTGCAGCCAATACGTTTAGTCGATTTTCATTCATGGTAGGCCGGACATAATTTTTCAGTTGACGCACTTTTGAATAAGAGCGTTTGGTCGTCAAAGTCGTTACTCGTAGAGCAGCCAATATAAGCCAAGTTTGATGAACATTAGGAAAGGCATTTTCGTGGCAGACATCAAGTGCTTTAATGGAGTTGTGCATATTTTTATCCGGAACTCGTTTTCGCCAAAATTTTACTTCGTCGATAAATACTACAGCACAATCGGCATGCAAAATCGAAGAGTATTATTCAAATAATTGTTTTCAAGCATTTTAACATAGAGTTGAAGTTTGCGATGACAAAAGACATACGAAATTCGAAGGTATGTGATGGTGATTTAAAAAAAAAAACGGTCTCCAAGAGAAGTTACCAATAAATTCAGCACCGATGAATCTGACGATAAGTTATTCTGAGTTTCTCACTTCGATACCGTACTCTTTACAAATCTGCCAACTTCCCTTTTCCGACTGAGCAGTTATTTTTGAATATGTCCAGGTATTTCCAAGGCGCTTATAACTGCTGGTTGTAAGTGGAGATAAATTTTGATTGATTCGTGACGGTCCATCCACCTCGTTGCACAGGATTATTTTAATTTAGTCCTTGAAACATCTTAAAGGTTTTCGTTTTTAGAAATTACTTCTTGCTTCTTGCAGGGCTATCAAACGTTAAGGACAACTGAAAACGTGCACACGCTTAGGATTGTGCCTAGAGAGTTTCAGTCGGGAACAATTTTACATTTAGCACTGACGACCAAATTCCAACTATGAGCTGCACAATGTGAATACCATTCTTTATGTAGTTAATATTACTGCAAATCATATCCCTATCATGAAAATTTGAAAGGCTTATTTGACTGTTTTCTAAAGATCATGGCCGAAGCCGATGGCGAAGTTCGATCGTTCTCTACTTATAACAAAATACACCCGCTTTCTTTCAGATTACCGTATAGACTGTAAAGTTTTCGAAAAGCCAAATCGAGAACTTTATTAATGCTCTGTAACAATTTAAGACTGGGGGGATTTGAACCCAAAAGTTATACAAAAACTACGATATTTCAGAATCTAAAAAAGATAATTTTTTTTGAAAATCCGCGTGACAACGCCTATTATAGAGCAAATTGGTATATCTTCGAAACTCTCCCGTCAAACTCTACTAAATATGGCGCACACTTTGGATTTCAACTGAGCTAACTGTAATGTACAAAAACTAAAAACCAATTCATAAAAATGCAACAAATTAAAAAAGTCATCGAATTTTAAAAAGATTTAAACAGGATTTTAACAATATTTTTGAGTATGCAATTTTGTAGCCAATTAAATATAAGTTGAAAATGCTTAGAAAAACTTCAAAATAAATTTTGGGATTGGGGAACAAATAAGCACTATATTCGGTCGGTACTCAGTTTAAATTCTGACTAAATTGCGCTCACTATATTTTATTTTGTAAAAATCGTTTTTCGTAGATTGGGGGCAAATAGAAGAATAGACAATTGGATTAGAATATTTTTCATAGAACTTAACTTACCGCGTCAATCTGATGTGGGGATCGCCAGAGAATAGGTAGAAGCAACGACTTTTTTAAATTTCCCAGAAGCCGAAGTATTTAGCAAAGCTTTTCGACCTTTTTTTAGGGTTGCCATTTGGCGAACAGTGTGAATATATCCCCTACACAGCAATTTCACTCAAGGTTTGCTTTAGCAGGCTAGTCCAGTCGTTTGAAAATGAAACCACTATTCAAAAACTCCATTCAAAGTTAGAAATTACAATTTCAGTTAGGATTTTGCTGAAAGTACAACAACCGAAATGTGGCAGCCATTTTGTTAAGCGAAATAAGCGTAGTTACTTTTTTGTATTTGTTGCTTAATATGAATTATTTTTAAAAAAAAAAAACTCAATTATAATATATTATTTTTGAACCTTATTTATCACTTTATGAAGAATCTTTTTTTTTTTTTTTTGAGTTTTAGTTTTTGCTTGGAAAGTAATTATTAGTTTGGAGATCTATTTTTTGCTTTGAAAATAAAAGCTATTTTTGGAGTTTTGTTTTTTGCTTTAAAAGTTATTTCTAATTTAATTTAACAAATACGAGTTGATGGACAGATTTGGGAGATAAATTCCTTCTTAATATTGCGAATTTTAAATATTGTTTTCGCGTGTTGCTGCGAAAGTCTAGAAAGAAGAATCCTACTGCTTCGACTGTTGCTGTTATTTTTTCTCAAATAACTTAAAAATAATATAACGCTGGTCTTAAAAAAATTGTTGATATTATTATTAAAAAAATTATTATTGATATTATTGTAGTGATCAAGTCAAAAAATTAATAAATGTATATTTATTTACAGAGCATTCAAGAAAATTCAAGAAATAAAAGTAAGAAAGTAATTTATTAAAAAAAAAGTATAGCCGTTACGATTCATTTTTGATTTTTTTTTCTTACAAATATTTATTCAAGTTGCTTTTGGAAAATCAAGAGCAAAGCGAATTCATACAAGTTGGTGGTGCCAGAACAATTGAGATTTTCGCCGGGATGTTTTTGAATGGTAATTTTGGTGTTCATGCTGCTGCTACCACCTTGCAATACATTCGTATTTGCTGCAAATTTCAGCTATTTTAATTTTTCTTTCAAAAAACTACTTAATTTCAAACGTCTACTAGATTTCATCGAAAGTAATGGAAATTATTGTACTTATTTATCAATCTATTTAATTCGAATAGGTCAATCAAGAAAATGAATTTGCTCGATATGAATTCAATACTCATTTTTAGAGAAATCGCTGAAGTAAATATTAAAAATTATTGAAGAAAATTTAACATCAATTCAAAAGCATTGAAATCGTTTTCAATTGTGGTAGGGTAGCTCAAAAATACAATCATAATTTCAATGACTTATTGCAATAAAAAAAAATTGTATGCAAATTGCTTTATTTATCCCAAAAAGTTATGGGCGAAGCGAACTTCCCCTATTTCTATTGCACATTATGCGGTGCATGTATGGATGTATGTTGGATGTATCCACGGTGTGTTTTTTTTTTTTTTTTTTTTTTGAAAAGGGGTTCCTTTGTGTCATTCTTGTAAATCAGTGAATTGTACTGTGCAATCGTTATATAAGTATATACCATCAAATACATACATATGTACATGCTTTGAGGCGGGCTATGTTGCCTCGCGGAAATGCATAAAATGCAGACAAAAGCGCCCAAGGGCATATGCTGAAATGTTTGTAGTTTTTTTTTTATAGAAAAAAAAAGAAGATTTTTATTACAAAAATATTTCCTTTCAAGAATATGCATATGTCATTTCATGGACACATACGCATGCAAACATTATGTGCATACATACATATGTATGTACAAAAACAACAACTAAAAAGTAAAATCAATTTCAAATTTACGCGCAATTGATCGATGCTGCACTGTTAATGGGTAAGGCTTCGGTTGCGCTATGCGCGATTTTGATTTGGGCGATATCGCTTTGACAGTGAAGTGCCTACATTTGGCATTTTGTGGTTCCGGTAAACTTATTAACTTGGCGCGAATTCGTGCGCCTTCGTGCTATGCAAAGCGAATAATCGCGAATTATCGATTGTTTTCATTTTTATAGCTATCGATAGTTTTCATTTTTTAAAACTATCGATGGTTTTCGTGCAATATCGATAGTCTTGCAATATTTCCTCCTTGTTAAATTGAAATCGACGCGGAGCAAATCGCTAGAATTGCGGCAGAAGTACATAAGTAAAATTATCATTTATTGCCAATATTATTGATCAAAGATTGAGTTTTATCGTTAACTAAGCACACCCCGGAACAAAATAATGCGGCCACCCATTTTGGCTTATATATTTTTTATTTTTTTTTCAAACAAGTTTTTAATTACTCCTTATAAAAATAACCGCGTTGTTAAACAAAAACCTTACTAATCAATAAATCAAGTTTCTTGCAAATATTAGCGAAGTTTAATAAAAATAATCACCATTTAGTGTAAGTTTGAATTTTTTTATGGACGATGGCAAGCACTTTTTTATATAAGGAAATTACAACATTCCCTCAGCACGAAATTATCAAATATTAATAGTTTTTTACATACGTCTCAAACTTAAATTTTAATGTACTAGAATCAAGTTACATATATATATACAAAAGTAGATACTTTAAAATGTTCTAATGCAGTATTTCTTAAAAAACAGTGAAAATTTAAAGGAACCTTTGCTCACTTTCGTAAGAATTCCTAAGTTTGGATTATTAGGGATTTTATTTTTTAACAAACCTTATTTTTTTAAAAAATAATAATTTAAATTCAATTCAAAATAATTTAAAGTAAAATAACATACTAGTCTAATTTCATATTAATCTTCATACAAGTTGTAGCTACTAAAATTACAAAAAAAATCTAATTTATACCATCAATTTATCCTCTTTTACTAATAAAATGCGTTGAAAAATGAAATTGCGAATGTATAGGTTTATTGTTAGAATTCGATTTTATTATCGATAATATCGATAGTTTTTTTTTTAATATCGAACATTATCTATAGTACTATAATCGATAGTTTTCCAGCTCTAGTAGGAATTGGAAGTTATTCTTCGAGATTTAGGGTTCAATAAAATTTGTTCTTTAGTTTTCTGAATGTTGAATAGACTTTAATTTATCTATCTTCTTTTTTTTTAGCTTCCATGAAGGTTGTGATACTCGCTTGAATTTCGTAATTTACTTCCAAAATCTCTTAAACATTATATTAAGTTTGAATTTTAGATTCATATAGTTAATTTATTTTAAAAAATAAAAGTAACGAGCATTAGAAAACAAATGAAAAGTTGTCAAAACTGGTAAAAATATCGCAAAACTAATGTAAATACTGCGCATTTGACTAAAAAATATTTTTTGTATTACTAACTTGGCTAATTCAGTTATTTAACCCCATAGTTGTAATAGTCCTCCCTGCCCATGTCCAATAATTGCGATCGTTTTTCACTTCTGAACTCATCGCCAATAAAATTCAAGACGACTACGCAGGAATCAGGTGCTCTTTGCAATTTTCAATGATAAGAAATTTTGCGAGCTGAAGACGCGCGAGTCAAAGCTAACACACTCAAACCAGAAAAATAGAGAAGGTGAGCATTAAGAAAATCTAGGGAACTTTACGTATGTATATTAAAATTCGTCGTCACCGAAACCGCAGCCTAAAACACTCGTTAAACGCGTCGCTGTTATTGAAATCAGCGCTGCTGGCCGCGCAGGCGCTTCAATGACTAAACCACAAAGTCCAACTACCTCAAACCCAGTGCACTCAAATATACATACTAAGGAGTATGGCGGAAGTAAAAAAGCTAGCGCGGATAAAGGGTTAGTTGAAACAAAAGCCACACAAAGGCGCAGTACCAGCAAGTTGTCTGCCTACCCGTCGAGTGAGTGGCCAATCTTTAGCCGGGACACATCCCGTTTGCTGAATTTTTATTTATTTACAGCATTTTAATGCACACTTTTCGTCTAGAGCGTACCCCTTACGAACGAGAGGTATGTGAGTTTGTTTGCGTCCATTTGTGGCATCGACAGCTGGTGGTTCCTGAGAAGCGGCAAAGATGACATTTCTGTTATGTGTTTGTGTGTGTGTGTGAGTTTAATAGCCTAACAATAATGCAACTAAAAAAAAAACCGGCAATAACAACGACAACGACAACAACATGAACAACATCAAGAGGAATTATGAATAAATAATTTAAATGCAGTGTTGACATCGCAAACGAATGCAACAGCAGCGCGGCAGTTAACTGACGCCAGGCGATGTGAATTGCTGCAACTCAACCCTTTCGCACATACATTTTGAGTCTCCTTCACACCATGGCATGGCAATCCGTCCAGGTGGAAGGACGTAGGCATACGATCGGTTGTCAACGCTGTGTCATTGCAGCGGCGGGGCCTTCGCGCCATCCATCGCTTTGCTGCTATAATTAATAACGAAAATCCCTTTTCAATTTGACGGAGTGCATTTGTCATTGCATTTAATTTGCGCAAAGTGCTTGCGGCCGGCCGCTACCGTCACCTGGCGTGTGTGAATAAAAAGCCAGAGGTTGAGGTTGAGGTTGAGGGATTGCACTCAACACTTGGAGCGCTCTATATTGTCGTTTATGGGAGTAATGGCGGCGGGCGGCGGACGGCGGTGACGGTTTGGCCTTTGTAGTGGCTGAAACACCGAGAAATGAGTGAGAAATTTTTAAATTATAATTGTTATGTGAATTATTTTCTAACTTTTTTATTATCAACGAAGTATTGAGAAGTTTATTACTATCAATATTTTTTTTAGAAAATTTTTTAGAAAGTGGCTCAAATAATTAATAGACTGCAATGTCGCTTTTACTGATAGCAGGCAATGTTGAGCAATAATTTAAGCTCGAAACTAGATCTCAAATGAAATGAATTCACTTTTTTAATTTATTTACAGAACGTCTGATTTTTTGTGTAAAAGTTCAATGAGGATGAAAGTAAAAAAAAAATACAAGGTAGGGAAATATTGGCATCAAATGAAAGAGGATACGGCACACAATCCTTTCGATTTTTTAACTACCTTTATTGAATTAGCCATTTGAAACAGATATGCCATGCCTATCAGTATTTTCGTCAAAATTGAAAGATACCAAAATTAGGTAAGGGAAGAAAATTATTATAGGGGCCGGCAAAAGAAACTATTGGCGCGAGAATAATATACGAATCAACATTTTTCATAAAAATTATTTCTTTCCGCCAGACTATAACAATTTTGTCTTAGAAAAAAAGAAATGTTAGAAGAAAGAGAATGTTCAAATTATTATAAATAAAGACTTTACAGCATTCACTTTATTTCTGGTATAGGATTTTACGATTGATAAGTCATTAATCGGTTCAATCATCTTTGTAAATCATCATCCAATTTTGCACACGCAAAAATCACGCTCCCGGGAAAATCACAAACCAGAGAGGAGCATAAAGAGCTTTATTTAATAATAACAATAATAAGCGCTCACATGTAGCTCAATATTTTTGCGAACTTATTCTACAATTTGTGGTGTGCGTCTTGATGTTGTACCGCAAATTGAGGGGTTTGCAGTTTTATGCTGACTCCGAAGAGTAGATGAGGTTTGTGAGACGCTTTTTAATAGCAGAAATACTTTTGGAGGAGCGACCGCTATTAGAAAAAGCTTTGCTTTTATTTGTTTTATGTTATTTGCGCTGGCCGATATTTGAACCGGGAGCCCACCGGAGGTAAGAATATTTAAAATGATAGGAAACTTTGACACTCCCTAAAATGTATCTCAGACATAAACTTCCAGCATTAATATAGATGTAGCCCGGGTGATATGAAACGATGTTTTCACAATACTTTCCAAAGCAAACAAGATTGTGTTACAAAAATTAAATGGAAATTCAGTTTATTAATATTCTTTACCATTTCATCCGGAAACCCAGGTGGAATGGTGAACCCTATAAGGGGAGGTAGCATAATAAGTTTTCCCCACATTTGTTGGTGGTGTTAATGCAGAACGTGCAACTATCGTGTAATAATTTTTTGCAGATCACACTCTGTACCCAGTCATCTTTTTAGAGGATTTGTTGTAATGTGCATCAAAGCCAGCGCACAAATTTCCCTCGAAACTCTTCAAATCCATCAGACTCGTGGTCAAGGGGTTCATTTTGCTCCTCTTCTGATGAACTGGACAAATTCAGAATTTTTCTTTTTGTTGTTCGGTTTACGCTCAATTGGTCGCAACTCTGGCATATTAAGAGGATTCAAGTCTTTCCTTACGTTATGCACATTGTTATCTTGGAACCACTTTTGGGTGACAGTAGGGTAGTGTGCTGGAACCAAATCCGGGCAAAATATATTTACTTGGACCATAATGATGACGTAGAAATGGCAGAAGATGTTTTTTAAGGCACTTTTTCGCGTAAATTTCAGTGTTGATGGTTCCCATAGGGAAGAACGGCGTGCATTTTTGCCCACATCCACAAACAGAACTGTGCTGCTAAAGTTTTCTATATGGATGTTTTTTTTCGATACAGAAATGTCTTCTTCAGGCTGAAAGCAGTAATATTGGTTACCCAGCAAGTCCATTTACAAGTAAGTTTCGTCGTCCATAACCTCACAAAAAATTTTAGTTGGCAGTTGTGCCCCATATAAAAGTTACGCGTAAGGGACATTTTTTAGTTTGTTTTTCGCTACGTTTTGTGACTCTTTTAACCTTCCTTAATGCGCAAACTCGTCCTTCGTGCAGTGTCATGAAATGATCCACTGAATTTTGATAACTTTTTATAGCCAACTTTGGGATATTCGTCCAAATGTACACAATTTTTTTTTGCGCAACTTTTCGTTCAGTTTCAGTTTTTTTTGGTTGTTGATGCCTAGACTACAGAAACTAATTAATTTTCAAAAATGTAATTAAACACCAATTGAAAACCAGTCTTTTTAAAGCTAAAAAATTTGCAGTGAGTTAAAAAGTTTGCAGAGCTTTCTGTACCGGTCCTTATGTACGTGCATTAAATAAAAAATATTCACGCTGTTCAAAACTATCCCCAACGCAAATCAGCTTTCATTTTAGTATGGTAAATCGAACTAAGTATGTAGATTTCATTGTAATTTTCTACTATCGTAAGCAACAAGCAAGAGCTTCACAAGAAATGCAAATATTTACTCTTTACTACAAAAACATTTCACAAATCTACCTGAGGCGAAAAGAATGTAAAATCAATTCAATTGCCTTTTCCTGTTAATGAAATTTGCATACAATTTTAATAAATTTAGTACACACATTTTATCGTTTTATTCTACTTAAGCCGCTCAACGGTGTTGTTAACAAATTAAAAATTCTCTTTCAGGTTATTCTGCTAAAGCCTTGTGATTCCAAATGCAATCGAATGAATATCTACTACTCATATCATTGACTTAATCAGCATCGGTGGCATTACAACTGGCGACGGTCATTCGCTATATTCTTGTTTGCCCAACAAACACAATCAAATGATTTCCGTTTGATTTGCCAGTAGAAACGGATATTGCGAAGCTAACGTTTGTGTGTTGATATGGATATAAATACTTATATACCTACATATGTACATTTATATATGTAGTACATCGGAGTCTGCAAAGTGCAAGCAGTGGAGCCCAGTGTATGCGTTCATGTCCGCTTCAGTGGGCGCCTTTGGCTAATAATTGATTACCTCCGCGCCGCTAGTGCGCCAGTTATAGCCATTGCGATAATAGTAAATCAACGGCAAAAGCAGCAGCTGTTGCTACTGCTGGCACTGTACACTCATTCACATACATACATATTTGTGTGTGTATGTGTGTGTATTAACAATGCACACCTTCATATATTTTAGTATGACCGTAAAACCGGCGAATGCTTTGCACCATCAACTTAGAACGGACATAGTACCAAAGGAACTTACTGCTCTCATTCGGTCGCGCAAGCAAGCAGATGAGATGAGCTGAGATTTTCAATTTGACCATTTTATTTACATATTAAATTTGCATGGAAATCTGTCTGTATTGACTGGTCATAGCCAAAGCAAATGATGTCCGTACATGACCATCCCTCACACTCAGCGCCGCTAATGCGCACTCCGCCTTCCAACCGTCAGTTAGCATAGATGCATATCCTCCCCCAGGAACCATCGGCCCGGCCGTCTATTTATGTACATATGTAGTTGTTCCAAGTTGTCGTACCTGATGGTCACCTGAATTTTGTTTGTTATACTGCTGCTGGATGCTGTTCATTGCCATTACAGTGTGTGTTCAACATACTATTTGTATTTGCATTTGCGCTGGTATTGGTGTTTGTTATCAATTGCCGCGTGTCGCTGTCATTGTACTCTGATACGATATGCCATCGATATGGCATTCGAATAGTTGCTGCGGCTGTAGCGGACATTTGCTTTCCAATTTACGCTATCGATTGCCGGTTTCACCGCGTATGTTTGCCTTAACCAGCTGCAACTCATTCGGCTGTTGTCATTCGGTAATCTCGTGCGCTTTTAGAATGCCAAGTAAACATTTCAATCTAGCATATTTGGATCCTTCAGCAGCACATCAATTTCGTGTTCTCTCTCTCTCCACTCCACTCCACCGTCAGTGTATTGGCGTGAATGACCATTTGCGATTTGGGCAGCAATCGTCATCGGATGTCAACGTCAACAATGTGGCCATCAGACATTGAATAAATATTTTGCAGCACGTTATTTGTTGTCATTGTAAGTTTAATGAAGTTATAATTAAATTAATTTTAAGTGGAAAGTTCAACGAAATCGGGTAATATTTACACTTTAAAATGAACACCAAGAAATTATCACAACTGACTGAGGCAGATAGGGTAGGATATGTGTATTCACTTTGCTATAATGCATGCAATATAAGTAAGATGTTATAAATATTAACAGGACATATCAGTTGACAAGTGAAAACATCGTGGCTAAAATTCGTACTGTAGTGCTTTTCGCTAACTTTAAACGATCCGACAATCGCAATTTTTGTGGACAATATTTGTCGTTTGCAGTAACGATTTTGCGATTTACTAACTTATTCTTAACGATACTTAACAGCTGTCTCGTAGTGTCTATTGAAAGCACTAAAGTGGAGTGGCATCTTGATCAAACTAAATGCCATAATGGGCGAAAAACAGAAAAAGGAATGGAAAAAAATATATAAATGCGTGCTGGCGAATTTCGGACTCTCCTCTGAGTGATTTGGTAGAATAGTCATCAACTCGACTCCATGGAATAGCTGGAATCACCTGCAAACATGCTATGGTTTTCGTTTTCAAAATTCCCTTCATTATGAATTGTGCTGCGGTCCAGGGTATTTAGACTTATAATTTTTTAATTAGAATCATTTATCTATCTATATATTAATAAACTGTATTTTTGTTTTTATACAAGAATCCTTGATAAAAGTTTGGTTTTACCATTTGGGTATTAATTTAATGGTAGATATGGCATAAGTCTCCTCATGATTCTTTGGCGCCAAAGTTGATACGAATACAATCGACGGTCCCAATAGTGCTTCCTCCCACAAAAGATGACGACGCTGAAGCAAACATTTCTTTAGCAGCTTGACGGTCCGCTTGGGTCATAGGAAACCCTGTCAGGCTGAGAAATTAGATCTTCAGCCAAATCTGGAGTTAACCGATACAGCTTCTGAAATTCTGTTGCATTCAAATGAAAAGGATTGTCTGCATTCCGGAGTAAATGTCGTTGAGTTAGCAACATCAAATTTTAGTTTTCGATAATCGATTAGCTAACGACAACAGCTGATTTCGCAATATCGAAAATGATTAAAAAAATGGCTGCTGAATAGCAACATCGTTAAAATTATTGTTAAGATGAGTTAACCAAGCGAATATCGTTAAAGTACATTAGTGAATCCCACCGCTGCTCAAGGCGAATTCACCAAAGAATAGGTTATTAAAACAGCTGATTTCTTTTACTTCTGCCTTTTTCCGACAGCATGAACTCGAAAACTAATGGTACCACTTTTGGTTTTGGTCAATAAATTCGAACGCTTCGGGCATGATCGTGATATGTAGACACCAAATCGTATTCGTCCTACCAAGTCAAGCGAAAATAGTACCGCTGTAACTGAGAGCGTGTTCGGCAAATCAGAGTTTTCATTACCAGACGTTCGTAGGAATTTGACCTATCTCATGCAAGTTTGCACTAGATTTCGCATAATGATGTTGACAAGATCTGGTTGACTTAGGAATTGAAACCTCAAGTCCTCTGATAAGGCCGTATATAGAAAAGAATAACCACAAATACAATGACATTTTAACAGGACTTAAGATATTATTCAAGTTTTTTTAGAATAATCGATTTTCTGGTTTATGAATTTTAATTAAGTACTTAACTCTATTTTTTTCTTTTCAAAAACAAATTATTTCGGAGCTGCGATCAAGTTACCTTAGTTATAAGGTAATAAGAGAAGACTATTGCGTCTGGATAAAACTATTAATTTAATAAACAATTAAATATAATTTTTTTTTGATAATAAAGTATTTTCGAGAAGACTGAATTTTGTATGTATGTGCAATTTTACTTTTTTCTTCGAAGGTATGGTTTTATCTTATATTAATTAAAGTTGTATTCGAGCTTGCTTGATTTTAGTACCTCAAATGAAGCTTGAACCATGAACAGTTGATATTGATATGGCGGAGGAGTGTCAGAAAACACATTGCTAAAAATCAACGGTAACTTGTAGACACTTGAAACTTGCATTTTGTTATATTAGAATTGAATGAGCCATAAAGCTGCACATTCTAATTTTTTGAGAAAATTCTAATTAAAATTTTTAAAATCTGGTATAAATTTCTTTTGATTTGGAAAAGGAGTTATAACTTTGGGAATTTTCATACAATTTAGGTCTGTAATGGCTAATTTTACAGAAGCTAAAAAGTAGTTTAATCTAGGTAAAGCATTAAGTTTAATACAAGTACAGGGTGCAGTTTTAACCCAAAGTCACAATAAAATTTTTTTCGAATTTTCCTCAAGCTCTTTGTTTCCCAAACTCAATGGTATTCAATTTAACTTAAGGTTTTGTAAGTCCATAAAAATACACAACCTTTCGCCCTATAGCGAGTATAAGATTATCATAATTCATTGAAAGCTTTCCAAATTATGACCGGTGTTTTGATCCCACATCCCGATTGGCAGTTTTATGATCGTAACTTTAGATTTTGGGGGTGTATTTGAAATTTTGCTAATGCCATAGGTATTATTTTTTAGATCCGTTCTACCACCTTTATTACATGACTAGGATAACTTATTGCAATGGTTATGGTTATCTCTATGGCATGCCACTATTAATCGGTTTTAGAACAAACTATGCCATTTTTAGAAAATTATTTAGGCCACCTTTTCATGTAGGACTTGAAGGCCAGTAGGACTTGAGACAAGAAAATAGTTATTTGAAAAAAATTGCAACAATTGTAAATCAAAATCGTTCGCGATACATAGAATTTCAATAAGTAGATATTATATATTTAGAGATATGTACATGCATATTCGATAAATGTCTCAATATTTGTTTTTTTTTGTTTAATCAAAATTTCTTTGAATTTATATCGTTTCGATATTTTCAAAATGCATTGGTCAGAGGCCAGTAAACACGATATTTAAGGATTTTTTTCCAAGGATGCTACTCTTTGCCCAAAAATTATTTGGAAATCAATTGTTTCTTCTTTAAATGCTTCGTCTCAGTTACTTATTAGATTTTTAGAAAAATATAAGTAGGAAAATATGAAAAAATTAATATCAAAAACGAAAATATAACGCATGTATCACGATCCGGTAAATCGTTCAAAGTATATGCATTTGATCGTAAAGCCGAAACTAGACTTCCTTTAATAACTACACGATCATAATTTTAGCTCAGAATACAGATATTTTTTCACAGATCTTTCAACTACCTTATTGTTTTTTGACTAAACCGTCAATAATTGCAATATTATTAAGTCACAGTTTTGCTTATTTACTCCGCACTCTATGTTAAATATGAACTTCGACTTCTTCTGCGATTTGCTTTAGCATGGCCTAGAAGCTCATTATCATACAATGGTTTTTGAACAGTAATCGGATAGCGTAAAAACAAATCCTAAATGTCTACTAAATATCTACTTATGCTGATATGTTTGAATAAATTTTTACACTGGAAAAAAATACCTCTAGAATCAGAGTTTTACAAGTTTCGCTATGATACCTACTTACAAAATTCTGTGGCTCACATGTTATATTTTTTAAAACTTTCACCTCATTTCTTAAAAAATAAGGTAAGCGGAGAATATAATTTAAATTTATCAAACGAGAGAATTTTAAGAAAGCTTGTAATATAAAAAAGTATGTAAAATATTACGTTGCAATGATAGAAAAAGTGTTAAAGAATGTGCTTGATATTTTGTGAAGAATATATGACTCAAAAACTAATAAACAGATTTCAATAAAATTTAGGAAGTATATTCCCTAAGCACGTGGCGAGTTATACAGGAAATCTCTATTTTTTATCCGATTCTGATGAAATTTTAAATGTAATGTGGGTGCGACGAGAAGTAGTTTTACTAAGAATGAATCGGCTAGACTGGAATAGAAAATCCGTAATGGTATAAGAAAAATGTGCCGCTGTTGTGATTAGAAATTTTTATATAGTCACACTTAGATGACAATGACAACATAAATAAGTGTACGGTATACGTATACTATATTTGCAAAAAAAATATGTATACAAATCCCTTGAATCCATTCTGTAGTTAAGATTTCCAGAAACTGCTTATTTATGGTTGGACTTAGTCTAAAACTTATAAACTTTGTGCAATTAAAAACAATGTCCCTGAGTCATTGTCGATGTAAAGTTGAGCCTTAAGTTAGTTGCAGCTATTTTAGGCAGATATCCCATTGAAAATTATGCCACAAATTCTCTGTAGGGCCCAGGCCCGTGCGCACGTGGGGTTTTGGGGGTTCAAACCCCAAAAGGTATTTTACCGACTGAATTTTCTATAAGAACTGGTTTTCAGGTTTCAATATTGTGTACATATATTCGTCTTAAAGTGCGCGCGCGTAAAATTTGCGAAGTGTGGAAGGGGCCTCAAGTAGAATAATGCAGTTACACTTCCACTCCGGCATAAGCAGCCAGCCACAGGCTGCGACTTGCATCGCTCTCACCTCGACAGCGCTTAAGACTGAACGTGTACCTGCGTGGGTTTCAAGACTCTGCTACAGACGACATATAGTCATTTGCCTCTCGGACCTCGCAGAATCGTGTAAATTAGGTAAATTTTTTTTTTCCAGTTCTTAATAAGTGCGATAAGCGCAATTTTCGTAGACACAGAGAAAAATCCTCTTGAATTAAGATTTTCTGATTTTCAGCTGAGAATACAGCACAAAAGAATTACTCTGAAATTGTGATTCTAGCTGGAGGCGGAGCCTATTCGATATGGTTGAAATTGGAGTTACCTTTTAAATTTTCAACATAGGCGAGATAGGCACCGCAAAGTTTATGTTTAATAATGACGCTGACCGAATGGAATGGAATGTACACGGGTGGCTAGGCAAAACGAAGCCCTGCGTAATTACCAATGGGACATTAAGCGTTTGGATGTAAAATTTATGTACAGTTGTAGCCTAGTCGATAATACTTTCGTGCCGCCAAACGTTGTTGATATGAAGCATGATGCTCTTTAGAGGAATAGCAAGTTTCCGGACGTAAATATTGCTTTCAAATCGAAATATTGTTATCGGACTGCTATTGCGTGGCTGGCAAAGGAAGCATTTATTACGAATTTGAGAATAATCCTCTGAATTAAAAAAATATTTTCTGACTTTTGGTATATTCAAGTTCAGATGATCGTCCTCTGAATTTTAGCGGATGATTTTTCTGAGCGAAGACTCGTATTTTTCAAACAAGATTAGAGTTATTTTGCTCCAATTCCCAAAACTCTAAATGAAAGAAAAAATATCGACAAAGCACTTTATACGGCAAAATATATGATGCATTGCAGATATGCATGGCAGTCCTTTGCTCAGTACATTCCTTAACGTTGTCTCTCAGTTGAGTTATACAAACAAAATATCAGGACCTTGCAGAGGCCATCGAATTAGCCGATGCTGCAAAAAAGGAATTGATCAAAAGAAGAGAGTGTGCTGTAGAGAGATTTAGAGAAATCTTTGAATATATGAGAAGAATTAGCGAAGAACATGACTTTGAGTTGCGGAAGCCAAGACTTGCTTCAAAACAATCTCAGCGCTCCAACGCACCAGCTGATTTAGTCGAAGATTACTATCGAATCACCATTTATACATACCTTACCTCGATACTTTTATCACACATTTACAAGATCGATTTTTGAATCATCGGAATATTTTATCGAATTTCGTCTGCCTATTTCCAAAAAAAATGGAAATTTTTGAGGAAAACCATGAGTTGAATTATTCAAATCATACTCTGCGATTCTACACGACAATTCCAGTGAAATATGGATTGCTGAAGTTCAACTTTGGCGACGACGCATTGCTAGGGAGGAAATCAACCATTCCCTTGAAGCACTTGACATTTGCAACGCAGAGGCTTTTCCAAATGTTCATTAAATTCTTCGAATAATGGCAGTTTTACGAATGACGAATGAACGCTATTTTTCAACCTTACGTCGTCAGAAGACGTATCTTCGATCAAATATGACTGAAGATCGACTAAACGGTTTACTCGTAGCTTCCCTGAATATACATCGGGATGTCAAGATTGATATTCAAAGGGTTTTGGATGAATTTTTTTCGGTACCTCGTTTGTTACCGAAAGCCAATAACTATGGTATTATTCACTATTCTTCTTTTGGCTCAACGGTTAATAATTAAGCAATTTTTCACTGCTGGAAGTCTTTCATTATTTGTTTTCCGTTACTATTATAATTTTAATTGGCAAATATCATAAATTGTATTCACAAAGCAAGACTTTTCGATAACGAATGCTTTATACAATCAATGTTCATCTTCAGTTTCAATTTTCCATACACCATGTCAAAAGAATTCGTTATCAAAAATCATAATATTCTCTGAGCATCCAAATATTTGAGTTATGTGAAGATTTCCAGTCCCAACTGTTGCGGGTATGGCCTAATAATAAGCAACTAAAGTCGAACTGTCACATAATTTAGGCTCCACCCTGCAGGCTGTTAAACGCACTAAGCCTTAGGGCCCTCTTGGGTGTATATTTCAAATAATATGTGTGGTAACTCTTAGAGTCTTTCCAGTGATTCGAATCTACTACTGTTGCCGTTACACGTAGCCCCCGTTGCATATATATAAGGACTTTATGTAAGGTCGTATACCCCAGTTTGTACCAATTTCACTTTAGAAAAAGTTTAGTGCGTTCAGCGCCCTTCTTTCCGCTCTTCGAAGTTTGATCTGCTTTTAAGATTTGTGCCACTAAATTGACGGAGTTCTAATCTTACCATATTATAACATTTTGTAATCAGTCCTCGTTTCATTTTAGCTAGCTTAACCTTTAAATCATTCGTTTCTGGCCAAGTATTGCAGAGTCCAGTCGACCGTCGAGATGGACTTTCCTTTAATCAGGATAACTATATATATCATCTGCGTATTCAACGACCTTAAAACCTTTAGGTACATTTGCAAAATAAGAATACGTTTGACAATCGCGTCGTGAGTAGATCTTCGTATAGCCATCTTCTTTGCTTCAATAGTTCCCAGAGAGCCGTTTTTGTGTCTAATTTTCAACATGCCATCGATCTAATGAACTGTTGAATCCAACCCTTTCCCTCCTGATAAGCCAAATAGCACGTGAAATTCAGGCCAACAAGTCTCTCCCTCATGATGGAACGATGAAAGTCTGATTGGCCCTGTTCCTACCTTAAGGTGGGGATGATATTCGTTACCATTACATCTCTCGGAAGCTTTGGTATATACATAGCTAAGAGGAAGGCTTGGCCAGCAGATATGTACCTTGGCTATTCATCTTTAAGGCATGGATGGTATGATTCCGTTTATGGAGCTGAAAGAATTTAAAATTCTATGCTACAATTTACACTTCAGTGAAAATATCGCTGACTGGCCACCATCCAGGAAAGTGTGCGTCCAATCGGAGTTCCAGTGTTCTCATCGCGAATTTGGTTTCAAGAGAAGTGTAGTCTTATTTTTGCACATAAATGACTTCTTCAGGCATAAAGTATATTTGTAGGGACGAGATAGTTATTTAAAAAATGATCACTCCACACCCGGAGTGACTGCACTTATTGTTTGGAACTTTTATCTTTCCCACATCGTCCTCAAAATAATTCGAAATAGTAAAATATATAGCAACAATTTAAACTACAATTGGACGCAGAAGATTTCACTATCCGTGAACCAAGTGAAATGGCTACAGAATTGTTTCCTGTGTATTAAATACTAAGTAGAAGTATCGTAAGCTTTTCACATAACCTTATTTCATTTTCAAACTTCATTTCCTAGTAAGATACCGTCTGTTGGACTACAAGTAGGTGCATCGTCTAGTTGGGGCATTGTGATGCTATTTGAATGGATACATTGGATATTTTGCGCAAATTTGGTATGCAACTGATGGACAAGAGGCGATCAAGAGATCAGCGACATGTGAACAGACAACGATTACTGCCAACGAGATGGAAAATGTGAATGCAGACAAACAATATATGTATGTATGTATGAATGAATGTGAAAATAAATGTAAGTAGCTATTTGAACTTGACTACAAATGGTCTCTACTGTATATTTGAACCGGTATAACTGTTTTTCTGGCCGATCAAATGCCCAGCTGACTTTGTGGCAGTCATGCAACGTATGGCTAACGTCAAGCAGACTTCTCACAGAAGAATTTTCAATCTTACTATGAACAAATTGATTATCATGGTATTTTGTGTAAGTGTTTATTTGTTTTCGCATTTAACAATGGTTTGTATTGAGTATGAGGATAACTTGCGGTTATAGACAGAAGGGGCGCCTGTATATATGTATGTACTTGCGATGTAAATTGGTAAAACAATTGACCAGTGCTGAATGGAATGGATTAGTGTGATACCGGTGGCAAGAACCGTTGCAAGGGCGATTTATGTATGTCATTGTCCTCGGACTTGCCAGTATAGCAAGGCCAATGAGGGATAGAGAAGAGTTTCGCTTGGAGATAGTAACATAATTTTCTGGTCACAATATTTCTATTTACTATATACATATTCACATACGTATTTATAAGTATCTTATACCTTCAAACCTGGCCATCTTATCGGGACGAAGGAGATTAAATGATGCATTTAAAATTGTCCATAGAAACAGCCAGGCTGCGAGGAACTAAGAGAAAAGCTGCACATCCTGCGGTTGGAAGGTGATGCAAATATAGCCGTACCAGCAACCGTGAACGCGAAGGTGTTGAATGATCGCTGAGCATGCTTTTGTGATAATCTGGAAAGTTGTGCCAGTAAATCAGAATTATAACAAACAAAACAAAAGGAAAAAACTGTGACCAAAACTCCTTAACTGAAACTGAAAACCAACGATATGGTTTATATGAATAATTTCCCTTATGTCAGTAAACAATAATTTTCAAAAATATCATCAACTTCGAAACCCGTCAGCAGTACTAACCACAGTCCACCAGTGGCTGAAGTCACTCAACTTAATGGGGCAATCATATCAAGAAGAACCGATATTAGATGACAGAAAACATTATCCTTTGCTCGTGCCCAGCGCTAATACGAACTCGACAAAGGAATTTGAACGTCACAGCGGTATGAGACGAAGAAGTACTTTGTTTAAAGACGTATGGAAGTTCACATAAGTTGTGAACTAAATGTTGACCTCTAAGCCAGACCAAAAGCTACTGCAGTGGAGATTTTTAATTGTTATAGCAAACTGATGGCACATTGAGCGCATTGAGGTTTTCTCAGCAGAGGGAATTAAACCACGGTTTGTCAGTGGTTTGACTAAGATGGAAATTCTTTCAAGGCGACAAAATACGGGAGGTGTATCGACAGCAAAATCAACTGCTATGTCATATAAATACAAACCTTTTCGTTGGGTCAACATTTTACCCACTGGGTATTGACGGACTCAAAAACAAAGCTTAACACTTACGTTTTATTTGTTTGAACGTATAATTAAAATTAAATCTTAAAATTAAATTGCCCTGCTGCAAAGCCTGGATTGCCGGCAACAATGTCATATTGGGTGATTGGCGGAATGAAAAGGGAAATTATTCATTAAGAACTGCTGGGTACACAAAAAAAATCGTATAATACCCCGCGATATTTCAGTGGATATAAAAGATAATACTAGTACACAAATATCTCGCAATCGTAAAAAAACAACAATTTTAGTAGAATTTTGGGTCACTGAGTTTTCTAAGTATTTTTGCAGTTATTATTAAAAGAACTAAGCTACTATAGCCACTGCTTCTTTTCTTCTACATATTTATGTAAATCGGAATATTACTCTTTGAGTTACAGGCGTTTAAATGCAAAAAAGTATATTTTCGAGTTTTTTTTCGAAAACTGTTATTTATATTCATTAGTTTTAGTAGATAAATTTTGTAAAAAAAAAAATAATTAAAATCAAAAGCCGTCAGTTTAAATGCTTGATGTATTCATTTTTTCTCTGAGAATCACATTTTATGTAGATTTAGGGCGCTGATTATGACAATTTGAACCCAGATTTTTCATCACATCCAGATTTTGAAATACAGGGTGCTGAAAGTGGTTCATGAGCTTGTACCAACATGGGTTGACTGTTTCTCAATTTCAAATACTGAGAAATTTTGTTACGGCATAACTTTAATGGGATCTTCACATGACCACTCTAACTGTCGCTTCATTCACTTTTGAAATGTTTATTACTTTATTTTCATTGCCTAATATAAAACCGGTTGCGTCTTAGTGGTCGGCAAACGGTTTAGAAGATCGCAGTTTTTCAATTTTAACTAATGTTTTCTCTTCACATCCCTAAATCTGAACAGCATGCCGAAATTGCATATACTATCTATATATTAAAACGCTGACTACACATAACTGACAATTTTTGATAATTCAACTTCGTAAAAATTGTCAGTTATGATTAGCCATCGATATTCAATTAATCATGATCTATGAAGGTTGCCATAAAAAAGTTCCTATAAAAATGTTTCTTTATTTACAAAAGATGTCTGAATTTGTGACATTCACCCCTATTGCGAATGTCGATTGGCAGTAGAATAGACTTTTGTCGATTGTATTTTATTTCGGTATTGTGTAAATTGATCGATCAAAAAATGTACCATTGTGAATGGTTCGTTGAATTTCAATCAGCTGTTTGGTGTTTGTTTACATTTTTACATTGGCGAAAAATTGTTCAATTCAATTTAATTTCATAAGGTATAACTTAATAAATAAATAAATGAAATAAAAATGGATACTATAGAACTGTGGTTTAGTGATAGTGAGGAGGATGAAGGTGCAAGTTCAAAGCTAGCAAGCCCAGCTAAAGAGAGGAGAAAGTTGAGAGACTCCTCCAATCCTCTGGAGTTTGAGGAAAAAATGTTTGTATACGATATATATGTATGTTATATTTGCTGTGTTGAAAAAGTATTAAAACTTCTGATTTTTATATTTTTGAAAAACTTTCGTCTGCCAAAAGCTGCATTTACGCATTTGCTTGCATTGTTAGATAGCAAACTACAACCAGGTCTGAGAAGAACATCAGTTCCGACGATTTTAAAGCTTGCAACTGCTTTGAGGTTTTGCGCGCTGGGATCTTACCAATTAAGCGTAGGGAACAATTCTTATATTGGACTTGGCCAATCGACGGTATCCCTAATTTTGACTGAGGTGTTTACAGTATTGGAAGAACACATGTGTAGGGATTGGATATCCATTCAATACTCTGAAGAGGAGAAGCGCAAAGCAAAGCTTTATTTCTTTGAAAAAAGCGGAATACCAGGCGTAATAGGTTGTATAGAAGGAACGCACGTCAAAATTGTTGCTCCAAAAAAAGAGCTGCAGCATCTGTACTACAATCGCAAGGGATATTTTAGCTTGAATGTAATGATAGTGAGTATTTACAAATAAAATGCAATTCAGATGATAAGTGTTGTATGTTCATAGGTTTGTGATGACGCCATGAAAATTCGGTAAATAAATGCGAAGAATCCTGGAGCAACGCACGACGCTAACGTGTTTAATATGTCTGCATTGAAACCACAATTCGAAGACGACTACCGTAGAGGCGAATGTAATATATTATTGGGTATGTTATGCTTAGTTTTCACATTTGGATGGTTGTAATAAAAGTAAACATTTATCCATTTAGCTGATGCAGGTTACGCGTAACAGCCATACATGCTTACGCCATACCGAAACCCTGAAGCCGGATCATCTGAAAGCATGTTTAACAAAAAACATTGCCAAGTAAGGAATATTGTTGAACGAACCATAGGGGTGTTAAAAAACCGATTTAGGTGCTTGTTGGGGGCTCGGGCGCTCCACTACGAACCAAAAAAATCTACAACAATAGTGAACGTATGCGCAGCTCTTCACAATATTTGTATATCTTACAATGCTCAGTTATCGGATGGAGAAACTATTGACTATCAAGACACAAATGACGGAACTCAGGATTACACAATTACTGAAGGTAGTGGTAAACGAGGAAGCGAGAGCAATTAGAAATAACATTTTACAACACATGCAATTTCAGTATTAATCATTTTTATTAAATATTACATTCAGTTTAAATTCATATTGATTCCATTTTATTTCATGATTTATAGTAAGCTTATATTCAAATACAATGAAATATTCGTATTTTATTTATCAAAGCTATGTATATATTTTTTTTACCTTTAACCACTTTTCCCACGAACGCAATGGTGGTCCCAAGCTATTCAGTTCAGTAGCTATGAGCTCCCATCTTGCCTTTGCTTGAGTTTTTCCACAAACTCCTTTGCCTAGGTCGGCGTTTTCCTGCATCAACTGCACTAAACGCGCCATTTGCTTCTTGTTAGTAACAATTTTCGTTCTGTAATTGAGGCGTTGATATTTTACTACCATTATTTATATGTATTATTATTATTTTCACTCGAAAAACTCACTTTTTATCCATTATTGTATCAAACTTCTAAAATCGACACGCTCAACGACTATAAAATGGCTGTAGAATGATGATCGACAGAGAAGTATTCACACTCGCTTGCTGAGCGAGAAATCGACACTCGCAATACCACGATAGTCGATAATCGCTCAATAGTCGATTATCTCTTTTTGATCGACACTCGCAATAGGGGTGATTGTGTCGCGGTTCTTCACCGTAAATTATTATGTCCCGGACGTTATGTAAATTAAATCAAAACATTCTTATTATAGCAGAAAGATCGCTTTTTCAAATGAGCGCGCTTTTAAATGTGTACGATAACCTTAAAAAAAAACCTGGAAAATATACAGCCTGCTCATTATATTATATTTTTTTCCATAACCAACAAATAACTCCACAAATTAAAAAAATTTGTACTTTTAAGAAATTTTATCGTCCGTTTGCGCACAGAATTCGTATTGCTTTCAAAAAAATTAGAATAATGAAGAGTTTATGCAATAATGCTGATTGTAAAAAAAAAATATTATATTATTATTTGCAATAAAAGCAAGAAATTAAGAAAACACATTTTTTTAAAGTATTTTTAATAGTAGTTATCCCGACTTTATTGTTATTGCAATAATAAAGTGTACTCATTGCAGTGTTGCTAAGGTTTTTAATTAATTTCTTTTTTAAAAGATCTTTGATTAAAACAAAAGGGAATGTTGAAAGCTTTGATGGCGCCATTCAATTAAAAAATTAAACAGTACAACAACAAATTGAGTTTTTTTTTGGTCAATGGAACCATGGTATTGCTCTGAAAGGGAATTGCGTGCAGTTAAGGGTTAAGAGGGCTACAATAGGTATTTGTACCACAAGTACAAATGCTTGAAGATTTAGAGCTTTGATGCCGGAAGAGATTTTGCTCTTTAGGAAAATTTAAACATTCCTTAGCTAGACTTCAATCCTCCAGCGTCCCTTCTTTTCCAGCGTCCCTTCTTTTTCCTCGTAAATTTGCCGCGAATATTTTACTTAGCGTTGCTACCTTTTGAGGACGTTCAACTAAAATGATAAAAAAATAGCGGAAGGAGTGATGGTGGCGGGTCAAGGTTTGGATATTAAATGTTGACCTATTTATAAGGAACAATATTACTTTAGGCATCAATGCTGTAACTCTTCAATTTTGTATACCTGTGCAAACCCCGCTGGGACCCCTTAGAATTTAAGTGCAAATAAAAAAAAACCTAGACGTGCTGTGCTATAAAAATTATTTGTACGATCTTCACTTTCAGAAAATTACCATGGACAATCAGTTGCAAAATTTCCGTTGTCCATTGTTATCATACTGACAAAAAATACCCGTATCTTTTTTCATTTTTTTATAATTTCGCGGAGCGGGCGCAATAAAGCTCCAAAAAGTTGATTTCCCTGCGTATATTTAGGCGCACCTACTACATATACCCAAATGAACTTGTGATTAGAAGTACAACACTATATACGAAAATTTCATTCCATCATTAGCTAAACAACGCAGACCATAAGTTACAGTGGAAAAAAGTAGAAATTCAAGCTTTCAATAGGCGGCGGCGGTAAGGTCCTCAATTACCCATACTGAGCAAAAGTTTCATTGGTCTGCCAAAAACCTTGATTCGTTTTAGCAATATCCTTGATTGCAGATAACTGCAAAGTGGCCACTCACTTGGTATATTCGAGTCCACTGCATACTCACCTACTAAACATCACACACACGTACACAAATATGAGTTCATTCATGCAGCTGCTCCTGCCGCTGCTCATGTTGCACAAATATCGAGTATATCAAATTTTATTCTATTTCGTGAATATTATTATAATCGTAAAATCCACAAATCCCCGCATAGCCGTTGTCTGGGTGACCAGCTAACGCAATGAATACTTAGCAGCCATGTATGCAGATGATGCTGTTGCCGCTGATCTCGGACGCAACCAAATTGAAATGGCGCATAATGTTACAAGTCCGCAAGCGCACCGCACAACGTACATATGCCTTTCGTTCGCAGTGCTCTTCAACCGTCCACCGTCTCTGTCTGGCTAGGTATGCCATGGGCATTGGAACTAACTACTAGCACGTAAATATCAAATTTCACTTGCTGCTTCATCGATTGGTGACATCGACGCATATTTGTGTTGTAAATTTGCAATTCACTGCAAGTCTCATAAAAATGCCTAAGAAGTTGCCATTGATCGCCAATGATGATAATAAACCGGCAAATCGACACAGCACACTACGCCGTTCGTTGAGGCACAGATATGTAGATGCATGCGATGATGTCCTTTTTTGTGTGGAATTTTATTGCTTATTACGGCTTTCACAGACAAATTTTCTCGCAATATTAGGCAAATTAAATCGTTAGCGAATACATACAGTTACTGACAATATAATATAATCATGCAGTCTCTCCATATGAATATTTGCCAAAAACAGTTATCGAAAACATTTCTTCACTTATTACTTTAGCATATTAGTAACTCAAGCACGTATAAATAGTTATTTCATTAAAGACAAAAAACACTCTTTTAAAGTAGACAGTCGTGAAACCCAATTGACAAAAAAAATGTTCCTTCCTAAAAATATTTCAACCAAAGCACTTAAAAAAAGGTAAAATATTTTTTCAATTACTAATTTATTGCACTTCCAAAATACAAAAACAAAACATATAAATTAATTCAGTATTATATAGGGTCTTGCAATAGCGACGCTACAAAAGTACACCGATAGTGACAGCAAACGACGCCATATTTTTCCTCGCTCTTTTGACATTTCTTTTCAGTAAGGTTTGCCATATCATCATAGATCAACAACGAGTCGAAATTATTAAAATTTACTACCGAAATTCGGAGTCAATGGCCTCAATTTTAAGGGCGCTACGTCCCATTTATGGTCGTCGTCATTTCTGGCTGAATGGCTTCGTCAATAAGCAAAATATGCGTTGTTGGACAGGCAGCATCCCGAAAAAATTACGGTTTGGTGGGGTTTATGGGCCGGCGGCGTCATTGGGCCGTACTTCTTCCGTGATGATCAAGACCGGCACGTTACTGTGAATGGAAATCGCTACCGCTCAATGATAAACGAATATTTTTGGCCCGAATTGGATGATATGGACTTGGATAATATGGGGTTCCAACAGGACGGCGCCACAAGCCACACAGCGAATGTCACAATCGATTTATTGAAAACCAAGTTTGGTGAACGTGTTATCTCACGAAATTGGTCGCGTCGGTCGTGCGATTTGACGCCGTTCGACTATTTGCTGTGGGACTACGTCATGCCTATTGTCTATGCCAACAAGCCAGCGACGATTGATGAACTTCGTACGAATATCGAATGTGAAATTGCAGCAGTATCGGCCGATTTATGTTTGAAAACCGTCGAAATTTGGGTTCAGCGTCTGGACTTCCGCAAGAGTGCCCGTGGTGCCCATGCAAAAGAAATCGAGTTCCATACATAATGGCATCGAATGTACTTTCACAGGAATAAAGAATTTAATTCATATCCCAAACGGTTTTTGTTTTATTTAAAAAAAACTTTTGTAGCGTTCCTATTGAAAACCCCTTTACAAGTCTGTCGAAGAATTGCAACCAACTTCAAGTATAGTGTTCAACAGACTAACGGGAGTTCCGCCGGTGGTTTTTATTAATATACATATACATAGTTGGAATTGCGGTTTGTGATTTAAAAATGTCTAGGCAAAGAGGACAAAAAAGTATTGAATTGAGAATGTTGGTTATTAAGCATTCCAACGATGGAAAATCTGTGCGTGAAATGCCTGGAATTGTCGATAGAAGGCATTCTACTGTTTACGATATAATTAAGCGCTTCAAAACCAACACACAAGTGAAAAACAAGCCTAAAGCTTCCCACAACAGGATTTTTACCGACTCAGATAAACGATATCTATTGCGAAAAGTTAAATATATTCCTTTCCTTAGTGCACCCAAGTTAGCTGTTATAGCTGAAAATGAGTTGGGAAAGAAATCAAGCGCACCTACCATCGGAAATCTACTTCATGAGGCTGCTCCAAATGCTAGAAAGGCCCGACAAAAGCCGTTGATCAGCAAACGCAATCAGACCATCCGATTAAAATTTGCCAAGGAACATGAAAATAAGGATTTTTCGTTCTGGAAAAATGTTATGTTTACTGAAAAAAGTAAATTTAATGTTTTTGGCTCCGATGGAAAACCATATGGTTGGAGGAAATCAAATGAGGAGCTGCAACTGCGCAATCTGAGGCCAACTGTCAAACATGGTGGCGCATCGGTAATGGTTCGGGATTCATTTTCGGCTTCTGGACCAGAATCTTTGCATTTTATTGAAGGAATCATTAACCAGAATGACTATCTTAACATTTTAAAAGAAAACTTATCAAAAAGTCTTGAAAAATTGGATCTCGGTGATGATTGGTATTTCTACCAATACAATGATCCAATGCATAAGGCCTACATAGTGCGTTCTTGGTTAGTTTATAATTGGCACCATTCTCTGGAAACGCCACTCCAAAGTCCTGATATTAATCCTATCGAAAATTTATGGGACTATCTTAATACAAAAATTCGACAGCATTCCGTTTCAAGCAAAAATGACTGGAAGTCTATCTTATTACAAGAATGGGAAGAAATCGAACCTAGTTTTTGAGGAAAAGTTGGTTAAATCAATGCCTAAGAATATAGGTCTTCATACAAAATATTAGTTTTTAAAATGTATTTCGATATTTCAAAAAACATGTTGATTGTCCGAGTTCGGCTTGCGCATTGAATTTACTTTTATTTGATGTTTTACTAGAATATTTTATAATACTGAATTAAATTATATGTTTGGTTTTTATATTTTGGAAGTGCAATAATTGAGTAATTGAAAAAACATTTTACCTTTGTTTTAATTGCTTTGATTGAAATATTTTTAGGAAGGCACATTGTTTTCTACGGTGGTCGACTTTGTCTTGGACCCACTGTAAAACTCGAAAATAATAATAAAACCCAATTAAAAAGTGTAACGGTTTTAGAACTTTGTAACAAAACCTTTATTTGCAACTACTTCAGTGCATCTTTTCGGCATAGCTTCTACTAGGGTCTCATAGACCGGCTTTGGTATGGAATACCCGGCTCCCTGGATTCTTTGCCAGAGTTCTTCCTTATTCTTCGATTTAGCGAGCCCAAGCTTTTCCTTTATAATCTTCCACAGGTTCTCAATTGGGCTTAAATCCGGAGATTGTGAAGGTCACGCCATCGCATCGATTTCACGACTCTGTAACCAGGTTTTTACAAGACCCGAAGTATGTTTCGGGTCATTATCCTGTTAAAACTGCCAAACCAAAGGCATGCCCCATTCGGCATAGGGTAGCATAACGTTTTCTAATATTTTTAGGTATCGGTACCGGTCCATGTTTTCGCGAAACCAAAATAGCGGTCCGACTCCATGCCACGAAAAATATCCCCATATCATCATATTTCCCCCCCCATGTTCTTTTTGTGTACCTGGGGTTCACAATTGCATTTTTCGGTCGTCGAACTTTAGATCCGTCGGACCATAAAATATTTCGTAATTAAGTTATGTGAGTTCTTGCAAACGTTTGTCAGTTTCGTCGCACTCTTTTTGTCAACCTTGGAACTTTTCGGGGCAATCTGCCGAAGAGGTTCCTTTCTACAAGACGACGAGCAACGGTTCTTGTAGATACTTCCAAGCTTATTTCTTCTGGATTTAAAAGGGTCGCGCTTTGATAGCCTCTCAATGAAATTGTCGTACTCTGGCGTCGTTTTTCACGATCACGGAAGAGCAGTAAACACAAATTTTTGTGATCTGTTAATAATTTTTGCAATTTCCCTTTGCATAAAACCATTTGTTTTTTACTAATTTTATATGTGCTTGCATTCCTCTGCCGTGCAGTGCTTTCCGCTACCAATTTCTTCAAAATTAAAGCAAATTTTACTAAATACGGCAATTTATAACACAATGTACACTTACAATACAATTTCTACACCAAAAATCATTTTATTTCGTTTTCCCTTCTTTGCTTCTATTTTATTGTGACTATAGTAAAAGCACACCGTTGCAAGTTTTAAACGCAAAAGTAACAGTAAAACGAAAATGTTTTTCCATTATGACGTTTTGAACGACAAGTAGTGTACAGATTCGATTACAGACAAAAGTTATTATTGTTTTGCAGCAACCTACTTGATTCTATTTTATTGTCCGTAACTGTATATTAATATATAATTTGTGTTCACGTAAAGTTACTGTCGTCCAAGTGGGGAATTTCTCGTAAATAATTCAGGTAAGGACAAGTTACTACATGGCGAAATGAATGCCGAAGTTATTGATTCAAAGGTGTCTTCGAGTAATGAAATTAAGTAATAAACGTACATATCTTTCCCAAAAGAATTGTTCACAACATTAGCGCTTACCTAAGCGATTTTTCATGGCAACACACCAGGTACCGAAAATAATGGCTTTTCTCGAAATTTGAATTAAAAAATCATACTTAAAGGGGTATCTTTTTATTGGGCCAATGTTGAAATTTAAGTTTTTGCTTCAGCAATACAATGTATTGTTTGGTATTATTTTTTCCTTAAGCAAAAGGTAATTTTTAAGTTTTATTCTTTTAGCCTAGAAAATAAAAGTTATTTGTTTATGTTTTGTTTTAAAAAATGAAAGTTAGTTTAAATTTTATTTAACACATAAGAGCACTATAGAAGGAGCATTTTCAATGCTAAAACTACAGGGTTTTTCAATAGCAACGCAACAAAAGTTTATTTAAATAAAACAAAAACGGTTTGTGATATGAATTAAATTCTTTATTCTTGTGAAAATACATTCGATGCCATTATGTATGAAACTCGATTTCTTGTGCATGGGCACCACTGGCACGCTTGCAGAAGTCCAGACGGGGAACCCAATTTTCGACGGTTTACAAGCATAAATCGGCCGATACTGCTGCAATTTCACATTCGATATTCGTACGAAGTTCATCAATCGTCGCTGGCTTGTTGGCATAGACCATAGACTTGACATAGTCCCACAGGATATAGTCTAACGGCGTCAAATCGCATGACCGAGACGGCCAATTGACTGAGCCATTTCGTGAAATAACACGTTCACCAAACTTGGCTTTCAATAAATCGATTGTGACATTCGCTGTGTAGCTTGTGGCACCGTCCTGTTGGAACCACATATTTTCCAAGTCCATATCATCCAATTCGGGCCAAAAATATTCGTTTAACGTTGAGCGGTAGCGATTCCCAATCACAGTAACGTGCCGGTCTTGATCATCAACCGGCCCATAAACCACACCAAACCGTAATTTTTTCGGGATGCAATGTGGACTCATGGAGTATGTGTGGATCGCTGTCTGTCCAACAACGAATATTTTGCTTATTGACGAAGCCACTCAGCCAGAAATGACGACGACCATAAATGGGACGTAGCGCTCTTAAAATTGAGGCCATTGTCTCCGAATTTCGGTAGTAAATTTTAATAATTTCGACTCGTTGTTGGATCGTATATCTTTCCATGATGAAATGGCAAGCCTTACTGAAAGGAAATGTCAAAAGAGCGAGGAAAAATATGGCGTCGTTTGCTGTCACTATCGGTCTACTTTTGTAGCGTCCCTATTGCAAGACCCTACATAAAGTTTTCGGTTATAAATGTTTTGTTTGCCAGAGTAACTGCTCGTCTAACTTATGTATAAATAAAAGGTGCATTCGATTCGCCACTTCTCTTTGTGCGGTGCCTAAGCTCTGCTCGCGTTCGAACAAATTTGTGTGTACTAGCAACAACAAAGAGGCTAGCTAGATTCGGTGTTAGCAAGTACGGTAAAGCCGCACTTGACTGGTGAAGTTTTAAGCTACGCATAAACAACGATTACGTGCGCTTCATTCTGTGGATCCCGGGTTCGAATCCCGGCCGGCGCAAGTAGTATTTTAAATTGTAGGAATTAAGTTTTCTAATAGCTGTCGCCCCTTGGCAGGCAATGGCAAACCTCCGAGTGTATTTCTGCCATGAAAAAAAAGCTCCTCGCAAAAAACATTCGCCGTTCGGAGTCGGCATGCAGCTGTAGGTGTATGCATTTGATTATAAATTGTAATATTTTTTATGGAAGTTTTTCCTTTCTGGTATTCTAAAAGCTGTGTGTTCCCTTTTCTGAAGGTTAAATTAGACTGATATCCCCAATCCAATGCTTACTTCAGCTTTACGGGATTGCTTTTCAAAACCGAAAAGTAAGTACTGAAGAAGATTTCGTTCATTACTTGTGTGTATCATTTGCCCAATTTTTTTTTTTACTGCAACGCAATAGGCGGAAATGAAAACTTCGAAGCCGTCAAAAAATGCATAATTGAATTAAAGAGACATTACCGAATTACCTAAAAAAAATATCTCCCAGAAAACAATCCAAGTTTGGATTAAAAATTAAAACCACGACAACACTGACCATGACCATGAACATGTAGAGTCAGTGCGTGTTCTTAAGTATAGAAATTGCCTCAGATTGTGACAAATTTTTGTGACAACTTGGCTTCTAAACGATAGTTACATGTCTGGTGGCAGGCCAAATTATTCCATTCTATACCTGTAAGTTCGCTAAAGACTGAATGGAGAAGAAGCAACATAACCTAGAATGTTTCGGAAAAGCAGTAGTTGAATATAAAAGTGTTAGTGTGAAAACTAGAGTGGCGCTCTGGATATGGACAAATTTATAGCATGCTCCCTACGGCTTTAACTTACATATGGATATACATAAAGTATATAGCAAATTATTTTTAGATTTAACGACACTCGTGTATGTGTGTGTGTATACTTTGCAATTGTTGGCTGCAATAAAAGTTGCAGCTACTGCTAGCAGTGCACAGTGGTTGAAATTGTATTGTTGCTGCTCACAACAAACACTATTTGACAAGTGAATCAGAAACTTAATGGGCGTTCCTGTGAAAGGTCTTTCTTAGATTTGAGATACCAATTTTCAAAATCACCTTGACTGTATCTCTTTCCCTCCCTCTCTCTGTCTCAGTTTGTATAATTAATTTCTAAGGAACTACTGCGCCTCATGAAATTGTTACAACGATCGGAAGGGAAATGGTCATCAAAAAATACTCGCTGGGAGTTTTAATCGATATCAAAGTAGCCCTCAATAATGTTCATCTGTTCCTTGTTAAGGGCAGCGGTAAAGGAAGGAATTTGTTGGGCTCCTTTCCCTTCTTTCAAAACTGAGAAACGGATCGTTAACCACAAAGAGCGTTCTCCTTTTCCTCCAATGGAATATATTAACGGTTATGATTTACTCTTGTATATAAATACACGGTTGCCAAGTCATAGGGTATGCTGAGGACATAGCAAATGTAACACTGGGAAAACATCTACAGATCCTGAGGGAGCTATTATTAAAAGGATAGCCTTGTAAAGATCTGGTCTAAGGAATGCGGACTAGGCGTCAATCCTATAAAGAACGAATCTCTTTTCCCAGTCAACTGAAACCAATCAGCTTGGAATTACTCTAGACAAGAAACTCGAATGGAATCCGGAACAAAGGAGAATTAAACTTCATATAGTACACTGGACAGGGTCACATTCTGTTGACCGTCGCTATGCAAGACTTTGTCTAGAGATGATGAATTCATACAGCGGACGGCTTCCATAATTCACGGGAGTTACATACTCTACACCACCTCAAACTCTGGAACCCTTGAATTTCTTTGGTTTCGTTTTTTTTTTTTTGGTTGTAGTGCTGCCAGGCTACATGCGACCCAGCGGGGGAAAACCCTTCCAATCGGATACGCAAACGCCTTGGAAACTCTACCGAGTATTCTACGCAAACTAGAATACACTACTTTTCTACTCTGATTAGACCACAAATTATCCTTAAGACACGTCTAGAGAAATTAATCGCGAGTTGCCACAGACCTAGATCCTGAGTTGACGGCCATCTATACAGAAGGTTCCAAGCATAGCAGAAGAGTGGGCACCAGCATTCACTCTAGCGAGCGCACACTAAAATTAGTTTACCAGACCACTGCACCTTTTCCAGGCAGAGCTAAATCGCATAATAGGCGCTGGTTTCCAGCTCTCAGCCTTCGGCACTACAGAATAGTCAGCCAGTTTATACTCTGGCAGCCAAACTGTTATTAAATCTCAAAACTTCAACGGAACATCACTCAAAGTAGCCATAGAACCTATTCGAACAAGTTTGAATAAAGGTTGGCATAAAACGATCCAAAGCTCTCAATCCTCGTTACCGCTACTCTGCGACAAAGAGTCGGGGTAATAGCTGGACACTGTTTTATGAGCACACCTGGAAAGAGGTTGAAAAAAAGTGGAGAGTACTGCACACCATTTCTGCCATTGTCTCTCTCTTGCCAGGACGCGCAAGGAATTCCTCAATAAGTACGTTGTGAATTGTTAACTCGACCTAAACTGAGGAGACTTTTTCGACTTGCTGTGCTATATAACTCGCAATCAGAGGTTCCTCTTCTAAGGAAAGGAAGGAAATAACCGACTTTCGCCAGCAGTACTCCAATGGGGTCTAGTTTTATAGCCTACGTGTTCCTCACTGACCTTGCACGGTGGACCCGCTTCAAACATAACCGCATTTGAAATGTTACATTTTTTGCCTTTTTCGCGTCTTGCCAGCAACCACTGTGCAGCGGAAGCAACTCGTTGCCCATCACAAAAATTATCGGCTTTTTACAGCGCATCATATTCGTAGTAACACAACAACGCAAAAGAGTAATAACAGAAGCCATGCTAGTCGTGTCTGTTGCTAGTTTGTTTGCAGCACACTTTAAGTGGACAACTACTTGGTTTGTAGTCCAGTAAATATACGAGTTCAAGCTAAATTGCTTAGATATTGTGCACAACAAATGCCGTGCTTTTCGCCAAGCGAATAGACAGAGTGCGAATGTAATGAAGATTGGTTCCTCTGCCACTCAAAAGTATGTCTTCAACTACTTTTGACGCGTTCAGAACACCACGTTTGTCAAGTATCAAGCGGTGCTGGCCAGCCAAAGCGAAATGAACGTAGTGCCAAGCAAATCAGAAGCCTTTCGATTGCCTGTAAGATTCTACGAAAGACAGCTACGATGATGGCAATTGTTGGTGGCGCTTTGTGTTACTCGTACATCGCTGGAGGACACGGCAACAAGTGGTATGAATCTGTAAAATCGATGTGACGTAGATTTTTTTTGCCGCATATTACGCCACTTTGTCTGAATTTAAAAGCTGACTATAGTCGATTTTGATACAATGCCTTGATTTATTTTTAATAGTTCGCTCTTAATATGGCCGCGCCTCTAACCCTGTTGCTCTGCGTGTGACCGGCTCTATGCTTTACATTTTTTGTTTTGTAAACATTTGTATAGTGGTCACTAAAAGTTAGGGTACTATTAAATAAGTAGCAGGCTAGTTTTAATGCAGTTCCGGAATGGCAAATGATTTTTGGTATTTTTTGGTATTTTTTTTTAAATGTTGTTCCATTCTCTTCTCTGAAACACAGTATAGTGAACATAGTAAATTGTCACCATGAGAGTGTGGTTAATACTTTCAGGCCGCATTTTTATATATTTCTTTAATGGCTCTGGCCTATCAAAGCACTGGATCTTAAAGATCAAATACCTCATATCTCTTATATTGCGAGCCGCCGGGATTTCGATAAATATATCATTGAATATGTCTTGATAACTTCCAGGGCTGTTTGATATTTCATAATGTGGTTATGGTATGTCGCGAAAGGACTTTAATGCTCAATCCCCGATTCAGCCCAAAGTACTATAGTAGTTGATGGCAAGAGCCATTCTACTTTGAATCTCAAAAATCCAACGGAAACTGTGCAACCATTTTAATACGAGATCAATTTAAAAAATCCGTGCAAAATTTATCAGACGTTTCCACTGCAAAAAAATGGTGTTACCGTAATAGAGTACCAACTTTCAAATATTTAAATACGAAGTTTCAAGAATATGTCATATTTTTTTTTGGCAGCCATTCGAAGCACACAAATTTTGAGTTTTGTGATGATAACCACTCAAATATTATTTTTATGCAAGAAAACGCCAGCAGAAATAAAAGCCAAGCTTGATAAACACTTCCCACGCTCTTCACTATCATTTAGAATGATTTATAAGTGGATCGCAGATTTTCGTTGTGGCCGTACGAGCACCGATGATTCTGAACGTTCTGGAAGGCCAAAAGACGCTCTCACTGAAGAAACGATAGGAAAAAACCAAGATATCGTTTTGAATGATCGAAGAGTGAAAGTGTACGAGATAGCTGGCATGGTGAAGATCTCAAAAGAACGTGTGCACAATGACTTGCACGAAAAATTGAGTATGAAAAAGCTATCCGCAAGATGGGTGCCGCGTTTGCTCAAAATGGACCAAAGTGCATCGGCTCATACTTTAATGAAAGCAATAGCAAAACTGAAGGATTTAGGCTATGAGTTGCTGCCTCTTTCTCTCTCCGTATTCCCCAGATTTGGCTCCCTCTTTCCAAACTTGAAGAATTGGCTCGATAGTAAGAGATTTTTATCAAATGAGGAAGTTGAATTGGAAACTGAGACCTATTTACGAGACTTTCAAGCAGCCTACTCTTTGGAAGGCCTCAAAAAGTTAGAACATCGTTGGACTAAACCGTTGAAAAATAAAATGAAATTTGGCCGAAAATATTTTGTTTTCACTATTTTTGCACGGACTTTTCAAAATGCTTTGGTATTATTTCTTGAATGTCGCTGGCGTCCAGTCAGAGTAAACTTGTAACAGTCTTCTTTTCTTGACTCGCGATGAACATGCGTTTTTTATTTATGTGTCAATAGGTGAGTATTTTGTTGTTGAACAAAGATGTGAGTCTGATAATTTCGAGTCCGATGTTAATTTTTCAGATAGGACCCACGAACAAATACACATGTACTTAATCTCAGTCTAGAGTTTCCAACGGTTATCTATGTAGCACGATGAACCTTCTCATGCTGAAAACTTACATGTTTCGAGCTTCAATAAAGTCGATCAGTTTCAGTCCAATGAAGGTTTAGCAAAATTCCGACGGAATACCGACGTTTTGAAATTGTAACCAAAGTGGTCAATTGTAACCGTAATGACTATTGTAACGACATCAGAATAGCACTCTAAAAAAGTAGGGTTGGCAACGATAACCTTGGCTAGAATGCTGGGAGTATATGGGCTGGCAAGGTGAGGTCTACCCTCCTCTTTGACGCGACTGACTGTTGTGCCGCATTCAAATATACCTCAAGAAATATTAACTCCACGTGCCGATAGAAGGGGCTGTGCTCATCATAGCTGCCCTAGAACTACTTAACCTAGTAGGTATGTCAAGTGTTGTGAGAAGTATGGTTCACGGCTATTTTGAAACCTACCTTCATCGTTTTGGACTTGGGGAAACCCAATATTGGAGGCGAAAAAATGGCCTAGAACATAGCCACTGCTATAACGTCACAGAAGAGGTCCTAGTGTCACTGATGCTGAAGATCAACGACGCTTGGAACGAGGTGCACCAAAGTGACGTGCAACTTCGCACAAGCCAGAAGGCGAGGCATAAACGGGACCGCCAAGCAAGCATTTAGGTAAACCAGTAATCATAAAATGATTTAATGCCAAAGAATGCAACGAAAAGATAACCGACGAAGTTGTGTAAGGTAAGAAAAGGGAAATAAATAAATGACCTCGCGACTTCCTACGCACTGCATCTGAACGTTGAGCTTAGCTTTCAAACCACCTTTCGACGAAATACTTGACGGTAGTATCGGGGGAAGACGGTGGGAGGTTTGGTTTTTTGGGTTTTTTGGTGGTCTGGCTTCCGATGGCTGTCTCCCGTCAAAAATACATAAAAAGGAAACAAGTAAAGGGGTGCTGTCTTCAGCTCACCCGAAGCCTTCGTGCCTCTCATGAATATTAAAAAATTTAATGTAAACTTCTGCATTGTTAGCGTAAAAAATATTAAATTTTAAAATACTGTTTATTTCTCTCATATAAAAGGAACACACTAAAATAAAGTAAAGTAACTATGATAAAATAAACTGTATTTTTCTAGAAAAATTAAAATATTAAGATACATATAGAAATGTTATAATATTAAGCGTTAGAACGAAATAAAAAATCTCGTCATGGTCATTGTAGAGCTATCGCTTTTGTAGGTACTGTCCGCAGAGAAACTCTTCAATAACAAATAAATTACAGTTTGCTGTTTTGTAGTTGGAAAATTTTCTAGCAATGCATGTAGAGATTTTAGCAATTTTTAAATAGTCTTCGCAATTTCTGTTCCACATACATAAGTAATTTTTAACGGACTGCGAAGTGAAAATTTAAAGGTATAGTTCGCGAAGACTCTTCTACTAATTATGATATTACATATGTTCCACAAAATGCATATGTTTTTATTACAGTTGCTAAGCAAATTTTTGAAAAATGACTACTGAATCCGCAATGTGAACGTTTACCTATCAAATTAATATGGTAAAATTATTAAAACATTCAAAATGACTAGATGCTAGTTTTTTGTTGGAAGACAGTGAAGACGAGGTGGTCAATAGAGAGTTTGTAAATAAAAAATATTTATTTCAAAGAATATTTCGGTTTATATAAAATTTCAAATAAAAATGTTCATGAAAACTTTATTGAATTATCTGTAAATAGCTATGTATGTTTTAATTTCGGAGGTGAACGTAAATAAAAAAATTGTGTAAGCTTTTATCGCAGACAGCATTGCAAACTTTTTCTAGTTTTCGCGCTCGACTCAATGTGATAGGTTATTGGCAAGTTTCCAGGTTATTTTAGATACTAAGTGGAAAGTTGTTTCAGTGTGTTGTGAAATCCTGTTTTCTCTCACTTTGCGAGAAATCGATAACTCTTTGCAAAAAATGTGCTAAAAATAAATATTTTTTGTTGATAAATCTTTTTGTGGAATAGAGCCCTGGTATTATGTGATAAGTGAATGACCCATACAATTTTACGGTTTTTACTGTTTATATATATATAGGAGCTTTAACCTCATATCTGAGCAAACAGTTGTATGGGAGTCATAAGTTATAGAAACCAGATTTTGATGATTTTTATTGCGTACATTTTTTACTAATTATTAAGGAGGGCCAAATCTCATGTCCTTAGCTGCTTTGGTGTGGGAATTATAATGGAAAACCTCATATCTGAACAATCAGTTGTATAGTAGATATAATATATTCGATCTGGTAAATGATTAATAACGGGTTATTTTTTTTTGACTGATTGAACTTTCGATAAGGATAGCTGCCACTTGACAGCTGGTAAATGACATTTCGTTTTGACATTTCTGTTCAGTAAGCATTGACAAATCATCGTGGAAAGAATGACGCCGCAACAACGTTTATAAATTTTGGAAATACTTTAAAAAGCAGAGTTCTGTTCGCCAAACTTACAGAGCACACTTCGTTAATTTTATAATCGAGCATCGGAGCAGCTTATTCGTCGAACTGTTGATAAATTTCGAACAACATTTACTCTACTCGATGAAAAACCAACAACAAGACAAATAACTGTACGTACAGAAGGAAATATTGGTGCTGTAAGTGATAGTGTTGGAGAAGATCCGAATTTGTCTATTCGCCGCCGTGCTCAACAACTTAGATTTTGTCCATCCTCAACATGGAAAATTGTTCGCAAAGATCTTGATTTACACCCATACACCATCCAACAGGTTCAAGAAATGAAGCCGCAAGACTATAACAAGCGTCGTTTGTTTGCTGAATGGTGCCTGAATCAGTTGGAAGTTGATCCATTGTTTTATCAAAAAATTGTGTTTAGTGATGAAGCTAATTTTTGGCTAACCGGATATGTGAACAAACAAAATTGCCGTATATGGAGTGAGAATAATCCTCATGAAACTCACGAGACACCATTGCATCCTGAAAAACGCACCGTATGGTGTGGTTTACATGCTGAAGGCATCAACGGTCTTTATTTCCTTAAAAAGGAGGCCGGAGCGAATGTTACTGTCAATGGTGATCGTTACAGATCAATGATTACCGATTATTTGTTTCCAAATATGCATAACATCGACTCGACCTGGAAGAATTTTGGTTCCAACAAGACGGTGCCACGCCTCATACTGCCACTCGAACTATCGATTTGTTGGAAGAGCAATTTGGCGATAACATTATGTCAAAATATGGTACAGTGAATTGGCCTCCAATTCCTCGGACGTGCAACGTTCGGTCCTTGTTACTAGAGAAGAATAACACGCTATGGTGCGCTCCAAACGCTGCATCATGACGTTCAAGGCTAAATAACTTTGTTCCAGATTGCGGGCCATTTTTTTCAAAACGGAATATTGTTTAGCGTGAAATGTAGTCTATATGGTTTTTTATGTCGAAATATGGCGCAGAAGACATTTTTTCTTCAATTTGTAATAAACAAATATATATGTAAACAATTGACTCAGATTCAATTTTTTTATTCCGAAAAAATTACACGTAATCTATATTAAATGGTGACTAAAATGGCGGTCGAATCATCTAAATCGGTCTGATGGAGCGTTTGTAATTGATCATTGAAAAAAATAACGAAAAACATTTATTAACAATATTTTAAACAAAAAATTTTTTTTTAGAAAATCCAACTGGATTTTTTTTTTGCTTCATTAATGCCTACAGAAAAAATGAAAAAAACGAGCAAAAATAATTATTCACCGCATTCAGGTGATCCATTTGAGAAATTGTGACCCATATGCCTACCAAGTTTCAGTAAGATATCTCTAGAACAGAGCGGCTAGTTTGGGTTCAAACAGACAGACATGACTAAATCGAATCGAATCGAATCAACTCGTAGTTCTGATCAATTTAGTATACTTCGGTATGGATATATCTCTTCTAACAAACATCGCACCAAAGTTATAATATCATCTCATCTTCATGAAAAGTATAATAAAACATTTCTTGAGTACATTTACTTTTTGTCTCTGCTGTTTTGTGCAGCATCATTTTCCTCTATATTGTTTTTTTTTTTTTGACATTTTGTATTGACCGTATTATTTTCATTGTGTCTTGCAAGATAGTCGGTTGCAGCTAGCCGATTTTGCTATTGCTATTGCACTTGTGTGTGTGTGTGTGTCTGTGTCTGTATAGTTTATATGTATATGTATGTATGTATGGATGTGTGTGTGGGCTACTAGTAGCACCGACAGTTGCTCGAATTATTCTTGGTTTGTTGTGTTTGTTTGATCACTTTGTGTGCAAAGTAATTGCTAGTAACACCTGCTTGAGATGCTGCCGCTGCCGCTGCCACTGCCACTGCGACGGCTGCTGCCAGTGCTGAGTCGCTTCATGATGGCGATGTTCAACGATCGTCGCTCTTCGGCTGCTCATGGTACACTGATATGCTGATGATGACGACTATTTGCAGCAACAACAACAAAGGAAAACAATTGACTGCATATGGATAAAGTGCATAGTTACCAATTCAAAAAAAATAATAAAATAAAAATAAAAAATTATAAATAAGAACAGCAATAAATACTATGTATGTATGTAGTTACAAGCAAACATCCTCTCATGTGTGTGTGTGTATGTGTATGTATGAATGTGTAGAATAGGTGAGGCAGAGTACACACATACGCACAAACTTCACATACAAACGCCAGCTATGTAGCTGGAGGATGGTACTTTTGGCCTTGGCACAGCTTCTAGTTGCACGTTTTACC
Source organism: Anomoia purmunda (assembly GCA_951828415.1). Classification (NCBI taxonomy): domain Eukaryota; kingdom Metazoa; phylum Arthropoda; class Insecta; order Diptera; family Tephritidae; genus Anomoia; species Anomoia purmunda. Next base: position 24,966,508 of record OX639996.1, on the reverse strand, counting down.
TTCATCTTTTACGATACAATTCCAAAGTTTTTGCTTCGCTTCGCTATCTCTTTGAGTGCTGTGCTATGCTATTGTTTGCAGTTGTTGTTGTTATTTTATTTATAAGTACAGATATGTATATACATACCTAGTATGTATTTTGCTGGTAGGTGGCTCATCACTTCTTTGTTCGTAAATTTTTTTTTTACATCACACGCTTAGCGTAGTTGTTATTGTGTAGTTGTTTATGGTTGTTTTTTTTTGTTTGTTTGTTTTTTGTTTTTTTGTAAAGATATTCGTAAGTTATATTGCTATCATCATTAACGGCGGCATGCAACATTTTACAGCCACTACCAACCAACGTTTTACTGTTGCCAATTGTTGGCGGTGTAGTAAATTGTTGCCAATTGTGTTTATGCTGTTTGTACACTTATTGTTGTTGTTGTTGTTTTTTTTGTTGCTTTTTTTTTTGTGTGCTGTTACTCACTTAAGAGCCGTTTGTACTATTATTTCGTTATTAAATTGACATCATTCTTTTCGTTCGGCAGCTTTGGTTGGCGTTTGCATCCGTCGGTTAATTGTTTCCTCGACGCAAAAATATGAATGTCAAAAATAACGTCACATTTCGAAGTGTTGCGGGCGTTCCGTCACGTTTGCACTTTGTGTGACAGATGAGTGAGTGTGTTCGAATTTATAAATTTTTTTTATTATTATAAATTCATTCAGATGCAAACAGAAGAAATAAAAAAGAGTCTAACTTCAGGTGAGCATCTTTTTATTTCAAATTTGACAGTAGTTGTTTGAAATTTACCGTTATTAGAGAGGTAATGGCGGCCTATTTACGTTTAAAATTCTTCTTACCAAATGAATACTAGAATGTCTCCTTAGAATACTAAGTTCAAATGAATTAATTTCTAATTAAAATTTTATCATATACTGTATTTATAAATGAATCGTGGTTTGTTCGGCTGCTCAAAACTTGAAAACGACTGTACTAAAATGGTTACTGCCTTCTGCGGATTTCTTGGGTATTACTCCGCGAAGGTTTAGGTTTAGGGAAAAAGAAAAGTAAAATCACATGTTGCTGAATCACGACTGGAGAGATTTGGAGAAGATTTGCCACATAAGTATTTATATAGTTCCATGATTCCTTATAAGCAGTTTTTAAAGGGAGTTGCCACTCTTTTAAAATGATAAATTATTTAAATTAATTACTGAAATCCAGTATTGCGGCGTGTGTATCAAACGAAAACTTCATTTCCAAATATCTTGAAAGTATGTTGCCACCTGTTTAAAAGTAAATTGAGTGAACGCAATAAGTTGAATGAAATATTTTTGTATAAGGTTGCCACTTGTTTTAAAGTTATATGAAATTATAAAATATGTATGAGAAAAGGTTTATCCTGGCAGTAGGTTTCATATCTAACTTTTATAGGAGCTGCCACCCGTTTGAAAAACCGAATTTCATAAAATTCTACACAAGTTAAATAAAATAATAAAAGGTGGGTATCAAACCTTTCGTTCCAGAGGGACTTAGTTTATTGGTATGTTTTGAAGAGGATTGCCACTTTTTAACAATTAAAATTTAATTATATTTCCATAGGTTTAAAAAGTTAAATTTAATAAAAATATACACAAATTAAATGAAATATTAAAATATGCGCGCCAATCAGTTCTTTCCAGAAGTAGGATTCATTGTTAGCTTTTATAGGGGCTGCCACCCTTTTGAAATTTTGTGAAATTATATATAAGTTATATGATATAATAAAATATGGGTGTGCAACCATGCGTTTTGCTAGGGCAAAGTTTATTTGGTATATTGTGGAGAGGGTTGCCACTTTTTAAAAAGCCAATGAATTAATAAATAAATATAGGGAGGTCAACGCCTGGTGGCGTTGGAGTCGAATATTTCTAAAAACCATATTTACAATTAAATTTGGTTCTAATACAAAATATGTATCAATGAAAATCATATTTGTGGTCCGATTTGATTCAAATTTGCATCCAAGAAAAATTCACTCATTATTAACTAGTTAACTTAGGAATTCATCAGCTCTGTCAAGTTTCATTAACAATTTCTTCTTGCTGAAGAAGACAACTCAAAGAAACAGAGCCAAAGAGGCCCAGACAAGAGCTCCTGAAGATTACCTCAAATTGAGGTTGAAATATCTGCGAATAAAAATAAGAATAACTAAACAGTTGTTTAAATCAACCCGACTTTGAGCTCGAAAACGAACCATACTGTTTCCGGTTCAGTCATAAATTTTGAGTGCTTTTTCGAAAGGCAAATTTTTAGGTTTAATCCATATCTCACTTACACTCGGAACTTTTTATTTCATCTGCCAATTGTGGAGAATCTCAGAGTGTGAATTAGGTAATTACATCACATTATTGAAAATTGCTTTTTTATTTTATTCTTATTTTTGGTGTAAAAAACATTATTTCTCTGCCCTGTCTACGTTTCATGTTACCACGAAAATGTAGGAAAATTAATACTTTTCCCAAAAAAGCCATTTTATGCCCCTTTCCTGACACCTTCCGAAATATATGTAATATTCGAGCCTTGGGCGCACCAAATGGAACTGTAACAACGTACGTCGGTTGTGTTCTTTTCAGAAAAATTGTAGAAAATTGATTTGCACCGCAGATTTTGAGATTTCATTGCGCCATTTTTTATTGGCAAACAACCCCGAACTCTATTATTCCATTGACCTTTTCGTTGTCCTTTATTTCCATAAATACCTTGATTGCTTCGGTTGTGTCAGACTCTGGTTCTTAAACGTGATATTTTAGCAGAAACATATGAAATTGAAATACAAAATCTTTATAAGGAGACAACAAATGAATCGGATCGCGCGTATCTATCGAAATAATGGGATATTTTTGCCTAATACCAACGAGTTTTCGAGAGTCTCTAACTCTTTCTCGAATCGAGAAATCGAATTGCATGAGGACTCCCCAAAAGTATTGAGTCCCTCAGCTTGGCTCTAAATGGGCAGTATATCCTATTCAGCAGTTCATTATCACCTTTCCTTGTTTTGATAGCTGTTTTTCTTCAATTCAGACACCTTCTTTTTTTTTTTTGAGTGTACGTTCATCTTCAAAAAGATCTTTTTCGAACGCAGATCTGAAGACGCAACAGCATGCATTAAATGAATTGCAACTTTATTACATTATTGAGATAAACTTGGTCCAAAAGGTTCAACTTTTTATTCTCAGGCGATGACAAATTTGCCAATTTGGTTGACTTATGAAAGGTATAAGTAGAAAATGACGGCTGCCAAAAAACTTGGAGCTTGTTGGACCGCCACAGTACAAGAAAAGCGCACAAACACAGCAAAAAAATGAAAAAACGCGCTAACACATCGCTGTATAAACATGGGAGACCGGAACAAATAGAAGAGAGGATGGGTTTACGAATAATGACAATTTGAGTTAAGGTCGAGTGAACTTCTGCATGGTTATAAGAAAGTTCTGTAGACTAATGCCCATTTCCAAGAGCTCATTGGCAGTGTAAAGTTAATGAGACCCAAAATCAAATTTAATGTGAGAGATATGTGGATGCTGCGATGAGTTCACCTCATCATTCTATTAACAGCCAACGCAATTAGGTCTCGCATCTCTATCGGCTGATACTGGCGGCTTGGCAAGCTTTAGAAAATTACTCGGGATTGGGACCTATCGACTCGAGCTAGAAACACAATTTAATCTTGCCAGTCAAGTTTCTTGGTGAGCGTTCGCTGGAATGACATTATCCTCGCACATAAGGAAAGAATAAAGATGTAAATAATCACCACACTCTCTATATCTACAGATATCTAAAACTTTCAACGAGGATACTGTAATTTGGTACAAAACTAAGCCTTGCACTAAATTATTTAGGAGCAATGGAAAGCCAAGCGTTGCGCGGCTCGGCTATCACTGAGCTTATTAGTTAGTTTCGTCAGAGTAAATATATACATAAGTATTTATCTGAATCGCATAATATTTAATCAACTGTCCTTTAAAGATAAGATAGCTCCGTCAGTAATTTGATACAGAGTTCCGTGGAGACCGGGCGGCGATGGGAGTAAAAACAACAGCTACCTTGTGCCCAGAGTGTGGAGCTCAAAATGGCAAGTAACTACAAATAACAGGTAATTATGTCTAAATCAGGAATCGTAACGGTTACAATTTTTATTAAAAAATACTTTTTAATAGTTACTTCTTGAGTTTTATTTTTTGCACAGAAAATAAAACTTGTTCTCCGCGAAAATTCCCTACAAAACTGTTCGCGAACGCTTTCTCTAAAATCCCCTTAGAAAACAGAGAATTATGTCAAGGGTAATGTATAAATCGACCCGATCAATGTTAAGACGTATTCGAGATTATCTCCACATGAAAGGCTATCGTCGGTCAACTGGTCATCTTCTAATAAAGCGCTTGAAGCAAATTAGGCTTTTTCAGTGGCTGGCGGTCAACGGCCTAAAGGAAGTATCCTTTTTTACAGATGAGAAAATTTCCACTGTTGAAAAAGTTTTAATACGCAGAACGACAGGCAAATCTACACAAAAACTTCCAAAGACGCAACAAATTGTATTCCAAGGGTTCAACGTGGTCACCATTCAGCCGTTGTAATGATTTGGTGGGAAGTCTCCTGTAAAGGCGTTACACCTCTTCACTTTTGTAAGAAAGGGGCTAAAAGTGGTGGAAAAGTGTACCAGCAGGATATTTTAGAAGGCGTGGTAGAGCAGTTAAGCAATACTCTCTTCGATGGAGAGCATGGGATCTGCCATAAAAATTCTGCTCCAGCACACAAAACCCTCGCAGTAGTGGCTTAAAAGTAATATTCCTGGTTTCATAGCTGCAGATGATTGGCTGTCTGGAAGTTCAGATTTGAATCCATTGGACTACAGTTTGTGGAGAGTCTCAAAAAAATCTTTGGTTCGAACAGCGTCGCGGGCTTGTGTGAATCATTTCGAATAAAATTTTGTACATCGCTCATATAATACATGCACTATTACATAAAACTAACTTTATTAAAAAATTTATTATAGTTTCATTTTTATAACGGCCTGAACTTGTAACAGAACTTATGGCAGGGCTAAGTATGTACATTTTAAAAACCTTTAAAGACCACACACCACTAGTGTGTATTAATTACAATTTATTTATTTAATTTATTACAATCGAGAGTGGGTAATTTTTCTGTGACTCATTAAATTAGATTGAGCTTACATTTATAAATGAAATTAAATAGATACATTTTTTTCTAAACCCAAATTAAAATAAATCTATGGCTTTTAATTGAACGGGGAACAGTGGTTTATTTACAATTAAATTACTACTTAAATTGCCATATCGTTAGTACACATCAGGTGGTAAATTTTGCATCACCATCAACGGCAAAACCAAACAATTTTAGTCTAATAACCGCAACGAACTGAAGTAGCAACAAAAACCAAGGTGTCTCACATTATGCAGCTATGTGACCAAGCCCAATAGACCCGCCCGCACAAAAAAAAAAAAAAAATCAACAAAAAAAAAAGAACGCAAACACCCACAATAACTTTAAGAAGGAATTCAATTTTATGGTGTTGCAGCACTGCAGCGGCATTCGAAGAGGCAACTTGAAAGCAAAGGTCAATTTTTATGGCACTATTCACAGCATTTGCTATGTCATTTAATTTTATAGTCATACCGCACAGCAACTAAACTTTTATTTGCTGGAAATTCTATGCGCTTTGCGCTTTGATGTGTGCCGCCCAAATGAAATTCGAAATTAGTGGTTTATTGTAAATTCAATGTCGATTTTATAGTTATATGCGCCTCTAATTAGTTAATGTACTATAGTAAAAATGCACCTATGAATACAAAATTGATATGCCTCATTAGATGCTTACATGAAGCTTGAATTTCGTTGTCTTCTACGCTACTAATTTATAAAAAATTTCCAATCAAAAACAGCGTGACAAAATATGTCTCTTCTTCCCGTTATTCTATTGCATCCATTAGCCTTTTTAGAACTTTTATTTGTGTCATGATTCTGGATTATTACGGCTAACGTCAAATAATCCAATAAGAAAATCCATGGAGTTGGTTTTATATCGGGATTTTATAAATAAGAATGCTGCATAATGATATCGGTTACTACGAATATCGTTATTTCGAGGTTTGAAAATCGAGTTTTGAATTTATAAAGGGTGTTTTTTTAGACGGATAGAATTTTAAATTGAAATAAAACACATAAAAAATGAAGTATGATGGCAAATTTTTTACTCGAAAGATATTTTCATGACATTTAATACTTAAAAACGATTTCTGGCGTATGTCCGCCACGAATAGCTTTGGTGAATCGGTTGCGATCAGTCCAATTTAGAGCCACTGCAAAATTTCCATGTTGAGGATGGGCAAAGTCCTACTTGTTGAGCACGCCGGCGAATAGACAAATTCGGATCTCTCCAACACTATCACTTACAGCACCAATATTTTCTTATGTACGTACAGTTCTTTGTCTTGTTGTTGGTTTTTCTTCGAGTAGAGTAAATGTTGTTCGAAATTTATCAACATCTCGACGAATAAGCTGCTCTGCTGCTCGATTATGTGGACCATAAAATTCACGAAGTGCTCTTTTAGTTTGGCGAACAGAACACTGATTTTTAAAGTAAATTTCCACAATTTGTAAACGTTGTTGCGGCGTCATTCTTTCCACGATGATTTGTCAATGCTTACTGAACAGAAATGTCAAAACGAAATGTCATTTACCAGCTGTCAAGTGACAACTATCCCTATCGAAAGTTCTATCAGTCTAAAAAAAACACCCGTTATTTCTTAGATCGATATACATATATATATATCGCAGAGACCGATATGTAAAAAATAGCGATACCTTTCCACCGATATCTAGATTTAATTTAAAATTTATCGCTCATCTAAAAAAAAAACACTACAAAAGTAATACCTACTGAAAAAGAGTTACGAAGTTCAATAGTTCAACAACTAAATGAAAAAAATATGCACAATGAATGTATCGGGATACTCATAAGGGGATTTGTTTTTTTTCTCACTGTATATTGGTCGAGCACTTTCTTTATTGTTTCAGTGAATTTCATTTACAAAAAATACTAATAAAAATAGAAACGCAAACTTCTACAGCAATTTTTCCAGAATACGGCCTTGGTTAAAATGGTCAGATTTTCTTGCTATGACACAGAGAAAATCCGGTATCTTTAGCAAATACCAGCTTTTAAATTATAAAAATGTAACAAGAACTAAAAAAATAACTCTTAATTTTAAGTTTTTGCAAAAATTGAAAAAAAATTTCGTTGTGATACCACTTGGAGCCAGATTCTAGGTCTATCAATAAATTTGTCGTATCCACGTGCTTGAGCAACTGCCGTGCTTCCATTTCGGCAACCGCGTCTAGGCTATTTAAAATACCCGCGTCCAGGAATTTCTGTCGCCTTCTGCAAAGTGCGGAGCAATCGCAAATTAGATGTCTTATGATTTCTGGCTCTGCCTCGTCATAGAAGCTTCTACAGAAATCATTTTGGGGGAATATGCCCCGTGAGTAATCCCATAGCTATGAATAATTCTCTCATACTTAGCGAGGGGAGTTCTTGGGAGGGATTTTCTTATGTTCCATTTAGGCCACATTAGTTTGGATATCCAGCAATTGCCGCTGCGTTTTCACAGCATACTCGCTTCTTTGAGGAAGAAATCCCTAATCCTGAGCTTACAAGAAGCGAGTAGCAAGCCAAATCGCTTGCAATCCTGTGAAAGAGGTACGGAAGTACCCCTTCGTGCGAGTTCATCTGCTTTCTCGTTAACTGGTGTGTTACAGTCTCCCGTTACCCACACCAGATGAAAATCGGACTGCTTCGCCATCACGTTATGTGATATGCGGCAATTCGCTACTGTCTCCGAATTTATCGTGACTGAGCTTTTAGGGCAGTTTGACTGTCGGAGTAGGTATAAACTTTGTTTGTCGTAATCTCAGCCGATTCTTAAATCTGTACTGATTTTTGTATTACCACTACTTCGGTTGGAAGACACTACAGTGGTCCGGACGGCGGAATGACGTTGTTGTCCCTAGTTGTTTAGAGTAAACGCCCTCCTTAGTCCCATCAGTATAGAATCGTTAGGAGTCTTTAGATCCTGGAACTCAATCTGCCTATGACTCCCTGCCTGATATTGATACGCGATAATTTTTGGTGGAAGTTAGCCTTAGCACACAGTAGTCCGTTATGCTTGACAGTTGATGGGTTTTAAAAAAAGTCATATAACTACTACTAACTATTTATTTGCTTTCCAGGCTGCTTTCTCGTTAACGAACCGTTCTCTGCGCTTTTTGGAGTATAAGGATTGCTGATTTCTTTTACAGGATGGGGCACCATACCACCACTGCGTAGAGGAATTTAGGTCGGACCACAGCCGTGTAGGGCCGGTGTACCAACTTAGGGTGCATACCCCACTTTTGATATATTGCCTTCTTGCAGCTGTATAGAGCAACAGTAGTTTTCCGCGCTGGAAACTCGATAACTATTAGAAATTTAAATTTGAATTGCTTCATTGGTTATTAAAATATTGCCAAATTGACAAGTTTGGAATAATTGGATAGTGCTTTCATTATGGAATGGAATGAAATGGAATTGAGGCAGCCAGAAAATCCGAAATCGGCGTACCAAGCACTCATGCATAGTTGCCCATTGTGCTAAAGGCCTAGGAAGGATGAAAGAGAATAAGGGCGAAAAGAATGTGAAGAAAATGAGAATGGGACTTCATTTATCCTCAACAAAATCTTCCAGACTCTTTTATGAATCTGAGAAGCTTGCTGAGGGATTTAGAATAGACTTTTTCCATTCTCACTACATCTGACCCATCTCAGCTTATCACAAGCAGAACATATACAGAAGAAATGTTCTGTGCTATCCTTGTCCTCCAGGCTGGTTGTATATATCCGATCATCGAAGATGCCTATGGTGTCCATGAGTTGTTCCCATCGATTGTGTCCTGTTATCAACCCAGCCAGCGCTCGTAACTCCTTCCTTCTCTGTGTTCTCTGGTTGTTTTGCAGTTGTAGGTAGTGCGTCAACGGTTCTCATTCGTTTTATGCATGCCATCCCTGACGCACCTAACCGTTCCTGTTAAGGTTGACATGACATGAGTTCAAGCTTATTCCATTTTCCCACAGAGTTAAGCCCCAACTTACAATTCTCGGACCATTTTTAAAGAGGGACGAGCAGTCTCTAAGGCCTTTAGTGTAGCTTGGCTCTCTGGCAGAGTCTGATTTGGTGTACACCTGTTATCCGGAAATTGGCTTTCCAGGAGCGTTTTGTAGGTCTCTAGCAGCGACGTAGTATAAGATGCATCAGATCTCAATACCACTACAGAAGTCCCTATAAGAGCTTACTTTCGATGTTCGAATTTGCCTCTTATATTCCCTCTGTATTCCGATCAGTCTTCTTCTTTAAAAACATATTTATTTGCTAGTTGGCATTGTCCCTCAATTTTGAGATTTTTTAGTTACTGCAAGATAATGAAACATAAAAACACCTCTGCATGAAGTGTGGGCATGGTTATTGACCATTTTCGATAAAAACCTAGGTAATAATGGACAAATAAAGTTCGCTTCATAAACCTTTTGTTTTATTCTGAAAATTATTTATTGTTTAAATTATTTATACATACATATTTACATACGTATCTCGAGCTTGTTATATGTACCAAGACCACACGACAACGAAAACCAGTTGTTTATGACTCATTCGTCATATTCTGCGAAAAAAGTTGAAAATACTGCAGAAACTGTCTGTTCCACCGAAATTGCAGCTTTCAATTTTCAGCAATTGTTGCCCTTTTTTTGTACATCAATTTATTCCTTTACCCACCTTGGCACTTGTTTATTATCAATTAGGCATTTCATACATTAGCAAAATTAGGGATATAGAAGCATTCGTCGGTCTACGACAGCAGATTTTACGAGCCGAAATGTTCCGTATTTTTGTTTTTGGGTGGTCAGTAAACCCCATTAACTAAATAACTAACTTTATATGCACCACTCTAAAGGCTAACGAAACTAAAGAGGGTAAAAGAAATGCTAATTCTTCTAATATTAAGAAATGCAATCTCCTCTACTTGAATATCCCTCTTTTTTGCTACAAAAAACAAACAAACCAAGTTCATTGAAACCAAAATCAATGCTGGTGCTCTGTGAACGGGTGAATTGCCCGCCTTATCGTCGACTCTAATAACAACAACAGTATTACTGGAACACTGGGAATACATCTGATTTCAGCACAGTGGGCTGTGGTCGTTGCGTACACTGGCAGTGATCCCGCTGTGAAGCTGATTGCGATTGCTACTCGGTCGCTAAATAAAATACGCGCGCAAATCGAAAGTGCGTGCCTGAATATGAAACGATGTATGTGCATACGTAAATATTGCTACGAGTAAATATGTATATTAGGGAGTCTCAGCAAAAACAAACAGGGAGTCGTTTTTCCAGCGGAATTATAATATCTGCTGTGCTCTAAAACTACCGGGAAAATATTTCGTAAAAATATTAAGATTCAAGTGACTAAATTACTACTAAGCCTATTAAGAGGCTGTTGAACAAAATCTAAAATATTTTTTTGCAGAACTTTAAAGCTTATGTTTGCCATTCCTAACTTGTATTGACAGGTCTGTGGCCACAGGGTTGCTTAGTTCTTTGATCAAAGGAACAAATTTAAGAGATTGAGTACATTTTTAATACACCTAATGATCATTGTGATAATATCCTTCTGTAAATGCACGATCTTGAAAGACAGCTTCTGAAGACAGTAAAAAGTAAGTAACAGTTGAGTGAAATGCTAAGATTTTTTTTGAAAAATTTTACAAGGTAAAATTAGTTTCATTGTAATCTATGTATATATCTTTCTTTTTGACAAGTTGCCTCAAACACTAATGTACAGATTTCAACCAAATTTGCGCTCGGGCTCGGTGGCGCACAAGTCGAGATATATGTACAAGAAAACGGTATATTCAATCCAATTTTAATGAAAATAGGAATGTGTGCTTTTTTGCGAGAAATCGGTTTCGCTTCGAATTATTTACGAAATTTTTATTCTATATATAAGAATATGAAAATTCAGCCATCTTTCTGTTACAACTTAGCTCAAAAACCGATGAACGGATTTCAACCAAACTTGGACAGAATGTACCTTAGAACCGTACCACGGGCATAGGCTATATTTAAACCCACTAGATTCGAAAATCCGTATTTTGTGATCCGATATCGTTGATATTAGAAAGGTATGGCGCTGGGGCAATAAAAAATACTTTTATGGGAAATAATTGCGCTAGATGGCGCTACAGGCGGGACAATCAGAAAATCTGTTTTTATAATTCGGTTTTGATAAAATTAGAAACCTGTACAAGGCGATAAGAAATACTTTTGTGAAGAAAAGATTTATTCACAATGTCGGTATTTATAGTCTGACATTGATAATATTAGAATAATGTGAAGCTGGTCCAAAAGCAGTAATTTTAAGAAAAAATAGAGGCGCTAGGTGGCGCTAAATGCGAGTTGTACAGAAAATCTCTGTTTTTTATCCGATTTTGATGAAATTACAAATGTACTGTAGGTGCGACGGGAAGTACTTTCACTAAGAATGGATGCGCTAGATGGCGCTGGAATAGAAAATGGTATAAGAAAGTTGTGCTGCTGGTGTGATTAGAAATTTGAAAAAAAAAATGTATACAAATGCATTAAGTCCATTTGTATTTGAGATATCCAGAGACTGCTTATTTGTGACTCGAGTTAGTCTAAAACTTATAAGCTTTGTGTAATTAAAAACAATGCCCCTTCGTCATAGTCGATATTAAATTGACCCTTAAGTTAGTTGTAGCTATTTTTGGCAAATATTCCATAGAAAATTATGCCAAAAAATTGCTACTAACATTAGAATCGACTTCATCTTTACTGTGACTACGATCGAAGGCGCATTTTTAGCTCTAATAAATCTATGGAAACGTGATAAGCAACGCAGAGGAAGTCGGTAAGTTTTCTAATAAATTAAGATAGTGGCATATTTTTGAAAAACATTTTTAAAAACTTTTTTTTTTTTGTAGAAAATTTAATATTTTGTTAGAATTCTCAGAGTATAATAAATGTTACAATTCCGATAGAACACCCGGTTGAATTCTTTTTTTGAGGAATGATGCACCCTAAGGAATAAGTACATACATATGTACATGTTTGTTTGCTCATATGAAAGTCTAACGGGTGCCCAGACTACGCGCTCATATCGTGGTATGTATCAATGGATAAATGTTTGTTGGAGCGCGTTCACAGTAGCCGCCTGAGGTGCAGCACTAAATCATTATTGCAAACGTTTAGGAATACAAATTAAACAAATAAATACGCTGCTTAATAAGCGTAGATTGTTGAATGAAAAGCGACTTATTCGCTGAAAACGCAAGCATATACATATATGTAGGTAGATATTCTCGTACATAGAGCAGTAAATTTGTATGCACATAGTATATGTCTATTACTCGTACGAGTTTATATTGATATTCATTGGCAATTTAAATCGAAATTGAGAAATTAAGAAATCCATCACGAACACTAATGAAATGAATGAATGTGAAAAACAAATGTGATTGCTCAAAAAATCAAATCGAAGTGAACGTCTGAGTGGGACGAATGCTATTTAAATAGCTACTGGGATTTTGCTGACTAAGCCAACAGGAAATTATTAGAATAACAAAAATGGCACGGCATTGTATTTTGCGTATAAATTACTTTACAGTTTGTAATTGCAATTAGTTTGTGTGCTATAAGTCGCATTTGATGACGGTGGCTTTCAGTCTAATTATTTAAATTTATAATGGGGTTTGAGTGACGTATTGTATAGATTGTATAGAATTCGGGTTTTCATATATAGAGTGAATCACATATTCATTATTTATTGCAGCCAAAAAAGCTTTAATATACGACTCTCGAAAGTTACATTACAAAGAACGAAGCTTTAAGAGCAAGGGAGGGGGTTTGCTGTTCTAATGCTGCTATTTTGTAAGCAGTCTTTAGTCGTTAATTGAGACTTTTCGGTGGTGAAATTGATTTTGAAACTTTTCGCGGTATTCAGTAAGCCGTATCAAAAGTCTTTAGTCTCAAAATAAAGTCGTTAATTTGTCGGTTGGTTCTGAGCAGCTCAGAAAACCAAGAAATTGAGAAAAGTATTGAGCAAGCGCAAAAATGAAGTAGCGCTCTGTGCCTTGCTCGTTCGCTATATTTTGCTACAATCTGTAAAAATAACACTTAATTTTCATAACGCATAAAAGTATTTGTTAAAATTTACTAAGTATCTTGTTCTGCTACTGTATTTTGATCGAATGTGCATATTGCATTTATCGATTGGTGATAGTAGTAATTTTTACACATATTGTAAGTAACCGGTTGAATGCTAATTTTACGATAACCATTGTTTTAATTTTTATAGAACAATAATGCTGTTGACAAAGAATTGAAAAGGCATATTGTGTGCTATCGATGAACACATTTGCATTGAGGTCGATTGTGCACCTCTAGCTGAACACGATCAGCTGATATTCTACTGTTTTTCACCACAGTCTTTGGTGAAATTTTTTTAGGCTATTGCTTACTGAATACCGAAATCCTCTCAACTCATAAAGAAGATCTCTAATTGAAAGTCTCGAATTTAGTGACTTGAGATGATACAATATAATATCTAATATTAGTGTCGTTGTCGATTGAAGTGGCAATAGAGAAAATTCCGAATATAAATTTATACCCTTAACCTGCCAAACATTTTTTCTCGACTCGACCAAAATCGAATTCATTACCAAGCTACCTGAAAGGAAGGAGTGGAGATTGAAGGCGGTTATGAGAAGCCGAACCAAGCCCATTTACGGATGGGGCCGAGCTTGATGGTGCAGTCTGATTACTGCACTAGTTTTAAGACGGAACTAATGTCAATTACATAGATCTCCTCACTAGTACAGTATGATATGATCTATGGTGAAAAAATCTATATTTTTACTGACAGTTAGATGACTAAATTATTCTTTAGGAAAAAATCTTGTATTGTATTCTTGACTTGACATTCCTCTACAGACGGTGTGTCAGGCTGAACTCACTTGCCCAATAGCAAAGGCACATCAGGGTATATATGGCGAAACTATAAGCTCCCTGGCGTGAGTACTGTAGGAGTTATCTGGGCGTGGAGGTAGAGAATACTACACGTCATTTACTTTGAAGCTATCTGGCCCTAGCCAGGAGAAGAGCTCCATAGTTATGATTTTTTCCTGAGCTCAACGATCTCTGGTAATTCGACGCAGTGTCGGAACCACAAAGGGCCATAAGCATATGTGAGTCTCACCAGAGACTGTCGCTTAACCTAACCTACTTGGAGGTCATATTTATTCCTAAGTTAAGTTAGGCTAGGCTGAGTTCTTCTTCACAATTACTGCAACAAGGCATATTGAGACCTCTTAGTCCGTTGTGATGCCTCTGAAAGGTGGAGCTCTTATATACTTCTTTCATACCTTCCAAGAAATATTTAACCAATTTGTGATCTTACTGAAATGCAGAAAGCTAAGTACACAAGAAGACTCTAAGTCTGTCGCGTTTGTCGAGTTTTTGCAAGACCGGAACAATGGGAGAGATAGTTTTCTACACTTTCCCCCTTCTTCTTCTTCGTCCCTTCTCATTGGATGCGAACCCCATCCTGGAGCCGTTTAGTACTATCAGCTCAGATAACGGTATTTGAACTGAGCACTGATCGGCGATATTTATTATTGACCTAGATCTTCGAGCGTCGATCCCAGGCCAAATTTGCTTTGCAATCCCAAAGGAGGGCTCTGCGGTGCTGGCGTTCTCAATGAAAATCGATTTTAGTAGGTACCTGTATGCAAATAATGGTATTACCGTCTTCTGGGCCGCGTTAACCAACGGTATTATCCTCGCTCCAGCCAGTTTATCGGCGACGCAATTCCCGTGGAAAATAGGCTACCAGAATATATCGCAATGTATCACAGAGTCGTTATAGAATTTTTAAGCCAAAAAGCGGTTTCAACTATTATTGTTAATTCAGCCAGGAAGGCACTACAGTGATCGGGTGGACGTAGGCTCAGGTTCAGTGAGAGTTCTCTCCATCGAGCTTGGAACCACCGGTAAATACCAGTGGACTTTAAGTTTAGATTCCATTTCTACTATACATGTGGAGAACTTGTTGTCAAACCAGAGCGAAGGGGTAGTGGAAGCCAGTAGTTGCAGTTTCTCCGGAACTAAATCCAGAATTAATGAGTGACCAAATCTACGGTTATAGCGCTAGTTTTACCCTAATTAGAGAGAATGGTTTAAATTATGGAGCTTTATATCACCTAGTTAAAAGTACTATTTCGGTTTTAGAACGCTGTTTTTTTTTAGAGGTTTAATCTTTCATCGCTAATTGTGCCACATTATTTCTAAAACTACGGCGTAGTTCGGTAAAAGTACTGTGCGTTGATCTTCGCAGTGAAGAGGCACATTTCTTACCCAACGGATATGTAAATAGGAAAACAGTTGGAGTGAGGAGAATCCGCGAAAAAATAACTAGACACCGTTTATTTATAAAAAGTCACTAGTTGTAATTGGGGCACTTTATGAGCCGGTGGTTATTATAATCAGTCATTGTGTTTTTCCATCTTGAATATAGCCTATTGCGAAATCTTATAGCCGAGTGAATTTTTTGCATTGAACGTGTTAAAATAGATTTTGTTTTGTAATGAAATCATGGATTTTGAATGCATTTTAGGTTTCATATCTCCAGAAATATGAAAAAAATTAGTCATTATGGATATAATTCTTGTCAATTTGTACGTTGGGTTGATTTTTTTAGAAAGCTGTTGAGGCAAAATGTATACGTGCACTGCAAAAAAGGGCCAGAGAAGCTGGATTGCTAATTTTTCATAATTCAGGCTAATTATACCTTTCATGAGAATGAAATGGTATATTAAGTTTGGTCCGATGTTTGTAAGTGCCAGAAGGAGAAGAGATAGACCCATCAAAAAGTATACCTAAATGATCAGGACGATGAGCTGAGTCGATTTAGCCATGTCCGTCTGTCTGTCCGTCTGTTTGAATGCAAACTAGTCCCTCAATTTTAGAGCTATTTTGATGAAATTTAGTGAGCAGGTGTCGTTGTACAAATGATTAAACATTTGTCGGAATCGGCCAGATCGGGTGACTATAACATATAATACAACCGATTATTCAGATATTGAATTTTGCGCCATAACTCCTCCATTTAAACAGCTAAAGGCTTGAAATTTTGCACAAACATCAACCATTATTAGCTATATATTAGTATTCATCAAGATCGGAGTTCACAGTGTAAATCGGCAAGATAAATTCAGGACAAATATTTATTGCGAAAAGTAATAAGCTCAGCGCAATATCACATGAATCATAGCGTTAAATGTTTGGGAACTATTTACGGATCTGATAACTGTTTTCAAAGACCGACATATGTAGGTCTTACATATTAATACTTAATTATTTGTATTTTTTAAATGTTAAATATCAAGCGTCGATACGATATTAAAAATATTCAAAAACCATTCCCTTCTTAAAACATAGTTCTTTTTAATTACATAAGGAAAAGCATTAAATAATTTATAACAATGCCTTTACTAGAATTATTTTTATTGATTTGAAGGAAATTTTCGCTTTTAACTATAGGTAATACGAAATTGTAATCCAATAACACGTTTTTTACTATTCTTCCATTCATGAAAGGTATGAAGCCTTCGGCATAGCCGAAGACAGCGCTGTTTTTACTTGTTTTTATTTCATTTCAATTAATTTATTTGTATACACAAAAATAAGACTAGGTCCTTTACAGTGCAAATGTATATTAAAACTTAAAACAACGGGTACAATTACTTTAAATTCAATTAAAAGTACAATTAAAGTTATGGTACTCGTACATTCAGCTGACAGAGAAAAGAAATACATAAAGAGTAAGGTAGCACAGATTTATTAGAATATAAATAGAGTATGAACTGCAAGTTTGAAGCGCCTTGGGATACTTTCCAATTTTAATCCATTTGGTAAGGAGTTCCATAATTTCACAGCTCTAACGAAAAACATTTCTGACCTTACTGAATACTTGGACTGTGGTACAATGAAGTAACATGTGCGAATGAACTTTGCAAACGTTAGTTTCGAAAAAAGATATTTCGGATATCGGTTGTAAACTAGGCTATGAATAGGCATTACTGAACGACGATCACAAAATTTTGAAAAGGTACAACCAAGAATGTAAGGTGAAAGCTCCGAAATGTGATTAAACTTTCGTTTTAAATAAATATGTATATAATTGTAATTTATACAAGGAAGCTTTGTCTAGATAACTATTAACTAATTTCTGGTAGGATATTAAAGGCACTATTAAGCTTTTTACAAGTTTAAGTTTAGTAGTTAGCGAAATATATACAGCAGTTATCTATAGTTGCCTCAACAAGAGTCCCATTAAGTTTAAAGCCAAGTGTTTTAACAACATTCTCATATTTTATGACACAATCATTTAACATTAATGGTGAAACACCTTCGAGATTATATTCCATATGAGACAAGGCTATACAGCTTGTGTTTTAGACGCACTGAGGTTGAGCATATTTCCCTTTGACCATTGAGAGATCGAATCTAATGATCCTCATTGATTGTGACGATTCAGTCCCCCGAAAGATCTATAGACGCGGACCAGTATATTTGTGCATCATCGTTATATATGTAAATGAATATTAATATTTTTACAAAATTAAGTCATTAATATACAAGCAAAACAGAAAACTGAATCAAGGATAGAACCCTGTGGAACACCAAATGGTATTGCCAATAAGTCAGAGCAGGAATCTTTGGATATCACTCTCTCTCATCTATTTGTTAGATAAGGTTTTATGAAATTGAAATTTCATGAATTGTGACACGCAGTATCGAATGCGTTTGAAAAATGTAATAAAGTAGGGATTGCGAGGTGTCCCTTATCAAAGTGTGATCTTATTATCCCCAAGAACTTTAAGCATGGCAGTAGAACAGCTATGACCCCGCCGAAAACCTGATTGGTATTCCGAAATGAGGCACTTTTCAGTCATATAACCGATAATCTGGTTTAAAATTAGTTTTTCGAAGACTTTCGACAATGATGGCAGAATGCTTATTGGACGATAGTCTGAAAGTAACACTGCATTGCGTTTTTTTCGCAACAGGTACTACGTTGGCTATTTTCCAGCTATCAGGATATGTTAACGATGTTAAACAAAAATGTATGATATACCGCTTGACCACTGAGAAGATCCAGGCAAGGAAAAACGGTCCCATGGTGGAACGCTGAGCGCATCAGATTTCGTAATAGTTCGAAAAATTTAGAAGAGGCGTTAAAACACACAAAAGACGATGCTTGGCTCGAACGTCATATTTTGCACGAACACCATAAGAGGCAAATTCGCACATCGATAGCATTTTGAAAGACGATGTTAAAGAAGAACTTGATATGAGTCAGGGGTGAAATAATATATAGCGAAATTATCTTATATATACAGATATTTTATTTCAAACTCAATTTAATTGTATTTCGATAGCAAAATATCTTTAATTGCGGAGTTGAACTGATTTTTGAAGTGAAATTTCTTTGCGCTCGTTGGACTGTAATTCCAATATCGAATGAAACGGAAAAGCGACAGGAAAAGGGAGGGGATGACACGCGTGGTGGGGCAGTCGGACGAAAGGAGACATGGGAGAGAAACGAAAACGCGACAGATTCGGAGTAGGAGGAGGGGTAGCAAAGCGGACAGAGTATGGCAATGATTGTTCTCTACATCACTCCGAACCAGAGAATTAACGATATAATAAAATTCATACATAGAACATTATTGGCATATACTCCCTTTGGTGCAGCGGAATTAGGAGAAGATTTGCACACTATGCCAATGATTTTAAGCGGTGATTTTAATGCCAATTTTGCCTTGGAAGCAGCTCAACCACTTGTACAATTTTTAGAAAGTAAATTTAATTTAAAAATGAATAATAATCCCAAAGACTCAACAACCAGATCAGACACGACAATAGATGCAATTTTCTCAAGATATTAAAATAATTTGCAATCACGAGTTTTCATTTCATATTTTTCATACCACAAACCAATTGTATCTTTTCTTGAACATGAAAGTGAATGAATAGTTTTTTTTATAAATGGAGGCGAAAACATCAACTATCTTTTTTCATTAACCTAACACCCTTAAGAATTCCAGAATAATGAATAGTGGCTTCTGTTATCGGGGAAATATTTCTATCTCATAAAATTTGCTGGCTAGGGTGAGTATTTTCATTTCAAGTGCCCATCGAGATCCATGAAGTTTCACTTCTATCGCCTAGCTTTCTAGGCTGACAATTTTTTTTTTTTTTTTTGGGTTTGTTTAACTCTTCATTCACACTGCTGTGACACTTCTCCATCCACTGAAAAACTAAATTATTGTATGGATGAAGAATGAGCGCCAATTCCCACAAAAAAATTTACTTCCGCAACGAAGTACGAAGGCGTATCGAACTCCCACACTTTGGGCACCCCTTTACTTTTAGGCGTATGCGATAATTACCTACTGCCCGATTGCGTGAGGCACTTTCGCAGTACAGTCAGTCCGTTGCACGCATAATTACACTGAACGGACGCACTTTTTTTACGACAATACTATGTACGCATGTATGTACATACTAAATATATACCATATGTATATATGTATGTACATATTTACGATTGGTAAACTTACACATAAATAACAAAAAGTTCTTACAATCGAGCGAGCATTCTTTTGCCAAAGTCAGAAATACATTTTCGCACTTATTATGCGTTTGCAACTTTTGCTAAGTTTGCCTATGCGTGCGTATTATCGTTTGTAGTGTTGGCCAAGTGGGCCCGCAATTACGCAGCCGGTAGAAATTGCCACGCAAGGAGCATACTGGGAAGGAAAATTCAATAGCAAAAAAAAAAAACAAAATGCACACTACAATTGCAGAGAGAAGAAGTAGATAATTGCGCGAAAAGCTATAGATATTACACACTCACACATCGCAATGGAGAGCGGGCCGGGGAACGGACGGACAGACAGACAGACAGACAGACAGGCCGAGAGACAGTTGAACCGAACAGACAAAACATTTGTTGTCCATTTGTGGCCTGAGGTCCGGAAAGTTTTAGCTCAATCTGCATTTTGCTGCCGATTTTGCTGCTGTTGCCGCTAACCTAAAGCGATTTGCAGCTGCTGGCTGTGCGTCGGGTGATTGAGGGGCTGGAGTTTTTCCGCCTCTATCTACGAATAATAACCGTCATTTGCACAACCAACTGTGTCTGCGGAAGTGGAAATTGCAACTGTTGCTAAAACATCACAGCTGTGAGATTGTTTTGCCGTTAAATGGCTAGAACGCAAAAACTGGCAAATATGAGCTTAGTAGAGGTAATACGAGTAGGTAAGTAAGAGTCTAGTAACAAAGAGGTAGCAATAAAATTCAAACGATAAATACTTTATTGGTACTTGAATTGCTGGCAATCGAAGGCATATGTATGTGTGTATGTATGTATGTATGAATGTACGTATATGTAATAAACAAATCATTTTCGAGAGATTGATTTTACTGCCCCAAAAGAAAATTAATTACACATTAAAGTACATCCGATGTATCGAACAACAAGTAGATCGGAGTTAACGCCTGTTTACTTTGTAATCAAAGTTAGTGAATAACATGAATTCGATTTTTCAACTAACTGAGATTTATGATTCGCAACTCAGTGGTAAAATTTGCACTATGCAATAGAACGAACAGTAGTAGCTAAGAGGTAGTTTTAAAATCAGTGTATTTGACATAATTCTTCTTTTACTTCTTAATTGGCGCTATAACAACCTAGGCAATTTGAGCCAATCGCGCGGCAGCCGCTCCTTTGCTTTCCCAATTGCCGCAAGTAAGAGAACCCTAGTGAAGCTAATTCCTTCTCCACCTGGTGTTTCCAATGAAGAGAGCCATATATAGAGTGGTTTTGGTTCGCCGAGAGAGGGTGTTACTACTCAATTGCCTCCTCAGCCCAAAGCGGCACTTATTGGATGAGAGATTATCCGTAGAATTTCGCAGCTGGCATTGTTGTTGGTGTTAATGCTGGTTCCCACATAAACAAAGTCCTCCACATTTTCAAAATTGTAACTGTCAATAGTGGCACGGGAGCCAAGATGCGAATGCGCTGAGAGTTTATTTGATGTCAGGAGCTACCTCTAGACCCATTCGCTTAGCTTCTTTATCCAGCTTAGAAGAGGCAGAAATAACAGCGTGAATATTGAAGCCGATTATATCTGAAACCTCGTTTGGCTCGGAGAGGCCATCGCAATTCAGACGTAGCTGGTGGTGTTGCTCAGCCTGATTTTACAGTGCTTTATGAGTTTTGCTGGCATATCAAATTCTTCTTCTCGTGCTGTCGAAATCGGATTTGAAGACGACAAATAGATGGTGTCTAAAGCTACATCGATAAGGCCCAATCAGTTCGTTGGGGGTTAGTTTTAATCTTTCGCACAAAAAGCTCCATAGAATCTTATATCAAATGTTCAGTTTCGGGCAGAGTACAGTTAAAAAAAAGAAGATGTCTTACTCAAACAGCAGGATAATCATAGGAGGAAAATTCGGGAATCGATATTATTTTAAAAGACTTCTGCGGCGATGTTAATGACATGGCACTTCGGCAAGAGAGAACGTACAGCCTGGAATCTCTCAAGAAGTCCACGCTATTACTAGAGGCTTACAATACCCTGGAAGCTCAACTTCTAAGTAGCAATGAAGCAAGCTGCGAAGTGGGTGCGGTCAGGTCGATGGCATCTCAGATGCTGTGTGAGGAGTCAGCGTTCACCTAAAAACAAACAAAGAATTTCGAAGATCGGCCATTTTTTCCTAAAGTTATCGCATTTAAAACAAACAAACATTTGAATCGAGTTTTTTGACAAATTTGCAAAAATTACCCACGCGAAAGAGCTCAAAATCAAGCAAAATAGGTCACATACGTGTATCATCGATTTCGATGTAGAAATTATAAAAAAATTCATGCAAAAAAAAATGATCTGACTCTAACTGCCCTAATTTTGCCGCTATTACTCGAACCGTTAGTGAACTGAGCTAGATCTTGACTTTGCCACCGCAAGAATGTCAATAATGCCCAGAACATTGATCGCGTCTCGGAGGAGTTCTTTTCTACAAAAAAAAAATCTTTTATTTAGTCAGGAAAATCTGTATATCTAGTCTGTAAGATTTTTGTAATCATAGACTTAATAAAAACATTAAATGAAATTAAATTCAATTTGTGCGGAGAGGAGTTCAGTAGGTACTTTAAGTATAAAGTTTCCTCCTAGCAAAACATCCGTCTCGAATTCTTTAATTGTGGCCTGAAAGAAGATTTGAGTAAAATCGAGACAACAAAAAATGTAAATGCTTGCATAGCTTGAACGGACACAATTTGACTCTGGTAGAGTTACCAACACCAAGGTAAAAATAAATCAACTAAACAGGTGTTATTATTAAGATGAGTAATGAAAGTTTTATAACTTCATATTTCGATTTTAACACATACACATCTACAATAACAAACATTCGTATCTTATAAAGGGTGTTTTTTGTAGACGTGTGGTTTCCAATGAAGCAATACTTTTTGCGGAGTTGATCTTTTTGACAGCTGTTACTTGATTTATACTCAGTTTGGTTTTCCATTTCATAATGCACAGACTTACCTCGGAACAACGACACATCGCGCGCTGCGTCCAATATTCGGTAGATATAATCGCCCAGCAGAGTCACTAATTCAAGCCACCATGGATCAGTTTCGCCCTATGTTTACTCTAGTGGCTAATTTGTATCCGCAGAGACGCCGTACATTGGGCACCGAAGACCCCAAAGAAGAATATCGAAGAAGGCCCGATGAGTCCATTCGCTATCGCGCACAACAATTGCAGCTGCCCCCATCCACTTTATGGAAGATTTTGCAGATGGGTCTGAGTTTGCTGGTTTATAAAGTACAACTCGTGCAAGAATTGAAACCGAACGATCATCAAGCGTTCGGTGAATGAACCCAAAAACGAGGTGGCCATCGATCTCGATTTTCACAAGAAAATTTTGTTCAGGTACCTTAATAAACAAAATTGTCACATTATTTGGAGTGTAGATAATTTTGTTTGTAGTCCTCTATGGGCAGAAGGAATAATTGGTACATATTTCTTCAAAAATCAATCCGGCCATAATGTTACAGTCAATGGGGAACTCTATAGAGCCATGATTAATAACTTTTTCGTGTCTGAATTGGAGGATGTTGATGTGGACGACCTTTGGTTCCAACAAGACGGCGCTACATGCCATACGAAACAATAAATTTATTGAAGGAAACTTTTGTTCACCGCATTATTTCGCGCCGTGGGCCTGTGGCGTGGCCTCCAAGATCGTACGATTCAGCACCGCTGAACTATTTTTTGTGGGATTATATGAAGTTATGAGACCATTGGCGCATTGGAAGAGAATATTCGGTGCGTTATTGGTGACATACGGCCCCAATTGCTGCAAGAAAAGGTCGAAAATTGGGCCTCTCGGCTGGAATTCAGTCGAGCCAGTCGCGGTTGTCACTTCCCCGAAAGCATTCTTAAAAGATAATGGCAAACTCTTATCTTTATAATAAAGCTAAATTCTTGGTCATAACATTAAATTATATGCGTTTTATTTCTTCTCGAAAACCACATGTCCTAAAAAACACCCTTTAGTTAAGTGCTTTTAAGTACGTTCATTTATTGTTGGTGAAACACTCTTTTCAATTTGCCAAGTTTTTTTTTTTTGTTTTTGTTTTGTATTATTTAATTCCATTAGTGCTTCAGAGTTAACATGCGAATGCTTTGCAATATATACATAAGTAAACACACACACAGATATGCAAGCAATTGAATAACATATTCGTTTATTCCTCAACCAATCTACCATTCAAAACTTTGAGTTTGCGTTTGAGTTTACGTTTGCATTGCGTGGTAAAATGACCAGTACAAAAAGTTCGACAAGAGGGCACACCAGTAGTAGCTCCGCACCGCTGGTCAGTTGCTGTTGCAGTGCCTTAAAGTAGCAGCGTGACCAAATCAGATAAGAAATTTGACACATTTTCACCATATATTTTGACATTTGACATTCGGGATTAGATGTACAAACACATATGGAGGTGATTGTAGTGGTGTAGTGGTACGTTACCTCAATTTACCAGGCAGAGGTGGCTAGGCTAGTAGGGGCGTGTTTGCGGTACTCGTAGTAAGTAATATGGTGAAAATGCGAAGTGCATTAGCTAAATAATTCTGGGCATACTTACTTACATTCGTGTCGAACGCATGGTGGCTGATATGTACAGAGTTATACTCTTACTCGTACAAAGGTGCGATAAATGCCTACTAAATTCATGCAGATGTTGTGTGCACACATTAGGGTGATCGAATGCAAATTTCGCTTTATGGTCTGCCAGATTATAAACTTTTCTAAAAATATTATTTGTTTTTGAATTCTACTAAATTTGAATCCATTGCCATAGCGGAGACCGATTTTCAATTGGTGCATGGATTTTGAAGGTTAAGAAGCGATGTTTTCACCATTTTGTTTTAATTTGAAGAAAAAAAGGATCAGAAAAGTAGATTTGTATTTTGAAAAAAGGGATCAGAAAAGTAGATTTGTATTTTTGTCTGGTCAGTAGGTAGAGCGGGTTTTGTTACGATTTGCACCACACATAAAATTTGTTGTAATTAAAAGAAAATTAAGTAAATATTACTATATCCCAGGATAACTTGTGTGACGTATTACCCTTGACCGAAGTTATGTTCGTAATGCACACAGGATTGGGGAAAGGAATACGTGGGTTAAATTAATTTTTAGAAAATTGGCTTGGCTCCGCCCAATTTAGAGCAAATAAGTATATCTATATAGAAACTACTTCATCAAACTCTACCAACTTTTCCATTTTTGCTCAGTAAGCACAATTACAAAAAATCAAAAAAAAAAATATTTTATCAAATAATGTAGCGCAAATTTATTACGAAAAATTTAATTAGCTTGCTTCTGGCACTGCTCCTTTGAAGTATACATAGATGCCAGATCGCAACAAAAAAATAAATTTTTAAATTATTTCAATTCGAAATAAACAATAATCGGAGAAGGATAAAAAAATTGATCGAACTTAAAAACGCAATTCATATATCCACATTTATCCAACAGAGTTCAGGCAGCTAATAATTCATAAATCTTTAAAAAAACAAAAATGTTGGAGAAGGTATTTCTTTATCAACGCAACGACGTGAACATTCAACGTAAATTTCATTCGAGAAAGAGAAACATTTGATGATTTATTTCAAAATTAACCACTATTTTAAAAAGTGTGTGTTATATGCATGCAAAGGGTGTTTGTTTTTAGACATGTGGGTTTCAAGAAGGAATAAACCACATACAATTTAGTGTTGGGCCCAAGAATTTAGCTTTATTTTAGAGATAAGGGTTTGCCATTATGTTCTCAATATGCTATGCGATCCCCGTGACTGGCTCGAATAAATTCCACCCGAGAGGCCCAATTTCCCACCTCTTTTTGCAGCAATAACTCGCCGAATATTCTCTTCCAAGGCGTCAAACGTCTCGGCTTTATCTGCGTAGACAAGCAAACTTCATATAATCCCACAAAAAATAGTCCAGCGGTGTTAAAGCGCACGATCTTGGAGGCCACGACACAGGCCCGCGACGCGAAATAATGCCCTCATCAAAAGTTTCCTTCAATAAATTTATTATTTCGTTAGCTGTATGGCATATAGCGCCGTCTTGTTGAAACCATAGATCGTCCACATCAAACTCCACCAATTCAGGTCCGAAAAAGTCATTAATCATAGGTCTATAGCATTCCCCATTGATGGTAACATTATGGCCGGCTTGATTTTTGAAGAAGTATGGGCCAAAGATTTCCTCTACCCATAGAGCACACCAAACAGTGACTTTTTGAGGATGTAACGGCATCTCGACAATGGCTTGTGGATTATCAATACTCTGAGCTTCATCGCTGAACAAAATTTTCTTGTGACAATCTGGATCGGTGGCCATCTCTGATCGTGCGACACCCTTGATGGTAGTTCGACTTCAATTCTTGCACGAGTTAAATTTTGTAAGCCCGCAAACCAAGATCCATCCGCAAAATCTTCCATTAAGTGGATGAGCCCAACTCCAAATGTTGCGCGCGATAGCGAATGTACTCATTCAGCTCTACAGCAGCAATAGCGTCTTCGGTGCACACTGTACGACGTCTCTGAGGATGCAAAATATCCACTAGAGTAAACGTGGCGCGAAACCAATCCATGATGGCTCGAATTACCGACTCTGCTGGGCGATTATGTGCACAGCTCGCGATTTGCCGCGCGAACCGAACCATTATTTTAGTAATAAAATTACATGATTTACAAACGTTGTTCCGGGGTAAGTCTGTGCATTATGAAATGGCAAACGAAACTGAGTATAAATCAAGTAATAGCTGTCAAAAAGACCAACTCCGAAAAAAGGATTGCCTCATTGGGAACCACTGTAAAGTGTCAGTTATGATGGCGATATATTTCTTTATGAATTTCCATGTGCTTATTTTACATCTGGCAACCACTCACTCAGCGTTCAGGTGGTGTGTTGAAAAGATGCTGGAACTATTGATAGCTTACACAAATCGATATTTTCGATAGTATCGATGTTCCTAGTTATGTCAAAGTTTTAAGTTACCATCAAACCAAAGTATCTGAATTAGTCGGGAAAACCCCTTTCTGAAAAAGTAGAAAGTTGGTTTGCATATTTGAATTTGTTGAGTATTAGATATATCTGAACGAAGTCAAAAGCCTTGCAATGTGTCGATATCTGATTATGTTGGTCCTAAATCGTTAGTGATATAATTCTGGAATAATCGATAGTTTGATGGCTCTATACGATAGGTTTAGTGCTTTGTCTATCGTTGAAATTTAGTCTCATTGAATTAGTGTAATTTTTAATTTTTTCCTATTTGTTGTATTTATTTTGAGGTAGAAAGCTTTCCTTACCATTTCAACTGTGTTTACTAAATACTCTCCAGAATTTAGTCTCGGTATTTAAGCAAATTAAAAAAAATTAAAATTCGTTTAGAATTTAAATAATGATGAAAAGTTATAATTTTTTTCGGTTAACTTAAGAGCCAGGATAATTTTGCAATCTCATCTTGACTATTTTTATGCGTACATATATATAAACCTATATACATATGTAGATACAATACACCTGAGTATAATAGCATTGAGTTAGTCAGTTTCGCAACAAACTGCAAATTCTTTGTCATATATATGTATATATATATACCTACATATGTATGGTAAGTAAGAGTAACTTGTAAGCGTGACCACTGTCGGAAATGTCACTTAAAGCGAAAGGGTCATTGATCCGCAAAGAAACACACAACTAGCAGTTTCACAACTAACCCACTGTCAAGAGATATACAGGCGGATAAATCTATATATGTATGTACATACGTTTTTACAATTACAATATATAATACATATGTTTACATATGTGCATATCTACATGCAACGCACGCCAGGGTAACTTGAGACAATTCATATAAAGTTTTCGTATTTTTGCAAGTACTAAGGTTAGCTAAATTAAAATCCCCAATATTATTTTCAATAAAGAATTAGCAGTATCCTTAATTAACTACCTTCAGACGTTTTTAGCAAATGGACGGATTTCAGCCCTCGTAAGCTGAAGTTTTACCACAGAATTAAGGCTGTGTTTTTGAGCAAAAATTCATGAAAGACATGTGAGTTCCTCGCCGATAGCGGCATACAAATATTCACCGACAGTTCCAGGATCAACTCTGAAACCGGCATCTACTCCAATGCCTTAGAATTATCCATACCAATCAAACTCCCTTCTTACTGCAGTGTGTTCCCGGCGGAAGTCTTGGCAATCTGCAAGGCCTGTAAAACGCTTGGATATTTAACCGGTTGTTGAAAAAATGAAATCGAATTTATCATGTCGACAAATTTAACTTCCAGTTTCGTGAAATCGAATTTTTTTCTCAACTGTTCAGCAATATTTTGTAGGGTATTTGCTTACGAAATCAGTCAATTTAGCAGTCTTAGCAATCCATAATAATTTGGAATTTTATTCATTGACTTCTTTCAATGCTCACCTCACTTGACTTTACCGCCATGTAAATTCATAAACAGCTTAGGGGCTTAGAAGGAAGATTGTAATGTTCGTGGAATACATTGTGGGTGAATGTAGGAGTATACATATTAGTCACTTACACTAACAACAACGCCTCCAGCAATAACGATTTGCATACTTATTATGGCCATGTTGCAGGTGAAATGCATATTGTACTATTTTGGTCTTAATAGATCATCACCAGCGCATTAATATCTACTCAAAGTGAAGTGAATTACTGTAATTTTGGTTTCGATAATGCGGCCAACAACTTCGGCAGCAATGGTAAGTGCAATTGCAATTTCAATTGCAATTGTAGTTAGTAATAGCAACATAAATTTTGACAACACAAACAACACTACTTAGTGCCATTGCTCACTTTATCTGTTCCATAATTCTAACAACATGTTCACATTAACCCGAATCAGCCCACCGTAACCATATGGTCACGCAGTTGATCGTGCTCTTTTAAGCGGTAAAAATAACGGTTCGTATGACGCAGTTGCTTTTTTTTAAGTCGATTTAGCTTCTAGACATTCATTTGTGTCAAAGTATTCACGGAGATAAGAATGTTTTAATTCAAGTTGTTGTGCAAAGTGTTCTAAAAACAAGTCAAAATTTCATAGTGTCAAAAATGCCAAATCACGTTGATATGCAAAAGTAAGTACTACAGTATTTTTATTAAAGCGTATTTTTTTTCATAGATTTGTTTTAAGTCATGGGCATAGGAAGTTAAATTTTTGTTTTTACAAGTTGCTAACACTATTTGGCAAAATTTTTCATGCTTTTAGTTACAATTTTGATGGATGTGACCACTTGGTCACACTGGGTCAGATGTGCTGTTATTAGAAAAAAATGTTATTTTTATTGTAATTCATATTTTACTTTGCTTTTTTTTGTGTTATACAGACCTCTAAGCACAAAAGAAGCAATCGATTATTTGAATGAACTGGAAGATGATACGGTAGCTTCCCTTTATATTCTTCCACCTGAACTTGAAAGTGGTGTACTGAGTGGAGAAGATGATGCCGATGAAGACGATGCTGGTATATTTGACGATATTTGTGCTGATCAGTTGAAATCGGGATGCGAGCTTGTTTTTACGGATGGTAGACGAATTTCTACTTTAAGTGGTATATATTTGGGTCGCGACGACAATGAAACTGAAGCTGAATTGGCAATCAATGAAAATCTAACCACTGAATCATTACCCACAACAAATGTAACAGTCGCTGCTACTTTACAGAAAATAACACCAACTTTTTCTTCTGCCACCATGCCACTGTCCAATAAAAAAACCAAATTTACGTGGGTCGATGATGCTGAAGATACTTTGGTTCCGATTTTTCCTTCTAGTGACTATCAAGATTGCAAAAATTTAAGTGCTCACCAACAATTTGAGCAATTTTTTGACGATAAATTGCTTGAGCATTTATCCAAAGAGACAGAAAAATATGCTATTTATCTTGGTAAAACAAATCCTGAAATTTCTATTGCTGAACTTAGGACGTTCATTGGAATTTTGTTGCTATCGGGATATAACAGTCGCAGCAGCTTTCGATCGTTTTGGAGTACTGATGATGACATGAGGAATGAAATGGTGTATATGGCGATGCGTCGCAACAGATTTCAACAGATTCTTCAATTTTTACATTTCGAAGATAGCTGTAAACCAGTTAACGATGGGGATAAGATGTGGAAGTTAAGACCCTTAACAGATCATATCAAGGCAAATATGCTAAAACATTTCCACCCTGAGCACAACCTTTCGTACGATGAAAGTATGATCTCCTATTTTGGGCGTCATGGGTGCAAACAATTCATCAAAGGAAAACCAGTACGATTTGGGTACAAGGTATGGTCCCTGTGTACCCCATCCGGGTACCTAGTCAATTTCGAAATATACCAAGGGAAAAATCCGCGTTCTAATAGTATTTTTGAAGAACGATTTGGTAAATGCGCTGCTCCACTATTAAACATGATTGATGATTTTTCGCCAGATATACAATGCTTGCCTTTTTCTTTCTATTTCGACAATTTATTCACGAGTTTTCCATTGCTTAGCTATTTAAAAACGCGTGGTTATAATGGGACAGGTACAATACGAGAAAATCGTATACCCCAGAGTTGTCCTCTTGAACACAAAAAAAAATTAAAAAAGACTCATCGTGGAAATTTTGTTTCCATAAAAAATAAAGAAACTGGTATTGCCCTTATCAAGTGGAATGACAACGCTGTCGTAAATATAGCATCAACTTGTTACAACATTCATCCAATTAAAAAAGTTCTACGATACTCGCAAACACATAGGAAAAAGATAATGGTTGACCGCCCAGCAGCTGTGGGGCAATACAACAAATATATGTGTGGTGTGGACCGTTTGGACCAAAACGTAAGCTTGTACCGGATCGGTATAAAAGGAAAAAAATGGTGGTTTAGTATATTTACGTGGTTGATCGATGTTTGCGTTCAAAACGCATGGCAATTGCATCGTGTACAATACCCAGAATTGTCGCACCTACAGTTCAGACGTGATATTGCCACATATTATTGCAAACATTTTGTGGAAAACCCCAAATCTGGAGGTGGTCGTAAACGAAAAATCGAAGAAACAGTGCATGAGAGTCTTCGTTACGATAAAATAGGTCACCTTGTACGGCCTTGTGTGAAGAGGCGCCGCTGCGCTGATGAAACTTGCTGTTCAATTGGACGAACTGAGTGTTCCAAATGTGATGTTGGACTCTGCGTCAAATGTTTTATAAAATATCACACAATGCATCAATAAAAAATAATTTAAATTCAACTAAAACCGCATTAAAAATCAATTATTTGTGTTTTACTGGTACTGTTTTAATACTATTGAAACTTACCCAGCGTAACCATATGGTCACACTTCATAGTGTCCTTACCAAAGGACCTACTTTTTTTTTTTTTTTTTTTTTTAATTCCTTACAGCCATATTAATTACTGGTAAAAATTTCAGAAAAAAATTCAAAAAAAAATAACCTGGGTTGATTCGGGTTAAACCAAGTAACGATCACTCAACTTAAGTTCATTCAGATTTGGCATTTTGTTAGATTAACTTTGTATAATTTGGTTTTTAGACGGTGGTTTAGGTTATGGTCGTTGCCCCGCAAGAATGGAAGTCACTTGGACATCATGTCATCCGCTTCTTATTGGACCAACTTCTTCAAATTTCGTTAGGTATGTAGGAGTTTGAATTGATAATTTAGCCGTGAGTCCTTTGAAATCTAATCGGAGTATACTCTGAAATCACCCCACACCAGCTCTGCACTAATAGACATAAGACACCGGATTTCGAACATCTAACCGTTGGAGGAGGAGATCCTCATAATAAAGAGAGAGACCAAATACCTAAGCCTCATATTAGACAGGACTCTAAATTGGGGGCCCAAGATTGCAGATAGAGCGCATAAAGCAACTGTAGTACTCTATACTCCTGCAGTAGGAAAAAGAAGGGGGATGGAACCTAAAATAGTACACACCCGCAGTTAGGGTAATTCTCCACTGCGGCATAGCGGTATAGTGGAATGCCCTTGAGAAAGGGGTAAACTTCAAAAAGATTGATAAAGTCCAAAGGCTTGAGTCCATACTCCTAACGGTTGCGGTGAGAACAACATCATCCAAGGTTGTGTTCGCCTTACTGAGCTTACTTCCGGTGGATCTACATGCCGACCACGTCACAATCAGTGCGGCAATTCGGCTGGACACTCTAAACAAGTGGTAAAACACTAATTACGGTCACGGCAGGATATTTACGGAGTTATCAGAGCTTCCTAGGGACTATGCACTATCGATTTCTACTTTTATTGCAGTTTTCTCGACCCTCCTGCCGGAGTGCTGTAGAAAAACGTGCGCCCATCAATGTATACACAAATGGCTCAAAGCTCGGGAGTAAGCTTGGTGATTGCGTATACACTTAAAACGTGGGAACCCCCACTAGCTTCCGTCTACCGGACCACTGTAGTATTTTTCAAGTGGAACTGATGGAAGTTGACAGTTGATATCTACATTTACACTGATAGACGAGTTCCAAGCCATTGAAATATAGCGGGAAACTGTAAGGCCGATGAACCCGCGTGACTCGCCACTAAACTTCCTGCAGAGGATATAATTGATGAAATAGGTATACCCTTACAAATTTGCAATGTATCTGCTTCCAAAAGGGCTTCTCTCATTTTAGGGAGACAATTTTTCGATAGCTCGTAAAACACAGATCTTCCATAATTTTTGCATAGTTCAAAATGACTTTAGGGGTATTGGGATGGTTGATCCCCATGCAGTATCACAACGGACCTTGAGCCGAAGTATGTCTCCAGCGACAGCCGTCATAACTTAACTTAACCTAATCCAAAATCACGCATTTCCACGATTTAATTGCGCGAAACTATGTTAGTCAGTTGTCAGTCAACAATCATTGATGTTGTTGTTGTAGCGGTTTCTCGGTCATGCACGATCGGCTTACCCATGGACCTTATCATCAAACTCTTCTAAGGCAAGGCCTAAGAAATGCACAATTTCACCGGGGTCGAGCCGAAGAGTAAGACGATATGTGAATAGGTGATTGGTATCGTGTGGTGACATCCCCACATGTATTGGGAGTGTCCGGGTTAATTATGGATAGTTGGAGTTAAGCCGGCTACAATATCCAGCACCTCTTCTGCTATTGGCTCTGGCATTTGTCTCTGCATTCTCCTGTTCCTATATTCAGAGCTTTCAGTATCCATTAGAGCAATAGGAGCATATATTTTTTTTTAATGTTCCTGGCAATTTATCGTTTTTTTTTAATTGCAATCGAATTATTTTCAAACAAACTGACAAAAATTGTAAACATTTTCTACATACTCCCATTTACAAGAGACAGCTTTCAACCGTTGTTTTGTCTGGAAATAATGACAACTCTTGAAGTTTTTCGGCTGGTTTTACTGAAAACATGTCTCTATTTTTGCTTATTTAAGGGAGCCTTTAATAAAGATATGAGTATCATTTCCAAAACAATATTTGCGGCCGAAAACATCGAGAACGTACTCAAGAGGCCCACAACTCAAACATCGCCATGATTAAATAAGAAATAGTTCTGTACAAAAATGTCATGACATAAAATTCCCACTGAAAAAGGTACTTCTAATGCCGTCACGTTCTTATTATTTTAGGGATGTCGAAGAGTTTATTCCCGAAGTAAGGTGACGATGACCCAACATATATTTCGTGTCCATTACCCCAAACTGCATGGTAAATTAGCATAAAAAGGAGCTCAACCGAACTAGCCCTCGGCTGACCTTCTAGGGGAATGAGGCTATTACTAATGTCAAGTTTATGTAACTCGCAAGCGAACTGTTTCAAAATTTTAGCCAAAGCAAAGAAAATTATGAAAAAATTTCTACGATACTATTTAGGTAAGCGCTATGGGTATGCACGTTGGTTTTATTTATGTAAAACAGGCAAGAGATTAGAAGTGCATTTAACAAAAATTTATGACAATTTTATGTCAGTGTGAACGCCTTATCATCAAAGTCTACTGAGTTAAATATGTGGATACCATAGCAATGTGGCAGCTACGTAAGTGAAATCAGTAGCAACTACAACCAAATTCAGCAGCAGCAGCAGCAAGTAAATCCAAAGTAGCAACAACAACAACAACGTAAATATTAACCAGCAACAAATAACCCTGATAAATGTGGCGTTCAATATGCACGATTTTTCCATCAACGACGGCGATCTATCAAAATTGGTGATGCCAATGATGGTGGCACCGAAGGCTATTCACCACCTTCTCAATATGTACGAATGACCATATCGAAGTGGCGCGTCTCCTGTTCGCCTTCATAACGGCTTTGCTTTGGATAGAATGTCGTCCGCACAGTTGCCGGCAAATCCAAACTTATCACTGGCCGACCGGGTTGGCTGGTTGGCTGGTTGGCTGGCTGGCTGGCTGTTGGTGGTCATCCAGTGCAGTAGCAAGATACGATACCACTTGGCTTATTTGACTACCTGACTAGCTGCTACTCTGAGGACGGTGACGTCGGCAATGGCCATGCATGAATGGTTGATGCACAAGCCTAGATATGTAGATATGTATGGACATTAATGGAAATCCATACTGGCGTATAATATACTTACTTAGATATGTTCGTTTAAATATGTATATCGGTAGCCAGCGGCAGTTCACTTCGCCAATATGCAGCTAATGAATTACGCTGTAGAATTATTTTTATAATGAAGAAAAAAATATGGCGAATTTTATGGCCATAATGGAGCTATATCTTCAGTGAGTGAATTGGATGATATGGAAATATTTAACACATTACAATTTATAGCTAAATCAGTTGGCTGTGCACTCTGCAGTAGTCTTGGGTTGTATTCCTTCTGGTTTTCTAGTATGGCGGAACCATTTGAGCAAGCAACAGTTGCAATAATGAGGAGTACATGGAGAGCATTAAATAAAGATTTGTGTCACTCAGTCAGTGTAGCTGGGAAACAAGACAAACATCTTTATATTAGAAGTTCTCTTCATCTGGAAACGAAAAACCGGCAGGAATATGTCTGGATAAATCCATGGAGTGATCTCTTGCTATGCCTTCGTAGCGGAATTACTCAGATATTACAAGTCATGAAATAGATTTTTACGGATCAAGAACTTCAGACTTACATATGACAAAGGCAAACCAGGAATAGGAATAAGTTAATTGAATTGTAGTAACCATATAGGAACAGAACTTGTCACAGCTGTCGCTTTGACATCTAAAGAAAGCTGTTGAGCACTTTCCATGCGAAGCAATGGAAGCAACTCCTTCTCACAACAACAGGCATGATCTGAATTTTATCTATCCACGGGCTTTGATCTCGTCAAGCGCGACAAGATCTTTTAGACAAATGGCTTAAGGTAGGGAGGAATATCCTTACGTTAGAGATCGTTTTTTCCACTAGCAGGAACATGACTCCATCCTCTACTATGTTTACCTTATGCACAATTTGTACGAAGGGGTTCAGGATGTTCAACATCTATGTCGGCAGAATCCCCATTCCAAGGGTTAGTCACCTAACTATTCTGAGGGTCACCTTCGACAGCCTGCGATATTTCTCAACTGGGGCAACACAAGGCAATTCTAAACTGACCCTATACCAATTTGATCGCAGGAAACCAGAAAGGCATCGATGGACGATACTACTACCACCGACCAGAACGTTGCACGCCGGAATGTGACGGATTGATTTGCGATGTTCCCTGAGTCTCATTTACATCGATATACCTACATACTCCCAGTTACGGAACATACTATCTTGTTCAGCAAGCACCTCCTTGTTGCTGTCGGCCTGGGAACGGGCATGAGCTTCTGCTCACTGCCTAGCGGTCTCATAGTCACGCCAGAAGATATCGTCATGAACTCAGCGACGAGATACGAACACAATCGCTGTATCTTAAAGCAAACAGAACGCAGTTATACTGTTATTAAGGTCAGACGATTACCTTTTGGAGACTAGGAGCTACATCTGTCGCGTGAGTCCCGCGTTAATTTGGCCGAACTACGATCTCGATACTGTAGTAGACTCAACTCCTACATATCCAGAATCAACCCCTTAACCCATTCACATACTACCTTAAGCCTAGTCGCCACCCACTGCTTTCCTATTGCACATACTCCTTCGAAATAACTCATTTCCTGGACCTTCCATTAGACGAGTTTGATAAAAATGGTCATGGAGAAGCAAGCCCATTGGAGTCGTACATGGTTAGCCGCTGCAACAGCAACAACCTGGAAGTGAGTACATTGATGGGATGTCAGAAAACAAAGCAAAATAAGTGGAGGCAGTTCTCACAACTACCAACACTGCATCCACCTAAGAGCCGCGGGTTACGGATTTCACACTTCCGAAGCCTGTGGCCATTTGATGGTGGCTACAGAGTCGGCCAAAGTTAAAATTCCGCATACAGGAAAGATTATAGAGAATGCTCTGTAGACACCTTTTCTTAAGTGTGCCAGGCACTTAACGCACTCATAGGCAATTTCAATGTGTATAAAAAAAAACATGTAGTAAAATTTGCGAGTAGTCTATTAAATTCGCTTCTCGCTATGTGAAAAACAAAGAAATTCATTATACTCTGCTGAGTGTAGCCTCACTCCTGTACGAGCAAAACAATACGTAGAATTCAGTTGGCGCGAGCTGCATTAATTTCTAAGTATTTCCAATTTAGGCAATGGCATGGCATTGTAGCCTGAATATAATCAGCGTGCATCCATCCATTTGCTGTGGTAGATTTGCGATAGCAATTGACGGAGCGTGTAGATAAACCAACAAACAAAAAAAAAGAAGAGCAATAATAAAAAAGAGGCAAAGTAAACACAGAGATTGGGACTGTGTGTGGTTGCTGTGTGTGGAAGTGAAAACTAAAGTTGCTATTGTTGCTATTGCAGTTTAAACTGCGAGCGAGTCTGAGTCTGAGTCTCAGTTCAAGTCCAAAACATCAAACAACTCATTCCGGGAATCGGGCATTTCATCAGCGTCTTTTTAAACATGTGCTCCATTTTTCCGCGCTTGTTATGCAGAGGGGAACACATACGGTAGCTGCAATCGCATTCCCATTACTACGACGCTGCGACAGCTTCTGTGGTTACTCCAGCGATTTAGTGGCGGGCGTCTCAAGGCTTACGGCTTGATGACTTGTCGACGACCGCACTGACTGACGGACTGACGGACTGACGGACTGACTGACTGACTGCTAGGTATATGAGATATCAATCATAATGACGGTGGCGCTGCTATTTGGCGTTCAACTACCAGATGTTCATACACATTCGACTACACACTTCTTTATGTGAAGAAAAAATGTGCAGGAACA
Source organism: Anomoia purmunda (assembly GCA_951828415.1). Classification (NCBI taxonomy): domain Eukaryota; kingdom Metazoa; phylum Arthropoda; class Insecta; order Diptera; family Tephritidae; genus Anomoia; species Anomoia purmunda. Next base: position 24,929,411 of record OX639996.1, on the reverse strand, counting down.
ACAACAAGAAGTTACACAAAAATTGCAATACAAAAAACAAAAACAAAAAAAACACATATACTGCAAAACTTTTCTTAGACGCTGCCACTGCATGCCTACATCTATACGAATATATTTATTGGGCATTAGATATTCGCATGGGTGTGTGATGGTTTTGTGGCAGCTACAACAGTAGCAACAAACAATCTAGTTCATGGGGTGGCACAAACGCAGTTTTCGTTGTTGTTGCTGCTATTGTACGCGCTTTCGTAATTACATTATGTGGCATGAATTATTAGACCATATTTGTAGCATAGCTAATGCGTTTCTGAGAAGTTTCGTCCGGTCTCCATTTTTGACATGAAATGGATATCGCTGTACAGACATTAATGATGGTAATGACTGTTGACTGGTGTTGAATCTTGAAATTTCTGTTCTAATTTAGTATGCAGCTTTGGGATACATAAAGAACATAAATTACAACGAGGTTTCATGTGGTTTCATTGCTCGTTACAGAACTGTGGTAGGCAATATCCCAACACCAAAAACTTATTGGCTCGAATTAGATTATAATATGTTTAAATTGGTTTGTGGTAGTGGCCAGACATGCCAACACTTTCATTGCGGCGCTGCAGAAGGGTGACGGTCATTGGAAGCGGCAATTGCATTGCATGTTGTGAATTTCGGAAAACTGAAAGAGGAGGAAGAAGTGTGTATCGGTTGAAGAAGGCATTCTACGAGTTATACCGATCAAAATGCACATTGAACTGCTGAATTAGACAAAGTCACTGAGTGTGCATTATTTCCAATTAACTACTTGGGAGTTAAATATGATTTTTATGGATCTTAAACATACGAGTTTTACTTAGTAAAATATCACTGCCGATAGCTTAGCAAAAAAAGATTGTAATAGCAGCATGAAGAAAACATATCGTGTCCCTGAAATCGTAGCGCTGACCTCCCATAGAGAATGATATTAAAGAATGTACATAGAGTTAAAAGGGGCAAATTGACTAAATAACGATGCTCAATTCTGAATGGAAAATATAATTGTAGGCCCAACGTCAAGATGCTCTAAAGTTAAACGCCAAGCTTCGCAACTGATACATTGCTCAGATATTGAGCATGAACTCCACTCAGGTGTTCAGTTCACTAGTAAACATTATTTTTTTAAAGTGTCTATATACTTACGGGTGTATGCAACGAAATTTGTATACAACACTTTTTTTAGATCAAACGCAAGCCCCAAGAGTAACCCAAACTGTTGAGAATTTGAAAGGTTGCATTGAATAACCAACCAAGACAGTTCGAACGCCACTGGGGAACACTCGATGGTAAAAGACTTCGACTAGGGATGGACTATTATATTATTATATTTTTAAAATACTCGTTGTATTTTGCAGTGCTTAATATTTCAGTTATCGACATCGATTCAACTTTTCAAATTATATTCTAATTTTTTGACGTATACTGTAAGAGGACGAACGATAACGACATTCGCGGGTTTTGAGAATAATTCGTATAACCATACCTTTTACACAGCTGGCATGTTTATGAATAGGTTTGCACGCCACTCTTCTAATACCACTTTGTTTTACCCATTCTCATTGTGGAACACGAAGAGAAAGAATACCCGTGCACAGTATAAACATAGAAATTACATCCCATCCCACCGTTCCTCTAGCAGAAAATCTCATCCAATTCACCATACCAGAACTATTTTGACTTTAGAATTATAATCTGATTAAATCCAATTGGTTTATGTGTGTGGTAAAATAGGATGAGAGTTCTTGCCACCACAGGAAACGAAACACAACTTCACTGCTACCGTTCCCATAACAGAAAGTCTTGTTCAATTTCACCATACCAGAAAAAATTTGACTTTTGCTGATTAATATTAGAATCTGGTTATATAAAACTGGTTTCTGATGTGTTGAAATCGGACAAGAGTTCTTGCTATAGGAAAAGAAACGCAATGCAACTTCTTTTTTAATCTACGTCCTTTGGTATAACCAATAGACAACCTAAGGTAAAAGCCTTGTATGGGTTTGAGCCTTTCAGTGGTAAAATTCAGCACAAATCTGTATAGTAAAGGCTCGTTTCTTCCATCGAAGCGAGGTCATTAAGAAAAGTGTTAACATAAAAATGCAGCTCTGCTAGCCTTCGTTGTTAAAGTCACTTGCAAATTCCCGCACAACAAGTGGCAAAATTAAAGCGTTTAGTTATTTTTATATATTAAATATTTCATATGTATTATCCATATTTCTTTATTTTTTTAAACCTTTTTCATTATAGATACTGTTTTAAACATTTCCTTTAAGTTTGTTTCACTTTTCTGGCTCATCATTATCATAGACCCAGAGTTGTATTTAAAGTGTGTACAATTTAACTCGGATCACATCGTTTCTATCAATAGAATACTTGTTTATTAAATATTTATCGCTCTGGTTGAATACAAAAAATTCGTAATTCTTTTAAAATCGATATAGTTGGTAGCTTCTTTATGATATAGGGGTGTATTCATATTCAAGATTAAATTTATGCTTAAAGTTAGTTGTTGCTCTTTGACATCTTCAACTAAATTTAAGTATTAACTTAATTTTGACTATGAATAATTTTTAATAGGCTATCTATCAAATTAAGCTGCTACTAATTTCAAAGTCGATTTTTTATTTACTATGGCCAAACAGCATTGAATTCGAATTAAATTCTAAAATGTTCAGATTTGATTTGGTTTGAATGTGGAGATATGTATTCTTTATAATCCGAGTCCTTTCCCTTAATGGTTATGTGAAAAGATCTGATGATTACGAATATTACATCCGTTTTTCATCCTCTCCTGTTTATGAAGGTTTCCACTTCAGCTGTTTATATTACTTCGCAATGAGGATATGTTAATTTTATTTATTTCGTAATATTTACGAGTTATTTTACGCTTTTCCAACTTTTTTTTTGCCTTTACTTTCAATGAGAAAGAAAAAGAATCGCGTAAAATGGAAAATGCAGGGTGGGCCAAAAGAAACCAAGGGGTGTAAAAGTTTAATAACTTTTTCGTTTATTAATTTTATTTTTATTTTTTCTTTCAGATTATATAGGCAACACTTGCAAATAATATTTTACGTCCTGCTCTTGAAAACAGACCTGGTATGTGGTTTCAGCAGGACGGAGCCACTGCCCACACTGCCCGAGACACAATGGCACTTTTAAGTCAAATTTTTGGAGGGCGAATAATTTCCAGAAATTCGGAAATTATTTGGCCAGCGCGATCGCCAGATTTTGCAGCACCCGACTATTTTCTTTGGGGTTATTTGAAGGAGCGAGTGTATGTGAACAAAAAAAAACAGAAATTCGAACGCTACAGCTACAAGGTTTGAAAGATGTTATGGAAAATGCTCTAAAAAGAGCCCATCAGTGCGAAGCTTAAAACGGTGGTCATTTAAGAGACATCATTTTTCATACTTAGTGTAAAAAAATTTCCCTTTTGTATATTATATAATCTGAAAGAAAAAATATAAAAAAAAATTAATAAACGAAAAAGTTATTAAACTCTTACACCCCTTGGTTTCTTTTGGCCCACCCACGGTTTTTAAAGAAATTATGTATGTGTGGCAGCACCAAATGCGACTCTGTATTACTTTATCATTCGGTTTTCATCTTATTCTCTTAACCTTTTTTTGGCTTCTTAAAAAACACGCGTTAACTTCCGCCACATTTTCTTGATTACACTTAAGATTGTACATTTTAAATAAAAACCTAAGTTTGTGAGCGACTGGACGACGCCCATAATTGGTGACCCCGATTTAAAAATTATAATAACCTACGCGCTCATACACAGCAACGTAATCAAGATGAAAACGCTACAACCAGCAGACGACCAGAAAAGTAAAACTTGTCTGGAGTCTGGAATACCAGAAGCGACCACGAATAACGAGCAGCAGCAAGAAACCCCTCAAGCCTTCGTCGGTGCAATAGGCTCACTCACAAATACACATATTTGTATATTTCATAATAAAATGTGTTCCAGTTCACCTTTACATCGTTTTAATTCGAGCTAGTACGTTAAAATTTATTGATTCGCAACTGCAATCCTACAAGCGTTGCCCAGAGGTGAATTTCCCCAAAATTACAAAAATAAAAAGGAAACAAACCAAAAAGGTTCTCTACTGGCTATATTGAGATTTCGGTATTCAGTAAGCAAGAGTCTCAAAAAATTTCACCAAAAACTGTGGGGTAAATCAGTAGAGACAATCTGCTGATGGTATGTTCAGCAAGAGATGCACACAATCGACTTCAATGAAAATGTGTTCATCGATAGCACACAATGCACTTTTTGAATTCTTTGTCAACAGAATTATTGCTCGTTAAAAATTTGTTTTAAATGTAAACAAATACTTTTTTTTTGTATTATGCGTATGAAAATTACGTATTATTTTTTATACATAGATTCAAGCAAAATATAGCGAATGACGAAGGGACAGATCTAGTGCTACTTCACTTTCGCGTTTGTTCATTGAGGAAACTCAATTTCTCTGTTTCGTGACCTGCTCAGGACCAGCTGACAAATTAGTGGCTTTATTTTGAGACTAAAGACATGAGACGGCTTGCTGAATACCGCATAGTCTCAAAACCGGTCTTACCACCGAAAAGTCTCAATTAGTGACTAGAGACTGCATACAGCGTACAGGGATAAGTTATATAATATAAGCAATAGCGATTTGGGATAAAAAAAAACCAGGTCAACGTGAGGAAGTGGGTACTGAGTACGGATAATAAAATAAACATCTAATATAATTACTTTTACAAGCTAACAAAATACAGTTACTCTTGGTGGGTGCATCCAATATCGAGATCGCTGTAATCGATTTTAATTTATTGTAACTGTATACACAATTATAGGATAGTTAAGCAAACGCACCTTTCATGTTTTATTACACATATTTTTTTTTTTGTTTGGTGTATTAACACAATCGACGACACCCTCTTTGCATTATGAACACAATGCCGTAACACTTCCGGCTACGGAAGCCACTAACCCGCTATTAGTTATTACATCCTTAAATTGCGCTTTTGGCTTTTGACGAAATAGTGGGGAATATGATAAAGGAATGCCATAACATTGTTTGCACATCAGCATATTAAATGTAAATGTGTTACATGTGTTCATGTGTAAATTGTTTACAAAATTTCGTATTAACTGAGATAAGCAGAAAATTAATAGAGCATAAACACCGTTGCAAAAGTAATGAATTTTCCTATATGCCGTTAAACATACTATAAAACACACACATGCATATATGAATGTATAGGTACATATATCCGCACAATGGTTCATTGTATGTATTTGTTACGGTCGGTTAAACTGTGAAAGGAATTAATCCTGCACAAGGAGTGAGTTTGGCCATCAAATAAATAAATAGAAAAGCTGTGGCCAAAATTCTCAATTTTTAATATATCTAGAAAATCACTTTATAATGAAAACTACTTAATTTAAACGATTAGTTCCATAATAAGTTAATATTTCCATAATCAATCTGGATAATTTAGATATCGACCAAACAAAAGTATTAAGATTTATGTGAGCTAAACCGATAGCCGAAAAAATAATTTGTTTTTTCGCAAACCAAACAGCCCCTTGACCTCGAGCCGGCAAAACACAAAATCAAACAAAAGTAGGTTTATTTTAATTATAATATTTTTTTAAAAAGATTTTCAAAACAAGCTGCTCAAATCATAACACTTGGAAGACGGTGCACGTCCTGGGCAGCCAAAAAGTTGGAAGATGAAGAACTGGAAGCATTACTCGATGAAGGTTGAGCTCGCAAAATCATTGGGTGTCACTCAAGCAGCCATTTCAAAACGTTTAAAAGCAGCCGGGTATATTCAAAAGCAAGGAAATTGGGTTCAACATGAACTCAAGCCGAGAGATGTCGAAAGGCGGTTTGGCTTGTCCGAAATGCTGCTGGAACGCCACACGGAAGTCGTTTTTGCATCGGCTTGTTACTGGTGATGAATGGATCCATTACGACAACCCCAAGCGCAAAAAATCATATGTGAAATTCGTCCAACCAGCTAAATCAACGGCTAAGCCGAATATCCATTGCGCGAAGGTAATGTTCTGTATTTTGTGGGATCAGAAGTGTGTGATGTATTATGAGCTGCTAAAACCGGAAGAAACTATCAATGGAGAACGCTACCGAGCACAATTAATCCGTTTGAAGAGAGCAGTAGCCGAAAAACGCCCGGAATATGCGACCAGACACAAGGCAATAATTTTCCACCATGACAACGCTCGGCCTCACGTTGCTATTCCGGTTAAGAACTATTTGGAAAACAGTGGATGGGAAGTTTTACCCCACCCGCCTTATAGCCCAGACTTTGCCCCTTCTGACTACCATTTGTTGCGATCGATGCAGAACGCCCTCACTGGAATACGGTTCACATCAGAGCAGGATATCAAAAATTGGCTTGATTTATTCTTGGCAGCTAAGCCGGCGCAGTTCTTTTGGGATGGGATCCACAAATTGCCAAAAAGATGGAAAAAGCCATAGCTTCAGATGGGCAATACTTGGAATAATACTATTGTACATGTTTTCCTTAAATAAACGTTCAAATTTTGGAAAGCCCCGCACGAATTAAGCTATACGAGTAGACCCAATATTTTTCATCAAATTTAAGAACCATTTCGTAAATTCTATATTTGATCGTAAAATAGTCCTTACTTGTTGTACTTTTCTTATTTTTTTTTTTCAATAAATAATACTTACGAAATTTTTTTTAATTTTTCACTCGAGTGTTACTTCTCTGTTGCAAAATTAAAACTCATATTATAAGATTTACTTATAGTTCAAAAATTATTGTTATTTTGAAAATTTGAGTCATTCATTTTATATTTGTTATTTAGTAAAAGAAAAAGAAATTATGAGTAATTAAGAATTGTTGTATGAGTAAATATTGAACATATGAAAAAATACTTCAAATTTATCAAAAAGATAAAAATAAAAATAAAAAAACATAAGAATTAAATCATAATTTTTTGGATATCGCTTATAACAATTACGGTCTATGCTTAAAACATAATATATTTTGAAAGTTTCGGTGGAAAAGCTGCAGCATTCTTTATTATTATTTCTGGTCTTATATTTATGAATCGCCTGTAATGTATAGAGCTTGAGGCCAGGTTTGTATTAGGGAATATTTTTTGCATTTTTTGTTTATCAATTGAAGTTATTATTAAAAATCAGATAAATCGAACTACAAAATTGTATAAGATTTACACCTAACTTAAATTGGAAAAGAAAAAAGGCATGTGTTTGGCCTTCTAAGTGGATATATATCCGAAATTATTTTGTTATACTGCTACACATTTTAGACATACTGCTTGCATTTGATCCTCCTAAGGATGATTTCGAAGATTTAACCAATCAGACTAAAACCACCATTATGTAACTGTAATTTGGAGAAATTCAAATATATTCGATGTTTTAGTGAAACTTAGAACAAGATCATTCCAATTCAAGATTAAAGTATCTGACCCTATAGCTATTTATTTCGGTTATTGAAAAAAACCGAAAGAAGTAGGTGGCAAAGGCGAAAGGAGTTGGTGGCAAAGGCGTGAGAAATTTGACGGGCGCGATTTGGCCGCTTGTTATGGTCTAGCGATTATCCGAAATTCAAATTCTGTTGGCGATATGAAGAAAGGAATTTTCGCAACGCAACTTTCTTCCATAAATTCTCGACGGATGCAAAGCCGCACCATGATCGTTGCCCCTTCGGGCCTATTACGTGGAACAAGTTGTTGATGAGTATGAACAATCCACCTTCACTTCGCACTGAAGTACAAAATCTGATTCGTCCAATATACGAATACGAATGGCGCCGAAACACATTTTTTGTATGGCGAAGATAATAGAGTTCAGGGGTTTTCTCTTCTACTGCGCCTGATGGAGGTAATGGTAATAACATTCCACGGCGTAGAAGGAAGCCGGATTGCCTCGAAGATAGAAAAGATCTGCACAGGATGAGTTTTTTGAGCAGGACGAAGGTAGTCTATGCGGACCTAGGTGGAAGTGCCAAAATTATCATATAATGCACAGAAAAAACCTTCAAATGTTTTTTCCCAAAACTACACTTTTCGATCTAGTGGAAGTGCTACATGCCACAATAGTTGAACAATCACTGTGAAATTTCACACCGTCGTTTATCAAAAGTGTGCGCATGGTTATGACTAGAAACGTCAAAAAATAGTGAATATTTTCAATTTTACATGACAATAAAAAATATGAGCGCAAATCGATATTTAATTTTAATAGCTCATAACCAAGATGCATCGATAGAAGGTGATAGCAAGATAAATAAAGCGAATCCGCTGTGTATTTTGTTAGTGCAACTTTGCGAGTGAAATGTCAAAACCCGAATTCGCCCAGTTTGCTCATGTACTGTGTTTGTGTAAACAAAACGACTCAGCGAGTTTGGAAAGAAGAACAAGCATTCAGCTCATGGGATGCTATCACCTTGTATGAATTCGCCTTGCTCATAACTTTCTCATTTTAATCATTTTGTTTGCCATTCTAGTCGCAACTATGCAGAAAACTATAAAAAATAAGAAAATGAGTCCTTTTCATGTTTCAGAACATTTCTTTTGGCGATAGACCTTCCACCAGCAGGACAAGTCGCCGTCAACCCGCAGCCATTGTTTAATGCCTCCCCTCCCCTTTTTTTTATTTGATTGTAAAAACAATTGTATCTTTTCAATAAACCCATTTTAACAATTGTTGGGAATTTCAACCGCATATTTTTCAAACAATCGTCAAAAAAAATTCCAGAAAAAAACTACACGCTTTTGACCCAACTAGGTAGACTCCTCTCTTCAAGAAAAACTGTATTAATAATTAAAAGTTTTCGGTTGATGTAAAGGAAACGAAAACGAATACAAGTTGTTTTAGGTTATATAATATTTTGTAAGACATTTTAACTGTTGCAGCTATTTCTACAGAGTTTTTTGTCTCTTCAAAACTTAAGTTTTGAAGCTCACATGGATTAGTATGACACAGCAACATGCTCCACTGAATATTTTAGTAGGATATCAGTAGTGCGATTCACTAACTTTAAACGGTTCAACAACCGCAATTTTTGACAACAATATTTGTCGTTTGTGCGATTTACTAACTTATTCTTAACGACACTTAACAGCTGTCTCGTTGTATTTATTCAAAGTACTGAAGAGTGGCATCTTGGTCGAACTAAATGTCAAAATAAGCGAAACGCACAAAGAGGAATATTTAAAATTCCTTTTATATATTGCAATGCTGCATTTGTAGCAGAATTTCGGACTGTGATTTGGTAGAATAGTCATCAACTCGACTCCAAGGAATATCCGGAGTCACCTGCAAATATGCCATGGGTTTCGTTTTCAAAATTCGCGTTGTGCTCCAGCGTATTTAGGATTTACATACATATATTTAATTTTTTTTTAAATTATAATCATTTATCTATATATTAAAACTAAGCTATATTTCTGTTTTTATACTTGGATCCTTGATAAAGGCTTGCTTTTAGCATTTGCATATTAATTGAATGGTAGATATGGTGGTTGGAATAAGCCTTCTCATGATTCTTTAGTGTGCAATCGCCGCTGCCAATAGTGCCTCCCACACGAACACGAACGAGGCTGAAGTAAGCATTTCTTTAGCAGCTTGGCGTTCCACTTGGGTCATAGAAACCTCACGGATGAATGGCTCACGGATATTCCCCATTGCTCACCTACGGGTCGTTGATATCAACCGCGAGGAATCTCAAAGCCGCTAGAACCTACCAATATAAAAGTAAAATTTAATTTACAGACTTAAAGATTACACGAGCTCCTTGTTTTTCAGTCGATTTTGATGTTATTCTGGAGTCCCCTATTTGGCTGTCAAGCTAAGAAATTAGGTATTGAGCCAAGTCTGGAATTAGCCGTTGCAGCTTCTGAAATGCTGTTCCATTCAAATGCAAGGGATGGTCCACATCCTGGAGTAAACGTCGATCCACGGTTGGAGCGCTTTCTTCTTCGTCCCCTCGTCATAAATGATTTGCCAAATATTCAAAAGACATTATGTAATCTTCCTTTTTTAATTTCAAGAAAACAAATCACCGAATTTTAAATTTATCTTTTAATTAAGTTGAAATCGCGAATTTTTCTTTTCTCGATTGAGTTAAAAACATCAAATTTGTTGTCCTTTAGTTTTCGGCAATCGACTAGCTAACGACAACAGCTGATTCCGCGATAGCGAAAATCGTTAAAAAAAATGGCTGCTGAATAGCAGCATCGTTAAAATTTTCGTTAAGATGAGTTAACCATACGAATATCGTTAAAATAAGTTAATGAATCGCACTACAGGTCTGTTAACTCGCAATATTAATGTTAATAAAGGTAACATTTAATTACACATTTTCCTCCCGTGAATTGAGCTTATAATTCAATTTGTGTGCAAACTTTTGAAAAACACATGTTTGAAATGATCAATTTGGTTATGTCTTACGAAAATGAGAATCGTGAAATTTTACTATTTACTTCCAAATCAGGTACATACCGACACACAAATATAGCTCCGTTATGAATTTGTCATATGTTTGGAACGTGTTTTTTAAACTATACTTTTTTGATGTTTTATTTAGCGATTTCGTTGGCTAAGTCGGCCCATTTAGCAGACTCTATGTAACTTTCAAGGCTCATTTTTATTACGTGTAATAAATTTGTTATTTTTTTGTTCAAAGAAGATTCTGAAAATCCCACATACCTGTATACAAATGGAAATTTCCAAATGTCACTTCCAACTACATATACAGCTTAGCGATCGGTCACTTACCTGCAATAAAAAATATTACAATTAATGAAAGCGTTATACCATACATAAAAAAGAACTCTTTAAAAATACAAAAACAATGGTTTTATTTTAAAAAGTGCACCCTCTTGGAATACTCTTCACGTTCACAATTCATACACCCATCATTGGTGCTAGCCATTACAAAATGCATGAAAATCCCTGAATATAAATTTGTTGAGTGCTTTTCATCTGAATATAGTAAACACAAGCATGGCAATTAAAGTTTTGCGCTTTATTATATTGTAAGTACTTGTGATTAACAATGGAAGAGGGTAAGCACTACGAGCACAATGGCGCACAAAAAAAAACACAATTAAATATTTAAGCATCGGGCTATTTACGAACAGCACCACCTACTTGAATGGGTTGATTTCGGACGTAATTACAACAGTTGCTATTAATGGAAAGAATAAAAAAAAATCTCTGTAGGGAAATATTGATAATCTTTTTGATTCAGAACAAAATATGGTTTTTTTAATCGCGCGAAGTGGAAAATGCAAAAAAAAATCTTGATCCAAAAGTTGGCTATGGCTAATCGAAATAAAAAAAATCGTTACTGTAAAAACTCGTCTGTCAAAATATGCGGACGCATTGCAGCTGACATTTTAGATAGATGAAGATCTATTGGCACCAGACGCGTTTTAATATTGAGTGCATCTATTCGGCAAATTATCAATGCCTGGGCCAGCCCAAGTTATGTTGCTCTCTGCACTTTATATAGCTTGGCTTGGTTATATTGACGGTTCACCAAAAGAGAGAATCATAACATAAGGTTGGACGAAATGCGCCGGTCTAGGCAACGAATTTGATTTCTTTGTACCCCGCCTTGACAGCATAATCGATCAATTGGTGGCTGCTTTCGCAACCACCATCCGGAACTTTTGCTCGCCGTTACGAACATCAGTTGAAGTAGGAAGAGCATTGAACTCATTAAACTCTCCGAACCTAACCCAATCAACTTTTTTTTAAGTTGATAAAAGTACGTCAGTCCGTCTTAAAATTAAAATCTGTAGGTTTATCAATCGAGATTACTATAAGTAGGGTGTGGTGTCAGGCGAGCTGCTGCAACTATCCATAGTCCTGGTCGTCGTCGTTCGTCGAATCTTCTATTTGCTCAGCCAATTCATTTTTGATACGATCCGCTACCTATCTTGAGTGTCAGAGATCGTGGTGCGTATTAAAGTCGCCTACTATTTACCATACGGTTTTCACCTCCGAGGAGCGCAACTATGTCAGGGTGATATCTTTCCCGGTGACAGGTGACAGGTGGTATATAAGCATTAAATAACTCGAGCTTAACAGACCGGATAGATATGCCCGGATAGATAAGCCCTGACATTCAAGGGTAATGCCCCTGCAGTTAATGGATTCTTTCGTTGCAACTAAAAATTTTAGTTGTTGTGCAGTTTCGTTTTCTGGATCGCAGTTATCCCCTTGATCTTACCGTGGAGTCCGTTGTAGTTAAGTTGTAGAAGTTTCGTCTTTTTTACTTTTGTCTGGGTTGAGTCATCGCAGATTTGGGTTTGATATAAGGGTCAGGTTGTCCACAGTGTCTCAGCTACGCTTGCCGCTGTGTTGCTTGCTGCCTGGTGGTGGGCTACCAAGAGCTGCTACTTGGACTCAGACGGAAAGTGGAGCAGGATGGGAGTGCTGGAGGGGGTTGGGAAGGTGTGAAGTATTCGTGTAACTATGTTGGACCGAATAGGTTCTTTGGGTGCATGGTGCATTTTGGCATCCGCGCATGATGCATTACGTTTAGGGTCAGAAGAAGCGCTGGAGAATGCGAGCAACACGGTCCACATATTTTCCACTTCCATTGGCTCTTAAGTCCTAAGCAGGCGTTAAGATTGCCCCATTCGCGAATTACACCTTACCGCGGTAGAATTCGGACGTAGTCTTCGCTGGCATGCACAGAAAAAAAAGCTTTCTGGCCTAGGGTTGGGTTCGACGCTAGCCCCGAGTAAAAAGATGTCGGTTCTACGTACCGGAATGATCCGAATTTTTTCCTCGGACTGTTACCTTGGCGACCTAACTTTGGCATATACATTATTTCGGAGGGTCTACTGAAACTCTTCAAAACATCACTGCAGTTAATTCAACAGTTGGTTGCGTGGAAATGCGGGAACCAATCATGATTCCAATTTCACTAGGTGCAAAGCAGTATGGTACGAATGGAGTTCTGTACATTACACAAACAAACTTGCATTAAAAAAGAGACGCGACCCTTCTTGCTAATTTGAACATCCGTAAGTACCTTTTCATATAAAGTACATAATAATGTTTTACAGTTTTGAAAGGCCTTTCGATCTCCAGCCACAGCTCGTTGGCCACCTGCATTAACCCAATGAATTGCTGCAACTCTTCTTGAGGATAGGCAATTTTGCGCTGATAGCCCATCAGTAATGCGACCAATACCGCTGTCAATTCAAAGTACCAGTAATTTACCACAAACTCATTGAAACGTGTACTACCGCACAGTAACCGTGTGGTTGTGGTACATAAATAATGCAAGGCACAATTAAGCCACGTCCTCGCCGTTGAAAAAGAACTGTTTACTTTAATGTAAACACTTATCCGTGGCCACAAAGTGAGGATGGTAAATATTTTACTTGCTTGCAACTCTTCACTGAGGCTCAAAAGAATTTTCATGAATTTTAAATTGCGTTCCAAATTGCGAAAAGATTGATATCCAATCACACGCAGCGACATGCAGGCGCATTTGTGCAAGTACGAGTGTCATGTGTGGCGGGCGAGTGGTAAGTAGCAAGTGGCATAACCCGAGAGTAGCAAGTCGTAAAAAGCATGCGATGGTAAGTGCATCTTTGCTCAGCTCTGCTCGTGTCCACTTCCACATACCACCAGACTTTCTGTTAATGTTGCACGAAAGTTCTTAGTTTATTCCGAGTAAGTTTCTATACCGTTGATGAGGTGAGGTGGTGGAGAAAACATGCGGACAGTACAGCTGATTTGCCGCTTTGGCCGATGAACTGATTCGATTGATAGATATTTGACCAACGGGCAAATGGAGCAAGCGGAGAGGGGTAAGTTTGCTTAAATGCTGTATACGTATATTTCTTCCGCTCCCACCTCCCTACTCAGCTGTGGGAGATACTTAAAGTGGTTCGGGGTAGTGTAAGCTCCTATCCATGATGACCAGGAGATTCTACAGCCGGTTGATTTTGAGCTGGTGTCTGCGACAGTTGCTTTCATTTGTTTTCGTCCTTTTTTCTTTCTTTCTGACTCTTTGAATTGTGAACTTGTTTGTATTTACGAGAGGTTGGCCTTTTTGCTTTCATTCTCATGTTGATTTAACAAACGGAAAATTGTGATTTGTGTGACTTGATGCTTCTGCTTTTTTTTTGTGGTGATTAGCTTTTGGTTCCGTTGATTTGATGTCTCATACCTACAAATACGAATTGATTGAACGTGAGTGGCAAATATTAACAGCATCTACTCCTTTTTATAATCGAGCGCACTTGTGTCCGGGATATTGTAACGGTTGTTTGTATTCAGCCTAAATCGACCAAGATATAAGTATCGGGTCTTGCAATAGGAACGCTACAAAAGTTTTTTTTTAAAAAACAAGACCCGTTTGGGATATGAATTAAATTCTTTATTCCTGTGAAAGTACATTCGATGCCATTATGTATAGAACTCGATTTATTTTGCATGGGCACCACGGGCACGCTTGCAGAAGTCCAGATGCTGAACCCAATTTTCGATGGTTTTCAAGCATAAATCGTTCGATACTGCTGCAATTTCACATTCGATATTCGTACGAAGTTCATCAATCGTCGCTGGCTTTTTGGCATAGACCATAGACTTGACGTAGCTCCACAGGAAAAAGTCGAACGGCGTCAAATCGCTTGACCGAGGCGGCCAATTGACTGAGCCATTTCGTGAGATAACACGTTCACCAAATTTGGTTTTCAATAAATCGATTGTGACATTCGCTGTGTGGCTTGTGGCGCCATCCTGTTGGAACCACCTATTTCCATATCATCCAATTCGGGCCAAAAATATTCGGTTATCATTGAGCGGTAGCGATTCCCATTCACAGTAACGTGCCGAAGCCATTCAGCCAGAAATGACGACGACCATAAGTTAGACGTAGCGCTCTTAAAGTTGAGGCCATTGACTCCGAATTTCCATGATGAAATGGCAAACCTTACTGAAGAGAAATGTCAAAAGAGTGGGGAGAAATATGGCGTCGTTTGCTGTCACTATCGGTCTACTTTTGTAGCGTCCCTATTGAACACCCCGTTATATGTAAATTACGTTTCCTAACATACATACATACGTAAATTTTACGTACTGCATAGTTAACGTAAGTTATTTTAAATAGAGAGAGATTTTCTGCTCAAATATTCCGTTGATATATCCGACGAAAGTATGCTACTTCTTAGTAATCTGCGTTTTTTGGTGTAAGATATGGCATTGCCGTCGTGAAGACTGATGCGAAGTTTCCCGTTATTTTTTTTGATTTCGTCGAAAATTGTTGAACATCATTTAGAATTTAGAAATATTTGTAACATCCGTGATGAAAATTGCAATTCGGTAGGTATTGCGAGTTATTTAACGAATACCTATTATTAATACATAGTATTAAAGTTCTACACAGAACTAAAAAGTCCACCTATAATTAAGATTGACGTCTACAAAAGCTTGGAGCCTAAGGAGACCAAGAGGGGACAATATTGAAGAAATTTTTGCTTGAATATCTTTGTAATTTTATTGTGAATTGAAAATTAAACCGTATGAAAATAAGGAGATAACTTCTTGTTGAATAATTTTTAGGATATTTGTCCAAAAATATGCAGCTGTAAGAAGAAATATGACGTTGATTTTATGCTAGAAGTCATATAAAGTAAATTTTTAAGGAGATCCTCTTATTTTTACTAGAATCTTATTGAATTTATTAATAATGGAAAAATTTTTATTATTCAAATTTACCTTGTAACGTCTCAACATATACATGGACTTTGTGAATAATCTACTTTATATTGCTTTTAGTCTAATACTATGAATATTCTTCTTTAGATTTTTGTATTTTCAAAATGAGAATTTTTCAACTACATATTTATTGTTCCAGAAGTTTTCAATGCATAAAGTTATAATCATTTTAAAAACTATATATCCTATCAAAATTTTTATTAAAGTTGAAGCAATTTTTCAACATAATATATGGTACTTATGTTATACTTATTTCAATTGTTCTTATATTAAAGGCAAATATGTAAAACCTGTATAACAATCTATAAACACCTAAACTTATTAAGTGAAACATGTATCATTAATAAAAAACTGTTTAACAAAAGGATTATTTTTGTTTGCAAAAAATAATGCACTTGAAAAAATTTAGGTGGCAATAATAAGGTTAATATCTTAATAAGATTGAAAAGTTTTCATCTTATTTTTACATACTATCTTCTTGATTTTAGTGACAAAACATATCCAGTAGTAATAAGAAGGGTTTCTTATTGGAAAGAAATCATAAAGAAATTCGCTAAATTTTCTTTTGATTTATAAGGCATTTTAGGTAGTTTTTTTCGTTTTGTGTAGAAAGTTAATTTTTTTTTTAAAGTGGAATGTAGCACTCATTTTATACCTAACTCCAGTAATATTTGTATATACATATGTATGTATGTATGTATCTATGTACATGAATCAACAATCCTAAATAAATGTTAAACATGTCTGATAACAATAAATTTTTATTTGAATAACTCAAAAGGAGCTGCGCATGTATACATAAAATTTTAAATCTTAATTTGTAAATTTTAATATTAATATTTGCATAGAATACATATGTAGATATTATTCGAATGCTTAGAAAGTGATATTAAAATGTAATCGCTCTCACAAACAGAATCCTACATACATACATATACAAGTGAGTAAATATCGTACTGATGTTATGTAAACATACAAAGTACGTCTCGGAAAGGAACTAATTAGTGCCGGAGTGAATAAATCGGGAAATATTTAAGTTTGCCCATAGCTTCTACATATTATATTAGCATACTCAAATATATTTTGAAATATTTTAATAGTTGGCTTAGTGGAAGACTCTGGGTGTATACATATGTATAATATGAAAAATGCAAGGTGCTTATCCCGCAACCCAGTTAGACAATAAATTGCTTTAAGCGAGATGACAAATAAATATTCCACATCAAATACGTAAAGTTACAGCATCCAACTGCATTAATTAAATTTATTTAAGCTAAGAAACATTAATAATAATAATATGAATAATAATGATAATTTAGCGATCACATTATAGGTTGATCTTTGGCCGAATTTCTCCTAGAATTTGTGGTATCCGCCTTGATGTTGTGCCACAAATGCAAGGCCCAACAGTTTTCCGCCAATTCCGAACGGCAAACGATTTTTATGAGAAGTTTTTTCATGACAGCAATACAATCGGTGAATTGCCGTTGTTTGCCAAGAATTACCGTTGCTGTTACTTGTGCCGGCTATGATTCGAACCAGAGAGCTGCAACGGATACATAATTTTCGTGTATACTCGAGCATCTAACAAAATCCGTTTTGCATCAATCTCTTTAATCGAGCACGAGTATTTTTCGTTAGCGACTGAGCTCAAGGCGAACATGTAGGTCACAACACTCGAGTGCTTTTCGTACATATTTGATTGGGTTCGGGTGCTTTGCAGATCTACATACATATTTAGTCGAGTGTTCGAGTTTCAACTCGAGTGTGCACATAATTTGCTTGTATGGCTTTGCGTAGTGTGATCGGCAGTGCAGTGCACATATGGTAAAAAATCCTTTCAATATTATCCATTTCTTAAATTTTGGCTTACACAAAATGCGACATCACACGACGCCTACATTCCGTCTGTAGATTTAACTCGAGCACGTTCGAGTATCCGTTTCGTTAGTTGCACAAATTATGGGTTAGCTGCGGGTGTCGAGTGTGGCACCGCTTGTGATCAATTTTTGGCGATGGTGATTAAACAGACTGGATCATACTCAAAACTGCTCTCGGGTGTACAACTCGATCGAACACATAGCTGCCGAGTGTGGCATTCGCTTGTGATCAATTTTTAGCAAGGGTGATCAATCAGGCTCGAGCACACTCAAAGCAGCTCTCTGATTCGAACGCAGGACACATGTATGTGTAAATGGTTTTAGCGGTTGCAGAACTGTGTTGACCAACATGGAGAATATTTTGAACAAGCTTGAAGCAATTTTCAGCGACAAATTATCGTATTTTCTTTACTGGCTTCAAAGTTTGACATTTACATGGAAACGAAGGCCAAGTATTCCGGTTGATTTTAGTTGAATTGCCCTAATATATATATTCAGCGTAGCTGATATACATATGATATACCTACTATGTACACAATAAACTTCATAAACTTGTTGAGCGTTTATATATTTTTCACCTTTTTTAATGAAAATAGTAAAAAAATTTAGCTATTGCTTTTTGTTTGTGATCAACTGAATATTTTCAAAAAGATGTTTTTTTCCTTGCAAATTCATATATGTATGATTTCCTTTATCTCTTGTTAGAGCATATAGCGAATTCAAGTGCCGTCTTCCATCAGACTCGATTTTGAGATATCTTTCTCAGTTCGTACCAACTAAACCCCAGAGATCGCATGTCGGATTCTGTGGATCTTCTCCAGGTGCTCCAAGGCCTTCCAACTCTGCGTCCAGCTTGCTGAAAGGGATTCCAGCGCATTGCTTACTTGGCTATGTTACTGTCGTTTTTGCGGAACGTGTGCCCAATCTGTTTCCACTTTATTCTTCTTATTTCTATCGCGATATCCATTTGTAATTCGTCGCTTGAGATGGCAAGCGGCCAAAAAATGCATAAAATGCAGTAAAACTTGCAAGTTCAGCAATCATTTTCGCTATATTTCTATATTGTTTTTTTTTTTGTTTTTGCAAGTTTTGGGTACCAAAATTTCAGTGCCAGCGCCAAAATTGCAAAATATTTAAAAATTCTATGAACCACATCCACATATTTTTTGGTCAATAGTGGCACCATTGGAAAAGATGATCAAAAAACGGATTTAAAAATCGCTCTTACTAAGCAAAAAGATTTGTATACAATCACGGTGTACTGAATGCAGAAGAGACCGACGAGCCTCTCGGCTAACCCTCTCTTATCAAATTTGACAAAATCTGCTGATTTTTCCAAGTCGGAATTGATTCTACTTAAACGAAAATTGTGTGTATTTTTCCCCACTTTTATAAGAATATTCGTATATATTATTTCTAACATATTATCACAATGTTTCCCCTCAATTCTTTCTCACTCCAAATAAGTTGTTACGTCATAGCTCTTTCTTGAGTTTTAATTATTATTATTACCATTTGTGTGAACACCGTCAACAAATTAAGTTTTATTTATAACGATTATTTTCTGAGCAATAAATAAAACTCAAAAAATAACAATTAAACTTGATTTTTTTAAATAAAACTAAAAAAAAATGAAAATCAATGTCGCTATTTTAAACGATGCCACATAAAAAGCTTTGGTTTAGCGGGATATTTGTAACTTTGCTCAAAAAGTAAAAAAAACGCAAAAGGGACGCCACAATAAAGCCTTTGACAACACCCGTTTAAATATTGGAAGGGTTAGAAAACTATAATGATGAGCATTTATTTTGATTAATCATTAAACTTACATTGGTTTTTTCATAGAAAATGGAATTATAGCGTCTGTTCCTAAACGAATGTGAGTAGTTAAAGAATTATGAAAACCAGTTGATTGTCAAAACGCGAGAAAAGATGAGAGTTAGCGAACTGTCAGCTTCGCTTTGGCATTTGGCGTTCGTTATGTGCGAAACTGTCAAAGCGAAACTGTCATGTAAAGCGAAGCAAGCATTCTATCTAGCATAGGCTTTATACACGTAGCATTTCCCTTTCCGCATGACTTTTTGAGTTGAAATTTGGACAACAATCGTTATTTTCGGTCCCTGGTGTTAATGTTTATTTCTAAGTACCAGTGTTAAAAAAATTCAGAAGGTGGCGCAAATTGTACCCTGTCATGAAAGTTTCAATAGAATCAGTTACATAACAATTAATTTCGAATGATAGAAAACAAGATTGCGCCTTTCACACTAAGAGAGAGAGAGCGAAGAAAAAATTCGAAAAAAGAAGCACAGCATGGGCGGACAAGCGCAGAATGTTTGAAAAGTTTACTTAAAATTGTTTGTGTAAAATGCTTTATATCTAATCATTTCAAATTCATTCACAATGGTTATAGCGATCGTATAAAAACAACATTTGTTAAATGAATTACCTTGTGTCAAATTCAGCTAAAATGTAAAGAAAAATATGAAGAATACAAAGAACAATATGGAAAACACAAAGAGCAATACGCAAACACTCAAAGTAAAAGCGATGATAATTTGGCATAAGGTGTTTCAAACGAAGAAACATGACATCTGTCGCTATCACCATTAATTGATACACCTTGGGTTAGTGTGTATTCCTTCTTGCAGGTAAATTTTTTTTTTGTTTTTGTGCTTTCCGACGGTGAAAGAAATAGCACAAAAAAGAATGGTCTTATCTGGAGAGGTTCTTCCTAATTTTGTTGAAACTGGTAGTATTTGTCAAAGTCAAATTTCCATTTATCTCTCCTACAATTAACTCAAATCGCTAATAGAATATGTTATAAATCTATGAGTAAAACTTTTTGCGAAAGTTACAGTTTTGGGAACTGGGTAATGCGCTTAGTACAAATATTAATTGATATGTATGTATGTATGTAGATTACTCGTTGTGCGAGTAAGCCCATATTTATTAGAGAAATGTTTTATTTTAGTGAAGCCTATTTGATAGATGCAATGGCCAAATATACAAACTACAGCACACGCTTATATTATGGAACTTATCCATACATATACATACATACTTGGCAAGCGTGCATTTATCGTTATATACATACTAATATACTGTTCGGATGTACGAGTTTGCACGCCTGGGTTCCCTATCACCACTAGTACTTGTTAGTTTAGTAGCCATTGAAGGATTGAAAAATACATTTTTAAGTGGAGGAAGCTCAATGTGTACTAAGCCTTACCTGCGGCATTATAAACCTTCATCGCCAGCATTCACATTAATAACCAGCTTTCACACTCACCTTCAAATACTTGCATATGTATGTAACTAAATATGTACACATAGAGCCAATGCGAGTCATAGTTAGCTAATATGTACATAGAGCTACTACGTTTGGCATCAAATAATTTACTCATCTGCATTAAGGAGGGTCGATCAGAAATACTCTAAAAAGCTGTAAGAAGTGCTCTTGGGAGTCACCGTTTTAGAATCCCTCTCGACATTCCTCGAGTGTAAATATTTTTGTATGATAAAAGCTTCTCTATAAATATCATTTGGCGTTCGGAGCCGGCGTAAAGCAATTGGTCCCTTTATGGACCAACATCAAGAGACACACAAAAAATTTAAACACCAGGTCTGAAAAATACAAATCTATTCAATATGTGTGTCAAATTGTTAGTATTTTATAGGGTCAGATTTACACTGGGTATTGAGATATCAAAAACTTCAGTGACAAAATTAGGCAATGAATAATTCAATAAGGAATGCTAGAATTTTGTTTGTTTTTATATTTTAAAAGGCCACCATATTCTTTTGTAATTTCAATACCTGCTGGAAATTTGACATATGAATTACTCTTGCGAGGATTCAATAACCTCAACTGAGTTAACTCGGATCATTCTATAGAGCCTGGTATTCGCAACGCACTCTTTCTCTGCACACAAAATCCTTCGAATATACAGCGTCCACCAATTCGCTGACGAAATAAAAGCATTTTACACAAACAATGCTAAGAAAACTTTCCAGTCGTTCTGCCGATTATCCGCTCCTTCTGCTTCTTTTTTACAATGTATTCTTTGCTCTCTCCTTCTCTAGCTATTACAACGTCACTATAAGTTGCTCTCAGTGTGAAAGGCGCAATCTTGTTTTCTATCATTCTTGGGTCACAGCAGTGTACCATCCTCTTTGAGTGGGCGTACTGACTGCGTGACCCCGTGCCTGAGCTTCGATCGGTATTTTGGAGCTACAGTTAGTGATGTAAACATCGATGGTACGACAGCAAAAACATCGATATTTTTTTTTTCAAAACTTTTCAGTGACAACTCATAGTGTGAAAGAAAATAGCTCGTCCCGGACACATAACCTCGGAACCTCCATAAATAACAGAAATAAAAGGATTTTGGATAAAAAAAATATCATTTATTTAGCAAAAATATTAGTTTTTCCTGCCTTAAAAAAGAAAAAGGTGCTCACTCTGGTGAGGTGCTGAAGTCCCCACAATGGATAAATATTAAGAAGCATATTTATGTAGCCACGGAAACATATTTTTCATATATGATCAAAGATGCATTTGTACTTCAGCTACCATTGTTGGGAGGATCGAGGAAGATAACTGTTTGTTTAGATTTTATATTCTGTTAAGCTACATTTTTATGTTAAGGTCAAATATCAAATTGTCTTATAAAATCATGTCAAATAAAAATGGCTCCAATGTAAGTACTACATTACACCTGAATAGAATAAACAGATTTAAAATAAATTTTGAGGCAAATCGACATAAAAAACATCGAGAGTTAGATTTTTTCGAAGTATCGATGACAATCATTTCGTTACAGAAGCATCGATATATCGTTTGCATCCCCAGCTGCAGTTGAGATATGTGGATAGCGCAAGGGTATAACAAGGTACATAGTTGTACCTGTGGCTTATTGCGCAGAACTGGAGTTCAGCCCATTTAAAAGCTATCAGATCACCGATGAATATTTTAAGCAGCAATCCTGGGCATGCAGAAAGTTGATACCAGGTATTTAAACAGCTAGTGAGTGGATTATTATCTATATCATAAAGGATCTGCTTTCCGCATGGCACCCGCAAAGTGTAAGAAGACATTGAAAGGCGGAAGCATGGAACACACGGAACACTAAGCTTACAAAATTCAAGTTGTTTTGGTGGCACATGCCTCTAAATTAGTTCAGGTATGAGAGAGAGCGGAGGTGCCAGAAATGCATGATTTGCGGTCTTGGGAAAAGCGGGACTACAGCGTTTGTAGTTGGCCATCGACAAAGAGCCCAAAGCCGACTTAAGTTCACCAAAGGAACTGCAATGCTCTACGGCATCGCCGTTGGTAACACAAAATACGGCCTCGGTCCATGTGACGCCTGCTATTGAGCTAGCTAGCACAATCTAGTTTAACATATGCTTGTCGTGGAAATTTAATCTAGTCTGTTATATTTTTATTTTGGCAATAAAAAGTCAGTTTGTAATTCTGTCAGAATACTAACTCTGACTCTGACTAACTCTGGCTCTACGTATTGATGTACAGGGACGCACAAAAGTAGACCGATAGTGACAGCAAACGACTCCATATTTTTTCCCGCTCTTTTGACATTCTCTTCAGTAAGGTTTGCCATTTCATCATGGAAAGATATACGATCCAACAACGAGTCGAAATTATTAAAATTTACTATCGAAATTCGGAGTCAATGGCCTCAACTTTAAGAGCGCTACGTCCAATTTATGGTTGTCGTCATTTCTGGCTGAATGGCTTCGTCAATAAGCAAAATATGCGTTATTGGACAGGCAGCAATCTACACGTACTCCATGAGTCAACATTGCGTCCCGAAAAAATTACGGGTTGGTGGTTGATATGAACTTGGACAATATGTCCAAGTTCCAACAGGACGGCGCCACAAGCCGCACAGCGAATGTCACAATCGATTTATTGAAAACCAAGTTTGGTGAACGTGTTATCTCACGAAATGGCCCAGTCAATTGGCCGTCTCGGTCGTACGATTTGACGCCGTTCGACTATTTCCTGTGGGGCTACGTCAAGTCTATGGTCTATGCCGACAAGCCAGCGAAGATTGATGAACTTCGTACGAATATCGAATGTGAAATTGCAGCAGTATCGGCCGATTTATGCTTGAAAACCGTCGATAATTGGGTACTGCGTCTGGACTTCTGCAAGCGTGCCCGTGGTGCCCATGCAAAAGAAATCGAGTTCCATACATAATGGCATCGAATGTACTTTCACAGGAATGAAGAATTTAATTCATATCCCAAACCGTTTTTGTTTTATTTAAAAAAACTTTTGTAGCGTTCCTATTGCAAGACCCGACATTTTATAGCCTATTTTCATACCATACTAGCTAAATAGAAATAAAAGCGATGTTATTTTTTGTGTTACTTCTTAATATCAATTTCGTTACTTATATTTTAAATAAATCTGTGAAAATAATCTAAATACTTAATATTAAATTTCCTGGTTTCGTTTTGTGTAATATGTTTACAATAACTAAATTTTCGCATGGACTTAGTAACAAAGTATGGTTCTTGGAAAAATGCGAAAAGATGTTAAATTTTCGACATTTCTTTTTTATTCAACGTAAATTACAAAAAAAAGGTCGCTGGACCAATAGAAAGCAATATTAGAGTTCCACTGTGATTTTTTTACTTGGCAAAAATATTACTTTAAAAGTAGATATGTCTTAACAGTCCGTAACTGGGTACACTTACCTTATGTACCAAGAAATTATTCTCTAAAAAAATCGAATCACTCTAATATAAACGTACATGCACGAGTCATACAAATAAGTTCCATCTAGAAATATAAGTACGAGTACATTCCTCTGCCGATTGGTCGAGTAACACTTGGAAAATGTAATGTTAAGGATAAGTGTTTTTACGTGCTCGAAAGCCACACAGCTCTAGCCCCATTGTGATTCAGTCAATATGAGCTCACATGATGGCTGAGATTAAGGAGCAAGTCGGCTAATGAGTACTCGTATTCATTAAATGCAAACACATATAGAGCGGTGGCTGTGTAGAGGGTGGTGTGTGTTGTGTGCAATTCTGGGGTTATTGGCTCTATGCAGTGCATTGGAGGGTGTCATATTTGTCTTATTTCACAATAGCACTCCTTGACGCCTCTTCATTTGCAAGAGTACTAAGTACATATATTGTACATAGAAAGTTGAGGTACGAGTAGAGCATTGTGAAAGAACATACCGAGCATGGAATATATCTGTTGGTGTATGTATGCAGTTAGGAATGCAGAGAAAATCGCTTAGTCATAGACATTTTAGTTAGTAAACTTAAATTTTGATATAAATCCATAGCAATAAATCCTTATGCAAAGATATGTCATTCATTAATATTGAAGGATTTAAATAGTTTGCAATATGATTTTTATATGCAAGAAAAAGCAATAAAGGCATCATTTAGAAATCTGATGCAATATATTTATGTATGTATGTAGAAAATTGCTGCAAACGAAAAAAAATTAAATATTTATATGCTGCTAAAAAACACCAAGTTATCTATATCAAGTTCACAGAGGCTAAGAAAGTGTTTATACTGATGGCTGGTAAAAGCTCCCACAATACTTCAGGCGCATCGGTCTTTCGTCGTATGTTTTAAAAAAGCTCGAGAGCCTGATTAACCTGTACTTCGCTTTCACGGCATGCCTATTTAAAAAAAAAATCGGTGGAATCTGACCTGCATAGCCTCGCGAAGCCCATTGGAGGAATTTCTTGCGTAAGGACTTCGCGCTGGGTGCCTTCCTTAACATCGGGAGGTCCTTTAACAAAGTTTTACCCGGGCGAAAGCGACCTCATAAGACCCGTCTGTCAGCTGCTCAATGGCATAACTATCACTGCGCACTGGAGCAGTGCCATTAGTCAGAGAAGAGTGAACAGGGGCACCACGAAGGGGGGGGGTTCCATCACCGTTGCTCTTTGCGTTGTTGTAGCCAACTACCTGTTGCTAAGGCTGGAGATGGAGGGCTACCAGTTTACTGCGTGAGCTCATGCAAGGGTATCTAGGTACGGTTAAGAGTTGGTCTTAGACTTGCGGACTAACTGTAAATCCTAAAAAAGCCTATCTCGTTCATTTCGCCAGAAAGTTCAAAATTCCGAGCGTCCCCCTGCTGAGACGGGTGGAGGTGGAGTATGCTGCCGAAAACTCTTACTTACTTACTTAATTGGCTCTATTACCGCTTAAGCGATTTTGGCCGAATTTCTCCTACAATTTGTGGTGTGCGTCTTGATGTTGTAACACAAATTGAGGGGCCTACAGTTTTACGCCGAATCCGAACGGCGAATGTTTTTGTGAGAAGTTTTTTCTTGGCAGAAATTCACTCGGAGGTTTGCCGTTGCCTGCCGAGGGGCGACCGCTGTTAGAAAAAACGTTTTCTATAATTTTTGGATGTTACTTGCCCCGAGCTGTTTAAGGAAAAAATTTAAGCTACCAGATCACTGTAGCGTGCTCTAGGCGGAGGTGACCGCCGTAAAGGAAGCGGCCGAATGGTTGCTTACCAGTGCGACCTCTGTAAGGGAAGTGAATATTTACTCCGATAGCCAAGCGGCAATCAGAGCTATGAACTTAATAACAACGTGATCGAAAGAAGTGAATTATTGCCAGACGTTTCCTTCCAGAGCTTCGGAGTATTTCTCCATCAAATTTATCTGGATACCTGAGCAGAGAGATATCCCGAGGAATTGTGAAGCAGATGAGTTAGCCAGGCAAGGCACATTTGAAAGGGCCACCTGTCGGCTACTTCTGAACGAATGGGCTAGCGATCAGCTTGGCACACGCTAGGCAGCTACTAGAACATATTGCCAGGTTCTTTTGGAACAGAAGTAGACCGGAGGAGGTCACTGTGAGCGTGCTGGCAGGGCACTCTGTCCAATGGGAATCCACGCGGTGTGCCTCAATATCAGCATAAAGCCATACTGCGATAGCTGTTTGTAGGATGAAGAGGTGGAATCAGCTCAACACTTTTTGTCCTGCCTTCGCGAGACTAAGACCAAAGCATCTGGGATGCAAATTAAGACAAATAATTGCCATTCTATTTGTACTGTGGTGTTACTATGGATCCTAGAGAATCTATGTGAGCTCCTAGGACCAACCACTTTAACCTAACCTAACCTACATTGAACTCGCAAAGCGTGTGTACTAATTTTTTTTTTAGTAAAATCCTGAGCCAAAACCTTCAAGTGCTCCGTCCCTCTGCAAGCTAGAGATGGTGATACCAAAATCCACACCAAAGAGCGAGGTAAACTGACGCATCTCTCTACCATCAACTCGGCAACCATCATCACTACTTCCACACCCAATACCAGCTGTACCTGCCATCAGCACCACCACCATTACTTAACGTCCCACACAATCTCCGCAAGTAATATCGGTGTTAAACCCCTTCAGTTCCACCGCAGCCAGCCAGCTCCGTCCCCACCAACAGCAGCATCATCGTCGTCAGTTCGGCCACACCCAGCTCCGGCGCCAATAACAACGAAACAACACCCCGCCCGCACAGAGCTCGTTATAAACATTGTCGTATGGCAAGAAAACGATTGTATGGAAATTCTGGATGTGCAACTTCAAAATAGATGGATGCAAACTATAAACAACCTTAGTCGACTTTAAAGTAGCTGCCGCGATGTATGAATTTAGAATTCCTGCAAAACTAATATGGCTATGTAAAATGACGCCGAGCAACACCACCAGCTCTGAAGATGAACGAGCGCAAAACGAAGTTGCTCCTATCATCAAATGAAAAGTCGGCGCATTCCCTCATCAATGTTGGCAGTTTACAATTTTGAAAAAAATGGAAGGCTTTGCTTATCTTGACACCATCTTTAATCCAAATAGATAATTTTACTACTATGCTAAAGTAAGCTCTTGTTGCCTGTTGATGAGCTTTTTATGAATGCTCTTTTCTGGGATGGGTTTCCGAAACTCCCAAATTGCGCGCATAGTAGGAAAGTGAGTCTTTTTTACAATAACTCGCTCATTACTCTTTTGGGATGTTTACAGGAAGTTTACTTACTTACCTACCACAAATTGTAGGAGAAGTTCGGCCAAATATCATCCTATGGTGAGAACGCCAAATTATTATTATTAATTCCGAAATCAATTTTTTTTAAATGTACATTGAGTCGGTCTAATACACAATGCAAAATTCTTATTAAGCACATCCGTATGTGTAAATTTAATTTGGATTTTATCAGTACACTTTCTAATATTCGCATGGTTAACATCTTTTGCATTAAATTTACACAAAGTAAGTAAATGCTAATTCAAGAAAATAAAAAATTAGATATCCATAGAAGGAATTACCGATTAGCAAAACTATCCAGACAGCAAATATTTCGAGCTTGGGGAAAATTCGTAATTGGCCAGACAGAAAGTTCCTATTTTTTATATTTATTTTTTGTTGCATTCAAATCAAAAGCATGCCGTGCCGCCCGAACAGCAGTTACCACATACTAATCCACTGCAATTTTATCAAACAAATTAATCAGATTAATCCGCAAAGTCGAAACTTTTGACTTTTCTTAAGCGAGCGAACCTCAGCGGATAGAGATAAGAAATTTGTTACATAAAACCGACATGAATACCCAGCAAACATGCAACAAGATTCGTGTATTCGTGGCGGCTTAAAACAAAACAGTGTAGATGGTGCAAGGGTGCATATACCAATGCCAATACTCACACACACACACATACATAAATACACCCGCCTACAATTAACATACTCATGTATTGTAATTCAAAGTTGTTTGGTATTTATTAGCCATAAACCCTCCATTCTAATGGCGAATAAATTGAGCACTTTAGAAGTGAACACGCCAAGATGTGGGCTGGCAAAAATATTTTACCATACATACCGACATATATCTACATATATATATATGTATGTACATACATATACATATGTAGATAAGTAACTATGTGTATTGTCTGTGATAGAAGTCTGCATGTGTGCGCATCATTGAACAAGTTGGATATGAAACTAAGTAGCGAATGCACCCATTTTCATTTTTAGTGCTAAGTAAGGAAACAAATATTTAGCACTTCATTCGCTTTAGCATTAAATGCCAGCGATTGGCTCGAAACTCGCCCGTTAATAGTAAGATAGTTGAACAAAAACATGCAAATAAATATTATATGAGAGTTTGGGGAATAATCTATGCAACGCCTTCCAAAAAATCAGATTGCAATAGACATCAAAAAACATAGCAACGTGGGATAGCGGCAAGTGTGAAAGTAAAGTTATCGTCACCGTTTGGACGTTTAATTATACTGTGCAACAAAAAATTTAATCTGCTATGACATTTGTAAAAATCAAATGCATTCAACCCCAAAAATAAAATCTCAGAAGACTTTTCCCCAATTATGTAGTTCGAATTAATAACACTGCGGAACAGAATTTTGCGGTCCGAAATTTTTAAGTCGATTTGGGGTAATTTGGGGCGCTGATTACGAAAATAATATCAGTTTTGTCGAATTGGCTCTAGTTTTTCAGATAAAGACTTTTAAATATTTCACGAAAAAACCTAATTAAAAATACCAAGATGGATTTAAATTATATTTATATTGCGCGCCTGTATAAAAATAATACAAAAATAAAAAAAAAATATATTCATTTCATTAATTAATTTAAAAAAAATTACAAAAAACTTGTTCTGTAGGACCTCCTATGATGTCGTCGCTCAGGACAATTCCGTATTAAGTTCCAGCAGTAGTCTGCCATCATGTGGTCGTCCCATCGACCTTGGTATCTTTCTTCCATTATTTTTATGTCCTGGTGGAACCGTTCACCTTGTTCCTCACTGTAATCGCCTAGGTTGTCCGGGAATTTGTCCAAATGACTATGAAAATAATGTAATTTAATGCTCATTTTAGCTCCTAGTTTGCGAAAATTAAGAAGCATATCAGCAACTAGTTTTGTATAGTCTGGTGGTTTATGATTTCCCAAAAAATTTTTTAACTATATTAGCAAAGCTTAGCTAGGCTTCAGATTCAATTTGTGACATATGGTTTAAGAATTCAATGTCTTTTAGAAGGGTACGAATTTGAGGACCTTCGAAGACTCCTGCTTTTAATTTTTCCATACTAAGGACTGAAAATTTTTGGCATACATATTCGAAACAATCACCTGTTTTGTCACGGGTTTTGATGAACTGTTTCATTAGCCCAAGCTTGATGTGAAGTGGTGGAAGAATAATAATATAATTTTTTTCGTAAGCCTGCTACTAATGTTAATAAAAACTATTAACAAAATCATGACCGCAAGTTTTTTTTAAATTTTTGTTACGCAGTGTAATTTATTTGTGAAGATAGCGATACTTACTTACTTAATTGGCGCTATAAACGCTTATGCGATGTTGGCCGAACTTCTCCTACAATTTGTGGTGTGCGTCTTGATGTTGTAACACAAATTGAGGGACCTACAGTTTTACGCCGAATGTTTTTGTGAGAAGTTTTTTTCATGGCAGAAATTCACTCGGAGGTTTGCCATTGCCTGCCGAGGGGCGACCGCTATTAGAAAAAGCATTT
Source organism: Anomoia purmunda (assembly GCA_951828415.1). Classification (NCBI taxonomy): domain Eukaryota; kingdom Metazoa; phylum Arthropoda; class Insecta; order Diptera; family Tephritidae; genus Anomoia; species Anomoia purmunda. Next base: position 24,899,188 of record OX639996.1, on the reverse strand, counting down.
TCTATAATTTTTGGATGTTACTTGCCCCGAGCTGGATTCGAACCTGGGACTCACCGAATGAGTCACGGCGCACGCTACACACTCCGCTACGACGGCCGCCGAAGATGGCGATACTCTGTGTCTTATTATGTCGATCTCCAAGAGCAAGAAATGGAACCCAAACTTTTTTTTTTTAATGTAGCGACTCAGAGCGGTAAATGATTTTCATGGCAGAAATACGCTCAGAGGTTTGCCATTGCCTGCTGAAGGGCGACCGCTATTAGAAATTTTTCTTGTTTCTTACCACGGCCAGAATTCGCGCTACAAATTTGATAGATAGATGCAATAAAAGAACTAGATTTCTGTATAGGTAAAGAATCCTTTCGTTTTATGAGGTGTAAATCTCATTAAATTTTGATTTTATCAAACACTGAGACAGATCGGGCTAGGTTAGGTTGAAGTAGTTGCTCCTAGGTGCTCACCTAGACCCTCTGGGATCCATTGTGATACCACATCAGAAACAGAGTGGCAATTATTGGTGTTAATTTGCAAATCGTTGCGTGCTTACTCAGAAGCTGCGGAGCTGGCTACTCTATGCTCCCGAAATGTGCGCCGAAGAGTGGATAAGTTGCGATCCCAGTTATTTAAGTTTTAGTCTCGCGAAGGTAGGGCAGCTGAGTAAAATGTGCTGAGATGATTCCACTTCCTAATCCTCCAAACAGCCGCCGCAATATGGGTTGGTGCTGATATTGAGGCTCACCGTATAGATTCCCATTGGACAGCGCCCTTTCAGCACACTCCCATAATCAATGAGAGATGCCGCTTCGACAACTGTAAAAGGTCCTGTGACCTCCTCCGGCCTACTTTTGATGGCGCAAACCTCCGAAACTTTCCAAAGAGAATTGCGGCAATTCAAAACTACTTTCGATCATATTGTTGTTAAGTTCATAGCTCTGATTTCCGCTAGGATATCGGAATAAATATTCACTTCCCTTACAGAGGTCGAACTGCTAAGCAACCATTCGGCCATTTGCTTTATGGCGGCCACCTGATAGCCTAAATTTTTTCCTTAGATAGATTCCTCGGCAGTATTCTCCACCTCCAACCCTCCCATCATGTTGCGATCCATCCGCGAACATCTCTAGCAGCCCTCAGTGCCACAGATCGCACTTTTCCCAATCTTCCCTGGTTGTAATGCAATTATTATTAGTTTATTGTAAATTTAAGTTCACAAAGGTTGGTGGATAATTATATTAAAAAATGTGAAAACAAGTTATAGCAAAGAGGTAAAAAAGAGTGAAATATACCAGCTGCATTCGCAGGTTTTACAAACTCCAGGTTTCTGCGATGAACCGCGTTGCCAACGACTTATGTGTTTTTCCTTCAGCCGGAGTCCGCTCGCTTTGCCAAGCTCTACTAACTAAGTGGACTATTTCCTTCCGAGGCAACGCCGTAGCACTGAATAAAGGACTTACCTATATTTGGACCACCCTGCACAGGAATGCACATGCTTGCAACATTTTTTTCACTCTTCACAATATCAGTTTGAAAATAATATCAATGCCATACAATGCATTAATGCATTAATTATAGAACTTCAGACTCAGTGTTAACTGCGTGCAGGACATTTGATATTTTAGCATGTTGCACTGTGATGAAAGGGTAAGCGCCGATCAAAATGTGTTAAGTTTCCATTTAAAAGATGTATGAGCAGTCAAAAAAGGTAAGATGCATTGCATATTTAGGGTTGCCAAAGCGAACGCACTTGCATACAAAATTAACAACTTTTATAGAAGTGCTTCAGACATATCGGAAATTAAAAGAAAAGTTCCAATGGGGGTTTATATATTGTATTAAAATTTATGTGCATAGTATATCAGAATATAACGTCAACCAAAGTATAGAAGGATATAGGAATTTCAGTATTTTGTATTCTTATTACCATTTTCTCGACTGGCTGTTAAAGTGAGAATCATGAAACTAGAAGTTAAATTTGTCGACATGATAAATTCGATATCATTTTCTGAATAACCCGTTCATAATTTACTTAACGGTCGAGAATACTTGGTAGCTTCGGGGAAGAAGACAAAAGAAAACGCCAAAATCAGCTGTTTTAAAATAAACAAATCCAGGAAGTTTTATTGTGTTGCATAAATTTTTAAATAAAAAAACTGCATGTGCATATAGACAACAAATTATATGTAGGTACAAATTGAAGTTCCGATTATAACCAAATACGTGCAACGAAAAAATGTAAAGAAGTCAATCAGCTGTTTTAAGTTTACAAAGCAAAACAGATGGATTTAGCGAAAAAATTATAACCGAATAGTTGACTGCCGGTTAAATTTGTCGGCGGGATATACTTAGCAGGCGCTTGAAAAAACGAAAACGCGTTTAAAGAGGAGATATAATTCAGTGCGCATTCGAAAAGACGACCCTCAGTTTACTTATTTCATACGCTTTTAAGGCATCCTCTAATCGAAGCTTGAAGGCCGCAGAAGTCGACGCAATATGGCTCCCATTCAAACGATTATTTTATATATTAGATCTAGTGAAAAAAGCCATTACGTTTGCATTTCATCGAATATTTAATTTAGCATAACTAGAATGATCCGATTTAGGTTAAATATCCATCGTTTTGTTCGATAACTTGTTGTCATTTCGAGGGTAAATTCATAATGATCCTCTCTCAGAAGCTTCTCTTGAACCTCCCAACCAAGCTCCCGTAGCTTCTTGCGAGTCACTATCGATGTGTATGGCATGGCGTTGTCTTGATGGAACACAATTCCTCTCTTACTGGCCGAAGGTAGCCGGTGTCCAGCCTTATTTAAATGGCTCCAAACGGACTTTTGTGGAATTTTTAGCCTCTGGGCAATCGGAACATTCCTTACATGATGGTCGGACTCGATGATTTCCATTATTTTGTCGATATTTTGGACAATTGACCATAAACATTATTCACATTTTCATCCGCCTGGCTTGCGTTTTCGCTTGTAAAATATGTCGTGCTTTCACTTTGCTGGTGTCCATTCTCAAACAATACTGATGCACGCAATCACAAAACTGTCTGACAATTCTTTTAGTACCAAATCTTATCTTTCTAACGCCATATAGCGTAACCCAATCGCACTTATACGACGTGAGATACAGATTACTAAATCCATCTTTTGGGAAAAAATGGATTTCTTTTTATTAGACCCAATACGATGTATGGGCCCAAGACTTTCAGGTTATTTACCACACAGTAGATTTGGCTAGGTTTCCGGGCATCGCAATATAGCTGGAAACGATGCAGAAGATATGCTGGCCAGAGAGAGTTCAGTGACAACCTCAAATAAGGGGCCGACTTCAGTCCCAATAGGTTTAATTAACGCGAATATGACCTCAGGAGAACATCAATTCCGAAAGGTAGGCCTAACGTCGCGAAGCTCGTGGCAGTTCTCACAGGACACTTACCGATCGAAAGCCACTCCAGAAGACTTCCTATTGCCTTCAATGATTACTGCAGAATCTGTCGAGATGAAACTGAACAAGGGGCAGTAGAGCACCTCTGTGCAGATGTTCGGCTCTAATGAGGGAACGTAAGCCCACTCTGTGGCATTTGGTTATAACTCTCCGCAGGATTTGTGCCAGGATAGCCTTAACAACATCCTAAAATTTATCAACTCAGTTAGTTGGTTTTAAAACGAAATATTCCGGGATTCTATGGTATCAAAAAGGCACTCAGTTGATAATTGGACGTTGAGCTCCTTCGCCGCCATTCTAACCTAACCTTGCCACAAATATCCAGTGGATAATCTCCGAACACTTGTTTTAATATCAGCTAAAGCAACAAGAAGGACCTTGTGGGGGCACTCTGATGTCTAGCATCTGGCACACGTAAGCTAAGCTATTCTGAAAAGAGAGCAAAGAGAACACTCTTTGACCATTGTCAAATATCCTTTGACAGCCTACAAACGGGGTCCCTATTTGGCGCGATGTCTGAATTCGACATTTCTTCAAAATTAGTGCATCTAAATAAAATGAGGCTTAGGAATACCATCAACTCTATCAGAACTGATAAAAAAAAAATCAACGTTAATTTTTAGCCACTTGAAACTTGCACTTTTTTATACTAAAATTTCATTTCTGTGGAGAGCCTAAATTCCTTTTAAAACCTTATCCAAAAGATCCTCGCACTTTGAAATAATGGTGCAATGAAAATATTTATTTTGATTGTGTCGGCAGCCCTAGCACGAATGCAATCGCGCTGCTTTACTTCTCCTTCCAGAGAAATTTAATATGTTTTCCATTTAATCAGAAACGAAAAATACATCCCACAAAAAACAGCAACAACGGACCAACAAAACATGTCATAAATGCATCACAACCAACAACAACAACAATGCTTCGTAGTAGCTTGTAATATGAAGACATGAACATAATTTGCTGTTTACGCCAATCATTGCTTGCCTGACCCACGGACAGACGAGATTCATTCACACACACACACACGCTCACAACTCAGCGAGGCGAAATGTGTACCGCGGGCGGACAGGTAGTAGTTGTGTTTTTTTATTGCTTTTGGTCAAAAACTGATTGACTGTTGGAGTTATAAACAATGTTAGTAAGTTGCAACCACAAAAGACGGCAATGAAAAGAAAATAAGCAATAATAGTAACATGAATAATACAACTAACAACAACACCGCAAATGTAAGCAACCGAAACTACAACAGCATGAAATTGTAAAATGTGTTAAGTAAATACTTTAATGCGTTTGCCACGATAACGACGAAACTAAGACATCAGGTATTGGACACTAAAACCGAAAATGCATTCGTATGCACAGCAACTGGGCCAGAGACGTCGAAGGAGGTTAAGGCAGTAGAACACCAGAAATAGCGACATTGGTTGGCTGTTTGTCAGCTCGCAAGCAGTAGCTGGCAAACGGCACTAGCTATGTTAGCCCCAACAATCGCTGACCAGCTCGCCTCGCAAGTGCCGTCCTAGTACTCGTACACATGCCTATTTGTATATGTAGTCAATGTATTTGTACTGAAGTTGTCGTCGTCAAGCCGCGATGGAGGTGCAACAATCTGTCTGCCTACAAGTAATCAACAAGCATGCGCAACATGCTCGCCACCACGCCCATTTATGCAAACCACTGCTCGTAGCCGCTTTTCGAAAGGTGCGCATAGTCAGGCTTCCGCGTTTAGCTAATTTCCTGCGCACTGGTGTGGCAAAGTGTGGCCATGGTGGTGGTGCAACAGTCGCTACCTAAACCACCTTAGGTGATGTCTCGAAAATACCAGGCATTGTTACGCAAATATGAAAACGAAGGAAACTAACTCATCGCAAATAAATTGTGAAAACTTTTGAGCCTAAGGCTCAAATAAATGTATATAAATTTTATTTTTCCATATAATCCTTCTCTTTTTTAATTCACTTCTTACATTTATCAAAAAGGACTTTTAACCCAGTGAAAAAATATTCACCGTCCTAATTTCTTCTTCACTCGAAAATCTTCGTCATTGGCGGTTAACCTACAAATTGGAGTGCAGGAAGTAATCTCTGAGGCCCAATTTTGGACTGTATGCTGGTTGATTTATTCAAATTCAGTCTCGGCTAGCGCTCCCTTTGCAACTCACACAGTGTATACGAAGTCATTGTCCTGCAAAAACAGCACTGTTTTGGCCTGTTTGACCCACCGTTAAGCGACAACGCACTTTTGTCAACAATATGGCATATTAGATTCCTCTCGTTAAAGTTTCTTTTTTTGGGAAGATAATTGTTAAACATAAAACCTTCACACCCCCAAAAACCATTGGCTATGAGCTTTGATGCTGATATTTACAGTTTGAATTTTCGCGATGGCTTTTCTCCCTTTTCTATCCAGCGCCTAGGCTCCCGGTTTGAGTCTAGATCAAACTGCCGGACCACGTTTTATCCACAGTGACAATGCGTGAAAAAATTGGCTCTTGATCGAAACAAGACGTCAAAAAACTCCTATAAAGTTGTCACTCAGAGCTGCTTGTCCAACGGAGTGAGTATTTTCGGCACACATTGCGCGCACACCCTTTTCATGTGCATTAAATATAGTCGCCAATTTTATAGATCAATCTTTTCCACGTTTACAATATTTTTTTCGGCAACAGCAGTGTTTGAGCGCCCGACCTGACGTGGGGTTCATCTTCCAGCGACTGCCTGCTATGTTTGAATTCTCGTTTCCAACAGTTGATCTTGGCAAATGAAGTTTCAGACTCACCAAACTTCAGTCGGCGTTTTGTTCTCCTTTTAGAGGAGTTTGATGACAGCTCTGTACAACAAGTTCGTATAATTCGCGGATGACTCACAGATGAGGATGTTTATGGCATATGAACTCCATTGGTCGCGCACCGTTAAACTCAAAGAGGAAGAGGTAGACTCTGAGAAAAAGTATTACGGAGTGGCAGAAAAAGTGGAATAGTCTGACCATCGCTGCAAACCAAAACTGGTCTCGTCGAAAAACGACACAACACACAACACAATCTTTGAGCAGTTTACTTACCAGTTCAAATTCAAATTTAAAGAATAGCATGATCAGTCGTGCGAAGACTGCGTCTTTTGAATAGCCCTAATCAGGAGTCAGTAATAGGGAACCGATATCGGAGGGTCGATGTGGTACTCATAAATAGCGTCGCTCTTAAATAATCGGTGCCCATAAATTTCGAATTAAAAGGACTCGTTACCCAGAATATCGATAATAAATTAAAAATAAAGTTTAGTCACAATTGTTTTGGACATTTTTGACCGACAAATCGACAAATCATTACAATTTAATTTAATTCATTAAATAAAATTTCTCATATAACGGTAATTTACACAAATAAAAAAAATATTCGTTTCAGTAACTACAAACGGTAAATATCTAAAATATTTCGCATAATTGGGTTGGAGAGAGAAAGGCGTCAGTTAAGAGACATTTTCGAAAATAGGCGTGGCACTTTAGACAAATTTACTGTTATCTCCGGAACTAATTTATTAAGTTCCATTGAATTTCTGTAAAAAAAACGAGTCGAATTGACCGACAGCGATGTATGGGCAATAAGAATACACATTGAATTGGTTTCTAAATGAAATATTGTCGATCGTCAAAATATTGGTGGCTTTGAGCTGCTAACCACTGACGTCAGTATAATCTACAATTTTGTCGATTTTGTGCAGAAATGCTTTCTAGAATGTAGTATAGGATACTGTCTTTGAACAGCAGCAATATGTTCAACAACCTTTAGACATACTACGAGTATTCCACTTGTTCTGTCGCTTCGTAATCTCAAATTGATGATTCTTTCACCAATATATCAACGGTTGTAAAAGTTGTCTTGTTTTTGACATAGCCTAAATTACGCCATAGCCAAGTGCGTAGCCTGTGAGTGGTTCATTCGTTGGATCCCGGGTTCGAATCCAGCTCGGAGCAAGTAATACCCCAAAAATTATAGAAGAAGTTTTTTCTAATAGCGGTCGCCCCTCGGCAAGCAATGGGAAACCTCCAAGTCTATTTCTCCCATGAAAACAACAAAAAAAACCTTTCCACAAAAAACATTCGCCGTTTGGAGACGGCGTAAAACTGTAGGTCGCTCAATTTGTGTTACAACAGCAAGGCGCACACCACAAATTGTAGGAGAAGTTCGGCCAAAATCGCTTAAACGGTTATAGCGGCACTTAAGTAAGTAAGTATTTAAAATCATTATCAAGTTTTTTATTGAGCGTTTAATCAAAATGATGCACATCTTTTACTCAATGCTGCTTCTACCAAGTTTTTAGAATCGAGACGACCATTGCCATTTTTGTAAAGATAATATGATATGAAACTCTCTCATTTGACTGTCGGGAGCCGCCATCTAAGCAATTTGGCGCAGGCTTTGCATTTCAACTCACTATGTACAATTTATGGTCATTTGCTTAGTTCTGCCAAAATAGTACTTGATAATGTTAATGCTGATTCCAAAATAAATAAAGTTTTAAGTGAAGCGAAAGCCAAGACGCGATTCGGTACTTCGTTTTGACCTCAGTCACCTGCAGACGAATCCATTATCCAGTTTCCAACGACCAAACTGACGTATTTGATTATTGTTTGGTTCAAGAAATGTAGATTGGAAGTGTGCGACAATTTCGCGCCGTTATTTATTGCAATACAACTTTGACAGCTCGTGACGTCATAGAGCCACATAATAGAATAGAGGCGAAGTTCAAATTTATAATAAAAATATATGGATAAAATTGTAATAAAAATAGCGTAGTTTGTAAAGATCATATTGGTATAGTATTTAAGCTTCTTAGCAACGTTTTGCCTTTCTGAAGATGTGGAATTCTGTTGCATTTGCTTAGCGGGCACTCCAATATATTTTTCATTATAATATATCTGGTTAATTTATGCAATTCCAAAAATGCAAAGACGTTGTATCACATTCACCGTTCCGCTAGCAGAAAATTTCACCATATCAGATCTGATTTGACTTTTGCTGATTGGAATTATTGAATATACATACATATATCCAATTGGGTTTTGGTGTGGTGAAATGAAGGAAAATTCTTGTCACAGAAAACAAAACGCCATGGAACTTCTTTCAATCTACGTTCTTTCCTTTTTCTTTATGCAAATCTAATTAAATAGATAAATTAAATTGAGAATTGTTCAAAATACTTACGCAAATGTTATCGCTTTTGTTTACATTTTTGATGCCATTTTGATATTTTCTTTATGCGTTCCCATCGTATCGTATCACAATCTTCTAATATATAATATTAGTATTGGTTAAGCGTTAAAAGGAAAATGGAAAGTAACAATAGTTAACTCAAAGCTAGCTTGACTCAGTGGTAGTGGTCAAGACTAGAACGAAGTCTGCTAAGGAGATGTGATGATCTCCGAAATAGCAGCCATAACTTCTACCACTTTGTCTATAGATCGGAAACAAATAAAAAATAAATCCCAAACTCGAAAAACTATTGCTGATTTAAGCATTTTTAAGATATATATATAGCAGTTGGATCAAGCTTCCTTCATTTTATTATTTGATAATTTTTTATAAACAAACCCCTTAAACTGTGTGCACATTAAAAATAATAAATCAATATTATTCCAATCTTTTTAGTCAGCTTCTAAGAATAATTTTGATTATGTAGTTTAATAGCCAATTAAGTTTTAATATATTATTTTTGATTCATTACAATTTTCTTTGATGTCGGTGCTATCGGACACTTTTTTTTGCATATAATAAATGCAGGCTGATGAGCTCGCTCGGCAAGGTACCCTGGAAGTCATTTCTCCATGCAGGGAGGGGGTGGGGACTCCTTTGACTGCCTACGGGCTTCTCCTGGACAGATGGGCTCTCTGTCGTCTCAGCGAGCGCTGGGAAATTCCCACGACATGCAGAATTGCAAGGTCCCTCTGGCCGAGAGTGGATCGTGGGCGCACAAAGGAGCTGAGGTCGCTTACTAAGCGGCAACTCTCGACCCTCGTAGGTGTTTTGACTGGGCATTGTCCGTTGGGTATTCATGCGGTTAGTCTCTGACCCTTTCTGCCGCAGCTGTATGGAGGAGGATGTGGTGGATTCATCTTTTCACTTTTTACTCAGCTGCCCTGCCTTTGCGAGACTGAGGTTCAAGTACCTAGGCTCGTACTTCTTTGGGACTCCAGAGGAGCTTTCTGGGTTGGAGATTGGTAAATTGCGTGACTTCATTCGGGGCACGCAACGTTTCTCAGGATAATCTTTCCTGACTTTCCGATTCACGTTACCGTTCATAAATCAGGTGGTATCACAATGGACTCCTACTATGTCTAAGTGAGTTCCCTTTGCGGGAACTACCACAGTAACCTAACCTAACCTAAATGCAGGCATTCATTATATGGAGATAATCCGCAGCACCCTCAGAAAAAGCAATTATCAAAAATTAATGCAATTTTTGAGTCTCTTACACTATGTTATACTAAAATTTAATTTTCAAAAAATTCTAATCATAATATTGGAATATTTGGTGAATTTTATTAAAATTCGCACACAATTTTTAGATTGTATTTATACGGGGTGTACCAAAGAGTGGACAGCCTTTTCATAAATAAAGAGTATATAACAACTAAAGGATCCAAACTTGACAAAAAGTACCTGTCGTAGTATAAAAATGAGATTCTGATTTAAGAACTAAGGCTTAAAGACGAGTATAGTAAATTCTGTAAAGGTGGGCCAGTAAAGGATGGAGCAGACATCCAGTTGGAAAAGAAAGTAACAGCCATAATTAGAAAGAACCGCTCCATGTCGACAAGAGATGTCGCCAAAAACGATAAAACCACACATGTCCTAGTCACTCGAATTAAGAAGAAAAATAGTATAAAAACTTGTGAAAGAAAAAGAGTTCCAAAACAAAGCGAAAAACAAAATAAAAAACCTTTTTCCTTCCGCGTAAGTTGTATTAGATACAACTGTCAAACAAAAATTTTTGCGAGGTTATGGACGACGAAACTTATTTGAAAATTGACTAGAAGACGCTTGCAAACCGGAAAGAACAATTCTGAATCGGGAAAAACCACACATAAAGAAAACTTTGGGAGGCAATGTCTTATTTGGGAAGCCATTCGTTGAGGTGGGCATAAATCCACGCCGTTCTTCACTATGCAAAACATCAACACTGAAATTTTCGAGAAGGAGTGTCTTCAAAAAGGTCTCCTCCACTTCCTGCATCATCCTGATGGTTCAACTAAATTGGTTGTGCGGATTTGGCTTCAGTACACCAAAAAGTGACAAAAAGTCAAAGATAATGTGCATTACGTAAGGAAATACATGAGTCCTCCTAATGTCTCTGAGTTGTGACCAATGGAGCGATATTGCGCTGTGATCAAAGTCAGACTTTTGAGAGTTGGGAAATCAATCAAAACAATTACAGAAATAAAACGAACTTGGCGGCCAGCTTCGCCAAAAATAGACAAACCCGTTGTACAAAACTTGACGACGAGCCTCTCAAGAAAAGTTCGCGCGTATGGACAGCACATAAGAAATTAAAATAATTTCTTTGATCGTTCCAATTTACATCAACATAAGTGTCATCGATGATGTTAATGTTGACCTTGTACATCGCTTACTAGAAGAATTTTCCAGACGGGTTCTAACGCCAGAAAGTAGTGTTTGTGAAAATTGCAGATAGAGAGTACATATTGAATCTAAATAAGCCCTCCTTAAACTTTTTTTGTTCATTACTCATTATATCGACCTAAGAGTTGGCATGACATGTAAGTACAAAAATGACAACTTTAAACCAACTGCCAGTAAATGTGATTAAATGCAAATTTCAAGGAAAATATTTAAATTTACCTAAACAACATGAAACAATTTCAAGGTTGAGGTTTTTTGTCCATTTACAGAAATGCTGATTAACGTTTTGAAAATGCAGCAAAATCTTATGTTATCTATAATTCAGTCAAATAAAAATAAATTAAATTTTAATATGTATGAAGTAGTCATTAAAAAAAAAAAATAAAAAAAAAAACCAAACAAGAACCAAAGTAAGTAATACACTTCTTTCGATTGTCTTTTGCCAGTCCGCTCATTTGTGGGTTGGCTGTGTGACTTTGGCTGTTGCAGTAAGTAGGTTGGTTGTTGGTGGTGGTGGTGGTGGTGGTGGTGGTGGTGATTGTTGGTTGTCGGTTGCTGACAGCCACTGCGTCAACGATTAACAATGACAACTCTAAAACTCTGTAATAAAATTAATTTGCAAAGTAAAATATGGCATTAGTTTTAAATGAAAATAATATATGTAGATAAAACTGTGCACAAATCTATATCTAACTATGTAACTATGTATGTACATATGTGTGTGTGTGTGTGTGTGTTTGCATTTCATGTTCAAATGACATTAATTCAATTCGTTAATTCAAGCCTGTCACGCTTAACAACAACAGTAGCCATTGGCGCCCCAACCGATCCAACCGCGGCTACGTACCGCGTCGCTACTCTGGGCTCTTGTGGGCTTACGTTCGCTATCCAAGTTACACGTACTGGTTTGTCTGGCGGTATTTGTCATTCATTTTTTTTTTTTTTTTGATTTCTCCTTTTTCTCCTTTTAGCTAACTTACTTAGTTCGCCAAGCGCAAAGGTATTGATTGTGCTAAGAATTAATCCAGTTCAGCGAATTGTCTCAGCTTAAGTCACTATGCAAAAAAAAAAAAAACACTGATGGAGTAGTAAGGGTACAAAGCGTTAACGGTGTTCTAATGGTGTTGGGGGCTACAAGCGTATTACGTGCCACAACACCACGGGGCAACATTGCGAATCACATACAAACTAACAAACATGCACAGGTATTAAGTATGTATGTATGTTGTGTACCAGTGCGGCTATATCTATGTATCTAGGTATGTATGTAGAGTCGGTTACTGGCGCTAAGTCAATAAGACGTTAATTTAATTATGCGACTCCAACTTAATTAGTAACCGGCGTTTATAGATTTGTGTTTTTATTTGTTTGGATTTGTTGTCGATTTTTTGTTTTTTTTTTTTGTTTTTATTACTTTTATTAACCTATGCTTCTACATACTAATTTATACACTCAAATCAAAATCTTTTGTCGCATGCACTTGGTGATTAGTTTGCACAGATTGAAAAACATATGTATGTATATCGAAGTGAATGTGTACTCGAAACGGAACTTCGACTATGCTGACTTTTTCCCTTACTTTATAGTAAGTTGATTTAATGAACTTTATCTGTAAATTAGACAAGAGATGGTGGATTAATTCTTAGTCGATAAGTTAGGTTAGATCGTAGTGGCAGCTGACCCATAATTGGACCCGTTGTGATACCTCTTGGATCCAGATTTTTTGCACCTAAGTCTCTTTTAACCAACTTGTCGAATTGACGAAAAAAAAATCCCGCACCCAGGAATTTTTGTCGCCTCCTGCAAAGTGCGGCGCAATTCCATATTAGATGCCTTATGATTTCTGGCTCTTCTTTCCCATAGCAGCTTCTATCTTTATAGAGGGCTCTTATTCATTCAGCGTATCTCCCTATAGGAATATGCCCTGTGCGTACCCCCAAAGCTAGGGATATTTCTCTCCTGCTTAGCGAGAGAAGTTCTTGGGATTTTCTTATGTCCCATTTTGGCCACATAACATTGGATGTGTTGCAAGACTCGCTGCGTTTCCACAAGTGAGTAGCTTCCTTTAGGAAGAAATCCCTAGTCCTGAGCTTCCGAAAGCGAGCGGCTAGCCCAACCTCTTCCAGAGCTGCGAAAGAGATACGGAAGTACACCTTCTTGCAAGCTCACCTGACTTCTCGTTGCATGGTATGTTACAGTGTCCCGGTACCCATACCAGATGAAAATCGAACTGTTCTGTCATCTCGTTGAGAGATCTGCGACAATCCGTTACTGTAATTCATCGATTGATGTTAATAACTTCGGCGTAACATTAACCGTTCAAAAAATGAGCGCTACAATCCTTTTTTGAAAATAAACAATACAAATCAAATTATAGGAGAAGTTCGGCGAAACATCAAGCTATGATGTAAGCGCCAAATTGTTATTATCATTATTGTTATGTAGTTCTCTAACGTATATGGTTAGACGACCTTTATTTAAAAACTGTGTGTATTTTTGGTCGTCCTCATGATCTATTGATATGTGTGTCTTGCGTCCCACCAAATTCAGTTCGGATGATCTGAATAAGTAGTTATCATGTCGATTACTTAATGCAACTTATTGAGCATAATGAGAACTCTAATTTCTGCTTTCTAGGTGATTTTAATATCTCTGATTTTAAATGGACCTATCTGCAAACGAATGGTATCTTAATATTTCGTCAGATAACACGTTCACCAAACTTGGTTTTCAATAAATCGATTGTGACATTCGCTGTGTGGCTTGTGGCGCCGTCCTGTTGGAACCACATATTGTCCAAGTCCATATCATCCAATTCGGGCCAAAAATATTCGGTTATCATTGAGCGGTAGCGATTCCCATTCACAGTAACGTGCCGGTCTTGATCATCACGGAAGAAGTACGGCCCAATGACGCCGCCGGCCCATAAACCGCACCAAACCGTAATTTTTTCGGGATGCAACGTTGACTCATGGAGTACGTGTGGATTGCTGCATGCCCAATAACGCATATTTTGCTTATTGACGAAGCCATTCAGCTAGAAATGACGACGACCATAAATTGGACGTAGCGCTCTTAAAGTTGAGGCCATTGACTCCGAATTTCGGTAGTAAATTTTAATAATTTCGACTCGTTGTTGGATCGTATCTTTCCATGATGATATGGCAAACCTTACTGAAGCGAAATGTCAAAAAGCGGGAAAAAATATGCCGTCGTTTGCTGTCACTATCGGTCTACTTTTGTAGCGTCCCTATTGCAAGATCCTATGCTATGGAGTCGGGGCAAATAAATTATCATTGAACATTAATAAATACTATCATATATTCGGGTTTCACTTTTACAAATCATGCTATTTATGCCATCCCGAAGGATTATAGCAACTTAGCTTTGCTGCGTAGGTACGTTAAAGATTTTGAAGATCCTTATACTAGGAAAACTCGTTTTGTAATGCGCTAATTCTTTCTAAATATGCCTCTATAATTTGGAATCTACTTTATAACTGTCATGCTAGAAAGATTGAAAAAGTCGTAAAATAAATTAAAGGAAATGAAATATATGTAAATTGTAACTCTCCTTTAAACTGCCTTCATATATTATAGTAGTTTTGAAATATTTTTTTAATACATTCGTTAAATAAGTGGCAACTCAAGTAATATAATTTAGTTTCAAGTTAACCTATTATTAGTGGACCGGAAAACCGAACACTTTCTTCTACAACAATGTTTTGGCCAGGACTTTTTCGACCTCGGGAACAATGTAACAGTTAAATTGGATACCTCCAAACACAGTGTAATTTCGAAATTGAAGCAAGAGTTAGATGTTTTGTTTTCTTTTTTCAACATTTTCTTCAATTTTTTACCATTTGTTGGCTAAAGTCTAAAAATTCCCTTCTAAAGTAATACAATTTTAAAGAGTTACATTAGAGTTGAGAGATTGTTGAGAGTTTTGCCCTACACAAACAACATACTTGTACATACATATGTAGATAAATATACGTTTCTGCTCCTGCACTACATTTCGTCAAAGTACATTTTAAGAGTCTATTAAAATTTAATGGTTTTACAAAATCGCTAAACAAATGCAGCTCCTTTCTATTTTTTTTTTTAACAAACAAAAAATGGCTACAATTTAACCTTTAAGTGAAAGCTAAGTGAGTTATTAGATCAATTGGCAGAAAGAATAAATTTTTTAATGACTTCATAAAACAACGGTGATCAATTCTGTAACCAATACTTGTCATAGCGGAACTAAATATTTATGTATTGTACTGTATTTTTGAAGTTGAAAAAAATAATTAGTTAAAATCATGAAATGGTGCACTTAAAATACAACAAAAATGTTATGTCCAATAACAAATGGGGAAGTATTGTAGAATGGCGAAGACTTTCAAAAATGTTTGCTAATTTAGAGTAAAAAAGTTTTAATGATACAGTGATTTTTCTTTCACAATGTTCACCATGACTTCTGTAAATGTTAAGCAAAATCGAAAAATTTTTCTACGTATATAAAAAAATAGGAACCAAAATTTTAACAACTAAAAATTGCCCAACCACTGACTACCGATTCTCGTATAGTTGGTGAAATGAAAGCGGACTTCTAAAGTCTTCAATTGAATCTAGTTTTTACCATGTTTTAGACAAATTCAAATGCGCATGTATGCTTACAATCTGGGCATGCGTAGGTTTTATATAAGTATGTATTATATGATATATCTTTAGCAACGGCTCAAAGTAAATTTGAACGATCGTTTTAATCTAGATTGTGAATTTATGTGTCGCCCGTTATAAAAGAACTTTCAGCATGAGATAAAATTATAAAATTTAAAAAACACCCAGCGATTATACGCCGTTGTGTGTTTTCTTGAGCAATGCCGTACTGAGGGTGAGGCAACTGTGGCGCTTGCCTCGCCGAGGGGCGCCAAAAGTTGACAAAATGATCTAAGATTTAAGAATTTTCAAACATCGCAGACTTTTTTCCGTTTAACCTAACGTAGAGTCTCATTAGATCATACATAATAGAATATCATAATATTGCAAACGCAAAATCAACTTTTATATTGCGGTTTTGCTTGAGCTTGAAGAAAATAGGGAATCTCTTGTATCTATAATATTTAGATCTGAAATTCGTTCGAACATTTAATTATATTGTAATTTTCTTTCAAAATGCCGTAGAGCCCAGAATCAGGGAACAAAAAAGGGGAAAAATCGAGGAAGACAAATTGGCAACGACTTTCGGGAAGAGGCTACCAACCTCCTGAAGAAAAAAGAAATCAGGAACAAATATTTCATTGAAAGAGCATGCAGATAGGAGATGGCCATTCGAAAGCAAATGTAATAAAACCGTTAAACTCTCAAATTAAAGAAAAAATATTGTAGCCCATGGAAACAACTGTGACACACAATTATCTGCTGAAACTTTGCTCAAGAATATTGATTTAAAACTTCTAATTTTAGATCAGATTGACCGCGTAATCAAAGCTATGTTTGCAGTTGAAAATTTGAAGCAACTGAAAAATACGTTGAAAAGATCAAGAAATAAGAAAAGGCTACATTCGTACGAAGGAGAAGATGATGGGCCAAACATTTCAGAAAAGCAAAAATTTCGCAGGAATAAATTGGAGTTTCGAGAAGTTGATGGAAGTCGTAGGGGAATTTGGATATTTTTCCTTCCATTCCATGACTAAAACCGAGTTAGAAAAGCGGAAACTGATTTGGCAATGAGACATAAAAGAGATATCAATGCAGCAGAATTCATTGATGAAATTTCAGAATTCAAGCATCAAGCGCTCTCTATTTTGCTCGAAAATTTTGAATCCGCAACCACTCTAGAATAACTTCCATTGCTTCATAATTACAATCTAAAAGGAATATTAAAATCGTATTCCGGATTTTTTAACTATTTTAATTACAATAGCCACCTGGGAGCTGGAAGCTGAAAGTTATATCAAAAACTATTTCAGATCAACCATGGGTCAAGAAAGATTGATTAACTAGGCAATTACATATGTCAATTGAATATGGTATTTGTTTTGACGATATTATTGATGAATTCGCTGCAATGAAATTTGAATATTTTAAATACGAGTATTGTGTACAAAGCAATTCTACTTTTCCTGTGTACAATTATCCTTATGTTGTAACAGTAAATTGCAGCAAAATAAACATAAAAGCTTGACTATAAAAAATAGTGTTGGAAATGTTTGATTTATTGAAAACTCTGTTGAGGGAAGAGGGGGCGAAAAATGTGTGGTTCGCCTCGGACGCCAAAATAGCTCGTTACAGCCGTGGTATTGAGGCTTCAATTCAAATTTATTGATTAAGTTCAGTCTAGTTGGTCGTGAATATGTTCGATGATGCCAAAGGCAGAATGAGTTTTTCGAACCGTCTTCATGAAATTTTCTCAATACTGAGTAGTAACCGATAGAAACGACGAAATTGGAGATAAGGTCCACGGATACGAAAGAGCCCTCAACCTCACTCTGTTTGCTAAGATACTCTCGAAGTTCATCCTTCTAGGCAGTTCATCGGCTGTATTAGAGCTAAGCCACGGTTCCTCAGATTTCTGCGTGCCTCTCAGGACTGTTAAATTTTTCAGTTTATCTACCTTTTCTTGAAATTCCTGCTCTGCAGTGTTCCCCGTTGTTGGGGAACCCTTGGATTCTCTAATTAGTTAACACACAAAAAAAATTAGGCTCGATATCCAACAAGTTCTACTTGGAGGTGAATAGCCAATGGTACATACCTCTCCGACAAACCAAGTAGGGTAGGTTGACCCAGCAACATCAGATGAGATGACCCGTGGAGTGTTCGAGAGAAGAATTCTCAGAAACATTTAGGTCTTTTCCATCTATGCAACGGCGAAACCACAGACGATGGAACCACGAGCTGGATGAGCTTTACAGCGACATAGACGTAGTTCAGCGAATTAAGATTCAGGTCCTACGCTAGGAGGACATGTTATGCGAAAGGAAGAAATTGATCCAGCCCTGAAAGCAGTAGGCGCGGTAACCGCTGGTGGCGTAAGAGGAAGAGGACGACCTGCTATTCGTTGGAAACACCAAGTGGAGATTCACTTGGAGTCTTTAGCTGACGCTTGTTAGGCAGAGGAACGACTGGGGTGCTATGTATGTTGGATTCGGAAAAAGCGCCAAGTATTTTATAGAAGTAAAGTAATTTAGAGA
The DNA here is from genome assembly GCA_951828415.1 of Anomoia purmunda. Classification (NCBI taxonomy): domain Eukaryota; kingdom Metazoa; phylum Arthropoda; class Insecta; order Diptera; family Tephritidae; genus Anomoia; species Anomoia purmunda. Next base: position 24,880,925 of record OX639996.1, on the reverse strand, counting down.
AAAATATTAGTTATCTAGTCGTGCTCTAATCTAAAAATGAAGTTTATAAGAGTAATAAAGGAAAAAACTTATGGGTCCACTAACCTTAAAATCAAGGCAATTCTATCGGTCTATTTCTAAATTGTATTTCCACGGCTTTATCCGAAACATTGCAGGTGTAAAAATATGTTAAAAATACACATTTTTGCCATATCCAAATTCCATTTAAAATAACATACATATACATACATACATATGTATGCACCTACATCACCGGGTCAGCATATTATTTTGAGTACGCTTTTGTTGCTGGTTGGCACTTATCAACCAACAGCGCCACTTCACTTCATATAAAAAAACAAAAACCAAACCAAAACCGCGAATCATTGCACCAATGTCAAGTTAAAAAACAAATACAACATAGAAATAAATAGATTACTTTGGTAGTTATACACTCGTAGCTTGTTATTATTTGTTTCAGCACATATTATTAATATTCATTTCTATTCGTTTTGTGGATATGTGGTTTGCAAATACGAAAAAAAATTCAGATATTATCTATGCAGGTATACTTTATGTATTTAACTAAATATCTGCATATAAACCCATGGAGAAAATTGAAATGAATTTATGTAATTTATTAACATACTACTTATTTATTTAAAGTAGTAAGAAAAAAGGAATCTAAGTTGGGGAGGAAATGAACCTTAAATATTGTATGCAATCAAAAAGGTTAATTTTTTTTTATAAAAGTTAATGTGAGTCATTTATAGGCAACCAAAATTCTCAACCGATCTTAAGGAAATTTTTACAGTGGTCTCTGAGCGCAACAAAGCATGTATATAAATTTGGCAAAGTGGGCGGTGCCACGCTCCCATGGAAGAGTAAATTTGAATTCGTCTTATATCCGCAACTATTCGGTGCATATGACTAAAATTTGGATATATACATAGAATATGTATTTTAAATCAAACTGCGTATCGTTTTGGAAAAAATGGGCACTGCCACGCCCTATACAATAATAAAAAAGAATAACTCTACAACTATTTGATGCAGATCCACAATATTTGGTATAAATATCCTATATATGAGGCTTTGTCATATTTGTTGGTGGAAGAGGCGAGGTCACGCCCCCATTTAAGACGAAAAAACAATTCTCCATATGTTCCCAGCTATTTGACGTATGTAGATATATGATATTTGATACCTACATACACATATGGACATTTAAATAGGAGTGAGCTCAAATATAGTTGAGAAATATTGAGAAATATTTCGATTATTTACTTTCTAGAAATCCAAATAATCGTTAGTAGAAGTAGCTTTGGAAATTTCAAGTTATTAGTACGAAAAGTAGATTTATTGAATAAAGTATTGAGGAGAGAAGGCTAGTCCCAAACATGCGTCAGAAAGGAAAAACTTACAAATTTTTTGCTGAAACATTAGGATGTTCACAAAATTCCGTGATAAATGCTTTGAAAACGACAAAACTATTAGATCGTCTCGGAGATAGTAGAAAAACATCTATAACAACAGATAATTGCATCTTGTCCATGGTGAAGAAAAATCCTTTTGTACAGTCTAGGGCAGTTGCAGGAGAAATTGGTAACATAATCTCGAGTACAACTCCATTAGGCGGAGGTAATTGAATGCAAATCTTCCTAACAGAATAGCTCACAAAGTTCCTCTTATAAGAAAGAAAAGTAAAAAGGAGGAAAGCTTTACCCTATCCCATACATCACGGCAGGTGAACAAAAATGGCGTTACATTCTCTGGAGCGATGAAACAAAAATAAATTTGTTCGAGAATGACGCAAATAGGGCGGTGCGCAGACCACAAGGCAAAGAGTTTCACATAAGGTTTACTAAAAAGACAATTAAACATGGACATCATGGACAGATTTGTTTATCGGAGTATACTGGAGGAAGTCAGGTTATCTTATGCTAAGGAGCATATGCCTTTTGTATGGAAGTTTCAAGAAGATAACAAGAACAAGATAGCATTCCTCTAAAACGGTGAAGGATTGGTTCCGGGAAAAAAATGTCCGAGTTATTGTTTGGCCTAGTCAATCTCCTGATCTCACTCCAATTGAGAACCTTTGGAATGAACTCGAAAGAGAAGTTTCAAAACATGAGTGTAACAACAAAACTCAATTGTGGGAAAACCTTGAAAAAGCATGGTACAATATAGCCGTAGAAACATGTCGGAAACTCATCCCATCTATGATGCCCAGAAGAATAGATGAAGTACTGAAAAATATTGCTGGATGCCCTGGATATTAATTATATATACTATATATATATATTGTTTTTAATTTTCCTGTAAATTACTTGCTATTTCATCTGTACGTAATTTACACCTATTTTAATGTACAGTTAAAATTGGATGATTTTTCGTTTTTGTTTTCTGTCAAAATTTTGTTAAGTTCTTAAGTCCTACAATGAACATATTTTCAATAACAAATGTATGAACTTGAAAATGTCTTACTTTTGGTTTAAAGAAATATATAATTTTAATGAAAGTCTAACTATTTTCCAAGCTAAATAGCAGACACCTATTTCAATGTCCATATACAATATATTTCTTTTAGATCAAGGTATATACGAGTATAATAGTTTAAGCCCAAAAGTACTGTTCAATATCTAAAAAAAAAATATAATTTAATTGGCGCAACAATGCAAGCCGGATTGGATTGCATAACATCATTTTGAAGCCCTAAACGTTGTTTATTGATTTAAATAAAAACAAACGGAAGTTAATGTGATTTTAACCTGCTACACTCATTTTCCAAAATTTGTTTAATATTTCTTTTTTATTATTTATTTCGCTAATTAAATTCTGTATGCAAAATTTTAAAGAATTGGCGACATGATTTAGCAAAATCATATATATTTTGATTTGTTGTAAATTACCGTTATATTGTAAGTAAGCGTGGTTTAAGCCTGATTTCTATATTTTCTGGAATTGTGCTTTCTGGCTAGAAATTCCAAATGTACATAAGGTGGTAGAATTCGACAAAGAAATTTCGGACATATACCAATTTGCTCTAAGGTTCGGCCACCCATGACCATTCACACCATTTATGATTTGTATTTCATTCTCAAACCCAATATTGTCTATCAAATTTGAGCAAATCATATTGTATTGTTAATATATATCGTTTCATGCCCTCTTTTTATTGAATTTTGTATTTTACCGTTATATCAGAGGCAAGGCGAATTCATACAAGGTGTAGTTACTATAGCAGCCGATGTTACTTTATTTATTCACCTACATGTATTTTGGTTTCGCTTTTGCGTGTGAGCTTTAAAAAGCCGTATAAGCAAAAACAAAATGTATGCCAATTTTGATAACTCTTACGGAAATCCAAAAACAAAATATATGTAGTTGTACTTACAACACCACCTTATATGGATTCGCATTGATGAGTGGTGAACATGATTTTTGTACGAATTTTACAATTTTCGAAATATTACTTATTGACCTGAAATGCAATGTGTACACCAAATTGGGTGATCCGCATGAATTCTGAAGAAAAATAAATTAAATAAATAAGATCCTGTTTTTCGGAAAGATGTAAACAGAAAACACTTTCCAGAAACAAAAGAAGCAGAATAAAAATATCAGAAAGCATTTTTCAGAAGCAGAATAAATCAGACTGAAAAATTCAGAAAACATAGCTGACGATATATTTTTTTGACTGTTAATGTTTGTTCCAAGGCGAATTTGTAGAAGGTGATGGCATAAGAGCAGCTGATTTGATTTTTTTTATTCACCTACATGTATTTTGTTTTTGCTTTTGCGTATGAGCTTTCAAAAGCCGTAAAAGCAAAAACAAAATGTATTTAAATTTTGACCACTCTTACGCAGAAACAAAAACAAAATACATAGGAATTGTGTAGTTATATTTATAACACCGCCTTGTATGGATTCGCCTTGGTTTGTTCCTTTTTATTTGATTTATAAAAGTAAATAATTTACGATGAGGCCCAAAAGCAGTTTGTTTACCATTGTGCCAATCTTCAATCAAATTTTATTACGAAAATTAGCAATTTTTATATTGTATTCGCTGCCCTCATTATTCGGTGTACATACCTCCAAATGTGTTTGACAAAGTGAAAAAAAAAAACAATATTTAATTTTAGGCAAATTCGTAAGTTAAAATTGAGGAAGGAATTTGACGGCAGACAAAAAATTTAATTTTTCGCAAAGTTGCGCTGGTGGAGGGAACCACCACATTCGGAGGAGTTGGTGGTACAGTTTTTGAAATAAATTTATTTGCTCGAAAGTGGATGGTTTCACGACTATCACCAAAATTTTTGTATTCCGTGTATTTGTTTATACTTGAATATAGTGTTTTTTTTTTTTTGATTTTAGAAAATTACCGCTACACGAGAGGTGGGCGTAGTTTTGGTCCGAGGTTTACAATTTTTGGAATTTTGCTTATTGGCTTCAAATGTCATCTGTTTGGTAGAGTTTTGGTGGGATGGTTTTTTATTTTTTATTTTTTTATTTTTATTTATTTATGAACACATTTTTCTTACAGACTACTAACAGAAGGTAAGGTAACTAACAGCTAAGATTATAAAAACTTAGAATATTGTGTTTAGAGCACTAGAAAATACATTTTTAGCAAGTGAAAAATCAAGTTGGATAGAACTCGATATTAAATTAAATTCAATTAGGACTCGAGCAAGGAATGCATTACGCGAATATAATGTTTTACAAATATCCCCATACAAAGGTAAAAAAACTACGAAGATTGCGATGTGGTATGTTGAAATTAATTCTTTCCAAAAGAAAGGAGTAGTCAACGTCACCATAGATGATATTAAAAGTAAAAGCAAGCGAGAGTACTGATCTTCTTGTTTCTAAAGACTTTAGGTTTATCAAAAGCAAACGAGATTTATATGAGGGAATAGGGTTATAAAAACTCAACGAACGACAAGCATATTGCTGAAAAATTTTTTAAACGCGTTCAATCCTATTTTTAGGTATAATTTTGATGACTTGGCCTCCAAATGAAAGAAGCGTATTCCAAATACCAATATGGTACCAATACCAAATACCGTATGTAATAACTTAAGAGTATAAGGGTCGGAAAATTGTGAACTATTTCGCCTCACAACCCCTAAAACCGAGTAAGACTTCGACATATAACGATTAATATGTTTATTAAGAGAAAAATTACTCGAAAAAATTATGCCAAGATCTTCAATTTCGTCCAAACTTTTTAACAAAGAATGAGAAATATTATAAGCCGTCGGCAAGATATAAAGAGTTTTTGAATAAGTGACTTTAAAGCACTTTTTCATGTTTAAATGATGCAAGTTGTCAATGTGATTTTGCAGCTTACACGCATCGTACGGCTTCTCAATTTTCGAAAATAATTTTAAATCATCAGCGTAGAGCAAAAATTTAGCAAATCTAAAGCAGTTACTTATATTATTTATGAACAAAACAAATACGTAATGGGCCTAGTATACTCCCTTGGGGAACCCAAAAGGAGGTAAAGAAAGACTCTGATGAAATACCGTCAACCGCACAATTTCTCCTATACAAATAGGATTCTATCCATTTAAAAAAAACTGAATGAAAACCCATAGAGGACAGCTTATAAAACAACAAAGAATGTGAAAGTTTATCAAAAGCATAAGCGAAATCTGTGATCTGTGTGGACACAGTCAACCTTCATACCTTAGATATATTTGATATATATTTATTTTTTGTATGCGATGCAGCCCCATCTTTCATATTAAATTTGAGCAAATAGTGTTCAATGCTAATTCAAATGTCGCTTTTTTTTTAAGACAGCAACGGTTTAATCAATTTCGCTATTAGTTCTAAGAATTGGGATAAATACATGGTAAATATATACAGTTGTTAGATGCACTTTGGATATAGTTTTGCTTTATATTTCCCTGCTGGAAATTCGCAGAGAGTGAACAGGATGAGAATCATTGACACTTCGGCAATGCTACCAAAACAATAAAAAACAAAGGAATAGAGAAGGTAAGCAGGTCATATGTAACTAGCGCCCAAAAAAGGCACCTGTTCGAAAAATAACTAATGAATTTCCCAGCAGGTAACACCTTTTTTAGGAACCTCTCAATGGGCACTCTACTCTAAATATATGTAAGTAGTAAATATGTTTTCAAACCGCTGCTGCTGCTGCTGCAACAAGTGCAGTGCATTGCATTGCATTGAATGGCTGGCTGTCTATGGCGATAAAGTGCAATTAAGTTGTTAGTTCGCTTGCCAGTTTATCTGAGATGGAATAAAAAGGTAAATACGTGCAACGAAATAGCGTGAATTAAAGTGTAGGCAAAATCATAAATTTATGTTTTTAGTAAACTGCAGCAAAATGCAAATCAGCGAACGAGCCAGCCGCCAAGTAAACAGGCAAGTTAGACTGCCTGCCTGCCACTTGTCGATTTTACCTTTTTATTGTTTAAATCGTATGCAACATACATACATACATACCAAACTACAAGTACCTAGTATGTGTAAGTACTTATTTGTGTTTTTTTGTTTTTGTTTTTATTGTTTTTATTGTTTTTTTTTTTGTTTTTTTTTTTTTGTATTCACACGCGGTTCGGTTTCATAAACATAAGTGGTCCGCAAGAGGCTGCGCAATGCAATAGTCGTGCCAGATTGCATCAATTAAATAAATATTTTTTGATGTTGGATGAAATTTCATTTGAATTTCGTTTCGTTTCGTTTCGCTGTATGGAAAATTTATTCGAAAATATTTGCATAAAATGAGATAAATGGTAAAAAAGCAATAAATTTTGTAATAAATAATGCAGATAAGTTTAACTATATAAAAAGATATTTACACATAACATTGGCCATATTATTCATGACTTTAAAATAGTTGATAAATTTATTTATTGTGTAATAATTATGCATTACCTTAGCTAAAATTTTTTTCCTACATTGAACTGGCTTACAAAATCTGTGTTCTACTACCCTGATGGGAAAGCCACTTAACAGGCTGGTTAATGCGAGATGTACATAAGTGTGCTATCGAAAAATGCCAAAATGGATCATATACTTATATACAGTAGAAGTCCATTAGTCCAGAATCCAACAGTCCGGAATGCCCGATAGTCCGGCATCGCTCCAGAAAATTGTAAAAATTTTGGTTTTCTCCAAAAGTGCGTCTTTAAAGCAAACAAAAACGCTCGAGAGCTATTCGGGGTAATTCGGGTTCATCCGGAAGCGCTCGGTATTGTTCGGTAACAATTAGCGGCCGGCTGGTCTCAGGTGTCACAACAAATTTAGGTGCAGTGCAGCTCCGTTAATCAATCACGAAGCGTCATTACCAACATTGTAGTAAACCCTCAGCCTACTCAAAATCTTGAAGATAGTGACTCAGATGCCGAAACGGAAGAAAAGGAAAAAATCAGCTGTGCAGAAGCTGCAGAATCACTAAATAAGTTTATCTCTTTTGCTGAGGCTAGTACTGGCTACAGTGCTTCAGAAATTATTGATTTCCATATCATTAGAAATAAATTTTATACTTAACGCGAAAAGTCAAGAAAAAAAAATACCTTGGTGACTTTTTTAAATCTAAGTGGAATATGTTTTACAGTGCGTGTACATACGTTATATGAAATGTAAAATAAACTTTGTTGTATGTATTTGCATACTGTTTTTTTGTAGTTTAATTATTAACTTAATTGTTCTTATAATTACCGCCCAATAGGGCGGAATTTTCGGTAATCCGGCACCGAGCATGTCCCGAACGTGCCGGATTATCCGACTTCTACTGTAATATTATTTATTACGAAGGCGAATCCATACAAGGTGGGTTTATAAGTACAACTACAAAATTCCCATGTATTTTATTTTTGCTTTTGCGTAAGAGTTGTCAAAATTTACGTACATTTTGTTTTTGCTTTTATGGCTTTTGAAAGTTCATACGCAAGGCGAATTCATACGTTTTTTCTTGCTATCACCTTGTATGAATTCGCCTTGGTTCATACGCAAAAGCAAACACAAAATACATGTAGGTGAATAAAAAAAAAATCAAATTGGCTGCTGTCATAACTTCACCTTATATGAATTCGCTTTGTTTATTACGAAGTATCGAAATATCAAAATATCTGCCCAAAGTAACAAAATTGCTTTCGATTAAAGGATTTGCATATTTCTTAGGAATTGCCTAAGAAAACATGGCCGTCCAGCGGGTATACAAAATAAAGTGCTTTCAGAAAATATGAAATCATCAGAGTGGATAAACCGAAGCCCTGAGAAAGTGATTGAGAACATAGCACGCAGGGCATTCAAAGATACTGCTTATAAAGCTCACGATTCAATGCCAGTTTGGGTAAGGAAAGGGTCTATAGTCACACTGTCGGAAAATTCAGTCGGATCGACTTTGCCAGTGCTCGAAACATTGTAGTCTATACCACAAGAAAATGCAATAAGCCACGTGGCTGTCTCCAGATCGAAAAACGCGAAACCAAATCGATCACATTGCTATAGACCGATCGACTCGGATCATTATATTGTCGCAAAACGTGCGTATAAACACACAAGAAAAACGCCACGTCGGACAGCTGCAATCGCGAAAGATAGCTACTAACTTCGCCACTCCACTCGCGCACTAAGAGCACTTCTCAACAAACCGGAGTTCGCGAGTATTGGGAGCACATTTCTCAATCACTACGTACCGCCGCTGAGTAAAGCCTTGGCTTTCAGCGACCCCAAAGAAACAACTGGTACGATGAGGGATGCCGTGCTGCTACAGAAAGTAAAGATGCTACCTACAGTGCCACGCTGTGATCGGGCACAACGCGAGCTATGGGAGTATGGGAACCCTAACGGGAGTTGAGAAAAGGAAGAGAGACGTATTGTTCGCAAAATGAAGGGAGAGGCTGCTTACGGAAGGTTTTAAGACCGAGGTAAATTCCCATAAGAACAAGAACGGCGACCTGGTGACTGATGTTCAAAGCACACTCAAATTGTGAAGGGAATATTTATCCACTTTGCTAAGAGGTGTCTCCCGAAACCCAAATCGCTGATGTTGACATTAACATCCCGTCACCCGACATCGATGAAATTCAAGTATGGTGGCGAAGAGTTGGTTCATGTACTTCGTACTTCCTCATGAAGCGCATCGGAAACTACCACTTATGTAGGCTGAATACAACCGTGCTCTTTATAGCACCCATATTTGATCCGCCGAAATTTAACTTCAGATTCCCAATCAGCAATCCCGAAAACCCCCCGGTAAAAAGTTGCAAAGCATTCAGATAAGATAAGCTAAGATCTTTGCCCACTTTTTAACATATGCTGGCCCATTGTACACTGATTTAGTTAACAAAATTGAAACCCAAAACAAACTGTAATAATTCGTCTGATTCATTTCGGAAGCTCTTTTCTTTTCGGCACTATTTATAAAAGATCAGCAAAAGAACAGTTTATGATTTTGCAGTTTATTCTAGATGGAAAGATATAAATATAGAGCTCTGCACTTCGACCTCTGCTCCTTACACAGTACCACATCTAGCTCCAACTCTTTAAGATAGTGGTTGGTAGCAGCGAGCATACGAGTTCCCTCTCTGGGCTATGTGAGGCAAGATAATTCTGCCTCTTATCTAGATAGCGTCATAATCAAAACAACTGGTGCGTGGGGATCTCCGGGGCCAAGTCGCAGAAGCGACTACAATGACCTGTAAGAAAGCTTTTAAGTGTCTTCGAACAGTTCTTTGATCCTGGCTTAGTTTTTCTTCAAGTTTGGGAACTGAAGAGGCGTCGGTGTGGATTTTTCTATACTCCTATTTTTTATTAGATATATATGTACATATGTGGAGCGAAAAATGGAGAATTACATTCTTTTAAAATCGCTATGCCGTTTTTCAGTCAACTTTAACTAACCAGCTCGCGAGGCCGACCATAATCGAGTTCTTCACAAAGCTACGATCAGCAATGCACACGAAAGCGTCGTTTGGCAGCCGCACTCATTATCTGCGTGATTTCAATGAAAACAATAATTCTTCGCGTTCGGTTCTACAAATTTAAACCGACCTTAAACCCTCACTGAAAAACAACTCTGTAGTTTAAACTTAGTTTAAATTTAAACCGAGTTTAAGTAACCCGAAGTGTACTAAGTTTAAACTTACTCTGAGAAAAAAATTACTTTATCATTAATTGCGAAAACTAGATGACTTTTTACCAGCTATTTTGTAGTGATTTCAAATAAAAACCCATTTTTATCACACATTTTTAGTTAGTTGGCAAATCATGCAGAAGAATCCAAAAACGTCAGCTGTCAAAAGTTTGACGTTCGCTCATCAAATCACAACAATAAAACATTCAGGCAGTGGTTCTTAACCTTTTTGGCTCGCGAACCAAAGAACGAATATATTTGAAGTACGCGAAATTTACAGCAAAATAATTAGTGACTACACTGGTGTTGTATTTTTGAGCTAATATCATGTATACGTGGACTTATGTTACAGGCTTCCCAGATAATTGTGCCCAAAATTTTGTGAAATTCGTCGTGCAAATCTCTCTTTTAAAACTACATCACCTTGCATTTCGAGCAATTCTTCTTGTAATCCAGCTGAATCGTTTTCAACGCCCATTACATCTACTTCAAATGGATTTCTTACCCAACTGTATTTCACGATATGGACATTTTGTGGAATATATCTTTGCATTTCGTTTTCAAGTTTTGTCAAATGTTTTAAAAAAATAGTCATGGTCACCACGAAAATACGGTTGCCATTAAGATTAAGATCTTCCCAAAAAACAAGTTTAATGTTGGAAACGCTGCCAATTGACATTGGCAATTTTATTTTTTCAAAATTTTATTTTGTTTTTAAAAACAGTAATTTTTTCATAAATGCCTACTACAGTGCGATTTTGGCCTTGCATTTCTGTGTTCAACTGATTCAAGTGGTGGAAAATATCACCTAAATATGCCAATTTAGCCATCCATTTGTTGTCACTGAAGCGACACGAATATGTCTTTTATCTGTCAAAAATATTTCTATTTCTGTTTTAAGAGAAAGAACTCTAGCTAGAATCTTTCCGCGGGATAGCCAGCGGATATCCGAATGGTATAATAAATTCTGGTGATCTGAACCCATTTCTTCGCACATCAGTCGAAATATCCGAGAGTTCATAGCGCGTGCCTTTATGAAATTTATAATTTGTATTACGTCCTTTAACACCTGATGTAGATCTGGCTGCATATCACGTGTAGCCAAGTTTCCTCGATGTAAAAAGCAGTGTATTAAAACAACGTCTGGATTTCGTTCCTTGACTTTGGCACAAAACCCGATGCGATTCCCTAACATTACCGGTGCTCCATCTGTACAGACTGCGAGTCAATTGTCCCACAGTAATTGGTGTTCCACAAATAACTTGTCATGCGCTTTGCTTGTGTTTCTTTTTCTTTCCAAAACAAAATAAAAATATTCGCAATTAAAAACGTGAAGTTTTACCACTTCTTTAAAGTCGTTTGGAGGATTTCCGCGACCCAATCCAATACCTCTCGCGACCCGAATTTGGGTCGCGACCCGTGGTTAAGAATCGCTGCGCTAAGGCATATCGGAATCGTGCTCTACAGAAAATTTTACTTTATTAATAATAATAACTACAGTAATTTAAGAAATAAGAATTTTTAAGAAATATTTGTATAAATAAATAGTGTAGCTTGACTTGATTATATCAAATGTATTGTTTCGATCTTTAATTTACTTTAAAACAGGGAGCACATAAATAGGTAGATGTGATAATAGGTAAATAGCCTTATTTCGAATAAAAATAGTTAATAAAAAATTAGTTTACCTTTAGTACATAGGTAGCTACCAAAGGCTAATTTGTGTCAAATAATAATTAGATAGTAGTTAGCTGACAACTAATGCAGAGGTAACCAGGACTGACTTTTTTTCGACCACCGCCATACAAATATAGTTGGCTTTTCTCAAAGAAAGCATACAATTAATAGTCCGCACTAGTATTGCCAAAAAACAGATTAAAGTTAGGCTTAAACTACCTTCACTTTCGGCAGGGTGGTTTTAATGGCTGGCAGGTGAATTTACATTCCCCGTAACTAGTTAAAGAAGCGAAGGGCAAATTAGACATTTGAAAGCAATCCATTCTAGAATATCCCCAAAAGCGATTCCAGATTTTTTGTTGAAATGAAAGAGGAACCGCTTACAAATTTTCATACGATTCTACATTAGTTTCTGTGGTAATATTGGTTATTGCTGGAATGCCTCTACTTTTAGCCATGAACCACCACTCAAGGCCATTCAGGCGTTCGTGAACTTGAAAACAAGAACTTTCCTTTGGGAGGCCCCTAAAATCGTTCCATCCTTGTAACAATCAGAGACTAATATTGCTCTGCTCTGAGATTAGAATATTTTAAAGCCTTTCACGGGGTGCGTCACACACTTCGTCCGCCGGTGCAGCGTTCCCTTTCTCTATGCCAACACACTGGGGACGGTGGTGATTGCTCCATAACACCTGCTGCTCTAGCTGTAATTTACCAGGAACAAGAGAACTGATGGGCCATTTCCTCTGCAGCTGCTCGGCATTCTGAGACTTCTATGTAAATCATACTTTCGCGGTTTAAAGGAGCTGCATATTATGAATACCATCAAAAATATGTAGGTAAGGAAAAGCAACACAAGAAATTTTTCAAACTTTTCACCATACTTTTCTTGTGTTTGTTTATTCGCTCATAAATATTATTATCGGCGGAATCTTGACTTCCGCTTGACTATGGTGAGCAATACAGCCAGACACATTACTACGAGTATTAAATACAATCAAGCTGATTGCTAGCTGATGCGGTTTGTCTGGCAATTAGATTTTTATGACTTTTTATATGGCACCTCAATGCAACCAATGCCATGGCTTGATCTTTTCAGCACTCCAGCACTCTTCGCGGCCACTCCAGCAACAGTTTGTTGATTTGGGATAATGTGGCAATTACATACATGGCTTGTGGCTGATGTCACCTTCATCCGCAGGAAGTGTCGCATGTGGCATGTTATGCATGCGTCGTGCGTTGTGCATTGTGGCACACATGACTCCGATGGCAGCGCGGTGCAATTCGCAACAATTCGGTGAAAGGATTTCTGCGGCAGACTGGTTGTATTAGATTGCTGTACATGTTGCGTGCCGCTCGTTTGACGCGCATGTTCAAGAATCAAAATTAATAATCGTCATGTGCAAAGTTGCAGCTTAGTCACAATGAAAATCAATTTGAGAAAATTATCACGTTCGATCGATATCGTCAGGTGACGCCAGAAGACGAAAAACATTGTCGCTTTGCGTTTCTTACTACATAATGGACGAGTAGAGTTTTTATAAGTAGATAATAGTAAACATATACATACAAATGCAATAAGGAAGTGACGGGGTTGCTTGTGAGAATTTCAATTGGCAGTAATGCATTTAAGAAAAACTCAAGTACGTGTATAAGCATTAAGGTGGATCCCATTTTGGTTCAACTCAGGGTTATTCAATGCACTCTAATGAGTGTAAAAGTTCACTATAAATTAAAAAAAAAATTCTCGCAAATATCATAATTTGTGCTACACTATCAGAAGATAGGCCAAATATCAAGCTTTGGTATAAGTGCCAAATTAATTATAAATCGAATTTTGCGCAAATTATCATAAATATTATCATTCTCATTCTCAAAAAAAATTTTTTTTTAGTATATTAATTGCCATTCTCAGTACGAATTACAAGATATTATCGACAAAGAATTACCAAATAAAAAATACTTGTTGTATGGAATAAATTCAGTTAATAATTTGGAAAATTTTAATGACTTTCATTTATATAAATATAAAAAAGCAGAAATTATTATGCTTTAAACGAGCCACGCCTATTTAAAAAACAAAATTATTTTTAGGAAAATCTAGCAATGATCTTATTAAATTATTTTTATAAATATTGTTTAATAAAATATCGATTATTTGGATTTCTTGTTAATTACCGTTATTTAAGAGAATCGCGTTGATTTTCCCCCGAATTCTATATTTTTCGAAATTCTGCTTAATAAGTTAGAATGTTAAAAGCATACCAAATTTTAAAAACTTTCGAAGGTATACCTGGTCGCTCTAAAGTGGATGGTGTCACGCCCATTTCCAAACTTTTTCAAACCACATTTTTTTCACCAACGCAGTCATATACATCAAAGTTGAGTAAATTACTTTCATAGTTACTAAAATATCGAAACTTTTTTTTTTTTTTTTGTAAATTACCCTCTTATAGGACGTGAAGGGTAATTTTCGAAATTGTGTTTTCTGATTAAAAATGGAAATTGTGCACGGAATTTTGTAGAGTTTGACAAACATTTTGATCGCAGGCATTTCATGGGCAACCCCAGTCTTCATATCAAGTTTGAGCATGGTGAAAAGAATAGAGAATATTTTGACAGAATTTCTACGTCACAACATATTTTGTTTACAAAAACTGTGTACGTATGTATACTCAGACTCTGGTGTACTATTTCCAAAATGTTTGACAATTACACCAGTACGAGGGTTGCCTTTTATATTTTGCGACTTCGCAACACTACATGTGATTAGCTGTAATTAGATATTTTTATCGTAAAGTTTGGTATTTTTTGGCACAAACTTGCATACAACGTTTTCACTTACGAGTTTTATTTGTGTTTATTTATAGTGAGTTTAAAAATTCATATTGCCTAAAAATGGAATTAACCCGTGAACATTTTCGTTCGATGATTAACTACGATTTTCGACGTGGATTATCGAGACAGGAGTGCATAAATCAACTTAATTCTGCTCTTGGTGTTGAATCATCACACTTAGCCACTGTGAAACGATGGTACAACGAGTTCCTACGTGGCCGCCAATCTTTGCCGGACGAATTTCGTGAAGGTCGTCCAAAAACGGTGGTTGCGCCAGAAACAGTCGATGCTGTGCGTCAATACAAGATCGTCATGTGACGTATGGCGAGATAGAGGCCATTAGTGGCCATTAGGGGGACCAACATACATTCAATATTGCATGAACATTTGGTCGTAAAGAAGATTTGTTCTCGTTGGATACCGCACAATTTGACAATTGCCCAAAAAAGGACTCGTGTCGATTGGTGTAAAGAAATGTTGAAGAAATTTAGCCGCGGTAGATCAAAGCACGTCTATGACATCGTAACAGGTGACGAATCTTGGATCTATGCATATGAGCCGGAAACAAAGCAGCAATCGACTGTATGGGTGTTCCAAGACGAGCCTAATCCAACAAAAGTTGTTCGCGCAAGAAGCACCTCAAAGCAAATGGTCGCCTGTTTTTTCGGAAAATCTGGTCATGTCGCAACTGTTCCACTAGATAAACTTAAAACGGTCAATTCCATTTGTTTGCCAAAAGTTTTTGGAGAATTAAAGAAAACCAACCGCCGAAGACAAATCATTCTTCACCAAGACAATGCGAGCTCTCACGTATCGAGTCACACAAGAGAGTTTTTGAGGACTCAAAAGGTCGAATTGATGCGTCATCCGCCTTACAGCCCTGATTTGGCACCTAATGATTTCTTTTTATTCTCGAACAACAAACAAAAAAAAAGCGAGGTCAACGTTTATTAATGCCTGAAGGAGCTGCAGAAGCCTTCAAACAGCTCGTTTTAGAGGTATCCTCTTCTGAGTGGCAAAAGTGGTTCAAGCGAATGCAGAAGTGTATTGATTTGGATGGAGAATATTTTGAAAAACAATAAAACTATTTTCCTTAATATTTGGCTGTGTTTTCATTATTAGGCGCAAAATATGAAAGGCAACTCTCGTAAATCTGGTGTGACGTCAAAGTCAAGTTACTCTCAAAACTTCAGATCAATCAGCACAATCTTGTATTCAATCATACTTGAGGTTTGAGCAAATTGTCTTGTATCTTCTTACTTAAATATCGTTTTTTTTGTTAATTTTTGAAAATTACCGTTATATGAGAGTGAACGTGGGTTTTGTTCGATTTATGTTATATTCAAAAGTGGTCTTAGCGAGTTGATATCCAAAGTTTATACCAAATTTGGTAGAGTTCGTTGAAGTAAGTAGATTTGGAGATATAACTATTTGATTTAAAGTTTGCGGTACAATGGTCATTTAACAAATTTTGTTTTAGCCCTCGTCTTTATCTGTTTCTTCGCACCACATCTGTGTATATAATTCAGGTAATTTGCCTTTTATAATTACGGAAATATCGAATATTTTGATTTTTGTAAATTGCCGTTATATGAGAGGTGAGCGTCGAAATCTAAAGAGTGTATTGAATTAAGTAGAGTTTTCTCAGGAATTTTCAGAGATATACCTATTGGGTTTATTTAAGGCGGTGTCACACTGACCTCTACAATTTTTGTCAGCTCTTTCTATTTCTCATCAACCCAATCATGTGTGTACAATTTGAGTAAATTGACTTTAATAGTTACTGAAATATCAAATTTGTATTTATTCTTGTTAACTTATGGCGGGTTTTTTTTGGTTTTTTGGAAATTACCGTTATATTAAAAAATGGGCGTGGCTATTGTTCGATTTTCATAATTTTCGAAATTATCGGCCAAGTTCTGAAAATCAAACGATTTGAAATCATCCGATTCTTCAAACATATTTAATTATATCTTTTGAAATTAGTGATTATTTTAAATAAGAACAATAAACTAGGCATCTGTTATGTAATATAAATAACTTCAGTGCCAAAACTTTAAGTATTTTGGCTAAAAATCTTAAAAAAGGATTTTCCAAATCGAATCGATTTCAAATTCTTCGAATTCCGGAGCATGCCTGTATGAAATTGAGTGGTCTAAAGTGGGCCAATTTTTCCAAAAAAAAAAAGTACTGCCCAGTATTCCCTTCTCCAGTCGAATTATGTATATCAAATTTGATCAAATAATCTTTTAAACTTACTGAAATATCGCATTATTTTTTGATTTTCAAAAAAACACGGCAATCTGGGTCGAATATCTCAATATTCGTTGTCCGATGCACGGCCGGACGGACGGACGAACGGATATACCGGCATGGCTTAATAGATTTCGATTTTCATTCTAGACAATAATACAAATTTATCTTTGCTTCGTATATTTACTTCACAGAATACCAAGTCACGCGGACATGCCAATGCACGGGATAGTAGATTTTCGAATACAATAAAAATAAGGCTGATCTTGGATTAGGCTGCAAAGAGTACCGATTAAAAGGGACGCCGATTTATTCTACAATTACAATAAAATACCCTGCATTGCGTAACTCTCAGTTAGACTTTTCACGACTATTTAGGAATCCTTAAAATGCAGATTGGAAAAAAGCCGCACCAAGGTTATCACACGTTACTGTGCCAGTTAAATAATGAGACTTTCGAAAAAAAATATTTGGACCGATGGATTTAAATTTTGTATGCCCGTTTGATGTCACGATTTTTTCTTGTATTTCGAGTGTATTTTATACCTTTTTTTGAAAGAAATTGTAGCACCAAGGTTATCACACGTTACTGTGCCAGTTAAATAATGAGACTTTCGAAAAAAAATATTTGGACCGATGGATTTAAATTTTGTATGCCCGTTTGATGTCACGATTTTTTCTTGTATTTCGAGTGTATTTTATACCGTATTTTGAAAGAAATAGTAGCTGTCTGGCCACATTGCTTTTCGTTCGGTTTTCTTGTTTGACAGACTACTGTATTTCGTTCGTTTTTCCTGAACAGCTGTTTGCATTTTGACAGATGACCATTTAATTTTTTATTTTATCCGAACAAAACTGTTTTAGACAGCGTGGTATTAAACGGGCAATACGGGATAACGTATAATTTACTTGTATTTTCTTAATCAATTTTTAAATGATGGTATACTTATTTACATTATTTCTGATCCAAAAAATTGAGATACGAAAATAATGATAGTAGGGCTACAATGTGCTTATGATTGACATTATAAACTTTGGTAAATATTAAGACCCGGTTATGCAAGTCCTAGACTCGACTTTACATTAAAATTGTATATTTGACAAATGAACGGCGCGTGTGTTGATTTATCCAAAGAAAAAAAAACAACATCACTTAGAAACTTAGATGGCTATCGATTTTCGATTTCTTAGTTAACTGGAAGCCAAGGCTAGAATCATGCTGAGACCTTATTTTTTCATACATTTTGAATAAAATTTCTCCAAATATGCAATATAAAATAGATTTTTGGCGTAGAATACGTCTTACCTTACGGTATGGGCACCAATGTCAGGTTTTTATTGTTGTAATCTCTATTTCTTTAATTATAAGGAAACGGCTCGATTAATTTTTTTTTTTTTTTGTAGTCAAATGAAGATGTTAGCTTTCGTTTGACATACATTTCATGTTGGTTGATATCTTCCTAATATTTAAATTTCTCAAATGAAAATTGTATAAACACATGCACACAAATATGTGTGTGGTGTTTGGTTGAGTGTTTGCTGTTGGGCGATTTAAATGTACTCGTGCAGCCCTTTCTTTGTATTGCATAATTTTAGGCGGGCAAGTTAAAGTAGAGTAAAAGAAGAGAAAATGCTGCCAAGCACTGCAAAAAAAATAATAAAATTGATTCGCGTATGTTATTTATCATTTATCTTTACTATTGATAACAGCCATTGACTTCGTTTTTGCGAGAAATTTAATTGATAATTTAAAAACATTTTTATCCTATTTTTCCTATCATAAGCTTATGTATATCATCCAAAGTAACTATCAAATAAAGAAATTCATTTGCTTATATTATTTATCATTTATTGTTACATATGTTTTCTGTCTTATCGGATGGCGTATTCTACGTTAAACTTAATGGCCGTGTCTCTGACACAGCCTGCTTCTTTTTTTCTGCGTCAATGAAATTCATAGGCAAACAAAAAACAACTTTTTCAGAGTCATCGTTTCTAAGTATCTATGTAAGGAAAGCCAAGTTAAAGTATTGGGTATTTAAGTATTAATTGGGTTGATTTAGAAAAAAAGGTTTATCTGTGTTGTGTTGTTTCAAATTATTTTGAAAATATTCACACCAGATGTTTTCTGTATATATTCAAATACTTCAATTTTTATAAATATTTAATATCAAAATAAATATTTCCGATTCTAAATTAAAAATCAAATTCAATATGTATAATTACATATATATAATAGAGCTCATGTAAATCGACTGGTCGACTAATCGATTGATTGATTAGCAAAAGTTGTTCAAAAAAAAATAGCCGATTTCACCTAATCGACTAACCATTTCCTTTCGACTTTTTCGACTAGCCGCCCATACACAACTAGTCATTTTCATTTTCGTTCCGTTTATTTTCGATTTTTCGACATTCAAAACATATTTGTGCTTTATGTGCTTTTTGGCAAAACGCTTTCTTAACTAGATAGAATAAAGTTTTTATGAATTTATTTTTAGTAACTGTCACTATTTGACTATTTAGGTTAGGCTACTCGATGGTGAGTGGCTCGAAAGTCAACGGTTAATTGAATTGTTGCTATTCGACTATCAACCATAAAAAAAGTTGCTAGTCGACTAGTCGGCAAGTGGATTTTTAACAAATATATAACAGATATATACCTATGCAATTTAAATCTGAACGTAAAAGTAAAAGGTAAATTTCAAGTAGCTAAAAATGTGTGGTGATAACATTTTTTTTTGCTAACGTTGTCCCGCATTGTCTTCTAGAGAATTTTTGAAAGTTGGATGCAAAAAAAAAATGCTATCACTATCGGCAATAAAATTATTATAAACCTATGGCAAATTTTTGGCTACTTCCAACTTACTCTTTGTTCTAAACGAATTTAGTGGACTATAAAAATGCGTACCTGAAATGCGTCTCCTTGAAGTTCTGAATAAACAGTTTATTGTTGTTGTAAAATTTTGTTGAACTTTCCTATTTTTTCTACAAAGCTTTTACTCTGGTTTAAGTAGATGGTGTTTGTTAAATAATGAGCTAGACTTTTATAAAAAAAATAACAAACATAAAACAAACAACAGAAGAATAACAAATGAAATTACAGTATTTTTGTATTTTTTTTTAAATTTAATTTCATTAGCTTCGACTAAGCCACGTTCGCTTACTTTTTGGACACTAGTTTTTGCCCATCTTAAATCGTTTTAGACCATAGCTATCCACTTAGCTAGGAGCGCACACATTTACACCGACTACAATAAGTCCAGACTGAATCAAGAAGGCTTGGTTACCTGCCAGGAAGGAGTACTAATACTTGCGTATATATATGTATATATATCTATGTATACCTACATATACATATGTACAGCAATTAGGTTTGTGTTCGCAAATGAAAATGAAAGTTTCACTTTCCGTTCCAGGAATTTTTGCATTAGTCAGCACAGCGGGCGGCCTCATTCGCTTCGGCTTCGATGTCACTGTCACTTCCATGGCGCTGCTGTTGGTCATCCGTGCGACAAAAACTTTAGGTTCATACCACAAAAAAAAAAAATAACTAAAAAAAAAGTACTACAATGTCTTCACATTTTTCGAAGTGACATTTTCGCTTTTATTTGGCTTCCTGCAGGCGACTTTTTCTTCATGCAACTCCGCATTTGGCTTTACCTCCCTTTTTCGCCTTCTCATTGCACTCATTGCACGACTTCTTAATTTTATGCTGTTTATTTTGCAAGTATTTTTTGCTTTGAAATCTAAACTGGCTTTTACGTTTTCTTCGATGTCATTTTCGCCGACTTTGTAGTAAACAATGAAAATTAAAAAAATGCAATAGTAATCCACCTTTTATCCCACACCTGGTAAACGTTTATCGAGTTTTTCTCTTTTCATCGCTTCACTTTAATACTCTTTTTGTTCTTTTTTTGTGAGAAAGTGTGGTGTTCTATGCTAGTGCATAGCCACTGTCCAACATACTCGTATCGCCAGTGGTACGGTGGGATGTTCTGGGTGACTTGAAGGAATCCATATTTGGCCAAATGTTACACTTGGTATTTGTCGCGACAATTTATGTTAACGACATTTTCGGGTGAAAGACTTCTGAGACATTTCGCGTGTGATTTTGACATTAACTTATGTTGACATAGCATTATTTTCATAAGCTTTCCTTCCATTGCGACGAGATTAACATGTATTCCCACTATAATTTACTTTCACTATATTTGCGTGCGCAGGCCAAACATATTTACATATCTGAACTAAATTTAGCATGTAGGCGAAAATATTGTGTATACACTTAAATACAAACAAACATATTTTATATTTTTGAGCCGAAAAGTCCCCCATAATTTAAATTGTTTTCGGCAAAAGTTATAATTATTTTCAATTTTTTAAGTATCCTTTACGTACTACGAAAGTTTCAAATGTATATAATTTTCTCTAAAGTTTTAACAAACGTTTCACTTATCTAGGACTACCGTCCGCTTATAGGTTTAACAGTGTTTTTCTAAAGTTCCCAGTTGGTGCATATGATTTACTTCAATTTTCTTTAGAGTGTTGATATTAATGAACGAACGTCTGAATGCCCTAATCCGCATTAGAGCGATATTTTTTAACACTTCGTTAATTTGCGCTCACCCCCCTACGGGTGAGAAGAACATCGTGACCAAAGATCGCTTCTATGAGAGCCTTGAGCGCAACATTATAAAGAGAAGGGACCTTTGGTCCCACAGTCCGCTAATGGACTGAGACTGATCGACTTCGCCGGGCCGGAAACATGGTAGTATGTAGTACCAGGTTCAAGCATAAAAGGATACATTAAGCTGCATTGTTATCTGCTGATGGAAAAACACGACATCAAATTGGTCATGTTGTGATAGAGAGAAGGCATGTTTCCAGTGTCTTAGACGTGCGCACTATTCGAGGAGCTAACATCGACTCAGATCATCATCTTGTCGTAGCCAAGATTCGCACGCGCCTCTGTGCAGCAAAAAGCGCGCGCGCTCAGTGACACGAGTAAAGTTTGACGTCCAAAAGCTGCAATCACATCAGGTAGTCGACCACTTCACTAGTCGAGTTACACTCCAGCTCTCTGAGAGCAATGAGATATCCACGCGCAATGGGACCACATTTCTCGCTCATTACGTACTGCCGCTGAGGAGGTCATTGGTTTCTGGCGAGCCCGAAAGCACGACTGGTACGAAAAGGAATGCCGCACCGCCCTGGAATAGAAAGATGCTGCGACAGAGATATCAGGAGTTGAATAATCAAGCGAGCCGCATCTTCCGAGAAAAGAAAAGAGTGCGAGGAGCTTGAGATACTAGCCGAGGGCAAAATGCCCGAAAATTCTGTCAGAAGGTATAGCGGCTTACAAGAGTTTTCAAGAGCGGGGTAATTTCCTGTGAGAATAAAAACGGCGTCCTGAAACCGACGTTGAGAGTACACTCAAACTCTGGAGCGAACACTTCTTTACGTTGCTTAATGGTAGTGGCGCAGAAAACATCGAAATTGATGGACTCGAACCTCTAATCAATGAAGACGGAGCCGAAGTATCGTTACCCGACCAAAAAGGCTGCTGGTGCTGACGGACTGCTAGCAGAACTATTCAAGTGCGGCATCCAGAGGCTGGTAAACTGCATGCTCCGGCTCATTTCCAGAATATGGCCACACGAACGCTTGCCAGCTGATTGGAATTTAATCCACAGAAAGGACGATCCTGCAATATGCAACTACCGCGGGTTCTTTCTTCTCAGCATAGCATACATTTAAGGTTCTGTCTAGCATATTGTGTGAACGACTGAAACTCACCCTGAACGAACTAATTGAATCTTATCATTGTTATTCACGATACGCCAAATCTTCTAAAATACACGAGAAAAAAGAATAGACACACACCAACTTTTTGTCGACGTCAAATCCACTTTCGATAGCACGAGAAGAAGCTGCCTATTTGCAGCAATGTCTGAATTCGGTATATCAAAAAAACGAATACGGCTATGCAAAATGACGTTGAGCAATACCACCAACGAGGTCTCAGATAGGATGATCATCAGCGGCGAAATCCAATGTAGAATATCTCTTACCAACGAGTACTACTTTGTGCTGAGTAGGAAATATGGGCCCTGGGAGTGTTCGAGTGAAAGATTCTCCGAAATATTTTTTGATCTCTATGTCTTTGCGACGACGAATAACGCAGACGATGAAACGATGAAATGCTCTAAGGTAAAAGTAATCAACGCGGTCCCAGCTGGTGTCGGTAGAAACGACCTCCTCTGCGTTGAAGGGACCAAGTGGAAAAGGAATTGACGTCACTTGGGGTCTCCAATGGGTGCCGATTATCTGGAAAAAGGGGCAATTGGCGGAATTTGTTGAATTCGACCAAAATCGCCTTGGCAGTTATAGCGCCAATTAGGAGAGTAAGTAAATAAGTTATGACATAAAATGAGCTCTTTAATAAAATTGATTTCCAGTTTGAAATTATCCCATTATTTTATTTAAATAGTTTATATATTAATACAATACCACATTTCTTAAGAACATTTTTAAGGACATTTTATAAAACATTTAGCACCCAAAAAAATATAGTCAAGATATATAAAATGAGATATCATATCTGATAACACCAGTCAAAATTTGGTTCGGGAAAAATAGAAAATTGTGTTCAATTTCAAAAATCACCTGATTTATAGTAAAATATCGATATATGAAATCTCCAGCCTTTCACATGAAATTAAAATGTTCTGTATATGTATATTGTAATTTTCGTTTTTCTGATTTACAGGCACAGAATTCTGAGTGCCTTTACGAGTACAATAATAGAACATTAATCGAAAAAATCGGAGTTGAAGTAATTTTTTACTTATATGTAGGTTAAAAGAACGTTTTTCGCAGTACCTTACAATAAGCGTGCAGAACCGATTAAAACATTTTCCCTATTCCGCTGCTTCTTTTGTGAGGCGATCTAATGTACACGCACTTATTTCCACACATAAGGTAAGTATGTACAATTCCATGCATCTGTATGTACGTGAGAATGTACTATATGTATGTATGTATGTATATCAAAGTGTTTTGCCGCAAGTGTATGAAGGCTTTATGAAATGTTTTCACTCTTTCCTTGTAAATTTCCTTTGAAGTTCCGCAGCTTACAGAAAGTATTCATATCAAGTGTCACACCGCTAAGAAATAAAAACTTCAAAAGAAAGCAAAGAACTTGAAAAGTAGCTTTTGTGCTCGGTCACATTTCTTCTTCAATCAAAGTTTAAACATACATACATAGATATGTATTTACGTATAGATATATTGAAACATTTTTGTATTGTACAAGGTGTTATAAGTACCTCGTAGAGTGCCAATAAAGACCTAAAGGAGCTGGTAAATATTTTAATATTTATGAATTCAAATTACGCTGGCAGTGTCATAATAACACTTGGGAATATTTGAATTTCATTAGAATTACAGACGCGAATGGGTAGTTAGAAAATGAGTATGTTGAAGGCCGATCTTTTTATCATTATATTATTTTTTCGGCTCTTAATGATAGACAGATTTTCGATATTCGAACTGCATTGCGGTCCGGTCCGGAAAACAAATATAAGTATGTAACTTTCAGTTTATCATGATATTGTGAAAATGTTTTTCTGATCTCCCTTGCTGATGTTCCAAAATCTCTCTCTCTCTCTCTATTCGTATTCCAAGAGTGGTACTCCAATATAAAAAAACAATATCAACGCTTTCATACAAGACATGGTGAAAGAGCTGAAACTATAACTCCACACCGGAATTTTCAGGATCTGCGGCTTTATTTCTCAAAAAAAAATATGTTTTCGGACCACGCTAAGAATCGCTAGAAAATTTTTCAGTATACAGTTTTAAGGCCCATTCAATGTTTAATATAACAAAGTAGAAGCTTAAATTTGTTATGAATTTCCATTGATTTTTGATCACTTCTATTTTTTTTGACAGTCCTGCGCATTTTTTCTTCCATATAAAATAACATTTCGGACATATTATGCAATCTCTTGTAGAATATTCATTATGGCGAAGGTGGAGAAAATAATAATTCTTGGGAGTTATCCGCGAGCTACTTTTACGAAGTTTTTGATAACGAAGGGAAAGAGATTGAGAAAAAGTAAGTACATGCCATCAAGCGCGGCAGATAGACTCTGAGAGAGAGTATGGACGAGAGTGAATAAAAAGAGGTACTATTGATCTTCACCTTACACGCAAAAACCAAGCAACTGTGTGGGGATGAAAGAAAATCATTGTCGAAATCTCAGCTCTCATGAGTACTGTTATACCGACATAACAGTATGCCCGAATTGCAATCTCATAGCTGCAACTCCGCACTAAACACCGCTACATCCCGGTTAGGTTTTCGGCCGATTATTTCGCAATTCTAAGGAATGAAATGGTGATAATAAATAGTAGGCTTTTCGTAACTGAAAAATTTGCGTTTAGGGGGAAAAGCTACAGCAATTACCATCAAAGAGGCTGGTGAAGCTAAAACTTAGTAGCTTAATTCAAACTTATGAATCTCGGTCAATGCAGAGTCAGCAATTTCACAAAACACTAGAATGTTTCAGCACCCTTATATTATATGTCAGAATTCCGATGCCAATCTTACAATTTTATGTTTACGAATTTTCAAAACTCTCGCTAGTTTTTATCGCGCTCCTTAAATCTTACATAAAGGGTCTTGCAATAGGCACGCTACAAAAGTATACCGATAGTGACAGCAAACGACGCCATATTTCTCCCCACTCTTTTGACATTTCTCTTCAGTAAGGTTCGCCATTTCATCATGGAAAGATATACGATCCAACAACGAGTCAAAATTATTAAAATTTACCACCGCAATTCGGAGTCAATGGCCTCAACTTTAAGAGCGCTACGTCCAATTTATGGTCGTCGTCATTTCTGGCTGAATGGCTTCGTCTATCAATCCACACGTACTCCATGAGTCAACATTGCATCGAGAAAAAATTACGGTTTGGTGCGGTTTATGGGCCGGCGGCGTCATTGGGCCGTACTTCTTCAGTGATGATCAAGACCGGCACGTTACTGTGAATGGGAATCGCTACCGCTCAATTATAATCGAATATTTTTGGCCCGAATTGGATTATATGGACTTGGACAATATGTGGTTCCAACAGGATGGCGCCACAAGCCACACAGCGAATGTCCGAATCGATTTATTGAAAACCAAGTTTGGTGAACGTGTTACCTCACGAAAGGGCCCAGTCAATTGGCCGCCTCGGTCGTGCGATTTGACGCCGTTAGACTATTTTCTGTGGGGCTACGTCAAGTCTATGGTCTATGCCAACAAGCCAGCGACGATTGATGAACTTCGTACGCAGTATCGGTCGATTCATGCTTGAAAACCGTCGAAAATTGGGTTCGGCGTCTGAACTTCTGCAAGCGTGCCCGTGGTGTCCATGCAAAAGAAATCGAGTTTCATACATAATGGCATCGAATGTACTTTCACAGGAATAAAGAATTTAATTCATATCCCAAACCGTTTTTGTTTTATTTAAAATAAGACCCGATATAAACATCTCGTGTCACTTTGCTTGTGGTAGATCTCCTCTGAAACGGTTCGAACGATTTTTATGAAATTTTGTATGTATAATTGCTAGGAATGAGAATAGGTCCTAAGGTATATTTTATGCATGGGAGTAGGTTGCCACCAAGTAAAATTAATTAAAATTACACGAGTTATGTGAAATATCAAAATATGCATCGCAAACGGTTCGTCTTAGCGAGGTGAAGGTTCATACCTGTATTTTGTCATTTGTTTGAAAAGTCGAATTTAATTCAATTATACACAAGTTGTATGAAATATTGAATTAGGGGCGTTAGCTTTATTACAGAGGTAAGGGTTTGACATTATGTTTTAAAAATGACTTCGGGCAAGTGATGCCCGTAGCTGGCTCAACTAAATTCCAGCCGAGAGGCCCAATTTTCGACCAATTTTTGCAGCAATTGGTGCTGTATGTCAGCAATAAGGCGCCGAATTTTCTCTTCCAAGGCATCAATCGTTTCGTAATTTCACATAACCTCACAAAAAAAAGTCCAGCGGTGCTAAATCGCACGGTCTTGGAGGTAACACCACAGGCCTTTCCTCCTATTTCCCATTTCCTTCTACAAATTTATTGTTTCATTGGCTGTATGGCATGTAACGAACCAAAAGTTGTCCACATCTACAACCTCCAATTCAGGGACGAAAAGTCCCTCATTAACCGTAACATTATGGTCAGCTTGACCATAATGATTCTCTTTGCCTATTAGAGCACAACAAACAGTGACTTTTTGAGGATATAACGGCGTCTCAACATTCGCCTGTCGCTCTAAATCCGAGAATTTTGTTTATTAACGTACCCATTCATTCAATCAAAAGTGATCCTCATCCAAACTGACCGAATAATTTTTTTGGTAATAAATTTGCACGACTTGCAAAAGTTGTTCCGAAGTAAGTATGTTCATTATGAAATGGAACCAAGTAACAGCTGTAAAAAAGACCAACTCCGCAAAAAGTATTGCCTCATTGAAACCATACGTCAAAAGAAAACACCCTTTAACATATGAGGGTTGTCACATGCTTAAAAATTCGATTTTAATAAAATTATACACAAGTTATATGGATGGCAACCATTTGTTTCGCTAGGAGAAAGTTTAAAGGTATATTTGAAGAAGGTTGCCACATTTTTTGAAAGTCTAGTTAATTATACGCAAGGATGTAAAATATTAACCGTATACCTATGTTTTTGAGAGGGTTACCTCCTGTTATATGTAACAGAAATCGAAATGTGTTTTCTGGTTGCAAAAGGCAATAAATAAGTAATTATAGGCGAGACATAGTCTGCCGGATTTTTCTAGTAAATAAATATCACTAAAAAATGTTTTCGGTTCGATCAATATGGTTGCCGATCCTTTGGTTTTCTTGCCTTCAGTTTCCGCAAACACTACAAAAAAAACTTATTTGGTTTGCATTTTTACACAAGATATATTGCATATAAATATATGAGAATTAAAAATGTGATCGAGCTAAACAAAATCGTTAGCACATGTAAAAGATATCGAAAGTTTTTTCAATTAAAATCTTGTTTGTTTATTCCGCGGGCGTTGTTGTCTCACACTTTGCAACAGTCGAAATATGCCAGAGGGAAATTACAAAGTGCGATTTTTCGCTACCAACAGACAAAGGGGAAAGGAAGTGTAAAACACAAGTGGCGAGATTTTTAATCTTACTTAAGCCTTTAGACGACTAACGAGGCGTTTGTTTTGTATGCGGCACATAATAAAACAAAACAAAAAACGAATGAGATCCTTTTGAATAAATCTGTGTGCCTATGTATGAGCTCGTATTTGTTTGTATGTATGTATGTGTGTGTGTGTGTGTGTGTGTGTGTGAATGCACATTCAGCGCCAGCTTGTAGCGCCAGCCATAGATGAATAGCATGAATGCAAATGCTCGTGTCGCAGTGTGAGTAAGTAAATGCATGAGCCAAGGACATGCAAGTGATATATTTGTGCTAAAATATGAAGCTGGGAAAGCGCGGGGAGGGGGGAGGGGGGTGTGGCATAAGAAGGGCGCGAAAGTTGCACTGCAATTAATTTTACACTTGAAGTGAAAACAAAAAGCTTACAAAAAGCAAAATAAAACAGACAAACAAAAAAAAAAATAATCAGAAAAATGAAGTGAATGAATAGAGGTACATAAAACAAAAAATACCAAAAAAAAAAAAACCATAATCATAACATATCCATAGTTGGTCGAGCCGGCGGCAGAGTGCAATTCACAGTGCTCTTGTTGCTTATGAATTTTTTTTTTTGTTTGGAAATGGAAGTCAAGCGGCAAACGTTCAAAATCACTTTTTGATAAATTTTAATAAACTCTCAGCAATCCTTTTTGCTGTTGCTGTTGAAAAAAAAAATATTCAACTTTTCAACACTGACTGCACGAAAAATATTGCGGTAAGCGCGTCGTCAGCAATAACATTTTGCCCATTGCCACTGCCGCCGTTACATATTGGGCCTCGGGCTTCGAGCCTACTCTGCGCGCGTTACATCACCGCCGCCGACGCCTCCGCCGCCGCCCACTTGGCAATGCAGCTGCTGCTACTGCAACGACGCCACAAAGCAATAAAACAAAGAAACGTCTCAAGTGGAATACATGCAAATGCACAAACACACACACACACACGCACACACACACACACACACACATATTCAGCTATAACACTCATACTCCTGCATATGTAGAGTGAATACACTGAGAGAATTGGTGTGAGTGAGCGAGTGAGTGAGGATAATGGCCGTTGCAATGACTTTATGATGATGAAAGAAATGAAGGTCGAGCGGGCGGCGAACGTTATACACGAATATCCAAATAATGAGTGCACACAAAATATAAAAACACTGGAAAAGGGTTCGAGAGTGGGGAAGGGGGGAGTGGCAGTGACAGTGGCATGGCTATGTATATTTTTTGTTAAAAAATTGAAGAAGTGCTGCAAGAATATGAGTGACATTTTGTAGGGGTACCCCTAGGGGTGCGTCTCCTTGGCCTATAATACGAATTTCTAAATTCATTGTTTGATTCCAGCAAA
Organism: Anomoia purmunda; assembly: GCA_951828415.1. Classification (NCBI taxonomy): domain Eukaryota; kingdom Metazoa; phylum Arthropoda; class Insecta; order Diptera; family Tephritidae; genus Anomoia; species Anomoia purmunda. The sequence goes on along the minus strand of OX639996.1, from coordinate 24,851,459 downwards.
ATAAAAAATAAAAAAATAACAACTCGGTACATAAGTTACTCCAATGTTTTCATAAGCAACGCTGGAAACACATAATCCGGTTAACATTCGTTGGTGCATTTATCCGGATTTTCGAAGATCCGGTTAACTTTCGTATATTCGGATATCCAAAGAAATCAACGAATTGATGAACAATAATAATAATAATTAACAAACACTTTATGGAAATTATTTTTCGGTGTGTTCTATTGCACGACTACCAATAAGTACACATACCGTTAGTGAACGAATCGATTGAGATGGCTCGTGAACGAGTTTGGGATAGCGAGTTGTAGAATTCTTGGTATTTGAATTTTTTCATGCCGTATTATTGCATTCCTCTATACTCACAAATATAGTAATATTCGGAAGAAATGAGACTGCGGCTTATTTTCCTGACCTGCGCTTAATATCGAAACCTTTTTGCGTTCCCTATTACACATTTATTTATTTGCCTGTGTTGAAATTCACTAATTTCTGATATAAGGATATCCAAAAAATATATTAATATCTCGATATTATCATATGTTCCTGATAGGGTTTTCGTTTAAAAAATCCAGTGGGAATTTAAGAGAAGCAAAACAAACATCAGCAACTATAAAATCTTGGATAAAGAACAGCGTGGTTAATTTTTTTTTTCAAATGTCCATGACCCCGCCCACGTTGGAACAAAATAGTGTATATTCGAAACTACTGTATGCATAGTGTTTTATCAAATTTGGCACATGCTTTGCATTTTAAGTTAATTTCAACAACCAGAGGACGATGGAGCCGTGTGTAGAAGTCCACGTCAGTGGGGAAAGTCTCTGATCGCCATTCACCAGGGAATGGCCAGAAGAACTCACAACTTCCGGACTCACCAGAGATTTGCAGCGTCTGTTCAACAACAGGTGACGCTGCGAGCGGGCGTCTAACTTGGAGCAAGCGGCAAGCTATATAAAAGTGTCTCGAAAACAAAACACACTAGTATCTGGTTGTACGCTGGATTTGAGACCCGCCAAGTAAAAACAGCGTCCAATGAAAAATTTCAAGAAAACGCCTCAGATGAGACTGGGGGGTTCTGATGACGACCACGGCAAACGTTTAACGGACTATGATTTGAAAGGGAAGAGATCTTTGGTCCCACAATCGGTAAATTCAGCCCACACGACGAAATATTTGCACTTGGAATGTCCGAACCCTCATTTGGGAAAGTGACTCTGCCCGGCTGGTGGATGTCTTCGCAAAGCCAAAGGCTGGCATTACCGCCTTCATAGAGATGCGATGGACGGAGTAAGGATTAAAGAGGTACAGACCTTGCGAGATCTACTACGGCTGCGATATAAAGGAGCGCAAATTCATAGACGGATTTATGCAGGGAAAGAGATTATGATAGAAGATTTGAATGCCAAGGTGGAAAGGGAAGAGATCTTTGGTCCCACAATCGGTAAATTCAGCCCACACGACGAAATATTTGCTAACGAACTGAGGCTGAAGAAGAGAGATCGCGACGAATAAGTGCGCGTGGGATGCTGGCCGATACGAAAAACGCCCGCAATTCTATGACAAGGTACAGCGGTTTACTGAAGGTTTCAAGAGCGGGGCAATTTTCTGAAAGAATTAAGACGGCGACCTGATTACCGCCATCCGGAGCATACTCAAACTATGGCGGGAGCACTTCTTCACTCTTTAGCGGTAGCGGCGCGGAAGACGTCGAAATTGGTGAACCCCAACTTCCAAACAATGAAGACAGCGTCGAAGTATCGTCATCCGACTTGGCCGAAGATCGAACGGCAATAGCGTTTGGTAGCAAAATATTGTCGGAACGCATACCAGCTCATTGAAATTTAAGTGTACTCTGCCCAATCCACAAAAAGGGCGATCGTGAAATATCCGACAACTACCCCGGGTTCTTTCTTCTCAGCACAGCAATATAAGATTCTATCGAGCATATTGTGCGAACGACTGAACCCCACTGTCAAGGACCAAATATTCACGAAACGCCAAATCTTGAAAAAGACCCGAGAAAAAGAATAGACACCCACCATCTTTTTGTCGACTTCAAATCCGCTCGAGATAGGACGAGAACGAGCTGCTTATACGAAACGGCAAGCAGTTGGGAGTATTTCACAAAGGGGTGCACTAAAAAATGGCAACCAAAAAAAAATGACAACCAAGCGTTAAAAAAAATCGCGACGGAAATGTGATGTTGCAACACAAATTGAGGGACCTATAGTTTTACGTCGACCCCGAACGGCGAATGTTTTTTGTGAGCAGAAATATACTCGGAGATTTGTCATTTCTGAAAGAAAAAATTTTACTTTCTCAGCCCATTTTTCTGGATCGCAATACAAGTCAAGTTTTAGAGCAATTAACATCGACATTTCTTAAAAATTTAAAATAACCTTAGTTGAGGTATCCAACAATCAATTCTGATACTTATGCTTTGTGCGCTTGTAACTTTTGATTGTGTCATTTTTTGCACTACTCGCAACACTGTGCGATAGCAGTGGCGGAGAAGAAGAGGCATCAGACGATGGATTTTGCTGCAGGATGCTTGCCTAAGGCTCAATGGCGTGGAACTCTCTCTCTATAAGCGCTTTGTTGTAGAAATAAATGACGAAACAAACAAAACAAAAAAAAAAAACCAAAATAAAAATTTAAGTCAGGAAAAAATTCACGCTTGAAAGCAGCAGTGAACGACAAAATGCGAAATGAAACAAAGATGTTGGAAAAAATTCGAAAGCAGTGATGAGCTTTAAATAAGCAAACAGTGACGGAAACTGAGTGAGTGAGTATAAATGCACATATGTACATACATATTTAAAAAGATTGTCGTTGAAAAGCAGCAAAAGCCGATGAATCGCAGAAGCGCATAAATGCAGGCAGTAAAAGTTTCGAAAAAGCAAAAAAAAGACAAAAAACAAAACCGTTGTTTTATTCTACTTGCAACGCTTTACCATCATGATGTTTCGCTAAATTACAAGAAATCCTTTCGGTTCGCATGAATGCTTCTGTCTCAGTCGACATGGCAGGAACAATAAGAAACACAAAGCGGACATGTTGTTGCTATCGTCCATTGCGAAGAAGGGTAGCACAGAAAATCGTACAAAAGTGCAGCTCAAGTTCGGAAAAGGAAATAATTTGACCATTTGCGAACGGAAAAAGCCACGAGTACATTCAAGTACATGCGTGAGTTTTATTCTAATTCATGCAGTGGTTTACAGCGAGTACGCTTTAATCGTACTATTTACTGTACTCTTCCATCTTCAGCATCTTCAACTCTGTATTCCCTAAGATTGTCAAACCGACCGCCATTTGCTTTCCTTCACAAATATTATTTTTAAAAGGGAACTTTTAAAACTCCACAAAACACAGCCCTCATTATTATTTTTATGGACTTTGCTTTTCTAACAACAATGGTATGTATGTATCTAAAAAATGTCCTTTAAAAAAATAGTTAGGAAAGTATGCATTATGATATACCCATATCAATACCTTAAGCCACAGTTTCCTGATTATTATCGCTATTAGGTCCAGCCACCGGAATATTAATTTTTTAATTCATATTTGAATTAATATTTCCTCGCATAAATAATTTAAATGCAATAAACAAACAGTTGGCTATTTTTTTTTTGTTGCAAAAATTAAAATTTGTTGATTGAAACAATACGTAAAAAATAGAGGAAGACTTTAAATGCATTGTTATTTACTTATGCCATAAGTACCCTGTCGGAAAAAAGTCAGTTTCACAAAAAAAAAACATTAAGTAGCTCCCAGGGACAGAGTTGATTTTTTTTTCATTCGAAAGGCGTCCTACTACGTTTTATTTTATTTTTTTAAATTTATATTGTATTACTTTTTTATAAAAGCATGTTGCCGAACATTTTCTAACGCAGTTTATTTTTTTAAATGCACAACAAAAGTATTTCAAACTCCACGCATTAGGCTAAATGAGATAGGCGGTGAAGGCCCTCCGTTTTCTTATTAGGAACGGACATCTGCACTGAAGGTGTTCAACTGTCTGGTGTTCATTTTCATCCCTGCCGTTTCCGCAGCAATCAATGTCGGCAATATCAAGATTTCCAAGGAACTTGTTAACTTAAATGAAGTATTAACTATTCGTTGGCATTAAAATCAATACGTGTTCTACGGCCTTGTGGGTAGACTTCTACCCATATTGAGGCTCCATATATTTGGTACGAGAAAATTTAAAAGCTGTGAATCGAAATGGAGTTATTTTTGAGGTCAGTATGAGTCATAATAGTTTAGAGCAAGAGTACATTATGACAAAAGTAGTCTTATGTGACTAATATTGGGGCTTGTTTGGTGTATGGATTTTAGATCATACTCGTATATCTCGATTTTTGCAGGACTTATTTAAATAAGCTCATTATCAGTGTAAATACCCCGAAATAAGACTTCTTAATCACTCATTTATGAGTGCAAATGTTTGTTGAGACAGGGGAGGGAGTAATTTCTCCTCTTCTGTAGAGCCTGGTAGTGAATGAATTGCTACAGTTGCTAACTGACAACGGAATTCGCTGGCAGGAATGCACGGATGACATTGTCATTATAGCAAGAGGAAAATACTAGAGCATATTATGTGATATCGTACAAAGAGTGCTAAATCTTGCAAAGGCATGGTGCGCCGGGGTGGGGCTCAATTTCAACCCACACAAGGGAGTTGAGAACTATCTCCCTGGCAGGGATTGAAGTCGACATGGTGAGCAAGGTGTAGTACCTCGGTCTCACCATGGACTCCAGGTTACTCTGAAGGGAACATGTCAATGCAGCAGCATCCAAGGCAACCAAAGCAATAATGGTTTGCAGACGTCTAGCGGGAAAATCCTGGGGTTGTAGCCCAAATATGCTTAGATGGATGTACACCATGATTGTGAGGCCGATAGTAACATATGGGGCGGTGGCGTGGGTTTCAAGAACCTCCCTTTCAACGGTGAGGAAATCACTGACAAGGCCCCAACGGCTAGCGTGTTTGTGCGTGCATAACGGGAGCTATGCGCACGTGTCCGACAACGCCACTCCACATAGTTATGGAACAGACAGCAAAAAGAAGCCTGCTTAACATTGCTAAGGAAGAGTATGGAAAGGGCAAGTCATATCGTCTAAGAAAATGGAGGCGCTGAGCGCGCGGCTACCACTAGCTCAACTACTCCCCAGGGACGATATCATCAAGGTTAAAATTTTTTAAAGGAATTTTAAAATTGAATTAGGAAACAAAGCAACATGGAGCGTATCCGCATTAGAAGGACACCTCCAAGCCAGCAACCTGCACTGGTACACTGGCGGTTCTGAAAGACCGGCAGGCATAGGAGCTGGGGTCTTTGGCCCTAGAACACACATGTCGGTACCGATGGGTAGGACTCCAAGCATCTTTCAAGCGGAGGTGTACGCCATCCTGTTATGTGCAGAGGTCAATCAAAGGAGGAACTAACGCCATGAACGAACAGTCATTCTGAGCGACAGCCAAGCAGCACTAAAGGCGCTAGCCACGTATGAGGTGAAATCCTAACTAGTGCTTGAATGCATAGAGAGACTTAACACATTAACGATACTAAATCATATTCAGCTCCTCTGGATTCCAGCCCATCGAGGTATCGAAGGTAATGAGAAAGCTGATGGATTAGAAAGAGAAGCGGTCCTAAAAACGCCTATTGAACCCGAGCCTTTTCTAGCGATAGAACAACACACTATCAAGGAAGAGCTTAGGATGGAAGAAAACAACTTGAGGGAAGAACACTGGCAACTTGAGCCGGGGTTACGTCAGGCGAAGTGCCTACTTGGAGGATACAACCATAAACGCTTCAAGCAGTTAATGCACCTCTCGAAGAACAGTCTGAAGATACTGACAGACTTTCTCACAGGACACTGCAGGCTGCGAGGACATCTGCACAGGCTCGGAATATGGCCGAACGAGTCCTGTCGCTTTTGCGACTCGGGTCCGGAGACCCCGATCCACCTGTTGTCTGAGTGTGACGCTATCTCGAGAAGACGGAAAAGTTACCTGGGTACACATAGCATAGCGAAAGAACATGTACGCTCGTTGCCACCAACTATTATTGTATATTAAACTTCCTAAAGGAGTTGGGATTAGACGAGGTACTGTAAAGAACAGAGGGCACAATGGATCTTTAAGGTCGAAGTGCAAACCTCAAATATATATATATATTTATCTGTCTAAGATAACGAATTGCATGTAAAGCAACAACACTAACTTGGAGAAGTATGCAAGTAGAGCCAACTCAGTAAAATGATAGCCGACCTGAGGTGTAGTGTTGGAAATGAAAAAACTGCGCTATTGTGAATGAACCCTAAGAAACTACATGGGAAACTTCAGTTTTTGACCTAATTCGTTTTTATTTGAACAACATTTTTAAATATATAGTACATAACTGCGTCAACTTAAAATTTCTTTGCACAACTATTCTCTATTCTTAAATAGCTCTTAACAAATCGCATTGTTCATTAAAAAATGTTAGCACAAATTAAAAATTTTAAAAATTTTTTAATTTGTGTTTACATTGGGGCATTTGATGTGGCAAAAACTAAGGCGAGAAACATAGAGGCATTTTCACGAATTCCCTTCCACAACGCCACAAACCTTGGCCCGTTTTTACCCCACACTTATAAAGTAATTGAGAGCTTCAAGAACTTTATATTGTCCTGCGTGCAAAGGATTGCGGTCTTTGAGAAGCCACTAAAGAAGCAAAGCATTTTGATTTTTCGTACGTTTGGGGAAAAAAATGCAAATCAAATTTTTTCATTTGTTTATTTTGATTTTTTTTTTTGACATTTGCATCATTTCGAGAAAGAGTGTTCTAAAATCCTTGGAAAAGACAAAAAACTAAATTGGCGGACGAACTGGGCGAACGGTTGTACTTTATAAATGAAATATATTTTATTGCTATTTTCAAAGTGGCTACGTCAAGAAGATTTGGTGTGCTTAATCCCGATTGTTTTTGCTGTATTCGTGGTGAATATGCATTTGCAAAATATCAAAAACCTACGAGTATATCGAACTTCGTAAAAACTGTGTATCGCCAACACTGTAAAATTAAATTGTGTAAACAGGACAAGCCATGGGTTCCTCATATTATATGCCAGAAATGTGTAGTATGTCTATGGCTATGGCTCAGTAGAAAAAGAGATGCAGTAATGTTCGTTACACCCATGATTTGGCGAGAACCTCGAAACCATCATTACGACTGCAACTCCTACGTTGTGAAAGTAAACATAATTAAACCTGGAAATCGATAATAAAATAAGTGGTCATATCCAAACTTATCTTCTGCCCAACGAACTCAAACAAAAATTCACAAGAGGTACAACCCTGCACAACAAAATCTTCAGATGATCGAAATCCCTCTGAACCCGAACAACATTCGTCAAGTGATATCTCTGATTCAGATTACAAATTTAGCCAAGAATGTCAACCTTTTAATCAGCAAAAGAAGCATCTCGTTTAAAAGAAAAAAATTTCAAATCTACAATACATTTTATCATACCCACGAAAAAAAATTTATAACCATATTTTTCGCAAGAGAAGGATTTAGTTTTTTATAACGATGTTGGTGGTATTTTGCAACAATTGGGATTAAAAAAGTACAAACCTAGTGATTGACGAATTTTCATAGATAGCAGCAAAAGAAGTTTAAAAGTGTGTTTTGGGTTGGTTTCTCGTTCCCACGACAGTCGGTTCTACGATATCGGAACGACCCAGATTTATGTCCGGCCAAGGACAGTACTTTCCAAATTTTTATGGGGAAGGTTTTATGATGTTACAACAACAACAACAACAACAACAACAACAACAACAACAACAACAACAACAACAGCAACAACAACAAAAGTGTGTTTTGCTTCATAACGGTAATAAGTACGGAACCATAGCCACTGCACATTCGGTGACTTTAAAAGAAGATTACGCAAATATTTCTAAGGTTATTGGAATAAATTAAGTATCAAGATCAAAAATGGGTAATTTTTGTTGTTCTAAATATGGCTAACTCTATTTTGGATCGCCAAGGGAGATACACGAAGTTCCCTTGTTTCATGTGTCTCTGGGACAGTCGTGACAAACTACATCATTGGTCACAAAACGTTTGGCCAGTGCGGGAAGGGCTAAAAGGTGGTAACAACACTGTGATAAACATTCCTTTGGTTAGCCAAGATCACGTCATATTCTGCATATTGAAATAGTTTTTAAAGGCGCTTGACAAAAGTGGCGAATGTTTCAATTTTCTTCCATGCAAGCTTCCAGGATTAAGGGCAGAAAGATTGAAGGCTGATATTTTTGATGGACCACAGATTAGGAAACTCTTAAGAAATTCTAATTTTGTCAAAGCCGAGAAATTATTAATACATTATGTTTTAAAAATGATTCTATCTACCTAATTCTAGTCAAAAACTGAAAAACTACTTTGCGTTTAAACAGGCCAGCCGACGGGGCTAAATTGAGTATGATGTTTTCATTGTTTCAGTTTTTCCAAAATCTATGTGCTCCCCTGAATTTCCATTCCACTGCGTGTTTTTAGTCTATTGATTTTGTTTAAAGAATTTATAATTCTATTATTTATACTCATTTTACAAAAAATGTTCGAAAAAGGCAAGACAGTTTTCAGATTAAGGAGCGGGTTTGTCAGGTGGGAGCAAGAAAGCTGCTTATTTACAAAACCTTTTATTATTGCTTTTTTCTAACATTCGCGTTTATTTTACTGCTATCGAGACTTATATGAAATCTCAAAGAATTATTTTATACAAAAAATTTAATACTTTAACGCAGAAGGAGCTGAAAATAAAATATCTTAAGAAATTAAACTTCTATTAACGGAATCGATTATTTATTTCACTTTTAAGGGTTTTATTTGGCAATATCCCTGGGAACATACATATATACCTTCAGTATATTGGATTATCTTGGTTACACTTTTCCACTGCGTACTGTACCATAAAAATGTAACCGATCAGTTGACACCTTGTATTTACTCCCCGACTGCGCGCAATTTTTTGCAGGTGCACCACGAGTCAAATGTGTGTGGCCAGATTACTTGGTATGCATACAATATCTATTTATTGACTGGGGTATTTGCAACTGCAAATGTGTTTTGCAACACCCAACAGCGACTATATGTACATATGTATGTGAATATGTAAGTAATGTGCTTGCAACCACCATAAGTGTATGAATCTATGGATGTATGTATGTATGTAAATAATTACAAGCTCCATGTGCGTGGTCTTGTCGCACAAAACCATTTTTGCGTTGGCGTTACATGAAGTGCACACCTGTCTCTGATCCTCACCATGTTAGGACTTGTTTTTCCGTGCCATTCCAGCTGTGTTAATGGTCATAACTTTGTCCACTTTTCATGCCTTCTTCTACAGATCTTCACGCGCTATTCGACTGCTACGACTGGCAGCATTAACGTGTGTGAATTTTGATGTACATTAGACTAGGCGCAAATTGTGTGGAGAAAAATACAATAAATATTGAAAGTCCATACATTTTCGGGCCCTAAAAAGTACTAAAAAAAAGGGTAAATATTTGTAGCCCGATCCGATGGAGCCTAATGGAGACCAAAGTACGTACAACTTGAAGAAAAATCGAATTTATTTAGTTATTTGTTTTATTTCTTACTACAAGTCCTAACAACTAGTACTACTACTACTCCTACAACTATTTCTACTACTGCTAACTGCCACTACTAATAATTACTACTACTAACATTTGCTAACTACAATTATAACTACTAATTGCTATTACTCCTAATTCCTACTACGATTACTACTGCTACTATTTTAATTTATGCTACTTTTAGTTACTACTACTCTTTTTACTAATTACTTCGGCTATTTTAACTGATTTCTACTAATGCTACTACTGTTTTAACTTATGCTACTACTAGTTACTACTACTCTTTTTACTAATTTCTGTTACTATTTTGACTAATGGTACTTACTAATACAATTTTTACTACTATTTTTGTTAATGCTACTACTAATTGCTACTTTTCTTTTTTAACTTCTGCCACTGTTTTCACTAATTTCTACTATTATTTTTCTACTAATACTACGTCTAATTACTTCTACTAATTTTATTAATGCTACTAATATTTTTACTAATTTGAACTACTAATTTTTACTAATGCTACTACTATTTTAACTTATGCTACTATTAGTTACTACTACTCTTTTTACTAATTACTACTACTATTTTTACTTATTTCTATTACTATTTTGACTAATGGTACTACTTATTACTACTACTATTTTTTTTACTTTCACCTACTATTTTTGTTAATTCTACTAGTAATTGCTGCTATTTTTTCTAACTTCTGCTAATTTTTAATAATTTCTACTACCATTTTCTACCAATGCTACGTCTAATTACTTCTACTAATTTTATTAATGCTACTACTGTTTTTACTAATTTCTACTACTATTTTTACTAATTTTTACTAACGCTACTACTATTTTAACTTATGCTACTATTAGTTACTACTACTCTTTTTACTAATTACTACTACTATTTTTAGTTATTTCTATTACTATGTTGATTAATGGTACTAATTTTTTTACTAATTACTACTACTATTTTTACTTATTTCTATTACTATTTTGACTAATGGTACTACTTATTACTACTACTATTTTTATTATTTTCTACTACTATTTTTGTTAATGCTACTAGTAATTGCTGCTATTTTTTCTAACTTCTGCTAGTTTTTAATAATTCCTACTACCATTTTCTACCACTGCTACGTCTAATTACTTCTACTAATTTTATTAATGCTACTACTATTTTTACTAATTTCTACTACAATACGCACGCGTGTTTTTTCATGCGAAAGTTATACTTGTTCATTTGTTGCAATTTTAACCAATAATCTTTTTTACTTTATCCCGTTTCGGTACAAATGCACATCGCAATCAGAAAAAGAGCAGACAAAGTTTCACATTTTTATTCGATATTCGTAATAGTAGTCGGTGAAAGAATTATTTGCAGGCGTTATTTTAGGGAACCAGTTGCCATCAATGAAACAGATGCTTCAATTATTATTTTACAAAATGTGCAACGAAAATATAATTTTGGGAAGCAGTATGAAATAAACGATTGACCCCAAAAATTGTATTAAAATGGAGATATGTACAAAAAAAATTCAAAGCATCCTTCGAAAAGTGTCGTAAAAATATACGCAGAATTTCAAGAAAGAAGAAATTATTTGACATTTTCATAATTCCAGCTATGCTACAAGAATGAACGTAGTTCCATTTCGATTTATTTTTTTTTGGTTAAAAAACAAATAATTGACAGTTCCTCAGACGTAAGCTTTTGGCAAAGCGTTGCCCCGTCGGATATTTTTAGGAGAGAGTAATTTTCAATCGCATATTGACCATTATCTACAAAATGGAGGGCTTCATGTAATTCGAAAACTTTACAGTGAAAACGCTTTGTTTTGAAAAGAAATTCAAATATTTTTGAACATCTTCGGCTAATCAAAGAGGGAAGTTTAAGAACCTCTTGCTGGCTTTTCAGAGTTTTTTTTACAAATAACAGATTATCATAGATAATAAAAATCAAAATTGAAGTCTCTTCCTTTCATTTGATCTATTGTGATGCAATAAAAAAAAAAATTCCTGACATCTGCTCAAGACCTGTCTCGCTCTAATTCTTCCTCTAAAGAGTACTTTTAAATAAGTCTCTTGCGGCGGGTATTTCCATAGATGATTGGAAAATTATCTTTATCAACTGTAATTTTAAAAGTGAGAATAAAAATATTTTTCGCAATTACAGTTCCATTTCTAATTTATCAACGATATTGAAACCTTTTGAAACTATAATCAAAGAAAAAATCTATTCATCACATAAAGTTTGATCCTCTCAACCAAATATGGCTTTGTTTCCAATCGAACTACTGTGTTCCACTTAGCTGTATTTTGCAAATACTCTATTGCATCTTGTGCTGCTGGATTCCAGCTCACCCGGTTATACTGTATAAGTTAGCCACTCTTCGTTTCAATTCTGGTTTTTGGAGTGGATTAAATCCTACTTAGCCAACAGACGCTGTATTGTCTCAATAGATGGCATATCGTCAGATGCTTTCATTGCCTCATCTGGGGTTCCCCAGGGAAGTATTTTAGGTCCTTTAATTTTTGAAATGCTTTAAAGTTACTTATGCGAAAATTCACAGTGCATTATCGACGTGTTATTGTATCGCGGAGTACCCGCTAGAATCTGTCGCTGAGGCCAAAGATCTTGTTGTAATTTTTGCCACTAATTTTCCTTTTAATAGTCTTGGTTTTCCTGAGGCAGAACTATGTAAAATTCTCTGCGGTTTTTAAATTTTTCGGAACCTATACCATCGTACAGTAACCATTTACTTTTAATTAACCAGAAGTCCTTGAAAACGAGACGTTCTGTACTCTCTCGGACTTTTGCTTTTAGTTACATTAATAGTAGTGTTAATTACCCTTTTCTCTTAGGACACATAAATTTCAACATTCCTCAGCGTAATTTGCGTAACTCTTTGACATTCTATTGTGAAAACTGTAAAATTGAGTATCCCTTTAGTTCGTGTCTTAAATGAATTTAACCAGATCTCGAATTCTATCCTACTTGATTTCTCCTATTCCAGAAATTAATTTTTTATTTTTTTTTAATTCTTGTATTTAGTTTAATCAATAGTCTTAGTGGCTTATTTTTATTATGTAGCTAATCTGTAAAAATCCACCGTTTCTTAGGCAAATGCATAAATAAATAAATGGAAAATTCAATGGGAGATGCTGTAGAAATATATAATTTTTTTAATACTAGCCGAACCTCGATGACTTAAAGCCAATTTTATCATTTAATGCAGCAGCTGCTAATTCTGGAGTAAATAAGGGAGCTGTATGCTTGGTTTGAAAAAGGATTGGATCGCAATCTACTTTTCCTTCAATGACGTCGCCATGTCAGCGAGCTGTTAGTTACCGGAGTTTCCCCTTTTTAATCCTTTTTCTAGCAATTGGAAAAACATTAACCCTAAGTCCTACAAAAGTTGAATATCGGGCGAAAAAGTTCGGCTGCGCAACAACGCACCCAAATTCTATGCCGAAATGTCTGTTTCGCGAGCAATTCAAAACAAGAATTTCAGAGATAAAGACTCTAAGCAGAATTTGTATTTTTCTAACCAGCATCTACATTCCATGTTGGTATCGATGTGTGGATCCAATAGCTGATCCACAAAACGACATTACACTCATTCAATACGTGATTTCCTATTTCGATAAAAAAAAGTATCCAACACCTTGTTAATCAAAATATAAAACTATAATAAAAATTAAAAGATTCTGTATTTGAGGAAAGCATTTAGTAGTGATAACCAAAAGGAAGATGCCGAGTTTTTGCAACAATACAAGATATACTTTTCTATGACAGCAAGAAAATGAATTATTTTATTTCATCAAGAACTAAAGCATTCTTTAATCGCTTAGGAATTGGAGCAAGTGTTGTGCAATCCAAGTGGCAAGATAGGGCATACAATAGGTAGGAAAAAGAATCTATCAACATCTGATTTAAGAGAGCATTGAAATTCTTCACAAACTTCAAACGATCACTGACTTATAATGAAGAAGATAGAACAGTACTAACTGCAATTTGTTGAGCAAATGCAACGATCTTGCACCAATCATCTCGAATTGAATAGATAATTTATTTCTATTTTTTCTATTGAAAATTTTATTACTTTATATCATGATGCAATTATTAAAGGTTTAATCAGTAAACAGCTTTCTCGCTCCCTCGTGACAAAATCGACTCTCTTAGCAAGGCGTTGTGTTACTAAAACTTCAAATTTAACTAAATAAGGAGGTTTTGGTTAGGTAACATGAACAAAGCTTTTGATAAGAAAGTGTCACAAATCGAATGTCACTAGTAAGCAAACCTTTAATTGAACCATGACTTTATATCACCACACACTGAATTATAATAAATGTTGTTTTTTTTTTTTACATTCTGCCTACTTTTGATACCTCTTGTTGGTATTATACAATCGCTTCACGATTTTATATGCTCGTTTTAAAGATAGCGTATAGACTACGACTAAAATTCGCTTACAAAAACAAATATAACTTTTGAACAAAAAAAATTTTGCAAATATAAAAAACTCTGAAAAATTGTGAGTTTTTTCAAGTTCCGCATGCTATTATGAGCTCCACTTGGCACTAGGTTTAGGCACTATCGAATTGGGCTGAAAATTGGTACGAAAATTTATGGATTTCAAAAAACATAAAATACGGCCAGTCTAATGTACATACATATGTACATAGTTTTATGTATTTATATGCAACTGAATGTGCATTGTTGTTTATTAAGAAAAAATGCTGAAAATTCACTACACAACATTTGGTTAATGCGCGTGTCATTATATTCCAGTATTTTCTATGCCAACTTTGCGGAAGAGTCTACTAAGTGCTGACGAACCACACATGGCAAGCCGCCATATACCACGGATATAACCATCACAACAACAATAAAATAAAAATAAGAGAAATTTACAAGATACTTACCGTTGCACTGATGATGACGCCGATGACCGACCATATGACCACTTGGCCCCAAAACGGTCGAAAACCGCAAAGTAACATTTTTCCCTAAAATTAAGAATGAGAAGAGTCAATGAAGTCGTCGACTTGGTGGGGAAAGCTATCTGTACTCATATTGCACATACACTCGCCAATATCTACATACATACCTTACATACAAAAGTGCAAACATTTCGTAGATACTTTGTATGTATGTATGTTTGTAGTTATATGTACATATGTAGTTAGATGAAACACACACACACACAGCCACACTCATGTGAAGTCACCGTTGCATTGCATGCGCATTTCGTATCAAGGCGCAGTATCTTTACAACAAATACATACGTACATATATTATATAGGTATATAGGTAAACAAAATTGAAGATATATTCTTACGGTGGAACAGGCATCGCAGATATGGCGAAATGATACGCATCCAAGCCATGCCGTGCGATGCGATGCGGCTAGCGGCTAGCGACTAGCGACTAGCGACTAGCGACTAGCGACTTATATAGGCCTAGCCCCAAGCCAACTTGGGCTAAGCGCAGTCTAGACAGCCACTTTGGCTATAATGGAAAATTTTCTCTTTCTTTGGGTTCAACTTCGACTATTACGTCGACTTTGCACATTCATTCAAACATATATATCATATATGTATGTATGTATGTATTTGTAACGTTTTCAAGAATTTCCGCATGCTTCTTGTGAAAACAATAAATTCTTTTCACTGCATTTGTTATCGTTGGAAGGCGCATGCGTGCACACCTCGAACGTACATATGTATTTGTGATTGTGTATACTATAGGTATATATATACATATATATCTTCCGAGAAACTGCTACGGATGCAATCCAACATCGCATGCATGTATTGAATTTTCAATTTTCATATCATATATGTATGTACATATATTAATAAAGGGTCAGGGTAAAGTTTCAGAAGCTTCTTCTAATCATCAAAATCAACTTGACCTTTTAGAATCTTGGCTTATAAAATGGAAAATTAAAGTTAACGCAGAAAAGTCCACACATGTCACTTTTACATTAAGAAGAGATCAATAACCTGCTGTATTTCTCAACAATAAACAGATTCCTACTAGTGATAAGGTCAAATACTTAGGAATGCATCTTGATCGACGGCTAACTTGGAAACCCCATATTAAAGCTAAGCAACAGCAACTAAAAATAAAAACAAAACGGATGTGTTGGCTGTGGGTCGCAAATCTCAGCTAAGTCTAGAAAACAAAGTACGGCTATACAAAGCTATACTTAAACCTATTTGGACCTACGGCGTACAGCTTTGGGCTACTGCTAGCAAATCCAATGTGGAGATCCTGCAACGGTATCAATCTAAAACATTGCGATCAATGGTTAATGCACCTTGGTTTGTCACTAATGAAGCTCTACACAAGGACCTGGGTATTCCATTTATAAAGTGTGAAATACCAAAATACAGTGCTAGATATCTTACACGCCTATCTAACCACATAAACCCAACTGCTATTTGTTTATTAGATACCACTAACGAAACTATACGGCTAAAGCGCCGCCATATCTTAGACTTGCTATTCCTCTAAATTTGAATTCTCTCTAAAAAAAAAAAAAAACAAAAAAAAAATATATATTTAAAAAATATATATGTACATATATATATCTATGTGTACATATATATAAATATGTATTATTATAGGTATAATCAACTACAAAATTCCCATGTGTTTTGTCAAATCGAATTCTGATTTGGTGATAGGATCGTATGAGCTGAATGCTTGTTCTTCTTTCTCAATTCGCAGGGTTGATTTGTTTACACAAACAAAACACATGCATAAACTAATGGCCTTGTTACACGTAACGAGTACAGTGGCGAGACAGTATTCTGGCCGAGTATGATACTCGGTCGAGAGAGTTGCGTTGGCGAGTAGAGGTTTACACGTATTTTGTTCATCTAGTTAGACAGTGAAGTTTTTCAAAGTTTTATTTACAATGTTTGGTTGAAAAAGACATTTTAAAAGAGTTTTTAATGAAGTTCTACCGCATCTCATAAAAGAGTTGTGGGATTTATTGGAAGCAGAAAATAATAGAGTGTGGACAAGACCGTGGATATTGAGGCGATCCGCTATTGGTGCAACAAATACCCTCTTTAGAGAATTGGAATCAGAAGATCCTGAAGAATTCAGGGCGCTTTTGCGCATGAATATAGAAACCTTCGAAACCCTGTTGGAAAACATCACTCCAAATATACAAAGAACAGATACTGTCAATTCTTTCACAATGCAAAATGCAATTGAAACTAAATAAACAACATAAAAATCGACCGAGTGGCGAGTGAAGACCGAACGCGTGTTCACATGCAACGAGCGAGTCAGTGATTAGCTCAGAAGGGGCAAAAGAGTGAAGAAAAAAGAAGCACTCGGCCTAGTAAACAAAATGTGATTCTAGTGACTCTCTCGCCACTATACTCGCCCACTGACTCGGTTCATTACACGCCTTACTGTTTAAACGAAACGAGCACTCGGCCGAGTCACTGTCTCGCCGCTCTACTCGTTACGTGTGATCAAGGCATAAGCGAATGCAGATTTTGACATTTCACTCGCAAAATTACGCAAATAAAATACACAACGAATTCGCCTTGGTTACCTTGCTATCACCTTCTATGGATCCACCTTGGTATTTTATTTTTGATTTTGCGTAAGAGTTGTCAAAATTTACATACATTTTGTTTTTGCTTTTACGGCTTTTAAAAGATCATATGCAAAAGCAAATTGGCTACTATAGTAACTAGTCGCCATGATACAAATCAAGAAGGAGAAAATGTCATAAGCACTTGATTTGAAGACTTGCATTAATTGAAACAGTAACCTTGCAAAAAACAAATGCGCGAATCACTCGAAGTGCCCTCGTTTAAAATAAGGGAGGCACAGGATAGTGCTGTTTCGATAGGGTTGAATGGGTTTGTTGGGGCATATGAATAGGTGGTTGGTATCGTGCGGGGCGTCTTCACATGCCAGACATTCATTTGCGATGTTTGGGTCGAATCTGGATAAGTAGGAGTTGAGCTTACTACACTACAATATCCAGATCTTAATTGAGCCAGAGTAACGTGGGACTCTCGGTACATCTGAAGCTCTTCGTCTGCTCTGCGGTGGTGGTGTGACTCCAGTGGTTAACTGATGAATATCCCTTGACGTATCTGAGAGGCGGCTCGGTCATTTGCAAGTTCCTGTTTGCTCGCTGAGCAGGCTCGTAAAGTCCGTTATATCTGCGATCTTACTTTGGAGTCCGTTGAAGTTAAACTGAAGCAGCTTCGTCTGTCTGGGTTGAATAATCGCGAGGAAGGGTGGGACTGTCCACCTTGTCTCTGGTTGCCGCCTGATGATGGTCGTCGATGGCGCCATTACGGCTATAGGCGGTTGCCGAGCAAGCATGAGACACGATGGTCACCCGCTCACTTACTTGTGGTGCGCAAACCAGAGCAACCCCGAAAATGACGCCAGCCATTGCACGAGTTGCACTTGACTGATGTTGCATTTCGGCGTATTCTGCTCTGACACACGGAACAGACTAAGTGCGAAGCAAGAGCTGCTGATTTGTCCTCACACGGGTATTGGAGCAGAATGGGAGTCTTTGGAGGGGTTGGGAAGATGGGCAGTGTCCATGTTGTTGTGTTGAGCTCTTTTAGACCAGGTGTACGCGACAGTTTCGGCCGAGGGGGCCATCGGCGCTTGAGAGCGCGATTAACCTGTGACCACATACCATGTGGTCCACTGCCGGTAGGCCTTAAGACCTGAGCAGACCTTAAGAATGCTCCAACAGTCGCCCGAATTACAACTTACCGAGGTGGAGTTCGGATGGTGCCTTCTCTGGCATACGCAGGAGAAAAAGGTTTCTGACCAAGGGTTCTGTTCGGGTGAAACCCGTGCCATTCCGCTACGAAGAACCCATTTTTTTGGTAATGCTAAAATTTTGTTCGTTTGTGGTGATGTTCGCGAACAATTTATCATTTCGGTCGTAGCTTTGAAAGAGTGTGTATTACAATGACGACGGCAAATTCGAAGCTTATGGAAGGATTTATTGACGACATAAAAACGAGGTAGCTGTATAGCAAATTACAAGCGATTGATATAAAAATAAATTAAAACGGGCTCTAACATGGCAAAATATATTCGATATATATAAAGAACCTGAATTCAGTGGTACTTTTAATAATAATAATAATAATGATAATAATATGTTGGCGCTTACATCATAGCTTGATACTTTGTCGGACTTCTCCTACAGTTTGCGAAAATAAGGAACATTTTATAAGGTAACTCATTTGCTTTCTTGCAGGTTTATGTTCCTAATAGAGAACTTAGTGCAAAAAATAATAGGGCAAGAAATGACACCTTTATTACTCGGTATTGGCAGAAGAGTATCGAATATTTATGCATTTGTAGATATTTGTCCCTAGTTAAATATATAAACAGCATTTCCTCAGATTTCTTCTGGACTGATGGCAACGCATTCTAAAGTGTCAATGAATATAAGGCTTGGAAATATTTTTTTTTAGCACTCGGGGAGTTTTTCAATAATTTTTCGAAATCTTACTTTATAATACATTTTTGCGGATTGTGGTATGCCGATGAGAGCTTCGAACAGAATGGGTTATTTAGTAGGTTGTCATAATAATGCTCTTTGAATTTCGTCCCAAATAACAAACTCATATCGAGAGTCTTCTTTGGTAGAAAGTTTACCTACAATAGAACAATGGAGCGATCCATGCATTCTCTTGTGAGGCTCGGTGGGAAATTTTTACACTGACGGTTCCAAGGCAAAAAAGGAAACTTAAGTTGGTTGCCAAATGCAGGGCGATTTCAAATGCTTTTTTGTCGTAGGTGCAATTACAATAGGTTTTCAATCGGTTAATTGGCAAAAGGTGGCAAGGAAACCAAATAACTGTCTGAGCCAACAAGTTAGCTGCACTAAAGGACTTAGGTACCTGTTCGCGCCTCTTCGAATATTGTAAAACAAACCCAATTTTTTACAAAATAGATTAAGTTTGCACTCATATGGAGGCCAGGATACTGCGGCTTTCAATTTAAGGAACTGGCTGACGAATTGACTAACTGCGGGTCTTCGGACGACACAATTGGGCCCCAAATAATTATAAGGCCAAATATGACAGAGACTGTCAGATACATCAAGGATGTCTCATGAATAAGATATCCAAGTGCTTTCTGAAAAAATCAGAATAGAGTGGTGGAGAAATTCTTTATCAGACATGCAGAGATGGAATGAGTTACGAGTTTAATTGCAGGACATTATCCAAGGGGGCAACACACGGTCACCATAAGAACCATCGTTGGCCCAATGTGCACGTCTTGGAGGATGAAGATATCACAGAATATTTCCCCTGAGTTTGACCTGCTTTTGCTTGACTAAGAAGGAGCATATTTGGGTCAGATACTATATACAAATACGGCTGAGTGCTTGGAAAACCCGTTTGGGATTTCCAGTCAACCCCGATTCCATATCATTCCATTCCAGTTCGTTTTGAAATAGTTTCTGGTATTAACTAGGTGAAGTGTAATAAAGGGATGTACCTTTTCATCGACTATGGCCATTTTGGCAATATCCACTTATTCATTTAATTACTCAATGCATATTGAAGAGGTTTGTTATTATTTTACAAATATATGTATGTAACCATGGCAATTAATCTGGAACTAGTGGCTGTACACAAATAATTATTTAATGAGTAAATAACTAGGTGCATTGTATGTCTAAAAGACCGCACATACACAAATATTTATTTAAGTTTATCCATAGACGCAAACATGGCTTAAACTAAACAGTTGCCAACCGCTGATTGTTGTAATTTTCTCGTAACATGCAACAGTGGCTGTGCAACTGATCTGATTAGAAGCCCTAGCAAGACAGAAACGGTGTGCTTAGACAGTGAGGAAGTGATTATACTGCGTTGTAAATCAAGCTTAGTTTATGATGTGCAAGCTGCTAGACAAAAATCAGCAACTGAGCCATGGAGCAGCTTGGTATTGTGCTCTTGGGCCGATGAAATTTTAATGCCAACGAAAATGAGCACACGTAGTCTAGCCCCAAACGCCACAACCTGGGGCCGGAGCAGTGCAAATATGAGAAATGCCTACTTGCATTTGTAATGTGTGTAGATGCTCGGCGAAATTCGTGAGGATCGTGGTAAGTCAGGCATACATACTAAATACTAGTGCGGTGGACATAGAAACTGTACAAGCAAACGTCTTGCAAAATATATACAAGTTGTCCCATAGCGCGGTCAAGCAATTATGGAACGTCGGTATCAGGATTGGCTCAACGTGACAGGCAGAGTAGTGGTTTGGTTGGACGGAGTAGCAGCCAAATTAACTGAGGAATGAATCAGGTGTACAGCGTTCCCGTCGCATCTGAGTTTCACATCTGCATTGGGCGCGCGCTAGCGCAAATGGCTATATTTTATATCACAAGCAGCTGATCTGTCCGTCCATGCATTTGGATTGAGCTGCGCGCACTAGCCGCGGTCGGGTCAACGTATAGCCCAGCTGTCGCGCTAGCCAATTGGTAATTCCAAAATCCTCAGCTTACAAGGAACACACACACACACACACGAACGGACGGAGGCAGCAGGCAGTGTGCTGTTAAGTGTGAATTTTCGCACCCGTGATGAAGTTTCCAATTAAATTTTATTGGCCATTGAAATTGAGTAGTGCACGCGTGTGGCGCTGCCGTTCGAAGCAAAAGTGGAGACAGCGCATGCGCGCATTCATTCGTATTCGCAGTTGCTGATAGGTAGGTAGGTAGGTACCTTTGCTACAGCGGGCGGCATATATTCTATTTATGTGCTTTACTGTTGTTAGTGCCGCATGTTGCAAGCCGTTGTTGTCAAGATGATCTTGTTGTAAATATTTGCGCTGCAGTCAGTCCGTCAGTCCGTCTGTGCGACTACACGAATCGCATTGTTCGCAACTAAGTATACATACGTAGACATTTCCACATTGCACATTACCGCAGTATCCGTATCCACTGGGTGGCGATGGCAAGCCGCTATATTTTTGTTAGTGTTAAGTGCTAAGTGGTAAGTGGTAAGTGGTAAGTGTTGAAAGAAGGCGTGTTAGCACGTTCATGCCATTGTTTGTTGTTATTGTTGTTATTGTTACTCCAGCTGTCTTCGGTTTCTAACTAAGAGTGTATTTGATATGCCGTACAAGTGTGTGTGTGTGTGTGTGTGGCTATTAAAGGTCAAATTGGATATTGTTCAAGGGTCAAATGTGCGCCTTCGGGCAAATGATAGATTCGCATTAATCAGTTGGCAAATTGGCTGCTCGTTGCTGACAGCCCACTGACTACTCACGCCGCTGCTACACAGCAACAGTGCACTTTCGCAGGAGTTCGTTTATGCGGTAGTGTAGTGCAAGTAAGTCTTTTGTTTATTTTCAAATTGAGGGAAATCAATTTTACCACCTTTTCAATTAGGTGGGAAATATTTTGCACATGTCCGTTGATTTTCTCCGACGTGAAGATAAAAGTGCGGAAAAATGCGACATAGTAAAAAAACTAAATAAAAACTTTTCATGCAGAAAATAAATCAATCAGAAAGAGTTTTCTGGTTGCGGATATGAGGATGAGGAAAAAATTTGTTTTTGGGAAAGCAAGCAGTGAAAATGCTGTGCATACAGATTGAGAACTGTAACCCGAAGTGATTGTGTGTAAAATTTTAATATAACAAAAAATTAGCAAACATTTTAGAGTTACTAAAATTATTTACGATTTTCGAAAAACAAAAAAAATTGCAAAATGGATTTGCTACACGGCATTTTCCATGAATGCGTGGCAGTTTTGAAAACTCGTTAGGCGAAAAAAAAACTTTATGATCAGATCAAAACTTTAAACGCAAATATCGTTCTTAGTTTTCATAATGCTTTATTTTGGATTGAGTGAGAAAAATTCAACTAAAAACAGAGCAAACACAGTCTTTATAATAACTATGCGACAGAAACTTTTTACAAGTTTCGGTCCTATATTTGTTACTTACTAATTTTGTATTAATTAAAAAAAAACCCAATCCTACAATAGGAACCGTATAAATTAAATCCTTAAATTTTACGTAAATTTCCATCAAAATTTCAAACTTTTTAAACAGAATTTAAGAAAATATTTTCGTATGAAATTTTATAATTCATTAAATTTTAGTACACCAAAGTTACAATTTGCTAAAAATCAACGCGATATTTAAGTCGTCAAGTTGGAATATTATTGTACTAAAAATCGTTAGGCTATGAAACTGCATACACAAAAAAATTTTAAAAATTGAAATTGCACAATTGTAAATGTTGATGAACATTTTTTGAAATTTATCGAAATTTACACAAAACTTAAGCCATGGATTTATATATGAGAGATGGGCCGACTTTTATAATTTTTCGAAATTTTGCGTACTGACTTAAAATGCAATGTGCATATCAAATATGGCACAGTTTAATAAGGCAGTTTCTGAGATACACCTGTTTCCTCTAAAGTGGGCGGTGCCACTCCCATTTTCCCATACAAAAATTCCCCGCATATTCCTTTCTCCAATTTAAACCTGTGTATCAAATTTAAGTAAATTTTAATTTTAATAGTTACAGAAATATCGCATTTTTTTGATTTTCACAAAACACCGTTATGTCAGCGTAATTATTATCTCGTTTCACCCATTTTCAATACTAACCTACCTTGCGCCAGGGACAATGTGTGTACAACTTAAAATATCTTACTATTTATTCGAGCTATCCGATGCAGGCGGCCACCCCAGCCGAGGTAGTGGTGTGTGTTCGCTTCACTTGGTAGGTTCCAGGTTCGCATCCTACCCGTGGCAAGCAACTTCAAAAATTATACAAAATTTTTATTCTAATAGCAGGCGCCCCTAACAAAAATTCATTTGCCGTTCGGAGTCGACGTGAAACTATAGGCCCCTCAAGTTTTTAGGAAAAGTAGACTCGGTAGGTGAGGCAGAAGTCAACATATATATTTTTTTGGACCAATTAGTACATATTTGAAAAGGAGATTAATTAATGCAGAAGAAGTATATGGATTTAAAAATTAACTTAAGTGATGGCGCTGGAGTCGAAATATTTCCAAAAATAATAATTTTTGGCCTATTTGGTTCGTAGATCTAGAAATAATGGAAGTCAACGGAATTTGCGATGTAGAGAAGCTGCTGAGCAATATGAAAATCGAACAGACTCCAAACACTGCCGCAGTGCAGCCATCATCGTCATTACTATTACATGCTACAGATCCATGGTGAAATACTCCACCGTGCAGGTTCTCTATTGCCAACGCCGAAAACAGACCATAAATTTCCCAACAAGCAGTAAACCAGCATTGTGCGCCCACAAATTGATTTCCATGTTTAAAACCGAACTAGGTCAGATGCCTTCCGATAATCACAAAATTATAATCAGAGCTGACAAGACGACCTCCCAGTACGCCAACAATTGACGATGTCGATGTAGTTGGGGAACATTTTATATTGCATGATATATTTTTCACTCATATTTATTTGCAATTCCCACAACTTTACAAAACCTTTCTCTAACTTGTAAAACAAATACGGAAACAATTTATAAAACTTTGTGCAGGGCAACGTCCTTCGGGTTGGCTAGTAATTTATAAAATATTTGGGAGCTCTATATTACTCGGATCTACTGATTCATTGGAATCAAGGAAAAGTTAGTTCGCGCAAACGTTAATCGCTCGGGTAAGTTAGCCGAATTTCAATGTCCACGTACCGTTCTACTTTCGAGTTAAATAGCCTTCGAGTTCAATTCTTGATGCCGAAAGTTGGTCATTAAATTTGACTCTGCATTAATGGCATTGGAAATTGATAACGAAGATTTCGAATTGTCTGAGGAAGAGAACGACAGAACAATTATCGAGCAAGATATTCCACAGTCGCAAGTGAGTTTCTCGGAAGGAGTTGATAAAGTGGCATGAAAATAAAAACGATGCAAATCAGATGGCAGACCTAAAGTGGCTGTGAACTTTAAACCAATAGGTTCAAATAAAATTTAAATTAATTAATAAACGGCAATGAAAACTAGTTCAATGAAAGCGCGTTATATCCAAAAAGCTATGTTTCTTATTGTATTTTTTTAATATAGAAAATCACTTGGAAATGTCAACATTTCGGTAAAGTAAATTATCTTTGGGAACTTTTGGGTTAACTTTTTCGGGACTCCACTGTATATATAAACGAATAGTTATATTCGTTTATTGTAGGTTTAACAAAAACGAGCGTTAAGAATTAATTAATGATTGAAAGTTTACACGTTTTCTGATTTTATCATAAAACTAATTGAATTGGCAAGAAGAACGCATGCATTATTACAGACAATTAAATTCCACACACATAACGAAACTATACGTATTTGTTTTCTTTTTTTCTCGATATTAACTATTTGTATATACGATAAAAAATTTGAATTATATCACCGTATTATTAATCGTGAGGTATGAAGATATTAATTGTTTATTTCATCTTAATATAAATAAAAATTAAGATAATAATTTAAATGGCCTTAAATGTTGATATGAAATATTTCATTATTATTAGGAAATTCCGATTTTAGTATAAATGCACATAGTATGGGCGTATATGTGTAGATTTCTCTATAGCGTATGCATTCTGTGTCAATAGCTGATCGAATAAAAATAGTAAATAGTAACAACACCACAATTTACGCGAAATCAACTGTAAATAAGATTAAATTTGTATTGAGTCTAATTTCGAATTTCATATGTATTTTTTCGTATATTGAGACTGTAAGGAATAAAAAACAACACTACATAATCGCTTTGACAGATATTAATTTTTGTAGAAGTTTTTGGTAGCGGTCGATATTCGGGATATGCATTTACTGTTGAGCGACTATACTCAATCCCGCCTCTTACGTCCACGTTCATGCACTCCGGGCAACGTGTGCAACCCATGTGCGAGATGCGGTAACTAACCCGCTATATTTATGTTCATCGAAAATAAAAAAAAAAAAACACCCCAAAATAACGGTTGCGCGCTGGGTCTGGTTGCGTGCTGGGGTAAATAACTAAACCCAATGAAAAATTTCAACAAGCTTCGGACGAGATCTCCCTTACTTAATGACGAGATCTCCTTTGTTTGATGACGAGGGCATACACCTAGAATATCCGAACTCTTAATGGTGCAGATGGCGCTGCTCGGCAGGTTGATGTTCTCGTAAAGGCAAGGGCTGGGATCACCGCCACGGGCTGAGACTGTTCGACTTTGCGGGGCTCGAAACATAGTAGCCTGTACCACCAGGTTTCAGCATAAGAAGATCCACTAAGCCATACGGCTGCCCCCAGATCATAAAACGCGAAACCAAATCGATCCCATTGCGGTAGACGGAAAGCATGTTATCAGTGTATTACACGTAGGCATACTTCGAGAACCTCATATTGACTCGGATCATTATCTTGTCGCAGCGACGTCGGGCTACTAACTTTGCTACTCGGCTAGCAAACCTGCTCACTAAGAGCACTTCGTAATAAACCGTATGTCACTTCGTACCGCCGTTGAGGAAGTAATTGGCTTTCAGCGAACCCGAAAAAACAACTGGTACTATGAGGAATTCCGAGCCGCTACGGAAAGTAAAGATGCTGCCTACAGGGCCACGCTGCGATCGGGTGCAACGCGAGCTGTACGCTACTGGGAGTTGAGGAAGGAAGAGAGACGTATTATTTGCAGAAAGAAGAGAGATGCCGAAATATGTTAGTGCGAAGAGCTTGGAATGCTAGCCGATAGGAAAAGCGGCCGAAAATTTTACCAAAAGTTGCGCCGACTTACGGAAGGTTTTAAGACCGAAGCAAATCCCTATAAGAACAAGAACGGCGACCAGGAAACCCAAATCTATAGGGAGACATAAGTTACCGTTTTGTATTTTTATAATAACTCTTGCATAAAATTCATTTAGATTTATGATTTGCATTTGTTCATGACACTTCTCATAGAATTTAGCTTACTTTGATGGTCTATGTGAAAAAAGCGAAAACAAATTACATGCAATTTTTATATTTATAGTTCTGCTACTGTCTTATATTTATTCGCAATGTTCCTAAGTATAACCGTAAAGTTTTGATACTAATCACTAAAGAGAAACCCAATGTCAAATTTCGTTGAATAGAACTAAATCAGATTGGGCATTTTTAGTAGAATAATTTAGAGGGAGAATAAACTCTAAACCGATTAACACAATTCTTTTAGCAAAAAAAAAACAAAAAAATTAATGTGCTAGATACACAAAAAGAGATTTTACGTATTTTATAATTTCTATTTAATGTAGTATGTATTAAACGTATTACCAATGCACATTTACACTTATCTACATACATACATACAATGTATGTATATACCGATGTTTGTGTATGGCTGCATTGCAACAAATATTTAAGTATCCAATAAATTCCTTACCAGCTAAAGCTCGTAAAGTGAATGAGTTCACAGGTCCATATCAATGCATTGTACCACTTTAAGTTCAACTCGTTGCCACCGAAAATATTTCACACCGCAGATAACCCACTTTCATTACAGAACAAACAACTGTGCGCTATGCTCTATGTGCTGCTACGTGAGCTGGAAAATTCAGTATGCATTTAATTATTGCATGTACCTGTTGCGGCATTTAGTGATTTGCGATTATTACATGTGGCCACCGCTGACCACTAATTCACTTGCGAAGGAGCTACTCGAACTGGCCGCGAGGCCTGTGCGCCAAGCAACCATACAAACAAGTGGCTAGCTAAGCTGGCTGGGCATCAACGGAGGAGACCTTTTGACATGTTGTGTGTAATTTTGAAAGTACAACAACAAAAGCCACAGATAAAACAAAAAAAAAAAACAAAAAAACAACCAAAAACAAATCAAATAAACGAGCTTAAGCAATGGGGCTGAGAACTGAGAGCTGTGAAGGCGATGTTTATGATGATGGCGATGTTGATTTGAATCGTAAGAGTGTGCTGCTCCGGTGTTGCTAATTCGTTGGAATCCCAAGTATGCACAGCTGCCAAAGCAAAGTCGTAGATTTTAACTACTAGCGCTAGGTATGAGTACATACAAACAACATACATACATATAGTGTATATTTATATATGGGATCAATCGAGCCTAAGCCGACTTTACCTCTTGTAACTATGTATATCACGCATAAAAGTTATAATTCTAATTTTTGGATATTTTTATGCTGTACTCACTAAGTTAATTTATTTGCAATATTCAACCCCAATCCCCACCCACCTCCCCCCTTATTATATCTCATAAAAACATTCTTCAACAATTTATGCTCCATCGAAGTTTGGTATTCAATAGAAGGTTTTACGGATTTGACGTCGACAAAAAGATGTTGTGTGTATATTCTTCTTTCTCGGGTCTTTTCCAAGATTTGGCGTATCGAGAATATTTGGTCGATTGACAGGTCTAAAGCCACACTGATAAGATCAAGCCACGGTGGGCTTCAGTCGTTCACACAATACGCTCGACAAAACCTTATATACTATGCTTAGAAGACTGATACCGCGGTAGTTGGCGCATATTGCAGGATCGCCCTTTATGTTCATTGGGCAGAGTACACTTAAATTCCAATCAACTGGCATGCGTTCGTCCGACCATATTTTGCAAATGAGCTGATGCCTGCACTTTATCAGCCCCTCGCAGCCGCACTTTAATAGCTCTGTTGGCAGTCTGCTAGCACCTGCAGCCGTATTGTCCCTTAGCCGCGCTATTGCCATTCGAGTTTCGTCCAGGGTGGGTAACGGTACTTCAACTCTATCTTCATTGTTTAGAGCAATTCATCATCTTCGATGTTTTTCGCGCCACCACCATTAAGCAGCGTGAAAAAGTGTTCGTTCCATAGTTTGAGTGTACTCTGGATGTCGGTCATCAGGTCGCCGTTTTTATTCTCACAGGAAATTACCCCGTTCTTGAATCCTTCTGTAAGCCGCTGTATCTACGGCGTTTTTCCTGTCCCTGTCTCTTTCTTGTTTTTCCAGAAGATACGGCTCGCTTCAACTCCCTATATCTCTTTCGCGTAGCTGGCGTTACGCCCGATCGCAGCGTAGGCAGCAACTTTCTCTTCCATGGCGGCGCGGCATTCCTCTGGTACTAGTCATACAATTGGACTCTCTGAAAACCAATGTCTTCCTTAGCGGCGGTCGGTGATGAGCGAGAAATGTGATCCCATTACGGCGCAGATATATCTTTTTAAGAAAACTCCGATACATATATTCGTTTCGAAAAAATATATCCAACACAGTTATTCAAAGCAAGTTCAAACTTTTTCTTTGGCTGACAATCCATATTGCCAAACAATGAAACTATGAGAGTTCGCACCAATTTCTATTTCACATTTAATGGCATGAAGTCAGCTGTGTACCATAATTTTCTTAATATAAATTAGATTTTGCATAAAATGTAATTAATATGGCATTTACATCAAAGTTGTGAATTTAATTTAAACTCTAGACTAGTAACAATGTGACACTTAAGCCTTGTAGGGTTAAAGACGGCAGATTGTTCAAAAGTTGCGATGAATACGTAAAGCAAATGGCGATTGTCTTGAAAGCTTTTAGATTTAAATTCTTAGGTATCGCCCATGAAGAGATGCGTTTGGGATCTGCATTTATTCTAACACCGAAAAATCTGACAGATCGATTGGACAAGAAAAATATACTTGGGCATCATCAGCATACGAATGTATCGAGATACTTTTGCAGCAATAAGTAATGTCATTAATATACATACTGAACCAAATTGGGTCAAGTATTGATCCTTTGGGCTTTGTAACCGGAATGACTTTCGGTTGGCAGTACTTAAAAATTAACTTACACCGAAAATTTGTTCAGCTCGTTTAAATGTTTCAATGATTCACCATCTGCTTATAGTTTTAATCGGTCATTATAAACGTTAACGATTTGAGGGTTCGTCTGAGACAGTGATGTTGAATCCTACTCCGATCGTTATTTCTACCCCGACATTGGAATTAATTGATTTCGCTTCGCCTAGTCCGCAGATCGTTAAGACTGCTACATCCAAAGTTCAATCAGCAAATACAATTCCTTGAAAAACCCATGTACCGATATAATCCTATTACTCTTTCCAGTCGTAGGGAAGTTTTAGGCATAATATTAATTGCTAAACGACGACAAGTTAATGTTCTTCCACGATCCTTAAGGCACTTTAAACCTCTTTGTTTGGAAAGTGTAAGACCAATTTTGAATTAATTTGTATCAAGATTTCAATTGCCTTTCCGGCACCTATGGTATTTCGGACCCGCTTTTTACCAAAAGAGGCACTGGACTCTGAATAAATGCTTGGTAATGGTATACTATTCTTGCATTTTATATATTTACGCCTGATTCTCTCTTTACGCGATCTTTTTGTACTCGGTTCTCCTTTTTTTTTGGCGCGGTCTTTTCTTAATTTTTTTCTTCCAGTCACTTGTTGTACGCGGTGTTCCTTTTTTACATAGTTTGTTTTTCTAATACAGCATTTAAATAAATTTTTTTACACGAGATTTATTTTATTTGCGTTGAAGTTTATTAAATTTAAATTTTAGGTGTTTTTTACGCCAAAATTTCTTGAGCTTAGTTAATTGTGTAAAAAGGAGATCAGGTGTATTATATGCAGCTGATGAAGTTTTTTTCTGTAGCTGAGCAGTTTTGATCCCCATGCTTAACGAATTCTTGGCAATCGACGACTCTGCACAAAAAAAAAAGAAAATTCATGCGCCATGCGGACTATGCCCTCGTGTCGGTAGAGAGAGGAGGCTGACCGTTTGTTTCGTTTATTTTTATTATATGCCGCGATATCTGAATTTGGCTATGTATTGTATGGCGCAGAAGCATGGGCCCTGTCAATATCGGATGTGATCGTCCTTGGAATGTTCAAAATAAATATTCTCTACGACGGCGAATGAAACAAGCTGTATGAGCTTTAGTGACATAGCCAAGATCCGAAAATTAAGATTCAGCGATTACGCTGGCTCGATCATGCCGTATGAATGGAAGAAAAGGGATATCCACTGGAGGTGGCAGAGAAAGAGGAATGTCGCCTCTGCATCTGAATTACCAGGTGGAGAAGGATTTGGATTCACTTGGGGGCTCTAACTGGTGATAGTTATCAAGGAAAAGGAACGACTGGAGAGATATTGTGGAAGCTGCCGAAATCACCTAAGCAATTAAGAGGAAGAGGAAGAGGAAGAATAAGCTAAACAGAAAAAATTAGGTTGCAAGCACAATTTTGCTCCATTAACGAATAAAATGTTTGTAGGATGGGTCGAATTCAAGTAGCACTTTAAAGTCAACGTTCAAGTAGCTATGACCGAGTTGTAGATCTTATTAAGTTTACGAAATATATCTCGAAAGAACCGATTTTTGGTATAAATAGATTTCGAGTCGGCCATTTATGATTTTATGATGTAGTGCATCACACATTACGTTCACAATTTAATGGTAAAAAACACCATCAAAACTGTATTTCACGTACTTGAGATTGTCTTCTGCTTAAGTGCACTTTACCATAAAATGTATAAACCTGTATAAGAAAAATTCCATACTTCTAATATGTGCGAGCGGTTGGTTATGTATACTTCCCATTTAACTTATGTTGGAAAATCTAACACACAAACAAGTGCACATTCAAAGCATATTCAAAAGTGTGTACGAGTGCATCCAAATCAAAACGACTTTAAAATGTAAAGAAGGTGCGGTCGCGGTCTTTGAGGTTAAGGATGGCCATCCAGCTACAGCGAGTTTTTATTGTTGCAAAGCCATCAAAATGCAGCTGCAAGTGCCAGTGCTACCGACTTGTGCATATCAACAACACACACACACACACAAACAGCAACAACAACAACAACAACAACGACAGCAACAATAACAACAGCAAGACATGCCTGAGAAGCGCTAGTCGCGCAATTAAATTCAATTGAGTTGAGCGAAAGAAGCGCGTTGGCATTTGGCATTTGGCAGCTGTGGCAACCGGTGGCTCGCGATAGACAGTCGACAAGCATAACGCGTTGCAGTTAACGCCCGCGCGCTCCATCAACGATAATTTACTTACGCTGGCGGCTGTTAATGTTGTTGTTTTTGCTGCCGCCATGCGAGTAGTTATTGTCTGTCTGTCTGTAGCCACAGTTTGCTGTAATTGTTGTCGCCGCATTCCAAAGTATCGCAACTATGATCGCCATATCGCGCAAACAACACGCGCTTACAGTCCCGCAAATTCATTTAACTTAAAATTCACGCGATAGCGATGCGAGTGTATATGTAAAATGCAAGAAGACGCTCAGGGCTAAAGCCTAGTTGCAGCAATTTGCACATAAGCCGATAGACATGTATTTGTTTGCATCATTTACTTAATTACACTACGAGCACATAGTGCATACCATTGGTTTACATATGTATGTATGTATATTTATATGTGTGTGTGCTCGCATAAAAACGCGCGCGTGGGAGTGTTGCTGTGAACGGCGTCTACATTCCCAATGCAATCAGCCGCCGCCAACAACCTTCGTCCACACACCACCAGCATTGGAGTCTTCCCCAGCACATCGTGAAAGCAAATCGGCTAAAGTAATGAACTTACGAACCGTCACTTAACGTCAGTTGTCAGCGTGACAAAAGCATGAAATGAACCATCATCGCTTATTGCTATCAGCAGCATGCCGTGCTACATACAGTTAGTCACTTAAGTAAGTATACACCATCTTTATTTTTGAAGATAATTAAAATTAAAGTGTTTCCCAATATACTAATGGCACGTTTTTACACAAAGCATGTGTACATTGGCACTCGCTTTAACATCAACACAAATATAGCTGTAAAATGTTGATACCGTTAGACACACATCGCTTATTAGTTGAGGCGAGTGAAAATAATATCACAAAAGTTAGTATACAGCATACAATTGTTTGGTGAACATAACGCGATAGCATAATTTTAAATTTAAAAAGTTCAATCATTTTAAACAAAAAGGGCACTGTTAGGAATATTATTAAAGAATGCCACATTTTTCTTTAAATTACTGAACAATTTGCGGCAATGGCACGAAGAGGAAAAGAGCTCTCTGATGACTTAAAAAAATTAATTATAAAATACCACAAAGAGAATAAATCTTTGCGTGAAATCGCTCCTATCGTTGATAAAAGTGTTGCTACAATTCAAAAGATTGTAAACAAGTACAAAAGTACTGGCAAAACAAATAATAAGCCTCGCTCCGGACGCCCACGGGTATTCAGTGACAGGGAAAGTAGTCTGATTGTTCGTAAAATAAAAGAAAATCCCAAAAAAAGTGCCCCAAAGTTAAAAGCTGAAGTCGAAAAAGAATACGGGAAGCAGTGTAGTACTCAAACTATTCGCCGAGTCCTGTATAATGCTGGTTACCATGGGCGTAATGTTAGGAAGAAGCCCTTCGTGAGCAGGGTCAATCGATGTAAACGGATATCATTTGCAAAAAATCATGAAAAGTGTGACCAAACGTTTTGGAACAACGTTATATTTTCAGATGAGTGCAAATTTTGTATCAGTGGAACGGATGGTCGCGAAAGAGTATGGAGGAAAACTAACACAGAGCTGAATCCTATTAATATGACCGGCACGGTTAAGCATGGTGGTGGCTCGGTGATGGTTTGGGGATGTATGGCGGCAAATGGGGTAGGCAATCTGGTGGTTATCGAAACTATTATGGGCCGATACGGTTACCTTAACATTTTAAAAAATAATTTGAAGCAAAGCGCGATTAAATTGGGGCTGGAGGAGTCATTCATCTTCCAGCAGGATAATGATCCCAAGCACACGTCCAAAGTTGTGCGGGAATGGCTCTTATACAATGTGCAAAAACAGCTTAAAACACCACCCCAATCACCGGATACAAACCCCATTGAACATTTATGGGAACATCTAAAGCGGCAAATCCGTAAATATTCCATACGAAGCAAGGATCAATTAAAAAGTGCGCTCCAGGAAGAATGGAATAAAATACCACAAGCAGTAACCACAAATTTGGTGAAATCAATGCCTTCACGTCTTAAAGCCATTATTAAGTCCAATGGTTATCCAACCAAATACTAGAAGTCGACTTTTAAAATAATATTTTTATAATTAACTCAATATTTGTGCCTTTGTATACTTACTTTTGTGATATGAATTTATACCAAATTTTTTTTAATTGGTAAAATTTTTTTATTTTCTGCCATTTTGTATGCGTTTTAGAATTGAGTATTATATTTATGTTTCTTTCAAGTGAATAAAACACATTTTTCTTATATTTTGTGTTATTTAAGAAATCTAGTGCAAAAATAATGCAGATATATGTAGTGTATACTTACTTAAGTGAGTAACTGTATTTGCAAATCGTTACGCTCTTTGCCAAGCCGCGCGCCACACTCAGCCGATCGCGATTGCGTGTTGAGCTAATGTGATCAAAACAGCGATCATTCGCTGCGGATCCGCGTTTTGAAGACGACGGTATCCGAAAGAGTGTCATAAATTCGTGGCGTTTATTGGAGTATTCGACGGAAATATCTGTAGAATCGTTTGCTGAATATGAGTATCTACTACATATGTCTTGGGGGTTTTGCTTGGGTGAGGACGGAGGACAGGGGGGGTTGCGTAATTATGTATGAGGTGTGAGTTGTTATTAAACTATCGTCAAGTGTGTTCCATTATGGGAGCGTCTCTTCTATTGCTGATGACAATTCGTACGCAAGCGTTGACAAATCCGCTGATTGCTATAAAATTTACTGTTGCGCTAACATAAAGAAAACTCAAATAATATAAGCACATCACTTACGAGCACTTCACGGATTTGATCAATATTGTGTATTGTAATGACGGCTAGAATCCGAAGAATGTTATAGAGAAAAGATAAAGCTCAAAACTTGTAAATTTAAGCTTGGGGAATATCATTTTTTAAATAAAAATTTAGCCCTCGCAAAACTTTAATGACTTTAGAGCTGAACAGAATTTATAGACGTC
The DNA here is from genome assembly GCA_951828415.1 of Anomoia purmunda. Classification (NCBI taxonomy): domain Eukaryota; kingdom Metazoa; phylum Arthropoda; class Insecta; order Diptera; family Tephritidae; genus Anomoia; species Anomoia purmunda. Next base: position 24,816,837 of record OX639996.1, on the reverse strand, counting down.
GAAGCTATACTATAGAATATACTGAAAACACGGCTAAACGTACTTCTGTCATAGGGAGTGCAATTGTGGTGCCCCGTAAAGGATTTCCCTATAGATCATTTGGGTAAAAACAGCCTCTTCAGTGCGACAGTGCCAAAATTGTCTACTTGTGTTAAGAAATCTGAAGCCGTTTTTTGAACGCAGGAAGTACATATTGGACTCTACCTCTTCCTCATCCGTATAGCTCTTACAGAAACCGTAATTCGGGGCCCAAACCTGGCGGCACATGGTCGATGGGTAGGTATGCCGTTAGAATTTCCTAGAGAAGCGTGACAGTTGGTTTGGAAAATCTCAGCAGACTCCGTGTTCTTCACTCCTTGAACTGCTCCATCTACTGTTAGTAGCTGTTCTGGTCATTTCCACAATTTGCGAGATCACGAATTTCAAAGGGGTGCTGGATGAACTTAAACGCAACGGTCTGCAAAGTAATATCTAGGAGATAACTGATTTTATGAGATGGAAATTTAACCCAGCTACGATAACGCTGATCTTTAACCAATCACCGCTGCGTGCAGTACAGGGATATCACTCTAGAATGTTGACTCATTGCTATTCGGTCAGTATAAACTCTCTCTCACCTGCTACCCTACCGTAGTGAAGGTTTTAAAATAATGACTTATTGCGTACCACGATTTTTGGCATTCAAACGTGCCGTGTTATCGTAGGTTGTGAAATTTCCGGCGAAAGCCTTGCTTAATTAGCAGAATCATCTTCGACAATCCGATCCCCGTAATCAGTATGAAGAATTTGAACGAGAAGACTCGAAAGTTGGTGGAGTAATACTAGCGGGATAAATGGGATGATCACTTAAAGTCCTTTAACCTGACCGGGGGTGTAGGTAAGCTCTTCTAGCTCAATCCGGTTAAATACGATGATCGGTGGTCGTGCAATATTACTAATGCACTCAATATCTAAACTGAGAACGATTAAAAGGAGTACTACAGGAAAGCTTCCTCTTTACTTCTTGCTTGCTACTTTAGCGAGCAAGTTTCTAGAGTCTCTTATGACGACGATTGTTTGATAATGATAATCGGGAAAGTAATTGATGAGCAGTGCTCAAAGATAAAAGATTATATCGCCAACCTGGCTCACGCCCTAACTTGATTGGTCTGCGGTCTTACACTTGGGCACAACCTGTACATGGTCATGTGGATGACACAACCATTACTCCAAAATTTTGGATGCTACTTTTGACAGGCTGCATCCTTTCTCAGCATACATAACAGCAGTCGTCAGGATAGTACAAATGCGCAAGAAAGTCTTAACAGATAGGCAAGATAGACAGACAAGACAATTGGTCAGCCCATTCTAAATTATACTACGCCAATATGCGGCTAGTAGAGCACAGTGGATGAAATTATAGGCCAATTAAACGCCAGTAGGCGTATATTTTCACAGTTAAGAACCATCTACCGTCACAGTTATCCGAATGGGTATCTGCTTGCCACTGAACTGCCTTCCAAGCTGACGAACGAGCTTCAGAAACACACGGCATTCGCCGAGAGACAGTAACAACCTTTATCAGCTCTCCCCCTGTGAATTTGATAATGTAGAGAATTAGATACAGTAACTCAACTCCTACTTATCTAGAATCAATCCACACACTACGAGAGCCGATCTTTCAGGGCCTGAGTAGTAGCAACAGCAACAACAGAAATACCAAAATCTAGTTAGTGAGACATAGCCAGCAGAGCGTATTGGCTGGGTAAAATCGTTAAAATAGATACAAATATTTTAAAGTCAACTCGGCTTTCGGAATGATCTTAGAAGATGAGGGGTTTATCATAGCTGGCCTATGTACACTTGACCTAGTAGTTCAAGAGTAGTTCGAGATTCATGAATCTATTACCAATGATGATTAAGAGCAACGACGCATGGGACGAGGTACAGCATATGGCTGCCATCTAGTTTGGTCTTCAAATCGCCTCCCGCCGAAATACTTGACAGTCGTACCTCGCAGAACGGTAAATTGACGGTGGAAAGTTTAGTTCAGGTTAAAGTATCAAACTGAAGGGTTTGTGAATGTAAAGCTTGCGTAATAAAAACACCGCCGTTGTATTAATCAAGAATGCATTTAGCCCATATAAAATACGATGTATTTCATAACAGACTTAAATTCTCTAGAAAGCTAAGGCGCAATTAGGGACTTGTTTTTTGCGGATGTCACCTTTTAAAAGTTAGCTATTTAAATACATTGCATATTTGGCGCATTACTGCCGAAGGCGTTAGAAAATTTTAAATTTTTATTCGTTCACATTGATTTTTCACTTCAACACAAAAATAACAAATATTATTCGGACACGACAATGCAATTAATCATTTCCATCGTTTCGAACGATTTGTACAACTCACCAAACAAGCAGTCAACTAACTGGACATAGTCAGAAAACGTTCGACCGTCACTGATGGATTATGAAATGCCGAGTACCAAAAGTGTAATCGAACTTAGCTGGCGGGTAACGGTGCGATTTGGTGATGAATGAATGTTTGAGTGAATGACAGTAAAAGGCCGCCAGAATCACGAGCCAAATGACAGTTAAGTGTGGCAATTTGCTAAAGCGTCACATCGAAAGAACTGCAAATAAATTAGGCAAAAAGCGAAAATAAAAATAAAAACAAAAACAAACAAAAATGAAACAGCAGCATAGGCGAAAAATCGAATCGGCGAATTTGGGGAAAACTCTCAGCTAATCTATTCCACACCCGCACGATTGCATTTAAATAGTCAGGGCAGTTGAGCGGGCTCATTATGAGCGATTACCATCTGCCCCGCTGCCATCACGAAGCAAATGCAATGAATGGTAAATCGAAATTAGAACTGCGGCGAGGAAAACCAACTACAAGAAGGTAAGGCAAGGTAAGTAAACTTAATTTTGTATTTGGAAATTTCTCAAAGCGAATCAAGGCAATGCAAAGCAATGCAAATAATCGAACCTGCTACATTGCCGCCTGTTGCTGCCGCTCACGCTGCGTCATGTCATTGGCGATTGCTTGGCAGCCGTTACTGCTGGTGGCTTTTCCACAAATGCTCCACAATTCTGACAATTTACTACGAGTAACTAACTGTTGCGACACAGCAGCTAAACAAAGCAATGGGCGACTAGAATTGTTTGCTACGTTCAGGTTGCATTGCTGGGCGTGCGTTGCTATTTCCAGCTAGTTGTTTTCATTTCATTTTAGCTTAGTTGCAGTTGCAGTTGCAATGTTCGCACGAAAAGTGACACTTTGACTTGAAATGTGACGACGCAGCGCAACGAGGCCACTACTCAATCGCACGTCATGCCACCCACCTCCCTACAACAAACCTACCACCCGCCGCTCGTCAATTCCCCGACACATCCCGCTACATTCAGTTAACGTTCGTTTCGCATTTTAGCCTACATGCTTTTGGCCAAATTGGCTTTTTAGTTACCTACATAACTTCTAATATTTTTTTTTATTTTTTTTTTTGTATTAGCCAATTGTTGTGATTTGTGCCGATTGTTGGCTCTGTTGTGTTGTTTTTTGCCGTTTTTGCTTTCGTTGATGATGTTATTGTTGCTGTTAGCGTCTAAGCGACCCCGCAGCGTTATAGCTGCGATCACGTTTTTAGAGGAAATCATTACCCAGCCGCCAAAAAAAACCAAAAAAAAAAAAAACACAGCAATCGACAAAGCGATACTGGCATTATATACTTGTAAATACTTGTACGTATCGCCGAAAATCTTCGTAAAGCAAAAAAAACAACAAAAAAGGTTTGGCTCAGATCATTTGCTCGTCGCACTGCACCAGCCCAGTGTAATGCCGCCGCCAACATTATCGCTGATTTTGATTGATCTGCTGCTGCCAGTGAACTGTGCCGCCGCCATAATCGAAAATTGTACTTGCAACACGTACAAAAGCGAACGGCGGTGCACTTGTGCGCTTACGAAAACGATTTCATGTTGCAACATTTTTGTACTAGAATTGAAGAATGCAATGAAGTAAGCTGCGGGTCGATGGCAGTGGACGAGGTGGGGGGAGGAGATGGATGACTAGTTCAAAAGGTGCCACTGATGTCGAAGTTATTTGGCACTAATGAACGATGCCCGCCGATTGATATGGTTCAGAAACACACTCACACACACACACACACACACACATATATATATATATACTAATTACAAGATCAGAAGCATTAGACTAATTGCTATTGTCTAACAAGCAATAGTACTTTTTGCTGGACAGTGCCATTTTGGCTACCTTTTAATGCATAATCCTCAATTTTTCTCTTTGTGATTGCTTTGATCACTTTTATAACCGAGCGCACCAGCGGTCAGAGTATCACCTTTTGTTCACCTAACTATTTTTTGTCACAGATTAAAGCCACCGATTGACATGTCGTTTTCAAGAAGAAATAAAACGAATATAAGGGCCAAGAATTAAACTTTATTTTAAAGACAAGGATTTGGCATTATGTTTCAAGAATGATTTCTGGCAAGTGACCGGCGCGGCTGGCTCGAATAAATTCCACCCGAGATCACTTTTTGCAGCAATTGGGGCTGCATGTCAGCAATAACGCGCCGATCGTCAATCGCTTGGGCCCTATCTGCTTAGACAAGCGACTTCCCATAACCCCACAAAAAATAGTCCAGCGGTGTTAAATCGGACGATCTGGGCAAAGTCATTAATCAGGGGTCTACAGCGTTCCCTATTGTCTGTAACACTATGCCCGACTTGATTTTTGAAGAAATATGGACCAATTATGCTCTCCGCCCATAGAGCATACCCTACAGCGACTTTTTGAGGATGTAACGACGTCTCAACAATGGCTTGTGGATTATCAACACTACAAATGCGACAATTTTGTTTATTAGCGTACCCATTCAACCAAAAGTGAGCTTCGCTGAACAATTTTCTTGTGAAAATGTGGATCTTTGACCATCTCGTTTTGGGCTCGAGCATGCGACGCGCTTGATGGTCGTTCGGCTTCAATTCTTGCACTAGTTGGATTTTGTAAGCCCGCAAACTGAGATCCTTTCGCAAAATCTCCACAAAGTGGATGGGCACAGCTCCAATTTTTGCGAGCGATGGCGGATGGACTCATTCGGGTCTTCTTCGATATTCGGCTCCACAACAGCAATAGCGTCTTCGGTACGCACTTTACGTCGTCTCTGGGGATGCGCATTATCGACTAGAGTAAACGTGGTGCGAAACCGGTGAATGGTGGCTCGAACCACCGACTCTACTGTGCGCGATGCGTCGCGTGAACCGAACCTTTATTTTGGTAATAAATTTTCACGATATACAAACGGTATTCCGAATTAAGTCTAGTCATTATGATATGGCAAACCAAACTAAGTATAAATCAAGACCAACTTCGAAAAAAGTATAGCCTCATTGAAAGCCACACGTGTAAAATAACACCCTTTATAAACCAAAATCAGAAAATGACCCAACCTCGGCTTCGGCTTCGATTCGCGCATGTTCGGTCAAAAAAGTTCGTCCGGCGTCGGCTAAAAAAAAAGCCGAACTTTGAACGAGCATTTTTAAATTTTCATTAATTTTAAATTATAAAAAGTTTAACTTCTAATATGTTTTTCTTAGAGCGCCATTTTTTCGACAGTGCACAGTAACGAAAAATAACAGTTATTTCTGAAAACTGCCATTGAAACGTTCACTGTTAAGGGGATGATCTACAAGCAAATGTGATATACCAATCGATTTCTTAATTCATTAAGAATAAAATTTTTCTTTGAAATTTTTATTCAAAATTAAACAAAAAATTACAGTTATTTTTGATTTTGATAAAAGTCATAAATATAAATCAGCCGCTGACTTTTACCTTTTCAGGCATACTACAAAAGTAATTTTAATTTTTCTCAAAAAAAAAGTTTTTGTGGAACCAAAGAAACTCTAAATAACTCTAAATAACTAATATCGTAAACCGAAAACGTCAGAGTGACCCAACCAGGTTCGGGTTCTGACTTTAGCTTACTCACAAACGGAAGTTCGGGAGCTACCCGGAGGGCACTTGCGTGAAATCATCCGGAAGTTGTGAGCTGCTTGAACCGCATACAGAAGAGTCGTGATGGCTACTCCCAGGTGAATGACAATCAGAGACTTTCCCCACTTGCGTGAACTTCTACTCACGGAACCATCTCCCATCTATTTGTACTTTATTATATAGTGAATTAGAAAGGGGTACAAAACTGTATACCCAAACAGTTCCGGTTAAACAGTTCAAAATTGTGATGTATTTTTTTTTACATTTGCACAAAGTTTGAAACTTGGTTTCAAACTGGATTTTGTAAAAAAGAAAGATTAAAATTAAATATACTTTAATCTAAAAGGTCTAAGTCCGACCGATATTAAAGCCGAGTTGGATTAAACGCTGACGAACCTTCGTCTTTGTTTCCTATGGTTAAATATTGACGATGTGAATTTAAGCGAAGTCGTAAGAGCCTAGCGCATCGGGCGGAAAGTCCTAGTTTCCGCTAATCATTACTACATAGTGAGATGTTGACCCTTGTCGGAAAAACCAAGTTTTCGATACATACATACCTAAAACTGTCAAATAATACCTTAATATGTATATATTTTGTATCCACACGCTGGGTAACGGGCGTGGCCCAGTCTCCAGTTTGCCTTTATGTATCGCGGGCGGAACGCCTATTGATTATGGTCGGAGAGTTCGAGTTTCCAATCCATAAATCCGCCGTTATTATTTTGCCCCGAACTGCGGCGAACTGTTAGCATGGTCGGAGAGAGCCAGTCTCCTTAAATGAAAAAGGTTGCAAGACCTAATTTAAAAAAAAAATTTCAAAAATCACCTTCTTCAAACTTGATCACCTTTCCATCTGAAACTGGGCTACGACGCAGTTGCTATTGCAAAATGACTTTCGGTAATGGGAGGTGCCCACTTGGAGTGATGGACGAGGGAGGAAGTAGACTGTATAACAAAAAGCATATGAATCAGATGTAAAAATTTGCACAAGAGGCCAAATATCCAATCGATGCTCATAGTGTAGAGGTACACAGAGCTAAAAAAGTTCACCCATAATTAAAGAGATCGACGCCTAAAAAAGCTTGATGGCCAAGGAATGCGAGAAGGGACAAAATCGAAGAATTTTTCGATAGAAAATCTTCTTAATATTGATTTGAATTTCTTCTCACATTTATTGAAAAGAAAAACGGCCGGAAATAAGGAGATAACTCATTGATTATTAATATTGATGGGATTTTGTTCAAAAATATCCAACTGCAAGAAGAAATATCCTTGAAGTTAAGTTAAAAATCATATAAAATAAATTAAGAATAATAAATTTATTAATAAGGAAAACTTTTTATTTTTAAAATACCCCCTTTTCAATTTAAATTTTGCTTTTAACGTCTTAACAGTCAAATGCACTTTGTGAATAATCTACTTTATATGGTTTTTGGTTTACTATTATGATAATTGTTCTTTGGATTTTTGTATGTTCAAAATCATGGCACATTAACCAGGCAACAGCATTAGAAAAAATATAACCCTGCCATGTATTTTGTTATTGCAAGTGGCCCATCAAACGTCAACATAGAAATGCCAAATTTGACGTGTTTGACAAATCAATAAGTAAACAAAACGAACACCAGCAAAGCACATTGAAGATAAGTAACCCTGCAAGCCAACTACCAGCTAGAAATGTGGTTAACCGGTGGGTTGCGTTCATTTATAAAGTGGTTAAAAAAATGGCTAATTTTGTTCTAGCCGTGTGAAAATATTAGCTACTTTTTCATATACGTATGATACGGCATCTCTCTTGCACTAATAGAAATGTTCGATTTAACTGAACTATCGCTGCACTCCTCTAATTTCCCTTTCTTCGGCTAAAACTATGGTTAACATGTCGTAAAAGATATCCAGTGAAGAGGTTAATAAACTGGTGAAGATATGGGTAAAAATAGCGGCTAAACCGGCTAATAATATGGTTAACATGTAGTTAAAGATATCCAATGAAGTGGTTAACAACATGGGGAAGATATGGCTAAAAATAGCGGCTAAAGCGGCTAATAATATGGTTAACTATACTACATGTTAACCATATTATTAGCCGTTAACAACCTGGTGAAGATAACGGCTAAAATGGCTAACTCCATGGAGACGATAGCCACCAAATGTTTAATTAAAGGATGCAAAAATCAGTTTATTGCATTATTCATTTATTTATTTCAATGATATATTGTTGCAGGCTCTGTACTTGCGGTACTGGCTCTGTGCTGGCTGTGCAGGTTGTGCTGGCTGAAGTAAATAAATAAGAAGGCGAAATAAGCTGGCGAAATCTGCTGGCTGTATGGAGCTTTACGATTGTGCGGAAAATCTATTTTAAAATGGAAAAATATTATAAATGTTATAAGATTTTCTCAACTTACCTCTTTGAAATCTTTATGCAAAAGACGCGGGAATTTCAGGCGTTGCTTTATTTCCCATTTTAGGGATTTTTCTTTTCTTATGATAATCTTGTTGTTTCATTCACTCTCACTCATGAAGACGAATTAAGAACACCAGCGTTTTCTCTTTTTGGGAAATTCGAAATACATTAACCCTAGTACGATGAATTTGTTTTCGGAAGCCCGAACTTTTAAGTAATTTAGAACAATTTGTTTCTTATCGCATTAAGGTTAAAGAAAGAAATGTCCCATAAATGTGCATTGGTATCGGTATATAGAGAAAAAATGCGTGAATGTATTCGAATTTTTGTATAAACTGGTTAGCGTTGGCTTGCAGGGAAGTAATTCTATTGTTCGCACTATTACATCTACACCAAATTGCATATTAATATCTCAGCATTTGCGTGTTGGATACTTACATCAAAGGCGATGGTAAATAAAGCGATGGAACAGAGTTGGGCATTACGAACAAACCCAACCGCTTACAGGAAGTTCCACGCCACATGCTGTGTTCAAATTGGATCTTCTCCACTGATCTTGTGGAACCTTAAAAAAGTTACAGCCATTCCCCCTTCTCTTATTGCAAAGAAAACATTTTCCCATTTCTGAATATGTACATAAATATAATTTGGATATGTAATATGTAAACAATTTATTTTAATCTATAATCAAAACCAATAATAGTTTGTTATGATAAAATGTAAACAAACTTTGGCAGCTGATGAACCACTTCGAATGAAAAAAAAATCAAAAAATCAGCCCTGTTGCTGTTACCTGGTTAATGTGCCTTGGTTCAAAATAAAATTTTTAATTTACTTATTTATTGTTCCAGAAGTTTTCAATGAATAATGTTTTAAAAATAAATATATTTACTTGATAGTGACGATCTCTTTCTCTTAATGTCTATCTGGTATATTAATATTTAAAATGCCACTTGTGTAATAAAGGTCTGAACATGCATTAAATTTCAAATAATTGGGCTACACCAAGTTTTATATTATACTTACATAGTTTAATTGTTTTTTTTTATATTATAAGAAAATATGTAAAACCTGTAACAATAACAATATATAAATACTTAAGCTTATCATAATTATAAGTAAAGTTTGTATAGTTAAATAATAAACAGTTAATAAAAACAGGGTGATATTTTTTTTTTTTAGAAAATAATATACCTGAAAACATTTAGGTATCAAAAATACAGGGTGGGCCAAAAGAAACCAAGGGGTGTAAGAGTTTAATAACTTTTTCGTTTATTAATTTTTTTTTATTTTTTCTTTCAGATTATATAAAATACAAAAGGGAAATTTTTTTACACTAAGTATGAAAAATGATGTCTCTTAAATGGCCACCGTTTTCAGCTTCGCACTGATGGGCTCTTTTTACAGCATTTTCCATAACATCTTTCAAAACTTGTGGCTGTAGCGTTCGAATTTCTGTTTTTTTTGTTCACATACATTCGCTCCTTCAAATAACCCCAAAGAAAATAGTCGGGTGCTGTCAAAGCTGGCGATCGCGCTGGCCAAATAATTTCCGAATTTCTGGAAATTATTCGCCCTCCAAAAATTTGACTTAAAAGTGCCATTGTGTCTCGGGAAGTATGGGCAGTGGCTCCGTCCTGCTGAAACCACATACCAGGTCTGTTTTCAAGAGCAGGACGTAAAAAATTTTCTATCATAAACCGATACCGCTCTCCATTTACGGTTACAGCACTTCCATCTTCATTCTCGCAGAAGTAAGGCCCAATGACATTTTCAGATGTGATCCCACACCATACTGTACACCTGATGGGGTGCAATTTCTGCCCAACTCTTGAAATTTAACTGCAAAATTTAGGCGTTGCCGATGATCTGCGGGTTTTAATAGAATAAATAAAATTTAAAAAAAATTAATAAACGAAAAAGTTATTAAACTCTTACACCCCTTGGTTTCTTTTGGCCCACCCTGTATTAAATTGATAAGATCTTCGGCTTATTAAAATTGAGATGGGATTCTAATGAAAACCAAGATTCAAATTTTAATTATATTGACGAGGTTTTAATCTTTGCTTCACATATTGCCGTTCGCCCAGTCGTAATAAGAAGGGCTTCTTATTGGAAAAAAAAACTTCGAGAGAAATTCGTTGAATTTTTGTCTGATTTACGGGGGATTTTAGATGTATTTTCGCTCTGGGTAGAGCCACGTGGAGCTTGACGGGTACTGCTACATAGAAGGTTTCGAAGCTATTAAGCCAACGTTGGCAAAAGTGTATTTTTTTTTTTTTTTGTTTACTTTATCACTTCAAGTCCTTCTAGGACCCACCCTCATAACTGCAGAATATTTCTATAAATTTACGGTAATCGTTAGTTAGATCATTATGACTACAGATTTAAGTTATCGCCGGTAATGAACAAACTAAAAACGATAGTCCATTTTTCAGAGGTAGGAGATTAAAATCTCCAAAACACTACGAGCGCAAGTGTATCACGAACGTATTTAGTAAGTACACAAGTATTCCACACATACACATACACACGAACGCAGTGCAGTTACCCGCAAATTTTCAAGGTAGATTTTTAAGTCTTTGTCGCTCTGTACGTGCACGAATATAGTTTGAAAAAAAAATCCTCGTAGTATGTCGGTATGAATTTGCATCGCACATTTGAGCTTCTCAGGCATCGTCAATGCTTCCTGACACTCATTTTTATTTGCATGCATGTATGTTTGCGTGTGTGTGTGTGTGTGTAATTTTTGCACATGCTTGCAACATTTCCATCCATGTTTTCAGCATACTTCAGCATACGCGTCATATTTTCTAGTGGTTTCGCTAACATGTAAAGGACACTTGTGAACGGGCTCAAGAGGATCCTTGAAAAGCATTTTCGTTGAGTGTCTCAGCATTCGAGCTCCAATGCTCTTCCATTGTTGCTGAGATTGTTGCCATGATATTATATTAGGCGTATGGGTGTGTGGTTACATGCACTTTTGTTTATGCGCATTAGGGTGATTCAGAAAATAATATTTTTTTTTTTTTTTGAAATTCATACTGACTAAAACAATTTTGTAACACTTCGTTTATTAACGTTCGGGGTTTACATTTTCGCAGGTTATTTATTATACGTTTTTTGATTTTTCAGTTTTTTTAGACTTACTTAGTCATACGTTATGTTATACGACCGCTATATCACGAATGAAAAAGACCTTCCTTTAGGTAACAAATCGAAGTGAACAATTCCGTGGAATGATGATGTTTGGAAATTTTCTAGTAATATTCATTGATGAGATGTAGTGCTATCGTGGGAAGTTGAGAAAATATTTCCTTGAATCTCTTACTCTGATTACTATTTTTCTTTTATTCTTAATATTTTCTTGTGATATTTCAATATAAATTAAATTGATGAAAAGTCTCCCATTTATTAAATATTCAACAATAAATATAACTTCTTTTATGTATTGCTGATGAATAGAATATAAAATATTTATAAGAAATATTTATTTATAATGCTATATATTGTATGAAAATTTCGATTTTTTTTTTTAATATTCATCGAAGGGATCAAGAATTGTCTTGTTTTGGCGGGTGTTCCTAGACATTTAATAGATGTGCTTACAAATTAATTGAACAGCCATTAGAATAGAAGTGAATTGCATAAACAAAAGTAATGAGAAAATTATGTATACAAATTTCAAAACTAGTTAATTAATGAGTAAAAAATAATAATTTTAATTAAATTTAAAAAAAAAAGTTATAAATGGTACTTTGCTAAATGACATTCGGCGAACTCACTCACAAAATTACCGGGGTATGCATGCAGATTTATCTCTGCATTTGTACTACGCAATATGTGAAAAAAAACAATATATTTGACCTTTAATCACCTTCAGTCGAGCTCAAACCCCTTTAAAAATCCGAGTGGTCACGTTTGAAGTTCAATTCTTTTTTTTGAATCACCCTAATGTATGTTCATATGTATGCCGGTGTATATGTACATTAGAGGTAAGGTTTTGTGAAGAATACATTCGTATTTGCTCTTCTGGATTTCAAAATATTTATAAATGATTTAAAGAAATGCAAGAAAAGAAGACTTTTTTGGAAGCACATTTTTTAAATAATTTCACTTACTTTATTTAATCTTTAAAAACCATATAAAATGTTAATGAATTTTTATTGTTCAAACCCTCTCAGCGACTAGAAAGTTATAAAGTCAAAGAATTGCGCTGAAGTTTATTGGAAAAGATGATCCTGCTATTTAAAATTCTTACAATCAAAAACAAAAATCAGCTGCAAACAAGAACACACTGTGGACTTCGAAACTAAGTGGCCAAAGTGCAACAAGATTCTACGTAATTGAGGAAACCAATAGTTTATCCAACTTTGCGCCTAACCTATAGATCAACTTTTTTTTATACGCATGTTAAGTTGGAATTTGTGAAAAGTTTTGCAAAGTTCGATGACAACATTTTTTCTGAAATTCTACTGGAAAGGTATGGAATCCTATAGTTTTGGGGTCGATGATTTTAATTTTAATTTTTACCTAAAATTTACGTTAAGTGGCACCGTAGTAGATTTTTAAAATTTCGTATGGGTTTTAAATGGAAAAAATAATTTATTTTACTGAGAAACTCATTTTCGATGTATATTTCATTGCCAAATTTATTGCTGATAATGTTACAAAAATCATTCATTATTTCTGTTAGAAAAAATTAAAATATCATGATAAAAAATTTTTGTATTGCATTTTTATTGAGAAAATAGTATATAGTTTATATTAAAAAAAATTTCCAATTTAATTAAAATAATATATATATATGTTATACCAAAATAAGTTGTTGGTTTTATTTTTGAACAAATTTTGGTATAAAAGTACACGAAAATGTCAAACGAAATTATGAAACTATAAATGAAGCTAAGAACTCCAGGTGTGGCCGCTTTTGAGTCCGTACGTTAAAGTGGCCCAATTGGGTATGGGGCGAAAACGTCATTTCTATACCAATTTTAAATTTTCTAGTGTACCCAATACAGGGTGCTCAAAGACCTGACAAACTGGAAAAAAATATTGGTAATTTTTTATAAGAAGCTATAGTACCCAAAACAACTGCAACTTGTAATATTTTATCAGCTAATTTAAGTTTGAAATTTTCTTAGGCTGCCAACTGATGATTCCGATTAATTTGATACAGACGTTCATGAAGATTATTGACCAGATGAAATTGAAGTTAAAGGTGATTTTGACGATAGAGATGAATCGGACATCGAATATTTGTCTCAAGACTTGAGAGATGAAGCCTGTTATCGAAAGACAAAGCAATCGAATATTCGAAGGATTAACTACCTGTGGCTCGTCGAGTTGTTACTCTTGGTCATTGCATAATTTTTGTTGTTCATCGAGTTATTCGAAACTATATTAGGCGTGACGAATTCACACACGGATTAATGGGATAATTTCGATATCGAGCGTATTATGGTGAATTTTTGCTAGCAGGTGTTTATCACTCGAATGATGAATCCAACGAAGAATTGTGGAATGATAAATGTGGTGACAATGCCTCACAAAATGTACGAAAAAATCAATCGCTGCTCTTCGTTTAGAAGATCGAGAAACCAGAAGTAGTTTACGTTTTTCGTTTTGGACAAGCTGTTGGTACTTATCGTGGCAAAGGGAAGATTGGCCAGTAACTAGTTTTTAATATGCTCGATGTGGCAGCTGAAACGCATTTATTATATACAAAAAATTGGATCCGGAGTGGATTATGTATATTCGATATATTCAACGTCGCAAAGGTATGCCACGTGGTCAAAATGCTCGGGCAGTTGTTCGTGATGTTCGAAATTTACCATCAGCATCAACTTCACATTCAACTTCGTTTCGTTTGACACAAGCACCAGATACAAAGAAACGAGGTCGCTAGAATGATAGAACACAAGCTTGTGCTGAGATTGATCTAAAATTCGGAGAGTAACTTGGCTGTGACGTCACACCAGATTTACGTGTGAAGAGGACTGAGAGGAAACCCGTTGGCATACATGTTAGAAAGAATACACACTAATATTGTTAAGCACGATGGAAAGAATGCACATGATTCTGAGGATACACGGTTTTTATAAACAAAATCGGTTGTGACGTAGAAATTCTGCCAAAATTTCCAAGAGAGGGCTAGCGGTACCACAATCTTCGCCACCTTCTGTATTCTCTTCACCATGGATAAAACCAGCAATAAGCACAGTGTTCACAGTAATAAATGGGTGAATAATATTTGCCTTAATCACAGACATCAGTTGTGTGTAAATTGCGCTGAAAACATTGAATAACTATCCGATTTTTCATTATTTTCTTTTTAATTTTATTTTCTTTATTTTCCTCGTTTTTCACTGTTTTTTAAGCGATTTACCTCTTAAAAAGCAGACAAAAGTCGCAAAAAATAGATTGGATCAATTTGACCCACTGAACGGATTCATTCACGACAATTAGTTGGGATAAAAGTTAAATACACAATTTGCACAATTTGCAAATGTTGCACTTTGGTGTTAGTGTTTTTGTGATGAAATGGCAGAGGCATGGCAACAGAGCATAATTGATAATAGCGTCTTACTGTCGAGGTGACGGAGATTGAGTTATCTAATAAATATATAAATATATTTAAATATCTGGAAATAATACATATTGCAAGATGTAATAATTTTTGAAAGTGATAAACAGTAATCAATAATAATAATTATAATTAAGAGGTATTAAATTTTTTTTTTTTTAATTTACATATTAAAGATTTTTTGAAGTAATTAATTTACACTTATCGCTTTATAGGGTATTATAGTTCTAATAAATAACATGATTTGTTCAGACACTTCTAGTTGCCCCCTTTTCATTGTAAATAAGTTGGTCCGGTTAATTATTTACTTCTGGTTTAAATAATGTAATTATACATCTACAGATTTTAAAGCTCTTTAATCCTTTTAGTCTGTTGCCAAGTAATTATGCGCATAAAATAATATTCTCATAATTAATTCGTTATTTCCATATTTAACATGACCAATACCACCTCGGCAGCATACATTTTCATTTACAAATATTCATAACCCGCTCAGTATATTGATCCATTGCTCGTAAGTACGCAAATATGACGATTATTCCCAACTCGCATCAGAACGTTTTCATCCACTCATCCAATCCACTTCCGTTTCCGTTTCCTCATCCGATTTTGTTTGTTTGACAACATCCATTGGTCGGTCTGCCACACAAACAGCACTCAACAAATTCGACACTTAACAATCTGCGCGTCTGTTTCATGACGCCACCAACGTACTGCTTAAATTCGCGGTTTTTAAATCATATTGCAATTACTCGCACGGCATACACACATATATAATAATATGAAAATTACCAATGCCAGCCAGCCCACTTTGCCATTTCACCACCCCTTCGACACTCAATCACTCACTCACAATACTCATAGCATCGGTGGTCCTTTAATTTTAAAACGTTTGGTTTCATGGCATCCAATTGCTTGCTCAAATTTTCAGCTCTGCTCAGACTCTGCGGTCATTTTAATAAAATAATTAATTCATACATAAATATTTATTGAATGTTGGTAAGCAGATGTTCAGCTATGTATTTGTGTGCGTTCGATTGGGAGTGTGTGTATGCGAAATAATTGAATTGTATCAAAATATTTATTAAAATAATGAATGAAATAAATGCGATAATTGAATTCATGTTATTGGGTCGATGGAAGTGAAATATGGCGAGCTGAACAATTGAAATTGAACACTCCATGAAGGTTTGCCAATAATAAGTAATGGATCTCTGTGGTCAATGGCGATCTGGCAGGCAATGAGTGAAATTACGTGGTTGCCTGAGCATTTAATTTGATTACATCGCATACATATCTCCGAATATGAATACCTGTGAAACGCAGTGGGATAAGCTGCGAGTACTGAAGTCAAAAATTAATACACAGGTATACCAATATGAATTTAAAAATATTGTATGAATATATGTAAATATTTGGATACTTATATGAAGATACATATTTATGTCCGAGCAATTTAAAATAAATAATCGACTACTCCACATTTTCATATTATCGAAAGCCTTTTATGGATTGCTTATTGGATGCAACTGCTAATCTTAATAATAAATACATATATAAAAATTGAATGGTATACGTTGGCCATCGCATCACGCGAGAAGGGCTGAACTCATTCGGCTAAAGTTTTGCTGTTACATTTACTGCGGCTCGACTAGTGTTTGTATAAAAAATGCCGGTAGGTAGCGCTGTGGTCGAGCTATTTCTAAAAATCATATTCATGGACCGATTTTGTTCATATTCAGTATGTGGCTTGGCTATGCAAAACGAAAAAATCTTGCACAAAATTACCCGGTAGGTGGCGCTATGGTCTAGATATTTCGCATTTATAGGTCGATATGATTCATATTCAGTGTGTACAACGGTTTTGAAAATAGAAACGTTTTTGCAAAAAAATATGCCCGCTAGGTGGCGCTGTGGCTCAAACAATCATTTTTATGGACTGCTTTAGTTCGTATTCAGTAAGTATGTTGATTGTATAAAGAAACGTTTTTCGGAGAAGTAGACTTGGTAGGTGGGAACGAAGTGAACATATTTCTAAGCATCCTTAACTTGAGAGATAGCGCTGAAGTCGAGATATTTTTTTAATAATATTACTTGGTTTGTAAACAAATCTATTTAATTTTGTTTGTGTGTTTTTTTTTGTTTGTTCTAAATATTGTCGCAGCGTCTGTATTATCCCGACTGTTCTGTTCGATATTTGAAACAAGAATCTGTCCATTTGATCGAAAAACGGAAATGGTTAATAACAGTGAATTTTGAAGTATCTCGGCTAGCGCATGCAAAGAGTAATTAGCACTATTTGTTCTCATACAGTAATCTTATTGAAATTTAATCAGGGATAATCAAAAGATGAGTTGTATCCACAATTTTTTTTTTTATTTGCAATATGCACTGAATTTTGCATTCATATTGAATTGCTTTGTAGTGCCACCGATAAGAGCGAGAAATATAGGGTGCAACTCTCGAAATACCCCACACAAGTTTAGCACGCACACAATACGAATGGGAGACTCCAAACCAGCATGCGATATGCGTCGAATGAAACTTCATCGGATAATATGACGTGTAAGAAGGAAATCATCGAGCTGCCTTCCATTACAACGCTACGAGTATGGTTGATTTTAGCAGTGTGTGCAATGAAATTCAAACATGAAACTCCTGTATTGTGTCACCCTTGGTCCCACCACTAGAACCATTGCGCTCATTGGACTCAGGAGCAAGAACAGGATTCAAACCCTTCTAGTCACAAATACAGAAATACAACAATTGTTTTCAAATTATGTCCGTTTTTATTAAAAACAATTTCTTTTAATCGTTATTTGCTGAGTGTTAGTTTTTGCTCAGAAAATAAAACTTAATTTGGAAAATAAAACCTGTTTGAAATGTCGAATTTAATTACTCAAGTTAATTGAATTATGGGAAGGCCTTCAATAAAAAAAAATTTTTTAATTTTGGTTTCAAAAAGCTTAAGCCTGCGATAGGTCATTACTATGAGCATCACTATTTAACCAAATCTATACAATTTACGTTGCCTTTGGCCATATTTTATTCAATATCTTTGGTGAATTTAATGATGACTGGAAGACCCCTAAATTACTCCTATTTTTAAAAGTGGTAACAGAGATGATGGTCGCAATTATCGACCTATTTCTAAACTGTCTAGGGTCTCTAAACGACTGTATCTGTCTACAGTTTGATTTCTCTTAACCAGCATGGATTTCTTAAAGGCATATCCACAGTGGCCGACCTCGCTGCGTTCACCGAAGACTGTTTTTCGTCCTTTCAAAATGGGTATCAAGTTGACACAATTTAAACTGACTTTCCAAAGCCTTTCGAAAGAGTTTCACTTATTTTTTCAAAAAGGCCAATTTACATAGTTGCTGGTGTTCCCCAGGGTACCATTTTGAGAGCCATGTTTTTTGTCCTATTTATCAATGACATTGAGACCTGTTTCTCTTCAACCAAATTTCTTTTATACTCGTATGCAGACGACTTTGAGGTATGAAGAGTATCATGCTCTTCAATACCAATTAGATAAATTTTCTGTCTGGTGTTCACAAAATCGCCTATGCTTGAACATTAATAAATGTTCTCATTGCACTTTGACTTGAAAGCATTACCCAACTTCTACGGATTATTTTATCACTGGCTCACGATTTAAATGTGTATCAGAAGTCAGAGCCGTAACGAGGGTGAGGCAAATGAGGCGCTTGCCTCGGGCGCCATCGTCGGGGGGGCGCCAAAATTGGGCGTGAACAGACTTTTTTTTCGCAAATTGTATGATATTTTTGTTGAAAAAAAAATTGTTTGTTGTACTTGTGTACAGAGTAAAAAATAAAGTAAGTGTACAGAGTTGTTCACAAAGAAGTATTGTAAATGGATTGACTAAGATAAATTATACGAAGAAAGAGAGAATAGAGACAGAAGCATGGACGGCAGGCGAGTGAAAGGTATAAAATCCGAGAAAATCTGTGTTTTTTTTTCTCCGATTCGACACCCTTCGAGAGTATTTTAGAGTTTTATTACACCAGTTCTTCCGAAGGCGTCCGGCGCCCTTTTGTCTTCTTCGACCAGAGTATCGCCTACCCTTTTTTTTACCCTCTTTTGCCGCTGAATAGCTAGGAATGTGCAAAAAAAACTTTACAGCCGCTCGTTTTTTGGGAAAAAGTTCGGGATGCATTCTGACGCTTTTCTTTTCTAATAAACCCCGCCTATAATCCGAGAAAGAGGGGAAAAGGGGAAAAAGGCTCTCGACTTGTGACTTCCTCGAGGAAGCAGGCCTGTCCGGCAAGTCAGTCTCTTTCAAGCAGTCTTGCCCAATTTTTATCTCTCAGTCCGTCTTATTAAGAGAAAAATTTCTTTTTACCAGTAAAATAAAGCGGTCTCTTGATTTGAGAAAAAATTTAATTCGGAACCACTGACTCTTAGTTCACGAACAAGTTGTTACGGCATCAAGTTATGTGCATTGTGTGACTCTACACCGCTAAATTGGGATTTACGGATTAATTGACCCAATCAGGTATTTATAACAATTGCTTGATAGTTTGCACCCCTTCCTGGTCGAGTTAGTTGGTCGGCAACAATAGCCACTTGTGAACGCAGCTTTAGTAAACTAAAACTCATCAAAAATTATTTGAGATCGACCATGGGGCAAGAAAGATTAACGAACTTGGCAATTTTGTCAATTGAAAATGAGGTTGCTCAAAAGATCAATTTTGATGATATTATTGATGAATTCGCTGCAATGAAGTCTCGAAAAATTCATTTGTAAAATATCAAAAATGAGGATGTTCATTTAATGCATTTTTTACCGTTTTCAATACAAATTTCCTTGTATTGTCTTATTTTAAAGTGAAGAAAAATAAAAGTGTTGAAACAATATTCATATTCAATATTCATTTCAATGTTTTTTGGAAACTCTTTTAATGGGTGAGGGGGCGACAAATTTTCCGTTTGCCTCGGGCGCCAAAATCGCTCGTTACGGCTCTGTCAGAAGTTAAGGACTTAGGTCTTTACTTTGATACAAAACTGATATTATTAATAGTCTTTTCTGAGGTTGACTTTTAATATCCCTTTTCGTAGGTTAGGGCAATTTTTGATGTTGTATATTTGAGTTTCTAGTACTACTTATGCCAAAAATGTACCTCCGATGCGAATTATCTAGGAAATGAATCTTATAATTGACCTTGATCCATCTCCTCCAAGGTGCATAGTGCGTAGTTTATTATATAATTACTTTAAAAAGTTTTTAATTAAGCACATTTGTTAATAGTCAGTAAAGATTGCGATCTTTTAACTGAATTGAAATAAATAAATAATTATCAATTTTCTTGAAAAAAAGAAATCTGCATTTGCAAACCATCCGACTTTCGAAAGTTTGTGTCAGAGACGGATCCACTGATGAATTTTTTGTATTAAAAACCCCATTCCCTCTCAAAAACAAACATTGGTCCACCAATAATATGAATTTAGAAAAAAATATAAGAAATAAAATATATAGAATCAGAAGATCTATATACAGTATTAGTATTTACATTAGTTATATGGAAGTTAATACACAAGGTACCGTTAGAATAAAAAATTATCAACAATTGATAGAAATGTCTTTAGCAAATTAAAACTTGTATTTTCTTGTCGAAGAATTGACTGGGCTATAAGACTACACACTCAAAATCTTCAGAAAATTCTAGGGAAAATCGAAAATTGTAACTCTAAATGAAATATGAAATAAGCTTATCAAAAGCAGTGCAAAATTCAAATAAACGACTTTCCTAATCACCGTCTGAATTCTCAAGATACTTCCGTAAAAACGCTCTACCAAAGCCATCAGCAGACAACGTGTTCAACCTTTTGATTGCATTCTGATAAATTGCAATTCCAACAGGGGATGGTGGGCATTGAAGTCAATTAAATTTGTTCTTATATTCCATGCATGCCATCCCAAATGCCTTCGTCCACAACGCTTCGCATCTAGCGCCGCCTAGCGTCTACTGCACTCAACGCCACTTTTAATTAACACCAACATCACCAAATAAATCTCACAAAATGTTGCTGGGATTATTTATATAAAAATGAAAGTTAAACACGTCGTCATAATTTTAATAGTGTTGTGACACAGGTGGCATTCGCCCACCACATCCACCACGAGGGCCAAAGGGATGTTTATGTGCAGACACTCACACTCACAAATAAATATGTAGGAAAACAACAACTTAAGGCAATGCAACGCCACGGGATGACATTGCCATACATATTTGTAGGAAATTTGCAGCAGCAAAGAAAATAATATATGTACATATTTTCAACGTTTTCTTATTTGAAGAGTTCGCTTGATCCTTATTCATTAGGAAGTGACATGACATGACACTGGCTGGCGTAACAGGCACTACAAAAATTTCAAGGGACTTGTGAACAGTGGGTTAGAAAAGTTGAGTAACGGAATTTTTTTTGTATTTATTGCAACATAAAAAAATAAAAAAATAAAATATCTTTAGCGCTATCTTCAATGTAGCAAACCTCATGGAGAACTCTGCCTCAGTGATCATTATGGATTTTTAAAATCTCTATGTTTATATTACTGTTAGTAAAAAAAGCTACAGTACTTTAATGGCGGCATTCTGTAACTCAGTCTCATCGGAAGTCACTAAATTTGAGACTTTCGATTGGAGACATTTCTTGTGGCTTGAGACGATTTCGGTATTCATCAAGCAACAGTCTTAAAAAATTTCACCATAGACTGTGGTGAAAAGTAGTAGAGACAATGTGTTCATCGATAGCACACAATATAATTTTTCAATTCTTTGTTGACAACATTATTATTATTTCTTTATTTTGTGACCTGCTCAGGACCAGCTGACAAATTAGTGACTTTATTTTGAGACTAGAGGCTTGAGACGGCTTACTGAATACAGAATAGTCTCAAAATCATACTCACCACCGAAAACTCTCAATTAGTGACTAGGGACTGCTTACAGAATACCAATATAAATCACAACGTTCCTCAAATAAATATACATACATATTTTCGTAAAACTAACAATAAAAACCTGTATTTTTATGCCTCGAAATTTAATCTTATTTAAAAAAATCTCGTGCTAACGTGTTTGTGGTCTAACTCCTCCGAAACGGCTCGACCGCATCAAATTTTTTGAGTATATTTGGTAGGTATGAGAATAGGTTCTAAAGTATACTTTATGCGTGGTAGAGAGTTGCCACCAGTTGGAAAAGTCAAATTTAATTAAAATATATAGTAAACTTGTAGATACATCATTATAAGAAATTATATAAAATATTCAAGCGGTTCGTCTCCGAAAGAAAGTCCTTAGCTTAGTTTTATTAGGGTTGCCACCTGTTTGAAAGTCGAATTTAATTAAATTATACACTAATTATTTGGAGTATTCAAATATGGCTGTCGGACAGTTCGTCTTGCCGAGGGCATGGCACATATTATATATTTTGGAAAGGGTTGCCACCTTTTTAAAAAGTGAAAATTAATTAAATCGTACACTAGAGTATTCGTCTCGGCGACGACCAATATTTTTGAGAGGGTTGCCACCTGTTTTTATGAGAAAGCAACCAAAATGCGTTTTCTGGCAACATATGTATGTAAAGTTCAAATAATATATAAATATAGGCAAGGCAACGTCTGCCGGATTTTTCTAGAATAAAATAAAAATAACAGCTTATCGGCATTTCCATCTTGCAATCGAGTCCATCTACCGGTTTAAGGCTGACCTGTAGCACTGAACAGCTGTTCACTAGGAGCAGATAGATATTTTGTAGCATATTTCTTAATGGGCGTTCTTACTTGAAGAAGCCAGCGAGATGTTTTGCTCGTGAAGATGGTAGACAGTATGATTTTTTTCGCATACCGATCGGTAAGCGAGCTCTCGCTTGTATTAAAAAATGTCACAGTTCCTTAGCAGCCGATGTTGATTGATTGATTGCCCACTTCGTTAGGTAATGAATAACTTCTTTCAGTATTATTATTACTGCCAATCATCTCAATCCCATGTAAATCCCAAAGGCTTTGTTGACTTGTTTTTCTGAACAAAAAACATTTGACAAGGAAATCTTTGTACAACTTTTAAATTAAAAAACTTACAAAGTTCAATTTTTTTTTGCCTAAGCCAAAATATAATAATAATATTAAGATTAAGATTCAATGCGTATTCAAATAAGATGATGGTATTTGAACCAAAACAAAACTTACATGTAATTTGTTTCTTGTTTTTGCGTACCGAAGTTTAGAAACGAAATTATGAAATGTAGTCACTTAGGGCGCTTTAATTATAACAGACTCGAAATCTGACAGCACGATTTTATTTCAAGGATTTCCACGGAAACTCCGCTGTGAAGTGCCTTAGCATTTAAGGAGTTATTACAATAACATTCCGCCCACATCGATTATATTAATACTAATAATCACGTGAATATTGAATTCCAACGGATAATATTTCTAGCTAGTGATAGTACAGCGTCTGGTATTGTACCCATACAAATGCAGCAAACATTAGAACTGAATTCTACCCCACTGCATGGAATTATTTAGGGGATTCTTAAACTCAACTAGAAGTACATCCCGAAGGAGGGAATCAAAGGCGGTGCTCGTTCCCAAAGCTGGAGAACGCCATTCCACATTCCGGACCACTATAGTGCCTTTCAGGCCGAAATAGCGGCAATACTGTGATTACGACAAACAAAGTTTACATCTACTCAGACAGTCATGATCCCTTAACAGCCCTTGACTCGGTCACAACAAATTCGGAGTCAGTAGCGAAATACCGCAGACCATTTAACACGAAGGCAGAATAGTTCGATCTTTACCTGGTGTGGGAACCGGGACACTGCAACAAACCAGGTAAGGAGAAGGCAGACGAGTTCGCAAGAAGGCGTACTTCCGTACCTCTGACATCGGTCTAGAAGAGGTTGGGTATGCCCCATGCTTCCTGCAAGCTATAGGGAAACACACTGGATGAACAGAGCCAGAAACTATAGGACATCTAATGTGATTGTAGGAGGCGACAGAAATTCTTGGGTGCGAGATTTCTAAATAGCCGAGACATAGTTGCAGAAGTAAAAACACGGCAGCTGCTCAAGTTCGTCGAGTTGGCAAACTAGTTTAATGGGGTTTAGTGGTTAAAAATTTGTACCCAAGTGGTATTACAACATACCCAATTGCGAGCCTATGTGTGATGGTCCCCTGCCAGCTTCTAGCCTCAATCTAACCGAACCTAACTTGATAGTTGCTTATGTGAGAGAAAAATTTATGGACCTGTGCGATTTGGTGACTGTGAAATCGTGAACGATGGAACAATGTGCTCTAAGGCTTTACAGAGGTATAGTGCAACGAATTAAAGTCCATATCCGCTGATTAGGATATGTCTTACGAATAAATATGAGCGTTCCAGGGGTATAAATATTCTGTAGTGGTCACAAAGGAAAAAGTGCAGATCGACTTGAATTTCTAATTGGCTACAGAACAGACGGCAGAAACAACATCATGCCAAATTAAAGAACTTATTTTAAAATTCCGTTACTTAAATAACTAAAATCATGAATTTTTTATTTTTTTTAACTTATCAATCATAACAAGGCTACTGGGAAAAACCAAGACGGTGCTACATAGGGTATAGCTCCCTCACAAATTATTTTTCAGTGCATAGTATTTTAGATGTAATATTTTTACGCTAAAAATGCAGTTATAAATTAAAGATAAGTTAAGTTAAATTTTTGTTAGGTTTGAGGTTAGGAAACGAGAAGTTTGAGTTCTGACAGTAGGCTCAGATGTTTATTTTATAATTTTATTTTAACATTTTTTTTAATAAGTTTACTTGGATTTTGTTAACTTAAATGGCCCACTGTACCAAACGAACGCATAAACGTTACACTGCCATTTCAGCAGAACCACGTTACGTATCCATCGGTGGCGGAGTGCTTTGTAGTTTGTTTGAAAGAAAATCAATGGAATCAGAGTAAGAGAAGAGTGATTTGGGAATAAAAGCTAGTGTATTGTGCGGCGTCAGTGAGCTGGAAATTCACTCACTTCGCTTGTTCACATCAACGTTGCTCTACACTCTCATAAATATACTTCGTAGATATTATACTCGTACAAGACTGTCCTCATACACCAATGCTTGGGAAAGTTATGCCAAAAAATTACAAATGACGTTGCACTGCCAACGAAAACATCAAGACCAACCAACCAACACCTTAGGCAACGACAAACCAAAATATTTTAACAACCGCACACACACAAGCAATGACAATGACAGCGATATGGATTCCAAGCACCAACAAACAAACAGCACACACACACATGCACCAAACGCGGCACAGCTGCTTTGCTTAAGAACACATATTATATGTATTTATGGTTGTATATCTGTAGGTAGGTGTAGGTACACATGCCAGAATGGGCCGATGGATGCTTGAGACACAATCACACTCCTCCACCCATCACCCATCTCATCAATCCACCAGCAGCCAGCCAGCCAGGCAGCCAATGCATTCAGGCGGCGACGCAATCGCTTACCTTTTCCACTACAATCGCTGCGCAAAATCACAATCGAGCAATTCAACCAGCTTCACACCACCAGCCGAGCCAACCAAGCCAGCGGACGTTCGAAGCCGCGATACTTCTGTTGGGCAATAGGGGTGGACGAAGGGGAGCAAGCGAGCGAGCGAGCAGACGGGCCCACATGGGAAGTGTCACGTTCGCAACTTGCAATCGCGTTAATTAACAAGGTGCAAATGTAAACGCGTCATAAGTGCTCACGTTGACATCGTAATGAATGCGACGCGATGCGATTAGATGAGCTGCAATGCGCCGATGCTGAGGTAAAATATTAAGGTGTAAAGGCGCTGCTACACCGCCATGTGTGTGTTTGCGTGTGTGTGGAAATCAAAAGTGTGAGGGGGAGGAGCAAAGATAAGAGGTGCTAGAATTGCCTTGGTGCATAATGGCATACCCCGCGTCTAACGCACGGCTCACACTGACACTGGTCCGCTGGTCTTTGCATAAGTCAAGCATGCGCCTCCATCATGTCCCGACGGCGACTCACATTCAAGTGATTAAATAGTGAATTGATTTTGTAGCAATTGATATGGGAATTATTTGTTTAAAATATTTATAATTTTTTTCTCTAATCAATCTTGCGGTTTGCAGGACTACCAGGCAGCATTATATTGGCGTTGTCACCGCGTAGCTGTTTTAAGTCGAATCGTAAAAGCAGTACTTAACTGAGCGCTTCAACCCCTTTCCACTTGGTATTTCCTCTCTTCATCTATCACCACTAATGGTTACCAAATCGAATACCCTCACTGCTGAAGCGTTAGGGTTCATTCCGAAGACATAACCTAGCCGGTGTAGCCCCTAGATTTTCCTGTATTTATTATATTTATAATATATATATATATACATATATATATATACCAAGAATGATATAATACAAAATTGCGCCTTCCGCAGGCCGCTAGTTTTCTCTTTGCCGATTTTACAACATCCACACATTCACTGACGAAATAAAAGCAATTTGTTTTTATTTACACAAGAAATGAAACGAAACTTTTTCAATCATTATGCTGTTTGCCCGCTTCTTCTGCGATTCTTCCTCTTCTTTTTTACCATTCCATTTTTTCTGTGCTCTCTCATTCTCTAGCTATTATTACGTCACTAGGATTGATTCTCAGCGCGGAAGGCGCAATATTGCATTCTATCATTCTTTTGTTTATACACAGAGCTAAAAAGTTCTCCTATAATTAAGAGATCGACGTCTAAAAAAACGCTTGGTGGCCAAGTAGGGCGAAGGAGAGTCAGATGGAAGAAATTTTTGCTAGAAAATCTTCTTAGTTTTATGTTGAATTTCTTCTAAAATTTATTGAAAACGAAAACGGCTGAAAACACGGAGATAACATCTGTTTTATTAATTTTTATGGAATTTTGCACAAAAATATGGAGTTGTAAGAAGAAATCTCTTTGTTTTTATGTTAAATATCATACAGAGCAAATCAATGAGGTGATTCTCTCATTTTCACTCCAATTCCTTATGAAAGAGCTCTATTTAATTCGAATTATATACTTTTTGAAAAATCTACCTTATACTGCTTTTAGTTTAGTATTATGAATATTGTTGTTTGGATTTTTGTATTTCCAAAATCAAAATTCTTAATTTACTTATTTATTGCTTCAGAAATTTTCAATTTACTTGTCGACTGCAAAACCAAAATGACGCAGAGCAACACCACCAGCTCAGTCAGAATTGGGAAGGACCTCTCAGACCCGTTTGATACCAAACGAGGTTTCAGGTAGGGTGACTCCTTATCGTGTGACTTCTTTCTTTTCCAAACTGGATAAGGAGGCGAAGCGAATGGGTCTGGAGGTGAACGAGGGCAAAACTAAGTACCTCTTGTCATCAAAGAAACAATCAGCGCACTCGCGTCTTGGCTCCCGCATCACTATAGCCAATTACAGTTTCAGAAAAGTGGTCAGCTTTGTTTACTAGGAACCAGCATTTCCAACTGCAATAATGCCACCCTCGAAACCCAACGAAGAATCTCTCTTGCCAACAAGGGCTGTTTCTGTTTCGAGCTCAGTAGGCAAACGAGCAATAAAGCCCTCTCTCGACGAACGAAACCCGCGATCTATAAATCCCTCTTGATGACCGTGCTATTGTATAGCGCTGAATCACGGACGCTGTCAATATCAGTTGAGATGGCACATGGAGTGTTCGAGAGCAAGATTCTTCGAAAAATTTATGGACCTCTACGTCTTTGCGACGGCGACTACCGCAGTCGATGGAACGATGAGCTGTATGCGGCTACAATGGCTGGGTCATGTCATGCTCCAACCATGAAAGTATTCAACGTGCTAGCAGCTGGTGGTAGTAGAGGAGAAATAGGGCCTCCTCTGCGTTAAAAGGACCAAGTGGAAAAGGCCTGTCCGTCACTTGGTCTTTCCAATTGGCGCCAGTTAACAGGAAGAAGGTGTGACTGGCGCAATTTGTTGAACTAGCCCAAAACCGCCTAGACGGTTATAGCGCTAATTAAGAAGAGGGAGAAAACAGATGTTTCACTTTAACAAAAAGTGTTTCAAACAGATCCCACAGCAAGGCGAATTCATATAAGGTGATGTTATTAAAGCAGCTGAAATCTTCCATTATGTTTCTATTTCCACTTTCCACATGAGATCCCACAATCCTCTAGTCTCTCTTATCGTGTCATCCTAAAATTGAAAAATTTATATGTGTGCGTTATGAATTCGCCTTGCTATCACCTTTTATGAATTCGCCTTGGTCCACAGTAGGCACTTAATGCCAAAAATATCCATCAAGCATTCAATCAACATTTTTATTGCTCTGCCGCTTCTCATATTACATCTTTTATGTTTGTATGTATGTATGTACATATGTGCAAATGAATTTAAAAAAAATTAAATACAAAGCTTAATACTCAGATGAAAACACACACAAACATACAAATTCACATAGATATTAACATATTCGCTATGGTTCAAAAAACATATGTACGTCTAACACACAATGTTGGTCTGTAATTAACATTTCATAAATTTCCAATCAGATAAGTGTATTTCCATTAAAAATCAATTAAAATGCAAACGTATGTACAAAGGCGAGCAGCACTTGTTGTTGACCCAGTCAGTTGCCGTCGATGCGGTTGTGCGGCTGTGAAAAAGCCACCACAACAACGGAGGCACACACCAGATGAAGTTATCGCGATTGGACCACTTTTCGCCGATAACGTCAAGTGGCAATAAAAGAAAAATGAGTTCCCATTCAAATCAAATAATTTACATAAAAATACTAATAAATTTGCTAAACGAGTGGACAGCACAAATACATTCATACACACACACATATGCAATATGTTCGTTCGTATGCGAAGTCAAGCAAAGCATGGCTTTAGCTGAGCATTCATTATTTTATAAGAAGCTTAGTCCTTCGTCTTACTATGGCTTTGAAACACTTTAATCGCGGTTGCTGCAATAGCTGAGTGCCTATCGGATTACCAACAGTCATGGGCTAAAAATACGAATACGACATTTGGAGAAGTTTTTGACAACTTTTATTTTGTTTTTTTTTTGTTTATTTTTTTTTTTTTTATAAAATGCTAGCGCATACGGCAGGCATTCTACAACGTAAATTACGTGTTTTCGTCCAAATTACTGAGCATAAACTAAATGCGTTCACACTTGTCATTCTTAATTTATCTTCAAAGCTCTGTAGCCGCAGAGTTGCATAGTTCTTTGATCAAAAATCGAAAAATTTGGGAGATCGTGCACATTTTTAATACATTTAAATTTTATTGTTATAATATTTCTTTTTTAATTTAAAATGACGAGAGAAAGCTTCTAGAGACAGTAAAAATCAAGAAAAAGTTGAGCGAAATGCTAAAATTAGAAAATGCATCGTCCAATTTAGTTATTGGAGAACACATTTTTCCATTATTATCGATAAAGCTGACATTATTTATTCGTGATTTGATAAAATACCTCATTTCATTTAAGTTTATTGACAGAACTAAGAATGAGCCATAAATTACGATAGCGTGTCAGGAGTTTCATATAACAAAATCATTTAAATCCACATTTCAAACTAGAAAAATTTCAAAAATATTTACAACAACAACCTTTATATTCAGCATCCTTAGAAAAAATCAAAGTGTGCTATTTAATAGCACAATAAATTCTAGTATAAAAAAGTGCAAATTTGAAAAAAAAAATTTGCTAATGGTTTCACGCATCCATACAAAAAAGTTTCGAACATATCGAGCTCGGACCGCGAAAAAAATGTAAGCGAAATTTTATTCAAAATTTCCACTGTGATACATCTGGATGCTTTAGCAGGATTTCTGTATCAAAAATGAAACTTTGAAAAAGAAAAACATCGATTTCATTTGTGTACTTCTCCAAAAACTATTTCGGGCTTTCCATTGGAATTATAAATTTTTTTACAGGTTTAGATATAAATACGAATTAAGTTATTTTAAAAAATTTTTTAAAAATATCAACTCACAGATAAACAGTCAAACAAATATTCATTTTTTTTTTGTTTTGAAATAAAGTTTGTAAATATTTGCCAACAAATTGTGGAGAGAATGGGTTTATTTGTAAATATATGTAGCTCAAATATTACGCCTGATTTTGTGTTCGTTTGTTCGTTTATTATTATGCAGTCAAATGATTTCTGTTTGTAAATTCCGTATTCCCAAGTGGGTTCAGGCGGCGTCCCTTCTGTTGCACTTGCAGAATCTCAGAATCTGTTTTCTTAATATTCTGATGAATATTTACTATTGCACATATGGTTTGCAAAGTTAGAAATAGTTATTGCAGTGGGTTTCTGTATATTTTTATTATAGTCCCGTATGTGTTCGCGATGCCTTGATTTAATTTTTCGCCCCGTTTGCGACATGTGTTTTTTGTTTTGTTTTTATTTTTTTTCGCAGAAGGAAGCATCAAAAGCCAGACAGACCCCCAAAAAACCGTCAGTGTGAAACTTGAACCCAAACTAAGCTTCCTACCGTCAAATACGCCCGGTACGACCGTCAAGTCTTTCGTCGGCGGGTGGTTTGAACACTAAGCTTTACGTTCGTTACAGTCTTGAAGGAAGTTGCATCTTCATCTGTTCTTTGTAATGACACGGGCATTCTACCACTTCTGCATCTCGAGCAAAAAAATAGCCTTTCATTGATTTTAACAGCGTAACTTGGGCAGTCGGAATGAATAGAATTCGTAGCCGCCCGCATGCTAGATTTCGGATTGACAATATCAAAAACGAACGCTAGATTTTATATTGATAACTTCTTAGCTTGAACCTCAGCAATTTTGGCATTTTGCATCGCGCTGGTGTAAAAAGCACTACTGATCTAGACGAAATGGACAAGATTCCGAATCGCCTGGGATGTAGCGTCCAGAAAGCACATTGACATTTTCCACATACTGGAGAACCTCTGTGTAGATCGGCGAATCCATTTTAATATCTGAAGATATTAAAACAACATTAATGCCGGTATTCTATAAGCAGTCTCTAGTCTCAAAATAAAGTCACTAATTTGTCAGCTGGTCCCGAGCAGGTCACAAAACAAAGAAATTTAGAAATGTGTTGAACGAACGGGAAAATGAATTAGCACTCGATCAGCGTCTCGGTCGTTCGCTATATTTTGCTCAAAATTGTAAAAAAAAAAATATTAAATTTTCAATATCCATGATAAAAAAAACTATTTGTTTACTTCTGTATCTCGTTCTGACATTTTGCTCGAAAGCAAATATAAATGGGAAGCTGTTTTTACCGATTGTTGTTAGCTTTAATTTTTAAACATTTTTTAAATAATCTGTTAAAAAAAATCCAGTAATAAGAATTTTTAACACCCAATTTCAATGTAAATTTTAAAACAACCATACTGTTTTAATTTACAAGGATAAATAATACCGTTAGCAACAAGTTTTAATAACTTATTGTATATCATCGATTAATAAATTAACATTCATTACACTGCGGAATAAAATCTTGCGGTCGGAGATTTTTAAGTCGATTTAGGGTAATTTGGGGGCGCTGATTACGAAAATAATATCAGTTTTGTCGAATTGGCTCTAGTTTTTCAGATAAATACTTTTTAATATTTCACGAAAAAACCTAATTAAAAATACCAATATGGATTTAAATTATATTTTTATTGCGCGCCTGTATAAAAATAATAAAAAAATATGTTCTTTTCATTAATTAATTAAAAAAAAAAAAATTACAAACAACTTTTTCTGTAGAACCTCCTATGATGTCGTTGCTTAGGACAATCCCGTATTAAGTTCCAGCAGTAGTCTGCCATCATGTGGTCGTCCCATCAGCCTTGGTATCTTTCTTCCATTATTTTTATGTCCTGGTGGAACCATTCACCTTGTTCCTCACTGTAATCGCCTAGGTTGTCCGGGAATTTGTCCAAATGACTATGTAAATAATTTAATTTAATGCTCATTTTAGCTCCTAGTTTGCGAAAATTGAGAAGCATATCAGCAATTAGTTTTGTATAGTCTGGTGATTTATGATTTCCCAAAAAATTTTTTAACTACATTAACAAAGCTTAGCTAGGCTTCAGATTCAATTTGTGACATATGGTTTAAGAATTCAGTGTATTTTAGAAGGGTACGAATTTGAGGACCATCAACGACTGTACCATACTAAGGACTGGAAATTTTTTGCACACATATTCGAAATAGTCACCTGTCTTATCAAGGACTTTGATGAACTGTTTCATTAGCCCAAGCTTGATGTGAAGTGGTGGAAGAACGATTTTTTCTCGGCTTATCAGTTGGTCGAAGTCGTCGAATTAATGTTTAGTTGTATTAACTCACCCGACTTAACCGGCTGCTCTCTTGCATGGGAAATAAAATATTTAAACCAACAAACTACTTCTTTTAATAATTTATATAACATAGCTTATTGAGGAATAATTAAATTAATACAACTGGAACTGGGTCATATAATTTTTTTCATTAATTTCTTAAGTTTCGTTTATCTCAAGAACTAGAGCCAATCCAAAAAAAGTAAAAACACAGTTCGTAAGCCTTCGACTAATGTTAATAAAAACTATTAACAAAATCATGACCGCAGGTTTTTTTTTAATTTTTGTTACGCAGTGTTATGCATCTCTAGCTGGAACATTCCACTAGGTGTTTTGCTCTACTAATTTTCACCACAGTCTTTGGTGAATTTTTTTTAGGCTGAATACCAAAATCGTCTCAAGTCACAAAAACTGTCTTTAATTGAAAGTCTCAAATTTAGTGACTTGAGATGAGACTGAGTTTCAGAATATCGGCATTATTTGCAGCGTCGCACAGTGGTGCCAGAGCGGAAAAAAAGGATTTTTTTTATCATTCCAAATTTGTACCATCTTTTCAATTTAAGCTAAGAACTAATCAAATAACATTATCTGAATACTTGGGCTTGATATATTCAATGGTTTTTTGTTGGGAGAGCTTCAAAGTCCAACAAAGTATCAACGCAAAGTTACTCAGAAAAATGTGATGAATATTGCAAAGGTTAAAACTCAAAAGTTAACCATAAAATATCAATTGTATAGTTTTTATTTATTAAAACCAATGTTATAGATGTGATTTACATCATCAAATGAATACTTTCTTTTTCAAGATTTTTTTTAATATGATGTTTTTTCATGGTCCAAAAAAATCATATATTTCACAACTTCAACAGAGTATAACTATTGTGCGCAGGAGCGCGCAGGTTAGCCACTTACACAAAATAAACTTTAGAATCTCCTTAAGCGATAGAAAAAAAAATCAGCTGCAATTAGCTGCCAACTCATGAGTAATTAGCATTTTAATCTAAAAACTCACATCAAAAGTTATGAAGATGTGCAACTGCGTTGTTTGTTTGCTTGATTCGTTGCTTTGTTTTTTTTGCCTGCTAAATGTTGATGTAGTGAAGCAGGGACTGGGTACGACAAATGATGGCAATACCTCACGAAGATTTTTTGAGGATCCTGCTAAAACTGCCGATATTGTTGGCGTTGACGAAAACCTGATACATAGATTTAAAAAAATATTAAATACAATCAATAGTCAAGCAGCAATAGATCCTCAAAAATTTGAAATTTATTGTATGAAAACTGCGAGGTTATATGTCAGCCTTTATGAATTTTACTATATGCCAATGACAGTACATAAAGTTTTAATGCATGGAAGTAAAATTGTTTCATCCTCTATTTTGCCATTGGGCATGCTATCAGAGGAGGCTCAAGAAGCTCGCAATAAAGATTACAAGAAATATAGGCTTAATCATTCTAGAAAATGCGGCAGAATTTCTACAAATCAAGATGTAATGCACTTGCTTTTAGCTTCATCGGATCCTTTTATTAATCTTTTCAGAACAAATCCCAAAAATAAAACTTTAGAATTGCACGATGATGTTAAAAAATTACTTGTTGAATAAATAATTAATAATATATGATCACTTTTGAATATTTATTGGTTATGTTATATGGGAGGTGGGCGTAGTTGTGGGCGGACTTGTTTCATTTTTAGAGAAATAATAATTTTTATTGATTCAAATCCGTTTGACAATTTTTAACAGTCTAGCTCTGATAACAGCGAAAATATTGCAACTTTTGTGATTATATTATATGGGAGATGGGCGTAATTGTGGGCGGATTTGCTTTATTTTTTCTGGACAAGCTTATATTTACAAAATATTACACTGTAGAAAATTTTGTTACTGTAGGATGATTTTTGATTTTTGTGTTATATGGGAGGTGGGCGTGGTTGTGGGCGGATTTTAACAAAAATTTTTTTTTCATTTAATTTGGCATTATGAGAGATGTGTGCCAAATTTCAAAGCCCTACCTCGATTCCTTCTATTTTTTGCCGCGGCTTGTATGAAGCGGCACCACTGTGCGTCGCTTCAACTTAGTCCCTTCTTATATGAATCATGCTAAACTTAATGCAAAATTAAAAAAATAAATTTAAAATGTTAATAAAAATTTCAACTTAAAAAAATTCCAAATATGAATTTTAGGCTAAGCAGTTGTATATGTCATTCAATTTTTAAATAATGTTGTGCACACCAGCTTTAGGCAGCTCACAATTCACGTTGTTTTCAACTTTTTTATAATTTTTTTTCCGAGTGTTACAGATTTTTCTTTTATGTATTGCATGTTGAGAACTTGGTGTTGCCTTTATTTTGACCATAAGTGTATGCATACATATGAACATACATACACATACTTATACAGATGCATTGATTGTGTGCGCACAGTAAATGATTTCGCTTCCCTCATCGACATTAAAATCTATGAAATAAGACTAGCTATACTTCGTTGCATTGACAGCAGCCTGTTAAATCAGCAGGTGTTATCCTTGAGCGCATTTGGCTACGGAACTTGTTAGTTATTCGAGCATATTTTAATTATCGAATCTCATGTGGATAAAATCTATGTTTGCGTAAGAAATTTAGACCAACACGCAAATTTGTAGCCATTAAATGAAACTAATTGAAATTAAAAAATTAAACTCAAACCACCAGGTGAATATTGTTGATGGTAACATTGTACTAAGAAATGTAGTTTAAAGCTTAGTTAGGTTATGTTATGTTGTTTGGACGACCTGCCACAGATTTATTAGAATGTATAGGAAAACCGGCGGGGTGTACACCACGTGTGTGATACTTGGCCGGAACAATTAATATCAGAAAATTATAGCAAAGGTTTTTTGAACAGTTCTGAAGAAAATTCAATTTTCAACGGCAAATATTTGATGGTGGAGAATGTTAAGAAAGTGCAAACAATTTACAATAATACACACAACTTTAAAGCTTTTAATAAAACAGTTTCTTTTATAATACTTAGTTTTCCACTGTGTATTTATATATAAGAACTCGAAAAAAGGGGCCCCAGAAAGATGGTATAATAAACAAAAAATAGCTGTATATCTCTTAATCTTAATATTAGTCTTAAATATCTGAAAAAGTATCTTATTTAATCACGGCGTGTTTTGGATTTCAACGTTGCTGACACTGACCTAACCGCATGAATACCCATCGGACAATATCCAGTCGGAACTCCTATGAGAATTGCCGCTTTATTAGCGACCTCAGCTCCTGCGAATGCCCACGGTCTACTGGCGGCCAGAGAGCCCTTGCAGTTCTGCCCATCCATCCAACAGAAGTCCGTAGGCGACCAGAGGAGCCCTACGCTGTCCGTGCCTGGAGTAATGGCTTCCAGGGTACCCCCCCGAGCAAGCTCATCAGCCATGCAGTTTCCTGCAATGTCACTATAGCCCGGCATCCAAATCAGTACAATGTCAAGGTATTCAGCAGCGACTGAGAGAGATGTCAGGCACTCCCCGACAAGTTTTGACCTGACTATTACAGATCGTAAGGCCTTAATAGCGGTCTGACAATCAGAATAAATGTTTGCCCATCTAGAAGGCATTACATTGGTGAATAGCCAATCGGCTGTCTCCCTGATTGCGGCCACCTCCGCCTCAAACATACTTTAGTAGTGTGGAAGCCCTCATTTCTGAGGGCGAGGTCCTTGCAGAAGACACCTGCACTAGCTGCTTAAATTTTGATACCTTCTCCAGTAAGTTCCATCAGAAAACCACTCCATAATTATTGCCTCATAAACCCAGTGATTTACCTTGGGAGAGAGACCCCATCTCTTACCAATAGTACCCCGGCAGCAGTATACAGGAACCGATGCCTACTTTCTTCACTTTTTCCTCGATATTCGACCCCCAAGAGAGCTTCCTGCCCAAAAACATGTCCAAGTACATGACCCGATCTGAAAGCACAAGTGGCACACCACCGATTGAGGAAGGTCGGGCATCAGGCTCTCTATATCTTCTAGTAAACAAGACTAGCTCCGCCTTGGTGGGATTAATAACGAAACCACATCTTGTGGACCACTTCATGTCATGTTCAGGTAACCCTGCATGATGTCAAACAGGTAGTCCAAAAACTTTCCCCTGACAATAGAGCAACCTCTCCTTTCTAACTACATCAGAACGCCATTAATAACAACGACCCAAAGGAGTGGTGTGAGAACTCCCGGAGTGCCCCTACTCACCCCATTCATTGTATGAAGGCGCTGCCGCACTCTGCCACGACAGTTCTGTCACAGAGCTAGCAACTTTAATCAGAAACTGTTACAATATCTGAGCGTAGCTTCTCCGCTCCAATCTGAAGTTCATGTTCATTGTTTTCGTCATTGTACTTGTAAAGCTGGTTGTAAATGGAGAGTAATTACGTGTACATGACAAAATTTCCACATACGCTTTAGTTGCTATTTAAAAACCGACTAAATCTACTTTAAGCATTCCGTCCAATGTAATTGTACTTTTTTCATAAAATGTTTACTATACCTACTTTCAATCGCAGTAAAGCGGTTTACAAGTAATTAGTTATTGACACCTAATTAGCTAAATTGAAGTATCATATGTAAATATCTATGAATTTATGTAAAAATACAAACATAACCATAATTACTTCATAAATCATATCATCAATCAGGCCGTCATCCTCGTCTAGCGTACAATGTGTGCGTGCTTAATTCGGTGGTTCCGGGCTCAAATCCCAGCCAAGGTGAGTGACATCAAAAATTATAGCAAAGCTTTTTTCTAATAGCGGTTGCCACTCGTTGGTTAATGACAAATCACTGAGTGTAATTTTGTCATGGAAAAACTACTCACAAAAATTATTTGCCATTCAGAATCGACGTAAAACTGTAGATCCTTCAATTTGTGTTACAACATCAAGACGCAGGCCACATTGGATAAGTTCGGCCAAAAATCAAGCTTTTAGATGCAAGCACCAAATATCAATTATCTATGGGAATTTGGTATTCACTGAGCGTTCCGATGATTTCTGTCAGTTGGTAATATAACTTCCTAACACTCGTTCAATTGCTTCAGTTACAATTTAACACTTCGAACAATCAGTGCATTTACTTCGTATTATGTCAAATCAAAATGCTGATAAAGTTTCCATTTCTTATTTTGATAACACAAATTTTTGAAGTTGTGAAATCTGTTACGATTTTGGATGTAGTAAATAATTTAACTACGGATTTAGTACTTAATTTAAACATTTTTCTCAACGATAATGAGGAAACCACAAACCAATTATACTTACGAAATGAGTGGACATCAAAAATAATTCTCGATTACGACGCCGCAGATATAAAGATCAAAGGTCGCGAAAGCGAAACTCTTTTAACAGCCGCTTTTGTCAAAGAAAGTGATACGGTTCGTTCGCTAAACTTAGTTGTTCATATTTTATGGGAACTTCATTATACGAATGTGGTTTTCGTATACAAATCGACAAGTGAGGCACAGCATCTATATTTATTGTTCCAGCTCTGTTGGCATCATGGCTTCGTTAACGTGCTAGCTTTGGTCAATCAAACACTTTATACATATCATCCGTTTCCACACATCAAAGTTGTAGAATTGCATACTCTGAACGAATTCTACAATAAAAGTCATTTGGAAAACTTTCAGGGTTATCCACTTCGTGGCAGTATCAGCAATAATTCACCGCGTGTGTACCACTATAGCGACAAAAAAACTGGGAGAACTCAAATCGGCGGTTATCTTTATGCATTAATTATGGAATTTATTAAACATCATAACGGTACATTTCAAGAAGTATTTATGCGCACAACATTCGTGAATTTAGCAGATACCATTGAAGCATTTCAAAATAAGAAAATTGATATTCTTGCTGAACTTCTCTATATGTACAGAAATTATTCGCATAGTAATGTAATTTGTAATTATCGATCCTACCTAATGGTCCCCTATGCCAAGCCACTACCCAACCAATTTTACATCTTAAAACCAATGACATTTCTAATGTGGGTACTCATAATTCTCATATTTTGTTATGCCATCGGAATACAAATGATCTTATCCCGACTACAATTCAATAAACTGCACTTTGGCTTGGCTCTACTGCGAACCATGAGTTCTATGCTTTTTATACCATGCTCCTATTATCGTCGGAGTACGCGTGCCCAAAACTGCTGCTCGTTCATACTGTTGGTTGGTTGTTTTCTTTTGACCAATTTCTATCAATCTAATTTATCCAGCATGCTAATCGCTCGTCTCTATGAGCCTCAAGTTGATACCATAGCTGAAATCACACGTACAAATTATCGTATACCTCAAACAAAAATGGATGCAACTTATTTGCAGAGCTTATCAGGGGTGCCACAAATTGTTTATGATCGTTTAATGGACGCCACTCCAGAGGAAGTGCATCGGTGGCGGCGCGATTTAAATACCTCATTCATACATTCAGGCGTCGAAGATAAAGTGAAATTCTTTATGTATCAGCAGAAATTTTTGCGTATACCTCGTTTTAAGGTGATCGAAGAGACACTCTCACAGCTGCCGGTGTTCATTGCTCTACCTCATGGTTCGCCGTTTGTAGTGCAATTGAATCGATTTATAGGGTTTATTTTTGATACCGGAATTTTTAATAAAATGTTCTCCGATAGCGGAGAAGAGGGTATTTTAAGTGGCGAAATTAAATTTTACAAAACTCACTCAAAAGCTTTTTATCCACTTACAGTGGAATATTTTTCATTAATATTTGGAATGTGGGCATTTGGGATGTTGTGTGCGGCGATTTGCTTCTTAGTGGAGTTGAAAATATTAAAAAAGCAATTTTAGAAATAATTGAATTATTTGTATGTAAATGAAATCTCTATAAACAAATTTTGGAAACTCTCTGTAACGCAACTCATACATTTTTATGTTCTATGCGCAATGTTTCACAGATTTGGCGAACATTTTGAGAATGGAAATTTTTATGGAGAGATGCATTAGACAGTCTCTAAGAAATGAAGTGCCGATTCAAAATCTTCTAGTGCTGATGTAAATTTTGTATCGATTATATAAGTATTAAATATTACATAAATTATATCAATAAATGTAAGTATGTATGTTTATATATATATATATATATTTATGTTCTTTATTTAAAATAAATAATATTTTACAAATATAAAATGGTATACAAAATAAACATACAATGCAAGTACAATATAATAAGAATAAATTATGAATATATGAGGGAAAATATTGTAATTAAAAAAAATAATAAAGGTACATGGTTTTTTTGATAATTTGAATTTCAATTGTATTAAACTTTTGTTTTCTTTTAACTCTGTATATAGTTCTCGTTTTAAGGCATGTCAAATAAATTTCAATCAAATTTTATTAGAGAAAATTTATTGAAAAACAACAACTCGGTTTCACATTAAAATCGTATTGTATTGAAAGGAAAAATATTAATATTTATAAAGAATTCTTTCAAACTGAGAGGAGTCTTTCTAAATAAAAATAAAAACTTGTAAAATAATTGTATATTACACCGGGCAATTTTCTGGGGAATGAAATCTAAGTTTTTCCATGTAAAAGTGGCAAAACCTAAAAATATCTCCACATTCTCAGGCCGATTACCTGCGTACTTTTACAATACTCGTAAGTGGAAAGCAGGGGTGAAAACTTGTGCCTGAGCGAAATCTTTACTTTCGGTACATCTGATAAACCATCAGGAGCAATAATTTAGTAGTACATTTTAGCCGATTAGTTCTCTCGTGAAAGGTTCATTTAATTTAAAGTCTGAATAAAAGAAATTTGACAGTTCGTTTGAGCATTTTAACCTTTCATCATCACATCGTCGATACATTCACCAGTAGTGCGATTCGCTAACGTATTTTAACGATATTCACATGGTTAACGCATCTTAAAGAATATTTTAACGATTTTTTTCAAACGATATTCGCTTTCGCTGAATCAGCTGTTGTCGTTAGCTAGTCGATTATCGAAAACTAAACGACAACAAATTTGCTGTTGTTAACTCAATCAAAAAAAAAGAAGAAAAATTCGTGATTTCAAAATAAATAAAAGACAAATTTAAAGTTCGGTAATTTTTTTCATGAAATTAAACAAGGAACATTAAATAATGTCGTTTCAATGTTTGGAATATGATTATGATATGACGAAGAAGTAAGCGCTCCAACAGTGTACAATAGTGTATAAATACAACGACGTTAACTCCGATCGGTTAACTCCAGACTTGATTGAAGACCTCATTTCTCGGCTT
The DNA here is from genome assembly GCA_951828415.1 of Anomoia purmunda. Classification (NCBI taxonomy): domain Eukaryota; kingdom Metazoa; phylum Arthropoda; class Insecta; order Diptera; family Tephritidae; genus Anomoia; species Anomoia purmunda. The sequence continues at coordinate 24,776,206 of OX639996.1, read as the reverse complement.
GACAGGTTCCCTATGATCCAACTGGAGCGCCAAGCTGCTAAGGAAATGTTTGATCCAGTGTCTTCAGCTTTTGTGGGAGGCATTATTGGGACCGTCTATTGTACTCGTGTATCAATTTTGGCGAGAAAGAATCATGAGGAGGCTTATGCCAACGAACATATCAACCATTCAATTTATGTCCAAATGGTAAAAGCAAACTTGTATCTAGGGCTCAAGTATAAAAGCAGAAATATATTTAATTTTCAATATATTAGATAAATGAATTTAACGAAAAATTTTTAAATATATAAAACATAAATACCCTACAGCACAATATTACTCATAATCGAGCATATTTTGAAAACAAAAACCATTGCATATTTGCAGGTGATAACTTGGAGTCTAGTTGATGACTATTCTACCAACGCCGTCATTCCTTCTTATGTTTTTCACCCATTTTGGTCTTTACAATAGTTTGACCAAGATGCCACTCTTTAGCACATTAAGTAGACACAACGAGACAGCTGTTAAGTGTCGTTAAGAATAAGTTAGTGAACCGCACAATCGTTATTGCAAGCGACAAATATTGTTGCGAAAATTGCGATTGTCGGATCGTTTAAAGTTAGGGAATCGCACTACTGGGGTGACCAAATCCCGTGCGATTAGAGCAGAATTCTGCACAAAAGAAACTAGCAGTATATGTGTGCGTCCACGTGAAAAGGGCCCACTTTGTCGCATCTAATTTCCGAGATATATCGATTTTTCGATACATGGATCGAATTTCGTAATTTTTTATTATGGTTTATTATGAAACTAGACACCAAATTTAGCTTCCTAGGTATAATAGAAGTAATTAATTTAATTTTTTGGAAAAAAAGAAAAGGGACCACAAGGGACAACTTTCAACTTCAAATTGATTTTTCTCAATTAGTCATTTTTCGGATATTCACCTTCAAAGTTCTATATTTCCCTCAATTCTTCAGTTAGGATGGTCTAATTTGTCTCAAAATGTTCGGAAACCAACTAGGAAGAAGTCTATATGCATAACTCCAATACCGCCGAAGTGGGCCCTTTTCACTTGGACGCACACATATACATAATTGTTAACTTGAAATGCCAATTAGGTATATACATAATAAATAATAGTAAATGTTGCATATTTTATGGGGTCATATGTATGCGCTTCATTTTCAGTGGACTTTTACTTCCAATGTATAAAGATTTTGGCTGAGAAAATTTTTATTAAAATTTTCCGGCGAATATTTATCTATGTGTTTTCCTTTCGCTTTCGAACGCCAAATAACTTACATAAGAAGAAGATACGATCATTTTTGAATGCAAATGTGACACGAAATATTTGGGGTTCATTTTGAGACTTTAATGTTAAGCTCCCTAATAATAATGTGAAGCAAATATTCTTGTATACAACATTAATAGAAATTTGTCAAATTTCAACTCCTAACCGTCTCTTAATAGGCTACTAATATTAGGCCCATTGCTTTGTAACCGACTTGCAAACAAACACTAGGTAGGACATCAAACTGCATGTAAAGCAACAACACAAACTTGGAAGTTTTCATTCCTTGTTTTTTTTTTTGTTGATGTTGATGTTCATTTTGCGTATAGCTTCTACATACCGAATTTTTGTGCAAGGCATTGTGCATATGTTCTGTTGAGATCTTCACCATATCAGCCATCTCGCTCACTTTCACTCTTCGATCGCTCAAAACGATATCGTGGAATTTTTCTATCGTTTCTTCAGTGACAGCGTAAGTCATTCTAATTGATGGTGAAGAGTCCGAGAAAAGTTTATCAAGCTTAGCTTTTATTTCTGCTGTCGTTTTCCTGCGTGAAAAATTATATATTGATGATAAAACGAAATTCACCTTTTACCATTTACTCAAAAGTTATTTGCTTCGAACGGCTGTCAAAAAAAAAACCAATTGACAGATCATCTTGAAACTTCGTATTTAAATATTTGAAGCTTGGTACTTTGGTTGCTATTTTGTACAGATTTTTCAAATTGCCCACGTATTGTGAATGGGAAATTTCAGTTTAAGACCTTATTCGTTTTTGTTTGCATAGTAGATTTAAATAAATAACTACGTCAACCTAAAAATCGAATCGAATCTTTTATAAAGGATGCGAGCAGGGTTGCTTTTGAAATTTAAGGAAATTTTACCCAAGCTGCAGCGCTCTTTTGCAACTCGGTTACAAAGAAGCGGGCCTATTATAAATGCGAAAGTTGGTGCGTGAGTGAGTGAGTGTGGCATGTTATTACCTTTTCAGGCACAAACGACTGCACTGCATAAAATTTAGCACATATTTATTATATTTAATGGAGAGTTGCCACATGTTGAAAAAGTGTATAGCCGATCATATGAATAAATTAAATCACATATTGTTATATAACGACTGAATAAATCTGATTAAGAATTGGAACATTTAGTCCGTTACATATCGATTTTTCAAAGGAGTTGCCACCTGCATAAAATATTATATATTAATTAGAGCAAAGAATAATGAAATCAAATATTGCAATATTAGTATCAAATGAAAGGGACTTAATAAAGCTTCATTTCCCAAATGTTTTGAGAGTAGGTTGCCACCTGTTTAAATGCAAATTAAGTTAAATTTAAAAAAAATTACATATTGCAATATGAGTGTCAAAATAAAAGTTTTAAGAAAGCTTTACTTCAAAAACATTTTTGAACAGGTGGCAACCCTGTTCAAAAAAAATTATTAAAATTATAAGTCAGTTAATTTTAGCCATTTACTTAAGAGTAAATAAAATGTAAAAATAATAAGTCAAAGGAAGTATCATGGTATTCAGAGAAAGTAGGCTTAAAAAAATTTATCATGAAAATATGTTTAAAGAGTGTTGCCAAGTGCTTAAAAATATGCATTTAATGAAATTTCTAAGCTTACTGAATCATAAAAGCATTGCACTAAAATGAAATAGTAAATAAAGAATAAAATAATACTACCACATTGCTGAAAAGGGTTGCCACTTTTTAAAAACCGTTGTTTCAATATAATTGACACAGTACCGGAATTTCTACTATACTGGTGTCAAACAAAAAAAGTTAATGCAAATTTATTCCACAAACGTACTTTGAGATGGTTGCCACACGATTTTTGTGAGAAGTTTTTTTCATCTCAGAAATACACTCGGAGGTTTGTTATTGGCTGCCGAAGGGCAATCGCTATTAGAAAAGAGCTTTTCTTTGTTGATGTTACTTGCCCTGGAAAGGCTTCAAACCGGGGGCATACCGCGCAGGGTTTACCCGTGTAAAGGGTTGTCAACAGTTTGAAAATTAAATGCAAAGTTATAATTAACGTAAGTGAAATTAGAATATCTCACGTATTAAGATACAAAAGTTTTTTGAAAGCAGATCATAATAGAGAAAATAGTAAAAACGTACATATGTAAGTACAGTTACTACTTTACAAAAAAAAAAAAACACTACCAAAGGAAAAAAGGGTACCACAAAGTGGCGTAGCTGCCACTAGAGCAACTCTTCTCAATTATTTTAATGCCACTTACTTGATTAACACGGCAAACTAGTAATTTACACCCAATTACTTAATTTTAAAGAATTGGTCATCCCCTTTTGCGATAATTCTAAGTTGCGCTAATTCTAACTATCAAAATGTCGTAAATCATTTCATCGAGGGGTGTTGCGTTAGCGATGGGTGTTTCAATAATTACGAAATTACAAAGTGTCGCTTGGTAATATAACTTCATTGAACTCGTACAACTACTTCAGTTACATTTTAACGCTTCGAACAACCAGTTTATTTATAACGAAATCAAAATGATGATACAAATTTCAATTCTAATTTTAACAGTACAAATTTTTGAATTAGTGAAATCTATAACGATTTTTGATGTTATAAAGAATTTAACAACGGATTTGGAACTCAATTTAAATATTTTTCTCAACGATGATGAGGAAATCTCCAATGAACTGTACTTACGTAATGAATTGACACCGAAAATAATTCTCGATTACGACACCGCAGATATAGAGATCAAAGGTCGCGAAAGCGAAACTCTTTTAACAGTCGCCTTTGTCAAAGAAAGTGATACGGTTCGTTCGCTAAACTTAGTTGTTCATATTTTATGGGAACTCCATTTTACGGATGTGGTTTTCGTATACAAATCGACAAGTGAGGCACAGTATCTATATTTATTGTTCCAGCTCTGTTGGCATCATGGCTTCGTTAACGTGCTGGCTTTGGTCAATCAAACACCTTATACATATCATCCATTTCCACACATTGAAGTTGTAGAATTGCACACTCTGAACGAATACTATGATAAAAGTCATTTGGAAAATTTCCAGGGTTATCCACTTCGTGGCAGTATCAGTCATAATTCACCACGTGTCTACCACTACACAGATGCTCATGGAAAACTTGGAGCTGGCGGTTATATTTACGCATTGATACTGTCATTTATAAAACACCATAATGGCACATTCCAAGAAGTATTTATGCCGACATATTCGGTGAATTTATATAATAGCATAACGGCATTTCAAAATAAGAAAATTGATATTATTCCTGAACTTCTATATATGTACAGTAACTATTCGCATAGCAATGTTGTTTGTATTTATCGATCCTACCTAATGGTACCCTATGCCAATCCACTACCCAACCAATTTTACATCTTAAAACCAATGACATTTCTAATGTGGGTACTCATAATTATCATATTTTGCTATGCAATCGGAATGCAAATGTTTTTATCCTGGCTACAAGTTAATAAACGATACTTTGGTTTGGCTTTACTACGAACCATGAGTTCTATGCTTTTTATACCATGCTCCTATTATCGTCGGAGTACGCGTGCCCAAAACTGCTGCTCGGTCATACTGTTGGTTGGTTGTTTTCTTTTGACCAATTTCTATCAATCTAATTTATCCAGCATGCTTATTGCCCACCTCTATGAGCCTCAAGTTGATACCATAGCTGAAATTGCGCGTACAAATTATCGTATACCTCAAACGAAAATGGATGCCATCCATTTGCAGAGCTTATCAGGGGTGCCACAAATTGTTTATGATCGTCTAATGGATGCCACCCCCGAGGAAGTACATCAGTGGCGTCGTGATTTGAATACCTCATTCATACATTCCGGTGTTGAAGATGAAGTCAAGTTCTTTATGTATCAACAGAAATTTTTGCGTAAACCTCGTTTTAAGGTGATCGAAGAGACACTCTCACAGCTGCCGGTGTTCATTGCTCTACCTCATGGTTCGCCTTTTTTACATCAGCTCAATCGTTATATACGTTATATTTTTGATACGGGAATTTTTTATAAAATGTTCTCCGACAGCGCTGAAGAGGGCATCTTAAACGGTGAAATAGAGTTTTACCGTACTGCCACACATGATTTTCAACCACTTACGGCAAGCCATTTTTCATTAGTATTTGGAGTTTGGATATTTGGTATGTTGTGTGGATCGATTTGCTTCTTAATAGAATTGAAAATATTTAAGAAGTGTAAGATTGTGCGAGGTTTCGAAATATGATGAAACGAGAAAATACTAGCAGGCTCACTGAGCTAATATTTGTTCCTATTTAGTAATAAATAATCCTACATATATTACACTATACATGTTCACAAAATTCCCCTAGCTATCAGTCAGCAAAATTAACGTTGTAGATTAGAAAGGGCTTCTTTATGGCAGAAGTTGCTTTACATAAGCTTGAAATCCTTTTTTAAAAATTGCACTGTCTTAAATTTTATTTTTTTCTTTGGTTAACTCAATTAGCAAATAAAACAAAATGAACTAATGAATAATATTGTAAAATCTATTTATAAAAAAAATGTATTAATTCCAAATACAGTAAAAGTGTATATCGTCTTGTTTAACAAATAAAAGTAGTTGTTATTTTATTACATTAAATTTTTATTGTAGGTGCTAACTACAGATGGTGATAAATCCGTGTAACAAAGAGTTTATACTCGATACTTTGCTGAAGTAGTGAGTACTTTTTGTACTTGAATCCTCGAATAACCGTTGGATAATAACTGTTAACAAGCAACGTAAAAAAGAAAATTTGGAAAGTGACTTTTATGGGCAATGAAAACAATAAACGTTGCAAAGTAACACTTATTGACTACGGAAAAAATATTTCTCGTGCATTACATTTATAAGGTAAAGTAAAAAAAAAAAAATTTGGAAAAAAGCTCTTACTGATAAGAACAAATAATATTTCTCCTATATCAAGCAACGTTAGCAATAAATTTTGCAAAATAACTATTATTAAACCTTACTAAGCCTTATACCATGTTCACACGACAATGAAAACCAGTTGCTTATTACTCATTGATTATTGAATACGCCTACTGATTTTAGGAACAAGCTTGAAACTATAAAAAAAGTATTGTCAATGAATTGCCCAAAATATCAAGAGAAGACGCCCCCAGGGGAGAGTTGGTAGCCAGGTCGGACAGCCTGAAGAGCGTCTTGTCGCAGGCCTATCTCTTGAGGTGTGGTGAGAAGGCTCGTTCAAAGAATATTACAGAAGGTCAGTGACACATACACAGTAAACTTAGAAAAACAAAAAAGAGAGATCTGGGATGCCAAGCAAGCGTCCTGATGAGAATTTTGTGAACCCATCGATAGTATAAAAAAGCCCCTCATACTAGTAGTACATAGTAGAATCATAGCCAAAGGGCACTCTCAGCCAAAATAAAGAAAATTTCAGATGGTTCGTGCACTGAATCAGATGGAGAGTCTTTAAGAATACTCACTTTTCAGGCTGCAGGATCTACAAATTGCAAATCGCTGCCCTAATCTATTCCACAACACTCTCCAAGGTTCTATTAAGAGCTACTGGAGAGTAATTACAAGTTATGGCCGAAATAATGCCAATCATCCTTCAAGAAGTCTTAGCATTCCGGTAGAATTTCTAAAAAGGTGCTTAAAACAGAAAAAGGTTTCACTAAACTGGAGGAAAATTAAGGTAAATTTTATTCCTAAAGTGGCCGAACGTGGTTATGATAATGCTAAAAGCTTCAGGTGAATAAGTTTCTTGGCCCTGGTACTCAAGACTTTTGAGAGCCTCTTAGTACGATGTTCATTAGATACAAAACGTCAAATATATTATACTCATTCAACATGCCCACCTGAAAAGGAAATTAATGCAGACTGGCCTACAAAAGGTGGTACGTGGGATTGAGAGTTCGGCATTTAATAATGGCACTATAGATTCCACATATACAGACATAGATGAGGCATAAGGATGCAGAAATTGGTCATGGCTCGTATCTCTTCCAAGAAACAGAGTAATTGATGCTGAACTGGGTTCCCAAAGTAGGGTCGTATATTGTAGTACGAGCTCTTGAATAAATTCCTGGTAAAGTTAGATTTTCAGAAAATAAAGTTAGTGGCCTATGACGACGACGTAGTAATACTGGTATCGGGTTAGTTTCCTTCAGTCATAAGCGAATTTAAAGAAAGGGCACTAATTGTGGATTTCTGAGCAATAAGTTCTATTGATATGAATCTTGAGAAAACTGGCCTTTTGCTTTTCACAAATAAAACAAAATTACATAATTTCACTATACCAAAGTCCTGAGGAATAAAGCTATGTCTGTCAAACAAAGTGAAATGCCTTGGTGTCATTCTGGACCAAAAACTTAATTGTTGATTGAACATTGAAGAACGAGCACGGAAGACGTCGTTGGCTCTCTATGCCGTCAGAAGAATGTATGGCAATAGATGAAGTTTGAAACTAAGAACTCTACACTAAATGTACGCAGCTAAGTATAGGCAGTTTGACATCTATCTTCCCATGGGAACCTGGTCTGCGGAAATTTACAATTCGAAAGCTAAGCACTGGTTGAACCGTACCCTGACACACGCGACTTCTGCGTTGCTTACTATGATTTTACATAAAACTATTTTTTTTTTTTTGTCCCTCATTTCAACAAAATCCGATCATTAATACAAATTTTATAAATAACTCGCTTTTATCAAGGCAAGTCGATTAAGGCGAGTACTTTCATTAAGAGATTATGGCAATGGAAAGACGCTTTCAAGAAAAAAATCGGATCAAAATGCCAGCAAATTACTGTTGGTCCCTCATACGTGAAACACCTAACAATTTATTGAATAATGTTTTAAGTATTTTATGTAATCGTGTATAAGTCTGTACATATGTATGTATGTACGTATATCTATCCTTCAGTTTTTTTAAAGTTTTCAATGAAATTTTCAATTTTCATTGCAGTTTCAATATTTATATTTTTATTTTTTTGAAGTAAATGTTATAATTTCATAACCCTTCAGTTAATCCTGAACTATTATACCTTATTTTTCTCACAATAGCACGACCTTGGTAGAAATTACTTAAATGAAAATGCTTTCTTGTAAAATTGTAGAAAAAAGAGCTACCCAAGGCGAATTTATGGCATAAGAGCAGCTGATTTGATTTTTTTTATTCACCTACATGTATTTTGTTACAGCTCTTGAAAGCTCATACGCAAAAGCAAAAACAAAATATATTTAAATTTTGACAACTCTTACGCAGAAACAAAAACCAAATACATGGGTATTTTGTAGTTGTATTTATAACACCACCTTGTATGGATTCGCCGTGGAGCTACCAAATTGAAAACTTAAACAAAAATTGTGTAAAATTCAGATTTTTTTCACAAATTCAAACTTCTTTCGCCAAAGTCATTTTTGATCTAAAAAGTGCCAACATTTTTCTTTTGAAAGATATACCAAAACCTGAAATACATAACTGAAAAATCAAATGAAAGAAAGTTTGTTTTGTTGACGGGGTCATGCCAAATTAGTTTTTTATGAATAAGTTGAGAATTTGAGGGTGTATGGAAATTTTCCAACACATTTTTGTGAAACTCTCGACCAGATCAACGGCATCTACTAGGTCACTTGTAAAGTATGCGCATTTTTTCCCCGTCTTGTAGCACTGTGTAATAGGCCCGTGAAATGCTAGCACGTGAAATACGCAAAATTGTTTGGTAGATATTGTATATTGTAAAAATCTAAATGTCAAAATATTTAGTTTATTTCATTTTCTGTACTATATTCATTTATTTAGCAAATTCACGTCTGTAAGGAACAGAAAACTTTCATTCACAATAAATATGCCCAATTTTTTTTTGTGCCTACCCTTGACAGCCATCACTATTCAGTACAAGAACCAAAGAAAATAATTCAATCCTGCCATATTATCCTTATATATCCTCACAAAGATTCTAGTTGGCATCTACACCCCGTAATTGTGGTGAATTACTGAAGGGTTGGTAGTTATTGTAAATGGTTGGTGTCCTTGTTGAAGCATAATAACTAAATGTAACTGTGGTGTAGACAAGGACAATGGAAAACATGGGTATTTAATTCACCATACCACAGGACGAGTCAGGACTTTAAAACTTGAATTCGTGTACACATTTTAAATAAAATATATGGTATTTTATTGGCATTGTAAGAATCAAGCCATATATACAATAAAATCGCTTTCAGCGGCAACATCAGCTTCAATCTTTATGTATCCCGGATCGAACTATCAGAGTATTAATATTAGAAGCGTTGGGTGGGCATTGGTTCGGAGTTAAACATTTATGTCGTCAGCCAAATTCTCGATCATCAATTTTGAGTCATCATGGCTGATCTTTGCAAAACATTTCGCCTTCACTACGTACACTATCTATCCAGGCGTTCACTACTGTTCCTAAAACATTCATCCAACGTTCTTGAGAAAAGAAATGGAGTAATGGGGTGGCATGAGATGCTCCCAACTCCCAAAATTATACCATGTAGAATAATTGACGGATCCGAACAGAAGCAACTGCCATTCTGTCGATTGATTTATTTGATTGACTTATAGGCTTAGTGTCCATTCCAATTTTGTGGTCTCTGGGGCACGTCTTTCCTTTATACGATTTTTAACTTTTCTCAGGGCTGCATTTATCTTATGAGTGGTAAACTATTGGTATATGGTGTATGCGAAGGCTCCGACACCTTGTGTACAGATTCACCCCTCCAGTGAATGAATTTCCACAATCCGCATCAAAACTATATTCATAACATTAGCCTGATGAAGGCTGATGTATCAATGTTAACAATCAGGACAATACCACCGATAACAAGGAGAGCCTAGGTTGACCAAGAAGGAGAGTATTGAGCGTGGAAGAGAGTAAATAGTACCAGCATCGAAACATCCACAAATTCATTTGGGTGGCATCGAGTTTACTTGCGTTCCCTCTATCCAAGGAGCTAACCTCGGCTCAGGTCCCTACTATGTCGTGGATATTGGTCGCATGCGCCTCTATGCACATAAATGCGTACATGGTTGGTAAACTCGGCAGGGCACTTCTTTCAGATGTTAATCATAATTTGGTCTAATCAAAACATGCCCGAAGAAAGCTGTTTCTCAGAGTACTCTGTCCAATTCTCAAGAATGGTGATTCCTCTGTTTGCCCCAATCATCGCATAATAAAGCTTCTTCTTTCATTGCCTATAAGTTTCTTTCGACGATGCTTTGCGAAAGCCGGAAAACCTTTAGGAAACAGCTGAATGGGGCTTTTCACTGCGACTTCAGATCTGGCACTGACCAGATATTTGTAGAACTTCAAGTCCTGGAAGAGTTACCAAAAAAGAAATCGGCACAACCCACACGTCTCTTGATAGGTCTAACTTGGAGTAGTGAATATATTGTAAACCTCGGATCCAACGTAAGCCCCACCAATAATATCTGCTTGAAGATTAAACGAAAAATAACTCTTTTCAAAGAGGTGATACTCTGAGCTCAGTAGACAATTGAAAAGCAGAGCTCACTCACGCGCAGAAGTATCGACTATTCTTCATAAGATCTATGATCCTGAAGAAGATGGGATGACGAACCCTACGAGTTCTATATTCAAACGAATAAAAATTCAACGCTTGCGCTGGCTTGGGCATATCAGAAGTTTGAATGATGATGCTCCGGTGAAAAGACTCTTCGAAATGAAAAAAAATAACTGGAGCAACTTCGTAACCGACAGAGGTAATTGGGCGGCAAACGGTTGCAGTGCTAAAAAGTAGAAGAAAAAGAAAACCACCTTCTTAGAAACTAACTATGTTTCTTTTTGTATGAGACTTGTCTTGGTTTTGATTTTTTATATTTTCAGTGCACGAAGAGATTTGTTCATCTCTTCTTCACAATATCATCGAGATAAGCTTTGCGTTCAAGCAAAATTCTCATGGTTTTTTTTTTTGTTTGTGGCCAAACTGTCGCGCTGCAAAGACAATTAAGTAATTTATGACGTAATGCGCTTTCAATCGCACCATGATAATAGCTTTATGGCGCCCGTCAGCAATGCACCACCGCATACCAACTGGAAAAATTGTACCGTTAATTCATGTATTAACCTTTCGACATTTGGTCGAATGCAGCATCTGCAGCAGCGAACCGCTGGATTTTCAATCAGGCAACGATTTTTGTCTAACTCTTAAAAGCAATCATAACGTTCCGCAGTAGGCGGCCACCATAAATGCAACCTTCCGAAATGGAGGGCGTTGCATGACGTCGCCAGCGCGCTTGCAAAAGGTGTCCGGATTGCTGGTGGTGGCGGCGGTGGCGGCATGAGTGTCGCAAGTGATTGCTTTTTGTGTGATCGTCTGCAAAGGCGCCGCTAGCTTAATGGCGTCCTCGCCATCAAATTGTTTGGCTATAGCATTTTCAATAACTTTGCCGTAAGCCAAATGGTCAGAAGTTAGATAATGCATTTTTTAATTGAATCAATATTCATCGTTGTTGCCTGTACAGCGTAGTGAGGTATGTAAGTATTGGAAGCGAGCCTATTTATTTACTTAGCACCACAATGCTGCTGTTATGGGAAATTTAGTTATGGGAATTTAATTTATTAGAGTTTAAGTAGGTATACGCTTTACGAAGGCAGTTTTCTATAGTGAATTAGGCGTGAGGTTTTTTTTCTTTAAAGAAAATTATGTCAATAATAAAGTATGAGTATGAGTAATGTTGGAGAAATATTTTAAACCAATTAACTATTTTAAATAGCTTAGGCACTCCTAGAAAATTTCCATATACAAGACTAAGATTAATGATCTTTCAATTGCACGTTTGTCTGAGTGTTTCCATTTAAGAAGAAAAATATTAATGATTTTTTTTTAAATTTGAAAGAAAAACCAAGGGACCATTTTTCAGTATTTGAAATGGAAAACCCACTAAAAGGAATCAATACCAAAACTAGCATTTTTATCCACATTATTTGTAGCTTTTTTATTCACATCTTATAATCTTTGTAAATATTTAGATAATTTTGAAAAAATTAATAAAAATGAAATAATATTTACATGCATGAATTGAATATTTTTTTCTTAACTCTTGGAAGTAGTCTAAAAATAGCCAATTTAATTACCTTTTTTTGGTATATCATTAGCTTTGATCGGTTCGACGAATTCTTTTATATATTTCTTTTTGATCTTCTGTTTTTCTGACAAGGTGAACAGAAGATGTATATTGGGACGATGTTCCGTCATCCCTTATCAACTTTCGTTTGAAGACAAACCGGTTTCTTCGTTGTGTCATCTTTAGTGTCATTTTTCGTTCTCAAGAAACCGGTTTGTCTCCAAACCCATCTTGACAAGGGTTGACGGAAAATCGTTCCAATATAAATCACGCTTTTATATCGTTATTTGGGATGCGCAACCTATTTCGCATGAAAATTTTATGTGAAATGAGAATTTAATTTCACTATAAACAAGTGATATTATTTAATTTTTAAATTTTAGATAGGTGGCAACTCTACGGAAAATAATTCTTGATTATATTTGATTACATTTTTTACATATATTTTAATTACACAATAAAAATATTTAATGTACGCAAATGTTTAGCTGTTAACCATCTTTCAAACCCCTTCCAACTTATATCAGTATTTCTTGGTGTTCAGACAAAGTGGCGAAGTCGATAACTCGCGCAAAAGTTTAGATATTTTAAAGAACACTAAAACGTCGATTGTTTAGTAATTTGCTTGCACTCGATATAAATATACATACCTATAGCTAGAGGATCATATTAGGGAGAACAAGAGTGTGGAATTCACAATTTTGGAAAATTCTCATGGCGCGATGTTTTAAATAAAGTTAAGCAAACTTGCTGACATTTCTTGCTACTGGACTGGGAGTTTTGGTACAAATTTATATGTATATGGTCTCTGAAATTCATGTCCAAATATAAGATATAGAAATTGGACCGGAACCACGCCCGCTCTCCATATAATGGCAGTTTTTGAAAATATTTAAAATATATTTCAGTACCGAGTTATACGTACTTAGTAAAGCAATAATATTGTTCACTCCGTTCGCTTAATGGTTATCCTAGCCTACAGCTTTCGTCAAAAAGCTCTGCCAAAACAATTCGGCCTCTCCGAAATTGAAGGAATCCATCGCTTCCTCCTATTCTTTTCCGATTGCCACAGCGGATTGACACTAAGTTGAGTTCCTGGAATTATTTAAATAAAATATATTCTAATCCAATTGTTTATACTTTTATTTCCTTCTCTATGGCACAGCGCTTTAACCTCAGCTCATTAAATATAATTTAAAATTTTGAAAGAATTTCATGTTAACATGTTTTTTGGTTAAAAGTGTTCTCTCCTAGCCCTAGCGCGCAGAGATAAATCGTGAAGTATTGCTTTCTATTTAGCTACTAGTGTGTAGTGTCCGTTATACGGTTAAACCTTTTTTAGCTGGATGTTCTATTGTTCACTAATCTTTGCTGAAACTTCTTAACCTATTTGGAAGATTATCTAAATTTAAACTACAAACTCGACTCTCAATTATTCCAATTGAACAGCCCAGTATTTCAGTTTTGCCGTTCATTTCGTCAAACCTTAGTTGTGCTTGTGGTCGTTCGTTGGTCATTCCATCTTTTATGACTTTTTGTTCAACCTTTCATAATACCTTACTCAAGTGTCAAATCATAACAGAACAAAAATTACGAGCCCCTATAAAGAACAACCCTTTCAGTGTAACTCTTTGGAGAGATAACATTAGGATTAACAGCGTAGATCTGTTGAGAAATTCAGACAGATATTAAATACACTATAATTTGTAGATACTCAAAGATTTCTTTACAAAGCTTTGTACTCGCATTTTTACATGAGCATTGGACTCCCAGATGCTGCTCGATGCTCTTCTCATCGTCCTTATAGCTATAACGAAACTCGTTTGATGTGATATCCCATTGTCTAGTTTGCGTCTTTATCGAGCAGTGTACAATAGAATAATCTGTCACCGATCTAATGAAGGAACGATTACAAAACTTGAAATATTTTGAAATTTTTTCAATCAACATTAATTTTTCCTGTGTCATCTATCTTCGGCTAGTTCAGGGTTCTCTTGTCACAAACATGAAAATCTAGCAGCCGTTCTAGAGCCGAATAATGATTGTTGTTATACAGACTAGCTACGTAATGTTAGCTTACCCAAAGTTGTCGCTGATTCGTTGGGGTCGGACCAAAGTTAATGTGGTGTTAGATGAGTAGACTTATAGAGCATATTAGAAATTCACTACATGCAGGAAATCTCTACATGCCAGATATACATATGTTGAGAATTTCGACGTTGATTTCGGTGAGGTAGGAGTTAGGATTCAGTTCGGAGTTCGACCCGTATACCAGAATTCATATGGTGAATGCTGTTTATGGCGTTTTTAAAAGCTGTCGGATCCAGCTGTTATGTCGAGTTTGTTCGAATCTCGCCTGTGAGTCCAAGAAGTTACTTTCTGGAGATGCCGTTCGTGTGCCCGGGAGGTGACACCCAGCAAAGGACTGCTGGCTGAATATAATGTTATGCTCCTTAACTAGAAAAATGCATGCCTCTTGGTGAAGATGAAATTTAGAGGACATCAGAAGGCTTCCCTGTTTCAGCCCTTCCTGATAAGTCTGTAATTTCGTATGCTAAGTCCTAATGGTTCCAGGCGCCCAAATTGTTGCAGTGTAATTTAGAACCGACCAGCCAATCTTCCTTCATGTTGAAAAGTAACGTTATTTGCCTTTGTACAGGTGCTGTGAGCGAGCGACTCTGTATTTTATTGATGAGTATAAGAATCCTCAGGCGATTAAGTGTTGGAATATGGCTTTCGTCGCGTGGTATTTTTGAATCCCCGCTGGACGCGTTCGTCCAAGTTGTGGTAAAGGTCGCTGGGTACTTAGAAGCGGATAGAGTAATTTTCCAATCAGTGTGAAGTTGCAGGAACTGAGTTCAGAGTATAGCCCTGAGCTATTGGTAAGATTGACAGTAAACAAGGTCTGCGAAGGTTTTTTTCGTACGGTTCTCACATGAACTATGTTGGTGTTGTTGTAAACGCATAAACTTTTGGGGAATGAAACTGATGTGACAGTCCTTGGGAGAATATCCAGGCCAGAACCGCCTATTGCGAGACCGACATGCCCCATCATGGACCTTGGTGGAGTAGCTTAGTTCAGTTCAGGGAACGCTGCATAAAATGGTCCCAAGAATTGCAAATTCCAAATCAAGGGGTTTCTAAGAGTCCAACTTCTCTACTTCAACTACTAAACGCATTGCAGGTATATCTATCAGAAGCGATATTTAACTAAGTTCTAAGACTGGATACTGGTCTAATATCTGCAGCATTAATGATCGCGTACTCGTGATCACCGAATCTAGCTGGTTATCGTTGTTATTGATTGTATACACAAATTCGTCCAAACGCGACCAGAGCTCAGACATCGCAAGCAGAGAAGTGGTGAATCGAATGCACCTAACATATATGTATGAGGTCAATGTTATTTATAAGAAAAACAATTTTTTTGTTTTTTTTTTGTATATCTAACGAATTTATTTTCATCATATATCATCCATTAGTATTTGAGGGCGGCATCGATTGACTTCAATAACAATAACATTTCTCGAATAATGAGATACTTAAATTCATTTGTCATCAATCTGTTTAACATAAATAATTTGCTCAACAAGATTTGTAAGTATGAATTATGTATGTGTGTGGGTGTTGTTGCATTGAATTTAATATTTGTTCAAATAAATTACACGAAATGACCCAGTTATGAGGTGCCACATTGTTGTTATTGTTATGATTGTAAGTAAGTGGCACAACCGAATGCGAGTATCATAATTTCACTCTCGACTTCAGCCTCACCGCATTGTCTGGGTAAGTAAGTACAAATTACGTCTAAATGCGCTTGGCAGTACTCATCGTGAGGAACGAATAAAGGCTACAAAAGGGTGGCAAGCCCAAATAAAAGTAGAACATACATATGTACATGCACACCTACACACACACACATGGCCTCCTAGCCAACAATCGATCGATGTGTGGGTGTCAATCGCAACACAATGAATAGATTCTTCGCCTACTCCAATGCATGGTGGGGCTCTTTATCGTACATTGCCTCACCGCTTGCCGCGCACCATTATCACAGCATATGCCGCATCATCTGCGATCGTAAAACTTTATTTCGCCGCGAACATTGGGTTAGTAGTGGGTACGACATCCATATGTGTGTGTGTGTGTATGTTTGTATTGCCGCACATTCGACGACGCTGACTCAATTGAATCAAACGATCGATGGGTGATAAATTATTTCCCGCAATTTACATAAATGCTTTGAATGCATTAATTAAAGTCAAATCGCACTGTGGGATGTTGAGTCACACGATCAGATTCGCTCAGCTGCTTGCTCCGCCTTAGAGGCAACTTCTAAAAGCAAAACTTGACTGCAAGTTGATGGCAGCCGCCCAAGTTTATTATTTAGTTAAATCAGTAACAAAATCGAATCGTTTATTTGCGGAGATGGTGAATGGAGGCGAGGGCAGCGACGGCGGCAGATGTGATTTGTTGGCTAACTATTAACAGTTGGCATTGACGCAGCATTATATTGCCGAATGTCTTTAGTACTATTACTATTACAATAAATACAACAACAACAACAACAACAACAACAAATGGTAAAATATTCCCGCATTATAATGAAAATGTTGTAGTAGTTACATAATTACACACTCAGTTAGTTTTGACTGTCTTCTATGAGTGCCAATCAAGCAACAGCGCTACACGAACGGAGTCTTGCTGTGCCGGATGAACAACAGTCGTACGCTTAGACTCCGCGTTTGGGTGTGTAGGGGCTTTGCTGGCGATAGGGCGCGGAATACGTACGTCAATAGTCGGATTGTGGGCACTCACTTTGGTTATGTACACTGTGTCAAATAAGTGCCGACCCAAAGTAATTTTTTTTTAAATATGACACATACGCTTGCAGCCAATGTTCCCGGAAATGTTTTTTTAAACGTGTGGTTTTCAGGAAGACAATACTTTTTTCGTAGTTGGTCTTTTTGACAGCTGTTACTTAATTTATACTCAGTTTGGCGTGCCATTCCATAACAAACAGACCTGCTCCGGAATAATGCGCATATAATCGGCCAGCAGAGTTGGCAATTCTAACAACCATAGCTCGGTTTCGCACCACGTTTACTCTAGTGGATAATTCGCATCCGTGGAAATTCCATACAGTGCGAACCGAAGACGCTACTGCTGTTGTGGAGCAGAGTTTCGAAGAAGACCGGAATGAGTCCACCCATCGCGGGCAACAATTGGAGCTGTGCCCACCCATTTGTGGAAGATTTTGCGGATAGATATCAAGCGCGTCGCACGTTCGGTGAATGAGCCCAAAACGAGATGGCCACCGATCCAGATTTTAAAAAGAAAATTTTGTTCAGCGATGGAGCTCACTTTTGGTTGAATGTGTACTTTAATAAACAAATTTGTCGCATTTGTAGTGTTGTTAATCCACACGCCATTGTTGAGACGTCGTTACATCCTCAAAAAGTCACTGTTTAGTGTGTTCTATGGGTAGAGGGAATCTTTGGCCCATATTTTTTCAAAACTCAAGCCGGGCAAAATGTTGCAGACAATAGGGAACGCTATAGAACCCTGACTAATCACTTTTTTGTGCCTAAATTAGAGGCTGTTGATGTGGACGACCTTTGGTTCCAACAACACGGCGCTGCATGGCATACAGTTGAAGAAACAATAAATTATCGGCATGGGCCTGCGGCGTGACCTCCCAGATCGTGCGATTTAACACCGCTGGACTATTTTTTGTGGGGTTATGGGTAGTCGTGTCTACGCAGACGATTGACGCTTTGGAAGAGAATAGTCGGCGCGTTAATGTTGGCATACGGCCCCAATTGCTGCAAAATGTGCTAGAAAAGTGAGCCCCTCGACTGGAAATTCGAGCTAGTCGCGGTGATCACTCTCCCGAAATCATTTTTAAAACATAATAGCAAACTCTTATCTTTGTAATAAAGTTAATTTCTTCGCCATAACATTAAGCTATGTGCGTTTAATTCTACTTGAAACCCACGTGTCTAAAAAACGCATAATAAACGAACATAAATATCTTAACCATGTATTGTATGCCGATGATATTTACGCCTTCGGCACCATTCGTAACTCAAATAATTTGGCAAATCAAATTAACACTCTGCTACACATTATTTTAAGCTGGTGCCACTTCAGCGGTACTAAAATATCCGCTAATAAATCTAAACACCTACACATTTGTAATAAACACAATTGGCATAACTTATGCTTAAGCATTAATAACAATCCTATAACAAATGTAAATAACCTTAAAATACTAGGCATAGTCGTTAATCATAAGTATACATGGAATGATCACATCGCACATTTATGTGTTTCACTTCAAAATAGATTCAACGTAATTAAGTCTCTTAGTAATAAAAAAATACACTTGTCCAAATTGTTAAATCAACAATTCTGTCAAAAATAAATTACGGCTTTCCGATACACAGCAACACCTCAAAAAGAAATTGGGCAAAAATGGCGTCGGCATACCACACAGCATCTCGATAGGCAATTGGAGCCTTCCGAACTACTCCAATAGTAAACATATTACATAGCTGAAGCGGGACTACCTACATTAAAACACAGGCTACTCTATATTACCAAAAGTATGGTTACGAAACTAACATACGCCGATGGTTCGCCTATCAAACTTGCATTAAAGAACAGGCTAAACAGGAAACGAAACACGAAAAAAAACCCGGTATTACAAACGCTAATTGGCATGGCAAAAGAAATGGACGTCCTTTTCATGGCTGCTCCAAACACCCATTTCCGGTCTCCTCCATGATCTTCAAAAAAAACAGCATTATGCTAGAGCTAACAAAATATAAAAAAGAAAACACTCCACCTGTCGTTTACCTGCAAAATTTCCTAAAAATATGCAACAATCACACCAATTGGAGAACTCTCTATACAGATGGGTCCAAGCACAAAAATACCAACGCTTGCAGCGTCGTGAATGATAACGCAACACTCTTGTCCGCCGTTTACCCACCATTCGCCTCAGTGTTCACCGTCTGCAGCGATTCTTTGTCATCGCTCGAAGCCAAATACAAATGTGAACTTTGTCGATCCAACGATATGCCAAATTAGAGATATTCTTATATCTTATGTTAAAAAAATAAAACTTTTATGGGTACCCAGCCGCATCGGTATAAAAGGGAATACTCTAGCTGATTCTGAAGCCAAACTGGCGACCAGGAGATCTGGTTAAAACTCATAAATTCCATTGATAAAAACGATATTAAAAATCTAGCGAATAAGTGCTATCGGGAATCAGAAAACGAGTGCTGGGCGGTATATTCGCATTATTACAAACTGATAAACCCTATTCGCCAGCCATGTACTCTTCCCACAACGATAACTAGGAGACAGAGCATAATATATACTCGCTTTCGGCTTGGCCACACCAGACTTACACACAAACAGATTTTGGAAAACACCCAACCGCCCGTCTGCCCATATTGCAACGTCGAGAATCTGACAATTTAACATTTAGTTGAAAACTGCTCCTCACTCGAACATGTTCGCCTAGAATTAAGAAACTCAAATTTAAAAGAATTGTTAACAAATGTAACACATGCCAACATAAAAGAATTTATAAAATTTATCTGTAAGCTAAACATCTATTTTGAAGTTTGATATTTTCCAAGAATTATTCTCACACTGAATATTTTACTTAATAATTTATGAAGCTATTAATTTATTATAATTTATTATTATTATTAAGCTATAATTTTATTATCGTTTTACGATAATTAAATAAAATAAAAATAAAAAACGCCATTTTTTATAAGGGTGCCTCACCAAAAAAAAAAGTTTCAGGTTTTCCACCGGTATTATAAAGCCTTGAAGTAGAAATGTGAACTTATTCTGCGGGAAAAATATGGACTGCCCAGTCCGCCGGCAGACTATGGGATATTGGACATAAATTTAACTTGGAGTATGGCCATTCGAGAATGGTCCACAACGAACCATTGCGAGCCCACCATATATCGCAGGATATCGCCACTCCCTCTGAGGAGGGGAGGGGTGCGATCTGTGCCACCGAGGACTGCTAAACATCTTCACTTATGGATCGAAATATGATGGGAAGGTAGGAGATGGAGTACACTGCCGAGAACTCTGTATAAGAAAAAAATGTTGGCTGTCAGTTTACTGTAGCGTGTTCTACGTGGAGGTGGCTCCCATAAAGGACGCGGCCAGGGAAGTGAATATTTGCTAAGATAGCCAAACAGCAAGTGGTGTAGGACTGCTGGACGTCTTTTTCGACAGCTTTGGAGTATTTCTCCATCAAATTAATCTGGATACCCAGAGAATTGTCAAGCTGATGAGTTGGAGGACGAAGAGGTGGAATCATCTCAGCATTTTTTACTCAGCTGCCCTGCCTTTGCGAGACTAAGGCCTACGCATCTTGGATCGCATCTTATACACTCTCTGGATCACATATCGGGAGTCGAGATTGGCCAGATCAGAAGCTTCATTGTAATCACCCAGCGCATTGCAAATAAAGACAATAATTGCCGTACTGTTTGTACTGTGGTATAAAAATGGATCCCAGATGGTCTACGTGAACTCCCAGAAGCAGCCACTTCCACCTAACTTAACCTGTTCAATTTGTTCTTGAAAAAAAAATAATAAGATTCGCGAAAGAAATTGGAAGCGAATTGGTTTATTTGCAAATATATAAAAAAGGGAGACCAAATACCTTTCTAGTGATAACTTACAAGCCTGCATCGGTAAAGTTTTGGCTTAGCTTTTCTTTTCCGATGAACAAAATATTCAAATATTTCTTAATAATTGTTGGAAGTAATTTAATAAAATAAAGTAAATATAATATTTTTCCATCAAAATGTTGGTTGCTGTCGTAAAATATAATGCATTTTATAATTCCATTTTGCGTCGGGATTAAACTCGGTTCAATAGTTTAAAAAAACCGAAATCCAATTATGACTATGCAGAAACTGTGATAGTGATAATGATAGAGGTAACATGATTATGAAAATGAAAATGAAAATGATAATGATAATGATAATGATAATGATAATGATAATGATAATGATAATGGTAATGATAATGATAATGATAATGATAATGATAATGATAATGATAATGATAATGATAATGATAATGATAATGATAATGATAATGATAATGATAATGATAATGATAATGATAATGATAATGATAATGATAATGATAATGATAATGATAATGATAATGATAATGATAATGATAATGATAATGATAATGATAATGATAATGATAATGATAATGATAATGATAATGATAATGATAATGATAATGATAATGATAATGATAATGATAATGATAATGATAATGATAATGATAATGATAATGATAATGATCATGATAATGATAATGATAATGATAACACTGCGTAACAAAAATTTAAAAAAAACCTGCGGTCATGATTTTGTTAATAGTTTTTATTAACATTAGTAGCAGGCTTACGAACTGTGTCTTTACTTTTTTTTTTTGGATTGGCTCTAGTTCTTGTGATAAACGAAACTTAAGAAATTAATGAAAAAAAATTATATTATTATTCTTCCACCACTTCACATCAAGCTTGGGTTAATGAAATAGTTCATCAAAGCCCTTGATAAGACAGGTGACCGTTTCGAATATGTGTGCAAAAAATTTCCAGTCCTTAGTATGGAAAAATTAAAAGCAGGAGTCTTCGATGGTCCTCAAATTCGTACCCTTCTAAAAGACACTGAATTCTTAAACGATATATCACAAATTGAATCTGAAGCCTGGCTAAGCTTTGTTAATGTAGTCAAAAATTTTTTGGGAAATCATAAATCACCAGACTATACAAAACTAGTTGCTGATATGCTTCTCAATTTTCGCAAACTAGTAGCTAAAATGAGCATTAAATTACATTATTTACATAGCCATTTGGACAAATTCCCGGACAACCTAGGCGATTACAGTGAGGATCAAGGTGAACGCTTCCACCAGGACATAAAAATAATGGAAGAAAGATACCAAGGCCGATGGGACGACCACATGATGGCAGACTACTGCTGGAACTTAATACGGGATTGTCCTGAGCAACGACAACATAGGAGGTCCTACTGCAAAAGTTTTTTGTAATTTTTTTAAAATTAATTAATTAATGAAAAGAATATATTTTTTTTATTTTTTTATTATTTTTATACAGGCGCGCAATAAAAATATAATTTAAATCCATATTGGTATTTTTAATTAGGTTTTTTCGTGAAATATTTAAAAGTCTTTATGTGAAAAACTAGAGCCAAATCGACAAAACTGATATTATCTTCGTAACCAGCACCCCCAAATTACCCTACATCGAATTGAAAATCTCCGACCGCAAAATTTTGTTCCGCAGTGTAATGATAATGATAATGATAGTGGTAATATTGATAGTAATGCTATAAGAATATTGCGAATTCTTTAATAACCTTGATCCCCTCTTATCTACAGTATTAATTTTCTTTGTGCCAACTTGAGCACTCGAAGGCAGTGACGTTGCCGTTAAGCTGGTAAGAGAGTGAGGGTTATTGTATTTATGACAACGAGAGATTAGCCCAGCATTTTCGTTTAATGTTGTTGTCAGTGTTTTCAGTTTAGCCACATTGCGGTTAAATTTACCCAGATAAAACTTGGTTTAGCCAAAAGATATTGAGTTTAGTTGACAACCGGGTTTTTAGTCGGGTCGCAAATCGTGTTTGAGCCGAACCGTCACTTTAGACTTGAATGTTTGTGCAAGGAAAAATGCTGGGGGTCCGATTAGAAAATTACAAATTCTGAGTAAAGAAACATTCTGAAAAGCTTTCTTGTAATAAATATTGAGTTTTCATAATTTATTATACTATGCACTAATTGTAATAACCATCCCAGTCAGATTTAACAAGAATTTGGCGAAAGTCAATTGAATTGCACGACTCTTGGTATATATAGTATATATACAAATATATTATACATTAATACAAATCTGTCGCGGAACTTATGTCACAGAATCTGTCAACAATTATTGGAATTTATGTATTTAATAATTTTTTGCAGCTCAAGTGTCGATCGTTTATTTCCGATGTAATCTATCGAGCTTTATTGTTACGAGTATTTAACTTATTCTAGCTGCTCACTTTTTAATATTTACCACATACAAATCAGTATAGTATACTTATGTATGTAAGCACCTCACTCTCTGCCACCTAAAGCATTGAAGGGGGGTTTTCTTGTTGCGAACGTTGATTTCAACTAATGGTAGATTAATTTAGTTGCTGCAACTGCAACTGTGAACGTTAAATCGCGCGACAATGCAGTCAACCATGTCACAGTTGAAGTTGGCGTTGTTGTTATTGTTGTTATCCTTGTTTTTGCACTTCTCATGAATGGCAGTTACAGCCAGTGTATGTACATAGGTACATAGTTCATTGAATAACACTTGCATGTCAGTCTGTCATTTCGAGTGGTGCTGGAGCGAACGTTTTCAAATGTTTGTTTTGTTTTTTTTTTTTTTTTTTTTTTTTTGTATAAAAAAGAAGTACAACAACTTTAATGGCAATTCCTTTCATTTTTATCTATGAATCGAGTGACCTTTAAACTATAGTGTAGGAGGAGGTACGGTTCTTGTGGCTTTTATCTATTTTAACATTTTTCGCGTGCCACGTAGAAAATTTAGACCAGTAAATTTGGTCATTTAAAAAAAATCTGGTCGAATCTTTTGACGCAGTCTATGTACTTGTATTTTTATCTAAATTACACTAGTTTACACGAATAATGAAGTACTTCATTAAGAATGTGAAAATTAGCCTAATTTATTTTTCAAAAGAGTTGTTATCGAGATATAACAAAACCCCTGGTTCGATTTTTTTTTGTAGTAATTGTCAAAAATGTCCAGAATAGCAAATACAACTAACTTTATATAGATATCGTTTTAAAGGTATATTCACTTTACAATAGCATACTTTTTTAGCTACAGTCGTTTAAATAGAAACTATAGCGATCTTTACGAGCTTGTTGGAAATTTGTTAATTTTTATTCACACTTTTTGGTTGATAAACTTTATAACAAAAATAATTAAAAATATTTTATTAACAGGCAATTTTTTATTTATTGGCGGCCGCCGTAGCCGAGTGTGAAGCGTGTGCGCGCTCCATTCGATGGGTCCCTGGTTCAAATTCTGGCCGGGGCAAGTAACATCAAAAATTATAGAAAATGTTTTTTTCTAATAGCGGTCGCCCCTCGGCAGGCAATGGCAAACCTCCGAGTGTATTTCTGCCGTGAAAAGATTTCTCACAAAAAAAAAAATACATTCGCCGTTCGGAGTCGGCGTTAAACAGTAGGTCCCACAATTTGTGTTACAACATCAAGACGCTCACCACAAATTGCAGGAGAAGTTTGGCAAAAATCGTGTTAGCGATCATAGTGTCAATTAAATAAAAAAAAAAATGGTATTTCTAGAATGTGGGAAATAAGATAGAAAATAAAAATATCCTGTTAAATTAAATGTTTGTTACATTCACTCTTTAAGTTTTCAGAAAGTTCATTTGATGTAATATCACATTTTATATGGCTTTTGATTCGTTCAAATTATCTCTTCCAACATAGAGCTAAGGATGCCACACGACAGGGAGTCACCTTGTCTGAAACCTCGTTTGGTATCAAACGGCTCGGAGATGTACTTCCCAACTCCAATATTGAGCTGGTACTGTTGGTCACCGATATTTTACATTGCCGAATTAGTTTTGTAGGGATACCAAATTCAGACATCGCGGCATGTAGGCGACTTTTTCTCTTGCGGTCGAAAACTGATTTAAAGCCGACAAATATGTATGTATGTACATGGTGTGCGTCGATCCTCTTCTCACGGGTATTTTCCAATATTTGGCGTATCGTGAATATCTGGTCGAAGGTAGATTTACCAAGTTTAAAGTCACACTGATTAGGTCCAGTAAGTTCGTTGATGGTTGGCTTCAATCTTTCACACAATACGCTCGATAGAACCTTGTATCAAAGGTTAAAAAGGCTGATTCCGTGATAGTTGGCGCATATTGCAGGCTCACTCTTCATGTGAATTAGACAGAGCATACTTAAATTCCAATCGGCGAGCATGCATGCGTCCGACCATATTCTGAAAAAGATCGATTGAATAGCTCAACTGGTAACCCATCAGCTCCAGCGGCTTTGTTGTTCCGCAGCCGCGATTAATTAGAAATACCATAATATTTCTGAGCCATACAGCAGTAACTATTTCCGAAGAAAAATAACAATAAAATCCGCATAATAATTGAAACACCAATTCCATTGACAGCCACAATGATAATCTGCTAGGATTGCTGTTAAATGGTGATTTGTCTCTATTTTTTTTTTTTTTTTTTTTTAAATGCGTTTTAGGCTACAACGCGCCAAAACACATGCGATTGCCTACCTGCAATTATAACTACTTGCCTAGCATTCCGAAAAGTTTGTTTCACCTGTTATGCGATTGCTTTGCAATGAGGTATGTATTTTACTAAGCAACGGAAAAGCTTATCGGACAAACAACGACTACGAATATGCGCAGTCAATGGAGGTGAATTAAGTAAAACGATGACATTTTTATTGATATTACCATGATTGGTTAATCCGAGCGGCTGCTGCCAATTGCCATGCTGTTCGCAGATGGAATAAGCGCATTGACTATTTCCTCATTACACACAGCTGGTAGTTGATTTTTCTATTTTTTTTTTTTTTTTTTACAAGCATACACACAAAAGAGTATACTTACTTTGTACGGCTTTGTATAACTAGCAGGGTTATAGTGCGGTACGAATTGCGTACGAGTATGAACTACGTAGAGCGGCGACAATTCATTAAAAAAATTGCCAATTTCAAAATCGCATCGCAGTTGTCGATTGCTGCAACACAGCTGGATAATCAACTTAACAACAATTTGATTTAGTAAATTACAAACATTTATGCCATTGATGCACCGGCTTTGGCAAAATGTTGTTGTGCAGCAATCGCATTGGGGCTACCACTTGGTTAATGTTAATTGTAGTATCTTGTAGATATGGACACATTTGTAAAGTGAAAAAAGCGAGCTGTGCTTGCTAGCTGCATTTCATATATGTACATATAATATATATTTATATTCCATTTGTGCTTATCGATGGCCATCTTGCAAATTGCAACACAAATGCGTTTCGATTAAAGGCAATTTTTTATTTTTTTTTAATACAAATCTGATTGGGTAACGGAAACTGCAGATAAAATAATAACTCCCAGTTATAGAAAAATTAGGTTACGGAACTGGGTGCTGATTTCTTAATTCGTAAAATAAGTAGTTTTAACATTAATACTGTCCGCGCCGTAAGTTAGTTTTGCTTTTTCCAAAGCGTATAAAGGAAGCAACGCGAATGAGTCTAGAAAAGAACGAGCGCAAAACGAAGTACTTTCTACCAAAAAATATACAGTCAGCGCTTCCCACCCTTGGTTTATCTTGGAATCAGCATCAGCATCAACACTGATAATAATGCCAAACGCGAAATAGTACGGAAAACCTCTCATGCTAAGTAGGCAATTCCTCTCTCGACGAACCAAAAATACACTCTATAATTTTCGCATTTGTATGGCGCAGTAGTATGGACGCTATCCATGGTAAAAAGAATATAACGCAGATTGTGGTACCGCTAATCTTATTTTGAAAATTTTAACAGAATTTCTACATCACACCAGATTTTGTTTACACAAACGGGGTATGTATGCATACTCCCAATCATGTCTATTCTTTACAACGTGTTTAATATTTTTAGTGTGTACTCTTTCTAACATATATACCAACGTGTTTTCTCTCACTTCTCTCCACCGGTAAATCTGGTGTGACGTCACAGTTGGTAAGTTACTCTCCGAATTTCAGATCAATCAGCGCAATCTTGTATTCTATCATGCTGTCAAACATCGGATGAGATAATCCTTTGAGTATTCGGGAGAAAAATCTTCGAAAGATATTTGAACCTTCATGTCTTTGCGACTATTAACGATTTAATATATGACAACATAGACACAGTTCAGTAAATTACGATTCATCGGCTAGGTTGGCTAGCTGATGTAGTGCGCGAATAGACGAAAGTACTCAACGCGGTACCCGCTGGAGTCATTAGAGGAAGAGTAAGGGCTCCGGTTCTTCTGCATTGCAAAGACCAAATGGAAAAACGCTTGGTCAAACTTAGTATTTCAAATTGACGCTAGTTAGCAGAAAAAAGGTGCGACTAAAACCTTGATCTCATCAGTGGTAGGTGATAATTCAATTAGCCCTCTACTCTGATCTACTCTCAAAACCTAAATACAAGAGTATGAAATTGTGCAGTAGATCTACAGAAAACAACTTTCAACTAAAAATATTGGTATTCTTCTTTAAACGTTCCGAGGTGAGTCGTTTATCGGGAAAAGGATTTACAATCGTCTATCACAGAAAATAATACATTTATGTGGATATTCGAAAAGGAACAACTTATCTGACCTCAGGAGCTTTGTCTTCAGGTCATTAAATTTTGAACTTTTACGAAGAAAATTAATATTTGTCCCGTTCCGTTGTAACCGAATCGCAAAAGAACACTAGGTTGGATAACGAATTGCATGCAAAGCAACAACACTAACTCGGAAAAATATGCGAGTTGAGCCAACTCGGTAAAATGATATCCGACCAGAGATGTATCTAGTGTTCGGAGGTGAAAAACCTGCGCTATGGTGACTGAGCCCTAAGAAAATACATGGGAAATTTCAGTTTAACACCTAATCCATTTTAATTTGCATAGTATTTTTAAATATATCAATACGTCAACCCAAAATTTTTTGCACAACTATTTTTCGTTCTTCAGTAGCACTAAACAAATCTCATGTTTCATGAAAGACGCTAACAATGTTGCCTTTGCAACAAAGGGAAATTTTTTCCGAGCCGGAGCATTCTTTTGCAAGTCGGTCACATTCATTGATGGAAGAACTTCCTCAATTTGTAAAAGGGATTTACACTAAGGTGCAATCAGCAAAAACAAAAAGGGAAGAGTTTGCGGTGAAGCTAAAATGTTTGGAACCACCTGATAGAGCGATAGCAACGTGGATTAAGGTTAACTAAACTAAGTAAACTCTCATCCTCCTCTGATAACTCATCGAACTATAACTCTGTGGAATTCACATTTTTTTGTTTGTTTTATTTATTCAACTCGCCTGCAACTTGTACTTAATTTCAATGACAGCTGATAGAAATAAAAAGTGGTTAAATTCTAAGGGCCGATGTTGAATGTGAACCACACCTAAACGTCAAGTTTTTTTCTGCATTTCATTTGACATTTTTCAATTTCAGACTAACTCAATTTGAACATGGAAAGATACACAATCGAACAACGTGTTAAAGTTATTCAGGCTTATTATGAAAATGGGCGTTCAAATCAAAATGCATATCGCCTCACCTCACCTCACCTCAGTGGATTCGTCAATAAGCAGAATTGCCGCATTTGGGCGAATGATAATCCAAGAGTGATTGTCGAAAAACCAATGCACCCACAAAGAGTGACTGTTTGGTGCGGTTTATGGGCTGGCGGCATCATCGGGCCGTATTTTTTCCAAAATGAGGCCGGCCGGTCAGGCAGTTACTGTGAATGGTGTTCGCTATCGTGAGATGATCACGAACTTTTTTTTGGCCCGAATTGGAACATATGGATGTGGACGATATGTGGTTCCAACAGGATGGTCCACTTGCCACACAGCCAACGAAACAATGGCTCTTTTGCGCGACAAATTCAATGGACGTGTTATCTCACGTGGTGGCGATGTCAATTGGCCACCAAGATCATGTGATTTGACACCGTTGTACTACTTTTTTTGGGGTTATTTGTAAGAAACGGTGTACGTTGATAAGCCAGCAACAATTCAAGAGCTAAAAGATGAGATAATTCGGCACATTAACGGCATAGAACCTCAATTATGCCTCAGCGTCATCGAAAATTTGGACCATCGGATGGAGGTGTGTCGCCGAGGTTGCGGCGGATATTTGGCCGATATTTTGTTCCATACATAATTGAACCACACCATATTATCATTAAAAAAAAAGAAATTACAATAATTTTCAAAATAATTTGTGTTTTATTCAAAATCAACATCGACCCTTAAAATTTAACCACCCTTTAGAAAATTATTCATCGAATGTGTGCCATAATACCAAAAAAAATTTCGATCAGCTTTTTTGACCGCCTTAAAAGATCGAATGTAGCTCATTAGAAAGGCCTCTTTTAAGATGGTAATTCTAATTAAACGTTTGAATAATTAAAAAAATGTTGCATACTAAATTAAATTCCTATGAAGTTTATAAAAATTAATATTTTATTCCATGACTTGTAGAATATTCATCTCCGCAACCGACATGGTGACTAAAAGAAATAACGAAGTACATATGGCCTTTTTAGAGAAGCATAATGCAAAAAAATGTTAAAATATGATTAAGTATAAATGAATTTGCCCAGAAGCAAGCAGCTCATCTATGGTTGGCTATAAACAGAGAGAACAACAGATTAATGAACAGATGAATTGCGTTGAAATATCGGCAAATGCCATGCAATTAAGTTCACCAACAACCAGCATTTGCTGACCGTAAGCGCAACCTGAAATCAAAACAACTTTTCCAGGGACAGACACACACAAACACACACACATACACACGTACATAGGTGATGGCAGCGATTATCCACGGTACGCGATCCAACTATACGGAATGCGTCATGCGGTAGCCAGAGTAGCTGGAGTGGCAGAAGTAAGCGCGATCACATTGGGATTGTGGCACAGAGGCAATGAGGCAAAAAATTGCATAGCGTCCAATATTGTAATACTTAATTTTACATCCTCCAGGAAATTAACTATCGACTACTGAGCGCATGGACGCGAGCCTATTGTTTGTATTTTGTTTGTACTCATCTCGTCCTTGGATGCCTGCAGTGTTTGGCTACCGCGTTTTCCATATGTGCTACTGTCTTTGCGACCCAATGGTACGCCAAGTGTAGTGTAATCGTAGGTAATGATTGCCGTGTGCCGTGTGCCGTGTAGCGAGTGGTGAGCGGTGAGTGGCGGGAGATGAAGCGAGCCATCCACATCTTGAGCTTCTGTTCGATCATCGTTTTCGTAATAATAGCCTTGACGCTTACAATGCCTCTGAATCGCATCCAAGAATCAATAGAGTTTTGTCTAAATTACGATGCAGAGAGCGTTCAGGAATGTGAATGAGATCCTGTGCTATTGGCTTGGCTATGGATAGCAATGATGGCTTCATGACCACATAGGAGGGTTATAAACTGTAATTACTTATAAAAGAGCGCCTACATGAAACCATTTATATCCACACATAAACAAAGATGTACACATGATCACAAACACATATACAATACATATGTACATGCATACGGCCATAAATATGTTTTTACCTTTGTAAGTATTTGTAGATATTTTAATATGGTGGCCTCTTTGATGTGGTCGCAGATAGAAGATAGAAGGCAAATATCAGTTTGACTTCGACGATATGCCTGTAGATTGTGTAATGCGTTATTCTTGGTTTGTGTTGTTGTTGTTGTTGTTGTTGTTGTTGATGTTTTTGTTGTCTACTAAATAAGTAGAAGTTGGCTACTGGCAGCTATTGTTAATGCTCACTATGCTGATGGCAGTGGCATTTTAATTTAGAGCGCGCACAAATTTGTTGGCCAAGAAAACAACAACTTAGTCAATTACACTATCAGCGAACCAGTGAACGTTCATAAATATATATGAACATACATAGCCACAAACATACACACACGCACACATACGGTTCAAACTTGCATGCGAACCAATAAGGCAATAAAACAGCAAGCTCGTTTAGCGCATTCTCCAATCCTAGCCTCTGCGGCTGCGCATTTTAAGTCTGCAAGCCAAATCCATTATCGTTTGGCTGCGAGGCGTCATTAGAAAGTGTTGCGCTAAATTACAATCTCTAGCGTTTGGTTTGGCAGCAGCAATGTCGTCAACCACAATATGTACATACAGTATGTAGTCTTATATGTATGTAGATATTGTAAGTATAGCGCTTATCATAACCATATGACAGGGTATTTGTGACAGCTTTCAACCCTTACTATTTTTTTATTAAATTTTTATCAAAACACTGTTCATTCTACAACAAAAAAAAACCCTAGAAATTCATTCAATAAACTTTGTATAAATTACCATAAAGTTCGTCGAAATGTCAGACTTTTTAAGCAGAATTTTTAGAAAACTTTTGGGTACGCAGTGTTTTAGCCCATTCAGTAGTGCAATTCACTAATTTTTTTTGACGATATTCGCACGGTTAACTCATCGTAAAGATTTTTTTAACGATTTTTTTAACGATATTCGATTTCGTCGGATCAGCTGTTGTCGTTAGCTAATCGATTCTCGACAACTGAACTACAACAAATATGTTATGCTGTTAACTCAATCAAGAAAAGAAAAATTCGTATTTTTATTTGCATGCAATTTAAAAATGGTAAATTTCACAATCTTCTAATTGTTTGACGAGATGAGGAGAGAGGAAGCCCATGCAACAGTTAGTTGACGTTTGCTCTGGGGTGTAGGTAGCTCACGTGATCTTGTATGCAATATTAAATCCTTATTTCATTATGAAAGTAAACGTTTGTATAGGATTCAAGTAAAATAATACAAGTAAAATTTATTTGTAATTTATAGATAAATGATTCAAGTAAAAAACATTGTAAATGTGAAAGCTAAATACCCTCGTGAACAACAAGATTCATTGATATTGACCTACTCCGCTGTGCGAAGGATAATGGAGGGAATTTTGAAAAAGAAAACCATGACATGTTTTTGCTTGGTAAGTTTCATTAATTTATTGAAAATTACTAAATAATTTAATTTAAAACTATTTTCAGGTGACTCCGGATATTCATTGGAGTCGTGGTTTATGACTCCTCTACCAAAGGGGGCCCCGAAATTCCGCTACAATGAAGCATTGCAATATATGAAAATATCGATAGCTAGTTTGAGATAAACTAGTATTTTATTTCTCCTTAATCAAATATAATGAAAACGCGGTGTTGTCGACAATTGTTGTCGATAAAAAAATAAGCGATTATCAAATCGTTTGAAGTTTATGAATCGCACTACAGTTTTAGTGTAGTAAAGTCCAAGCTTAAATTTCTAGAGATTTCTGATTATTATTACTTTTTTTCTGACGGTGTTGGCAATTTTGTTTCGTGCGTTGATGACTGTTCGATAATGGCCACCGGCAATGCAATTGATGGCATGTGCTCGAAAGTAAACAGTTATCTCTCCGAGCTGGCTCACATCTTCACTGTACGAAATATGACCTTATCTCTTACTAAGTCCGCGGCGACCTTATTCACAACATGGACAAAGGAAGTCAGGCTGGAACTCAAACCACATATTGATACCACTCCGATTTCAACGTTTAATCACCTGAGCATTTCGGAGTTACCTACGAAAGCCTGCTCTACTTTTCAACGCACACAACGGCGATGGTCACAGTGGTAAAATATAGAGCCGCAACAAGGTCCTTAGTCGCTCGCCGGTAGCACTTAAGGCACAGACAAAGAAGCGTTGTTGGCAACATACAAGGCGATTGGTTGACCGGTCGTAAACAATGGTGTGGACGAAGTTAAAGAACGGTCAGAACGCCGCACTCTGAACTGAAATGGAATATATTCTGCTGTCGTCTGAGGCACAGGAGGTTTCCATGATTTCTTGCTCAGCAAGCAGTTCCTCATTGCATACCACCGAACGGGACACCCAAACAGGAATTTGCAAATGGCCATGCTGCCTCCCAATCACGTCCTGGGGCATCTCTGTACTCTCACGGACGAGATCCAGTCGTATACTAGTCAACCACTCCATCCGATGGCGAACAGAGAGGCAACGAATACCATTTACCTTCATGACCTCTCGCTCTGTGAATTCTGACATCGGAGTCAAACCACCACCTATAGCAGACGAAGAGCTTCAGCTAACTCGAGAGTTGCGAGTCAATCTGGCTCAATTATGGTCTTACTACTGTAGTACACTCAACTTCTACTTAGCCAGACTCGATTCTCCCCATACCCAGTGAGTGGGTTCATCTAACCCTCCATTCACTATGATTCTAGT
This sequence comes from Anomoia purmunda, assembly GCA_951828415.1. Classification (NCBI taxonomy): domain Eukaryota; kingdom Metazoa; phylum Arthropoda; class Insecta; order Diptera; family Tephritidae; genus Anomoia; species Anomoia purmunda. The sequence continues at coordinate 24,742,675 of OX639996.1, read as the reverse complement.
GAAAACAGCTTTTTCCTTTGGTCTCCTCTCAGATCAGTTAACGGCCCCTGGTTAGCTGTTCTAGGTCATTCGCAACAACAACAGGCCATACTTATAGAATATTTTTTATTGTATTGGCATACCTCGTGTCCCATAAATAAATAAAGTACATATTTCTTGGTCATCCAGACGGTGTCACTTTAATGTCAGCACGTATTCCCTACTGGAATTGCCCATAAGGGATATAATTAATGATTAGACAGTTATTAAACAAGGTCCTAGCGGTTGTACAAAAACAAAAACTTACATCTGTTCTTCTCTCAAGAAAGAAGATGGAAAGAAAATGCAAACACTGTTACTTTATCGCCCATTCACTTAAGCGAAATATGAAATGTTGACATTTGTCAGGACTGAAGTAAGTCGTTTGATGATTATGGTTTTTTGAGAACTAAAATGCTTCTTATAAAAATACAAAAATACAAAAACACCAAGTATTTTAATTTCTTACATAAATAGGTGTATATCAAATTAAAGAAAATTTTACATTTTTTCTAAAGAAAGTATTAAAAATTTATATTTATTTTGTTTAAAATATTTGTTTACAAAAGATTGGTGTTTTTTTTTCTTTTAAATATTTTTATACACTAGCCATGCACAGCACTTGGATGAGTATTGGCACAAACCGTCTTTTTGAGAGATTGTGTTATATGTAAAAAAATCAGTTTTCCGTTTTTCGAAGTACATAAGCCTTCGAAATCGAGATATGATGCTTGAAACACAATACCGGCGAATTTTCGCTTAGTAGAGCGACAAGGTGTATCCATAGAAGGTGATAGCAAGATAACCTAAGCGAATCCGCTGTGTATTTTGTTTGTGTAATTTTGTGAGCACAATGTCAAAATCTGAATTCGCCCAGTATACTTATGTATTTTGTTTGTGTAATTTTGCGAGCAAAATGTCAAAAATCTGTATTCGCCCAGTTTGCTTATGTATTTTGTTTGTGTAAACAAAACAACCTAGCGAATTCAGAGAGAAGAACAAGCATTCAGCTCATAGGATGCTATCACCTTGTATGGATTCGCCTTGGTAGAGCGACGACATCAACAACATTCGCCCAAAAATTTCGCTCAATAAAACAGAACTACGGCGGCAACGAAATTAGCAGATAACAGTTTTTACTAATGTAAAATTTTACAAATAACTAAAATAACAACGTTCACCAAAAACTACTACAGCATTTTTTAAATTCGATTTAAAACTCTGAGTATATTAAAAATACGGTCGCAATGGATTATATTTTGCCGAAGTCGTCAGCGTCGACAAAATAAATAAATCTATCGACACGAATGTTCGTCGGGCGAAATTCATTATTTGCCTTAGTTGTGTGCATTCCGACAAATGTCCGTGTGGTCTATTTTTGACAGCGAACTTTCGCGATTAAAAATTCGCCGTTCACCGTTCGCCGGTGTTGTGTTTCAAGTATTAAGCTTCGAAGTTTGAAATTGGTGATTTGGTAAAAAATTATTTTTAATTATTCCGTAAAACAAAAACACGTAAAATCGCGGTCCTTTCATCTTCTGTAAATGGTTTTTAATATACAATGAACTGCATTTTTTCAAAACATGAGTTCAAAATAAATTTAGCGTCGAAACTTGTCAATAATTCCCTACCGCATAGTTATGATAATCACTGTAAGAAAACATGTAGTTACTCATACGCCGGAGGGGCGCGCATGTGGGTATGTGATTATTGTGGCTTTTTGCCTACAATAGTTTTCGAAATGCATTTTTAATTCATAGATTGACTCTAGACTTGGGTGTTTTCAACATAAAATTGCATGTTACCAAGACAATTCTGCTCAGTGGCCATCCATTTATATGCCGTTACACATACACATACATACATACATAGTACGTATACCTTCGAATTGGGTGCTCAATTTTGACACCGGACTCGCGCCATTCACCACCTGAGTTGGCTAAATTTAATTATCGAGCGGTAAATGATATTTTACAATTTACGAATTAAAAATACAAATAAATTCAATCCAATCGAATGCATTGGTCTAGTTGAAGTGTTGCTTAAAGTATCAACACACGTATGTACATATGTACATACAATGTGCAGGTTAACGAAATTCCTCCAAGGTATTACAACTGTAATCATGTAAATGCGTTCACCTATAAAAGTACCACTTGGTCTGACAAATAATTTTGACATGAGTATTTTACTATTTCTTTTTTTATGCACACTTTGGTATTTTTGTAATAGGCCATTAAATACTCTTTCAGTTAACAGTTATTTGCAATAGATTTGAGAAACTCAAATACATAGATGTAAAATACAGCGTTGGCCAAAAGTATTAGGCTCCCTATTGAGATATAAGTTCTTTTAAAATTTGGTAATAAAGTGGACTTTGCTTTTTGCAAATATGTCGCTAATATGTTTAAACTTTAATTATAACAATAGATTGTATTCTATTGGGTCTATAACTTATTAATTCGCACAGGGTTTCCCAAACGTTTTGAACGTTTATTTAAGAAAAACATGTACAGTAGTATTAATCAAAGTTTTGCCCATCTGAAGCTATGGCTTTTTCCCATCTTTCTGGCAATTTGTGGATCCCATCCCAAAAGAACTGTGCCGGCTTAGCAGCCAAGAATGAATCAAGCCAATTTTTGATATCCTGCTCTCATGTAAACCGTATTCCAGTGAGGGCGTTCTGCATCGATCGGAGCAAATAGTAGTCAGAAGGGGCAAGGTCTGGGCTATAAGGCGGGTGGGGTAAAACTTCCCATCCATAGTTCTTAGCAACGTGAGGCCGAGCGTTGTCATGGTGGAAAATTATTGCCTCGTGTCTGGTCGCATATTCCGGGCGTTTTTCGGCTACTGCTCTCTTCAAACGGATTAATTGTGTTCGGTAGCGTTCTCAGTTGATGGTTTCACCCGCGCCATGGATATTCGGCTTAGCTGTTGAGTTGGCTGGTTCGCTGAATTTCACATATGATTTTTTGCGCTTGGGGTTGTCGTAATGGATCCAGTTTTCATCACCAGTAACAAGCCGATGCAAAAATGACTTCCTTGTGGCGCTCCAGCAGCATTTCGGACAAGCAAAACTGCCCTTCGACATCTCTCGGCTTGAGTTCATGTGGAACCCAATTTTCTTGCTTTCGAATATATCCAGCTGCTTTAAAACGTTTTGAAATGGGTGTACAATTTTCAAATAGCAGGGCACCAAAATTAACTCGCCACTAATCCACCAGGTAGTCTATTACCGGTTTTCTACGCCGGAAAACATGAAGGATGTGCAGAACATGATAAGGAAAGAACATCTAGAAATATTGCAACTAAGGCAGGCGTTCTTACAGATCTCAGGATATGATTATGGTAGATTTCTAGAATTTGGTATGAAGATACATATATGTACATACATATGAAACTCTTACTACTCAAAAAAAAAAAAAGGGACTTGGTTCCTCCCATATAAGTTACCTTTTCATGCAAACATGGCTGTCTACGGATCAAAAGATGCGAAACCAAATCGAGCACATTGTCATAGACCGAACATCGGCTCAGATCATTATCTTGTCGCACTCAATACGCGCATGCGCCTCTACGCAGCAAGAAAAGGAACCAAGGCCAATAACAAAATTAACTTGCACTTTGTTTTTGTTTTTACGGCTTGAGCTGCCATGTCGACGCTGACGTCGTAAATTGCGTAAGCGATGCTGGTCGCAATTTTCATCAGAAATCAACAAACGAAACATTTTCTTACTCAAGAGGGGTTTTTATCATACATAGACTAAAATATTTGCGATTTTCGAAAATAAACGCTTTAAAACAGGCTCCCAAAGTAGAATTGGACGGCTTGGAAAAAAAATTTCATTGCACTCGCAGTCACAAAGGGTCTAAAAATGATGTGTTTTTGAAAACTTTAGTCATTATACAACCGTTTTAGTTGGCGGTCAATCAAGAGATCGGCAGGATCAGATGCCGATCCAAGATGCCGTCTTCCAAGAAGTATCTCTTTCACAATTTCAAGAATTAGCTGGTGAAATTTAGACATGATATTTCACGGCAATATATCTATCGATTAAAACAATAAAAAATTGATTTTTTTGAAACGTCTAAAGATACTAACCCCCTTTATCACTCGAAGTCACAAAAGCAAAAACAAGATACATATAAAAAGATCGCCCAGCTGTTCATTCAAATCCACCTTATAAGAATTCGCCTTGGAACGTACATTTAAATACACAAGGAGATTTCGACGTCGGAAAGCTGCAATCGCAACAGATAGCTACTAACTTTGTTACTCGGCTCTCCCACCTGTTCACTTCGCGAGCATTGGGAACGAGTTCCTCTCTCACAACGTACCGCCGCTGAAAAAGTCATTGCTGTTCAGCGACTGCGAAAAAACAGAAAAAATGATACATTAATATATAGTATAACAGATGGTCACGCTAACCATAACAAATTCTAACAATAATAAAAAAAAATAGATTCATCATAACCAACACCAACAACCTCGCATTCATTGCAACAGCGGTAGATTGCCGTACTTGAATTTAGTTGCGATTTAACAAGAAAAATTGAAAATCAACAGCAGTTCACAGATTCGCTTTGGTTTGCAGGCTGCGTATTTGCCCGGCAAATCGGAGAGTTCGAATTTAAAACCCGGACAGAGTCTAGAAAGAGTCAGATGAGGAAATGTTGTTGGTTTTTTTTCAAGACTTCCCTAATAAAAATTGTCCTTAAGCTCCAAAATTATTGTTCATACAATTAAATTAGACTGAAAAATTAATAAATGTACTTCAGTGGTTATAATAAATTGTGAAAAAAAATACCAGAAAAGATTCCGTTAGAAAGAAATGAATCGCATTTTGAAATAGTGTGTTTGCAGCAAAAATTAAGCTCAGAAAGTTTTCGAGTTGTCCACGTTAGGAATTTTCAAGAAATTTATGGTAACGTAGCGGCAAGCCTCTGCATATTGGTTTTCAAAATAAGCGCAGTTATCCAGTCTTTCCTCAAATATAAGGAAAACTTGCAATTGGTAGCTTTTGGTCAGAGGATAGAGGTACCGGTGTTAAAGAGCGTGTAGTAAAAATGTCATTCGATGCGCTCTAACTCTATAAGGTTAAATCTTCCTTAAACTTGAAGGACCTCAAAGGCTGCGATCATAGCAAAAACACTATACCTCCAATCGCCGACAAAATGTTTGGCATTTATTAATAATAATCATAATTTGGCGCTTGCCCCACAGCCTGATATTTGGCCGAACTTCTCCTACAATTTGTGGAGTGCATCTTGATGTTGTAACACAAATTGAGGGGCCTACAGTACGCTGATTCCGATCGGCAAAAGAGTTTTGTGAGATGTATTTTTTCATAGCGGAAATACACTCGGAGGTTTGCCATCACCTGCCGAGAGGCGCCCGCTATTAGAAAAACCTTTTTCTTTAATTTTTGAAGTTACTTGGCCCGGCCAGGAATTCAACCTGTGACCTAGCGAAAGAAGCGCGCACCTGCTACACTCTCGGCTATGGAGGCCGCGCTATTATGATCGAAAAATTTTATTGTAAATTCAAGAATAACGATTATTTTATGATTTAAATTATGATTTGTTTTTATAAAAATAATAACCGTTAAGGTCCATGCTTCTAAATAATTATAAAGGCTCAAACTAATGATCAAACTTGATAGAAAAATTAGAAATTAAAAAATAATGATTAATCTTGATTGAAAAAATTAACATCATAAAATAACTATTAAATCATGATTTTTTATAAAAATAATAACCGTTATGTTTCCAACTTCTAAATAGTAAAGAAGATCTGCACACTATTATTTTGTTCTTAATATTGCATACAAAAATAGTTCTTTTTCCGCCGCTGTTTTTTATTCTAACTTGTGATGTAAATATATGAAATCTAATATTACAATATTTTCCAATACTGCTTTCATTTTCCACAAAACTCACCTACTTCCAAACTAAAACGTGGAGCCAAGGCGAATTCATACAAGGTGATAGCATCCCATGAGCTGTATGCTTGTTCTTCTCTCCGAATTCGCTAGGTTGTTATGTATACACAAACAAAATACATGAGCAAACTGAGCGAATTCAGGTTTTGACATTTCACACGCAAAATTACACCAACAAAATACACAGCGGATTCGCTTTGATTATCTTGCTATGGATACACCTTGCATGGAGCTAAGGGCGAACCAAGGCGAATCCATACAAGGTGGGGTTATAAGTACAACTACAAAATTCTCACGTATTTCGTTTTTGCTTTTGCGTAAGAGTTGTCAAAATTTACAAAAACAAAACACATGTAGGTGAATCAAAAAAAATCAAATTGTCTGCTGTCGTAACTTCACCTTATATGAATTCGCAACATAAAACACCTTTTATTATTCTTTCGTGAGTACTTATATTATTGTTTAAAAGCTCCAGTCATTAAAAATGATACGTAGTACATAAAAATCACAATTGAATTAATATTTTCTTTTATTTTACAATCTCATTTTGCTTCCCATCATTTTACGAAACACCAGCAATTTAGTTAGATAATAGAATGATCCCCTCAAACAAATGTGTAGCCAATTGTTAACTTGTTCAGTACTTAATTTTTATTAGCAAACAAAAAGGGGAAAAGGCAAATACCAACTACATACATAAACGCCCACCACAGAGTTTTAGCTGAACAAAAATTCAGCATCTACGGCAACTATGTGGGGGACTACAATATACATATGTACATACAAACATACATATACATTGCAAGCACATAGCAGTATGTGTTTTTGGTTGTTTGCCTAAAGGCTAGAAATTGTTTAGTAGAAAATCAATTTGGCAAATGTTTACAACTTTATCCGGCGCGACCTGGTCAGCCAACCACATTGGGTACACGGACGCTGCGGCTAGTGCAGTGGGGGGGAAGGGGGCTCCGCTCTAATACACAACGGCTCCATGTGATTTTGAATTCCACCCGCCGGCTGAGCGACGGCATCATCAGCATCAGCAACAGCATCGGCAACAGTTATGACTTTTGTTGTTGCTTTGCTTTTTGGCAGCGTTCGCTATTTCGACCATAACAATTTCACTTAGCCGTTTATCATTTTTATCTCTCAATAAAGCTTTTCTGTTTATGTGCACTGTCCGCACACTCAACAGAAATGATTAGTTTAGGTACAAAGGTACAAAGTAGCCAATGAATTATCAACGACCATTATGAAATAACAAATAATTACACAGTTCACATACTTATACTATATACGAACATATGTATGTACATATGTCTGTCTGTTTGTATGTCCTTGCATATGTGATGGTAGTGACTTTGGAACTGGAACTAGAACTTGAACTCGTTCTTGCTTTAATTGACACTTCAACTATAACAATTAAGTAAATGCATTTAAAATTTAGAAAGTTGGAAAAAACATGTTGTGGTGCCTGCTTGAAATTCAATATATTGTGACAATTTAATTTTTATTTGTTCTACTAAGCTTCGATAGTGGCATTTACTTCCAGCTAAAAGGTTAACGCTTATTGTGGAAATAAAGCTGATTTTGAAATTCATACGAGGATGCGTCGATAAGTCTTTGAAAATTCTAATATTGTATTTCGCAAGCAAAATTTACCTACATATATTCAAGTTTTGCACTAGTGTTGAAATAAGTAAAAATAGTGGTAGAATTTAGAAAAAATTGTGGTAGAAATTGGTAGTAGCATAAGTAAAAATTGTGGTAGAAATTAGTAAAAATAGTGGCAGAAATTAGTAGTAGTATTAGTAAAAAATAGTGGTAGAACTTATAAAAATAGGGGTAGAAATTAGTGAAAATAGTGGTAGTAATTAGTAGCAACATCAGTAAAAATAGTGGTATAATTTAGAAAAAAATGGTGGTAGAAATTAATAAAAATAGTGGTAGAAATTAGTAGAAGTATTAGTAAAAATAGTGGTATAATTTAGAAAAAATGGTGGTAGAAATTAATAAAAATAGTGGTGAAAACTAGTAGTATCATTAGTAAAAATAGTGGTAGAAATTAGTAAAAATAGTGGTAGAAATTAGTGCACTGTATTAGTAGTTGTGGTGGTAATAGCAGTAGTGGTAGTAATTAGTACTAGAACTAGGGGGAACCAGTATAGAACTATTGAAAGACACGACTTTCGTTGTACGATATTCGAACGCGACTTTCGTAACGCAATGTAAAAAATCACTGGCGCTAAAGAAGTTCTACTCCAAAAATCAAAAGAACCATTCTTATAATTTAGTTTTTGGAAATTATTTCTGTGGCAGATATAACTGAGACTAACATGGTCCATTCTTAAGGTCCAGTTTTCGATTACTTGCTCGAATATTTCGAGTGGTATTTGCCAAATGGCGCGAGTATTGTTGCATTTCGAGTTGTTCTTCAATACAAATAAGGCAAAGGTTGCCCTCTAATCGCAGAAAGCACATTTCTCAAAGATAGCTGATTTTCGTAATACATCTGAATATATTGCAGATGGTACTAAATAAAATTACCATGCCAGTTTTACAGACGCAAAGTACAATAAAAACTAATTATAATCAAACTATTTATAAAAACAATTCATAGAATTTAAAAAGCGCTTTTTCGAACATAAAAAATCTAACTCGCAAGATTTAGAAATTCTATTGAGCTCAATCAGAGCTCTGCCAATGGAGCTTACAGAGCATAAAGAGATTTGAAAACTCCAATAAAAAAAGCCCAGAACACCGATGGACTCTGACCGCAACATTAAAGAAAATCCTCTCAATGAGAATAGAACAGTCGACGTCACCATGAAGCAGATCGAAAATGAAAGCAAAGTTGAAATTATTCTCCTATTTTGTAGTGTTTTAAGTAACCCCCGTATGCCAACCCAATACTCACTTTGGAGAGCTACTAATAATCTTAACCATGCCGTACTGCATCAACCACCTATTCGAAATCCAGATTGAGGCTGGGCCAGACATAGTGCAGAAAAAGCCGACGTCTTCGAGCGACACTTTGAAAATACTTTTTCACTTGACCACTTGACCAGCAACAAATTACATTACCACATGTACAAGAAATGCAAAACTGCATAATCTCTAAAATGACTACAAGTGAAATTCGATTAAAATTTCTGACTTCTCTAAAATATAAAAAAATCACCTGGTTTTAACTTGATTTCTGGAAATGTAACAATGCAATATCACAGCGAAAATATTTCCCTGTGATTTGGAAAGTTGCTAAAATTATTGCTCTGATGAAACCTGGAAAAAATCCCTCAGAGACAACTTCGTATCGACCCATAAGTTTGCTGCCGACGCTGTCAAAAGTATGTATATAAAAAACTTCTAATCAATCGACTTGACCCAATCTTGATCCAATAAAATGTAAACACATTTGGGATTCAGACACATCAATTGGGATTCAGACGAAAACACTTCACAATACATCAGGTTCATAGAGAGTGAACAAAATATCAAAAGACTTAAATTCTAAAAAATACTGCGCGGCTGTGCATTTTAGATCTCTCAAAGGCATTTGATAGCGAATGGCATAACGGCCTACTTCACAAACTTAAGTCATTGCTACCAATGGGCTATTACGATTTGCTAAAATGCAGCATTAGTGATAGGAACTTCTTTGTCACATTCCAAGATGCTGTCTCTGAAATTCGCAGCATAAGTGCTGGTTTTCCTCAAGGTAGTTTGCTTGATCCTCTACTCTACCTTATCTATACTTCAGATGTTCCTGTTCCTCTGCTTTCTTCAAGCAAACATCTTGACGTAGCTGGGAAAAATTTGCAAATCTTATTCAACGACATCCAGAGGTGGTTCAACGCTTGGGGAATTCAAATAAACGCAGACAAGACATTGCATGTAATTCACACAAACCGCAAGATCAACCAACAGCAACTAATTAAAATAGGAGACCACCCGATTAAAACTGGCAATAAAGCAAGATACCTTGGTATTACAATAGATACTAAACTTACATCGAATGAAAACATCAACAAGAAGAGGAACGAAATAAAAAATGAGTTCCGACAACTGCAATGGCTCTTAGGAAAGGAGTTAAACTTATCTTTAAGCAACAAATTATTAATATACAAGATTTTCATAGCTCCTATCTGGACCTATGGTTTCCAGATATGGGGCATCGCATTCAAAAATTCGGCGTGGTCAATCAAAAGTTATACATTAAATAGCATAACGCCCCACATCAGGAACTCCCAGTCTGCACAGTAGAAGAAACAATTATGAAAATCAGCACAAAACATATTATAGACCTGAAAAGCCACTCCAAAAATTACCTACAACAAACACTGCTAGACGAAGAAAGACATCACAGAAGGCTCAAATGATTGACAACGTCAGGCCTACCGTCCAGAGACTTCAACTAATTGATGAGATTGAATTAAGTAAGTAATTTTCATTGTAATTTACACATGCAAATTAATTCTTTTTTTCACGGAAATGTTCATAGATTTCGGCCTTCGTTCCATTTTTCAAGGACTTATTGACTCACCCTACTATACTAAGATACACAGTTTTGATTGCACTTACTGATTACGACTTTTTGTACCCACATCGGCTACATGAATCCCACTTAGCTGATCGTCGTCTATAGCATTGACTGACCACAACAATCGCCCAACCGAAAATAATGCGATTTACAGCTGAAGCGCCTAAGTACAGTAAACCACTCACCTGGCCCGCCCACAATTTTTTGGTGGTGGCGCGTTGGTGCAGCAAAAGTGCAGACAGCCGTGCGACGTCTCATCAATTGGCGCGCCCGGCTAAGGCCCGCAATTTTCGCATCAAAGCTTTCAGCTAATACCAGGGATTAGCCCAAAATGGGGCGTAAGTCTGCCAAAAATCCATAAAATGTGGCCAATTTAAGTGGTCAGTGGATGCCGCTACGGTATCTAACCTTAACGAGGTTACTGTGAGCAGCCGCATGAATATCTACTACGATTTATGATATTGTGAATGGCCATAGTGGATGTTGTTGTTGTTGCTAGAGTAGGCAATCAGTCGTTCACGGCGAATCTGTGAGATGATGATCTAGCTGGCTAGCTATGTACATAGTTTGGCGTGGCGTTTGGTTGGTTGGTTTCGTTTGGTGGGTCGGCTAGTCGACTAGATCAGCAGCTAGCGATAATGGGTTCATTCCATCAGCTGTACTGTTAGATTTATGTATATGTATGTAAATATGTATGCACGCAAATGTGCACAGTGTGAGTAAGTTGTTGACAACAGAAAAAACAACAACTAACACTTTAGCCCCAGCAGCAACGACATCAAATCCAGCTATAACAGCTGGTTAAAATTTTTTAATGCATCGCAGCGATTTATTATCCCTCCTCAATGTTGCAGTGAGTGTGCAACACATCACCACACTGTATTGGCTGCGGGCGTTGGCGGCACTGCATAATACTTTGCTTTGCGTACGTTTTGATGCGCAACTATTTGGTTAGAAATTTGGCTTATCGATACACATCGTTGGGCCCGTTGCCAATGTAGCGGTTAAATGTAATCGCATTGGATCACAACGGGTTAATAACGAATTCCTCACCTTTAACTTATCACTTTGCACTATAGCGGATAAAAATGCGGTCAAATGGTCATTTTGTAAGTCCAATGCAATACCGTTAGACGCTGCCACGCATGCGCATTAATTTAATTTTGTTGATAGTAAAAAAAAAAAATAATTGCCCATTACACTGCGGAACAAAATTTTGTGGTCGGAGATTTTTAAGTCGATTGAAGGTAATTTGGGGGCGCTGATTACGAAAATAATATCAGTTTTGTCGAATTGGCTCTAGTTTTGCAGATAAAGACTTTTAAATATTTCACGAAACAACCTAATTAAAAATACCAATATGGATTTTAATTATATTTTTATTGCGCGCCTGTATAAAAATAATACAAAAATAGAAAAAAATATATTCTTATCATTCGTAAGCCTGCTACTAATGTTAATAAAAACTATTAACAAAATCATGACCGCAGGTTTTTTTTTTAATTTTTGTTACGCAGTGTTATTGATCAATTAAGCGATATGAATGTCAGTGTGGGTGTAAGCAAAATTGAACCAAATTGCTTTATTAAATATGTTAACACACCAAAGCGAGATAATTACTTAAAATGTAATTTTTCGAAGCTAATGCTGCTAATTTTTGTTTTTAATTAAATCGTTAACGTGCCAAAAGTTATCGGCCATTCATTTGAAGGTGTTTGCAATTCCCACAAAACTTTATCAATTGAAAAGTATACATTTTTTTGTTTGTATGAGGAATCATATGAGAAGACAACAATTTTTCAAAGTGGTAGAAGTGATAGCTGCTATTTCGGAGATCACCACATCTCCTCATCGGACTTCTTTTCTCTCTAGGCTTTACCTAGCTTTGAACCATGGTACACGGAGTTGTTAGGCGAGCACCTGTTTAAGGAGTTAAATAGATATAAGTAAAGTAATAAGTTAAAGCAAATATAACAAAGCTGGTGTGAAACGAAAGAGTTTTAAGAAAGCTTGGGGTTGCCGACTATTTGAAAAATTAAATTTTTGTAAATTAGTTAATATGCTAAGGGAAATCGGAGTAATCGTATCTATTGTGGAAACGGTTTATAAAAGAATTACCACAGTTTTAAAATGCAAGCAAGCCTTGCTGTTTAAGTTAAATAAAGGGCAATATTATCGATATCTATATAAATATATAGAAGTGTTCCGTTTTCCTTGTTACAGCTTGGCTCAAAAACTGATGAAGGGATTTCAATCAAATTGAGGCTGTGTATTCATTAGATCCTTGCTACGCACATAGACTATATTTTAATCCGTTAGGTGGCGCATGAGTCGATACATTCAGAAAATCTGTATTTATGATATTAGAAAGGTGGTGGTACAATAAAAAATAATTTTATGAAAAATAAATGAGCTAGGTGGCGCTAGAGGTAAGTTATCCACAAAAGCTGTATTTCCGATCCGATTTTTGAGCAACTCAACCCGTATAATAGGGGTGGGACGAGAAATAATTTTATGAAAAGTGCATCCGCCAGGGGGCGCTATAATCGAGTTATCCAGAAAATCGGTATTTATGGTGCGATATTGATGATATAATAAAGGTATTTTTCTGGTGTCACAAAAATATTTTCTGGGAAATGGAAGCGAAGGGTGCGCCAGAGAAAATCTTCGTTTTTGAGCCGATTTTGATGAATTTGTAAACGCATAATGGGGATGCGACGAGAAGTATTTCTATGAAAAATGGTTCCAATAAGTGGCGCTAGAATAGAATATCCGATATTGACGTTTAGCTTTAAAAAAATGTTCTGTTAATATTGTTATTATGGAAACGTAGTAAGAAACTAGTATTGATATAAAATAAAGTTGTATGGCTCGATTCATCGAAAGTGAAATAGATTTACAGGACAATTCTAGCAACTGTCTTTTAACTCCCCACAAGTCTTTCGAAAGACAAAAATCTTTTCTAAGACAGAAGTTTATTCGGGTAACTACTTTGAAGGCTCTTTTCACTCTTCCGGAAGATGAATTGAAAGATGTAATATTGTTTTCATTTACATATTATAATTTTCGAGTATATATATATATTTTAAATTTGTAAATTAAACAATTACTATAACAGTAATAATATGTTTATAAAAAAGTATTAAAATAACCACTAAACCAGGTAATTAAAAAAGAGAGATAAATGAAAGTAAATAAAATTTTATTTCGCATGTTCAAAGCGAGCATCGAACCATAGAATACTGGAATGAAGCAGAATTTTATTTTTTATCAAAAAATTAATTTTCAAAGGAGAGCATTTTGTGTAAGATATTTTGGACAGAATATAATAGTTTATTTTGATTATATATATTACAACCCTTGACTAACTCTCCGTGAAAATTTCAATATGGATCTCTCTATTATGGAAATGTTTTCAAGTTATCGACGCTGTGTTTCTAACCAAATAAGTCGAAGGATGCGAAACTCGTAGAATATTTTTCTTTCATTATGTATCGAACTATCAAATCATTCTATATAATGTGCAGAAGCAATCTTTAAAAAAATATGACCTTGATCTTCATGGTCCAAAGCAGAATTCTAGTAAACGAGTTCGCAAACGAGCTGTTAAGAAAATGATCATCACCTGAACCCTTCTGTAGTCTCAGTTGGTCAATATCCAAGAGGATTGTGTATACTCAGAGCAAGATAACACTAAGGGATGATGGGTGACAAAGCTCTTTGCCTAGCACTTTTATATAGGCGACATCATCCGACTCAGAGGGCCTACGTAAAATTGCCGACTATGTTTGGAGGATGACAAGACCGCTCAGCACATCATATGGGATCGTCCAGCATAGGCTGAAGTAAGAACGACGTCATATAAAGGCACAGAAAAGGTATTCAAGGTCACAATGTGCTGCAATTCTTAGAATGGCACATTTATTTTTACTATAAACATGGCCGGGGATAGAAAACGGGTGAATTTTTCAATCAGAGATGTCAGAGAGGCAAAGATCCATCATCCAAGTAACCCATATATAATGATATTAGTGGACAGATTGAAATGTGAACATTTCTTATTCAAGTAGATATTTTAAATTGCGCACGCTTCTTTGTAACCTAGTTACAAAAGAACACTAGGTAGGATAACGGATTGCATGTAAAGCAACAACACTAACTCGAAAAATATGTGAGTTGAGGAAACTCGGTAAAATGATATCCGAGCTGAGATGTAGTGTTGGGAAGTGAAAAAACTGCGCTATTTTGAATGAACCTAAGAAAATACATGGGAAATTTAGATTTAAGGCCTAGCTCGATTTTATTTGCATAGTATTAGTAAATTGCCGACACAACTATTTTCCGTTCCTAAATATCACTAAGCAAATCGCAACTTACTTGAAAGAGGCTAACAGGGTTGCTTTTGCAACTAAAAGAAATTTTATCCGAGTTAGAGCGTTCTTTTGCATCTCGGGTACAAAAAAACGAGCCTATTATATGTCAATGCATCATTACCAATATTTTCTATTCAAAGTTGTCCACCGACCACATTAAAATTTTGCGAAATGAACGGAAAGAAAATAACAAGAATATTAAAATATTTAAAGAAATTAAGTGATATTTTGCGCTGAGATTGATATTATTTATGACGATATACAACAGACTCCTTTTTAGAAAAAAATTAATTTTTTATTTGACACTAACTCGAAAAAATATGTGAGTTGAGGAAACTCGGTAAAATGATATCCGAGCTGAGATGTAGTGTTGGGAAGTGAAAAAACTGCGCTATTTTGAATGAACCTAAGAAAATACATGGGAAATTTAGATTTAAGGCCTAGCTCGATTTTATTTGCATAGTATTAGTAAATTGCCGACACAACTATTTTCCGTTCCTAAATATCACTAAGCAAATCGCAACTTACTTGAAAGAGGCTAACAGGGTTGCTTTTGCAACTAAAAGAAATTTTATCCGAGTTAGAGCGTTCTTTTGCATCTCGGGTACAAAAAAACGAGCCTATTATATGTCAATGCATCATTACCAATATTTTCTATTCAAAGTTGTCCACCGACCACATTAAAATTTTGCGAAATGAACGGAAAGAAAATAACAAGAATATTAAAATATTTAAAGAAATTAAGTGATATTTTGCGCTGAGATTGATATTATTTATGACGATATACAACAGACTCCTTTTTAGAAAAAAATTAATTTTTTAATTTGAGTAATTTCGATTTTCTTTGTTAACGTGTTGATCGTAGGCAGTATCCGATATCAGAAGCGTCTACTCATACAAAAAACATACAAAACTATGGTCAAGATAATTCAGAATGTTGAAACAAACATGGTAAAATTCTTGCAATCTTTTTTCCTTTATTTGGATAACCACAAAAGCATTGTGAATGTTCCAATCCTGTCACCATATCTGAATATAATCAGGTGTTTGTTTGTTTGTATGTATTATGTATATATGTGTGATGTGAGTATATAAACTCCTTACATATTCAATAAGTACACGTATCGTAACGTTTTATTTGCCATTGGCTATTCGCATGGAAATCCCAACTTTGACTGACACTCGAACATTGACAAAGCACTGACATCTGGTGTGTGAGGTGTCAAAGCAGCAACAACACCGGCCGCATTAAAACGCCACTTTGTTGCAATTGATGGCTCAGCAACAGCCATCGGCGATGCAGTTAGCAATCATACCGTCAGCAACATCAACACACAACACAAACAGACAACCGCAACTGTACTGCGCCGAAAGCAAAAATAAACAACAGCAGCAGCAGCAACAGCAACAGCTCACCAGAACCAACGCCGACAGCACCCAATTCACTATTTGGACGGCTGGTGTTAATTTATGCATAGCGCTTAGTTTTGCTTTTGCTCAGCTGCTGGAAATAATGTTGCTCCTGATTGTCGATCACCGATCGTTGATAGAATCAATCGCTCGAATTTACATATTTGAGTCTGGGGGGCAAATTTATTTGCGTACTGCCATAACGGTTACAACAACAATACGCAAAATATTTGATTATTTTCCTGCGCAGTATTTTTTAGTCCAGCATTTATAGAATGTGTGAAGTTGCAATGCAAATTAATGGCAAAGTAAAAACCGCAAGTGCCAATTTGTGAGCAGTTCAAACTTTGGTAAAATTGCAGCAAAATTGACTTGCATTTCGGTTATGTTTGCAAAGTTGGCTAACCAAAAATGTCAGATAAAGTGTGAGAAAATCAAAACTAAACAATGAGCAAAACATTGAAAACAGGTTAGGTTAGTTTAGGTTTATGTGGTAGTCCCCGCAATGGGAACTCTTTTAAACATAGTAGAGAAGTCCATTGTGATATCACCTGTTATATAAACGGTAACGTAAATCGGAATCAAGAAAGGTTAGCCAGAGAAGCGTTGCATACCTCGAATGAAGTCATTCAAAGCAAGTCATCGTAAATGTCGAAGTCGAGTTTTGCACCACATCGTTGCTGAAAAAACGAGCTGTTCGGATGGCAAGCTTACTTCTAGCAAAGGTAGAGAAACTACCGCTAGTTGGACTGGATGGATAAGCCCGATTTAGTCTAATCAGTACAACTCATCATAGATTGCGGCTGAGGAATCAGATGGGTATTTATTTGACGATTTTATGTAATCAAGTCCTTAATTATCCTAAGTGTATTTTGTCGTATTCTACTGATTGCAGGGCTGTGGCTGATAAAGCGTTGTACACTTCCCCCTTTTTCTTCGAAGACGTTTCCCCTCCTTGTCCTTGACCTTTACAAATTAGTGTGGCAATGAATACCTCATTCCGAATTAGCCACAGAAGTGCGAAGGTGTGTATTTTTTATCACAAGAGGACGCGCGTTTCTTGCGGTTTAATAGACGCAGAGGTGTCCTCAGCCTTCGCTTGTTGCTTCTATTGTGCTGTTCCTAGCGTGCAGTTTCAAAGAGCCAATTCGTATAGCTACCCTGTCTTTCCTCGAAAGCCTAGGAGAAGGCTTCCTATACCTGGCAGTTACTCTCAACACGAGGATCTCGGTGTTCACGAACCCATATGAGTTATATTCTAAGTATAATCCTAATATAAGCTTTCAGTTCTACTTGACTATCAGAGAAGACCTGTAGACCTGTGCGTTCTCTTTGGATCTTTTGACCTAGCTAGCTAGTACCTTCACCTGATACACATTGCATAGATTGGAAGAACCCAGACTAAGGACAAGAGGTTATGTCTCTTTTCGGTATGAACACTACCTTGACTTCTGTCCTAATCAAAGGAATGTAGCCAAGCCTTAGGCAGCCAGAGAAGTTTGCATTACGTCATGGTTTCATACGCTCCATGGTATGTAGTCGTTGTGCCGGATATATTCCAACTTAACCTGGCGATTTATAAAACTTGAAATAAGATAATATTAATTTGGTGCTTAGATCATAGAGCTGAATGTTTGGCCGAACTTCTCCAACAATTTGGGGTGTGGGTCTTGATGCACGACAAATTGAGGAACGTACAGTTTTACTCTGACTTCGAATGGTAGGTTATTTTTGTGAAAAATTTTTTATAGCAGGTGTTAGATATTAGTTGTGTCAAATATGAAGATATGGCCACCTGCGCGCTGCAATAACAGTACTTTAGGAAGAAAATAATATTGGCAACACTGAAATAAATTGACAGAGAAAAAAATACTAACCAAACGAAAAAGGTTTAGAATTTTCTTGTGTCGGGTTTTTCGGAAGTTTGTATTTGGCTAAAGGAAGAAGATTTCATTGCAGCTTCCATGCTGAATGAACCTAGAGGTGTTTGTCCATGAAATAAACAGCAGAAATACATTAGATATAACCCAGCAAAACTTCCTGGGTCTTATAATTTCACTGTGAGTTAGCAGTGCACCCTGGGTAGCGGTTATCTAAAAGCAATTAGCGGGTGGGGCCAGAGGAAGAGAGGTGTTTGGTAAGTAGGTTTTAGGGAGCATTGGAATTAATATAGGAAATATGTTTAGTATTTGGAATCTACCTAGATAAGTAGAATTGTCACTTGCTACAATATGCAAAACGTAGTTGGTCTCACGAATCAGATCGAGCTCTTCGCATGCAATACGTGGCGGTTGAACCCCTATAACGGCATTCATAGTGAGGAGGTGCAATAATAGACTACAGATAAATGTCAATACGCCACTTCTGATGGGCTTAAGGGGCGACTCAATTTAGGTGCCGAAAGGTGTGATACCTCGATAACAACCCACCATTCACGTTGCCAACCCCGTTTCTTTGTACTTGCCCAAAGTGCTGCCACGCAGTGACTTCAGGACCTAGTTGCGGCTCTGTACTTTCGTGTCGATTGCCTGCTGTGTGCGCGGTAAAGGAGATCCAGGTGTCGAATGTAATTTACGGTCGGAATTTAGGCGCCACTGAACTGAGGGTCTAACTTCTGCTTGACTCCCTTTTTCTAAAGTGATAACAAGAGTATGCGAAGATTTTGCAGAAGAACGCGAGAGGTTGAGCTGGAAAGATTCGTGAGATAACCAGTTTCTTTGCCCCACGCCATAGCGTCGTGGAAACTTTCATCGATTTTTTCACTGACTAGTCGCCTAGAGTGGGGCACATCTTTGCCGTCGAAATTTCCAGACCGAAATGGAACCAAACAGAGTTAGACTGTAGGTACATTCCGTAAAATCTTTTCATCATCAATTATAGAAATTGTATTGAAAATAATAAATCTTTTCGCTTACATTTTATTGAGTACGCGGCAGGAAATAAACGGATGTTTTTTACAGTAACTTTGCACAATTTGTGACTCTTTTTTGAGATTTATTTTCCATTTATTATCTACAGCGTATGGTACATTAACGCTCGCAAACTTTTCCACTTGTACCTATATGCTAAGATTTTACCATTCTTATAGCAAACCAATATAACATTTTTATTAATGACTAATTATAAAACTAGCATGAAATGTCTGCATTAAAACTGTATTTTTTTCATTTTGCTTGTTAAAAGCAATAATAATCTCAATACTTGCCAACCACGTGACAAAACTAATCCAATAATATCCATACTTTCATATCTATGTATGCATGTATGTAGCAATTATTATAATAAAACCGAGCACCGCTCACTTCTGCCACAAATCAAATCGAACGAATCCAAGCGAAGTGAATGGTATAAGCAAGAGCATCAGGTCAAATGGAACTAATGACTTTCCACACGGTCACTAATCGCCACACAAATTGTTAGACGGATGTGCTTGGTCGGTTGGTTTGTTGTGGATGACGTGCGATCACTGATCATAGCCACTGATTACCATCAAAATGCCATCATCATTTCACCTTTGAAAGCTTTGTTTCGTCACACCAACGAAGAGAAGCCAATTCACTTACCTCAGCACATACTGAATTATAAAATGCCGAAACCACTTACATGCAACATACCATTCACTTCGATGTGGAAAATTTATCGAAATAGTCAATCACAAAAAAAAATCCATCCAACGCCTAGCCTACCGGCCACCGGCCATTGGCCATCGGCCAACCAAACACCAAACCACCTTAGCACCCTGGCTAACAGCTGCTGGTGGCTGGCGTTTGGCGGTTGGTCATCAAAACAACAATGCTAACTACGGGAGTGAAGTGGCAAATGTCGATTTTCACTTCAAATGATCTGTGGTGAACCAAGTTATTATCAAATAATATTACATAATCGAATCGAATGAAAATTGTTGATCCTCGCAGATGATACAGTGATGTAGACGTTGATGAAGATGACGCTTTTGCTGTTGGTGTTGCTGTTGCCGATGCTGATGCCGTCAGCAGTGTTGTTGCCATTGATGTTGATGCTGATCTTGATGTGATATTTGCTGAAAGGCAGAACACG
The DNA here is from genome assembly GCA_951828415.1 of Anomoia purmunda. Lineage (NCBI taxonomy): Eukaryota > Metazoa > Arthropoda > Insecta > Diptera > Tephritidae > Anomoia > Anomoia purmunda. The sequence continues at coordinate 24,722,336 of OX639996.1, read as the reverse complement.
ATCTTCAAATGGACAATAACGACAAAGATTAAGATGACGTTGGCGCACAGCTGCTGTACTTTAAGACGGTGATGACGACTTATTGCCACGGGTTGCAATCAACTCCAGTGAATAGTGCAACCCCAACACCACCAACACCGCCAACACCAGCAAGCCAAGTGTGCAGAATAATTGAGCTGAAGTTGAAAAGTGCAAAATGTGTTGCAGCCGACAGGAGAAGAATTAGCAACGGTAGCTAGTGGAGCAACAACAAAAACATATAATAAGTAAGTCAGTTGCTTTGGTGGCTTCCCGAGTAAATTACACAACGACGAGACAGATGACAGATTGGACTCAACTAAATGAACGCGATAACAGGCGAAGTGGACCACTGTGCCAATGCAACTGGTGGCGGTGGTGGCAGTGCGAGTAGTTAGAAAATATTTTATCACCGTTCGTATCGTATCTCTCCCGATTTGTGGCTGCCTTTGAATGTCGTCGTGTGATGATCGCTTTTATTACAATGCCAGTTAATTAGAAAATTACACAATGTTTCCACTTCAAAGCCATCGATGATCGTCTTAACGATCTTCTAAATGCCAAGAAAAGTGTCTGATGCAGTTTTAATTGCCTCTTCATATAATTAGTTGATAAAGTTGTTGGCTGCTGATGAGTGCAATATCTAAACATAAATCGGTTTTATCGCTTGCCAACTGGCCGCCAGTGCTTTAAATTGAAACAGTTTTTTTTTTATTTTTTTGTAATGATTTTGAGCTAATTGAATGTAAAATTTCAGTGCTAATTGGTTACATAGGTGTTTAATTTAGTTATTTTAAAGCTTTTAATACCGGTAATAAAAATTCATACATGCATGTAGACATATAGAGTTAATCAGAGAATTGAGTATTCAATTGTTTTCTTCATTTTTCAATTTAACATTTTTCCTTATTTTTTATAAACATCTAGACTACCCCGATAGATGTTGCCCTCCTGTATAGACTTACTAATTGCCCGTGCATTATTTCTCCTTATTGAATCAAGAGAATATTTAAAAAACACTGTAAAGAATTTTTCTTCAAGAATTTTATTTAATTTCCAAACTGGTGATAGCCCTCTTTAAAAATAATTTTTAGCTAAAATGTCATTAGCGGCAGTGATTTTTTACATCGCGTCACAATGTTGCATCAGCATCACGTCACGCAAACCACATCAGAGTCGCGTCACGGAAGCCGCGTCACGAAGTTACGACAAGACGCTTATATGAAAAAAATCATTAGCTCAGGATCATTTGAGGAAAAGTACTGTACCGTTTCGGCACTATATTCGGACTAGATATTTCGGGACCATTTCAGGTTCTTTCACCAGTTCAGGACTGGTTCACAACTGCAACTACTTTTAATATTACTGTTAACCACCACCATCTAATACTGCTACTAACTATTACAATTTCTAATTACCACTACTACTTATTACTACTAACATTTTTTTAAATAATTTCTACTACCATCTTTACTAATACTTCTACTCTTCTATTTTTACTAATTTCGAGTACTACCTTTTCTAATGCTACTACCAATTACTTCTACTATTTTTATTAATTTCTGCTACTATTTTGACTAAATTCTACTACTACATATTTCAACTAATTTCTGCTACTATTTACATATACTAATGCTACTACTAGTTACTACTACTATTTTTACCAACTCCTGCTACTGTTTTTACTAATGCTACCCTAAGTTACTACTCATATTTTTACTAATTTCTACTACTATTCTCACTTATGCTACTACCATTTACTAATACTTATTTTTCCATTTCCATTCTATAATTTCCACTACTATTTTCACTCATGCTAAAATTAAAAAAAAACTAAACAGGAGGTCTTAAAAATTCTCTCCCATAATTAACTCTATATCTCTTTGTAGAAACAGCACAGAAGTTTTACTTCTGGCTCGCGTACTTAGCTGCACGTGCTGCTTTGTTTGCTGGGAGTATTTAACACTTTCTTCCAGAAAAACAAAATTTTCGAAGATCATTCTTCGTTTTCTTAATCGGTCGATCATTCGATCATACGTGGCATGCAGAAAACGAGCCTTCCTATTTAAAATACACATATTTATAAAGGAGGAAAAAACTCCGCGGCAAAAAAGTCAGTCTTGGTTATATATAGGTGTTGAAAAAAATCTAAATAATAGAGCTCCAGGTCAAAATCGACTCGATCGGGTACTCAACTAGTCGACTAGCAACTTTTTTGATGGTTGATAGTCGTTTAGCCGTTCACATTAACCGAAATTATTCGAATAGCGACAACTACTCACAATAAATTCATAAAAACTTTACAATAGTAGAAAACGAGCTTTGTCAATAAGCACAGAAATTCAAACACATATCGTAAAACACAAAATATGTGTTGAAAGAAAGCAAAACAACTTTTGCTAATCGATTAATCGACTAGTCGATTAACAAGAGCTCTACTAAGGAATTGGTATTTTCTAAATATGTACTCAAAAACGAGTTAACGAAATAAATACATTTTTTGTAAAGCATAACAGGCTTCGTATAGTTAAACAAATAATCACAATATTCATTTTGTTGTGCTGATAAAAGTATTTAACTTTAAAAGTACTCATTTAAAATCTTATTTTATTTTTCACTAAATAACATATCAATCTTAGAATAAGTTAACATTTAATACCAAAAATGGCACTTATGTAAGAGTCAACAGAACACAACCACAATGCGAAACTGAACGCAAGCAAAAAAAAAAAAAACAAAAAACATTAAAAACGCAAACAACGAGATCGCAAGTCACGATAATGATAAATCGCGACCGGGGGCAAATTTTATTTAGTTTTTATTCCGAAAAAGGTCGAGGGTAGGACAAGTAAACTTAACGCCACTCATGGTTTAATTCCAAAAGAAAACTAGCAAATAACTAGCTCATTCGTGCATATGTACATAGCGTACTTAAATACTACTATAAGCAAGGCAAAAACAATGCAACAAAATTTAAAAAAAAAAAACAAAAAACAAGGCTGCAAGAAAAAAATGCAGCAGTTCGTGAAATAACAATAGTTCACCACCACCACCAACTACAAGCGCTAACAAATGGCAACTGGCGGATTCGATCATCATTTCTATGGCGCCAAGTTTTTGATACTCTGTTCGATTGCAAGCACAGGCATATGGAAAAATTCACTGAAAGGGGGTCGTGGGTCGATTCTTTGAAATCTGTTGCGGAGAGGAATAAGAGCCGCAAACTCGTTGTTGTATATTTTTGAAAGACTTAATTTTAATGCACAAATAATAAACAAAATTATGTATTCAACATGAAATTAATGTTGCAACACTCAATCTGGATAATTTTGAGTAACTTAATCGAGAACCCAGCTTTCAAAATAAATAAATAGTATACAAGTTTTTCTTTCCTTACTTAATTTTTTTAAATTTAATTAATTTTCAATTTTTATTTCTTATCAACAGATTTAAACCAAACATCGTTACAAACGAAAAAATAAAAATGTAGTTTAAATAACAATTTTTGGAGTTAAAATATCGAGGTAGATTGCAATTTGAAGTTTGCAATTTTATAGCGCATCAAAGTTCAGTGAAATAAAGTGACTAAAAATTATGTCTAATTTTGTATAAAGTAAATATTAGCGGTAATTTTTTGGCATTCAGCTCTCAAGAAAGAATATTACGATCAACAAATGACAAAAAAAATTTCTTCCACCTAATTTTTTTTTATAAGTTTACTTACTTACTTACTTAATTGGCGCTATAACCGCTTAAGCGATTTTGGCCGAACTTCTCCTACACATTATGGTGTGCGTCTTGATGTTGTAACACAAATTGAGGGACCTACAGTTTTACGCTGAATGCGAACGGCAAATGCTTTTTGTGAGAAGTTTTTTTCATGGCAGAAGTTCTCTCGGAGGTTCGCCGTTGCCTGCCGTGGGACGACCGCTATTAGAAAAAAATGTTTCTATATTTTTTGGATGTTACTTGCCTCAAGCTGGATTCGAGCCTGGGACCCGCCGAATTAAGCGCGCACATGCTACACACTCAGCTACAGTGTGATAAAAATGTGTGAAATTTGTATAATTTGCGTATAAAGTTTGAGACTTCGAAACTAATTCACAAAAATATTTTTTCACGAAAAACGTTAGCAAAATTAAAAAAAAAACATCTCCACTTGCTGGCTTTTTCTTCAAATTATTTTATAAGCTAAACACCCCCATCCCCTCATAAAGTTGCCTATGTACCCTAGTAATTTTTTTTTTCTATTATATTATATCGTGTTGGTTTTGGTCAAATGAAGCTACTGCTCTTTTAAATGTCGAATATTGAAAAATAAGGCCAAATAATAGATTATTCGAGCAAAAACTGGAAGCTGTACACGAAACAACTTGTCGAATTATTTGCTGTGAAGATAACCTTCCGAGTACTTTAATAATTTTTTTCACTTCTGCTTCATATCTTAGCTGTTTCCTTTTATACCATAACGGTTGTTTGTAACAACCATACAATTAGCATATAAAAATGTATGTACCAAAATGTTCAGAATGAAAAAAGAAATCGATTAAGTCATTTCTGTCTGCCCGTACGTCCGTTGGTTCGTACATTAAATAACCCGGGCAATATTGAGATATCGCAACTAAACTTGGTAGACGATTGCTAAATCGTACATAACTGTATTTTCCGAAAACCAAGCAGTAGTGCATAGCATAGATAATTTTCTCATAATATTCGGGATTTTATATAACGGTATTTGACAAAACTTCTATCACCGATGGGGTTAGAAAACGAAATACATGGCATCGATGGAAATGCAGGTTACACTGCCCACTTAAATCAAAATGGCAGACACCAAAACTACTTTTACCAAATTTGGAACGCACTTGGCAACATTTCGAAAATTATAGAAATCGAACAATCATGGCAAATTAAAAAAAAAAAGAATTTAATTAGATGGATAAATGAGTAAAAATCCAAATTTTAGAAAATAGGAGGCATTTGCTTTAATATAAATAAACAAATATCGCTAGATTTTTTAAAATGGGGTACGAAATTGCTATGTACATAAATGAATGGAAATTTTCTCGGCCTTTTTATAGGTTTTGAACAAAGTTTGGAATTTTGGATTTTGGAGTTGTTGCCGAACAAGGAAGTATGTTCTGGAATAAAAATTATAAATACTATTTAACATGAGACACTTTGTAAAAATTATCAAAATTAAAATTTTTTGGGGTGTGCAATTTTGAGAGTGACTCACCGTAGGTAATAATTTGTTAGCAAATATTAATATTTTGGAAAGTTTTATTTTCATTATAAAAAAACAGGATATATTAGAAATTAGTAAAAATAGTGGTAGTAATCATTCAAAATAGTGATAAAAATTAATAGTAGCATTAATAAAAATAGTGCTGGAAATCATTAAAAATAGTGGAAGAAGTTAATAGTAGCATTGGTAAAAATAATGATAGAAATTAGTAAAAATAGTGGTGGAAAGTAATGAAAATAGTGGTAAATACTGGTAAAAATAGTGGTAGTAATCAGTAGTAGCTTTAGCGAAAATAGTGGCAGAAATTAGTAAAGCGATTCTAATGCGACTTTCGTTAAAAAATCACTGCCACTAGAGAGTTTTACTTCCAAAATATATTTGTTACTTTTAAGGTTTGCTCCGAAAGTTTTTCGTAATGCCTTAAGTTCCTTTATCAGACATGTATACGTCAAAATGCTTAAACATAACAATTTAATATTTTAACAATATAGAAAAATTATATTACAGAGAGCTTTTAGAACAATATTGAAGGAATTTTTCGTGTTAGGTTATTGCGAAATAATGAATTTTGGAATACCGGGATTAGTCACCGTTTTCCCGGAACAAGGTAAATAAAAATCTTCAGCATATTCACAATACAGCATCATTTAAAATAGGCTCATTAATAACTATAATCATGAAAATTTCAAAGAATTTCGGATGCATTAAAAAATGTGTTAATGAATACGAATTGGAATTGCTGAACATTATTTTAAGTTGTTGTTGTTGGTTGTGACAAATCTTTTTTATTATTGTTATAATTTGTTATGGTGGTTGGTTGATTTTTGCTTTTTTTTGGCGAATTTTCTTTAAATTATTAAAAATGTTTGGGCTCAAAACCAGTTCTAATTAGGAAAGTATTGAAAAAATACAACAGCAGCCAGAGTGGTCGAAATTGTAGCTGCTATTTCGGTGATCATAAAAGGCACAACACGAAATCAAACATAAAATATGGCTAAATATTGAGACTTTTACTAACTACATATACTAAAAGTAAAAGCCCTTAGTCGTTCAGTCATTCAGTGACACATTCAGCTCAAGCTTCTGACAGTTGTTTAGTAAAGCATTGACCACTTTCCGTCGTGGCACACAGAAAGCAAAACAAACTAAAAGCCACAAATCGATTATCGTTAACATCATCACAGTCCGCTAAACAAACATTCTCATATTGTATGTTTTTTTTTAACTAGAAGCAAAACACATTAACCCTACTCAATACGATTCGTTGTACTGCTACAACTACAATTCAGCCAATTTACATATTTCATACACGATGTATTCGAATTTGAGCTAATTCCCGATGCTACAGCAGTTCAAGTAAGGTTAGTTTCTCACGAACTACATTTGGTTACATTCCCTAGCGACCTGCATTTCAAATTAACTTCTTTATTTTGCTGTATTTTTTTTTAAGCAAAACAATTTAGAAAAAAAAAATTGGATAAATAAAAAAAAACATTTTAGTTGAATAATTTTGTTACAGTGAAATAGTTTTTGGTGGAATTTGCTAGCGATTGGTAAACGTGATTGCCGCCATGCAGTGACCACAATGTACACCATTTGTCCCGCATACGGAAATGTCACATATTGTGTCTACTCGTACGTAGTAAGTTCACCAGCATCATAAAAATACAAATAGGTAAATTTTCATAAGTGCCCATATATGTAGGTAGTAAACCCAGTAGTAAGAACGCTGAGGTAAATACTGGAGCTAATCATAATGATGGATTCATAGAAACCTTGCAAAGAAAAAAATAGAAATCACAAGATCAAATCTATCTGAAGAATATGACTGCAATTTAGATTTTCTCTTTTCTCTATATCTTTCGATTTTATTACACAACAATAAAATAAATTGTTTTGTTTTAATTCTTTGTAATTAAATTTAATTTAATACCATATTTATTTCATGTTAGATTTAAGATGGCATAGTTTTAAGATTTCAAATTCCAATTACGTAATTTATGAACGCCAATGTATTTCAAAAGACTGAAAAGACACAAATACAACCTCATTTCTCAAATAAGTAAACAATTAAATCATTTACATAATTGTTATAATACATTCCTTTAATCAAATACTAAAAGAAAATAAAAGATTTACCCATATCTTCAATATTACATGAAGCGATTTTTGCCCGTACGATTTACTACACCTTTTTCAGTTTTAGTTCAGAAACTTGCAATTTATATTCAGAATTTCCATTTCAAGTTCAGAAAATTGCAATTGAAGTTCAGAAAATTACAATTTAAGTTCAGAATTTCAACTTTAAATTCAGAATATAACAAATCAAATTTAGAATTTCCAATTAAAATTCAGAAAGTTACAATTCAAATTCAGAATTTCCGTTTTAATTTCAGAAATTTATAATTAAAGTTCTGAATTTACATTTTAAATTCAGAATTTTCATTTCAAATTCAGAAAATTACAATTCAAATTCAAAAAGTTCCAATTATAATTCAAAATTTCCATTTTAAATTCAGAAAATTATAATTCATATTCAGAATGTTAATATTCAAATTCAGAATTTCCATTTCAAATCCAGAAATTTTCATTTTAAATTCAGAAAGTTACAATTCATACTCAGAAATTTCTAACTTAAGTTAGATTGAGCAATTCACCACTGGAGAGACCGTAGATTCGGTCACTCATCAATCCCCCACACTTTGTTTTGATAACAAGTTCTCCACACATAGTCCAGCAAGGGCTGAATCGGGAAAGGCGCGAAACCAACACTCAGGTGGTTCCAAGCTGGATAGTAGTATAGATAGCGGGATTGACTAGAGTGAGCATTCGCTAAACCTGAACTTGCGTCTACTCTACCACAGAACGCTATACTGGCTTTGCGACATATCAAGATCTATGCTGGCAGTCAAACTGCCGTTAAATCGGTAAGTTGTAGCAGTTGTTGGTGAGGCCTAAACAAACTACCTCAGAAATGCAGCCGTTCGTGTCTCTCCGAAAACTGTCCCGTAGATGATCTGGCTAGAATGGGAAACGAATTACCATTGGTGAACCCTGATGGCCCTAGCATCAGATAAGCACCGGTTGAAATCTTTTATTGGGAATGCGAATACCAGAACCCTCTTGTCGGATTTAAAAGCCAGTCTGTCCTAGGATGGAGATTAGAAGGTGTATGCCACTAATATCCTTCCATCTGTTCAGTGGTCGGTATTATAACTGAGCACTGTCTATTTGAGCTACACGACACTAGCATGGGGTTCGCATCCAATGATTTCGTCACAGCTGCAGTAACGTAGAAGAGATGAAAATATGGAGCACTATCTTTGTCATAGTTCCGCGCTTGCAAAAAAGGCGACGGCAAGCCTTCTTTGAATGCTTAGCAGATTCAGACTCTTCTGGTGTTCTCTTTAGGGGAAGGTAAGAAAGGATTTTATAAGTGGCATTACAATGGCCCAAGCGGTCAAAGTGAGCCCCTTCGCAGCATTTTTTGAGCGACGAAAAATAATAAATTGTCAGGTAAATAAAACTAAGACTAAGAGTCAAAAGATAAAACAAAACAATGGGCAAATTCTAAGATTAACTGGCTTCTTATTATATGAAATTATGATTTAGTTTTAACCGAATATATGTATATCCATTTTTGAAATGTCTTACCCGTAGATCGCAATTTGGGCTTTAAGTCTTTCCTTCTTAGCTATTTTATATGGCAAAAGGTGATATTTGCGACGTTTCTTATTAAGGAAATGATACGATCATCGTTTCTATACTAGTCTACCTCGATTTCGAGTGTCTATTTAAAGAACACAAATTCATATTAATAATAATCATCATTTTTTGCTTACACCAAATAGCTCGATATTTCACCAAGCTCTTCCTTGATGTTGTTTAACCTAATCAAAATACCTGCAGCTTTACGCCGACACAAAAGGGCAGGTCCTGATTTGGCATCCCTAACTTGCATACATATTTATGCCGATATTCTGTGCCAAGGTACATCATCTCAAGTCACTAAATTCGATACTTTCACTTTGAGACATTTTTTGTGACTTGAAAAGATGTCGGTAATCAGTAAGCAACAGTTTCAAAAAATGTCACCAGAAACTGTGGTGAAAAGCAGTAGTGACAATCAGCTGATCGTAAGTTCAGCTAGAGGTGCACATTCAACCTCAATGGAAATGTGTTTATCGATAGCACACAACATACTTTTTACATTTTTTTTCCGAATAGTCTCAAAATCAAACTCACCACCGAAAAGTCTCAATTAATGGCTAAAGTCTTTATAGAATACCGGCATTAATTCATTTTAACACAGAACTAGTCGCGTTCTATTCCAATATGGGCTAGTATCATGCTAGTGTGCATTCAGTTAATTTTTGCCATACATTCTCATATTAGAGTTTTATGGAGGTTATGGATAAATATGTGATGCCCACAATTTTCCATTTCACCTGAGCCTGGCCCATAGCGGCTACGATGCATAGGCCAATATGCACACAAATAAATAATAAGGTAACGGACCAAATGTCCCAGCGAATGCATTCATGTGTAGTGCTATTTTTTTTTTTTTTGCAACATTTCAAAGTGGTTCATCAACACCGGGTCATCGCTGATTCTTCAGCAATTTGTCAAATTCATAATTCACGCTGCACGTGTGATTTCACTTAAGTCCGGGTCAGGTCGTACCGAAATTACTTGCTGCCACATAAACATTCCGCTATCCCGCTGTTTGAAGACATTACTGTTGGCGTGAAAAACAACGTACTTGTAGCTATACACTGAACAAAATTGTTGCGTTTAAAATTCGAGTAGATTTTTATTTAATTTTTTTATGGAGTGATTTTTAGTGAACGCTGCTCTTTGGAAGATGTGGAAATCTTTCCCTAATGTCACTTAAATTTAAAGCCAAATGGGAAGCTACTGTTTCCATAGTAATCCTAATCGTAGTTCACATAAATGTTTGTGTCATTAGTTAGTGGAAATTTTGGGAAATGCATTCTAAAAGGGCTTCTGGATAGGCTGAAGCTAAAGGGATATACATAATTAAATTTTTTTTGTGAGCCTGCTTATTTCCTATAGACTCAAAGTCTACTAAGATGTAAGAGGAGAACTTTTTGTTCGCCTACCTTTGCTTGTAATATCGTTAATGTTCTGAGTTAGCAAATTTATTACATTATCAGGCTCCTCCGCGAGCATAATGCCATTATTTTTCAATGCTTAAAATGATCGGCAATATCTATGTTCTATATTTAACTATTTAACCAATCTCCAAACCAAACTAGACAAGGGATGACGGAAAATCCTTCCCATAAACATCAACCTTTCACCCTGCCGTAAAAGCAGAAGATCAAAAAGAAGCACAACTAATTCTTTACTAGGAACCTTTGGAGAATATTCGAAGGAAGATCATCCTCCGTCTCGAAAATGCGAGCAATATGCACTCAACACGTAGGAGTGATGGGCTTTGAAAATTCGATTTAGTACGCAAAGACATTTTCCTGTTCCCTCATTTAAAAGAAAATGAAAAATCAATAAATCATATTCACTAATTAAATAATTTTTTTTGCAGCCGTTGTACTCGTTCGTGTTTGAAGTGTTCTATTAAAATCTTTCTCGCAAACAGTGGTTCGCTAAAACTCGAAACTAGTTTTTCATAAAACCGAGTTTGATTAGCGGGTTTCGCAAACTTCTTAAATTACCTTAACATTTTTTGATAAAAGAAGCTTAGTATTTGACGACGACGTGTACACTGAAAAACAGAATGACTGATTTCTATTAAAAACTTAGGTCTTATTTATAAAAATAAAGAAAATTTAAAGAGCTGTATAAATTGAAATATTTATATAAATACTAGAAAACACCATATTTTATATCTTTGGGCATAATTTAATTTAATTCAACCTTTCCAAGCAGGTGGCAACCCTCATAGGGTAAGCTATGAGCCCTCTTGCCGAGACGAACCGTTTGACATCCATATTTTAACATTTCATACAACTTGTACATAATTTAATAAAATTGGACGTTTTAAACAGGTAGCAAGCCTCTCCAAAATACAGGTATGGACTTACTCCTCGCCATGATGAAAAATGTTTCCCATATATTTTAATATTTCATATAACTCGTGTAGAACTTAATTAAGTTCGACTTTTCAAGGAGCTGGCAACCCTCTTCAAAATATAGCTTGCTTTAAATCGAATCGTTTAATTCCTAATTTTTATGTTTAAATGACTTCGGCATATTTTAATTAAATTTTACTTTTCAAATAGTTGGCAGCAAAAAATATGCTTTGCGACCTATTTTCATACCTGCCAAAATTTCATGAAAATCGGTCGAGCCGTTTCTGAGGAGTTCGACAACAAACACCATGACATGACATTTTTATAAGGATATAAGATTGGATTTATAAAACAATTAAGCCCCCCTATTCCAATATACTGACAAAACTCACCAACCTGACAGTTGTCAGGTTTACTGCGCCTAAAACTATGCAACAAAAAAGAGCTACAGGCATCTAATAATGACAACAGCCATTTTAGTTCTTTTGTTATAATGTCATAGCCTTAGGCGCAGTAAACGTGACAATTGTAAGGTTGGTGAGATTTGTCAGTCCATCCGTACAGGGCGGAAAGTCTTCTTTATTTCTTTTAATTTGGTTGTTAGAAATTGAAAAGAAAGTTGTTACAAGAATAATAATAAACACATAGCAAAGGGTATTTTAACAAGAAAGATTTCATTTTAAATATTGTGCGATTTCTCCTCCGTCAATACAGCAACTGACAGCGACAAATGTAGATATTATTTGACAAAGAATTCCAGAATTGATTAGGTAAAAAAAATGTGTTAAACAAAATTACTCTCAGCCATGAATTTCATTCTCATCTAACTAGCTTTTAAGCCGCTAGTGCCAATGGGTCATTATTTTTATACTCACTTATATCCCATAGGATGTTGCAACATGTGAAGAATTTTTTGAATGCGTGATTTCTCGAAATGGAGGCAGTTGGGGAGTGTTATCATAAATAACAAAATAACGATAATTTTCATAAAATATCAGAAGAAACTTAATATGAAGATAATAAAAACAAATCAATACTCCATACAAAATATCTTCATAGTGAAGATATCTCATAGCACTTCAAGATTTTAGTGGTAGTTGCTACGCTGAATAAAATGTTTATTGTAATTACGATTTTTAGAGATATCTCGCGTTCAGCGCAACCTATCGGTGCAATTTTTAAATAAAATATTTATACATATTTATGTGGTTAAAGCTCTGGTTTTGAATCAAATCGGGTGTAAATATGATTTTTATAAATATCTCGATTCAAGCGCCACCTATGGGCAATACCGAGATTGTGGGATTTACAACACCATTCGACTTGTTTCTTTAGGGCTAGTTTAAAGATAAACTTTATGCAATGATCAGAGAGAGGTGTTGTTAGTGAAATAGAACGACTATATAACGAAAATGATAACGAACATGATGGAAAATTTGATCAAAAGAATAGCATGCTGTAAAAAAATCTACTTGGACATTTGGCAGACGTTTTTCATTGTTAACCTCAAAGCTTTTACTTTTGTAATAAGGTGAAAAATAATCACTTTTTACTAATTCTTTTTTTTTTTTGAATTTTAAAATTAAGTATCCGGTTGAAAGTTCTTGTATTTAATTAAGCGGGTTGTTTGTGAAGTACATCAAAAATAGCAGATAAGAGAAATAAAATAAGGTAATAATTTGAAATATATGTATCAAAAACCATCAGAAATGTTGGCAAACTCAACCTTTTCCCAGTGTATGACCACTTTTAATATGCACACTAAAAATGAGGTAGTTATGGCCATGTAGTTACATACATATATGCGGCCATATGTAAATATATTCCAACTCCATAAGTATATTCAAACTCTAAGTATCTTATGCCCCCCAGCGCACGTTAATGCATTAATATTCGGCTTATGGATTTACCTACATATGTATATAGGTAAGTTTGTACAATAAATATTTGAAGTTCATTTCAGAGGTGCCTCATTATCAAATTTGACTTATGTTTGATTTTTCCAATAATCACATGTACATATATATTTACTTTCCTTATACCTTTCCATTCTGAATTTACTCGTAGTGGTCTCCCAACCTCCCATTGCCATATTGTGACCTTTTTGAGGCTATTTAAGCAACGACCACACCATTTGAGGCATCCCAACATCACCAGCCGACTAAGCGTTGCGGACCACCACCATCATCACCACTACGAGTTAACAGACAGATTCATAGTCACTCCTTAGTAGGTGCTTCTGCAAGTCTATGCAAACAAATCATCGCCACTAAATAACAAAACTTTGCTCACTACCTAATCGCCAAGCGTGCATCTGCATTTGTGCTAGCTAGCCGGCATGGTATAGTAGTCGTAGACGAGCGTGTGCATAGACTAAATAAAAGTGCAACTAGAAATGAATATATGTATATAAATATATGTATATCTAAATACATACCGACATATGCACTTTACACACTGCGCAAATAGCTGGAACCAACCACTTAAATATTTCAGCACAGAAAATACTCTATGCAAAAGCAGCTATTTGTGTACAATCGAATATGTCGTTCGTCGATGGCGCTACTGGCGGCAGCTGTGGCAACAACAACAAAAACCAATTTAAGGCAAGGTGATAAATTTAATGTCACCTGTCGCTTAAAATATAGATTGCGGTTTCGGAGACCAAAACAAAGTGACGGCTAGAAGTTGGAAGGTGGTAGGTGTGATGGAGTTGTATTTAGTATTCCTGGAGAGAGTTACATCTTTTCACATTTTCCAGGTTTGAAGAAATATATTTATCATATGTCAAATGGAAAAAAGATGTTCACAATTTTGGGAAAGTAGGTATAATTCTAGGTTTAAGCGGAAGAATCTATTACAATTTTTTTGATGAGCCATGCGTTCGTAATTTGAAAATTAGTAGTTTTTCAGTCGAAAATATTTGTTGCGCTGAAGTGGAGGTATAACCTGGGCCCTATCCCACAAAAAGACTTATCAACTTTGCACTTTGTAATTATCATCTGTACATTTAATACAAAGTAATAAGTTTTCCACAAAAAATATTTAAACTTTGCAACTCAAATTTCCGCACGTGGCGCCCTTACTATGCATTTTGGACATTTTTGCAAAGAGTTATTTAACTTTGCACTAATCTATCTTAAACTGTCAACTTGCCAATAACTTATCATATTGAGTCGGGCGCAAAATCAAGAAAAAAAAACTTGCAGTGTTATCTGCGATACAAGCTACTTAATACAATTTTTTTTATTTAGGTGTAATATTGGTAGAAATTGAAACAGAGTTATTTAAAGATAATTTAATGGAATTTTCGAGAACACTTTCAATCGGAATTTTATTTAATACGAAAAATTCTTTGAAATCAGTCTTTTTTAATTACAAAAAATTCACTCTTTCTCAATAGATCCCACCGACCACCTCGTCTTCATTAGTTTCTAACAAAAAACTCACGCCTAGGCATTTTTAATGCTTTAATAATTTTACCACATTAATTTGTTAGCTGACCGGTTACATTGCAGATTTAATACACACTTTTAAAAAATTTGCTTAGCAAGTGTACTAAATACATTTTTGGTGGAAAACAATAGTACAATTATTAGAAGAGCCTTCGCTAACTATACATTTCGATTTGCACTTCGCACTCCGTTGAAAATATCTTACGTGGAACGGAGATTGCAAAGAATATTCAAAAAATTGCAAAACGTAACATTTTTCACTTCTCACTTTACACTTAGCGAACGGAAAAACTGCCAACAAACCATCAGCGTGGTTATCGATTAAAGGACGGCTCAGAGAACTATTACTATCCTCTAATCTCGAAAGTTTACATTAAGTTGGATAATACTCGTATTCGCGCATGCTCGACGAAAATGCGGCATAATCTTCGGCTCTATAAATTATTCTGATCAAACACTAATGTAGTTTTCCAGTAGGTTTTTATTTTTAATTTGAATTAGCTATCTACTTGGCTAGTTCTTTAATCGTTCGCGAGTTCTCTAGCGTTCTATTTGACCCAAGGATTACGATAGATTTCTAGTTTGAAAATAAAAATAAAAATTCCGCCCAGTTTTATTTTAACAGCTTCTCTACGTAATTAATTTTGTGCAGAAATGGCAATTTATTGTGAAAATACTCATGCGCTATTTTTTTTACGATTTTAAGTGAGGCTTAGAAAGTAACTCAAAAAATGCTCTTGCGAATTGGGGCATATAAATTCTCAAAAAAAATTAAATTGGTGTGCTTCTGAAACCGTTTATAGAAACCTTTAGAGAAGTGGCAAGTAACGAATATATTCACATAAACCGGAAACTAAAGAGAAGTCGACTGCGTGGGTTTTTCAAAGTGAACCTAACCTAACAAAAGTTGTTCGCGCTCGAAGAAAAACTGATCGTATGGTAACACCGTCAGAGTAACGTGGGGTGGTCGATTCTGAGTAGGGTTTAACTATTTATTTGCGAGAGCTATTCGGCTAACTTAAGACGACCAATCATTGCTCACCATCACAATGCGAACCTGCATACGTTTCCTCAACCATCTATGTATTTCACGAATGAAAAGATCGAATTACAGTAGGAATCCAACAGTCCGGAATGCCCGATAGTCTGGCACCGCTCCGGAAAATTGTAAAAATTTTGGTTTTCTCCAAAAGTGTGTCTTTAAAGTAAATAAAAACGATCGAGAGCTATTCGGAAGTTTTCGGGGTAGTTCGGGATAATCCGAAAGCGCTCGGTATTGTTCGGGAACAATTAGCGGCCGGCTAGTCTCAGCTGTCACAACACATTATGGCGCAAATTTTCCTTTCGTAAAACCTATGCAAGGTAGGTATTTGAGGATTAAAAATAGGCACACAAAATTTCAATTAATTTCGAAATTTCTCTTCAAGAAGTCAAACGAAAATAATTAATATATTTGACATTTGATGCATCAAGTAAGGACTTAATTTTTTAATCTATTTAAATGAATTGTTAAAATTAATCGTTGTTTTTTGACGAGTATTTCTCGATGGTAGTTCGAATTTGACTGTTATTTTTTCAATCATAAATAACAGTTACCAGTTAATTCTCTACTGTGTCTACTCATTATCGCTTTGCATTATTTTTCCATTACCATATGTTATATTTGTTCTTAAATTAATTAATCATGAACCATCTAGCATAAGACAACGTGTTTTTGTTGGTTCGGTATGTCAAAAAAATAAATTCTGTGCGAAGAAATAAATTCTTTGTACATCAAAATGAACGGATTAAGGATTGAAAATCTTAACCGTGAGAATTGCTCAATCTAGTGTGTCCGCATGAAGAACCTATTGATAGCTCTGCCTGTCGAACAGAGTGGTATGGGCGTTAATTACGAGAAAAGTTAAACGCCCGGACTGACTATCGTAATTTATGGCTCATTGGTAGTTTATAAACAAATTACGACGAAAATAAGTAATATCTGTCAGTAAAATAATTTTAAATGAGGTATTTTATTATAAATCAAGAACCACATTACGAACAGATCAGTGTCACCTCTAAAATATATCGATAATAATCGAAAAATGTGTTCTCCCATAACCCAACTGGGCGACGCAATTCAAAATATTAGCATTTCTCTCAACTATTCCTTGGTTTTTATCATCTCTAGAAGCTTTCTTTCGTGATGATAAATTTAAAAAAAAAAATTAAATATATTTAAAAATTTACACAATATCTAAGTTTTTTTTTGATTTTTGATCAAAGAACTAAGCAACCCTGACTGGCTAAAGAGCTGTCAGAATAAATTAGGGATGACAAGTATGGACGCACTTGGTTTATGCGAGGTCATTTCGACGAAAATCAGCAATTTATGTTGTAGTGTGTCTGAGCTTTAAGAGTTTCCTATATATTAAAAACTGCAAATTCAAAACTAGCGACGCAAAAATCGATAATCGTAGGGATTTATCTTCGTCCCTACCAAGAGCACTGATACTTGCACTATTTTAAATATCTTGTAAACGCTTTTTATGCATAAAAATTTTATAATGTATGAATTCTATAATTTTCGAAATATTGTTTAAGTTAAGATCTACATATAACGCCAATTTTCCAATTTTTTTGAACTCACACTTCTCTCTCCCCAATTCATTACTTTATATCAAAAACGAATAAAACCAAACAGAGGCCAAAGGGTACAGTTTTTCTTGCTTTTTTATTTTATGTGCATCCGCCGCTGTAACTCTACCCAAAGTACGTTGATTAAAAATTTGATTAAATCAAATTAGATTCTAATACCAATCATAGAACTTTAAATTTTTTTTGGTATTGTGAAATCACCTAAAATATTTTATATGTGGAACGCTGAAAGTATGCAACGTCTTCTGGCTTTGTGCTGCCTATGAAAACGAACGAATGCTTTACTCAATATTCAAATATAAAATATGAATACAAAAAATAACTACAAAAACAGAGACGCAAGTGAATAAAAGGGGCAGTGATTCATTCTCTTATGCCCATCTTCGCGCTGATGCGCTGCAAAGAACGTAGATTACAAAAAAGTTGCATGGCGTTTCGTTTCCGGTGGCAAGAATTTTCGTCCAATTTCACCACACCAGGAACCAATTGGATCAAATTGGACGAGATTTTCTGCGAGAGGAACAGAGGGATTGATGCAACTTCTTTGTAATCTACATACGTTCTTTGTACGCTGCTTATCGAAATGATCGTAGCAATGCTTTGCTCAATGTAGAAATTTATAAATCTTTCCACGCAAATATATCGTTAAATGGTTAAAGAAATTCTAAATCTGAAAAATATGTGCAAAACTTCAGACTATGCACTTTAATTTAATGCATAACTTGTTTCTGTGCGGTAAGTAGTTTTCAATGAAGTGGGTTCTTAGAAAAATGCTGAAA
This sequence comes from Anomoia purmunda, assembly GCA_951828415.1. Lineage (NCBI taxonomy): Eukaryota > Metazoa > Arthropoda > Insecta > Diptera > Tephritidae > Anomoia > Anomoia purmunda. The sequence continues at coordinate 24,704,146 of OX639996.1, read as the reverse complement.
TTTTTTTTTATCGTTATGTTGTGTTTACGTCGTTTTCTTTTTTATTCCCCCATTCTCTACGTTGTACCTTTCGTCTTAGCTATGTTACGAAATCAGCTTTAAAAATTTAAGTCTCCATTTGCGATGCGCCATCTAAGAAGTTTCCTTTCAAAAACATAACCGTTACGGCCCCTGCTAAAAGTTAACTTTATTCATTGAGGCTGAACCAATTTTAACATTTTTGAAAATGAATGCTTCTACCAAAAATTTCAATGGCATCAATTGGATATATTTGTATCTTTAATCGAAGGGGCACCTTCTCCATTAATGGCTTCTTTCGTTTTTTATTATTCTACCTATATCCGGTATTCGTGTAGATTTTACTTTTTGTGCACATGTGTAAATATTCATTCTATCCCGCTACATTCGCTACAATCGAAAGTCGAAATCAAATAAAATCTCACTGTCATGTAAATTGCCCACATCTTATCTGCAATTTCTGCCTTCTACTCATACTTTCCCCTGTCTCCCTCCCATTCGCCTATTTGCATTTGTATAATTGAATTGTTTTTACTTTGTTGCTTAAACATTAATGTTGGCAATAAATTATACAACACTGACAGCGTTACGGCAACTGTGGCAAACCACGACGACCACAGTCAATAAGGTTCAACCGCCAACCGCCAACCACCATCCACCATCCGCCATCCGCTATCCACTATCCGAAATCCGAATTCCGCCCAACAACCAAGCGGTGCCAATGACAGTGTACGTACAGCGGGACGGTGACACTTTAACGAAAATGACTGCCGCCGTCGATTGCAGCAAACAAATGAAATCAATGAAACAGCCAACATGACCGTTTTTGTTTTCGTTGTCTCATTGACAAGCAAAATAGGCTAAAACCCTCCTGCCAAATGGCCAAATACTCACAACTTAACGAGCAGTTGTCATTGCACCAACACGGCACATGCACACCCGGGGACAGCCGGACTACCAAACTGCAGCAGCAGCAGCAGCAGTCGGAGCCCATAGCCAGCCGCCGTACAAGGCAGCAATTGCTTTTGTTTGTGTTGTTGTTTTTTTGGTTTTTTTTTTGGTTTCTTTGTTATTACTTGAGGTGTGCGAAAGTGCTCAAAAGTGTACAAGTGTTGGCGCTGCCGATGGTGCAACAACATTGGATTGCATCGTGAAAACGTGTGTTGGTTCGCGCGCCTAATCGTACACTCAAACAAACCAGCATACACACATACATACATATGTAAATGCAATGTGCGAGAGATGGCGCAACAACAAACAGCTGCACACCGGACAGACAGTGAATGGCAGAGGCCGTGTGACAACCATTTATACCCGATTGCGCCAAAGCGCCAAAGCGCGAATGCTGCTTCTCTAACAATCGCTAAAATTACAATTGCTGCCAGCAATTAGCCGCGTGGGCGCATGCGGCGCCGTACTCGTAACACGCAGTTGTGCCAGCCAACAACCAACAACAGCTGTATGCCACCGAAAAGGGGAACGTCAGTCGGTCGTTTAGATTGCTCAATGTTGTTGTGGAAAGATTTATGTTAATTTCTATCATTTCTGGTACATTATTAAATGAAGACACTGGGCGATACGAGAACTCACAACGCGTGGAGTCGCTTAGGTGGCGCCACATGTTCCACATTTTTGGTTTGTTTTTGTTTTTATCGCATTTAAAAATGTTTAAGCGTTTATAGTTTATTCATTGAAAAGGCCATACTTCCGTCATAGCAGCAGGTTCCCACACCAGTAGTGCGATTCGCTAACTTATTTTAACGATGTTCGTATGGTTCACCCATCTTAACTACAATTTTATCGATGTTGCTATTCAGCAGCTATTTTTATTTAACGATTTTCGCATTCGTCGAATCAGCTGTTGACCTTAGCTAGTCGATTATCGAAAACTAAACGATAACAAACTAGATGTTGTTAACTCAATCAAGAAAAGAAAAATTCGTGATTTCAACTTAAATAGACGATAAACCTAAAATTCTATGATTTGTTTTCTTGAAATTAAAAAGGGAACATTAAATAAAGTCGTTTGAATATTTGGCATATGATTTATCATGAGGTGATGAAGAAATAAGCGCTCCAACCTGGATCAACGTTTACTCCGATCCCTTTCATTTGAATGCAACAGAATTTCAGAACTCGGTAAACTACAGATTTGGCTGAAGATCTAATTTCTCAGTTTGACATGTGCCACTATGCCTCAAGTGGAGCGTCAAGCTCCTAAAGAAATGTTTGCTCCAGTGTCGTCACCTTTTGTGGGAGGTCCTATTAGGACCGTCGATTGTATTCGTGTATCAACTTTGGCGCCAAAGGATCTTGAGTAGGCTTATGGCAACCACCATATCTACCATTCAATTTATATGGAAATGGTGGATGCAAACTTTTTTCTAGAATTCAAGTATAAAAACAGAAATATAGTTTATTTTCAATATATAGACAAACGATCTTAACTAAAAAAATTAAATATAAAACCTAAATACCCTGGAGCAAAACACAATTCATAATGAAGCGAATTTTGAAAATGAAAACCATGACATATTTGCAGGTGAATCCGAATATTTCGTGGAGTCTTCTACCGAAATCCTGCTAGCATGGAACATTGCAATATATAAATGCAATTATAAATATTATCTTATTTCACTTTAAGTTAAGTGTCGTTAAGAGTAAGTTAGTGAATCGCACAATCGTTTGTGTAAACGACAGATATTGTCGACAAAAATTACGATTGTCGGATCGCTTAAAGTTAGTGAACCGCACTACAGTTCTTTTCTTCGAAAAACTTTTCGTTATTACGTTATGCAGAGCTAAAAAGAAAGTTCACTTATAATTATAGAGATCGGCGCCGGAAAAAAGCTTGGTCGCCAAAGAGAGCAAGAGGGTATCATATTGAAGAAATTTTTGCTAGAAAATCTTCTGAATATTATTTTGAGTTTCTTCTAAAATTTATTGGAAGTGAAAACACCTGAAAACAAGGAGATAAATAATTGTTGATTAATTTGTGCGGAATTTTGTTCAAAACTATGCAATTTTGAGAAGGAATCTCCTCGTTTTTATATAAAAAAATATATAAAGTAAATTAAGAAGGATTTTTAACCTTATTGAATTTATTAACAAGAAAAACTTTTTATTTTTAAAAGCCCTTTTTAATTCAAATTTTGCTTTTTACGTCTTGAGTTTAATATTATGAATATAATTCTTTGGATTTTTGTATTTTCAAAATGAAAATTTCTGATTTACTTATTTATTGTTCCAAAAGTTTCGAAATTAATAAAGTTTCGAAAATTTTCAAAATTAAACATAATTTCAATGAATGTTTTCTAAAACAATTCTCGATAGTGACACTTTTTTTATCAACTAGATTTCATTAAAAAGTTTTTTAATCTGCGGGTCTCCTTCTTAATTGAATTGAACCGCTCTCTCCTTAGTTTTGCACATTATCTTCTTAATTTTATTTAAAAGACATTTCTAGTCGTAATAATAATGGCTTTTATTGGGAAGAAATCATAGAGAAATCCACTAAATTTTATTTTGATTTCTAAAGCTCTGTGCAGGTTACATTATATTTGCTGCTCTCGCAGAACGAACTCATGGTGGCGGCCAGAAAAGGATTTCCAACAGCCTATATTTACACGTCGTTCCCAATCATTTGGTAACTCCTAACAGCTCTTTCAGTGCGGCTGTACCTAAATTGTACAGGTTCTCAATGAAATGATACCCCAGTAATTTGAAGCGAATTTCTCACACAGTAATGCCTTGTTTATAAGGAACGAGTAGAATTAAGAGGCAGTAAAATGGTACTAGGCCGAGAGAGTTAGATGGGTGAGTAAAAGCGAGTAGGTTTTCAAACATATTTTGCCACGTGACGAGTCAGTTCAGTTTTATTACAGTGATTAATTTAAATGAGTCACGGAAACAAAATTTTAAACGGGATTTCATACAGATTTTATCGTTATAAGAGAGGGATGGATACCAAATTTTATAGTATTTGGTACGGTAGGTTCACCTTAGTACTTGTCATATATATTTTCCAAAACCAAAACCTTAACCCATTACATTATCCAACCCAACCCTATTTCACAAATTTTAGTAAGCTTTTTTATTTAATTACTGAAATATACCGTCTCATTTGCAATACCAACCTAAATTGTGTCCAGAGAAATATGTGTACTAAGTTTGGTTGAGATATCTCAGTATTTACTGAAGAGCGGACGAGAATCCCGATTTCAAAGAAAATTCCGTATCTACTAAACTAAAAATTGTAACTAACAGTCATTTGATCAAAATGCAGATTAAACCGTGTACTATTGGAACGTAAGCAAATAATAAAATTTTTTAAAATTTATGGCGTTTTTCTTTTCTCAAAAAAATGTTGCCCTGTGTGCTATTTTTCAGTCCATACACAGATAAAACTCGATTACTTTTGGGAAAAAAGTTTTGCTTTTTAATTTTTTTGGGAGACACCTTTATTAATAACACTGCGGAACAAAATTTTGCTGTCGGAGATTTTTAAGTCGATTCAAAGTAATTTGGGGGCGCTGATTACGAAAATAATATCAGTTTTGTCGAATTGGCTCTAGTTTTTCAGATAAAGACTTTTTAATATTTCACGAAAAAACCTAATTAAAAATACCAATATCGATTTAAATTATATTTTTATTGCGCGCCTGTATAAAAGTAATACTAAAATAAAAAAAAATATTCATGTCATTAATTAATTAAAAAAAAAAAATTACAAAAAACTTTTTCTGTAGGACCTCCTATGATGTCGTTGCTCAGGACAATCCCGTATTAAGTTCCAGCAGTAGTCTGCCATCATGTGGTCGTCCCATCGACCTTGGTATATTTCTTCCATTATTTTTATGTCCTGGTGGAACCGTTCACCTTGTTCCTCACTGTAATCGCCCAGGTTGTCCGGGCATTTGTCCAAATGACTATGTAAATAATGTAATTTAATGCTCATTTTAGCTACTAGTTTGCGAAAATTGAGAAACATATCAGCAACTAGTTTTGTATATGTAGTCTGGTGATTTATGATTTCCCAAAAAATTTTTGACTACATTAACAAAGCTTAGCCAGGCTTCAGATTCAATTTGTGACATATGGTTTAAGAATTCAGTGTCTTTTAGAAGGGTACGAATTTGAGGACCATCGAAGACTCCTGCTTTTAATTTTTAAATACTAAGGACTGGAAATTTTTTGCACACATATTTGAAACAGTCACCTGTCTTATCTAGGGCATTGATGAACTGTTTCATTAGCCCAAGCTTGATGTGAAGTGGTGGAAGAATGATTTTTTCTCGGCTTATCAGTTGGTTATGAACCTCATTTGCTGTTCCTACCTCCATATTTTCTCTCACCGGCCAGTCCTTTCTAATCCAATGTTCATTTCTTGCACGACTGTCCCATAAACATAAAAAAAGGGTATTTAGTATACTCACTTTGTTGGCCCATTTACAAGTTGCATTTACAAGTCACGCGGTCGATAACGTGCAGCGGCTGGCAGGGACTGTTAGAGTTTTCAGGTATTTAGGCGAAGTCCTGCTGCCCTTGCTCTCGTGCAAGGGAAATAAAATATTTAGGCCAACGAACTACTTGTTTTAATAATTTATATAACAAAATTTATTGGGGAATAATTAAATTAATACAACTGGAACTGGGTCATATAATTTTTTATCATTAATTTCCTAAGTTTCGTTTATCTCAAGAACTAGAGCCAATCCAAAAACAGTAAAAACACAGTTCGTAAGCCTGCTACTAATGTTAATAAAAACTATTAACAAAATCATGACCGCAGGTTTTTTTTAAATTTTTGTTACGCAGTGTAAAGGCTATGCAATACTTTTCACTTTTGTTTGAAAGTGTCAACGAATGCAAATGTTTTGCCAAATTTTAAATTGTCCAAATCGAGTCATTTTTGAAAAATGGTGGAAATTCAAAGGAAATATTAGCTGGCAAAAAAATCGAGTTTAATCAAACATTTTTCAATCTTTTTTTTTTTGCAAAGTTTATCCACTAAAAAAAAATAGAGAAAAAGTAACAATTTTCGAAAAGCTCGAAAATATCTTAATTTTTTGCATTCCAGCACCTGTAACCCAAAAATTCTATTCAGTTTCACACAAAAGCTAAATAAACGTAAAGAAGCTAAATGTACCTTTGAACTGTACCCATAGAAGGTTAGTTCTATTTGTTTTTCTGGAGTGTTGTGGCAATAAGTGCAAAAGGAGCTCGCCTATGCCTAGAACATGCTTCTCTAGAAAAATATATGAACCGCGTTTATATGTTAAGCGGCCCAAGATTAGTCTCTTAGGGTAACGAGTGTAATAGTAGATAGAAATAACATTTTACTGTTTGGTTAAAAAAATATATAACAAAACGCAACCTATTTTGAACACAAGTCCGCTAACTTAATTCTAAACCTTATTTGAGCTACTAACATTCTCGTTTGAATATTATATACAATTAAAATTTTAAAAAATTTCAAAAATACTTTGTGTCAAAATCAAATATGCATTACCATGATTTCAAAAAAAAACCAAAATCCATCACTAACTGAATTAAAAAATTCGATTAATCCAATGCATAATTGGGTCACTGATAAACAGAGTTATTTCAAAAATGCTAGCACACTTCCATAGCTCTGCCGCAAAGCGCCACAGCAATCAACAAACACTCGGGACACGTGGAGTCAAACAGCTCTCATGTCATTGCAATAATTCGGAATGTGCAATGGCCAACTGACTGCTAAAACATTTCCTATCTCATGCCATAATTAATATAGAATTCGCTCCGAAATTAAAGAATGAAAATAAAAAGTAGCAAATTCAAAAAGCGAAAACCGCGGAATGCGGCACAAATAAAAATCCATTTTAATCGAAAGGCAATGGCACCAATTCAATTTCAATTTGAGCTATTGCGTTACAGTGGTATGGTTTAGATAAAAATGCGGCATTTCTAATGCAGAATAAAAGTTCATTTTCTTACGATTATTGATCCATTTACATAAAGTTAAATCATTTAAGGATTTTCCGAAAGCAATCGGCATAAAAAAAATATATCGGGCGCGGTAATAGAAAAATTAAATACATAAAATTAGCGTCCTTAATTAGAAAAGGATATGTTGAAAAAAAATTTCCTCAACCACATGCAGCTTTTCTTAGAAAGTATGGAAGATTTTTACTTGGATGCGATTATTAAACACTGGTTTCAAAATAAAAGCTTTTTAGATTTTATTTCATCCACTACTTCGATTTTAAAATGCTTATTGTCATGCTGATAATTTTGGCCACTTCATTATGCAAAAAAAGGGAAATTGAATTGCCTTATTTATTTAAATTAATTAATGTACATAGTCTTAACTAAAAGTCTAACGTTTTTATTTGATCTGCTCAAAATTGTATGACATCAGACAGATCTATCTATAGACAATTGTATAGTTAATGATGTGTAAAAATACTAGTTTAAAAAATTATCACATCCTTTATAAAGTAAGTTGCAGCCGACCGGGTTGGCTTTTTCTTTTTTGGTAAACAGTTACGAGAAAAACTGAGCAATATCTCCAAAGTTTAAAATAATGTGAAAAATATTCAAATGAACATTATGTTACTGTAGTTTTATATGATTATTATGTGTATGGGCGTTTAAAGTTCAAAAATATGCGGAGAAATCAGAGGCCAGTAAATATTAACTGTATATAGATATATATATATATGTATATAAAACGGACATAGTTTATACTTCAATCCGCTAGGCGGCGCATGAGTCGAGGTACACAGAAAAATCGTGTTTATGATCGAATATCGAAGGTATTAATAATAATAATAATAATAATAATAAGCCCAACGGTTACCCTCTTTTCCGCCCAACCGACACGAGGGGCACAGTCCGCATGTCGTACGGATATTTTTTTATTTTTTTTTTATAATTTTTTTTTGTGCCGAGTTGTTAAAAGGAAAAAGTTTGTTAAGCGTCGTGATCCAAAACTGCTCAGTTACAGAAAAAACACTTTATCAGCTGAATCAAATCAAATATATATTATACCGCCATTAATCATTTATTGAGAAAGGACAGTACAGCTCTTTTTATGGTGAAAAGTGAGTCCGAAATATCAAAAGTGCTGGAAAGACAGTTGAAATCTTGACATAAGCATCGGAAAGGTTCATTTAATTCATAATTGGTTGTACACTGTTTTAAATAAAGAGGTTTAAAGTGTCTTGAAATCCGAGAAGGAACATTAAGTTTAATTTCGGCAATAAGAAATGTGCTTGCGATAGACCCTGTGAGTAGTTTAGTAATGAATATTATGCCTAGCATTTCTCTACGGCTGGAAAGAGTAGGAAGATTTATTAGCTTCAAACGATCAGTATAATGAGGAAGATTAAGCCGAGAATCCCATCTAAAGTCTCTTAGGGCAAAAAGTAAGAACTGTTTTTGAATTGATTCCAGGCGATCAATGTGAACTTGATAACGTGGGTTCCAAACTATCGAACCGTATTCTAGCATAGGTCTTACTAACGTTGTAAAAAGAGCCTTTGTTACATATGGGTCCTTGAATTCTTTTGACCAACGTTTTATAAAGGCAAATATCCCTCTAGCCTTATTAGCTATAGCATTAACATGACTATTCAAATTAAGTTTGGAATCCATTGTAACTCCCAAGTCAACAAAGTCAAACACTTGATCCAGAGTTTATTTATTTATTGTGTAAGAAGCTGCCTGAATAGTTCTTCGTGAAAAACTCATAAATTTACATTTTTCAAGGTTAAGTGGCATATAATTTATGTTGCACCAATCAACTAAGCTGTTAATATCTATTTGTAATAAATTTCTTTCTTCAATCGAAGCGTATGATTTAAAAAGTTTTACATCATCGGCATACATTAGTATATTCGAATATCTTATTGCAGTAGTAATATCATTTATGAATAACAAAAACAGAATCGGGCCTAGATGTCTGCCTTGGGGAACTCCCGAAGTAACATTAATGACATTGGAAAAAGCATTTTTGAGTATATGTAACGATTTGAGATCTATCATGTAGACAAAAAGAAATCCAGCGGAGGAGAGAGGGTGGAAAGCCCAGCAGATCAAGTTTGTGGATGAGTAAGGGGTGACAAACTTTGTCAAGAGCTTTACTGAAGTCGGTGTATATAACATCTGTTGGAATATTTTCTCTAAAACCAATTTAAACATGAGTTGTGAATTCCAGTAAATTGGTAATAGTTGATTTGCCCTTACAAAACCCGTGCTGAGGGTTTGCGATTGATGAAGAGATCGAATATTTTAACTGATTAGTAATAATTACTTCAAATAGTTTTGGAATTGCCGATAGCTTTGCTATTCCACGGTAATTTTCAATCGGAGACCTATTGCCGCTTTTATGAAGAGGGATTATAAAAGACTTTTTCCAAACAGACGGGAAATTACCTTGTTTTAGCGACAAGTTAAACAAGTTTGATAAAGGCTTAAAGAATCTTATAATGTTGGTGCAATAAAAAATAATTTTAAAGAAAATAAATGCGCTAGGTCGCGCTGGAGACGCGTCATTCAGAAAATCTCTATTTCGATGAAATTAGAAACGTTTAATAAGAGTGCGACGAGAAATAATTTTATGAAAATTGCATCCGCTAGGAGGGGCTATAATAGATTTATTCTCAAACTCCGTATTTATGGCCTGACATTGATGATATTAGAACAGTGTGAAGCTGGTGCTAAAGAAAGTACTTTTATGACTGGATGACGCTACATGCGACTTATAGAAAAAATCTCAATTTTTATCCGCTTTAGATAAAATTAGAAACGTAATGTGGGTGCGACGAGAAGTATTTTTACTAAAAATGGATCTGTCAGATGGCTATATGGCTGCTGGTGGGATTAGAAGTGTCTATGTAGTCGTACTTAAATGACAATGGCAAATTACTATATTTGCAAAGAAACTGCGTATAAAAATCCAATCCGCAAATTTTGTAGTTGACTAAAATTAAAAATTTTGTATTCAAAATATTCAATACTTTTAGGATGTGCATTTTAATAGCTCATTTAAGTTTAGTATAATAAAATGTTAGTTTATATAGTGGTTAGCAATTTACATTTAATTAAAAAAAAGTCCCGAAATGATCCCGGACTAGGGCCGCAATGGTCCGGAAATAGTTCTGTATTTCACGACTTAAAAAATTGTATATTACCTACACATAATTATTGCGGAAAGACTAGTATGATATAAAATCCAAAATAATAATTATCGATGACTTAAATAAATTTTCTAACTATTTGTTATTCTGATTCTCAAAATAATAGCTATCGTTTATTAGAAAAAGTATGCCATGCGGCCACCATAGCCGAGTGTGTAGCATGTTCGCACTTCATTCGAAGAGCCTCAGGTTCGAATCCTAGCCGGGGCCTTGGCAGACAATGGCAAACTTCCTTGTGTATTTCTGCCATGAAAAAAACTTCTCATAAAAAAAAAACATTCGCCATTCGGAGTCGGCATAAAATTGTAGGTTCCTAAATTTGGGCTCCAACATTAACCACAAATTGTAAGAGAAGTTCAGCCAAATATCGAGCTATGGTGTGAGCGCTCAGTTATTATTATAATTTTATTACTATAGTAATTATTGACTTTTTTATTTAATTTTTTTTTCCTCTTATAATACACATACTTTTAAGATCCGTTACTTACTTCTTTAACGAACACTTTTTCAACGGCTCAACACATTACCTGGAAATAGAAAAATGTTTTTTTTTTTATTCACATTGAACATGAAAATATTTAATAAGAAAAATGATTGCAGTAATTCTAAAACTGACTATTGTTCGACGCCTTCTCAAACACATCCGTCTCGGCCTTCACAAAAATGGACGTGGCCGTTAAAAATAAACTATGACAGAATTAGCATTTAGAACTGAAAATGGAGCAACAACAAAAAAAAAACGTTGGTGTGACACCGGTGAAAAATTACAAGTAACCGTACAGTGAGTGCCGAATGCATACATAAAAATTCATATTATAAAAATAAACAAATATATATATATATATATGTTTATTTCCCCCCTGCAAACCAGCAAACACCAACTGTGAAAATTTTCGGCATTAATCGACTGGCGGCTGGAGGCCGGCCAACACAACCGGCAAGCAGGCAATTGGCAAGGCTGTTCAAACGACCCAGCATGTCACATGGGCATCCGGAAAATGTTCCAGTTTCACTTTTTTTCTTGCATTGCCATTGGCCAATCGACTTGGCAAGACTTTTGTTGAATTGTGACAGCACATGTGGATGTTGACGTTGGTGCAACAAAGCTCATTGCACACCTAAAGGCATACATATTATATCTAACCTACGGTGGCTACGATGCAGGGCATATTCATACACACATACATCTATGCTCGCGCAGATAAATCGACTGCAGCGGCTGGCGGTTGGTGGTTGGCGGTTGGTGGCTTATGTCTGGTAAACAATCGTTTTGAGTATTGATGGTTATGCGCGGAATTGTTGAATTCTTGTAAAGCATAATTGGACCAGATTTAATGACACTCAAGTCGAAATACAATATTGACGGCTTTCAAATATTATGTAGTTTATTTTATATGGCGAAAATTAATTACGTTTACAACTAAAAATGAATGTCGTTGCTAGTATTGTTGTTGTTATTTTAGTAGTTGCTATTGCTGATTTCGTTGTTGCAATATTGTTGCTGTCATTTGTAGCTGTCGCTCACATCACTTTTGTGCTTATTGTTGCATTATGAGATAGGTACAAGCGCACTGGCAAAATAAATTAGATACATACAATCACACATGCGCCGAAGTACATACATATGTACATACATATTTTTCTACGTGCGCCCGAAAACGTTCAATGACATACAAAAGACTTCAGCAGCGAACTTTTGGTTAGTCCAGTGCTAAGTGACAGGTCAGCTGGTCGTCGTCATATGTTGGCTATGAAGCGGAACTCGCACATGCAGAGCAATGAACACGTGCCTACTTAACTCTAAAGTGCTCACGGTAACATTTAAGACACAACCATTAAATATGTCCCCATTTCACTAGTTTCGTTACAAAGAAAAAGTATTAAGTATTATTTGAGTATTAATATGTTCTAAACTTTTAGTAGTAGCATTGATAAAAATAATAGTATTAATAAGTAAAAAAGGTAGTAAAAATTAATATAAAAAATAGTACCTATTAGTAGTAGCATTATGAAATATAGTACTAGAAAATAATAAAAATAGTAGGAGTGAATGATACCAGTATTAGTAAAAATGGTAGTAGAAAGTAGTCAAATAGTAGTAGTAAAATAGTAGTAGCATTAACAAAAAAAGTAGTAAAATTAGTAAAACTATTAATAGTAATTATTACAAGCACAAGTAAAAATAGTAGTAGAACATAGTCAAAGTAGTAGTAGTAATAATTAGTCCAATTAATTCAAATAGCAGCAGATTTAAGTAAAAGTAGTAGTAGAAATTATTAAAAATAGTAGTAGTAACTAGTAGTAGCATAAGTTTAAATGTTAGTAGTAATAATTATCGATGCGCATGAATTGCGCGTCCTCTGCATCACATGATGGAATTTAGTGGCTATATCTTTAAAGATACAGTAAGTGCTTCTTCCTTTTCTCCGCTGTTGTCGAATTTTGTTTCGCGTGATCGATTTCCTTTATTATTTCGCGTTTTTTTTACCAATTTCACATCATCTGTTGAGTGTGAGGGTTCGCTTGCTGGTATTCTAATAATAAAGTGATGGAACGAAAGTCAAAATGGCTGATAGTGAAATATGCGAATTACAGTGTAATAGCATTCCTTGTCATAGTATTGCCGATAAGAGTGACATTGACAATATCCTTGAGAGCATTAGTCAAGTTTCACACCCCTCCGCCAAGGTATTCATCTTCAGAACCCCTCTATTAGTATAACGTATTAGCCTTTGGCATGACGCAAACTGGAATTCCGATTTTCGGCTCATTTTAGCAATTATTCACATTATGTTGAGTTCTAATTCACTCAAAGTTTCCGGTTTGTTCACTTGGACTAAGAGCATCACGTAATCTAGAGGTGTTAAAAAGCAAAGGCCAATCGACTGGATCATTTGTAGAAATAACATATTCACCGAATGATTCCCTGCCGTTGACGGTAAAGTTCTCACAGCTATCATTTTTTTTAAGTTAACTATTCCACTGACCCATAAAACGCAATGAGATTTCGTAGATGTAACCACGCGAATCTTTTGTGTTAAAGTTTTTTTATTCTCATGCATAGCAATAACGCGGCTACGAAACAGCAAAGCCGCGGTCGTTGATGGTTAACCAGCAGAGCTAATCAATAACGGTGGCGAAGGGCTGGTTAGATGCATATACCAGCTTTTCTACAGAATATGGTCGGACGGATGAATGGCCGTCAATTGGAAATGTAGTGTGCTTTGTCCAATCCTGCAATAGACGACAACCACCGCGGAATTAGGCTTCTTCGCATTACATATAAGATTCAGTCGAGCGTATTGTGCGAAAACCTGAAAGATTTGATACTAAACGATGTGTAAGACAAGGGGACTTTATGTTAGCAAAAATACGTTGAGCTGCAGAATTAAACCCCTAACCATCATATTTTATAACAGAGTCCAACTGCTGGCTTAAGTTAATGGCATTGAAATAATCGACCTCAACAAATGAGCCACACCACAGCCTCAAAATACAACAAAGGATCTCTCTAGCCAACAAGTGATGCGAAAGCAGTTGCGTAGTGAAGCCCTCTCTCGATGAACGAAAACCACACTTTATTAGTCTCTCACCATACCCGTGATATTATATAGGGTTGAAACATGGACGCTGTTCACATTGGAGGAAATGTCCTTATAGTGTTTGAGAGAATTATGCGGTGTAGTAAAAGAAAACCAATTATTTTTGCATTAATTGAAGGTTTTATTTAGCATAGTTAGAAATATCCGATTTAGGTCGAATATGCACCGTTTTCCTCGATAACTTATTGTCCTTTCGAAAGTAATTTCATAGTGCCATAATCTTAGAAACCCTCATCCCTATTGACAACAAACAGGGATAGTCGATTCTCACAATGCATAAGAATCTCCCAACCAAGGATGGAACACAATTTATCTCCTATTAGCCAATGCTAGCCGCTTCTGGGCGATTGCTTCCTTCAGACGATTCATTTGTTACCATTACAAGTCCGAATTCAAAGTTTGGCTGTTTGGCCGTGGGAGAGCAGCTCATACATAGTAGATGATTCCATGCCAATACTACCTATATGTTTGGTAACACTTTTCTGACCGTTTCCTCACCGTGATTTACCCACGACCGGTTTCGATTGACGTTACCTTAAGCGAGCTACTTTTGATCACCAGTAAGCATCCGCTTCAGAATGGGATCGATTTTTTTTTTTTTGCGATTCAGCAGCGATTTGCAGATGGAAATTCGGTGCGTGAGGTTGTCTTGCGTTAACTCGAGACACACTGATACATAGAGCTTATTTTTTTACCTAACCTTATTCAAATGTTTCCAAACGGAAACCAAAATTTCGAGGGGTTGGCTGTTACAGTATCAGGGCCTATAAACAATAAATATTCACATTTTCAGCCGCCTTGCTTGCGTTTTCGACTTTATTTAAGAAAAAATGTGAAATGTGGCATATGTCCAACTTTGACGCGTTCTCAAATAATACTGAGTCAAGCATTCACTAAACTGACTGAGAAATTTTAGTAGTACGAAATTTTATCTTTCTAACATCATAAAGCGCGAGATGAAGATTACTAAAGAGGTTTCTTTTTACGAGACTTCATATTATAGGAATGACCTTTAGACTCTTACGTTTCGTCTTTGCGATGGCGAACACCACAGACGATGTAACGATGAGCAATATTTCGACGTTGTCATAGTGCAGCGAATCAAAATTCACCAGCTACGCTGGCTAAGTGATGCTATACGTTTGAAATGATCTAGCCTTATACGTTTGAAATGATCTAGCTCCTCTACGTTGGAGAGACCAAATCGAGAAGAGTATGGTATCTAGCTGGTGTCTGGTGTGCTATATAGGCATTGAACAAGAAAGAAGATAAGTGAAATATTATTAATTTTTTCTTTTTACGAGACTTCATATTATAGGAATGACCTTTAGACTCTTACGTTTCGTCTTTGCGATGGCGAACACCACAGACGATGTAACGATGAGCAATATTTCGACGTTGTCATAGTGCAGCGAATCAAAATTAACCAGCTACGCTGGCTAAGTGATGCTATACGTTTGAAATGATCTAGCCTTATACGTTTGAAATGATCTAGCTCCTCTACGTTGGAGAGACCAAGTCGAGAAGAGTATGGTATCTAGCTGGTGTCTGGTGTGCTATATAGGCATTGAACAAGAAAGAAGATAAGTGAAATATTATTAATTTTTTCGTGCATGTTACTATCTCTGCATGAGTTGAGGCTCTCCTGGCTATATAATCTTTAGTGGTTATGGGTAAAACTAGTTTAGTGAATTGTATTGTTGTTGTAATATAGTTTGACGGAATTAGCGACTAACTTGTCCCTCCTCTTTAATTCAGACTTATAAATTGTGCGCATACGTATTGAATTCCAATCATAGAATACTTAGTCTTGCCATAAATTAATTGTAACAAAGTTTACGATGCATACAGTGAGGACAAATTCGCCCAAAAAAGTGTCGTTATTTTTTACTATAATAAGTGCCTACTGATATATAATAATCAGTTCAGTTTTTGCTTTCGCTTATTAACAATGGAGTGGGGAGAAAACCCGTATTGCGGTGATTGCTTCACATAAGTGCGGAAAAAGCGCAAATTAAATTTATGAGCTTCTCAAAAAACTTAATATTTCGAGAATCTTTGTTTATCGTATTATTGATCGTTTTTCTTAAACGTTTACAGTTGATGACAGAGAGACCTCGCATGGTTCGAACCAATTCAGTTCGAGAAGCTTATTAGGCTGAACAGATGCATGCGGCTGCTTCAGTGGCAGGCGATCAACGGCCATGAATGTATCCTTTTTTACCGATGAGAAAATTTTCACTGTTGAAGAAGTTTATAATAGGCAAAAACTTCCAAAGGCTCAAAAAATGTTAATCCACGTGTTCACCATTCAGATGCTGTAATGGTTTGGTGGGAGTTCCTTGTAAAGGCGTTCCACCTCTTGACTTTTGTGAGAAAGGGGCTAAAAGTGGTGCAAAAGTGTACCACCGGGATATTTTAGAAGGCGTGGTAGAGCAGTTAATCAATACTCTCTTCGATGAAGACCATTGGATCTTCCAGCAAGATTCTGTTCCAACACAAAAAAGCAAACACTACCCAGCAGTTGCTTAAATGCAATATTTCTGGTTTCATAGCTGCAGAGGATTGGCCGTCTGGAGGTGGCATGAGCATGGCCTGTTGAACATGCCACAGAAATTTGCAGAGTCTAAAAAAATCTTTGGTTCGAGCAGCGTCGTCAATACCAATAGAAACTTTGTGTGCTGCTATTGATCAATGGCCGAATCATTTGAGGGCTTGTGTGTGAAAGCAAAAGGTGACCATTTCGAATAAAATTTTGTACATCGCTCATATAATACAGGCATTATTATATAAAACTAACTTTAGTAAAAAATTGTAATATAGTTTAATTTTTATAACGGACTCAACGGGTGTAACATAACTTATGACTGGATTAATTATATCCGATATAATAAAAATCTGTTAACAAATTTTAATACGCTATTCACGGTATAAGTCTAACTGTTTTTAATAATAGCTGATACTTAACAGAAACAAAAACTATTTCGGTTTTCATTTAATTAAAAATTTTAACTCAAAAAAAAATCTGTTGGCAAGTTCTGCAAGTGTTGCCATTTGTGTACGCAAAAATTCTTGAAATCCTCTTGACGATGCGACAGTGGTTGTTCTCTCGGCTGCTGCAGCTGCAGTCTAAACTTGTGCTGTATGTACCTACATATCTATCTACATAGAAGTGCCAAGCAATGTGTAGCTATGTATGTAGTAAAATGAATGTTATAGCCTGATTGGTATGCTGGCGGTGTTAGCCTTACGGCCTTATTGCCGTCACTCTAGTGAAGTAGCAAAATTTTTCAGTTGCAATTGCAATTTCAATGAGAAATTATGATATTTTTCTGAGGTTACAAGCAACTGTTTGTTGCCTTTCAACCTCGCTTGTGGCACAAAAATTTCGAAATAATTTGAATTGCTACACGTTGGCGACAACGCTACGTAGGCCGATTCAATTACGATTCTTAAGTCCGGTGGCTTTGAAATGGCACAAAATGCCGACAAATTAAAGGGGAATTAAAAAAAAACAAAATAGAGGCGAAACTGTAGCATTTTTTTTTTGTAAATAATATGTAGGCTTGTATGTAGTATGTATTTTATACATTCAATTAAAATGTTATTTCCACAGCTTATTTGAAAGAAAAACATATGGTTGAAGGTATATTTATAACACACACACACATGTAGAATATGTGCAAGGCGAATATTTATACAAAGCTATAATAAATTTAGCTTAGTCGGTTTATTAGCTTAAATGCACATTTATAATATCAGCACAAAAAAAATGTTTCAAGGGTAACAATTTTTGGTGTTTTGTAAAAAAAAAAAAAAAAATACAAAATTAATACAATTACGCTAATATGCAAACAATTAATTTTTGTTTTCATCACTTTTCGAGATATCGCCAAATAATGGTCTTTGATGAAATTAAAAAATTTTAACCTCACAATTACTTAACTTGCTTATTAAAAATACAGTACAACAAATTTCAAAAAGCTAATGAGAATCATACCAACTGCATTCCATTTGGTTGGTCAGCTAATAAAGAAAATTCGTACAATTTGTGGCGTGCGTCTTGATGTCGCAACACAAATTGAGGGGCCATTACCATTACCTTTATCAGAAATAGTTTTTCTATAATTTTCGAGACCAATTGACCGAGTCATTGATTGAACTCCGAGCATGACTTGAACTCGGGGCTACGTTACACACTCGGTTAGGCCGGCCGCAGTATTGGTAGGTAGGTAGGTTGGAGGGGCAGCCGCCTACAGCGTCTCACTTAGGCCAATATTAGGAGGCCCATTGTGTTACCACAAGGAAAAATTTGTACCATCCAAAAGGAAAAATTACCCCTCACCAAACCATTTTGCCTTGCTGATGAACTTCAACAGACAATTTACCTCGGTGCTTGAAACCTCACTAAGGTCATCCAAAAACGGTGATCCCAGATATCGCATTCTGCTTTTACACAGTGCAGGACACTCGCACAGTAAATGCAAGATCGTTTCCTCCTCCTCGTCGTTCTTGCAGCTCCTACAGCATCTTCGGAAGGGTACTCTCAACCTTTCAGCATGTTTCCCTATCAGACAGTGCCCTGTTAGAGCCCCGATGACGTTGGAAATGTTTTCCCTACTTAGAGAGAGAACGCTGCGCGACCGTTTCCGATCCCATTTAGGCCACATCTGCCTTGAGGTTCGACAGGTCGTATTTTGCCTCCATCTATTGTCAGCTTGCTTATATGTACAATCTTTGAGTAGCAGTTTGCAAGTGGCAAACGGCATACCAATGCGTTCTTTATCTTGAAGAATCTGCTTGGTCGTACCTTGTCTTGCAAGTTCGTCTGCCATGCAGTTTCCCTCTATGTCCCGGTGACCGGGGACCCAAATGAGGTACAGTCTGTTCTGCTTGGCCATCTCCTGCAGAGATAGGCGGCAGTCCAGCGCGATGTTAGAGTTAAAAGTGAAAGAGCTCAGAGCTCTGATTGCAGCCTGGCTGTCACTAAAAATGAAGATATCTCTTCCTATAATCCCGGTCCCAATCTTCTCTACCGCCTCCCTGATAGCAGAGACCTCAGCCTGGAAGACGCTGCAGTGATCTGGTAACCTAAAGGAAATTTGCAGGAGAGGGTTTCGTGAGAAAACGCCTCCTCCTATCTTATTATCGCGTTTCGAGCCATCTGTATAGATGACAATGCTATCAGGTGGAGTATGAAACTCAAGTTTCCACTCCTCCCTGCTTGGAATACGTGTAATAAAATTCCTTTCAGAAACCGACGTCAAAGCGCACCGATCCGTGCTGCTCGGAATAGAGCAGAACTTATTCAAAATACAAGAGTGCCCTTGGCTTTCAGGGTGCCACTGGGATGTCTCTCTTAGTCGCAAAGCAGTCATCGCTGTCATTTGTTGTCCAACCAAATCTAAAGGAATAAGGTCTAAAATGACGTTCAAGGCCTCATTTGGAGTGGTTCTGAGCGCCCCACTTATGCAGATCATACTAGATCTTTGCACCTTGGTGAGTAGTCTAAGGTTAACCTCTTTTTCTTATTCTATTAAAAGAACGAAAATTATTACTTGCGTCGCACAAATTATACTAAATGTATAATAAAAAATAATTTCAATTTATTTTCCGAGTACAGTTATTTATTTATTCTATTCTAGATATCATAATTATTGGCATTTCTACGCCAAATATTACATTTTTAAATAAGACATTTTTGTAGTTGTTAACATATTTAGTATTTTTTTTTTTTTAAATTAATATTCTTTATTTTCTTCTTCTTAGCCGCCATTGCTCCTATTTGACGTTAACTGTACTTTTAGAATTTCTCTTTGAAATGGGGCTACCATATTCTTTTACAAAAGTGAAAAGAATTAATAAAAAAAATATTATGAAATAAGTAAAAAAGAGTAAAAGTTCAGATTAAACCGAATTTTAAATACCTAGTGCGTGATTTTTTTTTTTTTTTTTTTTTTTTTTTTTTTTTTGAATTAACAGAACTTTTTCTATGCAATAAATCCCATAAATATAATCTACTTCATTTCGAAAACTTAAATGAGTACTATTTATGAAATAGTAAATATTATTGTTTTTTTGAAAATTTTAATTACTTTTATATTTTCAAATATGAATAAGTGGAAATTATTTTGCCCATTTTCCAATCTTGAATTCTACGTAGCAAGTTTGAGCGTATTAAGCTAAAAGAATTAGTAAAATCTCAAATATTTTGATGTGTTGTAACGTAAGCTGCATATTTAGGAATTTGAAAAATTCCAGAAGCAATTACGAAAAAACTGGCATACTTTTCTCTCGACTGCCGGCGGTTCGAGAAAAGTGGATTATCGCGTGCAGGGAACTGCAGATGCATTATCAAAATTTTCCTTTTGTGTATTCCGGCCACTTTTCCGTGAAATATTTTAACCCTATGAACGAAGGCGCTTAATTGAAGTAAACCGCCATACCAGCTGGAGTATACTGAGTTTTATATAAATACTAATATGTATATGTTATAAGTTTAATTTATTAAATGTGCAAAACTTATTTCAGAAAATGATAAACATTTTTTGAGTATTTTTAATAATAATTTAAACTTACGTTTTTTAACAATTCTATTAAAACGATTCAGTAAGTATACTTACTTATATTGTGAGTAAAACCCCCTTTAAAAAAATATTAAAATTTCCATGACAATAATTTTTTGAGGTGGCAGCGCGACTTGAGAAATTTGCGAAAAGTATGAACGCCAATAAGCACAGTTTATGTCAACAAAAGTTCAAAGTGAAACTACCTTAATTTTTTATATCATGTATAATTCTATACATGCTTTACAGTTTGAAATTTTTCGAAGTTGTATACTTTTTTCAACCATTTCCAACCATTTCTTCAAAAGCTTCGTTTTCTTTACACATGTATCTCATAATTTGGTAAACTACATCCAAGCAAACTTTCGATAACATATTTCAATACGTTCAAAACATTTTTTTATCATCAATAAAGCAGAGATCTAGAATAATAATTTATTCACCGTTGAGTTTTGAAAAGGACATCCTAATTTTGATAAGAATTATACAAGTATTTTGATAATAATTACGAGTGATACAAATTTTTTAAGTACTCGATATCTGTTTTCTGAAACTTTTATTATAGAAAAGGCTTTTCATGAAAACTATTAGTGAGAACAATTCTTTAAATCAACAATATCTATTATTTTGAGACTTACATTATAAAAGTATAGGGTTTCGCAATAGGGACGCTACAAAAGTACACCGATAGTGACAGCAAACGACGCCATATTCTCCCCCGCTCTTTTGGCATTTCTCTTCAGTAAGGTTTGCCATTTCATCATGGAAAGATGTACTTACGATCCAACAACGAGTCGAAATTATTAAAATTTACTGCCGCAATTCGGAGTCAATGGCCTCAACTTTAAGAGCGCTACGTCCAATTTATGGTCGTCGTAATTTCTGGCTGAATGGCTTCGTCAATAAGCAAAATATGCATTATTGAACAGGCAGCAATTCACACGTACTCCATGAGTCAACATTGCATCCCTAAAAAATTACGGTTTGGTACGGTTTATGGGCCGGCGGCGTCATTGGGCCGTACTTCTTCCGTGATGATCAAGACCGACACGTTACTGTGAATGGGAATCGCTACCGAATTGGATGATATGGAATTGGACAATATGTGGTTTCAACAGGACGGCGCCACAAGCCACAAAGCGAATGTCATAATCGATGCATTGAAAACCAAGTTTGGTGAACGTGTTATCTCACGAAATGGCCCAGTCAATTGGCCGTGTCGGTCGTGCGATTTGACGCCGTTAGACTATTTTCTGTAGGGCTACGTCCAGTTTATGGTCTATGCCAACAAGCCAGCGACGATTGATGAACTTCGTACGAATATCGAATGTGAAATTGCTGCAGTATCGGCCGATTTATGCTTGAAAACCGTCGAAAATTGGGTTCAGCGTCTGGACATCTGCAAGCGTGCCCGTGGTGCTCATGCAAAAGAAATCTAGTTCCATACATAATGGCAACGAATTTACTTTCACAGGAATAAAGAATTTAGTTCATATCCAAAACCGTTTTTGTTTTATTTAAAACAACTTTTGTAGCGTTGCTATGGCAAGACCCGATATTTTCATAGTAATTTTCAGCGAGATAAATTTTGTTACATCTTTCAAAGACTTTTATTTTGAGACTTGCTTTATAAAAGTGTTTGCATAATAATTATACTATTACAACTTTTTTAAAGTTTTGAGAGACGGAACTATTTTGGCACCTAAAATAGTACCGAACTAGTCCAGAAGCGATCCCGAAAGGGTCCTAAAAACCGCCCGTCCTTTAAAACTTCAAAACTTTTAAGCCTTAAAAATATTTATCTCACTGATAACTAATACAAAATGACTTTTATAATACAAGTATTTGAATAACGGTTATAGATTACTCCAAAAATTTGTGTTTTATTATAATAATTATTGATTAACTTTTACTCTTTTCTCTGAAAATAGTTATGTGTCTGCAATAAACATAGTTGTTAGGGAAAGCTATATCATTCGCTAAAATGCGAATATCTGGTCCATTTAATATTTACACTTAAAGTTATAAATAGAATTCGCTATTAGAAAATTATTTCAAACATTTAGATTTTGCAATGACTTTAATGAAATTTCTATACCTTTCATGAGAATGAAATGGTATATTAAGTTTGGTCCGATGTTTGTAAGTGCCAGAAGGAGAAGAGATAGACCCATCAAAAAGTATACCTAAATGATCAGGACGATGAGCTGAGTCGATTTAGCCATGTCCGTCTGTCTGTCCGTCTGTCCGTATGTCCGTCTGTTTGAACGCAAACTAGTCCCTCAATTTTAGAGCTATTTTGATGAAATTTGGTGAGCAGGTGTCGTTGTACAAATGATTAAACATTTGTCGGAATCGGCCAGATCGGGTGACTATAACATATAATACAACCGATTATTCAGATATTGAATTTTGCGCCATAACTTCTCCATTTAAGCAGCTAAAGGCTTGAAATTTTGCAGAAATATCAGCCATTATTAGCTATATATTAGTATTCATCAAGATCGGAGTTCACAGTGTAAATCCGCAAGATAAATTCAGGACAAATATTTATTGCGAAAAGTAATAAGCTCAGCGCAATATCACATGAATCATAGCGTTAAACGTTTGGGAACTATTTACGGATCTGATAACTGTTTTCAAATGTTGAATATCAAGCGTCGATACGATATTAAAAATATTCAAAAACCATTCCCTTCTTAAAACATAGTTCTTTTTAATTACATAAGGAAAAGCATTAAATAATTTATAACAATGCCTTTACTAGAATTATTTTTATTGATTTGAAGGAAATTTTCGCTTTTAACTAGTGCCCTTCTTAACTACCCCACTCGCACAAATACCTGAATTTGTGATGCTCGAACTACGTATGTGTTAATAACACTTCCGTAAAATGAATACTTTTAAAACTTTTAGAAAGATTTCGGTTTGGAGTTTTGTTTATTAGGTGTGCATTTTGAATATGCGGCCAACTTAAAGTCTCGCTGGAGTGCCTATATCAAGACACTCAAGCTCAAGGACAACAAACAGTCGACCACATAAGTAGGTAGCTACTGTAATTTGGTATTTGTAAGTAATCAACACAGTTGCACTAAGCACCGGAACGGATTCAACACGTTTTTTACTATTCTTCTATTCATGAAAGGTATGAAGCCTTCGGCATAGCCGAAGACAGCGCTGTTTTTACTTGTTTACTTTAAATGAGGTGGTGGCAATAAAACCTTATCAGTGGGAACAAGTCGATTGTGTAAACTTTTCCTTTTTTCAATTGATCTCATTTTTAACTTTTCATTCTATTGCACCAAACAAACATAGATTTATAAATCATCAAAATGATATGAATTTTTAAACTTAATACTCCGACAAACAAACAAAATATTTGGGTTAAATTTGCCAATTACTTTTCATTCCAACTAGCGAATTTTGTCGGAATCAAAATCAAGAATACCAATACAAAATTTGAAATGCAATAGGCTTATATAACATTATCTCCTCTCCGATATAAATAATAGTCCTCCTTCCAATTTAACCCAAAACTAACTGTTTATTGAAAACTCACTCACTTCGTTTAACGTATTTCTACTTTTTATTTAAATATGCATAGTAATGTGGCAATACCCGTTCTCCCCGAAAGAAGCCTCTATGAATTGCTGCCAAGGCTCATTTCACATTTACCGTTCTCTGCATTGGTATTCCAAAACACATAATTTTTAATTTAACACCCGGATAAGATCATTGCCGCTACATACTGCGACAGCAACAAAAGGAAGGAAGGACCACCCATAAAATGAAACTCCCATAGCCGCAGGACTTGCTCCAATTAGGTGCGCGCACACACAGCAACAGAAACTTTCAACAGACTTGTAAAAAATATTTTGTTTAGCATATTTTTGCCTCCGGAAAGAATGTTAATCTCAAAATGCGCGCAAGTTAAAATGCAAGGGAGCCACATTCCAGCAACCGGCTTCTGCGCCTACGCTGCTCGCGTTGAAGGGTGGAGGGAAGTGGTATTGGTATTGGCACGCTAATGGTATCGTATTGTGGCGGATTGTTGGCTGATCATA
Organism: Anomoia purmunda; assembly: GCA_951828415.1. Taxonomy (NCBI): domain Eukaryota; kingdom Metazoa; phylum Arthropoda; class Insecta; order Diptera; family Tephritidae; genus Anomoia; species Anomoia purmunda. The sequence goes on along the minus strand of OX639996.1, from coordinate 24,679,712 downwards.
AAAACGCGTAAAATTAAATTCTATTATTTATACCCAGTATGAGGTAGCAAGTATACAAAAATTTCCATTGGCACTGATTTTTTCATGAAAAAAATTAATACTTCAACAATTACTTCCGAAAATGAAAAGACAGAAAAATTTAGGTTAAAACCATCATGAATGTATAACGAAAATTATTAGTTGATAATTATGTTCTGAACTAAACTCGTTGCTCAATTTAATCGTTTTCTTGTGCCCGTTTTTTAGGCAAATAAAAAATTAAATGTATACGCATTTTCATTTCAACGAAATTAGCTCAGATCCTATACTCCATGAACTTACTGATTTTTAGCAGAACTTACAGGAAGTTACGGGAAAAACTTTCCCATAAATCAAAATCATACAAATGAGAACGATTTTTGGTGAGTTGTGCAGAGAATGAACTTTAAAGATTTTGCGGACAAAAACATGTAAAATTCTCAAACGATTACGCAAAAGTTAAGAAAAATTGTACGTTGTCTAGTTTATAGAGAAAAATGTTTATGTAAATTTTTATGACTTCGCAACATTTGAACGAAGTTAAGTTTATTTTTAATTTGAAAGAAACTGTTTGACACTTTCACAGGAAAAATGTTGTTTTCCGTTCCCATACTCTTTGGTTGTTAGTCTCTTTTCAGTCTCACTCTAGAGGGTAATTTTGCTATTTGACATTTTTCTAACAGTGCTATTATTATTATGCAATTAGGAGAAAATATTTTGTATCTGCTTTGGCACTTTTTGGGCATATGTTTCAAATAAATATTGTAGAATAACGATAAAATTTTGGGGGCATTTTTAATACAATTTTCATCTGATAATCTAAAGATGGTGCTATTGGCTCATTTCACCAAAGTTTTTCCATCTCTTGAGGATTGGTCAGCTTACCAAAAACTAGGAGGCAATACTTTAAATTTTCATAAAAACTGCATATGCAATTTTAGGATAGCATGCAGCAAAAATCTCGTTTCTAAGGGGTGTTTTTGTAGACTGATAGAACTTTAAATGGAAATAAAACACATAAAAAATTAAGTATGATGCCAAATTTCATGCCATTTAATATTTAAAAACGATTTCTGGCATATGTCCGCCACGACTAGTTCTGGTGAATCGAATGCGATCAGTCCAATTTTGAACCAGTGGCCAAAGTCCAACTTGTTGAGCACGGCAGCGAATTGACAAATTCGGATATTCTCCAACACTATCACTTACAGCACCAATATTTTCTTCTGTACGTAGAATTCTTTGTCTTGCTCTTGGTTTTTCATCAAGTAGAGTAAATGTTGTTCGAAATTTATCAACAGTTCGACGAATAAGCTGCTCTGCTGCTCGATTATGTGGGCCATAAAATTCACGAAGTGCTCTATAAGTTTGGCGAACACAACACTGATTTTGAAAGTGAATTTCCTCAATTTGTAAACGTTGTTGCGGCGTCATTCTTTCCATGATGATTTGTCAATGCTTACTGAACAGAAATGTCAAAACGAAATGTCATTTAGGGAAAGGGAAAGGGAAAGGGAATACGAGTAAAATAAACGACGGATACAGGAAATGCAATGAGACAGAAATAAGACAGACGTCAGAACACTTTCTATGCCTATGCCACTCGGTATCAAGAATGCGATAACGATAACCTAAAAATACACTTTATATGGATAACAATTCGGCAACCAGAAAACTTTTGATTCATATATTAGACATATTATGCAATTTTAGTCATTAAAATTAAGATGAATCGTTATGATTAAAAAGTAAAATTTGATTCGAGATTATTTAAAGAAGCAATGCGAATCAAGGTATAAGCTATTATTAACTTAATCAATTAGATTACAATTGATACACTAATGTTTCAACTCTAGGGAAAAGAGTTAGTTTTCGGAACTGGTTGCCAAGATATCAGACTGGATAAGTTAACAGGAACCCCACATTCGCTTCTCGGCTAGCACCAGGCTCTTTACCGAAGAAGGGAAATACTGGCGAGCCACTGCAAAGTCATATAGCCTCACTTACTTACTTAGTTGACGCTATAACCTCCTAAGCGATTTTGGTCGAGTTAAACAAATTACGCCAGTCACTCCTTCTTCCTGCTAACTGGGGCCTATTGGATATAACAAGAAACGTCAAGTCCTCTTCTACTTGGTCTTTCCAACGCCGACGAGGCCAACCTCTTCCTCTACCACCACCAGCTGGTATCGCGTTGAAAACTTTCAGGGCTGGAGAGGTCCATAACTTTATCGGAGAATCTTTCTCTCGAACACAAGGGCCTTCTCATCCGATGCTGACAAATCCCACGCTTCACCGTCAGACAATAGCACGGGCATGTTGAGAGACGCATAGAGTGTGGTTTTTCTTCGTCGAGAGAGCGCTTTACTGCGCAATTGCCTACTCAGCCCAAAGTAGCACTTGTTGCCAAGAGAAATTTTACATTCTAGCCTCACTCACACCCAATATACTTTTATACATTTTGTAGTGCGCGTTCAGAGGAATCTAGCATTTTGACGGTTCGGAGAATGCACGTGAAAGACTGTAAAAATATTACCGCAGCCAATTGTTAGCCTATATAGGTGGCTAAAAATCGTCGTCACAACATCCGATCTTATCCGCGGCAATCTAGATGTTTCTTTAGCAACAAACATATTTGTTCGGAAGATCCGTACGCCAATCTCTCCTTCCTATCCTGGCAATTCACCTAAGGATTCCAGGCACCCTGTTGATGATTCCAATTGGGGTAATATCTTAATCCGTTGATCCGTAGTCGCTTAAACTCCTAGACTCGAGAAGCCAGTACATCTTCGATTGACCCATCATATTGTCAGTAGCTGCTTTCATCCCCGTTAGGTCCGACAGAAAAGCTACTTGGGTCCAAGTATCGTACAGCTCTCTCATCGGCCACTGCATCAAACTACTACATAGTGTTTCCCTGCTTCCATTAAGTACAAGGTCGTACCCATTCGAGTTAAAATTATTTCATACAAGTTGGATTTTTCAACAAAAAATTGCATCTTTATTCGCTTTCTATGGCTACATATTTCCATTAATACTAATCTTCGTTGTTAGTGTTTTTAGTTGTATAATCCACAAAAGCAAGAAGTAGTCCTTTTGTCCGTGATTACGAAACTAGTCACCCCTCAGAATAGCCAAACAAATATTTAATATTTTAAATATCAAAAACTGACTAACTTTCGATCGAGCAATTTTGGTTTATGCCGTGTAATAAAAAGAAAAAAAAACCACCCAACCAACCAACTAACCGAATAACCGATCGATTAACCCACTGCCGGCTTGTCCACCACCACCACCACCACCAACACCACGCGGTTCTCGTAAATGAATGGCACGCTTGCGGTGCGGATATTTGTATGACTATGAAGCGATTGAATGAATGATATTGCTCAATTATTTAATGTCTGCGAAAATGTATGGCGGGCATTTTCAGCAAGATATTGTATGCATGTTTTTTTTACTATCTCAGTTCAACAAATGCCGGAGAGGACAGCGGGCATGACAAATGACGGTTTTACATATTTATGACCAAAAGGGATAGAGAAATCTTTTGAACTATTTAGAAGTTAAAGTCTAAAGCACAATACTCGTACGCAGGCGCACAATTTCTAGCAAAACTGTTTGCCTTTTCGTTTATATTTACTTGGCTTTAGCAAAAGGCTTGCGGCTGGTCGCTCCTATTTCATGTTTTTTACCTTAACAGCTACTGCTCCTTTTTAATGCCTTCCTCGGTGGCCGCGTAAACCAAATCACTCGCCCAGTGCATGGTTAGCACCCTCGAGTTTTTGTAACTATAGGTATGTATATGTAAGGTTGAATGTAAGTGGCCGCTGTTGCAAATACTTATTATTGTTGCAAGCTGTAGAGATATGCTGGTAATATTTTTTATTGAATGGCGTTGATGTTGAAAATTTGATTGGCAAGCTACCAGCAATTCGATGCGGTTCAAAGTAGTAAAAAACAAGCAAAAGTTATAATATTAATAATAATAATAATAATAATAACCGAGTAGCTAAATAAGAAACGGGTCGCTACTCATTTACAGTTTGCCAATTTGTTTGCGCTTCAAAAGTAGAAGTAAAATAGTAGAAGATTGGAGATTTTGGTTGCAGAACGTATTATTGTTGTTGTTGCAGCTCATCAAGCACTACCTACATATGTATAAAGTTCAATAGAATACAGTTAGCCACATGCATATGTATGTCTAGTAATTTATTTTTAATGGTTTTTTATAAAAGTGTATCGCGTTGATTTTGGATATTTTTTATACTGAGGGTGCTGCGCATTTTCTTCCACACAAAACAATGTTAATCATTCGTTATACGGAGGAAAATTCCCAACACCTTGAGCAAACAAATTATCCAAAATCGACGCTAACTTTTAGTCAATCAAAACTTGCACTTATTCAATTCGAATTAGCTCCAAAACTCTATACTGATTTTTTTTTGAAAATCCGGATTAAAAAGTTGGAAATTTAGATGACCATTTTTTTAATTTGTAAAATTTGTATACATACATTTTTTAAAGTGAATGAAACTTTCGGTTACAAATTAAAAGTTCTTTTTTAAAATGAATAAAAATTCATATGGTTTATGTTATGAAATCAGCTTTACCATTATCATTATGAAAAGTTATTGGAAATAAATTAATAAACGGAATTGGCAAAAAGTATTTTATCGAATTTCACGAGAGGTTTTAATCCACCCAGAAACGACTGCCTTCAGATCACGTTATCTCTTGAGGTTTTGGTTGCTACTTGAGCATCACATGAGATGACAAAACAGTACACGTCTATCCGCAACACAAATTGTTTTTGAAATTTAGTTCCTTTTTTTAAATTTACTGCCACCAATATATTTTTCTGTGTACTTCAAATGCGAATTTAAATATCTTTAAATTAGCATTTAAATTAGGAATGGTTCATTGAAGAAATATTCGTTTACAACAAAAGCAATATTAGTATAGGAGAAATTAAAGTTATAGCCTTTAAATTTTAAAATTACAATATTTCTCATTGTCATTTTTTAAAAAGATAAACATACCTTTAACGATAATATTAAGACAGTATTTATATAAAAAAAAGCATTTTCCAATGGATACTTGTATGTGCGTATATCTCTGGTTTGAGCCCAGTTTTTTGCTAAGACTTATTTCTAGAATTTGAAAAGCGGTAGAACAGCCGAAGTTGCATTTAAAACATGACGATAGCTTTGCACAGCGGTGTGGTGCTTATCTTTGTGAGGCGAAGTACCTACATAGATGTAATCTCCTGTCCAGTGTGCAAGGGAATCTTGATACAAAAAATTGCTCTCACATTACATATGGGTGATTCCATATCAGATTCGCAGTCGATGGTCCAAATTTCGATGAGATAGATTTTAATACCTTTTAACAAAAATAAATCATATTTGTATAGATATTTTTAATAAAAAAATATTATAAAACCGGCGAATTCGAATTTCTGGCTCTGGTTTTAAGCAACGATTATAGTAATCCTTTATCCACAGTATTCATTTTTGAGCTCAAAGCGCCAGTATAAGAAAAGTATTTGGAAATAAGGCAACAACAGTCAGGAGTGGTAGAAATTATAGCTATTTCGGAGATCACAACATCTCCTCATCAGATTTCTCTCATGACTCCACCGGTATGTGAACTCACAACCTTGAACTTGTCGGGCAAGGACATAGCCAATGGACCACACTCGGCTTGCAAACTGCTGTTGCTTTTTACCGCTTCCCTTATATCCTTTATTGTTTGGTAATCGTAATCTTTATCATCCAGATCAATTCCCATAAGCGACAAAATGGTTTTGACAAGTTGTTTTTCTTTCCCACAAAAGTTTTCTTATAGAATTTTCTATATTTTTATAAGTTTTTATTGAAATATAAAAATAAATAGTCGAAGCTTGTTTTGAAATTATTTTGAAATTCACGCTATGAACTATTTATCATAGTCTGTCTATCGTTTACCCGCAGTATGTGCCTCATTTTGCCTGCTGAGTATTCTCTGCTTTATTTCTGAGTTTGCTTTCATATTCCCTTATTTATTACATTTATAGATTAAATGATATTTATATTAAAGTGAAAGTTATATAAAGAAAAACAACGCGAGTTCCCCATTCAGCCTATGACTTAGGGTGTTTTTCCTTAAATTTAGTTTCTACCTCTACAAGTTACATATGCCGTGTGAAATATCCTTATTTTGGTATATACATATATAGACATTTTCAACAATTTTAAGACTTATCGCCATTGGATAAAACCACGTACTTTTTTTGCACAGCAGATTTTTTTTTATAACTCTAAAAAATATTTGATATTTGAGTCACTGCAGGGGCTAATTCGACTGAATTTTATATAGAGGACTGACTGCATTATGGTAAGATAAACGTAAAAATTCAACTAAACATGTTGTACTCGATTCATTTGAACTTATGAGACATCATTTTGGAAATCTTAAGAATTAAAGAAAGGTGTCATATAACGGAAACTCGCAAAATCCGAAAGTACTTTATCAAACTCAACCAAAAAGGCGATGCTCTTAATGATTACCTTATAAAGCAGTTATCTCAAATTTTGGAAATCAAACTATACGAATAATTTAGAATTTTTAAATATTCACATGATACTACCATTTTCTGAATATGCCATTTTCCTTCAACTTGGTACAATCGTTTAACTTGTTACTTATAAGGAGTGGTTCATTTAGAGCTATTTTGAGTTTTTAGTCATGGTATTTTGGAATGACATAGGCAGTATCCATAGGCAGAGCCTTTAGGCGCTTGAAAAGCTTAAAGGAGATCCGCTGTTTTGGATCAAAATGTTGTTCAACGATGAGCCATTTTTTTCTTAATCGCTATGTCAATAAACAAAATTTCCATATTTGGATTGAAGAACGAGAGTTCAAGTATTTCCATATTTCTTCACAAACTGTGATAACTGTTCTAGCTTTAGAAGACGATGGTTTGATCACTGAGGAACTCTAGCAATTAGGTAGAGTTACTCGGAATGAAAACTAGGGCTTTCCATTCGTCTATGAAGCAGAAGTTCCAGTACGAGTGATACATTATGAGCATGAATCGGAGACTTTACCTCTCCGACCATAATCAACAGCTCGCCCCAGTGCGGGGCGAAAACTAGGTATTTCCGTCTGCTCTTTTGCAAAGTAATGACGTGGATATATGGATCGGAAACTCGGACTCTCCGAAAATAAACAGCAGACGTTCCGCACGCGATACATGAAGACAAACTGGAGACTTAGCCTCGCCCGATACCCAACTTGTGGATACAATATATATATTAAGGTATTATTTCGCAGTCTTAGGCATGGGGAGTAATGAGGAGCGAAAACGAGGTCTTTCCGCCTGATGCGCTAGGCGTCGCAAATAATTTAGTGTAGATAGTGTAGATATATGTATAATTTTAAGTGACTTGTAACATATAAATATTTATACTTTTTAATATTTTCTTTTATAAACCTAAATATGTACTGTATCCGAACATTTTTAAGTCGCTAAACTGTAACAAATATAGATACATAAATAAACAAATGAGGTCGGTCGGAATGTAAATATTAATGCCACCGGTTATGGCGTCATTACATTGTGGCCTATTTCCTGCCTGACACTGAAGCTCAAAAACTCGACAGCATTTGGTTCCAACAAGACGGCGCAACTTTGTTCTGAGAAAAATTAAATAGATAATTTCGTGTTTCGGATATCTAAATCGTGTGATATCACACCTACAGGCTTTCCCCTTGGGGCTACATAAAGTCTAAAGTCTACATTGAGCAATCGACAAGGATTGAGAAAATGGAAGCAACATTACTCGACATGTCATAATGAACCCTCTTAGCCGCACTTATGGTGAGCATTTGGAAGAATTAGTATTTAAAAAATAAATGAAAGAATTGTTATTTTGTGCGATAATAAAGATTACACAATACTAAGTCTAAGACATGTATCTATCGATTTCAATTACGACATTGTCAAATAAAAATTACGAAAATGTATATGCAGGGGTAAATGTTGTTGAAGATATATTTCAATAATTACACAATGGTGCAAAATGGAAGTTAATGTATGCGTATTTGTTAGATCCAAAAGTGAGTGAGAGTTTTCACCTAACATAACAAATTTGTAAACGGATTTTTAGCCTATAGATTTGGTTTTTGGTTATTTTGATTTTTTTCAGGAACTTTCCAGAGTTCTGGTTTCTTACTGTTGTTGAAGTAGAGGATTTCGCTTTGATATTAATTTGTCTTGAAAATTTACGCTAGGTGGCGCTGTTGCACAATTTTTGCTTTTTTGTAAGATTTTCATTGAAAAAATGGGCGTAATAATAAGCATCCAAAATTACGAGATCTTCATTTAGTGAAGTCATCGTAATTTTATGAAAAACATGGCAAAGCACACTCCTTCTGGGTGCATTGGCTGCCAAAAGTTTAAGCAACTTAGTACATTTTCGAAAGTTCAAATTCCCAATATTTTGGTTCCACATATAGCGCATTATGCATTTTAAGTAAATAGCTAAGTAAATATTTTGCCCATTTTTTTGTTTGCCTTTGAAATCAAACCCATTTCCATGATTCAACTTATTGCTTGGCAATACATCGTCCGCTTACCGATTTACTCGTACCAATCGTTGGACAGACAGCTAAGCTAAGCTTGAAGTCGGCATCGCCCCCCAAAGTGTAAGATTAGTTCTTAAAACGTTTTATCTAATTTTGATTTTTTTTTTTGGTTAATCTTTCCCTGTCTGGCTGTGATTTTCTTTTGTTCTTTTTTGGATTTTTTTTTTTTTTTGGTTTCTTTGTGGTTTTACGTTGTGCCTTTTGCGTTTCTATTTTGTTATATACTTTGGTTTTTTTTCTAAGCGCATTTAGAGCACGTGCCACACGAAGTAAATTGATTTCGCCAGTAGGTGGAAATAAAATTAACTCTCGCCTCGCTTTAGCCAACAAAGCAACAATCACACACACACACACGCATGCCCATACATATATATATATGTACATATGTACGTACATATCAATCTTAGAAAAAAACATACTTATTTAAATTGCTATACAATATTTGTAGTTGCGCTCAGTACTGCCGCGATATCTCCATACAAAATAACGTAAAGTTGAATTGTTCGCCAACTGCCGCTTACTCGCCTCAGTGGAATTCGCTGGTAGCGCGGGCGGAGTCACCTACACCGTCAATGGATTTCAGTGCGGAAATGTAACTGCTTTACAGCAGTTCGAACAAAAAGCTTCGCTTTCAAAATTACATTCATTAAAATTGACGGTTAATTTTGATCGAGTTTGTTATGCGAGTATTTCCATTTGGTCTTTGGTCATTACAGCTGTCCGTCAAATCAGTCAAGTCCATGCCCCCTGGCTGCATTGGCAATATTATTACAGATTACTGATTTTCTCGGTTAAGTGTACGAGTAAGCGTTAAAATTGCCATTACTACAGTTTTGGATTTTTCGTTCTTTTTTTATTTTAATAGTCTTTTTTTTTTGTTTATTTTTTTTTTCAAACAATAAACTGTGGCTTTGAAAAAAAAAACATTTGTAATATCAGTCGTTAAGTTTTTATTTCATTTTAATAATCTCAATTAAATCAGTTCGCACTCAAATATATTATGTACATAGATACTTCATTGTTTTTACAGTAACTTCATAAAGATTAGTTTGGTGAATAAAAATGGTATTAAAACATTATTATACCGGTTGATACTCGCCTTCTATTTAATTTTCTATTGAACGGCATTAGAAAGCTTATCGATTTTTTTTTATGTAAAGCTAGAGGTGCCATTGCGAAAATAATAAAAGCAATTTTTGTTCCGATTCGTATCGAAATAAAAAAGTTGGTTGCATAAAAATTCGCCCACAAATAAATCAATCAATCTAACTACATATATCGAAATGAAATCGTGAAAGAATTTTGTTACATTGTCTAAAACAAAGAACGTAGATTACAAAGAAGTTGCATACTTCCTCCGGATATTCTAACAGAATATTTTAGCTTATTTCAACATTCCAGAACAAATTTGACGTTCACTGCCTGATATTAGAATCTGATTGGATCCATAACATTTCTCACCACAAGATAATTTCACTGATGCAACTTCCTTGTAATCTACGTTCTTTGGTCTAGAATTTCAATAAGTTCAGAAGCTGTGTTGAGAGTTGCAGTATCTTATAATGGTACACCTTATTAATGTTTTTGTGTAGTTCTAATGAAAAGTTTAAATATAATTTCTAAGAGGAAACTAGAAAAAAAACGGGAAACCTTAAAACTTTAGTAGTTCAGTTCGCTAAAAACTTTTAACAAAATCACTAGAGGAAATTCTATGGAATTAGAACACTGCTATTATAATTAAAAGGATTAAGGAAGTGATATATGTTGGAACGATTTTCCGCCATCTCTTGTCAAGTTTAAAGAAGATTCAGGATTTATTTAATTCTCTTTCAAGCAACCGTTTGATATTTTATACAAATTTGGTAAACGGCAAAACCGATTTAACATATTTAAATTTTTCAGAATGATATAAAGTTTTGAAAACAAAACATGATGTGAATGCATTTTTGTAAATTTTAACTTCAGTTGTGGTCTGAGCCTTTTATTGAAGCATTTGAAGGAAATATTTAAACTTTGCACAAAAATGCACCGAAAATGCAATCCTTCTTGGGGATTAATTACTTTCCTACAACGTTTAAGAATCTTCTCATAAGACTCTTCTCATAAGACTCTTGTCATAGAGGCATCTCTTATCAATATCAATTTAATTTTATGCTTTTTTGGAAATAATATGTATATATGTACCTGGCCCGTGCGCAGGGAATATTATGATTTTTGATAACGAATTCTTTTGACATGGTGTATGCAAAATTGACACTAAAGATAAACATCGATTGTAAAAAGCATTCGTTATCGACAAGTCTTGCTTTGTGAATGGAATTTATGGCGTTTGCCAATAAAAAATTGAAATAGTAATGGAAAGCAAATAATGAAAGACTTTTAATAGCAAAAAATTGCATATTTATTAAGTGTTGAGTCAAAAAAAAAAATAGCAAAAAATACCATAGTTATTGGCCATCAGTCAACAAACGGACTCTTCGAGGTACCCAAAAAAAAATTCATCCAAACCCTCTTGAACATCACTCTTGACATCCCGATGTATATTCAGGGAAGCTAAACCGTTCAGCCGATCTTCAGTCATAGTTGATCGAAGGTACGTCTTCAGACGACGTACCGTTGAGAATGAGCGTTTATTCGTCGCCGTAGTTACAGGCAAAACCGCCATTATTCGAAGAATTTGATGAACATTTGGAAAAGCTTCATTTTTGCCCTACCACACACACACTTTTAATTCGGAGCGTATTAAACATAAACTTTGCGGTGGCTATCTCGCCTGTGATAAAAATTCAAAAAATAACTCCGATTTCGGTCATATTAATTCGGCTCCGCCTCCAGATAGGATCCCAATTTCAGATTAATTCCTTTGCGCTGTATTTTCAGATGAAAATCAGCTGAATTTAAGAGGATTTTTCTCTGAGTCTACGAAAATTGCTGTTATCGCACTTATGAAAAACTGAAAAACTGCACGATTCTTTTAGGTCTGAGAGGAAAATGACTATACTCGTATAACGCCTGTACCAGAATCTTGAAAACCACTCAGGTATACGTTCAGTCTTAAGCGCTGTCAAGAAGAGAATGATACAAGTCGCAGCCTGTAGCTGCTTGCTTATGACGGACTGGGAGTGTAACTGCATTATTCCACTTTAGGTCCCTCCACATTATCAAAAATTCAGTCGGTAAAAACCCTTTGTCCGTTCGCTTGCTTGTATATCTTATTATTAAATTTAAAATAGTTTTGACGTAGTGTCGTCTTTATTATTATTTGTGATCTGTGCAGCCGTAACTTTATTTTTTGTATTTTACAGTAGTATTTTGTGCACCATCTCTGGTAGAGATATGGACGGATATAAGTCCTCTATGTCAAACGATAACAGTTTGCTGTCTTTCGTAAATTTTTTCTACACTGAAGATGGCACAACGCCGAAACCTGTTTGTCTCTAAATCAATCTTAACAAACGATGCCGCAAAATCATTCCTATATACGTAAACTTTTTATCCTGTCGGAAAAACAGAAGGCCAAAAAGAAACAATGAGCCCGTTTTAATTTAACCTAGCTGCAAAACAACGCTCCAACTCGGATAAAATTTCCTTTATTTGCAAAGGCAACCCTGTTAGCCTCTTTCATGAAAGTTGCGATTTGGAACGGAAAATAGTTGTGCCGGCAATTTTTAGGTTTATGTAGTTACGTAAGTATTTACAAATACTATGAAAATGGCCATGTATGTTCTTAGGACTAATTCACAATACCGCAGTCGTTGCTCTTCCCTACACTACATATCAGGCCGGATGTCATCAAGTTAGTGTTGTTGCTTTACATGCAATTCGTTATCCTACCTAGTGTTCTTTTGCAACTAGGTTACAAAGAAATGGGCCAATAAATAAAATATTTTTTTCGACGACGTTGTCGCAGAGTCGCAGAGAGAATTAAGCCTTTACGGTATTTTTAATAAGATACCAGAGTGATGTTGTTTTACGTTTCATAACCATTCGAAGGCAACTTTACTTCCAGAAAAGTGAAAGTCCTAGAGATAAAAAAAAATAATTAAGCTTGCTATGGCAGCTCAAAATTTATTGAAAGAAAAGTAAAACCAGCTAAAGTCAGTTCAGTTTGAAGTAGACAGATTTATAATATAATTACGCGTGTATTGATATTTTATGATATGGAAAATATTTCAAAAATATATAGACTAAAAACAACTGTTAACTGGAATTTACCAACTGAAAACGTCGCCGGAATTCTGAAGTTCTCAATTTCTTGTTTATTTTATAACAGTTATTACATAAGAATTTTTTCATCGATAAGATTTATTTACATATATCCCAACGTTTATTTGTTACGATAAAAACTACGTGATATGCCAGAGAAATATTTTTTCCTTTTCCCTACGTTTGGCGTTGACGTTGCCTGATTTTTGTTATGCAGGAGAAATTTTTGTTCAGTAGCTAATAAGAGTTATTTACCAACATTTGATTTTTTCTTTCGGTTATGTAAGAGCAATAATGTTATTTGTTTTTCCTTTACTAATAAAATTTGTTTTCCTATGTTTATTTGTTATGTTCCTTGATAACTGTTATATGTTCCTTGATAACTGTTATAAATTTATTCGTTGCCATTAACAGTTATTTACTTTTTTCTACGTTACCTAGTAACTGTCATGGTGGAGAAATTTTTTTTTTCCGTTGCTGATAAGAGTTTTTTTTACGTTTCCACATAACTGTTATGCAGGAGATAAATGTATATACAGTTTCCAATAAGAGCTATTTCCAAATGTTGATTTTATACGTTAGGTGATAACTCTTAGGCCGAACAATTTTTGCTTCCGTTGCCAACAAGAGTTATTTCACAAGGCAGACCGCTATAGCCAGGTGTGTAGCTTGTGTGGGGTTTAAATCTCGACCGGGGCATGTAGCATCACAAAAAACTATAGAAAAGTATTTTCTGATAGCGATCGCCACTCGGTAGGCATAGGCAAGCTTCCGGGTGTATTTCTGCCATGAAAAAACTTGTCACAAAAATAATCGGTCTATCATCAAGACGCAAACAACGAAATGGAGGAGAAGTTCGGCCAAACACAACTTTGCACTCTAAGCTAAGGGCATGCTATACATATGTAAGATTTTATAAGCTTCATATACTGCAATTAGGCTTGAACTCGTAGCTTTTGAAGTGATTCCTTCGCCAATTGGCAGGCAAAGACCACTAAATATTAAAACGATAATTAGCTCATAAATTACGAATATGGAATCCTAATTAATTACATCTAGCACAAAATGCCAATCACGCAAAAGTACAAACAATATGCAGAGTATAGCGCTTTTAGGTCGAATGCAAATGCATTATGTATTTGGGGCAACAAAAATTTCGCCAAGCAAAATTATGGTGCAACAGCAACACAACACTACTATCGTCAACTATCGCAAATGAGTGCGAATGGGTGAACAGCAAATGATGGGTGTGCAATTATAATGAATTATTAGTCTTTTAGAATTTTTATGAGGTTGAAGCCGTTTCAAAATTGAAATTTATGTGGTGTTGCTGTCGACATAAAGTACGCTTTATTGCCATTTAAATATGATAAATAAGCAAAATTGTTGTTTGTCACATGCACATACACATACTACCTACCTACATGTGAGCCTACTATGTATGAATTTTTGACATGCTGAAACAGCACTTTGTGTATAATTTACGAGCCATACGATCCGAACGCAATGCATCGACGCAGTTGAGACCACTAATTTCCACGACGCACTGCATCACAATACAACTTAAGCAGCAGCGGCAGCAGCAGCGAGTGCAAGAACCTACCAAAAGAATACCAAGCAACGGTAAAAAACATTAAGCAGCCAATCTATGTATGAACTTCTTTTTACTGCTCTGTTGCACTGGTGCGTCGTTGAGTTGTTAGTTGCTGTTGACGCTTCGCAAATTGAATTTTTCACTCAGTGCAACATCAATAGGAGCGGCTACTAAAAATGCATAGCATTCATTTTTAATTGGTGAAAAATAGCAAACATTTCATAGCCGTCACCACGCTAAGCATTCTAACCACAGGCATACATATACAAATTGTATACATAAATATGTATTTCAACGCAACTGCGCATGCGCCAACGTAGCCAAAGACACTCAACGCAGTGATGGACTGTACCTTATTTTATAAAACAAAAAGTGTACCTAATTTCCGGTTGATTGACTTAAAAATAGGTGATGTAAAAACCAAAGAAGTATACGAATTTTTATCGTTCTTTCGCGATTACTCCTTTCAGTTTAAATGTGAAATGACCTATTGGAATTGCACTCTATATGCAGAATACTATAGCATACATAACTCGATTTTATCATAAGACAGATATAATGATAATGACTACTTTTGAAAATATCAAATCAAAAAAATATGAATAACACAATTATATTATTTAAAAAATATATATGTGTATACGTATATATGTATAGTTAAATTTTCTTCCTCAATTTTTTAAAGCCATTAAGTATTTATTACGTTCTGGGCGGTCGCTCCTCGGCAGGCAATCCTCCATCTGTACTTCTCCCATGAACAAAACTTCTCACAAAAAACATTCGCCGTTCGGAGTCAGCGTAAAACTGTAGGTCCCTCAATTTGTGTTACAACATCAAGACGCACGCCACAAACTGTAGGAGAAGTTCGGCCAAAATCGCATAAGCGGTTATAGCGTCAATTAAATAAAAATAAAAAAAAATTATCCAAAGGGTGTTTTTTTTAGACATGTGGTTCTCAAGAAGGAATAAACGGATTCAATTTAATGTTAGAGCCAAGAATTTTGCTTTATTTTACAGATAAGTGTTCGCCATTATGTTTTAAAAATGATTTCTGGCAAGTGACCGCCGCGGCTGGCTCGAATAAATTCCAGCCTAGAGGCCCAATTTTCGTCCACATTTTGTAGCAATAGGAGCCGTATGTCAGCAAAAATGCGCCGACTGTTCTCTTCCAAGACGTTAATCGTCTTCGATACTCTGATCCACAGCAGCAATAGCGTCTTCGGTGCGCACTGTAGGGCGTTTCTGAGGATGTGCATTATTCACTAGCGTAAACGTAGTGCTAAAGCGATCCATGGCTGCTCGGATTACCGACTCTCTGGGCGATTATCTCGACCGAATATGGGACGCAGCGCGCGAACTGAATCGTTATTTCGGTAATAAATTTGGACGATTTATAAACATTGTTCCGAAGTAAGTCTGTTCATTATGAAATGGCAAACCAAATTGAGTATAAATCAAGTAACAGCTGTCAAAAAGACCAATTCCAAAAAAAGTATTGCCTCATTGAAAACCACACGTCGAAACAAACCACCCTTTTACAAAGACAACTTAACATTGCACAGAAATTTATTGTACCTAAATGGACCCCACCAAACAGAAAGCATATGTAAATTGGTACAAATTGAACTATTTCACCATCACCGATGCGATGTGACAGAGCTAACCACGATCGTAGGCGCATTTGACGTAAAAGCGTAAATGCGGAGGCAGTAAACGCTTAAGTGCGACCTCGAAGGGTTTTTTTTTTTGCTTTAACACCGGGCACGCATCGGGCCCACAGCAGCTTAGCAACCGCGGGCAAGACAAAAAAGTTTTTGTAAAACAAAGAAAAAGTAATCGCGGCATCAGTAGTGAGTGTACGTAGTTCTGTGGACGCTAAGTAAAATACAAATTCAGTTCGATTAGCATCGCTAAAGGATTAGCGCTGCTAATAAATTTTCAAGATTATGTTGGCCATTTAAGTATACTAGCTATGTATGTACATAAAAGTACAGCCGGCGGTGTTCCAAAGGCATGACAGAGTTGTTGTAGTTATCGCCCGTACTGATTGGTTGATACTCGTTGCTGACCAGAAACCTAAACACACTACCTTCGACATGTCGACGAACGAATGTGATACGCAATTGCTATGCTTTGCGAATGTGCCACTGCCATTTGACGCGCAACCAACCATTTGTGTTCCTTTGTAGCATGGTTGCCAATTTCGGACACTTTGCATGTAATACGAATATCCATTCGCTATTGCTGTCGATGTGAGCCGCCAAAGTGACACTGCCAGCATTGCGGTATGCAAGAATGTACAGCAATCTACGTCGTTAGACGAGGTGTCGCATGGTAATTACTCGAGATCCACACGCCGCATTCATGGAAATGCTAGGCAAGTTGGTTTGGTTGTACGCTTGGTGGAAAATGTGAATGGCCAGAGTGCAATGTGGGAGTTTTCTTGGTGATTATGTTGTTTAATTTAATTAAAGTTGTGGTTTTTTTTTACGTTTTCATAAAAAACTTTAAACAAAGCAAGTAATTAGTTTTCTAAGCTTGTGCGAAACTTTAATTGTTTGGCGCACATTTAACTAAAATGTTATACACTCAAAAAATGGCATGTTTTGTTTACGGTCACAATAGTCGTTCAATATTAAAAAATTATTAAAATCAAAAGTTAGCGTAATTTAAATTAATAACACTGTGCAACACCAACTTCTCACTTAGTACTAATGGTATTTTTCTTTAAAAGAAGATCGCACAAAAAACTTATAGTTGAGCACGTCACTTTTTTTATTTGCACATAACGGGTTAAGGGGTTTACAATGGGATAATAAAATATAGGTGCCCAACAGCAAAAAAAGAAAAAATAAGTAATTTGCAAAATGAATTTTATTGTATATTAACTGATTTTTTGTATATGATAGGCCGGAAGAGCAACACTGGAACAATTCCAATTTTTGGATTTTGATTTTAGATATATATTTTTTGGCTAAGTTTTCCAGCGTTTTTACTTCCATACGAAAAACATGTCGGACATCCGTTACATGGAGGGAAATGCCGGCCACTTTCAGCAAAAAGAGGGTAAAAAATCTATGGCAATTTTCAGTTACCCCAAGCTTACTTAGTATACTAAAATAATTTATTTATTTATTTATCGCGCTTTCGATACGATACTGGGGTTCAAGTACTCGATTCCAAAAAGAGCTAGTTTAAAAGTATCCAGTAAAAATGTCGGTATCGAATGGCAGAAGCATCAACAACTTATCGTACCATATCGAAATTCGTGTCTCTAAATACAACAGCTTCAAACACCAGTATATAAATTTTCCTTTGACAAAAGAAGAGTTGAGTTCACTTCGAGTTTTCAATGTGTTTGTAGCTAATTAAAGTTTAATAATGATGACAAGGTTAGCCCATTTATTTCAGAGCCCACATTGCGAACATTTCGTGGGCACACTTGGTACCTCCGCGAAATTCTAGTGGGCTTGTCAAATGTTGCAATGTTCCATAACCAAACTGGACGAAGCATTTTAAAATATGTACAAGCATTTCACTCAAATGTTACTTGATTTTTACTGCCCCTAGAGGCTGTCTTTCATGATTGTAAGCTTTAAAAAAGGATATTATCACAATAAAATTTAAATATATTAAAAATGCTTCAAATGTCGAATGCCTTCATCAAAGAACAAAGCAACCCTGTGGCTATAGGGCTGTCAATACAAAATAGGAATTGCAAGGTAACTTGGACGAAAATAAGTAATTTACATCGAGTTTTCTGCTTTAAGTGACGGCTGTAGTAGAAGTCGGATACTTAGTTTACCTCTTTTCATTATCTCGCCCATCTATCTCTTGAACATTGCCGATGTTAACGGTAACATTTCTCGTGGCATCAACCACCTTTCCCAATAAAGTTCTGACATTCCAACCATATGCTATCATATCATGGCGATTTTACCATATCGAAAAGACACTAATATCCCAGGTGAGCACTTAAGCAGCAGCACATATCAATAATTTTCTCCCAAAAGGTTTTTCGGAAGCTTCTCACAAGATAACTGAATCGCACGCAAGAGAATCACTCTTCCCACATTCATGTGGGTTGCGATCCAGAAGCTTCTTCCAAAGAAAGCTATTTCGGAGTAATTCTGGATTTCGCAAGTAGAGCATAAGACCTCCTCTTTTTCGCAACACAAATATGTAGGTATTTGGTAAAGCGTGGGGTCTATGATCAAGGGGTAGACCTATTTCGAATTACGCGTAAGTGGAATGGTGGAGCAGACTTTCATTCAATTCCATCATTACATTATTTCACGATTTTCTTCGTATTGAGCTTTGCAAGAAATGAATATGGGTAAGACCTAGAGTGGGGTATAACGAAAATTGCTAGTTCCAATAATTTAGACATGCCTTTCAACGTCCCTCATGACTTAATTTCAAGCACCCAAAAAAACGTTATCTCTATTGAAGAAAAACAATTTTTTTTTATAGGTTTTTTTCATTTTGAAGGAATCTTTACTCAATCGGGAGAAAATCACCCAATTTTAGGAAAAAATTACAACAAAAAAAATAACCTTTTTTAGGTTGTGTTGTTTTTTCATTGTAGTTTTTAAAAATCTGAAAGAATTTGAGAATACCGGGACGAACAAGAAGACGGTTTTTATTCTATGTACATAGGATTTTATTTTATTTATTTTAAAGAAGCCTTTACTCAACTGATAGAAAATAGCCGAATTTGAGGAAAAAATTGCAATAAAATCAGCAAGAGCAATTTTCTTAGATTGTGTTGTGTTTTCAGTGTAGTTTTTAAAAATCTGAAAGAATTTGAGAATACAACGACAATATACTTAAGCTAAAAAAATACTGAATGTTGCTTAAGCTCCTAACAGCTTTAAAAATAATTAATTTTTATTGCAAATTTTGATGTACTAAATTTAAGCTGGTCTTATTTGTTAAACAATAAATTTAATAAATATTAAATGTTGGAGTTATAAAATTAAGAAAAAGTTTGCTTAGGTCTCGAACACCACTGCATAAAAATCTCTATGTTTACTTAATACACTTAGATTTTTGTAAACTAATCCTACCTTTTTTGTGTGAACACATTTTGTCACTTTTAATTGGGTAACCTTGATACTCGAGGCAACACCGCCGCCACCACAATCACTCAAATACGTTCCTATGTATTTAGCTGCCAAGGGAGTTAGCAAACATTTCAGCCAAGAAAAGCAGCAGGCGATTTACAATGAAACAACACGGTCACAGCATTAAACAACAGCTACAGAATGTACATACATATATAGTAATATATATATGTATGTCTGTATATATATCTACAAATAGTATGAGCATCAAAAGCGTATTACAGCCACACGATCTCAAGGCCATTTATCAGCTTTGAATTGCAACGCAGTGCATTTGCCCAAGACAAGAGTTTGAAGGTAGCAATAAATGAAAGTTCTGCACAGAAAGATATGAGATGGAGTGGTGGTTGCTTACCCAATGTTTGTTTTGAGAATGAATTAAAATTAAAAAGAACTAAATAAGGTTTCTAAAACCTTTCTAAAATACATATTTGGTATATTTTAATATTTGTAAACTAACATGAAAAACAAATTTTTATTGCTGAACTGTAAAATGAAGGGTAAATAACAAAAATTCCAGTATTGTTTTTCAATATAATCTCCCTTCATTTCAATACACTTTTCACAGCATTTTACCTAACATTCATATATTTTTCTTTATTCTTTATTAAGTCTATGATTACAAAAAAACAAAACTTACAGACTAGACATACAGAAAAATTTAGTTATAAGTCAATTTTTAACTGATACATGTAAATTTCTAAAGTGTCTCTTTGAAATTACAAATTCATGCAGAGTATAGGTAAAAATTAAGAAAAAAAAAGACCTAAGACGGTTTATTAAGATGGCATACGACCACCTGAAATCAGCATCAAAAGAAATGAAGAACTAGGGACATTCACTCCATAATTGGTTTTGGACAAATCAAATTGCCAGAGATTCTTGTAAGAAACATTAAACTGAATTTTGCTTAGAAGCCTAGGACAATCAATAGTCCCAGAAATGATACCAGTGGCAAACGAACATGACAGTATAGCTCTTCTGCCCTCAAGGAATTTTAAGACAATCAATAGACATCGATATCGGTTAAATGGCAAAGGATCTGAAAAGTTCATTGATCGAAGTGCAAATTGAAGAAACATTTTTTCAACCCTCTCAAGACAATTGAAGGAGCCTATTTGATGTGGCCTCCAGATAAAAGCGGCATATTCAAGCACCGATCTAACAAAAGCGCAATACAATGTTTTTGAGAGTATACGGAATAGTGAACGCAGAACAGTTACGCCGTAGGAATGCTAACATCATATATGGCCGAGTCATGACATATTGTACATAATTAACGTGGCTAGTGAAATTTAACGTAGAATCAAAAATGCGGCTAAATTTTTAATTTCATCATTGAGTTTCAGGGCAGGGCAAGCAATACTATAGGAAGTAAGCAAAGTAGTTTTTAACTTAGCAAACCTCACATGGAAACATTAATTTATGTTTAATGTACATTTGTAGTCAAGGTTTATATAAGTAGAATACAAGAATACGAAAACTTTTGTCGTCAACATTTCAATTTAAAAAAATGTATTATGTTAACATGTTTTAATTTTTGTGTTTTTATTTTAAATAATTTGCCATTACATTTTTATTGAGACATTTAATTTAGAAAAATATCTCCGAAAAAGGGTTATGAAACTTCCAAGAATTTTTTTGTTTCGTTCAGTTGCACTTTGACTTGAAAGTTGGGCTGCTGAAACTCAATAGCAATTTTTTCCTTAACACGCGCCTGATTTTAATGATAATTTGGGTCTGGATATTTCGCAACTATTTAACTTTCTTTATAAAAAGTTTTAAGGTTCATGTTTTCCTTTCCAATTTAAATAAGAAAATTTCTTAAAAAGTAACCCACTTCAAGTCAACCTAACTTGAATAAAAATACAAAACAAACTATTTTTATTTAGTTAAGACAGCTTTACCAGTGTATATGGGTGATTTCATATCAGATTTACAGACGATGTTGCAAATTTCGATAAAATATTTTTTTACATACTTCTTATTAAAAATAAATTGGCACGTATTTTTTTATTTTACTTACAAAACTTTTTTTGGTGGGATTATAATTATTAAGATTTTTGATGAACTGCCTTTTTTCTCTGGCAGTTCCGTTTTACAACTCCAATAACTCGAGAATTGTACATTGTAGAAAAAAAAATTTTATAGTAAAATTTAGGTTTTTAATTCCAATAACCTTTACCTACTATAAACCTTTTTTTTACCTTTAGCTATTTACCATTCTTGATAAGCATTTTATATGATGCAAAAATTATGCACGAACCGATTCCAATACAATTTTCCCCTTCAAATTAATTGATGTTATTATATTTTTTGTTTGTTTGTTTACGCCTACTATTTTTCAAAAACGACGTCCAGTATGGGAGTTAGCGAAGATAGACATTTTTCGTTTGTCGTAGCCATGCTCATTGTTCTCCAAATGTTCCAAAACAGCTGACACACTATACATATTTCATAGTTGCGTCAAAACGGGCCTTTTTTCATACTTGAATCTTCGTGTAGCATTCTAACCAAAATTGTTTTTGCAAGTCCAGTCATAAGTACCGTATAATGATTTTTATACTGCATTCCCACTAAATTGAATTTTGAGATTTCGCGAAATCTTTCGAAATCCAGGAAGACTTTTCATACATTTTCATGATTTTAATTATTTGGATTTCAATCTGATTTCAGCGAAAGTGACGATTAAACCAGAAGTTGAATAACCACATGTCGAGGTATTGAAGGACGAGATTGACGAACGACCTTTGAGGATTCAGGAAAAATTAAATTAAGTGAGCAAATGTCAACGAAATCTACAGAAAGTGCAGTGGAAACACTTAGAAAAAGTTTTCAATATTCAATAACACAAAAAACACAAATTTTAGTATTAACATTTGATTTAAATAGTCAATTAAGCGTATTTTTTATTAATTTTATTAATTAATCAAGTACTTAAGGCCTGAGTAGCCAGTGTGCTTTATATGGTAGCTTTTAATATTTTATATTATTCTATCAATAAATAATAACAATAATAAGATAATAATAATAATAATAACAAACTTAACAAACAAATGCAACCTCAAAACAGAATTGAATGACAAGAAAACGAACAGCGATGCCAGACTAAAACGACAATATTGAAAAATAAACTTAATTAAAAGGTTGCGTCTTCAGGAGTATCTAAATGATGATTACCGCCGTGTTTCCCCTTACCCCAAGTTTCTAATCGACAGTTGAATTTTTTTCTCCATTCATATTTTTGAATGATTTTTTTCCTACTAATAAACCTATGTGCATAATTGTCGACTACCGCTGGTTGATGAAACTTATTTGGTATTGGCAAGTAGGTGGTCGGCCATTTGAGCTTTGTGGAACCCAATTTATTGTTAGAAATCCACAACATTATCTAAATCTCAATCTGATACACGGAATGCTGAAGGATTTTGCTGATTATCCTGTTGCAATTATTCAAAAATATGTCTTGATAGAAATATATACTAAAACAATTTACAATTGTTTTTATTTATATAATTATTTTTTGGCTTCATTTATTTAAATCGACAACAATTTTTGAGCTCAAGACCAGTTATAAGGAAAAGTATTTGAAAAAAAAAAACAAATTCTAACCATTAATCAAGTAGATTTCTGATAATCAACAAAAAAACCGAAAATTCATTGTAACAGCGGCAGCTGTCGTATTTGGATTGTATTGGTAGGATATAGGGAAAAAGGGTGAAAATCACGTCTACGTCTTCGGCTACGTCTTTGCCCAGCAACTCGAAGGAGTGGAGTCATGAAAAAATCCGAAATAACAGTTAAAATTTCTACTGTTCTGTCTGTTGTTATACTTTTTCCAAATATTTTTCCTTATAACTGACCTTGAGCTCAAAAATTATTGTTGATTGTTAAAATTTATTTAAGGCAGCAACCCTCTTATAAACTACTTTCAAAATAATTTTGTATAAACATAAACACGCCAGAGATATTTGGGTTCCAGTTGACTTATACTTAACTTCAATTTACACAATATTTTTAAACAGGTGGCCACCCCTCCAAAAAAAGTTTTCAAAGAAGATTTTTTGAAATCATCCACCCATGCTTTAAAATTTAATTTAACTTATTAGTTTGATTTACCCTTTTGGAGTTGCCACCTAATCTGTTTAAAAATTAAACTTTGTTAAACCTTTTTCGTGTGGTATTCAAAATACTGTCGTGTAAATTCACTCGTTGCGCACCATTATTGTAATACATATATCAGTTAACTGACACAACAGGTGGCAACATTTTCCAGATTAAGGATTTTAAAGTTCATCTCTTTTGAATATCATGCCGTTGTAATTTAGCTTAATAATTAAAAACCGCAAAAAAGTTCAAAAATGGACTTATAAAAAATAGTTAATATTCAGAAATTGCTAAATAAACGATTGGGTGTTATTCTCTGAAGTCTTCTGATGATAAACAGGGGTTTTTCGATTGAAAAATATTAATTTTTGAGGGTTATATACCATTTTTACGACAACCGGTTTTCACCCAAATAAAATACATCTGAGTCTTTGAGTGACCTCTAAATATTTTTTGATTTCACAACCTAAAAATAGAGGTATAGATTTTTTTCGATATATGTAGAACAATTTCAGCCGGTGAGAGCTTTAAAATTCCGAGTAATTTTTTTTTTTTTTTTTTTGGACCACAATAATCTTCAAATTCCGTACACACATTCGCCTCCTGAGGAACACAACGTAAACCGTTAGCTGTGAAATCACTTCAATATAGAGCTATCTAAATAGCCGCAAAAAGAAGTGGCTAACTGCCGTCCAAGCTATGTATGCTAAGCTTAGTCGACATTGGGGTGGTGAGCGTGGAGAGCGCAGACGTATTGCAATTAGCAAATCGCACACATTTTTTGTGTTCTTACATTTTTATTTATTTTTTGCTATTTTACTTACTATTTAGTTACCAGTCAATTGCATTCGATCATTTCCAATCCAATCTAATTTTGTTAAAGTCAAACCGTACCAGGCCGATCTAATGCACCGCCACCACCACCACTAACACCACCCAATGGACGACGTCAGTCAGAGCAGGAGGCGGGTCGTTCGCTGAATGCATGGCACTTCACTTCCAATCGCCATCGACGATATAAATCAATCATTTTGCAACTCATGCCACTGCCATTCAAGGCAGTTAGTTTGTCGTCCTCTCCACCACCACCACCCTGCGGCCGCCGACGATCTGGTGCTGCCGCTGCTGTTCAACTGAGTGGCAGTGTGGCGCTCGCCTTCAGCTTTCAATGGTAACGGAAGAAAACCAATAAACAAAAAAATTTAAAAAACAAAAAAAGAAAAATATTTATTAAAATAAAACGACAGCCTAGTGCATTAGAATGTGCGTGTGTATGTACTTCCATATACATATGTATGTTGATGATGTTGTGTGAGTGTGTGTCACCTTGAAACCTGCAAGAACGAATGTCGTGCAAGCACCGATTCGCTATGCGGCTATAAATCGTCCAGTACGCCAGTTTATAATTTGTTTCAACTTACAATTAGTTGTAGAATATGAAAACATTTGTCTTTGCCTTTCCAGCGATCTTACGCTACCTTCTCACGTCTCACTGCTGGGTAGATCGAGTTACAAACACATTTCCATATGATCATAAGCAATATTTTTAAATATTTAAGGCTGTGATTGGATATTCGGTTTCGCTAAGTGCTCATTTGTAAGGGTAAACCCTTGCCCTTTATCAAGCTGTGCAAATATTTTTTACAGTGCGAAAGATTGGTGCATCTCTTAAGAAATTTTTAAAAGTCCGTATAAAGCCGAACTTTAAATACCCGGCATTCGTATCATATCGTATGCAATAAATCCAGTTCTTATAATATACTGCACTTTGAAAACGTGAGCTGTACTTAATTATGCAATAAAACCACATAATAAAATACTCCTTTTAGTTTTGAAAATTCAAATGACTTTTAGTTATTTTGTATATAAGCTTTGGTTTTCCTAATCACCTAATTTAAATTATACAAAATTTTCTGTTCGAACGATATTTTTGCGTACAAATTGGCGACTCTCTTTCGGATTTGATACAACTACCGGCAGGGGTACCTCAAGGGTCGGTTATAGGTCCACTCCTATATATCATTTACTGTTCCGATATAGAAAAACTCATCAGTTGCAATTATTCTTTTTACGCAGACGATGTGGCAATATGGCACTCACATAAATTCGATCAGCAATCGGCGAACGAATTGCAATGTGCTTTAGATGTTATATATGATTATTTCTATAAATGGAAAATCAAAATTAACCCTGGTAAAACACAAGCAATCTTCTTCACTAGAAGAAGAAACCCCTGTTACCTTCCAATGTCCACTCTCCAAATCAATAGCTCTACAGTCACCTGGTCGGAGAACGTCCAATATCTAGGCGTAATCCTTGATCGTAAGTTAACTTTCAAAGACCACATTCAAAACATTTTAGGAAAAATTGATCTTGCCATAAGAATGCTATACCCGCTTATCAACAGAAAATCAAAACTTAGCGATGCTAACAAAATTATAATAGCCAAAGTAATTTTGCAATCCATGATTTTATATGGATGCCCAATCTGGGGAATCTGCGCCCAAAACCCATACAAACAAATTGCAAGTGCGTCAAAACAAAATTTAAAAAATGATGCTGAATCTACCCTGTCACTACTCTACAGATCGCCTTCATACTGACAACAAAATTGAACGTGTTTCAAATCAAATTTGTAAAATCAATGAAAAATTCAATAGACTCTGTAATCACTCAGAAAACCCTCTTATAAATTCATTAGCTTCCATACACTAATGTGTCCTTATTTATAAACACATATACTGTATTTTTGTGTAGTATATATATAAAGGTTTTTTTTTTTGTAAACTATTTTTTCCTTTAAACATCACTTTAACTTCTCTCCACAATTAATTATATGAAATTCTAAGTGCAATGTTATAGTTGTTAAGTTCATCGTAGCTGTATCTCTTTAAATATGTGATAACTATAAGTTTTTATGTACCTTTCATTTGATAAATAAATAAATAAATAAAAGAAGAAAAAAGTATATAAAAATTATTATGGTGTACCACAACATTTTCAAATTTGGATTTTAACGCATTTCTCTATATAATTAAATTCATCGTGCCAAATTTGAGTGAGTTTCTACATGACTTCATAAACTATCGAATATTTTGAATTTTTGTAATAAGAGAGATGCGTTTGTTTCCTTGAATCAAGCCGAATTCATGCCAGTTGGTGTTGAGCGTACAACAACAAAAATGTACAGTAACAAATTGTGCGCCCAATGACAGTGAGAATCGACAAGAATTTGATTTGTTGAACACATAGTTTTGACATTCAGTCCAAGAAGCGAATTCGCTGAGCTGCTTTCGCAACACCACCTTATATGAATTCGCCTTGACTGCAAAATTCCCATGTATTTTGTTTTTGCTTTTGCGTAAGAGTTGTCAAACTTTACATGCATGTTGGTTTTGCTCAAGGCGAATTCATGTAAGGTGGTATTACTAGAACAGCTGGTTTGATTATTTTTTCCATCTTTCGGCTTAAAATGTCAAATTTTAATTTGTATTTATATTCGGATTGTTCTCATTGGCTTGCGATATAAATTTTTTAAATCATTTTACAGTGACTCGACATACATCGATACATATACATTTTTTTGTTTTTGTACTACTGCTACTGCTTTATATAAATTTTCCTTGGTAAGGTGAATAAAAAAATCCAATCGGCTGCTATAGTAATACCACTTTATATGAATTCGCTTTGCCTATGGTAAGAAATTTTAGCTTGCGTGGTCACACCACAAACCAATCGGAACTAATCAGATCTTAATATCAATCAGTGAACGTCAAATTTGTTTTGGTATGGTATGAAATAAGCTAAAATATTATGTTGCCATATCCGGTTAAAGTATGCAACTTCTTAGTAATCTACGGTTTTTGGCCTTGGCATTCGCCTTGCCCCGAATTTTATAATTTTCGAAATTAGGCTTACTGAGGTGAAATATAAAAAGTGTATGAAGTTTTATAGAATTTGCTACAGTAGCTTCGGGTACATACTACCTATTAACTCTAAATTGGGTTGTGTCGAGCATATTTCCAAAATTTGTTTAACCGACGTCGTTCTCTCTCCACCTCTTTAAATGTCAGCAATTACCTTTTATAGTTACTAAAATATGGCATTTTATGATTTTTGTGAATTACCGTTACGAGATATGGTAGGGTTGAGAGTGGCTTTTCCCCGTCTCCAGCCCAATCCAGTGGATAAAATTTGAGCAAATTACTCCGAACGACAAATATTTTTTTAGAAGGTTTTTCGTACCAAAAATGGAAAGTAGGTGATTTGTGTGATGTTAGAAAATTGACATCCTATATAATAACGTAAGCTGCTAAATATTCTCTTTGGAATGAAATAAAACTTTTTACAAAAGTTTGCTAAGGATAGGTTCCAAATAGGTTCAATTCCAATTTTTGAGAATGTACATTTGTTCAAGTGTTTAGTTCTTGATCTAGGCTATATCTATAAGTATACTCGTACATAGCCGTATCAGTCTTACAAGTGCCATATCAATGAATCCGAGAGGTATGTGCCTTATTTTGTTTTTAAAAGTTGTCCTCAATATATAAATTTACGAAACTTTGTATTGAAGCTGTAGAAAATGTATAAACAAATTTACTAGTAGCATTTTTCGGCGGTTTTAGTTCCAAATGAAATTATTTGTGTGTGCGGTGTACGGTGATGGTGACAGAGAAAGAAAAATGTAATGTTTCCTTTACATTAATCATAGATATTTACGAAGAACTTGACTTTATTTCATCCTTCTAGTTGGAGTGAACTAGCACGAGAAAGGAAATAAGACACACACTGCGCTGTTATTGACCAAAATCAGTATATTTTTAGTATCTTAATATATGTCGCGTTGATAATACAAAGCCATTAGTTAAGAACCTATTAAAATTCATTTTTTAGTTGTTTAGCTTTTTAGTTATAGTACGTTCGCGTCCGTATGTTGCTTTTTGAAGGGA
Organism: Anomoia purmunda; assembly: GCA_951828415.1. Taxonomy (NCBI): domain Eukaryota; kingdom Metazoa; phylum Arthropoda; class Insecta; order Diptera; family Tephritidae; genus Anomoia; species Anomoia purmunda. Next base: position 24,651,081 of record OX639996.1, on the reverse strand, counting down.
AACTTCTTTAGCGGCAGTGATTTTTTACATCGCGTAAAGAAAGTCGCGTCAGAATAACGCATAACGAAAATCGCGTCATAATCGCTTTACTAATTTCTACCACTATATTTACTAATCTCAAGCGCTATTTTTTGTTTGGGGATTTTCTACGAGGAGAAAGCATCGAAAGTCCTGCCAAACACCGTCAGTGTGAGACTTGAACCCAACTAAAACTCCTGCCATCAAGTACTTCATCGGGAGTTGGTTTGAGCACTAAGCTCTACGTCGGTTACAGTCTGATCCAGTCCGTAGAAAGTTGCAGCATCATCTGTTCTTAGTATTGGCAGTAATCACTTTGCCATCTCAAACAACATACCCCTTACCAATGCATTTGTTGACAGACGGGATTCCGAGCCGCCCTATCGCTAACATGTACGATGTAAATATATGTATGAATATACAAATGATGTGCCATCTTATATACCTGCAGATTTTGTCTAGCTCTTTGGATACCACACAGTGTAGCAATCAGTAAATGATTAGTGAAGTCATCCACAAGGAGATTTGAGACCTTCTTTGCCACATCGTCGTTAAGTAGGTAATAGCAAATGTTGTTGTGTTAATTCATTTACACCGAACCAAATTATTGCGCAATTTTATAGATTTGTAATGGAGAATTGGTATACACACACATAACTGATAATTAATTAGTTTCCACATTATTAATTTTAACTACACATTAACTAACTGGCATAAATAAATACATATGTATGTACTCATGTACTTAAAAATATACTTTTATTTGCATTTTAATTGAATTTAACCAAACGAACCTATTTTAACGCTAGGTAATTAACAATTAAAGTGATATAAAATTTATTGTTAAAACCAATTTTATGCTTGGATAACAACCGTTTAAATAAGTGAATAAAATCTCAGTTTACTAACTATTGATCTTAGTAATGAACTAGTGGGCCTTGGACGTTGTGAGGTGTTTTGAGCTAGCTGAATATGTAGGTATTAAAATACGTGTAGTTAATTATTAAGATTTTTTGGACAGACACTGGAAGAAGTCTTCTGCATACGTTTCAAGCAGCTTACGACTTCTGGTAGCTCCCGGAAATCCGTTTAGAAGGGAGCCTAAAGTAAGAAGTTGAACCTGGTGAGGTTACTCCAACGTTTTCAGTTTAAAAACTCACCAGGGTGTGCAGCCTCTGTTTGCCGTTGGGTGCGGCTGCTAACGAGTGTCTGCTTTGGTACTCGCCGCGTAAAAAAATATTACCAATTGAAAGATTCAGCAAGCCTCGGATGAGACCCCCTTATTCTGAAGACGAACAAGAATACGATATAAGGATTAAGATTTGAGGACATGTATCTAGAATCTCCCGCAGAGATCATGAGCAAATAAATAAATAAAATCAGACCTTCAAACGTCTACTACAGCTGCGATGCAAAGGAGCCCAAATTCGGATTTGTAGTGGAAGTAAAACTACAGCCCCAGGAAGCACTGCCGTTCAGCCCATTCAACGAATGGTCTCTCCATACACAAAACATTAACTAACGGACTGAGGCTGATCGACTTCGCCGGCTCAAAACATGGTAGCATGTAAATAGTACCAGGTGGTTCAAACATAAAAAGATGTATCATGGCTATCTCCAGATGGAAAAACGCGAAACCAAATTTACCATGTTGTGGTAGATGAAAGGCATGTTTTCGTGCTAACATAACATATGAGGAATGCCGAGCCACTACGGAAAGGAAGAATTCCACCTACAGGGCATGTTGCGATCGGGCTCAAAGCCCGATGTGTGGGAGAGAAATCGGGAGTTGAAGAAGAAAGTGCGGCGAATATTTCGAGAGAAAAACAGAGAGATCGACATGCGCGAGCGGGAGCAGCTTGAGACGCGACCCAAAGGAAAAACGCCCGAAAATTATATCAGAAGGTACGGCGGTTTACAGAAGGTTTCAAAACCGGGGCAACACTTACAAGTACACTAAAAATATGTAGAGACCGCTTCTCGATGCTACTTGATGGCGGTGGCGGGGAAAACGTAGAAGATGAACCTCCAAGATGAAGTCGAAATCTAGTTAGCCGACTGGGCCGCAGATCAAACGACAATAGCGCGGCTGGAACACGATACCGATGGTGGTCGGCCTGCCTGCTGAGCTATTAAATTAGGCGGAGAGAAGCTGGTGAAGTACAAGCACCAGCTCATTTGGCTACTCAGTCCAAATTCGCTCTTGTTTAGAACATAGAACGTTCGTTAGATTTCGAGGCTGACATTATCACGTTGGCAGTTTGCTTCAGTCTTTCGGACAATAGAGATCCGATTCGATATTCGGCTCTCGTAGTTTATGGTTATTTTGATATCGTTTCAAAGTAACATTAGTGTATTTTTAAACAATATTTTAAAACTTCGTCACGCTTGTCTTTTGTTTTTCAGTCGCGCACGGTGTCGCGGTTTTTTGTTGAGATAACTTACGTTCACGCGTGAAAAGTTGTCGCACGTCTACGAGCCGTTTGAGCACTAATTACGTTTACAATTTTCTATGTGACAATGAATAATTGTATAGGTTTTTTGTGGCCTTTCACGAATCTCCTTTTTCGGTTTCCACCTTTCAGAGCATTTTTTTTTTACAATATTATGTGTTCTTTCCATTTAATTTCCAAAGTCCCGGAATGATTTTTCTCGCTTTCTGAGGTTTCAAACCAGCTGGGCATATTCAAAATCGAAGAATGACTTGCATCCCACCTGATTAACAATCTACGATATTTTAAGATTTAATTAAAGAAAATTTACCACTCTGCATACCAGTTTCTAACTAATTTAACTAATTTTCATTCTCATTCATTAATTGAGAGTTTAGCAGGTTTTATGTTAGAAAATGGCAATGCAAAGCTTATTGCGCCCTGTTCAAAACAGTTTCCCACATTAATGAGAACAATAAGTTTTATTGTTATATTCGCAAAAATTTAAAGTGTTTACTAAATTTTTTCCTAAATATTTGTCCTGCTTTTTTTATGTGTACATACACATATAAAAAAACCAAACCACAATAAAATTAAAAATAGCAAACAAACCTAATTATTGCTAAACAAAATTGTGGCTATTTCAATTTTGTTCATTTATTTCATTCCTTTGTTTATCATTTTATATTTATTTTATTTTTAACTACACTGACTCTCCCTCGATAGTTAATTTTACAATCACTTTTGCATTGCCATCTGAATGCCACTGCAAATTGCCACCGGCATTAGTTATACTATACTACGTTTCATTCGCAGCATTTAATATGCCACCCACTTACATAAGTTAAAAGCATAAATTATGCGCAGCATTTTAATTTTGCTTTTTTCGATGCTCGCAAAATAAAAAAAATAACAAAAAAATGGAAATAACATTAAATAATAATACCAAAAACCACAGCCGCCGACGGCTAAACTCCAACAAGGCAGTGACGCCAATAGCCGCCGTACGCCGTACACAGCAATGCTGGCCGACGCCGCTGTCGACTAACAATGACAACCGCAGCAATGTTAGCAACATTAGCACCAACAACAACATCAGCCATAACTAACAAACAATTGGCAACTATCAACCGCCAACTGCCAATTGCCAATTGCTAACTGCCGCGACTCTCATTGCAATGAAGCGGCGGACAACAAATGCAAATGACACCAACATGCTGCGAACGAAATTACCTTTTTGCAACATTGTGACCACATTGCTCAATGTGGTAATTGCATTTCGAGAATTGTTGAAATTTTTATTAGAATTTCATCTTGACATTTTTATTCCAATTCTTTTATTATTATCAATAAATGATTCTTATTTTATTTGTTTCAATACATAAATGAATAGATACAGATGCGGAGGTTTTCCGCCATACCACTGTCACCCTCCTGCCCTAATTTATACAAAAAACAACAACAAAACAAAAAAACTATGTACACTTTTAACCAATACGATATGAAGTCCGACAACAACATTTTTCTAATGTATGCAATTTTTCTTGCATTGGAATAATAATAATAATTGCCTGCAGTTATTGTCAACATTTGTGGGTGGGTGTCGGTGGTGCTTTGAGTATTTGCTTGCACTTTTGTACGAGTGCACACCCTGTAGGGAAAACTTGTACAAGTGAGACAAAATCTCTTCTTTTTTTTGCTAATGTGAAATATATATGATCACCATATTTCTTTCAAGTCGGTTCAAGGTTGTGGTAATTTTAGCAGAATCCCAATACCATCCCAATGATCGAAGATTATTGGCTACAAACTTATGCCGGCATTCCGTAACTTAGTCTCATCTCAAGTCACTAAATTTAATACTCTCACTTTGAGCCATTTTTTGTGACTTGTGACGATTTCGGTATTCAGTAAGCAACAGTCTCAAAAAATTTCACCAACGACTGTGGTGAAAAGCAGTAGACATAATCAGCTGATGGTAAGCTCAGCTAGAGATGCACAATCAGCCTCAATGAAAATGTGTTCATCGAGAGCACACAATATACTTTTTCAATTTTTTGTCAACGGCATTATTGTTCTTTAAAAATTAAAACAATGTTGTTATTGTAAAACTAACATTGTAATTAACCGTTTAAAGTTCATATTACTGCATTTTATGTAGATCGATTATTTAGAATATAAGTAAAACTTAGAACTATCAACAATCGATAGAACAATGCAGCTTCTCATCCATTTGCACATTCGACCAAAATGACAGAACAACGTACATAAGCAAATGTGAACAAATAGTTTTTTTTTTTACTATGCAATATGAATATAAAGTGTTAGTTTTTACATATTTAAGCAAAATATAGGGAACGATAAGTGACAGATCTAGTGCTACTTCATTTTCGCGTTTGTTCATGGCTTTCCTCAATTTCTTTGTTTTTTTACCTGCTCAGGACCAGCTGACAAATTAGTGGCTTTATTTTGAGACTAGACTTGAGACGGCTTACTGAATACCGAATAGTCTCAAAATCAATAGCATCACCGGAAAGTCTCAATTACTGACTAGAGACTGCTTACAAAATACCGGCATTGATGAAATCTTACAACATTCTCTTCTACATTTTCTCCTCATCCAGCAGGTAAGTTCAGATACACACAGGGTTAAAACAGGATGTGGAAAACCCGCTCACACACCTGGATTGAAGCGGTGACTCGCAGTGCGCTTTTTGGACGCAATGAAACGAATTAAACGAACAAGTTAGTGTTATTTAATTGGTAGAATCTCCTTTGTCTCATGCCGCCAATTATTTTATAACGCCGTCTGGTAATTCTATAGAAGGCGAAAGGGATTTGTTGTTATCACTATGAACTTGCTCTTATTTTCAACAAGGACGCTGGATGGCAAAGTAAAAGTCCGTATTTCAAAAAAGTGGCAGCGTTCTCTACAACATGGACGAATAATATCTGCGCATTCACTTCAATGGGACTTGAGACAAAGGCATAGAAAATCAATAGATAAGACAATGGGGAGACCGGTTCTGTACCATTCTGTACAAACTTAGGCATCGCTGATGCTCAAAATGCAATAGCCGAAGCTAAAGTCTGACCAGAAAGCCGTACTCTGGACGCCTTCTAATGCCACTCGAACACCATTTATGTAATGTCCTCCTGTATGGACTAAACTTTAGGAGCATAACGCGGTACTTTGCAAGTTGTTTTTGTGTAGATGCCAAGGAATAAGAAACTCATGCTCACGGGATTAAACAACCTCTGAACAGGATGGTTCGCTGAGATGTTATGGATGGCATTTTTGGAGATGCGTTCCGTACCTTAACGACTTCAGTTTCGTGAATACTGAAATCGGAGATTATCCACCAATTGTAATTGTAAAAGCTTCAGTAAAACCTGCATTCTCCAAACAAAATTACTTCCAAATTATTATAACAGATTAAAGTCCTCACATAAAAGTTGGAAGAATATCTCACACCATTACACAAAAATCAACCCCAAAGGAAAAAAACCTGACTATCCACTTTATTGCCACCCCGTCGAGATCACTAACTTCGTGAGACTTCGCATTGGTCACACTAAAATAACACATGAATACATACTCAACCAAAATTCTAAACCCATCTGTCTATTCTGTCAAATACAGCAAACAAGCGTAGAGCATATTCTCGTTAACTGCCCAACCATAGCAACGCATAGAATCAAGATCTTCAACAACTCTGACCCGCTACGCTTACTTGTGTCACCTTCCGCTGAAAATATCAACAAAATTAACGAATTTATCAAAGAAATCGGAATATTTAATAAAATCTAAAATACTATTTAAAAGTTAAAACAAAAAAAAAAAAGAATTTACCTAATAAAATTTATTTATACATTACTTGGACTTAAAATAGCTGAAAGCCTTGGTAGCTATAGCTTTTAAGTAGAAAAATAATTGTTATTATCTTTTTTACTTATAATAAAATAAAAAATAAAAATAAATAAATGAAAAAGTCCTAGCTAAGAAGACATGACCCGGACCCGCATTTGTAGTTTGAAACCCATTCATCTAACACTCCTTTTCATCTTGTTCGACTCTGTTCAAGCAACATGCTTCTCGATCTAACGTTAGGTGATTTCAACAACGGCAATGAATGGATTAGCTGATATAAGCAGCTAAGATTCAAAAGAGTAAACGATGAATTTGTATATTAATCCCTTTACACTTCCTTACTACAGAGATCCCGCGTAGTGTTCTTCGTTTTTCGTGACGTTGTCCGACCGACCAGATAAATTCAAAGGTGGCTTAGTCCCTGATCCCGATTATGGCTACAATCATTTGGGATTCCCAATGAGTATTAATGGTGGGCACACACATACATATGTATATGATCCGTACTTTTTGGAAATAAAAAGCTTTACAACTTCAGGATTTGTATCGAAAATTTGTTTAATTAATATATGTATGTATTGTTGACATAAAATATATAAATATGTGATATATAAAATTAGAATTGACTTGACCGCCAGCTTGTCGGGAAAAACAATTTAAATTATTTCCTGATCTCTGTACAAAGTTCATTATTTACTTGTACGGAGGAAGTATCAATCCTCAATCTTGACTTAGCTAAAAATGCAAAGAAAAAAAATTTAATTTCACGAGCAGTGCATTTACCTACGGGGCATATACCTACATATATACATATGTAAATATGTGTACAGGTATGCAATATGTAATTGCAAGTGTATGCGTGCATATTTTGCATGGAATGACAACCAACGACATGTTTGAGAAAATCTGGTCGGTGACTGTTACGTTTTGATTGATGTATTTTGACACGTCTACAGGCAGTCGCTAGCTGAAGTTTAATTCGAATCAATACTATTTTAAAATGCATATATGTAAATCACACACAAATCAAAAAGCGCAGCTGGTGGTTTGGCTTGGTGCTGGCTCTATTGGTGTGGTGCCATTTGCATTCCTTTCAAATATTAATTATGAAGGCGATATACAAACATATTTTGTTTTAGAAAACTTAATTAGTAATTACGAGTAATGCTGAAATACACGTACAATAGGTAAATGTAGGAATGGACATAATAAAACTCATAAAAACTTTCATTTTTATAGGGTGCCCTAATCAAAAATTTGCTGTTGTGTACTACAGTGCAATTGCCTGAGGTCAGAGAGGCTAGAGTTGCTTGCTGGATTTTTTTTCCATACTTATCCGGAACATGTATGTATACTCTAAGCTGCAATAAAAATATCACCACTTGCTCGAAAAATATCTGTGTTTAATGAATAATTTCTCTGGATCTGACATCCTAGGAAAAATCAGCAATAAGGCAACTAGTAGATATACTAGAACGAACACCTCTAACACAGGAATCTTATAAGAAAGAATTGTACACAATTTACTTAAGGAGCTGATGGATAAAATTAGAAGGAATCATGGAGCGCCAAAATTCAGCTGCAAAGAAAAAGACTGGAAGACTTCGACGGTAATACCTTGTACAGGAAAGGCGAACTGCAAATTAGCAAACTTAAAAAAACTACACACAGCATTTAAAACAGTAAAAAACTTAGGATAAATCCTGCGGACCAGCACGAATACAGATTACAGATTATCCGAGAGTCGAATAAGACATTTTTTCATAGCAGAAATACTATCGAAGGTTTACCATTGCCTGCCGAGGGGAGATCGGTATAAAAAAAAGCTTTTCTATCATTTTATTATTATATTATATTACTTGCCACGGCCGGGATTCGAACCCTGGTTATTCGGAGAATAGTACACACACGCTGCTCAACCGGCTCTGGCTGCTCTGATATCACTTTTTGTTGAGAAGCTCCTATTTCGGTGTAAGTCCACGGATGCAAACGTAGGCTGGCAAAGCCCGTTATAATACGCTGGCGGCGGGAGCCGTGCGTTTTCTTCTTTCATATCCTTTAGAAGGTGAACCACGAAGTGTGCCTTACGTAGCACAAAAAATCGGGAATGATTGCCGAGCTCAGGTCGGCCAAACAGTCTAGAAAGTACCTATTTAAGAATTGGTTTCGAGTCTTGGCCAGGACGGGATAGAGGTAAAGACAGTTTTCGATGCTCTTCACTTCTTCTTCGGCCCTGCAACTTCGACAGAAATCGGCAGTGTCCGGTTATTACCCCAACCATTAGTCTGAGAGCAGGTCGGTCAAGGCGAATCAGCATTTTGGATCGCTTTGAGTCAATCTTTGACAAAACTTGTCTGGTAATCCGACAGGTGTGTTCCATGGCCCACCTGCTATGCACTTCCTCGATGAATTTTGTCTTACTGTTGTTTACTAGAGGTTAGAAGCGTGCCCGCTTCTAGAGCAGAATTTGTCCGTTCCTTTTCTTGCCACCTTATCTGTGTTACTATTTTTTAAATCAAATATTAGTGTTTAATTAATGTCTCGTGTTATTACCATCTTCCTCGTCAGTATTTAATTTTTCGTCATCTAGTTACTTTCATTGTTGAAAGCCACGTTCACCTTGCTCGTCCGATTCAGAAGATAACTGCTTCACAAAATAATTCCCTTTGAAAGTCTGGGTCATTAAGCACTCCATTAAATTTAACTAACACCGTTTTTTTATATTTACTTTTGTGTAGATGCCTGCTTTTATTTTGCAGCACTAAGCCGGGGGAAATTCGGAGCGTAAAAACTAGTGGTGGCAATCTATGGATCGTTAGTTACTATAGCGACTATCGAATGTCTAGACTATCAAATTACGTGACTATCGCTACTATACATATATTCAGAGCTAATTACAATTAAATTATCTATGTATATTTTTCCAGATATCAAAAAAATCTTAATTTAGTTACATTTGTATATCTACTTTTTTATATTCTGACTTGATATTCGAATTCAGCGGAACATTTTATATTAAAATTTATATAGAACGTGGCAGGCCAGACAATTTTATAAATTATGTAAACTTGTGTAGTTAGAAAAAACCCAACAGATTTATAAAAATTTTTACTGCCTCCAAAAAATTGATCGTGTATAAACCTTTTTTTTTAATATTTTTTCAAAAACACCACCTGATATGATAAAATTATCTAGCATAAAAATATTTAAAAATTTGTCCCACGGAATCATAATAATGAGCCTGGAATGTGAATGGATTTATTTGCGATGAAATAATGAGGCAAATACCTCTAATGACATTTTATACATAAGTCTAAATCGGCCAAGTTTTGACTAAGTTATTCAGGTTTTTCACCAATCTTCCAAAAATATGAAAGCCAGCATTAAAAATCTCATTATGCTTCGGACGAATAAATATTTTTATGCAGATCTTTTGAGCTTAAACTGTTTTATGATCTGAGGTGATCAGGGGCGGCGAAATGTCCTGATCCCGGGTGGGTAGTGTTGCAAGTGGTAAGAGTATACCAGGTGAAGGAAATGGGTCGTCGATCAATTAAGAAAATCAACGGGTTTCGGGAAAAAAATTTATTGTTCTTCGTATAATAAGTTCATTGCTCATAAATAATACATGGAAATAATTATTTGGAAAATTTTTCATTTCTACAGTGAAGAAACAGCCATTGGTTTAAAGTTCCAAGAAATTAAATCATTCATAAGGATTTATAGATCTAATTTGTCAACTGCATCCTAGACTTTTATGAATCTTCGCTGATTCAGTGTCAAATCTACTTGTGAGGGAGTAATATTCTTTGGAAATAGTCCTCAGGTGTTGTAAATGTATGATTTTTTAACATTGCTGTCATTTACTCGTTTGGAAATTTTACATGGCAAAACAGGTTCTTCAATTTCGAATTATTTAGTATACTTTACACTATGTAGCCAAATTGACTGAAACTTAGAGTCACTGGAAGCCTCAGGTGTATAGGTAATAGCTTCTATTTTCCTAAACGAATCAACTGCGCAGTGCTCCGACTTTTGAAGATCTTTGTGGAGCATTTCGATTCGATCAAAAATTTCAATCACCACAATCAGCATAAACACGAATAAAAATTACTCCATGCGCTCTCAATTTTTTTTCTGCTCGAATTTCCAGGTGGATAGTTATCCACTATGGGAAATTTCAGATGGGTAGTAATACCCACCATTCCCTCGTCTTCCGCCGCCCCTGGAGGTGATATTTAAAAAAAAACTATATTTGTTTCTAAACAAACTAGATTTCGAAAGGTAATTTCAAATCGGTTCAGCTCACGTAGCTTTCATGTAGCTTTCTTTTGCATTTCACACATTTAAAATTCAAACCAAATTCATCTTTTTATTTAAAATCAAAAAAATCAACAGCAAATTATAATCAACGGCTTCGTTAATGTCGTTGAAAAAAATTTAAAAATTTAAAAGAATTCGAAATCATTCATATTACATCGTTTTTATATTATAAATAGTAAAAAAAAAATACCCGATAGTATTTTGATAAAATATACCCTATGTTATGCCTGAGGTTGATGTCCTGGCCATCAGTTAAAGTCCCCGTTAAGTAGTTACGCAGTTTACGGTATTCAAACGGGCAGAGAGAGAAACAAACAGACAACGATTCTAAAAATGGTAAATTTTTTTAAATGTATAAATTTTTGTCTATGTACAGTTACAGTTTTCTACAGTTTTAGTATGGTAGATGTAGAAGCAGTTAGAAAATAAATTAAGCTTTCGAGCTATAGGAGATATTTTGGATCGATTACTTCAAAATAGTTAAACCGACAATCGAGGAAATAATGATTATAAAAAACAAAATATGAATTAGCTTCGTTATCGTAACTAGTCCGAAGATCTCAACATTAATAACAATTTGATTAACTAGCACCCAACAAATCAATTCAACACGAAACCCTCATTCCCACAATGGAACCATTAATATAAATTTATGAACTTCTTTTTGTCACATAATACTTCATATACAGTTGAATACAATCACTTCATGGCCAAATAACGTCTTCATTATCTAGCCAATAGCGATTGGAGTTGAAGTAATAAAAATTCCCAATTATGTGAAGTTTCGTCCAATTTTCAGCTTTTTCGGCATCACTACCATTTGTGGATGCTAATAACTACGCGGACTAAATTCAAAACGTTTCATTCGGCTCATAACTTCATTCACAACAGCAACGGTCTTTCAAGATGATAGTACCAAATGCCAAACTTGGATTTATTACTCTGCTACTGCAGTTTAAACTGAAATTCACACAAAGACGATACTTTCGACGGCGCAGTAGATGAAAATGAAATTCCTTTTTAGCGGCGCTAAACAATTTTATCGTACATACATATATGTAGCTACAGACAGATATATGTACATCGCTGAGTTAGCGTACTCCAAAAAACACCAAAAACAAATTGTAGAAGTGCACAAATTTGTAACATTATTATAAAATTAACACCTGCAACTTGGTTCGCATCATTTAAGGTAAACAAGTCGACTTTTACTGTTGGTCGGTCAATATATTACGAGTATTGGATAGTCGTTGCTTAAGTTAAGCAGCTTGGTAACCAACAGTCAGCAACCACCAGCCGTTTGCAACCAGAAGTGCTTACAACAATGGGACATCTGTTGCTTGCTTCGCACCTTTCAGCTAGTTGCCTATATGTAGATATGTAGATATGTACTCGTACTCGTATCTCTCAACTAAAGCATTTTGTTAGCTGTGCGCTGTTTGGTTTATTAGCTGATCGGTTGGAGTTGCGCATGCGCGGCAATTGATTTTCTCACGCTCCTCATACACAGGATTTGGTGTATATGTTACATCTAGGCAAGTGCACGCGATTTGCTTACATGCGCACGCTTGCAAATACGTCATTCCGCGCGCCTCATAAGACCATCAACAGTATTGAATTCATACCCGCCACACCATTGAAGAATTTTATTGTGTACTTCGAAGAACTGAGGATAGCGCCCTTACGTCTACATTTCGAGGTATGAATACTGAAAAAAATATGTGTAACTAAATTCTTGAATCAATTTAACCCTACTTCTTTAGTAAAAAACGAACCTTATTTCTTTGATAGGGTAAAAAATTACACTTTAAATAAGAGCCCTCTAATTTCTTTTTATATATTTTTTTTTTCTTTTATTGTACAGTTGCTGCCTATGATAGAACACTCAAAATGGTTTGGGCAAAAGGAATTATTGCGTAAGTGACAAAAATTGCCATATTTATTTCCATTTATTTTATATAGGCATATTTGATTACTTAAAATAAACAAAAAATAAAATAACTTCAAATATAACCCCATAAGGAAGTAAGGTTAAATATTTGTGTTAAAAACATTCACTTTAACATACTATAAAATTTGACTAAATGCTGAAATTAATGGAAGCGTCTACTAATTCAGTCAGAAGATTTTTCATTCAAAAGATTTTGATGGCGGAAATGCACCTAGAAAGACATTGAAGGACGTGGGACAAACGATGATAAAATATATGTACTATATGTATATTATTTGAAGTTTAATTTCCAAGCAAGTGGCCACCATAGCCGGGCCGCTTAATTTGTGGTACAAGACGGACACCATAAATTGTGGGAGAAGTTCGACTAAATTTCGAGCTTATATAATATTATATTTTATCTCAATCACAACCCCTTGTATTTTTAGAATTATATCATGATTTTACGATATTTGTATGATTTAGTTTTTTTTTTTTTTTGTTTATTTTTTTGCTGCACTGTAATGAGCGTATTAAGGTCAAGAAGTTGCTGGCCAGAACCATCAAATAAAATGTATATCTCAAACCGCTATTATTATTTTTCAATACAATCTCCCATCATTTCAATACTCTTTTCGCAGCGCTTTAGTAACATTTTTATATCCTTATCAAAATAATCTGAATTTTTGGTGAGGGTTAAATGTTTTTCTCGCAAGTCGGGTTTAATTTTGAGAATAAATAATAGTCGCTTAGGGGCAAGTTTGTGCTTAATATGGGATGGTAAAGCGCAGTAAAATCGCAACACTCTTCGCGATCGTAAAATATATCGTTCATCTCGTTAAATATATCAAGGAAGCATACTAATCGCCATTACTGTTGTACTGCGACCTTTAGAATCCATCAGTTATATTTATTTGGAATCCCAAAGGATTGTAGCTATAACCTTTTTCAACGATTGAGTCACCTTTCCTTCCTTTTATGGTCGCAGTGTTCTCGGACGGCCCCTCATCATTATAAAGAATCAGAAAAAGACCCAAATGCTCATGTAGGATTCTAAGTAAGTGCACACAATAAGTGCTAAGCAGTCATAACTGCAAATTTTTTAGTTTTTTTCCGTCTGACTTACAGAACTGCCCACAAATTATGTAGATATTTTTATCCGGAATGAGCTCTGGTGATTGATTACCTTCCTAAATGGTATTGTTGCGCCCATTCGTTTGCGACGAAAAACGGAAGAATCAAGGCGAATTCATATCAGGTGGTGTTGAACTACCAAAAACACAAAGTTTTGACATTACGTCCAGCAAGCGAATCCACTCAGCTGTTTTCTCAACACCACCTTATAGTTATGAATTCACCTTCGCGGCAAATCGTCCCACTGCAATAAAAATAACCAAAATTTGTTTGACGCCAATGCAAAATTATAAAATCATGTTGCAATTTTGTGTCATATTTTGTCGTAAAAATATGGCCTACTGAAAACCGGTCCTAACCCTACAGTTCCCTTTTATATTTTTCAGAAAAAAATGTTGTTCAAGGATCGGATCTGTTGAAGAGTTGGAATAGTGTAGATTTTTCGCCTCAACCAGTAAATTAATCTCCTTTGACAGAAAATTCACTGTTAGATGCACAGATCGAAACAGTTGGACTAATGTAGCTCTACCCTTGGACCACAGATTTGAACATTGGCGCACATATGGATATAAAGTAAATGAGGGAAAGGGTGCAGATAGATTCTAACAATCTCAACCTGCATCAACATAAAGCTTGAGAAAGGTATTAAGTCGGAGCTGGTTAAACGTTGAGTTCCTTCGCCGCTGCGTTACAGCAATCGAGGAAAATATCATACGTCACTCTGTTGGGGCCGGTTTCTTTTTGAGGTTTCTAGCATATTCAAATTTCTAAGTTATTTGGGGCTAATATTCGTTCAATTTTCAAGCTATCGACTCCTTTAAAAATTAGAGTGAAATGGCCTGAATATACATATGTAAGTATTAAATAAATATTTGAAATTGGGGGCAAATATAAAACATTTAAAAATTGTTCTTTGCGGATATCTGTTTTGTTATTTGAAACTTATTAATGTAGATTTTTTTTTCAATTTTACCATGTATCATTAAAAGCAAACCAGCTACCTCATTTAAAAATTAAAAATAAAAATAATGCAAAGAAAAGAAACAAATTAATAACAAAATTTAAAAATTACGCCTTTATTTTTTTTTTATTTTTTTATTTAAGCGATCTTCCCTTTGTAACTACATCGAGTGCCAAACATATTAACGGTTTTTTTTATTTTCAAAGCATTATGCGTTCATTTATCACTAAATAGTTTTTTATTAATTTAGAGACAAAAACATTGGAACAAAAAACTGACCGGGAAGTAAAAAAAAAGCAATTTCAAATGTTCGCATATTACCTTGGGCAACTCTAATGTGTGTACATAATTTTGTCTACAGTCTTAAAAAGTTCGCAAGTGTCACGCGACAGCAGGTGACATGCAACATGATTTATAGTTGTGAAAGCTTTCGTTTTGTAAGTTTCTTGAGATACTTATTTGAAACGTACTGAAAATTTATTATGACACCCTTCTCTCATTTCATTTTAACATCAAAAAATTGAAATATCGTTGCGAATACTTAACTTAACTGGGGTGCTTTCTGAGTTCAGAGGGCGCTTAGCAGATCTGTATATATTTTTTTTTTTTGATGATATAACAGGGTGAAATGAGAGCTAGGGATGGGCATCGTCTGTGTAAGCATTACAATTTATTTTTTTTGTAATTTGAGGTGAGGGAGAAAAGTTTGAAAAAAAAAAAATCAGTTAGTTAAATCGAAGCCAAACACTTGGCTGAGGGTGATTGAAACCGACAACCCCGACGCCTAACGCGGTATATTACCAAAATCAGCATTTTTTAAATGCCCTAGAACGTTATATACAGAATTGTAATTCCCAAGCAGTTGCTCTCCGGGTGACCATCCAATATCTACACATGCATGTGTGACGATCTAAGTATTGTAAAACAAAAATACCAGTATATCTGGCGCATCTGGTTTGTGAGTACAAAAATAATCTTAATTTAACCAAACAACTTAAATTGGCATTAGCTTTTAACATGCCCAAATTTAAAAGAAATATATGTTTAAATAAAACAATTCAAATAATGTAAATAAGCAGGTTTCTCGGTCACACATAGCAAATCGGCTACTTAATCTGAAAACTGTGCTGCCTTTTTCAAAAATTTTTTATACATAAAATATGTATAGAATTTAGTAAAATATGTACAAATAGTAGTTGAAATATAAGTTATTTAAGCAAAACCAATAGAGGGCAACAACAACAACAGTACATCGCGCGGTACGCTTTTGACTAAAAACAAGCAGTGGAATGGATATTCACGAATGCACATAGATTTCGAAAAAACTGTTTTCATACCACGAAAACATCTTACTCGATTTATCCCCGTTGAGTTTTTACGTTATAAGTCTTACGCCAAAGAAGCTAAGAACATAAAACTTGAAAATTATTTCACTTATAATAGATAAAAAGTCAACTAGTTTTCCAGATATAGGTAGGTAGGTTGGAGTGGCAGCCGCCTACAGCGGCTCACTTAGGCCAATATTAGGGGGCCCATTGTGTTACCACAAGGAAAAAATCCCAACCTTTCAGCATGTTTCCCTATCAGACAGTGCCCTGTTAGAGCCCCGATGACGTTGGAAATGTTTTCCCTACTTAGAGAGAGAACGCTGCGCGACCGTTTCTGGTCCCATTTAGGCCACATCTGCCTTGAGGTTCGACAGGTCGTATTATGCCTCCATCTATTGTCAGCTTGCTTATATGTACAATCTCTGAGTAGCAGTTTGCAAGTGGCAAACGGCATACCAATGCGTTATTTATCTTGAAGAATCTGCTTGGTCGTACCTTGTCTTGCAAGTTCGTCTGCCATGCAGTTTCCCTCTATGTCCCGGTGACCGGGGACCCAAATGAGATACAGTCTGTTCTGCTTGGCCATCTCCTGCAGAGATAGGCGGCAGTCCAGATATATGATTTTTTAAAAACTATTTCACAGCTTAAGCCGCAAAATTTTGTGAGCTTTTTACTTACTTACTATTTTAATCATAAAACGTTCACTAACAAATGCTTCAATTTTGGTGCATTATAATATATAGCAACCATAACACTGATTGTTCAGATATGAGGTTTTACTTTAAAACAATTTATTTTATTGTATTTTATATAATATGAGAATAAATACCATTCTGAAATTGAATATTTTCACGAAATCACAGTAATGAAATAAATTTACATTTATTTATTTAAGAAAGGTATGGACGCTTCGAAGACAGTCTACAATGTGCATAGCACCGTGCTACAGTGATTCTACACTTTTCAAGTGACATAGTGCAGGTTAATGGTCTGGTTAAGTACGTCAATAAACGGTGTTTGAAAAACTTCTTACACCCAAAAATTTTTGATTTATTGTTAAAAAAAAAACTGAGTTTTCGTGTAGAGCATTTGGAAATTTCTAATTTGACATCTATTGAACCGATTTACAATTTTCAAACGGCATTGGAAAGGTTAATGATTCCACTTTTATAATATATAAATTGTTATACAAAATTAAACAAGATTTTTCGACCAGAATCAAAACATGTTGCTATTTTTTTCACTTTTCCAAATATTCAAATGTATATAATTTTTCAGCCTGATTTTTTATTAAATGATCAATTTTTTTTGAGCTCAAGGCCAGTATAAGGAAAAGTATATTGGAAAAAAGACAACAACAGTCAAGAGTGGTAGAAATTGTTGGTATTTCGGAGATCACCACATCTCCTCATCAGATTTCTTTCATGACTCCATCGGCACTCGAACCCACAACCTACGACTTGCTGGGCAAGGACATAGCCAATGGACCACACTCGGCTTGTAAGCTGCTGTTACTTTTTACTTTTCCTTACATCCTACCAACATAATTCAAGTACGACAGTCTGTCGCTATTAAGTGAATGTGTGGTTTTTTAATTGTTGTTGGGTAACACAAAATCTTTTTTTAGTTTAATTATTATTGTTAGAATTTTTGTTACGTTTGGCGTGCTCATCCATTTCAAATATTCGTATGTAATGTCAATTCAATTTCTCGGTCACTATCCACAATTCTAAAGTATGAATATTTTTGAACTCTAGTCGATTGCGAAGAGAAAGAGTGGTCATTCATCTAAATCTTTTGGAAATTAATGAAGTTAGAAACTTTTGATAAAAAGGAAAATAAATAAATAACATCACTTTAAGGAATGCCTGCACAAGAACTCTGAAAGTTCTTTTGATTCTGAGTGTATAACTATCTACCGAAGTAGGTAATTAATTTTTGTGAAAACATAGCTTTCGTGACTAGTGAATGGGTAGATGCTGCCTAATTGACAAAGAAAGAACTAATGGTCCGCGGAAGGCGCAATCTTGAATTCTATCATTCTTGCTTTTAACTAACATTAATTTAGCTTTCAATTAAAAATATAATAAAATAAATAAAAATGTTAACATAAAAATTAAACAAAATTGCCCATATCTCCAAATTATCATATTCAACATAAGCAACTTATCCATACGAACACTGTACGATTTTGTATCTACGACGACTGTTGGATGAGGTCACACTAGCTGTGTGCACGAATGCGGAACTCGCTGCGCACGCGCACAGGTACGTACTATGTTCTAGTTTGATTTGTGTAGCTGATAAGCTCAGCAGATGTCCGTTTTAGTGCATACGAGTAGTAGTAGCAGTGTCCATTGATATAAATCTACATATCAACATTACATCGAAGGACAAATTTCTGATAAGGTCTTTATCGATATTGCCAATATATTTAGATCGTCACATACGTAAGTAAGTAGACTTGTAGACCAATAAATGTTAGTTGTGTAACGCATATTCTTAAAATTTACCATTTATTACAAGTTTTTCATTTTTGGACAGTTTTTTCTTTAAAAGCGAATGCTGTCAAATTCTGAGAAATAATGTTACTCGATAACTTTTACTGGAGTTTTATATGAACAATTGGGAGTGTTCATATTCAATTTTTCAAATGGGGGAATAATTTTATGCCTCAAATCTGGAGTAGGTGTTATTCGGAATGATAGTCGGTGTGAAGTTCAATCGATTAGCAGAAAAATTATTACCTAATTAGCCGCTGTATCCACAATACCCTTTTTCCCCCTACTTCCCAGAAACATGTTTCTTACAAAACAATTTTGGTACTAAATGGCACTAAAAAATGCAAATAAAATTATAATTTTCACTTAGTGGCATTTTTATATGGCTTATTCCTGAATGATTCCAAAGCAAATTTCTGAATTCCGCCCCTGGTATTGCCTTATTTGGGGTAAAGCAGTTTAAGAGCCACCACTAATAAAAAAAAAACGGTTTGATGTAGCTTATGTTTGCACCTTCCTCTCAAAATGAAATGTCATTTCGGTCTATCATTTTCCCTTACTTTGCAAGTTTTTGGGATACAAGAAAGCAACAGCTTTGACATTTTTCAACAATTTTCGATAACTTAGAATACAAAAACAAGACGAATGCCTAGTACGGACTTACTACATGTCAGCAAAAAAAAATTAAGAGATGCTGGCAGGGGATATGTACTGCTTTGGAGTTTTCTATACAACATTGACCATTGACCGTAAACATGAAGATTTTAATGCTCTAAATCTATTCCCGTTGGCCGATTTTATTCATCGCGTCTAGATTTTGTGTTACGATTTTTTTTTTAATGTTTGATATTGATGTTTGATATTTTTGTGTAAACATTATAAATAATGTAAAATGAGTTTTAGCGAGTAGTAAAAGAAAGAAGGACATGGTCGTGATTTTTATGATAGTACATATGCGCTTGTGCAGTTTTCGCTGTGACTTTACAATAGTTAGCTGAGAATTTCACTTTTAATTGTTTACATTCTATATCAAATATTTTGGTAAGTTTTGCATAAAACTCAATTGTAGGTATTTAATTAGTGTATTTTATCTGTAGTTTATATACATATTTTTCTCAAAGCAAAGTCAATAAATATATAATAGAAATTTTAAAATGATTCTCAAATAACTTTTATTTAATTGAATGCCGCAAACCAACGCGAATTCATATAGTACATAAATAAGGTGGAGTTGCTATAACTCCTCATTTCATTTTTTTTATTCGAATCAGCATCAAGTAAGGATTGTCAAATTGACACATTTTGCTGATATTCTGGCTGTTTTCGTTGTAATGGGAACTGATTTTTTATACTTTCTGATAGAATTAATGAAGTGACCAAGGCGAATTTATAGAAGGTGATGGCATAAGAGCAGCTGATTTGATTTTTTTTTTATTCACCTACTACATGTATTTTGTTTTTGCTTTTGCGTATGAGCTTTCAAAAGCCGTAAAACCAAAAACAAAACGTATGTAAATTTTGGCAACTCTTAAGCTGAAGCAAAAACAAAATACATAGGAATTTTGTAGTTGTAACACCACCTTATATGAATTCGCCTTGCCACGAACTTGTAAGAATTCTGCAAACAGGTTTTGCGACATTTGCGACGAAATTATTCTGAAAACTGAAAAACACAACTAAAAAATATAACAGATATTAACGAAGAAGATAACGCACCCACGACAGTTGATTCTACCATGTTGGAACGACCCGAATTTGTATCCGGCCAAGGACTGTCACTTGAGCAGTATTCCACAAAATTATATGGGGAAATATTTTATGATAACAACCACAGATCTTGTCAAGAAAGTTAGCAGTTTTATTTTGGATTTCCTATTGATGAAAGGGATACAAATATGATGTACATACTAGTTGCTCAAAAACGTTGAGAGTTTGACTTCAAGGTAGGCACAATCTATGATTTGTAGTGAACCTCAAAATCATGGAAACGATTGCTTCTGTTGCAGGACAACAGGACGAGGATTCTCGAAAAAAAAAATTATATATCTGAACATCGCATCTGCAAAAAGACTAGTTCCTCATGAAGCAGGCATTTCATCTCAAGTACCCCCAAAAAAATAAAGAGAAGATGAATAATTAAAATACATACATATATCTAGTCTAAAGACTCTATCGAGTTTCCCTTAGAACTATCAAAATCTAAAGCTCAGTTACAGTTGTTGCTTGCAATGATACTGCAAGGCTTATTCAAGAACTGAGTTTCTCTGAAAAATCTGAAGAATAGAAACTTTTTATTGATGCTTCTAAGATTAGTTTAAAAAAACGTTTTACTACACAACGAATTCCCGGCATGTGGAGAATCTCCGCACGATACCAACCACCTATTCAGATGCCCCACATATGTATGTAGGTTCGAGCTTGGCCTAAATTCCTATTTTTCACGTCTTCCGATTTGGATGAATTTTTCACAGTTTTTTAACAACTATCCAGATATTACGAATCCGCAAATATTAGGCCCATATCTTTATTAATTTTTTGTCGCCGCTCAAAGTGGACATATGATTACTTGTTGAAAATGACAACAAAATGTACTAAATATTCAAAACATTGATACAATAAAATGAATTTTAGAATATGACTTTTAAGTAATTTTTCTGTTAAAACTAGTATCCTAGAGGATATTTGTATCAAAATTCATTTGAAAAAATAATGTATGAAAAATTTCGTGGAACAGCACAATTTCTATGTCAAAATGTGAATGCTTGTCAACTTCAATGGACTGCATCTTTTTATCACCGTCTAGCCCTGTTGAGATATATATGTATATCAAATTACAGCCTGAAGTCTCAGCTAAACGATAAAAAAAATTCAGCTGCACGTGTTTGCACATTTTTGAAACAACTTCAAAAAACTTTAAAATGGTAGTGGAAAATTACGCATACGCCCAAAAGTATGCAATTGTTCTTAAAATTGTCTTATCTTTGATTGGTTATAAGTGTCACCTAGCCAGATTCAGGATAACCAGCTTTATTCAATTCAGTTTATCGACTATCCAATTTACAGAAAGATATTAATGGCAACTTAAATACGAATGAACAT
This sequence comes from Anomoia purmunda, assembly GCA_951828415.1. NCBI lineage: Eukaryota > Metazoa > Arthropoda > Insecta > Diptera > Tephritidae > Anomoia > Anomoia purmunda. The sequence goes on along the minus strand of OX639996.1, from coordinate 24,629,484 downwards.
TTCAGTATACATACAAAGTGATAATGAATAGAATGACTTAAAATAAATACAGAGAGTAAATAAATTAGTATTAATATAAAGTGAGCAAACAGAGATGCAAATGAATATGAAATGTGCGAGGACCTAAGTCCATAAGTCTAAAGTTTTATTATTATTGATATGCTAATTTACATTCAATCGGCAAGTGTAAGAGTGATAAGAGGTGTTTGATCAAGTGTTATATTGTGAATTATGGAAGATTTAACAATTATATATTTAAGAATTTGCGAATTAATGATGAATACCAACAGTGACATTGATATCGTTGTCCAAATTCTTGGAATTAACAATAGTGATATGCGAGCAAGATTTCTTGAAGCTAATGGGAATTGGCTTTAAAACGTTTACATAGTGCGTAAAACAACAACCGAGAGTGAAACCCCAAGTTGTTCAAAGAAAGTTAAACGTGGGCGTCCAGAGATACCGTTTGAAGATAGTCAGCCAAGTACAAAAAGAAAAAAGCTGCGAACATTTTGTGAAACCACATCACAGGAGCTGATTGCGTATGCTTTTAAAAAACAGGAGAGCAAAGATAGACTAATGAACGCGTTTACTCCGCTTTAATACTTGATGCTTCATTAACTAAGCATCAATATGAAGTTTTGCGCAGTTCTGCCAAGGGAATTGGACTTATATTTATCCTTCATATTACCAGGTCTTAGAAACAAACAAAAAATGTTACCTTGCAAATGTTCAAGTGATGGAAAGTTGCAGTAAAGTAGGTCTGCAAGAGTTACTTGACCACACAGTAACAAGAATTATGATGACCAAATCGGAAAATGAGGTTGCAAAATTCCCCAATGAACTGCAATTGGTGTCCAAATGGGGCTGTGATGGAAGTTCTGGGTACAGTGAATACCATCAAAAGTTCACAGATCCGAATACATCAACTAAAAATATGTTTTTAACATCGTTTGTACCATTGACCCTCACGGAGCGAAACGATGCGTCAAAGATGTGCTGGACAAATACAGAGCCAAGTTCAACCAGATTTTGTCGACCGTTAACATCAAATGATGGTAACATGGCAGGAATGTTCTTCCAAAACCCATATAAAACTGCTGACATAAAAAGTAAAAGAAGAACTTATTCACCGGTTCAAAATTGTTTTAGCGACGATTAATTGCAGTTCAGCGACCGACACCGCAAAGTTCCACGTTTATTGCATGGATACAGCAAAATTCTTTGTCGAACATTATGGCTGGTACCAAATGCCGGTAACTGCACTTTGTTATGCATGGTAGCAAGATCATTGCAGAAGCTATTCTTCCAATTGATATGTTGAAATTATTATTGATTATTGAGTTTTTAAATCTGGTCTTTACTTTCAACAGGTATGCTGTCTGAAGAAGCGCAGGAAGCAAGAAATAAGGACTATAGAGAGCCTAGATTGTATCGCTCGCGCAGAATTGGTCGTGTTGCCACTAATGAAGGCGTGATGCATCAGTTGCTGATGTCTTCCGACCCATACATAAATAAATTTCGCCATAAAGCAAAAATTAAAAAATTGGAATATGATATTGAAGTACAAAAATTATTAAAAGACTGATTGAAATGATTATCCATATTTTTTTGCAATGCAATTATATGGAAAGTGGGCGTAAAAGTGGGCGGATTTCATTCAAATTTTCAGGAACGTATTATACAATTAAAAAATTCATTTGTTGTGAAAATTTAGTCGATCGAGTAAAAATCATGGAAGTTATGTCACTTTTTCAATTTAAGTTGTATGGGAGGTGGGCGTAAAAGTGGGCGGATAGTTTTGATTTTTTTGTCATGTCTTAATAGTATCCAAAAACGCGTATGTGCCAAATTTTGTAGTTCTACAAACACTCCTTCTATTTTTGGCCACTTTTTGTATGAGCTTCAACCAATGTGTGCCCCAACAAATCTACTCCTCTAACATCCCTTTCATTATGGTCCAACACTGTCAAAACTGCTTGCTTCTTAAACCTGCCCTTAGATGAGTTTGAAGATGACGACTACGGATGAAACCTGATCTAACAGGAAGTAGCTAGCCCTTCAACAACGACAACAATATAAACTACAAAGATGATTATACAAATTTGGAGGTATTACTTGCAAAAATATAATATTCTGGAATATAAATATGTATGTGCTGATCTAAAGATCAAAGCTTACTAAATTACATGGAGGATATATAAAATATTGCTATTTTTGATGTAAATGGGAGCAGTCGAGCAAGAGATAAATACATAAAAGTGTTTAGGTATTTGGACAACTTTGCGCTAGGACACTTTTTGATACTTGATTTAACAAGTTGAAATATTTAAAATCAAAATTCCATAATACAATACTTATAGATTGGATAATTATTGATATTTGTGTCTGCTATGGTGTCCAGATCAAAGTTGGTCCAGAGTAACGAGGGGCTCACGAGAAAGCTGAAGCAATAGGTAGTTGGTTTACATTGTTTGACAGCTCTCACTGGGATAGTTTGTAAAGAAGGTGTCTTGTATAATCGGATCTCGTCTGTCCGTTCAAAGAGATGCCATTTTACATGCTTTGGATCCTAAGATAATACCTCTCGCCCATCACGTTGTACTGAATGCCGAAGGTGAAGCCTTCAGAGGTACCACTGCTTTGGTTTTGCCGACTTTGACAGTTCTCAATTGCAACGAGACAAAGCTTTTTTTACAAAGAGCCACTTTTGTTTTTTAAATATTTCGACATTTATTTATTAAATCTCTACCTATAAATCATCTTTCTACACTTTGGCATAATTAAAACACGTATCCCTTTGAAATATTGAAAGTTATTCATTCTTCTTTCCACCATATACTTGTTTACAAATTACGAGATCTGTCACTTCGCCGCGGGAAGGCGCTATCTTGTATTCTATCATTCTTGCTTGGCCATCTGTTGCTCAGAAGCTTTCACTTCTGAATGGGTAGCATTATGTTCTGTTAATTTGGATATATATTTTGCTAAGGTCTGCATTCGAGCCAAGAGGTATTTTTAGTAAAAATTATATCAACTCAGTCAAAGGCAGCGAGACAACTGTCCGATTATCCAACGTTCTATTATTAAATCATCCTAAAATTCTCATTCACTATATCCACCACCTCTTGCGTCGAATGAAGTGTTTCTTATCCAGACCACCTATGTGTCTACACCTACATTTGGCTATGTGCTTTCCATGTTTGTCCATGAATTTCATTAAATCAGAATCTTCCCCATAGCCAATTTGGTAAGTTATCAACCAATTCGGATATCTAGATTCCTGCACCACCTACCGACTAAATTTTGAAACAAGATTCCATTATCATGTTTGACTATTTAAATTTAGCAAAAACGCTTCATAAAGTTAGGCAACTAAAATTTTGGTATTAAAAATTAAAAATAAAAGAACAAGTCGATATTTCAGTTCATTTTATTATTAGGAAAAAATTTAATTCATTTCATGAAATTCTTTGTATAGTTAAGTAAAACATTAATAGACTAAATCACTTATTTCATATTGTACGTTAAAGGAAAATAAGAGTTCACATACGAGTTGGGAGCTTCACTTTTTATCTCCTGACTTTTCAATATCCCGTGTCATTTGTACATAATCCTGTATTTGTTTTAATTGTGTCCAGTACATTTCCATCCATAGCGCATGTGCGGTTTCATATTCGCTACCATAAACATTGTATTGGGAGGAATGAGCGCCATACTCGGCTTGTCTGCTCTTTTGTGTAGTTGACTTTTTATCTCGTTTTTTAGAGAGATGTTTCTTCTTCATAGTCGGCTTTGCGCTTGATTCCTCATTCACAACGTTATATGCAGTTGCCTTCTTTGTAGCTGTTCGAACGTCTACTTTTTCGTCACTATCTTCACTTGCATCTTCTAATTTGACGACATTATTTGTCTCACAATTATCTGCTTTAACTGCAGCAGCAGCTTCATTCTCAACTTCATCATCATCCTCGTCTTCTTCATATTCCTGTTCTTCAAGCTCATCATTGTCCTCTTCATCGTCTTCGTCTTCGGTCTCGTCTTCCTCATCGGTCTCGTCTTCCTCTTCGGTCTCGTCTTCCTCTTCATCATCTACGGATTCCTCATCCTCTCCAGATTCTATATGTGAATCCTGATATTGAAATAATATTTCGCGATCAATATCATAACTGGAGTCAGTGCCATCTTTTGATGATGTATAATAACCATTTTGAACATATCGTTCTGGTTCTGTATCAGATGTTACAATGCCAGAGGAGGCGCTTGTAGTATTACGTTCGTTGAAACCACTACTCCCTGCACGTTCCGAGTGAGAACGCGAAGAATCACTAATACTTATAGTGGGCGACTGATCATCGTCATGGGAATGTACAACGGAATCGTTGAGACCAGGAGAATTCGAATGTGATGGTAGATGAGGCGGAATTTCAATCTGAACAAAAATTCAGCAATTATTAATAAGCATTTTTAGTTTGTATCCAAGCATTTACCTGTGCACCGACATTGACTGTTAAATTGTGATATTGTTGGGTATTATACGGCATATTTAATAGCCGTTGAGATGGCGGAACCACATCGGGTATTGTACTGTTGGGCTGATTATGAGCTGGCGAAGTAAAATGCTTTACTTCAGAAATTTCCAGACTCTCCGATATAGTCGATCGTGAATTTTGCATGTGGCCAGTGGTTGTTGTTGAGTTGACGAACTCTTCAATGGAGTCCTGCATTTTCGAGGGTGTTGCAACCGATAATATAAAGGTTTCTTTATCGATTTCGTTTGAAGCTGTTTCTTGACTCAAGCTACTGGAATTATCTTCGGTATTAAAATTAGCATAGTCGGAGTAGATGTCATGTTTATTATCGGTAAATTTCTTTTGAATCGGTTGGTCGATAAGCATTGATTTATATGTAGCTATTTTCTTAGATGTTAGTGATATTTCATCACTACCGCTGACTTCAGTCTGTAGAAAATTGTTTGGAAAATATATCGTATTATGTATATTCTAGATTTATTAAGTAAATCTGTTAAATAAGTTTGCGATTAAAAATCTGAAAGATATGGTTATTTTATAAATCATAACTAATTAATATTTTATCGGAGTCAAGTGATTAGTCATCGTTTTAGGGAGAAATATCATCATCATGACTATTCACCATTAAAGAAAAAGTAAAAATTATGAAAAATAATTAGTGAACTTATTTTTTAATTATTTTTTATTATTTGATTATTTAGGATTTTTGTTACAATTTTTTATTAATTTGTGATTTTGTCTTTTGATTGCATTGTTTTCATGTTATGATCAGAGACCCAGAATAACAGTTATTTGATAGTTAAGTTTTAAAAGTCATCAAAATCTTCGTAAGAATTGCAGGTAGGGACTTGCGGCTGTTGTTGTCCGAATTTCAACTCAAAAAATCATGCGGAAAGAGAAATGCTACTTGTATAAAGATTAAAGCAATATAATCCGCGTTACAAGGGCTACCTCAAGCGTCAATAATTTTAATTAATTTAACTCGATGTTTTCATAATATGAGTGAGAAAAAAATTTGTAAGTCTTGGAATACAGAAATTTTATTAGATTTTATATGATTTACCCATGTTTTTTTTTTTTTGGAAAAATTACAATTTTAATTAATTAAGGCCCACAAAACGGTATAATTTGCCATTTTTACTACCGACAAAATGAAAAATGAAATATTTTTTTAATTCTCGTCATTTCTTGTTCTGAGACCCCAAAATTACACAGAAATACGTTCCAAAATATAAAGAACTGCTAAAAGATAGAATACGTGGGTCGCTTGGTAGTATAAATTTTGTATAAAATTATTTCAAAGAAAATTTCACCAGAGCTACTTTCAGGGTCGATGATCATTTTGCCTACAAACCGTCTTTTGCGCTATGTAATCATAAAATTAAGAATTAATATTAAAAATTTTTGACTTTTTTTACTTTAAATGGAAAATAATCATGTTTAAATTTTCAACAAAAAAAATTAACTACAAAGTTCTAAAATAAAAATATCAAATTCGAACCTTAATTAAACTAACCTCTTGTGAGTTTGTGAGAACAGCTTTCTTGTAGTCCTCAAACAAATTAATTTTCTCTTTCTTTTTTCTTTCACCCTCAGGAGCATCTACTTTACTTTCACTACTATTCGGATCGATAAGGAATTCGAAAAGCGTAGGAATTGCGGCTTTTTGCATTAGCACAGATTGGTAGCGAGAAATATCTTGTTGACTACTTCGCAGACTGTCTGCGGCAATGCTGCTAGCATCATCAATAGTATTCGATGAAGGAAGCTGCTGTGAAGAGCCTTGGCGAGAGTCTATGGTGAGTTTATGTGAAGGTGATAATATTTGTTGATTGTATTCGGGTCGTTCCAAAAGATTTTCCTGTATATTCATAGCGCTGTCTTTAGAGTCCACGCGAAACGTATTTGTATCAATTGATGAAGTCGAATTTAAATGATTTTCACTTTGATTCTCTTTATTATCTTGTGTATCGGAAAATGAACTATGATCTTGAGATGCTAACGGTGCCAGCAGTTCACAACCAAATTGACCAAAATAGGCTTTATCTTTTTCTATATTTGAAAAATCCCAAATATCATAATCGTTTTCCTCTTGAGTTGTGCTCTTTTGGGGAAATTTCAAAACACTCATACCATTACCAATGCGCGAAATAAGGCGTGTTAATGTGCAGCGATCTTTTTCAGAAGCAACAAAATTTATAGCAACACCATGTGAGCCAAAACGTCCTGCACGCCCTATGCGATGCAAATAAGTAACCATATCTGTTGGCAATTCCAAATTGATAACCAAGTTAACATGCTCTGAATCAACGCCACGCGACATAAGATCGGTTGTGATTATAATTCTTGACTTGAATTCACGGAATTTATGGAACATTTCCAGGCGAGTTTTTTGGTCCTGTGCGCCTGAAATGAGTTCACAAGGCCAACCCTCCTTTTCCAGATAGTTGCAATACGAATTGGCACGAGATTGCGATCCAGCAAATATCAAACACTGCTTAAATGCTATGCGCCCAAATATAGTACGTAAACCCTCCAGCTTTGACTGCATTTCAAGTATACTCGTTTTTTGTTCATCGATTTCATAGACAAATTGTTTTATACCAATTAGAAGTGTTGCACGCTCCTCAGTTGAAATTAGCAGTGGATTGCGCATTATTTTTGCCAACTCGCCATCTAAGCCATCACAAAATGTGGCACTACAAGCAATAGTTTGCTTCTTTGCCGGCAAAGCATTTTGAATGCGACGCAAGTCTTGCCGAAAAGACTGTGTATACATTTTATCAGCTTCATCTAGCACCAGCAAACGCATTTTTGAGGTGTTCAATACGTTATTTTGTATCAAATGAAGTAAACGTCCTGGAGTACCGACCACAGCTTTGGCACCTTGCAATCGTTTTCTGTCCTCAGCGACATCTAGACCGCCAATTACACTGACAGCTCGGAAGCCGTTGGAACAACTACCAATTTGATTTAGTACCAATTCGATTTGTACTGCAATCTCGCGTGTCGGTGCTACAATCAATGATTGGGGTTCCGACAAGTCCATGCGGTAAGCTTCCAGTATTATCGTGCAAAATATCAACGTTTTGCCAGTGCCCGATTTGGATTGCACGAGTAGATCTAAGTAGCAAGCGAATTATAAATACATGACAATAATAACATGGTTTTTTTTTTAGCTTTGGTGGAACCCAACAACGCGCTTCATGAATAGCCACACTCTCAAATCTCCACTTTATAACTTTTTTTTATATTCGTAGAATTGAAATCGTGTATATCATAGAAATCATGTTTTTGAGTTCCAGTTTTAGCCACACTTCAATTACCTAGTCCTGATTTTCCCATTGGAATGGACATGGCTTGGATTGCAGTTGGGTACACAAATCCAGTTTTCTGCAGACCTTTGCGTACAGCCTCTGCAAGTAACATTTTACTAAAGGGCGCTAGTTCTTTAAGTTTTATGTCCTCCGTACGCACATTGCCTTCCAGACTGTGTGCTACACATCCTGCTTCCATATTTTATTATTCGCACAATAATTTCACTTTAATCAAAGACGCCGGCAAATGAAATTTGTATAAAGAAATTTGCACTAAAATTGCAGTTAAAACAGCTGGTTACAGGGTTGCTCATTTCGTTGACACTGTGCTGCCAACTGATTTTAGTTTAGAATTTAAAGTTTGTGTAAAAGGTTGTTGGGCTTCCCTCAACCCGATATATTTTTAAACTCACAGTATCGATATGCGATATTTATTGCCGACTATCAAGTTTGTAACAAATTCGATACTTTTTTAAATCTCTACTCATATTTTTCATACACATGTAGCCAATGGATTCAGCAATTATTTAAAACAAAGCGTTAAAACTGCTGACAGCTAATTAATTAAGAAATTCAATTTGAAATATGTATTTTTTTGGATATTTCAAAAATAAAGGAAAATTAATTATTCTTTTTCTGCATTAACAAAGCCAAAAAATCTATACATTTTTGCGTTCGCATACAATTAACACAATACACCCTTAGTAGTTAGTGCTTTTATTGCTTTACTTTAAAAAAAAATGATGATGTAAAAGCGCGTAAGAAATGCAATATGCCTTAAAAACATTAAAAGGGGCCAGAGACCAGGCACAGTTAAGAGTTCATGAAGATTACCTCAAACTGAGATCGAAACATCGACAAATAAAATATTTAAAATAACTAAACAGTTGTTTTATTCAAAACGGTATTAAGCTCGAAAACTTAAAAACAGTATCTGTCTGGAGCCCAAGTAATAATTTTCACTATTTTTGAACGACAATAAAATATATTATATATTTTATTTAGTAGCATGGGGAAAAAATCATTCCGGTCACATTGGTTTATTGTCATAAATATATGTTTTTTTTCGGTAAAAATACATCGCTTTTAAATATTAACACTGAACTATGATTTTCAGAATTTTCACAACGAACGCTTGGGTTTTACAAACCTCTTGCATTTCTTGGTCCAAATTAGCCCAAATGGTAAGTAACGCATTTACTTTTTCGACCATGTATCTTTTTGCCAAGACTTATGACAGTAATGTGTACGGTAATTTGTGATTTTTTTTTGAAACGTCTGCAGTATTTTAAATTCAAAATGGTTAAATTGTCTGCAAAATATTTATAAAAATAAGGTGTATACTACAAAAAAAAAAAACTATTAAAAAGAAAGTTTTCAACTTTTTATTCAATTAAGAGAAACTAAAAAAATATTCATCCGAATTTTACATAATTCGCATTTTCGGAAATGTTACAGTATGCCGTTTTATACCCAATTAAATTTTAGTAAAGCAATGGGCAAAGCATATCAAAAAAACTATTAGTCACCTCAAACTTGAAGTTAATTATTCTAAAATTCAACAAAACGGTAATATGTACCTTCATATCTTTTCTAAATTTCTTACATGGTTTGGCTATTGCTGTAATTTTAGCAAACAAATTTAACATTCAAAATATTGCAAACATGGCAATAGTTTATCGGCAGTCACTGTATATAAACCTCCTATATCTCCACTATGAAGAAAAACTGAACACATGACGAATTTTTAGATATTAACAACAACTAAATATATATATATATTTTTTAATTCTGACTAGATGTGAAATTTTTACGAAAACTTATTGATAATTTATAAATATGAAGTAAAGTTTGAAACTTTGATTAATTTGGTTTTTGTTATGGATGAATTCACTTACAATTGATTATTTACTGCACGCAATTTATTATTTATGGTGGAATTTACATATGCAAGTATCATCAATTTCCATTAGCTAATTTACTACGGAAAATTTTTGTATTTAAAATAAAGACAATCATTTCGACTCACCCATTTTTGACATAAACTGCCAGTTGACAAAATTGCACCACACAATAGCCATTTTATTTTCTATTCACACTTCTTATACATACAAATTAATTGAAATCACTACTTGAATGCTCGAAATAGATTTATTACAACTCATTTGTATTATTAGTTTAATTTAAACTTTCAACAAAACCCGAAGGCCCTGGAAGCCATTTCCACATGCATATATACATACCTATACATGTACTTACATATGTACATATGTATGTATGTATATATGTACATTTCTTGTCGCGCCACTTTATCTTAGCTTGCATGCGCCGCCATCTTACGTGCCCGGACTATGGAAAAGCTTTTAAATTTTTACTTAACACGCTTGCATTTTTAACATTACAAATAATGAATTGCATTGAATAAAATGAAGACTTTAACACATAGCACAGACTTATTAATTTAATTTTAATAACAAATTTATTATAACTTTTATCCAGTACAGAATAAAGAACAGACAAACGAACATCGTCTAAAACACGACTGAAGACACGGAACTACTGATGGAAGAAACACAGCGAGGAAAGAAAGGAGGAAACGGAACTGTTGACAAAAAGAACATTAAGGTGGAAGAACAACGAGTTTGAATTTTACATATTTATTTTTGAAACTAAAATATTCCGGACATAAACCATGCATTCATATCCAGCAGCAAAAGCATAAGAAATGTCTCATGTCTTTACTAATCGATTTCAACTGAATATATTAACATTTCATGGCGTCCTGTGTTTCTGATTTCTCAGTAGTTCCGTATCCTCCGTCGTATAAGCTATCGGTTGTTTCAATCGGTCGTTTATTCAAAGGTCGTAGATTACGAATATCTTAGCTTGGCTGGCTTCCAAAATGAAATTTGTATTTATGTTCTAAAATGTACTAAGACGGTTGTGGCAGCGCAGCAGACGAGTAAATTCGGCATCACTAATAAAGCTGATGCTTATTTGCCGCCTGAGAGAAATGAGAGAATGAGAGTGCGCAAATAAGAAAACCGTTAGTGCACAGAAAGTGTGTACTTATAAGGTAACAATTAACTTTACATATTTTTGGCTAGTATTTTAACTAAGCATAGCTGCGTCTTATGCGCATCGCACTAAAACTATTAATGTATGTACATATGTACATATAAAAAATTTGCACACATACATTTTGGAAGTCCGACCGTATGATGATGTTCGCTGATTGATATTCGCGCCTGATTTAATCCAATCGGTTCGTGTTACGTTCTTTGGCTCTAGTGAGAAATGTATGTAATTAAATTTTCGATTTAACACTAATGCACCGCTGCCTTTGAGCGTTAAAATATTTATTTTTTGCAACAAACTCTTAATTTATTGAATAAAAAATTGTTAATAATTAAATAAGCTAATATTTTTCGCGGTGCGTCCGCGGTTGCCTGAAACTGCACATTTTTTGTTTCTTTTGTTGGTTCTCGGGCTGTTGAGATCCACTGTTAGAGAGTAATTTGTATTCCTCACCCCGTGTCGCGACGTGCGAACACCGATCTTATGCGGATCATCTCATAAGATATATTACAATCAAGGCAGTATTTCCTGCTTAACTGCACTTCAAAAAATTCATCAATTAACCTATACTCAAGTAATTGAATTAGTTTCCTGTAATTAAACACAGGAATCCAGTTTAATTTGAGAGTCTTACCAAACAAAAAAAGTATATGTGCACTTTAAGTATTTATGTAATGTGTTTAATGATATTTAAATAATATGTTTAGCTTTAAATGGAAATATAAGGCACAAAAACCATTTAAACGTATTTACATTTGTGAGAGCTCGAATTTTTATACAAAAAAATCCTAATATATGTACATATGTACCATCATAACTGTAAGAAACATATACATATACATACATATGTATGTACATAAATCGGTGTATCCTTTGCTTTTAGTTGTTAGGTATGTATGTATATACATATGCATGTACATATTTTTATGTACATACATATGTATATTTTGTATGTAAAGTTTTTTTTTCGGTCAGGTGATTCAAATAAGCTGCGAAACCAATTAAGTGAAGGTCAATTGAGATGGGAATACTGTAATACAGTTTGCTATTATTTTTTGATCACAGGTACATATTATAGGATGCCGATACCGAAAATTGAAACAAGAACTGTCTACTTTGATGGTCTCTTTATTTCTGTCTTCAAATTGTTTCGCAAAACTCCAGTAGCTTGTAACGTTTTTTATACATATATCGCTCAGGATATGTACATAAATACTTATTAACTACTATGCCGTTGACATATGTACTGTTCGAGAGAATTACAGTGCTTGCTTATATGTGTACATGCAATAGCTCACTTATACTCTTAAACAATAGAGAAACCAAGAACATTTACATATGCACACGTATAATATAATGCTTACCAACACATTCGAACGACTGAGAGTCTGAGAGTATTTGCAATAGTGTGTGGCATATATTTACTAACAGTTGAGAGACTGAATATCAGTGCTCATATACTTATGCTCTAAAGGAAATAGCACATGCGCGCTTTCAAACTGTAACGATTCAATCGTATGATGCAAAATAGACGACGCTTATAAATATAGTAACAATATGTGCAATTATATGTAAGTACATAATATGTGAGACAACGCATGTTTATTATACATACATAATAGAAAGATCGAGAACGAATATATATGTTTGTCAAAGACAATGTGAAGGTTTACATATTTGCATACATATGAGTGGCGCTAGGCCTACTACGGTGCTGTACAAGTGTACATACAATTGAAAGCGAGAACATTGGTATGTGCATATACATATGCACATACATATGGCACGAACTACCATAAGCGACGCAATAGCAAATAACCCTGCGGACAGCAAGTAGGACATGATACGGTTTGCGAATACAGTGCGCACTCCAATATATTAAACTACAGTGTGTACTGCTATATGTTACCAACTGCTATAACTCGGCCGTCCTGACAAATGTGATCGCCTGATCACATGCCTTGCTGTTTGTTTTGCCAATTTCGCCCGATTTCCGACAACTAACGAACCACGGCTTTAAATTACCGACAGCCCATACACCTTTATAAGGTATACGTGCTTGTTGAAACCCTTCAACGTCCTCCAACACATAGCGATCATTTCTTAGTCGTTTTGCTATTCTATATGGCCCTTTAAATTTTGGAATTAATTTTCTACTAACACCTGCAGTCGAGTCAAAATTTTTAATCATAACATAGTCGTCTATTTCGTATTCAGTAGGTTTTCGTCTTTTTGCATTGACATACTTTTCGTTGTAGTTTTGTAAACTTTTTTCATTTTTAGATGCTTCAGTACGTATTTCTTCATGTGATTGTACGGGTAAATTTATAACATTTTCTAGCGTTTCTATTAATGATTCTTCTCCTCTTTGTTTGACTCCAAAGAGCATTACACTCGGATATTGTTTTATAGTCCTATGGATTGTGTTGTTTATAACATATTCTATTTTTTCTAACACATTTACCCAATAAACATTTTCTCCGTCGCTAGTTAATTTTGCTAACATTGGTCCTAATGTTCTATTTACCCTCTCTACCTGGCCGTTTGCTTGTGGTGACCCCGTCGCTATCTTTATATGTTTAATGCTATTTTCTTCCGTAAATTGTTCAAATTCTTTCGACGTGAAGCAACTACCTCTGTCCGAAATAATATATTTTGGGCGGCTGTAACTTCTGAAATAATCTTTCATCGCAACAATTACTTCTTTAGTATTCGTGGTTTTTGTAGGATACAATCTTACGAATTTTGTGCACGCGTCTATAATTAGAAAAACGTATTTTTTCTGTCCTGGACCGTTTATTGGTCCGAAATGGTCTATATGTATTACGAAAAATGGACTGACTTCTTTAGGAATGTTATGAAGGAAACCTTCTTCGCGCCCATGTTTTGCCGAATAAACTATACATTTTAAACAATTCTTTATATGAGTAGTTATTTTTTCTCTCATTTTAGGAAACCAGTAACTTTTCGCAACCAAATCTATTGTTTTGTCTTTCCCTATGTGTCCCATTTCATCGTGAAATTTGTATAACACGTGATTTTCCATATCTCGCGGAACATAAAAAAAAATTCTTCCGTCTTTACTTTTTCTATATATGATTCCATTCCGCATTTCGTAAAAACTATGTTCACTTTTTCCTAATAATTCCCGCAAACTTTTTATTTTTTCATCTTTTCCTTGACATATTATGAGGTTTTCCTCAAATGTATTACAGTCAACTATGAGGACATTACATCTGCTTAAAGCATCCACATGCTGCATCTTTGTTCCTGCGCGATGTTCTAAAACATAATCGTAATTTTGGAGCTCCAAAGCCCATCGAGCTATCCTAGGGTTTATCTCTTTTTTATTTAATGTTAGCGTAAGTGAGTTGCAGTCAGTTATTATTTTAAAACGTACCCCTTGCAAATAAATTCTAAATCTTTTAAGCGCATAAATGATAGCTAAAGTTTCGAGTTCAAAGCTATGGTACTTTGCCTCTGCTTCTGTTGTTCTCTTTGAAAAGTAAAAAATTGGATGCCATTTGTTGTCTGGTTTTTTCTGCATTAATATTGCACCAAACCCTAATGCACTAGCGTCACAGTGTAATTCTGTTTCGTCATTGAAATCGTAGATAGCTAAAATCGGAGCTTGCAACAATTTTTCTTTTAAATTTTCAAAGCACCTTAACTCTTCTTCTCCAAACTTAAATTTTACATCTTTTTTGGTTAAGTCGTAAAGAGGCTTTGCTAGAATAGAAAAATTTTGTATGAAACGTCGAAAGTAGGAACATAATCCAATGAAACTTTGAACAGACTGAAGCTTTGTGGGTACCGGAAAATTTTGTATCGCTTCTAAACCTTTTTCGTCTGCCCTAATACCGTCTTTGGATACAGTATAACCCAAGTATTTAATTTCAGACTGCAAAAAATCGCACTTATCCGTTCTTAACTCTAATTTGTTTTCAACTAACTTCTTAAAAACTTCCCTCAAAATATCAAAATGTGTTTTAAGGTCTTTTGTGGCGATCATTATATCATCAAGATATATTATGACTTTTTGTTCTCTGACCATATCCGCGAATATTTTGTTAACAAACCTTTGAAACACAGACGGCGCATTCTTTAGGCCAAATGGCATTCGTAGAAATTCGAACTGTCCTAATGGAGTTACAAAAGATGTATATTTTATCGAGTCTGGATGCATAAAAACGTGAAAAAATCCGTTTTTTAGATCGAGTTTCGTAAAAAAAAATTTGTTTGCTAATTTATCAAGTAGGTCATCAATTAAGGGAATGGGATAATTATCTTTTGTCGTTACTTTATTTAGCGTACGATAGTCTACACACATTCGTAGGTCTCCAGTTTTTTTGCGTACTAAAACGATTGGCGAAGCGTATTCTGATTCACTAGGCCTAATGTAGTTTTTACTTAAATATTCGTCTAATAAACTTTGTAGGCTATTTTTTTCAGCATACGACAAACGTCTTGGTGGACAACTGAACGGTTTCGTTTTTTCTATGTTAAGTTTCATCTCAAATTTAAGTTTTGGCTCTGTCGTATAATCGGAAACCACGTAAAATTTTTCAAATAGTTCATAAAAGATTTGCTTATCCTGGTGCTTTATATTTTCTCCTACTTTTAAATTTAAATTGCTGTCGCTTTCCATCGCATGTAAAATCAAATCGCTATCAAACCTTGTCTCACATTGTCTTTCACATGGCATATTACATATTGTGTTGAAATTGTCTAAACGTACATTTTCATAACTTTTAGTTTCACTGACTTTTTCTTCAACATTTACTAACTTATGCCGTATATCATTATATTTATTATTTTGGACTTTAAAAACATTTTCTCTTTTAGCATACTTTTTGTTATAATCTTCAATTTTACTAGAGTTTATCCTAACATCTCTAACCAATTTGTACTTACATGTCTCTAAAAAATTTCTTCCTAGAATAGCATCATAACACATTGTTTTATCGTCAACGATAATGAAAGAAAATTCATATATTTTATTGTTTAATTTAATCAAACATAAAGTTTTTCCAAAAGCAAAAATTTTTGAGTTATTTACTCCAAAAAAGCATGTATTTAAGTCAAGAGAATTAAATTTTATATTTTGCGGTAGGCTCGACCTGCGTATTAAACTCACTGGACTGCCGGTGTCTATGATGCATTCTAAAAAGAGAGGTATTGTTGCACTATAAGTAATAAAACTTATATGAAAATATCTTACATAATTATTTTTCACGCTGACCTTGCGCTCTGGACACTCCAACACTCTATGCGCTGTGCTGCCACAGGCGTAGCATGCGCCTGGCTCTCGTTTCGGCTTGCGGCATTCATTTGCGTAGTGCCCCTTTGAATTGCAGTTAAAGCACTTTTCGCCTTCTTTCGTCGTCTCTGTACGGGCACCTGTCTTCAACTGCACCTTGCTGAATGCACGTAGAATCTCTGCTTTGCTGCTGAAGCACTGAAGATGGGCTTGCACTTTCAGCTGTTCGTCTGGTATGCCCTCTACTACATACTCGATGAGTTCAGATTCTTCCATCTGCAACGGTACCGCTAGTAAGCTTTTATCGCTCAGGTAATCGCCGAAATTTTCGCCCACTTTCCATTTTCTGTTCTCGAATTTTTTGCGCAGTAACAGCTTATTTTCAGTATTTTTGAAGATACCCGCCATTTCTTCGAGTAGACTGCTCACCGTTGTAGTGGCGAAATCCACTTTGGACTGGATCCATGCAGCAGCTCTGCCTTTCAACTTGGTTGTAAGTAATACCAATCTTAACTTTTCGTCAACCGCATATGTATCAGCGACGTTCTTAAATTGTGCCACCCATAATTCACAATTTGCCCCACCGTCGAAATCAGCTAGTAGATTTTTTAGCATGTCGATGGGAATTTTTGTTGACTGTTGCACTGTTGTCTCGCTACACGTAGCTCCTCCGCTACTTGTTACATTGCATGCGGACATCCTCTTCAAGAGTTCATTTTCCTTTTCGTACAATTGCTTCTCTTTTTTTAAAAGTTCTATTTCCCGCTTAAGGAGGGAGGTTTCACTTACTGAAACTTGCTCACATTCACTCGTGTCAGAGTCATTTTCGTTTTCGGACTCCATCACATTGGATGCACCACCTTGCACTGGGCATTCGCCTCGCTCACCCGGGGGTACCGAGTTTAGGCGGATAATCATCGCATTTTTTGTGCCACTTGTGGGCAAATTAAGTTTGCGTAGCCACTCGCGTAGCTGCACGGAGCTATAGTCTTCCGCGCACAAAGTGTCCACTTCATTAATCATTTTTATTTTTTGTTCTTACTTTTTTCTTACTTTGTTCTCACTTTGTTCGTACTTTGTCCTTACTTTTTGTTACACACTTTTTATGTTTTTTGTAAACGTTAAGTTTTGCGTGCGATCGAAAAAAAATTTTTATTTTTTAGTTACTTTAAATCGTGATGCCCGAATCCTACTTCTGAGGGATTATAGGATGCCGATACCGAAAATTGAAACAAGAACTGTCTACTTTGATGGTCTCTTTATTTCTGTCTTCAAATTGTTTCGCAAAACTCCAGTAGCTTGTAACGTTTTTTATACATATATCGCTCAGGATATGTACATAAATACTTATTAACTACTATGCCGTTGACATATGTACTGTTCGAGAGAATTACAGTGCTTGCTTATATGTGTACATGCAATAGCTCACTTATACTCTTAAACAATAGAGAAACCAAGAACATTTACATATGCACACGTATAATATAATGCTTACCAACACATTCGAACGACTGAGAGTCTGAGAGTATTTGCAATAGTGTGTGGCATATATTTACTAACAGTTGAGAGACTGAATATCAGTGCTCATATACTTATGCTCTAAAGGAAATAGCACATGCGCGCTTTCAAACTGTAACGATTCAATCGTATGATGCAAAATAGACGACGCTTATAAATATAGTAACAATATGTGCAATTATATGTAAGTACATAATATGTGAGACAACGCATGTTTATTATACATACATAATAGAAAGATCGAGAACGAATATATATGTTTGTCAAAGACAATGTGAAGGTTTACATATTTGCATACATATGAGTGGCGCTAGGCCTACTACGGTGCTGTACAAGTGTACATACAATTGAAAGCGAGAACATTGGTATGTGCATATACATATGCACATACATATGGCACGAACTACCATAAGCGACGCAATAGCAAATAACCCTGCGGACAGCAAGTAGGACATGATACGGTTTGCGAATACAGTGCGCACTCCAATATATTAAACTACAGTGTGTACTGCTATATGTTACCAACTGCTATAATATGTATACATATGTATTTACTTAGTTCATCTTATACAGAAAATTTTATATTTAAAATAAATACAAATATTTTGACTCACCTATTTTTGACATACACTTCTTTTTCGCATCTACTTATACACAGATTAAATTATACATATTTACTCAAATTACTACGTTAATCCTTAAAATCGATTTATTGCAACTCATTTGTCACAATAATTTAATTTAATTTTTCTAAAACTTTCAACACAACCCGATTGGCAATGAAATTGCTCGCCTAGCAGCCATTTCCAAATATGTACATACATACAAACGTATGTACATACATTTCTTGGAGCGCCACTAGTTGTTCTTGCCTTGTGTGCGCCGCCATCTTAAGCCAGCGCACAATGCAAAAGCTAATTTTAAACGAACACGCTTATACATATTTTTCGCATTATATGTAAATAATGAATTGCATTTAATAAAATTATTACTTTAACACATATCACAGATTTATTAAAAGAGATTTGCATTAATTTAATTTAAATAAAAAATTTAAAGTAACTTTTATCCAGCACAGAATAAAGAACTGACAAACGACGCACGAATCAGATTCTTGTCACCGATGGCTAAAACACGACTGAGGACACGGAACTAGTGATGGGGGGAACACAGCGAGGAAGGAAAGGAGGAAACGGAACTGTTGACAACAAGAACATAAAGAAGGAAGAACACTACGTTTGAGCTGTACATATTTATTTTTAAAATGAACCTATTCAGGACATGAACCAAAGCAAATTCATATCTAACAACAAATCCAGAGAATTTGCATGAAATAATTGCTTACTAGAAACACCCGATAGAAGCACAGATAGATTTTTAAAGCGTTGTTTCTTTCAAACAAAAAATAAAGGCTTAGAATCTGATTAGATCCAATTGGTTCCGTGTGTGGTGAATTGGACGAGAGTTCTTGCCACAGGAAACGAAACGCCATGCAACTTCTTTGTAATCGACTTTCTTTAGTATCAGCATAGGGGGGTAAATCAGATCCTAATATCAATCAGCAAGCGTTAAGGTTTATCAGCTTATCAGCTTTATTGCTAGAGGAAGTGGTCTGAATTGTTTTTTTTTATTGTATTCAATATAAACAATTGCAAATAAATAGTCAAACGTTAAAAAATGTTTTTCATAATAAAAGACATAGCTAATTAATTTGTATTGAAAAATACGACATTGATATATTTTCAGGTTTTTATTAAAAAATAATAAGCAATTTTTGAATATTTACTTTTAAAACATAGTCCAGTTTATGTGCTTGTATGTAAAGATTTGAAGATTTTTTTAAAACAATTTATAGATTTTTATAAAATCATCATTTGAAGATATGAACGCTGTAAAATTCCCACTTACTTTGGATTTCGTTGGCATTTGTTAATTTAATTTAAATTTATCTAGATCTACATCTGCAGTTAAAAAAAAAGTGATATTTTTGAATTTTTTCGAAGCCTTTATTTTTTGCTTGAAAAAAAAACAACGCTTTAAAAATCTATCTGTTCTTCTATCGGGTGTTTCTAGTAAGCAATTATTTCATGCAAATTCTCTGGATTTGCTGTTAGATATGAATTTGATTTGGTTCATGTCCTGAATAGGTTCATTTTAAAAATAAATATGTACAGCTCAAACGTAGTGTTCTTCCTTCTTTATGTTTTTATTGTCAACAGTTCCGTTTCCTCCTTTCCTTCCTCGCTGTGTTCGTCCCATTACTAGTTCCGTGTCCTCAGTCGTGTTTTAGCCGTCGGTGACAAGAATCTGATTCGTGCGTCGGTTGTCAGTTCTTTATTCTGTGTTTGATAAAAGTTTAATTTAAATTAAATTAATGCAAATCTCTTTTAATAAATCTGTGCTAAGTGTTAAAGTAATAGGGTTTTTAAATGCAATTCATTATCTACAATGCGAAAAATATGTATAAGCGTGTTCGTTTAAAATTAGCTTTTGCATTGTGCGCCGGCTTAAGATGGCGGCGCACACAAGGCAAGAAAAAATAGTGGCGCTCCAAGAAATGTATGTATGTACATACGTTTGTATGTACATATGTACATATATGTATGGAAATGGCTGCGAGGCGAGCATTTTCATTGCCAATAAGGTTGTGTTGATAGTTTTAGAAAATTGAAATTAAATTATTGTCACAAATGAGTCGCACGAAATCAATTTTAAGCATTAATGTAGTAATTTGAGTAAATATGTATAATTTAATCTGTGTATAAGTAGATGTGCTGAATAAAAAATAAAATGGCCTTTGTGTGGTGCGATTTTGCGAAAAGAAGTGTGTGTCAAAAATAGGTGAGTCAAAATATTTGTCTTTATTTTGAATATAAAATTTTCTGTATTAAATGATCTAAGTAAATACAATACCTGAGATCAAAAAATAATAGCAAACTGTATTACAGTATTCCCATCTTAATTGACCTTCACTTAATTGGTTTCGCAGCTTATTTGAATCACCTGATGCATCAAAAAATGTGAAGTAAAATATACAAGTACATAAAAATATGTATGTATGTATGTACATACATTTCTATATACCTAACAACTAAAAGCAAAGTATACACCGATTTCTGTACATATGTATGTATATGTATGTATATGTTTCTAACAGTTATGATGGTATATATGTACATATGTATATTAGGATTTTTTTGTACTATAAAAATTCGAGCTCTCACAATTGTAAATACGTTTAATTGGTTTTTGGGCCTCATATTTCCATTTAAAGCTAAGCATATTATTTAAATATCAATAAACACATTACATAAATACTTAAAGTCCACATATACCTTTTTTTGTTTGGTAAGACTCTCAAATTAAACTGGATTCCTGTGTTTAATTACAGGAATCCAATTCAATTACTAGAGTATAGGTTAATTGATGAATTTTTGAAGTGCAATTAAGCAGGAAATACTGCCGTCATTGTAATATACATATCTTATGAGATGATCCGCATAAGATCGGTGTTCGCACGTCGCGACACGGGGTGAGGAATACAAATTACTCTCTAACAGTGGATCTCAACAGCCCGAGAACCAACAAAAGAAACAAAAAATGTGCAGTTTATTAACTATTGTTGCAATTTTTATTCAATAAATTAAGAATTTGTTACGAAAAAAAATATTTTAACTTAATAAGGGACCGGTGCATTAGTGTTAAATCGAAGACTTAATTACATTTCTCTATAGAACCAAAGAACGTAACACTACAAACCGATTGGATTAAATCGGTCGCCAATATCAATCAGCGAACGTCAAAATTGTTCTAGTATTGTGAAATACGACCGTACTTCCAAAATGTATGTGTGCAAATTTTTTATACGTATGTACACATAAATCTGTATGTGCATACATAGATACATACATAGTTTTAGTGCAATGTGCATACAACTCAGATATGCTTAGTTAAAATACTAGCCAAAAATATGTAAAGTTAATTGTTACCTTATAAGTACACACTTTCTGTGCACTAACGGTTTTCTCATTTGCGCACTCTCATTCTCTCATTTCTCTCAGGCGGCAAATAAGCATCAGCTTTATCAAGAATGATAGAATACAAGATTGCGCCTTCCCGCGGTGAAATGACAGATCTCGCCTTTAGTAAACAAGAATACGGGAGAGAAAATTGAACAACTTCCAATATTTCATTGAAAAACGTGTTCTAATTGTTCTAAAGTGTAAAATATGAGTTTATAGGCGGACATTTAATAAATAAATTCGAAAAATACTAAAAAAAGTGTCTCTTTTTCTTAATTTGTGAAAAAAGCTTTGTCTAGTTGAAGTTGAGAATTGTCAAACCCGGCAAAACCAAAGTAGCGGTACTTCTAAAGGCGTCACCTTCAGTATTCAGTACACCGTGCAGCTTTATTAGTGATGCCGAATTTACTCGTCTGCTGCGCCACTACAATCGTCTCAGTACATTTTAGAACATATGTAAATACAAATTTCATTTTGGAAGCCAGCCAAGCTAAGATATTCGTAATCTACGACCTTTGAATAAACGGCCGATTGAAACAACCGATAGCTTACACGACGGAGGATACGGAACTACTGAGAAATCAGAAACACAGGACACCATGAAATGTTAATATAACTGAATATGAAATCGATTAGTAAAGACATGAGACATTATGCTTTTGCTGCTGGATATGAATGCATGGTTTATGTCCGGAATATATTAGTTTCAAAATAAATATGTAAAATTCAAACTCGTTGTTCTTCCACCTTAATGTTCTTTTTGCCAACAGTTCCGTTTCCTCCTTTCTTTCCTCGCTGTGTTTCTTCCATCAGTAGTTCCGTGTCTTCAGTCGTGTTTTAGACGATGTTCGTTTGTCTGTTCTTTATTCTGTGCTGGATAAGAGTTATAATAAATTTGTTATTAAAATTAAATTAAATATTCGGTGCTATGTATGTGTTAAAGTCTTCATTTTATTCAATGCAATTCATTATTTGTAATGTGAAAAATGCAAGCGTGTTAAGTAAAAATTTAAAAGCTTTTGCATAGTCCGGGCTCGTAAGATGGCGGCGCATGCAAGCTAAGATAAAGTGGCGCGACAAGAAATGTACATATGTATGTATATACATACTTATGTATGTACATATATAGGTATATATGCATGTGGAAATGGCTGCCAGGCCCTTCGGGGTTTGTTGAAAGTTTAAATTAAATTAATAATACAAATGAGTTGTAATAAATCTATTTCGAGCATTAAAGTAGTGATTTCAATTAATTTGTATGTATAAGAAGTGTGAATAGAAAATAAAATGGCTATTTTGTGGTGCAATTTTGTCAACTGGCAGTTTGTGTCAAAAATGGGTGAGTCGAAATGATTGTCTTTATTTTAAATATAAAAATTTTCCGTAGTAAATTAGCTAATGGAAATTGATGAAACTTGCATTTGTAAATTCCATAAATAATGAATTGCGTGCAGTAAATAATCAATTGTAAGTAAATACATATACGTGCATACCTATATACCTGTGTTAATAAAAATAATAGCAAACAATTAATTATTAAAAAAATTACACTGAAAATGACGCAACGCTGAACCTTATTTGTTTCCAAACCGAACTTGACAAGGGATGACGGAAAATCATTTCAATACATATGTGTTTTAACTTGTATACGCTATAGAAAGTTTGGCGTCAGTTTATATACACTATGAAGTAAAATCGAAGACATGGTGATATGTTTGAAATATTGTATGATAAATATTTAACGCAACTTTATTATAAAAATTAGTTTATACTGTAACAAAAACCATTTTACTAAATGGTTCAAACTTTTTACCCAATTTATAAAATATCAACAAAATTTCATAAAAATTTCACAATTTTTAATCAGATTTTTTAGAAAAGTTATAGGTACGAATTTTTATAGTTGCCAATATTTAAAAAAATCATCATTTGTTTTGCTTCATACAGCAGGTTTATGTGCAGTGACTGTTAATCATTTCAGATTCATTTAAAGAAAAGCTCACAAATTGACATTTGCCATTCATCTTTCACTCTTTCTCTCGAGTGTACTAGATAAAATATTATAGGTTTTAAGGAAGAATGAGGGTGTGAATTTTCCAAATACATCAATATTTATCATCCTATGAGAGTACGAAACTAACAGAGCTGAGGGAAAGCAAAATTTGTTTAACAGAATATAAATGTTAAATAATTTTTTTGGCTCGAATTTTGGACTTCTGAATGGTGTTATCAAGTTTAGAGAAAAATCTTAATAATGAAATATTCATATTTGATGTGAAATTTTAATTTACTTCAATAAACGTCTTATCACAAGGTTTTAAAAAGTTTAAATTTCTATGCTTTTATTAAATTTGCCTATTTTTAATTTCTCTTTAAAAAAATCACTTTTCCTATTTGAAATCAAACTATAATTTGTTTTAGAAAAAAATATTCGACAGGCAGCACTGACCGTCTAGCCATTGATGGCTGCGATAGAATTCTTCAAAACTATCGGTGCGTAGTCAATGCCTCATATCCTGCAAAATATCCCTGACAATATCAAAAATAAGTTATCGATTGTCATACACACATTCCTGCAAACGTTGAATTTAGTGTTTGCTGTGAGGCACAGCAGACAAAGAGTGTGTGTATTACAAGGAAATATAGAATTCTTGGTATTGCCCACCAAGAAGCCTGACCTATAACTATTGGTCATATTAGCAGGAAAATTAACTCAAAATAAAGGTCAGTTTCTGGGTTAGTTTTGTATGGGCGTCGGGGATCTAATGACTACGTTTTTCCTGGGCTTTTTTGCAATTATGAAAATGAATAAAAGCCTTAACACCATTTTTCCGCATAGTTTTAGGCGTAATAAGTCTGACAACAGTCCTGTTGATAAGTTTTGTCAGGGCATCAGCATGGATAATCTTTGAGTATAGAGGGGTCAGATCGATTTCAAAAACGTCTACTCGATAAATCTAGAAAACTTCATTACTATTACAAATGTTAGCGAACGTTCTTTTATATTATTTTGATCTGGCAACCGCGTCATTATTTGCAAAATAATTTTATTTTACCTAGAATCGCCGATATAAAAACCGAAAATTATTATTTCTTGCAAACATAAAGTTTAATTAGTGATTTATTTGATAAATTCCAATATGTGTGACATGCAAACTTTGGTTGACATGGGATTTCCTAAGGAAAAGGTGTAAGTATAGAATAAGAGGTATCCGGCTTTGATGAAATTGCAAAATTTGCATCGAAATTTTTCCTTCGTCATTCAAAACTAAATGCAAGTAGGCAATTTAATTTTTCTAAATATCTCTCCGTCCTAGAGAATATGCTCTTAAAGTTACCAACAATAAAGGTGTGGAGCCAGCTATGGAGTGGTTACTGGCACATGCCGACGAAAATGTTCCGGTAGAATCAGCCGCCGCTGCCAAAATTGATAATTCCGATCCAGTGGCTGAGAATGCAGATCCAACCACATCCACTGGTGCCGAAGCAAAATCATTGAAATGCGACGATTGTGGAAAATTGTGCAAAGATCAAACAGAGGTAGAATTTCATGCCGCCAAAACTGGACATAGTAACTTCTCCGAATCGACAGAAGAAAAGAAACCACTTACTGAGGAGGAAAAAAAGGCTCAGTTGGCTTTGATTGAAGAAAAGTTAAAACAAAAACGACGCGAACGGGAAGAACGCGAAAAAGCCGATGCGTTAGAAGCTGAGAAAAATCGTATTAAATCAGGAAAGGATATGACTGAAGCCCGGAAACGTATGGAAGAGTTGGAAATGAAGAAAATCATAGATCAACGTAAGCGTGAAAAAGCTGAGGAGAAAGCAGCAAGAGAACGTGTACGAGCACAAATTGAAACGGATAAAGCTGCGCGTAAAGCTAGGTATTTTTTTATTTTAATTTAGAACATGAGCCATCATTACAAATACTAATAACTGCATATTTAGGGAACAAAATCAAACTGAACAACCTTCACTGGTAACATCGCCCATATTGCCGCCGCCAGCGTCTTCAACAACTAACACCAGAGCAGCGCCAAAAGATTATACTCAAACACGCATACAGGTTCGCTTACGTGATGGTTCCACACTCACCGAAACATTCAACGTGAAGGAACAATTGTCTGCCGTGCGAGTTTTCATCCAGTTAAAAACTGGCGATGAAGCACCTTTTAATTTAATGACAACTTTTCCTCGCAAAGTGTTCACAGGAGACGACTTTGAAAAGCCTCTAGATATACTTGGCCTGGTGCCCTCTGCGGTGCTTATTATGACTAAATAATTGCATTTTCTTGGTATTGGGAATTCATCAATCTTCTCTTCGAGTGTGAGTCGAAATAAATTTACTACTGTAATTTACTGTAGCGTTTTATAATCGAAATATTTTGTAGTACTAGTGAGGTAGTATGCTCAAATAAAAAAGAGGAACAGTATAACAAAAAAACATAGTATATTCAAATGCTAACACAAACTCTCTCACAACGAAGGTTTGTCAGAATTTTTGTAATACCGTGCCGCGATCTTTAGTACTTTTCTCTAACACCTTTGTGGCGAACACTATAATCCTATTTATAATATAAGGATTGCTGAAAAAACCGATGAATTTAATTTTTTATTCAGAAAGAGAACTAATTATTAGTTGAATAAGTGGCAGAAAATCAACCACCAAATGAAATTGCACATCTTCCTTATTTAATATAATAATTTAGCGCTTACATCATATAGCTGGATGTTAGGTCAAACTTCTCCTATGATTTGTGCGATGCATCCTGATGATGCAACACAAATTTTGTATTAATTATCAATTTCAAACCCTACTTTAGTAGATAGTTCCACTCTCATTTTTCAGCAAACATATCTTTTAACGATATGAGGAAAGTAAACAATTTAAAAGCAAATAAAAAAGAAAATGAAAAAAATTAAAATTAAATATTGTGCGGAAAGCTTAATAATTAAAGTGGATCTTGGTATTCAATGCGATAGACATTTTCCTGATTATAATAGTCCTATAAACAAAATTGCTGTCGAAATTAATTTTTGTATGAAGGGCATTTTTGAGTTTCGAAATACCAACTAGTTTACTAGTGTAACTATAGCAAAATTACCTACATATATAAAAATTCTCGTCCATTTGCTGACTTTAATATATACTGTTACATGGGCCATTTTTGTGCTAATCTAGCTATATCTAAAATGTCGAATATGGTTTCAAGCGACTTAAGTCAAAGAATCAAAATGATACAATACTTACGTATCTAACTATTTAAAACATAAAAATCCGCGCATCGAAACATTAGCCCATTACAAGTTTATTTAAATTTTACTACAAGATATAGCTGCTAATAAAATAAATAAAAAATATAATTTTGTTCATTAATTTTTAATTAAACTAGTTGGTAATATAACCAAAACCATATAAATCGAGAGTTTCAATTTTTTTTACAAAATTTCTACAAATTGAACAAATTTTTTTTATTATTTTGTTTTTGCCTGATTATATTGATATATGAATAATATTTTTTGTTTGAGCTTGGAAGTTATTTGAAAAGTAAGAAAAGTAAAAGTGGTAGAAGTTGTAACAGCTATTTCGAAGATCACCACATCTCATCAAACTTATTCTACCTAGACTTCTGCAAGACTCGAACTCATGATTTAACGGCACGTAAGGTAAGAAAGGCTTGTTCACTGTTGTTGCTTTTTCAAACAAAATAACATCTAACGTTATTTTTTTATTTTTATTTTTAAATTGGGTTCCTACGAACTTCTTGCCATACAACGGATGTATTTTATATAAATTCTAATTGATATAAACTTAATTAAATTTTTCGTTAAGTTGCCGGTCTTGCACATTTTTTGTTCGTACACTAAATAAGTGGCGCTCGCCACGCGCGAAAAGATGAGAGCTGGCGAACTATCAGCATCGCTGTCAAAAAAATCTCCGGCCTGCAACAAATTATTTTACTGGTCGAATGAGCTTTTTTAGGCCAACATGACGTTTCAAGAAAACATAGTACTAAAAAATGCTTATCGAATGAAATCGGGTTTCAATTAAAAAGTATGAAGCAAATGTGGTAGTAATTAATTTTTGGTGTGGCTAGGGAAATTTGTATGATGCTAGCTAACATCGTCCAACAACCTTTTAAATAATTTGTGTAGGGGTAATTTTTGTAACGAAATTTAATGTAAATGAAATGGTAGAATAAATGGTAACTTATCGTTCTTGAAATCCGTCAACCACTTTAGTAGGACTTTTCAGTTTATTTTTTTGTTCATTTGTATTATGTAGTAATATAGCTGAATATATTTTTTTTAGGTATATCTTTCAAGTAAAAAACATAGTATTTTGTTCTTTTTATGCTATTTTTATTGAACATAATCGCCATCTATTAAAATAACTAAGTAAAAAAAAAATTAAATAAAATTACTATATAAACTACGTATCATGATAATTTTACGGTGGCATAAACTAAGCTTTCATAATTAGCAATAACATTAATTTGTGATAATAGAAAATTTCTAATACATATATGCGGCGATAATATGTGCTAGGCGTGATACAGCATATCTTCTCCTTCAATTGTCTACATACATACATATGTATATAAATAAGGGTCATTACATATTTCCTTTGAGACGTGTGTATAAAAAAAATTATTTCTCTTCTTAATACTTGTCTTCTCACATTCAAAAAAGTACTATTTGCGTTATTAAAAATATATTTAAATTTCTCTCAGCTACCTACGCACATACGCATACATACATATGTACATATGTACATATATACTTAATTCTCAAGTCGTATGTATAAACCCTTATGTATAATTTTATGTTTTTGCAACTACAATAATATTGTTTATTAAAAAATTTCCTTCACTCAATGATCTTCTCGTTGTTTAGTATAAGCCTCCTTCCAGACTGCTATTGCCTCTTTACAGCGTAAACCACATAATGAACTGTAGCAATTTGTATGTATTAACTACAGGGAACTTCCAAGTATCCTCTTGCTTTCGTAACAACGACGGCACATTGCTGGGATAGTGGATAGGTTTCGATATGTGGCAATTGGTGATGATTGTACCACCTGGATAATTGATGTATACCGCATCGCCTGGCAATACACCATCACAATCGGTTAGCTCGAGCTCTTTATTAAAGCAAATGCGTATTTCTTCGAGGTAACTAATATCGCTTTTGTGGTCATATAAACAATGTATGGATGGATTTTTGCCCAACGTTTTCAACAACGCATTCTGCAGCGCCACTACTGTGTTATTTGAATCTGGATGTATTCCTGCGTTTCCCAAAATATTCGACATTAAGAACTGTTCGCGCCAAGCTAAGCCCTGTGTAAAATATTTCAGTTCGCTGTCTAATTGCTCCAATGAGATAGCACAGGTGCCATGCTTTAGCCATTCGTGCTCCCAAAAATATCCCAATTTTTGTTTACCATCAATTGTTGGCCAATATGTCTTAAGATTAGACATTATTTGATTAAGCTGATCCAAGTCAAAGTCGGCAGTTTTGTTACAGAAACTGGGCCCCATCTGACCCAATTTTGTTGGCCATACCCCATGTATAGTCCAAAACTCCTTCTTGTCTGGCAAGATGCATGCATGTGTACTATCTTCTTCCCGCCAGTGATAGCATGTGGTGGCGGGCCATTGCTGAGTGAATATCAATACATCCCAGTCATGATGAGCGTCCTCACTCTTTGTGCTAAAATCTTCATCAACATTTTCTTCACCCAGAAAAATTTCGAGTTGTCGATTTACATATTCGCGCACGTCATATTCATCGTTGTCTATTGCTTCTAAGTGGGCTTCGAACGATTCCTCTGAGGTTTTATCAATTGCAGAACTGAAAGAAAATATAGAAAATGATAAGTAACCATAAAGACGGGTGGTTGATTATTTATTAATAAATTCATAAAAATGGATCGAATTTAAACGGAAGTAGTGTTGCTAAAAAAGGTCTGATTATTAGGCAAATTTATATTCGAGAATTTAAGCTTTTGCCGTAAGTTTCCAACATACATACATAAATGAAAAAATTACAAATAATTGTTGTTTTATTAAAATTTACATACTGTAATAAAATTGTAGAAAAGTGGTGTTTGTACATTGATTTTTTTTTTAAGAATGACCAAAGATGATGTAAGGAATGTAAGAGAATGCAGTTGGAGAATTTTTAGGATCTTGAATTCACTATTCTCCTGAATGGGTTTCTATGTGGCTTTACTTGGGATCTAGCCGGTATCCTCAGATATGACATAGGGTAAATGAGATAAATCAATGTTAAGTATATACATATAATCATTTTCTTTTGTCAAATTTTTGGTGATTTTTTAGTAGCGCCAGCGGTTGTAGGTAGTGATTAATAAGTATATAATTTTCAATTCCTAATCGATTACCATTGGAAGAAAAAATTGGGTATGATATTTTACCGTGAATTGAAAATTTAGAGCGCTTGCTTTGTAGTCTGATCGGAAGTTAGTTAGAAAAATATTTAAAACCTTTACACATTAGTTTAGAGTACCGGTTCAAAATAATCCAAAAAATATATTTTTTTTAGGCATGTTTTATTATCTTGGCAATACAGGCGAGAGCTTTTTCGAATAGACCACAATAAAATATAAATACCAATTTATTTTAAATTTTGACCTTAAGGCCAGTAGTTTATATAATTAGAACAATATTAAGTTTTTTCTTACTTTAATTGTATTGTTGTCGAAATAAGGAACTAGTGAGCTCAAAGCTTAAAGTCCTTGGTATGCCGAAAACCAGCTTCAATCATATGATTAGCAATAATGATTATTATTTCTGACAATTTTTTTTCCGAAATTTTCTTTTAATTGATTTATATTGTAGACCACGAGTACGAGATGTTGGATTTTTAAAAAGCATACATATAAATTTTCAAATCGTATTTTTAAAATGTTTTTTAAAGTTGAATAGAAATAAACATTTTTTCTTTGACATTTGAAATAAACTGTCAAATGGTACAAATAAAATTATTTATATATTTATTTTTAAGTTTAGTGCATTTGATTATATTTTCTTTATTGGAATTTACTTTGCTCTTATTTTTTATTTGTTTTAATGTTATTTCGGTACTTATTTAGATTTATTGTTTTTTTTATTTAATTTTCTTTCATTTTATTTAGTTTTCTTTTATTTTATTTTATCTTATTTTCATTAGACGTTATTCTAATTAATTGCACATTCACATATTTTTATTTTTATTTACTTTGGTTTTTTTTTTATATTTTACATACACACATACATACATACATACATATGTATGTACATATTTACGTACATATGTACAAATTGATATTTTATTTTATTTGTCAATTTTTTAATTTAGAATGACTCAATTTTTTATTTTATTTGCTTTTACTCTATTTACTTTACTTTATTATATTACTTCTTGCTTCATCTTAGCTTGTTTAATTTATTTAACCGTTTCGGGACGAGAACTTTTTTGACCAGCAATCTTGAAAAAGAGTGTTGATTTAGTCTCTTACAGCTATTTCAAAAAAAGTAATTTCATAATTTATTTTTAGGACGTCCTGAAAAGGAGATATCGTCCTGGGACAAAAACATCCCAAACATACCTGAATAGCAAAATTGGAATACAAATTTCAGAGTTTTTTTGACTTCATTTCACTTTATTTTTATAGTTAATTTTATACATTATAGCATTATAATAATGTTGTTTATATTTGATGGCAAGGTGGGAAACATTTTTTACAGAATGCCAAATTGCAGCCAATGCAAAGCTGATTTGTTCGACTTTCTTTGCCTTTTTTGGCACAATTTACGCAGCGTTGTCGCTTGTTAGTTCTTTTTGGCAAATGATTCCCCAGATTTTGTTTGATCTGTTTTTTCACTGCGGAGAGGGGTCCTGTTCGATCTTGGAGCCGGATTTTCGCACGCATACTTCCTTCGTCAATGAGAGATTCGGATAGCTCCACTAAAAATCCCAAAAACGGATCTTTTTTTTGCCGTGGATGATTTGCTTCCGCATGGATTATCCACGCATTGACGGCGCATATCATCATTAGCCGGAAAAAAACTTTTCGCCACCATTTAGTTGATTTTCGGTTAAGTTCATACAAGGTATCCATTTTGTCTGCCAAATCTACGCCACCCATAAAGTTTCTGTACGATCCGTGCCTTCTTCCTCTTCTGAACCACTACTGCTTTCCTGACTGGGATTATAAGAAGAACCACTATCAGCAAATGGATCATCTTCATCGTCGCTTGAATTATGTAAAAAATCCTCAATTTGTGAAGCTGCCAGTCTACGTTTTCTATCCATTTTTTCCTGAGACAGATAATGCAAATGAGTACGATTGGGATGATAACGTCCCACAAATAAACAGTTTTGGGATGATTTTGTACCGCGGAACTTACCTTAGCCTCAAATAAAGAAAAATTAAGTTTTTGTCTGTTCTACACTGTCCTCTTTATAAGATTACTACTGTTTTCATAAAATTTCACTAAATTACACTTGTTTTCACAATTAAACCACTTGTTTCTTGAGCTTTTGTCAAATATGTGATCACCAACACAAATGCCGCGATTTGATGTTTCACTTTTGACATAAACGTGATAATTTACATTAACAGCTTAATTTTTTTTTTGTAGAGAAGAAAATCACTAATGATTTGGGACCTATTTCAACCAAATCGTGTGAGAATTTTCAAAGATACGATTTTTTGAAATTTTCTGGGATAAAAACATCCCCATCGTACCGAAACGGTTAAATATAATTTTAATATTTTATATTTTATGTTATTTCATTTTAATATATTTAATTCTAATAAATTTTTGTTTTATTTTATGATTTTTTTTTGCTTCCTTATTGGAAAATTTTCCTTATTTTTAATTTCGTTTAATAGTATTTTATTTTAAATTATTTAGTTTAATTTTGTGTGCTTACATTTTATTCGACATAAGAAATCTGACGACGCATACATAAATTACATGGTAAATGAATTTCACCTCCGCTACAGGCAACAAAGCTAAGCTTTAAATGCCGAAAACAAACATTCGCTTTAGGTGGCTACATTGGTTGGTAATGGCAAAGACCTGTTTGACAGCTCAACCGTGTCTGACTAAGCCGGAATTTCCCATTGTGAATATAAGCTTTGATTGTACTATACTTTAAACAATTAAGTGCGGGTTTTTGTGTTGTAGAGTCCTATCAAATGAACAAATTAAGGTTTTTAATCCTCGCAATTTGCATATTAGGGTGCATTTTTCCTATCGTAAACGGAAATGTATTTCAAAATAGCTCTGCGATTACTGGAGCGCCAAGTGGAATCAGCAACAGAGCCCTATCGGACGATGTATCTGCAAGTGTTTTGAATTTTGCACATGATGTTGGCCGACTATTAAATGAAGATTTGCAGTTTGGTAAAACTACAATTTTTTCGCCTGTAAGCATTATGTCCTCCATGGCATTGCTATTGTTGGGGTCAAATGGCAAGAATTATGAAGATTTAAAACATGTTTTACGCTTGGATACTGGAACACTGAACGATATCACTAGTGGATTTCATTCGGAATTTGGGGCTATGCTGCAGGAGATGCAAACAAATTCAATTGCCTTGCAGTCACGAAATCGCGATAACTGGCGGAACACGAATGTCGCATTCAATATACGAGATAAGCCCAAATTAAGCGAAAGCGGTGGTAATGCTGTGGATAGCGTGGTAAAGCTTGTGAATGGACTTTTTGTGAAAAATGGCCATGATTTGAATCCGCTCTATAGGTATGTTAGATTTGACTTTGTGAATTTACTAGTACACATACATACATACATACATATATACATATGTATGTACGCTTGCTTGTTTATATGTTATTAAATATTAAAATTTTTTTTTCAGGGACGTTATCAATTCTATATACAAGTGTGACGTCATACCATTGGATTTCAACGGACCATTGGCGCGTGATTACATTAACGATTGGGTTTACAAGAGCACATTTGGAAAAATCGCTAGTATCATAACAGATAACATCGACGCTGATACGAATGCTGTTATAGCCAGTGCGTTATACTTCAGAGGCTTCTGGGAAAATCCTTTTATTCGTGGCGCTACAATAATCGACAATTTCTACCCAGACGGTTTGCAGAGTCCACCAATAAAGGTAGAAATGATGGCCACTGCCGGTGCACATCCATACTATTTTGCTGCTGAACATGATTGTGGTATACTTGGCTTACCGTATATAAACAACTACACTACAATGTATATAATACAGCCGAAAAATTCGAGTCGTGGGAAATTGAGAAACTTATTAAAAACCTTAAATGCGGAAAAAATTGAGGGAATGATAGCAAAAATGGTTTATCAAAATGCCATCTTTGCATTGCCCAAAATGCATTTCATGCAAAATATCAATTTGAAAAATGTGTTTCTTGCACTCGGTATCCATGATATATTTGCAAAGCATCGGAGAAATCCAGCATCGCCCATAAGGGATTTAGCTGATAAGACTTGGTCACGTGTAAGGCAAAGCGTAACATTTCCGACTGATAAACCCACATTTGTTACGCATACGCCCTCCACTTCGCCGGTAGAGCTGCTGGAGCAGTGGAATTTTCAACGAAATGTCAGCAATAATTTATTATCAGACCTCTTCGTTGGCGATATTGTGCATAAAGTTGATTTTGCTGTTGACGAAAATGGTACAGAAGGTGCAGCGGCAACGGTGACGTATCTTAAACGTTCGGGTGGCAATGTACTATTCCGCGCCGACACACCATTTTTACTATTAGTGCGTCACGATCCAACGAAATTACCATTGTTTTATGGTATCATTAATATCCCATCGCCACATTACAGTTAAAATTTTGAATATTGTTAAGTAAGTTGATTTGAATTCACAAAGTACTGGAAATGTACATTTAATTTAAGTAAGGCGAATGCTATGCGCTAAATATTCATTGGATGATCTGCTGTCGGTACTCCAGATTTTAAAATAATATTGTATAAAAAAAATTCGTTGCTCTAAATATTTAAATAATTTCCATCGGCCCTTCAGTCTATAAATATTGCGATCCAAAATTATCACAATGATTATTATTTGCCTAAGTGTGTCCATATTCCTGTTGATACAAATTTCCTAACCTTTTGTTTTTTAATGGAAACTAGCCCGAACAAAATGAAATGAGCGAACAAATGCCACATTTTTTAACTTTAAGCTGAAAAGAAATATGCGTTCCAAGAACGATGTTTACAAATAAATAGATATATTTATGCAAGTATGTTTTAAAATATATTATATTTTGATGTCACATTGTGACTCAATTTTTTCAATACTGATTAAATATACAATATGTATATCCTCTATTGCTATTGCTAACTGACTGACAAACCTAAAACTCAAGCATACTGAAATGCATTAATAGATTCTAAGCAAATAAATATACTTACTGTACAAACATAGTTCCAAGACTATTCGATGAACAAATTTTTAAATCTCTTTGTTCACTTGCAATAAAATACATAGTATATGTGCATATTGTGCAGAACATATTAAATTGAGTTTTATTTAAATCCATTTTTGTGTATTTATGTATAAGGGTTGCTTAAGGAACATTATATTGGTGAATTTTATATAATATTTTTTCGTAAATTTTTTGTAAAAATATAGATCCGTTTTATAATACAATTTATATAAATTAAAACCTAAAACTTTTTACCAAATTTATAAAAAATCTAGAAATCTTTATAAAATTTAAACTCTTTCATCAGAATTTGCAGCAAATTCAATTTCTATAATAAAATTCATATTAATTAAAATATATTTAAAAAAATTTTCAAATTAATGAAAAAATAAAATTTTTTTTTGCTGATTTTCTTCCATACAAACAAAAATTTTGCTCATGAGTCCACGCCATACCCGAAAAGTTTCCAAAAAAAAATTCAGTTTAATTTGAGTTTAGTTTGAAAATTTCGAGAGTTTTTTATAATGTTAAAAACTTTGATTTATAATATAATTAGCGTATACATTAAAATTTTTGGATTTTCAAGGTACTTCAACTGAAATGCATTAAACAATTTTTCAAAGAAATCCAATAAAACTTTATACTCCAGCTAAACCCTTAGGCATAGAATACTTAATTAGCGTATTTCCCAAAAAATATCACCCAGGGTATTTTGCATTGACGACCACGATCTATATGTATATGCGCAAATGTATATACTTAAATATTTTGTAACCTGATGGGGATTTCACAAAATAAATGCAATGTAAACAAATACAAATTATGTGTATGTTCATATGTAAATAAATAGTGTTTGCTGTGAGACAGGCAGGTGCTCCAATCCATAACTAAGTTTTCAATGATTCATTAAGTGATTTTTCCAGGCCAAGTTTGTTTTTTAAATTAGTCATGAACTAATGTAGTGCGAATATATGCGATACGCAAAGAAATAATTGAATGGATTTCCAAATAAAATACAAAGAAGTCCAGAATTCTTACACATACAGCAGGGTAGTCCAAAAAAAAGTCAAGTCGGAATTTGAATGCTCTCACCTGCTCGGTTTGTTCTATGTGAAAAAACAATACCCCTATTGTTCGTTAAATCGAAAAATATTTAGAGGCCACTCACTGCGCTCAAAGTTTGCCATGCTCCCCTTCAGCAGACTTCAAAGAATAATACAAATTTGTTTATTTTAACATTTTTAATATTAACTATGAGTCCCCAGAAACTATATAAAAATGCAAAAATGTCACATAAAATAATATTAAAAACATTAAATAAGCAATTGGGAATTGTTCTTTAAAATCTCCTGAAGAGAGCTTGCCAATTGTACGAAAAATTGTTTTTCTCCCATATAAAATTCATTGGAGACTTTGAGCGCTTTGAGCGACATCTGAATATTTTTTGAATTGAAATTAAAATAAAATGAGTTTTAGATACCTTTCTTTCTTTCTTACCTTACCTTTTCCTCATGTACCACCCTAATACATAGTTTTGACCCAGCCGAGTGCGCGTAAAAATATAAAATATAAAAATATAAAATAAGAAAGCGGTCGCTCCCCGGCAGGCAACGACAAATCTCCCAATGTATTTCTGCCATGGAAAACTTCTCATAAAAGTCATTTGCCATTCGGATTCGACGTAAAACTGTAGGCTCTCGAAGATGAGCTTTCGACCTCAAATTCCACATTCTGTCAAACCGCAGAAATAATGGGGCTTATCCTGTATAGGAGGCAAGTACATTCAGGCTATATCTACAAGTTGTGGGCTCTATGATCTATGATCAGGACTTTTATAATCCAGATTTTATTTGGCCCTTATACTTTATGTGAGGTAATAAATACCAATTAAACCAAAGATTCCGACTTTTGCAGAAAGTCAGTAGTGAGCGAAGTCGGACGTCTTTCCATGTATCGTGTTCGGTGTGTTCTTCGAAAAACCGTAAAGGTTGTTATCATAGGGCTCTTGAATTTTTTGCGCTCAGTTATCGCCGTCTAAGGAAGGATTATATCAAGATCATTTTGGGGCCAACTAGTTGGTACTAGTTTGGTATGACTTCGAGCACAGTTGAAGACCAACTCAGAGCTGCTTTAGATCTCGTTTGGGGCTGGTTTCGTAACAGTATTATGGGACTAGTTTGAAACTAGTTCGGAACTGTTTTGCAACTAGTTTATTACTGGTTCGTTACTGAATACGAGCATGACGAGGGCATATCAAAAAACAAAAAATTAACCACCAAACCAATACCAGAAAAGCTGTCTAGCGTTTTGAGTTTTACGATCTGTCAAAAAAAAGTAAAACTCAAAAACTAATTTTTTTTCTTAAATACCTCTTATGACATAAGGATGAACTATGAAACGGACACAGACAATTGCGCTCATGTCTATCGTAATTGGATTTTCAAGTACACGTCCCACACCCACATGATACATGACGTGCATACATAAATGGGTACTTGTGCTGTCCAATTGTCATGCCGTTTTCAACGGACTTATAACAACAACAATGCAGCAGGTCTGCTGGGATGAAGCGTCTTGCTGTTTATTGTTCGACGTATTGTTGTTTGTACATATTTAAAATTTTTTGTTTGTTGTTTGTTGTTGTGTTTTTCATATCGATTATTTAATGTTGATATTTACCTGTTTCGTTTCATGGGTTTTGTTTACTTGTCTCCTAAATTTGCTTTGTTAAAATATAGGAATTTTATACTTATTTAGTCCACCAGGCGGAATCAATAGTGTAAGTCGGGATTGTGCGTTATTGGATGTATGTATATACATATGTATGTATGTATGCATGTCTAATTCTTTTATTATCGCAGTCCTAAAGGTGACTTCAAATTGAAGTAGAAATATCGATCAAAAATAAAATTAAGACAAGAAACCCGTAAATTTTTTTTATTGAAAAATTTTTCTAACTACTGTCAATATGGTGCTATAAATACAACTACAAAATTCCTATGTATTTTGTTTTTGTTTCTGCGTAAGATTTGTCAAAATTTAAATACATTTTATTTTTGCTTTTACGGCTTTTGAAAGCTCATACGCAAAAGCAAAAACAAGATACATGTAGGTGAATAAAAAATAATCAAATCAGCTGCTCTTATGCCATCACCTTCTATAAATTCGCCTTGACATAAAATGTATTACACCTTTGAAGGCCGAAAAACAACTTCAATAAATTTTTATTTCTGAGAGATAAAATAACGCTCGAGAACTGTATTTTGTTTTCGACCGAAAAAAATAACTCAATAAATAATGATTACTTTGACGCAAAAAACCAAAAAAAAATGCTGTTAATTTATTTATTATCAAAAAGAAAAAAATAATAATTTTTTAAAAAAAATTATAATTCACAAAATGATATTTTTTTCGAGTGAAAAAATAATAC
Source organism: Anomoia purmunda (assembly GCA_951828415.1). NCBI lineage: Eukaryota > Metazoa > Arthropoda > Insecta > Diptera > Tephritidae > Anomoia > Anomoia purmunda. Next base: position 24,590,860 of record OX639996.1, on the reverse strand, counting down.
TAGGGAAACTAGTTTTACTATTGGTTAAAAAATTATAATTCGATACATGATTTTTATTTCAGAATAAAAAACTAAAACTCAGAAATAAAAATAACATGTTAAAGTATTGATTAAACGTATTTTTTTGTCATAGAACTCATCATGATAACGATCCCTGTTTGAAAGTTTGAAAAATGGATTTTTAATATTTTCTTCAATAAATTTATCAAGATTATTTTAGCAGCTTTCTAAACTTGCCTTCCTCAGGCATACATATGTAGTTGTCGAGTTCACTTAACGCTTGGCGCAAGAAACGTGTTCCTTCGAGAGCGTACTAATACCATAACTATAGCTAGTTCATTCATGGTCATCTTAGGAAAGTGAACTAGTTGAGTTGAAAACAACGTGTAAACAAAAGTCGTTATCAAAATTTGTATGTATTCTTAGACGTTTGCTTACCCAGTGAACATACTCGTATTAACTAAAGGTAGCTAAATTTTGACATTCACTTTAGCTAACTGCTGCGATTTTCGAGTCAAGAACGATGTTTAAGAACTGCGAATTAGTATTCCATACGAAAGCGGTTAGTAAACGAACGTATGTTTTTTCAAATTAATAATAACATTTTTCTTAAATCGTACTCTAACATTTCAAATAACAACATAGAACTAGTTCTCCATCATCTAATCTGTATGTTTTCTGGGTTGGTTTGGCGATAACTTTCAATGCAAACTAAATACACCGTACATATGTACACACATATTCAATATATATTATATAAGTACATACATACTTATTTATGTGCTTAGCGTATGCCTTTGTTTTTGCCAATGCGTAGTAGGGTTTTTAACGCAAACGCTTATTGATAATTTCAAACTTATAATATGATAAGCGCGTTGCTGTATTGAAGCTCATTATTTCTGTATACGAACAATTTTTATGCCATCGAGTTCATCGCTCATCGCTCCTCCCACTATACACCACTCAAGAAGGCAGCAGAGATATCTGGGCTCATATATCCTTGATCAGGAACTTGTACGCTCGCTGCCACCAACCATCATCTTAGACTTCCTAAGAGCGTTAGGGTTTAGATGAGGTACTATAAAGAACGGAGGGCACAATGGATCGCAAGGTCGAAGTGCAAACCTCAACACCAATATCTATCTATCTATACACCAAAGAACCTTCGCTGCTGAGATTAGGGCCAGAGGAGATCTATCTATATTGGTCCAAAATGTCGACTCTCTACGCCACGAGAGTTGAGGAAATCATGGAAATTCTCAATCTTTCTCCCATAGATATGAAGAAGGTGAAAAGTTTTACCCAAAGAAAAAAGGAAAATAAAATACTGATTTAGTAGAATATTTCAAGCCAACCCTTCTTCAAACCCTCTCCTGTAACTGCGGGACTCGAGCCATTACTTTTCCCCAAGAATGGTAGAATACAGTTTGCGCTTTCTGGGGGCCGCTAGTCCTTTCTTTGACGATTTGACAACACCCAGCCATTCCTTAACGAAATAAAAGGAACTTGCTTTAATATTACACAAACAATGCTAACAAAATTTTCAATCGTTCTGTCGTTTGCCCGCTTCTTCTACGCTCTTCCTCTTCTTTGTTAGAATTTTTCCTTTGCTATCTCATTCGCTAGCTTTTATTACGTCACTGCCAGTTGCTCCCAGTTCGGAAGACGAAATCTAATTTTCCATTATTCTTGACTTTTCCCTACCCTTACACTACGCAGCGTCTCGGATCACATCAGCTTAGTTTGTGCTTAATGCCCAGTATCACGAAGCAAATGATTGACAGCTAATTGTGTCATTGACAGAGATAAGATAACCAAACCGAGAATAAAACGATAACTTGCACTACCGTGGAATTTGACCACCTCCTGAACGAAAAAACTGAGGTTTCAAACTGAATACGCCCATCGAAAACCATCCGAAATTACCAATTACCAATTCGTAATAGGAAGAAAGTCTTCATAGCACTCGGCGTCTGCTATTTTAGGAAACACAGCAATTTGGCTTTGTATCATATTTCCAAATCAAAGTCGAAATTCTGTTTTCAGCAAAACAACCTTCACATCACGCTGTACCAAGAGCAACTCAGACACCACTATCAAAATCTCGTGATGAGAAGAATAAAAAAAAAGCTGCTAAAATCTCGTGCAATGAATGTACCGGATGTCCACATTCTACACAATGCTGATTAGAATTTGTTTACAAAACATATTTTAAAAGCAAAATGAAATAAAATTGACCTAGTTGCATGGAATATTGTATTTAATAAAAGGTGGTTAAATTTTAAGGGCCGATGTTGAATGTGAACCACACCTAAACGACAAGTTTTTTTTCTGCATTTCATTTCACATTTCTCAATTTCAGACTAACTCAATTTGAACATGGAAAGATACACAATCGAGCAACGTGTTAAAGTTATTCAGGCTTATTATGAAAATGGGCGTTCAAATCAAAATGCATATCGCCTCACCTCACCTCACCTCAGTGGATTCGTCAATAAGCAGAATTGCCGCATTTGGGCGAATGATAATCCAAGAGTGATTGTCGAAAAACCAATGCACCCACAAAGAGTGACTGTTTGGTGCGGTTTATGGGCTGGCGGCATCATCGGGCCGTATTTTTTCCAAAATGAGGCCGGTCAGGCAGTTACTGTGAATGGTGTTCACTATCGTGAGATGATAACGAACTTTTTATGGCCCGAATTGGAACATATGGATGTGGACGATATGTGGTTCCAACAGTATGATGCCTCTTGCCACACAGCCAACGAAACAATGGCTCTTTTGCGCGACAAATTCAATGGACGTGTTATCTCACGTGGTGGCGATGTCAATTGGCCACCAAGATCATGTGATTTGACACCGTTGGACTACTTTCTTTGGGGTTATTTGAAAGAAAAGGTATACGTCGATAAGCCAGCAACAATTCAAGAGCTAAAGAATGAGATAATTCAGCACATTAACGGCATAGAACCTCAATTATGCCTCAGCGCCATCGGAAATTTGGACCATCGGATGGAGGTGTGCCGCCGAGGTCGCGGCGGACATTTGGCCGATATTTTGTTCCATGCATAATTGAACCACACCATATTATCATAATAAAAAGAAATTACAATAATTTCCAAAATAATTTGTGTTTTTTTTCAAAATCAACATCGGCCCTTAAAATTTAACCACCCTTTATAATTAAGTGTTAATTAAGTAATCTTGAAAATTAATTATGGTAGTATAAATCAAATACCGAAATATACTGTATTATTTTCCAAGCTAAAAACGAAAATTTAACTGGCGAAAAATGCGTTTAACCTTTAGTACTTCCTCATTCTGTGTATTTTTATGGGAGAAAAATATTCATTGCGGGACAAATTAGAAAAAAGCGTATGATTCTGATCGACAATACAACGTTTTCTAATGCACGCCGATATAAACTTTTTTCATCCAAATACCAGGGACAACAGTTACACAAAAACGTTACTCCATAACAGTTATTAGATGAGAAATAGTTTTTAAGTTACCAATTCGTTTATTTATTATGTTGCCTGATAACTGTTAAATAAATAAATAAATGAAGTATTTTTTCTCTTGCCAATAAAAAATATTTTCTAAGAGTGCTTGTTAAGTAAAAAAAAGTTATTTTCTATTGCTAATATTTTTTACGATGCCTGGCAATAGTCATGCAGAGAAATATTTTTCCAGTTGGCAAATCAGAGTTATTTCCTAACGTTAATTATTTAAGGGGTTATATACAAAGTTGGGGCTCAAAAAATCGAAAATATTTTTATTGCATATTCTAAAAGTACATACTTTATAGAATATCAACGCGAAATTTCATCCATCGGATCACTAGATTCGAAATTACAGCCGTTCGCAGCGAACTGGACCCATCCATAATTAACTTAAAACAAAACTTAAAACGCAATTATCTCGGAATGGCATTTTTTGAAAAGTACCGTTGCCGGTCACACGATAACTCAAAAACTTATAAACCGATTATCATAATTTTTTTTTATAATTTTTCGTATTTACAATCTTGTGTACTTGAACGATCGTTTTTGAATCCGAAAATTTTCGATTTTTTGCAATAATTTTTTTTTTTTAATTTTTGAGCAACAAAAAAATTGACTTTTTGAAAACCATGAATTTTTTTCAGAAACAAAATTTTTTTTTGGAAGTCGGTTCGTTCAAGTACACAAGACTCTCTTCAATAATTATAGTACCTTTTTGATTTCAGTTGAGCGGTTCGGCTTTTGGAGAGTGTGAACGGCAAGGCTCTACAGAAAAAACACGCTTCGGGAGATGGGCTCTAACTCGGAAAATTTTAAATATTTTTTTGAAATTTAACTTGTTTTTTTTTTCTTCAATAATACTACCAACAAACTGTCTTTCGCTTTATTGAATAAAATTTGCAAAAAACCTTTAAAAAAAATCACGAACTTAGCTCACTTTTTCACCTCAACTTTGTATATAACCCCTTAAGTTATCTGATAACAGTTGTATGATAAGGATATTGAAAAAGTTTAAGATGAAGAAAAACAATATGATGCTATTCACAGTGAAGATAAAGATAAAGTAAGGGTAAATGTGAATTAATCAGATATCCAGAATAATAATTATTTGACCGTTGAGTTTTAAAAATAATCATCCTCATTTTTATAAAACTTACTTATACAAGTCTTTTGATAATAATTATGAGTGATACACAAATTTTAAGTTCACCATATTTATTATTTTGAAACTTATATTATAAAAGACTTTTCATAATAATTATGATCGGAATAGTTTTTTTTTTTTAAATTAACACTAACTATTATTTTGTGATTTATATTATAAAAGTATTTTGATAATAATTTTCAGCAACATAAAGTTTTTTACGTATTTTAAAGACTTTTATTTTGTTGTGTATTTTATAAAAGTATTTGTATAATAATGATGACTAAGACAACTTTTTTATGTTTTGAAAGACGGAACTATTTTGGGACCCAAAAGTGATTCCGAACTGGTTCCGAAACTGTTTCGCAGTAGTTCTGACTCAGTCCCGAACTAAGCCCGAAATGGTCTAAAAAAAGTCTCGTACTTCAAGACTTAAAAGAATTTTTCTTACTCAAGAAGACTTTTATTATATAAATCTCAAAGTAAAAGTATTTGAAGACTTAAAAGAGTTTATCTCGTTGATAATTATTATAAGAAAACTTTTATAACATAAGTTCTAAAATGAAAATATTTATAACTAATATGGAATGACTTTTATAATATAAGCCTTTGAATAATGGTTATAGATTACTGAAAATATTTGTATTTTACTATAATAATTATTGCTAAACTTGTATTCTTTTCTGCCATAATAGTTATGTTTCTGGAAATAACACTTATCAAGCAAGGTCAAAATAAACGTTGCGAAATAATTTTATCTGCGGAATACAAAAATATGTCTCATATGTATATTCATAACTGTTACGAAAGAACTCTTTCGTTAAATTTCCGAATTCGGGCAATGGAGATAACAGTTATTTTTGGTCCCTGATGGAAACTTATACACCATTTAAATGAAGTTTATGGTTACAATACAGTAGCGGCACAGTTATCATTGAATTCTACCAGCTTTCCATTAGCATTCAAATAGTCGATGTCTACACTTACATAAGTAGATGGTATTAATTCCTTAATTAAATACCCGGTCATATGAAAGATGGCCGAACAGTCATTTTGGGGCAACAACAACAACTAAACGACCTATCCCCACACATATCTTGGGATACTTATCGCACACACTTTTCAAAAGAGTCAAAATACCTCATTCTGAAGAAAGCATGACAATCTAATGTAATTCATATTATAAGTAAATTTTTACTTTCGCTTTTTTGTAAAATGTGTGATATATGGGGACGGTCGCATATCCCAATTTACTACTTAATTGGTAAAAATTATACAACGAATTTCCGACCAGTGTTAATTTCTTTGAGTATTTGATGACCTAAGAGCGACAAAGTACATAGTTATTTGATACTATTATGGTTTCTTATGAGTATCTAAATTTTTTCATTTCCTTAAATTGTATGTATATGTGTGAACTATATAATAATATTACAATTAATGTTTCTGTGACCCATTTTACCAAATTTTCTTTTTTAAATCGTAAATATTGCTACATATGTACATATGTATGTATTATATACAAAAACATAAAGCTTCGACTTTGTTATTTAAATATCATGTCTCTCTTGCATGCATTTGCATTGGTACTGTACCGTGACTCAAACAATTGACCACGTGTAATTTTTTTAAAATAATATTCGCACTGTTTTTTATGGTACATATTTTTCGATAATTGTTTATAAGAATATAGTTGGTCATATAGCAAAAAGGATATAAATCAAAATTTCCAACTTTGAGCAATATTTATAAAAATTTAACAATTGTTGCAAATTTTTAAATTTGAAAAAGATGTACAAGACCGCCTGCACAAAAAACTATAGGTGCTTTCCATCTCGATTCAACCGGTCCACTCGGGACGCTATTTTATTTTTCAATGAAACTCAAATATGTTCCTCAGTGGTCAAAATAATGGGACACGTATTTTTTTTGGGTCCTAATTTTGTTTTTCAGGTGAAAATCAATTTTTTCCGTTATCCGCGGACACTTTTTTTTTAAATTATTCATAACTTCGTCAAAAATTGACCGATTTCGACATTTTTTACTTTGAAATATTTGTAATAACTTGTACTTTTTATTTTGCAGTAAAAAGAAATTGCAGTTTTTTTTTGAATGCAAATATCTCAAAAAATGTATCTTTTTTTTTGTTAAACTTTTCATGTTCACAAGTTTTTGCCGTATGCACTTTTTTGTTATTTTTGTTTTTCCCGAGTTCATTCTTCCACACATGCGTATCTCGAATTCCTTTATATGTTTTTGCTTTTTTCCAAATCGTTTTCCGTTTGCTTCAAAAATCGGTTCCAACTAAATGAATTTATAACATCGGCGATTCAAAAGAAATGGTTGTTTTCCGCGACAGGATATGGAAAGGGGGCGTGCAATGGCATTGGGGGGCTGGGTAAACACTTTGCGGCAATACACAATTTAAGTGCAGATGAAACACAGTATATTCAATTTGCAAAAACATTTGTTGAAATAGTGCAGAAAAAAACTCCGAAAATCAAACACCTTTTTCTAGAGGTCAAAGAATTGGAAAGTTTTCGAAGCAAAAAGAAAACGATTTGGAAAAATGCAAAAACATATAAAGGAATTCGAGATACGCATGTGTGGAAGAATGAACTCGGGAAAAACAAAAATAACATAGTGTACAGGGCAAAAACTTGTGAACATGAATGGAAAGTTGCTAAATAATATACGTGATTAAGTTAGATTTATAACTTTGATGTACAGAAATTATATCTAATTATTTAGTGAAATCCAAATTTATTCAACAAATGCATCCATGTTTTCTTTTATTCTATACTAATATATTTAAGAACAACTATACATTGTTATAATGAACAGTAAATGTCGATATTCATTGCGTGCAGTTCGCGTTTTAACGGAAAAACAATTTTTTTCTTCAAAAAATCATATCTTTGAATAAAAACAATTTTAGTTACTAGACATTTAGTCAAATTAAAATCTCAAGTGTCTGTTTGATGTAAAAAAAAGTTTAACAAAAAAAAGATGAATTTTTGGAGATATTTGAATTCAAAACAAAATTGCATTTTTTTATTGCTAAATAAAAAATTATAAACAATATCCGAGCAATTTTGCATACCTCTATTTGGTAGTGCAAGTTATAACAAATATTTCAAAGTAAAAAATGTCGAAATCGGCAAATTTTTGACGAAGTTATGAATAATTTAAAAAAAAAGTGTCCGCGGATAAAGGAAAAAATTGATTTTCACCCGAAAAACATAATTGCTGATAATTCTCAGAAACAGTTTTTTTAGGACTCAAAAAAAATACGTGTCTCATTATTTTGACCACTGAGGAACATATTTGAGTTTCATTGATAAAATAGTATCCCGAGTGGACCGGTTGAGTCGAGATGGAAAACACCTATGTAAAATCAGTGTAAATTTACAGTGACTCACACTGAAAATAGTCCAGTGGCAATATTGGCAACAATTTCCGTGCTAAGGTTTTTTTTTTATTAATTTTTTATAAAAATACAGTTATTTTTGATAAAAATACAGTTATTTTTTGACCATATATCCAAGTTTCAAACATTATATAAAATTTATTTTTACAAACTTTTCATAAAATTTTCAAACTTTTTAATCAGAATTTCTAGAATTTTTGAGTATGGTGTTTTTTAGCCCATTAAGTATAATAAAATGCAAGTTATGACAAAAAATATTAAGTACTTTACTTGTGGATTGCCCGATTGAATGAATTAAATTTATATAAAACAAATTAATGAACAAATTGAACATGGAAAATGCTATCAATTTGCAAAAAATAACACAACACTATTTCCCCTGTGAGTCACGGTATATAAAATTGTCTAAAAATTTTGTTACAAAAATTTGAAAATTTGATGAAAATTTTTTAAAATTTTAGAAATTTTGTGAAAAGTTTGACATTTTTAGTTATATCCTTTTTTGTTATGTAACGAATTAAAGTTTTACACAAAATTAGTGAACAAGACTTAGCGTGAAACACGATGTAAATATTAAAAAAAAAAAACGAAAAATCACCATGTGGTCCATTGTTTGGGTCACAGTATATCTATGATTTTAATATAACTAGGAAAGAAAAATTTTATTAAAAAAAATGTTCGTAAACATTTTCGATAATGTAAAAAGTCACTATGTGTTTGAGTCACTGTACATACTATGTATGTATGTGCATATGTATTTTCGTACAGAACACGCACACACACATACACAAGGCATGACTAGATTTACTCGATTTATGCAGTGTTAGCGCTTTTTGGTATTCCTCTACACTCGCATCACCCCTTTTGCTGGTCGAATTGATTTTGCAAACGTTCACAATTGACAATAAACACCGACACATTAGACCATGAATTGCGTTTCTTATAATTACTAGTATGGTTTTTTTTTTTGTTTTTTCATTTGTCCGATTATGAAAATCGATTGTTTTTAATTTGCTATTTGGCATTTGGCATTTTTACCACTGTCACTTACCTAATCACGTCCAGCCACTGTGCGGTAAAAAACAGAAAGCCGAAAGTGGCCCACAATATTTGCATTTGTCCCATTTTCAATGTGAAAAAATACTAGAAGACAGTTCTATTTTTATATATTAGTTTAGCTTAATCACTTCCAGTTAATTTGCACCTTGATAGTCTGTCTAGTTTATTTCCAAGGTATTCACTTATTGAATTTTCATTTATTTTTACTGTATATATATTTATCGGCACTTGTTTAGCAATCTTTTACATTTGTATTGAACGAATTAACGTTTCTCTATTTTTTCTCGTATTTGTTAACTTTTACTTATCTATTCAATAACTTAATTAATTTTTGTTTTGTAATGCCGTCACGTTCTTTATATTGCGTTTGTTTTTTGTCCATTGCTGGTACAGCTCTCACGCTCACAAATTTTCTCAAGTATTTTCGGCATTGTTGTACTCTGACATTTCCACTTATTTTCCTTTTTCATTAGTTTTCACTATATTTTTGCTGTCATATCGTCTTATTTTTCGGAGTAAATTGTAAATTGTACTTTTGTGTTTTTTACGCAGATTTCAAAGGTATTTAACTACCTGTGTAATAATTTCATGTGAGGTTGTTTGTATGTATACTCGATCTGACTACCTAACTGCTTTGCTGAGTTTCATTTTAGTAGCGCTCTAATGAAGCATTTTTTCGTATCATATCTCATTTTGCTGCATTTGGTATTCTTCAGGCAAGCAGCTGTAAACAAAAGTCGTATAAAAAGAGCAATCAACCACTATTTGGAAACGCAAGAGAATATAACTTCGAGTACACATTAGATGGAAGCTAAGAGCAATAGTTTACTATAAATTATGCTGAGTGGCCATTGTTGCCAGACAAATTTTGTTGAAACTTTGTAAAGTGAAGATAATATTTTTCAATAACCCGAGTAAATTTAACTGAAACTGAAATCGGAAAATAAAATTTTATCACTGGCGCGGTTATTTTTTAAAGATTTTAATACAAAAATCTGTTCAATTTTATTCGTTGCACAAAAACATAGCATATCGCACCTAATAAATAATATCAAATTCATAAATTCATAACAACAGCTGCACTAATATAACTATTTATTAACTAACATTTATTACAAAAACATAAAATTTAACAAAAAGTTGCAAGCACTATATGCAAATTTTTTATATGTAAATTTAATTTTTTTTTTTACACCTAATCTTCATGTAAAGGTTTTTCTGATTATTTGAAAAAGGATATTTTAGTATTTCTTTTCGAAGTTAAATTTTCACTTCTGGCAACCCTGTGGGTGCTTAAAATAATTGGGCAACTCACAAGCGTTGAACAATATCGATATTGAAAAAAAAAATGATAAAAAAAAATATTTATGAAGTTGAAAACAAAATACTAATAATTATAAATGTGTGACTGTGACAAATTAAAATTTGAATAAACAGAATCTTTATGGCAACGACTTAAAATTTTATTTAATAATATATAAACTGTGTATAGAAATACTTCTTTTATATTATTATGAAAATTCATTTATTGATTGAGTTTCAATAGTTTTTTGAGTATACTCTTCTTGGTTTTTTTTTGGAGATGTAAAATATCGATGTCTTCAATATATCGACCTAGGAAGTATCGATGTAAAAACTCCATTGTTGGAGTTGTATAAAAAATAGGAACCTTGCGAACACCACGTCAGTGTTGTGTTGTATTTTCTTACCGATGAAATACGACAGTCACTAAACATGGGTTACAGGGTTGTATTAGCGTTGTTCAAAGTTTGCACGTTAAAAAGAATCGTTTCTGATACAATTGATTTAAAACTATTGCACCTAAATACAACAAATAACACCAAAACAGAGACCTTGTGAAGTGCCCAAATATAAAGTAAAATCTGCATTGCTGCACGATTTTAAATACTCTATTCATTGTTTCTTTAAGGTATTACGGGTTTTGCCAAATACACTTCCCCTTCAGCTATAGTTTGAATAGGAATCATAATAAAAACTAGTTTTATCATTTCTGTTGGAAAAGAGCTGAGGAAAAATACCATAAATACCTTAACAATTTTGAAAATATGAAATTTTGAAAAGAAAATTTATAACAACAAACTTTCAAAATAAATTGAAATAGGAGAATAAAATAAAATAAAAAGAAATTAAAAAAAAAAATAAAACAAAATTAAATTAAGAGAAATTGATGAAAGTGACATGAATAAAAAAATTAAATGAAATAGAACAAAATGAAAAAAAATTAAAAAAAAACTTAAGGGGATATATTTAATTTGATTTTCTAAAGAAAAATTTAGAGATTGCTTGTCAGAAGACGTTTTCTCTCATACTACATCAAGACGCCCATCACAAATTGTAGGGAAAGTTCGGCCAAACATCAAGGTATGGTGTATGCGCCAAGTTATTATTACTATATTATTAATATTTCAATTTCACAGAGCACAATATAAAAAAATTAAAAAAAAAACTTAGTATCTACACTCGCCAACCATCTGTTTATAGTATTCACATTAGGATGCATCACTCCCGATACAAAAAAAAAACTAGTAAAAAAATTCCAAGGGAAGAATAATGAGTTTTGCAAATTAATATCCCAATTGTTTTGCAAATTTCATTATCACGATTTTAAAATACTATATTTTTGCATACCCCTTAAGCTTGTACTCTTACTATCATTTGAGGTGGTTTTTTTTAATGTGAAAAAGAATACCATTTTTATTTATAGAAAATACCATTTTTTGAGATGTTTTCAAATTAATACTATATTATAAAAAAGTTATAATTCCGATGGTATAACCACAATTTGTTTTGGTGAGACACTTTAATGCAATGCACATTTAAATATAGTATTTGCACAAAACGGAAATTTACTCGGGAAATCATAGAAGAGGGTAAAAACTTAGAGAAAAACGGTTTACAAGTTCCAGCGCCATCTGTATTTCAATGTTTGTGGTTCTCGGCATAAACCGGAAGCACAACTGTACGTTCATATTTACATGCCAATATACAAACACACAACACATACTAATCTACGAGTACGATATACATACGCATACATATGTACAAATATATGCGAACATACTAACAGAGAACGTGTTATAACCTTCCAAATCAATTTAAAATATATACAAATATTTTGGTGGTTCACAAGGTGTCATAATGTCGCATAAATAATAAAATCATTGAATTTTAAATTTCAAAAGTTATGTTTTTGGATTGCATTGAAACAAATAATTAAAACTAATCAATTTTGTGTATTTTAAATTTTATGACTTTATGACTTATCCCACATTATGACACCTTATGAATCACCCAATTATGTTTAAGAAATAACATTTACTTAATACAGGGTTTTCAATAGGAACGCTACAAAAGTTTTTTTAAATAAAACAACAACGGTTTGGGATATGAATTAAATTCTTTATTCCTGTGAAAGTACATTCGATGCCATTATGTATGGAACTCGATTTCTTTTGCATGGGCACCACGGGCACGCTTGCAGAAGTCCAGGCGCTGAACCCAATTTTCGACGGGTTTCAAGCATAAATCGGCCGATACTGCTGCAATTTCACGTTCGATATTCGTACGAAGTTCATCAATCGTCGCTGGCTTGTTGGCATAGACCATAGACTTGACGTAGCTCCACAGGAAATAGTCTAACGGCGTCAAATCGCACGACCGAGGCGGCCAATTGACTGGGCCATTTCGTGAGAAACTTGGTTTTCAATAAATCGATTATGACATTCGCTGTGTGGCTTGTGGCGCCGTCCTGTTGGAATCACATATTGTCCAAGTCCATATCATCCAATTCGGGCTAAGAATATTCGATTATCATTGAGCGGTAGCGATTCCCATTCACAGTAACGTGCCGGTCTTGATCATCACGGAAGAAGTACGGCCCAATGACGCCACCGGCCCATAAACCGCACCAAACCGTAATTTTTTCGGTATGCAATATTGACTCATGGAGTACGTGTGACTTGCTGCCTGTCCAATAACGCATATTTTGCTTATTGACGAAGCCATTCAGCCAGAAATGACGATGACCATAAATTGGACGTAGCGCTCTTAAAGTTGAGGCCATTGACTCCGGATTTCGGTAGTAAATTTTAATAATTTCGACTCGTTGTTGGATCGTATATCTTTCCATGATGAAATGGCAAACCTTACTGAAGAGAAATGTCAAAAGAGCGAGAAAAAATATGGCGTCGTTTGCTGTCACTATCGGTCTACTTTTGTAGCGTCCCTATTGAAAAACCCGTTATTTTAAAATAATATTTTTTTAATCTACAAATGACTTTGTTTTAAAAATTTAGGTGCATTATACAAAGAAAATTGTAATATAAATAGTAGGAAACCCCTGCAGACTTTGTCCTGCCTATATTTATATATCAATTGCCCCTTTTATATGTAAGGAGAAAACGCATTTCAGTTTCTGTCACATATAACAGTTGGCAACGCTCTCGCCTTTCTTGCCAATATGAACCGTTTGACACCGATGTTTCAATATTTCATATAATTTGTGTATAATTAAATTAAGTTCGACTTTTCAAACAAGTGGCAAACCTCATAAAATATAGCTGTGAACCCAAGAATGATAGAATACAAGATTGCGCCTTCCCGCAGTGAAATGACAGATTTCGCCTTTAGTAAACAAGAATACGGGAGAGAGAAAATTGAACAACTTCCAATATTTCATTGAAAAACGTGTTCTAATTGTTCTAAAGTGTAAAATATGAATTTATAGGCAGACCTTTAATAAATAAATTCGCAAAATACTAAAAAAAAGTGTCTATTTTTCTTAATTTGTGAAAAAAGCTTTGTCTAGTTGAAGTTGAGAATTGCCAAACCCGGCAAAACCAAAGTAGCGGTACTTCTAAAGGCGTCACCTTCAGTATTCAGTACACCGTGCTGTGAACCATCTTTCCGAAAGGAGCCGTTTGACACCCTCTCTTTTTTTTTAAATTTAATTGGCGCTATAACCGCTTAAGCGATTTTGGCCGAACTTCTCCTACAATTTGTGGTGTGCGTATTGATGTTGTAACACAAATTGAGGGACCTACTGTTTTATGCCGACTCCGAATGGCAAATGATGTTTGTGAGGATTTTTTCATGGCAGAAATTCACTCGGAGGTTTGCCATTGCTTGCCGAGGGGCGACCGCTATTAGAAACAACTTTTTCTATAATTTTTGCTATTACTTGCCCCGGCCAGGAATCGAACACGGAGCCCACCGAATTAAACGCGCGCACACTACACACTCGGCCACGGCGGCAACTCTCTCCCTAGCATAAAATATACTTTAAAACCTATTCTCATACCTACCAATTATGCATATAAAATTTCATAAAAATCGGTCGAGCGATATTTTTTGCAAATAATTCGGTTCCATCACCACTTAACGGATAAAATGATAACCTATTTTGAGGCCACCTATTTAAGCAATAACGTGCAAAATTTTTATTGAATTCCATAGGAGTAGTCCTAAAGCCAATTATTTACGTAGATAAGTGCTAGCATATTGCATATACTTTTTTTCTAGTTCGAATTTTTATTTTTTGCAAGAGAAAGCACATTCGATATTTTTTTTGGAAACGAAATCCATGAAATGGCCACGTAAAAATTTCCTCTACGATAACTGTTCGCATGATATCAAATTGACAGTTCGCATGAGATGGCTAGTCACATTTGGATGCGTGGGGTAATGTATGAGGGGATATTTATATTTATTTTTTTACTAGGCATATTACTAAGCGTATTTTATCTCTTCTTCGAATACTTTAACAAAGCAGAATTGAAAGCAAACCATTCGTAGATTATAGTAAACCTATAGAATGTCGATACAATCGCACCAAAGTCAATTAAATAGGAGTAGAGTTAAATGTTCTTATGTAAGCGTATTTGTACATTTATGTGTGTGCTTACGAAGCGTCACAAAGTCTGAAAAAAATACATACTTCAATCTACTTAAGTACTCTGATATCGCTTTATCACCGCTACAAATCCTAATTAGCGAAAAACTGCTACCTGTTTTCGGAAATCAATATTTTCGGTAATTAATAACAACGCAATTACACACTTGTTTCATGCCCTTTTTGGCAGCTCCCAAAAGTTGTGACACACATATGTACAGTGTGCTACAAAAGTGCTCATAAACTTATAGCGATTGTTTAACAATATTCACAAAATTTGTCATACTTACTTAATCTTTATAGCCTCATTAAATTTTAGTATAATATTTTTGTTAGTTTGAAGTTATTAAAAATTCATTGTGTCTTCTGAACTTGGAACGCCTTTTAGCCTAGATCTTTATATAAAATGCGGTGCAAACTGCTTAGAGATAAGCCGAATTCTCGTTATCGCGCTTCGAAATTAGCAACACTGCTTCTCTGAGTTACTGAGGAAAAATTATTCATTTGACCTGGCCGAACGAACGCGATTTAATCAGCCTTATTCTGAATAGAGACTCCCGGATAATTTCATTCTGTCTCCCATTGCTTTTAGATAAAAATTGGCTTGAATGTCTTTACATCGCTAACAAGGCCGATAAGTTCAATATACAATAGTCAGTCGAGAAAGCGCTCCATGAGAATGAAAAGCAATATATGTAGTATACTTAGTTAGCTCTCACTATTTTAATGGGTTGTGCGAGCCTATGTTGATCCATTTCTATAAAGCTAGTTCTTGATTTGCAAACGATAAGTTGTTGTATTAAAAGTTTAAAAATGGGGGAAAATATAAAAGAAACCATCTTATTTAAATACATTAGGGTGGTCCTTACAAAATAATCAAAGATTTTTAAAAGCTCTGATTAGAAAAATTTATTTTCGTCTTCGGCCATGTTTGGGCTCAAAGTTCGGACAAAAACTCGAGCTTTGGTAAATTTTTATTCATTAAAAAACTCTGCAAAATTTTTGTTTTAATATGTTTATCTTTCGATGTGTAAGCCTGTAAACAGTGTTATCGCTCCCTTAGCAAGACGTCATATTCTCTTTGAATATAAATACAAAAATTGCATATTGGCTGAAATTCATGAGCAGTATTGCTGGGCTAACATGAAGACAACCTTTAAGTAAGGGAGTGTCAAAATTAATAATAAAATCATTCACTGCCGAAGGCCCTGGTAGCCAGTGCTTTAGTTAGTAAGTGGAATAATTATTTATAGTTGTTTCTCTTTTAAATAAATAAAAATAAAAAAAATAAAATCTTTCTCATCCATCGAGTATGTCTAGTGAGAGATTGTTTAGTACTGGAGGTCAGCTTGAGGATTAGCTCTCAAAATCGATGTTCGGTCATTCTCCATATTTTATATGTTGATTAAAATGTGCTGAATTTTTTAAAGTTCTATGCAATGTAGTATACAGTATTAGTATAAGGTTATAGTATAAATTAACGGATAATATCACAGTTTCTGGATGACCTTAGTGAGATTTCAAACACCGAGGTTAATTGCTTGATGAGATTCATCAGCGAGGAAATTGATTTAGTGAGGGGTAATCTCTCTTCGGATGGTATTAATTCGTGTGGTAGGTAACCCAATGACCCTTCTTCTTATGGTGTGTTGGATCTGGCGGCAGCTACTCCTACCTACCTACCTATAGTATAAATTAAACATGCGAAACAACGTGAAATAAAAAAAAAATTATTACTAGAAAGTTTTTGTCACTCACTGTACATTCTTATAAATACACATTTGTGCAATTTGTGTATGACTAGGTCTTCGGCGAAAAACGTCCAACCATAAATGTTCGTTGTTATCAGCAATGTTTACCTGAATCTATGGCATTTATCCTTAAATTTGTGTTTAAATTTGCAAATTGTGTTGATTTTTTCCCCGTAAATCGAGATATATATTGTGCTTATACGAGTATATTGTTTGACGCCGCATCTGAACGGCAAATGATTTCTAGAAGAAGTTTTTACCACTGACGATGCATTCCAAAATAGGCGGAAATGTCGGATTTATCTTTCGGTAGGGCCTATCATAGCAGGAAATGAACGGTCTAGTAGACTACCCTTGAGAAGATTATTCTGGATAAAGAGCAATCAGAGGTGACTTTGCCTGTATTTTTCTGTTCTAGGCCAAATGAGCTATAATTTATCGACACGAGCGTTTAAAGAGAACGTTGAAAGATTTTTTGAGCTAACAAAGTCGTTATACGAGTAATTATTTATTGTAGGGAATTTAATAGCCCGCCAGAGTTCCAATGATATTAAGCTTAAGATATCCTTCATTACTTTCTTCTGGGCTAGCAGCGTGACAGCTGACCTGAATATTCGATGCTGTTACTTAAAAGACTCGCCTCTCGCTTCTTTTAGAAGATTCCTGGCGGTCCCCTGCTTTCGGTGGATGGCGTTCAGTTCGTACTTTTCTGATGGGGTTAAGTATCTGGGCTTAATACTATATAGAAGAGTTTGCAGGAAACGGAATATTGAGTAAAAATCACACAAGTCACTGGTTGCTCTTGCCTAGAGCTCTTAAATGGTTATATGAGGATATAGTAGAACCGTTACTTCTGCAAGAGGTTATTGCCTGATGGGGTGCCTTGGATAAGACCGTGGTAGTCAGCCAGCTGGAAAGTTGTAAAGACCGGCATTTATTTATTGGAATCAGTGGGGCTCTCTTGATGAAGTTAGCGGTAGCCCAAGTCACAGTCAGACAGCAGGATATTACTATAAATTTAACTCGGATTGTGGTCATTCGAGGATCCTACAAAGTTTCGATTTCATACCGGTGAAGATTCTGAAAAAAATCATAATAAAACAACAACGACTAGCAAAATAACACTCCAGCTCGGATAAAATTTCCTTTAGTTGCAAAATCAACCCTGTCATGATAAACTCTTCGTATATAGATCGGAGCAGAAGGACTTTCCACTCGATTCACATAGAGTATGGAAAGCAAAAAAGTGGAATGTGGATCGGACCGACCATCAGAAACCAAATAACAGGAATGCGGAGCGGAAACTTGGCCTTTCCGCCCCTGGCACATAATGGTAGACTGGAAACTAGGCCTTTCCAGCTACCCAACTACGCAATTATTGTTAAGCAAATTTATTCATTATTCATGATTTCTAGAAATATATCTAACATGTATTCATACGTATGCTTTAATGTAAAATTTATTATAACTTTATAAAATTGTACATTTTGAAGTCGGAAGACTGTAACCAATAAATAAATAAATCTTTCATGAAACATGAGATTTGTTTAGTCCTATTGAAGAACGGAAAATAGTTGTGCAAACAAATTTTAGCTTGACGTAAAAATACTACGCAAATAAAAACGAATTAGGTGTTAAATTTAAATTTTCTATGTATTTTCTTAGGGCTCATTCACAATAGCTCATTTTTTCCACTGCCCAACACTATACCTCAGGTCGGATATCATTTTACAGAGTGGGCTCAACTAGCATATTTTTCCGAGTTAGTGTTGTTGCTTTACATGCAATTCGTTATCCTACCAAGTTTTCGTTTGCAACTCGGTTACAAAGAAACTGGCCTAATGTAATTAAAATCATTCTAACTTTTTACTATTGAAAATATTTACTGTTTTCTTTACAACTAGTCTGTTATTACAAATTATTAATTTTGTTTTTTTATTTTATTTTAACCGATTTAAACAGATGGTTAGCAAGTGTTATTTGTTTTAATAATACATCACACGTATATATACATACTTACAATACAATATACAGTCTATACAAGTAGTCCTCAAATCGATCAATTACTATTTTCCAATTAACTGATATGTAAATCAAATTTACATACGTAAGTATCAGTCGGTGATGCGTTGCGATAATGCCTCGCAACAGCGATAACATTTATGTATTATTAGCAAAAAATTTGTTTTATACATTAAGAGCACTTAACAAATCATTTTAACCACAGGAAAAACAAGCACCCACTTCGAGATACACATTATGCACTCATCCATTAGAGAGGGGTACATTCAACCTGTAGGAAATCTATTGACAGCATTTTTGAAAACATTTATGACACTTAACATTTTGCATGACCAATGATAGTTACCATTAGTCTGAATATAATTTTTGTTAGTCTTCATTTGTTTAGTAGGTACCCAGATTTATGTTAACTATTTTTATATAACCATTTTTAAACTTTTTTTATCTCTGACTGAGAAGGAGATATAAGTTCTAAAATATAGTTATTATTTTTATTTATAAGTTTAAAAAAAATTTAGCACATTATTCTTACACGAAGAAGAAACGGTCAATAGCTACCAGGATCTTCGACTCGCTGCTATGTAAATCTAAAATCTAGATAATTCAAATAGGTCTCACATATAAAAAAACAAAATTAAAATTTTATTGATTACAGTACAGTGACTCCAAGTATACAGAAAACAGCAAATGAGTTTTAGTTATATTCTCGGTGGGGGTAGTTTTTAATAAAGTTTAAAATTTATAAAAACGCAACAATCTGTGTGCAGAACACATCCCATTTAAGCCAACTTATTTTAAAATTGTCAAACCTGCCTTAGTGAAAATTCGTCTATTGTTTTTATACCCGAGCGTACTGTGCACAGTATATTATAATAAGTGAATACCAAATGCCTTTCTGTGATTGACATATATCAACGAAACTTGATACGCACTTGACTCAAGTTAATAAGCGCCTACTAATTATTTTTCGAAATTGAAAAAATGCGATATTTCAGTAGATATAAAGGGTAATTTGTTCAAATTTGACATACAGGATTAAGTTGGAGAATGAAATATATGGGTGAACTCTTTTCTGAAAATGGGTACCGCCTACCCCAGAGCCAATAACAATGTATATTTCCGAAACTTCTCTGCCAAACGTTACCAACTTTACAATTTCGAAAATTATAGAATTCAGGTGAAAAAACTTTCATACAATTGCAATTTACAAAAATCAATACAAATGCGATATTTTAATAATAATAATAATAATAATAATAATAATAATAATAATAATAATTTGGCGCTTACACCATATGGCTTGATGTTTGGCCAAACTTCTCCTACAATTTTTAAGGTGCGTCTTGTTGTTGTAACACAAATTGAGAGAGCTACTTTTTTACGCCGACACCGAACGGCAATTGGTTTTTGTGAGAAGTTTTTTCATGGCAAAAATAGACTCGAAGGTTTCCCATTGCCTGCCGAAGGGCGACCGTTATTAAAAAAAAAAAACTTTTTCTATATTTTTATATGTTACTTGAACCAGGGACCCACCGAATGAAGCGCGCACACGCTACACGTTCGGCTACGGCGGTCGCCTACACTGTAAGCATAACTTCGAAAATTATAGTATAACAAATCGAACCATACAATCGATTTTTAGATTCAGCGCCACCTAGTGGCTCCAGTTTGGGGGAAAAATATCCGGTTTACGCAACGAAAAAAATAAACAAAAAACAAAATGGTCCATAAAAAACTTGGATACTGCGATAACTTACATTTTGCAGCGGCCGACCAAGCAGTGGAAATGATTAGATTATATTTACACTGCATAACCTTTTCCCTGCAGGGTCTCCACTCAATTGTGTACAGAATTTGTTTTGCTCGCTTGCGTTAGTTGGGGAATGTGGGCTATGTAGATTCGAGTTGTGTTGTGTTTGTGGATAAAATAGTAATGTAATGTGTCTCGATTACAAATGCATTACAGCTCGATGTTGACAATAATTTAACATATGCTTTAATTTTTTCGTATACGCAAAACATAATTAATTTGATTAAATCCAAATGGGTTTTGTGATTGTCCCCAATGCACCCATTTACGTAAGTACAAGCAACAATTTTTTTTTTGTATTCATACGCTTATACTTCGAACTATTTGCTGGCTTTATTTTTATTTTTGTTGATTTATACTAAATTGTACAACTGGCGCGCCAATTATACATTTTTCGCATTTTTATATAGGCTTTGCTTTGTAGAATAACATTATTATTTTAAATAACAAAAACTGTCATAATGTCTATAGATAACTCTAAAAAATACGTGGCGTTTAAAGCTTAAGATCCTAAAAGGGACTACGTTGCGGCTATTAAGAACGAATTAAGAGAAAAATACACTACATAAAAGAAGACGGAGACCTGGATATTGTAGTAAACTCAACTCCTACTTATCCAGAACCAACCCTGTCATACCAAATAAATGTCCATCATGTGGGTATTCCCCGCACGATACCCAAAAACTATTCACATGCTCTTTCAAACCTACTCATCTAACACCCCGCTCTCTCTCTGGTCCGACCCCTCGAAACCGCGCTTTTCTTGGTCCTCCGCCTAAATGCGTTCGACGACAATGACCATGGGTGAACGGGTTTTGTATAGGGTCAGGCTAACCGGCACTGGCAGAACGGAGACCTGGAGAAAAAATTCATTTGATTTCCATACGTAAAAATAATAAGCAAATGCCAAGCTGCTACAAACAAAAATAAGTAGTAATTATTAATTTTAAAGAACCCTGTTAGCTTAGATGTATTTCGTTCACATGCATTTTCAACCTTTACCAAAAGCATTGCGTCTAACGAGCTTGGTAGAAATTAGTGAAGCGGTAGATATTTGTCTTTTATAAGAATTTTAAATCTTTACTTAAAGCACTGCGTCTATCGTGTGTGCTAAAGATTAGTAAAGCAGTTACAGAGATACAACTTTTTACCATGATTGGGCAGTTCCAAATTCCAGTAATTGTTCTTCAGTATTTAATGGAAAATTTTGTTTTTTGAATTTTTCCAAAAATATCTCAAATTTGTTGTGGCACTCTGTA
The DNA here is from genome assembly GCA_951828415.1 of Anomoia purmunda. Taxonomy (NCBI): domain Eukaryota; kingdom Metazoa; phylum Arthropoda; class Insecta; order Diptera; family Tephritidae; genus Anomoia; species Anomoia purmunda. The sequence continues at coordinate 24,568,971 of OX639996.1, read as the reverse complement.
TTTATATTTATGTTAAAGATAAAATATTTGTATTTTAGAAGAATTTAAATTTTTATCGAAAGTAAATGCAACTTTATTAACGAACTTCCAGGAATTTTTTTTCAATATTTTCTAATACTAAAAATTTTGGTTTTAGCATATTTCCACATTTTGACAATAAGTTTTAAACATCCCCGTTATTGGGGCACCCTATATTTATATTTATTTTAAAGCTTCGATATTTAGCTTTCAGATACATTTTAAATTCTTAAAATATCTTCATTAGTTCAAAAGTTATGAGATAACGAACAAAGTCAAAAGTCGTGGCACATGATGCAACGGAGAATAAACTGAGAGGTTTTGCTGATATTGAGGAGGCTTTTGACAATGCTACCTTTGATACCATATGCTCATCGGTCATAATAAATGGGGTGGGTGAAACAATTATAAGGTGGCTCCACACCATATTATTTATGGTGGCGAAAGATGGCCACTGCAGCATGACAGAGGTTGGGAAGGAATACTCTCACTTTTCCTGTAATGTTTCGAAGTGGATTCACTGTTGACGAAAATGCAAGACTTCGTTCAGATCCAAACTTACGCGGATTTGTGATAAGATTGATGCATAGGGTAGGAAAGAAGATTCGAAGCATCAAATTAAGTATCTCCGGGAAGCTAAATATGTATCTGGGTATAACCCTAAATAATAGACTGATAGGCAAATCGAGCACTGAAAGTTTTCGGACAATGTCGGAGAACCTTTATTAAGACTTGGGGCATACACAGATCTATCAATCAGAGTCTGCAGTGGCAGCTAAGCTACATTAAAGGCCTCGTATGTTATCGAAAACATATCGATGACGAGGACAGCATAGAATATTACCTCAGCATATTTGGTTCAGATATATTAAAAATGTAAAACGTCCGTAAATTGCATCGAAATCGCCTTAAAGTAACCCTGAACTAGACCCGAAATAGTTTCGAAATAATCCAGTATTTCAATACTTAAATTATTATGAACAGACTTTTATAACACTGACAATTTTTTATGGCAATTTTATAGCAGCTCAAACCAGTCTCTTGGTATTTGTTAATATTTTCTGAAAGTATTGATGAGATAAAAAAATGTTTATTATTAAGTAATTGTTATGAATTTGTGTTACAACATTGAGCCACACACCTCAAATTGTAGAAGTTCGACCAAGCATCAAGCTAAGATGTAAGCGCCAAATTTGTATTATTATTAATTGGTATTGAATATCTCATTTTGAGTGACTATGCACTGGATGTGAACTTACATTGGATAAGTAAATAAATAACTAAATAATTATACGTATCCCGTAATAAAACAGAGCAAGTTAACTCTTTTTTATGGTCTACTAAAGTTTTCTGAGAAGGCTCCTACATAAATTTTCCGAAATTTCAAAATTCGGGGATTTGTGGTGTTTCTTTACCTAATGGTGGAAACGACGCCAATCAGAAAAAAGTATTTCCTTAAAACAATAAATCAATTTCCTTATTTTAGAGTTACTGTTTTTTTTTTTTTACTTAATAATAGGAAAAATTACTTCAATATGAGAACTTTTGCCTTAATTCAAGTTCATGCTGATTCACGCCTTCATTTGGCATACAAATAGAAAAAAAAAAAACAAAATTTGGAATTGAAGCATTTTAACATAAAATATATGAGATAATCTCCTGTTCATATTAATATTGTAAACAGTGTGAACTAAGTTAAGCCAAAGCATTTTTATTAAACAATTTTAAAACAATAAATATTAAATAAAATGAGATTCAAATATTTTTTTGAAAAATAAAACATTATACCATGTCCACACGGCAATGAAAACAAGTTGTTTTCAGGAGATGTTTTCAATATTCAATATGTCCGTCCAGATAGCATTCCTTTTCACTAAATGGTTTTCGGTAACATTTCTCTATTTATTTACCTTATTTACTCTAAGGCAATACGGTATCCGAAATGCCCCCCGGAACTTCGAAATGAAAGCTTCGCTCTGTGCACACCAAGAAATGCCACTTTTTATAAATATTTTAGTTTTTCTCCACCCCAATTTTTCCTTGTTATTTTTCTTATTCCGTTTTCTAAACTAGTTACGGCAAATCATCGAAAAAATTATCGAACGAGTTATGAAAGCACAACGAAAATTGAGATGTTTTCGAGATTATCATGATTGATGCGTAAGAGAGTAAGATAGTTTTTGCAGGGCGAACACATGTACTTTCAACTTTCTTTTCACAGAATATCACGAATGAGTCATAAACAACTGGTTTTCGTTGTTGTGTGAACTTGGTATTAAATGGGATTTATTCGAACTGATTAATTAATTTAATTTTTTCTAAAAACAAATAAAATAGTATTGCAAATTAAGAAAATGTGTTTTCTTTAGACTGAGTCAAATCGTTTACTTATTTTAAGGCAATCATGTTTTTAGAGCCATTTCAAGGAAATTTGTTTCTTTTACTAGCACCCTGGAATTTTTTTTCTAAGTGCAGCTACTCCCATATTTTCCTATGTTAAGTTCCAGTCCATGCATGGTCTATCTATGTGCGAAATTCTCCTGAGTAAACTTTACACCTAAAGTGCTAATAATGTTAATCCTATAAATACAGATTATGTTGAATGAAAAAAAAATCCATTAGCTAAATTACCAGAAGATCCCGTTAAAAAAATATTGACTTTATATTGAGCCCGTTTTAATGTAACCGAGCTGCAAACGAACGCTTCAACTCGGACAAAATTTCCTTTAGTTGCAAAAGCAACCCTGTTAGCCTCTTTCATGAAAGTTGCGATTTGTTTAGTGCTATTTAAGAACGGAAAATAGTTGTGCCGGCAATTTTTGGGTTTATCTAGCTATATATTTACAAATACCATGCAAATAAAAACGGATTAAGTGTTAAACTGAAATTTCCCATGTATTTTCTGAGGGCTAATTCACAATAGCGGAGTTTTTTCACTTCTCAACACTACATCTCAGGTCGGATATCATTTAACCGAGTTGGCTAAGCTCGCATATTTTTCCGAGTGAGTGTTGTTGCTTTACATGCAATTCGTTATCCTACCTGGTGTTCTTTTGCAATTAGGTTACAAAGAAACGGGACCATTATACAAAATAGCGAAGTCTCAAATGATTACTTATCGACGACTTAAAATTGTTTTGTCACACTATAATAACTACTAAATATTAATTGATTTTTATTATTTTCTTTCATAACAATTGAATATAACTCTGTTATATTTTAATTAACTTGCACCAAATGCATAACCCTTTGCGGGTAAAAATATCTGCAATGCTTTTGTTGTTGCAAGCAAATGGAGTTGAAACGAAAAAACTTGTGCCATTAATTTCGAAAAGTGATCATTATCGTCATCAGCGGCATTACGGTCATCAGCAGCGCCATTAGAATTGCACTTGCAGACAGACGGATGGAAAAATGAAAAAAAAAACTGGCAGGCACGCTGTGACAGGCTACACAACCGGGTGGATGAGAAGAGTGGGTGGATGGGGTGGTGGAAGTTACTGACGTTGACTGTGATAGGGTTGCTGCTGGTGGTGCTGCTGCTGCTGCTCTCTTTAGGTAACAAAAATTCATACATAATTATTGTATATAATGGTGATTGGATTGTGCACCACCCCACCATTGTTGTACACCATGTCAGTTCATAATGGAGCTACCAAAATATTATATTAAAGTGAAGGTGAAGGGAAGTTGAAGAGAAGCTTAATTTGCGCGCAAGCGCTCAACTACACATTGCAATGTTGGTCTCCTTCGTAGCCGTACAATCAAAAGAGTGAGAGAGTGAACAGGAGTCACATTTCATTTTAAACTTCCTTCTAGAGGAGGAGCTTAATTTATTATCCTTTGCATTCGCACTCTCAACCAGCAAAGCAGAGTGCAGCCAAGCGACATGGTTGCAACAGAACTTGGATGTTGTCATCGGCGCTTCCGCAGTGGTAATTACATTAAATTGCCGTATTCCCATAGTTAGTGTTTGTTTGTTTTTTTTTTTCGTTGTTCACTTATTTTTGTGAGAGCAAATGTGTATGGTTTCTTTGGTCCTTGAATCCTACCATTTGCTGGTACGTTGTTGGCGGCACCATTGCAATTGCAGTGTAAATGGCATGAGAACGATAATTGTGGCAATTATAATATTAAATTGGGGGATCATAGCGCTGCGGGTCCACTGGGCGTATGCGCATTGTTCGTTATATGTGTGTGTTCACTCTTCTTTCGAACTGTCGTAATAGTGGGGTTTGGAGGCGGTATGAGTAAACATAACATTGGATTAGATTTGCACATTTTTTCTCTATTTCTTACTTACTTACTCCACAACCAAATAAGTATGCCGATATGAATTTGTGCCCACTAAACCAAAACTTCCGAAATCGTAACGGTGCTTCCTTACGAAATCATCTAAGCCTTAACAAATTCATAAGAAAAGAATTCGTTAAAAAATGGAAGCAAATGGTTTTACTATACCCACCCTGGCGGAAAAAATCTGACAGTCTAAAAAATGAACCACTTTAAAAAGTATGTAGTTGGAAAACAAATGAACGATTGAAACAAATAAAGTATGCGGATTTTAATTTCTCAACAATTTAACGGCACATTGCTAGAGAACACAACGGAAATAAAATTAATTTTGAAAAAAGTATGGTGAATAAATTTAAAATAATTAATTAATTTTTTTGCTAACAATATTTGCTGAAAAAATCGCATATTGCTAAACTTATCGCCGAAAACCGTAAGTCCAAAAAATAGAAGAAAGCGCTTAAAACTCTTCTGTTATTCCAATGCAGTTGGCCCGCAAACCTATAAGGATTTATAAGCAATCGGCATATTTTATTGCAACTGAAAAACAAAAAACTCATTTAAATACTATACAATACATTGCTACGAGACATCTTTAAAAAAATTAGGGACATTTTAAAAACGTAATTTTTAGCTTTTTGTTATATAATTTTTGGAAATGAAATATAAATGTCAACTTGGCTAGTTTTACTAGCCGCGGAAGCCGCTCCTGTTACTCATATTGAAGTATCGTAATGATTTCGATAAATATGAAGAAGATGTTCATTATTAATCGACTGAGCGATCAATCGGTTAGCAGAATAGGAAAGGTGTTTCAAAATTTTCGAACAAACTTTGTCGACTAACTAACTGTTCACTTTCGTCTAATCATGGACGCAGGTCTAGAGAACTTCATTAGAATTCGATTATAGAACAATTTTCTAGAGTCGAGAGCCCCATTTTTGTTAAGTTCGCTCTGATTGTCGACAGTTTATCGAGTAATTCTTTATGGTTTGAGATTGGACAATAGAGCTTGTTCTCCAATCACTATCTGATTGATAACTACTGGGAAGTTTAATCGTAGGTACTAACTATCCATCTACAAAAATCAATTGCTTAAAATCTCATACCACAATTTATTACGGGTAAAAAGCCTGTCAAGTATAAATATCACCTGTCATATTATAAATAGAACCTGCCCTGGCCCGAAAGGCTTAAAACGTTGAATAATTATTATGCCTGCCAAATATCCAAGGTGCTCCAAGTTAGCGAAGAATTGTCTTCCTAGAGTGGGGAATCTTCCTCTTCTAGAGAAGTTATGCAATCGTATGCCTAATTGTCTATTAAGGCAGTATCTTGTTATGACCAGTGCCAAATCAACCTTGGGGCAACTGTAAATTCAAAAAATTTCGAATCTTAAATTTAAAAAAAAGTTAAAAATAAGCAGAGTGATTAAGAGTGATAATAGGAGGGAATTTGTGTGTGAAACTCTCGGCCCAAACTAGAGATGAGCGGGGACGCGGGACTAATTTCAAAATGGCAAAGATGGGCGGGAAGGTCTTCTAAAATTTGCGGTCAGGAGGCGACAAAAATCCTTTCCCGACACTCCTGACAAAATAACCAATACCCAAAAATTCAGTAAACCGTGGCATAAAGCCGTCATATAAAGGACTTAGGACTTGGTTGCTTGTTATTTTGAGACGAAAATGGATGGCAAAGCAAAGAAGAATTATCAGAAATTAGAATATTCAAGGAGTTTTCTCTTCATTCAATTTCTGGAAAAAATATACCAAATATATTCTTCATCGAAGACGTGCAAAACAAATACTTAACATTCCGCCCTCATCTGCCACGGATGAGCGAGTTTTTTACAGTTACAACAATTATCTGAGCTGATGAAGAACAGCTATCAAAGAAATAAATGTGAATGAAAGAAGAAACATTTACTACTTTTGAAGATTACAGATTTCATTTTATATACAATTTTATTAATTTTGAAGAAATTGGGAGAACTCTGCAGAAACAAACTTGGCAATTATAATATTATTCCTCAAAAGAAAATTATTCGAAAAAGTGCTAAGAAAATAAAACTAAACAGATATCTCCCATTGAAATATTCGAGTTTCTTTATGATCTCTTAATTACCATTACCATTGCAGGATAACAGAGCTCTGGTCAAATTTTATATTTATTTGTTATTTCATTTAATACAGAACTCGTTTCAAACATACTCAGATTTTTTGTTTGTAAGACCCCCAGTTAACTTTCCCTTTAGCTTTTAATCTTCATCGAGCGAATGGGAGAGAGTCAAGAAAAATGTAGGATGTGTTTTTAATAATTAAGAAACCCAGAGTTAAATTGAAAATAGATTTTATTACCGATAAGTTTTGCTTATCGAACGTTCTAGAAAGCACTTCAATATTGAGCTCTTCATTTACATATATTAATAATAGCAATAACACTGTGCAACAAGATTCTTCGTATTTAATGAAATCAAAAGTAAATGGACGCCTATCAGTTTAAGTTCAGAAACGTGCTATTCATATTCAGAATTTCCATTTCAAATTCAGAAAATTACAATTGAAGTTCAGAAAATGACAATTTAAATTCATTATTTGCACTTTAAATTCAGAAAACGCCAATTTAAATTCAGAAACTTACAATTGAAGTTCAGAATTTCCATTTCAATTTCAGAAACTTACAATTCAAATCCATACCTCGAAAAGTAGATTTTTATCTTCCGGTGTTCGAATTCTCGTTTTATTACTTTTTGAAATGAGATTTCAAATGAAGCCGTCTGTCTGTCGAGCTGAACTTTTTAGTAGCTAAAGGTATTTTCGTTTAAAAAATGGTATTTTCGATGGGATTTCGTATAAATCTGGTTTAAGCCAAAACAACGAAATTATGTAAATATACGGGGAATCTTCCTAGATTTCGAAAGATTTTCAGAGGCAGTATGATAAAAGGAGCAAACACTTTTCGTACTTGTTGTAGAAATAGATAGTGAATAATACCTTCGGTTAGTTTTCGCTGTCTGCACAAACTGTGCTTTTGTAAGCAAAATAAATGGAAACAACTCTGCGATGACGTGCATAGTAGAAGTCCAATTTATTCTGTCAAATTTGCTGTTAGCGATTAGCGGTCCGCGGATGGCGCTACTTTTTGTAGTTTTGGTGTACATCCGAAGAGCTTTTCCTATTTTCCTAACCTCTTTCAATTGACAACAATATTGTTTGTTTTTTTTTTTTGTATAGCTTAAGTTATCTAGGACTATACTTTTCTCGGCTTGTCTGATCTCGATTAAAGGCGGAAAATATAGTATAAATCCTCCGCTTTCAGATGTGGTGTGGATGTCGACAAGTGAAACGGTTTGATGGTGAATCCTCATACTAAAAATTGAAATTGAAAAGGTATACAATTTTGTATCTATCTCTTGCCTTTTCGCAGACTGGAGACGAAAATAATAAAGGAAGTTCGCGAGAACCTTTAGCGTCTGAAGAAATCTCAAGCATTTTGCATGCTTCGATTTGTTTGCTAATTAGTATTCCAAAGTTGAAATTAAACTTCTTTAGCTCTCTGCACCACTCACTGCGTGTCTCTTTAATTACCCAGCTTTTGCAAGATATCTGCGAGAGCCATTCCGACAAGCTGATGTAAGTAAAATCTGCCAAGTCTCGTCCTGGGAATACATTCCAGTGTAAGTATGTAATCATCGTACATTTGTACATACATACATATAGTGTGTGTTTATACATTTCGTTTCGCCTGATTACTGGGTGACTTTGCATTGCGATGTGTAGGCAGGCAGGCAGTAGGTGGTAAGTGTTGGACTGGGCATGATGATGACGAAGTGCGCTTAATTACTGCAGTTTATTTCCAAAGTGAGACTAATTAACAGACAATTCGCAATTTGTAGCAATGCGGAAATGGGGAATTTGTGGCAATGATGATGGGTTGAACGGGAGATAGAATTGTAAACTAAACCAATTCAATTTGAATATAAAGTATTTGCAGAGGTTTTATGTGAAATGAAATTTAACGAATATAAAATTTGTTTTCTGCCTACTTTTGGAGTTTTAATTATGTATGCATAGTTACATTGATCGAGTACAAAATAATGCGTGTATATAGCAAATGTACCACACAATAAAATAAGGAAATTAATTCGAAATTTAAATTTTTCGAGATTTTATCAAAAAAACTTCATAAAGAGGATGCCTGAAAATTACGAAGGTGTGTGTCTTCTCATCTCTTTTTCCATAAACTGTTGAAATTTCGATAGCGTTTTCTAATAAAATTGAAATTTTGAGTTACTACTTGTCTTTAGTATGAAATGTACATCGTCCAAAAATAATAATGCCTAAAACCTAATGAATGGATTTTAGCCAAATTTAGACGGTAGCCCGATGTAGGATCAAAAAAATACCAGCTACGCAGACGAATTCGTGGGTATCACCTAGAAGAGGGTGTTGTATTTTATACGTGTAGTTTCAATATGGCAATACTTTTTTCGGAGTTGATTTATTGACACCTGTTACTTGATTTATATTCAGTTGTGTTTGCAATTTCATAATGAACAGATTTACTCCGGAACAACATTTGCAAATCGTGCAAATTTATTACCAAAATAATGGTTCGGTTTGCGCGACGAAAAGAAGAAAATTTTGTTCAGGGTAAGTTAATAAACAAAATTGTCGCATTTGGAGTGTTGATAATCCACAAACCATTGTCTAGACGCCATTACATCCTCAAACAGTCACTGTTTGGTGTGTTCTATAGGCATACGGAAACATTGGTCCAAATTTCTTGAAAAGTCAACCCGGCCATAATGTTACAGTCAATGGAGATCGCTATACTCGTAAAGCCATGATTAATGGCGGCGCTACATGCCATATAGCCAACGAAACAATAAATTTATTAAATGGAACTTTTGGAGAGCGCATTATCTGGCATCGTGACCTCCAAGATTGTGCGGTTCAACACCGCTGGACTATTTTTGGTGGAGTTATTCTGCCTAAAATCATTTTTAAAACATAATGGCAAACCATTTTCTTTATAAGAAAGCTAAATTCTTGGTCACAACATTAAATTAGCGTTTTATTTCTTTTTAAAAACCGCGTGTCTAAAAAAAGACCACCATCCAAAAGATCACCATATTTGGTGAATATTTGGTTACTAGGTGAATTGGTGAATATTTGGTTACTAGGCTAGAGATGTCAAAGTTTCTTTCTAGACATCCCCTGGAATACAGATTGCCGTATTTTTTCCATTATGTATTTGGTTAATATTTAATTATGCCGCCAGGGCATTGAAATTTTCCATGCGTTTTACATGGTGGAAAAAAATTTTTTCGTAGAATTTTTGTTTTTCTAAATAATTGATACTATTTTATATTGGCATAAAACATGAGTAATATATCATTTCTAGAAAGTCGAAAAAAATTGATTGTAAACTAGTAAAGAACCTAAGTTTGGGTAATAATGAACTTCAAATACCCGGTGCATGGTTTTTTCTGCAAACAAACAGTACAGATAATGTAAGGCTCTTCATTAAATTCTTTATTTCTGTGAAAGTACATTCGATGCCATTATGTATGGAACTCGATTTCTTTTGCATGGGCACCATGGGCACGCTTGCAGAAGTCCAGACGTTGAACCCAATTTTCGACGGTTTTCAAGCATAAATCGGTCGATACTGCTGCAATTTCACGTTGAATATTCATACGAAGTTCATCAATCGTCGCTGGCTTGTTAGCATAGACCATAGACTTGACGTAGCTCCACAGGAAATAGTCTAACGGCGTCAAATCGCACGACCGAGGCGGTCAATTGACTAGGCCATTTCGTGAGATAACACGTTCACCAAACTTGGTTTTCAATAAATCGATTGTGCCGTCCTGTTGGAACCACTTATTGTCCAAGTCCATATCATCCAATTCGGGCCAAAAATATTCGGTTACGAGTATCATTGAGCGGTAGCGATTCCCATTCACAGTAACGTGCCGGTCTTGATCATCACGGAAGAAGTACGGCCCAATGACGCCACCGGCCCATAAACCGCACCAAACCGTAATTTTTTGGGATGCAATTTTGACTCATGGAGTACGTGTGGATTGCTGCCTGTCCAATAACGCATATTTTGCTTATTGACGAAGCCATTCAGCCAGAAATGACGACGACTATAAATTGAACGTAGCGCTCTTAAAGTTGAGGCCATTGACTCCGAATTTCGGTAGTAAATTTTAATAATTTCGACTCGTTGTTGGATCGTATATCTTTCCATGATGAAATGGCATACCCTACTGAAGAGAAATGTCAAAAGAGCGGGAAAAAATATGGCGTCGTTTGCTGTCACTATCGGTGTACTTTTGTAGCGTCCCTATTGAAAACCCGTTACAAACCAAGTTCCAACGCTACTCTACTTTATACGTAGATCTGGTATTTTCATCCTGACTTGGAGTCAGTCTGCCCTCAATATGGTATTGCATCAGTAATATTTACTACTAAACACCTTTTAAAAATCTAACATTTAAATACGTTTGAATTCAACATATGCTTTTAGTTCAAAATCAACCCCTTTTGTGATCGCAATCAAAAAAATAGCATCACGTTTTATTTGACGAATTTGCATATTGCACTTAATTTACGATATACAAATTTGATGTGCAATCGAGTGTGATAATCCCGTGTTAGATTTTTATGCTGCCGCAAGTTTTCATGCAATTGAATGCATAAATGTGAGTATTAGGGAATTTGATATATTTTGTACGTGACGAGTATACCAAGTCGTCTATGTAGATAAAAATTACATATCCGTTCCCACTACTAATACTTTCGATCCGCTCCCATAAATCCACCTCCACAAGCGTATGTACTTATACATACATATATACTTAGTATATACGATTTAATATATATGTACAGACCCAAAGCAATTCTTTGCAAACATCAAGGTGTCACAAATGCGCCCCGAAATGGAGCATAATATTTTACGATAACTACCACCGATTACACTTAACGTTTAACTCGTAGCAGCCATGGATACTTGCATATAAGAAATATGTATGTATCTATGTCTGTAACTACATACTAAACTTACTAACCGTCCACTCCTCCAACTTCTGTCTTACTTTTGTACATACCCTTCGCACATATCACGGATATTTTTATGTGATGCTCTGCCACAAATTGTGTTGTTTGTGTGAAGCGAAATGGTGCCATAAAATTATCCATTCTCATTTGTGGCATAGTAGTCGGTACGTTCCATAAAATACACCACACATACTTTCGGGCTCCAGCAGCTAATAAATAAAATAAAATCAATTGATTTAAGCGCCTTTTTCATAGCCGAAATTCAGCGCCAAAATAAAAACATTTACAAATCATAAAACAAAAGCTATGAGTGGTTGCACCAAATTTACAAAATAGAAAATATATCCAAAATGAACTAACAAAAGTGCTTCACAAAACAGATTTCGCCGCTTAGTGTCACTTATGATGAATGTAGTAGTGGATGGGGTTAACAATGCAAGAAATGACCAAGTTTATTTGCTAAAGTTATGATGAAAATCAATCATCCATAAAATATGTCCATTTTAACTTGTCGTCGTTATTGCCAGTAGTGACGTTTTTGTACTTACAAATGTGTGGTAAGTTCATGAAAATATCCTTTTGAAACATAAAATCAGTTTTCATAGAGGGTTGGTTCTAATGCTTAACCTCGATATACCAATCTTTATGCTGTTCGATTCCCAATCAGGTATGTCGATAAGAAGCGTCGCCACTGTCTAGGGGAGGACATCAAAAAAATATATCGATGTGACGCATCGAACGTTTTCTGAAATACACCAATGGTTTCAAGACACTGAATATTTTTTTTTAATATAATGAATTGAATGAATTTATCTTTGAAAAAATGGCATTAAGACCAACTTGCACCCTAAGTTAAATCTATAAATAAAGAGAAAATTAACTTACAGTTACGTTTTTCATTGCATAACCCAGACATTATCTTGTCGCCATTAAAATCGACACGAAATAAAGTAATCTTGGTTATGTGCAATTCTTTTTTAACATTTTCTTTGCATGATAAGAATTTTTTCTAATTTCACGAGGCGAATTCATATAAGATGGTGTAGATTCTACCCTATCGGAAATGGAACTACTTTAAAGGTAATTTAAAATGTACTTTTTTACCAACTAAAAGTGGTTGAAATTCTTCCTTTTTTCTTGTAACCAACTAACTTTATTAACATGGCGATGTCCTTGGAGCAAGTCCACTAACTGCTTAACGGCAAACATATCAAAAATTCAGATATGGGAAGGTTACTATGTACCTTCAGAGCTCAAACACATATTTTTTAAATACTTTGCATGAGTAGGGTTTTGAGCTGATGGTAATTTTGTGTTTTTCCTTTTTTTTTCTTTAACAATATTTTTATTGTATGACTGTTAAGTGCGATCATTGCGTATTTTCTTCGAAATAAAGTTTTAAAGTTTTTTTACAGAATTTTCGCGATTTTTTTTTAATTTTTTCACTAAATGTTAAAAGAAAAAATAACTAAAATAAAACTCTTAAAAAATGCCAAAAATTCTACCAAAAAAATCTTGAAACCAGCTATTACTTTTTCAAATGTATATAGCTACTAATTACGTACAAAATAGTAATTAATAAAACTAATTATATTTTTAGTTGAAAATATATTTTACCACAGAAAAATTTAAATTGTTACACATATGTATGCATACACTTGTTGCAAGTTAGATCTGCATAATTAATTTAACACGCATTTGCTTCAAAGCAGTTCACATCCAACTACTTTTTGAATTGGTAAATTTTTTAGACTGTCTGCTTTTTTCCGACGGGTTAAAAATATAAAAATTGCATGTATTTAATAATGAAAAATGCAGGGTTTACGACCGTGACTACATTTAAACTCCAGGAAACTCTAGTGTTAACCAAACTTAATCCAACCTGTGCTCGGACCCTATGTGTAAGTGTAAAATTAATGGGGGTTAACACGAGTGCTGAGGTGCAACAGTTTCTGGCGTAAACTATAAAATGAAGGGCCAATTTCAAACAACTATTATTATTTTTCAAATTACATACTAATATTTCAGTACCCTTAGAAAAATATAGTACATAAAAAATAATTTATTTTTTCGCCGCCGAAATGCCTCGGAAAAACTGACTTTATCGTCACTAAAAATTGAATCCAAAACTTCTTTCTGTTGACACAAAGAAATAAAAATTGATTACAGAACCTCACTCGAGTTTGTTTTTGAACAGCCGTGTGTCGTCCAGTAATGTCTCCTCTATAAGTTTGATGTACGGTATTTTTCGATGGAATAGGAAGGGCAATTATGTCCATACACAGCATCCAACATTATTTGATTTCCGACGGTGCATTCCCTCTTTTGATACAATTTAATCACAGCGCGATACTTCATTTTATGCATGCCGAATTTTTAATCGGCAGTCTAAACCTTATTGGTATTAAAAAAGTGCAAGTATGTGTGGGTTTATGATTGTAATCTTTTCACGCCCAGTCGAACAGTGATTTGGCACATATGTACATATATAGCTGATTAAAATATTGGGTTTATTTTAAAGAGATTCGCCACTTGTTAAACAAGTTTTAGTCAATTAAATAAATAAATTTAAATCACATATTGCTATATGACGGACGACTGGACAGATTAGGCACTTATATAATCTGTTAAGGGGTATACCATGTAAATGGTTAAAAAGTCGATTTTTACATCAATAAAATCTATATACATATATACACGATAATCCCGCCCTTGGGAAGGTATTCCAAAAATTTACAGGGATATGAATAATTCCTCCCGCCTGGCGCGCGGCTCTTTCCATTATGGAAAAACTTTAAGAGCCTTTTCCCATAAGTCGTGTTTTTAAAATGGTGTGCAAAATTGCAAGAAACCCGCTCACCGGATTTGCACAATTTTTTTTAACTATCATGCAAAATATAATTATCTAGTCATTGACGGATTTTTTATCCAAAAAAAAAGTTAAAAATCCAACATCTTTTCTTGATATTCCGAAAACGATATTGATATTTCGAAAAACCAGTTTGTCAAGGGGTAGTAGAGGCAAAAAACTAACTTTTTTATTAGTACTTTTTTGTTACAGTAATACTTCCTGAGGTGCACACCGTTTGTCTCTGCACTTAGCGCATACTCAATTTTGGCCGCATATATTTTTTTAATTGGTTTCAAATTTTGCAACATACTTTCTTCTGTTTTATTGTATCAATTAAGAACATCATAATGTTCCAATTTGATCATTTTCATTTTATCATCAAAAAATTTGTAAAGGTTTGAACGGATAGAACCTTAGGAAAATTTAGTCTCGAAAAAGTTTTAAGGGTTTGCCAATTGTTTGAAAATTAAATGTAAATGTATTAAAAATAAAATATTATTTACATCAAAGAGTTGCCACATTTTCAAAATTAAAAAAAAATTGTTTGGTTAGTTATAAAAAAATTTAAAACAAAAACTAAAAATCATCAATGCTAGATCAGTGCTAGATATCGGAACTTAAGTCACCCGCAGGACAAACTTGAAACCCATCGGGATGCGCCTATCTCTAATACATTTGTACTTATGTTCCAAATGTCGGTCGCCCATTTGGTTAGAGGTTTAATACTACTATATTGACAATACCAGAAGCCAACTGAAACTTGACATCTGTGGGTAGATTCTATATCTAGTTAGCGACAATTTTCGAATCGATATCGCAATTTGTCACTCACAGCACCCTTAGCAATGGGTTTCGATAGAACTTTAAATTGAAATAAAACACATAAAAAATGAAGTATGATGCCAAATTTTTTTTTATTGGAAAGATATTTTCATAACATTTAATATTTAGAAACGATTTCTGCCATATGTCCGCCACGACTAGGTTTGATGAATCGGATGCGATCAGCCCAATTTTGAACCACTTTTTGGAGCAACTGTGGGCGTATTTCGTAATAATTGTTACTGGCTTATCAGCGTAAACCAGAGACTTTATCTAACCCCAAAGAAAATAATCCAATGGGGTTAATTCACCAAAATTCTTGCTGGTCGATGTTATGCAAATTTGCAAACAAATAATCGGTCATCATTGATTTGTAACGATCACCATTGACAGTAACATTCCCTCCGGCCTCATTTTTAAAGAAATAACGACCGATGATGCCTCCAGCATGTAAACCACACCATACGGTGTATTTTTCAGGATGCAATGGTGTCTCGAGAGTTTCATGAGGATTATTCTCACTACATATACGGCAATTTTGTTTGTTCACACATCCGTTTAGCCAAAAATGAGCTTCATCACTTTCGATGAAACAATGGATCAATTTCCAACTGATTCAGGCACCATTCAGCAAACAAACGACGCTTGTTATGGTCTTGCGGCTTTTGTTCTTGAATCAGTTGGATCTTGTATGGGTGTAGACCAAGATCTTTGCGCAAAAATTTCCATGTTGTAGATGGACAAAGTCCAACTTGTCGCGCACGGCGGCGAATAGACAAATTTGGATCTTCTCCAACACTATCACTTACAGCAGCAATAATTTCTGCTGTACGTACAGTTATTTGTCTTGTTGTTGGTTTTTCATCGAGCAGAGTAAATGTTGTTAGAAATTTATCAACAGTTCGACGAATAAGCTGCTCTGATGCTCGATTATGTGGACCATAAAATTCGCGAAGTGCTCTATAAGTTTGGCGAATAGAACACTGATTTTTAAAGTAACTATCAGTCTTTTCTATATCCCGTTAGCTAACTGAATACAGAATCTACCTACTGCTATGGGTAAAATTTTGACTGGATGTTGGTCAGAAACTCATAGGTTTGTTCAAGAAAATGACTTCTAATGTGCTTAGAAGGCTCCACTAGATATCTATTTCGACTTACCTTGCGGCGATAATTAATCGGAAACTGGAATGGCATCCCATTACTCAGCGGCATGTGATGTTTCTGGCGACCATACTGTTGCTGCGTAGTTTACATACATATGTAAGTTGCGCATTTATTTGCAGTACGTGACGTCTTCTATTTTGATCACTGAAGAAAGAGATCTATGTGCCATTAAAAGATTGAATAAATGAGGATTTTCCGCAAAAATTTTATTTTACGACTTCCATTCAATCATATCTTAAAATTCAAAGGACTTTTAAATAGCACTCACCCCATTTCAATACCACAAGTGCAGTTATTGAGTGTTAATGAAATATTTGTTTCCAATTTGACTGCATTTGGTCAGTGTTGCTATTGACACTTTTGCTCAGTCAAAACAAACATCAAGTCACTTCATTACTCGGCTATCACTAACCAGCTGCTGACCAGTTGATGATATGCTTCGGCATGAGTTGAGTAGTAATTATACATATACATCACTACATACATACATAGATACAGTGCATATGTAAAAGAGCAGAGCATGAGTTTTAGACGACTGCAGCAGGTTGGTTAACTACAAACGAACTCCGTAGGAGTGTAAATTCTGATGTGATGTGAGTACGACTATTTCTAAGTTAATCTGCGGTCACGAAGTTTGTTGGTTTTCATACATCCAAGTACCAATTGTACACCACCACCACTACTTTAGTTCCTAATTGCACTAGGTGTTAATGCAGTGCACTCACTCCACCTCAACTGTGTTTGGCTCCAGAGGATGCCAGCACATCATACTCGCATTTCATAGCATTTGCATATGCGAGTGCATCTTCCTGGATAAGTAAGTACGTAAGTATTCAAATTTATGCTGGTATGAGTAGAACGTGAAATGCTTCGTTTAACACAGTTCGCCGGCTACAAATTTCATGCACGAACTGGCGGTGTCAACTCACAAAATGTGAACTGGAAATGCTTTCAACTTCATACTTCATCGTGCAAGTATTGCTTGCATACATTTGCTTATTTGCTACAGAGATCTGAGCTATCGTAAGTCACCACAAAGCAATTGTGGCCAATTCTCTGGAATATTTCGCAACAATGGCGCAAATGTGAGTTTTCAAAAAAGCTAACAATAATGCTTGGCTTGGGCTTCATCACTCACCCTCATTTGAGTCGTCTGTGGCTGCACATCGAAATACAATTGGGAAGCAACAGTGTTTGTAAAATCTTCAACCTGACTTTTGACTTGTCACTTGCTGCATCCTTCCTTTTATGCCTAAGGCAATGTGTTAATCAAAATTGTGAAATGCATACTACATAAATCTTGGTATGGAGTAGTAGTTGGACTAGTATCCCTTCAAATAGAGTGCCTAGACTCATTCAATTCAACTTTGACTGAAGATGCCAAGTGCTTCCGCTTGCAAATCCTTTGAACTTTGCACTGCATATTTGATTGTGAATTAAATGTAATATTTTATTGTCAAATTGGTGTATATTTGATTGTGAAAATGGTGTCCTTTGGAAAACAATCTGATTTCAATATTGCAAAGTAGTAGATGCTTAAAACGAAATATTATTAGAGATTACTAAAATTCGGAAAGAAGAACTTTAAATTAAGGCGCAATCGAACTTTTTATGCGAATGAAATAATTCATCAGTGTATTTTCGTTAAGTTAGACCAAGGTTGGGTCTAATATATGTCAAACATCTGCTAAAATTAGTCAAACATCTGCTAAAATTAGTAGTTTCTCGGCGTCGGGATGTAAAGCGATAGTATGGTAATAATTTTCGATGTTTAAAACAAAAGCTATCGTTACTATCGATAGTACTATGGAATTCTAGTAATTTTTTTTGTATGCTTTTTTTATTGTAAAAGAGTATAAATTGATGGCCTACATTAGATTTTTGTACTTATATCTTGATTTCATACCAATTATTTTTCTAAGTTTAGTAGCCCAGCTGTGACTTAGTTAAAAATTATTTAAAAATTGGCATTTAACAACCGCAATAATTACAATATACACACCTCTGATGAAATGATGCAGACATCCGTTTTGACTATTAATTTTATTTTATTCAAGTTTTCAAATTAATTTTTAACTATTTTTCTTACATTTGTTGTTTAACAAAATGACAAGTAATCAAAATTTCACACTTCTTACCAAGGCGAATCCATACAAGATGGTGTTATAAATACAACTACGAAATTCCTATGTATTTTGTTTTTGTTTCTGCGTAAGAGTTGTCAAAATTTAAATACATTTTGTTTTTGCTTTTACGGCTTTTGAAAGCTCATAGGCAAAAGCAAAAACAAAATACATGTAGGTGCACGGTGTACTGAATACTGAAGGTGACGCCCTCAGAAATACCGCTACTTTGGTTTTGCCGGGTTTGACAATTCTCAACTTCAACTAGACAAAGCTTTTTTCACAAATTAAGAAAAAGAGACACTTTTTTTAGTATTTTGCGAATTTATTTATTAAATGTCTGCCTATAAATTCATACTTTTACATTTTAGAACAATTAGAACACGTTTTTCAATGAAATATTGGAAGTTGTTCAATTTTCTCTCTCCCGTATTCTTGTTTACTAAAGGCGAGATCTGTCATTTCACCGCGGGAAGGCGCAATCTTGTATTCTATCATTCTTGATGTAGGTGAATAAAAAAAAATCAAGTCAGCTGCTCTCAATAAAATAGAATAAACTATCTTCTCATTATCATGAGAATTTAATTGTAAAATTTTTCCAGGCATTTTGGTCAGCAGGCATTGAGTTGATGAATTGAAAGCAATGGTTTGAGAAGAGTTGAGCCTAATGCCAAAGATCCGTGGCTATAGCGCTTATATTAAGCCTACTATAGGAACTTTTTGACAACATTCTACTCTTTATATTACTTACTAATTTTTATATGAAATTTTGATAAAATTCAACAAATTATTATGAAAGTTTTAAACTTTTTAATAAAAAAATTAATTATAAATAAATTAAGTGCCGAAACTTGTCAATAAGTTTCTTTCGAATGATTATGATAAGCTCTATAGTTAGTCTATCTTGGTTCATCGTAAGACGTAAAAAATTCTAAATTGGAGCTAAAAGACTAAATAAACTTTCGTTTTCAGCAAAAGCTACTGGAATAGTGTAGAAGATTCGGAGTGCAGATATCCTTTGTGAATAATCTTTATATGTAAAATTTATTTAATAAAATCGATATGCTGCTTGATTTCCAAAAAAATTAATGTTGATTCAAGTTTCTTGGCAGCATCGGATCGTGGCGTCATGTTTTCAATAAGGCAGACCAACAGAAAGTAGAAATATTGTAACTTGAAAGCAAAGAACGTTACATATTTCTCTCTTCAAAAAAACAAAATTTTACGGGTACGTTGGCACTTCGGCTCTTTCTCCAGCAGTTCGGTTTTTACTCGTAGACCATAGTCACCACAAAGTAAAACGCAGTATTAGATTATACATAATTTATGGTTTAGCGGCAAGTTATGGCAAATAGGATAACTTTTTTTTTGGTTACAGAAGGAATATAGAAGACATCAGTAATAAAGTTGATGTGAAGTGGAGCATAGTGTTCTCTCTTCAAATACTATACATTTCATATATCTGCTTAACTTGTGGAATTTCTTTCTAACCGCCGTTCGTGATGCAAACAATGATCGACATATCTATGTATATGACATATCGCTTGGTTGAGAAACTTTCTGTACATTTGCCAGCCTTTCCTAGAATATGGTGGGGCTTTCGGAGATACATACATATGTACCTTGAGATGAACGTCTCAGCTCTTAAACACTCGACAATCTATTCGATGCTATGTACATACATTGAAAAATAATCGTCTGGATTAAAGAAAATCAGCTATCAAAAGAATGAAGTTGCGAAGAAACATTTACTACCTTTGGAGAGAACACATTTCATTTTATATAGATATTCATTAGTTTTGAAGAAACCGGTACTCAATCGGAAGAAAATACGCAATTCATTCAAGTGATGCAATATTTTTCAAAATATAATTTTGATGCGTATGGAATTTATTTTGTCAAACACATTACAGGTCTTAAAATTACACTCAGTAGTGCGAATCACTCCTTTGTTTTAACGATATTCGCATGGTTAACTCATCTTAACGAATATTTTAACGATGTTGCTATTCATCATCCATTTTTTAACGATATTCGCAATCGCCGGATCAGTTGTTGTCGTTAGCTAGTCAATTATCGGAAACTAAACGACAACAAATATAAAGATGTCAGTTCAATCGATAAAAAAAAATCTTGATGCATATAATTGAAAACAGGAAAATTCGAGAGTCTTTTGAATATTTAACATACGCATGACTTATCACGAGGTGAGGTAAGCCCATACAACAGTGGATTAACGTTTATTCCGGGATGCTCATAATTTCATAATGCTAGGTCATAGTTGCTTTGAGATGATGGTGGAAATCAACCAGCCGTAGTTGAACAATGGGCGATTTCTATGATCGTAAGACGAAGAGTATGTATATCATATTAATGTTTTGTTTAAAAGGCATAAGTTCCCCATAGGCCAAGTGGAGCTTCAGGCTTATGATAACCCCCATGGCTGCCACAAATAGTAAAAGTAAATGTTTATGTAGGAAATATAGGTCAGTTTTAATGTATGGATAAATGATCCTATTTAAACAAATTTTAAATATAGAAGCTAAATATCCTGGAACACAAGACACGATCATGAAAAAATCAAAAAAAAATATTCAATGACTTCAAAATACACTACTCTTCAATCAATAGCTGCGGCTAGTTCTGTTTTAAGGAAGTCCTATGACCAGTACTAGTTGCTATAATGCCAATTCCAAGGACTGAACTACAGACTCATGTGTCTGCTTTCCGCTGATGTTCCCAAATCTATTATATAAGTAAATTCTTTATTAGAATTTCATGAAACATTTTGGTCGATATTATGTACAATTATTACTCGTACAGAATAAAATGGCCACTGTGCTGATTATCAGTGGATAACACAAAGAAAGAGTCGTAATCGCTAACATTATATCCACTCAGCCGCTAATCAATGTACATAGATACTATACGCCATCTCTTTAGTCTAATTTACCCGCAAATAACTCTTATCACAGCAACATTAAATGCTCTGCTAATTGCCAATCTAGTCTCATTCTATCACCCTGAAATGCTCGATGTATGTATGTATGGAGGTGTAACAATCAAGTCCTCAAACCGCATTCATTTACATACATACATACATACATACATATTATGTATAAGTCTATCCATATTCACTACATACCAGGCACGTCGTACAACAAGCACAAGTGTTTATCCTCCCCATGAAAAACAATTCGGCACAATCCAAATTCACATTCGCCTGAGCCGTTAATGAACGTAAAATTCACTTAATTCCAACTTTAGCCATGAATTACGTACGAAAAATGGACGCTTGGCGAACGAACGAGTGAATGTTGGTATGAGGAAAACGAATAAACATTAAACCTTTAGAGTAGACTGTCGGAGGGTCGTCGTAATGGCGCTTAGCTTGCAAATACCGTATGATGCTTGGAACACCACCCAACAAGTTGGCGGCAATGCGCAAGTGAACTGAGCAGCAAATAAATGTACTTTTATCGTTCTTAATTAAGGCAATGATGGGATGCTTTAATACGTTTTGCAAATGTTAATTGACAGAGCACATGGAACACCAGACGTAGAGGTTGAAGTGGATTGGATTTTTTTTTGTTTGTTTGTTTGCTTTACTTTGGTTTGAGTGGAATCATTTTTGGTAAGTAAAAATGGTGTACTACGAAAGTGGTGCTAAGGGCGGGAGATATACCTACATACATACATATTTTTATAATAGTATATATGTATATACTTATATATATATAAGTATAGGCTATGTATTCCATTTGGCAGCAGCTACTTCAATTTGGAGTGAAAGCTTCAAAGAGTGTCCCCAAGCGCCCAGTCCTCTTCACTTGGGCTTTATAGCGCAGAACAGATCTCCCTCTTCCTCTACCAAAAACAGTGGGCACGGCGGTAAAAACTGTGAGGGCTGAAACATGCACTACATGCCTTAACCAACGTAGTCGCTGGATTTTACTTCGCTGGACTATGTCGTTGCCGCCATAAAGATCACACGCTCATTTCTTCACTCTTCACCAACGTCTATAATCCATCGTAGAATTGTTCTCTCGAAGACTCCAAGGGCCATCTTAGCCGATGTTGAGAGCATCCATTGTCCTACGCCATTCAATAGCGCAGAAATAATGAAGGACTTATAGAGGAAGGGATTTACTACTGAATTTTATACTCAGCCCAAAGTTGTACTTTCTAATGAGAGATATTCTTCGTTGGATTTCGAGAGTGATATTATTATCGGTGTTAATTTTGGTTCATAAATATTTGCTGTCAACAGTGAAATGTGGGCCAAGTCGCTAATATGCTAACTGTTTATTTGATGAGGAGGAACTTCGTCTAGCCCACGCCCCTCCCCCCTTTCCATTCGCATCGCTTCTTTATCCAATTTGGAAATGTCAGAAGTAACAACACGGTTGTTGAGTCAAAAGTTGTCAATATCAGTAGCGTACGCTAAAAGTAACCGATTCTGTTCTATAACTCAGATTATCATCTCCAACACCACATTAAGGAAATCGGATGATAAGGCATCATCTTGTCTAGAATATCGTTTGGTATCAGCGAGATTATATCCAATTCTGACAAGACCATCAGCCAACATATTTTGTGTTAACGTAAATTGCTCAGGATATACATATGTATATACTTATATTCTAATCAGCAGGAATGCGTTCTTCCCACCATATTCTGCCAATGAATTGGGGTATGCATTTTACCAGCTTTTAACGCCGTACTTGAGTGGCTCAGCTGGCAGCCCATTAGAACAAACGGCCTTATTCTTCAGACGCGGAATTGCCATTCGAGTTTTCTTCAAGTGGGTAATGAGACTTCGGCTCCGTCTTCACTGATTGGTGGTTTGGGTTCATCATCATCCTCACGTTTTTCCTAACACCAACATTAACCACTCCCTACGTAGTTAACTGTGCTTTGGATGCCATCAGGCCCCCGCATTGCGTACATTGCGTAGAATTCGTTTCTCGTGGTGGCTTCGTGTTGGCAGTGTGGAACTTCCTAATTATAGCAGTCGTTCTTATAACAAGTTGGAGTACTCGTACTCTTTAACTGCTAGGAGACTTCTTTTCTTTTGCGTCCTTCGCCAAGCTTGTGAAAGTAACGGCCCCGTGCTTCGACGGTGATGCCCACATTGTAAATGTTAATCAGTTATGGACGCTAGAAGGCAACATTGGATGAAAAAATATCGATATTTTCATTATGGAACCGCCAAAGGAATAATGTCGAACGATCAGGTGTGTTCGGATACTTATATTGGCTTTATAAGCTCCAAAAATAATTTATTTTTATGGCAGTTTGTTCTTGGGTAAAATTAAATCATGTATTTATTTATATATAACAAATAAATTTGAGTATATACTAGAAGTGTTCCTTCGTTGAACGAGATCCGTGTCAATTACGAAATCTTTCTTCTTCAAGCCATATCTAATACTTTAAATTACTTTTCACATTTAAACACTAATTATATTTCTTTGTGTTGTTTTGACAATTTTCATAGCGCTAAAAAGTTAATTCGACTTCTGCATTGCTGAGTAGTAAGGTTCAAATGTTAAAAACAAAACCACTACATTTTGGATGGCATTTATTTCGTTAGTATGGAAAATTACACTTTCACGAGAATACTAAACAAAAACTAGCGGGTAGATAACAATTTTCCGACCTAAAGAAAATAAAAGAAGCTAGATCTAGCCGGAAAGGCTAAAATGGCAACACTGGCAGCCATAATATATACATATTTATATGTAAAAATCTCTTATTTGAATTTTCTATATATGTAAATGATATCATTTCTGTGCTTAAATACTTCCAAAAATTGATTCATTCTCATGGCATCGTAAAAAGTAACCGCAAAAGCTACTCAACTTTCCGCAAAAGTAAATTTTCCTTCCTATTTTGTTTACACAATATCTCGCCAATGAAAATAGAAAAGCAAATATTCAACAAAAAAACAAAAACAAACTCAACTGATTTCAGTACCCACCCATACCTTCTATTCTGTCAGTTGACTTATCTCCCTACAAAACATAGAACCTGCCGCAACGATTGCATTGCCGTGCCATGCCAGAGCAATTTGCTATATTGCTTTACTGAATTTATAACAATACAAACATAATAACTTGTCCAGCCAGCAAACAAAAAGGATCTTCATTTAATTTTTGGTTATTTGGCAATTTTCCACTTCATTACACATTTAACGCTATCAGCTCTCGATATAACCAAAAAAAAAAAAAAAAATAAAAATAAAAATCAGCTGAATTTGTTTTTATTGTCCTTTCAAAGAGGACATAAACCAACTGGAAAGTAAGTAACTAGTAATAAAATTCGAAAGGACAACAAACTAGCAACGGCTGAGACTATAAAAAGTGCTTGGAAATGTTGAATATTTTATTCTAGGAAAGGATTACGACAAATTAGGGTAAACAAATTCACTCGCAAATGTTGGAGGATGGTAGAGTAAATAATTTCGATACAGTAATGAATGCTGTCATTGCCAAAATTACATGTGATACGTTTTACTTATACATAATATGATTTTCACATTAGGGTGTTTTAAAAGGGAAACAATAAAAATAATAATATAAATTATAGGAAAATAATAAAATACAAATGCAAATGCCGACTTAGTTCCGCCAAGAGTTTAAGCGTTTATTTCGGATTTCAAAAGGATTCGATAATTATTATATGGTTCATAAGCCAAAACTAAAACCAAAGTACATATGTATCTAGCCTTGATTTCTACAAGAAACCACGGGAAATTTTACCAATTTTCTGGCCAAAAGTTGCATTTCCCACTTAGGGTCTCTAAATAACCAAATAGGCCCAAATCGGCTAGGTGGCTATATTGCCAATTAAGAAGAAGAAGAAGACAAAGTAGCATATGTTCAATTCCAGACAATCTGTGCGAAAAATTTCACTTGAGAAAACTGTACACCTAAATATTTTATTAAAGGTTTAGTAAATATAAATTTTAAGCAGTAATGATGTTAACCCTATAAATGCAGATTATATTGAGTTTTAAGATTAGGTCTTCCAAAAATATTGAGACCAGTTAAACTGGAATAAATGTCGTCAAAAAATGTTTATCAATGACTTTAAGTTTTATTGCAAAAGCGTAGCTCTATAACAGTTATTAGATGAGAGATGTTTTTAGTTTTGTCGACAAGAGTTGTTTCCCAACCTTTATTTTTTATCTCAGAATTGTTATAATGATATTGAAGAAGATGGAGATGGAGAACATGAATAAGTGGAAGGTTAAAATAAAGATACAATAAAAATAAGGGTAAAATTAAATAACTCTTATCAGCCAACGGAAAAATAAACGTTGAGCAATAACTGTTATCAGGCATTGTTAAATTAAATATTGAGAAATATTTAGCTCTCATTGGCAATGGAAACAAATTTTGCCTGCTTAACACTTATCAAGTAACTTAAAAACATTAACTGAGGTAAAGATTCCTATTAGAAATGGAAAAACTATGTCCCTGAATAACAGTTATCAGGCAACGAAAAAAATAAAAGTTTGTAAATAACTTTTAATGAGGATATCCTACTTGTATTATAAATGTGAAAATTTGTGTGTGTGCAAGTGGATGTGTGAGTATGTTATTACCAACAAACGGCTGGACCGAATTGTACAAAATTAAGCACGCTAATAGCCTACATTCTACGTTAACAAATAGGCTTTATTTTATGCAGAGTTGCCATCTGTTGAAAAAAGTTTTAGCCGTTTAAATAAATAAGTTAAATCACATATTGCCATATAACGACTGGATCGGATCTGGATAAAATTTGACACATGTATAGCCCGTTATATGGTTACCACAGAATCGATTTTTTAAAGCGAGTGGCCAACTGCTTAAAACGTTAAATTCAATTAAAGCAATGCATGACATCAAATATTGTAATATGGGTTCAAATGAAAGAGGCTTAATAAAGCTTCATTCCACAACAGCTTTGAAAGAAGGTTGCCACCTGTTTAAATGCTAATCAAGTTAACTAAATGGTATTTTACAATATGTATGTCAAACTAAAAGTTTTAAGAACACTTAGTTACAAAAGAGGGTTGCCACCTGTTTAGAAGCTATTTGAAATTTTAATAAGTTAAAATTGGAAATGTGGTTCTCAAACGAAAAAGTTTTAAAAAGCTTTATTTTGAAAATACTTTTTGGGCTTACTGAAATACAAAAGTATTGTTAAAATAAATCCTACTGATGTTATAAATGTGAAAGCTTGAGTGTGAGTAAGTGTGTTCGACGGATTTTTATAGAATTTGGCATATATTTAGCTTACAAGCTGGGTTAATTTATAGGGTATAATTTAAAAAGAGTTGCTAAAAGAGTTAAAGTCATTTAAGTAAATCAGGTATCAAATATTGATGGCAACTGGACAGATTAGGACAAGATTAGGCACATACATATACTAATATAATCCGTTATATTTGTTGGGGGTCGCCACCTATTCAAAAGGTTAAATTTATTTACACAAATGAGGATGTCAAATACTTAATGCCACATGGGTATTAAACATAAGGAGTTTAATAAAGCTTCATTTCCTAGGTCAATTTAGTTAAATTAATTGATATTTTACAATATGGGTTTTAAAAAAAATGTGAGGACAATAAATTTCAACAATTTTTGTATAGAGGATTTAAAAATCAAATATTGAATTATTGCGCATAAACGAAGAAGTTTTAAGAAAGCTTTATTTTGAAAATACCGTGGAAAAAGTAACTAAAGTAAAAAGTAACTAAAGTTACATATACACCCAGGTCTCTTTTTATGCGAATTTTTTTAATGCGGATTTGAATTTATGCGGTTTTGAATTTCTCGATTTTTTGCAATTGTGTTAAAGTTTTCCGTTGAGAATGTTGTCATCACTGGTACTGTGTCTCAGTTTTGGTTCAAGAGAGAGAGAGCAAAAGAAATGAGACTAAAAAATGCTGCAACTCAAAAAAAGATGTCCCAGAATAGACCAACCTACAGACAGGAACCTTGAAAAACGGGGAACAAGTCTAAGTAGTGATTCCGATAATATTTAATTTGTTTAAAACAATTTATAGCTCATGAATATAATTTATTAGCTACTAAAATGCATCTTTATTATATATTCTACATACATATTTTTAAATTATTTATGTTTAAATTGAATTTGAAAAAACTATGCAAATAAACATATTATATGTTCACATGGAAAATAATAAGTTACGTATACATATTTCATCTTTAATATGTAATCAAAAAATAAATACTTTGTTTTCTGAAATTATTAGATTTCTTGAATTTTTTTATGCGATTTCTGCTTTTTTTTTACAAGGGAGTTTTAAATTTGCGCGGTTTTTGGATATTTTGGAACGTATCCCTTGTTTTTGTATGAAATAAGAACATTTTTTTATGCGGATTTCTTTTATGCGGATTTCTCAGGAACTCATCTATCGCATAAAAAGAGACCTGGGTGTATTATGAAATTAAAGGTGTTGAATTCAAAAGCAGTAGGCTTAAAAAAAAATAATCATAAAAATGCGACCTCTAAATGTCACCATCGTTTGATAAGGTTTCACTAAGCCCAAATGGCTTACTGCTCAGTTGCAAACAAAAAAAAACTTTCAGCAACCGACCGTAATCGGCAATTACAAAGTAGAGGTAGATTTTATTTTTATTTTAAAAAAATTAAAAGCCAAAACTAAAAATGAATTAAGAGTTATTACGTTTTGTGAAATTGTTAATTTCCTTTTCAATTACATTCGAATTTATAACGTTAAGGCGAATGCCATGCGAGCGAAGCCGCGGGTAAAAACTAGTAAAAAATATTTATCAGGCAATAACTGAAACGCCTTTTTAAATTTCTGAATTTGGGCAACGTTTTCAATTTATTATAACATTTTTTATGGACCCTAGCGCAATCGCTTAGCTTTAACTAAGCCTTTTGAAATTTCATATAGGTTTTTTTCACGCAGCGTAGGCAAATTCTAATGCATATAAAAACTTTTGTAAAATGAAACACCTTAATTTACACGCTACTCACACACACACATAATATACATATGTATGTGAATGTATGTATGTATGTGTGTTTCATCGTCCAAAAATGTAGAAATATACCTATTGTCATCGTCTTACGTAAACAATTGAAATTCTAAATTGATGTCATTTAACAAATTTGGCTTGAGTCAACCAACCGTCAAAAGGATAAAAGTTATTGTAATCCTTTCAAATTGTTCGCATTTGTAGATGTTTGTAGTTATGTAAGATCGCGCAAATATCTATGCATATAAGTAGATATATAGTATGAATGTATATAACTACCACATGATGTCACTCTGTGCCGATTTTTGCCAACGCAAATAGTACCGTTATAATATTTATCAAGAAACATCAACAACATTGCGATGACTGTCATCATTATTTACAGGAGCAACGGCGTTAGGAAATATTACATTTTTACAACCATCATCAAGATAAGTGCAAACGACACTCAAAATGTTTATTTATACACGAGCATATACATGCATACATATTGTTTTTGTTGAGATATCATAATCAACCTACAAATAATCTTGTTAAAACATAAGAAAACCAAATCTGTAGAAAAATGTCGCCTGTCAAAAGCAAAGTCAAACTCAAATTTCTCATGAAGGATAAAAAATGGCAATGGCGCTGGAAACGAAAACGAAAACAAGGAGCTACTTTAGCTATCTTCTTGGTGTCTCAAGCACAAATGCAAACAAATCATAATCATAAATGTGTGATGCATACTTAGAATTCTCACATGCGGGAAATCAAATATCACAAACACACACGAACATACACACATATATAGTACATATGTATGTATGTGTATTCAAAGGATACTTATACGGAGTACATGAGCACATAGAAATCTAAATACGCAAATGTGCTTAGAATACATACATATGTATGTACATACTTGTGAAGGTATGTATTTAGATTTTTATCTACAGTTCCTCAAAATATTGATCGAAACTTAGAAACAGTTTAATATTTACGAAATGTCATACAGAGAGTGGCGGGTATAATTTCAAATATTCTGCAGGAATGATTTATCCAAGAATCAGAGAATACAACATTGCGCTAATTGATCAGAAATTCGGAGAGTAACTTGGCTGTCACGTCACAACAGATTTACTGGTGGAGAGAAATGAGAGGAAACATGTTAGTATGCGTGTTAGAAAAAATACACACTAAAATGGCTAAAGGCGTTGGAAAAAATGTGTATTCTGATTGTGGGTATACATAGATACATACCGCGATGCAGAGAAAAGAAGGTGACGACAAAAGCACTTCCGTTACTTTGTACTTGCCTCGTTTGAAGGACTGACGTTACAAATTGCTATTAAAAAGTTGATTTTTCAGAGTTTTAAGTAATTTTTACAAAAAGTAAAATACACAATAATAAATGTGAAGTACCGAGCTTTGTATTTTAGCAGTTGCAGTGCAAATTAAACGACCAAGTGCAATTATCTACTTCCTTTTCTTCTCGCTATTCCTGTGGCAGGAACCACTGTGACGTGTACGCTGCCGGCGTTGTCGTAATCTGGGTTTCTATCATTATTGCACACATACACGGTTTTTGTAAATAAAATCTGTTGTGACGTAGAAATTCTGTCAAAATTTCCCAGAGGGGGTTAGCGGTACCACAATCAGCGCCAGCTTCTGTATCACTTTCATCATGTGGTTTATCGAGTGTCTCTATTGTGTATATAGAGTGTATTCTTGCGAGGGTTTGACACTCAAACAGAAAGTGTTCGACCAGTCTCTCTTAAACCCGCACAGAGCGAAAATACCACCTAATATGCCCTATAAATCAGAACAAAACTGAGCGGATTTCGCTCTTTAGCTTTGTGCGGGGTCCTCGCAGCTGCGGCAGAACCTGGAATAGTAAATTTCGGCAGTTCTGCTCAAAGCGCGTCACCCATGTCCATCGCGTGGGACAGATTCATTGCGGAGCCACACCTCGCCAGTTCATCCGCTGTTTCTTTTCTGAAAATGCCCCTCCCTAACCCCAATACCCACATTTGGATGATTTCGTATTGATCAAAAATCGAGATCAGCTGTTTCCTACACCCGTCCACTTCAGTAGTCGCATTCTGTTTTATGTACCTTATTGCCTCCTTAAATGAAAGCCGATTGCAGATAAAAGAATAACTTCAGATTGTAGTGTTCAATGAAAATCTTTGCTCCGTTTTTCGATAAAGATATTTATCGGTATTTAATCGAGCAGAACGTCAAAAAACTCACTTGGAATGTTCTTATTGACGTTACACTCACGACAACAGCACTTTGAATTCCAGCGCCCCACACGAGAGTATGGGTTGGACTATAGCTGTGTACATCCAATGTACAATTCTTGGTTTTAACCGCCACCTTTAGCCTATTCATAATTTGGCTGCATAAAGATAGCCCCCGAGGCTTTCTTGAACGATCTTCGATGTTCAGCCCCAAATTAAGCTAAAGTTAATTTTGGGTCGAAATGATTTCGCAGATTTGGATACAATTGCACACATACAAAGTTTATAACTTGGATACTAAAAAATTTAATTAAATTAATAAAAAATTACACTAACTACTGAGATTTAAAAAAGCTTAATTTCGAAAATATTTTTCTGGATAGTTGCCACCTGCATAAAAAGTGAAACTAAAATCGACTAGTAAAATAAGTATATATATAGAATACCTTCTACAATACCGGTGGGAAAGAAAATACGAAAATATTTTTGAGTACGGTTCCCACCTGTTTAAAAAATTTAATTCAATGTTGTGAATAAGTTAAACGAAATGTTCCTATTTAGTGTCAAATTAAAGAGGTTTAAAATAGCCAAATATTGTAAAATATTTTTGGAAACATTTGGCACGTACATATGTAACTAATTGAAAAGTTCACGTTTTATGTGAAAATTATTTTTGGAGGGTTTCCATCTGTTTAAGAAGTTGAATATGTATTGATTTTTTCAATTTAGTGGCAACCTGTTTAAAATGTTAAATAACTGCAATATGGGTGTCAAGCCAGAGAGCAGTATTAAAGTTTAGTTTCGAAAATATTTTTGAAGATGGGCTGCACCCAGAGATTTCTGTCGTACTTCACGCTTATTTATAACTTTACTAAATGCCATTGTTTCATTGGTATTACTCTATAGGATTTCATTTTGGATATAATATATTGGAGAGAGTTTCCAGAGCCGGATCGTTGTGCTATTCTGAAGCACTTTTCTGAATTCTCTTAATTTTCTTTTGTGACCCAATTTTGTTGCTTTATATGTAAATTTTTTAAGTTTTGGCCATATTTTCCTTATTACTCCAACAGTAAAAAACAAGCCTAAAAATGCTCGCATGTACACATAATATTTTGTAAGTACCGAAAAGTTTCAACATTTTGTAAATCTAAAAAATAGTCTTTAACAACACTAAAACCTTTTTCTTAATGTTGGTCACCTCACACCTAAATTTACAATAATTCCTTTTACAATTAGCACCTGAAGAGTAAAAAGAATTGCCATATTTTGTTTTTTAAATTTTTCAATTGAAATTGGAAGCTTTTGAACGATTTTCCAATCCAAATTTAACAGGCGACGAGCAAGGCGAATTCATACAAAATGATAGCATCCCATGAGCTGAATGCTTGTTCTTCTTTCCAAATACGCTGGGTTGTTTTGTTTACACAAGCAAACTACATGAGCAAACTGGGCGAATTCAGTTTTTGACATTTTACTCGCAAAATTACACAAAACAAAATACACATCGGGTTCGCCTTGTTTATCTTGCTAGCACCTACTATGGATCCACCATGGGGATGATGAAAACTCAATACATAAAAAAACATCACACAAAATAGAAAAATCGAAAACTAGGAATTAAACTTTATTACTACAAATTATTATAAGATCGCGTGATGAATTTTGTGAGTCACTGCATATACTCTTATCACGCTAAGTCCATCACGTGAAAAGGATATTCAAGTTTATAAGTAAAACAGAATGGGTATATATTTACATGCGCGTGTTATTTGCTTGTTTACTCGCTTGCGGGATTTACTGCTAAAATGCAAAAAAAAAACTTAAAATGTAGCTAATTTTTCACCGCATTACTTGAAGTTTTGTTCTTCCTTTTCTACGAGAAAATTGCGAAAAGAATATATTGAGATAATTTTGTCATTGTCAATGTATGAAATTCTGCTGTGAATATTTGCTATTGAAAACATATGAACTTACATTTTGTATGTGTTGTTTGAAAAAAAAAAAATGAAGACAGCCTTAGAAGAAGATTCACAAAAGCCAAATAATAAATTTAGTTATGTCTTAATAATTACTACTTTAATGTTATTTGAAATCAAATGATTTTTTGATTATTTGAAATCAAATGAATTCCCAATTATTTCTTGTTTTAGTTTCAGTAGACTATAGTTAAAATATGGCATCACTCAAGTAAACAGCTGATTTTGCGCGATGTTTGCTGATAGAAATTGGTTTCCGTACATTGATCAGTTGATTAAACATATAATCCGCCCTATACTGATAACAAAACTCATAAACCGGACAGCTTTACTGCGTTTAAAACTATGTCCTAGAATATATCGTCGTTGTCACGTATTCAGTAGGGCATAACAACTACAACGACGGTTGGCATCATTAGTGGGCTGGAAATCGTTTTTTCGCAGAGTTTTAGGCACAGTAATAAACCTGACAACTGTCAGATTGATGAATTTTGTCAGGTCATCAGCATAGGGGGAATATCTCTGAAATTATATGTACACACAGAATGGTTATTCTGATTTAAATTTTATTTAATTATAGAACATAGGTCATTTAAATTTATATAAAAAAAAAAAAACAAATTAAAATTGATTATTCAACGAAGTATTCAAAGACAGAAATAATTTCCACATGAAACTACGTAATGGTTGTTTGTTAGATTATACTAAAATGTTCAGAATGAAAAGAGAAATTGATTAGGCCATGTCTGTCCTTCAGTCCGAGCAATGAATAACTGGACAGAGATATCTCAACGAAATTTGGTACACACATTGCACATAGTACGTTGGTATTGAAAATGACCGAAATCTAAAAAACCACGCCAACTCATGTAATGGCAAAGTACAGGAATCAAACAAATTATATATCATATATTTTAGTTACTATTGAAAGTAATTCGCTCGAATTTGATATGCAGGATTGGGTTGAAGAAGAGAGAAACACAAAAAAAAGGTTTGGAAAATTGGCGTGAAACTGCCTTTTTTAGAGCAAAGAGAGATGCCTCCGAAACTACATTACCAAACTCTACCAAATTTGGTGCACACAGTGCATTCCAAAAATTATAGAAAACACAGAAAAACCACGCCCACCATTCATATATCGGTAACGTACAAGAAATCAAATATTCGATATGTTCTTAATTTAGACCGAGTAATTTTTCTATGGAGTGAAATACGTGAAAATGAAAATTTTGGTACGTTAAAATTAAACTATTTTGTTTTTGTTTTTTTATTATATTTAAATAAATAAACTGGCATACAACAAGGACTGTATATTTAAAATAAAAATATGCGCCGGGTATTTACAGTTCAGTTTACCCCGAACTTAGACTTTTCTTCACCTGTTATTATATTAACTTATTTTTTCGGCTGTAAATTCATCACCCATTAGGAAATTTAGCTTTACCGAATTACAACATAATATCTATGCTAAACGAGGAAATTTGAAAAACAAAATTCCATAAATTAGTTAATTCGTAAAACTCTGCTGCTCAAAACAATAAGTACACATGCAAAATATCGCAAAGCGAACAAAAATGAAAAAAAAAAAATTTTAATTTTTTTTAAATTTCAATTCCAAGTGCTTGGGAGTACATCCAGTGGAGCAATTTAAAAAAATGCCTATGAGTAAATTTAAATTACTTAAACTAGTTTTATATTATATTTGGTAGTGTTTGCTGCACGGCGACCTTAATTTTTAACGATTATATCAATCAGGTGGTGAATACCGTTACACTGTAAAAGTGTAAAAAATTAAATAGCTTTTGATTGCGATGGATTTGAAAGCCGTTAAATAAAATATAGCTCGCAGGATTTGAAGCAATACAGACAATTTTTAGTAAATGCTGCAAAGGAGGTTAGTTCGAATAAATTTTTTTTTCTGAGACAAAATTTATATTTTTACCTCAGACGACTTTTATAGCGAAAGCAATTGATAAAACTCTGTAAAATTGTTAAATATATGATACGCAAATAAATTAATATGAGGTTTATTGGCCGATAGAAACTGACTATGTTGACTTTTTTTATATTCTTTAAAATTCAAAAGAAAAATGTATTGTTTTTTTAATGTTTTCATTCAAATCGTCGCACATTAAATTTTTCCGCCCACTGTCGTTGAGGTCGTGGCAGTTGTCCAATTTGCAATTTATTAATAAGGAAAACTTTTAATTTTTAAAAGAGCCCTTTCTAATTCAAATTTCGCTTTTAACGTTTTATATGCACTTTGTGAATACTATACTCTATATTGTTTTCAGTTTAATATTATGAATATTGCTCTTTGGAGTTTTGTATTTTCAACATGAAAATCAAGGTGGATCCATAGAAGGTGATAGCAAGACAAACAGGGCAAATCCGCTGTGTATTTTGTTTTTGTAATTTTGTAATTTGTGTCAAAAACAGAATTCGCCCAGTATTGGTCATGTATTTTGTTAGTGTAATTTTGCGAGTGAAATGTTAATAACTGAATTCGCCCAGTTAGCTCGTGTATTTTGTTTCTGTAAACAAAGCAACCCTGCGAATTCGGAAAGAAGAACAAACATTCAGTTCAAGGGACGCTATCACCTTGTATGAATTTGCCTTGAAGATGCGCACGTGTCCGACTAGAGCACTAGAGGTGATTCTAGACCTAACGCCATTCCATATAGTTATAAAACAGACAGCAAAAAGAACCCTACTGAACATTGCTAAGGAAGGGTATGGAAAAGGGAAAGTCATATCGTCTAAGGAAATGGAAGCGCTCAGCGCACGGCTACCACTAGCTCAATTCCCCAGGGACGATATCATCAAAGTAACCAATTTTGAATTGAATTTTAAAATAGAGGTCAACCAGAGGAGAAACTATCGCAATGAACGTATAATCAATCTGAGCGATAGCCAAGCAGCACTCAAGGCGCTAGCCTCGTATGAGATGAAATCCTCACTAGTGCTTGAATGCATAGAGAGACTCAACACACTAGCATTACTAAACCATATTCAGCTCCTCTGGATCCCAGGCCATCAAGGTATAGAAGGTAATGAGGAAGCTTATAGATTGGCAAGGGAGGCGGCTCAAAAAACGCCTATAGGGCTTGAGCCTTTCCTAGCGATAGGGCAACACACTATCAAGGAAGAGCTTAGGATAGAAGAAAACAACCTGAAGGAGGAACACTGGCAGCTTGAGCCGGGGTTACGTCAGGCGAAGTGTCTACTGGGAGGTTACAACCATAAATGCTTCAAGCAGTTTATGCACCTCTCGAAGAATAGTGTGAGGATACTGACAGGCTTTCTCACAGGACACTGCAGGCTGAGAGGTCATCTCCACAGGCTCGGAATATGGTCCAACGAGTCCTGTCGCTTTTGCGACTTAGCTCCGGAGACCCCGATGCACCTGTTGCTTGAGTGTGACGATATCTCGAGAAGACGACAAAGCTACCTGGGTACACATAGCCCAGCTGAGGAGCTTGTACGCTGGTTGCCACCAACTATTATATTAGACTTTATAAAGGAGTTGGGTTTAGACGAGGTACTGTAAAGAGCAGAGGGCGCAATGGATCTTTAAGGTCGAAGTGCAATCCTCTAATATACATATATCTATCTATCTATTCAGTGCGACGATATTAGACGATATCTAGACTTTTTAAAATCAAAATTAAATGGGAAATTCCAATTATGCAGTCGCATACCTAAAAAAAATATCTGTTTAAAATGCTTCAGTTTTCCAGCTTTTTAAATATTTTTTTAAACTTTGGGTTATATTGAAATATATCGTTACAAGTATATATGTATATGTGTTTATTAGTTTTTCCTTCGTATTTTCCTCGAAATGCCTTTCAATGTCAGACTTTCGAAATTTTCGGTCATTTCTTGCATTTCTTGATTAAATGATAATAAATCAATAAAGTAAAGTTCTACGCAGACAATTTTGTCTCAAATCAATACTACCACAATCACCAAAGCACGTAGTACATATGTAAGTATGTATGTATGCCTTTCCCATTTCAAAATTTCAAATAATTAAATCTGTACGCAGCTACTGTTCAAATTAGAGCATAAGTTTATTGCTTTTTTTAAGTAAACAATAAGCCGGAAAACAAATCCAAATTATGTTTTGTTATCAAAATGGATAAAGAAATGAAAACCAAACAACAAAAGGTAGATCATTTTGAACAACGCCAGCCGAAAGCCAAAAAATTCGACTGCAGATAAGAACCCCTCGCGTTTCATGCCTCAATTGCACATTTATGTTGATACCATTTCACAAGGTTGCCACTTGATATTTTTATTTCCAAAATTTCTAAATTTATGAAAATGTACGATATTAAAATCAATAGTACATTTGTCTTTGGGATCTTTCAAACAAAAGTAATTCAGATGAATATGAATTGGTTTAAAGTGCTTTCATCAATCCAAACAAAACACAATTTTTCAGTTCTGCACAAAAATAAAACTTTTAGAATTTCTTTGCCTAAGTTAACGTTTGTGCTTATATTAAGTAGGTATCCAGCTCTCAAAAAATAACAAAAAATATTTTTAATTACCTCTGTCCCTCGAAAAAGAACATTTGCCAGTTCCACAAAAACTTAGATTTTAGTTAAATCTGTGTTTGAAGATGAACCCCCTAAAAATTGTTATATTTATTGAAGTTTATGGTAATGTGAACTTTTTTTAAGGCTGGCCTTGTATTTCGCTTGTTTGAAGAATGGGTATTGAATGCAAGCTCTCGATATGTATTTAACAAATTTTGTTTATATTTTACGCCTATATTTTTAAAACAAGTACATAAATTAATAAAATTTCATTTTGATATATTATGTAAACATCATTTTTGTAATTATTTTTTTACATTTTTGGCAGATTCACATGAAAACTTTAGAAAGCATTGGCTTTATCGTACTATGAAACCTGGAAGAGTAGGTACATGCATATTGTCAGTTTAATGTCGGTATTCTGTAAGCAGTCTCTAGTCACTAATTGAGACTGTTCGGTATTCTGTAATCCGCCCCAAGTCTCTAGCCTCAAAAAAATTCACTGATTTGTCAGCTGCTCTTGAGCTGGTCACAAAAAAAAAAGAAATTGAGGGAAGTATGGAACAAACGCGAAAATAAAGCCGCACTCAATCTGCGCCTGGGTCGTTCGCTATACTTTACTGAGTATCTTGCCAACGCGATTCCATAGGTAAAATTTCAAACAAATTGGTGTAACCGTAGTACTTGAACATTGCGAACGGAAAATATTTTTATGAAACTTTGTACGGATTTTTATAGGTCGTACAGTATATTTTATGCTTTAGTGAGTGTTACCACCTGATTGAAAAGTCAAATTTATTTAAAATATACACAAGTTATAAGAAATATTAAAATATTCGTGCCAAGCAGTTCGTCTCGGCGGGGGGAAGGTTTATACATATATTTTAGAGAAAAGGGAAATTTTGTTAAATAATACTCAAGTATGTAAAATATTAAAATTTCGGTATCAAACGCTTCGTTTGACCTTTTTAAAAGTCATTTTCAATTAATTTATACACAAGGAAATGAAATATTAAAATATGGTTGTCAAATTGTTCGTCCCGGCGAGAGCAAGTTGCATACTTACATTTTTGAGATGGTGCCCAGCTGTTATATGTGACATATGTATGTATACCGAAATGCGTTTTCGATCTAAATCATTTATCTGAGTAAGTTCTCATTTTAGTCAGGTCATAGTTCAGCCTGCTGGGCCCTGTAAGAATTCCTGTAATAATTCCAATACTATTCTTTGATAAGCCCATGTAATATCTAAAGTGATTTAGTTTGTGGGAGCCTAAAAGTGATTTGGAGTGCTCCAGACTAGGTAGATTTTCCCAGTATAGTTCCCTGCGACCCAGAAGGACCCTGAGCCTGTAACGGGAGTTGATGGTCCCTTCTTTGTTCGCAATTTCCTTACCTTCAATTCCAGTATGACCCGGAACCCATAGTATCCACACATGATTGGTCAGACCAAGTGTGTTCAGTTTTTAAAGCACTCTATCACCAGTTTAGAAGTTACCTGGCGAAATGTAAGGG
This sequence comes from Anomoia purmunda, assembly GCA_951828415.1. Taxonomy (NCBI): domain Eukaryota; kingdom Metazoa; phylum Arthropoda; class Insecta; order Diptera; family Tephritidae; genus Anomoia; species Anomoia purmunda. Next base: position 24,530,342 of record OX639996.1, on the reverse strand, counting down.
CCTTAATACCTGCTTGGATGTCGGTCATTATGGTAATATTCCGGTTCCATTAGTTGTGTGTGATATTGAAGTACGCACATCTTTCCATAGCATACATTTCTGCCTGAAAGATAGACCTTCGCTTTCCCATGTATTCCGCGTATCTAAACGCCAGACCATATACTCTTACCCCGGTACCTTCTTCAGTTAATGAATAATCCATATACCAGTGTGCCGGGTTATCATACATTGGTCTATTTTATATGTTTCAGATATACCTACTCAATCTTGGTTGCATAGTATCCCTCGGTATTGCAGTTTCGGGGTATTGTTTCGAAAGATTCTCAATCATCCCGCTATTCGTATACCGCCCTGCACCGTTATTGGTACTAGTCATCCTCCTGAGCACTGTAATGGCTCCTAGTTAGTTGTGCTATCTACCCAAACGGTGGCCCCGTGGGTGATCATTGACCGTACGATAGCTGTATAGATTCATCTCATTATTTTTGGGGAGCAGCTCAGCTACATATTTCCTGCCATGGATCGACAAGTCATAAATGCTCTCACAGCTTTCTTTCTCACTTCCTCTAAGTGTAAATTCCAGAATGGTTTTTGGTTTAGCATCAAGTCTAAGAATTTAACCTCTTTTTGCGCCTACATTGTGCCACACAACTTTCTTCGCCATTTGAATTTATTGATATTGAATTTATTGATTTTCGAACAATGTGCCACCGCAGTGCGTAGAAAAAATGTGTGGCAACCGTCAACTTTCATACTTATAAAATACATAAACGTATGTACTATGTTTGTATGTAAAGCACATACAGACATATCTTTCAGAACATGGTTACGATTATGCAGCAATTGCATTTCGTTCGTTTGGCCACCCAAAACAACGTCAACGTGCCAGACATGCATTATTGACATTAATAACGTGATTGGCGTCAATTTTCATGTTCGATCATTGACGAAACTGTGATGAAGAAATAAAAGTGATTGACACCGAACCAGCAATAGCAACAAAATGTAGAAAAGCGAACCCAGTAGCTGCATTCCAATTATAAACAGATGTTAATTGATAAAAATGTCTCGCGCGATTCTTGTTATCAGCTTGAAATTGGTAGAGTACCTGGGTAATGAGCCATGTCATCAACGACCCATCGATTTAATTAAATTCCAACAAACTAACAACAACAAACAACAGCAACAATAACTACAACTAAGACAACAAAGTGTAAACAAATAGGCTTGCCATTAAATAGGCGCCCGCAAACGATAGGCGGCGATAGTGGAGACGGACGAAAACTTATGTACATATTATGCATAAATTGATATCTACAAGCATCCATATATATATATCGCCCTATCGTTTTCAATCTCAATACCAATTTCAATAAATCGAAAATTAAATGCTGTTTCAATACTTTATTTGCGAATTTGCAATGCAATCGCGACACGGAACGCAAAATTTAATTGAAAATCTAAACAACAAGCGTCAACACCAATATGCAAATACGGAAGTCAACCTCATAAGCACGCTGTGGCATCTCATTCCATGCAGCTGGGGGCGGACCAGCAAACAACCGACGAGAGGCAGCCCCAAAAGTGCGCTATCCTACCGCTGATTGACGTGACTTTTTGTCGATTGGAGCCAACATTGGCGCAGACACTACGACCGATAGCAAGCAATCAACGGCAGCATTCCTCATCAGCATGAAAAACGAAATAGTAACAACAACAAAATGAAATTATTTTCCTTCGCATTTATTGTTTGTTTTCATAATTTTAAAATCAATAGAAATGAATCCGTTAGCAAGCGCCACAGATGACAACAATTCATACACCCCCGCCTGCCTCCAACCACTTACCGTTTTCCCCTTTTCTGCTTGAGTTACTTCAATTATATTCGAGAAATGTTTTGATTTCCGACATAAAATTTTCTCTAAAAGTTTTTCTTGTAGCAATAGTTCTAACTTCCTGCGCCCAGTGCGAGTAATGCGACACCATTAGCCTGTGGAGTAGTCTTATAAATTGTCGATTATTTATGAGTAAATTAGTTGTTGTTGTAATTATTTTAATAGCACAAAAATTTTTCCATAATTTATTGAGAAATGTCGCTGAGGTCATAGACCTTGGCTGGTTATAAATCCGAGTCTTTCTGACATCGTGGAACCGGCTGTCGTGGAACTTTTCTTTTTCGGTGCTTAGAAGCAGTAACCAAACTAGGCTCACTCCACAAGTTTTACTGTAGCAATTCAATAAGGCCAAATCGCTATTTTTCTATCAAATGCCCCACACTCTGAAAAGATTAAATCAAATCAGAGAAAATCGCAATTGGTATCTTGCTTACTTTCATTGAGAAGTCTTTTAGCGTTGAGAACTTCTCTTCTGACACCTCTATTTAGAAGCCTATACATTTTTTTTTATTTAGGTCATACTATACACGTAGGATTTCAAACGCCGAATATAATAAATTAAAATACTCCTATTTACCTTGTGTGAAGTGTCCATGTATTTAATTTATTCGAAGTTTAAAATTCTCTGTCCGAGCAGTTATAGCAATTGATAATTTCTTACTTGGATCCAGATTTTTACCCCTAAGTATCTCTAAATCAATTTGTCGTGTGACGAACTTGTGCAGCTGCCGTGTTTTCACTTCTGCAACCGCGTCTAGGCTATCGAAAAATTCCGCGCCCAGGAATTTCTGTCGCCGCCTGCAATGTGTGGTGCAATCGCAAATTAGATGCCTTATGGTTTCTGGCTCTTTCTCGTCATATCAACTTCTACAGAAATCGTTGTGGGGGACTCCTATTTATTCGTCGTTTCTCTCTATAGGAATATGCACTGAGAGGAGTTATTGGGATATTCTTATGCCCCATTTAGGTCACACAAGTTTGGATGTGTTGCAAGTCCCGCTGCGTTTCCCCAGCTCGCTTCTTCGAGGAAGATATCCCTAATCCTGAGGAAGCGAGCGGTGGTTTGTGTTGATTTGTGGTACATATTTCAATATTTCATATTCAAATATTGTGCACGTATTTTTTACATACCTCATTATGAAAGTGGCGTCAGAAACGCTTTACTAATTTCTACCACTATATTAACTTATTTCAACTACTATTGTTACTAATGCAACCACTATTTACTACCACTAATTTTACTAATTTCTACAACTATTGTTATTAATTTCTACCACTATTTTCTTCCACTGTTTTTACTAGTTTCTACCACTATTTTTACAAATTTCTTCCAATATTTTAGTAACATCTAACACCTTTTTTTCTAATGGTACTACTAATTTCTACCACTATTTTTACTAATTTCTGCCACTTTTTTGCTAATGGTTCTATCAATTTCTGCCACTATTTTTACTAACGCTACTACCAATTACTACCACTATTTCAACTAATTTCTATCACTACTTTTATTTACGCTACTACTAATTTCTACCACTATTTTTACTTATTTCTACCACTCTTTTTCTTAATACTACTACTAATGTCCATTACTATCTTTATTAATTTCTAACACTTTTTTTTTAATAATTTTTACCACTATTTTTACTTATTTCTCCATATTTTTTACAAATAGTTTCTACCCCTATTTTTACAAATTTCTTCCAATATTTTACTAACATCTAACACTTTTTTTTCTAATGGTACTACTAATTTCTACCACTATTTTTACTAATTTCTACCACTTTTTTGCTAATGGTTCTATTAATTTCTGCCACTATTTTTACTAACGCTACTACCAATTACTACCACTATTTCCACTAATTTCTATCACTACTTTTATTTACGCTACTACTAATTTCTACCACTATTTTTACTTATTTCTACCACCCTTTTTCTTAATGCTACTACTAATGTCCATTACTATCTTTATTAATTTCTAACACTTTTTTTAATAATTTTTACCACTATTTTTACTAATTTTTCCATATTTTTTACAAATAATTTCTACCACTATGTTTACAAATTTCTTCCAATATTTTACTAACATCTAACACTTTTTTTTCTAATGGTACTACTAATTTCTACCAATATTTTTACTAATTTCTACCACTTTTTTGCTAATGGTTCTATTAATTTCAACTACTACCACTATTTCCACTAATTTCTGTCACTACTTTTATTTACGCTAATACTAATTTCTACCACTATTTCTACTTATTTCTACCACTCTTTTTCTTAATGCTACTACTAATGTCTATTACTATCTTAATTAATTTCTACCACTATTTTCAATAATTTTTTATGTTTACTAATTTCTCCATATTTTTTACTAATTATTTCTACCACTATTTTTACTAATGCTACTACTACTTTTATTAATTTTTACTACCACAAAGAAGTTTTAATTATGGTTCCCGCACTTAGGTACTACGCAGATTTTTTGAGCTTAGGGTGTTTTATCATCTCAGGTTTTTTTAACAAAAATTTAAAAGAGCTGTTTTTACTTAAAAAACTCAATTTTTGAACGTATATTCAAATTGGTCTAGCCCACGTAAATCTTAATATTTTTTCCAATGTTTTGGCGGAAGCCGTATAATATAGAAAACTTTATATTTTAGGTGGAAATCCCACACTGTTTTTTTTTTTGTTGATGTGGCAATCTAATGTATGTCGGTATGTATACGATTGATTTAAGCGAGCATTCAATTTGGCTTGTTTTGTTTCCTTCTTAAAAGGGTACAAATCGGTGCCGTGATTGATGGTGATTATGCAAATGAGTCAATAAATGTGACTCACCCATACATACAAATGTATGTACACATGTATGTATGTGCAAATGTACTTTCATGTGTATTAGAATACAAATGATTTTATCAAAGAAAAATGTTTCAGTTAAAATTGATGGCTTTAGAGCGAAATCTTGTTGGAAAAAATCAGCACATGATTAAATGAATTTTTGCTCAAATTTTTTGGGAATACAATGAACATGTCACCTATTATTAAACATTCAAGACATTCGGTAGGATATGACAATCATTCTAGTATACTATAATTTTTCTAATAGTCTCAGCAGATTGCATTAGTCACACAGTCACATTGACGCCCATTATTATCAATTGGCTATAATAGAATGGGTGCTAATGTGTGCCAAAGGGTTGTGAATTTCTGTGAACTGGTAATTACATAGCTACGGTTCGATAGCGGATAATAAATTTACTAATTACGCTCTAACCCACACACGCCCTATAATAAGTACGTACATATGTATGCGAATTTAGGAGCGCGATACTCGCTCGCTTGACTTCCACCACCACCACGACCACTCAATGTGAACTCGCTTGCCATGCCCCACATGCAACAACGCCTTAAGTGCGTGGCAACTGATTGTGTAGCAATTTGTGTCACTAATTACATGCAAATTGTGCTTTTTACAGTTTATGATCTACTCATAAATCCATAAAATTAATACGAGCGTCAATTGATATTAACGCAGAGTTGGTGTTCAAGGGCAGCAGCGCCTATCGGTAGCAATAACGGCCTTCCGTTCGGAACACCAGCTATTTGAATATAGGTTTAATAATATTGAATTCTTTTGTGATGAAAGTTAGTAAATTAGCTTAATTTATTTGAATAGTTGATTGTATCACTGCGGGTAGGGTACCATAAAAAATAGCATAAATGAGTACTTAAATTATACAAAAATACAGATATACGCGTGCATACATATATATGCATTTAATTTTTATTATAATGAGTATTCTACATACACACATATACAGATAAAAAATTTAACTTTTTTTGTTAAAACTTGGCTCCAAAACTACTCAACGGATTTTTAAAAAAATGTCTTTACTATTTTACCAGCCACTCTTTCTTCCTGCTAACTGGCAGCAATTGGAAATACCAAGTGCCGTCAAGTCCTTTTCCACTTGGCCCTTCCAACGCAGATGAGGCCGTCCTTTTGCTTTGATATTACCAGCTGGTACCGCGTTGAATACTTTCAGGGAGTCCCAGCCAACGTAGCCGCTGTATTTTAATTCGCTGGACTAGGTCAATGTCGTGGTAAAGCTCATTACAGCTCATTACAGTTCATCGTTCCATCGTCTGCGGTATTAGCCGTTGCAAAGACGTAGAGGTCTATAAATCATTCGGAGAATCTTTCTCTCGAACAGTCCAAGGGCCGTCTCATCCGATGCTGACAATGCCCATGATTCAACGCAAAGCAATAGCACGAGCATGATGAGAGACGTATAGGGTGCAGTTCTGGTTCGTCGAGAGAGGGCTTTACTGCACAGTTGCCTAGTCAGTCTGATATTATTTTACGTGTTAATGCTGGTTCCCAAATAAACAAAGTCTGACGGTTGTTGAGACCGATGATATCGATATCATCAGCATAAGCCAGAAGTTGCACGGTCTTATAAAATATGGTGCCGGAACGGTTCAATCCTGCAGCTTTAGCTTTTCTAACATAAGGTTACAGAACTCGCACGAAAGAGGGTCACCTTGTCTGAAACCTCGTTTGGTTTCAAATGGCTCGGAGAGGTTCTTCCCGATTCTGACGGAGCTGGTGGTGTTGCTCAACGTCATTTTACATAGCCGTATTAGTTTTGTTCGGATACCAAATTCAGACATTGCGGCAAATAGGCAACTTCTTATCGTGCTATCGAAAGCTGATTTGAAGTCGACAAAAAGATGGTGTGTGTCTTTTCTTTTTTATCGGATCTTTTCCAAGATTTGGCGTAATGTGAATATTCGATGGTAAAGCCACACTGATAAGGTCCAATCAGTTCGCTGATGTTTGGCTTCAGTCGTTCACACAATATGTACGACACAACCTTATATGCTATGCTAAGAAGACTGATCCCGCGGCAGTTGGCGCATATTGCAGGGTAGTACATTTTGTGGATTGAGCAGAGTATACTTAAATTCCACAGTCTGCTGGCACTCTGTCAGCACCAATAGCCTTATTGGGTTCTAAGCCAACTTAATGAAAGAAAATGGACATTCGGTAAACTTTCAGGACAAGGTTTGCTCAAACGGATTCCAGAACGTCTGCGGTTGCTGTATGCCACTTGCATACTTCAACTAAGTAATCAGACTTACCAAGAAGTTGGTGTAAGATGGAACTAAGGTACTACTTATTAGACGTTTAGATGCTCTAGAAACATTTCTGCATCGAAACGAAAATTTTGAAAAAAATTCCGCTTACGTTTATTTGTTTTTATATCTCGGTATAATGAGGGAAAAAGACAACAGAAACGATTAAATTCAATTAAATTTTGCCATTTTGTCAGATACGAAAGTATTCATTCGATGGCCAAAGGGCAAATGATAAAAAAAAGTTTTTTTTATTCATTCGAAGCGGATGAGCAACTCAAAAGTTATGAATTTTTGAAAATTTCAAGTTCTATAATCATTATCTAAGAAACCTAAAGTGATACGCTAATCAAATTTTTTATGAATACTATATCTATACATATAGTACTTCGAAATCCAATAACGAATATTTTTTTTTCTAAATAAAAAATCAGGACTGGCTGAGTAAAGTAAGACAAATTTTTTAAGTCTTGAAGGACAGGACTTTTTTGGAGCATCTCTGGATTAGTTCGGGACTAATTTGGAACTACTCCGAAATAATTTCGGGCCCAGTTCGGAATCACTTCTGGAATAGTTCCGTACTATTTTAGGTGCCAAAATCGTTACGTGTCTCAAAACTTAAAAAAGTTCCCTTAATCATAATTATTATGCAAAGACTTTATAATATAAACCTGAAAATAAATGGCTTTGAAATACGTAACCAAATTTGCTCAATTTAATTATTACGAAAAAACTTTTATAACATAAATCTCTAAATAATAGTTATTGTCAATTTTTTCGCACTCATAATTATTATTAAAAGCCTTTTATAATATAAGTTTAAAAATAATAACTATCGAGAACTTACAAAATTTGTCTGACTCATAGTTATTATCAAAAGGCCTATATGTATATAATTCTTATCAAAATTAGGACCACTTTCTTGAAACTCAACGGTCAACTAATTATTATTCTGGATCTCTGCTCGTACACGAATTCACTTTTTCAAGTTTTTTGAAAGAAACGTAGTAACTTACGCTCGTTTGAAATGCGTTTTTTAACAAAAGTGCTGTAAAGTACTGAGATTGAGGTGAAAACACTATACATATATTTTAATTTTGAAGTGCTAATGAACCCAACTCCTTCTAATTGTTAATTAAACACCTTTGGCTAGGTACTAGTATATGGTAAATCATCGTCCCAAACGTCTGAAGAGCGAATTTTTGTTCGAGGCATGGCATTGCCCATTCAACTCCGTAGTGGTAGTAGCAGAAAGTTTTTTCTGGAAAATGTAATATCAATTTGCCTAAAATAAACAAGAGAATTGATAAATTCTAATTTAAAGCAAGATCACGTACGAGTCAATATAAATCACTCCGACCACTTCAGAGGGTCAAACAAAACATGAACCGAAATTTTCTTTCAATGGCGCTAACAGTTATGGAATTTGCCACTTGTACTCGTACTACATAGCTACATACTTTATTTGCGCAAACCAAAATTACCTTCCCACATATGTATGTATGTATGTATGTATTTGATTTGTGTACTACATTTCTTCACATGTAAAGCATAAAAAAAAATCAAATCATAAAAAATTGCTGCACATAAAAAATACATGGTAATACGAATGCGATTTACGGCCATTTATGCAAACACATGTAAGTATCACAAAATCTTTAAGTTACACAAATAACCATTATACATATGTACATACATACATGGGCATGCACACATACATACATATGTACCTCATGCATGGTACTCGTCGGAAGAAACAAATAAACGGGGCGAAAATGAGGAGTCAAATAATACAATTTGCAAATTGTTTAGTGATTTACGACAAGACAAGCCATTTATAAGAATAAGATCTGATTGTGTAAAAGCTTTGAAATAAGATAAAAATGCGCTATTAGAACAATATGAAATGGACCCTCAAAGTAGCTAACGTTTTGTTGTTACTGTTTTTGTTGTTTTTGGTTTTGTTTTTTTGTTGCAGTGCAAACCAAGTTACAAATTGCCGTAACATTATGCCAGATTATATTTTCATATGCAAGTTTACTGTAAATGCTTGTATGTACTACTACATGCACACAGTGCGCATATAGAGCACACAGTCATATTTATATACTTGCAAAGTCGAGATGATGCCACCCACAATGATCAACCCGAAAAATTACAAAGCATCTACTTGTTAAGTACATTACTCGTACACCAGGGTTGCCATGCCGCGATGCTCATAAGAATTGTCCTCGAATCAGTGCCTCATAAAGAAACTACCGTCATCGAATGAACAGTCAGCGCAATCCCATCTGGGGATTCACATCACGTTTGATAACTCTAATTTCCAAAGAGTAGAAGACTTCGGTGTACTTAGAACCCAGCATTAACACAAATAATAATGTGAGCCTTTAAATCCAACGAAGAATCTATATCTTCCATAAGTGCTACTTTAGGTCAAGTAGGTAGTAAAACTCTTTATCCACGAGCCAAACACAAACTCTATAAGTCTCTCATTAAGTCCGTACTATTTATTGTACTATGGTGTAGAAAATCATGAACCCTATCAACGTCGGGTGAGATTGGCGTTAGAAAGAAATATAACATTCTACACGGCACCCGCTGGTGGTCACAGAGAAGGAGAAAGAACTCCTCTGTGTTGAAAAAACAAGATGAAAATGACGTGATATCACTTGATATTCCCAAATTGGAGCCAGTTGGCAGGGAGGAGGCAAAACGACGTGACATGTTAAGGATTCCAGGCTATTTATATCACACTTTCTGTGCTTACTTTTGGTATTGCTAAATTTGTACGCTAACTAGCTGATTTAATAAACCTCATTTTTATTCGTATAGAATTTTAAAACTTTAAATTTATTAGCAAAGAAAATTCGCCCAATCATCCCTAGTATATTTTCTTGTTGCCTAGGTCTCCAGTTCTTTTCAAAAATTCATTAGTTTCACTTCAGCCACGATAAAAAAAATGGAAAATTTAACGAACTTAATTTTTCTGTGTGAGGCATAGACCCACGTGATTATTGTTTTATTTACGACGAATTTTAGCCTTAAAAAAGTTCATTGCTATTATGAAGAATGTCCCAAATGTTCAAGAAAATTTGAGAAAGTTCGTAACTTATTTTGTGTATACTGCAGTCAAACTGATCAACTGATGCTTAGTTTATGGCACAAGGAAAGATATCACCTTAAAGTGTTAAAGTGAGCTGCATATTAAAACAAATTTTAATGTGAACAATTTTAGTAAGAGCTTTCATGATTTTATTGAATGTGTAGATGTAATCCAATTTTTCAATGATATAAAGAGAAAAACCATAGCTGATAAGTCGTTATCTAATCTACCAGTTTTTTATGAAGGTTGTTATGCAACCTTACGCAATGTATTCCAAATGGACTTAACCTATACGGACTTCCCAACAGCATTTGGCAAGATCTCTCATAAAATTTAGTTGAACAAATTGGAATCTCTTCGGTTTCACTCGACCTTCCTAGATTGGATTAAATCGTACTTGATAGAAAGGGGCAACACAGTTGTTATTGTTGGAGTTTCTTCGATTCAATTTATTGCTAGCTATGGTGCATCGCAGGGTAGTAGGTGTTTTATTATCAATTCTTTATTATTATATTAATTTATTAATGATATCCGTTCTTATTTATCTTCTTATAAATTTCGTCTTTATGCAGATGATCTGGAACTTTATGCTGAAAAAAACAGTTTGAGCAGCTCAGCCGTTCAACAGTCAGAGCTAAATAATGAATAGCCACTTTTTAAATATTAAGCTTCAAAAACCTCTAAAACATCTAATTCAATTAATAATACATATGAAAGAAACATATCTGGCTTCTTCTGACGAGATTAAGGAATTAGATATTGATGTGACTCCAGGTTCAATTTTATCATGTTTTTAAGCCATATCGTTTCCGTGTTGAAAGAATACCAAAAAATTTTGTACGTTTTGCCCTGTATTCTCACATTTTCTCAGGCCCAACTCCCTGGTATGAATCTCGCTGTCAATTGATTAGTTTTTTTTCAATGGCAAAATTGTCTACCCTGAGCTCTACTAGAAGGATTAGATTTTAATACTCCTGCCAGAAATTTTCGTCGTTTTAAAGTTTTTCGTATTGTCCCATAAACCACACCAAACCGTAATTTTTTCGGGATGCAATGTTGACTCATGGAGTACGTATGGATTGCTGCCTATCCAATAACGCATGTTTTGCTTATTGACGAAGCCATTCAGCCAGAAATGAGCCTTATCGCTGAAGATGATTTTTCGATGAAAATCCGGATCATTTTCAAGTTGTTGCTCAGCCCAATTCACGAACATACGACGATTCTGGTGGTCATTCGGCTTCAGTTCTTGCGTCAATTTGATCTTGTAAGGATGTAGGCCAAGATCTTTTCGCAAAATTCCCCACAACGACATTACAGAGATGCCCAACTGATTTGGGTCTTCCTCAATTGACCCAAAACAATATTTGGCGAAAATAAAAACACTATGTTTCAGAAACTAAAAAAATAATTTGCTCAAATTGGAAACACAGAGGTGAGCTGGTGAAGGAAATATGTGGGCTAACAAAATGATGCGTGGCACCGCCGACTTTAGAGTAAATAAGTAGACACTACTTATGTCAAATCGTAAACTACTTCATGTCAAATCGTAAATGGATTCAAGCTCGGAGTTTATACTTTAAAACATACAGTTAGAAATCTGCAAATCGATGTCCAAGCAGATGAGATATGCAAGAAACATTACGCCCCATCGCTGAAATTCGCTACCATAGGACCGAGTACGAGTATAACTTTACAAGTGAAAACCTTGATACATACATATCTGGATAATCAAGATTAAACGTTCAATGTCTATTTTTTTTTATAAGGAAATACATACATATGTACATACGTAATGACCATTTCCGAAACTCTTAGAGCTGGTTTACGATTTGAAGGTCGTCCCAATGACTTTATCGTATTTGTATATGGGATTTAAAAAGTACGCGAAGTAAATATTGGGCCCATTTCATTGTAACCGATTTGCAAAAGAACGCTCCAGCTCGGATAGAATATCCTTTAGGTCCAAAAGCAACCCTGTTTGCATCTTTCATGAAAGATGCGATTTGTTAAGTGCTATTTTAGAACGGAAAATAGTTGTACGAACAAATTTTAGGCTGACGTAGTTAAGAAACGGGCCTATTATAGCATTTACTACCATAATACATATATTCCGTAATATTATTTTATAGATTTGACTTGGCAACTCTTAACATTCCATATACTCTACATTAACGACTACAAAAGCATTTTTACTTGCCCGCTTCTCCCCCGCGAATCGCAATTTAATCCAGCAAATTGATTTTGGTGGGTGTTTAGACAAAAGTTCTACAGATAACGACAAGTGAGCGCACACAACGAGGGCAAGTGGCAAAACCCAAAAATGGCAAATGGCAACGTTTAGTACAATCATCACCATCATCATAAGTACCAACAATGCTGTCTGTCCCACAATGAGCACGGGTGAAATCCCGACGACACGACTACAATGAAGCTGCCGGCAATCAACTGTTAAATGACAACTACAATAACAGCAACAATGAAGATGGCGCAATGAAAAGCGCAATGCCACCACCACCGCCATCCTAAGTCAGTGTGGGTGTAACGACCAAGCCGTGGTGGAAGGTGATGTTGGGTTGGGTTTTTGTTGCTCTTGTCACTGCAGCTGCCATTTCAAGGGTAAGTGGCAACGAAGTGGCGCCTTTTTACTATCAACTTGGGAATTAGCTATGAGCAGGGCAATAGCTTCCTGTTGCTAAGTGAGAGGGTGTCACTGCTTTGACGAAGGTTGGTTGTTTGGTGCGAATGGAAATGAAAGCACCGAGCGGGTGAATGCAAGCATACAAGTGCAAAGAAACTCCTGACACTCTTCTTATATCTATCTATCAACGTACTCGTTAAGTTAGCGGAAGTTGAAAATGTTGTTGGAAGTTTTTCATTTTTCTTTCGCACATACATTCGCACAAAAAGATACATATTTTATAATCCATTTCAGTTACTGCAAAAATATGCTAATATAATTTCTGCACTTTACTTCTTATGCGAAAAGAGATAAAAAAAAGTGAGTTGATGCGATTTGGCGTGACTTTTGCAAATGATATTCGTGAAGTGGCCCCCAAAATATATTTATTGGCAAGCAAGGTTTTATGTTTGCGATTTTTATATGTTTTATTAAATGTAGAAATGTAATGACTGCATTGAAGGTCTGTGATTTGGAAGCTCTGGGAAAATACACAGTACTAGTTGTATATATACATACACACACATTATAGGTAAAATATCGTTTAATTATTGTTGTGATCGCTTTTCTAAATTCAAGCTGTATTGAGGTTGAGTGAAAGAAAAAAATGGCTTAGCTTTGAGATTTATGCATGCAAAATATTTTCAATATATAGAATAAATCAAACCCCTTTTATATTAAAAAATAGAGTACCTATAGATAAAAATGGTTTCTGAAATATTTGAAAATTTGTTTTGCGGAATCATAATACGATCCTTTCGAAAAACGAAAATAGAACGTGAATATAGTTATTTGTAAAGAAATAAAAAGGGTGAGAAAATTAAAAAACCTCCCTTTTTGGAGGTAATTTCAAATGGAACCAGCTCACGAAAACCTTAATATTTTTGCGAAATATTTTCGTTAATGCCTAAAAATATAATACATTTTATAATTCATATGGAGACACAGTGCCGATATAAGAAGGCCATAAGTAAAGCGAAGCGAATCTTATTTATTAATTTTTGTTTAGCGGGATAGAGGCTGCATTCGAAGCGCCAATGCTCCGAAAGATACCCGCAAAAACATTCACACCCTACGGCTATATATTCCTAAGGATGATTGGTCCTGAACTGACTGTTGTTTCCAAGCCGTCAAAATACTTTTTGGATAACCACTTCCCAGAGTGCTCAGATGACTCGGTAAATGTTCCAGAATCACTAGAAGCTGTGCCACAGCTAAAATTTGTTGGGGTATATTTAATTCGAAGCTTTTTGAGTCAGCAGTTCCAGATCGAATATATCCGACCCAGCTACAACATACCACGGAACATACCAAACTATGGATAATGTAAGATGTGTACCAAATTTTGAAGACTTTGGTTAGGTTAGGCGACAGGTCCTAGTAAGCCACATTTAGGCTCATGACCCATTGTGATACCTCACTGAGGCTGTCGAGTGATCTCTGTTCCTCTAAAACTAATTCGTATTCCTAAGGAACCTTGTCAAGGTAATTAAATAAATAGCTACCCACAGCTTCAGCTCTCCTTCTAGCTTCTCCGGACAGCGGCAGTGTAGGTGATGTATGGTCTCCTCCTCCTGCAACTCACGACACTCCTACAGCAGTCACTCCAGGCGGACCCTAGTATTGCTGCATGTGCATCTATTAAACAATACCCGATTAAGACTGCAGTTACCATCCTAATACCCGGTATCTCCATGTTGAGGAGAGATTTCGTTCGTTGGTCGCTCATAGATGGCCAGAATGTCAATTGGCAAGTGGGTTCAGATGTTCTCCTGCCGTTTGCGATCTTAACAAATCTATGAATCATAAACAACTTACATGTCTGTAGAGGCTGCCAAGTGAGTCACTAATATCACTGTCCGACAGAGCAGTGCCTTGACGAGCAGGCCCATCAGTTTCGCAGTTACACTGTATGTCGCAGTGATCGGGAACCTACATAATATGTGTTGGGAATGTTTCATCCATCTCGTTAAGAGATTGGCGGCTTTCCACGGCTACTCTTGATGTTAGCGACGTTTCGCTTAGGGATTTAATAGCCGCCTGGCTGTCAGTGAAAGTATAGATTTCACCACCAGGAACCATAGCACACTGTACCATGGTTCCGGCCTTCAGTATTGTCTAAGCTGAAAAACACTGCAGTAATCAGCTAGACCGAAGCTGACATTTAGTTGTTCACAAAATACCCCTTCACTAACTTCTACATCGATTTTGGACTAATCCGTATAAACATAGATGG
Organism: Anomoia purmunda; assembly: GCA_951828415.1. Classification (NCBI taxonomy): domain Eukaryota; kingdom Metazoa; phylum Arthropoda; class Insecta; order Diptera; family Tephritidae; genus Anomoia; species Anomoia purmunda. Next base: position 24,515,289 of record OX639996.1, on the reverse strand, counting down.
TTGCGCTTTCCTAACCGCATCCAATCTCCACGCTTCCCTTTCGGGCAGCTGTGTCATAAATTGGGTTTCGATCGAACCGATTGGAAGCGCGTAGTCGGTTATTATTAGCAGTTTCGTGAGTTCGGTCATTATTTAACTGTGACCGATTTAAGGAAGTGCCCATATCCTAATTGAATTTAGTCAAATGGCGGTAGTGCCATGAAATAACTGTTTCTGAACTGATGTTGTTAAAGGCATTTTCTATGGCTAGGAATCAGCTAGGGAGTGTTCTTTGGAGTACAAAGATTTTTCGACGTCAAAGATAAGACTGTTATAGGGCAGTCTCCACACCCTTACCCTTAGAGTATGAATGTTGGACATGGGAAAGTCCTGAAAGACTTTGGTAACATAGGTTCCGAGATATTGCTATTCGATCTAAAGTGGGCGGTGCCACATCCCCGTCCTGTATATTAAATTTGAGCAAATTGTCTTATATACTTACTTAAAATCGCGTGTTTTGTAAAGTACCGTTATATGAGAGATGAGCATGGGTTCTGTCTGATTTCCACAACTTTTGAAACTTTGTTTACTGGCTTGAAATGCAATTTGTACACGAAATGGCGGTGCCATGCCCATTAGAAAAAAAACCAGAATATTTCACTCTCCAGCCTAGTACAGTATATAAAAGTTGAGCAAATTATGTTTAATAGTTACTGAAATATCGCATTATTTTAATTTCCACAAAACACCGTTACGTCAGCGTGTTTATTATCCGATTGCGCCCGTTTACAATATCAATCTACCTTGGGTCCAGGACAATTTTTATACCAAGCTTCGTTTAGATATCTCAGTATTTGCTCGAGTTATCCGATATCTGAAAATTTTGGTATAAATATATCTATATTTATTTCGGTTACTTTATCCTTTAAATAACAAACGTTAGGCACCAGTGCGCTCAGGTATAAAAAATTTAGTAATACCTTTTGAGCCAGATGTTTTTTTTTTGCACCACTTTGATTATATATGATATTATTAAAACCAGGCTTATTTTAAAAAAGAATGTTTCGAATGATTTGTGAATTTATGAAAGGGACAATAAGAAGTTATTTAGACCGATCTTGCAAAAATTTAAGTTGATTTAATAAAATGCGTTAAAAGCTTTTTGAGATAAAAAATATCATTCGATATGTAATTAACAAATATCAGTCCCAAATAAATGTATGTAGGTATATGCATGTACTTTGGCGCAAGCCAAGGGGAGGCGGGGTGGGGGATCATGGGTTTTAAACGTCTACCAAAATCTTAAAACGGTAGAACTATCTTGAAAATAATTTCCTTTTTTTAAATTAAATTACCCATAAACCCCCTGTATGTGCCACTGTATATGTTTGAAAGATTTTTAAACAAAAGCAAATCGCTTGAGTCCCCTTTCTGTGTTATAAACTCATTAACACTCCTCCGAAGTCATATGTTATATTTGCTAGTGATAATCTCTCATCAACACATTCCTATTCTATTTAATATTCAAAATCATACAAAAAAAAAAAAAATAAAACGAGAATAACAAACAAACAAAAATATTACATTGTAATCCGCTTAAATTAAAACGTATTAGCCCTAATTTGCATAATTGCCTTGACGAACCGGAAGCCAACAACAACACACACAAAAAAAACAATTCAAGCAAACACACCCTTCAAAGTAGCTTGAACTTTTTGCGCTTAAAAATGGAGCAACGCAAAGATTACCTTCAGCACGTGATGACAATATTTAAAAATGTTTAGCATAATTAATGTGCAGAAAGATAAATAGACCCAGGCACACAATTGCCTGCTTTGAATAAAAGCAACAGAACTCTATAAGCAACGAAATACATAAACAAGATATTCGAAAAACGCTATGAGCGCAAAAGTTTTCAAGTTATTTTGGGATACTCAGGCAAATTAGGCACCGCTGCCACCAACCAATTGACGTGCTTAATCAACCCTTAAATAACGTTAATTTGCAGCGAACCCTCATCTCCGCATGCCGCACCGCACTGCATCGCACCGCACACCCCACTCCGCACGCATTCGTAACCACAACGTAAACAAAAGCCAACTGCTAGAAATTATCACACATCGCCGTAGCCGCCGGTATTGCTATTATTATTATTGTTATTGTTGTTATTGTTGTTGTTGTTGTTGCTGTTGAAATCGAGGTGTGAATCCGAGTGTTTGCCTCTTGATCGGTGCGTCCCTAGGGCCAAGAGCGTGAATTTCAATTTATTATTGCCTTATCGCCTCTAATTGGCTGAAACGCTTGCGGCCAAGCAAACTTTCACAAGCATACATATGTATGTATGTATGTAAAAGCAAACACAAGGATGTGCATATATACATTACTTACACATACATACATACGTATGTACTTATAGTTAGTTATTCACATGAATAGTTATATTTGAAAGTTTGTACAGATATACCGCCATATCCATGCAACTTCTTCCTCCTTTGGAAAACATTTTTGTCTTTGTTCCGATTATGTCTTTGTTCCACTACATATATATTGGGGCCAAATATAAATAAAGATACATTTATATAGTACTCATATAGTACTAATAAAAAGTTGAGCCAGCTACGTACGTCCCTTTCTTCAAAAGACTATGCAATATTTGTAAAAGGGTAAACAGTTAAAAACTGAGCATTCCCTTCTTGAAAAAATTAGCTTTTTATTTCTTCACTATCTTCGAAATATCCAGATGTTCCGTCACATTCGTGTTTAAAACACATATGTATGAATTTCACTTGGCGAGTCAACCTTCCGAGAAATTCCGAAACTTCTGCTCTATGATTCAAGAGAGACTGTAGCTCTCTACCTCTGCTGGTGTTTCTGAAATTGATATATTTTCCGGCTAGCAGGATTTCTTGGCTTCTAGAAAATTTGGTGACTTGACTTAATATCAGTTCCTCTTATTTTTATTCTTTCTCTTGGTAACAGTTATTGCTACTTTGTTGATTTTTTATTCAAGTAACTTCTCAAAACTTAATCTGCAGTCATAGCAACAATTTTTGGTGACATTGACTTAGAAATAACGTTTTTCAACTAGCAGAGGCTTCTTTGACAAACTTTGTGGCATTTCGTTATCTCTTTGAATCCAAGCCATAGAGAAAAGCATACAGAAGATGGCGTAGGTTGTAGTACCGCTAACCCTCACTTGGAAATTTTGACCAAATTTCTACGTCACAACAGATTTTGTTTTGGTAAATCTGGTGCGACGTCACATCCAAGTTACCCTCAGATCAATCAGCGCAAGTTACTCTCCGAATTAGCTATCTTGTATTCTAGCATTCTTGATTCCAAGCTTATTCTCATATCTCTTCAGAGGCTCACTTTGTGAGAGACTCTACATCTCATTTTCTTTTCTGAAACTCAACTAAACACTTATGCTTTCCTTTTATTTCCCACATTTTTCAAGCACGTATATCGGTAACAGAGATCATCTGCATGGATTATTGGCAAATATTTTTTACTTAATCAACATTTAGTTTTTCTAAGACTGAACACTGCACTGGTAACGAAACTCTCGTTATCGGTAACAAAAGGATTTGGCAATTTTTACACGCTTTTTGTATTCTGTAAACCGGTGAATTTTGTTACCGTCGTATTGGGTCGTAATAGCGATGGAATAGATGTTTATTTTCTTTTTGGAGTTAGAAACGCTTGTTTCACTTATATTTAGCGTCGCGTGGAACAAACAAATAATCAAAAGTTCCAGTAATACAAATTCAATCTTAATGACCGTTGATTTTGTATAAATTGTAAGAACTGCAGTTACTAGAAGTGATTACATAGAAAGATAAATAGAAATAAGTAGAAAGAAAATAGAAAGATGTGGATAAAAGAACACCAGCGCAAAACAAGCAATATGTACGTAGATATTGACTTCGGCAAAGAAGTTTTCCAAGTGATTGAGTACGAAACACAGTCAAATGTACTCTTTAAATGCTTGTTTAAATACTTCATTTTTTTCCCTTTTCCTTTAAATATTATTTTAAATTTAACTAGTGTATTAAAAAAATAATTGCATTGTTGCCAGAGATTATTTTCGATACAGTTTTAGTTTTGATTAAACCTCTAATCTAATATGAGTTAATTTTTAACTGGTTATTTTTTATCCAATAAATTAGAATCCGTTTGAAAAGCTTCGAATTGTAACAGCGCCGCAATTGGTCAAGACATATCTATGGTATAAGCTCCCCCCAACTATGCATACAATTTTTATTAACGAAACAAATGGGATCAAAAAATTCACTTCTTGGTGTAGGATCACTTTCTGAAGAGACAGCCGAAGCGAATAATAAAAACATAAAAGCAAAAAATCGATTTCCTTTTGATCAGGTGTGATTTAAAGTTCATATTGCGGAACTATACTTAGATTCCATAAAAATCAATAGCTTTGAATTTTAACTTTTAAATCTGCTGTACACATTTTTCTATTCTTTTCACCGAAAAATTTGATTAGACTCGCATTTTATATAAAGTAGTAATAATAATTTCGCGCTCACATAACGTAGCTTGATATTTGGCCGAACTTCCCCTACGATTTGTGAGAAGTGACAGAAATACACTCAGATATAGGCCATTGCCTGCCTAGAGGCAACCGCTATTGGAAGAAAAACTTTTCTATAATTTTTGATGTTACTTGCCCCAGCGAGGATTTGAACCCGCTACCGCATATGCTACACATTCGACTACGGCGGCTGCGATCTGCAAACTTGGTTTCGACAGATGATGAGAAAATGAATTTTGTCCACCTTTCACCTACACCTACCCTACAAAGGCGACCACTGTGCATTGGAACGAGTGCATTTTACAACAAAAATATTTAAACACAAAAATGTAATGTTTTTGTATGTACATATGTACATTTTATTAGTTCACTTTATGTAATTTAAAAAAATGCTTTGTATTTACTTTAGGTAAATTTAAAACAACCAACTTTAATTTTAATCGTATCCGTAAAGGATGCGTCGATACTAACTAATCTCGTTTGAGACTACTTGTGACTAATTGACGCGCAATTCTACCCGATGGAGACTAATTAAAGTTAGTCGCACAATTTTTAGCGGGTACTAGTCACACAACAAGAGCTATGTGAGGTTTCAAATTAGTTTTCGTTGTACCGCTATGGAGGTGGTCTCCGTTTTTTTTTTTTTTTTGAAAATTTTAAAAGAAAATTACATATTTTACTGTGTGGCTATGGCAAAAGCTTTTCAAAATTAACGAACTTCACATACCCACCTGTACACCATATCAATGCTCTACATCAACTGCAAAGAATTTACTGAAAATCTGCTATTTTCTTTTTTCCAAATGGCATTCCATTTATTACTAATGTTTGCCATCAATTCATTAATTACCCAAACATAAGGTTCTCTAATTTCAATTTTCGTCCAAATTCCACACTACGCATAACAAAAATTTATGAATCGCTCGATAAGGGGCGGGAAAACACTTGATCGGTAGAATAAAATTCAATTAGTGCAGTCAAATGGGAAGGACGTCCGTGCAAGTGTACTCTCGCTTGTCTGCCTGCATTCATGGGTATCGGGCAACGACCCTGCTACCATCGCAACTCCAAATAACAGCATCACTAAAATGTTCACGTTTTCGCAGATACCACCAACAGCAGCATTAGCGACAACCCATCAGCGGAATTAGTTTGTTGTACACCCCCTGCATTAGGAACGTGGTCAATTGTTTGGATTATTTGCTGGTGAATTATTGCGTGTTGACGCATATGGTGACAATTTCAGCGTTCCCTTCGTGCTGTACATTCGCGACTTGCAGAATTTGGTATACGGTGTATGGTGTATGGAATGATTCGAAAGTGCTGATGATTCTAATGCGCTTAAAGTCGCTATGTTCATTCATATGTACAGCAGGTATGTATGTATGTGCAAATGTAGGTTTGTTAGCAGCAACGACAATAATTAGCAAAGATATTAGAGAAATTTGATGGCAAATTTTCCTAACAATTAAATCGAAATCAATCCAATGGCACTTGTCTGCGTGTGCGTGCTGGTGTTGTCTTCATATACGCCAATGTATGTAGTTTGTTTGCCTTTATTTTTCGTCAAATATTGATTCGATATCCCTTTTTCTATGGATTCGAACACAAATGTATTGGGGTTGAAATTCCAAATTCAACTTAAATGCGACAGATGGGTTGTGTAAACAAGCAAATTGCGGAGTTAAAATGAAATATGAATGGTGATGAATCGGTTTGATTTGTTAAATACAATAATTCAATGAAATATTAAACGAAAATTTCGAAGCTCAGAATTCACTTATGTGCATTGATTTTAGGTATACATACTATTTATGTAAACATATGCATATTAAGCTGCGTAAAGCTGCATACAAAATATACTTCATTGCATAGATAAAGGGTGATTTTTTTTAGCTATTTTCTTTTTGACAACACTGGTTTCGATAGCTCACGCTCGTTTCATGTCTTGTGTCACTGTCAAACATCTTCAGTTTGGACTGTATAATTTATAGAGCTTGAGGTTTGTATTAGGAAATAATATGGGAAAACAACAATTTTTCAAAGTGGTAAAAGTGATAGCTGCTATTTCGGAGATCACCACATCTCCACATCAGACATCTTTCTTTCGAGACTTCACCTGGCTTTGAACCATGGTACACGGAATTGCTAGGCGAGCACGCAACCACTCAGCCACACTCACCGTGTGAAAATTGTTTGTTTTCTCACTATCCGTATCTCCAACGATCTCAGTTTAATCTATAATTTTACCATGAATCGTCTTACAAACGAACAACGCTTGCAAACTATTGAACTTTATTATCAAAATGCGTGCTCTGTTTTGAGTTTCTGAATTTTTATTGCGCGTATCTTCCATGTTATGGTCAGTTTAATCGACCTATTGAGGCGGCTATTCGGGTTAAATTGTGACAAAATTTCTCACCAGATTTACATTGGGCGCGCTTTAATGTAACCGACTTGCAAAAGAACGCTCCAGCTCGGTTAAAACTTCATTTAGTTGCAAAAGCAACCCTGTTCGCATCTTTCGTGATAGATGCGATTTGTTTAGTTTGGTATTTAAGAACGGAAAATAGTTGTGCAGGCAATTTTTAGGTTTACGTAGTTATATGCAAATAAAAACGAATTCGGTCTTAAACTAAAATTTCCCATGTATTTTCTTTCGGCACATTCACAATAGCGCAGTTTTTTCACTTCCCAACACTACATCTCAGGGTGGATATCATTTTACCGAGTTGGTTCAAGTCGCATGTTTTTCGGAGTTAGTGTTGCTGTTTTACATGCAATTCGTTATCCTACCTAGTGTTCTTTTGCAACTCGTTTACGATTAAACCACCAACACGCTTACGTAGTGTGCGAACTGAGGAAAATATTGCGGCTATGATGGCCAGTGTTAGTGATGACCGATAATTATCGATTTGGCGCCGTTCGCAGCTACCTGACCTCTGTTACTCCACTATGTGGAAAGTTTTGCGAAAGGATTTAGGTGTGAAGCCTTTCAAAATACACTTGGTGCAAGAATTGGAGCCGAACGACCTACCACGAGGTCAAATTATTAGTGGATGCGCTCTTTAGAAGTTGGATGAAGATTAACTTTTTTTATCGAAAAATTGTGTTCAGCGACAAAGCACATTTCTGATTGAATGAATACGTGAGCAAGCAAAACTGCCGTTTTTGGAGTGAAGAGCAGCCAGAAGCATTGCAGAAGCTATCAATGCATCCAACAATAGTCACTCCTTGTAGTGGATTATGCACTGGTGGCATTGTTTGGCCGTATTTCTTTAAAGATGATGCGAATCGCAACGTTACAGCGAATGATTTTCCCGAAATGGAAGATCTTGACTTGCATGACATGTGGTTTCAACAAGACGGTGTCACATGTCACATATCATGCGAAACAATGGGCCTATGGAGAGGCGAGTTCCATGCACAGTTTATTTCACGTTTGGGGTATGTCAATTGGCCGCCTAAATCATGCGATTTAACCCCTCTTGGCTATTCTTTGGCAACCTCAGCTTTAATTTCAATGTAAAACCTTCCCAGATCTTTGTTGTTTTTTTTATTTATTCGTTACAGTTGTACGACTTAAAAGTACAAATGTGGTTTAAGTACAAGCAGTAACTGCAAAAGGATCTAGAAAACAAATATTTCGCTTCTCTGAAAACACTTTTAATGAATAACGCCTGTGATCACTGAAAGCAGCGTACTCGATTTATGGTTATCACATTTGACTTAACAATGTTCAAATTTTCGACTAACTCGGTGTAACCCAGACCAAATTTTCCGAAGTGAGTTCTAGTCAAGAGTGTCTGAATTTTTTCTTGGTCTAGATTTTTATTATTGTTATTAAACAAGGTTTAAATCACATCCTTTTCACTTCATCACATATATATATTTTAATAAAATAAACAACTTATATTTTTAATGCTCAAAATTCAATAATTTTTTATTGAAATGTTTAGATAATAGCAATTGCTAAATAAACGCACTCGATGGTGAAGCGGACAAATAGATACGAGTACTTATATTTTACGAAACTGAAAAATAAATTATTTTGAAATAAGTAAAACCGAATTTTAAGTGCCCCTCGCATGCTTGCAATAAGTGCAAGATAATGCACTTCATTTCGAAAACGTAAACCATTATTATTTATAATATATTAGGGATTAAATTGTATTGGCGCCCGCCGTAGCCGAGTGTGTAGCGTGTACGGGGCAAGTAACATCAAAAATTATAGAAAGAACGTTTTTTCTAATAGCGGCCTCACACAAACATTGTAAGAGAAATTCGGTCAAAATCGCTTAACGCGGTTATAGCGCCAATTAAGTAAGTAAGTAGGTTAGGTTAGGTTGGAGTGGCAGCCGCCTGCAGCGGCTCACTTAGGCCAGTATTAGGAGGCCCATTGTGTTACCACAAGGAAAAAAGTAAGTAAGTAAGTTGTATTGGAAAGTTAAATTACTTTTATCGATTCAAATATAAACAAGTTGAAATTATTTTATTTTTAATGTACCACGCCTATTTCCAATATTTTTGATTTTTCCGTGTTTCTTTTTCTACATACATACTTACGTACTAAATTTGAGCGAATTTGTTACAGGATTTAGTAAAATAACCTACGAGGGTCGAGAGTAGCCGCTTAGTAAGCGACCTCAGTTCTTCTGAGCGCCCACGATCCACTCTCAGCCAGAGGGTCCTTGGAATTTTTCATGTCGTGACAGTTTCCCAGCGCTCGCTGAGACAAAAGAGAACCCATCTGTCCAAGAGAAGTCCGTACGCAGCCAAAGGAGCCCCCACTCTCTCCCTACATGGAGTAATAACTTCCAGGATACCCCGCCGAGCGAGCTCATCAGCAGTTCCCTCCAATACCGCTATGGCCCGATACCCAAATTAGTCTAATGTCGAGAAACTCCGAGGCGGCTGCGAGAGAAGTCGGGCACTCCCCGAAAAGTTTTGATCGCACCATTAGCGATCCTAGGGACTGACTATCAGAATAAATGTTAGCCCGTCTAGTGGGCATTACAGTGGTAAGTGGCCAATCGGCTGCCTCCTTGATTGCGGCTACCTCTGCCACACTACAATAGTCCGGAACGCTAAATTTTCGGCTGAGGGAGAGCTCCTCGCAGAAGACTCCCTGGGGTGGAGATTGGTGATTTGCATGACTTCAATCGGGGTATGCAACGTTTCTCCGATTAATCATACTTGGTTTTCCGATTTATGTACCGTTGATATAACAGTTGGTATCACAATGGACTCCTCTACTATGTCTAATTGAGTTCCTACTGCGGGAACTACCACATTAACCTAACCTAACAGGGAAATTGTGCGAATTTTTACCTACTGAGTGAAATGTAAAGTTTAGTTACTAACAAATCGCGTAAACACTTTTTCCGACTGCCGGCGGTTCGAGAAAAGTAGATGACCACATACAGAGTACCTGTAGATGCATTAGCAAAATGGTTTATTTATTCCTACCACTTCTTCATGAACGAATGTGCTTAATTGGAGCGAAACGCCATACCCGCAGGGGTAGATTTATCTTGAGAGTGAAAATTGCTTAAAAAAATTTTAAATTTCCAAATCAATATTTTGTTGAGGTGGAAATATGACTTGCGCAATTTACAAAAAGTACATATAAACGTCACTAAGCACAGTTTATGTCAAAAAAAAAAAATTCTAAGTTAAACTACCTTCCTTACCATTTTATAATGATCTAGAAGAACTAGATATAAATAGCTTTAAGAAGAGTTAAGCCTTCCGCTTCATTCTTTGCACAAAATACCCTGTCATATTAAGCAAATACAGATAATCATTTGTAAATTGAAATTAAACTAAGACCTTCATTTAAATTATATTAAATGCATTCGAATCTACGCACATACATTCACACAAACAAACGAACATAGGTATTTTTACACTATATTGTTAATGGTAGACTGACTGCACCCACCATCTGTAAATATTTCTAATAAACTATAAATTGGCGAATAACAATAAAATTATCAAAACGCAACATTTGAAAATACTGGCCAACTTATTGTTATTCAAAGGCACAAAGCGGCAATCACAAATGTAAATAAAGCATTTTGGTACAAACACCAAGGCAATCCCCATATGAATATTTTGTATCTAAAACATTTGTAGACTTATAGTATGTGTACGAGGATAGGATAGAGGAGTGCTAGTGCTGTGGATGGCAGGCAGTTGTGAGCCGAATGTGATCATCTGTGTTGACATGGAGATCAGCGCATGTTGCCAATTCATATGTGTCCGTCTTTTGCTAGGTCGCATCAAACTGCATACAAACATACATACATATGTACATGCATATATACATACAGATATTGTTAGGTGTTGCTGAGCGGCGACAATGACAAAAAAAAAACAACAAAAATGCAATAACACAAACAAATTTCATAATTGCCGTTGATGTTTAACGCGCTCAATAAACACAATAAATATAGAATAAAAGATTTTTTTTGTTGCTTTGCTTTCATGTCAACACGCACCAGTTCACTTAACCATGGATGGAATAACATCCCTTTGCGACGACAACCCTTGGTAAATGCGATCACAGCAAACTAATCCGTTTACACATAACCAGTTGGCGGTGCTGGTGGTGATTCGAATGTTCAATGTTGTTGCTGCTGGTGTTAGAAGTTGCAATTGATTTAAATTTGTTGGGTGTGGAAAGCGGAAAGCGGAAAGTGCGCAGCAGCAGCAGTACAGCAGATAATACAAAGGTACGCGGGGTAGCGCACTGCGTTGCCACAATGCGAGCGCTCAAAACACTAACCTCAATTTAATTTGTAACAGATGCGGCAAATAACATTTGTCATCAACAATAATAAAATAAAACACATACATATCATCAGGCGGGAGATTACGCACACACGCACTTATTATCTTTTTTGTATGTGTATGCATGTGCGTGTGTGTGTGTGTGTTAAAGGGAGTAATAATAAAACAGCGCATGCCACATTTAGCGGGCATTTTATTTTTTAACTCATCAATGTACAGTAGACTTACCTTAAACGGCACACTTTTGTAGTAAGTAAGTTAAAATATCCAGCCAATTATTAGTAGTACTATTCTAGGGGATTGCGCACTGCGGCCTTGAAATCTTTCGGTAGACAGCCCCAGTATAGTTTCCTATTTCCATCCTTTGGCTAAAGTGGATAATACTTCCATTCTCATACTGCAGAAGGGTTCTGGACCTAAGAAGGGAGTTGGTGTTCCCTTTGTTTCCAAATTTGTCTGCAATCTTCTTTCCTTGAACATCAGATTGGACAAACCAACTGTACTCAACTTGTTAAGGGCCTCAGTTGACAGTTTTGGAATTATTCGGTAAAATTTTAAGGCCTAATATCGACTTGGCTGTCCGTCTTTATGACAGTATTTGGGTTCCGTTAATGGAAGGGGATATTTCAGTCTGACAGTTAGCCATCCGCTTTCCAATTTTCATCTACCTCAGAACTTTCTTCAGTTAATGAACCATCCGCGTCTCAGGAAAATCATTGTTTCAGATATACCTACCCACATCTTCTGGCGAATGAGTTCGGTTTCAAACCCTTTTATAAAGCTTAATTCTATTTATGTAGTCTCTCTCGATATTGCATTTTCAGGGCACAGGTTCGCAAGAATGTCAATCATCCCACGACTCAGACACCTTCCATGTAATCCTTTTCGTTTGAGTCTGGATATGATTAAACATTTGAATATTTATTTCTTGGTTTATTGTTGTTTCTTCCGACGATGATGTGTTCGGGAACGATTTCCCATCATCCATTGTCAAATTTGGGAACATGACATTTAAGATGGCACAACTCCGAAACTGTTTTGTATCTAAGTTTGACAATGCATGAAGGAGACCGTCTCCAAACACATCATTACATGGTTTTTTTTTCTTTGCAAACTACAGGATTTATACAACAATTAATTTTGAGACTTTCTTAACATACCATTGTACTATTCACTTACTAAGGCCCAGCAGTTTACCCTCAGGCCGTCGTTGGATCACTAGTACAATGATATACTACAAACTACAAACCGGTAAGAAACCATAAGGTAGATTTATTTAATCAAAATAGATTGTTATTCTCATTCTTATCTGTACTACGCGATAATTACCTTGAGACTTTATGTGTTAATTCTCCTACACAGAAAGTGTCTAACTCGCAGATTTATATATTTGAGCGGAACATTGTCAGTTCTACCGCATTTTCATTCCCCTAACGACAAAACAGCTGAGTCGCTGCTAATTCACTAATTTACATTCTTTGACCAAGCTGTCTTGAAGAAAACAAGCTGCCTAAAAGACGCTGAAGTTAATTGACAGGCGATACGACTGTCTGACAAAAACGTCTCTGAAGAGAGATCAGAGAGATCCTCCAGTAGTATCAGCTTTTTCTGATGATAAGCCTGTATGTCTTCCTACGTTTTTAGAGCCCCAGCGTTGACGTAAACAGCTGCTTGGAGATGGCCCCTTGGCTCTCTGTATGGCAAGTTGTCATAGAACGTATATGCAGGTTAAATTTGCAGTGCAGTTGACTATTTTTTGGAGTGCTTGGGTTGCATTCGGCCGAATGATCGTACTCGACCGCGTCGCGCTAAAATCTTTGAGTTCAGACCTCATGCCGACCAAAGAGTCTTCTACACACCCCTGTGGTTTGCCCTAAGGTTGTTATCCCAAGCTCGGGACATATTACATATTCGTAGTAATAGAACGGTAATATACTTTACTAAGTGGGAAGGCAGTTGATATGAAACCCTGACAGCTCTTGAGCTTATTGAGGAAGAAGTGTTAAGTTCGGACAATATGAGTCATGTGTGATGTTTGGTTTGACACAATCATCTCCAAGTGGACAGTGTACTACCAAAATTCTTGCCATAATTAGGACTGTTGGCTTTGTGAGCTTATCTGTGACCTGACACCCAAATGAGACAAACTTAGCAATAATAATATGTCGCTACCGAAAGGGCGCGTCAGGCATTCCCAGCCCAGTTTTGAGCGTACCTTCAGTGAACCCAATGCACTTTTTGTAGCTTAGTTATCAAAATATCACACAATAAAATTAATACCGAATAAAGCGTTAACTTGGAGCGAACTATTTTGATGATCTATTATCGCATGAGCCAAAATATTTTGCAGGTGTGCCAATATTACTCAGTCACGTGAAATCCACGTGAATAATAAAAAGTTAAGCAGATGCTACTGAGCATGGATAATAAACAACTCAAGAAAAAAGCCGGATGATCCACATTCGAAAATAAAGAGAAATAAAATAATTGCTAACAAATATTCTTACAGCCTTATAATTGACTGGTCGTTATTCCTCTCTATTGCAAAGATTAATACTAATTTTCCGGTCGATGAATAAATATTTATTCCAATCATTTGTCCGAACTGCCAAATTGATATTCGAAGTGTCAGGCCACATTTGTTTTTTGTTAGGTTTTGGCCGGAATTATTATGTTTCGTACGATAATTTCAGTCTAACTGGTATGGCACGCCAAGTCCACGGTTTAATTATTGCTTAAATTTTTTTGTATATTTGACATTGAGGCAAACTGGTAAGGGGTAATTTTTCTTTTTGGGATGGTACAAAACTTTTCTTGTGGTAACACAATGGGCCAAATATTGGCCTAAGTGAGCCGCTGTAGGCGGCTGCCACTCCAACCTAACCTAACCTAACATTTTCTGCAGGGAATTGTTCGCGATCTCTTGTCTCTGCAGAGTCGCTTCAACGGGTACGTCTAGTGGACTTGCTAGTGTCTCCGAACATTCCAATTACTGGAGCCATGCTTGAGTTCCATACGAACAGAATAACTGCTTTATTCGCTCGAATCTTAGTGAATAGCAATTCTCTGGAATAACTATTCTAAATGTCTAATTCCGTTTTATGCTACGGACCAATAATAAATTTATTTCAACTTATTTCATCCTAATCTGTAAATATTGGTATTCTGTCTTATGACGACATATACGGAGTGTCAATAATATGGCAGTTAGTGATATTGATTTTTATGTACAATGAATATTTGGTACCCTCTAAAATCCACTGAAAAAAACAAAGCTGTTATCTTTACGAGTCGCCTTCGGCTTTACTGTTACTACGGGACATTGTTTTTAAATTCATCGAAACTGCGTTTTTAGTTTAAAAATCTGCATTACTCGTATTGAAAAGTAATAAGCAATGCAGGCTAGAAATAATTTTGATATATCAAAAGCGGGAACTGAATTTTTTATACTATATATGTACCTCTGTAAGTATTTGTGTAGAGTACTGGAACTTGGTATGGAGATAAATTAAATCAATTCATCAGCGTAATTCCGTTGTGTGTGAAAATTTTTATGATCAATTGCGTACTAATAGAGAAATAGCATACTAAAGGAAAAGTGAACCATGCGTCTGGCTTAGTAACTAAAATTTCTTTTATATACATATTTGTCTAAAAAATTAAATGAAACCGACGGGTATAATCTATTATGCTTATAAAATAGATGACACTCTTGATCAACAACACATGCTGCCTGGGTGTTCCACTTAACGCGAATCTACTGTACTATTTAAATATAGAGGGTTGCGCGGTTTTCTATTTATATGATGTCTTCAATTTAATTTTATTTGTTTGAAAACTCTTTTTACTAACCCTTGCAGCGCCCGTCACTTTGGCCATGGGTAGCTAATTGCGGCAAATTACCTGTAGACAGGAGCTTTGATTTTAAATGTTACATATGTATGACGACAATAAAATCAATCATTATTAATACCATTTAAACTGGCATCATCATTGAATGACATACCATCAACACATTTTTTGTTTACGTTCATCGTCGCCTAACCACAGTGCGGGCCAAATAGTAACATACTACGTACAATGTAAATCAAAATAAGTGGCGATGCGATGCAACAAATGTTGCGCGTAAAAAGCAATAGCAGTGCTAAATATGTACTTTCAAGACGACAATAATTTCAAATAATAACTATGAACATACATACATATTTACAATACTTGGCCATGCTTAGTAGAGCTGATTGAATTGTCCTTAAACGAAATTGCCCATCATTGTCACTGCTCAGATACAATTCAACATTAAACCGTCATCAGCAACAACAAATCAACTATCTTTCCTCATCGTACATATTTTTGTTCCCCCTTTTCCTGGTTCTCAGCTACTCGTACACTCAATCGAGAAAAGGTGTCGGCAAAATATTTTCTTTGCGTGCTGTTGCGCGCGTTTCCTATGTTTATTGTTGTTCTACTATATTCCTTTATTCTCATTCGTATTTGAACGCCTTTCAATTGTCACTTGAGGTTATTGCCTGAATTACGTGCTAAAGTGCCCATATAACTGGTAACAATAATAACAATTCAGATACTCTTCGCCAGGATGATGAATTCATTCAACAATTAGAATTTTTTTTAATAATATTTCAATGAAGTGTATGGTTTTATAATGCATGGATAGACAGATGGATGTATTTGAAGAGGGAGAGAAAGGAAAGACTCTTGCAATGCTGAACATTGTGATTAAGACTCGATATTTTCTCTATGGGGATAGAAATAAGAGACAACAGGCACCTTAAGAAATCAGAGAAATCCCTCTATTGTACAGAAAATGAAGCTCGTTAATTATAAGTAAATTTGACTTATTTCCCACACAGAGATCACAGATAACTGTAATTTCAAATTTATACCACTATCAATGCGTCGCCTGAAAACAGATATACAATATTTTTGCGCTATCCTTCAGAGCTATTCGATATCACTTATTGTCTAAAGTATATTCTTACGTTGTCTGATAAAAGTTATTTCACATTTAGCCATGGAAAATAACTTTTATCAGTCAATATAAAAAAAAACGTTGGAATATAACTCTTATATATGTATTTCTCATCTAATAGCTCTTATGGAGCAACATGTTTGCGATAAAACTTATAACTGTATTTTAAATTATCTATATTGGCCATATGCTGGATCTCTAGTTTGTGTCCCATACTCAACAACGCCACAGTGTCATTGTACCCATGATGAAAGTAATACAGAAGTTGGCGCAGATTGTGTACCACTAACTTTCTCCTGAAAGTTAAATTTTTACAGACAGCAGCTTTTGTTTACAGTATGTACTTATATACTCGCAATTGTGTGTATTCTTTCTAACGTGTTGAACAATTTTAGTGTGTATTCTTTCTAACAAGTGGAGCAACGTTTTTCTTCTCAGTTTCCTCAATCGGTAAATCTCGTGTGACGTCACATTCCATTTACTCTGCCAAACTCCAAATTTCAGATCAATCAACGCAAACTTGAATTCTATCATTCTTGATTGTACACACATAAGTTTGAGATTGTGCTATATCAAAACAAAATTCTTCCTTCAGTAATATTCTTGAAAATTTTAGGAAAATACACAAGCGTTATACAGAGACCTTGGCTGTTATTACGGACTATGTTCTGTTATCAATACAACCTGCTCTCAGTTACACTTCACCCTGTAATTGGTTAGGTTAGGTTGAGCTGGCTGGTCCCGGAAGACTTCGCACGGACGGAGTACTCCCATAATATTGCTAGAGCTTTGACGATCATGGAATCTTTCCTTATGTATCACAATTATTAATAACGCCCCTTTGACAAACTGTAATAATCTCCTTGGGCCCTTTTGTACGGCCGACTCCAAGCCTAGTCCTGCAAATAGAGTTCACTATGAATCACAATTCGAGGGCGTGGACCACCAGAAGACAGTATTCATCAGCACGCCAATAGCAGATTAGATTTCTTCCTATTGAGCGGTAAGTCGAAGCTAGGGAACTCGGTGTCATAGAACCTGCACATGATTTTTGTAACTCTAAAACCTTGCGTTGTTGCCAACAGGCGCAACAAGTATTAACGCCTTCCGGAATTCAAGGAGATTGGCAAGACCGTCAGCTCTTTCATTGCCTTCAATGACCTTGTATTCTGAAATTCAATAGCAGTCCTAGCCGTGGGCAACCTCCCCACTGCTACTCTGCAAGAACCGTCGGTGCTCGAGCCCGTGATGTGTGAAAGCAGCGCTTTGATGACCGTTTGGCTGTCAATGTGCATGCTAGTGCGGCCACTTGCCCAGTTGTCAACTTCGCTGCTTTCAATTAGGCTAGAATTGCCGCCAGAAAAAATACTGGATAGAAAACCCCTGATATCTTCCAGAAATCTCTCGAGTAATCTCCACCATTCTTATAGTTCGGTAATCCGTCGGACATAAATGACTACTCTTGCCTGCCATCGGCAAGAATATATCTTTCGCAGTCCTCCATCGGACTGGATCATGGTTTATTCAAATACAGGCTTCGTATATGCTGCGCAGGAACTCCATTATCATATGGCCTGCTCTGCCTGTAGTTTGACGGAGAATATGCCGTGTAAATCTGATTATTTATATTGTGAAAAAGTGCTAAGCGCCCACTCCAGACTGGCGGGTGTTACCAGCCTCTCCACTTTTGGTGCGTGGCTCCAGCTACCTCACTCGCATTTTGCGCCAAGGGCCCCGTGATGGAAAGTGTGTACCGAATAATGGCCTTAACTGATACCTCTTTCTCAGTTTTTTGAGTATTGCAAATATATTCTATTGAAAACCCGTTAGGATAGGAGAAATCCAATTGTCATCCCTCCCTCTTGAAATATTAGAGCCAGAGTGGTAAAAATACTATCGGGATATTAAGATTATCACCTGTCTAGCATTGAAATGGTAAACCAAGCTTAACCCGAACACCGGCAAACGGCGAAATTTTCGACGCGAACGTTAGCTGTCAAAAAATAACACACTGACACTTATAGTGCGCACAGTCACCGACGTGTCCGTTTGCCGTGTCTGTTTGTCGGGAGATACACAAAATTGAGCAAAACTTGTGCCCGCGCGTATGTTTTGTAAACAAACTTTGCGTACATAAAACTGTGTTTGTATGCATCAACACAATGTTGCCATTCCTTTGTTTGCATACATACTTTTACACA
The DNA here is from genome assembly GCA_951828415.1 of Anomoia purmunda. Classification (NCBI taxonomy): domain Eukaryota; kingdom Metazoa; phylum Arthropoda; class Insecta; order Diptera; family Tephritidae; genus Anomoia; species Anomoia purmunda. Next base: position 24,496,775 of record OX639996.1, on the reverse strand, counting down.
CATCCGCGTTGTCAATTACAATTTTTCATTGTATAATAAACCAAAGCCAAAAACCAACAAATGCAAACAGTTCATTTATCTATAATTAACATTATTAAACATCGATTTTAAATTAATTTAATAAAAATTTAAATTTTTATAAGGTTATTTTGTTAATGATTTTAAAAAGTTCTGCTTGGCAACACTGTGCGGTGAGAGAACACTCAGCTGACACGGCTTCACGGCAAAAATCTAAATTTCTCTGATTACACACGTACACGTCGCGCGTACCCGTCACACGCACACGTTGATGAGTTTGCATTTACATGGCGCTCTCATAAGTTTGATCGTGTCAGCTGACACGTAGCGTACGTTTGCGTCGGTGACTGTGCGCACTATTATGAGGATGCTTACAACGAATTTCTCCCGATGACCAGTCGCGGCGACAGATTTATTACTATCGCCGACGCCGCCGACTACGGCGAAACCAAATCAAGGTGGCTGCATTGCTTTATTATTTCAATGTTAAAAATAAAATATAATTAATTTTATTGTTGTTTCAAAATAATAATTACATTATGTAGGTTTTTTTATGCAGGTATAGTCTGGCTTAAAGTCAAATCATTTGTATGGTGTAGTTTTTTGATTTAGCTTATCTGTTTGATATTATTTTACATTTATTCTATATGTATGCCTTTTTTAACATATGATCACTATAACTTTTGTTGCTGATAGAAGCGGCACAATCAGCTATTTTTTCGTTCGCTACCGCTTCAATTGTGTTCGAGTAAGTTAAATTAGCCGGCGAACGTTGAAAATCGATGCCGCCACGTTCGACGAATATCTCCGTTCGCCGGTATTGTGGGCAAGCTATAAATCATATGCATCTAAATATATAAATTACGGCGTATATTTTGCCCAAGAAAATAAGTTTCATAAAGTATTTTGTTTTCCAACGAGTTCAACTGCAGTGCAACTTAAAACATTGAAAGTTTTCTTTGAAATTATTTTGTAGTATATTTCAATTTTTTGTTTAGTAAAATTTTCTACATTTACATATACATTTACAATTACAATATAATACACATGTATGTATGTACTTATTTACATAATACAACTTTTTTCAATAAATACTATAATTTGTCGTATCACACTATGCAATTTGTTGTTGAAGGAAACGAGTGAAATGTTCACTTAGAGCTTCCATTTAAACTAATCGAATTCTGTACACGCACTTTTTTCGGAATTCTCTTCATCATATCCTACACAAATATTGTATTTTGAGCATAAATAAACACCCGTTCGATACACATACAACTTCATATCCTCTTATTCTCACATGGACGCATCTATCTTAACGCAATTGAACTAATTACAAAGCAAACAAAACGGCCAACGCCAACGACCAAATGCCAATGCACGTACCAAAAGTGCAATTGGTGCCAGAAGCAGCTTCCTCACCAAGCAGCTTCCTGTCAAAATTATCACACACCAACATCTCATTGGAGGGCAGCAAAACAACAGAATACATTGCTAGGCTTCAAATTCGCTATCCAGCTCTTGTGTTTGACTAGAATTATAACTACCATAGCTAATGCTGATAGGATTATTTTTGATGGCAGTGCTGGCGCTCGATCCGTTGGATGGATATTTGGGATAAGGAGTCAACTCTTCTATCCCATTTCGTTAAATTACCGCATCGGTCAGCAACTAACTGTTGTTGTTGTTTGTACTCTGCTGCGGGTGTTGTTGTTGTTGTTGCTGCTGTTGTTGTTGCTGTTGCTGTTTGGCACGTTCCTTCGCCTCCTGTTGTGCCTTCTTCGAACGTTTCCACTTCATGCGTCTATTCTGGAACCAGATTTTCACCTGTGTTTCGGAGAGCATCAGACCACTGGCCACTTCGAAACGCTTTGGGCGGGATAAATATTTGTTTTGTTTGAATTGTTTTTCCAGTTCGAGCAGTTGTTGGGATGTAAATGCTGTACGGGGACGGCGTGTTTTGCCCAGAATGGCGTGATGTGGATAGGCTGCCAGTTCGGGAATGCGATGATGAAGCATCCCAGCACGCGCCAAAAATTCGAATTGTAGGTGAGAAGGCATAAAACTGTGAGTCATCGATAGCTGCAAAGAGAGAAAAGGAAGTGAAGGTTAATATTAAATTCTTTTGGAAAACAGTTCGAACAATTATAAGTATACAGGTATTTTTAAGTAAATGTAGTTCATTTGACGAAAAAAAAATTATATAAATCTAAGCTTCAAACTTTGTGCAAATTTTAATAAAACTCAACAAATTTTCATCAATATTTCAAACTTCTTCGTAAGAATTTTTATGCACTTTATAATACTAAGACTATATATAGCCCATTCAATTGAATTCGATAGAAAATGTTCTTAAATTTCGATGGCAAATAAATTAAAGGCCAAATATTACTGTTATCTCGAATTCGCAAAGCAAAAATGTTGCCCGTATTCTGTAACTTAACGAAAAGGTTAATTCATAGAAGTTATTAGAAGAGTAATATTATTTTATATTGCCGATAAAAGTAATATAACTACGTTTATTTTTGATGTTAATTAAGAACTGTTAAGAAGTAGGAATATATTTTCCGATGGCAATAAGAGTTATTTCCCAAAGTTTAATTTTTTACATTTCCCGATAACTGTTATTAAGGAGACTTCTTTTTCTGTTTGGCAATAACAGTTATTTCCCAAAGTTTATTTTTTATGTTGTCCAAAAACTGTTTTAGAGGGGAAATATTTGTTCCGTCCTTTATTTTTTACATTGCTTGATAACAGTTATCGGCCAACGTTTATTTTTATGTTTCTGATAAGAGTTATTTTAACTCTACCCTTATATCTTTGTTTTCAACTTTTTCTTTATCTTCACTTTTATTTTCATTATCTTTATGTTCTTTTCCATATCCTTCATCATCAATATCATTATATTACAAAGTTTATGAGACAACGCAAAAATAAAGGGCGTACAATAACTGTTATCAAGCAACGTAAAACGTAGTTCTTAATGATAGGAAAAAACTCTTCAAGCCAACGAAAAACGTACTTCGCCTGCATAATAGTTATAAAGCAACGTAAAAAATAAACGCAGGGAAATAACTCTTATTAAAAATGGAAAATATATTTTTCTTGCATAACAGTTATTGGGCAAAGAAAAAAATTAACGTGGTAAAAAAATTCTTATTGGCAAAAGAAGTTGGCATACACAGAGAAATATTTTGGGAGGGAGTTACGATAATTTAATATAAAAAAATATTAATTCCAAAAAAGTAATACAGATTTATTTAAGATCTGGGAATGTATAATTTATGTTTAACAAAAAGTTCATAAAAATACCTTTAATTGTATATAGAATATATAACTTAGGTTTAAATATTATGAGAAATTTGATTTATTTGTTTTGCTGGAAAAGAGAGAATTGGCAATTCTGAAGAATTGAATTTTTTATGTTTTTCTCGAAATATATGTAAAGATGAAAGATCTTTTTTTTCTTCTTTCCAACCATATTTATATTTTGAAAATTTCAAAAATTCCACTTTGAAGAAAAATAAAAATATAAAGTCTCCTGCTTTAACTGATCCTTTTCAAATATTGTAAAACTTGAACTAACAAACGAAATCAAGTACCTCGAATGGAACTCAGAAGAGACAAATTCTATTCCTTTGTTCTGCTTTGAAAATTAATAATGTCTAGAATCTCGAATCAACACATCAGAGGGCATCATAGACCTGAAATCAGGATCTAGACTGTTTTACGAATAGCTATAGAATAGTAAGAGGGATTAACTCAAGCGATCTATCGCCTAAGATAAATTCATTTTTTGGTTCTAACGAAGTTTAAATAGGAAGTTTAAAAGATCACTTCTGGAGTTTCAAAGATCTAAAATGAATTTCGGTAGAAATTCTGAAAATATTTATTAATACAAATTGCAATAACTTCCAACAAAAACTCAGTATTACGAAGAATTCAGTTATTGAAAAAAGTTTTTTCTTCATAGGCATCAGTTTTTTCGCCATTATTTGTTGCATTCTGATTTAAAACTTTCAAAATTGCATTTGAAAAATTTATTTGGAACATTAAAGCTATTTTCTAGATATCATAAAGTACGACCTATCACTATTTACCAATGGAGACGTAGCTTACAAAGAAGTTGCATCATTTCTCCATTTCTGTAACAGAAAATCTTGTCCAATCTCACAATACCAGAACTAATTTGACTTTTGTTGGTTGGTATTGGAATCTGATTAGATCCAATTGGTTTCTTGTGTGGTGAAATTGGACGAAAATTTTTGCTACAGAACACGAAACACCATGCAACTTTTTGTAATCTACGTTCTTTGGACTTGCTTTGTGAAATGACGTGGCGTCAACGGTAACTAAAATATGAGAAAATTTTAAACCAATCTCGAAACCCTCTAGGCCCGCTGATGGTTACGAATTGAAATTGAGAAGAAAAGCTACTTACAGGTATAGGCTTGCCTGTTGGATCCAATGGCCGATGAAATGCCGATCCTCCTGGTGCCAGCAGATGATACGGATGACCGCCGGTGTAAAGTGGAAAGTCTTGTGGCCTTATGGGACTATGCGGAGGTATAGGTTTTTTAAATTCATCATTAAAATCCATTGGAATGCCTATATGATGTTGATCCTCACAGCCAGGACTAATGGGCGGACTAGATCGATGTGAAGATGTTGGAGATTCTGATCTGTAATAGAGAATATAAAAAAGCGGAAGGTTGAGTAATTTTATAAATCAGTATGACAGAATTAGAAATGTATGTATGTTATGTATATATTAAAAATCAATAGTTAACTAATGTCCATGTTAAAAACAGTACTTAAATATTTATACAAACAAAATCTGTTATGTTATTATATGTACATAACTAACATATTATAAAACATATGATTGCCCATATACATAGCACCATTATTGATGACATGACATCCAAATACGATCTATGCCTTAGGTTAATTTGGGGATTTGCAGGTCCACAATTGGCGCCCATTACCTTCCCCTAAGATTTAGCCATTTAACAAATTAAAATAAAATTTCGTATTTTATCATAAATCAAGAACCAAATTATTCGGCGCTTGCATAAAGATAGGGGGATGCCCATCTTCAGGCCCGCGTTTACCTAAGGTAATTCGGTCTCCTTCTTAACAGCCCATTTGCGGCGTAATTTCCGGTGATGTTCCTGTGGCTAGCGACCTCCGTATTCATCACCTCTATTTTTATGAGGTGTACCCCTTAGAATTTTAAATAATTGAAAAACATTCAGTTTTTAGTAATATTTATTCTTAAATCGTGCCAGACTCTTTACAGATCATTTTTCTTTACCTGCTCCAGTAGTTTGGAACAGTTTATTCATTTAAAACTATTAGCATTGAAAACACTTGAAACATAACTGGATGGCGAAATGAAATTTACTTTTTAAAAATAATTTCATTTAAATATTGGCCGTGGCTACGCTGAAGGTGGTTCATTCGGAAGGTCCAATTCTCAATTACTCATTCCTAATTGCTCCCGGTATGTCGTGAATTGAGCGAGTACTGTTGGCTTCCATATTTTGAATCGTAGACGGCTTATCGACGAAGCCTACTGACTTCAAATAATTCTAAAGACGATTTAGGCGGCCAGTTGACTGTCTACCAAAATTATTTCTAAATAAAGCAATTATTTCGAGCGCCATGTGTGACGTAGCACGTCGATTTCCATAGTGATAATAATAATCCTAATAATAATTTGGATGCGCGTCTCAATATTGTAACACAAATTGCCGGACCTACAGTTTTCTGCCAACTCCGAACGTCAATTGGTTTTTGTGAGAAATTTTTTCATAGCAGAAATACACGCGTAGGTTTGCCATTGCCTACCGAGGGGCGACCGCTTTAAAACAAAAAACTTTTCCAGAATGTTTTTATTTAATGATTGAATCGCCAGGATTTGAGCCCGGGGCCCACCGAATAAAGCGCGCACTCGCTACACGCTCGGCTACGGCGGCCATTTTCGGCTGCTTGGCACGCGAAAAAAACAGAGGTCGAAAATAATCGGTATTATGAAGAATATTTTATTTTGAAATCCTAATTTAATCGTTATTTTTTTATTTTTATTTCTTCAATCATTTACCTGCTTCTTATATTTTTTGATAAAAAATAATCGTTATTTTTATTATAGAAAACATAGCAAATGGAGTTTTCCGCTGTATAGCTAACACCAAGGAAGCATCCACTTTACACATTTGGGGGTTATTTTGAGCTTTTTCTTGGTTAATTAAATGTTCCAGATCTTGAACAGCAAAAATAATGTAGAGAATGAAGACTTTTCTCTTTTAAGTTGAGGCCTAAAGTAACATCTGTTTCATGTAATTATTACAAAAACTATTTTTAATTGTTACCAAAAAGAACGTTATTACTTTAACTAATTTGCCTATTATAGTGCTCGAAGTTTCATTCAAAATTATCTTTATTTATTTGCCAATGAGCCAAACGAGACACAATCCAAATATTTGAGATGCTATCAATAGCTTTAAAAACTTATTTGTGGGAAAGATAATAATTTACTTAAAGCTTACTGACTGTTAAATAACCTAATACGTAAGATGTTAAATCAACGCCAGACTGACATCAAGTGTTATGTTATGTCTGTTAATGGTGCTAATTTCCCACTTCGAATTCGGATTGGATCGACAGCGGGTCTAAATATTCAGTTACTTAACAGCAATAAAAATAAGCAAAACAAAAGCTATGGAGAGATTTGAAATTTCGTATGCAATTATTACGAGTACTTTTAATCCCACTCCGATATAGGGTTATAATTGACCCTATTTTTTCGCTTACTTTAAATAATCAAATATACCTATAAAAAATAAAGGGAAATATTTAAATATACTAATTTTTGTTATTTATAAAAGAATTTTTTTTGCCGAAACCATTGTGAGCATTATATTATTGGGTGATTCATAAGGTATCATAATATGTCATAAGTCATAAAGTCATAAAATTTAGAATATAAAAAATTGCTTAGCTTTAATTTTTTGTTTCAATACAATCCAAAAATATACTTTGACTTTATGATTTATGCCACAGGAACTGTAAAAATAAATAAAAATTACTAAGAAAAATAAATTAGAAAGCTATTATTAAAAAGTGTCTATAAATGAAATAAAGTTCGTTTTTTTTTCAAAAGAAGTAGTGTAGATACTTTGTAATTATTTCTATTATTTGGAAAATCAATTATCTATCGTGCTCTGAGGTTAATTCGATACCAAAGTAACGCTATACGAAAATCAAATGCTGAATCTGAATAAAAATCTAAGAACTATATCACTATTCTAGCGCAATCTAAAAAATCATATACGCTCTATTGTGATAATTGATTGTTTCTATATACATATATACTTTTATGAATTATTAGAAACCCCTGGCAGACGCTGTCCTGCCTACATTTATTTATTAATTGCCCTTTGCGAATAGTTTAATACTCGTATTTTAGCATTTCATATAAATTGTGAATAGTTCAATTAAAATCGACTTTTCAAGCAGGCGCCAACCCTCACATAGTTAACTATGCATCTTCTTGCCAAGACGAAGGTTTAATTTGATAAAATGGACTCTCTTCTCGCCGAGATGAAGCGTTTGGCAACCATATCTTAATATTACATGTAACTCGTGCAAAACTTAATTAATTCGATTTTCGAGCAGGTAGCAACACTCTTCAAAATATATGTAGCTAGATATAAACCTTCTCCTTTGCAAATGCAAAAAAAAAACTCTTTGAAACTCATATTTTAATATTTTTTTAGCATCTCTCTTCATAATATACATATGTATTCACCTCCAGTTTAAGCTACCAAAAAAAAAATGAAAAACCTTCGTTTCTCTGTGATTTCGAAACCAATATATAAAAATGGCACGTAATCTACATATATGTATGTATGTATACATTTTTTTTTTTTTTTTTTTTTAATAATAATAAGCCCAACGGTTACCCTCTTTCCCGCCCAACCGACACGAGGGGCACAGTCCGCATGACGTACGGATCTTTTTTTTTTTTAATATTTTTTTTTGTGCCGATATGTTAAAAGGAAAAAGTTTGTTAAGCGACGAGATCCAAAACTGCTCAGCTACAGAAAAAAACTTCATCAGCTGAATCAAATATATATTATACCGCCGTTAATCATTTATTGAGAAAGGACAGTACAGCTCTTTTTATGGTGAAAAGTGAGTCCGAAATATCAAAAGTGCTGGAAAGACAGTTAAAATCTTGACATAAACATCGGAAAGGTTCATTTAATTTATAATTGGTTTTACACTGTTTTAAATAAAGAGGTTTAAACTGTCTTGAAATCCGAGAAAGAACATTAAGTTTAACTTCGGCAATAAGAAATGTGCTTGCGATTGACCCTGTGATTAGTTTAGTAATGAATATTATGCCTAGCATTTCTCTACGGCTGGAAAGAGTAGGAAGATTTAATAGCTTCACACGATCAGTATAATGAGGAAGATTAAGCCGAGAATCCCATCTAAAGTCTCTTAGGGCAAAAAGTAAGAACTGTTTTTGAATTGATTCCAGCCGATCAATGTGAACTTGATAACGTGGGTTCCAAACTATCGAACCGTATTCTAGCATAGGTCTTACGAACGTTGTAAAAAGAGCCTTTGTTACATATGGGTCCTTGAATTCTTTTGACCATCGTTTTATAAAGGCAAATATCCCTCTAGCCTTATTAGCTATAGCATTAACATAACTATTAAAATAAAGTTTGGAATCCATTGTAACTCCCAAGTCAACAAAGTCAAACACTTGATCCAGAGTATAGTTACATTATTTTAGAAATAAACTATACAAAGTGGTATTGAAATGCATTACGTTTTCTTCAACATCACCACTATAATTGGGCCGTGTTAAATTGGAAAGTTCATTTCTTATTTTTTTTAATTCGGCCTTAACACAATCAAAGCGACTACTAGAACCGACTGCTGTCGTATCATACCCCCGAGCAACACCCATGATTTCGAAAGTTATCTCAATTGCAGGATGGTAAACGTCTTCTGGCAAAACTAGAGGATCACATCGATTTAGAGAAGATCTGGAAATATCATCAACGAAAACCAAATCCAAAACCTTCGCAAACTTATTTGGAAGAACATTAATCTGACTTAGGCACAGAACTTAAATGAAACGTGATTTGTTCGGCTGTTTAAAACTTGCAAACGATTGGTTCAAATTGGATATTTCCTTCTGCGGTTTTATTCGTAATAGCTACACGAAGGTTTACGAAAAAAGAATAGTCGAAAAACTATCAACAGATGACGCTGTAGGCGCACACTTCATTTTTCAATTCACTTCAATTAGAGTTGAAGAAACTTAAAGGTGTTTGAAAAGTTAAATTTAATTAAAATATTCACAAGTTATATGAAATATTAAAATATGGGCACATGGGACGGTTCGTATCGCCGAGAAGAAGTTTCATTACTATGTTTTGAAGAGGGTTGCCACCAGCTAGAGAAGCCGAATTTAATAAAAATATACACAAATTACCTATTTGAAATAGTAAACTATGTGTATCAAATCGTTCGTTCCGCTAAGAGAAAGTTTATCGAAATGTGTATTTTGGAGAGAGTTGCCACGTTATTAGTTTAATTGCACACAGGTATATAAAATATTGAAATATGTGTGTCAAACGGTCCGTCACGGATGACAAGGTTCACACCTTTATTTTAGTTAGGGTTGCCAGCTGTAGTGAGATCGAATTAATATGCAAAGAGCAATTAATAAATAAATAAGGTTTTTAGAAATATCTGGACTGCAACTTTACAGACGTTGTCCTACCTATATTTATTTATTAATTTCTCTTTTCATATGCATTTAAATTTTAGTTTTTTTTTTAAATTGGAAATATGGTCCGATTTGATTTAAATTCAAAACACGTATCTATATACATTCTTTGTACAATTAGGCTCAGAAGCCGATGAACGGCATTCAACAAAATTTGGAAAGTATATACCTTAAACCATTGACATGGGCATAGGCTACATTTTAATCCAGTAGGTGGCGCATGAGCCGAAATATTCAGAAAATCCGTATTTATGGTCCGATATTGATGATATTAGAAAGGTATGCTGCAGGTGCGATTAGAATGCTTTTTTAGTTCAACTTCGTTGATATTTGCCACAAAAAAAAAATTATAAAAATCTCTGTAGTCGAGATTTTCAGAAAATCCATAACAATAGTTCGACTTAGTTCAAACCTAATAAGCTTGGTGCGGTTAAACACAATGCCCGTTAGGCAAAGTCGGGTTAACTTGACACTGAAGTTAATTGCAACCCTTTTTGGCAGATATCCCATTGAAAATGTTTTCGAAAATTGCCACTAACTTTAGAATCGACCTCATATTTAGTGTGACTACGAAATATTGGTTTTAAATTCATATAAGCTGCAGTTTTAGGCTTAAAAATCTTTTGTAAATATATGGAGGCGTAAAAAGGTGTGGATATCAGCTAGTTAGCTATAAAAATATAAATATTTTATTGAAATGTGTAGCGAAGCGCGCCTGGTCAGCTAATTCCCTAGAAGTTGTCAAGATACTTAATAAATAAAAATTGAATTGAAATTGAATATACCTTGGCTTATGGTGTGAATTCTATGTAATTTTTTATAATATCGACAATATTTTCGATGTCAATATTTTTTTTTTTTAATTTATGGAAACCATAGTTCACACTCCACATACACCATAAAACTCAAAATTTTGAAGTTAGTAAAAATTTTACAATATTGAAAAAATCTACTTTACATGGAAATTTATCTTTGACAAATTGTATAAGTTCATCAGATTTAGGCAACGAGACAACATTGATAACACCTGGGAAAATTACCAGTTGTTCACGATAGTCTACACGTTCCCCAACAACATCTTCAATAGCTTGCTGCCATCCATATTGCAATATTTGATTTAGATAACGCATTAATTTAATTTAAATTAACTTTTTAATCAGGTGTCACTTTTTTAAAAAAAAATATATTTTATGTTATTTGAGGTTATAAACTATTTGGGAATTCACAAAATGTCGTAACGTGTCGTTAATTTACAAAATCATACAATTTTGAAGTAGTTTCAAATTTCTTATCGTTGTTATTTTTTGATTGCATAGCGAAAGACGTTACAATAACAAAACTTAGAATTTTTGAAATTTTTTAATTTTACGACTTTACGGCAAATTACGATATATTGTGAATTCCCTATATTTATTTGTCAAATTTTATACCAATCCGTCTATGCAGTCCCCTAAGACGTTCCAATTCGAAGTCGAATAACTTTGACCCCGCCGTTACGTTAAAAGCAAACACAAAATAATGTTTAATTTTGTTTTAGTTCTAATACCACTTCTATCTAGTCAACTCCCAGTTAGTTGAAATGTATATATTTTTGATTCTTGAATTTTTTAAATAAAATGTCGGTAACTTTTTCCCCACTTTCTTACTCACCTCGACATGCCATCAGGGCTCGGTGTGCCATACTCGCGGGAGTCTCTTATCCGTTGCAGCGCCTCCTGTTCACTTATGCCGACGGCAATTGCCTGATTCAGTTCGACATTGTCGCGCGCATAATGAAATGCTGCTAGCCGATCCTCTGTCAACGGTTTCGAAATACCATTCTCTAAAATGCCATCGTCGTTGCTCTGATTCTTAGCTAGCAAAGCGTCAATACAAAACGACTTCTTCGGCTGACTCTGCACTGCGGCGGTCGCAGTGGTTACCGGCGGCGAAACGGATACATTTTGCTGCGCCAACATAACATTACTCAGCGGCAGGCGAGGCATGGAATAGCAACCGTTGACCAAGGCAGCGGGATGACCGACGGATAACGCGCTCGGCGGCGGAAATGCATCGTACAAGCGTGGTGCTGAAATTGTCGGTTGTGCTGGCGTTACTTGCGTGACAGAAGTTGCTGGAAAAATGCGTTGATCACGCAAACTATTGGCCACCGTTACGGACGCCATAGGCGCGAGATGTGATAATGCTGGTATGGGTGCCACTATTAGGGGCATAGCAGCATTTGTGGTGGGCGGTAGATGCAACGCGGAAGAATGATGGTTTTCGGGCTGAGGACTTTTATTGGCGTTATAACCGTTTGATGGTGGCGAATTTGTGGCGGAGCGCGGCGAGTGAGGTGAGCGAGTAGGACTTGAATGGGCGGGCGAACGAGGTGATAGCGTAGAACTGGTGTTATTATCGTGCTGGTAATCACTGCGCTGTGGCGAAGAGCCCAGCTGCTGATGTTGCTGTTGTTGCTGTTGCTGTTGCTGCTGTTGCGCAGCGGCAATATGATTTAGAAAATGCGAAATTTGCTGTTGCTGCTGCTGCTGTTTTTGTTGATGTTGCTGCTGTTGCTGCAATGTTGTGGGTGGCTGTGACACTTGAGCGCTGGACATTTTTCTTTTTTGCACTAAATCGACGCGCAACACTTTGTAATAGTTTTAGTTTTTTATTTTATTTTATTTTTTTATTTCACAAGCACTAAACGTTCATTTATCACTAATAAAACAAATTTGCCGCTTTTAAAAATGTTCGAACTAACTTCGTCGCTTATCAGTAACTAATTGATCAATTAAATCTCTGCTTAACGCGTATTTATCTATCATTAAAAGTCGTTTGTGTGCGAACTTAAACCATTTTTACGTTTCACCATGGCGAGCGTACAATATCAACTGTGCGACAATGCTTCTCGAATGCATATCATATAGCTCGATGTAATAATTGAACGTAATCAGTGTGGCTGATTGCTTCGCGTCAGAGCCAACACACACCTAGCGCCCTTTTGCAGCTAGCTATCAACGCTCTTTTACAGCTAACTCTCTGGTTGCTCTCTCTCTTTCTCTCTCTCTCTCTCTCTTGGCCAGCCAGCCACACACTTGCACACTCAATGCCCACAGCAACACTTGTGTAGAACCAAGCCAGTATATTCGTTTGTCATTTCAAAGATGGAGACTTTCAACGGTTGCGCTATCTCGTTCTAGTCGTCGCTATGTGTGAGCGAAACAATACCATTGCTAGGCGTGTTTCTTGCACTAAAAATGTCGACTTGCATGAATTTCTATTTTGTAGGCGTGGCTGAAAAAACAAAAACCATTACGCATTCCACCATCATTCCGAGTTCATAATGGAGTAGGGGGTGGTCGAGTTGTAACCTTTTCAATTTTTTTTTAATCTGGAATAACACATTGCAAATTGTCGAAATTGTTGGAAAAACGAGGGATAATTACCATCATTATGGAGTGTAGCCACAGTTGAAAGCGGTAGCGATATGAGCAAGTGGTGGCTAGCAATGTCGTCCAACTGCCTCCTCTGCCAGAGCTAGTCGTCGTTCTTGGGAAGTTGTCTAGTGTGAGCATTAAGCTTCTCATCGTCATCATTAATAGCTTGGCATAGCACACTTTCGACAACAAAGAGCACGAGTGCAGCAGTGTTGCGGGGAAGGAATTGTAGGCAATCATTGTATTTGTTCTGTGACAAGTTCTTGACAATTACCAAACTTATTTTGAGGGTGAAATGTGTCTTTAAATACTGCAATTTACTACATTTGATATACCTACATGCATATGTATGTGGAGTAGTATGAGGCAAGCGTAATTTTATTTAGTTCGTTTGAAAAAATCACATACCAAATGTAAGTAGCAGAAACTTAGGTCGTATAATTTAATTGCAAGACTGGCTGAAGCTCCATGGTATGCTTGGACAAGGCTTAAGGTATAAAGTCAAAAGCTCTTTCCCATCCAGTTTCTTTTCATATTTCTATTCTGGAAGCAAAATGGTGTAATTTAAGCTAAAAATAGAAATAATCCACAGAACAAATTAAAAAACAAATCGATTTTTCGCGATTTTTTTAAGGTTAATTGTTCCACCAATGCTTGAAACCCTACCACATCTTCCGATTTTGGCTTAGAATCTGGTTTTACATACCACAAATAATATTATAATCATTTTACTATTTATTTTATCACGAATTACTTTACCCATTCTTTTAAACGTAGACATTGATGGGAATACTTGCAGTTTGGAAAACTCAATTTTCTCGGATTGCGCAATCGAACAAGCAAATGAACACATCCATGTTCGCTATATCTTCGATGCTTTAAGGTATCGAAACAAATTTACTACTCACTTGTTGGAAATTGAGTCTTCTTTGAAAATGTATTCTGTGTTATTTTCGATTTTTTGCGTTGTTGCAAAGTTATAGTCCAAATATCACTCTCAATTCATTTTTTTCTTAAGTTCCAGGAGCCACATCTTTTGATGAACTAGTGATAAAAAATTTATCCAACACCTGTTTTGTTTGCAATTTATTGCGCTTTTCATCTACTATTCTTTTGTCCACGTTTAAAAGAATAGGTATAGTAACTTGTCATAAAAACCACAAATAACATGGTTTTCCGCGTTTTTTTTTTTTTAAAACTGAAACGTAATTACATGATGTGAGCAGTAGATTGATTATAATATTATTTGTTGTGTGTAAAAAAACTGTAAGCCAAAACTCTATGATGTGGAAAGGTTTCTGGTCGAACAGTCAAAAAGTCGCGAAAAATCGAATTTTCTTTCTTCCATGGATTATTTCCATTTTTAGCTTAAATTAGTCCATTCTGCTTCTAGAAATACGAAAAGAAATTGGATGGACACGAACCTTTGGGTTAAGCCTTATCCAATCGTAATGTGACTATAGCTACTAATATTACAAATTCAATAACAAAACTTATAATAGTATGATTAGTATGCTCATGTTCGATAGTTAATTTGAAGGAGTTCAATGTTACTGAAATTTTTCTCCTTAGCGAATCCTAAACCAAACCACAATCGAATTTTCTTTGTAACAGTTTTTTTTATTACGTACTAAATTTCAAACTTTTTATTCGTATAGGAGCCGACCCGATCTACTATGCAGCAGCCGAAGCCAGCTCGAACTTTTACTATGAATTTACAAATGTTAGCTCAAATTTGTTTGCGGTCTACTGAGTTTTTCCAGTACGGGCCTAAGATGTTTTTAAAAAAAGGGGAAAAACTGCGATTTAGAAATATACAGTAAAATTTCACGGAAAATATTTTCGTAAAACGTTTGAACTCTTTAGCGCCAACCTAAATTTAAAAAAAACTCTTTGAAAAAAACAAATTTGGTAAACGCAAGAGGGCTTGAAAATTTACAGAGATATATTCACCGGAAAATTTCACTAGGGGTCTGCTCAGAAAAAATCTGTGTACGATTAAAGCCAAATCTATGTACATATATGCAGAAGTGGTCTAACACTTTTACTCAAAAACCACCAGACAAATTTTGATGAAATTTGTTTGGTTTTTTAGATGCCTTGGTTATGTGTAGATGGTTTAAGTGAAGTTTGTTTGCTGTCCGATAAATTTAACCATAATTATAGTAACAAATTTGTTTCCCCTATATAAGTATAATTCACCATATAAGAAAAGAAAAACAAATATTCATTAAGAAGCAACAAGTACTTCTCTATTGTGTTAATACTTTATTAGACGACTACTCTATTTGTGTTTGCCATTTTATTCGCAGTTGGACAAATGTTACGTCACATAAAAATTACTCTCCCAAATGCTCTCTGATGGGCGAAATTTTGTTTTTTTAACATTAAAGACAAGTATCCTATGTGAGAAGAAATAACAACAAATATACCGCACTATGTGGCGCTTATGTGGTATGGGATCATGATTCTATCATATACGGTTCTGTAAATAGTGACAGCTAAACTTTGATGCTGCGCAATCCAGAGTTGTATTTTGGGAGTAGGAAATTTAGAGTTGCATTTTGAAAGTCTACCTCACAATTTGAAAACGGTATGTAAAAATTATGTACATTGCATATTATATTGAAAATTATTAATTAAAAAATACAGTAAAGAAAGCGGCGTCTTCGAGACCTCCATAACTTTCATGGAAAAATTTAAATTTATTTTATTTCTGCGATTGCGTAAAAATATTCAATACCAGATTAGTATTTTTCTCTCATATAAAATACGATACAATAAAATAAGTAGTTTTAAAGTAAAACCTCATACCAGAACAACCAGTGGTACTATTAATATATTTTTATAATGCTACCAGGTTTGGTTAGTTTAATGCGGTAGTTCCCGCAGAGGGAATTCACTTAGTCAAAGTAAAGAAGTCCATTGTGATACCACTGTTATTAGAACGGTAACGTAAATCGGAATCAAAAAAGGTTAACCGGAGAAACGTTGCTTACCCAGAATGAAGTCTCACAGACTACTATCGTCCACCCCAGAGAGCGCTAAGGAAGTAGGTACCTAGGTACCTGAATCTCAGTCTCACAAAGGCAGGCCAGTTGAGCTGGAAGTGATCATCTTTTCACTTCCAGCTCAACTGGTCTGCTCATCATCCTCCATACAGCTGCGGCAAAAAGGGTCACAGACTATATTCAGCCTAACCGCATGAATACCCATCGGACAATGACCAGTCAGAACTCCTACGAGGATCGATAGTTGACGCTTTGTTAACGAGCTCAGTTCCTTCGAACGTCCACGGTCCATCCTCGGCCACAGACTCCTTGCGATTCTGCATGTCGTAATAGTTGCCCAGCGCTCGCACAAAGAGCCCATCTATCCCAGAGAAGTTCGTAGGCAGCCAAAGAAGCCCCCACCCTCTCCCTGTATGGAGTGATTACTTCTAGGCTACTCCGCCCAGCGAGTTCATCAGCCTGCAATGCCACTATGGTCAGACACCCAAATTAGTCCAATGTCCAGGTAGTCCGAGACGGCTGAGAGAGAAGTCAGGTACTCCCCGACAAGTTTTGACCTCACCATTAGCAATCCAAAGGCATTAATAGTGGCCTCTCAAACAAATTTTCGTAAATACAAAACCATTTGCACTGGAGTGTGATTCCCTTAATAATTTTTACAAATTAAACTTCTTTAGCTTCATGAAAGTGATTTTTTACATCGAGTAATGAAGTCACCAAATGAAGCTTATATGAGAAAAAGCAAATATACATACTGAGGTAGCAAATTTTTAAATTATATCATTTTCTGAAAATAAACATTACCCATTTTAAAAACTTTTTTATTTAGTGATGGAAGTTTTGCTTATAATTAAAATAAGTTCAAGTACTTGTGTATGTATGTACATATGTATATATTTTTAACACAAGTTTTTCAAATTCACATTCTTATAAATCTTATACATATAATTATTTTTTGTAAATTTTTTTTTAATTCTTTTGATTTTTTTCTGTTAATTCTAAATCTGTTTTCCAGTATTTTTTGGTCGTTATAACTTTAAGTTCATTATTTAAAACGTAAAATATATAGACTGACCATTTAATGAATAAATTCGATAGCAATGTAAGTCTGTATTTCACTACTACGATTGAAATCTCTCAGCAAATTAAAAAAAGTTATAACTTTATGCATTGAAAACTTCTGGATCATTAAATAAGTATGTAAATCAAAAATTTTCATTTTGAAAATACAATAATCCAAAGAGCAACATTCATAATATTAAACTAAAAACAATGTTAAGTAGATTATTCACAAATTGCATATATATATTTGGACGTTAAAAGCAAAAGTTGAATTAATAAATTTTCTTTTAAAAGTAAGAAGTATTCTTTATAAATTCAATAAGATTTTAGTAAAAATGAGAGAATAGACTTATTAATTTACCTTATATAATTTTTAACATATAAACAATGGCATTTCTTCTTAAAATTGCGTATTTTTTTGAAAAAAAAAAAATCCACAAAAATTAAAAAATAAGAAGTTATTTTCTTGTCGTTTTCAATAATTTTTAGAAGAAGTTCAAAAAAATGAAGAAGATTTTCTAGCAAACTTTACTTCAATCTCGCTTTCCCTAGTTACATACCAAGCTTTTTTTTTAGAAAGCGATATCTTTAATTATAGGCGAAATTTTTAGCTCTGCGTACTAATACTCCTACTACTACTACTAGCACTATAACTACTAATTACTAGTACTACCACTTCTATCACTACTACTCCTACTACTACTATTACTGCTAATACTACCATCAGTACGACTAATAATTGCTAAGACTATATTTACTAATACTACTACTAATTACTACCACTATTTTTACTGTTGGTTTTACTACTTTTTTTTACTAGTGCCACAACTAGTTTTTGCCACTATTTTTACTTATGTTACTACTATTTGCTACCACTAATTTTACCAATGTCTACTATTTTTTTACTAACGCTACTACTAATTACAACTACTTTTTTAACTAATGCTACTACTTACTACTACTACTATTTTTACTAATGACCCTCTGAATTACTACTACTACAGCTATTTACTACTACCACTACTACTACTACTACAGCTATTTACTACTACCACTACTACTACTACTACTACTACTAATTACCATTAACACTTTTACTAACAACTACTACCACTACCAGTCCCTTATTTAACTCTCTATCTTTTTGTAGAATCGGCACAAATGTTATACTAATGGCTCGTGCAAGCACTTAGGTAAGAACGCCTGTTTTAATTTGCTTGCAGCAAGATTTTAATCGCTGAGCAAAATTGCTAATTCGTTGGCTATAATTCATACTTTGCTACCATAAATTGTTAATTAGAGATTATTTAATCACAGCAACAGTGCCTTACTGATCATTAAAAATTTGACGGTTCTCAGAAATTTTTTAATAAATGTATGTAGCTTGAGGAATTCTTTATCTTAGAACTTTAATAATTTTGCTAGATATACATACATACATACATTTACGTATAAACTATGTACGCATGTACGTTGTTAAATATTATTTGAAAACGAGGTATAGAAAAAAAGAGGCAGGTGTTTGTGTTTAGTATAAATTCTATGAAACATATATACATATATACGATTCCTGTGCATGTTGATAGTTGAGGGATGCTATGAAAGGAGCTTTCATTTCTAAATATAATAAAAAGTAGCGTACTGTAGTATTTCTATCAGATTGAAGCCAAACACTCTTCTCCACTCGTGGGTGCGCCTGCGACAGATATTGTACATAGTATGTACATATGTATTGTAAGTTCTACATACAGCAACACATATTAAATACTCTTACATAAGTACATATATGTAGGTATATATCTTTACTAATGAGGCTTTTACTATACGTTTATGAGAAGTGTAAAAATAAGTGAATTGGAAACATTACAAATCGATAAGGCGCTCATAGTTACAACGAGAGAACGTGTCGGAGGTATTAATATACGATTAAGGCAAATTAAATATGTATTTGTATATACTTAAAATGTTATTGCTTCCATTTGGTGTTTCTAGTTGGACACAGGGCAGTAAGTATTGTATAAATATCAATTTCTGTAAACAAGAGGGTATGTAGAAATAAATTTCAGCATTTTGCTCGTTTTTCATTCTAATTTTTTTTTTTGTTTTCTCTGCAGTAAGGTTTGCCATTTCATCATGGAAAGATATACGATCCAACAACAAGTCGAAATTATTAAAATTTACTACCGAAATTCGGAGTCAATGGCCTCAACTTTAAGAGCGCTACGTCCAATGTATGGTCGTCGCCATTTCTTGCTGAATGTCTTCGTCAATTAGCAAAATATGCGTTATTGGACAGGCAGCAATCCACACGTACACCATGGGTCAACATTGGGCCCCAAAAAAATTACGGTTTGGTGCGGTTTATGGGCCGGCGGCGTCATTGGGCCGTACTTCTTCCGTGATGATCAAGACCGGCACGTTACTGTGAATGGGAATCGCAATTGAATCGAATATCGAACGTGAAATTGCCGCAGTATCGGCCGATTTATGCTTGAAAACCGTCGAAAATTGGGTTCAGCGTCTGGACTTCTGCAAGCGTGTCCTTGGTGTCCATGCAAAAGAAATCGAGTTCCATACATAATGGCATCGAATGTACTTTCACAGGAATAAAGAATTTAATTCATATCCCAAGCCGTTTTTGTTTTATTTAAAAAAAACTTTTGTAGCGTTCCTATTGAAAAACCCTGTACTTGAGTTTTGATAAACCACAAATTAAAATATTGTTATTAATGATATTTCTTTGGAACTCTTGGTAGTTCGAACTTTATTACTCGCCTGAAACCTCTGTCCAATGTCTGCATCAATTCGTATTTTGTGCCCCCTGCAAATAACGCATTAGAAAAATATTAAAACTGTTAAATTGTTCATACGTTCAGGTTGAATGTAATGGAATTAACAGTTTGATTTTTATTATTATTATTTACTATTCCCCACGAAATAAAAAATAAAAAATCAGTCTTACATCCCGACGAGGAAACAGGTCAACAATCTCCTAATGAATAATGGCCTTGAAGTTGTAAAAATTATTATTATTGATTAATAATCAAATTTTATTTAGTTTTTGAAGTAAATGGCAACCCTCTCTAAGGTCCTTTCAAATGAAAGCTTTTCTAAATTCCTTTATATAAGGCGTATAATTCAATATTTGATTTCACGTAAATATTATAATTTTAATTGATTTGTAAACCCACCCCAGAATGATTGTTGAAATTTAGTAAACCCATATTTTTTTTTAGTTTGGCACTTGTATTGTAAAATATCAGTTAGTTTAACTAAATTTACCTATAAACATGTGGTAATCTTCTTTCAAAACATTTTGGAAGTAAATCCTTATTCAATTCCTTTTGTTTTATACCCATATTGCAATACTTATTTGACTTCATTCATTTGCTTAAATGAATGTAACATTTTAAATAGGTGGCAACTCCTAAAAAACATTTATTCTACTGTAACAAATATAATGGACTATATAAATCTATGTATGTGCCCTGTATTGTTCTAATCTTATCTTAATCTATCCAGTCGTCACCGATATGTGATTTACCTTATTTATTTTTAATAACTATTTAATTTTGAAAATATACCCTATGTATTAGTTCAGTTTATAAGCTACATATGTGCCAAATTTTATACAAACCCCTCGAACATACTCACAAACAAACCCTCATATTTATAATATTAGAAAGTTTAGTAGGTGGATTTATCTTTAAACAAATTTATTTAATATTAAAAACGTGGCAAGTCTTTTTTGAACAGCTTTCAAAAAACCGCTTGTGTAAATATATGCACGTGTGTATACTTGAAATATCCTTATTTGTTTTTAATTTTCAAACTTCCACTTCACGCTAATATTGTAACGTTTCAATTATCTTATAAATTTCGTGGAATTTAAATTTTCTACTCTAGGAATATATAAACTTTTAAACACTTTCGTTTGACAACAGTATAATAGAATTTCCGTTACCTAACCAATTAAATTGAATCAATAACCTTTAATAGGTGGCAACCCTTATTACATAGTATGTTTTCGTTTAAAACCTTTCGTTTCCGAGCGATACTCTTATATTCCAGTAAGCTTACAAATAGCATTAAATTAATGTAATAAAGTTTGTTTCTACCTACTTCCTTTAAATCCCATTACGTCATACTTTATTTAACTTAATACTTTAATTTAATTCACTATTTTAAGCTGGCAGCAAACCTCTTCTCAAGAATTTTCAAAATAAAGCTTCCTTAAAACTCTTTCGTTTGAGACCCGAATTTCGATATTTGATTCAAATAAATTTTAAAACAGGTGACAACCCTCACCAAAAGTATTTTTTTAAATTAAGCTTACTTAAAACTCCAAGTTTGGTACTCGGATAGAAAAATGTAATTTAGCCTTTAAGTTAACTTAATTTGCATTTAAACAGATGGCAACCTTCTTGCAAAAGATTTGGGAAGTGAAGTTTTATTAAGCCTTATTCATTTGATACCATATTACAATATTTGATTTCATTCATAGCTTTAACTGAATTTAACCTTCTCAGCAGGTGGCAACTCCCTTTAAAAAAACCGATTCTGTGGTAACCCATATAACGGACTATACATGCGGCAAATCTTATTTAGATCTATCCAGTTGTTATATATGCAAATGATTTATTTAATTGAATATAACTTTGTTAAAAGGTGGCAACACTCCATAAAATATAGCCTATGTGGTAACGTAGGGAATAGGCTATTTGTGTGCTAAATTTTGTGCAATTCCATCCAGCTGTGTGGGCCTGGAAAGACAATAACATACACACACACACAAATTTTCATATTTACAATATGAGTAGGCACAAAAAGCTACGAAAAGACCAACACAAATTTTTATAAAACCTATCTGTTATTTGAAAAATCAACTGAAATTTGCAGCCCCTCGAGACTTGCCTGTTATTATGCTAAAACTAAATTAAAAAGTTTTGAATTTGTATAAATTGCGATATTCTATTTTTTCTGTGATTTGTAATACATTGCGAACTATAAAAGAATTAGCATGAAAAACATTGCAAATATTATTAAAAGAAAAATTAAAATGTGGTCAATTGTTTGAGTGACTGTTCTATCTTATAGAGCGCCAATCTTGGTGGCTTCCTCAGTGGACATCCTATGATTGATATGTAAGTGGAGAAAGTGTCAAATTTCTTGCTCCTAGCTACTTTCCTATTCTTACAATCAACGGGCCAAAGTTACATATATCATTTATAGTAACGAAAGGAATATCTATGTATATCTCTTTCCATTTTCGAATATCCTTTTCTTGTTATGTGATTGCATTTCGATTGTATCATTCATACATGATAACTTCACAATTACTTAAAGGCAAATTAAACACATATATATATATATGTAGATATGTGTAGACAATATTTATATTTTGAAGGTTATATCCACTTTTCGTACGTGGTCTACGAGTTTTTAAAATGTTTTCATCAAAATCTAAAACCTTAATTGTGTGTTTACGTAACCATTTACGAGTATCAAGAAAATCAAGGTATTGTGCTAGTCGCCTGTTGGTCTTTTTTTTTGTTTTTTTCTTTTAGAAAATTTTCTAGCAAACCAAGCGTGGACGAGTCGGCATCTACACATTGTATAGTCTGCATGTATGTTGGACATTTTGTATTGTTATTTTAGATTGTTTGCTGTTGCCCAACATTACAACAAAGAAAAAACAATCACTGAGTAAACGTAATCAGGCAGCGTCGACGAGAACAGGGGACACATATGTATGTAGCTGGGGAAGCACACGCGCACTGGACTGGACCAGAAGCAAACATTCTCAGTATGTACTACTTGAATTCGCCTTTCGTACGGTAAATGTTGGTTAAATGCACATGAATGAATAAATAAATAAATATAATATCTCTGAACATGCAGCAAAATGTTTGGAAGTTCTTATTTTGTCTGAGATGATTTAATAAAAATGAAATTTGGCTGGACACAAAGAAAAAAAACTAATAATAATAATAAAACAAAACGAAGAAAAAAAGTAGAAATGTACACTTATGTCCAAATAAAACAACCACCAGCACGTACGCTGTGCAACGAACAATGAAATGGATTAAGTCTATTACTCTCAAATGTTCATTTCACCTTTTTATAGGCATATTGCTTGGTGCAAAGGTCGATTTGGGGAGTTTAAATATTAATGAACATTGACCATTATTTAAATGTAATATGTGTAAATTCAATTACAACTTTTTAATGTTAGTTGTCAAGACTGCAATAATTTTTAGCTATTTATCATAAATCAGAGCGGCTTTAGCGATCACGCTACGTTAAATCTTGGAAAAAACATTGACTCATTCAAGGGGGGTTTGGTTGATAATTATTGAGTAGATACATCGTATTTGTAAACATAATTACGTTTTAAAATTGTCTCTCTTTTAATTCATCTTTCCGCTAATCATTCTTTATAATCATTATCATTATCATTATCATTATCATTATCATTATCATTATCATTATTATTATCATTATCATTATCATTATCATTATCATTATCCTTATCATTATCATTATCTTTATCATTATCATTATCATTATCATTATCATTATCAATATCATTATCATTATCAATATCATTATCATTATCATTATCATTATCGTTATCGTTAAATTTGTTATTATGTGAACAGGGTACTGGCTCTGAGAAGTGCGTGCCAGAAATATCGGCTTATCCTTCAACAGGTTCTATCGCAGCAGCGAGGGTCCGGACTGAAGAGAGGCAGTCCAACACTTACTGTACGAGCGCCCACTTCTCGGAAGGATGAGGCTAAAGATACTCGTTAAATCATTCTGACAGAGTATTTCAGAGCGAAGCCGCCTCTTTCTGTATGATATAATGAAGTTTATTGAAGCCCCCGGATGGCTTTAGGTGACATGATTTATGGAATCAAAGTGGGTGTCAATTCCCTTAAACCAACCAACCAACCATCATTGTTGTCGTAATCATTATCGGTATCATTCACCTTTTTACTATCATTATCATAATTATGATTTCTTTTAATTTCTTTGAATTCGGTTTAAACTACTTACACTTCTTTTTAATTGGCTTTATAACCGCCTAAACGATTTTGCCCGTTTACAACATAGCGCCCCAGTCGCTCTTCTTCTTTGCTAACTAGCGCCAAGTGGAAACACCAAGTAAACCCAAGTCCTTCTCCACCTGGTCTTTCCAAAGTAGAGGGGGCCTTCCTCTGCCACCAGCGAATACCGCGTCGAATATTTTTGCAATAATGCCAGCCTATCTACTGAAACTTAGTTTGCTGAACTACGGCTACGTCGCCATATAGCTTATCGTTCCACTGTCTACGGTATCTGCCGTTGCAAAGACTTAAGGGTCCAAAAATCCTTTTGAGAATATTTTTCTCGAACACTCCAAGGGCCATCTCGTCCAATTTTGACAGCGTCAATGCTTCTACGATAGCACGGGCATGATGCGACTTACTATATAGAGTGGTTTTGGTTCGTCGAGAGAGGGTTGTACTACGCAGTTGCCTACTCAGCCCAAAGTAGCATTTGTTGGCACGAGAGGTTCTATGTTAGATTTCCAGGCTAGCATTATTGTAGGTGTTAATGCTGATTCCTAGATAAAGTCTTCTATTTAGTAAAAATTGTAAGTGCCAAGAATAGCCAATCAGTTCGTTGATGGTTGGCTTCAGTCTTCCAAACAATACGCTCGATAGAACCTTATATGAAATGTTAAGGAAGGAAATGTTAAGGAGACTCATCCCGCGGTAGTTGGCTCATATTGCAGGATCACCCTGCCGGAGAATTGGGCAGAGCACACTTAAATTCCAATGGACGGGCAAACATTCGGCCGACCATATTCTGAAAATGAGCTGATGCATTCACCATCCCAGCTCTTCGCCACCATTCTTGAATAGCTCAGTTGGTAATGAATAAGATACTTATTAGGCTGGACGGAGGATCAGTATTCTTCACAGCTCGCTCAAGGCACTTAGGGATATAATAGCTAGACTATGATGGTTGGGCTCAATTTAAATGGTGAGTAGATCGACATGGTACTCTTTATTAGGAGGTATAAAGTTCTGGCTATAACTAAAGTAAAGCACAAGATATTTTGGAGTCATACTGGACAGCCAGCTCTCATGGAGCCTTAACGTAGAAGGGAGAATTAGGAAGGGCTCAGTGGCACTCTATGCATGCAAAAAGATGCTGGGTAGCACTTGAGATCTATCGCCAGCGTAGTCAAATTGGATATTGTTGACTATTGCTATACACTGCGCATAGTGTAGGAGCGGCAGTTTATTTCAAGCTCAAGGACGGCTCACTGCCTTCTTTGGGGCACACGTTCACAAATTGTAAACTGCAAGACTCAACTTTTGAACAAGAAAGCTTACCGGTTTCTTGGTGAGAGTCATCTACATGACTTGGAGTCGACAACTCGAAATGGATCAATGAGTTTGTTACAGATTGTCAAAGGAGATTATCCTTTGATCGTAAGAGCTCTGTTAGCACTACGCACGGCTCACTGCCTTCTTTGGGGCACACGTTCACAAATTGTAAACTGCAAGACTCAACTTTTGAACAAGAAAGCTTACCGGTTTCTTGGTGAGAGTCATCTACATGACTTGGAGTCGACAACTCGAAACGGATCAATGAGTTTGTTACAGATTGTCAAAGGAGATTATCCTTTGATCGTAAGAGCTCTGTTAGCACTACGCACGCAATGAGTCTATAAAAATATAATATTATAAAATTTAAATAAAATTTCACAATGTAGATACCAGATAAATAAATAGAAATTTAATCAACTGTGAAGTGACCTACTTAATGTTGTTTGCCCAGCAGCACCTTGTGTTGGGACTGTCCATGAAGTTGGGACCATTTGGTTATTGTTAACATTAACCAAAAATGCACGCTCCACACTTACTTATTGCCATTAATTAAGAAAATACATAACTCTCACCATACCTTTCAATTAATAAAAATCATTTGCTTTTACTTTAATGCCTCCCTCAATTCCCCCCTTTTCGTTACTTCCATCCAATCCTCGATCTTTTGGGAGTTACCCTTTCACGAGCGTAAGAATATGTGCTATATGTATTTATTTTATTATTTATCCAACAAATAATCCCTTTTGGGAAATCGCCTTCAGCCATAGCATTTTGTGTTGCTTTCGACACTGCTGACAGTTAGTTGTCCTGTCATCTTTGTTCAGCCGACAAGTGTGAGTTATTATTGTTCACTTAGCGCATGAATTAGCACGCGCTAATAAATGCCCACCCTTGACTCTCCACTCTACTCGTACTTATTTATGTACAATATATCGGATGCGTATTTAGGGTTTTATTCGCAAATTGCCAAAAGACCGTTGGATTATTTCAATTCGCCCTACAATCACGTAGCGGTTTCTCTTTTATAATTTAACCACATCTCTGCATGTTACGTTACGGGTGTGCGCAGTCAGTATTCGTAGTTGCAGGCAATTTTATTGCTTTTGTCAACAATTGCCTCTTATCTCAATGCATTTTTTGTTGTCATTTGTATTTTAATTGTTGGTATTCTATTTTACTAATGAAAATTAATACAAATTACTGGAACATATGGGGCAATTTATGTTCATATCTACAGGATCAGCTTTAGGAGCAATGACTGCCGTGGCGTAAATGGAACGAACTACCCTCTAATATAATCAATTAAAAGATGTTCACTTTGAGAGCTTTGGCTTGAGAGAATTATTTGTTGAATTTGAGCAAGTCAATCTGATAGTAATCTCGTCGATAGGTACAGCTGGGACAGCTTGAGCTTGGTGAGCTTCAATTTCGAAAATTTTGCTCAAATTCGATTTTTGTAAGGTGCCTATGAGTTCAATTTGAGTCGTTCTGACAAATTGTTTGCATTCCAATATGTGTCTTAAGTTTTTCTACTAACCCTTTATAGACCATTGGGACACATATGTACAAACTATATTCCAGTCAACGCTGCAAACACTATCTCTAAGGTTAGAACAGTCGGCGACGACGTTAGAGAACTACATTAGAAGTCGACTCGAGAATAATTAGAGAACGATTGCATGTGGCATGTGATAGTTTTGACAGTTTTTAAATATTTAGTAATGTAAAAGAATGAGCCATAAATTTTGTTTCAATTTAAATAATTCAATACAAATTTTGCAATGAACGGCAAACCAGCACGTTTGAAATTCCCGTTAGAGAACGACAATAGAATTCGATTATTAGAGCATTACAATTTTCTAAAGTTAAGAACTATGTATAATCTATTTTTGTTGGGATCACCATAATTCTCTATGGTTTTTCTAGTCATTTTCTAAAGTTTGAGATTGGAGAATAGAGCTAACTCTTCAGTCATTTTTTAATCGGTAACTAACCTCACTGTTTACTGGTTAAACTAGTTTTTGTGTGTTATGCAATCTTTTGATCAAAATATATTGTCGATACTCTAGGTCAGCGATTCTTAACCTCGGGTCGCGACCCAAATTCGGGTCGCGAGAGGTATTGGATTGGGTCGCGGAAATCCCCCAAACGACTTTAAAGAAGTGGTAAAACTTCACGTTTTTAATTGCGAATATTTTTATTTTGTTTTGGAAAGAAAAAGAAACACAAGCAAAGCGCATGAGACTTGATGCACCATCAAGTTCAGCAACCGTTTCGTTAGAAAAAACTACCTACGCTTCTTTCGAAGTAGCTTTAAAAGTAGCTCAATGTAAAAAACCCCCAAAGTATTGCTTAGCAGTTGATTAAACCAGCTGCAATAGCCATGGCAAGAACTGCCTGTGGACATGAAATTGCGAAATGGTGCCAATTTCAAAGGATACTGTGGAAAAGAGAATAGATTTAATGTCATTAGATATTTTAGAACAATTAATAACGGATCTCAAAAAAGCCATCAAATTTTCAATTCAAATCGACGAATCAGTTGATATTGAAGATACAGAACTCCTCAAAATTTCAATGAAGAGTTCCTGTTTTGTGAAAAGCTCTCTGGAACTGCAACTGGGGCTGATATATATCTTTTAATAGACAAGTTCTTTGTGGAACACCAATTACTGTGGGACAATTGACTCGCAGTCTGTACAGATGGAGCACCGGCAATGATAGCTAGTCGCATCGGGTTTTGTGCCAAAGTCAAGGAACGAAATCCAGACGTTGTTTTAATGAACTGCTTTTTACATCGAGGAAACTTGGCTACACGTAATATGCAGCCAGATCTACATCAGGTAATAAAGGACGTAATACAAATTATAAATTTCATAAAGGCACGCGCTATGACTTCTCGGATATTTCGACTGATGTGCGAAGAAATGGGTTCAGATCACCAGAATTTATTATACCATTCGGATATACGCTGACTATCCCGCGGAAAGATTCTAGCTAGAGTTCTTTCTCTTAAAACAGAAATAGAAATATTTTTGACAGATAAAAGACATATTCGTGTCGCTTCAGTGACAACAAATGGATGGCTAATTGGCTTATTTAGGTGATATTTTCCACTACTTGAATCAGTTGAACACAGAAATGCAAGGTCAAAATCGCACTGTAGTAGACATTTATGAAAAAATTACTGTTTTTAAAAACAAAATAAAGCTTTGGAAAAATAAAATTGCCTATGTCAATTGGCAGCGTTTCCAACATTAAACTTGTTTTTGGAATATCTTAATCTTAATGGCAAACGTATTTTCGTGGTGACCAGGCCTATTTTTTTTAGAAAATTTGACAAAACTTGAAAACGAAATGGAAAGATATATTCCACAAAATGTCCATATCGTGAAGTACAGTTGGGTAAGAAATCCATTTGAAGTAGATGTAATGGGCGTTGAAAACGATTCAGCTGGATTACAAGAAGAATTGCTCGAAATGCAAGGTGATGTAGTTTTAAAAGAGAGATTTGCCAGAACGAGTCTCACAAAATTTTGGGCACAATTATCTGGGAAGCCTGTTCTGAGCAATGAAGCTGAAAAAGCCCTGCTACCTTTCCCAACTACTTATTTATGTGAAGCAGGATTTTCATGCCTTGCTGTTATGAAGAATAAGTACAGGAGTAGGTTGGATCCTCAGCATGACATGCGGTGTGCACTTTCTATAAACATAACTCCACGTATACATGATCTTTGCTCAAAAATACAACACCAGTATAGTCACTAATTATTTTGCTGTAAATTTCGCGTACTTCAAATATATTCGTTCTTTGGGTCGCGAGCCAAAAAGGTTAAGAACCACTGCTCTAGGTAATTGAGTATTGATAAAAAAATATCGATAGATCGAAAGATTGAAAGATTGATATTTTTACTCGATATCGATATCGATACTTTTACTCGACATATGCCGATATTTTTATAGATATAAAATAAATCATCTCACTTCTAGGAAGTAGATTAGGATCACAAAATGAAGTATAGCTCTGAGAATTATTTGTCTAGAAGCGCATGAACTTTGATAAAACGCAAATCCATAGGCACATAAAACAATTACAGGTAGGGTATCTGTGAAACTACCAAGAAGCGTGCACTACCATATTCTTACGTCACGAAATACAAGGTGGGTACAAAAAATGCGTTTTTATTGTTAGCGATAAATATTTATTCATTCATCATTGATGTATGTCCCTTTCAAAAAAATACTCTCAGCCTATACCTTACACTTTTGGCTGGGACATGATGACGACGTTGATTTGTACTAGAAAACCAAGATTATTTGATAAATGTTTTTTCGATAGAAAAAAATTGGCAAGCGCGCCAAATCACGTCCTGTATAAACAAACTTTGATCGCGTGAGCATGCGTATAATGAAAATATGTATACCAATATACTTAATAAAAATAAAAAAACACAAATCAATAATCGAATATACATACATACGTAGATCGCCAAATTTAAATAGTCACCGTTTTTGTAGCAACTCGTACTTCCTGAATTTTAAGCTCGATTAGCTATTTTTAGATAGTTAAAAAAGCACACTGTATTTTTGCAGCTAAATGTATATTTGGGCATATCAAGATTAAAAATTATATTTATTTTAAAGGGGTTTTCAACATGAAATTTTTTTGTGTATAGTCTTGAGACTTGATTTTGTTGTGCCAATGGGACTTTGTAAGCCTTTGTAAGCTTTTAAGCTAAAATCTGTATGCGAAATTCAGTGCCAAGTGCCGTAAGATGAGTGTATTTGTTGTAATGACCTCGAAATAAATAACCATGGGGTTTCGTTCACATTCTCAACTACACATGTACATCGGCAATATTTTATCTTGACTGCTTACAGTTGCCAAATTTATTCATTTAATTCACTACAGCTGTTCAGGAATGATTACGAATTATTTTCACCAAATAATATAACACTGTCAATTGTTGTATTGAAGGTTAAAAAAATTGCGTGAACTTTTAATTGAACCCACTTATTGAGAGACCCTGTATATGTACATATATGTAACGCTGTAAGTTTGTGGTTATAATCGTTTATAAATTCCATATTTATCTAAGGGTATGTACTTTGATTGTGCTTGTATTTATTTAAAAACTGCTATTGCTCCTGTTCTCAACGGCAATTAAAATCTTATGTATATTTGTTAAAATTCGAAGTTAATTTCATTAACTTATTTCATATTTTCTTTTTAAGTATTTACTTTTTGAAGCGTAAATTAGTAGGTAAACAATAAAATTGCTTTTAAATGATAAGCGCAAAATGTATAAATGTACATACATATGCATCAGAGTAGAATTCTTCACGTAGCTGGTTATGATCAGTGTTGCCAGATTAGCATTTTAAGACTAAATCACGCCTTTCAAGAGGGTGCAGAAAAGCCATCCGACACTGGCAGAAACAACAGAAACCAGTGTATTAAATTTCCTCATGTTGAAAATTTTCTAATTTCGTTTGATTTAATCTTCGAATTTTCGAAAGCAGAAATATTCAATTGCGACAACCAGAAAAAGAGTGCATAGAAAACTCATCAAATATGAATATAAAAATCTGAGTGTCAAGATTCCTCATTGCTACCTTAATTGGCAAGAAGCAGCCTTAGCGATATAGCACGCCAGCCGTTCCCTTGTCTCACTAACTGGCGTCAACTAGAGACACAAAGTGGCGCGTGGGCTTTCCAATGGCTACCGCTTTAAATACTTTCAGGGCGGGAACATTTTCGTCAATTCGTAAAACATAACCTATTCGGTGTAGCCGCTTATTATTAATAGTCTGAACTAATCTATAGCGCTGTAAAGGTCATATAGCTCTTAGTTCCATTGTCTGTGGATTTACCGACATAAAAATCCAAAATCTTTCTGACGAACCTTTCACATGAACACTCCCAATCACTCATTCATGCTTCTGCGGCAGACAATATCGCGAGCATGGTGAGGGACTTATAGAGCGTGAGAGAGGGCTTTACTGTTCATTTGCCTACTCAGCCCAAAGTAGTATTTGTTGGCAAGAGAACGAAGAATCTCGTTGGATTTTGACGCTGACATTATTCTCTACTTATTCATAATACTTATTCAAAATTGTCCCTGTGAACAGAGATGTGGAAGCCAAGATCCGAATGCGCTAACTATTTATTTGATTACAGAAATAGCTTGGTTTTTCCCCTCGTTTAACTCCAGATCCATTCATTTCGCATGCCCATCCAGTTTGGAAAAAGCAAGTTTGTTGAGTCTCAGCAGCTCGAATTAACTTTTCCATTATAAGTTGAAAGAAGTAGCGCGGTAGGGGGTCATTCTGTCGGAAACCTCGATAACATGATACCAAATTCAGACATCGCTGCATATAGGAAGCTTCATCTCGTGCTGTCGAAAGCTGATTTAGTAAGTCGATAAAACCTTATTGGAAATTCTTAGCAGATCGATTCCTTGGTAGCTGATATAGATTGCAGTATCATCCTGGACTTGGTAGAGCGCGCTTAGATTCTAATCAGCAGGCATACATTCGTCCAACCATATTCTGTAAATGACCTTATGGATGGGCCTTGAATATATCTACTGCTAATCTATCAGCACCCGTGGATTTGTTGTTTCGTAAGGGCGGAATTGGTATTTATTCGAACTTTCATGTCATCGGGTTCATCTTCTCCAGCGACACTTTCGCTGTCACCATTTAGCAAAGTGGAGAAGTAGTGTTCCTCCACAATTTAAGTGTGCTTTGGACATCGGGCGTTTTTCGTCGCGGCTAGCGTCTCAAGCTCTTCGCACTAATGTGTTTCGGCTCTCTCTTTTTTCTACTAATAATACGCCTTGCTTCCTTCCTCAGCCAAAATTACCGTAACGGCAGCTTCTTTATTTTCCGTAGCGTTGCGGTATTCCTCAATTGTCCAATCGTTCTTTCTGAAAACCAATGCGATTGCAGCGTTCCAATGTCGAGCTTTTCTATTACATTTGTCCAGGGGTTCTTTACTGCTTGATAAGATAATGATCCGAGTCGATGTTCGATCTTCGGAATGTAAGTGCGTCTAATATACTGGAAACATACCTTCCGTCTATTGCAATACGGCCAATTTGATATCGAGGTTTTCGATCTGGAGACAGTCTCGTAGCCTTATGAATTTTTCTATGCTGAAACCTCTTGCTACAAATAACCATGTTCTCTGGCTACTAACTTTTGCGACAGTTTGATCATAGATCCTCTTCTTAACTTACCGTGATTTGACATAGAAACGGGGTATTCTGTACTCTTAGAAGTCATCTTTGATCACATCGACCAGCTGGTGGTGAGACGCTCGTTCACCAGAGTGAACTACAATAGTTTTCGACGAAGCTCTAATATAATTCAAACACCGAACTAGCAACTGCAGCGGACGTCGCAAGTTCTTATAGTTTCCTGTCTTGCGCCATTCATTTCATATCATCACGAGGGCATTAACCAACCGGACAGCCCCACCTTCCTCATTAACGTTTCTGGCATACCAAATGCTTACCCTCGAATCATAGTCCATGATACATTGCCTGTGGCCGTCATCAGAAAAGGGGGGATCGTATCCAAGGCTTGTTTGAAGTTTTTCATTGGTCAATATTTTTACGTTTTAAGCCCAGCACACAACCAGATACTGTGGCGTTTATGTTTTTATTTTTTTTAAGGCGACATTATATAGCGAACCATTTGCTCCAAGTCAGACACTGCAGGCCTTGATGAGCGCCGAAAACTACTGCACAGATTATAGGAAACTGCCCAGAGGGCACTTGGAGAAATCACCCGAAAGTTGTGAGCTGCTTACTGGAGAGGATACTAACTTTTATGAAATTTGTATGGTCTTGAAAAATTATTGGCTTGTCCCTGTATGATCTTTGTTTTACCTGTTTAGCGTTTCCTCTAAAGCATTTCTGGCAACACTGCTTATAACCTACTAAGTACTTGAAACAACCATTACTAAAGTATGCAGAATTAATTTTAGTTTTTCTGTTCATTTTTTTTTCGTTTTTAATTGATAATTGTCGCAGATTGTTTGTGAAAATAAATAAATACAATCGATATTACTTTTGTGCTGTACTCGCGGATGTACTTCAAGCGAATAGTTCGATAACGTCGAAAGAGATAACGTTATGAATTAATTAAAATGCAGTAAATAATGTAAATGGACGTAAATAAGTGTATTTAAATATAGTAAATTGCTACATCATAGCAAATACTATTGATATTTTAAGTATTCAAACAACTGCATACACAAGCATACATAGATGCATACAAACAAACAAACATACATATGTATGTAGCTACGATATGCACATGAGTACTCGTATTCAGGTACACCTAATTTGAGAGCGCGTGCAATGCGGAAACGTGTACACACAAGTACGTCCCAGATAAGTGGCGCGAATAGGCAGAAAGATGGGTAAGGAAGGATATGGACGAACGTACTACTACGTATGGCATGCATTCCATTGTAGGTGAACGCGAAAGGTGCAACAGCAAGGGGCTGGAGGAGTTCAGCAGCGATTTGTCATCGATGGCAAACATCATTATCTCAGCAATTGAGTTGACATGACAAATACTCGTTAGTAAATATGTGAAATCAAAAAACAAATTGTTACAGATACATAACTATATACATACATATGTGCATATAAAGTTATCTGCGCATATAAATAAGTTCATACATACATACATACATACCTATAACTATATTATAGTTATATGCGGATGATCATCAACATACAAACTGATAAACAAATAAATAAACAAGTAGGTGCTTGTGCCATTGAATTGGAAAATTGCACACTGAAACAACAAATGATGCAAACACAAGCAAATGCATTTTAAATTCTTGAACCAACACAGATAAATAAATACATAGATATATATATATCTAAATATATGTGCTGTTAAATGTATGCATACGAGCAAATGCAAGCGAAAACAAATCAAAATTCGATTTTCTCGCGGCGCATTAAAGGGCAATCATCTTGGCGACAGTAGCGTTACAAGAACACTCAAACATATCAACTTCCCTTACATCATGCTGCTAAATATAGGCTGACACAATTGGAGTATTCATTTCAAAATCTAGAAAATAATATACAGTAGAAAAATTTCTCAGCATTTGACAGCCTTTGCCCTCAAAGAGAAAGTTATTCAAAAAAAAAAGTACTTACATGCACGCAAAACTTATAACAACTTGCAAGTTTTACGAACAGCTGTAGTGCGATTCACTAACATTAAACGATGCGACAATCGCTATTTTTGTCGACAAAATTTGTCGTTTGCAGTAACGATTGTGACATTCACTAACACTTAATTAACGACACTTATTAGCAGGCATTTCAAGGCGATAAAGAATGGTACCTGTGTCAAACTAAATATCAAAATTTACTTAAAAAAACACAAAGAAAAATAGAAAAAAAAAGTTGAATGCCTGTTGCCGAATATAAGTTTGAGCGCGTTTTTATTTTATTTGATTAAAGTGAATTTCGGACGCTCCTTGGTAGAGGAGTCTCAACCATGACTCCAATTAATATCCGGAATCACCTGCAAATAGTTTTGGGAATAGTTTTATATTAAAATATTTTTGTTTAGTAATTTTCAATTAATTAATGAAACTTACGAATCAAAAACAGGAGTACGTTCAGATGTATGAATCCTGTTGTGCTGCTTTTATATTTATTTTTTTTTATTTGGATCATTTATTTATACATTACAAATAAACTATATTTGTGTCTTCTTTTTACTTGAATCCTATATAAACGTTTGCTTTTACCGTTTGTGGTAGGCAAGGGAGTTGCCATAAGCCTTCATTGGTCAAATATAAGAACGATCGATAGGCTTCAATGGCAATTCTGAAGCTCCACTTGGCCCATTAGGAACTTATGCATTTCAAACAAAACATTAACACGATGTACTCTACGTCTTACGTTCATGGATATTACCCATTGTTCGCCTACGAGACGTTGATTGCAACCAGCATCACAAACCAACTATGACCTAGCAATATGAAATTAGCATCCCGGGGTAAACGTCAATCCACTGTTGCATGGACTTACTTCCTGCTCACCTCGTGATACTTCATACGTATGTCAAACATTCAGAAGATTGTGGAATTTAGCTTTTTTTCAATTGTATGCAAATAAAATAACGACTTTTTAATTTGTCGATTGAGTTAACATGCTACATATTTGTTGCCGTTTAGTTTTCAATAAACGACTAGCTAACGATAACAGCTGATCCGGCGATAGCGAATATCGTTAAAAAAAATGGCTGCTGAATATCGAGATCGTTAAAATATACGATAAGGTGAGTTTACCCAAAGAACGTAGAACCATAAGGAGGGGCAACACGTTACTTTTGCTTTTCTCGTTGATCAACAGGGTAGCGGCTACTTTTTCAACCAAATGCATAAATGATTGAATGAAAAGAGAAGGGGGTAACATGTTGTCCGTTTTTATAGTTCTACGTTCCTTGGATATTTATCCATGTTGTATCACAGCTCTAGACTAAAGCCCAAATTTTACATTCTGAATGGAACACGTTGCCTGCAGCTACGCCCAACATTTGAAAGAAATAATATTAAATAATAAATGAAAAAATGTCTAATGTTTGATAATAAGATTTCCCGATAACACTGACAGTGAAAGTTTCTTCAAATTTTTGAAAACCGACACCACATGATATCTGTTTTCTCCAAAGATAGTAAATATTTCTTAAGCGCCATTTCATTCCCATTTTTCTATCTTTTGATAATTGCTTTTTATCAATCCAGATATGTTTTTATTTTTAGTGAATCATAGTGAGTTGTCATATTGACTCAATATTTAAAATTTTTTTTTTTAATCTTATGAATAATTAGGATAGTGAAAGGAGTAGAAGTTTTCTCTACTTTACTACATATTTATCATAAAGCGATTTGATTCCGAACTTAAATCGATTTTTTGTATCTTACTTTGAAATTTCAACTTAATATTCTACTCATTAAGGCCCCCTCTTTATCTACGTTTTGTATTTTCGAATAGCACTCTCTCGTATCTTGAATTCGAAGATGACTAAATATGCAACTAAAGTAAAATATTACAATATGGCGCCAAACAAGGATATTTTCAAGAGTTTGGAAAAAAATTAGAAAAAAAATTATACTCAATTCACTAAACTGAACTGAAACAAATAAATGGTATCGACAAAATTATAGATTTATTCAAAAATCCAATATACTTAGTAAATCTTATTGAAAAAATGCGAAAGCCTCGCGGTACTACTTCGGTACTTCTGAACCAAATCTCATCTATCCCAAATTGTAAAGTACGAAATGGACTGAGAATTCAAGAATTAAACGCAAAAAAAAATGTGTGGCACATCTTAATGATACCAGAGTTGCGCTTCAAGTTCTTTATTCGGTATAATCTGATATATTTATACCACTCCGCAGCCGCAGGTTTTGTAAATATCCAATCAAATACCCATCACCATTGCTTTCGATAGTTGGAAGCAGAGTAGAATAATGCTAACCCATACGGAGGCAGTATAAAAAGAGTAATGTACAACAACATCATCCCATTCAAAAGCAAATATTTTAGCAACGCAAACTTTCCTCTCTCCAGTTTTTGTCACATTTGACACCCATTTCAAGACAACTTTAAGGATAAACAGGTAGACGGAAAAACAATATTTTCACTTTCCTATCTACAAGTAAGTAAGTAGGTATGTAGGTATGTATTCACAAATGAATAAACATTGAAAGTATATCAACAGCTAATCAGTCGTCGTTACATTTGTTTTGTTAGCAGTCTGTCTGCCTGTACGGTTAGGCAATGCCATAAATCACACACTTCGGAGAGTTTACGACCAGCTACTTATCGCACCTTTTGCACTGTGTCAATAATCGATTTTAAGGATATGCGACCACAATCAAATTGATGTATTTTAAATGTGTAAATAAATGATAGACAACTCTGGCATCTGAAATCAAACAACACACATTCATATATATTTATATAAATAGATCTGTGCATTAGGGTTATGGCATTTATTACTAGCTGCTTAGTTTTTTCTTGCTTGCGATGATAATGTGGTGATTTAACTTGTTTTAAACGAGTTGTTGACTAACTGTTGTTGTCTTTTTCCAATATCCTTTTCCTTATGCCTTGAGTTCACAAATTAATATTATCGTGTAGTCCGATGTTGTTTCTCTGTTATACTAGGCCCGTTTCTTCGTAACCGACTTGCAAAATAACGCTAAGTAGGATGACGAATTACATGTAAAGCAACAACACTAAATCGGAAAAATGTGCGAGTTGAGCCAGTTCGGTAAAATGAAAACCGACTTGAGATTTGGTGTTGGGAAGTGAAAAATTTTGCCATCACAGCTATTTTTCGTTTTTAAATAGCACTAAACAAACCTCATGTTTCATGAAAGAGGCTAACAGGGTTGCTTTTACAAGGAAAGGAAATTTTATAGCGATAAGGGGGGGGATTTTTTGTAAGTCGGTTACAATAAAACGAGCCCATTGTTAATAGAAGCCCGGACACACTATAACCTAAATTACTTATTTTCTTCCAAATTACTTCGCATATACCAAATGCGTCCACACTTGTCATTCCTAGTTTGTCTGGGCAACTAGGTAGCCACAAAGGTGAAAAATGTGAGAGAGTCGGATCATTTAAATCGAAAAAAACTGTTTGGGATTGGCTTAATCTCTTCCAAAGCTATTCAAAAAAATGTATGTAGAATATTAACCTCGATTTCACAGTTTGAACATAGGATGAAGTTGATAATTTTCAGTTTCATTGGCTTTCTGGGGTTCATATAGAGTAAAAAAGTATGCAAATTAACAAGGTATTTATATTCACTGTTACAGTTAAGAATTACGAACACTACTTTGCACGCCAATTGACGGTATCAGCGACACTTTCCACGTTCCACGGCAACATGGATTCCTGCGCTATTTTTCAGAATTTTTAAGTGATTCATCCATTGAAAAAAATCTTTCAAATATGCATTAAAATATACACTTTGTCTACAGTGTTTCTTGTTCTAAAAATAAAAATTAAAAAAAAAAGCGTTTTTTTGTGGCCTCTAAATGATCCGACTCATAAAGGGGTTAGGCCTCATTGAAAAAAGTGTTTTTATTAGCGAACATGCTTCCTTATAATCGCTAGACGGAAGGTATAAAATCATACACAATTTGATGGTTAAAGTTGTAGATTTTGTAAACAATATCATGTATAAATTTAGAAACTTTAAACACGGTTTTTAAAAACGATACAGGACATACATATGTATCTCCTTCAATCGATTCCTAAGATTCCTACACTCAAATGCCCGCAACACAATCCTCTTGAATAAATAATGTAAATAATGTAATGAAAAACATGGTCATATAATAGCGAATCTCAGCGATAGATTATATCCTTTGTAGTCGGACGGAGACCCAGAGCTAGGTATACCCGCCCTGCGAGTGGCAATATTTATATTATCATTTCAACTCTAAGTTTCAACGAAAAGTTCTAAAAAAAATTTCCGTCACGGTACTTACTTTCTCTGCAAAAAAATTTTAATTTGGGTATCGATTTCGGAGTAATCCCTTAATAAGTTTTTGTTTATAATCTACGATCACGAAAGAAAGCTTCTAGACCCACTAAAAATCAAGTAACAGTAGAGTGGA
The DNA here is from genome assembly GCA_951828415.1 of Anomoia purmunda. NCBI lineage: Eukaryota > Metazoa > Arthropoda > Insecta > Diptera > Tephritidae > Anomoia > Anomoia purmunda. The sequence continues at coordinate 24,457,370 of OX639996.1, read as the reverse complement.
ATGCTAATAAGTACTTACTTCAAAATGCACCGTTCAGTTAGATTATGGACGAACACATTTTCCGAGTATAATCGATAACATTTAGAGTCGACACTGATTATGTTCTTGATTTATGATAAAACTAGCTGATACCCACGTCTTTGTCTGCGTTGCTTACCACATTTCCATATACTGACTTCCATTTTACAGCTAAAAATGCAACTTTAATGCAATGTGCCATAGTAGCAGTAAAGATGAAGTCGACTCTAAAGTTAGTAGCAGTTTTTTGACATCATTTTCAATGGGATATCTGTCAAAAATAGCTGCAACTGACTTAAGGATTAAATCTATCTCGACTATGACTAGGATGAATTGTTTTTAATTGCACAAAGCTTATAAGTATTGGACAAAGTCGAATCATAATAAGCAGTTTCTGGAAATCTCAACTACAAAATGGACGGAATGGATTTTTATACATTTTTTTTTTTTTGTAAATATAGTATATGCATACTTATTTATGTTGTTATTGTCATCTACATACGTGTGACTATATGGGGATTTCTTATTACATCACCAGCACATTTTACTAATACCATTACGGATTTTCCATTACAGCGCCATCTAGCCGTAAAAGTACTTCTTATCGCTCTCACATTACATTTCTGAATTCATCAAAATCGGATGACAAATACATATTTTGTGTATAATTCGCATCTAACGCCAACTAGCGCATCTATTTATTCATAAAAATACTTCTTTTGCAACAGCTTCACACTAATATCATCACTGTCAGACCATAAATACCGATTTTCTGAATAACTCCATACTAGCGCCACCTAGCGGATCCAGTTTTCACAAAAGAATTTCTCGCCGTACGTTACGCGTTGCTAATTTTGCCAACTTCAGATTATAAATACAGATTTTCTGAATGACTCGTTTCTAGCGCCACCTAGCGCAATTATTTTTTGATTGCACCAGCACCTTTCTAATATCATCGATATCGTACCATAAATACGGATTTTTTGATTATCTCGACTCATGCGCCATCTAGTGGATTTAAATATAGCCTAGATATGTCCGTGGCACGGATCTAATGTATATACTGTTCAAGTTTGGTTGCAATCCCTTAATCGGTTTTTGAACCAACTTGTAACATAGAAAACGGTTACATTTTTATATATGTATTTATAATAAGAGTTTCCTGAATAATGTGACTCTAGAGCCACCTAGCGAATTCCTTTTTCGCAAAAAAACTTTCTAATTACATCAAAATTGGATTGAAAATACAGCATGCCACCTGCCTAGGGAATATACTGTCCAAATTTGATGGAAATCTGTTCATTAGTTTTTGAGCCAACTTGACACACAAAAAGCGACTAGACTTTTATATAAAGTATATATAAGTAGATACCTCATTCAGGGGCGGATCCAGAAACGATTCTTAGGGGGCGGAAATAATTTTATACCTCAAATCTGAAGTAAGTGTTATTCGGAATGATAGTCGGTGTGAAGTTCAATCGATTAGCAGAAAAATTGATACCTAATTGATAAAATGACTGACAGAAAAATAAAACCTTGTTGATCAAGAGACAAAATTCAAATTATACTTAAGTCAATACACGTTATAAAGAAAACATTTTATAAAGCAACTACATATACAATTACAATTTGCATTTAAGTGAAATTTTTATATGTCTTATTCCTGAATGATTCCAAAGCAAGTTTCTGAATTCGATTTATCTCAAATACAATATTTTTACGGTATACAAGTAATCTAACAGACTTCGAGCTCTTGGGGGGGTAGGGAATGCCCCCCATTTCCCCCTGCTGGATCCGCCCCTACCTCATTTCATCTTAATTTATCGACCAATTTTACAAAGCGAAATTAATTTTATTATTTAGTATTTTTATGGCTTTATACTGATTTTTGATCCTAACTAGACTGATTATTTCACTAAACTAAATGTGTACCCTACTACCAACACAACATTACTATATATGTACATATGTATGTATTAGTGTGGTAGGTTTTCAATATTTCAGCATATGAAATTTATTTATGCATTAATGTAATGATATACTTATACTACACTACGCTATGTTATTGCTGTTAAATTGGATATTTGTTTCATTTGAAAAAAAAAAAACATAATGATTTTATGCTAGTATTTAAATTTACATACTGGTATTTCACAAATCAAATAATTACTTACTGTAAACGATAAATTCATAGCTGTGCATGCAAAAAAGTCAGTAGATAATTGCTGACTGATAAAAGAGAGGTTAAATCAAATACAAATTAAAGCAAAAGGTAAATAATTATGTAAATCAGTATCAATTACAATTGCATAATTGTAACCACTTGATTTTAAAATTGTTTATCATAACAGTAATTTAAGTGCAATTATTCAATAAATAATGTTTCTTCCATCTTTGCACTTTGCCGCTAAAATCGAATGGGGATTAAAAGTGTTTGGATAGATAGTATATAAAGTATAATTCAGGAAAATTGTTTTTTTTTTTAATCTGGCATGCAATTCCAACTACAAATATTCTACATCGATACAATATTTTGTAACTTTCGTACGAAAACTGTTCATATCGGAAACACTTCGCTTCAGGAAATTTTTTACAACTTCGGCGGCCAAGGCGAGAGAAGAATTTTATATATAAATTATGAACTAATAAATGCAAATCAAGTTTTTAAAATTTTTAAAATTGGAAATGCAGCTGTAGAGCCCACTTAATTTAAATGCAATAAAGTGTAAGTTTCAATTGACTGAAAATTCATGTTGATTTTTTTTTAATTTGAGGAATAGTAGTATTGAACTGCGAAAAAGAAATGGCATCGGGGTTCGAAGTCCAGGCGAAAAGGGCTTTCTTAGTAGAATTAATCGAGCGAGTTTTTCAAAGCAATAAAACACACAAACCCACATCCACAACCCAATCAAAATAAACTTTCAAATTACAATACTGATTCGTTTTGAAAATGAAAAGGAACAGGGGTTCCATTTTTATCGAAATTGCATACTTTCTAAAAGCCGATGCTCATTAGCAGTTATTAAAGGCATTTATTTATAAAAAGTTGGAATTTTTTATACTCATATTCATATTTTTATACTCATATTCTTCACCCAAAATAATTTCGAGCGATAGTTATATGAAAGAAAATACTTACAAAACTGCATTCCCAAAATTTTTCTAAAAATTCTAATAAAAAATTTGAGTATATTTCTTTCAATTTATAGAATTTTATACAAGGTTTGAAACTTTATTTATATAGTCTCTGTTATAGAATGAGCTACATATACTTTTTTTAAAAAAATTATTGAAAAAAAAATTAAATAACTTAACATAATAAACGGTACTGTATTGAACATTTGTGCAATTTTTCGTAAAGTTTTTTTAACATTAAGGTAAATTGAACTATTGATAACATTACTCTCGTTAAGTTTTCATTGGATTTTACAAGATTGCGTATTTACGAAAAAAAATCTTAGAAAGATTTTTTAAAGATCCTCGTCGTCCTATTTTCACGTAGATTTATTTCACTTGTTTGTTGTTATCAATTTAATATAAGTAGTAGTATTATTATCTTGATGTCAAAATTAATTTGTAGAAAGCTCTATAAGAAAAGTATATCTGACTGTTTTAGGAAGATATTGACCTTTTTTTTAAATCTATTATACCACTAATGATGTTATAATTAAATTCTTGTCTGTTACTATTCATTTTCAAAACAAATCAGTAATGTAATTTGAAAGTTTATTTTGATTGGGTTGTGGATGTGGGTTTGTGTGTTTTATTGCTTTGAAAAACTCGCTCGGTGCCATTTCTTTTTCGCAGTTCAATACTTTATTCCTCTTCGTTTGCGTTAGGGGTCCCATTTTTATTGAAATTTGATTCTTTCTAAAAGCCGATGCTCATTAGCAGTTATTAAAGGTATTTATTTATAAAAAGTTGCTAATAAAAATCAATCAGTGACTTTTATTTATCAGTTCAACAAAATCCCTTAACTTTTATAAATAACGGTATTCAATGGTAAATAAGTAAACATTGAAAAATAATTGGAAATTTTTATACTCAACATGTGATTTGCCTAAAAAAGTAATTTTTCCAAATAACGCTTTCTTAAGTAACTGTAGTTTCCAGTACCGATTTCTGGGTTAAAAGTAAATTCCCGCCCTTATCATTCCGTCTATACATTTGATTGATAACTTGAGTTGAATACGAGAATTTCTCAGCGAAATCTAATAAACATGTTAACCTTGATTTGAGGTAAATCAGATTTGCAATTGGTCGAAATCGGGCAATAACCGCACCCATCTTACAAATTAAAAATGGTTTTTTTTTCACATATACTACACTCCACCATTATCTTAAAGTTCGATATCAAATCAGCCAATTAAATCAAAAATTAGCTAATGGACTAAGAAAAACTACATACTCATATAAATTACTTTATGGCCAAATTATGACCATTCGTTCAACAAAACAAAAGCGATAAACATTTGTGCTGTACTCGTATAATTAATTTATAATCTCGGTTTTTTTGACAGCTGGCCTAGAATAGTCGTTTTAAAGCAGATCATCGTCGGGCAATGGAAAATTTTCTGTCATAAAAAAACTGCTCACAAAACTACTCTGTTTTTTGGAGTCTTCTAAAACAGCAAACCCCTTAGTTTATGGTATACCACCAAGATGCACACCACAAATGGCAGGAGAAGTTCGGTCAAATATCGAGCTATACGATGAATGGAAATGCCAAATTATTAGAATGTGTTTGGAATAAGACGCCGCACCAAAAAGAGGTTTTTCCAAACAAATCATAAACTTATAAGCTAGGCAGATGACATCCTTAATGTGCATTAGCTCATGAATTATTCTCATACTAATGTGCATTAACTCGAAGTAAATAAACGAAACTCGCGAATATTCCCCGCAAATAAGCGTCATCATCTCCGTATTCGATGAAACTAAAGGTAAATGAGAGTTTACACTTCTCATAACAAAATCTCGAAAGGATTTTTAGCCTATAAATCCGGGTTTCTTATATACAGGAAAAAGCTGAATGTTTGGCCGAAATTTTCCTACAAGCTGTGGTGTTCATTTGATGTTTTAAAAAATATCAAACAAATTGAGGGGCCTACAGTTTTACACCGACTCCGAAAGGTAAATGATTTATGTGAGAAGTTTTTTGCGGCCAGGATTCGAACCCAGGACTTACCGAATGACGCGTGCACATTCTATACACTCGACTAAGGTGGCCGATATTACTAATGTTTGTTTTTTGTGGAATTCCTCTTGAAAGTTGTAGTGTCTTACTGTCGTTTGGGTCAAGAAATTTATTTTTCACATCTATTTTTACCTAAAACTGAATGGTTTTTATTTGCAAAATAGTATTTTCTTTTTACTGTTTTAAGCTCATAAATCCATTTTTCTATTTCACTGAGGGTATTCACGCCAAAGAGGTTATCTGGTTATACGGTTTTCAGCTTTTCGGTTTACAAAAACTAATTGAACAGAAAACATTACCTAAAACAGAAGTTTTTACTTTTTTGCGGTTAAATTTTTTAATGGAATCTGTAAAAGTTGCGATTTGTTGTTTTAAAGATCTCATAAACAGATAACCCGATAACCTGGACTGCGTGAATACCCCAATGGTAAAAGTTATACTAAGTGTGAATTCACACTGAGAATGAGGATGCTAGCAGAGATGATGTGAATTTTCAGACTCTAAAATTACCAAAAGTTTCAATATTTATTGTCATATCTTTGTACTTCCATAGCATTAGTTTTAGATAAAAATAAACAGCATTAAAACTATTCCTCTAAGGTGTAATGATGATTATGTAATGTTGATCAGTGTTCGTAGTGAACCTTATCAAAAATTTGGGTGCTCTACAACTCTTGTAGAACTTACTTATAAAAAAAAAGAAATTACTTATAAAATTATACTTTAATGTTTTTATCGATTGTGAGCGTGATGCCCGAGCACGAGCAACTCAATGCCCTTCCTCTCTTCTCGTCACTCTCGCTCCAGCCCGTAACGAGTTGCCGCAACAAAAATTGCCATGTATGAACGCCGTCTAATGTAAATTGTTGCTAATATTCAGCCAAATAAAAAATATTTTAAAAAGCAGTAAACCGATTTTCTTTCTACTAATAGTTTCAAAATGCCACTGGTGAGTTTCCGCTGCGGTAGTAAATACATACGTACGTATGAACGTATTTTGAGCCCAACTGTAGAACTCAACACTATATTGATATTAGAGTGAAGTTTACATGTTCATAATTCTTTATGCCATTGAAAAATCCATGCTTCTTTTTCGATTTTTATTTAAGAATTAAAATAATGATTAGAACGATTAAAAATCAGGAAAACAAAGAATTTATCGGGCTGCTTAACCCGCCATCTGTAGTGATACTTTTTGGTAACATGATCCGGCTCTTTAAATCCTCACATTTCAATTACCTGTTTTTTTTTTGTAATTATTTAACAAAAATTTAATTCACTCATATTTTAAATATAAAAAAACGCATTTATTATGTAGCAATACCAACTTATTCACATTTAAAGTAGATTTAAAAAAACGTCCATAAATCATGCAAAATCGTTCGGTGTTTTAGTGAACTACATAAAAACTTCAAAATTGTTAGATTTACATGCGTATTATAACATTCAAGCTGTTAAGTCCAAAGAGGTTTTAAAAACAAAGATAACGGGAAAAAGAAAATAAACACAAAAGTTAGGTGGCCAAACAAGGATATTTTTTATTCCGAGATCCAGGAAACTTGGTTGGCGGTGCAAATAGTTTTTTTGCAAGGGGTACATATTTTTTTATGTTTCCTCATTTCATTACTTCATTTCATAATTCTTCATCACTTTTGACAATTTAATCAACACCGAAATCCTACGAAGCATATCTTTTGACAACAAGTGCTACTTTGGGTGAGTAGGCAAATCAGCAGTAAAGCCCTCTCTCATCATGCTCGTGCTATTGTATGGCTTAGAAGCATGGGCACTGTCAACATCAGGTGAGATGCCGCACGTGATGGAACGATGATCTGTATGAGCCGATGTAGGCATAGTTCAGCAAATTAAGATTCAGCGTCAACGATGGCTAAATCCTGTTTTACGTATAGAAGAAAATGCTCCAAGAAGGAGGTGGCTGGTGGTTCAAAGAAGGAGGTAAGCCTTCTGGAAAGACCAGGTGGAGAAAGACTTGGCTTCACTTGGAGTCTCCAGTTCATGCCAGTTGAGAAACTGTTGGCAACTGGCGCGCAGTGTTGGAATTTGTCAAAACAGCGGTTATAGCACCAATTAAGAAAAAGATGAGCACCCTTAGCTCACGTAGCAATATTTTAATAATGCTTTGACAAGTAATATGAGTTTCAATTAAAGAAAATGCCAAAGACTTAATGAAGCACTTGCACTTTATATTCTGCCCCACATGCAAAGCGGCAAATATTATACAGGGTGGGCCAAAAGAAACCAAGGGGTGTAAGAGTTTAATAACTTTTTCGTTTATTAATTTTTTTATATTTTTTCTTTCAGATTATATAATATACAAAAGGGAAATTTGTTTACACTAAGTATGAAAAATGATGTCTCTTATATGACCACCGTTTTCAGCTTCGCACTGATGGGCTCTTTTTAGAGCATTTTCCATAACATCTTTCAAAACTTGTGGCTGTAGCGTTCGAATTTCTGCAACAATGTTTGCCTTGAGTTCAAGGATTGTCTCTGGCTTGTTCACATACACTCGCTCCTTCAAATCACCCCAAATAAAATAGTCGGCTGCTGTCAAATCTGGCGATCGCGCTGGCTAAATAATTTCCGAATTTCTGGAAATTATTCGCCCTCCAAAAATTTGACTTAAAAGTGCCATTGTGTCTCGGACAGTATGGGCAGTGGCTCCGTCCTGCTGAAACCACATACCAGGTCTGTTTTCAAGAGCAGGACGTAAAAAATTTTCTATCATAAACCGATACCGCTCTCCATTTACGGTTACAGCACTTCCATCTTCATTCTCGAAGAAGTAAGGCCCAATGACATATTCAGATGTGATCCCACACCATACTGTACACCTGATGGGGTGCAATTGGCGTTGATGAATGGCTCTTGGATTTTGAGAACCCCAGAACCTACAGTTCTGCTTATTAACAAAGCCATTCATAATCAAATTTTTAATAAAGTTGATTTCATTTCTGGCCAACTCTTGAAATTATATATTCTCCAAAATATAAATTCTCCAAGTGTTGTCTATATAATCTGAAAGAAAAAATAAAAAAAAATTAATAAACGAAAAAGTTATTAAACTTTTACACCCCTTGGTCTCTTTTGGCCCACCCTACCTAGAGGTTCGACAAGTCGTAGTTTGACTCATTTTGACTCCATCTATCGTCAGCTTGTTCATATACATACATCTTCTCTAAGTAGCACTTTGCAATTGGCAAACGGCATACCAATGCGTTCTTTATCCAGAAGAATCAGCTTGGTCGTACCTTGTCTTGCAAGTTCGTCTGCCATGCAGTTTCTCTCTGTGTCCCTGTGGCCAGGGACCCAAATAAGGTACAGTCTATTCTGCTTGGCCATCTCCTCTAGAGGTTAGACGTGAAGGAACTCAGAGCCTTGATTGGAGCCTGACTATCACTGAAGGTGAAAATATCTCTTCCTAGAATTTCGAACCCAAATTTCTACACCGCTTTCATAATAGCTGACACCTCAGCCTGGAAAACGTTGCAGTAGTCTGGTAACCTATAACAGATTTACAGGGGAGGGTTTCGCGAGAAGACGCCTCCTCCCATCTTACTGTCGAGTTTCGACCCTTCTGTATAGATGGCAATACTATCAGCTGGAATGTTAAACTCTTGGTTTCACTCCTCCCCACTAGGAATACTCGTTATAAAACTACTTTCGGAAATCGATTTCGAAACACAACTGTCCGTGTTGATCGGAATTAAGTGAAACTTGTTTAATATACAACAGTGACCCTGGGTTTCGGGATGCATTTGAGATGTTTCCCTTAATCGCAGAGCAGTCAGCGCTGCCATCTGTTGTCCGGTCAAATCCAACAGCAGGAGATCTAAGATTTAGTTTTAAGAATGCTATCATTATAGCCTGAATATGTTTGGTTTTACTAGTATTAAGGATGTTATGTGTTTCTAGTCTGTAAGATCCTAAGTATCATAGACTAAATAAATAAATAAAATAGCGTTCAGAGTATCGTTTGGCGTGGTTCTGAGTGCAGATCACACTAGATCTTTGTATCTTGGTGAGCAGCCTTAGGTTAGCATCTTTTCCTAATGCAGGCCACCATACGATCACTCCATATAGGGAACTAAGACCCTATTTCCTACCTATGGCTATCTTACAGGTATATACGGCTACGGAAACCTTTTCATAACATAGAACTAAATTCTCTTTCGAGTTCAACTTCTTATCTAAAATAATGCCTAGGAATTTGGCATTTGTAGAAAGTCTTAACCGGATGCCGTTTAGTTCCGGTGGAGTTACCGCAGGCATTTTATACCTTCTCGTGAAGAGTACAAGTTCCATCAGAATATAAATTTGATCCAAGAAATGGTATGTAAATTAAACACTTATGGTAATCCTTTGCCTCATCCGCAGAATTGTATCGGTTTATTTGGCGTCCAACTTCTCGAGAAACTTTAAAATTAACTCCAAACTTATGTGTCAGTTCTTGGGATAATTTAATGATTTTTTGAAAACTTTCTCTACCAAATATAACTGTCTGGAAATTATCTCTTGCCTACATAATTTCGGAGCAGTTTAAACACCCAAAACAATACTTTGGATCCACCAATGATATCTACATTCGACTTGCAACAAAATGAGATAAAATATACTATAATTATATTAAACGAGCTATTTGCAAAATGAAATACTTGTTTATAACAATGATAGTATTTCTTTTTTTGTTTTTTGTTTAATTTGTAATCTAGTAAGCTTGTAATCGATTTTTCGGTGACACTACGTCTGGTATGAGTAGTTTTACCTTGAAACCCACCGACTCACAATGCTTGCTGAGTCATTTATGAACACTTGCGTAGATATAACTTAATTGCTGTGAATGTTTATATTGCTCACAGTTATTTAACGGTAAATCTATCTATATGCTCGTAAGTAGGTGCTTACATTTAGGTAGAATTTTTTATAAGTTTTAATCAAAATACGATGACTACATATTGATTTAGTCATTTTCGATTTTAAGCAATTGTGACGGTAATAGTGGCTGACGTTAGTTTGAATCTACTCATATAAAGTTGGTAATACCGTAAATACATGCACAAACTGGGGAGGTACGGTATTCACTTCCCCATCCAGAGTTCAATCAGTGTAGCCATCACACAACCAAGGCCCACTCTATTGATTGTATCGAAAAATGCTACTGTATCTAATTACGTGAACAATTTTGTTTACAAAAATAATTTCAGCGAACAAAGTTTAAAGTACAGGTGCACAAATATTCTAGCAAGATTATTTTAGAATTTTTCACTACTCTTATCACCAAAATGCGCGGGCAATGATTATGAATATATTGCATCATATGAAATTTAAAAAAATTTATTGTACATTCTAAAATCGGTAATCACTTTTAAATTTATTATTATAAACGATTGCATTATGTTACGTTATTCCATATTATGGTGGTCCAAAAACTAAGGTCGTAATTTAAATGCTCTCACCCGAGACATAACTATTATAAGAGAAAATAACTGATATGTTAAGAAAAACTAGGTCGATCAATAATTAAGTGCTTGTGTACATATTTTCAATATTTTGTTGGAAATATAGTATACGCTTACAATCCGTTTTTCGTAAAAGTATTTCTCGTCGCAACCCATTATATGTTTCTAATTTCATCATAATCGGGTTATAAATAGAGATTTTCAGAATAACTCCCCTCTAGCGCCACCTAGAGGATACATTTGTCGTAAAAGTATTTCTTGTCGCAGCCCTATTATATGCTTCTAATTTCATCGAAATTGGATCATAAGGCAGATTTTCTAAATATATCGAGTTATGCGTCACCTAGCGAATTAAAAAATGTATGTCCGTGCCACGGTTCTAAGGAATATAGTGTCCAAATTTGGTTATAATCCGATAATCGGTTTTTGAGCCAAGTTGTAACAAAGAAAACGTATGCATATAGTTTTCGTGACCATTTCGGTCGTAGTTAGTATTTATATTCGTATTTCAAGCCTTAAACAATTTTTTCGCATTCACAACACTGCGGAACAAAATTTTGCGGTCGGAGATTCTTAGGTCGATTTAGGGTAATTTGGGGGCGCTGATTACGAAAATAATATCAGTTTTGTCGAATTGGCTTTAGTTTTTCAGATAAAGACTTTTAAATATTCACGAAAAAACCTAAATAAAAATATCAATATGGATTTAAATTATATTATTATTGCGCGCCTGTATAAAAATAATACAAAAATAAAAAAAATATATTCTTTTCATTAATTAATTTAAAAAAAATTACAAAAAACTTTTTTTGTAGGACCTCCTATGATGTCGTTGCTCAGGACAATCCTGTATTAAGTTCCAGCAGTAGTCTGCCATCATGTGGTCATCCCATCGACCTTGATATCTTTCTTCCATTAATTTTATGTCCTGGTGGAATCGTTCACCTTGTTCCTCACTGTAATCGCCTAGGTTGTCCGGGAATTTGTCCAAATTAATTTAATGCTCATTTTAGCTCCTAGTTTACGAAAATTGAGAAGCATATCAGCCACTAGTTTTGTATAGTCTGGTGATTTATGATTCCCCAAAAAATTTTTGACTACATGAACAAAGCTTAGCCAGTCTTCAGGTTCAATTTGTGACATATGGTTTAAGAATTCAGTGTATTTTAGAAGGGTACGAATTTGAGGGCCATCGAAGACTCCTGCTTTTAATTTTTCCATATTAAGGACTGGAAATTTTTGCACACATATTCGAAACAGTCACCTGTCTTATCAAAGGCTTTGATGAACTGTTTCATTAGCCCAAGCTTGATGTGAAATGGTGGAAGAATGATTTTTTCTCGGCTTATCAGTTGGTCATGAATCACATTTGCTGTTCCTACCTCCATACTTTCTCTCACCGGCCAGTCCTTTCTAATCCAATGTTCATTTCTGGCAGGGGTATTTATTTAGTATACCCACTTTGTTGGGCCAATAAAAAATTCACCATCTGCAAGTCCACGCACGCTGTGGTCCACGGAACTGGGTCATATAATTTTTTTAAATTAATTTCTTACGTTTTGTTTATCTCAAGGACTAGAGCCAATCCAGAAAAAGTAAAAACACAGTTCGTAAGCCTTCTACTAATGTTAATAAAAACTATTAACAAAATCATGACCGCAGGTTTTTTTTTAAATTTTTATTACGCAGTGTAATTATTCTGGGAAGACGTTTGTGATATAAGACTTAAAATAATAATTATCGATGATTTCAAATATGTATCTTGCAGATAGTTATCACAAAAAACTTATATAATATAAGTCTTGAAATAATAGTTATCGATGGCATCACAAATTTCTCTATCTCATAATTATGATCAAAAGATTTTTATTATTTCAGTCACCAAATAGTTGTATAGTAATTATCAGAACCCCTTTCTAATTCTAACGAAAATTTGGAAGGCTTTGTTAGAGCGCAGCCATAAAGTAGTTATGATGGACATCTGGCGGTCAGGATTGCTCTATATTGAAAAAAAAACGCGCCCTTATCTTTATCTTTGAATCAATTTGAATGAATTTGAATCAATCATTATTTTTTAGGGATCCCCCAAAACCCCATAAGAATTGTCAATATTCAAAAATGGTTAAAAAAAACATTTTATAATATTCTTTGAAGTCTCCATAAAAGAAATAGATGTTACCGATAGCAACATATACATGCTCAAGGATTTTATACCATTTCTATGAAATAATTATTTTCTCCCCATAGAAAATAGGTGGAAATTTTTTCCCGGTTTTATTAATATTTTTTAATTCAATTTAAAGTAGGTTATTTTTTGGCTACAGACTTTATTTTTTCCCAATGAACTTTGGACCACCTTATAGTATAAACATATGGTAATTTTCGGAATTTCCTTTCTTTTTATTAAAGCGCGCTGCACATTTTTAAACCCCGATTCGTACGATTTTAAATGTGCCCATTTGATTCTTTTTCTTTTTAACCCTGAAAGTTGCCGGAAACGACTATTTGACGCCGATTTTTAGATGTCACTTTATTTTTTTTACTATATATTCCTTTTTATACTTTATATATACTTTTTTTTGTAGAAATACTCACGAAGTTTGCCGTTGCCGGTCTTAAATTAAATTGCTGCATTGTTAACCTAACAAAGATACCCTTACATGCAGGATATCAAGAGCTACCTGGCCGGACTACAATAAGAAGAGGACCAGAGGTCTTCTTTGTAGGCCCAGGGCTGTCACCCACAAACTTATCGCAGTATACACGGGCCACTGGACTTTGGGCACGCATGCGGAAAAAATGGGCATTCCGCATAACCAATACTGCAGAAGCTGCAAAGATGTGGCTGAAAAGGAAACGGTCGAGCATCTCCTGTGCAAATGCCCGGCCCTGGCCCGCATTCGGCTAACATACTTGGGAAGTCCCTTCCTTGACAACCTAGGGCAGGTATCTAGGATCGAGACCTCCAACATAGTAGATTTCATTAACAACTCTGGTTGGTTGTAATGCACATCCTTCCATTACCAAGTAGGTTTTTCGAGTTTATGGCATCAAAACGGCAGTATTTTTTTGCTACTTGGGCGGCATGGGTCACAGCCATTTTACCTACCTACCTACCTAACCTAACAATATTCAATTTTAAAACACTAAGTACATATATATTTTTCTCATCTATGCCTATTATTTATATAAAATTCACTATATTGATAATGTTTATAACTACTTGGCTGCACCGATTTTAACCAATGATTTTCGAGAAACCATAGCGTGGCATACCAATTTTTTTGAAGAATATGAACATTAGGGACATCACTCCCCATACAAAAAAAAATTGAACTGTTTTTTCAATGGAATTATAAAATTCATTATATTTTTGATATCAAGCAATAATAATAGTAGTTCTGACAAATTATTTATACATTGTAAAAATACACCTTCCTAGCAAGTTTAACTCAATTACCTTACAACTGAGAAACTGGTTAACGTTCAAAGACGACGGCTTAATTGAATCAGCTCATTATTCTGATAATTTTGATATACAAGGGTCAATCTCTTCTTCTTGTACTTATAAACATCGGATCTAAGTTATAACTCCATTTCATCTATATGTGTGCGTCCACGTGAAAAGGGCCCACTTCGGCGGTATTGGAGTAATGCATATAGGCGTCTTCCTGGTTGATTTCCGAACATTTTGAGACAAATTAGACCATCCTAACTGAAGAATTGAGGGAAATATAGAACATTGAAGGTGAATAACCGAAAAATGACTAATTGAAAAAAATCAATTTGAAGTTGAAAGTTGTCCCTTGTGGGCCCCTCTTCTTTTTTTCAAAAAATAAAATTAATTACTTCTATTATACCTAGGAAGCTAAATTTGGTGTCATTCGACACGTAAATATATATAGTTTCATAATAAACCATAATAAAAAATTACGAAATTCGATCCATGTATCGAAAAATCTATATATCTCGGAAATTGGATGCGACAAAGTGGGCCCTTTTCACGTGGACGCACACATATTAAAGGTAGAAAAACTGTTTTTCTATAATTTTTTGAGATTGCGAGGTTTGAATCCGGGATGCTCTATGTATGTAAATATCATCTAATCTGAATTGGATTTTAGGAACTTGGCCTAAATAAGTATCAGATTCTAAAATTGGTGTTAACCGGATTCAAGCTGACGAATGTGTTATGCCATGAATTCAAAGTAAATTGGTAGAAAAATTCTGTGGTGATATATCTTTTTACTATGGTGAGAAAATTTAACATTTCTGCTGTTCCAATTCGTAACTTTTTACTGCTGGAAATTTTTGACAGTTCCTTTGATGCAGACAAAGACCAGTGAGTTTGCTGATTTTAATGAAATTCATGCACTTTGTATACGTTCTTGCAATACTAGAACAAAATACGTGGCAATACCATATTTTTCTTGGTTATGTTTGCTGTCAAATTATTCACTAGCCCAGAGGGCTCGGAAATTTTTATTCACCTCATAGTTGTCAAAAATTTACTTTCCAGACTATTTTTCTATCAATTGAAACCAGCCCTAAGCATCCTTTGATCTATGAAAATTATTAATTTTGTTAATTTAGAACATAAACAAAAGTTGTGGATGTGTTCATCAGCTGTTTTCGCAAGTTATATATGTAACTGCAATTTTATCAATGTCGTGAAGTCACGATGTGTGCTTTCAGCTCCAAGGTTGAGATAATGATATATGGAAAAACTTGGTTTATAAGCCTTTTTCTTCCATGTTCTGGTAATTGGAGGACTCATAATCCATTTCACACTTCAACGAAAACTTTATTTCCCCTATTTATCACTAGTTCTAGTTAAAATTCCTGTTATTTTTACTTATCGCCCTTAAACACATAATATTTGATAAGAATTACATATTTCTTATCCAGTTCCGTTCGTAGTTTTCCTGGTCAATAAATGAACAACTAGTTGTGAATAAAGAATTCCAGTACACTACAAAAATAATGTTTATAAAAATGTACATTTTTATACATACTTACACAACGAAAGAAAATAAAATACGTAATAAAAAACGACAGCTAACAATATTGTAATTGTGGCCAATAAATTTCAGAATTAAACAAATGATTGCATTTTAGATTTACAATACATAAGTAGCATATTGTATATACACAGTCCAATTCATAAGTCACGATTTTATGAAATTAAAAATAAATCATAATAATCGATCGGCAATAAATCGTTCAAAGGTGACATAAGTAATCGATCGCATTCCCAAACGTATAACACTGCAGCAATGACGGTAAATACCCAAACAGCGTATTGATCGTCAACAGTAGCCCTTAAAGAAGGTCTAATCAGACTGTGTGTTATTGGAAGATAAGAGACAATTTAATATTTAATTTGTGCAATTGCTTACTTACAGATTAATCGACGAAACGTTTACTCTAACCATAGCGCCCCAGCACCGTGCAGGAAAAGCCTGAATCTCGCAATTCAAATCTAAATCTAAGGATCAACGGAAATGTAACTCGATTTCTACATAAGTCTAGGTTAAGTTTAGACTAGACCTTTAGTATGTTAGTCCAAGTATTTAGAGTCGAAATTTAAATCAAATTAGAGAATTATTATTCAAATTTGTATCGTTCTAATAACTACTTTTCAGATATGTAAGTACCAAAATTTGGTTTTAGCTCACATATTGCATATTTTTAATTCATTCATTCATTCATTCATGCACCAATAACAAATATTTTTTACGACCGCATACTAATAACCAAAACTGCCGAGATTTGTCAATGTCATATAATATATACCAATCCAGATACATAACTCTCGTTGGATTTGCTAAAGTTAGCTGGAATTTTTTTATGGCCACTGAAGTTTTCATTCCCCGTCAGAAAAGTGGAAAAATTGTGTAAATAGGTAAATAAAAGGCTCTTACTCTTCAAAACAAAAATTTGGAAAGTAGTTAGAGTATTAAAATATCAAGAGGGTTATTCTTTGAAAAGTTTTGCTAAGACTCTTCTCCGAGAAATCCGAAATAGGCATCAACTCAGAATTAAAAACATAAAAATTTAACACAACAATTATTTAGGGTTCAATTTTTAAGTTTTTGGCAATCTGTCGTAAATAAATAAAAAATTAATTTATCAAACAAATTTTTTTGATAAAATACATACGAAAATATTTGAAACGAATCGCTTTTTTCGACAATAATGGCGATGGCATCGAATGCGTAGGCTCCAACTCCTTCAACAGAGCTTCGGCAAAGGGAAGCGATCACTTCCACGATATTAGAAACCAAGTACACCAAGCATTTCGTTGTTTTACTAGAACCCCCAAAAATATTTTGATTTTAAATTTCATTCATGAATGGCGGGGATCAAATTCTTGCAAATCTAAAAAGAAGTCGGATGAGGAAATGTGGTGATCTAGGAAATAGCAAATAAAAAGTTTGCGCTAAACTCAAAATTGTTTTAGGAGGGATAGGGAGTTGCTAAATTCCAATGCGGCATTCCAACAGGCCTTGAACCTAGCTGTGTCTCTGAAGACAACTGCAATATTTAAACCAACGAATCTAAAACGTTACTGACATACTAAATTTGCTTAAATTTTTTAAAAGTTGGTAACCATATTCAAAGGGATGTATGTGTCATCAAAATTTTATTAAGCCCAGTTCGTTTGATATCCATGTCGCATATCTCTTAACCGTACTATTTATTCAAGTCTACTCCTATAGGGTAGAGCACCTGTCAAATTCTTTCGATATTAGCCTAAAATATGGTTCCAAGCATTTTCCTCCTATTCCTATATATTGTGATTAAAATAACAAGACCGCTTCTTTTATTATAATTTCGTGAACTTTGGTCCGATGTTTGTAAGTATAAGAAGAAGAAGAAATGGACCCATATCCAAGTATACTCAAATGATCAGAACCACGAGCTGATTCGATTTAGCCATGTCCGTCTGTCTGTCCGAATGTCTGTTTGAGCGTAAACTAGCCCCTCAGTTTTAGAGATATCTAAATAAAACTTGGTAGGCGGATATATTTCTATAATGTATTAATCATTATCGGATTACTATAACTTATAGTTTCGATCAATTGATTATGCAGATATGAGATTTTGCGTTATATCTCCTTCACTAAAGTAGCTAAGTACATGAAATTCAGAACTCCTTTCATTTATAATTAAAATAACTTATGGCTCCCATACAACTGGTTGTTCAAATATGAGGTTCGGCGTTATAACTCCTGAATTAAAGTAGATGATGATTTCAAATTTGCCACCACTCTTCCTTATAATTAATTGAAAATCATCAAGATTGGACTACTATAACTTAGAGCTTCCATACAACTGATTATTCAGATATGAGGGTTTGCGTAGTATAACTTCTACACCAAGGTAGCTATGAACAAGAAATTTGGCACTCGTTTCACTATTAAATAAAAAAAAGTGTAAAAAGAAAATCATCAGGATCGAATTTCTAAACTTATGGCTCCCATACAACTGATTGTTCAGATATAAGGTTTTGCTTTAAAACTCCTATATTTAGACAGTAAAAGTGAAATTGTGTAGGCCATTCATCTATCAAATCTCACCAGACCTACTGAGAAAATCAGGCAAATTTTCCAATTCTTAATTTCGCCAAGAAAAAAATTAGCTTACCTAATCAGCCTATCCACTTAACTTAACTTAGCATGAATAGCATTTAATATCAATTTCTGGTATAGATGATTTCAATACACTGTCGCTCCAATTTGTGGTAAGCGTATTTGTGCGTTTTTGTGATTTTACATTTGTTTGTCAAAAGAGAAGATACGTGGAACAATAATGGCTATTCTAAGTTCATTAAAAATGTTCAGAAGGTATGAATTTTCCTACTGGGAATATTACGTTTTTACCACATCGTCACTGTCGTCAAACTCTCTTGGCTGTTAATGTCTACAGACGATTGGATAAGGTAGGAGCATTTACTGCCGTCACCTTTACCTCAACTCGCAGATCAACAATATATATATATATACTTTACATACATACATATATGTATATTCGGACTCACTTCTTTTTGACGGTTATTATGATGGATTAATTTTCAATTATGGCATTTATATAGTGTGCTGATAACGATAGCAGTTAAAGTAGCGCATTCTGGCTTCTGTGCCTCTTAGATTACACGGATTGACTTTAAATATTGAATTACCTCGCGTATGCTGAGTAAGCATTCATTCAATACTCCTACCACACTAAGGAGCTATTGGTAGCCTTATCGGTTATAATCGTCAGTTTCTGTGCAATATCGTCAACAATCAAATTTCAATTAGTTTACTACGTTCATTGGATTCTCAAGTGCCAGGTGTGGTTGTTTCGTTGATTGATAATTAGTTAGTCGGTAGGTAGCTGGGGAGGGAGGGAAGTAGTAGTAGGGTGGCTGGTGGGTTGGATGATATGGCAGTTAATATTGTTCGTTGGTTATTATTGTGTATGTCTTGGTTTAATTTGTTGAAAATTCCTAAATTAAAACTTGAAAATTATAACAGCTATATTAATTATAAATCAAGCGCAAATTGCGCTTTAAACGATACTGTCACGAGTAACCAATCTTATCGCTAGCGATTTAATTTATATAATGGTGGTGTTTTTATAATTAAAAATAAGTAAATTTTTGTTGGACGTGAGGAACATACTATATAGATGGAGTGTTAATAGAAATATCAATTCAAGGCGCAATTAAATTTCAAAATTCCATTTAAATTATGGTAAAAAGGGGTTCTGCTACTCATCGTGTACTTTATTTGTTTGTATTAATCGCTGGGTGTTAAGGTTAAATTAGGTTAGAATGGCGGTGAAAGAACTCAACGCCCAATTAGCAACTGAGATGCCTTTGAACATGGCGGTTAAAACCAACTACTGCAGTTGATAATGCTTATAATAATGTTGAGGCTATATTTGGACAAAGAGGATGGTTCCGTGTGTAGAAATCCACGCAAGTAGGGAAGTGGCCACCCGGGAGTGGCTAGAGCGATTCTTCTCGCATGCTGTACAAGCAGGTAACGACTTCCGAGTTATTTCATCCAAGTGCCTTCAGGGTAGCTCCCGAACATCCGTTTGCACTTTGTACTCTACGTTATTTGGTTGTAAGTTGGGTAACAAGAGGGCAATTATTCCTTCAAAATTGAAGCTTACGAAAAGGGATAGCCATATCACTGAGAAGTAGAGGTAATCGGTGTAGAGTGTGCGCGCTTCATTCGATTCGGGTTCGAATCTTGGCCAGGACAAGTAACATCAAAAATTATAGCAAACGTTTTTTCTAATAGCGGTCGCCTCTAGGCAGGCAATGGCAGATCTCCGAGGCAGATTTCTGCCATGAAAAAACCTTCTCACAGATATAATTTGCTGTTCGGAGTCGAATTGATTATCATCCCCACATCTTCGAAGAAATCTTTTACAAAAATTTGCTAGAGTCTAAAAATCTTGAGATAATAATTCGTGAATTATTTGAATATGGTGCGCATGATGATTATTCGGGGCTATCAACGAATTCATCGTAGTACGAAAGTAGCATATATTTTGTATGTATTCTTTTCTAAGGTCTCTTTTGCAGCTCATTCTGTGTACGTTTTAAGTAGATGAAAATTGCCATTGTTGTTTAATAAATTTTTTGCTGCCATTTTATTCCATATATGTATATACACTTACAAACTATGCACACAATGACAGTTAGAATCGATGATAAATACAACAAACACATAGTTTTGACAGCAAGCGACTTCACTCAGTTGCTTTCTCAACACCACCTTTTTTTATAAATTCGCCTTGAAAGAAAACTCACAAAATTTTAATTATAGTTTGTATGTTTTTTTTTTTAACTTTATTAGTTTTTTAAAATTTTTTTAACAACTTTTGTATCAAATGGATGATTTATTTATTGTTTGCAGTGTAAAGTTCTAATTTAAAGTAATAAAAATATCGTAAGTGAAAAACTATTTTCAATATTTTCAATTAAAATAGGACAAGGATTCCTAGTTACTTTACAGTAACACAAAATGCTAACTTTTGCAAAGTGAAATTCGACACCCCTTCTAAATCTTACATGTCACAGCTCGCGTGAAAACATCTGCGAGCTGATCCCAAGTTTCGATGGATTTCAATTGAATTCTTCTGCTTTCAATATTGTCTCTTATGAAATGATCTTTTTGATGTCTATACACTTTGATCTTTTTTAATTATTTTCTTCAAATAGAATAGCAGGTTCATTTAATTGATACTAATCATCGAGTAATCCTCCGATCCAAATATTCTGCTGCACATGAAGAAGTTGATACTGTGGTTTAATTTTTTTGAAGGCCATGATATAGTTGTTTTTATATTACACGATTCTTGAAAATGTTGCTCAGGTGGCTTTTGCTGAAATCAATCTATATATATCCAACAACAAACCAAGTATCAGCATTTTATACATGATGATACCCGAAATCTCCCTATACGAGATTTCCGAAGAACCTGAATCTTCTCTATAAGTTAACTGAATATTTTTCTTCATTAGACTTTTCACTAGATCACACTCCGACACGTTCCGGTTTTCTCCAAAACCTTTTCGATATTTGCTTATTGAGATAATTGCCAACCAGTTGTAGGGCTTTCAATATTTATACCCTGTTGGCCACAATCTGGTATCTCTCTCTCTCTTTCTTGCTCGTGAGTTCTTATAATTAAAATTGGATCTTCCCCAGGAACTATCTTTTTAAACGGAAAACAGCGTTCATCCAATTTCACACCCCTTCTCTTTCTTTGACAATATCCAGTAATCTGTACCCGTTTCGAAGGTTACCGAGCATAACCGCCTTTTGACTTGTTTGAATAGAGAGTCTTTCTTTTTTTATTTGATATCCAGACATAGTGCTGTTGAACCGCTCTGTCGCTCCATTTTGTTGTGGATATTACGGCATTATACATTCAACCTCGATCCCTTTTTTGTACCATCGCTGTTGCTCATATGAACAATACGCATGGCCCTGAATCAGAGTTAACTTTGATACGGATTTGTCAAACATTGCTGTTAGCATCGCTTCGTATTCTTTAAATACTTGAGACTTATCATCGCAAAAAGCGAATAGTCATCTATAAACGACACGAAGTACTTAGAGACATCGTTACCAATCGGTCGACAAACATCAGAATGTATTCTCTCCAATATTATTTTAGGTGTTTCACGAGTACCATCAAAAGGGTCTCTACACTGCTTCACTTGAAAGCATGGATAGCAAAATTTTACATTACCTTATTTCACTTTTATTTTCATTTTTTGTGCCACAACTCAATATCATTTTTTTTCATACGCTGAGGGTTTCTTAACACTAACTTCAAATTCATATAAACTTCCATTTAGATTCGCTGTTGCAATTAAAAGACCATCCGTTTAAATAACAGCAACATTCTTTCCAAACTTGATTTCAAGACCAGCGCTTGTAAGTTTTCGTACGGACAGATTATCATGTAGCTCAGGTAAATACGAAACATGCGTTAAAGTAGTGTAAATACCTTTATTACTTCTACTATGGATTTCTCCACAGTTTCTGGCTACCATCGCGTCGTTGTCCTTTGCCACGTTTATTATTGTAGGTAGATTTAAGCTATGAATCTTATCAAAAAAATTAATTATTATTTACCAAATGGTCGCTAGCTCTTGAATCAGGTTTAAAACTCAATTTTTTTTCTTGTTTCTTTTTGAAAAATTTGTCAACCATAAAACAAATATTTTGGTCACCACTATTGCCTTTTAAATTTCCATTCTGTTTGCATTCTCTTGACGACAATCTTTAGCGTTGTGTACGCACTTTTGAGCGCGGAAACATTTCCCTTGGAGCTTGACGTGTTTCTTGAAATACTTGAAATTTCTGTTTACTAGAAAATCAGAGCATTCTTCAATACCCCATGTTATCTAGTTTTGTCTCTTCTAGATTATCATCTATATTTTGAAGAGCAGCAACAATGACCAGGCGGCCGACGTAGCCGAGTGTGTAGCGTATGCGAGCTTCATTCGGTGGGTCCCGCATTCATATCCTGGCAGGGGCAAGTAACATCAAAAATTATAGAAAAAGTTGTCTAACAGCGGTCGCCCCTCGGCAGGCAATGGCAAATCTCCGTGTGTATTTCTACTATGAAAAAAACTTCTCACAAAAAAAAACATTCGCCGTTCGGAGTCGGCGTAAAACTGCAGGTCCCTCAATTTATGTTACAACATCAAGAAGCACACCACAAATTATAGGAGAAGCTCAGCCAAAATCGCTTAAGCGGTTAGTAAGTAAGTAAGTAGCAATGACCCTCTTTCTCCAGTAGGGTGGGAAATAATTGAGCTAATTTTAGCTATCGAACCAATCTTTCAAAAGTTGCAAATGTGCATACGTAGCGTTGTGTGTGAGTTGCTTACCTACCAAGAGCTTCCTTATCGCAGACTTCTTTTCAATAAAAACCGTAGAGGCTACTCCACATTGTCTTTGCGAACTTCTTTTCCCTTATAACGCAACCAGTCGGTGCATTGCTTTTTTATCCTTTTTAAGAAATTCAGCCTCTCCAAATGGTGGATCGTCCATTAAAACCTCCCACAAATTAAGAGAGTCCGAGTGAGTTTTAACTCAGAACTGTCAATTGTCAACTTCAGTTCCCCGGAATTGAGGAACTTCATTTTAATTGTCTTTTCCGTCGTCCATAACCTAAAGGTTTGTATAAAATGGAAAATATTTGTTTGTTATTAGCCAAAAATGATAAAATACCCGATTGCACCTTACCGCGGCAAAATGACAGAGCTGGTCATTTGTAAACAAATTTACAGTGGAAAGAAGAATGATTAACTTCCAATATTTCAATGAGAAACGTATCTTGATTGTGCGAAAGTGTAAGAAGATGATTTAAAGACAGAGATTTAATAAATAAATCTCAAAAATACTAAAAAAAACAGTAGCTCTTTGCCCGTTTTCTAAAAGAAATTTATTGGCTAGTTGCAACTGAGAATTGTCAAAATCGGCACAACTAAAGTATCCGTAGCTCTAAAGGTATCAACTTCTGCATACAGTACACCTTGGTTATTAGCAGTTTTAAGTTCTGATTTGAAGTAAGAAAAATACAGTAAGTGCAAAAAATATTTTCAGTTACAATAGGACAACGACTGCTGGGGTTTTTAAAGCAACACAAAGGTTTAGCTTGTGCAAAATGAAACTCAACAGTTTTGAAGTTTAATTTATGTATATGGTTTAGTTTGCATAATGAACTATACTCATAAAAAAAAATTTATGTGACATAAGTTGCCATTTAATTTCGGCACACCCTGTATATAACAAATTATACGCAATAAATCAATATCTAACTAGATATTTTTCTTCTAGATAACCATTTCCCATCAGCCATTTAAAGCTTTTTAACTCAATATCTTAACATCAATTTAGCTATTTAAAAACAAACCAAAAAATTACTTACAAAAATGTGTTTACATACCTAAGAGCATTAAATTTAAATTGCACTAAAACAACAAAAGTCGTTGAGATCTGTGAAATTGTATGTTATGTAGTATGTTTGTATGTAGGTACACACAAACCGAAATCATTTAGCAAAATCAACACAATAAACAATATTAATCTTCATTAAAATGGAATTTCATTGAATTTACTATTGAACCACGTCTTTATGGCGCCAAGTTACTTACCTACTTACGCTTGCATTTACTCGCGCCAATAATTTGCTTTGCTGTTTACACAAAAATTCCAAAAGCTGCCTGTTCACAAAGTTTGTGGATACCATAAAATATTTGTTCCTCTTCGCCAATTTGTGTTTAATTTTTTTTTTTTTTTTTTTATTTCTACTTCACTTGGCAATAATTTGAAAAAAAAAAATATTAAAAAAATGAGGAATTTCATTATTTTGAATATTTTATTGAAATGTTATTTATCTGCTATGCAATTTACTGGCAATGCTGTTGAGTGATTGGGCTGCTGAGGGCATTTGGTACTCCACGCAAATGACGCCGCCCACTTAAACTCAATACACACTCAATGTGGCAGTCCACAAGGCAAATAGTCATAAAGAGACATAAGCTATGGGTATTCTACCACCATCTTCTCGAAAACCACTAACAGTTAAACATTCGCGGCATTAAGTACACTAACTCCACTGTCACAGCTTGTATTACGAGTACTCGTACTAAGGAAGCAGCTCTATAAATGTCGTGTAAACATTTTAACGCAATTTGTAGGGTTGGTTGTGCTGGTTGTGCGTTGGTTCGTAGGCAAGTATTCTACACCTTTTTGGCGAAGTTAAATTTTAAGTCCCTATCGTATTTACAATACCACACCATCACAAGCGAAAACACTAATGGGTAAACAAAAGATTTTCTTACTCACAGCTGTACGAGTAGTACTTTAACTACTGCTGCTCTTACGTCTTTGTTTTTTTGTATTTGATGGTAGAGAGTTACTAAACACAAATACCGCTAAGTAGTTGGAATTTTGTATACACAACCGTGGTTTATGGTATATACATATTTGTAATATTTTCTGGTATTTAGGTGCGTTTTTGCATTAAACCCGCGCTCGAAGTCTCTTGGGCCATCGGTAAATAAGCGCTACTTTTACTGAGCCAAAAAAATTCTCTCGCCTGTTCCGCATTTCTGCGTGAACGATGGCTCCGCGTGTAGAGGTCCCCGCGAATGGGGAAAGTCTCTGATTGCCATTTACCTCACCTCATTCACCATTCATATCCTAGTGAGGTCACGCCGACCTATTTGGCATAAGAGCTCCCCAGAGTCTTCAGCGTCTGTTCACCTATAGGTGGAAAACCTTAACCATAGAATTTTGCGGTATACTACTGCTGACATGTAAAGCAGTGCATGTTCGGTGTTGGATTTGTGGTTTGAAAGAGGCTTTATCACCAAGTACTATCGGTCACTTCGGTAGACGAGCATCTCGCCACGATTCGCATCAAATTGAGGTTCTTCAACAGCACGGTGATTTTTTCCCACGCCTATAGCGAAGAGAAGGACAACGCGATCAAAGGACACTACTATGAGCCCCTCTGCAGCACTTATGACCACTGCCCTCGTTACAATATCAAAATCGTACTTGATGACTTCAATGCCAAGGTTTGTATGGAAGAAATCTATGGTCACATTATCGGAAAATTCAGTCTCCACGACAAACCCTCCACTAACGTACTGAGGCTGATCGACTTTGCACCGGACCAAAAAATAGCAGTCTGTAGCAGCGGGTTTCAGCACAAGTGGATCCACTAAGCCAAGTGGTTGTTTTCAGATATAAAAACAAACGATCATACTGCGATAGACGGAAGGTATGTTTCGAGTGTATTATTTAGACGTACGCACACTCCGAGAACCGAGCGTCAACTCGGATTATTATCTTGTCGCAGCCAAGATGTGCAAACGCATCTGTGCAGCAATGAATGTGCGTCTAAATCTTCAAGGAAAACTCGACTTTGGAAAGCTGCAATCGCAACAAACAGCTACTAACTTCACTACTCGACTCTCACTTCTGCTCACTAAGAACACTTCCCAGCAAGCATTTCTCTCTCACTATGTACCGCCGCTTAAGAACTTATTAGCTTTCAACGACCCCAATCCACAAGAAGGGTGCTCGTGCGAATTCCGCCAACTACCGCAGGTTCTATCCAGCGTATTATGCGATGAACTGATGGCACCTTTAAGTGTGACTTTAGATCTGGTACGTTTACCAATCTTAAAAAGATCCCAGTAACCCCATTTCTTTGTCGACTTCAAATCCACTTTCGACAGCACGAGAAGAAAGCGCCTACAAGCCGTGATTTCAAAATTTGATACCTCTGCAAAACTAATACGGCTTTGTAAAATGACGTTAAGCAACACTACCAGCTTTGTCAGAATTGTAAAGGATCTCTCCAAACCGTTTGATACCAAACGAGGTTTCAGGCAGGCTTATGTTGGGTAAGCAAATGGCCAGCAATAGCCTCTCGATGAACCAAAACCACGCTCTATAAGTCTAAATAGCGAGGATGGTACAACAAATTAAGATTCAGTGGCTTGGTCATCTTGTACGAGTGGAAGAAAATGTTCCACCCTTGTAAATATTGAACGCGGTACTCGCTGCTGTAGGCAGAGGAAGTTGACGACCTCCTCTACGTTAGAAAGAACAGGAGGAGAATAACTTGGCTTGACTTGGAGTCTCTAGCTTGACTTGGAGTATCTAGAGGAGGACCTCCTCTACGTTAGAAAGAACAGGAGGAGAATAACTTCGCTTTACTTGGAGTCTCTAGCTTGAGCCAGTTAGCAAAGTGGGATATCGACTGGCTCACTATATGGAATTGGCCGTTATAGCGCCAATAAGATTATAGCGGCTGAACTGGAATCATTGCATAGGCTGAGGACTCACTTAGGCCTATTTGGGTCCGTTGTGATAAGTATAGCGCCAATAAAGAAGAAGAAGAGATATGGCTGATTGGTTTGCTAGACATTTTGAAGCTCAAATTAAGCCTCTGAGAATAAAAAAAAACTAACATTTCCCTTTTTTTTATAAAGTGTCAACTATAGTTTTTAGAAATTGTATACATAAATACTCGTACATATATATATACATATATATATGTATATGTATATATACTTATGTACTAATGTTTGTGCTTCAGTGCTGATGACCACACCGGCAAAGATCAAACCAACAATACCGTTTCCCATGTCAATAAAATGATATTTACATATCTCTGCGTATAAGTGGCGGCTTCAAAGGCAATGTATGGCTTGACTCTGTGTCATCACCATTATCGCATTTCGTTTTCGGCGACTGTGCGACTCCTGTCATAGTTTACTTTAAACGGTAGCTTAACAGTTGCTAATGGCACAATTAAGCGATGCTTATTTGCATAAATGAGGTGAAATTTGATTTTTGTTTGTATTTCGGATTTTAAAATGATTTACAAACATTTATTTTGAAAATGCTTATAATTATTTAATGCTTAAATTGTCTGGTGCAAGCGAACCCTGTAGGGAAAATTGTGATACAATACCACTAACACTACTTGGTTAATTGTCAATGGTTTATTGACGAAAAAGTTATGGCATTAGATATCATCTGTCGAATTTAATACCATTTTAGTTAAGAGCTGATGGGTATTCGGCATGGCTTTCCATGCGTTAAGAGCTAGGTATGGCGAGTCAGAAGAAGAGAAGAAATTTATGTGAGCTTGTTTCTTGTGTACTAGCTCATCATCTGTTTGATATTATTTTGCCTTTTTCCCGAGGTCCAACAAAGCGATAACCAACGGCGTACGGCCTCCAATTCCGGATATTCAGCTATGAGCAGTGCTTATTACTGCATCACTGTTGCGCTTTACAAATTTGTTTCCAATCGCAGGAATATATAAAAATCTTATGTTTCCACCTTCACTGCTAGGGAGAAACGATATAAGTAACTATTTATAAGTGCATATTGGATACTTTCCGTTCGAAAATAAACAATTTTGATATCGATACCAATGAAGTAGATATCGCATTAAAAACTCGTATCGAAACATCAGAAAAATACAAATGTATTTCAGCAAAGGCCAAATGTATTTCAGAAAAACAAAATTTTTTGAATATTTTTGGCTAAGCAAACCTTTTCATATGTCTGTTTTAATTTCTATATAGATTTAGTAACCGTTATGTTCTATCATCATAAGCCATCCCATTCGGTGGTATCCAATCAGGAACTTGCAAATGGCCGAGCCGTTTCCCAGGCATGTCAAGGGACAACTCCGTAAACTCAAGTACGAGATCTAGTCGTCTACCAGTCAACCACTGGATACGATGACGTATAGACAGGGTCTGAACAGCATTCACCAAGACTCAATTACAACCTTTATGAACTCTCGCCCTTTACAACAACAACAACAACAACCAATGGAATATTTTATTGTGGTCAGTCTGCGACAATATAAATCCCTACTCTAGATCATGAAGGAATTTTTTTTTTTCATTAACGCGTCACAAGAAGCTCATAGACTAATCAGTCATAAGCTGTGTCGCCTCGTTTTCTGCTGCTTCTTGGTATCGCTTTACATTTGTGTGTATGTAGTGTGGTTTTTATCGATTTAAGACTGCAAACTCGTGTTTATATAACACAGCAAAAATCGTTTAAAAATCCAAAGGCTCTTCAAAACAATATTCACATTCACAAGATAATTTACGAGTGAAACCTTTGGAAAACCATACGATTTAATTTATAACTAATTGTCATATGACCACAATTAAGCACATAATTTAGTTAAGGTACTTAAGTACCAGTTTAGATAGCACATATGCTTTGTAATCAATTTTAGAAATTAGCTATATTAATGCGGTTGCAATCATCATAATGTAGTCAAAAATGAAAAATTCACTTATAGCCAATGTGCACAATTCAATGCCTCAAGTGCAGTTAGTGCTGTGTCGACGGGCAGGGGAGGGGAGACTGAAGCGGATTTTGTTGGCGCGCCAAGTGTTAAGTATTGCTTCCTTGATAGCGCTATTTAACTATTCATGCTCATATAATTTCTAAGTATATTATAATTAAAGCTTCCGCGACTATAGTAAGTAGTAATTGAATAATAACTGTGCTTAAATATATTTATAATTGGCGGCAACGCTCGCCTACATATTGGTAAATTGTTTATGAGACTTTAGTTTTAATAGCACCCACATCAATGCTCGCAACGATAAAATATTGTAAAAACAAAACTATTGTATGTGTGTAAGTATAATACATATTATATTGCACTGTACGTAATACTCAACTATTTATTTATTTAAAAAATAAATATAAAAAACTTCACCGTCCTACCTACCAGCGACAAACCTACCAGTTAAATAAACCTCTACCAACCAATGATAAGCTTAGTTTAGAGGTAATATTTATAGGTATGTCAATATTTGAAATCAGTTTAGCCACCCGCAATAAAATTACGCATTTATTTGTCATATTTATCGAACTGGCCACATACTAGCACCGTAGTTCGATTCTATGCAGGTAGTATCCATGTGCTCGTAGTATGTAATACACAAAGTATATCAAAGTATCAAATAGTTTAACTATTAATGTTATTTTATTGACGATTTTTCTGTGTATTTGTATATTGTTTTTTGAATCTATTACACCATAGACCCAAATAGTTAATTCCTCTATTGATAATTAAAAACTTTTATCGTGCAGTAAATTAGTTTGAATAACAAAAATTATAGTGCCCTGAAAATATGAGGCATACTCCGAATGAAAATAAATAATAATCTAATATTGATATTTAACCACACATTCATGCATAACGGGTGGTATATACAGAGCTTTTCTTTATCATATTTAAGTAAGTTATTTTGACAATGACAGCTCTTTCCTGCCGGAGATGTTGACAAAACGTCAGTGTCATATCTTCGCGGATCGAAATGAATAGTTTTACGCTTGAACTACATTCGGAAATAAATCCAACTTATTTCCAAACTCAATGCTATATTAACAAGCAAAACTGCCACATCTGGGGGTCGGCAACCACCCCTCTCGTAATCGTCGAGATGTCGCCAATTCATCCTCAGAAGTAAAAGTTTTGTGAGGATTTTGGAGCGTTGACATCATTTTTCTTTGAAAATACTGGGCATGAACTTAGACGATTTTCTTTTGCAGCAGGATGGTGATAAATGCAAGGAACATAGATTACAAAGAAATTGCGTTGCGTTTCATTTCCTGTGGCAAGAATTTTCGTCCAATTTCACTACAGCAGAAACCAATCTGATTCTAATATCAATCAGTAAAAGTCAATGTAGTTCTGGTATGGTGAAATTGGACGATATTTTCTGTTAGAGGAACGGTGGGATATCTCGGCGATGTCATTTGGCTACCGCGGTTTGCAATTTGATGGTGCCGAGAAGGACGAATGTTATGCAAACAATTCATTAACGATTCAGGACCTTAAGGCGAATATCGAGCAACCCATTTCGTGAGAAAGAACCAGAAACCGGCAGCAAGCACATAAAGCACATAAATGAAGCCGTGTTCCCTTAATAATGAAAATATTAGCCTTTCGGACAGACCAATAAAATATCGAAAGTGATTGGCTTGTGATGATTTTTGTTTAAAAATTTTATAAAGAACCCACTTTATGGATCACTCTTTATATGTAAGTACTAGCTTAAATCCGCGACTCCGTTTGCATACTACTTTTCTATATACTTGTTGCCGATTTTTAAAGCAGCTTTGATCAATTTAAAACCAATGTCTCGTAGTCACAGTTAAGATGAGGTTGACTCTAAAGTTAGTATCAGTTCTTTGACATAATTTTCAATGGAATATCTATCAATCCGATGCAGCATATTCTTCTAATATCACCATAATCTAACGGATCCGTTTTTCGTTAAAGCATTTCTCATCACATCTAAAGTATACGATATTAATTCCAGCAACGGTAAACAGAAAGTAAAATAAAATATATGTACCTATTCTATTTGACCATGGAACAAATTTAGCGGGCAGCATTAACAAAATTTTTTTTTTTTTGCGACCCTAATGTAAAAAATGCTGCTAAGTCCACTTTTTGTAAAAGATTAGTTTGGGTTGTTAAGGGAAACAAGGAAAACTAAAAATACATCGCTTAAAGAACGCAAATTTGTTGATATAAATTTTTGGAAAGCTCAAAAAAATATAACAAAAATGTATTTTTCGATCGGATTAGATTCGAACGGAGTTATTTCTGTAATAGGTATTGTTTCATATATTTCGAAAATCCTTTGTCAAAAATATTTTATTGGTATCAAATGCTGACGACTGCGCGATAAACTTTTATCAATCTCATTAATAACTTGGGCTTGGAAATGAACCTTTCAGATTCTTCACAGAACACGCAGCCACAAATTTTACAGCTATACTTTTTGCAACCTAAACTTATTGTTGATGGTACCAAAAAATTCCGACTGTGGGCAACCCAAACCTAGCCGCCGGGAACTAGTAAAACTGCAGAGCTAAGCAAATAGTTTATGTTGGACTCTTTTCAGCGCTAAGACCGGGTACAGCAATACGTACGCCAACCGCGAGACCCAACGGACTACAGACAAGACTTAAGCAGCATTTACCTAGAGTTTGTGAACGCTTTCAGGGGTAGAAAATCAAATTGATTTAATTTTAAATGTAAAACTCTCGCTAACAGTTCTTAACTTATTTATTTTTTGCGGTCACTGTAGCCGAGTGTGATCGTGTGCGCGATACATTCGGTGTGTTCCGGGTTCGATCCAGATCGGGCAAGTAACATTAAAAAATGTAGGTCCCTCAATTGGTTTTACAAGATCAAGACACACTGCACAAATTGTAGGAAAAGTTCGGCCAAACATCAAACTATATGATATAAGCGCCAAATTATTCTTGAATATTAAATTGGTTATTATTTACATAAAGACATTTAATGATATCCGGGCTGTTGAATTACGATTCATAACGATTCAATGGAGTTTTACACTATTTACGTATATAACCTTAAATCTTAACTATGAGTAATCCTAGAAACTAGTGTACTTGTACATATTCTCAAAATGAGTAGCAAATAATAAACATCCGTCGAATCTTCAACAAATAAAACATTAATAGTCAGTTTCTGACTTCAAATTCCAAATGTATGAGTATGTACAACGTACATAGATTATCTTATTTCAACTATCTCTTAAGAGAGAAAAATGAAGTTTAAAAGAAATTAAGAAATCATAGTGTCAGAAACAAACATAGGAAAACGCATTGATGTGGCCGCACCATTCAAAGGCATAAAATACAAACAAAATACTTATACATACGTAAGTAGCTTCCGGTGATGCCGCCAAGTTAAAGATTGTTACGCTTGAGCTAGAACTCGAGATTTAGTCAGTCAGATGGTCAAGCCGAAGTCAACTGATTAAATTAACGCAAGTGTCTCGATCAAAGCACCAAAGCGGCGCGCCGTCATTCTGTCAACTTACAAGCCAACCGTTTATCATCCCACACTTGCAATTTACTTGCATGCCCATTTACACCTGTTTAATATACAGAGTGTCTCAAAACTTTTTTGTTTTAGTGTGGATATAGAGTTAACATTTGGAATTGGAAAGTTGGAATCACGGTACTGTTTTATTACATAGTTTTGCTTTTATTTTCATTCACATAAAAAATTAAATTCCGAATATGTTCATGTGTATTGCGTGGTTTTGTTTTTTGTAATAGTTTTAAATTTAAAAAACCAAGCCAAGTAATTCTGAATATGGGAATATCCATATAGTATGAGTGCCTGAGTGTTTCCTGCTCTTAATTTTTTGGTTTTACATACTTTTCGTGCAGAATTTCCAGTACACCCACATTCTTTTTTATATATTCATTGGCAACATCTTTGCTCACCTTTCGAATTGCTTTACCCAAAGGGTTTTGTGCAGTCGAATTCGATCTTTTGTTTTTAGAACTAATTAGGCGTATTTCTTTCATCTGTCTTTCTTTTTCCTTAGTCCTGCTGTCTTTTATGCTCCTTTTTTGTGCTTTTTTAGCTTTTTTTATGGTTTTACAACTATTTTAGATAATTTAAATTTCGTACTTTCTATAACGTATCTGACAACTTTAAAGAGTAATACAATTTTTTTTACTTCCCTTGAAAATGTCAAAATACAGCTACCAAAAGTAAATCAAAAAATTACCGTTATTCGAGCTCTGACTGCTCTGTTTCCTAATTTTTATACTTAGTTGTTTCAGTTGAGAGGAAATAGAAAATATTTCACGAAATCAAAATCGAAGAGACATTTAATTTTAATCTGCTTATATTTAATTATAAAATTCCAATAAGCTGTAAATATTTAAAATTTAAAAAACTTCCGAGTATTTTATATGGGAGAAAATGAGTGACTCCATCAGGAAAAAAATTATCAAAAATTATCAAATATCACTAAAATTTACCGGACTATAAAACTGCATCCTTAAATTTTGTATAAAAATAAATAAAGTTTGAAAATTGGATGAATTTTGTTGAACTTTCCTATTTTGTCTACAAAGTTTGAAATGTGGATTTAACATTAAACAAACACTAAAACAAAAACTAAACATTAAAGCAAAAAAAACACAATTTGTAAAAATTTGTCAAAATGTCGCGACCCTTTTAAATTGTCCAATACTGTATGTCGATGTTCTCTTATCAAGCCGAATAATAAGCCAAATTTGTCCAGCACCTAATTGTATGGAAAGATAATATAAATTCAAATAGTTCAATTATTTTTATTCCATACTTGGAATTTTAATTTAGTTTGTTATCCTCATTTTTTTAGCCAGGAGCGTTGGAGGCAACTATTTTCTTGGCATGATTGAGGACGGGAATGACGGTCTTCGGTTAGAAGTATGTCCGGAAAAGTGCGGTCTACTGGGTTGCTCATGCGGCTAATTCAAAAACGTGTAGCAGAGAATTCAATTTTACGTGTCGACTTCTGAAAGGCGTATGATTAATTGGCGAATTTTGGTTATGAGCACCAGAGCGATCCGGAACACATAGCGCCAGATGGCTTGTTGTTAACGATTTTTTTTTAAAAACAATTTCAGCAATTCGGATAATTTCGCAGACTTAGCTATTGTTTTTTTTTTGTAGCGCAAATCCATTTAAAAAACCGCTACTACCCATTCCTTAACTTAATATATAAATATAACCCGCATTTTTATTGTGTCTGTTTTCAGTGTTTTTTTGGTCCAAATTTTTTCGTAATGTGAGCTTGCTTCCTTATTGGAAAATGTTCCCATTTTTTAGTCGAAAATTATAAAATTCTGGGGCACTCTTTATATATAAAATACATTGTACAAATGTATGAAGATATATTTTTGCATAAGCAGAGGCTCGAGGGGGGTAAAGTAGTTGCTTTATGGCACTCTTGGTAGAGTAGCAGATATTTTAATGCTAGATATGTCATTTTTAAATCACCTAATTGGAAGATTATTTGCGTCCTCATCATCTAAAAACTTAAATTTTTTTATTTAAGTAAATTGAAATTTTTTAGAATCGATTTATTATATTTGAAAAATGTGTTCAAATATTATTTAAATTAAAAAAAAGCATATATCTTCGAAACCGCTAAATTATTTAATTAAATTACAATATAATTTCTCCTTTGTGTTTTTTTGAGAGGGCTGAACCATGAAATAATAAACAAGATGGAAGCTCGTGTATCGATCGATCGATATCGATATCGATCTTTTTTTATTCCGAATCGGTCCACTATACGCACACATTTCATATTTTCTTAAAAGATTACATAAGCCCAATAATGTTCTATTATATTTCTTTAATTTTATTGCTACTATTTCTGTTTCTTTTATTGTCATTTGAATTTGAAAATTTTCTATAGTGAATAGAGATTTCAAACGTAAAATAAATTACTGCAGATCAAGAGCAAATATGTCAAATATATACATAATATAGATATCGGGGAAATTTCAAATGTTTACAAAATTTACTGAAAAAATATGTCAATGCTAATATTACTTTCAATTTACGATAACCAAAAAATGAGCGAGACTCACCCCTCTCACATTTACGTCAGTGTCTTTTGCTAAGTATAAGCAAACATTGGTATATGAAGATGCTTCTTGCTGACTTGATTTGATCACTCGCTTATCCCTTAACCAGCTAAGCAACTACTTGTACGGTAGCATCTCGTGAATGCACCGAACCAACTGCATGCTTATCGGCCTGGCTGTATGAGCTCGGATACTGCGTTAGGCAAGGTTTGACCATATGGAGCTATGCAAATAATAAATATTTGTTTTGGCATCATCATTCGTCACCTTCTGCAGTTAATGATCGTTGTGAATCTCTCTTAATGGTTTTCATATCTTCTTCATACATACATATGTACATACTTTTGGGCACATCCCTTTGTTGGATTTTTTATAAAAAAAAAAACATTAACTTAAAAGATGCACGTCAAGACTTCTAAAAAATCTGTCAACTTGCCTTGAGACTTTTGCGTAATTGGATATAAAAATTATGTACTTTACATTTAAAAAACCGGAACGTTTTTAGAAAAATATTGTTTTGTTTCTCTAAAAATGCCTTTTTACGTATGTATATATGTACATATGTATGTGCTCAGTCTTCTCATAAATTCTGTCATAAAGTTTAAAATGCAAGGACGCTAAAAATGTTATTCCAAGGGTTCAATGTGGTCACCATCCAGTTGCAGTAATGGTTTGGTGGGGAGTCCCCTGTAAAAGCGTTATAGCTCTTCACTTCTGTGAAAAAGATATTAAAACTGGGGTGTGGTAAAGCAGTTAAACAATATTCTCTTCGATGTAGATCAATGGATCTTCAAGCACGATTCTGCTCCGGCACACAAGGCAAAAACCACCCAGCAGTGGCTTAAATGCAATATTCCTGCGTTCATAGCTGCAGATCATTGGCCGTCTGGAAGTCCAGATTTGAGTCCATTGGACTAAAGTTTGTGGTCAGAGTTGGAGAACATGGTTCGTCGAATACTCCACAGAAATTTGCAGAGTCTCAAAAAATCTTTGGTTCTAGCAGCGTCGTCAGTACCAATAGAAACTTAGCATGCTGGTATTGATCAATCGATCAATTCGCGATCGTTTTAGGGATTATATGAAAGCAAAAGGTTACCATTTCGAATAAAATTTTGTACATCGCTCATTTGATATATTGTATTATAATTTCATTTTTATAACGGCCAGAACTTGGAACAGAACTTATGGCAGGACTAAGTAGTATGAGTTGATAAATACCATGATAAAAAACTATAAACTATAAACGACCGAAAAATGATGCCGAAGATGGCACAGCGCCGAAACCGGTTTGCCTCGAAATCGAATTAGACAACGGATGACGGAAAATCATTCCAATATACATCATTTTAATTTTAAATTACATTATTATATTAAAATTTTTTATCTTGGTACTGTCTGTTCATTCCATTCTCATTTGAATAAATATATTTTTGTTTTTCATTTGGGATGAAAAATATAATTTTCTAAACTTTGTGAATACAAAATATGGGCAAGGAAGTAATTCTGTATTGCTGAATTGTTTTTGTCAAGGCGAATCCATACAAGGTGATAGCATCCTATGAGCTGAATGCTTGTTCTTCTCTCTGAATTCGCTAGGTTGTTTTGTTAACACAAACAAAATACATAAGCAAACTAGGCGAATTCAGTTTTTGACATTTCACTCGCAAAATACACTAACAAAATACCAGAGCAATAGTAGGCGAATTCAGATTTTGACATTTCACACGCAAAATTACACAAACAAAATACACCGCGGATTCGGCTTGTTTATCTTGCTATCACCTTCTATGGATACACCTTGTGTTTTTGTTATTTATTATTATTTCTATTCATGGCTAAAGATGTCGCTTTTTTATGTGCGATAGCAAATGCTAGAGAACAATTGTGTTAAATA
Organism: Anomoia purmunda; assembly: GCA_951828415.1. Classification (NCBI taxonomy): domain Eukaryota; kingdom Metazoa; phylum Arthropoda; class Insecta; order Diptera; family Tephritidae; genus Anomoia; species Anomoia purmunda. The sequence continues at coordinate 24,420,263 of OX639996.1, read as the reverse complement.
ATGGGGCCACTTTAAAACTGAGATATTTTTTTCTCTTTCGCCAGCAATATTTAATTATTCGTGGAATATTATTAGCCGTTTGGTTTTTCATTTGTTCAAAAAAAACTTGGTCCACTTGTACTTGAGAACTATCAAATCGACCAAACCAAGGTAGCGGTACCCCTTCTATATTCAGTCCGCCGTGATAGTACTATAATACGATGCTCCCTTAGCTTACGAATCACGAGAGATAGATTAATAAAAGAAGGCCCTTTCACGAAGTAGTACTAAATTTAATACACTTCTTTGTACGGAAGCATTGAAAAACAAATTTTGGATAATTTTATATGAAATAATTATATTAATAGAAACTAAATGATATATGAAAATATCTTCCGGGATACTCATAAAATAAATGTTTACTAAGTTTAAACAAAGTTTGAAAGTTCATACATATATTAACTATAACTTTTTAGCCTGAAATAGCCTATAACTTCGCATCCATTCCAAATAAAAAAAAAAGCTGGCTTTAAGCTCAAAAGCTAATGTTAATATATGTATATTCATTTGAAGTGCGATATATGGGGTTTCTTTAAAGCTGACTTCATTTAACCTATGACTATTATGACGCGGCAAAATTTTTTACTTCATTCGCTCATCTAAATTTGAATACATTCGAGCAATAAAGAATCATTTAACCTATTTAAAGCGCCGGTACATTTTGTCTTAAATTGCCAATTAGATATAATCATTATTTAAGAAAAACATGTACAATAGTATTATTCAAAGCATTTCCCATCTGAAGTTATGGCTTTTCCCCATCTTTCTGGCAATTTGTGGATGCCATCCCAAAAGAACTGCGCCGACTTGGCCAAGAATGAATCAAGCCAATTTTTGATATCCTGCTCTGATGTGAACCGTATTCCAGTGAGAGCGTTCTGCATCGATCGGAACAAATGGTAGTCAGAAGGGGCAAGGTCTGGGCTATAAGGCGGGTGGGGTAAAACTTCCCATCCATTGTTTTCCAAATGGTTCTTAACCGGAATAGCAACGTGGGGCCGAGCGTTGTTATGGTGGAAAATTATTGCCTCGTGTCTGGTCGCATATTCCGGGCATTTTTCGGCTACTGCTCTCTTCAAACGGATTAATTGTGTTCGGTAGCGTTCTCCATTGATGGTTTCATCCAGTTTTAGCAGCACATAATACAGCACACCATTACCATTACCTTCGCTCCATGGATATTCGGCTTAGCCGTTGATTTGGCTGGTTGGCCGAATTTCACATATGATTTTTTGCGCTTGTGGTTGTCGTAATGGATCTATTTTTCATCACCAGTAACAATCCGATGCAAAAATTACTTCCTTTTGTGGCTTTCCAGCAGCATTTCGGACAAGCAAAACCGCCTTTCGACATCTATCGGCTTGAGTTCATGTGGAACCCAATTTCCTTGCTTTTGAATATATCCAGCTGCTTTTAAACGTTTTGAAATGGCTGCTTGAGTGGCACCCAAAGATTCTGCGAGCTCTTCTTGCGTTTGGCAACAATCTTCATCGAGTAATGCTTCCAGTTCTTCATCTTCGAACTTTTTTGGCTGCCCAGGACGTTCATCGTCTTCCAAGCCAAAATCACCACGTTTAAATCGTGCAAACCACTTCTGGCACGTTCGCTCAGCTAGAGCATGTTCACCATAAACTTCCATCAAAATACGATGACTTTCGGCAGTAGTTTTCTTCATATTAAAGTAATTGCATCAATGCAATTTTTCTGTAGCAAGAACTGTTAGCTTATTTCACCACTAATCAATTTGATCAAATCAGACTCCGATATAAATCAGCGAACGTCAAATTTGTTTAAGTAAGGAGAAATAAGTTAAAATACAATGTAAAGCTTGCCATAAACGCCATACCTGCTTTTGCGACCAGTGTGCATTCACTGCACCACACCTGTCAAACAAATCTATTTTGCTAATATTTGTGACAAAAAATCCGATAATGCTGTAGCACTTCTTGCAATTTATAATAAATCGTCCAATCTCTTTTTTTCTATTTAATTTTTGTAATTGTCACTTTTAGTTTTCCACATTCCATTTCCATTTCTTCTCTTAATATTTCTATAAACTATGACAATATGACAAGCTTGTGTGCATATGAAATGCATAAAATCCCATACACGACTAAATCCCATTCCAACACACACCGATCGCAAGCACAACTATGACGTGTATGACTAGCTTAATCTACCTTCTTTGAATAAACGACCAACTGATTCAACCGATAGCCTTCGTTGCCAGAGGAAGTGGTTTAAAAAACAACTTTTAAAAATCTCCACTTATTAATTTCCATTAAAAAAATGCGACGTCGATATACATATTTTCACACTTTTATTTGTTGGTGTTATACAAACTTCAAATACTTATTGAAATTTTCATCCAGTTATGGCAGAATTTTTTTTTACGTGGCAAAAGATTTCATTTCAAAAAAGTTATCTAATTAACACTTTTTGTATTCTCTTGTAAAAAATAAAAATTCTAACAAGGAAAACATTTGCTGATTGGAGTAAATATCATTTTTAAAGCAAATTTTTATCGAATGGCATATTATGGCAGTCGATCTCGTTGATTATTAAATAATATTTAGTATGTAAAATGCCGTTTAAGTTTGCTATATCTAGTTTGTTTCTTATCGCTGTTTTATTTAAATTCACAAATGGAGTTTTTGTATGCTGACTAGCAAGGCGAATCCAAATATAGTGGTGTTATAAGCACAACTTTAAAATTCCTATGTATTTTGTTTTTGCTTCTGCGTAAGAATTGTCAAAATTTACATAAATTTTGACAAGGCGAATTCATATAAGGTGTAATTACTATAGCAGCCGTTTTGATTTTTTTTATTCAGCACATGTATTTTGTTTTTGCTTTTGCGTATGAGCTTTCAAAAGCCGTAAAAGCAAAAACAAAATGTATTTAAGTTTTGACAACTCTTACGCAGAAACAAAAACCAAATATATAGGAATTTTGTAGTTGTATTTATAACACCACCTTGTATGGATTCGCCTTATATGAATTCCCCTTGCTGACTAGAAAACACGAAATATTTAATTTGGAATACAATCAATCAATCAGTCAAGTGAAGTTGCCATATTACTTATATAGACGCAAAGTTGTCGACATGAAATGCTAATATCATAATACATTAAACACAAAAAAAATTGTAGACATTTTAATTTGGCAGATTTTTCCAATGCAACTTTTAGAAATTTAAATAATTTTCAGATATACATAAATGTTTTCTCCGATAAACGGTTAAAAAATCACATGGTGCAAAGAAATGTTAATATTTTCAGTTTATATCGCCTGGTGAGTCTCAAAAAGCATCAAACAAGTTCTTTGGTTTTGCTGCTAGATATGAATGTTTGGTTCGTGTCATGGATAGTCAATATGTGTAATTCAATCTCGGTTCATGTCCTGAATAGGTTCATTTTAAATACAAATATGTACAACTCAAATTTAGTGTTCTTTCTTCTTTATGTTCTTATTGTCAACAGTTCCGTTTCCTCCTTTCCTTCCTCGCTGTGTTTCTCCCATCACTAGTTCCGTGTCCTCAGTCGTGTTTTAGCCGTCGGTGACAAGAATCTGATTCGTGCGTCGGTTGTCAATTCTTTATTCTGTGTTAGATAAAAGTTACTTTAAATTTTTTATTTAAATTAAATTAATGCAAATCTATTTTAATAAATCTGTGCTAAGTGTTAATATAATAATTTTATTAAATGCAATTCATTATTTATAATGCGAAAAATATGTAGAAGCGTGTTCGTTTAAAATTAGCTTTTTTATAGTGCGCCGGCTTAAGATGGCGGCGCGCACAAGGCAAGAAAAAATAGTGGCGCTCCAAGAAATGTATGAGCATACGTTTGTATGTACATATGTGTGTATATATGTATATGTGGAAATGGCTGCGAGGCGAGCAATTTCATTGCTGATCGGGTTGTGTTGAAAGTTTAAGAAAATCTAAATTAAATTATTGTCACAAATGAGGTGCAATAAATCAGTTTTGAGCATTGATGTAGTAATTTGAGTAAATATGTGTAATTTAATTTGTGTATTAGTAGATGTGTTGATTAAAAAGTAAAATGGCCGTTGTGTGGTGCAATTTTTCGAAAAAGAAGTGTGTCAAAAATAGGTGAGTCAAAATATTTGTCTTTATTTTGAAATTAAGTGCAGCCTTTATTTTGAAATTAAGTTTAGTAAATAATCAATTGTAACTAAATGCATACACCTGAGATCGGGAAATAATAGCAAAATGTATTACAGTGTTTCCATCTTAATTGACCTTCACTTAATTGGTTTCGCGGCTTATTTGAATCACCTGATCCATCAAAAAAAAAATTAAATAAAAAATACAAGTACATAAAAATATTTACATACATACATATGTATGTATGTGCATACATACCTAACAACTAAAAGCAAAGTTTACACCGATTTATGTACATATGTATGTATATGTATATATTTCTTACAGTTATGAGCTCTAACAAATGTAAATAGGTTTAAATGGTTTTTGTGCATTATATTTCCATTTAAAGCCAAACATATTATTTAAATATCATTAAACACATTACATTAATGCTTAAAGTCCACATATACTTTGTTTTTTTTTTGTAAGACTTTCAAATTAAACTGGATTCCTGTGTTTAATTACAGGGATCCAATTCAATTACCAGAGTATAGGTTAATTGATGAATTTTTTGAAGTGCAATTAAGCAGAAAATACTGCATCCGTTGCAATATATCTTATAAAATGATTCGCATAAGATCGGTGTTCGCATGTCGGGACACGGGGTGAGGAACACAAATTACTCTCTAACAGTGGCTCTCAACAGCCCGAGAAGCAACAAAAGAAACACAAAATGTGCAGTTTCGGGAAACCGCAAGCGCGCCGCGAAATATATTTGGTTATTTAATTGTTAACAATTATTGTTACAATTTTTTATTCAATAAATTAAGAACTCCTTTCTATAAGGCACCGGGGCATTAGTGTTAAATCGAAAATTTAATTACATTTCTCACTAGAGCCAAAGAACGTAACACGAACCGATTGGATTAAATCAGGCGCGAATATCAATCAGCGAACGTCAAAATTGTTCGAGTATTGTGAAATACGACCGTACTTCCAAAATGTATGTGTGCAAATTTTTTATACGTATGTACACATAAATCTGTATGTGCATACATACATACATACATACATAGTTTTAGTGCAATGTGCATACAACGCAGATATGCTTAGTTAAAATACTAGCCAAAAATATGTAAAGTTAATTTTTACCTTGCTTACACTTTCTGTGCACTAACGGTTTTCTCATTTGCGCACTCTCATTCTCTCATTTCTCTCAGGCGGCAAATAAGCATCAGCTTTATTAGTGCTGCCGTATTTACTCGTCTGCTGCGCCGCTACAATCGTCTCAGTACATTTTAGAACATAAATACAAATTTCATTTTGGAAGCCAGCCAAGCTAAGATATTCGTAATCTGCGACCTTTGAATAAACGACCGATTGAAACAACCGATAGCTTATACGACGGAGGATACGGAACTACTGAGAAATCAGAAACACAGGACGCCATGAAATGTTAATATATTCACTCGAAATCGGTTAGTAAAGACATAAGATATTTCTAATGCTTTTGCTGCGGGATATGAATGCATGGTTTATGTCCGGAATATTTTAGTTTCAAAAATAAATATGTAAAATTCAAACTCGTTGTTTTTCCACCTTAATATTCTTTTTGTCAACAGTTCCGTTTCCTCCTTTCCTTCCTCGCTGTGTCCCTCCCACCACTAGTTCCGTGTCCTCAGTCGTGTTTTAGCCGTTGGTGACCAGAATCTGATTCGTGCGTCGTTTGTCTGTTCTTTATTCTGTGCTGGATAAAAGTTATAATGAATTTGTCCTTTAAATTAAATTAAATAGTATGTGCTATGTGTTAAAGTAATCATTTTATTCAATGCAATTCATTATTTGTAATGTGAAAAATGTAAGCGTGTTGAGTAAAAATTTAAAAGCTTTTGTACGAGTATATACATACATATGTATGTATGTACATAAGTAGTCCCGCTTCGTAAAATGGCGGCGCACGCAGGCCAAGATAAAGTGGCGCTCGAAGAAATGTATGTAACTATGTATGTACATATGCATTTGCTCTTCGGGTTTTGTTGTTAAATTTTTGAAAGTTTCAATTAAATGAGTTGTAATAAATTTCTTTGGGGCATTAAAGTAGCATTTTTAATAAATATATATATATACAAACATATACATATGTTGTATCTGCGTATAGGAAGTGTTGAATAAAAAATTAAATGGCTTTTGTGTGCCGCAATTTTCAAAATGGAAGGGTGTGTCAAAAACTGGTGAGTTAAAATATTTGTATTAATTTTAAAATTATTTGTTGTAAATTAACTAATGGAAATTGTGTAGTATATTTTCAAGTGCATGTAAATACATATATTTCATTTAATAAAAATAATACCAAAATTCACCAATATGTTTGTGCAATTTTGTATTTACTTAAAAAATTTAGATATCTCTATAACAAAAGGATCCAACTTCTTATTTTCTTCCATATGAAAATCATGCGCTATAATTAAAAAATTTACCAAATTCACTCGCACAAAATAGCTCGCAGGGCACGTATCTTTCTACTTGCTGACATGGTGCAAATTAAAAAGTATGCTTTCAAAATGCTCAGTGAGCAAAACTCTCTCTCGCTTGCGAGAACAAAAAAGCAGAAAGCGAGCAAGAATTTGAATCAGGTGAAGGCCGCCAGTAAAACGACCTTAGACATCGATTCCTCTTATGTGTCGATAATTACAAAAAAAATCGATACAACAGCTGTAAACTCAAGTTTTTTCTATTTATTTGCATTTATTTTATGCAAAAATAAACAAACTTAAATTTTTCTGCTGGCTGGAAAATGGCGACGTATTACTTTGTTATCGTTGGGCACAATGATAATCCTATCTTTGAAATGGAGTTCACCACTGTTAATAAAGAAATGCGTGTAAGTAGGTAGTTTTACGCCAATGTAATATGCATCCCTCCCTTGTTGCTAATTTGTTTAATGAACTACCGCAGAAAGAAGACAGTCGACATTTAAGCCAATTTATTGCACATGCTGCCCTAGATCTCGTGGACGAGCACAAGTGGAGAACAGCTAATATGCAATTGAAATCCATCGATAGATTCAATCAGTGGTTTGTATCGGCGTTTGTCACTGCAAGCCAGATTCGTTTCATCATTGTACATGACAACAAAAATGATGACGGCATAAAAAATTTCTTTAATGAAATGTACGAAACGTATATTAAGCATTCCATGAACTCATTTTATAAAATTAATACACCTATTAAATCGCCAATATTCGAAAAGAAGGCGCAACTCTTCGGGCGAAAATGTTTATTATCGTTGTAAATTTAAGTTATACGTGTAGAAATATATGTTAAATATGTAATGCTATAAAATATATGTTTGAATTAAGTATTTGATCGTGCTACTACTCCTCCTATTTGTGGTATGTGAAGATGTTATTATTCAAGTGGTGGAAGCTACGACTTTATACTTACCACATAGATTTTCTTTTACGGTGTAATAAATTCCGTTACCCTACATGATGCCACCCTTCACTAATCTAAGATACACTGCGAAGTGATTTCGTGCAGGCTGGCGTTGAAATGCATTGCATTGTTTATATATGTATGTGATACCCAAACAGAAGCTGTTTGCACAAAACCAGGTTGCACAAATACCAAAGTTGCTCCGTGATGTTATTTTAGCATTGCTGATGGAGGAGTTTGTCCGTGAGTTCATAGAGGTGACATTGAGGGGTCACTATCCGTCCAGCAGTCGATCAAGGGATGTCGTTTCATTTACCGTGTTATTATTGTAACAGTATAAACGGTCCCCCATGGCTTCACTGCTTGATTACCGTAAAGCAAGCACATTTTTGAAATATCAGAAATTTTGGCATTGGTTCCGTTACGTCTAGGTATTGAGATTTTGAACAAACATAGGTTGACCTTTTCTCAATGTTTCCCCCTGTTTTACAGTTCTAATCTGAATTGTAGAAAATTTCGTAAATTTTGTTGTCCATAACGTTTACATTTGTGTAGATTTAATAAATGTAGTGACGTTTTATGCCAAAAAAATGTCTGAAAACTCAAAAAATTTCATACTTTTTCTAGTTATTTTAGCCATTAACTTCCTATGGTGTAGCCTGTAAGGAACCGCAAACGTTTAACCTCTTCTAAGTTTAAAATCATTTTGATTCGGCATTTTCTTACTTTCTAGTTTCGACTTTTTATGAATTTATTCTTTAACTTCTGTCCTCACGATTTTGAGTCGGGATTTAAAAATTTTTTCCTGACCTTGTGTTTTGACACTTTTAGCTCTTACTTTGAAGAAATTTCAGATCTTATCGATTCGATTCATCTTTTCTTCTTAGGCATCTGACCTCACTAATTTTCATTCCTGCATTGATTTTTTACGTTTGTTCTTCCCCTGAAAACTCTATCGGTCATAGTCTTGGAATCGAACCATTTGGGAAACATTTTTAATTATATCTTTTGAAATGAGTGCATATTTTATATGAAAACTATAAAATAGGCATCAGTCATGTAATATAAATAGCTTTAGTGCCAAATTTTAAGTATTTTGGCTAAAAATCTTGAAAAAGATTTTTCACTTCTAGTCGATTTCAAATTTTCCAATTCCGTAGCATACCTGCATGCTTATTTTTCAAATATTTTACTCACTACTGACAGAGTTTTAACCTTCTCTTACAAAATGTTTTTTTTTTTTCATTTACCCAAGCAAAAATATGAACATAATCCCGTAACAAATTGTAATCATTTACTCCCTACAAATTTTGCTTTTACCCCAATTTGCACGTAATTTTGAAGATTTAGCAACACAAGGCCTGACTAACGTAGCCGATTTTGTGAAGATTCCGCCTTTTTTTGTTAGAAATTGTTTCGCCCCTACTCAAAGAAAAATCATTTATTTAGCATTAATGAAATATTTATTGTTGCCCTTCATGTGGTATACATTGAACATCTAATGCAAATGTTTATTTATAAAGGAAACTTACAATACATATACAAAAAAAAAAAAACTGAATACAAGATCAAAAACAAAAGAGTACTAAATTTCATTTGATTATAAAATATTTTTTTTTAAATACTTTAACGATAGTGAAATTCTTGCAAAAATTTTAATTCAGAAATAAAAGGGATTCAACATAAGCGCGCTACTCGTACATATATGTATGTATACTATGTTTGTAAACAAAAATTATATTATTTCTTTTTTTAACTTTTGATTTTTTCATTACTAATTTCTATAGAACTTTTTATCGTTATCGTCCTTTTTTAATTCTAACATATTTATTTATACATCACGTAAATTTATATGTAATTGCTTAACATCAAATACATTTTATTTTTTATTTATTTTTTTATTCCGAAATCCTTTCTTTTTTTCACACACTTACTGTGATTTTATATGTATGTACGTACCTCTAAACACTCGTCGTACCTACTGCTGCAATAGCATAGCAAAATAAAATAAAATTAGAAATTGCAACTTTCTAACCACTAAATCTACAAACTCTTCATACATTTTATTATAATGTATGTATGTACTACATACATATGTGAAGTATTGAAATAGATTATATTTGTATTCTCATCTGAAAATATTTATATAATATATTTTAACATAAATAAATGAATTTTATCGGTATCCATACATTAATTACAGATTTTTTAAATCTTTTTCGAGTTTGTATTTTTTGTTTGTTTTTTGTTTTTGTTTTTGCAAATACTACTCAATAAAGCGCGTGCATATTTTTATATGCATCTATAATTTAAAGTGTATAATGAGTGTGTGTGTACATTTCCAAATCATTTAAAATTGCATTTTATCTTTCGAAATTTATTTCTGCCCGGACATTTGCACTAAATTCCAATGCAACTAAATGAATTTTTCTTAAGAAAAAAGTACATACTACGCGTTTGTAGAAATCATCTACATATATTAATTATATTGCATTTATTTACAAATTTCTCCGTTTCCGACGCACGCGATACTACTTGGACTTCTTCCCCGTAGCTGCGTGCCGCTTCTGTTGAATCTTATCCTTCAGATTTTTTATTAAACTTTCAATATCTTCCACATTGTATGCGTATATTAGTTTGCACTGTTTCGCCTGTATATTGCCGTTGTTGAGGTTCTTCAATGCATGTTGCAAACAATAGACATTGCCTTCCTCGGTCTTAACCATTGAGATATACAAATTAGCTCGGCATAAATCACACTCACTTTCGATAGATTTATGCGGTGGTTGCTGCTTTTTCGCTTTGCTACCTTTTTCATTGGCCACTTTTTCAGTAGAAGTAACACCAGCAGCCTGAAATGAAAAATGGAAAAAAGCGTACAAATTAAGAAATACATATTTACTGCGAAATTAACAAAAGTTGCATTTGATGAATTAGTGGAACTCGCTTTTTGTACGTCAATTTGTTAAAATTTAATTTTCATCGTCTATGATACTCTATTAATTAAAGTTTGAAATTTTTATGAGCATTTATTTTAATTTGCTAATTTTTTGTGAATTTTGCACTGTTTGAAATTTCGATTCATGAGCTAAATTTTAATAAAATATTAACGAACGAATTTTAGTCTTAAAAATACATAAAAATAGCTTGTTGTGCCAATACTTTTTTCCGGAACTGAATATACGGTATCGGACATATCATATTGGACAAAATTCAATTTTTCAATTCAATTATTAATTTTTATTAACTTTTTGTAAAAGTATAGCTCATTCTGCATCATAAACCATTAAAATAAAAAAAACTTTTTCGAAATTCACAAAAATTCATCAAATTTCAAAAAAACATCATAAAATTTCCAATTTTTTTTAAATCATTTCGGGAATGCAGTTTTGTATACAATTCAATATCAATATATACATAAAAATTTTAAGTGACTGAACATTCGCCTTGATTTTTGATAATTTTTTTTTGCTGAAGGGAAGGTGCTGCTCATTTTCTTCCAGTTTTTACCAAGTATGCTATAACTTTCAATTCCACAAATCTTTTGAGTTTAGAGAATAGTACTATTTCCTCAATCATCATCTAATCAATAACTAACAAAATTTTGCAGGAGTATTTTTTCTTGTAGTTAATAAACAATTCGAATATGAAATAATTCCAACTACATATGCAATTTTAAATTATTCTGGGCCAGTGTGTTCATCGGGGACTAGTAGCGGTCAATCGACGAAGCTTCATACCTGTCAGAACGCCGCACTTTGGACAACTGATATTGCTGTGAGGCTCAAATGCTCACAGAAAGGTAGAATAATCCGAGGCTTTACGAAGCCGCAATGTCTTCTTACTATTTTTGTACAATTTAATTTTGAAATAAACAAAATGTGCATGCTTTCAATAACTTAGAGAGTGTGAGCATGACCGATTATTTTTTGCAAACGAATTGTTGTAATGTGGGTTCTAATGTTGCTAAAAAAAAAATTGCATATCTGAATTGAGCAGCGGCCTTAACGGTTATAATTTTTATAAAAGAAATCATGATTTGATATATTTTACAAATACTTTGGTAGAATTTAATCGTTATTTTATGATTCTTTCGATCATATGAGTTTTATTTTTTTGATCAAGTTTGATTATTATTTTTATTTTATCGACCAAATTTTATCGATATTTTGTGAAATTTATTTTTTTCGAACAATACCAATTGGATTTATAGTATCCATTATAATAAACGCAAAAAATAATAGAAAACCAAATATATGATTTAAATTTTATCCGAAAAAAATTCAGAATATATGTATAAATTAAAATTGATCGAAAAAATAAAGGTTAAACAAAAAAATTATCAAAAATAAAACTCTCAAAATATCGATCAAATATGATCGATTAAATAAAAATTTCAAAATAACGATTTTATAATGATTCAAAAATAAAAACTTTTCCAAATAAAAATAAGGTCAGATTTTCCTAGTATGTGCCATTCCAATTAGATCGGTATGTTCGAGTTTTGCTTTGAACTATAATTTATTTATCTGAAAAAATCAATATAGCAATAATTTTTGGTCCGTGGAAATGATCAAATGTTTTTAAATTAATACAAGGCATATAAAGTGGCCCGTGATTTATCAGTACTGCGCTGGATTTTTCCTTGACGGCCCGGAGTTTCACTAAACGATCTTTGCAACAACAACGAATTTCAAGTCCGCCACGACCACATTGTTACATATTTTAAAGTTAATAGGCGGTAAAGTTAACACCCTGAACAGATAACACAGAACTCTAAATAACCCCAAATGATTATTTTGCATACCTTCAATTGCTCGCGAGCGGCCAACTCTTTCTCATAAACTTCCTGTAGCATAGGCAGCATCTGTTGTAAGGTATCAGTTGTTACACGCTGATCATAGCCCAAGGCAAAGAGCAATTGTTCTAGGGAGAACATGGCTGGCTCGCAGCTATCATGTATGTCCTGGAAAATGTAAAACAAAAACAATTAAAACCAAATAACGAAAATCGAAATATATACTGATTTTTTAAATCTTACTCTAAAATCGTCTTTTGCCAAATCCAACCATGATGTAGTGGCGAAGTAAACGCTCTCAGAAACAACATAGCCAGTAGCCAAGCTGGATGTATAGGCACGGGGAAATACAACAATAAATTCGCCTGGCTTCTGCTCGATGCGGCACAGCGACACACCACGATCGGTGAGCATATGTGGTGGAACCATAACCGTGTCACAAGGCAGCCAAATAGTTTTATTTTGACAATGCGTGGGAATGAGCGAAGTAAGCGCTGCACGGAAGTTTGCGCTCTGATCATCTGGAATGCCGTACCACAGTTTGGAGGCACCTGTGTGCAAGTATTCGATCCATGAGAGTCCATGTGGATCGCGATACCAACAGCAAGCAGAGAATAACATCCCCACGTGTAGTGTTGGTACGGTTACACCCATCACTGGACCAAGTGAGCGCAACACCGAACCCGGATTATTCGTGAGTACTTTTAGGTTCCATGGATGGCGCGCATAATTCGAACCTTTACTCTTTGGTCCAGGACTGGGGAAGCCATAACCCCAACCTGATGAATCGATGGAACCCGAGTGCACACAAACGTGACTGTCTCGTACGGCTACATGACGCCAGAATTCAGCCTCGACCTCATTGACAATAGGTTCGGTATTTTTAAACCACAGCGCCATAGTGTTGCGTGCAATGCGATAAAATTGACTAAGCGGCATGCTGCGCCCTTTCACAATGCACTCCATGGACACGCCATCCACCTCCTCCTCCGATTCCTCATCATCTTCCGAAGAGACATCATCCTCTTCATTCGATACACTTTCAGTATTGACAAACCGATCAGCATTCCGGCGTGCACGCGCTTCACGTTTTGCCCAATCGGCTTCAACTTCATCGAAAAGTTTTTGGCGCTCTGCTGGCGATAAGGTGTCATAGGGTAATAAATATTTGCAGTATATATCATCAAGTTTTGTAACACGATCTTGCGCCAATTTCGGTATGCACATCTCTTCGGCAACCCGTGCCCATTTCTTTTTCTCAATCACTTCCTTCAATCCACCCAACTCCTGCACGGTATGATATAGGCGTGGTAGATCAACTTCCATGCCACCAATCCACGGTGGATGATTCATTACTATGCTTTGCGTTGCTAAATATTTTTTGATTGCACTTAGTTCCTTGGCGCTTGGACCCCAACGATGTAGCATTTTGTGTACATACTGATTGTAGGCTGTGAAACGCATTTCGTCCGATATGCGGCATTCTGGTTTGAATGTAGCTGGAGGAATTATTTTACAAATACCAAAACGCGCTGCGATTGGCGTGATGCGTTCAATAAAATCTATGGGGTCAGCGAATTCTTTTTCTGTTGGTCGGAAAATAGGCGCTTCCACCATCTGTGTGGGATCGTCGTGGCGCGGGAATGCTGTATTATTCGACATTTTTATTGGTGTGTCATCCTTGAATTTCTTATTCGCACCATGAACCGATGGGCCGGGACCTGCCCCGCCCATGCGCGATTTAGCCGAACCTGAGAAAAGTGAGGAGTTCGAATTGACACGAACCAATGCACTGCCCGTACTTGCAGCATTTGCTGCAGCTGCTGATGTTGAGGGTTGATTTGTAGTATCCGTACCGCCTTTAAATCTGGGTTGAACGGTTCCGATGGGTACATTTTTCAAACTACTCGATGAAGATTTATCTGCATTTGCTGCAGTTGTGGTTGTGGTTGTAGTATGCGATTTTTCAGCCTTTCTCAACACTTCTTCTGCATCATTATTTGCAGCTGCAGCTGATGCCGCTGCACCCGATGAGATAGCTTGCGTAGTTGGTATCAAAGTTTTAACAATGTCGGCTACATTCATAGATTCCGGTAGTGGTTTAGAATTAGAACCCATTTGAGCTTTGGTCACCAACGTTGCATGCATTATAACCTTTTGATTTGGGCCATCGGGACCCTCGCGTCCTAATTTTACTGCTACACCCTGAATGCCGCCCTCTCCATCACCGCCAGTGCCAACTCCTTGCAAGGGTATATAGAATGTATGACCTTCGGAATCGGAATCGGCATCATTGTTTACGACTTCCTGTTTCTTGGCGCCCTTTGTGGACTTTGTTGTGGCGGCTTTGCTACTTACGCCAGGTTTTTCCGAATCTAAGCTTACTTTCACTTTGCAATTTTCCGATGGACTTAGTGTCAAGGAGACTGAACTATTCTGCGCCTTACCAGCTATTTCTTTGTTAACTTTCTCATTGCTTGCCGTCGTTTGAGCGGCACGTTTCTTTGCTGGTGATGCTTTGCTTGTTGGAGTGTTTGGCGTAGACTCTTCATTTTGCGAATCTCGACCGCTTTGACGCCTAAATGCTGGCGTTGACTTTAGTTTGGTACCCTCGGCTTCATCGTCATCCTTGTCAAAAGAATAAATGGATTTCTCATTATCGGCCGAAAATGCACCGTAGGAAAATGGCGTGGACTTCTTGTGGCTTGTGGTTGTGGTTTCTTTCAGTTCAATTTGTTTTAGTTGGTTTTTTTGATTGTAAACAGGCGTACGTTTTGGAGTTTTCGTAGCCGGAGCTGTACTACTGATTGGAAGCGTACTGGGCGAAGGTTTAACTGGGGTAGTATTTTTCTCTTCCAACGCAGGTGCCACAGTTGTGGGTGCACTATTTTTCTTTCGGTTTTGTTTCGTCGTTGGAGTGACGTCTGTAGACAATGGCGAAGAAGTTGTAGGCAATTGCGACTGTGCCAACTTTCCAGGCGTAGCTGTTTTGGTAATCGCACTGGAAGATGTTGGAGTGTCCTTCTCCTTATCCCTTTCCTTTTCCTTTTCGAGTTTACTCTGCTTATTGTCCTTACCCGTCGTTTCATTAGCAGCTTTATCTTCTTTGAGTTTTTTAACACTGGTCGTTTTCTTCTCTGGTTTTTCAGCACGCGGAGCTTTGGCTGGCGTCGGTGTCTCAATCCTCGTATTTGCATTTGTGTTCGTCTTCACATTATTCTTTTGAGTGAGATTTATAGCTTGGCCACTGGTTCTCTCGTTATCAGACGTTATATCCAGCGGAATAACGGTATCAAGTATTTTGCCATCATCTTTGCGATTACCTGTTGCAATTACGGGTGTCGCCTTTAGTGATGGCCCTTTTGCGGACCAAGCACTTTCACTCTTACCCAGATCACGTGTGGCCTTCGATGAAGAACTGAAAGATGTACTTTCTTTGTCATCGCGCGTTGGCGGTGGTGTTGTAGCAAACAAATTTGGACGCAAATTATCATCAAAATCATCATCTAAGTCATCTTGTATCTCATCCGGATTTGAGGAACACTCAATCAACCATTTTTGTATTTGTTCATGCGTCATGTTGACCTTCGCTTTACGACGCTCTTTGCTTGATAACTGATCGCCAATATAGCCTTCCGTCGGTACAACGGGCCCCAATACTGGTTTGTGTATAGATCCACACTTTCCCAGAGTACATTTTGTATTGTCCGGCCCCGAACTTTGCGCCAGACTAACACTAGCTATGCCAAACACTTTGCCCGATTCCTCTTTACTTGGCATCAAGCTGGCTGTGAGTATACTGCCAATTTCATCTTTCAATGGATCTGCCGATGCAGCCGCTACGCCTGCTGCCGCCGCAGAAGTACTTACACTAGTTGTGGCAGTTATTGCAACGGATGTACCTGCACCGGGAATTGTCAATTTCGAGGTCAAAGACGAGCTGCCAAGTCCTGCTTTTGTAACGGTTGACAATTCAAATTTCACTGGGGATGGTGAGGGAAAATTATTTGTTCGAGGTAGAGTTGTACGATCAAATTTCGGAGTTAGAAAATTTGGGTTTATTTTCGGTGATGGATACGCCTCAATTGGTGGTGGATAAGTTGTCGGCGCAGCTGGATATTTTAATGGTGATTGTGGTGGTAATGGTGCCTGCAAATGTGGTGGTAAGGTGACATTACCTGTTGGGGTCGGTGGAGCTGTTGGTGACTTTGCCGTGGGAAATGGATGAGCTGGTGGACGCACATGTGGCGCGTGATATTGCGGTGAAGCTGGTGGCATGTATGTCGGTGTTTTGTTGAAGCCAGCATTCAGTGCCAAATTTACAGTTATTTGCGGTGGAGTTGCCGACGGTATTGCATAAGTAGCTGGCACATTTAATATTTTGGATGTTGGAACCGGCGATTTCTTTTCAATTGTTTTAAATGGGCTTGGTATCTGTGGAGTCGTACTTTGGGGCACCGTTGCAGTTACTGGGGAAGCGCTGTTCACTGGTGTTGTTGAATTAATGGGAGTAGTGGAGACTGGTTTCGTCGTAATCGGTAACATTACCAATTGATTCGGTGGCACCATATTTTGTGGTGTGCTATCACATTTCCTTGAATCCGAGTGATCAGATTCTTTATCATTCGATTTGACATTTGCCTTAATGGCCAAGGGTTCGTCATCGGAGTCACTGAAACTCTTCTCGAGCTTACGTTTGGTTTCATTCACCTCTTTATTTAATAGGAAATCCTCATCATCAGAATCAGCTTTGCTGGGCTCCGATTTCTGCTTGTTATTTGCTGGAGCAGTTTCTGCGGCTGGTGGTATTTTTGGGATTGCTCCTTTCTTCACGAGCATTCCTTCAATTTCTCGTTTAACGGGGGCTGGTTTTGGTTGTTTAGGTGGGCGACCACGTCTACCAGGTGTTGGTTTCTCAACAGGAACTATTGGTTCTACTACTACTGGCTTTGGTGAGTCCCTTTTAAGGACGGGTGCACTTGCACTAACACCCGTTGTTGATGCGTTCTTTTTCAATTCATTTTCCATTTTTTCCATTTCTTTAACATTTGGGCGATCTGGAAAGCTGCTCAGTGATAGATCATCATCCTCGTCTTCGGCAAGTTGTAGCTTATGCCCTATGATCCCCATGTAGATAGCTGCTGCTTCCTTTGTTTTTCGCGACGGACGTTGCAATCTTGCTTGTGCACTTGTTGTGGTTTCTTTTTCGTCTTCACCTCCATTTACTGCCGCCGAAATATCTGACTTAGATTTTTTGTTTGAAAATTGGCGCGCTGGTGATTGAGTTTTAGGTGAGCTGAGTGCGATTTCTTTCTCTACCTCTAACTCCTCATCTACTTTCTTTTTTGCTCCTCTGCCCCTTCCTCTACCTTTGCTCTTTACAGCTGTTTGTTGTTTATCATCGGACACTTCCTTTTCAGTGCCATTGGAAATAGAAATTGTTGACGTTCCTACTTTTAATTCTTTTAGTTCTGGGACCTCGGCGACATCCACAATTTTCGGTTCTTCCTTTTGCTCCATGTTTAGTTTTTTCGGAGTTATCTGTTTCGCTACTTTTCCCGCACGACCAGCTGCTTTCTTAGGGCTTCCCCTGGGACCCTTTTTAAGTTTAATAGACTTGGCCAATGGCTGTTCGTCATCTGATGAAAAGTCAAAAACATTCAACCTATCTTTATTTTCAATAATCACGTCATCTACTTCCTTTTTTCTACCTTTCTTAATATTTTTGTTTGCAATCTGCGTTTTAGAAATATCTATAGTTGTATCTTTTTCATCGGTTTTAATAACTGTAGTCTCGATTTTATTTTCATCCTCGACAACCTTTTCGATCTCAACTTCCTCTGTGTGTATCACTTTGACTGGTTCAAAAAAAGCACGTTGCCTCGTCATACGTCCTGACGGTTCGGGTGATGGTATGAATATTGGCGACTCTTTTTGTCTGGGTCTCTTTACTGGAACTTTCTCTTTAGCCTTTGGCTTCTCCTCTCCTTTTTGGGTAGTTTTTATAATTGGTTTGGAATTTAATTCTTCTGTTATTGATATATCCTCTGCTATAAGATCTTTTCCTTTTTTCGCAGCTGAAGGCGGTCTACCTTTTCGTGAACGCCCAGTTTCACTTTCCTTCGACGGCGTTTCTGATTTACGTTCCTGTATTGTAGGTGTTTTCGATTTCTTACCATCGCCCTTTCGCACTGAATTTGATTCTTTTTCTGAATCCTCAACTTTAGTAGCATCATCTTTTGTTGAATGAAATTCATCGTCCTCTCCGCTTTCATGTTCAGTTATTTGCTGCAGGTCCTTGGCAGCACTCCTATTCGAGCGTCTCTTTGTATCCGGTAAGTTATTGCACTTATCCGCTTCTACGGTATTCTCAGCCTGCCTATCTGCCGCAGACTGATTACGGCGATTGCCTCCAGTTACTACATCTGCGCGCTTTCTTACCGCAAACGGTATAGTATTATTATCAGCAATATCAGTTTTATTTTCTTGTTTTACAGCAACTGTTGAGGTTGACTCATCTGCTTTGGTTTCAGTATTTTCGGCAGCTGTTACTGCGGTAGATGTTGCTTGTTTGGATGTTGATGCTTTTGGTTCTTCCTTTTTTGCAGTACTCCCTTTCGGTCGACCTTTCTTGCCTTTTTTCCCGCCTTTAGCTGCTTTGGCTGGTGGTTTTTTAACCGTCGTATCCTCTGCATCTTTAGTTTTTCCTTGATTTAAAAAATCTAAATGTGCTGGTAATGCGGGCGTTCCACGAAAACACAAAAACGTAAGAAAATCTTCAGTTTTTGGGCGTTTGTTTGGTAAAATTTCAGTAGGTGGTTCACGACTCTCAGAAGATGTGCTTGGTCCGGTGTTTGAAGATGAAGATGCCGCAATTACTGAGCTATAAGATGATGTTGGAGCATTCTGGCCTTGGGCAAACTTACGTTGTGCTTGAACTTTGGTCCTGCATATGAAAAATACAACAACAAAAAAACAGATATTTTGTTAATCGACAAATTAGGGAAAAATGGAATGAATTTATTTTTATAAATGGCGTTTTCCGGTTAAATGAATAAATTTATTTTTACAGCAGTAGGTTGGACATAACTAACTAACAGGTAAAAAAAAAATTTTAATATTTAACGTAGAAACTATAGGAGAGTAAATTGCTAATTTTGAGACATTCTGTCATAAATAAAGAAAATTAATATTTTTGAAATAAACAAATACATGATAACCGTTTTCCTAGAAATGCTAGCTCCAATTCTTTTAACAAAGCTACAGCTCAGCGAAGCGGAAGTTCTGAGGGGCCAAGCATTCCAAATATTTGTATGTTTTACAAGAATCAACAACAATTAAAATTTAATTTGAAACTTCAAATAACTTTTAACATTCAAAGAAAATGTCAAAAAAGAAATTTGCAGTCTGGGTTTCCTTTTGCAGGGTCTTTCGTTTTCTGCAAGACAATGTCTGGGTTATAAATTTAACTCTGGATTTTCCGCAAGTCGGCAAGTTGGAGTGATTTCGAATGCATGGATAATTTTTGTGCCCAGGGAAAAAGTATAATAAATTGCTTACAACTAAGGCCGATTAAAATGAGTTCAGATCATTTCATAATATTAGTAGTAGGAAATTGTGTTCGGCGCATTCCTTAAACCATCTAGAAAGAGTTTTGAAGAAAACACTGTACAGGATAACGACTAGAGACAAAACTTAAATAAGACCAAAAACCAGTTTTTTGGGCCGAAGCCAAACCGAACATTTTCAAGGTCTAAAAAATAAATCATCAATTAATTTTTCAAAATTCTACATATTGTTATTAAAAAACGTATGTTATTGTATATTAAATCAAATTAATTTCAGTTCATAACCAAAAATACTTATGCTTGTAAAAATAAAAATAAATATATTTCAAATATTTTTCGAAACCGAACCAAACCGAACTTTGATAGCTAAACATGGCCAAAGCAGAAGCTCGGTCGTATTCTAAACAAAACTAAATTTTTTTAAAAATAGTTTGCATAAAATTTACTGGAAACACATTTAGACATTTTACAAGGTCACTTTTTTGTGCTATGATTTTATAAATGTTTTATTAGGAATATTTTTGTTTCCCAAGCATCAACTGAGCTGATAAAGCAAATTTAAAGCTATAGCAAATATAGGGATAGCACCAAATAAGAGTCCTAGTGAATTCCCCGATTGATTTCAAAGTAGTACGGATAACCGTCTACTGTCAAACAAAGTGGTTTTGAATCTCAGAGGTTTTGGCAAAATTCAAGCAAAAAAATTGGGGCATTATTTCAAATGCCGTTAACTGATAAATGTCAATAAAATAAGAGGTTTTTGCTTTGCCCAAACTTTTTTATTTTTACATAGAACTTAGTATACATATAAAAGGAAACATAAAATTATTTAAATTATTGTCCAAATTTTTTTTGTATAATATTTCAATGTTTTTCATGACAAGTTTTTTTTACAAAAATATAGTTCGTTTTATAATACAAAGCATATACATACACATGTGTATCACGATTTCAAATATTGTACAAAATTTATAAAAATTCATCAAATATCCAAATCAAAAATTAAAATTAAATCAGAATTTTTAGGAAACTTTTAAGTATGCACTCTTGTATGTCCCTTATTTATTTTTTTAATTATGGCCTTTAGAACTTTAAATTATTTTCATGTATCAAAAGTAAATCAAGCAACTTCCCCTCAAAATGAAACGTAATTTGCTCTCAATTAGCGAATTCGGAAGTTAATGATATTTTAAAAACAGTAAAACCCCTTTAAAAATAAAAATTTTATGACCAAAAAAAAATTATATCGAGAATAATTTTTTAACCACATGTGGTTCCAAAATATTTGGATTTTCGAACAATTTTCAAATTAAAATTTTTTTTTGTCGTGGTGAAGCAGAAAATATGAATTCCTCAAAAAAGCTCGACCATTGACAAATTTTAGGTCACTTCATAAATTTTGATTTCCATATACTTTAGTTTACTTAATTGATGTGACTGGTCCAAATTCACCTTAGTTCAGAAAAATTATTCCGAAAATGTGAATTTTACATACGATAAGTTGTTGTTGTTGTTGTAATAGCATAAAACATTCCCCATAAAATTTTGGGGAATGCCGCTGAAGGAACAGTTGCTGGCCGGATATAAATCCGGGTCGTTCCGGTATCGTAGCTCCGTCTGTCGTGGGAACGACACATGCTAAGTCAAAGAGTTCTGTTGTATTGAGCTTAGCCTAATAGAAATTTGCATAATTTAAATACATACATATGTGATAAAATAATAGTTTCACATATTCGTTAAATCTTTTGATCAGGGCTGTTCTGCATTTCGATTCGGGTTTAAAAGTATTTAAACCTTGCAATTTCGACTCGTTTCAGTTTTGGTGTTCTTGATTCCGAGTGAGTTCGAATAGCTTAGGAATAGTTTTCGAATCGTTTTCATTTCGTGTATGTAATCAGTTTGAAAAGCTGTTGTTAATAATTTAAGTTTCTTAAAAATTTTAACAATGCTGTTTGGGTGTGCTGAGACAAGAAGGCGTGTTATTTCGCGTTCAAAATAAAACAAAATCATTAGCCGATAGGCGTAATGATCATATTACAAAAGCTGGACAACAAGCAAGTGTTCCCCTTAAAGAATTTCCATTATAAAACATTTTTAATTTCCTTGGTTTTTTGCATTTTAATTAATGAAGATTGTTTTGATTCCCCTGGTCTCGTAGAGGTTGCAACCAGAGCAGATTTTGCACATAACTTCCATTCAAATAAAATATTTGGTCAAAACACATTAATTTAACAGCACCAATGTATGTAGGTTTCAAGTTCTTTTAGTTCGGTCGTATTATCGCGCTAAAGATGTCAAATATTAACATTTCCAGGAAATATAGCTTTGTTTAAATAAAAAATATCTAAATTTATTTCAACAAAATCACTTGAAGAATCAATAACACCAAGAGTAAAAAAAATATGATATTGATGAGATTTTTAAAAATGAACCCTTTAAAATTCTCTATAAAACTTCTTAGGTGATTCTAAATTCCACGTTTGGGATCTTTCACCTAAAAGGGGAAGGCCAGAAATATAGGAAATGTTACATTATTTCCATTATACGCGACCGTAAGACCAATAACTGAAAAACCTAAAGAAAATTATGATGAATTAAGTATAAGCATACGTGCATATACAGTGCCGTTCAAATTAACCGGGTCGCTAGATTTTAACAAGTTCTGACTATTTTATTTCCGTTTGTTTATTTTCATAGATTAATTTCATATATATGTATGTATTTGCAATAATAGGAAGATGAAAAAGCAACAACAGTACACAGCTTACTTGGCTAATCTCGTTTAAGCTTTGCCTTAATATGTATAAGCTGGAGGACGTGAGTTCGCTCTTTGCAAGAAGTCTGATGAAGAGATGTGGTGATATCCCAAATAGCTATAAGTTCTACCATTTTTGTTTGTTTTATCACTTTTCCTATTAAAAATGGCCTTGAGCTCTTAAAAATTACTGTTTGATGCTTATTTAAAAAAAAGTATAGCTCATTATATAACAAAAACTGTAAAAAACCACATTTCAAATTTAGTAGCAAAAATAGGAAAATTCAACAAAGTATCAACAAATTTTCAAACCTTTTAATTTGAATTATTATAACAATTCTAAATATTCAGTTTGATAGCCCATTTTTGCATAATTTTTTCTAACTTTTGCACAAAGTTTGAAATTTGCTATACTTTTATAAAAAAAATAATAAGTATTAAACTAACAGAAGATAAAAAGTCATAACTTGTGAAAATTTCGCGACCCTATTAATTTGTCCGGGTATGTATGTACATATGTACGTACCCAAGTCTATATGTGTATACAAATAAGTCCTCTTTCAGATTTTAATATATCATGTAATATTTAAAAAAAACATTGTTAGTAATGAAACTCCTTCGCTTTTCTGAAGCTTCATACAAAAATGTATCGCTTGCCAACAAAGGACTTCGAACCTAAAAAACCCGAATATGCCATTTCCTTAAAATTTTAAACTAAGATCTCGATATTAAACGATATTAAATAAATTTCTTACAACTTCGTTTAAACGATATTGATAACAATTTAATTTGTATTGTATTTTATGGTACATATTTTTTTTTAATAGACGTACAATTTATGTGGTATTTATCTTTTAAATTTGACATACTTTCTCTTTAGGCTCAGGGCGCTGTTGAAAATAAGCACAGACATTGATTTAAATAAATAATAGGGTCCATTAAATAATAAAATAATGACATAATATTAAATATTTTACGAAAATCTTTTGCAATAAATATATTTTAAAATATATCTTTGATTATTTTAGGATGAGAGTGCTTAGAACAATAAGTAAGTTGGCCTGGGTCAAATTTTGATTAAAAAACCCTAATTTGAACTTTGATCGTTCATAGCAATTGTAGTTGTTGCTTCCAAAAAAAAATAGTTTATACTTTAATGCTGATCTTAATTATTTCTATGGTTCCCCAAATACATATTTTTTTTTAATTTGAAATTTCTAGGCATTCTGCATTAGTGCCTGAAAACTATACTAGACCTGGAGATTCTATCGATTTTTGTAACCATTATGTATTTTGCCAAAATGTTTAGGCTAAAGTAATGAATGAAATTTTATATGCAAGTATGTGTGTATGTACATATGGATGTACGTATAAAAGTTAGGTGTTTTTCCAATTTGGTTATTCGTTTTCCAGATTCTGGCTGTTTTTCATTGTAGAGTGGCAACTGTTCATGTTTATGATTATTTGTATATACACACATATGTGCATGCATATGTATGTATATATGTGTATCCATTTATGATATATATCTTAAGCCATTATTTTTTGCATAATTATTCAGCGAATGACTTATGCACTCATGTCCGATGTGATTGCATGTATATAAAACATTTCATGAGCAGGTACATACAAACGCATTATATATTTATGTACATATGCACGTATCTACATACATGATAACCTATAGACATATGCTTGCATATGAATGGTCACTTTTTATATACATTTAAAATCGTTGTTAACACACCCCACATTTCACTGTTTACCCTCTTAAAATTATTGAGCTTGTAAAAATTACATATTGGTATTAGCCACCCACCTCCTTTCAAGAATATATGTATGTATGTACATGTGCATATAAATATATATTACTTACCGTTTAGGCATTTCTGGTGACGACTCTATTGCCGTCGGTTGAGGTGGCGGTGACTCTTTGCGTTTCCGCTTGGAGTCTTTGGAGACGACCATCTTTTATCCACCCCTTTCACCACTTCGCCCACTTGCTTAACCTTTTCGATTCACACTTGAATTCACTTGATAAATATCTGCGTTGTAATCCAGCCGGTTAAAATTCTTTTAATATTCCAGCACTTTTTACTACTTCTAAGTAACACCTCCGTAAAAGTATTTATTAGTTTTTATAAGTTTTAATTTAATGTGTACAAATCGCATAAATTACTCCAATTTACACACACCACCACCGCAACTTCCCAATTTTTTTCATTTGCAAAATTTTCATCGACGTCGTAACTAGGAAACTGAACGCCATTTTTCATAGCTTTCACTGCATACTGTTACTCATAATCATCTGAAATCTTTAATAAGTAGTTCACTTAAATAATTTTCAATATTTAGCAAAATTTTTGACACATTTTCATAATGAAAAATAACATTTGAAAAATTCTTATTATCTTCTCCGATTCGCAATCGTTTTGCTACTTTACCAGTGCTTCCAAAACTATTTGCTTTGTGTCATGGCGGACAAAGAGCAGAGATGTATTTTGCGGTACATAGCTATAGTTTAGAGACAACTGTTGTAATCAAAATATTAATGAATGGGATTTTACTTCCATATCTCTTTTATTTTTATTGAAAATATCCATTCCCGCTCTGTCTATATTAATATTGGTACTAAAATTGTATAACAATAATGGTTTTAATTTCTGAAATTTCATGACATATTATGACAATTTAGCGCCAAAATGCCACAGGCAATAGGGTTATCGTGTCCTTTATGCATTGCAAAACAGAGTTGCTTTAGAATTTAATTTGCCTGCATTTGTTAAAGAAATAACACAACCATCGATAAGTTCTGTATATGCAACTCTGTCTTATCGACGATTTTTGCATAATACAGTAAAGTCAAATATAAGTAGGTACAAATAGCAGAGAACTTACAAGTATGAGAAGCTGCAAATTGAAAGTGGAAACTATTCGGCGATGGTCGTTAACAGGGCTGATACGTTTCCAAACTGGGTCTGCACCACACTGTTAAATTAGCATTTTTAAGCCACCAAAAATGTTAAATTTAATGTTAGCAGGGAAAAATATAAATTTTGATGTTAACAAATATGCAAACGAATGAAGATGAGAATAAATAGAAAAACTTACATATGAAAGTAAGATTGTGCTGATATTCAGAACGAAATAAAGAGTTTAATGTATTTATCAAATAAATGTTTTTAGTTATTTAATTTGTGTAAATGAGAGTGTGCACATACATATGTACATGCATATACAGGAAAAATGTTCGTCAATACATAAGTATGTAGTATGAATGCATGCAGGTTAAGAAAATAAATATTTTGTACTTAAAACTTAAAGCAAAAGACTGATTCTGAATCAAGTGTAATATTAAAAATAAAATATGAAATTAAAAAAATCTGGCAAAAATATATCTATACTTTTGCCCAACTGTGATTTGAACCTAGAAAAAAGTTGTGAAATGAATGATAAAGCCGCGCCTATACCAGCAGCGCCACAGCACACACTATTTTGGCGCGTCTAAATCACTACTTAATCGTAAACTTCTTACACTACATTATAAAGTATTTTATATTTATAACATTGAATGTTAAATTCAACATCCTTCAATCTGAAACAATTCTTCTATTGGTTTGCCAATAATATTAACAAATTTTTAGAAAATTCTAAATATCAGCAATAATTTTTGAGCTCAAGTCAAGTTTTTTATAATTGTAAAGGATTAATACATATGTATGTATGTACATATGTATGTATGTATATAATATGAAAATTCCATACGATTCAATATAAATATTTATAATATTTTTTGTACTATTATAACTATAACTTATAAGTTTGGTTCCAATTTAATACATACATATTTGATCTATTTTCTGGGGTTAATTTCGTTTTTCTGTAGATGCGAAATAATATGCGATCTTTATACATACATACATATGTCCATATATTACAAATTTGTTCGTTTGTATCAAAAATTTGTCTTGACAAAAAATATTCACGGGAAACTGAATCAAGTAGCGATTAAGTTTATGCAAATCAATTGTACTCTGTGGTGCAGTTGCTTCAGGATGCGCGGCAGTATTCTTCATACTTTCGTTTTGCGCGAGTTCGGAACCAGGCCACGCGCTTTTGACTTAAAATTTATTTAAATTTTTACTTTTTTGCAAATTCTTGCACTAGCATATGTACATATACTTCCAGAGAATACTACATGCATAACTTCTACATTTGAATGTAAAGTAAAAAAATAAAATAAAAAATAAATAAAAAATATATACATACATATGTATGTATGTATGTATATGTATGTACACATCCATCTGTATTCATATCTCTATGTACATATTTATGTATATATGTATGTACATATGTACATATGTAAATACATAAATTCATATGCATCCATGTACATACATACATACATACATACACACATATGTATGTATGTATGTACTTACGTGCATGTGCATAAATTCAACCTTGACCTACGCTAAATCAAAATCAAATCACAGCGCTACCACAACCGCAGCTGCACTTGTGCCTGCGCCAGCGCCAAATATTCTAAAATATCTGAAGCTACATACAACAAGAAAAAATTCATTCATAACCCCTTGCGCGTATTCCTAAAAACAAATGCCGTTCATTCATAAGCGCAAGCATTTCATCTCCCTGCGCACGCAAATGCTCCCCTCAACAATCTTTTTCTCGACGAACACAAAAATGCTAAAATCTTCAATTTTACAAGCCATCGACGGTCATTGAAAATTTCAGCACCGCAATATCAGAC
The DNA here is from genome assembly GCA_951828415.1 of Anomoia purmunda. NCBI lineage: Eukaryota > Metazoa > Arthropoda > Insecta > Diptera > Tephritidae > Anomoia > Anomoia purmunda. The sequence continues at coordinate 24,392,780 of OX639996.1, read as the reverse complement.
AATAATGCAATTTGCCAACGTAGTCTGACAAATTGCTGGCATTCTAGAACATTCTAGAACATTCTAGAACTTCTGACCAAATGCGCATCAATTCATTTGCGTACACGTGCACGCGCAATTGGCGAATCGACACAAAAATTGCCGAAAAACAGAAAAGAATATTCTTTTGCTTACCGTTCCCTTTCCCTTTCAACCCTTCTCTTATCCACAATTCTTGCATAACTCCTCTTCCGTCTCAACTTGCCCCGCTGGCAAGCAAACAACAGATTTTTTCTCGGGTTACTACTTTTTCTTCTTTGTTTCATTTTTAGTTGGATTCGTAAATTTTTCTTTTTCTTTGCGTACACATTGCTATGATTTGCATAAATAGCCGTACAAGCGAACTTCATAAAATGTCTGCTGTGGCTTAGCGCGTATAGTCGCCTGCCACATTATCATATTGCATGTTTTAGCTTTTGGTCCATAGTTCGAGTCACCGATTTCTAGTGCCAATTCTAATTTTTATGTTTTTTTTTTTAATTCAATAAAAAATAAAGTATCATATAACTTATCCTTCATTTTATGGAAATCTTTTTTCATTCAAATTTCTGCTCTGATTCTATTTCATTTCAAATGAATATACAAAATCGTGTAAAAGTTTTCATATGTCGAATTTTTTGGAATAGTTTGAAAAGCGAAATGTAAACATATTACATATTTTATTTATTCAATAGGATATAAAATAAAATATTAACTATCCGTGCATTTTTTGTAGCTACTCCGATCCCTGAAAACAGTTGCATCACTTCACAAAAGTTCTGATCTGTTTCTATTTAGGTTCAAATGAATATGATACTATAAAAACTCTAAAACTAAGTAAGGAAAAAATTTCCGAAATGAAATTTCAAAATTTTTACAACATCAGTTAAAAAAAGCAAAATTATAATAATAATATTGGTAGGCACGCTGTTAATTGTCACATCTTAACATAATAAATATATGTTCACGACATTTTCTTACTGACCTCTCTGTTAGAATGTTAGGTGGAAATGTTAAATAGCTGTGGGGAAACCCAGTTTGGAAACGTTTCAGACAACATTTTTTACAGTCCACAAATTTGCAGCTTCTCATACTTTTAAGTTCTCTGCAAATAGCCGATGGGAAAGACATTTTTCATAAACTATTTGATACAAGTTATACTTTAAGAAAAAACAAACTACCGCAGTTGCTCGAAACTTCTTTTGGATTTATGGGGAAACTGCCTTTAATGCGGCAATAAGAAAGAGGATTTGTATAAATTAATTAAATTCGAACATAAGTAGAATTCAAATATTTAAGAACTCAATTGGCAATGGTCGAAACTGAACCGTTCCCACGACAGTCGGTTCTACGATATCGAAACGACCCGGATTTATATCCGGCCAAGGACTGCCACTTCAGCAGCATTCCCCAAAATTGTATGGGAAATGTTTTATGCTGTTCCGACAACAACAACTACAACGTGACTTACAAAATTCCCGCGACAGTCGATTCTTTCCATGTAACTGACCATGGTTTTACCCACCAAAGTCTGTTAATCGGCCATCTAACATAGTTTCTTTACAACCTTCTGTTCGGGTCTGACGTCGATCCATATATGTACCTGCTTCAGAAATCTAATTCGGTTACATATTCCAGGGTAGGCATCACCCGCCTTCCATCTCGGTAAGTTGTACATAATTCGTTCAACGGGTTAGGTTATTTTAAGCTCTGACCGGATCCAGTGTATGTAGCCCTGTGTTGTCGACGACTTCCGATCCCCATATTAAACGTAAGCAATGCAACGTTACTATAAGGGGTGAATACATAACCCTTCCACACAATTTGAATCGGCAGATGCCCAGTTTCCTGCGTGGTCGCCAATCGTCTATTTTCTTTAGAGATGCGACATCCAAGAAGAATTAAGCAAAGAGTTCCACAATGTTGTTTTTGTTTAATTGCTATAACCTGATATAGTTTGATCATGATGGTAACTATGGTACCTATATAAATTGCAACGTCAACCCTTACGTTTTCTAACGCCAACGAGTAGCAGCGCGCGCCGTACCCAAATAACCGCGTAACGTTTTTAAAGTTTTCTCATTCTCCCAAAGTTCGTTACTTGATGTTTTATTCTATATTCCTTTATTGTGGCATAATCCACACAAATTGCTTGAGCGTGAAAAATGTTGACACTTCGCTGACGCTCGGCGCAGCAATTTAGGGATAAGCTTAATCTGTCAAAAGTTTACCACGCGGAATTGTGAAACACCCCAATTTTATTAAGTTTTTCAGCAAGCATTATTAAGAAAACATGTTAAGTGGCAACCTTGTGTACGTTGTGAATTGCATTTTTACCATTTCTTAATTTTGGCAGGTAAAAACTTTTTCCGTGAAAAATATTTGCCAAGAAACTAATTGTTTAACTATTGGTAGACAAGTAATTTAATTTGAACAAAGAAGTGAAATGACGGACGCTGCAGGCAGTTGGTGTTTGATTGAGAGTGATCCAGGCGTATTTACGGAACTGATTCGTGAATTTGGTAAGCACATACATATGTATGTAGGTGTGTATGTAGAAATGCCTTGTTTATATGAGTATAAAATGACCGGCATACAACCACATAAAATTAATCAAAATGCCAATATTGATCAAGGAAATCTCTACCTAAAACAAAAGATTGGAGGAAGCTTTGCAGAGCTGTACTCGATCAAACTATCGACATTGCTTTACGGTTGATTGTATTTTTATTCGTAGGATGCGAAGGTGTACAAGTGGAGGAAATCTGGAGTCTGGATCCCGATTTGTTTAAAGACCTCGAACCAATACACGGCCTAATCTTTCTATTCAAATGGGTGCAAGATGAAGAACCCTCCGGTTCAGTGGTGCGTGACGATCGTTTGGATAACATATTTTTTGCAAAGCAAGTTATCAATAACGCTTGCGCTACACAAGCTATATTAAGCATTTTATTGAATTGCAATCATGACGACATAAAATTGGGACCAACCCTTACCGATTTCAAAGAATTTTCAATGTCTTTTGATCCCCTAAACAAAGGCTTAACGCTTAGCAATGCACCGAAAATCCGCTCTGTACACAATTCCTTTGCGAGGCAAACACTCTACGAGCTAGATACCAAAAACCAAAACAAAGACGATGATGTTTATCATTTCATTGGCTACATACCTATAAATGGTCATTTATATGAGCTGGATGGTTTGAAGGAAGGTCCAGTTGATTTGGGCACTGTGTCAGCCGAACAAAATTGGATTGATGTTGTACGTCCCATTATTGAGAAGCGTATGCAAAAGTACAGCGAAGGCGAAATACATTTTAATTTAATGGCGTTGGTTTCGGATAGGCTGAAGATATATCAGCAAAAAATAGACAAACTTTTAGCCACTGCCGATGATGCTATGGAAACAGATGATGATAGGCAAACAGAAATAGCTAAGATGCGTTCGAAAATTGAATATGAGGTTGAAAAGAGGAAACGTTATAAGGTATGATCAAAGTAAACAATTATGTGATTACAAGAACTAACTTCTTATAAAATTGTATATGTTTTGCAGATTGAGAACGTGCGGCGTAAGCATAACTATTTACCATTTATAGTGGAATTATTGAAAATGTTGGGAGAACAAGGCCAATTAATGCCTATCTATGAGAAGGCGAAACAACGTGCCGTAGAACGAGAAAATGCCGCTTCAAAAAGCAAATCGTAAACGCTTAACCATTTGCCGACTGTATCATCAACTTGTGCACATCGTTTTCACGCTATTTTCATTATACTGTTAATGATATTAGTTATTAAAAATTGAGGTTACTCCATTCTTTTATATATCTAGTTGCTAAAGGATTAACTTTCTTGAAATAATATACTATAAAATGTAGGTGAATCCATTAATGTTTGTTAACATTTTTGTGAGCATTTATGGAAATATCCAAATAAAGCTGAATTGTGCGATTATACAAAGAAAAAGTTTTATCATTTAAAGTACATATATAATAAGTAAGTTGATTGCAAACAGCGATGTTGTTTTTTTGTTTGTTTTTACTCGTAATATATTTCAATTATTGGCATTAATATATATAATATATAATTTAATGTATATATAGTTAATCTTTATTACAATATGTATACTATGCGGATTTTATTGCGTTTTGCATTAATAATATGTAAGTATTGTATATAGGAATATTATGTTAATCAGTGATTTTGTCGGTTTCTAGGTTCCATCTATCCATACTGCTATGGATCGAGATTCAAGGGTTTTTTTTGATTCTAGTTTGGTGTTATATATCTATATTTTGTTTTGTGTGCGAGTATGCTTGATTTCCATAAAATTTATGTATGTATGTATGTTTGTTTGTTATGGTTGGCTTAAGAAAGTAAAATAAAGATACAACAATTTTCTTAACATAGACGACATAAGCAGATTAAAGTGCCACGGGTTCCACTGCCGGTGCTTTTTTGGGAATTATACTATTTGGTACCAATATTTTAAGAATTTCAGGAAAATATTTTGGCTTGACAAGAGTTATTCGTGGGGTGTTGGGTCGTGCTGTAAAATGCTTGAATAAATCGAGTGTTTTAGTTTTTTCAGATTTATATTGGAATATTCTTCCTTAACTAAATTATGGGATTCTAAAAATTTTTTATTTCAAATTTCGAATATAATTTTCATAATAATCTGAATTAGAGTTGCCAGATCGAAACTAGAAGAATTGATTTTTAGATTAGCTCAAATCAAAATAAACACGATAGGAATAAGACATATTTTTATATTTCATATTTTTATGGCACTCAAAGTCATTTTGTTCAAATGTTTAAAATAAAATATAAAAAAACAGTTGCTGAAAAAAAAATAAAAAAGGAAAAAAAATATATTTTAATCACTTTTCCTTTTTTTATTTTGCCTGCGGGAAATTAAAACTTTGTTATTTTATTTTATGTTGAATTCAGCATATAATTCTCTAGCAGAATTTAGTCCTCTGGCTACTTTTAAATTTGTTTCTTTAATTAAAGTTCAAAACGACATTTTTAGGTGGGAGCTAATGGGTGGAAATGCCCTACTTTCTTAGTACAATTTTCTCGTACAATTTTACTTTTATTTTGCTTCTCAATTTTTGCACTTTTTGGAAAACAACTTAGGCCGGGACATAAACTTTTACCAATCCATTTAGGGTTTTATTAGTGGATAGGTATATTTTTAGAAAATATTAACAAAATCCCGGCCTGGTTTAGAGTTCCCATAAAATTGTCACGCAGTGAAAATGATTTAAATATTTTTAAGGGAATTCATAAAATATTCCAAACTGTATAAACACCAGCAAGGCACCACCACTTTTTTTAAAATCTGCGTTAGACAAATTTAATTTGGCTGATTCTAATTTATAAAGTAACTGAAATCTGTGAATTTTCGACTCAACAACTTTAATGAGTATCAATTTAACTCTCGGACCAATTAATCAGAATCAATTACAGAAAGAAAAAAATCTCATTTATCTTCTTCATTTTTGCTTTGACAAATTTTACAGAAATATATTTTTCATTTTGAAACACAAATGTGCTCAGTGGCCAGTAATAATTACTAAACAAAATTCCAAAAAGTTTGATAGTATATTTTTTTGAGTTGGGAAATTGAATCAGAGACCGAAAATATTTTTTTTTTAAAGAAAAAAACAAACCTTAATTATTTTTTATTTAAATAAATAAATTTTTATGAAATAAATCAGATTTCGTTTTTAGTTTTTGCGATGAAAAATGATTATGTTTCTGCTTTGTTTTAATCGTTACTGTCCCTGGTTTTATATCTCATTTGCTGCGTAATTTTTGATTTGATTTCAACCTTTTTTTTATTATTTACGCCACGTTTTAGTGTACACGTTTAAATATACAGTGTACTTCTTAATAATGCATAGTACTCGTAAATTTTTTTACTTTCATTATAGTACTGTTTATTTATTTTTATTCTTGCCTTAATTTGGGGTTTTTATATTACTTTTAATAATTAAGAAAAAATTCACTTCATTCGCTATGTTTTGTTTTTCAAAAAACATATTTTGAAATTCTCTACCATAACCTCTAAATTTAGCACTTACGAATATTTTTGTAATTTTTTAATTAACATAATTGTTTGCATGAATTTTTGAAGACACAACAGTTTCGGGTCCAGTTCCAGGAAGTATAATTTCGTGTTATTTTCTTTCAGTTTATTCTCATCACTCCACCACCAACTGAAACGCAGTAGAATATCCATTAACCAATGCAATGGTTATTGTTAGGTCTTAAATCCATCCAGATGAGTCGGCTGTGCGGAGGCTTGTTGTGGTGGTGCGGGAATCGTTTGCGCCGGTTCACTAGTTTCTCTATTAACTGTAATTGAATAAACACGATTGTTTTTGTTTTTTGTTTGTTTTTGTTGTTTTTGTGTGTGTTTATATTTATGTTGCCTTAAAGTGAAACTATTTAGAGCATTTTGGAAGCACATCAAATTGGTAGAGTTAGATTTGGAAAAAATTGATTTGTCTGATTGAATTTATTGGCCGAATTATTGGAATAGTGGGTCGGATTGTAAGCGGAAAAGCAGTTGTTTGTCGAAGGTATACCTGCAGATTGCATACGATTATATAGATTCTTTTTCTTCTTCTTCAATATCAAATCCAAATTGTAGCCATCTGTGGTGGTGGTCCTAGCAGTTAAGGGGAGAAAACCATGTTGAGTATTTTCAATATATATACATATGTAGATATATTAATATTTGTTATATTATATTAATTAACATAAATAATTGTAAAAAAAAAATAAACTCACTTTTCTATGCGATTCATTCCCAATAAATCCTTGAAGGATAAGTATATTTTGTTGAGTGTCAAATTTGGTAATCCCTGCCCCAAGTATCGCACAAACTTGACCTGCTCGCACTTGGGTATCCCGCTCTCATGGAAGTCCAAAAAGGGTCTATGATCGGAAATCTTATATTCCTGTAAATTCGAAATGGTATTTAAAGTAAAATGAGACACTTCTTAAGTGATAAATTCATTTCACATTGGTATGTAGGAGTGCGTGTGTATGTGTTTATTAAATGAGACCAGAGTTATTACATAACTGGCGTTATTTTCTTTACGCATAATCCCATTTGCTCCAATCGCAATTATGTATCTAATATAGTTTAACGCAATTTTTCTCAAATTTGAATGCAGTTGTATGAAAATGTTAGTGCATTTATGTATTAGCTTTTATTGTGAAAAGCTTGTAGTAGTTACTTAAAGTACATAAATTAAATTGAAACCTTTTTGGAATTTATGTTCCAACGATTTAATAAACAAATGACAATGAAGATTGTTTATTAAAAAAATTGCGTCCTACAAAATTATTTTTGTATCAAAGTATTCGTAAAAACTTGTTTCTTGGCTTTCAAATTAAAATGTTTTTGTTTTTAATAATTTATATTTTTTATTTTTTTGTACAAGTATTTCGTTATATTCATTTGCATATTTAATTAAATTTAACAGTGTTTTTTCATTTAAGAGAACTTTTCATTTACTTCACCTTCCGAATTTTGAGTCTGCTATTTTAAATTTTAGAAAACTCATTTCATTTTTGAAATTAGCGATTCAAAGAACCTTTGGACATCAAATCTTATAAAAATCTTCCAACTCTTCTTGGGGTATCTCCAAGTACCCTTCGGTACGAAGTCTAATAAAGTTTCGAAAATAAAAAGAAACTATTATATACATCATAGGTATTGTTAAAAAATAAAATAAATAAATAGTAATGTATGTTTTTTCCATTTACGCATCTGTAGCTCCGACAGTATCGAAACCCGATACTAAGGCAAATTTTGCGCAGAGTTTATTCAAAAATTAAGGTTGACAAAAAAAATACTACGAAATTTAAACCCTTTGCTTGTAAATTTTGTATATAACAAAGTCGTCGGGAGAAAAAATCGAAAATACTGCCTTATTATTGGAGTGTTCACGTACAAATCCAATAAAAGTTATCCAGTAAAAAAATTTATCAGAATTTTACACCATCCGCTCTCAAAGAGAAAACTTTCCGAAAAAAGTACATTAATACCAAACTACTTATGTAGTAACATCTTTCAAGTTTTACGAACAGCTGATTTGGTTTGTTAGTGCACAAACCAAAACTAAAAATAAACTTGAAACCAAAACCTTTTCCATTCCAATCATGTTTTTCTTTTTGTTTTTTTTTTTTTATTAGAGGAGTTCAAGTTTTACAAACATTTTTTGTTTTTGTGATCAGCTGTTTTTCTGACTGGCTAGTTGGAAGTAACAATTTTTCCCCTCCAAAAGAACTGTCATTTTGTTCTCTCAATTTCCCCTAGGTTGCAAGTTTTTTTTTTGGATACATGAACACCAAAACGGAATTGTTTGTAACAATTAATAAGCAAAATACGCTCTCAGTTTTTTTTTCAATTAGCGGTATTTCATCCCGATTTCGGTAAATGTTTACTAAAAACTAATAAAAACATAAAATGAAATTTGTTTTCCCCAAAATAGTAAATATTTCTTTAGCGTCAATTCATTCCCACTTTTCATTCGTTTGACAACTGTTTTTCTTCGATCCAGATAATTGTAAATCACACGAAAACTACAAATATTACTGCCGTTAGGATGCCCTGATATATCTTCCTTTATTTTTACTTAACTCTCCATTATTGGTATCCTTTAAAAGTTATCGCTATCCTTATGTTAAAATTTTCTCGATCGTTATTTTCAGATTTAAGTTTTTAGGATTATAATTTTTTAAGAAAAGCAAGAAACTACGCATACAAATATTTTTTATCGAAAAAAAGTAGTTTTCAAACTATCGATCAAAGATGATCGGTAAATTAAATTTTAAATTGTAAAATATTACAAATAATGATAGTGTCAAATTAATTAATGCCAAAATTACACATAATAAATGAAAGGACTTATTTTCAATTTCAAACAATGATTATTTTTTGCTACTGCTACCTTTATGCCTCGTAACTTCGTTACATAACATAAATTTGGTTATGGTTTATTTTCACTTTTAACTAATTGCGAGTAAAAACCGCTCAAATATAGCTTATGTATTTACATTAGGGTGCATCACTACCCAAAACAAAAAAATAACGGTCTGTTTTCTCATCTGATTTGCCTGATTGTTAATATTTAAAATAATTTCTTAACCGAAATATAATAATTAGACTTTTGATGCTGTTTTTGCAGACCTTTCAGCCTTAAACTGTTTAATCATCTCAGGAGGGGTTTTTTATTGGAAAGAATTTCAGTTATGGAGGTATTTTAATACTTTTTCCATAATAAATGTTTGGGGAGGTATCCTTATATACTATAAAAGAAGAAGCCAACGAATAATATTATTCGATATACTTCAAAAACATCGAGTTTTTTGAGAAAAAAACAAGTTTATTTTCATTTTTAACTAATTTTAATTTAATTCTCTTTCCAGTGTAATTGTGCTTTATTTTTCTTTATCAATGCATTTGGATCTATGCTAATGATCTGATCGTTCCAAAGGTAGTGTATCCTGTTTTTTAAGTAAGGTAAGTCAAAATTATAATTTTTGTTGCTCAAAATTTAGTTATAACTACTGTCGGCTTCATCTCACTATTTTCGTTTTTCTTGCGGTAGTTATTAACAGTTTGGAAAAAATGTTCTACTTTGAGCTTTCTTTGTTAGTTTTCGGTAGATTATAAAAAAAAAAATATGATTGGGTGATCCACAAGATGTCATAATGTGTCATAAGTCATAAAGTCATAAAATTAAAAATAAAAAAATTGCTTAGTTTTAATTTTTTGCTTCAATGCAATCCAAAAACATAACTTTTGAAATCTAAAATTTTATGTTTTTATGATTTATGACACATTATGATACCTTGCGAATCACCCAGATACGTATGAATGTATGTACGTAATTAAAATTAAAATTCATTGGAAACTCCTAATAATTACTATACACAATGCAATAGCCATTTTGGAGACGAAATGAAGTCAGAATTTAGTCTAGACACAATTATAAATCCTTGAGAACCTTCAAAGTTATTTATCTCAGGTGTAGAAGTAGAGGAAAAATACGTATATATTATTTGACCTATTAACGCAATATAAATGGGATATTTTGAAAGGTCAAAAAAATATTAATTTTTGAATGTTGCTAAAGGCTTGAGGTTTTACAAAATGATTGCTCAGAAAATAGGGATGTTCTCAAAAATAAATGTAGAAAATAAGACTAAACAATTACCTGTAAATATGAAGGATGAAGGAGGTAAACAATTTCTGATTTCTGTACAATTTTATTGGGCTTGAGGCCAGTTTTTATAGGGCATTAATTCAAAGTGATATAATTGATAGCCGCTATTACGGACATCACCACATCTCCTCACCTGACTTTTTTCTTTTTAGACTTTACCTATACTCGAACCCTGGTACACGGGATTGCTAGGCGAGGATTCAACGGCTGTGCCACGCTAACAGTGTGAATATTTTTTGCTTTCTTATTATCCCTTGCCAGTAATAAAACATTCAAAAGTTAGCGCGAATTTTTTTATGACCTACTAAAGTTTTCACGTCCCGACCTAAGTGGTAAGTAAAATTTCACGGGAAATATTTTCGTAAACAATTTTACCCATTATGTCCCCCTTTAAAGAGTTTTTGTCTTAAATCAATAATCTTCTCAAAATACAAATTTTGAAAGTAGCTAAAGGGTTAAAATGTTCCAGAGGTTTATTTGCCGGACAAAATCTGTGTGCGTTTAAAGCCGAATTCTCCATAAAATAAAATAACAGATAGGTTGATATAAAATTTAGTTAACAACTCTGTTAACTTGCAATGTAAATTTTAATCTAGGAGAGCATGGGGTATTTCAAGGGACTGATCTGTTTTTTATTTTTTCTGTAGGTACTTTTTCATAAATTTGTCTAAAGATATTGTCTGAGAGGTCCCTAAGTAAAATTTTCTGAGGAATAATTTTTTGGATTTTCTGAGGAATAATTTTTTGGAACATATTAATTGTATAACGACTTTCCGAGCATGTTTTTTTTTTAATGCGTTTTTCGCGGTAAGTGTCAGATTTAAATTCTCTCCCAAAATATTTGCCGTGAAATTTCGTTAACATATATTTTAAACAACTTTTTTTTTACTTTTATGAAACCAACTTAGGCCGGAAGAAATTTATTTAATAGGTCCTTCACCAAAAAAATCGAGGCAACGTTTGGAAATCCTTCGATTATTTTATTACTCGATAGGTATATTTTTAGAAAATATTTACAAAATCCGGGCCAGTTTCGGTTGCTGTACAGTGTAATTAATACGCGACCATATAAATGACCTAGGAATGCATAATATTTTGCACATATGCATTGACTTGACTTGAATAGGTTAGCTCAGGTTAAATGAGTTGCTCTGGTAAATAATTCACTCTGTGGCAACCGGACCCATTGTGATACCCAGAAGAAAATTTTTCGCCAGCCTAACCTTACAAGTCCTTAAATCATCCCGTCCTTGTGGCAAATCCCAACAGCTCCTTCACTGCGCAGTACCAAAACTGTCCAGGTTTTCAAAAAAAATTGCCAAGTTTTCGGAGTTCAGTTCAGCAGCATTCCCCAAAATTTTATGGGGAATGTTTTATGCTGTTACAACAACAACAATAACGATATTGCACGATGTTATGTAGGACTAATGATCTGCATTGACCTCCACCGCTATCTCGATCGGGATCCTTACGTAAAACATTGAAACCCTCACAACACAGAAGATCTGACCTGCTTTTTAGTTTGATTTCTTGGACCGTAGGTATTATTATCCAATACCTACTCATGAATTATATTTTCTGTGACATCGTATCTTGATATTATCGTCAAAATCGTTGCTTTACTCCTCGTGATCTAAGGGAGAAACTTTTTTTCCAAAAATAGAAAATATATTTCCTCAACGAGCTTCTAAGCCACACAAGTTATCTAGAGGATTTTCCCCGACCGAGCCACCGGTGCCGTTCCTTAGGTTTCGTAGGTACAAATATTATCAAAATCGAATGCACTCGCGAACTTTACTTCTCTTTCCTCAAACTTTTATGATTAGCCGAGCAAATAGCGCAATATACATATGTACACTCCCTTGAAAATTATAAGGCAACCCATATTGGTAAGTTTTCCTTAATTTGTATTTCTTTTACTTAATTTCCGTTACTTTTCAAATTAAATTTTGTGAACTTTATAACGAAACCCGTATAAACCCAATGTTCAAACTGCATACAAAATGTATAATAATTTAACAAAATTTCAAAATTAAACTTTTCAAATTTCAATTTCGAAGTGACTACAAATTGCCATTGACTTTTAATTACATATATCGAATAAACGCAATTTATTTTCATCTGGAAGAACAACGAAACGTCTTCCGCAGGAAAAATTCTCAAAAATCAACGGCAATACCTATGTAACTACTTGAAACTGGAACTTTAGACTGAAATAGTGGGCTACAAAATTACATACTCAAAAATTAAAAAAAAAAATTAATTTTTTTAGTTTACATTTTTATGGAACTTTGTTAAGTTATTATCAAAGCGGGTTGACACTGGGTGATATTATAAGTACAACTACAAAATTCCCAGGTATTTTGTTTTTGCTTCTGCGTAAGAGTTGTCAAAATTTACATACATACATTTTGTTTTGGCTTTTACAGCTTTTGAAAGATCATACTCAAAAGCCAAAACAAGCTACATGTAGGCAAAGCGAATTCATAACGTACACACCCGCAATTTTCAATTTTAGGATGTTATGATAAAAGAGAATAGAAGAATGAACGCCATTAGTTTTCGTTTTAGGATGTCATGGGTAAAAGAAAAATATAATTATAATGGAAGAAGAAGACATCAGCTGCTTTAGTAACTTCACCTTATATGAATTCGTTTTGGTTATTATATTTTTATGGAAATTTGTTAAGTTATTATAGATTTTATTTATAAATTTTGAAACTAGGGTTTGTATGACTTGCGTGTGAGAGCGAACTGTTTAATTAAAAAGTAAGGGAAATTAAATGAAAAATTAATTGGCGAAAATTTGGCAATATGTGATGATCTTATAATTTAAAACGGACTATTCTCAAGCTTCAATTTCCAATCGATATCCATCATTATCATTGCTTTATCGCATAAGCTCAGGGGCTTTGTAAAATGCTAAACGTTGACAGCTGTTAAAGGCTTAACAGGCATTTCAATGATAATAACAGAGCAAATGTTCCAATTCAATAAAAGTATTTATATGTACATACTTATATGTTTTTGAATGGATATGTAAATGTATGTGTAAGCATAAATATGTATGTGTATGTATGTATTTAACATGTTGCGCTGAATCTTCCTCTTATGTATTTGCTCACATTGCAAAATTTGCTGAAGTTTTCGACGATTATGTACTTTTCGTAAAAAGTAACAGTTTGATTACTCTGAATACCGAACTGTTTGAAAATTTCCTGTTTTTTTGGCGGCAAACGTGTTATATGTGTACAGACCCCATCTTCGACTCTATGCGTTTCGTGCACATCAAAATTTTCATAGATCATTAAATTCTCTAAAACTTTTGGCATCAGACATCGTGCTGGTAGTAAATCAAAGCTACTTCCTACTCTAGAGGCACCGCCGCTACCGTCCAATGGGGCAAAATCCATGCTATCATTTGATTGTTGCTGAACCATGTTTTTCAAATCTGGAAAATATAAAAATATTAAGACTCTTAAAAACTATGTATCTTTATGACAAAGTGGAAATAGAAAAAGAAAATATTTCTTTTTCGCAAAAAAAAAAAAATATAAATAAAAAATTAAATAGTTAAACGCAAAAAATATGCAAAGCATCTACATTACAAGCTTATATGTACCCCTAGCATATTTATTTAGATATTTGTTCAAGTATATTGTCTCGCAAGCTGTGCGAAATTTTTTACAAGCTATACATATGTTTGTACATAGATATATGTATGTACATACATAAATACATTCAAAAGTTCTCATAATTTATGACATAGATAAATAAATATGTTTTCATAGCGGCGCGAGTGTGTGTGTGAATTAAAGCAGCATGTTGGCCTGTGAAATGGCTTTTGCGATCTCATTAGAACTAGCGAGCTATGCTGTCGTGATGCCAACTATTTTTAGCTGCAGCGAGCCAGCTCGATCCGTCATAGTAATGCATATAAAACAAAACTAAAATTTAATAAAAATCAAGTAAGTAAAAACCGCTCAAATATAGCTTATGTATTTACATTAGGGTGCATCACTACCCAAAACAAAAAAATAACGGTCTGTTTTCTCTACTGATTTGTCTGATTGTTAATATTTAAAAATTTCTTAACCGAAATATAATAATTAGGCTTTTGATGCTGTTTTTGCAGACCTTTTAGTCTTAAACTGTTTAATCATCTCAGGAGGGGTTTTTATTGGAAAGAATTTCAGTTATGGAGGTACTATTTTAATACTTTTTCCATAATAAATGTTTGGGTAGGTATCCTTATATACTATAAAAGAAGAAGCCAACGAATAATATTATTCGATATACTTCAAAAACATCGAGTTTTTTGAGAAAAAACAAGTTTTTTCCTACCAATTCAATTAGTCTCGGATCATAGAAAAATATAAACTTTTGCAAACTGTATCAAAGGTTTTAAAATTATAAAAAAATAATTTTCTGTTCACCATTATTATACACTTGATTTTCGCCTAATAAACTATAAGTGCAACAAACAAAAACAATATGGATATTCATCTAAACGCGTAAATTACTCCTAAATGTGTAAGCCTCGTAAATAAACCGTTTTCTCATACAAAATTAAGTAAGTTTACGAGGTTTGCGCTTTAGCGAATCATCTGCTATCAGAAATTGTAGATATGGTATCGATTTGTATAAATGGTATATCGTTGCAAAATCAGACAATAAGTTTGATTATCTTCATAATTTTTATTAGAAAAATTTTTTTTTAATTTAACTACTCTTTCGATTAAATGAAAATCATTAAACAGATTGAAAAATGATCTCTTAAATAGGATATTTTCCGATATGGTATCTTAAGTGATAACCATTTACAGATAACCTAAATTACAAAAAAATACTATTCCTATATTCTATTCAGAAAAGAAACCAATACTAACATAAAAACATTTTTAATAAAACATTGTTTTTCTCCATATTTTCGAAGCCTATGCTCCACAATATCCAAGAAAATCGCTTCACGGAATCATACTAATATTCGGGGTTATCACTAAATCCATCGTTTTCCGATTTTTCGGGAAATCTACGAAAATACTATTGATAAGTTTTTGAATACTTGGAATTAAAATTGTTCGTTAAATAATTAACTTAAATAACATATTGCCAAATGGCGACTAGACAGTGCGTCTAAATACCCACAGAAAGCTCGACGTCGGAAAGCTGCAATCGCAGAAGGCACCTACAAACTTCGCCATTCGACTCTCACACCTGCTCACTAAGAGCACTTCTCAGATAACCGGAATTCGCGAGTATTAGGAGCACATTTCTCGTTCTCTACGTACCGTCACTGAGGCAAAAGTGGCGGCGAAGAGATGGTAAGGTGCATGCTCCAGCTTATTTGCTATTGTATGGTACAGAAGCATCGACGCTATCAACATCGGATGACATGGGTCATGGGGTATTCGAGAGAAAGATTCTCCGAAAGATTTTTGGACCCTTAGTCTTTGCGATGGCGAACACCGCAGATGATGGAACTATGAACTGTATGAGCTTCACCGCGATGGAAGAAAATGCTTCAGCCGTGAAAGTATTCGACGTGGTACTTCTGGTGGTAGCAAAGAAAGAGGTAGACTTCCTCTAATTTGGAAAGGCAAGAGGGAGCGACGGACTTGGATTTACTTGGTGTTTCCAGTTGGCGCTAGTTAGCAAAGCAAATGAACGACTTGCGTGCTATATTCGAACCGACCAAAATCGTCTAGGCGGTTATATCGCCGGTTATTGATTGATTGGAGTTAAATTAGTACATTAAGTGAATATGAGTGTGGAACTAAAAGCTTTGGGAAAGCTTGATTTCGAAAAAAATTTCGGGAAGGGTTGCCATCTTTTTAAAAAATAAATTAAAACTATAAGAAGGTAAATCAAATGTTGAGGTATGAGTCCCTAACTTGTTATTTCGCAACTATTTTCTTAAAAATGGACGTTTCCTGCTTAAAAACGTAAGTTAAATTATTAAACTAAAGAAAATAATGAGACATGGGATTAAAATGAATCATTCAGGCGTTACCGAACTAAATCGTGGAAATGTGTTTAAAGAGGGTTGCCACCCATTTAAAAAACAGTAATTTAATTGAATTTCTAGACTTACTAAGGAAATATAAAAGTATTTTTTTGAAACGAAAGCTTTTATACGAAAATATTTTTGAAAAGAACTGGCACTTTTAAAAGAACGATGGTACAATTTAATAGGTAAAACGAAAAAGGTTTAGGGAAACTTTATTCGAGAAGTATATTAGGAGAGGATTGACACCTGTTTCATAGAAATTTAATAATATTGAATGAAATGCTCATAAAAGTGTTGTCACTTTTCCAAAATTAAAAATAGAAGTGCATTTCGATGATCAGCAAATACAAAAAAAATATTTATACTCGTAATAAGACAACAACAGTAATATATCTGAAGATGACATGAAAGAATTCATTTATTGCAAATGGTGTGTTAGCGTATTAAGTAAACTTTTTATACATTGGTGTTGAACCAATGAGTTACCATGGGATGAAAAAAAAATTTTAGCAAAGTTGATGATAATTTGTAGTGCATAATCCAAAGTCAATAACTAATGTTCAGAAATTAAAAGGTGATTAAAAGAAAAGTTTCTTAAGGCAATAAATGAATATTGAAAGGTATACATTTTTTTAACCTTGTGAAAAAAAATTAGTGAGGAAGTTAAGATTATGAGATTTAAAAGAAATCCAATCCAAACCAATCAAATCAAGTGAAATCATTCCACCTAAGACAATTACATAGAAAGGACAGCTACCGATTTTATTTCGTACATATTAGGTACATACACTTTAGGCATTTTCAATACAGTAATGTAGAAATCTAAAAAAAAGATAAAATTAAATTTTTGCATATAAATAATAAAGCTTTCGTTTTGCACATGTTAGTGCTCGTAGAAATGAAAGGCATTTGTGATTTCGATGTTGTTTCCGACAAAATTTAATGAAAATTATGACAATATTTTTTTGCTATTTAATACAATACATTTTAAGAGAAGAAAATTCATTTGATTTTTAAACACATAAAAATACTCGATATTAGGATACGTTTTTAGCAAGTTATTTTTATATGTAAGTGTGTGTGTATGTACGTATGTATGTATGTATGTATTTTTGCAAGTTTACACAATACACATGCACTTATAAGGACTATACATTTTATAACTAAATAAATTTAAATAATCTCTTTTAAAGGAATAACATTGCATATAACATGTATGTATGTATTTTTGTATTGATGTACGGATGTAGTATAGATATATAACTGTATTACTATACATGTATGTATGTATGTAGGTAAATTTGTAAAACTACAACAGTATAGAATATATTAAAATTTTCCAATTTAATTTGTTAAATTACACTGTAAAACAGAAAATTTGCAACAAAGTAAAAATTGTAATTTTCTTTAAAAAAGAACATACAAATCGTATTTGCTGAACAAACTTATAATCCAGCATTTCTGAGTTTTTTTGTATTTGCAAATATAGGGTTAAAGGCGTCATAGTGGATCTTTGTACCACAACTACAAAAACTTGTAGAGTTATATTTAGCTTTGATGCCTAAAGCAAAAATTTTTCCTTATAAAAAGCTAAACATTTCATATCTACATTTCGAACCGCCACCATTACACCTGCAACCATTATTTAATAATTTTAGTTGGACTTCTCTAAAGACTAGCTAGCTAAATACTTATATAGAATATTAAATAGTAACAAGTAAAATATGAAAAAAATGCCAGAAGAAGGGATACTGCCGGATCGAAGTGCAGATATGTATATGAAATGTTAAAATTTTTATAAGGAGCGAAATTTCCTAAATATATCAAAGCTGCAACTCTACATGTTTTTGTAGTTGTCGTACAAATTCCCATTGTGACGCCTTTAACCCTTTATGTGCAAATAAAAAATGAAACTCAAACGTGTTAGACTATAAGTTTGTTCAGCGAGTATGATCTGTAAAATATATTCTTTATGAAAATAATCATGGTCTGTTGCAACATAAAAAAAAAATATCTAAATTTGTTGTACTGTGCTATTATTTGTTTATTTATTTTTTTTTTTAATAAAAACTACAAATATTTTCGATTAATTGAAGTAGTGGCACAAAGTAAAAATAGCCCAGTGAGCTTTACTGTCTATATAAATACTAACATAAAATATTTTACAATACATATTATACAGATTAAACACTTCTGGTTCTGATTAACTAAAACTTCATCATCTTATTCGATTAGGAATTATGTAAGTATACAGTAAATTTGTATTATGAAATTATTTGGATAAACCCCTTGGCATTGACATGGGGATATTTGAAAGTTGTTGTTGTTGTTGTTGCTGTTGTTGCAATTGTTGTAAGTGACCTGTTGCTGGTGGTGGAGGTGTTTGTAGCATTAACTGTGAATGTGGATGTGGTTGTGTTTGTAGTGTATTTGGATGTTGTGATTGTAGAAGTGATGGTTGTAACGGTTGTGGCAGTAACGGGTGTGATTGTTGTGATTGTTGTTGTAACGATTGTGATTGTAGCGGTTGTCGTTGTAACGGGTGCGATTGTAGTGGTTGTGGCTGTAACGGGTGCGATTGTAGTGGTAGTGGTTTTAGCGTGTGTGGCTGTAACGGATGTGCTTGTAGAGGTTGTGGCTGTGATTGTAGTGGTTGTGGTTGTAACTGTTGTGATTGTGGTGGTTGCGGCTGTAATGGTTGTGATTGCAGTGGTAGTGGTGCTGGTTGTGACTGTGACTGTGATTGTGGCTGTACTGATGGTGTTTGTGGTGTTGATGGATTGCTTTTGCTTGGAGTATTGCCTAAAATTCAATAAATAAAATAAAAAATTATAGAAATAATAAACAAATTTTTCAAATATGTATGTGTATTAAATATTTATGTTTGATTTAGGGGCCGTTTCGTGGGTTTTTAATGTATTTCTACAAATGTGTAAAATTCTGTTTGAAACTTTTTTTTAATTAAGTAAAAACTTTTAAACAAATATAGCTTTAGTGAAATAGATTTTTTAATAAAATTTTATTTACCCAATTTGCATGTTTACAAATTTTCCCAAACTCTTCAGAACACAAATTTTCAACTTTCAACTGCAGCTAAAGTTAAAGCTATTTTTGTGGGCCCATTTCTGTTTTTTTTTTTGCGGGTTATTAGAAACCCATAAAAATAGGTACATAATATGACAAAAATTTGTTCTATTGATTTTCAAGGATTCTATATCATTTCAACGAAACATTTTTTTCCTCCATATAAACTACATGGGAAACTTTGAGGAATTGAGCGACCTCTAAATAATTTACGATTAAAAACCCGAATAAAGAGTATTGTGTTTTTTTCAATACAGACATTCATAGGGGTAGAGAGAATTAAAACGACTTTTCTTCTACGCATGCATTTTTGGGCCACCCTAATGCACTTCTGTGCAGAAAGGGATCATATGTATCTACTTAAATTTATCTTTTTCAACATTCTAATTATTCATGAAATGAACCATAAATGCATAATAGACTTAGACTTCGCTTCACTGTTCAAAACAAAAACAAAATACTAAGCAGTATACTATGAATACACTATTCTATATAATACATATATTGACATCAAAATTCCACCTTCAATAAATTTTTGGACGGAAAAATATATGTTGATAAACTCAGTAAGCACTAAATTAGAAATTTTAGATTAATGAATTAAAGTTCGTTTAAAGTATGTACATTTAGTATAGTGACTTCGACTTCGATTTATTTATTTTTTATTGTTTGCTTCGTGTAGTGCAAAATCTGTTTTGTTAGGCTTTCAAAATATTATTATAATATGGACATTGAATAAATCATATATGGTAAACTAAAAGAATAAATTGTTAACATATTATAATTAATAAACTTATATTATGGCATACAAAATGAATTAGGAAAGTCCCTGGTATTTAGATCAATCCGATTTTGATTTTAATGAAGGATAATTTTTTATAATTGTAAGAAGTAAAAATCGACACAATTGCGGAAATTTAGTCAATGCACAAAAGTTGTCTACATAAAAGTTGTGTATCGTAAAATCTGTGTATTGAAATGAATTATTAGCAGACACAAAGCCGAAAGCTACAAAATAATACTACCTAGCAAAAAATCCGAGTAACGGTATGTAGTACATACATTAACCAAATGGTGATTTTTTTATAATATTGGCAATGTTTTTCAGGAAAAATTTGTTGTCAATTTTTTATAAAAATATAGCTATCAATGTAACAAACGGAATGCAAATCAGAATTTCTAAAATGTATAAAAATTTAAAACAAATTTTCATCTCCATTTCAAATTTTTTTTGTAGATCATTCAATTTTGGCACAATAATATGCAAGTCTGAGGCTAAAAATTCCGGTTGAGTTTTGGCAATTTCTTTTTAAATTTGGTCATAGAAACTTTTTCATTTAAAATCAACGCAAGACCAAAATGTTTAGCCATTCCAGATATGTACATAAATATTAAGCTAAAGTTGAATGACCTACAAAACTGCATTACCAAAAGTTTTCCAAAAATTCAAAGTTTGAATTTCTGATTTATATTTTTTTGCTATATTTTTACAATATTTTTATTAAAACACTCGCTGCATGTATTGTGGACTCTTTGAAAAACAGAGCTTCAAACACACCCTCAAAATTTGGACTCGTGGTCCGAGATACTTTTGGCGATAATTTTAACATTTCTGAATCGATCATTAACGCCGAAATTTAAACTTTTATAAATTTGTTCTTATTTCAATTGAAAGTTGTATATTAAACTATCACATTCTGTTTCCACCTTTACAAACTATTTTGTTTATGAAAAATTTACTGGTTATGAAATAAATTTTATTTTTGAATTTTCGTAATTATTATTAATTAATTATCGTAAAGCATTTCAACGCATAAATTTCCAATTTTCATATAAACCATTATTTGGTTCGATATCATATTTTAAGCATAATAAAATGCAGTCAATTTAAAACAACTCTAAAAAACCAAAAAAATAGTTTTTGTGCGGTCTGAGTAATATTTGAATTTTTTAATTAGAAGCGCCCATGCATATAAATTATTGGTCAAAATATAATGAGACACCAAGTTTCGAAAATTTAAGCATACTGTTTTTATTACTAACTCGAGGAGAATATAATATAATTCGTTCAGAAAACGCATTTTAATTCTATTTAAAATGTGCTCTAAATTTCTTATTAACAATAACAACTAACTGAAAAATAAATTCCACCCTCGTATCTTCGCAATTTTCTAACTCACCTGCTGTTGTATTCGATAGAAAACGTTTCGTTTTGTCCAGTATGTAAGGCAGATTATAACCATCTTTTGTATAGCTGTATAAGAAAAGAACAAAGTAAAATGCAAAACATTAACAATTCGATTAATAAAAAAGTTTTTTATTTATACACCAATCTAAATTTATTCGTTCCAATTTAATAAAAAAAAAATACTTACATTTCCGTGCGTTTAGTGCAGAAAAGATTTTTGAAATTACTATAAATGCAGAAAAGTGTAAAAGTTGGTAGTCCTTGGCCTAAATACCGAGCAAATTTGATTTGATCCGCCTTGTTTAAGCCACTTTGATTGAGTGAAAGAAATGGACGATGGTCCTGAACGTCGTATTCCTTAAAGAGATAAAAAAAAAAACAATTTATTTTTATTATATACTGGTGTTATAAAGCATTAAAAATAAATAAAGACATTAAAAATGTCACCAAAATAAAAAATTGTTGTACATATAATTTTGTTCGGGGTATTTACAAGAGAATATAGGGATATGAAATAAATATTTGTAGTAATTACAAAAAACAACAAACGGAGTAATTTTAGACATTTAGAGATTACTTTTTAATTTAAGGCGACATACAGTAATTTCTTCACTTTTTAAAGTTTGCACCTGTCTAAAAACGTTGACGAAATTATCAGCAAACCATATTCTTGGGATTAAAATGATTACGAAATGATAGACGGGATATTTTCAATGAACAGAAAAAAAGGGTCGAAGACAAATTTTCTTCTCGTAATTTTTTCTTATAATGAAGATATTTTCTACCGATAGAGGAAAGGTTTTCTGCAAATTCAATGAAACCCTACATAATATGAAATCTGTTTTCTCCCAAAGTAGTAAATATTTCTAGCTGACAGCGATCCAAAACTTCCATGACTTAATGTTGCATTTAATTTAATTTTTTTAACTTCTTACTAATTATTAAGAAAATAATTATATAATTACAAGTAATATAGTTTTTTTTTTAATTTTGCCAGCAGCGCCAAATTATTGAACTTTTGCTTCATTTTTGTTTGAATAATACATACTAATTTAATTCTTCTTCTTTGTCATTCTGTGTGTTGTCAAAAATTTCCATTATACCATCCTACCGTTTGGCACAGGTTCGATGTATAGAAAGTCCACACTCCATATCTGCTATACCTTTTATCTCACCTAGAGGTAAGATAGTAACCCTAAAAATTAAAAGTCAAAGTATGTACTTATTACATACTATATCTGCTCCTAGCAATAAGAGTCGACGCTTTTTCATTTAAAACACTTCTTTTATTGAGCAACCGTTAATTTTATTTTTATTGAATAAACGGTAATAGCCGTAGAGAAACTGAATAAACCCCAGGAAATAATACAATTTTAACAGGCTATTAATCAAACCCCAACCAAAATCTTTAAACTGTAATCAACAATCACAATCTTAAAATTAATTCACTTTTTTTTTTTAAAATTAAATTAGTGTAAAACTGCGCTGATCCAATTTTTTCGAAGAGTCGTGAGTCGAGAAAAAGTATACCAGTTTTTCTGTAATTGCTTCTAGAATTCTCCTTAGTTCCTAAATATTCAGTTTATGTTAAGTTTTGTCCAAGATATAGGCAAAACGTTAACATATTTTACCTTTTGCCTAAATCGTTTAGCAAATTCGGTCAAACTTGTAACACAGAATTTAATATAGCAAATTATATTTAATTTATATTTAAATAAATAAGAGTAATTTCAATTTTCCATAAATAATAATCATTGAAGGTTTCGAAATAAAGAGCATGATATTAATTGGAGTTATTGCATACAACAAGTACTGTTTATTTGATATAAAAACATAAGCCGGGTATTTAAAATTCGGTTTCACCCAAACTTACGACTCTTCTTTACTTATTTAAAAATTATTATTTTTATTAACTTTGTAAAAGAAAATGAAATGGCAAAAGCATAGTTTACATCAAGTGGCAGCAATGGCGACTAAGAAGAATAAATTAAACTGCTTTTTTTTATTGTATCGTGGTTTCGAGTAATGAAAACTAATTTTTTTTGTTAATTTCTTCTTACCGCGTTTGATTTTGATTATATTAAAATAGAGTTGTGTAAAAATAATATTTAGAATTTTGGTTATATTTGAGGGCATTGCATGTCATCAAAATAAAATAAAGAACGAAAGTTATAATATATTTTTACTGAATAAATTTCTTCTGGGGAGGAATTTGCCAGTAAGACAAGCAGCTAAGTGCAATTATTCAGTTGTTCACAAATTGAAAGCAATTATTAGAAATGATAAGTATTTTCATTAAAAAAGGTGAAATATATCGAAAAAGTGAATAAATATATAAACGGGTGGATGCAATTAACAATTGTGAGATGTAAATTCTGAATTGTGGAGCTTCATAATTTATGTCGCCCAATTATTAATTGCAACTACTGCGGCTGAAGATGCAGGATTATTCTTTCAAAACGCACTCATTCTGGGCGTCCTGCGGATATTTGTACACAATAAATTAGTGCACCTTTATTTATTTACTCACTTTTTCTATTTTTCAACTTTTCTAATGGAAATAGTTAGCAATTTTAATATTTGTTTTCTACTGGTGATCAACTGTATTATTCCAATCAGTTGCTTATCTTATTATTATCTGATTGGCAAATTCTTGCTACGAATTTCATCTCTTTTGCTGGTTCCTAGCAAATTTGGGGGAAGAAAATGCTATACAGTTAAATTTTTGCTGGTCCTTACTGGTTTTCACTGGATAGTGAATACAAAAACACAAGTATTGTCTACATTTAATATAAGGAAACAAGATTTCCGCCTTTATTCAATCCTGGGCTTATGATCTCAGTGAAACAATATTGGTAACACAAAAACTTGATTTGATAGTTGACAAATTTGAAATTTGAAATCAGGTAATTTTGCATGAACTGTTATTTATTATTAATAAGCCCTGTCGGTTTATTGTGAACGTAAACAACACGAATCAGCTGCGCGTTATCAAGCACCACTGTGCCTGCTCTTTTTCCGGCTGAATTCGCATGCGATTTAGATAAACGGCATTGCAAGACGCAAGCGAGACGTTGAACGTCCTGCTCGCATCTCAGAGCTAGCAGCTGGGGAGCATGTGACGACGCAAACCTACTCACAACTAATCATCATTTTTTTTAAACCAAGCAATTTATTAACTTTTATGTGTGCATTGACGGAATGCGTGGTACACTACATTTATAGACGCGTCTGGGTCTTGTTCTTTTTGATTTCGGAGATGACTTTTTTTTTTTTTTTTTTTTTTGCTCTTCAAATTACAGGGGCCCCCGGAAGGTTCGCCCCGGGGCCCCCGCCGTCCTCGCAACGGGCCTGATCACCAAGCAAACTGTTTTTATATATCATCAAGATTTTTTACTACAGTCTCAAACTGACACGATTTACGCTTATTCTTTAATACAAAGAAGTTTTACACCACTAGAATAACGACCAAAAAAATTTACATAAGTTCAAATAGGAAAAATCGTGTGTGCAGTGGCTTCGTCCCGACTTTATATATGCGCATACGTATGTGCATACAAAGCTCCTATAAAACTTTATTGTGTGCCTAGTGAGCCATTTTTCACTGTTGCAGGCCATTTCGTTATACATATGTACATACGTAATCGTCATTGTTATATTATAATAATTATACAAATATTAAATTAAAATATAATAATAATATTATTTAAAAAAAAAAAAATTATATAATGTGCTGAAATAAATGTGACTTAAATTAATGCACCTTTTTAGCAACACTAAATACATATATCATGAATTTTTTAAAATTCATTGATTATTCATTAATTTAAACTTTGAAAATGTTCGGGTCTGTTCGGTTCGGCCCAAAAAATCGATATTCGTGCGTTCTCTAGTTTTTAGTAATCAGCCTTATCCTGAGTTTCACTTTTCACTTTTCCCTCATTATAAATTTACGCCCACAAATTTTTCGCTTTCTAACATTTGTAGCCATTTTCCCTGGATTTTTTTTTGCTTAAATTCGAGAGGTGAACAAAAAAATTCAAAATGTAAGTAATAGTATTATTTATAACCTTACTATAAAACACAATAGTTTTTACTTTTATTCTGGGAGTAAAACGATAAATAAAAACCAGCGGGATATCCTATACATGAAAAGCTGGACATTGCCAGCGGTTTTGTGAGGGAGAATAGAGAATTGATTGTACAAACGTACAATTAGTAAATTACCTAAATATTTCCTTTATTAAGTTGGATTTAAACAGCAGGGACCCAAATGTTTAAATTATTGCTTTTAGCTTTACTCAATTTTAAACTTTGCAAACAAAACACAGAGTTGTAATTTCAATTTTCGAATTTCACTAGATGTTTCGAAGTGGAATTTATTTCGGGCGGAACTCATAATAAGCGTATTCACTTCGGGCGGATAAAAAAATTACGAGCGAAAATTTTTTCCAGGCGGAACTCGGATAAGGCTGAAGGTATTAATTATTTTTCACCCAAATGTCGATGCTCGGTAGTTCTCTAGTTATTAGTAATGTGTTAAATATTTTTCACCCATATAAAATGTGTTCAATTAATTTCATGTAGAAAATTCAATTCCCTATAAATTATGCAACTTGTCGATAGTTATTCATCCCTAAATATTGTATTAGTATCCAAAACCGTATTAAAAAATGGAGTTATATACGATAGTTTAGTGCTATATAATTCAGTAAATAATTTGTTGAACATTGTCCACTTTGATAGACTTGGGCGAACCATAATGAATCATATTTTTGATATTAGCAAAGTTTAAATTGGTTCTCTTTCTCAAATATTTTTTTATATAACTTTAAACTTTCTTACGTGATGGCGACACATAGCAATCTACTGGAATATAAAAAAAAATCGTATTTGGCCGAAAATATAATTTATGTAAGACCTTTGGAAGTATTAACGATGATATGTTTACCATAGATAAAAGTGGTAGTACTAAAAAAACTGATTTTTTGCAGTATATCCGTCTATAAAATAGGATGAAGTACATTTGTTGCTATACATCCACATGTATTTATATATAAATAAAAATCTGAATACACATTTGGGTATGTGTTTGCATACATATGTTTCAAATATTATTATTCAAATATAATAATTTCTGAATTCAAATCCCTTGATTTATATTTATGTATGTACATACATATGTATCTAATGCTTAAAATGTATGGTATCTAAGTAAATATATATGTATGTAACTATGTCTGTATGAGCACATTATGTATCTAATGAGTCTACCCAGTTGGCAGCGAGAAAAATATCTGCCAGTTTTGGAAGTGGAGAAATAAAAAGCCGAAGAAGTACCACAAATCAGTAGGTGCCGATCAAATTTGAAACAAAAACCTGCTTTTAGAGAAGCGAGAAGCCCACTTCTTTTTGGATCAATACTACAGTTGTTAATTAGTATTATTTCCTAGATGAAAAATTTCAAGCAGAAAATATATTTTTCATTCTTCCAAGCCCAATTGGGTAGGTCTACATAAATATATAAAAGTTCTTACATTTACATGTACGTATTCACATAAAGATAAATTTGCATTAACAGGCACACACATATACACATGTGTATCTGTAAAAAAGGATTCAAACATATACATACTTATGTTGGTACGATATCAAATTTAAATGAGTAAAAGTACTGAGCAAAGGAAGGGCACAAACATGAATTTTATTATACCCCGCACACATACTATTTTCCAGTACTGAATTTTATTACTCTCTGGAAGTTGTAAGTGTAGGTGACCGTGGACAATTTAAAATTAATACGAGTAATACAAAAAATTCGAAAGATACATATGTAATATATGAGATTAAGAAATAATGGCGAAGAATATTCAGGCAGCAATGGGAAAGTGCTACTAAAAACTGTTCCACACTGTTGCACTTACAAGAGCCGTTAGTATCAATTTTGGTTTTGTATTCATCAGAGTTTCAACTGGGTTTGTGTTCACAAATGCTCAAGTTTCGAAACAGAAGTTATTCAGTTTCTTTTTGCTAATTTTTTTTTTAAATTAACTAGGATAAACAGTCAAATTTCTTAAGCTCTTTACTCGAATTGAAACAACCACATCTTGCGTAAATGAATATCATATTTATTTCTAACAATTTATTTGAAAAAAATAAAAATATAAATTAAAAAAAATAAAATCCCAAGTTAGTTAAAATAAAAATGTATTATTTTAGTATTTCTTAAAAAGTTAGTCTATGCCTTTGTGTACGTCCGTCCATGGTAGGTTGGCTTTGAAAATCAATCACATGCTACTGAAATAACGCATGCAGGATAATTTTCTCTATATACATAAATATATAAAAATTTAGCCGTTTGTAAAAACCTGGCGCCAAAACAAATGAACGGATTTCAACCAAATTTGAACATCATATTCCTTAGACCCGTGGAACGCACATAGGGTATATTTTTGAATCCGTTAGGCGGTGCTCGAGTCGAGATATACAGTATTCAGTACGATCCGAATTGAAGCCATAGTCGGGGCAAGTAATACCGAAAAAACGACCATAGAAAAGCTTATTTCTAACAGTGATCGCCTTCGGAAGCCAATTCCAAACCACCGAGTGTATTTTTGTCATGGAAAAACTTCTCACGGAATAAACTTTAGTTCCCGCAGTTTGCGTTAAAACATCAGGCTCAAAAGACCATTAAGTGTATGAGAAGTTCGGCCAAACATCGAGCTATACTATGCAAGAGCCAAATTATTATTATAATGCGAATGCGATAGGAAATACTTTTACTAGACATAGATCTGCTAGGTGGCGTTACAGTCGAGCTACATATTTAAAAAAAAATCCGTATTTATATTAGAAATTGTAATTAATATATGAAAAATTTAGTTATACAGAAAATCTCTACTTATGATTCGATTTTGATGCATTTCTAACGTGTAAAGGGGGTGCGACGAGAAATGCTTTTACGAAAAATGTATCCGATAGATGGCACTACAATGGGGCAATCAGAAAATCCGCATTATGGTAAGAAAAATATGCTGCAGGTGCGATTCGAAGTCCATTTATAATCCGATCAGGGTAAATCCAGCACTCCTCTCATGGTAATATATAAAAGTAAAAAAAAAATCGACGTATTTTTAACTTAGGAAGAGAAATACGCAAAAACCAAAATTTTGGAACGTGGACGGGATACGTTAAAAACATACTATTTTTAACTAGTTTTATTTAAGTATATAGTTAAAAAGAACAGAATATGACACTGAACATGACACAACGCCGAAACCAGGTTGTCTCCATAGCAAATTCGATTTTCCCCAAATACATTAAATGCAATTCCCTCCGTAAACTTTCAAAACTTTAAAATGATTTTCCACTTACTATGTAAATTGCGTTTGAGAAACTGGCTGATTTTATTGCATACACCAAGTAAATGCTGTTTATTTGAAACAAAAACATGCCCCGCGTATTTGAAATTCGGTTTCACTTTGATTTTTCTATACATATTTCTATCATGTATTTGATATTTCGTACTATGTTCGGCATCAAGCACGGAACCAACCGAACGCATGATTATTATGGGCTTATACCTTTACACACATGGTAGTCACATAATAACTATTTTGAACTTTTGATCCAACGTTCATCGTACCAAAGAGTTTAAAAGTGCTAATTCTGCATGTGAGCGTGTCGAGTGAACATTTTATTCCAATTGCCACTTTTTGAGACCCCCTTTCGTATACATACATACATACATATGTATGTACATAAATTTGTATATACAATTTTTATGCTTCCCTCGAAATATAGCTACCACATGAATTTAATTTCAATACAAAAATCATTTCATGTGAACCATAAATTAGTTAGCGTTGGGTGTACAAAATGTAAAAGTTAAATGTGCCTAATATTTCATATGAATTGCTGCAAAAAGATACGAAATATGTATGTACTTATTTCAGAAAACTTTTAATGAAGCTATTACGTACGTGCGCTGGTAAGCTAGCAGTAGCATTCAAGTTACACCTAAAGGGTTGCTTTCACCAACGCAAGCAAACACACACACACACACGCAAGCTCCAGCAGAAGTTTGCATGAATTTGATTACAGTAGAATCTCGAAAAAGTTAACCGAAATGTCTTAAGGTAATTAACCTTTTCGAATTATTAATTTTTCTATGCGATTTTCTAAATTTAAAAAAAAAAACTACAATAATAAACATCGATTTTCGGAAATAACACGCTTTCAATGACCTACTCATCATCATTTGCGCAATAACTACAGGTGTTGTACGTTGTGATAGCGCCAATTTGAATGCCATTATTGAGGATTTTCTGTGCAATGTATTGAACCAAGAATGATAGAATACAAAATTGCGCCTTCCGCGGGCCGCACTTCTCTCTTTGTCGCTCAATTCGCTGACGAAATAAAAGCAACTTGCTTTCATTTTACACAAACAACAGCTAACGGAAACTTTCAATTGTTCTATCGCTTGTCCGCTTCTTCTTCGCTTTCTTAATTTGCTGTCTCATTCTCTAGCTATTATTACGTCATTATCAGTTTCTCTCAGTGCGGAAGACGCAATCTGTTTTCTATCATTCTTGGTATTGAACAATATAATTTTATGCACTTTTTTTGACTTACATACACGATTATTAAATTTCAACCGACTGGTTTAAACTTAATATTAATTTGTACGGGTGGTTTAAAGAGCTGTTGACACTTGTTTATTTTTTTCTTTGGGGGAACAGCTCAAGGTCTGCCACCTGATTGGCATTCCTATTGGCTTCATATCGCTTTATCCAAGGCCTTGATACTTTCAACAGCTTCCGGGAAACTCACTTGCGGTTGTGGAATTTATTGCTCGATAATCGATCCGTCGCTCTCTATATCAGACTTTTCGAAATCTTCGTTATCTTCCGTAATTTTTGTTCCAATTTTCAATGTCATCGATGCTGATGCCAATATTATGACTTACCTTCGACATTAACAACTGAACTATCGAAGAGTATTCATAAGCTCAGCTCGGTACGTGGCCATTGAAATTCGGTTAACTGAATCAAGTAATTAGCTTTTTTGTGTGAGTTAAATTTTTCGCGTTTCCACTGTATTTGAGTTTAGTTGCATTCGTATGCGTGAGATAATGTAGGCTCGATCTACACGAACATCCTTGGACACCCATTGCTTTTATCTCCTTTACCCCCAAAACTGTAAACTTATCAACTCATGTACACACATTTGTATCTATGTATGGATGTGTGTGAAAGTTTGCACACGATGCATATATATACAAAGTTT
Organism: Anomoia purmunda; assembly: GCA_951828415.1. Classification (NCBI taxonomy): domain Eukaryota; kingdom Metazoa; phylum Arthropoda; class Insecta; order Diptera; family Tephritidae; genus Anomoia; species Anomoia purmunda. The sequence goes on along the minus strand of OX639996.1, from coordinate 24,361,940 downwards.
TGTTAGAATAAATTTATATATGTATATATATATTTACATATGTGCATTTGTTTGTCTACGTACATACATATGTATGTATGCGTGTGTGTGTGAGCTTAAGGACATTTGTGTGTATTTTTGGTTTTGATTATGTTAAAAATCAATAGAGCAGCGCCAGGGCAGGGGTTAGGATGGTGTGACTGAGATGAGTGGGTTGAGATAGGGTTTTAGATAAAATGCATAGAAAATTACTAGAGTGTACGGGTTCATTTTGAAATTCATGCGCGCACATATGCTCACACACATACATCATACACAGATACATATATACATATGTATGTATGTGCGGAAAGACGATAACGTGTAACTAGGAAAATATATGAATATAAGTAAATATGAGCGGATATACTCACATATCTAACTGCACATTAGTTTTGTAAATAAGTAAGTAGTTTGTATCTTCTGCAAGCGATTGTGGCGCTGTATGCAATGTTCGTAGTATGTATGCATGTAGATGTGCTCAGTTTAAAAATTCTTGGGGGCAACTTTACAGCGAAAACTAACTAACCAACCAAACAACCAACCACCACCTTCGATATAATATGCGCGCTTAGAGGTGGCGGAAGTTAAAGATGGCTATGGTGGCACTTCCTACCACCACACCACACCTACATACATACATACATACATACATACGTACATAACTACAAGCAAAAAGTCAGCATTCGCAATCACACTCATATTATCCGAAACTGATTTCCACTTTCGTTACGACGACTACAAGTGCCATCACCTTTCGTCTGAGCATCTCGGTTGGACCGCCAGCGTGGCGTTTTGGGGGTGTATATGAATGTATGTATGTGTTGCGATGCGTTGAACGTGTGAACGGACAGACGCGCGTATTAAAGTGTTGATTCTATAGTTCACAATCGCACACTATTTCGGGTGTTGATAATGATTACTGTGCGTATAGTATGAGATATATAAAGGGTGTTTTTTTTTCAGACGTGTGATTTTCAATGAGGCAATACTTTTTTCGGAGCTCGTCTATTTGATAGCTGTTACCTGATTTATACTCAGTTTGATTTGCCATTTCATAATAAACATACTTACTTCGAAAAGAAGTTTGCAAATCCTGAAAATTTTTTAGCAAAATAATAGTTCGGTTCGCGCGACGATAAGAAGAAAATTTTGTTCAGCGATGAAACAAAATGTGCTTGAATGGGTACTTTAATAAAAAATATTATCGCATTTGGAGTGTTGATAATCCACAAGCCATTGTTGAGACGCCGTTTAATTCCCAAAAACTCACTGTTTGGTGTGCTCTTTGGGCAGAGGGAATCATTGGTCCATATTTCTTCAAAAATCAAGCCGTCCATAACGTTACAATCAATGGCGAACACTATGGAGCCATGATTAACGACCTTTTCGTGCCTGAATTGGAGAATGTTGATATTGTGATGACCTAAGGTTCCAACAAGATGGCGCTACATGCCATATAGCCAATGAAAGAATAAATTTATTGAAGGAAACTTTTGTTCAGCGCATTATCTCGCGCCGTGGGCCTGTTGCGTGGCCTCCAAGATCGTGCGATTTAAGACCGCTGGAGTATTTTTTGTAGGGTTATGGGCTGGAGTTTATTCGAGCCAGCCGCGGCGGTCACTTACCCGAAATTATTTTTAAAACTTCATAACGATCCCTTAGCTTTATAATAAAGCTAAATTCTTGGTCATAACAACCAATTATATACGTTTTATTTCTTCTTGAAAACCACATGTCTAAAAAAAAACACCCTTTACATACATCAAAAATATCTACTAATGGGCGTAGAAAGCGCCGAATATGGACTTTATGGATAGTGGGTGCTATCAGCGAGCAGCACTTGCGCGTTTGTTGTTTTCGCAATTTAAGCCTTTTGAATATTTAAATAACGTTGAATGGGACGATTGCGATAGAGTAATATTTTGGAATAGTAGTTTAAACGATATAATGCCACATTAAGTATGTACATACATATGTATATGCGGTGTACATATGTACAGTTATATATGCAAATACATATGTTTATACTGTAACTGCCTACTATGCATACTGAATGCATATTAATCAGCGAAACTAACCAAATATTTTTTTTTACTCGCAGCATTTATGTTTCGAACTAAAGTACAGACTACACACATAGATACATACATATGTACATAAATATTTTTATAGTACGTGTGCACAATTATGACCAAAATATATAGATACATATGCACAGTGTTAGATATATCTGGACAAAATGAATTATAATTCAGTTAGCCACTTATGGTTACTATCTTATTTTTAATAATTTTTTATGAAAGTAAAGCTCCTTCCATAACATATATAGTAATTATATGCTTCAAACTTTTGTTCAAAATTCACATAAATTTAGTAACTTAGTAAAAAAATTGTAATTTTTTAATTACAGTTTTTGGAAGCTTTAAGGGGTATGCAGTTTTGTAGACCAATCAATTTTAGTCGAATAAAAGGCTAGTTTTAATTGACTAAATTTGCATTGATTTTTGATATTTTTTTTTTTCTGCCGGTGTTGGCAATTTTTTTTTCATATAATATAAACTGAAGTTTTAAACTTTATGTAAAGTCAAAAAAACCTCAACCAAATGTCCAATCTAATAAGAATTTTTGGAAACCTTTGGGCTATGCTGTTTAACGTATATCTCATTTAGTTTTGGTAGTTAGATGCTGAATGGGGCTTAGTTGGATTTAAATAACATTAATTAGGATGAAAAGCGTTTTTGTGTGAATTATTATTCAAATAAAAAATAAAAATGTATCCACAAGTTTTCTATTTTTTAATTAAACAATAAAGTGATGCAAAATAAATAGGCAGAAAAATCAATATTACAATTAATATAAGAATTTTTAAAAGAAGAATAAAATTTCTTCCATCATGTCAATAAAATTTGAATAACGAATAGATTTTCATTCGCCATACAAATAATTTTCTAAAGCAAGTAAATTTGTATTCATCATCATTCCGTCATTCAAATCATTTCATGATGAGTTCGCCACGTGACGATGGTTACGATTGACTAATGTATGTACATATATATGGTAACGGGAAATATGTATGTATGTAGGTATATAAAAATTGTGAAACGGTTTGAATGGCTGAACAATTAAGAATACAAATTTATTCGTTTTCGTTAAGTGATGAATGAAAATTTATTCGTCATTAAAAATTACTTAAATAAAGAATTTGGAGTTATTCCAAATATATTTAAATATTTTATTTTTCTGACGGTGCTTTATTCTTATATGGATAAGAAAATTTGATTATAAAAAACATCATCTTTTTTGAGTAACTGAGCATTTTGTCTAACAAAGTGTCAAAAATGCGATACGAGTAGAATGTTGCATATTTCAAGGGGACATATTCGTATTTTTATTTTCTTTGGACTTCAGGATAGGTATACTTTCAGAAAATTGTAACAAAGAACGGGCTGTGTTTATTGGAAAATGTTAACTTAATTGACACGCATTAACGTTTTTTTTTTTTAATTTCTGCCTCGTTTAAAATAATTAAATTGTCGATAACTGCAAAGTAAATTTCTAATGCATTTCGCGTACAAGGTATCACAGCAAAAGCAGATATTTGCCTCTGACTAAAAAATTAGATGGCAATTTTTGCGACAAACTTGTGGTATGTAAATTGGTTAATTTAACAAAAAATATATTAATGGGGGTGTACACATACAAACAGAGGGCACATACTATGTATATTACAATTTTAAAATTATCATAAACGTGTATGCGTAAATAGCGTAGGTTACAAATACATATGTACAAACGCGTGATTATAAGTTTTCGAGCATAGTTCAAAAATTAGACATGAAGGGCGCACAGGATGGAGTAAATTTTGGCCAGTGGGTAGCAGGAAGGCAAAAAATATATGTATTTTAGACGTGGATGGAGTATCACTTCCCTCGTTTGCCTTTCGAACTAAACTTAGATTGCACATACAAACATACATATGTGTGTACATGTATGTGTTCGCACGTACGAGTGTATTTGTGTCAGTTCGTCCTTTCGTCTGCCTCATGAATATTTAGTTTAATTTTGGGGGTGGTTCAATGAAGCAAAATACCAATTTGCTCCATGCATACATATTAGGGTGCGACACTCTCCATACAAAAAAAAATCGTTTGTGTTTTCCGATCGGAATTATAAAATTCACTATGTTTTAAATATTTCGGAAAAAATATTAAGATTTAAGTTAACTGGACCGATTTGAAAATACCTTCGAAAATGGAGTTTTTTATAAAAATATATATATACATATATATATATAATTAAAGCTATTTTTACAAATAAATTATCTCAGATCATAAAACAATTCAAGCTTAAAAGATCTCTATAAAAAACTTAAGGAAATTTCTCATCGAATCATAATAACTAGACTTACGATGTTGATTTGAAACTTAAATAACCCAACAAAATCTTGATCGATTTAGCCTTATAAGTTAGGTACCATTGGAAAGCTTTTTCGCAAATCTCATTCTGTTGAATACATTTTTAATTGTTTTGAGGGATATTTTTTTTATTTTATGTATATATATATGTATATACATATATATTCTTCATGTCCTGCATGAATTAGTTACGATTCACAAAATGTTTAGGAATATCTCTAAAAATTATAATTAATAATTACTTTTAGATTTTTATTAATAGCTCAGAAAAAATAATCATATATCGAGCTATAGTTTTCTTTTTAATTGAAAAACGAGTTTTATTTGCCAGTGTTGTTTTTTGCTCTGCAATAATCATTTTTTTAAGAGTTTTATTTGTTCATAAAAAATGTATCATTATTCTTCAGTTTTTGAGGCGTTATTTTATCTCCTATTTCATCGTTAACAACAGCTATCAGAAATTTATATCCACTGTTTTTTCTAGTGTTTCAAGCTCGCTTTCCATGATTTCTCTAGTGGGGATGATTAATGTGAGAAATTTTACACATTATTTTATTTGCATGTTGACGGGAACATATGGAAAATAATTTACACCAACCATTTATTGGAAAGGCAATATGAGTGTTTCGATCTGACAAAAAAAAAATGAAACTAAAAAAATAAATTTAATTTCCGAGAGATAAATAAAATAACGCCCAAGACTGAGTTTTACTTTCGATCAAAAAAATATAACTCAAAAACTTATAGTAGATAAGTTTTATGGAAAAAATTTAACTACAAAAATTATGATCGGTTTTCGTAGAAAAAAATATAACACTTAAAAGATTATCATTAAAAAAAAGACTTCACAAAATAAAATTAGTATTCGAAAAATGAGTTTTATTTCTGTTCAAAAAAATATAACTCGACAAATAATTTTTATTTCTGAAGTAAAAATTACTGATTGAAAAGTTCAAAATCTTAGAAAATTTGTTAAATACACTAGTTTATAAATATTCGATAAATGATTGTAACCTTGTTGAAAAAGTATTTTTTAAACTAATTTTGGATAGCTGAATACGAAAATGAGTTTCATGTATTTTTCCAAAAAAGAGTTTTCGAGATACAGGCGAACCCCCCGTTTTCGAGGCCCTTTTGCAGTTATCGCCAAAAAATCTCCACAACAGCAAATAAACCTAACCTTTTATGAATATATAGTACTTTTTGAGTTACTTTCGACTAAATTCGAAAAATAAGTACATTTTCGAGCTTTTTCAAAAAGTAAATTATTTTTAGTGAATAAACTTTGCAAACAAAATTATTAAAGATGTCTTGTTGAAAGAGAATTTTATAACGAAAATGTGAAGCATAAAACTGCTAAAATTGGGCTGAAAATGCAAGAGTTATTACAAATTAAAAAAAACGGCTGGCTATTCACTTGAAAATCTGCCAACAACTTTTCATTTGACGGTGCAACAGCCAGAATGTCCATTTGATGTAATATCGATTTTTATATGGAATTTGGTCCTCTGATTCCGAAAATGCCACCCAAATTCGTCCATCACGTCTATAGTTGGAGGACGCTTAAGGCTTTTTTTCATAGGTTTGTCCCAACACAGGTTGACTTTTTCTCAATGTTTTCCAACACACTTTCACGAATCGCAATTCTAAACACCGACCTGAGTTAAGAATAAAACTAAGCAAATTGATTGATGATATCAAACACGTAAATATTGGGACCGTTTTATTGTACCCGACTTGCAAAAGAATGCGCCAACTCGAATAAAATTTCCTTTAGTTGCAAAATCAACCCCGTTAGAATCTTTCATGAAACATGAAATTTCTTTAGTGCTATTTAAGAACGGAAAATAGTTGTGTAAACAAATTTTAGGTTGCCGTGGTTATATATTTAAAACTATTATGCAAATACATATAAACAAATCAGATCTTAAACCGAAATTAAACTTGCATTTTCAGGTCGGTTATCATTTTACCGAGTCGGCTCAACTCGCATATTTTTCGGAGTTAGTGTTGTTGCTTTACATACAATTCGTTGTTCAATCTAGTGTTCTTTTGCAAGTCGGGTACAAAGAAACGGGTCTATTGTTATAGATTTTCTAACTACTTTTTATAGTATAAACTAGTGATAACAATTGTTTTGATAATAAATAAATTTATAAATTTTATAATTCCGGTAGAAAATCCGCAATTTTTTTCGTGAGACTCCCTAATAAATATGTACTGTGTATGTATGCACATATAAATGCATTACTAAGTACTTGGGAGCTTTTGGAGCAAAATACTGTAGATACTATAGTACTAAAATTATTTCTATAAACGTATGAATGTGTTGGTCACTGGGTGGTTAAACGAATGTGTTATGTTGATAACCTATATGTAGGTGTTGATGGGTGGGTAGTCGGTCGCTGGCAAAACGTTGCGTTTGTGGGGCGAAGGACATATGAATATGAGCATCATCTAGGGGCTAAAATTTTGTAATGACTCCTCTCACTACAGCCGCAAAACTTTTACAAATAAGGTTATTATATATATTATTTTCACACACTATCCCACCTCAAATGGCAGTTGCGACTTTGCAGCCACTATAGCAGAACAGTAAAAGGCCACAAGCTTGTACATATGTGCAATAAAATAGTTAAATAAACATGCATACATACATACATACATACATACATGTTGTATATATCTACGTGTGAGCGTATATCGTATTAGTTACTGTCGATATTATTACTACTACTGTTATGGAAGTAAGGTTAGGTAGAAGGTTGGTGGTCGCTGAATCTGTTGATATAGCAAATTATATACACACACATAAGGCTACATATGTTTGTACATATATGTATATATATACCTGTAAAAATTCATATTTCTCTGTACTTACTTATCTACATACGAGAGTACAACTATACTAATCTGCAATTGCAAATTTTTGAATTTCTGTGCACAGGATACAAATGTCTACATATACATATGTATGTAAATATTAACTATTAACATGTCTACATGGAACCCTCTAGATCATGTAAGCACATAAATACTTATACATATGTATATCTACATACATATACATTTTGTACCTATTTATTTATAGTATATGTACATTATATGCAGTGAATAAAGCCGAGCCACACTACCCATCCCAATACCGTGCAAACCATATTAATAAAATAAATATGCACATATGTTTTTGTGTACGAATAAATTTAAAATGGAAATTATGAAAACTACTTACTTCACTTACATAGAAGCTCATTTGCATAAGTAAATATATGTATGTATGTACCTATTATGTGTTTCTTTAAAAGCAAACACATACTCATGAAATTAATTGAACTTATGTATAAAAGCATATGAAAATTGTGTATAATATAAAATTCCATAGGTCCTCATCCCATATACATACATATATACATACATAAGTAAATAATTTATTAGCATTTCTCCACAATGAACGATGTTTTCAGTCCCAAAGCCGGGATCACAAATAATGTATATTTTTTTTTTTTGCAAATTTGCATAAGAAAAGCCATACTATATATGGAGTGCACTTGCATAATTCTTATCATATTCATTATATTTATAATTAAATACCACTTAAGTATAAACACTCAGTAATTAAAAAAAAAAAAAAAAAATACCAAGTATAATTACTTTCTATTCGTAATGGACAATGAATACCAATTTTCTTAATGCTTTTGCAAATACTTTGAATTACTTCCAATATAATACATTACATTTTGTTGAGATATGAATACTAAACCCTTATTAAAACCAATAAGTATGAAACAACAGCAACTACAAACAAAAAGGTTATATCTGATTTATTAACTACAACATTAGTAGTACCCGCTTATAAACACTTTCAAAAATGTGTTATTTTAAGTAAAGCGAAATGCAAAATCTCGACAATTTCGAAGACATTCTAGAATGTTGCAACGATTTTACAATTATTACAATATTGTCGGTCGGTTTGCCAAAGCACTTGAGGTGCGCAAGTGGTACACACTAAGTTTGCTTGCCTCTTCGGATTTTTTAGGTTATGAGGAAATGATGCTTGCTATGACGGAATAGCAGTTGGTCACAGTCTTCAAAAGTAATAGTGAAAACATTAGGCCCATCTTTTGCTAATTAATTTAACAAATAAGAAAATCGCTCAATATTCGTTCTTGAGTTTTATTTTTGTGATTTAGTATTTTTTTTTAGTTTTATAGTTTTTTTAGTGTTGCTTTTGTAAGTTAGTGATTTTTTGAGTTTTATTTTTTGGAAAATGAAAGTTGAAAGTGAACCGCAATCAGTTTTCACTAAAAAAAATAAGATTTATTTTTTTATCCATATTTTTGCTTAAAAAAATTGTTTGTAATTTAATGTAATAAATAAGAGTTTGTGTTTTTGATTTTTTATTTAGAAAATATGTGTTGGTTTATTGAGTTTGATTTGTTGGTTAGATAATAAGTTATTTTTTGAGTTATATTTTTTGCTTAAAAAGGAAAAGTTATTTATATTTTAATTTATAAAATAAAAGATAATACATATATTCACCTTAAAACAGTTAATAGTAGTTTTAGCGCACAAAATGCACTTTGCACCTTCGAAGTGATGTTAAATATGAACACATATATATACTTCTGCTCCAAATATTTAATTATGCTCCAAATTGTTATTATCGTTTTCTCTTCTCGCTAAAAAAACAAACCCTTATTTTCCAAGCAAGAAATATAATTTAATAAATTTTTTGTTTTCTAACAAAAAAAATTGGGTTTTCTCAGCCATAAATAAAACTCAAAAAATATCAATTAAAATGTTTAAATTAAATTAAATTATTTTTTTAAATAAAACGTAAATAATAATAATATTTTAGCGACCTTTCCAATTTTAATTTTGTGTTTTTGCCGGCCCGAGGTCAAGGGCATTTTATAAATTTTTCATCGAAATAGACTTGAAGCGTTAAAGGATTAAAATTTTGAAAACAAAATTTAAAATATTCTACAGCGAACTTCTGACTATATGATAAATGTAAAAATGTATAGATCACACGGTTTTCTATGACTATTTGCCCTGCTTAAATAAAATCACACTTAACCTTTCAAATCGCCGATACACGTATATTTTTGTTGGTCTCCTCTACCAGAATCCGTTGTTGGAATCTTGTTATTTTGAAATTGTTATACAGTTTATTACTCGTCTTGCAAATATAGCGCTACTAATTTAAAACATTGCTAGTATACGAGTAATTTTTACTAACCGATCCAAAAAGACAAAGCGAATTATTTTGAAAATTAAATGAAAACTACTTTTTAAAAGTTGTCCAGAGTTTTTAATTAATGATCACATGGGCAAATTTTCAAACCATAAGATATCAGAAGTCAATAAATCTATATATATAAAAGAAAGTCGTGTTAGTTACACCACTTATAACTCAAGAACGGCTGAACCGATTTGGCTGAAAATTGGTGGGGAGGTAGCTTAGAACCAGGGGCAGGTTATAAGATACTTTTTATCCCGTTACCGTGGGACGACAAAAAAAACCGTAAATTTGATTTTTTTTCTTCGCCTTTCATATATTTTGCTTTTGCTTTTTTGTATGAAAATCAAAATTTACATGTACTCTGGCGGCGAAAGGTAATATCGATGTAAATTGTAGTGACATCTAGCGGAGAAGGGCAATATCCATGTAATTGGTGTGAATTGCCAATATTAACATGTATTTTGTTTACTTTTACGAATTTTGTTGGGTGAAAAATTGACAGTTAGAAATTTTGAAGTTTACCGGTTTTTGTGTTTGTTTCGAGTGTCTATAAATATTGTGTCGATATTATTATCATTAAAATGCCGCGTCCAAGACGATCAAATCTTCCCCGAAAAAGCCGTAATGCAACTAGGATGCAAAACGTTGGGAATGAAAGGACTGAAGAAGTACAAGAAATTGCACGTGAAGAGCGCCGCTTTAGTATGGCTCGACTTCGTGCTTCTCAATCACAAGAGCAAAGCGAGGCAGTCCGTGCAAAGGCGCGGTTGGCTATGAGAAATCATCGAGCAAACCTAAGAGATCAACATCTTGATAATTTTCGACGCACAAGGAGAAATTTATCAAGTACTGATTTGAATCGAGCAGCGTTTCGATATGATTGCAGCACTGATTACTGCTTGCATACTAGCGTTCGCATTGGGCCAATGGATGTGGTTTGCGAGTATTGAAGTTTTCGGGAGAAACGCCAAGTGCTGCCTTAATGGGAAAGTGAAATTGCCATTATTGACTCCCCCACCTGAGCCATTGCACTCATTGCTACTACATAATTCAGAATGAGGTCATTAGTACACTACATTCGTTCAAATCTATTGACTGTGCAACAAATGCAGATGATGCCACCAACTATCCAATTGAATTTTTAAACTCCTTGGATGTGCCTGGCTTACCACCGCATAATTTACGACTAAAGGTTGGCTCCGTAATAATCATGCTTCGAAACATAAACCCACCAAAACTGTGCAACGGAACGCGTTTGGTGGTAAGTAAATTGATGAATAATGTGATTTACGCGACGATACTCAAAGGAAAATTTGAAGGTGAGGAAGTTCTCATTCCGAGGATCCCGATGATCCCAACCGACATGCCGTTTGAGTTTAAACGACTTCAATTTCCGATCCGTCTTGCATTCGCCATGACCATTAACAAATCACAAGGCCAATCCTTGAAAGTTTGTGGTCGAAATCTAGAAAATCCATGTTTTTCCCATGGCCAATTATATGCGGCATGTTCAAGGGTCGGAAGACCAGCTGCGTTATTTGTTCTTGCACATAGTAATAAAACTAAAAATATCGTCTATCACAAGGTGCTTTACTGAAGAGTGCAGCCTATGCACTAAAATACATGGCCAATAAAGAATCATTACAATAATTGATTTTTGGTACTTACTTATATTTATTATCCTAATAAAAAATTTAAACTCATAAAATCAAGAATCTGCTCATTTATTGCTTTAAGGCGGAGCAATGTTCGCCGGGTCAGCTAGTTCAAAATAAAACAAAAAGATGCCACATGAAAAGGCACCCAAATGATAAAAAGGAACTAAACTCAATTATCAAGGAAATAAAAAAAATATTGAGACGCAAAGAAGCCACGAAAGTCGAAAAGTATTATAGGCGTTGACAAATTCAACAAACTATTCACTGGGCGGACCAACAAAAAACTTAATGCCATACTTCACCAACCATCTATCAAGCCTCCATCAAGTCACAGGGCTAGAACAACAAGTGAGACCACTTCCAAAATATCTTTACAAACTCCATCAGCCAATAAATCTGCCACAAACGACAACGAGTAAAATAATAAGAACTCAAAATCGCCAAGATATGGCCAAATCTCTACATAGTACTAACAAATTTACGAACAAAGCATTAAACTAAATAAGAATGATGCCTAACGACTTCCATAGATACTTTCCAAGAGAATTCACAGAAATCATTGCAATACCGAAACCTAACAAATACCCAACTTTGAATACTTCTATCATTTCGTGGAAACCCCAATTAATAATCTAAGTTTCCGACATTTAGAGAGATCAGGTGGACATACAAACACAGAGATCAGACGACTGCCTCTTGTAGAAGTAACAAGATCACGGAGACTGAAACGATTGACAACTACGGAGCTACTACGAAGAAAACTTTGACAAATGTTGTTGGCAAAAGACTCGGCCAGATCTGATAGCATTGACCACAAAAATCTGTGTAATCTTTTCATTTAACCATTACTAAAATTACATATTGTAATAAATAAAGGAGTTTAATAAAAGAAGTGGCCGGAAATATCTTTTGATATATACACGAGAATATAGTTCCAAAAATTTACGGAGCTTTGAGAAGACTGGGGAAATTATTCTCACTAATGAAGTAAGATTGTGGTGCGAAAGAGGTCGGGAGTACCACTCCTTTCTGTGGAACACTGAACAAGAATATACAGTTTACAAAATATTTACTCACCTGACAGAATTTAACAAAGTTTTCCACCACCACCGATTTATCCGATAGCGTCATTTGACCGGTAAAACGAACTCCCAATTGCTTTAGGTTTTCTTTTTTCTTCGCTGGCAACTTATTCATATGTTGAAAGATACCTTCCTCCACCTTATGCGATGGATGTACATCAAAATTATCTTTGATGGTAAAGGTAGCCAATGGCTTGGGTGCACTAGCTGCAGCGCCTGAGTGTAGCATGGTAAAATCCGAACTGCCAGTAGCAGCACCCTCGGAAGAAGTATTCGAGTTGGAGGCATTCAGATGTGAACTTGGAAACGCCAAATTCGATACCTCGAGAGAAGACTCATTCGAATTGGAACTGTTAGTGGCCGCCGTCACATGATGCATATCGAAAATGGTATGCTTTGAGTCATGATCGAATACATCCAATGTGGTGGCATCGAGACTATTGGTAGCACGCGACACGGAAGACAATAAAGCGGCTGCTTTACGTGACGAGCGAGATTTGTGTGTCGTGCTGCTATCCAAATCGATCAAACTGGACGCCGATGCTTGTGATGGGCCTGGTTGAGCTGCTGCTGCTGCTGCTGTGGCGCTGCTATCACCTTGACTTTCACCATTGTAATCGTTGGAGTGACGCAGGTATTTTAGGAATTCAAAGGAACCATCAAAATGTTGTGCACCCCCTGTACTAGGGGCGATAGGCGTGCCCGGTTGATTGTTGCTCTGCAAATGTGCTACTGCGGTATGTGGCGTGCCGGACGTAGCGGTGACCATTGTATTGGCAGTTGCAGCTGTTGACCAGCGTTGTGGAGTAGTAGGGGGATAGTTTGATGTTGCAGCTGTTTGTGGGCCGTGCGCTGCGTGGTGTTGATGGAGGTGTGGTGTAGTGGGATGGTGATTATGATGAAAGGCATTGGTGGCAGCAAGGCTGCCTGACGTTGAGTGAGACGCATGACCACCATAGGGATGTTGCGCGTGCGGATGCGAATGTGGCAAATGCGAAGAAGGATGTGTTGGATGTAAATGAGCGGCATGATGCAAGCCAATTGGTTGTGTCGCATTTGTTGTTGCGCCAGGCGGTAACGACGATGCCTCAGCTACACTTTGCGTATTCGTTTGACCTACACCATTGTACAATTCACCGGCACTCTGTATCCCCGGCGTGTTGGCGCCAATACTAACATTAGCAGTGGCGTTGTGGCCGTTGCCGTTGCCATTGCCGCTATTACTAACACCATTGTAATACTGTTGCTGCTGCTGCTGGGCTGTCGAGGTCGAAGCTAGCTGTTGTGCTGTTGATGGTGACGGCGGCGGTGGCGGCGTGCTAATACCAGCGCCCACGCCCACGCCCGCACCCGCTGAGCCAAATACTTGAAAATCCTCGAAGGATGAAAACTTTAGTTCGCCATTGCTCAAATACTTAGCAAACTCTGATGAATCGTTGAGGGAATTTAGGAAGAATGAGCTAAAATTACTAGATATGCAGGACATTTTTTTTTTTTTTTTCTTCTACTCTTCGAATGACGAACACACTATGTAGACTCTGGTTCGGCACACTGCTTCTCTCCGCCGCTCACTTTATACCTCTTTACCAGCTGTTGGCTGGTCTCGTGTTGTTATGTGACGGCGCGTTTGCTGCACGCGGTGTGTGGCACTCGATTGTTTAGTTGATTTTTGTATTGTTTCTTTTTTTTTTAATTTTTATGTTTTTTTTTTGTATTGGCGTTGTGGGGGAGACGCGCGTGTTTGGGGACTTTTTACATGTACATATGTATGTACGTATTAGCGTGAGCGTGGCGGGAGTAGGAAGATTGTGTGTTAACGTGTTAATAATACTGTTAAGAATACCACCGCCAATTGTCGACCTTGGCTATTATAGCAGATTCGTGTGGTCGCTTTTTTCGTTTTGTTTTATTTTAAATTATTGAAATCTTAAAGCTTGTTTTGCATTGTAGGAAAACTATTTTTCACTATTATTTTTTACTTTTAACTTGTTTGTAAATTTATTTGTTTAACTTTTTCTTAATTGTTATTTTATAATTTAAATTTTTACATTTATAATTTTTATTTATATATTGTAGATATATAAAGACGATTTATCGATTATGAGTATGTTGTTTTGTTCTTATTTTAATTTTTTATCGACTTTTCTTGCGTTGTTTTAAAAATAAAAATGGCACATAATTTGTTGTTCTTCCTTTTTCTTTTCTTTTTTCTAGGGAAGCTCGTAGACTTTTTGACCTTTTTACTGCTGTATGCTAAGGGTTTATGCGCAATTTTAAATTTGCTTTTCACTTCTCACGTTTTTTTTTTTTAGCAATTTCAGTTACGCTTTCCACCATTTTTGAACTATCTTTCTCAAGCGCTTGAGGGAGGTTTCATCTTCTTATTATTTTAACTAAAATTTTTACAATTTACAAGTACTAGAAAAAATAAGTGAATACATATGTACATACATGTGTATGTATGTTTGTATATCATGTGTTGCTTGTATGAATACTCATATATGTATGCATATGTAAATATGTATGTACATATGTATGTACACACAAACACTACCACAAAAATGTATACCCCATACGTCGCATTATTTCGATTTTACTTTTTGAATTAGTCTGTAAATTTGTATTAGTTTTTTTTTTTGTTTCCTTTTAAATTTCCCTTTCCCTGCCTTGGTGTAGTACACGCTCGGTTTGAGTACACGCTTTGCCTATTCAATATTTTAAATTGCACTTTCTTGTGCAGATATTTACGAGCATGCTTTTCTATTCACTATATTGCTCATTTTTTTTTTCACTCAATTTTCTTCGCTTTCGTCTGTTGGCTTGTGACGACTGGGTTCGGTGCTCGATTTGGGTTTTTCTTTTTTAAATATTAAAAATTATGAATTTTCTTTCGACACTTTTCTCTTTACGAATATTGCTTCGTCTCGGCATTCCGACGACGCGTGTCGCTTTTATGTAGCTGCTATCGCAATTTCCACTAGACTGATGCGTCGTCGTCGGTTGATCGTCCGTCCAGGCGGCGAGGCATGTACATATGTACTATGTATGTATGTATGTATGTAGCTACTAGCTAGAGCAGTCAGGCAGCGAGTTTTAGGTGGATTTTCACTTTAATTTTCTTAGTTTTCTATCCGTTTTGTTGGCACTTTACTTGTGTAGGTTTGTATTTCTTGCCTTTTGACTTTGCGCTGCGTTCAAGTTTCCTTTTTTTTTTTGTAATTTTTTTTTTTTACTTGAAATTGCTTTTCAACATTTGTATGCGCTAGTCATATTTAATTACATTCCTTTTTAGCATTGACTACACATATGTACAATATGTGTAAAATTTTATTATATGCTCGTTGTTGTAATTATAAGTATGTTATGTATGTATATTTTATTTAGCCGCTTGCCTAAATTTATATAGCCTGTAAGTTAGCCATAGTTTTGCTTACGCTTTGCATTCTGGTTCCTAGATTGTTGCTTCCATATTTTTTGAACTCCCCGTTGCAGCTGCAATTTCGTTTTTTTTTTAATATGTTTTTTTTTTACTTTCGTTTGGCTCCAGATAACATCTGCATGATAATCTGTAATGAATTCCTTTAAAGATATCTGTTTTTTATGTCCCTCTTCTTCTTCTGCGTACAGCAAGCATTCATTGTCTATTTGTTGCAATTATAGTGGCTTGCTACTTAGGTCCGTATCACACGTGTACAATTGAATGTTGCAACTTTCTACGCTCTGGTCTGCTTACCTTCCACAACTAGTTAGTTTTCTGTATTATTAGTTGTACGTTTTTATTACTCTATCCGTTTTACCTGCGTAGCACACTGTCTCGACCTGCATTGCCTTACATCAAGTAGTATCGGTCGGTACAAGTTTTCTCCAATAATTTTGCAGCGTTATTTTTGTTTTTTGTTTCTATTCTTGTTAACCTAAGCGCACTGAATCAGCCTAAATCGTAACCGAAAACGATTTCAATCCTCTGTCCTATGTCGAATTGTAGCGAAAGAAATCCGTGCAGCTGCGTCTAATAAAATGTTTTTCGCCATGCACCGAATCGCACCGATCTCAAACTACTAAATATGCATCTGGCTGGATATGTTTTGAAGGAAGCAGTCAAGCAATAGGTAGGCAGGCAGGCAGGCAGGCAGCGACAGTTTTGAGGATTTTGATTTCACACTCACTCATTCGTTCGCGCTCAATTACATATGCACATCCGACGAGTTTTCTTCTTCTCCACCGGCTCTACTACTACTACTCTTTTTCCAAAGTTGGCTTCCTCTTCCTTCGTAATGATTACGCGTAACAGGCGGTAGGCAGGCAGGCAGGCAGGCAGTTAGGCAGTCAGGGAAAGAGCAGGCAAGTAAACGATAGCATACTAGCTGACGAAGTAAGACGGCCGTCCGTCCGTATGCCTATCCTCCTGTGCGGTGCGTCTATCGCTACTCACACGCTTGGATATTTGGATAATAGGTATGTGTGTGTAACAAGTCGACACACTACGGTCGATTAGAAGAGACGTTGATTTTACACGTTATTTTGTTGTCGTTTTACAGCACCATCGTCTGTCTGTCTATCTATTTTACAATTCATACATAGTCTACGTAAAAACATAGATACATATGCACTCTATATACAATTCTACAAAATTCCACACACAGAGTATGTGACTCGACCAGTAAAGGAAAAACGTGCTACGCGCTTATGACGTTGAATTTATACCCGGCCACCACTTACTCGTCAAGATCTCGCCGGCCGCAAAGGGGTGTTGCTCAAATAGAAATTTATTTCAAAAATAATTTTAACCCTTAAATGCTGCACGCACCGTCACACCGGCCGTCACTCGAATCGTAGCAAAAACTGACTGAGTAGCGTATTGCAAATTTCGTATGCTTGGAGCCAAATCTTGCCCAGCGCAATTTTATCAACTCAACTCGCTCAAATAGCAACCACGCTCATCATGCTCAACTCTGTAACTCTGTGTTGGTGGTAGTGGTTTGTATGGATTTATTTTTTATTGCCTTCATTATTGTTGCTATGCATGGGGCTTTGCGCACACATTTACGGTAGGTTGGTTCATCATGTGGGGGCTCCTCAACGCATTGTGGCGCCGCTATTGCTCTACCATTGCTGCTGCTTATTTAGCTCTCTGACTTGTTTTCCTGCTCTTTCTTTAATACTACTCTGCTTCGCCAGGCTTTTTGCTTTTTACATCTCTGTGCTGGATTTGTATGAAAACCAAAACAGTACACGCTCTTTTTCCTTTCTACTATCAACTATTGTCGGTATTATGAACAAATCAAGCTGCCCCCTTTGGCGCTCGTGCTCATTTAATGTTTTGCTACGCCTTTCGTAAGGTACATATAGCTCGCTGTTGTGTTGTAGCGATGAATGTGCGGTTGAAATAATGTTAATGGGAAAGTCCGGGGCGGTAATGTAGAATTATTTGTCTGGCCTAAGCTGCTAGGATGAAGGGGGTGACTGTTGACACCTCGTTGTACGCAATTGCTGGAAAGATGGCAAAAAATGAAAAAGTTTAAAAACCAAATTTCAGCAGATACATATACTGTGTGTTGGGTTCGGGTTATGTTAGATAGAATGAGTGGAAAGTAGAAGAATCAAATGCTGTAACATAGAAGGTGTTTTGTGCCCCAGCAACAAGTTGTTGTTGTAGCAGCATTACACATTCCTCATAAACTTTTGGAAAATGTTATAAATCAGGGTCGCCCTGGTATCGTAAAACCGACTGTCCCACCCTGGTGCCCAAAAACACTTTCAGCTTTTGGATTAAACGCTGGAAGGTCCTGATGTATCGCGCTCTAACCCAGACAGTTCATAAACATAAGACATGTAAGTCCAGATATTTCATTACATCCGGAATTATAGATCAGTAGACAGAGCCAAAGATTCAAGAAATATAAGAATGGACAACTTGTAGCATTTGGGTTTTTTTACCGTTGATATCAACGTTAGCTTCTTTTCCTTTGACCAACTGTGTAAACCATTATATTTCCATGCTATTTGACAGACTGCACTTCTCTGAATCTACCCCATTCAGTAATTAGTTGTAGGAGCAAAACGGCTAGAAACCCTACCTAGTTTAACTGTCTTCTCCTCGTCCAGCAACTGATCATTGCATTCAATATCGAGCTTAGACGTTATTGCCACTTAAAGTAATCATCCCATTAGAATGGACCTTGGTGGTCACTTACCTAACTAAACAAAAAACTATAATAATGCCATGTATACGTCTCTCTGTCTAAGTCAGTTGTCTCACCTATCTTTGGGACTCATCAATAAATCTGGGATAATTGTGAGTTCACAACTCGTGGAAACAGCCATCTGGCGGCTTTAGAGTACCTCATACAATGAAATAAATTCGAATTTCGAAAGGAACTCACATGGTAGGACGCAGAGAAAGTGTTCGACTCTCTGTTTTGCTTCGCAGCTGCGATAGAACCTATTCAAGGGTAAGCGGATCTATTCGGCATGCACTCCTACAGGTCAATGCCATGTGCAGACTACAACGAGTTTGTAGGTATTTTTTTGGTCGTTCCTAAAAGAGCCCTGTCTTTAGATGCTTTATAGGTTACCCAGAATTGTCGGGTAATCCTATATGATCCTGTGTTGTTCCACGTCTGGGTAGCTTTCGCATGGTAAATTTCGGCAAATCTACTGTTGGTGGCCCTAAACGAGGCGCCCATGTCCACCACGTGGGACAGATTCATTGCAGAGCTGCGCCTCGTTATTCCACCAGCTGTCTCATTTCGGAAAATATCTCTATGCTCCGGGTCACATAATAGGAGATGTAGAGACTTGCTAGAGAGTTTTGATCTGCCACTTTCTGTAGAAAAATTGATGAAAAATTCTACAAGTGAGCAATCCTCGTATTTTCCCCATGGTACCTTGTCGGTACTTCTTTTTTTCATGGCAGAAAAGCACTCAGAGGTTTTCCTGTCGAGTATTGGCCGCTAATAGAAAAAACTTTTTCTATGATTTTTTTACGCCTCATATCTAGACCGAAATTTGAATTTCGGACACTCCGAGTGATATCACACACTCGAAATAAAAATAAAATTGGGTTACAGATGAGCCAATACAATCGCTGAGTTCTTAGTATAGTAGTAACGAGCTATTCTGATTTAAGATCTTATCGAAATCTAGGCACAAAAGTATACGTAATTGTTTATGTACATACATATGTACATATATATTTGCTTAAATTGCATTGTCATTTTATAAGATAAATAAGATTTAAATAAAGTACATACATACATACATACATATTCAGTAAATTTGTTTAGTAAATTTGATTCAAATCCAATATGAAAGTACTAGACGCATATAGTAAAATGTTCAACCTTTTTTGTAGTCGAGTGTGTAACGTGTGCGTGCTTCATTCAGTGGGTCCCGGGTTCGAATCATGCCCGGAGCAAGTAACATCAAAAATTATAGAAAAAAGTTTTTTCTAATAGCGGTCGCCCCTCGAAAGGCAATGACAAACCTCCGAGCGTATTTCTGACAAGACGCACACCACAAATTGTAAGTAAGTTTTTTTATTCTCACATAGTACATAATAATCTACAGGATTATAGTCAAAGCTTCAATGATTTTGGGGTTTTCTTTAGACCAGTGTATATTTCATATCACTGTGCAACAAATGAAATCGGCCCGAACATTCATAATATTTTCTAGTTGTATGCTTATCTATCGAGTAATAAAACACTCAATCTAATAACTTTCGATCTCGACAGAGTAGCAATTGCACGACTATCAATAAACGGACATATCGTTAGTGAACGAATTGTATAAGGGAACTCGTGAATGATGTTTGGTATAACGTCTTGTAGAATTCTTGGTACTTGTATATTTTCATGCCGTATTATTACGCTCACCCATACTCGTACTCACAAATATACTAATCTTCACATGAAATGATACCGCGGATTTTTTTCTGACCGACGATTAATACCGAAACTTCTTTGCGTACCCTATCACCCATTTATTTATTTGCCATTTGCTGCATTTCATTAATTTCTGATATCCGGTTATCCAAACATTATAATGATATCCGGATATCAAAAAGCTATGACAATATTCGAATATCCGGATTTTTCGTTTTAGTATCCGTATAAACCGAAGATTCCAAAATCTCAGTTCTAGTATGTGCATATATCAATTAGCAGGTATTTTTGACTACCATTCGTCTAATATCAATTTGACCAAGAGAACCTGGCCGATCAGTAAAATATAATTTTCTCAAATTATACCACTTTACCTTAGACGGACAACGAAGTCGTAACGAGTGTATACATATATACCGTGTGCGTATTATTGCCCAGCGAGCCCCGGGTTTAAATTTTTTCCGATATACGCAGCATTAAAACATTAAAGGAAAGTGCCTTTTCTAAAAGGGATCTCCCCCGGTAGGTAATGGTTAACTCACAAAAAACATTACGGCACAAAATTCAGAGAAGTAACGCAAATTGAAGAATCGACTCAGCTTTGGATGAAATAATTTACAACTGTTTGCCTAGGAGCGGCAGCTATAAAAGAGTTGATCCATTATTTCGAATGTCTGAAATAGGGATGTTAAAAAATGGCATGCATTCGAGATCACGGATTTACGTAACCAAAAACGGCGAAGAATTATGCTCTAAATCCGTGTCAGTAAGCAGATTGTGCATACGTACATATGTATATGGAATGGTGTCGATGATTGTGTCAGTCACCTGGCCATACATACATAGATACATTAACATTATGGCTGTCCAAAAACGCATCAGGAAAAAGTAATGTCGGAATCTTAATTTTCTCTTACCCAAAACCCGCAAAAAAATGCAAAAAAGGCCCATAAAATAATGAATGTATAAAATGGTTAAATAAATGTTTCTATTATTCTTTGAAATCTCCAAAGGAGAAAAGAGTTTCTGAAATATAGATTTTCAAGAATTCTATACCATTTCTACGAAAAAAAAATGTTCCCTCTAAATATTTTTTGATTTGAAGAAAAAGCATAGCGGACTTGTTTTTTTTTTCAAGACAGTATAAAATTCGGCGGCCGCCGTAGCCGAGTGTGTAGCGTGTGCGCGCTTCATTCGGCGGGTCCCAGGTTCGAATCCGGCTTGGGGCAAGTAACATCCAAAAATTATAGAAAAAGTTTTTTTCTAATAGTGGTTGCCCCTGCCATGATAAAAAACTTCTCACAAAAACCAATTGACGTTCGGAGTCGGCGTAAAACTGTAGGTCCCTCAGTTTGTGTTACAACATCAAGACGTACACCGCAAATTGTAGGAGCAGTTCGGCCAAAATCGCTTCAGCGGTTATAGCCCCAATTAAGTAAGTAAGTATAAAATTCGTACTTTACTTTTTTTTTCGAACTACCCTAATGTTCATATATACATATGTGCGTCTAGTATGCAGATTACTAGGCATCGTTAAGGAAAAGCTTATTTAAGTTTTATTTAAATTCAGTCAATTCAAGTACTAATATGATGATATTGATATGGAAGTACAATGGTGGATCATTCATTCACTAAAAATGAAAAGAAAAAAATATGGTTTTTAATGTTATTTATAAGAGAAGTTTCTAGGATTTTCGTTAAAATGGATAAAATGAGATTGGTATTAGTTGATGTTAGTTAATGGTATTAGTTGATGTACAGGCTTAAGATATCAACCAAATGTGTTTGCTAGGAAAGGGCATTACCCATCAAAGTATTAAGCAGCACTGATATATTCGATGATGATTTGAAGAGTAAACCTATCAATTCAATGTGGAAAAAGCTCCCTTCCATAAATGCATCGACTTCGTATTCACATTGGTCAAATTGTATGAGTAAGTTACGAATTGTTCCCTACCTTTTGGTTAAATGAAGATGTCATCGATGAAGCAAACGTCAATTGGGTAGGACTCGGGAATTTGTGAAACGAGGGTAACTCTTAAATTTTCCGAAAAAACACACTTATACAATATGAAAAAAAACGCTTTATTGCTCTTTAAAATATTCGACTTTAATTTCTATATACTTCTTAATTAGAAGAAGCCAAGAAGTTCCCCAAAACTCAGAAACATGGTTTCGGAATATCTCAAGAATCTCTTCAGATGTTGAAAAACGCTTACCTGTGCGCCAACTACCGCGGGATCAGCTTCCTTATTGTTTCATATAAGGCTCTATCGACCTTATCAGCATAGCTTTAGACCCAGTCAATCGAACAATTTTGTAAAATAACCGTGAGACGAGGATCAACAGACATCATCGCTTTGTCGGCTTTAAATCAGCTTCCAACAGCATGAGTAGAAGTTGCCTACATACTCGTATAAGCCGTGATGTCTGAATTTGAATGTAAAATGTCGCTGAGCAACACCACCAGCTCCGTTAGAATTAGGATGAACCTCTCCGAGCCGTTTGATACCAAACAAAGTTTCAGACAGAGTGTCTCCCCAAAGTGCAACTTCTTTAATATTATTGTTTAATTCGTGGACAAAACCCTCCATGCGGGACAAAAACCCTCCATGCAGCTTCCATGCGGGATGGACCTGGAGGGTTTTCTCCAGCAATTAAACAATTATGTTGGAAAAGATAATGCGAGCTGCTGAATTAATGCGGTCAGATCTCATCTTTTGTAAGAGCGTGTCACTACTAGTGAATACCGATGGGATCGACGTAATCAATAACCGGGCCGTCCTTTCTACCTGGATGAAGAAGCGGATGAGATGGAGTGTTTGAGAGAAGGATTATCCGAAAGATTGTTAGGCCCTTACGGCTATACGTAGGCGAATACCTCTGACGATGGAACAATGAGTTGTAAGAGATTGTTCAGCGAATTTAGATTCAGCTGGGCCATGTTGTACGTATGGAAGAAAATACTCCAGCATTGTGGTTGTAGAGGAAGAGACAGGCCTCCTCCACGTCGGAAAGACCAGGTGTCATACTCCACCACTTGGCTTCACTTCGGGCTTCTAGCTGGCAGCAGTATGCAAAGCAAAGGAGCGACTGGTGTGATATATTGGAATCGGCAAAAATCTCCCTGGAGGTTATTGCGGCAATTAAGAAGAAGAAGAGAGAAAACTTGCATTAACTTCTGGTTTTATCAAATACGCAGAATCTTGTTTCACTGTGTAATGAATGAAGCAATGTTTGAAATGTATCAAACTTAAAAAAGCCTGTTGACTGTCTTGAAAAACAAAAAGCTTTTGTACCATATAGAATGTTCATAGTTTCAATTTTCAGTGACATGTTGACACACCCTAAGAGACATTACAAACAGACCCATTACACGTACTACATATGTGCATACATCTATACAAGACGCAAATGGAAGAAAGTAGGTATGTATGTATGTAAATAAATTCTTCCGCACTTTCCACATAACGCCCAATCAAGCGTTTACCGTCAACCCTTGCCATATTGAGCCGCAAATTGCGGTTATCACACATTCAAACCTTACCTTTTCCGCTGTGCTTAGATTTTTTTTTTTTCTAAAACTTTTAAATTATTTATGTTTTTTTTCTGTTTCGTTATTCATCAGTAGTACACACATGCCCGTACCTACATATGTATGTACATACGTAGATATTCGCCTTTCGCACTGTTCACTTGCAACGTTATTCGTTCTCATTCATTCGTATTTATTCCTCACTTAGAAAATCATTTAAGCCTACGTAATTTTTCAATTAATTTTAATTATAAACTTAATTAGGAAATACATATGTACATTGTATGTACATATGTACATATTTGAAAATGTATACAATTGGGGAAAAGCTCTTTCCATTTCGCACTGTTGTAGTATTTTATATTCCTTCACATGAGCGAATGTGATAGCAGATAGCAAATAAAACTAAATATACTTTGTTTAAAATCAAAATTAATTCACACACGCTTTTTCCGTCGCTGTTATCGTCGTCGCCCACCGTCATCCGTCAAATCGTCAGCGCTGAGCTTCTACCGCAACTAAATTGAATTCATCCAAAAGTTAAACCAATGAGTGAACTGAGTGGACGAACAGAAGAGTGTCTCTGTAGCGATGGGCAGAACAAACTATGACATTGTATGCATATGTATGTATGTATGTAGTTGGAATACTTTAGCATCTCTCAGATACTTTGCTTTTGCTTTAAGATGTCTCTTGGATATTAAAATATTTGTGCCGGGAGTAGGATGTGCCTCCATTTCGCATCGAAACAGATTGTGGTGTGGCATTACATTAACATTGTTTCTAGGACTTCTATTTTGATAAATTTATATACAAATTAAAGAATCATTTAAATTCTGTGTAATAGAGCTTATTTATTTTTAATTAGTTTGTCTGTTTCTTACGTAGTTTAAGAGCGTCAATAAGAGAATATTGCAGGTACGAGTCTTAAATAAAGGAGTTGGTGAAAGAGAAAGCAAATATGGGTACTGTGGCTGGGTCACATACCAAAATTGGACACAATTTTTAACAGTTTTCAGGACCTCGAAAACGTTTGTGAAATTATAATGAATTTCGTTTTCTTTATAACTACAATTTATTGGATGTAACAATTTATCAAAATATTAGACACTAGCTATAGCCAACGTGTGCCGCTACGCTTAAAAAAATCAACAAAAATAAATTTTAATTCAATAGGAAATGATTATAAACTATTTCTAGGAGAAATTGTTTTCCCCCATTTAATATTTGAATAAAATACACCCTATGTTATGTCCCATGAAGATTTTTTCAGTACTTTCTTAAATTACTGAGTTCAAACAGACTGAGAAGACTTTTCTACAGTTTTAAATATTATAGTAAGATTATACTCTTTTGTTCATCTTCCACATCATTCCTAGTAACAATACCTTTGAAACAAGAATATATTATTTATTATTAATCAACCCATACCAAATGAGTCGTAACAGGAGACAATATTTTGATCGGCCATGATCGTTGCTCGTTAGAAAAGAACTGGGTGTGTGGCAGAACACAATAATGTGAGAAAGAAAAAGTGATACAATATAATTTCTAATAGAGTTATTATTTTTTCTTGTATTTAATTTTACAAACAACTGGCAAACTTTTTCACAAAATTTTTCGAATCTCTGCTCCTCTTGCTTTTCGCACCAGTATTGTAAAATTTCATTTATTTTATGAATTTTTGTATATTTACATTTTAAAACATGTGGCAACCCTCTCCGAAAATATTTTGAAAATAAAGTTTTCAAAGTTCCAAACTTTTTACCAAATTCACAAAAATTCATCAAATTACAAAAAAAAAAATCATAAAATTTTTTAAACGGTTTAATCAGAATTCATAGACACCTTTTTAGTATGCAGTTTTGGAGCTCATTTAATTTTAGTATAATAAAGGGCAAGCTTCAAGTGGCTAAAAATTCAGACGTTGTTGGGAATTTTCTTTCATACTTACATATATCGGCTGAACAAAATTTACTTTTGTATGGACTATGTAACCAATTAAAAATACACGGTCGCTTTCTTACGAGACCTAGTATATTTGGTTCATGCCCGTAATGATAATGTTTATATGTATGGTATGTATGTATGCATATCAAAGCATAATAATAATAAATCGGGGCTTACATTATATTGCTTGATGTTTGGCCGAACTAATCCTTTAATGTGTGTTATGCGTATTGATGTCCTACCACAAATTGAGGGATCTACAGTTTAACGCCGATTGCGAACGGCAGATATTTTTTGTGAGAAGTTTTTTCTTGATAGAAATGCACTCAGCGGTTCGCCATCGCCTGCCAAGGGGCGACCGCTCTTAGATAAAACTTTTCTATAGATTTTGATGTTACCACGGTCAGGATTTGCACCTGGGATCTACAGAAAAAAGTACATATACGCTACATACTCAGCTACAGCAGCCGAAGCTTGTTGGACAAAATTTATTATGTTGTGGGGATTTTGCCTACTCGAATTTTATTACTGGAACATAACATGCAACTTTTAAAGATTGCATGACGTGTAGTTTTCAGTTCCAAAATATTTTAGCTCATTTCAAATTATGTACCTTTCAAATGACCATCATAGTGTATGCCAAAAAGAGGCATTTGGGGCTAGCCAAGCTAAATATCCTACTTATAGTTTATTCGTTCATTATCATTACTGATCGTCACATGAACGCTGAAATTGTTTTCAATTATAGTTGCACAAAAGGGAGAATCACAATTTATGTTAATTTCACAGATAGGAGAAAGAAATAGTTCACTGGAGGTTTTCTAGAGCCACACATTCTGTGTAAAAACTGAAATTCGAAGTTTTATTATGTGAGTTATGTGCTAAATATATAAAAGAGATTAAATTTAATAACGTGTTTCCAAAATAAAACGTCGAATCTGATGGGCTTGTAGGGAATACTGACCTAGTAAGAAGGACGCGAGTGAGCAGTCGATCTATATGCTTGCCTATTCGGTAATATTGATGTGTTAAGGGTTAGAGATATACAATAGAAATGTGAGTAGGGGTCGTACCAGAGGGAGAGGTGGGTTAGATGAGTAGAATTGAGAGGGGATTAGAATAGGTGTTTGGTATCGTGCGGAGAATATCCACATGCGAACATGTGTTTGGTATGTCGGGGTGGATTCTAGATAGGTAGGAGTTAAGTCTACTGCAATATCCAGATCTTAATTGGGCCAGAGTAGCGTGATACTCGCGAGGCAGCAGGGACTCTTGTTGTGATTGTTGTTGCAGCAGGGACTCTTCATCTACAATTGGTGGTGGTTGAGCTCCTAATACATCATTGACAAGGCGAGAGTCGATGGTGGTAGTGAATGTGTATTTGTGGATGTTGTTTAGGACCGGCCGCTCTGCCCTCGGACCCAGCAGTTGGGTGACGTGTGGCTGGATCTCGTCTTTCAGTTCGATGAGGTGCCTTCTGATGTGCCCATTAAATCTGGTTCTACGTACCGGAATGACCCGGGTTTAACGCGGCCAAGGGCTGTTGTTTCGGTGAACTAACACTGTTTAGATCGGCCTACCTCAATACAAGGTCGTCTCGTCCCGCGCCGAAGTGATGTATACAAAATCCAGTAAACAAAGAATATGGGAGAAGGAAGAATGAATAATGAGTAGTTTCCAATTTTACCGTGAAATACTTATTTTGATTTTGCAAAAGTTTAAAAATATGATGTATTGTCAGAGATTTAATAAAAAAACTTACAAAATACTAAAACAAAAGTGACTCTTGACCGCTAATTTTTGGAAAAGACTTGGTCTACTTGGAGTTGAGAACTGTCAAAATCTGCAAATCAAAGTTGCGGTAGTGCTGACAACGACCCCTGCTGTATGCAGTCCCCCGTGGATGCGCTATCTCAAATTGCTCTTGCAGGGTGGGTTAGATGAGTATCAAATGCAATGTCTGGCATCTCTGTGTACAGCTGATGATTAAAGAAAGTACCATAAACAAAAAATGTGCAAATGTCAAAAACAGCGTGACCGGCGGATCAGAATTTGTTTAAACAATTTGTATTTATATCTAAATTTCTATTTACAAAATGAAATTCGTTATTGAAAGTATAACTAAATCTTCTGGACGCCTTGGCTACTTAGTACAATTGGACACGGAGCAGCGATTCCATACACCTTTACTAGTGCAAACAACTAAAGTGAGTGTTAACAAAAGATACGCTTATTACACAGCCATTAAAAACGCTATCTTACATATTAAATGTAGAGTGGAAGTATTCCATATCTTAGCCGTGAGGTATTCGATTATATTACCAAGGAGATACCGGCGTTGCAGTTTTCATTATCAACCATTGATCATATGACGGGATCACTTAAAGTGTTTAGTGGATCGCTTGGCGCATATGTCGGTTATCCAGAATGTGTCTCGCTATTGCTGATTCGTGACGCCTGTGAGATTACACCGAGCGGGCATAATGACAAGGACATAGTGCCAATGTTTACTAGACGAGGAAAAGAACCGTTAAATGCGAAAAGGTTATTTATATAAATAGCTGTGGATTTACATTTTTTTAAACTATTCTTTCCTAGATATATGGACGCTGTAGAAACTATAAAACCTGATATATACCAAGGCCTTTGTGATGCTGATACTAATTTGAATAGCGCCAAAAAACGTTTGACTAAATGTGTCGATCGAACAGCGCAGTTTATGGATGTTTGTTATGAGCGACATCGCAATTCAAAAGTGTTAGATAAATGCTCGCTATTTGGTAAGTCGTACAGCTTGTAAAATTAATATTATCACTGAATTGTTTTTTTTATAAGTTTAGTGCCAATTGTTGGCGGATATAGTACGTTTGCACGTTCAG
This sequence comes from Anomoia purmunda, assembly GCA_951828415.1. Taxonomy (NCBI): domain Eukaryota; kingdom Metazoa; phylum Arthropoda; class Insecta; order Diptera; family Tephritidae; genus Anomoia; species Anomoia purmunda. The sequence goes on along the minus strand of OX639996.1, from coordinate 24,333,269 downwards.
ATTCTATTAAACATGCCAAAACGAAAGGAGTGAACATCACCGGAGGCTACATTTTTGAGGGCTTCCATAATTATGGTATCAGCGCCACAGAAATAGATGCTAATCAGTTAACAACTGTGATGACACATTGCTTGAAGGAACTAGCTAATGACAAACCAAAAATGATGCCTGGAGCGTACACACCACCAGTGATGTTAGAATTAATATCATTAGGAGTCGATATCTTCGACACATCTTACGCCTACTGTGCTACAACGAATTATAAAGCGTTGGCATTTAATTTCTTTATAGCAGAAACTGCAAGAGCAAACTGCGAACCATTTTTAGACATAACGAATGATAGGTATTATTCAGAATTAGAATTTATTTAAGTTTAAACATATGTATATGTATGTATATCATTTTTATTCGCAGTTTAAAGGAAGATTTCACGCCAGTATTAGCAAATTGTAGTTGCTTAACATGCAGAAATCACACACGCGCATACCTGCATCACTTGTATAAAACAAAGGAAATGCTTGGGCCTATCCTGATTATGCTGTAAGTTGCAAAAATATAAAATTGCAAAATATTAATTTTTTCTTTTTTACTTTTAGCCACAATTTGCACCACATGATGGAATTTTTCAAAATTATACGCACATGTGTTGCCGACGACAAGCTACCTGAATTAATTCAACTTATTAAATTACAACGAGGGGATACTAACATCGATTATAGTATAAAAGAAAATACTAAAGTGATAAATAGAAATGATCAAGGCAAAAGTTTTACTATAGCTAAGGAAGCGGTTTAATTAATTATGAATATTATTTATATACATACATATGTATATACATACATTTTTACAAACAATTCCTTAATTGCGTAAGGGCTTTTTTTTGTGTGCTAGTCAACTCGTTTGTGGGCCAGATGTAAATCCAAATGTCCTCAGTGTAGGGGGCTAGCTTGAGTTTTCGTTCTTTTTTGATGCATATTAAAATTCCTGGTCCTTGCGCGCTTCATCTTTACATTGTGGTGGTGGTGTTACATATTTATTTTTCAAAATATTCATAAATTTTATTATACACGTTTCCGGTGTTCTCTTGAATTTTCGATAGCACTTGTTGCTCTGTAAGACTTTCATACAAATCTTCATCTGTCAGAGAAAAAACGATCTAAGTACACTAAACTGTAAAGAATTCAAAACCATTTAACCTCCAACAGTCACATAACCGGAGAGTTCACAAAATCCAATATTGTAGGTACTTAAGGTTTTAACATAGCAGAAATACTTTCGTGCAAATACAAACACTTTCAAAGTGTCCCCATTCTCCTCACTACGATTAGGAGTTAGAAATAAGTTATGTGGAATGTCGTTATCACAGAGCCAGACAATAAAGTTATAAAGGTCTCTCAATTGTTTCGTCAAAAGGTCGTCATCAGTTGATTTATTGAAAACATAGCAAATCCCCTCTGTAGGCATATTTGGCTTTAATCGAAAAATATTATCGCCTTTCAAAATTTGCAATTCCTACAATTTATAATCCAACTTATTTACATCTAAAAATAATAATCAGGCATCTATATATTGTACTTACTGCTTTATCAACGTATAGTTCAGCAGTAACGTGCAAAATGTGCAAATGCAAATGATTAACCGATGCTAGCGCTCCAGGGCTATTGTAACCAATGCGAAATGCCTTTTCATCATCTGTTATATTAAGTAAAAATGAAATACAAAAATTCAAAGCCAAAGGCGTTAAGCATTGCGGTTGTCCTGCTGCAACATCTGGACATATTAGCGTATGATATCTAGTTAAAGGACTTTTATTTATTATCAGCGAAATATCAGCGCCTTCATAAGGTATACTCATTAGCAATTCAACTGGATTAATTTTTTTGAAATTAAATAACTCTTCATTAAATGCTGGTCTTAATTTTTCAATAGTCTGAGGAATTCGTCGAAGTCGGGTGCGTTCTGGATTATACTGTAATTGGGTATTTTGTTGTGGGGTGTTAAGATCTATTTAATTTCATTTGAATACTTACTTCCGTGTAAATTATGTTGTTACCTTGTAAGAATTTGGATTTTGTAACATTTAAATTGTATGCGAATACATCTGGAGTGTTTTGTAATATTAGCCATTTCTGTTTTAATTTGTTTAAATATTCTGTTGAATTGGCTTTTAAAGACATATTCAACCAAAGGCCAGTTGAATCGCCGCAAACGGCTTTAGAAGTTAACCTGAATGGAACTTTTTTGTTTACCTCCATCAGGCTGCAGCTGTTTAATTTGTGTGCTGCCATATTTTTTACTTTCCTATTATCTGGGACCAGTGGCATTGAAACTGTGCAATACGAAATCAGTGAACATAGATTGCTAACAAGCTTGTTATCAGAGAACTTAATATAAGTTCTCTGTTGTTATTGTAACCAAAGATATTAGATTACAAATAAGTTGCATGGCGTTCGATTTCCTGTGGCAACAATTTTTTTCTCCGATTCACCACACACAGAAAGCAATTGGATATAATCAGGCTCTAATATCAGTCAGCAAAAGTCAAATTAGTTCTGGTATGTTGAAATTTGACGAGATTTTCTGTTAGAGGAACGGTGGGAGTGATGAAATTTTTTTGTAATCTACGTTCTGCTTTCTAAGGTCAACATTTTATTTATTTTGTTTAATTAATTTCTTAAAATTCTATTTATTTAAATATTGTATAAAGTTTTACTTTCAGTATGAATCTATTTGGAAAAAAGTCAATGCAGTAATAATACTGAAAGTGATTATTCATTACATAACGAATTTGAAGTCCATATTTTCTGTTGAACATAATTACTGTAAAATATATGTCTGCTCCTCCATCAGGTGCTTCTTGTTCGGAATTTTTGAATTTTTAATTTTTAAATTTCGACCATAAAGTTTTTCTTGTTATTTTAATACCTTTCCTTTTAATAATAATAATACTAATCTGAAATTAAAAAAAAAAAACTCTTTGAACTGCTCGGTTTGGCTTTAACCGAAATTGGCCGAGGTTTCGTGCGACTCGGCTCTAAAAATCAATGTACTTATTTGTAATTTTCCAATCGGAGGCGGTCACCAATGAACGTCGTTGCAACAGCGGTCGGGTATACATACAGCAACGATGCGAATTTACATCTGGGCAACGACTGCCACTTTAGCAAATCTGTCCAGTCGTCATTTAGCAATATGTGATTTTACGCCACTTGTTGAACTGAAATTGAATTGTACCTAAAAACGAAATCTGCGCCTGTCGAGAATTTTTCGACTTTTCGTTTTTCCTAAACCTTTGCGTAGCAATTACGAACAAACTGGGAGGAGGAAGTAACCAATTTGGTTCAGTCGTTTTCCAGTTGGACAAACGACGATCCATTTTTATATACATAGATATAGCTATTGATTTTTACAATTCCGGAACTTTCTGGATCTCGTTTTTACAATCCCGGAATTTAGAAAATCATTATTTTGAAACAACTAACTCTAAAAAATTTTGTCAATTAGAAACTTAGGGTATTACGAAAAATGGCTCGAAACTTAAAAAGCAACAATATTATTTTTTGTTTAAAATAAGTTCTCATATTTTTTTTTTAATCAAGTACACCTCTTGGATGGTACAAAATTTTTCCTTGTGGTAACACAATGGGCCTCCTAATACTGGCCTAAGTGAGCCGCTGCAGGCGGCTGCCACTCCAACCTAACCTAACCTAATCAATTACAATTTATGCGGAAATTAATATACTTTAAAATATATATAATATAAATCAAGAAGGTCTGTTTAACTTTTTCGGGACAGTGTTTTGCCTATTTTTTTTTATTAATTGGCCTTTGCATATGTAACCAGAAATCGAATTTCGGTTTCTTTCACATATAACAGGTGGCAACCCTCTCAAAAATATACTTAGGTATGCAAGTTGTCCTTGCCGATATGAATAAAGATGGAACTCCCCTTCAAAACAGACAAGAACAGTTTTACACCCGTATTTTAATATTTCATATAACTTGTGTATATTTTAATTGCTTTTGACTTTTCAAACATTTTACAACCCTCTCCCAATTCTCATACCTACCAAACATACAAATGTGCATACTTACATAAAAATCGGTCGAGCCGGAGCAGTTCGACAACAAAAACTGTGACGCGAGATTTTTATATACATACATATAAGATTTGAAAAGAAAAACGTTTAATGAATTCATATTTTTAAAGAAATGATTACCTACAACGAGCCACTCTCAAAATTGGGCATCCCAAAAAATTTTAATTTTGATAGTTTTCACAAATTGTTCCATGTTAAATTATATTAATTATTTTTATTTTAAAATATGTATGCCTCGTTGCTCAATAAAAACCATAAAATCCTAAATTGCAAACTTTATTCCAAACCAATAAAAACTCGAAAAAATTGCCATTGATTTGAATAAAAATTTCGAACGTAACACTTACTATATTTCATGAAATAACGGGCAAGGCATTTCAAGAAAAAAATTAAGTTCAGCGGTAATTGGTAGCAACTTCCAGCATGTTCCTTATTATACTACAATTTAATGGGATACAAAACATAACGGAAACGTTTCTAAAAAAATCTATTTATAATGAAAATATGTATTTGCCAACTACATATGTATGTGTATGTAAATTTATGTACAAAGAATTAAATATTAAATATTGAAAGACATGAAAATAATACAAATATTTAAGCATGTATATAGAATCCCTCGTGCTCTTGGTGATTATCTTCAACTTCTTTTTTCTTTTGGAAGTAGGGGTTATGCTCCGGATCCGAGTTCAAGCTGCCAGAAAATTAAAAAAAAATTCATGATTTTTGTAAATTAAGTTTAAATAAAAATATCACTTTTCAAATAGAAAACATATTAGATAGAAATAATCTATCCTATATTTTCTTTAAAGTAATTTTTCTCGTCAATATTTTTACTATACTTACTGATAGTAGTGGATAGCTTCTTCACATTTTACATTATACCACCAGTCGCAAGCAAATTCCTTTTGATTGAAAATTGTGCCATTGGTGCAGAGGAATGATGCACCCTGATGACCTTCCCGACCATCGTGGCAAACATGATAGGCCTGACAGCCAGTCTCAACATTTGCATACATTCCCGGCACAGCTGGCACATTGGCACAATGGAAATTTGTGTGCGGCACCTCATGGTAAAGGGGATAGTCTACGCCAGGAACTCCGGGTATTTTTGAAAAATCTTGTTTATCTTCTTTGCGACGCTCCTCAGTTGGAGGATGGAAGAGATGGCCATAGGTCTATAAAAAAGTATACAAAAGTAGAATAAATGAAATAATTAAATTAACTATGAATATTTCTCTACGTAGAGATTATTAAATTTAATTAAATTTTCAATCATCTGATGCACAAGATCATCTGTCCCCTTAAATAAATATTAAATGACTACTTGGACTATAAGTAGACCTACTGACCTGTGGGTCAACTAAGCAGTACCCAGTAAGGGCCGCTGTTACTAGGTGATCGTTTTACCTCCTACACCAATGATTTCTGAACCAAGCTGCCGTGAAATTCAATGTGCGATAGAAATATCTCAGGCACTTCGTTAAGAGTTTGGCAGCATTTTATGGATATTTTTAAAGACTGTGGAACTTTATTTGGTGATTAGATATAAAGGCCTGGTAATCTGTATAAACGCAGATATCATTTTCGGATCATAACCTCAACCTAAAACAAGTTATATACCATAATGGTCAAAATAAACATCATTATCGTTATTCCCAAAAAATGTCATAGCTATTGTGGACTAAAGGCCTCCAACATAATTTCCTATCCATGATTAAGAAAAAAATAATCGGTTTGGATTCAGTAAGGCGCTCGCTTTAACAAAGGGTGAATATGCTGTGAAATCACTCATTATAGGTTCGTCTTATATTATTTTTTCGAAAAAGTAAACAGTTGACAAGTCAACAGCCAAAAATCTCAAGTTATAAGCCAGGCACGTCAATATCTATGGTATAATGAATAAAGAACTGATAGCTACCTCGCTTCCGAATGAACACCAAACCTAAATAATGTATACTTAAGTAGCCTCGAAACCCTACACGAACAGTGAAACTAATTCTAAAACTACCTTGGGACGGCGCCGAGGGGACCTGCACGGCTAAACCTACAAATTCGATCTTCTAAAGTAACTGGCGAGTAAGCCAACCTTTGAAGAAACGGAAATGCTCGACTGACAAGCAGATGACCATTCCTGCACAAAATTCGCCCACCAGGGCAGTACCTGGGGCTAAAGACCTCGATCATCCCCCAACTGCTCGAAGAATGTTTCACCCTTCTCTCTCATACCCCGGCGCGACTAAAGCCAACTTTTAAAGTCACTATGAAGCTGGGGACATCCCGAATGGCCAACTGACGGAGAGGAAGGGGACACTATAAAGTGAACTATAGGGGTCTTCGCCTCCCCATCAACAAGCGAACTTCAGGAAATGGCGGGAACGACGCATACGCCATTATTTGGAAACTGTTGGAAAATGCAACAATAGTAAAAAAAAAACTTGTCTTAAGATAAAACAATTATTGTTGATAGTTTTTGAATTAATTAATTTTGAAAATGTCAAAATTTTTCAAGCTTTTGATTTTTTTGGTAATATATTTTTTGTAGCCCTAAGTATCCTGTTTAAAATGAATCCAAGATTTTTTTTTGTAGCTGTGATAGATTTAAGTAAGTAAGTAAGTAAGATAGATTTCTAGGTAATAAAAAAATTAAAAACTGGAAAAGTACGAAGTTTTTGGAACGATTCTGAGTAATAGTATCGATTAATAGTAAGGAGTAAATTAAATCGGTGCTGAGTAAATGTGTCTGAGTTTATTTGAGTACTGACTACTTTAAAGTACTCAAAATCGATACTTTTTACATTCGGGTGCTGTCAAGCCTTTTGAGAAACAAGTCCTTTGTACTTTTGGAAGCAATACTGTCCAACACTAGTATAAATGATGAGATGTCTTCGTCATAGTTTATAATAAACCAGCTGACCCCACGCGCTTAGCTACATCCTATAAATACAAGTTCCGCATTTAATTCAAATGAAATATTTATAAGGATTTTACAGGTATTCCGGCTCCAGTGCCACCTATCCACTGACCCAATTTTCAAATAAAATATCTATATATACGTGATTAATGAATTTCAATCAAATTGGACTATTCATACGGTATTTATAAATATTTATAATCGAGAGCCAACTATGGGAATTTGTTTGCCGCTTGCATAATATACACCTCCATTGCAAATAAATCCCATGAATTTCCGTTCAGTTGTTTTCGAGTCTATAAACTAAACGGACTTTTTATATACATACATAGTATAGAAAAATCTTGTTTATCTTCCTTGCGACGCTCCTCAGTTGGTGGATGGAAGAGATGGCCATAGGTCTATAAAAAAGTATACAAAAGTAGAATAAATGAAATAATTAAATTAACTATGAATATTTCTCTACGTAGAGATTATTAAATTTAATTAACTTTTCAATCATCTGACTACTTGGACTATAAGTAGACCTACTGACCTGTGGGTCAACAAAGCAGTACCCAGTAAGGGCCGCTGTTACTAGGTGATCGTTTTACCTCCTACATCAATGATTTCTGAACCAAGCTGCCGTGAAATTCAATGTGCGATAGAAATATCTCAGGCACTTCGTTAAGCGTTTGACAGCATTTTATGGATATTTTTAAAGACTGTGGAACTTTATTTGGTGATTAGATATAAAGGCCTGGTAATCTGTATAAACGCAGATATCATTTTCGGATCATAACCTCAACCTAAAACAAGTTATATACCATAATGGTCAAAATAAACATCATTATCGTTATTCCCAAAAAATGTCATAGCTATTGTGGACTAAAGGCCTCCAACATAATTTCCTATCCATGATTAAGAAAAAAATAATCGGTTTGGATTCAGTAAGGCGCTCGCTTTAACAAAGGGTGAATATGCTGTGAAATCACTCATTATAGGTTCGTCTTATATTATTTTTTCGAAAAAGTAAACAGTTGACAAGTCAACAGCCAAAAATCTCAAGTTATAAGCCAGGCACGTCAATATCTATGGTATAATGAATAAAGAACTGATAGCTACCTCGCTTCCGAATGAACACCAAACCTAAATAATGTATACTTAAGTAGCCTCGAAACCCTACACGAACAGTGAAACTAATTCTAAAACTACCTTGGGACGGCGCCGAGGGGACCTGCACGGCTAAACCTACAAATTCGATCTTCTAAAGTAACTGGCGAGTAAGCCAACCTTTGAAGAAACGGAAATGCTCGACTGACAAGCAGATGACCATTCCTGCACAAAATTCGCCCACCAGGGCAGTACCTGGGGCTAAAGACCTCGATCATCCCCCAACTGCTCGAAGAATGTTTCACCCTTCTCTCTCATACCCCGGCGCGACTAAAGCCAACTTTTAAAGTCACTATGAAGCTGGGGACATCCCGAATGGCCAACTGACGGAGAGGAAGGGGACACTATAAAGTGAACTATAGGGGTCTTCGCCTCCCCATCAACAAGCGAACTTCAGGAAATGGCGGGAACGACGCATACGCCATTATTTGGAAACTGTTGGAAAATGCAACAATAGTAAAAAAAAAACTTGTCTTAAGATAAAACAATTATTGTTGATAGTTTTTGAATTAATTAATTTTGAAAATGTCAAAATTTTTCAAGCTTTTGATTTTTTTGGTAATATATTTTTTGTAGCCCTAAGTATCCTGTTTAAAATGAATCCAAGATTTTTTTTTGTAGCTGTGATAGATTTAAGTAAGTAAGTAAGTAAGATAGATTTCTAGGTAATAAAAAAATTAAAAACTGGAAAAGTACGAAGTTTTTGGAACGATTCTGAGTAATAGTATCGATTAATAGTAAGGAGTAAATTAAATCGGTGCTGAGTAAATGTGTCTGAGTTTATTTGAGTACTGACTACTTTAAAGTACTCAAAATCGATACTTTTTACATTCGGGTGCTGTCAAGCCTTTTGAGAAACAAGTCCTTTGTACTTTTGGAAGCAATACTGTCCAACACTAGTATAAATGATGAGATGTCTTCGTCATAGTTTATAATAAACCAGCTGACCCCACGCGCTTAGCTACATCCTATAAATACAAGTTCCGCATTTAATTCAAATGAAATATTTATAAGGATTTTACAGGTATTCCGGCTCCAGTGCCACCTATCCACTGACCCAATTTTCAAATAAAATATCTATATATACGTGATTAATGAATTTCAATCAAATTGGACTATTCATACGGTATTTATAAATATTTATAATCGAGAGCCAACTATGGGAATTTGTTTGCCGCTTGCATAATATACACCTCCATTGCAAATAAATCCCATGAATTTCCGTTCAGTTGTTTTCGAGTCTATAAACTAAACGGACTTTTTATATACATACATAGTATAGGGTATAGGTAGGCAGTATATAAAGTTGCATATTTTTTATAATCAGTACATCACTAAACTTATATGACTCATTAAATATTAGGATTAATGAGTTATGTTTCTATAGTAATGCATTGAGGGTTTGAAATTATTATTATGGCATTTCCTTTTTTTTTGTTTTTTTTTCAACACACATCTTTTTTTTACGCAAATTATTTCCAACTATTTTCAATTACACACTAAACTCTACACTTTCGCTTTCGATTATCGCCTGGCGTGGAGAAATTCGCATGCCATATTCTCATACATACAACATACTTAGACATTGCATAAGCGCATTTTGCAAAAGAAAACAGCTCCAGCGTGTGCCCCACGATATTTGTAAATTGGCTAAGTAGCCCACCTATTTGCCCCATTCACCATTTGGTGGTCACTTGGCCAAGCTAGGCGCAGTTAGTTTTTGGTTTTACAGACCGGTTACGCTGCACTGCACAAAATATTTTCCAAATCATAGCAATTATCCACATATCGGTGAAAAATTCATACAAATATTTTTTTTAGGCTGGGTTTTGTGCGCATTGCTCCACATCGAATTGTTTCGCTTGTTTTTTACAAAGTGCCTAATTTTTGGGTCAAAAGTGAACGCTACTTTTGCCTGGTCACTTGGGGAACATACATGTATGCATGTACATATGTATGTGTATGTGTTGGTTTTTATGTAACTGTATTTGCACTTTATTGATTGACAGATTAACCGCAAAGGCAAAGTGAAGTAAACAAGTACTCGTTACTTTACCAACAACTGTTGCTTTAACTTGAAAATGTGTGTTGATATTGTAATTTTTGTAAATATGTATACATATTAATTGCATTGCACACACATATGCATGTACATGCGTATGTATATCTGCGGTGTCAGTTGTATTTGTAAAAAAGATAACTCCATTTTGGCCGTTTATACTGCATCCGTAATCCCAAAACGTACCGGGTTTCATAAGTATTTTCTAAAAAGTACACTTTTCTTCGCCCCACGATTTGTAACAGTTAGCTCGAATTTTATTTTATGGTCTCCTAAAATTTTATTGGCTCAAGGTGTTTTCAATAATGTAGAAAAAATTATTAAAAAATACGTCTGAAAGTAATCAAATATTAAAATATATACAGTAGAGTTTTACGAGAAATATTTTCGTAGAACATTAAAGACCATTTGCTCCCACCATTTCTGAAAACAAACTCTTTCAAAAACTTTTTTGAAAAGAGGATTAAAATGTTCAAAAAATATATTATTTGGAAAATTTTACTAGGGGCCTTCTCAGGGCAAAACTCCTGTACAAGGAACGTAAAAGTCTACAGAAAAAAAAATATTTCCCCTTGAAATACGCAGCTTTTATTTATGCCCTCCTTAATATTTGCATTACAAGTCAACGGAGCGGTTAATTTTTATATTAAACTATTTGATATTTTATATCATGTAGAGTTCAAGTTTAATCACATACATGTTTTACCTGAGAAGACCCCTAGTAAAAATTTTCGAATAAAAATAGTTAAATAGTGAAGTTAAGGTCAAACATCCCAGCAGGAAGTGCAGGTAGCTTAAACCTACTTTTAATTACTAGGGTTAATTGTATATTTTCTTATTTTTGAATGACGATTGCCGAAAAGAGTCAGCCCTGGTTACCTCTGCATTAGATGACAGCTAACTACTACCTAACTATTGTATTATTTGGCACAAATTGCCCTTTGGTAATTACCTTTTTTACTAAACGTAAACTAATTATTTACTAACTATTTTTTAATACGAAATAAAGCTAGTTATCTATTATCACATCTACCTACTTATGTATTGCCTATTTTAAAGTAAATTAAAAATCGAAACAATACATTTAGTGTAATCAAGCTAATTATTTTATAAAAATTCATTTTCTTTGAATTATTATAGTTATTATTATCAATTAATTAAAATTTTCCCTTAGAAACAGCACACGACTTCGTTTTGTGATTTGAGGAACGAACGTGAAACTTTTGACAGCTGACGTTTTTGGATTCTTCTGCATGACTTGTCAAATAATTAAAAATGTGTTTCTGGGAGTTCGATAAAAATGGGGTTTTATTTTAAATCACTACAAAATAGTTAGTAAAAAATCATCTAGTTTTAGCAATTGATAACTTTCCACTGCATGGATATTTCCTGTGAAATTTTACTGTATGTCTATTTTAACCTTTCATTGCTCTCAGCGATATATTGCATACATTTTTTTCACTTTTTTGAGTGAAACCCAGCTGCGGAGGGGCTCTCTTAGATAGGTGTACTTTCAGAAAATACAAACGAAGCCCCGGCCGTCTTTGGTTGTCTCAAAATTATCGCGCAGTGTTATGTTCTGCATTATTTACATACATATTAATTCAATGCGTTTAAAATAGATTTCAATTTGTCTTTAGCTCTCATTTTCAATCACACTAAAGTATAACATTTCATAATTTCGAATATTTTCTTAAATTCTGGAAATGAAGTTATCATTTTTAAACATGAAACCACATATACACCGTTTTTAATACTACTTGCCTGCACTTCCACCGCTATTGCAGCCGCAATGTAAAGAAGTATGAGAAGTAAGCCACAACACAATGTCACACGCTGCGTATTCATTTTAATTACAAATATATTTTTTTTTTATAACCAATTAACAACGATTTTTAATTTGTATGAATGCGCCAAGTTATGAATATTTTGTATGTCTTCAAGTTCCTACCGTCTGTCTACGAGTAGTTTGAAATTGGTACTGATCAACAATCTTTGTTACTCCTTCGGTTGTGCCTTCAATTGAAGTTAAACCAAGTTACCAAGTAAAGTTGAAAAGTTTAATAACAATTGCAGTCTAAATTTGTTAGAGATACAAATAGAAAACAGACAAAATCACACACACACACACATGTATGAGTAGATGAAAAAGCTTCACAACTTTATTCATGTTGAACTTCTAACGTATGTACAACCCAAGTCTCTATTACAGCCTCTCTGTACAATATGAAGCACTTAAAAAAAAAAATGAACAGTCAATTCAAAGCTTTGAGCCATGGCAATTTGCTGAGGCATAGTTAAAAATTGCTGTGCTCAAAATGCATTATGCGGTTTAGGCAAGCATTTTAGATCGATCTAGCGATTGTGCGCCTAGAAATGTGCAAAGAAAATGTTGGTATTTAAACTTTCACTAAAAAATTATATAAAATTTTGGAGGCTCATTCAGTTTTTTTATTGTAACACGAAAAACCAATAGTAAAAGGTGTTGCATGTTCGCAGTTTGCCAAACTACTTCGATTCGATTTCGATTCCGACTCGTTCTGAGGAACATTTTATTCGCTGACAACGTTCCGCAAGTGAATTGGCCATCAGATGAAAAACACAGTTCGCCGGCGGGCCAAACTCGTAAAATCACTCGTTGTTGATCGACAAAAACGACTTGTCGGTAAACCACGAAAAAACTGTCGGCGAACCGCAAAAATTATTTTTTTATTTTTTTTCAGGGGCCGCCAATAACGATTATTGTCCAAATTTAAACTCAATAATTCATGCGGATAGAGAAATGCTACGTGTATAAGGATTAAAGCAACATACTCTTTGTAAAAGGGACAAGCTTCAGTGACATTACTTTTTATTTTATTTATTAGTTTTTTGAGTTTTATTTAAAAAAAAAATCAAGTTTAATCATTATTTTCTGAGTTGTATATTTGAGGTTTATTTATCGATTCAGAAATAATCGTTATTTTTTAAGTTTTATTTCTCGCTCAAATTTGAATAGAGTAGCTCCCCAAAAACAATTTAAAAAGCAGCTACTATTCTTCAATATTGATACACACATCGTCAAAATCCTGGAATACAGTTTTCGGGGCTTCCTTAACACTAAAAGACTGGTCTGATTTATTTATCCTCCTACCGATAAATTGGGTTGAACTTGACCGGATTGATAGGCTGGTAGGGGTAGATTTTTTTTAAGATGATAAACAAAAAAAAAACAAAAAAAAAAATTCAAACGTTATTACCTTTAATGAAATTGTTTATTTTCTTTTCTTTCACATTCGAATTCGTAACGTTAAATCGAATTCCGTGCAAGCGAAGCTGCTCGTAAAAGCAGGTACTTACAGTATATAAATGCATTATGTGAAAACTGCATATGTATATGTATGTAAATTTTAAAAATTCTTAATCAGAATCTTTTTTTAACATTTCGCGGATGTAGTATAACAAAGTGAAATTTGTAATTGGTTAAAACTGTCCGTTATTTTTTGAGAACTTCTTTGCTAAAATATGTATATTATGTACCTATGAAAGAGCCGGAACTGAGAGTTGTGTAAATTTTTAACTCGCTCCAAAAATGTTTGCAATAATATTGTAGATTTTGAAATGCCTATAGAGGTCAAAATGAGAGCTGAGATCACATGATGTAGCAACCCTTTCCATTCTTGTGCCATTTACTGGGCGAATTTCTACATATGTCTGACAATTAATAGTGGCCCTTTGTGACATTTAATATCCGCCGGTGCCATCTTTAATTTAAAAGACTTCTCAACGATGAAAATAATGTGAACGAAAAGCTCCGCAAACAAATTTTGTACATTTGGACGATTAACCCCAATAATAGTTACAAAGAGTTGTCGAAACTCAGTGGATTATCTTATGGCACTGCACGAAGGACGATTTTGCGCATTAAGGAAGATGGGTCAGTAAATAATAAGCCAATAAGTGAACGCCCAAATGGATCAGCAGACGTGCAGTTGGAGAAGAGAGTAATACTCATAATTAGAAAGAACCGTATATATATTGCCCTCAAAAAATGTCGCCAAAAAAATTAAAGCCGCACATGCCCATCAGTGAACTTATCATGTGGTATGAAATGTTAGCTTACTTCACCACACCGCAAACCAATTGGATCCAATCAGATTCTAATACCAATCAGTGAACGTCAAATTAGATCTGGTATGGTGAAATAAGCTAAAATATTCTGTTGGCATATCCGGTGAAAGTATGCAACTTCTTTGTAATGTACGTTCTTTGCACGTGTCCAAGACACTCGAATTAAGAAGATAAATGGTATAAAAACTTATAAAAAGGAAAAAAAAGTTCCAAAACGAAGCGAAAAATAAATTTAAAAAAGCATTTCCCATGCGTGTATGTTGTATGAGACACAACGGCCAAATAAAAAAATGTTCTGTGGTTATAGACGACGTAAATTATTTGAAACTGGACTTGAAGACATTGCCGGGTAACCAATTTTACTATTTGCAATCTGGAGAAGACGTTTCTAAATCGAAAAAAAAACGTCCAGGTAGAAAAACTCTAATTTGGCAAGCATTTGTGAATGTTTGCATAAATCGAAGTCGTTCTTTAGTATGGGCACCATCAAAACTGAAATTTACGTGAATGAGTTTCTTCAAAAACGCATTCTGGCCTTCTTACCTCATCATAATGGTCCAACTATATTTTGGGCGAATTTGGCTCCAGCATATTACGCTAATGGCATCCAAAGATCGTTCGAAGATAACAATGTGCATTACGTAAGGAAAGGCTTCAATCCTCCTAATGTGCCAGAGTTGCGACTTTTGAAAGTTGGGAAACCAACCAAAACAATCACAGAAATAAAAAGAATGTGGCGGACGACGGCATCGCTAAAAGTGGACAAACCCGTTGTACAAAACTTGGTGATGGGTCACTCAAGAAAAGTTCGCGAGTACGGACTGCAAAGAATGAATTGAAATAATTTCTTTCCCTATCATCACGACAAATATGTAATTTTATATTAATAAAAACAAAAATAAAAACCAACCGGTTGTGTGCGCTTAATGAGCATGTTTTAATTTGCAGAACTTTCTGTAGCGGTGTATGGAAAAAATGCACTACAACGTTAGCAAAAAACAAAAGATTATCAAAAATCATGGGAAACTTTTAGTCACTTAAAACGTGCACCAAAAAAAAATCTGGGAAAAATCAAAATAAAAATAATATTTCATTAATCAAAAATATTTAGTATTAAAATTTTGTTTGCCCTCATCTTTAGTTTTATCGGGTGTTTCATTTCATGTGAAATAATCATGATTTTTTCGAGTATTTTCAAATATAATGTTAGCTATTAATCAATTGGTATATAAATAAAAAAAAAATAATTAATCGCTTTGATCAATAAAAGTACTTCCGTTTTCAGCTAAATCTAATTGAACTTCAATTTAATTATAAACATGTCTGTATGTAGCGTTTTCAAGGCTTTCAAGTACATCTGATAAAACGATTCCTTTCATCTGCTCTTGGATCGATTTACTAACGAAAAGTTGCTGTGCGTTTTTTTTTTAAATTAATAATTAATTTATTAGTTTTAGCGCAAAGCATACATAGTCGGTAATCTACAAAGACAATTTAATTTCATTATATGAGTATAATAAAAGCTGTGTATCGACTACATAACAGTTAAAGTAGCATAGTACACGTTAATACATACATACATACATACATACATATGTACTACATATGAATATCAGTGATTATATACAAAATGCTGTGGCATACATCCATCTTTGCTTTGCCCAACTTAATACGTTTAATACGAGTACATGAGGCTTGAGAAAACTCTTAGATTTTATGTTTCGTACTGAAGATTGCTCCTCCGTTGATGTTGATGGCCGCGCCATTTTCATGCAAATTGAAGTTGTTAAACAGCTCATCAAATTCGCTGAATAGCTACATAAAATAAAAGTAAAAAAAAAAACAACAACATTTCAATTACTCTTACAAACACACGCACACACACACACTTCCAGTCAATAAGGTGTGGGCTTTAATCACTCACATGTGATGAAGTGCTCGCGTTGGGCACGTAATAATCAACTTTGCTACCAGCCGTCCCTGCCGCTACTGGTGCCGAGGGTGATGGTGATGAAGGTGCTAATGGTGTGTTGATAATGTTGAAATTCTGGTATGATTGTGTCCTAAATGGATAGCTGTGGCCTTTGTTCAGACGTTGTGTTATGTCCAGAAATTGCGCTGCAAAAATATATATAAAGTTGTGAAGGGTTAATCTTTTGCATGACCCAAATTTAGTGGGACAAGTGATGTGGAAATATATTTACTTTTCTTTTTAGGTTGTAATTTGATTTGATTGAGCTGTGAGTTGTGCAATTGTAATTGTCTGTATGTGGGATAAGCGATTTTAGATGGATATGCATCATTTAGTCGTCCGTGTATTTGTGGATAGAGATATGTAGTCTCAATCGCTGGTGTATCATGGTGACGATATCTGCCTTCGGTGGGAGTGTAACGGCCATCTGAGCTGAGTGCTATTTGAAAAACCACTCTGGGACTTTTGCTGTAGTATTGATATACCTTGAAGCAATTAATGGAAAGCGAAATAGAAAATATATTTGTTGGTATATAATTAATTTCTTTAGCAAAATATTCAAAATTTAAATTAAATATAGAAAAAATCGGCCATTGCTTATATAAAGCGTTTATAGTTGCTTTGTAAATAAAATATGGATTTTCATTTAAAGACGATTTTATCGCGCATCGCTCATCGCCCGTATATGTACATATATATGAGTTGCCTTAATATCTCAGAGTGAACATTTTTGAGTATGCAATATAACAAAACTACAGTTTGAAGTGGCTCAAATTCGCGTTGATTTTTCATCAATTTTTATTTCTTACTATCATGCGCATTTCCGCTATATAACGGCTGCTCAAAATTATTTTTGTATGGAAGAAAATGCCCTACACCAACAACAAAAACAAATAACACTGCACAACAAAAATTAAAAAAAAAACCTGCGGTCATGATTTTGTTAATAGTTTTTATTAACATTAGTAGCAGGCTTACGAACTGTGTTTTTACTTTTTCTGGATTGGCTCTAAATCTTGAGATAAACGAAACTTAAGAAATTAATGAAAAAAAAATTATATGACCCAGTTCCAGTTGTATTAATTTAATTATTCCTCAATAAGCTTTGTTATATAAATTATTAAAACAAGTAGTTCGTTGGTTTAAATATTTTATTTCCCTTGCAAGAGACGACTTCGCCAAAATACCTGAAAACTCTAACAGTCCCTGCCAGCCGCTGCACGTTATCGACCGCGTGACTTGTAAATGCAATTCGACAATTTACCGCTTGTACAAGTGCAATGCTTTCGCTGCTGCCGCGGCGATCACTTGTTAGTGTTAACTGTTGTTGTCATACACAAACCTGTAGACGGGCTGTCAGCAATATCGGTGGGAACAGAGTTTTGGCCGGATGGGAGTTTGCTGCTGTTAAAATCATTCTTCCACCACTTCACATCAAGCTTGGGTTAATGAAACAGTTCATCATAGCCCTTGATAAGACAGGTGACTGTTTCGAATGTGTGCAAAAAATTTCCAGTCCTTAGTATGGAAAAATTAAAAGCAGGAGTCTTCGATGGTCCTCAAATTCGTACCCTTCTAAAAGACACTAAATTCTTAAACCATATGTCACAAATTGAATCTGAAGCCTGGCTAAGCTTTGTTAATGTAGTCAAACATTTTTTGGGAAATCATAAATCACCAGACTATACGAAACTAGTTCCTGATATGCTTCTCAATTTTCCCAAACTAGGAGCTAAAATGAGCATTAAATTACATTATTTACATAGTCATTTGGACAAATTCCCGGACAACCTAGGCGATTACGGTGAGGAACAAGGTGAACGGTTCCACCTGGACATAAAAATAATGGAAGAAAAATAGCAAGCTCGATCGGACGACCACAAGATGGCAGACTACTGCTGGAACTTAATACGGGATTGTCCTGAGCAACGACATCATAGGAGGTCCTACAGAAAAAGTTTTTTGTAGTTTTTTCAAAATTAAATAATGAAAAGAATATAGTTTTTTTATTTTTGTATTATTTTTATACAGGCGCGCAATAAAAATATAATTTAAATCTATATTGGTATTTTTAATTAGGTTTTTTCGTGAAATATTTAAACGTCTTTATCTGAAAAACTAGAGCCAATTCGACAAAACTGATATTATTTTCGTAATCAGCGCCCCCAAATTACCCTAAATCGACTTAAAAATCTCCGACCGCAAAATTTTGTTCCGCAGTGTAATCAAACAAATTCAAAAATTTTCTAAAAATTCGGGCATTTGAAAATAACGGTGTTTTTGAGAAAATTAACAAAGACAAAGACAATCTTTTGAAATTTGTTATACATATATGATTGAATTGAAGAAGGAAATAAGTGTGTAAATTTTTTAGGAAAATACTTATATCTTCGAAACTTTTTTAGCAAATACCACCAAACTTGATACACATTATATATATTTCAATGAAATATAATGAGCAGGATGTGGTTAGACACGGAAATAGATGGAATCAACTTTTTTTTTTAAATAGACGTGGCACCGCTCACTTTTATCTTAGTAAATACTCTATCAAACCCTACCAAAGTAAAAAAAAATTTTAAACTTAAAAAACTCGCAAAAGGATCCGTTATATCAGTAACTATCTACTCAAACTTTTGAACGCATAAATGGGTTGGAGACAGGAATACGTGAGTTAAAAGAATTTGGAATTAGGGATGTGACACCTCGTAATTTAAAGCAAATAGTTTTATCTCCGAAAGTAAATATTATATCAAACTCTATCAAATTTGGTACACCATATATAAGCAAGTTGTGGTTCAAACAGAAATGAAAGTAATTACTTCACTTTTTTAAATTTAATTGCACTAAATGATAGGGTACTTAATAATTTGGCGAGGGCTGGTTGGCAGCGGTTTGCTTACTAAGAAATATATGTTTTTATATTTTTGAAAGAAGACCCCCTAAGTAAGTGCACGTGCCAGAAGTAAAACTTATTTGTAGTAGTAGAGATTAATAAAAGTAATCGTAGTAATTAGCAGTAGCATTAGAAAAATAGTGGTAGAACGTATTAGTACAATTGTAAAAATAGTGATAGAAACTAGTAAGAATAGTGGTAGAAATTAATAAAAATAGTGCAGGAAATTATTAAAAATAGATGTAAAAATTAGTAAAAATAGTGGTAGAAATTAGGAGTAGCGTTAATAAAGACATCGTTGGAAATTAGTAGAAATAGTGATAGTAATTAGTAGTAGCTTTAATAAAAATAGTGGTAGAAATTAGTAAGAATAGTGGTAGAAAGTAGTGAGAATAGTGATATAAATGTGTAAAAATAGTGGAGGAAATTATTAAAAATAGTTGCAAAAATTAGTAAAAGTGGTTGCAGAAATTAGTAAAAATAATGCTAGAAATTAGGAGTAGCATTAATAAAAACAGCGGTGAAAATTAGTAGAAATAGTGGTAGTAATTAGTAGTAGCTTTAATAAAAATACTGGTAGAAATTAGTGAGAATAGTGGTAGAAAGTAGTGAGAATAGTGATAGAAATGAGTAAAAATAGTGGAGGAAATTATTAAAAATAGATGCAAGAATTAGTAAAAAATAGCGGTAGAAATTAGGAGTAGCATTAATTAAAATAGTGGTGGAAATTAGTAGAAATAGTACGAGTAATTAATAGCAGCATTAGTAACAACAGTGGTAGAAATTATTAATGCGATTCAGACGCGACTTGCGTTACGCGATCTAAAAATCACTGCCGGTAAAGAATTTTTACTTCGAAAATTGTAATTGTTTGTAGAAAATATTTAAAAGAACAATTTTTAATAGCACTTATCTAAAAATGCTACATATGTACATATTTGTATTTCTAGTGGAGCAATCTTTTGAATCTTTGCTCATAAAATGTATGTACTTTTATTTATAGCTTTTTATACTTGCGGGTTGCGTTGCTCTGTTACGACTCCATCTGGCACAGAGATGCCTTCCTTCTGTAATCGATTTAAGAAAAGTCGATCGGTTTCGAACGCTGTGTCGGGAATTTTTCCACCCGCATGAGGCAATACTTCCTCACGATATATTTGACGTTTCTGAAAATGTAATAGCAGCAAATTAATTTTATTTTTAATAATAAGGGATTTGACAGCTGCAAATTAAAAATGATACCAAAAATGATCTCTCTGACGAATCCTACTAAATACTATGAGTATATGTACGTAAGAGCTACAACTCGGAGTGTGTAATCAAAAAGATGGTTTTTACATGAAGTGCCCCGGAAAAAAGTAAAATTTGTCCAATTCATCCATAATTTTTTTGTGAGTCAGAAAAAAATTTATCATTCTTTGTAAAATAAATAAACAAACGAAATCAATTTGTAATTAAGTCCACAAATAGCGTGCTGATAAGTTACTGGTATAAAGGACAAAATAGAGAGGAATTGCTCATTGAGTGTTGTTGTGTAACGAAAGCGTTTATACGAAAACGTTTTTGAAGAGGGTTGCCACTTTTCAATAAACGAAACAAAGTTTGAAAATTGAATACAAATTTATTAATGGCGTAGGTGAAACCAGGAAATCTAACGTATTTACATATACGGTGCATTTTATAATCAATAAAATTCAATACAGTTCAACCTTTGTACGAAATTCGCAAAACATATCATCAAATATTCAAACAAAATGTGAGCGGTTTAAATAACTAAAGTTCACGTTGATTTTTAATAATTTTCTTTGCTGAGGGCGCTGCGCATTTTCTTCAATACAAAAAAAAATTAGGCATTCGTTATTTGGAGGAAGACGCCCAACACTACAAAACTGCATACTTTAAAATTAATTAAATCCAATAAGCTAAAACAAAAAAAAATTGTTTAAAGCAGACTTTACATGTAGTGAAATTATGATTTTTAAACAACAATAAAATAGATTTCATTTTGTTTTATCTAGAATCGTTGAAATTGTAAAGCCACTCTGATTTGAGCGGCTACATTGATATCGTTGGAAAAAAGAGAATTCAAAAGAAAACTATTCTAAACTATTTATGTATATTACATTAATTTTTCAATTAATATTTTGATTATAGTGCGCGCAGTAGTTTCGTTCAAAGAAATTATTATATTTAATTATATTTTATTAATTTTCAAACATTCGATTTACTTACCGAAACTAATTTATTGGGAATTTTAGGAGAAGGTTATACAACTTTCCTTACAAAACTTAGGCCTACTTGTAGAAAATTGTGAGTTAAATGTATAAAAAATTCATACATTTTTACATTCATAACCCAGACATTACAACCAGATACGCTATGTTAGAAGCAAAGAACGTAGATTAGTATTTTCGTCCAATTTCACCACACCAGAAACCTATGACATCTAATCAGATTCTAGTATCAATCAGCAAAAGTCGAATTAAGTAGTTCTGATATAGTGAAATTGGATGAGTTAGAGGAACAGTGAGAGTAATACAACTTCTTTGTAATCTACGTTCTTTGTTGGAGTCCTAGCCAGTTGCATGGCATTTCGCTCCCTGTGGCAAGAATTCTCGTCCAATTCACCACACACAAGGCGAATACATACGAGATGATGGAATAACGCACACAAGTAAATTTCTAAACTTAAGGATGCAACGATAAACGGAATAGAGGAATGGAAGCCATTAATTTTCGTGTTCAGAATGTCATGTGAAAAGGAAGAATTCAAATATATTGGAAGAAAAAGAAATCTGCTGTTTACCACAGTATAATTTCACTGATGTAACTTCTTTGTAATCTACGTTCTTTGGCGTCACCTTATATGAATTTACATACGCGCGTGTGCAAAGTTGAATACACTGAATGTGCATACTTAGCAAAGGTACGATAAAAGCAACTAAGTTTTTTAAATTTATATTTTCTTGCATAAAATGGCAGTAGAAGCGCACGCATATGCACGATATGAAGTTTCCATGACAAAGAAATCCATCAGAATGCACCGAAACAAAATATTTCAATTTAACATTCCATACGCTGAAGGAAATGAAAAATATTAATTTAGGTGTTCTTGTAAAACCACCTTGTAATGGATTGACCTTGGCCATCATCTATTTTTAGTCAGTTAATTGAGGTACAGTGGAATCCTGATAATTCATTGTATTAGTAAGTAACTGATAAGTCCCGAACTAGTCCCGAACTAGATTCAAAGCAATCATGAACTTTTCTCAACTATGCCCAAAGTCATCCCAAACTAGTCCTGAGCTGGCGATCTAGTACCAAAATGATGACGAAAAAGACTTGAACTAATGCCGACAAATCATATTTTTTACTAAAGTCGTTAGTCTTTTCTATGATTCAGTCTAAGGTGAATAACGAAATACTAAAGCAATTTTTTTGTAGAGTTGCATATAAAACTACAGTATTATTTGTTCATAAAATTAATAATTTCACACTAAAATGAAATATAACTCCAATAGCAGTAGATTAGATTTTTGCAAATGGGAAATATCTTCTGAAAACTGTCACATAATTTATGAAAACCAAAAGACCGCGAAATTTCAGTAACTATTGCAGCTAACTTTCTCAAATTTGGCACATGAGGTTTAAAAAAGGAATACGTGTGTAAACTTTTTTAGAAAAATGGCCGTGGCCCCGCCCGCTTTATAAGAAAAACGTTTATCTCCGACATCACTCGACCAAAATCTACCAAATTTTGTACACATATTCCATTTTAAACCAGTACGTTTAAAATCGGAGAAAAACCACGCACACCTTGCATATAACGGTAATAAAAAAAACGCGATATTTAAGACAGCATCAAAGACAATTCGCTCAAATTTAATATGAAGCATGTAGTGTAGCCCCATAACACACAAACACAAACACACCAAATGAAAAAAAAAATTACTTCTTTAAATTTTATATGAGGTTACATAAGCAATTTCACGGAATAAAAAAAATTGGTAATTAATAATTTGGTGCACTCATTGCATTTCAAGGCAATATGCAAAGTTTCGAAAATTGTAAAAATCGTACAAAATCCATACCCCACCTTACAAAAAAAACTCCGATTTTATTAACTATAAAAGGTAATTTGCTCAAATTTTATATAGAAGATTAATTATGAAATACATGGAATCATAAATGTTGGGAATGGTATAACTGCGAAACATCTTTGTCAATTTCTACCACATTTTGAACACTTTGCATTTGTAGTCATGAATCACAATTTCGAAAATCATAGAAATCAGACTAAAGCCATGCTCACTTTTCATATAACGGTGATTTACAACAAGTCACAATATATAATATTTTTCTAAATCTTGTCGCGAATTCTTTAAAATTTGGTATAAAGAATTTAATTAGGGAGATAAATAATAAAAAAATCCAAATTTGGAAAATAGGTGTAGCACTTCAAACTGATACCAATTTTCTTTTGTTTTTATTTGTTTATTTATTTATTTATTTATTTATTCAGTAATGTCTAACACTAGTTCAGAACAGACATTTAAGATTAATATATAGTAACAATCCAAAATCTTTGTATATATGGAGTTTTATAAAATTTCTATTTAAACTCAATTAATGAAACTTAATATATATAAAACAATTGTGTAGTATTCAACTTATCTTTTACAAAGAAAATAATTTTTTAATTGCGTTTGAAATAAATGTTTAGTACCAGAAAGGTTGAAATCCAAAAAATTTGAGAAATAGTTAAACTCAGATAACGATCTAATGATTGGGGCATTGCCACTATATACTGTCTTGCAAAAGCCAATACGAAAAATGTTAAAACGACGAAAATTTCTGCAAGGGTTTTAAAATGATACTAACCAATCCGGCTTGCTCTGATGCGCCAATATAGAGATATTTTTTTTAGATATTGAAGATTACTTTTGTGATTAAAATAGTTATACTTTATACCTTGCTCTTAAGGAAATATGTATATATCGGATATCAAATATCTTCGTCAAATAGCTGGAAATATGTTGTGAATAGTTATTTCGTCTTAAATATATAGCCTCATAACAATATACCAAATATTGTGCATTTGCGTCAAATAGTTGTGGAGTTACAAGGAATTTGGCTTTTTCACTGTATAGGGCGTGGGACCGCCCATTTTCCCAAAATGATACTCAGTTCGATCTATAAGACATATGTATGTATGTATATACCCAAATATCAATCATCATCACCGAATATAAAATATCTGATATATCAGTTGCGAATATCAAACTTTATCTTCCACGGAGCGTGGTACCGCCCAATTTTCTAAATTTTTATATACCTTACGTTCGGCCCGCAGAGCACATGCACCTACTGTAAAATTAAAGATCGGTTGAATAATCTGGACGCCTATAAAGTACTCACATGAAATTGTATATATAAGTTTAAGTTTGAAATAAAAACCTGCACCGGGTATTTAAAGTTCGGTTGCATCCGCACTTAGACTCTTCCCTCCTACTTGTTTAACATAAAAAAGTCAAAGTCGATTTTTAGATGTGCATATATGCAAAACTACTACCGCCTCAGATTTCTCGAGATTGTCCGCGAAGTAATTTCTCGCGAGGATTCTTTTCTTCTGAGCTTCTCGTACATCGAAAATCTTGTAAAGCTCGCGAGCTTCCGGATAGGCAATTTAATCATAGCATCATACTGATTTAGGCCCGAAGGTCCTACGATTTTTCTTGTAAAGTTTATCTGTCTTGTCTTTTCTGTATTTTAGCATTTAAAAAAAAAACAAAAACTACAATGTTGAGTTTATATAATTAGACTTACTTTCGGGTTTCGATCCACAGCAGTTGCAATGGTTAAAGTCAATGTAACCATTAATGCAAACAGATACATTTTAGTTTTCTGCATATTATCCACAATCGTTTATAGTTATATTTATATGTTAAATGGCGAATAAATTTTGAAGCACAAATAATTGGTATTAATTGTTATAGCTACAGATACTCGTACAACAAAATCGATTTTCAAACACACCGTTTCACTATAAATGCCAGTAAAATAATATTGAACATTATTTTGATGTTAACGATTGATTGACGCAGTAGGAGACTGATCAATTGTAAGCCACAGTTTTCAAATCTTAGGAATTAATTATTCGAATATATTCACTGAATGTGGTTTAGTTGCTTTAGGTGTTGTAGCTGAAAATTCTTTAAAAACCATAAAATATTGCGCAGAGACTTGCAGCTGCAGCAAACCTTTACGAATACTAAATTGTTTTACACGCGCACACACTCACACACTCTAAGGCACTTAAACGATTTGCATGTTTATTATTTACATACATACATCAATATGTATGTACGATGAGTATGAAGATGGTGAGTTGAAAAACTAAACGAATATATAATGGTCGATAATTGCGATGATAAAAATAAGTTATTGATGCTTGACGCTAAAAATTGCAGTTTCATGTGGTTTGGATTTTTTGTTTTGTTATATTTTGCTCTTAAATTTTAATTTATGTATTAAAGCCAACAATAACAACACAACTGAAACTTAAATTCTCAAAAAAAAAAAACAAAAAGTCTCTAACTCGACGTAAGTAATTTGTGTAGTTTTCAAATATGAAACAAGTAACGAAATTTTTGTGCGCACACCCGCAGTGTTTCCAATTTTAGTGCAACGAAATGTTGTGTTCGCGACGACGAATTGTTGCAGAATAAAATCCAAAAATTAGCTTGGCTCTCGATGTCGAAGACGCGCAAATTGTACATCTGGATCTGCAGCCGCTGCTATTATCTATGTAAAACAATAATTGCGGCAGTAGTGAAGTGATGGCTTTGTCGAGATGGCATTGCAAGTCAGCTGATGCCGAAATGTTGATGCCATGGAGGGCTGGCTTGCGGGCTATATAATCACTTTGTTAACTACTTGCTTAGTCATAAATACAATACTTATATACGTGCTCTATATACAGGGTCGTCCATATGAGTGGTTTATTTTTCTTTCGGCCGGCTTCTCACCAATGGCTTGCTCGAAATTCGCCTTGACGGCACCCCGCAATAAAGTCAAATCCCAGTTCTGAGGTGGTCAACGGACACCGCCGAGACGACTGATGATACGATAGACGAACTTGGTGCGCAAAATATCGATTGTGGTATGGGTTGTGTGGCATGGTTTTTGGAATCAAAGATTGTCCAAGTACATGTCTTCAATTTCCGACTACGGAAATTCATTTATCATGCCATTGTATTGCTTACCGTTCACCGAAATGGGCCAATGATGCCACCGCTCCAAGGATGCATTGGCTTCTCGACGATCTCGTTAGTGTTTTCCGATCTCCAGTGACAGAAGGTTTGCTTGGTAAAATAGCCGTCGAGAAAATATTTATATAAAACAAAATTTCCCAATGTTGTTCAAGCGAACCATTTCGTTTCACGATATATGATACCGACTTTCAGGCAATTTGGATTTCCAGTGTGAAAGAACTGTTAAAAGAATTATGATTAAAAAAATCAGTATGGACCACCCTGTACTAGGTTAGTTGGTAGTTGTAAAATTTGAAAGGGACATATTTTTCGCGCAAAACTGAGCAACGAAGGAGAAGCAAATGAATAATCGACAAAGCGTTGTTTTGCAACTTAGTGCACAGCTTTATTGGTGAATGTAATGGTGCAAAGTTTTCATCGAAAATCTAATTATTATAACAGCGATACAAGAAGGAGGTAGCATTGAATCGGATGAACGTGCCATCGACATTGCTGCTCCAAATTAGCCGAAACCCTACAATTTGGAAAACGAACGTTGTAGCACGTCTACTGTGAATTGCCAATGCGGCTTCGACTATTTTTCATTCGATATGTATGTATGTAAGTATTTAATTTTACTAAACATCACAATACAACACTTTTTTGGCACTTGTAAGCCTTACCGGCAAATTATAATAATTTATCTTTCTATTTGTATTATTTAGTTTTGTAATCAACATTTCTGACTGCCGAAGTGAACACCCACAGTTTCACCATCTTTGTATTGAGCTATGCCGCCAACCGCAGCAAAAAAGTGAAATATAAAGTCGAAGGTTCTTCTGTATATATGTATGCATAATCTCATATACCAATGTCGGGTAGTCAAAATATTGTTTTGTTTTTTAATCATATCTGTTTACATTTCCGGGGTTTTCTGTTGATAATTTTGGCTTTCAAACGGTGTCATATCTCCTAGGTAGAGGTGAAAAACTATCGATGAATATTTACAAAAGGACCAAATTAATATACATATACTAAAAAAACCGGACAGACGTTTTTCTGCCTATATTTATTTATTTATTTCTCTTTATGTGACAATCCTTTTTTGAAAATATAGGTACACACCTTGTCCGCGCCAAGGCGATCTGTTTGACTCTTATATTTCAATATTTCATATCCTTGCATATAATTTAATTAAGTGTGGCTCAAAAAAAAAGGTGGCATCACTATTACAAGTATACCTATAAACTTTCTCTTTCAGCGAAACGAACCGTTTGATTTTCATATTTTAACATTTTATATACTCCTGTATAATTTAATAAAATTTGACATCTCAAATAGGCGACATCTCTCCAAAAAATATACAATATATATATATAAAATATATTTATTTGAAACTCATATTTTGATATTTTATGCACCTTGAAATATATTTAATTAAATTCGACTTTTCAAACTGGTGGCAACTCTATCCCAATCACAAAATATACTTTATGACTCATACAAAATTTCCGAATTGGTCGACCACAAATACCTTGACATGAAATTTTTATATATAAGGTTTTAATGATTAATTTTATTAACTAGGGTTATATAATCGATACGACATCAAGCTATATTTTGTGTTGTTCCTTAATGCTGTCACTCCAACCTGATGTTTCCCAGCCAACGCACAAAACCTACAACTATTTTCTTCAACTGGTCCTATTATCGTAACTTGCAGTCGTCTGTATTTTAACCAATAAAAGTTCTTAGCGTCTGAGATTTAAAAAGTCGTTCGGAGATTCTCCGAGAGGAAAATATGAACCTCTTACTGGCTCTGGGACTTCTACCTCCTTCGTATTAGATATGCAATGTTAGCTTTCTTGGATGTTCCACAGTAAGACTTTGGACCATGCAGACATTGTTTGGCCCCAAGTTTTGCAAGATAAATGAAATACATATGTCGATTTAAACCCCATTGTGAAATGGTGTCCATAGAGAACTCTCAGTCTGGCTCTGAGTTTCATAGAAGAAACTCTATTTCAAAATTCAGTAAATTTAAGCTAAACAAGTAAATAAGAGGTTTAAGTTCGGGTGAAACCGAATTTTAATTTTCGAAATTGAGCCTACTGAATTAAAATATGTAAGTGTAGTTTCAGAGATATATCTATTTACCGTAGAGCTATGACTCTTTTCCAAAAAAAATATGTGCCCCAGGTTTTCTCTTCATAATCGTGTGTATTAAATTTGGGTAAATTATATTTTATATTAAATAAAATACCGTTATGTGGGTGTAGTTGTTTTCCGATTTCTTCATTTTTCATTTGTGTATCAAGTTTTGTGGAAATATCTCAATATTTTCTCGAGTTATGCGATGCCCGGGCGGACGGACATACAAACATGGCTTAATCGATTTATCTTTTCATTTTCAACATTTTGATATGTCATATCTAACTCGATTGCTTTAGACTGTTATAAATAACCGTTGTGTATTCCCTGGGCACTAGTACACTCGAGGAATAAATATTTCTAGTGCATTTTTTTGAGAGCTAAAAGCACAGCTTCAGCAAAGATTTTTATCTTAATGTTTTTTTGTTAAATTTTTGTGAACAATTCAAATTCACACAGCAGTAGGATCGGCAACTGAGCATAAAGGAGCTGCTGGCTTTAACGAGTAAATATTAAATCGTATTAAGTCGAAAATTTGTGAGGAAAATTTACGAAGCTAAATTACCCTCCACTGAAAAATATCCAGTCTATAACATCCGAAAAGAAAATCGGTAAAGAAAAATAACTGACAACTGTGAAATGTGCAAGACTATTTTTTATTAGTTTTTAAAATTAATTCTATAGACAACAAATATGAATTTAAGACTTTTGCGCCATCAAGTTTAAAATTGCATCATTACCCGTACATACATATTTAACGCTTCAGATCGATTTCATGTAATCTGATTTGCCCACAATGCTGACTGTACTTGAAACTTGGTCACGAGACTACTAAAACCATGCCACATTTAGAGTACACCGTTGTATTAGTACAATCGTTGTGGCGCTCAATGACTTTGGCGTACAAACTCGCTGATCCATTGAAAGTGAACGTCATTGCAGTTTGTCGCTTAAGTCTTTTGTTTGCCGCCGCTGTTCGAAAAAATAAGCGGGCATGAGATTCTTTTTGTAATTTACTAGCATAGCAAATTTTATGAGTATTGTTTGTTTTTAGAGCATCGCTTGTTTTTTGTTTGTTTTTTTTTTTATATTTTTATTTTTGTTTTGTTTTGAATGCAAACGCAAAGGTATTTGCATGCCAAGTTTTTTTTTATTAAAGTCATCTACAAAAAAAATGTACACACATAATCTTTTATATGTAAGTATGTATGTTCTGCTCAAAAATATGCAGTTGTGATTGATTATTCGTAGGTCTTAGGGCATTTTACCGTTTTACTAGCCTTTCAATTATGTGGCACAATTAATAATAATTATGTTTTTTTGGTTCAAGTTGCGGAATTTGTACTGATGTGCTCAGCAGTCAGTCGAACAGTCACCTGAGTCGTCTCAATGAAAGTGAAAGGCTTTGTTTGCGCTCATTACCGCGTGCAAGTTGTTTAAATTTAAAAAGTTAAGTGTTTTGAAAGGTGGTCTTGTGATTTGCCATTTTTTATCCAAATTGGTTTCATTTCTACTTATTAATAGCGTTCAATTTTTAGCTAGTTGTTTTTGTTTTAGTTATTCGTTTTCCCAAAGCCAAATATAATAATTTAGTTTCTTTTATTTTTTTCGATACTTTTCAACTAAGCTGTACTTCAGATATGTTCACTTGCATATCTCCCAATCATGAAGAAAATTGATGTGACGGTAACTGCTTTTATTTTAAGAAATCAATGTGATGAGCGCACTCAATGTCAATTGATAAAAAAAATTTAGATCAATGTCAAGTGTGCGACAATGGTAGGTAGGTTGGAGTGGCAGCCGCCTACAGCGGCTCACTTAGGCCAATATTAGGAGGCCCATTGTGTTACCACAAGGAAAAATTTGTACCATCCAAAAGGAAAAATGTGTGCGACAATAGCTTCATTCGTTTCGCAATCCGTTAACGAGTGGCAAATCGCGAGAAGAGCAGAGAAGTTGCGACTGGAATGCGCGCATAATTACATACTTGGGTCAAATATAAAAATTTAAATAGATTTTTTAAATAGTTATATAATATAAAATTATAATATAAAATTACATAAAATTATAATATATAAAAATCTAAAATTAGCACTGTATTACAGATATTTTATAGCTGAAAGGCCCGGATGATACAAAACTCTAAGTATGTAAAACAATTGGTTTTATAAGGCTCTAAATAAAGAGCAGCTATACGAGGGTTGCCTTTTATATTTTGCGCTGTAATTAGATATTTTTATCGTAACGTTTGGTATTTTTTGGCATAAACTTGCATATAACGTTTTCACTTACGAGTTTTATTTGTGTTTATTTATAGTGAGTTTAAAAATTCATATTGCCTAAAAATGGAATTAACCCGTGAACATTATCGTTCGATGATTAACTACGATTTTCGACGTGGATTATCGAGACAGGAGTGCATAAATCAACTTAATTCTGCTCTTGGTGTTGAATCACCACACTTAGCCACTGTGAAACGATGGTACAACGAGTTCCTACGTGGCCGCCAATCTTTGCAGGACGAATTTCGTGAAGGTCGTCCAAAAACGGTGGTTGTGCCAGAAACAGTCGATGCTGTGTGTCAATTGATAATGCAAGATCGTCATGTGACATATCGCCAGATAGAGGCATCCTTGGCCATTGGTGGGACCAGCATACATTCAATATTGCATGAACATTTGGTCGTAAAGAAGATTTGTTCTCGTTGGATACCGCATAATTTGCCAATAGCCCAAAAAAGGACTCGTGTCGATTGGTGTAAAGAAATGTTGAAGAAATTTAACCGCTATGCATATGAGCTGGAAACAAAGCAGCAATCGACTGTATGGGTGTTCCAAGTGAGTGGTATACAACCATTTTCTTGCCAAAAGTTTTTGGAGAATTAAGGAAAACCAACCGCCGAAGACAAATCATTCTTCACCAAGACAATGCGAGCTCTCACGTATCGATTCACACAAGAGAGTTTTTGAGGGCTCAAAAGGTCGAATTGATACGTCATCCGCCTTACAGCCCTGATTTGACACCTAATGATTTCTTTTTATTCCCGAACATCAAAAAAAAAGAAGCGAGGTCAACGTTTTTCAACGCCTGAAGGAGCTGTAGAAGCCTTCAAATAGCTCGTTTTAGAGGTATGCTCTTCTGAGTGTCAAAGGTGCTTTGAAAATTGGTTCAAACGAATGCAGAATTGTATTGACTTGGATGGAGAATATTTTGAAAAACAATAAAACTATTTTCCTTAATATTTGACTATGTTTTCATTATTAGGCGTAAAATATAAAAGACAACCCTCGTACTGCTATATTTTATACTGTTTTTTCTTCCATTTCATGATTAGTGCAAAGCCTCTACAAATTTAGATTTTTAGAGTCCTATAAATTTTGTTTATTTTCTTTTTTGTTGAGAAATTAGTCAGCAAAAAATAAAATTATACGCTTCTATAAATTTTAATTTTTAAGGTCATTCTCTTTTTGAAGTACATACTATTATTTTTAATAGATAAGAACGATTCTTAATTTTTTTTCCTAATAAATAAAAATGTTCTGTCAGGGTGTCCGAAGGGGCTCGACCAAAGACGCTCGACCGATTCTTATAAAATTTTGTATATATATACATATATTTGGTAGATAGGAGAATAGGTCGTAAAGTATATTTTATGCTTGGGAGAGGGTTGCCATCTGTTTTAAAAGTCTAGGTTAATTGAATTACACACAAGTTACATCTATGAAATATTAAAATATCAGTGTCAAACGGTTCGACGCGCTGAGGAGAAGGTTTTATAGCTGCTATATTTTCTGGGTGTTTCAAAATGAGCCAAATCTAACAAAATAGATTCGTTCACTTCTCCTACTTTGAAAAATCGTTGCCTTCTCATATTATTCCAAGCTCAATAAATTAGAATAATTTAATAGCTGAAACAAAAATGTCTTAAATTTTGGAAAAGTGGCAACTCTTTTATGAGCAATTATCAAAAAGTTTTTGTGTAAATGTAAATGTACATTAGATATTCTGATATCACTTACGATATTAATAATGTATGTATGTAACTTTCAAAAAGTTGGCACGATTTTTTCGAGTCTAAGTTTTCCTAACCTCTATCAGTTCGAACCAGTATTGTAATGCTTAATCTTATAAATTTAGTTGAATTTAAAATTTTGTAACAGGTGGCAACCTTTTCCAGAAAATGTCCTTAGAATATAACTGCCTTAAATTTTGTTTGTTTGACATCAGTGTAGTAGAATTTTAGTTGTCTAAATTGTGGTAACTCTCTTTAAAAATTTGTTGGTATAAACGATTTTGTTTCACAGCAATACGTGGCAACACTTACGTGTTCATGATTAAGTTTTTTTAAGCATTCTTCCTTGGAATCCTAGCGGTCGTGTGTTCTTTATCTTAATAATTGAATTTAACTTAATAGCAAAGATATCGTCAAAATAAAGCTTTCTGAAACCACCCACGGTTGAGACCCATATTTCAATATGTGACTTAACTAATAATTTAAATAAATTTTTAAATAAGGGTCAAAAATATTAAATTGTAGGCTTTCTTAAAACTTTTAGCTTGTCACTAATATTGTAAAATTTAATTTAATTTAACTTGCAATTAAACAAGTGGCAACCTTCTTTCAAACATTTGGGAAAAAACATTTGAAAAGCTTAAATGAGACTCATTTTTTTAATTTTAATTCAACAGATTCCGTAGTAACTTATATAACGGACAATAGGTGGGCCAAATCTTATCCAGATATGTCCAGTCATTTAATAAAAAAATTTTAAGAAAATAAAAAAATGTGTCTGGTAGGATAAGTGCAAGTACGTGTGGAAATTAATATTTACTGAAATCGAGTTATGAATCTTATTAATGTTGTTATTTACTACACACAACAAATTCAAAGAAAATAAATAAATAAATTAATAAAAAAGTTAAAAAAGTTTTAAAAATATTTTCCAATAGATTAATGAAAGACAGTAATATTCCTAATTAATGGAATTGTAAAATGTATGTCATTTTCCTGTCGTACACATTTCGATCGCATTTCGAATACATTTACCTTGATAGCCATCAAGATCACTTTACATCTTTAACTATCTTACTTATACAACTTTGTATATAGGATTTTAAATTTTAACTAATTTAAGTCTAGGCTACGAAAGCTGTTTTTTTACGTAAATACCAATAATTAGTCGAATCGAATAACATATTTTTAATATTGATTTTTTTTCAGTTTTAAGGCATCAATTATCAACAAACGCATGAAATTATATTATTTGAATACTTTCTTTGTATAATAAAACAAAAGTTTTGCCTTTTTGTTATAATAGGCCTGTTTCAATATAACCGAGTTGCAAAAGAACGCTCCAACTTGGATAAAATTTCTTTGCGTTGCAAAAGCAACCCTGTTAGCCTCTTTCATGTAAGTTGCGATTTGTTTACTGCTATTTAGGAACAAATAATATGCAAATTAAAATGAATTAGGTCTTAAATTTAAATTTCCCATGTATTTTCTTAGGGCTTGTTCGCAATAGCGTAGTTTTTTCACTTCCCATCACTACATCTCAGCTCGGATATCATTTAACCGAGTTGTCTCAACTCGCTAACATATTTTTCCGAGTTAGTGTTGTTGCTTTACATGCAATTCGTTATCCTACCTAGTGGTCTTTTGCAAGTAGCTTACAAAGAAACGGGTCCAATATATGTAGATTTTAAAATTACATTTAATTACACATTATAAAAAGTTAACTGAAAATATTCGAACTTACAAAACTCACTTAAATCAAATGATAAATAAATTAAGAAAATCTATAATGCGAAAAAAATAAAGACTTTTTCTTTTTAATATCAATTGTTGCAAACTTCAATTCTGTGCTTTTCCATAAAATCGCCAGTCAAGCTACTGAAGGGCTGAATTGAATTTCTGCTTATTCTTTTTCTCAATTGATTTCTATTGCTTCCACACCAATTACACCCGTCTACTAACTCTGAACATAAAAGAGCAATTAAGAACTTTGAACATGTTGCATAGTTGCAAGATAGCCAATAAATTTAAATGATTTGCATTTTTCAGCTTGTATTCACTAAATATTAGTTGAAATTCCAAACTGAAAAGTTATTTAATGTTTAGTGCAAATTTCACCGTCTTTGTAGCAATGTTGATCAGCAAGTATTCGTATTTTATAATCGTTGCATTATTTGCCGTCAAGGGGATTGCTAATTTTGCACCCATTGCACTAAAATGGCACCTTACATCTCACCATGAAATCCCAACAATCGAGGAAGCCATAAAACAATATTTCGAAAAGAAAACCAATGTCCTGCATGTGCGCGTGCATTTAAGATCACCAGGATCTTGGAAATATGTCATCTTGCATCACATAACAGATGTATTGAGAAATTCTACAAAACTTACTTTTCGTGTTACCATTGGGAATAAGTATCTCAGAAGTAATAAAAATTATCTATGCAATTTGTGGTATGTGGACTGCTATGAAGCATTGGAGTAAGTTTAGAAACGTTTTAAAATGTTTATTTTAGCTGTGCTTGGTCTTAAATCAATATTTAGTCAGGATCGTTAAAGATGAAGTAGTCTTATGGTTGGTGTGTTGATTTTGCAACACTCGATTTGTGCACTTCTCGGCTTACGAGAAACCGATATTAATTACATTAGGTATTCTATATGTGCAACGTTGTATCGACATTTCAATTACAATATTTAATATTTAAAATATTAACTGTAGAAAAAACTGCAATCGTTAATGACTTGAAAGTTGAATATCTGTTCGGT
The DNA here is from genome assembly GCA_951828415.1 of Anomoia purmunda. Classification (NCBI taxonomy): domain Eukaryota; kingdom Metazoa; phylum Arthropoda; class Insecta; order Diptera; family Tephritidae; genus Anomoia; species Anomoia purmunda. The sequence continues at coordinate 24,297,884 of OX639996.1, read as the reverse complement.
ATATATGTTGTGCAAACCGAAACAGTACTGTATAAACAAACCAACAAAACAGCCAAATTCAAGAAGCAAGTTTTTTCGAAGTGGTTCAAAGTACTGAACCGAACCAAATTTGAATTGTATTTTTGATCGGTTCATTGTCGATTTGGCAAAATAATTTGTATACTCATCTGCCTGCCTCAAATTGTGAGTTGCGATTTCTAATGATTCGCTTCTCACTGCTACAATAACAATAACGACTTTTGTTTTGATCTCAGTTTATGCAGCCGAGGGCAATGAAGCACTTGGGCCAAAAATGGAAGCCATGTGTGATTCAACAGCTGCGCTTATTTTCTGAACCTTCCAGAGCCCCTGGTGAACTTTCTTCCTTTCGCTCAAGCGAATCCGAAAAATATCGAAACGTAAAAGTAAGTTATTTGCATGAGAATTTTTCAAAAAATTTAAAAGGGAATATAGGAAATTTTAAAGCGTTGTTGCTCTCAGAAATGTATAACACATTTCGATCTTATTCCTTAGAATTCAACCAAATTTTGTTTTTAAGTCGTTAGATGGTTGTAATATTATACATATTATATAATTATTTCGCTGAAAAAAGGGATTTCTCATGCAATGATAATAGAATTATTTATAAAAAAACTTTAAAAGAGTACCTAGAAATTATTTAAACTGAGTAGATCGGATCGGCCAAAAGGAAACTTGTTTATACGTAAGAATGTTCCTTGGTTTTGAACTTATCCCAAAAAAGATCCCATCAGCAGTAATTTTTTTGTATGATAAAGGGTGTTATTGTTTCGACGTGTGGTTTTCAATGAGGCAATACTTTTTTCGGAGTTGGTCTTTTTTACAGCTGTTACTTACTTTATACTCAGTTGGGCTTAACATTTTATAATGAATAGACTTACTCCAGAATAACTTTTACAAATCGCGCAAATTTGTTACCAAAATAATGGTTCGGTTCGCGTGACGCACGCTGCGCTAATATTCGGTTGACATAATTGCTCAGCAGAGTCGGTAATTCGAGCAACCATGGATCGGTTTCGCACCATGTTTATTCTAGTTGATGCTGCGCATCCTCAAAGACGCCGTACAGTGCGTACCGAGACGCTATTGCTGCTGTAAAGCAGAGTATCGAAAAGACCCGAATGAGTCCTTCCGTCATGGCGCACAGCAATTGGAGCTGTACCCATCCACTTTATAGAAGATTTTGCGGAAGGATATTGGTTTGCGGACTTAAAAAATCTAACTCGTACTAGAATTGAAGCCGGTAAATTGGCCCAAAACGAGATGGCCACCGAACTCGATTTTCACAAGAAAATTTTGTTGAGCGATGGAGCTCACTTTTGGTTAAATGGCTACTTTAATAAATAAATTGTCGCATTTAGAGTGTTGATGATCCAAACGCCATTATTGAGACACCGTTACATTCTCAAAAGTCACTGTTTGGTGCGCTCTCTGGACAGAGGGAATCATTGGTCCATATTTCATCAAAAATCAAGTCGCCCATAACGTTACAATCGATGGCGAACACTATAGAGTCATGATTAATGACTTTTTCGTGCCTAAATTGGAGGATGCCCAACAAGACGGCGCTACATGCCATACAACCAACGAAACAATAAATTTATTGAAGGAAACTTTTGGTGAGCGCATTATCTCGCGCGTGGCCTCCAAGATCGTGCGCTTTAACATCGCTGCACTATTTTTTGCGGGGTTATGTGAAGTTGCTTGTCTACGCAGATAAGCCCAAGACGATTGAGGGTTTGTCAGAGAATATTCGGCGCGTTATTGCTGACATACGGCTTCAATTGCTGCAAAAAGTGATCGAAAATTGGGGCTCTGGGCGGTCACTTGCCCGAAATCATTTATAAAACATAATGACGAACCCTTAACTTTTGTAATAAAGCTAAATTCTTGGCCATAAGATTAAATTATTAGCGTTTCATTCCTTCTTGAAAGCCACATGTCCTGAAACAAAACACCCCCCTTTAAATATTAATATATATTTATCTGTATTATTTTGCTCTTCACTTTCAGCGATATTTTACCTTACAAAAAACAACATTTCGGCAGTAGCCCCGGTATTTATGCGATCGTTTTGGCACCACACAAAGAGCAAAATGTTCTTCAAGAAATACAAAAAATACTGGAAAAAATGTTTTCACTCAATATTATCGACGTAATAGTAATAACACGTAGTACTGAAAGAAAGGAATTTTCAGTATATTCCTTTGAAGTTTTTGGCAAAACTCACTGTCGTGTTGTACAGCCAATAGTCATAAATCATTTCATTCATGGACGCTTCAATAAATCTGAACTTTTTCCAAATAAATTACGAAATTTCCACAATTGCCCCATTCGTGTTATATCAAGAAACGTGCCACCATTTTTTTCATATCACAAAAAAGACAACGGCTCCATTGTAATGGAAGGCATGGAAGCAAAAATGTTGCAGACAATCGCAGAACATTTGCATTTTCGTGTTGAACCATCTGTAGCAGAGATACTATATAACGCTGGTGATGTTCAACCACATAGTACCATGACCGGTCCATATTACCTGCTCGATAACAATTTAGTCGACATGCTTATGGGTTATTTCTTCTATGCATCACATCGTATCGATTTTTTGGAAGAGAGTTCATCCTATTTTTCCTCTGCTATCGTTGTTATTGTAAAACACCATCCACACGGCCCGAGTCTAACCTGGATGATTGATCCCTTTCAATTAGATACCTGGCTGGCTTTTGTGGCAATGATTGCAGCCGCAATCCTTTTCATGTATTTATCGCGTTTACGTTATCATCACGGCAATTGGTTAGATATTATTGGTAGCATTTTTGGTGAACCTCGTACGATTTCAACAACAAATGATTGGGCACGCTTTGGCATTGCCCTGTGGTATAGTGGCTTTATATTCCTTAGCAGTGTTTATCAAGCAAAATTGTTTGACTCTTATAACCAACCGGAACTCAATGTGCCGCACACTTTAAATGGCTTGCAGGAGAATAACTTTACGTTCTTAGTGCGGAAGCAGGCAGAATTGAAAAAATGGCTACCTGATCTTAAACTACCGGAGAATCGCATACGATTTATCAATTCGACGAATCCGATTCTTGCATTTGAGAAGTTATTAAATTCGACGGGTAACGTGGCTATGCTAACAACCGTTGCGCGAATGCAACACTTTGAACACATCAAACAATTAAGGAATGTTTTTGACCCCGTACCCGAAACTGTTCAACTATCAGAGAGCTGCGCATACTTTCAGCATCATTCTTATTTGGTAAAACCTTTCAACGATGTCATTTTGATGATACGTAACAGTGGCTTAATTTCGAGATGGTATGGTTTGGATACCCCTGATCCGAGTGTGGTGTCAAAAGTGCACGGTAGCAATACTGCTAAACAACTGGATATGACAAATTTTTCTATAATCTTTGTTTTATTTGGATGTGGGCAGTTGTTTGCTTTTCTTGTATTTCTTGTCGAAATACAAGTGAGGCGTGTGAGGACAAGTCTCGAAAAGAAATGCATGGATAGAGAAGTTTGAGGATATATAACCTACACTAACAAAAAAAAGATATCTGGACTGAAGAAAATTACTTATGAAAAGAAGGAACAATGGGAATGAAATGGCGCTTATGAAATATTTACTACTTTTAGCGAAAACAATTTAACAATTTGAAGAAAAAAATTACGTCAAAATATGGAACATTTTTCTAAGGTTCCTTTGTTTTTTCAGTGTAGCCTATTATTCACATGTATGTATTTCTGCTTGCTTATGATTAAATATATATTGCTATAGTTTCAAACCAGTTGTACTAACACTGTTGTTGTTTCACACACCTCTGTTTATTGTAATAAATATATTGATTGTCGCATTTCACCAAGTAAGAAAATACCAAAATATATTTAATAAAGTGGAATAAATATTTGACTTACGCTTATTTGACAACTGGAAAATAACTAATTTCTTCATTAGTTTACATTAACCCATTCGTGTTTTTCTATACATGAAGAATCATTTTGAACAATCAATCTACAAAGGCCCCAAAAGTGTGTCTACCTAATTTCTGTTACTGCAAATTTTGCAATTTCCATTTGTGAACACATTTTGAGTGTTATAATAAATTTCGCACCGGTTTTTTAAAGTTCGGTCTCCCCTCGCTGGCCAACCATGTACATATATGCACTGGTTCTCAAAATATTGTCATTTGAATTAGATTTATGTAGGCCTGCCTAATCACGCAAAAACTTTGAAATGCTTGCTAATCAAAAAATGATTAAGGGTGTTCATCTATTTACAGCCATTAGTTACAAAAAAAAACAGGAAACAAATCCTACAATTTCGAAATTTTTTTATATTTTTGAAAAAGTTTGTAAGATGGCGTAGATAAAAGGATTAAATATGATGACTTAAAATCCTTCACCCAGGGCACCCTCTTCTTTTTTGACAAGGGCAGAGTCGAGGTCTCATAACTAAAATGTTAAAGAATTTAGAAAACTTAAAGACATCTTGTCAATAATTGAAAAGTTACCAAACAAAATGAAAACAACCGATTTGAAAAATCTTCAGTAATTTTCCTACAATTAATTCTTAAAAATAATTATCGAAAAGGGATCGCTACCCTAGAACACCCCCTTTATTATCATGCGTATTGTAAAAAAGTTATCTAATATTTTCAAAGTGGCTTGTCGAAATAGTAAGTTCTGCTCAAAGTACGATATTGGTAGCCATGGCAAGTAGACAAGCGGCTAGTATCCTAGTATTCTTACGCAATAGGAGTATTAATCTTGTATTCTAGCATTCTTGTATTTTATTGAAGCTATCATTTCTGTATACTTACCGTTACAGATAAGCAAGAAGTTCATAAAAATTTCGATTATTTCTGTTTTTTACTTGCGGCCGCTGTAGCTAAGTGGGTAGCGTGTGCGCACTTCATTCGGTAGGCGCCCGGTTCAACCCCTGGTCGGGACAAGTAACATCAAAATTTATGGAAAAAGGTTTTTGCTAATAGCAGTCGCCCCTTGCCAGGCAAATGGTAAGCCTCCAAGTGTATTTCTGCCACGAAAAACTTCTCACAAAAAAACATTCGCCGTTCGGAGTCGATGTAAAATTGTAGGCCCCTCAATTTGTGTTACTACATCAAGATGTACTCCATAAATTTTAGGAGAAATTCGGTCAAACATCAAGTTGTGATGTAAGCGCCAAATTATTAATATTATTCTAATTCGCGTGAAGTAAAAGGTTAATAATTGTAAATTTAAACAACCTTTCAACAATTTTTTGATAGGTCTTTATTAAAAATTGCATCAAAAATAATATTTTTTTTTTGTTTGGAATTATTTAGACATACACACATATACATATGCATAATTCTATTTATACATAGCTACTTATTGTTGTAGACAATTGGAACTGCCCGGTATGCATATAGGCAAATTGAACATGTAAATACAATGTTAAGTATAAATTCACTTCATTGGCATTCAATGCAATTGCGAGTATTTTTTTTTGTTTGTTTTTTTGTTAAATGCAACCATATGACTATGTACAAATAGTTCTAAGGGTATTGTAATACCCACTTATCAAAGCTGCCTAACAAAGACAGTTTTTAAAATGTTTATACAACCTAAAGCAATATATATGTATGTATGTATGTATGTATGTATGTATACATACTGTGTTTAACATTTAAAGCTACTTATTTTACTAAAACGTTATTATATGCGTACATTTTTTATGCTTGATACAAATTTCTATAAAATGTATTCTGAGTAATTTAGAATGGATGGCTTACTGATACTCGCATCAAAAAATACTATGTAGTGAAATTTTACAAAAGCAGGAAATTTACAAAAAAAAAAAACAACCTCACTTCGAAACATGAAAAGTTAATGAATAAGTGACTACATTGTACATAGATAGATACATAGTATATAGGTAAACATAATTTTTTTTTTAATTAGCCAGCGGCAAATAAAAACTAGATATGCTAAAAAATTATGACAGTTCGTTAATGCTTGGCTTTCATGAGGTCAAATTTTACGGTGACTAAATACACGAAATGCCAATATGCTGACATTTTAATAATTTTGCATTGATGCCAAATCAAAATGTGTCAAAATTTCGGTAATTTTGACTAAATTGCCAACATTTGATGATGACAAATTTGACCTAATGAAAAACAAGCATAACACTTTTACATATGTTGTATTTTTATAACTACATACATATATAGGATGCATTAAATATTAGCAACAATAAGAATTGTTAACTACATTTAGATACAATACTTAGATAGCACATGCACATTAACAACAAGCGTTTTGTGGGTAAAGTTTCTGTTGTAAATATATGCACATTGAACTAAAGCAATTAGTATTTGTATATTGAAAAAAAAAACATAGATTTTTCTACTTTAAAATTATTGTAATACAATTTTTTTTTTTTTAATTTATAAAGAGGCACTTTCTTAATACATGATTCCGCTGTCTTTTAAGTCTAAATAATATTGTTTCAGCGTTTTTTTTTTTTTTTGTTTTGCCTTAACTATTCAATTGCATATACATACTACTTATACGTTGTATATATAAGTAGAGATACTAGTGACATTTGTATAATTTATACATATATTTGCTTCTTCTTAATTTATACTAAAATTAAAATCCAATTAAATTATCCAACGCTTTTTAACGACATTATAGATTGCGGTAAGAGAGATTCATGCATTAAAGCGCTCATTAAATGTCGATACTTTTTGCTCAATACTTGTGAGCTATAATAATGGTGTAAATTCTATGTACTGCTTTCAATTGCTGGTACCTTTTCCGTGTACACTTTCACAATATCGTTGATCGCACTCATAGAGCCGAAAATAAGTGCTGCCACACCGCAAAAACCAATTATAACATTCTTCCAGAGAATCCAGTTATAAGCGCCGAAACCGGTGTCCCAATGAGTGATAAGCTCAATTAATACCTATTAAAACAAAAACAAAAAACAAAAACGAAAATGTAAGTACTTCGTAACAAAAGTCGCTATTTGTAAGTCTACAGAGGTGATGATAGTAAATACTTACAGGAAATATAAGTCCAAGTATGGAAAAGCAGAAGGCACCAATTAGTCCCATGAATGGAGCAATGGTTGGCACTGCAACGGCCAATACAACGGCGGCAGTAACGAGCACGGTTCTGAAATTGAAAATCACTTTTTAATAAAACAGTTCTAATTTAAAAAAAAAATATGTCTAGTGCATGTGCTGACTTGCGGTACACGCAATCGTTTACAGTGCCAATATTACACATTTGTTCATAATTCTAAATCTATTCAAAACAAAAAATTCTTCGTCGTGTTGGAAGCTATTGAGTGTTTTCAACTATTCTTAATTAGTTATTGAATAATTTGGCACATAGAATGATATTCGTTTATTTTTTATTAATTCATACATATACATATGTACAGGGTGTTCCAGAATCGCGCTCTTTGTTTCTTAGTATTTTGTTTGCATTTAATCTGCCCCGTGCCAGGGCAATCCTGATTTTTGATTTTGATTTTTCTTCGCATTTTCTCTTGGTTGTTCATTCTTTTTCTCAGAATTTTGCATTTTCGCCCGACAAAAGTTTGACATTTTCTGTGATATTGACAGGGTGGTATTTTTGTTACTCTTTTCTCATATGATAAATGCATTTTTCCCCATAAAGTCCCGAAGAACGTTGCTAAAGTGTTAGGAATTTGCCGGAGTTCCGATTTCTTAGACCCTATTATCATGAGAACAATCACAGCTATATAGAGATATAACTAATAATAATAGGCGAAAATAATTAACGTCAATCTATAATTTTTATAGTCTAATGCAAAATTTTAAGTCATTGATAACTATTGTTATGAGACTGAACTTAAAAAAGTCTCTTGCCTTTAATTACATATAACAAACAACCTATCAAACTTTAGTTTTTCATTTTGTTTATTTTTTTATTGAAAATATATTTCACAAAGCTCACTTGTTTTAAGGCCGAACAAACTATCGTGATTTATTGTTCATTCTTAGTTTACGAGCAAATTACGATGAAACTAAGTAATTTCGTCTTGTAAATTCGGTCAATAAATCAAGATGAAATGAGATATTTTATCATTAATCAAGAGGTAAATCACAAACTGGACGATGCATTTTGAAATATTAGCATGCCACTTAACTGTTATTTAATTTTTACTGCCTCTAGAAGCTTTCTTTCGTGATCTTAAATTTAAAAAAATATATTATCACATTACAATTTACACATATTAGAAATGTAGATAATCTCTCACATTTTTTCCTTTGATCAAAGAACAAAGCAACCCTGTGGCTACATAACTGTAAATACAAAGTATGAATAGCAAGTGTGAACGCACTTAGTTTATGCGAAGTATTGTAATTTCGACAAAAATACGTAATTTACGTTGTAGAGTGCTGGCATATTATTTCTATAAATCAACTGCTTCTAAAAACGCAATTTGATCAAACAGTACCTTACGTATATGGTCCACAGCGCTAGACAAGTAGCATAAAATTTGACGACAATATTACCTCGGTCAAAGAGCCATCAAACTCATGAATTTATACAAAATTTTACTGACACAGTCACATAATTTTATCATGTAAATTTGCTATTAACCTCAAATCTAAATTTTAAACCATCACATATACCGTTTAATCGCACTGAATTTCATAACGCCAAAACATATGTACATACCTCAATACATAATTCACAATTACTGGTCGCTTTGTGCATTTATCTTTGATAGCATCCCAGACAATTTCAAGGCAAACATAAAATTGCAAACCGAATGTACAGTAAACCGCCAAAGCGATCAACACTTTGACAGCTTGAGCGGGCCTGAAACGAGAAAAAAAAAACAAATAAATACACAATATATTAACCAAGAAACATTCAACTCACCATTCATGGACCGGCAGATTTAGTGTAATACTCTCTTGTGTCGCTGTACCATAGCGTAAATAACCTAAAAAGCCTAACGCCATGTAGATCAATGTAACACCGGACATACCCTGACTCAGAACACCGCAAATGCCGAGGAAGTGACGTGGTTTTTCCATATTATTCTCCAGTGGCATTACAACACCAATTGCCTCCATTGCGAATATGGTTATGGCAAAGAAAGCCGGCAGTGTAGAAACTTGAGCGAATTCGCGTGTTGTTACCGGAGGCAAATCGCTAACCAGATAATAAAAAGTTATGCCCAATCCAAGACCCATAAATACATTTGCCACCATGGAGACGGGTGCAAGATATTTAAGATTTGGTATCCACGAGAGTAGAACTAAAGGAATGAGCAGTGCCGAGATGAGTAAACGTAGTGAAACGTCATAGCCCAGCCAATGTCCCATGACCTGCGGAAGTAATAAAATTACGTAAATTAGTATTAATCAAAATTGGTGCAAAATTAATCAAAATTTCATCAACATTTGCAATATGTAGTTTTATAGACCAAGTTTGAAGATTCTCAAAAACCACGTTGATTTGTGTTCCTTTCTTTTTACTATATATGAGATGAAATGAATAAAATTGTTCTTGATTTATATCCTCTGCTGGCAAGAGCTTTAACTCAATGGTCCAAATGCCATCCAACGTTATTGAAAATATTAGATGTAAGATTCTTTGCATTTCTCTAAGAGAAGTTTAGGAGAATTTCTCATTCCAGTAGGGGGAAAAACAATACCTCTCATAATACCATGACGTTATCCGCATCGCTAAGCTAAGCAACAGCTTATGGCGGAACCTACTGGCAGCCAATGCAAAATACTATAAATTTTTGAGTTAAAAAAAACTGTAAATCGATTTATCGATTAAAATTGTTACTTAAAAAAAATTAATATTAAAATTATTACACACAAAAAATTTAAAAATCAATATTTTTGTATATGTCATAAAATTTAATTATTTTTTATCAACTAATATACTCGTACATATCTGTACTGCGATTTGAGGCATACTTGCATTCCAAGAAAAGGGGGAAAAGAACTGCAAGAAAGCTCCTTAAATTTCTGCGGGCGACTTCTTTAAGGAGCTAGCCAGTTTAATTTATTTGTACTGAACATAGGAAGATGATTGTAGAATATATTTTTCTTTTGTGTTCTGAAAATTTATGAAGATTTTTTCCTATAAAAATATCAGGAAATCACAAAATTTTGACCAAAGCGAAAGAAAAAATGAAAAAAAAAAATATTCTGGTAACACCATCTTGTATGCATTTGCCCTTTTTATTAATCTGTAAATTTTCAATTGAAGATCCTTTTAAAAAAAATGCAGTTTTCAAGCCGTCTTTCCTGTCACAAAATCTTTATTTTAAAACTAGTTTTTTGTGTTACTGTTTTTATAATGACATATTATGCGAAAAAATAATATACTGAGATACGGGGTGTAATATCTACATCGCTGTATTTATTACAAAAATAAACTTAATCGACATAGAGATTGGAATTTGAGACATTGAATAAGTAATTATTAAAATTATTAACTGCTGAAGTTTCAGAGTTGATTTTAAAAAATTTGAATTGAGTCGTACAAAATTTATATGTAATATTTATTTATCTAAATGCAAAAAACTAGAGCCCTCGTTAGTCGGCTAGTCGGCTAGTCAACTAATCGATTACCAAAAGTGGTTTTAAAAAATAGTCGACTTTACCTAATCGGCTAACCGTTTTCTTTCGACTTTTTCGACTAACCGCTCGTAAACAAATAGTCGGCTGCCCGTTTTCAGTTTTACGATTAGTTATTTTCTCTCAATACATATTTGTGTTCTATATTTTTTGAATGTTTGCGCTTATTGACAAAACTCATTTTCAACTAAGTATAATGAAGCTTTTTTGAATTTATAGTGACTAAGTGTCACTATTCGAATAATTTCGGTTTGTCGATTTGCAGACTACTCGATGGTGACCGGTTAGTCGAAAGTGAATAGTTGCTATTCGATTATCAACCAGTGGAGTAGTCGGTTGATCGATTCTTAACAAAACCCGAAGATGAATAAAATTGGTTTTAAAATCGCATCTGGATTTTTATTTCTTTTGTACAACCTTTTTGTTGTTACTTTCCAAGCGAAACATAAACTTTGATATTTGTAAGACTTCCAATATTTTAGCTCAACTCAGAGTTATTCGCTAGACCACATTAAAAACATTTAAATTTAAAATTTGGTGTTTTTATAATTCGTAGTAAATAATTTACTTATAAAAAACCTATAAACTTGAAAAATCTTTGCCAACTTGTTTAAAAAAAATCTATCGACAAGTCTTAATCGATTTTGTTACTGGTATTTTATCACAATTTTGATTCAGTTGTTGTTGGATAAAAAAATGTGTGGTAGTAAAAATGGACATAACGATAGATTTATAGTTAAAGAAACTATCTATTGAAGTGATTCATCGCAAAAAGTTATATAAAAAAAACTTTTGCATTTATTTTTTTTTTAATTTTTAAAGGAAAAAACAAGTTCATTTTAAATTTGTTCTACTTAAAAAATCGGATTTAAATGCGTTTTTAATACGGTAGCGCTCACTATCAATACTACCTTGAACCAAAAAATATTTAATACTACCTTGAAACCAAAAAATATTTAAGTGGGAGCCTTTTAATATATATTTTATACAACCAAAATCGACTTAGTGTACTTTAACCGAGAGACAAAGAACTGGATCGTGAACTTAATCAAACATTCACTACTGGACGTTTTTTAATAATAAAAGTTTATTAGAAGTATACAAATTTTCTGTGAAAATTATGTTTCACTATTCTGTAGCTAAAAACTGCTAAGTCGATTATTTTTTTGTTTTTTTTTAATGTGTGCATGTATTGCAGTTTAATTACCTGTTCGAAATTCTTGGCCACGATAACTGTATACACAGAACATGTGCCGAAGTAGGTTAGAAAGAGTCCGAAAAGTATGGAAAATTTGGCGACTGGCGCAAAACGACGTGCCCATTTTGGCCCATTTTGGAAAGCCACCTCAGCAACTTCGGCGAAACTCATCTCAGTGCGGCGCGATTTATAGTAGAGTTTGTGTGCGCATTTCACCTGTAAAAATGTGAGTGAGATATATAAGTAGGTATATATGTAAATATTTACAACATTTGTATGTATGTACATATGTACAAATGCACATGCATATAAATTTACAGTTTCTTTTAGTTTCTGTTTTATTTTATATTCACACGCTAGCATTTGCAATATATATTTAATTATATTATTTTATATATTAGAGTGGTACAAAAAAATACTTTTGTTTTGGAAATCCATAAACGTTACCTCAAAATGTTATTATAGGTGATAAAAAAAACATTTTGATAAAAAAAGAAGTCGTAAATTAGTCGCGGTATTTCTTTTTTTTTACGCTGATGTTCTCGACTTTTTGTTTAAAAAATTTGATTGTTATATAAATTTACTCAGGCATTATTTTAGAATATTTTCCAGACAAGACACCTAAATAGTCCTGGACAGTTAGAATGAACTTAGTGCTTGAAAATAGACGCGGAAAAGTCTGCTGAAATGAAAACGTTGACACTAAACGTTTTAGGCATTGCTATGAGTAGAACCTCGTTACGAGTGGATTTCTCGGTTTGATGATTACAATTCTGATGTAATTTTTAAAAAAATTCAGAATTCAGAATTCGCTCGAAGTACGGCACTCGGGAGTTTTTGGGGTCGTTGATCAAAATAGAATATAACAGATTCCATGCGGTGCCCAATGTTTTTTTTTAATTATTGGATTTGAAATTGTACTTCAAAAATCGGGTTCACATACCCAAAAGCTTCATTAGCACTTGGAAATATTTTGCTGATGATCAGATTTTTCAGATTTTTTAATAATTACATATTAAAACAAAATTTTTAGCTGCACATTAACAAGTCATGAAAATAAATAAATTGAGAATATGAGCATTTAAATAACAAGGACTAGCGCGACTTCTAAAAACTTCTTCGCTTTTTTAAATAACACAAACTCATTTCTCTTTTTTATCACAAATAACAATATTTTGAGGTAGCGTTTGAGAATTTCAAAAAATCCATTTTTTTTTTAACCACTCCAATATATGCATATGTACATATGTATGTACATATATACTTACCAATACATAACTGCAGTGTGTACAGATGAAAGCTGTGAAGATAGTAGCGAAAATGCCAAGCACAATGCCAGAGTACATAAAAGCGATCGGCATGGACAGGATTCCAGTGCCCAATGAGGCCTTCAACAAATGCGTGAGGGTTTCATTATCACTACAAATATAAAATAAACCAAACAAAAAATGGTAATTATTTAAGAAGCACTGCTCGAAAATACTTTGGCACTCACGTTGTTGGATGTTCCACCTTGCGTTGCGCGAAAGGATCAAAATCCGGCGACGCCTGTGCCTGTTCGACATCTCTACGCGGCTGGATTTTATATCTAAAAATAAAATAGAAAAAAATAACGAAAATTATTTTTTTTAAATTTACTTTGCACTTTTATTAAAACAAATAGTAATACTAAGCGGAATTAGAAAAGATAAAACTCAATTTCAGCACCTCTGCACTTCCGCTTTTTGAGTGTCGCACATTTTTGTTTTTGTTTTTTTTTGCAAATCGCAAACTCGACTAGTCTAAAATAATCTATGGTTCTCTACTTTTTTTCGCACAAAGCACAAAAACTAAATCAAAGCCAATGTGTTCTAAGTATGAAACGATATCGGTCACTTTGTTGCTTGCGGCTATGCGCTTCTTCTGCCACTCAGACTTGTACTAAGTAGTAAATGCGCCCCAATCAATCATTCGAATGCAGCTGAACAAGCAACAATAAAAAACAATGCACTGTCTGCAATTGTTTTATAGTGAAATTCTGTAGCTTCTGCTGTGCTTCGGTTTTAGTTAGGTGTTGCGCTCTGTCTGTTGTGGCTGCGGCTGTGGCTGCGGCTGCGGCTTCAAGAAATATGCAACATCTGCAAAAAACGAAAAATTCCCGCCAGCCACACTTAATTGCCGCCTGACGTCGAATTGCATTGTCCACTTGCTGTCTGTCTATCTGCGGCGGGTGTCGACGGCCTGCCGGACATGGGTACATGTGTATTGTGGCAGTAAGCAGCTCGGCCGGCCATTCGCATTCGCCGCAGCTCGAATTCAATATGGTCAAATACCGTAGATGTTCAAAACGATAGCATTATGTACTACTTAACTGGCTAAATGACGCGCAGGAAAGTGCAGCAGCAGCAGCAACAACAACAACAAATCGCAAGAAACATAAAATATCCATCTACCTTTGCTGAGAATCTATGTAATTCTGCTAAGCGGTTGGTCGCTGACGGCGACAATTGAAACGACAGTTGGAAGCATATTCGGTGACGTTGTCGGTTTATTGGCCTTACTTGGATTACGGCTCGAATTGCATCAGCCACTTGTCGTTGCACCAGTGCATCTTCCAACTAAGCAGCGGTCCAATCATATAATTATTTTCTATGCTGCTGCGCGAATAAGAGAGTGTGCGTGTATTTTTTAACTTTTAAATGTTAAAAAAGTAAGCATGCTTTTAGGAGCGTCCACAAAATTACAGTTTTGGCTCAAATTTTGAGAAATTACACTGCATAGCAGTTACAAAAAAAATATGTCGTATTTCAATAGTTATTGCGCTGAGAAAATTTGAAATGCTAAGTTTCAGAAATTTTTGTTTTCCATTCAATTTCACTATTAGATCAAAGTTTCACTTCAAACTTTATAAAAATCTTAGTTAAATTAAAAAAAAAAAAAATTGCAAAAATATATGCGATCATACAATTTTTTGAGTACCTTGGAATAAAAAGTATAAAAATAGTGGTTAAAATTCCGCATTGATTTATTATATTTTTTTTTACTAGTAGCATTGTGGATTTTTCCACACATAACATATTCTCGAAAACTTTTTTTTCTTTATAAATGAAAATGTTCTAATCCATCAGCAAACCATATAAAAACACGACCAGAATTTTCAGTTTGTTTAGACTTGCATCTTATTATACTAAAATTAAATGTGCTATAGTACTGTATATCTAAAAATTGGGATAAGTTGTCAAGTTAAAACCGGAAAATTAACGAGTTCAAGTCGGCACGAGGAATAATTTTTGACAAGCAGCAACTCTGTTAGAAGTAAAAATTTTAGAACTGCTTAGAGATAAGTAGTCCCAATATTTTTAGTACACTCTGCATATCTCCAACTGCATTTTTCACTACATTGCATATTGCATTCCATCCATTATAATTTTTATGTATAGAAAAATAGAAGGTTTCTTCGTAATGGGTATATTATTTTGTGCACCAGTGTATGCAAACACTTGGGAAATGCGGGCATACCTCTACGAAAGGGAAACATTTCAGAATTCGCTTAGTTGGAAAGTTAATTTAATTTTTTTGTACGACGTCATAAGTGGCAAACTTTTCCTCTCGTTGTCCCTGGAATACAGGGGAAACTTTCTTCCCACTGTAAAAGGAAAACAGGGGGGAACCTTTCTTCCTCATTATCGCTGGAATTCATATGCGACTTTTACTTCTCACTATCCATGAATTGAACGAGATCAAAGCAGTTTGGACAATTCTAATGATTGTAACTTGCGACCATGTAAGGACCCTTTCAAAAACCTTCTTAACTTCCTAAAGCTTTTGTAAAGTATCGAAATTCGAACAATGTCGATTCAAACCTGCTGATTTGTTTCGATAAGCAACGGAGAGGAACGTTTCGATATTACAAAAATTTAACATTTTTTTGAGGAATGTTTCGAGTTTCATTTTCACTCGAAAATTTTCATTTCACCCAGCAGTCTCAGAAGTGAAATGTAGAACTTGCAGGATAATATAAATTTTGAATTTCTGTTAAAAATAAATCAGGACGAAACAATACGAGCTTCCAATCTGTTGGATATATAAGTTGCTCATTTAATATAATATACTACATATATGAAATCTATGTTTGTGATTTTTATAAAAGAAACTTATTACAAATTTGCCAACTTTTCATGTGAACAAGAAAAATTTGACGTTAGCAAGATAGAAAACAATAAAAACGAAACAATTGTGTTTTTCAAATAATTTTTTGCTCGTTTAAAAAAACATATACATACATACATACATATTTCTTACTTACTTTTCCAGCTAAATTTAATAACTTATGGTTTTTGAGTCTTCTGCGAGGAGCTTTCCCTCAGCCGTAAATTTACGCTTCCGGACTATTGCAGTGTATTTCAAGCAGAGGTGGGCGCAATCAAGGAGGCAGCCGATTGACTACTTACCAATGTAATGCCCTCTAGACGGGCTAACATTTATTCGGATAGTCAGGCCGCTATTAAGGCCTTAGGATCTCTAATGGTGAGATCAAAACTGGTCAGGGAGTGCCTAACTTCCCTCGCAGCCGCCTCCGAGTATCTCGACGTTAGACTAATTTGGGTACCGGGCCATAGCGACATTGCAGGGAACTGTACCCTGGAAGTCATTTCTCCTTGCAAGGAGGGGGTGGGGGCTCCTTTGACTGCCTACGGGCTTCTCTTGGATAGGTGGGCTCTCTGTCGTCTCAGCGAGCGCTGGGAAATTGCCACGACATGCAGAATTGCAAGGACCCTCTGGCCGAGAGTGGATCGTGGGCGCTCAAAGGAGCTGAGGTCGCTTACTAAGCGGCAACTCTCGACCCTCGTAGGTGTTTTGACTGGGCATTGCCCGTTGGGTATTCATGCGGTTAGGCTGAAGATAGTCTCTGACCCTTTCTGCCGCAGCTGTATGGAGGAGGATGTGGTGGATTCATCTTTTCACTTTTTACTCAGCTGCCCTGCCTTTGCGAGACTGAGGTTCAAGTACCTAGGCTCGTACTTCTTTAGGACTCCAGAGGAGCTTTCTGGGGTGGAGATTCGTAATTTGCGTGACTTCATTCGGGCACGCAACGTTTCTCAGGTTAATCTTTCCTGACTTTCCGATTCACATTACCGTTCATAAATCAGGTGGTATCACAATAGATTCCCTTTGCGGGAACTACCACAGTAACCTAACCTAACCTATGGTTTTTGAAATTTATTTCGATATAAGCAAGGCACATCAAACAGGTAATAGCGGTAGGAAACATGCAAAACTTCCATGTATTTTATTGTCGCTGACTACGATGAAATTTCAATAAAAAGTCGCACACAGCTAATTAAAACGCTCCATATTCAAATTCAATTGATTTAGCTAATCTTCTGATATTATCTGTTAGATATGCCTTTTTTATAGTCTGTGAATAAAATTAAGAAAATAAATCTAACGTAAATTGGGGATGCTCTCCAAAAACATTGATACATTGAGAATTGGTGGTAGCGGTAATAACCATAACGGAACCTTTTTAGTTCCCTCATTCTCCTAGAAATTGTTCATAAAAAGAACATATTTTTTTTATATGTAAGTGGTACTCTTTTTCTTATGTGACGAAAAATTAAGTGTTTTTATTATTATTGTAACTTTTCGTGCATTATTACTGTAGAATTGAGGCATAGAAACCGAACAATAGCATTAAAATATTACCATTTGCACAAGCTACTACCCGCTTCATTAGAATATTAGAAAATGTTTATATCTCTAGATAAGTAGTTTTGTAAAAGCTTCACAGATATCTGTTTATGTATTTGGGAATATTATATATGTATTTTTTTTGGTATCTACATCAGTAATTTCATAAAGAACTTAGAATTTGGCCTACACTGCACATGGGGAAAGGACTTTTCTCTTTAGGAGTACCACCTAAAGCGAGCTTAAATTTAAGAGCCTTCATTTCGTTACATAAATATTCAAATCTAAAAATTGAATTTCCAATCAAAGGTCAATTTTTAAAATAAAAAGGGTTCATAGTTACGTTACATACAAATAAAAATATGTACCTATGCATAAAAAGAAAATTGAAAAAGGCGTGAATTTCCATACATTATACTCAAACCCAACCAATTTGATTGCAATTCATAGATACATATGTATATCGTTAATTATATCATACGACCACAGGTTTAATTCTATTATCCATGCCATTACACTACATTCATATCTGTAGTGTGTCAGGTATACGAATGTTAACCACGGGCCAAGAGTGTGTTTCCAAAGCCTTATGGATTGTGGCGATGTGAACTCATATGTGTATGTATGTTTGTATGGATATATACATACATACATACAACTAAAATGAGAGGACTATTCTAAGCTTATGGAAGTACAAAGCCACCGAGATAATAAATTGTGGTCAAATGCGCTCCATTTCAATTGTTACATCAGTCATATTGATGCTTCCATTAATAATTTTCTTTTTCAATTACTTATATTTAGCTGAAGGTATTGATTTCATTAAATGATCACATACTTATGTACGTATGTATGTATGTGCGTACATATGTACTTAGTGTGTTTACAGAATACAATTAAGGTAGTAGTAGTATATTTAGTATGCAGTTTTAGCATTCGTATTCATACACACACCTACGTTTACTGGAATAAATGTAAATGAATTCAATTTAATTTATGTAATTTCTTTGTTAACAATCATATTCGCCGTGTATGTAATTAAATAGACTCGTACATTACACAAACTGTTTCCGTCAATAATTTCAGCGATAAATTCTAAATTATTTTTCTACGCCATTTCGTTTCTGATAACTACAAATACAAATTTGCAAATGTTTTAATACGATAGGCGTCAATAAGCAAAGTCTGATTGATTGGATTCAGAAAAATGCACAGGCGGAAAGCTATACAAAAAAAAACGGAACGTCAAAATTAAAATAACAGTTAAACCTGAAGTATTTTAATTTTAAAATACTATCTACTTAAAAAAACATCAAAATGTAAAGATATACATATATGGAAAAATAATAAAGAGTGTTTTTGTTTCGACGTGTGGTTTTCAATGAAGCAATACCTTTTTCGGAGTTGGTCTTTTTGACAGCTGTTACTTAATTTATACTCAGTTAGGTTTGCCATTTTTTAATGAATAGACTTACTCTGGAATAACTTTTACAAGTCGTGGAAATTTATTACCAAAACATTGGTTCGGTTCGCGTGACGCTTCACGCGCTACGTCCAATATTCGATCGATATAATCGCCCAGCAGAGTCGATAATTCGAGCAACCATGGATCGGTTTCGCACCATGTTTATTTTAGTTAATGCTGCGCATCCTCAGAGCCACCGTACAGGACCCACCGAAGACGCTATTACTGTTGTGAAGCAGAGTATCAAAAAAAACCCGAATGAGTCCATCCGTCATGGCGCGCAGCAATTGGAGCTGTACCCATCCACTTTACAGAAGATTTTGCATAAGGATCTTGGATCTAACTCGTGCAAGATTTGAAGCCGAATGAGATGGCCACCGATCCCGATTTTCACAAGAAAATTTTGTTCAGCGATGAAGCTCACTTTTGGTTGAATGCCATTGTTGAGACGCCGTTACATCTTCAAAAAGTCACTGTTTGGTGTGCTCTATGGGTAGAGGGATTCATTGGTGCATATTTCTTCAAAAATCAAACCGGCCATAATGTTGCAGTCAATGGCGAACGCTATAGAGTCATGATTAATGACTTTTTCGATGTTGTGATGACCTATGGTTCCAACAAAAAGGCGGCGCTACATGCCATACAGCCAACGAAACAAGAAATTTATTGAAGACAACTTTTGGTTAACGCATATCTAGCGTCGTGAGCTCGTGGCGTAGCCTCCAAGATCGTGCGATTTAACACCGCTGGATTATTTTTTGAGAGGTTATGTAAAGTCGCGAAGAGAATATTCGGCGCCTTATTGCTGATATACGGCCCCCATTGCTGCAAAAAGTGGTCTAAAATTGGACCTCTGAAATTTATTCGAGCCAGCCGCGGCGGTCTTTGGGGCGGTCCTTTGCCCGAAATCGTTTTTAAAACATAATGACAACCAATTGTCTTCATAATAAAGCTAAATTCTTGGTCATAGCATTATTTTTTATATGCATTTTATTCCTCCTTGAAATGTATAAAAAAATACACCCTCTACATCTGCTCACCGAGTTTCAATCAGATATCTCAAAAACTGAAGGTCTAGTTTGCGTTCAAACAGACAAACGGGCATGGCTAAATCGAATCAGCTCGTGGTACTGATCATATTGGTACACTTGGGTAAGATTCTATCCCTTCTTCTTCTTATGCTCACACACATCAGACCAAAGTTATAATACCATTTCATCTTAATGAAAAGTATAAAAAATAAACGAGACGAGTACTCCTATCTGATAGTGATAACAAATTAATCAAGGCGACTTTATATAAGATGATATTACTAGTCAGCTGATATTGTTATTTTCTTTTCGCCCTACGTGTATTTTGTTTGCGCTTTCATAGCATATCTGTCAAAGTCGTAAAAGCTAAAATAAAATGCAAGCAACTTTGACAATTATCCAAATGGGAAAATGAGTTTCAAATTATATAATTTAAATGCGTGTTGAAGTTAACATTATCATTATTATTATAAAAAAACTGTGCACATGGCAACACTGCTCACTTCCAACTATAAAGTCGCTTCGATTTTGATCGAAATTACAAAACTTTGAAAGTTTGTATTATTAATTTGTATAATTCGTTATTCAGCAAAGTGTTCAAATTTATGAACAAAAAACGCAGGCACTGTAGATATAAACACGTGCATAGACAATATTAATTTGATGATACTCATAAAACTTAACATATGCATAATAAATAAAGTCATTAGACCTAAATAATGACTTTACTCTGTACGAGTAGCTATTAGTCGAAATGACTTTTCAAAAGCAATATACAACAAGCAGTTCAAGATATGAACGCTAATTAAAAAGAAAATTGTGTGGAATAAGAAAGAGGTTGTATTCGTATGGCAACAAAACTCAATTGCTAGGTTTTTCAAATAGGTGGATTAAACTCTTAAGAATAATAGCGAAATGTGTATAATGTAGGTTATATAATGTAAGTCAAAGTGAAATCAAAATATAGACATACTACTTGATCTACGCGACTTCGCTCGCCTTGTTTACTACATTCCCATATACTTACGTATGGAAGATTTTAAAATGCAACTTCGATGAATTTAAAAACACTTTCCTGTAGCTCTAGTAAACGAAAGGCGTTAAGACCGTGGCAAATTCCTGTAAGAACAAGAACGGCGACCTGGTGACTGATGTACAAAGCACACTCAAATTGTGGAGCGAAAGCATCGCCGGAGAGGATGAAGATCCCGAAACCCAAATCGCTGATCACCAAAAGGGTGATCCTGTAATATGCGCCAATTACCGTGGGATCAGCGGTAGGT
Organism: Anomoia purmunda; assembly: GCA_951828415.1. NCBI lineage: Eukaryota > Metazoa > Arthropoda > Insecta > Diptera > Tephritidae > Anomoia > Anomoia purmunda. The sequence continues at coordinate 24,276,579 of OX639996.1, read as the reverse complement.
TCTAAGAGCGAATTATGTGAAAGATTGAAGCCAACTATCCATAAACTGATCTGACTTTATCAATGAGTGTAGTTAGACCTAGTAAATCCACGATCGACCAGATATTCACTATACGCCAAATACTGGAAAAGACCTGTGAGAAGAGGATCGACACACACCATATATTTATCGTCTTTAATACAGCTTTCCACAGCAGGAGAAGAAGTTGTCTGATTTGTTAAATGACGTCGAGCAACACCCCCCGCTCAGTCAGAATTGGGAAGAACCTTTCCGAGCCGGTTGATGTCAAACGAGGTTTCAGACAGGGTGACACCATGTTTTGTGACTTGATGTTGGAAAATATAATTCAAGCTGCAGAATCAAACTGATCAGTCACCATCTTTTATAAGAGCGTGCAACTACTGGCGTATGCCGATGATATTGACATCATTGACCTTAACCATCGCGCCGTTATTCGTTTCTAATTTCATCAAAATCGGAACAAAAACAGAGATTTGTGGAATAATTCGGCTGTAGCGCCACCTACTCGTATTACATCAATATTTCATAACGGTATTTATTATTGCACCAGCGACTATTTTTTTTTTGATTCTAGCGCCACCTAGCGGATCCATTTACCAGCACACTATTCATCAATATCGCAACATAAAAATGGATTTTTTGAATATTAAAATATAGCTTATGTGCGTGCCGCGGGTCTAAGGAATATACTGCCCAAATTTGCAAAAGCATAGAATTGGAAATACACTTATAAAAGGCTGGGTTAACCTGGCAGGAATGTAGTGGGTTTATAACAGACTTTCTAGATAAATTGGGGATTATGTTTTGGGGACTGGCGTATATCTAGTATATGCATTTGTTGCACGCACAAGCTCAGCATAAATACAAAGATTAAACAAATGCGGCTTTTCTATAAATTACAAATCGCATGTGTTGATCGCGAAATAAAATCGCATGTATCAACCGTTTGCGTGATAGCCGGCGAACTGTAGTAAAAACTTTTAAGTTTTTTTTCAATTCAGTGTCGCAACACCAATTAAAATTGTTGACTTTGCATTAAAAAGCCATCGGATTCATGAGACAACACCAATTAGAAGCGCTACCGTAACAAAAAAAAGCAAACAAATGATTTCTATTCATAAAATACAGAATAAACCAGCGCCGAAAGAGAATTTTCAATTGCGTTAGTAATGTTAATTTTTGACGCATCGTAACATATGTACATTTATAAATTTATATATGTGTGTTCTTCAATTATTCAATTAAATACTTAAATCAAATAAAATTACTCACTTTGTGGCGCCATCGCCGGGCAGGAATTGTTCCATTTCTTGTGGCGCATGTTTGCCACCGCTGTCCTATGATGCGAAAAAAAATTGAGAAAAATTATCAACTGTTATTGTGAATAATTGATAAAAAAAATTTACTTACCGCTATGTTCACCATTTTGCTGTTGTACTATTTTTAGAAACCGAAAAAATGCCTAGGCACCGAAGAGTAATGCACACCACGTTCAAAGTTTTGACCTCTTCAAATTTACTTCACTTTGAATCTGCAATAAATAGAATTTTGAAAGCTAAATTAGTTAACAATTTCATTTAGAATGATTGGATGGGATATTTTTTTTATGAAAACTAGACTTATGGTTTAGTTATATTGTATGTAAATAAGTTTTTCTTTAAAGCAAATTAAGACAACATTAAAGTTTTTCCACCCACGACGGACACTCAAATATTTCCATAGAGAATAGAAAAATTGTCAATTTTTGCATTTAACGGTAGTTTCAATTAAAAAATCATAATAAGAACAATTTAGTGTTAAAGGTTGGATCTCAAAGCTCAGGCGGATAGCTAAAAAAAAATAAGATTAGGAGATCCACCCAAAATGGTTTGTGAGCTATAATCAGGCGAAATTAATAACTATTTTGGGTGGATCTGCTAATCTTATTTTCTTTTTCTATGATCCTATTTAATATATATATATATATGTATATGGCAATGTAAGTCATAGAAAATCATCGCACAAAAATGGTTACGATTCAATTCCGTTTTTGGGCCAAGATGAATGTTTCAACTATTTGTAAACAACATAAATGGGACTTACATGACACCATAACATTGTGACTACGTTTAGCATTAAAAATGGCAAACTTTACGGTGGCAATGTCAAATTTGACATATTTACATTAGTATTACCACATCTCAATACTAATCCTAGTATAAGACAAACACAATCTCAGTAGTAACCCTCGTATAAGAAAAAACAGTTTAGTATGCTTTTCAAACGCCGACCGAACTGGTAAATCGGGGTAAAATAATAAAGCGGTTATGACAGTTTGGTTCAATCAAGCCAAAAGAGTTATAGCGATGGGGTTCCAATAATTGAGTTTGACGCTTGTTTGCGTTAAATTTCAAATTATTTGGCAAACGCAACTATCCGTAAAATACTGTACCTGTATTTGAAGGGAATAGGAAATTATTAAATTAAATAAACAACTGGGTATCGCAAAAACACTCGTTATCACATAATATTAAGGTTAACCACTGACATTAAGCGATAAGTTTGTAAGTACTTTGATTGTGTTCATAATATTTAGTTACATATATTTATAATAGGAAATGCTATCGTAATAAATAGAGCAAAGTTCAAATAAAATGAAATATTTTATAAAATCTATGACACCACTCAATAACAAGGGACTGCCAATAATGATTATTTTTTTAAATTTCAACTAAAAAAATTATACTGAAAGAAAAATGTTGCCAGCTTAAGGAGTGATTCAACCTTGTTACACGGAATAATCTCAGTTGCATAAATTTCAATTTGAATGAGTTGTATTAAAAAATTGTTTTATTTATAGTTTTATTTAAATCTAGTTGTCTGCTTAGAAAATAAAAGCTTATAAAATAAAATTTATTTTTAACTTACTTGAATTTAACAATTATTAAGGAGATTGCGTTCGATGATAAATTCGACCATAAAATGGTTAAAATGGTTTAGTGCACAAAATGGACTTTCGACTTGAGTTGTATGCACACTATGCAAAACTTGTGCCAATCTACATAATTATGGATACATATAAATTTATCTTCCTCCAACTGGTTCCAGAATGTAATTATTGAGATCGCTGATCGCTGAACAAAAACATTTATTTTCCAAGCAAAATATAAAACTCGAAAAATTACAATTATTTTCTGAGAAAAACAAGTGAAACTAAAAAAATAACTAATATTTTCTGAGCCATAAATAAAACTCAAAAAATAACTGTTATATTGCCAGCAAGCAATTAAAATAACTTTTATTTTTTAAACAAAAACAATAAAAAATTACAGAAAAACTAAATATAATTATTATTTTCTAAAATAAAAATAAAACATTCATATGTATTTTATAATAATTTAGAAATAGCTATCATTTCTACCACTTCTGACTGTTGTTGATTTCTTTTTTCAAAAATACTTTCCTTATACTCAAAAAAGTAATATTCTCGTTTAATAAAAAAAAATCTTTGAAAATTATCATTTTTTGAGTACAAAATATAATTCAAAGAATAACTTACATTTGCCAAGCAAAAATAAAACTCAAGAACTCTAAAAAAAAACTCAAAAAATAACTATTAAGTAGTGATTTATTGAATAAATAAAAACTTTTAACCGTTACGGTCCCTGCCCAAAACAATATTTTACAAGTTATAATAAAAAGCTATAGCCGCGTATGCAGGTTAGACATATAAAATGGAATTTGTAAATGTGGACCAAAACAAGGCATATAACTTTGAACCCATACATTTTTTCAGATAGTATGGATTACTATAATTACTGTCAGGTTTTCATATACTCGTGGCATATCGGAAGCGCACTCATACACGAAGAAATGCTGCTTCTTAAACTGCCAATTCTGATTTCAATATATTATTTATACTCGTACTACATATGTATTATCGAAAACAAATTATTGAACTACTATGTTTGTATTTATTTAGACCGTTATCGCTTTACGTGCAGCAGCAGGCGAATGATACGAGTAATGTTATAAGTAGAATGCGAACGTAAGCAGCCATTAAGGCACAAATGTATGTATGTATGTATGTATATGTGTTTATACATTTAAAAGTTTGATAAGTGTAATTTACATAAGTAAATGATAAGGCTATGTATTAAAATTTCGTGGGAAATTTCCAACATTGCTTTAAATTGTTCAAACAAGTTATTATATTTAAGTTAAATATATTTTCTTAAATATATGTATTTTTTCAATTTTTTTGTTGCAGTATTAATAACATTTTCCTTGCTACTTTTTTTTCAGTCTTTGTTTATAAAAATATAGTTTATTCAGCCACTGACGATATCCAAACGAGGACTATTAGCAAAAGGGATTTCAAAACAAGAACAAGAAAAAACAACTTCAAAGATCACTTTCTATCGATGAATATTAAAAAAAACAGACTAATATTCATTCAATAACATAACCCAATAAAATCAAAATTTTAGACTTTTCTTTTTAAAAAAATTTACGCATATTTTAATTTTTTCCTCAAAGATTTCAAACGTTTTTTGGGTGCGCAATCCTATTACCTATTTACTTATAGTATAATAAAGTGCAAGTTTCAAGTTTCTTAAAATTATCGTAAATTCTTCTTTATTTTCATATCAACTTTCTCTAAAAATTTACGTACGCATAATTTAGCGGTTAGAAACAACCAGAAATTGCACAATTCGCTTTTGCAAAGTACTTGCCAAATTTTATTTATATCCACAATACTAGTGATCGACCTATATGCGAGTGTACATACTTATATATTACTGCAAATCGATCTAGTTAAGAGGAAGCGCCAAATAATGTGGGTTCTTCAATTTGTGGTACAACATCAAGGCCAACGGTAGACGATGTTCAGCCAAACATCGAGCATTATTATATAGTAATGTATAGAAAAAATTATAGAAGAAAGAAAGAAACAATTTGATAAGAAAAAAAAACACGCATGCACCTAAGTGCGCGAGCCAGGAGTAAAACTTCTTTATAGTAGTAGAAATTAATAACAGTAGTCGTAGTAAATAGTAGTAGCATTAGTTAAAATTGTGGTAGAAATTGGTAAAAATAGTGGTAGTAATTAGTAAAAGTAGTAAAGGAAATTAGTAAATATAGTGGTAGAAATTAGTAGCCGCATTAATACAAAAAAGTGGTATAAATTAGTAAAAATAGTGTAAGTAATTAGCAAAAATAGTCGTAGAAGTTAGTAAAAAATATTGGCAGAAATTCGGAGTAGCATTAATAAAAATAGTGGTAGAAATTAGTAGAAACAGTGCTAGTAATTAGTAGTAGCATTAGTAAAAATAGTGATAGAGTAAAAGTAGTGGTAGAAATCCGTAGTAGCATTCGTGACAATAACGGTTGAAACTAATAAATACAGTGGTAGAAATTAGTAAAGCGATTCTAATGCAACTTTCGCTAAAGAAGTTTTACTTCAAAAAAGTTTCTGGAAGATGTATAAAAATTCAACAAAAAAAAAATGTCACCAACTTTTTAATCCAAGATGTTATACAATTTTCAGGTATGTAAATAGTTTGTAACCTATTTAATTTCAGTATGTGGGTATCGGTTCGCGCAATAAAACAGTTGGGATAAAATATAATAATGTTTATTCAAACGGAATATTTACTCAAGTATGCCTAGGGTTTTAATATTAGGTGATATGAACGACTTTATATATTGATTTCCACGCAGAGACTGAATCATTTGAATTTAACCAGTAATTAGGGTTGTCAATACACGTTGGTCAGAGTCGTATTTCTGTGTACTAACCAGGATTAGTAGGAACGTCTTGTTCGGGTTACCTTGTAGTTGTCGATACCGGTTCCTACAAGTATATTTAATAAAGTGTATGTTGCAAGTGCCTAAAAATTCTTGTTGGGTTTTGAAAGTTTTTTTTGCTGAACTTTGATTATGTCATAAAAAGTGTCTAACTGATTTTGTTAGGAGCACACCTTTAATTAGTTAATTTCAATAGTTTTATGAATTCCTTTCGAATGTATTAAAAACTGTCTAAGGTACGACAAATTCGAATTCCAATATTTAGTTATGAATTCGTTTAGCCTAATCACGACACTTTCGACATTCAGCGAAAAAAAATTGACTTCCGACAAATTCGTAAACTTCGGTTTAGTGGGTTGTTTAAGATCATAAATAATAGATATACAAAAACAAATAAAATCGCATTGTCATCGTCACGTCGAGTCTTATCGAGGTGCGATAAAGACTAAGCGCATGCAGTGGCAGCATTTCGGTAAACACAGCTACCAATCGTCCAAAGTAAATTAGTTTTTAATTAATGATTAGATTGCTAGGAATTTATGCAAGCTAACATTTTATTATCTTCATTCATAAACACGTACTATTATCGCAACAAATACTTCAAAATGTTTACGAATGCAAGTCAAGCGAGGCTATTGCAATTTTCTATTAGGCATGCAACCCGTTCCAAATTGCTGCATATGTAGATAAAGGATTATATTCTCGTTAACCTCCGAGTGCATGTCTGCCATGAACAAAATTCTCACAAAAATCATTTGCGTCTGGAGTCGGCGTAAAACTGTAGGCCCCTCAATTTGTGTTACATCGCAACATGAGCGATAGTGAGAACTCTAAGTGCAACTTTTTGTTCGTTTTTTAGAATTAACTTCCAAGCTCGAAATATTGGATGGTACCCCGTCACTACAGGTTCTGATACACACCCTGTGGCGATTCGTTCACTCAGACGGAGAAGTTTTTTTTTTCAAATTTAATAAATATAAATTAAAATATAACCATTTCAAGGATGCAAGTGTTCTAGAAAATGATTCGACGGAAAATTTCACCAGGGTCGGCTCAGACAAGAAAGAACGTAAAAGTACAAAGGAAAGAAAATACAAATAAGTCCCTTTAAAATATGCAACATTTATTTATGCTACCCTTTATTAACATTAATATTGCAAGCAGAGATCAAAAATAACCCAGTAATTTATCAAAATCATTGCCCATAACTGGTTTAATAATCCGTTAGCTTATCTGCGTTGGTTAGACTTTTAGTGGATTTGTTTTTCCTTTTACGTTTCCAACTGACTTTTAATTATATTTCTTCTTTTACATTCAACGGTATCCAGGTAGGTAGGTCTCTGAATGCAAATTAACAGAACTGTTATCTAAACTAACTGGTTATATTTGTTGTTTTATTTTATATAGAATTCGGCTTTAATCGCACACAGATTTTGTCTTAGAAGATCCCTACTAAAATTTTTCGAAGAATAATTTTTTAGAACATTTTACTTCTCTAACAACTTTCAAAATTTGTCTTTGGAGATGTTTCTTAAAATTAAGGACAAGCGGCATTTTTAAGGGGGAGCTATAAAGTTTTATTTCACGCAATAGATTTTGTGTTACCCAAAAACAATTAACCACACATTCACTTAATAGCGGCAGACTGTCGTACTTGAATTGTGTTGGTAGGGCATAAGGAAAAGTGGTAAAAAGCAACAGCAGCTCTCAAGCCGACTGTGGTCCATTGGTTACGCACTTCCCCACCAAGTCGTAGGTTGTGGGTTCGAATGCCGGTGGAGTCATGAAAGAAATCTGATAAGGAAATGTGGTGATCTCCGAAATAGCTATCATTTCTACCACTCCTGACTGTTGTGGTTTTTTTCGAATATATGTACTTTTCCTTATACTGGAGTTTCTCAAATTCTATTTAAAAATGGGCCCGTATCGGCGTTTTGTCAACTTCAGTGTAGGATTGGAAAATCTCTACCGTTTTTTCAATTCTTCTTTTCTTTATTCCTTTTTTCCGTTTTTTTAGCAATACATAGAAATATTGGTAATGCGTAAAGAGACTGCAAACTCTCTTTCTTAAAAAAATTATATGTTTTTAGATGTACTTAAGATGTGTACATATTTAAACTAATTAATTAATAAATTTTGAAAAAATCATTGCCCGTAACCGGTCAACATTAAAAAAAAAACGGTCCAGAAATTGAATACATTCGAACAAATCCAATGTCGAAACCCATATTATTGCGATGATTCGTTAGTCTTAATTTATTTTCAAAACTAAACTTTTATTTGAACCACCCTTTACATTTTTTGGCAACACACATAGATTTTCTTGACTAATTTTAGAAACATCACATGTAATAAAGCACTTAAAAATGAATGAGTGTATTTTATGGCTTATTTTACGGCTAGGAGTACTTGAAATACGAATAAAACTATTTAAATCAATTTTAAAATACACTCGAAGCTACTGCTACCGGCGGGGGATGACTCCTTCATGAATTTGTTAACTAAGTATGTTTACATATTAGATTGTGAGTGGGGATACTTACGCGTCATACGTATTTAGACATACTTAGAAATAATAAACAAGTTTTAGATACAATATTGTTTTTTTTAATATTCACAATCTTTGCATGAAAATTTGGTTTAGTTAATTTTTTATGAAAAATTTTAGTTCGTAATATAACAACAACCATATAAATCAGAATTTGAAGCTTTGTACAAAACTTATGAAAAATCAACAAAATTACAAACATTTGATTTAGATGTTTTAGACAGTTTTGGATATGGAATTTTGTAGCTCATGTGAAGTCGATTTAAAATTTTTTTTTTTTTAATTTTGATCTAGGAAACTTTTTTTTTTTAATTTAACTGCTAAACTGCTTGAGAGAAAATATGCACAAGAAAATAGTAAAATTCAACAGGAATTTATGTAAGACTAAACTTCTAAAAAAAATTGTCATAAATTAACCAAAATTTTTACCCACTTCTGAAAAATAATAATAAAAAGGACTGCAACTTTAATGAAAATTTGCTAAATTTTTATAAATTTTGTACAAAGCTTGAATTTCTGATTTATATGGTTTTTGTTATATTACGTTTTAAAATGCGATTCAAAATTTACCAAAAAAATAGCAAAAAGTGCTTAGCGAATATTATAAAAAAATCAACATGTGTCACTGTTTGTACGTACATTAGGGTGCACTGCTTATCATATAAAAAAAAATTAAAAATCGGTACGGTTTTTCCATCGGTATTATAAAATTCATTATATTATAATAAGATATCAACCAAAATATTTCGAAAAAATATTAAAATTTACGTGAGCTATGCCGATCTGAAATATCTCCAAAACGGACTTTTTCGTAAATAAAAATATTTTTTGAAAATATTTTTTCGAAAAAATAATCTCAGCCATTCAACGGATGCTGTTTTTGACATTTTTTGGAAGATTGGTTTCAGAAAACTTGAAAAACTCAGCCAAGCCCTCTCTGATTTTAACTTCTAGATTATTATTATGATTCGCTTGAACAAATTACCAATTTTTTTTATGCAAACATTTTAAACTTAGACTATTTTATCATGTCAGGTGAATTTTTTTTTTATCCTTAAAAAAATAAATAATGGAAATTATTTTCAAACCGCTCCATAAATCTTAATATATTCTCGAAATATTTTGGCGAAAGTCATAAAACATTATGAATTTAATTACTCCAGTGAAAAACCAGCAACTTTGTTTGAAGAGCCACGCTAATGTACATACATATATGTTCTTGAAACTGTCTTTCCACCAGTCAAATGATTAACACACAATAACTGTTTCTTTAGAGAAATTAATATTGGGTATTAATCACGGCAACCAAAAGATAATTATGAAAAAGAAAATAGTATACAAATCTAATAAATCGTTCGAAAAGATACACTCGTATGTATAGTAAGCAAAGTGAAAAATGTGTGTATACATATCCACATATGTACATATATATGTACCTACATATATTCCGATAAAGTAACTTTAGATACTACCGCTCCAATTCCTATTATACATAGTTATGAGCAGAAATCTAATGGCTTCACATATATTTTGTGTTTTTGGGAAGGGTCAACGACTGCCAATTCGAGTAATATTTGTACAGAATATAAACGTGCTGCCGTTTTACCGTTGCTTTTAGTAGAACGAAACCTACACGAAATGTTGCCACAGTTACGATATTGTAATTGGGTATTTTAATATAGCTTTTTAGAAATTTAAATGTAACTACAAATTTATTATTCTTAGTGCTTGGTTATTTATTGATTGATTACTACATTTTTAATACATACTTTCTTACCCCCATTCTAATCATACTACTCAAAATTTTTTGGATGAAAATGCAAAAGTGCACAATTTCTTATTTGCTGGAATTTTTTTTAATTGAAAGGCATTGCAGTGTATATATTTGTTTGGTTAATGATACTATTGCCGGCATCACTAAATTTGAGACTTTCAATTAGAGACATTTTTTTTGCGGCTTGAGACGATTTCGGTCTCAAATAGTTTCACCAAAGACTGTGGTAAAAAGCAGTAGACACTATCAGCTGATCGTACGAGTATGTTCAGTTAGGGATTCACAATCAATTTGTTCTTTAAAAATTAAAAGAATATAATTATCATAAAATTAACATTGCACTTAACCGTTTAAAATTCTTAATATTGCATTTTATGTTAACCGCTTAATTAAAATCTGTGTAAAAATTAGAACTATCAACAATCGATAAATGCAGCTTCTCACATAAGCAAATGTAAACAAATAGTATTTTTTAATATGTATTAAGAAAATTAATTGACATTAAACAAAATATAGCATACGGCCAAGGGGTAGATCATTAAATTTCGCATTTGTTCAATACTTTCCCCAATTTCTTTGTTTTGTGACCTCCTCAGAACCACCTGACAAATTAGTGACTTTATTGAGACTAGAGACTTGAGACGGCTTACTGAATACCGAAAACTTTCAAAATCAAACTCAAAAATTGAATTCTAAAGTCGATATATTATTCTCAAACAGAATCTCTACTATTTTTTCAACAATATTTGTAAAATGGTTTCTAATTATGAGAGATTTATCAAAATGTCGCAAATTGCGATTTATTTTGAGTTATTCAAAATTAAATCATTGCTTTTACGTTTCTAACTGACTTTTATATTTATTTTTTGTTTTAAATGCAAAGGTTTCCAGGTAGGTGTGTTGCAAGTATAGTGTTTCTATTCCATAATACAATAAGTAACTGACCATTTCAGCAAAAAACATTTTCATAAATAACTTCGGTTGATATTTATGTACTTACGTAACATAAATCATTCTCACAGTGATATATCACAAAAGGGCGATAATAGATAGTGAATGATAGAAAATAATTGAATTTAATGTCGACCAGTTATTTTCCGTCTCTTCTAAGTATTGATAGATTGAACAAATAATTGAAATCCTCAGAAAAACTTTCAAAGTTCCCTTTTAAAAACAAACAATCTAAGACTTAAGTGATTCCAAAACATATAAATGTTCAGCACATGATTAATGATAGCATTTTTGTATAACATATACATACTTTCGATCGCCTGGACTGAATGTTTTCAAGACATTTTTGACATATTTGGTTTCAATTTAGAAATGATGTGTCCGCCTAAATTTTATATGCAATCAAATTATACGTTATTTAATTTGGGCATATCCGTTACGATCCTCTGATGCTTTTCCTGACCTATGAGCTGAATGTGGAATTCAAGGAAAGTATCGAGTTCTTCAAATAAACACAAAATTCGCTTTAATATTTTTTTTTTCTAGGGAACCGTCCTACTCAAATAATAATTTTACTAAAAATTTTGAACTCCTATTAGTTTATAGCTTTGGATCTTACATTTTTTTTCAATAGTTAGTTTAAGATTTTGTTCAAATGCTTTGTTTGTATTTGGTTTGTTCCGTTTAGTTCTCAACGTCAAAAAGATTAACCTTTTTTAATGGCATTGGTAGTATTAAATATATGAAACTTGATTTCTAGCTATCCGACAGCATGGCGACTAACAACAAGAAGTTGAGCTACCATCTAAAAATCATTGTACCATGATTATAACGAGAGTTTGTTACTCTCAATGATTTTTTTTAATTCCACCAAAGCTGCAAATCAATAAAAAGTTAAAACTTAAAATTTCTAACAATTTGTTTGCAAACTCTCGTTCATTGTTGGTTGGCCTTCGAAATATTTCTACTTTTCCGCGAATGGTTTTTCCTACAGCGCCTTAGAATTAAGAAAAATTGCGTTTGTTTTTCTTTCACAATGACTATATGTTATGACTTTATGCCACGGTCAATAAAAACTAAACAGTAGGTAGCACAGGTATCACTGATTACACTCACATATACACAAATAACTTCGAAAATTTGGATAGCACCCCCGCAGGAAACGTGTTCCATGCATAAATAATTCAGTGAAGTCATAACAACTAATGTCCCAATTCTCTCTCTTACGATTATGTTGGTACTTTTTCTGTGCTATTTTTTTTTTTTTGTTTGAATGTTGGGGATAGGTTACAATATTTTATTTGTTTTGAATTCGAACTATTGAGAACGATTTAAAGCCCAGATGAGAGCGGGTTCCCAAATCTTTTTGTATATACAATATCTGTTTCAAGATATTATCGAAGTTGTAAAAAAATACTATTTAATTAAATTTATTTGAAAAATATCTTATGATATATATAACACTAGCAACCATCACTCCTTCATTTTCATATTTTTCCTAAGACATTATAAATGTTTACTAATATTTGACTTTGTGATGAGGGAAATCGACTAAAATGATGAAGAAATGGTGGAAAGAGAGATGCTCGTGGACCAAAGTGTAGATATCAAACCATTAGCCTTTGATTCCTTCTACCAATTCCGCAGGACAACAAAAACCACTTGTTTATGGCTCATTCGTGATATTCTGTGAAAACAAGTAGTACAAGAAAGTACATGTTTTCGCCCTGCACTAACTTTATTTAAAAAAAAAAAACCATTCATGAAAATCTCAAAAACATCTCAATTTTCGTTGTGTTTTCAAAAGCAACTCTGCCAAACTTTTTGCCAAACAAATTCGATGGTTTGCCGTCACTAGTTTAGAAAAACGAATAAGAATAATAAGACCTACTTAGCATTGAAAGTTTGTTCAAAAAAAATTATATGGACAATGTGTATTTTCAGAAAAATACCATGATTATTTGGTTTGCAAAAAAAAAAAAGATCTAAATTCATTGCACTGTGTAATCAAATATGATTGAAAAAATGTTTATATGAATATCAAGAACCAATCGAAATTTGTATCGTAAAAATATTAATCGTTACAGTCTCTGTTATGAGCAGTCAGTTTGAACCCAACAAATGAAATCTTCTCAATTGCATTTTCACGAGCGCAAATTTAATAGCAATTCTCAGGGGAAATAACTAAAATACCAAAATACGAGCGCTTTCCCTACTGGGATGGGTCTAAAGCAAAAAACAACTCCAACCGTGAACTAGAGACAACTGCAAGAAAATAATAATAAAACAAATAAAATTTTTAAAAATGCCTAAAAAATTGAATACCAACCGATACCGCATTTAAGGGGTGGAGAAATGAGAACGCATTGTTGCGTCAGCCAATTCGTTCAAAGCGTTTTGCCACGCTTTTAATGTGAGCAGAATGTAGAAATTTATATACATATGTACACTAATGGCATGTATGCACATTTGTATGGGTATGTAAGTATGTATGTGTGTGTGAGCGAGTATGTGCATATGTTGTACAGCTTTTCATGTGGTGTTTCGAATGTCATTGAGAGATAGTACTCTATTTTCAACGCACGCAGATGTGGATATACATACGTACAAACGTACATATATAAATACATACATACTTACATATGTAGAAGATACTATGCATTTACATTCGTTTGATGCCGAATTTAGTTGCTGATGTTTCAAAAATTGCATACCTGCGTGTGAACATACATACATACATGTGTACATATGTACATACATATATTTGTACACCTGTGAACAGGAATATAGTAGCAAAATGTATTGGCAAGTAAACGGTATTTTTGGTATTCAAAGCGATTGTACATTCCAATGGGTCACAAAATTGCTCGGTTATCAAAAGTCAATATAATTTCTAACAATCTGTGGAAATTGAATATAAATATTTATATCCAGACTAGATAAAAAATATAATTACCATACAATTCAATTAAAGCAATCAAATTTAGAATTACATATTATAAAATTTTGTTTAATTGTTTAAGATCCCGAAGTTTATATCCAGACATATTTATTTATTTATTCATCAGTACAGTAAAAAGTACTTTACAGAAAATATAATTATCAAAAAATTCATATGAAGCAATTAAATTTAGAATATTTATAAAATTTAGTCTAGATAAAGCGAAATCAAGCAGGTACGAATTAGATAACAGTACAGCAAAAAGTACATTACAGACTACACAAAAAACATAACTAACATGAAATTCATAACAAGCAATTAAATTTACAATAATTATTAATCTTAATTTAAATAAAAAAGTGAAGTTAAGCAGGTACGAATTAGATAATGGATTAAGTTAAGTTTAATGGCCAACGAAATTTTGTCTTTCTTTGTTTAATTTGAAAAAGTTTTTATTAAAATATATTAATTCTATAACAAATCGAATGTAGGTCGAAGTGTCAAACTATCTAGAAAATTTATAAAAAATCGACAAGTTAAAACATAATGAATTTTGTAAACTGTAAATTTTCGGCTATGCACTTCTGTAGGCCATTTAATTCTAGTGCAAGTTTTTAATAGCTACAAATTCGAGTTGAGTTTTGTTATTTTTTTTTTTGCTAACGCTGATTTTCTTCAATACAAAAAGAAATGTTGCTTATGCGTTATATGAAAGAAAAGGCGCCACAACGTCAGAAAAAAAAATTATCAAACATCAATCAAGAATTACAGCATCTTGAAACCTGCACTTTATTGAGCGCAATACAAAACTCCACTCTCCCAAAGTTTGCAAAATCCGGATTAAAGAGTTGAAAATTTTAATGATCACTTATTTAAATTTTTCAAATTTTTATAAGTTTTCTAAAGTAAAGTAAGTGATTGTGTTCATAGAGTTAACCACCATATTTTTGAGAACAGATAATAAAAAATTAAATAAGGAAAGACGAAATTATTAATAGGTACATTTTGCTACTATTTTTGGGACCATAAGTGTATCTGTGTATATGTATGTGCATATGTATGTATGTATGTATGTACCTGAGAACTTAGATTTTTTAGTGCTTATCTACACACACACACACACATTGAGAGTTATTTGACAATCGCCGTATATGACGTCGGCCTTAAAAGTCAATAGCCTCCTTTATAACCTTGATTGGTGTTCTCAGAATTTGTACAAATTAAGTTCTTGAAATATTTGGTGGCACCAAAGAAATTTTATCGTTTCTCATACTCACATGCATACTTATGTACATACATGTGTATGTATGTATCTACAAACATCGGCTGTGGCGCTTCAATTGGAATTGAAATTGAAAATGACTTGTTGTGCAGATAGTTTTGGTCCAATGAGTTAATTTTTTTATTTTGTCTACATACATATATCGAAACCAACCGAAATTGAAATCTTCATTCAATAGACTATCAATCAAAGTTAATTAAAAGCTATAGCAACAAGCAAATCGGCCGAAAGAATCATCCATCCATCCATTCAGAGCACTTTCCATTTTTACAACACAATCCCAATCCATTTCTATGTTGTATGCAACAACAATACCAAGTAAAAGTGCCCGCCAGCATAAATAAAAATCCATACATCGATACACACATACATATGCACCTATTACATAAACGCATATCGATACATACTCCTTAATTCACTTATGAACTGACAGCAGTGAGTGTCAATCGTCTTTTTTCTTACTAGTTATGTACACTTTTTTAATTCTAAAAAAAAAAATTGCGCTTTGAAACGTGACCGCCTAATTACCAATGTATGGAATGGTTGCTCTCGACCATTGACTACCTCCCATTATCACAATCCGACCAACAATGCGCATGCCTACGATGCTCTTAAGTTTGCCATATGCTTTGCCGGTAAATTCTCTTCGAGTGCTCCCAGAGCCACGCCAGCAAATGAACATAATATGGGTATATACATAAATGTTTACATATGTACATGTGTAGATAAACACAAAGCCAAGTCAGTCAACCTCACAATCGTCATAGATTGTATGTATTATATAGAATATATATTGTAGATATAGATACATACATATGTTGATAGACGCCGCCAAACACGTGCTTGCAATATGAGCAATTCTCGATTCTTGACTCTGGCCTGTGGCGAGCCATCCTCTCGAGAATTGAAACTATTGAGTAAATAAATACATAATAATACATAGTAGTTGCATGCACACATAGTACATATGCTACGAATGATCAATACTCAGTCGGCGTGACAGTGTTTGGCATACTTTTATTTTTAAATACAGCATACTCGTCTATGTAAGTACATATGTACATATGTAACTATATTGATGTAAAGTGTAGGTTTTTTTTCTACAGAAAACGTAGGTGGCCACAATTTATTCTTGTACACTTGGGTTTTTTTTTTAATACTATACATCTTTTCAGATCAATCATACATACGAGTATGTATGTATCTACAAACGCTATTTAAGTTAATAATAAATTCTTTTTCAGAACGCCGCTATTGAAGTTCTTCAAAAAGTAGGCAGCGCTTATTTGTTGAAGTTGGCTGCTTCTACGGCATGCAATTCAATATTTGGGTTTTCGAAAATGTATGGAATTCGACGCAGGCGAGTAATTTTCAGAAACCCCGGTTAATTCAGTCGATTGACGCATTAACAAAAAAAAGTCTTTTTTTACGTTTTTAATATACAAATTTGTGGATACCTCTATGAAAAGACCCTATACCTACAATCAACATAGTTCACAAAAAATGAAAAACACAAAGAAATTACAAGCATAGTTGACACTTGAAAATAATAATAACAAAATAACAATAATAACAAAAAATCAATCGAAAAAGGGTACAAGGATGTATTACCCTTTAAGGGGGTCCTACCCCTTGTGTGCCATTTTCGGAGCTGATTTTTGGGATATTATAAGTATTGTGAGAGTTCTAATGCAGATATTGAAACGAGACTTTCACCTTCCACAGTGCTTTCATTAAACTTTACTGAATTCGTGCAAATAGAATTGACAGCTCTCATGTCAAAATTAAAGTGTCAAACAGTGTACACGATTGTGTCCACTTTGGTTATCTGAAAGCAAAATTTCAAAAAAAAAAATTTCAATTATTCCTATGTCAGCTCGGGAAAGATCGTGCATTTGTTTTTAATTTTTATTTTTCGCGAAATAACGGTTATTTTTTCTGTAAAAATTAATTTTTAACCATAGTTTTGCTGTTAAAATCCAGATATTTCAAGTTGGTTAAAAAGCTATGATAATTGCTTCGCCCAGGGCTCGCTGAACATGTACAAAAAAAAATATTTTGATACATGGAATAAAAAGTGAAACTTTTGGAAAAACGTGTTTAAAGTTTTAGAACTTTATTATCTATAACTCTTAAACCAGGAAGAATTCCTCTAAACCCGTTTTAGGGCTTCATTACGACGACCCTCTATATTAGAAAAATGCAATAAAACCAAAATCGAGTCTTTAAAAACTACAAGGTGTATGACCCCCTTAATTTATGAGCATCTATACTATTATATAAAATTCATTATATGGAGAATGTTTGTATTGATTAAGGGTCTAAAAGTGCGATTTGAACAATCTTTTTTTTTATTGAAACATGTGCGAAAACCCTTAGAGTGGCATATTTTTTTTTTAAGAATATATGTATGTATAAATTACCGTACATCACTCTCCATGCAAAAGAATACGGTACTGTTTCTTTTCCATTGGAATTATGAAATTGATTATAATTTCATACATCAACCAAAATATTTCGCAGTATAATTATAAGATACACGTGAGCTGAACCGATTTATGGGGTTTGTTATAAAACAAAATATTTTTTTAAAGATATCACCTCTGATCATAAATCAGTTTAAGCTCTGCATAAAAATATTTAAAAATCTGTTCAACGGAATTATCATATTGACATTTTGTATCCTGTCTTTGATCTTTTTTGGAAGAATGGTTAAAAAAAAAACTTCTATAGCTCAGCCAAAACTTGACCGATTTAGACTTACAATATAGTAGTTATCATTGGAAAGGTAATCTCCCTATCTATTTCATTTCTATTTATTTTCAAAAATCTCGTTATCAAGATTCCGTTGAAGATTTTTTTTTTTATATTTTTATGCAGACCTTTAAAACTTACACTGCTTTATCATCTCAATAGTTTTTTATTTAAATTACTTTTATTTATAAAAAAAACTCCATTTTTGGGAAATTTTTCAAATGGGTCCAATTCAAGTAATTTTTCAAAATATTTTAGCGGAAGTATTAAGACAAAATAAATGTTATACTCCGATGGAAAACCGCAACTTTTTTGGTAAGGCACATTAATATTTTTTAAGTGAACCGAAGTTTTTCTTAAAATAATTTTTTTCATTACTCAAATACACAAAATTTAATACGTTGTACCTTTAGAGACATAACAGAGTACGCTGGATATCATAGTATAGTGTATGTACAAAAGTATATAAGAACAAACAAATCGTTGGATTTGTATAGTCTTTTTTAAACTATCTTTTTTTTCAGCCTATGAAAATTCGATTTTTGCGTTGAAATTGCTAGAACCTGTTTGATAATTAAATAATTAATCAACCAGAAAATTTCACTTGTTCAAATAAGGGAATAATGCAAAATGTTGTTTTCACAACTCATTTTATTTGATTCTAAATATTTATTATAAAAATGTTTGATTTTGCTGCAGTGAAATATTTAGATTTGGATATTGAAGGTTAGGCATGGAAAATACATATGTATGTATTTTTATTTACTTACGTGCATTCTATATATGTACATATTTGCTGTATATATACATATATAACTCCCGAAATTTTTCACAGGTTATATAGTAATCACAGGCGATCATATTAAAATAAAAAAAGGTAAAAGAAATTAGTCCCAAATTTGGAAAAAGTTTAGTTGTTTTGAAAAAACACTAATTTTTTATTAAAAAACACTCCCAGAACGTCTACTTACATAGCTGTGTTGCGAAGATAAGGGTATAACGCAAATTTTCAGTACAGGAAGAATTTTTTATGACCAAAACTTTTTTTGCTGTGGAATACTGAAAAAACGTCTTTTTTCAACATTTAAAAAATTCGAAAATTCATATCTCGAAAATTTTAAGTATCATATTAAAATAAAAATATACGGGTTGATTATTTTTCAATGTAGAACGCGAAAAAAAATATGTTTTTCCAAAATAATTTTTGAGTGTAAATTTCTCATGGAATGACCCATACATATATATAGAATATTGGTGTCGATTGGTGAAATTCCGTAATTCTATCAAATATTAATTACATTTCTGGTATTTTGTTGTACCAAATATTTTCACTTGTGAAGCTTTTTCTTATCGTAATTTTGCAAGCCATCAAAATGTGGTAAACATTTTTTCATTTGCGAATTTCAAAGAAATATACATACATACATATTACCTTATTATACTTAAATGTTTCGGAAAGTGTTTGCGATTGATAAAACATGTTCCATTGAAAATGGGCGAAACGAATGATTAACACATAAAACAAATTATGACTGCACATAATTTAAAAATTTCATCATTTCATTCAAAGAAAAGAGTATTTAGGTATTGTAACCAAGAGCATTGAAACGGTCTGCTAGATAATTCCTCATGAATTAATATACATACATATATAACTAGAAAATAAAACACGTGAACACTCCCGTGGGTGTATACTTGATGGTACTCTATACTCGTATACTTGTAGACGCTGAATGGTAAGCCGAAAATTTAAATTATCTACATACATACACACATGCACAAGTATGCACCTTTCTTAAGTTACCGAGTGAATTAAACTTGAACCAAAAATGTGTTTTAAAATAGAAGGCGACGTCAGCAAGGTCGCTCGCAAATACCGAGCAGATATTTAAAAAAAGAAGCGGTTTGATAAAAATGTGCAGTAAAATAAAATTTGAAATATTCGTTAAAGTAACAACTTGCAGGTATAAATCTTGCGTGAAAGGTAAAATAATTAAAAAAATTCGGTAAATTAAATGAATAGGCGTAAACAACTACTGTGAACAGTGAAGTTATATTAAGGGCATTTAAAATTTTTATTGTTCCCACACGGGCAGCAGCAATCCGAGCAAAAACCGAGCAGTTGTTTAAAAAAAGCGGTTTGTGCTAAAAATTTATGACTTCATTATCAAATACAGTATCTGTCAGATACTAAATATCACTACTACTTCTTTAATGAAATAAAATTTCACATGTTAATTAAAATAACAACTTGCAGTTGTAAATTTTGCGCGAAAGGTAAATTGATTCAACAAATTCACTTAACAAAATTAATTAACATAAACAAATACTGTAAACATTGAAGTTATATTAAGGGCATTTAAAATTTTTATTGTTCCCACATGGGCTGTTATAGCAACTGTACCTGCAACTGTTTACCGGCAGTGATTTTATATGGGGTGTGGGGCAGTGGCGGCTCTAGGATTCAGTAAAAAATTTTACATTTGTCATTTACTTCATCAATATAATTATGTGATGAGTTATAAACTATAATTTCCTCCTAAGCACGTATAATTGTTAGTTGAAGAACAAGTTCTTTCCCTCATAGATCCGCTACTGCTTGGCAGTATTTTTATTCCAACTAATTTTGTAATTTTTGTAAATTTTATTTTTTTTTCACAACTAATTAAGTATAATCTGATGGCTTTCATTTCCTTTTTGTTCGAAATCGGTTATATTTCTTTGACATAAATCATAAAAATAAAACTTTGTAAAAATTAAAAAAAAAAAAGGAAATATTCGTAAATATTTTCAAAAATCGAGGTAGAATTTTTTAATTTTTTCTCAGAATTTTTGCAGATATACATTTCATTTGATACCCAAAATATTTTTTAATGATCTTTGTTATTTTTTTGCTGATCTTACGAAGTTTTTCATATCGTCCATGTTTTAATGAAAATTTTAGCGTTGTGTTTTTCAAGTGTGTTAAATTTTCGTTACATTTTTATGAAGTTTAAAATTTTTTTTATTGAATTAACTATGTTTTTGTAAAAAACTTCAACATATAAGATGTGGCCAGTATTTGTATTGGTATTTAAAGTAATATTTGTATTCAAAACTAACAAAATTCTTTCAATAACCACATTTTTTTCTTCTTTTGCAGTAACGAAATAAATGTTGTTATCTTGCTGAAATTCGCCACGCGGGTAAGTTTAAAGAAATTTGCTGGAACATTCTCCAATTATCGCTTATAGGGCGGTCATATTTAATCAAGGCGATTTATACGAGTATACTGGTGGTCACTGCACACAGTTAGATATTTTGAAAATGTACGAAATTTTGTTTTTTAAGGAGGAATATGCATACCCGTAAGATTTCTTAAAACTCCAAATAATTTAAATATTCTAATGAAAATTTATTAAAATTTACTAAATATTCCACAAACTTTTAAAGTAAACTTATATAACTTATATGGTTATTGTTATAAAAGATGCTTTTATAAAGAATGAACGAAAAAAATTGCACTGAAGAACGTGAATAATGCAATTAAATCTCCGTTCGCAAAAATTTTTTTTCAGTATATTAATTTACGCAATTTCCAAAATATTTTCATAGAAAAATGAAGCCGAGTTTTGTAAGCTTTCGTATTCTACTAACAAAATGATTTTTTTAACTGGCACTTCTACTTCCTGGTCGATATTTCTCGAACATAAAAAAATTAATTTCAAATGTGTATAAAATGATAGCGGTTTTCATTGTTCGGGCGTAACTCCAAAACGACTTAATATTCATTAACTCATTAATATTATTAATTCAGTCAAATTTTCAGAGATTATTACTTCCATATCTAAATATTATAGACTATTAGAATACTCGCTAGGTACCGCTGGAGTCAAGTATTTACGGACCGATGTTGATGAAAGTAGAAAGTTATGCTGCACTTATTTTAAGATAAAATAGTTTTTATATTTTGTTTTTTTGTTTCCTCTTTTAATTACACCTGCTCAAAAATATCTTACAAGTTTTAGCATATTCGAAACATGCCTAATAATTTCGAAAAAAAATTTACATTTGCATTTACAAAAAAATGCAATAAGATGCGCACACGTGTGAATGAATACCAAAATGAAAACATACATACATACACACACAAATACATACGTATTTTAAAAGTATTTTTGGCTTATTGTCATGGGCACATTTTGCCAATTCATTTTCTATTACCAAACATACGTTCCGCGCAATAGTCCTAAAATAAAATGCATGAATAAGTTGCTGAAATATTTAAAACAAAAAAAAAAAAAAATGTTCGTCTACCGAAAGAGTTATGTAGGTATATACAGTCATATAAAAAAAATAGAGACACGACATTTTCACCAGTTTCGGTTGGTTGTTCTTCTTTTGAATGTTTAAAAATAAAATTATCAAAAACCAACTGTGATTTTAAACTACTTAAAATTTACTTTTATTATCCTAAAATTTAATGGCCTATAGATACTTAGATTTTTTTAAATTCTTAGCAAAGAGGATGTTGTTGTTGTAGAAATTTGTAGAATTTTCCAATTTTTTCTACAAAGCGTGAAAAAAGTAAGAAACAGTAAACAATTAAATAAAACTGGTAAAAGTTTCATGTCCCATTTTTTTTAACATGACTACATACAGCGTAAATAATTCTCGCTACACTTTTTGGTGTGGTTCTAGAAAAGCAATAACGTACACTCTCGAGCCTTTTCTGATAGATAAATGTTTTTTCGAGAGGCTTTCTCTTGGCAGAAATGCACGCTAATAATTTATATACATTATTTGATATGTCATATCTCGGACTTTCCATGCACGACTATTAGACTATCAACATCTAACATGCTCGGACGTCGTTTATATTTTAAATGTATACATATTTAAAATTTCAAATTCAGTTGCATTTTCGCACCAAATATTTTATTTGTATGTACATACATATGCATGTAAATATTAAAATTAATGAAATATATATTTCATGTAATAAATGTGAACATCTGTAAATATAGACTTTACAATTAAGCATATGCACAAAATAAAATGCGCAGCATTTATTATAATTACATTGGCATCTTTTTAATGAGCGTTCAAAGTCCACAGGAAACTATTGCGATAACAGATTCATTAGATTTGTTTTACAAACAATACTTTTGTGAATATATGACGATGATAACTGATAAGGGGTCAAAACCAAATTGAATAAAATATGTCGTAAATATTTAATCTTCGCAGGCTGTATAATATAAGGAAATTACATAAGTTATTATGCATAAAACTAAATAAATATAAATAAAAATATATATATGTACATACATCACAGTTTTTATTCAAACATATTGAAAACCCAATAATTCTGTGCACTGTAAAAAGTATGCTCGCAATGGTCTTAACCCATTTACAATAACATCGCTACTTGGCGGTTTTACGTACATAAAGTGACTCAAATAATTTAGCACATATTGCTTTTTTTTACAATATTCGCAATGTTTTCCATTGTCATATGTTTTCTTGAAATATACAAATTAGAGTACCAAATTACAAATGAAAAGCCACCACTTAAAAACTAATGAACAAATTTTAACCAAAATTGGACAGTATACTCCTTGCATCCGTAGCACGGAAATAGGTTAGTTTTTAATGATTTGAAATATTTAGAAAACCTCTATTTAAGAATCTATTTTTTTAAATAATAAAAAATTAGAACTACTAAGTGGTGCTCGAGTCGAAAAAAAATTTGTATTTATGGTCCCGTTTTAATGTAACCGGCTGCAAAAGATTGCACCAAACTCGAATAAAATTTCCTTCAGTTGCAAAAGCAACCCTGTTAGCATCTTTCATGAAGCATGAGATTTATTTAGTACTATTTAAGAACGAAATAAAATAATATTAGGAGATAAACTGAAATTTCCAATGTACATATTTTCTTCCGGCTCATTCACAATAGCACATTTTTTTCACTTCCCAATACTACATCTCAGGTTGGATATCATTTTACCGAGTTGACTCAACTCACATATTTTTCCGAGTTAGTGTTGTTGCTTTACATGCAATTCGTTATCCTACCTAGTGTTATTTTGCAACTCGGGTACAAAGAAATGGGCCTATTGATGATATAGAAATACTATTATGAAAAATGTATTCGGTGGGTGGCGCTATACTTCAGTTATTAATAAAATATTCATCTATGATCGGAATCTGATGAAATTAGACACGTGCGGCGAAAAATACTTTTACAAAAAATGGAGCCATATTTCAGGAAATCCGTATTTATGATCCGATTTTAATGATATTAGGAAAGTATGCTGGATGTGTGATTATAAATGCTTTTATTGTCCAATTTAGTTGGCATTGAAAACATACAAAGAATAATTACGAATTTTATTTTGAGCAAACCATCTCGTCTGTGACAAAAAAGGAGTTTCCTAATGTCTCTAAATATAACCCAAAATTTTGGTGTGTTACGGATTCATTTAAAAGATAATTTTCTGCGCACTCAAAACTCTATTGAGGCTTGATTGTAGGAAAAAATGTGGTGCATATGAAATTATTAAACAGTCAGGGAAAGAGATGACTGAGGTAAAACAAAAACTCAGTCGCGAATATACCCAAAAATAAAAAAAAATTGATGTACTTATAGTGCATAAATGACTGTGAAATCATAAAAGTAATTTTGAGTAGGTACTAATTTGAATAACATAAATATAATATCGAAAAAAATATATATAATATACAAATAATTCAAACTAAGCAGTTTTGTATTTTTTTTTTTATTTTTATAACTTCTTGTGACTCCTTGTGAATCATCCAAATGAAGTTTGTCCCATTGAGACTCATTTTTTGTGCGAAATGTTGGTTTTGTGTTTGGGGATCTTAATTTTGGTATTTAGAATAGGGGATTTTTATTATTGTGGGCATATTGTGCTACACTCATATATACTGTATACGTTGACATTATTTGCAAGAAAAAATTAAAATATGTATCAAAATCAATTAGGTTATGGCTCTGTAAACGAGATTTCGAGTAAATTCATATTTACGGTTCGGCTTAGTTCAAACCTTATAAGATTTGTGGAACTCTAGGTATGTATATATGTATGTACAAACCTGCAGAGACCTGCAAAAATTAAAAGCCACCGTTTTACATTTAAAAGTAAAAACTGCGCTGAAGAAGTCGTGGGCATCAGCTAATTATTATTATCTAAAAACAAAAACAGGCAGAAAATACGTTTAGACTTTCGAACCCAATGCACAAGTGTGTATGAAAATATCTGAATGGATATGTGTAAGTCCAACCATACGCATGTGATTTGCGGTTAATGGTTCGATCATAAATCAATGAATATTATTTGGTTTATTACTATCATTCGAATAATGTTAGATAAGATAATAAAAAAATGTGAATCACGGTCAATAAATACAATGGCGTCATAATAATACGCGCCTGTTCCTATGTATGTATGTCTATAACTATGTAACAGAGAACATAGAAATCTGGTTCATAAGACCGCCACTCACGAAATACCATTTTAATAGATGCTAAGTAAGTTTTCACACCTAAATGAGTTTTCGCAGGCAAATAAGTAGAAAGCAAGGCTCTGTCAAATGCAAAAAACATTCACACCCATTAGCGCTTATGTTTCAATATATACATATGTACATATGTATGTATATGCAAATTAAATTTCTAATCATATTTTGCACATTTGACAAATTATTAGTTCAAGATGAATGTACGCATAAAATGCATTTTTTAAAGTACACATTCACACCACACCCTACGCTATCAGCCACATTAATATGCACATAAATTTCTATAATTTTCGCCACCTTATAAGCCAAACAACTGCCATTTCAAACAGATATATTTAAATGTACATATGTACATATGTGTTCATTGATCGAGAAATAACTGCTCAATATGTACATATGTAATGCGAAAACTCAACAACTAAAGCCGCAGCCCTCAATTTTTCAAGGTCTGAGTACATTAATCTAGTCACATGCCGATTAGGGCTTGAGACGTGCACTTGTGTGGGTATACGCCTTTGTGAATGTTAAATATTTACGTCATAAGTCCGGGTCGTAGTACCACAGTCATAAGTTTATCTACAAGGTGGTCCATATTCCGGATTCGCCCTTATTGCAAAACAAAACAAAAAATTACTCAAAAACAAAACATAAATACTGCCGTTGAAAAAATTAAATTGTATTCATAAATGTCCATTCAGTAGTTTCGTAGATACATAAGTAAGATCAAACAGACGGACAAAAATTGTAACAATAACCCAAATGCATTTCTGAAGATGCATTTTAGGTTAGAATATGTCAAAGTAATATAGCTTTATTATTATTATTATTATAATTCTACGACTAGATTTAGTAGATTTAGCACATCGAGAACCTTCGGGTTTCTGGGTTAGGGGGTTTCATATGTTGGAATTTGTTATTTATTAGTTTGAGTGTTGAAAATTTTCATTTCGATTAGGTGAGGCCATAAAAATTGATGTTCGATAGTTCTCTAATTATTTCCTAACGATACTCAAATTTAAAGCATTTCACTCCACGAATCTGTAATACTAATTTTCCGTCAAGAATGAGCTGTCACCGTGAAAATAACATACATATGTATTATTGAAAGAATACCACTATATGGAACACCCGGTACATTTCCTTTTCCTTTAGTTACTTGCACGTTTTGCGTCTTACCATTAAGCAAATTGAAAAATGTTTGGGTGTATAATGTGTGGAAAAAAAGAATTGAGTTTTATATTATGTTATGTATGTATGTAGTATGTATTATATTTATGTGTATGTATATGTATTTATGTATTTATTTACATGTACACAAATATTTGGTTATAGTTATCAAGAGCCCATAGTTCTACACGAGAAAAGAATTTTTAGATGATGGAAGTTAGCAACTTGTTACTAATGAACATTTGCCGATATGTAAACTAAATTATTTTTCATAGAACCAAATTATACAGTGACTCAAACGTTTTTTTACAATATTTTTCACGCAGTCTTTGTCGTTAATATTTAATAAAACTAAGTTTGAAACACATAAAAAAAAGCATGTTAATTAAAAATTAAAACTTTTTATAAATTAATTTGAGTTTTGGATATGCAGTTCCCCATTCAATATATTTATAGTATGCAAGTCTCAAGGGTTCAAAATTCTTTTTTAAATGTTTTGAACATTTTTGTCTCGGAAACCAAATATTAAAAACAAACGGTCCTTTATAAAAGACAAAAATTTCAAAAATTTACGGAAATTTTTAACTTTCTGAAACTTGCCTATTGAATTGGCTCCAAAACTGCATACCCAAAAGATTTCTAAAAATTCTGATCAAAAAGTTTGAGCAAAATTTATTGAAATTTTACAAAATTACCATTTTCGTAAAACCTCTGACAATCGAGCTACGATGGATGCAGCGATTCCATTGAACATCCATTAACAATCAAAAAAAAGTCAATAAAAAAATTTAAAAATTTTAATAATACAAATCGAAATTTCCGAGATGCAATAAAAAAAAATGGAAAAACTTTTCATTTCTTTAAAGTCCATGCAAAACGCTTTTTTTTTTTGGTTAGGTTGTACAAATAATGTCATCCGAATATTGGCCGTTGCGAACGATGGGCATTTGGAGTAATCTGGCAACTTCTATCAGAGATTTGTACCGTTTTCCTGATGAATGACATCGTTTAGTTCGGGCAGAGATCAAAGGCGATGTTTGAAACCATCTACCTTGAGATACCCCCCTAAAAAAACTACACTACAAAGCTCCGTTGTTCATCCGTCCACGACTTGTTGACTACTGAAAACCTCATCATTTACGCCTTCTAACCGCCTTCCTCTACTTAGTCACCTAGGCACGTTCAGTGATTTTCCAAAATTTGAGATTACATTATGCCGCGCCCCATTACCATACCATTAATTTGAAAAAAAGGCACTACAATAGGAGTACGAGTACCAAATATTATCCGCTCCCAAAACAAAACTGAATTTTCTCTATTTAAATTTTATTAACTACAACCAAGTCATATTTTAAAAGCAAAATTATGCTCTATTCTACGAACGAATGTTCATTAAATAAAATTTTTAAGGACTTTTATCGAAGCAATATTTCCGTGTTACACAACTTCAACCAAATACAAACTGTCGACCAAAGTAGATGCATTTTACCAGAATCCATACACAAATGCATGTGTATGATATTATTCACAAATCGTTGGTAAGTGTTAGCCAAATATTTTCAAAATTCGCGAACTAAATAAATATAATTAATTTACAAAAGTAAATATTTTTCTCACTGCGCTTATATGGGAATGCTTATCTTATTGATAAATAACCTACATACTAAGAAGTTGCATCTCATGTTTACCAATTTATCCCCCACCACTAGAACGTTTTATCAACTTTCCGGGAACAATGGGAATAATTCAATGTCTGACCTACTAACTGATGGTAATAATATAGGTATACAAAATTTGCATTAATAAAAATGTATGTGCGTATGCATATTCATAAGAATTTATCTACTTTAAATATAACTATTGTGTACAATAAAACGCTACATTATTTAATCAACATATTATTGACTAATTTTAACTAAATATTTATTCTCAACTGAGATTAAATTTACGTCAAACATCTTTAATTATATTATTATAGGGAACCGAAAAGACATATACATATGTGCTGAATATCACTAACCGAATATTTATTTCGCCATAAGCAAACGCGAGGAGCTTCATCAGATGCTAGCCGAAATTAAAAGCGTCCGAAAATTTTACCAAAAGCTTCGGCGATGAAGAGAACATTTGTCCACTTTACTAAATGGTGACTGCAAAGGCGTCGTGGAGAAATATAAAGATCCCAAGCCCTAAATCGCTAATGACGGTTTTGACATCCCATCACTCGACCTCGACGAAGGCTGAATAGCAATAACACGACTACGGAACAACAAAGATGATGAGTTACCAGCTGAGCTGTTCAAGAGTGAGCGATAGCGAAGAACTGGTAAGGTGCATGCATCAGTTCATTTGCAGAATGTGGTCAGATGAATGCACGTCCGCCGATTGGAATTTTAGTTGGCTCTGCCCAATCTATAAGAAGGAGGATCCTGAAATATTCACATCCACTATGGAAGTAGTCTACTAAACATTTACACCCATCGCTTTCGGCACCACGAGAAGAAGTTATTTATTTGCCGTGATGACTGAATTTGGTATCCCAGCAAAGCTAATACGGTTATGTAAAATGTCGCCGAGCAACACCACCAGCTCCGTCGAAATTGGAAAGAAACTATCCAAACCGTTTGATACCAAACAAGGTTTCAGACAGGGTGACTTCTTTGGGCTTATGATAAAAAAAAAGATAATTTGAGCTGTATCAAGTCAGATTTTGTTTATCTGGGAAAACCGATAATAATGTGTCTACATAGAGTCTTTCTTGCCAACAAGTACTACATGGAACTGAGTAGGCAATTAAATATGAATGTCCTCTCTGGAGGTGCCAAAATCACACTCTATAAGTCTCTCATCATGCCAGTGCTATTGCATTCACGCTATTGACATCTATGATGAGTTGGCCCTTGGAGGGTTCGAGACAAATTAAAAAGAAGAAGAATATCCAAGTATGCGACATTATTTTCGGATGATTTGTTTAAGTGCAAACAGTCTATACCATGATGTATGTAAATGAATCCAGCTTCTTTTCTTTTTAATGCGATATCGATATTTTGAGTACCTGATATTTTGAAAGCGATAATTTAAATGAGCATTATGGGACCGATATCTTACTGACGTAAAGAGCGAAACATAAAACAAAATAATTACAAATAATAGACCTCCTTTAAATTAAATTTGGGGTTTATTGAAAAATGTGCCTAGTTTGTATTGTTCCAAACAGTAAATATTGATTTAGCACAGATGTATTCTGAATGTGAAAAAAATTCGTTTTCAAAAAAAATTAATTAAGCCCATTTCATATGTATTAAAGTGTACCTATGTATGTACATATATTCAGTACGAGGTGCATATGTTTCTGGGTATGTATACAAATGTAAATATGTATATATTCATTTTAAAAACATCCGCCGCTTGGTTTATCAAAAGTGTATAGTATGTTTGTAAATATATTTAAATATTTTCCTGAGTGCAGTTGTATTCAACACAAAAAACATGCCCGCTAATTTGCTAAGAGAAAATCAATACAGATGAACAAGAAAGGAAATACTGAAACGAATAAGTTGACAAAAAACTGTTTGTATTTGACATTACGAATACAATTACTTTTATTATTTGCACTTGTCGCTAACTTTTTATTCACACTTCCTAAAGTTACGTATTTGCTCAACTTTAGTTCAAAGTAGTATACCTAGATGCATATTTTTTCAGGTGGATTTTACGAAATTTGAAAATCTTGATGCTATCGCCTATTCCCTACGAATTGTGTACGCACTTTATATGCAACTGCTTGCCAGTAAGAGTCAATTTATTTATTTATTTAATTTCATTAGGAATATTCATATCTATCTCGTTACTCGTTAGTTTTTGAAATACTACTAGCTCGGTAAAGCTCAGTGCCTTCATTCATTTTGTTCATTACGTCAATACTCGTAGATGCGACTGGCAGCTGAGACAATATTGTTTTTAAATAACGCTACGTATGCGGTCAAAAGTCTACAACGCATAACAAATCTTCCCCTTTCATTTCTGCTGTATCTGAGGATCAACAGTGTGATAAAGTTTGGTTTGAGAAATAAATTCTTCCCCCGATTTCGAAAACGGAAATTAAATTAAATTATAAATGAAATATAACAATATACATGTACAGGAAAAAGGCCAAAGAAAGATCAACTTCGAAAATATTGTTCAAAAGGGTTGGTACCTGCTCAAAAAAGTAAATTGCATTGAATTAACAAGTTAAATGAAATATCACCACTTGTATAGAAGGATTAATTCAATTTCATTAATAAGTTAACTGATATCTTATAATGTTGATGTGAGACGAAAGAGTTTAAAAAAGAGGGTTGCCACCTGATTAAAATTTTGAATTTAATTTTATTGAAAAGTTAACTGAAATACTGCTATACAGGTGCCAAACAAAGTATTTTAAAGAAAATTAAATTTCGAAAATATTTTTCAATATAGTTGTCAAGATAGAAATTTTTTAAGAAATTTCTTATCACGTTAATGTCAGGGATTCCTTCACATAATTTGGAACTAAAAGCGGATGGTGCCTCGATACTTATTACCAGCCTGGAGCAAAAAAAAATACATTGTGCAAACCGCCATCACCAAAGGAGAATCGGTTGGATTCCACGAATTCCTCTTATTGGCGCGAAGTATCCGTTTCAAACCAAACACGTGCAACTCTCAAGGACAAACTCTAAAAGTTACAGGTATGCATCCGGGCACTCCACGTTTTTCGCACGTCAAAGAAACAAATAATTATTAGCATTAAATTAAAATATTTCGCAAAACATTTTTTTTTCATTTTCAGTTACATTTGAAAGCTTAACCATAACCCAAACGTCATGCGGGCGAAGTCGAGGGTAAGAGCTAGTTAAGGGACTGGTTGAGTAATAGATCTTCGATCGCCATCCGTTTAGTAGCTTTTACCATGTCATCTATGCCACCTTTTTTCTTAAAATTATGCTCAAGGCTATTTTTGAATTTATATTTTCCTTGCCAATACTTTTACCTAGACTTGTATGGTTTGGAGAATAAAAAAGGGAAAGTAGAGCAACATAAAAATATAACAAATACATACATATGTACACATATTCGCGTACATATGTCGCGTGCAAAATATTTATAGGAAAAAGGCAGTGGTGCAACTAAAGCAAATGCCATGACAATTTCCTTACTAATTATCTCGAAATATCTTTTTATTTTATTTACAGCCAAAAATTATTTATAAAATAAATTAATACAGTTTTTAGCAAACTGGCAAAATAAGACATAATAAAATTTCCCTTTAAATACATCTATTTCGAATTTCTATATCGAGTAAAGATATATTTTAGCGCGAACTTACTTAGCAAGCAAACTGTACATTGAAAATCCAAGGAAAATTATACATACGTAAATACTAAGTTTTTATTTACATAAATGTAACACCTTGCCTCCAAGTATCATACAACTATTACAGTTTACATCTTAAATGTCTCGTAAACTTCCGCAAATATTCGATAAAATAATAATTGTTCTGACCGACCAAGTGTTCGAAAGCGATACATTTTCAATACCATTATATGCAGTATTTGCGCGAAGTTAGTGTGTGTATACTATATAGATACTTACATACATATATATGTACATATTTACTTGTAAGTTCCTTGTATTTTTAGAACATAAATTTAAAAGAAAATGAAATGCGAAAGTTAAAAGAAAAGGTGGGTGGGTGGCTGCGTTGTTGAAAATGTGTCAAGTGAGGCTATTATGCATCTCCATACATACATACATACATACAGATATATGTACATACATGGCTGCAATTGTGTGTGTGAAATATAGTAACAAATAAGACGTTGTTTACATGCACTAGTAAATGTCTAGGCGCGTGTTTTAAATACACAAGACGGCATTTTAAGTATAATTTACATTTTGCGTTTTACATTTGTTCGAGTTGCGGCCACGTTACACTACCTGTTTATGTGATAATTTTACGTTTTGGATGCTAAAATTGATACCAGTGGCGTTTATGTGCTTATTAATACGGTACACACTAGTGATGCCGTATCGAAACGGAAAAAATTAATTTTTGATGAATAAGAAAATAAAATCCCCCTTAAAACCGCACGATCGCATTTATATTTTTATATTGATTACGCATTTAAATTTCATAAGAAAACTAGGAAAACTCGGCAGACGTTGCCCTGTCTACTTTATACAAACCTTTATATTAATTGCCCTTTACATACATACATATGTATGTAATAATGTCCTCGCCAAGACGAATTACTTTGACACTCATATTTTAATATTTTAAATCCGAGTACAAAATCTGTGTACAATTTCGTTAAATTTGAGTTTTATAAAAATTGTCAAGAATATCGCTTATTTTTTTTATTAGAAAACTAAAAATCAAATTTGATCGAAGAAATGAAAATAACAAAATAACGATATGTGATCTAATCCTTGATCGGTAGGAGTTTGTTCCCAATCATTTTTTCCAAATATCGATCATTTTCAGTGCCTGCTTTTTAGTGCAGATCTAATTCATACGTATTTACCAACATACATTTTTGTAAGAAGTTATTGTTGATACTTGGTAAAATTTGTTGAATTTTCAGAAATCTACGTATCTTCTTCATCTGAATGGATTTTCATGGGATTTTAATTGATGAGTAGACAGTAAACTCGACCATAATATACATATTTTATAAAAATATTAAATAAAAAAGCAATTGTTTGCAGAAATGCCACAGAATCATATTTTTTGAATAGCATTTTAATTTTTCAACGGTACCAGCGTATGCCGATGTTTGTTGTTGTTGTTTTTTTTAATCTAGCGGCTATATGGCTTTTATTATAGAATGGGCTATATTTTTCATAAAAAATTTATTTAAAAAATTTGATGAAAAAATGTTAATAGGTAAAAATATTTAACTGTGCATATGAAAAAAATTTACAACACTGTTCACTTACAAAAATTTGTTTAAATCAACGACAATTTTTAGTCATTATTATTATACGAAATATCGAAAAATTCTGATTAAAAAATTTGAAAATTTCATGACAATTT
The DNA here is from genome assembly GCA_951828415.1 of Anomoia purmunda. Classification (NCBI taxonomy): domain Eukaryota; kingdom Metazoa; phylum Arthropoda; class Insecta; order Diptera; family Tephritidae; genus Anomoia; species Anomoia purmunda. The sequence goes on along the minus strand of OX639996.1, from coordinate 24,242,764 downwards.
CTTGAATTTCCTAAAAAGTGTGAAACTTTGATTATATAATGGGCTATATCTTTATAAAAAATTAATGAAGATTAAAAAAACAAAAGAAAATGTGTCAAAGCTGGTCAGTACATCGTTACACATGAAAGGGAAAAACTACCTACTACCGAAAAAATGTGCATTAACATTCAACAAGAAAACTCCATGTTGTACATACTAAGTAGGTACATACATATGTATGTATGCATATATGTATGTTCATATGTAGGTATGTCAAAACTTGCATATCCGTGGATTTTCTGAAATTTCCATTAATCTTGATTTAAATCTCATAAGCACTAATATAACTATATAAAATTCAATCATTATCATTTTGGCAATCTGTAATTGGTAAAGCATTTATGTGAGACTCGAAGTAATTATTCTAAATGTTTTTTTTTTACCCATGGGACGTAGTTGGAAAATACAATATGAATATTAATTTTAAAGATAAAAAATAAACCTTAGCCATCATACATTTCACACGCGGAAGAAATTTGATATGAAATTCATATGAATTTCCTGCAGGCACGGTATACAACGAAAATGTGTGCATATGCCGACAAGGAGACCGAATATGCAACAATGCTGTACACGCTGTGTCTCTCCTGCTAACGTCAATAAGGCAACAAAAACGCTAGCGAGGTTAAAAAAAAAATGTGCTACACCATACAAATCATATTTATAAACGCATTGTCAGTTTGTTGGCCGCGTAAAACTCAAGGCTTTTGTTAAAGATTTTCTATTTTGTTTTTTTTTTTCCCCCCACTGCGTTACAAAGAAAATTAAAGCATTTCTCTTGCACACAAAGCAAGGAGGTCAAAAGTCAACGTCTCAATAGTAATGATGCTATTTGGTGATTTGTCATTTTTGCAAAGGTGACACGTTTATCGCCGATTTACATAATAAAGCATTTAACCAACTTACATTTGAAAAGCTCCTTTCTCACAGTCAGACACGATTATGTATGTATTTATGTATTTGCTTTCCCGTTTTATCGGTGGATTTATTTTTGATTTTCTTTTCTTTGTAAAGATAAATATCAAATATCCACTTTTCACTTTGTTAACTTCCGCTGCTTTTTAAATTTCTTAATTTAGTGTTGTTGCGTTTTCAGTTTTTTTTTTCTTTGCGAAATAGATGAATTTCACGATTTTCTAGCACCAAGTAAATTATTAATTATATAATTTTGTAAATTGAAACAACTGGAAACCTACAAGAATTTTGCGGCTGCACAATAAGTGAAAATTAAAAAAACCCCGAGCTACGTCACTCTCGAAAGTGCTCCACACGCAACCAATTCTCTAAAAAATGTGACAGCAACTGAGTGCGGCAGGCCAGCACATGTCATTTAAATACGCGCTAGCCAAGCAAACATTACCAATATGGGAAGCGCACAATCAGCCCTATAGCTGAGCATAGTGTTGAGACGAATTGCATTGTGTCGGGCGCATCGTTGGCAAGAAGGTTTGCCACGCATGTACATAGTACGGTTAATAGTAGGTACTAAGTCTCCCAGCGTGTGCAAAAGTTCTCGCACTATAGACGATTTCTCTCACTCTCTCCCTCTCTCTTCATTACGCTAATGTTTTAAATATTATTATTTTTTTTCCTTTTTTCTTTTTTTTTTTTAATTCCCATATACTACGTTTCGATGCTAGAAAACTAAGAGATATGTTCTGAGTCAAAACCATCACTGCCTTTAAGAATCTCCTGTTAACATTTGGTCATAACTGGCTACAAATAAGTAGGTATACTTAAATCGAGACTTTAGAGAGAGGGAAAATAAGCAATTCTCCCAAACATGTGGAATTGAATGCCCTGCCGAAATTTTAAAACGTTCTCAGATTTGCTGATGGACGGATATGCCTGCATATAAAAATATTTTTAATTTACGTAAGAATTATTCGTATTAGCGTAGCATATACCGAATTAAGGTGTTTTATTTTATTAAACTTTTTCACTCGCGAAACGATAGCAATATCCCATTACAATAGCTTTTGCCAAAGAAAAGTTGTAAAATTCTTTCTACCTTGGTATGAATATTCCAAAAGATTCTAAACATGTCACGTATTCATCGCATTGACGATCGAAAAAAAACTACACATTATACTCGATATGTCGATATTTTTAAGAAAATTGATAACACGTCGATATTTTTAATCTCGAAATATCGATATTCGATATTTACTTTAGAATACCAGTTTCGATATTTTTTTAAGGTTTTTATCAGCTCTGCTCACGTAAATCTTCATATTTTTTTTATAAATATTTTGACGGAAGTCTTAAAATTAATAAATTGTATAATAGTACAAATGGAAAACTAGAACTGTTTTTTGATTGAGGCATTCTAATCTACATACGCCGTACACAAATACATCACATTTAACGTTCCCACGACAGTCGGTTCTACGATACCGGAACGACCCGGATCTACATATATCTGGCCAAGGACTGTCCCTTCAGCAGGATTCCCCAAAATTTTATGGGGAACGTTTTATGCTGTTACAACAACAACAACAACATCACATTTAATATGTTGTACTTTTGCTAGTAATCAATAAAAATAATAGAACTACCAAATATGTATTATTTTTAAACTATCGAATACTTGCATATAGCGATGATATTTAAAATTATCGATACGATAAAACAAAATGATGTCTCAGTTGTTATGATGATCGACTTGAGGTAACGTTTGTCAAATACCCTTTTATACATTTTGTGGTATTATCTCTTTGACAAATGTTCCTCCTAAATAATTATTACAAGTGATAGTTGGCTACTTTCCTATGCACTTATAGATTCTAGAATTCTTGTTAATCGACTAATCGATTAGTAAAACTAGTTGAAAATAATAATCGACCTTACATAATCGACTTACCGTTTCCTTTCGACTTTTTCGACCTATAATCAACTAGTCGACAACCGTTCCTTTTCGATTTTTCGACTAGAAGATTTCTCTTCATAAATTTTCGTTTTAACAAAATCCGTTTTTAAATTAATTTGATTTTTTTTTCAACTTGGGTATACAGTTTTGGAGCTCATCCAATTTTAGAAGACCAAAAATTTACGTTAATTTTTGGCAATTTTTTTGTTTAGTTTTGGAAACTATTTTTCAATTAGCGTATGCAGTTTATATGGCAACAGCTGCCTAAAAATTCAAATTAAAAAGTTTGAAATTTTTATAAAAATTTGATAAATTGTTATAAATTTTGAACAAAGTTTTGTACAAAGTTTAAATTTAGGCCTCACCCCTTCTTACCAACAAAACGGTACCTAACTTTCCAAGAACTCATATTTCCAATTAACATACAGTTATCCGTAGTTAGAGAAAGGATTAAAAATGAATAAATTAAAATGACTAATGAGTCTCTTTCTCTAGGTATGATTATTATTTTTTAAAAAGTAGCCCAATATTATCCCAAAAATTTTTGTTCATCCCAGTTTAAGTGAACAATTTTTTAATTTAATTTCCCGAGCACACACACCATCTATATGGACTTCCACTTATAACCACTGAAACATTTACAGGCATTTGAGATCCCTTCCATTTTCAAAATTCAAGAAAAGTTTTGGCAATTTTTCTTTTGTGTATTTGATTTTAAATATTTTTTTTTTCAAAGTCTAGTTCATTAAAAAAGTTTATAAATTAACAATTCAAAAAATTGTTCACCAAAATATACAAATAGGCATTTTATTTTATCTCATATAAAAAACTTCGAACATAATTTATATAGAAGAAAATGCACAAATTAAACTACAAATTTTGGCGAAAATTTGTTGAGATTCTCAAATTTTTCCACAAAGTATTGATTATTTTTTCAAATTAGCCCTGAAGCATCACTCAGGGCTTAAATGATATAGAATGATGAAATCAGCACAAAATTTGACGTCAGCAAACAAGTATTCTTGATAACCGCAAATCCTTTCATACTCCTTCTATACACCTTTTTATTTTTTTCTCCACATCCTGTAAGAGCAAATTCCACAAAATGCTACTCTTCTCTAGATGTCGTGCTCTCGGGCTGTTGTGCTCTTATTGTTATTAGCAAACGTGCACGTGGGCGATGATGAAATTTTAAAGTTGAATTACATTTTTGAAAATTTTAAACTCCCACAACCAAAAATGTAAGATAAAAAAGTTAAATGAACGTAAAAATTTGTCTAACAATCAATATGGGTATCATGTTCTACATATTTGAATTTTAAATATATTTATTGCAAGTATTTAATTTCAAACATCTCTTTACATGCATTTGTAGGCAGTGTATCAGCAAATATTTGTATGTGTGTAGATGTGTAGGTGTGTTCGGCCAATGTCCCCACCATTTTCTGTACCATATATAGGAATACAGTAGTAATGACCCACTAGAATCACAACGACGTATACATTGCGATTGATTTCTCAGTTTTCAATAAGTAAACAAACTGCACACACATATTGTACGTATGTACATACATACATATTTATAATATAATATCTGCGCTCCCATACAATGTACAATATACTGGAAGTATTTATGGCTATGAGAGCATATGGTATACCTGCGCCAGCAAAATAGCTCTTTACCTCAACTCTTGATGCGGCTTTTGTATCTCTTTTGTATTTCACAACACCGCTAATTGTTTATATTTTTTAGAGAAAGTCATGATGACTTGCTCTATGCCTAGAATATTTTTAGCGGGTATGTAACATTTATACTATTAACGTACATATGTACTTCCAGTAATTTATAACTTCGATATTTATGACTACCAAATCTTTTGTAACCCAATCTAAAAGAGAGATATTTATATAAATACAGTTCATTCTAATTAAAATAATAATTCAACATCAATAAAAAAAGAAACATTTATTCTGCATTGTAAACATTTTTGCTCCATCAATAATATTTCACTAAAATTATTTATGAAATAATAAATGAAATGCAATAAAACGTTCAGCATATACATAGCTAGATGGAAAAATAGATGGTATGCATATACTATATACAGCAGAAACGAAGGGATATTGCTTCCTGTTGTATCCCGCAGCACGCCCCTACTCTTGTTTTCTCAGAACGACTTTCTCTTCCGTAAAGAACGCTAGAAAGTCCTTGGTAGCTACCTCCCTACCATCTCTGTCTGTCTAGTCAAGGTCGCATGTCTACAAAATATATTAACCGTTGTCTCATCATTCTCAAGACATACATACCCGACACACCCAGTCAATGCATATAAAAAGCGCAGGAGATTGTGCTAATAGATTGCTATAATAAAATGCAAGTCTGAAGTGGCTAAAAATATCGATTGATCTTTGGAAACATTTTGAAATTATGGTCTTAGGCGCTTTGTTCTATACAACGCATACATTTTTTTTTATAAATTCGCGTTGATTTTAATATTTCCCTGTGCATGGGTTAAATAAAAAAGTTCCCGACGGAAATTTGTCGATTGATCTTTTAAAACATTTTGAAATGGTGGTCCCAAGCACTGTTTTTTATACAACGCATAAATTTTTTATAAATTCCCGTTGATTTAAAAATTTCCCTGCATGGGTTAAATAAAAAAGTTTCCAACACTAAAATTTCAAAACATTCTCAAAAATCAACGGGAATTTTCAGCATAAGTTAAAACTGGCAATGAATTGATTATAAAACAGCATCCTAAAAGATATTAGCAAAAGTCTGATTAAAAACTTTGAAAATTTATTGATTTTTTATAAATTCTTTACAAAGTTTGAAATTTTGATTTATGTACAGCGTGTAAAATAATAACTATTGCACTAAAACAACTTCGGGTATTTCGACCAAATCACATCACTATATACATATGTATGTACACTTGCGGTCAATAAAAACGACCCACCACTTTGGTAGACTATCTTCAGCTATATAACTGTAAATTTGAAAAAATTTCTACTAGTAGATCTAGTGATTTAGTTTTTCGTATTGCAATTTCTAATTTACGATATTTAACTACTAATTAATTGACATTATATTTGACATTAAGTTTTTGTGCAAAATTGGGGTAAAACTTGAGCATGTTTTAGACCATTATTATTTACAAGGCAAAACAACAATTGAAATTTGGTAAGCCCCTAAAAAGAAATACAGTAAATAACTGATTTCTTTAGCGGAGCGTTCCAAACAAAAAAAAACAGAAGAAAGCGATCTATCAGAAAAAAATCGATAAAAGCTGTATGTGAAAGGATTCCAAGAAATTGTTCCAATTCAGTAAGAAAGCTCAGCAAGAGTTTTAAAATGACTAACCAGTCCACGCATTTGATTAGCAAATAGAACCTGCGAGAACTGTTCCAAATTTGAATCGGGAAAATTTACCCAGTATCATATCAGTAGAAGAATGACTCTATCGAGTGTATTATTGCCTTGAAGAAATTTCTCACAACAATCATTTTCCGTTCGGAGTCGGTCCCTCAATTTAAGTCACAACATCTAAACTATTTTCATTATCGGGAACTTTTTTCAAAACCATTTCGGAACTAGTTCGGAAACATTTCGGGACTGAACGAGCAGGAACGAAAATAGGTACTCACATACATACTTAAAATGTACTCTTATATACATATACAGTGCTGTGCATACGCTAAGCAACTCATCCCAACTTTCAATAAAATGTCAACTGACTCTAAAATAAACAGTCATCAGGTAAACGTTGTAATATTTTTTGATAGCTTAGGTGAAAACAAAAATAATACGTAACAACAAAACTTGTACTTTATTCTTTTATAGTTAAATAAAAAAAAAAAAATTAACTCAATAATAGGCTGTGCATAATCCAAGCAACTGTACTATAATAAATTTGAATATTCTTTTTTAACACTAGATAATGGTTATCTTCCAATGCTTTTGGGTTGTTTGCTTCGGACATTAAGAAGATCATTGCAGTTTAGTTGTCTCAAGGGTTCAATTGTGTTAAAATTAATAAATTTGAATATGCAGCGCGTTCAGTATGATAACAGATTCAAATCTTCCGTTATTTCATTGTACCAGGCTGGAAAATGTCAAGCTCTTATAGCGAAGTCATTAAATATTAATAAATCCATGGTTTCAAGATGGGATATATATACAGGAATTTAAAATTCAATCTTTGTTCCCAAAATGCAGTAATAAATTCATGTTTTATATTCACAAAAGGTGTGAAAACTTCAGCTCATCCGAAGATAGCACTTTCTTTACCTATTTAATACCATAAATACTTACTTACTTACTTAATTGGCGCTATAACCGCTTAAGCGATTTTGGTCGAAATATTTTTAAAGATTACGAAAGTATTCACTAAAAAACTGCTCATCAACGGATCAAAGAAGACGATTGAACTGTTTAAAATGTTATATATTTTGCATCGAATTAGAAGCATACAGTTTTTTGCAAAATGAATAAAAATAAAAAAATATTTTTTCTTCAAAAGTAGTAAATATTTCTTAAGAGCCAATTCATTAACTTCTTTTCGTAGTTGTAGTTTACCTATGCAGTTAGGAATAAAATAGTAATAAATAGTATACTTAGGTATTTACCCACACATACATACATATGTTTGTATAAAAATATGTAGACGGCTAACATTCTAAATGTAATTATTTTTGGTAATTTTAAAGGTCCAAGCGTACCTCAGGCCATTCTTGTCAATATGATTCTTTGGAGGAAATACAATATGTAATTTTTGTCCATTAAGGCTCCACTGCAAGAGATAGCAGAAACATAAGAAAAGATATGTATATTATATATTTAGAATATAATAATTAATGAATTTCCTTACATTGATTTTTGTCTGCTCCATTCCCAAAAGGGTGACATCCACATCGCCCACTGCAGTTGTTGTCATATCATCCTCATAGCCAACCAATAAAACATTCGAATTGGTATCTCCATCGAGTTTACCGATTGGATTCAAATCTATTTCATTTGTATCGTAAGGATATTCCAAAACGATGGCATAAATAGATGAAGTTTTATTACTTGGGTCCAACTTTTGTGTATACCACACATTGGGTGTGATGCTGTCATTTTGATAAATCCAGGGCTTACTACTATAAATAGCCTCACCGTTAATGCTCAACCACCTGCCCATATCACGTAGGCGTTCCTCAAATATTGGCAATATTGTGCCATATTTAGTTGGGCCCACATTGATTAGTGCATTTCCATTACAGCTAACGGTTTTCACAATTTCTTTTAAATAAAATTCATATTCAAAATTAGTACATAAAAATCAAGTGTGTTTATTTTAATTTTTGTTGAACTAACTTACCAGATATAAGTTCTTCGGAGGTCATGAAATCATTGAGTGTAACATCGAAACGTTGACCCCAGCTGCTTTTATCCAAAGTAAAGGCATTTTCCCACTTGTGTGGCTGCAGAATACCAGGGTTATAACGATCTTGACAATTGAAAAAATCGCCATGACGACATGCAGTACCGAAGCCCCAACGATCATTGGTAACTACAGTGTCACGCACAGGGCTATCATTGTATAACCTACGAATTTACACATGTATGTATATATATATATATGTATATACCGAGGTTACTAATAGTTTATATAAAAAAAACAAGACTGCATTGAAATTTACCAAGCAATAAACTCTTCTGACTTCCAATATTTCGCCGGCGCCTCCCAATCACCATCTGACCATAAGATTTCGGGAAGATATTCATTTATTAATTCTGTTTGCTCTGGGCGCATTTTTCTGTTGACATAATTTTGTTCCAAAAATATATGCAATTTATCATTAATATATAGCCGATTAAACCATTCGAAGAGCGAGTAGTATAGACCGAATTTCAGTGAAGTCTCTTTGCGGATTGCGGAGGATAGTTCGCCTGAAATTATCATTAAATATAAAGAATTAAAAAAGTTTGTCACGCTTAAAACAAATTTAGATACTATATTTGAATTCAAAAGATAAAAAAATAGTTTTTTAACAACAGTTTACGTTATACTCTTTTGTTTTTAGTTTTCTTAACCATAACTCAATCAATGTACATATGTACATAAATTTACCTTATTTGGTAATTCTTGGATGGAATGTTCATTCATGAATTTGAGGAAGACGGAAAAGACAAAACTGGTTTCTTAAGTGATCACACATTGGTGCGCGTCATGTTTCTATCGTGGCTTCTACGAAAAACTCACAAAAAAAACGGGAAAAGGGTCTTTATTGTCTTCATCTCGAACAGAAGTCTTAAATGGAGAGTTCAGCTTTCAATAAAAATCCCCAAGGAACTCTTTATATTACTTCCGTTGCTTGAAAAAGTACTTTGCAATTTTTTTTTAAAGAAAACAATAGGCAAGCATTTATTTCTTGAGAGCTGCAAACTGATTTAAGAAAATTTTAAAGAAGAGTATTTCATATTTTTCTGCAAATTTTTTATTTTACTTGAGAGTTTGATACCTAGCTTTTTCAATGGATCTAAACTTATTTGTTTCGAATTTTAAACAGAGTCTGGTAATCACCGGTCACGCCGTTTTAGAAAACGCAATGCTGTTCTGCAGGTGCTCAGGATTTACCATCTGATACTTTGACAGCCCAAAGATAGAGCAAGGTGTTGGGTTAGGGAAGTTTTCAGAGACTTTGGGAGAAGAGAAGTCTTACCACCTGCTTTAATTGCCAGTGTTTTCCAAAAAATCACAAATTATTTAAAGATTTGTTGGCCATTGCCAAAATGATCTCAGCGCTTATTCCGTGGAAATAATAAAAAGTTTTCCAAATTTATTTGCTTAATTTTTGTTATAAACAGATAGAAAAAAAACAGACCTCGAGTTTGCCTTCTCACAGCTGGTTGTATTAATAACATTTAAAGCTACCATTTGACCATCGAAGCTTTAAAAGTAAAGTAAAGAAAAGCAAATCCACCAAGGCGAACAAAGTAGGCTTGTATTGTGCCAGCACCTTAGCTCTCTCGGTCATTTTCAAGATAACCGTCTCGCCGAATTCTCAGATAGCCAGCGGCCATATTGTCTCTGCCATCTTTCACAACTAAATCGAAGATGCCTGATCAATGCAGAACTTCATTGAATTTTGACGCCTGTGCACTTTTAATCAACGCATTGATTGAATGAGCTTGGCATGAAATTTGCAGATTCCCTTTTCCCCATATTGTTGGCATAATAATACGACTGCAAACAATTTTGTGAACTGGCTTTTTTTTTAAATTCAATGCCCCAGTCGTTCAAAAAGGTGTTTAACTTTTCAAACTCATGTATCGTATGCTAATAGCAAGGCAATTGCGATGTGTGAGATCTAGAGTCGTATCAGCATAAACTGAATACATACCGACTTAACAAAAATGTATTATAAAGTTTGATAAAATTCCAAATATCAAGATATAAAAATCAATTGAATTGAAAGTAAGCTGTGATGTAATAAGGAATAGCAAACTCGCATGCGGATATTTTCAAATTATAACAACAATCTGGCTCGATGTTTGCCCGAGTTGCTCCTACAATTTGTGATGTGTGTCTTGATGTTGGAGTATTAATGAGGCGTCTGGAGTTTTACGTAAACTGCTAACATTAACTCCGAAATACGTGCAATTTCTATGAGGCACTTTTTCGTTGCAGAAATGCACTGAACACTTTGACATTGCCTGCAAAAATATCGCTATAGATTTGAACGAGAACACTTCGGATGATAATATGCACTGTTGCATATTCGGCTGGAGTGGGCATCACTTAAAAGCAAACTTTATGAGTAAATTAATGTACTATAAATAAATTAAATATTTCAATCTTTCAACTGGACAATTTACTAGTAACTTTACAGTACACCTTTTTCTTATGAACAATGTAATCCTAACTAACTGTCTAGTGATTCTTAACCCTAAAGCCACTAACAACGTCTACAGACGGTCATCACTTAAATTAAGATATATGGAAGCTTTTCGTCTTCGGGACTTTACTTTTCAAAACTATTTATCTTCTATGAAATATGCTTCCAAATAAAGCATTTTTGGTTATTATTTTGACAGATATAGCCACATATTTCTTTCAAAAGCTTTGGGGAAATTGACCCAAAAATTATTTCTGAGATTAGTGCAATTTACAATTAAAAAAAAATATTTTCTAACGACCCAATTGGATCGAGATATTTTCTAGTAAATTGGTTTAACTTGTATTTTGATAATTTGCTATATAAATTTCTGATATTTTGTATATTGTAATAGTGGAGTGAAAAAAAGTTTCCCAAACGTTATCTCACATTCTTACATTTTTATTTGATTATCTTACATTTATTGTAATACTTTCAGGGTTTCTGTTGCAAAATAAATAAAAACTTGAACAGTCAGAAAAAAGTCCATCTCCCTGCAATGAGTGATTCCGAAATTGAAGTTTTAAGTTGAAGTAGATTAAGAATTCGAAGATTCTTATGACAGCATCAAAGATCGATGAACTGCAAAAGAGCTCTGCGCTTCAATTGAAAAAATATATGTTGGCCGTCCATTGGTTGCTACCAGTAATATGATTGGAAAAAAAATCAATTCATTCTGCGCCAAGTGCCAGATTTGACAAAATAATGGCCCGTACACATAGGACTTTTGCTTTGCTTTGCTTCAGAGTTTCGCTTTGACAGATAAGTTCAATACATGATGTTATATGAGTCCTGCTAAATACAAAGCGAGAAAAGTAAAGCAAAGCAAAGCGAAGCAAAATTATGGGCAACTCTCAACTTTTGTACGCTTTGGCAATCAGCTGTTATCATTTCCATTTGATTTTTAGTTTGGCATGCGTATACACACTACAGACACTCGCGAATTTCACACATTAGTAGCATAACTACTACTACTTCCATCATATCAGTAAAATTCATTTTTTTATTCTATCTTTAAACAAAACACTCTGAACAAACACAAATCGCAACTCATAACAAACTACTAACGCAGAAACTGTCAAAGCGTTCTATGTAGCTGACCTTCTACGCCTCACGCTTTGTTGTTAAAGTTCGAACTGTCAAGCAAAGCGAGAAAAGTTCTATGTAAACGGCCCATAAGTCCTTTTCCTGAATAGGGAATGGAAAAAATCGTGCAAATTGTGCAAAAAATCTGAAATTCACCCATTTCGTACGAAATGCAAAACTAATTTGTGTTTTCCCAAAGCAAAAAACCGCTTTACTGAATATCATGAAGAAAATAGAGTTATGATAGAATAGAATTTACATATTTTTCTTAATTAATTAAATTCTTAATTTGAATAAGAACAAGTTTTTGTGCATGTTTTGAAATTTTTCAGCTAACCCCCTATAGCCGGCAACCCAAAACTTTCATAACAAAATATGAAATATTTCTATTTCAGCGGTTTAGGGGTTACTTTTTTTTGTGCAATTACTCGCATTTGCGTATCTAATTAAAAACTTACGAATAATATCTCGCTTTGGTCCAATATCCATGGAATTCCAACTGAAAGACGCTGTAGATGGCCAGAGCGTGTAACCATCATGATGCTTACTGGTTAAAACAACATATCTAAAATGAGGGAATTATCGTACTCTGAATAAAAATTATAATTTTATAATATTTATAAATTATAATATTAAAAACTATAAAAACCTAAGTTTTGGTTCTATTGAAAATGGCATTTAGAAAACTTAAATGATTTGTTTTTATTTATATGAGAGGGTTAATATATAAAAGAAATATTACTCAAATTTTACTCACTTCGCTCCACTGTCGCGAAAGAGAAGTGCCCACTTAGTTGCGTTAAATAATTCAGCGGTAAATTCGTGAGCGAACTCTTGATAAGAGAAGTTTGGCTTGTAGTTGCTTTTCATAAAGTTCATATAATTTGGATATCGTAAATCTGAAAAAATTAACAATTTAAAAGATGTACTAAATATATGCAAAATCACAAACACTCACTTAGCCAATCCTGCCAAAACCATTCGGAACCAAAACTTGGCACTGAATATACGCCCCAATGTATGAAAATACCAATTTTCGCCTCATCATACCATCGCGGCAATGGACGCTGATCGAGACTAGCCCAGTTCGGTTCATAACGTTTCAATGCTGTTGATGTTTCATTGATAACCATCAGATAAATCAGAATTACACCAAGTAGCCGGGGAATCATTGCTTACGTAGTGATAATAGAAAAACAATAGTAAATGGAATTGATAATAGTAATACACTGAACAGCAGATAACCACTCAACATAAACAACCCAGGAGTAGCGCGATAAACAAAGGCTGCGATGCGAGAACGAAATCTAGACACCTACTTGTTGGAAGTTCAGTTTGACACTGAGAGCGTTTTAGAGCTTTATTAGTTAGCGATTGATATGCGGCATGAAAAGTATGTATTTATAAGTATACATTAGGGTACATCACTCCCGATATAAAACAAAAATCGGTATGGTTTTCTCATCGGAATTATAAATTGTATTATATTTTAAGACTTCCACGACTTACGTGACCATCTTATGTACAATAAAAATATTTTGTTTTTTTTCAAAAACATGACTTCTGTTGATAGAACAGATCAAGCTTCAAAGGTCTGCATAAAAATGTTTAAACATTTTCTAACAGAATCATAACAACACATTTTGCTGACACCTGTTTTTGACCTTCTTTGGAAGGTTTAAGATAAACTTGAATAACTCCACTAAAACCCATCGATTCAAGCATTGCAATTTGGGGTTCGTTCGAAAAAAAAGTTATGTATATGAAAACTTTTCGAGAAAATCAATCAAGAAGTGTATTTTGGGATCCGTACATTTTGTATTCAAAATTTTTAAATTTTATAGAAATTCGAGTTTGTTTTTTTTTCAATTTTATATTCCAAAATGTTTTGAAACTCAAGAATTAAAAAAAATGCTCGAAATCCGTCAATTTATCGTATATTTAAAAGAAGGTACATTTTCCTTCCAAAATCGATATCTCGAAAACGGCTAAACAAAAAAAATATAAAAAACATCAGAGCGGTCTCTCTCATAAAAAAATTCGATTCCCAATATACTTGCAAAACAGGAAATTTTAAAAGCGGGATAGCTCGCTCCTCTTCGTGTCCGACGAAGAGCGATCCTCGAATGTTAAAGGCACTTGGTTATCACACTTCGTCGGATTGGACGAAAAATCACTACCGACTAGAGCTTGCTCATACCATCATCGAAGTTACAGGTCTTCAGGTGCCCTCCCACTTCGTTCGTTTATGGGGTTTTACCAGTTGCCGAATCTCCAAGTTGAGATCCTTCAAACCAGGATCCCCAGAATCGACCAGGCGTAGGTCGTCACGCTCGTTTGCTAAAACTGCTGCTTCGGCGGGAAATTAGAACGGTTTTTCGCAATGCGTCCGCCGGTTATGAAGCGAGCTGTAGCTCCTGTGATAACCTTACGAAATTACATCCTTAGGAATGGTAAGAGCGGATAAGTTGCTCTCAGTGAATTCCGCGCAGCCGTCACAAACAGCTTTCTTCAAGTTAACTGATTTGTCTGATCCCGAGTTAGCAGGGGTTTCCTGGTTATGCCGTTAATCAGACCATCATTAACGAAGGTGATGTCTGGCAAGCTACTGAAATTACCCACTATTCGGGGGACATCTTCATTTTTGTTGCAGAATGTAATATCGTATATCTGCTACACCAAATTCGTTTCCTCTACGATCATTTGATAGGCTTGAGTGCCAAAAGACGGGGTGCGCATGGAAGTCACCAGTTTTTTGAGTAGTCCACCAAAGTCAGGATGATATCCTGTCAGACAGCAGGTGACAAGGGGTGTATGTGAATATGTTCGTGACATTCTACGTTGCTGTCCCTGCGATCAATGTCTTATTCTCTAAGAGTTGTGTATGATGAATTCTAAGCCTCCACCGTTGCACCGTTAGGCAATGGCTTCTTATGGGTATTGGGAGATAGTTGCGTTAAACATTTATTGCATAATATTACAATAATGGTGCGAAACGAAAAATGTCTATATGAAAATGTTTGAGGAGGTTTGCCACATATTTAAAAAGTTCAATTCAATTTAGATAATAAGTGAATTTAAATGCTACTATTTTTATTGATGACAAACAAAAAATGTTTAAGATTTTATTGAAACTTTTTTTTGTTGGCTAGTGCTGCCACCTATTTAAAACCTTAAATACAAACTAATTAATAAGTTAAATGAAATCCGGGCGCACCGTGTTCTTCACACGGACATCTCTACAATCCTATGACAGTCGGGTCTACGCACTGGAACGACCCCGATTTATATCCATCCAAGAACTGCCATTTCAGCAACATACCCCAAAAGTTTGTGGGGAATGTTTAATGCTGTTAGAGAAACAACAACAACAATTGTTAATCAAGTTTTTGCAAATTTTATTTGGTTTCTTAGAAATATGAATGCTTATGATCAAAATATTTATGTATGTATGTATATGTGTTGTATGTGACAAAATCATTGAATCCGTCTTGAAATAAATTATTAATTACGATTGATTTTTTGTATTTTAAAAGTAGACTCTTAAAGTATATTTTTACCTTTTCAATTATTAACAAAAAATCATATTCGCATCAAACGTATTAGAAAATATTTCCCTGGCATAATGCAATTTAACGTGAATATGTTTATGTGTGTATGTTTATAGTATATCGATAATGTATAACATAAAATGTGAAATATCTTATTACAATCAATCAACAAGTTAACATAATTAAAAAAAAAAAGCTGTGTATGGAGAACTCTGAGAATTCCTGTTGTAGCTATGGCATTAACGAAAACTGAATATGTGATCCAAATATATTTGGCAGCTTAGCTTGTGTTGTATTTTGAAATTTATGTATGTATGTACTTCTATTGCATATTTATGTAGTAAGTATGTTTGTAGTCTATGGCATTTAGTCTATTGCTTAGGATTTCTGTGTGAGTGTAGTTGTTTCATTGTTGATGCGGAACTGTTGTGAAGTTTACTTTGTAAATACTATTATAATAATATATGTATGTATGTAGTTGAAATTAAGTAGCCTTATGTTTATGTAGTCTGCAAATTTCCTTTTCAATTAGTTTAGTTAACATCTGTGTGCAACTGCTGGAGAAGATTAATTTTAAATGTACTGTATGTGTAAATGGATTTGCTTAATGTAAATTCATAATAATGCAAACTAATGCTACGATTTAATTTCTTGGCAGTATAAAAGCCTTAATTAATATTTACTGAAAGCATTTCGCAGCCTTCTCCTATACATATGTAAGTGTTTCTTTAAGCTTCTTCAAATTGAAGTTATAAGTTTTAAACTTATATGCAAGTATCTATGTTTTATGTGTATTTAGAATGATCTTTGGTTGCACGCGACATAATTCTAAGGCAAAACCGCCAATTGCTTGCATTCAACATTGATACTCCTCTTATCGTTTTCAATACTCGTAGCAATTTTTAATTTTTGGTGTTATTTCTATATATTTCCCATGTCTTTTTATGATATTGAAATATTTGAAGCTCGCTATTTAAACTACGGCTTCAAATAAATGAAACGTCAGTGATCCTGTGGAGGTGTACGAAATTCCGAAATCCAATCGGTGACGCAGATACGAAAGATTTCGGTTTTGGTCAATATCCAATCACGATATTGTTGAGGAATGAGCTCCACCAATCTATCGGCAATCTCTGGATTCTTGAACATAACTAAATATATAATTAAAACATCTATAGCCAGTAGCAGACAGAATGTGGAAACTGTCGTTAGTGCTGTGCTAGATTTCTTGACGGACTTTTTATTCGATCCATTGGCATTCTTTCTTAACTTATTGGCTCTATTGCTAACATTTATCGGTGCAATATTTACTTCATTGCTTAGATCATTGTTAGCGGCTGTTAATTTTTTTGACTTTGATTTAGCTTTCTTAGCGGATGATTTTTTTGATTTTTGATTTTCCAGTTGTTTCTCTTCGGCGTTGATCTCTTGGGCAATAATAGCAGCGTTGGTTAGCACCTCCAGCTTATATTGCTCCTTAGCCTTTTCAGCTTCAGCTTGCATACGTGCCAAAAATTTTACCTGAAAAATATGTGAAGTAAAAAAAATGTACCATGGACTTAACCAAAAACTAACTGTGTTCTTGGCTGATTCATTGCATTCTTTTGTAGTGAGGCAAAAGCCAACTACTTTTGCAAGCGCTGGTGTTAACGGATTGCCTTTTAAATCCAGATAGCGTAAGTTTATTAAATTTCCAAAACTTAATGGAAGATGCTCCAGTTTATTGTCATACAAGTCCAAATGACGCAAATTGCGAAGTAATCCGAATTCTTCTGGTAAATAACGTATTTGATTTTTACTTAAGTCGACCTTGACGAGGCGTGTGAGCGTAACGAAGCTTTTCTGAAATGAAATCAGTTTTAATAAAAAATAAAACGAATGTAAGTGAAAGGGAATATAAAAATGAAGTTAATAGTTTTTTAGGGTTTACAAAGTAGCAGCACTTTGAAGTTAAATATATAAAAATAAGTGCACATTCCGTTGCTAATTATAAAAACACCACATACGACCAATTTTCTTTAATTCAGTTTACTATTGTTTAATTTCCGCTAATTTTTTATTAAAATACAGTTAATTCTCTAGCAAAAACCATATAGCATAATGCATAGTCGAAAATTTTGTAAATATTTTTTAAGTTTGTAGTTTGAAAATTTGTTAAGTTAATATAAATTTGCATACACTTTTTTTTAGGGAATGATGTTAATTGAAAATTAGCGGAAATTAAATAAAAGTAAATTACAGAAAATGTTTAATATCTGGTGCGTTTATAATTTGCAAGGAATTATATGAAAATCTGCATACGACTGAGCTTAAAATTAAAAGTTTGAAACTTAAAATATAGCAAATTAACATACATCCAATGAGGTGATACAGTTACTCGACAAGTCCAACACAGTAACCCGCTTAAAAGAAGCCTGAAAAAAGAGAAAAAGTGAGAAAGTTACTTCTTTATTCAACACAAAAGCGACCTAACATTTAAGTTGCAAGTAGAATAAAAAATGTGGCACATTTGCACTTAACATGGGCACAAACAACTGGTGCGCCAGTACCAAAACTCGCTTTGAAAGCACCCCTAAATTGAATGGAAAAACGGCTTACTGCAAAGAGCAGGTACAAGGGTGAGTCTATCAACTCGATGTATACCCAGCTATTTATGTATGCATATGATAACATATGTATGTATACAAAATTCATATGTACATGTATAATTGAAGGTTTGGGGCTATGAAAGTGAAATTTTCAAGTATTTCATAGATTTTTCCACTACTTTCTCATAAACACAACGGTAATCTGGTATGGTACTTAAATAAAGGTGCGCATTTCTAAAACAAATCGCAAACCATTACATCCAATTACTTACTATTTCTCGCACTGGAATCTCATTAATCCCACTCAAACTCAAATCGCAAACGTTGTCATCCACTCGCTCCTTAACATTTACTTTCACTTTCTCGACTTTCGGCATTTTGATTTGTTAATTTAAGCTGAATTTAATAAACTATTAAGCTTCTCAAGCTACTTTTTCCACTGTCCAATAAAGAGATTGATTTCCCAAATGTTTTATCTTTCATTAATTTCTGGGCATGGTTTTATGAGCCAGAGCTAATGAAGTTTAAGGTCAAGGACTGGTGTTGTGGCTGACTTGCAAAATGTATGTATGTGTGTAAGTATGTATGCAATGTTTGTATACAGTTTGACTGCGTCGTGCATACAACGTAGCTATGTTTAGTTGAAATACAAAGTTACTTTTTACATTATAGAACACTTTCTGCACACTAACGGTTTTCTCATTTGCGCACTCTCACCCTCTCACGCGGCAAATAAGCATCAACTTTATTAACATGATTCGACTATACCAGGTTATAGCGATCGTACAAAAACAACATTTACCGTTGGTAAATGAATTACCTTGCGTCAAATTCAGCGATAATGGAAGAAAAAATGAAGAACACAAAAAACAATATGGAAATCATAAAGGGCAATAAACAAAACACAAAGTAAAAGCGATGATAATTTGACACAAGGTGTTACGCCTTGCTCTATTAGTGATGCTGAAATTTACTCCTCTGCTGCGCTAGTACTACCGTAGTAGAAAATTTTCGAACACAATGCTTAGTTTAAAAAAATACTCCTATAATATGAAATAAATTAATTGCAAATGACATTTCGGAAGTTACCCGGTTTATGACAATAGCAAGACGGCAGTTCAAATTGTGGCGTTGCCAAATTGGAAAGCTTTTCAAAATTATTATTAAAGTCTGTCTTTGCAATCGGTACCGCATACATTTTTCAGAGTACCGAATTTAAAGGTAGTGATATACTTAAGCGGATGCCACATAAAATTTATTGGCTTGCGTGATATTTGTAGCTTTGTCAGAAAGTCGAAAAAACGCAAAAGAAATGTCACAACAAACGCTAAGAAAAAACTCATTTAGTATTATTGAGAAAGGTTTAAAACTACAAACTGAGCTCTTACTTTGTGTATTTGTAGATAATTGAAGTGTGAGAGTTAGTGTACTTTCGGCCTCACATTGCCGTAGGCGTTGCATATGTTGGAAACTTTGTAGAATTGTATGTATTAAACTTAGCGTAGCTTTTATGCATACTAAAATTTAGTCCTTGCATTTTCCATTGAGTTATTATACCTTTTTTTTTATAGTTATGAGCTACGAACAAAGACGTTAACTGAACCCCAGTAATATATTTGAATTTTTGTAATTGTAAGTATCAAATATTTTTTTCGAGTTTCGAATTAGCTGTTTATTAAAAAAAATCATACTGCTCGTAACGTAAATTGTACGAAAAAGCCATCATGATTAATAAACAGTCGTTTTAAAATTCAAACAGCGGAAATGAAAACTATAGCGAGTTTATGAACAGCCCCAATGCATAAATATAATATAATTACAACCCTGCAAGAAGCCTGACCTATAACTGTCGGCGGAATTAATGCTAAAATTACTTTAAACTAGCTTATTTGCATTTATGAAAATAAATTCAATTCAATTGTCCATTATGCCTTGGTTTTTTCTATCGAAAAGGAGTCATCGATTGTACATACACATCGCTGATCTAGATATCTATGTTTTTGATGCATCGATATATTTCTTATATACATATGCGATGTAAACAAATAAATTCGTGTTTTCGTGCACAGCTCTTTAATGTCGTATTTATATATTTCCAAAGATATAAAGCAATCCAGCTTGCTCCAAGAAGTTCGCACTGGAATTCTTTCATTCGTTTAATGTAAAACTCACCACTTTCGCACCCGAAACCAACTCAATTGAAGAGGGTCATTCAAAAATACTGGAACAAAATTTTTAACCTACGCATAAAAGAAGCATTCAAGAAGGACATAAAATGTTTATGCTTTTCGACGGACCATTTGTTGAATTAGAGGAAGAATTGCGGCTTACCCGCAGACGTTTGAGAGATAGCAACAACGTCTTCGACTTGTCGAAAAAGGAGTATGTTTATTTAAAATTTACTTGTGCAAAATATTCAATTTAATTTTCGATCAAAAGCTTCATTAAAGAATTCAGGGTCAGCAAGGAAGTTTTTAAAAATATTTTGGACGAAATTGGGCCCAGAATGCTGAAACGACATCGATGTACAGCCATTCCAGAAATGACAAAATTAGCTTGTTTCATGCGGCTACTTGCTGGAAATTATCAAAAAAATATTGGCAAAAACCGAACTACTTGTGTTTCACAAGCAAGGACTTCACAAATCGTTTCCGAATGTTTGGATATCTTTGAAGAGTCTTTTTGCCGGAAATGGATAAATTTAGGAATGACAAAGGAAGAGGAAAATAAGTGTAAAGAAGAATTTTACAGGGAAACCAATATACCAGGTGTTGTGGGATGCGTTGATTGCACATACATTGCAATACAGTGTCCTCGAACAAAATCAAAGTATTTATACCAAAACAAAAATGGAATTTATAGCATAAATACGCTTATCGTAAGTATTTGAATGATACTTTGGATTTTAAATAACGGCTATCTTTATACCATAGATTTGCGACACCAACTTGGTCGTCCGATATGTGGATGCCAGACACCCTGGCGAAAATGATGATTATTTCATTTGGGAAAGAAGCGCCGCTAATGAATATTTCAAATCAATGTATGATTCTGGGAAGAGAAACTACTGGTTGATAGGTAAATGAATTATGATAAAAACGAAATAAATTTACTATATTTCAAGATCATATGGTAGGTGATTCCAATTTTCCGCTCCATCCGTATTTGATGACACCATATCAAAAGCCAGTTAAAACCTGTGAGCTTACTTATAATGAAACGCTACTAAAAGCGCAACAAATTATAATAAAATGTTTTTACGCTATAAAAAGTAGATTTCGTTGTATATCGGGTACCCAAGAATTGCACTACTCGCCGGAAAAAACAACAAAATTAATAAACACTTGCTGTGCTATTCATAATGCTTGTATATTCTACAAGGATGACTTGTTGCTAAACGAATTGAAGTATCTAGATTTTCTAGAACCAACACTTGATGACAATCCAGAGTGTGGCCACACAATGGAAGCATCAGATGAATCCATCAAAGTTAGAGAACGATTGTCGAAGTCTATTAGACGGCATACTGAAGAGTGAAGACAATAGAAATAATCTAAAGTGATATTAGAAAATTTATTTTATATATGTACATGAGTATGTTCATACACACAAATGTTTTCAATTTAATCATTATTTATAAAAAAAAAATTAAAAGTACTTTGTAAAAAAAAAAATGTTATACATTTTATTATATTATTATATGACCACAATTTTGTACAACCTATAACTCCGCCATTCTTTCCAATGCAGCTGCTTGACGCTGAATAGCAAGCGTTTGCTTCTCCATTAAGGCCAATTGTTGCTCCATCAGCTCTTCTTGTCTTTCTACAGCGTTTGTTAATTTTTCCAAACATAAACTTTGTCTGTCCATTACTTCAATCATATCTTGAGTTATTTTCATATATTTCGTTTGGTTTTGTAATTGGCGTCGAAATAGATTATTTGTGTGAATTTCTGGCCTTCTCTTTCGATCTCTCGGTGGACAGATGGGAGGTGGAGGTGGAGTGGGAGGCGGAGATGCACGAGTTTTAATCGAAGATATTGCTTTTAACGGCGGAGGACCGGCATCGTTGAGAGGATCTCTATCGATTGTTCTTACGGTGACCGTTGAGAAGCCAGGTACAAGAGGTACGCCAAATGTTTCCCCTCTCGGTTTTACTGCGTCAACAAGTTGAAGAACTCTGCCTAATGTTGCTTCTATATCTGATAAAATATTTTGAGAGAATCCAGCAGCTTCATTTTCTGCGAGTTTTTTCTTCACCCTTAATCTGAAGTCCCAAAAAACCTAATGTTGAAAATTTCTTTGTAAGGCAATGCATCTAATAAGAAATTAAAAAATATGTATCAACCTTTTTCCATTCTTGTACAGTTCTGTCGGGTGGTCCTTTAGCATTTAATTTATTTCCAATTTCTTCCCATTTACTATCCGTTTGAGCTCTATAAGCTCCAAGTATCGGCGTCCTTTTAACTAATTCAGGGTGCTTTTCAATCTCGAGCACTAATGTAGTGAATTGTTCGATATTTGTTGTTTTGGTACTAAATAATAGAATTTATGAGTAGGTTGAGATTATGTGCAATACACTTTTTACCTCTTTCCTTCCATTTCTTTTAACTATTTTAATTTTGACTGCAATTACCGTTTGTTATTGTCCCTATTGTATTAAATGAAATCGAGATATGTAATTCGGTCGTACGTTATACGTTGTTGGCGTAAGTAACGTAAACAAAGATGCTGCCACATTAAGTTTTTGGCTTACGTTATGCATATTTATTGAGGGTAAAAAGGTAACCCTGTTATTTTTGATAGCGCTTCCCCACTCCTGCCAGATCGAACTATAGAATTAACAAATACGCGTATTAAAGATAGCAGATTACTAAGAAGATGCATGGCATTACATTTCTTGTGGCGATAGTTCTGGTTTGGTGAAATAAAAAAATATTTTCTGTTAAAGGATCGGAGGGAGCGATGCAACTTCCTTGTTTTCTTCAAAGAACGTATGTTATAAAGAAGTTGCATATCGTTTCGTTTCCTGTGGCCCAGAACTCTCGTCCAATCTGGAACTAAACAAATTCCAATATCAAATGGCAAAAGTCAAATAGTTCTGGTATATTGATTTGGACGAGATTTTCTGTTAGAGGGACGGTGGGATGGGATGTAACTTCTTTGTAATCTAAGTTTTCACTTTAAAAAAATGAAATGGCGGTGCAATGCCAAAAGTCGATGTTTTTCCGACACCCCTACTTAAGAGCTGTCTCGTGATAGATATTTATCGTAATCCATATTGATTTCCATCATTTAATAATGGGTCGAAATAGACCCTAGACCTAACGGTAAATTAAGGCTTTTGTATCTAAAAAAAAAAAAAAAAGAATTCTAAGGCATCTTCTTCAATTAACACCCATCCGCTCAACTCCAATTAACCATCGTCATCTAATCATCAAAGAATAATTCAAACACTTTCCAAATATGAAAAAATTATCTTTATTAAACCTTGTCCTACATTTCCATAGAACATTTTGTGTCAACTTTAGTAAAATTGAATAGTTTAATCTTCTTCCTCCTCAGCAGCACCACCACTGCCTCCTTGGTTCTTCTTCATGTTCTTCCTCTTCACGCGACCTGGGCGGCCACCACCGAAGGGCGATTTCAATGAGAAATCAATGTGCTTCTGCGAGTCTAAACGCACCACAAACGATGGAATGTTTACCACTTGTCTGCGAACGCTGCATAGATAAAGGAAAAAAATACATTTGTTAGTTATCGTTTAAAGAGTAAAGTATCAAAAATGCTGAAAAGTAAAATAGTTCAGTAGCAAAACTTACGCTGGGGCAGTTTGAGCAATTCTTTAAAAGAAATCAAACTAATTTTAAAGACGTTGAGTGCCGGTACAGTCTGAGCTGTTCGACACCCAAGTGGTCTTACTGAACATAATTTTCTTTAAAATTCTCAAGAGTCCATTGACCAAGACAATGATTTATTGTCGATGATATTTACCGAATGTGTCTCTGGCGGATAAGCACACGAGCATGATGGATTGACTTAGCCAATCCTAATTTGAAGACCTGTGTTTGCAAGCGACGCTCCAAGAAATCCTCAATTTTCAAACCCAAAACGTAATCGAGCTTCATGCGTGATTCATCCAATACGCCAATACGTACCAAACGACGCAACAAAGCATTACCTATAAAGGGGTAAAAAAAAAGAAAAAACTATTTAGAAAATATATCCATGAAAGCACTTTGCATAAATTATAAAGATCTTCAGTTTAGTGTCGTTTTTATCGTCAAAGCTAATTTCAGACAAGAAGTGTCAGAATATTTCATTTATTTATCATCAGTATATCATCTAGTTACTTTCTAATATTTAAAAGCTTACCTTGGAACAATCTCTTTTCGTCCTTCTCATCCAAAGTTAGCAACTCACGAGCAGCTTTACGGATTTTGGCCAAAGCGTATTTGACACGCCATACTTCACGCTTGTTACGCAGACCATATTCACCGATGATTTTTAACTCCTGATCCAAACGCGCCTTTTCATAAGGACGACGTGGTGTCACATAAGTCTTCGAGAAGACAGACGGTATGCGCCCGTTGACCATTTTTCACTTTAAAAGCCTGCTAGAATAGAATTAACCAGGTTAGTTACAAAATCGCCAAGTATGCTAACCATCTGTATGGCTATTTAGAAATTTGTTTATTTAGCAACGAACTAAAATGTCCAAGTTTATTAATTGTGAATATTTCCGAAATAATATCCAAATTAATGATTTATTATTTAAATTGAAAATTGATGCAAAATTTCTACACACACCTGGCTCAACAATCGCAAAACGAAAGAAAGAAACGGAATTGATGTAGCTGTCAATTCGACACTGTGGGATGGAATATGAGAAGTTTGTGGATCGTAAATATTGGTAATAGAATATATTTACTTTCACGGTAGTAGAATTAGTGCTTTGTAAAGAGTCTGTCCCACGTTCAATATATACTGACAATATGCACAGTGTATTGAATTTACCCTGCAAAAACTCGATAACCGAATCTCTAACCAATATGCAAAGTTACTCAATTCTAAGAAATATAAACACAATAAATATAAAAATTTTCGCAATAAACAATCACACACACAAAGCGAGTACACATAAGGTGAAGTTGATCAAGCAGCTGATTGAATTCGGTTGGTGAACATTAAGTCAAAATGATGTGTTTGTTGTAAATCATAATGTGCGGTGAAGAGACATATCTCGTTATTTGTAAGGAAGTATACAGAAGAAAGAGAAGTGAATAACTTCCAACAAAGAACGTAGATCGTACCAGAACAAATTTGATTTTTGCGGATAGCTATAGGAATGTGATTAGATCCAATTGGTTTCTGGTGTGGTGAAATCGGACGAAAATTCTTGCCACAGGAAATCCCATGTCGTACATAGTTGTATTCACAGTAAAAATCAAGAATTATTCTGCGAGATATTGGGTGCTCTTCGGAATGGTTCCTACATATCATTTTATGCTAGTGACAGATCCCATTTTATTTTTAGCCTTTTAAAAATGCATACCCGATTGTTTTTTAAATTCGAATTAAAATGTTTCAAGTTTTTATGAAAACTTTTTCGAATTTGCTGAATTTTTGCGAATTGTTCAACAATGTTTGAAATTTGTAGTTATTTATAGAGAATGCGCTATATTTAGATAAAAATGTACGAAAAAGTTGGAAATATAAATAAACTTTTAGACCATTTTTTTGGTTCCTAATAATTTTTTTACGAATTCTATCAAAGTTTTTTTTATTCTAAATACTTATTCTTGTTTGTTCTTCTTTGCCAACTCGCTGGGTTGTCTTGTTTACACAAACAAAATAGATGAGCAATACTGTGCGAATTCAGATTCTGACATTTCACATGCAAAATTACACAAACAAAATACACAACGGCTTCGCCTTGGGTTTCTTGCCCTCTCCTTTTATGGATCCACCTTGTTACACACATTTTAAAAAAATTTAGACCTCTAACGGGTTAAAAACCAAAATGATAGTAAAGAAACTTCAAATGTGCGTACGCAAACTACGATTCAAGGTGAATTCGTATAAGGTGAAGTTGATGAAACAGATGATTGAATTCGCTTGGTGAACGTTAGGTCAAATGGCGTGCTTTTTTTGTAAATCATACTGTCATCGTACGTATATTTTGTTAATGTAAATTTTTGTTTTTCTTATAACATCACCTGATATGAATTCGCCTTGCTATGATCCATTTACTTTGATTCTATCTGATTGTCAGATGAAAATAGAAAGCAAGGCGAATTCATATAAGGAGGTGTTGTGAAAGCAGTTGAGTGAATTCGCTTGCTGGACTGAATGTCAAAACTAAGTGTTTGAAGTGTTTGTAAGTGTTTGGTATGAATTCGCCTTGATAGAAACATTTCTATTTCGTATGTACAGAAGCCAATTTCATTTCTGTTGTCACGATATTTTTGTTTTCCCATATGTAAAGAGTGACATCTACACAGGCAAATACATATCCCAAATGATACTCTAGTATTCAAGGATCGATCTGAAAAATGAAAGTACAAACTCTTAAGTGTGCAGTGGCTCCGGAATTCATACAAATTCCTAATAACCAAACCAAGTACAGACTTAGCCTTAGATATCTTAAAGTCAATACGCCTAGAAAAGTATATTTTCTAGGTAAATATGATCTCCATATCATTCTTTTCATAAATTTTTGTAAGTGTAGCGATGACAGTCAATTGCTACCTTACACCTTTTAAAAGACGTAAACTGACTTTTTCCAACATTGAGAGGTAAATGTCGGCATCTCGCTACAAAGAGTAATGGAGCGAAATTTTGAAAACGGCAACTACATATGTCATGTGTTTGATTGGTATGTTTCATTAATTCATTGAAAATGACTAAATAAAATAATTAAATTTAAAACTACTCCATTTCCATCACCATCTAGAGTGGATTCTGGATATCCCTCGGAGTCTTTGTTGAGGACTTCTCTATCGAATCAACGGAAGGAGAGTCCGAAATTCTGCTACAATGAGCCATGGTACAAAGTTCGCAACCCAATCGGGAGACTTTTTAGTATCCATAAAGGAACTTGGCTTTTAGGAACAGCCAATGTATAAAAGCAATCATAGGTACTCGTAATTTTAAATAAACAAATATTTTCTTTCAGTTTTATCAAATATAATAAAAACGAAAGACGGGATATCATTGATTTGTGGTTCAAGATATTTATCTTCACCGGCGACGTTTTTTCTTTCACCATTTAGCAAAGAGGAACGTTGTTCCCTCCACAAAGTAAAAGCCCGTTCACATAGGACTTTTGCTTTGCTTTGCTTCAGAGTTTCGCTATGACAGATAAGTTCAATACATGATGTTATATGAGTCTTGCTAAATACAAGGCGATAAAAGTAAAGCAAAGCAAAGCGAAGCAAAATCATGGGCAACTCTCAACTTTTGTACGCTTTGGCAATCAGCTGTTATCATTTCCATTTTATTTTTATTTTGCCTGCGTATACACACTACAGACACTCGCGAATTTCAAACATTGGTAGCATAACTACTACTACTTCCATCATATCAGTAAAATTCATTTTTTTATTCTATCTTTAAACAAAACACTCTGAACAAACACAAATCGCAACTCATAACAAACTACTAACGCAGAAACTGTCAAAGCGTTCTATGTAGCTGACCTTCTACGCCTCACGCTTTGTTGTTAAAGTTCGAACTGCCAAGCAAAGCGAGGAAAGTTCTATGTAAACGGCCCATAAAAGAGTTCTCACAAGAATAGTAATAACAATTTTTCAAATGAACATATGTACATAGGGTCAAAATGTTAAGTATGTATGTGAGCACTTACGGCCACCGTTGATGATCTGGTCATCGATAGTTTCGACTGCTTTTATTAAGACTATCGATATTTCGTCCATAGTGTGAATAGAGTTGACATCACTTTTTCCGATTAACCTTTTTTGTAATTTTTTGGGATATTTTACTTTCATTAATAAAAAATAATAACTCGTATACTCGTACTCACTTTTCAATATGAGGAAGTGATATTTCTGACATGTGAGACGAAATAACCACATGTTACCACTTTCGCGGTTTGTGTTTTTCACAACGACAAAACTTTTTATCGTTAAGGGAAACTCTACATTAAAATCATTCGGGGGTGGATTAGATCAACCTGCAACATTGGAGTTGGTGCCTTCCAGTAACAAGTGATTAGCAAGCTAAATTTAAAGATTTCTAAATTTTCAAATCTCAATCAATACTTACATATATACTGATGCTGATATTCTCCCGAACCTTTACCTTTTTTAATCTAAAAGCAGTTTTTGCTCTTTGCATCCCTTTTTCTGTAATAGAAAAATGCCTAAAATGCCTAATCTCAAAAATATAAAACAATATGTACAATGGAAAAAAAAATTGGTTTTGCTTTACTATCGATATGGGCTGAGAATAATCAACAGCAGCCAAAACTATCGACACTATCGATAATGTCTGCATTTGCAGTTCCAATATACACATGAAATAATTTTTAATGAACTTGGCAACTCTGTGAGCGGAAACAAGATTCAAAACAGAGAAACGCTAAGCGGTCGCAGCGCGATGCACGTTGTTTCCGAGTACTACGATTGGCTAACTTCATAGCGTCGTGAGAGAACAAAAATTCTATCTCTTTGTTACTTTAGGAACTTACAGCAGTACAGATTGATATGGAAGCCACATTTCATACATTGGCGGCAATTTTCATTATGCCCACCGCTATTTGTATTCAAAAACAGGTTTCTCAATTCATTTCGTGCGAATTCTTTAGGTATTAGCTTAATCAAAAAATACACCCAATGAACGCCCTGTGTCTGTACGAGTAAATAAAATAAACAACTACATAGAGTTTATTTATGTTGGCACCCGGTATGCGGAGGGTGGGGGCGTGCAGTGGGGTGTGGGCAGCATGCGACGACGGAGCGAATGGATGGATGGTCGTACGAATGTAGGGAAAATGAATGGCCAAAAACAGCTGCCGGCTGTATGAAACATACACAAACAGAAAGCGGCAAGAAGCCAAAGCCAAAACCAAAGCTAGAGACAAGAATAGCGATAGCCATAGCAGAAGCACAGGCAGCGCCAATATCCACATTAACGGAGCGCCGTCGCGTTAGTTGTTGTTCGGTGGCCATACCAGCTGGAACTCTCTGTCTGTGTGAAAGTTTTGTCGCGCGGTCATTTGAGTAAAAATCGAGTTTCATAGTTATTTACGAGTTTCCGCGCCGTTATTTTCGCACCAATTCCGAATAAATCGAAAATCGACCATATCCGGTATTTAATTTTTGTATCTCTACAATTCAAATACGGGATTTTATTATACAATATAGGCTAGAGAGTACGCGTTCCAAACAGATTTTCTGTAATAGAAAAGTTCGAAATAAAGAACAAAAGTTCGTTACGCGCGAATATCATCTTCCGCGCGTATCGTAAAAGAAAGAAGTTGCACTGTGAATTGAGAATTCTTATTGGATGCCGCGTCGAGTGCTAAATATGTACATACATACCTACATCTATGTATGTGTAGTATGTGCGTGTGATTGTATTTTAGAACTTCCAAGTGTTCTGTTTGTACTAAATCTGGTTGCAAGTGCTGCAAGTTCTTGATGAGTTACAACTTGCAAGTTCATACTAGTAGTCAGTCGTGTTGTTCGCGTTCCGGTTCCAGTTAAAGAACGAAAGTGAAGACGCGATTCATCAACATTGTGCCGCGCGCTATTGTCTTCCATTGTCCACGAGTGTGTGTGTGTGTGTGTGTGTGTGTGCCAGTGTGACTCTATCGGACAGTCGCCCGGATGTCATTACTAAATTCATAATTTCTCAGTATAGTTTTGTGTAGAGCAGATTTAGTAGAGCTCTTCATACATTGCGGAAAACAATAATTTCCGGTTTTATTCATCACACCAGTGTTATTACATACATATAAACAACAAATTGAAATTGTCAGCAAATTTAGTTTCGAGTGAATAGCAAAAATATTCTAAAAAAAATATAAAACAGAAGATAAAAAACAAATTCGTCCCTCTCCGTACATCGTTGGCATTCAGTGTTTTTCATTTCCAAGAATTGGCAGTTAATTTAAAAATCAAGAGGTGAACCAAAACGCTGAGAGAATAAAGAGATAAACTGAGCGTGCTATAAAATAATTTAATAATAAAACGAAAAGTATCAACAACAAGTGTAAAAGCAAATAAATTATGCAAATAAACAAAAAGCCGGTGGCAGCGAGTGTGTGAATTATCTGTGCGAACGGGTTTCCAACCGTATACCAGAAGTGCAGAAAAAATATTGAAAATCGACGCTCGGCATGTACGCTATTTAAATCAGGTATTTAAGTAAATATACACACACTTTTATACGGACAACCAAACATTTTGTAAAACCAAGTATTATATGAATACCAAAAAGGAAAAGTATGCTATTATAATTGAGTCAATAGTCGGCTTGATAGGGTGGTTAAAAAGTTAAAAAAAAGGCTAGGTTTATACCTACGGAACTGGCTAGGTTATAGTATTTACGCTTCTGCGAATTGGCGAATTGGCAAATCGGCCATTGTTTGAGTTTCAAAGAATGCTAGAAATTATATAATTTGTGAAATTTAGCCACAGCTTAAACGATTTATTTTCAAACACACTCCTTTTCGCACACCACTATATTCAGCAAAAAGATAAAACAACTAAGTGCCAAATAATTTTGTTTGGGGAATTTTAAAATCTCCGCCGTGATATGCAACATCAAATAAATATTAATCAAATCATATTAATTTTAAAGTTTTAGCAGATAGGTGAAAGTTTTTGAAGAGGGCCATTCGAAAATCTTCTGAGCTCAATTTGTTCCACAAATGCTGCGAAGAGGCACAGTGAGACCGCTTGGCCCATTGTTGTGTCACTGAAAGGTGGTGCTCTTATATACTTCTTTCTTATCTTCCCCTAAAATTGAACCATTGTGTGATCTTAGTTTAAGGCAGAAAACTGGGGACACTAGCAGAGTCTAAATCTGCCAAGCATTAAAAGCAGTATTTCTCGACGATATAGCGCCACGTTTTTGCAGGAGCGGGACAGTGGCAGAAATAGTGTTCTACACTTTTCTCCACTTCACCACGTTCCTGCAGCTTCGGCAAACATCATTAGATATGAAACCCAGTCTGGGCCCGTCTAGCCTCATCAGGCAGTGGTGTAGCGGTCAATATTTGTTACTGACCTAGACCTTAAAACGTTGATCCTATGCCAGACTTTTTGCAATCCGGCAGGAGGGTCCTGCGGCCCAGCTGTAGTTCGCATTCTCAGTAGTAATTTGGTTTACTTTCTAGCCACCTCATCTGCGCCCAGACTACGCACGCGCTGCATTTCTGAGCTAGCGCACAGAGGCACAGTGAGACCGCTTGGCCCATTGTTGTGTCACTGAAAGGTGGTGCTCTTATATACTCCTTTCTTATCTTCCCCTAAAATTGAACCATTGTGTGATCTTAGTTTAAGGCAGAAAACTGGGGACACTAGCAGAGTCTAAATCTGCCAAGCATTAAAAGCAGTATTTCTCGACGATATAGCGCCACGTTTTTGCAGGAGCGGGACAGTGGCAGAAATAGTGTTCTACACTTTTCTCCACTTCACCACGTTCCAGCAGCTTCGGCAAACATCATTAGATATGAAACCCAGTCTGGGCCCGTCTAGCCTCATCAGGCAGTGGTGTAGCGGTGAATATTTATTACTGACCTAGGCCTTAAAACGTTGATCCTATGCCAGACTTTTTGCAATCCGGCAGGAGGGTCCTGCGGCCCAGCTGGTGTTCGCATTCTCAGTGGTAATTTGGTTTACTTTCTAGCTACCTCATCTGCGCCCCAGACTACGCACGCGCTGCATTTCTGAGCTAGCGCGCTTAGGGCTCTCCTGCAATCAATAGCGTCCGTGCAGGTGGTACCGCTAGAGTTGGATCCACTTGAAATGCACTACAGTGGTAGGGTAGCCGCAAGCTCAGGTTTAGTGAGAGTTCGCTACCAGCTTGGAATCATCTGTAAAATGGTCGAATACACTGTGTTTAGGTTCAGTTTTTCGTCATTCATCCCCTTCTGTTGTCAAAATAGAGTAGAGAGGCGGTGTAGTCCATCAGCCGAAGTTTCTCCGGGACTACATCTAAAATTAATTAGTTGCCTAATCTACGCTCTTTCCAGGGATAAATTGCATCCAATCTAGTTGAATTGCATCACGCCTGGAGTGCTATGATCTTTGTGGGAATGGGAGGCAAGGCCCCGTGACATGCATGGAGGCTAATATAGGCATTCTTTCTATTCTGCTCTTGGAGTAGATCCTTTCCAGAGTAGGCCATTATATGGTGACGACTACAAAGAAGAGCTAGGGCCCCACCACTGCTGCGTACATCAAGTGTAAAATGTTTGGTTTGGTTTCAAGTATGGTACGTTATATTTCAGTACAGTTCACTCCGAGCATTACCGTGTCGAAGGATTATACATATTAAGATTTTTGCAATTTTTGATTCTAAAATGTCTAACATCTGCTTGATTCAATCAATACTCAACCGGCCATCGATTCAAAATGATTTATACTTCAACTGTGAATTTAAAAAAAAATTAATTAATTAATTATGTATATTTAATTGTTAATAACGAATTGCAAGAGTGTGTTCTTCATCGAAATTACCAACCAAAAAACTAGTAATCTCGGTTGGAGTAATTACAAACAAAAATTCTGCTTAATTTAATTCGCTGAATTTAATTCGCTGAACTATGTAAGTCTATGTCGATATAAAGCTCATCAAAGTCCATCTCTTCCGATGTTGGGAGGGATATTTATAGAGTGTGGTTATGGTTAGTCGAGAGAGGGCTTTACTACGCAATTGCCTATTCAGCACACTATAACACTTCTTGGCTTTTGAGGCTGACAGATAAAGAAAGTCATCTTATAACAATATAATAATTTTGCGATTACACCATAGTTTCTCCTACAATATGTGGTGTGCGTCTCGATGTTGTAACACAAATTGAGGGCCGGTATTTTTATGCCGACTCCGAACGGCGAAATACTTTTGTGAGAAGTTTTTTCATGGCACAAATGCATTCGGAGGTTTTCCATTACCTGCCGAGGGTGACCGGTATTATCAAAAGCTTTTCTATAATTTTTGATGTTACTTTCCCCGGTCAGGATTCAAGCCCGGGACACACCGAATGAAGCGCGCACTCGCTACACACTCGGCTACGGCGGCCAGCCAAAAAATCATCTACTTTTTAAATTGCTAACTGTTTATTTGATGACAGGATGCATTTCGTTTTGCCAGGAGTCGAACACTCTTTTAAAAGACGGTGCCTAACCGATTTAACTCTGCAGCTCGAACTATCTTTTTAGCATAAAGTCGCAGGGTAAGGGTAAGGTCAACTTGTCTAGCACCTCGTTTGCTCGGTGGCGTTACTCAGCGTCATTGTAAAAAAGCCGTCTAAGATATAAGTTTTGCTGATATATCAAATTCCGACATTGCTCCATTTTTAGGATGGACCTTTTGCAAAATTGGCAGTATACTGAATATCTGTCCGATCGTAGTCTTGTCAGCTCCAAAGTTACACAGATAAGATCTACTCAGTTCGTTGACGGTTGCATTCAGTCATTCGCACAATTCACAAAAAATTGCCGTTCTTAAAGTTATAGGAACTTTTTTATGCTACAAGAATAGCGTGATATTTTACGCATAGTGCATTGAAACAGAAATCCGTAAGCATACATACACTATTTTCGTATCTCGTCACTTTGTTTTTAAATCATTCATTAAAAATGACCCAAAATTAAAAAGAAATTGACAAAATGCACATTAACTTAAAGAATATAAGAAAAAAAAAAAATAAAAAAAAGACGAGCAGAATTATTTTGTAATACTCTTAAGCGCCAAATACACGACACGAACATTTCCGCGAACATTCCGCAATCTTGTTCGCAGCTTTGGCCATACACCATACGAACTTTT
The DNA here is from genome assembly GCA_951828415.1 of Anomoia purmunda. Taxonomy (NCBI): domain Eukaryota; kingdom Metazoa; phylum Arthropoda; class Insecta; order Diptera; family Tephritidae; genus Anomoia; species Anomoia purmunda. The sequence continues at coordinate 24,208,684 of OX639996.1, read as the reverse complement.
GGCCGAACATTTGTTCTCTTTCAGAGAGCGATGAATACGGACAACAATTGTGTTGCAGCAATATCGCTCGCTGTGGCAATTAAGCGTAAAAAAAGAGAGAAGATCGCAAAAAAAGAATTTGGTGCAAAGAATGGTTTAAAAAACGAGCAGTTCTTGGACAAAGTGAGCTTATTAAAGAACTGGAATTCACGTCACAAAATGATTTTAAAAATTACGTTCGTATGAGCAAGGCAACATTTGACCAACTTTTATAAAAAATTTTGCCACTCATAACGAAACGGGATACAATAATGAGAGAAGCGATTCCCCCTCATCACCGCCTTGCTTTAACTTTGCGCTTTCTAGTTTTTTGATTAAAGTCGCATAATCATTATTCTTTTTAATTCTATTACAATAATCTTTACTTTTTACTTGCCACAATGATGGCAAAGATTTATACATTTCAATAAATTCACTCAGAAATTTTTTATTGTCCATTTTACTTTTCCGCGCACGTCTGTTCCGTTCAGAAATTACTACGATTATGAGCTATTTCGCCATACACGCACGAACAGTTCGCGCAAATGTTCGCCAAAAATTAAAATATTTTGATTTTTGGCGAACATTTGCGCGAACTGGCAAACACCACCATACACGACAGAAAAGTTCGCAGAAACATGACATAACGGGAATGTTCGCGGAAATGTTCGTGTCGTGTATTTGGCGCTTTAGGCAGACTATGAAAATGAAAGTCGTCGCCGTCCAAACGAATAGCATCCGCTGTTATACTAGTTGTTTGTTTATATTGCTTTGGCGTTCGAGTGCATCGTTGACATCAGGCGAAATGGCGTTCTACATTCTGTTGTATACATATATATATATTATATTATATAAAATGTAGGAATATTTGTAAGTATTTGCTTACACATACACAGGTGCGAATTTGCTTTTAGCCATCTGTATGCACTAAGTATATACGCCATTCACAATTCAACGCTCCTGCGATTTATCATTTGCTCCATATTACCTATATATGTACATCTGTTGAACGCCAGTTTTTGTTGTGATTTTAATTATGAAGACTTGCAATAGCTTTATTTCAAAAGAAAAATACTATATATGTAAGTACATATATAAAATATTTACATAGAGTGCATCGCATTATGTACGCATCAACACATCAAAATCTATTATGATAACATATAACTTGAAAGTTCATTTTCATTTAGATGCTTGCAACAAACGCAACGTAAAAACTTAAAATACCTTGCACATATACATACATGCATACACACATACATAAATACTTTCATATGTACATATATACCATAAGTATATAATAAATAGCGGAGGATTACCGACTGCAGACAGCTGCATTTTCGAGTTTACAAGAGAAAAAAGAAATAAAAACGGCCCCATAACGAGATGACGATGTACTAAATACAAGTCGTTGTATACATATGTACATATATTGTACATTCATATGCACATAAGTACATATGTGTGTATGTTTCTTGGCGTTTTTGTCGCGACTGAAGACGTATCCCTGCAAGGAAATTCATTAATTGATGAGATTTCCGAATCATCAAAAGATGTTGCGTCCTGCAGTTGAGGAGATACTGCACGCAAAGCCCGGATGGTCGTACATATGTACATGGCAATATACAAAGATCGGACTGATATACATATTTGTAAGATGATAGGTTAATAAGCTGTTGAATTTTAGAAAACATGACATTTCACATCTAATAATTCAGTTATTAGTTAATATTTTTCGCAACACCATAGCAAAATTTTCCGACTACTTTGCCAAATATTTAAGATTGAATATGAAAAACCAATTTGGGAAATGGTCGTCACATTTGCTTACAATCGATTACAATAAAACTTTTTTTTTTAAGAATAGAATAATGAATTCGTCTTGGGAGGCAATAATGGGATTTACTAGATGCTAGTTTATAAAGTAAATTGTCTATTGGATAATAAAATTTAGGGCCTGACACTTTTTTTTCGGTTTTAAAGGATTCTTATCGAGGAATAACTGCTAATCTTCTTTTTATTTTTATTTTTATTTTTCTTTTTTTCTTTTTGTTTTTCTTTTTAACAAATACTTTAGCTGATTTCAATGTTTGTTGTAAGGTAAGGTTAAATTGATATTTCTTCAATTAGCTTAGACAATTCGGAATTAATTTAATTAAACATAAAGTTCCCAGCGTAATTAAATATGCCAGGCAACCAGTTTCTTGTTACAGATGTTTAAATCTTTTTAAATAAAAGTGAAAAATTTCATTAATGGCTCTGAAATATTTAATCCCTGAAAGAGCCAATAAAAATAAAATAAAATTTTTCTGTATTTCAATATTATTCGAATTGCATATGCCGTTCAAAAGTTATGAATTTTTGAAAATTCAAAGTTTATAATAAGGCAATAAAATTTGTTCAGTATTACTATACACATTATATAATTAATAAGTATTTAAAAATGCTACTATCGAATATTTTGGTGTGGACCAAAAAAACAAAAAAAAAAATTCAACCACCCCTGATTTGAAATGGAATGAAACTTTTTGAGTCCACTTGGCATTAAAATCGGAAAATTCGCAAAGAATATGAAAAAATTTCGGCTATTTTCAAAATTTTAATTTAATTGTGAGCTGTCATAGCTTGATGGATTTATTTGAAACATTTCATTGCGGACCTGTCCGAATTCCATTCCATTCTATGAATGCAACGATCCTCATTTCTGATAATCATTTTGTACGACTACAATACAATAGCAATACAAAAATTTCTATATTTGCATCGGAATTCTCCTTATTTTGAAAGAGTTGATTTATTTTGCTAATAGAGGGTTTCTGGAATTTATGAATACGAATCTGTCATGAAATCTTTAAAATTCAGTGCAAGATAAATAAAATAATTAATTTAGGGGCTCTTTTTGATATAGAGAGCGTACTTTTTTATTGAATTTCAAAACGTCTATGCGAGATTGTTTGCTAAATTACATGAGTCATTTCAATATTGGCATCCACCATATTGGATCCGTCAATTTGAATTCTAAAAATTTTGTACCTAATTCGTAATCAGTGGCCGAAAAATCTTCAATTTCTTTTTTAAATGTTCACGTTTTTTTTACCAGTTAATTCTTCTTTGAAGTGGATTTGTAAAAAGAGAATGAAGCGGTACTGCTAGTTCCATTCCATTCAGCAGGGTACATCTCTTTGTATAGGAATCAAGAATAAAGTTAAAATCCAGTATTTCGGACAAAAGGTTTCTTTTAACTGTCCAACTCACATATATAGAAATTATAATTTAATATTTGCCTACATAAAAAAAATTAAAGCAATGGAGAAAATTCGCAAAAGTAAGAAAAAAATTGTATAAAAAGTCAACGCGTATTTTGTGCCACCACAAACTTTATATTTAGACATTTTAGTTCTATGTACATACTAAAATTTAATGGGCTATAAAACTGCATACTCGACAATTTTCTAAAAAATCTGATTGAAAAATTTGTAAATTATTTTCATTAAAATTTTTCAAATTATTTGAAGTTTCAGGTTTTTGTTATAAAATAAAATAATAAAAAAAAATATATACATATTGTATGTATATGAAATTTGTACAAAATTTGCAAGAAAAGTGCCGAAGCTTGTCAATAAGTTTATATCGTATACGCACATTATCGACATACATATCGTATCTCTATAACGATGCTGAATCCGTTAGGTTGCTACAATTAAGCGTTATGTGAACAAAGTTACATATATGTACATAATACCTAATCTGTGATGCACTTTCCAACGAACAGCATATGATGCAAAAATTCGTTTCAATAAATATGTATGTATGTATGTATATATTTTCCTCTTGGGAAGGCTAATATGTACATAAGTACATACTCGTACATATGTATAAAATTATTTACTTACGCTACCCCATCGATTTATTAGTATCTTTTAAACATTGTTTTATATAAAAATTCTCATACGTACATACATATGTATGTATTTTCCTTTACTACCGAAGAGGGGCTGATGATGGCTGATCGTGAATTTGAGCCAACATTTGGCATTCATCTTCTTTGTAAGTGAGTTAAAAAAAAACATTCATATATGTACATACATACATACATATGTATGTGTGTGCTACATAGACGTGCACATACATATTTACATTTACGTACGATCTCAAGAACTTTATACGTACGTACATATGTACATATGTAAGTCATAAAACATTCTGTGATGCTAATATCTAATTATGAATAGTTTACGCAAATTATTTTATGTACATATGTATGTATGTATGTATGTAATTGTTGCTTACAAATTTGACCACTTGCTCATAGATTCCGTTAAATAATCTTAAAGTATCTTTATAGTTTCAAGGCCGATAGTTTTTTTTTTGCCGCTAATCGAAATTTTAACAAATCAGTTTTGCATACACCCGATATATACACGCATACACACATACATAAATGCACATACGGTTATAATAAATCTTCTACCTCGCGATCGCTTATTTATCGCATTTGCTTTGCTCCAAAACATTCGCTAGTTCAACATTACGATTTGTACATTTTGCGATGTCTGCGAGGCTCCAACGTGCTCTGTTCGTTGCTCATTCCACCATTTTCCTTATTCCATTATGGGTGCTTCTTTGCCTTTGATTTTTACTTAAATCTACATACACAAATATATAGCTACGTACATATGTATGTACGTGTGTATGGATATGACTTCATAGTATGTTCCTTGTTCGTCTTCGTTGGCTTTATTTTTGTAAAATGTTCTGAACGTTTTACGTTTTGCAGCTGGTTTATATTTTCTTATTTAAAAATAGCAGACTCAACTACGCGGTGTCTATCTATGTACATACAGATGTACGAATATCGTTGCCGTGTTTTATCTTTTTGGATGCCTCTTTGTGGCGTTCATGGTGGTAGCCAGTTTTCCTTTCATTTCAATGTCCAGCAGATCGTATTGAGTCATTTGTTTTTTTTTTTTGGGTTCATGCGAGTATATTAAAATTGATCGTCATCTTCAGGAGGACAGGAATGACCAGGGGTTTTTTTAAATGTATAATACATACTTTTGTTGCTGGTTTTATAGCCGTTTTGTTAGCAATGCTAATTTCTTGTAACGATAGACCCAAGAAATGCATAGTTTGGGGCATAATTACTTATAGGAGTAGAGCCTCTTGGCCTACAATGGGTGATGATCGTGAAAGTGGTGAACGTGTTTGGATGCATCCCATTGGTGGTCTATCTAGATATCGAGCCGAATAAATAAATATGTATAAATATGTTGCTCATTCAAAGTACATATGTATGTCTCTAAAAAACTCACAGCAATCGAATTAATATCAATCGATAGCCAAAATATTGGTACGAAATTAAAAATTATGTTCAGTAAAATCTTAAAAATGTGATCTGCTTGCCCTTTGGATTAGTATTTGCATAAGTATCAATTAGGCTTTTAACTTAACATATCGAATATGAAGATTCCAGTTTTGAAAAATTTATTCCCTTTCTAATTCATCGTCATATTTGACTACCTTTGCCATTTTTGTGTCCCAAAATTCCACTTTAAACCTAAGTTTGGTTGAAAGCACAGAACGGCCGCCCCAAAAATTGGAAAGGGATTAGCTAACAGCGTGAGCTTGATGCGGATGTTGTGTTTCTTCATGCTACATATTTTTATTCCGCCAAGTTGCTATATCAGAATATTTTCTGTAAATAATTTTTCTTCGCAAATTTGATATGATACTGGGGTTCAAGTAACCGATTACAAAATGTACAACTTTAAAAGTATCGAGTAAAAAATATCGGTATAGAATGGCGATATGCTATATTATTGAATCTAAATGCGTGCCGCTAGGTCTATCCATATACCGAAGGATACTGAAGTATGGTATGATTTGGTATCAATCAAATCCGTTACTTTGTCGATATGTTGCTTAGAATACAGCTCAGCCGATACTGGTTCGAGTGCTCATTGTGATAGGATATACATATGTTCGTCCAATTTGGCTCTTGTTGGGCCCAGATCTTTAAACGTCATGTGTGAACATGGCATGATGTCCCAGACTTCCTTTAGTGATTGGAGATGCCCTGAAATATGGAAATATGGAGATAATGATACTCTCTTTCTTTGAAGTGTGATTTCGGGGCCTCACTGAAGACTATCAACCACACAGTGAAGCGTTGTTTAGCTTAGATAAATCTTAATATTCTGTACGATTCTTCCATAAAAGCGGTTGCCTTTAAGCTCATATTTTTTCACGCTTCCATGGCATACGACCTGGCGTTCCGTGCATTTTTGGGTAGCTTAGCTGGACTATCTACTGATTAAGAATCTGATATCGGATTAATAGAATCGCTTTGTTTGTAGTGTGCCCCAAGCTTCTTTAGATTTTTCATATTTCCGTAATAAAGAGTAGTCCTTAGCAGATGTGACCGCCATAGCCGACTGTCTAGCGTCTACATGTTATCGCTCAACGTGCCTCGGGTTCATATATCGGCCGATGTAAGTAACATCAGAAAATTGTAAAAACGCTGTTTTCTAATAATTGTTGCCCCTAATGGTCCTCAACAAATCATTTACCTTTCGAAGTTGGCGTAAACCTGTAGGTTGCTCAATTTGTAGTACAATGTCAAGACGCATACCACAAATGGTACGCGAAGTTCGGCCAAACATCAAGCTATTTTTATTCGGATCTGGGTGTCTCACTATGCGCACAATATGTTGTTAGGTTTATTTATCCGAATTTGAGATCCATTACACTGCCTAAAGTCAGGGTTTTTATATAACCTTAAAAAACCAATAAGACAAACACAGTTTTCAAAAATTTACAATGATACCTGGAATTGGATAAGTTAAAAAGCACCATGTGTCCGAAAAACTGGAGTTCCACTCTGTGATCCTTATAGGAAATTATGTGATTTTCTTACAAAGCACTTTAAAGATGAATTTAACTGGTTAAAAAAACATAAAAAATAGAAACAACGTGTACGAAACTTGGTTTGATATGCTTGAAACTCGTTACTTGGGAATTTTTTGGTTGCCTCATTGTGAGGCTGACGTCGATCTACGTCTAAGAGAAAATTATACTAATCATAATTTCAATGATTTTGGCAGTTACTATTTAACAACACAGCGAGGTCAAGAATACGATATTTTAAAAACATTAATTATTTTTAATTTCTGTTTTATCAAACGTTTTCACAACTTCACTTTGATTAGTAAGTGAAACTGAAATTATTTAGAGTCAATATACTTTGTTTGCACTTTTCTTTGCATCATATTTCTTGCACTGCTTGTACTAAGGTAAATAAGCACCTAGTTTTTCAGAGAGATAGAGGATTCAATCATTTATCCCATCTACATTTATATATCTCAAGTATCAAAACATACATACTTTACGCAAGTACATATGTACTTAGGTACATATATGTATAAAAGGAATGAATTATACTCGTACGAGTATGCACCTATTCTTTGGCTGCCGATTTTTAGCTGATGCGTTTACTTCATTTAACTTTTATTTCAGTGTTCGCTCCTCATGTGTTGGTGAACTTAACTAACCGGTTTTTATTATACGTAAATAAGTATAGTTATAAAAGAGTTCAATTCTTCTATCCTTGCTTCGTTGTCCTTTTCGCAAGACATTCAATTTAACATTGAATCTGTGGTATAACAGCCAATCTGACACATTACCACAAACATATTTCAGTTCGAAAGTTGTTGCAAAGTATTTCATAATGATCACACAATTCCTTTGAACTGCTCAGTTTTGCTCGTTCGTCTTTAGTAGCAATGATATTGGCAATAGGCGCTTTTAGATAAATCATCCTCTGACAAGCTGTTATCTAACAGTTGCAGTCTAAGCGGATGCTGAGACAGATTAAATCAATTTTTAGGATTGGACCACTATTTACATACAATTTTTAATAACACTTTTACGCTTAAATCATGCAGCTCGATGTATGGCAAAATTTCTTCTATAGCTCTACGTCGATTCCGAAAAAACCTGTTTCAATAAATTTTTGAATTCACGTACTCTGGCAGAGATTCGAACCCAGGGCACTCCGGCTGATAGCACACATACGCTACTCACTCGGCTATGACGGTCGCAAATGAAAGCGATTTTATTTTGACTATGACCACGACCCATTGTGTTTATCAAACGAATATTTTTTAGACTGTCTGAAAAACCATCTGAGGCTAACCGATTACGGAAGATCATCTGCACTCTTAATGAAACCAAATGGCGAATGAATATCTTCTTGTAGGAAAAGCTCCCGCTGTCGGAAACCCTCTAGGGGACATCATCACCTATTTCTGGGTGAATTGAGCTATAATGTCCTTCAAGTTCTACAACCTGAAGTGTTGGGTTCATTCCCAATGACCTTAGATGAATGCCGCTATTATCTAGACAGAGATTTTCCACCCTATCAACACGCGTTCTCTCAAGACAAATCAGTGGAGGCAGCTCTCCACGAAACCGGGATTAGCCTTTAAATAATTAGCTATATTTCTGGACATATAGGGAGTCCTTAATATTGTCTACCAGAGGGCGTTATAAAACTTTTACGACCTTGGTCCTTAGTGGATATCATGATGTTTCTTCTTGAGAGAAAGGCCATCCTCTGAGAGATGGGAGACGTGTCCGTAAATTAATTCGCGGCAAGGGGTATTATGAATTTTTCAAACCAATAATTTGTTTGACAATAGAAACAAGCACGATTTCAATTTTGTACATATATTATTGTTATGAAGATATACTGCGAGAAGTTCAATTGTAGAGGCCATAGGGTTGAAATCAGAATTGATGGCATTGAAAATTGAATTGAATTGATTAATTATCGAGCAATATAACCCACAACCGAAAGTGAGTTTCTGGAAAGCAGTTGAAAGCACCAATGCATACAATAAAGAAACAAATCAAGTGGCAGGCCTTGCCAATATGTGCAGGATAATGGCCAGGAGCTGTTACATAGGAGAAAAAAAAATAAAGACCACCACGTACACATTAATATTAAGCACCTGTGCATGAAAATCGAAAGAGCGAATGTGAATTTTTATCCTTAAAGCTTGTGATCTCCGAAAAATCTATGTTTATTGTATTTTTTCAGTTTAGAAAATCGTTTGGAAAAGTTAATAATTCGAAAAAGTTAATTACTCTTGGGACATTTCGGTTACAATTTACGAGATTCTGGTGCATTTGTCTCCTTACTTAATTTAAGCAAATTTACTACAAGATCTAGTAAAATAGCGAATATTAAATTTTTTATAAATTACCTTTATGTATGTATATGAAAGGTGGACGTGGGTTTTGTCCAATTTTTTACAATTTCCAAAATTATGCTCATTGACTTGAAATGAAAAAGTGTGGCCAAATTTGATAGAGCTTGATAAAATAGTTTCGTGGATTTACCAATTTGCGCTTAAGCGGGTGGTACCATGATCATTTTGTGTAAACTCGCGTATTTACTTCCCCAACCTTATCCCGTATATCAAATTTATTACCTTTAATGAAATTTTTCTAAGAAGTAAGTGATTGCTTATGAGTTAAAATGTTTTATGGATTTTTACAACATATATCTTAACTTTTCATACCGCTTAGACAGATTTTAAAATTTTTTTCACTTTCTTGGACATGAAAACTTTAGTAAATCGAGCTAACTTGTACAAACTCCGCTGGTATTTTACTCTTGGTAAGCTCTACTTTTAGAAAATACTAATAAAACCGGGGTTTTCTTCGGTTGTCTCAAAATTATCGCACAATTGGCAATTTTGTTCTGACGCCATTTAAATTACCACCTCGAATTTGTTTACAAGAACGAATACGACGAGTTCAATTTTCAATGACACTATGCAATAAATTCGATCTAAATATGCCATCAATACAATGTTAAATATTTAGTATTGGTTTCAAAGACGCCATGAAAAGTCCTGTAAAGGTGTTGAATCGAAACTTCCATTTAAAAGTTTTAAGCACAATCTTATTTTTTCAACGGCATCTTATGGGCTGTTTACATGAGCTCGCGATTTCAGCAGTATTCTGAATTTCACCTGATATTGCGTCTATATTCCCAATTTGGCTATACAAAAATCTGTAAGGTGAACTTGTGTATGAAGCACAATTGCAGTCAAATTGTGAAAAATTTCACTCAATTTCGCTTGTGCAATGCTGTAATTTACTTACTGTGACTGTTAGATAATAAAGAAGAAGAGAAAAAAAATGAACATCACACAATCTCTGATCATGCACTTCATGAACTCACAGGCTTTTACCCAAACTTACAGGAAGTTACAGGAAAAATGTTCTCGTACATCAAAATCCTGTAAATGAGACCGATTTTTGGAGAGTTGTGTAGAGAATGAAGTTGAAAGATTTTATCCGAACTTCTTATTTGTTTAAAATCATGAAAAGTGTTAAACGATCAGTTGTTGCACAGAAGTAAAAAAAAAAAACTGTACGTTTTCAAGTTTATAGTGAAAAATATTGATGTAATTTTTTATCATTTTGCAGCATTTGAACGAAATGAAATTCCTTTTTAATTTGAGAGAGACCGCTTAACGTTTTTATAGCCTCTTTTTAGTCTCACTCTAGGGAGTAATTTAGCTATTTGACATTTTTACAGGATTTTACAGGAAAACTTAAAAAAAAGGTATTTCTGAGCAGAAATTGTAATATGTTAAATACAGCCATGCCAGATTAAAATATAAAGTGAACCTATAAGTCCAGAAAGGTCCAATCGCAACGAAACAGCTGTCAACGAAATTACGATTAGAATTGGGAAGGGCGCGTAAACAGTCACAATTTGAAATTGAAATTGAGTGCCGAAATTGCGCTATTTTGGGCACATGATCTCGATTTTTATTCTTTGTTGTCGATTTTTTTTTAAATTCTCCAACTGGCATGAAAATTGATCGCAATCTTCATTCGAGCATTTGGACCATATGGCTCAATATAAGGGCAAGGGCCAAACAGCCTAATTGTTCCCCTTCGCAGCGATAGTGATGCGCCAGCCAACTCAACCTGACCTAACCTAGACACTCTTCATTCAGAAATAAACGTCTGAGTAGGGTTGCCATTGAAACCAAAAAAGTGAATACAAATAATACAAGAAACGATTTGCCGTAAACTGCAATTTGCTTCTACATTTTCTATGATGCAATATTACTTTTTTTTTGCGATTTCAGTTTCATTTTATGAAGTTATAAGTTATTTTTTGCCGATGTTGTTTTTTTTTCATTGCTGCATGTTCTTCTATTTAAAATAATTGTTGCATGAACAACTTGAAAATATGCAAAAAAAAACAAAAAGAAAAATTATTTATACAAGCATCTAAAGAAGAAACAAAAGTTGAAAAACTGCATAACAACGCCGACACTGAGGTAACAGCAGTGCGCTTGCACAAAGTAAATTTGCTGTTTAATAACAACAACAATAACCAACAGCACAATCATAGTGGAAAAAATGCCAATGCAAGCGATGACAAGAACAACAATGCTGGCAAGGAGTCAAAGCCGTAGCGGAAGTTCGGACGCCTGAAAGCGGGAATGAGTTGCAACAGAGCGAAGAATTACATACATACATACATACATATTGAATGCACTGGCAGCGGGGGTAAACGATATCGACATCACATCGAATTGGAAGAAACAAGTTTTCCAGCGCGTCATGGCTAAGTGCAACAACACTTGAAGCTAAAGACCCTACCCAAGTCAATTGTGATTTTTTTCTGTTTTGTTTTTTTTGTTTTATACAACAAAGTTAAGTAAAGAATTTCAAAGCGAAAAAGAATTAAAAATATAGAGACACACATACATCCATACAAATGTACAATGTTGCACCTATGTATGTACATTGTATATATATATACATATATGTTGGCACAAAGAGTATGAATGATTTCTAAGCGCTTCATAGCTAAAGGAACAATGTTGGAAGCAGAATGAATAGGTAGAATCAGTGGAATAGCTGACCATGGACGGAGAGAGAGAGAGAGCGAATGAGAAACAAGTAAATTGTATGTATAGGTAAGTATGCACACCATGCACTGATCGTGTCCACTCAACAGCATGTGCAGCAAGAATGGAAAAGCTAAACAACCATAAAAGAGTAACAGATAGGTACAAAAACAAAAACCATATAAAGCTCGAAACGTGCTTCTTTGGTGTCTGTGCGCACGTAGCATATGAGCGGTCAGCTGCGCTGCAACTGCTGAGCTGCATCGCTTGGAGCACGCAACTGGTGAGCGGAACGAATGTCGTCGAATGTGATGTGGCGTTTTTGTGCGCATGCGCATGCGCATTTTCAACGGTCAGCGCGCCCAACGACCATCCATCCCATGCCGCATTTACATGCAGTGTATGTAGCCAATTTTTCCACTTAAATATTTTCAGAATTAGAATCCAAAAATAAGAAGACATTTACGGATACGTGTCCGCCTGGAGCACAATGACGGTGTATGGCTATCCAGCGATTAGTTGCAACGCGTACCTACTATGTAAATAGAACGTCGCTGACACTGTGACCATTGTGGTAAAGAGTCTTAACCATAGCTTGTTGGACAAACCTATTGAGCATAAACGTTGCATACTAAATGCATTTCTAGTTGAAACAAACACCGGATGACCGAACTGGAGATGGCATGGGTGGTGACTATTTTTGTCTTCAAGCTCGTTTTTATGTGCATAAACACACGAATACATATATACACATTAATATGTAGTTATGTTCGTTTTTAAGTGGCAATAATTATTTACGCGCCTAGAATTTTTTTAAAATATATATGTATGTATGTACTTACATTCGGGTGGTTAGAAAGTACACTGGAAAATCTTTTTTTTTTTTTGGAATTTGCATGCTCCCACCGCCAAAATCATAGATATAAAATCAATGTATGTATGTAAAAAAGATACTCTAATTCTTCATTTTGGAATTGCTTAATATTTAACTATTTTTTCCATATTTATAGAACTACTAATTAAAACTTTTTTTTATTTTACAACTTTTCTTGCTGACAATAACGATCACAATTTTGTTCCATTTTTGGCATTATGAACAAAATAATTAATATCAGATTTTCATTTATTGAAGATTTCTTAAAATAAATATTCGAATTCGACGATTTTATAGCAATTCTATAGGGAAATAATATATTGTGCTCATGTAAATAGGAGAGGAAAATTCAGGCGGTACCACTAAATATTAACCACTTTCAGAATAAAACGAGAAGAGAAGAGTTCGGGTGAAAATGAATTTGAAATGCCTGGCGCATGTTTTTATTTCAAATAAACAGTAGTTGTTGCATGCAATAAAACCAGTACTGGTCTTCCTGAAAACTGAAACTACCTTTATTTATTTAAATAACGTCAGGAAGATATTATTTTTTTTTTTTTCAAATTTTGATTTTATTTTGAATGAATTTGCCACATGATTTATTAAATTATCGAATATATAGTTTGTTGCATTATGTAGATTTTCTCTTGAATTCTGTAATTTCCGAAAATGTGTTTGCTGTATTGAAATGTAAGGTGTGTGCCAAATTGAATGGAGTTTGGATAAACTCAAAATGCAAATAATTTTTTTCTTAACGGAATCTGCTTTGGTGTTGTCGGAGAATTTCGATGAAGAACACTGTTTTTTACAATTTGTTATTAACAATTAATAAAATGTAACAAAACTCCCTTTGAATCTAGCGAAAATTATACATTTTAGAGACCGAAATTGCGAAAATATTTGTTTTTTAATATCAGCAATAAGTTTTTTTTTTAATAAATGTCAACATTTGGAGTGAAACTCTACAGAAGTAGTACGTTTGCAAAAGAATTGAGCTCAGACAATTTTCTTGTTGGCCCCTTTAGAAATTTTCCACCAGTAGTTTCGGAGATGCACCTATTTCCACTAATTTGAGTGAAACCTAGCCTATTTCTAAAATTTTCTTTAATCCACGTATTTCCAATTCAATGGAGTATATTCAATTTGTATAAATTATGTCTCACATTTACTAAAATATCAGCATTTTTTGACTTTGTAAATTAGAGTTATATGAAAGGTGGGCCTGGTTTTTGGCTGATATCTAAAATAATGGTTACTAGGTTAAAACGCAAATTTTTTAAATTATATTTACTGAAACAAAATGTAAATTGTGTGCCAAATTTGGTAAGGGAGTCTCGAAGATGTATGTATCTATTTGGTCTAAAGTGGGCGATGCTACACCTATTTTTTTAACAAAAAAAAAAATTATCCACGTATTCCATCCTCCAACTCCATTATACATATATGTATATATAGAAAATTTTTAATTATCTTTTATAGTTACATATGTACATAAATATCCCATTCTTCTGATTTTCACAAAGTACCGTTATGTGAGCATGGTTATTACCCGATATCACTCGTTTCCAGTACCAACCTAGGGATATATGTAAATATTTATTCAACCTACCCGATTCATGAATGGCCAAACGGACTGATACGACTTAATCTATCTCCCTTTTTGTTCAACATCGTTTGCTTTTGGCTATTATAAACAACAGATATGTGAACAAAGTTATAATAAACTGGGCACTAGTGCGCTCGGGTATAAAAATATGGGTTTCTTTTTTTGCATTTTCTACAAATCTGGGAGTGATCGAAAATGATTTTTGGACCAACCTAATATACATACATACATATATGTACATATGTACATAGCATAAGACACCAGGTCGATATTAGATATATATGTTAGTATGTCTCTGGTGTCAGGTATAAAAGTGATAACTCCACTTTTGGGTTTGCTGTGATTTGTGCATTAATTTAAATATTATATATTTTGATTTGTTCATAAATAATATATTCTAATTGTAGCTAAATCAATTGCTCTAAAATTTACATCATATTTTCAGTAGAACTACAGCTTTGTTTTTCATAGTTTTGAGTACAATTTCAAAAGTTTAAAATATCATTCATGCAACAAGTGAAATGAAGTTATCAGTTTTATACTTGAAATCACTGATATGTCCATACTTGTGTAGATTTTTTATTAGAAAATATGTAATAATTATCTCCGTGAGTAGCGACTTAATGTGGTTGAAAGAATTTAAAAGACTCGAAAAATGTGTTTGCTTCATTTCATTAGTTAAAGTCTTTGCGTGAAAATTCCATCGAAAGACTAAAACAACACGAAAAGTAAATATCCGCTAATCGGCTCTGTCTGATCGAAATGGGGAAAAAGAAAAAAGAAAGCACATATGTACATATTTCAAATATGCTAATTACCAATTGGTCTTGGGTAACTATTTATAGTAATGCTATTTGATGTTGTTATTGGTAATTGTCTAGTCCGCCGATTCTAGTATATGTAAACGCTAAACAACTTTTAACCTGCTTTTCAAATAGCTTTCATGAATATGAATATTGTAACTTATCTTTTATTTGTGATAGACGCTCATCAAAAAAAAAACCAAAAATGTTTCATTCTTTTTTTAACTCTACCATGAGAGTATATCAGGATTGAGAAAAAATTTTATGATAATATATCATAGACATATGAAAAAATTGTATATTAAAGGTTTTGGCTGTTAAAGTATATTTTTAAAACTTATTTATCCGACTTCTCATAATATATTTCCAAAAACTGGAAAGATGTTAGATATAACTATCTATAAACGGCGGAGGTCAGGCCACAGGTCCAAGATACGAGAGAATGTGCTCATAAAAAATTTCCTTCAATAAATTTATTGGTTCGTTGGCTGTATGGCATGTAGCGCCATCTTGTTGGAAACAAAGGTCGCCCATATCAACATGCTCCAATTCAGGCACAACAATGTCATTAATCATGGCTCTATAGTGTTCTCCATTGATTGTAACATTATGGCCGGCTGGATTTTTCAAGAAATATGAACCAGTGATTCTCTCTGCTCAGAGAGCGCACCAAACAGTGACTTCTTGAGGATGTAACGGCGTCTCAAAAATGGCTTGTGGACTAGAAACACTCCAAATGCGACAATTTTATTTATTAACGTACCCATTCAATTAAAAGTGAGCTTCATCCGAGCCAATCGAATATTGGACGCGGCGCGTTATGCGTCGCCCGAAACGAACCATTATTTTGGTAATTAATTTGCACGATTTGCATACGTTGGCCGGGAGTAAGTCTGTTCATTAAGAAATGACAAACAAAACTGAGTATAAATCAAGTAACAGCTGTTAAAAAGACCAACTGCTAAAAAAGTATTGTCTCATTGAAAACCACACGTCTAAAAAGAAACACCCTTTACTTCGATCAAAGTAGAGATTTACGGTCGGTAAATAAAGCTTCTTGAGGCAATCAAAATCAGCTTGCTTATGGGAGAACAAATTTTTCGATTATTATCGATAACATTTAGAGCTGCCTCTGATTTCTTGATTTGGTTCTTGATTTATGATAAAATATCTCATTTCATCTTGATTTTTTGACAGATTTTACAAGGTGGAATTACTTCATCCTATCGTAATTTACCAATAAATTAAGAATATGAACCATAAATTAAGATAGTGTGTCCGGACTCTTATTAAATAAGAGACTCCATTACCGCAAAAATTAAACAATGCCGCACAATAAAATGCCACTTAAATTTAGGTGAACATCGAAATGTTTGCGGAAAAGTTATTGAGTGCTTGAGATATCAGTGCCCATAATAACTACGAGTAAGAGTTCCAAGTAGCTGCAGCAGCATTGCCACTCATCGCATTCCATGCCACACATTTCACGTACAATATTTTCACTTGTCCTTCACTGCACCATTTACTCGCATACTATTGTTGTAATATGTAAGTATTTTACAATTCATTGCTCTGTTGGTGTACTTGCAGGTTTACTTCTCATTGTTGTTGTCATTATTGTTGCTGTTGACTTACTGCAGTTGCGTAATTGTTTTAGTTTATTACGTTTTTCGTTTCTGTAGTTCGGAATGAAGACAACAAACATACATACATATAAAAGCGAGCACAAAACAAAAAAAAAAAACAGAGCAGAAATAACAACTACAACGACGCAAATAAAGTTGAAAAAAAAAAAAACAAAAACCAACACCGGCCAATAAACTTTAACTCGAGTGGGACGAAATGGTTCTGTGGTTAAATTGTTAGATATACCATGAAAGTAAGTGTTTGTATGTATGCACGTGGCGATTGTTTGTCCATTAGAGTTGCAGCTGTGGTGCAACTACTATTGTATTGTTCTCACTGGAATTACGATATGGTTAAGCCAGTATGCACACTTGTAACAGGCTACTGAACTTACCTATCACTCACCTGCACTTACACTCAGTTCTCAGTTGCATCTGTATGTGCATACAGTAGATGATATGGGGAAGGTTTTAAATACAGAGAAATTTCATACAAATTTTAGAATTCCATTTATGTTTCTAAATAGCTGAAAGAAAAAAGCATGAAGTTTTGATGTGAAATCAAGAATGATAGAATACGAGGGTGCATATTTCGTGGACCTCTTCTAGTCCTCTCTTTGTCGATTTGATAACATCCAGCCATTCGCTGATGAAATGAAAATATTTTGCTATTATTTTACACATACAATGCTAACAAAACTTCCAATCGTTCTGTCGCTAGCTCGCTTCTTCTGGGTTTCTAAGTGTTCTTCTTTATAATTTTTTCCGTGCTCTCTCATTCTCTAGCTATTATTACGTCAATTTCATGTCGCTCTCAGTACGGAAGACGCAATCCTGTTTTCTATCATTCTGGATATGAAATATAATGTAACTTCGAAAAGTGTAGAGACTCCAAATGAAGTATTTATTATATATTTTTTTAATTCTCTTGATACTCATATGAGTGGCTTAGCAAAGCTTTGCTTAAAACTTTGACCTTGGCAAGGTGTATCCTTAGTCACATTATTAAAACAAAAAAACATCATTTAGGGTCGTTTTCTCGTCTGCGTCTCTTTAAACGCGTTTTCTTTATCTCAAGTACCTGCTATGTTTATCTTAACTACAAATTTAACAGGCAGTTAATCCTCCGGTTAAATTTTTTTCGCTTCGACAAATCCATCTGTTTTGTTTGTAAACATAAAACAGCTGATTGAATTGTTTACATTTTGTATTATTTGATTGTAATGCCCTCGTCGGTTCTTCACTTTTTACCTATATTTTGTGAAAATATATGCAACACAAGAAAACTTCCTGGATGTAATTATTTTTAAACAGTTGATTTTGGCTTTTTCTTTAGTCTTCTTCTCCAGTGCTGCCAAATATTCTCTACCGTTAAATAAATGCAGTACTGTGATAATTAGTGCAAGTCTCGAACAAGCTCTACATTCATTTGCAGTTCGAAGGCAGCAAAGAAGTATAAAAAGCTTTAGGAACAAATCAAGGAATTCACTCTATATTGAAAGATGACATGAACAAATGATCGAAAGATTTATTGCATCTCATTGTGAGCGCTGTATAACAAGGCACCAGAGCCACATATTTCAAATATAAATTTATTTAGATGCTTATTAGTAGCGCTTCATTTTTCAAGCGTTCAGTGATTTTTTGTGTCAAAACTGTTGCATTTACTACATATATGTACATAGCCACAGAAGTTAGCGACTAATATGGTACCAAATATACTTAGCTTTACTTAAAAAGTGTTATCCGAATTTTAAATTGTGTTGTACAAGATATATGTATGTATGCACATTAGGGTGCGCCTCTAAATAACCATAAAAAAAAATCGGTACTATTTTTCCATCGAAACTATAAAATTCATTATATTTTAAGACATCAACAAAAATATTTCGGAAAAATATGAAAAAGTTAAAAAGTTTAAAAAAAAATTAAGATATTCATGTACTGCATCTATTTGAAAATACCTCATAAAATGTATGAAGAAATATAAATAAAAATTGTTTAAAAAAAAACAAAAATAACCTCAGATCATAAAACACTTTAACTTAAAAGGTCTATACAAACATATTTAATATTCTCTTCAACGGAATTATAATAATGTGTTTTTTGATTCAGCTTTTGACTTTTTTTTTTTGAAGATGGGTGGAAGAAAAACTTTAATAACTCAGCCAAAACTTGACCGATTTAGATTTATAAAGTGTCATTGAAAAGATTTTGATTTATTTGCAAATAAACTTATACACGTCCCACTATTTTTCAACGCAAATTTTAGTGCATATTATGATTCCCTTTGCAATTCTTTTAAAAATATTTTTATGCAGATCTTTTAAGGGTAGACTGTTTTAAGGTCGATAGCTGGTGGGTTTTTTGAAGAAATATTTAAAAAATAATAACTTTATTTATAAAAATCCAAATTTTGGAGGTATTTTTGGTTCAACTCACGAAAATCTTAAATTTTTTCCGAAATATTTTGGCGAAAGTCTTAAAACTAACTTAATTTTATATTTCCGGTGAAATGCTGCAGGGTTTTGTTATGGTGAGCCATATTCTTGACCTATTCTTATACCAAATAAATATACTTACAACATTTCATAAAAACCGGCTGAGCCGATTCGGAGGAGTTCGACCACAAACACCGTGACACGAGATTTATATACATATATATATACAGTCGAACTCCTCTATAACGAACTCCTCTATAACGAAAACCTCTCTCTAACGAATTTTTTTTTGAAACACTACGATTTTCACAATTTATTCATATATTTAGACCTCTCTATAACGAACTTCTCTATAGCGAATTCTTCTCTGTAACGAATTCTTTTGTTATACATACATAAATGGAATTTTCCATAGCAAATAACTCCTCTATAACGAATTTAACGAAGAGCTAAAAAGTAGTTGTTATAATACACAAAAATATATTAGAGTTCCATCATTCTCCGAAACGCGTGCAGCATTACAAACTCTATTAACATTTGTTGAATCACGGAGCGATGTACCCGACATTATATTTAATAAAATTAATTCCTTAGAAGCATTTATTGATAAGGAAAAGGCTCAAACAGCTAAACAAACTACAGTCGACAATTTTTTCATACCTGAATAATCCTTATAATCTTTTTGACTTTTTATTAAGGTCTTCTTTTTAAAATGTAAGAAATAAAAACAAATAAAACAAATAAAATGAATCAATGTTTCATTAAATAGGCCTTGAACATAAAGACATGAAATTTCGTATGACCTCTCTATAACGAAGCCCTCTCTATAACGAACTTTTTCACCGGTCCCGACGACTTCGACATATTATATATATTCGTTAACCGCAAGCATCGTCACGTATTCAAAATAAATTGAATGATAACTGAAAATCTATTCGTTTTTCAAAATTACTTGACTGATGAATGAAAATCCATTTGCTAGATATTTGTGTGATGATTAAAAATCTATTCGTTATTAAAAATTGTTTGCATGATGAATGAAAATATTTTTTATATTTAAAAATAGAAAATTTGTGAATACAATTTAATTTTTTTTTTTACCAAATTGAATAAAAGTTCAAACAAATACGCCCATTCCTGTGTTGTCCAGCGGTTCAGGCTATACAAAAGGAAGTACGAGCATTTACTTTGAAAACTTGGTTGTCACTGTTGACTCTAAGCTAGTGCCCACATAATGTCAATTATTCATTCAATCATCATCCCAATAATGTTCTGAATTTATCTTCTATAGGACAGCGTCTGCTTTGAAATCATTAGCAAAAAGGCTAAAGTCCAAATTGCGCAAAAGAATTTCTGAGTCTCATTATTTACACAGAGAGATAAGCAGCCATTCTATGAAATGGAGAGATGTAGAATTTGATATGAAAAGTTTGCTAAAGTCGTTTTGCTTAACTTCTAAAAGAAAACTTTAGGCTCCTATGTCAATGGTGTTTCAAGTGAATTTTCAGCCATATGCGTTCTCAGTGTTATTCGAATGCTCTTATTTAAGCTTTCATATATACATAAATATATACATACATACATGCATACTGACATAAATATCTTCGTATTGTAGGTTGCGATTTTAATTGATTGGTATAGAGCCCCTTTATTTATAATAAGACAATTCGTTTCTCTATATGGTGATTACTATTTTTTTTATTAGTCCCTTAATAATGCCCCATTTGTTTCAATTGTCTTCAATTAATTCAAGTAAAATCATCCATAAAGCTTACTTAAGTAAGTATTTTGAAATGCATGTAAGTATTTATGTATGTACATAAAGTAAATGTGTGGGCTACATAAAGAACTAAATTGCATAATCTATATATGTATGTATGTAAGTATATATGCCATTGACATAATTTAAGTTTGGGACACCCTCACTTCTCGTGAACATAACTTCTTCTCTGTTGCGTGCATTGGAAATGCATGAAACATGTAATGGCATTGTGTACGTATGTATGTACATATAATAAATTTACGTATGTACATATAATAAATTTGCAAAATATATTTATTTATATTCATTTTCGACAGCTACTGCACTCAACTACAAGTGTAATATATTTCATATTGATGTATTGTATACCGCAATGTGTATTTTTCGTTTTTGTGCAAATAAATTTCTATTACATTGCTGTTTTAAAAATATTCGGCTTGAATATTTTTTTTATTTTGCATTTTCATTTTTATA
Source organism: Anomoia purmunda (assembly GCA_951828415.1). Taxonomy (NCBI): domain Eukaryota; kingdom Metazoa; phylum Arthropoda; class Insecta; order Diptera; family Tephritidae; genus Anomoia; species Anomoia purmunda. Next base: position 24,187,136 of record OX639996.1, on the reverse strand, counting down.
ATACATTGCAACAGTTTTGGCAGCAATATCAAAAAGTTGTAATGTATATTCAAGAGGAACAATGAGATTATGGAAACTTTTCATATTTTCTAGCAACACCTGTTTGCGACAGTTTTTGACAAAAGTTTCGTCTCTAAATTGGCTATGATGATGTAAATAGGTCGACACTGGGTATAAACATACGTACATTTTTTTTGTATCAGAATTATGTAGGTCTAAATAGTAGGTTTTTTTGCAATATTTTGTTATTGCTTTGTTTGAAAAAGTTTTAATGGATTAAAGGTGAACTTTAATGTTTGGTATATATTCAATAATTGAAAAATGAAAAACAATACAGCTGAATCCGTTTAGAACGATTCCTCATATAACGACTGAAAGCTTTTAGTGCCGCAAACACAACCTCAAGTTTGCCCTTTATAAAATATACGCCAGCCGCAGTAGCCGAAAGTTAGCGTATACGCGCTTCATTCAGAGTCTCCCGGGTTCAAATCCCGGCAGAAACATGCGCTACACGCCCAACTACGGCTGACCATACGTACGGATTTTTAAATAATTCGATTCTAGTGCCATCTAGCAGATCAATTTTTCGTAAAAGTTTTTCTCGTCGCACCACTATTACACAAACGGTAACTATAACCCCAAAATTTTGCCCCAGCATTTGGGTATTTCCTTTTGTGATTCCCCTTGCTTCTCAGGATAATATCGGGGTGCTTTTTTAGTGCCCCCTTGCCTCTCGCCATCAGATCGGGATACTTTTTTCGTGATTGCCTATCAGCAGTTTATATTTGTCAACCTTTTTCTTTGTCGGCCTTTTTATCTTCAAATGATCTTCTATCGAATTTTCTTTTATGCTTGATTTTTGTGTCTCTTTTTTGGAGCCAAAAAAAAATGTACTTATCCCATGTTTCTTGCCTTCTTTTCTCTAAATCTTTTACATCTTGTTCTGCAAATAACATTTTTTTTCTTCTGAATAGAACAAATTTGTTTTGATCTAAAAAGAACAGTTTGTTTTGTTGTGAAAAGAACATTTTTCTTTATATTTTTCAGAACAGGGACAATTTGTTTTTATTAATGCTCTGAAAATAACGGGTTTGGTTTCTGCAAATAACCACAAACCCATTAAACCAACGTAACCTAAGGCAATTTCCGGTGATAAATAAAAAAAGTTCATTTTGGGGGGTATTTTAGGAAGGAGTGGAAGCTGATGCAAAATCTGAGAGTGATGGACAAATCCTGAACTAGAATGCACCAAAAAACGTAGAATGAGATGCTGATTTTATATTTTTACGGAGGTTACACTTCTTCCTTTATGGGGTGTACGAGGGGGAAATTCTGACCCCTGAATTGTTTTAGAGCACCAACAAAAGACACGGTCTGATATGTCGCGTCGCAACTACATGACATTTGTTTTAGCAGCCCTGTGTAATGAATGAAAATCAATTCCTTATTAAATGTCGAATACTAAATTTATTTTTTCCTTCAAAATTACATGAATAACGAATAAAAATTTATTCTTATTTTTCCGTCATTCTTCTGATCATGCGCATTCCTGCACCAACCTCCTTTTGGGCAAGGCACAGGCAAACAGACAGAAATGGCTTAAACGATTTCTCTTTTCATTCTGAATATTTGATATATATTGCATACATATTTACTTATATAGACTGACGAGTAAAACCAGTCGCGTTTTCCTGAGACAATTTTTCATTAATTTGAAATAAAAACATATTTCATACTTTAACAAAAACTATGCAAATTAATATTTCAAACTTTTTAGAGCATATTTAATTTAAGTTTAATTTCAAGTGGCTAGGAACTACCGTTGATTTTGAAAAAAATTTGTAAATTTTAATCTCGGCAACTTTTTGGGCATACAAATTCACAACTACAATCAAAGGAACCAAAAAATCGCCATCAAAATCATAGGATAAGTAAAGGCACAATGTATTGTAATTACAAAAAAAATCACAAAAAAAGTAAAAACCAACAATCACTATTTCTGTTGATTGGCATTAGACAGTGATAGTGAAATATCACTCATCGGTAAGTTAAACTAAACTTCGCCTTTGATGACCAACAATATGCCGAAGGCGCGTAGGTGCCTATTGTTTTTTTATATACAATTGATCTCAAAAAATTTCTATTTCATTCCAAAAATATTGATTTCTGAACCATAGTGAGATGGAAGTTGGAGAAAATTTGACATACATACATATGACTATTTAGTTAAAAAATAATTTGATCACAGTTAGCATACGACTTTTACTGTTATGAATTTGGCATGCAAAATTTCAAAGTAGTACAAAATCATTACATTTAACAACATACCGCCGCTGTGATTAAAAAAATGATTGCCAAACAGTTGCTAAGTTATTATGATGAAAAAAAAATGAAAATCGGCCAGTAGGTAAAGCAAGCTCTACATTTTTATTGAGACGACAATAAACCAGTTCAACTGCAGCATAGCAAATAGCCGAAAGTTAAGAAAACCAAAATTTTGCCAACACGATATTAAAGTCAACTATAGCTACGGTGACCATATTTGTTGCAGCAGAATACGGGACAAAAAAAAATCTCTTTAAAAGCATGTTTTTTTTTTATATGTTTATTAAAAAAATATATAAATATATAAAGCATAGTACATAATAATAAAAAAATATTACTTCACTTCCAAAAAAAAAAAAATAAACAAAAAATAACTATCACATAGTTACAAAAAAAATCACATATTCAATATATCTATAAATATTTTTCAGCCGTAGATATTTTTTTTAAAATATCATCTCTAGATGTTAAATACGTTTTAAATTCTTGGCAATTCATATTATAATTACATTTTGTGATGAGTATTGACTTAAGGGTTTCTACTTTCAGCTGAGATTTCTCAGATGTCCATAAGTTATTCATCAAAGAGAATATTCTTTCTGTGGGTGCATTTGAACCTGGTAAACACAAACTAAATTCAACGATTTTAAACATATTTTTGAAAGGAATTTTATTTATATCAAACTTTGATAATATTTCTACCCATTTTTCACTAACACTAATTTTATTGTGCGACCACTCCTGCATTTTTTTTTCATTTAAAAATTGTTTGAGGCAAACAAACTCGTCAAATAGTTCGGAATCATCAATAACTACATTGCTTCGCATTTTCATAACAAATTCTAAGCTTTTTTCTACATCTTTCCAAGAAGGTACTTCTGTAAGGATTACCCAATTCAAGCACTCTACCTCTTGAAAAGATGAGTCCCACTGAGACAAATATTCATAACAGGTGTTATAAAATGCGAACACATCATGCTTAAATTTGCTTTGATTAATTAGATTTTTTTTATCTAATTCGATAAGAAGTTTTTTAACGTCCAAAGGTAAAAATAATTCATCTCTGCGTTCGATTAATTTAAATTTAAGATCTTTCAAAATAAATGACACTTCAGGCATGCTTACTTCTTGAGTTTCTATTTGTAAAATTTTTGAATGAAATAGTTGAGCTTGGCTATGGATAAAAAAAAGCCAGATTTCCGCATTCGGATTATTAAAAAAATCATGTAAAATAGTTGGTACTTTCTTTTCCGAAAGAAAATACTCTTTTAAAGGTTTAAATAATCTTATAATTCTATCGATGGCTGGTTTGAGAGTAAGCCATCGAGTTTTACTAAAACCAAGAAGTTTACGGTACTCCGTTTCTGAGTTTTCGCATATTTCTTTAAGTTTTTCTACTCGGACTGTATATATATAAAAAAATGAATATATCTTGACAACAATTACTTCTACATCTACCGGTAGGCAATCTATGGCTGTTTGTACACAGTTATTGAGCACGTGTGCCGCACAATTCACTCCGATTAAACTTTGTCCTGTACAGACTTGCAATTTGGTAAAAATATTGTTCTTTCCTTGCCTTTTAGAACCACCAAAATTGCAGTTTGTGTTGTCAGCACATATAGCAAGTAACTTGGTAGTTATTCCAAACTGATTCATTACGTCCACTACGTATTTCGAAATAATATCAGAAGTTTCTCCTGGAAGGTCCTTACATTCCAATATTTTTATAGAAATTCCATTTCGATAGCTGAAATATCGCACTAGGATTGGGCATACTTTTACACTACCATGATTTGAACAATCACTATATATAGTTACAAAATTAACGTTTTTCAAATCGCTGTTTGTTTCCGTAATGGAATTTGGTGTCAAAACTTTGTTTATAATTGCTTCACATTTTGTCCGAGCACACGAATACTTAGTATCAAAACAACTTTTTATCAATTTGGTGGTACAGTCATTGGACCTAAATGAATGATTATGTTGTACTGTGTGGTAGGCCCAAGTTCCTTCATTAATACCATTTTGTTTAGTTGTTCCTTCAAAACTAGTGGAACAAAAAAATGTTTTCAAACTTTTGCTTGAAGCGGCTGCACTATCAGCAAGTTTGTGTTTATTGGTTTTCAGGTGTTGTGAAATATCAGACCGACCTCCATTAGCAATCGAAAATACTCCCTTGCATTTCTCACATCTAACTTCATTTGGCAGATCAGCCTTTTTGATAAACATGAATTCCTGCTGCAACGCATCGTTAAATGTACATTTGCGTTTTGGCGGCATGATATGTGGACTCTAAAAATTAATCGTTTTGTTTTGTTTATTTTGAATAAAATTAGTAATGTTTAAATTTTAGGATGTGTACTTACAAATCTTTTTGCAAGGCCGGTCTTCTGCCAAAAAATTGTAGTGTGTTTTAGTTATGTGTAAGTAGTCAATTAAAAAATACTGTCAAGTAATGACATACAATCAGCTGTTTTAGACAGTGATGTATTATAATGTCAGTGATGTAATAATAAATGCAATACGGTACAATACGGGACAAAAAAAAAAAAAGAGGACATATTGCGTCCCTTAAAAAAAAAAAAAAAAACCAGGACAAGTGACAAAAATAGAGGACTGTCCCGTACAATACAGGACGGATGGTCACCGTAACTATAGCCAACCACTAACCAAAATAATCAACGCAACATGAAAGCGAAAAAACCGGCAAAATAAGCAAAAAATAAGCTGAACAACATGAATTCGCGAATTTGCAAATTTTATGGGTACGCGTATGAGTTTATGTAAAAAAAAAAAAAATTAGCTGAACTTCATACGGAAGCGAAGTGTCCAAAAGAGTAAAAGAAATGCGAAAGCCAATTATAACTTGGCTGACTTCAGTTCAAAAAGAACGTGGAAGAAGATAACTATTTCTATACATTTGGTACTTTTCCTATGCATGAATATGGTCTATAGAATGTTTAATACATATGTAGGGTATATTTATATTCATATTGGCTTGACCAGCAATCTAAGTATGCATGTAAATATACACACCACGTGTATATAAACTCTTGTATTTACTAGTTCAGGTAAATGAGCGGTCAGTCACGCTAACTACGTCAGATACATACATTGAAAAACATTGGGTGAGTTACTCCGATGAACTCAGTAGTTTTTTCGCTTTAACGAAGTTTAATGTGCCAACGCGAGAAGTGATTAAGCAAATGCTCGACCTGAAGCAGGTGTTCGTTCGGCCCCCCGGTACTTTATTGTTTTTGCTTTTGCTTTACGAATTTAAAACACGTATCTAATTAGAAATTTTTAGTTTTTTTCTTGTGTTTGTGTAGTACATATGTTTTGTATAGAACACTTAATAATTAAATAGTCTTGTCAAAAAAAAAAAGAAAAAAAAAGTTCTAACAAAAGTTTGCTTGGTTGACTAGTAGAGAGCAAATTGGTTGCAGAAATGGGACTTTTTGAATTTTTGAATGCTTCTAAATATTTGTGTGCCGGATTTCAAAAAGCAGTCGCATGGTTTTTTGATTTCCAATTACGATATTGACTGTATCAATATTGTTTCATTAGTTAAGGAACTTATTATTTTTCTTTGTTTCTAGTAATAACCTTGGGGGTTCAGCAAATGTTGTTGTAAGTCGGAGTGATACCATTTGTAGTTGAATAATAGAGGCATGCTCTGCAATTTACTTTCATTCTTAAGTATTCACTTCACACGGCAGTTTCAGATTGGCACAAAAGACGAATTCACTTGGAAGTGAATTGCAGAACATTCCTGATCTATAGTGCAATGTAGAATGAAAAGAGTGATACGAGATTTTGGACAGTGTTGGCTATTTTGTATTTATTATTGTATCTAATATTTGTTTTTTTTTTAATAAAAGTCTAGTTCATTATAATATATGTAATGCGCATCATATAAATCCACATTTTGAACTTTGTTGAAAAAATTAGAAAATCCAAAAATTTTTACAACAAAACACAATTTTTTATTCAGAAGTTTTAGAAAAATTCTATTAAATTTTAGTTTAACTTTCAATTAGCTAAACATTAAATTTTTGGGCTATAAAACAGCATACTTGGAATTTTTCTCAAAATTCTGAATAAAAAGTTTGATGTTATTATAAAATTTTTTAGAACTTTCTTATTTTTTCTACAAAGTTTAAAACGTGGATTTATATAGTGCTTGTTATATAATGAGCGAGACTACTAATAAAACCAAAAAATACCACAAGAACGATAGAATACAAGATTACGCCGTCCTGCGGCGAGTGACGTACCTCAGATACAATTTAACGAAGAATGAGTAATTTTTAACTTTTCAGAGAGGAACGTATTTTAATTTTGTCTAAAGTTTAATATGAATCACTCGGCATACAAAAAAACCGGTAATATTTTTCCAACGGAAAAATACCATTTATTAAGTTTTAAGACTTCCTTCAAAATATTTGGGAACTGGGCCAATTTGAAAATATCATCATAAATCTCAACATTATGATTCGGTTGACATTTTTTTAATACCTTTATGATTTAATATACATATATTGAAAAAAAAAATTTTTATATATAAAAAACGAATCGCGTCTTGTTTTCTCGAAAAAAAGGGCTTGTACTCTTCAGCCATTCCACAGAGCTCAACATGGCCTTATGCACTGCAAAATTTTCTACTAATAAAGTTATTTTGCAGAACAACAGGTATCCTAATGCAAATGTTACAAAATAAGAAGGAAGCTTTTTTTTCGAGAAAGGAAAACGACATTAATTTTTGGATGTATTTACAATTGTAAATTTTAATATTTTTCTGAAATATTATGGCGGAAAAACCCGCGTCTTCTTTGGTAGGGTGGTGGTTTCAGGGGACATTCGAAATACTTTGCCGATTACTTTATCATACAATCCTTTTTACATCAAATTATTCAGGGTAATATCTTTACGAAACTGCATGGTTCAGAAAACTTGCCCATTTTTGAAAAATAATTTTATACTTCAAATCTGGAGTAAGTGTTATTCGGAATGATAGTCGGTGTGAAGTTCAATCGAAATCAGAAAAAATCCACAATACCTTTTTGCCCCCCATTTCCCCCTGATGGATCCGCCCCTGCCTAATTCATTTCTAGAAAATTTCGTACGTGTTTCACATTGCGAAAAGGCAATTTGTGGTAAGAAATTCATGTAAAATTGTTGAAAATTTCGGGCGAAAAATCATTTTTCATGTATACAAATTTAATACTAAATTCTACAGAATTGAAATGATTGGCAAACCAAACTGTTTAAAAATAAGATATTTTGATCGATCTACAGTGGTGTTACTCCTTATTGGGCTGTATGCTGGAGATAATAAATGAAAAATAAATGTCAGAATAGTGTCCATTATTATACAAAATTAATTTAAAAAAAACATCTACATTTATACCTTAGTTTCCTTAAGCGATAATAACTCATAAGAACGTAAGCAAAAAAACCTAAATTTGTTTTCAGTAAAATCTATGGTTATTTCTTATAGTGTGCCGGGTAAACGGTTATGCTTAGGAATTATAACGGTTTTTTTAATTGCTTCTTGAATAATAGTTATTTTCGACTTCAATTTGAAAACTTCAAAATGATCAATAATTTTTTTTATCTATCAATGATTTTTTATTTATATATCATAAGGGGTCGTGCACATATTACGTAACACGCTAGGGGGTGGTTTCCGGTTTGTGACGAAGTGTGACATGTGATTTTCCTTTGCCTAATATATAACATACAACAATTAACATTGTATTTTATTCTAAGATTAATAAAAACAATCTTTCTGAAAGTGTGACATGGGGGGGGTCTAAAATGATCAAAAATCGCGTTACGTAATACGACCCCTAATCCACAAGTATCACTTTTTTGAACATTTATATAAAAGTGTCAAAAAAATCGGTCAGTGACTTTTATAATAAAAAGGAGTTATCATTCGAAATCACCCAGTGACTTTATATTCTATAGTGCTATCTAATGTATTATTTAGTTGCCTTCTAAAGACTCTTTCGTCAGCTCGGAGCATCTAAAAGTATTATTTGAAACTATCTTCATACGAACACCGTGGCTGAGTTCTCTTTTCATTCGTGGCCAGTTCGTGGACAAAGATACTCTTTGCTTCGTTAGAGCGCTGTTAAAATATGAATTTTTTATAACATTTGCCAATAGTGCTACTAGCTCAAAAACGCATATGTCCGCACTCTTTCAGGAATTTTGGTGATTTTATCCATTCAAAAGAAAACGAAAAACTTGTACAATTACAACAGTTATGTGTTACTTTAGTGTTGTTATTTGTCGGAATTACTAATAAAATGGTTTTTAATTTTAAAAACGGTCTTTAAGTTAGTTTTTGCGATGATGGTACATCGGGGTTTCGGGTTAAAAAGTGGTGGATTTCAATTATAATCATTGGTAGCTCAGTTTTCGCGTGTCAGCTGCTCATCGCCCCCCTGATTCGGTTTAGTTGCCAGCGCAAACCACGAGTTTAGGTAAATGCGAGAGTTTCGCATCATATTATCTTTGTTACACACACCATCAAAAAATTTATTTTATGGATAGCTTCATTTAATATATTTTTGTTGGTTTATTTAGGTAATTAACGTAAGATTAAAATACTCTCCGAAATCTCCAAAAGAAGGCTGAAGTTTACTTTTTAAATAAAAAAAATAATCCTTTATTCTTTTTTAAATTGTGTTTAAGAGTAGAGAGGATACAAGTTAAAGAAACTAGTTATTTACATAACATTAAAAGCTTTAAATACTTCGTTGAGCCCCGTCCTCCATTTTTGATAGCCCCGTTAATTCGTTTGGGCAAGGATTTAAATAAGACTTTCAAATTATTCCGACCAATTTCGTCATACCACGCGTCTTTTATGACATTGAGGATTGTGGGCGATTTTTCTTGCATCTCTTTTCCTATATAATGCCAGCTGTTCGCAATTGGGTTCAGATATTGGCTGTTACCTGACCAAGAAAGAGTTTCAATGCCTACGTTCATAAAGGGAATATAAAAGAAATCGAGGTGCGTGGGTTTTTTTTTAGCGATGAGTGTATACTGCTTTTAATTTGTTCAACAAATATAACAACTTGGATCAGAGAACATACAAGTTCTCTGCTTGGATTTAGTAAAGAAAGCGTTTGGGTTGCGAGCATGACAATCGCAACCGGCAAAATAAGAAATACAATACATATGTAATTTGCATATTTCGTACGAATCAGAGATGAACTGCAAACGCTTCATTAATGACTAGCCGAAAGTGTTGCTTTTCTATAGCAATTAGTAATAATTAAGGCGCAAATTTGACGCGCTATGATTCACTAAACCATAAAAAGAAGCCACTATAATCGACCTATACATCTATACATCTATACATCTATATATATATATATTATACAAAAAAAAAAAGCAGTTATATTATGTGAATAAATTAATTATCTTTTTTATTTCTTTTTTAATTACAGATTTTATATTACTAGCAAAAATCCTAAATGCGTCAATAATTCAATTAAGCAATGAATAAATGAATGAAAGCGACTGCAATTTAATTTAAATCAATTTGCACAGTAGTGATTTCGGTAAATTTGTAATAAAAAAAAAAATAATAATTGCAAGTGAAAAAGTGCTACAATTAAAATTTCGTTTTGCGCGCTTCCGCAAAGTAAAGTGAGAATAATCCAATAAAATATTTAAAATTTTGTTTTAGCATTTTTAATTGAACTTGAGTGTTTTGGTGACTTCGTCGAAGCTTTGCATGAGTACCCGAAATTCGAGTAGTAGCAGCTTTCTATGGCACATCAGGCGCTCTCTGCAAAAGCGTAGCGCAAAGAAAATGAAAACAATTTCATGATACTACAAGTGGTCTGAATCAGTGATACTAAACTATTTGAGAATGCCGTCAACACCGTACGATTTGGTGCAGGATGATCAGGATTTGCGTGTGCCGCTGCATGCCGAGCAGGCCTTCTTTCATGGCATCACTTTTCAAGCTAAGGTGAGTAAATGAAGACACTTTGTATTTATTTTATATTTTATGTACCATAGGGTGGCACGCCAAAAAAAAAAAAGTTAGGGTTTATCTACCGGAATTATTAAATTTATTGTTTTAAGTCCCCGGAGCAATATTCGGAGACATATTAAGATTTAGGTGCGCTGGACTGATTGGAATATACCTCAAAATAGGACGTTTTTGTTTTTATAATAAAAATAGTATAAAAAAAAATTTATCGAAAATTCGTTCGAAAAAATCATCTTAGCCGATAATAATTAGATTTTGGGTTCTATTTTTCGATCTTTTTGGGGGAATGATTTAGAACACCTTGGGCAACTTAGAAGGAACTTGACCGTTTAGACTTTTAGGTACCATTTAGACTTATATATATATGTATAATTTTAACCTAATTAGCTCTGTTGGTTTTTTTGGAAAAATATTAAAAAAAAATATTTTTTTATAGACAACTTCAGTTTTGGAGGTATTTTCAAACCGAAAAAGCTTACGTAAAACTTAATAGTAGTCTCGCATGGTTCCGAGGTCAGGATGGGAACAGATGGTTTCCATAATAAGTTGTTAAAAAAAAATTTGCCTTCTTGCTGAACAAAGTTTGGGATAAAGTAATTCATATATGAAATAGTGTTGCTATTGTTTTTGTTGGTATTATAATTATTAACATCTTAGCCTTTTCTACTCTGCAGTATCTGCAGCGTTCCTCCGAGTAGCTTCCCAGTTTAGCCAAGTGATAGTTCAGCCTGCAGTGCTCATAATAATTCGTAGTTTGTTCTTTGCTAAACTCATACATTCTACAAAACGTTTAATGTTTTAGGATCCTAACAGCCCTTGGGAATGGTCCAAACCCGCTAGATTTTCCCAGTATAGTTTCCTGTGTGCTTTCCCCTCTTCTTTAGCCAAAGGGAATAATCTCCTTTTCCCATTTCGCAGTAAGGCTTTGCGACAATACAGGAAGTTGATGCTCCCTTTTTTACTACTTTTTCGGCAATATCATTTTCTTCAAAGCCATTATGGCTCAGAACCCCAGAATCCATACCCGATTGGTCAGACCAAGCACGCTCAGCTTGATAAGATACTGAGATCACTAGTTTTGAAGTTACTTAGTGAAATTTGAGGACCTTGATAGCCGATTGGCTGTCCACCATTTCAACTTGCCTCGATATCTTCTTCAGTTAGTGAACCAAACGCGTAGCAGGCTATCATACTTTGGATCTTTTTATATGTTTTAGATATATCCACCTAATCCTGTTTGTTACTGAGTTCGGGTTTAAACCTTTTTATAAAGCTAAATTCGGGTGGAATTGTTTCTTTCTCCGCAAGAATATCAATCATCAGGCAATGGGATAGATCCTGGGAAGTGACTGTTTAAAAATAGTCTGGCCTTTCCTCCTCGTTCTCAGGATAATATGCCGGACACACTCTAACGTAAATTTCTTATTTTCGTCCAAATAATTTCGCGTAAACGACGACGGCGTTTCACTTGTCATTCCTAATTGATTTTGACAACTCTGTAGCCACAGGGTTGCCTTGCTATTTGATCAAAGGAAAAATATTAGGGATTGTATGCTTTCTTAATATATTTAAATTCTATTGTGATAATTTTTTTAATTTACCTTCATGAAATACAGCTTCCAGAGGCAGTAAAAATTAAGGAACAGTTGATAAAATGTTAATAAATTCTTCGCCCAGTTTGGTTATGGGAGAACACATTTTTCGATTACTATCGGTAAAATTTAGAGGCGACACTATTTGTTAGTGATTTCATTCCCGATTTATGTTAAAATACCTCATTTTATCTTAATTTATTGACCGAATTTACAAGACGAAATTACTTAGATTCATTGTAATTTGTCCAAAAGCTAAGAATGAGCCATAAATTACGATAGTGTGTCTGGGCTTTTAGTCTCGTTACCTGTTTTAAGACTGGTATATGATATACCATTACTTTTAGACAATACCTCATATAGTTTTGAAACCACATAATTTGGGAATTAGGACAACTATCTGCATAAAAAACTATGATTAGTATGTTGAAGTGTTGTACCCAGGAATTGCAAATGACAATCAAGTATTTCCCAAATTTCACATCAAAAAACCATGCGAAATAGAAATGAGGGATTAAAGCAATAAATCTATGTAACAAGTTTTATGAAAAAACAAGTTTATTCGTTATTTTTTGAGTTTTATATTTCGCTAAGAAATAATCGTAATTTGTAGGGGGTTTTCACACAAACTTAGTTAAGTTTCATTTTCTGAGCAACAAATAAAACTCAACAAATAACAATTAAAAAGTATTTTTTTAATAAAACAGTTGCGGTCTCTGTACTAATTCAATCGTATTTCTGATGTTTCTTGTCCGGTCCGAATGAACTGCAAAAAATGATGTGAATAATGAACACCCATCACAGAAATGTTTAACTTTTAGAGGAAGGTAATAAAGGAGTCCACCTTTCAGTGGCATCAATATGGGTGAAGCCGCAACCACCTCAACGTAACCTAACCCTTGTGAAACACAGTTATTTAATTTGCTTGACACAATTTGTGTAAAATTCTCCTTCATTCATACCGTAAAATTAATGCTTCTTTGAGTGGATATTTGTTAATCAAAAATGCATTGGTCTAACACCCTTTTAATCAAATTGAGTTATTTTCTTGTTTTAGTAAGGTTTTATATGCAGCTTAGAGTTCAATCTGTGTTAAAAGCAATTGATGACTGTATTAAAATAGTTATAGCCATTGTACATTTTGGTTAATTATTTATTTTATAATTAATTTTGCAATACTGCAATACTTATTGTGTCACTGGGACACAGTATATACATACATGAATGTATGTAGCATATATGTATGTACATATAACTTATAACTTCATATGCACATTGTACATACATATGTGCATTATCTTTTTATCCGTGAAATTAATTGACTTATTGGTTTATGCATTAAAATGCATTTAATTTGCTTTATTTATATACAGATTTTATTGCAAATATATGAACGTATAATTTTTTTTTTTGCACTTCATTGACACATCGAACTAATATCTTAGCATTTAATAAATGAGCACTTAGTCAAGGTGTAATGATGAAGCTTTGTGGAATTCAGAACAATATTGATAGTTGAAATGTATTTGGAACTTTTTTTTATGGCCTCTAGCTGTCTATGTATAATGGCGGTTTTTTTTATTCCTCGGAATTCTATTTTACCAAGGTAAATTAAAAAATACAACCCTGACATGTATTTTGTCAAAATATATGTGCCGAATTTGGTGAGTTTGACAATTTAAAATGTATACAAAATTCGTGCTAAAACAAATTAGAATCTTAATTAATCTTAATTAACTATATTTTATCGTCTGTAGTGACTCTTATACACAGATTGAGTTATTTAGCTCAAATAAAGTGTACACACATTTATATGTACTAGCATTTCAAACGAAATTGATCTTATTGTTCATAGTTTGCATTTTAAGTGCTATTTATATGTACTTGCATTTCGTTGTTCTCCTACATAGAGGTCGGATTCTGGAAAACGATCTGAACAAACCCAACCGTTCGCAGGAAGTTCCACACCACAAGCGCTGTCCCAATTGTGATTTCTCTTTAGATTTGGCGGAACTTTAAAACGGTCCCCCACGCCTTTTCCCCTGCTCTTCTTGCACAAACAGCATTTGCCCATTTCCGAGTCTTTTGCACAAAATTCAAATTAAAATTTTCTTGTTTCAAAAATTAAACTTAAAATAAAGTGCGCCAGGTAGTTGACGTACGCATATTTGAAGTTTCCTTATTATAATTTTGGGTTTTTAACCCATTAGAGGTCTAAAACTTTTTACATGCTTGTTGAAAAAAAATCACTAAACGGTTTAAAAAATGACTAGTGAAACGGGAAGAACATCTGCAAAGTTTGCTTATGGCACACTTTATATCATTACACTATGACTTAAACAACCAAAGCACACAGTTTGTATTTTTTTTGTGAAACGGAGAAATGTAAAAAAAAGGTTGAGAAGTTATGGCTAACTTCGAAAGGAAAAAATCAAAAATGCAACCCTGTTGCAGTTACTTATGCAACCCTGTTGCCTTGGATTTTACAACTTTACTTAGACTGCTAGATTTTTGTTTTAAATTCAAAGAAATCCCCATTAAATGTTTTACACGAAGGGTATAAAACATGAATAAGATATATTATTTTATCACGTAAGCAAGGCTTGAGTATTAAAAATTTCACATTTACTAAGTAATATGTGTCCGATGAAGTTGGAAATATCTTCTCTTTTCTGAAGATTAGACTTTTTGCTAGATTTTTCTAGACCTAACGCACGACAAACATTTGTTCAGTGAATTGTTCGCGAACCCTTCCAACATGCCCCTCTTTTACTCTGTTTAAATCAATGTATGGCCTTTTTCACTCCATTTTTCCATACTATTTCATTATAAAAGCGGAAAGTTATGTAATTTATGATTTATGGTTCATCTGAGATTTTGAGTACGAATAAGCCAAATTACTCTTCATTTACATGGTATACTCGTACAAATGTGGAAACACGCCATGATGATTCCGTTCCACAAAGCAAATGTACGTTCAACAATTAAAAAAATTTCTGGATAGTTTTACCTTCTGCATAGCTTGAACAAAATATAACGGATCGTTGCAAAACGGATCATGCGGTTTGTATCAACAACTAAGTGCATCAATGCATTTAAAGAGAGTCCAGGACCTAAGATGCCCTTTTATGTAACCAATGCTTTCGCAAGGAAAAAAGTCACATCCCCCGACAGAAATGACATCCATGTCGCCCTTAGGCAACTTGCCAGATTGAAAAACGGCTGAAAGTATGAAAAACGAGGGCTGGAAAATTTTATTTACGGATACGGATAATGCACTGGCCTTGGTCTTCTAATACGAGGGATGCGCCTTCGCAACATTACATGTGATTAGCTGTAATTTGATATTTTTATCGTAAAGTTTGGTATTTTTTGGCATAAACTTCCATATAACGTTTTCACTTACGAGTTTTATTTGTGTTTATTTATAGTGAGTTTAAAAATTCATATTGCCTAAAAATGGAATTAACCCGTGAACATTTTCGTGCGATGATTTACTACGATTTTCGACGTGGATTATCGAGACTGGAGTGCATCAATAAACTTACTTCCACTTTTAGTGTTGAATCACCACTGAATAGCCACTTAGTGAAACGATGGTACAACGATTTCCTACGTGGCCGCCAATCTTTGCAGGACGAATTTCGTGAAGGTCGTCCAAACACGGTGGTTGTGCCAGCAACAGTCGATGCTGTGCGTCAATTGATAATACAAGATCGTCATTTGGCATATCGGGAGATATAGTTATCCTTGGCCATTAGTGGGACCAGCATACATTCAATATTGCAAGAACATTTGGTCGTAAAGAAGATTTGTTCTCGTTGGATTCCGCATAATTTGACAATTGCCCAAAAAAGGACTCGTGTTGATTGGTGTAAAGAAATGTTGAAGAAATTTAGCCGCGGTGGATCAAAGCACGTCTATGTCATCGCAACAGTTGACGAATCTTGGATCTATGCATATGAGTCGGAAACAAAGCAGCAATCGACTGTATGGGTGTTCCAAGGCGAGCCTAATCCAACAAAAGTAGTTCGCGCAAGAAGCAACTCAAAGCAAATGGTCGCCTGGTTTTTCGGAAAATCTGGTCATGTCGCAACTGTTCCACTAGATAAACTTAAAACGGTCAATTCTGAGTGGTATACAACCATTTGTTTGCCAAAAGTTTTTGGAGAATTAAGGGAAACCAACCGCCGAAGACAAATCATTCTTCACCAAGACAATGCGAGCTCTCACGTATCGATTCACACAAGAGAGTTTTTGAGGACTCAAAAGGTCGAACTGATACGTCATCCGCCTTACAGCCCTGATTTGACACCTAATGATTTCTTTTTATTCCCGAACATCAAAAAAAAAAGCGAGGTCAACGTTTTTCAACGCCTGAAGGAGCAGCAGAAGCCTTCAAACAGCTCGTTTTAGAGGTATCCTTTTCTGAGTGGCAAAAGTGCTTTAAAAATTGGTTCAAGCGAATGCAGAAGTGTATTGACTTGGATGGCGAATATTTTGAAAAACAATTAAACTATTTTTCTTAATATTTGACTGTGTTTTCATTATTAGGCGCAAAATATAAAAGGCAACCCTCATACGTTTATAACATTAAACAGAACAAAGGGGAATGATTAAAATTATGAGGCTAGGTACACACATAAATAAAAAAAGATTAATTTATTATACATTTATTCAGTTTATGCTATAATTTTTACCAAACACAGTTCACGGTTCTTCTCTGCGACGAACACGATAGAGCCAATCCGACTTAAATGCCACAAGCACAATATTTTTAATTTTTAACACGCTTATATTAGTTTCACGTCTATGTGGTTGACTGGCAAAAAATGGTCACCTTTTGCTTTCACAAAAGCCCTCAAACGATTCGGCCACTGATCAATAGCAGTACGCACAGTTTCTATTAGTATTGACGACGCTCCTCGAACTAAAGATTTTTTGAGACTCTCCAAATTTCTGTGGGGTATTCGACAAGCCATGTTCTTCAACTCTGACCATAAACACTGTAGTCCAATGGATTTAAATCTGAACTTCCGGACGGCCAATTATCCGATGCTATGTTGGGTTGGGGTTTTGCCTTGTGTGCTGGAGCAGAATCTTGCTGAAAGAACCAATGCTCTCCATCGAAGAGAGTATTGCTTAACTGCTTTACCATGACTTCGAAAACATCATGGTGGTACACTTTTGGTCCAGTTTCAACTCCGTTTTCACAGAAGTGAGTAGGTTTAACGCCTTTGCAGGAGACTCAGCAGCTGGATGCTGACCACGTTGCACCCTTGGAATAACATTTTTTGCGTCTCTGTAAGTTTTTGCGTAGATTTGGTGGTTTTGCTTATTTCAAACTTCTTCAACTATGAAAATTTTCTCATCTGTAGAAATAATACTTTCATGGCCGTTGATCGCGTGCCTCTGAAAAAGTCTATTGCATCTGCTGAGCCTAATTTTCATTCAAGCCTGTTGCCAGAAGATGAGTAATTGTCCGACGGAGTAAATAAAAACAAAAGTTATTACTTGTTTCCAAATATATGTATGTATATATTTTGGCTACGCGACGGTAACCGTTTTCAGGGCAAAATTGATTTACAGGACTCCACTGTGTGATTTGTAAAATGTTGACAGCGTTCATGCTTCTGCGTCATACAATAGCACTGGCATTATAAGAGACTTATATACATAGAGTGATTTTTGTCCGTCGAGAAAGGACTTTGCGACGAAATTACCTACTTAACCCAAAGTCGCATTCTTGTTGGCAAGAGAGAATCTTCGTTGGATTTCGAGGCTGACATTAGTGCTGGTGTTAATGCTGATACCAATATAAAGAAATTCCTTTACTTTGTGAAAATTGTAACTGTCAACAGTGACGTGGTAGCCAAGGTGCGAATGCGCTGCCTGTTTATTTGGTCTAACTCGACTTTACTTGTTGGTACAAATTTGCGTACGAATGTCGCGTAAGGCTACCTAAAAACAACCATATTTATAATTATAAATAAAATACAGTAAGTGAATCATTTAATTACCTTTAATTCGTTTAGTTTGTTCAATTTCCCATAGGCAAATTAAGAACACTATCCGCAATTCAGTTTACAGTATCACCTTACTTAAATTGCCTAAAATTGCCTAAAATTGCCGATTGCAACCAGTTTCCATTGCTTCTTGTGTCATTCAATGTGGAATTCCGATGCAATTCAAATTGAATGAATATGTATGCACATATACATACATACATATAATACACATTTAAACGTATCAATTTCATGTTGGAAACCAATATCAAATCATATGCAATGCCTGGCAAACAACAACAAATCAACATTCCTAATTGGCCAGTTAAGCAAATGAATTGTTTATAACTTGAATGCCAATAACCATCTACATAGAATTCATTCAAATGAAAGAAAATATGTACACAGATGCTTTGTACACACATATGTACATATGTACATACATACATACAAAAGCATTTGCATGTAGCTATATGGAAAATATGTGTAAATTTTGCAAGAGACTTCCAAGTGATTTATTTATTTATTTGTATTTATTGGCATGGTACTAATCTCTACCGGTAAATGAGAAATATCTAGGAAGATTGCAGTCGCATGAAGGTGGCAAATTGCTATGTAATTAATTTAAACTGCATATATTATACTGAGAATATATGTATGTATGACAATTTATTTTCGTTTATTTAATTTTGATTATTGTTTATAGTAAATATATTTATAATGCATTGTACATCTAACATCGGTTAAATTCGAGTTTAAAACTTTGCTCTATTGGGTGAAAAGTGCAACCAACATTATACAAGATTCCAAAAAGTTATAGAAAAAACATTTGGATATTCGGTTTTATAGTTCATTAGATTTTATTATAATAAAGTACAAGTTTCAAGGAGTTATAAATTACCGTTAATTTTTGATATTTCTGATATTTTTTTTTTTTCTGACACTCTGCCGCTAATTCGGTTGGTTTTTTATATGTAAAAGAAACCGTGCAACACCGTTATAAAAAAGTTGTCAAAAATTAACAGCAATTTGTAGCTACTTGGAAATTGTCACTTATTATACTAAAATTTAATGAACGATATTAGCCCACTTCTTTGGAAATGACTTGTAAAAGAACACTAGCTAGTATAACAAATTCCATGTAAAGCAACAAGACATAGTCGGAAAATTATGCGAGTTGAGCCAACTCGGTAAAATGCTATCCGACCTGAGATATAGTTATTTATATTTATATTCGCATTACAATTTTTTTTTTCGTTCTTAAATAGCACTAATCAAATTGCATATTTTATGAAAGACAGGGTTGCTTTTGCAACTAAACGAAATTTTTATCCGAGTTGGAGCGTTCTTTTGCCAGTTGGGTGCAAATAAACGGACCTGTTATAAAATTAAAGTCAAAGTCCATTTCATAACGTACTAGCATTGTATTTATTTATCATATTCCGACCTGAGATGCTGTGTTAAAGAATAGCAAAAAAAAAATCATAAATTTCTTAAATCAGTTTCTTACGGAAAATTTACAGCAGCGGCAAAGTACTTTTTAAATCAATAGAAATAATAAAAAATATTTTCTGTAACTATTCTTTAGAGGTGAAGGTTAAGCTTAAGAGGGTAAACCAGGGACATAGCACTTATAAGTTTTATAGAAAAAACGTTGCTCCATAACATTTATTAGATGAATAATATTTGTTCCGTTGCCAAGAGTAATTTGCCGACGTTTATTTTAGCGCGAACTCTATAAAGAAACAAGGAAGTTAAATAAATTAAGCATAAAGAATTTTTTTCATGATAAGATTTAGGTAAAAATAAAAGACAAAAATTAAATGCTCGATCACATAATTATAATTTACCAGAAGAACTCCGGAAAAAAATCATTATTTGTTCGAATTTGATTAAATTTGTCCAATCACTAATTATAAATAGCTCTGTAGGATAAAAATTGTTTTGGGATTTTGCTATGTGTGATGACGTGGAAGATTTCGTTTGGCTTTGGTTTCATCAAACACGTAGAATCTTGTTGCATCTTATTTTTTTACTGTTCTTATTCTTATTTTTTTACTGTACGAAGGTGGACTTTCTATAGATACATTTAACACTTTTACAGCAAGATTTAACATCACCTTTAAGTACTGCTATTATTACCACTTATTGTGTTTCTTTTTTTATCGTCAGCGGTATTGGTTTCGTTCATTCTCAATATACTAGCTACATAACTGTTAACTGCTTTACTGTGGCGTGGATACAAATGATTATGTAAATATACTTATATATATGTATATACATATATATATATACACATGCATACATATTTTTGTACATGTTATCTCCCAGCAGACAAACAAAAAAGATTTACATAAAAGGCCTACCAGGAGCCCTTTTGTGCTATTTAAAAGCGTCAGGCTTCCTGTACTCGATTCATTATTAAGTTTTTATTCATATGAATTATTATGAGTATCAGGCCCGTGCGCAGGGGACTCTCTTTGGAGGGGTTTAAACTTTTGGATGCTCAGAGAATATTATGATTTTTGATAACGAATTCTTTTGGCATGGTGTATGCAAAATTGAAACTGAATATGAACATTGTTTGTACAAGGCATTCTTTATCGAAAAGTCTTGCTTTGTGAATACAATTTATGATATTTGCCAATAAAAATTATAATATGTAGTAACGGAAAACAAATAATGAAAGACTTTAAATAGTGAAAAATTGCAGATTTATTAACCGTTGAGTCAAAAGAAAAATAGCGAATAATACGATAGTTATTGGCTTTCAGTCAACAAACGGACTCTTCGAGGTACCGAAAAAAATTCATCCAAAACCCTTTGAACATCAATCTTGACATCCCGATGTATATTCAGGGAAGCTACGAGTAAACCGTTTAGTCGATCTTCAGTCATATTTGGTCGAAGATACGTCTTCAGACGACGTAACGTTGAAAAGGAGCGTTCATTCGTCGCCGTAGTTACGGGCAAAACTGCCATTATTCGAAGAATTTGATGAACATTTGGAAAAGCCTCTGCGTTATAAATGTTAAGTGCTTCAAGGGAATGGTTGATTTCCTCCCTAGCAATGCGTTGACGCCAAAGTTGAACTTCAGCAATCCATATTTCACTGGAATTGTCGTGTAGAATCGCAGAGTACGATTTGAATAATTCAACACATGAGTTTTCATCAAAAATTTTCATCTTGTTTGGGAATAGGCAGCCGAAATTCGATAAAATAGTCCGATGATCCAAAAATCGATCTTGTAAATTTGTGATAAAAGTATCGAGGTAAGGTATGTAAATGGTGATTCGATAGAAATCTTCGACTGAATCAGCTGGTGCGTTGTAGCGCTGAGATTGTTTCGAAGCAAGTCTTGGCTTCCACAACTCAAAGACATGCTCTTCGCTAATTTTTCTCACATTTTCAAGGATTTCTCTGAATCTCTCTACAGCACATTCTCTTCTTTTGATCAATTCCTTTGTTGTAAAGCCCGAAAACCAGTTCTTATAGAAAATTCAGTCGGTGAAATTGCTTTGGGGGGGGGGGGGGGGGGGGGGTTTGAACCCCCAATGAATGCCACGAAATATATGCAAAATAATGACACACAAATTTAAATTGACACTACACTGAGCTAAAAAGTTCACCTATAATTAAAGAGATCGACGCCTACAAAAGCTTGGTTAATATTGGGTTGAATTTCTTCTTAAATTTTTTGATAAAGAAATAGAAAATACATAAATTGATAACTTCTTGTTTATTAATTTTTATGGAATTTTGTTCAAAAATATACAGGTGTTAGAAGAAATCTCCACGTTTTTAGGTAAAAATCTTATAAAGAAAATTAATAAGGAGATCCATTTTCAATTCAAATTTTGTTTTTAGCGTCTAAACATACCTAAGTATTGTACTTTGTGAATAATCGACATTATAAATTCTTTACTTTAATATTACACTGCGGAACAAAATTTTGCGGTCGGAGATTTTTAAGTCGATTTAGAGTAATTTAGGGGCGCTGATTATGAAAATAATATCAGTATTGTCGAATTGGCTCTAGTTTTTCAGATAAAGACTTTTAAATATTTAAGGAAAAAACCTAATTAAAAATACCAATATGGGTTTAAATTATATTTTCATTGCGCGCTTGTATAAAAATAATAAAAAAATAAAAAAAATATAATCTTTTCATTAATTAATTTAAAAAAAATTACAAAAACTTTTTCTGTAGGACCTCCTATGATGTCGTTGCTCAGGACAATCCCGTATTAAGTTCCAGCATTAGTCTGCCATCATGTGGTCGTCCCATCGACCTTGGTATCTTTCTGCCATTATTTTTATGTCCTGGTGGAACCGTTCACCTTGTTCCTCACTGTAATCGCCTAGTTTATCCGGGAATTTGTCCAAATGACTATGTAAATAATGTAACTTAATGCTCATTTTAGCTCCTGGTTTGCGAAAATTGAGAAGCATATCAGCAACTAGTTTTGTATAGTCTGGTGATTTATGATTTCCCAAAAAATTTTGGACTACATTAACAAAGCTTAGCCAGGCTTCAGATTCAATTTGTGACATATGGTTTGTTACGCAGTGTTATCAATATTGTTGTTTGGATTTTTGTATTTTCCAAATGGAAATTTTTGATTTATTTATTTATTGTTGCAGAAGCTTGCAATGAATGGGGGTTCAACTATTTCAAAAAAAAAAAAATATAATTTTAGACATAAAATTTGATTTGTGAATAAATGTTTTCAGAAATATATATCTTGATCTGTCTGAACTTGTATTAATGTTCGCCTTTCGACTTATACGCATAATTTGGCAACAGTAGTTATTATAAATACTGATTCGAATTGTTCTTATATCTTATAAGCAAATATGTAAAACGTTCTATAATTACACAAACATTTGTATGTACTTAAAATTATTAAAATTATCTATAATCTGCTTAAAAAATTTGAATTGATAAGGTCTTCGGCTTATAAAAGTCAAGAGGTGAGGAGGAAAATGAAGACCAAGATTCCCTTCTTAGTTTTATTGAAAATGTATTCATTTTAATTTTACAGATTATCTTCTTGATTTTTTTGAAAAACATAAGAAGGGCTTTTTATTGGAAAAAATCATAGAGAAATCCGCTAAATTTTGTTCTAATTTATAAGGCATTTTAGGTGGTATTTTCGCTCTGTGTAAACACGACTTCGATTTTATGGAAAGAAAATTCGGATAGAGTTTTCTAAAGAAAGGACTTATCAGAAAGCTCTTTTTGAAAAGAAGAAAATTGAGAAACACTCTTCCATTTGACGACTGGGGGTTTCTATTTACTTACTTGTGTTTGTTTACTTAACACACTTACTAATCCTTTAATCTAAATGAATATAAATAAAGATATTAAATCATTAAACGTTATAATAGCTAGCACAAAGCATGAAATTGATATTTTTTATTGGCTTTAGGAAAGAAGGTCATAAGTTCAATTTTTTTCGCGCATGACTTTTGTAAGATTTAAACGAAACTATTTAGCTCAGCAGTTTTATTATTATACTGCAGTAAATTGGTAAGGCTCAACTATTGCGTCATTTAAATGAAAATTTACTTTTCTTGGTGTTACACGTTCACAAATACATAGAGCATATGTAGTAAATGAAATAAAAGCGATGCGCAAAAGTTCTCACAGCGCGCTTTTGCTAGTGAGTACTAATTTTTTGTTTTGATTTTGGCATCTTTCGCATTTAGCATTGATTTCGAGATCCAATTTAAGGGTATATGTTACCTTGTTTTAAGAGATAGGGGGAAACTAGCAAGCACATCGGAGTATTGAATGTTTTATTCACTTCCAAAATCGGGGAAAAATATCTATGAATTGCTATGATATTAATTAATAGCCTGACGAAACTCAATTGGTCTTGGATCTTTTTAACTTCCATTTCCGGTTTTTCGGATAGAAAGATGTAATCGGCTACCCGTTAGAATTCGTATATTTTGAGTTAGAAATTAAAATCTTAAATTATATTCAATGAAAAAGAAGTTTTTGCAAGCCCAGCTGAGTAAGGATTGTTTTTCTAAATTTGAAAATGCAAAAGAAATGCAAAACGTATATGGTGGCAATTTTCTACAGCTTTGTCGTTGATGAACGATCCGAACCAAGGTACATACGAAAAAAATTAAAAAATGCGAAGAATCTTTTTTTAGAAGTATGTGGATAAAATTACAGAAGCAAGTTACATATGCAGAGGTCGCTCAAATCTTCCAATGAATTTGAAATGGTTAAAATGATTTCTCGTAGAAATGATATAGAATCCTTAAAAATTCATATTTTTCAATCGAAAAACTCTGTTTCTCCTCAATAGGCTTAAAAAATAATATCCAAAAAAATTAAAAAATAGAACCATAAAAAGTATTTATTTAATATTAAGAAACTGTTAAATAAACAATTATGTATTATTATTTGAAGTCTCCTGAAGATAAGTAAAGTTTGGCTACTGAAAAATATTGAATTCTATATCTTTTCTACTAAAAATGGTTTGTTCCCATAAAAAGTCCTTTGGAAACTTTAGGCGCCTTGACAGACCGACAAATAAATATTTTTTTACTCAAAAAATAAAAGTACAGGTATTGTTTTTTGTATAGCGCGTTCCTAGAGAGTGGAGCATCAAAATTCCGACTTTACTTTTACCACCCTAATGTGCACTGTTGATAGATTGAAATTACGAATTTAAATGTCAACGGAAACGGCATCACACCAATAAATTTCCTCACAAACCTACACATCTAAATAAAGGGTGGTTAAATTTTAAGGGCCGATGTTGATTTTGAATAAAACACAAATTATTTTGGAAATTATTGTAGTTTCTTTTTATTATGATAATATGGTGTGATTCAATTATGTATGGAACAAAATATCGGCCAAATGT
The DNA here is from genome assembly GCA_951828415.1 of Anomoia purmunda. Lineage (NCBI taxonomy): Eukaryota > Metazoa > Arthropoda > Insecta > Diptera > Tephritidae > Anomoia > Anomoia purmunda. The sequence goes on along the minus strand of OX639996.1, from coordinate 24,162,300 downwards.
CCGCCGCAACCTCGGCGGCACACCTCCATCCGATGGTCCAAATTTTCGATGACGCTGAGGCATAATTGAGGTTCTATGCCGTTAATGTGCCGAATTATCTCATCCTTTAGCTCTTGAATTGTTGCTGGCTTATCGACGTACACCTTTTCTTTCAAATAACCCGAAAGAAAATAGTCCAACGGTGTCAAATCAAATGATCTTCTCGCGCAAAAGAGCCATTGTTTCGTTGGCTGTGTGGCAAGTGGCACCATCCTGTTGAAACCACATATCGTCCACATCCATATGTTCCAATTCGGGCCATAAAAAGTTCGTTATCATCTCACGATAGCGAACACCATTCACAGTAACTGCCTGATCGGCCTCATTTTGGAAAAAATACGCCCGATGATGCCGCCAGCCCATAAACCGCACCAAACAGTCACTCTTTGTGGGTGCATTGGTTTTTTGACAATCACTCTTGGATTATCATTCGCCGAAATGCGGCAATTCTGCTTATTGACGAATCCACTGAGGTGAAAATGTGCCTCATCACTAGGGCAACCCAAAAATTGCATTTGCAAGTTGTTTGTCGTGATCGCAATTCTAATGCCGGTTAATTAGAAATACGTGTTGTAAATTTCTCTTTAATTTAAACTAAACTTGTTGTTGCAATTTTTTGCAATTTTAGCAATAAATGCAATATTTTGCAAAAATGACTTTTTAGTGTCAATTTTGCAAATAAATACAATTTTATGAAGCAATTTGAACAATAAATGCAATTTTATGCAAAAATGCAATTTCAAGTAGCCATTTTCATAATTTCGATTACATTTGAAAAATTATCGATACACAAATTATCATATGTCACATCTCTGTGAACAGATGTTTTGAAGTTTACCATATCTAACATAAAGTTATATAGCGTGGCCGGGCATGTAGCTAATTTTTAGTTGCAGAATCGAGTGAGGTAAATTTATTCAATTTCAATTAAACAAAGTGATTTATTTATTTTATTCTATAATTTAGATAATGCCGAAAGCAAAACAGCGAAAAACGGACAAATTAGCTTCTTATGTCGCGAAATATCCTATTTTTAAAACTGATGGCGTCGTATTGTTTTGCAAAGCTTGCAACAAGTCTGTGTCAGAAAGATTATACTCTTTGCAATCGCATGTTGCAAGTTTGGCACATAGTGAAGCGGGAAAAAAATCATCAACAAGTACGCAGCCATTATTAACTCAAACCACAAGTTCCAATCAAAATCAGTTCGCGCAAGATTTATGCAAAGCATTAGTTGCATCGGACATTCCACTTTATAAATTAAGGAATGAAAACCTAAAAAGTTTTTTTGGAAAATATGTAGATTTAACTATTCCTTCTGAAACGTACATGCGTAGAATAGTTGGTGAAATTTACAACGAAACTCTTGAAACCATAAGAATGCAAATAAAAAACAAATATTTGTGGATATCGATTGACGAGACAACCGACTCGTCTGGGAGATACATTGCTAACGTCGTCTGTGGCATATTGGATACGGATCCCGAAGAGGCCAAAAAACATTTTTTGGTGCATGTAGCAGAGTTAGAGAAACCCGATCACACTGCTATTGCTAGATGTTTTGACGATGCAATTAAATTGTTGGACCCAAAATTTGACAAAACTCGTATTCTTTTATTTCTCACAGACGCTGCGCCGTATATGGTGAAAGCCGCGACTGCTTTGAAGATTTTCTATCCAAAGATGACGCATTTAACATGTCTCATTCATGGCCTCCACCGAGTATGCGAAAAGATTCGCGAGAGCAGTCCAAAAGTCGACCAATTAATCTCTAGCGTAAAAAAAATGTTTGTTAAGGCGCCAAAAAGAGTACATATTTTCAAAGCCACTGAGCCAGAGCTCGAATTGCCTCCACAGCCTATTATCACTCGATGGGGTACTTGGCTGGAGGCAGCTTTTTATTATGCGAAAAATTTCGAAAAAATTAAACGCATACTTTTGTTGCTCGATAAAACTGAATCAAAATTTATACAAATTGCCATTGATATTCTAAACGATGATGACGTCCGCCTCAACTTAATTTCTATCTCAAGTAATTTCGGGTTTATACTCAAATCAATTAAAACTTTGGAATCAAACGGATTAGCTCTGCATACTCAACTTAGAGTAATATTGGAGGCCAAAGAATTACTTAACAAAGTGGTAACGATATTATAGTACGAAAATTTAATTCGATTTTAACAAAAAACAAAGGTTTTCCAATAATAAAAGAAATATCGAATCAAATTTCTGGAGAGAAGATTGGTGCTACGTTAAATTACGACATTGCAGAAATTTGCGCTTTTAGATTCGCACCCCTGACTTCAGTTGAAGTACAAAGATCGTTTTCGATGTATAAATCTATTTTTCGCGACAATCGGCAAAGTTTTTTATTAAGTAATTTAATGCAAATGCTTGTGATTTATTCAAACAATAAGTCAAAAAATTAAAATATTTCTATTTCATTTTTAAATTCACAAGAAAAATCTGTGGTACTATGAATAAGTACTTTTTTAAGTTTATTTTTCTTTTTTACAACAAGAGAAACCTTTGGTACTATGAATACGTACTCTTTTAAGTTTTTTGTCTCTTTTATATACATATTATAAAAATAAAATTTACATAAAACAATTTTGTAAGGTTTTTTTAAAGTGCAATTTTAAGTGCAAAAAACGCAATTTTTGGAGCAATTTTATTGCGCCAAAAATGAAGGGTTTAGTGCAATTTTTGGGTTGCCCTGCTCATCACTGAGGATGATTTTCTTCGAAAATGCACGATAAGCATTTTGATTTGAACGCCCATTTTCATAATATGCCTGGATAACTTTAACACGTTGCTCGATTGTGTATATTTCCATGTTCAAATTGAGTTAGTCTGAAATTGTGAAATGTCAAATGAAATGCAGAAAAAAACTTGACGTTGTGGTGTGGTTCACATTCAACATGGGCCCTGAAAATTTAACCACCCTTTACATGCATAGTACATACGAACATGTAGTGGTTACGTAATAACCATAGAGCGAAGTTAATTCAACTGACGATTTATCGAGAAAAAATTTTTTTGCGCACATTGTCATGACAATAACATTTTATAGTCGTGTCGGGATGTGGCAATCAATGCGAGTGAAAATGCTATTATCATTTAAGTGAGCGTGGAAAACACAGTACATTTGCTATTTGATCGCGTTACAAATTAAATTAATCTATCAAACAAAATAAACTATCTAGGAAGAAATTTGAAGGAAACATGCCGAGAGTATATAGAAAATCTTTGCAAAATTATTAAGATAACATTACTTAAATAAATAATAAATCCTATCTTAGTACTGAAAATTCAGCCCGTAGAGCTTGTTTTCGAAATTCATTGAAAAAAATAATTTTCTTGGACACCATATACATATGTAACTTCGGTTCTGATTTCCTACAAACCATACTTTCAGAGTAATCAGAATAATAATACAAATTTTATGAAACGGCAGAATTTTCGATAGTGACTTTTTTTTATTAAACACCATTTTTTTATAGAGATAACCTTTACCAGTTTTCTTTAAAATCTCATGCAGGAATTTCGTAGGGATTCAAGCCAACCGCTTCAAATTTCTTAAAGAATTCGAATGAAATCATCACATAATTCAAAATACATCTTCAATGTGTGTTAAGATTTCCTATAATTTACAAGAATTGCTTTAAATATCATAAATAATTCTCGAGCTACATTCTCGGTCAAAAATCTACCGTTTTATATTTAACCGAGTTTTTCGTAAATTTTTTTTTTATTTTTTAATTTGTCACAGTTTTAATTTGAATACTAACTATCCGATCTTGTTTTATAGCATTAAGTATTTATTTCTTTATTCTAGAAAAATATCATTTTTGGGAAGCCACTTTTGTCATACCCCTACACGTCTTTTTTTTTAAATCCGATTTTTGCAATTTTTTCCTGAGATAACCAGGGTTTGGAAGCATTGAAAAAAACCGAAAATCTACAAGTTTTGGTAGATCAAAGCATATCGAAGAGGAACCCGGTCGGCGATGACTATCCCTATCTGATAAGAGTAGGTGGCTATATAAAAGTAAAGTTTTGTGGAAAGTGTATGGAATTTTTGGAAACATCTATGGTTTCCAAAGTAAAATTACGGATAAATGCCAATATACTGAAGCACCATAAGTTCTACACATCTAAAAACTTTTGTAGAATAATACACGATAATGATAAAAATATCGATAACGACATAAATAACGATAACGACAAAATTATCGATAACACTGAGCAACAATTGTAGAGACATTGTCTGGGGGCGGAATGATCCCAACTCGGGATCAAAGGCCTTGACTTTTATAGTAAATCCTCCGAATTTCATTCACATTCCTAAATAAAAATTCACTAGGGACCTCCGTAGACAATATCGTTATACGAAGAATTTCGAAGTACCCAGAAAGCAAGTGATTGGATGATTCAACACAAATGTTTATTTATATTCTGTGGACTTTTAAGTCTCTTGTATAACGGTATTGTTTTTCGAATACCCTGGTGAAGTTTACCGGCAAATGGTTGAAATGTTAACCTGAGAATATAAAATAATTTGGAGGTCTTACTTCATAGTTATATGGATGTAGATCTTTAAGCCAAAATTGAAATCATTCTGCCCCGTGCTGTTGCAATGCATCATCAGAAATATTTTCAACATTATATTTACGATAACGAGAAATATTTCATCCTCTGTAACGATAACAAATCGATATAGATGTCGAAAACGATAACAGAAAAAATAAGTATTTCTATAATTATAAAGATTACGATAGCAGTAATGTCATTAACAACGATAACTACATATATCGGTAACTATATCAATCATGATGAAGATATTGGTGAAGAAAAGTACAAACATAATTATAACTAATAATAAGGCTAACTATAGCGGATACTGAGAAAACTTGCGCTAGTAAAATGGAGTCAAAGCTGGGGTTAACGATAGAAATTGTAGTTTTGTACAAACTCTGTTATGGTCTACTTAAAATATGCTTTAACTCAAAAGCGGAGTTTCATGTTTAAAATGCGGTTAAATGGGTTTTATAATCCGATTTAATACTTGAGTTTCATTTTTATTTTTCGCATACTTTTTGGAACTTACAAAGCGAGGTATTTCTTCCTAGTGCTTAATAAACTTTTTAATTTCGTGTGAGCTGACTCTGTTAAGTCTTATTTAAACAAAGAGCTGGTTTTGCGATGTCTACGATTAGCTGAAATTGAAAATTTTCTTGTTTTACCTTACGACTATGATTGCGGGGCAACGCTTCAAATATAAAAAAAAACAAAGGTTCAAACAAAAATGGGTTAAGGTTATTTAAACCCGATCAAATTGTTGACACACTGTACGCCACACTTGTTCACAACTTGCAGCTAAGTAAACTTTCGCAAAGATGCAACAAGTGTATTGACAAAGTGCACTCACGCTTGTTGCCGCTATTTTAGTGGCAGGAAAAAGTTTGTATAAGAAATTATTTTGTTGGCGTTAGTGGCAGACTTTGTGAGGCAATGAAATTTTTGTTGAGTAATTGACATTGGATACGACGACCATTGCATACTGGCTGCATTTGGTACACCACCACGGCGTATGAGTAACGGCGCGATAAACAACAACAAAAAGCGCTATTAAACGAATCAGAAATAGAGAATGGGATGCACATTTTTGTATAAACATACATACATACATACATGCACACAAACTAATATACTAGCAATGCGAATAATAAATAATGCATTTTTGGGTTTCGTTCACACATGCAAAATGAGGCGAATGAGTAATAAGAGTCTAACTGTGGCTACATAAAATCATCACGTGAAAAATACATACATACATATATGTAATAATAAGTGCAACAAAGCAACGGTAATTGTGTAACTTTTGCAACTTGCACGCGATTGTTTTCATGAACTTGACCGAACAAGCAGTAACCGTACAATAGCAGTAACCGTAACATTATAAAAACAGCGTTGAAAAGTTGCAAATTTTTTTTTTTATTGATTTCCTCAAAAAGTTCACTTTTATGCTGCTGATGATTTCTGGCATGATTGCATGCGTAAAATTGCTTTGCATTTTAACGATCACATTGACTATCAATTCATTCAATTGTAACAATTAAAATTATCACACATACAAAAATATACATATGGTAAGTGTCGATTGCGTTTGGCTTGCTATCTGCTTGCCGCAAACAATCAAAATATTGAATTTGTGTAATTGGCGAGTTCAAAGAATTGATAGCTAAAATACGAGACAAAATGCTATCATTGCATTTGATATGGTACAACATAAACAAATACAAACAAACAAGTTTATGTACGTCTGTGAAAATAATAATTTGTAGTGCAAACGATATTCAGTTGAGTGCGAATAATTTTCGCATGTTTTTTGTACTTGTATAGAAAAAATCAAAGCAAAAGCTTTTAAATTATTTATGTAAAACAAAGTAAAAGTATTGTGAATCGCTTCCATGATTTGCATTAAAATAATGAAGCGAAAAAAAACAAGGCAGCTTTGTGCGGTTCAATGAAATTTGTTTGGTTGTTAAACGTAAGCGATTTAAGTATTAGTTTTGTTATTATATATGCAGAGTTGTAAAAATATTTACGGAATTGAAAACTATCAGTCGCTAACAGGCTTTTTCTACGCATATTTTACAAATCCACGTAACTGAACTTACAATATCAATGGATTTAATGAAATTTAAGTATCCTCGTTAAAATCACTAATTTCGGGGTTTCAGAGAAATTATATAAATCTGGTATAGACGAGTACAGTATTCCAACTGTTGGTGTTTAAAAATAAATCCAAGAATTGTCTTATTCAGCCCTATCACAATTTCCATGGGAACAAAGCATTCCCATAAATTTACAAGCAAAACAAAAACAATTTTTCACATTTTCTTTTTGGTTTGCTTGTAAATGGGAATGCTTTGTTCCTTTAAAGTTGACCGTGGCCGTAGGGCCGTTTATTACGTACGAAAATGTTTTTTTTTTTATCAGTTAGTAATCCGTAAAATTGTAGGAAGTTTTGTAACGCAACTTTCAAAAACATATTTGCAACAAATTTCAATGGTAATGTATCAAAAAACTATTGTTTCCTCAGAAAAATGCATGATTTTCTTTCAAAGAACAATACTTGTTGTGTGCAATAAAATCAGTTAATATAATGCTTTTCATTTTGAAAACTTAAATGACTTTTATTTATTTAAATAAAAATTATTTATTACGATTTTAATGTATCACACTTATTTTCGAATATTCAAATTTTCACAGAAATCTCTCCATAATTAGTTTCAGCGAATTTGCTATATGATTTAATAAAATAGAAAAGGGAAAGTATGGAATATTTTAATTTTTTCCAAATTATCATTATATGAGAAAGTTGAGAAAATTACCATTTATAGTTTTTCAGACGTGGTTTTATTCGATTTTAACAATTTTCGAAATGTTTCTTATTGTGGTGGTGTGTGATAGTAGTTTCTCAGATATATGTACCTATTTGCTCTATCCTCTAATCTCATCCTGCGTTTTTGTCCAATTTTTACCATTTTGGAAATTTAACTTAGCTTCGGGGATGCATCTTTCTCTTCTTAAGTGGGCGATGCCACGCCCGGTTTTCCACCAATAATTGACTCACGCATTTCCTTCTCCAATCTAATCCAGTATGCCAAATTTGAGCAAATTATCTTTTTTATAGGCACAAAAATATCGCGTTCGTTTGATATTCAATCTACCGAATCTACCGTGGGTCGAGGGCTATGTGTGTACTAAGTTTCGATTAGATATGTGAATATTTACGCGAGCTATCCGATGCACGGGCGGACGGACATACAGACAAGTTTCCATAAAGAGGCGGACTTTCCGATTCTTTTGGTTCGGGTCGATGGTGTAACAACAAACAGATTAATATAATCTGTATATTCGTGGTGGGCTTCAGAATCTAACAGAATATCCTCGAAAGAACCTTATATGCTATGTTAAGAAAGCTGATCCTGCGATAGCTGGCGTATAGGATCACATTTTTTGTGGATTGGGCCATCAGCATCAGCGGCTTTGTACTTCCTTTGCCACGCTATTGTCACACAAGTTTCTTGCAAGTCGGATAATAGGGGACTTTGGAAACATCTTCACTGATTGGATGTGGGAGAAGAGCTCCCTCCACAATTGAACTATACGTACCTCGGTTTTGAAGCCTGTGGGCTGGAATATCAAGCTCCTCGCACTCGCACATCTCGGCCTCCATCTTCTTTCCACGGAAGATGCGCCTTGCTTCCTCTTTTAACTCCCTATATTGCTACAGCAGAACCTTTGCTCTCGACAGCCATGCGGCATCCCTCATCGTGCCAGTCCTTCTTTTGGGCTCGCTGAAAACTAATGACTTATTCAGCGACTGTATTTATAGAGCGAAAGATGTTGTCCCATTGGTCATAGATATTTACAAGACGACCTGTACACAAAAACTTTAAAATCAACGGGAATTTATATAAAACCATCCGTTACATGTGAAAAATGTGCGTAAGACAAAAACTTCAAAAATTTCCAAAAATCAACCGGCATCTCTGCATCTCTGCATCTCTAGCCAATTCAAACTTTCACATTATTATGACTTATACTCATACTCAAATAAAAAAAAAATCGAATTAATAATGTTAACACCATTTCAAAAAAAAAATGGTATCTCTTAAACAAAAAGTTTTGGCTAACAGCCACTAGGCCAAAGTTTACATTAAAGTGTTTTCTTCCTTATGCCCAAAAAACAAAAAATAAAATATATACATACACTTTTCGAGAAACTCAATTTCGAAAAGTAATGCATTCTTTTATTTTGGAATTTTTCCGTATGTAAAGCGCATTAAAAAAATAATAATTTTTAAAGACCGCGACCAAGAAACATTATTTCAGAGTTTCGTGGAAAAAGAAAAACATGAACCTAGTGGACCAGTTGTCTTCATATAGAAAGGCACTAAAGTAATATTTGCTCGAAAATCTCATTGAAGCTCATTCGCCCTTAGTGTAATACAATTGCTGTTATATTTCAATCCACTGTTGGCAGCCATATCCATGCGCAGTATTTATTCTTGAAGGGGTTTTATAAAATGGAGGAAGTTCTCCAAAGAAACCCATTATTCTCTAAGTAAAAATCCGATAATAGTCTTCAATGTCGATAATCTCCATTGAGCGCCGACCGCAACTAGAAAAAAACTTCACAATCTAAAAACCCAGCTACGCAGCCACCAATTCAAGACACTGACAGCATGCCTGCCTTCTGCCCACCACAACTTGGGCAATTTTATTTTTTTTGGTGTTTTTTTATAATTTTATGCTGGAAATCTCCACTTGCATGAATTTCTACACACGGAACCATCTTCCGCAATTAAACAGAGACACAAAATTTTCGTAAGCGGTTTATTAAAAGTCGCAAATGATGGTTTCTCAATGATATGCTGAAAAAACGCTATGGCCGAAACTACATTTTTGTTTTCAATTTTTGTTTAACCTATCAGCTTTAGAGCTCTACTATAGGGATATTTCGGTTTTATTCTCCGTTAGTCACTATTTTATTATATTTTTTATTGCGTTCCTAAGAATAACTGCGAAAAAATAATAATATGGGATGTCTCAATTTGTTAAAGTACCTACTATAAGCACATATTTATATAAATATTTGAATACATATATCCCTATTCATTTGCCAGACATTTTCTGATTGATAACCAACGGACTGGGCTACATAATTTTTTGTTTTTTCTTTTGTTTCGCTTTGCACTTTACTTTTACTCGTACCAAGGTGAACAGGCCAACCACCCCTTTCCATATTTTAACATTTAAATACTTTTCCTGTTTCTGGTATGGCTTACCTTAACCCCTGCTGACGCGTTAAATTGCTGATCTGCCCGGTGATTCAAAGGTTACAGCAACATTTTTGATTGGCTTCATTTGCATTTTATTATTTGTTGCCACATCCTTTGTGGCATCGTTGCTCGTTTGCCCAACTCTCGTGGTCGATGATAATGATGACAAATGTGTATATTTATTTACTTATTTAAATATATATATATATATATATATATATATATATATATATATATATACCGAGATGAATATGTATGTAAATTTTGACCGTTTTAATCCTCTTGTTATGAAACCCTTTTTGCATTTTCGGCTTCTGTTGTTATTCGGTAAATGTTGGTAATTAATTACGAATAAACGCCGTTAATAAACGCCAACAAGTGCGGAAAGTAGATTATTTTTGCACAAAGCGTAATAATTATGGAGCAACTCTACCTTATCCTTATCAAGCTTTAGGTTTGTTATTATAAAATTTTGACGTTTTTGTTTCATTTCAAAATAACTTCAGGTTTTTCTTGATTTTCAAGCGATGCGTTTATTTTGGGCAAATGAAGAATAAAATAAAGAAATTGTGGGTAAATTGAAAATTTTCAATGTAGTATTGAAAGGAATTATCAATGTGAATTACCAAGAATGATAGAATACAAGATTGCGCCTTCCCGCAGCGAAGTGACAGATCTTGCCTTTAGTAAACAAGAATACGGGAGAGAGAAAATTGAACAACTTCCAATATTTCATTGAAAAACGTGTTCTAATTGTTCTAAATTGTAAAATATGAATTTATAGGCAGACATTTAATAAATAAATTCGCAAAATACTAAAAAAAGTGTCTCTTTTTCTTAATTTGTGAAAAAAGCTTTGTCTAGTTGAAGTTGAGAATTGTCAAACCCGGCAAAACCAAAGTAGCGGTACTTCTAAAGGCGTCACCTTCAGTATTCAGTACACCGTGGTGAATTACTATTCCTAAAATGGATAATTTAAAATTATTATTAAAGTGATAATAAGAAAATATATTTTGATTGGGGCGATCATGACGATCACTGCGATAATTACAGATTTAAGCTTAGATCTGGAAACGGTATTATTCATTTGGGTGCAAGTTTTTAAATTCGACGGAAAAGATTTTCAAGTTGTAGAGCAAGTACTAATACGGCTCAAATTTTTACACAAGTATCTCTTTTTTTCAACCCAATGTATATTTTTTAATACCGATTAAAACTGAAAGAGTATGGTGGGGCGAATTGTTTCCATATTTATTGTCGTATTAATAGCCCTTAGTTTTTGGCCGTAATAACAAAAATCAGTTAAGAGCATATATATATAGTCGAAATAGCAATATGGCTTGATGGACTTTCTTGAAGTTTTCCAAAGTTTATTCCAAAAACCAGGAATACTTTTTATTTCTAAGCCAGTTCAACTAATACAGGAAATATTATCTACCGAGTTTTTTATTCAATTCTAAGAAGAAGTACAATGCCCCTCTAAAAAATTTGGATTACGACGTCACGTACGATTTTCTAAGAACTTATTTCATAACATTAAATATTTTATCCGTTTTGTTTCACTCGCTCAATCCTCAAAAATCAGATTTTGGAAAAATATTTTCAGTGTATTACCAGGAATGCTCAACATTTTTAATATATGATAAATCAGATACTGCTATATAACGATTGTATAGATTTGGCTAAGATTTGTCACATATATAGTCCGTTGTATTTTTTAATCTCAGTGGACGAAATTCCGAGTCACTCGGCCATTTGGTTTTCGGCTGCGCATGATGATAGAATGACGCGCTGTTGATCCCCATTGTCTAGGCGAATGGAAAGGCCCAGTTACCAAATCGCGTTTTAGGCGGTAGGAAGGTACGAATTTCCGAGCCGTTGCTTGTTGGGGGACGTCAGAGGTTCAGATCCATTTCCTGGTGGAAGGTGTCACGGCCGAGTCTCCACTCCTACAACCTATGAGCGATGAGACCGAGATTCCTATTTTCCAGGTCAATTCCTTCTATCGGTCAAATGCCTATTAGTGTTTTGCAGTGCTCAAGTAAAATAGTCTTGAATCTGGTGAAAGTGTCGCAATTTTTTATCGGATACGTTCACTTCGGTTCTATACTTCACCTCTTCATTTGTCGACTGTGTGACAAGTGCTTTATATCTCTATACCGAATAATTGCATGGTCTTTCCATAATACCAATTTTTTTTTAATAACTTTGCCAACTATTTATATAATAGAAATGGTCGTCAAATTTTAATTTCTTATCGATACAAATACGTCGGTAAGGTTGATGTGGTAGTCTTCGCAGAGGGAACTCACTTCGACATAGTTAAAGAAGCCCATTGTGATACCAATTGTTTTTAGAATGGTAGCGTACACTGCTACTAAGAACGGTTTACTGGAGAAACGCTGCGTACTCAGAACGAAGTCCCGCAGACTACTAATTTCCATCGCAGAGAGCTCTTCTGTGTTGCTAAAGAAGTAGGAGCCTAGAGCCTAGGTACCTAAACCTCAGTCTCGCAAAGGCAGAACAGCTGAGTAGAAAATGAAAAGACGATTTCACCTCGTCATCCTCCATACAGCTGCGGCAAAATTTCGATACTATATTCAGCCTAACCGCATGAATATTCATTGGAAAACGCCCAGTCTGAACTCCCACGAGGATCGAGAGTTGTCGCTTTGTTAGATCTCAGCTCTTACGAACGCCCACGGTCCACCATTGGCCAGAGAGTTATTGCACCTCTGCATGTCGTAGTAGTTGTCCAGCACTCGCTGAGTCGACAGACAACCCATCTAACCAACCAGAAGCCCAGAAGTCCTGGAGTTCGTAGATAGCCAGAGAAGCCTCAACCCTAACTATTTGATGATTTGACTTCCTATATTTTTTCGTGTTTTCAAAGGAGGTTGCCAGCTATTGAAATGCAATTAAGTTAAGACTAGCGCGACAATTTCTTCTGAATACTGGCACATACATAGCCAATATCCGTTTTTTTGATGATACAAAATTAAAAACCAAACATAAGAATGAATTAAAAGTGATATTCTTTGGTGTAATTTCTTAATTCCTTTTTTCATATATTCGAAGTCATAACGTAAAACTAAATTCCACGTGAGGGAAGCCGCGGGTAGAAGCTAATATTTCACAAAAATAAATACGGTATGACTGAGAATTTTAAGCGCATTTTAAAAGCAAATACAACCCTAATGTATATGCACATCAAAATTATTCATTTCAATAACAAGTAAAGAGCATTATGGAATAAAAAACACAACCAAATGAAGAATTCATATCGTTAGTTCCATTTCTATTTTGACATTTACTTGACGTGTACGAGTATGTGAAATCGAAAAGAGCAGGCAAAACAATGCGTCGAACATATCGCTAGTAGCTGGCAGATGAATGGATAAATTTATTACTAGAATGGATGGACGTCTTTTCCGACAAATGAATACATATCATTTCGTATACTATATTCAATGTTAGTTCACATAGTGATTTTGAAATTTTGCTTTTAGGGGAAAGATTGAGATGTGCGAGATGTTTACAGAGATTCCCTAGTTTTCCGTTTACATCAATAAATGCATATTTACAAATGGATATGTAAGCAATTTATACACATAACAGTACATACATACATACATGCATGATTAATATGAATGTGCATGCAGATATTTATCTCACATGTACATATGTATGATTTTAAAAGAATTTTTTTGTTTTGGATATCATGTAATTTTAATGGATGTGCTCTGTTTGTATCTATAACGAAATGGGAATGTAGTTTTTAAGAAGATGAAAATTATTTGTAATATGTTTTTTCTCTTTTCTGTTTTTTATCTAAATATTTAGTTTGTTTATAAATTGTTCCAATCTTCAATTAATTTTTTATTGACGTCATCGCTCTCTTCTTATTTGGACAATTACAAATTCCGATAAGCATGGTTTTTGATTTTACTAGTATAGTAATGATTTATTCAATGCTCCATAACTACATACAGCTGTATGCTTATATTACATATTACATACATATTAAATATTTCTATTTTGAGTTTGGTCGACTTCTGGTAACAAACTGAAATTTTGAAGTTAGTGCTATTTAAAATTTAATACCTTACCGCTTTGCAAATTTATGTGCATGTATGTATGTAATGTAAAGTAATTGTATCAAGATCGCAGTAAAATGAGCAGATATCAGTTTTACTGTTATAGCAAGTGATACTGAATCGAATTTTTTGGGTATTTTACAATTTATTATCCATTTTAGCAATTTTTTGTCGACTTTGCGTTATTTCATTCAAAGTTTTTATTTGTTACTGTATATTAAAAATAAAAACAAATATAGTAAAAATAAACAATAATATAGAAAAATTATTTTTGGAGGGAATTGAGTAAAAATAAAAAGGAGATTGTGTAGTTTTGTTTTCGTTCTGCAAATGTACTGACCTTCATTTGAGCAATTATCTATTTCTTAGTGGCAAAATGACGAAATCCTCTTCAGTTTTTACGCTTACCTTATGGTTTTTAAAAGTTCACGAACAAAGCTTGTCTACGCCTGATTTGTGATATCAGTCTAACCTAACCTTGAGGAAAAAGGAACAACAAACGTTTTACAAAACTTTTTAATGCAATAATAATAATTCTAAAATTTGTGGGGCACGTCTTGATGTTGGAACACAAATTAGAGGGGTCTACAGTTTTACACAGACTCCGAACGGCAAATGACTTTTGTGAGAAATTTTTTTATAGCAGAAATACAATCAGAGGTTTGTCATTGCCTGCCGAGAGGCGAGCGCTGTTCGAAAAAAACTTTTCTATAGTTTTTGATGGTATTAGCTCCGGGAAAGGTTTGCACACGGTACATACTGAGTGAAGCGCTCTACACGCTACACGCTACTTTGCTACGGAGGCCACCATGTAATTTTAAAAATATTGCCTAAAATTTAATGCAAGATGCCCACTGAATATATCTGCAGATGTTTGGAGCCTCCGATACATACCTCTTAAATTTATTCTTTCTTAATCTTGCTGTACTGTAATAGATAATCCTACGGAATGTAATTCCCTCAGTTTACACGCCACATTCCGTAATTCACATTGACAGCTCTACCCCTTGTTCTTTGTTTTTTTTTTTTTTTTTTTTGTTATTATTCTTTGATGTGACTACCGCTGATGAAGAAAAAATTAAAATTTTTAGTTTATTTAGAGAAAGTCTTATTCATTCGCTCACTCTCTCCCATTTTAGTTATTAGTTATTATTTGTTCATTTTTGTTTGCCACAATTAGCGGGTTAATTAAAAATTTTATATATAAATTAGACACGTGATTGGAGGATAAATGATGAATGGTAGAGCGACTTACGAATTTTGGAAATATTGAAATAATCGTAATCAGTGCGACCAGGTGATCAAAAAAATGTAAGGTACATTTACTTAAAAAAATATTTGAAAATGTTAGATTTCAAGAAATAAGGAGTTTAATTTAAAGTAAGCAATTTTTGTACAAATTTCAATCCATAAATTTTGCTTTATTTATCTCAATTTGCACATCGAAATTAAATATAAAAGAAGCTGTACTTATTTGAAAGCATATCAGGCTCATTTTTCTTGACTACGGCAAAAATATTGTTTAACTGTTTACACTTAAAATATGTATAACACACTTCATCTGAAGTTTTTGAATTTTTCTAAGTTATGACCATAATATAGATACGAGACAATCGTTAATTTCGGAATTACAGCAATATTTAGATAACCGTTTTAATGAACAACGAATATTAATAATCGGGTTAAGTTTTTATGCGATATATAATATATGCATTACGCTATAAGGCGACTATATTTAGCAAAACGCCGTCAAAGCAGGGAAAAACAAAATTTTAATTTTAATCATAACTGCCAAAAAAAAAAAAAAATCGCTAATAGCCGTTTGGTCAAAATATAGCTCAAACTATCTTGTTATTGAGAAAAAATTTTGAGCGAAAAAAATACACTTTTTGGAAAAAAAATGTTTGAAAAAAATTTGCACATTTTGTTTATTGTTATATAAATAAAAAATAACAAAATTTTGGCATTTTTTGATATTTTTGCTTCATTGTGTAAACGATTATAAATATTTTGATGGAAAATTTGTTCAAATTCATCAATTATTCCCAAAGTTATGCGCGTTTCAAGAAAAAGTTCCTATAAGCTGCATGAAAATTCGAATTTTACAGCAAAAACGATAATTTCGAAAAATATGAGAAAAAAAAAATTTTTAAGCCAAAAGAAAAAATACGTGTCTCATAAAATCAACCAAAGAACAACAAATTTGAGTATTATCAAAATACAAAAATATGACCTGCGCGGACCGGTTCATTTGAAATGGAAAGGGTCCACTACAGTATTACTGAGTGGTAATACCAAAGAATGTGAATACTAATTTAGCAAGCACTGTATAAGTAGAAGGGGTTGCGGTTAATGAAGTTTTTAAATTCTCAGACTTTTACCAAAAACTTTATGCTTCTATAATTTGTTTACTGTATTATTATAAATTTCCACTTCATTAAAAAAAAAAAAAATATTGCTGGCTTTAAATCCTTCAACAAGTTTTCAACGGAAAAAATTTATCCTTTTGATTGGGTTATAACTCGATAAAAGAGCGTTACCAAATAACCTTTTCTGTTTTCATTCATTTAACTTTAAATTAATATAATTAATGTCATTATTATTACTTCTTGATAAAATAATATAAAATATTAAAAACCTACCACACTTGCTACTCAGACCTTAAGTGCTTTGACTAATTTATACGATTCAAATAAATGCACTTAATTAAATATTCAAATTAAATGTTAATACTAAAATTCTGAGTTTTTAAGTAGTTACATATTGTTTTTACATAAGCTGTGTTTGTCACCTTAAGTAGGGTAGTAGGTAGTGAAGAATTATTAAAAATCAATTAATATATTCCTCGAAATTGTATGAAAAATTAGGAGTTGGAATCAAAAAAGGTTCAATGCGGACGGAAACGGATTAAAGTTCTCGGAATACAAATCAACTTTTAATAACAATAAGTAGAAAGCAATGTTTTTAGGTCTGATCTTTCGAAGTACAAAATACTGGAACAAATCCACGACGCTGTAACTAAATTTTCGAG
Organism: Anomoia purmunda; assembly: GCA_951828415.1. Lineage (NCBI taxonomy): Eukaryota > Metazoa > Arthropoda > Insecta > Diptera > Tephritidae > Anomoia > Anomoia purmunda. The sequence goes on along the minus strand of OX639996.1, from coordinate 24,145,276 downwards.
ACAAGATATATAGAATAATTGCACAACTTAGCCTCGAAAAGGCCAATCCGGTCACACTGCTTGTACATATTTAGTACGTACGTGGTACGGAATAGAATGGGGATCAGGCCAAAATGTAATTTCTCAAACCGAAACCGTAACGATTGTGATTTTTTTTTAAATAAAATCTTTAATTGTTATTTTCAGACTTAAAACCTTTATAAAAAGCAAAACAGTTTGTATAAACCAATAAATTAAAATAAAATTTTTTTACTCAAAATTACAAAATTTTGAATCAAAATTTATAGATTTAGTTTCATATCCCATTAGCAAATGTAATAAATTGCAAAAGGTAAATTTTTAAAAGTTGACGTAGAATTAGTTGAATTTTCTCAATTTTCACACTGAAACTTGGATTAGTTTTTGTTATAGAATGAACTGAATTTAAAAAAAAATAAATTAATAAAAAAATAAATAAATAATAAAATAAAATGTCAAATGTGGTGGTGTTATAAATAAGAAATGCACTGTAGAATAACGATTACTTGAGATACAATTATTGGAAAAATAAATTAACAGCTACGCAAAGGTTTAAAACAAAACACCTTCAATTAAAAAATCATTTCAGATTAGCGTAGTATATGACCACAGTGGTAAAATTATGTTTTGTTTTCAGCGATACATTCGAATTGATTTTTGAATCGAAAAACTCAAAATAGCGATTATTTTTCTGTCCTTTGCCTCAAATAAATCTATCAAGGCATATCGACTGAAAATTAAATTTAGAACAATGTTTTTTGTAAATTTCGGAATGTTTTTGCAGTTCTTTCATTTTAAACTTATGTGACTAGCGGCTCATTTTTATTTACGAAATTTGCAATGTGAAAGATATCGATAACTTTTATAATATAAGTCTCAAAATAATAGTTAAATGTCAGATTTTCGAAAAATTAAAAACCTTAAATTTTAAAAAATTTGAATTATTCCTTTAACCACTCATAACATCTGTTAACATCTGTAATATTGAAAAAAGTTGTATACCCTTTAAATAAGAGGAAAAAGCGCACCGCTTCCATATTTTTTTTTGTTTTTTTTCGATTTCGAAGGATAACTGCGAAAAACGGAGAAATTGTTTCTTATTTACGACTCAATTAAAAAATAAAAAGTAAATTATTTTGGGCACCCAAAGGGGAATGTTGCACAGTAGTATTGATTGACTTTTATCTAACAGTTTTTCAAATAAAACTGACCTCATACGAGTTTGAATATTTCATTTTATACATTTTGATTAAATTTAGGCTCTGGCAAGCTATGTATAACTGCCTATAAAATTTTAGATTTGAAATACGGTTTTCATTAAATTACGAACTACAACTACTAGAAAAAGCGTACATGCAAAATATTGGAAACATTGCTCAAAATGAGCTGGACGCCATAAATATGCGCTGAGTGTATAAAATTTAGTTTCGAACTTGTAATTTTAGATGACATTAATTTCTATAATTAACAATTAAACAAGAAATTTGATTCAATTGTTCAGGATTTCAGGCAGAATAACCTAATTTCCTATTTCAGCCACACTGTACCTGCTGTGTATTTGTGAAAGCAAATGCTCTTCATGCTTTTACATTTCCTGTTCGAGCTAGTTATATATTACAATAAAGGCTGTTGTTTTAGGTTCGTAATGCGTCATACTAAGATAAACTGCTACTGACCGCTAAAACTCGCTAATTTCATATCACTAGGAGGTCTACGGTTCTGTAGATCCCCATTAATTGTGGCTCCCCAATTACTGAAATTGCTCGGTAAATGTTTGAGGAAGACTTGCATATTATTTGAATTTTATTTCTCTTTTTTTTAATACAAGTTTTCTTTTTGCCTCATTGGAAATTAACATTTTATATTAATTAGGTTAATTGTGTACCACGTTTTGCTTTAGGCAAATTATTTGCTGTTCTATCATCACCCATTTAGAAGTGTTTAATTTTATTCGCCTCTGTGTGTTTTCATATACGTTTGCTAAAAGCGAAGGTGGTCCCATGCATACATACACACATTATTATTATTTTTTTTAACTTTACTTTTTATACTACCGTGCGTTAATAGCATTTTTGCAAATATTGCATTAAGAGGCAATACTTGCTCACCACATTTAAACATTTTCCATTAAATTCATTGATACGATACATTCAAAGCAGGTGTTAATCCGCAATGAGATCTCGCATTTTATTTACATGAATGGAATGCAAAAAAAATAATACACCTTTATTTTAACACTTACACTCATACAAATAATTTTAGATGTCTGCACAATGATTGCACAATTATTAGTAGCGATATTTCCACTTTTTTAAACAAGTTTTTATTTATCAATGATATCAGAATGTTTTTTTTTTCATAGCAAACATTTAGCATTAAATGCATATAGGTATTTGAAAAATGCAATTGATTGCAGACAAGGTACACACAATTGTACACATATTCTCTGTATAAACGAATCTCTGTATAATGAAGTTTTTAGTCGGAGATTTTTATGTGCATTTTCGTGAGATAATTACTTATTTTTAATTAACCATATACGAGCATTACTTTCTCCTGCAGTAATAATCCGATTTGAATGTGTGCAGTTTGATCGCTCAAAAATCTTTTAAAAACATCCAGAATATTTAAGAAAAAAATTTGGAATAAGGATATTTATGGTAATTTGTTCATGTCTGCATTTTTGGTTTCAACTAATTAATGCTCGTCTTCGTCTTTCATCTGTTCTGTTCATTTTCAAGTGTTTCCTTTGAATAAAATGTACTTTCCACAATTCCTAAAATACATACATTACGTTTCTAAAGTACTTGCTTCAAAAGTATGCAATTTCTAGATATCCGTATGTTAATGTTTTTAAATTCGAAGTATCGAACATAATCAACAGTTGAGTAGTGCGATTCACGTTATCGTTATTTTAACGATATTCGCATCGTTAACTCATCTTAACGAAAATTTTAACGATGTTACTATTCAGCAACCATTTTTTTAACGATTTTCGCTATCTTCAAACCAGCTGTTGTTTGATGTTGTTAACTCAATCGAGAAAGGAAATAACCGTAATTTCAACTTAAATAAACGCAAAATTTAAAATTCATTGATTTGCTTTCTTGAAATTAAAAGAGGGATATTAAATAATGTCGTTAAAATAGTTTGTATATAATTTATCAAGAGGTGACGAAGAAGTAAAAGCTCAAACAGTCGAACATTGTTTACATTTACATGCAACAGAATTTCAGAAGCTGTATCGGTTAACTTCAGACCAGGCTGAGGACCTAATTTCTCAGCTTGGCAGGTTTCCTATGACCCAAGTGGAGCGTCAAGCTGCTAAAGAAATGTTTGCGTAAGTGTCATCACCTTTGTTTTTTTGGGAGGCACTATTGGGACCGTCGATTGACTCTTGTATCAACTTTAGCGCCAAAGATTTATGTGGAGGCTTGTGTTAACCACCATAGCTACAATGAATGCAATGAATGTGCAAATGGTAAAAACAAACTTTAGCAAAGATTCAAGTATAAAAACGGAAATATAGTTTATTTTTAATATATAGATAAATTATCCTTATTTTAAATTTTGGCGCACTACACGATTCATAATGGGGCGAATTTTTGCCATGGTTTGCATATTTGCATGCGATTCCGGAAATTCCATGGAGTCGAATTGATGACCATTCTACCAAATCACTCAGCGGAGAGTCCGAAATCCCGCTACAATGGAACATTGCAATATATGAAAACCATTATAAATAATTTTAGTTTGAAATAAACTGGTATCTTATTTCACTTTAATCAAATATAATAAAACCGCGTTCAAATTTATATTCAGCGATATGCATTCATTAGTTTTTTCCATTCCTTTTTGTGTGTTTCGCCCTTTTTGAATACAACGAGACAGCTGTTAAGAGTCGTTAAAAATAAGTTAGAGAATTTCACTACAGAATGGTTTAGCGAATAGCAAGAATATAATTACGGAAACCTCTCTATGAAAACAAGATCCGTGATCTTTGAGAAAAGTGCTTTTAATTGAAACTAATATATGTTTTTTGAATTAGTTTAAGCACTAGTTAAGTATTTCCATATAAAAGTATTCCCATAGTGTGATTTCAAAGTTGCGACCGATTTTTATAATTTAATTGGTTTGTAATTAGATTATCTTCATGGCTTATAAAATGTCAAAAATTCAATGTAATTTGATGAAAATACGGATCAATGCAAGTATACGAGTTTCATATCGCTAGGAGGTTTACTCTGTAATTAGAGAAAAATTTACCTAGAAAAATTCGCTGTTTGACAACATTAAGTAGGTATCTCATTTGTAGTTCGTAGGGTCTTACTAGAAGTTTGCAAAATCCTGTCAGTTTCAAGCCACCATTCCAGAAACTGGAAGACATATTTTCATATATTTGTATCGGCCATTGACCCTGATATTTATGCATAATGCGATGCAAGCGATGCTTTGATATAAACCAAATTGATCATGCGATTCCGAAAAGAGCACATCTCGCATAATTTGTCAAATTGGGGTTTTTATGTCAATGGGTTCTAAATGCTTGCATGTATTCTGTGCGAAAAAGAAATACATCTGGGCGATATCCCATCACCGTAATCTGCACCTATACGAGTAGAACGGTTGTTTTCGTTCGGTTGGATTGTATGATCGGTTCGGAAGGCAAAACCTAAGCGATGCATATTTTGAAATGCTTCTTTTAAGAAAAGCAAATAGCAAATATAAAATAATTATAACAAAGAAAAAGATTCCCATTTTATTTAATCTAGTTGTTGGATATTAACTTTAAACTACAAGTAGCGTGTGCAAAGTGTGGGCGATTTATTCGTTGGGTCCCAGGTTCAAATCCTGGCTAAGTAACATCAAAAATTATAGAGAAAGTTTCTCCAATAGCGGTCGCCCCTCGGCAGGCAATGACAAACTTCCGAGTGTATTTATACCATAAAAAAACTACTCCCAAATATTAATTGCCTTTCGGAGTAGGCGTAAAATTGTAGGCCCCTCAATTGGTGTTACAACATCAAGACGCATACCACGAATTGTAGCAGAAGTTTCGCCAAACATCAAGCTATAAGGTGTAAGCGCCAAACCATTATTATTATTAACTATTTTCAGTAAATTGTAAACATTTTGCTGACAATGAAAATAAAATTACGTTATCAGTATTTTTACTGTAATTTCTTTCAGTAATCAGTAACAAAATATTTTTACTCGAATTTTTCTAGTAATAAGTAAAATTTTAATCGTAGTAAAAAAAGGTCTTGTGTACTTATAGGGTGAGTGAACAATTAGGGAATAATATGAGAAAACAACAATCTTTCAAAGTGGTAGAATTGATAGCTGCTATTTCGGAGATCACCTATTATTATTCCCTAATACAAACCTGGCCTCAAGCTCTATAAATTATACAGACGATTCACAAATATAAGGCCAAAAATAATAAAAAAATTGGTTTTTTTGACAAGTTTTTTTTTACTTATCTGTAGTACAAAATCTACTTAGATCGGTGCTTTATTGGCTATAGCTCGCATACCACGTTTGCTCAGATATGAGGTTTTATTTAAAAAATTTGATACGACAATTTTATAAGAAAAATTTGATGTGAACAAAAGAAACACTTTGAAAATCGAAAAACCCAGTATTAAGTTAAAGTTAATTATTTTATTCGATGAAAGTCATGAAGCCGTCGGCATGGCCGAAGATAGCATATTCTTTGGTTATTTAAAGTAAAAATTAAACTTCTAGCATAAAAAACCTTTAAAAATAAATAAGAGAAATAACCAAAATATATTAAAACAAATTTTCCCAATTTATCAAGAAAACATTTTCCAAAACATTTAGTACATTATTGTAAGAATTCACAATCATATATACAAATTCTTTCTATTAGAGGCAAAATGCATAAATACAAAGCATACCATCAGATGAATTTCCTTTCGCTAACCTTTCGGTAAGAATTATAGTATAAATGGATTAATAGCACAATAAATTTATTTTCCCAAATATATTTCTGAATATCTTCACTTTGCCAAAAAATGTTCTGTGTGCTTTTGTTTTGTTGAGCGTATCTTTTGCTTTGGCAACTACTATTATCATGTGTTTGTATGTATGTATGTATGTGTGCAGATTTGAGAGCGTCACCTGCAATGCACAGTTTGTTTTTGCAATTTTATTTATTATTATTTACAATCTAGCAAAACAAGCAAGCACTCATGCGGAACAGCAGCTAGCTGCATTAAAAAATTTACATGCTACGTATACATACATACATATAAGTACAGTGAAGAGCATAAATGGGTGAACATTGATTTTTTTTTACAAAATTCGTAATGTTTTTCATAAATTTGGTTTGTTATTTTGTTTTAATTTTGGGCCATTCTCTAATAAAAGACGTAAAGAGAGGCAAATTTTGAATTTATTTATATAAAAAATTTATAAAAATTCAACTACTTTTTTAAAAGCAAATTTACGTTAAAATAGCGCAATGATCTTTGCCAAGTTTTGTAATTTTGAATTTTTTTATAGAAAATTTATAAAAATCCAACTACTTTTTTTAATCAAATTTACGTTAAAAAATCGTGTTGATCTTTGCCAAGTTTTGTAATTTTGAAAAAAATCCCCAGAAATCGAGGGAAATTTTCAACCACTTGAGACATCGAAATTAAGGCACTAAAATTAGATAAGCAAACTAATTGCATATTCGATAATTTTTTAAAAACCTCTAAAACCTTGGCAATTTGTTGAATTTTGATACATTTTGTACAAAAATTTAAATTTTGGTATACTGCTCATATTTTTTTATTAATTACCCTTTGCACATGTAACCAGAAAATGTATTTTGCTTTCACTCGCACGCAGGTGGCAACCCTCTAGCTAGCTACATATATACCATATAATCAGCGAAACATATTTATACTTTTTCAGTTTTTAAAATTATAAATAATTGCGCGTAATTTCATGCAATTTTACGTTTCGAACAGGTGGCAACCCTCTCCAAAATATAGCTAGCGATTAACCTTATCCTCAGCGAAATTAACAGTTTGGAACCATATTTCAATATTTCATATAGTTTGTGTTTAATGTCAATAAATTCGACTTTGCAAACAAGTGGCAACACTCATCAAAGTATATTTATAAATTTTCTCATAGCAAAGCGAACAGCTCAATACCCATATTTTATTGTTTCATATACACAAATTACATATATTTAATTTTATTCGACTTTTCATACAGGTGGCAACCCTTTTTAAAATAGAAGTATGAAGCTTCTTCTCGCCAAGTCGAAACGCCTGGTACTCTTATTTTAATATTTTATATAACTTTTGTATAATTTAACCAAATTCGACATTTCGAACAGGTGGCACCCCTCTATAAAAAATAGGTATGAACCTTCTTCTCGCCGAGATGAACCGCTTCATACCAATGTTTTAAAATTTCATATAATTTGTGAATAATTTAATTAAATTCTACTTTTAAAACAGGTGGCAACCCCATTTAAAATATACCTACAAATTTTCTCCTAGCGAAGCGAACGGTGTCAGCTCATATTTTATAATTTTATAAATTTCATTCGACTTTGTTTTGTAAATTTTGTGAACATTTGTTGATTTTTTATAAATTTTGTACATTGTTTGAAATTTGAATTTATATGCTTTTTGTTACGGAACAAATAACATTTTTATAAAAAAAAAATTAAAAAGTTTGCAATTTTGATAAAAATCTGTTGCGTTTTTATAAAGTTTGAAATTTGCATGTATGCTCTTTATTATAAAACATTTTATTTTTAAATTTACGAAAGAAAATTATCATGAAAAATAGTTGTTTGAATCGCTGTAGCTCCCTCACTTAGCTTTTATTTCTAGCTTCATTGCTGTTACTGCCCTTTCGATGATCTTCCATCGATTTTCTATAGTATTTAAATCCGATTTGTGTGTTCCGTACTTACACTAGACTCAAAAATAGGGGATGCATTATTATCGTTTTCGTTTTTCTAAATTAATTCATGTGACGCCGAAACATCCCTTTTTAAGTGATCCTAAACTGTCAAACGATCTAGCTCCATCAGTGACAAAATTTCATCGATTTTTCCAGTTGTAGCCGGGCAGAGCAAGGGTAATCTTTGACATCGATTTTTCAAGATCGGTGCATACGGGGGGACCTTGAGTTAAAGTATTCTCATTTTGCAGACGCAACCTCTCCAAATCCAGCAAAACTCCGTATTAACAGTTATAAGGGCACAAACAAACAGATTTTCACATTTATTTATATGTATTAACAAAATAACGTGCATCAGGAAAATTATTTCGAATTTTTCAAGAAAATCACTGTGTACTCATTTGTGCGCTCTCCACTGCACATACCAGCACAAACAAATATGTACGACTTACATATGTACTATGAATGAAACACATACGCCATGGTATACCACAGCATAAAGAGCGAATGTGGTGCTGAATATGCAACCCGTTATACATATCAAGAATTTTTCGACTAAATTTTTCGTGCGGCTTTTATCTGCGTTAGCGAGCACTTTGTGCATTTATTAAAAAAAAAAGGTGGTTGGTTGGTGATGCATCAAGATGAGGCAGTGAAAATGCGAAAACAAATTTGGCAACGTGACTCAATGGTAGCTCTGCAGTTGCAACCGCTAAGTGTGTACTATTCACATTGGCTTATACAGTTAACCTCAATGTGCATACATAGGAAGTATATATGTAGTTGTAAAGCTTGGTAGCGGCTTTTGTTGCATACCACCAGACGCGCTTAATGCGTGCTGAACCTTTTTGTGACTTCTTTTGAAATATTTTGTAAAAGTTATACGCGGTCTTTTTTCTCGCTGAGCGTTAAAATGCCGCAGACAAAAGTGTGTATTATATCCACCAAGTTCACATACTTCCATACGAATTTTATGTTAGTGCAATGTGTAGGTTTCTCAGTAAATTATTTGCATGGAAAGTCCGCAGTGCATCCGGGTTGCAGCATCCGGCACTCGAGTGCCTTTCGAAAATTACGCATATCGGCATTGGTGCTATTCACAATGGTTGGTTGATCACTTTATTAGTGTAAGTATAAATGTGGTTAAATTCTGTGCAATTATTTTATACACTTATTATATTCTATCATTAAAAACCAAAGCTTTTTCCTTTATAAAATATCAAATGTGCTACTGACCGCTGTTTCCAAATTCAAATACACTATATATAATTTGGAAATTTTATTGTACGTTAACGATTTTGACATTCGGCCAGCTAACTATCAGAAATAGAAAATTAAAATAAATAGATACAGGGCTGTCTTCGCCTCTGATGAACGCTCCATACCTCTTTATAGACGTCGGCCAAACCCCAAAATCTTACCACAGTTATCATGATTTTCCAGCCAATCCTAATTACGGGTGGAAAACATTTGTGCAAGCCCTAAAATACGGAACTATTTTGGGACCGTCTCGAACCTAATTCAGGACTCTTTCGGAAAAAGTTCGGTATAATTATGGGCATTGTTCGAGATCATTTGGGAACCAGTTTCGAAATGTTTTGAAAAATTCGGACAACTTTTTTAAAATTCAACCATTAAATAATTATAAAACAAACAAAATTTTGAAAAAAACTCAGACTCACTCCTTCCATTTGTGTTCATTGCTTATTTATGAGGGGTCGGTGCATTGTGTGTCGCCTTGGGTACACACTTCTCTTTTTCTTATCCTCACAAAAATTGAGCAAAATTTGTAGTATGGTACTTCATAAAAGGTATACCTGCAAATTATAAATCGTAGATGGTTTTCAATCGAATGCTAGAATTGAACTCTACTGATTTGTCTACGGCGCATATTTATCTATGCGTAGCCTCTTCGCATTTCTACCATAAAAAGGCTTCTCAGCTATAAAAATTATACTGCATTCGGAGCTGGCAAAGAACTGCATATATAATTTGATATAGTTTGATATGTGACTCCTTTTCGCAGATTCCATAAAAATAATAAGGAGAAAAATTGTCAAATTTGTATTTTATTTTTATCGTAGTTAATCAGAAAAAATAAATTCCAAAAAAAACTTGAATTTCGAAAAAATGATGGACCACTCCAGCTATATAATTGCGTTCTTAAATCAAAACAAACTCCCCAGTATCTGGTTGTGCGCTGGGCTTGGTACCACGTAAAAATTAGTTTTCATTGAAAAATTCTAATATGCCTTGAATGAGATCTCCCGTTTTTGATAACGACCAAAGGCCCCGTATGCTAAAATTGAATGAATGCATTATAATTTGAGGCGATGCACCTGGAATGTCCAAGCTCTTAATGGGAAAGGTTTTGCTGCCCGGTTAGTTGATGTTCTCACCAGAATAAACGCTGACAACACCGTCATGCAGCAAATGAAATGCATGGAATGTAAAACGCCATTGGACCTAGCGACATCTATTACAGCCCAAGTATGGTGTTGTTTTTGTGGTGGAAGAGAGACTTCGTCGCCAAGTCCTTTCGTTTACTCCGATGGACGAGCGTATCGCCACGGCGCGCATCAAAGCAAGATTCTTGCACATCACACTAATTTGCGTCCACCACCCTAACTAAGAGAAGGATGATTTGATCCGAGATCACTTCAACGGGCGACTAGAAAGTTCTTACTTACGCTGCCCTCGTCACGATATCAAAATCGTGCTTGAGGTCTTTAATGCATCGACGAAACCTCCGCCAGTCCGTTGAAACTAGTCGATTTTGCCGAAACTCGGAACATGGTAGTCTGCAGCAACGGATTTCTGCACAGGCGTATCCACCAAGGTGGCTGTCTCCAGATCGATCAGTATATAAGACATATGTATGTACGTACACTCCGAGAACTGAATATCGACTCGGATCATTATCTTGTCGCAGCCAAGATGGGCATACGCTTTTGTGGTGCAAAGAACGACGTCGGAAAGCTGCATCGCTGCAAACAGCTACACATTTCACCATTCGACTTTCAGCTCTGCTCACTAAAAGAACTTCTCAGCAAACCGGAATTCGCGATAATTGGAAGCACATTTTTCGTTTTCTACGTACCGCTGCTGAGGAAGTTCTTGGATTCCAGCGAGCACTAAATAACAACTGGTACGATGTGGAATGTCGCGTCTTCGCCGGGAAAAAGACGCTTGCTATAGGGTCACGGAACCATCGCTTAATTAGTCGATCGGACATCATTTTTTATAAGAATGTTCAACTGCTGGCGTATGCCGCCGACATCGACTTCATTGGCCTCAACAATGACGGCGTTAGTTCTGCCTTTTCCAAGCTGGATAAACGAGCGAAACGCCACTGTTCACAGTCGTTGTTTCTCTGTTATAATTTTGATAAGTAGAGGACTTTGCTTATTTTGGAACCAGTATTAACACCAACAATAATGTTAGTCTCAAAATCCAGCGAAGAATATCTCTTTAACAAAATCTACATTATGCTGAGTCAGCTATTGAGCCCTAAAGCCCAACATCGGATGGGATGGACGTTGAAGCGTTCGAAAGAAAGATTCTCCGAAAGATTTTTTGACCTTTACATCTGTATGATGGCGAATACTGCAGACGATGGAATGATGAGCTGCATGAGCTTTATCGAGATATTGACATAGTACAGCGAATTAAAATTCAGCGGTCCTGAAAATATTTAACTCGTACCCGTTGATGGCGGTAGAGGATGAGGAAGACGTTGGAAATGCCAGGTGGAGAAGGGCTTGTCTTGACTTGATTTCTCTAGTTGGCACCAGTTAGCAAAGCAAAGGAACGAATAGCGTGCTTTAAAGGAATTGACCAAAATTACCTATGCGGTTAAAGAACCAGTTATTGATTTGTTGGTTGATTGAGTTGTGGTGATCTTATGTACATACAGATATGCAAATACATACATATAATAAAATAAAATTGTTGAAATATTTTTTTGATTATCGGAAAATCTCTACAGTGCGCAAAACCTTTTTTTTATAATCTAATATTTTTTTGTATTTGTTTCTGAATGGTTGCTTGTAAAAGTTTTTCAATGTAAATTTAGCTAGACGGAATCGAGGTAAATATTTATTTATACTAAAATGTTCGAAGTGAAAAGAAAAATCAATGTCCGTCCGTTCGTCCATGCGTGCGAATCATAACTAAAGCAAGAATTGAGATATTTTCGCAAAGCTCGCTAATAGTGGATAGATATTGATAATTTGCGAATTCTGCCACGCCCTTCTTCCATACATATGTATTGGGTATTTTTCAAAAATATAAAAAATGCGATCAATAGCTTACGTTGACTGTTTTGCATTTAAAAAAGCGTATACAAGCTTTAACTTCGTTCAAATTAATACACTTATTGTTTTAGTTTTTATTGCCATTCCTAACGATCTTTTTTATGCTGTCAAAAGTTGTAAAGCTTTCATTAATCTACTCACTATGCATTTGTAATTTAAAAAACAAAAAACAAAAAATAAAAATAAAAGCAATCATTATCCGACAATATTCATTAATTTTACATATGGGAAATACGAGGAAAGTTCAAATATACAACAACGAAAATTTAAAATAAATCAATTTTCCCAATTATTTTTGTTGCGTCCAGTTTGCGGACTAATTGAGCTTAAAAAATAGATTACTGCTTTCATACTTGCTGCAAAAAACCACTCATTTTTTGTGATTGCTGTTACGTAGTAGGTTCCAGTAAAAAAAACTCTCCCATATTTTTTCCAAAGGCAAATTTAACAATCTCATTCATTTAATAAAAATTTGTTTTGTTTCTATTTAATTAAATTAGAGTAAATATACATATATATGTATGTACATATTTGTTTCGTTGAAAAAATAAATAAATCATAATGTAATTTACAAGGTTTGTAATTAAATTCTTATTATAGTAATAATGCGACGATTCAGCAAATTTATATGGAAAAACCAATAGCCAAATAAAAATTGGCAAAAATTGGTTAATTCATTTCGAAAATTGTACAGGTGGGCAATCAGATAAAATAATATTAGAAAAAATGTTCCATGATTTAACTGCAAAATTCTTTATTGGCGTTTGTAGTTGCGTGAAATAGGGGTACAAATAGGAGCTCTTAGAATATTTCAACTTCAGCGCCATCTAACGAAAAAAGTGTAAAAAGTGCCAATTTTTATTCAAAACCTTTTTAATTTCATAAAGGAAATTTTTTTAGGGAGTTGCCACCACTACTCTAAAGGCTTAATTAAATTTCATTGACAAACTAACAAACGAACTGAAATGCTACATCATTTATCACACGAAAAAGGTTTGTGAAAGCTTCAGCTCGAAAATATTTTCATTGGCAAATAACACAGAAATAAAGGAATAGACAACACGTTATATTTGTTAATCAGTGCTGCCGCTTGTTAATCATTTTTAACTCAATAAAATTTAAGTCTACTGTTAGAGGTTAAAAAAGGCTCAATCTTGAAAATGGTTTCAGGGGTGGCCCACTATTTGAAAAATTAACTACAAATTAATTAATAAATACCAAATGATTTTTGAAGTAGTTTATAAAAGAGTTGCCACCTTTCGAAAATTAAAGAAATTCTTCCTTATAGCGTAAAACAAATTGCAACCATTATTAAAGTGTAATGAAAACCGGGCGTAGAGTATGACTTTGTTAAGATATTTTTTTTTAACAGAGTTGCCACCTAAAAAAGTCAAAATACATACACATGCTCGTATGTACACATAGAACCCACTAGCTACAAATTCCCAGTGGAAAAACGAAGAAATAAAAACCAATTAGAGAAGTCCTTCTCTACAGTGAGGAGGATTTTACCATCTGCATAATTTCTTTACATATTTTTAAATTAATGCAAGTATTCGCATTATATTACGTAACTGGGCTTATTTGCGTTGCGGAGATTTGAATTACAATTGCTTAGCAACTGTTCTGCAACACCTTATACGGAAAGGCTTTTAGAAATTTGGATCTAGGTTATTCTTCATAATGGCACAAAAAAAATTAAATTAAAACAAAAGTTTTTACATTTGGTGAAATTATTGACTTCAGTTTTGTTGCATTCGAAAACATAACGTTGAATCGTATACCGTGCGAACGGAGCCTCAGTCAAAAGCTGGTAAAGTTATAAGAGAATATAAACCTTGAGATCACTTTTATTTAGCATTTTCATAAATACAAAAGTAAATTTTGTTCCTGCGTTATATGAAAAAAGACGCAACAGCGATAGCAGAAATTTATAAAAAATCAACAAGAATTTTTAGACATACGAAATTTGCACTTTATATGTAATTGAATGCGCTCAAAACTGCATACTCAAAAATATACTACAAATTCGGATCAAAAAGTTTTTAATTGCATGATTTTTAAATTTTTTTTTTCTTATAGAAAGATTGAAGCTTCTTTCTTCATGGTTCCTTTCATAGAATTAACTTATTTTTTAAAAGAAGTTATTAAAATTAAATAAAGAAATAGAAAATTGTCAAAACACCTCTGTATATATTTTATCTTTTACATACACTTGGTATTAATAGAAAAAGGATTGCGATGATAAATATGATAGTATAATATTGTGCCATCATAATTAATGCTCAATTCTTAACAAAACGTAAAGTAACAAATAAAGGGTGGTTAAATTATAAGGGCCGATGTTGAATGTGAACCACACCTAAACGTCAAGATTTTGTCTGCATTTCATTTGACATTTCTCAATTTCAGACTAACTCAATTTGAACATGGAAAGATACACAATCGAGCAACGTGTTAAAGTTATTCAGGCTTATTATGAAAATGGGCGTTCAAATCAAAATACATATCGTGCATTTTCGAAGAAAATCATCCTCAGTGATGAGGCACATTTTCACCTCAGTGGATTCGTCAATAGGCAGAATTGCCGCATTTGGGCGAATAATAATCCAAGAGTGATTGTCGAAAAAAATGCACCCACAAAGAGTGACTGTTTGGTGCGGTTTATGGGCTGGCGGCATTTTTTTCCAAAATGAGGCCGGTCAGGCAGTTACTGTGAATGGTGTTCGCTATCGTGAGATGATAACGAACTTTTTATGGCCAGAATTGGAACATATGGATGTGGGCGATATGTGGTTCCATCAGGATGGTGCCACTTGCCACACAGCCAACGAAACAATGGCTTTTTTGCGCGAGAAGATCATGTGATTTGACACCGTTGGACTACTCTCTTTGGGGTTATTTGAAAGAGAAGGTGTACGTCGATAAGCCAGCAACAATTCAAGAGCTAAAGGATGAGATAATTCGGCACATTAACGGCATAGAACCTCAATTATGCCTCAGCGTCATCGAAAATTTGGACCATCGGATGGAGGTGTGCCGCCGAGGTTGCGGCGGACATTTGGCCGATATTTTGTTCCATACCTAATTGAACCGCACCATACTATCATAATAAAAAGAAATTACAATAATTTCCAAAATAATTTGTGTTTTATTCAAAACATCGGCCCTTAAAATTTAACCACCCTTTAAATGTATACAAAATACTTAAATGTATAAGAAACCAGCTAATGGAATTTGGGATTTCAAAAAGCGCTTTAAGATGATTATATTACGTATTACAATCGTTCAAGATACCAACTGATGTCAGTTAATGAAATTGTAGACCTTGGCGACTCTTATAAATCTGCTATCTTTGGAAGAAGGCGTGTTCGTTTACTTTTATTTTTTTTTATTTCTACATTATTTCTGGTTCCAATGATTGCACAGCCCTTATTGTAACCAGTTATTTTTTGCTTCTGTTTTTCGGGGCTTAGCGAAATATTATCTATGTAAGAATTTACCGCCCTATGACGATGACCAGACAAAACTTACCAATCTGACAGTTGTCAGGTCTACAGCGCCTAAATCTATGACGCAGAATATAACGTCGTTGTCACGTACTCCGTTGGACATAACAACTACAACGACTGTTGGCATCGTTAGTGGGCTGGAACCTGTTTTTGCCGCAGAGTTTTAGGCACAGTAATAAACCTGAAAACTGTCAGGTTGGTAAGTTTGGTCGTTTCATTAGCATAAGGGGGTTAGATATCGATTTTCCTTAGCCTAGAAGTCTTATTAAGTCATCTCTCCAAGTATATTATTCACAATACATTGTAATGCAATAAACTATGGTTCTAGTGTGTAAGATTGTAAATCATAGACTAAAAAAAAATTAATTTGAATATAATACTACGTTCAAAGTTGTAAACGTAATGACAGCTAATACAATAGTTGTAAAACTATAAGATATATATATATATATATGTATATATGTATATGTATATACAACAAATATCATTAATTGTGAGATCTTGTGATTATCCTAATTATAAATCTTTATCGCTTTTGGCTATATTTTAACTTGAATGTAACTATTTGACTCGCAGTTGACTGAACTATTGCTTCTAATTTAAGGAATTAATCTGTCAGCGTTCTAGTTTTGTGATTAGTATAGCAATGTTGCTTAATGTACTCGTATTGCCTATTATAAAAAGTTATAAAGCACCTAAACTACAAGCGAAAATATAAACCATAAAAATTTAAATGCCTCACCCAAAATTTTAATCCTCTATGTAAAGTATATACAGTTATGTGAAAAAATAGGCACACGAAACTTTGATAGTTCTGGCTATTCTGGCTATTCTTCTTTTGTTTGTTTTAGGTTAGGGACACAAGTTTTGCTATTATTCTAGCTCTTATATAACAAACACCGTATATATATGTATCCACATTTCAAACTTTGTTGAAAAAAGAAGGGAATTCATCAAAATTTTATCAATTGTTCAAACTTTTTAATTGGAAGTTTTATAACAGACCATTAACTTAATTGCAGTAAATTAAGAAAGTGCAAGCTGCAAATAACTAAAAGTTTCCGTTGATTTTTGTTAATTGGTTTTGCTGACATTACCCCAAATTCTTCTTCATAAACAAAAAATTGTCGAACGTACTGTGCTTGAGAATTTGACAAAAGAATAAAAGCAAAAACTGGTAAAAATGTCAAACCCTATTATTTTCTACATAACTGTACATATATATTTATGTACATACATAGATGAGAGGAGACGCCATCTTCAATTGTACCAAATTTCTTAAATAGAATTCTTGTAGAGAAAAAAATGTAGAGCATGAAAGTGCATTGAACTTTTTCATATTTACATAACTAGATTATTCAAATGGTAAATGTCTATGTTGGTGTGTGTACGAATGTGTACTTACTATACATATGCAGCTATTTGCATTACACATTCTCTTTTTATCTTGAGTGCATTTCATTAGTTTTGTTGTCAGTTGTTGGTCAAATGTTTGCTTAGGGTAAATAAAATGTTCAAACTTTCAGAAAGGAGACATTAATATGCAATAAACTTAGGGAATAACTTTTGATCAGAGTATGCTTACATTTGTACATTTGTAGGTATGCACATTAGGCTGCATCGTGTTAAAAAACGTTGAAAATTTGTCCCTCGGGCTTTAACTCTTACCTCGTGAGGATTTCGAAAATAATTTATAATTTATGTATTTGATATTCGATTTTTGTGTATATCTAGGGTTTATTTTTTATTATGTGGTTTATTGGCGAAAAACTTATTGATTTTTAACGGCTCAAAGGTAGCAGAATTTTTTAACATAATCGGAGTTTTGTAGAAATCGAAGCAGATAGTAAGTACACAGATAGACGTCTAAAAAAGCTTGGTGGCCCAGGAGAGTGAGAGTGGGCTAGATTGAAGAAATTTTCACTAGAAAATTTTCTTAATTTCATTGAGAAATTTATGAAAAGGAAAACAGCTGAAATTTAAAGCTATGAAATTTTGTCCGAATCTTATTGATTTTATTAATATGGAAAATTTTTTACTTCGAAAAGAGCTCTTTTTTATTTACTTTGTGAATATTCTACTTTATATTTATAACTTATTTTATTTAATGTACTATTATGAATATTTCTCTTTGTGTTGTTGTATTTTCAAAATAAAATTTTTTTATCTACTCTGTCATTGCTCTGGAAGTTTTCCGCCAATATACCTAGAATTGTTAAAAATAAAATAAATATTGGCGCTCGATAATTTTGAAAATACAAAAATTCAAAAATCAATATCCATAACATTAAATTAAAAACAATATAAAGTAGTTTATTCATAAAGTAAATAAAGCGTCCAGTTTCGATACAGTGCGTTGTTTTTATAAACAGTTTGCATACAAACTGAGTTTGACATGACAGGTTAATGGAAATTGTTAGTAAAAACAAATAAAGAAATATTAGGAAAAAATCTATGTAGCTCCTTTAAAGTGTGCTGAAACAAATTTTTCGATTTTTGAAATCCTCATAAAGTAAGTATTCAAACCTGAGAGGAGCTTTTTCAATTTTTTTTTTTTATGATACGGTCTAATGTACATACATACCTACACCGGGGCAAGAGAATTTAATATTTATGTGCACGATGTATAAGTGGCCCTTATCGGCCAGATATGCTCACACAAAATGCTTAAAACCACACATAAATACATATTTACTGAACAAAAATTAAGCTGAATTCATAAATTTTGGTAAATACCACCATTTCATTGAGAGTTGTTAACAACCAGCATTATTTAATTTTCATTTTCATGCTTTGTGTAAATTGCAGTCCCTTAAATTTGGTTTATGTATTTTAGTTGGGCATACATACATATGTATTTGTCTTCTCCCCATGAATTATTGCATTCTACTTCAAATATCATCTTGATCTAAATAAATATGTACATAGTATACAATCATGTATGTATGTATTTAAGTAAATATGTACCCCTATGTTTATAGATTATATATTTAGTTTATTCGCACCCACGGTATGCACCCCCTTTATAGTGGTAACTTTTATTTGCTTAATACCTACAGTATGACCCGTGGCCACCCACCGCCATTTCGAACGGCCCATACACTGCCTAATTCTACTTCAACTCAATTGCTTGTTTTACCTATGCTCTGCTGCTACTTTGTTTATACAATTAGTCGTAAACTTAACATTTATTTATACATTGTATTTGTAGTGGTTGTTGTTGTTGTTTGATTCAGGCATTTTTGGTTTGCACGTGGTTGTTTAATTGCTGCATGTGCCGCACAGTTGGTCCTCAGGTATCGCGGCTATTGGTTTAATGCACTGAGATAATTTTTTCATAACCAATTGGTAATTAAAATTTTGTGCTAAATGTGGTTAATTTTAATTTTCTCGTTTTGTAGAAAAAAAACGCCGTCACCTAAGACAGCGTTAGTGAAAATAGTAGTAGTAGTTAGTAGTTCCATTTGTAAAAATAGTGGTCGAAATTAGTAAAAATAGTGGTTAAAATTGGTAGTAGGATTAGTAAAAAAAATAGTAGTAGAAATTAGGAGACTAGTGGTAGTAATTAGTAGTAGCACTAGTAAAAATAGTAGCAATAGCAGTAGTAGTAACAGATGATGGTAGTAGTAACAGTGGTAGTCAATCTGATAGTACTTGTAGTAATTAACGGTAGTAGTAGTATTTTGTAGTATTAGTAGTTTGAGTAATTAGTTGTTGTACTTGTAGTGCGAGTAATTAGTAGTAGTGTTAGCACTAGTAATAGTAGCAGTATTAGTAGTAGTAGCAGTATTAGTAGTAGTAATTAGTAGTAGTAGTAGTTAGTAGTGGTATAGTAGTAGAAATTAGTAGTACGGGTAGTAGTAGTAGAAGTTGTAGGAGTTGTAGTAGTAGTTGTAGTGGTAGTAACTAGAGGTAGTAGAAGTCGGAGTAGTAGCAGTTGTAGTGGCGAACCAGTCCCAAACTACTGAAATGTCCTGAAATGGTCCCGAAATATCTATCCCGAAAATTTGTGAATTTTGAAAGTGGATTTATTTTAAATGGATCGATCGACACGCTAGCCCAGTGCATTTAAATAATGAAAATTCACTGAGGTAAACACCTCACGGAAACAGATCTCATAATTTGCACTGCTTTTGGTAATCATTTGCCATGCGTATACAAATTCAACAATTAACTTTTTAGTCAATAATATTAGAAAATTTTCGAGTATACGGTTTTGTAGCCTTTTCGATTTAACTATAATAAAACTGAAGTTTTAACTGACCAAAATTCTTTGTAGACTTTTAATATATTTTAAAGCTGACTGTGTTCAATCAGCGCAATCAAATGATAACCACGATATGATACCAATTTTCATTAACTATAAAAGCTTGATACACAAGATTGAGTTAGATAAAGGAATAAGATGGTAAATTATATTGGCGAAATGGGCGTGACATCGTCCACTTTAGAGCAAATAGGTATAGCTCCGAAACCCTACCAAATTTTGTACACATTTTACATACAGAAACCACGCCCTCCTATCATATAAATATTGAGTTGTGGAAAAATGTTCGGAAATTGCTGCGATTGGCTCAAGCGTAGCACCGCTCATTTTTAACTAAGTAGGTAAACCTCCGAAAGTTCTTTATCCAACTCTACCAAACTTTTTACCCACTTTACATTGGAATTCAGTAAGTATAATTTTTCTAAAATTATAAATACCTAAAAAATAACTTTGGAAATTGGCGTGATATGTACGTTGAAAGCGTAATAATTTCTTTATATTTATAATTAAATCAAAAAAATACGTTAACATTTTCAAAGTGAAGAGAATTATATATCCAGAAAATATCGAAAATAAATTAAAATGTTCAGTAAATTGCAATCCACACTTTATCTTAGCAAAGTTGAATGGGCTACAAAAAACTTTCTATAAATAATAATTTTGTGAAAAAATTGAAGTTTTTTAAATTAAAATCGTTTAAGTTTTCAAACTAAGGTTTATTATATTTACTGTTATTTAAAATAATATTTTTACTCAAACTTGTTTTCATACAGTTTTTATAAAAACCATTTAAAACCATTTAAAAAACTTCCATTTTTTCACAGAATTATTATTTATAGAAAGTTTTTTGTAGCCAATTCGATATTACTAACATGAAGTGTGGGTTGCAAGTAACTGAAAATCTTAATTTAATTTTAATATTTTCTGTTGCTGGTGGTCTTGCGCATTTTGTTCCATATAAAACACAGCATTTCGCGTTTAAGAAGATAATTTTTTCTTTTTGCATCTTCGATTAACTAAGAATTCAATGCATTTGCAATACAATTTTTCACTTATCGTATATTTCAAATTTGCTTCCATTTCCGTGTACTCCATTATTAGCGACAG
Organism: Anomoia purmunda; assembly: GCA_951828415.1. Classification (NCBI taxonomy): domain Eukaryota; kingdom Metazoa; phylum Arthropoda; class Insecta; order Diptera; family Tephritidae; genus Anomoia; species Anomoia purmunda. Next base: position 24,124,118 of record OX639996.1, on the reverse strand, counting down.
GTGCTGGCGACGACTCTTTATTTATTCACCATCGTTTGTACGTGTCAAATGTTCCACCCGAGACTAACACTGCTTGTGGCCAAGAAGAGGACGTAGCGTTTAAAAAGAGGGTATATGTAGATGCAAAGTAGCTCATTGTCATGGTACAATCGAAGCGCCTCAGTTCTTGTTTTGGGCCACTCGTTTGGCCTAAGTGCCTTGCTCAGCGTATTTGTGCAAACACTTTTTGTGTTTGTTTTTTTGCAAACATTTTTCTTCCTTGTTTACCACATTTTCTTTTAAAGTTTTGTTGTACTGTTTTTTGTTTTTATTTCTTGCTTTGTTTATATTTTCTGCATGCTTTTCCAATTTATTTTTCTCTCACATTGGCCCTCTGAATTTTCTGTACCCAGTAACCCAAATCTTTCGCAAGTCAAAAATTTTGATTATGCTTTACGAACTCAGTAACTATTTGTATTCGAATACATCGGGGATCTAAATTTTCTGAATACAGCTCAAAGATCTCAGGAAGGGGTGTTAATGTTATTGTGGAACCTTATGGTTAACAAGCTACTTGAGGAATTGTAGGGAGAAACAATAATAAATACAGCTTAGGGTGTTCACTGGGAAATACAAGGTTCTGTTTTGGAATAAATTTTAACTCGGAGGAGTCAACCAGCTTAAGCAGAGAACGTAGAAGTTGCATAAATTCACCGGATATGCCAACAGAATATTTTAGCTTACTTCAATTTGCCGTTCACTGACGATGTTAGAGTCTGATTGGTTTCAATTAGACTCTGGTGTTGTGAAATAAGCTAACATTTCTTACCACAAGATAATTTCACTGATGCAACTTCTTTTTAATCTACGTTCTTTGGTTTAAGTTTTTCACGTGCCAGCTGTTCATCTGCCACCTGAGCTGAAACCACGACTTTATCGAACGCTCTCGGCAGGCAAACGAGAGAGTTTCATATTATATTATCTCTGCCCTGCCAAATGGCCGGCATGCTCTCATCACTACAACAGACTATTGTGAAAACGAGCAAACATTCGAATTTTGTACTCAGCGTATAAATAATTCAATAAAATACTATATAAAAGGTTGATGTGTCTGGAATGCGAAAAGGAGAGTTTAAGCTGTGATTTCTTGTTCAGAGCAAGAGATCAGCTGGTCTTACTAGATTCGGGATCACTGCATTATGAGCAGATCGCTGATATTCAATGGGTAGCAGGCGGATTAACATCTTCATCGAAATAAAAGAAATAAAACGCATATAATTAATTGTTATGACCAAGAATTTAGCTTTATTATAAAGAAAAGAGTTTGCTATTATGTTTGAAAAATGATTTGAGGTAAGTGAACGCCGCGGCTGGTTCGAATAAATTCCAGCCTAGAGGGCTAGTTTTCAACCACTTTTTGCAGCAATTGGAGCCATATGACAGCAATTACGCGCCGAATATTATCTTCCAAGGCGTCAATCGTCTCGGGCTTATCTACGTAGACAAGCGACTTGACACAACCTCACAAAAAGTAGTCCACGACCTTGGAGGTCACACCACAGGCCTATGATGCAAGATAAATTTTTATTTCGTTGGCTGTATGGCATTAAGCGCCGTCCTTATGTAACGGCGTGTCAACAATGGCTTGTAGATTATCAACACTCCAAATGCGACAATTTTATTTATTAACGTACCCATTCAACCTAAAGTGAGCTTCAATTCTTGCACGAGATGGATTTTGTAAGCCCGCAAACCAAGATCCTTTCGCAAAATCTTCCATAAAAAGGATGGGCACAGCTTCAATTGTTGCGCGCGATGGCGGATGGACTCATTCGGGTCTTCTTCGATACTCGGCTCCACAGCAGCAATAGCGTCTTCGGTGCGCACTGTACTGCATTGGAATAAACGTGGTGCGAAACTGATCCACGGTTGCTCGAATTGCCGACTCTGCTGGGCGAATATATCGACCGAATATTTGCGCGAACAGAACCATTATTTTGGTAATAAATTTGCACGATTTGCAAACGTTGTTCCGGAGTAAGTCTGCTAATTATAAAATGGCAAACCAAACTGTGTATAAATCAAGTAACAGCTGACAAAAAGGTCAAGCCAAAAAAAAAACACCCTTTAGGTCTAGTAATGAATAAAAGGTGCAGGAAATTAATGTTGCTGGAGGAACGCATAGTCAGCGAATACTCAGCATTATGAAAGCGACGATTTACGGTACTGGGTGAAAAACGAATACAGTATTCGTTGTCGGCAATCGACAAAGGCCCAGGAAGTCTACCTCAATTTGTCAAAGGAACGGCCATGTTATTTGACAACGACACTGGTTCATGAAACAAGGTCGTGCGATTTTATTTCTAGCAACACAAAAGAGGCACCCGGCCTATGTGAGCCCCCGTTTTTGGCCCAGCCAGCATAACTTATCGTAAACTGAAAGGCTCTAAACGAGTCGAAACGAAATTGTAAAAAAAAAACACATTGAAAGTGCATACATACATATGTGCTGGGTGACATTTAAACCAAATCGTAAAAGTAAATCTTTAGGAAATCATGTCAACCCTTTTACATAAATGCTATGGTGATTTCAGAAGAGTTCTTCGACGACTTTCAAATTCGGACTAAATTGTTTAGTGGGCATACGTAAGTACATATACATACAAACATATACGACTGTTTACGCTTTTGCCATGTTCTTTTACTGAGCGCAACAATCAATTTATTACAGTTAACATTTTTTGTCGATTTCTTTTTCAATTTTTCTACTGCTCCTCATAGCGAAAGCACATCGTTGTTTTGCTCCAATGGTGAAACATTGCTGATGTGTGCTGTTTGGTTGTGTAAGGGTCGAGGGTCGAGGGCGAGTGGCCGGTTGCGATGCATTGAGTTATTCGATAGTATTGTGGGGTTAAACCCTTAATGCATTTCGTACTTTAGCTGTAACTGAGGTTAATGCTTGACAATTTATGGCTATGACGGCTGTTGCCCAAGATATGACCTGGCAATAGTTGACTAACCGTATTTGTGGCGAAGTGGATATGGGTGGATGAAATGAGGTGCAATGTGAAATAAGTATGAGTAGTTTGTAGTTTGAGAAATTTTGCCTAATTGAAACTAGTTGCAGCATTACGACCAACCGTAATTTGTGTCAGTGGAAACTGTTTATTCCTGTTCATAAATCCACCGCTATTCAGGAGAAAAATTAACATGCGATGCCCAAGTATTGTAATAGTTGGTTAGTGAGTTGGAAATCAACAGAAGCGTGATTTAGTTCATTTGATTTGTAGGTGGTGAAAGAGTTGAATATAAAGATTTGACTGGTTGCACTGTATGACCAAATCAAATTTATAAATTTTCACCAAAATAACAGGGACCCGAAAGCGGATTTTGATAGAGGAGGGTAAAAAATATATACTACGACTTATATATGAAAGTTTAAAACTAAAAATTGTGCGATGCGTCTTGATATTGTAACACAAATTAAGGAACCTGTAATTTTACGTCGACTTCGAAAGGCAGATAACTTTTGTGAAAAGTTTTTTCATGACAGAAATATACTCAGAGGTTTGGCATTTCCTGCCGAGGGGCAACCGTTTTTATAAAAAATGTCTATATTTTTTTTTTGTGTTTTCATCTAATTTTTAATTTGAGCGAAATGGGTCAAAGTTAATACAGGGTTGTAACGGGTAAAAAAGTTGTACAGAAATATTACTGCTTTACAGCGAAAAAGCGCGCCCGATGCCATTATCCAATCGCTGGCTGATGCCGAAAAGTGAGTTAGTTTTTTTTTGTTATTTTTTTTTAATGAAAAACTTTTTTTTATTTGCAATTTATCGTTATTCAACTAAACAAAAAAACAGTTCGATTTAATCTCGTATATCTTAAAACCCAGACGAAGAATTTTGATAATAGATAGCGCAAATGAAATGTAATAAATTTAAACGATGCATGCATAATTTTTTGATAGTTCCAATATTTTATGAGAAATTGAATAGTGATTGCAGATTTTTATTTTTATTTTTCATGAAAAAAGGAAGCCACAACAAGAAAACAATTTAAAAAATAAAAAGTGTTTTGCCCAGTTTTTTCTTTTGTATAAATTAAGGTACTAACGAAAATAACGTATTGATAAATCAAAAATGTTTAAAGATCAAATTAAGGTAGCCATATCGCGACAAATTAATATATAAATACGTACATATAATAGCTAAACCCCTATTGTTTTGTGGCGCCTAATGAGTATGAATGGAGTATACCTTCTTTTAAATTGAAATTAATGTCTGATACTTTCCGACTATCCCGGTATAATGTGAACGGTTTATTTTCATTTCTATGCCCAGGTGTTTCTCAAGTAACCTGAAAGCAAATCAATTCTAATTCCATCAGAAATGAAAAGTTGTTGACTTCCCCGTTATCTGAAAAAATATTATTAAGTCACGTTTTGGTATAAAAATCAACTGTTTATGAAAGCGGTTGGAGGATGTACATACATAACTTGTCTTGTTTTTTTTTTGTGATTGCTACTTGCGATAGGATATAAGATATAAATAAAAAAAATACATTTCTATCATCCGTCATTTCAAAGTCATACTTTATTTGGCGAACACCGACAGGCGGCTATTGTCGATAATTCATATACTGCGCCACCTATCGGGTGAAGATTTTACGATTTAATTTTCTTTGGTGCCAAACCTGTCAATGCTGTGAAAATGGGGCGTTTGGTCTAGAAATACAGAATTTGTCAATAATTCAAGCAGGGCGCCACCTATCGGCATTTTACGAAGCCTAAACTATGTTGAGCACAACAGAATGCATAACCAAAGGGCGATACAGCCATTCTCGAGCTTTGCGAAAAGAATTAAAACAAGTTTCAAAGTACACATATATAAACAGGTTCCAGAGTATTTGTGGTTTTCAATAGCCCATCCTTAAAATTTATTGGAAGTTATTTCTTTTAATCAAATTCTAATTTCAGGAGCATTTTTGGTAAAGTTGCCTCACATAATTTGAACAATTTGATTTCGGACAAAAAATGGTATGTTTTGTGTTACCGCGCTTCTGGGCTGTTTACTCTCTTTTGAAAGAGTATTTCGATCTTACGTTCATTTGATCGAAACGAGCTCGAAGATGTAAAAAGCAGACCTAATATGATTGAAACTGACAGAGCCTTAGAAACGGCGATATTTCTGAATAGAGTTCTCACTAATCTCTTAGGGAGATTTCGTTGCTCCTTGCCTCCTCTCAGAGTGAAGGCACCTCTAATCACATAATATGGGTGGCGTTGGCTACTCATATGACGCCATTTGGACGGGAAAACTCGCGAGTACTGTCTCTAGCGTTATGAGTTCTTTCTACTTATGCTTACAAACTGGTTGGCAAAAATACAATGGTCGGAAATATGTAGAATTTCTGACTCCATAACTTGGAAACTCAGCTTCGACAGAGAGTTTTAAGTCACAATTCCTGACCGAGAGGTTTGGTTAAGTGGGGTCTCAGAGTAGCAGATTTTATCGGTTACCCCTTCAATAGAAGGGACATCACCTCGCTTGGAGGGGCTGATATCAGACTTTTTGCCAGTTACCTAACCGGTTAGATTGTACCGGATTTCATTTATTAACTTTGTAAGTACATCAGAGCACGTAGTCTTTTCAGTGTACAAATAATTGAAATAAATTGACTTACTAACTTTATCTAAAATTACAATAGATCAAGAAAAGTATAGAATAATACTATAGTAATAATTAATAATTATATCTAATAGTAATAAGTAGAAAATAAAAATAAAAATATACAATAGATAGGATTTGTAGGTTGGTTAGAGAAATATTACTTAAAAAGATTTGCAACTACATTTTTGAAGCATCCACACATTTTTGTTTTACATCTAATTGAGGTCTTTTAAGAATTCCAGATTCTGACAGCACTAACAAAAAACAATCTAGAGGCTGTTAAAGTTTTATACTTAGGTACAACAATATTGTGGGTGCGAGACGTTTGGACTAGTTTCAGTTGTCGGTAGATATAGCATGGTTGGCGTTTTCTTATTAACTGAAATAAGGATTAGATGTTGCTAATGTTCATATAGTTCTCCAGACTGGAACCCAAGTTGTGTTTGGTTAAGACTGAGACGTGGCCATATTTTCTGTTACCGTAGATAAATCTGGTAGCGTTATTTAAAGCTAGATTTAGTTTATTCCTAGATTCACAGTCCAGATTACCATAAACCAATTCGGAATATGAAATATGGGGAACAATAAGTAACTGTATTAGTTTAAGTTTTATATTAGTTGGTAGGCAATGACTCGTTTGCCATAAATTATTTAAAATAAAATATATCTTGAATATGAAGTAGCTAGTATGATTTGCACAAGTTAAATGGGAGTTCATTTTAAAGCCAATATTCGTCACAATAGATTGGACTTTCAGCACCGTATCGCCCAGCATTAATAGTAATAAGCTACTCAAATCAAAAGAATCAGACGAAATAGGAAATAATTTTGTTTTCGCAGCGTTTATACTGACCCAGTTTGTTTTGGCCCCACTTACGATTCTTCTAACGTCATCATTTAACCCAGAAACCAAGTCTTCACCAAGGCTAATAGGGCGTGAAAAATAGATCTGCATGTTAGCGGCATATAAATGAATACAAAAGTATTGGCAGCAGTAAACAATATCATTTACGAAAACACTGAAAAGAATGGGAACTAGGATCGGGCCTTGAGTGACTCCGGAAGTGACTTTACTACGACAAGAAAATACGTCTAGTTGGTGGTATCTGTTGGAGATATTATTTGTTGTTTATTAATTTAAGTGAAGTAGAGTTGAAACCAAAGTAATACTGCAGTTTTAAGAGTATAATGTCATCTTTGACCATATTAAACGCTTTAGAAAAATCTAAGAGCACAAAAATAGTAAGTAGCTTATATCTTCCATAATTTTTAACACGGCCGTAGAACAACTATGATTAGATTGAAAGTCAAATTGGTATAATACTCTACAGTCTTTTCTGTACATAGTAGGGAATTTGTCTACTAAAGACATTATAGCGTTGATTAGGAAAGCTGAAGTCATCCTAGGTAATTAGAATCATTGGGATACAAAAGACCTTTCAGAGTCGTTTCTTTTTTGTCTTTCACTGTTAGTTTCTATTTCGCCGACCACAAAATTACAGTAAATTACATTTATAGCCCCAGAGGCGGATCCAGAAACTATTCTTAGGGGAGAGAATATAATTTTATACCTCAAATCTAGAGTAAGTGTTATTCGGAATGATAGTCGGTGTGAAGTTCAATCGATTAGCAGAAAAATTGATACCTAATTGATAAAACGACTGACAGAAGAATATTATTTATTTATTTATTTATTTTAAAAATGTATACAATAAGTACTTATTATATAAATACAAGGTTCGTGGCACTGGCTTCGAGGCCTTCAGCCATTGACAGAAAAATAAATCATTGTTGATCGAAGAGACAAAATGCATAATTTTTATTGCATCAAATTATACATAAGTCAATACACGTTATAAAGAAAATATTTAATAAAGCAAGTAAAATTACAATTTGTATTTTAGTGACATTTTTCTATGGCTTATTCCTAATTGATTCCAAAGCAAATTTCTGAAATCGATTTATCTCAAATACAATATTTTTACGGTACACAAGTAATCTATAAGTCTTCGAGCTCTTGGGGGGGGGGTAATGCGCTCCATTGCCCCCTTCTGGATCCGTCCCTGATAGATCTCCACTAAGGCTTAGTGTTCCGCCATAATTACGCTTACTACTAGATACCTACCAGTTCAAAAGTATGTAGTCAAAGTGTAACACAGCCAAAAATAAACTACGAATTTCTCTACTTGGTAAATATTTCTCGCTTTGCTACGACGCGACGTGGTTGTGAGTCACACGAAAATTGAATAAAGCTGCAGCGAAGTAACAAAAATAAACAATGAAATAATAAACAAATAATGTTCAAAGCACGAAAACCAAATAAAAGTCGAATATAGCGAAAAAGCGCGCGATCTTTACGCTTTGTGAATAAGCATTTGGGTAGCTGGCGTTGTTTGACGGTTCAGCTGCAGCGTCATCGTTGCATACAACTACATACATAGGTATGTATGTAGGTACTTACTATCATTGTAGGCCACCTGGAACTTTGTGTAACATTTGGCCGGTTAGTTGCACGCAAATGCGAATGGGGACTCATTCATTGTGTGACACATTGGTGGAAATTTGTATTTCCGGCTTACTAAATACTCGAAGCGCTGCAGCTCGTCACAGTCATAGTCATAGTTGTTGTTGTCGTTGCAGTTGCAGTTGCAGTTTCACATGCACACGTGCGCATTGCACCATGAGAGTCAACTACTGAGCAATGGTGCCATGAGCCATAAACATTTTCAGCACTGCATGGGAAATAACAAAAATTAACTGACCTTATTCGGGCATTGCGATTTTCTTCCGGCTTAAGCAGCAAATGGCAAACGCTAAAATGACCTCAATTATTTGGACTATGCGTTTGAAATATTTTTTTTATGTATTGCCCATAAAAGCATGCAATTTTGTTAAGGATGTTATTTGTTTTTTATCGCTTATTTGTACTAAGTTAGTTAAACTAGCATTCTATTGTCTAACTGTAATATTTAAGCACCATACTAAATTAGTATAAGTGTCCTCGTACCACACACTAAGCGAGGATCGATAGTTTTTCAAACTGCCACATGCCATAAATTTGCGCTTGGAATTGTAAATTGCACTGTCAACAATAAATTTATGTTGCACTTGTATTGCGCTCCTCTTTCGTCGCTAACGTTTGTCGTATGCATACTTGGTGGGTTGTTGTGCGTACACATTTATTTATTTATGTATGTATGTATATATGTATTTACAATATTTACATTTCACGCTTCGCAAAACAAATGGTTGACGCCCTGCTGGCAGGAGTGGTGGGTTATTGATAAAATTTATGTTTGTACGCTAATACAGACAATAAGCTCACAACGAAATAAGAAAAAGACAAATAAAGTTTATTTATTTATTTAGATAAGCAAATAGAAATTGTGGAGGAGTATACAAAAGCTAGTAAAGTAGTTTGATCATGGGTCTAATCAAAGTTCTTGCACCCGATGTCTGTGTATGCATAACATAACTATAGCACCATCTTCTGGGCATTTTTTTTTTAATTTTTTTAATTTCTTTTATAAAAAGGTAGTTCATTTTACAACAAAAAAAGATTTTAATACAAGTTTCAAGGTTTTTCTTTTTTAGTTTAACAAAGTGCAAGTTCGAAATGTTTGCGAATTACCTTTGATTTCTGACGGTTTTTGTTCTATATACAAAAAATTCCGAACATGCGTTATACTCGTGTGAACGAATTTAAGGAATACTATTAGCCAAAAAATTAGTTATGAAAAATCAACAGCGAATCGTAGCTACTAGCACTGTATTAACTAAAATTAAATGTGCTAAAAAAATTGCGTTCCAATTTTTTTCTAAAATTACTGATGGAAAATTTCGAAAATTTGAGCAAGGCACTTTAAATTTTTTCTCCATTTCTGGAATTTAAATAGTTTTGGTTGTAAAATGAAGCACATTTGTATAAAAAAAAAAACTAGAAAAATAGGCCTATATTCATTTTCTAATTTCCCTTTGCATGCGTAACCAGAAAAAAATTCGGTTTATGTCACGAATTACAGATGGCAACCCTCTAAAACATGCACCTTGTCTTCGCCGAAACGAACAGTTTGAGATCATTTTTAAATAAATTTTCATTCTCATTCTAATCAACATATTCCTTTAAATTTTCTCTTTACGAAACAAATAGTAATACCCATATTTAACTATTGCGTATTAAATTTTTTATAATTTAATTAGTTAGGTTGCAACCTCCTTTAAAATGTAGATAACTGTAAATTTTCTGCTCGCCCAAACGAACCGTTTAACATCTATATTTTCATATGTCATATAACTTGTGTATAGTTTTTTTTTTTAATTGGACTTTTAAACCAGGTGGTAACCTTCTATTAGCCTTCCCCTCGCCGATACGATTTGTTTCAAATCCATATTTTAATATTTCATATAACTTCGGTTTCTCAGACAGTTGGCAATTCTCGTAAAGTAAGCATAGAACCTTCTTTTCGAAACGAGCCGCTGGACACCGTTTGCTATTTTATATTAGTTGTGTATAATTTAATTAGATTTGATTTTCAAACAAGTGGCAACCCTTCCCCAAGCACAAAGTATACTTAAAGGCCTATTCTCATAATAATAACAAAACTAATTTGGCACTTACATCATACACTTAGATTTATGTTTGGCCGAACTTCTACTACAATTTGTGGTGTGCGTTTTGATGTTGTGACGCAAATTTGATGGACCTACAGTTTTACGCCGACTCCGAACGGCGAATGTATTTTGTGAGAAGTTTTTTCATGGCAGAAATTTGCTCGGAAATTTGCCATTGGTTGCCGAGGGTCGGCCGTTATTAGAAACTACTTTTTCTAAAATTTTTGATGTTACTCTTGCCCCGGCCAGGATTTGAACCCAGTACGCACCAAATGAAGCGCACACATGCTACTCACTCGGCTACGGCGGCCGGCTATTCTCAAAACGTGTCAGTATGAGGGGTTCAATACTTATGATATGCACCATAAATGGGTGGTTGGGTCTACAAAGTGAAACACAAACAAAGGGATTTCGGTTTCAACTCCACACTTTTCAACTAAAATTACAACATTTCCAATTTACTCTCCAAGTAATTCGATTATCGAGGTATAAACCTCAAGTGCCGAAATGAATCGTTAATCCAGATTAATGCAGTTCATATAATCCAAATTCCACATCGACAGACGGCAGTCGATTTATTTATTCGGTTGTTTTATGAAAGAAGTTTTAAAAAAGACAGTACCTGTTGAAGGCTGCCTTTTGGTAAAGGAAGTTTGATTTAAAAGAAAAATAAATTCGATAATTAAAAACAATTAAAATCAAGCGTGAAGACAGCGATGAGCGTTTGAGTTGTGTGTTTTGCTGTTGTGCGATTGCATGGTTTGCAAAACTTTGCAAATCCAATTAGGTGGGTTTTCTTTCATTCTGGTAGAGTCGTTTCCCCTCGGTAATAGAACTACTTTAAGGCAAGCACGCAACGCAAAGATGTGAGCAGCTAGTGGGTGAAACCGGCTATCAATTGGAAACGTCTGGTTATACATACATACATATGTGGCTCATCTCTTTTCCAATATCTCCCACACTGTAATTCTCAGCCATTAATGGATGCGTATAATGCAACTACTTGTCAACCACTTTCATATACGATACGTACATATCGATGTATGTACTCGTACATACATATACATATACATATTATACATATAAACAATTCCGTTGTGTCAGACACTAATGCTTTTGCATTTGCAGATATTTTCTCTGTTTGATTCTCTGGTGTTATGAAATATTTAAGTGCTAAAAAGTGCATGTGACAATACAACAGACGCATGGCAATTCAAACGAAAATTATTCATCACCATTTTTCAATTAATTACATATGTACATACATATATGTATGTATACTCCGATTTATGCATACATATGTATGTGTGCATACTGTGCAGGAAAATTTTTACATGAGAGTTTTCGCATTAGAATTTGTAATAATTCAATATTGCCTCTAGTGCTTAGTAGCTCGATTCTCGTCAAATTAAATAGTAATTAATATTTCTTAACTGTTCGTCGTTAAGTCCCCGACGTAGCCGAGTTCGTAGTATGTGCGCGCTTCATTTCGGTGGGTCCCGATTACAAAAAAAAGGCAAAATTGTAGGCCCCTTAATTTGTGTTTTACCTTAAAACGCACACCACAAATTGTAGGAAAACTTCGGCCTAACATCTAGCCTCAAGTTATTATCATTACTATTAACGTAAGTGCCATAAATTAAAGTAAGAAGAAGGCATTTTATAGCCTCGATTCGTAGGATAGTGAATCATGAAAATATTTTTGTCATAAAATATTTTGTCTAAGTATTATATCTTTTACTATATTTTTTGATGTTATTATTATTATTGTAGATGTACCTTAAAGTATTTTGGATGGTTTTCAACGGAAGATATAGGTAGTCATTTAATGACATCGCATTATATCGCAACTATCTTGTTGTTAACCCGTCAGCACTAAGCTTACGAAGTGTAAACAATATTTTTTTTTTGTGAGCTCCGATTGTATAAAATTTTTTACATATCGCAGGAAGTATGAGGAAAGCCATCTTTTCATTTCTGATGGGGGGAAAATGGGCTTACCACGATAACCCTAACCTCAAAAAGTTGTTGAGGTTGAGTTGCGAAAACCGAGCGCAACCACTAATGGCGAATGATACCAATAACAACTCAAGAAATTAAGGCGAGAATTTTACCAAAAACCACCGAGAAGTCCGGCCCGAGTGATTGATTTTCCATCATCAAGACAATCTTCGGCCACATGTTGCTCAACCCAGTAAAACCTATTTGGAAGAAAGCGGACAGAAAGTCATACCCAATACACTGTATAGCCCAGATATTGCCTCGTTTGAATACTTTTTGTTTTGCTCAATTAAAATTTCTGTATCCGGAATACTCTGCACTTCAGTTGAGGGTATCAAAAATTGGCTCTTGGCCTCTGAAAATGAGTGTTTCTTTCGGGAACGGAAAGTAATTTCTTCGCACAAATCCAAATTAAAGTTTATAAAAGAAGTAAACTTTAATCATTTATTCTGAGAAAAATAGATATTATTGAACGCAATGCTATTTTTCATTGAGAAAAACGATTACTCTACAAACTAATCTAATTTTCATAAAGAAAAATCTGTAATTTTTTAAAGTTTTTATTTCAGAATTATATTTTATTCCCAGTTTACATTAAAGCTCCATTAGTAGTGTGCAAGCAAAGCCTATATCAATAATTTTTTTGTCGATTTTTGTAAAGAGAATTGTTATATAAGAACATTTATGGCTTTAGAGATGACAAAGATGGACCATTTAGCTCATGAAAGTTCTCAAGGCTAATTTAAATGACTAAGCTGTAAAATGTGAGACAAAAGCCGCACTTTATTTAAAAAGAAAAAAAATGCGGACGAGTATATAAAGCACAAACATTTCAAATAACGTACGGATATATCCAAAATTTTAATACCTTAGTATTGAGTTTCCGTTAGATCTATTATAACTTCGATAACAGTTAGTTCTTTAAAAGCTAAAATATTTAGGGCCGTTTTCTCGACTGTGTGCTAAAATTTATCTCCTCTTTAAATGCATTTTGGTTTTCTCAAGTACATACCTGCTATGTTTATCCCGCCGACAAATTTAACAGACAGTCAATTTTGTCGCTTAGACAAACCCATCTGTCCATCTGTTTGTAAACATAAAACAGCTGATTGACTTGCTTACATTTTTTCGTTTGAGGTATTTGATTTTAATGGCCTCAACGGAAGTTCACTTTTTACCTATATTTTGTAGTCTATATCCAAAAGCGTGTTTTTAATTAAAAATATATGCAACACAAAAAACATTTCTGGATTTCTTTATTTTGAAACAGCTTGTTTTGGCTTTTTTTTTCTTCTACGATGCTGCCAAGTATTCTCTACTGTTAAAAAAAATATTTAACCGGTTGTTGAGAAAACTAAATCGAATTTATCATGTCGACAAATTTAACTTCAAGTTACATGATTCTGACATTAACAGCCAGTCGAGAATACGGCCCTAAGTTCGGGTCGAAGCGAACTTTAAATACTATGCGCATCTTTCTATTTCAAATATACAGGACTTGTATGTAATGAATCTATGTAACTAATATAATAATTTTGATTTTGAAAATCTAAGCACGGTTATATATTTTACTACAAATAAAAATAATTATTATACCTTTAAATGCTACGTACCAAATCGGAGCGATTTTGCTATATGACTTAATAAATGATCGACTGTTTTGTTATTTTGTTAATTACTGTTATATGAGAGGGGTGCGTAGTCTTTTCACCCGAATTCTAAAACTTTCTCAATGAGTTTGAATGTAGTGCATCAAATTTGATAGAGTTTGATAAAGTAGTTTCGAAGATATTTATATTTGATATAAATTGGGTGGCGCTACACCTATGTTGTTATACTTTTTTTCAACCCAATACTGCATATAAAATTTGAGTAAATCACTTTTTATAGTAATTAAAAAATCGTAGTTTTTTGTGGTTTAAATCGCTTTAGGAGAAATTTGAAATTCTGCTTACTGAATTCAAATGCAAATTATGTACTAGATTTAGCAGTATTTACCTTACTGTGCCGCATTCATTTTCCAAAATTTTGTTAACCAATATTTTTCTCTCTTCAATACAGACTTCGGTGGAAAATTTGACCAAACTACCCTTTGTGGTTTTGGAGATACATATATCTATTTGCTATGGATATCAAATTTAGGCAAATTATCTTTTATAGTAGTTTGATTGAGTTACTGATATATCGCATTCTTTTGCTTTTCGTAAAACACCGTTATAGGTATAATCTGATTTCGCCAAATTTTCAATACCCACCTATCTTGGGTCGTGGGCAATGTGTGTACCAAGTTTCATTGAGATATCTACAAACCATAAAAGGAACATTAAAGTAAATGCCAGTTTTTTGTACTACAAACGAGTTTTTAAATTGGTACGACGATACTATAATTGTTAAAAGAAAACTCGAGTAGAAGTTCTCTTGCTGCCTCGAGTTTTTCCTACAGGGCTACTTAGCCATTTATAAGATCAATGGCAGCCAATAATACTACATACTATGCACTCAAACATCCTATGCATACGAGTTTATGTGAATTCTCATGAGCTTTCCATACGTTTACTTTCCTGCAATGCAGCAGAATGTGTTGCACAACTGAGGAATATTAAAAAGCCAGCTGCAAATATTACACATAGAGGCTCCAAAGAGTTACGCTGCACTGACATGACATGCTACATACAGGCACACACACACACACACTCACAAACACAACTATTCGTAAATGTGATGGGCACTACTGGTGTGCACTTTTGAAGTTCTTGACTCAATGCTGTGGCTACTTATAGCCGTTATATTCACTAGAGGGAAATGTGCTTTACAGACAAGGCGAGCCCACGACCGTTGCACGTACACATCGACTGTCAAGAGTTAAGCCAGCACAAGCGCACATGCAACGGCTTAGTTTTGGCGTCAAAAGTTTATTGCGCAATGATCGATCTCAGGCATTCGCACAGAGTGTTCACATCGGGCGCTGAGTGCCACCAGACAGACCCATTAATGTTGATGATAGTAATGATAGTGGAATAGTTTCTTTGTTGCTATGTATTGCGGTTTTTAACATACGTTATGGGAGCGTTTCCTAAATCTTTAGTGTTGAATTTCCAAACTTTCATTTGCTGTTGGTATACACATGTGCATATACATACAGTTAGTCACTTAAGTAAGTATACACCATCTTTATTTTTGAAGATAATTAAAATTAAAGTGTTTCCCAATATACTAATGGCACGTTTTTACACAAAGCATGTGTACATTGGCACTCGCTTTAACATCAATACAAATATAGCTATAAAATGTTGATACCGTTAGACACACATCGCTTATTAGCTGAGGCGAGTGAAAATAATATCACAAAAGTTAGTATACAGCGTACAATAGTTTGGTGAACATAACGCGATAGCATAATTTTAAATTTAAAAAGTTCAATCATTTTAAACAAAAAGGACACTGTTAGGAATATTATTAAAGAATTACACATTTTTCTTTAAATTACTGAACAATTTGCGGCAATAGCACGAAGAGGAAAAGAGCTCTCTGATGACTTAAAAAAATTAATTATAAAATACCACAAAGAGAATAAATCTTTGCGTGAAATCGCTCGTATCGTTGATAAAAGTGTTGCTACAATTCAAAAGATTGTAAACAAGTACAAAAGTACTGGCAAAACAAATAATAAGCCTCGCTCCGGACGCCTACGGGTATTCAGTGACAGGGAAAGTAGTCTGATTGTTCGTAAAATAAAAGAAAATCCCAAAAAATGTGCCCCAAAGTTAAAAGCTGAAGTCGAAAAAGAATACGGGAAGCAGTGTAGTACTCAAACTATTCGCCGAGTCCTGTATAATGCTGGTTACCATGGGCGTAATGTTAGGAAGAAGCCCTTCGTGAGCAGGGTCAATCGATGTAAACGGATATCATTTGCAAAAAATCATGAAAAGTGTGACCAAACGTTTTGGAACAACGTTATATTTTCAGATGAGTGCAAATTTTGTATCAGTGGAACGGATGGTCGCGAAAAAGTATGGAGGAAAACTAACACAGAGCTGAATCCTATTAATATGACCGGCACGGTTAAGCATGGTGGTGGCTCGGTGATGGTTTGGGGATGTATGGCGGCAAATGGGGTAGGCAATCTGGTGTTTATCGAAACTATTATGGACCGATACTGTTACCTTAACATTTTAAAAAATAATTTGAAGCAAAGCGCGATTAAATTGGGGCTGGAGGAGTCATTCATCTTCCAGCAGGATAATGATCCCAAGCACACGTCCAAAGTTGTGCGGGAATGGCTCTTATACAATGTGCAAAAACAGCTTAAAACACCACCCCAATCACCGGATACAAACCCCATTGAACATTTATGGGAACATCTAAAGCGGCAAATCCGTAAATATTCCATACGAAGCAAGGATCAATTAAAAAGTGCGCTCCAGGAAGAATGGAATAAAATACCGCAAGCAGTAACCACAAATTTGGTGAAATCAATGCCTTCACGTCTTTAAGCCATTATTAAGTCCAATGGTTATCCAACCAAATACTAGAAGTTGACTTTTAAAATAATATTTTTATAATTAACTCAATATTTGTGTCTTTGTATACTTACTTTTGTGATATGAATTTATACCAAATTTTTTTTAATTGGTAACATTTTTTTATTTTCTGCCATTTTGTATGCGTTTTTGAATTGAGTATTATATTTCTGTTTCTTTCAAGTGAATAAAACACATTTTTCTTATATTTTGTGTTATTTAAGAAATCTAGTGCAAAAATAATGCAGATATATGTAGTGTATACTTACTTAAGTGACTAACTGTATTTACTATGCCAAGCTAAATGTTTCACATATCGACGAAATTTTAGAAACTGATTACGTTAACAGCGGAATGGAGCATCTGAGGGCAACAAAATTTGAGGCACGTTGAAATAGTATTGATTAGCATTGGGTATAAGTAGTTTATGGAACTCTTTAAAGTACATTTCAAAAAAACTTCAAGCTTGCTAGTGCACAGTTCGTTCATTTATCCAAACATTGTAGTACATTCGACAGTTATAGTTTGGTAGCTTCACACTTGCTATAACGGATCACTGCGTACCATCCATGGCTCCTAAGGGCTACTTTGGCAGCATCATTCCTTCTGGAGATGGCTGTTCACGGATGGATCGAAGCCTGCTGGAAGGTTTGGAGCTAAAGTGTACTGCCAAGTGCTCAGCCTAAAAAAAAATTTTAACTACCAGATCACAGCAGTATATTTCAAGCGCAGGTGACCGCCATCACGGAAACACCCGATCAGCTGACTGCTTACTAGCGCCACTTTTCTTAGGGAAGAAAATACCTACTCTGATAGCAATCAAAGATCATAATGGTTTATTATCCAAGTGCCATCGAAAGTAATTGCCTGGATATCAGAGGCCCAGCTATATCCCAGGTCATTTCGAAAAAGATGAGTTACTGGGCAGGGTACACTTTAAAAATACTTCTTAAGCAGGGAGGTCTTCTGGGTTGCTCTTACCACCTGTCGGCTATTCCAGAACGAATTGACTTGCGACCAGCTTGGCGACCGCTGGCCAGCTACCAGAATGTGTAGGGTCGCGATGTCGTTTTGGCCAAAAGCGAACCGGAGGAGGTCATGGGAGCTGCCACGGTTCCCTTTTATGCAGCTCTTCCCAACTACAGAGGTGCCGCGCTGACAGAGAACTGTTCACTCGGAATACATGCGGTGCGCTACAATATCAGCAATATCTGTTCCCTATTGCGGCAACTGTTGAGAGGATGGATAGGTGGAATCATCTTGGCACTGTTTGCTCAGTTCCCCTGCCTCCGCGAGACTAAGATTTAAGTACCTGGAATGGGTCGTGTCGCAATGAACCCCAGAGGGTCGATGTGAGCTGATAGGAGTACGCATTTCTACCTCAACCAATTCTAACCTATGGCGAGCAGTAAAGATCATGGCAGGACACCTTATTTCTTTCCACAATAATTTTGGATAAACGTTCTTCTATATGTAGGAGTTTTAGAAACATTTGTGAAGCCTTGGATAGATGACATACGTAGTTAGACATTTTTTCAATATTTACTATTAAATCGAAGCAGATTATAGGGTATCAAAGAGCTTAGGTATTCTAATTTTAATATCTCCTAGCCTAAGCTTCCATCCCTAATCCTTGCAAAGGCGGGGTAGATGTATACAAAGTGTTCCGCCGACTCATCCACGTCAAGACAGTAAAAGCAAATGATATTGTAATCTATGCCAATCACAGTGAGATGTTTTTTTTTGGCTCCAGGCACTTACCAGTCGGCTATGTTATAAGTTGTATGCAGTCTCATAAGATCAATGCAAGTAGACATCTAGTTAGACATTCCGAGATTGCGGACTATATTATTTTTGCTTCCGAAATATTAACTTAGTTTCTGATGGTGACCAATGTCTAGAAAGCAGATTAGTTGTCACTGCAGGCATGCAAACTCTTGTCTCTCCACCTATTTTCTACTACATAGTCCACGTAAATATTCGGACTCAGTACTCGAATTTAGCCAACACTCAGCTGCAGAGAACTCAAAATTGCCTCAACAAGAGTGTCTGGATGGCTTCCATCAGCCTCACCCCACTCAGTGGTGTACCAACATCCATTTCTTTTAAGCCTGCCGTTGGGGCAGTTTTTGTTAAAAGCTGTTATGACTTCAATTACCTGACGTATTCTACATATAAATTTATTAATTTTTATTTAAAGAAACGAAAACCAACTAGGTCGGTTTCTTTTTAAAAATAAAAATATTAACAAAAAAAATAATTTTTTCAGTGTATTATTGGAATAATATAAAAAAATTCATATCAGGGTGGTGCTTGAAATGTTGAGTTGTTGAGATCGATGGTAGGTCGATGTTTCAGGACTTAGCAGCATGTTCTCGGCTACAGCGGCAACATTCTCGTCTCACTAACTTGTTGCATAAACTTGCGTACAGCGTGCTTGTTTTCATTAAAAGTAATTTGGAAATCAGTTTGAATTTTTTCCAGCATTGGTCAATCGCAAAGCGATTCATTTCGTTCCGCGCAGAAATGTTACTGACTTTCTGACAAGATTTCCAGCGGGAAAGAGCTGTCGAAGCCAAACTAACGTATGATCAAAAACATTCACTATATGTCCCACCCTGTATTCTATGCAAATCACAATTTCATTAGAACAGAACCATATCGAAAAAATTATGTATTAATTTGTGTCCATTTCATCAAATTTAAGAATTATTTTATATGTTCTATGTTTGCTTCTAAATTCTTTTACTTACTTGTTGAGTTTTATTTTTCTTTTAATGAATAACACCTAAGAAGTTAGCTAGTTATTCATTTTTTGCTTTTTCAGTGTAGGTATACTTTTGGATTATATTAACAAATCTTATTAATCGAAATGGATAGAACATGGGTCTTTATGTTGTAAATATATGTATCAGTATTATGCCACAATCTGAAAGTATTTACATAAATTATATTTTAGCGATACAAAAACAAAAAAAAAAAATATTAACCCTCCTTTTTCTCATTTCAGGTATTACATCACTTTTCCTTATTTCCTTACTTATCTTACAATGTAAATACATAGGACATTTACTTATGAGAACTGGTATGAATACAATTTTTTTTATATTGCTATTAATATTTTATTTACAGTTTATTCTTAAGGGGTTATATACAAAGTTGGGGCTCAAAAAATCGAAAATATTTTTATTGCATATTCTAAAAGTACATACTTTATAGAATATCAGCGCGAAATTTCATCCAGATCGGATCACTAGATTCGAAATTACAGCCGTTCGCAGCGAACTGGACCCATCCATAATTAACTTAAAACAAAACTTAAAACGCAATTATCTCGGAATGGCATTTTTTGAAAAGTACCGTTGCCGTTCACACGATAACTCAAAAACTTATAAACCGATTATCATAATTTTTTTTTATAATTATTCGTATTTACAATCTTGTGTACTTGAAAGATCGTTTTTGAATCCGAAGATTTTCGATTTTTTGCAATAAATTTCTTTTTTTTAATTTTTGAGCAACAAAAAAATTGACTTTTTGAAAACCATGAATTTTTTTCAGAAAAAAATTTTTTTTTGGAAGTCGGTTCGTTCAAGTACACAAGAATACATTTCTCTTCAATAATTATAGTACCTTTTTGATTTCAGTTGAGCGGTTCGGCTTGGAGAGTGTGAACGGCAAGGCTCTACAGAAAAAACACGCTTCGAGATGGGCTCTAACTCGGAAAATTTTAATTTTTTTGAAATTTAACTTGTTTTTTTTCTTCAATAATACTACCAACAAACTGTCTTTCGCTTTATTGAATAAAATTTGCAAAAAACCTTTAAAAAAAATCACGAACTTAGCTCACTTTTTCACCTCAACTTTGTATATAACCCCTTAATTGAAATGTTTAAATTCGATGTATATGTTGTTTCCAGAAATGTGCTTTTTAGCTGATTTAAACCTTACTCGATTACTTTAGATATCATTGTGGTCAATATTTAATTAAAATCTTTAGCATTCTTCGATTATTCGCTACTTGGAAATAACTTTAAAAACAGCGCTTGCTTTCTATTAAATAAGAATAACATACGGTCGTTGCGAAGTCTTTCTAATGCATTTTAAAAAAAGATAAAATTCGGTTTTATTTTGCATGCCAACGAATGAGCAAGAGATACAATTTTCAAGCCAAAGTTTGCGTTGTTTTTTATTTGCAAAGAAAACTTTATATAATTTTTTAATTAATAAAAATTGACAAATGTTCGGTCAAAGTTGTGCTTGTTTTGCCGCAGCTGAACCCAGACCGAACCGAACTTTAGAGGCCGAGAATAAGTCTGACATTCGATCGTTCTTTAAATTTAACCGTGAAATATCGAAATAAAATGTACACTTGAACGCACGCATTTTTTGTATTTTTTTTATTGTTGCCAGGCTTTTTGATACCATTTTTGCAAATGGTGCTACGCATTTCCTTTTCTGGGTATATTAAAAAATTGTTGAGCATTCATTATATGAAAAAAATGCGTAACGAATTCGCACCTGCTCTTTATTATACTAAAATGTCAAAAAACCCCACGTTCATACACCTTCTTGTAGTTTCCCAGGCCTTCATTCACCGATCGCAAGCCCAGCCTTTCACGAGCAGTCGGCAAGTGGCCAGATGAATCCCGACAGCCGCATTTCGTAAAGAGTAATTTTCAAGTATACCGCGCATGGCTAATTCATCTCCTAAGCAATTCCCTAGCATATCGTTGTACCCCGCTACACGAAGAAATATTCCGAAGTATGCATAATCCTCGAATAATCATAATCCGAGTTAAATTTATAGCCATTATACCGTAACAACAAGACTTTCAGCGTTGGTATACGGAAGCCCCAATGGATTCGAATAATAGTCGATATTTGCATCCTTTTCAGGTTGCTGAACTTGCTCATATAACCATTAAATAGCTCTAGGCGATAGATTCCCAGTATTTGTGTTTAGAACTGCACAAGGCAACTTTCTTCGATCTCTTCTCAATATACTACAGTCTCCAGGAAAGTTTCCTATCGAGTATTAAATACTTAAGAATATCAGCCAGCACGATACAAGTTTATTGATTGTTTTTTTTTTTCAATTTCCACAAAGTGTGAAAGTTGAATGTATTATTAAGTTAAGAATAAATTTAGGATATGAGATTATTGATCGACTCAATCACTCTATGACTAAACATTCATATTTTATTGGGGAAAAGGAAGACAATTTTTTGTTAATTCCACATGAATTTAATAATAAACTTCATATATTGGAGCTTATAACAGGGACCGTAACGGTTATTATAAATTGATTTAATTGTTGATTTATT
This sequence comes from Anomoia purmunda, assembly GCA_951828415.1. Classification (NCBI taxonomy): domain Eukaryota; kingdom Metazoa; phylum Arthropoda; class Insecta; order Diptera; family Tephritidae; genus Anomoia; species Anomoia purmunda. Next base: position 24,102,008 of record OX639996.1, on the reverse strand, counting down.
AGTTTTTTTATGATTTTTGTATAAAAAATAATTATTATTCTTGGATTTGTATTTTTTCGATCAAGTTTGATTGTTATTTTTTAGATTTTTATTTTTTCGGTGAAAAATAATCGTTATTCTTGGATTTAAATTTTTTCGATCACATTTGATCGATTTTTTTTTGGTATTTCTTTCGATCATAAAACATATTATTGCCATCGCCGACAATTCTGTTCGCCTTTATTATGATTGAAAAATTGTTAATTTATTTTTGATCGAAAAAAATAAAAATTAACAAATAAGAAAAAATAAAACGATTATTTTTGATCGAAAATAACAAATAGAGATCAAACTTGGTCAAAAAAACGAAGATCCAATAATAACGATTATTTTCTATCAAAAAAAGAAAAACTTCAAACTAACGATCAAACTTGATCGAAAAACCAAGAATTCAAGAATAACGATTATTTTTTTATTATTGATCTCAAAATAACGATCATGCAATGATTTAAAAACAAAAAATTTTCTAAATAAAAATACGGTTAGATTTGTTTAGCATATGGGATAAGGATTAGATCGATATATTTGAGTTTTCTTTCGAAGGAGTTCTAGACAATGATTTTTTGCTACGAAAAAATTTAAATAACGCTGCACATAACGATGCACATATGTATGAACATATGTATATTTATCTCCAACTACCTAGAAACCGTATTGTACTTATCTGATACTGCCGGGTGAAGTGAAACTTTTCGAGTGAAAGTGCGAAACAGAACATATCCGATAAGCATTTGCACCAACGTTTGCGGCACTAATATATGTACTTATTTTTTTTGGGGGGTTTTGTTTTTGGAAATTGGTAATTATTTAAACTTGTGAAATGCGCTTAACGCAAACTTAAAGCGAAAGGTGCAAGTAGATAATATTTTTGTTTAATTCTTTTTTAATGTTAATTTTAAAATATTTTCCCAACTTTCACTTACATACTGTATCTGTGAAATGGGTGTAACGGCAAGTTAACAAACAAACAAATTTTAATACCTAACTATTAAGGAAAAAGAGAACAATATTTATGCGCATTTTATGACAGCATATTTAACTATCGAAAAATGTAGGAAGTCTAAACAAAATTAACTTCCTCCTTATTTTTTTTTTTTTTTTTTTACATATGCAAACTATTCACATTTGCTGGACGAGTGGCTAATTAAATATGTATATATTTATATTTTTTTAGCTATATATTTATGCAATTATGTATGTGGAACTAACGCCGCCTTTTCACTTATGTGGTGTACAATTTTGTGTAAAAAGTAGTAGATTAGAGAAAAGTATTTATTTTTAATATGGAAAATTTTAAAACGTTTTGTTTTCTTTTCCTTTAGCAAATGCACTAAAACACAGAACAAACAGCATACATAAAAATTATAGCACTCTTCAAAAAGTATGACACGTATTAAACACAAAACAAATATCCTCTTGTTAGAAGTATTTAAAATATGTTTGCTACTTACCTTTCTCTGTTTGAGTATTTGAGTAACGGTACCTATTTTTTATATCTGGTAATGTTTTTAGTTTTAAAAATCTTTCGAAAAAAATGCAAGTGCGCGAAGACTTTACTTACTTTGCTGGTGAAACTTTACAGCTGCCCTTGCGAGTACTAACCAGCTCATTTGAGAAAGACATCACAATGGCAACATGAAACCTGGGTCATTCGGGCAATGTTTGAATTTAGCGTTTTATGACTTAAACTGCAAAGTCTTAGTGGCATCTAAGAATATTCATGCGCCCATTATTAGTGTGGTTTAATGATGATAATAAAGCGAAATGACAATATTTATATATCCTAACTATGCAATGAAATACTAAAAGTTTTCAAAAAATAATAAGAAAATTACTATTGGTTATAAAATCGCAAACAGTTTATATTTCAGTGGAAAATATTTTAAGTGCTTATAGTTGATGCCCAAATCTAGAAATTGTTATTGTAATAAGGTTTGGTTTATTTAGAATATCATGAAAATTTCTACTTTTTTTTACCGCCTTTTGCTCTTCAGCAGATGCCGCAATGAATCGCGGTCAAAGATAATCAAATTGCTCAATAAATGCTATGAAATATTTTATGGGTCACTAGCTAATATTTGCTTGCAATGCTACGCTGAATTTGTAATATTACTCTGATGGAAAATCGTATATATAGATGAAAACCATAGTTTGAAGGAGAAAATTAGAGTTGAGATATGAGAATATGCTTATTAGAGTCAAGTGAGGAAATGTCAGCCCAAGTCAGATTGACAATATTGATGTGAAAGTTACACCCCCATATATCCTAAAATTATTGTTACACAAGATTCATATATTAGTCCGATTTCTCCTTATTCTGATTTTCTCCCGATTGAGTAAAGGCTTCTTCAAAATGAATCAAAACCTACATCAAATGAAATCACTTTTCTGTAATTTTACTTTTCTTATTAGTAAACTCCTTAGATCGACAGCTCAAGAACGCCACCCGACCTCGATGAAGTTCGAACAGCAATAACGCGGCTACGGAACAACAAAGCCGCTCGAGCTGATGGACTACCAGCTGAGCTATTCAAGGGTGGTGGCGAACAGCTGGTAAGGTGCATGTACGAGCTCATTTCCAGAATATGATCGGACGAATGCATGCCTGCCGATTGGGATTTAAGTGTGCTCTGTCCAATTCACAAGAGAGGTGATTCTGCAATACGCACCAACTACAGCGGGATCAGCCAACTTAACATTTCATACAAGGTTCTATCATGCGTATTGTGTGAAAGTTTGAAGCCAACCAACAACGAACTGATTGGACCTTATCAGTGTAGCTTTAGATCCGGTGAATCTACCATCGAGCAGATATTCACGATACTCTAAATATTGGAAAAGACCCGTGAGAAGAGGGTCGACAAACACCATCTATTTGTCGACTTTAAATTAGCTTTCGACAGCACGAGAAGAAGTTGCATTGGTTATCGCTGCAAAACTAATACGGCTATGTAAAATACCGCTGAACAACACAACCAGCTCAGTCAGAATTCGGAAGGACCTCTTCGGGCCGTTTGATACCAAACGAGGTTTCAGACAGGGTGACCCCCTGTTATATGACTTCTTTAACATTATGTTGGAAAAGATAATACAAGCTGCAAAATTAAATCGGTCAGGTAACATCTTTGGCATTAACAATGGCGCCATTAGTTCTGCCTTTTCCAAGCTGTATAAAGAAGCAAAACGAATTGTTCTGGAGGTGACCAAGAGAAAAACGGAGTACCTTCTGTCATCAAATAAACAGTTAGCGCATTTGCTTTTTGGCTATCGTATCACCATTGACAGTTACAATTTTGAGAAAATAGAGGACTTTGTTCATCTGGGAAGCAGCATTAAGACCAACAACAATGTCAGTCTCGAAATCCATAAAGCATCACCCGTACTGAGTAGGCAACTGCGCATGAAGACCTCTCTCGATGAACCACAACCACACTCATGACGCTGTTAGAAAGAAGAAGGAGCAACTGGCGCGCTATGTCGAAATCGGCCAAAATCGTCTAGGCTGTTGTAGCGCCGATTAAGAAGAAGGATATCGACAGGTATCTGGAGGCCATGGTTATAAGGCACACTTCCGTAGTAATATTCATTCCACGAGCATAGTATGGCGTAACACCAGGAATTAAGAGTTTATCGAATTATCCTCTCTAGATCCGCCATAGTTCGTAAAAGCCGGTGCTCCGAACGCAAGATAAGGTTCTTTTCCAATTACGGTTCATCTAACCTTGACCCTCTATGAGATTTGAAACGCCAAATGTGTAACGAACTAATGTTCTACCAATCCACATAACTAATATGTTTTTTATGGTTAAGAAACAATTAATCTTACTAGGATCGGTATGGTAGGTACATTTCCGGATTTTGGAATAAAAGTAGTGAGTGCCTTTCCACAAATACATGATTTAAGTATGTATAATGTTAGCGAAAACTTAACCTCATAAATTGAGGGAGACTTACGTTACCTCTGCGCAAATTCATTATTTGATTTACTTTTTTCTTGTACGTCTTGCTGCCATAAAGGTGTCTCATGCTAATTTAACGTTTTTTTCTCCACTTCACTAACACCAACTTAACTTGGCTTGAAAGCATAGACTTAATTATCTTGCATTTGTCTTTCTCAATTTCCGTTTATAATGCTCCTGGTGGTGGCATGCAACAACCTATAGTCATACCTACCTGTGTGGTGGGTCAAAAAATTTTGTATACAATAATTTTTTTTTTTTTTTAATTCTTTACAATATTTTGCATTACAAACCTTTACCATTAATTGTGTATATGAAAACATAGTGCAGATTTTAATGGAAATCAAATTAATTAAAATTTCAAAAGTCATACACAATTTCAAAAATACAACAAAATATCATTTACAAGAGTAAAGTGCAACTTGGTTGGAAAAGTTATATGAAAACTTTTTAGATTCACTGCCTCCATGTAAGCAGCATCTTATGTACATAAATAAATATTCGTGTATACTCCAAGTATGTATGGATGTAATGTAAAATTGCAAATTAGTTGGTTGTCAACATTTTCTATACGAATTCATATGGGTTTGCCTCCTACGCAGCAGAGTCAGTTTATGTACAAACATATGTACATACAAACATATGTATATACATACATACATAGATATGCATTTAAATTTGTGTTGCCTGTTTTTGTTGTATGCAGTCGCTTTTTGTGTAATTGCTCAATTATTGCCAACTTCCATGCAAGTAGTACAAGCCTTTGTTGCAACTTGTTTGTATTCATAGACAGACAGTATGTATGTATGTACGTAGGTAAATGTGCGCGTGCAACATGCTCAGCTGCAAATGCAAATAGTCGTAGTTTCTGACGCAGAACGCTAGTCGAAAAGTGACTTGACTTGAAAGCATTTATTGTAGTTGCATATTTGCTTGTTAACTATTTGTTGTAAGTATTTTTGGCAGTCTGTTTCATTGGAGTTATTTGCTAGAGTCATGTAGCCCCAAAGTTGCTAGAATCACTGGAATGGCTAAATGGGCTCATCCACTGTATTCAGTTCATTATCTTTACAGAAAATGTTAGTTTTGAACAAAATTAACATTAATATTACATGAAAATGATGACCTTAGTTCTGATGCAAAGCTATGTTATGTACTCTAGTTCATAAAGTAATTGCTTAAATAAACGAGATATTTTCATATGAAACTTTGTTTTTGATGTAATTGAAAATCGTGATATATTAGGCGGAATAAAGCCATTCTTATTCGGGACTGTTCAGCGAACTAAAAATTGATTAGTATTTTCCATAATGGGCCCGTTTTAATGTAATCGAGTTGCAAAAGAACGCTCCAACTCTGATAAAATTTTCCTTAGTTGCAAAAGCAACCCTGTTAGCCTCTTTCATGTAAGTTGCGATTTGTTTAAAAATAATATGCAAATAAAAACGAATTAGATCTTTAACTAAAATTTGCCATGTATTTTCTTCGGTCTCATTCACAATAGCGCAGTTTTTTCACTTCCCAACACTATATCTCAGGTCGGATATCATTTAACCGAGTTGGCTCAACTCTGATATTTTTCCAAGTTATTTTTGTTGCTTTACATGAAATTCGTTAGCCTATCTAGTGTTTTTTCGCAACTAGGTTACATTAAAATATCTGTTGAAAAAGCCGTAGAATCCATTCAATTCGATCGTGACGCATTCTAACCGTTACGTGTTGAGAGATTTCTTAACAATTTTCTCAAGAAAATACATAATATTATAATGCAAATTCAGTCTAAAAATTCGTTAATCGCCGCGTTCATTTTTCAAGAAACAGTGTTTTTCAAGAAGGTGTACGTAATGAGTAGAATCTTCATACCTTTACTAAAAAGTCATACTTTAAAGACCTACAAGAACAAAAGCCGTGCATACTGCTTCCAAAAAGAGTGCCGCCCATTTTTATTTCACAAGACTAACTTTAAAGTGACATAAAATGTATTAAGACACTAATAATAAAATATAAATTTTACTTTACTTAGGATCAAATGATTTATAAAATATGTCTTAACAAATTCGAATTTAATTTTCAAAAAAGCCAGTACAATATGATGTCCAAGAATCTATGAAAAATTTGTTACATTTTCATGAAATTAGTTTCTTTGGATCGTTCGTGGGAAATTTTAAATTACTCTTCTTTTGAAATTCAAAAAGGAGAATCCAATATGGCGTCCCAGATTGAAATAAATTATTGAATTTTCATGAAATTTGTCAGTTAGAAATTCGCATTTATGACAACTCTGGAAGGTTCTTATCCAAATTTCTCGCTATCGATAACTCCGTGCTTTCTTTGCTGGGAACATCTGCCATTGTTCTTTCTTTGGTTTGATCTGTCAGCTTTGCGTTTTTTGTCAGCAAGTTTCTCGTATTTTTTTAATAATTCCGAAAGAGTAAAAAATGAAGGTTCTATTTGTACTTTAATAGAAAAATTGCAAAGTTAATTGTCGAAAAATTTAACTTTCTTGACAAATATTGAATTAAATAAGTAAAGGGTATTTCTTTTAGACTGATAGAACTTTAAATTGAAATAAAACACATAAAAAATGAAGTATGATGCCAGATTTTTTTTATTTGATAGATATTTACATGACATTTAATATATAAAAACGATTTCTGGCATATGTCCGCCACGGCTTGTTTTGGTGGATCGGATGCGATCAGTCCAATTTTGAGCCACTGCAAAATTTTCATGTTGTGGATGGACAAAGTCCAACTTGTTGAGCACGCCGGCGAATAGACAAATTCAAATATTTTCTAACATTATCACTTACAGCATCAATATTTTCTTCTGTAAGAACAGTTCTTTGTCTTGTTGTTGGTTTTTCATCGAGTAGAGTAAATGTTGTTCGAAATTTATCAACAGTTCGACGAATAAGCTGCTCTGAAGCTCGATTATGCGGACCATAAAATTCACGAAGTGCTCTATAAGTTTGGCGAACAGAAGACTGATTTTTAAAGTAAATTTCCACAATTTGCAAACGTGGTTGCAGCGTCATTCTTTCCATGATGATTTGTCAATGCTTTCTAAACAGAAATGTAAAAACGAAATATCATTTACCAGCTGTCAAGTGAAAGCTATCCCTATCGAAAGTTCTATCAGTCTAAAAAAACACCCGGTGTATTGGGTATTTCAGTCTTATATTGAGCTACTATGTTCCATGTACTATATTGTTTAAGTAAATTTGTAGCATACTATGCTATATTTTGATCAAGATTACTTTTGTAACTCATTATGTTTTCGGTGTGTATCAACCATGATACAATAAAGAAGGTAATTCCATTGTCACTTTTTGGACGCCATATTAACTACCTGACAATTAAACAGATTATGACTTTCGTGCTACCATCTGTAGTCGAAAAAAACAAATTTTTTTTTGTTTCTTTTGTTTGAAATTAAAAAAATAAAAGGGGAAAGAACAATATTAGGTGCTTGTTTTATCAGTGCCTAAATACAAAGCATCTATGCAAAGGTTCTTTCAATTCCTAGTTATTTCGCATATATGGGAGAAGTCACTGCTAATTGGAGGTGTTAAGGAGTCTTACTTCACCAAAGTATCTTTGCTCAGCTCATTTTAATCGCACTTTTAAGCCGAATTTTAATGTCAAAATTACACTAAAGTTGTTAAGAGATAAACGTTGTTGTAATAAAACCTTTGTCAAATTTAATTGTGATATATTAATCGCGGATCCTAATTACATGCAACAATTATTATTAAACACACACCTTAATTTAGATGGTGAAATTCTGAAATAGAAAAGCTAACAAAAAATTCTTAAAATTGTCTCTTTGAACATCTTCGGCACTAACGCTGTTCCTACGGAGGATATTCCCAGCCGAATTCACTCGAGCATATACTTTTATACATACATATAATTATCTAATAATAATAATAAGCCCAACGGTTACCCTCTTTCCCGCCCAACCGACACGAGGGGCACAGTCCGCATGACGTACGGATCATTTTTTTCAATAATTTTTTTTGTGCCGAGTTGTTAAAAGGAAAAAGTTTGTTAAGCGTCGAGATCCAAAACTGCTCAGCTACAGAAAAAAAAACTTCATCAGCTGAATCAAATATATATTATACCGCCGTTAATCATTTATTGAGAAAGGACAGTACAGCTCTTTTTATGGTGAAAAGTGAGTCCGAAATATCAAAAGTGCTGGAAAGACAGTTGAAATCTTGACATACACATCGGAAAGGTTCATTTAATTCATAATTGGTTTTACACTGTTTTAAATAAAGAGGTTTAAAGTGTCTTGAAATCCGAGAAGGAACATTAAGTTTAACTTCGGCAATAAGAAATGTGCTTGCGATAGACACTGTGAGTAGTTTAGTAATGAATATTATGCCTAGCATTTCTCTACGGCTGGAAAGAGTCTATAATATGTATATTACAGTTCTTTTTATTTATGAGATAGTGTTCGGGAATTTATACATAACCGTTAAGACATTTGCAATAACAATTCATCATAAGGGAAGAAAATGCCAAAAGAAAGCTTATTATAAAATCTAATCCAATAATATCCAGTATGGAGTCACTTTCACTCAGAAAAAATTCATCAGTTTTTGTTGAAGGTAATACTAATGAGTCCATTTGACAGCTTTCAACTGTTGAACTTAAAATTCATGACTAGCATGTCTAAACTCTAATCTGCAGCAATTTCAAGAACATGCTACGCCTTTTTTTTTAGATAATTTTAACTGATTCAGATTTAAAAGTTTTTATTAAAATCGTAACACTCTTTCCAATTTTTCGCATGGAACATAGCTCCTCCGACCACTGTGCGCTGGAAGACAGAGATATTAGATGTGATTCTGAAAATATTTCCAAAAAAAGTCCTTTCAATGGGTCTTAATAATTCTTCCGGAAAGTTATCATTTTGTTTACCGATAAATTAATTTATAAGCTCAAGGCCAGTTTTTTAATAGGAAGGATTATAGAAAAAACAGCAATGTTAGAAGTTATAGCTATTTCGGAGATCACCACATCTTCTCATCAGACTTCTTGCAGGTATCGAACTCACGTCCTTTACCTTATACTCATTAAGGCAAAGCCTAAACGAGATGAGCCAAGTAAGCTGCGTTGGCTGTTATTGTTTTTTTCATTCTTCCTATTTTTGCAAACAAAATTTCAAGTACGGCAGTCTGCCGCTATTACATGAATGTGTGGTTGTTGTTGATTATAACCAATTCTATTAAAAACTGGCCTTGAGCTCATAAAAATTGTTGTTTGATATAAAAATAAATTGGCCAAAAAAATATAAATATATATGTATATGTAATAGAGGAGCAAATCTAACCATAATAATTTGTTCTACAAAAAATGTTATCTAAGCCATTCCATTACTTAAGCTAAGCAAATCTAAAGTACAATAAATAAGCGCTTGCCAATTAAATCTCTCTGGTTGTCATTTGTATTTTTCCCAGGGGGTTATTTATATTGCAATCCAAACATTGTATGAAATAAACTTAAGAGCCACAAAGGCCATCGGCATTTATGAAAATTTTGCAAAGTACAAATACTAAAATAAATAAAATAGCAGAGACTGACGACAAATAGACCTTAATTATCTTTAGAATAAACCAAGCTGAAATAAATTTTCAGATACTTTGAACTAGAGAAAGGTTACATTGCAATCAGAGTTTATAACCGTTAGGAGGATTTTATCGCCACTACACCTAAAACCTTATCCAGTGGGGTTCACTAAAGCAACTACAAATGCAATACAATGTTGCTTATACGCCTGATTCTACCCTAAGTCGTACACACTATTTATAACTACATACATACTTAGTTATAGCGAAAAAAAATAAACGCACAATATGTAGAAAAATATTTTATTTGCATCGGTCCCAAGGCATTGTTAGCCAAAAATATAAAGTACAGTGTTATTTGGTTCAGAAGGAAGCTAAGAGGATATTTGGAAATTTGCCATTCAATTGAAAATATTAAGTCTATGTACATTTGCACCCAGCCATCAAAATATTCTTGTTTGAAAAAAAAATATGCGGATATAATTTATGAGTATTGGAAAAAGCCAATAACTGTAAAATGGTAGAAGGTGGTTCGAAGCTGGACGGATAGGCTGGGAGGGAAGGGAGTTAAGTTGTTTGTTTTCTGCGAGGAGCTCTCTCTCAGCCGGAAATGTAAGCTTCCGAACTCCCGTATTGTGTTTCAGGCGGAGATGGTCGCAGTCAAGGAGGCTGCCGATAGACTCATCACACCAAGGCCTTTTAGACGGGCAAACATTTATTCTGATAGTCGGGCCGCTAGGATCTTTAACAGTCAGGTCAAAACTTGTCGGAGAGTGCCTGATTTCTCTCTCAGCCGCCTCTGAATACCTTGACATTGGACTGATTCGAGTGCCGGACCATAGCGACGACATTGCTGGAAACTGGCTGATGAGCCCGCTCAGCGGGGTACCCTGGAGTCATTACTCCATGCAGGGAGAGGGGCTCCTCTGACCACCTATGGCCTTCAGTTGGGTAGATGGGTTCTCTGGGGGGGAAATAATGAACCGCTGATTCAAATTTTTTTCCTTTTTTTGCTGAAACAAATTAAGAATCAAAAAGCTTTCTAAATTACTTTTTTACAAACTCATTTAAATCAAATATTTTACGAGAATTCTTTAATATATACAAATAAGTAACTGCTTTATTTTAAGACTGAAAGTAAAGCTAAACGAAAAGCGATTAATCGAATAATATCTTGCAATTAGTTGCAATTTTTTTGGTTTGCTTACGATTAATTAATTGCCATACATACATTAGCTATAACTGCATAGTAAAATATTTTTTTGAATTTCTGATAAAAATATTTTTTGTTTAATTTCGCACATGCTTGAAACTTGAATTTAAACTGGTTTTGTTGTGAAATGAACTATATTCCTTCACAAAACTATTAAAACTTAATAAAGAACAAAAATAGGAGCAAGTTTAATTACTAGGCGTACTTTTTTATTTCAAACAAAGAGTACTTTTTGTATGCAATAAAACCAGTTAATTTTTAAAACTCAAACGTTGTTAATTTATTGACATAAAAACAAAAATAAATTTGATCTAATTACCTTCTTTAGTTAATGAAATATTGCATTGTTTTGATTTTCGCTAAATACCGTTAAGTGGGCGCAATTATTTATTCGATTTCGCACATTTGCAATATCAGCGTACCGTGGGTGCAGAGAAATATTTGTACCAAGTTTCGTTGAGATATCTCAATACTTACTCGAGCTATCCGATGCACGGGCGGATGGACGGACTGTCAAATATGGCGTAATCGGTTTTTCTTTTCATTCTGAAAATTTTTGATTTATATACTATATCTTTATCGGTTGGTTTATGTTGGTGTTATGCGAACAAAGTTCTGATACCCTGTGCAATAATGCGTTATAATTATGAAAGGTGCTATATTTTTTGATTTTGCTTTCGACCTTTGAAATTTATATCCCTCAAAAAGCGCTGTTCACAAAACATATGTTTTCTTGTTGGCTGGGTGTGCACAAACATATTGTATATAATGCTGAGTGGCAAGTTATTGTTTTTGTCAAACTCATTTCATTTTGCCTTGAACTTTTGAAAACTTACATATATACTTACTACATATGTGCACTAGACTTTCCCATACGTGTGTATGTATGTATGTATCGATGTATATATGTATGAGGCAATATTTGTTATGGATAAGTAAATATGAGTAATACTTTTGCCGCATGTGGCCAATATGTGCTTCAAGCGGAAAGTGTGCGCTTTGGGAGATATTAGTTAAAAACTGGGAAAATTCTAAAATACAGCATTGCCAATGACGATTCGCCTAGCAGCTACTGCGCAAAAATACAAATGCCGCCGAGGGTACGCACATATAAAGTGGGAAAAATGAATATTTATATATTAGCAAAAAAAATAAATATGGCTTCAATGAGATGGGTTCTAATAATAGTAAATATATAATGTAGTTGATATCTAATCGAACATTATATTACAGAGACCGACATGATTGCTGAACCAGAAAGCAGGGTATATTTTTCCGAATGTTTTTGGTACACTGGACAGGAATCTGACCTCAGAAATTCTCCATCACGTCAGGTTTTTGAGATATCCTAAGATGAAAGTGCCAAAATCGGGGGTTTGCCTATATTTAAGGTTATGTAGCGTAACGGTTTTAATTTTTATTGTAAAATTAGCAACCTCGTCATTTCATGTAGGTATAAATATATTATTTAGCAATATACGTTTCAATCTTAATTTAACCTTCGAAGTTTTACAGCTCCAATCTGTCACCTCTGTTGCTTATCGCTCTCGGCCGAACCCAGAGTAATTCCAAACTTCAATTTTGGATATCTCAAAGAAAAATTTTTTTTAAATCTTTGGAAGAGTATACTCTGGTTTCTAGTTCTGAAATTTGTTCGAATTTAGTCGGCCTGTGTTATTGTACCAAAATTTAGTGTAGTGTCGGCTCCGAAGGCAGGTCATTTTTTTTGATCTAACAGCGAGATGTGAATCCTTGATACCACGTTATTACCACATACTCGTCTAAGGCAGCTTCTAGCTTAATCAGCCCTATTCTGCATTTCTATTACGTTCCCGCATTCCGCTCCGCATCGATTGGAATTAGGTATTCCAAGTTACGACGGAATCGAAAGAAAAAGAGGAAGAGCGGCAACCTTTTCGAAATCAGCTGTTTGCCTTGGAATGTGTGAAATTGAAACAAAATAAAGTAAACAGTTACAAATTCGTGGCCAAACTATTGCTTTTTAAATAAAATAAATAAAAATATAATCGCGTAATGGATTCAATAGCCGCGGCGATACTACTTGAGGAGGACGACAACGCATCCGAGAATGCTGACACAAAAGTTGAAAGGAGAAGATTGCGAGATATGTGTGATCCATTTCAGATGAGTGACGAATTGTAAGAAATTGAGTTTGAAAGTGATAAATCTTAATTCATTGATTTACTTATTTAGATTCAAAAAAAACTTTAGATTTAATAAGGACGCTTTCAAGTATGTCCTAGATACTTTTGCGGAAGAAACTCAACCAAGTACTTTGACGTCGTTATCTCCGCTTAATCGCCTAGTGGCTGCATTAGAGATTTTTTGCGGAAGGCAGTTACCAAGATGGAATTGGCGCAGATTATAATGTCGGAATGGGCAATATCCTGCGTAATATCCCTTTTGGTTGCCATTATATCAGCCAATTTTTCATACTGCTCCGGCGTTGTTATTTTTCACCTGCAAACATATCAAAAAACATCACTAAAGCCCAAAACACTTAAAAAAATCCTGCTGATGACTTTTACAACTATCAACAACAAGTTTTACTCGCATTTTTAGGAAAATTTTATTTCAAAAGTACACGAAAATAAAAATCTAACCGTCCTCCGCCAACAAAATTTCAACTTACGAAAACATACTAACTACGATCGCAATGTAGAATACATAAAATTGTAAATTTCGAAGATTGATCGAAACGCAGAATACCAAAGTTGCCAAACTGAGAAAATTTCGATTCGAATCGAAATGCTGAATAGGGCTGAATATATTGTTTTTTAAACTACTGTTATTTCAGGGTCTTCTGCTTTCCTTTAAAAAGGGTTAAGCGACTTCAAGCGTCGATAAGCCGCTTTACCCACAAAGTAACACCGTTGTGTCGACAAATTTGTCAAACGAATTTGCCTTGTATTTTTTTTTGGCAAATAATTTAGAATACATACAATCGCTCTTTTTTCAAGTGGCTGTGAAAAAATTCGTCGTCGGCTCCAGATGTACTTATGTTCATTACGTTCACAAGCACTTCAAATTGATTTGTGTTTGTATAATTTTGTCTAAAATCATGTAAAAACAAAACTGAATGGGTTCTCATCAATTGTTTACATACATACTACAAAAGTTTCATTACTTAAATTTTCGATAACGAACTAACCAACCGATAGATATCGACAAATATTCTGATGATTTGACGATCTCAATGATGCTGCAATGAAAGCAATCTATGGACCACGGAAAGTATTTTATCCAGTCGCTAAGAGAGTTTAACATCAACGCGAAATTGATTGCACATACGAGTTCAACAATTGCAATTCAATATTTTGGTGATCGAAATCGACAAATTTTTCGATCGATACGAGTTCAATGATTAAAACCAATGTTTTTTAGAACACCTGTTGCGAGTTTCAGTTGCTTTCGTCTACATAATGTCTATCGGTAGCAAAGGACGTTTGGCAAGAAGTGGGCCTATCATATTTGACCACCTACAAAGCATATTTCGGACAATATTCTCAGTTCGAGGTGCTCTTAAAAGACGCTATGATTGCGCTCTCCGAGCTGAGAGCACGTGAAAATGACGGAATAAATGGTAGAAAATGAAAATGAGACGACAAAGAAGTAAGGAAGAAGCTAACATATGATAGAACGATGAACGAACGTTTTGTTTGTGTAAAAAAATATCAGCACAAAAGGAAATCAAATGTATTTCGTTAGCGAAGGGGTAGGTACATATATAGTCAAATCGGCGTGGATGTCGCGATCTTTTATTCTATCATTCTTGGATATGAAATTCATTCGACGTGTTCCCTAAAAGAATCAGGTAAAAAACTCGATACCTACCTAAAATATCGATACTGAATTTAAGATAAGCTCCAGTTACAATTTCTTATGAATGGTTTTCTGATTGAACTTTTTAGCACATTTTCCCCCATATGACACTTCATACCTTAGCTAGGTTGATGACCACACAGGACCCACCCCACCTAAAATTAGAAAGGGGCCAACACCCAGCCTGACTTTGCTGCGGAAGTTGTGTTGTTTAATGCTATGTTCTTTCTTCCTGATAAAATATTGTCATATTTAAATATTTTTCCCTCGATAAGATACTGGGGTACTGTTTATGTTCCAAAAAGTATTGCTTTGAAACGATATTCTTTCGAATCATATCGAAACTCGTGCCTTTAGTGATGAATTGATTCGGAACCATTCTCAGCCACTGGTTTTCCGTATGCAGAAAAACTGCTTGCGTTTTAATCATAGAGCGTATTAATATCAGAGTAACATTTTACCCTGCCAAAACAAAATCGGGATTTACACGGAGGTCAAGTGTAACCTGGTCGTTTTCAGCTAATTAAAAAAAAAAATAACTAGCAAGCGAAAGATCATGATTAAAAAAAAGCTACTGAAAATACCGAAAATATAAATAAATTCAATTTAATAACATTTTCTTGATAATAACCTCAAAAAAGTGTTTTCGCTTTATACTTTTATACTTCTTGATATTCGAAGTAAATGAGTAAGGCGTCGATCAAAAATATTATTTCAACCGTTGATTTCTGTTTCTTTTTACTATCCTACAGGGAATGTTGTTTGGCTATCGCTAGGCAGAAGTTCGCCAAAAGCTGGTATATTGGCCTTATTTTGTCTCTTGAAAATATCCGATAGAGTTTTCGACCTAACTGCTAACTTGATCTACGAGAGGCTTCATAAAATAATAGGGCTATTTGCCATTCTAAATGTGATATAATCGATAAACACAAAAACATATATTTACGTCGGAATAAAACCGTAAATAGGAGACAATTCTGCAAGCAGTTCATCCAGAATAGAGTCACATTTTTCGAACTACATCAGAAATTATATAATTTTGTGATCAAATATTTAATGAGATTGTGCACAAGTTATATATTTGGATGAAGTGGGGAAGTGACAACATTTTTTATCATTTCACATACAATTATGATTCTATTTTCTAAAAGGTCTAAAAATAGTTGTAAAATGTTGAATGTTTTGCCACTAATGCTTATTTAAGAACAAAACCTTTTTTTTTGGTACGCAAAGTTCAAATACATTCAGAGGGACTACATTTCTAAACTTAAATTGCTTGAAATGTAAAAATGAATTGATGGAAAGGAAAATTATTTAACATCATACAATCTCAATAGAAGGGTCCTCCTTGAAAACTATTGTTAATTTTTCAAACTATCGAAAACTTTTCCATGCATTTGCTTTACATATGTATGTATGTATGTGTGTACAACAACATTACTTTTTGCATTTCTAAGAATATCTATTATGCGAAACCTTTTATTTTTTTAAATTTATTTTGAAGGATATTTGTTTAGGCATTTGTACTTTAAAATAAATTCTTTCAGCCAAATATTTGCCAAAAACTTATTTAAAATATCTTATACAGTTATTAAGGTTTCTCCTTCTACAACTTGGTTTGAGTAAGTACCTCTTCGTGTTAGGGTCTAAAGCCGTTCGTCGGTCGTGGCCACAGTTTTGTATTGTTCATTGCTGTTGTTTACGCTGTATTTATTTAAGCTAGTAATTTAAATTTAAATTGTGTTCATTCGATTTATTGGATTCTTGCTAGGTTGATTTGTTTGTTTAGGATTTTGTGTGGCTCTCACTTTCGCATTGCATTTTTCATTATTAGTTTTTCGGTTTTTTTTTAAATCCTCTTATCATCTAAAGCAAATTTAAAAAGAAGGTCCACTGAACTGTTTGCGAAGGTTATTTAAAGTCCTTCAATCATTAAATACGGGCATGGGTTAAAAATTTTAATATGATTAAAATAAGCTATATTTATTTATTTATTAAAACTAGTTTCCAAAATCTACTTTTTCTTACAGACTTTACCGAGACAAATTCAGCATAATTTTATACAACAATTTCATTTAAAAAGGATTTAAATGATATGACAATAAATTAAAATAAATTGTTTTAATGCAATGATATGACAATAAATTACATTGATTCTATATATATGTGAGTTAGAATCATAAATTGTTCTAACGCGATTTAGTAAAAAATTATGTTAGCGCAAGTCTCTTGTGAGGATATTGCCGAAATAGAGAATCTATCGCCCCTCGTATAAAAACAAAAGTAAGTGAAAGAATAATCCTTCGGCACTTTAGAGATTTAAGATCGATTTAACTGACATCTAGCAGTACGAGTATAAGAAGGAACGGAATCGCTCAAACCTTTTAGTTGGCGTATTTTGGTGCAGTCCCTAGATAAATACAGCAAATTCCACTTTAAAACGGACGAGAGTTGTAAAAAGTAAATTGGGAGCTGAAACGGCGTATGAAATAAGACTTTCTTATAGCGGGCAACAAGATTTGAAAAATGTGACATGGAAGCACTTTTTTTTACGTCTAACTGTAGTTTTTTTATTGTAACACCAAACAGCAACATTATGTATTTAGATCCGATTAAAACTTGACAGAATCAAGCTGATTTGAAATAGTAGTGAGAGTTTTCAGAGTGTTAAAACTGTTAACAGAAGAGAGATATGCAGTTAAGAAAATCACAAAGGGGTCGCAGTAAAAGAATGAGAGGAATTCCGTATGGACATTATCCACATGCAAACCAGTATTGAAATCGTATAGACAAGATTGGTAACAGTTAATCGATCAGATATAAAATCATGTTGGTTAACTAAAATCAGCTGCTAAGTCATTCATTATGGACTTCCTTTTGGAATGGAATGGAATTGAGGTAGGCTGGAAGTCGAAAATTGAGTGTCCAACCTTCCAAAAAATTGTCTGCTCTTCTCGCACCATCAAGATCGGACCACATATAGCTGTAATTCCTTTGAATGTTTAGCTATGAGTTTTTACGTTATAGCTCCTGTACTATAATAGCACGACTTTTGCTTACCGTGAATAGAATGAGTACACTAAAGATCACCAAGATCGAGTAACTACATATAACTTATATAAAAGTATGAAGTCTTCGGCGTGGACTTAACCAATACTTCCTTTACTTGCCCCTCGTTTTCTCCCAAAAATCCTTTGCCATTCAGACTGTAGATCCCTCAATTTATGATACAACAACATTACGATCGCCACAAGTTGTAGAAAAAGTTCGGCCTACAAACGAGCTACTTAGATGATGTTAGCGGTAAGTTATTATTATTATAAATTTGTAACGTTTATCCAAATTTGAATTAATGAGATTTAGATCAGCAAGCTGAAAACTCAGCTAACAATAAACTACACCTCCACCGGCAAAAGACAGTGTGAAACATTTCACCAACATTATTGTCATTGTAATCATTATTATGTGGTTGCTAGAACGTGTAATTAAAGTATGAAATTTATGCCTCTGCTCACCAATCAAACCGCTCACATAGCCGCACAGTGCACCACGAAAAAACAAACCTCTTGCCTCTCCGCCGCGTAAATACCAGCTGCGGCGGCGTCAACTCCGAGTAGACAACATGGTTGCATTAAATTTCATTTTAATGACTTTCACGCAATTCTGTGGTCGCGAGTGGCAGGATGGCGAGCAGTGTGTGGCTATGTGGCATTTTGGCGGCTGAGCAGGGAGGTATTCAGATTAAAAGTTAGTTGACGCTGTCAGACACTGGCGACAATTCATTGTGCTCATTACGTAACTGGTACGTCGTTGTGAGATTTTCTAAAGCTACTGTTACGGCGTCAGTTGCAAAACAACAATAGAAATGAAACAGAGGGGATAGAGAGAACGAGAAATTTCCATACTGATTTTTAATAAGACATTGAAATTATCCTTTTGCTTTTCCTGCCAGTACGTAGAGCATTTTGTTGGTGTTTCTGTGTCAAAAAGTTTCCGGTAAAGCGAATCCGCTTGCCGAAAGCGGAAAGTAAGTACACTTGTAGATAGGGTTGTTGGTATTTCGCCAAGCAGAAGAAAGACAAAAAGGATCCGGAATTGCATTGCCAACTCACATTCAAGCTTCGTTGGTTTGGCCGTGTCTCTGAGTCGTTGTATAGTGTAGAAAATAATGGAGAGCTAGCCTTTTATTCATTAGTCGTATATTTGACTTTTTTATTGTAGTTTTTGCTAGGCGACGCGACGTTCATATCACCAACTCATTTCAACGAGCACGCCTATACTTGGACGTACGAAAGTAGGTACACTGCTGGCTACTTGAATGGAGCCCCTTTTTTTCTTTTCAGTATTGGAAATTTTTCATTAATTAATTTCCTGTAAAAAAAATAATTCATACTACAATAAAAATCATATCTATATACGATAATAAAATGGTAGCAAAAATAATCAAAGTTGGTGCAAGGAAAGTAGTATAATATATTTTCACTAATTTTAGAATTTTTGTCTGTCTGCTTATTTTGTAGTTAAACTCGCAAAAAAATTACCGTTGATTTTTGTAAAAGGTTTTCTTCCATAATAATTGTTGTACAATAATAATAACACAGTACGACAGTGGTTGGTACACATGAGAAATGTTGACAGAATATGAAATTAGGCTTAAAATAAAGAAATACGTGACTCGGCGTTTTCGATCGATATTTAAGCATCAAAGGACCGTAGAGGTTCACTTCTAATGTAATACTTTTATTTTATTAGTATTTCATTTTTCATTTTTTTTTTCATTAGAAGTTAACCTCCCCGGTCCTTTGAAGCTTATTCGATTTTCTCAAAACTCTGACGTGCTATAGCAAAACGCCGAGACACCTATTTCTTTATTTTAAGCCTATTTTCATATTCTGTTAACATTTAACATGCGTACCAAAAAAACTTTGTTTTTGTCGTACTGTGTAAAAATAATATTAATAATTATAACAACAACAACAACAATAATAATAATAATAATAATAATAATAATAATAATAATAATAATAATTTGGCGCTTACCTTGATGATTGTTCGAACTCCTCCTACAGTTTGTGGCATTTATCTTGATGCTGTGACCAAATAGAGGGACATACAGATGCGTTGTTGAAATTTATTTTTTTTAATTATGAAAATAATATGAATATTAAAACAAAAAGTTATAAGAGATTGCAAATAAAAGTTAGCCAGAAAACGCAAATAACTTTTCCAAAAACGTATCAACACCCTTCGAAATCTAGCTACAAACCTTTTCCGCACCGATACGAGCCAATTGATACCGATATTTTAATTTTTCATAAAACTTGTGCATACTTTTGTTTTATTTGAAGTTTTAAACAGGTGGCATCTCTCTCCATAAAAAATAACTATGGGCCTTCTCTTCGATGATGCGCACCGCCTAGCACCCATATTTTAATTTGTGTATAATTTTATTAAATTTGACTTTTCAAACAGGTGGCAACCCGCTTCCAATTATAACTATAACCCTTCACCTCACCGATAAGAGAAGCTTGATAGCCGTATTTAAATTTGTATGTAACTTGTGCTGAATTTGATTAAATTCGAATTTTCGAACAGGTGGCAATCTTCTTCAGAATATAGTAATTATATAGCCATGACTTTTTTTCTAGCTGATACAACCGGATCACATCCATATTTTATTATTTCATGTAACTTGTATATACTTTAGTTAAATTCGACTTTTCAAGCAGGTGGCAACCCTCTTCAAAATATAGCTATGTATCTTCTACTCACTGAGACTCACGGATAACGTCTTTAGAATTCTCACAAACAAACATTCTTTTATATATTTCTACATAGATATATAGAAGTAGATTAATATACATAGATCAAATAACGGGAAAGATATTTTCAATACTGAGAATAAATGGGGGCGTCATACAAATGGCGGGCTGTGTATGTATCTTGGTAGTGAATAAATGAACATTAATGTTCTGCACTCGACGACAATAAAAAATGTGTCTGAAAGTAATTACAAATTAGAAATTCGTAACAAACCAACTTACCGTAGACGCTAATTGTGCTTGGCTTAGAAGATGCACGTAAAAAAAGTATTGCGCGAAATATCCTCTGAAATATAAATAAAACGCTTTGTATAGCAACAAATAAACTTTGTATGTAAATTGGGTGTAGTGCTTTGTGCCTCTTAATGAGATGTAATGCTGGAATTCTACAGGTAATTGTAGTCATTATTTACTGGTTGCTGCGGCAATTTTTATCTTAACTCTTGTTGATTTTCACGTTCGTTTTGAAAGTAGCCGTATTGTCTACGGCGAGTTCGCTCTATCTTGCTTGAAAGATACATCTAAATGAATTTTTTCCGGTTACAAATTTTTTTTTAAATTTAAGGTATATGTATTGAAATTTATTTTTTGTCTTGTAAAGCTATAGGGGGGCCGGGGGTCAATGGGTCAAAAGTGGAACATAACCTAGCTAACAACATCCTTCAACGAATGCTGCCGAATGTAAGGGGTCTATACAAAATGAAATGAAAGAAATAACCAGCATATTGAAAACCCCAACCCACTACAAGGACTTTATAGAGAAGCTACTGAAGAGGAAAATGATAAAATGAAATATTTTCGGATTCTTTAAATCACTGGGTATGGACGAAATATCGGTAATCATGCTTTGGGGAGTATCCGAGATGTTTTTTCCGGTTCTGTTGTCAGTTTTTAAAGGGTATTAAATAATGAGCTACGTCTCGCTAAGGAGCCTCGATAACAGCGCTAATTATGCCTTCTCCTAGACAAGACTGTAGACAGCCACATTAATCTAGTGATGGCACGTTTAATCGAAAAACCGGTTATATTCGATTATTATCTTTCTGTTAACGATTAAAATAAGACCGATATATCCTTTCGATTAACCGAACAATTAGCCGAACACTTTACAATACCGTATGAATCTCAATGACGTAATCAGAAATTGCCACTCTAACCACCCTCTAATATTAA
The DNA here is from genome assembly GCA_951828415.1 of Anomoia purmunda. Lineage (NCBI taxonomy): Eukaryota > Metazoa > Arthropoda > Insecta > Diptera > Tephritidae > Anomoia > Anomoia purmunda. Next base: position 24,080,381 of record OX639996.1, on the reverse strand, counting down.
CAACCGTCAAAGTTGCTATTGTATCAAGTTTGTTAGAACAATGGTTTAAAAAAATCACTTGAAGAATTCACTAACTTTAGGAATCAAATTTTATTTTTTTTAGGTATATGGTAACCCTAAGCTAAAATATGGCTATTTCCGTTAATTATTTAGTATTTTAGTCGAAAGGTGGGAATCGGAATTAAATAATTTTCTATTTAAAATTTATGAGTACATTTTTAGTGAAATATTGTTGTTGCTTTTTTGTTAAATATTATTTTTTTAAATTTAATTTTTGGCAACACCGTTTCCCCTTTTTTTTACAAATCTGTTACTGACAGAAAGAAACCAAATAAACCCAGAAGGAAAAAATTTTTCGGCCCGTCGATTGCTTTCGATTAATAATTAATCACCCTAACACAAATTTGTGCCATATGCGTCACGACAAAAAAAAGAAGACGATATACATATGCATAAAGTATAAATAAAAATTAAAAAAGCAAAACTCAGTATTCAATATCGATCTACAATAAACTGAGTGCTGACTTGGCAAATTTACTACGGCGCTGTGTAACGGCAGCTCGAATGATGCCGCAAAAATTACAACAGCATTGAAAATGCTACTAAATAAAAATGTGGCTCGCGAACGGGCACATATGTAGTACGTGCCAGAGATGATTGCGCATTGAAATATTTCTTGGATCAACGAGGATGATGTTGCAAAAAGAAACTTCAACGCTACACACACACACACGCACACATTAACTAGGTATGTATGTATGTGTGTGTGTGTAGAGTGTCTGAGTGTTCGCGTGACGCTATTGTGGTGTTGCATGTCACTTGATTGGTTGTGCAAAATTCTAAATTGAAGTGTGACAATGAAACATCAACAGTGCAATATCAATGAGCAGCAATTTCACAATAATAACAACAACAAGAAAGGTATATACGTATGGTACGTAAGCAGAATTGAGAGAAGCACGCAAAAAGTAGAATGACTTGAATGAGCTCAAAGCTTCAAGTTAGAATAGTTGTTGCTACAGTTGTTTTGCTGTTGTTGTTGCTGCTGTTTCTGTTGTTGCAACTATAGTTAACTTTAGCTATGCTTGACACGAATGCAGTCAGCAGCCGCCTTGCAGCATTTAAAATGCAGTGCACAGCAATAATACAAATTAGAATTTCATCGCAACGTCAACTGCGAGTATGCAACAACAAAAAGCAATATAACAACAAATTCATCGAACAGTAACGACACGCGACTGCCAATATGCTATCAGTCGGATCTGAAACACAGCTGAATGACACAGCTCCAAGCCCGTGGACATTGGTAATGTTAATAAGTTCGTTGTGGTGGGATATTCCTCTGGTGGATTTTGGTGGCAAGCGGCAATCGATGACAGTGCTACCAGTATTCGCACCAGTAATAAAGCACGTCGTCTTTCATGTTCAAAGGCGTGCGCGGCAGTGACCTCGGTGTTCGTTACTTGTGCCGCGCTCATTGCTTCGGCATTGTGGGGTCGGGCGCGGGTATAGCAGTTAACAGTGCGAAACTGAAGGCATTGCTATTGAAATTCAAAGGACTGGTTGCTGTCTACAAGTGACTATGCGGTTTACCACTCCATTTGGAATGAGAGGGCACAGTTCGAGTTTGTTAGCATCGTGCAGCGTTTGCAGCGTTTGCATCACCAGCAGGCCAGCGGGCTATCGTTCGGTTAGGGTCAAGAGTGCTTTGTTAACAACATTTTATTTTCACTATCGGCGAGTAGAAATTGTCAAAAGTTGAATTGGTAGAAGTGGAGGCCAATCGAATGGGATTTGCAAAACAACAAAATAACAGGTTGTTTTATATATTTGGTATAGCAACTTTTCACATTACATACATACATTTATAAACATACATACATACATTGTATACATAGTACGTTTAGTAGCATCACTTGCAAGAATAATTAATGCCGCCTATAGCTACGCCCACGCATCACTTTGAATGTGTTCGTTCGGCCTGTTGTGCAGCAAACCTGAACCAGACGACAAATAGCAGAAAAAGAAAAGAAAGATAAATAGAAAACATTCTTTTGAATAATAAAAATATTTTTTTTAAAGTCAAATATAAATATATTTGTTTTGATTCTCTCGTTCGCACGAGCTCAACATCATGCCATTGTTTTGAGTGGGCTAATCTGCACATAAGTTATATTAAAATATTTTAATTTATGTTAGCAAATTGTGTCTTTAATTGCAGCGACATCTGCGTTTTTGAGCATTTGGTGAAATCAACTGTTGCATTCCTGAATGAGAATAATATTTTTGTGCGGAAACTTGGATGAGAGATGTGTATACACATTTGATCGAGCCCGTTTTTATAAGGAGTTTCTAATATTTAATTGTAGATCATTAAAACTCCCGTCTTCGCGGTAAAAATATTCATAGGTGGCCCAAAAGAAACTCATCATTTGCCAAATATTTCCTTTTATGGAAACTATTTAATTTGACTATAATAAAGTCTAAGTTTCACGTAGATAGAAATTTTTTTAGATTTTTGCTGAGTTTTTTTGCTAACGATGTTGCGCCTTTCCTTCAATATAGCACATGAACAAAACTTGCAGAACCACTGTGACTAGAAAAAAAATTATTAAAAATCTACAAGAATTTCTAGCTACTTGAAACTTGCACAGAAAAATTTAATGGGTTACCTAACTGCATACTGGACAGTTTTCCAGAAATGGGATAATTTTATAAATTTGCTAGAAGGTTTGAAACTTCAACTTATATGGGGTTTGTTATAGAATTGTCTATATTTTTTTATGTAAATAAGTAAAACTAAATATTATTTCTATTAATAGAGTATCATATCCACTATAGTTCTACGAGCTTGGCCTCAAAGTTTTTTTTCTGAATTTTGGAGAACCCCACTAGGACCAAAGTTGTATACCTATATTAAGCGACAATTTCAAAGATCACCACATCTTTTCATCAGACTTCTTTCTAGACTTAACCAAGTACTCTTTGTCGTGAAGTATGACTGCTGGTGAAAAAGTGGATTTAGTTAAAATCTAGTTCGGGTAAAACTGAATTTTAAATATCCAGCGCATGTTTTTAGTATATGTAGCTATTTATTTACGAAGTGACCCTTATTGACTTGAAATGAAAAGTGTGTACCAAATTTGGTGGAATTTGGTAAAACAGTTTCGGAGATATACCTGTTTGTTCGAAAGTGGAAAAGTTTGAAAGGCGGACGAGGTACTTCCGCTTTTCAAACGTTCACGTATTTTCTCCTCCAATGCAATTTTTTATATTAAATTTGATTAAAAAATCTTTTATTGTTACTAAAAAATCTATTTTTTTATTTATGTAAATTACTTTTATATGAGAGGTGGGCGTAGTGTTTGTTCGATTCCATACTTTTAGAAATTGTGCTTATTGAATAAGGTGTATTCCAAATTTAGAAAAGTTCGGATATATATATCTATTATGGGTCTGAAGTGGCCTCCAAAAAAATGTTTAATCCACTCATTCCTTTCTCCAACCCCATCTTGGTTATTAAATTTGGACAAACTATTTTTGATAATTACTAAAATATAAAAGCACCATTATATGGGCGTGGTTATTAACGGATTTTCAATACTTACCTATTTTAATCGGTGTACGGTAGCTAGACGACCGTTGGTTGGTGTCAAGAAATCAACTCCTCGTTTCAACTGCATTCGTTTTGGTTCGGTTCTTTTTGATCGTCTTTATGTACCCATATTCGTTAGTATGCAGTGTTGCATTTGTTTACGCTAATATGTTAAAGTTACGTCCGTCTGTCGATCCCACATATATGTATGTCTATATAGTTAGTCCTTTACAAAAAAACGTTAAAATATGTTAGGTTGGAATGACCTTCCCTACACTTTGGGCAATACTACTACTACAAATATTTGATAAAGTAGTGGTATACCTCGTTGAAAAAGTGTCTTTTAGACGTATTTTGAGTCGGCTGATTCTGAAAATGGCACAAACATTTATCCATGACGTCTAAATATTGAAGTTTTTGCACAGGCTTGCCCCTACATAGGTTGACCATTTTTCCAAGACGGATTTTCGAATTCCAATTTTAAAAACTGATCTTAGTTTGGCCTAAATTATGCAAATTCTGATGCCCAAAACGTTTACATCCTTTTCGATTTTCTAACTGTTACGATACTTTTATGCCAAAAAATGGATAAGAAACGAAAAAGTTTCATAAATTTTGGAGTTATTTTTGCCTATAAATTGTGAACTTCTGTTTAGCAATCATTGAACCCCGAAAGCAGGCCTTTTGCCTGTGTCTCCTTGGAAAAATAAATGAAGCTGAAAATAATTTTTAACCAAGTACTTTCTTCGTGCAATAGGCCCATCTGCAATTTTCGTTCCTCTTACGATGTTGCAACACTCAACCGGGATCGAACCAGCACGTTAGCGTAATGAATCTACGTAAAGCTGATTATCTGAGCTTATTTAGACGTATCTGGCAAATCATGAGCGTAAATTAGACAGTGATCTGTAACTATTCGCGAAAGAGTGGATACCTGGTTCCGAGGGCCACGTTTGTCTAGCGGTTTCACAGTAGGGGAGATTTGCCCAGCGTTCGCTTGCTGCTTGTATGGATGTGTACCTAGGACTAATTTTAAAAGTTGCCATTGGTGTGCCTCTCCTGTCCCTCCCTGTGTGTGCTTCCTTGTTAATTCATCTGCCTTGCAGCTACCCTCAATATCTCGGTGTCCAAGTACCCATATGAACTGTATTTTATAATGCTAGCTTATCTCGCCAACCCAAGTTTTGTCTCTGAGTATTTTAGTATATTTCTAGTTTCAGCTCTGGGGAGAATTCTCCTCCTCCGAACTTGCCGTCGGGTTTGGAAGCATCATCATACATGTTGAAAGTATTTCGTATGCGGCGAAGCATAGTGTATCAGTTCTGTTGAGATCGTATGGTGACATTTTTGTGGTACTAGCTGGTATCTGTATTCTCAGCGCCCCTAAAATTTCCGACTGTTCGAATGTATCATGAGTCCATGCATGTGTGCATCTTTCGAGGCATGCCTAGGTACATACATTCCAAAATATTTGTGTGTTATTTATATCCATTTCCACACATTTGCTCCTTATCCTCAGCACGTCTCATCAAAGTACACGTACGCTTTCAATTCGATACGATTTTATGTCATTGCTGCTGCTGCTGCTGCTGGGGTGATGAATGAGCATGGCCCCCATGTATTGAGGAATTTAATTAAATGCTTTCCGGTAAGGCTGCTCGTTCGCAATGCTGGCATAATTATCTGTGAAATTAAATTTTACCAAGCGACAAGCGTGAAAAGGGTGGGGGGGCGAAGATCATGATGATTGCAATGGAAACTTCACATACACATACACACACACACTCACAACACCCACAAACTATAAGTAACAGCTCAATAAGATGTGAAGTAAGTGTTGCTTTGGTGGATTGGCGCAATGGCTCATCGACTCGAAGTTTCATTGGCATCGTTGCTATTTTATAGCAAGAGACATTTCAATTAAGATTAATGTTGCACAAAAGGCGAAACAAAGAGCGTAGAAAAGCAATAAAATTGAATTAAAGCAATGAAGCGAATCGGTTGGGTGGGAAGTGTGATGTGTGATGTGTGATGTGTATTGCACGTATGTACGTGTCCACATTTATACATACAAACAAACAAACATACATACATACATGACTGATAACAAGACTAGGATGTCTCCAATCAATAGATTCAATTTAAAGCTGTAACGATAAATGAAATGAACGTGTGCTGCCATTGATGGATTTTGTTGCGAACAGCTGCAAGTGGTAGCTGGTTCTCCAAATTTGACGCTGATGAGTTTGAACTGTTGCATATGTGTGTGTGTGTGTAGTTTGTGCATATAAAGTTCGAATAATTAGAAAAGCAATACGAAATTGCAGTAAGATAAGTCGCCTCACATATATGTATGTAGATATATGTATATGCAAGTGATGGTATTACTAAATTCATCATAGAAAATATTCAATAGGTTACAGATATTGAGACAAATAATTTACATTCATACATATCCGGCAAAGTACCCTGCAAGAAGTGAAGTTAGCTTAAACCTTACTTTAATCTGTTTACGGTAATACTAGTGCTGACTTTTAATTGTACATTTTCTGTGAGAAAGTTAACTATTTTTGTAGCCGAAAAAAAGTCTGCATTAGTTGACAGCTAACTAAAAGCTACCTATTACCACATCTACCTACATATGTACTTATGTATTGCCTGTTTGAAAGTAAATTAAACATCGAAACAATGCATTTAATATAATCGATGATCACTGATCAATGGCAGTATTTATTTATTCATTTCATTTCTTTAGAATTCTTCTTCCTTAAATTATTACAGTTATTATTATTATTTTATTAAACTACTCTCTTAGAAAGAACATACGACTCCGGCACGCATTATTTTCGTTTTTGTGATTTGAGGAACGAACGTCAAACTTTTCGCAGCTGATGTTTTTGGATTCTTCTGCATTGTCAACTAACTAAAAATCTGTTTTGGGATGTGTGATAAAAATGGGGCTTTGTTTTCAATTACTACAAAATAATTAGTTAAAGGTCATCTAGTTTTAGCGAATGCTAATTTTTTACTCCAGGTTATTGAAACAAAAATTAGAATAATTAGTATTAGAATTAGAATATAAATTTAAAATTTAGAATATTCTAGCAGAAGATGGATTTACTTTTTGTAAAGTAAAAATATAGTTTGTTAAGCTCATAGTGAAATTAAAAGCCGACGGGTAGCTTCATTCCAAAAACTATGGAGTTACCTTACGTTAAGTTATTTATTTATTTATTTATTTATTGTAGTATTAATAACACAGAAAGTAATTACATTTTATACAAACTAAGCAATTTATAAATTGAGTAAATATTTGAAAGAATTATAAATAAATAAAAAGGACAAACTAATTTAATTAATTCATTGAGTAAAGATTTAAAACGGATATCCCAATATGAGAAGCCTAGGACAGAATAACTTGAGAATAAGTTGAATTTCCTTAGAGGCCTGTATATAGGAGCATTAGATGCGTAATTAATTCTAACCATCTCCAAAGAAAAAAATTCATTATGTCTTAAACATCTTTGTGGTGCTACGAAATCGATGCGCCCGAGCAAATAGGGGCAGTCTATCATACCACGTACCTACTAAGTTGAAGCCAAAAGTAAGGGAGAGAAAATCCAACGATTTTAGTTTAATAAGGACGCAACTACTGCGATAGAAGGGAAAAGCGTGAACGAAATTCAGAGAATGAAAAGCGTAATTAATAAACTTTATTTGAATTCGTTCAACTCTATTGATTTGGCATGCAAAGCAAGGTCTCCAATTTACACAAGCATAGTCCAACTTGGAGTGCTCCAGGGAGGTGTGGAGCAACTCAAATGTGTGCGGATCAGAAAAACCTGAACTGAAACGCCTGATTAAGCTATCGTACAGTTTAGGTGGCTTTGAAATGAAAATCTACAGTCAAATATCACACCCAAATCTATAATTTCAGAGAGCACCTCAATATGGTAGAAAGTACTTAAAACATTTATGAAAATTACAAAAAGAAGAAAACCTAAAATATTTTCTTGTGGAACTCCAGATGATGCAGTAAAGGAGTGGGAGGATACACCACCAATTACAACAACACAATTTCGGCAAAAGAGATACGATTGCATACACTTCAAAAAGGTTGAATGGAATCCTAGGCTCAGTGACTGTGAAAGTCAAATCGAGTGAAAAGCCGATATGCAGTATTCCGTAAACATTGGCAAATTAGAAGCGGTAGATCTACCTGCCAAGAAATCGTGTTGGTTTGGAGATATATGTATTAAGCGATTAATTTAAAAGTATATCTATAACATCTGGTAGAAAAGTGAGTTTTTGTTTTTTCGTGATTTTTGCATTGATTTTATTTAGTCATTAAATTGATGCCCAATATTTTTCGATTTTCCTTTCTTATCTTCTATGCAAACAGTTTGGAAGATTCTTTCACTGTAATAGATATTTTATCATACACTCAATAACGACGAGTACTAGAGGATAAAGGGATTGATGAAATTTGAAAGAGACCGAAGATCGCTGTGGAAATTATTGTGGTATTATTTGTGAACTCTATGAACTTGTATTTGAAAATTGATGTTGTAGCGAAAAAATAATCACTTCCGAAATTGACAAACAGATGAATTTTCAAGTATTAGAAGTGCGCCAGAAAGTATTTAGTACCTAGCATCTAATAGCGAAATCGTTCAGAATTTCAATTTTAAAGTCTGATTGACCTGATTTCCTTACTTATACCTTTCCTTCACTTAAACCAATTTTATAAGTAGATACTAAGTATATAAATTTAGTAAAATTTATAATTATCTCGAAAATCCCAACCATTAATGGGATATCCATGCAAAAAATACCAAATAGTCGCCTTCGGGTTAGTTAAATTAGAAAACTGTTTAGGCCATTCTCTTTAGCGGCTTATACCAATATTTTATAGTTTATACAAGCTGAATATTTTTTCCTTATAATAACCTAAACCTTCGTTAAACATTCTTTAAAACTGCATTTTCGGGACAGCTCGTTAGTTTTTACAATCATGATTTAAAAAAAATTTTTTTTTGGGTTGAACGTTTTCTTCTTACTCTGCTATCTGAGCGAGAATCGGAAATACTTTAGCAAGACAATAACAAACAATACGGCACAAATTAAACAAACAATAAGGCGCCCACAATGATTATTTTTCAAATTTCAATTAAGAAGATCATACTAAAAGGGAAATGTTATCTGCATTCTTGGATGATGACAGTTATTTTTCTTAGTTATATTTTTTGCTTACAAAATAAAAGTTATTGTAAAATTTTATAGTTCTCTACATAGATGTTGGACTTCAATTTGATTTTAAATTGGGTTACATTAGTTTTAGCGCCTACAATATTCTTTCTAAAGCGAATCTATCTGCTGAATCCTTGCATAAACTTGAATTTGTAAAATTTAATTAAAAATAACATTTATGATTTAAGCAAAAAATAAAATTCCAAAACCAGCTCTTATTTTCCAACTAAAAAAAAAATACAAATGTGTATACTTTTCTGAGTAAAAAATTAAACTATAAAATTATTTTTTAGATAGAATTTAAAACCGTTTGGGTCCCAGTTTTTAACTATTTACCAACCTCTCAAATAACAGTTTAAGGATGCTAACAGGATTTCTCGTAAGTCACTAGAATATGGTCGAGTGAGTCATGTCGCTACTAAGGCTGAATCCCGCAGTAACCAATGCACCAGTTCTTCGAGTGTAATACCATATGGAGAAGACAACAGAAACACATCGGCTCACCAAGTCCTGAGAGGGAACATGTTCGTTTGCTATCACCAACCAACAACTTAGAGCTCCGCAGGGTGTTGTTAGAGTACTGTACTCAAAAAACAAATTATCGGGATAACTTGGGAATGAATTGGAGCTACAAAAACATTTCCTACTTTTTGAGATAAAAAATTTAATTTTATGTAGGTTTTTATTCATTTTGAGAAAATATAGAATTTGAAGTATTTAAAGAAAAAAGTACGACAATAAATTAATGAAAATTATTCTTGGGTAATTTGTTCAGTGTAAGGAGTAGAGGGCGTTTGTTACCAAAATAATTTACCTATCTTAATTCAAATGTCAAATTTACTTTGAAGTTTCAAAAGTCTGTTTCGATGGTTTCTAGTAGTAAGTATTTTATGAATTTATAAGCCTAACGCTATTAAGACCGATCTTTCATAATGTCAATTATGGTTGAGCTTAGGATTTTTCCGGGTTAACAGCTGTTGTAGTACTGCTTACTTTCCGAGAAGTACGAGAGTTATAAGGTCTCACTTACCTTTCGATTTAGGGAAAATCGTGATTTCAGACGAAAAACGAAGTTGACAAAAGTCTCTTTAAATGCTTTCACTTTACCGATAACCCAATAAATTTCACTACTTCCTACAGCAGACATCGGAAAACTGATAAGGCCACAAAGAAGAAAACCCAACACTCACTACTTCCTTAGTACCCCATTTCTCTTCAGTTGCATTTATGCGTCGTTTATAAAAGAATAAAAGTCACCTAAAGTGACAATGGAAATTAAATTTCAAGAAAATTTCCTTCCAATACACTTAACTTCCGGCTTCTGCTCTGCAATGGACTCTGGCTAACTACAAGTACTACTTGCACTTTGATATACAACATCGGCGGTTAAGACACTGCCAAGGCAAAGCACTCAGCGTTGCTCGATGGTGGGCTGCATAGCAATGAAGGTCAGCTCGCAGCATGGCACTGCATGCATACAAACTAAATTGCTACATACAAATTCACATAAATATTTACTTATGACTGTGTTACGATATAAGGGCCAATGGATAGCCAGCCAAGTCACAAGTTGTTGCAGTTGCGGCTGGCTATTCAGTGACAACCATTATTGATGGCACAACTTCTATCTTGTGGCCGAACCGAGAAAGTTAGATGCGTATGAAGCAAGTGCAGGGAACATTAAAAACATTAAAATTGTCGTTGGGGCTCACAGGATGTCACGAAGTGGGTGTGTGCGGAAACGTGCCGTATGTTTGTATGTACCTACATTCCAATAGTTTGAAACTTTTACGCAGAGTAAGTTAACTAAACATAAAAATCTACATACTATAAGCAGTTAATGGAGAAGAATGAGTTTTCAAACCATTTAAAAACGTATCTTTCAGTAAAAAGTTCTGATGCTTTGATTTTTAAAAGTTTTTCTATTTACTTGCTGATAAAAAACTAAAAAAAAATTTATTTTTTATGAAAAGTGAAAAATTAAATGAAATAATTATGTATGAAAAACTATAGCCGAAAAGTTATCATCAGAGCTGTAATTTCACGAGTTGTCTTAAATACTAGCTAAGCCCTTAGCGGTTAGCGTCCGGTGTAAAGTTATGATTTCGAATTTACCAGAAAAGGAAATAAATAATTCCCGCAAATGTAACCAATTTTATTTCATTTTTAGATTTTGTGTTCAATTTTTTTATTTTCTTAAAAGAAAATCTACTTCTGCCTCATAATCGCCAGGTTTGTTACAGGTAATTGCGCGGTCTGCCAATTTATTGTCCATTTATCAAATAATAGCGTCATTTAGCGTTGTCATCAACGCCATCTAGTGCTGAAAGCTGACTCTCAATCTTATAAGCGGCGTCTACTCGGGTAGTTCTAAAAATTAAGGAAGTCTTTCAAAGTAAAGAAAGCTTCAAAAATTATATTTCAGGATACGGGCAATGTCTGTGTTAGTATGAAGAAAAAAGTGCCTTTCATTTTGATACAAACATATTCTTGATATTAATTTTTTGCAGTTTTTTGTATGGGGCAATTCTTTTCGAAAACGGGTCTTGATAAAAATGGAATCTTAAACTAGTTTTAATAACAATTTTTTTTTATTATATTTTATTTAATCAAAAACAATTTCTTTAATTTTGGAAGATTGGCAACTTTTTCATGCACTGATTTAAAAAAAAAAACTGATTCGATAATTTATTTTATTTATTTATTTATGTATTAAATGAGAAACCACAATACAGGTCTCTCTTGTCAAGTGATTGGAAAGTGATTAAAGTCTCTTTTCCGGCGGACTTAGCGCGCTGATTTACTAGTTCCTTTCCTGCAATTTCTTTATGCCCTGGTACCCATATTTTTTTTAATGAGTGGTAGTTTTCGATTAACTTATCGCGGATACACGATATGATGTAGTTTTTGTTGCTGATGTTCAGTAAGGATGATATAGTCGACATACTGTCAGTGCAAATTATAGTTTTAGATGAGGAGAGAAGTGCGCAGTCAACTGCTTTCAGTATTGCAGCGACTTCAACTGTATAAACAGACGAAAATTGGGGTAAGTGCTGTTAATGTTCCACCACTAGATGTTACAGCCGCGAATGATGTACATAAAAGTCTTCTGATTTCGATCCGTCAGTGAAAATTGGGCTCCATTCTCGAAATAGAGCTGCTAAATATTCTCGGAATACTTGTTGATAAAATATAGGCCTGGTGTTTTTCTTCGCATATTTTCCGAGCTCTTGGATAAAGGACGACTGCTGTAAAAACCGCGGTGGGTATTTATCATGCTGTCTGAGTGACGCGTCATTGCTTCCAAGTTCTTTAGCACATTCGATGCACGCTTCGATAACAGATTTTCGACGCTGGTAAAGTTTTCGATTAATGGCGGCGATCACCGTTTCGTGAAGTGCCCTGTTATTTGAGAGGAACAACTTTGGTATAATATTTTTTGTGTTTAGCTCTATTCTCTCCTCAATAGTATGGAGGTCGGCTTCCGCGAGTATGAATTTAGTTGGAGACTTGGGAAAAGCTCTGATGCTACGACAAACAGCGGTATGATAGGGAGTATAGAGAAATTTTATATGACTCTTAGCACAGTTGCCATACACCGGAAGACCATAATCTATCTTGGACAATGTAAATGATTTCGTTACATTAACTAATGATGCGTGATTCGATAATATATAGCTTGATTTTATTTACGTAATTAATAAGTTTTTATTTAAGTTTAAAACAGTAGGCAGCACTCACAACTTTTCGGGATGAAAGTTTTCTAAACCTCTATTAGTGCAAACCAGTATTTAACGCTTCCTTTAACTTAAATTTAAATTAAATTAAATTAATATTTTTTCACGGGTGGCAACTCTCCAAATATATTTGTTGAATAACGCTATGTTAGACCTTTTTCGGTTGACACCGGCATAGTAGAACATCAGTTACTTTACCAATTCATTTAAATCAACATTCATTAAAAGGTGGCAATACCCTTTAAAAATGTTTTCATATAAACGCTTTCGTTTTATACAATTATAACACTAGTAAGCTTAGAAATTGATTTAAATTCGTATTTTGAAACAGGTGGCAACACTCTTTAAATATATTTTTATAATGAAGTTTTCTTAAGCCTACTTGTTTTGAAACTCATGCCGTAATATTTCTTTAATTTAATAATTTAATTTGATGTATAAGGTGGCAACCTTCTTTCAAAGTATTTTGGAAATTAAGGTTTATTAAGCCTTTTTTGTTGATATCTCTCAGTGTTTGAATTGAGTCGAACTTTATAAATTTCTTCTTTTGTAAAACACATAGCATTCTACGCATGCGCCACCAAATCTGTCAAGTTGACATTAAGCGTTTTAGCAGTTGGCAGGTTATAGGCTCTTTATGTGCCAAATGTTACACAAGTGTTACAAGTAAGTTCACCAGATTTAACTGTCCCAGATTTGGTTCTGTCGAGTTTTTATGGAATTTCTTAAAGCTAAATTTCGTCAAGATATGCAGAACTTATCGCTGAAAGTTTTGGAAAATGCCCCAAAACGGGTTCATTCCTTTCCATTCTTTCAAAAGATATAGCCAAAGAAAATTTGGATATTTATTTTGGGTCACCTGGTTTTATCAGTGTTGCTCCCGTTGTCTACGCTGTTATCAATTTTGCTATCGTTGTCGACACCGCTATCGTTATCACAACCGTTGTCTGTGGTGAAAATTGTGTGCTTGCAGTTAACGCTCAGGTTTTATTCCACCGAAATCAAAGATTTTACGATACACTTCACCAATGACTTTCCAATATTTTTCAAGCTGAGACAAGATACCATAGACTACCATAGAGCTCATCAAAAATATATAATGAAAGTATCCAGTCATCAACTTGCAATTTAAGTTTTCATTTATCAAAAATATAAAACACATACTCGCATTCCCTTATTCATCTTCGAGCCATTAGTAAGTAAGGTGTACAACGTACAATATTAGCTTTAAGTGGCACGTTTTAATGGTAAACAATTCATATGTAGTTACCTACATTTGTGTATACATACATATGTGAAAACTTGTATAACTGTGGCCATATATGTAAGTACTTATGTCTATTTGTAGGTGTGGCTGTATGCTCATCAAGTGCATCGGCATTGATCGTAAAAGTGTACCTACTTATTGATGAAGCTCTTTACTCGTATAGCTGTTGTTATTGATGTTAGTTGCCACCGTGACAGCTGAATTGTGTCTGGCACAACAGTGGCATCTTCGCCTCTCCTAAAAGGTCAATATCACCACATACTCGTACAACTTGCAACGCACAATGTGAAGGGAGTTGTTGCTAACAAATCTCTACCCATAGAAAGTAAGCACATATTTACACACATGCCCATGTTTTCCACTTTAGTTACATTTTGCATATTCGTATATGTACATGCCACATCCAGTGTTGCATCCATCTCTGTTTGCATATGCAAATATTTTTAAGTGCGTAAAAAACTTTCTTGCAATATCCAGTACTTTGACACAGCTGTCACATCTAGTGAATTAGAAAAAATGTTTTGTAAGTTTTCAATATAGTAGAAGTCCGATAATCCGAAAATTCCGATCTATCGGGCGATAATTATAAGAACAATTAGGTTAATAATTAAACTACAAATACAGTATGCAAATACACACAACAAAGTTTATTTTACATTTCATATAATGAAAACATGGACACTGTACAGTTAGAACGAAACTTACTTTTTTTTTATAAACAGTTTCCAAAGTTACGTTTACTGCGATGTGAAAGGACACTAAACAACAACGCACAAAAAATGGCGAAGACGCTTCGTGATTGATTAACGAAGATGCACTTAGAGGCTTACGCCGAGTGCTTTCGCTCCGGCGGCGGCGTAAAGCACTAATAGAACCAGCGGCGACGGCGAGCCCGCTTTCTTTAAGTTTTATTTTACTACAACCGAATGATCAACAGAAAATATGAAAAATACATGTGCACCAAAACCAAGATCAGCTGACAAATCTGTAGACGTTATGGTACGCCGAACCACGCCGCCGCCACCGCGCCATTTTCTTATTAACTTGGCGGCGGCGCGTTTGAACTGGTAAAAATCGGCGGCGGCGGCGGTGTAAATGTCTAGCTGCATTGCACCTAAATTTGTTGTGACAGCTGAAACTAGCCGGCCGCTAATTGTTTCCGAACAATACCGAGCGCTTCCGGATGGTCCCGAACTACCCCGAAAACTTCCGAATAGCTCTCGAGAGTTTTTATTTGTTTTAAAAACACACTTTTGGAGAAAACCAAAATTTTTACAATTTTCCGGAGCGATGCCGCACCATCGGGCATTCCGGGCTAATGGACTTCTACTGTATTACTTTGTCATAGAGGCCTGTTCTGCATTTCGATTCGGTTTGAAAAGTAAAAATTATGCAATTCCGACTTGTTTTGGTGGTGGTGTTCTTGATTCCGACTGAGCTTGAATAGATTACGAAACGTTTTCGACTCATTCTCATTTCGAGTCGATAATCAGTTTGAACAACTGTTGTCAATAATTTATGTTTCTTGAAAAAATTAACATTGTTGTTTGGGTCGCTGATTCCGTATAAAAACTGTGATTCAAATAAAATATTTCCCCAAAAGCGCATTAATTTAACAACACCAATGTATTTTTATAATGTTTTTGAAACATTTACGAACGAATATAAATATTAAATGCCACGAACATGAAAGTTTAAGTTCGAATATTAATTTTGATGCATGGCAATAAGGAACTTCTCGAGGTGCATTGCGCATGCGCTGAAGTGAAATTAAGAACAGGTCTTTAAATAGCGAATTTCTGATACTGATTTATCAAACTCAGGAATGCAGACTTTGGTCAGACCAATAATATAAATTTTTAAATAAAAAAACTTTTGGCTGGCAAACCAATTGCCACTTACTTTTCATTTCGACTAGTCATAGGTAAAACTTTTAAACCCGATCAAATTTTGTCTGAATAGAAATCAATAACTCCAATCTATTTCGATTCCAAAAAATTTGATCGTAATCGAAATGCAGAACTGGCCTGATAGTTATACACATAACCCATTTGAAATAGAATGTTTTGAGAATTTTCTTGCTAAATTTTTATTTATGATTTTTCCGTTTTTTTTATTACACTCTGTCAGTGGACAATAAGTAATTTTGATAAGAGTAAATGGTAGGATGAAGTAGAGTTGACGTAGTAATTAGATTTTTCGTATGTATCCTTTATGTACATAAATCATGAAAAATAATAGGAAAAAATTACATTATAAGGAAACACCGCAAAAAATTAGTTAATTTTAACTCACAATTTCCGTGCAATCCTATCCCTCAAAATACTTTCCAAATGGCACAAAAAGGTAAGGATAGTTCTCCTTATTAACAAAGTGCGAATGTATAAACTCTGTAATTTATTTAATGGAGTTTTAAATGGAGTTTTAAATGGCGCATCACAGTGGGTAAAATTCGTTATTTTCAATAATTTATTTTATAGTTAATATACAATTTTCTACTGAAATAGTACAAATAAAAATATTTCACATTTAAGAACGAAACAACTTTTTCAATAAATTACAGCAAACATTTTCAATTTATAAATAGATAACATTTGTTTTTTTTACCTGACTTCGTTTTTGTTCTCTATGTAGCCTTCCACTGCTTGATAAAATTATAAATGTTACTTAGTCAGATATAAATTTCTTGAATTTCATGAATAGTTTCTATAAGGTTTTGATATTTATTGAAATTTTCTATGCACTTATGCAATCTGGTTGCCTACTGGAGTGCTAAGTGGTCTAAACTTTGTTTATCACAAAAAAAGCCTTCTTTTCTCTTCGCACAGGCTGTCACGTTTTGGTAAAATTAAACAAAAAGTATTAATTAACTCAACTTATAGCTTGTTAAGAGATTTCAGTGGAGTTAAAAATTGATCACAATATCGCTTTCAATGTAATTAAAATTTTTTTTTATGAATAATGCATATTATAATTTTTGTTGCCTTGTCTACTGGAAATTACTTAGAATTATTGAATTATTACACAATTTGTAAATTTGATAAGTTATTATCATTAGTTTAAGAGGATGAGAATAAAAGCCGCAGCTTACCACAGTTGAAAGTAATCTATTACAATTATCTATGCTAAGTTGTCAATCAAGGAAAATAAAAAAAAAACAGACAGGTCTGGAAAAGTGGTAACCTTTGAAATTGACAGACGACAATGTTTAAAATATATGTATTATTTTCATAATTCATAATTGGAATGTTCATGTAACAATCCAGTAAAAGTTGGCATTCATTTATCCAGTTAACGCCAAGTAAATTTTGTGTTTTATTAAAGCCATGACCGTCCGGGGCGGACTTTTCTGAATTCTTTCTTTCATGTTTGGCCCACTGGAAATAGATAGATGGACTCAGGTATAGCTTTAAGCAAAAAAAACAACATGGCTATAACTCATTTGAGAAGAAAGCGCAGCTTTACGCAATTTAATAAATATCTGATTATCATTGTTATAAGAGTTTTAAACTGTAGGTTATTAAAGGAGAAAACTTATTTTGAAATTTATATACTCTGACGGGATTATTTCGGGACCATATTCAGTAGTGCGATTCACTAACTTATTTTAAAGATATTCGTTTGGTTAACTCAACTTAACCAAAACTTTAACGACCCTGCTATTCAGCAACCATTTTTTAACGATTTTCGCATTCGCCGAATCAGCTGTTGATGTTAGCTAGTCGATGACCGACAACTAAACGACAACAAATTTGATGTTGTTAACTAAATCGAGAAAAGAAAAATTCGTGATTTCAACTTAAATAAAAGCTAAATTTAAAATTCTTTGATTTGTTTTCTTGTAATTAAAACAAGAACACTAAATAATAACGTTTGAATATTCGGCATATGATTTATCCCGAGGTGACGAAGGATCGGCGTTTACTCCGGGATGTGGATAATCCCTTTCAACAGAATTTCAGAAGCTATATCGGTTAACTCCAAGCTTGGCTGAATACCCAATTTCTCAGCTTAACAACCAAACAAGAGGCTCCAGAATAACTGAAAAATCGACTGAGAAACAGGTAGCTTGTGTAATCTTTAACCCTGTAGGCAATTTTAAAGTTTACTTTTATATTGGTAGGTTCTAGTGGCTAGTGAGATTCTTCGCAACTGGTATCAATGCTATCAATGACCCGTAGGCGAGCAAAGGGGAATGCCCAAGAGCTAGTTATCCGTGAGCCGGCATTCATCGGGTAACGGATGCAATCAATTATTCATTGTTTCACAGAAAGTGAGGTTTCCTATGACGTGGGAGGCTCTATTGGAGCCGTCGATTCCACGCACATATCAATTTTACCACCAAGCAATCATGAGGAGGCTTATGCCAACCACCACATCTACCATTCAATTAATATGCAAATGGTAAAAGCAAACTTTTACAAGGATCCATGTATAAAAACAGAAATACAGTTTAGTTTTAATATATAGATAAATGATTATAATTAAAAAAAAAATAAATATATGTATGTACATATGTAAATCCTAAATATGCTTCAGCACAACGCGAAGTTTGAAAACGATGGCATATTTGTAGGTGATTCCGCATATTCCTTGGAGTCGAGTTGATTACTATTCTAACAAAACACTCAGAGAAGAGTCCGGAATTCTGCTGCAATGGAACATTGCAATATATATAAAGAATTTTAAGTGTTTGTAGTTTGAAACCAACTAATATCTATTTCACTTTAATGAAATATAATAAAAACGTTCAAATTTATATTTGGCAGCAGGCATTCGTTTGTTTTTTCTCTATTCCCGTTTGTGCTTTTCGCTTATTTTGACATTTAGTTTGACAGAGGTGCCACTCTTTATCACTTTGAATAAATACAACGAAACAGCTGTTAAGTGTCGTTAAGAATAAGTTAGTGAATCGCACAATCATTAGTGCAAACGGCAAATATTGCCGCTAAAAAATAACAATTGTCGTACCGTTTAAAGTTAGTGAATCGCACTACAGGCCTACTTTGCGATGGAAATGATTCTAAACTACAGCCAAATAGTGCCGAAATGATCCGCAAGTAGTCCTAAACTACTCTAGCATTCTCTCGAACATAGCCCCGAACATAGCCCCGATCATAGTTCCGAACTTGACTCATTTGCTCTCCGTCTTTCAAGAGTTGAATATATTTTTTGCACTTATAATTATTATGAAAATACTTTTACAGTATAAGTCTCAAAACAAAAAACTTTGAATGCTTTAAAAAAAATTTCTCACTCATAATAATTTCGAAAATACTCAAAATAATAGTTATCGACAATTTAAAAATTTGTTTCACTAATAATTATTATCAACAGGCATATAATTTAAGTGTAAAAACGAGAGTTATGTATGACTACAATATTTTTGGTCATAATTATTAATTAATTAATAAGTCACTAATATTGATTTTTCACATATAACTCGAATCTCAAAGAGTTGCTCACTTTATGTGATCAATATAATCTTCAATTCGACTTTATACCGCTATTTAGTCATTGCAATCATTCATCGCTTTTTTTACAGGAATGCATTCTAGACCAAGATGGATCCTAAACTTGTGACGAATACAAAAAAATAATAGTAATATTAAATATTTTTAATGTGCATTACAAATTGACTAAGATAGATTAAGAGCATTTTATATTGCTAATACAAACTCCATAATAGTATTAATAAAAAAAACTGACAGCTGAGAGAATCCACATAGCGAAAATCACTTGCTGGCCGTTATGCCTCATCGAACTTCAATTTGCACTTGTCGAGTCAACTCATTACTATAAAAATGTACTATCTTCAATCTTTAAAATGATTGCGTTCAGTTTAGTAATACGAAGTGCAATATGTATTTAAAATTCATATAACTGCATTTTTTCTACTTTTGTTTTATGATACATCAATCAATCAAGGCAGATTGCTTTTCTCCCATTTTGCAGGTGTTTGCCACCTCATACATTTTACTTTACCTGAGTACGAGCAAATATATTTCAACACTTTAAAGTTTCGTAGATAATGAGAAATGAAGTGCCGCAAGCTGAAACAAATTCAGTCAATGGGTCAAGCCGTCGACTAAGTCAGTTAGCCATTCAGTCAATTGTACTCGGATGTCAGTTTGGCTATTGGTCAGTCAATCTTTGTTGGCGGCACTCTGTGAAGTTGTAACAGCCAGTTTGTTGGTGGTGTGTGTGTGTAGGCTTCTGAGTCAGTGGTGCCGTTAGTATTCGATTAAATCTCGTACATAAAATTGTACGTTGTAATACACAATGCAATTGATGGTAACTCTTGCGGCAGTATAGGTAGAAAGAATGTTGTATCGACAATTCGGTGGATTTAATTGGATATTGATTAAAAACGGCTACATTTTTCGACTACAACGAAAGAAATTTGCATGGAGTGGTGTGTTTAAAAATTGCGACAGTGGGGACATACTTACACTTTTATATATGTATGTAGGTATTTATGTATTGTGCGTACCAGTGAACAATTGTGTTCTAAAAGGCATACGCCTGAGTTATTTTATAAGTTAAAAGCTGGCCCACTTCTTGTGACAAAATTTTTCTTGAACACTGGTCCACTAATATTGAAAGCACGCTTGGCATTTCAGTTATTTTAATTTTTGAAATTACAAAAGATTTATTTTTTTCAGAACTAGTTTTTATTCGGGGAAAAAAGCCTTTTGTATTCTCATTTCATAACTACAGTTTGGCCAAACAAATTTAATTTAATTTATCTAAAGATGCTTGGAAAAGTGTATACTTATAGTATAAAGGGAGCCCATTTAATGTTTTTTTTAATCATAGCCGAGCGTATAGCATGTGCGTGCTTCACTCGGAGAGTCCCGGGTTCGAATCTTAGTCGAGGCAGGTAACATCAAAAACGCTTTTTCTAGTAGGGGTCGCCCCTCGGCAAGCAATGATAAAACCTCTGAGCGAATTTCTGCCATGAAAAAAATTCTCACAAAAATCATTTGGCATTCAGAGTCGATGTAAAACCGTAGACCCCTCAACTTGTGGTACAACATCAAGATGGACACCACAAAATGCAAGAGAGGTTCGGTCAAACATCGAGCTATATGAAGTAATTGCAAAATTGTTATTGTTATTATTGTTTTGGACAGCGAATGCATCGATTCAGGCCCTTAAGACGAATATCGAACAAGCCTTTCGTGAGATAGAGCGCGAAATCGTGCGGCCAAGTCCTTATCCACCTGGTCTTTCCAAAGTAGACGAGGCCTATCTCTTACCTCTTCCTCTGCTACCATTAGCGGGTGCCGGGTTGGTGACTTTAAGGACTGAAGCATTTTCTTTCCTACTTACAAAAACAAAGCGCCAAAATATCTTATATATAAAAATCTCGTGTCATGGTGGTTGTGGTCGAACTCCTGCGAAACGGCTCGACCGATATTTATGAAATTTTGTATGTACATTTTGTAGGTATGAGGATAGGTCGTTTAATATATTTTGTGCTTGGAATAGAGTTGCTACCTGTTTGAAAAGTCAAATCTTATTAAATTATAAACAAGTTATATGAAATATCAAAATATGGGTACCAAACGGTTTGTCTCAGCGAGGAGAAGGCTCATACATGCATTTTGGAGGAGTATGCCACTTGTTTGAAATGTCAAATTTTATTGCAATATACAAGTATATAAAATATTTTATTATTATTATTATTATTATTTATTAGATATATCAAAAAGCTTATATCTAAATATCAAAATGAGTACTAGCTGCCAGGGCTTACGATTCTATCATTAGGTGTGTATTACATTATTTTTGTGTTTTGTGAAAATCTGGTTTTGAGATTAAATGTGTTTTAATGAACTGCATAGTTTCAAAAAGTTATATATTTTGTTAATATTTTCTGCCGAGGGTTTGCCAAGAAGTGCAGCCGGTTTAGAGTCCTTGAAGGTTTCGATCCTATGGTCTTGGAGACTTGGGCAATCGTCTAGGCGGTGGTCTATTGTGGAATCTGATCCGCACCACGGACATGTGTTTTTGGGTTTCCGTGTCAGGAGGTGTTCGTGTGTCAATAGAGTGTGCCCAATGCGTAGTGTTGTCGCTTGGAAAACGAGGTTTTTGTCCTGATGGGTCAAATTTGATGTATCTGGATGAGAATTGCTTCCAGGACTTCTCTTTATCCTTTCGAACATAGGCTGCAACAGCACTATTTAGGTCGTGATTTTCGGATGTGGCAAAAGTAAGACATGGTAGTTTGTACATTTGTTTTGCTGCTTCATATGCTGCCTCATTCCCTTCAATCCCAGTATGTCCCGGAACCCACTACAGGTTGATTTTTTTGTTATGAGTATGAAGTACTGCTTTAATGCTTTGAATTATACTGCTGGGATTGTTTACGCTTAGGATTCCTTGCAAACACGATAAACTGCCTGTGCAGATAACGAATTTCCCTTTATTTTTAATCGCATGATCAATGGCTGTTTTGATTGCAAATGCTTCTGCTGTGAAGACTGAGGTTCCATCGAGAAGCCAACTACCTGATCTGAGTGAACATGTGTTGGACACTGCAGCGAACGTGGTTGTATTGTTAGTTTTTGAACCATCTGTGCAAATAAAGTTCCAGTTTTCTTGAGTATACTTTGAAAACTGTTCGCGAAATAGACCTCTGTATACTTCAGGACTAGTTGTGGAATTATAAAATATTAAAATATGACTACCGAACGGTTCGCTTCGCCACTCAAAAGGTTTAATAAAAGTTAGCTATATTTTGAAAAAGGTTGCCACCATTTAATTAAAATATGCTCGATTTACTCGGCTCAAACGGTTCGCCTCGGCAAGAAGGTTCATATCTAACTTTAAAAGTCAGATGGTAGTTTGAATAGTCGAATTGGATTGAATTATATACAAGTTATATAAAATATGGATGCCAAACTGTTCAATTAATATTACGTTCATGTTCTGACAACCACAATGTTTGTGGTACTGAAGTTCAGAACATCAGATAATAATAAGCTGAGAAAATTAATTATATCGGTTTCGTATCCAAAAATAGGCTTGTAATAATATTTATTACTTGAGAATCAGCTGTCCTAGAAATAGCTTATTCCAAACCACGACAGATTCCATGATTTTACATCCGATACTCGGCTTTTTTAAGGAAACTTTGAATAATCCTATTTAAAAAGTGTGCGTTTTTAATCGGTTCTTCTGTATGGCAACCTGTAATTTTTGCCCGTTGGCAAATTCGCCTGCATAAAAAACATAATTAAGATACATATGTATGTATGCACTGCATATTTGCAATGTGTGTTGAGATTCATATTCGTATTATGCAACTGCGAAATGGGCCACAGAAAGTGTAGCAAATTTCCATAATTACAGAGAAACTGTGTTTTAACGGCGTTGCTGATTTACAAACAAATTGCGACTGTAATTGCAATCGAAATGATAATGAAATATAGTAGTGGTAAAATGAAATCAGATTTCGGTCAACAGTAGATATTCTGGAACATTCTTGCATTTCATTTATTCAATAGTTCTGTGCATTTTTATTTTTATTTATCTCTGATGGAATATGAATCTTTTAATTGGAACGAATGGAAAGAGATTGAGTATTTTAATTTAAAATGAATATACATACATATGTATATACAGATACGCAAAATATACATACATACAAATAGCTCCAAGCTAAAACTACAAGCTTCAATTGCTTTTGCCATTAAATTTTATTGCCTTCCTTTGCTCGGAGGCTATCATATATCACTATATACTAATTATGTATATATGTATGTGTGTATTTATATATATATATATGTATGTATGTGTGTACTTGTCTATTGTTTTTGTGGAAAATCTCTTAACGGAAGTAGGAAAGAAGCAGAGGCATATGATTTCTCCGAAATCTCGTGTGGCCGCCAATGGTGGCTTCTAATGGCTACTGGCAAAACAATAACTGTATACAGTCACTGCTAGAGAATGTTGTGTGTGTTCAAGTATGTATTTGCGATAATTGCTTGGATTTATGGCGATTGACGCTTTCGCGCGCTCCATTTTAATCCAATTTAGAAAATTACTCTATTCAGGTGGGGAAATTTGTTTCAAATTAAAGCACTAATACAACAAATGTTACTTGTCTGTTTCATTTATTGGCTATACGAGTATTGTGTTTTTGTAGAGCGTGCCTGGTATTGTTAATCAACCTCTACACAATATCCTACATTCAATTACATTGGTATACGGGAGTGCATTAGGGTGCGTAACTAAAAATTCGGAAGGTCTCTCTCAATAATAAAAGGTTGAAATATTAATATATTTTCGCTCAATACAGTTTTAGTTGCGCTTTACCTGAAATAAATTCAATTTCCATGTTTTTGTCCAGTTCATAGTTTTAGATGTTAGAAAAGTAAAAATTTAGATGAGCTTCTTTAAAATTAGAAAAAAATTGACCCAATATAAATATTAGTACATATTTGTTTACTAAAGTTTGCTAAAAATCATAGATGAACAATTTGCAGTACCAGTCCAAATGCAGTAAATATATTTTTTTTACAGATAATGCTATGTAAATGGCAATATCAGCAAACTTTTACCGATTACTGAAAAAATTGCAGTAAGAATATTTTTTGACTGATTTCTGTTTAAATATCAGTAAAAATGAGGGATTATGTAAAATTGCAGGGAACATGGTGGGATGAGTTCTCATTTCTGCGATAGAAAATGAGCCTATTCCTTTCTCAATATATCAATATGTTCTCCATTCCAGCCAAGAAAATACAGGACAGATACAGAGGATATGCTCTATACTATGCTCATCTTTCAGGCAAGATGTGTCTATCGGGTAAGCATATTCTTTTCCCAAAGATTGTGTACTGCAATCGAACTAACTTGAGCTCGCTACTTCTTCTGAGAGTAAGCAGGAATTTCGCCACAAACCTGTCCGGTTTTTTCAGGAAGCACTTGGTTGGTGTTCAGTTGTCGGTAGTGCACCCACGGTTCTCATGCATCTTATTCATGGCATTCGTGAGGCACCGGACCGCCCCTGCTATGCTTGGAGCTATAATTATATGCGGTCCAATGGAGTATGCCACAGACCTCCAATCAGCCAATTAGTTACTTGGAAAACCGCATTGCCTAGGCACCCACACGAGTGTAATCTTAATCCATTTTCCAATAGAGGCCTCAACTAAGTTTCTTGGGCAATTTTTGAAGAGATGCCAGGAGTCTAGAAGGCCAGAAGCATAATTTGGGTTTTGTTGCAGACTCTGAATTAGCATCAACTCCACCTTTTGCCAATTATCCAGTCCAGTACCTTAATATAGCACATATCTGCAATTTCTAAACCGTTGTCATTGTGCCAAAGGCATTCCACGTGGCAATCAGGTCCAGTTCCATTTTCTGTCTTGGAGCCGTCAGTGTAAAAAGTTTTCACCGAGTCTCACAGGAGAGTATATGAATCTCGACATGCAAAAAGCAGTTACTGAAGAGCGTCAGCAAAAAAAAAAAGTTCAGATAACAAAGGTAATGTGTAGCCAATTTAAACTTACAATTTATTATCTCAAAATAAAATTGAATACAATTTTTTTTTACATTCCGATTTAAAATTTTGATAAATAGCAGCTAAATCGATCTATAAATAGCTAGTTTCCAAATATAACGACACCAGTACCACCTAACAAAAAACAGGCGTAGTTGTGATTGCATTATAAATATTTGAATAATATAGTAATTAATCATTAAAAATAACTATCTATTAAAAATAATAAGTCCTTAGGAGCTTCGCAAGGTGTCGTAATGTGTCGTAATTTCGTGATAACATTTTAAGGTAATTAAAAATTTATATTTGTTTTTATTGTTGAATTACAGAGTTAGTTAAAAATCACAACTTTGAAAACTTTTAAGTGGTGTGATTTTATTTATTTCAATTTAATCAAAAGGGCACAATCCTTACTGACCATTAACAATTAATACTCAATACTATTTAAAGTAATTATATAATAAACTACACACCGCGCGCTTCGAAAGAGATGGATCAAGGTCAATTATAACAATCATTTCCGAGATAGTTCGATTTAGAGGGGAATTTTTGTATAATTAGTACCAAAAAATCCAATATAAAATATCGAGAACTTCCTTAACCTACAAAAAGAGATATTAAAAGTTAACCTTTTCAAGAGGTCAGAATAGCCTATTGACCTGGTTAAAGTATTTGTACCGAAGATGCAGGCGAAAAGGGCTCCTTTTGCCTATTTAAAATTATTAAGTTCAAAAGCAGTCAGCGAGATTCATAAGCAGGTAAAGAATCCCTAAAAATTTAATAAAAATATTTTGGATGCGTTCTATACAAAGATATGCGAGGCTTGATGAGACCTCCAGATAAAAGGGACATAATCTCATTAACAAAACACCTCAAAAAGTTGTTTAAAGAAGTTTTGGCGTATATGGAATGAGAAATATACTCGTACGTCGGTTAAAGGCTAATTAGGTATACGATTTTCGCGCGATTTAATTAATATGCGAAGATAAACTCAATTTTGTATTAAAGTAAACACCTAGGTCCTTAACTTCGAATACCCATTTTAATCGAGAGCCAGAGAAAAAAGTTCATAGAAATTGGTTAATGCTTCCCAGTACAGTACAGTGAGAACATTTACTAGTATTTAAAGATAGGCGATTTTCTGAACACCAGACTGAAAATTTAACTCAGTCCGATTGAAGAGCATGATAATCATCATAGCTCTTTATTACTGAATATACATATCTTAAGGTAGTCTGCATAAAAGAGATTTTATGACAATATGACAATAAGACATCTTAAGAGCCCCCAAATTATCTAAATGGTTCCATTGTGCCAATAGACGCCATTTTTTATGCAGAAAATGTATAGGCAATTATTGGAGATCCCTTTACGATTCACTGTAAAAGCGGCGCTTAGATAAGGAAACTGCTCCATTAAAATTCATTACATAAAATTTGTCGATTTAAAATTTTTAATTTTAATAAATAACCCACAGGTGAACCAAACTATTTTTTATTTGAAGCGTGACACACCTTAATGCAAATACATACATTAGGTTGGGTTGGATTTGTATGGCGAAAAAAAAATTTTTGTATTTTCACTTGGAATAGTGAAAATAAGTTGTATTAGATAGAAAAAATAAGTTTCGTAAATTTTTACTGCAATATTTGCTCATCTTCAATCCCCACTCCCCTTATTAAAGTTCAGATAATGTCAAAAATATAGTAGTATTAAATTTTATTTTTTTTATCATCTAAAGAGTCAATTAATTCATTAAAGTATGTCGAAAACTTAAATAAAATGCACAGTTACTGTATTCCAACGAAGTCTTGTTTGCTGTCGAAACTTGGCATGAGTTGTCGGGAGGCTAAAGTTGCTTTTATAAAACCATCCCTTGCTACTTCGTCGCATAACGTTGAAGACGCCTCCGTCACCAATTTTACCGTTCGTTCAACGGCTTGGGTATGACACGGCAGTTCTAAAAAAAATGGTGTTTTGTTCTCCAGACCTTGAATATATGTATTTAACTCTTCGTTACAAATTTCTCCAAGAACTGGAGGCTCTGCAACAACTTCTTCCCAACCAATCATGTCGTAATAATGTTCTGCATCGAAATTGAGCTTAGGCACTTCAAATATACGCAGATTTTTTCCCGCATCTGAACAACTTCTTGCTTTCACAATCTTTTCTACAGCGAATTCTCTATTATGTTTTTCCTCATCCCATAACATTGCTAAAAGAACGTTTTCTGCGTGTGCAAAGTATGCGTTTCTTTGAATGACGGGGTCTATTATTGCTTTTAGTTGAACTGGAAGGTAGCGTGAGTATTTAATAAGTTTCCAAAAATTTTTGGGGCCGTGAATAACTTTTGAATTTGTTTTTATTTCAAACCAGATTGGTGCATACACTTTAACAACAAATTCCGCCAATATTACCAAATTCTCTGAAGGATTTGGTGTTGCTATATAAAGCCGCAAAATTCTGTTTGCCTTTGTCAACCATCGAGCATTTGACAACATTCCTGGAGTCCTCAACGCTAAATCTTCCGCACAACTTCCATTTATTACAGCATTTGTCATTTCATATAGGTATTTTTGGTCCGTACTAATATTTTCTGACTGAAGATGGGGAAGCTTGCTGCATATTGCTTTGAAAGATGTAACTGGCAATTTTTCACAACTTTCAATCAATTTTCCGATAGGTCCATTGGAAGTCGACGGTCCAATCGAAGTACCATCTAGTTTAATAAACAGGTGTCTGAGAGGCAATTCGTTTAAATGAAACATGCAAATAATCCACTGAAGTGGGCGCTGAAGTCTTTTTTCAAAAATCCTTATAACGCCGTTGTGTTTTCCCGTATTCAAAACAGTACCATCACATCCAATGGCACCCAAACTGTTGACGTTCATTTTTTTTTTCACAATCAGATTGTTTATGGATTCTTCAACGCCTTTAGCTGATCCTACTACTGGGGAGGCATACCCAAGGTAACGAGAGCCAGGTTCACGGAGAACCGTAATATGTTCCTCCTTCACTTCCTGTCTGTAGCTTTTTGCTCCACTTCTCCCTATTTTCAGGGTTTTATCCTTTTGTCGTCATGAAAATATTAAAAGAAAGTTTATGTTTTTTTTATAAAATTATGAAATGCATGTTAATTAAATACCTTCCGCCCGTCAAAATATAAAGCATAAATATCATGGTTGTCTTCGTTTCTCAAAAGTGCAGCACGATTTTTTTTCCTAGCTCGCCTCAATCGCGACTTGTCAATAACGCCAATATCTGATGATATGTCGTGCAATACAGCTGAAGCTATTGCTGCAGCTGCTCTGTCTGAGACTCCATAACGATCGCAGGTTAATGCTAAGGTTGGGAAATTTTTGCATTTCATTGTTTGGGATTTTGCTGTTGGTACCTGAACTTTCGGAGGCTCATCGTTTCGACGTTCAACTTCTTCAGAAGAGTTGAACGACGTTTCTACTGCGGATGATTCGTCAGAAGATGAAAACTGCTCCTGCTCATAATCCATTGATTCACTAACGGCTGATTCAACTGTCTTTTTAATTGCGCTTCTATTTATCTTCTTTTGAAGTTTCGCTGTTTGTTTAGTATCGACACCGCCAATTTCCATCTTCCTGTTCTTGCGTTGATCAATCAAAAACAGGTGCTCTATGTAAGGCACCTTTCTCTCCTTTGGACAGCAACAGATTTGAATTTGTTTGCACTTGCAAGTACATATATCAAAAAGAACTCTGCTTTTCTTTAGGAAGTCTTCTCTTTTTCGCTCAAACACTAATTTTTTAAACTTTAGAAAATTCTTACACTTTGTATGGTAACTTTTAATTAATTGGAGCACTCTTTTATGGCAAACAGTAGGAATTGAAGCTTTTACCCATAAATCTTCTACTTCGTGTGCAACAACTTCAGTTATTTCCAAGACCAAGGGTTCTTTTGTTGTGTTTCTTGACTGTTTTATGTTAAATCTGTGAAATTCATAGCATTTCATAACATCTTCAAAAGTAGGAAGTTTATTATTAATTAATTGTTTTGCTTCTCCAAATATTGGGCAAACATATATTTGTTTTTTGCACGCCGTTCTTGTTTCCATTGCGGAATATTTTTCAACCGACACCATCAATATTAATTTTACACTAAACTAACTTAAGACTAAGAAAGCTGTCGCGGCACGCCGAAATCAAAACGGTACTACAAGTACCGCTATATTTTATTTGCTCGTCACAAATTTGCTTGATGTTGCAAGATTAAGCTCACTTGTCCATACGCGCTTGACGACGAACTTTTTTTAACTTTTAAATGGAAAGTGGGGCATGTTAAACCCAACACAATTTTCCAAAACTTTTTCTACAATAATTTTAAACCATTTCACAAAAAAAAATTACTATTCCAAAGGGATTTGTGAAAAAAAAAAAATTCAACCCAGCCTAACATACATACATACATACTTACATAAGCAGGTTGCGTATACGCACAAGTGTCCAGCATAAATAAATACAATCACAGTACAGTTCAGTTTATTTTCGTTTTTGTCTACCTCAGCATAATTACATTGCTAATCTTATTGCGGTCGATGTTGCTGTTTTGTTTTTTTTTTTGTTTTTTTTTGCTGTTGTTGCATTCACTGCCATCTGCCGATTGGGTACAATCATGGAATGCGTTAACAAAGCGGATCATGTTGCAGTTGTTTGATTGCCAGTTTCACTGCGCATTTTTTACCAAATGATTTTGTTTTGCTTTGGTTGTGTTTATTTTTTTTTTGCTCTGCCCCACCTAATAAGGTAATTCCACTCGCGCTAACACGGCAACTTGTCGATTGCGCTTAGCGTCCAGCGGTGACGTTGCAACAATTACGACTACGTTGCTTTGCCATGTACGTAGTGAGTGCGCTGCGTAATGATGCAGCGTGTTTTCGCATTTTTTTGCGTTACCCTGCTCTCTGCCACTTTGTGCGGCGCTACCTTGGCCTTTAACTGCCAGCCATTGCTTGCACTTAGCATTGAACTTGAAAAACAATGCAATGCAATGCAATGCAATACGATGCGATGCGATGTGATTTGATTGTTTTCGTTTTTTTTTGTTTTTTTTTTGTTTTGCTGGTATTGGTGGTGGCCGCAAAATTGTCGTTATTGAAATTGCGCACAACTCAGCTGGTTGGTGAAAAAAATCAATCGCTAAGTGGCATGCTGTTTAGAAGAAAGTCACTGTTGATAATGGGTGTTTTTTTTTTGTTTTTGTTAAGTACATATATTAACTTTTGTGAAATCTCAAATGGACTGTTCAATTCAAAGCGACACAAGTGTGTTATTGCCGATGTGATGTTATTGGAATTGAAATGCCTTTGAAGGAATGTTGTCAGTTTTCTCTCGCTTAAAGCGTTATTTCCTATTCGTAGTGACATTTGATGAGAATACCTTAATAGTTTTGTATATGAGAAAGTCTGGATATATGTATATATATATGGACACACATACAAATACAAGTTTTAGTTAAGTAGTTCGTTTATGAAACTCATGAAAATTCTGTACAACAGTATATTGTCTGTCTGAAGGCAAGGAGATGCTCTGCTGTAACCCGTCAATACTCATTTTGCTATTTTAAGCAATAAATGAAAGCTGACAAAATGACTGCTTAGTGAAAGTATTAACAAATAGTAAACTATCGCTGCTATATGAATGTAAATGTAAGTAGTGGGCAAAGAATTTAACTAAATTTTTTGAAGTGAAACTTCTTTCTTTGTCGGCAGTGATTTTTTACATCACGTAACAAGATTCGCGTCAGAATTGTATAAGGAAGTCGGATCAGAATATCGCATAACGCAAATCGCGTTAGTATCGCTTTACTAAATTCTACCACTATATTTACTAATTTAATCCACTATTGCTACTAATTCTACTACTACTCTTACTCATTTCTACTTTTATTTTTTACAAATTCCATCCACTATCTTTCATTACCATTATGTTTTTTAATGTTACTACTAATTTCTACCACTATTTTTATTAATTTCTGCTACTGTTTTTACTGATTTTTTCCACTATTTTTATTACTTTCTACCACTATTTTAACTTATTTTTACTTTTACTTTTTGTTTACTAATTTCATCCATTTTATTTATTTCCACCGCTGGTTTTACTTATTTCTACCACTGTTTTTATTAATGCTACTACTAATTTTTAGCACTATTTTTATTAATTTCTACCACTGTTTTGACTTATTTCTGCCATTATTTTTTTAATGCTATTACTATTTTTACTAATTTCTACCACTAATTTTACTAATGCTACTACTACTTTTACTCATTTCTTGCTCGCTTACTAATTTCATCCACTATTTTTTATAATTTCCACCACTGTTTTTTACTTATTTTGACCACTTGTTTTATTAATGCTAATTTCTACTACTATTTTTATTAACTTCTACCACCATTTCTACTAATTTCTTTCACTATTTTCTTTTTTCTTCCAATATTTTTACCATTTTCTACCACTTCCTTCTACCATTATTTTTACTAATTTATATCACTCTTTTTATTATTGCTACTACTAACTACTACCACTACTTTTATTAATTTCTACCACTATTTTTACTAATTTCTACCACTATTTTTACCACTATTTTTACTAATGCTACTACTAGCTACTACGACTACTATTTTCAACTTCTACTACCGCAAGCAAGTTCTACTTCCGGCTCGCACACTTAGGTGTACGTTTGTTTTTTTGTTCAATTAGTAATACTAGGACTTCAATTTAGGTGTACGTCTGTTTTTTTGTTCAATTAGTAATACTAGGACTTTAATTTAAGATGTGGAGTTCTTTTAAGCAAAAATTGTTTTGCAACATAGCACTGTAAAGAGTAACAAAAGTGAATTCCATCGTTTTTGCGCCAATAAATTTTTGTGAATTATTAATTTATTATGCATTGAGGACAATTTGCAGGTTTTTTTTGCATTTATAAGTATGAATAATGAACAAATCGTTGTTGAAGCCGCGCTAGAGAAAAGCTCTCCACATAACTTAAGACAAAGTATTCAATACTAGCGGGTGGGTTTTAAATACTAGCCTTGAACTGCCATACAATTATTCACATTTTTTTTTCGGTAGATTTGTGTAAATATTTATTTTCCCTCGATTTAGAGCTACTAATTTTTCAGTTTCCTTCGCGTGTAAGCACCAACTGCATAGCTTAACCTCCATATATCTACACTTTGCCTTATAAAATTTGTTTAGAAATTTTTTTCAAATGTACTTGGGGCAATACGGTTCGTTGTTTGTTTTATTTTTTTTTTTTGTTGAAATTTTTAAAAGTTTAATCAGAGCTTCAATTTATTTGAATTTTTTTATGTACAATTTAATATTAATATTAAAAGCAAATGATCTATTTTTCTTTTAAGTCGTCATAGGTTCTACAATAGAGCAGCCACCTGAAGGCCTTAACGAAATCTACTCCAAATATCGGTATTAATACATATGTGGTAGTTATGTAGTTTTTATTTTGATAAAAATGAATTTTATTCTTGAATCTTGGGTGCTTATTTTTTCCGCTTTTTAAGATTCATATTAGAATTTAAATTAAATATATATATATATATATATATAAGTATAGCTCAGCTGGCAGCCCTTCGAATTTCGTGCACATAGAGTAACGGGATTTTGGCTCTATTTTAATTGATTGTTGATTCCGGTTCAACATCTCTGGGAGTGCTCTCACCATAGTTTAAGTGTAATATAATGTAATGTTGGTTATCAAATCAATCTTTTCATTCCTACACAAGTTTTTCCCGATCTTGAAAACTTCCATAAGCCGCCGGAATTTCTGTTAGAGTTTTACTGCGTTTTTCGTGTCGGATAGCTTCTCGAGCTCTTCGCGCTCGCACATCTCGGCCTATCCCTTTTTCGCACCGAAGGCACGCTTTGCATAGGGTATTTGGAAACGTATTAAAACAGTCTTTCTTAGAAACGTACTAGAATAATTTTCATTTGAATATAATTGTATTTTTTTCAACGGCATTAAAGTATGCCGGTGTTTATTTTTTGTAATTGAGGTTTTTTTTCGAGCATAGCGGATACTTTTGGTAGAGCTTGTTCAAGAAAAGTTTACTGCCATTTTAGAAGACCTTTATTCTGATGACAGTTAAAGAGTAAGGTGAGGTCTAAAGCACGTGAATAAATATATTTAACGCGAATGTTAAAATGTAACTCGTTTTTGTTTCCTGAAATCTATAGTTTAGTTAAAGCATCGCATTTTTGTCCTTCACATTATTAAACAATAATTTCACACAGAAAATATATGGACTTTTGAATATGTAACACTTTAACTACCGACCCTAGTATATGTACTCATTTTTTGTAAACTTAGTTCTAAAATACATACATATATTATTCTTTTGGCCTAATTTCTGCCTATATCAATAAAAAGTTTAGAGCTCAATACCAGTTTTTTATTTTGCCTGGCAAGTATTAGATCGCTAGTTCAAACCCGGGCATAGCCGCGAAAGATATCTGATGAGGCTATTTGGTGGTCTGTGAAATTGCAGCTATAATTTCTACGGATTTGACTGTTGTTTCCTTTTTCCAATACTTTCCACATAAAAATCTTGCCTTGAGCTTAAAAATTATTGTTGATATAAGTAAAATTAGGCCAAAAACAAATTCTAGCTAATAGGTTTGTCATAAATAATAGATTTGTCTTAACCAACAACAACCACACATTCATTGTTATAGGGGTTACGCATTTAATTGGGAAGTTTGGGTCGTTAGTTCAAACTCGCCAGCAGCTATAATATTGCCGCCTTTTTCCAATACTTTCTGAATAAAAAATTGGCCTTGAGCTCGAAAATTATTTTTTATATTTTTCAAAAATATTCGTAAACTAATCGGACGCTGGGTATTTAGACTTTGATGAAAATAAAAAAATTCCTTGTAGCTAGCACTAATTGAGCTATTATTAGATTAAAAAATAACCTCACCTTAAATAAACTGCCTTACAAATAAGCTTAATATTCGGGGGTTGAGAAGAGAGATCTTCTAGTAATATCACATTCTCATGCCAAAGTTAACGAACAAAAATAAAAGGCGAAATACTTATTCGTTCGTTCCCACGACAGTCGGTTCTACGATACCGGAACGACCCGGATCTATATCCGGCCAAGGACTGTCACTTCAGCGGCATTCCCCAAAATTTTATGGGGAATGTTTTATGATGTTACAACAACAACACCAACAACAACAAAAATAAAACACCATTTCCAAAGCAAATACTAAAAGCTGTTTTAATCAAAACTAATAATGTACTTTCGATTTTTAAGATGATTAGAGAATTAAACAAATATAAGTCTGTGAAAAATAACCAATCCACTCTGAGCAAGTAATAAATATTTAGTTGTTGCTGTACATAAATAATAAACTGCGTCTAAAATGTTTCTGCTTTTGATCACTAGACTGTTAAAAAAGGTTTATCTAATATGTTAAGAATTTTGCAGAAATCGTAAAGCGAAAAATCAAATCAACTGCTCTACTGCCTTTACTTGCTCAATGTGGCTTAAAAAATACTAATAATATTTTCTTGCTGATTGTAAGTTTGTATAAATATTGGTACAGTTGGCAATATGTGAAAAGCAAGAATATCTGTTGTAATAACAAAACGAAAAATACTTCATGTACTTCACTCAAAAGTTTAAATACGTACGAGTATAGTAAGTTTTTCCAAAAGGAATTAAATTTAATAGCCTTAGCAACGTGGGTGCAGTTATCGACTTGAAACACGTCCGTCAAGCGTAAACGTCAGTTTATCTCGTTATGTCGTTTAAACCTTTTTATTCGTGACTTATTTTTTTTTTTGTTTGCGTTGTGTCGCACATCAACACTTCGCGTCACATTTTATCACTTCTGACGCTGCTGCAGAATTATCCGTCTTCCACATTACACACACATTGAAAGCTTTTGCGATTTGTCAACATAAATGTTTGAGTATTGATTTTTGATGTGCAACACATTTGATGTTGGAAGTTCTCTATACTTAATTTTAAAAAATTCTCCCAAACAGTTACTTTTGCTGGGAAATTGCCGGATATGTCCTTTTTATTTGAGTACGATATGTCAAATGGCATGGCATATTAAATCAAATGGCTTGTCGTCAGCCATTAATTCGCTTGCTGGGTGGATGACTAGGAAGCTGATCATCATCGTCGTTGCGTCAATTTAAGTACCGCATTGGATATAAAATCGAGAGCTCGACAGTAACCTTTGCTTATGTTTTGGGAGTGTAGCCCATTTACATCATTTGCGAGAAACTAGTTGTAGTGGATTCAACCGTAACAAGTTCTCGATTCCAATATTTCCATACGGTAAATCAGTGTAAAATTGTGAGTAAGTACGAGGGTAACCCTGGATAACCCTGATTCTGCGGTACCCAATTCAAAATGGAATTAATCCTTTGGAAACTGGTGTCTTCGAATGTAAAAGTGTACAGATCATAAAGGCGGATATTTTGAAAAACAATAAAGCGTTTAAAAGGAATTATGATTTATTGAATAAACAATAAATACAATTTGTCATTTTTAAGCTTTTCCGGAAACTTTCAGGGCCACCGGCGTATGTATTAATTGTAGCGTCTCCTCAACAGAAATTACTTCTACTACTTTGAAAAATGTTTGTTTCTCATATTATTCCCTAATACAAACCTGGCCTCAAGCTCTATAAATTAGACAGATGGAAACTACTTTGTTTTTAATGTAACTCTACTCAGAACTGTTTATGGATTAAATTTATTTAATCCAGCAATCGTAGTATGCGGAAATTTTTTTGATCGTTATTTATTAAAAAAAAAAAATAAACAAAACAATCCAAAAACGGATGACAACTACTTTTTACTCTATGTGTATGGAATCTCCCCTATCTGGTGGGCATCAAATCAAATGACCTTTATATTTTTCAATAATTTAGTTAAAGAAGCAAAACAATTTATATTTTCATTCAATAAAATAAATACAGAAGACAAATAAGTTTTTATTAAACTAGCTAAACGGTCTAGTCAAAGTAAGAGGCAAGGTAAGAAAGCCATTAGACGTCATTCCGACGTCTACTACAGCTGCCATGTTCACTCCGGTGGACGGGCGTCTCGCACATCAAAGCGAGATTCTTCAGCATCTCGCTGATTTGTGCCCACTCCCCGACAGAAGGGAGCTCCCAGAAAGCATCTACGAGCGCTGGCCACGCCACCATATCAGAGTCAATGCCAAGGTCAATGCAAGGAGGGATCGTTAGTCACACTGTTGGAAAATTCAGTATCCATGACGAAACCTCTGCCAACGGGCCGAGAATGACCGACTTTGCCGGGGTCTGTAGCACCAGGTTTCAGCTCAAGAAAATACACCAAGCCACGTAACGTGCCTGTCTCGAGATCGAAAAACGAGAAAACAAATCGATTATATTGCGATAAATGGAAGTCATGCTTCCAATGTATTGGACGTTCGTACACTCTAAGGACCGAATATCGAATATCAAAAGACAGCAACTAACTTTGCTACTTGACTTTCAGACCTGCTTGTTAAGAGCACCTCGTAACATGACGGAATTCGCGAGCATAATGAGCAAATTTCTCTATCACTACGTACCGTCCGTAAACATTGCTGACAAATATCATGACCGACAATTATCGTATGAAGTTAGCAAATTCTAACGGCTGCAACGCTTGTAAAACCTGAACAACTTTGAAAACCACAACGTCTGAAAATACTAGAGGCGAGTTTTACCTTTACGTCTTTGCGACGGCGAATACCGCAGACGATGGAGCGATGAGCTGTATGAGCTATGCCCGGACATACATATACATAGTATAGCTAATTCTGATTCAGCTGCTACGTTGGCTAGGTTATGTTGTACGTATGGAAGAAAATAAATTAATATAAATATTCAACGCGTACCCGCTGGTGGTGGCGGAGGAAGAGGAAAGCCTCATCTATGTTGGAAATATCAGGTGGAGCAGGACTTGGCTTCACTTGGTGTTTCTCGTCTAGGCTGTTATTGCGTCAATTAAAAAGAAGAAGCTAAATTCCGACTAATTATTATAGCACTAGTTGCAAACTAGACCAGTCTTTCCTGCGTCTTCCGCAACGGCTATGTGTTGTTACTACTGCTTGAGCTATTTTCACAAAATCGAATTTCTTATGAAGTAAATTGTTCCCTACCCACCTCTCTAATATCGGAAAATAAGTAAATACTCTTTTTTACAAGCCATCACTGGCGAAAAAATAAAATACGCAATATTGCAGCAACATC
Organism: Anomoia purmunda; assembly: GCA_951828415.1. Lineage (NCBI taxonomy): Eukaryota > Metazoa > Arthropoda > Insecta > Diptera > Tephritidae > Anomoia > Anomoia purmunda. The sequence goes on along the minus strand of OX639996.1, from coordinate 24,042,742 downwards.
CACAGCAGTAGTCATTTCAACACAGCAATTGCTTTAAACTTTTCTACGTGCAGATGAGATGTTGCTATGCTAGAAGCATAGTCGTACGAGTACGATATACTATAATACAGTTATGTGTGTAAAGTAGGTATGTTGGTTGCAAGTCAATCTATGCGGCACGTCGAATGCCACTCCGTTGCTATTGGCCACCAGATGCAACCGGTGGCAACAAGTGAATGCATTTATTGGCATCGCTAAGCATTATTGGCGCTGTTTATCCAATTCCCATTCTGTCCTCTTGCCATTCCTATGGATGATAAGAGCGTATACGTGAGATGCTATATACATACTATGTTGATCCTTACTATGTATGAATGTATGTTGATTTGTTGTTACATAGGAATATGTTAAGAAGTTGTGAAAATATTCGAATGGAATTCGATTTAATATGTGGCATTTCGATGTTAGACGGATGTTACCATACAAATATTACAAGGACGGTTATATTTAGATATGTGTGTAATGAATTCATAAGCATACATATCTTTTAACATAGTTCCACAAATATTTGAGGTGTGAGTGTATCGAATTGCATATGCACTAAGTACATGTCCTCGGTTTTATATTAAAATTCAAATTTTTCCATTATGTTCTGAAAAAGTTAAAATATGGACAGTGAAATATGTACACTTGTATTTACTTATGAGTTCATTTATTAGTAGTACAAATGAAATGCACCTGTAATGCTATCAGGCGGGCAATCCGAAATTTTATTACTTTACATTTAAAAAAAAAAGTTGCCCTGCTTTTATATAGAAAAATATTTAAAAAAAAAATTATGCAATTCAAAATATAATTTGTCAGAATCAGGAGGGGTTTGTTAAAGGGTAATCTTATTATACAAATCTTGCCATTTTTTAGCGATGATTGCAAGCCTTTAGAGGCTGGGTATCAAATCGATACAGTATATCCGGATTTTACCAAGGCGTTTGATATGGTGTCCCATAAATTCTTACTTAATAAATTAGAAGTTACGGATATTCACTCTACGTTTTGGTAATGTATAAAATATATGTAATATTAAACAAAATCACGTTATTTTCATGCAATTTCCTCATGCAGTTGCTTAGGGTCGAATACCTGGACCTATTTTGTTTACAATCTTTATAAATGGCTTAAGTTCGTGCTTCTTATTCTCGAAATTTGTTTTGTATGCTGATAATTTCAAAATTTAATCGATTGTAAAGAGAAACGTGGATTCTGTGTCGCTTCAATCTGATGTAGATAGAATATACTCTTGGTGTGAAAGAACTCACCTTTTCTTCAATATTGGTAAATGTTGTCGTATTTTTTTTCTTCAAGAAATCTGAATAAATTAAACTCAATTTATTCGATTGCTGATACTACGTTGAAATTGGTAGATCAGCTTGAAGATCTAGGCTTGTATCTTGACTCTATACTCATATTTACTGTCCATATTAATTTCATTGTTCCAAACGTCAACTCGAAGCTCGCATTTCTTCCTCGTAATAGTTCCGATTTTTCGGATCCATACACCTTTAACAAAATTTATATTGCTTTTATTAGGTTTCGGTTGAAATGAACAACTGATATTTTCTTCGTATTCGTTTCTGTTTCTGATTTTATTTTCCTATTTTCATTGCCACGCTCATTTTCAATGCAATGAACGTAGAGAATAAAAGTGATGGATCTGTGACGTTTTCCTGTTGCATGAAATATTAGCTTATTTGCCACACCACATACAAATTGCATCAAATCAGACTGTAATATCAATCAGCGAAAATAAATTTTATTCTGGTATGGTAAAATAAGCCAAAATATTATGTTGCGACATACGTTGGAAATCTACAACTTCTTAGTAATCTTGGCGATGCCTATGGCAAAGAAGAAGTTGGGTATAGAAAACAACAAAAATTATCTGTATTGAAGAAAAAACAGCTTTCACACAAGAAAAACAAAATGTGAATGAAATGGAGCTTTAGAAATATTTACTACTTTTGGAGACCAGATTACTTTTTATGTACATAGATTGTTTCTGAAGAAACCTTTACTCAATCGCGAGGAAATACTCCAGTTTGAAGAAAAAATTAGGGCATCGAAGTAAGATCAATTTTTCTTAGGTTATTTTTTCAGTGCATTTTCAATGTTCGGTTAACGTAATTTTTGTGACATTCCGTTATTGCCATTATAATTTAATTTGATCAAGTTGATGTTTCTGGTGTTAAAAATATTAAATTGGAAATATTACATATTGTAATATCGTATATGTATGTATATAAAAAATCTCAGGTCGACCTATTTTGACGAAATTTTGTATGTATATTTGGTTGGTCAGATAATTGGTCGCACCATGGAATTTACGCTTGGGAGAGGGTTGCCACCTGTTTGAAACGTCAAATTTGATTAGATTATGCGCAAGTTGTATGATATATTAAAATATCGTTGTCAAACGATTCGTATCGAAAAGAAGGTTCATAGCTAACTGTATAAGGGTCGGGTGGCAACCCGAATTTAATAAAATTATACAATTATAAATGTATGGAATAGTAAATTATGGGTGTAAAACGGGTCAGTTTGCTCAGGAGAAGGTTCACAGCTAGGTATATTTTAGAGAAGGTTGCCGCGTGTTTGAAAAATCCAATTTAAATAAATTATTCACGAGATATATGAAGTACTACAGTATGGGTGTCAAACCATTCGTTTCAATTGTAGAAAGTTCATAGGTAATTTTTGGAGAGGGTCGCCACCTTTTTTTTGAACTTCAATTCAATTAAATTATACACAAGGATAAAAAAATATTAAAATATGGGTGCCAGACTGTTCGGACAAGATGCATACCTATATTTCTGAAAGGGTTGCTTGAGACGAACATGAAAATCCGGAAATAAAATATAATAAATTTTTACACATTATATGGAAAATATTAACTCTTGGATATAATTTCATAAGTAGCTTAGTTATCATAACCCATTAATATCAGTAATACAAATTCACTATGCAAATATTGAATACACAATATTTTTAGACAATTTTTTTTTATAATTGTACTAATGTCTCTTGAAGTGCTCGCTCACTAAATCACTCTCATTCTTAATTTTTAAGGAAATTTCACTTTGATCACGTGCTGCGTCACGCGTCTTTGTTTTATGACATGACTTCTGTTGAATAAATACATTACAATAAGTGAAACTCACAAACATACAAAAAGTGTCTCATCATCTTTTATATTGAATTAGGTTCAGCTTGTTTATAAGTTTTTGTTTTCAAACCTGTTAATTGGTTTATATCAGAAGACAACAAGTTCTGAAGTGTGATAAAAAATTCATTTTTAAATTAAGATTATATACTATACTCGTAATAAAATTTTCAATAATGGTCTTTGTTCTATGCAGAACAAATATAGCCCTAGCCGCAAAAAAACGTAAGCGACATTTTTTTTTTTATATCCTTTAGTTGCGGAAATATATCTAAATAGTAACAATAATCTATATATATAAAAGAAAGTCGTGTTAGTTACACCACTTATAACTCAAGAACGGCTGAACCGATTTGGCTGAAAATTGGTGGGGAGGTAGCTTAGCACCAGGGGCAGGGACGACAAAAAAAACGGTAAATTTGATTTTTTTTCTTCGCCCTTCATATGTATATTTTGCTTTTGCTTTTTTGTATGAAAATCAAAATGTACATGTACTCTGGCGGCGAAAGGTAATATCGATGTAAATTGTAGTGATATCTAGCAGAGAAGGGCAATATCTATGTAATTGGTGTGAATTGCCAATATTAACATGTATTTTGTTTACTTTTACGAATTTTGTTGGGTGAAAAATTGACAGTTAGAAATTTTGAAGTTTACCGGTTTTTGTGTTTGTTTCGAGTGTCTATAAATATTGTGCCGATATTATTATCATTTAAATGCCGCGTCCAAGACGATCAAATCTTCCCCGAAAAAGCCGTAATGCAACTAGGATGCAAAACGTTGCGAATGAAAGGACTGAAGAATACAAGAAATTGCACGTGAAGAGCGCCGCTTTAGTATGGCTCGACTTCGTGCTTCTCAATCACAAGAGCAAAGCGAGGCAGTCCGTGCAAAGGCTCGGTTGGCTATGAGAAATCATCGAGCAAACCTAAGAGATCAACATCTTGATAATTTTCGACGCACAAGTAGAAATTTATCAAGTACTGATTTGAATCGAGCAGCGTTTCGATATGATTACAGCACTGATTACTGCTTGCATACTAGCGTTCGCATTGGGCCAATGGATGTGGTTTGCGAGTATTGAAGTTTTCCGGAGAAACGCCAAGATTGTGCTGCCTTAATGGGAAAGTGAAATAGCCATTATTGACTCCCCCACCTGAGCCATTGCACTCATTGCTACTACATAATTCAGAATGAGGTCATTAGTACACTACATTCGTTCAAATCTATTGACTGTGCAACAAATGCAGATGATGCCACCAACTATCCAATTGAATTTTTAAACTCCTTGGATGTGCCTGGCTTACCACCGCATAATTTACGACTAATGGTTGGCTCCGTAATAATCATGCTTCGAAACATAAACCCACCAAAACTGTGCAACGGAACGCGTTTGGTGGTAAGTAAATTGATGAACAATGTGATTTACGCGACGCTACTCAAAGGAAAATTTGAAGGTGAGGAAGTTCTCATTCCGAGGATCCCGATGATCCCAACCGACATGCCGTTTGAGTTTAAACGACTTCAATTTCCGATCCGTCTTGCATTCGCCATGACCATTAACAAATCACAAGGCCAATCCTTGAAAGTTTGTGGTCGAAATCTAGAAAATCCATGTTTTTCCTATGGTCAATTATATGCGGCATGTTCAAGGGTCGGAAGACCAGCTGCGTTATTTGTTCTTGCACATAGTAATAAAACTAAAAATATCGTCTATCACAAGGTGCTTCACTGAAGAGTGCAGCCTATGCACTAAAATGCATGGCCAATAAAGAATCATTACAATAATTGATTTTTGGTATTTACTTATATTTATTATCCTAATAAAAAATTTAAATTCATAAAATCAAAAATCTGCTCTTTTATTGCTTCTAAGGCGGAACAATGTTCGCCGGGTCAGCTAGTAATAATAATAAAAATAAGGCAGCCGCTGTAGCCGAATGTGGTGAGTCCCGGGTTCAAATTCTGGACATTAAAAATTATAGAAAAGTGTTTTCCAAGAGCAGTCACCCTTCGGCAGGTACTGGAAACAAAAACTTCTCACAAAAATTATTTGCCTTTTGAATTCACATTCACAAATTGTATGCAGAGTTCAGTCAAACATCAAGCTGTGGTGTAAGCGCCAAATTATTTATTTTAATAATAAAATTTGGAAACAAATGTCGCTTACATTTTTTTCACAGTTAGGACTCTATATGTCCATATGTATGTATGTATGTATGTTCGTATGTGTATATTGAAAAGTTTATATTATATAAAACCTTATGATTGTATTGAATACGAAAATTTGTATGCTACTCACGAAATTCATATCGCAAAGCGGGCGTCTTCCTTTGTTGTGCAATTTAATTTAACTTGTAGATTAAGACGAGGGACGTTACTCGTAAAAGAATGGCTGTAAGAAGTCGAAGTAGAAGGGTAAATTGTGTGACATGCTTGTCTGCGTTTTAATTAAAATATGCAGCTGGCGTCAAATTGAAATTTATAGGAGGATTATAAGTTGTACATAAATCTGCATGTGTGTAATAAAAAGCGTTTTGTAGAAATGGCATACACATCTATGTATGTACATATGTACAGTTTTGAATAGTGCATAGAAAATTTATAGATAAGAACTTTTTATATCCATTGGTTGTATTATCTTAAATACTTGAGCTGTTGTTGTTGAGTTGTTTTACGAAAAATAAATCGCCGATTGTCGTTTTCCCCGTTTATTAATATTACATTTTTTAAACACTTCAAAAACCCAAAAAAGAAAAATTGTGCTTAGGCATCCATAAAAAATGGTCAATATTATAAAATAGCTCTAAAAAATAGTTGGATATTACTTCTCAAATCTCCCGAAGAGAAATCGAATCTACGAGACATTGTGGTTCCCCATATATAATATACATGGGAATCTTTGGACGCTATGTGTCTCACAAGATACAATAAAAACACTTTCTGAAAAGTTAATAATCTTTCAGGAACTAAATGAGCTCAAAGAATACAAATTTTTTTATTTCATCGGTTTTTCGAAAATTTTCAAAATTCAAAATTTTGCGTTCTTTCAAAGGTTCTTTTTAATTTTTGTGGCTCCAAAAGTATTCGCTTTAAATCAAAACCAAGGTTTTTAGAGGAATACTATTTTTCAGCAAGAATGATGGAATACAAGATTGCCCTTTCCCGCGGCGAAGTGGCATATCTCACCTTTAGTAAACAACAATACGGGAAAGAAAAAAAATTGTGAGCCTAGAAAGGTAGGCGATAGAAGTAAAACTTCATGGATCTCGATGGGCACTTGAAATGAAAATACTCACCCTAGCCAGCAAGTTTTATGAGATAGAAATATTCCCCCAATAACCGAAGCCACTATTCATTATTCTGAAATTTTTAAGGTTGTTAGGTTAATGAAAAAAGATAGTTGTTGTTTTCGCCTCCATTTATAAAAAACCTATTCATTCACTTCCATACTTTCATGTTCAAGAAAAGATACAATTGGTTTGTGGTATGAAAAATATGAAATGAAAACTCGTGATTGTAAATTATTTAAATATCTTGAGAAAATTGCTTCTATTGTCGTGCCTGATCTGGTTGCTGAGTCTTTGTTATTATTATTAATTTTTAAATTAAATTTACTTTCTAAAAATTGTACAAGTGGTTGAGCTTCTTCCTAAGCAAAATTCACCTTAAAACCACCGCTTAAAATCATTGGCATAGTGTGCAAATCTTCTCCAAATTCTGCTGCACCAGAGGGAGTATACGCCAATAATGCTCTATGTATGAATTTTATTATATCGTTAATTCTCTGGTTCGGAGTGATGTAGAGAACAATCATTGCCACACTCCGTCCGCCCCTCCGTGCATGCTACCCCTCTCTCGTTTTTCCCTACTCCGAATCTGTCGCGTTTTCGTTTCTCTCCCATGTCTACTTCCGTCCGACTGCCCCACCACGCGCGCCATCCCCTCCCTTTTCCTGTCGCTTTTTCTTTTCATTCGGTATTGGAATTACAGCCCAACGAGCGCAAAAAAGTTTCACTTCAAAAATTTGAATAATTTCCAATATTTCAGTGAAAAAAGTGTTTCAATTGTTCTACAGTGTACAAATATTTAATATATAAATCTGCAAAATACTAAAAAACTTGGCTCTCTTTTCTAATTTGAAAATGGCTTTGTCCAGTTGACAATTGTCAATCTCGGCAAAACCGAAGTAGCGGTATCTCTGAAGGCCTCACCTTCTGCATTCGGTACAACGTGATTTTTTATTATATCACAAAAATAAATTCGGCAAACTGGAAAAATACTGAAATTTTGAATTGTGCATACATTAGAGCAAGGCGAATTCATATAAGTTTTAGTTACTATAGCTACCAATTTGATTTTTTTTATTCACCTACCTAGGCGAATTCATACAAGGTGATAGCATCCCATAAGGTTGACGGCAGAGTACACGCTATAAGCGGAGCAAAGCAGTAAAGCTATATCGTGCTATAAATAGCATCATGTATTTTCTTATGTGTTTGCTTGATGCATGTCAGAGTGTAAGCGAAGAGCAAAGCGTATTCATGCTATAAATGAAGCGTGAAGCTACAAAGTATGTTGTGAACTGCTTTATAGCATGAATTTGCTTGAACTTTTGATATTCTTCTTGTTTTCTGTCATTTTAACAGCTGTTTCGCTCTTAAATTGTTATGTGTTTATGGAAATTGAAAAGTAAAAAAGATGGAACTGAATGTTGAGGTACTCATTGCAGAAGTGTTTCAACGCCCTGCACTATGGAATCAAGTGGATCAACAGTATCACAACCGTATTATAAATGAAAAAAATTGGGATTCAATTGAGGAAGAAACAAGGAAGTATTGGTGTTTTATTGAAAGATGTCCAACATTTGTTAAGTTTCTTTTCAATTTTTCCAAGAATATAGTCGAAGGTCTCAGTCGACATTCTGGTATAGTTTTTGAATTTACCTGGATGTTTTCTTAACTCGTCATATAACATATAAAACTTTCCTCTTTTTCTGCGGTTTTTGTTAATCTCATGTATTGCACTTTTCTTTGTAAAAAACAATTCTAAAACACTACTTGATATTAAAAATTCTTCATCTGAATCCATTTTGATTATGTTTTAGCAACTAAATGACATTTATATTACATTAACTTGACATTTATATTAAGCAAACTAGCATACACTCTGACATGTGATAGCTTTGATTATAGCAAGAAATATTATCGCTTCAATCTTCGCTCCGCTTATAGCGTGTACTCTGCCGTCAACCTAAGCCGAATGATTGCTCTTCTTTTCAAATTCGCTGGATTGTTTTGTTTACATAAACAAAATACATGAGCAATATCTGGCGAATTCAGATTTTGACATTTCACACGTAAAATTCCAAAAACAAAATAGAGAGCGGATTCGCTTTTTTTATCTCGCTATCACCTTCTATGGTTTCACTTGTTCACCTACATGTATTTTGTTTTTACTTTGGCGTATGAGCTTTCAAAAACCGTAAAAATAAAAACAAAATGTACGAAAAATTTTACAACTCTTACCCATAAACAAAAACAAAACACATGGGAATTTTGTTGCAGTTGTTCTTATAGCACCACCTTATATGAATTCGCCTTGCATTTGGTACATATTTTTTCAAATTTTTTTCCGTTGTTGGAAGTTTGTTATAGAAAATTTCTGCCCAAATTTCATCCAATTCGATGTGGATCGATTTCAACCATTCATTCATTTGACATGTAACTACCCATACACATCTGTTTTTATTTGAATTTTTTTAAAACAAATTTTGTGAAGTAATATATAAGGAGCAAAATATAATAAGCAACTATAATAAGAAAATCACTTTAACATTCTTATACTTTCTTTTTTTTTCAGGTGAGTAAAGCAGTTAACATATGAAACTATTGAAATGTGAAAAGAAAAATGAAAGTAGGTAAGTCTAATTATAATTGTTACGCAAAGCAGAAAAAACTTTTATGTTTGCGTCGCAAAATAAAAGCCTTGAAATAACACATTGGGTTAAATTTAATTTTATGAGGTCAAAAATAGCTGATGTTTCTTAGCTTTTTTATCAAAATTTAAAATCAAGGTGAAAAAAAACTCAAAAAATTAAGCTTTTTGATTTATACGGTCCCTGCTTACATCCCGTAGCTTGATGTTTCACCGAACTTCTACAATTTGCGATATACGTATTGATGTTGTCCCACAAAACCTAGGGTTTTACATCAACTCCGAATTAGAAAAAACTTATTTTCTCTGGCGAGGTTTTGAATCCGATATAGATACTACTGCGAAATGTACTCCGGTATCAAAATCCGAACAGATCTGATTTACAAAAACATTTTCATACAAATTTATAACTGATCAGAGTCGCGGAAAATACGTGTTTTATAACTCAAAAACTTAACTCGACACTTCCAGCGAGTAATATTTATTATTATACCAAAGACTTATACTTTTAGCAATAGTTACAACTTACCTGGTGGTATTTGCTTTATTATTGATAGCACTGCATAACAAAAATTAAAAAAAAAAAACCTGCGGTCATGATTTTGTTAATAGTTTTTATTAACATTAGTAGCAGGCTTACGAACTGTGTTATTACTTTTTTTGGATTGGCTCTAGTTCTTGAGATAAACGAAACTTAAGAAATTAATGAAAAAAAAATTATATGACCCAGTTTCAATTGTATTAATTTAATTATTACCCAATTTAGAATCATCTTCTGCAAACTGTGATGATGTAGAAATGTCAGAGACATCAGAAAATCCGATAAACAACAGTGCAAGTAAGTTTGAAGAAAGTAGTTGTACGAAACAGGGATTTTCTACAGAAGAGCTCAATGACTTGGTTCGTGACTTGAATTTGCCAAAAAAGTCGTCTGAACTTCTGGCTTCGAGGCTTAAACAAAAATCTTGTCTACAACGTGGTGTTGCTATTACAGAGAGAAAATATGAAGGTAGGAACAGCAAATGTGGTTCATGACCAACTGATAAGCCGAGAAAAAATCATTCTTTCACCACTTCACATCAAGCTTGGGCTAATGAAACAGTTCATCAAAGCCCTTGATAAGACAGGTGACTGTTTCGAATATGTGTGCAAAAAATTTCCAGTTCTTAGTATGAAAAAATTAAAAGCAGGAGTCTTCGATGGTCCTCAAATTCGTACCCTTCTAAAAGACACTGAATTCTTAAATCATATGTCACAAATTGAATCTGAAGCCTGGCTAAGCTTTGTTAATGTAGTCAAACATTTTTTGGGAAATCATAAATCACCAGACTATACAAAACTAGTTGCTGATATGGTTCTCAATTTTCGCAAACTAGGAGCTAAAATGAGCATTAAATTACATTATTTACATAGTCATTTGGACAAATTCCTGGACAACTTAGGCGATTACAGTGAGGTACAAGGTGAACGGTTCCACCAGGACATACAAATAATGGAAGAAAGATGCCAAGGTCGATGGGACGGCCACATGATGGCAGACTACTGCTGGAACTTAATACGGGATTGTCCTGAGCAACGACATCATAGGAGGTCCTAATTAATTAATTAATTAATGAAAATAATATATTTTTTTTTATTTTTGTATTATTTTTATACAGGCGCGCAATAAAAACATAATTTAAATCTATATTGGTATTTTTAATTAGGTTTTTTCGTGAAATATTTAAAATTCTTTATCTGAAAAACTAGAGCCAATTCGACAAAACTGATATTGTTTTCGTAATCAGCGCCCCCAAATTACCCTAAATCGACTTAAAAATCTCCGACCGCAAAATGTTGTTCCGCAGTGTAGCCAACGGAAGGATGCAATAGTTAATCTATTTATTTATATGTCTTTTGTCGTTGTTTTTATTACTAGCTACCACAAAATGCATCAAGTGAATAAATAGAAACTTGACATTTAGTAGCAAATGAAAAATGACGTGTGCTTTATTGTTGACTTATTAACGGTCGCACAACAGTTCGAACGGCTGTACATTTCTGAGCAACTCTATTCAGCAAGTTTTAACAAATATACTTACATACATACATACAAATATATAAGTATATGGTTAAATAATAAGCGTGATTTATCGATGTGCGACAGATAGCGCTTTAACTAATAAGTAGTAAAATTGTAAATATTGGCTTACAAAATGCTGCACATTGTCAGATTGACGGACAGCAAACATTTTTCAAGTCACTCAATAACTAAGGAGAGAGCTAAGTGTGTCATAAAGTAAGTAGATAAATACTTGGAAATAGAGTCAATATGAGAGAATAGATGAGGACACAAACGTAACAATGGCTAGTGCTCGTGGATGTAGACAAGACAAAATGTAGACATGCTGCCACTGGGATTCAACGCAATTTAACGGCTGTCTATTGAGGAGCAAAAGAAAAATTGAATTTTTCATGAACTAACTAACGAAGTGGTGCTATTCAATAGGTGCAGAACGGATATAGAAAGGACTTTTGATTTTAAGAAAATATAAAGTGGTGGTAGTCAGGTTGACTTTAATTGATATATTTTTGATGTGTAGCAGTCGGATGTACCTATTTAAATGATCGGTAGATGCGTCAAATGGCTACTCACCACCAAAGCAGATGATATGGTGAATTTTTAATGTTTAGTTTATAGCATAGAACTTTCACAAAATTTCCGAATTTCACGCATGCCTTATATGAAAAGTAAAGCGCAAGGTTGTTAGTAAAAAAATTATCATAAAGCAATGGAAATTTGTAGAAAATTGAAACTTGCACTTTATAGTTAAATGTACTATAAAATTGTATCCACGAAAAACCTTTGAAAATGCTGAGAAAACAAATTGATAATTTCAACGAAATTTTTTCCAAGTTTGCTAAATTTATTTAAAATTGCCTATTTAACGAAAATCTAGACTCCAAAAATATTTCCAATATTGTAAAAAATACTACTTAACCATTTAAGTTGTGAGCCATGCTACATTCACACCCCTATGCTAGAATCCGTCGGCGGAAAATTTTACACAAATCTTTAATTATTTCAACCATTAAACATTTAAATATATCAGCAAAATTAGTTAAAAAACTCACATTTGATCTCTAAATGCAATTTCTGGCTGAAGCAGACAAAAATTATTGCAGCAGATATGTATATGTGGAATCTATTATATTTGAATTATTTAAAGATACAAATATTTCCTTCAAAATTTCAAATTATCATGGTTTTAAATATCTTTTTTCATTTTAAATAATATTTGTTTATTTATATTTGGCAACAAAATCTAATTAAGTTTTTCGAATCTCTTGCTTTTGGTTGTCAACGCGGTGTGTAGTTACGAACGAATTACAGCACACTGCTTTTAGATTATATAACTACGAAAAATTGGATTCTTGCATAGGGGTGCCAATTTACATTTTATTTCCATATTAACTATCTTGGTAGCCTATAGAAAATTTCTGAATCTCACTGAAACGAAGATTTTTCACATTTGCATTGTTTTTGTTGAAAAATTCTTCTAGAACTTTGTCGGATGACAAATTTATTTATTTTTTTTGGGTATAATCAAAGCTGTTAGACCGTCGAGTATTTCTTGATCTGTTTCATATCGCAAGTAGGTTTTAATCATTTTCAAACATAAAATACTTGTAATGCTTCGAGAACATTTCGTAAATGTTTGCCTGAAGTTCGCTTCGCAAGAAGGTTATGTTTCGAAAAATCGATTCCTTTTGTATCGAATGCAAGCAATTCTTCGGTTATTTCCCCGTTGAAATCTTAGTTTGGAAAACACAAAATTATCTGAAACAAAGTGGAATTTTTTTTTAGTTTCCGTGAATTTTTTTTATGAATTTCAAAAAGTTGAAATGATTTGTGTACCTAAGTTCATGCATAATCCTCTTACTTATTCGCAAATCTAATGAAGGCCATTTTAGGGAAATCATAGATGGAGTCTCCGGATCCTTCCATGCTATTATTTTAGGGAAATCATAGATGGAGTCTCCAGATACTTCCATGCTATTATTTTTTCGAGCGCTCTAATTAAAAAAAAAACCCAATTTGTTGAACGATTTCATGGCTTTCATATAACGTTTAAAAAAAATATAAACCAGCACATTTTTCTTTGCCTCAAGCGCATTACATTTAGTCTTTACGATATAGTATGAGAACAGTGATTATTGCAATAGGGATTGTATGACTTTTTTCATTGCGCAAGTTGTAGAGATGAAATTGTTTTTCGGATCGCTTAAAATTTTGGCATCAAATTGATATGCATATTGAATAGAGTAAAGTGGAATTTCAAGTAGCGCACTAAATGTACATTATGGTATAAAATCCATCAGGAAACTATTGACCGAATGTTGTCGAAGGCTCAAATCTTTGAAGTTAGTAAGTTTTTTTTTAAATGCCTTAGAAAATTTCTGAATCTCACTGAAACGAAGATTTTTCACATTTGCATTGGTTTTTGTTGAAAAATTCTTCTAGAACTTTGTCGGATGACAAATTTATTTATTTTTTTGGGCATAATCAAAGCTGTTAGACCGTCGAGTATTTCTTGATCTGTTTCATATCGCAAGTAGGTTTTAATCATTTTCAAACATAAAATACTTGTAATGGGGAAATTTTGTAATTTTGATCCAGAAAGTTACTAGAGAAGTATACGCTGTAATTTACTTATTTCTAAGGCCTATACCAATGACTCTGCAAAGCAACAATGAAAAGATTAGAAAAATATGATATTGTTGGGTAGCATCTGACGCTCGTTCAATTGCTTGTTTTTTTCATATTCTTTTGAAAGGAAACGCAAAATGTAGCCGTAAACTTAATAGAAAAAATTCTGCGTGTTTTTATCAAAATTTTGCGAATTGCTGATTTCCACGTCTGAGAGCTCTTTGGTACTTTTGATGAGGTAGATCCAAAAACCATGATTTTTGCCTGACTATCAGAATATTGAGAATGTCGATCTGTTTAAAAGGAATTACAATTGAGAGTAGTCTGAAAACCTAAATTAGTACACATCTCCATCAAGCTCTCCGTTCAGCTTCGCCCCGTTCGCGAAGTCTCCTGCTCCAAATACTATCATTCTCCAATTCTTTCCTCAGTGGGATGCGAGTGCAAAGGTGTCCATTTGGACTCGGAATCGGTACGCACACATTCACGCACCGATGGTAATACTTTTACTAATTTCTTTCTACTACTATTTTCACAAATTTCGACTACTAGCAAAAATTCTCATGATAAAACAAAAAAAAAAAACGAAAAAGATGTCTTCTAAAACTCTCTCCCATATTTAACTCTTTAAAGAATCCGTACAAAAGTTTTACTTCTGGTTCGCGCTGTGAAGTTCACGCGTATATTTTTTGTAATTAGGAAACGACAGAATGAAAAGTGTCTGTTATGGAGAAACATATACATATTTGCAAATAATTTAAAGTATAAAACAAAAATAGGTTTTAATTAAAAAAAAAAAAATTGTTCAGTTCTTCCACCAACTATGCTTCATGTGAAAAAATAGTGTAGCACTCTTTTTCTAATCCCGCTGTATGGAAATTTAGACCACTGTGCGATGTTTGAAAATATTTTGCCAGTTGCTACTACTTAAAAATAGTTAAGTAAGTTCAGTATTATTCAGTACAGTTACCCCATAATAGAAACATTTTAGTTTCATATTCAAAAGCAAATTAGACTCTATGCAACAAAACAGCAGAGATGTACTTACTTATAACGAAATGCCAAAGCCGCTAGCTGGCTAAGTAGTCTTGAAAATCGTTTGAATTTCCCAAGGCTCTTGGTTTCTGTAATAATCATTTTGGGAAACAAAATATATTGCATATTTCCGTAAATAGCCATTAAATCTGGATAGCTCGCGTAAGAACTTACGCTCATTCAGTTGTCTTGCAATTTTCAGTTCCTATTGCACACTCCCATTGGAGATAAATGTTGCAGAAAGTTCAAGGGTCTACTTACTCAAGCAAACATTGTATTTACATATATTAAGTTTCTACAACACAGATTTCTACGCTGAACACACATCTGTATGTGTAGAGGAGTACCCTAGAATGTATGACCTAGCAAGCAATCTGTTGGAACAATAACGAACGACACTCTGCTTTACATGTTGGTACTGCGACGCCAGACGCTGATTGAGTTTTATGGTTTTTTTATGCGTGTGCGTATTTAGTTTAGTCGTAAATGCGCTGTGCAAAACACACTCAGCAAGCTATTTTAATGTGATATTCATGCATTCGTGGAAGTAATATTTAAATACATGCTAAATATCTATGCGCATGTAAAATAATGTACAACTGGATCAACTAAACGCTACTTGTGCCATATGCATCTCTGCTGGTATTTACATGTAAAAGTAATGACGAGTATTTAAATACTTAAGCTGGCACACCATGGCGTATAAGTAACAAAAAATGTGAGAGACAGTAAATTGCTACAGTTTTTCAAGAAACAAAACAAAAAAAAAATCAAAGCGAAAGGAAGAGAGCAGGAAAACGATGTTATTGCATTTAAATTTTTATTGCCTGCATATGCTATTTTGCACATACACATACGCATAAATGAGAATTGGCAAGCACAGTGATATTAAAATGCTACCCTGCTGCCGTTTAAGCATCGCTACCCTCCCGTCGATAGATGTGAAACGAGTCGCTAGAGTATCGTTTGCGTCAACTGCCATGGTCGTTTTCATTATTCCAGCCTAATATACGACAACAATACAGGACTACAGTAAAAGTGACAGCCTAACACACAAACCAAAAAACAAAAAACAAAAAAAAAACACGGGGAATATAAAAGAAAAGCTGAGTGTAACATGGACAGTACGCTGAAGTACGCCGGCAGCCACCACAAATCACAAACAGAGAATAATATAAGTAAAGACAGACAGTAGCAGCTGGCATCACTAACCGTCAGCAATAAAGTTATTCTCGGTATGTTTGAAAACCTCATTTCCTTCATTTTTTAAGTGCTCACATGTGAAAAAAGTGAGGCGCGTGCGTGTATTGAAAACCGGTGTCGACAATTTACTTCACTAACATGGCAGCGGTGTATTAGACGGTCCTTGAATTGCGCCAGCACACATACATGCATATGTACGTACATAGAAACGCTCGTATCCTGTAGTGGAACTTAGTAGTTCTAAACGAGCTCACTACCAGTTTGCTGAGCAAACCAAATACTTTATATTCCATCATTTCATTTTCGTGTGGCAATGCCTTATGAATTGTCAGTTGTTAGGCTATGTACCAGTTTAACTCCACTCGATGAACCACTTCGAAGCCATAACTTGAAGCTTAGCGAATAAAGCACGTGGTAGTGAGCGTCATCACAATAGTTGATTGATCAGAGTATTTTGTGACAAATATGTGGTCCTATACAGAGCTAAAAAGTTCACTTATAGTTAAAGAGATCGACGTCTAAAAAAGCTTGGAGGTCAAGGCGAGCGAGAGGGGACAAGATTGATGAATTTTTCGGTAGGAAATCTTCTAAGTTTTATTTTAAATTTCATCTTAGTTTTACACATTATCTTCTAGATTTTATTGGAAAGACATAACCAGTCGTAATAAGAAGGGCTTCATATTGGAATGAAAAAAATATCATACAGAAATCCACTAAGCTTTGTTCGGATTTATAATGTATTTTATGTGGTATTTTCGCTCTGTGTAGGTTCACTTAACGGGACGGCAGTTTTTATACCTTTAATAAATATAAAATGATATTAAAATTTTGCTCCGATGTTTGCAAGTATGAGAAAAAGAATACAAATTCTACAAAAATTATGATCAGTAGAGAAAGCTGAGTTAATGCCATGCGGCCCAGTCGGTTTGAACGCAAACTAGTCCCTTCGTTGTAGATGAATCCGATTGAAATTTTTGTGTTATCTATTAACCGTCCAAAATCGGATCAGAGATTAGATTTTGCGTTATAGCCCTTAGAGTAAGACCAGTCTTTTCACTTGTCATGAATATAAATATGTATATCCACACTGAATATCCTCAAAATCGGGAGAATTTCACTTTGCAATCGATTGCTCAGAGATGAAGTTTTGCGTTATAATTACTGTACTGTCCTGCAGCTGAGAGCAGTAAATTAGACACCCGTTTCACTTACCATGAATGTTAGGTGTAGAAAGAAAATATTCACATATGAGGTTATGTTTGAAAACTCCTTCATTTAGTCAGTTAAAAGCAGCTAAGTTATTTACTTATTAGTCGACCAAAGTGGGGTCTTTATAAGGAATAGCTTCCATAACCTTGATTAGCCAGATAAACGTTTTTTTTTTCAAAATTCCCGCATTTTATTGATTTTTTTTAATACGAAGGGAATTAATAGAATTTTATTCTTAGGTTCGCCGAAGAACCGAGAAAAGGCGGGAAATAACTACTTATTTACCTTAGAACACGTGTCATTAATTACATACACGCATATCAAGCCTGTGTTTCAAACGACAACAGGAGACTCCTATTGTAGTTAGGAGTGCGGTGTTCTGCCGGGTTTGAAGCTTCGTCCACTGTAACCTACTGGTTCTCGGCGTCAAAATTGGTGCAGCAAAGTTTACAACAAATAGAGTACCGTTAACATGGACGTCGAGGTCCTGTCTGACCTCCTTTGGCCATGTTGAAAATAAGGTCGCCGAGGATGTTGTAGGGAATAAAGTCATCCGTTCAGTGAAGAAGTAAGCAATGTCGGAGATATAACTGTTTACTCTTGGGGATGTGACATCATTTACACTGCCGATAGCCATCATCGAGCAGTCATCAGCGTACGAGGTTATTGAGGAAGCCTGCAGATATTGATATTAAATATCATCCGAGAAAGCACTCTACTCTGTGGGACCCTTGTTTAACTCCTCTCAGTTTTGAATTTGCATCTATGAAGCATGCTAACGACAGTTGAACATATACATGAATTCTCAGTCTTCACGTGAGCTGGTAGCGTTCCATGGCCAACTGTTGCGAAAGCTTTCGACAATCCCAACACTACTATGGTGGTTCTCTAACAAATACGGTTGCGGATTAGGCCGTAGTTCATCTGTGTGCTTATGACATTGAGTGCTGTAGTTGTGCTGTGCACTTTCCTGAAACCGATGCGTAGCCGAGCCAAGGTGGTACGTGAAGTATGGGAACAGCAGAGTCTCCAGTGTTTTTACCACTGGTGAAAGATGGGAGATCGGCCGATAGGAATCACCCCTATCCGCCGGTTTCCATGGTTTTTAGAGAGGTAAAATGGTCAAACTTATTGGCAAAAGCAGCCCCTTTAGTCGGATCTCTGGGATTTTACTAACCGACGTCCGCCCGTGCAAACATCTATTGGTGCACTGTCCGTGAACTCTACGATACCGTTCAGTCAGCTTTTTTAAAGTTGATTCAGGTTTGGTCATTCGCGGAGACAAAGCCGGAAGGTTTGTCAATCGAGATGACTCTGTTGTGCTTGTTGCTGAACGGGTTGATGGCTGGTGGTGTTGCCCAGATCTCTGCCAGTAAGAGCAACGTGCAATTCACGAGTGGTGTAAAGATAAGAATACTCCCGAAAATGGCACCATTCTTGGCATAAATTACACCTGACTGATGTCGCGTTCCGATATATTCTGACAAACCGTGGGACACCGTGGGGACGGTGTGGGGCACCACGAACTGCTGATTAGCCGCCGTACAGAGATTGGAGCGTAATATGGTGAGGATGATGGAGGGGGCAAGTGCGCGGATTGATGTGAGCTTCTTTGGAGCGTTGAGTAGCGTTGACGCTGAGAAATGCTAGCAAACGGGGCCACAAACCTTTGCTGAACACAACACAATAACACTTCTGAACCAGATCAAGAGGCATCTTTTTGAACTCATATCCGTGATCCGAACATACGCGGCACAACCACCGAAAACTATATAAATAGGCCATCAACAGCATTTACCGACAGATAATCACAACCTGTTCCGAATCTCACTCCGTGGATGCTCCATTGGAGTCAAATCATCATCCATAGCGAACGAAAAGTTTCAGCTGCCTCAGAGTACTATGACCCAACTACGATCTCGATACTGTATTAAATTTAACTCCTGCTTTCCCTAAATAAACCCTAAGAAATGTGCAGACTCGTAGTATGACGCCAATCATCTATTCACATCTCCCTTAAGCCGACTTATCCTTTCCTTGCTGTTAATTAATTAGCTTGGTTGTATACGAAATATATTGCATCATTTTTATAAATTTTGAAATAATTGCACATTTTCCTTACATATTACGTTTGCATCTTGGCTTTCGAATTTTAACTTTGACATACATTATATCACTTTCGAACCGCTATAACTACTTCCAATAAATACCAGTTCATAAACTAGTTTAGTTGCTTATTACTTTTGCTGTTCTCTGCAGGGCATCTACTCTCAAAGTAGGCTTAGTTGCGTTAATTGTTTTTCTGCTGTAGCAATTTAAGTCGACTGTTGTTGTTGTTGTTGTTGTTACTACCGTGCTCGCTCTGCTTACTGCTGTTTCGCATTCAGTTTGCTCATGCGAGCGTATAATTTAATAAAAGTCTATACACGTACGTGCGCGCGTGTGTGTGTGTGTGTGCCACTCGCAATATACTGGTGTATCAAATTGTAAGCCCCACACACATACACACACAGCAACATACACAAATTTAAGACTTCTAAAATCTCATATCATTTCTTTTAACAATTTCTTTAATTGACTCATAAAGGAAGGCACGCGGAAGTTTTATCCTTAGTTGCATCTCCTTAGCACGAGTATATTAGGTGGCATCACTTTATAATTTTATTTTTATTTTCTAACTTTTTGTTTTATGTCTATGGTAGTAAATCTTGAACACAGAGATGAAAATAAAGTTAAGATTCTTGACTTATATTGCAGATAAAAATAAATTAACTGAATTGCTAACATAAAATGGAATTACTTCTTTTTAATTTATGAGGTGTAATGTGAGTCAAAAATGTCAAGTAAAAATATTATGATGCTCAATAACATTTACCTGATTAGCAGTTTGAGTCTAAATTTTGTAATAGTGCGTCA
The DNA here is from genome assembly GCA_951828415.1 of Anomoia purmunda. Classification (NCBI taxonomy): domain Eukaryota; kingdom Metazoa; phylum Arthropoda; class Insecta; order Diptera; family Tephritidae; genus Anomoia; species Anomoia purmunda. The sequence goes on along the minus strand of OX639996.1, from coordinate 24,022,556 downwards.
GACTAATCTACATAATTTTTGATATACTTTGGCTAAGATATTGAACCCAACTTCATTTAAAAAATGGGTACTTTGAAGGAAAAATGCAAGAAACATTTCAAACTAAGCTCCCCTAAATCTCTCTAGCTTCAATCCGTTTTGGAAATATTTTCGAAATTAAGCTCTCTTGGACTTATTTCGATCAACACTAATATAAACGCTTTTAAGTTAATTCATTAACAAAATTTAATTAACTCTTTTTAAATAGGCAATCTTCTTGAAACATATATTCGAAATCAATCTTTCTTAATCTTTTGTTTGAAATCCATATTTCGAAATTTGATTAATTTATTAATATAATTCAATTTAACTTTTAAGATATGTAGGTGGGATATATTTTTTTTTAAATATGTTATATAATAGCCTATTGTGGGACTCCAAATTGGATGCGGTAGGTGGCAGCGCAAGCGAAAATAAGCAAAGAACTAGTTATTTTCAAATTATTTCTCTTGTTGTGTGCCACAGCGGTACTACGTTAATATCAAAAACACATAAAAGAAGTTTAAAAGAATTAAAAACGCAATAATTTTAGGTGTTACGTTTAGATTTGATGGGTTTCAAATACCTCAAATATTTTCTGATTTCAGTTTTAAATCTAAAAGTTTAAAACCAAATTCACCTGGTTCTTTCTTTCAAGTAACCGAAAAGTTTAGATTTTAAACCAAGTTGGATTTGATTAAGACTCGTATTACTAACTATGTAGCTTAGTGGTTTTGTAAAATATTCAAACTTTGACTAAATGAAAGTAACAACTTAACACCAATAACAGTTCAAAAATAGTTTCACACAATATTTAATTATATACGTATAGCTTAGCGAAGACTTGCAATATTTGCTAATCAAAAATATTTAATTCGACCTCTGTCATCCTCTGGCTTCAGTATAGAAATTAGGTTTCGCATGATGAAGGACCCCCTGACTATTCTTCGCAAACGTCATCAAATTTTGCTACCCTGACTATTTTATTACAAGGCCCCATGCTTTTTCTCAAATCTTCCTCACAAACAGGTGCAGACGGGTTGTCTCCTATTTTAATTCAGGCCTAACGTCAGGAATTCCTCTTTATTAACCCTTAAGTATTACGTCTTCTTTAAAAAGCAAAAATAAAAATAAAGTTCGAAATTTTAGACTCCGTTCGAAACATTCAAGTATCTCAAGAGTTTTCGAATGCACCAAGAACAAGATTTACTTGGCAGTTAAATCGAGTGGATATGGATTCATGGTGAAAATAATACAAAAGCACTGCTAACTCTTACCTAAATATTTTGACAGAATTTCTACGTTACAACAGATTTGGTTTACGAAATCGGGTGTACTCTTTCCAACGGGTTTAACAATATTAGTGTGTATTCTTTCTATCATGTAAAACAACGTGTTTTCTCTCAGTTCTGGCGTAACGGCACAACCAAGTTACTCTCCTATATTTCAGATCTATCAGCGCAATCTTATTTTCTATCATTCCTGGTATGGCTTAGTCTCTGGTGGCTCGATCTTCTCTATTCTACTATTATTTGGTCGTTATATAATTGAACAAAGTAATGAATACCGATAGCTTTGTCAGAATGAGCTGATAACTAACAACTTCAACTTTGTTTACTTTTACTTGAGACATGCAATCGCCCCAGGGATGCCGTAATCTTGAATTCTATCATTCTTGAGTCCAAATTCTGCTTATGTAAAATATATCGATAATCCGAACACCAGACAAAGCGAGAATGCCAGTTATCCCCACCAAACTATATACCACATAATAAATTAATTTCCTGGAATTGCTTGAAGGTTCGCATATCATATCCTTTAAGCCATTGGCTGGTTCTACAAGTTTCGTAAAATTACTGCTTCTCAGAATAGAGCGAACTGTTGAAAAAATACTTTAGATTTAGTTTTTATTCTTTCGAGATATGCTATAAAATTACTAGAAGATTGTCACGTGGCTGGGCAGTTGACCAAATTACAGCGATCTTGCAAAGGCAACCCTGTTGGGCTCTTTAATGAAGCATGCGAGTTATTTAGTGCTGTTTAAGAACGGAAAGTAGTTGTGCTGACAAAATTTTCCTTATGTAGCACTGCATGAAGTGACGTAACTTGATCTTTAAACTGACAAAAGGATGTTCAGAGGGATATAGGTTTGTTTTACAGGTGGTTAAAATTGTATAGTAGAATTTAACGAGAAATTTTGTTGTAATATATTTTAACCCTTTAACTTCTTTAACTTTAACTTTTAAATGGGAATTTTTGACCCTTTCTCAAAAAAACTTGACTGAAAGCTCATTGTAAAAGGCATTCGGAGTGCTATGAAAATTTCAAGCAATTTTACAAATGGTCGCCGAAGATGAAATGTCGTATCTGTTAAGATCAGGGAATAAGAAAGTTTAGTTCTAGCTAATATTAACACATTTGTCATAGTTATATTGCGAACACTAACACTCAGAATATGAGCATTGGAGCTTATCGATTTTTATTATCGCGTCGTATTTCCGATCTTTGGCGAGTATTTTTTCGGCTGCGATCGAATGCTAGACGATAGGTGTACTGACTGAAAATCCCACTTTTATTATTATTTTTATTATTAATAGGAAAAATATGAGTTTAAAAAAAAATCTGCGAAAAATGAAAATTTCAAAGTATTCCGAAAATTTAGTTCTTAACTTACTTCGATTGCAAATTTAATTCTCAACGAAATACTAATAGTTTCATTACTTTAGTATAAGAACCTTTACGATCAAACTTTACAAATCGATACGCTCTAATGATCTTAGGTGTAAGTTTTCGCAATGCATCTATAGTTGTGTTTCTTATTCTCCAGTAAAAAATTACGACGAAATGAAAGAAACATGTAAGAAAGTACGAAAACACAAAAGCAGCAAGAAGTTACAAGTTTTTAGTAAAGCTGATTTTTGTTTGGTGCGAAGTTCAGTAAATGCGAGCTTAGAATAAAGAAATAGCTCCATAATTCATAACTTAAGTCTCATAATTGTAAATGACAGCCACTGCGGCTGAAGATGCAGGATTATCCCTGCCAGCCCACATATTCTGGGTGCCTTATTGATATAGGTATGCGCACAATAAACTTCATAAACTTATATACTTAAATTTTTGTACTTACTTTTTATATTTTTGACCTTTTCAATGAAAATAGTTAACAATTTTAATAGATGTTTTGTACTTGTGATCAACTGAATACTTTCAATAGGCCCGTTTATTTGTAACAGACTTGCAAAAGAACACTAGGAATGATAACGAATTACATGTAAAGCAACAACACTAAACCGAAAAAATATGCGATTAGTATTGGAAAGGAGAAAACTGCGCTATTGTGAATGAGCCCAAAGAAAATGCAAGTTGAATTTCACTTTAAGACCTGTAGTGCGATTCACTAACTTTAAACGGTGCGACAATTGTTATTTTTGACGCCAATATTTGCCGTTTGCACTAACGATTGTGCGATTCACTAACTTATTCTTAACGACACTTAACAGCTGTTTCGTTGTATTTATTCAAAGTGATAAAGAGTGGCACCTCTGTCAAACTAAATGTCAAAATAAGCGAAAACACAAAGAGGAATAAAGAAAAAACAAACGAATGCCTGCTGCCAAATATAAATTTCAACGTTTTTATTATATTTCATTAAAGTGAAATAGATATTAGTTTGTTTCAAACTACAAACACTTAAAATTCTTTATATATATTGCAATGTTCCATTGTAGCAGAATTCCGGACTCTTCTCTGAGTGTTTTGTTTGAATAGTAATCAACTCGACTCCAAGGAATATGCGGACTCAACTACAAATATGCCATGGTTATCCTTTTCAAACTTCGCGTTGTGCTCCAGCGTTCTACTTGGGTCATAGGAAACCTCACTTTCTGGTGAAACAACGAATAATTGATTGCATCCGTTAACCGATGAATGCCGGCTTACGGATAACTAGCTCATGGACATTCCCCTTTGCTCGCCTACGGGTCATTGATAGCATTGATCCAGTTGCAAAGAATCTCAAAGCCACTAGAACCTACCAATATAAAAGTAAACTTTAAAATTGCCTACAGGGTTAAAGATTACACGAGCTACCTGTTTCTCAGTCGATTTTTCTGTTACTCTGGAGCCTCTTGTTTGGTTGTTAAGCAGAGAAATTGGCTATTCAGCCAAGTTTGGAGTTAACCGATACAGCTTCTGAAATTCTGTTGAAAGGGATTATCCACATCCCGGAGTAAACGTCGATCCTTCGTCACCTCGGTATAGTAAATCATAAGCCGAATATTCAAACTACATTATTTAGTGTTCCTTTTTTAAATACAAGAACAAAAATCACCGAATTTCAAATTTTTTTTTATTTGAGTTGAAATAGCGAATTTTTCTTTTCTCGATTGAATTAACAACATCAAATTTGTTTTCGTTTAGTTTTCGGTCATCGAGTAGCTAACGACAACAGCAGATTCGGCGAATGAGAAAATCGTTAAAAATGGTTGCTGAATAGCAGGGTGGTTAAAGTTTTGGTTAAGTTGAGTTAACCAAACGAATATCTTTAAAATAAGTTAGTGAATCGCACTACTGATCCGTTTATATTAGCATAGTACTTTGAAATACATAACTACGTCAACATAAAATTTGTTTGGACAACTATTTTCCGCTCTTGAATAGCACTGAACAAATCACATCTTTCACGTCAGATTCGAACAGGGTTGCTTTTGCAACTAAAATAAATTTAATCCGAGTTGCAGCCTACTTTTGGAAGTCAGGTACGAAGAAATGGGCTTAATATAGAAGTCTGATGACAGAAATTTAATTTGAAGTTATTTTATATGTGATATTTTAATAACTTATGTAATTTCAGTTTCGGCGAAAATGCAGCAAATTTAACCCCCGCGGACAAAGTTTTAGTCTGTCTTTGGCAGAGTTTTTCAAGGAGGTATTTTCGTTCATATTTTTTTTAAATTGTTGGATAGTGTACGCAATCGACCGGCCGCAGGCAATCACAGTCGATCGGCATATTTTATATTACTTATTTGCTACTCGTTCAGGCATACAATTAGTTGTTTGCTATGACTTTTTAAGCTTCATTAAAGATTATACTCTGTGCTCTACTCAATGCATCCGTAAAGCATATCCCCTCATCCGATTAATAGCGGTAAAACCACCGAATGCTCAGCAAATATCCCCACAGACAATATAAGCAAGCACCTGGAGTACATGAATAAATAAATGAACAAGAGAGAGAAAACAATGAAATGGCCACAAAGAATGGAAATAATAACAATCTGTGCAAATAAAACTATAACCAAGGATAACATTGAAAGCAATTGAAACACGGCTGTGGCTTTAGCCAATTGGCACTGGGGAATCTTCTTTATCTCCGGCATTGTCCTTTCCAACCACTACACATTGTGGCTTTCTTTGATTCCATGTACCATTTTCTTCCTGTTGCTCTTAAGCACTTAAGATAAAAAGCAACTGTGCACTTTTTCATGGCACGGCAACAGGCAGTGGAGAGATAAATGCTTCTCATGTTCGCATGTAGTATATATAAATGTTTTTGTTTATGTATGTGTATATTTTAGTACGCAGAGTTCACTTGTAGTGAGGTCGTTTTATTATTAATTCAGTGCCGCAAAATGTTTGGATTTAAATTTGTTTTTTACTGTCACATTTCGGCAGCACAACTTTGCTCTGCAGCGAAGCGTAAAGATAAAACTTTCAGGAACACAAAAAGCTATGCGCATCTTTGCTACCCCGCTTGACAAACTTACAAATGCATATTCTTATATAGTTACAAACGTAGTCACATTTAAAGTCCTTGGCAGTTAATAAATCCAGAGCTTGCTTTGTTGCACCAATTAACGCAACTACCGACTAGTCTCATACAATGATATTTCAACTTAATTACAAAGTCCTGACAGCATAGCAAGGAAAATTACAAAAGATAAAAATCAGAGGGCTGCAATGGGCATTTGTTTGAATTTGAATTTTCTCATAGAAATCTGATCTTAATTTTTGCGTGGTTTTCTACTTTGCCATACCCGACTTTGTGTCCATCCATTAACTGTCCTTCGACGACTAGTAAAGTCGAGCAATTGGGCGCATGCCCACGAAAGTAATAGCCACTACATGCTTGAAATTAGCTTGGAATATAATCGGCAAAATCATCAACGGAAAATTCGAACGTTAGGGCACTTTTATTCCGCTGTGACTGCTTGACACTAATATTGCATTTTGTTGATATTTAACATTTCGTATTTTAGTTTTGAAAACTTTTTCCCTTCGCCATTGAACTAAATAGCGCATCAATTGTCTGGAGCAGGTTTTCATCTACTACGAACCCAGGATTTAAGCTCATCTTGAAGTAATCGCATAATCGTATAGTCCCATAATTTTGGGGAACAACCACAATCGGTGTTACCTTAGATAACAAACCCTCCTCCAATTGATTTTCAAATCTCTGTTCTATGTACTTACGGTAGACCCCAAAACTAAATGGTAAGGTTGGTAGCACGGTGTACTGAGTACAGAAGGTGACGCCTTTAAAGTTACCGCAATTTTGGTTTTGCCGAGTTTGACAATTCTCAACTTCAACTAGGCATAGCCCTTCACGGATTAGGAAAAAGAGCCACATTTGTTTTAGTATTTTGCAGATATATTCATTAAATCTCTGCCTAAAAATCCATATTTTTACAATATTTAAAACACGTTTTTCATTGAAATATTGGAAGTTATTCAATTTTCTCTCTCCCGAATTCTTGTTTATTAAAGGCGAGATCTGTCACTTCGCCGCGGGTAGGGCAATATTTTGTATCCTATCATTCTTGGCTTGGTAATGGGTTTCACTCCAGTGTAGGCCATCTCATAAACTTAAGAGTGGCATATTGTGTTCATATTGACATTAAAATGCTTTATAGGATTTGGTAATCGAGGAGAGATGGCGAGGATACCAAAATATAGCCTGCAATGGAAGCCAATCTGCACTAAAGGCCATGAAATGGCTCTGTTGCGAAATAGATGAACTGGCTAACTGTGGGTGTACAAATTATAGCAACAAGCAGAGCAGTGACTGCCAGGTACATAAGAGATATCATGAATAGGACGCAACTAAGTGACATAGAAAGAAAGAATGGCGAGCCCTGATGGGGGTACAATCTATTCGGGGCAGCACATGATCACCATAGATGCCATCGATTATCCGATGCTTACATCTTGCCTGGAGGTTAAGAATAGCGCCATTTCTTGAGTATATTCCTGTCCTACCTATGGCTCATTCTCTATTCCTCGACATGCTTTCTGCTTCATTAAATAGTGCGGAAGACTTGTGGAGAAGAAATAAAGTCCCCACCTTTTACGCCATAATTTTCTCCTTTATACTTCACACGCCTTAAGTGCTCGAGTACTTGAAAACACGATTAAAAAAAATCTTCTTGATTGGAAATTGAAATATTTAGAAAATATTCGGGTGTGAAGTTTGTAGCACATTCAATTAAAATTTTAGTTTTATATGGAAGAAAGCAGGTTACACTATTAAATCATCGTGAATTTTTAGCCACTTGGAATTTGCACAAGACTGCAACCCGAAATATTTGAAAACATTCTGATTAAAAAAAAAATACATTTTTATAAAAAAAAATAGTGTGTGAAATTACATTGCCACGTTGTTATTTTTGTTGTGAGTGAGGCATATGTGTATAAAATTGACGAAAATGCGTTTAATTTATTTAGCTAGAGACAATATCGAGATATAGGAAAAACAAGTGCTTTCTAGGGATTTTCGCTTTGTGGCGTCGGCCAAACGATTTTTTTTATACTTGATCGCCGATGTCGATTTCAAACAATGTCATGAGGCTATTTACGGCTGTACTGCTCATTATTTCCTTTCTTTCTTTTCAATGCCTCTCACTTTGAACACCTCCTGTCCACTACTTTTTCTTATGTTATTAGATTTATCCGTTTTTTGCGGCATCTGCTTCATATATTTCTAACGGCATTGCAAACCTCTTGACCCAACGACGTCACACAATAATTTTGTATTAAAAAAAAAACCTCCTTGCATACTTAATTTTGTAAGTACATTACAAATAAAGAATACTTTTTCGATTGCCTACGAAAATCAACAGACCAAAATGTCAAAAGGGTAAATAAATCGTATTTAGTACATTTCAAATTCCTCAACATTGTCAATAGTCCATTGGATATTGTTGCGCAGCGTTGGCTAGGTTGTTCGATAGCAGAGTATTGCGTATACGCCACATCTGCTCTGAGAATACAAAAAAACAAAATGTTCGTAAGTGGCAGCTACCGAAAGCAACGTCTTTGAGAAACAACCAAGTAAACTCTAAAACGATTGAATTTTTTTCAACAAGTCTACCAAAAAGTTTGAGGCAAATCACAAAAATTGCCATAACAAAAACTTAGGTAATAAAAAACCCCCAACCGCTTAATGTTTTTCACGCCCATTCAGCGCACTTTTCTTTTGTAATTTATTTGAAAAGGCCTACTCCAATACGAGTTACATTCACAGCAACCTATTTCTTTATTTTTATTGACTTTCCACGTGATGAAAGCATACGCATAATAACAGCTTAGTAGTTCTCTCTCTCTCACTCTCCGATTCGCGGCGAATAATAGATTTTACGCTACAAAGCACGAAAGGGCCTCTAGCGCTGTGCGAGCCGTAAATACATTCATATAAAATACATGTTGGTATGTGTGTGTTAGTAAATGTTAACTTGTTTTGTTGAACGGTTGGCGGTAGAGTTCTTTTTATGTTTTATTTTTCAATTGTTTTTTTTTTTGCGAAACGTAGTATAGTAAAATAAAATATTGTCGAAGACCGTTAAATTGAATGTCATTGTGACCATTGCCACTCCTTTTGCTCTAACCGAAAAGTATAAAATGGCACATTGCCTTCAATCTGTCAATACCATCATTGTGGTTCTTGCAATCAACATAGCTTTGTTTGCATGTTGACAAAGGTCGGCAAAGAAAATAATCGCTGTGTAATATTTATTTACATTAGGGATATGGTTATTTCATGTTTTGACTTATGCGGTAAATATAAATGTGAGAAAAAAAAATTTGTAATATACATATATTCGACTTAATATTGATCTTAACATCTGGTGCTGAGTTTGGGCTAATTTAAGCTTTAACTTTGGTAAAAAAAAATTGAGGCAGGTTTAACTTTTTAAAATGGTTTTTAAATTTTTCTACAAGTTCAAATTAGTGCACATAAATTACAAGTTACATATGAGAACTTATTATACCTAAGTGCGCAGGTACCCAGGGAATTATAACTACAGTTCACCTAACAGTTGTTTGTAACATCCTAAAGTCTTAGAACTAAAAGCGAAATTAATTAAGCCATGCCTGTCGGTCCGTCCGTCCATGCATCGGATAACTCGTGTAAATATTAAGCTATATCAACGAAACTTGGTATACACATTGCCCTGAACCTAAGGTAGGTTGGTATTGCAGATAGGCGAAATCGGATAATAACGACATCCACATAACGGTGTTTTGTGAAAACTGAAACAAAGCAATCAGGCATGTTCTGCAATTCACTTTCACTCGGAAATTTTCACTTCGCACTACAGTTTCAGATAGGCACAAAGCGCGAATTCACTCGGAAGTGAATTTCAGAACATGCCCGATTATCTCGGTAACCAATGAAGCTATTTTGCTCAAGTTTTACACATAGCATTTTGTGGGAAAAAGGAATACGCGTGTATATTTTTTCGAAAATGGGCCCGACCGCCCACTTTATAAGAAAAACTTATCTCTCCGAAACTAATTGATTAAATTCTACACTCTGAGTTATAAACCAATACTCGAAATTTCGAACAAAAACCATGCCCACTTTTCATATAACGGTAATTTACCAAAATCTTAGAAAACGTGATATTTAAGTTAGAATTAAAGACAATTCTCTCAAATTTAAGATGAAGGATGGAGCTACACTAGCAAATAGACTGAACTCAAAAATGTAGAAATGGCCGTGGCACCGCCCACTTTAGAACAAATAACTATATTTCCGAAACCATGCTACCAAACTCTTCCAAATTTAAGACACATCACACATTGTAAAAATTGGACAACATCGGAATCAAACTACGCCCACCTCTCATATAACGGTAATTTTCAAAAATCAAAACAACGCTATATTTAAGTAACTATTATGGAAATTAGCTCAAATTTAATATTTAGAATGAGGTTGCATACGCAAATAAGAAATTTTGATAATAGGTGTGGCACCGCCCACCTTCGAGCAAGTAGGTATACCTCAAAAACAATGCCACCAAACTCCACCAAATTTGGGTACACATTGCATTTCAAGTCAATAAGCTAAATTTCGAAAATAAAAAAATACGATAAAATAGTAAAATAAAAATAAATAAAATGAAGACTAAGGCCCCGCTCACTTTTCATAAAACGGTAATTTACAACAAATGAAAATATACTATAAGATTTTTCTATATCATGTCGCGAATTCTTTACAATTTGGTATAAATAATTTAATTTGGGAGATAAATAATTAAAAAATCAAAATTTGGAAAATGATTGTGGTATGTTAAAATGTTACTAATTTCCTTTTGTTTTTATTTACCGTCCGTGTCACCGTCCGTGTCACCGTCCGCTTTTCCAAATTTATATATACCCTAAGTGGGTCCGGAGACCGCATACACCGACTATAAAAATTTTATAAAGGTCGGTTGACTCAAATCTTTATAAATTTTTATATATAAGATTGACTTTTCTAGCGCTGGGTATTTAAAGTTCAGTTACATGCGAACGTAGACTCTTCCTTACTTTTTTTTATAGACTTATAAGAGAGGTTTTAAAAAATTTGCAATATTTACATTAATTCATAAGCAAAAGCAAATTTAATTAAACTTGACCTATTTTCAGAATTTGAAAGAGATAATTATTCTGCTATTTTGGATGCTGAATTGTGAGTTTAGTAAATATCCTTAGTCAAATTATTTTTTAAAATGAAGTTCCAATTAAATTTTTCAGATATGAGTGTGTTTGAATACATCGCGCTTGAGAACCACATTAAATTTTTTTTTAATATATCTTAATTAAAAATGTAAAATTTTTGAAGTTTTGTTTTAGCTTAGTAGAATTTTTTTTCATTAGAAGTTATTAGAAAAATCAACAACAGCCATAGCGGTAGAAGTTTTAGTCTGCTCATCAGACTTCTTCCTACTAGACTTCCGCAAGTGCCGAACCCACGATTTTCACGGCTCGCAAAACAAACACCCTACCACCTGTACAAAGCTAAGGCGAATAAACTGTTGTTAATTTGTTTCGATTTATTTTAAATTTTGTATATATCATTTGAAAAAATATCTAAACTTCAGTTGTGTTTATTTTTTGCTGCACTTAAATCGTAAAGCAAATCGTAAAAACATATTTTGCATGCGTTCATTGCTCTAATCTAAATTTATTGTCGAAACGTGCATTCAACTTCTAATATTTGTCGAAAAATCTGTGTGCTGCATATTGAATGAGATGCATTTGGAAATATTGGTTGCCAGACGTAGATTGCATATAATTTGTATAATATGTCTGCTGCATATTTTATATAAGTATATTGATTATGATTGTTAGAATGTAGTTGAGCAAGAAATAATATGCATGCGTTATTTTGAACTTTCCGTTCACGTTTTTGCCAAAACATCGCACCAACGTGAAATGTTGCAACATAACATGGCGGTATATTTAATAGTCCACGATAATAATAAGTGTAAAAATGATTTGGCTGGAGGAGATGATAGCTTTGCATATTAATCGGTTCAAGAGAAGATGTTTTTCTAATACAATATGAAATAAATAGTTAATTTCTGGTCTCCTCTTCTTTTCAAGGTTTTAGATTTAGTTTTTTAATGAGCTAATACAAAATCTATTCAATGAAAACCTATCTTACATATGCTAAGAAAACTCTGTGTACCCTTAAGAGGCCCTCCTCGGAGCTGAGGTCCTAGAGAGTTTGGGAAGAGAATATAGAAAATTATTAAAGATATTTGAACTTTAGGCTCGGGTCTAGTAAGGACTAGACTAAGTATCGAGAGTTACCGGTTTGTTAGCCAAAAAACTTCTTTGATCGGTTACCGCATCTATCGGCCAGACAACCAGCCGGTTTTTTTGAGCGATTTGAAGAGAAGTGACCTTCGTTCGTTTTTCTCTGGTACACAATCGAAGTTTCCAATACTAGTTAGAGACCATCAATACCTGATTTAAGACTGAAACCGGTGCTATTTAACCCATTTGTAGCCCAATATTTACCAAATTCCTTATAATATCTGTGAGACGTTTAAATGTCTGCTGCTTAACTTTCGATGCCTTCTGCAGATTTCAACAGATCCTTTTTCAGACCCTGTATAATATTATAATATTAATTGATAGAGTTAGTAAGCTATTTAAAGTTAAGCCCAGATTTTTTGAAATCTTTAATTAGATTTTGAATATACTTAGTCCTCTCAAAATTAATTTCAGGTAATATTTTGAATTTATTCTAATTCAGTTACCTTCTCTTCAATGGTAGGTATAGGTAGCTTTTTACCTTCCTCTCAGCGAAAAAAACCCAGTTTCCATATTTTATATAATTGCATATAATTTTATAAAATTTTACTTTTCAAACAGTTGGCAGCCCTCTCCAAAATATAAGCAAGCACTTTCTCCTCACCGGCACGAACCGTTTGACACCTATATTTTAATATTTTATATAACTCACGATAATTTAATTAAATTCTACTTTGTATACAGGTGGCAACCCTCATAAAAGTTAGCTATGTATGAACGTTCTCTCCGAGACGAACCGCTTTACACACACGTTGTATCATTTCATACAACTCATATAAATATATGACTGAATATTTTAATTACATCTGACTTCAAACAGATGGCAACCCTCTCCCAAGCTTAAATTATACTTTACTATATAATATACTCATCCTACGAAATATACATACAAAATATCGAGTTCGACCACAAACACCATGGCACGAGATTTTTATATATGATAATTGTTTAAAAACGTCTTGAAGTTAAAATGTTTGTTTCGAAATGCATTTACAACTAGAAACTTTTAAATGAAACAGTACTTGTCTAAATAGCTACTTCATTTTTGCTCTGCGCGTAACTATTTTTTAAAGAAAAAAATTTTATTCTTAAAATATTGAATACCCTTAAATAAGAAAGTTTTTACGACTTCGCGCTAGTGTTAAGCGCAAACACGTCATATCTTAGATAAAACGTAGTAAAAATGTAAAACTAAAATATACAAACGTACATACATACGTACATACATAATGTGCTCGCACATTAGAAGTATATGCCACTTGCAGACATCGACCGGCATTGTGCAACCTAATAAGGAGCACATGTGGAGCAATGTGATTTGTGGCAAATTAAGCTGACATCAATGCTGCACCACCATCATAAATGCCACACATACGCTAACTGTCGCACTACGGCTGATTGCTTGCAATCTAAGCAGTGGCAGAATGGCAAGAATATGCGGAAGCAGCGAGAATGGTGATGTGATTGCCACAGCCAGTGGCCGCCACATTTACGCCAACCAGCCAGCCAGCCAGCCAGCCAGCCAGCCAGTCAGCCAGTCAAGTCAAGTTGTAAAGTTTCAGTGATTCGAAGAGAATTTTACGACTCAACCAAAGTTGTAGTTTTTATGACAGCAACGTGCACGTGACAAACGGCAGCATGTAAACGAGAAGTCGTGTCACTGTCATATACACGCACGTACACATACACACACATTAATCCATGTAGGGCTCCCACAATTTGACATAAATTACGAACGCCCACTCGCCCACTTTCCTCTTGTGGCGGGGTTCAATTGGCGGCGGCAGTATGGCTGAGAGTACATACATAGTTGAATTGCATGCAGAAGGCATCATTCTCGCACAGGAATGTGTGAATTTTATTCTTTATAGCAAGAATGTGTCACACGATGCATGTCACAAATGGGGAAGACACCATAAAATATTTTAAGAAGCGGTTGAACAAAACTCTGGTATGCCATGCAAAGACAAAATGCAACGAACAGTAAAAAAACGAACAGTTAAACTGAGATAACGTTGGGCAAATTTAGCGCAGAAGATGTCGGGGATGTATCAGTGTTGTCTTAGCAGTGAGGAGAATGTGACGGATCTTACGGGCCTCGAAAGTCTGAGAAGCGTTATGAGTGAAAATACGTACAAAAATTTATGGGTTTATATATATAAAATTGCATTTATTGCATATTGCAGTGTGCGAGAGTGTATTGTTTCTTTTTTTCCGGGGAAAGTAATATTAAAAATTATAAAAATGTTTTTTCTAGTAGCGGTCGCCCCTCGGCAAGCAATGGCAATCCGCTGAGTGTAATTCTGCTATCATAAAAATCATTTGCCGTTCGGAGATGGCATAGGTAAAACTGCAGGACCCTAAATTTTCATGAAGACGCATACCACAAATTGTACTCGTATTAGAAGTTCGGCCTAACATCAAGCTATGACGTAAGCGCCAAATTATTATTATATTATTATTATTTGGAGGAAATGTAACATAATTTTAGAGCCATAGCATATGGCGCAATGATTTTATATTCAAATTAAAAGTTCTAAACCAGTGTGTTCCAAAATGCATTTTGCCTATACCCAGGGTATAAACAAAACACGTATACTCTTCTGTTAGCTTGAGAAAAAACGAAAGCAACACGAAACTACTCGTATAGCTATAAATAGCTTGGCACGGCAACAGCGTGTGGCGAAGCTAATCATTTTATGCACTGCCAGAAAACTCTTGTGAGACTTGTAAAAATGTTTAACATTGAATGGGAGAATCCCATTGCCTCATTTGTAATAAAATAATTGCACATGTGACATGTTATTCATTTCTTTTTGTGCGACTTCACAGAACTTTTAAATAAAATAAACCGCTCGCTCCAAGGAAAAAAATAAAAAATATTCGATTTGTTATCTTCAATAGACCAATTTTAATAGACCAGATTAAGAAAAATGATTCAACAAATATGCCATGCACAACAGCTATTATTCAGGAATTTTCCAATCAAAACAAATTAGAAACATATAGCAGATATAGCTCACCGAGTTTTAAAAAATTATGAAAATAGATTAAGTGATTTTAATATCATTCGAAATGTAATAGAGCTTCACAATAAATAATCCGTTATGTTGCACCCTCCATAACCAAGACCCTGAGATTCAAGAAGAATTACCTACTTAAGATGCGGAGTGATTTATCATTGCCTATTGAATTAGGAATCAATTTATGGAAAAAAATAGATGAAAAATTATATTTTAATATAAAAACACAAATTTTAAAATTATATTCCATGTTTGGATCCACATATAGGTGTGAAGTTTCATTTTCAACACTTAAATTGGTCCAAAATAAGTATAGAAACAATCTTTCGGATCAAGATATAGCTGACCTAATTCGAATTAAGGAGTATAATTCTGAGATTAATGTGGACAAAGTAATGGAAAACTCACTGATCAACATTTGTACAAATTGCACCTAAATCATTTTCATCAATATTATGAGAAAAAAAATTGCTCATTATTTATTCAGTGTACTTTTGTGCCAACACAGTTTTCAGAAACGATTTACACACACAAGTGAAAGCTACATACTATTGCATTGGAACACACTGTTCTAAACCATCATGGAAAATATCTTCTGAAATATCGCTGAAATTAAAATTAAAACAATGAGCAATTCCGCAAACCCCAACAGCGAACCTGGAGAGTTCCACACAAACATGAGTTGCAATAAGTCAACTACATGCGTTACATGTGGTAATAAAACGTAAAGACGTAATAACGAAGACGAAGGAAATAACACTATAAATATTAGCAAGGAATTACGAAATAATTAGAATAAAGCATGACTTTGAAGATGCCACATCGCAGAAGCCGGTTCAAACCAAATGTGACAAAAGATGCCGGAAAACTGCTTCCAAAACTTTCACTCGAAAGAGATAACCAAAAACCAGTAAATAATCTCTAGCATTCTCAGTTAAATTATTTGTTGGAGGGTTAAACAATTTTTAAATCCATAAGTTCTTAGTTAAATATCATGTTTAAACTTATGCAATTAAATTTCATGAGCAATACTTTTGTGTTATTTTTTAACTCATTAACGCCATCCCGATAGGAACATAATACAATATTTAGAAAACTCTAAAAAGCAAAATGTAGGTAAACAAAATAGTAGAAAAGCAAGGATTTCAATTTCAGTTAGGAAATAATTTTTCGGTAAGAAAAAGAAGCTGAATACAGCTCATGGGATGCTATCCGGAGAACGCAAACAAACAAAAGCAAACGTTTTCATATCCTATAGTTTCGATCATACAAGGTAGCGGAACTCAACCGATTCATATCACTCGGAAACAGTAACTTTACTAAAAAAGTCAGACCCAAAGCTAATTCATGTAAGGTGAAGTTGATCAAGCAGCTGATTGAATTCTCTTGGTGAACGTTAAGTCAAAATGATGTGTTTGTTGTAAATCTTACTGTCATTATGCGCATATTTTGTTAGTGTAAATTTTTGTTTTTCTACTTCTAACACCACCTGATATGAACTCGTCTTGGTCAGGTGTTACAAACACAAAACGAAATCTTTCGTTTAGTAAACAAAATATAAAAAATTTTCACATTTTTGACAGAAGATTGCCGGTGTGTGTGAATATTAGGCTGAGAAATGATCCAGCTTTGTGTACTCGTATGGTGTTTTGTTTGCGGTTTGCTCATGATGAGTATTTTTACAAGAAACGAAATTACGCAAGTACGCAAGAGAACAAAAAGTTCGTTTGGTTTGTTCTCACTTGCTATTGAAATGAATTTCTTACTGTTAGTGTTCGTGAACAGCATGATAAAAGGAGCGCATACTTTTCGTACTTGTTATGGTATGGCAGGTAGTGGCACGTTCGGTTTATTTTCGTTCTCTGACTGTAATAAATAAGCGCTAAGTGTTGATGATCAAATCACTTAAAATATTCTGCATTTTAAAGTTTCGGCGGAGTTTGCCGAATATTCTCACGCTTATTCAAAATCTCGCAAGACTTTTATTTTTGATATGGAATGAAAACTATTTTCGCCAAGCGTATCGATTTTGAGAACAAAGTAATAAAGTGATTTTCCTAATTCTTTTTCTATGCTGACCTCAGAAAGTTAGAAAGTCTGGAAGGCTTGCTATTAATATCTTTTTGGGATTATTTTGTATAACAATTTAGACACTAGGTAATTTTAAGGTTTAATTACTGTAGGCGATGCATAAAACAACAAGAGAAGCTTCCAAAAAGTTCATCCAGAATGGTGAACTTTTGTTTAAAGACAAAGAGATTATAAATATGTTTCAAAACATTAAGACATTTTTAAAATACCATTTAATACATTTTAAAAGTGTTTCTCCAGAGCGTACAAAATAACAAAATTCGTGTTACTTTTCCAGAATAAGTTCATATGGGTATCCTTTATAGCTATTTATTTTAAATGAAAAAAAAGATACCTGCTTTTTTACTTATTGTGTTTCTGCATGGCGGTCATCATATTGCAAGAAAAAATGGTGGTACATTCTTATATCTCTTGAAACGATCTATTTAATTTCATATCGAAGAGAAATAGCATTAAATTTTTATAAGGTTATACAATTCTCATTCGCAGATCATATAGAATAAATAAATATGTTGGTAAACTGATTTACCCCGTTGATAATAAATATTTTACGTTAATCTTAATAAGTATCTTTTATTTTGTGGCCCCTTAAAAACTATCTTGTCGCTGAGCCGGCACTGATGTGCACATTTGTGTGTACAAAACTTTTTGTAATCTGACACCTGACACAACGACACCATTTAATTTGTCACTTATTTCAATATGCCACTTTATGTGCTGCTAGTGATGGTGCCAAGTTCCTTGATATATCTCTACTTTATATTGAAAGGATATATATGTACGAGCATACATTTTCTAATACTCCGCTAGAATTTGCAATTGTCTGCATACCATTACAATGGCACTTGAATGCACAGCATACAAAATAAACAAGTGAAGTGCAATTTATATGACACTTCGCAAATACCAGACATTTAATTTGCAATTTGAAGGACAAAGCCAATTTTATTACTATCGATTTTTAAGCATGCTTAATTCATTCCTTAAAAAAAAACTAATAATAAAATAATTGTGTCCAATTGAGCTTTGAATTTCCAATTGGAAATGGTTTCGATTAAGTTTTGGAGCACTGCAAAGCAAGCAGGATTTTATGCACTGGCTGAAGAAGAATGCGGATCTTTCTAGAAAATTTAAAGGCACTCTAAGAGTAACAGTCAATGAAAACGTACGGGAAAACTGTCAGCCGTTGGTATTGCTTGTTCTGGTTCACACAGTGCGTGTTTCGAAGGCCACACTGTATAAGATGGTGGCTGCGTAGGAATCAATCACATAGCTTAAAGCCGGGACTTGACCTCTAGTGATTAGTTTTTTCCAATAGGCTCGCATTTTTTGAACAAGGAGAAAAGATACTGAGACACTGAGAACTTAATTTAAAGATATAAGAAACAAGTGTACTGAGGTTATGACGGATAATATTGTATTTCACGTCGCAACCCCATTATACGTTTCAAATTTCTTCACACTCGAATAATAATTACAGACTTTCTGAATATCTTGACTTGCTCGCCCCTAATGGACTTCAAGGTAACCTATTGTGTTGCCAAGGGGTTAAGGTATACTATACAAATTTGATTGAAATTCGATCATCGGATGCATGATTTAAAGAAATTTGACATACAACTTTCATACAATTTGAAACACTCATCGAAATATAGCTACCTCTAAACCATCATTATATAAATCAGCGAAAGGAACGCGTTGATATAAATATTTTATTTCCCATAGAGCTTGTGTATAATTTAAGTAAATTCGATTTTACAAACAGGTGGTAATCCTCTACAAAATGTTGTATGTATGCACCTCACACGACCCGTTTGACACCCATAATTTAGTATTTCATTTAAGCCTTAAATGCACGATTTTTTCCTTCCTTTATTTTTTTCATTTTATTTCAAAAGAAAATTTACAGTTGCATATGGTAAGTATGAACGTTCTAAGTAAATACAAGATTCACGTAAAAAGAGCAGTTAATTTGCTGTTGACCGACGATCCGCGAAAGGTTTGAGTAAAAGTGTAATATTTCAATTAAAAATGGTAAATAAACAAAAAAAGTGTTGCAAAAGATTAGAAATTTTTGAATTTTGTGATGTATCTACAACATCATGCATTGGCACAATATTCTTACTAAAAAACATAAAATTTAAGGGTATGATGCAGTTCTGCAACACTATGCGTATAAGGGTTAACTTTTGTACAATTTGCTTAAATTCGACTGTACAAAGAGGTGACAAGCCTGCCCAAAATATTGGTATGACCCTTCACAACTTGGGTGTAATTTAATAAAATTTGAATTTTCGCACATATGTCAACTCTCATCCAAACAAAAAAAAACCCAAGCCTTAAACCTTCCAGGGCTAAAAACAAATAACTATCCAAAATTTCTGGCAATCCGTGTCGCGGATAAAAAGTTATTACGGAATTTATATTTATAGAAAATTACTCGAAGGTTGACTGCTTTTTTTCTTAAATTTGGGGTGTGCGTGTTGATGTTATAGAGTTAGCTACAGTTTTCCGTCGACTCTGAACGGCAGCTAATTTTTGGTAGATGTTTCTTCATGATATACTAAGGCATTGCCTGCCGAGGGGCGACCGCTTTTAGAAAAAGCTTTTCTATAATTTTTGATGTGATTTGCCTCAAACTCGACTACGATGCGGCCTATTTAATATATGTTATTCAATACCTAGACTAAAATAAAATATTATTGTTGCAGAATTTATTTCTATATTTGGCAGCCCTGTCTAAAATAATTTCTATACTTAAGCTTAACATGTGCCGTATTATAAAATTTTTAAATTTTTTTCAAAATAGGGTTTCGGTGACATCATAATTGTTTCACAACTTCAAATTTGGTGTTTAAAGTACAAATCAAGTTTTGCTTATTCTTGTGGCTAAGATTTTATTTCTGTCATTGGTTAGAGATTTTTTTGCTGTTTTATAAAATTAACTACATTTTTGAAAGCTTTCTTAATTTATCGGCCAAACTCCCGTAGAGATAATTTCACTTCGTGCTATGTTTTAATTCCACTTCTTTCTGCAGTAACAAATAATTTTTCCGTGCCCTATTTCATTTTCTTTTTGAAGAAGTGCGTGTAGTTTCGAATACCTTAAGAGTAGGTTGGGTGTCACTACAGACTCTGATCTGGTATTCGCGTCATCCTTCATCTATAATTCAGTCTCCTACCTTAAGCATAGCAAATAACTGCGTTGTCATTGTACCGACGGCAGAGTGGCATCCAGTTCAATTTTTAGTCTTGGAGCAGTGAAGAATTTTTTCACCGAGCTTCCCAAGGGTGTGCTTGGATCTCCTATTCATATGTTGTAAGAAATCTTACGGTATAATTTTGCTGTTTTATAAAATTAACTACATACATTTTTGAAAGCTTTCTTAATTTATAGGCCAAACTCCCGTAGATATAATTTCACTTCGTGCTATGTTTTAATTTTACTCTGCAGTAGGCAAATAATTTTTTTATGCCCTACTTTATTTTCCTGTGCTAAACCGAATTACTTTCTGCTGCAGCATTTTTGTGTATTAATTTCACTGAAATAACCAAAAAAAAATTTTGTGCAGCTATAGCTGATATTTTTTTTTTTTTTTTTTGAAAGAAATTGGATTAGCTACACAGTTGTTAAAATTTAACTAACAACTTAAATAAATAAACGCTTTTAGTTCCGTGCGCTCGCATTAGTTATTTTCGTTGAATAAATATTGTATTGCCCTAAATTGAATTATTTGCAACTAATTGTAAAATTACAAGTGGTGACATAATTATCAAATTTAATTTATTCGGTAGTTCAGATATATACCCTGCGGAAGGAGTATGCATACAATTTAGCATGTGTGCAAATATATGAGAGACTATAAACAAAAAAAAAAAAAACAATGTAGTAAGAGTTATTGACTCTCCTCATTGTTGCAAAACATTCACAGTCACAGGTGTCACCGCAAGCCAAATTAATGGGCAACGAAACATTTTACCATGGTCGATTTAAACAGCAAACAATTTGAATGGTTTTGTGGTTACCCGAATTCATTTGACACGCTAAATAAACACAGTTAATTACATTTCAGAATTTCTCAATCGTTGTTATGTAATGTGAGTTATAACAAATACATTATGCATAAATATGTAAATACATACAATACAGTGGCTCCAAGCCAAAGTCGGACACCGTAGAAAAAAATGTTCCTTGCTAAAAATATTTGAACCAAAGCAATTAAAAAAAGGTAAATTATTTTTTCAATTACTCATTCATTGCACTTCCCAAATATAAAAACAAAACATATAAATTAATTCAGTATTATAAAATATTCTAGTAAAACATCAAATAAGAGTAAATTCAACGCACAAGCCAAACCCGGACAACCAACATGTTTTGTGAAATATCTAAATATATTTCAAAAACTTATATTTTGTATGACGACCTTTATTTTTAATAACCATTTTGAGCCGGTTAGGCATTGATTTAACCAATTTTTCGCAAAAACTCGGCTAGATTTTTCCCCATTCTTGTAATAAGATAGATTTCCAGTCATTTTTGCTTGAAACGGAATGCTGTCGACTTTTTGTGTTAAGATAGTCCCATAAATTTTCGTCCAGATTAATATCAGGGCTTTGGGGTGGCTTTTCCAGAACATGGTGGCAATTATAAAGCAACCAAGAATGCATTTTTTAGGCCTTATGCTTTGGCTCATTGTATTGGTAGAAAAACCAATCATCACCGAGATCCAATTTTTCAAGACTTTGTGGTAAGTTTTCTTTTAAAATGTTAAGATAAGCATTCTGGTTCATTATTCCTTCAATAAAATGCAAAGATCCTGGTCCAGAAACCGAAAATGAATCCCAAACCATTACCGATTCGCCACCATGTTTGACAGTTAGTCTCAGATCGAGCAGTTGCAGCTCCTCATTTTCCATCGGAGCCAAAAACATTAAATTTACTTTCTTCAGTAAACATAACATTTTTCCAGAACGAAAAATCCTTATTTTCATGTTCCGTGGCAAATTTTTATCGGATGGTCTGATTGCGTTTGCTGATCAACGGCTTTTGTCGGGACTTTCTACCATTTAGATCAGCCTCATGAAGTAGATTTCCTATGGTAGGTGCACTAGATTTCAGTCTCAACTCATTTTCAGCTATAACAGCTAACTTTGGTGCCCTAAAGAGAGGATTATCTTTAACTTTTCGCAACAGATATCGCTTATCCGATTCAGTGAAAATCTTGCTGTGGGCATTTTTAGGCTTGTTTTCCACTTGTTTATTGTTTTTGAAGCGTTTAATTATATCGTGAACAGTCGAATGACTTTTTCAATTCAATACTTGTTTGGCCTTTTTGCCTAGACATTTTTAAATCACAAATCGTAATTCCAACTATGTATATATATTAAAAAAAACACCCGGAGAATTCCCGTTGGTCTGTTAAACACGATAGTCGAAGTTGGTTGCAATTCTTCGACAGACTTGCATTTATTTAGAGCATAGTTGCCACTGTCCGATTTTGGCTTGTGCAATGAATTTCCTTTTTTTGATGTTTTACTAGAATATTTTATAATACTGAATCAATAAATGAGTAATTGAAAAAATATTTTACCTTGTTTTAATTGCTTTGGTTCAAATATTTTTAGGAAGGAACATTTTTTTCTACGGTGTCCGACTTTGGCTTGGAGCCACTGTATGTATGAGTGCATGGAAATGAAAAGCATGCATTGCGAAAGTGATTAAAATGCACATATATAAATACAAATGCAATAGCAATCCGTACAACTATTTCGTATATTTTGATTAATTTAGATTTAGAATTTTTTATTACATTGCCGAAAAGTTTTTGGATTTTATTTTATGTATGAAAACTATAAATCAAAACAAAGTACTGGCATGGGAAAAGTTATCCCAGCTGTTGCTAACAACTTGCTATGTTTTTGCTTTTGCATTAATAGTTAAATAGTATAGAATACATTTTAAATTAATATAAATAGTTTTGCAATCAATTCAAAGTAATTTGTGTTTTAGTTGATTTTTTTTACATTTTGGTGTGTTTATTGAATTTGGTAAATTTTGCATAGATTTGATTAAATCAACATAATAAATGGCATTGAGCAGGCTTAATAAATATTTATTTCTGCAAATTAAAATGCTAAAAACTGTATTGTTTGTGAATAATCAAGCTGAAGTTATTTTATGCTAATGGCAGAAATAAAGCTGCATTAGTTCGTTTGGTTTTCAATTGCAATCGAAATTATGAACTAAGTTGCTTACCCACACAATCGCTTTATAAATTCAATCGAAATTAATAGAAATACTGGCTTTAATTGTGGAAGTGTTCATCTTTGATTGGGAACGTCCAAGCTTCTGCGCCATGTTTTTTAAAGAGCGATCCTCGTACTTCAGAAGAGCGCTATACTTTATAGTTGACTATTAAGTGGAAAGTAATCTCTTAGCAAGAGATTTGTTCTCTAACCTCACATATGGTGCTCTTTATGCCGTCCATACACTTCAATCAAAATTTAAGCGAAATTCGTGCACGCATGGATTGATGGTTACCGCGTACATGCCCTCGCTTAATTGATGCAGCCGTTTCCGCTATGTCAATCGAAGCAAATTATCATAGTTCAGTAGATATTTCGCTCGTAATTGAAGTTCGGTAAAAATCCTATTGTTTCGGGCGAAATTCTTATGCGCAGTTGATTCATAACTGAAATGTATGGCAGGCATTATGTCTTCATCATCCTCAAAACGAAGAAGATGTTTCGCAATAGATTCATTGTTCATTGATTTCTCCGCTAATTTTTTTCAAGCACTCAAGCAAAGTTTACCGCCATTTTTAATTCCTAGAAAAGATGAAGAGGAAAAGGATAGAAAAAATGTGAGGTCGGCACTTCAATTGTACTCCAAAAAAAATCCAGTGCCTTTATTGATCGGATAAGTTTCTGGAGGGATGAAAAAGGAATATTTTCCCTACGCAATATATCTGAGCCAAATATGCGCCTACTCAGCCTGTCAAAACCAGAAAAGATTCAGGGGAAATGCTCTGTACTATCCTCATTTTCCAGAGTCATCAATGATGCCTGCGGTGGCCATGTGCTGCCCGCATGGATTTTGTTCTGTAATTAAACTCCGCAAGGCTCGCAATGCCTTCCATCTCTATCGAAGAAGTAGTTTATTCACCGCTGGTCCTTTCAGGATGCACTTAGGTTTTGTTATAATTTGTTGTGGTCAAATTGCATGCTCCAAAGATCCACTGTCAGCCAATTCGTCTGTCAGTTCGTTAGCTTGAGCACTGCAGCGTCACTACTCCAACATGAGTTTAAGGTTATTCCATTTTGTAACCGAGTTCAGTCTTAACTTAGTTTAGCAGTCTTCAATACCTTTAGATCAGCTTTGCTATCACTGCATACTCTGATTTGGTATTTGCGCCACCTTTCATCTGTAATCCAGTCCCTTACCTTAAGTATAGGAAATATCTCCGTTGTCATTTTGCCAAAAGCAGAGAAGTATCCAGTTCAATTTTTAGTCTTGCAGTTGTGTAGAAAGTTTCACCCATCTTCTCAAGAGTGTGCTTTGATCTCCCATTGATCTGTTGTAAGATCTGTAATGCCTGTACACGTTCCTCTACCGCATGATACCATGAACTTAACTTTGACTTATTCTGGATTATCTTAAATAGATAGATGCCTAGGGTTAAATAGGAAAGAAAGGACAGTGTTATCTGAAAGGTCTTCTGCAGCCTTGTAGGATGACTTCGGCTTTCCTCATGAACGCTATCAGGTCCTTTCTAGGCGAAGTCCCATTTTGGAAATCGACCATGCTCGAGTTGAATTACCAAAATCTTCATTTGGTTAAGGTCGCATATCTACGATATACTTACAATGTTTCGTCATCCTCAAGACATAGCTAGGATTCTGTCTCAGTAGACAAATCCAGACAATGTATTTGCATCGCAAGAGCTTGCGGCCTGTTCGGTAATTGACGAGAACCCTGATATCAGATCTACTAAGCCATGCGATGTTTTTCTTTTGAAAGGGCGGACGAAAAGCTTGGACTGTGCACGCAGTGATTAAACCTCCGAATAAGTCCAAGCTAAGTCTATAAAATGATTCACATCGTATTACGGTTGCTTCAAACCCCTGGCCAGTTCGTCGGTGATTTAGTTATCCTTGATTCCAGATATCCAGCACAGTAAAACTGCATTCCTCGATGCCAGAAAGTTGAAAGGTAGCCTAACACTCCTCAACCTCTTCGCTTGGAGGAGTCCCTGATGACCACTTGACTACCTAAAAAACTCGAGCAGATCTAGATTGTCACTACATCGGCCTTTTAAACGGTAAGAGAGCTGATGCTGACGTGAACCTTCCCTTCCTCGAAAAGATTTAAGTTTAAATATTTATATGTCGTTAGATGTAGCTACGTAAGTACCACTGTGAGATGGTAGCTTTGTCTCTAACTGCTAACTCAGCTACATAAATTGCAGCGTCAAGCGTCAGTGAACTGTCAAAATTGCTCATGCCCATACAATTTGTTTGAAGCATCCCACAATAACGCGGTGCTAGCGTCGAGCGAATGGAATTTTAAATTTCAAAAGACCGTTAGGTGAGAAGTGAGAAAGAACAAAATCAAAATGAGAGAGATCAAAAGGAAATTAAAGTAAAACACCAACAATGAATTTCGAGATAATGAAAAAACGTCGCGGCTATTTGGGTATGAAGCGCACTGCCACTAGTTGGCGTTAGAAAATGCAACGCTTGACGCCGCAATTTAGGTACCTTAGTGAGAGGTAGTAGTTTTCAGTCGCTCACTGTTCTAAAACCACATCATAATGACTCTTGATTCATCTATATAAGGACATTTCCTTATAATGAGTACCTTATTTGTTCTTTTCAAAACTATTTCCCCCCATTATTTAAGGCTGAATCATCAAAAGTGCCAAGCACATACATTGTTTTTGCTATATTGTCATGACAAAGCATCCTTAAAGCAAATTAGAAATTTGTTCACTTTGTATTTAGTTATATGGCTGTTTAACACATTTAACACATACACAAGTGCACACTTCTCCCAAAACCTTCATGCATTAGCTAGTATCAATGTCCGCTGATTCCATCAGCTAATCACACCGCATGTTTGCCTCAGTCGGTTTAAAAAAATTTTTGTTTGCATGGAGTAAACAATGGTGCAGCTGAAATAAACTATGCGGTGGGACTATCCAAGCACGGAAGTCCGGCGCTTAGGTAAGAGACCACAAAAATATATACGGTCTTACTTATTAATACTATATATAAAATTTGTATGTGAGCGCACGTGATACCGACCGACATAGTCAATTAATTGACCATAGTTATGGTTTTCGATGGTTCCATTATAGCGGTTTGCATATGAGGGCGTAACGCTGCTCTTCTGCTGCACCTGATGCTTTGACAAAAACGACAGCACTGAAACAGTTGAATCATGCTTTGCTTTCCAAATATACTGGTATATAGCGCTCACATTTTTTAAAACTGCATTAACTCAAGAGTTGCTGCTTTATTTTAAATTATGCAATAAAATTTGTCAGCATATGAATATTTGTTATTCTTTGGTAAATGCGGAAGCAATACTTTCAAAATGCCAGTTGTCTCTAGCTTCGCAAATGAATTGACATCAGTCTGCAAGTTTTTATTTGGGTTTCCTAAGCAGTAAGATATTTTGTCTTAACTCACTGTTGGTAAACAAATGGCTGCCCATAAAATTATTTTCAATTTACAGCTCCGATTGCGCAATGCAGGGGGAAAATAGTACTGCCAAATACAATGTGAGATTTGAGGACAGCTCGATTTTGATTTCATTAAATGCTCATTCATCAATTAATAATAAGAATTTTATGCGCCTTTTTAGAGTCAAATACAAATACGGTTGAAACCGATTCCGTAAAGCGGTATTAGGGTGACCTGCAGTACTGAGCAATTGCGCACTAAACACTCTGGATCGAGAAGCAGTATAGAGATTTTAATGAAACTGTTTGCAACTAAAAATAGAGTCTTTAAACCAGTAAAGTTAAAATTCTCAAAAATTCATCTGATTCAAACGAATAATAAAACATTTTTTTTCTTATTTTCCGATTGTGGAACTTATTCACTGATTTTTCCCGAAATTTTCATATATGTAAATTTTTCCTTTTTCAGGACCGCTCGGTATCCTATTATAAAATTAAAGAAACTCGCCGTTTTGAGGAAAGAACGAGTGCTCTGAAAAAAAAATGATTTTCTACATTTTGCCTCGACTTTTTGCTTTCTAGGAGAGTTGTACTCATTCTACAAAAATATTTAAGCATCAACTCATATTTTCTCTTTATATGCAATGAGAAAAAACATTTTTTCGTAAAAGAATTAAAAAAAAATTGAAATATGCGCAAAAGCCAAAGAAAAAAATAAAAGTCTATATAGTTTTTTATTTTCCAAGCAAAAATAAAAATAAAAAAATTAAATTTTGCGAATATGTACTAATTTTGAACATTATGTTCGAATGCAAAACTCGAAAGTAACAAATTTTCGAAGTAAAATTTTAAGCTTAATAACTAACTTTTATTTTCTAAGAACAAAAAGAATAACTAAGAGTACCTTTTCCAAGCGGAAATAGAACTCAAAAAATTTCCCTTATTTTCTAAGGAAAAAAAACAAACGGACTAAGGAGACCGGTGCAGGAAGTTTTGCAAATCAAAAAAGGCACATAAAGTGCATACAATTGGGGGTTTTTTTACTAGTATAAAAATAAATAAATAGTGACGACAGTAAAAGGATTTAATTCAATTTATTTTTGCTGCCCGTGCACGCGAACTTTTCTTGCAAATTTTGACAACAGTTTTGTTCGTTTTTAGCGATGCTGTCCGCCACTTTTTTATTTCTGTAGTTGTTTTGGTTGGCTTCCCAACTTTCAAAAGTCTGGATTTCATCACAATTCAATATCGGTCAATTGGTCGCAACTCTGGCACATTAGAAGGATTCAAATCCTTCCTCACGTAGTGCTGGACCCAAATTTGGCCAAAATAAAGTTGGACCACTATAATGACGTAGGAAGGACAGTATATGTTTTTTCAATTTTGATGGTTCTCGTAGTGAAGAATGGCGAAGTTTTTTGTCCACATTCACAAATGGCTTGCCAAATTAGAACTTTTCTGCTAAACTTGGTTTCTTTCCATTCAGAAATGTCCTCTCTAGGCTGCAAGCAGTAAAATTGGTTGCTCGGCAATGTCTTCAAGTTCATTTTCTTATAAGTTTTTTTTTATTTTTCTTGGCAGTTGTGTCTCATACAACTAATGATTTCTTTCATTACTTCTTGGCTTAGTCCATACTGCCCTTTTTCCTTAATGCGCAAAACCGTCTTCTATAAGATGATCCACGGAGCTATTCGCTTGTATTGACTGCAGAAATTAATTCAGTTTAAAAAATTCAATCAAACACCAAACAGTCAAAATCAGAACTTTCTGTAACGGTCCTGTAAATGTTTCTGTTATTTTCTAAGCAAGAAATGGAGCACACAAAACAACTGATATTTTCCAAGGAAAAACGGAAACTAAAAGGTAACTATTATTTTCTAAGCAAAAACTTTAAAACAAAAAGTAACTTTTATTTTCAAAACAAAAAATAAAACTCATTACATAACCTTCACATTTTAAGGACAAATTCAAACTCTAACAAAAAAATTTGATTTTTCAATCAAAAACTTAAATTAGAAAAACCTGTTATTTAAAAAATATATCCTTATTTGCCGAGAATGAGACTCAGAAAACAATTTTTATAATTGAGTTTTGCAATACAATTCTCTAAAATATAAAAATTATTGCAACGAAAGTTGTATAAGAAGTCGGCGGCCGCCATAGCCGAATGTGTAGCGTGTGCGCGCTTCATGCGGTGGGTCCCGGGTTTGAATCCTGACCGGGACAAATAATATCAAAAATTAAAGAAAAAGCTTTTTCTAATAGCGGTCGCCTCTTGGCAGACAATTGCAAACGTCCGTGTGTATTTCTGTCATGAAAAAAAATTTTTAACAAAAAACATTCCCCGTTCAAAGTCGGCGTAAAACTGTGGGTCCTTCTAATTTGTGTTCCAAAATTAAGACGCAAACCACAAAATGTAGGAGAAGTTCGACAAAAATCTCGTAAGCGGTTACAGCGCCAATTAAGTAAGTAATAGGAAGTCGGCATCAATTCTGTTATAGGAGGCTTAAATGATGAAGTTCGGAAAATAATCATTATTTGTGGTTCCTGATTTTGATGTGGTTATTTTTAATTTTGAGCTATAGCAGTAACCACTGTAATATGCAGTAGCTATCGGTTTACTTTTACAATTTGTGCCTTGGTTAGACACACAATATTACACAATTTACAGAAATGCGATGGGAAATTTGTGTTCCATTCAATTGTGGCGAAAATTTCAGTGGAATTCAGGTCATAGGTAGACAGTTTATTCTCCATTAGCATAATTTTAGATGTGCCTATATTAACGCACAAAATTAGTTTCAGTTATTTATCAATTAAGTTGTATGTTTTAGAGTGTTGATTAACAACCACTATTATTTATCATCAACGTAATTGAATGTGCTTTAGCAAAAATATTGTAAACACCATTTGAAAATGAGCACTAAATAGCATTTGTTAGTTTTATAAAATAAATTTATTTAATTCAATGCTCTAATTACAAAATTCTACCGGATATGGGTATTGTACGAGTATACGCAGAGTAGCGCGCTCCACGGCGTATAATCAACCACCGCATTTTGGCTAGGATATTGCGTTATTATGATGAGAATAATTTTATGCAAAAATTAATATGCAGGGCAGAATGTAGTATAGGAAAGCATAAATTATTTGAATAGTCAAAACGGTCGCAAATGCAAATAATATGGTTAGATTCTTTCATCATTTTGGTAGCTGATGAATAATTAATGACCTTTTCAATTTTGCAACAAAAATTAAATGTGCTTATACAATTTGGATACATAAACTAATGCAATTTGCTATATTGATAGCTTGTTTTTAATTTAAGAATCGTAGTTTCAGCTTATTTTTAGTAAAAGTAGTAGTAGCGGTGCTTGAGGTTTAATACTCGGATAGCTAATATTATAAGCAGATTTAAAGTTTTCAGATGTTGTTACTTGTCTTTTTTCTTTGAGCAGAACCTAATTTCAGTAAGCAAAAGGGACTGATAGTAAAGAAAATGATGAAAAAAATAAAGATGAGGCAAATAACTTTGAACATGTGAAAATATAGTGCTCATGCAATATCCGATTACACTGATATAGAAAATTAATATTTGAATATCTCCGTATTTGATGAGACCAAAACTGAATGACGGCCTACGCTCACTGTGACAAAATCCGGCAAGGATTTTAAGCATACAGATTTATTTTTTCTGTACGCATATAAACCTCGTAATTTTTGAAACACCCTATATACAAAGAAAATTTATTAAAATTTATTAAAATTCTATCAAATTCTTATATTATTGAAATTCGTCTAGGAGCCTATTTTTGATGATTGTTTTTACCTAAAACTTACTCTAGGCGGCGTTGTCATAAAATTTTTGGAACACATATCTTATCATAAACTCTCCTCGTTTCGATAAAGCTATTCCAAAAGTTAAAAAAAAAAAAAATCGTTTCAGTGATTTCGGAGTCTATAGGCAACATACCCTCGTGCATGCCATGTAGATATCTATTTTTTTATACATATTCTATCCCTATAATCCTATCTATAATCCTAAGCTATATTTTATCGTTATCTATATTTTTATAGTCTTGACTAAAATTTTTTGATATCTTTAGTTTCATTGTTTAATTTCATTACCAATAATATTTTGATTGATATTTTTATCCTGATCGCTATCACTAATTTTATCGGTACCATGGTTACCGTTATTAGTTTAACCGTTGTCTCTATCTTATATTTTGGGTGTCTAAGGATCGATACAGAAAGTTCAGCAAATTTTGAGCAAGCTGCAAAATTTTTTATTAATAACAAAGTAAGCTTTGAAAAGAAGGGTTTAATTACATTTTTGAAACCTAATTAGTTTCTGCAGTTAAGGCACGAAAAGCCCCGCAAAAAATAAATTAGACATTTGGACTGGTAACCTCAATAGTAGATCCAAAAAGTTGGCAAAACCAATGAATCCTCTTATAACACTGCTCGAAGGATGGTTATGCGCAGAAAGAGGGTAGTAGAGCATAAACTAAGAAGTGACCGCTTAGGTGGATCACCCGACGCCCAGTTGGAAAGATAGTGAAAGCCATAATTTGGAAGAACCGCTCCATATCGACAGGAAATACCGCCAAAAAAGCTAAAACCACACAGGTGTAAGCCATTCAAATTGAGAAGAGAAATGGTGTAAGACATTAGTTGTATTAGACACAACTGGTAAATAAAAATGTGTGTGTGATTATGGACGACGAAATTTATTTGAAAACGGACTTGAAGACATTGCCAACTGGGTAATCAATTTTACTGCTTACAGTTTGGAGAAGATATTTCTGAATCGGGGGGAAAACCAGCCAGATAGAAAAGTTTAACAGAAAAGTTCTAATTTGGTAAGCCATTTGCGAATGTGTACAATAATCCACGCCGTTCTTCACTATGGGAACCATCAAAAGTGAAATTTACGTGAAGCAGTGTCTTCGAAAACGTTTCCTAAAACCATTGCACAAAACTTAATGAGGGGCTTCGCAAGAAAAGTTCGCGCATACGTACAACAAATAGTAAATTGATATTAATACAAACAGAAAAAAAAACAAATCAGTAGTATGCACATAATTGACGTTTTTTTTTTATTTGTAGAACTTTCTTATATCAGTGCTGTTATTGTTATACATAAATAACGTAATTTACAACGCTATAGCTTTTGCTTTTGTTTTTTTTTATCGATATCCTCAATTAACAGCATTTTAGTGTTTCTGTTATAGACATTGGCATCGGTATCGTTATCGTATTTGGTATCGATAGCGTTAGTTTTACTGCGCGAAACTCTTTTCGATTGAATCTGGCTTATCGTGCCACTTTTTGTTACACTTCTGCTGAATTATTAGCAGAGTTGTGTTTTATGTCTGCATGGTTAAATAGCAATACCTAATTTAGTTTTTTCTTCAATTCCGTTCAAGGGAAAAAATGCACTAAAAATGCAAGAGATTATTAGCTTCGACACATGTTTACTATTCGCTTGAATCGCCTCTTTTCATTTTCTTCTAGTCAACTTTTCAGAATATCAATAAATGCTTGTGAAAAAGTATGAACACACACATACATATCTATTTGTAGCCATACTTGCAAGTGCGCATCTGTATAAGTGTACACACACATCTCTCTCTTTTTTGCTCTCATTTTAATTGTACACCATGTCGTATAAGTAATCAGCATTTCTGCTACTCTCAACTGTTACGTGTGAGTTATATATGTATGTATGTGGTTTGTACAACCATAATAATATAATGCGCTTAATGCTTTAGTCAGCTTTCTAATCAACTTAAGCAATAAGCTTATGAATGGCTATTCAAGCTCGTTGGCTTTCCTTTAGAGTTTGTTTTTTGATTAAAATCCCTTCATTTTACTTATGCTTTTAACTCCTAGGCAAATTTTGCGCTCTGCATTGTTTTTCTAGAAAACAATCCCGTAAGCAGTTTTTCATTGTTTCTACGCTTATACTTTGCTTAGAAAAGCATAAATGCTGGAAATTGTACTGATAGCATGTGCCATTTTAGTTGTGACATCTTGCACGCCTCACAAAATCACTCTATTACTAAAAACAACGCTGCCTGTTCAATATCCGGCTATTACAACAAATGACGGTCAAATTATACAGACGATTTATAAATACAGGGTTTTTCAATAGGAACGCTTCAATATTTTTTTTAATAAAACAAAAACGGTTTGTGATATGAATTAAATTCTTTATTCCTCTGAAAGTACATTCGATGCCATTATGTATGGCATTCGTTTTCTTTTGCATGGACACCACGAGCACGCTTGTAGAAGTCCAGACGCTGAACCCAATTTTCGACGGTTTCCAAGCATAAATCGGTCGATACTGCTGCAATTTCACCTTCGACATTCGTACGAAGTTCATCAACCGTCGCTGGCTTGTTGGCATAGACCATAGACTTGACGTAGCCTCACAGAAAACTTGGTTTTCAATAAATCGATTGTGACATTCGCTGTGTGGCCTGTGGCGCCGTCCTGTTGGATCTACATATTGTTCAAGTCCATATCATCCAATTACGGCCAAAAATATTCGGTTATCATTGAGCGGTAGCGATTCCCATTCACAGTAACGTCCCGGTCTTGATCATCATGGAAGAAGTACGGCCCAATGACGCCGCCGGCGCATAAACCGCACCCAACCGTAATTTTTTCGGGATGCAATATTGACTCATGGAGTACGTGTGGATTGCTGCCTGTCCAATAAAGCATATTTTGCTTATTGACGAAGCCATTCAGCCAGAAATGACGACAACCATAAATTGGACGTAGCGCTCTTAAAGTTGAGGTCATTGACTCCGAACTTCGGTAGTAAATTTTAATAACTTCGACTCATTGTTGGATCGTATATCTTTCCATGATGAAATGGCAAACCTTACTGAAGAGAAATGTCAAAAGTGCGGGGAAAAATATGGCGTCGTTTGCTGTCACTATCGGCCTACTTTTGTAACGTCCCTATTGAAAACCCCGTTATAAGGCCAAAAATAATAACGGTCAACTTATTTTTTTTAAATCACTCAGGGAACCTAAACTTCCATCTAAGCAATGACATTACATTGCTACATGGCAGCTGGCTTTTCTGGGTTTTTTGTTATGCCTTTACTTTAGTGACTGAAATCTAATGGACGGAGGGAGAACACATGTTTTACACTTCAAGCTAGCGCACACAAAAAAAGCGACTAGAATAAAGGCAGGATACTTTGCTTTGTTTGCGTATTTAATGTTTTTTGAAGTTTTTAAAATTTCTATTCTCCTGCCTTTTCAGGGTAACTTCTTTCCTTTGCACTCGTAGTGGTTTTTTCTATTCAACTTAAATTCAAAATCTAAATTGTATGTTGCAAAATATTTTTGCGCGTATGTTTTATTGCGTATTTATGACAATTTGTTCGAAAGTTTTCCTTTTTAATAACAAACTGGAAAGGAAGTGAAACTCAAAAAGTTCTTCTGCAACACCAAAAAGTAAATAAATGTTTATATATTTTACATTTATTTCTTTCTTTATACCCGACCGCGTAAGTGCCTAGGGTATTATGAATTTGTTTTCCTAACGGTTGTTCGGAATATTGTTATAGATTGCATAAATAAACTGATATTAGTATAGACATATATTAAATATATATACAGAAATTTTCAGAATAGAAAGAGTAATTGATTGGCTGCCTAATCGACCGCTGCATTCGAATCAATAGTGAGATATCTTAACGGCACTTTGTTTAGACATTTCCCCTGAAACGAAGTATGTTACGTGCAAAATGCTCGAAATCCGATTGTAGCCACGCCCATTGAATGGGGTTTTGTGAAAGTCAAAAGAATACTTTCTCTGGCCACATATAAAATGCGCGTAATTTTCAAACCTGCAAAAATTTCAAATTTTAGTTACTACAAAGGACGATTTACTAAAGTAAGATATACGTATAGTGTTGGACTGTAAAAAATAATACGTGGTTTAAACAATTTTTCATTTATACCAGTTATGTATATCTCCGAATCGACTGTTTCAAAGGTATACCTGTTGCGTCAAACTTTATCAGATTTGGTTTTTTTTTACATTTTAATTCAGTAAACACAATCTCGAAAATTATAGAATTCGGAAAGAAAACCCAAACGTACCCCTCAAATGACCGTAATTAAAAAAAAATCGAAATACTAGAATTTTATTAATGGGTTATATTTACTCATTCTATGAAAAAATCGGTTTATTAAAGGTTTTACTTTTTTTCATTGTTTTTTAATAATAAAACACTGGGTATAGGTTCACTTATGTATGTCTGAAGTTGTTAAATTAAATCTTTGAGTAAAAAAAAATTCCATTTTTGCCACTACAGTTGTGGTGCTGATAGACTTTTTTCCTGAACGCTTTGCGGTGAGCATGATAAGTAGGCGCTGGATCTTCTGCTATCAAATACTACAACAGTTTTCTTTAGTTTATATTACAACGTCATACTTGAATGCAGAATTTGGTAAAATAAACGTTTTTACACAAATGGTGATGATTTTAGTGAGGGCTTTGGGTTTTGAAGGTCTAAAAATTATTTTTTTTTCATCTCCAAAAATAAAAATTCATTTCATTCATTCAAATGAAAATTTCTTCGTTGAAGTATGAGATATTAATTTTTTTAAGTAACCTGCAAAAAATTCAATCGATAGGTCACATTGGTCTTATGAGACCATGCTCAGCCCAACGGGACTTTTTGAAAACTATTATCTCGGCTCGCACTGTTGGCACCTGTAACTTTAGCTGTAGTGCTCCGATCTCTATGAGATTCGGAAGAAATAATCGCAACAGGATATACGTTAAGAAAACGCATTAAAAAATTGTCCATTTATTCAACCACCACAAGTGTTACCCCTTAAATCAAGTAGCACATTCGTTTAATTTAGCTATGAAGAATTTTCGGAGAGAGAAATATGTACAAAGTAAAGATTTGGAAAAAGTGTGTGCGCGGTCCGTTTATAACCTATTAATTTCATTTTGGTTATTACTTACTTACTTAAATGACGCTATAACCGCATAAGCGATTCTGGGCAAGTTCAACATTGCTCCATTCGGTCCTTCTTTCTGTTAACTGGCAACCATTGGAAATACCAAGAGTAGCCAAGTCCTTTTCCACCTGGTCTTTCCAACGTAGAGGAGGCCTCTCTCTTCCTTTGTCCCACTTTCAGGGCTGAAGCATTTTCGTCCATTCCCATGATATGTCCTAGTCAACGTATCCGCTGTATTTTAATTCGCTGGACTGTGCCTATGTCTCGGTAAAGCTCATCGTTCCATCGTCTGCGGTATTCGCCGTCGCAAAATGCAGAGGCCCATAAATCTTTCTCTCGAACACTACCAGGGCTATTTCATCCAATGCGGACATTATTAGAGACTTAAAGAGTGTGATTTTGGTTCGTCGAGAGAGGGCTTTACTGCGCAATTGCCTACTCAGCCCAAAGTAACACTTGTTGTTAAGGGAGATTTTTCGTTGGGTTTCGAGGCTGACGTTGTTGTTGGTATAAATAATGGTTCCCAGATAAACAAAGTTCTCTTCTTCGTCGAAATTGTAACTGCCAACAGTGATACGGGCGCCAAGACGCAAGTGCGTTGATGGTTTAATTGATGACAGGAAGTGCTCAGTTTTGCCCTCGCTCACCACCAAACCCATCCGTTTCATTTGTTTATCTAGTTTGGAAAAGGTACGCTCTTGCAAAATATGGTGCCTGAACGGTTCAATTGTGCAGCTCGAATTATCTTTTCTAACATAAGGTTAAAGAAGTCGCACGAAAGAGAGTCACCCTGTCTGAAACATCGTTTGGTTTCAAACAACTTGGAGAGGCCCTTTTCGATTCTGAAGGAGCTGGTGGTGTTGCTCAACGTCATTTTACATAGCCGTATTAGTTTTGTTTGGATACCAAATTCTGACATTGCGCTAAATACGCAGCTTCTTCTCGTACTATAGAAAGCGGATTTGAAGTCCACAAAAAGATGGTGTGTGTATATTCTTCTTTCTCGGCTCTTTTCCAAGATTTGGCGTATCGTGAATATTTGGTCGATGGTAGACTTGCCGTCAGGTCGAAAGCCACACTGATAAGGTCCAATCAGTTCATTGATGGTTCATTGATGGTTGGCTTCAGTCGTTCACAAAATACCGTAGTTGGCTCATATTGCGGACCGCCCCTTTTGTGGATTGGGGAGAGTAAACTTAAATTCCAATTAGCTGTCATGCGTTCGTGCGACCATTTTTTGCAAATGAGCTGGTGCATGCAATTTACCATCCCCTCGCCGCCACACTTGAATAACTCTACTGGCAGTCCGTCAGCACTAGCCGCTTTTTGTTTATATTTAATTAAATAATAAGTATCATGTTGACTTAATTTATGGCGTACAAAAATTGCTGTTTAATTCAAATAAAAACGTGCACCGGGTATTTAACATGCGCCTTTTAACCAAAATTAATCTCTTCTTTACTTATTTGCTGTTGCTTTTCGTCACCGCCCGCTGTCTATCTGCAGCTTTCACGCTGTGTCGCATCGTATCAAACCTTCTTATCCTGCGAGGATTTCGGTTGATGTTTGTAAAGGATTTTATATTTTTTCTTGACAATCTTAAATATACTTGCTGCCACATTTTTGGACGCTCATCCGACTAACATAATTGGGTAATAATGCTTTCGAATGGCACTTGAGCGATGGGGCGGCGCGAGCTCTGGCTAGGTATGTCCTCGCACAGATGTCAACCACTTGTAAGTGTCACTGTCAACTCAATTTGAAATGCCTACATATTATCCATTACCCACGCCACGGCCGATGTGTAGCTATGGGTTTGTTTTTAGAAAGTGTGTGTGCTTTTGTGTTTTCGTTTTCGCGTTTTTGCCTGCACTTGAACTTCGCTTCAACTTGCCTACTTGCCTGTCGTGTGGCAGCTGTCAGGCGGGACTATCCTACGTTGTCTTTATAACTTTTAGACTACGAAATTGATTTTGTTCCATCTGCCATTTTTTATGCCGAAATTGTCGAACTTAGCACAGTGGTTTGGTGGCTACATGAAAATTTACTTGGCGTCCGTGAATTGTGTCCATTATTAATTTGCTTACATTGGAGCATGTTGATGATGAAGTCATTATGTGTTTTTGGTTTGTTCATTGAAAGAGAAAGCAAAATATACATATAAAGAAGTTGGCATTTTGAATATATTCATCTGTATTTATTTATGTTTTTTTCTAAAATGCCAAAGAAGGTGAAAACTTTGTGTTTTCAAATTCATTGATGCTAATGGACGCAGGCAACACAAATTATGAAAGCGGGCGTTTTTATCTCCATTAATTGAATATTAAGTGTTTGGCATATCATGATTAAAATATGGTCTCTTAAATGTCAAATGTCATGTTGCTACTTACGTAATTGCAGTTAGACCAGTTTAGGATGGTGCTTCCAAATGGCCAAGCTTCTGTACTAAGTATACAATGGAGCGGTAGTGATGAAGGATTTATTATTTGCCTTTTATTTGATAATAGCGGATAATTTGCTTGCTCTAGTTCGGCGCATCATACCAGGTGGTACTTAGATATCGCATTATAGAGATTTTCCTACCCTACACCCTCGTTTGGTATAAAATGGTTCGGAAAAATCCGTCTACATCCTAAGCAGTATGCTGGTGTTACTCAAATATTTTAAATCAAATTAATATTTTAAATTAATTTTTGAATCATATTTTTGAAAAAAATAAATTGGTAGCAGTTGTTAGGCAATAAGCTAACGTTTTTATTCTAACATTTTAAAAAAAAAAACATACAAAACATTTTAAGCTTGAACAATACTGGATCTATCCGTATAATAAAATGGAGAGGTTGGTTGATATTGGCTTTTCAGTCGCCAAGGAAAGCAATATAGTACACATATGGGCGCAATTGAAGATTTTGAATATTAATGAGTTATTCTCAAAATTTTGTTTAATCAACAACATTTTATTCCGCTTTTACCCTCCGCTTCGCTTGCACAATATTTGATTTATTATTATAACTGCGAATATAACAGATAAGGACATAAATAATTTCACTAATGTTAATAATTTTATTTTTCATCGTCAACGATTTTCGGTCATCTCTTGTTAAGTTTGGTTTAAACACAAACCGGTGCTGTGTCAATATAATGACATTATAATTTTAATTCATATATAGTTTTGGAGTTTAATTTTTTATTACCAAAAAAAAACATTATTTTTATTTCATAATTGCCGATTACGGCTGGTTGCTGAACATTTTTTTTGTCGTTGACAAGCTTCTCAGTCCTTAGCCAGTTTATTGTTAGAACGTTATCAAACGATCATACCGATGGGGGACATTTAGAAATCTCATTATCGTCTTTTGGTGTTGAAAAGTTGAATGTCAGCCGGATATAGAGAATGCTACAGGTATTTGCAAATCATCTAAATGCTTGTTTTTCCATTGTTTATTTAAATCATTACGAGGGTTGCCTTTTATATTTTACGCCTAACAATGAAAACACAGTCAAATATTAAGGAAAATAGTTTCATTGTTTTTCAAAATATTCTCCATCCAAGTCAATACACTTCTGCATTCGCTTGAACCAATTTTCAAAGCACCTTTGCCACTCAGAAGAGGCTACCTCTAAAACGAGCTGTTTGAAAGCTTCTACAGCTCCTTCAGGCGTTGAAAAACGTTGACCTCGCATTTTTTTTTTGATGTTCGGGAATAAAAAGAAATCATTAGGTGTCAAATCAGGGCTGTAAGGTGGATGACGCATCAATTCGACCTTTTGAGTCCACAAAAACTCTCTTGTGTGAATCGATACGTGAGAGCTCGCATTGTCTTGGTGAAGAATGATTTGTCTTCGGCGGTTGATTTTCCTTAATTCTCCAAAAACTTTTGGCAAACAAATGGTTGTATACCACTCAGAATTGACCGTTTTATGTTTATCTAGTGCAACAGTTGCGACATGATCAGATTTTCCGAAAAAACAGGCGACCATTTGCTTTGAGGTGCTTCTTGCGCGAACAACTTTTGTTGGATTAGGCTAGTCTTGGAACACCCATACAGTCGATTGCTGCTTTGTTTTCGGCTCATATGCATAGATCCAAGGTTCGCCACCTGATACGATGTCATAGACGTGCTTTGATCCACCGCGGCTAAATTTCTTCAATATTTCTTTACACCAATCTACACGAGTCCTTTTTTGGGCAATTGTCAAATTATGCGGTATCCAACGAGAACAAATCTTTACGACCAAATGTTCATGCAATATTGAATGTATGCTGATCCCACTAATGGCCAAGGATGCCTGTATCTCGCGATATGTTACATGACGATCTTGTATTATCAATTGACGCACAGCATCGACTGTTTCTGGCACAACCACCGTTTTTGGACGACCTTCACGAAATTCGTCCTGCAAAGATTGCCGGCCATGTAGGAACTCGTTGTACCATCGTTTCACAGTGGCTAGGTGTGGTGATTCAACACCAAAAGTAGAAGTAAGTTGATTGATGCACTCCTGTCTCCATAATACACGTCGAAAATCGTAGTAAATCATCGCACGAAAATGTTCACGGGTTAATTCCACTTTTAGGCAATATGAATTTTTAAACTCACTATAAATAAACACAAATTAAACTCGTAAGTGAAAACGTTATATGCAAGTTTATGCCAAAAAATACCAAACTTTACGATAACAATATCAAATTACAGCTAATCACATGTAGTGTTGCGAAGGCGCAAAATATAAAAGGCAACCCTCGTAACTCTTAAAGAAATCTTAAAAAATGGTATTCCAGGATGTTTACATTGTTATTTTTATATTATTTTTATACTTACACACACATGTGTACACAAACTGTTTCTCATAACAATGTACAATAATTTTATTATTCTTTATATAAACAAAAATTTCTTTAATTCTGGAAAATCCGTAACCTTCTTCAAAAATGTTTTCGTATAAGCGCTTCGTTTCAGAGCAATACTGTTATATTTCAGTACGCTTAGACAACAACACATTTTCATGAATCAGTTTTCTGAAGCCTACTTTTTTTGAATCCCTACCGTTTTACATTTTTTAACTTTGTAATTAAATTTAACTTGGCTTTTTAGTAGGGTACAACCCTCTCCAAAAGTATTTTGAAATTAAAGCGTTCTTAAAACTTTTTCATTTAACTTACTATAAATTGAATTAACTTACTATAACGTGAATTAATTTTTGAACCAGGTGGCAACACCCTCCAAAAATATTTTTTTAAAAATAAGCTTTGCTAAACTTTTTAGTTTGACACTCAGATTGTAAGATGCCATTTATCTATTTAACTGAGCTTAATTTGAATTTCAATAGGTGGTAACATTTGCGAAACATTTGCCGCTTTCGTTTGATACCCATAATACAATATTTGATTTAGTACATTGTTTTAATTGAATGTAACTTTTTGAACAAGTGACAACTCCTTATAAAAAATTAATTTTATGGTAGCCCATATAAGGAACTATATGTATGTGTATGTTCTAAATATTATCCAGAGCTGTCTAGTCGTCATATAACAATGCGTGATTTTACTTATTTATTTAATCGAATATAAACTTTTTTAACAGTTGTCAACTCCCTTAAGAATATAACCCATATTGTAAGTGAAGTTTCAAGCTCACTCACACACTCACTTAAATTATATACCCTACAAGACAGCTGACGATCATATAAATGCTCATATTACCATTATGACTGACCACGAAAGTGCCCAACAAAGTACTCATTTTTATTCAGGACATGGGCAAAAAATGAGTACTTTTCTCTTGCCGGTGTGATATTTTATCTCTTTTCTACTAACAGCAGTTTCATATAAGAGAAAAACATTTTTACTTTCCTCCACGTAACAAGGCGATTCATCATTTTGATGCTTACAATTTACTTGGCGCTGATAATTAAATTGCTCATTTTTGTCATCATTAATAAATTACTTATATTGGAAATTAGCATGTACTCGTATTAATAGGGGTTAATACAAAAATTTTAAGTGTGCTAGAGTTTTCGTCTAAACTGTTCAGCTATGTCTTGCAGAGATTTTTTCCATGAATTAATACTCTTTAATACTCTACAACTTCCGTATAATTTATTATACTTATATAGGATCTAGAATTTCTCTGCGTCGATTTTTCGATGATAATTTAAGGCAACTAGGATTTTTTGGAAATATTTCAGTAAAGCTTCATCAATTTTTGTTATCTGGCTGTGCTGGAAACTCCTATCCATATTGCCATCATTACCATTACCGAAGCGAGGTTTTGGGAAAGTCTATAAGCAAACTAGTTTGTTTCAAAAATTCGTTTGAAATTCTTTTCGAATTTAACTGCAGCGAGCCTTTCCGCATTGCAGCGCAGTCAATTGTTATTATTTTAAATAATTATTATATTAGTGAAAATTTAAGAAGTGAAAACTCAAGGTAAAGTCGAGAGTGCATAGAAAATTTATACTTTTCTTTCAAAAATTAATTAAAAACATTAAACACGCCCAAAACCCAAAATGCAAAAGTATTCACATTTTATCCTTTGTAAAGGAAAGAGTTTCAAACCTTGCAAGAATTTTCTAAAAATTTAATTGTATTTTTTTTAACAAGTTTTTCAAATCAACAGATATTATAGATTCCCTGCTAATTTGTTTTTTGTAGCTTTAAAAGCAAATATCTGCGAAATTCCAGACTCAAAATTATCAGAAAATTCCCTAAGCGAAACGGTGTTTGAAGTAAAAATCTAAGCCCATAGATTAACTTTCTAATGAGCGCTCAGAGGTCCGAAAAAAGTACACTGTGGCGTAACAATTTTCGAGAAAATTTTGTTTGAACTATCTGGTTAATATTTTTTTTTTATATTTGTGGATCACTTTACATTGCCATGTAATTGTCTAAATAAATAATAAATTAGATATCGGTATGTGCATTGGAAATATAGGGAGGTTATTTTTGAAACCTTCATAAAAATAATCCTTTTCTTCGGGCTCCTACTGAATACCGTCTTTGAGTAGATACCAAGCCTGCTCTTAATTCCTATCATAGAGTTGTAATTTTTTTCATTGGAAGACCTGCTTCCTATTTCCCATTAGCAAAAATTCATAGTGGAGATCTGCATTGCAAAACCACTCTAACTTAGTATGCACAAAATTTTCCTTAAATTTCATCTAAAATAGTTAAATGTACGAAAAAGAAAAATATTCTCAATTTTCAGCGAGTACTCGTATTGTCATTTTTCTTTTATTTTCTTTATTTTAAGTCTTCTCTTCCAGCAAACTTTTCACTTTACAATCGAAATTGAATGCTTTCGCAAACTTTTAGCGTCACAGTTAACGCATTTCCGCTTTCGTTTTTCACTTAACTTTTATTGCTGTGGTCACAACTTGGTTTTTTTTGTTTGCTTGTTTTTTTTGTTTTTTTTTTTTGCCAACTTAAGAAATATTATCATTGATTCCTTCGCACTAAGTTCCGCTAACAAATAAACTGCGAGTAAGATTTTACAATATTTGCTTTGTAATTTGAGACGCGTGTAATTGTAAAACTTTGTCGTTGCATGATTTCCTCACACGCCGCATCGATGAAAGGAAGAAAGTTTGAAATTGGAAATTTGTGCAGATCGCTAGTAAGTAATTTGTAAGAATTCGATTACAACATACCGCATATTAACTATTGTAAACTTTCTCGCAGTGATTTCGCTTCATGCGCTTTATAGAAGGTTTGGTTTAGTAGTTTCTGCTAGAAATACATACAGCCCACATCGTAGTTATAACGCCAGCAAATGTTGAGAAGTTTTAACTATCTATTTGCTTTTTGGTTTAGTATTTTATTAAATACATCACGTAGACCTATTAGGTAGTTTTTGAAGTTTGTT
Organism: Anomoia purmunda; assembly: GCA_951828415.1. NCBI lineage: Eukaryota > Metazoa > Arthropoda > Insecta > Diptera > Tephritidae > Anomoia > Anomoia purmunda. The sequence continues at coordinate 23,978,777 of OX639996.1, read as the reverse complement.
CATTTTGTTCACCGACATTTTCAAAAAGATAGACGGACAGTATAGTAAATGGCGCTCTATAATAGAATTATAAAAAAGTATCTTGTATTCTTTTTTGCTTAAAACATATTTTTTTTTTTATTTTTCCAGTTGCATAATTTATATGCTCATTTAATTTGAGTTTTTCAAATGCATTTAATAAAATATCGCACAGGATTTTAATTGCGAAACTTGCACGTTTGGGAGTTCATTACAGCCTTGTTGAGTGTATAAAGTCGTATTTGCTCGAAATCAATGCCTCAGGGCAGTATTTTTAGACCCTTACTTTCTTTATTAATGACAGTCCTACGTGGTTTCCTCCGTTAAATTTCTTCTATATGCCGACGATCTTAAAACTTATTCTGAAAGCAGAGGTTCTCATTACTCTTCGATCATTCCATTAGAACATAAAAAGTTTTATAATTGATGTGTTAGAAACCTGTTATGTCTTAATATCAAAAAATGTCATAAAATAACTTATTCCAAGATGTTGAAACCTCTGGAGACTTCCTATTTCATAGCGAACACTTGTCTTACCGAGCTCAAAGAAGTCAAAGACTTAGGAGTGTATTTTGATACTAGTTTTGGATTCACCACGCACTTAAATTTCATGATCACAAATTCATTAGGCATGCTTGCATTTGTGAGGCATCAGTCATCTCATTTTTCCGATCTTTACACTTACGAACTGCTTTTGTTCGTTCCAAACTTAAATACGCTGCTTTTATATGGAGGTCTTATCATGAGATTCATATAAAACGATTGGAAAAAGCCCAGAAAATATTTCTTCGTTTTGTTTTCGTTCTCTTTTCTTTACTGACCTGATTCCATCTTACAATTCACGTTGCAGACTAATAAGTTTATTATCATTATCAGATAGGAAAACTCTCTTGTAATTTTCATTTTATTTTGATCTTGTTTCCGCGAGGGTTGATTGCCCTTTTCTATTTCAGCGAATACAATTTAATGTTCCGTGCAGAAATTTTCGTAATTATGAAGTTTTTTGTGTTAGTGTTAGCAGAAAAACCTGCGGTGCTATTGCTCCAAAAAATAGAAATCTCTCTGAGCTTAACTTTATCTCAATTTTCTTTAAGTTTCAAAAATTATGTTTGGAGGTGTAAGTACATAATTAAATATTTTTTTTTTTAGTACTTAAGTCAAGTGTCTGTGTATATTAATTATACATAATTATAAAAATAAATAAATAAATAATTAAATAAATGAGTAATTATTTGTAAGGTTTCATTATAAATTTTAAAATTACATTTAGCCTCATAATGGACGATGTCTCTTGATATGATCATACATTTAGTTTCCTCTATATTAAGTTAATTAAATTAAATTATTACCTTTTAGGTATTGCACTAACTAATTCATTTTTACAAATATTTTTAAAATTTTTCCGTTTTCAATGGGATATCTGCAAAAAAATAGCTGTAACTAACTGCGAAGTCAACAATCTTGACTGCATAGCCGTATAAAGGATTATTATACATATTTTCAATATTTCTTGCAATAATAGTATACATATATAGTTTACTTATGAATGTTTTAAACGCATTTGTTGCATACTTTTTTAATATCATCAATATCGCACCATAAATACGGACTTTTGAAATAATTTGATACTAGCGCCATCTAGTGGATATATTTTCCGTAAAAGTCTCTCTCGTTTTGCACCCACACTATACGTTTCTCATTTCAACAAAATCGGCTCATAAATTCAGATTTTCTGTATATCTTGCCACCTAACGGATTAAAGTGTAGCCTACGTATGCGCCACGGGCCTAAGCAATATAGTGAATATACCAACATCGAGTTTAAAGCCAAGTTGCCATAAAGAAAACGGCTGCAATTTTATATATATAACTAATTAAATTGATATAAAGAGAAATAAATAGTCAAAAGTAGTTAATATGTTCTGGGGTTATAATTATAAAGTGGGCTGTATTTATATGAATTTTCAAATTGAATTATTGCAATGGGGAAGCTGCACGAAAATTGCGAAACTAACTAACAACAAAAACGACAATTTTATCTACAATACAAGTCCTACAGAAGCACACATACATGCATACGCAATCTCACCATTCGCATTGTTGCAGTTCATATAAACGGAACTATGGAAAATGGGTGACAATGACTGCAACAGGAACGTCGATTAAAGTGACAATAACAATTGTGCTTATCAATAGAGTGAAGCGCTACTGAAATAGTCACAATAAAGTCAATAAAAAAAGTTGTGTAAACTAAAAATCTGGGAAGGACATAGCATAGAATCATATAATTTTATATATGTGCATACATACATACATACGTAAAACGTTTGGCACATTAAGGTATCCTCGCAGTTTTGAAAATATCTAACTGAAATTTCTAACTGAATGTAATCGCTTATCAAAATCGAAAAAATCAGCCTATATAGAACTGCCTCATAACTTATGGTTCGGATCTGAAGTTTTGCGTTATAACTTCTACACTTCAGATGCTAAGGATATGCGCATGAGGAGGGGATTGATATCACTATTTACATAATACACGTATAGTTTCAATAGCTGGACAAATTTCCCGCACACATATTTATTATTAATTTGGTCATACAAATTTCATCCTAATAACTGAACACTCTAGTTATCGGATTCGGAACCGATATTTCATACCGATTCGATTGAAAAAACTCTCAGAAACAGGCAACATTCAAGAAAATTCCAAGGAAGATTTGTAATAGTTTTGCTAAAACCAAAATTGGTGATTCCCTTTTAATACTATACTAATAATTGACACTGTTAAATAGCTGGCTGGTTTTCTATTAAGTTTATTAAATTAGTTCTATGTTACTTGTCGTGTTATCGATTCGTCACGACTTGCCACAAAAAAAAAAAAAAAAAAAAAAAAAAATACACTGGCCATTAAAAAAAAATATAAATTGTTAACGTGCTCGAAAAAGATAAATTCATTAAATGTACTGTTAATTCTTATTTGCACTAAATCTCGATAATCTGCTATTTTTATAGATGACTCGAAAACAACGTGTATATCTGCTATTTTTAAAACTAACACCAAAAATATTGTTGGTAATGACAGATCAAAATCGAAAATATATACGGGCTCTAAAATTTGATACCTTAGGGTGGCATCTTAGAACTTTTTTTTTACTTTATTTACTTATATCAACATCGGTTCATGTTTCGAAACTTCGAAATTTCTCAAAATATAATCAAGAATCAAATCTTTGCAATACTCCTTTATTCTTTAATGAAAATTCGATAAATTTGGGCGCTCTAAACAATTTTTACTTGAATGCTAATAAATGGCATCAATATGTTTCTATAAGAAAACGATCTCCAATCTCAACGTGCTATTATCACTCTGAGGACATTAATTATATTGTTTCAAAAATATAGGCATGGTTTTCTTTTATCCAGCGTAACAGTGTAGTGTTTTCCGGCCCATATACTCGTACACTGAGGTTGTTGTAAACTTCAGTTAAAAGATCAAGTCTTTACTATGCTTGTTTTATTTGAAGACCATATATTTCTGAATCCATATAGCGCGATTCCTTTAATTATTGTACGCTCTTCGCTCTCTCTGAATTTTACGGAGCTATCGAATACCGGGATACCATCGAACATATGGTTCATAAAGTGATGATTTTATAACTTCACACGTGCATTTCTAAAGAACATCAAAGGCAAATATCTGTCTTACTTCAGATAATCCGCAAAAAATTAATCATACCATCTAGATCAGCACAGGTACTCCTCTATCGGGCAAATATAACCATTGGGTATAAAAGAATACGTTTCATACAAACGTACACTTCTTACATTCTTACCCTTTGAGTATTTTGGCTTTTCTTGTTTTGCATTTAAAATTTTGCTGTTGGAATTCCTTTTCCATCTTTCAGTTGAATAAACAACATTCTTGGAAGTATGTCTCTGTGGGGGGATTTATATGTATTCGTATGTACATCGTAGTAAAAGTGCGATAAGCTTGTTGTTGTTTTATTTAACTTATTTTGATGAGTTGTAAACATACCAGAGCATATTAAATTTTTTGAACTAAATGTTAATAAAATATTTTGTAGATATTTATCATAATTGAGGCGAAGTTTTTGATAGTTATTTAGTAAGAAATTTCATATTTACTGAGTTCGTTACATTTTACAACAATAGTTTGTTGTTTTGACTGTTCTTAATGGAACTATATTTTTTCGATAAAGAAGCTTAACAGCAAATCTCAGTTTGGCACCTCAGAATCTAGGGGAAATTTTGATAAGCATATGTGCCAAATTAATATAAAAAAAAATTTCAGTAGCCAATCAACCCTTAACTTTCCCAACATCTACTTAAGAAAAACTCGGTTGGGTTTGTTATGCCACATCTGAATAGAATGCTATATGTACACAGAGCGAAAATACCACCTAAAATGCCCTATAAATCAGAAACCAATTTAGCGGATTTCTCTATGATTTTTTCCAATAAGAAGCCTTCCTTATTACGACTAGATATGTCCTTTGAATAAAATCAAAAATATAATCTGTAAAACTAAGAAGAAAAACTTTTCAATATAATTAAGAAGTAGACCTGTAAAATTAAGATGAACCCCTTTTCATAAAAACATTATAGATAGAAAAATAAAAATAACATGAAAACCTCTATCAAGGCGAAGGTGATGGCATAAGAGCAGCTGATTTGATTTTTTTTATTCACCACATGTATTTTGTTTTTGCTTTTGCGTATGAGCTTTCAAAAGCCGTAAAAGCAAAAACAAAATGTATTTAAATTTTGACAACTCTTACGCAGAAACAAAACCAAAATACCATATATGTAATACTTCTATATTGCTGGAAAGCACAGAGTACATTCCCCAATATCAGAGTGCAGAAATATAAAAAATCCGATAGTCGAATGTACATACCTAAAATGACAACTTCACTTTAAAAAATACTACTACAAGCTCAAAAATTGATGTAGTCTGTCTCGTTTTGGTTTCGTTTTCAAAACACATTACGAGCTTATCTCCCCCGCAATATAGAAGTATTACATATATGCAAAATACATAGGAATTTTGTAGTTGTATTTATAACACCACCTTGTATAGATTCGCCTTGACCTCTATCAATTTGACATTATTGTGACGAATTTTTTTTTTTAAAAGATTATTTTGCCTACAATTTTCATAATTCATGTTTTTATAAATCTAATACTAATAATTATTTCTTGAACTTTAATACAGAGAGGACTGGTATTGCACAACTTTTACTAGAAAAACAACGAGAGAAAATAGAGCGTCACTATCTTTTAAAAGTAAAAAAAAGTTTAAAAAGTTAACAGTAAAATTTGAATTCATCCCTTTCTTTAAAAAAATAAAAAAGTTTCCTTATTACAAAATTCAATAAGATTCAGGGGGAAATGAGAGCATCTCCTTATTAATTTCTTTTATAAGATTTTTAACATAAAAACAAAGAGATTTCTTCTTATAGTTGCATATCTTTGGACATAATTCCATAAAAATGAATTAACAAGAAGTTATCTCCCTGTTTTGAGTCCCCTTACCCCTTTCAATAAATTCGAGAAGAAATTCAAAATAAAATTAAGAAGATTTTCTAGTAAACATTTCTTCGCTCTTCTTGGCCATCAAACTTTTTTTTTAGACGACGATCGTTTTAATTATAGGTGAAATTTTTAGCTATGTATGCATTTTAATTACTTGTACAGAAGCGCCCTGACAAATTAATCCTCATCAGTCCAACTTTGGCTATGTCACCCACAGTATTTTTCCCCCAAATTTTGTCCTCAGAAGGGGAGATATTTTTATAAACACCGTTTGAAAATATTAAACACAGGTCGATTAATCAAGAATGGCAGAATGGGCCTATCAGTGGATTTTGGGGAGACAATATTTTGGTTTAGCAGCGAATGACGAAAGCAATTAAATAACATTTTTAGAATTCAATTAAAGCGATAGAAAATTCTTATGTATTGGCCTCATAGTTGGAAGAACAAGAATCATATTGTGTTATATGAATGCAAATCAACTAAGTAAATAAAATACGACTTGTATATTTACTATATAATCCTATTATCTTCATCATCAATGAATGTTAAAACATATTTTTTAAGCAAATAAGCAACCGACGGTATTCTACACATTTTCTTCAAACGAACGCTATTTAGAAATACCAATGCATTTAAAAAAGATGTTTACTATTTAGAGCGTTCGTTATAAAGGCATTCGCTATACTGGCCGAGCAGTGCATTTCACCAGCGATTTTACCATTGTGATGCCAATACATGGCATTTGTCAATCTGTTCTCTCACAGCTTTCAAAATAGTTTCTTAAAACAGTACAATAACAATTTTTACGTTGTCGAAATAATTCTAAAAATTCACTTGATTTTTATGTACCTGGAGAACGATTTGCTCGAATTGAAAATGTATTGATAAACAAATTTGTAAACTTAATGTGATAAGTCTGTTTATACCCGATCATACTATTACCTGTGATATTATAACTTTGTTGACATAATTGTTGTTTGTAGATATAGACATCAAAATACGAAAATCTTCAGAATGAAAATCGCAGACAGTTAAGCTGTGTATAATTGATAGATATCTAAATGAAACTTTGTACACATATTGCCCTTGGTATTAATAGGTATTCAAAATAGGGGAAATGGGAAAACAACCTCGCCCACATAACGGTGATTTCCGAAAACCAAAATAAATCCGATATTTCAGCAACTACAAAAGATAATGTGTTCGCAATTTGATACACAGTAAGCAGTAAGCTATACGCGGACAATTTTGGTTTTGGAAAAAAAGGGACATTCTAATTTATTTCTATTAATTTTTTGGAATGATTAAGCTCATATTAACTACTTTTATTGCTACAACTACTACTGCTTGCTTGAAATAAAATCATGCGCCGGCAGTGGCGGACTTAACAGTCATCAAAAGGGACATTGCTGACTGGACCCCTCCAGAAGATGGGCTCCATTGTCCTTTCTACAGCGAGTTTAATTGAAAATGAAATTGAAATAGAACAATTAATATGTAATTTCAATTGCCGCTTGCTGCTAAGTCACTCACTCACTTTGCAGGCAAATACTTAGCTTAAACTTTCATAATGCCGCATACTGAATAACTCAATGAAACTCGTTCTTATGCTAGAAATTTGATATATTTAATAACAGTTTTCGAATACATTGCAAAATTGTTTCCAAACTCAACAAGTACATCGAATTTAATCATTTTATCTTTTTCCTCGAATTCATTCATTCATCAATAGATTTCATATATTTTTCTTTGCATTCCACATATTTGCTAGTACTAGCGTGTGGTCACACTTTGGCGCTGGAAGCAGCTGCTCATTTATTTATTCAATCCTTTACTTTAGATCTCAAACATGAACTGACTAGCTTTATTGACATCTACTTTTCAGAAAATCGTGGTTTTTCGTACCACACCACTACCTCCATTTGGAGTTTTAAATTGCGAAAAAAATAATGGAGAGTGTTCCCAAATGTTGCAGTCTATTCAGTTTGTTATTGACTCTGCCCATCGGTTCAGCTAGTCATGAGCTCTTTGAAAATAGTTAAAGAATATCGCCAATACTCTTTAACTGATAATACCCTAAATAATTTTCATATCTTTTACATTGAAAGAGCAGTAGCGAGATCACTGAATTTAGATTTTGCTCCGAAAACAAAAGGCGTGATGAAAATGCAACTTTACTTAAGGCAATTTTTCTGTATTGAATAAAAACCTATGACTGAACTTAAGTGATATTTGTTTTATTTAACGCTGTAATCTTGCGAAAATTTTAACTTTTGCGTTCCGTGTTAAAGTTAATTGAATAATGTAGTAGTTGAGAATTAAGCGAGAAAGTTTTTTGGATAGCGTTAAAATAAACTAGGTTTCTGCGAAACATAAAATGGCCCCTTTTAAGCATTGCTGACTGGGTGTTTTTCTTTAAATTCACCGCTGTGCGCTGCGTATGCAAATTTCGGTTTCTTTCGAAATTATACCCCTGCTTACTTGGTTGAGGAAATTTTTTTCTTTTAAATAATCTGTGAAGAAAATATTTAATTCAATTGTAATTATGTTCACGCTATGCGTGTTGGGTTTCTAATATTCCAAGGTTTTGGTATACTCGGGGTCAAGAAAATTCGCCTCCCTTCCTTATCTATTACGATGCATACAATATTACATTGGTTTTTTTCTGTCTATTATCGATCATGACATATCCAAAATTTAATTGAAATTTCGACTATTCTCGCCCCATAAATACTTTCACTATTTTCGCTTTTATTATATTTTAACATTATACAAAATTATTTTGCATGCCTTAAGATAGCCGGAAATTTTCGCTAGTAGCAATCTCACAGTGGCATCGAAAATTGAGAAAATCTATGGAATGCAATAAATTTGTCAATTTTAAGTGTCACTCATATATATCGCTCTCTCTCAAGTTAAAACATAGTATCACCGCACACTATTTGGCGACTATTTGCCTACCCAGCAGCATCTCAGCAACATTGGCAAAACTTTGGAATTCGAGATTTATGGCAATAACTGCAGCTGTCTGGTCAACATGAAATTGCAGCAGCAATGCCATCAACAGACCAGATGCATTTATCATATTGCAATTGTTTGAGTGTGATAAATGAATAAGTGTGTGCGTGTGTTAGTTGCTTTTGAATCCTACATTTACTGCGGCTGTAAAATTTTAATTGCTGTTGAGTATGTAAATAAAATTAAAGGTACATAATTCCAATATTGGACCATAAAATTAAAGTGAAAATGTAAAGAGGCTGGAAAAAAATATTGAGGCAAAAGTGATGGGGAAGAAACGTAGAAAGTTGGCTCAAGTGGAAAAAATTTGTCAAGTGCCTTAGTATCTTTTTTTTTGTAAAGCCTATTCAAATGAACTTTTTGTTTTGTCTATTTATCTCTATACAAATCTAAAAGTGAAAATCTGTTTGTCTGTGACTTCATAGCTTTTTATCCGCAGCACAGCATTAGCTAAAATTTTGGATTGCTATTAGTTTCTAGCTGAGCAGGATTTAGGAATGGCGTTATTTTATAATTATACACAATTTACATACATACATATATAAAATAATAAAATATTTGTTTTCCGTTCCTCTCGGCAACTGTATGAAAAGCTAAATTTAATTAAAATATATAGTAAGAGCACAAGTTACGTTAAATAATAAAATATGGATGTCAAACTATTCATTTCGCTAGTAGGAAGAGTATAAATATATTTTGAACAGGATTGCCGCCTGTTTGGAAAGGTCAAATTCAATTTAATTAAACCCAAATATATATAATATTAAAATGTAAGTAGCCAACGGTTCTTCTCGGCGAGGACAATGTTCATACCTATATTTTTGAGAGTATCTAATAAATTCGACGAAAGACAGTCTGTTATCACTTGTGGTGGTTCAGAATTGCTTGCAATGGAAACTTAGGAAATGTTTTGCGTGTATTTTTTTTTTTGTCAAAAAGAAGGAGTTAAAGAAAATAATTCATTATAATTCATGATAAAATAAAATGTAGGTACGTGTTATAAGAAACCAATACGTCATATCTTCGACTAAAAATATTGCCTAAAAAAATTGCTTGCTATTATACTAAAATTGATTGGGATATACAGGGTGGGCCAAAAGAAATCAAGGGGTGTAAGAGTTTAATAACTTTTTCGTTTATTAATTTTATTTTATTTTTTCTTTCTTTAAATAAGCAGAACTGTAGGTTCTGGGGTTCTCAAAATCCAAGAGCCATTCATCAACGCCAATTGCACCCCAGTACAGTATGGTGTGGGATCACATCTGAAAATGTCATTGGGCCTTACTTCTTCGAGAATGAAGATGGAAGTGCTGTAACCGTAAATGGAGAGCGGTATCGGTTTATGATAGAAAATTTTTTACGTCCTGCTCTTGAAAACAGACCTGGTATGTGGTTTCAGTAGGACGGAGCCACTGCCCATACTGCCCATACTGCCCATACTGCCCGAGACACAATGGCACTTTTAAGTCAAATTTTTGGAGGGCGAATAATTTCCAGAAATTCGGAAATTATTTGGCCAGCGCTATCGCCAGATTTGACAGCACCCGACTATTTTCTTTGGGGTTATTTGAAGGAGCGGGTGTATGTGAACAAGCCAGAGACAATCCTTGAACTCAAGGCAAACATTGTTGCAGAAGTTCGAACGCTACAGCCACAAGTTTTGAAAGATGTTATGGAAAATGCTCTAAAAAGAGCCCATCAGTGCGAAGCTGAAAACGGTGGTCATTTAAGAGACATCATTTTTCATACTTAGTGTAAAAAAATTTCCCTTTTGTATATTATATAATCTGAAAGAAAAAAAAAAATTAATAAATGAAAAAGTTATTAAACTTTTACACCCCTTGGTTTCTTTTGGCCCACCCTGTAGTTTCTAAAACTCTTAGATTTTTTCAAAATTGAAAAAAAGGTGATCAAATGCAGCAGTTAGTTGATTCCGCACCATGCCCACCGGACTGGGTTTCAGTTTTTAAATCCCCCATTGAAGTAGGTTGTTGGTAGACAGATAAAGTAGCAGGTTTGCTTTTCCCACTTAAAGATCCATTGTGTCCTCTAGTAACTACAATATTTCGTCTAACCGCAACGCCATTAGGAAGCTTAATGTGATAGCTGGTGGTAGCTAGCGTACGAGTTCTTTCCCAGAACTATTTGAGCCTAGGTATCTCTCTTGTCTGAGTAGAAAATTTTATTCCGAGCTTATGCAGATGGATCAGGAGTGACCTGTGAGAAAACCCGTCATTATCCTCAAGTCGTTCTCCGGGATTTTTATAAGCTGTTTAAAGCGTTAACCCTTGTACGCTACCAATAAACACCTGGTGTAACCCTGCCATAAGGTGCCAATGTCTTTTCTTTTGTGTATTTTCTTCTTCCTTAAATCTCCTGCTTAATAAAGTGTTGCCCTATCGCCATGAAGCGCTCGGGTCCTATGGTCTAGAGTTAATCTATCAGCCTCCACATTTTGTTCTATGCCTTTGTGACCCATAATCCAAAGGAGCTGAATATGCAAATCTTTAACGTTAATTTACTTGCAGTAGCATCCTAAAACTATCTTTGTGTACGTGCATTAATTTTTTTGCTTCGTTCGTTCCTTAATAAATCAATTTGAATATTTTATAAAATTTTGCTTTCCGTGAAAAATTGGAGTTTTTCTCTTCGGTTCAGTTGTTCTAACCATGGTCGAAAATTCTGATGGTGTATGTATAAATGAAATTCAGCTTGGGTTCGTTACTGGCTAAAGACTGAAGATTGACCGAACGGACTAGTTTCGCCAAACATTAATCGAAATGCCCAAGTTGTATAGAAAAGTTGTTTGGAGTACCCCGAAGAGTTAATTTGTTGACCGATCACTAAATATATTTTACGATTAAAAACCCTTTAAAAAAAGCTTTTATTAACGCAGAAATTATGCTAAGCATAAAACGTTTTTTATTGTAGATGGTTTGTTCTAACAAAATTTTTTATGTTCACAAACCTGAGGTGAGATATCGAAGATAAAAAAATTGCCGCGATTTGGTGCGCAGATGCTTTGTCCTTTTGTGAAAGCGATTGGCGTATTTACTTTACACTTTTTTAAGTACTTTTCAGCTTTTCCTTAACTATTGTTCACGTCATTTTCAATTAAAAGATGAGCTTCTTCTTGCTTAATTTCTGCAGTGAACCCCGCTGAGGAATCCAATGCGGTTTAAAACACCGGGATACATAGTTTGTTAGCTTTCGAAAAGGATACTGATAAATTATTGTAGCAAGGAATCTTTAAATTTCTCGCAAGGTAATAGCTACTGTACATATATTTGCTGCTCAATATGCAAATATGTAGTACGAGTGTACGGTGAGTAGAGAGTTCAATACGAATAGAGATTTTATTTGCCTTTTTAGATGTTAAGCTGTTTGCATTTCCATTTCGCACAACATTACTTAGATAGGTTGTGGTTTCATATTTACATTGACATAGTTTAGTTATCCAACTCAAAAGTCTATTTTTTCTGCATAAGTGCATTTCAATTTGTGCGCAAGGGCACAGTAATGGTAAGCAAGTCGAATGTGTGTGTGAATGTCTTTGTGTACGTTTGGTTTTTTTTTTTTGAACCAATATCAGGTAGTTCAAAGTAGTCGGCGCTTCAAAAATAAGGTAAATGGATGTACTTACATAAATATATCAAACAATCATCTCTATTAAAATTTATAGAAAGATCTTTGGTGAATGTAGTGACCAGAATACTCAAAAATAATACGATCCAATATAATTCTAAATTTATTATTGATTATTGAGTATTCTGATGAGCCCAATCTTTAAAGTTTAAAATTTTAATTTTCGCACAAAATGGCGTAGACGAAAGAAAAGTTAATTAAAAAATAGTCGACTTTACCTAATCAACTAACCGTTTCTTTTTGACTTTTTCAATACATATTTGTGTTTTATATGCGTCTGAATGTCTGCGCTTATTGACAAAACTCGTTTTAAACTATAATAAAGTTTTTATGCATTTTTTGTGAGTAACTACCACTATTCAAATATTTTCGGTTAGTCGATAATTATACTACTCGATAGTGAGCGGTTATCCGCAAGTTAATCGAATAATTGCTATTCGACTATCAACCACCAAAAAAGTTGCTAATCGACTAGTCGACCAGTGAATATGCTAACCTAAAAAATAAATTATTTATTTAAATTTTAAAAGTAAAGTAAATACAAAATATCAAAAAGAATAAGGTAAAGACCTTAAAAAATAATTCCTTGCCTTAAAAGTTTCTTAGATTACTTAAAATAGTAGCTTTGAGTATGAAAAACGGATACATCAGCATTGAAGGTATTAAATGTTTACTGATAGTCTGGAACAAAGATTTAAGCATCTGCTTGATATCGAAGTTGCGCCCTCTAACTATTTAAAAAAAATGGGTTGAAGAAGATGGTCTCATTCATCTTCGTTATCGCCGCTGTGACCTCTTTCGGTATTATTACCCTTACCGAAATTGTTATCGAGTTATTTTCATGTCTTTTTTGCAACTACGTATCCAAAACAAATGTTCTATTTTTAAATATTTACAAAAAAATATCGACACTTTAATTTGAAGCAGGTTTATAAAGTATGCCATTTCGAAAAAATATATTTTATTTTTTATATCGAGAGTCTTGGCTGTATTCTCGTTTGACATGTGCATATTTATATAACTTATTGGTATCATCATCGATATATATTTTTTGTCGATATCACTTTTGATATCATATCCGCATTGCGATTTATATTATACCCTGCAAAAAATCCCAGACCATATCGAAAATAAGTTATCGATTGTACACACATATACTCATTCCTGCGAACTATGAAAATTTGAGTTTAATGTTTAGCTGTGAAGCATAATATACAAAGAGTGCGTATATTACAAGAAAATAAAGAGTTTTGCGAATTCATCTTCTTAATTGCAAAAAAGCGAAAAAGAGAAGTGGTAATTTGATACCCGATGCCCACACAAAACTAGCCATCAAACTGGCCAATAGTTTGAGTAAATTTTCCCGCTAATAAGTATAACCGTTACTTACTTTTTAGGGTTCTAGCAGGGTAGTTTTCAGTGTTTTTATAGAAATCAGTAACGTTATCGGTAAACATGTCTGAATTGCACTTATTATCGAAAATTTGTTAATATTAAAGACAGCATTGCCGGACCAAGACCATTATTTGCCCAACGCTGTTAATTATTTGAAAACACCGAAGAAGTTGAAGAGGTGTGATATTTGGCTGATCTTCTCTTACAAATTTTAAGCGTAAGCGTTTTTCTGTTAGTTTCGATGTTAGTCGCCCCGGCCAAGGGTTGAACCCGAGATGCACCGTATCAATCATGAGACATCGAAGCCTACTTTTTGTATATCAACTTGGCCAGACAGAGATTGAGGTACTTTCATTCGTACATAGTCAATTATCGTGTTGTGAATTCGCATACCAAGGACCTTCTAAAGTTCATTAGAGACATGTTAATGGCAACGAAAGACCTTTCAGGTCGCCTGACCCTAATGTTAACATTTGTTTTGCTAATACTAGCTTTTACCCGTATATTATCATGCACAACATTTGACTTAACGCATGTTTCCAAATGCAACAACAAAAATTCAATTTTTTTAGAAAATTTAAAAAACTGTATGAACTTTGATGTTTTTTTTTTCAATTTTTTTATGTTCTAAAAAAATATATCTGGCTCTGCTTTATAGTCACCGTATACGCCTGGTTGCGGTAACTTTTTTGTTATTGGTAACTGCGTGGTCTTTCATTCGAGTTTAGTGGAAGAACGTAATTAAACGAAAATGCCATTTAGAAATATCACTAAAGCCACTTTGTATTGAAAAGGTGAACCTCATCAATGCAACCTGTCTTCATTGTTAGGGAAGTTTCGAAAATTATATTCCAGAATACGCAGAATGTTAGCACCATAGATATATTGAGTTTTTTAAATTCTTTTACAATTGAAAACTCTCCTAAAAAAATGCATCTTAATAAATAAGCATACAGTGAAACTCTTTTCATATCAATGTATTATTGTTATACTTTATTTAACTTAAACAGAAAAAATTTCTTTCATTTAAACAAACTGACACACTTTTTTATCAACTGCTTTCGAAATAGTTTGGTGTAAATACGTAAACTATCGCAAAGAGGGGTGGGGTAGACGGGGGGTTAATAATTGTATACCTCAAATCTAGAGTAAGTGTTATTCGAAATGATAGTCGGTGTGAAGTTCAATCGAAAGCAGAAAAAATAAACGATACCCATTTGTCCCTACTTCCTAGAAACAAGTTTCTGACAATACAATTTTGGTACTGAAATGCACTAAAAAATGCAACTAAAATTACAATTTGCGTTTTAGTGACATTTTTATATGGCTTATTCCTGAATGATTCCAAAACAAATTTCTGAATTCGATTTATCTCAAATACAGTATTTTTACTAATCCCTCAGACTTCGAGCTCTTGGGTGGGAGTGGGTTAGGGGAATGCCCCCCATTTCCCTCTGCTGGATCCGCCCCTGAGCACGTCCCAATTTTATCGAAACAACTGTCAACGAAATTACAATTGGAATTGAGATACGCTTGTAAACACTCACAATTTCATATCGGGAGCAATTTCGGGCTCGTGGAAATGGCACATAGGATTACAGCCTTTAAAAGCTTAGCATCCATTACTATGTTGAACCTATCTATATTTTTTACAAGTCAAAATTCTTCAGTTTATTTTCCTATGTTAAGCATTTTCCAAATTGAGACAATTTACATTTTGTATTGTATTTTGTGTTAGTATCTTAACGCACATGCATAGGCATTTAGGGCAAACAAATCGACTATCAACAGTTACATTACTATTATCGTTTGATTATTTTATGACTTGACTCTAACTATGCACATCGCCACATAAGTGTTGACTCTAAAATAACAAACCTCAAACCATCGGGTATTTGAAATACTGCTGTCTGATTTTGATGTTGACTTATCGTTTGTTTGCCGACCTGTCGACTGTTGTCAATTATTGAGTTATGTACGTATGTCCGTTACTATTGATGAGACTGTCCACAGTAGTCTCGCAACGGAATACATATCGATCCACTGTCGACCAGTATAACAAAAAAGTACATACCACATATTCGCACATGTCTTTAAGTTTTGTATACAACAAAACAATTGAATGTTCGCAAGTGTTTTTAAAGTAATTTTATTCGTTATTTCATTTGGTCTTTGCTTGCTTGATGCATTTGGCTCCTGTTGTACGGACATCCGTTTCACACCCGCCTTTTTGAAATGTTCCCCAGGCCGACAATTGACTGGACATAAAAAAAAGTGAAAACTTAGCGCCGATACTACTACGAATTTGAAAGCTAACCAAAACAAAAAAAAAACCAAAAAACACACAACGCACTCAAAAAAAAAAAAAAAACAAACAAAGCACGTTTGCAGCTTCAAATCTTTGATTTGTATAAATCGCAGCAAAAACAACATTTCACTGTCCTTTTTCGCATGCTGGGCTTACCGGTCGGTGGTTACTGCCCATTATACTTTGTTGGTTAGAAGCGGAACAAAGAGTGGATTGCAAGAAGAAAAATCAGTGAAATGCCATGGCCTCTGGCAGATGATACGCAGACAATGTCTACGTGCAAATGGAAATTATATTTTGCCATGCTGGTATTGTGGTGCTGAAGTTGGTTGCGTCTGCCATTTCTAGAAATCGGATGATGGCGCCTCAGCAGACCAAAGTAGATAATGGCTAATAGTGTTGCGAGTGTGTGTGAAAAAGAAACGTTTTTGCTGAAACGATGTACATACACTGATAATGGAATATCGACTAGTTATGTTAACATACAGATACATATGGGTAGCAATTGGTATAGGAAAAAAGTGCACAAAAGGCAGTTAAGATTAAAATTTATCACACGTCTCAGGGCGATGCAAATCTAATTGCATAGCTGGTGAGTGCCTGGGGGATTGAATAGAAAGTGAAATAAGCATTGTGATAACACGCCTTAGAACTTAAATGAAAACAAAATTTTATGGAAATGAGCGCAGTAGATATATCTTTACGAAATTTCACTAAGAAAACCTTTGAATTCTCAAAAATTCAAACAAATCAACAAAAGCCATCTGAATTTATACATTTTTTGTTTTATTCGAAAGCACACACGTTCCCATAATTTATGAAATACGATCCACTCAGGTGGCTACCTCGGCGGGCTTCCGATTAACCCAAATATCTAAAGCTTTGGTGGCGTTTTTTTTTGGCTCTATCTCACAAATGGCTTCCTCTTTATTTGCCGTGGGGGCCTGAATCGCTAATGGATTGTTCGCATAACTGCAGTCCTTCAAGGAACCCCACAAAGACGCTCAATAAAAAATAAATTGTGTCATGGGCTGTGTGAGATGATACTTACTCCTGCTGAAATCAAAGATCGTCCAAGTCCAGTGCAATTTCCAAAGCAGTGTTCGATTGAAAGAGTTTGTGCGAAGTCACTTGCAGACGAAGTGGTTGTGGTGGCGATAATGCCGCAGATTAATATATAATTATTTTGTAAAGGAGAAACAGCACTAATCTGCCTCTCTCTGACGATTCAAGTGCGGGTTTTCCAGTCCCCAGATTCGTCAGTTTTGCTTTTTAAAATAACCGACTAGATTAAAATTCGCCTCGTCCGAAAATATCATTTGTCGAGCAGAATCGTTGTCCATTTCGAGCTGTTCTAAGGCCCAAACTGAGAAGCGATAACGAAGCAGATCAATGGGCCTTCGAATGCTGAGTCAATTGGATGTTTTAAACGAATAATGCGAGGTCTTTGTGGAAAATTTGCGAACGGAATGGGTACTGCTTCTGACCAAAATTTCTTTTCCGTATTCAAATTATTTGTGCTACCTACACAACATTGACTTTGGAAATAAGTTTTCATTTATTCTCTCATACGTTGTAAAAGCATAAAGCTAGGTGTGATTTATTTATTTTTAAACGAGAAGCAAAGTATTCTACATTGTCTTATTTACGTATTTGTTCCATTCTCTGCATCAGATATTTGTTTGCGCAAACACAGTTCATTTTTGACAAGTCAAATGCATGCACAGAAAATATCTTCGTTGCTGACTAACATTGAGACATTTACACTACCGAAAAGTCACAACTGAAATTAAAAGCATTTAAATCAAATTAATTATTTAATATGAACTGGTTAAAATTTAAGCATTTAAGAATGCACTTATTAATATTTCAAAACGAATGAACACTGCGGAAATTTCATGCGAATGGTTTTGCTTTCGTTTCCAGTAATCAAATTGAGCTTCTGTTGTGCAAATACTTTTTAGTGAGGTGTTTGAGTTAGGAAAATTTAATTGATTTTGACGTTTCATATTTTTAGTCACGATGGAATTTCAAGCGCTTGTTTAGCACTTACGAGAGTTCGATGTGAAATACGATGCCTCTGTATTTTTGAATGGGAAAATTTTACAAGTAATATCGAGTATTAGATTTGATTCAATTCTATATTTTTTTAACAATTTAAATTCATGTACCTATGCTGCGTTCATACTGGCACGAGTTCGAATACTTAGACGACAATTGATAACGAAGGTAACACAAGGCTGAAACCGGTTGGCCCCTAAATTTTCAGAGGGATTACAGAAAATCGTTCCAATTTTCAATATGCGTAGTACATATGTACATAAAAATTTTTGAAGTAAACCTCGTTCACCACTAGAACAACTACTTCTCGTACTACTCCTACTACTACTATTATTAGCTACAACCACTACAACTACTAAATATTAGTACTACTACTACTACAACTTTTACTTTTACCACTAACGAACATTACAACTAATTACTAATACTACTATTCCTACTAACTACCGCTCTTGTTACTAATTTCTACTACTATTTTTTCTAATGCTTCTATTAATTGCTATCACTATTTTTAGTAATTATTACAATTATTTTTACTAATTTCGGCTAGTATATAAATTTTTTAGCTCAAGGCTAGTATATAAAAAGCATTTTGGAAAAAAGACAACAACAGTCAGGAGTGGTAGAGTTGATAGCTATTTTGGAGATTACCACACCTTCTCATCAGATTTCTTTCATGACTCCACCGGCATTTGAACCCACAACCTACTTCTTGCTGGGCAAGTGCGTAGCCAATGGATCACCGTCGGCTTGTGAGCTGCTGTAGCTTTTTACCACTTTTCCTTATATCCTTCAAATGCCAGTGGAGTTCGATATCGGTAATAACCTAAGTATCCAGGCTTATCTTGCTTATGCCAAAATTATAAGTTTACAATCATTATTTTTGAGTTATTTTTCTCAATCAACTACATCATAGTTAGCCTACACTCGTCTCCATCGTTTCAGTTTAATAAATTCCTTCACGACTTCGTAGGGGTGTAGGCATCCACCAAAAAGGGGTTTTTCCAAATTAAATTTAAAATTGAAAAAATAGGGGGCCGGCATGTTTATTAGTTTTGTCTATTCTTATTTTGTTGGTTTTGTGTTTGTAATTATGTTATTGAAAAACTCGTCGAACATACATACCTTGTATGGAAGAAAATGCATCAGCAAAAAAAATATATATATTAAAAACCAACGGGCATTTCTCGCTCCTCTAAACAGCCTTTTATTTAACGAGAAAACATTTTTAATTATAATAATATAAACTAATTTAAATAAACTATTTGTATGGTAAATTTACTAATCTTTCAATAATTCTGTTGTTTCTCTTTTCAGGTAATACATAAAGGTTGACATAATACGAGAATATGTATCTAAAAGAGACAAGAGCTTGGGTATGTTTTTTATATGATGTTTAGTCCTCTGTTTACTGCTGTTTTTTTTTTTTGGAAAAACTTAACGCGGCGAATGTGGCCATCCAATTATTTTCTTGTCCACTCTAAACTAAAAATATACCCTAGTATCTATCTAAAAGAATTTAGGCCATGAGTTGACAGAAATAAATTTTTAAATGAAAATACGACCATAATTTTTTTCGAATAAGTTAAAATCTGGCTGGAATAATTCAACTGTAACTCGCAAATTTCTTTTAAGGTAACTGATAACAGTGACTCTATTTTTAGTTTGGAAAAAATACAACCACTAATGTTTCTGTACTGCTTGACCACAAATTCTCGAAGCAATTCAAAAAATCAACCCACCTTAATTAAAATTTTTCAAAAGTGTAAGGTTTCAAAATTTATGATTTTGTTTACTAGCAAATGAAAACTATTCCCAGTTTATATAATTAACTTACAGTAAGGCTTATCAATATTTTATCAATAGATATTTATTTTGCTATAAACTCAAAAAATTGTTCATAAATATATAATCAATATATGTATGTATATCTCATATATAGCAAACCGTATCTCAAAGGCTTCAAATTTATTCAGAATTTTCTGAAATGCTAAAGGGTAGTAGTTTCTTTCGTTCACAACCGTGAAATTCCGTTGGCAGCATCATTGCATTATTGAAATTTGTAAAGAACTTAGTTGATATCAATACTAAAATAAAATACCATTAAAAAAGTTTAAATTTTCGATTGAAACGCAAAAGTGTTTTTGGCTATTTTATAGAAAGAAAAATTTCAAAGAAAAGTGTTACGTTTCATAAGGGCTATGCTAGATAGGAAGCTCGCTTCACTTTATTGGCAGTTTCGGTTTGACAACTAAGATGAATTCATACAATTATACGAAGATTCACACAAAACCAGCGCCGATGCTAAATCGAAGCTGAAAGTTCACCAATTCTCATATTTTCGCGCATTATAATTGTTTAACCTATTACATAAATAAAAGAGTGTTGTCAAAGCGGTTTCTGTGGCGTCCCTTTTGGGGTTTTTGCTTTTCGGACAAAGCTACAAATGTCACGCAACTCCGAAGGTTTTTATATATGGCATAGCTTTAAAACAAAAAAGTATGCTTGAGACAAGATTAGAAACAATGTTTAAAGTATATGAAGACTAAGAGAATGATATCGATAACAATACTGAATAGAAGTGCGAACGCTGCCAAAAAGTTACATGGAATTTTTATTTATCTTTAAGAACTTGGGGGTACTGTGCGTTTGTATGCTTATCGTTTTCATTTCAATATCAAGAATAAAGAATATAAGAAAATAAGTACTAGTATGAGTACACACATTTAACGCACTTATGTAAGTGCTTGCACAAACTTATGTTATCACTTTGTTCATAACAAACTTTCTAAGTGTTCAGTCATTAGCTGAGTATGTACAAAGAACAATTGTGTAGATATAATCAATATATTTTGATGTATGTATGTAATATATGTGCATTCGTTATCACAAACCTCTACTTGAGCCTCAAACCACAATTCAAGTACGGCGATATCCCAATTTGCCTCTGAGTGAGTACGAGTTCGAATCGAGTTCGATATGACGTCGGTCTAGTGAACTCGAATCGAAGTAATTTTTTTCATACAAAATGCAATGTTCCGACTTCGATTTTTCTATTAATTAACTATAATCGAACCAGCCATAAGGGTTAAAGACATATTTGATCATATGGGGTATTGGAAAAAAACAAACAGAATTTGTCATAGCAGTTAACGTAAATATTTCTGTTTAATATATATAAAGGATTTGAAGAAAATTGTTAGAGGGTATGGCATAAGCTGCCGATATATTACCATGTATGTATCCACATTAGGGTACATCACTCTCCATCCACAAAAAATCGGTACTTTGTATCCATCAGTATTTTAAATCTCTTTATATTTTAATTCGCGACAAAAGTGTTTCGGAAAAATATTAAGATTTACGATAGTCCGGTTTGAAATTACCATAAAAAATGAGGGCCATTATAAAGAAAAATATTGTTTTTTTTTAATATTTTAGGTAAAGCTAAAAAAGTCTGCATGGAAATATTTAAAAAAATTTCAACGACTTAATATGATCAGATTTCTGTTGAATCTTAAAATTTTTTTAAGAAAACTATGGCAAAGCTTTACCGATTTAGACTTATAAGGTATCATTCGAAAGGTATTTTTTATTCATATATAAAGTATTTTTATCTATTACCGTCTTACAAGTGCCAGGATAACAATCCCACATATGTCTGTCTTGTAAAATAAACCAACCATAGCGATTTGTGAGAATCTTTATTCAAAGTCGATCTAACTGACGTCAAAGGTTAATAGAAATTACTGGCAGTTTTGTCGAAAAGTTTAAAAACGGTGAAGAGTTTGGTTATGAAATAAAAAAATGTTTTGACCAAGGTTCATCTAACAGGTAGTGGCAAATTCGATTTGCCCGTATTAAGCAGGCATGGAACTGTCAAACTTTGTATACAGTGACATTTCAGCATCATCGGTCAACAAAAAAATAAATGCAATAGTTGTATTTACCTAACTGCTTCATGTGCCTTGACTTTCAGTTAACTAGCGAACTCCTTTTTTATCGGAACAACGGACATATGTTATTAAGTACTCAAAAGAAATATACATATATCGAGTTGAGCGTGACAGGCGTTTACCTAAATGTGTAATGTGATATGTAAAGCAGTTGTAGAATTTCACACGCACTATTTTGAATTCGGTTGCTAAAATTTAAATTTAAATTTAATTCCTAAAATCAATAATTCCAAATAAATATTTTGCAAA
This sequence comes from Anomoia purmunda, assembly GCA_951828415.1. NCBI lineage: Eukaryota > Metazoa > Arthropoda > Insecta > Diptera > Tephritidae > Anomoia > Anomoia purmunda. The sequence goes on along the minus strand of OX639996.1, from coordinate 23,956,566 downwards.
GTGCTTTGACACATACCAGCAACAACAAACACTTTGGACATACTTAACACTCGCCACATTTTTGGAGGCTCTTTAAGGCAATGATACTGGTTTTGTGTGTTGAGTAGAAATAACAATGACTAGTTTGCAAAACTCACTCTACTCCACTACTTGCTCCATATTAATATGTATCGCACATTATTATTGACAGGTAATTTTATTTGAATGAAGTTATTATTTACATATTCATTCGATTTTCTTTTTCATTTGCTTTGATTGCTTTATGCCACCCACCATTCGTCATACATAATTCGACAATGACATTGAGAATGACAATGGCAATGGTTATGACCAAGCAGACGACACTTTAACAATTATCCAGCTCGCGGTAGCCAATTTACAAGTGTTTATTTATGAATAGAGTCGACATAGGAATGGCACACACCATCATTCGAGTAAGTAAATGTTGAAAGCAAAAAAGAGAATGAACTGTGAAATGGTCAAAGCGCCTACACGCGCGCTTAGTAGATGGTAGTAGAAGGGAAGGCTCTAGCGCCATCACTTAGCGTTTCTCATTTCGTTTTTCGCACCACATCTTCAAGTGATTTCCATGTTCATCAACATAATCACGTCATGATAATTTTAACTGCTTTTTTGGAGGCTTCATTGAAGACGAAGAGTCCAAAAAAGATTCATTCATTAAAACTGGCACGCTTTGCGCATAGCATTTTGTAAGTAGCCACTTACATATAGCGTATCTATGATGCTACTTTTCTATGAATTTACTTTTGGGCACCGGCCTCTTTATTGTAACTCAGCTCTTGACTCTGCTCGCATTGCCCACTTACTGCTTTTTACGCTTGTATTTATTTGTGTAATATTATTGTTACTTGCTTTTTATTATCATCCGTTAGTTTGTGCTATATATGTATTACCTGAAATTGTTGTTGTTGTATACATTGTGTTGAATTTAAGTAATAATAATCTGATTGTTGTGGACATTTGTGTTATTGTAAGCAAGTATGTAGTTTGGATTGATGTTAAGTTTGTTTTGTTTTTGGTTATTCGGAAGCTATCATTGAGTTATTATTACACCGAAGAAAGCAATACAAATTACGATACATATATTGGATCTTGCAATAGGAACGCTAAAAAAGTTTTTTTTAAAGAAAACTAAAACGGTTTGAGGTATGAATTAAATTCTGTTTTCCTGTGAAAGTACATACATTCGATGCCATTATGTATGGAACTCGATTTCTTTTGCATGAGCACCACGGGCACGCTTGCAGAAGTCCAGACGCTGAACCCAATTTTCGACGGTTTCAAGCATAAATCGGCCGATACTGCTGCAATTTCACGTTCGATATTCGTACGAAGTTCATCAATCGTCGCTGGCTTGTTGGCATAGACCATAGACTTGACCTAGCCCCACAGGAAATAGTCTAACGGCGTCAAACCGCACGACTGAGGCGGACAATTGACTGGGCCATTTCGTGAGATAACACGTTCACCAAATTTGGTATTCAATAAATCGATTGTGACATTCGCTGTGTGGCTTGTGGGCCGTCCTGCTGGATCCACATATTGTCTAAGTCCATATCATCCAATTCGGGCCAAAAATATTCAGTTATCATTGAGCGGTAGCGATTCCCATTCACAGTAACGTGCCGGTCTTGATCATCACGGAAGAAGTACGGCCCAATGGCGCCGCCGGCGCATAAACCGCACCAAACCGTAATTTTTTCGGGATGCAATGTTGAGTCATGGAGTACGTGTGGATTGCTGCCTGTCCAATAAAGCATATTTTGCTTATGGACGAAGCCATTCAGCCAGAAATGACGACGAGCATAAATTGGACGTAGCGCTCTTAAAGTTGAGGCCATTGATTCCGAATTTCGTTAGTAAATTTTAATAATTTCGGCTCGTTGTTGGATCGTATATCTTTCCATGATGAAATGGCAAACCTTACTGAAGAGAAATGTCAAAAGAGCGGGTAAAATATGACGTCGTTTGCTGTCACTATCGGTCTACTTTCATAGCGTCCCTATTGAAAACCCTGTTATTTTTTGTTTGCTTTATCAAAAACGCAGAAAATTTGTTTCAGTGAAGATATTATGAATATTCGATATGATGTGGTTGTTATGGTTATTCCGAATATCGATATTTCACAGTCCGATTTTTTAATCGATACTTTCTGGATCGATTTATCGAAAATTTCAATATTGTACCCCCATCTGGATATTTCACATATAAAAAATAATATAAGATGAATAGTCCACGCGTATAATCTGAATATAAGGTATATCACGGTACTAACTCACCAAGAGGTAAGGTTGATTTGACCTCCCAAAACCCACTGATTGGAGTTGTGAATATATATCACTAGTAAAGATAAGTACCCAGAATAACTGGGCCGGCTGGGAATTTTGCAATTCTGCTGCGTTCACTTGTTGTTTATAAGAAAAAAATATACTTTCTACATTTTCATAACAACATGAAAAAAGTGTTTCTATATAAAAATTAAATATAACTAAATAAAATCTCAATGCCGTTCAAATGAAAAATAAATGCATTAAAGCTAAATAAACGCTGGTATTTCAGGATACACTAGAGCGCATACCAAGCTCCCCATAGCGTACACTCTTCTATAGCAAATTTTTTTTAGTAGTTTTATAGTTTTTGAAATGCCATTTAAGCCCAATGGCTGAGACCACAAAGTCGTTGAGGACCTATTAAGACATTTGCCGGTGTAAATACCTAGTATCCCGGCGCACACATATTTTTCAAAGGCTGGAAATGACATAAGACTTGATAGGTGCTTGGTGATCTGAAAATATAACTCATTACACAAATAAGCAAATAAACAAAATTTGAACTGCATTTGTTTCAATTGTTCCTTTTTGCCATTTTTATACTTTATATAGAAGAAAAAGTAAAAAAAATACAAAATTAAAATAAAGCGATCTTAGCAATACCTAGCCTAGCGTAATCTTATAACGTCAGCGCCAATTACAGGCAAAAATAAAATCTGGATTCACCGGCCTCAAAAACAGTAGGACACTATTAGCTTCCAGAGTAATTCCTGAAAAAAAGTTTGTTCAAATTTTACGCCAATATCACCGACAAACAAGATATCCTAAGAATCAGCAATAGGCTAAATATTTTTTCGGAGTTTTATCATTTGAGGTGTAAAGCTTCATTTACTTCGGTTTCATCAAATATGGAAACGTAAGCCTGTATTTTGTATCACCATGTAATTGCTTCGAAATAAAAGCACTAAAGTGTTTTGCTTTACTTTTTTCCAGATTAAATAATTTTATCAAAGATTTTTTTTTTTTAATAATAGTATTTTTTTTTAAATCGCAATTTGAAATTAGACTCAATTTATATACATTAGTTGTGAACTAATTAATATCCCAATAAATCTGTTAGGAATTAGCCGATGACTAAGTAATAAAGCAATAATGTCCGTAAGCGACCAGTTTGAAGCTGGTAGGTATCAAATGAAAAAAAAGGGATGGCGGTACATTTAGCAGAAACTGACAAACCGATTTTAAAGCACTCATATAAATTCTGGAAATACTTTTTGTTTCTTGTTCTACATGCAAGCATGTTATTGTTGTTGCCTCTTCCCAGTTGTGTGGTCAATGAAATTCCGATGAAATTCATTTACTGCTTCTTGTTCCGATAAATCTCGTTAATAATTTTACAGTTGAACGAAAAGAAAAAGAAATTAAAAACGAAAACGAAAAAAAATGAGAAATCGAAATGAGCCAACAAAAAACAAAAAACCTAGACTGCATTAATAAAATTTGTATGTATGTAAATGCAACTGTTATTCTTAAAAAAAATTGTAACTCACACTAAGGTTTGATAATTACACAGAATATGCCGTCCGCTAAAACAAGAAAAGAAAAAAAAAACAAAGCTCAATGCAACAAGGAAATGCGCTCGACCTCATTGTATACATATGCTGAGAACTACTTGCGTGCGAATGTATATGTGTCCATGCAGTTGTTTTATAAGAGTACAGTTAGCTCATGAATTCTGTCAATCGAAGTTTATCGAAATCAGGCTTAATCCCATTAATCAAAATTCAACAGTGGCGGCATATTTTGCCTTTAGTACGTTTGTATTGCCTTTTTTTGTCTTTGCCGATCGGTTATACCCAGCAAACATTTAAAAACACACACACGCATTGAGATAAATGACCGCCGTAGGAAGGATAGAATAAGAGTCATATATGCTTCTTAATTGTTAACCAAAAATATTCTAAATACTTCATTATCTAACACTTGTGATTATTGATTTAAGAGATATACCCAGCGCCATCTATCGGTTACATTTTTTCAGAGAAAATATGTATATTTATGCGTCACCTATCGCCCCAATTTTGTGCTAAAATATTTATGTTTATGTGGCTAATATATACACTGGATTTGAATAAAATCAGACTGTTAATACGGTGTTTAGGAATATTCCGACACCAGCTCTACCTATCGGAATTTTTGATTGCACAATAGATATCTTTATAAACACATCCTATACGTTTGAGCGCAATCGGCTCTATAGTTTTCGAATCAATAAATATCAATAGACCCACACGATAGGAAACGTTTGGTATTCATATTAATATTTTATATTTATAGTGTATAATGAATTGAATTCTCCAAAATTCATAAACCTTATGTATAATTTAATTTAATTCGACTTTTCCACCTGGTGGCAACTCTCTTCAAAATATTGCTCGCTATATACCTTTTTCTCAGCGAAATGAACCTTTTTGGTACTCATATTTTAATATTTTATAAAATTTGACGCCTTCCGCGGAACGCTAGCCCTCTCTTTGTCGATTAGACAGCATCCACTCGCTGACGAAATAAAATCATTTTACACAAATGATGCTGAGAAAACTTTGCAACTATTCTGCCGTGTGCCCGCTTCTTCTGAGCTTCTTCCTCTTCTTTTTTAGAATTTTTTCTTTGCTCTCACCTTCTCTAGCTATTATTACGTCACTATTAGTTGCTCTCAGTGCGGAAGGCGCAACGTTGTTTTCTATCATTCTTGGACGAGAATGTGACTGCTGTAGCCGAGAGGGTTGCGCGCCAAGTTCGATAATCGTGTTATCAGCCATCTCGGCGATATATTAGACCTAAACACGATTATGGAGAAAGCCATTAATTAGATAGAGCCAGAAACCGTCACCAATGTTTTGGCTAACTGGGTTAAGAGGTTGCGCTACTGCGAAGCCAGCCTAGGGAACCAGTTGCATGAAATTTATTTGTAATTTTTGCTCTTTCTTTAAAAAGAATCCACTATACGGCCACCTGTGATGACTCATTTTCGAGCCTCATAATTTTTCTCATATTTGAATCGTAAACTATTCCCATATACATATGTATATATATAAGATTTAAAGCGCCTCGAAATGTTTGCTGGATAGCACTACAAACATATGAATTTTAAAATGTTAACATACCTTTTTACAGCTTAATTTTTCTCTCTGATAAAACATTTTAAAGTCAGCGCATTTAAGGCAAACGAAAAAAGAAAAAAAAATATTTTCCTTTGAAAGCATTTGAATACATTCACCGAACCATTAACTGCTTGTTCTTTTTAACAACTCACTGACACAGGTACATACCTACATACATACATACATACATATGTACATTGTTAAACGTATTTGCATGTTATAAATGTAAATCGCTCATCGCTCAGTGCGCATTTTAATTTACTACCAAAACCGCCAAAAGCACAATTTAAATGTATACGACGCTTTCCACAAACACTGATTGGCACTTTGTGTACTTCGGTCTAGATATTCTTGGCTTCAAATTCAGAAGCTGCAAAAGTGCTTACAGCCTCCGTTGAATGCCGCCTGCAGGCAATTATGCAAATTTTTTCCCTGTGAATTTTTGAAGAAATTCTAAAGTGAAAATCAGTTCACGACTGAGCTTAACACCTGATATGCTCGACGTTGGTGAGGCGAGGACTAGCATAGTAGAAGGTAGCATTAGATTGCACACAACTACTCTCACCCCAGGCAGTTCTTGTACTGTGACTCAAATTTGGCAACTAACTACCAGGTGTGAAATAGTAGTCTCGAACTTGGCGGCGATTCCTTTGTGTGTCGCTAATTGCCTGTGGGTGTTAAAGTTGAATTTCATGGAATTTTTTTTTGTTCTACACCGCGAAGGCGATACGATGAAATAACAAAGTGATGTACACAGTAGTATTTTAAAAAGTTTTTTTCTTTTATTTAATCTAAAGCGTCCTAAGTGTAAATTAATGGTTGCTGTAGGAGCACAAATCCTAATTAACATGCCCGCCATGTTGCTAAGTTCAACGCTCGGCTGTGAACTGCATTCCCCTATTCAGACGCCTGAGTTTCATTCTACTTAATATGCTTCTGAATTTCGGCTCCAGCTGCGTGTAGTTTATGAAACTTTGCAGTGTGGTCATTTACGTTTTCATTAAAATTACACAGCTCTAGATAAATCGTTCAAATATTTCTACTTCATTTTTTTCACCCAGCTGGGGGTTTAGTAATTACTCGCAAGTCTTCTAAGCTTGGTGGAAATTTAGGCAGTGCGCCAGGTAGCAGCATCAAAACGCCTGGAACTTATTACATGCTATCTTAAGTTCTGAGTCTATATCGTCTTGTTAATAATTATGTACCTTAGCTCCTTCCGCGGTTATTGAAACTGTAATCCAAATATCGGTGAGGTTCCTAAGCAGACCCCTTTAGGCAATTTAGTCGGCTTCTTGAGATCCTTCGTGACCTCGATACCGGAAGTTTGTTAACCAACGGTGTTTAATAAAGGTATTTGGTTGTAGAAACCCCAGACTTGAAATAACAGCTCACCAGTGTTGCCGCTACGACAAGTATTTTCTACCAAACTAACCTAAAAAATTCTGCCCAAAATCTACCACTATTTTTTTGTCTTCCAAACAAAAAGTAGTTTTATGATATTTGGTACCAAATTCAGCGTCGATTTTGAAGTATTTTAAGCCGATTCCTAAGATACTTGCAGCCTGCCCTTATTTGCAAAAGTAACCCAATTATAAAAACCATTTTGGCTCAGCGTTGTTGCCGAATGTCGTTGCGCTCCTCCCTAATTTTGTCTGTATGAGTTTTTTTTATTGCATTTGACTTTTTTTTTGGAAAACTTTTTTGTTTTCTTCAAAGATAGCATTTATTCTATTCAAAAAAAGATCGCAAAATTAATTGCGCGAGATGATTTCTTCAATTGAAAGCTTTTACTACTCAATTGCGTTTGTTTTCTGCGAGCAAAAGGGAAACTTTTAGTGCCAAATTGAGGTTGGTAATCGAAGTGGCTTTTTGCTTTTCAGATTTATGTCTCTCAAGTCAGGCTGCCTGTTACTAACCTTAGTGCTCCCCTTAATTGATCTAAAGTTCTTAGTTTCAGACGATCCTCAGTCTTCAAACAACTAAATTTTTATTACATTTAATAGCCTTACGTTTATCTAAGAATACAGATTTGATTTTATTTTATTTACCACAGTGTTGCCAGTTTTTTTTGTTGTTTCAAAAAACTGTAAAGTCACAAATAAAACCTGCGTTTTTAACAAAAAAAAACTATTACTTTAACTTTCAAGAGAAGAGGATTTCTAAAAATAAAACTTTTTAATTTTACTAAATTCTAATAAAAAAAGTTATCTTTAAAACGAAATATTATAAAAAGTTTTAATGGCACATAATTAAACAATAACAATTTTTATACAAATGAACATTTAAATTACGTTTTATTTAAAGTCAATTTGGTACAATTTGAGGCATTTTGTTGCATGAGATTTTTAGTCCTTGTAATACCACAGGGTGGTATTTATAATTGATTTCTGTTGCTGCTAGTAAAGAACAGCCGAAACCAATTTATTGTAATACGTACATTGCAAAATATATTTTACGAAATATATTTTGATCAAATATCATATCAAAATGTGTCAACTTTCTTTATCAAACCAATACCAGGAATTTACCGAGCCAAAATTTGAACGAAAAGAAGGAAACTGGTATAGAAAAGGAGAAAAAAATAACTTTCGAGATTCAGCCTTCGAGTTACATATGTATACGTAAATATGTAAAAGAAAAACTAGCCGTTCTTTTTTTTATAAAAAACGCAATTATCTTTCTGCTATGAACTTTTTCCGGGCAAATCTTTTTTATATTCACCAACGAACGAAATTTTTTCACGAATGAACTTTCAAGAAAAAAGTGAATGCCACATTGGTCATAACTAGGCTTCAAATAAATATAGGAAATAATGTTGCATTTATTTTGCCTCGTGCCAACAAAAATTCAAATTCAAAACTTCGGTATTCTGAGTTCTTGATACCGTGACAAAAAATTACCGAAAATGTTACCTGCGAGTAAGAACGTAACAGGCTAGTTGCAGGTGTTTCGATAAATATTTTGAAGTGTAAAAATTATTACACAATAAATTTTTCATAAAGTTTAAAACTTGGGTTTGTATAGTTTTTGAATTCGAAATTAGCGAAAATTAAATAAAAGAAAAATAATATATAAAATAACAAAAAAGATTATTTCGCTGTTGCTGCTCAAGCATCGTCGGCCATCGTGCACTTATCTCTCTCTCTCTCTTTCTGATATGACATAATACATACAACATCAACCAGTTCCAGTGAGGCTCCTATTTTTCTATAGCCATGCAGCTGTTCCTGCGATGTCCGCTCAAATTTTATGCAAAAATATATATGTATTTAATAATTAAAAATCATATATAAAAATGTCTAAATAAATTAAAATTTACTTACCTCTCTCGCTGTTGTGCCTCCATTGTTTACTTGCGCGAAATTTAATATTTCAATAATCAGCTGTCAAACAGTGCTGCCAAAAATTTTGATTTCACCGCATGGTGAGTTTTTCCTTGTTACAAATTGCCGGAATGCCGGTTACAAGTATCGGTTACAAAGTTGTAACAAAATTTAAGTTGACAAATTCCTGTAACCAAATCGTTAGAATAGGCCGGTTAGAATTTTCTCTGGGTTGTTTGTTCTTTTCTCAAAATGCTGCACTCTGCCCCGACAAAAGTGCAACATTTTCTAACCGCTACCAAAGGTGAGGGTGTGGGTGGTAAAGCTGATTTTAATTGTGTAGTTTGTTTATATAAATTTATTGTGTTCGATGAATTAAATTGATGATGCAAATGAAATTGATAGGCTGCAATTATTTTTTTTTTCTTTTCTCATATGAAAAAAGCAACATTTTCGCAGGATCCACGGCAATATTTTCCTCATGTTGCCCTAGAATGAGTTGACATTTATTTCGAAAAAAGAAAATCGTATTAATTTTCTGATATACTACTGCACAATATTTTTAGGTACTAAAACCGGCGTAACGGCGTCACGGCTAAGAGTAGAGTTTTGAAAGTATTTCGGTGCCTACTAGATAAGCTTTGTATATTGTAAATATTTAATTGGAAAAAATCACATACAAATTTATTAAAGAAAAAATTTAACGAAAATATTACATTCCATACAACGGCATTCCAAGTATTCATGTGTGTATGTAAGTACATATGTATATAGATCTATATAAGTATGTGTGCCCCTTTAGTCGTCAATTTCACTTTCTGCCGTAACCAATTACCTATAGTCGTAAACCTTTTTTCCGACAATTGCATTCAGTCAGCGGCCTCCTGTAATTGCTTTTCTATTACAAATAACATTTCTATCCAGCGCGCATATACTCCTATCTAGATGTATATACATATGTACATATGTATGCATGTAAATATATATTTAGAAATACTGTGGTGAGAGCAAGCGGCAAAATGCGGCCGTGACGAAGGGCGAATCGTCAGGATTTTCAAAAATAGCATCAACCACTTTTGTTTAGCAATAAAAACGACATGAAAATCGAATAGTTTATTTTATTGCGCTTTCAGATTTGAAAATAATTTTCTAGAAATTCGCTTTTTAAATGTATTTTTTTTTTTTTTTTTTGTAATTAAATGAAAGTGAAATAGCGATTAAATGAAAACGGCAATCAGTTTTCCGCTTCAGGTGTTCAGTAACTTTTAGTATTGTGTGTGTGTGTTTTTTTAAATACTCGTTTGCTACAATTTTTGTTAAGTTGGTGTTTGTGTTAAATTTCTGCAAAAACAAAATAATGTCTCAAAATAATGAACTCATTTTGTGGCACCTATAAATAATAATTGCTTATGCTTTCGCTTTACGATTTAGGCAAATAATTTGATACGCTCTTGTGATGAATAAGAAAGATACTTTGGCTTTCCTACAAATATTTTAGGCGAAACTTGAAATTATTACTAAGAAAAAAATTTTCTTTAGCGTTCAAGCCTTTACATTCACAAGAGCAGGATGCTAAACATTGGCAATATTTTTTTCTGTGGGCGGAATGATTTTAAACTAAAATTTTTTCCATAGCCAAGTTATATTTTAAATTATTTTCTTGAGCGTATTTAACAACACTGAAAATGTTTGAATTTCCAATCTTTGGAAAATATTGAGCCACACTAATCCAAGTAACACCACACAACGGCCATTTAGGGCTTTTTTGAAATGATTGCAATTAAATTAAAGCAAAGGATTTTATAGTCAAGAAATGAAAAACCAACCACCTCTTCGGACAAATACCATAAATGAGTTTTTATTTTTTGTAACAAGGCGTTGTATACTTGTTTTTTTTTTATCGATGTTGCTTAATAATTATTAAAAATACAAATGGTTCGTAAACTCATTATCTCTGAAATTATTCTTCGGGAGTGCTCGGGAAACAGCACAATTTCGTAAGAACATAAGAACTTGTGAAAAATTTATTAAGTCTTCCCGAACAATGAGCAACGATAATTGTAATAATTTCTTATAATCGGCTCGAACTTGGTGGCCATTTAACGGAGTTAAGCAAAAATTCTTAACACTGTCTATTCCAGGTAGTGTTAAAACTTGCCGAACTACTTCGATATTCCACTCGTGTAGGATTTAGGGTAACTGTTTTTCCAAATGCTCTTTCCTCAATTCTTTGCTCTTTGTATTTTACTTTTATCGCCAGTATAATATCAACACCATACATATTATCTGAATACCATCTAGTACTATGGGTTAAAGGAAAATCTCTATCCTCCGGTATTTTCATTATGAAGTTTTCAATATTTTCTTGAAACTCTCGTGCATTTTTACGAACATTTTCGTAAAAAAATTGTAATTTTGTTGAACATTTTTCCATTTCTCGCAAAGATCTTAAAGTTTTTTTATACCATTTTTTCTAGTATCGTAAAAATATTAGCCTTTTTCAAAACTCAAGAGTGGCACTGCTGCCCGAAAGTATATTTTCGTTGCACATTTTATAAAATAATAAAACATTTGCTCACTAAAAATATTTCTTGCTCAGAACGTATTATTATCTTTCGAATGCTTGATAATGATTTTCAACTAATTTAAATTGTAGCGTGTTCCCGCATTGAGTAAGTTCTGGGTTCGAATCAAAAATTATAGAAAAGTTTTTTCTAATAGCAGTGTATCCATTAAAAAATTTCTTAGAAAAATCATTTGCGATTCGAAGTCGGTGTAAAACCGTAGACCCCTCAATTTGTGGTACAACGTCAAGACGCTCACCACAATTTGTAGGAGAGTTCGGTCAAACATCAAGCTATGGTGTAGGCACCAATTACTATTATTATTATAAATAAATTTTTGAGCTTTTAAACAACTACAATTACAAATATCGACTAAAAGAGCAAAACTTTGCATCACATGAACACAGAAATCCTATAAATCTAAGAAATTTAAATTATAAAAACTACGTAAATATATTGATTGTTTTCAAGCTTATTGAAAATAATATGAAATTTTTTAACCCCTTGAAAGGATGCGCTTAATTTGAGCGAAGCAGAAGTAGACGGATTAATATATAATTATGTCACATTTATGTTGGAAGCCTTATTTATTTGATGTGCAAATATTATTTTGGAAAATTATAAAATTACTAACATATTAAAATTTCCAAATCTATAATTTAGGCGAGCAACTTGAGAATTTTACGAAAAGTGTGAATATCAAAGCAGAAACAAAGTTTATGCCAAAATAATTAAAAGGAAGGTCGCCACTTTTTGGACGCCTTATTACCCACCTGACAATTAAACAGATTGAGATTCGTGCTACCATCCGTAGTAAAAAAAAAACAATTTTTTTTATTAGGGATTTTGGGTAGAACTTTTTTCAACTCTGGTGCTTTAATAATAAGACAAAAATAACAAAATTGGAAATGTCAGAAAAGAAATATAAAAGAGCCAGTAAAACATTTTTAAACTTCTCTTGTTAAATTTTTCCGATTATTCTTTTAAACAATATACGAAAGATATTTGAATTAATTTTTTAAAATATAGCTTTTTCACTGAAAAGTTTTTGAATTATATGAGACCATAATTTTTAAAATCATTGCCATTAAATGATTGACAATTACCATCTCCTACAAATATCCGATAGGGCAACACTTTGCTAAATTTTTACATCTCGGGGAATCACTCTCAGCAAACTTGCAAAGTACCCTTTCGATATTTTACCAACAAACAGATGAACTTGAACGCAAGGAAAAGTAAAAAACTTTACTTGCAGTCACTAAGTTCAGCTAAGAAATGTACTAACAACAAGAAAAGTTAGATTTTTATTACATCTCCTGACAGTTGTCATTGTTGGCAGCTACCAAACGTAACAAAATTACCAGAATGCGCTGCTGGGAGAGATTTGAATGTAGCCATTGTTGTTGCGGGGGCTGTTACAGAAGCCGTTAATGAATGAACAACTGAACCGAATCCGATACCGAGTATATGTATGTGAATGTGTGCGTAGCCATCAGCGTGATTGTGCTGCTTAAAAGTTGCGCTTTTTGGCTGTCTGCCATGGTGATGAGTTGAGGAATTTTATACGCACACACTCCAATGCAAGAATTCTTCTACTCCTTTGCATAATTGTGAAAAGAGCAAAATTTCCTGCAAAGGATAGATGAGGGAATATAAGGCCAAGTTAAAGCAATAAGCACTATAAGTAAATTTATGTAAATGATTCTTTTCATTTCCAGTGAATCAAAAATGAAGTTAAGAAAATTAATATTTACATAGTTTGTGTGGGCATGAACTGAGAGCCACGATAGCTGAATGTTGATTAATCTACTTAATTCATTTATTCCTTCGAAGCTATGATAATGAGGAGAAGGAATAGTGAGTGACAAAGACCAGCGAATTTGTAATGATAAATTTGATTGGAGTCCAGATAGCATCAAAGCAAAAATTCCAATTGGTATTCCCCCTTAAAATTAAATTTGGTGCCGGCACTTAATAAACAATTTGATAAAATTATTTTTGGGGCTTGTTTGAGTCAATAGAAATGGCGAGCACAATTCAATACTTCTAACCATTTTCGTTGTACGTATACCGTTATTCCTTAAGCAAGAAGTATATTCCTTAATACCCCAAATCCCAACTGTTTTAGAATTTCCGCCACTCTATTTCTTTTTAACACACGATTTCATAGAGAGGAGCTAGAGATCTTCGTGAAGAAATTTCTGTGGTGGCATCGATCGTGCTTCTGAGACTGCTAGGCTATGGAAGATTCACCCGGGGCCCTAAAACCCGATAGGTTTCTTACAAAAGCAGGACGGTACCTGGAGTTCAACGGGAAAGGAAACCCTTGAGCTGGCATTAAATACACAACCGCGAAGCAAAGCATCCTTCCTTTTATTTCTTCCAATATTGTCAATATATCATATAAATCTGCAGTACCGAATGGAAAAATATTTGCACAACTAATTAAGACACTGGAAGTGTTTGCAAAATGGCTTCAAACTACTTTCAGGGATTGCTTCAAACTGAATCATATACCGTCGGCATGGAGAAATGTTACGGCTGTTTTTATTCCTGAAGTCGGTAAGTCCTCACAGTTCTGTGGAGCCTAACAGTTAATACGGCCCTGCAGAACACGGATTGGGGGGAGCTAAAGTTGTTGCATACGATGATGACGTCGCTGATACGTCGCGTTAAGGGAGAAGTTTCCGTAAACTTGTTCTTTTTACGAGACGGTATAAAATGCCACCGGAACTGAACTGCGTCCAATTAAGTCTTGCTACAAGTGACAATTTTTAGGCGTTAATCTAGATTTGACGTTGAACTGGGTTAAACTGGGTTGGGTTAAAAATTAGCAAGTAGATAGCGGTAGTTAGGCAGGTGGTATCCAAAAAATGCGCAATACCAAATTAGTTTTTCATATAAAATGTAGTAGAATACAACCAATTAGTTAGTTCTTACCCTTAGCTTACTAAAACCAAAAACAAAGAAGAAACTGTATGCCCTCTCTATTGCAAGCCTTAGAAATAAAAATGTCACCACTGTCTTGCCCGGTTTTTGAATTTTTTCGTTATGAAACTGCACCAATAATCTCCACGCCTTCTGCCCCGATCCATTCTATGTTTCCTTGCAAATTTTTGGTATTACGTTTGTTACACAAACCGCTACTTAGTTTAATGTCGCTTAAAATCACTTAGGCGGACATGGTGCCATTAAAAAAGAAGAATCACGCGTTCAGAAATTTTTTCATTGTATGTACTCGAGCCCACCAATTTTTCTACAGTTTTTCGACTACACATCTGACGTTAGCGTTTACAGAATTTTTTTTTTTTTTTTTTCATTTTGCGTTAGTTCTCTGTTATGCTCTTCTATCTACATTAGTTCGTGTCCGGCTCGCAATTTTTTCTATCGTAAAATGTGGCATTGCATTGCATTTGTTTTTTTTTAACAGTGCGCTCATTAAATACAGCTCAAGTATACCACACTACCATTTCGCCCGTAATGAAAGTAAGTACAGCGAAAATGTTGAGGAAAGAAAACAATTGCATGCTGCAGTGAAGGTTAGAAAATAGGAGAGAATCGAGAAAAAGTGAGCAGCTTGGAAATGTTAGCAAATTTCTTCTTTTTTTTTACTAATGGTGCACATTATTCACTTGTTTAGTGAAAAATAATAGTCTTTGTGCCATTTGCTTGTCTACTTATTCTTTGAAGAGAAAAAAAAGCCGCAGTTGCATAAGTTAAATTGAATGTAAATGCTCGGCTTGATGTTGCGCTGCGCTTGGTTTTTTTTACCTTCAAATGCTAAATGATGTAAGCGCAATATAAAAGTTTAACACTTAAAAATTAAAAAGTAAATTCGAAGGAACTTTTTTATATTAGACGTTTTCTCAAATTTAACTGAAGTCTTTTAATGCTCAGATAGTTGTGTGAGTAATAAAACTCAAAAGGTTCCATTCAAATTTCATAATTTTTTTTATTAAAGCTAAATCAAAACAGATTTTTTTATAACTTTATGCTCATAAACGATTCTTGCAGTCGCTTAAAGTTATACTTATGTAGCTGACGCAAAAGTGATGTTTTTTAATTAGTCCTTATAAGTATTGTGAATTTAAATGCTAGCATTATAATTATAATAGGCCCGTTTCATTGTAACGACTTGCAAAAGAACGCTCTAGATCGGGTAAAATTTCCTTTAGTTGCAAAATTAACCCTGTTAGCATTTTTCATGAAACATGTGATTTGTTTACTGCTATCTAAGAACGGCAAATAGATGTTTTAGGTTGATATATTTTTTTATATTTGAAAATATTATGCAAATAAAAGTGGACTAGGTGTTAAATTGAAATTTTCCATGTCTTTTCTTCCGGCTCATTCACAATAGCGCAGTTTTTTCCACTTCCCAGCACTACATCTCAGGTCGGATATCATTTAACCGAGTTGGATGAACTCGCATATTTTTCCGAGTTAGTGTTGTTGCTTTACATGCAATTATTTATTCTAACTAGTGGTCTTTTGCGGGTCGATTACAAAGAAATGGGCCTAATGTCATACAAAAATTTGTTTAGTTACCGGTGGTTCTGACTCATAACAGTCTGATACATTCAAACTCATCAAAAGTGGTTTCATGAGTATAGCACATGTCATGTCTCAATGAATATTGCATATGTTAGAAAGGGGAAGGATTGAAATTTCAAAATATTAAAATGCGTATGTTTCGTAAAATACGTATGTAACCGATTTTTGTTCAAAGTTAGTACCATTTTAAAGGTTATTCAAATGCCTTCCATTGAATTTGCATATCTATAAAAAATAATAACAAAAACTATAAAAAATAATAATTACAAAATTAGTTTCATTTTTTTTTTCGTACACAATTTCTAGTTAACCCCATTCGAAAATAAATTAGTTATATAGAGGATATCTTTACATACCTTTCAATTTACACATATATTGTAGTTTGTTATTAGAAATCCCGTTTAATATATAAATTTGCTTGAGCAAATTAATTTTCAAGTAGAAGTTGTGCGCCTGAGGGCCTTCAGTACACGAATACGATCACGATCATAACCATAATAAGGTAATTGCTCCTTTCTCTAGGTGCATTCGTTTCGGCATTTCTCTGCTCGCCATTTCTGAGCTCTGCGCATGTTCGAACAAACTTGCTAGATTCGGCGATCGCAAGTACGGTGATACCTCATTAAACTGCCCAAACTCGTTACATTCAATGCTAAAGATATTTGACCAGGGGTCGAAGTATGAGCTCCGCGAACGGTACGGCAATCGTAAGAAAAAACTTTGCGTCACTGATCGTACGCACGACTATGTTTAAAGTATGGCAAACAATAGCTAACGTAACGTAAATTGCTACAGGATGTAATAGATGGATTAAAAAAAATTGTAAAAGATGCTTGCGAATTTCCAGCGTTTATAAACAAAACAAAAGTGAATACGTGAGTTATAAATATTTAAAAGTAAAAATGCATGCTGAATTATTATTTTTATTGGAAAGTTCATCCTTCTTGGATTTGAAGCAGCCGATCTAATTTGGCTTGCATACCTATATTATTTTCGTTTGACACTTCTAAATTTTTTTCTATTAATACTAGCTTTGGGTCAATTTTTGTTTTTTGCTTCTTTGGTGGTGGAGGGAGATTTTCTTGATTAGAGTCATCAGATAATAAGGCACTTAATATGTCACCAATCTGCTCAGTCTTGTTATTTTCAGGGAGCGGTTCCATTGACGGAGTTGAAGCGCTGTTTCCAAAAGTTTTGACAGTTGACAAACCGTCCACGCTTACTTCGAGATCACTTGCTTCAATAATGTTTTCTTCAGACTCCGTTATCCTCTTTGAAGCTTTATTATATTATAGCTTCTTCTTGGCTTGATATTTTTGATCGGCGAACACCTTAAAATAATAAACATTTCGTAGTTATACATCACAAGATGCACACCCAATTCTTTTGATTCTAACCTTTCTCCATGATTTCGCAGCTTTTACAGGTGGTCCGGCAGCATTTAGCTTGTTTGTTAGCTCATTCCACAGTCTTACCATTGCTGCCTTCCCTTGTGCACAATTTGGAAACACATTTTTTGCCAAGTTCGGATGATGTTTCATGAACTCGCCCATTATATTTTTTTGTTCACCGTTTAGCTTATTTAAATGTGCCCCATAAAAACCAAATTAAATAAGCTACCATATTCATTCATTTTTATTATATATTTAATGATTTACTTACATTTTTTGCTTCTGCTCCAAAAATTTTGTGCACGTACGATTGCCTGTTCACTAACGAATGAAAGATCGAGTATTTGATACGACAGCGTACACGTTCACTGAACACATACTTTCGAATTGCGAAGCGTAGGGTACGTTCACTTCCAATACTACATTTTTACGTGACGAGTAGTATGTGCACGGAACTCATACTTCGACTTCAGTTTTAAAAACTGTGTTGATGCTAATTCATACCAGATGTTTCATCGATTCGCCACTCGCTAACGGATGGCGAAACGAATACCGCTTGCGCTACGGTAGAAAAGCAAGCTCGCATGCTCTTGCTTTGTTCGTAGGCAAATTAATATTCAATGTAACCAGAAGCACATTTGAATCATAAACAAATATTTATTTTAAATTATATTTAGACTTGTAAATCCCAATTATCGCGGGATCTGCCTACTTAACATTTCGTATAAGGTTCTATCGACTGTATTCGTGTGAAAGGCAGACGGGCACTGGGAGGTAACACGCCCCTTTATTGATTTCTTTTATCCCAATATAAAAGTATAACATTTCAGTACTCGCCAAGAAATATTTCCAGAGAAATGCAGTATACAAAAAGCAATTATATTAATGTGATTCATTAAGCTGCATTTGTATATTTTTAGCATCAGCCTTGAAACTACTGAGTAATTTTTCGCCATCACACAATTCGCATTGGTCTGTATGTATGTATGTACATATGTCGAATTCAGAAGCGCAAAACGAGCATAAAAATGTTGCACTTTCCCGTCATTTACCATGGTGTCAAAAATTTAACGCTCGCAACACATTCCTAAATGGAAACTATCTATCTTCAAAACATTTCATGCCAGCCACATTTCCAACGAAGCGCCAAAGCACTACCTACCATTGCAATTGCCATTGCGCTGTTCGTACTCTTATCACGCGATGCTTTGATGCACGGCAAGCCTTCGACTCGACGAGGGCAGACAAAAACGAAAATCGTTTACGCTACGTTAAGTTGTGACACCGAATGAGCGGCAACAAATCCTTAGCAACCATCAGCAATCAGGTACATTTAAACTGGATGAATAGAGGTGGGGGCGCTGTTACGAGTAACGATGGCAGCCGGCAGCTGGTTGCTGTTCTACCAGCGCTAAATTTTGCTTTTGTGGCAAACGCTTGCGCTTATGACAAGGCCACTTGCACTCACAAATGCATACAATACATACTTGAAGCTATGTACATAGCCATACACACAAACAAATATGAATATGTACATATGTATGTATGTATATGGTCTGGCAGACAAAGCAAAGGTCGATGTGTGGTTGTGGTGAAGCGATGCGCCACAACCGACACTCGCCTACATTTGACTTTTCAAGTGGATTTGCGTTGGCAAACTGAAAACTCTCCAACTATCGGAATTGCGCCTTTAATTAAAATACTTGCGCTAGGGTCCTTAAGCCGGCACACAAAAGTCCATCTCGATGCGCTTGGCATTAGTATTGAAGGGCAACAAAATAGAAAGCAAAAAACATAAGCAAAAAATGAAAAAGAGCTGAATTAGTTCCGCGCAAGTGAGAACTGAACTCGCGAGAATATTTAATTTATGCAGTTGAAGTCAAGATTGAAGTAAAAATAGTTGAAGGTTATAAACTAAACGGCTTGCATTTGGCCTTTTTTTCCAATTCGCTCGGCATTAGCGGCATATTTATGCTAGTGATGAAATGCTAGTGTAATGTTCGTAAAACGAGGGAAGATAATAAAGGAGCACATTTACGTACCGCCATATATATTTACACGTATCCATAGATGCAGTTGCAGTCCTATATTCACTTACTACTATATGTGTATAAATTCACCTCCCACCACGTTGATCATATTTGCAGCTTATTGACCTAAGCGGCAATGTCGCGCTCTACCAAGTTACATTCGCTAATCGTGCCATCGACTCGTGAGCAGCAACATGTGAGACACAATTAAAATCGCATTTTAACAATGATAAATTCTAACATTAAACCCAAACACCATATCGCTTTCCTCCCAAATTGCTTCGCAGTGACCTCTACTCTTTGACTTTGCTTTTCTAGTCTTAATGTGAATTGCGCTGGAAA
Organism: Anomoia purmunda; assembly: GCA_951828415.1. Classification (NCBI taxonomy): domain Eukaryota; kingdom Metazoa; phylum Arthropoda; class Insecta; order Diptera; family Tephritidae; genus Anomoia; species Anomoia purmunda. The sequence continues at coordinate 23,936,904 of OX639996.1, read as the reverse complement.
AAAAATTCCCGCTCTCTGGTATCGGCCCTGTAGGAAAAGCTTCTTACTCCAGTCTTGCTGAGTTAAGAAGCATGCCGAGTGCAATTCTTTGCGCTGCAATTATTTGTGAGGAAAATCTGCAGTCAAACCTCAGAATATAATTGCTAGGTGTTTTCTCTAGAAAATAGGGGAAAATAGTTGTCTATATATTTCTTAAACTACTTGCACCCTTATAAGGATAAGAAAAAATAAGAGGTTCAATAATTCGGCCATTATAGAGAAACACTCATCTGATAGATAGATAACACTGCGTAACAAAAATTAAAAAAAAACCTGCGGTCATGATTTTGTTAATAGTTTTTATTAACATTAGTAGCAGCCTTACGAACTGTGTTTTTACTTTTTTTGGATTGGCTCTAGTTCTTGAGATAAACGAAACTTAAGAAATTAATGGAAAAAAAATTATATGACCCAGTTCCAATTGTATTAATTTAATTATTCCCCAATTTAGAATCATCTGCTGCAAACTGTGATGATGCTGAAATATCAGAGACATCAGAAAATCCGACAAATAGCAGTGAAAGTAAGTTTGAAGAAAGTAGTTGTACGAAACAGGGATTTTCTATAGAAGAGCTCAATGACTTGGTTCGTGACTTGAATTTATCAAAAAAGTCGTCTGAACTTCTGGCTTCGAGGCTAAAACAAAAATCTTGTCTACAACGTGGTGTTGCTATTACAGCCTTTAGCAACAGAGAGCAACACCTTCTGCTTTACTTCACCAAAGAAAAGAATCTTGTATATTGTAACAATATTTCTGGACTCTTGAGTGCTATGACCATTCCCGAATATAATCCCGAACATTGGAGGCTTTTTATAGATAGTTCAAAAAGAAGTCTGAAATGTGTGTTGCTACACAATGGAAATAAATTTGCTTCGGTTCCAATCGGTCATAGTACCAAACTAAAAGAAGAATACGAAAATGTAAAAATTGTTTTAGCAAAGATTTTGTATGCACCACATAAGTGGTCAGTATGCGTGGACTTGAAGATGGTGAATTTTTTATTGGGCCAACAAAGTGGGTATACTAAATACCCCTGTTTTATATGTTTATGGGGCAGTCGTGCAAGAAATGAACATTGGATTAGAAAGGACTGGCCGTTGAGAGAAAATATGGAGGTAGGAACAGCAAATGTGGTTCATGACCAACTGATAAGTCGAGAAAAAGTCATTCTTCCACCACTTCACATCAAGCTTGGGCTATAGAAACAGTTCATCAAAGCCCTTGATAAGACAGGTGACTGTTTCGAATATGTGTGCAAAAAATTTCCAGTTCTTAGTATGAAAAAATTAAAAGCAGGAATCTTCGATGGTCCTCAAATTCGTACCCTTCTAAAAGACACTGAATTCTTAAATCATATGTCACAAATTGAATCTGAAGCCTGGCTAAGCTTTGTTAATGAAGTCAAAAATTTTTTAGGAAATCATAAATCACCAGACTATACAAAACTAGTTGCTGATATGCTTCTCAAAAAAGAAAAAAGCTGATATGCTGGAAAAAGACATGGGAAATTTTAGTTTAATATTTAATGCGTTTTCTTTTGCATAGTATTTTTAAATATATAACTAAATCAATAAAAAATTGACATCACAGCAATTTTATATTGAGTAAGACTCAGTCTAGAGTATGTCTAATACAATTTATTTTGTGTTTTCTGAAACCCAAGGTTATTGTGAGTTTGCGCTTTTTAAAATATATTACTCAATTCAGGTATCATGAAAAATTGTACATTTTTAATGATCGCAAGTGTACTTGCATGTGTGGGTCGTATTCAAAAGTGCAACAAAAGGTTCTTTGGTCTGCATTGAAATCGTGATTTTCATAATATGAGCAGCTTTTATTGCCGACGAATTTCAATGGAAAATGCGAAGCAAATGATTTGATTCAACTGGAAATGTTCGTTTGATAGCGGAAAACTGGAGTTACCATGATCACAGATTAACACTTTAGTTACAAGAATCATCGAATAGGAAATGAGATTGAATATTATGTGAATACGGTAATCCAAGGATAAGTAGCAGTCGAAAAAATACACACATACATTTAAATATTTACCTCAGGCTACACTGATGAATGCAAGTTAATATTTGTAAAATTGCTGAGTTGGAGAGCATTGGGCGCAATGGTGTAATTTCTTTTTTCGTTTTGAATTTACAGTACTCAATTGAAATATTAAATTCAGCACCGTAATGTACTTAAGTAAAGTTCGTTTAAATACCATTCTTGCTTAAGTCCTACAAAATGGTGGAATATTTAATTGTGGTACATATTTAACTGAGAATTACTGATGTACGATTTGTGTATGTATGTACATAGATGTGCTTGTTTATAAGTACCCTGTCGGAAAAAAGCAAACAGTCTAAAGAAATGGAGCAACTTAAAAAGTAGATGTATGTAACATCTTTGAAACAAATGCATGCTAAATTAATTATGTTGATTTAACTTGCACCAAATATAAATGTATGTACCTGTGTATTTACTATTATACATTTTCCGTGGTTAAATCTATTTTCAATAAATTATATGTATGTATATCTTTATAAAAATTTAATTAGTTTTATTAATTATTATTTTGTAGATAATAATAAAAAGCTATACTTATATATATATTTGATTTAAAGCATCCATAGCTGGCCGAAATGGAACCTTTTAGAATTTTGATTTTAGAAGTTTTTTTTTCATTTTTGCGACTTTTTGAATTTTGATTTTAAAATCATTTTTTTTTTAGAATTTTTGCGCTTTTTTCTAAAATTTGTATTTGAGTTATTTTTTTAACAAAATAAATAAATAAAAAGTAAAAAAAAATTATATTTGATTTATTTTTTTGACAAAAAAAAAAAAAATAAAAAAATCGCAAAAAAACTTAAAACAAAATTTCACAAATGTTTTCAACCAATCCCTACAAGTTTAATGCCACTAGAAGCGATTTTGATTATATTTGGAGAAAGCACATCTCCCTAATACCCGAATTTTTTAAAATTATTTTTGTCTGTAAAGCAGGCTAATTGAGCAAGAAATCGACACTCATAATACTTTCGATAACTGATCCTCACAATGCCATACAACAATATTGCTGTAATTATTTTTTAATTTATATATTGAATTGAAATTAAAATTTATTTTTGTTTAAACGAAAAATTAAAAATTTGATAGTTACTGTTATTTTTAAATAATTGGAAACATACAGCTCAAAACGTAGACTCGTTAGACTAGTTTTAAAACAGTTTGAAAAAAAAACGCAATTTAAAATTCCTTGAAATAAAAACGTTTTATTGCAGCTGGAAAGAACTAATTTTGATGTTATCTATTTCGTTCAAAAATATATAAAACTAGTTGAAATCAAATGCAGTGGCTGATAATTCACTTGTTCCTCGGACAACGCCATTTTAATAAAATTAGTTGCTGGCAATAAAATAGAAGAATTTCAACCACTTGCAGTTGGTAAAAATGTACTTTTATAGTAATTCTATTTTTTTAGCCAAGGGCAGTAGTTCTTTTTAAAGTATCGGAAAATAACAACAACAATCAAGGAGGTAGAAATTATAGCTGCTATTTCAAATCACCACATCTCTGCACCATGTTTCCTATACTCCATATCCTATACTCTTTCCAGTCTCGAACTAGCGACCTCATATTTGCCAGGCAAATACACAACCGATGATCTGAGTAGACATACATATGAGGTAATTTTTTGGCCCAAATTTATTTATGTCAACAATAATTTATGATCTTCAGTTCGGTTAGGAAAAAATGGCAGGAAGAGTCAAAGGCACCACTTAAGCGATTTTGGCCGAACTTCTCCTACAATTTAGGGTGTGCGTTGATGTTGTAACACAAATTAAGATACCTACAGTTTTACGCCGACTCCGAACGGCGTGTGTTTTTTTTTTTTGTGAGAAATTTTTTGTCATGGCAGAAGTTCACTCGGAGGTTTTGCCATTGCCTGCCGAGGGACGACCGCTATTAGAAAAACCTTTTTTCTATAATTTTTGATGTTACTTACCCCGGCCAGAATTCGTATCAGGGACGCCACCTAATGAAGCGCGCACACGCTACACACTCGGCTACGGCGAGGCAGAATTATAGATATAATTTTCAGGTCTTTGTTGTTGTTGCCTTTTTCTAATACTTTTCAAAGAAAAAACTGGCCTTCAGCTCACAAATGATTGTTGTCACCACTAACTAAGTCTTAAAAGTGTTTTTTATGGTATCAAAATAATATTTAGTGATGACTTTAAAAATTGATGTATATTGAAACGATTTTTCGTCATACTTTGTCAAGTTTGGTTTGGAGGCAAACCGGTTTCGGCGGTGTGCCATTTTCAGTGTAATTTTTCGTTCTGTCGAAAATCGTACATAAACTTTACAATCTGTTGGAAAAACAGGAAGAGCCCAAACAAACTTTAAAAATTGTAATTATTATGAAACTACTTGTATAACTCTGGTGAAAAAGTTGATGTCTGTTTTAAAACTCAAATAGGTATTTCTTTGCGCTTTTGATTGTTTCCGCTAAGTGCCGCTAGATCCGAGATATTATGAAAAATCGTATTCGTGGTAAGCACACATTAAGATGCTGTCCATGTTACTCTGGAAAATTGCGATCCGAATGAAATAAGTTAAACTCCCTCCGTTTGCAGAATATGAAAATTTCAGTATTGCAAAAACTGAATAAGCTACTACGAAAGGCGAAAAAGTTTTCTGATCGGTTTTGATTGCTTGTTGTGCAAAAATACCATCATCTTTTACAAGAAAAATACGGATTGCTATTCTTATGTAGAATAAGTTGCTAAAATGAATACAACTAATCCGAAAGTTACCAACTTACCACATAGTTACTATTTGTTACTTTTTTCACGAATTTTTACATTTAATCGCTAGGATTTTCCAGAGAGTGGTAAATTTTGCCAAATTAATATACTTAAGATTGTAGTAATTTAATGTAGTTTTTAAGAAAGTAAACAAGTTTTAAATCGAACTAGTTAGTTCGGTTTAAGCAAAACCGTGTTGAGGTCAATCAGGTTTATCACACTGTAAAGTTTGTGGAATTTTTTTAGAATGTAGTTTTTGGATGCAAGCTGAAAGTAATTTCTCGTAGTTACACCTCATATACTTGAAAATCCATATGCTTCTCAGTTTCGGAAGTGGTTCAAAAAGTTTCGGCAGTATAATTCACAAAAACTATTTTTTTTCACTTTTGCTTCAACGCGTACAAAATTTGAATTTTTCATTAAGCGACCGGGTTTAATTTCCAAATTAACTTACTACGAAACCTGAGGTGCAATCCAAGCCTTGATGTAATCACTTTCACTTCAAAGTTTGTTTTAAACTCCAAACGATCTCCAAACAGAAAAAAATCTGAATTAAAATTAAGGTTCTGGCTATAATGGAAAAGGCATAGCTAAGCCGAATGAATTTGTCTGTGGTAGGTTATATGTTCGGTATCTTATATATTCTCTACGTATCATAACTATACGAGATCATTCCAAAATACAAACCATAAACATACATACATACCATATACGAAGGTTTAGGAAAAAAGCAAAGTCGAAAAATTCTCAACAGGTGGCGCTCTAGGCAAACATTTCGTCTTTCAGTTCAATTCGATTACAGTTCAACACGTGGTGTAAAATCACATATTGCTAATTGACGACCAGACAGATTTGGATAAGATTTGCCACATATGTAGTTACATAGTATATGTAGTTCGATACATGGCTTCCCACATAAGCAGTTTTTAGAGAGAGTTGCCACCCTTTTAAAATCTTAAATCCAATTAAAGTAATTAGAGAAATCAAATATGGCAATATGGGTATCAAACGAAGGCTTGGTTCTCACCTGTTTAAATTAAATTTTTTTTGTATAGGGTCGCCAGATGTTTTAAAACTGAAACTTTGCATATTTATTAGTTTCTACTCCAGGATGGTTTTAGGCATGGGTTTGTTTAGTTGCCACCTGTTACAACAAGATAATAAAATATGGATGTCAAACCATTTATTTTGCTACGACTTAGTATATGGTTATATTTGAAAGAGGGTTGCCACTCTTTTTAAAGCCAAATTTAATAAAATTATAGTCAAGCATATAAAATATTAAAATATGAATATCAAACGGTGGGTTCCGGCAAAGACAAGGTTCATGCCTATATTTAAGAGAGGGTTGCCACCTGTTTAAAAAGTCAAATTTAATAAAAATGTGCGCAAGTTAGTTATTTGTTTATTTATGGTCCAATTTGATTCAAATTCAGATCAGGTATTAGCCAAATAAATTAAATAAAATTAACTTAAAACTTAGAGCAATAGGTGGCACTGTAGTCACGATATTTCTAAAAGCCATAATTACACTCCGATTTCATTTAAGTTCACAACACGAATTAGCTACAAAAATATAAATATTTTATTTTAAAATTGAATAATATATGTAGGTAAGTACATACATAAATATATAAAATAATTATCCCATTATCTCAATTGGAAGGATGTAGTGAACGGCGCCGGGTCAGCTAGTTTTTATATAAATACATTTAATATATGTACATACATACATTCAATTTAAGTGTAGCAAAGTGAAAATTTGAAGTGGCTCAAAAATTGCATTGATTCTTGATAACTTTTTTTTTTGCTGGCGGTGCTGCAAATTTTCTTCCATATAGAAAAATTCCATTTGAATATTTGATGAAAATTTTATTCATTTCTATATTCTGTCTATATGCACAATACATACACATGTATATCCATTGTACCATATACATATCCATCGTTTTCAGTGCTCACATTTGTATTATGGGTTGGATCATGTTAAACACAAATTTTCCATGGTAGCATAAATGTCCTACTTTTTGCATCAAAGGGAATCTAATTGGCAAATCACACATTTTCGTAACAATACCTTTGGAATCATGAACATTGTTTCTTAGCACTCAACACAATGCATGCCATAAATGCAGAAAATATGGCAGCATTCAGCCGCTAGGCGCCAAAACACGTGCACTCGTATACTGGCTACCTATTGGAGTTTTCGAGTGTTGCTTTTTATTGTTGCAATGAATGGTCAACGAATTTTGTTGCAGTCACAAACAATGTATGCACTTATATACATATGTATTACACATGCATACGTAGCTATATATGTAGTCGCGGTAGCCAGTAGCAACAGCAGCAACTGTTACCAAGAATACATTTCGGATTTTCAATTGTTGCTGCTGCCGCATTAGCTACAGTTCGTTCCAGTTACATTTCTTTTAATTATGGTAATTAGGCATTGAACTTACAAACTGGTAGAGTAGTAGCTTTCGTTGTTACTGTTAGTTGTTATTGATATTTTTCGGAATAGCAATCTCTATAACGGTAATACTAATTTTTGCATACATTTATGGTCTGCATGCTAATCCTTTTGCTTTTGGCCAAACATTTGCGCTTGCAAGCCCAATAGTGGAGTCAATGAAGGGACAACGAATTTGTATTGGTAAGCTTTGTATATAAATACATATGCATGTACATATGTACATATGTGTGTATGTAACTGTATTTGTTATTTAGCTTAGAATTTGCGCGCGTAATAGAATCCAACAACTACCATTCAACACAATAATGCCAAGTTAATGTGTGTGTTTATGGCTTGTTTGTTTATTTACCTTTGTGACTGAATTGGTTTTTGTTTTTTTTTTTTTGAACTATGTAACTACGGGTATCTGGTGTAGGACAAGAATGAGTTTTGAGACTTCTGTGCCGAATGCCTGTAGCAATGCAATCAAATCCAATTTTAAGCCACAAAACTCGTATCAAGTTTGCATTATTATTTGTTTTTTTTTTTATTGGTTTATTTACAATTTCACCTCATTCTCCTTCCCTAATATGCAATCTTACCAAAATCATTTGTCCCCAATGTCCGCGTAAGTATCAGTTATGCTCTGGGTGATGTTTGTTAAATATTTATTGTATTTATTGAACCGAAACCCAAGAGCCGGTGGAAATTGAGTGTGTTTGAGCGTGACATTATTTGAATTTAACCAGAGCTGGATGGCTGCGGAACGCCCAAAGCTGAATTCATTTGTGATAAAGTCCAAGCTTTTGATGATTTTTTTTCTGAGTTTGTTGCGCATTTGCTCCAGAAAATTTCGATTTTTTTAGTATTTGTTTAGATGAACTAATAAAGGAATAGTTATTTTTGAAAAATAAACATCATAAAGGAAGTGGTACGCTGTAGCAATCAATAATATTGTTTTATTCATCATAAAATTTGCTATTAATGAGGAAAAAGTTACAAGGTATCCTTAAGTGACTCCAGATAAGTTTCAATGCCATTCTGCTTAAAATAGTCCACTAAATTCCAATCGTATGTATTTTTGTAAACAAAACACTGTTTCGCACCTTTTTTATAGCCAGCTCAGGTCAAATTTATCAGAAATAAAAAAACTTTAATGTTATTAATTTAATGAACTCTTCGTTACCTTTGCAAATGGAAATATACTAAATTCTTATATTTTGTTGCAAAGATATACTACCGAATATAACGAAGACTTAAATTCACTCCCAAATTCAGCTAAGAACTCTTTATTGACCCTTAGTGATAATTAAATTTAAGTACCGTAGAAACTTTACTTCACTTTTTAATGCTCGATGTTGCCTCTTTGTTTTTTTTTCTGTTGAATTTATGTTAGATTTTTGAATAATGTGAGATTTGGTAGAATCTACTGAATTTGAGGACTTTGTTGGAAGCAAATTTGTCCGATGGAAATTGTACCGAATACGTGATTTAAAAGCTCTATAAAAATTTACTCCCGACTTTGGAAATAATGTTATTTTGCTTCCGCTGGAGTCCGAATTAAGGAAACCAGCGAGAAAAGGATTACCATCATTGCCAGAAAACGCAGAATTCTTACCTACTTTTAAAAGAAGGATGCAAAATATATCTCTATTAATTCTATATCTATATTAATTCTATAATGTTATTTGTAAGAGATGTAAGTGCAAGAAAAGTGTTGAAGAAAAAATAAAATAATAATTATATTAATAATTTGGCGCTGTTGGAAGAAAGATTTACTGCCTCTTCTTCTGATGTTTATTACGCCGACCTAGATTTGAACAGGAAGCAAACCAATCGAAGTACGCATATGCTTTTTACTCAGCCACGACGAGCGCAAACAAAAAATTGAAATATTTGATTGATTGACATTGAATTTAAAAAGCAAGAAGTGATGCCATACAAAAAGAGGTGAGGATATGTTTGACGATTTTTTAATAAATGAACCGCAAACGCCCGAACAAACTATCGTAATTAATTTATTAGTAAATTACGATGAAATTAAGTAGTTTTTTCTGGTAAAATTTGTCAATAAATTATGATGAAAAAAGATATTTTACCATAAATCGAAAACAAAATCTCGTACAAATCAGTTTCGCCTCTAAATTCGACGATTCATTTTGATATAGCTGTTCCTTGATTTTTACTCTCTCTAGAAGTTTTCTTTCATGATCGTAAACTTGGAAATAGATATTATCACAATTTAAATATTTTAAAAATATACACAATCTCTCACATTTACTCCTTTGATCAAAGAGCAAAGCAACCCTGTGGCTACAGAGATTTCAAGATAAATTCGGAATGACAAGTGCAGAAGCACTGAAATAAAAAATATCTTAAGTAATGAATTATGTTGATTATATCTGATTTGCATTTTATTTCCAACTATTTCATTTCGCTTACCTTTTATTCGAAGCTCAATAAAATCGAAGAGATGCAGAAACTTTACAAATTATAAATATTAAATTTTTACTTCAAAGCATTGTTTAATCTAAAAATCAGAAGCTCATATTTTGGAAATATACACATTCATTCTATACACACAAGCTATGAAATTATCGAAAGCTGAACTTAGTATTCCCTTGTGCTGTATTTTCCATAATTTGCTTTTGAATTATATAATTCTGATATGTAAACAATCTTAAAATCACCAAGTTGTATTGATCAGAAAAGAAGCGAAAAACGAATACAGAAAGTGTTGCTTACATACAGGGGTGGATTTACCACAAGGGTAACAGGAGCAGCTGCACCGGGCGGTAAATTTTCAGGGGCGGCCACTGATTTTTTTTTTAATTTTTGTTGTTATTTGTTTTCGTACTTTCTTGCATGTAAAATGGATACCCATCCTGACGACTCTTCAGCATAACCAAGCATTATTTCCTCAATCATTTTTTGTCCCATTTAGTCCTGCATTCAAATAATTGGTTTATCACTAGACTAAAAGCTCGAAAAAATCCAGTTTTTTTAAGCTTTTTTGTACAGTGTAAAGCAAATCATATGAAGCAAATATTTTGAAACATCCCAAAGAAAACGTTGTTGGGAGTGAAAAAGTGAAAATGTGCGTCAGTTATCTTTGGTCTAAAAAAGCGCAACAGGTCGTCAGATGTTTGAGATTGAAAAGGATTGCATTTGGGCATTTGCCCAGGATGGCTATTTAGGTAAATCCGGCCCTGCCCTAGCGTAAAAATATTAAATTTTAAAATGCTTTTTATTTTAAGCATATAATTTAAAAAAGATTAAAATTAAAATTCGTAAAGTGACAGTTCTTATCTGAAAAATCAAAGCGCCGATCTAGATGATTTTCTCGCTAGGCCTGGTCGGAGAGATAAGTAAAGATCTCACACATGCTTTACAAATGAAGGAGTTTTAAAGCAAACCTCATATCTCAATAATAAAGACTCTTTTAGGTGCAAACAGATAGACGGGCATAGTTAAATCGACTCAGCTCGTACCAAAGTTAAGAAAGATATAATAATATATGCTTGTTTAAAAACCCCTAACTAAACTAAATGCTTATATTTTCAGGGAAGATATATATAAAATGCAACACTGCACTATGGTTCAAAATTTAAATATTCAAGAATAAAAGCCAATTTTCGACTTTTCTTTTTCGCAAAAAAGCTATTACTTTTAACTACATATTGTTGCTGTAGTTTGAAAATAAATTAAATATTGCCAGGTGGCAACCACTTTATTTGTCAGAGAGAGTTCAAAGCCTTTGCTTTGATTTCGGTGTTCGTAGACTTTTTTTTATTTATTTTAGTTTTATGAAGATCTCAATTGGGAATGAAAAGTTTACAATTACAAACATAGTGTGCTTATAAAATGGAAAATATTAATGATCGTATGCAAAATCAATAATATTTCAGGTTTTTTGTAAAACATTCGTCTCGTTAAAGTTTTTTTTTTTTGTATATAAATAGACAATGTTGTGTTTGAAAATTTTATGAGGTTTTATTGTATTTAGTGGAATATAAATAATGTGTATCAAATATGATCAATAGAAATTAAATATCTAGTCAAAGGTAAATGTTATGCTCTTTCAAGTAAGTGATATTTTATGTGCGAGAGTTTGCGGGTGAGTATATGCAGGGGCGGATCCAGCAGAGGGAAATGGGGGGCATTTCCCTACCCAAGAGCTGGAAGTCTGATAGATTTCTTGTATACTGTAAAAATATTGTATTTGAGATAAACCGAATTCAGAAATTTGCTTTGGAATCATTCAGGAATAAGCCATATAAAAATGTCACTAAAATGCAAATTGTAATTTTAGTTGCATTTTTTAGTGCCATTTAGTACCAAAATTGTTGTGTAGGAAACATGTTTCTGGAAGGTAGGGGCAAAAAGGTATTGTGGATACAGCGGCTATTGTGAACCAACTATTTAAAAAAGCGAGTATCATATGAAATTTTGATTCTAGCCAAAATGAGATTTTATTAATTAGGTATCACTTTTTCATCATTTATCATTCCGAATACCACTTACTCCACATTTGAGGTTTAAAATAAAATTCAAATTTAAAATTCAATTTTTAACCCTAGTCCACTCTTACAAGAGTGAGTCTTGGTTTGTGGTATTGGCTTTCATAATTACCCTTTATTTAAATAACCCCCAACTTACATACAGACATATTGCAAAATAGAAGTAAACCAGTAGATAACTTCAGGAATTAAAATCCACTTTAAACGGCCTTCCTGAAAGTGATGAGGTTTTCCTTTTTTACATTTCATTTTTCTTTCTCTTTTGGAGTTGGAGTTGCTCCAACAGAAGAACTTCTACTCTCTTAAGAAGGAATTTTGCAGAGGTTCTACTAAATCTGTTTCTTTAATCGTGGAAAAGCATTCCTATGTGAATCATAAAGAAAATGAAACCCTTATAATTATATAGAACTTCTGGAATGAGTCCATGTGCTAAATTTCCCTAAATTATCTTCTGGAAAATACAAAGTACTGAATAGCCGACGAAAAGAAAGAGAATTTAGTAAAATAGATTAACGAGCGCTTTGGTGTCTGCTATTGACATGCATTGAAATATTTACATGTGTAGTTACATTCTCGATTATTTACTTGTAGGTACAGAAAATTCTTGTTATGTACAAAGGTAGATATGTACATATAGTAAATAAGCATTGTGTGCGGCACTTAAACCGACAAGGGGCGGCTAACCGCATTTTCTAAATATGTATGTATGTATTTATGTATTTTTACCATCGTTATCAGGTCCTACACACATTTTTTCAAATAATGGCTATGTGCAGTTCCAGTCAGTTTGCAACCATTTGCCATCCTGCTGCACATTTCCGTTTGCCAATGCTCTGTCTCTCCCCCACTCTCCCTCTCTCTCTCTCACCCGTACACTCTATGCTGTGGTCTTAAGCATCCTCCAGGCGGCCATAAGAAATTGAAATGCCATTGAAAGACAACTCAATAAAAAAAAATTTGTACACTCACTGCTTCCGACACTTCGACTGCTTTCTGCTATTGAAATGCACTTAAATGTGCAATTGTGGTTTATCGTTTTCAACACTTTATTTTTGTGCATTTACCATGTTTGTTGCATACAAATGTAGGAATAGGAGTATGATGTAAGTAGGTTTGCATTGTATATATGTATCTCCGTTATTATCTTGCTATGCTATGGTGTAGTGACAGTAGAGTGAATTTAAAGGCATATAATGTAAATATATAATATATTTTTTATTTCATCATTATTATTATTATTATTATTATTATCATTATTATTATTGTTTAAATGAGAAAACAGTCGTAAAAATTTGTTGATTCCTATTAGCTTTGTTTTGCTTACTTTATGACTCAAATTTTATTACAAAATATTAATCATATTTATGGGATTGCGATGGCCTTAGTCCAAAAAAAAACCTGATTTGTTTTGCATCAACTGTTTAAGAAATTTATCACATTGGCCAAGTTATACTGCTTCGAACCAATTCAAAATTATGGCTAATATTTATAAAATACGGCAATAACTGGAGCAAGGCTTTGTAAATGTATCATAGCAAATTTGACTTTATACGGCGACTCAAAGAATTGACGATATAGTAATTTTTTGTATAATATTTGCAAGGTTTTTCCGCTAAGTATTTTTTGTTAGTTAAAAAAAAACACTAGTTACAAAAAGCAAATAAATTAAAAAAAAAAAACTTTGTATGCAATGTATACAAATTCAACCAATTTTCATCAAAGTTTTAATTTTTAATTCCTAGGAAAATTTTGAAGTATCAGAAAATTCCGGTTGATTTTTTTACAATTTTTGAAAATTTTGGTGTTATGCAGTGTTTTCCATATAACGGATAGATTTTATAACGAAGCAACTTTGTAACAGAACGGAAAATGACACTGAAAATGACATACCGCCGGGTTGTCTTCAAACCAAGCTTGATCAGGAATGACGGAAAAACGTTTCAATATTCATCATCTTTTTCCCCTGTCGGAAAAACAGAAGATCAAAAAGGAAAGGTTTTATATAAATTCCCCCCGATCTTGCACATCCCGTGCCATGTAAGCTAAATTAGCAAAGCTCCCCAAGACCAAAATTAAAACCAAATCGAAATTCCATTAAAATTGAATTGTCAACAAACCTGCATACCAAATAATGGTATACATTAACATTAACATTAACATTAACATTAACACTAACATTAACATTAACTTAAACATTAACATTAACATTAACATTAACATTAACATTAACATTAACATTAACATTAACATTAACATTAACATTAACATTAACATTAACATTAACATTAACATTAACATTAACATTAACATTAACATTAACATTAACATTAACATTAACATTAACATTTACAATTACATAAACATTAACATTAACAATAACATTCCGAGTTAACGGAACTGTTACCTAATTTTTATGTGAAATTGTTATTTGTTTTTTGTGTAGAAGTTGGTACACATATTTTTTCTGAGAAGACCGCTAGTAAAATTTCCCTGCCAATAATACTCTAGAACCTTTTTTCACCCTTTTCAAACTAAGTTTTGAGGGGTTTCTTGCTTTCAGTTGGCAACAAATTTTTGCACAGTTTTACCCGACACTTTATACAATTTAAATAATTTCTTTATGAAAAAATGAGGGTGTGTACTGCGGGAATTTTTTTTAATATTTTCGAGTCCCTTGTAAAACGGCTTAATTGAAAAAAAGTGTATTTGAAGAACGTTATGACTGAGACTACGCATGTGTACATATTAATAAAATTGGACACCGGTATACCTTGTATCCAATGAATAGAAGTTTATAAATAATAAGAAGATCAAGCGTACCAAATCTGGGTCAACCGGATTTATTTTTGTAAACGCGAAATCTGAAATGGAAACTATTAAATCACATAAATCTTTAGACACCTATAAATTTATAAATATCTACTTAGCTATTTCGAATGGCAATTTAGGGAATTGAGTTGTTATTAATTTTGTAGGTTAATATTCCGCACAGTCTAACTATGCCTAATTATAATTTGACTATGCCATTTATGAATTCCCAACATACCAAGTAAATGTAAGCTATTTATGTTAATTTTCACAAATTTCTATATAAACATATTAATAGATATTGTATAAAATGTTCGTAAATACATATGTATTTAAATACATATTGTATATGCGTGTGTATGTCCGCAAGTTTTTAAAAATGCTTATTTTGTGTACCTGGCATTTTGACCATAACACAAATGGTCATTTTCCGCTTGTTTGGATTTGTACACAAATTTTCGATTTGTTTTATTTAAACATGCAAAATATAAACATTTAATTAATCGCCGACTATACAATTCAATTTAGTCCGCTGTAAAGTGGGAGAAAAGGAGAAAACTGAGGGCACATGAGGTTTCACATGTGGAAAATTTGGTTAAAAGAGAAAAATTCCAATTAAAATTTAATTTATAAGAAACAAAATTTTCGGCCTAAAAGTAGGCAACTTTTTTGTACATTTATTTATTTGAAAATTCACGTTTTACCTGTGGCAATCAGCTTACTAACATACATACAATACATACATACATACTAAGAGTGTGTGTATGGAATGACAGCAAAACACCAAAAGAATGCTGCTATGGTTACGCAGCTAATTTACAATTCATCATTACACCGGTTTCTTTGTAACCTACTAGCAAAAGAAAGCCCCGATGGATTTATTTGTTAAATAGAAATTTCCCATGTATTTTCATGGGGCTCTATTGTGAATGAGTGCAGTTTTCTCACTTCACTTTACCAAGTTGGCACAACTCGTATATTTTACCGAGTTCGTGTTGTTGTTTTAATTGCAATTCGTTATTCTACTTAGTGTTGTTTGGTCAGTCGGTTACAAAAAAAAAGAAGGCTTGATATTGTATGTATTTATTCTAAACTAGTTGATATACCCACGACATCGTCTGCGCTGCTTACTAAGTTTCCATATACTTGCAGAAGATTTTTTAAAGCTAAAAATGAATTTATATAAAAGCAGCGTCCCGTAAGTTATAGTAAAGACGAGGTCGACTTGAAAGTTAGTAGCAATTTTGTGACCTAATTTTTAATGGGCTATCTGTCAAATCATAGCTGTAACTAGTGATGGGGGATATAGTGATTTTTCGCTATCAGTGAATTAAATGATTGCGACTTTTTAAACGCCATGATTTTTTGGTGCTATTACGATCACTGTTCTTAAATCATAATTTTGAAAGAACCTTAGCCAAATGAATTTTTTAACTTCATAAACTATTAAGAAAGATTTTGGTTTATAAATATATTATTTATAACAGAAATACCTTTATATAGACATTTTATTTCATAAAAATAAACAACAATTTTAGAAAACAAATTTAAACTTTTTAAAACAACTAAATTTGCAAATAAATATGTAATAGACATTAAGAACATTTTGGTTCAAATTAATACAAGAGCACGTAAATCAGAGTATATCGAGAATCGCAATCCAAAGAATTTATAATAATCACAGTAGAAGCAAAATAACTAGGCAAATCATAGTAGCTAAATTCACGATTAAAAAAAATCCCCACCTAAAATCACCAAAGTGAAAATCACCAATCTCTGTTTCTGTTGGTTAACATAAGTTGTTGCTATCGAAAGTCACCGATAGCTACAATTAACTTAAATTAAATCTTAACTGCACATTGCGGAGTATTGGTATTGACTGTGCAAAGCTTATTAGATTTGAACTCAGTCGAACCATGAATATTGATTTTCTGGTACCTCGACTAAAAAGTTCTCTAATCGATTTTCATACATTTCGTTTTTTGGAAATATAGTATAGGTAAGTTTTGCATGCCATCTAAGTCGAAATATAAAAACTTTTCTAATCGCACCTCCACCAAGACCAAAATACGGAGTTTTTATTCTAGCGCCATCTATCGGATCCATTTTTCGTAGAAGTATTCTCGTCGCACTACCTTATCCTTTTCTAATTTTTTAGAAATTTGTTCGAAAATGGATTTTAGCGAAATTACTCCCCTCTAACGCTAACTAGCGCACTCATTTTTCTTTTCATTTCTAATATCTTCAAAATATCGGATAGTAAAAACAGATTTTTGCTGAAAAGCTCATCTCAAAAGTATTTTTTATTCTACTAGGATCACACCTTTCCAATATCATAAATATCGGACCATAGAAAGGTATTTTCTGAATATCTTCGCTCCAGGGGTCTAGTGAATTTATTGAAATCCGTTGATCAGTTTTTAACCCAAGTTGTAAAAGTTTTTAAGCTAAGTTGTAACAAGACAGCTACATTTTTTATACATAGATAAGTTAATTCATTATAAATGTGAAAATCGGTACTTGTTCTGTTTAAGCCATTGACATGGCGAGCATATGTTGGAAGGGCATCGCTTAAAACTTTTGATGTAACCCAAATGGCTCACATTTCATTTCATCCTACAACAATTTCATCCTTTCTGCGGTGTCACTGCACCGTAGCATGCCACAAACTAATTAAAAACAATTTTCACTGAAGTGCCAATTTTTTAACTACCTCACATCCTCGCTATCATTAAGGTAAGCTCTGCAACGATAACATTTGCTGTCATCCAGCTTACATGTCGTACATACATACAACATTCAGACACATGTAGGGATTTTATTTTCAACAAACAACGAGAATTGGTGTGCAGTTTTTAGGTTTAGGCTTATGCTTTTTACGTTTGCTCTATGTTTAGTAAAATACCAACAACTGGTAAATGTTATGGTAGGGCCATTTCATATCAAATCGTCCAGGCAGTTAGGGGCAGGTCTTTTTTTGCATGAGATTTTTTTTTAGTTGCTACATATATCGAAACCGATGAGATACGTATTTATTCTTTCGCCGTGGGAAATTTTTTGAAAATTTTTCTATAAACTCGATTTCGGGTCATTGGCTAAAAATTTCGGATCTTCGAAATGCTCTTTTCTGTTCTTCTAAAAGAAAAAGATATGAAACATGGTATTTTTGGGGAAAAAAATTTTATATTGTAATTTAAAAAAAAAATCCAAACATTTTTGACATCTTTTTTTGGTTCCTCTAAAAGAAACAAATTTGAGACATGGTATATTTGGGAGGAAACAGGGTATTTTTGGGGAAAAAATGTTAAAAATTTTATATTGTACTACTTTAAAAAAAAATCCAAATATTTTTGACGTCTCTTTTCTGTTCCTCTAAAAGAAAAAAAAATATGAAACATGGTATTTTTGGGGGAAAGAATTTTATATCGTAGTTAAAAAAAAAATCCAAAAAATTTTGACGTCAAAAATTTCAAATTGTATAAGTTTTTGTTTTTTATATTTTTCTTAAATAGTAATATGTATATAAAAAAATTTTGCAGTAGCCTCTATTACCCCAAACTCGGTGTTTGGGAATTATAATTTTTTAAGACTAGTGCCAATTATTCTGCAGTTTTAGGCTTCATTTATAATAAATGCCATTACTTCACTAAAATTTGCTCAATCGTTATGATAGTTTTTCTGTTAACAGTTAAGGGTTTAGTCTAGAAGAGAAATTACAGAGTCTAGTAAATTTTCAGATTTTTTTTTCTTGATCGTCTTTCAGATATGAAAAAAATCAAATGAACTTCAGGCTGAAAATTTTGGAATTGCTTCGATTTTTCCATTCTTAATTTCTGTGTTCGAAGCATTTCTAATAAACCCAATTTCGTTTTTAATCAATTATGATTTTTGACCTTTTCGAGGTAACTGATTCTCAACAAATGAATTTGGGCTAATAGAGGATACTGCATAATTTTATTTATATATACATACATATATAACTATTTCAGAAAAAAATATGAAGAAAAAAACTGATGGAAGTTAAAATTTTTGAAGTCAAAATATTTTTTATTTTTTTTTTTTTTAAACTTTTATCCAAAAATACCATGTTTCATATTTTTTTTTCTTTCTGCTGGACCTTTTACCTAAAAACAAAAAAAGAAATCCGAAGATCGGTAATTTTTTTACAAAGTTATCGCATTTTCAAAAAAGAAAGAACTCAAAGGCAAGCAAAAAAAAACGCGTCTCATCGATTTCGATGTAAAGAATATAAAAAAATGCATGAAAAAAAAATAGTTGACCCTAACTGCCTGGACGATTCGGTATGAAATGAACCTCTTATTATGTGCGGCTGAGCACTTCCAGCTCACCCGATAGAGGAAATTTGGCGAATCATGCCATGGAGAATCGAGCACTAAACAAAAATTAACTGCCATTTGAA
This sequence comes from Anomoia purmunda, assembly GCA_951828415.1. Classification (NCBI taxonomy): domain Eukaryota; kingdom Metazoa; phylum Arthropoda; class Insecta; order Diptera; family Tephritidae; genus Anomoia; species Anomoia purmunda. The sequence goes on along the minus strand of OX639996.1, from coordinate 23,917,859 downwards.
GGCGGCATAAAACGATTGCGGCATAATACAAAAAGCGAGGCTAGAAAATGGAGGAGAAAGAAGCTCATGAAAAGTTCGCGTAAAAAAATATTTATTTTTTTTTTTTTCGCTTAGCATATATGTAAATATTTATCATGAGCATGGCTACACATTCACCAAACTACTTACAGATTTTACTACAAAATTTTGCATATTCACATTGCGTATACGCCATGTTTGCCAATTTAGTTTGTTTGAACTGTGCATCTAAGTAATTAGTGGCCATCTGTTGCACAACATCTAAAATCACGACTTTTAATTTGTATTTGCACTGCTCATTTACTTGAAATTTTCATCCCCTTTATTGCTCCACTACCTTTATCGTCACTTAAACAATTCCATTTTAACGCTCTTTTATTTTGCTTCAACGTCAGCTGCTGTTATGGAAGCTAGAGTTTTTTTGGTTGTAAGTTATAACTACATGACAGGAAATTGATTTCAGAAAGTTCAGTCGGAGGTTATCGTAGGAAGAGAATAAGTCTTTGGCAGCCGATGTGCGGCTCAAAAGTTAGTAAGCGAAAAAGTTTGTAATTTATGGACGTCATTAGCACACAGAAATGTTGCTCTAGACTATGATAAGAAATAAAATAAGTAATAAAATAAGTAAATGAAATGTATGGCTGGAAAAATTATTTTCGAGAAAAAAAAGCAAAATATGACTACTTTCAGCAAAGGCGCGGTATAAATAGTAAGCGCCGTTATGTTGTTGTTTTTTTTTTTAATGGAGCAAATCGGTTTTAGTTATGGTAAGATATTAAAGACTTTGTATTTTAACATTAATAACAAAAAGTATCTAGAGGCGATATTTTGGAAAATATCCATCGTGGTTGGTGAAAGTAGCCCGTAATGTATTGAAACCGGTGAAGGTTATTTGTAAACTTGTAGAAGACCACAGCATCGAACAACAGTTATAAAAACAGGAGTGGAGAAAATCAGCAGAGAATTCAAAACAAACAAAAAACTTGCAGGAAAGAGAAGTACGAAAAATAATTCATAGGAAAGTATATGAAAAAAACTAGCCGATTAATCAAACTGCCAATAAATTTTACTACTCTATACATCGGAAAAAAATTAGAAGCATGAGAGCATCCATATAGGATACAAAAATTTAATCTTTGTCAACTTTTTCAAAAAAGAACAAAAAAAATTATTTATTTTATCAGCTTAAATTTCTTATACATAGGTTAGGTTAGGTTACTGTGGTAGTTCCCCAAAGGGAACTCACTTAGACATAGTAAGAGTCCGTTGTGATACTACCTAATTTATGAACGGTAACGTGAATCGGAAAGTCAGGAAAGATTAACCTGAGAAACGTTGCGTGCCCCGAATGAAGTCACGCAAATTACCAATCTCCACTCCAGAAAGGTTTTCTGGAGAGCTAAAGAAGTACGAGCCCAGGTACTTGAACCTCAGTCTCGCAAATGCAGGGCAGCTGAGCAGAAAATGACAAGATGAATCCACCTCATCCTCCTCCATACAGCTGCGGCAGAAAGGGTCAGAGACTATTTTCATCCTAACCGCGTGAATACCCAACGGACAATGCCCAGTCAAAACACCAACCAGGGTCGAGAGTTGCCGCTTAGTAAGCGACATCAGCTCCCTTGAGCGCCCACGATCCACTCTCGGCCAGAGGGACCTTGCAATTCTGCATATCGTGGCAATTTCCCAGCGCTCGCTGAGACGACATAAAGCCCATCTGTCCAGGAGAAGCCCGTAGGCAGTCAAAGGAGCTCTCACCCCCTCCCTGCAAGGAGAAATAACTTCCAGGGTGCCTTGCCGAGCAAGCTCATCAGCCATGCAGTTCCCTGCGATGTCGCTATGGCCCGGTACCCAAATTAGTCTAACGTCGAGATATTCCGAGGCGGCTGCGAGGGAAGTCAGGCATTCCCTGACCAGTTTTGATCTCACCATTAGCGATCCTAAGGCCTTAATAGCGGCCTGGCTATCCGAATAAATGTTGGCCCGTCTAGAGGGCATTACATTGGTAAGTAGCCAATCGGCTGCCTCCTTTATTGCGGCCACCTCTGCTTGAAATACACTGCAGTGGTCCGGAAGTCTAAATTTACGGTTGAGGGAGAACTCATCGCAGAAGACCCCTCCCCCAACCTTACCATCCAGCTTCGAGCCATCCGTGAAAAAGTTCACCGTCCCACCGCCCCACAAGCCCCCTCCTTCCACTCCTCCCTACGCGGGATGTCATATACATAAATATTTTGTAATATTTTCCTTACTTTCTAAACCTTTCTTTATTCTGTTAAGTATTACTTTGAATCACGTTTTTGACGGCTTGTTTAAATTGTTGATCTACATATCCAAATATTTCCTATATTTTTCTTAAGAGTATTGGTATTAGTCGCCGTAGCCGATTGCGTAGCGTGTGCGCGCTTCAATTGCTCGGTTCCGGGTTCGAATCCTGGCCGAGGCAAGTAAAGTAACATCAAAAATTATCGAAAACGTTTTTTCTCTTAGCGGTCGCTCCTCGGCCGGCAATGGCAAACCTTCGAGTGTGTTTCTGCCATGTAAAAGTCTCTCATTAAAACCATTCGCCATTCGGCGTAGATCTGTAGGTCTCACAATTTGTGTTACAACATCAAGATGCAAACCAAAAATTGTAGGAGAAATTCGGCCAAAATCGCTTAAGCGGTTTTAGCGAAAATCAAGTAGGTAAGTAATTGGCTTTTCGTATGATTTTGATTTTAAGTATAGCAAAAAGTTCTCTATGGAATTTAGAGAGGGAGAGTTACATATACAAGGAAGGAAGAATTTGAATGTTTTGCAGTGTAAAAAGGTGCACTATCTTGCAAGGTATAATACGCTGACTCTGTAGCTATAGCTTGTAAGTAAAGTAAGAATTCATTGTTACTTTTCTATTATAAATAAATAAATAAGTAATACGTTGAATCTGGATCCAGATTTTGTAAATATATGATTAAAATCTCTCAAGACATATGAAAATATTGGTCTGCATTCATCGTTCCGGTTATGAGATGAATAGGTCCACAGAGACAACGGTGGTTAATTTTACAGATTTCGTCGAGTTTTAGTCGGAAATAATAAGGGTATTTATTCACGGAACCCAGATTAAAAAAATTTGACAACATTTGTTAAATGAAGTAATTTTTTTTTGACAATTGAATTTGCATATGATCATATAATCTACCTGGAAAGCGTCAGGAATTAAAGGAATCTAAGCAAATCTTTGTAAACTATGGAAACTCATTGAGAAATTGTAGACTATGATAAAATCATATGTCCAATATATTAATGGCTTATTTGCAAACTAACATTTCCTAGGTTACATTTGATATCTATCCAAATTTTTTTTTTAAAAACGACATCAGTCTAGTGCTTTCGCCTTTACCTGTGCGCTGTGTCCGAGCCATAACCGCTAAACTTAAATGTGATACTGGATTGATAGGAGATTCAAAAAACTAGAAATAAACATAAAATAGCCGGCATTCACACATTAGTTGGTAAATATTCCACATGGAAGTTACATCTAGATTACCCTTGTCATTCCCATGGTTAGTGACTTCGCTCAGTTTATAATTTTCCCAGCGCCATCTGCTTTTCGTTAATGCAAATTAAACAAAATACAATTATTTACCAACATAAAGCACAAAATTTGATGAATTATAATTCATACACTATAGTTAGTCTCCTTGTGCCACTTTTTATTGGAGGGAAAATATGATGATGGCTGAAAATGGTTTTGTATGAAAAATAAATTCTGTCCATATATTTTAATCCAATAAGTATTCTTAGAAGAAAAATATAAAAAAAACTTGCTAGAGGAATTTTTATTAAACTTGTACAAAATTAAATTTTCTCTACTTTAAATAACTTAAATTTCAAAACTGAAAATTAGACATATATAAACCTAAGTTGCTAGAACACTTAAATTTAAAGGTGTTTCTTCAAAATGATCCATTTTTGAAAAATGCGTAAGCGTTTGTGTGAATCTTTAAACTTACAACTACAACACTCTAAGCACGAGATCTCTACCGAAATGTAAGATTTATTATATATGTATCATAAAAAGTAAATTATCGGCCCAACCTAATGCGTATTAGAATAAAGGTAGAAGATTGGCAGTCAACCTTTTACTTAAATTTTTCCGAATTTTAAATTTTAAATATTTTAACTGCATCTATTGCATTGAAATCGCAACCTACTTTGTGCTATTGCTGGTTTATTTATTTAAAGGAAAACTCCATAGTACAATAACAGTAAAAGAGCAATAAAATGAACTTGTTGCTCCTATTTATACAGAACTGAATTATACATTAAATATTTACTTACACGTTGGAGTAAGAATAAACATTAGCAAAGCAAATATCCACTACTTCCTTGTCTTTTTAGAAATCGCTGAAACTTAGAATGGTCTTTTGCGCTTTCCTACTTATTTTTCTTTTTCCTTCACTCCGCAGTACTCTCCTTAGGGAAAGTTTTCTTCTTCTATGAGTATTAGCTGTTTAAACTCAACAAGCAGGATAATATTTGCCAAGAAAAGTCGGCTTTATGCATTGACTTTCGGACTTTGTTGCCTCTTGTGCACTAAATGGCCTGAGATTGCATTATTTATTATCTGCTTTTCTATTCTCAGCATAGACTCAGCAGGGACCAGAAGCTAAAAGGGCAAGCATAAAAATAGTAGAAATGTAAATACTTATACATAACTAATAACTAAAAGGCAAATAGCAAATTTAAACCAACTAATGCTCTTTATTTTCTTCTTTTTTTTTGGACATGAATATTCAAACGTATACTGTGCATTATATAATTTTCATACTATGCATGTCTTTATTACTTTTGTGTGTATTGAAATAATAAAATAGAAATTTGTAGTGTAATAAATTTCCATTTCAATCTTAGTTTTTAGATTTTAATATGTATTTTGACATTCAGTCATTTGAAAAAAAATAACTCTCGAGTTTATCCTAAATACATACAAGTGACTTTATTCAAGCAAAACCTGAGATTCAGTATTCATTCGTCACATTTGTAAAATATTCATTTAAATGAGGGCAGTCTTAATGTTTTAATATAGTCATATACACTCCTATATGTATTTTGTGCGGTTGTAGTACGCGTAATACACCTAGTATCGTAGTAAGCGTAAATCAATCATTCAACACGACACAACAAATGAAGGGTTTTTATTGTTTCTGCTTATGTTCAATCGCCTCCTTGCCTAACTAACTAAGTATACTTGAAGTCAAGAGCGTAAACAACAGCAGATGGATGGCAAAATTATTTTGGACTGTTGCTAGCGAGCGTCCACGACGGTCCTCCTTCCAATTGTTGTGAGGGTGTTGCCGTTCGCTATTGTCGATTTTTTTCTCCTCTTTGCAGCCGACAAATTTCCTGGGGCTGTGACGTCAGCGTCATTGCAGATAAGCAAAATAAATTTATGGCCAACAAATCTAGAAATGTTTGGATTTTCAGCTCTTTCGCCATGCCAGCCAAACGTAATTGAAATTAAACGCTAAGTGATGAGCTAGTGCTGTGTTTATTTACAAAACATATTGCTAGCTTGCTATACAAATACCGTAACTATTTTTTTTTCGAAAGCAAGTTTTTATTTATAATAACATGTAATATACCTGAAATTTAAATCTTACATGAATCGAGTGATAAATTTAAAGGTAACTTTACATTTTATTAAGTTTTTTCTTTTCTACTGAAAATTGCTTTGAGTTAGGATCTTTTCATATGATATATTGTATTTAGAGAACAATATATTACAATTAAGGGCATTATTTAAATTTTTTAATTTTTGTGAGATTTATTCATAAAACTATTTATGTTGGCAAAGAGAATGCGCTCAGTCTAACTAAGAACTAAATTTATCGAAAATGGTATACTTGCGACATTACACTACTGCAATATGAAATAAAATATAATTAAATTTTACTTTTGAGAAAAAAAATTAAAAAATAGAAATGATTGTTGATTAATCAAGTTAATAACTAATAAATTTTTTCCCAGTAAAAATAAAACTAAGAAGAAATCTTTATGTTTGGACAAAAAAAAAAACGCTAGATACGAAATATCGGTTAACTATTAATTAGTTTATCAATATCAACAAATTTCTGCGAATGCCGAATGACCGAAAAATTAAAACTATAATTTTAACTGTTATTTTTCACCGAAAAAATAAAAGTCAGATTTTAACTTTTATATTTGACCGAACAAATAAAAGTCAAATTTTAACTTTTATTTTTGACTAAAAATATATCAGTAAAAAAATAACGGTTAATTGCTGACTTTTTTGTAAGAAGACAAAAAAATATAAATCATATAGGATTAGCATTCCTTGGCTAACAAGCATCACATTGGTATATACAAATGTTAAAAAAACAAATTCTTTCCAGCTAACTTTTTAAATTGAAATTTCGAAAATAACTATTATTTTCGATCCCTGGAATAAATGTTTTGAACAAAGTGAAATGAATGAGTTCACTTTGCACATATTTCATCATTTTAGTATATCTTGAATTTTTATTTGGAAACAATATTTTCAGAGAGTACTTATTCGTAAGTGCGCATTTGAAATAATTTTTAAATAAAATTGCTACATATTTTAAAGACTTCGGTTCTCTTGATGTTCAATTACAAAGATCATATAAAATCGATTTTTTTTTTAATTGCAGTTTAGTGTAAGGGGTTTCCACATCTTAAAATTATTACAAAATGTTTTTCGCGCATTCTAATATATGTATATGGATTTGAGTCTCTACGTGTTCATATTCAGTATGTGTACATAGATATAATTAATACTTGCGCCAAACAACAACAGAAAATTTATTAGCATAAACAAAAACTGTAAAATTAACTGAAGGAAAAGTGGTGAAGACTAATTTTTTTTTTGGAGAATTGTTGTAAGTTTCATGCAGATATGTACATACAAACATACATCCAGGGGCGGTAGAGAAGCGAGGTGGGTGAGGTAGCTCTTAATTGCCTATTATTATTTAGAATTTTTATACACTAATATATATAAAATAATAAATATTCCTCACGCGGGTATATCAGCTATGCCCGTTATGTGCTAGACTTTTTGAAAGCAGTGTACGTACCTCTGGGTTTTTAACACCCCAAAGCTGTAAATAGTTTTAGGTACCGGAATCAATAGAGGAATATCCCTGCCCGATTTTGAATAAAAAAAAACAAATTTTAAATGCTCTTTATCCCATTAGATGCGAGCAGCGCGGTGACGCAGTTTTCACAAGGAACATACCGATTAATAATTGCATTGAAAAAGTTGCTTTTAACATTTTGTTTTTTAGTTTTAATTGTTTACTTAGAAAATAAGAGCTATTTTTTTAAATAATTAATAAAAGTTGTTTTTAGAATTTTATGTGCTGCATGGAAAATAAAAGTTCTTCTTTCGTTTTAATTTCCACTTAGAAAATAAAACATAATTTTTGTAGTTTTATGTCTTGTTGTTTTTGTTTTGCAGAAGAAAATCTTAGTAAATATTTGAGTTTGATTTCTTGCTTAGAAAATGTAAGTTTTTTGTTGTTTAATTTTCCGCGAAGAAAATATGTTATTTTTTTTAGGTTGTTTTTTTTTTTGCTAAGGACAGACAAGATATTTTTTATATATATATTTAATTTAGAATTAACTTATTTTTATAGAGACAGCATTCGTTCAAATAAATTTATAGAATACACTAATTCATAAACAAAAATAATACTTTAACTGTTTTATAAAATGAAAACTTGTATGAAAATATCACTTCAAATCTACTTTAGTTTTTATGAATAAGGCTATAAATGTTTTGTATTGGATAACTGAATTGAAATAATTGAAATTGGGAAGGTCGCGAAAAAAAATCATTATTAATAATTTTTTTATTTAGAAACCTATTGCTATAACCTATTGCCGCCATAACCTATTGCTAACTGGCGCCAAGTAGAAATACCAAGTGATATCAAGCCTTTATCTTCCTCTGCCACGATCCGCTGGTCCGCGTTAAATGCTTTCAGGACCATTATTAAATATCAGACATAGAAATTCGCTCATTGAATGGCACACGAACGCTAAGGGTTTACTACATCAGGAGATCTCACCTGCGCCGTTGACGTCAATGGGATAAGATGTTTCACTTGTATCTATTCACAATGATTTGCGGTATTCACTGTCGTATACACGTGACGTAGGGGTCCAAAAATCTTTCCGAGAATCTTTCTCTCGAAAAATCCAATGCTACCGCTTCAGCGCCATACAATAACACGGGTATGATGAGAGACTTATTGAGTGTGGTTTTGATTCGTCAGGAGAGGGCATTACTGCGCAGTTGACTACTCAGCCCAAAGTAGCTCCTTTTGATAAGACAGATGCAAGGTTGCATTTCGAGGCTGACATTATAAACAAGCTAAACAAATTCCTCTGCTTTTTCAAATTTGTTTGCTTACGGAACATATTATTTCGATAGATGGCAAGCTGATTTAAACAAACTATGTATAGAAGCTACATGCTTTAGTTTTATTTTTATTAGGTTTATTAAATTTAATTTTAATTATAATTGGAAAATTGGCGTAGATTCGCCCACTTAAGGCCAAATAGGAATGTTTCCGAAACTACTTTGTAAAAGAATAATCCAAAAATGTGCCATGTATGAAACTCTATTTATGTACGTCGGTACACGTTTTTGATTTCATCTGGGAAAAGCGAAAACAAGTTTTCAATTAACCATGCATCCCATAAAATTTGGAATAAAAACATGTATCATGTATTTCAAGTTCGACTTCTTAACTGTTTTTTTTTTTTTTAATTTTGAAGCGATTGAGTAACCCTATCGCCCAACAGATACTTAGCTCATCTCTGGCAATGCCCCTGCATAGATGTTTCTATTAAAAAATCGTTGCGTAGTTATTGCTTGAGCAAAATGTATACGCAATTCTGTACTCAATTATAATAAATAAGTATACAAATAAATTTGTGCTTACTTAGTGTATAAAAGCACATGTGTAATAAAATCCTATCTCACAATCGCATTAATAAAGTGTGTTAATAATGTAAAGATTTTTCACTTATTGCGGGCAATAGGAAATTTTTATTAATCATAAAAAAGCAACAAAATGACATTATCCGTTTAATAAATTTTTAACTTAGACAAAAGAAACTTCAATTGCGATTATAAATTCGAATACTATATATATAACAATTCTAAATTACATATGTAATGTATTTGACAAGTTGAGTAAATTATAAATCAAATCTCTTGATATAAAAACTTGCCGCTTTTTTTTCCTGTTTCGCTTATTAGCTAGCCTGATGAAAATTAAAGTTGACCAGATTCACCGACTGTACTTTTCTAAAATTTTTTATATTTTTCTTTTTCAACCTCTTAATGGTCGCAATACGTTTGCTACATTAACTTGCTTCACAAATGGGTGTCGATTTTTTTAAATTAAATTTTGAAGGGTTAAATTTTGTAAAGGGACCGACCGTTACACATTTGCTTGCGCGACTTAGCATACAAATTACTTTGAAGTAATTTTATTCAGCAGTATTCCTGAAAGCCCTTGGGCCAAAGGGAAAATGAACAAACCAAACAAAAAAAACCAAATAAAAACAAACGAAAAGAAAAATTATAATGAACATTAAGAGGGAAATATGAAACTTAAAACAAAAGAAACAAAAGGCGAAATAAATATTTGCGTTTTTCGTTTAACAAAGAGACGCGGCACTGTGGGTGCTTGCTGCAAAACCAAATATGAAAAATTAAACAAATGAAAAAATCAGTGACCCTAACAGGGAGCGTGCAAATGCAGGCACATTGCCAAATGGGGAGTTAATAAATATTAACGGCATATTTATTTATGTATTTATTTACTTAAGTTCGTTAAATGTGTGAGTGTGTGTGTGCAGATGAGTGGACGGCTAGTTGTTTGATTTAATAATCGCACGCTTGTACTCGCAATTTCGGCAAAATATGAAACGTGCGGAAAAATTGTGTATTCTCACCAGAAAATGTCGAAAATTATTTGTCTTTGATATGCATATTTATTAGCTCACTCAAAAAGGTTTCCGGGGCGGTCAACAATGACGAATGGTTGTGTTGCATTGATTCTATTTTTTTGATATTGTACTTTTCGTTTTTCACTTGAGTGGTGTACTTTACCAGCATTTACCATATGGCTTGTATTTTTCCACTAAATTCTGACCATTATTATACCACTTATCTAGTAGAACAAGAATTTCTATGGTACATATTTCGCCTGAGGAAATTTTATGGGTTCATATAGTAAAAAATATGTAAAAATATTTCTACAAGAAAGAGACAAAGGAATACAAATGTACAATATACTGGTTGGAATACATGGGGCGTGTTTTTTTTTTTGTTTTTGCATTATGGAGGCGCAAAAAGGGTAGACGGGAAGGCATTCATATAAATGATTTATACATAGTCTATGACCTCTGGAGGAACTGGAAAATATCAACGATATTTCATAAACAAAAAGGAATCGCTTTCTTTTCTCATAAGAAAAATTACCATATTTGGGAGTAACAAGATCCGAGTGCGGGCGAAGTGCAGGCACAGCTTTTTGTATGAACTGTTGAACACGTTATATAAGTAGGTATATCTAAAATGTAAGAATCACGTACGTTCTTATTCCGATTCAACGTAAGATGCAACCGATCCAGCTTTTGTGATGCCGACCCTATCAAAATCAGCCATAAGAACAACGAACAACAAGTGTGCAAAACGTGATTTAGAAAAGGCAGCAACCTTTGCCAAAACAATGTATACCCCACATAGAACAGAACCCATACCCAGTACAACAGAAGAAGTAAAACATACTTTGTGTTATCCCTACCAAATCAGAACACCCGTATGAATGTTCCCGAAATCGGAAGTGAAAGCAGTGATTGAAAACCGATCGAAAAACCAAAAAATACCCTGGTTATGACTTAATTAGTAGCCAATTACTTAATAAAAACTACCCCAGATGGTTATAAACTCTCTCGTGGTTATAAACTACGTTTTTTTTTAAAGATTAGTTCCAATTATAGAAGACCGAAAGCTAAACCATCAATTTGGATTTAGAAGAAGCCACATCACAATCGCACAAGTTAACAGACTTGAAAAAATATATTGTAACTTTGAGCAAAAAAAAAAATACCTACCTTCGATCGTGTTTGGGATGGTTGCCTGCTCTATAAAATAAAAATCAGCCGATCAACTTCTACATACTTATCATATTATATATGGAGAGACGCTAATTCTTTGTTAAACAAAGCGAGAAACAGACTAAACTCTATGAGAGCTTAGCTGGTGTTCCACAAAGTAGTGTCATGGGCCTCACTATATCTACCTTACAAATATGAACTGCCTATAATTTATGGACTCATCATTGACACTTGATGATACTGCTACTTCTGCAGATGATACTTTTCAGCGTTTGGCTTTAGAATCAATCGAGACACCCCTAAGCAACGAGACCAAATACATTGGTATGCACCTCGAAAGAGGATTAACTTGGAGAACTCTCATATTCACTAGGCGCAAGACTCTGTTCGATCTAAACCTCAGAAACCTATATTCGAATATTTGGACCAGGGTTGCAGGGAAGCATGTCAATGGCAACTTACCCCACCAGCTTTCAAACGGATGTTTATTCGTTCGAATTCTTCGTAGAGAGACAAATGTACTTTAAACGGCCTCTAGCCATGGGGATGACTGCCAAACACTTCTGAGCCGGTAAGAGGGTAACCTTGTGTTGCGCGCCGTGGCATGAGGGGTTCGATGGCAACGAATGTGCGGATAGTCTCGCAAAACTTGGGACCCAACGAGATCTGCATGCTGCAGAACTGATCTATGGAACATCCCAGGGTAACACCGCAGAACTAGAAAAGAAAGGAGGACTCTTAAGACCGAAACTCACTGGTATAAGCCAAGGCGTAAACGGCAATCTAAGTGGTTCATATCAACCTTTCGGAAGACATATGTGATGTGGAATGACAAAATCGACCTTACGACTGAAATGCCCGAGTACACGAACACGGAGCTCAAAGCTGTAGTAGTGCGAGCGCTAAGTACGAAGCACGCCCAACTTTGAACTTCAATACAAAGCGTAATTTCAAACGATAGAGCATATCTTCTTTTATCAGAATCAATGAAAACCCAAAAATCGATTTTTCAGTCCTAAGGTCGATTTTGTCATTCCACATCACATACATATATCGTAGAACCCGCAATAGTCCATTTAAAGTTTAGAGCATGGCTCGTCTAAAGTACTGAAATTTTTAAATAGCTTAAGGTTGGAGTGATTTATTTCAAACATATAGTTAAATCCACTTTTCGGAGTCACCACAAAAGATTGCTTAAAGTCGTAGCGCGAGTATAACCTATTTTATTTATAATACGAGAGTACTCTTGAAACTTAACTGGTAACGACCATTAATAAATAAAATCCATGAAATATTTGATTTGATAAAATCAACAAAATATTATGTGTGGACATTGGGAAAGTAAAATTCAAAATAACCTAAAAATTTTCGTATGCTCCTTCCGTAAAATTGGACCAGAAGAATTTTAAAATCATGACTCATTGTCTATATTCAACTGATTTATCTGCGACTGACTTTTTACAGTTCTCGTCTGTTAAGAATAAAAAGAACCTCATTTTAACAAATGATTTCCAGGAATGCAAAAAAAAGTATAGATCTCAAACTTTCTATTTGTATTTTATAATATAATTGCATCCTTAAACATTTCTTTTCTAAAACGGGAAACGACGTCAATCCATACTTTAATTTAATATCATAAGCCAATAAAAGCAGTGATAGCAAGGCGTAATCAAATGATTACTGGATACAGCTTAAAGTAAAATTCCTTCAATTGTTGAAAATCTAGAAATATTAACCGAAGGAAATTTAATTTGATAATTTCCAATGGTCATGTATGAAATGTTCTCAAAAAAACTTGTATTCAAAGTTATACCTGTTATTCCGAAAATCGCCATATCTCTTCGTCAGTCTTTTTTTTTAGAAATTCAATTTGTTCATCATTAATCACCATATCCTTATTACATTAATAATAATTGCGAGAAGTGATTTTTCATTAAATAATTTCATTTAAATTATTACAAAAAATATCCATGGATATTAATAACACAAAAATAATAAAAAAATAAAAATATTAAAAAACAATCACCATTTATTTGGAGCCATTAAGTAAATTACGCAATCGACTGCCAACGAAACCGTTTCTTTGATGAAACCATAAATTGGTCAGGCGTCGCTATTCGCGACACAAATGCATTTACAGTGCCACTGACACATTCAGGCGCCATTCGCCGTCACCTAGTAAATTTAAATGCACATGCAGTTACATAAATTTGTACATAAATACAAACATTAAAGTGGTACATCAAAGAAGCTACTTTTTTCACCAAAAATATTTGGAATCTACACAGACTTTTTATGCAAAAATTTATGTGGGGAATATATTTTCTTACTAAATAATTGTAAATAAAGAAAAATCTTAGCTTGAGTTTAAAAAATGCGCCAAAAAATTTAAGATATTGGTTTGTCATACTAAAAACATTAGGCGACCTTTTAACGCAATTCTAAATGTAATATACATTCCCGAAAATACTATTTTCGAGCCATAAATAAAAGATTATTTTAACTTGCATTTCATTGACCTCTATCAGGGAGAAAATGGGGAATAAGCCAAGCAGAAAGGCTTTCTGAAAAGTCCCTAAAATGGCTCCGAAACCGAATAAAATCAGCAACTGAAAAGATGAATAGCGTCCAGTCGTTGGTTCTCTGACCACAAATAAATAACTTTCGACATTACAATCTTATTCCAAAAAAAAGGAGTATTACTCTGAAGAGTCCCAGATATACAAACTAGGAGCAATACAGGGAAATAATTACACGATGGGAATAGTAAAAGATCGCGGAAGTATAACACATGGGCTGAGATTGGGCAAGGGGTTAATATGCTAATAAAAGCTATCTTCTCTGATTATCACATCTTTTGTCCACCTGCATGTGCAACGCGTCGATAAAAGCCTCCCTAGTTGAATAGAGGACTAGGATTGCAATGGCGCAATATACTAGAATTCTTTAGAGAAGCAAATATAGTCGACAACGAATTCGAATGGAGAGAGTGCAAAACTTGACTAAGGTTTCACAAAAAATAAGAGCGTAAAGCTAATATGAAGGTTTCTTTTTTATCTTCTGTTTTCCCTATAACAGACGGAAAGGTGAAGGAAACTATTGTCTTAAAAATCGGGCGTGCCGAATATCTTACAAAGAAATAACAGGTCCTGGACAAGCTGATGTGTCTGAAACACTAGCAGCCTTATTCAACACCCACTTCCCGGCCCTGCCGGTCTTCGAAAATTCAGGAGATGGTGTGTATAACATCCCTGCAAGCCTAATAACTGTGAATAGAGTAAAATGGGAAATGAGCTGTTTTGATCCGTTCAAGTATCCAGATTCCATTAGAAAGAATTGTTCAAGCTTTGCTTCAAAGAGTAAGTAACCTCGAGATGCCATTGCTGTACCCGAGAAGTGAGAGTGCTGTTTAAATCCAAAACACTTTAAACTATCAATACTCGAAAGAATACGGGCCCATCAGTTTGACTTTATTTATTTCGAAAACGCTAGGAAGGTTTAACGACGCACGCAACAAAGATAACTGACTCTGGGTACATTGGCAAAGGCACAGCACGCATATACTAAGCCCAAGTCCACAAAGACTACAATCCATTCGGTAGTGAAATGCATAGTGAAAGCGCTGGAACACTGGGAGTATGTCCTAGCTTACAATAATGTCTCGAAAGATGCAAGAACCTGCTATCTGTGTCTAGCTAAAAACTTGTCTAAGCTATAGGCAGATTGGAATGACAGCACAGTAACCAAACGGACAAAAACAGACACTATGTGAGGAGCCGTGGTATCATCGCTTCTGTAGCTACTGGAAGTAAAAAAGTTACTGAAGGAATTCGAGGGAAAATTACCAAAAATAGTGGCATATATAGACAACATTGGCGTAATTATACCGGGAAATTACCTAGATACTATCAGTAATGTAATGAACAACGCTCGAAAAAGAATAAATCGTTGGTTACCTCGAGCGGTATTGGTTGTGAAGGCGGATAAAACGGACACAGTTCTGGTCAGAAGAAAGTACAAGTTACCGTATTGGATACCCCCGAAGCTCGTCAACACCGAATCGTTCTGGAAATACCACTCGAAGTACCTGGGAGTAAGGATGAAGAAAGCAAGTAGCGCTCTAAGGGTACGCATTCAAAAGGATCTCGTGTCTAATGCTTTGGTGCTACACAGTCGTTGTGAGGTCATTCTTGCTCGACTCTGTTTTGGTATGGTGTACTGCAATAAAGAAACCTACATTCTGAGGACCAATGGAAAAAGTTCAGTGTCTAGCTGCCCTAAGAACTACTCCGACGGCCGCTCTAAAAAAAATGATCTATTGTCTCCCGGCCTCAAGAAAGAGAAAACAAACGAAATGACAGATCGGTTCACCAAATCCGACATTGGTGATACTTTTGGGCAACAAGTCGACCAGATTATCCTCATCCCCACTTTAAAAAAATCCAACTGACAAATGGATTGACTGTTCCGTCTCTAAGTGTGGTAAATCGATTCATAAAAAAAGAAATTACATCAACTAAAAGTTGAGTTTCTGGACCAAATTTTTTCGTAAACACCGTGAGGTGACCTAACAAGCTTAGCATTTGATGCGTCCACTAGCTCTGATATAATGCAGCTGTTCTTATACTGCATACATTTTTGTAAATAAAATGAAAGTGCACGCTCTGTAGTATTTTTATTTATTATTTTTGTATTATTACATATTTATAAAATCACCAGTTGTATACGAGTAGCAACAATAGCACACATGCTTGTATGTATATGCATTAAAAATAAGTTAAAAATAAAAGCAAAATAAAATTTACAACAACATCAAGGATATTGCTTGCGTAGACGTGGACCTACATTGTACAATTTTATTGTGAAAATAAAAGCGTCGCGGTGACAGTAAACTCGACAGGCAGGCATGCAGACATGACAACAACAATGGCCAATAGTATCGGAAATGTGTGACAGTAACAACTAATTGCTATTAAAAAAATATACTATGTGTAGTGACCATTTAATGTGCGTAATTACACAATAATAGGCGGTAGCTGAGTGTGGTTGGTTACGGTAGATTGGTTTTTGGACCGACCACGAATGGTTGGCGGATTCGAACAATTCTTAAAGCAAACAGATATTTAGATACAAATTTGTGGTAATAATTTATTCCATGTTTTGGGAATGCATCCATTCCATCATCGCTTTTCAAATTTTGTTTGAAAACTTTCAGAGCAAAGGTAAAAGTACAAAAAAAGTTTTGTTGAGAGACAAACAAAAAATAAATGAAGGCCGTACAAATGATGCCATAATAAATGGTGGTGCATGTTGTCGACTCTTCACTCTTAATCGGCTACATTGGACTCCCACCACATTGCTTCTTGAAAAAATTATTATTTTATTTTTACAGCGAATTGCAAACCAAAATTTTCTACGAATCCTACAAATACTGCAAACAATTTGTGGTAACCTTTATTGTAAAATCGTTGATTGCTGTCACCTGTCAAAAAACCTATAGTCAATTTAATAACTAATACTGGATAGAACTGGATGAGATTTCGCACATCTATATAGGTTACCATAAAATCAATTTTTATAAGGATTTGCCACCTGTTTAAAAGACTACATTCAATTAAAACAATGAATGAAATAAAATATTGCAATATGGATATCAAACTATGGAGACTTAATAAATCTTCATTTCTCTAATACTTCTGCTGAGGGATGCCACCTGTGTATATAAAAATTAAGTTAAATTGAAAAATAAACGACAAACTAAAAATTTTAGGCATGCGAAATTTCAAAATTAATTTTTTGAAGAGGGTTGCCATCTGTTTAAAAAATTAACAAAATTATAATAAGTTAATTCAAATATTGAAATATGGGTATCAAACGAAATCTTTATTTTGAAAATACCTTCGGAGAGAATTGCCACCTGCTTAAAAGAGTAAATTAAAATTAATTATTATGTTAAAGAAAGTAGGTTTAAAAAACTTAATTATGAAAATAGATTTCAGGTGTGTTGCCACGTGTTTTGAAATACTGGTTTAATGCAATTTGTAATCTCACTAAAATATTACAGTATTACTCTGGAAGGAAAAAATTTATACGAAAATATGCTTGATGAGGGTTGCCAGGTTTTAAAGACCGTTGATTCAATATAATTGGTACGGTAACGGAAATTCTACTATACTAGTGTCAAACGAAAAAAAGCCTTAAGGAAGCTCTTTACGAGAAATGTAGTGGGTGGCACCCTGTTTGCAGGATCTTAAATTCAACTAAATTCAAAAGATAAATGAAATCTTACAAAACTGTTTTGAACAGACAGAGGTTTAGGAAAATGTAGTCTCGAAAAATTTATGAGGGGTTTGAAAATGACATAAAAATAACAATATTTTAAATATGTATATATTAATCTATTTCAAATATACGAACGTTTATTTAAAGTTCTTCAGAAAAGAGTTGCCACTTTTCCAAAATTAAAGAAATTTTAGTTAAAATCGTACTAATATTATAACTGTGAAAGTTTGCGTGTGAGTATGTTCGGCGGACTTGTAAAGAATCAAGCATATAGTTAGTTTATAAGCAGGGTTAATAAATAGAGTATGTTTTCAAAATAGTTGGTAAAAAGGTTAAAATCAATTAAATAAATAAGTTAAATCACATATCGATGACGACTGGGCATATTAGGCTAAGACTTGGCACCTACATATATAGCCCGTTATATTTGTTACAATAGAACAATTTTATTTTAAGGAGTTGGCATCTATTGTAAAGGGTAAATTCATTTAAACAAAAGAATGAAGTCAAATATGGCAAAATAGGTATAAACACGGAAGTTTGACAGAAGGTTGCCAGCTGTTTAAAGGTTAATTTAGTTATATTATTGGTCTATAACTTAATTCGCGCGGTTTGCTAAGAGATGTCGTAACTTGTATGTATTCCATCGTTCCAATATATTCCGAACATACGTTGGAAAGCTACTGTCATTGCACGTCTTTTCAGTATATGTCATTCATTTGAAGCGTAAACAACAATAATTTTTTTCCACTCAAATATGTCGAACTTCGTGCCTGAAAAAGTGTTTTTGCGGGGAGTTCTTCTTCATTACTTTAATATGAAGAAAACTGCTGCCGAAAGTCATCGTATTTTGGTGAAAGTTTGTGGTGAACATGCTCTAGCTGAGCGAATGAGCCAAAAGTGGTTTACACGATTTAAAAGTGGTGCTTTTGGCTTGGAAGACGATGAACGTCCTGGGCAGCCAAAAAAGTTTGAAGATGAAGAACTTGAAGCATTACTCGATGAAAATTGTTGCCAAAAGCAGGAAGAGCTCGCAGAATTTTTAAGTGTCACTCAAGCAGCCATTTCAAAACGTTTAAAAGCAACTGGATATATTCAAAAGCAAGGAAATTGGGTTCCACATGAACTCAAGCCGAGAGATGTCGAAAGGCGGGTTTGCTTGTCCGAAATGCTGCTGGAACGCCACAAAAGGAAGTCATTTTTGCATCGGATTGTTACTGGTGATGAAAAATGTATCCATTACGACAACCCCAAGCGCAAAAAATCATATGTGAAATTCGGCCTACCAGCGAAATCAACGGCTAAGCCGAATATCCATGGCGCGAAGGAAATGCTCTGTATTTGGTGGGATCAGAAGGGTGTGCTGTATTATGAGCTGCTAAAACCGGATGAAACCATCAATGGAGAACGCTATCGAACACAATTAATCCGTTTGAAGAGAGCAGTAGCCGAAAAGCGCCCGGAATATGCGACCAGACACGAGGCAATAATTTTCCACCATGACAACGCTCGGCCCCACGTTGCTATTCCGGTTAAGAATTATTTGGAAAAGAGTGGATGGGAAGTTTTACCCCACCCTCCTTATAGCCCAGACCTTGCCCCTTCTGACTACCATTTGTTCCGATCGATGCAGAATGCCCTCACTGGAATACTGTTCACATCAGAACAGGATATCATAAATTGGCTTGATTCATTCTTGGCTGCTAAGCCGGCGCAGTCACAAATTGCCAGAAAGATGGGAAAAAGCCATAGGTTCAGATGGACAATACCTTGATTAATACTATTGTACATGTTTTTCTTAAATAAACGTTCAAATTTTGGAAAACCCCCGCACGAATTAAGTTATAGATGAAAACACTAAATTTCAAAAATCTTGTTAGAGACGGCTTAAAAAATCACGTAACATTGTAACAAGTAAAATATTAAAATATAAGCCCAAAGCGAAGGAGTTAAGAAAGCTTTATTTTGAAAATACCTTGAATAGAATTGCCATCTACTTAAAAATGTAAATATAATTTGCTTATTAATTTAAAGGAAATATATATCACATGAGATTCAAAGGAAGTAGGTTTAAGAAATTTTAATCATCGAAATGAGACTTCTTAATGTCTGCATCGTTTGGTTAAGTTGTGAATTTCTAACAATAAATTAGGTTTCACTTAACCCGAGTGGCATGCTCCGCAGTTGCCAACTATCCGTAATCAGCAATTATGAAGAAGGATTGGATTTTTTAGATAATAAAAAATTAAAAAACAAGACTAAAAATGAATTAAAAGTTCTTACCTTTGGTGAAATTTTTTTATTTAATTTCCTGTTACATCCGAATTCATAACGTTAAGCCGAATGCCATGCGAGCGCGAATCCGTGGGTAAAAGTTAGTAAATAAATAAATATAAGTGTGTAAAAAATGGCTTTACCAATATTTATTTCATGCTTAATCGTAACTTTTTTCCAAAGTAAAATCTGAATTTTATTCCTTATTTCACTTTCAATCGGAAATTTTTACTTCATCTGCCAGTTATCGAAAGCCTCAGCATCGAAATTCACTCGAAAATGAAATACAGCACATTACTGAAAATTGTTTTTTTTTTTATTTCATTCTTAGTATTGTAAAAAGTCATTATTTTTCCACCTTGTCTACTTCTCATCTTATAATAAAAAGGTAAGAAAGTAATATTGTTGCCAAAACAGCCCTTTTTTTATTTTTTTTCACCAGCTTCCAGTATCCGTGCGCATCAAATGGAAATGCCACAACGTACGCCACCTTCTTTTATTGCTTCATGGATTGAAGATAAATACCAGAATAGTGAAATTTTCATTATTATCACTTTTGCAGTGTCTTGAAATAGCAAGATAAGCAGACCACATAAAAATCTTTTACCTAAAAAGTACTTTTTTATTCACACAATTTTTTTTTTGTTTTACAAAGGCACTGAACATGCGTACATTAAATGATAATATTTTTATTTTCTTTTCTTCAAATTTTTAGTAACACATTTTCTAAAATAAACGAAATAAAACCAATATGCTTGCACTTCAAACGAAATGTGAAAAGTTGTTTACTTTATTGGAATAGCAGTGCGTATACGAAATGTTCAAAGTTGCATTATTTTTTATGAAACACGTGCAAGTAATCACAATTTTTGGTTGGTGGAAATCATCAAAGTGAATGAATTCTAATTTTATATTTGTTTACGATTACGTTTCGTTCTGTGACGTATGCACACAACACACTTATTTACCCGTATTGCAGCTGTTCGCTGACCTAGCTGCTGGCAAAAGAAACAAACTGGCTCACTTCTGAAGAAGCGTACGAAAATTTATTTGAAATTATGCAACTGTAAATCGAAACACATTCTCTTATGTTAGATTTTTTCTTTATAGCAAGAATTTTTTAATTTGTTTGAAATGAAAGCTAACAATGGCCATAAAAAAGCAATTGAGTAATGCAATACAAAGTACAGAGAAAAATAAATGAATCAATTTATTGGTATTATTTGGTATTGATAGAGTAATCAACGTTAAACTTTGAAAACCTATTAACCAACAGAATATCAGACTTATTCTAGCAAAGATAGTTAAGAGTCTTGCCATTGTAAAGATGATTTGAAAGATTTTTTGTATTCTGGCACATCGTACACAAAAAGCTCTCTTTTTCAACATTCACTAGTGAGAAGCCTTTTCGTTTACAGTTATCATGATGCATATTTTCAGGCTTGTTTTTTAGGTTCAAAAAGGCATAAACATACGCAGTCTACTGAAGCTACACCATAAGCAAGTAATAATCTCTGCCCATTTCGGCTAAGTTGGGTTGCCCGTGACTGCAATTCCGGTAATACAATGTTCGAGGCCTTGGGCATTGAATTACAGACTTATTAGGTTTATTTTCCATTTAGCTGGCGTTTGTTTACACACTTTACTTAAAATTTGTATTCAAAAAATTTTGTTGAAAATTTGTATACCTCAGGTTCCTTGCCTTAAGCGACTATTTTAACATGATTTATACAAATATTAATTCTGCTATAGCATAATATTTAAAATACAAATTTATCATACAATATATATGTACACGCGTCTTAAATGTAAACAATACAACGTTAAGACCTGTTCCTTATCAAGTCTTTCAATTCGTCTTCCGAAAGACAGAAAATAGCTTTCAAGAAGTTTACCAGAATAGACATTTGTCTCAAACTACATGGGATTGAATACTAAGGAATTTCATTTTATTTTTGTATAAAGATTTGACAAGGAATACCCTCAGTAAAATTTTTGGTGGAGTAATTTCATAGAAAATTTTAGTCCTCTAATGAGTTTCCAAATTTAAAGCTTTCTTGAAGTAGGGACCCAAAACGACACTTTTAGGTGAGAGCTAATGGGTTCAAATTTTACGGTATAAGGCTTAACCCCTCATTTTACTTTATTCATGAACATGAAACTTTAGTAGGTTACAAGGAAAAAATAATGAACTAACTTGAATGAACAAAGAAGTATTACTCTGCGGAACAAAAATTAAAAAAAAACCAGCGGTCATGATTTTGTTAATAGTTTTTATTAACATTAGTAGCAGGCTTACGAACTGTGTTTTTGGATTGGCTCTAGTTCTTGAGATAAATGAAACTTAAGAATGAATGAAAAAAAATTATATGACCCAGTTCAAATTGTATTAATTTAATTATTCCTCAATAAGTTTTGTTATATAAATTACACTACTCGACAAAAAAAATCTCCAAGAATAAAATAGGCCTTTCCTAAAGTGAAATTTTCTCCTGATTCCGAATATGACTTTCATTTTCTTGTGGCAGATCTAGTTTCCGAGATATCGGCGAAAATATGAAAATTCCCATTTTTGCAGAACACTACTTCATATAGGTACGGCAAAAATTTGTATTTTTCATTTTTTCGTTTTAAACTGTTGAATTATGCATTATACTAATTCCCATAAAAATGTCTTGCCTTCACCTCCCTCAAGTATCTTCAGTAGTTTGGCCACTATGCCAAAAAACGTTCAAAAAATGTTGAAAAAAAAACGAAATTTTTTACACAATTTCAGATTTAACCACTTTAAAATCGGAAAAATTCTATTGACGAAAAAAAGTTAGCCCTCCTATGTTGTAGGTAATTTAACTACGAAAATTTTAAGCATACCAGTACAACAATCGGACGTGCCATTGAAACTATAGCCTCGTTAACTTGCAAGCGTCTATCCTACAATTTTAGTATTACTCTGATAAAATTGGCGAGACATTTCATTTGGTCACTCTACCTTAGGGTCTAATAAATTTAAAAAGACATCAAGTATTTAATTGTCACTACGGTTTGTTGTAAATTTTGTTTTGCAAATTGTAGTGCAAATTTATACATACTATATCGGTAGATG
Organism: Anomoia purmunda; assembly: GCA_951828415.1. Lineage (NCBI taxonomy): Eukaryota > Metazoa > Arthropoda > Insecta > Diptera > Tephritidae > Anomoia > Anomoia purmunda. The sequence goes on along the minus strand of OX639996.1, from coordinate 23,895,016 downwards.
TGTTTACGAAATGGCTTGTTGCAAAAGAGATTTTAAATGTAAAAATAATCCGGATGATTTTTGCTTTATTTGCGGACATTATATTTTCGGAAACTCAGCTCGGAAAATAACTAATTCTGTCAGAGATGCATACTTTCATTATTGCGGTTTCCGTGTAAAAAATCTCGATAAATCTTGGACACCTAATTTTATTTGCGCCTCCTGTAGATTAACTTTAATGAGATGGGTATCGGGTAAAGGTCATAACATGAAGTTTGGTGTTCCAATGATGTGGACTGAACCCTTTAACCACGACCAGTGCTATTTTTGCGTGATAGACATTAAAGGTAAAACGAGAAAAAAGAGGAAATTAATAAGTTATCCAAATGTGGCATCAGCTAAAAAACCAAAACTACATGACCATACCTTACCCATACCTAGACCGCCTATAACTTTTGAAGCCTCAAGCGAAAGTGACTCCGAAGCAGATAATTCAGAAAGTGGACAAGAAGGAGAGATCCCACATCGAGTCTCACAAGCCGAACTTAATGACTTGGTCAGAGATTTGAAATTATCGAAATTTGATAGCGAAGTTCTAGGATCTCGTTTGCAGCAATGGGGCAGCCTGGGCCCTTCGACAAGTACTTCCAAATTTCGAAATAGACACAAGACTTTCTCTTCTTTTTTTACTAAAAGTGAAAATATTTGCTACTGCAATGATGTTCAAGGTTTATTTGAAGCACTAAAATTAGAAAATAAAGTGGATGATTGGCGCTTGTTTATAGACAGTTCAAAGCATAGTTTAAAAGCAGCATTACTCCATAAAGGAAATTCGTTACCGTCAATACCAGTGGCACATTCTGAGAATACTAAAGAAACTTATTTAAGCATATCAAATTTACTTGAGCTCATTCAATATAAACAATTTAATTGGAAAATTTGTGCGGACTTAAAGGTAAGCAGTTTCGGTGGTACAGTTTAAAATAAATAGTATATGAAATACATCCTAGGTTGTAGCTATAGTTCTCGGACTTCAAGGAGGTTTCACTAAATATTGCTGTTTTCTCTGTCTTTGGGACAGCCGTGCTAGAGAAACCCATTATATTCAGGAAAACTGGCCACCAAGAGCTGAGTACGAACCAGGTGCCTTCAATATCGCAAACCCGCCTTTAGTAAATCCCGAACGAGTTATTTTGCCAGCGTGAAGTGCTGCTGCTAGGATTAATGAAAAATTTTGTAAAGGCTTTAAATAAGGACGCGCCATCCTTCCAGTACCTAACGAAATTTTTCCCTAAAATAACTCAAGCCAAATTAAAAGAAGGTATATTTGTTGGTCCGCAAATTAGAAAGTTGCTGAAGGCGAAAATTTTGCGAATCATTTATCATCAGTAGAAGCAGCGGCTTGGGACAGCTTTAAGCAAGTCGTTAGTGGGTTTCTTGGCAACAACAAAGATCCCAACTATAGAGAGATGGTCAAAGCCTTGTTGAAAAACTACAGTGCTATGAAATGCAACATGTCCCTCAAAATGCATTTTTTGCATTCACATTTGGATAATTTTCCCGCAAACCTAGGTGCTGAAAGTGATGAACAGGGTGAAAGGTTTCACCAAGACCTCATGATTTTTGAAAAGCGTTACCAAGGTTTTTGGAATGAAGAAATGATGGGAGATTATTGCTGGACAATAATACGGGAGACAAACCCAGAAAATTATAAACGGGTAGTTAGAAGTACCCACGTCCCTCACTATTGACCACCACGGTAAAATCGCTCAATTTGACTTTTTTAGATGTAGATATGTATGTATTTAATGTTGTTGTCGTTGTTGTTTTTTACTGAATTGCTGATTTATACTCATATTACTCAATTGAATACAGTTTAACGTGAAAACATATGTCTATAATAAAACGTTATAAAAAAATAAAAACCTAGTTTGAATACAAATTTTCTCTATAAAAAAATTGTAGGATAGACGCTTGCAAGTTAACGGGGCTATAGTTTCAATGGCACGTCCGATTGTTGTGCTGGTATGCTTAAAATTTTCGTAGTTAAATTACCTACAACATAGGAGGGCTAACTTTTTTTCGTCAATAGAATTTTTCCGATTTTAAAGTGGTTAAATCTGAAATTGTGTAAAAAATTTCGTTTTTTTTTCAACATTTTTTGAACGTTTTTTGGCATAGTGGCCAAACTACTGAAGATACTTGAGGGAGGTGAAGGCAAGACATTTTTATGGGAATTAGTATAATGCATAATTCAACAGTTTAAAACGAAAAAATGAAAAATACAAATTTTTGCCGTACCTATATGAAGTAGTGTTCTGCAAAAATGGGAATTTTCATATTTTCGCCGATATCTCGGAAACTAGATCTACCACAAGAAAATGGAAGTCATATTCGGAATCAGGAGAAAATTTCACTTTAGGAAAGGACTATTTTATTCTTGGAGACTAAAGTTGATCAAAATTTGTCGAGTAGTGTTATTAAAAAAAGTAGTTCGTTGGTTTAAATATTTTATATCCCTTGCAAGAGAGCAAGTGCGGGCAGCCGGTTAAGTCGGGTGAGTTACAACAACTAAACATTAATTCGACGACTTCGCCTAAATACCTGAAAACTCTAACAGTCCCTGCCAGCCGCTGCACGTTCTTGTAAATGCAACTTGTAAATGGACCAACAAAGTGGGTATACTAAATTCCCCTGTTTTATACGTTTACGGGACAGTCGTGTAAGAAATGAACATTGGATTAGAAAGGACGGGCCGGTGAGAGAAAATATGGAGGTCGGAACAGCAAATGTGGTTCACGACCAACTGATAAGCCGAGAAAAAATCATTCTTCCACCACTTCACATCAAGCGTGGGCTAATGAAACAGTTCATCAAAGCCCTTGATAAGACAGGTGACTGTTTTGAATAAGTGTGCAAAAAATTTCCAGTCCTTAGTATGGAAAAATTAAAAGCAGGAGTCTGCGATTTACCTCAAATTCTTACCCTTCTAAAAGACACTGAATTCTTAAACCATATGTCACAAATTGAATCTGACAATCGACAAAACTGATATTATTTTCGTAATCAGCGCTTCCAAATTACCCTAAATCGACTTAAAAATCTCCGACCGCAAAATTTTGTTCCACAGTGTTATAAATGTTTCTTTTTGATCAGTGTTTTTCCGACAGCATGAAAAGTTGATATGTATATATTAAAACGATTTTTTGGAAACCAAACTTTGACAAGGGATGACGGAAAATCGTGCTAATATACATAAAGTGTTATTACATTTAAAGCTGAAAATTAATTGTCCGTTCGATAGAAAAAACTTTGCAAGTAATAGGCAACCAGTTTTATAAAATAAAGTATTTTGTTGGCCCAAATGACTTTCACACATCACATTGGGAATTGTAAACTGCGCATTGTATTAATTGCACTACGAATCATCAAAAAACAAGCAACCCGGATTATTCTTTCTGAAAATATACAACTTTAATAGCAAAACACTCTCTGGGGTTGTGAAAGTTAGCTTCTTTTATAGCTTTTCGAATTTGATTTTTATGTATTTTTTGGGGTTTCACACCATACATTTTACTTAGGCGATTTCATTTCGTGTATTCCATTTTATACTAACAGATTTTCGAGAGATTTATGCAAGAATTTGGTGGAGAATGTGAAAAATGCTATCTTTTTAGCCTAACTTATACAAATTTGATATTTTAGTGATAATAAATAATAATTAATAATTGTTAAGTTTTTCAAATTTTTGTAAAATTTTTGAACTTTTGATTTACGAACTTATTAAGTGATCTAAGAACATAAGGATGGTTAAGTAATTCATGAAAATATTGATCTAGATATAGATAAAAATGTCAAGAAGAGAAAGAGGAATCGATTAAGGCATGTCTTACAGTTTGTCTGTTCGTCCTCATTTGTACTTTCTAAACACAGTCTGGTGTAGTTATTCATACAATCAGATCATATGCCGATATTTTGCCACTTTCGACAATATACTTATCTACTAACAATGCCGAGAGTGACTCCGATAAAAATGAATTTGAGAGCGTAAATGTTAACGCTCCGAATTTCGATTTGACGCTTATCACTTTTGTCACAATTTTTGGAAATGCTTTGGTAGGTTTTCATTTTTACCCGAACCGTACCAATTTTGTAGTAGTTTTTGGTTCGGTTTTGCCATTTCAAATACATATGGTTCAGTTAGTGGTTCGGTTCGAAGCCTGAAAAAACGGCGGCTCGGTTTAAAACCGGTTTGGAGCCATGGTATAAAATTATAGCCGTTTCCATTGTGCGGACTTAACTCCAAAAACTACTTAAAATGTTTTTTGGATATCTGATCCTATTACAGGCTATTATAAAACTCGCTAAATGGCGCTGGAGTCACTAATTTTTAAATTCATCAACCGATTTCGATGAAATTCAAAACGTATGATTCCTGCATGATGGAAAATACGTTTGGGGAAAAGTGAACCCTGTAAATGGCGCTGACATCGAGTTCTTTATAAAAGTTGAAGTCGTTGTCCGATTTTGCTAATCAATTTTGTTTTAACATTTATAATTACATGATGATTTTGTTTTCATTCGAAATACATCGTTGCCTTAGAATAGGTGTAAAATAATATCTATCTTAAGGATGGCATAATGTCGAAACGAGTTTGACTTCAAACAAAATTCGCTTCCAAATATGTTTTTTTTTTTATTTGATTGGCGCTATAACCACTTAAGCGATTTTGGCCGAACTTCTCCTACAATTTGTGGTGTGCGTCTTGATGTTGTAACACAAATTGAGGGACCTATTGTTTTGTGAGATTATGGTAAATAGGAAGTTAGGAGGGATGCAATGTGATTCTAGAAGTTCTAGACACTCATAAGTCATACGCATTAGGTGCCGAAAACATAGCGGGTATTAGCTATTAAATTTGTACAAAATGGAAACGAAACCATCGACCTATTGCAAAAAAAAAAAAAATAATTGTTACAAAGAAAGTTTTAAATAACATCATATGCTTTTAAAAATATTAAAAAAATGCTATCGATGTTTTTGAGTTGAAGTTTCGTCTGCAGCTAATGTTTGTAGAATCCTCCAACTTGAAGAAGCGTTAAAGGGAACAAGTGTGGAAATGTCAACACTGCCGCAATGCTCTCTACTCATTTCTACTCGTCAGCTGGCAAAACCTACTCAGCGTATTGTGTGTAGAGCTCCAACAAGTTAGAACATCTATATTTTCGTATCTAATACAAAATTACGAAAATTATTATGCAACATTAATATGTAAATTTTAACCACCATGTGGCAGAAATTTGTCTTTGCTATCTAAGCCATAACTAAATTGTCAAACCATTAACTGATTTCGCTAACTATTTGGCCCTTTATGCGCGTCAAAATGTAAGCATTATCAAGACATTTTAAATTTCAGCAAAGTCAACCCCAAATTTGTACCTATACAATACATGCAAACTTATTTATACATAATCTGTATATAATATATGTACGACGCGTCCTTAACACACCCAAAAAGTTTGTAAGAGATTAGAATACGTAGACGTATTGATAAATTACTTCAAAAGTGATTTAAGCCATTTGCATTTACATACACACGTACCTATACATACATACTCGTACATTTACATTTATTCACATCGTTAACCCTTTTCCTAAATAACTCTGGGTTGAGATATTTGCTACTATAATCTAGGGAATTCTGAAGAAATGTGTTGTTAAATCTGCTTACAAATATACGTACGTACATACATATTTATATTCAAACTTGAATAAACAATCTTTTTCAGCTGCGAAAGGATAACAGCAAATTTACCCCCATCTTTGTTGTATAAAGCTACTTACTTATATATGTACATACATATATACAGTATCTACTTGCTTAGAGGTAGGTATAGATATTTTGTATTTATCATCAATGTTTTAATATCCTGTTCAAAGTTTGCAAAGCCCATAAAAAGTGTAAAGAAACTTCAACAAAACTTATATTCTTAGTTGGAAGTAGCTTCTTGATTAGCTCCAGCGGCGAAACAATTACACGAGTTTGTTTAGATTGAAATTTTCTCGTATACACCGATTATTATTGTTATAACAAAGCCCGTTTCTATTAAACAAAATAAAAATAAATTTTCTGCTAAACATTTTAATAATTTCGTTGACCGTCAGTAAAAAAAATTGTCCGCTTGTCATTAAAAGTAAGGTGAAACTTGCGCCTTATTAAACTAGAATCGGCCAAACCCGAAAAATTACAGAAATTCTGCAACTTTAAAATTTGGATTTTTTCGGATCACCACTACAACCACTACTCCTAAAACTTCTACTTCAACTACTAATTACTACTACTGTCACTATTTGTACTAATGCCACTACTAATTACTACTACTATATTTCCTACTTTCTGCTACTATTTTTACTAATTTCTGCTACTATTTTTACTAATACTACTGCTAATGAATGACAATAATGGCTAACGGTACTACAACATGTACTATTTTTACAAATTTCTGCTATTATTTTTTTATAAGCAGTACTACTAATTTCACTAACACTACTACTAATTTCTACAACTATATTTTACTTATTTCGACTACTTTTTTACAAATGCTACTATTACAATTTTAACTAATTTTTCCCACTACTTTTACTTATCTCTACTACTAATTAATACTAGTAAATTTGTTAAAATTAATTTCCGCTACTATTTTACTAGTGCTACTACAAATTGATACTAATATTTTTACTAATTTCTACTACTATTTTCCCTCATACTAAAACTAATAAAAAAACTAAATAGACGTCTTCTAAAACTCTCTCCCATATTTAACTCTACATCACTTTGTAGAATCGACACAGAAGTTTTACTTTTGGCTCGCGCACTTAGGAGGTACACGCGTATTTTTTTTATAGTTTTGAGTAGTTTTATTAATCGCATGAAGCTTTTCTTGCTGACCGAATATTTTAGATACTCCAATATAGTATAAAAAGAATCCACTGGGAGACAACAATAATTGATTAAAATGCGTAACGAAACGTTATTTTCAATATTTTATTTCGATAGCTCAGAGTGATGCTTTCAAATTTAAATCTAATTTTTCACAAATATTCTTTATCTATTTAATACGGTAAAAAAAAATAATTCATTCTAATTAAGTAAATGTAAATTAAGCTACGCCCTTTGACAGAAATTAGAGGTTTTGATAGAGAAAACAAATTGTTCTTTAATAATACCCTCAAAAACATTAGCAGTAGTAGTACACTTCGAAATTGATGGCACTTTTAAAAACGCGCGTTACAGATATGTTTTCCAATCGTAAAATATTCAAAATGATAGTTAAAGAAGAACATTTTCTGACTGCCGGAAAACAATCTAAGTTCATCTGATTTGACGATAGTAATGATGTTACACCCCCTTAATGACATCATCTTTAATGACAAAATCAGTTCACCAAAATCACGCGAGGAATCAAATAGATGCAGTGAACTTATCAAGTGTAAGATCCGATTCAGCGATAAAGTTTGTGCTGAAGAAATCAGCCAATATCCTGGCTGCCTCGACGGAAGTCAGAAAAACAGACTAAAATATTTGCTATTTAGAAAAATATGAAAATTTAATTACGCCAGCACTAAATTAAAGTGACTATATGTGAACAAAAATTAGCTAAAATTTACTCAATTTATGATAAAACAGTTTCAGAAAAATGTAGAGTTTTAAATGGATGTAACTGCTAGCTTCATTAGAATCATAATTTCTGTGGCGTTTTGCCATAACATCTTAAGTCTTAAAATTGAGTTGTGAGATATTGGCCATTTTCTCTCAAATCTATTGTGTTGAAATTTAATGAGTTATTTTTAATCAAGGAAAAAGTAAAACTATTCCTTAAGACATTATAGGCAGATTTTGAAAAAATATTTAGTAAGAAGTATGTTTTATTCGTTGGTTTGTACATAAGATATTTTAAAAAACGGAAAGTTAAGAAAAATCAAATGTTTTAATGTATGTAATATTTTCAAAAATAAAGATAAGAAAAATACAAAAGGCGATAACTTTCTTTAAAATTGGAATTTTTTAAATCGGATTGTACACAAATATGGATTATGAGTAGTAGAACTAGAATATGACCTTAACTCGATTTTGACTTAAGTCGACTTAAGATGTTTTGGTAAATTGCCACAGATTTATATGTTGTATGCATAAACGCAAAAAGGATCATTTTCGGATCAAAGAAATATTTTCTTTGTCTTGGAACTGCTTAAGGTGCTCTAATTTTTTCTTCAAACTTCGATATTTACTACTACTTACTCTATATATGTATATAAAATAAAATATGTTTTTCCGTATGTAGTAAATTTTGCTGCGGTCGTGGCAGAGTGAAGCATTTTCCATTTAAAACCGAACAAAATTATATTTGTACATTTTATTGTTAGAATTTATTTGAAACGCATGGTAAATTACAAAAAAAGTGATTTAGTAAAAAATGCAGGTTCGTTTAAAAAGTGTGAATTCATTTCCATATATTAATTATTGATAGCTGTATTTCTTCAATACAGTTATTATTGCATATTTAGAGTTTTTGACTTTCACAATCAATGCTTTAACATTTTCCCCTTTACACTGTTCCGTGTATACATATTAATTTTTATACGAATAAACCATACCGTCAGATTGACTACCATTACTGAGTTTCTCCAAAGCATCAACGTGCTTAAAATAAGTATAAACATTTAAAAGGGAACTCTCGTACTCCAATCGGTATATCGGTATTGTGTTGGTTTATTTGTTTGCACTCCAACTTTGCGCTACTTTTCACAATTTCTTTTTCCATTGTTGAAATATTCCTTTGAATGCTACTCCTCTTTTGACTTGTCCTGTTGTTATAATTGGCTCTTGGTGCTTTTTTATTTGCAAAGCTTTTATTTTGTTGCTCGAATCCTTTCTATTTTCTCTTTCTAGAAATTCGGAAAATATCCAGTTGTGACAAAGAAAGTGAATTTGTGTGAAACAAAGATGCACATAGTTATTCTGGCATTCGCTTCGGTTTTCGGTTCACTTTGCGGTCGAGTGTGATTTAAGGCTCGTCTATCATTGTGCTGAAGATCCTTTTCATTCATTTGTTTTATCTTCTTTTGTTGAACTGTTCAATTGAGATAACTAAGCTTAGGTAGTTGAGTATTTCAACACTTGCGACAAATATTGTGAACGAATGTTTATTGCTTTCAATTCGCTAAATGCAAATACATAAATATATACATATGTACATTCTCTCAGTTAAAATTAAGAGACATTGAGTTGCAAATGTGATTTGGTGAAAACCTGCTAGTATTTCTAGCATCATCTTCTCATCAGATGCTATTATATTAAATCATCTTCCTAAGTATGTGTTTATGTTTCACCGTGTTGGGGTAGAAACCACAAATCCTATAAAAAAGAAACATTTTGTGAACTACTTTTAAACTACATAATTTCATACGATTGCAGCGTGAGCCGGTTTCGTTTTTATTCTCTCATTTGAAATAAATATATGTTTACGATGTTGAATTTAAATTATAATATAAGCATGTAATTGAAAACATATCCAAGATAGACTAATTGCCTTCCCAAGATATTATCATTTAAATTCATCAGTTCGTTAAATTGAATGACAATTACAATAGTTGTCACTGAAAAAAAGAATACTATGTAAATTACTTGAAAAATAATTTCATTTACCGCAGAAAATTAACAAAATAGTGTGCATAAGTATATGTATGTACATTTACATATACATACATACATAAAATATTCTATAAAAACTCTGCCTAAGTGTAAGTGGCAGAGTGTCAGTCCATCATTGCATAAAACTTTCACCTCTCGTACATTTGTCTAAGGCATATGCTTTTAATACATACCCACTTAGTATATAAGTATAGTGTACGTGTATAAAATAATAATGCAAATTATTGCGCATTTTAGCTCATAAATAATTTATTATCACTCCTTTTGTTCGCTTCTTTACAGTTTGTCGGCTGGGAGGAGGTTTCACGCCCAAACACTCGTGCCGAGATCGTACAGGCTATGCGTCGGATTCGGGTAAGTAAAAAAAAAATGTTATGTAAATATACAAATCAGATATACATACATATATGAATTAACAATTTTATACCCTGCTAACTTAGTACAAAAAAAAAATTTTTCACTGAAAATGGGCAGTCAGGCATCATGGTCAGAGTTGAGTTTCGAAAAAAATCATTATTTCCAACATTTGCATTGAGTTATGAAAACTCTTGAAAATGGTTACACTAATCCTATTGTGACGCCCATACCCCATAAAAAATGAAAATCGTAAAAGCAGATGTAAAACGTTCTAACCTCTAAATAGGCGCGGTCGGGCGTAATTTTAATTTATGAAGCTTCCGCACTTGTTTCTTCTGAAATTTTAATACATTTTTTATAGCAATCTATTTAATCTTACACCAAAAACTATATACTTAAAGCAAGGCTTCAAATTTTGTGCTAATTTTAATAAAATGAAATAAAATTTCATTTAGTTTTAAACTTTTTAATTGAAATTTTTAGAAAACTATATAAAACATAGTGCACATCTTGAAGTACATTAAAATTCTAGTTAATTTTTATATTTCTTTTGCTGACGGTGCTGCACCTTTTTCCATATAACGAACAGCCAAATTTTTTTTTATAAAGGGTGGTTAAATTTTAAGGGGCGATGTTGATTTTGAATAAAACACAAATTATTTAGGAAATTATCGTAGTTTCTTTTTATGATAATATGGTGTGGTTCAATTATGTATGGAACAAAATATCGGCCAAATGTCCGTCGCGACCTCGGCGGCACACCACCATCCGATGGTCCAAATTTTCGATGACGCTGAGGCATAATTGAGGTTCTATGCCGTTAATGTGCCGAATTATCTCATCCTTTAGCTCTTGAATTGTTGCTGGCTTATCGACGTACACCTTTTTTTTTTTAAATAACCCCAGAGAAAGTAGTCCAACCTTGTCAAATCACATGATCTTGATGGCCAATTGACATCGCCACCACGTGAGATAACACGGCCATTGAATTTGTCGCGCAAAAGAGCCATTGTTTCGTTGGCTGTGTGGCAAGTGGCACCATCCTGTTGGAACCACATATCGTCCACATCCATATGTTCCAATTCGGGCCATAAAAAGTTCGTTATCATCTCACGATAGCGAACACCATTCACAGTAACTGCCTGACCGGCCTCATTTTGTTCACAGTTTGAAGTGCATTAAAATTCTCGTTAATTTTGATATTTCTTTTGCTGACGGTGCTGCACCTTTTTCCATATAACGAACAGCCAACATTTTTTTTTATAAATAGATAAATCAATATTATTAGAATATTAGGGCTGGAAAAAACCGATGTTCACCGCAACTGAAAGTTATCTTTTATATTTAGGGATACAAAAACCTCAAGTTATCACTTCATATAAGGAAGACATATTAAAAAAACGGTCAGTGCCCGAAAAATGTTCTAACTTTTGAAAGTGAAAGCGTTTCAAATTTTGATATTATTGCAATACTTTATAAGTAGTTTTCTTTTTGTCGAAAATGAGTTCAAAAAGCTTAAATTAAAAGAATATAGTTATCATAAACGTGTTGTTATATTTGAAATAATCAGGGGCCGAAAATTATGATCATTATCCTAATTTCAACTCAAAAAAAAATTAGAGCAACATACATACTTCGTTCAGCGAAGTTGATTTTAATTTTTTGAGTTTTATATAAGAAAATCAAGTTTAATCATAATTTTTTTTACTTTTATTTTTACTCAGAAAAAAACCTAATTTATGTGAGAACCCCCCATTCAAACCCCAAAAACTTAATTTGTAAGTATTTTTCACACAAATTAAGTTTTATTTTCAGCACAAAAAATAAACTTCAAGAAATAAGCAATATATCCTAAGCAATATATTTTTTGAGACATAACAACTATTTTTTAAGCAAAATGTAAAAATCAAGAATAATAAATAGAACTCAAGAAATAACGATTATTTTCCAATCAAAATATAAAATTAAAATAACGATTAAAACGAATATTTTTTTAAAATAAAAGTTATAATAATTATAATATGGCCATTGTTTCCAAAAATATAGCTTACCAAGTTCCTATATTTTTGGTGAAACCTGCCAGCTGTTGGCTTTCCTTCCATTTAAGGTGTTTCAACTTTTTCAATTGTAACAAATAATAAATGTAATAAAGAAAATAGAATTCCTGAAAGCCTACAAAAAATCTACTTATATATTTTCACTCAAAGACTACTTGGCGACGAATTTTGATGTCATTTCATAAATTAATATTTTACTTACCATGCAATTGTTGTAGAATTTAAATGAGATGAAACTGAATAAATGTTTTAGACCTAGATTTTATTGCCTTTAAATTTCACAACAATTTGATTTTCCATATTTTAGTTTGAAATTTGAAAGAGTTTTACAAAGTTTAAACTATTAAACATTTGCCATTTAAATAAAAATTAATATCACTCCAAAGCCACGGTATTATTGCATGCCCGCCGTAAAGCGCACTGTGCGTAGTCGAAGTCAGATAACGCTGAGATGTAAAGGCTCCAAAAATGAATATTTATTATATATATCGTATATGTGTGTTATGTGTGTGTATAAAACATGCTGAGTGTATGAGTGGGTAAATAAAGGCATTTGTGTGCTATTTGCGAGGATAGGGACATCAACGAAGCGACAAAACAGCATTAGCAGCCATTTAGAGAAGTAGCAGTGATTTGGGCGCTGTCACACGGCTATCGGTAACAAAGAGTAAAAACAACAAACAGTACGGTATGGAAGACAAAAGAGAAATACAGAAACTATGCTAACGACACAGAAACAACACAATAGTTGAGTGCCCATAGACATATCCTAGTAGCCTACAATCATAGTGCTGCAAAAATCGTTGGACCCAGTGGCCCATTGTTCCTCAATTGTAGTGACCACAATTGCGTTCCTATGTAATGCAGTAGCGGAGCAATTCAAGTAACTCATGATGATAAGAATACTTGTACTGAAGGTGGCGCAAATTGTGATACCGTTAACTCTCTCATGAAAATTTTGACAGGATTACAACGTAACAACGGATTTTGTTTACATATTCGCAATCGTGTGTATTCTTTCCAAAAATCATGCATACAATATTGTCTAATTGGCAACATCCACCAATTTGCTGACGAAATAAAAGCAACATTCTTTTATTTTACAAAAACAATGCTAACAAAATTTTCGAACGCTCTGTCGTTTGTCCGCTTCGTCGGCGCTTCTTCCTCTTCTTTTTTAGAATGTCTTCTTTCTATTTCATTCTCAAACTATTATTACGTTACTGTCAGTTGCTATCAGTGCGGAAGACGCAATCTTGTTTTTTATCATTCTTGTATTCTTTCTAACATGTATAACTACACGTTTTCTCTCAGTTCTTTCCACTGGAAAATCTGTCGTGACGTCAGAGCCAAGTTACTCTCCTGAATTTCAGATCAATCATTGCGCATTTCATTTTATTTAGCCTTATTCTGAGTTGCGCCTGGCCAAAAATTCGCTCGAATTTTTTGGGCCTTTGGCAATCGATATATTGCTCGATTAGTTTCGATATAACTTGTTTTTCAACTTTGTGCTATTATATTCATATTCAATGAAATTCTACTTGTTACATATTTCACTATTAACTGTAATTTATGGTTTATTTAATTGAAATCTCCATCTGGCCGTAGAGCATAATTTCCGTTTTTTGAAAGCAACCTGACAAACCTGATCTAAATATTTATATACATGTATGATTTGCATTTTCCATCTCTAAGACATAGATATGGCACATCTTTTCTCCTTATCCTATCTATGTACATACATTTGCCTCTGTTTAGATGTAAATATAAATCAGGAACGAACGGACCGGACGTAAAAATAAGTCCAACCTGATGTAAATAAAATCAAACCAGCTGTGAAAATCCGTCATGAAAATAAAATACGAGCTTTTCATAAATACATACATACTTATACGCCTACTAATATGTGAATTTATTACAAAGGAGTATTATTCAAATTATTATTAATTTAAATTAATGAAAATAAATAATGTAATACATAAGAATTAATAATATCAAACTCAATCTACAAAAACTACTACTTAAATAGCAGAAATATCCGGGGCTATCGTGAAATATGCGAAAATGTGTTCACTGAATTGAATTTTTTATGCCACGTTGAGACGATGGATTTAGTGTAAACCCCGACTATCACAAATATACTTATATCGGGTCTTGCAATAGGAACGCTACAAAAGTTTTTTGTAAATAAAACAAAAACGGTTTGGGATATGAATAAAATTCTTTATTCCTGTGAAAGTACATTCGATGCCATTATGTATGGAACTCGATTTCTTTTGCAAGGGCACCGATACTACTGCAATTTCACGTTCGATATTCGTACAGTAAATAGTCTAACGGCGTCAAATCGTACGACCGAGGCGGCCAATTGATTGGGCCATTTGTGAGATAACACGTTCACCAAACTTGGTTTTCAATAAATCGATTGTGACATTCGCTGTGTGATTCTCACGGGAGAAGTACGGCCCAATGACGCCGCCGGCCCATAAACCGCACCAACCCGTAATTTTTTCGGGATGCAATGTTGGCTCATGGAGTACGTGTGGATTGCTGCCTGCCCAATGTCCAATAACGCATATTTTGCTTATTGACGAAGCCATTCAGCCAGAAATGACGACGACCATAAATTGGACGTAGCGCTCTTAAAGTTGAGACCATTGACTCCGAACTTCGTTAGTAAATTTTAATAATTTCGACTCGTTGTTGGATCGTATATCTTTCCATGATGAAATGGCAAACCTTACTGAAGAGAAATGTCAAAAGAGCGGGGAAAAATATGGCGTCGGTTGCTGTCACTATCGGTCTACTTTTGTAGCGTCCCTATTGCAAGGCCCTTTATAACAGCCTATTTCGTAGTTTCTTTAAATTTCCTGTCGGTTTTTTTTGTGGACCATCCGGTGGTAATCACCTCGACAGCCTTAACCCTTTTTCGTATTCATGGATGCCTTGAAGTTGGCTAACGTCTAAATACAATAATATACCAATGTTAGAAGTGAAACATATGAATTTATACCATTTATTTAAAAGTTTACCTCGTTAAAATCTGTGTATCAATATATGGAGCTTGCTTAGAGCCTGTTTTTCACATCGCCCTTCCCAGTTAAACGCCTCCATTAGTTGTCCGGTAAAAAATCTGCCGATTTGGACCACAGTAACTATATTTTCACTGTTGGCCTCAGAAAACACTGAGCAGATTGTTCAGAATTTTTTTATATGTTGGCTTGGAATAGCCTTTTGTTCATTACTAAATCAGCTTTTCAAATTCATATTTATAATTATTTTATATTGTACTAAGAAAAAATGCTTGTGGATTTAATTTCTTTGTGAAAAATTAGGGAATGCATGGAAGAAAAGTAAGACAGATCAAAATAACGTGTTGAATAAGCCAAAATCGGTTCCGCTATTTACTTCTTCGATATGCGTGGCTGTCAGCCATCAGTCAGGAATAAGAAGCTTTGCTAGTGTGTTAGTGCTGTCAAAAATTCTGTTAATGTGTTGGTGTATTCATTAGGTCTCTCTTGCAGGGGAACTAGTTAAACTTGCTGCTTTTTTTGCGGAGGGTGTGTATCCCAGGGTGTTGGTTAAGACTTCGAAGTTGGTCTTGCACAACTTAACTTCAATGCCAGCTGCTTCCACAACTCTGCGACATTCTCGCAATTATCCCTCGCAAAGCCGCTAGCAATGCGCGCTTTTTCTGCATTCTACTTAAAAGGAGATCGCTCAGGTTCCTTTTCATCGTTTTTCTTCTAGATTAAAAGTAAATCCCGTTGTTTTTTATTGTAAGTTTGTAAATAAAACCATTACCTACATTTTGAATCTGTTTGTTCGCCTCTCGAATTTAAGTGAAAAAATCCACTGGAAATGACTACTCTTTTCGTCCGAAATTGGTGTTGTTGCTGATAAGCGGAAAGTGTGTTCGAAATTTCCGGGCGGAATTTATAATGAAAAGTGAAATATTTCGGCCGAAAATGAAACTCAGGATAAGGCCGATTGAGGATCGCTGAAAGTGGAAATTTAGTTGTAGACATAGCTGGTGAATAATGATTAGTAATCCTAATGATTAGTAATCGGATTAGAAACTTTTATTTTGCAGAATAATTGATTAATTAGGATTAGTTGGCTATATTAATCGATTACTTATTGATTAGATTAGAACTAATCAAAAATCTAATCGCGATTAGTGACGATTAGCATATCTAATCAAAACTAACCAAAAAAAAAATCGATTAGATTTCTCGATTAGTTTTGATTAGATTTGATTAGATCAACTATTTTGAAATATTTTTGAAGAAAAAAAATGTATTTACTTTGTATACTATATTTATTTACATGATATAAATATTTTTGAATATTTCATAATATTGCATAAATATTCACCCTGTTGTGCAGGCTCTTCACTCAGCTGATTCATACTGTTTTTGTATTTAAGTATTGACATTTTTCAACGTGTTTTGCTCAAGTTCCACGTTTTTTGTCTTTTTTTATTTTTGTATATAAATTAACAAGAGTGCCGTATGATTCTTTATTATCATTTTATTAATCAGATCGTGCTGTCTGATGAGTTCTCTGTCACAAACTGAAACTTACATTCTAAAGCTAATGTTTTAAATAGGTCCCTGCACCTTGTTGTAGTTGTTGTGTTCCGCAACTCGATCCTAGTAGTAGTTGTAGAGTTATTGCAGCGGATACGACGCCGACGATTACGTTGGCAGTTTACCGCTAACGCCGTGCCTTACACATCAGCGTGGGCATGTGAATTGTAAACTGTCAACTTGTTTGGTAAAAGTGCAAATTGTGTTTGGTTTTGTTTCTTTTTCAATTTATAAAGTGTTGTAAGTGAAGTGGTGATAACTCTATTTGTAAATATAACATTTTCAAATTATAAATGGTTCAAAATCTGTTTGAAGACCAAGACTTCTCGGCAGATGATGATGCTGTTGACCCAAATTTTATCCCGGAGAAGAGGAATATTGTTGCGGATAGTGAACCGTCTGTGAGTGGTAAAAGAATGCGTAGCGTCGGAAGGAATTCGCCTAAATTAATTTTCAAATCAGAATTTTACGTGGCAATGGAAAAAGTTTGTTAAACTAAGTGTTGGTGAAGTTCAAACTATGTTGTGATGTTGTAGGTTTTCTAGTGGTGATTTTGTATTTAAAAGATAATTTTTTTTATATGTATATCGTTTTGTTTTTGTTTACTCCTGCCAATAGAAATTTTGTTTATACTATAACTAGTATTTACTGTTCTTTTTTTTAATAAGATTTATGTTTACAATGAAATTTTGAATAAAAGTTCTTTTGAGTTTGTTACTTTATGAATTAAACGAAAAAAAACAACAAAAATATTTCAAAATAGTGGATCTAATCAAATCTAATCAAAAATAATCGAAGAATCTAATCGATTTTTTTTGGATTAGTTTTGATTAGATCCACTATTTGGAAATATTTTTTTTTGATTAGTTTTGATTAGTTTTGATTAGATATGCTAATCGTCGTTTAATCGCCATTAGATTTTTGATTAGTTCTAATCTAATCAATCTAAAATATTAAAGAATCAAAAAAATCTATTGATTACATTATTTTATTTTTCTAATCGTAATGATTTCTAATTCTAATCGAAGTTCCCCAGCTATGGTTGTAGAGAAGAGAGCGAGTGTCCATGTTGAATATGCATTGGTTGTGAGTAAATAAATGCAGGGATTGAGGTTTTTGTTATCGTTTTGACTATATATATACATATATGAATTTGTTGAACTTTGTTGCTTTAATATTAACACAGTAAACACAATTTTTAATATTAATGTTTATATTTTAATACTGTTAATTGTATTGAAGGAGTTCACTTTCTACGGCAAAAAGTAGTCTCGAAACTAACGTACCGTTGGTACTCTATGGAGTAATATCTTGGGGTGGTTTTGTGATAATCTGATAGAATGCAGCACTGGAGTGTATGGGTTTTCCCTAGGGCATCGCACTGTTAATTGGACCACTTTTACTTCATATATTTGGGTTACTTTTGGAGTACTCTTTGTCGTTTATGGAGCACTCGTGTTTTTTTACAGTGACAGAGAAACACATACATACATATGTAAATACATATTTACATACATATTTACATATGTACGTATGTTCATAGTTATTCATGGGCCAACGAACAACAAAGACGTTTTCCGTCGTTTTGAAAACAACAAAATTTTGGAGATGACAGAGATCACGTTACTCTAAGGGATTCAAAGGCTCTATTCGCTTCTCAGCTCAATTTAGCATCTTACTCTACTAGCGGCAGTTGGTCTCATAAATCAAAAGGAAAATACTAACTATTCAGATTTGTATGCTGCATGTGTCGGTTCTATGATTGCTTGTTGTGTGACGAAGTGCGTTGAGGTTTAGCGAGTGAGTGGATGTGGAGTAGAGTATCGAACAGCGGTGTGTGCTCGCCTGTCATGTCATTGTCATGTTGTACAAAGGGCTGTGATGACCCACCGCTGTATGTCTGCTCTCTACAGATTCATGCACTGATTTTAAACTTGCGCAGCTTGTATGCACAAAAATATTTGTATGTACAGAAATGTTTTTTTCATACTCATCTCCTCGTACAGATCAGAATACGTAAACGCTTGCAAATGACGTTGTTAGAAATGAAACCAGCAATGTATTTAGCATATGGCATGAAGGATAGAATTCACGAATTTCAAAAATTTGCTCGTAGGCCTTAAATATGAATTCTCAAATTAAGGTGGACAGTTTAAACAGATACCAAGAATGATAGAAAAACAGATTAAGACAACGCCGGAAGCATACACGCCACAGATGTTCATACCACAGGAATGGCGAGAAGAAAAGGAAGGTGATAACTGCATTTGGGCTTTTATTTTCGCTACAACTACTACAATACAAAGCTCGACCCTAGGCGTTTATTAGTCTGTGTTTAAGCTTTTGTAAAAATCAAAACTCAGAGAAATCAACTTTTAAGAGGCATTTGTGACGTCAATCCATCAAGCGCGGCAAGTACGAAGTAACGGAAGTGCTTTTGTCGTTACCTTCATTTCGCTGTATCGTGAAGAGATACAAATTCGTAGTGAGCTAATGTATGTAGCTGTATGTATTTTGGACTTTTGGGAAAGGCTATTATATTTAAGAAAAATACAAGAATTTTTGCAAATATTCAATTTTCAGTTCAAGAACTGAGTTTTTCTTGTTTGATCATCTCGTTTTTACTAGTGCTTGCCCGTTAATAGAAACGGTCAGCATAGTTTTATATGACAAATTTTTATATATTTACTGTACACAATGTATTAATTAATTATATAAAAAAATTAAAATTAATATGAATTAGATATGTGCAAGTGATTTGACACTCAAATTGTTTATACATTAATTCTTTCTTCACTTTGGGTGTCTTTTTCGTTATTTAATTTTGCATTTATATGTAATATAATTTTTATATAAAAACCCATCCAAAGTCTTTACAGCCTTGTGTTTTTTTTCTTTTCTAATAATAAAGTTTCTTAACCCTAGGTTGCGGTGGTAGTTAGCTGGTAGAAATTGTCCCGTAATGAAATAGCGTTACGCTGGAAAGAATTGTTGTTGGCGTTGTGCATTTGTTTTTGGTATAGGAAAACAATTCCAGAATGTGAAAAATAACGAAATCAAATGGTCGGTGTTAGCAACAAAATCAACAACAAAAATGTATATACTTACATTATATAGTGTAATACATGCAATTTTATACTATTATTATTTTTTTCATTCTCGCTTTTTTTACAAATTGTATTTTGTTTCTTTCCATCTTGTCTTATTTTATTATGTTTCATTTTACTTTATCTGTTTTTATTTTCTTCTACGTTGCTTTATTTTATATTGCTTAACTTAATTTAAATTTGCCATATTTAATTTCATTTTATTTTGTCAAATTTCATTTTAGTTTATTTAATTGTATTTTGTTTTGCTTTATTTCGTTTCATTTTGGTTTATTTTGATTTATTTTATTTGTCTTTTGCTATGATTCATTTTTTAACACTTACTTTTCTTTCATTTTATTTTAATTCATTTCATTTTGTTTCATTTCCTTTTGTTTCATTTTTTTATTTTTATTTAATTTATTAATTATTTTAATTAAATTTTTTTTTATACCTTGTCTCAGTTGTCTTATTAAATTTTTTTCATTTTGCATTATTTCAGTTTAATTGGTTTGTTTTACTTTATCTTGTCTTATTTGATTTTATTTTTTTATTATATTGTCTCATTTTATTTTATCTGTTTTCCCTTTGTTTTATTTTTTTTTAGTTTTACCTTATTTAATTTAATTTTGATTAAATTTTGCCTTATTTAAATTCCTTTTTTATTGTTATATCTCATTTTAGTCTATTTTTTTATTTTTTTGTTTTATTTTATTTCATTTTCGTTTATTTTGTTTTATTTTATTTTATTTGGTTGTTGTTTTATTTTATTTTAATTTATTTCATTTTGCTTTATTTCCTTTTATTTTATTTTATTTTATTTATTTATTTTTCATTTATTTATTTTTTGTGTTATAATTTATTTGAATTTAATGTGTGTTATGACTTTTTTTTATCTCATTTGTCTCATTCTATTTGTCCATTTAATTTTGTTTATTTTAACATAATCTACTTTTATTTTATTTCATTTCAATTTGTCTTATTGCAATGGATTTTGATTTATTTTATTTGATTTTATGTTGTTTTCTTTTATATTGTTTCTTTTAAAATTGTTTCTTATTTTATTTTGCCTTATTTTCATGCTATTGGGTTCAATTTAAATTTACTTGATTTGATTTAATTTTATTTTGTTTTGTTATATTTTTTTTAAATTCATTATATGTTGATTTATTTCAGTTTATATATTTTAATATTTTGTCTTATTGTTTTCCGTGTCGTTTTATTAAATTTAGTTTAGTTGGTATGGTTTTTATTCAAATTATATATTTTTTTGGCTTCATTTCATTTAGTTATTTAGTTTGAGTTTATTAATTTTATATTATTTTATTTTATTTATTTTCTTCTATTTAAAAAATGTATCTATTTTTTTCCGGCCTCATTTATTTACATGAAAACTAATTTTTAGCTCCAGGCCATTTTTTTTATTAGGAACGTATTGGATTCAATACAACAACAGTTAGAGCAATGAAAATTATACAGGGTGGGCCAAAAGAAACCAAGGGGTGTAAGAGTTTAATAACTATTTCGTTTATTAATTTTTTTTTATTTTTTCTTTCAGATTATATAATATACAAAAGGGAAATTTTTTTACACTAAGTATGAAAAATGATGTCTCTTAAATGACCACCGTTTTCAGCTTCGCACTGATCGGCTCTTTTTAGAACATTTTCCATAACGTCTTTCAAAACTTGTGGCTGTAGCGTTCGAATTTCTCCAACAATGTTTGCTTTGAGTTCAAGGATTGTCTCTGGCTTGTTCACATACACCCGCTCCTTCAAATAACCCCAAAGAAAATAGTCGGGTGCTGCCAAATCTGGCGATCGCGCTGGCCAAATAATTTCCGAATTTCTGGAAATTATTCGCCCTCCAAAAATTTGACTTAAAACCACATACCAGGTCTGTTTTCAAGAGCAGGACGTAAAAAATTTTCTATCATAAACCGATACCGCTCTCCATTTGCGGTTACAGCACTTCCATCTTCATTCTCGAAGAAGTAAGGCCCAATGACATTTTCAGATGTGATCCCACACCATACTGTACACCTGATGGGGTGCAATTGGCGTTGCTGAATGGCTCTTGGATTTTGAGAACCCCAGAACCTACAGTTCTGCTTATTAACAAAGCCATTCAAATGAAAATGAGCTTCATAACTCATAATCAAATTTTTAATAAAGTTGATTTCATTTCTGGCCAACTCTTGAAATTTAACTGCAAAATTTAGATTAGAAAATTATAAATTCTCCAATGGTTGTCTATATAATCTGACAGAGAAAATAAAAAAAAATTAATATGCGAAAAAGTTATTAAACTTTTACACCCCTTGGTTTCTTTTGGCCCATCCTGTAGCTTCTATTTCGGAGATCACCACACCTGCTCATAAGATTTCTTCTAGATGCAGGCCGGTTTTTAATTCCCAACCTCTGGACATGTGAGTTGTTGATTTTTACCGGGCAGAGTTTAGAAAGTAATCTGTTAGCCTATTGTTTTTTTTTTTTTTTAATTGACCCCTTACTTTATTTTTATATCACAGAAGTAGTGAAAGGGCAAAGGAGGGCAAATAAAACATTTTTGTCTCTTTATATGTAGATTTAGCTCTCATATAGCCTTAGAAAAATTCTGCCCGTTGAGGAAGTTATTGGCTCAAAAGCAGTGTTTATTGTAAATTTTCACCACAAGAGGAAGTTTTCCGATGCATTTCTATCTGATAGTAGAACCCTTCTACTATAATTGAACATTTCACGGCGGTATCTCTAAAACTGTTGCGACGATTGAAATTTGATAAGGAAAAATTTGAACATTTGTTTGAGCATCCAGGTCTTGTAAATATGCTTCAATTGAATACATTTTTTCTTCGCACCCCCCCTAAAAGCAAAATATTTATGAAATCCTTACAAAAAAAATTCTCACTTCCATGGAAATCGTTTCAGGTTTTTAAATATGAACTTCAAAATATACGAAAACAATTTACGAATATAATAATATACGAAAGCTTTTCCGATTTAAGTTTCCTGTAAATTTGTGCCTACGAGTTGGTTAAATTTTATAAACACACGGCTCTCCATCTAAATAGCTCTTTATGAATTTATTCGAACTCTCACTTTTAGGCGTTGATTACATACATACCTCATTTATTTGTGTCCTCGTTGATATTGAAAATATTTACTAAAGTTAAACGAAATGCTCTCGAAACGAGCAGCAAGGCTTAATCGATTACTGCCGCCACACCAAGCCCACCTTTCTTTATATTTATTTTTTATTCAAAGAAAATGAGGTCATTGTCAGGCATTTATGTAAAGTCAGCGGCAAATTGTTTGCCCGACACACATTCGTTGGTACAAAAAATGTGTCGAAATTTTAGGGAGAAATTACTTTGACTTCAATCATTCAATATGAACTTGAAATTGAGTTTGTCCCTTTTCTACCCTGAATTACTTATTTATAACGATATGAATTTACATAAGCGACAAGTAAAATAATGAGAAAATAAAAAATTATGGTAGAACTGCATAGACACGTACATACAAATACAAACCACGCGCATATGTTCCAGTTCGTTGCCCTTATTTGTTTTCCAAACAGCATGTGGTAGGTATACTTAATATACACTATATGCCTTTATTCGTAGACCAAAATTACGTAGCATATGTGCTAGCCTTCTTTTACTCATTTTTGTTCAAAACAATTTCCTCACATTTGTTTTCACTGCTTCGTTACTCCGCGTGGTTGCTTTCGTTTAAATCGCATTTCCGGTTAATATACAATTTTTCTTTGTTTTGAATTAGGTGAAGTATCGTAGTTTTTTTCAAATCTCAATATTTTCTCCCGATTGTTATATATTTTTTCCAATATTAGTCCTTTTTCGCTCACGTTAGACAGGAGATAATTTTTAGTTGACGTAATGTTTAAAAAAAAACCGTTCGCTCGTCGATATCGTTAGGGAAATCATTTTCATTGCAGGCATCAAGTGCTTTAATAAAATTGTGTCTATTTTTATCCAAAATTCATATTCGCCAAAGTTTTACTTAGTCGATAAATACTCCAGCAAAATCGTCATGCAAAATCAAAGCGTATTTTTCAAATACACGCTTGCAGGCTTCTTTATCTAGAGTTAGAGTTTTCAATGGAAAAATGCATACGATATTCGAAAGTATTTTACGGTGCTTTAAAAAATGTCCTTCAAGATGAGCTACGAATAAATCCAGAATACGTGGTATGTAAGTAGAAATCCGATAAAATCTTCAATGTCGCTTGTCGCCACATTGCACCGATGAATCTGACGAGAAGTTATTATGAGTTTCTTTTTTTCGATATCGAATTCGTTAATAAATACGTTTCAAAGTCTAAAATATTGCAAATAAACAATGAATTTTTAAAAATTCTAGTTTTTTATTATTCCACTACATATTCCACCTTGTAACTGATTTCGTATATCGGTACAAAGCTAAATAATTTGTCACTGATGGACTCGATGGATGAGTAGATAAATTTTGCGAGCAATTTTTTTCAACATAATATATGTATGTGTTTCGAAAAGTATTAAAAAGTGTCATAATTCCTTGGCAGCAGATATTCATTAAGAAAAGTATCCAATTCGTTATGTAATGAACAGGGATCGTAACGGTTATAACTTTTATTAAAAAATTGCTTTTTAATCGTTATTTCTTGAGTTTTATTTTATGCTCAGGAAATAAGACTTAATTTGTGTGAAATCCCTTTATGAATTAAGTTTTATTTTCTGAGCGATAAATAAAAGTCAAGAAATAACAAGGAGTACAGTACTTTACTCCTTATACATACACGTAGCATTTCCCTTTGTGCATAATTTTTTGCGTTGAAATTTGGACAATAATCGTTATTTGCGTTCCATCTTAATAAATGATTTCTTTCAGTATTATCACTGCAAACCATACCGCTATCATGTAAAACCAAAAGGACTATTTGACAGAACTATCAGCCACTTTAGACAGCCACATTAGACAGGCAACTCATCTGCATACCAAAACATGCCGTAATAATTCTGGTAAAAAGTTGGAACATTTTGATGAAATTTTTTTCAATTTCAATAAATTTTGCAGAAAATTTGGTACTCGAGTCTTTTCGCCTATTGTTAGAAAATGAATCACGTTTTTATAAAAAATTAACAGCACAGCTTACTTTCTTACTTAATTGGAGCTATAACC
This sequence comes from Anomoia purmunda, assembly GCA_951828415.1. NCBI lineage: Eukaryota > Metazoa > Arthropoda > Insecta > Diptera > Tephritidae > Anomoia > Anomoia purmunda. Next base: position 23,870,052 of record OX639996.1, on the reverse strand, counting down.
GCTTGAGCGATTTTGACCGAAGTTCTCCTACAATTTGTGATACGGGTCTTGATGTGGTAACACAAATTGAGGGACCTACAGTTTTACGCCGATTTCGAACGGCGAAAATGTTTTTTGTAAAAAGTTTTTTAATGCAGAAATACACTCGGAGGTTTGCTATTGCCTGCCGAGAGGCGCTATTTGAAAAAACATTTTTTATAATTTTTAACGTTACTTGTCCCGGCCAGGATTCGAACCTAGATCTCACCGCGCACACACACTACACACTCGGCTACGACAGCCGCATAATTGTTTTCATAAAAAACGTTAAAGGAAATATTGTAAAAAAAATCACTGTGTACTCACTTTTGCTGCTTTTTTTGGGCCGAACTTTTCCTACAATTTGTGGTGTGGGTCTTGATGTGGTAACACAAATTGAGGGACCTACAGTTTTACGCCGAATCCGAACGGCGAATGTTTTTGTGAGAAGTTTTTTCATGGCAGAAATTCACTCGGAGGTTTGCCGTTGCCTGCCGAGGGACGACCGCTATTAGAAAAACCTTTTTTCTATAATTTTTGGATGTTACTTGCCCCGAGCTGGATTCGAACCTGGGATCCACCGAATGAAGCGCGAACACTCTACACACTCGGCTACGGCGACCGCAATATTGCACTTAGGACTATTAAAAATCACTCATACTCTAATATTTGGAGTACTGTATTATGCGTCAAACTCCTGCAAGGATATGTACAGATGTTTATATAACTCCATATGAGAAAATCCCCTCAGAGTGAATTGAAATGATGCCATTAGCCTACGACACAAAGGCATCTAAAAAGTTTTTAATAGGATTCAAGGAGTTACAAAAAATTTTAGATATACGGCTTTTGTACACAGAGAAGCGGGATTCAAGTTTGTGTACAGATTGTAAAACTTTCACAAAAACAAAAAAAAAACAAGAAAACTTTCAAAGTAGTACTAAACTAAATGTGCAAAGGCATTTTGCCGAAAGGTATTCGCTGCATTTGGAAAAGCAACACAATAAAATATTGTACGTACGTATAAACAACACACAAATGTAATGAAGCAAATCCGATAGAGAAGACAACAAACAGAAAGAAACTGTGTTTCTAAAAAGTTTTTGAATTTTAGCACTAAAACATGCATTTGGTGTGTAACTAAGTGGAACTGTAAAGCTTTAGCGAAAACTTTACAAACAAAAAGGAGCAATGATTCGGCGGAGACCAACACTTTGAAATCATATATTTTAATACACCTTTGTTGGAGCGGTTAAGAATTGATGACATTCAAAGTTGTAAAATACTTAAACAAACAAAATATACTTGTATTTATATAAAGATGACTGTGCAGCCAACTGTTCACATATTATGTCGATTTTCTATTCAAACTTCTAATGCGCATTGCGTTGTCCTAAAGGAATCTTTCAAGTAGAAAGCATGTGACTAGAATAGCTACTTAAATAAGTTGATGCTAGCGGTGTGGTGACTTTGGCATTAAAAGATATAATAGAAATATGACCTTCGAAATTTGGTGATACGGAAAAAAAGTTTCGTTCGCTGATGTGCTCTAAACACTTCAAAAAACTTATGATAGGAAACTTGACTTATGTTCGTCTATAAACAAATTTTACCGAAACTTTTCAATTTTCGCTAGTATATATATATATCAGGTAAGTAATGAATGATGGAAAAAATGAAGAATTATTTGTTAGTTATTGAACGAATAAGTTTTCCTTGGACATGAGTAATTTTGAATTAAAGATATTTTCCATAATACATCATTCAAATAATTTTGAATAGCGAATAGCTTTTTATTCACTGAAATTATTTTGCGAGTTTTATATACTGAACTGATTTGAATGACTGAGTAATGACGAATACAAATTTATTTGTAATTAAAAAATATTTGAGTTATGAATGAAAATTTATTCGTTATTCAAAATTAATTATATGATGAATGAAAACGTATTCTTCATTGAAATGTACAAGATCAGAATAATAATTTACTAAAAAACGACCAACCCTGGTACTTAGTTTATTTGCACTGAAGATAAAAATGAAATTCAACAGACTTTAACTAACTCAGTCATGCAAATCAAACATTTGGCGCCCACAACAAATCTCGAAATTAGGGTCCCCTTCTGAAAGTTATATAAAGTTATATTTGAAACTCAAAACGTTAAAAAATGTTATTTCGATATGAGTTAATTGATTTTATCTTGACTTGATTCCCGCAAATTCATTCGAAGTTAACCTTCAATATTTTTTTCAGTTTGCTAAAGTTGCCTTCGTATATAGCTTACGTCACGAGAAAAATCAAAAAACAATAGTTAAGTTTAGGCAAGAATTTTCAAACTATAGTCTTGAATCAAGTAAGTCGGGAACTATTGCGGATTCAATTCGGTTGGAAGTGATTGATATCGCCTTATGCTGAAAATCAAAAATTTGGCCAATAAAACCTGTGCCATCGACGTCTTTTTTTTTAAATAAATCCGTACTTGTTTTTTCAATTCCATGAAATTTTCACTTTCGAAATAAATTACTCAGCAACTATCATTAACTTTTCATTTCAATCAAAATAGTATCAATGTCAATGCGAACGTCTTGAAGTTAGATTGAACAAACAATAAGCTTTGCCACGTTATTTGCAGAATATGGAATTTTTCACTCATGAACTGGTTTTGGTTATTGGAAAGTGTCCTGGATAAAATGAGAACCAATAACTCGCTTATTTCAACTTTTTGCACAAACAATAAAATAGTTTTACTAGTAATTTCCTTGTTTCTTAAGCTATATACCAATCGCAAACAAACTACTCGTAATTTTTATAAAATGGCAAGAAAATTCACCGCGGAATTGTTGACATTTTAGTGAAATACGTACGCTGGTTTGGAAATGAGTTTCAAATCAATATTAAATTATTAACTTAATTCAATAATAATATTTGGACATACTTTTAAAGAAGGCATTTCATCTAGATGTTGAAAACTAACTATTGTAAAAGAAAATAAAAGTCAATAAATAATTTATATAGCATGATACAAATTTTTTGTATTATCGATAACTATGTAGATTTGGAGACTAAAATTATAAAAAACTTGATTAAAATTGAAACACACGGCACCAGCAAGTTGGGCCAGCTGTTTGACCCTGTATGTGTTTGTGATGTGATTGAACCAGGGACTACAGTGAGCGTCTAATAATATAATAATAAGGTTCGGAGTTTTAACCCACCGTTACTTAAATAAGTGAACACAGAGTGATTTCTTATAATTGCAATATTTTCCAGATATTTTTTTTTCGTTTTTTTTTTCATAAAAATATAACTCGTCCTATAAGAAAAGGGATATAATCAACTTTAGGCAACTATTGACTTATATCAAAATTTTTACAAAATATTTGTCAATAAGCTACCCTTTTGAATCGTTACAAGCGTTGTGTAAAACCCATCTACTCCCATATTAATATTTCAAAAAATATCCACAAGTTAGCATACAAGTTTTCATAAAAATTTTCAATTATTCATAGATTAAGAACCGGTTGATATGTTATTCAAAAATTGCATCAAACCGTACACTTTTTGAAAATAAATGCAGTTGTTTTTATCCTGAGGGACTTTGATGCAGGTTTCTTAAATTTATAATGCTTTCATTAAAGCTCAATTTATGGGTAACAAAAAACTTTGCAAAACATTTTTTTTTTAACTAAATAAATAAATGGTTGTGTTATATTTTTAACTGAACCCAGATCGAAAATAACCCAATGTTGATCAAAAATATTATAGTAGAAATCATAAAATGCAAAATTTTAAGACTTACAACAAGCAAAGGCGTGAAAACCCTCAATAAACAAATCACACAACAACAAACAAAAGGGAAAATAGTGACGACAATTATTTTTAAGTATATTGTTTTTCCATAAATCAAAAAAGTGTTAGTATTTTTAAGGCTAAGTATTTTTTTTAAATTAAAACTGCTGTTACTTACTGTTTTTGTATTCTGTAAGATTAACAAGCAGTTACATTTGTGCTAAGGTTTTTGAGTTGTGACTCTTTTGCTTTGATGAAAACCTTACAGGAAAAGGAGCAACGCCTAATTCCTAACACAATACATTCAATATTACCAAAAGAGCATTTTTCTTTTTTCCTCAACCCTATGCTCGATTTCTTCAAATACAGACATATATAAATACTTATATATTTACATGCAGTGGTGATCACGAAAATAGTAGCGCGACGTTTGGCGAATTTTGACAATTTCATTTCATATATTTCTTTTTCATAAAAAATGTGATTCATTCTTTCTGTAAAATTTATGAGCATTCTAAAAATATATCAAAAACGTTAAATTTTTTGTAATCATACTTTTTAGAGCATTTGCAAGTAGCTGTTTTGTAGCCCATTCAGAGTGGGTTGCATTTGTTTTTATATAAAACAATTTTTTTATGGGAAAGATCTTACATACAACGCCGCCAGAAAGAAATAAATTTTAGAAATTTATAAACTTGGACTTTGTTATATTAAGTGGACTAAAAAACTTTGTACCCGACAATTAAATAGTTAAACACTAATTGTAAAGTAAAGTTATAAATTATCATGACATTTTCTTGAAACTTTTTATTGTTTCTGTTGCAGCATGACATATATTTTTCAAAAAAAAAAAAACAGAAAAACAATAAAATAAATTGTCACAAGTTATCAATTCACCGCGCTACTATTTCTGTGATCACAGTTGTAGATATTTCTTGTGTAATAAAAAAGGGCATGTAACATGTTGACAACTGCTGCGCCGTAAACAACGGACAAGTTGACATGGCTGCCAAATTGACATGAAATCCAAATCTAAATTTAAGTCAGCTCTAATCATTCGCCTTAGGGGGTTCTGTCCCTTGTCAATATTGACAAGCAGATGTTTTTAGAGATGCTAGAGGTTTCAAAGAGGAATATTTTGCAAATGTATACGCAATATAAGCCAAACGCAAAAAGTTGGTATGTTTACACCATACTATGATTAGTCGTAGATGGAGACATTAATATAGTACACTTTGATATATATTTACCCAAATAGGTTGCGACGTGTAGGTTGTGTCTCCTAATACAGTAAAAAAAATGTTTAATGAATTTTTTATGAAAGACAAATCTATATATATATATTTGACATAATTTTAATTAAATACTATTTTGTTTCTTTTCAGTACGAATGCAAAGTACAAAATCTGAAAAAGCGTAAAGTGACTATCCACGTTTCAGTAAATGGAGTTCGAGTGGTGCTCAAAAAACGCCGTAGAAAAGTTAGTAGCATATTATTTTCATTATCTTTAACAAATTGCATTTATTTTTATTTTTTTTTTTTTTGTATCGCAGAAAAAGAACTGGACAAATGATGCCGAAGAAATCGAATTACTCAATCATCCCGTCTATCGAATTTTCTATGTGTCACACGATAGTAGCGATCTAAAAATATTTAGTTATATTGCACGAGATGCCAGCACAGATACATTTAAATGTTCTGTTTTTAAAAGTCACAAAAAGGTAAGTAGCACACACACACACAAGGTATACTGAGTGACTGTAGTTGAAAATATAATTCATACTATAACAATAAAAATCGGTAAATTATTAGCAACCTAAGTGATAAGTACACATACATCTACTTATATATATACTTCTCATGGAAATCTATGAACCTGTGCACATGTATGTGTGATCTCAGGTGAAACCATTATCAGATATTCGTTTGTTTATAATTTAGTTTGCGAAAAACTATATTTTGATTTCGCTGCAACTTCGCTCAACTATTCAGATCCCATTTCAAAGAGAACCAAAACTTGAGTTCGAAGGTTTTAAATACAGAAGTACTTAGTCTCTCAAAAGTCTTAAATACATTTATAAATTTTTGTAAAAGTTAAGTAGAGTTATCACGTTCATTGCTGGCGTTGGCCAGAGTAAAAACAGGTATATGTGTTATGTTTTCTCTTAACTGGTAAATATGGAATATAAAAAGGGTTTACATTGATTTTGTAGTAAATTTTTTACAAAATGTTTAAGAACATGAAGTTTTCAGCGGAGTATTTCTGCTATATGCAGCTTATCTTTTTACTATGAACTTGAGACATACTTTTTAATTTACGTGGCATTCATTCGAGTTAAAGTTTACATCTGGTTTTTTTTAGTACCGATTTTCCACGCCCGTGGCTTTTCTGGTTAGTTAAAATAAAGTGGAGTCTTGCAGTTCTTAGTGAGCGCAATCCCACTTAGCTATTCATATTTAGACTCAAATCCTATACAAGCATTATTTTTTTTTTCCAAACATTATTTTTTGCTGTATAAAACTGCGATGAACCGCTCCACCGAGCAGTGAAATGTTTGTATAATCATCGTTATAACCTATACTAGGGAATCCTTGAATTCTTCGTACTTCGAATTTTCGTGAAATCTACGAAAAAACTATAACCGAATTTATTGTAGTTCGAACGCAGCACGCGTATATTTTTTATGTATCGGGTGTTTTTTTTAGGGGTATAGAACTTCGAATTGAAATAAAACACAAGAAAATCGTTTTAAGGTCCATGAATTTGGCTTTATTGGAAGGATAATTTTATGCCATTAATGTTTAAATATGATTTCGGGCATGTGGCCGCCGCGGCTGGCTCGAATAAAGCCAATTCTACAGGTCCAATTCTCAACCACTTTTTCGAGCATATGGGGCCGTATGTCGGCAATAACGCCACGAATGTTGGCTTCCAATTCCCCTAACGTTTCTGGTTTGTTGGCGTAGACGAGCGACTTCACATATCCCCAAAGAAAATAATCCAATGGTGTCAAATCACACGATCTTGGTGGCCAATTTACAGGTCCATTCCGCGAAATTATGCGCTCATCGAATGTTTCCTTCAATAAATCGATTGTGACGTGCGCTGTGTGGCATGTAGCGCCGTCTTGTTGGAACCACAACTCATCCACATTCATGCCATCCAATTCGGGAACAAAATAGTCGGTTATCATGGCTCTATACCGGTCTCCATTAACGGTAACTGCCTCGCCAGCATTATTGCGGAAGAAGTATGGCCCAATGACTCCACCAGCCCATAGAGCACACCAAACAGTCAGTTTTTGTGGATGTAATGGCGTTTCAAGGGTCTCATGTGGATTCTCTTCACTCCAAATGCGGCAATTTTGCTTGTTGACGTAGCCATTCAACCAAAAATGAGCCTCATTACTGAACAAAATTTTGCGATGAAAATCAGCATCGAGATCAATCTCATTTTCGGCCCATACACCAAAATCACGACGCATTGCATGGTCTCGCGGCTTTAATTCTTCCACAAGCTGGATCTTGTAAGGTCGCAAGCCAAGATCTTTGCGCAAAATCTTCCATAAAGTTGATGGACAAAGCTCCAATTGCTGTGCACGGTGGCGAATCGATTCATTCGGGTCCTCTTCAACACTTTGCTCTACAGCGGCAATTGTTTCTTCGGTGCGCACTGTTCGACGTCTCTGCGGATGCGTATTATCACATAGAGTAAACGTAGTGCGAAAACGATCCATGGTTAACCGAATTAATTGCTCTGATGGACGATTATGTCGACCATAAAATTGACGGAGCTCGCGGTAAACTTCGCGAACTGAACCATTATTTTCGAAATAAATTTGCACGATTTGCAAGCGTTGTTCTTTTGTCAACCTGTTCATGATGAAATGGCAAACCAAACTGAACATAAATGACATTAGAGTTGCCAGATTTGACCACAAAATGCCAGTTTTATCTCTATTCGAAAAACAAACCTGTAAAAAAACACCCGATACATATTCGTTCATAGTAAATCGGATTCAGTAATCGCATTTCCGCAGATTTATTATTTACGATTAATTTATCGATACACCCGATCTTTATAATAATATAATAATAATTTAGTGCTTGATGTTTGGCTGAACTTCTTCTATGCAGTTTGTGGTGTGCGTCTTGATGTTGTAACACAAATTGAGGAGCCCATATTTATACGCTGACTCCGACTGGTAGACGATTTCTGTGAAAAGTTTGTTTTGTGCAGAAAAATTTAAGGGTCCGCGATAAAATCAATTTGTATTTTAGTAGAAAGTCAATCTTTAAGTTAATACCAATGAATTTATTTCCATGTCACACTGTTGAATATTTGATGCAAGTAATTATCAGTTTAATTCAAAAACGCACACTCCAACTTTACTAACGTTAGCTAGCTATCGCAAATAAAAATTAATTTTTTGAAGTATATGATTGTAAAATAAATTCTAACCTCTGAAAACTTTATATACCATACGCCCACTCTCTATACCAAATATGGTTACAAATATTTGAAAATTTTTCAAATGGAGGGCCCGATTATAGTCGGGTTTTGTATAAATTGTTCTGTAGGGCATGGAATATTCAAATAGCAATTTATGAATATAAAAATTGTCTCTTTTAAAAACCAGACTCTACTACGACTGATAACAAAGTAGTTAATAGTGGATACTTAGAATTCCTTCAATTTGTACGATATTTCATATATTAACAATGGAAAATTAAATGAAATTATGTACTCCTGCCGTATATAGCGTGTGCGAGATTTACTCAAAGTAACTAGGACTCGAATCTCTGCCGGAACAAGTAACTTCAAAAATCATAGAAAATCTTCTTCTAGTAGCAGGCATACATGGGCAGACAATGGCAAACCTTCGAGTGAATTTCTGCCGGAAAATTTATCTGCCATTCGTAGACGGTGGAACGCTCTAGGCCCCGCACATCACATATTGTAGGAAAAGTTCAGCCAAACAGCTACCTATGTGTAGAACGTAAGCGTCAAACTGTTCTGTTAATATATTAATTTTTACCATAATCGGCGAAAAAAATTCATACCATTTTGTAAAATACTAAACAATATTTAGAGGTCGCTTAAAGCGCTCAAAGTTTTATATTAACTTTGCATGCCGAAAAAAATTTGTTTCGTAGAAAACAAATAATTTTTCAATCAGAAAACTTTATTTCTCTACAGGAGACTTCTAAGAATAACAGCCGGCTCCACTTTTGCATTTTTTGTTTGAATTGTAAGAATTCATAAAAAAAGTTACTATTGAAAAGTGGTGAAATATTCAGATTTCCATTATCGTTTGAAGTTGTCTGAAGAGAAGCAAAGTTTGCCGATTGGAATATATTGGGTTTTAAAGATTTTATAGCCTTCCGCGAAGCATAGGTTTTCCCCCAAAAAAAGTAGATGGGGAATTTTGAGCGTTTTGAGCGACCTCGAAATATTTTTTTTGTGTACAATATTCAAATTTTGTACAAGATTAAAAAAAAACTCAATAAATTAAATTTAAAAAATTTCAAAAAAGTTTCAAAACCTCAATCAGAATTTTTAGAAAATGTTTGGTGGTGGAATTCAGATCAAGAATAAAAAAGTGCAATTCTTATCTTTGGATTTTTGATCATTTTTTTTGCCACCTACATATATCTATAATATAACGCACGAATTAGGCCTTTTTTATGGAAATTTATAACTTTTAACTTGTAGTCAGTATTTTGAGGCGGTATAAAAGTGTGGCTTTCTATTTATGAAAACATATGCAAAACGAAAAAATATTCGTTCAAAACTTATTAAGGAATTTCATTTATGCAGTCTTTGGTTTTATGAGTTTCGCCATTAATTGCCCAAGAACGATTTTACATAAGTTACGTATACGCAGCGTAGTCCAAGTAGTAGCAAAAAAAAACACACGCATGTATCTACATGGAATCATTTTCATCAACTTGCTCAATGTAAATATACATAGTTGCGTCAGTTATCGGAAAAAATGTTGAAATACAAATTTATGGCGCACACTCGCAATAAGAACAAAATAAAATAAACTAACCCTTTACCTGGAAAATGTTGCGGGAGTGAAATAGAAATTTTCAATTTGGTGCTAGATCCAATTTGTATATACATAAAAAAACTTGAATTCCCTATATAAATTTTGCCTTTTTTATACGCAAAGCAATGACGTCAATAATGAGACGCGGCAGGTCAATAATTAAATCTACAGACCAATAATTCTTCAAAGCGAGCACAACATGAATGAATGAATGGAAAAATTGGAGTCACGGAAAGAAAGCTACATTAGTGTATATGTATTTACCTGTGCGTGTATGTGTATGTGTATTAAAAAAAAAGAAATGAAATAAATTAAAATAAATATTATTCTAAACTTTGTGCAACAAAAAAAAAATGGTTGCAAGAGTTCATAACCTCATCCAGTTGGCTATTCGTAGCAATTACACAAAAAAGAAGACTATGCATAAACTATTCTAGGAGCAATTTGAATACAAATTTTGCGTGTGTGAGTTGAGCGATACGCCAATAAATGTGCCGCAACAATTGAAGCATGGCGGACATCAGCAGCAATAATAACAAAAAATTTACCGCTGCTCCCAATGAGGACGCTAATGGATTGTTTTATTTATAATACAGCGAATATGGAAATTTCGGAAAAAATTCATTTTTAAAAATCAGCAATTATTCAAATCTAGATACTACTAATCCGAGTAATGGATGCGAGTAGATCAGAAAAAAATTAAGCAGTTTTTTTTTTCATGAGAAATGAAAAACGATGAAACAAAGCATGAAAAGTCGCAAAAAGTCGTGGAACCCCAAAAAACATATGCAAGACACGCGTGTACACAGAAAATAGCTTGGAAGCAGAGGCGAGAGAGTGAGGAGGTGATGACTGCTGTGATGCCGAAAGCAGCGGAGATTTGAAATAACAAAGGAAAATATTATATTGGCAGAGAAAAACAAAAAGATTCTGCATTGAACAGCGCGCTGGAAGAAATATCAGCAAGAGAGAGTGTGTGAGAGAGAGAGAGAGCGGTAGTCTCTCATAACGCGGGAGAGTGTTGTGAAAGAAGACAGATGGAATTGGAAAAGCTTTTGAAGCTTTCGACGTCATTAATGGAAATGAAGCAGATTCATGAGGGTGTTGAAACAATTGCCCAGCCGCTTATGGGCCATATGTATTTCTAGCCAATGCTGAAGTTGTGCAGTGGATATCGCGGACCGATCGCGGATAAATAGTTCACTGATCGCGGTTAGCACGAATACCCAAAATGCGCATGGAGTAAAAGAAAAGAGCCAATACGTAGGCAAAATTCAGTGTAGAGCGACATATAGCAACGTAATGATGATTTAACGGATAAAATTTAGAAAAATAAATGAAAATGCAGATGCATACCAAATGCTGTGAAAATAAGTAAAAATTCGAGATGGAATGTGAGATTTTGGAAAAGAAAACAAACACATTTTAATAATAAAATACAATGCTGAGTGTTAAGAAATAAGAAGTTTCAAATAATAAGGGAACCGAAGACAAAACAGGTTAAAAACAAAAATAGTGTCTGCGATTGTTTATCATCGCTTAAAATGAAAACTACAACTGTTTGATAAAGTGGAAAGTGGAAAAAAGTGTGTTTAAAAAAAATGTATGCTGCGCAAATGCGGTGAAGCAAATTGAAGAGTTTCGAGAACAACATATATGTAATAAGAAATTAAAAAAAATATTTAAGAAGTTTAAATTGTTTCATTACATGCAATGCAATTTCAGGCAGTTTCAGAAACAAATTCGTTGTAAATTCCAAATAAGTGTACGAGTGCTTAATAAGTAGCAATGTCTAACTAAAAACTGTCGGCAGGTGTACAGCGATGCTCACTAAAATATTTGCAAATAAATCGGTTACAAAATTACAAAAATTTTTACATTCTAATTAATATTCTGCGATTTACGCCACAAATCGTGTCTCGTTTTTCTGTCAACCGAAGACATATTTTTAAATAAATATGACTTTCGACATTATTTTTCCTCAATCATAAAGCTATGAAAATTGCATATTTCGAAAGTGTATGAAAGCCAAAATTTCAACTGTTAGTTAGCAATTTACTACTGCGAGTGTTGAATTAATGTGTGTGTGTGTGTGTGTGTGTGTTTGCTTGTTGACGCCATCAGCGACAAGCTACTAGCGGCCAATTTTTTGTGAGATAAAGCTAAATGGAAGCGCGCACAAACATTCAGCGGTTAAAGCAAGCCAAAAAATAAATAGATCACATTTTTGCATTTATGTACAAACATACATGCTTATTTCTTATATATGTACATATGTACATATATGTATGTATATCGGATTGTAGTCCCTGTCACTCAAACTAATAACTTCCCAGTATTCATCATAAGACGCACATAAATTTGGCATTAAAAACAAATGGAAATGGAAAGTTCAAAATCCAAATCGAAATGCCGCTAATTAATATGCACGATAGCATGAAGGTCTAGAAAAATTGAAATGTCAGCTTATGGTTAGTTAGATTTTTTTGTTTTTCTGCTGACAATAAAAATAACAAACTGAGTCTTGCGGGTGAAAATTAATCAATGTTTTGTAGTGCTTATTGAAATTTTTCACAAGTAAAATGCGTAGAAAATATTAGTTGGACGATGAGCCGGGACAATGCGGGAGCACAAGTTGAAATTGCTAAAACGTAAATAGAAACAAATTCTGCACATTAATGAATCTTTCAATTATTAGCAGGTATATGGCATATTGATTTACAAAAATAAATTGTTGTCAAATTATTGGCAATTAATTATAAATTTGCAGCATTTTACTAATACTTATATATACACAAAATGACCAGGATAGTCGAAACAAAAATTTGGTAGAATGTTTTCGTGTGCTAGGTCTGAGACCGGTAGGGCAGGGTACCCGATAGTTCTGTTTTAGTAAGATGGCCGCCATAATCAAGTTTGTAGCATGTGCGCGCTTAACTGTTGTGTGTTCAAAAAATGGGCCGAAGTATGTAACATCGAAAAATAAATATCATTTAAAGCCTGTCTTCTAATAGTGGTCGCCAAATTATTATATTATTATTAATACTTATTATTCTTGTGGTCTATAACAAGAGCTCTTGCCAAAAACCAACTTTTTTGATGGTTGATAGCCGCATACCAACCATTCGATTAACCGTTAACTTTCGACTACCCGCTCACCATCGAGTAGTCTGAAAATCGACTAACCGTAACTATTCGAGTTTTGTAAATAAACACAAACATGCAAACACATATAAAAGACAAATATGTATTGAAATAAAACAACTAGTCGAAAAATGAAAAACGAACGGGTTGTCGAATAGTTTTTTATGAGCGGTTAGTCGAAAGGGGACAGTTGGTTAGTCGATTAGGTGAAGGGGACTATTTTTTTAAATAACTTTTGATAATGGATTAACCGATCGATGAGTCGACTAGTAGTTTAACAAGAGCTCTACCTATAACGATGGTTTAGTCCACGGTTCTTTCGTTAAACAGGCTGCGGCAGAAAGTGAGCGTAGACACTTTGTGGGGCCATGAATACAACATCAGGAGCTCTCAATACTTTGTCGAACTTTCTGTCTCTGGATTTAACGATCCAAGTGGATACCGAGAGTCTCTTTTGATAGAACCTATACTGTAAGATTTCCTACAAGCGAAAATTGGAGAAAATTGTCTACGCTGACCGCTCGAAGGCAGAAAGCCGGCAGTATTGACAAAGAATGATGTTTTTGGTCGCAAACATGCGTTTAGAACGTAAATAAGAAGAACAAAAATGTACCGTTAGTCGAAAAATTTATGTTTATTGGATGGTGCGTCATTAGAAAACATAATAATAATAGTAATAATAATTTGGCGCTTATACCATAGCTCGAAGTTTGACCGAAGTTTTTCTATAATTCGCGTCAGTCCTGAAACTTTGTAATTTACACCAATGAGAACGCAATAGAATATTTTTTACCTAGATGCTTTGTCGACGCTAGTACCTAGCATCTCACCAATGAATTTAATTTGTAGTATATGTACTTATACAATTTCATTAGATTCGTGTTAAATGTCAAATAAAAAATTTGCGTCAATATTCGTTTTATTATCATATCTCGAGTTACAAATAATCGATCAACTCCATCAATGGATTCGTTCGATCGAATTGACAGAACAAGATATGTACATAAGCAAATGTAAATAAATTTTTTTTTTATTAGTATACCCACTGAGAATTAAGTGATATTTTTTACAGATTTAAACAAAATGTAGCGAACGACCAAAGAACTGAACGAGTGCGACTTCATTTTTGCGTTTATTCAATACTTTACTTAATTTCTTTGTTTTGTGGCCTGCTCAGAACCAGCTGACAAATTATTGACTTTATTTTGAGACTATAGACTTGAGACGGCTTACTGAATGCCGAATAGTCTCAAATCGATCTCACCACCGAAAAGTCTCAATTAGTTACTAGAGACTGCTAACAAAATACCGGTATAAAAGTAATTAACTTATAGCTAAAATGGGTTGGATTCCAAATTTTTTTTAAATAAACGCCAAACTTTTTTTTATTGTTATAACACTAATTTGAAAAAACAATAACATAACTTTTTTTCGCAGTAACATCTTAGGCATAAATTTGTATACATACATCTTAGGCATGTGCAATATAATTTCAGAAGCAATTTTTTTCGTAAAAATTTGGAACCCATTATTGTCTTTCAATGGGGCAACTTTTTGACAATTTTTTTGACAAGGCATTCTACAGTTGAATTCTTTGTAAATTTTCAATTTGTCACATTTGAATTTATTCATTGAGTTATACCCTTGTCACCACTCAGCTCACACATATCTCATCGTTAGCGCCCGTGCGGTACATGTCGTCGCCAACGCTCAAAGATCCATAAATCGTTCGAAAAGTATTCACGACATCAGTAAAAATAAATATTTCAATTGTAGGTTAAGCCTTTTTAAATGCGCAAAAATGTTCAATACTTTATTGTCGCGTGTGATGGCGCAGTGGCGCTACATATTTATACATTTTGAGCCAAAAATTAACTTGCAAATACTTTCGCCTATTTGTACTCATTTGGTTTTTTTAATTTTTTTTTTAAATTTCAAAATCCCATTTAAATTTTTCGTTTCCGACTTAACCCAAAAATATTATTTTATACTGAAGTAAATGAAAAAAATGTTTAATACACGCCGGCAAAGTCGCTGGCGTCGCGTCGATTGTCTTCAAAATAATCTACTCAACCAGCTAACCGCACTGATTCAAATAGTAAATAAACACGCGTGGATAAGCTAGTCTTCGGGAGTGGGTTGTTGATGTATATAACATATGTAGATATGCACATACATATATGTAACACCCTAAACAAGCACCCTGTAGTAGACATTATATGACTTGGTAAATGGAAATGTGTTTAACTAAAATAAACAATTCCTCACTAGTGTCTTGTATGTAAATAAATGCCTTTCGCATACAAATTTATTTATTTATTGAATTAGTTGCTGCGGATGTTGCTAATCTATGTACATATTGTTTTGAAATCTTTCAATGCCATAGAAAATTTAAAGGCTTAGACACGCCACCTTTTACACAGAAATAATTACATATATTGAAAATGTGTCAAGGATTATTTCTATTGTTTTTATATCTGAACTTATCCTTAGCAACAGAAAATAATTTGAATTAGTGCACCCGATTCAGCGGAAATTCTGCGTGCGAATTAATCTGAATTTTAGTACGTACATACATACATATATGTAGGTACATTTATGTTCTTCTGCAACTTTGTAATACATGCTGATGTTCCACAAATTAAACGGGTATCGCTTTTTTCTATAGACTCGGAGATTTTGTAGAATGCGATTTCTAGCAATACGTTTAGCTGATTTAATTTAGGTTGAAAATTATGCTTACAAAATAAGTAAACTTTAAAGGGAATATAAAACCCTTTGTTGCCAGCATTTTCGAGCAAACCAGAATTTCTCTCTCTTAGGTTGCCATTTAGTCGGGAATTCGGCATTGCAAAGCTCAATGATTTCTTTCGTTAAAGGCAAAAGTGCTTAGATATATTCAGAGCAAAGTGTTACTAAAGTTTGTTTTGAATTTCAATTTCGAAAATTTTCAAAATTTCAATTTCGAAAATTTGAATAAGTTATTCTCGTATAAATCAACTCAAACAATTATTTTGCTCTTAAAAAAGCGTCCTACTCCTTGGACTGAAGAACATGAACTCAAGCTAAAAGCCTATAGACCTGATAAATGGCAAGCAAAAGTATCATTTTTAATTTTCGAAATTGATCGACGCAACTAGTTTTAAAATGGGGCTTATAGCTACTTTTAAACGTCATAAATGCTGGGAAATGCAGAACTATTATCTTGCTTTTTTGTTTGCTAGTTTTTCTAATACATATTTCTTCATCAACTGACATAAACTTATTTCTTTGTTAGTATTTTCGAGATACATCATGATTCTCTCGTAAGCTAAATACATACATATCTACGTTATCCACATATTTAATGGCTGATTTTGTAAATATTCAGATATTGACTATAGCCGAAATGCTCAATTTGGTTAAAATTTGGCATATATGTATGTATAAGAAATAATATGTATTTAGAAAAAAACACCATTAATAAAAATAGTGGTAGAAATTAGCAAAATAGTGATAGAAATGAGTAAAAATAATGATGAAATAATATGAAATTAGTAAAAATCACTGTAGACATTAGTAGTACCATTAGCAAAAATTTCAAAAAATTAGTAAAAAATAGTGGTAGAAATTAGTAGTAGCATTGTACAAAAAGTAGTAGAAATTAGTAAAATAATGGTAGAAATTGGTAAAAAAATAGAGCAATAAATTAATAAAAATAGTGGTAGGATTGAGTAAAAATAGTAGTAGAAAGTAGTTAAAATAGTGATAGCAATTAGTAGTAGCATTAGTGGTAGAAATTAGTAAAATAGCGGTAGAAATTAGTAAAAATAGTGGGAGTAATTAGACAAATAGTGGTTGAAATCGGTAAAAATAGAGCTATGAGTTAAAAAATAGCAGTAAAAATTAGTAAAAATAGAGGTAGAAATTAGTAGGAGCATTATTTCATTATTTCTCGCGCAGTGTCGCAAATAGCTCACCCTGTCGAAGGCAAAACTCACAAAGATCATTAAGCAACATTTAAAAAAGTTATTTTAAAACGCAAACATCTAGAATGTTCTTCATAACAAAATGTCGACTATGTGATTCAACTTCATTAAGTGAATCAACCGATGCAAAGATTTTATTAAAAACTTAATTTGCTGAAAAAATATAAATAATACGGCAGCTTAGCGATTAAGTGATTAGAATACTGACTGTTGTATTCTTTGTCTGCTAGTTATATAAGTTAATGGAAAAGAGATCAGAGACCGAAAATTTAAACTATTTTTAATTATTTTAAATTTTTCAACAAGAAAAGCGTAGTCAAAAATGTCTGTTGAATCCTCGCACAGAATAGATTTTCTCGTGATTTTTATGCCGTTACTTTTTCATATTTTTTTATGGAAAATATAAAAGGCATACTTACTTTGATGATCAGTATTTTTCGCCGAACATATTAAATGTCAAAGCATTCCAAAAATAATCTCATTTTTACTATATGATCACCGAAACTTCTTAAGCTTCATCCGCCGCTTGGCGAAGAGCAAAGATTTACATTAAATACTATGTTGAAAACTGTCAGTCTAGGCAAAATTAATGTATGCAATTTATCATTTTCTGTTTGATAAATTTATTCGTTTAAGCTAGTGCGTAAATTATTATGCATGGACGAAAATATTTGTGTTCGGAAATTTCTATTTATTTGCTCTTTTTCATATTTGAATGACAGCTCCTGAATTTAGGTATTTGCATGTTTGCAGACACATAGATATTTCTTAAACAAAAATGGCATATTTGAAAAAGAGAAAAAAATGAATAAAATAGAAACTAAAATAGTTTATATATTTATAGAGTTAAACAAATAGCTTTTAGATGAAAGATAATGGAGGCTAATATTTTCTTAGCACATATCCGGGTTGACTGATCTTTCGTTTTCGGAAGGTCAATGCTGGAATTAAAATCGCAACGCGATATAAAACAAAATGAAAAAACCAACGATGTTTGCACATTGCCTCGCTGTTCTGAATGAGAATAAGAATAACATATACAATTACAAATTATTCAAGAACGAAATCGATGGTGATTACTAATATAAATATGTACATATATAATTACTGTGAGAAAGGACTCTGGATACGGATGATCTTGTCGATAAATGTAAAAAAAAACATAACGACAACCCTGATAAAATCAGCAACATATTGATATCATTTATACCAACAACATAAATGTATATTACAGCAGGTTAGAAAGAAGGCAAAGCGGAATGAATTGACGCTAAAAAAATATGTACTACTTTTGGAGAAAAAATATTATAACATTTTAAAATAAATAAAATTTGTCTTTAATGCGGAGGTGAAATATTTTTGAACAACATTTCAATTCTTTAAGGGGTTATAAATGTTGAGGTGCGGGAAAATGGGGAAAATTTTGAGTTTTTGTAGAGCCATATTTTCATTAAATACTTGTTATACGTCTTGCGTACTACAATGTCTAATTTGTAAAATCAGTTCAAGGACATAAAAAAATACTAATAATTGTCCAGTCCAGTCCATCAGCTCAACTGCAAGCATAAAACCAAACAAATTTCGTTAATATGGGGACTTGCGGAGTCCTTGAACGATTCATTGAAATGAGACAAATTTTCTCTGCAAACGGGGGCGATTTTCTCAAAAAGGCCACTTTTTGCATCTGATGGAATGTATTGAAAAATTCATAACATTGATATGCAAATTTAAACGAAAAAATGAAATCGTACAAGGACACGGCAAATAAATTACGAACTATTTGAAAAAAAAAAAAAAATTGAAATCGGTTGAAAACTCTTTCGGCAATCCAAGCCCCGCAACGACGTTTTCGGAAAAACATGATTTCGAGGTAATCGCGTTTAAAGTTCCAAATCGTCGTGTCGTGCGCTACGCTTTACGCGCCACTTCGTAAGAGAGCAAGATGCAAAACGCTATAACTTCGCTTTTACTGCTTAAATCTCCATACAAATTTGAGATAACATTCTTAAGAACCTATACTTTAAGATGAAAGAATAGAAAAAAATCGATTTTTTGACCGACTTCAACATATGTATGTATATAAACCCCTTATTTCATCATAATTGAAGTTTTTGACTCTCGTATGAAAGAACTTTAACTTAAAATTAAGGTTAGAAGATTTTATTAGAAGCTACTGAATAGCGACAACTCTTGCAAATTAAAGAAAATGAGGTAAATGCTAAATCAAGAAGACATGGTAAATAATATTCGCCATGCTTTTAGCGAAATAAAATCCGAATATGCAATATTGCCAAACGATATTACATAATTTTGAGACATAACGTTTTGCACAAGAATCGACGAATATTAAGCTTACTTCTTTACAATGCTTCTGTTTATTTTCTTTTTAAGTTAATTTCAATAAAATCCGTACCACAATAAAGATGAGATTTACATTTGACTATAGAGAAATACATAAAAATTATGCATTCACAATAATACAACTTTTAAACCATTAAGAAATGCTCGCATCATCCAAAACAAATATGTAATTATAACATTAAAGAAACACATCTGCCCTGCCTATCAAAATTCAGTCAGGTGTCTTTATAATTGAGGGACTATTTTGCACTCGGAGATTAAGGCGGGCATGCCTAAATCGGCTCAGCTTTTCATCCTAATTATTTTCGTATGCTTTTTTTATATCTCTGTTTCTTCTTATATACATAAATGTCGGACCATTTCATATTTCTGAAAGCTATAAAAATATCTCACTAAATTTTACTATACAGCTCTCAAGGCGGAACTTGTCTTTTGAGAAAATTTACATAGAATATATCAATCAAGTCAACCTTTATTTGGCCACTATAAAAAAAAATGATTGTGGTTAGCTTCAGCTAACTGACAATGGCTGTTTCTCTATATAAATAATTCATACCAGATTAATTTAAAAATAATATATTATGCACTTGGTGCATCTTCTTCCATAGTTGCGTCAGCAACCACAACTATTTATCGACGCGCAGTTAAACAATAATTCAAAGTGGAGACTTGCTGTTTAAACAGTAATTAAGCAAAACATGTACTGCAGTTGATGTTGATTATATAACATAAAACATAAAGTTCATTTTGTACTATTGTCTCGTTAAAGACAATAACAAGATTCTTTGAAAAACAGAGACACGCATGAGACGATAGTCGAAGACACGGTAATGTGATTTTTGCGGAAAATTTTCGAAAACATTATGTAAATTTCTAATTTTTGCTGCTCAGTTATTTACACTTTACAATATAAAATGTTACATCAATTATATCAAATTTTTTCCGCATTAAGTTTTAATTATATTTTATAGTGCAATAAAACTCAGTTAATAGTAGTCTACTCTTGAATTCCGTAATATAATATATTGAACAATTGCAAATTTTTGAAAATTGTCTATACGGCGCACAGTGGTATAACTTCGTAAATTTGTTTGGCAAAAAAGAGGGATAATCCAAGGAGAGTGAAATTTTGTTTGTGTACGGTTAGTTTAAAGTAGTTAAGAAAAATTCCAACTCTCTCTGGCAAACTCTTGTTTTTTTAAAGGCGATTTAGATTCGCACATATCTTTTGAACTTATTACATAAGAAATTGAAATTGTTAATAAAAGTTATGTTGTAATAAAAATAAAAAAATCAAAGGACGTTGTCAGATACGAGTTTTATTTTGTAAACCAAAAAATTATTTTCTGAACAAAAAATAAAACTCACGAAATAACAATTGAACTTGATTTTTTGAAATAAAAACAAAAATATACGAATCAATGTCGCTGGAGATAGTCCTTGCTACAAGAAGCATGTTGCCTTACTCCTTACATACGTCGAATTTCTCTTTCCGCATAGTTTTTTTAGTTGAAATTTGGACAATACCAACCCTCGTATATATATATATATTTTGCGCCTAATAATGAAAACACAGTCAAATATTAAGGAAAATAGTTTTATTGTTTTTCAAAATATTCTCCATCCAAGTCAATACACTTTTGCATTCGCTTGAACCAATTTTCAAAGCACTTTTGCCACTCAGAAGAGGATACCTCTAAAACGAGCTGTTTGAAGGCTTCGACAGCTCCTTCAGGCGTTGAAAAACGTTGACTTCGCATTTTTTTTTTTAATGTTCGGGAATAAAAAGAAATCATTAGGTGGCAAATCAGGGCTGTAAGGCGGATGGCCCATCAATTCGACCTTTTGAGTCCTCAAAAAGTCTCTTGTGTGAATCGATACGTGAGAGTTCGCATTGTCTTGGTGAAGAATGATTTGTCTTCGGCGGTTGGTTTTCCTTAATTCTCCAAAAACTTTTGGCAAACAAATGGTTGTATACCACTCCGAATTGACCGTTTTAAGTTTATCTAGTGGAACAGTTGCGACATGACCAGATTTTCCGAAAAAACAGGCGACCACTTGCTTTGACGTGCTTCTTGCGCGAACAACTTTTGTTGGATTAGGCTCGTCTTGGAACACCCATACAGTCGATTGCTGCTTTGTTTCCGGCTCATATGCATAGATCCAAGATTCGTCACCTGTTACGATGTCATAGACGTGCTTTGATCCACCGCGGCTAAATTTCTTCAACATTTCTTTACACCAATCGACACGAGTCCTTTTTTGGGCAATTATCAAATTATGCGGTATCCAACGAGAACAAATCTTCATTACGACCAATATTGAATGTATGCTGGTCCCACTAATGGCCAAGGATGCCTCTATCTTGCGATATTTCACATGACGATCTTGTATTATCAATTGACGCACAGCATCGACTGTTTCTGGCACAACCACCGTTTTTAGACGACCTTCACGAAATTCGTCCTGCAAAGATTGGCGGCCACATAGGAACTCGTTGTACCATCGTTTCACAGTGGCTAAGTGTGGTGATTCAACACCATGAGCAGAATTAAGTTGATTGATGCACTCCAGTCTCGATAATCCACGTCGAAAATCGTAGTAAATCATCGCACGAAAATGTCGCACGGGTTAATTCCATTTTTAGGCAATATGAATTTTTAAACTCACTATAAATAAACACAAATTAAACTCGTAAGTGAAAACGTTATATGCAAGTTTATGCCAAAAAATACAAAGCTTTACGATAAAAATATCTAATTACAGCTAACCACATGTATGTAGTGTTGCGAAGGCGCAAAATATAAAAGGCAACCCTCGTTATCATAATTTTCGGTCTCAGAAAAAAAGCTAAAAAAAAAAACTTAAAATTTTAGTAGTAGCATGCATGCATGTAAAACTTAATTTTTTTTCGCTAGCCAATCCCTTAATAATTTTGCTCAATTTTTTCCGCAACAATATATTATTTTTGGAGGAATAACTTGTAAACTTTTATTAGATATTTCTCTTCATAGCTACATACGTCTTTTGTTTTAGAAATTCGGTGGTCTATAAATGTATTATTTGCCACCACAACACCACGGTGCGGTGTCGGCACCCATAAGTGTGGCCAGAGTAGTAGACTGGCTAGTAGTACTCGTAGTAGTACAACCGCAGACCAAACCGAGCACACATTACATTTCAATCAACAAAGGCAGTGCTGAATATTTTTCATTACATATTTAAAAATATCTAGTTCACAAAATCACTGCATTTATATATCATTCAAATTATTGCCCGTAACGATGGAAAAATGTGCGCATTCTCCTATTTATGTTTGCATGTATGTGCTTTATATTTATATGTGTGCTTATTTTGACATCTTCCATAGTTTACACACATTAAGCTATTATTTATGTGAATTTGTACGGAAGTGTCTTGAAAACACATGTATGATTTAATGTCCGACATTATAGTGTAAATATTAATCCCTCAGCACTATTGCATTCAAACAACAATTTCTTTTATTTTTGTTGTAGACTGATATGTTTACATAAGTATGTTATGTGTGCCCATTTATATATAAATACACAATAATTATATACTATTTAAATGTATCGCATATTTTACTGGAAGCGCTGGCCACAAAATCATGTCTATGATTATCCAATAAGCATTTTTCCTAATCATTTTAGTAGACGCGGTGACGCCAAAGCGCTTAAGACCTAAACTTCTTGAATAAATAAATTTACTTTTGGAAAAAAAAAAACAAAAAAAAAACCTTTATGTTCTCATCGCATATAATCTCGCTTTATTTGTCGCATTTGACAACAAAATAGAAGAACCTTGAAATTATTTTCGGCTGCTTAAACTGCTCGATGAGTTTTTGTTTCGATATTTTAAAATTAGTTGTAGTGTGTATTGTGCAAGTGCATTACAACATTATTTGTGCCCAGTCGCATGTGCGTCATTTTCAGTTGCTACTTAAAATGCGTTCACTCAAGTGTTTTATGAAAATATTACTATATAAATGAAATAGTATTGGGAAAAAAGAAGAAACGCTAATAAAATAAGTTTAAATATAACTTTATATGTTTACTATTTCTCTTTGTCAATTAAATATTTTTAATGCAACTCAAATGCTAGACACACATTGTCATCAACAACCGCCAGTCCAAAGTTTTAATCAATCCAGAAAACAGTTATGCGAGTGATTACATTTTTAGTTTTGGTAGCATTGCATTTGACTCTTAGTGGTATAAGCAGCTAGGCAAGTTTAGGAGATGGGGGGGACGGCTCAGTGCATATGCTCAGAAGACCGGCATGGTGATCTTTATTAAGAGTATATTTAATTCTGCCATAAGTTCGGTTACAAGCTCAGGCCGTTATAAAAATGAAACTATAATACATTTTTTAATTAAAATTTTATTCAAAATGGTCACCATTTGCTACCACACAAGCCCTCAAATGATTCAGGCATTGATCGATAGCACCACGCACAGTTGCTATTGGTATTGACGACGCTGCTCGAAGCAAAGATTTTTTGAGACTCTTCAAATTTCTGTGGTGTATTCGATAGGCCATGTTTTCCAACTCTGAGCACAAACTGTAGTACAATGGTTTCAAATAAGGACTGCCAGTTGGTCAATCATCTACAGCTATGAAACCAGGAATATTGCTTTTAAGCCACTGCTTTGTGGTTTTTGCCTTGTTTGCCGGAGTAGAATGTTGCTGGAAGATCCAGTACTCTCTTTATCGAGGATAATATTGCTTAAATACTTTACCACGACTTCTAAAACATCCCGCTGGTACATTTTGGGCCAGGTTTAACCCCTTTTTCACAGAAGTGAAGGTGGTAGGTCTTTACAGGAGACCCCCCACTAAATTATTTTTTTGCGTCTTTAGAAGTTTTTGCGTAGATTTTGTGCTCGTCTCGAATAAGTTTTGAATGTCAAAAATCGGGTATCCATTTCCCTTGACATAACTTTATCTGTTCTAAGGGCACTGTTTTCTGGGAATGTGCCTTCGTTGTCTGCATTGTAAATTTTATAACAGAATTTATGGCAAGACTAAGTACAGTTCAGCCACATTAAGCAAAGCGTAGAGCAGAATAGGCCTCAGTGGGATTCTTTGCATGCAAAAAGATGCCGGGCACCGCTGAGTTCAGAGAACGAAAGCAAACCGAACGTATCACTCACTACCCATTCCCACAAGTACGAAAAGTTTGTGCTCTTTTTATCATACTGCTCCCGAATATTAACAATATACGAAACTTTTCAATAGCAGGTGAGTACAGACCTAACAAATTGTGTGTTCTTTTGCACAGTTGCGTAATTTCCTTTGTGTTTCCTTTGCTTCCCTATTGCTCTTTGAGTAAAGTTACTGTTCACAAATTCGCAATGTTTTGGAGCGATTTGAATCGATTGTGTTGCGTTACCTTACATGAGCGAAACTGAACGATTTCCAAACGTTTGCTATTGATTATTTGCGTCCTTAGATTGAATTACCTTTTCAAAATAGTCTTTTCTAGTGGCAACACAAAATACCTACTCGGTCTATGTGCGGTCGCTTGCTGGAACAGCCAGCTTAACCGAATCTAATATATTGTTAGGAAATATTGAAAATAAATCGTTTTCGTGTTAAACTGAATTAAATGTTACTCATACGCACCTACAAAATACAAGTCGATCAGGGTCGCCTAAAACGTATTCGATCAATCTACAATTTCGCATATGACTGGGCAGGCAGTGAATATTGATGGTATCTATCAGACAAATATCAGTACAGTTAGATGATCAAATTATCTTTATATATTTACATTCACTCCTTCGTAGTATATACATATAAAACTTTTCTTTATATCCAGCAGAATCGAGGCGCTTCAGTATGCTCTCCAAATTGAGATAACGAGATTATGATTTTATATGCGATTTTGATTTTATATGTTTTTATGCATATCTTATATCTCGGTTGCAGCGCCACCTGTCGATTCTATTTTTGAATAAAATATTAATTAAATATTTCGAATTGAAATGAAATCGGGCGGTTAATATGGCTTTTACAAATATCGCGACTACAGTGGCATCCATGGCTCCAAATTTCAAATAATATAGTAACCTTTATGTGGCTAATATAATTTCAGAATTTGAATCAAATGGGGATAAGCCCCATTTTTTAGAGCTATCTCGGTTCCAGCGAAATTTTCATTGCTATTTTAGCAAAGGAATGCATCGTAAAGCGATAAATTGAAATTAATGTGAATTTTACTAATCCTAAATTTTTTATAGCCATAATCAAATTCTAGTATTTGCAAAACATAATTTTTAATTTGTTATTTTAGATCATGGAAATATTCGGTTTGTTTTCGGCCAAAATTGGTCGACGTTCGGTTCTGTTCGGTTCATCGCTAAAAACTAATGTTTGGTCGCTCTGTATGTGTGTTGCCTTTTGTTGTTGCTCTCGTGAAATTTGTTTTTATCGATGATGAAATTTATGAAAAAATTGTTTTCTTTTTCGGCAATATTTGGTGTAAAATCTTTTTTTGCTTTGAAACAAAAACGATAGTTTAGATTGAGTATAACTCTGGGTAACTAATTTGACCTCTGAGCTCAACACATAAACTATTCAAAACTGGAATAATGCAAACCCATTGAGGTGGTT
This sequence comes from Anomoia purmunda, assembly GCA_951828415.1. Classification (NCBI taxonomy): domain Eukaryota; kingdom Metazoa; phylum Arthropoda; class Insecta; order Diptera; family Tephritidae; genus Anomoia; species Anomoia purmunda. The sequence continues at coordinate 23,844,075 of OX639996.1, read as the reverse complement.
TTCAGGATAAAAAAGTGCTCTCAATACAAACTTCAATTACGGGGATGCACTATTATCGAACCAGTCTAATCTATACGCATCATGAAGTGATTATCTCAAATTTCCTTAGCCAGATTCCATTTAGCTTGCGTCATTGATAAATACTATATTTATTTCTACTAGTAAAAATACTTTACATACATATGTACATACACTCATTTTCACTCTTATCCAACTTATTATAAATGCTCATAATCCGTTTGGCAATGAGTTGATATGTAACATGAGGCCATGAAGTGCGTAAGGATATTATCGCTTCGGCGAATAATACATTCTTGGAAAACCCAGCAACTATTTATGTAGTAATGATAATGTGCTTGTGGTTGCGATCAAAAAAACAATGTGTGAGAATAAGTAATAAATATTTCATAGCACCCACGTTGGTAAATTTATTATCATGGCAGTACCAGTAGTACCAGCAACCACAGAAGGCTATAGAAATCGTAAATAATCTCATTAAATAGTAGCAAATGGCTAAATTCATTCATAAATATAATGGGAAAAGATAGGAAGCTGAAAATGGCTATTACCGTATATTTAGTTACGCATTATTTAGCACGTATGTAGATATGTTTCTAAATACATACATTCATACAAAAAGTATACAGTTCTTTATCTACCATACTTGACTATAAAAACATATTGTCCGTTTGTTTAATGACTCGTTCGAATTTGCGTTGTACATATTGATATATTACGGTAATAATAAATCTAATCACTTAAGTGTACCCGTGTATTCATACAAATCAATCTCAGCATGAGCTTCCATTAGCGCGAATCAGTTGGAAAGGTTGCTTGAATAAATGCACTACATACATATATTACTGTTTCGTTTACTTTAGAAAATAGCACATATTAATTTTAAACCTAATCGCAATAATAGCCAACGTAACGCAAATAAATAAATTTGCATACATCTAAATTTTTCCACATAAGTAATTAAGCCATATAAGTGGCGAAATAAGTAGGAAGAGCTGTAGTGCGATTCACTAACTTATTTTAACGATATTCGTTATGGTTAACTCATCTTAACGAAAATTTTAACGTTGCTGCTATTCAGCAGCCATTTTTGAACGATTTTCGCATTTGCCGAATCGGCTGTTGATGTTAGCAAGTCGATTACCGAAAACTAAACGACAACAAATTTGATGTGGTTAACTCAATCGAGAAAAGAAAAATCCGTGATTTCAACTAAAATAAAAGATAAATTTAAGATTCGGTGATTTGTTTTCTTGTAATTAAAAAAGGATCATTAAATAATATCGTTTGAATATTTGGCATATGATTTACAACGAGGTGACGGAGCGCTTCAACAGTGGATCGACGTTTACTGCAGGATGTGGACAATACCTTTCATTTGAATGCAATAGAATTTCAGAGGCTGTACGAGTATCGGTTAACTCCAGACTTCGCTGTAGACCAGAAATTAGGATGGAAGTGGAGCGTCAAGCTGCTAAAGAAATGTTTGCTTAAGTGTCATCACCTTTTTTTGGGAGGCACTATCGGGACCGTCGATTGTACTCATGTATCAACTTTAGCGGCAAAGAATCATGAGGAGGCTTATGTCAACCACCTCTGCCTACCATTCAATTAATGTGCAAATGGTAAAAGAAAACGTATATCAAAAATTCAAGTATAAAAACAGATATATAAAAAAACATTCAAAAATTTTAAGTATGAAATCTAAATACCTTGGAACACGACACGATTTATAATAGAGCGATGTTTGAAAACGAAAACTATATATTATATTCGGCAACACGCATTAATTTTTTTGTTTTATTCCTTTTTGCGTTTTTCGCCCATTTAGTTTGACCAAGATGGCACTTTTTGGTACTTTGAATAAATGTAACGAGACAGCTGTTAAGTGTCGTTAAGAAAAAGTTAGTGAGTCGCACAATCGCTAGTTCAATCGACAAATATTGTCGACAAAAATTGCGATTGTCGGATCGTTTAAAGTTAGTGAATCGCACTACTGGTATTGTGGAAAAGCTCTTTTGTTCATATTTTTTATATTAGTATTTTTTATCAATAAGCTTGAAAAAATCATTGCTAGCAGATTATTTCTGAATTTAAAACTTCAAAATCGGGATTTTTAATTGCCATTTTTCGAATAATTCCAAAATCGGGTAGAAAAAGTAAATGAAACAGAAATGCTTTAGCATTAGTAGTATACTTAATATATACATAGCTATACCTTATTTTGATTACGCAGTAGAACTAGGGAACCTCGTTTGCGCAATGGGGGTGTATTTCTTTAAGAGTACGGCATTATTCCGTTTTACTCCACATTCTTCTAAATATTTATAAGCATGAAGTATGATAGCAGACACGGCTGTGCCTTACCGCGGCGAAGTGGCAGATATCATCATTAGCAAACAAAAATTCGAAAGAAAGTAGAATGAATAACTTCAAATATTTCAGTGAGAAACGTGTTTAATAAATAAATCAGCAAAATACTTACAAAAAAATTGACTTTTTGCCACCATTTGTGGTACCTCGGAAGGCGTCATCTTCTATATTAAGTACACCGTGTATATGCATGATATTTTCTTAACTGGCTTTTTATATTGCTTCTCCTCCGAGGGCGAGTAATGGAAAACTCTGCGTCGCCTCGCAAACACACAATGAGAAAGTCTTCTTTGAAAATTCTACATTTCTCTTAACTGAGCAATGGGTAATTTTGGAAAATCTTTCCACAAAACCCCCAAATGAGTAATAAGAGTATTTTTGTTAAAAGTTTAACTTTCCTCCTTCCATCTTAAACTATTTTCCCATTATAAATTTTTTTGTCCATCACAAATGTTTTGCTTCCTGCAGTCAACATGTTGTGCTGAGCCTCAACAGCTGATCAAAGAGAGTGACGCCATTCATATTCCAATGCAACGCCGTCTTGTTCGGTAACAGCTGCTAACTAAATTGTTAAGTTTTTTTGTTACTGGTGTGATAAATTACCCAAAATATTTTAAAACAATTCTACATTCACTAATTATATGTTAATTATGATATTTACTCTACAATTATAAACTATTTGGTTAATTATATTGTTGAATAATTTTTTGACCACGATGAAAACTTATGTAGTGTTGAATTTAGAATCCTTCCGTCGCAACTAACTCATTTTTATTTGTTTTCCTCTTGGCTAATATTTTCTGAATGTGTGCATATCCAGTAAATAAGAAAACGATGGATTTGCAAAAGTGATCTAACATTTTTTTATGATCTACCAAGGTTTCAATTCTCCGGCCTAAGTTGTTCTTAAAGAAGTGGATAAATAGCTAAAATATATGGCTGAGCGAAAATAATGGCATATGAGCATATAAAGTAAAATTTTACAAAATATATTTTCGTAGAATATTTGAACCCATTAGCTCTTACTTAGAGTGACGTAGTGACCCTTATAAAATCAAAATGTTTTCTAAAATAGTTGTGGGATTGAAGTCGAATTCAGCATAAAATTAAATAACAAAGAGTTCCATGTTTTGTAAGTTAAAAAAGTTTTCACATTTCAATGCGACATATTTATTTTTTGTTTCACTTTCTGTGGACATTTATGTCATTTGTACAACAGTTTTGCCTTAGAAGATGTCTACTGAACTTTTCTGAGGAGTCATTTTCTAGCGCATTTTAATCCTCTAACCATTAAAACCTTAGTTTTAAGTGGGATCACTTAACATAACTTAAATGTATACTGTGAAATTTTATTGTATTTATTTAACTTTCATTTCGCTCTGATTTACATATGTAAAGTTGAACTATATTTTCTACTTTTTCGAGAATCGCTTTGGCCAGGACATGAAATCTTTAGTAGGTCATAAAAACAAATTTAAGCTAATTTTTTGCAAATCTATCGATTTTTTTATTACTGTACAGGTATTTGTTAAAATAATATTCAGATTAATTTCAAGTTGAAATTTGAGTCTATGAGAAAGATATTTGTATTTCAATGTTCTCACCGCTCTCAATTTGAATGAAATAAAGATCAACGAATCTGGCGTTGCCACATCTGACCAATTTGTAAATATAAAATAAAAATAATATAATAAGAACATTAAAAAAAATATCAGCTTGCTCGATCAACGTAAATGTATTTGCTATTATTGATGCATAGCAAAGAAAAAAGGGTTTAAATGACAAAAATCCAAATTTTTTTTTAATTTATTGAAATTACTGAAATGGTGTGACATTACACTATATTGTGAATCCCGTTATTGTACTTTTATAAATAAACTACAATACAAATCGTTTTAACACTTGCAATTAGAAACGATATTCAACAAAAAATCTTAAAAAGAGCAAAGTGGTGCAAAACAAATCGACTTCTATACTAAAGTGCGAAATATGCAAACCTCACATAGTGTGAATCAAAATATATACGCACGAAACATGTGTACTCGTATCACGTATGTGATTATTTCATTATCATAATTGCGATGATTTGCAGATATTTGAAATATTTCGAAAAGAACAAGTAAGATGTTGTTTTCCAGAAGTACACTAAAAAACAAACAAAAATAAAAACATTTTGCACATACAAAACAATCAAAAATACGCCGCAAAAAATATACAAAAGAGACCAAGCAACGCATAAAAAAGTGAATAAAACAATGCCCATGAATTTTTCAAATATTTTATGTTTAGTTTGTATATATGTGTGTATGTAAATACGTGAGTGTGTGTGCGAATGCCACTTGCGAAATTTCAGCCAAATTTGCGGCCTTCAATCGCTAACGCGGGTTATCTCATAACAGGTGTCGCATTTTGGCTAAAACATTGCATGACAAACTCAAACTGTCGGTTCATGACAAATTGCCAATCAAATAAACGTAAACAGTAATTAATACTGAAAATAGCAAGACCTCGCGTCGCAAGGAAACGCTTGGCGAGGACAAAACAAACATTTGCGCGAACATTGAGCTAAGAGGCGTGAAAAGTTGAGCAACAACTTGAAGAGTCCCAGGAAAAGTTTTTTGCATCGAACTGGCGATTCTTACTGAACAGGAAATGATGAAGCAGGACACGAATAGTAGCAAACCGATACCTATAGGAGGCGCAAGCGAGTTGGCTGAAACTTCAGGCACGTCGTCCTTAAAGCGCGGACTATGGCGAAATCGTAGTGCTTCGGAGGCGCCAGATTTAGCGCGAAGCCCCATCATTAAAGCATTTGATTTTCTGCCTTGGGGTCGCAACAAAAAAAGCGCCGATAAAACACAAACACAACCGCAGCAACAGCAACATAAGCAAAAACAGCAAGAACAACATCAGCCGTCTGTTGGGAAGCAAGCAAATAATAGTGGAAATTCTAACACCAATTCAAAAACAAATGGTTCCACAAAACATGCAACGAATAAGGATGCAAGCATACACTACCATCGAAATATTTTTCGCAGCGGTGGGGGGCTAATACGTGACATACTCGGCGGCGATAAGTTGAATAAAGAAAAAAACAGCAATAGTCGACAAGAATTGCCGCTGAAAAAGCCCAACCAGCGTGGTAAACCGAATCAAGTGGTAGCGCGAAATAAAAGCTTGGACATAAACGAACTCATCAATACTGTCGAGAATGAGTTAACCGCAGAGAAACAGAAAAATGGACGCAGTCATTTCTTGGATGACACATTCATTGAAAATATAATGCGAGCTAAGGAAGCCTATAGGGAGGCTAACGGCGATATGTTAAATGAAGAAAATCAGGGAGACTACAGAATTCCGGATGCTAAAGATGAAGGAGAAGACGATCACCACCACCCTGTGCCGCAGCAAAGGCAGCACCATGCCAGCGATGAGCAGCTACCTTCGAGCAGCGGCAGTGCTGCGCCAACACGACACATTCTCTTCAACGACGAAGACATTGTGTATCTGATAAAGAAAGAGCTTCCGGTTAAATGCGAAATGAGCAAAACCAAACGCAAAGTATCCGTTAATCATTCGGTAGGGAATGAAAAGGAACAACAGCAGTATCAGCAATACGCCAATCAACATTCTCAGCAACCGCAACAGAGAGAGCGTGAACACGACCGTGAGCATGGCAGAGATCGTCATGAACGCAGCGAAAGTGTGCTGCGGGGACGTTTGAAGTTCAAGAAATTGACACCAGATGGCACACCATTACCCGGGCGTAGATCAAATTCGGCTCAAATGCTTAGTAATCAACATTATCCGAATCACAATGGAACGGAGTATGAAAATCAGAATTCACGCAATTATCAGCCATCAAGGTCTGTCATTGATAATTATAGTATTAGTCCTGGTGAGAAGCAAAGTATCCTACAGCGACAAAACACTTCACCTGCGCTGATTAGTTTGGCTGGCGAAAGCGGCAACGGAAGCGGCAACGGAAATACTAATAAAGGTGTAAATGGGTACGACGATGCGCTGCGCTACAGTCCAGATAACCGACGGCGACACCATCAACTTTTCCAACGTAGTGAGCAGCGTGTACAGCTACAGCGCAGGAAATCGTTCACGGACTATGATAACACGAAATTGGGCAATGGCAGTTCCAGTGGCAGCATGACTAGTGGCGGTGGCAGTGCTATTGTACCCGGCACTGATCAACCACGAGCAGAGAAGCCACGTAAGAAGCTCTCCTTCCGCGAACCGGTAGCCGACAAACCTCGCATACGACGACGCAGCTCACCACTGCAGCATCCGGCCAATGCTGGCGCTACCGACAGCGGGGCGTATAATGACCACGAAGTGGGGAATACAGTTAGCTTCACCGCAAATGAGTCGTTAAGCAATCGGCTTGGCGTTGAGGATGGTGTAATTGCAAATACGAATACGAACAAAGTGAGCTGCGATAATTTGAGTGTCGGCGGCAATAGTGCAGCTTTAATGGCATTACCTGATAACCGCAATTACGCTTCGCAAATGAGAAATGCGGCATTAGACGCAACAGGATGCTGTTATGCTGTTGATAGTGCAAATTTAACAATGGATTTTGAGGTGAGGTTCATGATACTAGTAATATGTGTAATTGCATTTAATTCGCTATGAGATGTATAGGTAACTGGTCATATTTCGCAGACACTACAAGCTCTCTCTTTGTATTAATATATTAAGATATATGAGACTAGCGGATTTCTTAATTTAGTTTTTTTATATTTAAAACATATATTTGGCATTCAAAAGTAAGCCGCAGCGACCTTATCTTTATTTTATATTAATTTTGTTAATTTTCTTACTGTTTACTTGCAGTCACAGGCGATGCGAATTGTACGCACCGTCGGCCAGGCTTTTGAAGTATGTCACAAGTTTAATCTTCATAAGAATTCCTTGGATCATAACGACGAACGCTCGGATGTCTCATCGGAGTTGTTAGATGTGGAACGCACTTCTGAACAACAGCTAACCGACGAAGAGCTGGACAAGAAAGGTAAGTAAAGAAATTTAAAATATTTACATATGTATTTATACTAAGTAGTAACGCCCTGTGGTTCAATCCGTGAAATTACTATTTTTAAAACAATGTGAATTAAATATGTGCAGGTAAATTTAACCTTAATTTGCATTTAGATTCACTCTCAGCTCACTTTCAGTGTATTTCTTTTTGTTTTTTTGTAAGACCCGTTTCTTTGTAACCGAGTTGCAAAAGAAAACTTGGAAGGAGATCGAATTGCATGTAAAGCAAAAACCCTAACTCGGAAAAACATGCGACTTGAGCCAACTCGGTAAAATGATATCCCACCTGAGATGTAGTCTTGGGAATTGAAAAAAAACTACCCTGTTGTGAATGGCACCTAAGAAAATACATGGGAAATTTCATTTTAACACTTAACCTGTCTTTATTTGCATAGTATTTTTAAATATTAAATACACCAACCTAAAATTTGATAGCGCACCTCTTTTCCATTCTTAAATAGCACTCAAGAAATTTCATGTTTCACGAAGGATGTTAACAGGGATGCTTTTGCAACTAAAGGATATTTTTTCCAAGCTGGAGCGGTCTTTCGTAAGTCGGTTACAATAAAATGGGCCCATTATTATTTTTTCCAACAAAAACGTGTCTGATATAGATATAGACATACATATACCAAAATGTTGAAAAAAGAGAAATGAATTAAACACTGTATATGTGATAATATAGTAACTGTAAAATAAATTGCTCAAATTTGACATAAGGGATTAAATTTTTTTTAGAAAATGTTCGAGGCACCCCTCACTTTAGAGCAAATTAAAATCAAAATAATTGCTATTTCAGTAATTAGAAGAGCTAATTTGCTTAAATTGTGTACCCAGAATTAGGTTGGCAAGAGAAACATGCGAGCTAGAAAGACTTGTGGAAAATGGGTATGTCCCCATTTTAGAACAAATAGGTATATCTCCGAAGCTAGTTTATCAAACCAAATTTCGTACACACTACAGATTTTCACTTAGTAGGTAAATTTTTCGAAAATTATAGAATTTGTGGGGACCCCATGCAGACTTCTAATAAACAGCAATTTACAAAAATTAAAAAACGCCATATTCCAGTAATTGTGAAAAGGTAATTTGGTCAAATTTTATACCTTGGGGACTCAACCAAATAAGCAAATATGTTTATCTCCGAAACCACTTCACTTCACCAGTTGGTACATGCTTTGCGTTTAACTTAGTAAGCACTTTTATCAGACTATTAGCATCAAAAATGAATGTAGTGTTTCAAAGAGATGCACAATATGTGGTATATATGTAGATCCTATATATTAGGCAATATATTAGTTGTTGGGAAAAAAGGCGGACTTACGCCGCAATATAAGATGAAAATACTATTCACCGTATTCCAAGCTATTTAGCGTAGATATATGACATTCGATTTTTCCTTTAGATCAAGGCATAAAGCATTATGTAAGGTCAAAAGCACTGGCCAATATTTAAAAAAGAATATGTCTTAATTGGTGCATTAAAGCAGGCCGGGTATGCTAGTAGAACATAATTTTTATACCTTAAATGACGTTTATTGATATAAATAAAAACAAACAAAAAAAATTGTATGAGTTCGGAACTTTCTCCAATTTTTTTTTATTTCCATCCTAATTAAATAATTTGTACCAAATTTGAAAGAATTCGCGACATGCTTTAGTAAAATATTGAATATATGAAATTATTGTAAACTACCGTTGTATGAGAGGTGAGCGTTGTTTTAGTCAGATTTCGGTAATTCTTGAAATCGTACTTTCTGAATAGAAATGCAAAGTGTACGTAATGTGGTAGAATTTGACAAAGAAGTTGCGAAGTCATAAAAAACCAAATATATGTATGTAAATTTTGTTCTAATAATGTTAGCATTTCATAGTATCAGCCAAAAATGATCCAAAAGAATTACAAAATTACCATCGAATGAGATTGCAAAAGATTAAAATAATTCTTGGGTTCACTGCTAAATCTGGTCACAAAAGCAAAAACACCACTTGTACTACTTTGTACTACGAGTATGAACAACATGCGTCTCAAATTTTGCAGATTAAATGTTTTCAGTGTTATTATAAAAAAAAAACATATTGTTTTTCCCTTAGTCCTTCACGCCGTAAGCCTGAGATATATGTACACTGCGCCAAATCTACATCACAGCGAAACGCCAGTAGCAAGATGCGATCGCAACAAAAAATTGGGTGGAAAAATTAAGAACCGGCATTGAAAACAACATGTTTCTGAACTTCAGCCAGCTAACAAAAAACATTCTCCCTCCCTTTCACCCTTACGTGCTGCGCACAGCTGATGGCATCCGTGGTGCTGGTAGTTTGACGTCATCAGCAAACAAAAAAAAATCCATTTTTCATTGTCGGAAGTGAAAGCAGCTAAATGGAAATAGCAGATGTCGTACAATATATTCGGACACAAAACTAAAAAACTATTCTAACTGAAAATGTAAACAGTAGAAAGAATTAAAATAGCGCAGAAAGATTGTGCAAGAAATGTGGACTTGTTTTTGTTTTTTTTTTTTAATATAATAAAAAATACATATAATAAGAATTGAATACCACTTTCGGCGGACACCTTGAGTGCTAAAGCGAAGAAATTATGGTGAAAACATCACAACCATAACGTCATTGCACATCAGCGCGCTTCTTCAGACAAAATACTTAACTCCATCATCGACACTTAATACCACATGAGCTCACAAATCTTCAACTCGCACCCAGCGTTGCGCCACTGCGCTTATTTATAGCAACCCAGATGACAGATGAGCAGCAGTAGAGCGCACAGTATGCGATGCGATTCACCCACATAAATTCACTTTTGGCATAAGTAATGGATTGATAAATAACAAAGTTTCGAATTTTAAAAAATCTATCGCATTTTTTTTTGGCAATTCTCCACGCAATTTATTGTGTTGGTTATTCTGCCTTTTGGCGACGGGCGACTGATTGTATGTAGATACCTGAAGTCATATTTTTGTTACTGAAATCTGAGCAAAATAAATGTGCATATACATATGTATGTATGTGATGATAGAATGAAATAAATTTTAGGATAAGCATAATTAAATTCTGTCAAAACCAAAAAGTGTATTTATGTATATAAAAAAAAGTTTTGCAAATTCCGATCAAAGCTAAGAAAAGTTTTCAAGGTGCAGATTTTAAACGCAACGGAAGAATGGTAATGGAAGTGATGCGCATAGACAGTCTTCATTAACTTGGAGCATGGGCAACAATAATTCTTATACCGAATTAACAATTTAAAAACGCTGCCCGAAATTTGAAATTTAACGAGAAAGTAGTTTCATAACAGTTATGAGGTGAGCATATTCGTGCTCAGTAAGAGTTATTTGCCAACATTTATTTTTTACTTTACCCGATAACTATTACGCGCGAGAAGTACTAAGAGTTATTTTTCAATGACTACACTGCGGAACAAAATTTTGCGGTCGGAGATTTTTAAGTCGTTTTTGGGTAATTTGGGGGCGCTGATTACGAAAATAATATTAGTTTTGTCGAATTGGCTCTAGTTTTTCAGATAAATACTTTTAAATATTTCACAAAAAAACCTAATTTAAAATACTAACATGGATTTAAGTTATATTTTTATTGCGCGTCTGTATAAAAATAATACAAAAATTAAAAAAATATATTCTTTTCATTAAGTAATTTAAAAAAAAAATTACAAAAAACTTTTTTGTAAGACCTCCTACTATGATGTCAATCCCATATTAAGTTCCAGCAGTAGTCTACCATCATGTGGTCGTCCCATCGACCTTGTTATCTTTCTTCCATTATTTTTATGTCCTGGTGGAACCGTTCACCTTGTACCTCACTGTAATCGCCTAGGTTGTCCGGGAATTTATCCAAATGACTATGTAAATAATGTAATTTAATGCTCAGTTGAGCTCCTGGTTTGCGAAAATTGAGAAGCATATCAGCAACTAGTTTTGTATAGTCTGGTGATTTATACTTTCCCAAAAAATTTTTGACTACATTAACAAAGCTTAGCCAGGCTTCAGATTCAATTTGTGACATATGGTTTAAGAATTTAGTGTCTTTTAGAAGGGTACGAATTTGACGACCATCGAAGACTCCTGCTTTTAATTTTTCCATACTAAGGACTGGAAATTTTTTGCACACATATTCGAAACAGTCACCTGTCTTATTAAGGGCTTTGATGAACTGTTTCATTAGCCCAAGCTTGATGTGAAGTGGTGGAAGAATGATTTTTTCTCGGCTTATCAGTTGGTCATGAACCACATTTGCCATTCGTACCTCCATATTTTCTCTCACCGGCCAGTCCTTTCTAATCCCACGACTTGCACGACTGTCCCATAAACATATAAAACGGGGGTATTTAGTAAACCCACTTTGTTGGCCCAATAAAAAATTCATAAAAAATTGTCTAAGGACAAAATAAATTTGGATTGCTAGTACAATAACTCAATTAATATGATATTTTATATTTATGAATATCATTCTCATTTAAGGGGATTGAACCCACGTTTTTGCTGGTTTAAATTTAGTGCGAATTATAAATATATGACAATGATTTATTGACAATTTTTGAAATTTTGTTTATTTCTCATTAAATTTTAGTTAATTTTTTATAAAAAAAGATATTTTATTCTACAGCATAAATCACACAGTTTCAAATATCAAACTTTATGCAAATTTTAATAAAACTCAAAAAAAAAGTGAGTATTTAGTAGAATAATTTTATTTATGCAGTTTTGCAGCCCGTATAACGAATGCTCAGAATTTTTTAATATTAGAAAATTTACAACACTGTAGAAAAAAAGGTATGAAAACTAACGCAATATTTGAGCCACTTTATTTTATTTTATATTATTCTGATGAATATTTGTGTTTTATAAAAAGTTCATTAAAATTTAATAAGAAACAAATAAAGAGTCGCAACTACTTATAGTAAATATGTGTCTGGTGTATAGTTATGATATGAGGCGCTCTATAAAATTAGCAAATTGGTAATTATCTCAAAATTTTCAAGATTACTTTGCTTATTCGGAGCGATTGTTTAATCAAATGGATAAATTTATTTGAATGCCTTTAATGGTTCCCGGTGTAAATTGAATACATTCTAGATAATATATGTCATTTAAAAATATCGTTAAGATTTTTAACTCTAATATACATAATTCTATAAACAGCGCGCGGTCAGTTGGGCCACAATGTATAAAATTCGAATGTAATCAAACCAGTTTCGATGTAAAATTATCATAATAGTATTATATATGCTATATAATATGAAATTTCGTAAATAATTGAAATAGGGGAAAATAGGTGGCTGGCGCCGTAGCCGGGTGTGTAGCGTGTTCGCGCTTCATCCGGTGGGTACCGGGTTCAAAGTTTTTCTAATAGCGGTCGCCTCTCGGTCTCTCAATTTATGTTACAAAATCAAGCCGAACACCACAAGTTATTGGAGAAAATCCGCAAAACAGCAAATTATTATTATATTAGGTGGCAAACCGATTTTTAAATTTGAGGAATAACAATTGACATTCTTTTAAGTGCCATCCCTACAATAACATGCTGCCAAAATACACTCTCATTCATAATATCAGCACTGACTGTCAAATTACCGTTTAAACGACAATCCTGGTGCTTGCTAAAAAGAGACATACGCTAGCTATGGTTGTACATATGCAAGAATGACACAACCGAATTCTTCATATTTAGAATTACTGAACGTCAATTAGCCAATTTCCGCATATGCGAGAAAGAAACGACCATTAAATTCATGCGTTTAGCAAAAACCACGCATTCTTTTAGAAAACACTGAAGTGCGTAGTTCAGTGTTATTTATTCAAATCGAAATATTTATTTCAAATCAACGTATTTTTACAGTAAAAAACTAAAAAAATAAGTAGATATAAAGTGATACAAACTTATATTAAGACATTTAATTATGACCGTATTTATTTTAGCTCTTTAATCGATTGCCCATACAAAACCATACAGGAGCAGAAATTTTACTTAGCGTTTGAATAAAAATTAATTGACAAAGTCCACAAAAACTTTTTAATGAAATCAAACAAATAAGGAAGGTCTAAACGTCAAACGTGAAAATTTTCAGTACTGATAGTTTCTTGCACGCTACGCTGACCCAGTAAGACGAATGAGAGTGAGCAGTAGAGCTATATGCTAGGGTATGCGGTAATATTGATGTGCTAGAGTGGAATGTAAGATCACACGTACAAATTTGTTGGCTACAGTTTTTGCATAGAGGCCATAAGAAACTGATATTCAAAGGATGTAAACCCTTTATCGTTCCAAACCTAATAAATCAGTAGTAATTTGATTTCTTTTTCATTATTTAATTTTGCTTAGTGTAACCACTTGAACTAATATTTCTACCCATCTCTAATGGGTATCCTACCAAATTCGTCAATATGATATTTACGACAAAATTTCGATATGGCCTTATATGTAAATACCAATCAAAAATAGTCATTGGGTCCATTTCTTCATAACATTTTCTAATCGTACAATGACTTATAGAAATTTTCACTAGCTTCATTTTTTTATAACCGGGTGACAAAAGTACAATAGAGTTGGGTTATAATTTACTTGTAATTTAAAAGCTGATGCATTAGTGGAAAAAATTGAACAAATGTTTCGTCTTTTTGCATTTATGAAAGTAGTATAAGCAACACACTCGTAATTCAACGAAATCATATTTTGATTTGTTTGTGTATATTCTACATATATTTAGTTCGATTGACCGAGGTTTTCTGTTCGAAATCATATGATTTTTTTTGCGAAGTTGTTTCACATTTAGTACCCACAGTGTGAGTTTGTGTTGTCATCATGAAAATTTTAAAAACAAATACGTGACCATGTACTTTATTTCGAAAAACACACGCATGGGCATGTTCGTTTTTTGAGTTTTTTTGAAGCATATGTTTCATATCAATGCGCACATACATGAGTGGAATGTGCCAATCGTGTGCAAATACGAGCCCCGGCAAATTTAAAGTTTTTCTTCAAAATTCCACCAGAGTAGGGCGTATTCTCAGTCAAAAACATATCTTTTTTTTAAATTTTGTATATGGAAAGCCTCACAATTTCCGATGGAAGAACTCTGTACGGTAGCTCAGTAAAACCAATTAATGATTAGTCAGTAATGCCAGGGAGTGTGCAGGTATAACAAATGAAAACTTATCCTCAGATATGATAAATGGGCTCCAGCAAGCCGTCTACGTCAATGTTATCAAACATTTTTTGCAAATCAATTACTATTTTTAGTACACCGGGGGTTGGATTTCATAGGTTTTACATTTTACGTATCACTTAATTGAAATTCTTCACTTTCATCCCCAATGTCGAAAATATGAATATTTTTGGTGTTCATGTTTTATGCCTGGCACTATGCTTGAGGCCATTGCTGCCTACAATCGCTGACTGATCACAAGCACCCTTCTTCTCCTGCTCACAGCACAGCTACAACCAAAATCACAATGACACGTCATAACTAGATAGAATGAGCTCATCATTTGTGGCAAATAATTTACAGCAAACTTTACTTCATTTGTGGCCACAAAATGTATACTTTACTGTTGACGTGTTGGCTGCTTGCCGCCAGCGGCTAATGGTAACGAGATTTACAAAACAACAGACAGACAACATGGTAAAATGTGGCAATCATGGGCATTCAACTAGAAGTGTATAACAAAGAATATTTATATTTCTCATTTCGCCTTACTCTTTTTTTGGTTGTTGATAAATAGATTGTAATTAAAAATTAATTATATGCATCAGAAAATTTAAAAACTCATCATGACCTTAACAAGGACTTAAGTTGCATGCTTTCAAAAATTTATATTCGCACCCACCGTGCAAGCACGCACACATTCACACTCATTGTCACAAATATAGCCCAGAATTAGATACTCGTATGCTCTGTGAGGATGAATGATATCACAGTGGAATGACCGACCTTTGCGTGATTTTTCGCAATTTCAAAGTAACGATTTGCCGAAAAAAAAAACATCAAACTCACGTTATATAAGATACTTCTAATATATAAGATACTTCTAATATATAAGATACTTCTAAAAATATGTGAGGGGAAAACAAAGTTTATTCTTGTATTAGTTGTATGATTTTTGGCCCTCTGGTGCCGGTATAGCTTACATAAAAATCTGTTAGAAATACCAACTCTACTTGTCATTAAGTCGATTCACCGGCACGGGGACGATAGTATATTCGTTCATTTCGTTTTATGCCATTAAAAGTTAAATAGGTACAGATGACTGACCCAATTGATTATAACTAGTTGACACTCTAGTGTTAAATATACAATTCTGAATTTCAGAGTTGGATTAGTCATGCTCAAAAATGATTATTAAAACATACAGGATCAGTCAAAACATTTGTATCTCTATCGAAATGACAAGCATGGTGATATCCTCAAACCAAATTTTACTAGGTTTATTCCAAAATCGTTTCTAACAAGACACAATGTAGAGGTTAGTGCTAATTGGTAATTAATTTGATTCTTTTCATGTTAAGAACTTTCACACCTTACCGCGTGGAACGGAATTTGAGTAAATTTATAAAGTTATTCTCATTCGCCACTTTTCGCGATCGAGCTCGCTCTTAACCAGTTAAGTTTTAATGGCGAAACAACAACAAATTATAAATGAGGGGGCGATAATAAGCTGCTAAACTTCTGTATACTTAGCTCATAAGCAAACTAAGTGAAAATCGAAACAATTAACTAGATAAATGTAGCTCGATTTCCCACAGGGATTTTACATAAACAAACAAAATGGTCATTGCCAAATCCCCTATAGAGAGGATTGGGAGGGGCACCGATGGCTGCTAAACATATTCACGGATGGATCGAAATTTGAGGGGTGGAGGGATTGGAGGTGGAGTATACTGCCGGGAACTCTGTCTAAGGAAAAACTAGGCTACCGCATGGTTGCTTAGCAGTGCGACCTCTGTAAGGGAAGTGAATATTTGTTCGATAGCCAAGCGGCAACCAGATTTGATGAATTTAATAACAATGCTATGGAATGTAGTCAAGGACTACCGGATGTCTCTTTTAAAAACTTCGGAGTATTCCTCCATCAAATTTATCTGAGTATCTGGGCTTAGGGATATCCCGCGAAATTGTGGAGCAGATGAGCTAGCCAGGCAGGGCACACTTAAAATGGACTTCTTAAGCGTGGAGCTTTTCGGGGTTAATCTGGCCACCTGTCGGCTACTTCTCAACGAATGGGCCAGCGATCAGTTTGGTCTCGAGCTCCTTTTGCCCAGAAATAGACTGGAGGGGGTCACGGGAGCTTATACGGTTATCCCAGCTATAGCTCTCATTGATTATGGCGATGCTGGCGGGGCACTATCCAATGGGAATACCTGCGGTGCGCCTTAATAGCAGCAGCTACCGCTGTAGCTGTTTGCAGGATGAGGAGATGGAATCATCTCAACACTTTTTACTCAGCTGCCCGACCTTCGCGAGACTAAGACTTAAGTATCTGGGATTATCCACTCTCCGGCGGACTTATCGGGAGTCGAGATTGGCCAGCACCGTAGCTTCATTGTAGCTTCACGCAGCGATTTGCAAATTAAGACAAATAACTGCCGTTGTGTTTGTACTGTGGTATCACAATGAATTTCATAAGGCCTATGTGAGCTCCTAGGAGTAGCTTCTTTAACCTAACGTAAACCAAACCCCCTAGAATAGCTTTACGTAAAGACTTTTTAATAATTTAAAAAAAAAAACTCATTTGCATTTAGAATTTGTATTTTTCAACAGTTCCCTTTCACAAAAAAAATTCATATTTTAATTGAAATTATACCAAGATGGCTTAACTAAAAATTTAAATATTTCATCAGGGGATTGCTATTTTAAGTTTGACAGATAATAAGTGATAATAAGAGTTACGTTCTTCTTTCAAATAACCGCTAATATATATAAAATACCTACATATAAATTGATATGCTTACATAATGCAATAGCTTATGCTCAATGGACTGTGAAGTTTATCTAAACATTCATATCTTAAATTTTTCTTCTTTCGTTAGTCGTGGACAAGCGAGAATTTGTATGTTTTTATTTTTTTTGAATTTGTTATAATCACTTAGGCAAAAGAAATTACGATACTCAAATTCTTTACAAATATTTTTCGCTTCATATGTAGTAACACCGGGGTGCGCAAACATTTACATCAACACCTAACATTTTGCTCTCGCACTTTTCACACTTCAATAAATACAGCCTTTGAAATAGATTACTATGCACATTCGAGGGAATTAAGTGGTTCCTTTATGTTTTTGATCTGTTTACTTGTATTGCCACATAAATGAAAATTTAAAACATTCAGTAAGAATTGCGTCTAAAGTAAGCTAAAAGTCAATAACAATAACAAATAAAAATTAAAATTAATTTTTATGATCGTCTAAAGCGTTTTAAAAGTTTCTCAAATATGTATGTATGTATGTATTGTGAGGGTGAGCTGGTCTGTAGTATTTAGTATTTTGCTGAGGTGAGTAGTCCTCTGGAAAATTACTGCTGCCTACATAGAAAGCTACCGGCGAATCAATTACACTGTGATACAAAATAGAGGTTTAAGAACGCGTATTTCATGAAAACAAATAAGAGTTCCCACCTCTCTTTAGGGTTGGGATTTTTGGTTATACTTAGTCTTTTTTTTTTAATTTTCAGTTTTATTTGGAGTGAGGTTCGATCAAATAATTTTTTTTCCTGAATTATTCTGGAAAGCTGGAGTCAACAAATTTTTTTCAAATAATTTTTTTTTCCTGAATTATTCTGGAAAGCTGCAGTATCAAACTATTACTGGAGTCAACAAATTTTTTTCAAATAATTTTTTTTCCCTGAATTATTCTGGAAAGCTGCAGTATCAAATTATTACTGGAGTCAACAAATTTTTTTCAAATAATTTTTTTTCCTGAATTATTCTGGAAAGCTGCAGTATCAAACTGTTACTGGAGTCAACAAATTTTTTTCAAATAATTTTTTTTCCTGAATTATTCTGGAAAGGTGCAGTATCAAACTGTTACTGGAGCCAACAAATTTTTTTCAAATAATTTTTTTTTTCCTGAATTATTCTGGAAAGCTGCAGTATCAAACTGTTACTGGAGTCAACAAATTTTTTTCAAATAATTTTTGTTTCCTGAATTATTCTGGAAAGCTGCAGTATCTAAATGCTGTTGAAGTCGAAAACCCCATTTTTGTATTGATTTTCGCCTAAAACTTACGCTAGGTGGCGCTGTCGTACTTTCCCTAACTTTTAATGGGTTTTCATTATAAAATATTGTTCTTAAGGCTGAAAATTTTGTTTTTAAGTTATGTATGTTTCTTTGTAAAACTTAGCCCATGCTATTCCATGTATGAAAATTCAAACTAACAGTGATGATGTAACTTTGCATATTTGTTTTTTTTTTTTAATTTCATACCATATTTTTTTTTTTAAATAAAAAAATCTATTTTTTGTTTGTATTACTTTTTTAAGCAAAAAATCATTTACTCAATCAAAATACTATTTTTCTCATTGAATATTTAACATGCAAATTGTTTCTCCTGATATTACTTTCTTCGTTAATAAAGTTTATGGAATGATATTTATAACACCGTCTGCTATTAGTTGAACATTGAAACAGTTATTAAAAATTGATTTTTCAATCTTAAAAACAATTAAGTTCTAGCCTAAGTTCTAGATAAAAATAAATATCGAAAATTTAATTCTTCACCCCAACTGTAAGATACCACAACCTTCGAGAAGATTTCCCGAAAGCGCACTATTTAATCGATTTGTAAACATTTTTTCCTGTACACAGGGAATCTTAAAAGCGCCCACTTTAAATACAGAAAACCTGACCTATAGCCCAAAAATCCTTAAGAGCTATTAGAAAAAACGTTTCTATAATTATTGATGGTACTTGCCCCGACCAGGAGTTGAAGCCTGGCCCTAACGAATGAAGCGCGCATACGCCCTAGTAAATCATATTTGTAGATATGCATGTGTTGGATTTGTATGATCGCTGGTACAAAAAACGCCTCACAATCTTGCTCCATATCCATATGAATAAAAAAACCAATTGCTCTGCAGTTGAATAAAATGAGTTTTCTTAATTTAATCTCTTTGAGAGGTTTTGTACTTTATCTTTTATAAATAAATTAATGTTTATATTTCTATCCCTCATTTTTTATACGTATGTAATTGGTGTATTATAAAAGATCTTCTATTAGTCTTATTGTACTAACATTTTTTTGTTGTATAAATGAAATGAGATGAAATGTATGTATACATCTACATTAACGTGATTCAACAAATAAATGTGCATATATACAAATATATTACATAACATAATTAGATTAGATTTCCAGATGTATTTCCAAACGCATTCCTTTTTTATGGTACTGCTAAAATAAACCATATGCCAAATCTTTTTGATAGAACGTGAGGCACCTTAATACAAACACAGTGACTACAACGATTCATTGTACACCTTTTAGTCGAATGAAAATAGTATACGTAACCTAAAGCACCGCCAATGTTGATTGGTTGTCTTCCTTATTGTACAATTCAAAATGGAAAACAATAACTAATAATAATAATTTAAATAAAATTCAAAAAATTATATTTTCATTAAAACAAAGGCAAATTAAAACGAAGCTCTTTCAGTCATGATCCACGGTACCAAACGGGATCGTCACCCCATTGATTGCTAATGTTGCCAAGAAAGCACGGACGGGGACGGAAGATTCGAGATTGAGTAGACTCGTTCAGTGCTATAACAGACACCATACTCCAGTGCAATCGTTTTTGAAAAGCAATGCGTTTGGTGGCGCATTTTATGAGGAAGAACCTTGCCAGATGCTTAGGAATGATAGTCACGTATTCATATCTCCATTCGTTCAGGAGGAGGTGAGAGCAAAAACAACAATGACTCTAGAGTCGACGAAATTCCAACTGAGTTGTTTATGGCCAACGATGAACTAGCAGGGTGCATGGTTCCGCTTTTTAGCCCTATTTGGTCTGATGAATACAAATCCGATGATTGGGATCCCAGTGTACTTTACCTAATTAACAACGTGGGATAATTAATCCTAACATCGCTTTCTATGCGGATGGCATAAGCCATTTATTAACCAAACCCGCTTGGTGTCGAACCATAGCAAATTCACTGTTGACAACATAACCTCAGTGAACAACTCTTGCCAACAGGTGTCCTCTCTCTACAAACAAAAATCTCGCTCTACAAATTTCTCACTATACCGATCCATTTATATGACGCAGGAACGTGGATGATATCGAACAAAGATGAGAATCCTTTGAGGGTATTTGAGGAAACTATTCTGCGTAAAATTTTTGTTGTTTTAAAATCATAAGGCCATAGTCAAACGTATAAAAAATCAACGGTTGTGCTAAATTAGACATTTCTATAAATGTTGTAAAAAAATGGCGCAACTCCACACAAGAGAGACGCGATTGGCGAAGTTTTTTGTATCGCTGCTCAGACAGACAAATGCTTGTAGTGCTACTCGTAAAGCCCCCACTGTTCTCTTCAAGAAACATTTTTACTAATATCTGTCGTAATTTAAAATAATTCTTTTAAAATTTTGCAGCATTTTTTTATAAATATTATACAAGTTATAAGCTGCACTATTAACACAGAAATAATTTTGAAAGTAATATAATGCATAGTAAAAAATCCCAATACTGATATTACTTTTTATATCCCTTACCTACTTCTTTATTCAATCATTCATTGCGCTATGAAAAAGGGTGATTTTTTTTAAACTGAAAAACAACCAATAGTCATAACATTTTTTTGCTAGATTTTTCACGTCAATAAAATGTATCCGTTTATTTATTTATATATATGTATATATATATATGTATGTGCATAAATATACCAACGTATGTTGGCAGATTGCAAAACTGTTGTCCAACAATGAGAATGTAAAACCCTTTCTGTAAATGTTCATAAAATTTAATTTAATTTAATATAATTTTTCACTTTTTCTTTGAGAACGATATAAGCTGAATTTACCCTTATTTTCCTTTTCAGAGCCCTTGACTGGTACGACAAATATAAAACCACCTCAAAGACCGAATCATCTGGAATTGGTGCCACACACCAGTGCCAATATGCGAAAATCACCGAGTTTACTGGTAAGTACTCTAGAAAAAATTAATAAAAAATCAAGTTTAGCAAATACTAAATTTCTATGGAAAAACATTACTAAATAATAAATCTATACAGAAATAAATATATAGACCAGGCATCAGAAAAACTTGTGCGGCTTTTTATTTTCATCTCTTTCACTATTTTATATTTAACTATATTTCGTGCGCCGATTTTTCTACTATTTAACCAATAAAAGGCCAATTTCTTTATAACCGACTTGCAAAATAACACTAGTTAGGTTAACGAGTTACATGCAAAGCAACAACACTAACTCGTGAAAATGGTATACGACCAGAGATGTAGTGTTGGGAAGTGAAAAAACTGTGCTACTCTGCATGAGTCCAAAGAAAATGCAACTTGAATTTCGGTTTAAGACCTAACTCATTTTTATTTGCATAATATTTTTAAATATACGTCGACCTTAAATTTGTTTGCAAAACTATTATCCGTTCTTAAATAGCATTAACAAGTCGCATCTTTCATGGAAAGTGCGAACAGGGTTGCTTTTGCAACTAAAATAAATTTTATTCGAGTTGGTGCGTTTTTTTGCAAGTCGGGTACAAAGAAACGAGCCAAATATAGTTTTCTGTGGTAGTATCAATGTTTTTGCCAGCGCACACTCATGCATAGTTGATGCTGACCTGAACGTCATAGCTTTACTTAAACGCAGCTAATGAATTTACATTTTTTAACCCTTAATTATTTATCGGATAATATTTATTAAGACTTAAACTTTCTACAAACTACTTTCTGGCACTTTTTGCTACTTCTCGATATATTCATATGTTTTAAACAATGACATTTGAGACTTTTCAAATTATTTCTAATGAACTTCCGGTTCGCGCTTAGCCGACTTTAGATTCGGGCTAAGCGGTCTCCAAAAACAACACATAAGAAAATACTACCTTTGGTCTTGCGAAGCCGTCATAATATAAAATTCTAATTTATACTACTGCATTGTTAGCCTAAAAAAATGTTATATTTTAAAACACTATTTATTTTTCTCATACAAAATTAAATACACCAAAATAAGGTAAAGTAACTATTATAAAATAAATTGTTTTTTTCTAGAAAAATTTACATATAAGGATACATATAGAATTGTAATGATATTAAGCGTCAGAACTAAAAACTATCCCGCCAAGATCACTGTAGGAGGTTTCATATGTTTTCCCCTTATAATGTATGTTTTGTTATGTTTAGCAGGGAAATTTTCTAGCAATTAATTTAGCCCAAGTTGGCTCAATTGCATTCTAAGGACCGTAGTAGCTTACAATTTTTGTTTTTTTGTAATTTTTGGATTGCAGAAAAAAGATTAAAACAACACCATACTGAGTTTTTGAAATCTTTTGATTTTATGACACCTTACGGCATTCCATGGAGTCTGAAAACTTCTTTACCGAAAAAAAAAAAATTATTGCTTTTTTTAATATTGTTCACCTTTTGTTTAAATTGAAAAATATCGTGTATGTGTTTATTTTCGCAAGGCCATTTGCCATATATGTACGTATATATAATAAATTTATTCATTGAGTTTAAAACTTGATACCATCCAAGTAGACGGCGCCGAAATCTGCGCAATTCAAAAACCCTACTTCCCTTTACTTCAGCCTCACAACGGCTACTACACGAATGTGTAGATCATGGTGTTCAAAAAATTGGAAATTTTAATGTTCACATCCTCTGGAATTGTTCTTTATGGAAGCAACCAACATCTTCAAGGTACTCAAAGTCTCTGATGTGTTTTGTATTTTATATAAGAAAAAAAAACAATTCAACATTTTTCAATAGGCAACTCTGTTGTCCTCAGGAGACTTTTTGTATCCACTATTTAATATTAATTATTTATTGTGGACCCCTCTCAAGAACTCCCAAAAAATGTATGTGTTAGTATTAAAAAATGGTGAAATAAATAATTGGGTGTTATTTTTTGAATTCCCATGTAGAGAAAATCCGTGCTTACCGATTAAAAAATATTTATCGTTTATTTAAAAAAAAAGGCATTGTTTTTTCCAACTTTGAGCGCCTTGGTCGACTTCTAATTTTTCTTTAATAGGGGTATTATTTTTTTCATATAGAGTAATAGTAATATTATAGGGTGAGAGAGCATTTTCGGACCAGTCTAATGTAGGTACATCCTCTATCCTACCGCTGAAATTTGTATGATGAATTTTTACCGCAAACAGCCATTCCATCAAATGGTTTTTGTGATTTTATATTTTATTGCCCTCTGGCAAAAGTGCTATTTCGGTTTTTTATATCCACCCAAATATTTATGAAATTTGCAAAAACACATGGCTATCAAAATAAGCAAACTCCAACTCATCATAAATGCATAGCCACCAAAGGTTAATTACAGATTTATACATTCACAATCCGATGCCCGCGAAGTGCAGTTAAAAATTACCAATTCTCCTGATATACATACATACATAGATTTGTGCTTGTGAGTGGAAATATTCGTATCGTGATTAATTGAAGCTTTTATTTTCATTATTTATTTGTTTACTTTTTTCGATTTGCATTACCGTTGATTTGGTTATACTTTCCAAATACCAAATGGTAATAAACAAATCAATAAGAAACTCATGCAAAATTCATAAAACGGATCGCTTATTTACTTTTGATTTAATAGATGTTCCTATTCGACTTGCGTATTTTTGGATTCGTGTGCGTACAGTGAAGCGTAACAGTACTAGTACACACCTGTAAATAATATTGACGTATACCAACGGTTTTGTAAGTGTATATGTATGTGTGTACTGTGTTTTTGTAGTATGCAGTTATGAGGCGAAACAATAATCAAGCAGTGAAATAAAATTGATATCGATAACATTGACTCGATAAGATTTACACAAAAATGCGATAGCAGCTCTATTTATTCGCAATGTAAAAGCCAAGAAATAAATTTTACCTATTTTTAGGGGAACTATTTGTTATGTTATATTCTGTAGACTTTTACGTTCTTCTTATGCAGATTTTGTTTTACTCGCAAGTAATTTTGAAGAGCACTTTGACCTACACCTTCTGAAATTCACTTTATTCGATTTCTATAATGCTTCTTATACCATGTTCACACGATAACATAAACCAGTTGTTTATGACTCACGGCTAGGCTTAATGGATTTATCTTTTCATCCTGACCATTTTGGTACATACTTATTTATATTTTATTTATTATATCGGTTGTTCTAGGCTGTTTGTTACAAGCAACTTGCGACGAGCCTTATGGTTTTGTACCACAAATTGAGGATCTACAGTTTTATGCCATTTCTGAACCGCATGTGATTTTTTGTGAGAATATTTTTCATAGCCGTTCGTTAGTGAAAAATACGTTTGCTATAATTTTTGAAGTTATGTACACCGGTCAAGATTTGAACACGCGACACACCAAATGATAGCACGCTTAGGTTACACACTAACACAATCAATACTAGAGCGATCATTATTTTTGTTACCTTATATTATTAAAACACGTTTTGTTTTTCTTCTTATATAAAAAGTTGCAGTTTTTATGAAAATATCACTTTCTCATATTTTATTTCTATTTTTCGTATGTTAAATTATTTTGTATAGTTTAGAAAAATGGCAGATCTTACAAAATATAAATTTTAATTTTATCACAGCCCTATTCAAAAGTCTGACTCTGCTCGATAAAATCCTCTATAGTCTTCCGTTTTGCTACCGAGCAGGATCTTTCAACAAGTTCAAATAAAAAATTTAAATGAAATTTTGGAAAAAAGGTGATTTTTAACTTTAATAAAAAGTAAACTTTAAGTTTGATAATTAAAATCGATATATTCGAATCGTCGAATCTTGACCACTCATAACTGAAATTTTTTTATGCAATTGAATTGTAAACATGAACAAACTGTTAAATTAATATCGAATTAAAAACACTCGATACACACTGTATCGCTACTAAATTTAAAATAAAGTCCAATCACACCTCATTTGTCCCAATATATAGAACTGAAAAGGTTCTAACTTACGATTACCAGACATACTGATTTGGGAAGGACAGTGCTGAATTTTAACTCGGTGTACTGAACATTTTCAATTTTCAATTCAGTACACTTATTTTTCGGAAATTTGATTTTTCAATCTCGACTCCTTTAAGGGAAAAAATTCTGAAATTATTTCATACAATTAGAAGAAATATATTTTAGAAATATTTTCTTCTACTTCGTTTACACTCCGGATTTGGTTAAATACCTGGAAAAAATTTCCAGTACAAAAAAATAATAAATTTGAAAAGTTTAAATTGTTTCGCATATAAGTAAATGGAAATGCATTTCTCTCAATTCAGGGACGCAACTTATAATTTTTCAAGTAGAAGAAGTACATATGTAACTAACTCCAGGTCGTTTCGGTATCGTAGACCCGACTACCGTGGTAGCGAACCCTAAACATTTCTATCTACATATCTATTCTATTTCGATTAGTTAACAAAATGATGGTTGTTTACAAGTAACTAACACGAATTTTTGAGCCTGTATGTCGACCCATTTCACCAGATAGTATTTTATTACAGAACTTTTTTGTTTTGGAGACTTTTGTAAATTAAATCAATAACCTTCCAGATCAACAGAAAAGAGAGTTAAAAAAAAAAGTATACCATTTTTAAACGAGCATTTAATATGAGACTAAATTTTTTAAACTTAAAAAAAAAAATGCTAAAAATTTAACATAATTAATATTCATTTACATTTCATTTTCTTTTTCAGACTGCTGACGAAGACAAATCACCCACCACACCATCATCACCAAGCCATGAGATTAGCAAACTGAAGGATCAATTAGAGCAACAGGCCATACAAACGCGCCAAGCATTGGCGCAATTGATGATGGTGCGCGAGCAGCTCATATCTGAAACGAATGCGCGCATCGAAGCACAGGTGAGTGCAAAGCTGAACGAACTTGTTTATTTTTGTAACAATGATGCAAACTTCGGAAAACAGTCAATTAACGACTAGGTTAAATGTTCGAAAGTATTTAAAAAGAAAAATTGCATACTGACTTTATAAAATGAATTAAATGCGAGCTTAGTGGCTTGCATTAAGTTTCGACAATTTCATCAAATAAATATTTATTAGTTTTTGAACAAAAAAAACTCTCTCTTTAATCGCCAGAAGTAGATTCTTGTGTGAAAGTTAATTTAAAAATTTGATATATTAAAAAATGGAAACATTGCATCAAATTAAAAGAAAAAGCTTGTACTCGTAGCTCGCTTCACCTGTTGAAGTTCTAATATAGTATGTATGCAAAGAAAATAAATTTATATTTTTGTTTTGGTCTTGTCTGTTTAAATCTTAACATATGTAAACAAAGAAAATAAATTTATATATTTTGTTTTGTTCAGCATAATCAATAAGTCCTTGAAAATAAGCAATAAACTCTGAAAGCGAAAATATGGTACAAAGGAAAAATCTGGTGCTGTGAAAAAATTGTTCGAAATCAAAAAGTGAAACAATTTCAGTAATAATTACAATAATTTTAGCTACAGACAACACAAGCAATGCTAAGCGATTTTATACTGAGACGTTTTCTTGTTTTCGTATAAATTGAAAATTTAAAAATTCTCGAATGCTTAATTAATTTCAGTTGAAGAATACCAAAAACTCATTTTAAACGAGAATAACAGCGAAGATATAATAAGTAAACTGTTTTAAATAATACTAAATAAAAGAAAAAAAACATAAGTGCTGAAAATAATAAAGGTCCGAACCTTATACATATGTTTGGCCCTATTCGAATTAACCGTCCTATACTGATAACCTCACAAAACGTATGTACCGACCTGACAGTTGTCATGTTCATTGTGCCTAAGTCTATGCCGCAGAATATAACGCTGGTGTCACTTAATTAGTAGGACATCACAACAAGAACAACTAATGTCATCATTAGAGGCCTGAAACCCATTTTTATCGCATAGTTTTATGCGCAATAAACCTGAAAATTGTCAAGTTCATGAGTTTTGTCAAGTCATCAACAATGGGGGGTAAATTCGGTGGTGCCCTAAAGGTTGAATATCGAGTGGTCAGCAACGACATGAAAATTTAGATGTGAATTCTTTCGATGTAGCCGGGAGAGCGTATTTAGATATTGTTAATTAATCTTAACACGAAGTGTTATATTCAGTATTATTTCTTTTACGATGTTATTTGCATCATATATCTATAATTTTCAATAATTTTTATTTTTTTTAATTATGGTCATATTTTCAGGCACGCACACAGCAACTGTTACAACAGAATCGCGAGTTGCTCGAGCATTTGGCTTCGCTGGGCGCCTATAGTGAACAACAGGCTGCCGGACTGACATCGGCCAATATCGGCATGGCACCACAGGTATGTATTTATACATTTCTATATTTGCATTGTTGTTGTTATTATTTACAATTTGAAGTACCTTAATCTTACTTACTTAAATGCTAATTTTACTTTGCCGCCGAAGCAAGGTCACTCGGCCCTAATGCGCTCGCATGCCTTGCCAAATGACGTCAATGTAATTGCATGCAGCATATTTTATACATTTTGTTTTTAATCTGCGCTGGTTTACTTTTTATTGTTGTTTACAAAGCAATATTATTTTTACTTCGCCCACCTTATTTCGGTTTTCGTTTTCGACACCTTCATTGCATTTCTGCTTTGTTTGCCGTTCACTGTTTTGTGTTGTTGCGTTGTTGCGTTTTGTGAAGCATAAATTCACTAAAAAAAAAATCAAAAAACAAAATAACTTACAAATGTATATTTACTTACTCCTCTATTCGCACCGCGACGCAGCTGCAAATGCTACTACAAGCTACTGGCAACAACAACAATTTGGCCACAATCAATCAACAAATAAACAGCCTTGGTTCCATCAATCAGCAGCTGACATCACTCAGTCAACAGCTGAGTGGCCTGAATCAGCAAAGTCAGAATATACAAAATTTCCAGAACATCAATGCTGCACAACAACAACAACATCAACAGCATCGGCAGCAGCCATCACCGCCGATCTCCGTTGCCCATCAGCAGCAGTTGACGCCACCCTCCTCGGCCGCCGCATTGCAGCAGTCACACCTGAATTTGAATTTGGGTCCAACAGCGAATGCTGTCAATACCAGCGGCAGCAGCAGCAACAGCAACAACAACAATAGCAATGCTTGCGGCAACACCAGCCCATTCCCCACAATGCACCAGTTACAAAGCATTAGCAATCAATTGCAACAACTCAACGCGCAAGCAACTCACTCGCAACAGGATGCGCTATCGAAAGACCTCTTTCAGGTTAATCAGGAGCTATTAAATCGCCTTCAAGCGTTAAATCTCGGCACAAGCAACGCAAATGCTTTAACGCCACAGGCCAATGCACAGCAAACACCCTCGCCTCGCAACTCTTTCTTCTTCGTCAATCCCATGTCCTGCAGTCCGGCCAACAACAATAATACAGCCAGTAACTTCAATTTCCTCAGCTCGCCAAGCCCAATGTCGGGTGGTGGCCAATTAACGCCATCACCGATGAGCACTCTAACGCGCAATTCCTACACACACAGCCCACAATTGCAACATCGACAGCAACAAGATGCGGAAGTGCTGCGACTCAACAGCATCGACCAAAATCTGAACAACCTTATAGACGAACAGCTGATGAAGCCACTGAGTGGTCCGATGGTATCAACAAACTCTAACGGCAACATAGCCGGGAGTAGTCCATCCGGTACGCGTGAATCTAGCCGCTCCTCATCGACATTAGACTCAACAGCACCATCATCGCCACACATACGCAATGCCCCCAATGAGCCACGCTTCAATACGGTAATGCTAAAAGTCACCGACGAGGCGGGAAATGTAACTAATCAGCGAAAGCTCTCGGCAACACCAAGCTTCATACAGCGCAGTACCAGCGAAAAAGTACCGAATCGCAGCCAAATTATGAGCCAGGTACAACGGACCGCATGGGCGCGTCACACCACCAAATAACAGCAGGTTGCAGCGGGCAGCGGTGGGGAAAAAAGCTGTATGGATGGCATGGCGAAAATCGTTGAAACCTAGGGCTGGTTTAGAATACAGTAGAAGGGGACATCGTCGCGTAATGTTGGCGGTTGTGCTTCGAAGAAAAAGAATGAAACTATTTTTATAGTTAATCTAAAATTAGGTTATATTACAAATAACCCATATACGCCAATAGTTAGATGCGTAAAGTACGCATTGAGATTGTTCACACAGTGATTTTTCTTATAATATCCCCCGTTTTCTTAAGATAAGTTCGTACAGAAAACACTATGTGAATCAAAGTTTTAAGCATTGTCGAATATTTATAAAAACTCAATAATATGATAATCAAAATGTTAAGTTTTTAATAAAGTTTGTTATCAAATTATTGAGTTTTATATTTCATGCAATTTTAGTAAAGTTCGAACTTCAAGTGTGGCTAAAGACTACTGTTAATTTTTGACAAATTTTTTTTTTTTTGAAATTTTGCTCTTGCAAATCTAATTACAAGCATTCAAAGTTTTAAACATTATACAAAACTGAAACGATCTCAAAAATATGTTCACCAAAATTCAAACGTTTTAACAAGAATTTGATATTTGTTTTTCATGTAGCTGTACTAGTACAATAAAATCAAAGTTGCTGTTCATTTTTGAGAATATTTCGATATTTTGGCTTTCCAGACCATATAACGTTAGCCTTATCAAAAAACTTTCTATGATTTGTAATAAATTTACACAAAACTTATTAAAAAAAATCTTAATTTAATGGAAAGTTGTGAACATTTAAAAAAAAAACATTGTGTGAACGATTTCGTAAATATTACATACAAGTCAAAGTGACAAGTGTCATGTAGTCCGTCGCATAGCAATTTCATATCTATTAGGTTTAATGTAATTCATATTAAGATACTAATAGGAAGCTCCACAGTTAATAAATTTTTATCAAGTTTTGTTCTCTATTGTAATGTAGTTTTTAATTTACAGTATTGTATTAATGTAATTGTGACACAGTTAAAATTGTTGACCATTTGAAAAGAAGTTAACTGTACTTATAGTATGGACACTTAAAATCCAATACTACTCGTAGCTTAAAAGTGAATTCATCTTTACACTTTAAATTGATTATATTCATAATTTGTCAATATCAGGTGTAAGTTTTCAAATAAAACGTAAGACCATATTTGCGACTTTTTTTTAATCAACAATTACATAACCGCAAATATTTATTATAATATGCCCAACGAAGTGCCGCGAACATTTTTATGAAAATCGGTAATCACTTTGGCTCTTGCTGGCTTAGAGTAGAGGTGCCGATGTTGCAATATGCCAGCAATTTTAGAGAAACTGCAGCAAGAAAACATTCTACAGATCATTCTGGGCAAACGCGGAAAGTTCCAAACTCCACGTTACTTTGTATTTACGCCAAATACATACACAATACATACAAACTCACTAAAATAACTGCGCTGTTTTCCTTCGGTTGGAGAATAACAAAAATTTATGATGCGCCATATGATTGATTTATTCTAATGCGAAGCAATCTGGAACTTGGAACTCTTCCACGGTGACAAGGAATATTCAGAAAATAAGACATAAACTTGTGGCTATAGAGACGTTTTCAAATATTTTATTTCTGAACCAAAACTGCACATTCAGAATAGTTCCTTCGAAATTGTTTTATATCTTGGCAGCCAGTTCCACAAATCTCCTTTAACCTCACTGAATTAAGGATTATGGTTTTTTTAATCCCCATAATTTTTAGAGCTATTACGATTGCTATCCTCAATGCAAATTTAAAACAAAAAACTTAATAATTTAACAATGAAATTGTTTTGTTTTATTTCATAAAAATTAACAAAACTTTTAAATAACATTCGTTTTTCAAAACAAACAAGTATGTAATGGATATTTTGGACAAGTTCAATACCTCAGCTACGATATTTTGTATGAAATATTACTTTTACATTTCGCATGAATAAAATTTCTCGGTTCAAAAAAGGCAAAAAACGTAACAGAAATTATACACCAAAAAATGTGCAAACGAAATACAAACAATCAAAATCTCACTGTAATCAAAAGCACCACACAAACCATCATAGCTATAACTCACGAACCACCAAATTCAGAGAAGCCAATATTTTCAGTAATTGTTTCTGTTGACCAGCAAAAAAATCACAGACAGTGAAATATCAATTATTGCTAATATGAATTGGGAAATTTCTAGGCACTAAATGTTGAAGCTAATTATTTTAACCTTATCAAGAAAATTAGAGCAATTAAAAAAAAATATAAGGATCGCGAAGTTCTTGTTATTAGGCCGCCAGGGACCCAATTAAAAAAGGAAGAAATTAAAGTGTAAACAATAAATTACTCTACAATAGCAGATTGTTTTAACAGCTCTCTATTTTTTACTCTTCGGCATATGACTGAAGTTTTGTTCGTCAAATTAAAATATTGTGGTTTGCAGCTAATATCGACAACTGCCTAAAAAAAAAAATTGCTGATGGAATTAAAGTGTTCAAAAGCAAATAATTTTTCGCGATTTATTTATATCATTTTGGTGATTTTAAGCCATTTATAGCTTAGTTTTTTACTTATTCAATCTAATATAATACATACCAATTTGCCACCTACATAGAACGTGCACGCTACACACTGACTACCGTAATATTGCGTGCTTTTTCAAGTCGCAAAATTAAAATATCTTTTGTAGTAGCTGAAAAAGATTACAAATTCCTTAGCCGTATTTAAGAGATACTATCAAAAATAGCTTTTTAGGTCTTAATGAGTTCTCGGAACCCTATAGATTTTGAATTTTCGTATCGGATGGTATCTTTCAGATATTCAATTATTTTTATTTTATATACAAGAAATAGTCCAAAAAATTTTAGTCAGGCGATCTTTGATCTTCCTTTTTAAATTCCGAGATATTGCAATATTATTGTCTGAGACGCGTCAATTCTCCATCGATTATTTGGTTAATACAGGGTGGGCCAAAAGAAACCAAGGGGTGTAATGGTTTAATAACTTTTTCGTTTACTAATTTTTTTTTATTTTTTCTTTCAGATTATATAATATCATAACATCTTTCAAAACTTGTGGCTGTAGCGTTCAAGGATTGTCTCTGGCTTGTTCACATACACTCGCTCCTTCAAATAACCCCAAAGAAAATAGTCGGGTGCTGTCAAATCTGGCGATCGCGCTGGCCAAATAATTTCCGAATGTCTGGAAATTATTCGCCCTCCAAAAATTTGACTTAAAAGTGCCAATGTGTCTCGGGCAGTATGTGCAGTGGCTCCGTCCTACTGAAACCACATACCAGGTCTGTTTTCAAGAGCAGGACGTAAAAAAATTTCTATCATAAACCGATACCGCTCTCCATTTACGGTTACAGCACTTCCATCTTCATTCTCGAAGAAGTAAGGCCCAATGACATTTTCAGATGTGATCCCACACCATACTGTACACCTGATGGGGTGCAATTGGCGTTGCTGAATGGCTCTTGGATTTTGAGAACCCCAGAACCTACAGTTCTGCTTATTAACAAAGCCATTCAAATGAAAATGAGCTTCATCACTCATAATCAAATTTTTAATAAAGTTTTAATAAAGAGCCCATCAGTGCGAAGCTGAAAACGGTGGTCATTTAAGAGACATCATTTTTCATACTTGTTGTAACAAAGTTTCCCTTTTGTATATTACATAATCTTAAAAAAAAAAATATATAAAACAAATTAATAAACGAAAAAGTTATTAAACTCTTACACCCCTTGGTTTCTTTTGGCCCACCCTGTATTTTTGAATATTTTTGCGTCGTGCTCAATCAAAATTGAATACATCAAATTTCATGTCAAAGGAGAACTTGTAGTCGAAATTTAACAGCTGGCAAAGCAATCTACGGCTAGAAAGAAACTCCTCCATTACAGGCGTTCCATTAATGAGATGTTCTTTCAAGAGATGGAGTTTCAAGAGTTAGAAAGAATAAAAAATCTATTTGTTTCAAAACCATACATTTGTATTAACTTTTGACTGGTAAATTATTAATAAAATATAATTTTAACAAAATATTTAGTATATCAAAGATAGCTTCATTACGTTTGAGCCATTGATTTTAGGTTGGCTCAATCCGAAAGCAATATATAAAAGTTATAATGAATTATGTAAATAAATTCAATTTAAATTATCAGTATTTTAAAACTACTAAGTAAAGGGGAGTTTTTTTTTAGACTGATAGAACTTTAAATTGAAATAAAACACATAAAAAATGAAGTATGATGCCAATTTTGTGTTGTTTGATAGATATTTTCATGACATTTAATATATAACAACGATATCTGGCATATGTTCGCCACGACTGGTTTTGGTGGATCGGATGCGATCAGTCCAATTTTGAATCACTGCAAAATTTCCATGTTGTGAATGGACATAGTCCAACTTTTTGAGCACGGCGACGAATAGACATGTTCGGATCTTCTCCAACACTATCACTTACAGCACCAATATTTTCTTCTGTATGTACAGTTCTTTATCTTGTTGTTGGTTTTTCATCGAGTAGAGTAAATGTTACTCGAAATTTATCAACAGTTCGACGAATAAGCTACTCCGTTGTTCGATAATGTGGACCATAAAATTCACGAAGTGCTCTATAAGTTTGGCGAACAGAAGACTGATTTTTAAAGTAAATTTCCCAAATTGGTAAACGTTGTTGTGGCGTCATTCTTTCCATGATGATTTGTCAATGCTTACTGAACAGAAATGTCAAAACGAAATGTCATTTACCAGCTGTCAAGTGACAGCTATTCCTATCGAAAGTTCTATCAGTCTAAAAAAACACCCGTTAATATGTTGCTATGCTGCGTGTGAGCTCCTATCTCTATTTAAATTTATAAGGAAAGCGACTAGGCAAAAATAATCTAAACACGCTATCAGTTGCTTCAATTTAGTTTATCAAGTTTAGGTATTGTTAGATACCATGTTTTTTATAATTTTATTTGGAGTAGAAATAAAAAGGTTACATTACTCATGTGAAAATAGAATTGGTAAGATTTACTCCTACCACAGCTAATGGCTGAGCTTGCGTCTCCTTGATGGACATCTCGAAAACCAATGAAATTGAAAACTACAGCCGTTTAAAATTGAAGTCAATATATGTAGGTTTCATTGGGGCCCAATGGTATGAATGATTTTAAAAATTTTCCCATAAAATCATAGCTTAAATTAATATTAGATAAAGGTTTTGTTACGATAAACCTTCGAGCATCGCATAACCGCAGAGGATGCAAATTACGCAAACAAAGTTTCAGCTTCAAATACTTCTAGCATAAAGCAGTATGAAATAATAAATTGGTATTGGAGGTATCACGCTTCTATTTCCAATCAGCCTTATTTCTCTTCTTAGTTATGGAATTGCTTTCATTTATCTAAATACCAATTTTCCGTACTCTCCAACAAATACTTCCAGGAAAATGCACCCTAAAAAACTCAGTTTATCTGTGAGCTAATACGCACCATTTTTCACAATGACCTTTTTTTATCCTTTGTTATGGAATAGATTTAATTTTTGAATGCGGTTGCCACTGCCCATTCATTTTTAGCGCTCGACCAAGATTTGACTTTATATATTAAAACTTAATATATAGCTCAACAAGAAATATGGTGCTCATACGCCAAGGCACTGAGGAATAGTTCTACCTATTTTGTTACATTTTTTAGTTTTTGCTAAGCAAATACCTGTATTATGCTACCTTTTAGAATATTTAATGGAATTTTTATGAAAGTAGGAAATTTTACTTTTTTGTATGCAAATAGTGGAAATAGGCTTTACCTGACCACGGAGGTACAAAACCAGGTTGTCTTGTACTTATTTTCAAAAACACGCGCTACTGCAGAAAATTTGATTCAAATAATTTTTTCCCGCGATTTGTTGAGTGTGTGAAAGGCTAAATAGCTTTATCATTTATAGGAAAGCCTTCTTGCACCGTCTGCCTAAATTCAATATAAAGTGCGAGTGGCTCGGAAGCCTAAAAAGAAGTTGTCACGATAACTAACTGAAATTTATCATAAGTACAGAGATACATACATAAAGGTAAATGAATAAAATAGATAATAGATAAACCAATGTCTAATTGAAATTGGCAATCGGATTCTCCATACGAGTGTACGCCTAAAAAAAATGGCTTGATACAGAAATACCACCAAAAAATTATCAACACAAAACAGAAGAAAGTTTGGTATATAATCAGTAAGGAAATGGATTTACAAAAGTATGACTAATACCCTGAAATCCCCTATAATTGATAAAAGCAAGGTTCAGCTGGATTATGACTTTAAAATATTCTTCGGCATAATGACGAAAATAAACTTAAACACATGAATATTATGAATATGGATTTTACAGTCCATTCTATCGCCCAATAAAAAAAAAATTGAGTTAACATAGATACCTTTTAATAATGGTAATTTCTTTAACAAAAAAAGCATCCAACGCGTGGATTTTTCAACTCGTTTTCGCAGAGATCTATAGAATCGTTTTCTCTTCTAAATTCAAAAACACCCGATATACATGATTTCGAATAGAATTGGCAATATCCTTGCGGCTAGTGTGTCATGAAAAAGCGCCAAAGATTATTTAAGAAAAAAGTATTTAAAAAAAATATATATATATTTTGTTTACTGTTTCGACAGAGATAATTATGATGTTTATTAAATCTACGAAATATGTTATAAGTTTCCACTTTAATTTCAATCTGTTCAAAATAAATTAAAAAAAAAGCTAAATAAAAATCAATATGTAATATATACCTAAATAGTTATTTAAGTATGCATTAGGATTAGTGAATATTTAATCGCAAGCTCATTATTTCGTTGATCACGTTGTTAAACAATGCAATGCAATTTTTCAAAATACTTATGTATTATCCTAGTACCTTAAAAGTCAATATATTCGTAGTATAATTTCAGTTCGCAATTTAAAGAATTTTAATGAAATTTTCGCTCAATAATTTAAATTAAATATTCTAAATGTGCGCATATAATACCTGCTATAAAAATTTGCGTATGTAATTATCAATATAGTATATATATCTATTCTAGTTTTCCATATACTTATGTATGTGTACATAGGTAATTTAGCTCCTAATCATAATTTATCAATGACTTAAAATGCTCGTACATATCATCAACCACAGAGTCTTGCAAATTGTTCAGATGTTCATTTAATGCATGGAGAACACAAAACATGATAATATTATCATCAAAATAAGTACATTTATTTTTAAATTCACTTTTGAATATGCATAGTATAAATGATTTGTAACAAAAAAAAATATATTGTTCAAAAATGTTATTGTAATAAAGTATTAAGTTTTGCGAATTTAATGATGGTTTTTAAAATTGCCCCCTAGAGGTAAAATTATTGGTGCTGGCCAAGCGATAACCGCCTAAGGCGACTTACCGGGCTATCCCGCATTTATTTCGGCAAACGACAGCAACATTACCTACAATTGTATGGAGAATTTTTCATGCTGTTACAATAAAACCACAGCAACAACAACCACAACAACAAATTACAGCAGAACTGAGTTGTAAATGTCACTTATTCTTATACTAACATTTCTTTCAAAGTAACTTGGAAAAACTAAACATATCTGTCTATGTTCAGATAAAAATGAGTAAATTTACAATAAGGTTACAGTATGTATACTTAAAAAATATTTCATTTTATTTTAAGGACGGAAATAGTCTAAATATATTCCTATTGACTTTAGTAATTTTTTTAAATTCTTTTTGTAACAGCTAAAATTATAACAGTTGAGGAAAATATTCCAAATGTTTATTGCACATCAACGCCTATGCCTTGACAAGCTATCCATATCTGTCTTTTAAGATCTACAATAATCATACAATATATTTTGGGTTTATTTAATAATTATAATAGTAGTGTTCTTAGCAATCTAGGCATTGCTCTTGCGCCACAAGTTTCTTAAAAGTGGCGACAATAGATTACAACAAAGTTTTGAAATGATTAAAGTGGTCTAGACTGCTTAACTTATTATAAATGAATAAAGCCACACTTGGTTTCCAAGAAATGTATTTATTAATTGACCTGTCGAAACTCATAGAAAATCACGTGACGGCTTTTGTTTTTCAAAATATAAATTATTTGATTTAAAAAATTCACTAAAAAAAATGTTATCGATTATTTTCATTCAAAAGAATGCAAGTTTTTGAATCTGAAGTAATTGTAACATTAAACTGATTCCTACGCTTGCAGGATGTCACATAAAGATCGAGAAAATGACACGACGCCGAAAACAGTTTGTCTCCAAATCAAACTTGACCGGGGATATTGATATTGATAATACACAGAATTTATACCACTTTTATGCCGTCGCCTGTGCATTGTACTAGATATGGGTACTTGTGTTGTTGTAGTCGCCATCTGACATTTCGATCTGACAGTCAGACATATTTTGCTATAATCGCACACTGAATGTTTTGATGTATGAGCTGTATTAGTGGTTAGCTGTTTTAGTGCTGTGTACAGTGCCTCTAAAAAGTCATCCCGTCAAAATAATCTATTAAGCCGTGAAAATTTTGGTGGAATTATTTTTCACAATATTCAACGTGGACTAACCGGATAGTAATGAGTCGATGCACTGAAATCATTAGACGGTGAACAGGCATTCTTTAATAATATTAATTTAGCGTTTACTTCATATATGTAGCTCGATGTATGGCCGAACTCCTCCTACAATTTGTGCTGGCAAATGATTTTTGTGAAACGTGCGACCGCTATTAGAAAAAGCCTTACCATAGTTGATGTTACCCTACGGACTCGCTGGTGCAATGCGTTTTTCCAATCGCTCAATTGTTGTGACAGAAAATAGCTTTGCTGTTCGCGAAATGATTGAGCAAGATCGTCATGTTACAACCATGAGGCATCCTTGATCTGCTTATTTTAAAAATATGCTGCGGTTCGACTCCACACAATGTCAAAAGAGTTTGGTGTCGATTGAAGTTCGAAATTTCGAAAACTGGTTCAATCGAATGCGAAAGTGAAGTGCTCATCATGGAGAATATTTTGAAAGACAGTGAAACCATTTTCCAGCACCATTATTAATTTTTAAATTGTTAGGTTAGAAATACAAATAGCAACACTCGTATTTATCCTAAAAATGTTTTACATTAATCTCCGTAAACTTTACTTAAAGAAAGATTGTGTATACTCGTTACAATCTAATATTAGTTTCTCAAAATTAAAAATGATGGGATAAATTGGCGGACGAATTAAACAACAAAAACAAAACAAGTAGTGAAAATGCAGTCGTGAGCCCAGACGAGTACAAAATAAACTAATTTAAATTACTGCATTGCTAGCTTGAATATTCAATTTTAAAATTTTTATTTTTCCCATATATAAAAAATGTAACCAAATAAAGCTAGGTAACTGGAAAAATAAATCACATTCCAAGAAATGCTATAAATATTAAATTCTGCAACCGAATTCTTGAAGTGTAAATAGCTTTAAAAAACCTAATATCCGAACTATCAGTTGATGAAAACTATAAGTGACTCGATTATTTTGCTTTTCACGTACACTTTCTATTTATGGCACGTGAAAGGAATACCAAATTCCAAATTCTTAGCTGCTTTAGTGCAGAGTTATAACGCAATACCTCATATCTGAACAATCAGTCACACAGGAGCCAAATAAAAGTTGTGGTGATTCGATCTGGATCATCTTCAGGGGCCACTTTCTATTCATAGTACGTGGGAGGAGGGCTGCATTTCATGTCCCGAGCTGCTTTGGTGTAGGGGTTAAAACGCTAAACCGCATATCTGAACAATTCAGTTATATTGCAGCTATATTATATAAATTATGGAAATACATCAAACAGATATCTCTAAAACTGAGGGACTAATTTGCGTTTGAACAGACAGGCGGGCATGGCTAAATCTCATCAGTTTGTGGTTTTAATCATTTTGATATGTTTGGGTATTGATATATTTCTTCTTCTATCGTTCATCCTCATGAATAAAGGATGTTTAAAAAACACCCTCAAACCGCTAAACTCATTGTGACTTCAATCTCGGAAGGTATGCATTGATATCCTTACCAAGTATATCTAACTGCAAATAAACTATGATGCAAATGTTTGATTGAGTGTTAATAGCGTATATGAGAAATCCATTTGCCCTTTCTGTTTTTAAAAGGATAAAACGCAACACGCCATTTTTAATAAGGGGAAGTGCACATATATGGCCGATAAAGTAAAAAGAATAAGAAATAATAAACAAAATAAAAAATTGCAGTTTTTAAGAGAAAAATAAAAAAGTATCTTGATTTATATCGCTTCTGATAGAATCGAAATATGGGCGATGTTTTATATATTGTATGCTATTTTCTAGCTGTTAAATGGAGTTGTGTTAGTGCACATTTTCTTGAACTAAAAATTTTATATATACTTTACGAAGGTATAACTTCTGCTGGTGATAAAAATAAATATGAAAATTTTAATGCCATAGAAGAATATTATTATAAAAGCATTCAAAAAGGGGACAGAAATCTTCCAACAGGTCTATTCTAAACCAATAATAAAACTTTCGTTACTGGTTATAAAAAATGCCGAAAGCTATCACATCCCTTGTGTATTCTGCGCGAAATCATTAACGGTAAATTCTGTCACTTATATATCTATGGCGTGATAACAACGTGGTAATAGCGGCTAAAAAAGGGGCTTCACTTTCTTTATGACAGCAAAAGTTATAATAATATGACTGCAAGCTTGTTTATAGTTGGATTTACATAAATTTTCGCAAGGTGCCCCAAGTAATGGGTAGTATTTGCTTTTTTTTATTCCACTATTGACAGCGTTAGCATTTGGGCCTGAATTGAGGTTACTAGAAGTAATTAAAATTTTCGATAATAAAATTTGCTGTTAACAAAATCGCCGGTAGGTAAGACGTTGACTACACTTTTTAGCAGATTATTTTACACATTTTTATGTACAAATGTATATTTATACAAAGTTCTATCTATTACTCGTATACATACGCATATATATATGTAGGTATGCACATACATGGTTTGCACAACCGCATCCTTACATATTCATACAAAATTAATAACAAATTGCTTAATGGCGGCAACACAAATGAAATTTAAAGCGTTGGTGGTTGTTCATGGAAATAAATTATGTATTTTGTGTAGGCATATATAAAACTCGCTTAATTAAACAAGAGTCCTTCCATAACCACAAGTTTGTGTACACGGTGAAAAATAAGTAGTGTAAGATGTAAAATATTATCTATGAAAATTTGCTATATAAAAGAGTATGGCCGTAGACAATGAGAACTTTTGTAAAGAAATTCTCTTTATTTTTAAATAAAAATTTTTTTCTATTTTATTCAAGAGCATATCTGCTTAGAAACTAAAGAAAACTTTTTCTTTTGCTCTTGAAAACCAGGAATATTTTAATTGTTAAATCGTACAAAAACTCTTAGGATGCAAATCTTCTTAATTTTATGAGACGCCTTTTTAGAATTCCTGGAAAACGCGTAAAGTATTTCAAATGTAAAATCTTATCAAAATTCTTGAGATTAAATCCTTCCCTTTAATTTTATTTAAGGGTTATTATTTAACACTCCTTACTTACTTCTTTACTTAATTGTCGCTATAACCGCCTAAGCGATTTTGGCCGAGTTCAACAAATTGCGCGAGTCGCAAATTGCGCGAGTACCAAGTAGCGTCAAGTCCTTTTCCACTTGGTTCTACCAACGCAGAGGAGGCATCAGGAAGTCTTCCGCAACCAGCTGGAACCGCATTGAATACTTTCGGAGCAGGGGCGTTTTCAACCCTCCGCACGACAAGTCCCAGCCAACGTAGGCATTGAATTTTAATTCGCTAGACTACGTCTATGTCGCGGTAAAGCTCATACATTTATTTAACATTTCTGCACTTATTATATTCAGTACTATTATGGTTGGCGTCGTCAACGTCATTTTTCTGTCATCACTAATTGTGAACTAATTACTTTTTGTATTTCCATTGATGCATTTGTGCATGTGTATATCCTACATTCCAGTGGAGAAGATAGCAAAAAACATTCATACAGTAATTATCTAAATATTATTACAAACAACAAAAATAATTTTGAAACAGTCTAATCGCCTGTCAGAGCATTTGACTTCTTGCTCCTCAAAACTAGTAGAAGAGTTTTACCTTCGGAAATACTAACAGCTATAACTTTATTAAATATTTTAATTTGTATTTCTTACAAAATATAACATATTTTTCATGGTCATTTGTATGTATTTATTTTCATTTGCGATCAAAGAAAGAAAAAATCCCATAAGTCAGACAAAAACTGTGTCGATATTGACGTATTTTCGGTAACGACGGCAACCGTAATAAATAAGGGTTATTCTGGACGAAAATTTTCATTAAATTTATTTACATTAAGGCAGATGTATAAAGCCTTTTTGTTTCAAATTTTTTTTAATCCATATATGCATGTATGTGTTTCCGATTTCTTGCAGCGTACTGTCGAGCTATCCGAAAATTAGTTAGAGCACTCGGATTTCGCTATAAATTGTTGAAACTCCTCCAATTATAATGGAAAGAAGAATTCTGAACTATAGCGAAAATTAGACAAGTGTCACGCGCACTGCGCTAGTGGAGTTCTAGGATTCATATTAAATCGGATATATAGTTATATATTAACTCAGAAAGTGAAAATTTAAGATTTGGTAGAGTATGGATTAGGGATTCATTCACCCTAATGACGCATACAAATATTTGAGGAAAAGTCTCATATGCACTGTTCTAGAAATGCATGCTATTCAGTGATTACCCACTTTCTAATTCCAAAAATACCATGAATTAGTGAATAGCGAACGATATTTTATTTAGATTAAACATTTTAAACTTCAAAATGGATATTGT
The DNA here is from genome assembly GCA_951828415.1 of Anomoia purmunda. Classification (NCBI taxonomy): domain Eukaryota; kingdom Metazoa; phylum Arthropoda; class Insecta; order Diptera; family Tephritidae; genus Anomoia; species Anomoia purmunda. The sequence goes on along the minus strand of OX639996.1, from coordinate 23,801,520 downwards.
TAAATTATTTGATGTCAATTACACATTGAACAGTTTGCGGATTCGTACTCGCAATAGCTCTGAAAACAAACAAAAAATGCAGAGCTCTGTTAGCTAAAACTTTATAAAGATAATCTACCTTCATAACAAGAGAAACCAGCGAGATTTTAAACAGTTCATCCACCAGACACAAAGCCTTGTTGGTTAACAGAAATTAGCCGCTTAGTTGCAAAGTACATTTTTTGCTTAGCATTGTCTCAAAAGAGACTACAGACAGCTTTGATATGGGTATACAGTTGGCAATATTGCCTTATTACCACTTATGTAAATTGGGGTAATGAAGGTAACCTTCCACGCATCCATTTTCACTACTTTCAACGGATTTATTGAGCATTAGTAAAATGAAATGACATGGGGACAGCCTGTCAATATCTGGCTCCTTCGAGGATTTCAAATTAAGAATGCCATCAATCACAATTAAGGCATTCACAAGCAAACAACTGCCATCAGTAGAATATAATTCAGACGCATAGTTAGAGCTAAAGAAATCAGAAAAACAGATTTACCGCCTCTGCAGAGTTTTTGACTTGACGTACCGTTAAAATGTCTTGGGATTTGACTTCATTTTCTGTTAAATATTTTTAAAATAATTTCTTTCAAGTATTTTACTTAAGGATTTAAACTCTCTTGAATAATTCAAATACATTTCCTTCTGTGATGCAAAATTAGATACTTTAAATTTTTTATACAACTTACTTTTTAAATTGTTAAGCTTCTTTAATTCCTTAGGCCCATTCGCGGGAAAGCAGGTTATCTATTTAACTCTGAGTTTACTGGCTAAATTGAAAATTTGCCCATTCAGCAGAATGTTAGGCATCAACTCAGAGTTAAAAACATAAATAATTAACCTAGCAATTATTCAGGGTAAAATTTTTAATTTCGTGAGATTGTGTCATAAATAAGTAAAAAAAAAATGTGTCGTTTATTTCCAATAATTTTGAAACGAATCGCCTTTTTTAGACAATAATGAGGATGCCATTGAATACGTTGGCTCCAGCTCTTTTAACAGAGTTTTGACAAAGCGAAGCGATCACTTCCACGAGATTAGAGATCAAGCATTTCGTGGTCGTACTAGAACCTCCAAAAATTATTTTGATTTTAAATTTCAATAAATTCAAAAAAAAAAATCAAAGAAAATGTCGAAAAAGAAATGTACGTAGCCCGGGTTACTGGATTTATTTGATACAAGACAATGTCTGCGTTACGAAATTAAAAACTTAACTCTGACTTACTTATCTCTTTATTTATAAATTTAACTCTGGATCTTCCGCAAGTGGGCCTTAGTGTACCAAGAAACTCTATAAAAACTCTTATTTCTTGAAGGAATTATACTAAACAAAATTCATTTACTCTGTAATTAAAAATAACGAAACATAAATCTACATTGATTCCGGAAAAAATTAAATCCCATTTCAAAAAAAAAATCATTAGAAATAATGGCATTAAAGCCGCAATTATTATTAGAACAAAAACCAATGGATTGATTATACAATGAAATATTTTTAAATTCATAGAACTGCATAGAGAAATATAGTGAGGACCAGACCACGACAAGGGATTAAGGCATTCATGTAAACAAAAAGTCCTATTATCATTTATGACAAGAAAATCTAAGATTCTAAAAACCTTACTTATATGAGGCCTTCCAACTATGGCTGCGAATATCCGCATATTCGGATATCCGTTTACACGGATAAAATCCGGATAGTATGGATATCCGATTAATATTCCTTGGTGCAATTATCCGGATTTACGATTTAGTCGTACATTCGGATATCCAAAAAAAAAAAAATTAACGAATTGCTGAACAATAATAATAAAACAATTTTTCGATTTCGATACCAAGCTAAGGGTCTATAATAATTTACGACGTTTGGTATTTTGGTAGTGGCCAATATCCTTAGGATGCTATCCGCTCTCTTCGTTAAATAAAACTATTGTTTTCTACGTCTAATGCGGTCGATTTAATATTTAACCTTAAATATATATATATGTATAACTAGTTTATAAAGATTTACGTAGTATCCAGAAATGTGTTTGCACGTTGCGAGATCCGAAGAGAAAGAAAGAATTTTGTGTCTCTATACCATCCAAACTTAGATCAGGGTTGCATTTTAGATCCGTGATTGATCGATGTGTTGGCGTTGCCACAGTATCATAATTATTTCTGAGAAATTTCATGCACAAGGAAAGTGATCTATGCAAAGGATGCCATTGAAGATATGTTACAACCGCTGAGCTGCAGTTTGGGAAGCTGTTCTAGCATTTTCCCATTAGTTCTAATGTGGCCTGGAACTTTCTTTTTTGAATGTCTTCACTAATCATATTTTATAAGTCCTTTATTCTAAAACAAATAGAAAGGTCGTTGGTAGATGTCAGAGAAATTATGTTCGTAGTCGTCGACATTTCATGTGGCTTAAATACCTCAGATAGAGAGACACTTTGTATAATAAATAGGTAATTTTCGTTCTGTGTATACATGCCAATTTTTCTTTTTGGTATTCAATTACATTCTATGTACTTTTTGATGTCGGCAAAAACTGTACAATTTATCGCTCGCTCCAGAGAATCGCCTGTGTTGGCAGCAAAAGAGTCGCAAGGCGCTCAAGCTTGGTATACATATTGTAATTGAATGTACACCTAGAAAAACCGTTAGTAGAGAAATAAATCAGCGGCATAATAAGTAGAAGTGTAAACAAATAATAACAACATGAACACACACAGGCGTATGAGGCCAAAAGACTGCACGAAATCAAGATTCAAAAATCTCTCGGGATCGTTAAGTACGCGAGTTGACGCGCGTACTTAATAAATTTTCGTTTAATTGTAAGCAAATATTTCATAAGCAGCAGTGGAGCTGATGTTTAACTTCAGAGTTATCTGCACCTGGCGTAAGTAAACGCGATAACACAATACCGTTCGTCGTTATTAACACGTTGTGCGCAATTTTTAAGATACTGTATTTGAATTATTTTACCAGCTTATTGCAACACATTTCACGTTTTCCATATAAATTTAATTTGCTATATAATTTTTATTCCATTTTTCTCCCCTCTCTAGCTTTCATCGACTGCCAAAGTGGCACGCTGGTTCCAACAATTACCATGGCATACGGCTTCGTTGTCACGTCCTGAAAGTGGCTTCGTATCGGGCGATTCACGTTCAGAGAAATTCCATTACGAGGAGTTCCATTACACCAAGGAGCCGGATGATTTATGCGATGAATTTCTATTGGTCGAAGGTAGCAGCACCATTTGGACAAAATTGAGTGCGAAGAAGCAGCGTAAATTGCTCGGAATGCGACTAGGCAAAGTGACGACATTTTGAGAATATTTGATGAAATTACTAACATTAAAATTTAAAGGCAGGACACTAAACAGAAGATACATAGATTATGATGAGCAAAAACGATAACAAACGAAAGACAATGTAATGAACAAAATAAAGTCAATTTATTAAGAATAAGGACAGAGAACAGATGCTCAATTTAAAAAAAAAAAAACAAAAAAAAAACGTATTCGTATATGTAGCGAAAGTCTTGTTAGCATAAAAAATAATTTTAGATACACGCTTAGACGTTAAGTAAACGACTTCTGATGGCATTCCAAGTATTCGAATGGCATTACACAAACACTTTACGCACTAACGAAGATTATTTGGCAAGTATTATAATTATGTTTTAATTATAAGTTAAGCTAGTGCGTACTATATACCTACAATTTTCTACACTTTTACTCATATTGTGTACACTTGTGGCAAGTATTATTTATGGCGGCTAGCTAACGAAGATTATTTGCATTTATGTAAATAATTTAAACTAAAAAAACACCATATAGAAAAGTAAGCTTTGGAGGTAGTTATGGCCAAGGGACACCGGTGGTCAGAGAGCTCAATCTATTCATTAAAACGGCTTTTTTTTAAGTTTGGAAACAAAAAACTTAAACACCAAGGTAAAGCAAATTGTACATCAAGAAATGATTACAAATTCTAGCAGAAAATCGCATTGCTTAGAAGATGCTGGCAGATTTTTCAAAGAAAACCCCGAACCGGGAAAAACAAATTTTATGAAAAACGTGGTATTCAATATTTTAGGCTTCAAAAAATTAATTAAGAAAAAGACGATGGGTATAGAAACCTTTTCATCACCTTTCCCGTGTTTCTTCAGCAATCATTTTTTGTATCACTAAAGTTTTAGAATAATTAAAATCGTTGCAATTGTATTGAAATTTAAAGCAGAATATCGAAATGAATACAAAAGAAAAAACGCAGTAATTGGATTAAGTACTTGTCTAATTTTATTCAGATGAAAAAAATTTGCAAGTAAAGGGCACAAATTAGGTAACTTTTAAATATTTTTTTTTATAAAATATTAGTTCGTATGAGCTTATGAAAATGAGAAACAATTATTTCTTCCATATTGGTTTAAAGTATACAAAACTAATCCGACCTTTATTTAATCAGTTATTTAAAAAATTGGATTTTTTAATTTAAACGGTAGTTTTACAATTTACTAATTTGATTGATCATTTGAATTTTTATACATTTTTTTTTTTGAGGACAGTTCCTTAATTTACAAATTGAGGATCATATCACACTCATTATTACGATCAGAGATGCTGATAACTAAAAATTAATGGTGTATTATTTGCAAAAACATGGGAATCAAGTTAATTGTCGAACAATGTGGATTACAATTGAGCAAATTTTTCCTTTGCCAATTATAACAACTATACAACTTTTGAGTTTTATAATAAAAATCATGATTGTTGCTTAAAACACAAATCCGAAATTTCATAAATGAGTATCGTTGAAAAAATAATAATTTTTAAAAAATTGCATAGAACTACAGAAAAGATCTACAGAAAAGACAAGAATGCCACCTCCGCTTAAAATTTTTTCATACGAACAATGGAGTAATGTCTAATTCCAAGGGGGGACAATTAGTTGGCGTGATGTACATATGTATTCTGCATTTATTTATTCATCAAAATTGGGGACTAGTTTTGGTCCAATTCCCGACCAGTTACTTCCGGACCATTTAAGAACAATTTCGAGTCCATTTGAGAATAATTTCGAGACCTTTTGAAAGACTATTTCGAAACTATTACGGGATCATTGTGGTACTATTCAAGTACTATTTCGGGATTAATTTGCGATGAACACAGTTGAGGACTAGTTCAGGACTGCTTTGGATTTGCTTGGGTCAAAGTTTCAGGACTGGTTTCGGACAACCTTGGGCCAGTTCGGGAATGGCTTCGTAAGAGGTAGTATGGAACTAGTTTTAAACTAATTCGAGATTGGTTTGAAATTAGGTCAGCATGACAGTAGTTCGGAACTGGTTTGTGACTGCAACGGCTCTGCACAAACGCTACATCCACACATAAAATCCCAAAACAGTGTATAGTCTTTCACACATTCCTTTCTCTATGTTTTTATGGAAAACTGCAAAGAAGTTTTACTTCTGCACGCACACTTAGCTGCACGCTTGTTTTCTATTCGTATTTTTACAAGCACAAAATCAATATTATTTAGAAAGTAGTTGACTATATGGTTTGATTTAGAAACAATATCCAAATTGTCGTATTGATTATTCATAAGAAGTGCCCTTGCTTATAGTAAAATAGCCATAGTAAGTTATTGCTCTCCAGAACCCAATTGCTAAGTGGCTATAGGTTATCATAAATATATCCTCTTTAAAGCATATTTTTCCACATGCTATTTATAGTGGCCACGAAATATAAGAAAGTCCATATCATGCAAAAGAAAACATATATTAACAGAAAAAGAAAAATGCACGCAATTCAGCAATTACTCAATAAGCATTACATTTAGTACATTAAAAAAATCGAATAGTTAGTTATTTTAACCAGGTAAGGGAAAGCTGAGGTTTATATATTTAATGATATGAAACAGTCAAGCAATCATTTACTCAATTAGTAATTATTATATTAAACACCACTGTCATCACAAATTATTTTATGTATGTACATATGTACTAGATCATAAGGTATATAATTTATGTTGATCATACGCAATGTTGTCCCACCTTATCACTGTCACAAATGTGGTTGTACCTACAAATCAAATACATATGTACACATACATATATACATCATATAAACAACCAGTGCATGAAAATGATATGAGTGCTCATGATAAATCTAAAATATGTATATGTATTAGTGCGAAAATTGATGATTGCTTCCAAGAATTGTGAGCATATTTGAGACAAACATTGTTGAGTATGCTAACCAAATACATTTGCACTCAGATATACTATATGTATATGTACACATATGTGCATTCCTATCCACATTATTTTTTGCTCTGCCACAATCAGTAGAGGCCTATGCAGACGCAAGCATTTTGTTTAGTTTAAAGTTGGTGGAGGAGGGAAAATAGACTTCAATTCGATTTTTCATGTTTTATGTAGATGAAAAACACGTTGGAGTAATAAAATTGGTATGCGCCTACGGGCAGCAATTGCGATTACATATACCCAGTGAGCGAGTTTATGGGGGTTTTACTTTCTTTACTTTTTATACATTTTGTTTTTTTTTCTTGAGAACTGAAGCTCCTAACGGAAGATGAGTTTTTTGTGTTTTTTTTTAGTTTTTACATTTATTTTTTATAAAAAGTTCACAGTCCAAATCTAAAGAAACTTTAGGAAACTTCAGCAATATTCGAATCAATCTAATCATTTTAATTTCCAAGCGGTTTCTTCCATATATTTAACATAATTTCTATCGTTAATACAATATCGTTGTATGGAGGCAAAAAAAAAACTATCAAAAATAAACACAATTTTCAAAACATTTCCAACTTAAGGTCCGGTACAGAAAGTTCTGCAAATTTTAATATAACATGGTAGGCTTTGAAAAAAATTATTTTTAAATTGTTTTTTATTTATCAACGATTTCTTCATATTTCTCAATTTCAGGTACTTCCCTGACTTCTCTTTTATTCACATTTTAAAAATTCGTTATTAGGGTTATTTGAAGACGAGGTTACAGTAGCATATTTAGAAACAGCACAAGTTTTTAGTTGGACAAGCAAAGCACCCTTGAAGTCGTCTCTCCAAATCCAACTATGAGAAAGAAGATCAACGTCACAGGACAGAGATGTAAGTTTAATTTAAAAAGTTGTAAGGTTTCTCTAATCATGAAAGCGTCTGCTATCTGATGGAAATTCAAATGTTCTTGGATAAAGTTTTAGTCCACTACTATTACTATTGAGAACTGGAGATGGTGGGTAATTAACGTACAATAAACTCTCGGTTAGTAATCAGGCATTTCTATATAAGGCGTACATATGTATACAGAATTCCTTACTTAGTGCTTTTTTTTGTTAAACTCACAAAAATTGTCAAATTTAGCCTCACTTTTGTTTGCCTTTGCGGATCAATTGAAGTGAAATTTGGGTGCTGCCACACGGTAAGAAAATATTTGACAAATTACTGAAAATAGCAACAATACAATACGTCTTTTTAATATGTACTTTTTAAAGATCATACAACTTTAGAAAGGGATGATAATGCCTTCTTGGTATTTTCAAAATAATATAACAATTCCGGCACAGTACTTGCTTTCAGAAAAATCACTACTTCAGGTGGCTCCCCACACACACCTCTGTGAATCTATTTGAAAATGAAATCAAACAACCTCAACTATTAGTATGCTAACCACATTTATTTTGCACATAACTCCTTTTTGCATGGAAATCCTGCGGCTACACTTTAAAAAAATAACCCATATCAGTTTAACTCGGGCTACGTTGCCCACAGAATTTTTGATCAGAACTGCCTTTTGCGTATTTAAAAAAATAATGTATTAAGAAATTATTGCTCTGAAATTTCAAAAGTTTGTGGGAAATTAAAGCTGAATCAACTCAGGGTCATACAAGTGTTATCATTTCGCTTACCACAATATTCCTCGCACACCTTTTAACCTTCTATTTACTCAAAGTGTACAAAAAACTATGGAAAGTTTAGTGCATTTAAAATAATTTATTAGGAACATTTTTGCAAAAATATGATGTGCGTGAAGTAGTATATGTGAAAAGCCTAATAAAAAGAAAAGTTGTTAGCTCGCAGTTTATTTTAAAATATTGTAAAGTAAGTGAAGAAATTTTAATAACAAATAACTTAAAAACTTATAATATTTGGACGCAATATATTAAAAATAAATAGTCAACCCCTCCCCAAAAGACCTGCAAATTGCATTTAAAAATTCGGCCTACTTTGGCTAAAAGAGGCAATGGTTGCTTATTAGAAAACCGACACTTTCCTTCCTTCAAGAATCAAGATTGTATATTTAATCTTACCAAAGTTAAGTTGCAATTTGGAAATTCTTTAATTAAAAATTGTGCTATTTTTCCTTTTTAAAGAATTTGAAATTAATACATACCGTTTTTACTGTGGAATTGACCATCTGAGTCTGCAAAAAGTGCGAGTTAATTAAAAAAGCTCCAAACATAAACGCTCACTGGGAATACTAACTAATGTGTTTAACAATGATAGCAATGGTACTCGAACATTATGCAAATATAAGTAGGGAACGGATATATAGATAGATATATGTATGTGAATGTGTTCATATATGTAAATGTTTTGTATGTATATGAAATAGAAAATTTTCAACGTCTAGCTACTTACGAGTACGAACACCTGATTATATGACTATACAATGTTTGGATATAAAATTTTGTGGTAGATATTACGTATTTCGATAATATCTTTACCTGCGCATATTTGCGCTTCTAACGTAAATTTATTATTTTCCATTACCAGCTATATTTTAATGCATAAATTTAGGCGCTAAACGTGACGTTGCTTGAAGTATTATGTGGCAACGTTCTACGAGTATTTTTCAATTGGGCGATGAATTTTACTTGGCCTCTTTACAAAGGCATGCAAGTAACATACGTACTTTCACAAATATATTTAGGTTAAAAAAAAAGATGGCTTTTTCGTTGAAAGAGTATACAGATTTGTTAACTGACTAAACATTTAAACCAATAAGAATAAACAGCGAATGTGTTTTTTATATAAATTTAAATATAGGCAATTTTAGAATTTCGGTTGAAGTGAGTAATGTAATTGCGTTTTTTATTAGGCTTTATTATTTTTATAATTTTGTACATTTAAGTACACCGCTTAAGTAAATATTACATATAGAGATATATATAGTTAGTAAGAAAAAATCATTTACGTATGTAAATAGCTCAAGCATTAAAAAGTCATTTATAATTAACAAACGTAATGTGTTTTATGAACAAGAAGCAAATAAATTAATTATATATACATACATATGTACGTACATAAGAGATTAAACATTAATTAATATCATTAAATTGGTTCTATTTTATTGAGTGACTACTAAATACATACATACAATATATATTAAGTACAACATTGTAAAGCGACTTTAGAGAAGAAAAAAACACATGGTTCTTTAAAAAAAAAAAAAACAAAATGAACCTAGCCATTTAAATATCGAGACTGAAGTTTTCTTTATAATTTGGCAATTTTGGCGCTAGAGAAAATTGCATACTTATACATATATATAAATCATGCTGCTCATAAGTCGTTATTTGTAAGAATATTAAATGTCTTAAATTAAATAAAAATAAAATTCGATTTTCAATTAAAAAAAAAACTAAAATGAGTTTCTTTAAAATTTAAATCACTATGCAACTAAAAATGATGCTTCATAATCTAAACCATTACATTACATGTGATGTGTACATACATAGAAAAAAAATAGTTTCAAGATTGTGCTAGAGTTTTAAGATTTTGGTAGGGGTTTGAACCCCAAACCCAAACCCCTCATCCCCTTGAGTGCGCCAGTGCGTCCATCGTATAGATACATAAAGAGTCTTGCAATAGGGCGCACAAAAGTAGACCGATAGTGACAGCAAACGACGCCACTACGGTTTATGCGCCGGCGATGTCATAGGGCCGTACTTCTTTCATGATGATCAAGACCGGCATGTTACTGTGAATGGGAATCGCTACCGCTCAATTATAACCAAATATTTTTGGCCCAAATTGGATGATATTGACTTGTACAATATGTGGTTCTAACTGGACGGCGCCACAAGTCACACAGCGAATGTCACAATCGATTTATTGAAAACCAAATTTGGTGAACGTGTTATCTCACGAAATGGCCCAATCAATTGGCCGCCTCGGTCGTGCGATTTGACGCCATTAGACTATTTCCTGTGGGGCTACGTCAAATCTATGGTCTATGCCAACAAGCCAGCCACGATTCATGACCATCGTACGAATATCGAACGTGAAGTTGCAGCAGTATCGGCCGATTTATGCTTGAAAACCGTCGAAAATTGGGTTCAGCGTCTGGACTTCTGCAAGCGTGCCCGTGGTGCCCATGCAAAAGAAATCGAGTCCCAACATAATGGCATCGAATTTACTTTCACAGGAATAAAGAATTTAATTCATATCCCAAATCGTTTTTGTTTTGTATCTATAAACAAAATTATAAACAAAAAAAAAAGTAACTTTGTATGGAATTCCGAAGCGCCATAACCTGAAAGTCGATTTTGAAAAAGTGTAATGAAATATGTAGTAAAAATTTTGTGATATGCTTTTGAAAGTAAAACTACATCTTACATACATTCAAATTCAAATTCTCAACGAATTTTCTATGTGTATTTGGACCTCGAACTCAACATTGAAAGTTTACTAAAAAAAAACACATCACATTTGTAAGCAATGTGAAGTTCAAATCGATTTCAACTTAGTTTGAGCAGTCAATGTGAGCTTTTACAAATTTATAACGAAGTACATTTCAGAACTTTGGTTCTGTACGTTCTCATAGTTTAGTAGTTAAAGGTTAGCACAGTAAACAGTTTTCATGGTCCCTCTTGACAAAAGCGGCTCCCTTAGTAAGGCGTTGGGTTGCTTAAGCTTCAAAATTTGCATGCAAATTTGGAGTAAAAACAAAATTCGTAAAACAAATTTGTATGCTCTTCTTTAATAAAAGATTCAAATTGCATCTTTCTTGTTGTTCATAAGAGTTTTTACTTAGGTAAATGAAAACAGCCCTTTGTAAGGGAGTGTGAAACCTTGCATGTCACGAGTGAGCAAACCTTTCTTTGAACTACATTATGGTCGTTTTCCACGTGATGATTGTTCACACAATTAGGCCCACTTGTGGAAGTTACTCAGAGTTACATTTTTAACTTCATAAACAAGACATTGTCTTGTATCAAATAAATCAAGTAACCCGTGCATTTCTTTTTTTTTTTTAAATTTATTGAAATAACCAAACCCACTTTTACAGGTTATAATAGTACAACAACGAAATGCTTGGAGTGCTTGTTATCTAATCTCGCTTTTCCAAGGCTCTGTTAATGGAATTGAAGCCAACGTATTCGATGGCATCCTCATTATTGTCGTATAAAGCGATTCGTTTCAATCTTCTTCGTTTATTTCCAAAAAAGTTTGTTGGCGAATTTATTTTTTTTTTAAATTATGACAGAATGCCACAAACTTAAAAATTTAACCCTAAATAATTGCTAGGTTAAATATTTATGTTTTTAACTCTGTGTTGGTACCAAACCTACTGCCTTGTATGCAAATTTATCAACTCTGAGTTGCATAGATAACTTTCTCGCAAATGGGCATTAGGTGTTTATACAAAATATATATTTACAACTAATATTTTCAAAGCGATTCATTGAAAAAACTATACTTATTTTGATCAGGGGCTTTAAATCAATTTTAAAAAACAAGTTTGCCTCTGCAATTTTACAGATGGTCAATCTAAATTTAATAGCAGTCTTCAAATTCGTATTTTGTTAGGTTTTATAATCTCGATATTAACTGTATACATTTTTCTACTAAATATAATATAATGTTACTGATGGTACTGGGCTATAAATTTTTAACATAAAAGGAAAAAACGAAAAATTACACTGAAGATGGCACAACGCCGAAGCCGGATTGCTCCAGCTTTAGGCAACGAAGTGGAAAAATTTTTTGGAAAGAAAAGTCATCCGGAAACCATACGAAGAGTGCTCAGAGAATCTGATTTCAATGGCCGCACAGCCCGAAATAAACCATACGTCAATGCTAAAAATCGAAATGCAAGGTTGAAGTATGCAAACGAACATTTATATAAGAATGAAAGCTTCTGGAAAACCATAATTTTTGCAGGCGAGAGTAAATTCAACCTGTTTAGATCGGATGGGGTACGTATGTAGTACCGTAAAACATAGTGAAGGGCATGTAATGGTGTGGGGATGCATGTCGTCTTCAGGAGTCGGAAATTTGGAATTTATCGATTGTACTATGGATAAGAGTGTGTATCTGGATATTTTGAAACAAAATTTGCTACAAAGTGCTGCGAAATTAAATATTTCCGACAACTTGCGGTACTATCAAGATAATGATCCGAAATAATTTGCATTGGCTTCGCCACTTCTCTGCTCGCGATGCCTACGCTATGCTCGCGTTCGAACAAATTTGTGTGTACAAGCAACAACAACGATAGCTAGCTAGTTTCGGCTATCGCGAGTACGGTGATAACTTATTAAACTGGTCGAATTCGTTACATTCAATGTTGCAGTTTTTAGACCAATCGCTTGCTTGCACTTTTGGTGCATATTCGTCGTTTATGATACGCGAACTTTATATTGGAAACAAAAAACAAAAAGTGTGTTGATGCTAATTTATACCAGTTGCTTCATCGATTCGCCACTCGTTAACGGATGGCAAAACGAATACGGCAATTAGTATATATGCAGCTCGATGCACCGCAGAACTTCTCCGCCGCTACTTTTTAACCAAAAACCAATAACAAAAAATAAACAGCGTCATACGTTGATGTCGTTGAAAGAACGCAATTATATTCAAAAGTAAATGAGTCTAAACTATTTCAAAGAAAGATTATTTTTCTCCCTTTTATATAATGTTAAAAAATATACCCTTTGCTATGCCGGAGGTTGCTGTTACTTTCAGGGGTTAGTGAGTTCAAGTAGGTTAACAAACAGAAAATAAATCTAAAAAAAAACGTCAAAATGGATTCTCTTACATTCCCTGCAACACCTTCGGTTATTGTTTAAAGAAATTGTCAACGTAGGTACATATATAACTTTTCTACAATTTTATTATAGTAAAGATTACGCTGGCAAGTTTTCTATGTTGTAGTGTCATACAATCTTTGTCACATTCTCAAATGGCGTACATTTTCGTAACCCAAAAAAAAAAATATATTCTTCCAATTCAGAATTACTCTAATTTGGTCAACTAAGAACTCTACCGAATGTATTTGTTTGTCATAAACTTAGTTACCTTACTATATGAATTACAATAATCGATCTTATATAAAATATGACACTTTTGTTAAGATATTTACGCGCTGCTTAATTGAGACTAACTAGAATATTTAACTAAGCACCGCACGAAATAAATACATTCTGTATTTTTAACGCCCACTTTAAGTGTTCCAATTAATTTAATGATATTTTCATGTTAAATGCGCTGGCGAAATGTCAAGGAACAGCAGCAAGAGGTGCGAGTGCAAAAGCAACTGGCACAAATACATCGCAAGCTAAAAAACTAAATTGGACAACCCAAGTTGAAATGTACGACACCAAGGACTCGTGAAGTCACAATCACAATCACATTCACTTTCAAATTAAATTCCAGGATGCAGGTATGTACATATGTATGAATGACAGAAGCTTAGTATGTATGTACAAATGTAGCAGCAGCATTGGAGATAAATGATAGGGATTAGTTCGTAATTTGCTGGGATCGCTGGTGGTAATTTCCAGTACCAGTAGCGGGACGATATGAACATACTACATACATACATACAAACAATTAGCATGGACTGTTGACTTGACTGATGACTCCTACGGGATTTTCTTGCACGTCGCCACTTAATACCAACTACCAGCAATTAATTTTAAGCGCAAAGATACATATTAGATATGTAAAGAATAGTGAAAAGAATGCATACTAAAGCTCTGAAACTGAAGGGAGGAAAAAGTTGTGGAAGGATTAAAAAACTCAACTATTTTATTTCTTTAATTGCTTCTAAATCAATTCAAATCAAAGTTCCAGCTCATTATAAAATTATAAGCGATTAAATGAGCGTCTCTCGTTTGAGTGTCGAAATACGCGGCACGTTAAATAGAGCACTCAGGCTTCTCCGACAATTATACTTGTCGACTAAACGATCACCAACTTTTTTGATAGTTGATGATCAAATACCAAGTATTTGACTAACCGTTAATCATCAACTAGGCTGTAAACCGACTAACCGAAATTATTCGAATAGTGACAGCCACTCGCAATAAATTCATAAAAACTTCATTGTAGTGGAAAACGAGCAATAGCATAAGCATAAGAAAAATCGAAAACTAACGGTTAATCGACTAGGTGTTTCTGCTTGATTAGTCGAACAAGTCGAACGGAAACGGCTAATCGATTACGTGAAGTCGACTATTTCTTTAAACAACTCTTGCTAACCGGTTAGTCGATCAATCGATTAACAAGAGCTATAGGAAATACTACCTTGTAGGAATTGAAATTAACTGAATTATTTAATGTGACGTTGTCATAGGAAACTATCAGTTACCCTATCTTGCATATACAGTGACTCCAAGCCAAAGTCGGACACCGTAGAAAAAACTGTTCCTTCCTCAAAATATTTGAACCAGGGCAATTAAGAAAAGGTAAAATATTTTTTCAATTAATCATTTATTGCACTTCCAAAATAGAAAAACAAAACACATAAATTAATTAATTCAGTATTATAAAATATTCTAGTAAAACATCAAATAGGAGTACATTCAATGCACAACCCAAACTCGGACAATCAACAAGTTTTTTGAAATATCGAAATATATTTTAAAATCTAATATATTGTATGAAGACCTGTATTTTTAATAACTATTTTGAGCCGGTTAGGCATTGATTTAACCAACTTTTCGCAAAAACCATGTTCGATTTTTTCACTTTCTTGTAATAACATAGATTTCAAGCAACCAACTGTAATTCGTTGTTGATGAGTACTAGTTGTTTGAATATGGAAAGTTTATGTTTATATACCCAGATAGATAAAATGAGTTTTTTCTCGAAATGTCGAATGATATGTCACTGTCAGTTACTGACCTTTTATTAAAATTATTAAAATACCTTCTACAGACAAGTAGGTACATATCGTTACTTGAAATTTAAAAGGCCGTAACTAGTTACAAAAAAAACAAGAAACAATTCAAAAGAAGTTCGTTTCTAAAATATTTAGAATGTTTTTACCCTGTTGTTAGTTTCGGCTTTGTGAATTTAAGGTGACGATATATAAATACATATGGATGTATATTGAGCAGGTACCTTAAGCAGGTATAAACTATGCCTCAATTTCACTTGTTACATCAAAAACATTCAGACTATAGAAACCTTACATTTACTATTAACCATCGGATCAGAATTGCTGAGAGAAGATTTTGCAAGTTCTTTTAGCCAAATCGAGCAGGAATCAATATATAAAATGTGGATTTATAATTTTTCACCCAAAATCAATGAGAAATCCGTGTAAGTTGTATTCAAATAATTAAGTGCGATCCTGAGTAAACCGACATAGAATTCCATATCAGAAAAAAAAGGTTGCAGAAACCCCGAAACGAATTAGTTTATCGATATCCTCTTCAGTCAAAAGAAATTCAGTCTCTTGTTGCAATTGTGCTATAAGATCCATGGTTTTAATATTATAATAAATGAAACATGAAATGAATAAGCTTACATCCAACCTAAAAAGGAATTGGAATGCGCTAGAAAAAATTATTTTGGACCTTAAGTTCACCAAATTAAAAAAAATGCGTTCTAAAGAAAATGTAGCTTTTCAAATCTAAAAATGTATAATACCAAATGTACAGTTCCAAAAATCGAAGCTGAGCAGCAACAAGTGAATACTAGCTACTTGAGGTCCTCTTGCTATGAAAATGGAGCTTTCAATTGCCGGATGCTATTGGTGAAAGTTTTAAAAAGCTCTGTGCGCGGACCAAGGACTTGGTCATCACGGAGTTCAGATCGTCAGACCCGAAGAGATGTCCGCTTATAATTTTTAAAGGTAAATAAAAGAAATTGGAATGAAAAATACTTAAAACATACCAAGAATGATAGAAAACAAGGTGGCGTCTGCCGCACTGAGAGCAACTGATAACACTGCGGAACAAAATTTTGCGGCCGGAGATTTTTAAGTCGATTTAGGGTAATTTGGGAGCGCTGATTACGAAAATAATATCAGTTTTGTCGAATTGGCTCTAGTTTTTCAGATAAAGACTTTTAAATATTTCACGAAAAAACCTAATTAATAATACTAATATGGATTTAAATCATATTTTTATTGCGCGCCTGTATAAAAATAATACAAAAATAAAAAAAATATATTCTTTCATTAATTAATTTTAAAAAAATTACAAAAAACTTTTTCTGTAGGACCTCCTATGATGTCGTTGCTCAGGACAATCCCATATTAAGTTCCAGCAGTAGTCTGCCATCATGTGGTTGCCCCATCGGCCTTGATATCTTTCTTCCATTATTTTTATGTCCTGGTGGAACCGTTCAGCTTGTACCTCACTGTAATCGCCTAGGTTGTCCGGGAATTTGTCCAAATGACTATGTAAATAATGTAATTTAGCTCCTAGTTTGCGAAAATTGAGAAGCATATCAGTAACTAGTTTTGTATAGTCTGGTGATTTATGATTTCCCAAAACATTTTTGACTACATTAACAAAGCTTAGCCAGGCTTCAGATTCAATTTGTGACATATGGTTTAAGAATTCAGTGTCTTTTAAAAGGGTACGAATTTGAGGACCATCGAAGACTCCTGCTTTTAATTTTTCCATACTAAGGACTGGAAATTTTTTGCACACTTATTCGAAACAGTCACCTGTCTTATCAAGGGCTTTGATGAACTGTTTCATTAGCCCAAGCTTGATGGAAAGTGGTGTAAGAATGATTTTTTCTCGGCTTATCAGTTGGTCATGAACCACATTTGCTGTTCCTACCTCCATATTTTCTTTTACCGGCCAGTCCTTTCTAATCCAATGTTCAATTCTTGCACGACTGTCCCATAAACATATAAAACAGGGGTAGGTAGTAAACCCACTTTGTTGGCCCAATAAAAAATTCACCATCTTCAAGTCCACGTATACTGACCACTTATGTTGTGCATACAAAATCTTTGCTAAAACAATTTTTACATTTTCGTATTCTTCTTTTAGTTTGGTACTATGGCCGATTAGAACCGAAGCAAGTTTATTTCCTTTGTGTAGCAACACACATTTAATAATTTTTATAATTTATATAACAAAACTTATTGAGGAATAATTTAATTAATACAACTGGAACTGGGTCATATAATTTTTTTTCCGCAGGTTTTTTTTTATGTGTAATGACGCAATATTAGCTAGATAACGAGATGGGAAAGATAAAATTGTAAAAAAGAAGAGGAAGAAGCGGGCAAACGAAGAAACTTTTGAAAGCTTTGTTAGCACTTTTCTTCTTATACTTAGTTAGCACTACTTGTGTAAATTAAAAGCACGTGGATTTTATTTCGCCAGCAAATTCGTGGATATCTATAGCATTAAATTACTCAAAAAGTGAAATCACCAAAAGTAGTAAATATATTTCACCGTCAATTCATTCTTACTTTTCTTTACTTTTATAGCTATTTTCTCAATCTATTAGTAGACAACCTTTTTTTCTTATACGTTTCGATCCAAAAGTGAGCCTAAAAAGTTTGAGTTCATCGAAACCTTTTGTGACTTAACATAAATTACTAAACAAATATGTAAATATTTAGCTTTGGTCGCGATAATTCCTTCCTATCTCCTTTCTATTAGCCTGCCTACTATCTTTAGATAATTTATCTTGTAATTGCTTTTAAAATAATATAATTGCAACCTGGGCTTAGCGATTCGAATGAAAAATTGTTCAGGCAACCAAACGTCATTCATTACAAAAGGCATTCAATCCATCACATTTTCCTTCGTCATCAATCCACACGATTATATTTTTCTACGCTATTCTACGAAGTGCCGTTTATAGCGTAAATGAAGAAAAATTCACAATGGTGTAATTACGAGGCGCATACTTTGCATAGTATATACATATTATATGTATGTATTGTACATAAGAAAATTTCTATCTTTGGTTTGAAATTTTTTTTTATATTTTTATTAGAGGTGCAGCAACAGTTAAAAATATGTTGACAAGCAGGATAACTATAGTAATTTCGGTAAAAGTCAACAAATTTGTGTGCAAAATAAACGTAAACCACCGCCAAGCGTTGCAACTTTTTCTATATGTTACCACACACACACTGGCAAAGCTGAAATGAAAGAACGTAGTCTAGTTGAGCTGCAAGTCAAAAAGAAATTTTACCAAGGACATTCGCCAAATGCCTATCACTCAAGTTATTCGCTATGAACAGCACATAAATTCTCAAACATTTAATTATTTTCCACTAAACGTCGAGCAACGCCAAGTACATATACAACCATACATACATACATACATACAATCATAAATAAGTGGCATGCGACATTGTGTGCTGCCAAAACGATGGTGTTAGGACATTTATAAAGTCACCAACGGCTATTTTCAATAGCGCGAAATTTTGATGTAGGGGGAGATGATGAAATGAAGCATGAAAAGGACATGTCACGTTACTGCGCTTTTAGTGGGCAAAACATTTTGTTGAAAATGTGTAAGTTTATTTTTGTTTTTGAAAGCATTTTTGACCACAACACATTGCTGCAAGTTTAAAAGCTTTTAGCCCTCTAGGAAATATTGGGGAAAATGGTTAATCTTACATTTGGTTATTAAGTTTGCTGATTTTTACTGTTTCTTCGCACACAATTTTCCTCTAGCTAGGCGAAATTAATGTCTGAATTTGAAACATAAATGGCGCTAGCTCAAAACAACGTTACTTTGAGAAATAGCCTAAAAAAATTAAAAAAAAATGTAGTAAATATAAGTTGTATAAAAAGTTATATTGAACGCTATTTTATCATGATTTTTCCAAATCAAGCGGTCTGGCGGGAAATTGCTCAATATTTCGTGAACTAAAACTTTTGTTATAATTTTGGTATAATTATATTCAAGCTATAATTTGCATATGTTTTTTCTCCATGTACTACTATTTTCTTCAGTAAAAATATAAAAGTGGAGAAAAGTAGAGAAGTTGGCCGCTAACGAGTATATTTAATTTCGCAATGCACTTATTCACAAAATAATTAAAGCTTTTAACAATATCATGAGAAATATTTTTGTCTACCTTTATATTGAGGAAAATTTATTGAAAAGTTGGTTTCAAAACAGATTTTAATATTATAAAAGGAAATGTTGTTCATAACTCCGACTAACATGGTCTATTTTGAAGTTCCAATTTTCGGTTACGCTTTCGAGCATTCTGAGTGCTATTTGGCGAATGAGGGTTGCCTCATTAATGTTGACATGACAGCTCTTGAACTTCATTGGGTAACACTTCAGTCATTTTGCTTACTGATGTCATTAAGAGACAAATGAGTCAAACTTTTAAAGAACTCAAAAACTGAAACGGTGCACTACGGGAAATGGAACAATTTTTTTGGAAATTATGGCTAAACAAGTAGATGATTTAACCCTTAGCGGCAGTGGGGCCTAAAGGGCACAATTTTTCAATTTTCAATTTTAGTAAAAAGGTGTGGATTTAGTATTTTTAAATATTCGTACCAATAAAATAAATACAGTGGATAATTTTGAAAAATTTACAAATTTCAATCTTAAACCTGTAAACTCTGAATTTCCTTTTTAATAACGACAACTAATGCCTTCACACATAGGCAGACTAATACTTTATGATTAAATATTTAAGAAAAAGTGTGAACATTTTTATATTCCTATTTAAAATTTAAAACAAAAAACAAAAACCCAACAAAATCAAAGCTTCGAGTTATTTTCACTAAATGTAAAATTTCACAAATATTGAATTACAAAATTTGAGAGTGCTTACTTTCTCCTTTATTTTCCATATTTAGTTTAATTTTTTGGATAATTTTTTATACTATTGATGCAAAAAGCTAAAAAAAAATATACAGAATCGATCACAACACTTCAAATGTCCAAATATTTTTTTTTATAAAAATGATGGTGCGACATAAGCACCCGATTCATGAATATGTAAATATATTCATTAAATAATAAACTTTAATATCTTTGATCGACCTGATCCATCAAACGACAATATAAATTCCAATTGCCAGTATAACCACCGTTTGAGATCTTGCTCTCAGTTCATAAATAAACGTAGTGTTTTACTCCCATCTGAGACCAATTTCTCACCATTTTCTGTCACAGCACAATTTATGAATTATGAATTTACGAATTCGCCTCGTTAGAAACATTGTAAAGAGATTACCAAATCTTTCTATAAGATGGTATACACAATAACCAATTCGACAAATTTTTGGGAGGACCGATGAGGGTTAAATGATACAGTGGCATTAGTTTCAGAAGAATTACATGCCATACCCGCTCAAGGTACCAGAAAAAAATTAATTAATAATTAATGCTTCGAAATACCTCAATCGCTTTAAAAGGAAAACCCATTCCACATGCTTCAAAATTACACCTGAGCCTTTCCACTACAAGACAACCACTCTATTCGGGGCACGTTTTTTTCCATGAAACTCGAATATTTTGTGTTTTGATCAAAATAATCAGACAAGTATTTTTTTCTTTTTGCCGAAAAATATTGTATCCGATATTTGTCGGCGACTTGAATTGAAATGTTCGTAATTAGTTGAACACTAAAATGCAAAGGAAAAAGTTGCCAACTCATGCCTAAACATTTTTTCCCGGAGAAATGAAAAGGCTACTTTTTTGTTAAATTTATTTTCTCGAAAAGTCAATTTTTTATTTTTTCACATCAGAAAGAATACACCAAGGCGAATCCATACAAGGTGGTGTTATAACTACAACTACAAAATTCCTATGTATTTTGTTTTGGTTTCTGCGTAAGAGTTGTAAAAATTTAAATACATTTTGTTTTTGATTTTACTGCTTTTGAAAGCTCATACGCAAAAGCAAAAACAAAATGCATGTAGGTGAATAAAAAAAAATCAAACCAGCTGTTCTTATGCCATCACCTTCTATAAATTCGCCTTGGAATACACTTTAAAATATTTTTTAACCAATCGGCTGTTAGCCAGAACTTTGTGTTTAAGAGATACACGTTTTTTTTTTTAAATAGTATTTTTTCTTTGTGATAATGGCGCTCCACTGAATTTTCTTAATAATGTATGTACGTTTCCCTTTGGACTTTGATAGTCAACTAATTTTAAAAGTAGAATTATCGAAATCTGTCAATTTTGAGAGAAGTTATGTGCATTTAAAAAACGAAAATTTTAAAGACAGAAAATTCGATTTTTATAGCGAAGCTAAAATCGCCGAAAAATATAGTAAACAATTTTTTTCGTCGAAAAGAAAAAATATGAGTCTAATCATTTTGACCAAAACACAACATATTCGAGTTTCATGGAAAAAGAAAAACATGCTCCACCGAGTAGACCGAATGTCTTGAAATGGAAACGTTCACTTACGTACTTACTGTATGTCTTGCAGGGATGCACTCGGCAAAAGGTGTTTTCCAGCAGTAATTTCTGCACGCGATTTTTTACAATACACACTTGCAAACATCTGAAATATGCACATATTTAGAACAAGCACACATGTCGTATTTTTTATATCATCACTTTCACTTTTTTGTTTACTGTCGCCACCGACTACTCCAAAGTCGGTATGTTCGTTGTAAGTGAGTTCGACGCATTTGTGCTACGGTTAACGCCTATTTATGACCTCAAACACACCTACTGAGCATTAGGTACTGCGCGTACTACAAGCCAAGTGAGCCTTTTCATTTTCATACCGCCCATCAGGACCCAATGCTTACTTCTCATCACTCACTTCCAGGTGTTTCGTTTGTTGTTTGCATTTCTAAGTGAATGACAATGAACGACTGGGATAAGCGTTAGTACACAAAAAATGCGAACTTAGCGGCAAAAAGGCAGAAAATGGCAAAAAAATAAAAAAATAAAAAATAAAAGAGACAAGTGAAATGGCGTAAACATGTTATGGCGCTTCATAAACGAAACGAAAGCAACAGTGGGTAGGACCGTGGCACAGTAGCGCAGTCGAAGCAACAATTTGTCGCCATATGCCCATACACACATACATACATACATATTATTTACTTAGTCTCCACAGGTTAGAGCGCGGTGGGGCGATGGAAAACAATGGCAGTGTGTTTACACCAGCTTATTTTCCAGTTGACTGCGGTCTGGTAATTATTAACAGCAGCATAGTTCGGTCGTGAATACGGTGCACAACGGACGTGTCCTGTACTTAGTGCTCCTTAAGAGGGTCCAGCCAAGCCGTTAAGTGAGTCAATTTAAAGTCATCGCAATCATTGTGGTCAGTGTTCAATTTAAAAGGTTGAAAGCTTTCAAAATCTCTATAAAAATCTCATGAGGAGGCAACAAGCCGAAAAGGAAATCGATGATATTACTGCAGCCTTACGCGCACATGCCGGGATTACTGCAACTTCCTCAGCCACCACTGCGGTAGAGGTGAACACGTGCCCCGACACTACACAGCCTTACTACACAGTACACCCTGCCGGCGCTGTCGCCACCACCACCACCATTACCACCACCACAATGGTTGCACAACCCGCAGCTCAACAAACACCACCACTTTTGGCCACAACTACCGCCGAAGGCATAGCTAATGCTGCAGCAACAACTTCGCGAGAGCAGTATCCGATAGCATCTTCATTTTCGCCATCACTGCCGCAGCAGCCAACACAGTCAATGACCGAGCACCAGCGCAGCCGTCCACCTGGAATACTGCGATTGGATATAAATAAGCCAAGGCGTTCATCAGGTGGCTCTGTCGAGTTTCGTGAACAACCGCAAATGCTCGGCGAGGTAAGTAGCGACAACAATAACTTTTCATTGCATATTTTAATGAAATTTTAATATAAAATGGAGCAAACTAAGTTTGAACTTTGAAATATCGTCTGAGTTGGCAATAGAATGATAACAGTTTTATGCGTGAATTAAGCGAAATTTAGGCTTATCCTTTACAAAGTCCAAACTGAATTTACATTACTTATTATTTTATTATTCCTTTATCTTTCTAATAGAAGGACGTACCAAAATTTAAATTACTTGTGCATAATCATTTCCAAGTTGAAGCTGGCTTTTAATAATTTAGAGTTGACAGTTTTGAGTAATAGATCTTTTCAAAAGTACTAAAAGTCTGCGCAAAGTAGGATATTGGTAGAGTCATCTCACCGAACTAAACGCATCAAGTGTCTGCCGGATAATTTTTCCTTTTCGTTTGAAAGATTTACGTCAACAGTTTGCAAACGATCAGATAACGTTTGGCGGAAGGAAAACTGCTTATTAGTTTTCTGAAATACAATTTTTTTGCCAAGTTTTAATTACTGGTGTGTTCAGTTTTTTTAATAAAATCACAAGTAATATCTTCGCCATCATTGATTTTTTGCTTTTTTTTTTTAAATATATAATAAAGGGCAAATAGTTTTCAGAATACTTTGTACACTTTATTTGTAGAAATAGTACCAGCACCAATAAAAAGAAACATTTGTAAAAGCATTAATTTAGCACGTAACATGTTTAAAGGAATTATATATTCTAACAAAAAGCACCGAGAAATTTCAAGATCATTTCAAGGGCCGCAAAACGGTTTTGCGATATTCAAAGAAAACAGCCAATATTACCAATCAACTAATTTATAACGAATTTACATAAAACAAAGCAAAATTAACAAACGGATATGTTTCAACCATCTCTAAAGACCAGAAACACAATTTTTTTACGGTTATTATTTAAATTGAGATAAATAAATTGATTGAAGAAAAAACTGCCTTCGATTTCAGAAAAAAAGTAATTTTTATGGACCTCTAACGGTTTCGCTAGAGTGGAGTTCGTTTGTATTTTCAATAGAATTTTATAAAGGGAATTGTTCAGTTAAAACATATTTAGAAATTTTAAAGGAATATAATCTAAAGTTGATTTGCAGTACAATTTGCGAAATAAATGACTGAATCAGTCCTTTGCTTACAAAAAAATTAACACAAAACGAAAGGTAAAACAAAGGACAAGGATATAATGTGAGGAACGGAATCATTTTGCAGAAAAACTTCTCTCAGCACCACTGGTATTTGGACTAGTTTATATTGATGAAAATAAAGTGTATGAGTGAAAGTAACTTCATTCCTTTGGGACATGCTACTCAGGTGGTTAAAATGTACTTGGATCCTCATATTGTGCGGTCAGACCGGACGTTAGCACGAACCACTTGGTAAACGGATTTTTTTCAGCTAAAAAGGTAGGAGTCCCAACAGAGAGTTTCAAACGATTGTCCTAGCTAAAATTAGCGATATTCATAGAGCTCTCATGTGCAGTTCGATTTGATAGTAAATACTAGGGCTTTCGATTTTCGGCTCGCACATTCGCAACTATTTCTATACTCGAGAAATTGAAAAATCGAATTTTCGATGCAATCTCGGGTATCGCCGTTCTCGCGAGATATATCGAGTATTTCTCGAGGCGAGTACTGCGTTTGCGTTTAGATTGCGAAATGTCAACTAAATGTATTTGTTAGAACTTATTATTGACTGAACGATCATTTAAAATATAGCAAACTACACAAAAAGCACCCACAAATGTAAATTATGAGATTCTAGAATAGAGTAATGCCTAAGAATTATATGTTTGTGTGATGGCAACAAAGTGAATGTGGAGGGCAAAGTTTGTTCCGTTAGCACTCCCTGATCTTATTGTACAGATTTGTTGTAGGAAGAAAGATACGTACAAATTATTTTCAAAAATATTCATGATACGCCTACAATCACAGTCTCTTTGTCAACTTTAAATCCACTTTCAATATCAGGAGAAGAATCTACCTACATGCCATCCACCAGCTCTATCACAATTGGGATGGATTTCTCTGATCCTTTTTATACCAAACGAGGTTTCAGTCAAGGTATCCCTATGGTGTGACTTCTTTACCGTTAGTATTATGGAAAAGATAAATTGAGCTGTCGAATTGAGCCGTTTTTTTTTTATAAGAGTGAGCAGCTGCGGGCGTATGCTGATGCCATCGACATCGTCAGTCACGTCGTTACTTCTGCCTTTCCGGAACTGGATAGAGAAGCGCAACGAATGGATCTGAAGGGGAACGATTCTGTCATCAAATAAACAGTCAGCGCATTACTAGCTTGGCCCCAACATTACTCTTAACGGTTCAAGCTTTGAAAAAGTAGGGGGCTTTGTTTACCTTTGAAGCAGCATTAACACCTATAATAATTTCACCCACGAAATCCCACAATCTCTCTTGCCAACAAGTTCTATTGTGGACTGAGTAGGCAGTTGAGCAGTAATGATCTGACTAGACGAACGAAAATCACACTCTTTATGTCTATTAGTACAAACTCTCATGAGTTGGCCCGTGAAGTGCCAGTTAGTATGGCAAAGAAACAATTGGCGTGCTATGTTGGAATCGACCAAAATCGCAGGCGTTTATTAGGACAATTAGGAAGATGAAATAGTATGGAATACAAAAAGTGTTTATAATACTATAAGAAAACGAAATAGATCCTTAAAAATGATTTTTTTAGTACAGTGAAAATGAGCCACCATAGAACGTCGATCACAAAGACGTTGCATGATGTTTCGTTTCCTGTGGCAAGAACTCTCGTCGAATTCACCACACACAGAAGCCAATTGGATCAAATCAGATTCTAATATCAATCAAAAAAAGTCAAATTAGTTCCGGTATGGTGAAATAAGATAAGATTTTCTCTTAGAGGAACTGTGAAAGTAATGTAACTTCTATGTAATCTACGTTCTTCCAAACCACTTTTGCTGAAACATTGCTATTATTAGTGCCATCGGAAGATCCATTGTTTCTCGAATAGAAAGAATATATGGTAATTGCGCTGACTATCTGAATCAATGGCACAATTCATTCAAGGATGTGCAATACAATCTTGGAAAAAATTCAATTGACTTTGAAAAAATTTTATGTCGTCTTTGGTTTACATTTTAAAAGAACTCGCAATATGTAGTCGGTTGAATTTTTCATTAATTTTGTCGCAGCAAATTTATGGCTACACTTTGTTGTAAACAAAAAAAATTTTTAATGGATTATGATTGAGGTTTAAATGGTTTAAAGGTTAATTTTTTTAGTTTTCTGTTATCTGTGTGGTCGCCTCAGGTATTTCCTGCGAAACTACTTATCTTATAAAATTTATTCATACTCGTACTTATGTATGTACATATGTACATATGGTATGATATCTATAAAATTCGAAGAAAACGCTTTCTTCTATGTCCTCTACTGAATCTTTGTCGGAACATTTATGCAAACCAAAAACCTCCAACACACCCACAAACAACTCTTGCTAATAAAGTGTTGTAGTGTCCTTATTAAGCGCGATAAAATCCTTTATTTTATGCGTATATATGTTTGCGTTCTTATGCACATTCGTATGCATATATGAGCAAATAAATTTCAATTGAAAACATGCACATCGAATCGAGACTGGAAAGCATTTGGAGCATTGCATTTCCAATAACAGTTCAGTGCAATGTCGGCACAGTTTGTATTGATATTTTTCCACAGTGCAGTTTGAATTCGCAAAGTCGTTGCGACTATTTGAACGGATGAATTGTGAAACGATTTGTGAAACGCGAAAGAACGAAATATTTTATTTTGATAAAATAACCTCTGGATAGTCAGTGGAAGAAATAAATATAGCTGCCTCGGAAATGGTAAATTTTAACTAATCTTTCGGATTTGTGACTAAGATAAAAATCGAAAATAATGTACAATTAAAACATTAAGTGAGATCTGCGTATTCACGGGGCAGAGTTTATTAAAAACATTAATATGGGAGCTTTAATTTTTTCTGTGTTCAATTGTATTCTCGAGTGTACTGGTTCACAACGATTTTATGACTTTATTCACATAACGATTGATTGTAACAGCGAAGAGAATTAAAATACATAGATAGTTACACCAAAATGCCCAGAAGTGTCGGTGCTCAAAATACCTCGAGTAAATAGATGCCTGAAAGAGACTCAGTTCAAACGTCTCCTGGCCTTTCACGCAAAAGAGATTAGTATTGAAAATGGGTTAAATAAAACCACAACCCCGTCACATAATTAGTTTGAAAAATCCACACCTTCCAAAGGAGGATAAGTAAATGCCGTTCAGGTTATCGGGTTATCTGTTTATGTGGTCTTAATGTTTTTTGTTTAGAAAACGAATATTAATTTCAACAATATACAGGAGTGTATTAGACAAGATAAGTGGATTTCAAGGTTTTTTCGATTTCAGAGTAAACACTATGAGTAAACTATTTTCTCACACACTAAATCAGGATCTTAACCCTTAGTTGGCAGGATTTTCCTTTCCGGTTTAGGGCAGAACAGGGGGATCTCCCCGTTACTGTTGTCTAGGGCATATAACATGTCTTGAACAAATTAATATTTACGCTGTAAGAAAAACATGCGTTTAAAAAAACATGTTTTCTAACTGGGTTTTCGCTAAGTCTCTTTTGTCTTTTATCCTTCGTTCATATTTCAGAGTTTGACAGCTGAATTCCATAATTAAACATGCATGTTTTATTAAAAGGTGTAAAAGTAATTTCCAGAGGGATTTTATTTAATAAATTGCTAAGTATTAGTTTAAAGTAAAGCAATAGAAGTACTAAATACTAACCGTGGAAAGGGCTAAGTGTATGTGGTTCAAAAAATTAATACATTTGCTGACTTAGTTGAGGCATAATAAGAGTAATTAATCGACCTTTATTTTGAAATATTCAAAAAAGTACATATTTTCTAACCGAATTTCTTAACTAAATTTATCACATTTTTCAAAGATTTGTTTTAAATAATTGATGCATCCGATGTCTATATCTGTGTTAAAATTAAAGATCGGGTCACACATTTCGGCACTATAACCCTAAACCTTTTTACAAATAACTGAACTGTACCTTTAAATTTTGATTACTATTAGACAGAAATATTCATTTAATTTGTTTTCATACGCCAGAAAATAATTATAAATTATAATTATGAATAATCGAGCAATCACCATTAGAACTGGATACAATTAAACAATTAAAACTTAAAAAAAAACTTTTTTTTTCAAAATAAAATTTTGCTACAACAAACTTTCATTTTGATGAACAAAAGATGATGTAATTTTTGCGGTTGAAATAATAGAAATAGATCGCATTTTGGAGCTGCAATAAATAAAAAATAAAATAAATCAAGATCAAAAGCAAAAAAGTGATAATAAAATATTGAGAATATTAAAAAATTAAGCGCAATGAAAGAGAAAATTTGTTAAATATTGAATAGTATATACAAGGTGCACTTTGCCATTTCTGTTTTTTTTTTTGCTTTAATGAAATCATAACGTAGAGTATTGTAAAATATAATTGAACAGTGAATTTACTAAATTTTCTATAAACAAATAGTATACCAACAAATTTCTGGTATGTATTGAAGAAAACCTGTACTATTTATTTTCTGCATAACCTAAATTTTTTGGAGAGAATTTTTTATCATTTTTTATATAAAAAAAAGTAATAAATATCGCACACTAAATACGAATGAGTGCCTTAAAAAAAATTAAAAATTAAAATTCCCACCCAAAAAGATGACTGCTTAAAATAATATTGTTCCTAGTTGCTTTGCGAATTGATTTATGAAGTAAAATAGACGTGAAATTTTTTTTTGAGTTATGGCGCTTTTGTATTTAGTACGAAGCGCGCTATGGCAGCATTCAAATGATTAAGATTAGGGAATAGTATTATTTTGATGCAAATATAACTAAACTACGAAACTAAATAAATTCATTCAAATTTATTGCCTACTCAAACGCGATACATAATTTTATTTAAATTCAAATGTGAGGAAACCCGGAAATTGTTTCAGTTTAAAACATTTATCAGTACTGACAGCAATGGATTGATTTATTACTATTAGCGAAAAATTGCAGGCAGGCAGGTGGGCAGTTGAAGTGTTACCTATTCAACAGTCCATATCTTTTTTTGGTGAAATATTTGTCCACTGATTTGAAGAACAAAAATATGTGTTTTGAATTGACTATAGCTTTTAAAAGTTAGAAAACGAGTTGCATTCTGCGCCAATGTGATTTTGGGTGTATTTTGGCTCATTCATACCTGACATATTTTTTAACCTTCCCTTAATCTTTAACTGTAATCAAAATAAATTTTATGTAATTGTAATATCTATAAAAATAATCGCTGTAAGATTGGTATCACTACAACTGCCTACCCCCGTAAATAAGTATGTACAATTCGTCGCACGTCTGCAATTAGCGTGGAAGATTATCACGTTTCACTATTCGTGTCGAAGAGTCGCACATTTTTTAAAAATGTGTTAGAAGAAATTTTTGATGGTTTTGACTCAGAAGAAGAATGTAAGTGAAATTTACTTATTTTAGTCTGTGCTAGTTTTAAGGGCTTAACAATCTAAACTATGTCTCTACCCCGCGAAAATCTGAAATGTGCTATATTCGAAGCTGCTCTTCGTCTGACAATAAAATGTAGAAGAGATGAGGGCATAATATATATACAAATCATAATAATAATAATGTCCTAGTTTCAGCTATAAACTAAGATTCGCTCTTTCAATTATTAGAAAAGTTTAATTTTCTTACTTATATTGGTTTTGTATTATGTATAACAAATCCGAATAACTTCAGCCAGAAAATAAGATGTATTCATTTGCGAGAAATAATGCAAGTCCAACTATTATGATTAATAAAATATTATTAATTAATAAAATAGTTAGATGTAACGTGGAATAACAAAGTAAATTATATCCGAAAAATATATAATTCTTAAATGAAATATTGTGCTAGTTTAGGTTAGGTTAGGTTATGGTGGCTGTCGTGATAGACGCACTTAGGCTCGATGCCCAATTTCGCTTAAAACCATTTTGAATTTTGCAAGAATTTTAGAAGATCTGTGATTTCTACGCACCTACGGTCTTCCAAGCTTTCGAATAATTGTCTGCCTAATATGTAAAATCTTCGTCTGGATAGAGCGTGGCATTGGCACAGAAAGAGCAAAAACAAAATATTGTACTGGCTTGTGTCATTCAGAATAAATGGGAATAAAGTAGAAATCCTCCAGGGGCAGCTCGGTCACTAAAATTAAAATTAAATTAAAAGAAATTAAAAAAACAAAAGTTTTATAGATAACTTTGCTTTTCCATAAATTTGAACTTCATGGCCGAATATAATATTCTTGTTTCGTATTTTTTCAGTAAATCCCATTTTATTTATTTTTTCATGTTAAATTTTCTATTCTTCCATTCCATTTTATTCTAAACCCTCCCACTTTTCGCATGAATCATTAGCTACTCGTCTGCCCCTTTGAGAAGGCACGTGTAAGTAAACTGTTTTGAGTAAATCAGATAGTGTGTCCGTTTCACGCATAACCTACAAGAATATATAACTATGGCGTTCGTGTTGTTCACCCACATACCACGTTTCCACATTAAAAACGCACAGAAAAAGAAAATTGAAAGTTGGTTTAGTCCTTTGACGAAAAATCACGCATTCAAACGACACCTAAAGGCATTAAAATGAAATACACGTGCTCCGTTGTTGTATGAGTGTTTGCATTATGGAAATAGAAAAGTGTCTACATGCTTAGGAGTAAAGTTATGGTGGGCACTCAATGCAAAAACCCTTCTGCACAACTAAGAAAAACGGGCACTTAATATATTCAGATCGCAAAATGACCTTTCATATAAATTCACAAGTTTTCAGATAAATAATATAAAGCATTTCGGTTATTAAAATTTAATATTTTACTTATATAAATATTTTTTTTTTTATAATTAACATCATTAAAACTTGAAAATACCCGTCCTACTGTGGTTGATCATATGGCTTTAATTTAGCTAAAATTATTGCTCTTGCAGTAGAATAAAATTACATATATACATATGTACAATATATACAATATAATATAATGAATTTGAGTTCTACATGAATTGGCAAATATATTTTATGTAATTGTTTTCTGTTTTTGAAATATGGACCATTTTAATTCAAAAAAGTCACACATGGCCTTGCCGTAACATAAGGGTTAAGAGGCCGAAATCGACCATGTATGTAACTAGCTGGTAAATTTTATGCGGAAAGTTAATAAAATATAATAAAATTACTATTATGATACAATGAAGTCTTGAGCGCTGATAGAATGCAATATAAAAATATAACACAGTTCAAGTGATTTAATCTTTGATGGCATTGGGCATTGTCCGTTGGGTATTCACGCGGTTAGGCTAAAAATAGTCTCTGACCCTTTCTGCCGCAGCTTTATGGAGGAGGGTGAGGTGGATTCATCTTGTCATTTTCTGCTCAGCTGCCCTGCATTTGCGAGACTGAGGTTCAAGTACCTAAGCTCGTACTTCTTTAGCACTCCAGAAGACCTTTCTGGAGTGGAGATTGGTAATTTGCGTGACTTCATTCGGAGCACGCAACGTTTCTCAGGTTAATCTTTACGGACTTTCCGATGCAAGTTACCGTTCATAAATCAGGTGGTATAAAAATGGACACCTACTATGTCTAAGTGTTCCCTTTGGGGAACTACCACAGTAACCTAACCTAAGATATGAACTTAATTTTCACCATTTATTTTCTCATCGCTAATTTTTCTATTCGAGTCGTTCCAACATCTTACTGTTCTAATCTCCACACCTATGGGTGGATCAGAAAATTCGAATGATTTACTTAAAAATTTCTTAATTAATTTCGACCCAAGATCTTATAGATATTAGTCTGTGCACATCGATCAAAATATATAACGAACTTCAAAAAAATCCCTAAATATGTATGTTATTTAATATTTCTCTTTCATATAGGTTAATTTCTGTTCCAGGACAAAGCGAAAACCCCCATTTAGAAATTGAACGTAAAGATAAAATATTTGTTTTTGTAGAACTCATCAACCAGACTACATTTCATGAACTTTAAACAAAGAAGTAATAATTTTACTTGAATTTTACTGGAACTTGCACGACACTAGCAAAAGAGAGAACTTTAAGAGAGCGAAAATGACAAATGAACTTGCAAAATTTAGCGGATTTTCACTGGATAAATTTCTACTAGTAAAAACTTCCATATAAAATAAACAGCGTTTTGAAGGTATTCAGTCGATCACAGATATAAAACAATCATTGAAATTGCTAACTCTTTTTTATTAAAAAGGTTAAAGTTGGAAAAATTGAGTAAATATGTTTCTAAACTTAAAACATATATCAGTCAGGTTTGGTGCAATTAGCACTTTCGAGACGTAAATTAATAATTGTGAAGATACAAAATCAGCTGTAACAAAAATTTACAACTTTTTGCTAGTTTGGCATTTTTGTACTTTTGATTTGCATTTTTCTTAAAATGAGAGCGGCGAGATTTGCTCGGAAATTTCGTTACAGGCAAGTTTCTTAATAGTTGTTTACTGGAAACACGAAAACACAACTAACGTCTAAACGAACCTAATTATCTCAACAGAATTAGCAAATAGGACCCAACCGAATTAGTTGCTTGCAAGGAAATTGAGAATATCGACAACCATATAGGGGATCTCATCCGAGGCTTTTTGTTAAGCGCCAATTAAGCAAGCAACTAGCGTAAATAGATAACGAAATGTAGAATTTTATAAATTCTAGAAATTATTTTATTGAAAATCATCCATGTTAAACTTATATAAAACGTTCTCACTGCATTTTCTGTAGTTATCGTTATGTGATTAATTAATCTTTTGGTGTTTGTTTCCAATATGCCAATGTCCGATGAGAATGACCGGAAACTAAGTTTCAATATAAGATTGTTCTCTTAAGGTCTGCCTCGGCATAAATTAGTTTTGCAGTAGTGTCGCCTGACGTCATAATTCTGGAAGGCATCAATCCAATCGGGCTTGAAAGCCACATTTCGCTAGGAGTATTTAACTTATCGGTGGTCTCTATTCCAAGGATATTCCGACTACCTCTGGATCAAATTAAGTCTACGGATTGTTGATTGCAAAGCCCGTTCAATGGGAAATGACTACACAGCTATATAAAAAAGGATGTGCGCTTCCCTTCAAGTTTGATGATTCAAGTAAAAAATGCATCATAAAGTCACAAGTAAAGCCCAGAAATTCGAAGAACCCCTTTTCCTAAGGAAAGATTGTTTAACTTCACCCCCCTTTTCACTGTTCGCTTGGAAACAACTCTTCCCTCGGCCCAAGAGGATTTTCACCACAGTCCACTGAAGAATTCAAATAAGGGCGAAATTTTTCCCTTATGCACATTTTATTTTTGTTTGACAACATTTTTCATGCAAAAGCAAAGTGTATGGGCCGCCTGAATATGCATACACATATGCAAATAAATAAATAAATAAATACATATGTATGTATGTATAAATAAAGTTAGTTAGCTCTAGGCATCTATTTAGTATGTGAATGTTGGTTGTTGTTCTGGTAGCCATTAGCGATGTTATCGTTTTGTTTTTGTGGCAAGCCACTTCTTAAAGTTGGGAAAGTCATACATATGGCATTCTTTAGCGGTAGCAACAGAAAATAAGAACACGATACGAGGACTTTCAGGCCACTCCTTGTTAAATTAACTTTTGTAGCTACATACATACATATATATTATGTTCGAAACATTCATTATAAAGTCACGAAATGAAAGATGAAGGCAGGTCACTTTGCATGAAAAAAGTTCGACAAATATCCATTATTTTTTTTTGTCAGATTTTAATTGTCTGTTTATGGGCCATGCGTATGTGATATTAAGCATTTTTTTTGTTTTTTTTGGAAATAAATAAGCTAAAAACGTGATTATAAGTGCAGGGGAGGAAGGCGAGAGTCTCTACATTGAAATATTTGAAAGCTATCTGAAGTGCAGCTCCTCTGGAGTGTATCAAATAAAATTTAATAAACTTATTTAAATTTACTTTCTCCAAAGGCCTCAACGAAATTTGTTGACAAATAAAAATTCGCCCCTGAAGATGCTAAGGTAGTTAGCGAAACGTTGGGCCGGAAAAGTGAAAATATTTGCACTTAAATTAGATCAAGTTAGCCTAAAACCAAAACAGAAATGTGTATAGATTTTGTTAAGCTGAGCTGACTCATAGAAATAGATAGATCACTTCTTCACAGCGCGTTGAAGTTTGAAAAATACCTTTAACAAACCATTCTTCCGCTTATGATAGCACGAAGTGAAACTGTCTACTGCTTTCAGGGACTATAAATGAGAGCCGAATAGCTATCTGTTACAACTACATAACTTCGACTTCAATGCTTTCTTTCGAAAATCACTGTTATCCCGAATTAACTAACCGAAAACGCTACCCGAATTCTAACAGTTATTAAACGAGAAATATGTGTCCGATATCAATAGCAATTATTTGCCAACGCTTACTTTTTAAGTTACCTCCTACTCGTAACAGTTATTGTCCAACATTTATTTTTTGAACAAGTCGGTCTCTGTTACACCAACCACTTAGGTTGAATTACAAGCGTACAAACATTCATATTGAATATCAGTAGGATTAGAATAAGCAATTTTAAATAGTGATACAGATTTTATTATATTTTGGTGTATTTTGAGTTAATTCAATTAAAAAGATTTAATTGTAATTTCATTACTTGCCACTATGAAATATGAAAGCTAGTTTCTTTCACCAAATAACACTTATTTTTTCTCTCCCAGCAATAAGTAGCAGAAATGTTATTATAACAGTTATTTTGGAACCTTTCACAATCGGAAAGGGTTAATTCCGATCTCTGTTTTCAATTACCGTACAGCTAGAAATCAGTATTATCCAGTTGGTAAATTTAAAAATTTCTCTCTACGATTCAAGTTGAATGTGAACTTTTGAATATGTATTTCCCCAGCGTCCCTGGTTTCCGGCCGTTGACCCCTAATTGCTGCAGTGCAACATCTTTTGGAGGCTGTTTGTTTTTTCTGGTTTTCAGAGTTTCATCGTCCACTAAGAAGCTAAATTTTAATGTTGCCAGTCAGCCGAATCTCACAAAGCTGTTAAGATGGGATGTCCATTAAGTGTTGCACGTGCTGTACCAACCGGATTGTACGTGAGGGGAATGAGAGATGGTTAAACTATTCTGATATTCAACATATCGCGTATGTGTCTAATATATAGTAAGAAATTTTTATTTTTTTAAAATATGCTACTCTTCCAGCAAACACGTATCATATTTGGTCTATTCATAATAAGTGGGAGTTTATTCCGTTAAAATATCTACAATATAAGTTTGAAGCAATTTAAGACCTGCGCTCTGTTATTTATATTCAACACTAGCTTTTATCTGCGGCTTCACTCGATGGCATTCGACTTAACGTTATGGATTCGAATGTAACAGTAAAGGAAATACATCATTTTATTAAAAAATGAGTTCAACTAAATTGGACTTTAATCTATTAGCAACTTTTTAAAAAAATATTAAGGAAATGTTTGTTAGGATTTAGAGTAAGAAAAATTAATTTAGTTTTGGAAACGTGGCAACCCTTTTATTAGCTGCTTTCAAAAACGTTTGTGAAAATGTATGTATACTTGAAATATCCTTATTTGTATTTAATTTTCAAACAGTGAGCAACCCCAAAAAGTAAGGTTTACAGTGAGAATGTTGTTATTGAACGTCGGACCCTGGAGTGAGTTTTTTTTTATTCCATTCCAGAAATTATGATATCAAAGGTGCATGTGATCGATAAAATAACTAACTACATGTTCTAAAATGATCCGCATGCAATCTGTCTGGAGAAAGCGGGGCCACTACGCATCAACCACATGGCAGTTAGGAATCATTAAAAAAAACAGCACTTTAAAAAAAGCTCGAAGTTTAGGTGCCACATGAGCAACCAGAATTGGCTCTGAAAAAAATTGATGGATTGGCATTCGCCGTATAGCCCGATCGGAACACTGTCTGACTGCCATTACATTTGGTGTCTGCGAAATTCTTGGACACCGATGGAAATATTTATGTAGCTATCTGAAGAAAGGCAAAAGTTCGTAGACAATAATAGTCAACTAAAATTGGTTTTCAATAAACAAAATTTTTAGAAAAATGTATTAAAAAAGTTTTTATTTGCAGACTTCAGAAGTTCGAATATTTTTTATAAAGAAAAAATGAAGGTTTTGCAATATTTATTGAGCTTGAGGCCAGTTTTGTTGGGGAATATTATGAGAAAACAAAAATATTTCAAAGTGGTAGAAGTGACTGTGGACGGTTAGCGTGGCTCAGTGGTTGAATGCTGGCAACTTCGTGTACCATGGTTCAATCCTTCTGTTGAGCAGATGTGGTGACCTCGTAAATATTAGCTATCACTTCTATCACTTTAAAATATCGTTACTTTCTCATATTATTCCCTAACAAAACTGACCTCGAGCTGAAATATTCTAAACACTTTGACCTAATAAAAACGAGAAAATTAAAGCAAACGATTGAATCCAATAGTTCTCAGTAGTAGTTTATTAAGAACTAAGACAAATTAATTGTTTGAATCCTAAAAAATCGAAATCCATTTTTCCGCAATTAAGAACTAAACAATATTTCCAATTTAAGTTTATTGAAGTCTACTATTATTTATTCTACTGTTTTTGTTGCTGGGTAAAATATTCACTCAAAGAGTAATCTACTAACCCAAACGACAACTCTTCAAACGAAAGAGTACTCAAAACCTACTACTTGCCGACAAAAGTGTTACATGCAAACATTTCCATGGTTGAGTGTTGGTTGTTGCTTTGCTGGCGGCTGAGGCTATCAAGTTAGTTTACTATACCTTGCAAAAGAATGGAAAGACTAGGTGTTGGCTGGAGCTACGGTGTTGCTGCAGGTGGGTGGCATTTCGAGGTGTTGGTCAACACATATTTTCTTGTCGGCTTGAATGCCTCATAAATCTACTGCTACCCTTAACTCTAAAGTACATATGCTTAGTTCAACATACGAGTGCACTATAAAATAGTTATTATACATACACAGATATATATGTATATATAGATATATAGTTATTAAAATATGTATATACGAACACGTCTAGGGTATGATTCGTTTCCAAGAAATATAATGAAAAGTATTGGTTAGATTAAAAAGAAAAGAAAATGACTTCCAAAAGAAAATTAGAAGCAATATTTTTGCTATTGTAGCTTCTTCTATTTTGCATGTATTTTATTTTGACCCAGTTTTTGAAAAGAGCACACTTTCGTTGACCTCAAAAGACAGCAGATAAATTGGGTTAATTACCCACTAGAGCTATTCGGGATTCGTTGTATCTGCCGTTGTATTCTGAATGTATTATATTTTATGTAAGTTTTTTGTTGACCATTTATAACTATGGCACTTTTTGATAACAATTCCGCATTTAAAGCAAATCACGTGAAAGATAACTTGGATTTGGTCATTGCTATCCTCAAGGTGCACGCTATCCAAATTTGTATGCCAGATGCTATACGCCACGATAAGAGCATATTACATTAATATGTATGCGTGTAAATATACATAGGCATATGTTTATATATTTTATACATACATCTATTATATATGCACATATGTATGTGTCTTCATATTAGGGCTATCAGTTTTGGTTAAACTGCCACCGCTTAACGACCGCTTAAGTTTTGAAGTTATGTAGAGGCAGTATGCTATCGTTGGAGTGAGCTTAACCAACAAAAATATATTTAATTTTTAGTTTTAAAAATTGTTTAAAATATTTTTCAACTATTTATAAATGATCTAAATTACAATTATGAGATGCAATAGCTCCAAATCTAAAGATCTGAAGCAGTTTTGAGGTACAATGGATCGCTCTGTCTGGCCACAGGGAATCTACTAAATGTCAAACTCAATGCGCAATCTGGTCTATTCCAAATGAATATTCGTATAATAGAGTTTTGTGTCAGAGAGTTTCTCGGAAGAGGTATAACTTTAAGCTATATATGTATTACTACATCCGACAGTCAAGCTTCTTTCACCCTAGGTCTGACCTAAGTTCCGTGCAGCTGAACGCCAATGTATTTATATGTATTTGTATGAAAATAAAGCTCACATTTCACCTCATACTTCTTAGCTTTATGAAAAGTTTTCGCATAGATTGAACTACCTGTGTGTGGGGAAAAGAAATCAAAACTGCGTTTCGGTTTGAAAAACTGTTTCATATGATACAGCTTATGTAATTGCGGACATAAAGAAAACGTCCGAACCTTTTTTACGTCCCAAACTACTGGCACTCAAACTTAATACCCAAGATTGCCGCTCGACGCCAAACAAAATTCTCACTGAGTGGCAGCACCGTTAAGCCCAGTTTTTTGTATTGGCTCTGGACATTCAGCCTCATGTGGAGCATCAAAGCCTGGCTACACAGATCACAGTTTTCAAGAAATTCTCTTAACATTCAATTTAAGAACTCCTCGTTATATCATTCGATAGCCGATGAAATTTTAGAAAGCTATCTTGAGCGCAAGTCGATGGCCAAAACAAAAAATTTGTTTTATTTACAATTGAAGCAAGCGACGGCTGGGCGGTTAAAGGCTCTGGATTTTCACGTATGTAATTACCTCAAAACTAGTAAATAATTACTTCTATGTTCTCACAGCTCTCGGAGTAAAAACCTCGGTATTATTGGGCAAGGAGCAAGCGAGCGGGCTAGCAAAATGTCGTTCTGTTACATACATCACGGTTCGGAATCTCTTTGGGGGCCTCACAATAGCGCACTTAGACCGTTACCAAATGAGAAAAGGAAAAGTTGTATAGGTGCTGATTAAAAACACCAAGCCAACTTTTGAATCTCCCATCAAAAGAGGTTTCAAATACGCTATTTAATTAGAGTACAGACGTCCTTCTAACTCTCCCTGGATACTTTACGAGACACTTCTGTATCCGCTAATACCTCATTCATGATACTTTCGTATATCGTTGTCGAAATGTAAAATGCATTTGACAGGCAATAAAATTTGTTTGCAGGTGAAGTAAGCAACTTGAATTTTAACATAAGTATTTCTATTATTTTATAGTCCTTTAAGAATCCCTGATTTCATTTATTTTAAAAACAATATTTAGTTTAAGGCCAGTTTTTAATCTAGACGGTATTGGAGAAAGCAACAAAAGCCAAAACAGTAGAAGTTTTAGCTGTTCCAAGCATGAAAACACCAAGCATAGCAAATTTTAACAATAATAATAATAGATTCATTATAGCCAACATTAACCACACTTTCTTGTAAAAGCTGCAGTCTTGCCGTACTTGATGGAAGATGGAATACCCTTGCTTGCCAAAAGTTGTGGATTCTAGTCCTATTGATGTCTAGAAAGAAGTCTGATGATATTTGGAGATATTCGAAATAGCATGTATAACTTCTACCACTTTGAGTATTGTTGACTTTCCCAATACCTTCAGAATAAAAGACTGGCCTTAAGTTAAAAAAATTATTCTACTTCAAGATTATTAATTTTTTAATTACGGCTCTAAACTTTTAAGAAAATATGCGCTGTGATAAAAATCTATCTAAACCAAAAAACAACGATTTCGAAAAAAATCGGTAAGATTCTTTCTTCATTCATCAACGATGTCCGCTGTGAATGTATAGCTCTCGCCATACGCAGACTTACCAACCTCGGTGAAAAATAAAAATGTGCCCCATGAAAGTGCTGCAACTCAGCAAAAGTCTTAATATGGCACTCATCACCATTTTAGAATGCACTCGGTCTTTAGAATTGAATATCACAGACCGTGTTGTTTAAATTAGCAAAGGAATAAAATACCCTTAGGTGCGAAAAGTTTTTTATGATTTAACAAAATAAGGATGTATATCTGAAGCTTCACATAAAAATGTATCCTTTACTGCTAAATACATCACATCACGACTGAAAAAAGTTATGACCCTAATGCAAATGTACCCTTTAGTACGAAGCAGTTGGTGATGTCAAACTTTCGAATGGCAATAAATTATTTATGTTCGTCATTTGCCCTGTGGCTTTTCTTCGTTTATGGCTTCGTCGAATTTTGTCAATCCTTTTATTGTTCGTAGTTACAAACGCAGATACACATATACATATACATATATACATATATATATATATATATATATACGTACATACTTATGTATGTAAAGCTTTCCAATTATTGTATTTATATGCTAAGCTCGTATATTTCAAAGGCGTTCAGCACGCTGTCAAACACCCGCTCTTTTCCGCCAGCTGGAAGCGACAAAAAATTGTGAACGCCTTTTTTTCTTTTATACACATTCGAGTATCTACATGTGTATCCTGCCAAAACAGGAAATGGTGCTATAATAACATAAAGTCTCAATTTGTGTGTGGGTGTGTACGTGCACATGCTCAGGATGTGAAAGATTCTATGTGATTTATTAAAAGCGTTTGCTTGTTCCTCCGGGAAATTGCCGCATTTTGAACATATTGCGTTAAGAAGGAAATTGGAAATATTTAGAAGCAATATTTTAGTATATTTATTTCGTACACATAAATACACACATGTAAGTTTCTTATAGTGAAAAGCTAAACAAGTGATCAGACGTTCACATTCATAAACTAATACTTTATGGGTTTAGTCGTTACAGAAATATACCAGTTGCAAAATTACCACTTTGCTGGTAATTTCGATTAGTGATATTTATCTTCGTAGAGTGGAATTTTCAAAAGCGATAAAAAAAAAACAAAGTGAAAAGAGTGACTGCCATTTATTTGGTTTATAATGGTGGAGTTGAAACAATTAAATTGCGGTGCTTAATTTTTTGATTTCCTAATTTTTAAAATAATTAATAATAATAAGCAAAAAATTATTTCAATGAATGCGTGTCCAATATAAACTAATCAAAGCGGAATTAAGTTATATAAGATTAATAAAGTGTGCTTATTGAATTCGCTTATAAAACTTTTAAATTTGCAAATATAAAATAGAATAAGCACTTTTAGTCCTTTTGCCATGGCAATGGAGCGAAAAGAGGTGTTGGACAACGAACGGTTTCTAAGAAATATGCGGGACTGCTGTGGCCCATTCTCTATGATTGGTACTGATTATGAAGTGTTGACGTCGATAGCAAGTTTGGTGGATAACGATGTTTGGTTTTTTGTTTGGTTTCAGAAACAGTTTTGTAGTGTTTAATATCATTAAGAACATGCACGTATGTATATGTTCAATCCCAAATACATATGTATATCATTCCAAGCCAATCTGCTCTGAATTTATGATCCTTGTTATTTGGCTATTTTAATTTATTCAATGACGGATATTGAATTTCGAATATTCGAACTTTTCTTTGAGTAATAAAAAATGCTAGTTCGGTTTTTCAAAGATGCCAAATTTATCGATAGACAGTCGATGTCGTCTCAGCAGATCTAGTCAATACCAATTAGGTGTCAATGTCAATACGCAGTAATATCGATTGAAAATTGACGACGGCGTTCAACCAACCGTAATAAAGTCGAGTGGAAAAAGAGATAACAAACTTTTTCAGCAGGAATTCTAACATACCAGTAGTGAGCAAATTAAGACCTAGTAGATTTAACTACAGGGTATACACAATATTGACAATAGATACGCAAACATGTGTGAACACTCGATGCAACCACATTAGGTGAAGCTTAAGGCAACTTTGTTTCGACTGTGCTCTTTGTAATGAAATGGTTCATTTCGAATTCATTGAAAATATGGATTGTATGCTGCTCCTTTGTAAAATATATAGTTATGTTTGTGCAACGCATATTTTCTCACTAGTCTTACTAAGGACATTGAGAATTGTTTCGCAATAACGTAAATCTCATTTAACTATTTATCGCGCTAGTAACTCTTGCTAGACACCGCAGAATAATCTACCAATATTGATTTCCAATGCTAATAAAGAGTCACTACTACCTAATCAGTTTTTTCTTTTTTTTTTGATAAAACAAAGTTTTATTTTGTAACTTATGTGACTTTGATCTAGATTCATATCTTCCAAGTAGATTTCTTTAGAATCTATGGCCTAGAGGCTAAGCTACATAAGCTTTATTATTATGGGCTAGTTATGAAGATTTTGTAACTCGCAGTTAGCAAAATGCAAGTAAATTTGTTATCGAGAAATGATTTTGTGATTGTGTTACCCGTATTCTTAATTGATGCTATAAAATCCTAGGCGATACTGGTTGATTTTTGTTATCTTCCTAACTAAACTCAATTGGAAAGGCCAAGCCCTTCTACACCTTACTTTCCCAACGTAAATAAAATATTCCTCCTATTCCTTTTGTAAAGCTCATGTAGCTTATTTTTCCATTTTCCGAGATATTCACCATCGCAAATGTGTTTAACATTGACCAAATTTTGACCAAAACATCCCCCAAGGGTTCCCATTAAGTTAGCTCGAGCAAGTGAAATATTTGCAAATTTAATTTTTATATTAATAACATTTCTAATAGTAGTTGAACACAAGAAATTCAACATTAATCGGGCAAAACATTCTGTTCGTGCGCTACATTAGTGTTTTGGTTTAATTTTAGTATTGTATTTAAAATTTTTAAATTGGTAATTAAACGCAAAATTTGCAAATATAAAATCAATAAAATAAATAAAATCATTACTAGCTAAAATTTCACGGTAGAAAGATTTTTATTACGTAACGTTAGAGCTCTAGTGCCCAATGAAAGAAGCCATAAAGTTTGTGAATTCGTCCCGGTTTATCCTAAAATCACTGGAGACGATTTCACCTCTGGTAAATAATTATTAAAATTGTAATTTTTTTCTTTTCATTTCGGAAAGTAAAAGTTTGTAAAAACTTAAAATAAAGTTCTTAAAAAAAATTTTAATAAATTAATGCTATAAAATTAATTTGTAAAATACAATAAGTAACCAAAGATATATTTCGAATTTAGGTGGCTAAAATACCACTTAGTTTCTGTGGTTTTAAAGAATTTAAAATGGGCCCGTTTTAATATAACCGATTTGCAATAGAACGCTCCAACTCGCATAAAATTTCCTTCGGTTGCAAAAGCAACCCGGTTAGCATCTTTCATGTAAATTACGATTTACTTAGTGCTATTTAGGAACGGAAAATAGTTTTCCCGGCAACTTTTAAGTTTATGTAGTTATATATTTACAAAAACTATGCAACTAAAAATTTAAATTAGTTTGTAAATCTAAATTTCACATGTATTTTCTTCGGGCTGATTCACAATAGCGCAGTTTTTTCACCTCCCAACACTACATCTCAGGTCGGATATCATTTAACCGAGTTGGCTCAGCTCGCATATTTTTCTGAGTTAGTGTTGTTGCTTTACATGCAATTCGGTATCCTACCTAGTGTTCTTTTGCAACTAGGTTACAAAGAAACGGGCCCAATGCATTTCATGTTATATATTTTTGGTTAGTTTTTTATGAAGTTATAGGTCATTCTAGAGAAAAATACTAACTATAAAACAATCAACAACTTCTTATTAAAATTTTAAACTTAATCAGTATATTATTTTGTTGACCATTTATTTTTAGCAATTTAAATGGCTCAAAATTTATCATAAGTTTTGATAAATTCATTTATCTAAAACACAAAGCTATGAAATCTTTATAATTATGAGAAATCCTTCCTGACTTTGTTGGTGATGTTATATTCGCATGATTTTCGCCAACAGCTTGTAGTGAGGAAAGTTCGAAGAGGCATCAGATCACTATTATTTGGTTGGTTTGAAAATGAGTTACTAGGATTATAATGTGTGATGAGATTAGTCTGTTGAATATACACACATAAATATTAAAAAAAACACATTTTGACTGTTGCCTTCATATATTAAATTTTTAAGCTACCTCTCATTTAAGTTAAATGATTTAACAGTTTCGTTTCTTGTTTCCGTTATTGTTCTTGCATTTCTGTTATTATTTTTGTATGGCCATTAATACTAATCGAAGCAATTTTCTGTTTTTTGTAAACTATCCATTTTAAAATAAAAATACTTTTCATAATTTCCAAACAAGCAGAATCATTTATCTTAATTGGCTCAATAAAGTACGATAGTGTGAAGATATTGTGAAGATTATCACTTCTATGCACTTGTGAAAATGCAAAAATATATTTAAAATTTATAACATATACAAATATATAAAATATAATAAAAATGTATGAAATATATAAACTCCACTACAACTTCCTGCATCCCATTTATCACACTCGTTTAGCAATTACGCAACGATAAGAGAACACTTTGGGCGAAGAGGATATCACGCATCATTGAATTTCAATTGAGATAAGTTGCGAATTTCCGTTTTAAAAATTGATTTTTCACCTCATTTGCATAACACTGATTTGTTCAATAAATCGTTTAATAGAGGAAATGATGTATAAAACAAGATGGCCATCGTAAACTAGAGAATAAATAAATATATGCATGAGTACATAAATATCTTCATAGTCTAACAGATTAAGCATTTTGCGCTTGAATGTTGAATTTTCATAATTCAAATAAACGTACATACATATTTGTATGATTTTACTATCAGAAAATAATTTATTTAAAAGCAGAAATATGTCATATACATATATGGCTATTTGGGCTATTGTGACTAAAATTACGCACCAAATTTACATTGTTGGATATTAAACCACCGGCACGTTTACGTAGTGTGAGAACTGAGGAAAATATCGCAGCTATATTGGTCAGTGTTAGTCATGACCGTGAATTATCGATTCGGTGACGATCGCAGCAGAGGTTACTCTACTACGTGGAAAATTTTGGGGAAGGATTTGGTTGTAAGGCCCTTCAAAATACAGCTGGCGCGA
Source organism: Anomoia purmunda (assembly GCA_951828415.1). NCBI lineage: Eukaryota > Metazoa > Arthropoda > Insecta > Diptera > Tephritidae > Anomoia > Anomoia purmunda. Next base: position 23,756,564 of record OX639996.1, on the reverse strand, counting down.
GATTTGCTGCCGAACGACCTACCACAACGGCAATTTTTTGGTGAATTGGCTCTTGAAAAAATGGTCGAAGATCCACTTTTTTATCGAAAAATTGTGTTCAGCGATGAAACTCCTTTCTAGTTAAAATGCCGTTTTTGGAGAGAAAATCAACCAGAAGCATTACAAGAGCTACCAATGCATCCAACAAAAATCACTCTTTGTTGTGGATTATGGGCTGGTGGCATCGTTGGGGCGTATTTCTCCCAAGATGAGGCGAACCGCAACGTTACTTTGAATGACGAGCGCGTTCGTGCGATGAGAGCAAACTTTTTTTGCCCAAAATTCTTGCATGGCATGTGGTTTCAACAAGACAATGCTACATTCCACACATTATGCGAAACAATGGACCTATTGAGAGGCGAGCTCCGTGGGTAGTTTATTTCATGTTTGTGGTCTGTCAATGGGCCGCCTAAATCGTGCAATTTAACGTCTCTATACTATTTTTTATGGGGGTATATTAAGGCTCATGTCTAAAGCGACAAGCTTGCTTGAACTGGCGCACTGGAATCAACAATTAAGATTTTATTCGTGAGGTACCGGCCGAAAGAGTATGTCAAAATTGGACTAAGCGAATGGAACATTTGAGGCGCAGCTGCGCCCAACATTTGTATAAAGTAATATTCAAACAGTAAATTATATCGACCATACTATCGATTCAAGTTAAGGTTTCCTGCATTTTTCTGAATTTTAGGTGTTTTTAAATTGAAAATGTCAGATTTCTCTTAAAAAATCACCCTATACTTGCAGGGTTGCGCATATCATAAGCAACAAAATTCCATATAATACAATTGACCACCTATGTATATTAATCTATTTTCAACAATTTTTAATAAAAGTACAGCTGATTCCGTAATATAAGCCATATGAAAATCACAAAAGTTCATCAAATAAAAAAAAACTTGTCATTAATATTTTCAGCTTTTTAATCCAGATATCTCTTAATTTTGAGATATGCAGTTTTTTACCCTATTAAATTCTAATATATGTAATAATATTCGCGTTAGTTTTTGACAGTTTTTTTTCTAATGGTGCCGGAGATTTTCTTCCATTTAAAGGTAAATTTTATTGATGCGTTTTATTAATGCGTTTTATAACATTTTCATAAAATAGGATACCGCTGACATTAGTGTTTAAATGCAAGCTTTAACCGCTCCGAAAATCTGAACCCAGGGAGTTTGAAAACTAAAACAAATCCTTTGAATCCATGTGGTCAAGCTTGTTTAGGTCTACGGAATAGATTTGCTTAGAAATCTCAACTATATATCTATATCACTCGAAGTTTGACTCTTACTTGGTAATTTTTCACTTTTTCCCCACTTGTTATATTGATACGCACGAGCTATTCCAATAAAATTACACAAATAACTAGCATTTAGTAAAAAATTGAGACTTTCGAGCAAAACTTTTGTAAGAACAAAAAATTACACAATTAAAATTAACAGCACAAGCTTACCCTCAAGTTTGGTAGCGGGTAGAAAATGTTGCACTTTTGTCGGGAGAAAAGAACACGAAAATTTGGCACAGCTGGCACGGGGCAGAATAAAGGCAACATAATGGCTAGCAAAAAAACGCTATTAATGGTTTTAGTTGCACAATTTTTGCTCTTAATAAATGAACAGAACGTCAAATTTTATGTTCACGGCTGATATGATGTACGAGTTATAACGCAACATCAACGCATATCTGGGGAATCAGTTGATTGAAACTATAAGTTATATACATACGCCTACCATGCTTCAATCATTCAAGTTAATACAGACAGACGGACATGGCTAAATCGAGTCAGCTCGTGGTCCTGATCATTTTTGTATACTTGGGTAGGGGTCTATCGATTCTTCCTATTATACATACAAACCCCGGATCACAGCTGCAAGTTTATAAGCCACCCACAGAGATTTGTTTATTGTGTTTAATGCAAGCGAAGATTCAGAATTTCGAAAAGGCATATCCTAGTAGTATCTACTTGTTCTAAAGGCCTACAAGTGAGTCCAAAGTGAAAATTGAAAATAAAAACCTGAAGAGCCGATCACCAGCCTATACATAGTATATAAAAAGCCTCTTCTCCAATAATCTTAGTAATTCTATACCCCAAGCATATGCCCTGCACTCTCATAAGTGGATATAATTCATGCTAACAAATAAATCCATACTCGAAATCTCTGCAAATGCTCCCAAAGGTGACCAAACCAGTTTAATTATACGCGCCTTTTTTTGTTCACTCTAATTATTATCACAAAAAGAAATTTGTGTGTGTTTACTTCATAGACACGTGCGGCCAACTACACCTCTGCACTAATGTGCTCAAAATGCGCAAATAAATTCTTTTTTAATTATCCCGGCAAATTAAAAGCAGTATAGGAATTTGTCTTTGCAAATTTTTTTTTTCCTTTTCCATTGCTCTCGCGAAAGTTATACACTTTTTTTTGGTTTGTTCGTAGATTAATTATTTACGTTTTTAATTTGTCTGTAATATAGTACATATTTACGTATATACACAAATCGGCGTAGATGCCCTCTTCAAGTCTCCCCACTACACGTTAGACCTCATCTACGTCGCGAATATGTATTCGGAATTCACGATTTTCATTATCAACCCTTGCATGTTTGATTTTAATTTACACGCGACTGATGACTATCATAAAATGTTAGTTGCCCCAACAGTCATTCCATAGTACATATTACGGGGGTCGGGGCGAATAGCGGCAACTCTGGTATCCAGCTGTGCGAATGGGAAAACACAAAATAATACACATTTCGTGCTTACATCATATATGTAGCTCGATATTTGGCCGAACTTCTCCTACAATTTATGTTGTGCGATTTGATGTTGTACCACAAATTTAGGGTACTAAACTATGAACGGCAAATAAATTTTGTGAGAAATTTTTTCATGGCAGAAAAGCACTCGGAGGTTTGCCGTAGCCTATCGAGGGGCAACCACTATTAGAAAAATTGTCTATAAATTTTGATGTTACTTGTCCCGGTCGAGCTTTGAACACGGAGCACTTGGAGTGAAGCACGTACTTGATATGCATTCAGCTACGGCACCGCATATGAACAAAAGACTTAAACTAAGGAGACTCACCAAAAACGTTATATGTTTCTTCACACAATTGTTATTTCCACCACCGTATCTTAACGTTTATTAAATTATTTGTTGAAAGAATATCTAAAGGCCTTAAATGATAGAACTGATCATCTTATGTGACTGTACCAAATTTTTAAACTTCTAAAATTGTTCAAAAGAAAGATGACCATTTAACCCAAAAACCTTAATTTTTGTGTTTTTTTTTTTTTGGTTGCAATTTTTTTATTTATCGAATACTTCCAGAGGATCTTACAACAAGTACTGAAATCTTAAAACAGAGTACATTAAAATTTATTCTCTGCCATTTCCTGTAATACTATGATCCAGCTGTATATATATATATTTAAATATTAAATATATGAAAGGTAACCGAAATATATTGGAAGGAAAAATAAGTAAATCCTTTGTTTTTACTCATACGAACACCCCCTTGACCTCGAGCCGGCAAAACACAAAACATAAAATTGGAAAGGTCGCGAAAAATTCATTATTATATGAACGATGATTTTTCAATTTGTTTCAACTCCAAATTTTCCAAATTTTGAAAGGCTACAGCCCTCTTTTTTTTCCTTCGAATTCATTTAAAATTTGATCCATAATGTATTCAGGGATAATGAGTTCACCATAATTTTTTTGAAAATCAACGAAGCGTTATTCCTTTCAAGTGCAAAGTTGTGGAATAATTTCGCTTATATAAGTACATTTTTGATTAATCAACCATTTATGGTATACATTTTGGTTTTGGTTTAAGATGATGTTTTAAGAATATTTTATTTGTAGAGAAAGGATATTGTAAAGAATAACGTCATTAATATTTTAAATATTTTTACCCACGGTTTTCAATTGTGCAGGAAGTCATATTTACAAGGAATTTACTGGAAAAAATTATTCTACAGATATGTTCCTAAAATACTCGACTAAGATACACCAAACAAAAGAGGCTTATGTATACGTCTTAAGAGATCAAAATGGTAGAAAAATAGTATCCAAACACTATGGGAGTTACTCCTTACCAGACCAGATGGTTGGCGATAGGCCCATTGCGGTAATATACAATAGAATAGTTTAAAGGAGATGCTAAAAAAATAAACAAAAAACAAACACAAAGTAATAAATTACAGTTTATTTAATGTGTTGGAAATATCACAAGTTGACACGGTAAGCCAGAATTTAGTAATTCTTAAAGATTTATTTATCAGAAGGATTCCATGTCATGTGATCTAAGCATTATGGTCATTTGGGCTTAATTGTTGGTTTCAATATAATATATGGAATAGAGTTTTTTTTAAGCGCAATACCTTTGGCTGTTTATAATATCTTTATATATTTTTTTTAACTCTTCGAGATAAAATACCCTTTTAAACAAAATTTTTGTGGAAAAATTATATTTTTCCACTCAAAATGTTTCATTTTTCAGTTCCCGAAATCGGATAAAAACCACGCCCACATAACGGTGTTTCGGCAACTATTAAAGGAAATTTACTTAAACTATATATACAGTATTGAATTGAGAAAGAAATGAACGGGTAATTTTTTTTTATTAGAAAATGGACACCCTGAGTTGAGTATTTTTCAAAATTGATAAAAAAGAAGTCTCACAAAAAGTTCAACGAAAATATTAAGTTTTCTTTAAAGAGAAACTGAAGATGTTTCACTTTAAAGAACTCTATAGAAAAATATTCAACATTGAACAAAGTATTTTTTTCAACACCACTTCTTATACTCAAGTTTGCAAATAAGCCCAGTTTTAGAAAATTTGACAGCAATATTCCAAATATTTGGATCACTTGACATGGAATTGTAAACACGTAATTTATTCTGAGGATAATAATAAAAAATTAGCGAAAGTGGAAATCTCGCAACGAATGATAACCCAAACAAGGAGAGATTAACAAGCACAGGCCTTCCCCATTTATTTAATTTGAATTTTATAGAATTTCAATTGCAGAAGGGGAAACTATTGGCTGGGATTGCAAAAAAAAAACTTTTTTATTTTGAAAAATCTGGCAAATATATCTATAACACGATTCGGTTTACGAATAACCAAATTTTGAAGAAAATTATTTAGGTGGAACTTTTAAAATTTACCTAATTTTATGTTCTGTGTGGAAGGACAGTACCGATTGGTCTGCCTGAAGTGTGTGGCACCTTAAATAATATATGTACATGTATGTGCAAGTATAAGAAGCTGCTGACCCCGTATGGTGTTTTCGATGTGCGGCTTGTAACAACATTAATTACAATTACAATTAAACACAACTACATGTGTAAATATCTACTCATTCACATAACCATTTCAGACATTTCGTAGAACACTCATACGCCACGGTGTTCGCGTTGAAATTTTCGCGTGGTGAGATCACAGACTACTATGATTACACACTGACGCGAATTCCCGCGCAAGCACTTCACACATATACATACATACATACTTATATTACATCGCTTTTTGATTGTGTTAAGGTTTGGTTTTTAACTTTTGTTCTTTAACCCGCTACAAGCCATAACGCGAGTTGAACAGACAACACCATTCACTTGATTCAAATTCAAAGGCATTTTTAGCGTCGCTAACCAACCACCTCGGTTGGCATTGAGGTGTCACAGTTTATTCAGAAGTAGAGTTGGCTTTACACCTGACAGCGCCGGCAACGTCGATGTCTCTCCAAATGCCGTTGGCGATTTTTATGCTCATTCGTCTTCTTGCTTGCCTTAAATAAAAAACCAAAACAAAAAACTATTGTACTACCTTGTTATTGCTGTTATGCTTTGGTTTGTTATTACTATTATATCCATTCTATAATAGTCTAAGCATGTATGTTGATTATCCTTTATCTAGGAGGCGAGCGTGTTTTTGACTTCCTCCTACCTTAGACGTCAAACCGCTAACGCTCATCTACATACATACATACATAAATTCCAATTGTGCTCGTTTCGACTTTTTTACTTTTAGAGAAGTTGAAGTAGGGTGTTGAGGATGACGGAGTAGTTGGAATGGTGAGGGATAGCACATTTGATTGGCGGTTGTTGACTTACGACGTATAGTTGGGTGTGCGCGGCATTTTGAGCTGGGATAGTTTTATTCATATTCATTCACATTTACATTTGTATTCGTTATTAGAAAAATTTAATTCAATGTAGGAACCGTTAGAAAAAAGCAAAACCAAATTGAATCGCAGCGTTAGCCAGTTCGCAGCGCGACGATTGGCATTTTGTGGAGTGCCCGTCGATCTGGTGTGGAGTGTTCAGCGTATCCGCTTGACTTTGGCATTCAGTCTTCGTAACCAGCTGCTGGTGACTGCTACTAAAATTATTCGAACTAAAAAGCAATCGGAAACGGAAATTGAATTTATAAACAGTGGAGTTTTTATAACTGCTTTTTTACATGTCACCGATAAAGCGAACACGAAGAAATTTTTTACTGGTGCAAATTAAAAAATAAATAAATATCTTTTAAATTTTAAACCACATATTTTTGCATTTCAAACCGCTATTGGTGATTAGAAAGTGTTAAATTTGATGGCCATAGAAAACAAAAGTGATTTAAATTAAAATGCAATAAAAGAAATTGTTATTAAAAATAAAAATTAAATAAATAATAAAAATAAAAATTAAAACCAAAACCAAAATAAATATTAAATTAAACTAACTAAACTAGTATTAAACCAGCCTAAGAAAATGAAGTTATTAAAAGCTGTTGGTTTAAAAAATTTGTGATTTCAAAAAAGCGATTTCTTAAATTAGTGCAAGTGATCGTTATAAACTTTTTGAACAATATCTCACTGCAGAAAAAAGAGCTGAAATCTCGAAAAATTGCTGATTTTCAATTGAATTCTGAACGGAGTTAAATAAGAAAACTGAGGTAAATCCATATTGTTTTTCCAGCTGCTTTGACTACAAAAGTGACTTAGAATAATAACTTCGAAAGGCATCAGTCATGCATTTGGGATCAGTCCCTATTTTGTCAACAACGGTTTTCTTTTAGTTTCAAAAATGTCATAACTCCATATAAAAAAAACCGTCAAGACAATTTTTTGAATCAAATTTTCTTAAGCAGCAAAAGTTCTTAAGAAACAAGCCCACTGCTTTCTAGATTTTTTTGTGAAAAAGGAGCGCAATGCCCCTCAGCCCGCATTGTTATTTCTTGAAGACAAACTGACAAATATCAAATTTCAAAATTTCTTTGAGACTGTGTTTTGACACAAAGAATAATGGCAATTTATTTTTATGGTTTTCTTAAGAGCCCCGATTAACGCTTGGAGTTGCTAAAGAAAATACTTGTAACACTATGCGGCCAAATTAATTTATAATCCCTGATTTTTTTTATCAAGTAAGAGTAGCTCAAGAAAAATTATTGTAGACTCCAAATTCTTAGGTTTTTCGATTTTGGATTTTGCCTTTCGTGCAAAAACTTATCGCTAAAATCATTTGCCGTTTGGAGTCAGTGTAAAACTCTATTTGTGGTACAATATAAAAACGCACATTACAAATTTTAGTAGAAGTTCAGCCAAGCATCAAGCTTTATGTAATCGAAACATTATTATTACTGTTATTAAAGTAAAATTTAACAGCCGATAGACGTTTTTCCACCAATTAAAATCTAGCGCTAAATGGAGATAATCGCCTATTCAACGATGTGAAACTTTTTTAATTTAATATTTTCGAAATACAATACCTTTTGTGCCTGTTGGAAAACATCAGTTTTGAAAAATTTTACTTTAACCACCTCTAATCCTAAAAACGGGCACTTGTGGGGGATAAATCATATGAGAAAAATATTCCCGGTTTCCTTTACGATAAAAGTGTTTGTATGTACCTATTGCGGTATGTCTTTAAATCATATCTTTAATAGATATGGGTTATTAAAGATTTTTATAACTTTTTGTTTCATTTTCGATCTTTCAATAAAAATCGGTCTTGCTCCAACTTACAATATGGGATCAAATTGTAAATCTTTGAACATCTCTTCGTTCAACCCTTGATAAGTTCGAAAGCTGGAGAGCTTACTTTGTTTAGTTACAACTAAATTTTGGGAAAAAAAAATCTTTTTTGTCCAATACCCAGCTGAGTTTTGTATAGTGTTATTGAATAATGACGTGTGTTACTTTGGAATATGCTTGCTTCCTTAATTTGTTCGAATATCTCCAAGTAAGCCATTATCTACTTTTCTTGGATATTCGGGATTTTCCATTTTTTCGTTGAAAATTGTATTCATACAAATTTCTTCCTACCTTCCTTACAAATTGAAACAACGAAAGCAAAGGCACATAATGGGCATCATACATAAAAATGAGCCTCGAAAGTTTAAGGATTCAAGCATAAGTTATTATTATTATGGTTGGTAATAGTGCACTGTGACCTTGAGATCTAAAGGTGCCCCTTTCATGGATTAAAAAATTTCCTTTAGCCAAGCATCCGAGATGAACTCCCATCACCCAGGTACTTTTTGCGTTAGTGCACAGCATTAGTGCAGTACACTTTCTAGCAGTTTCTTTTCCTGCTCTGTAGAATTTGCAGTTTTCCTTGAGTAAATTCCCAATTTTGTCAGGTGATATTTCAACCTGCTGTCCCCTGTAAGTATTCCCGTTATAATTCTTTGGTTGTTCTTCGATAAGCCCTTGCGTTCTACAAATCGCTTTAGGTTATTTTTTATAACCTAGGATATATACTTTCGTTGTTGATATGAAATAAAAAAAAAGCGCATTACTTCGACTACGGCTCGTAATATGGCAGACAATAAAGTTCGGTTCGGTTTCGGTAAAAAAAAAAAATGACGAGCTTTTGCTGATCATTTTTTATTCTTTATTAATGTAAAAATTATATAAAATATGATCGGATTTATATGATAGCGATATGATTCGCCTAGAAGTTATGGAGTTGTTTAATACTTTTTGAAGCCCATATTTTCTGTGGAAAAAAATTGTTTCAAATTATGGTCCATCGGGTGTAGTATACTATACTAAGTTCTTCAGGTCAGCTTTACACCTATACACGGAATCAGTTGCAAGTTGAAAATATCAATCTTACAATACTTACAATATAATTTGACTTTGAAAATGTTTGGTTCGGCTTCGGCCGAAATTGCCCGAAATTCGGTTTAGTTCGGTTCGGCCCTAAAAAACAAGTATTTGGCCGTTCTCTAATTAAAACAAGTAATTGCGCAAAAACTGCAACTACCAGGCGCAGGGACGCAGATATTCATTTATGGTCCAATTTGGCTGAATCTCAAACGTATATATTACTTGCATTAATCGTAAATTTTCTGAAAGCGAATGGCTGAATTAAAATTAGCATGTGTGTATCACGGAAAAATTATTTCCATTTTTTTATTGGAATAAAAAGCATCTGGCAACTGACGTGCATCGTAAAGAGATTTTTTTTTTTCAGAGAAAATGAGCTGAAGCAGTTGTTGGCGAATATTGCAGGAGAACGCTCTTTGTTAATTATACAGAATACACTTAAATGCCGATTATATTTTGTAAAGGAACTGGTGCATGCACTTTACCAGCTCTTCGCCGACGTACTTGAATAGCTCAGCTGGCAGCCGTTCAGCATCAACGACCTTGTTCTTCTCTAGCCGCGTTGTTGTCATTGGAGTTTCAACGAAGTCGTGTAATGGGACTTCGACTCTGCCATCAGGGGCTGACCGGGCTAATCACCTCAGACATTTTCCGTGCTTCCAGTATACCGCTATACTTTGAATGTCGCTCATCATTCCGCCGCTATCTTTTTTAAAAGAATTTACCTTGGAAGCCACTATACCATCTGATGGAATTGTCGAGCACTTTCCCAGTCGACTAGCTAAAATTTTTATTATATGCGGGGAATAATACACTACCAGAACAGTGGATCAAGTTCTTACTAATTTTTTAAATTCGATGTGAGAATTCTGATGTATTCCAATTCCATGTCGACACAATTGAATTCACTAGACCGCTTTAACATTCACCACGAAAGTGGTGTGTGTTTGCGTTTTTGAAAGTGTATAGTTCTGCTTATATTGTGGGATGTTTCCTCTCCGAAAAGATTGGAAAGTAGCTTCTCAGACAGCACATTCAAAGTGGTGAAGGACTTCAAGTTAGTTTCTAAAAATTAAAGCTTTATTTTTAAACGAAAATTATTTACGAAACTTGGTATTCTTTTACATGTACATATTAAGTACCAATTTCAATTTTATAAATCATTCATTCATTCAATTTTATAATTGAAGAAGCAGTTAGATGTTACGCTCGAGATTTGTCCATATCTTTATTTAATTAAATTAAATTGTTAGCAAACAATCGTTGCGTGAACAAAGTTATACTCTTACATTGTTTAAAACTAAGAATAAATCGTTCAAATTTCTACGCAGAAAAATTTTGTAATAGTAAAAAAAATTATGTTGCCACAATAAATTGGATATATTAGTTGTTTTTTAAAACATCCTTAAAGAAAGCTACCTCAGAAGTTATTTTAGTACTTATATCACTGGATTTTTATTTTCGCAGGACATCACATCACCAACTGGCGGCTTTAATTCGCCTCATCAGTTATCCGTGACTTGGGCCACACCACCGTGTGACACCAGTGAAACCGAGTGGAGACAAAAACCAACACAGCAATATTTTGATGCAGCAGAGGGAAGTATTTTCAGTGGCAGAGTAAGAAGGTGAGTCAGAACATTTCTCTGTGTATAAGTTAATGCATGCTAGTAAAACTGTATCTAATTAAATCTAATTACTTGAAAAGAACTAAAAAAAAGTGGCATCTGCAGAAAAGCTTAATAAATCAGAAAATAAAGCATTAACATAGTATTTAAAATAAATATCGTAGAATGCATTTGAACTACTCAGTCTACATAAACTTAGAAATAGTTAAAGTTCGCTGGTAATATAGCTTTGACTACTTGTTTCTATTTATTAAATTTCAATTATTTTGATATATGAGTTCATTCTATTAAATGTCATAATACTGAATTCCCAAAATTTTTTTAATGACTCTGACTAAAAATGTTTTGAAAATAAACTACACGAACTTATTATTCGATGGACAGCCATGTGACAGGTAATGAATGCGGTCTTAAGGAGAATTAAAAAGCTTTTAATAACGTCAAGCGGAAAATATTGAGGGTTTGCCCTTATATTTGTCCTATTTACGTACATAGGATTTTAAAAGAAACTTCGTTATACTAGTAAATTATGTTTTTTTTACTCCCCGGAAATATGTGTAATTACTTTCGAGCTAAATGTCTTGATTTAAACTCCAATCGACGGTTTAGTTAAAAAAATAAAAATTAAAAGCAACAACAAGTCCCAACGCGCTTACATTGAGGCGGAGAGTGTCTGGGTTCGATTACCAGTCAAGTCTTGTAAGAAGTTTGATACGCAGATCTCTGAAACCTTCTATTGTGTTTTTTTTAATTTCCTCGCCTTCTTATTATGTTAAAACTTTTGAAGTCTGTTAACCCAAAGTCTACAAAAAGTAATAAATAATAACAGCCAATAGCAGGTTGTGCGGAAAACATACATACACACAATGCGAACGAAAATTGGCACTGAAGATGGCACAACACCGAAGCCACGTTGTCTCCAAACCGAACTTGACAAGGCAAGACCGAAAATCATTCCAATATACGTCATACATATGTATTGAAAAATAAGATTTCACAACTAAATTCAAACAGAAAAATAAAATTCGGGAATATTGTGCGCGCTTTTTGAAAGAACGAACGGCGATAAATTTGCCTTATATGCAAGATTGTTAAATTATTTATCTAGATTCAGCGAAAGAATGTGAGAAGCATTAACACCTCCTAAAAACTTCCACCTGTACCAGGGGGACTTATTCTTCCGGTGCAGGATAATAGGGCATTTATGCAAACAGTTGAGGGTCAATCAGCTCGAAAAAAAACGTTGCAAATAAAGCAAATTTTTTATACAAATCATATTGTTTGTTATTTTATTCGTATTATATTTTTCATCCAATTTGCATTTATGGGTTAAAGCTATGAATAAATAAATGTGACGTTGCCGTTTTGACATAATAAGTCTGCCTTCTTTACTTAGCACCCATATTTCAATACACATTGGTATAACTATTGTTAATGTGAAGTTTTAATATTAGTTGCTTTTTGATCTTCTCTTTTCTCGACAGGATGAAAATCATTCCGATATACATCGTTTTATTATTAGCTTAACCCAGTTTTTTATATAATGTCGAAAGACAAAATATTGAGGAAATTTGACATCGGGCAGGACTTTGAATTGGCACGACACAAAGAACAAGGAAATAAAAATACATTCTATTAATTTATTGATTAATGCTAAGGGTGTGCTAATTGCATAGCCGCGACACATATTCTTCACTTTTGAATATAATTTATTTCTCATCAAATCCCTTTTAAATACAAGTGTTGAACTTTCTTTCAGAATTTTTATATATATAATAATTTTGTAATATTTTTGTTTGGTGCAAATTGATACAGTAGCGCACTCAAGGTCATTAATTATTAACTTACTTACTTAATTGGCGCTATAGCCGCTTAAGCGATTTTGGCCGAACTTCTCCTACAATTTGTGGTGTGCGTCTTGATGTTGTAACACAAATTGAGTGGCCTGCACTTTTACGCCGAATCCGAATGGCGAAATGTTTTTGTGAGAAGTTTTTTCATGGCAGAAATTTCCTCGGAGGTTTGCCGTTGCTTGCCGAGGGGCGACCGCTATTAGAAAAAACTTTTTCTATAATTTTTGGATGTTACTTGCCCCGAGCTGGATTCGAACCTGGGACCCACCGAATGAAGCGCGCACACGCTACACACTCAGCTACGGCGGCCGCATTCATTCAGGTCATTAATTACACTGAATTAATTACATTAGAAAGTAGAAAATTGGTATAGATATTCGAAATACCAGATATAAAAAATAGTCCCGTTTTTTAGGATGACATTTTTAAGTAGCTGCAAAATTAATATTTTTAGAGCATTTCAAGGGATTTTCCAGCTTATTCGTATATTTAAAGGATTAAAATTTAATAAGTATTTTTGTCACCCCTTGTCACGCCCGACTCAAACATTGTGCAGATACAGCGTTGTGCATATAGTAAGCAAAAAAGCCAATACAATACAATCGGTCACTTATGTTTATTAATTTATTTTCAATAATTCTTTATAAAAGTATAGTTGATTCTATAACATAAGCCATATAAACAGAAGTTTCAAACTTTTTAGAAAATGTATCACATTGATCAAACTCAAAAAATGTTTATCAAAATTGTCAGCATTCGGATCCAGATTTTTGAAAATTTTTAAATAAGTAGTTTTTATATATTAATATGCAAGTTTTAATGCATCAATAAAATTTACTTTATGTATTATTTATATATTATAAAATATCGGACACCGTCAGCAAAACAAATGATCACAACAACAACAACAACATCACAAATCAACAAGAAGTTTTAGCTTCTTGAAACTTACAAAACTGCACACTTTAAAATTTAAACAAAATTCGGATCACAAAATTTGAAATTTTTATGCCAACTTTTTCGAATTTGTCGTTTTTATATATATTTTCTAACTTTTATATAAATGATTTATATCAGTTATACTTTCATAAAAAAATATTGAAAATAAATTAATAAAAATGAAGGGCCAACTGTATTGAATTAAATCTTTATATTTAAAAGCAAACTTATATTAATTTTCTATACTAGAAAGTTTCTGTATCTAGTAAGTTAATATAAGCACTCGCACTCTTACTCGAGAGAGTTTTGTGTCCGATTATTGAGACATTTTCGCAATCAATTGAATTCATAAAAAATAACCCAATTTCACTGCTTAACGTGTTGACACCATCAACAGTGCAAATCTCAAAACACTTTTCTCTCTTTATCCCCTCTTTTATATGCTTCTTTAATTACTTCTATACACTTACCTTTAAAAATGGACTACTGTTGGTCAACCTACTACAAAATGGCACAGATTCAGTTCACAGGAAGAGAAGCCCTACGATTTTTCTTACAGTTTCGGCAGCCCAGTTGATGGTATTGGTAAGTTAAAAATTTAATCAAATCAAAGAAAGCAACACATGTTAGAAAGAAATGCCGCAGGCGTAAAAAAGCATGGAAAGGGGTAAAAGTAAGAATGTAGTCGAATTTAACTGAAATAAGTGTACACTTATCTATATTATAATGCTGATGTTTGCTACGCTCGCGAGTGGCATCCTATATTTTTATTTATACATGCATTTGTTTTTATTTTTTTCACTTGCTTTTACTTACTTTTGGCTAACTCGTAAAAACCAACATTCCGCTTCTACGCAACGAGTGAGTGGCATGTTAGCGTCGAGTTAGGTTTTCATGACGAAGCAACATTTTTACTTTTACGCTTTTCTCTTACATTACACGTACTTTGCCACCGGTGAGACAAACTATGTACATAAATATAAAGCACTGATATCGTGCATTGATAAGAGCATCCACTGGTTATTTTGTTGGTGATTGCTGCCTTTCTTGACCTTAGAAAACTTACTTTATTCGTACTTTTCATTGCAGATTCAGCGCCCCTAGGTCAATTGAGTGAAGGTTGTTATAGTGGTGGTGGTGTCAGTGCCAGTGCCAACGATAACAATAACAACCAAAATAGCGACGGCGAAGATGATGAAGAAGACTATTCTGTATCCGTGTCGGCGATAATTCAACGACGCGCTAGTGTACGTGGCTACAAGGGTAAACGCGGTAGTCGCTATTCTCGCAGAGCTTCCAGCCCAATGGATCATCTGATGGATACGGTGGAGCGGCGGCGCTCCAGTGTTTATACATCAAGTTCAGGCAAGCCAGATACAATGAAGCGAAAGTCGTATTTTCTACAACTTATGTAATTTCCGGTTACTTTTTTGCTTCCGTATTGTGTTGTTTTTCTTTCTTAATATCTCAATAGTTTTGTGAACATTGCTAAATACAATGTCTATCTCATGCAGCATTGAACAAATGTACAGGGAGGCCCATATAAGTGGTTTGTTTTTAAAAAATTGCAAAAATTAATTCATTTTTTATGGAACATGATTTTCTATTAAACCTGATTTCTAAGGTCATGGTGATAGTTTCTGGTTCTATATAACGAATAGCTATCTCTATAATCACCTTCATGGCCTGAATCGTAAATGGTTTATTCGTTTACCAATAGTCCATCACGGCACCTCACAACAAAACGCAGTCAAATTGCAGTGGTCAATTGGCATCGCCTAGACGGCTGATAACTCGATTACCCAAAGAGATGAGCAAAAGAGCGATTCTGACATGGGCTGTGTGGCATGTCACGCCAATCTACTTAAAATGGGTTAGTCTTGCCTCTGTAGCATTCACGGTTGCTCAAAAGGGCGTACCCAACAGCAATGTCAAATTCATGCTCAAAGGATGCATAGGCTTCTCGACGATCATGTGCGAATTTTCCGAACACCAGATACGACAATTTAGCTTGTTAACATAGGCGCCGAGATGAAAGTGTGGTTGGGCAGAAAATAAAAAAAAATTTCGCCCAAAATCGATGTCTATTTCATTTGGATTATTTCCCAACGATGTTCAAGGTTAAAACGATCATTACGTTTAGCGGGGGAATGATATTGGATTTTTGTGTCAAGCTGTCACAGCCAAAATAGCATATGATTAAACTAAGAAAACCCTAAGGTTAGGTTGATATGAAGAGTCAATAAGTGTTATGCTAAATATAGTACCCATAGACGCAATAGGAAAGCGGTTCCCTACTAACGCCGCTCTAAGGCGTCAACATCTAAAAAGCTGGAAATAAACTCGAAGTAGTCATACGATGTAGAAAGTCACAGACCTAGAGTTCCTGAGCCTAGCTACTCTATACATACAGATCAAACGTCATTCCCCCTCCCAGACCACTGTAATGTCTTTCAAGCCGAGCTAGCGGCAATAAAAGAAGCAGTTCAAAGCCTAGAATCTGCTATATATTAACACACGTATTAATTAAACTGCCGCAGATCATTTAACATGTTGATAGAGCAGTTCGATTTCATTTCGACTTCGGGGATGCAGGGTAGCTGAGGAGAATAGCAAAACGTGATTCTACCCCGTAATTCCCTAAACAACGGTTACAAATAGGGTAGTAATATCAAGCGTAACCGCATGAATAAATAACGGACAACGCCTAGCTATCACTCCTACGAGGAGCGATATTTGTCGCTTTGTTAGCGTATGAAATTTCTCTCACCGCCTACATTCCACTACCGACTAGAAGATACTTACAGTTCTGCATGTCGCGGTATTTGCTCAGTGCTTTCAAACCAGTACATCGATTTTAACAATTTAGATCGATATCATATGGGCAGATATTGAAGCAACAATCAAGGAATGGCAAGCTGAACGTAAGAAGCAATTGCGAACCCATACTAATAAATGTTGCTGTTATTTGGTGGAAGAAGAAAGGGGTGAAGTCCACGCATACCAAATTGTGGAACTCATTTAGCATCAATTAGTGTTGTCAGGAATACTTTGTTTTGCCTTGTTCACCGCTACACCCACCTCTTTTGCCTCATTCTGTAAACTAGAGAATGCTGTACTGATGACCCTGGTGTCAACATCATCTGCGTACGCCAGTAGCATCGTCCTTTTGCTGTATATAGCGCCGCTGCGATTCAGATTGGCAGTCCATTTACGCTCTCCAACATCAGATTGAAGAAGTCGAAATGTCGCACCAGATTAAAAACTTGAATGAAAATTTGTTTCATAGTGTAATCAATACTATTCAGACTTGATCTGTTAATGTTTAGAACTGGTAATTGACAATCGGCATGGCAACGAAAGAGAATAAAAAGTACGTTTATAAACCGCGATTAGCTCTTAACGAATCATATTAATCCTCCAACACAAACGCCGACGACATTGCAAAGAACCCAGTTCCGGATTTCAAAACAAGTTTTTTTTTGTATCGTAAAGAAATCGTTAAAAGATCAACTATGCGTCTTGACGCATAGGTATCACAATCACAAGTGAATTACAATCTCATTTGTAGTTGTTGACACAGCAATTCCAAAGTTAAGGGGCAAATAAGGTCAACAAACAAGCAAATCTTTCAATCTGTTCAATCTGCTCCCTTTTTTGCGCAACCTAATATTGGATCATCAAATGTCATAAATATGTACTATCGTATGAGTGTACATACTTAGATACATATGTGGAAATATGCGGGTTTGTCCTGTACTTCCCATTTTCGTGGTGTACAATTCTGTCGAAGCTCGTGAGTAACTAATCAAAGCTGGCAAACGAATTTCGTTAGCAGTACGTGACTTCTATTTCAATTTGTGTTGCCCATACTTTTTGTTCAATATCTGTATGTATGTACATTAAGTCTGCTAGTTTTATTTTAGTTTTACGGCGAAAAAAAAAAAGTTTGGGTTTTTCTAAATTTCTTTTGGCCCCCGCAGCTAAATCGCATTTTTTGCTCTAACTTTCTTACTTGATATCCAATTTTTAAAATCGCCGTAAAGGTCCCGCTAAGAACTATATTTAGCTATTTAAAATATTTTGCCCTTAAAAGCCATTTTGATTTGTGCCTTCACTAATTTTGGAATTACTATCCCCAGTGTTTTTTTTTATGTTATATTTTTTTTTGCATGGATTCAGCTCGACCATCGATTTCAGTTGGGAAAAAATTGCGAATAGTTAAGTGAGGTTATGTGTTGCTTAGCTTAAATCAAAAATTGATTTTCTTGAAAGTGTGAAATTTTACTGTAGAAGCGATGGTAGCTGTAAAAAATATTTTTTGAACCGTAGAGCCTATTCAGCAATCAGATATCAACAAATCGTTAAGTAATACAATACTTAATTTGTTTAAAATATATAGAATGGCATTTGTGGCCAAAAACCAAAAATTAATTCTAAATTCACCAAAGATACTTAAAAAACTTATCAAAATTTTGGAACGCGCGAAGGTTACAGTGGTTGGCAGACTTATAATCTGTAAATACATATATTAACAGAATTATCGAAAAATATTAGTTTGTTACAAAAAATACAACTAAATATAAAGACGAGGAATGTAATCAGCTATTCCGGATCTCGGTATGTAAACGTGGGATAGATTTGGGGGGAAATATGCAACGGTAGCGGAACAGGGATAATATCATCAAGTTCTAGGCAGATACATATTTCCCAGAAAATATCAACTTTAATAGTTGGAATACATTTCACATGTTTGCAAGAAGAACTACCACCGTACTCGAGTCACGCAAGAAATTCGGATAATTTTTCATCAACGCGCAAAAGTTAGCTGTTGCTAAGTGTATGGGTTTTGCTGGATTTCAAGAACCTTATAACTTTTTTGTTTGTGAATAAAATTTAACACTGGGGATGGTAATTTTAAATTAGTGAAGGTTCGAATCAAATTGGCTTTTAATGCCAAAATCGTTTAAGGGGCAAATATAGTCCAATAGTCCAGGATTTTCGGCGACTAGAGATTTAAAAAATTGAACGTCAAATCAAACCAAGGTTTGGCAAAAAATTAATCGATTAAGCTGTTTTTAGCGGATGCCTAAAAAAATTTGTACACCCAAAATTTTTCTCAGCATTAATATTCAAATAACACTGGCACACGCAACAAATTTTTTTCGTGATACGCCTTAATATACAAAATTTTTGATGTTTATCTTTGAATTGTTGCTTTGACAGTATTCCGTCGTATATATACATATATGGATGTATATACGTATGTATGTGGTGAATGTAGTTACATACCAATACATAAATATACGCCGTTGTTTCGGCAATGATTTTTCTAATTTCTTTTACCTGTCCTTGTTTTTTATTTCTGCTATGTCAATAGAAAACAAATAGTTCACAAAAATAAAACAAAATGTTAACGCAACTTTTGCAGATGAGGGCACAAATCAGGAGTCAACACAAGAACAGATTTTCGAAAATATTCGTCTACATAAAGAAGTTATACAATCAGTAAAACTACAACCATGGCCAATGAGAAAAAAATTAAAATTAGTTCGGCAGGTGAGTGATTGAATGAATATGTAGTTAAATATTTTGCAATATTCAGTTGAGAACGCAATGTCTAATAACAATAGGAACTGTTTTCCCAACCAATAGCAAAACTGAAATTACAAACGAAATGTGTACAGAAATCACATTATAACTACTGAGAATTTAGCATTACTAGTAATCGTATACTAATATCTTTTAAAATATCTAAAAAGTGCTTGATTTGTTCAATACAATTTTTTCAATTTGATAAATTGAGTTTCAGATTGAAGTAGCATTAGCTTTAGTTTAGGTTAGAGAATGGCCGAACCGAACATTTTCAAGGTCTAAAATAATGAATAATCAATGAATTTTAAAAATTTTTATTGATATTTTATTTTTATAAAAATAACAATAAAAATCTTATATTTTTATTGTTCCAAATTTAGTAATTTTTTATTGTTATGAAAATCTAACCTGCCGTACTGAATCGTCCACTAATACACACGACGGCGGAGCAGTCAGATATTTAAAGCAATTTTTTTCAACAGAAAATAAGGACTTCAAAAAGTAAAAGTTCAGAATAATTAGTTTCTTTCAGCATTGCAAATAATATTTGGATTTTTTCCACTGAGAAACGTATTAGTAGCACAATTTTATAAAATTTGTATTTCGTCTAAAGTTCGGCTTTCGTTTGGCTAAAGCCGAAACATATTAATAGTAAAATATTTTAAAATTTGGATTAATAAAAATTTCCAAATGTTCTTTCAAAGTTCGGCTCTCTTTTGTCCAAAGCCGAATCGAAACCGAATCGAACTTTATTTGCCGAAATTAGTCGAAGCTGAAGCTGAACCTGCAAGTTCTAGCAAAATATAATGATATATTTAGCCTCAATAACAGATGTCTAATAATCCCCAAAGTAAATGCTGTATCATCTCAATAGACAGGATATGAAACCGATATGCAAAATTTTTTATAAAAAATGTTTGTAATTTCAACGTTGGTCAGATCGGTGTGTTTCGCTTTCTACTTAAAAATTAAGTGAAAGGAGTTATTTGGCAAAATATATGAATCGATCTGGGGAGATCGTAACGTAACTCAACTTAATGCAACTCAATTTGAGCTACCGTATCGAACTTCACATAGCTTAATTTAACATAACCTGACTTATCTAAAGGCATCTTATCTTAACGTATCTTAATTTGTATTAACGTAACTTCATTTAAATTAACTTGTTTTTATAATTGATTATCTAATTAACCCTCCTTTGCTAAATATGACTAAGTTGGTTTCAATACAGCTTAATTTAACATAACTTAGTATATTTTAAATTACATTACTGTAACTTAAAATAGCGCAACTGTATTTAGCACATTGTAATTTGTTGTTTTGCTTAATAGAACTCAGCTTAACTTAATTTCACTTAACCAAAACCAAACTAAACTGAACTTAGTTAAACTTAAATCAAATTGGCTCAGTTTAACTATAATTAACTTAATCTCACTTAACATAAAGGAAAGTTAAGTTAAACTTAACTTGACATAGAAATTTGATAACGATTCTTGCAATTTACTTTTACTTAAAATTTTTTTACATTTCAAATAAACACTTATAAGAAATTAAGTATGCACGTATGTCATTCTTAAGGTCCGTACCGCACTCACTTTACGTAACGCCGAATTTGCAGGGTCTTAAAATTCGTAACGCAATATAAGTTTCAACTAATCGCGTAGTAAAGTTAAGTTCAGTTAAGAAAATTAAGTTCACCTACGATTTGATGCACTTTAAAAAATGTTTATCAAAACAAAAATCCCAACAAACAGCTTAACTTCTCACACCTAATGCAAACAGCAGCTGTGTGCTGTAAAAGCGTCAGCTCATTTCCGGCTCAAATGATTAACGTTCACTCGAATATTCTAAAATAAAGCAAAAAATTATAAAAAATAAACAAATGTTGAGAAGAGAGCAAACACTAACTTTTACCTTTTTACTTTTTCACTTTCGCGAACTGTTGGAACGCGTGACTTACGCTTAGGCCAAGACATATGTGGCTCGACACGAAGGTGCACTACAGGAGAGATTCGCCATGTCGCGCAGCACAAAAGATTTGTGGGCGAGGTTTAAAATTTTAATGGCAGCGGTAAGTGAATCTGTCGACGCACACAAATCTAGTAAAGAATGCACTCGACAGACGCACACACGCACACATACATACAAACAATGAGCACATCCGACAATTTACTCTCGATGATGCACAACAGAGTCATATAAAGTTATTCAGTTTACACTTATGCACTACTTTTACATTTCTATTATATTTACTATGTACATTCTTATTTTTGATTTATCTCCTACAAAATTTTCATCTACCAATATTTAGATAAGTTGATATGCGTTGAATATGAATATTCCCAATTTAAGTAACACGCGGGTGCTGCAGCATTCGCTCACTGATGCTTTAAATATGTCACATGCCACATGCGACACATTGTGGTTAGACCGCACCTTGCGTTACTTCCTTGCCACTTTTGTTTTCGAAGTTATGAGTGTATTCCTTTATGTTGTCAACAAAATAGCAATTTGCTTCAAGCTGCTACAATTTCGCTCACAATATTCAAAAAATTTCTGCGGTAACACACAAACACTCTCCCACACAAATGCCGACATCATCGTCATCAACCTTGTTGCATTTGCACCCTAACGATGGCATTACTGTCACACACTTCCGACTGCAGTCACTGGCTGGCAACTTATGCTTGTGGAATCAAGTTGGCCACAGACACGCTTAAACTTTTAAGTCATCATAAATGCAATGGAATTTGCACGACATGACTGAGTGATGTTGCACACTTTATGAAATTGACAAGTTCAACAACAGTAATGCAAGAGCTCTAACAGGTGTACTCGTATAGACATTAACGTCTCTACAGTGTGGGTAGTGAAATTGAAACTCCTCTAGTGATTTACATGCATATATTTAAAACTTGTTAAATAATTTGAGAAGGTTTACAATAATGACACCCTTCAAATTCTCTATAAATAAAACAAATTTATTATTTTTGGTATTATATTTATGAAACGTCTGTATGCAAAAACAACAATGCCAACCACGCTATTAAGTACATAGTGGCGATGTCACAATTAATAGCGGTATGGTTGGAGATAGGGATAATGAGAAAACAAGCAATTTTCACACGGTTAGCGGGGCTGAGTGGTTGCGTGCTCGCCTAGCAATCCCGTGCACCATGGTTCGAAGCCAGGTAAAGTCTAGAAAGAAAGAAGTCTGATGAGGAGATGTGGTGATCTCCGAAATAGCAGCTATCACTTCTACCACTTTGAAAAATTGTTGTTTCTCATAATATTCCCTAATTCAAACCTGGCCTCAAGCTCTATAAATTATACAAAACAAATTTATGATTTAACTGCCAGCAGTAAGGTAGAGTAGGTATTGAACACGGATCCCTCAAATTCTATTCGTCAAAACTTAAAGTTTGCGTTAGGTAATTTCGGAACATATATCACTTATTCTGACTCTGTCGTGTTATTTGTATTCAAGATTTTGACTTAGTTTTTCACTGAAAGTCGAGGGACTATCACATTCTTAGAAAAAAACACACCAAAATTGCGATACATGATCTTAGTTTCACGTATGCGAAATTTTCGAAAAATCCTGCTTAAAGTACGCGTAAAATTGCGAAAAATGATAAATTGTACCACTCGACAATCTCCAAAGTTTTGAATCGATTCAAAGAAGTACCTGAGAGGTACTAGACAGCCTGGCTGCGGAGGTGGGCATGGTCAAAGCGATCAACGCAGTGCTCGGATGGTTTTCAGGGCGTTTTCGCAAAATCCGACAGTTTCGTCGCGTACTGTTGCAAAATCTGTACGTAAGTTGCAGACTTTTGTATAAAAAGTAAAGCGGCAAACTTCGTTGAGAAGTTTCAAAGTTCAAACAGCATCAGATCGAGACGCAAAGCAAAATTCCACAGCCGGAAGCTGTTATCATCGGTTCCTGTTTCTCCCATTGGAGCATATTACCTTAGCCGGAAGCTACTATTTTAAAAATTTGTTTGCCAAGAAGCTCCTGAAAGCTGTAAATTGAAAATGAAGTCCATGTTCCAAAAAAATTACTTGTCAAACCCATTGTTCCAGTAACCGTAAAATCAGGACGATGAACGTACAAGTTTATCGAAATAATGCCTCAAAAAGCGTATTTTGCCATTTGCCATGGTCAATCTTGAAAGAAATACTGAGAAAGTGAGGTGAACTGGTAAAAGATATTAGAGAATTCCAAACAAAGTGGTTGTGGGCATCGCGTAAATTAATTATGTTAAGCCTAAAGTATTAACTATAATTTGAACAAATTTGATTTCAAAGCCATCTAATTTTTTCTGGTAGTAATTTCTAAGTGTCGCAGTTTTGGTGTTCATACTTTAGTATCACCAGATCTTTGACGACCAAAGAGTCCTCTCCTAATGGCACGTGAAGAAATGCACAAGAATGTCACACTGTAAAAATCTACATAGCCCATTTCGGACAGCCGACCCCAAGTTCTGTAGTTGAGCCTTACTATGCAACCATAGATAACATGTCAAATAGTTTCATTCTGCAGTTTGTACTTCCTACATTTGGAGTTCGTCGTGGAATACAATTTGAAGTCGACTGTAAGCACCTCGGTTAGAAGTATCCAGTCATTCCTGCTAAGACACGGGACAAAGCTAGTGAGTTTGCTGTCATAAGACCTGCACATGATTTTTGCCACTCAGCATTCTTGTATTAGCGTTTAAGGGGTCTGGCATCTCAACCGTTAACGCACCATCCAGTTGAACACCCATCTAGGCAAGATCATCATTGTTTATCCAATTTTTCATCTGTAGTTAGTGAAATATTTGTTTAATAATGTTTACCAACTATATTTACCATTCCTCTGTATAAAATTTGCGCAAATTACGTTTTGTAGTTACTGAAATATCTATTTTTTTTTTTTAATTACCAA
Organism: Anomoia purmunda; assembly: GCA_951828415.1. NCBI lineage: Eukaryota > Metazoa > Arthropoda > Insecta > Diptera > Tephritidae > Anomoia > Anomoia purmunda. The sequence goes on along the minus strand of OX639996.1, from coordinate 23,732,478 downwards.
TATATGAAAGTATTTCGCCAATTCAGTGCCTTTGATAAGAATAACTTATGTGTCGAGGTTCGTCTTTTACTATGCTAAAATTTAAATATGAGTTTAGAAATTTTTACATAAGCCCTTGGGGGTGACCTATTTCTCGATTTTTTCTCAATTAGCTTAAACTAAACAAACATACAAAATTACACTATTTGTTGATCACTCCTGCTATTTTGTTGGCAAAAATCTTGGATCTTATGCCTACTGGATTCAACCTACATATCTCCATTTAAATGCCTCACCTGCCCTGTTTCTATGCCTACCACTGTGTGCAAATAAATATTGCATGTACTGCACGTTAATTTTCTCTACAAAAATGTAAAAGTGTAACGTTACTTAATGGCATGGGTTTTTTAAACTGCTGGTTTTGTTGACAAAACATTTTTCCTTCTGCAGCTCTATGATTGGTTGGGTGTTTCGCGCGCTGGCAAATTGATGTCGACGTTAAGAGTTTTGTATAGTGGCACCCTGCCGGGTCAATCAACGTCATTGCAATTTGCGCCAGTCAAACTTTGCAGTGGTGTTGCATATTGGCATATACATACATACAAATAAATGTACACACATCTAAACGTCCATACTCACACACACCCACACACACTCACATCATGCAAATAGAAACTTTAATTTTATTTGTCGTTAACAGGCTTCCGTTTTATTGTAAAAGGAAGTGAAATGTGAAGAAGCTCGATAATTTTTTTATATGCGAATATACATAGAGTATTTTACACGTAGTCTACCACCACATACGTAGAATTATGTTAAGTTTCTTTCACAAATACACACAAAAAGTTCACAAGAAACTACGTACATATGTACGTAAATAATTATAATTATAAATTATTTACCATTCGCATATGTAAATATGTATGCGTATTATTCTGTCCTCAGCGTTGGTTGCATTGGAAGCGTGAAACCGTAAGTTTCCTCACCGTTCTCATTCCCTGGGAGTTGCGTATCAAGGAGATCGAGTCCCATTTCGGTTCCGGCGTCGCATCACATTTCACTTTTCTTCGTTGGCTTATGTGGGTGAACACAATGATTGCCATACCTTTGGTAGCGTTCGTCATTGGGCCTGAGGTAAGTTTACGCTGACTAATTTTAATCATTTCGTCAATGTCAAATTTTCGCGGCATCATAAAGTCTCGTCTGTAAATTCCACTTATTGCACACTTTCTTTTCATCATCGTCGCTCGTCAACGAACGACAATGTCTACATAAATCGCGGTAGTTTTACAAAATGAAAATTTCCTTTGCATTTCAATAGTATTTTGCGACGAAAAAGGACGAGACGGATCCACGTAAACGTATGACCGAGCATGAGTTTAAAGTGGCTGGAAATTTCTTTACATTTTGGGAATTCGAAGGCTATATTAAATATTCGCCAATGTTTTATGGGTAAATAATGAAAATCTAGATGTAAGCAAATGTTCGTGAATAAAAACATACTTGCTAAGACTTTTTACACACAACCTTTTAAATTAGATGCGTAAGCATTTTTTTGTTTTTGTATATTAATCACAATTTGTTAACTGTCCTTTCAGATATTACTCGAATATATCTGGCGCGAGCATGTTGGGTTATAAATTGCCAATGGCATACTTTCTAACAGCTGTTGTTGTTTATATCTACAGCTTTGTGGCTACCTTAAGGAAGTAAGTAGCCCAATGTCATTAATATAAATATTAACAAGTAAAGAAAGTACTCTAATTTATTACTCCTTTTTAACGTGAAGCTATTACATTTTAAAATAAAGGGTCTAAAAACATGTGGTTTCAAGAAGAAATTAAATGCTTAAAATTTAATGTTATGGCCAAGAATTTAGTCTTATTATAAAGATAAGGGTTTTCCATTATGTTTTAAAAAAGGTTTTGGGCAAGTGTCCGCCGCGACAGGCTCGAACAAATTCCAACCGAGAGGCCCAATTTTCGACCACTTTTTGCAGCAATTCTGGCCCTATATCAGCAATAATGTGCCGAATACTCTCTTCCAAGGCGTCAATCGCATCGGGCTTATCTGCGTAGACAAGCGACTTTACATAACCCTACAAAAAATAGTCCAGCGGTGTTAAATCGCACGATCTTGGAGGCCACGCCACAGGTCCACGATGCGAGATAATGCGCTCACCAAAAGTTTCCTTCAATAAATTTATTTTTTCGTTTACTTTGGTTCTCTATAGCGTTCCCCATTGACTGTAACATTGTGACCGGCTTGATGTTTAAAGAAATATGGGCCAATGATTCGGTCTGTCCGTAGATCACCCAAACAGTATCTTTTTGAGGATGTAACTGCGCCTCAACAATGCTTTGTGGATTATAAACGCTTCGAATGCAACAATTTTGTTTGTTAACGTACCAATCCAAACCAAAGTGAGCTTCTACGCTGAAGAAAATTTTCTTGCGAAAATCGAGATCGGTGGCCATCTCGTTTTGGGCCCATTCACCGAACGTGCGACTCGCTCAATGGTCGTTAGGCTACAATTATTGCACGAGTTGGATTTTGTAGGGCCGCAAACCAAGATCCTTCCATAAGTGGATGGACACAGCACCAATAGTTGCGCGCGATGACGGATGGACTCATTCGGGTCTTCTTCGGTTCTCTGCTCCATAGCAGAAATAGCGTCTTTGGTGCGCACTGCACGGCGTCTCCGAGGATGCGCATTATCCACTAGAGAAAACGTGGTACGAAACCGATCCATGGTTGCTCGGATTTCCGACTCTGTCGACCGAATATTGGACGCAGCACGTAATGCGTCGCGCGAACCGGATCATTATTTTGATAATAAATTTGTAAAATTTGCAAACGTTGCTCTGAAGTAAATGTGTTCATTATTAAATGGCAAACCGAACTAAGTATAAATCAAACAACATCAGTCAAAAAGGCTAACTTTGTAAAAAATATTGCCTCACTGAAAACTACACGTCTAAAAAAACACCCTTTACTACTTATTTTTCTCATATATATTATAAAAACCAATAAGATAATATGTTTTAAATCAAACCCTCATATCTGGAACAATCAATGACAAAGCAGATAATTATATTTCATAGAGTACCAATGATGATGATTTCCTTAGCAGATCAATTTTATGACGGATAAGTAAATATCTCACAAATTTCAGAGATTGATCTATAAGCTATGGATAACTTCTCTTGGCCCGATCTTGAAAATTTCTGTATTTCGCTTTCTGTCCATGATAAGAGAAAGGACTGCCAAATTGTATGTTCCAATATCTGAACGATGAGTTGAATGACAACTATATGTGGTCGCATCTTACCGATTTCGATAAATTAATATTACATTATAATAATTATATTTAATATATCATCCCGACCGACGGGCATGGTAAAATCGACTTAGCTCATTGTCCTGATAATTTTGCTATACTTGTGAATGCGTCTATATCTTATTACTCTGCTTATACTTACAAATATCAGCTTGCGCTCTCCAACGGGGCTAAATACCTCGGGGTAATTCTTTACGAAAAGCTGGACTGAAATCGGAACTTTACGAAACGGTCCAAGAAAGTCATAACTGGCCAGAGGCGGTGGAGCGATGGAGTGTGAATCCGCACATTTTTTTTCTGTCGTACATGGTTAACCGAAGATATTTCACAATAATCGAAAAAATACCATCAAAATTTTACCAATTTACTCATCCAATAGCGTGTAACTTAAAATAACGTATGTCAAAATTGACACTCGAACCAACCAATAATATTAGAAACCGCCAAATAGAATTTATTGCATCCATTATAGGGATGAAAATGTGCATGATCATCTGCAGTACGTTTTTTCAAAAATCAATGGAAATTTTTAGCAAAATAGAGTTTACTCTATATTATACTATAATTTGATGGGCTTGTAAACGAAATACTTAAAACTGTTTTAATTTTTTTGTATATAATGGAATGACAAACAAAAGAGAAATAGACAAAACTGCCTAAAATGTCGTGGCCAAAACGGGTGCCTTCGCTATAGAAAAACGAAATCGGCATACAGCAAAACATTTGTCAAAACTGTTATTCTTAAATTAGGTCCTTAAGAACTGTATCGTGCATAGCATGTGAGCACTTCATTCGTTGTGTTTCGGCTTTTTCTACTAGCGGTCGCCGCTCGGCAGGCAATGACAATCCTCCGAGTGTGTTTGTGCTTTGTTTAGAGTCGACATAAAACTTTAGGCTCCTCAATTAATGTTCCAACATTAGGACGCTCACCACAAATTTTAGAAAAGTTTGACCAAACATCAAGCTATATGAGACGAACGCCAAATTAGTATTACTTAGATATATATTTGTATAAAAAGCAGATAAGAATAATGCGTGATTTCTGTTCAAACTTCATCATAATTTATGCTACAAACAAGGTAATGAGCAAATCGTATTACTTTAACAACCTATCAAAGAAACTTTCATAACGTGTGGTGTCCTACTTACTCCTAATTAATTCGATTAAAGGAACATAGGCAAAGTACATTACGGAAGGCACATTTGGGCTCTGAAAAGCCAAATTCTAATATACATACACATATCAGAGAAATACACAAAAAGATTCCCTTGATACGCATACACTCATATTTAAATTTATCTCGGACAGTTCAGCCATCTTTATTGATTAATTATGAACATAATGGAGGACATGTCAATTACGACGTCTAATTGAATTTAGCTCCATTGTGCCCGCATCACAACAGTCAGCGTTGTAACATTCACCCAGCCACCATTGGGATTAATACATTTTGTTTACGACTTATGCCAAAACTTTTTGATTTGCGCCTTATCCTAGACAAGTAACATTAACAACAACAACGACAAGAATTTACTATTGTAATTTAATAGTTACGCATTGGGTATTAACAGAAGTTTGGTTGTAAAATATTTGGATATTAGACATGGGCGTTGTGCCTAAAAATTAGTACCTTTGAGTCATTGACGCACCCAAGGGGGGTATTTGGGAATTCAAAACCTTTATTTTCATTAGTAGGGCAAGATGCTTTCCACTATAAGCTTAGTGATGGTGGAGCTAACAAAATTCACACTAAGTTAATATTAGGAATTTAAAAATGGTATCCATTAAGTCTTGCAAATTGTGGAAAAATCTATATTCCCGAGGCGTGATAATTTTGATAATTTTTTTGCTAACGGTCTCACTCATTTTCGTCTATGCAAGAAAAAAATTGACGATCTTACTTTGTATGGAAGAAAATGTGTGACATAGTCATTAAAAACACATGATAGAAAATCAATGAAAAATTTTCAGCTTACTGAAACTTGCATTACATTATTTTAAAATTTAAAGGGCTATAAAACTGCATACCAGAAATGTTTCTGATTAAAAAGTTAGCAATTGTGATAAAACCTTCCAAAAGTTTTCTAATTTTTGCACAATGTTTGAAATTCGATTCTATACAGTTTCTATTAGGGAAAGAACTATTTTTTTATAAAAAAAAATTAACAATAAAAAATAAACAAACAACAGGTAAATACTCAAAACTTATCAAAATGGCACGACCCTATTTATTCCTCCGACACTGTATATATGAATGCATCTATATTGAAAAAGAGAGTATTTTTCTACAAAAGTCTATTTTTGAAATTAATGAAAATTGTTTACATTACCACTATTCTCGTTTGATTTAGTGGAAAAATATTAACTACGCCCATTATTTTTAGTGGTAGTGAAACTTAACCTTGCCACACTTTACGCTTTAGTGGAATTAGAAAAAAAATATGTTTCCAAGCCCACACGACAAAGAAATCCAGTTGTCTATGGCTCATTGGTGACACTGCAAAGACGGTCTAACCTTATTACTAACCAACCACGATAATTTCGAAACCATATACATTTTCGTAGTGTTTTCATAAGCAACTCTGTGTTCGATACTTTTTTTGCCAAAAAAAAAAATCGAAGATTTGTCGTTACTAGTTTAGAAAAAGGAATAATAACAATAATAAGAAAAACTCGGGGTAGAGAAAAACTTAAATATATATGCGTAGAGCGAGGCTTTTATTTTGAAGCTCTGGAGTGCATTACGCTTACCGGATTACTTTAGAGGAAAAAAAAGTAAATAAATAGAGAAAGGTCAGCGAAAACGTTAATAAACGGGAATGAAGTCTGGACAGTCATGTTTAATATTGAAAACATCTCGTGAAAACAACTTGTTTTCACTGCCGTGTGGTCATGGTATTAGAGATACTTCAAATTTAGTGCAGTACGCCCATGGCTATTGTGATGTGAATTTATAGTATATATAAACGAACCTTGGCATACCCTGTCGGAAAAAATAAGTCAGTTGCATAACAAATCATATTTAAAAACTAATTTTTTTCCAAACTACTTTTAAACTATTTTAATACAAATGCAACGGGCTTTACTTTCGTTTTTAATTTAAAATGAATGCATTTTTAAGTTGTTGAATTTAGGTAATTGAAAACTTATGCATAATAGGGTCATTGACTGCTTTCCTTGTAAGTAACGGCTATTAGTGTCATTGAAAAAAAGAAGTAATTGGTAAATTACAAAATCAAAATAAATTTCATTTCCAACAGGGTGCTTATTAAACATACACATGAATGCGTAAATATATCTACACACGGGGCGGCCACTTCTTCGATCAATAACCTTGTAATGGAACAAAAAAAAATGCCAAGTATTAACTTTATTATGTTGACTAGAATTATGTTTATTTCCAAAGTTAATAGCGCCACTCACAGAGCAGTTATCGTGTGCCGTCTGCAAGGGACAGAGTTCGCCTTGTTTCTCACATTCATCTCATCCGCTGCTTCATACCCTCAACTATTGTTCCATTTTTTTCTGCACCTCAGCAGCATTGATAATTTTCCCACAAATCGATTTTAGTTCAACACCACCCACTCGCTTTTCCATTTCTCGACAGAACGGATGCTGCTTATTACGATGCTGAACCCCTGTGAAGATGGTGGAGCTTGTATTGCCACTTTGCCACCAAAACTTTAATTTATCAGACATTATTTCCTTACGTCTTCATTCAGTATATGTATCTGTGTGGATATATGTGCTTATATTTATTGACAGCTAGTAGCGTCCTGTTTACTAATCAGGTTACATTCATTGTATGTACATATGTATGTATGTTTATATTTGTTTTTACGTTCTCCATCTTGTTTGTTTCTACATTAATAACACAATTGACTTGAAAAGTTAACACACTTCGTATAGCACATACATTATTGATAGTGTCAATTGTTTTGCTGTGTATTAAATGCCAATAAGAGTATTTTTAAAGGTTTAATTTTTCCGATAGCGATTAAACGGTCACAAATTGATCAGGTGTGCTACTGCTATAATCAGTTGTGCTTAGTTTTGTTTGCAATGTGTCATGAATAGACTAAACGTAGACCCTTACCTCTTAAAACATGAAAACGACGAGAACATTTCTGTACACCGAAGGCACCACATGACGGTATCATCTCTCATACAACGCGTCACGCTATCAACTTACTGAAAGAAAGATTTGGAGAACGAGTTATTTCTCGAACTAACGATATCGTTCAATTTAACATCCCTAGATTGTTTTCTCTTGTTATATTTCCAAATAAATCAATTTTCCGTTTGAAATTATGTATTCTGCTCTCTAAACGAAACACCCATTATTTTGCAAATAATATATACAAATGCAACAAAATTGTAGTATTGGGCAGTAAATTTCAATGGCAACCGAGAGAGCGAAATCAATAGCAATAAAGTATGTATCTGTCTTCCGAAACACCGGGCTTTTCTACCCAAGCAGATGAGAGAATTTTTGACCTAGCGCTGATACTGGCTGGATAATGTTGTACGAATGGAAGAAAATGCTCCAGCCCTGGAAGTATTCAGTATATAATTTTGGAGGGTCGTGTACATTATGTCAGAGGTACATTTACTACACGTAAAGCCAAACTGTCATAATTCACTTAGTTCGCTGATGTTGGCCTTTCCTATTTCGGGTTCATTTCAGGATCATTTTGGGACGATTTCAACACTATTTCGAGACCAATTCGAGACTAGTTTGGGGCAATTTTGGAACCAAAGCCTAAACGAGATGAGCGAAGTAAGCTGTGCATACTGTTATTGCTTTTTCATCTTTTCCTATTATTGCAAACACAATTTCATTTCCATTGTTGTTTTTTTTAATATAATTTTTTATTTAAAAAACGGCCTTAAACTCATAAAAATTATCGTTGGAAATAAATAAATAGGCCGAAAAATTAATATTTTTTATTAATTAATGTATTAAAGGGCTCACCTGAGATTTAATAAATATTTTCTGGTAACTTTGCTGACAATTTAAAATTCGTAATAACCGGTTTCAAGTAAATTGGATTGTCTTTCCAAAAAGTCATATTTCATCCACCGTTTAAGATGTTTGTAAACTGACCTCAAATTCGTTCTCAACAACAAGACATGGAATTAGGAAAAATGTTGTACATTGAAAGAGAAGGTCATGGGCATGTATACAATAAAACTTTGACCACCTCCCGGTACTAGCTACACAATATAGAGGTTTCGACAATTTATATCAAAAGTTATTTGGATACCATAAAGCTGAATTAACATAAACCCGATTAATCGAAGACCAACGATTTGGCTTTCATATTTGTATATATTTCTTAAAGTATGAAAATTATTTAAGGAAATTAAAATTTATCCTCTAGCGATTGCTTTCTCATTCTTTACCAACTTCTCAAGAAAATTAATTTCTCTATTCTTCAACATTTTTACGATTTGTTCAGAATGGCCGAAAATTCAAGAAACTCCAAACTCTCCCTGAAGGACGACGAATGTACTTTTACTTGGAAACTTTTCACTGGTTGGGATTTCATGATTGGTAATTAGCCAAGATGTTTGTCATTAACACATTTTCTTTTCAGTTATTCCACATTTTATCCGACTTCATTTAAAACAAATTAATTGATACTCTGAATTTCCTTAATTATTATAATTCTAGGTCACGCAGAAACAGCGCACAACAGAATCGCATCCGTAGTAGTTGGCTTCAAGGAGGTATTGCTTGAAGAGGCCGAAAAGAAGAAGGACAATCGCAAGTAAACAAACAGATTTAATGAATTTCCCATCTTTTGTATAAATTTACGTATGCGAGGTTTTCTTTTATATTTTAAATTTTTATTTTCTCCCAACTCTACTCTTTCATGCCGCAGTTGGCGCATAATATTGCAGCGTATATTAGTGAATCTGGTTGTGATGGGCCTATTGGCTGCCTCTGCATACACTGTCGTCACTTTGGTAAATAAGTGAGTACTGCTGTTCGCCGATTTTATCGTGTCAATTTTTATTATGCATCATGCGTGCGGTATTTATTGCAAATTGAATTTTTCAATGCTTTTTATTCTCTCTGTTTTTGCTTTACGCTTTCGGGTATTTCGCATAGCTCGGAGCAACTGGCGCGTAATGGCAATTTGTTGAGTCGCAATGCGGTTAACATCACCATCACACTTTTGGCCTTTTTTATGCCTATGATATTCGACGCACTGGGACTTTTCGAAAATTGGCATCCACGACAACAGTTACGCTTGCAATTGGCACGGTAGATCAATTGTCCTTTTCATGCATATAAATTTACACACATACACATGTACATTTATATTAGGTTTGCCCTTATTTGAATGAGATTTTAAATATCTATGTATGATTCGAAAGGTTGAAAAAATGGGTATCAAAATACTTGAAGATAGGGTATGTTCAAAGTTACCACCTATTAAAGGTAGACAGACAAAAATAGGCATTACAGCGACTTAATCTACACTGCAATTTCTTTCGGTAACAGGGTGTAATTTTTAATACACTCTATTGAGTAAAAAGTTATGGGTATGTAGAGAGTGAACAATTTTTGACAAAAAAAAAACCTTCAAAGAAAAGTGGCATAAATCAAAAATTTAAAAATATGAAAGTATTATTTTCTTGGAGTAACAATACAGATTGATAAATTGAACGTTTCCCGTGTGTATAAACAAAAGGGGGCTGAAACGATAAAGATTATTGCGAACTATAAATTCATAATGCTGATTAATTGATTTTCCCATTTCGACGCTCTCTTAGTTTGCGAAGTAGTAGAGGAATTAAGTAGTATTTTACGTATCAAAGCAGTAAATTAGAATTTGTGAAAACTGAGATGTTTACTGACTCTGTTTATGAACATTTTATATTGAGTACATCTAGTAGATGTTGTACCACAAGTTGAGGGGTCTGCAGTTTTGCGCCGAGATACGTTTTTTTTATGGCAATAACACATTTGTAGTTGTGCCATTCTCGGCCTTTTAGAAAATAACTTGTTCACTTTTTTTGATACTAGGTAGACCGGCCGAGATTTTAAAGGGGCACTACGTCTATAAAGATGAAATTTTAATTTCAAACTTCAAACAAAGACACACAAGCAAGAACATTTACACATATTTCCCTAAGTATGAGCCTTTTCACGTGTAATAAAAAATAAAAATAAAACTCCCTTCCATAGCATTATGATACTCAACATGCTCAACTTATATTCGCTGATGTTCTCGTTCATTTACAACATCAATAGTAAGGAAGCACCCTTGCAAATGCTCAAAGAGCGCTACGATAATTCGACCAAAGAAATGAATGAGTTAACTCAACTAATTGAGAGCTTAAAAAATAGCGGTGATAATAATAGTACTGCGATGGGAATGGCGCTTACTAATTTCAATGCGACTACCATCAGTATGCTAACTACGACCACAGCTGCTACAACAACACTTTATGGTTGGGCTACTCGTCTCAAATGCCGCAATATCACAGTGAAATGCTCAAAACCAACACGTATTAATAGTCGAAATTTTGCTACAACAACCACACTATTGCTTCTCAACCTAACCACCTCTTCATTGTGGCCGCACACAACCACCGAACCAAGCACTTGGCCCACCACACTAACACCTCCACCCACCACCCTGTCACCAACAACAGAAATCGATACAACGGTGACTACGCAAGACAAATGGGACACTACGGCACAATTCACTACAAACGGACCATCGACACAAGCGAAAGAAACTACATTGTCCGAAATAATAGATTACACTGAGAGTTCAACACAAATCGAAAATACGGAATCATCTACCATGCCACAATCCACCTCAACCACAACCTCAGCACCAGGCAGTGATAGTTTTTTCGACTACATGGATTATTTTGTGGGTATGCCACTCGAGCTTAGCGATTCGCTAGAAGAGGTAGATGCAACAGCCACGGCGCGAAATAGTTTGAGTGGGACTACCGAAAATTTACGCCGTGCAAGAAATTCCAAAAATTTGCTAGCAGTGAGTCGCAAACCTAGGCAAGCTATAATGCCTGCAATGGGCACGTCCACACAAAGGTCATTGCTAGGCAGCTACAATCGACGGCATAATGAGCGACGCAGACAAAGCAACGTGGACGACGACAACTACACTACTTCAATGCCGGTAACTACACAAATCTATGATGCCAGTTTTTCAAGTAGCGTTTCAATTAGTCCGCACGACCAAAGTGATGTATCATTACAGTTACCACAAAATGAATCATTGCCGACATTAAATGTCAATACAAAATTGCTAGATGAAGTGTTAGCTTATTTTACTAGTTCGACAACAACTATTGCACCGCCGTCCACAAAGTTGCCTCCGCCTACGTCAACGATTTCTACTACAACCACTCCAACTACGACAACGATTACAACAACAGAACTGGCCGGTAGCAGTACACCGTATTTCTTGGCAGAAGATGATATCCTCGACGAATCCACAGATACCGTCAATTATGAAGCCAATGAAATTGATGAAGAAAATTTCGAAACATGCATTCGTACGATTTGTGATGTATATCCAGAGGAAGGTTTCAGTACTACGGACTTAGATACAACCATTATTCCAACTACAACTACAATGACGCCAATGGAGGCTTACGAAGTGAAATTGAAAATAGCGAAACAGAATATACAAGAGGTGCAACGCAATTTGACCAGTATGTGCTGGGAAACGTCGCTGGGTCAAGAACTGGCAAAGGTTATCGTTTCAGACGGGGTAAGTACTGAATGGGACAACTTATTTGTAATTTTTTTAACAGCGATGTAAGCATATGAGTTTTGAAGTTTTTTTTTACTGATAACAAACAGTCCAGATCTCCCCAAATTAGTCAATCCACTTAAATAATGCTGCTTTGGAAAATCGTGTCTTTAGGTTTATTTTTTCTCAAACCAGGAGAAACCAGGAGAAAGTAAGTGAGAGGCATGGCGTGTAAAACACAGATATAAGTCACAATGAAATCATCAATGTATACAAATCGGCTCACTGGCTACAAATCAGCTGATTCAAGTTCGATGCATACATTGTTCCTATGTTGGGCTTGTTGTGCGGCAAAAGTTAACATTCACGGATTATACTATTTTCCAGCGTCGAATGCGTTGCCAATGTGTCAATCTTTATTAAGCTACGCGCAATCAACTGATATGTCAGTTTCATACCTCTCCACCAGGGATGCAAAATTGCTTATTCTGACGCCGCTATTACTCTTAACCTAAACTTTCCCATAAGGCGAATTATTTTCTTTGCCAACAATAACGGATTCTACGTCTCAATAATCTGCAGGGGCCATTGTTACCTCTGTTGCTAACAAGCTCAAGAGATATATGTATATTTATAATTTTATGCTTACATCGTTTAGCTATACAAGGAAATTCCAAGGAAGTCGTCTAAGAAAGACTATTGTGTCAGACAACATCGATGCTGTACGTGAAATGACATCCCAAGATCTTCATGTGACATATCGTGAGATCGAGGTATGTTTGGGCATTACATCCGCTTGCATACATTCAATATTGTATAAACATTGTTTCGTCAAAAATATTTATTTGTGTTAGATACTGCATAATTGGTAATCGCTAAAAAATAAACCCGTGTCGATTGGTGCAAAGAAATATTGCAGAAATTCAGACCGGCCTATACTTTCGGAATAACTGGGCATGTCGCCACCGTTCCATCATAGCAACATGCAAGAGTTAATTCTGAATGATAAACCAGCAGGTTTTCACAAGTTTTCAAAAAATAAGGTAAAGAAGAAGACGAATCATTATACAGGAACACAATGCAAGCCCTCGTACATCCGCTCAAACGAAAAGATATTTTGAGTAGTTCCAAAGCCTCGTCATGTTCCACCGTAGAAAAACTATTTGAAGAATATCTTTACTATTTCGAGACTTGTGTGTCGAGTTTTTCATAAACGCAGTTGCTTTTAAAGTAAAATTTTCTCTTAGTATTTCACGAGTGTGAATACAAACTGGTATCCTAATTGTCAATTAATGTACGTTCTGGCAGAAAATAAATTTTTCTAAGAACCCAACAGCATCCATCGCGTTAGTAAATAAAAGCTAAGATAAATAAAATAGTGCGAAGAGGAAATTAGCTATTCAACTTTCAAATTGCTATCAAAACTTTAGAAGAACAGTCAGTCAACTTATAACATTAGCATACAGCAATTTATGTACTACAAGCCAACCCCAGTTCGTGGACAATTTGGTACTTGAAACTTGCGAACTTTTGAGTTGAGGGGGAACGAAAAGTCATTTTTGTTTTTTTTGTCACACTTTTGGACAGAGTACAAATCCAAAGTAAATCTTTGAATGACATTTCACTTTTTTCGCATTATTACTTGCTGCCTGCTGTGCCGCTTGCCTAGCATACAGTGGTGTAGTCTCATGCATTTTTTAGAAAAAAATTAGATGGAGTTGGTGTAGAACTTTCACTTTTTCTTTTGTTACCTTTATGTACATAGATCGGTTCGTTCTAAACCATATCTCCCATACAAACCCAACCTCTTAACGTTTTAAAATTTTCATAAAAAGCGCACCGATGAATATATGGCTCCGCAATTTTGTCTGTATGTTGATAATAAGGTTTTTAGGAAAGAAACAAAATCGTTTTATTTTAACACGCACACTTCCAATATAAACCTTATCTCAAAAACGCACAAAAAATATACATAAGTAAAAGTTCTCATAATTAACAAAATGCAACCATGTGCAAGTTGAATTATATAAAATTGGGAAGCAAAAACTCTTTTCTTTATTTTAAGGTAGTATAAAAATGGTGTCTCAAATAAATGACAGTTTTCATTATTTTCAATAATTTAAACTAAAATTAAAATAATTTTGTTCACATTGTTTGGAAGAAGATGCGCAACACTATCAGAAAGAAGAAATATCAAAAGTCAACAGTAATTTTTAGTGAGTTGAAACTTGCAATTAATTATATTAATATTGAATGGGCTATATAACTGCGTACCCGAAAAGTTTCTAAAAAATTTGAAAATTTATTTTCAATTATTTGAAATTTGTTAAATTAATGTGAATTTTGTATAAAGTTTGAAATTATTATTTATATGGTTTATATCATAAACTTTTATAAAAACTTGTTAAAAATTAAATTAACAAAGTAAGTTACAGGCAGTATTTTATTGAATTTTTGTGTTATAGATGTAACGAGCGCCCTATTTATATTATTATATAAGTAATAAATAAAAATAATATAACTCAGCCCCTAATATTAACTACTAAAGATATCATGGACTCGCTTAAGCGCAGGATTTTTTAGTGTTCCTATTGGTTATTCTGTATTTCCGATATCGCTGTATACTGGAACGATCTACCGTCATTCTTTACCAAATTGGAAAAACTGTTAAAATTGATAATTTCGTTATGTTACATCACAACGTCCTTGAAAATTATCAAAAATTGTTGCTTTCCGTCATTTAACTCAAGGTTACGAAAAAATCGTAAGAAGAGATTTCGCCCTTTCATTTTTCGACAGCTGCATAGAAGACTGAGGACGACCGATGGAGCAAAATTGTCGTCTATCAAAAATGTCGGCATTTATAAGGTTTCATATTTTTTTGCTTCTATTTGTAAAAAATATTTGGTCGATTGATTGCACTGATGTTTTCTATGTTTTTCCAAATAAATGCTGTATTTTCATATGAACCTACAAAAAAATCAAAGCAATCAAAATCAATCTTAACTGAAAAACAAATTGCTCAGTTCGATCGAATCGTTCTAGCTGAATAAAATTTTTCCGATTTCTGCTCATTATAATTTATATAAATTTTTTAATTTCGTAAAAAGTTGTAATCAATTTGTCATATTCAAATATTGCTTTATAAAAAAAAATCATTCAAATATAAGAAAATAATATTCAAAACTTACCCACTATGCGGCATTCGATTTATTGTTGTGCTGTCGTTCGTAAGATAAAAGGAAAAACATTTATTTCAATTTTTGTGTTTAATTGTCTATCTGCTTCATATTAGGCGATTACGCTCAGCTGCTGGGTGGTGTTTTTTTGTCGCGTGCGCGGACTGTCAACTCGATCCCAATTTGTTGTTAGAACTGCACAACAAGAGCTTCATTTAAAAGTATCACTAATGCCACCTAGTGTTGAAAAGCTGAATCTCAATCTGATATATGGAAATCTAAAAGATTTACGTGTACAATTTTTGTCCCAGTATGAAGAACAGCTTGCATTTCGTGTCTTTCACATTATTTTACTGCTTTATTTATCTCACAAATTTAGTTGAAGCAATTGGCAACACTCTCCAAAATATATTATTCGAATAAACCTTCTTTGACCTTTTATAGTTTGGCGCAAGTATCGTAAAATTCAGTTACCTTGCCAATTTTAATCAATCTTCTTTAAAAGGTGGCAACCCTTTTCAAAAATGTTTTCGTTTTACACCAACACTGTTATAATTCAATAAGCTTAGAAATTGAATTAAGTTAAAAGTATTTAAAACGGTGGTGAATTTAATTCGTTTTTTAAGCCTTCTAGTTTTAATCACATACTATAAAATTTAATTTAACTGATGCATTTTTATTAAAATACCTTCTTTTAATATAGAAAGTAAGCTCTTCTCTCAATAATTAATTTGCATTTAACCTTCGAATCAGGTGAGAACTTCTTTTAAAAGTCCAGATTATATACGATATATGTGCCAAATGTTTCCAAGTCTGTCCAGTAATATGTCTAATTTAATTTAACTTGTTAAACAGGTGCCAACTCTTTCCATTTATTTTAATCCTGGTCATTAGCTATTTATGTACCAAAGCTAGTCGTGGCCTGAAAACGCAACATACATACTCACACACTCATTCACCCACTCACCCGCTCACAAACTTTCACATTTATAATATAAGTAGGATTAGTACCATTCACTAGATTTACGAGTTTTGATGACCATCGAAAGTTTTTCTTGAATAGAATATGTTATCTTTGCATACAGTATAAATAGTATAAATGGTCGTTGAGTAGTCTGAGCAGCCTGAGATTGTTACAATTGTTTGCATTTTTTCTTTAACTAAAAATGTTTTGTTCAAGGAATTCCTATTACTTTTGAAAAATGAGCAATTCAATAGAATTTAACTTTTGTAGACATACAACTGAAATGAATTTATTTAGTGTATGTAATTGGGTCAGAATTTCTCAAACGGATCACCTGAATGCGGTGAAAAACTATTTTTGGTAATTTTTTTCATTTTTTCTGTAGGCATTAATGATGCAAACAAAAACCCAGTTGGATTTTCTAAAAAAAAAATTTTTTGTTTAAGATATTGTTAATAAATGTTTTTCGACATTTTTTTTCAAAGATCAGTTACGAACGATCTATCAGACCGATTTAGATGATTCGACTGCCATTTTAATCGTCATTTAATATAGATTACGTGTAATCTTTTCCGAATAAAAAAATAGAATCTGAGTCAATTGTTTATATATTTGTTTATAACAAATTGAAGAAAAAACGTCTTCTGCGCCATATTTCGATATAAAAAAAAACAATTATTCTACATTTCACGCTAAACAATATTCCGTCTTGAAAAAAATGGTCCGCAATCTGGAAAAAAATTATTTAGCCTTGAACGTCATGATGCAGCGTTTGGAGCGCACCATAGCGTGTTATTCTTCTCTAGTAGCAACGAGCAACGTGCAACGTTCGGCCGTACGCGCGGTGATATGCGCCCGCCACTCTTTAACGCTAGAATGACCAAAAATAATTTTTCACCGCATTCAGGTGATCCATTTGAGAAATTCTGACCCAATTGCTATATGGCGAAATAAGCCCCATTCTAGTTTATATATAAATAGGTATTAAATAAATCAATTTTGTTTTATGTAAACTCATACCTCAAACTAGCAAAAGTGGCAAAAGTGTCTACTCTTTGCTTTACCGCATGCATGGCTGCTACTATTTACAATTTTTTATAACAAAATATTTAAATACACATGTGTATAAAGTCCTGTGCGTGTATAAGTGCATATGTACATACATATGTACATATGTATGAACGAAGCTCTACCTTAGTGTGAATGTGTTATTTGTACTTAGTTGAAAGTTAGCAACACTATACATACCATTACCCGTCTGAAGTATGCTTGCATACGTACATATATACACATATACATACATACATACATACATACAAATGTTATGTAAATATATACATAGGCACGCACGTAAGTTTACGCATTGGAGCACACATCAAGGATTGCAGCTTTTCCGCATAATTAGCTACTTAACTTTTCCTTTCGTGTGCTAATTATGAGGTGAAAAAAGTTAAGAACTCATTCGAAAGTGTTGGCAGCACTTTGCAAAATGCGGTCTGGCAGTTAGTATTGAAAAAAAATAGTCGTGTGTAGAAGTGTCTACACGTGATAGAAGTGAAACTTCTTAAAAAATTAAGAGTAAAAGAGACTTAGATGCAAGGCAGTGTGAGAAAGAGCGTCTAAAAGATATATTTACAATAATGCCAAAATTTGCATACAAATATTCAGCTAATAAAATAGTTGCGCAGTCATTAGTTTGGATTTTAATTGATATTACTGACAAGAATGATAGAATACAAAAATGCGCTGGTTGATCTGAAATTCGTCACACCTGATTTACCGGTGGAGAGGATTGAGAGAAAACTTGTTGTCATACATGTTAGAACGAATACACAAGATTTGGGTAAACAAAATCTGTTGTTACGTAGAAATTCTATTAAAATTTTCTAGAAAGGATTAGCGGCCACCTTCTGTATTCATTTTACCATTTACTACTAATATTAATGGCTTGTGGTAACTATAAAAAAATATGTATAGAACCAGGAGTGGATTTACCAAAATGGCAAGGGGAGCAGCTGCACAGGGCGGAAAATTTGTATCTGTATTCATTTCACGATGATCACTTTTACTTGTGCATTCAAATAATTGGCTTCACACTGGACTAAAAGCTTGGAAAAATAAAGTCTTTTTAGGTTTATTGCACAATATAAAGCAAATCATTTGAAGCAGATACTTTGAAACGACTCAAAACTGTCGATATTACAAAAACTCATATCGCAAGCAAACTTTTTTTTTTTTTTATCAACTTCGGCGTTAATAAATTGACACCATTGACACGAATTGTTTGGAGATGGTGTTGCTCTGCACATGTGCCATGCTGGTGGTGCGATGCAGAGAAAAAAAGGTGATAAAAAAAGCACATGTGACTTCAATAAAGTCTATTGACAAGCAGATTTTTCTAAGTTTTGCGAGATTTTTACATTCAGTTGGACACAGATAAAAAAAAAAGCGAATTGCCGAACTTTGTGTTGTGCAGCTGCAGCGAAAATCAAACCCCCAAGTGCAGTTCCTTTTCTTCTGATTATTCCTGTGGCAGGGACATCTGTGACGTGTACGCTGTCAGCGTTGTCGCAATCGGGTTCTCTATCATTCTTGCGATGGTGATATTAATTGAATTCTATAAATTTTGAACTATTTCTAGCCTGTCTATAGATATGTTTACGACACTGGAAAGTCAAAACCTTTAATATATTGTCCTATATACTACATACCGTGCTTTGAAATAGATCCAAAAATAATCATATTAGAAATAAAAATAATAATTTTTAAAATAAAAATTTGCAAATATTCGGCCAGACCTTGTTTTTTTTTTGCCAAACCCGAACTAAACCGAACCGAACTTTGGTGACCGAAGCCGGCAAAAAATCTCAAAAACACATTTTTTACATTACATAAATGGTGTGCAATTTATCTTTAGAAAAAAAAAATACAAGCATATGAGAAATACGCGTTTGTTTCATACCTGGAAAACTCTGCAGCAGTATTATTTAGTTTCTTCAGATCCTTTAAATTGGCACCATACAATATCGACGATAATAAATATTATATCTGAACTAACTAGAATGTAATTAGAGCTTTTAGACGTATGTAGTGCTATTGAAGTTTTATTTAATAAGTTTGTTGTTAATAAAAATTAACATAAATTCAAGAATACAAATATTCAACTTCAAACTGTTTTTGCAAACGTTTTCTACAGAATGGAATCACTGTGCGATGAGTAGAAATATAATTTTAGTTTAATATTTCCATAAAATTTCTCTATCTATTCCAAATTATTTTGTTTTACAGTCATTTTATTGACACTCCGAATATATCGAAATATTTAGTTTTTCCGAGGAATAGCATATCGCTCTGATTCGAGTGAATAAAACAGTTATATTCACTCAAAATTCCTTATTGGCGTTAAGAATTGATACTAGTCTCCGAAATTAGAATCCGAACGGCGAATGATGTTTGTGAGAAGTTTTTTCACGGCACCTCATATGAATTCGCATTGATCTTATGAGTAGAATGCTTGCTCTTCTTTCCCAATTCGCTGGATTGTTTTGTTAACATAAACAATAAACATGAGCAATACGGGGCGAATTCAGATTTTGACATTTCACTCGCAAAATTACACACAAAAAATACACAACGGATTCGCCTTGGTTATCTCGCTGTAACCATTTATGGAACCACCTTGAACTTAAGTTCCAACTTGATCTTCATAGGAAACCGTAGAGTTAAAAATTACTTCATCGGTAGAAAAGTTGAGTCCAAGTTCAACTCAACTAAACAATTTTTACTCTAACCATTTAAGAAATTCCAGCCTTGTTAAACTTTTCGCAGTTGATTTAATAATTTTTATATAACTATTTTCCACTTTTTTACGAACACTCGCAGCTACTATCTCTTTTCGCGCCTCTGTGCATTGATTTTCTGCGCGCCCTCTTCGTACGTTACCTCAATCAACACTGGTGCTGGGATATGGAGAAAACATTTCCTCAGGTAAATGTGCATATCATGCTTTAAGTTTCCCCTTAAAATATTTATTTTTTCTTCCTCTGCAGTACGGCGACTTTAAAATCGCTGAGAATATTTTAAATTTGATTATAAACCAAGGGCAGGTATGGATGGGTATATTCTTTTCGCCGGGATTAGTGCTGGTCAGTTTGGTCAAATTAATGATACTAATGTATTTCCGATCATGGATAGTGTTAACTTGCAATGTGCCACATGAGGTAGTTTTTAAGTAAGTCCTCAACAGAGATCTTAAGTAGTGCTCGAAGGCTTCGAATTTAATACTATCTTTCTTTCCAACAGAGCATCCAAATCTAATAATTTCTACCTTGCACTTCTGTTGACGATGCTCTTCCTTTGTGTGCTGCCAGTGAGTTATGCGATTGTGTGGTTGCGTCCCTCATGGCACTGTGGCCCCTTCTCTAATTATAATCGAATCTCAGAATTCGTTACCAACGCAACGAGGGAGGCTTTACCAAAGTGAGTGGTTCGATTCTTGCGGATTTTGTTACTTTTAAATTTGTTTTTAATCTAATCAAACAGAGAGCTGCATAGGCCACTAAGTTATTTGACTTCGGCAAGCACTGTGATACCACTGCTACTGCTACTTATACTAATCATCTACTATCTGGTCTCATTAACGGGTGCATTGCGAGAGGCCAATCAGGATTTGAGAACGCAGCTACAAAAGGAACGCGAGGAGGAACGAAAAAAAATCTTTAAAGTACCTGAAACGAAACCGACCGAGAGTAGCGCAGCGGCACTGACCAGTAGATGGCGTAAGGTGCTTGAGGCTTCATCACCGGTGACGCCAACACCACCGCCAGATTTCGAGAGTGAGGAGTATAAAAACCAAGCCAGAAGAGGTAAGCTCTTTTCAAATTTATTAAGTTGTCCACATCAATTTTTGAAATGTTGCTACTTTGACTTTCACAGAACTAATATCCCGCATCATGAAAGAGGCGCTACGCAAGGGTTCCGCCACATCGGATGATGATTCCGTTAACCGCCATGGTCGCGAAGATGATGATACGGATACAGAACACCATGACTCACTGCCACACGATGAAGATGGAAGAGATAAAAATTTTGGCTTAACGAAATTGCAACAAATCCGGCGAACACGCAAACCTTCACTTGTAGACATCGTACAAATTGCCAAAAGCGAAAGAGAGCGTGAACAACGGGCCTCGATGAAAGAGGGAAGAAAAAGCGAAAAGCATACAAATAAGGACAGAGACAAAGAGAAAACAAAGGAAAAAGATAAAGAAGCAGTTGACGATAAAAGGCAAGAAACTGAAGTACAAAGTGGAAGAGCTAGAGACAAAATGAAAGATGAAATTAAAGAAAAAGACAATGCAAGGAAACAACAGAAAGAAGAGGGTAGTTTACAGGAAAGAGGTAATGGGAAATGGAAAATCAGAAATTTAAATAAAGACGAAAACAGCGAAGCAGCATTTGAGAGAGATTATTCGAACGGCAACAGCAGCGATAAATGTAAGTTCGATCTTGATGGCAATGACACTGACACTCGAAAGGAGTCAAGCAAAAATGAGAATAATGCGAGGCATCAAATGGACACTGACAACGATCCCGAAACTAATTCCCGCATTGTAAATGAACGTCGACAAAGTTTATTGCGTAAAAACCATGAAGAAAATAAGCCGGTGAGAAGACACCGCACGCCTTCACCCGCCACACCGGATAGTCAAACAATGACGCAAGTCCCACCAGCGAGCGCTGAGGAGAAGAAAAGCAACTTTGAGATCATAAATGAGAAGAAACCGCCAGCAGGTAATGGAAAAGATCTCACAAAACCAAAGCATCGTTCTTTCAGTGTACGCGGCGGCACTTTTAAATTCCGACGACAAAAACAAAAACCGCTTGAAACACCGACCGAAGGGAATGTCTTCAAGTTTGATGAGAAAACTGTTGAAAACGCGAATAATGGAAAACGCGGCACTGAATCTCCAAGAAGTGCCGAACTTTCAGCATCGAACAGGCTGATCGATGGTCTAACAACACCTACGTTTGTCAATCCAGAGAAGCTTTTAAATCTTTCTCGACAGGGTCGTAAAAAAATCGGTACGCTTTTTGCGCTTGTACGCGATACCGTAAACACCAAGTGGAATGATGATGAACAATCGCCGGGGAATAGTGCAGGGCCAACAACGCCGACTCTTTCCACAACTCTTACTCCGTCAACAACAAATAATAATAATACTATTGACACTATCGCCATCGAGATGCCACCATCACCTGAGCCGGAAATGATAGCCAAACCCCAGTTCCCTACAACAATTCTAGAAACTGCTGTTGTCACGAAAGATGCAGAGTCAGATGGTTTTCTAGATAAACAAAATACTACAAAAGATATCGCTTCCATCGACCCGGAAGACTTGGATAAACCTGGTCCCATAGAATATCCATTATACAACGCAACACAGCCACGGCGTAAGCCCATCGAACGCGCACAAGCGACACGTCAGGATTCGCAAACTTCAGTGTGGTCTGATAATATACCGACGATAACGATCAGTACAACGGGCAGTGACGAGTGCATCGCTGAAGTAGAACCAGTGAAGCAGTTGGCACCATCCTTAATTCCACCTGCAGATGCCGCTCCACTCAATAAAGAGAGTGTAGTTATGACCGTTACCAAATCGGCTCCTCCAACACCCGATCACAAAGTGAATGTCATTAAAATTAGCATTGAAGACAAATAAAATACAATACTTCCATGAACAAGTGGAAAACTATTTTCCTGCTTGCAATAATTTTGCATGATCACATTAGAAGAAAAGAATATCGAAATAAAAATTAAAACAATTTTATTACAAAAGCTTTCATTTCAAAATACAATAAAATAAACTTAAATCGGTGACCGCAATGATTGGTATAAATTTTCATATGGAACAGTAGCTTAAGTCGATTTAATTGATTAAGCGAGAAATAAGATGATATATTGTATTGACAGCGTTATTTATGCGCATAATTATGAAAAGTCCATTTTGAAAAAAAAAAAAATATTTGGGTTTACTTGTTAGCATAAGTATTTTAAACAAATATTGCATCAGATAATGTAAGTTATATGAACATATCTTCATTTATATATTCTGATCTTCGAATCCTCATTTCACTAAATGCGAATGTAAATTCGAAATTCGTAGATTCGTAGAAAATTTGTTTTTAAAAAATATGTATTAAGAGATAACGTCTACAAGCACATTCACAAAAACTTGTTTAGATGACCTCGGCTTTGAGCAGTTTTGCCGAGCTCAGGCAAAAATGTATGATGTCCGAAAATTAGAATGAACTGAATTTGAAAAGAGAATATTATACTTAGGTGAAAGGAGAATAATATGAAAATAGCAACCGAAGTGAAAGTTAAAATATATTTTATAGTTTTTAAAATATACCTAAAACTTTAAGCTCCTGCATACTTGAGCGGATATACAATATTTAAAAGGAGTTTTTTAGTTGTAATATTAAAATTTGTACAAAAATATTTAATATTTGAATGAAGTCCGATTGCGTTACAATTTGCAATAGAAAAAAATTAATTAGGAATTTCTTTTCCCGCGCAAATATTTCCTCTCAAAAAAGCCGAAATTACACTAATTAATTTTTAGTAAATTACTAAGTTCAGTTTTGAAAAAGCGCTTAAGTAAAAAAGTGTCATTTGCAGATTTTTAAACAATCTTTCTAAGCACTGGGCCCGTTGCTTTATAACCGAATTACAAAAGAACACTAGGTAGGATAACGAATTGCATGTAAAGCAACAACACAAAATATGCGAGTTGAGACATCTCGGTAAAATTATATCCGACCTGAGATATAGTGTTGGGAAGTGAAAAAAACTGAGCTATTTTGAATAAGCCCCAAGAAAATGCATGGAAAATTTAGATTTCAGACCTATGTAATTCGTTTTCATTTGCATAGTATTTGTAAATATATAACTACATAAACCTAAAAATTGCCGCCACAACTATTTTCCGTTCCTAAATCACACTAAACAAATCGCAACTTAGGGTTGCACATATTACGTAACGCGCTAGGGGCGGGGATTGTGACGAAGTGTGAGATGTGATTTTCATTTGCCTAATATATAACACATATCAATTAACATTGTATTTTATTCTACGATTAATAAAAACGATTTTTCTGAAAGTGTGACATGGCGGGGTCTAAAATGATCAAAAAGCCCGTTACATAATATGTGCACCACCCCTAACATGAAAGAGGCTAACTGGGTTGCTTTTGCAACTAAAGGAAATTTTATCCGAGCGTTCTTTTGCGATTCGGGTGCAAAGAAACGGGCCTACTATTATCTTGAATAAGCTAACATAAAAATTAAACAAAATCAACTCTATCACTGAACTATGATATTCAACTTAAGCTACTTTTCCATACGATCACAGATATTAACTTGTGAATTATACATTTTTTATTTGATGCATGGCTAAGTTCATAATATATACATATTTATATATACATATAAATGTACCTACTTCAAGAACTTTTTATAGCAACTTAAGTTCCCATAATGCTAGCAAAGGCACACTCTGCTTTGATATTCCAGCACAGTATGCAGGGTAGATGTACTTGATTATTTTCTGTCGCTCACAGCGTTAACTATTGTGAACATTTCAGGTGTGCCAGCAGGAATTTCTGAGTAAATGTAAGCATAAATATTAATATTATTTTTTAAAGCGCCAAGTTATTAGCAATCATTTTAATATAAAAAAATATCTAAAATTATTAGAAACATAATTTTATTAACTATTCTTTTTTGTCAGTGATTATTTTTTTCGACGTTTGTTCATTATTTTTATTGGCTTTCGAGTTTCTTTATTACATTTGTTTACTCGTTTATGTTTGATCATTCTTTATTATTTCAAGTGGGCACGCGGATCCCAACTGCTAAGCCAATAGCGTCCAAATAAAAATCTTAACATAAGCTGTCGATTCGTAGTAAGATAACCCAATGTCTTATTTAGGAGATTAATTGGATCGGCTTGCGCAACAATATATTGTTGCCTTAATATTATTTATTATTCGAAGTGCCGGCTTCGAAATTTTGGCTAGGACAAGTAACTTCAAAAATTATAGAAAAGTTTTTCTCTAATAGCAGTCGCCCCTCAGCAGGCGAAGCCAAATCTGAGAGTGTATTTCTGTCATGAAAAAACCTTATCACAAAAATCGTTTGCCGTTTGGAGGCAGTGTATAACTATAACAATTTGTGTTACAACATTAAAAAATGCATACCAACAATTTTGGAAGAAGTTGGGCCAAACATCGCGCCATATGATGTAATAATTATAATTAAGTGAGAAATTTATGTTTTCATTTATAAAAACTATATCTAGGATTTTAAAATATCCTATTTATATAATTTGTAACTTTAACATGGACGTCAAAAATTATCTAGTAAGTTAGATTCGAAAAAGCTATTAACATCTTTTGTAATCAATGCATAGTTATTATCTGCGTACATTGCAACCAGAGTGATAACCGACGAGGGCCATCACATTGTAAGCATGCGCAGGGCGCTTGACGTTTTAATGTAGCCAAACGTAAGACGTGATCTAAGTGCACCATCTATGAAAGATACCGACGCTGAATACCGATTAAAATACCACATCCCGATTCCTCAAAAACCAATGAAGAATATTAAATTTTGTAATTGGGTTTTAAGATCACAAACTGTACTTTAAGATACCGTTATATACCGCTTCCACGAGCCTGAAATTGCGCAATTCCGGCACTCAACTTCAATTTGAAGCTCTACTTAAATTTTTCTTGCACGATTCGATTAGAGCCTGCTCCCTGAGTCGTTATCAATAATTACGCTGGGACTTATAGGTTCGTTTCACATCCATTGACATAATTGTATTTAATAGAATGGAAATCCAACTCAGAAATACCAGCTGGCAATAGTAGGAAGATTTGCTAGTTTCAAACGATTAGTATAACTGGGAAAATTAAATCTTAGGAAAAAGTTAGAATTCTTTTTTAATTGGTTCCAGCCGATCTATGTAGGTGAACTTGATATCGCGGGTTCCAAACTATCTAACCGTATTTTAGTATCGGGTTTATTGGGTGACGTACTTTGGCAAAAGCTTTACTGAAGCGGTGAATATCATACCCTAAACAGAATGGCGGGTAGCACCCTGTCGAAATTAGAAAGCATTGAATCGTATGAAATTGCACAGAACTACGGCGGGGGCGGATTTCTTGGCGTCGATTATTTCTACGGTGATAAAATACTTAAATTTATTTATATTTTCTCAGCCGGGTCGGAGACTCAAGGTTGCCTTAATTTTATTGACACCACAAAGTGTCAACAAAAAAACGTCCCGTCGCGATTGTGTGGTTGCCCGCTCACGTTTTCCGACTGAAATATATCAACTGTTCACCGCCTGCCGACTCGTTACCCGCTGTCCGTGGCAATTCTGTTTCAGGTATAACATCTGTTGGAATATTTTCTCCAAAGCTATTTGAAACATGAATGGTGAATTGGTAATAGTTGATTTGACCGTGATAAGAGTTTGCGATTGACAAAGAGATCAAATATTTCAGCCGATTAGAAACAACTGCAAGGCGAATTCATGCAAGATGGTTTTGAGAAAGTAGCTGAGTGAATTCGCTTGCTGGACTAAATGTCAAAACTATGTCTTTGTTGTAATTCTCACCGATTCTCACTACCATTGTACGTACAATTTGTTAGTGCACATTTTTGTTGATGTAGGCTCAACACAACCTGGTATAACAATTGCTTCAATGAAAGACCTACTGCCGCTTTTACGAAAAGGGATTTTAAAGATTGTTTCCAAGATGACGGAAAAATCCATTGTTTTAGTGGCAGGTTAAACAAGTTTGTTAAAAGCAGATATACATAGGTAAATAGCAGGGCTATAGATAATATGGATATTTGGAAGTGGGTGCATCGACTCTAGTAGAATAATTAGAATCAAAGAATTGTTCGAAAAGATTCGCAATGACTTCGTTCTCGCTAGGCTCAGTATTCTGATACATCATATTTGAAGTAACCCCATTCCCCCTACGTTTTGAGTTTACGAAACCATACAATTATTTGGGGTTACAAATATGTATGTAGTATTATTTTTCAAATAGATGGCACATGTTGTATACGTCTATGTATGTGTGTGAAAATGTGTCAAAAGTCATTTTTTATAAAGCCTCTTAAAAACTATTCTAGACGACTAGAACTGTTTTTAAAATTTCACAGTTTTAATGCCTAAGACCGCCCAATGAAGTCTTATCAGTTGGTCCTAATGTTTGTCTACCGATAACCTTTTGTTCGCTTTCCAAATAATGCGTGATACTCTAGCACCATTCTAAGCAAAGTTGCGCATAAAATGAAAACGCATGTGCGCCTAGTCGACTTGGTGTGGCTTTTTCATTCATATAAAAAAAAAAAACTACAAACACTCACTCATATATAATTATGTATATCAATGCGGATTAATTGTGTTATATACAAAATATAAACTATATCTATCCATATGGACACAAAGTATAAGAATTCATTAAATGTCCAAAGTAAATCAGTTCATAGTGCTATGAGACTTATTGAATGATGTCTTCATGCTAACAGTTTATTTTTAGAAAGATTTAGGCAAGATTTTGAAGACACTAGTTAAAGGCTGAACGCAATGAAAACCAACCTAAATTTCCAGGCAAATATTATATCTGCCAGCGAACTAAAATTGCGCAAACAAACTGAATAATCGCGTTTGCACACTTCATTTATGTATGTACATATTTTTCAACATTGTTGTACATTGTTGTTGTGCGGATGGATAAAACAAAAACAGTGGTACAAAATCTGGCGCATTCTCCCAGCAACTGCCACTGAGGAAATCATGCAAGCAATTCCAATGGCATTAAACTTGATTAGCATGATGAACCTATCTTCTTCAAAAGCTCGCCTATATTGAAAATAGCCAAGCCCTTGTTAAGATACTTAGTGCATATTTCCCGAACAAGCAATTTGACTAATGCAATGTCAATCCGCGCTAGATACCGAAAAACAGTGGTTTTCTGAGAACCCGTGGGACGTTATATTTATATTTACTTTTACATATTAACTTATCCTAGCGCAAGAACTCATAAACATTTTATAAATTTTTTTATCAGAACTAAATGCAAACCTACACGTCTAAAGAAAACACCACTCGGACTGAAAACTGTCCGTTTTAATCTGTTTTAGATCTATGTATGCGATTTAACGATAAATCGAAGCAGATTGTTGGGTTACAAAGATCCTCACGTGTTCCTCTCTCAATATGTCGCTACCAAAGGCCTCATGCACCGACCTATACTCTTCAAGACAGGAGGCGTAAATGGGGATGTCACGTAGGCCAATCACAGTCAGTTCTTTTTGTCACGGCAGTGACTAGTTGGCAAATGATTTTCTTACGCCTCGAGGTGATAGTGTTAAAATGGTTGCGGACTTAGGAATACAAGACTAGAGAACTCTCTATCCAAATGATAATAACTCTCATTACCATGTAATCCCGTGTGGCAGAACTCGTTATAGGGCTGGTCAATGCCTTGAATCCAGACTAGCGTCTGCTACAGACACGTAAACTCCTAAGTCTTCTCTAATATGCCATTGATAATTGAAAACGGAATGGAATTGAATGGAATGGAACTCAGCTAGGCCGGAAATGCTTAACCAATATTCTTACCACTCAGGCATAGTTACCCATTGCATTTAAGGCTTAATCTTCCAGACCATGATGAATTTGAGAAGTTTGTCGATAATGAACGTTTTCCATTCTCAATAGATCTGACCCAATTAAGCTCCGCCGACCACATTACTTCAAGCTTATTACCTTTTGCAACAGATTTCAGCCTAAGGTTAGGTTCTTGGACAAGTTGTAACTTGAAAAAAAGCTCTTCTTCGAAAAAGACCCTTAGCACAGCATAGTTGTCACTGCAGGCTGTAATTCGGTTACCACGGTACCATTCCCCAATTATCCAGTCAGCTACCTTAAGTTTAGCAAATATATACATACGTCCGATTGGAAACCCGTTATTATTGCCCCAAAGCTCTACAAGTCCAGCCTGCCCAGCTCTGTTTTTTGTTTTGCTTAAAGTTTTCACCGACTATTGCAAAGGCTTTGTTTCATAATCTTACATATAATCTTCCAAATAAACGCCCAATTCTGGAGCATTAAACTCAAAGCAAGTGAAGCAAAGCATCAAGAGCAGCACCAATAGGTTGTCCTTTGAATTTTAGCACACAGATTTCCGGCGCAGATTTTACTGGCCATACTAATATGTAACTGATAATGGGAGGGGTTTGATGATAGAAGTGTATAGATTGATATTATAAGACACCCCTGGCAGTGTTTTGTTTCTATTGAATATTTGATTTTTACCACCGGCAGAATCACTTATCATGTGCTGAATAGCTGCATTTGATTATGAGTTAGATATCAATAAAAAGACTAATGCTAAAATCTAGCTAGTTTTAGTCTTAATTAAAATATATAAACTAAGAATCTTATGAAGCCAGCTTGAATTTTGTACAGTTTGAGGATAGCTCATTCGCACTAAAAACTTAAGTACTTAGCATTTAGAGTTCTTTGATATTTTTAGTTAGAACAAAGTTCGACAATTAAAGAATCTACTTCAGGATAGTGATTTGGTACTTGTCTAACTGGAGATAGTTTGGCTTCAAAAATGTAAAAAATTTTGCCTGTTTTCATTAAACTGAGAGCATTTAATGTTAAATTTGACCTAAGGATAACCAAGCATAATACACACAAAGATGCAGACAATAAAATGTAATAAAACGAAATGAATTTCTACATAGTAGGGCCCGTTTCTTTGTAACCGATGCAAAAAAGTACTATGTAGTATAACGAATTGCATGCAAAACAACAACACTAACTCGGAAAAATATGCAAGTTGTGCCAACTCGGCAAAATGATATTTGAGAAATGAAAAAACTGCGCTATTGTGAATGAGCCCTAAGTAAATACATGGGAAATTTCAGTTTAACACCTAATCCATTTTTATTGGCATAGTACTTTTAAATATATATGTATGTAGCTACATCAACTTTAAATTTGCTAGCACAACTATTTTACGTTGTTAAATAAATAGCACTAATAAAATCGCCTGTTATGTGAAAGATGCTAACAGGGTTGCTTTTGCTGGGCCGTTCTTTTCCGAGTAGGGTACAAAGGAACGGCTCTATAATTGCCTACACTCATCATTTTACTACTCACATACAAAAATTTTATAAATAAATGTTTATGTTGGTATCAGGTTGTCATCTGTGCCGTCACAGTTGATAAGAACACTACAATAAATTTTGAGCATCAGTTGCGATGGTTTGCATATTTTGCAAAATTTAATATCAAATATTTAGAAGTATGAAATTGCATAGTTTCATCTTAACAGATATCTAAAGTGAGGCAGAAATGCTGAGCAAGCACATTTGCTATACTCGTATAAGTATACATAGGTGAGAAAACACAAATTGAAATATATGAATTGTAATGGAAATAATTTTCAAAGTTTCAGACTTCAGAAAATAACATACATATGTATGTATGTATGTATACCAATGTGCCTAGCAAAAAAACTTGTAGTTTTTCTAAGATTTTAAACGTAAGCTGAACCATTTTAGTTTTTTTTAAATATATTTGCAAAAAAATCAATTTAAGCTTCAAAGGTCTCCATAAAGATATTATGAAATCATAATAAGATGATTTGGGGAGAAAAGAGTGGAGCATAAATTAAGTTATTTGCTAATTGTAATTGTAAATAGGTCAAGTTTGGCTGAGTATTCAAGGTTTTCTTAAACCAATCTTCCAAAACTTGCTAAACTGTTTTATGATCTGAAGTGATTTTTTTTTAATATTTTTTGTTATAACCAATTCTATTTTTTGAGACATTTGCATACCATACCATGTAAGATCTATTAATCTGTCCGCGACGTCAGTCCAAAATGCAAATATGCTTCCATCGACTCACCAACACAAATGGCCGGTTTAGGAAGGTATACAAAACATGCAAGCCACAAAGCAATCCTTTTTAAATTTTACTATTCTCAGGTAAATTGTTGTAAATACAATATGTGTATTTTATTTTCTTTATACAGAAGTTATTAGTTTTCGATTACTGGAAAGTGCTGAAACTGCAGAAATTTTAGTATATGGGAATCTAGTGCATCAATATCATGGTAACCCGTTAAAAGAAATATGTTTAGTAAATTCAATCTTGATTGATCTTTAAAGATCTAGTGACGCTTTTTTGCTGCCACAAATATATAACTAGTATGGTGCAACCGTTTTTGGCCTAAGAGCATTAGAGGTGTCGGAGATACTATACTTTAATATCAATAAATTAGAGTATTTTTCGTTACTTACTGTTAAATTATCAGGCTGACGATTAAAAATTCAGATGCTTTAAATGTACGTTTTCCTCTTCATCTATTCGTTTGAAAAGAGAATAAAATCCAGATAAACCACGCACGCGATAACAATCTAACAATCTAACATCAAATTTGTGCAGGAGGCAGTAGTGAAAGACGGGCGCCTAAGAAGGTAAAGGAAAGGAAAGTTATGAATGGAGTTTCTAAAACAGTGTAGTGTTTAGAATACTATATGAACATTTTGGTAAGAATAAGGTTCTTCAAAAACAAGAACGATTGAAGTGCTGTACATATTGCGTATATCTTTGCGAAGGCCGACAGAAAGATGCTTCGGATTCAATTGATACTGGCTACTGGCGAGGGTTCTTTATCAAAATCATCTGTCACAAATGAGAATGAGTGGAGTGGCTTTATCCGAGCGGTGAGGCTACCAAAAACTGCAATGGTGGCTTAATCTCAGCTGAAGATTATAGCTGCCATTTTTTAGAATTCCGAAAGAACTTCATATGGTAGATGTTAAAGGTCCGAACACAACGGCAACTGCAAAATAGTGGTTTTCAAATTACCAAGCATTTTATTGTTCAGACCAGGTTAGAAAAGTCAATGCCCGAAAAAAAGACCAAAAGCGCTTATTACAGCCGTTTCCATATGAATTACCTGTAGCCGCAGCTCCTGCAAAGTTGACATCATTCACATATATGTATTTTGTTGTGGCCTTAAGGCGCTGAACTGTCAATAAAACGTCGCAAATAATCAATAAATGGCACTAATAAGTAAAAAAAAAAAGTCTGACAGATTAGAGCAGAGGTAAAAAGGAAATTTGACATTTCAGACACTCGGAGTTATCAAAAAAGGATGAAGAGCTTTAGTAGCCTCATCTGTCGAACTCAGTAACATTTTTGGGCTATCGATACGTAGCGTCGGACAAGGTTAACGGCTACCTCTGCCGAACGACCGATTACTATTGAAATTAAAAAAATTATATTTTTCAATTAGCGGTTACTAATCTACATCTGCCCTCATAAGACTATAGAGCCTTCCAATTCGAAATGATAGTCAGAAACTTCTCGCTTTTCCTACCGGGTTTGTACGTGCGCTGCCATCACCAAAGAAAACAAACTCAAAACTCATTTATCTACAATACTTCTACAATAAACTATATACACTAAAAGCAAGCATGTGATCGTGCCGGTTAGATTTGTGAGAAGTCACAGTCGAAGCACTGAGATGCGGCATGAGCCGAGACAATGCCTCAACACAACGCGTCAAGGCGGAGCAGCAGCGCGCAACAGGCACACCAAAGAAATCCAAGGCAGCAGATATATGTACATAAATGTATTATAGTAATCGAGATCTTGTAGAGTTTCATTTGACTTGACGGCGAGTAACACAATTCAGTAGAGCATTGAACGGCGCAGGGAACACACGGATTACTTCGGATCGGATTGGATTGCACAAAGGGACGGCTCGGTACGCTGGTGTTGAATGGAGTAAAGAAACCAAAGAATCAAGAATTGTATGTACATAGATACATACATACATACATATGTGTGTTCGTGTGTGGGTGAATAAATATGTCGGTCGCTGACTGTCTGATCGACAGCCTATGAATTACTTTTGTACGGAGCATGAAAGGAGGTTCTTTTTACCTAACAATAGCTGACTCAAAGTTGTAAAAAAAAGACGAAAAGTGTGTAAAAATTTGTGTAAAAAGTGAAATTTCAGAAGTATAACTAAAACTCGCAGAGCTAAAATTTTAACTAAACTAGTTTCATTAAAGACATATTTTTTAAGTGTGGAAAATGGGGCATAATTTATAACTTGTATGTACATTCTCCATAAATATGTGAACAAATCCTCAATATATTAAATAAGTGCATGTGTGGGAATATATCCATTTGCATATACATATGTACATATGTGTGTAAATCTATATCTTTACATATAATAAATGAAAAGATACAAAAAACATGTCTACAATTACACGCCATTAAGTTCGTAGAACCGAAATTTCGTTCAACCCAAAAAAGCAAAATGCAAACACACAAAAATTCAAATACATACTTACAGTGAAAAATAAGTGCATGCTCTGAAAAATTGCAGTACAAAAATAACAACAGCAACAATGCATATAAATAACTGCATACAACGTTAGGTTTTTGTATCTTGCAACTCTAAAGTAACCTTACATTATTCATTAATTTATCTCACCTGCAATGCATTCGCCCTGTATCGAGTTTGAGTGCGCCGAGTGAAATGAGAAGGCAAAGGGAGTTTATTAGGGCCGATTTGATGGAGTGATCAAGTCTCCAAACTTGTCTACTAGCTGTGCAACTCGCGAGAGCAATGTTTTGCCGATAGATAGCCAAAGATACTCATTGAGGTGTAAAAAGAAGTGAAAAAAATATCAGATACAAAAGTGATGATAAAAACAAAATACGCAATAAAGATGTGAAAAACACGCAGAAATATAAAAACAAACCACGAAGTTGGTTGAAGAATAAAAACAAGAATATTTTTTTCTTAAAAACGATTGTTGTAATTACAATTTTCATACGAAATATCGATTGTTCAAAAAAAAAACAATATAAATGCAAATTACATAAAATGGCAGTGCCAGTGCATTTCGTGTTCAAAATCATGGATTTCCTTGAAAATCAACTTATTTTGCAAAATATTAAAGTTTATTTCAATTTACTACAAGTAAGAGTTCCTATATGTATCAACACATATTGACTTTGAGGTGCCTCAACAAATAAAAATTAGATTTTTCAACGCAAATCAGATAATTTGGCATATTTTAAGATGTTCGTATTTTTTATTTCATTATACGTACAAATTGTTTGTATTCATTTATACAAATTGTACACTTTAGGGCATTTTAGAAATAAAGAAATAAATAATACAATTAACGTCAAAATGAACAGTGACTTTTTTTTACAATATTCACAATGTTTGTCATATAACTTTTCCCTTATTTTTTTTTTAAACATATTGCATTATAAAATATAAATCAAAGTTTCCAACTTTTTACAAAATTCAGCAAACTAAGAAAAATGATAAAATTTATAAATTTTCATTCATTTTAATTTTTTTTAAATTTTGTTCGCTGAAGTTGTTGCTATTTTCTTCCATATAACGCATGAACAAAATTTAGTATTGTGTGGAAGAAAATTCGCAACACCTTCAACAATTTTGCTTATTTTTTTAATTTATTGAATTTTGTGAAAACAATTCTAGATGAAACAAATTCTGAAACACTGTTTACTTTATTTTGAAGCTTACTTTAGATTTTCCCCAATTGAGTTAAATCGATTGCCGAATTTGTTTAATATCACCATTTAATGAAATTTTCAAACATTTATTTCACTTAGATTTTTAGTTCACCTGCTTCGAACAAAAAAAAATGATTCCAAAGGTCTCAGTTAATTCATTTAAAAATTGCATATCCAAGAAATTTTGAAAATATTTCAGAAACTAGAGAGAAAAAAATAGGTCGTAAACGGTTTAAATAAGGATCAGCAAAATAGGTTCCAGGGTGGTTTTTGCACTTAGGAGCTTGGTTCATTTAAACCAAGAGCAATTTTAAAATCGTATTAATATAATTTTCCTAGAAAATGTATTAACCCATACTTCAAAGTCCTGTGGCATGTTTTCAGGACGCTTCTTAAATATTTTCTGACATTAACTAAGGTGAAAAGTACTGCCGACGAATCAGTGGACTATGAATGGATTAATTTACTGAAAATGGCTTAGTTTAATAATAAATTAATTAATAGCTAATTAAGAATAATACCAGGCAAACGAATTTGTTTTAGACATTTCAAAATTATTCAATTTCCATGAAAACTAAATTAGAAATATTGGCATTTGAACATTTGGAACAATAAAGCTCGTAAGTTTAAATTTGGTAATAGTGTGGGCCGAACAGTATGGGAAGTAGATCTGATATTATCCTTTCTACAACTTCGGTAATACCTTCAAACCACTCGAACTTGCCATCGTTTCAGTTTTTGGTAGTCTGAAGTAAATGGGAAAAATATCCCTATTTCTATTTTTGTTTACTACACGTATCTTTCTCTCCCCAAAATTTTTACGAATATAATAATAATTTCAATCTCCATGAAATTGAGCTTTTGACCTAGCATCCCAATCTTATATTTTCACTGATTTTTAAATTAGTTTTATGGGCATGAATGAGATGTCTATTAACAGAATTACATTTTTATATTAGGTCAGCTCTATTACTTCGGAGCATTCGGTGACTACTCGTAAAAAAATCGTATCTGATACCCGAAATAATTTACTATACCCAACATTTTGTAATCAGAACATGTGTCATTTTCGAACATATAAACATAACCATAACTGAGTATAACTGTAGCGAGCTTCATTCAATATCTCTTATTCGTAACCTCAAAAAGCTTATCTTAAAAGGAACTGAACTGTGTCGCTTTAGAAAGCAAAAGCAATAGCAACAGATTTTAAATTAAAAAAATTAATAATATAAAAACGACACGAGATCCGAAATCACCCAACAGCGGAAATGTGTTCTGAATGAAAGTCATCGCCTTCTTCATCGTTCCTTATATTGTAGTTTCATTAATGTATGTGTATATGTGCGATTTTAATAATATTGTGCTAGGCGGCTTGGAGATTACTTAATCATTAGCTTGGATTTATGAAACACTGTCAACCAGAAAAATATATAATACATATGTATGTATGTACATATATTTACATATATAAATATTTACAATCATGGGCAAATTAATTGGTATAGAATGTTTTGACAATTTGAGTAAAATCAAATACAAATTTGAGTTGACTAAAAGTTATCGTTGATTTTTGACAATTTTTTTTTGTGAACGGTACTGCACATTTTCTTCTATGTAAGGGAAAATTTCGTTACATATAGAATTTTAGTATAAGAAAGTGCGAGTTTGAAGATCCTAAATTTATCATTGATTTTTGATAATTTCATTTGCGAGCGGCATTACACATTTTCTACATATATTTTTAAATAAATTTTACATTATATGGAAGAAAATGTACAATGCCGCTTGCAGATGAAATTGCGAAAAATCAATAGTAAATTTTAAGCTCTTCAAGCTTGCACTTTCTTACACTAAAATTGAATTGAAATCTGCATCTTCAAGACTTTTCTGAACGCTCTGATTCAAAATTTGGAAATCTTAATAAAAGTTTCTTGAGGTTTTATAAAATTTTAAATTTTTTATATATATGTATGTTTTTTTGTTATTGATGGGACTATATTTTTATAAAAAAAATGAATTGCATTAAACGAAAATAGTCATCCCGTACTTAATATTTAGTGCATGACTGTATATACTCGACATGCGTGCATACGTTTGTATATTGTAAACCCTTTGAACACTACATAGCTATTAATTTATATATATATATATATATATATATACATATGTATATGAAGTACACACATGTCTACAAAGTTATATACCCATGAAGATGGGCATAAGCGCTATTTTCTGTTAGCTTTAGGCTGTATTAATTTTTCAATCTGATATGTCGGCCAGTGTCGACTTGCAGTAATAGTTGGGTATGATCGATATATATACATACATATGATCGTATATATGTACCACAATACATATGTATATGCATCAAAAAAATAAGCACATAAAGTAAATATGTAATTACATATATTCTTTTACATCTACAAATGAAAATAGTTTTCATGGATACGTTCGGTTTCTTGTTTACTTTCTTCATCTACTTACATAAATGGATTTACTAATGGGTCGCGTGTACTTTCGTTATCTCAAATTAACTCTGAAATATAAAATAAACCAAAACCGGAAGTGGAAGCCCTCTTACTAAATGGAATATTTCAAGCAATTCAAAGTAAGGCTGAAAATACCAAAAGAGCTTTTGACCTAAGACGTATACTAGATATATAAAAAAACATAGAATACAATTGTTTGCTTTGTGGATTGTGTTCAGCTCAATGTGGTTTATGTGCTTATTCATTTTTTAATTTGTAGAAACTACTAATAATAGCCCCGTTTTTTTTGTAAGCGAGTTGCAAAAGAACACTAAGTAGGATAACGAATTACATGTAAAGCAACAACATTAACTCGGAAAAATATGTGAGTTGAGCCAACTCGGTAAAATGATATCCGACCTGAGATGTAGTTTTGGGAAGTGAAAAAACTACGCTATTGTGAATGAGCCGTGAGAAAATACATGGGAAATTTTAGGTCATCGCCTAATCTGTTTTTATTTGCATGGTATTTTTAAATACATAACTGCGGCATCCTAAAATTTGTTTGCACAGGTATTTTCCGTTCTTAAATAGCACTAAACCAATTTCATGCTTCATGAAAGATGCTAACATGGTTACTTTTGCAACTAAATGAAATTTTATCCGAGCTGGAGCTATATTTTACAAGTCGGTTACATTAAAACGCACCCAATATTTGCACGAATTTGCTTTCGCAAATGCAGGCCTTTTCAAATATGGACAATCACAATATCTTTTAAGCTGCTTTATATATTTAATTGATATTTTACAAATTTTTGTTTCTCAAATGGAACACTATAAGGCAGTCGAAAAACACAAATGTCAATTATTATCCACCTTCTATTATTGAATTCTGATATTTTTATGGGAAGACCTGCCAAAAAACAACGTTAATTTTAAGGCATTTCAAACTTACACTTCAAATTGTAAATATAAAAAACTGCAGAAAATTCTGATTAAGAAGTTTGAAATTTTAATGACAAGTTGTTTAATTTTACTAAGTTTTGCATTCAAAAACTTTCTGTAAGCTAACTTATTCAGCCGACTGTTTATTAAAGTTCCGCCTTTGACTTGGAATAATAAAACCTAACCAGTTTTCCACAGGATTTGTAACCTTGAAAGTAGTATTCCTCCGCTCCCTTGCATCAGATTTTTCAAGTTGATGTTGTAATCTCACCCCCGGAAACCGTGAATTTCCCCTTCTCTTGCATCAAATGCGCGACTAACTAAAGGTCCAGGAAGGCATGTACTTTTATTTCTACCTGAAAAATTTGTTCCTCAAAATTCAATATTCTTATGGAAGCACCTTCTTCGAAGCCCGATTAGTTGTAAAGATCCGTACATAAATTTATTTGCATACGTGTGTATGTATTTACATATATCTGGCATACCAACCGATATAGCGTATGGACCGAAAGGAATTTTTTTTAGCAACAAATTTCTTCGAATAATATAAACAAATATCCACCGAGCTTAGACGCAGTCCAATGTACATACATACAAACATACATAAATATATTATGATGATATCACCACATCTGGTGCGGCGGAAATGTGTTAAATGTTTACAAGTACATATGAGTGTATCTTCATATACATACATATGTACATAGATATACTAAAGCAACTAATACGGTATATATGTAGTACATTTAAAAATCTCATATTTCTACAGCAGCTCTGAGCCGCTGCAATTGAGCATTGCAATGTTGAATTAATTCAATCTGCTTAAAAAATATTTTTGAATTAAAGTCTAACCCGTTGGTATTCAAACTAATTACAGTGGATATAACATATGAGTGTCCGTATGTGGAAGCCATAACATCATCATGCCAAAAATTTCTTACATATTTCATATACATATGTATGTATGTATGTTTGTATGTACATATGTACATAAATAGCATTAAAGTATTTACGTTAATGAAAAGATTTGAATTCAAAACGCGACTGAACTGTCTGTCTGTTTGCTTTGCTGATTTGCAGTCAATCAAAAAATGGCATAAAGGAATGAAATCATCAGCATCCATTGCGGTATGGAACGTATTCTTGTTGCGGCGATTATTCTACGAATACGATTACAAATATCCTACAAAATTCATTTAATATACTCATATTTAGACGCGAATAAGTATGACCAATTCTAAGTACCTAAAAATATTGATACAGATATAGAATTATATGTAGAGGGAGAGATGCTACTATTAACGTTAATTAGCGATTGCCGTTTAAAATAATCCCAGCACTCCGCGAAATTCAATAGTTTTTAATGAACACTACGAGCATCTAACGATTGGGTAAGCTATGCTGAAAATTAAAAACCATTAAAATTATAAAGTTGGAAAATTACTTATTTTACAATATCATGCTAAATTTGAGTTCACTAAATTCCATAATATATTTCATAGGAACAAAAAACATTAAATAAAGCCTGCGCATTCTTCATGCCTTTCCTGAATATAAAACAGTTTACTTTGAATTGATTACTGCAATTTTGGCTTTCAATTTTAAAATAATAATTTTCTCATATAAAATTAATTCCAATAAAATAAATACCTTTAAAGTAAAATCTCATATCGGTACAATCAGTGGCATTAGGTCACCGTCCTGATCCTTTTAGCACACGGGCTGTCTGGGTATGAGTCTATATCTTCACTATCTTATACCGGTATGCATCCAATAGATCATTCACATCACTGATGTTTTCTGGTACAACAGCCGTTCTCGGTCGACTTTCCCGAAATGTGTATTAGGGAAAACAAATTCAGGGACATAGGAATTTTATAATTTAGATTAGATTAGGTTAGCATTTAAAGTGTCAAGCGGGAGCAATATTACTTTTTTAAATATTTTTTTTTAGATCGTCTTTAATTTGTATATTTTTCGTTTACCTTTCTTTTCATAGACTGTAAAATCAAACCATATCTGATTATTCAGTTGCACATTAAAAGTACTTTGATCTACGACAGCGTCGGTATGTTTAACGCACAGGCCGACGACCCGGTAAGGCCACCCTCTTAAGGCTGATACTGATAATGCCGTCGGATCCTTTCATAATAATAGCAATATTAATTTGACGCATACATCACATATGAATGTATTTTTTGATATTCACAGTAGAATAGCACTAGAACGTTTTACGTCTATTTAAAATATCATTTCCATTGCTTTTTTATGTTGCATACCCAACCGGAAGGAATCTGTTTTAAAACACAGAACACTTTGTAGGCTCGCAAATGTTAGCTCGATTGTTTTATGGCTTGCTAACGTTTTCATACTCTTGTTTGCAAAATAATTTAAAAATTGATAAAATATGCGTCGGAGCGAAAGGAATTTCACTGGAAATATTTTCGTATAAATTCTCTCTAAGTCTTGCATGATTGTACGAAATGCAAAAATCCTATACCAAAGTTGGCAAGAATACGAAAACACCCCATTGCATAATCGACGTTCGCTTTGTGTTACTGTGCCAGGTGGCCAACTACTTTTGTTTTTTTACTAAAAGCGTTTTGCAAAACTTATTACTTTATATCCAATGCTTAAAACATTCCCTGGACGTGAGATTCCCTGCAACTGAGGTTTTGAGCGATTTAACACCATCAGGTTTTTTTCTCTGGGACTGCATTAAAGATAAGTTTTACGCAAATACGTCAAAACCGAAGAACGTCACAGCGTTCTGAAAATAGAGCCGAAATTATGCGATACGTGGTAAAAAACGCCGAAGTGGTCATTTGCTAGATATTGTTTTTCATTATTAACTTTGTATTTGGTATTAGAGTACAAAATCATAAATTTCCGAAGGATTTATTTAATTTTAAAATGAAATACCTTGTTGAATGTTCCAACGGCAGTAAGATTTGCAAGTTTTGCAGGGTTTGGTCAGAAATTGCAGGAAAACGTTCCAACAGGTCCCCATTTTTTTAGTATGTGCATTTCTATAAAAAGTAAAACTAATATCGGGGCCAGTATCAATAACTTAATAGGGGAGACCGGGGCATCAATTTTTCTGTCAAATTTCAACGGCAGATGTTGTAGTATAAAGAATAACCTTTCTTTCAGTCACAATATTTCTATCGAATACCCTCAAATTAGATAATCCCCAGACAATTGAAGAAAACTTGAATTTGTTTTAATTTGAAAAATCTCGGGGAATCATGAGTAACTTTTTAAATTAGGTAAATGAACAAATTAGGCGAATAAAATGAATGATGTTTGTTAGAAAATGTTATTAATGTGTTTGAATTGCAATATATTTTCAAACAATAAGAAAAAATGTCACAAGTGTTAAAAAATAATCTGAAATGCAATGCTTGCATTTCCAATAACTTGTGGTCATTTTGGCGCATTTCAAGTGAACTGCGCGATCGCAGACATTGCAATGGATGGTGTTTTGGCGGTTCATCTTTTCGACATACTTTTCATATAATTCTTACTGAATTTTCACCTGCTTGATTGCCTCCAAAATATTGTCAAAATCGAGCGATTCGTCATTTTTGGCATAATAACGCAACATCGTTACTGGAAAAATTTAATTAGATCAAAAATCGGTATCTATCTGAATCCACCAATTTTGTAAAACAAAACTGCCGGAGTCTACCTGGGTCAAATGTCAAACTCTAACCTCAATCATAATAAAGAAATTTACATTACAAAAGAATGTTGTGCCTCAATTTTACATTAACAATCAAATAGAACATCAAACACGTAAAGTTATCTCGTAAATGTCAAGAACCGAGTGGCTCACAATTCCCCGAGAAAAATGGCTCACAATTCCCCGAACCCTTGTTTTTACAAAATGGCTAAAAATAAATTAAAAAATGCTAACTGCATGCAAAATTTCTTTTTCATTTTGAAAGCCTGAAGTCAGACAAACATTATAAACATAGTTACCTGCTTGAATACGTAGAATAGTGTCGCAATAATGGACGTCACACGTAGTAAAAATCATACATCGAGATCAACCGATTTACACTTCAAAGTAGCAATGTGGGTCCACGCGTTCACTGACTGTGGAAATGTTAGGTTATAATGAACCAAGTCGATAACAGTTGTTACAGCTGTAATGATTCACTCGGAAAAAAGAAATGGAGCTGGCTCACGATTTCCCGTGGCTCATAATACCCCGGTCTCCCCTACATTTACAATGCGTACGTCATAATAAAGGACTAATTTAAGTTAAAAAAAAATTGTAGTACTTTATTCCAAACTTAACTTAAACCCCCATTTAAAAACATTGTTTGAATTTAAAAAGTTTGGCTGGATTGAAGAAAAACAGCTATTAAAATAAATATAATTAATATTTACTACTTTTGGAGAAAACAGATTTTATTTCATGTGCATACATAAGTCTTTATTCAATTTAAAAAAAAAGAAGGAATTTTAGACAGCTAGAATTAAAGAAAATAATTCTTTGATTCAAAGATGAGCATTTTTTGAGTGAACAAATCATGGAATTTTTAGCATATAAAAAATGGGATGCTGTGGTGGCGAAATTGCGGGATTGTCATCCCTATTGTATACATACATATTGACTTAATTATGTATATTTGTGTATTTATTTATGTACATACATACATATGTACATATATTCCTTTATCTTTAAACACATATGTACATGCAAAGTG
This sequence comes from Anomoia purmunda, assembly GCA_951828415.1. Taxonomy (NCBI): domain Eukaryota; kingdom Metazoa; phylum Arthropoda; class Insecta; order Diptera; family Tephritidae; genus Anomoia; species Anomoia purmunda. The sequence goes on along the minus strand of OX639996.1, from coordinate 23,689,441 downwards.
AATTCATTTACACCCATACATACATACATACATACATTGATTCATAAATATTTGCATAATATCTACTTACGTCTGCGATATGCATGCTATATTCAAGTACATATATACATATGTAGACGTAGATGTGTATGTGTCTACATACATACATATATACATACGCACATATTTATCTAAAAGTGCGGCCCACAACCCATATGAAACTGCGAGAGTATCTACATACATATTTATGTATAATGCTAAGAAAAGTATTGTTTACTTAATAACTTAATTTACGTTTTTCGTTGTTGATATTGCGGTTTTTTTTTACTTAAACGGATTTTATTTTTGTATTTAAGTTTGTATGTTCGCTTTAAATTTTCATTACACAAACAAATTGTATCTGGTCGACCAGACGGTCAACTTTTAGAATCGGGCGAAAAAAAAAGATCATCATCCCATCTGTCTGAACTTATACGAGTATTCAGATTTACCTAAATAAAACCGTAAAAGACAACATGAATTTAATGTGTGATGCTGTTTATTTTAAAATTTTCTACTATTGATAAAAATGTATTCACATACACCTAAGGAACTGATTACAAAAATATTTTACAGAACGTAATCCATCCCGGCCATATTGTGTTAAGATGTGTTGAGGAAAAAACTTAAATAAATAAAAGAAAGTGTGATAATAGTGAAAGAAAAATAAATATAAAGCATTGATTTGTACAAAAGTGCAAACACCAAAGATGAGACATACTAAATGGAGCTTGTTGCTCACCAAGCGGTGGCAACTTTTATGCTGCACTCTTTTGCTGTGCCTATCCGTGCAACTTCTACCAACGTCAACAGCCGCAGGGCATGGCGCCACCACATTTATGCCAGCTTTGGAATGCTACGACCACTATGGCCGACCGCAAGTAAGTATACTGAAAATTTATGAAACCCTATACACTGACTATACAGAGCCTCAAATTTTTTCAAGATATATTTTGTTCGTGAGTTTCATTTATAGAGCTTTAGTTCGTTTAGCAGAAATAATATCAAACTTTGTACAAAATTTAACAAAATTCAACAAATTTCCATCAAAATTTACAACATTTTAATTTGAATGTTTACACGGGTTTGTAAAGCAAAAAACTCCTGTTTATTTTTGATGTGTTTTTTTTGTTTTTTTTTTTTTGCTTCATTTAACGAATGCAGTTTATATGGCAGAAGATGTGCAAGAATGTCAGCACAAAAAAATATTAAAAATCAACGTGAATTTTTATAAAATCTAGCTGTTATTTTAAAAAATGTGTGTTAGTCAGAATTAAAAAAAAAAAATATTTTTATATCAGCCAAAACCCTCAAAAACTTCAAAAATGTGCCCATAAAAAATAGTTAATATTAAAAAGTTGTAAAAATATTTTTAAGATACTCAAACTTCAAACTTTAGAAAAAACTCTCTAACTAAATATCAATTCCTAAAACTATATTAGCTAAGTAGGACTTTCAGTTTTTGCTCGCACATTCTCGAATATTTCGACAGAAGGGCAAAATAACAAAATACGTACAATGAATTTCAATATCGATAAGCCTTAGGAGGTTATCTCGATTCACGAGCTTCTCGAGCTGTATCGAGAAATCTGAGACTGTAAATTTATTGATTTGGTTGCTTGGTTCGCTTTATATATTGTGGGTTAGGATAAGAAGTGCGAAATTAGTGCAATCAATTCAGTCATCTTATGGAATAGAATATTAATGGACACGCAAGAAATCTCGGGTAATCGAAGGATCTAAGTAGTTTAAAGGTTTCATTTTCGAATAACGATCAAACGGCCATCACAAAGTGGACAGAACGGGAACACTATTATGAATTGTGTTACGCACCCTAACGCAAAACTATGCTTGCAAATTGTGCAAATTTAATTCGAAAATCTTGGTTCAAATTGCTGCTGTAGAGCGTAGTATTGAGATAACGCAAATAAGACGATTTGTCATCGTCTGCCCTACTTGGAGCTGTGTGCATCTATTTTATCGTTTGTCCTTACATTTTTAAAAACTATAACAGCCAGAAGGTTAACATCAGTAGCGAGCACTATAGAGCCATAATTGCTGATTATTTCAAGCCCAAATGGAAAAAAATTCTTAAAAATCTTTTTCTAATAGCGGTCGTCCCTCGCGGCAGGTAATGGCAAATCTCTGAGTGCATGTAAGTAAAAATTTGTGAAGTCGACCACCAATTGGTTTTATTCGAATTTTAATGAAACCTTTGGTTTTACACTATATGATTTTTCATATTCAAGCTTGTATATATACATATGTACATATGTACAAACTAAATATGTATGAATGTACATAGCATCATCATTCACACAAAGCCAATCCAGTCTCTCTCCACTAATTTCCCTAATTAGTTTGACACAAATGATCTTTGCGTATGAAGGCACAAGTTGTTCATGATTGTGTTGTTGAAGAATATGATTAAATTAATTTTAATAAATTTGACGCACACAAAATAATTTACTACAATTTGGCATTTATATCATTCATTTAATATAAACAAATTGTTGTTAAAATATTGTAGTTCAAAAAAGCAGGCTGTCTACATATTTGGGTAATTCACTTTATGACTTATGACATATTATGGCACATTACGAATCACCCGCTTATATATTACTTTATTCTTTTTTTTTTTTTGGTTCGCTAATATAAATAATGCAGGTATAAAAATTTTGGAAGAATATTATAAAATGAAACTAACTCTTTAAGCAACCTGATTTTCGAATTTTTTTTTTAAATCATCACTTATATATGTATGTATATATAAACGTTTTGAAAGTTTTGAAATAGTTTAGATAATTTTGTCGTATTTTTTTTTTTTTTTGTCGTTTTCTTTCGAAATCAACAGTTATACACACTTTAAATTCCATTTAATTATCAATACGTTTTGAAATACTTTTAGTCCTCTTAATTCTTTAGAAATATCACTCAATTGCAAAATATATAAAATGAGCGAGCTTCTAAAGTAAAGCTGTATACGTGAATGGTTTTTTTTTGTCTCTCCCAACATCCTCCATTTTGAGTTTGGTATGGTTTTAGGGCTGATTTTAATGCAGCCCACTGTCCCAGCAAATCCTGTATCTAACGTCAGAAAACGTTTGATCTTACTTTACAATTTTAATGTAGTTCCCTAAGGTTTCTCAAATCATTATAATACACTAAATATATTTGAGATATTAAAAGTTCTAAAATATAAATAATTACTTATAATTACTTTACTTAAACTAACAATTTACATTAATTCAAAATTCACATTAGAAACCAATTAGAATTCGATATCGTTAACTACGCCCGCTTCTTGTTGGGAATGCTATTGTTCTAGACAGTTTTTCTTATTATTTTCTAACTTTCCACGTAAATAGTTATCTGACCTAAATATTTTTTTGGGGTCCAAAGAGAGCTAAACCCATGATATTTTGTGAGTTTTTTACATATCAGTCGTACGAAGTCAACTCAGAAAATCACCGAAATCGGTGATCTGTAAGGTATACTCTCCATAGCGCTACTTATTAAGATACAAGCTTTCACTTTGAAAACTACTTAATTGTATTGTGCTGGCAAAGCAAATAGATTATAAAGAAGTTGCATGGTATTTTGCTTCCTGTGGCAAGAAATGTTGTTTTATTTCAGATTCTAATAACAATCAGCAAAAGTCAAATTAGTTATGGTATGGTGAAATTGGGCAAGACTTTCTGTTATTGGATCGGTGGAAGTGATGCAATTTCTTTAAAATCCAAAAAACGACTTATCTCTATTTAAGCAATAATGAAAAATAATATTTCTAATTATTGTATTCATAAATTGAGTTTTTCGGATATTTCAAATTAAAAAAGTATAAGAAAAACTTATCTTGAAATAGAAAATTAACGTCTAAGACTGGAGATGTGGGATGTTATTCCAAATTAATCATTTAAAAAAATAACTCAAGCGATTCGATTTTTGATGTATAACTGTCGTCCCAGAGGTAATACAAATATGAAAAATTTATAGTAAATAGATTTAGACAATTTATTTATTTAAATAAGCTTGTCTCTCAACTTTAGATTCTAAACACAAGCACCTTGCATCAAACTAGAAGCGTTAGTGTTTCATGATATGTGAACTCAAAATCTTTGTCCCAAATTCTAATTTAATTCACAAAGAACATTTCAGGAAAAATCATTCGTTTCTTTATTTTCTTTCCATATTGTTTTCTTAAAATCAGAGTTATTGCCTAAAAATAACACATATTTTTCTTTAATTTTACAGAAATGTATGCCGGAATTCATAAATGCCGCCTATCAGCTACAAATTGAAGCCACAAACACTTGTGGTGAGAATGGCGACAATCACTTTTGTATACAAACTATGAACCCTAATCATAAAAATTGTGAATTTTGTAGGTAAGTCCGAAAAGTAAATCAAATGTGCGTACATCTATATACTATAAAAATAAACCTATAGGGAATTTTGCTGACTTTAAATGCAGTTTATGCACAATATTTTTCAATTGTTCGTCACTTATTCTAAAATATTTTAATTGTCGTTATTCTGTATGTTAACGGAAATTTTGTTTGTTGTAAATTTTATTGCCAAAAGTTGGAACCGCAATTCTAATGCAAATATCAACAACGGTTAAAATATGAATATTAAATTAATTTCGATATAGTCTTCAAAATCGTGTTTTTTGTGGCGTCGTGGTTTCTACATTAACCGCATTAATAACATTAAAAAAAAATGCTGAATTGAAGAAAAACATCTATCAATTAATTAAGCTCCATTGACTACAGGCCATTTTTGGTGCCACATTTGTCTCGTCGGTCGAAGAGTTTGGCCACATTCCCCGAAGCTCGTCCTCCAAGTAAATTGACTTCCTACAAATTTCTCCTTGCGTTGGTGAAAGAACCGACTTTTCATCAATAATTATACATTTTCTCGTCTCCATTGCTTCCGTTTTTATTTTAGAACGAAATATCGTAATAGGACTACAAATCGTGTACCATTTCATTAATTTACCGAACTTTCGTTAGCATTCTCATACAATTTGATTCAATACTCAGTGACTTAGAAACCAAAGAATACTTATATTTAAAAAGTTAGCTAAAAGTTAGTGAAATTCTCTGCAAAGCTATACAAACAAGCAGTCGCACACATGTACCTTAATATGTTTTACAAGTGAAAATATAAGTACTTAGATTAGAAGAATTTTTAATTGTTAACTTTTTCAAAGATATGGAGATCACTACCCACCGTACCTCACCGATCTTCACGATCCGCAAAATCCCACATGGTGGCAGTCCGAAACCATGTTTGAAGGAATTCAACACCCCAACCACGTCAATTTGACGCTGCATTTAGGTAAGATAATAAAAAATGATCGCTTTCACAAATATACAATATCTAACTAGAAATGTTCCCCTCTCACTTTAAGGCAAATCGTACGATATCACCTATGTACGCATTCTGTTCCGCTCGCCCCGTCCAGAATCGTTCACCATTTACAAACGTACCTCTGAAACTGGTGAATGGATTCCCTATCAATACTACAGTGCAACTTGTCGTGACATATATTCGTTGCCCGACTCTCGTGCCATACTAAAGGGTGAAGGCGAAGCGCATGCGCTTTGCACCAGTGAATATAGTGACATATCACCGTTGCGTGACGGTGAAATCGCTTTCTCTACACTTGAGGGCCGACCGAGTGGTATCATTTTCGAACGCAGCAGCGAATTACAGGTGAGTAATGAGCGCATAAGTAAAAATCCAGCTATACACTTCGCTCGCATGCATTCTCTCTCTTATGTACTTTTTCTACGCTTGCAGGAATGGGTAACAGCCACCGACATACGTATCACCTTGGATCGTCTCAACACATTCGGCGATGAGCTCTTTGGCGATGCACAGGTACTCAAATCATACTTTTATGCCATCTCTGATATCGCGGTGGGCGCACGTTGTAAATGTAACGGTCACGCCAGCAAGTGTGTAGCCAGTACCGGCATGCACGGCGAACGCACATTGGTTTGTGAATGTCGTCACAACACCGACGGACCGGATTGTGAAAAGTGTTTGCCACTGTACAATGACATCAAATGGAAAAGGGCAACATCAACAGAAGTCAACGAATGTAAAGGTAAGCAGCGGTCGGGGGAGGCGTACGAAGCCACATAATACAACTTGCGCGATTTATGGAAAAACAGGATTCCTTTGAGTTGACTTTATAGATAGTGGTATTAGAGTGTTTGGATCACGCGAAATTGCCGTTATGTGACAATGATGGGTTGTGGTAAATGATTAGAAGAATACGAGTGCAGATGCAGTAGCTCATCTGCTGGGGAAGTGAATAGATGAAAATGCGTAACAATCTGTTTTTACATGTTTCAATATTAAGTTGGCTAACGGCATTTGCGGTTTGGTTTCAATCGAAGGGTCATCATCACTGGGACTATTCGCTTGAAACAAATAGATTCAATTTTCATACGACCAATTGGTATTTTGTAAATTGTAATAAGCGGAACTCTTACAACGTTATGTGCCAAGTAGAGGATTAACTAAATTTGTTTATAATTTTTCAGCATGCAACTGTAACGGTTTTGCTGACAAGTGCTTCTTCGACGCACATCTCTTCAATTTAACTGGACATGGTGGCCACTGCTTGGATTGTCGCGAGAATCGTGATGGACCCAACTGCGAACGCTGCAAAGAGAACTACTATATGCGCGAAGACGGTTACTGCATCAACTGTAACTGCGATCCGGTGGGGTCACGTTCGCTGCAATGCAATAGTCACGGCAAATGTCAGTGCAAACCTGGTGTAACTGGCGAAAAGTGTGATCGCTGCGACAACAATTACTATCAATTTGGGCAACACGGTTGCCAACCTTGTGGTTGCGATCCTCGCGGCTCTGCTGACAATGTGCCGTCATGTAATGCGGACACTGGCATTTGCCACTGCAAAGAAAACGTCGAAGGAAAACGTTGTAATGAGTAAGCTACACAGATCTTATGAAACTTATAAAATTTTATATATTAACTCTAAACTCCAGATGCAAACCGGGTTTCTTCAACTTGGATCAGACAAATCGCTTTGGCTGCACGCCATGCTTCTGTTATGGTCACACATCTGAGTGTCAAACGGCACCTGGTTACTCCGTCGTTTCGGTAAACTCAAACTTCAACAAGCACAAGGAACGTTGGACAGCCTTGGATCTTTTCAGTCGCGACGTGGATATCAAGTACAACCAATATAGTCGTAGTATAGGCATCACCGCACAAGGCAACGAATATATTTACTTCCTAGCGCCTGACCGTTTTCTTGGCGATCAACGCGCGTCTTATAATCGCGACTTGAAGTTCAAACTGCAGTTGGTTGGGCAAATTGCACCTAGCACAAGCGCTAGTGATGTTATTTTGGAGGGTGCTGGCACCAAGATTTCGCTGCCTATATTCGCACAAGGCAACGGTTTGCCAGATCAAAGTGTGAAGGAGTACTCTTTCCGTCTGCATGAGCATCGCGACTACCAGTGGCAGCCAAGCCAATCGTCACGTGGTTTCCTTTCGATTCTCTCAAATCTGACAGCAATCAAAATACGCGCCACTTATTCGGTACAAGGCGAAGCTATTCTAGACGATGTGGAGTTGCAAACGGCGCATCGTGGCGCTGCCGGTCAGCCCGCCACATGGATAGAACAGTGTACCTGTCCGGAAGGCTATCTGGGACAATTCTGCGAGTCTTGCGCTCCCGGTTACAGGCATAGTCCAGCACGCGGTGGTCCATTTATGCCTTGCATACCATGCGACTGTAATGGGCATGCTGAGATTTGCGACTCTGAAACTGGACGTTGCATTTGTCAACATAATACGGCTGGCGACAATTGTGACCAGTGTGCGCGCGGCTATTACGGCAATGCTTTAGGCGGTACACCATATGACTGCAAACGTTGTCCCTGCCCCAATGATGGCGCTTGCATGCAAATCAATGGTGATACTGTCATCTGTACGGAATGTCCGATTGGATATTATGGTGCACGTTGTGAGATGTGCTCGGATGGCTTCTTTGGAGATCCCACCGGACTTTATGGCGCAGTACAAACATGCAAAGCCTGTGACTGTAACGGCAATGTCGATCCCAATGCAGTGGGCAACTGCAATCGTACTACTGGCGATTGTCTCAAATGTATACACAATACTGCAGGCAAACACTGTGACGAATGTTTACCAGGACATTTCGGTGATCCATTGGCCTTACCACATGGTCAATGTGACCGCTGTAGCTGCTATCCACCAGGCACCGAACAAAATCAGGATGGTATTACACAGTGTGATCAAGTTACTGGACAGTGTCATTGTAAAGCAAATGTAATTGGACGTGAATGCGGCGAATGCCAGCCGGGCTATTTTAATATAATGTCGGGCAATGGTTGCGAAAACTGCTTGTGCGATCCTATTGGTAGCTACAACTCCACCTGTGACAAATTCACTGGGCAATGTTTCTGCAAGCCAGGAGTTGTGGGCCAACACTGCAATCAGTGTGAAGTCTACCATTATGGTTTCTCACTGGAGGGCTGTAAAACTTGTGAGTGTGATGAAAGTGGCTCCAAAGGATTCCAGTGCGATCAGTATGGGCAATGTCCGTGCAATGATAATGTGGAGGGTCGCCGTTGTGATCGCTGTAAGGAAAACAAATACGATCGCCATCTGGGTTGTGTCGATTGTCCTGACTGTTACAATCTTGTGCAGGATGCAGCCAACGAGCATCGTGCTAAATTACATAACCTCAGCGCGACTTTGGACGAAATTGCACGCACCCCAGTTACCAATGATGAGGAATTTGAGGCTAAACTGAAAACTGTCCAAGAAAAAGTGGATATCCTCTTAACCGACGCCAAGTATGGCGCGGGTGAAAGTGGTCAAACGTATGCTGAAGTACTGGAAGATCTACACAAACGCCTCAACAATATTCGCACGCATCTCGTTACCGCCGATGAACTTCAAGACAAGGCGAACGACGAAATTTATAAAGCAAGGCAAAACTACACTAACGCGCATGATATTATTGAAGCGGCCAAGAATGAACTGCAGACTGCGCTGAATCTGTTGAATGATGATGGTGCACAGGCATTGGCTAAGGCCAAGAACAAATCTGTGGAGTTCGGTGTACAATCCGATCAAATATCGGATATATCACGTGAAGCGCGCATTCTAGCCGATCGTTTGGAGTCAGAGGCACAAGTCGACTTGAAGAATGCCAAGGATGCCAACGAAGCAGTGGAAAAGGCCTATGAACTAGCCAAGAGCGCAATTAATCTGCAGCAGAAAGTTAGGTGAGTCAGGCTCTAATAAATAATAGATATGCTATCGTAATACTGAATTCATACCTTTAGTGATGAGCTGCGTTCCGAGGTTCGTCTCGAATTGAATACCGTAAAACAATCACTGAATAATGTCGCTTTAACAACCAAAGAAGCTCTGCGTAAGGCAAACGATGTTTACGACGCTGCTTTGACTTTGCTAACGGACGTTAATGGACTGACTGCACCTGAGATAGATATCAAAAAGCTGAAGAAGGATGCGTTGGCCGCAAATGAAGAGGTAAGTGAGCGGATTTTTGAATATAAACTTCATACATTACATATATCGTACAATATGTGTAGGCTGATCGTCTGCTGAAGCGAGTTAACGATATTTCCAATAGTAACGGTAACATATTTGCCGACTTTGATGACGAATATGAACTTGCCAATCTTTTAATTCTCAGGTGAGTTCAAAGCGCAAATAGTCCTGCAAACGCAGTAAATGTACAATTTTGTGAATCATTTTCAGAGCAAACGAACAAAAGCTAGACGACATTAAGCTGTTAGAGACCGCTCAGAATGCATTTGACAAAGCCACAAAAGCTGTTGAACAAGGTGATAATACCCTGAAAGAAGCCAACAATACGTACCACACACTGGCAGGTAAGCAAAACTTAAAATGAAAACTCTAAAAAAATAAATTAAAATAAATTGCAATTACAGGCTTCCAGGCTGATGTACAGAAGTCGTCTGAAAAAGCTGATCTAGCGCTAAAGACAGTGCCAAGTATCGAACTCGAAATCGAAAATGCCGAACAATTAATTCGCCAGGCAGGAGAGGTAACTTACTAATGTCAATTAACCCTGATCATCTGGCAGGTCTTAGGTCCTTTAAAACAAATGTATTTATTATTTTTTCTAATCCTGCAAAGGCTACGGGCTATGTCCAGTCATATATTCATATGAAGTAGACTTGTGGGGAGAAGTAAAGAAGTGGTTAGTGTTATAGGAGATTAAAATTAATTTTAAATTTTCCTCGGTATGTTATTAATCTATTCGAAAAAGCGCATATTCCTATTACACTAGTTTACAAACTTTTCTCAATGAGTGAAAAAGATTTTTCCCATAATTTGGGTCGCTGAACATGAAAATGGTTTTTTTTTTTTGTTATTTTAAATTGGTTATCGTGCCTCTGTAGCATTCAACGTAGGCCGAAATGACGTTCCCAGTACCAATTAAAAAAATAGGTCAGTGAAGACCAACAACCGCACCAAACAGTCACTATCTGAAAATGTGCGGGATTTCCGGTCCCCTGATGCGGAAATTTCGAGAGATGAAAATCGCATGCTGCTAAAAGATTATTTTTCGGGCAATATTATTCACTGCGGAGATATGATACCTTGTAACGAAAATGCAGAGCAAAATACATGGGATTGGAATGTTTCAAGAACTAGAATGGAAAAATTACACATAGGGGGTTTCATTAGTTTCAGAATTTCTTCAAATCACGGGCCTGAGTGCGTAGCCTAACCTAATTGTGCAGCTCGGTATCCTATTTTATTGGATTTCAAAATCCAAGCCCCGGATTATTCAAAAATGGCTCCGTCTGCGAGCTTTCCCTCTACCACGTGTCTTTCTATAGTACCTCGATAAAACTTCTGCGCCGACGCTATGATCAATTTTAGTGTAATCAGTATAGAAGGCAATTTTCCACTGCTTCTAGCCCCAACTTCACATAAATTGTTTTATTGATTATTTCTCTAATGAAACGGATACTTGTTTCAGCATTTTGACGCTTTGTATCTGATTACGAAATTGAAAGCACCATATTTTTTTCTAACTATTCCTCTAGGCTCTAATGGGTGCAAATAAAAATGCACTAGAGGCAAAGACGAACGCACAACAGGCGCAAGAGAAGTATGCTGAACAGGCTTCAAAGGTATAATCTCTTGAAAATAATCTAATTGTTTTGCAAATTCACAACTATGGTATTCTTCAGGATGCAGAAATAATTCGCAAAAAAGCAAACGATACCAAAGTCAATGCCCGCAAGCTGCGTGACGAAGCTGATCAACTCAATCATCGCGTACAAATTACTGAGAACAGCATCTCGAAACTGGATGAATCAGCAAATAAGGATGACAGTCTCGTGGATGATGCTAAACGGAAGGTAATCGCGACAAAACACGGAAGTGAGATTCCATGAACTAAAAGTATTAATTTCGCCATTGTCTACTTGCTAGGTTGGTCAAGCCAAAGCTGGCGCACAAGAGGCACAGGGTCAAATTGACAAGTCTATACGCGAACTGGATGGCATTAAAGAGGAATTAGAGAATCTTAAAGATATCAATGTCGAAGATTTGGATAAACTCGGTCAGTACCGTGTCTACATTATGTATATAATCACGTTAACTTTTATTTAACATAAATTATCTATATAGAAAATCGTCTCGATCAAGTCGAACTCGAATTGAATCGCGTCAATTTGACCGGTCGCATTGAGAAATTCCGCGATTTGCGCAATGCACAAAAAAAATGGATCGACAAATACGAAAAGGATTTGTACGATCTGGAGGAGCAAGTGGCAAATATTAGAGCGATATCTCAGGCACTGCCTAATGATTGTTACTCCCGTAGTCGATTGGAGCCATAAGCGGTCTGAGGATCGATAAACACTGCCTAACCAACCATAGAACCAAACTCAAGTGGGCATACCCGGTAGAATTATGAGCAAGTATTTGAAGAGGGGCATGCGAAATGAGATGTTAAAAATCCAAATACCTTATAGTGTCTAATATGAAAATATTTTAGTAAAAAAAATAACTAAGTTAAGCTTTAAAATATCTATGTTTAAAATCTAGTTTTTATGTATGTATGTATACTCTCCCTAAGCTATTCTTGAAGTCAACAAATAATAATAGACCCATACATATTTTCACACTTACATACACATATTTTTTCATTATAACATCTGACTAAACTCTACTCTCTAAAACTAAATATCCTGAATTAACGAATATATCAATTGATCAGCGACATGTAATATTTTTACGAAAATAAAACTATGTAATTGAATACAAATAAAACAGTATTAATATTATTGTTATAACATAGGAAGGCTGAGTTGGAAAATTCATATAGAAAGGCGGATAAAAAGCGATATTTGTATTTAGTTCTACAAGCGGCTTTTTCGGAATACATGTGGATTTCACCGAAAATGTGTTATGGTTCTCTAGTCTGGTGAATAACCCTACGTAACCAATATAATTAACAGGCCTATGCTAATACTCACCACTATGATGATTATCATGTTCACGGCGCCTAAAACTATGTGGCAAAATTGATTTTCAGTTCTCTATAGATGTCGACAATCATTGCGCTTATGATCTGAAATTCGGAGAGTAACTGGGCTGTGACGTCACACCAGATTTACTGGTGAGAAGAAATGAGGGAAAAACGTTGGTATACATGTTAGAAAGAATACGCACTAAAATTGTTAAACACGTTGGAAGAAATACACATGATAGCTAGTATACATAAATACACGGTTTTGGTAAATCTATTGTGCCGTAGCAGTGCTATCAAAATTTTCAAAGACGGTTAGCGGTACGACAACCTGCGTCACCCCTTGTATTCTTTTCACCATGATATGAATTTGTTATGCGCTACTGAGTTCGTGAAACTATGTTTATCTTCTGCGTCTTAGTTTTAAATATGACAACAGTCAGGTTGTAGAGTTTTATCAATGTATTAGTATAGAGCTGTAAGTCAAGGTAGGTAAAATGCAAATATCAACGTGCATTGGGGAGACAGTGCATTCGGAGCATGCCCTACAGAATCCCTAAATGTTTATTTATTACTTATCCCAATAAGACCGAGTATCACCGTGCTACCTTGAGGACACTCTTTTGCGATATTATGATATTACAACTGGTTGTTTCTTTTTCCCATTGCTTTAACATGGGAAAGGGTTGTCAATGCTGAAGGTATGCTTTCCATTGATTTACAAAAACTCTTTGATTTTCATTATGAATAAATACAAGTGAGAAATCTTCTAAATTAAAAATGGCGGCGACTGATATTAAATGTTACAAATAGTCAATATTAATTGTCAAACATAAAAATTCGCTCAGTGAATGACACAAAAATGCTGTGGGATGCTACATCAGGTGATCTCAGCTGGGGCGAATTTTAACGTATATGGGCTAAGATTTTTCACTTGTATTTATTCACAATGATTTTGTGAATTTAACAATTTAAGAGTTGTGCTTTTTATTCTAGGACTCAAGGCCGATTCACACAAAACTTTCGCGTTTTCGTTGATTAACAGCTGACTATGAAAACACATACTTGTATGGACATGAAAAAATGGACAACTCTCCCTTTTTTGTGCGCGTTGACAATCAGCTGATGGTTATAAATTGAATTTAATTTCAGCGGAGATTTATTACAAAAACTATGTGTTCGGCAGTTTGCCCTGACTATCAAATTGCCACATGACAGTATTGGCAAATTGAAAGGCAACTTGAATGAAAACTTGATAGTGTAACCGCCGGACTAAGTTGAACCGGTATGCTAGGCTTTCCGATTATAAAGTATCGATTTCAGTCTAATCGATAAACTTGCATTTGTTTGTTTTTAATATTTTTTTTGTTATTTGTTGGGAAAGTGTGTTTTGTGGTGCGAAGAAATGAACAAATTGCTACAACCGGTGTGTGAAGCCAATCCTTTGGTTTTCTTAGACATTGCTATCGGAAATGAGTTTGGTAAATTTGGTTCGCAACATCATTATGAAATAATGATCTCAAAATCATAAAATTTGTATAGCTGGACGAATGGTAATTGAGCTGAGGAAGGATGTAGTGCCCAAGTCAGCAGAGAATTTCCGTGCACTATGCACAGGTGAAAAGGGCAACGGAAAGTTAGGCAAAAAACTGCATTACAAAGGAATACGCTTCCACAAAGTCACCAGGGTGTATGTAGCACAGAGTGGCGATATAGTCAATAACGATGGCACCAGTGGGGAGAGTATCTATGGACCCATCTTTGAGGATGAAAACTTCACACTACCTGTAAGTGAAATATCTTGTACTGTACCTTTTTAATGCGGAATTTTAACTAAATTACAGCATGATGAAGGCGCCATCAGTATGGCCAATTATGGTGGACCGCATACAAACAATTCACAATTTTTTATAGTCTCGGTGTCTTGTGATAATCTTGATGGAACAAATGTGGTCGTTGGAAAAGTGCTGCGCGGTTTGGCAATGATTTCTGACATGGAGATAGTTTCGAACGATAATGGTGAACCTCAAGAGGTGGCTTTCCATAGCAAAACAAAACATGCAATTTTTTTTTGCGTTCCCAAGTCATTCGGGTTTATGCACCAGAAGATTATGGAGAATGTTTTATGTTGCTACAGCAACAACGTTAATTTTTTGATTAATCTTTTGCAGGAAATAGTAATCGTTGACTGTGGTGAGATACAGCCCGGCGAGGATTGGGGTATACTGGACAATGATGAGACAGATGATAACCTACCGCCTTACCCACGAGATTGGGAGAAAAAATTTTCACCCTATACCGTAATTATTATATGTGGATTAGCAAAACGGCTGCTTATTTTTAGTTTACATTTTTAGCCGGATGAAATGGTAGCCTTATTGACTAGTATACGCAATGCTGGTAATCATTTTTTCAATCAACAACGATATTATGAAGCGCGGCGCAAGTACCGTAAAGCAAACCGCTATTACAATCTACTAAATACACGCTATGGAAAGCAGGCTATTAAAAATCTTGAGTGCAACAATGATGATCTTAAGAAACTTGATGATTTCTCAGTTATCAATCAAATTAATATGGCAGCTGTGGAATTGAAACTCGAAAAATATTCTGGTGCAAAATATGCATGCACGGAGGTTCGTACAAAGTAAAATATTTTAAATTTCTTTTATTAAAACCGTTCTCTACTTACCTTGGCCTTTATGCATTATCCTTAGGCATTACGTCTTGATGAAAAGTGTGGTAAAGCTTATTATCGTCGGGGTCAAGCAAACATAGGTTTGAAAGAGTACGAAAACGCGATTACTGATTTAAATCAAGCAATTGATATAATACCGGGAAATAAGAGTATATTAAACGAATTAAATAGAGCAAAAATTTTGCTTGCAAACTACAACCGCTCACAAATCAACGCCCTGAAAAATCTCTTTAAATAACCGTTATGGACCACGATAAAAGTATTGTTAAAGTTCTTTTAATAAGTTGGCATATTTTATATTTGGGTGATTCACAAGTTGTTATAATGTGCCTTAAGTTATAAAGGCATAATATTTTAAAAATACAAAATTGCTTAGTTTTAATTATTGGTTTCAATGCAATCCAAAAACATAACTTTTGCAATCTAAAATTTTACGACTTTATGATATGACAGTTTATGACACCTTGTGAATCACCCAACTACATATGTATGTATTTACTGCTAGGAGTAATATATAACTGCATTTAGAGTGAATACTTTATTATAGTTAATAGCATTGTTTTTCATAACTAAAATTGCAAAGACAAACAAATAATAATCATAAGTTACTAGGATTAACGTTTTCTTAAATAATTTAAATTTATTGTTTTTTATATAGTTGTCTCAATGAAAACTTTCGCTACCATATATTTAGTAGGAAAAAATTTCTTTATACTATTGTTGATTCGCAAGGCGTCATAATGTGCTGATAAGTCCATAAAGTCACAAAATTTAAAAAAAATGCAAATTTGATTAGTTTTAATTATTTGTTTCAATACAATCCAAAACCATAACTTTTGAAATCTATGGCACCTTGTGAATCACCCTTATATGTATATTATATTTTTTAAAATCGTGTATACCTTTCGAATAAGGTACGGCAAATTACAAAAGTAACTTATAAAATCGCATTGCGACTTTCAAACTCTAATATTAAGTAAAATCTGTCAATGTCTAAGTCTAAAACCTGTTTTAATGTAATTGAGAAAAAATCACACGAATTGAAAAATCCTTAAAAATAGTACAAAACGTCCTTAAGTTTATTACTTTTGTACATCTAGACATGTGTAGGAATTATACGTAATAATAATAATAATATATTAATAATTTGGCGTTTCCACGATAGCTGGAACCTTTTATAAATAAAATTTCCGTTTTTTTAAAGATACCAACAGCATTTGAAGAGAAGGACAACATATGTACATACATAAATATACTAAACAAAATTATAATAACCATGGTAGACTAAATTCAGAATATGACGCCGTCAGTGGTACCGCTACTTTGGGTTTTGCCGATTTTGACAGTTCTCAACTGCTAGTAGAACAAGATTTTGTTTTTACATATGAGCGTCCTAGAGTCAGTGGTTTGAGTAAATTGTAGATTTATTTATGGAATTCTTTTCAAAAAGTCACACTTACACTTTAGCAAAATCAAATAACGTTGTGCACTGAAAAAAATTAAACTTACTCTTTGTTTACTTGATTTGGAACTATTTTAACTTGTTACCACGAAAAAGACTGTTGGGACTGTTACCACTTGCGGCATAATTACGGTTACTAGAAGTGGTTACAGCTTTCGGTATTCAAATTTAGCGGAGAAAATTCACTCAAAGTTTTTACTCAGAATCGGGTTGCCATTCTTTTGTTTTTATTAATCGGATTTTTTGTTTTACATTTTATGAACTTATGAATGGAAAAAACATGCTCAACATTTGTCGATAAATTGTTTATCATTTCGGCATGGGATTTTTTGCAATTACAAATATGAAGTGGTGTAATGCTGTAAAACCTAAAGTTAAGACCTTCTCATCCAATTTTATTTAAAGTTGACAAAATATTTCGTATCCATTGAATTCGTTTCGATTACGAAAGTTTTTTTTTTTTTGCGGTTTTCAGAACATGGCCGTGTAACTAAAAGCAAAATTAAAGAAAATTTTACCAAAAAAAGCCGATGTGGTTTTAAAGTACTTTTCGGCTTCAAACTTTAGCAGAAAATACAACTGTGGCAAATTTATCATCACTGACACAATAGCGTTGTTTACCTTCCTATGCTGATCGAAAGACTGCCAAAAAATATGCACCATCCAAGCTATAAGCAAAATTGACACTAACTTATATTTTTCATATATTCGTATGGTACATATTTTAGGCTGTTTTTTTTTTTAGCTTAAAAATCCGTAAACATCGTAATCTACTCATCACTCGGGTATCAAGCTGACTGCGAGCTAGCTAAGAAAGATACAAATCTGCTAAAAACACTTTTTAGCATCTCGACATCGCTTAACTCTTAAAGCATTAATTATATATACGATTTTTATTTGTATTATTCATATTGTATACTATCTGCAGAAAGTATAAACTGGTTTTTCGAAATAGCCATTTTACGTATAATCTGAAATTTCGGTGGGGTAGTATCCTAGTTAAAAGTAATTTTTAGGAAATACAGCATTTGCATCCATTCCAGATTTTCGGTATTGCATGGATTTTTGAGTAAACAATTTTGAATGTTACGTAGCTATATTGGTGATGAAAAAATAAGACAATATATGCAATTCCATCTTAATTTTTATTCGACATGATGATAACAGAGATTAAAAGAAATAAAATAAAATATTCTAACTAAGTATATGCACATATTTTTAACCAAACAATTTTTGTTTTATTAAGGATATTTAATTAAAAATTATATCGCCTTCAAAATTTCAAACTTGAACACACAAAATCTAAATCCAATAATTTTCACTTAAACAAGAAAATAAAATAAACTTACAATTACAAAGGAATTAACTAAAACAAACCACTTGTGTGAATTTCACTTGTGCACGCTCCTTAGCGCTAAAAAATCGGCCTGTTTAATTCATTTACATTAATGGTGTACCGTGTTCCTGCTCTTTCGTAGTAGGACAATCACTTATATTTAATATTTTTTTTAAAATTAATTGCGATTGATTTTATCATAATAAAATGTATTAATACTAAATGAAAAATTTTGTAGAATATTGCGAATATATATGAGGTTTTCAAAGATTTGTTACAGCATCGTTGCTTTCCCCTCTAGTCGCCGCAATGGCAGCTGCCGCTGCAGCTGAACTACCGGAATAGCTTTTCATATTTATTTCCATTGTGGTGAGTGCGCTGGAAACATGGTACAAGTTCTCCGATAATATTGCGTACACCTCGAATAGCTCGGAATCAGATTTGGAAACGATGAAAGCCTCTGTAAAATACACCCGATTAGTTTATATAGGGGAAAAAAACTTTTATGAAATAAAAGCAACTATATAATAAAAATTATTAACCCTAGAAAGGAATCAACTTTATTATGGTTGTCGTCGTTGGCAGCGAATGGCGTCAATTACAATACGGTTTAGTTTTTGTAAAAAAAATATCATATTGTCATTAAAAAAGAAAAACATGATAGTTTCAAACATAACGGCCCATATTAATGTAGGTAGCAATAGTTGAGGTTTCATACGCGCCATCTAGTAAAAAAAAGGAATAATAATACTGAAATATTGCATAGTAAAACAGAGGCAGCCCAGAGACGGAAAATAGCAGGTGAACTTGAAAGTTTTACTGGATTTCTACTGAATAAATAGTTGTGTTTTCTTATTCATTATCCAGTGAAACCCAGCAAGAACCAGTAATAATTTTACTGGATAGCGTTTTTCGGTCGCCAAAACTAGCAAGAAACTAGCAAAGTAGGGGAAATGGGGAGAGCGAAAATGACAGCTGAACTTGCAAGTTTTTCTGGATTTTTACTGCATAAATTTCTACTAGCAAGAATTTGCCAGTAAACAGCTGATTGATTGATTATTCAGTTGAACACAAGTAGAAAACAATTATTAAAATAGCAAACTATTTTCATTAAAAAGGGTGAAAAATAGAAAAGGTGAGTAAATAAATAAACGTACACTATTAGCAATTGTGAGACGTAAATTATGAATTGTGGAGCTATTTCCTTATTTAAAGCTTGTATTTTTAAATTTCGCACCAAATAAAAATCAGCTGTAATAAAAACTTGCAACTTCTTGCTGATTTTGCGTGTTCGTACTTTCTTGCATGTTTCTCTCACTGAGAGCAAACTTTGCTTACGCTCAGAAATTTCATTACTGCCAAGTTAATAGCTAGTTTATTACAAAAGCTCAACTAATATTAGAAAATGTGTGAGGCATTGAATGCCGTTGGAACGATAGTGGTTGCGTAGATTGTTGTTGTGTAGACTGGAAATAGTTTTTGAATCTGAAATGAAAGCTCAAGCGGCAGATTACCTTGGTCCGCACTCTCAAAATATAGTTCGGAAATTTCGGTATATCCGTAAAGTTCAATTTTATGGAACGATGCCTCTAAACTTTGATCAAGTTAAGTGATAAGTGAAAAAAATGTATCGTTTCTATATTATTTACTATACTATTCGAAGCTGAAGAAATTATTAGAATTTTGAAAAAGATATGTTTTCCCCGAAAATGTTCTCTAAAATTCAGTTTAAGAAGTTAGAAATTTCGAGGGCAATTTTTTTATTGTTGTCGAATTTTTATAAGACTTCGACTTATATGGTTTTTATTATAGAACAAACTATATTTAAAAAAATTGAGCTTGTCAATAAATATTGATAATAATTTTATGAACAATTTTGTGATGCCAATTTTTTTCATTTTCATTCAGTACGATCCTTCGCTCTACTAATTTTTTTCTTTATTCTCAATTTCTACTGACTAATAATATATTCATCAATTAATAACCTTTATTAGTTAATAGCTTTAGCATTCATTACTATTTTCTCAATCATTAATAATTTTTTTAATTTGATATTAAATTTTTCCTCCTTGTTAATTTTTCACCCTTTTCAGCCGTTGCTAATTTCTGCATTCCATTTATATTTTCACTCATTTCTAATATTTTGCATTCTATACTCTAATGTCAATCATTACTTAATGCCATATTTCTTGTCTAATTTTTCACTTAATGCCACCGGGTTATTAAATTTACGTTCATCAATATAATTTTTTTAATTCGTTACTATTTTTTTGCATTCACATTACAAGCTTAGTAGTAACATATTTTTTTAATTTTCACTAGTTCTTTCATTTCTCAATGGCTAATAAATTTCTACTCAGTATCAAAACTCTCTTTTATAATCTATTTATTTTTTACTCAACACTGATAGACTACTAAATTTTTCAACAGTTGCTAATTTTTTATTCCTTACTAATTTTTGATTAGTTTTATTTTTAGTACTAGATATATGTAAAATATACTATTTTTTTACTCTCTACAATTTTTTTTTATTAACTATTCACATTTTGCCCATTTCGAATTTTTTCATTCGTTATTAATTTTTGTTTAATTTGAAATTTTTTATTCCTTCTTTTGTTCTCGTTACTGTTACGATTTTTTTATTCCCTATTCATTTTTTTAATGGCAACTCACTCTACACAATTTCATTATTTTTTTTTTCTTTACTAATTTTTTATTTCAATAGTAGCATTTCAATATTAAATGACTCCGCGAATAATTTTATTTCTGTGCTAGTTTCTTATTCATTATAAATTTTCACATACTTTTTATTTACCACAAGTTTTTTTTTTACTAATTACGCATTTCTAATATTTTCGTTATTCACCAATTTTCACCCCGTACTATTTTTTATATTCATGGCTAGATTTTTACTCATCACTAAATTTTCCATTCACTACTAATTTTTCACTAATTTCCATTTTAATCCTTCGTGACAAATTTTTTAATTCCTTAGTAATTGTTTCATTGACTACATATTTTTTCATTCCAGTTGTTGAATTCACTCATTACTCATTTATTCGCTACAAAATTTTTGTCACTTACTACTTTTTTCATTTACTACTAATTTTTATTTATTAATATTTTTTAATTTATTACCAATCATTCATCTACCATTTCAGTGCCGATGCTGGGGGGAAACTGCGATTACAACAATTCTATTTGTAATTACTTTCCCGTTGGAGAAATGTTTTATATAATTTTTTTATTTATAATTTTTTAACTAAGGACTATTCTTTCAGCCCCTTATTCATTATACACTTTTTCTTCACCACAAATTATTTATTTATTACTCTTTTTTAATCATTTATATTTTTTTCATTAGTGACTAAACTTTCACTCATTATTAATCAATTCATTCACTATTAATTTTTATTCATTACCTACTTTCCACTAATTTCTATTTTTTTTTTATTCAGTAATAGTTTTTACTCAATCCGAATGTTCATTCGCTGTTCTTCAAATTTTCACCCGATACTGATTTTCCAATACTGAATGATTTTTTAAATAAATTAATTTAGTTGTAATTCGTTACTAATTTCTCACTCACTCATTTAATTTAATACTTTTTCATTTACTTACATACTTTTTCTGTTATAATTTTAGTGCCGATGTTTAGGCGAAACTCCGACGACAACCATTGTTTGTATTTTATATTTACTTATATATGTATGTACATATAGCTATTAAAACAAGAAAAATCGTTGCTTTCTCAATTATTTCCTAAATAAAAATCTGACCTCGAGCTCAATAAATTACACTGGTATCCAAACATTTAAGTTCAAAAAAAAAATATAATAAGTGCCATTTAATTTTTGGCACCCTCGACATGCAGATATTTAGTATCAGTATTTGTATCATAAAAAATTACCTGTACGATCTTTCATAATGGTTTGTGCATATGCATTGAGTATAATTGACATTTCATCAAATTTCAAACGATTATCCAAATTGTTGTAACTAAAAATGGTTAAGTTCGGATTCGATGCAGTCATTTGTGAGATGCGTTTATATTGTCGCACATGCGTTATGGCAGCTGACCATTTCTGCGATTCAATAAGTTCCTGCAATGCTACTTCGAATTCTTCGCTAGTCATTGGTATACCTGGCGAAGGGGTGGGTGTGTGTTCACCTTCGGTGGACGTCGATGCTGCCTCGAAGCATTCGAGCTCAGCTTCACTGATGCTGCGTACCAAGGCGTCGCGCACCAGTGCATATAAATCGGATATGTCGTGCATCTGGAATGTGATGTGTATACAGGGTGTTAAAAGACGTATGTAGTCCGTATGTGCATTAGGGTGCATCACTCTCCATTAAAAGCAAATCGGCACTGTTTATTCATCGGAATTATAGAATTCACTATATTTTGATACATCTACCATACCAAAATATTTCGAAAATATATTAAGATTTACGTGAGCTAAGCCAATTTCAAATTACTTAAAAAAAATTGCGTTTTTTATAAATAAAAAGTTTCTCAAAATATTAATTCAAAAAAATTACCTCACATTATAAACCAGTTTAAATTGAAAGGGTCTACATTAAAATATCTAAATATGTTTAGAAAGAAATAATAAGATTTTTGATGTTGTTTTTGGTTTGATAAAAACTGCAATAACTCAGCCAAAACTCGAATTTTCAAATTTTTTCGCAAATCTCATTGTTATGATTAAGTTTCTAAACATTTTTATCCAGACTTTTTAAACTACAGCCTTTTTAAACTCAGACTGTTTTATCAACTCAGGTGTTATTTTCAAAAAATTATAAAAACAACTATTTTTATTTAAAAAGGAATTTAAGGAGGAATTTTCAAATCGGTTCAGCTCACATAATTCTCTATATTTTTCCGAGGCACCCTAATGTGCATAATACCAAATTCTAGTATCATAATAATTAACTTACATTTTCGTTGATTCTAAAATGATTTACAACATTCGAGGATATTTTGTGATTCGACTCAATGAGCAGCAATAATTGAAACATTAATTTATACAAAGCGCGACCCAGATCTAATACCACTTCGGAGGAGGCCGGATCGAAAGTCATATAACCAATATTGGTATTGGTCGCTAACTCCATACTAGAAGCAGCCACATCAGCTTCATTGAAAAGCGACAATTTGCATGAAGTTTTCACCGCATCGAGGCACTGTAAAATAAAAGAAGAGAAGATACATATGTTACAATTACAGTTACCTAATCTACACGACTTCCATTTACCTCCAGCACTTGATCCTTGCGGTCGAAGAAGGTCTCCAAGTGCTCCTGCACTTCCAGCACATTAAAACGCAACGTTTCAAATAATCGGGGCGTCGTGGTCTGTGTGTCGCTGCACCACACACGTGGCGGGTCAGCGCGTGAACTGAGTAAATCGGTGAACAGCGAAATGCGATTACCTAGCTGTGAACCAATGCCGGTAAAGAATTTCTTTGCTTCCTTCGATATGCTGATCGTCTTGAAGGTTAACTCCTTTATAAGCCTATACAATTGCATTAACAGCTCCGATGTATGCGCCGAGGGCTGATTAATCAACATAGACTGCAACTGTTTGCGCCAATTCTCCTCGGCTTCGTCACGTATGGGTGCGCCGAAACGTATAATGCCCGGTAGATGGGGCGATGCATTACATGGCGTTATATCACCTAAGTCGCCTGCGCTAGAACCGCTCGTATCGCTGCGCGAAACCGAATTGCGACGACGACGTTCGCGTAGACTAAGCGAGGTGGGTGGTCCAACATTATATGCCGACTTCATAAACCCCTGCCGATGATCTTCGTCAATTGGCGATTCTGATTCGCCGTCTTCATCTGATGAATCGTCGGCGGTCTGTCGACGTCGCTTACTCAATATTGGCGTCTTCTCACTGAAGCTATCCTCTAGCGCAGACGAATGACCACCCTTAATTGAGCTGCCGCCGCCGCCGCCAATGCCACTGCCACAGGTTAAGCGTTCTTCATCGCCTTCGAATAGTTGATGACGCCTTACGCCCCAATTGAAGTTATCGGTCGATTCACCTGCGATGCTGTCTTCGTATTCGAGGAAGTCAAAATCTTTAAATACGGTAAAGTCCGGCTGACCGTCGTCACGCCGTGAGCCGCTACTGAGATCACCCTGCGGACCGGAAGTCTCTTCGGTAGAGGATGCAGCGGACGATTGGCGTTCCATTAGGTCGGACGATTGGCTGAAAATCACCTGTACGGCGAAAAAACAAGGTGTTATGTGGATTTCGAAACAAATTCAAAAGCAAAATCAAATGCAAATGCATAGGTACGTGTGTTTTGTGTACTTTAGAAACATCCGCTGCACAGTTAAAGCAAAAAACAATGTATTTGACAAAATATGTTTAATATATAATAGCTAAATTAAATTAAAACAAAAATTAGAATGTAAAGAACGCTTACGCTTTGTCTGGTTGCAATGGATCCCGTTAAGATCGATGTGCTCAGCGACTGCTGTTTTGCAGTCGGCGCGGAAAGTGTAAGCAAAGAGTAAAATAATAGAAACGAAAACAGTAACACCAAAATCATATGCAAATTCAAATAAAATATTTCTGTCTATAGTCAAATAGTAATTTAATGCGCAAGAATTAAATGCACAAAGCAGTACAGCATTTTACTTTCGTATAACAAATAAATCGAAAAGCTATCACTTTTATACTAAAAAAATATATTATTTAGCAAATTCATACAATTTTACATAAATACTATCCAAAGAAATGGATTGAAGATATACATACGTACATACACCTAAATAACCAAGAACTAAATATCCATTAAGCCTGGGAGGAAGACATAACATGTTATCTTTAGACGCGGCTCTCATTATGTCTACGTTATTTTCACCACGTCTAATAGCTCGGAAGATGAACGAGATGGGAAAATTAAACCTCGAGCATACCAAATTTTCCCATAATCCATTGAGACATATAATGAGCCGACATAGTGGTGTATCACTCACGCTGAGATAATGCGACATATAGACATCTCCACAAATGAGTTGCTTTTGGAAGGGTAGCAGATTTATGTGAATCAATCTTTAAATACATCGGTGAACTCAAAGGCTCAACGCAATCTATAAATCAAAGAGCTTCAACGGTCCCAACAATGGATTTCACCCCTACACCGCCTACATTTAGAAAAATTTCCAAAGCTCTGTGTATATATATACAGCCCACGGATAAGTAATTTACAGAAGTTCTTCCACTTAAACCAGAATACCCGAGAGGAACGTGAAATTATACCTTAACATGAAATAGCTGTGAATAATTTCTTGGCAAACTTCTCTAGGAATTGACAAAAACAGCTGGAACTCTACCTTTGCAGCTCTAAACTGCACAACGAACTACCAGAACATTCACCACGCCAAAGGCAGTGCTCTCGTTTCTGCCCTCTAAGTAATCATGACAACAGTCATTGTAGTTATTATGTCCTATTCAGTACGAGACAACGGCGTTATATAATATATATTATATTATATGTGATATAGTTTTAGGCGCAGTAAGTCTGACAACTTTCAGGTTGAAAAGTTTTGTCACTGCATAAGTATAGGGGGGTTAATTGGGAATTTAACAAAAAAAAAAAAATTAAATTAATTTCCACATAAATGAATCTGGTGGAACGCAGATATAAAAAAATACGCACAAGTTTATTTTCTTGCCTCTTGTCCCATACACCATACATTTTTAATGTTCAAAACCAGTCGAACAACTCACATATACAAATTTAAATAAAAAAATTAAAATTACGAATTGTAAAGGGTTATGAATTATCATTTCAGAAGCAGTTCGAAAGATAGAGCTCTCGAAATCACTTCGAATTTATTTAATATATAAAAATATTATATTAAACTTATAGTGTCTTGTAGTGAAAATGAAAGGTCTCTTTTAAAAAGATTGTTTTTGTTAATTTGCGGTCGGTGAAATCGAAAACGAATTTCATTTCTATACAAGTTTCGAAGCATTAGCAAAATAGTTGTTTATGTGGGCCTTTCTGCAAGATATTGAACTTTTTCATCTATCCATTTTCTGCAAATTTTAAGGTATAAAACTCGCAAAGTAATTTTCCTATCGACACAAAAACTAGTGCATATATCGCACAGAGGGAGAAAATACAATGTAAATTAAAAATTGGTTACCCACTTACAGATTCACCTCTAGATCGTATCTTCTAGGCGTTCAATAATAAATAATTGCCTTATATGAAAAGCTAAAGCGATATCGAACATCCTCTTCATTATTTCCTCAATAAGATACCCATGTATGAAAAATAAAAATAATCGAAATTTGAAGGTAAGAAAATAAAGTAGGCTCTTTAGAAAATTAATTATATTTCACACCTACATACCATAGAATTTTGGGAAAAGTATAATTATTCGAAAAAGTGCAATTACAATTTTCTAAAACTTTGTGGTAACTCACAAACTAGCTCGGACTTTTCTAATATTTTCTGAAACAACACATGTACAGTAATAAAATAATCGACGAATTTGTAAACGTTAGGTCGATTTTTATTTATGGTCTACTAAAGTGTTCATGCCCCGCTCTAAGTTTCTTTCCAAAAAAGTAGAAAAACTTTGTAAAATATAAAGATGAGCGAAATGAAAGGTTAAGAAATATGCACAGTAAAATTTGACGAAAAAATGTTTTCGCGAGCAGTTTATCCCATTAACTCCCACTTAAAAATGTAATTTTGACCCTTACTTCAAGGACCCGCTAAAACAAAAATTGGGAAGTTACTATAGAGGGTTAAAGTGTTGTAGAAAAAAATTCGTTGAAAATTTCTCTGGGCATCTTCTCAGATAAATTCTCTATACAAATAACGTAAACGTCCGCAGAAAATTAAAAAAAAAGAAAACAAAAGCTACTTTAGAGGTTGTGAGTTTGATTTTGACCAGAAAGCGATCCCGCAATCGGTTCTATGGCAAAAGTAAGGACATATGAGAAACGCAAATAATCTAAGAATTTGCAAGATTTTGAACAAAGAGTTTTTGCTGGCAAATGGTTTGTTCGTCGAAAGTCCAGCAGAAATTACTCATGACTCAAATTATAAGAATGAAGGGAAAAATTCTCAAAAATAGAGAAATTTGAAAAATTTTGAAATATGATTCAAGTTGCAGTGATAGCTGACTTACGCGAATGCTTGCCATTATTAAATCGCTATTTTAAAATAGAAAACAAAGGCAAACTAACCGTAAATCTCGCCCAGAAAATTTCGAATTTATGGTATACTAATATGAGGACACCTTCTATGTTTCCAAGCTCTGAATCTCCAATACCAACTGTGGGAACTATACCTCAAGCCAACGACTCTTCTGCACTCCGATCGTTCATACATTTAGTTGTTTTACGTGGAGTTTGATTAAACATTGGGTTAACTACTCTTTATGACTAAAATAATAATCATGCTTTAAATTTAAAAAAAAAAAATTGTCAATTAATATTCGGGTTGTAAAAAATTAAATAATGTGTTTTTCGCGATTGCGAATTTTCGCTGGAAACCTCTCTTCTATAGAACTGTCACTTTATGCGATCAGTTGTTGCATGATGGATAATTTTTTGTCCTGTACGAACGCATTTTGAATAAAAATTGTGATGATTCATACAAAAAAGAGGTTTGCTCGACGAACAGAACTAAATTCTGGCAAAGTGTCCAATTAGAAGCTGTCCTGTGTTGTCAAAGCAAATTGAAAATTTATGAAACACATTGGCATTTTTATATTGATAGAAATATAATTATTGAAACAAGAATGGTTCGTAAGGAAGAAATATTAATTTTCATAAGTTTTTTTGTTTCTTTACGTATTTATTTTTTAGTGTTCGTAAGTAAACAAAATTTGTCATTTACCTTGTATTTGACAGAACTATTAGCTTTTACCCAAAAACCATTCGCTTAATTTTGGGCATTTCTCTATTTCTCCGAGAGCCATTTCGATTTTTAACAGTTTTACCAGTTTTCGCCACAATACTTGGTGAATAAATCTATTGAGAACGAAACCTCCATTTACCAACACACAGCTCTTCAAAGGAAATTATCGCAAATGATATCTGTGCACAAAGGCAGGCGAAGGGAATGAGAGTGGTGTGTACGTTCCCAAGATAGTCGGTTCTACGATATCGGAACGACCCGGATTTATATGCGGACAAGGACTGTCACTTCAGCAGCATTTCCCAAAATTTTATGAGAAATATTTTATGGCATTACAGCAATAATAACAACAACAACAGTGCGGTATAAGTCAACCCGGTGTAAACGTAAAGGTTTAAATTATTTTAGAAATTAACTGAAATAGTAACCAAAAATTTCAACACTTCGAAAACTGTTCTTTGGGAAATACCAAACTCAGATTTGTAATCACCGCCATGAAATTACGTAAAACTATCTTATTTTTTCCAACGCGCTTTACTTGTGCTAAATATATTATTTAAGCATTTGACTTGCTAAATCCTATAAAATACTAACGTTTACTACAAATACGAACAAAATCAAATGGAACGACACAAATTAAATCAAACAAAAAGAACAAAATACGTTTTAATGTAGTATAACAAAAAGCTAAGCGAACTAAAGCGACAAGAAGTTTGTGTAAAGTAATTTAAAATTTATAAAATGGTTTATACTCCTACCTTTGAGCAAATAGAGTTAATGAAATCATCCTGAAACACAATTTTGACATGGAGCAATAATTGTTTGTATATCACGAAACGAATTTAACATGGAAATAAAATAAGAAATGGTAAGCGGGTTTCGTAGGTTAATAATGATGATTTAAATATTATATAATCGTGATGTGAAAGGGAATAAGGAAGCCAAGAGATTGTTTTAATGTATGATTGAACAAAGAATAGACTAGCATGCAAGTCAACGAAAATTAAAATAAAATTCGAAATATTTCAAATAAAGGAGCTGTCCAAAAACAATTGGAAGCACCGAATGTACATACATACATACTTAATACTATATATTTGCTAATGAATACATCTCCCTGCTGACTGAAATTATACTAAGTAGCAATTGCATGATAGGTCATTGCATAATAAGCTAACACAAGCTTTCATCGCATCATATTTTGACCTATTGAAGAAGTCTACAAACATATACATAGTTCATACATACCGATGGTGATTTTGGTAATCCTACGCGCTGGCCGCAAGTAGTCAACAAATTGACCAGACACTCGCGTACCCTTCCTTGCGACATCCATGGCCGCTTCCAACCGCTGAGTGAAGCCGAGTCGGCTGGCGATAGGCTTGCGCTGCGACGTGGTGAATTCGGTGTACCCACGGTACTGTTATTTTGCTGTAAGTGACCGCCGGTGGATGTTGTGTTATAATTGTTCGATCCTGCAGCAGAGATACCACCAGCATTCCGTGATTGTGCGCCTACTGCGGTAGAACCGCTGCCACCAGCATTATTTAAAACGGTGGCACTACTCGCTGTAGTAACGGTGGTGCTTGTTGAAGCATTCGAAGAATTTGTGCCGCCAATTATGGTGGGATTATCATCGGTCTTTAACAGAATACGGCGGCCAATTAGCGGTGTCTGTGAGACATCGAATGTGAACTCCATCGTGCGACCAGCAAGTTCCTTTTTACAGAACATATCCGAATCCGGATATGCGCCATAGAAAGAGAACGATAAACCGGCGCTACACCCATCACTTGGCGGCACCACTTGAAGTGACGAGCTGCGTGTAACAATCAATTTGAGTATCTTCAATGCGTCTTTCCAATTGATGGTCTGCAAAAAGTTATTTAACAAAAAATTCAATAGCACATATACAAATTTTGAATAACTATTTGATTTCATTCGCTTTTTCTTACATCCAAATATTTGCCGATTGCACGCAACAAATCGCTATTGATCGTTTGCGCTTGTGGCGCGGACAAGTCCACATAGTGCAGCATACAATGTATAACATTCAATACGGGCACTTGTATTTGTTGTGGTCCCTTTTCCAGCACCTCAATCAGAAAGGCTAACATGTGGAGACCCATATGCGCATATGTATCATGTAGATATTTCACTACACATTTTGTCCATTGGAATGATTCCTTACAAAATGTTTTGCGGCTATAGAGTGTCATCACAGTGCCGAGGTTTTCCAACTTGGCGCCAAGTTCCGATGAGACCTGAGCAATATTCTCTGCGCTTCGTATACAAATCTCATTGGCATCCTCGTAGTGTAGCAGCATGTATGGTAGCAGAGAGATGACATTCATTGGGAATGCACAGCTTTGTGTGGGATCACAAACAGGCAAATTGAGCATCGGTGCGAATTGCGAAAGCAGTGTAATGGTGGGTTCATATGTTGAAGTGTGGGTGCAGCCCTGTAAGGGAAGAATAAAATTGTTACTAATAAAGAAATTAATATTAGGCTAATTACAGAGTGTACACTTTTAAGATATTAATTTTATCAATTTCGTTGCTGTTTATTATTGCAGCTGTAACTCTTAATTCTATAAAGACTGTTTACCTATTTATGAGGAAAATAAATCGTTTTTATACCCGAGCGCGCTAGTTTCTAGGGTATTACAACTTTGTTCATATGTTGTTTATTTGCCCATCCATACATCGGATACATCAAGTAGATATTGAGATATCTAAACGAAATTCGGTACACATATTGCCCTTGATCCAAGGTAAGTAAGTATTGCAAATGAGCGAAATCGGATAACCACGGTCACATAACGGTGTTTTGCGAAAAATGCGAAAATTCAGTAACTCTAAACTTGACCGGCTTAGACGAGTATGTAGCAAGTACTCGGTGTGTCCCGGTTTCGAATATGGGCCAATCAATTTGTACCAAGGGTGTACCCTCAAGACGCACACCACAAATTCTAGGAGAAGTTCGGTCAAGCATCGAGCTCCAAATTATTACCATTATTTAAGTTCCTTTACCACAATTTGATGGGCAAGGGTGCGATGAAAAAAGGAACAAGATATTTAAATTTTTTTTTTCAATCGTCAGGTCACCGATTGCTTTAGAGTTAAAAGGTATATATCCGAAACTAAAAACACACACTCTACAAAATTTAGTACACGTTTTACATGTCAAGCTAATAAGTATAATTTCGAAAACAAAACAACAGTTTTCCACACTTGCTGCATCTATTCGATAATTACCTTCAATAAAAGCGCATGCACTCCCGGATAACCAGCCCATTTAAGTTGTTGTTGCAGCTTCTCAACTTTATCACGAGCATCCGGACGATCAAGGGGCAAACGATGGAGTACTCGCGTTAGTAAACGCACTGCTAAAAGGAATTCGTGCTCATAATCGCTCTCCAACAATGAGACAGACAACCAGAAAAGTTGAGCCAGTATTGTCATTTTATCATCCTGTGTGTGTGTGTCAGGGAAAATGTGAAAATTAAAATACCAGATTATTGAATATTCAAAGTTAAAGTCTAAATAACCTGTGTGGCGCTATCACCCAACATTTTCAAACTTTGAGCGCTGCGTGAACGTGAAAGCGCCGATCCACCAAACTTGGCTGCATTTCTGTCAATTTCAGACATGCCAGACATGCCAGACATGCCCGATGCGCGATTACGCAATTCAACTGCAAGTAAACAGATATTTTATAAAGACATTACAAAACATACCGTAAATAATTGTTTAGCCACCTTGTTTATCGCATGGCGAGTTAGTGCTTTTCCGAGCGCAGTACGTCACCGAATAGCTGGTGCTGCGTGCGTGGCTGGGAACGGAGAAATTCGGCGACTGTGGTGCTATACCGCCAGATGGCGACTTCTTGCCTGGCAAAATGGAGTTTGGTCCGCCATCTTTGTTGTTCAAATTCGGTGTACTCTTGAAGATATCCTTCATTACATCCAGTGGTCGAAAATCGGAGTCTAAGCTATCAACAGCCGCCTCCAGTGTTAGTAACAGCTCAGTTACATAGCCTTGCATATCTTCACCCTGCTCGGCAACGGTCTCCACCAACCGAGATAATATATCGGAGAGCATACGCGAATTAATAGGCACGTTGAGAGCGCGGAATATTTGCAGACAACGGCCAGCATAGTGACGAGACGAACACGATAAGCCCAATTGTAGCGCAGTTTGCGCCCAACGCTCAGCAATGCGTGCCTGTGGGTAACTATCGGCAAATACTTTCACCATGTGCTTAAGAAAACAGCTTAGCTGTTCAGCAGACTTTACCATCCACACTGAAAATAAAATGAAAAGTAAAAATAAAAGTAAAAAGTAAAAAGTAAAATATTTCAAAGTTTCCTTTAAACTTTTAAACTTTCTAGAAATAAACATGCTAAGCTCACAACTCACCCTTAGCTGTGATATCTTCGTAGTTCCACAACGGTTGGCAGGTGTCTAGTGCGAGAAACTTTAGTAAACTTTTGATGACATGTGAGATTAGCATGGTAGGGCCCGGTTGTGGGGGCGCATTTTCATCGGTTATTATCAGTGGAACTTCAGAGTTTTCTGAGGTATTTGGATTTATTTGCAAATTGCCAACATTCAAGACAACTTGATGTTGCTGCGGTCCTGATTGCAGATTTTGCTGTTGTTGTGATTGGAGTGTTTGTTGTTGTTGTTGTTGTTGCTGGGGCTGCTGTTGGCCAATCACTTGAAGCTGCTGCGACTGAGATTGTAGCGTAACATTGATTGGCGGTGGTTGTTGCAAATTTGTGTGTTGCACTTGTTGTTGTTGAAGTTGTGATGCTGCGTAGTATGTTGCATTTACGTTTTGTAGATTTGCAGCCGACAATGGTACAGCTGAGCTAACATTATGGCCAATCGAATGCATCAGACTCGAATTGGAGATGGGCAAATTGCAGGGACTAACATTGTATAAATAGCTGTCGAATTCCTGATGCGATTCTAAAAAAAAGAGGCAGTAATTGTTAATTTTAAGATTATCTGATTACACACGTTCCAATTTAAAAGTTCTATGCACTACATTTTTGTAATGAATTTCTCTTTCAACAAAACATTTTTTAATTATCATTGTAGTTTTACAAACTTAAAAAGAGTGAATACAAATTAACAATTTTCGAAAAACTCAGAAATGTTTGTCATTTACTCTGTTCAGATTTACACAATGAATATATGAACGTAAAGGAGTTCTTATGTACCTTTAGAGCAGTACAGGAGGTTAGTTTTATTTGCTATGCCGGATGTTTGTGGCAATAACTGCAAAAGGACCTCGAAAAGCCTACTTTGAAAAAATAATTGAAACTCATTTTCATATACAGCGAATCAAAATTAGTCTAAAAACACGTTTTTAATGAAGTATTTTTTCGTGTAAACTGGTGTTGAATTTGCAAGTTGAACTTCATTTCAATTGAAGTTGTCATTTATTCGAAGTAAACAGATTAATCAAAGTGATATATAGACAGATTAATCTAGACCTTTTTTATTCGTGTTTTTGTTTTCAAAGATCGCGTGACTAGTGTCATACTGCCATTTTATTTTTATGTAAAGTTAGCCAGCAACAAAATTCCTCAGAATTTTACAGCATTCGCTCCCAAAAAAGTAAATGCAGACGTTACAAATTTTACGAATAGCAGATCTCATTTGTTGGCGCACATACCAAAACTAAAAATAAACTTGAAAAAGAACCTTTGTTTAAGTATTCTTTTACTCGCCTTATCCAATCTAAACTTGTATTTCTATCTTTTGTTTTATAAAAATAGGTCACGAAATAACATCTTTCATTTTTAATGCGTTCATCATTTTTTGGGGTTCGCTTTTCTTCTTAATAGAAGTAAAACAATGTCCAGCAACAATTTCCCCTCCAAAAGAACTGCCATTTTCTTCTCAATTTCCGCTCCTATGCAAGTTTTTTTTTTGAATACATGAACACCAAAAACGGATAGTTCGTAACAATTGTTACAAATTATCTATTGCGTGAGCAAACTAATAATTTGACAATTCATAATGAAAAGGTTCACCACCCAAATTATTCAGGGGTATTACGAAAATCCTAAAAGTCTTTTTCATGGCGAAAAAAATCTTCAGGGCGTTCCACTGTGCCTGGTGGGTCAATTGATCAACTGTGAATTATGACAACTTATACAATGGGCTCGTTTCTTTGTAACCTAGTTGCAAAAGACCACTAGGTAGGTTAACGAATTGCATGTAACGCAACAACACGAACTAGGAAAAATATGCGAGTTGAGCCAACTCGGTTAAATGATATCCGACCTGAGATGTAGTTTTGGGAAGTGAAAAAACTGCGCTATTGTGAATGAGCTCTAAGGAAATGCAGGGGAAATTTAGATTTAAGACGTAATTCGTTTTTATTTGCATAGTATTTGTAAATATCTATGTAACTTCGTAAACCTAAAAATTGCCAGCACAACTATTTTCCGTTCCTAATTAGCACTAAACGAATCGCAACTTACATGAAAGCGGCTAACAGGGTTCCTTTTCAACTAAAGGAAATTTTATCCGAGTTGGAGCGTTTTTTGCAGCTCGGTTACATTAAAACGGGGCCAATAGTGAAATACATTTTTGACATAAAAAATGTCCAAATCTTTGTCTATTCTGTCTACATTTGACTATCGAATTTTCTTCACTATGAATTGTAATTATATCATCGGGACTTATAAAATAGTAAAAATAATATGTTTTAATATATATAAATAACTAATGCATAAATTATATTAAAAAAAAACTCCAAACTATTTCTAACTTCTTTTTAACTATTATTTAAATGAATATGACTTGTGGAACACTGAATACACCCTCTATTTAACTTAAGTGCTCTCAAACTCGTATTGTATGTAGCCAAACAATTTTATTTTCAAGATGGACTTTTCTGTGTTGTAAAATATACACACGGCGTTTTCATTTTCATAAAAAATTTGACTGATATAGCCAAAATAGTTATATCAAAAAATATTTAAATTTGTGACTGGTGAGAAAAGTACAAAATCTGTAAATTTGTTTCGTTATTG
The DNA here is from genome assembly GCA_951828415.1 of Anomoia purmunda. NCBI lineage: Eukaryota > Metazoa > Arthropoda > Insecta > Diptera > Tephritidae > Anomoia > Anomoia purmunda. The sequence goes on along the minus strand of OX639996.1, from coordinate 23,654,406 downwards.
CTTTGAACCTTACTAATGTAGTTATTTATTATAAATTTTGCCATGGAGTATAAAAATAAAACCAGCAACTAACACAAAAAAAAAAATAGTGCAAACAATTGATATGAGCAAGTTAATAACAAATTCACAGAAATTAAATATTCTTCTTTTTTTAATTTTTGAAGTAAAACTTCTTTAGCGGCAGTGATTTTTTAAAAATATTTTTCAACAGATTACTGAAAATTTTTAAAGTTTTCTTTGTTTTCATGAAAGTTTTTAATATAATTGGGTAATACAGGTATGTATCGAATATTAAGACCGTCCTGCCGAAACCTCAAATTCATTAGCTGTGAATAAAATTTTAAGGACTACTGTCGGAGCAAAACTAAAATACGCTCCTCAAACTCACCTATAAATACATTGTCTATAACGGGCAAAGATGGCACCGATAGCCCCAAATCAAGTTTCGTTGTTTCGCTGTTCAATAAAATGCGAGCGACGATCAGATGATCATTATGCTCAGCCAAAACAATCTGGAAGAAATTTAATTTAAATTATTCATTTTTAAAACTGAACTGCATTCATCATACAATCATACAAAAGTACAAATATACACAGAGCAAGAAGCCTTGCCAATGTACTAAAAGCGCAACTCACCAATAAATTAATACAAAGCTGCTTGCAATGCTCACGCACAATTACGCGCGTATGGTCTAGACCCAAAAATAAAATGTGCAACATCAATGGTAAATGCAATGTCCAATCAATTCCCGGAATACCATCAACAACAACGTCTGTTAACAACATCACGGCAACGTTGCAACTAAAAGTGGGACATGAAAATGAATAAAAGAGAAACAATAGTAATATACGTATTGTTTATTAAAAATAAAATTAAATATTAAATTGAAGGTTCCCTTAGAACTGCCGTTCATAATGTAATGAATACTAACCGATGAAAACCGCTGATTGGCAGACTAACGTCTGGTAGGAATTCAGTGAGCGGCGCAAAATAGCCACCATACTCCGGCATAGGCAGTGGATGTGGCGCCAAAGGTGCATCGGCCGAACGCAACTCCACATTCTCCTCCTGACGTAACTGTTTCCGAGTGTGTGTGTGTGTGTGTGTGTGTGTGAATGTTAGATATGCGTATCAAATGAATTCATATACATAATAATAACAAATTAATTGAGATGTAGATATTTATGTGTGTAGTTCAGCATTTGTGAACGATATATTTACCTCAACATCATTAATTAAGATATCTTCAGGCCGAGGCAATATCGATGGCCCGGAGGCTGCACGTATTTTATCAGCTCCGCGAGGTGGACGATTATTTGTGGCTTGCGTAAAAGCCCGTATGCCGCTATCAGATTTGCATGTTCTGCGAAAAGAGAAGATTATTAAATGCTTGCATTTGTTAAATAACAATTTAATGATTATGTAATCTAGTAGTATAGCGCGTATCGTAACTATATGACTGGGGACTATTAACAACATTCGACACTTTACTCGTTTCCTTTTTAATTATAAAAATATATTTCATTCTACAACAAACAAAATAATATTGTGATTAAAAAGTGTGACATTTTGACGACAATTGTTTGCATTTTACTATTTTTTATAAGAAACAAATAAAATGTCAAAGCTTGTCAATAAGTCGCTGTCTTATAGTTATGATACGCACTATATATTCAGCTGATTATCCAAGAAGTATGTTTAACTATTCTATATATAACATTTACAATAGGCTTATGCAACTAAGAAACATTTTTAGGGCACTATCTTGTATATAATATCGGAATCTAATTTTCAATCCCGTCATTTGTATATTTCGGAATATAAAATTATTTCATCATGGGTGGGTAAGGAAGCGACCTTGGTCACTCTTTCGGAAAATGTAGACTCCACGAAGAGTCCTCCGTCAATGGAATGAGACTAACCGACTTTGCCAGGACCGGAAATATGGTAGCTTGTAGCACCAGGTTTAAGCATAGGAAAATTCCTCAAGCCACGTGGATGTCTCCGGATCGAAAAACGAAAAAACCATACACTCCGAAGAGTACAAATCGACTCGGATCATATTCCTATCACACCCAAGATGTACAGTAAAGAACATGAGTTTAAATGCACAATATGCGCCAACTACCGCGACATCAGGATTCTAAATATTTCATACAAGGTTAGCGAAATGGTTGAACCTTATAAGTGTGGCCTTAGGTCAGACATACTCGACTATTGAAAATACCCGAGAGAAGAAACTCGCCACTCGCCATCTCTTTTTCGATTTCCATTCAGCTTTCAACAGCTGCCTATATGGCGCGATGTCTGGTATCGCTGCAAAATTAACACGGCTATGAAAAATGACGTTGCTCAACAAACCCACCTTCGTCAGAAAATGGAGGAACCTCTCCCAGCCGTTTGATACCAAACGAGGATTCCTGCCTTGGCTCCCACGTCACTATTGACAGTTAAATACATTTTGAAAAAGTAGACGACTTTAATCTCTAGGAACCAGCACTAACACCAACAGTAATGCTAGCCTCCAAACGGAGAATCTCTCTGACCAACAAATGCTACTTTGGCGTGCGTAAGCGATTGAGCAGTAAAGCTCTCTCTCTCTCGACGAACGAAAACCATGCACTATTAGTGAATAAATGTGATAGCGTGAATCTACCCATCTATGCTTTAGAACCACTTCTGTATCAAAAAGTAAATTTTGAAAAAATGTTGCCTACCGTTTTTCGCGGTCAGGGCTCGAATATCCTCTTGCTTAGTAATTATTTCTCTATATTCTAGGCTTTCCTAAAAACCCTCTTTCATTTCACAACATTATTGCAATATTTTATTCAACTTATTAATATTTGTATTAAACTTAAAAAAATTGGCAACCTTCCTCAAAAATATTTTCATATAAACCACATTTTTAAACACGCAGCATCTCCTTAAAGCATATTTTCGAAATTAATCTTTCTTAATCTCTTTAATTGCTTGCACTTATGTTGGTTAAACTGGCTTTAAAATATTATGGGTTTTTAATGAAAGATTACGATTTATGGGTATTGGAAGTAAAAATACAAAAGTCACCAATTAATTGTGCCAAAAGTCTGTTGATATTTGTCGTAGCTTGATTGTTTAAAGCCAAAATGGTTGATACACATATAAAAATAAATATTCCTTACCCTGTCTTTATGGGATCTTCGCCACTGTGTCGCTTTGTATGAATTGTTCCTTTCTCTACGATTAAATCCTGTATGCGTGAGTCGTTGATGCCTCCAACAGCTTGACCTGCAAATATGTATGTACATAGTTGTACATTTAGAATAAATGAAATAAATATTTTTGAAACTTAACAACATTTTTATTCAGCCAAATATCGTAAATATCGCAAGAACATCTTTCAAGAAACACTACCAAAATTTGAGAGGAAGTGGATATTTTTAATGTCTCTCATACTGAAAGCCTGAGATCGATAGTTCGACATATTTTTATCTTTAGAGAATGATCAGTACTTAATTTGCTGAAAATTGATGTTCCGATAAACGTTATTTTCGATCAATACAATAATCATATTTAATTAATGTCCAATCTAAGAATTATTGGGGAAATTCTTACAGGATACTGAAGGTTGAAATATCACCTGAATAAACTGGCAAACTATTCCGCAGAATACTATAGATTCTTCATAAACACAAAGGGTACTGAGATCTATTTCTTATAACGGATGACAGTACGAAATCCTGAGCTTCACGCTCAATAGTCCTGTTAAAATTTATCTTGGATGAAAGGGAGCACAATAAAATAATAATAGCATCAAATAAGAGACTTTGTGAATTGCCCGAATATTGCTGAAATATTTTAGAATATTATGAAAAAAAAGTAAATAAGAAAATCCTGGATTTATATATTTAAAATACAACGCTTCTCTCGACAGTAGCCTAAAACTTCACATTTGTTGTCAATAACAAAAAAAAACAGAAAAAAACAAAATTGTGCGCGCCAATCGAAAGCTTATAAAAAATCTATAAGGATCATGTCGTGAACATTTTTGCCATGGTTCAATAATAAAAGGTTTTATAAATAGGCAGCTTTCTCGCTCCATAAGCTGTATACTAAATACGTGTACTATTTGAAAAAAAAAAACTATATATGTACTTATATAAAAATCCATTAGATGACTCGGTAGTTTAGTTCAAATCTCAAAAGCTTTGTGCAGTTAAAACCAATTTCTAGATAAAGATGATCCTTAAGTTAGTTACAGCTATTGTTGGCAGATATTACATTCAAAATTTTGCAAAAAAAAAAAACATTGCTAACAACTTAAGAGTCGAATCATCCTTACTGTGACTATGGGGCATTATTTGTAAGTTCATTGAAGTTACATTATTAGTAGAAATCGGAAATAACCCTGCCCACTTTTAAAATGTCTCAAAAAAAAAAACTGTTATTATTTAAGAAAAAATTTCAGCTCTCGCTCGATGGGAAACGATTGTTTTCATATAATTTAGGTTACTGTTGGGGACGTACACTTATCGCTGGCAGAGCAAAAATCAAGTTTCTCCAACTTTGATGCTGTAAAAAATAAGTCTATATGCAATATCTGTGAAATAATATAACTAACACTATGAAAGCTTTAAGAGTGCGGAAGAAAATAGCCAAGAAAAATGTGAGGGACGAAAAAAAAATTAAGGTTTCGTACGAAGTGAAATAGTCCCAAAAGATGTCAACCATTTGTTCATTTGGATAGGGAAGGATTTCGATAAATTGTTGAACCAATTTATAATGCGCCTTCGATCAAAAATTCATTAAAATAAAATAACACCTAACAATATTTAAAATGGTTTATATTAATGTATAAATAAAACACTTATTTTCCGCATATCATATTCTAAATGCAGACTTTTTCTTCAGTGTGTCATAAATATTCGCACCACTCCATTATTAAGACATGTTTGCCATGTAAAAAAATTCCTAATGCTTTTCTTCCACTTTTGTACATCCACTTATGTTTTTCCCTCTTTCAATAACCCACAAATGAGACCACTTAAAAGTAAAAATCACTGCCAATGTGTCTTTGTCTAAGATACTTTTTTTGCTGTTAATAAATAACCCACAACTTGAAACGCAAAGAGATCGTACAAAGATTTAGATTTAGCAACCGATTTTGCTTGAAAATTTTGTATTTGTGTCGTTGGGAAACACAATGAAAATAAGTCTGGAGGGTTATTTTCGATCTTTAATTATTAGCTAAAAAAAATATTCTGTAATTTTGTATATGGAAACGTAGTAAGTACCGAAGTCAAAGTGGCGAGTATCAACTAGTTTTATAACAATAATATTCAAGCTATAACAAAACCCATGAAAATTAATGTTTCAAACTTTATACAAACCTTATTCGAACTCAATAACTTTTCAACAAAGTTTTTCAGTTTTTTAGAAGAATGAATGTATGCCGTTATTTATTTATAACTTTTTTAAATTTTGGCCTTGGCAACTTTTTTCTAATATCGCGTATACAAGTACATATTTTTTGTGTGGTAGAAAATACAGAATTTTGTCGGCATATAAAATTATTACAAATGTTTTATGAAAAAAAATTTAAAAAAAAAAAATATAAATGTATGTATGTACATATAAAATCAGCTGTTGTTTTTAGTCAATTCAAAAATTGAGAAAAGTTTCTAAACATTTTTCCAAAAATTTTTCAAATTTTGATGATCATTTTTTTTTTTAGTTTTTATAAATTTTGTATAAAGGTTGAAACATTAATTAAATAGATTTTTGTTATAGTATGTTTGTATGTATTTGTATATAAAATTAAATAAAATTATAATAAAACCCTTGCTAATATTGCAAAACAGTTCACCACCATTCGACCGGTTTTACTCGCCACTGTAGTTGCGATATGTACATATGTATGTACAAATATAATGTATGCAAAATATAACCATAACCTCTCATAATATACTATGTATGTACATACTACCCACAAAATGTGAACCATTTGTGTACTTACCATCAGCAGAGTGACTGGAAGCTTTCCGCATGCTTGTTAAGCGATAAAATGGTGGTGTCTCTGTGCGTTCAATTAAGCAATTAAGAGTCTCTACAGTTTGCAATTCGACCATCAATTCATCCAGCAGACGGTCGGGGCAGGTGCGAGCGAGATACAAAGCGACACGTTTCGCCTATTTATGAATATAAATGCAAACACACATACATACATACATAGAAAAATATACGGAAAAAAAAGAAATTTTATAAAGTAAGCGTAGTACAAATTTGCATACAATGGTTTTAATGTTTTTTTTTTTTTTCAATTTGTAGAAAATCAAGGTAATACAATTTTTTTGTTTGGTTTTCACACTTACGTAAGGCAAAAGTTCGTTGGGCGCCATGCCACTCATGATTACCAAGTACCGTAAAATGACCTTGAGATTATTTGGCCAAAACTGGCAGAGTGTGCCCCAGAGTTCTTCAACGTCACGTGGATGAGTATCAGAAAACTGCAAAAATTCAATAATCAAACTCGATGAGGTGCAGTTCAATTAAACCAAACCAATTAATTTAAATAAGAGTTTGTAGGTTGTATAGAGCATCGAAAAAATTTCTGTGGTTATACAAAATAGTAGCATAAGTCGAAAGTTGAGATTATTATTGGTCGTTTTTTATGAAACTAACCTACATACATATTTACACACATACTTACATATATACTCGTTATGCCATTTTTTGTGTTTGAATATATGACATGCTCATAACTATAGCACTAGCAGTTTAAACAAGGTTTTAAAATTTTTATTTAGTTTCGGGTATGGAGTTAATAGTCCATTCCATTTTAGTCATTAAAAGTGCCTACAAATTACCGTTGATTTTTGTCAAATTTTTGTCTCTGACACTTTTCCGCAAACTCGTCCATTATATGAAAAAACCACGCAACACCTTCAGTGAAATCAAATTTTAAAAATCAACGCTAGCTTTTTGAAACTTTCATTATATTTTATTAAAATTAAATGAATTGTTATACTAAAAATTGGAATCAAAAATTGTTTAATTTTTTGCCCGCTATTTGAGCAAAGTTGGAAATTTGGATTTAATCCGTGCTTATTATGTATAGATATGTATGTATGTTTAAAAAAAAATGACCAAAAGTTAAAGTAAAAAAATTAAAATTGTCGGGTACAATAACGTGCAAGGTGGAATGCTAAAAATTACTGTTGATGTTTGAACATTTTTTTGCATTTTTTCCACGCCATTCCAGTCAAGATCGATTTTTTTTTATATGAAAGAAATTGTAGGAGAGCGGAAACCAAAATAAAAAACCATCACAAATCAACTCAAATTTAACTAAATTTGTATAAGAAATCCATACAAAATATTTAACACGAAAAATATTACGAATATTGTAAAAACATAAGGGTGTTAAGAATAAAGTTACCTAGTGTTTGTTTTTATTATTTTTTTCAGATAGAATAAATGATGAATTTCCCTCCTTCCTAGTTAAATTTGTTTCCAAAGAGCGAAAATGGAATTGACATTGACGTCAAAATTTGACAAGGGATGACGGAAATTCGTTAAAAAAAAAACTAATTTCTTGGCATATGTTAGATTTACTATTCTAAACCCGCTCTACTAAGCTTGATATTTTCAGTTATTGAATAGAAGGAAAACCAATTTTTATACTGATACTCTTATGCTCGCAAATTGCTGTCAAAAAATATATATAATTGCTAATAGTACAAAATCTTAAAACTCCGATCAATGTTCTATATATGAAGGCGATAAGTAATATAAGTAATAGTAATATAAGTAGTAATTTATAAAGTGTCCCTCATTTTAAGTATGCCGCGTCAGATATTTGTAAACATATTGACTTTAAAACGTGAACTCGTATATTTCAAAGAAATTGATTGACATATTTTATGTGTATTTAAAAAAAATTCTAAAAAATCCTTCAGCGGCTATGGCAGCTTCAATCCTCCGTCCATATGCGTCAAGTGTATAATGAGGATAATTACTGGTTTCTCGATCATCAAAAATATTTACAAAAACCATTTTTTTTTTTTGGTATATTACTGGTTTATCCGACAGAGTAAACATTGCCATTATTTCTGTGTCAATAAGAAATAACAATTAAAATCGAGTTAGTATAAAAAAGGTTAAACAAGAAAAAGGAGGATGGTGGTCTGTATCTTTACGTTGAAAGCTATATTTTGAATTAATCTATTTTGAATTAATCTATTTTGAATTAATCTTAATTGTCCAGCTTTAATATGTAAAACAACTTAACGTGATTTTTAATTCATATTTTAAGTCAAGAATTTTGCACTTGATACTCGGCTTTTGAAAGTATTTAAAAACAAGTTTAGTTGTTATTCCTTATTTCCACAGATTTATGGAACGCAATGTTATTCATTAGTCAGCCTGGACATTCATTCAAGATTTCCAGGGATAAAGAGCTGTCAGTGTCGAAATATTATATGATTTAAAAAAAAAACTACCGATGATAGCTTTTAAACGGTAACCTCGCGTCATTGCTTGCATGAAACTAAATTCTGATCTACCATTTCTATATATTAATTCAGTCTGGCTGCCTATTCCGGATTTTTATTGAACGGATTTTCGTCGATAAGTATAATAACTTTCTGAGAATGATTATTATCTAGCACTCAATTGTCCGGCACATTCGGTTCAGCGCTCAGTATTCATTTTTGTATATAAACTATATATTCAGTAAAAATGAGTGAAAATTAAATAAAGCCATATTCTACATTGTCAAAACTTGTCAATACTTTGCAATATAAATTTATATACCTGTAGTATATTACTAAAATCAAATAACCAATAAAATTTGTATACCTTTAGCCACAATTTGTTTTTGTTTTAGCTTACCTTTGCTGTGATATAAAACAGATTATTTAAAATCATTTCGGTGGCTTCAGTTGATCCAGTTCCTTCTCTACGTCCACGAGTACCAGAGTCGGGAAAATACTGAAATAAAAAAAAAAAAAATAAATTCATAGTACGCTAGTGCTTTAAGTGCATTGAGTGATTGTTTAATTTTAAAAGTGATATTGAATGTCCATTAGTGTGTAAAATAATCGCAATAAGATTTACTCTCTAAGTGGTTGATAAACATTTGCATAGTAAATATATCTGCACCCTGAGCAAAGCTGAACATAACTCATTCCTTAATTCCTATTATTTCAATGAACTTTTTGCACTCACCATAATATATGATAGCGGTGTTGCCGGCGGCACACTTGTGGCAACCAGCTCCATATTGTGCAGCCATGGTAACAGACATTGTATTAACAGTGCACGCACATCCTCCCTAGCTGTCTGAAAGCGATGTGTTATCTCTGCGCGTAGGGAGAGATAGAAAGAGACGGGAGAAGAAAGTAAAATAGTTAAAGTGACGGAGCTAGTTGCAAAAAACCAAAAGACTAACAAAAGATTGGGTAAATTCATAAGCAATGCAGGTTTGGAATTTCTTCTTTTACTTACCAGAGAACATTGACATTGTCAGTTCGGGACGCAGCTGAGCCAATTGCTTGGAGAGAAAACGTTGCGAGCGGCAGTAAGCGCTGCTGAGTAAAGTATCCAAAGTGCCAACTTTGTTGTCATCTTCTGAAAAAAATTTACAAGCAAACACATAGCCTTTGGTTAGTAAATCAAATTAATCAAATTGGTGTTCAATATAACTAGAGAGAACATAAACCTAGTTTTGTAGACATTGACGTAAAGTTAAGATTTATCAAAAAAAAAGCGTAATTTTGAAATCTTTTTGCAAGCGCTAAGCGCTATAGTCCTTCCTTGCTCGCTGCACCGTTACGACTGTTTGCAGCAGTGGTTGAACGAGTTTGTTTAGCTTTGCGGAAAGCTTTACTGGAAAATAAATATATGCTCGTAGAAAATTGGAATATTGAGTGTGGCTCTCAGGTATAATAAAGTCCTTAAGCAGAAATGTTATCGTAATTTCTTTTGAATAGCAACATTAACTTTACCTTTCCGGCATAATATTCTCTGATTTAATGAAACTAATACTTACTTAATTTAATAAAAAGAAAATCTACTACATTAAAAAATAATGAAACTCTACAGTATCTACAGTGGCCCCTATACAAAAATAATCGGAGGCATAGTCATCGAGTCATCTTCCGGCAGAAAGTTGATAAGAAGAGAGTTGGACTAAAGATTGGATGTAAAAATGCAAGTCTTCCAAAATCCAGCTACCACTGCGTTTTTTGTTTCATTTTGTTTCACTTTTCCTTCATCTACCTAGGAAAATGGTCATTCCGCGAGGTTACCAGATTTATTCGACCTCCTATTGCCCTGGAGAACATTTAAGACCGAGGCGAAGAGGTTGCTCGTAGCCCAATCGAGGCTAGCGGCATATAGGCGAAACCATTTCCCAAAGCTTGGTTTTTGTCGGTGGGTAAGGATAGATAGACGCAGACGGTCGTCAAACGCCCAAAACCCGCTCGACTTCGAGCGGCGAATCAGTGGAGAAACTGAAACCCCCACGACCATATCTGTGGGGGTGGGGAAGTGAAGGCGGGACCGGCAAGGGCAACTACGTCGACCTAATATTAGTTTGCTCAACTATTTTCCGTTTGTAAATATCACTAAACAAAGCGCATCTTTCATAAAATATTCGAACAGGGTTGCTTTTGCAACTAAAGCAAGTTTTTTCTGAGTGTGAGCGTTCTTTTGCAACTCGGGTACAAAGAAACGGGCCCATTATGCCGATATGAGAAAATTAAAAAAAGGTGCTTGAGAATTTTTTTGTTTCATTCAGGGTTGCTCTACTGATACTACCGGTTTAATGCGGATAAACTCCATTATACAAGTATGTAATATAAATTTGATAATACATAATATCACGTTTGCCTAATGTGATAACTGCATTTAAATTTTTAATATATATGTATCGGGTGTTTTTTTTACAGGTTTGTTTTTCGAATAGAGATAAAACTGGCATTTTGTGGTCAAATCTGGCAACTCTAATGTCATTTATGTTCAGTTTGGTTTGCCATTTCATCATGAACAGGTTGACAAAAGAACAACGCTTGCAAATCGTGCAAATTTATTTCGAAAATAATGGTTCTGTTCGCGAAGTTTACCGCGAGCTCCGCCAATTTTATGGTCGACATAATCGTCCATCAGAGCAATTAATTCGGTTAACCATGGATCGTTTTCGCACTACGTTTACTCTATGTGATAATACGCATCCGCAGAGACGTCGAACAGTGCTCACCGAAGAAACAATTGCCGCTGTAGAGCAAAGTGTTGAAGAGGACCCGAATGAATCGATTCGCCACCGTGCACAGCAATTGGAGCTTTGTCCATCAACTTTATGGAAGATTTTGCGCAAAGATCTTGGCTTGCGACCTTACAAGATCCAGCTTGTGCAAGAATTAAAGCCGCGAGACCATGCAATGCGTCGTGATTTTGGTGTATGGGCCGAAAATGAGATTGATCTCGATGCTGATTTTCATCGCAAAATTTTGTTCAGTGATGAGGCTCATTTTTGGTTGAATGGCTACGTCAACAAGCAAAATTGCCGCATTTGGAGTGAAGAGAATCCACATGAGACCCTTGAAACGCCATTACATCCACAAAAACTGACTGTTTGGTGTGCTCTATGGGCTGGTGGAGTCATTGGGCCATACTTCTTACGCAATAATGCTGGAGAGGCAGTTACCGTTAATGGAGACCGGTATAGAGCCATGATAACCGACTATTTTGTTCCCGAATTGGATGGCATGAATGTGGATGAGTTGTGGTTCCAACAAGACGGCGCTACATGCCACACAGCGCACGTCACAATCGATTTATTGAAGGAAACATTCGATGAGCGCATAATTTCGCGGAATGGACCTGTAAATTGGCCACCAATATCGTGTGATTTGACACCATTGGATTATTTTCTTTGGGGATATGTGAAGTCGCTCGTCTACGCCAACAAACCAGAAACGTTAGGGGAATTGGAAGCCAACATTCGTGGCGTTATTGCCGACATACGGCCCCATATGCTCGAAAAAGTGGTTGAAAATTGGACCTGTAGAATTGGCTTTATTCGAGCCAGCCGCGGCGGCCACATGCCCGAAATCATATTTAAACATTAATGGCATAAAATTATCCTTCCAATAAAGCCAAATTGATGGACCTTAAAACGATTTTCTTGTGTTTTATTTCAATTCGAAGTTCTATACCCCTAAAAAAACACCCGATACATAGCATAGAAAAAGCATTTCTCAGATTTTTGGCATTTATGATTTAAATGTCAATAATGATTTAGAATTCAATAATAATACAAAAAAATTCCCGCGGCTCATCAATCATGTATCTATATTTTTTTTAAGTCCTTGGCATTTCAATCGATGTTAAGCTAATCATTGAAAGGCAACGCTGGCGAGGAATATGACACACATAGAAAAATCAAATAAAAACAGAAAGGATATAAACATGCGCGAAAAAAAACTTGATTTTCTGCGGCAGATAAACGAATGATTGAATGAATGCGCGAGTAAATACTGACAAATTCAAATTCAAAATACGCATTTGCTTCCTAAAGTTCGACAGGTATAGCAAATGCATATCATCATCATAGCCATCATATACACACATACACACGAACAAAGCATGCAACAAGTTGGCGCCAACAACAAGAACTCGCTTTATTTGCATATGTATATGTACATATTTTATATACAAAACAATAACCACCTGATAACTAGAACACATTTTACATATCTACATTACTCGTATTGTTTTGTTGACACAGAGGTCAGATGGTGCGTTGACAGCATATACAATATATATGTATGTATATACAATATGTAAATATAAACACTATATATGCCGGTTTACTATTAATGAGTATTCTATCAATAACAACCGCTACGTTAAAAGAATATTAAGTTCAAGCCATTATCCTTGTTTTGGATGTTATGAATGAATTGCAATTGCGTGGGCATTGCGCAGGCGCATGGAGAGCAAGGCCAATTACAAACTAGAGCGATGGTAAAGCAAATCAAATTCATAAGCTTTTACGATATTTCCAGTGAGGTACCTATCAGATAAATCACCAAAAAAACAAAAATTTAAATTTATGTAAAAAGCGAAAGTTGTTTGTAAAATGACTTCAGTTGCGATTGATAGGGCGACTGGCGTGTAACGCGAAACAAATCCTCGAATATACGCGCTACGGTCACTTTACTAAACAAAGCGATTTAATCGATTATAAAAATTAGAAAAAATATAAAAAAGTTATAAGTATTTGGTATAAAAAATGTGATTGTGAAAAAAAAAATTGAAAATGTTACTTAAAGGAAGTGCCATAAACAGGAAACAATGCAAATTTTATTTAGAAACGAAGTGCGATAAAAAATGTGTTCGGTCGAAGTAAAAGTAAAAAACAAATATTGAATTTTAAATAAAAAGAAAATAGTACGCAAATAGCTCGTTAAGTTTCGCCTTTCGATATTGTTGTTGTTTAAATAGCCACAGTAATTCATTTAAGTCTGAATGAAAAGTAACCATTTCCAGTTTGGTTTTTTTCATTTAAAATTTAATTTTTTTTTAATTTTTTTTTATAAAAATCTTTGTGGCTCAATAAGAATTTTCGCTATAAATATGATGAGGATTCTTTTTTTTTAATTGTTGACATTTTTTCTTGCTTTATGTAATTTTAATAATTGAAAAATTAAATAAATAAAGCTAATTATATAAAAAAAAAACCATGTGAGGAAAAATTTCCAAACCATCGAAGAAATTAAAGAAAATTCGATACATTTAAAAAAAGCCATCTCTAACCTTTTAATTCGAAACTTTTCGGGTATTCAGTTTTTTAGCACATACATTTTAATATAATACAGCGCAAGTTTAAGTTAGCTACAAATACTAGTTGATTTCTGATAATTTCCTAAAAATCCTGGTTAAAAAGTTGAATGACAATTTTTTCAAATAGTTGAATTTTTATAAATTTTCGGGGAAGTTGGGAACTTTGACATACATGGTTTTTACTACAGACTTCACTACATTTTTATAAAAAAAACTATTAAAATTAAGACAAAAATGTCAACGCATTTTGTTACTATTTTCGCGACCACATCTTTATTTATTATTTAATCTGCATTTATTTCATTTCACGATAAATATTTTAGGAGCCATACAGATTTTAATAAAGTTATTTTTTTCACTTAAAAAAATTAACAGTTATTTCACTGGTTTAAATGTTTTCCCCATCAAATTTTTTTGAAAAAAAATTAAAATTACATTTCAGTAGAAATTCATATTCGGTAAATTTCAAATTATAAACTTAATTAAAACTAACTTAAGCGAAAAGTCGATACGGCGATTAAAAAAATTTCGTTATAGAAAAAAAGTTAAACTAAAAAAATAAAACTAAACATACAGCAAATTCAACAAATTGTATGGAAACATATTTAAACAAATAAAAAATTAACAAAGAATTGTAAAAATAAAATGTGCCTGCATCAAACGTAAATGCAGTCCTTTGTGGCATAACTTTCTGTGGGGTGTATATCATTAAAAACTCTAAAACTAACTTTAAAGCCGGCTAAATTTAAAATTAAACCGGTTTCGCAGAATTTTTGTACAACTCTAAATTCCACAATTTGAAGTTTTCTCCTAAAATAGCTTTAGAGTAGGAAATAAATTGAGAGTTATGCTAGAGAAAAATAATTTTTCAAAATTCCATATTAAACAAAAATAAATTCTTCTTTTCGTAATATTTTCGGTATGTATCGTTTAGCGAACGGCTTGTATTGATATTTTTTTTTAAATATTGAAATCTTCCGTGTTAAATTTGTTTCGCTCATATTTTATAAAATATAGCTTATTCAATAACAAAAAATCACCAGTATTTCGTAAAAGCATTTTCATAGCTCGTTCAATTTAGGTGCAATAAAATTAAATTTAAAGTTTCTACACATTTTCATTGATTTGAAATTTTTTTTTTTCTTTTGCTGACGGTCTTCCACATTTTCTTTCTTATAAAAGATGCGTAAATTTAACGCCAATTTTTTCAAGTTTGTCAAATTTCAGCATATTTTGTACAAAGTTAGAATTTTTAAATTGTATAATTTATGTTATGAAAAGTAAAGAAAACAAATTGGCTTCGAAAATATTATCAACAGCGTACAAACACTTGCCCATTTAACCCAACTGGGAAGAACCAGTCAAACTTAACAGCTTTATCGTCTTCCATCTTTTCCATATTAGCAGCTAATAATTAAAAATAATAATAATACCCACGAAATGTCCTTAGTTTACATCCGCATCCCATTAATATTGGTTTTGAAAACATCCCGAATTTTTTAATCATTTTAGTTTAAATTAACGACGCTGCTCGGCTTAAACAAGGTTCAAAACTTTCTGCATAAATATTTTTGAAGAGCATCAAATAGTCAGTCCTCATAACTTGGATGCTTGTCACATTTATGCTGTTCTGGCTTCATCGATACATCGATAAGTTTTAGGTACAAAGGAGGTTGGTTAGCTAAGCAGGAAATTTAACTAAATTCGATTTTTAAAACAGGTGGTAACCCAATTCACAATATACCAAAAACGTTCTACTCGCTGTGACGACCCTTTGGACATCCAATTTTAATATTTCATATAACTTGTGCAAAATTAAAATTAAATCAAATTGGAATTATCAAAGAGATAGCAACCCTGTTCGCTTTTGTTTTACCTTCTCGTCGAAATGAACACGTACATATAGGTAGGCGTTTTTTCACAATCGGAACAACTCCTTTTAATTTTAATTTTAATTTTTTAAGTCTTCAGAAAGTAATCTGATTTGTAAACGCCTTCACTGTTTAAAATCGAGATTAATTTTATTTATCTCCATATCAAATTCCAGTGTTCTGCCACAAAAAGTTCCAGAGATGGAGTATGAAAAATTCAATTTGCATTATTTCCATTCTTCAATATGAGTATAAGATTGATTTTATATTCATACATACATATCTCCATTCTAAGTTCGAAATAGTTTTCTGCCTATAACCAATTTTTTGAAGTTTTCAGTAGCTGTGCCAATTTTATTACATTAACAATTTTTGTTCGAACCGACAAGATTTCGGACCAGTACAACGTAAAATTCCCATACAACTTATTATTCTGAGATTTGTTTCAAATCACTTCTGTCTACTTAACACAATATGAAAAAATTCAGAAATTATTTATATTTCTGTCTTACGGTCGGAACACAATATGCGATGGTGAAATTGAACCATTTGTATAAGCACCACAAAACAACAGAGGTACTCAAACTCCAAGGCAAAGATTCTTGCAGTCTCGCTCGAAAGTAGCACGTAAACAACTGACAGATAGATTTACCAACAGAAATACGTATTGTACATATATTTTCACAATATCTCGAGTACGATTTTTTCTAAGTAAATACATATACCTTTTGAAATGAAGTATGTATAATTTCCATGCGAAGACAATTATCTTACAAACCTAAAATTTATTTTTAGCTGCATTGTTATAGATATATTTGAATACACGCGCCAATGCATGTATGTACATATATACCAATGTTGCATACTCATACGAACAATAATAATAATACCAATTTGGCACTTATATCATATCTTGATGTTTGACTGAGCTTCTGCTGCAATTTGTGGTGTGCGTCTTTTTATATGTATTGTACAACAAATTGAGGGGCCTACAGTTTTACGCCGACTCAGTACGGCAAATGAGTTTTTGCGAGAAATTTTTTCGTGCCAGAAATATACTCGCCTGCCGAGGGGCGACCAGAGCAACTTTATTTGATTTTTGATGTAACTTACCAGGACTCGAACACGAGACACACCAAATGAGGCGCGCACACGCTACACATTCGGTCACAGCGACCTTATTTTAATGCACAAATCGTCAAATCTATGCGGTGAAACACCAAACTAGTCAGAAAAAAATAATGATTTACAACTATAGTAGATTTGAATGGCTGATTTCAAACTAATCTTAAAAATACCAGACTTGTATCATTTACAGACGATTTATGTAGGCCTTATTTTATTTAACCTCGACATTTTGATTGAATCAACTATACAAATGTAATAACTTTTATTTTGCAATATAATTATGTACTTTAGGGTGGACCTTAAAAATCAAATGCATGATTGTTTTCGGTCCAGCTCCCTCTATCGGTAATATCACGGTCAAATATCACATATAAAGTTCGGTATCGATAAGTGACTGCTATGGCGTGTTCAGATTACCCACTTCAAAGACTACCCTAATGGTCATACATAAAATAAAGTGATTTAAAATATACTCCGTTTCTTTGGTTCATTTGTATTTTCTGTTATAAAATATATGTATGTATACGTAATTATACTTGAAGAGTAATTAAATAAAATTTAAATTTATATTTATTTCAATCACATATTGATACGTTCCAAAGGTCGCTTATTTTATCAATTTTTAATTCCATTTATAACCATTTTTTAAATTATTTTCATATCTTTAGCCGACTTTCGCTACAGATAGTAATTAGGACATTTTTCGTGACAAATGGTACCAGTACAATGAAAACAACCAATGCAAATTTATAAAAAGTTAACATGTTACCATATCGTGTCATATTCCCTCGTCAATATGAAAACCCATATCAGAGTACGTTTGTGTAGGAGCTACGATAAGAGCGAAGATAGCGGAATGGCCAGCGACTACGAGGCGACTAACAAAAGTTCGCTTAATTAAATTTTAAAAACATCGAAACTTTTGCAATTGTTTTGGAGACGATAAAACGCAAAATAGAAGGCCGGGCTTGACCTTGACATCCATGTCGACGGCAAGCCCTCCCAACGGTTGATAACCCAGTGATCCTAGGGGTAACCTTTGACAGCCTGCTCTCCTTTTCAGTGTAAACAACCGAAATCGTCGATAAAATACAGAACCGCAACAAAGTCCTCAAGTAGCTTGCCGACAGCACTTGGGTCAAAGACAAAAAGCGTTGTTGGTACCATTTAAGGCGATTGGTCGGCCGGTTCTAAACTATGCCGCATCTATATGGTCGACAGATACTAGTAGGACTCAGTGGACGAAACTGCAGACCTGCCAGAACGCCGTCAGAAGGCTAATAGTGTCCAACTTAAGGAGCATAATCTCATGCTCAGCAAACGCTTTCTCAGTGGATGTCACCGTCTGATCAGCCTAACAGGCATCTGACAGGCCTTAAACGATATTCACAGAAAGACAATCACCACCTGCATCGATTCTTATCCTGTGAATGCTGGCATAGGAGTCCAATCATCACCCATCGCAGACAAGGAGCTCTAGCTGACTCGTGAGTCTCGCACTAATGTGGTAGGCTTATCCAGAATCCACCCTGACATATCAAACAGTTGCCCGGTATTTGGCGATTCTCCGCACGACATTAATCACCTATTCAATGCTATCTAAAAGCTTCTCATCTAACACCCCTCGATCCTATCGAAACAGCACGTTTCTTGGGCATCCCCCTAGATGAATTTAACGACAACGGCCATGGTCATCAGATTTGATCTTTGCACGGTGTAGCTAGCCGCTACAGCAACAACACCATACCAAACGGTAAATTTTTTTTTAGAGAACGAGCCCCGAGGAAGACTACCAAAATCTTTCACTGTGGCTCTGGTGAAGTCCAAGGTGGACGGAACTCTACGATTGCTACATGAGTGCAATTTGCTCAATTTTGTGATTTTTGGTTATTTCCAAAAATTAAAAGAAATTTGAGCGAACTAGATAAGCTTAAAAAGTAAGAATTTGAAGACTGTTTTGAGAAGTGGAAGTGGCTTAAGAAATGCATTGAAATCAATGGCGAATATGTAGAAAATATTAAAAATACTAAGATTAAGGAGAAATAAGAAAGGATTCTGTTTTTTTTACTGGACAACCAAGCGTTCGTTTGTTAGTTCCCTTGTAGAACAAACTCTATGCTTTGATGCGATGTTATGTTAAAGCAGTGATAAAAGCGAAGACAGCTGAACTTAAGCATAGTACAATTTCTAATCAAATCTACGCTTTGATAAGCGTTTATGTTGAAGCTGCATAAATCTTAGTACTATTTTCGTTTGGAGGTGAAGCACATCCCCTAATTACAGTTGTTTGGTTGAAAACACTTAAAAATCACTTGCCGCACGCGCTATGAATAATTTTTGCGTTTTTGATATTATTTTTAGGTTATGTATTTTTATTCAGCATTCAGAAAATCTTTACCCTTTGTTCATATTTATTAGCGACATTTTCTGCAAAATGTAGAAAAACCTACATAAAGTAAAATCGTTTTTCCCTAAAAGTAGTAAATTTTATCTTTAGCGCCATTTTTTCCATTTTTTTTATTTTCATAGACTTTTTTTGTGAGTGTAGTTGGGCTAGCGATTCATACTATTTGTGAAGTAATTTACAACTACATAGAACATTTAACTCAGCGTACGAGTACAGATAACAAATATTGAGAACCAGTCATAATTATGTAACTGTTGACTTAATAGCCTTAAGTGTTTAAATCCTTTACCTAAGCAGAGTGGAAGTAAAAGCCTTAAGCAAAAATAAATATTGACAATAAAAATATTTAAAAAAAGAAGAAGAAAATATAGAACATAAATATCATAACGGTGAAAGTAGGCAAACACGTAAACCGGTAAAATTCCCCGCCTCTTGTAGGCAATGAATTCGAAAGATTTAACAAAAAAAAAAACGAAAACAAACAATTGAAACAAATATAAACCAGTAAAAGAAACAAATTAAGTGCAGCATGGGTGTAGGAAAAGTATACGCAAAAAGCCCTCAAGCTATAGCGGAAAGCTATTGCTTTTCACATAGTCATAACAAGAACAACAATAAAGTGAAATTTTAAACAAATGTTTACATACGAATGTATACATGTTTTTTTTTTACATATGTATATACAAACATATGTAGCGCCAATAGCAATAAGTTAAGTGCCACCCAAAAATTGACAAGAGCGGAGTAGGAGTAGCCAAAGGAAAAATATATAAAACTTTTCTCGACTGCTTTAGCCTGCAAAATGAACAACAGACCATAATAGCGCTTGACATTAAACGCCAAAAAAGGGCACACCTTCGTTGGCGAGCACGAACATCAATGCGCCCACTAATATAATGTATAACAATGTGTATATAATTGTTATACGCACGACAGTACGACAGCACGACAATGAAGTTAACAGGATCGGACGTAATTATTTCGGAGAAAATTATTGAAAGAGATGCCATGGATGCTGCAACGTCTCACGAGGAGTGGTGGAACGAATCCAACATAATCAACACATTGACAGTCACATCAAGCAAAAGCGCACAGGGACACGAATATTTCGCCGAGCGACAGCTGCAACAGCACACAACACCAGCTGTCACACTTGCAGGCGAATTGCTTAATGATAACACATCTGTGATGTTCGGCAAAGCCAACAATGCCATCATTGGTGGTGGTGACGATATTAGTAGCGTTGTTGATGGCATTAAAATTAATTTTATTTTCGGTGATCAAAGCAACAGTTCGCAAATAATTAATACAACGCTGATAGGTAATAGCTCAGCGGATGAGAATAATGCAATGTTGGATACCTACGAAACACTCGCAATTATGCTCAACTTCTATTATACACCCATTTTGGTGTGCACCGGCAGTTTGGGCAATATACTATCGGTATACGTATTTTTCAAAACGAAATTACGTAAACTTTCATCCAGCTTCTATTTGGCTGCATTAGCAGTTAGCGATACTTGTTTCCTACTTGGTCTCTTCATGCAGTGGCTTAACTTTGTAGAGATTCACATCTACAATCGCGACTTTTTTTGTCAATTCTTCACATTCTCTAGCAATTTGGCGTGCTTTTGTTCAGCTTGGTTTGTCGTGGCTTTCACCGTAGAGCGCTTCATTGCCGTTGGCTATCCACTGAGACGACAGACAATGTGCACAGTGCGGCGCGCCAAAATCGTTATACTCGCACTCACCGCTTGGGGTTGCGTACATTGCACACCTTACTGGATATCGTCAACCACACTCTATTCTCCTAAGAGCGAGGTTTTATGTGATATGAATAAGGATTATAAGGTAAGTAGTACATAGTAGAAAAAAGGAAGAAATAAAGTCATAAATAGCGTAAAAATTTGATATCCACCATTTATCATAATAGGCGAATAATATGAAAATATGAAGGAAGAAGATTATGGGCGCTTAATACAATAATCACATTGTCATCAGCAGCTATTCGCTGTGATTGAATATATAACTTATAATTCGTTATTGAAACTTCGAAATTCAATTAAGATTTTTTTATAGTTTGATTTCTCAGTTTTATGTTATGTTTCAATGGAACTTTGCATTTATAATAATTGGCTTGCTAAATATGTGTGAACACAGGCACCGCTTGAAATGCATATTTTTCTAATAGCAACTAAAAAAAACTCGCACTAAAAGGTGCAGGGGGGAGTACACCAACATAATCCTTGTTGCGCAGACTAACCTTACCTGCAAACAACCTTAACCTAACTACGCAGAAATCGAGTGCGTTCACACCTTTCCTTCCAAATTTATATTGACAGCTCAGTTCCACAAGTTCCACAAGGTTTAAGTAGTTGTTTGATCAAGGGAGAGACTGCGCACTTTTTTGTTATATTTCAATTTTATTGCGCTAATAATATATTATTTTTTATTTATCGACACAATTTTCAGGCGACGCTAACTTTTCTTGATTTGTTTGTTTAATTTATTGGCAAAGTGAAATCAGTTTATTTCAGATGATGACCAAGCAATTCAAACGGTCCACATCGTAGTTTGTTCTCCCATGGAAGAAGTCTGATGAAAAGATGTGGTGATCTGTGAAATATCTATAACTTCTACCAACTTCTACCATTGTTGTTTTTTTTTTTTAATAATTTCGTAATAAATAAGTGGCATTAGGCTTTTAAAAATTTTTGTTGATTAAAAAGTACTGAGAAAGTTAAATTAGCCTATATTCGTATTAATAAAAATGAACGTGAACTTGATCGTTTCCTACGAAAATTCAGTCCTACACAAAAATGTGCACGAGCACGAGAATATCCCGTTACATAACCGGCACACTCGTTCTTTAGTTGGCGGCTCATCTTCAGTCATCTATAAAAAACATGTTGTCGTCTTTTTTTTTTGTAGCGACTTAGCTCGTAATCCGAGTAACTTGAACTGCATATTCCTAAGACCCGTGGTACGGATAAGGCTATATTTTTACCCGATAGGTGGCGTATGAGTAGAGATATTAAAAAAAAATCTGTATTTGTGATCAAATTTTTAAGAAATTAGTAACGTATATTAGGGTATGACAAAAAATAAATCCGCTAGATAGCGCTAAAGTTAAGTTATTCAAAATATACTTTTTTATGGTTGGCTTTTGATGATAAATATTAGAAAATAAATCCATTAGATGGCTCTGTAGTCGGGATTGCCAGAAGCTTTAATAGTAAACTTCGTTCGTAGTCAAGATTAAGTTAGCTCTTAAGTTAGTTACAGCTATTTTTGGCAGATATTCCATTGGAAATTAAGTAAAAACAAAAACAACTGCTACTAACTTTTGAGCCGACTTCAGACATTTTTTTT
Organism: Anomoia purmunda; assembly: GCA_951828415.1. NCBI lineage: Eukaryota > Metazoa > Arthropoda > Insecta > Diptera > Tephritidae > Anomoia > Anomoia purmunda. The sequence continues at coordinate 23,631,800 of OX639996.1, read as the reverse complement.
TTTAAATTTCATCGAAGCTGCATTTTTAGCATTAAAAACCTACTACAGGTACATGGAAACGTAGTATGCAACGCAGGTGAAGTCGAGGGTACCAATTAGTTGTTATCGAAACAAACAAAAAATTACGCTTTAATAATTAATAACAAGTAAAAACAGCGCTGTCTTCGGCTATGCCGAAGGCTTCATACCTTTCATGAATGGAAGAATAGTAAAAAACGTGTTATTGTATTACAATTTCGTATTACCTATAGTTAAAAGCGAAAATTTCCTTCAAATCAATAAAAATAATTCTAGTAAAGGCATTGTTATAAATTATTTAATGCATTTCCTTATGTAATTAAAAAGAACTATGTTTTAAGAAGGGAATGGTTTTTGAATATTTTTAATATCGTATCGACGCTTGATATTTAACATTTAAAAAATACAAATAATTAAGTATTAATATGTAAGACCTACATATGTCGGTCTTTGAAAACAGTTATCAGATCCGTAAATAGTTCCCAAACGTTTAACGCTATGATTCATGTGATATTGCGCTGAGCTTATTACTTTTCGCAATAAATATTTGTCCTGAATTTATCTTGCCGATTTACACTGTGAACTCCGATCTTGATGAATACTAATATATAGCTAATAATGGTTGATGTTTGTGCAAAATTTCAAGCCTTTAGCTGTTTAAATGGAGGAGTTATGGTGCAAAATGCAATATCTGAACAATCGGTTGTATGGGAGCTATATGTTATATTTCTCCGATCTTCATGATTTTCAATACTGATACAAAGCTAATAATGGCTGATATTTCTGCAAAATTTCAAGCCTTTAGCTGTTTAAATGGAGGAGTTATGGTGCAAAATGCAATATCTGAACAATCGGTTGTATGGGAGCTATATGTTATATTTCTCCGATCTTCATGATTTTCAATACTGATACAAAGCTAATAATGGCTGATATTTCTGCAAAATTTCAAGCCTTTAGCTGTTTAAATGGAGGAGTTATGGTGCAAAATGCAATATCTGAACAATCGGTTGTATGGGAGCTATATGTTATATTTCTCCGATCTTCATGATTTTCAATACTGATACAAAGCTAATAATGGCTGATATTTCTGCAAAATTTCAAGCCTTTAGCTGCTTAAATGGAGGAGTTATGGCGCAAAATTCAATATCTGAATAATCGGTTGTATTATATGTTATAGTCACCCGATCTGGCCGATTCCGACAAATGTTTAATCATTTGTACAACGACACCTGCTCACCAAATTTCATCAAAATAGCTCTAAAATTGAGGGACTAGTTTGCGTTCAAACAGACGGACAGACGGACAGACGGACAGACGGACAGACGGACAGACGGACAGACGGACAGACAGACGGACATGGCTAAATCGACTCAGCTCATCGTCCTGATCATTTAGGTATACTTTTTGATGGGTCTATCTCTTCTCCTTCTGGCACTTACAAACATCGGACCAAACTTAATATACCATTTCATTCTCATGAAAGGTATAAAAATGCATGTAAATGTATAACAAAATATCAGCAAAAGAATAAATAGGACATCTGGCACATAGTGGCAATTACTTTTCAACACATCATTGTATGGAAATAAACATGGGTTTAGATGTATCATACTTTACAGCTGTTGCATAACTTTTTTAGCGTGTGTTTTACTTTCGCGCCACTGTTCGGATTTGGAAACTTTTCAATTCGTGCACCGGGTAATGGTAAAGGTTTTGAAAGACGTTGAGACCCCCCACTCAAAGATTTAAACTAGACAATGCTATCATGACAATAACAATACATTCACACTTTTTCACGAATACACAATTTGCATACTTTTGCAATTGACTGAAATTTTTGAAAACAGCAAATGGGACCGTAGTAATTTTGTGACTTTTGCAAACAAGAAAAAACAATTCAAAAAGAAAGCTTAACTTAACAGAAGATTTGTTGATTTTGATTTGATTGTTTTGTTTGAAGTAAATGTTTTATTTTTCAGCTTACATAGCTCGCATAAAACGCGTACATCAACTCGTAGTTCAACATTCCCGTTCAACATTTCGCTCAAAATCAAATGCCTTTATCATTGTCAGAACGCCCTAATTCACAGAGGCAGTAATCAACCTCTTTAATAGAGGAATGAAAATCAGCTATGGTTTGTTTTAATTTTAATAAACTGAAACTGACGGAAGATAATTAAGGCGTTCAAAGTTTATTACAAAAGAGCTAAATTATTGTTTTCCAAATGAGGGTGTTATGTGGCACCTTCAACATTTTGTCGCAATCGAAGGCATGTCTTCAAGCTGTTTTTAATACCGTAGCAGATTCGGAGGATTGGCAACACCAAAGAGATTTTCAGCCTATTGGTTTTAGTATTATTTGAACACAATGGCTAATAATAACGAACATAATAATTCCACAACTACTCCTTCCAATGGTTATGTTAAAACTACTGGGAGAAAAGAGAAAGGTCAGGGGGAGTGAGTCTCAGCTGTTAGGACATTTTTAAATCACCGAAAATCTTATCAAGGCTATCTTACAAAGAGCTGTCACTTCGAAGCTAGTTTCGTATTTCGTATAAATATTAATTTGAATGGAGTTGCATAACTTTTTTACAGAAAATTTCATTCATAACTGCAAACATGCATATTTATATTAATTTTAGAGGTGAGGTGTAGATGTGGAGTAAGGTATGCAAGGGAAAATATAAAATGATTCATACTTGGTAATTCTCTTAAATAATATATACTTTTTGTAACAAGTAGAGAACAGAGGAAATGTTTTGGTTTATATGGCAACATCTGAAAAATTTGCAAATGTTAAGGTCAATATGTTGTAATCTATTTTATAACAAATTTTTTCTAATATGGGTGGTGAGTAAACAAACAAAATGGAAATATCTTCAACTGCCAAAATATAATTGAGTGTGCGTAGAACTAGGTAATTTAGAAGTTCACATCTGCTTTATCGTATTTTATTTGAATACGGCTCAAAACTCATACATCTTAGAACCTAGATATTCATAAATTATGGATTTTCCATTCTTCTATTTGGACAATAATTTTGGGGCGGATTGAATGGGATAGCTTCATTTCACAAAAACTTGAGCTAGAAATTTATAATTCGAATACCCCTATTGCCAACGTCGACTGGCTGAACGTCTAACGAACAGTTGTAGAATGCTGATCGACCAGCATTAAACGAGAAATCGATACTGAAAATGTCATCGATAATCTATAATCGACTAATAGCCAGTTAGTTACTGCCAATTCGCTACAAAATTGTTTTGTACTTGTACTCGTATTATACGATTCCACGATGGACATACCAATTTTTTTCGGTTTCTTGCGGTGACAGCATAAATTATTTCCGGCAGCTATTCCTCAAACGCTGGCACGCCTACCACTGTTGCCGCTTTGATAAAAAAAAAAACGCCTAGCCTAATTCTTAGTAAGCCATTTTGCGAATACCTATACCTATTGGACTTAAGCTCTGTGGGAATTCTGAATTCTCAACTTTTCATGAATAAAACTAAATAGACAGTTGCATATTCGTAGCCTAGCCTTATCTATTAGCGGTCGCTTATGGATTTCCAGTTTCAGATCTGCGAGTGACTACCATAAACAAGTTCATAAAAATAACCATTCGTCTTTCCAAAATAGTACCGAACTAGTCCAGAAGTGATTCCGAAAATATATCGGAGTAGGCTCGACTCAGTCTCGAACAAATCCGAAATGGTCCTAAAAAGTCTTTTTCTTCAAGACTTAAGAAAATTTTTCTTCCTCATAATTATTATGAGAAGACTTTTATTATACAAATTCCAAAATTAAAGTCTTTGAAGACTTTAAAATATTTATCTCGCTGATAACTATTATGAAAAGACTTTTATAATATAAGTATTTGAATAATAATATTAGATTGCTCGAAAATTTTTATCGTACAATTAGTTTTTCAAATTCATTTCTATTTTCATAATGGTTTGCCATTCTTTTTTGTGTTTGTATACCTTAATTTTAATTCTAATTCGGCGAAAATCATTTTATTACCATTTTTAAAGAAGTTTTACAATTACCACTTACAATATTTCCAACGTTAGGGTCTTTCTGCATTTAATCAACTAAAGTAGGCTTGCTTCTTTCGAGCCTAAATTCTAAATAATTCAAATAAAAAAAGTTCAGCAACGAAATGAAAAATAACAACCATCCAAATACAATCTGTAACATTTGAGAAATACATCAATTCCAAATTGATATCCAACGTGGAATTGCAAGTAGAGATGAAGTTGAGAAGGTTAATTTTAATCAACATGGCAGCACTAATGTCAACAGCTGACTTTTTAATATTTATTTTATAATTTTATAAAGAAAAAAATTTAAATTAGTAAAGAAACCACTGATTTTTAAAGCCACTTACTTTCATAATTCAATATCACAAGAAAATGGAGAACAAATTTATTTAAAGGCTTGTAACGAGATCTATATTTAAGAATTAAAGAGTAAGATTTTACACTCAAAGCTCGTGAATAGAAACATTTTCAATTCACATTCCATTCGCATTCAGTCACAGTTGTTCAAGCTGAATTTATAGAAGGTAGAGGAAGTAGAATAAAATAAAAAAGATACATCAATTTTCTTTGTAATTTTGGTGTCTGAGTGTCAAAATCAGGTGATTATTTGTGAAAAGGAAATATAAACGCAAATAGAAGATTTTCTTTTGTCGTATTAGCTTATGGTAGGAACGTGAAAAAGAAGTCCGTTTTCTCTTTTTATCTCTCTTTCTATAACACAACACACACTTGCCAATTTTGTCTTGATATAAATTTAGTACGTTATATTTAATTTAATTTGGCATTCTGCGATGTAAAAAAAAAAAATTAAATTACTTGTTGTAGTTCAACCCCCTTATATTCTTCTTCTTATACAAATACATACATATAAAAAGATGTGCGTGTGTGTGTTGGTACGTATATATACATACATTCATAGTTTATGTATATACACGAAAACTACAAACCCGATTGAGCTTTATGTGTCAAAGGGTGTGTCATGCATACAGATGAAATTCCGAAAGGGGTGCGGTAGTGGAGATATTTCTAAAAAACGGTATTTACATACCAATTTGATTCAAATTTCGAACATGTATTAGCCACACTAATACAAATGCCAAAAAAGCATAATAGTAGAACTATGTTCAGGAAAATAGTAACAAAATGTACTGACAAGCTTTGACAATTTTGGCTTTCCTTATTTATTTATTTTTTATAAAAATTAAAAAAAAACTAGTCATCCATATTTTCAAGTTTTTATTACGAAAATTTGAAAAACTTACAAGTATGCAGTTTTGCAGCTCATTCAAGTAGCTAAAAATTTACTTTTTATACTACAATTGAATGCGATGCAAATTGCATACTCTAAAATTTTCTTAAAATACGAATAAAAAGTTGACAGTTTTAATGAGCATCTGTTTTTGTTCAGGGAATTTTTATAAATTTCTCAGAAAGTTTAGAACATCGATTTAAGTACATGGCTGTTTTTTTTTTAATAGAATTTACGATATTTGTATTAAAAATAATTTAAAAAAAAATAAAATTATCAATACATTTGGCTACTATTTCCGCGACTACAACTTAACATATGTACAAACTTACTGTCACATAATTAAGAGACGGGGTGTGTAGACTAAGCTATTTGTATTCCTTTACGGTTACAGAGGCGTTCCCATGACAATCGGGTCTACGCACCGAAACATGCCGGATATATATCCGGCCAACGGACTGTCACTTCAGCAGCATTCTCTAAAAGTGTATGGGGAATGTTTTAAGTTGTTACCACAACAAAAATTTCATCATTGTAGTGATGAAGGGGGGGGAATAAAGATGCAGCGAGAATGACTGAGTGTGTCGAAACTAAGCACGTGGTCATTCATAGTCATCGTGTGGTTGTTGTTTTTGCTTCGCCAAATCTATTACTATTTGTAGTTGTTAGATAGCAGCTTTCCAAAAGAAAAAAATTTAATGAAATACAAAACAAAAATTATTAAACAAAACAAAATAAGCTAGAGTAAAATGTTTTTTTTGCGTTGGTCATTTGGTTATGGCATTTTCTGCATTTTGAAATTTTTTTTCGATACACAAAAAATGTTCAACACCAACTACAATCCTGGCAAATATTATTAAAATTACAAAACAACAAAGCTGCCAAAAAGTGAATCCAGTCAGCATAAAAGTTAAGTCAGGCGAACTGAGTTAATTTGCATTAGTAAGCACAAATGCACATTTAGATTTCACTATGACAGACGACAACTTCGCGCATTAAAACCAACCACCCTATCCGCGAAACAAAGATAGTTTAAAAAATTTACCAATTTAAAAAGTAGTTAGAAGTAAACATCTTAGAAACAAATGAATGTTAAATTAATTATGTTGATCTAACTTGCACCAGGTGTATATGTATGGTAGCTACGTAAATTATTATAATTTTTTTGTGGTCAAATATATTTTCAGTAAATTATATGTATGTATATCTTCATAAAGTTTTAGTTAGTTTTATTAATTATTATTTTGTAGATAAATGCAGACTGATATCTGGTCGAAATTAAACCTTTTTTTTGAGTTTTTATTTCAAGTATTTTTTTACGATAGCTGCCATTTTTTAAATTTTTGAATTTAGTTCCTTTTTAACATAAAGCTAAATAATAAAAAAATTAAAAAAAAACGTTTAAAACAAAATTAAAAAAAAAGTTTCAATTTGACCAGCTATATGTTTTTAACCAATATCGTTATGCGCATTAATTGTCTTTTGAACAAGATACGTAATAACAAGCAATACAAAATTGTTAGTGAAGCGATACGCCAAAAGAAATACACACAAAATTACTCCGGGCATACACAAAATTTAAAAAATCTGTGTTCTAACTCAGAACACTCACAATACTTTCGTGAATTGATGCTCGACATAATAATGGTGCCATTATTTTTAATTTGTATACTGAAGTGAAATTTAAATGTATTTTTGTTTAAACGAAAAATAAAAAATTTTTAGTTACTACAAGGTAGACTGTACATATTTTGAAGTGATTAGAAATGTACAGGTTTGATGGTAATTAGACGAGTTCCAAAACAGTTTGAAAAACGAAATTTCAAATAGTTGTAAATAAAAATTTTTAATAACAGTTAATTATTAATTAGTTAAGTTTGATGTACTTTCTGTCAAACATTTTTAAAAGTACTTAGTTGAAATCAAATGCAGAGTCAGAAAATTGAGTTGTTTATAAAATGAGTTGTTTACAACAAAAAGGAAAGAATTTAAACAACTTGAGTTGGTAAAATAATTACTTTTTAACTTTCTTTTAAAGTAATTTTATTTTCGACATGGCAGTGCCAGGCAAAACGGCTATACTGTTAATATCTTGTGGGTCTTTTTTACGGGCATAAGTGTAATGCATTACAAAGTATGAGGGCATAAATGCTAAGTAGCAAATATGCAGGGTTTCATCTAATGCCAGATATGCGATTAATGTATTAACCTCATTTCTACAGGCCCCAGAGTGATTAATGTACATACATAGATCGCGGGAACAAATCATGCCACTAACCACAAAATATATATGCAAGCATATTGTTCATTTATGGAATTTTGTGGGAAAATATTTAAATATCTATATAGAATTTATGCCATTATCTATTTATATACAAACAAACAAACAAACAAACGCTCCTATTTTGAGCCTATTCAAACTTATTCAAACTCTATGACATTTTTTTACGAAATAAGTACAAGGCAAAGAACAAAAACGTCTTAGCGGTATCCTTTGAAATGTATAGAAGTGGAAGAGGAAGGGGGAAAAAATAAGCAGCTTTCAAAGGCTGAGCCTTACTATGTACATACATTATTATTTATTTTCAGATATATCTATGTATGCGTAAAATGAGCCCTTTTCTTAAGGCTGTTTCAAATTTTTCGGCAAATAAAAACAAATAATGCTCCTTAATTAGAAGACTTGCTACTTACATATAACCTGCGCAAAATATATATTGCTACGAGTATGAGTGTGAAGTGTGATCACCTGAACACATTTATTGGAAAAATTAGATCAAGAGCCTTTTGCCAGAGCTCAATATGTTTAGAGGGGTCTGAACTCCGCGCAGATAGATGGGTTGGTGTATCTGTTATGTTATTTTTTTATGGTTGTAATGGCACAAAGCCAAGTCAGATCCAAAAAAAAAAAAAAAAAAAATGCAGACCTCATGCCGTCTTATGAATGACAAAAGTCGTGTTTGCAAGCACCTCTTGATGTATAATTATGTAACGAAAGAGCTCCTGCTTTTACAACTACTACATATTGCTTGGAAAACCAAAATGTTCCATGGAAGCTATGTTTTTTTGTTTTACTTTCAAACTCTTCTTCAACATTTCCTCTTGATCTGCAACATAAAAATCCACAACTCGAACTTGGTAACAGTGAACAAATTTCGTCATCAGTAATACTTTTTTAACTCAAAGTGAAGTAGCTTGGCTTGACCCTCTACAATTTTCAGCACTGCTTCACTTGGCAGCTGAGCTTAACGTCGATTTGTAACTACTGACTTTTCTGGAATTTAACATTATTGTTTTAATATTCCAGCAAAAAATCTGGAATCGCTTCTTGTGGTAACGTGTTGGCCTCAGAAACGAAAGTTGGGTGGAAAGGAATTGGTAAGCAAAAGACAGGTTAGAAATTCCATCCCTCAATCACCGTAATGGGTAAAAAGCAAAGAAATACAAATCCGGCATGGAACTTTGCATTCTACAAGCAATGTTTTTGTAATTTATCTTTCGCTTCTCTAACCCATTACGTGGAAGGCAAAGTCGTCTGCTAGTCATTATCACCAATGACATGCCTACTTTCGTTTATGATGTAATCGTGGTATTTGCTGGGATATTACAGGCTTACTTCTGATGCTGTGAGATTTCTATCCACTTAACTCTTTGACCCTTATAGCAGAAGTGGATCTAATTTCATACATACGAAGTTATGCAGGAGTAGGCGTTTTTGAGTGAATTATTATTTAAAACGAAAAAAATATGTTTTCTCAATTTTTTTATTTATTTTAAGATCAATAATTTTCAATAACAAATGGACTTTTATACATCATTCAAATCATTTTTTATAAGGAATAGAGTTTCATTCATCATTAAAATAATTAATTTTCTTAGGGAAACATAGCGCCGGTAAGCCTACTAGATCGCCATATGTTAGAATTGGTTTTACGATGACTCTATACATCGACAAAACAAACTTTGAGTTAAGTACTCAGTTTTTACTGCAAGTTACCTTTTATGAGTAGAAGCATGTGCCTTAGACGTTTCTCTTTCATTATTTATTCTCCAATATTTAATGTTTTCCTAAAATTCCAATATCGTCTTAAACTTGAAGTTAGTTGGCTAAGGAATCCGAGTCTTATGTAATCAAATTTGTTCGGAAGTTGAAATTTAATTCACCAGTTCTAAGGCGTTACCAAAGAAAAAAAAATTGCTTTCGAAAAGTGGTGGCCTGTATTTAAGAAAATAACTGAGGCAATTGACATTTGTATGCCACCACTTTTCGAAATGTCCCCGAACATGTGGGTTGTGGGTTGCTATTTATGTGTTGAGATGTGTCAACACAAATGCGAATATATTTCGCTACAGAACGAATTTTTTGAAGGTCGTCATACAGCTGCTGTGCGTGAACTGCGATATTGCAAGATCGTAATGTGGCGTACTATGAGATCCGAGGCATCTTTAGGCATTAGTACCACATTTAAACTCGGCCGCCAAAAGGATTTGGTGGCTTTGAAACAAGCAAGACACTGTGGAATAAAATATTTTCTCCCTTAACTAATAAGGATTCTATATGACCCCTTGAGTACATCTCCAAAAACGCATTTCTAAGTTAGCTCGAATAAGCGAGATATTTGCAAATTAATATTTTTATAAACCACATTTCTAAAACAGTCAACAATCATCCGATTTTTTTTACATTAAACAATCATTTTCATAACAGTGTCGCAAAAAAAAAATGGGAGCCTTGATCGAGGATGTATGTAGGATAATTTTAGTGCAATATGCTTTTGCAATTCGAGAAGGATTTTTAGAAGTAGAGAATTGAGAATCAGCCTATTTCTACCGAAAGCTTAACTGGAGTTTACAGCTCGAGCAACTTCAGCTTGGGAGGTCTTTTGATATAATTATTATTAAACTAACTGAAACTTTTCGGAAAGAAGGAAGTTTATGAAAATATTTCGCAAAGTGTAATTTGACAATAGCATAAACAAAGGTCGTGCCGATTGGTGCAAAGAATTGTTGTAGAAATTCAATCGGAAAACGTCCATGCACGTCCAGCAAAATCCAACAGAAGTTGTGTTCACATTTCCATTAGCGCAACATAGAACGGTAAATTCTCGGAAATTTACACCAGCATTTGTTTGCCGAAAATGTTCGAAAAAATAATAGAAACCAATCACAGCAGACGAATCATTCTCCATCACAAAAATGCCAGTTTTCACATAGCAGCTCAAATAAAAATATTTTTGAGCATTCAAAATATCGACTGGAAGGGTTATCCCCCCAACTTTTATGATTTGTCACCAAGTAAATTCGTTTTATTTATGCAGATCAAAACTTCATTCGTTCAACATTGTTCGACGTTCAAATGAACAGGTGTATTCAAGCAGAGTATTTTGAAGAACAGCAAAGTTATTTACGATTATAAATATTTGTTTTTTTCCTACCATAACCAAGGCGAGTTCATATAAGATGGTGGTACGGCTTAAAATGTCGAATTGAAATTTTTATTTATATTCTGATTGTGCTCATTGGCTTGCGATATAATTTTTTTTAAATAATTTGGAAGACCAAGCCCTTAAAGGAAAAACAAAATGCATGTACATTTTCGTACTACTGCTACTACCTTATATGAAATTGTCTTGACGTCAACCAAACTACATAGACTGAACAGGTAGTACCAGCATAATAGATAAATCTGCGAAACAAAATTTTGCGGTCGGAGATTTTTAAGTCGATTTAGGGTAATTGGGGGGCGCTGATTACGAAAATAATACCAGTTTTGTCGAATTGGCTCTATTTTTTCAGATAAATACTTTTAAATATTTCACGAAAAATCCTAATTAAAAATGCCAATATGGACTTAAATTATATTTTTATTGCGCGCCTGCATAAAAATAATACAAAAATAAAAAAAAATATATTCTTTTCATTAATTAATTTCAAAAAAATTACAAAAAACTTTTTCTGTAGGACCTCCTATGATGTCGTTGCTCAGGACAATCCCGTATTAAGTTCCAGCAGTAGTCTACCATCATCTGGTCGTCCCATCGACCTTGGTATCTTTCTGCCATTATTTTTATGTCCTGGTGGAACCGTTCACCTTGTTCCTCACTGTAATCGCCTAGGTTGTCCGGGAATTTGTCCAAATGACTATGTAAATAATGTAATTTAATGCTCATTTTAGCTCCTAGTTTGCGAAAATTGAGAAGAATATCAGCAACTAGTTTTGTATAGTCTGGTGATTTATGATTTCCCAAAAAATGTTTGACTACATTAACAAAGCTTAGCCAGGCTTCAGATTCAATTTGTGACATATGGTTTAAGAATTCAGTGGCTTTTAGAAGGGTACGAATTTGAGGACCATGGAAGACTCCTGCTTTTAATTTTTCCATACTAAGGACTGGAAATTTTTTGCACACTTATTCGAAACAGTCACCTGTCTTATCAATGGCTTTGATTAGCTGTTTCATTAATCCAAGCTTGATGTGAAGTGGTGGAAGTAGCTTATCAGTTGGTCATGAGCCACATTTGCTGTTCCTACCTCCATATTTTCTCTCACTGGCCCGTCCTTTCTAATCCAATGTTCATTTCTTGCACGACTGTCCCATAAACATATAGAACAGGGGTATTTGGTATACCCACTTTGTTGGCCCAATAAAAAATTCACCATCTTCAAGTCCACGCATACTGACCACTTATGTTGTGCATAAAAAATCTTTGCTAAAACAATTTTTACATTTTCGTATTCTTCTTTTAGTTTGGTACTATGACCAATTGGAACTGACGCAAGTTTATTTCCACTTGTTTTAATAATTTATATAACAAAACTTATTGAGGAATAATTAAATTAATACAACTGGAACTGGGTCATATAGTTTTTTTCATTAATTTCTTAAGTTTCGTTTATCTCAAGAACTAGAGAAAATCCAAAAAAAAAGTAAAAACACAGTTCGTAAGCCTGCTACTAATGTTAATAAAAACTATTAACAAAATTATGACCGCAGGTTTTTTTAAATTTTTGTTACGCAGTGTAATCAGATAGTTCCATATTAAGAAGCCGCTGAACTATCAAACTGTATTTCCATTAGCCAATTTTCGTTTAATGACAGGATTTTATTAGTTGTATAAGAACTTTTTTGACATTTGAGGACTTACTCCAAAAACAAAATACACGTATGTACGTGTGTATGTACATACATAGGTACAACTGTGACAGTGTAAGACATGGTAATACTCAAGAGAATTTCGTCACCACAGTTGTCATACAATTTATTTAAGATTAAAAAAAACAAAAAAGAAAAGCAGTCTACTTCTATGTTCATTTCGACTTTGCTTAAAATGTGTAACGTAAAGCTGTTGACAGTAAATTCATATTGTTCGAAAGCTACGGTGATCGGATGATTTCGTAATTTATTTGCACTCAAGCGTAATTTAAATTTTGAGTGAATAGGCATTAAGCGGTATATGGCATAGCTTTTTAATTCTACGAAAATTACAACCACATAAATGTCGACATATTGAAAATGGAATTTGAACATTCGCTGCGAGTAAACCTCAAAGTGAAATAAACATAATGTATACCAGCGGCATACTTAATACTTACAATTTCCTTTAAGGATTTTAGTATTTGTTTCTTTTCTGGTAGTTGGATATAGTATACATATATGTTCATATGTGTGTATATATACAAATTAAGGTGTACATAGCGCGAAAAGGCCACCTAAAATGCCCTATAAATCAGAACAAGATTTAGCGGATTTCTTTATGGCTTTTCTCCAATAAGAAGAAGCCCGACCCTCTTATTATAACTGGATATGTATTTTAAATAGAGACATAACTATTATAAGCGAAACGAGTAAAACTTAATCTATAAATATAACAGTAAGAGATCTAATTTTTTCGAGTAATCTATAATTATTATTCAAAGACACATATTATAAAAGTATTTTCATAACAGTTATCAGCGAGTTAAACTTTTTTAAGTCATCAAAGACTTTTATTTTCGGATATGTATAATAAGTTTTCTCATAATAATTATGAGTAAGAAAAAATTGTTTGAGTCTTGAAGGACGGGACATTTTAGAACCGTTTCAGGCTTAGGTCGCGGCCAGTTCGGGATCACTTCTGGGCTAGTTCGTAGCTATTTTGATCCCGAAAGATTTTTATAATATAAGTATCTAAACAAAAGTCTTTGAAAAACGTAAAAAAATGTATCTCGTTGATGATTATTATGGAAAGCCTTTTATTATATAAGTCTCAAAACAGTAGTTATTGTTGATTTAAAAAATTTTTCTCGCTCGTAATTAGTATGAAAAGCCATTTATCATATAAGTTCAGAAATAATAAATATCGAGAAATTTTAGGATGACTTTTTTAAAATTGAATTTACCAGTTTGTTCTCATAATAATAATATTAATAATAATAATAATAATAATAATAATAATAATAATAATATTATTATTATTATTATATTAATAAAAATAATAATACTAATAAGCCCATTGGTTACCCTCTTCCCCACCCTACCGACACGGGGGCGCATGACGCCACGAGGGTTTTTTTTGTGCCGTAGTTAAAAGGGGAGAGTTTTTTGAGGGTCGAGGTATAAAACTGCTCAGCTACAGCTACACCTGAAGATAATATATAAAATGCAAGATTATTATACAGTCGTCAATAATTTATTACTGGGAAGACACAAGCGTCGGAAAGGTGCATTTAATTCAGAAGAAAAAAGAAAGTCAAAAAGGAGGACTCGGAGTCGGAAGAAGGCGATGACATTGCTTTCGGTCTTTTCGACTAAAGAGGGAACAGTAGTAACAGCTGTTTCATTTCTTATGTGCAATCATAAGGCTAGTAATTCACAGTAACTGCCAAATTGAATAGCCGTGAGATAATGGACTGTGAAATCAGTCTAAGTAATTTGAGTGATTTTTTAATGCGACCATACAATTAATAACGGAAACGTAGATTCGACTGTCGTAATAATGGACAAAAATCAATCGTTTTCACTGGATTCACACTAATAAAGTTTGAGCTGCCAAACCAAAGAACGTATAAAATTTGAATGTACATGCAAGTATTTATATATTTAATTGTCAGAAGTGATAATTTAATAAAAAAAGGACTACTATTGTCTGCTAGAGTTTGTATCTAATAATTTTCCTTAGAGAGAAATTCAGACCTATCGCAAATTTCTTGGGAACAAATACTCCTACAAATTTGCAAGCGGAACAAAAACAGTTATTCCCATTTTGTTTTTGTTTTACTTGTAAATTAATGGGAATAATTTGATCCCGTAAAGTTGCCGATAGGCCCGATTTCGAGTCACAGGGGGTTTGCATGGCGAGAATCATTAAGGGCGAAACGATACGAGTAACGCAAATTTTGTTTCGGAATGTATACGCTGCTGACTTAATTTTGTTTAGTAAAATTTCATCCGTATCATTATGTTCCCACTCACAATTCACTTGATTGAAAAAAAATCTATCAAACTATTGTATGTTACCGAATTCTTCCAGGTTTGGTACACACTTTGCATTTCAAGTCAGTAAGTAAAAGTTTTAAAATTGAAAAATTCTGACAAAAACCAATCTCATATAACGGTAATTTACAAAAATCAAAAATATGAAGATAATTTTCTCCAATTTTATATGCAGGATGAAGTTGCAAGACTGACGAAGAGCACCAGACGTGGGTTACAATAGTTGTGGGAATGGGCATGACACCGCCCACTTTAAACCTACTTCTTAAAGTATCTGAGCAAACTCTACCAATTTTGGTATACACATAGATTTCAACTTAATAAGCATAATTTCAAAATTTATTAATATCGGACCGAAAAAATTAATATATTCGATATTTCAGTAACTATAAATGGTAATTTGCTTAAACACACAGAAATTGGTTAAGGGAGAGAAAGATGAGGATTAAACAAAATTTTGTAAAATGGTCGTGATGCAAATATGTTATTATTATTATATGATATTATAAAAAAAAAAAAATTATATAAGCAATAACACCATAGTCGCCAATGCTTATAATTTATTTATAATATAATTACATTAAATAAATAAATAAATAAGTAAAAATTATAAAACACGGTTTTTAACCCAATCAAAGAGATGACCTAATAAAAATAAGAAGAAAAACTTTTTAATGAATTGAAGTAGATTTCCACATACAAATTCGAAGATCTCTTTCTGATTTAATTGAAAAGATAATCCCAATAAATATAAGAAGACTTTCTTCTTAAGAGATATCTTCTAACTTTTGTTCTAATTGCTTAGATGGTTTCCGCTATGTGCACGAGGAGGACGTGCGTAACTGTTAATTACAAAAATTCAAAAAATGGGAATTATGTTTATATGTTATAAACACATATTGTAGAACTAATTTTTGAATTTGGCACTGTCCGCAGATTTCTCATATTTTGTTTACAAAATACTATCGGCGCGCTAGCAATTAATTTTCAGATGATATTTTGCTACATCATTTTAGTGAATAAATGAACTAATCTAGGGTCGTTTTAGAGCAATTATTTCCAGAAAAAAATTTTTTTTTATGTTTTCAAAGTTACTCTTTGTTTGTTTTTTTCAACACTCGCTAATTTTTCGTGACAAGCGGTACCAAAACATAATATAATTATTTTGGTTTAACGCCAATCCATAATTACAACATATTAACATTTAGTGTTCTATTGTGTCGTCGAAAATTCGAGATGACAGAACGAGATGACAGAACGAGATAACAGTTGATCTTCCCTATTTTTGTTTAATTTTTTTTTTTGTCATTGTATAATATTTTTAACTTTATTTGCATATTTATCTTAAACTCGATGATAAAAGGGAATGTATTTAGTGGTTTCGGCACGCATAGCGAAAAGCCACGCATTTCGAATAGGGATAGAAATATATTTGCTTACGTAGGGACACAATGAAACTTTTTGTATTTGTTGAACATAATTAGAATTTCTAATAAATATTTAAATTCTTTCGTTGTAGGACTTTATGACGGTGATGAACTACTATGACACATTGATAGTTTTCGCAGTGCCATTTGTTACAATTTTTGTACTGAACACGATTACCGGTTGCAGAGTGTGGAAGTTTGCAACTGTTCGACGTTCACTGACAATGCAAAGAAGGTAATTATGTTAATTTGTTTGCATGTATGTGTGTATGTATCTGTGTATGTACAGACGACTGTAAACGAAAAATCGCACTCCCTCATTTTTAATGATTTATTGATTTGTACGCATTTACCACAATTTCAATAGTTTTATGGTAAAAAAGTACTTTATGGACATATCTCTTATGGCATAAGAAAAGCAAATAAATACTAGTTATATTTACTCATTTAGTTTTGTTGTACTTTCTGTATTTCATATCAGCGTATCTGGAACATGTATCCATAATTTTCTAACAACTTTTATGTGCCATAAATTATGCTCATATTAAAATTGAAACACAAAAACTAGTAAATGTATGTACATATGTAAAAACTGAAAGAGTTACAAACAACTTTACTTTCCTACAAAACACAAGTTACTTTGTCAATATTGCCGCAGACTAAACTGCCATTTGAATCAATAATATTAAATATACCTTTAAACTTATCTTGACAAAGAACTTGTTTTCCTATCAAAAATGGGGGTAGATTTTACAAAACTTTTAAAAACCTATTATACAAAGTTGTAGTTTGGAAATCTGATTTTCAATTAACTCACAAAAATCCCAAAGTTGTCTAAATGTAAAATCAAAATTTGTGCACCCAAAATAAGACTCCCTTTACCAAGTTACATTTGTATGTATGCATGTGGTATTTTAAGATTTATTTCCACCAAAACACAATTGGCTCATATGTGTTTAGTTTTAAGTGAAACATTTGATAGAGTTTGAATTTCTTTATTCGCATTTAATTTGGTAGACCCTTAGCTGGAAAAGGTAAACAAAAACAAACCCCAAGTAAGGTATCATTGTAGCTATTATGTATGTATATATGTATGTACATATAATTCAAATGCAATATAATATAAGAAGACATATATGAATTCACATAATAACAGTTTGTTTCCTTTATGCGTGATTCCAAATATCAAAATTAGAGCTTTTGATAGAATTCTGATTTTTAGTAGTGTTCGAAAACTCGCCTCGGCAGCAGTGGTGACCCAAAAACGTGAAATGGGAATTTTTGTGTTTTCACCCCCTTGCATTGTCCTATCAAAAAATATATTCAAAGCACTCAAAATTTCCCTTCTTCTTCTTCTTCTTCTTCTTCTTCTTTATAAGCTCTAAAACTACTGAATCAGCTTTATCGTGTTCATAGGGTGTGTTTGTAATGTCGTCTATTATTCATAGGACAAAATCAATCATATAGGTGATGCTGGAGTCGAGCTACATATATTTACTTACATATATTATTTTGAAAACCGCATCGGTAGGTGGAGCTAGAGCCGAGATATCTCTAGAAACATTATCCACGGCTTAATTTTATTTGAATTCATAACATAGATTTGTAGGGTGTAGCGATCGTATCAGCTAGTTTATATATATGGGAGAAAACTATTTATCTATAAGTGGTACAAAATGCTTCACAATTGATATTATCCAACCCGCAAACTTTATTTCTCTTCAGGAGACTTACAAATTTGGTGATAATTGTTTTTTAAATCACTTTTCACTAACTACTATTTTGTATAGGCCCCCCAAAAACCCCCAATTAATATATACATGGGCCCATAAAACAAGAGTTAATATTAAACAATTGTTAAATAAACAATTGGGCCTTTAAGGGAAACATTTATACTAAAAATGTATTTTCCTGAAATGCAAATTATATGGGGAATTCGAGGGTCTTCAAAGTAAAAAAAAAAACACAGTGGTATTCTTTTTTTATAAAGACCAATCCATGGAGGTGAGATCATGGATTTTGGACCACCCTAGTCTGAACGTATATTGTATACTTCTTAAGGGACTGCTGTTTATGCATTTATATTTCTCTGGAGAATTGTGAAGTATGTAGAATTGAGGTTGCAAATAATAGGACTATTTCATAATTAACAGATTGCTCTAAGCTCTTCTAAAAAGTGATAGAAGAATAACCTTTTCTTTGTTATAAAAAAAAAGTGAAGCCTAATCAATAGTGTTCCCTTAATAGTTATTCTATAAATCTTAATTTAGCGACATTATCGTAATATTTTGTTGCCATGTTTGGAATATTACTCTGCTATCTAAATTTCTTCAAATATTTCTGCATTTTGCCACTGCGAAAAGTTTCTACCGCACTTCTTATAAGATCGTAACAGTACGTTGCAAAATTTGTTCGTAAAAATATGTATACGTTGTGATTGGCATTGGCTTACAAAACTTGCAATTGCTATACTTCAAACAAATTAGTTTTTAGGGATTTATGGTTTCCTGCCTACAAACTAAACAAAAAACGAGGTTCGTGACTCTTTTTGATACCACCTGCTCACCTCAAAAACCTTCCGCATTTCGAAGGAACTTCAACAAGATCCGAATCTCCATTGATCATTCACCTAACTCACGAAAGAAATAAGTTCTGAGGATTTAAGTTCTCATTCTCCCTGTACGTTACGACAGCATGTAGACCTATTAAACAATGCCCGGTAAGAGTCACATTCGCCATCCTAAGGCCATGTCTCATTAGGTTGGGGAGAGATTTCGTTCGTTTATGGTCAGAGTTCTCTTGCAATTTGGTAAGTGGGTTCAGCCTGCCACCAATCGTTGGGGATCACTAACTTAAATGTTTGCAAGGGAATGTCAAGTGCTATGCGGAGTTATGTCTTGCTGAGCAAGCTCATCTGCTTAGCAGTTATCCCGTGTACCCAACCAATATTTATTGGAAATGTATTAGATATTTCGATCGGCGGCTACCTTTGATGTCAGCACCTTTTTCCTTAGGGATTTGATAGCTGCTCGGATACTAATGAAAATATACCCAGAGTAACCGATCTTGCACGGAAGATAGATACTGTTTTTAATTTAAAAGATTTTCAAAACATGCCGAAAGGTTCCAAAAAATATGTAACACTATTTAATTCAACATTTTGAATACAATTTTTTAAGTAAATAGAATAAATGTATGCGTCCTCGTGAAAAGGGCCCACTTTGTCGCATCTAATTTCCGAGATATATAAATTTTTCGATACATGAATCGAATTTCGTAATTTTTTATTATGGTTTATTATGAAACTATATCCATTTACGCGTCGAATGACACCAAATTTAGCTTCCTAGGTATAATAGAAGTAATTAATTTTATATAAAAAAAAAAGGGTCCACAAGGGACAACTTTCAACTTCAAATTGATTTTTCTCAATTAGTAATTTTTCGGATATTCACCTTCAAAGTTCTATATTTCCCTCAATTCTTCAGTTAGGATGGTCTAATTTGTCTCAAAATGTTCGGAAATCAACCAGGAAGACGCCTATATGCATAACTCCAATACTGCCGAAGTGGGCCCTTTTCACGTGGACGCACACAAATCAGCATCGAGGCAGCCTCATCGCATGTTATGTATTGTCATAACTACTACGCCTAAAACTATGCCGCAAAAACTTGATCTTATTCTTTCTGATAATGGCAACTGGAATTGCGGTTGTTATGAACTACTGAGTATTCGGAAACGACAAAAAACATGTATTTTGCTATGACAATACTGAGCAGTATTTTTTCAGCTGGAAAACCGCACTTTTTTCCTACTGAATATTCATTAGGGATGTAATTATAAAAACTGTATATTCTCATTCGTTTTTATATAGAGATGGTGCTAAAAAAACTTCTCACAAAAATCATTTGTCTTTCGGAGTCGGCATAAAACTGTAGGTCCATCAATTTGTGTTGCAACATCAATATACACACTACAAATTGTAGGATAAGTTCGGCCAAAATCGCTTAAGCGGTTATAACGCCAATTAAGTAAGTAAGTAAGGCGCTAAAAAGCATACCCATAAGAAAAGATTCTAAAAATTCACGCTGAATTTGTGTACGAAAACCCAGTTCAAACGTTGTGCACATTTCCAATTTTCTTTTACATATATTTCTATTTCGCAATGTAATTTAGCACATATTATTCAACAAATTTTGCCGGAGGGATTTCATGTATTTACATATTTTATGCCGATTAACACAAAATATAACACCACTCCAATTGATTTATAGAAGTAACTGAACACTTCACTGCGCATTCAGCGAAAAGTTCAATAGCCCTGAAAGCTTCACAGAAATACTCGTAACAAGCCAAACCGAACAAGTGGTAAATTTGTAGGACATTAATTATTAAACTGAGTTTCATGAAATTTTCCGTATTGAATATTGTGAAGAGTATGCAGACCCTTACCTCAAATACTGTTGGGTAGTCATGCGATAAGAGAAACTTGTTTTTCGAACTTACACCTTTGTCTCTCCCCAATCATGTCAATCCCACTAAGTTCATTTATTTATTTTGTAGTGTCTTCCAACGTATTGTGTCATACTCGATTGCTTTGATTCAAATATATCAAGCAAAAACAATTACTTGTTGCCAGGAAACCTCTACTTTTATATATTTCGCTAATTACTATTATTTATTAAAATAGTTGTTGTTATAGCGCATTTTAGGTATATAGTGCATACATATGTATGTATATTTACTGAAGTGAAAAGATTTATTACCCTAATTTTATATGTATTTAACGCTTTTTAGGAAGACACAGCGATATCCTAGGGATAAGCTGGCGACGCCGACATATCATTCATCATCGCTCAAGAGCCAAAAATCAACATCATCATATCACACATCGCAGAGCAATCCCAATCAGGTGGGAGTCAGAGTGTTTCGACAAAAATCAGGTGAGCGAAAGTGCACACTTCAAGTAGTATAACTACATACATATACATACTATATAGTGTCGTACAAATGAATAGGATTGCGACATTTCGACAAGTAAACAAAACTTGAAATCCATTCTAATATAAAATTATCAATTTGTATTTCCCTATACAAAGATAAAGTCGCATAACTTTTAAAATTTAAATTTTATGATGCAAAGTTATGTAACTTAAAATTATGACAGGGGATCATATAATTCGAAAATACACATTTAAAGACCAAAGTCTCTACCTGCCGAGTTCGGTCAAATGTGTGGCGGCCGCCGTTGCAAAAAATTTATTTTTTTCCCAATTCAGGTAATTTTCAATAATTCTTTCTATGTTACGGTATTGTACGGATGAGTCAAATTACTGATCTATTACCATTACTCAAATATTAAAGAAGAATTTGAAGTCTACATTCATAGCCTTATTTGCAAGGTAAAGCCAGTGAAATCTTAATTACTATCAAACATCCGTATATTAAAAAATGGATATAAAAACGGCACGTACTTGTTTTGTTGGTTTTAGATAAATTCTCATTATGCAAACCTTTATGTAAATATTACCTGAAAAAAGAAAGAAAATAATTATTGAAAGATTATCAAAATTAGAATATGAATAATTGTTATATTAATGTGATAATATTGTACTTTTAAGCTTTAGAATAGTAGTTTTTTGAGAGCGATTTTAAGGGGCCCAACCGAACCGATTCCAACTTCGAATTCTAGATTTTTATTATCGTTATTAAAAAATATACAGTAGTTCTTCAAGTTAATACGCAATATTTCGGACCAAAATCTCCCAACGTCCATATAAGGGTAATTTACCTAAATCAAAAAAATATATATAAAAAAAAGGTTTTAAATGTACATAAAAAATTGAAAATGTTGAGGAATTTATTTGAAAATTTCATACCCTTCAATCAAAAATTAGAAGCCGTTTCCTGTTGGTTTCCTACCGATTTTTACTGTGACATTTGTGCATTTTCTTTTATATGAAAAGTATTTCCAAAATTTTTTGTTATCAACTTATCGCGTTCTTATTATTTTGAACAGGAATATACGAGTAGTATATATGTATTCGTCAATAGATGTAATAATATTGTATTACGTCTCGCTACCACACACATCATGAATTTGGACAGCAAAACATTGACATGAACCGCAAATTTTCCAAACATTTGTAAACCATATATCACATTTTTACTAAAAGAATGTCGTAATCAAAAACAAAAAAAAAAAAAAAAAAAACTGAGAAAAGAGCTTTGAAGTTTTGAATTTAATTAAATATATTCTCATATATACTATATACATATATTCTCATGGTAAAAATTAATAAATATTTCATTCTAGTGAGATATTATTATTCGGTAGAGCTATGGAATTTACACAACAGTCTCGATTTTGATTTTTTTTTGTTGATTATGACAATATTCTAGTAAGAAAGTATAATATTAATTTCAAGCTGAGTTATGAAAGGAATAGCTTGTTTCTATTTTTTTGTGATACTTCCTCTTTGAATTTATGTTTGTGCGTTTATAATTGAATCGTCCTTTTGCAAACTCTTATGCGGACACGATATTGCCTTTAAATCATGTTGGAGGAATTAAACAACAAACAACATAGCATCGCGCGAGTTCATTTAATGCGAAAATAAATTGCATGTTGGAAAAGAAAAAATATAAATACAAATCAAAAATCTATGTTGCAATTGCTACTCTTTACAATGTATAAAAAAAAGTAATGCATTTATTATTGAACTTATAAATAACAAATAAGTTTTAGACAAAAAAAACATCACGAAGCCATGCAAGTAATTTTTTTTGTATATATCCTGGCATAAATGCAGAATACCGACAATTTATAAAAAAAAAACCAAAAAAATTAATATGAGAATTGGTAGAATCATTTAAAGAAATACATAGTTGTAAAGTGTTCCTAAATTCATGAAGGTTTAGAGGTAACTTTTATGAGGGTTGCCACCTAATATTATATTATTACTATATGAAATAGTAAAACATGCGTGTCAATCCGTTCGCTGCGCTGAGGAGGTTTACAGCTAGCTATATTTTAAAGAAGGTTGCCACCTGTTTGAAATGTTGAATATAATTAATTTGTACACAAATTATATAATAGTATAATATAAGACTCAAACAATTTGTTATTAAAGGTATATTTTCGCCTTTATTAAAGTCAAATTTAATTAGAGTATACTAAAGGATCTTAAAGTTGAAATGTGTAACAAAACTTAGGATTTCAAAATATTTTTCATTAAAAACAAAAGTGTGAAATAATTTTAAAAGGAACGCATTTATATATAAAATTGCATATTATTCACCAGATGCTTAAAACTTTTTGAGTCAAACATGAACTGATAGCATAAATAAAACAACCTGGCTATAGTTGGAAGCCCTGTCGAGGAAAATTCAGCTTTAAGTTAGGTTATTGTGGTAAAATCTGCGAGAGACTTACAGCATGCAAAGTAGGCGCCTATTGTGACGCGACTATTTTTGTTTTCTTTTAAGGGTAGCGTATATGTACAGCAGAAGTTCCTAGAAGAAGCGCTATATGCCCATAATAAACAGTAGTAATATTAAGCCTAAATGCATGATTCCCCATCGCTGCTTATTTACAAAACCTTTTATTATTGATTCAAGGTTGCCACTTTCACATCTATGGCATCACTTACAAATAAACGTCTCAGATAAACGTCAATGTGAAGTAAAATATTGAAATAAATTTTATTTAATAGTCACGGAATAAAAATACTACTACTAACGTTAAATCAATAGACGGTCTATTGACGCATAAGTTTTATGAACAAAAGTAAAAAAAAAAATTATTAAAAATCGTAAGAATCAAGTGCATAGCGAATTTTGGATCAGGCAAAGGCTAAAATAATTTGATATGCCCATTTTTATGTTCCAATATAAAATATACAGTAAATTGGTGTGGCAAATTGATATTTTATTTTTAACTTGTGTTTGCTGTTGGCATTTACGAGTCCAAATAAATGTAATTCATTTTCGGTTAAATCAGCTGTGCAGTTTGCGAAATATCTGTGGGCAGCTAACAGTCGTCGATGCCTCCTACGGGTTTATAAATAACCTTCGCTCATAGCGGCGTCCACAGGAAAATATTTACGCAAATTTAATTGAAAAAATTTGTTTTTTTTTCCTTTCTCGTCATATTTTTTTGATTGAGTTGTCTTAATCAATTGGCAAAACATTATAAATTTATATACATATACATATATATAAGTTATCTAGCCTTAATGTACAAATTTACATGCCCACTTATTCAAAATTTGTAAAATGTTTGTAACGCTGTGGCTCTCAAAGTGTTGAACCGATTTTATTAACTAATTTTTTAAACCCAGCGTTTGTGAAAAACAATAGATTGGCATACTTATGTAATTTGATTTATTTTTTGAAGAATGCGTACATTAGGGTGGGAGTGATTCCCAATAAAAAAAATTGGTATTGTTTACCCAACGGAGTTATAAAATTCATTATATTTTAAGAATAAAATATTTCCCAATGATATTAAGATTTACGTGACCTGTGGCGATTTGAAATTACTTCAGAAAATGAAGATATTTATAACTAAAAACATATGTTTAGCAATTTTCTCAAACAAATTTCAAAAACTCAGCCAAAACTTGACCAAGTTAGACTTACAAGGTATCATTGGAAAGACCACCGCTTTTATTTCTTTGCAAATGGCTCCGTTCACGTCCCAATTTTTTTTTTTAACATTTAATTATTATAATTAATTATGATTATTAATTATTTTGCTGAACAAACTTGAAAAATTTTTATGTAGTTTATTTTTTAATTTTAGACTTCTATCATGTCCAGTGGTTGTTTTAAAAAAGTATGTAAAAGAAACTATTATTATTTATAAATAACTCCATTTATGGAGATATATCGGAAATTTTAAAACACAATAAATTTTATAATTCCGGTGGAAAAATTACAACCTGTTTTATTTTACAACTAATGTATGTAGGCCTATTAATTTAAGTTGAACCCAAGTTTTCGTTTAAAAAATTTTTTTCAGTAAACATAAAAATATAAAATTTAATATACATATTGTACTCTATGAGGCGCATAGTTGGATATTTGCTAGTATTGTATATATTTATGTATATCTATTATATATTTTCATATATTTCCTCCCGCAGAAAGACGAAAAATTACCAGCTCATCACAATTGAAGGTTACTAAGATGCTTCTCATTGTCTCCACTGTTTTTGTCTGCCTCAATTTGCCCAGCTGCGTGATGCGCATCAAAACTTATTTGGAGGTAAGTAATCGTTAAGTTCTCATACCTCAATCATACACGAATAGCCTATGTACATAACGGAGAACCCAAAACTTGCATTTGTACGAGTATGTGTGTGATCAAACTCTTTTATCACTCACAAGTATACCAATTCGTCACGACTATACGAGTACTCGTGGCGACAGAGAGACAGGAAAGTAGCCTAATTACAGGAGACAGAAAATAGTCAAACCCAATACATACATAGAGCAAACATATGTACTTTTGTCGTCAATCGGATATGCGTAAGCGTATTGTCAATTACAAATGAATAGAAAGTACATGCTATGTATTTTCGGACAAAAGATTTTAATCACATTGGAAACATTCGAAAATTCGATGTTATAAGCAGTGATGGAAAAGTAGGTACAATGGTATTTTTTCGGCCCTTTTTTAACATGTAAGTACATTCGATACATAGGAGATATTTTACTTGCATTTAAGGTGTAGTCAAATTATTATTCAAGGAAATGTTTAAGCCGTTTTTATTTGCATAAGTTGATTTTGGTTAAATGTAATTAAAAATAAACTATGTATTTGATAGACAGAATACCATTGTGAACACAATATTTAAAGGTAGACCACTGTGACCACAGTACAAGCAGAACGGCAATTATTTGTCTAAATGAATCTACGGAGCTGGCCAATCCCTACTCGCGATATGTCTACCGGAGAGTGGATAAGGTTCGATCCCAGCTATTTAAGTCTTAGTCTCGCGAAGGCAGAGTAGCTGAGTGAAAACCTCATCATCCAAACAGCTACCGCATTATGGGTTGGTGCTGATATTGAGATGGATCGGACCATCGGACATTGGATAATCTTAGAAGTTCCCGTGACCTCCTCTGGTCCACTTCTGGTCAAAAGGACCTCGCGACCATACATGTACTAGCTTCCCTATCTGTCCGGCGTTTGCCAATTCGTTCAGAAGTAGTACGCAGGTGGCCAGAGGAACCCCGAACAGTTCCTCGTTTGAGAAGTCCTGTTCAAGTGTACCTTGCTTGGCTAACTCATCTCCCTGAGATATCCCTGTGCCCAGGTACCCAGATTAAATTGGCTGGGCTTTCTTTGCACCCTTTCCAACTTGGCGACTACCGCAGTCTTATCTAGGGAACCCCACCAGACCAGAATCCCCTGCAGGATTATTGGTTTTACTACCTGTTCATGTAACCATTTAATGACTTTAGGCGAGGGGCCCCCACGTTTGTCGATGGCCCCTCTACAACAGTATAAGGCAACCAGGGTCTTTTTCGATCAATCCTCAATATTATATTTCCAAAAAAGTTTGCCATCCAATGAACGAGCTCGGTTTTATCCGGATTTACAGTAAATAAACTAAACAAGACAGCATTTTCACATACTTTTCGCATGTACAGGGTTTTCGTTTTTTAAAACACTCCTCTGAATGTGTGGAGGACTTAATTAGATGCAGAAAGTTGTTGTCTTAATTCAAAAGTCTGTATTTTACTCGGCTACAGTCTTCAAAATAAAAACCGCAATGAAAATTAATTACTTGAGTTAAGCTCATATAAAACGCATGGCGTAAATTAATGTAATTTATTTATATATGCATGTTTCTTAAAATGTTCGTGGGAAAGAGGGCATTTTCTTCATTAAACTGTAATCGATATAGTCTAATACGAGGACGCAAATCAATATTAATTAACAAATTTATAAAGAGGTGAATGGAAAGCTGTGTGAAAATAAAAGTCAATTCATTTCCTTAATTTGTAACAGTTATTTAGCACTTTCAGTGTATCATTCAACGAGAGTTGCGACTTTTTTTATTTCAGTAGTTGGAAATTTTATTTTGAGTGAGTAAAGTACGCATACATTTTAACAATGGGAATAATGAATGGAAAACCGATGGAGACCCGATCTCATCGATTAGCCGTATTCATAATTTTCTTAGAAGATACAGTCATATTTCGTAACATTTTTTCAATGCACGTACAGTGTGCGTCAATGGCAAAAAGGAAATCCAAAATTTGGGTTCGTAATAATCTAAATAAATCTGCCTACAACTTTGGAAAACACGTATCGATTTTAAAGGCAACGAGCAGTTATAGCTAAATATGCTGAAACAATTTTCGATATCTTTAGAGCTCTCCTTCAATTTATTTGTGAATCTATACCACTGTGCAGTGTAACCTTCTCTTTCCAACGGTATTATTAAAGAAGTTAAAGACGGATTTCGCATAATTATATTCTAAGCCGGCGATATATCATCCTTCGATGTTCATTCATATTTCATTTAATTCCATTCACCCAATCTCCCGTTGCCGAGATATTTCTAAACATCTTATTTAAGAACTGGTCGATTTTGTTCATAAGCGGAATATTTATAAAAACAAAATTTGTTTGTTCGATCCCCAGAAGAAGTTTAATGAGGATATGTGGTGGTCTTCGAAATAGCCATAACTTCTACCATTGACGTTTTTTCAGTAATTTCCTAATAAATAATTGACCTTGAGATCATAAAAATTATTATTGTTTGTTGAAGGTTAAAAAAAGAAAGATGTATGTTTATAGCAAATCAATTATAATCGAGCACGAATGTGCTATTATTGCCTATCATTTTTTGACAGTGGCGGGAATAGAGTATGCTCGAGCACTATGACATTTTTTTGTGGTGTGGAAATGCCTTAGATATTTTGTGATTTATTGGTGAAAAGCATGCCAAAATTTTTGTATATTTTGGTCTACTGATTTGTTCCTTTCATTACTTCAGAAATTTCACTCCGTTTAAAACCAATATAACTTTACCACGAACGGTGAATTAGTGGAAAAGTGGTACCCGATGTACTCGTATAACCATTAACTCCATCTTGTAACAAAAAGAAAAAAACAACCGAAAATAATAAATATATTATCATAAATATATCAAATATGCTGCAGAATTAACTCGAATATCGTTTTTCAGATACTACTGTTCTCAAAAGCATATGCTCCTTATTTCGATAATATAAAAGGAAAACACGCCAGCAAAAAAAAACAAAACAAAACTATTTCTAACAAATAAAAAGAGCAAATTATTAGTACTGCGAGAAACAAGTTGTTTATTGTTGCATAACTTTCACAGTTTAATTCTCCAATAAATATTCTCTTAAATATAATAATAACAAAATAAAATTATCTACGTAATTTTTTCTTTGATAACAGAACATAGTTTGGATGAATCTTGCGATTTGAAATATTACTGTTATATGGTGGGCGGAAGTAGAATTTTTCATCCCACGAATAAGTTTTACGGAATACGTGCAGATTGTGCAAATGAGCTTGTTTCAATTTTTTGCGTAAAATTGTGACGTTGAATGGGCATTCCAACACGTAATGTCTGAACTTGAAGTATGCTCGCAAAGACAAAATGCCATGGAAATATTAGAGTGAAAATAGTTCACAAAATTTATAAATTATCGGCCACCGTAGCCAAGTGGCTAGCGTATGCAAGCTTCATTCAGTGTGTCACGGGTTTGAATCCTGGCAGGGGCAAGTAACATCAAAAATTATAGAAAACTTGTTTCGAAAAGCAGTCGGCCCTCGGCAAGCAATTGTAAAGCTGGAGTATATTTCTGCCATGAAAAAGCTTCTCACTTTTTGAATTCATAAAAAAAAATCCTTACATATTCTAATCTATGTTGGGTTATGTACCGTTGACGGAGCTGCTCTTAGGAGAAGACTTAGACTATTTTACTTCCATTGTGTTACCCCAGTACATTGCAAAACAGAACGGTAACTTCCTAATTCTGAATAAGATGCGATCCCAGAAACATGAGTTTTAGTTTCATGAACGCAGTGGTCGCAGTAAGGGTCAGCAAGAGGCCACTCTCAAGAAAACTCTCGTCCCTATTGGCAAAAAAAACTGAAGCAGTCGATTTTCACAAGCTTCTTTTAAGCCGAATTCTTCACCAACAAAAATCATTCGCGATAAATAGAGGCAGGTAGCAGACGCAAATTCGATACATGAGGTTTTTTTCCATTACCGCGTGTGGCACTCATACATGGAACTTATTTTTGTTTCCAGCCTTATTTAAATAGTTCCAAACGATTGCTTAGATGACGGTTGAACTCGACGATTTATCGATATTTTCGACAATTGACCTGCCAAAGCGTGGTGGACCTTTGATATCAAAATTACCGGATCGGAATCGACGAAACCAAAATTGGTGGTGGTTGGCTGTTACAGTGTCAGGACCATTAACACTATTCACATTTTCAGCCGCCTGGCTTGCGTATTTTCTAATTGCTGGTGGTCATCTTTGACGCGTGCTCAAACAATACTGAGTCAAGCAATCATACAACTGTCTGAGAAGTTTTGTTTAGTACGAAATTTTATCTTTCCAACGCCACATAGTAACCCGCACGTGCTTATACAACGGATTTCTTTTTACTAATTATAAAGTTCGAACCATAAATATGGATTTTCTGAATAACTCGATTCTAGCGCCATTTAGTGGACCCTTTTTTCGTAAAAGTATTTATCATCACATTTGCAGCATACGATTTGAATTCCATCAAAATTGGACTGTGAATAGAGATTTTATGAATATCCCGCTCTAGCGCCATCTAGCGGGTTAATTCTCATAAAAATATTTATTTTCGCTACTCCACGCAGATAACAGACGTGATCTATCAAAATCGGATTAGTACTAGCGGGTAGTTTTTCTTTTTTTTGCATGGAGCATACATTTGAATTTGATCAAAATCTGTTCAAAAATACGACGATTACAAATAACTTGACTCCAGCACAATCTAGAGAGCTTCTAATTCACTTCTTATTCAATTCATTGAATATATTAAAGAATGTATTTGAATCAATTGCTAAGGTGCAAACAAAAACAGGCGGTGCAGGGTCAATAGCATTATAAAAACCGTATTTACAGTCCGATTTGATACAAATTCACCCCATATGTATTCTATAAATTTGATCAGATAAGCAAAAAATAACCTCTGGGAACTTGACTGAAATCTATAAATACTTTTGGAAATAAACCTGAATTTCGGACTCCGAAAAGCGAAAACTACCAGTATTTTATATACACCTGTGATCACAAAATTAAAACGAACAAAAAATGGCATGGCTAACTAAATTTAGAGTATTCAAATTAAATTTTACTAAACAAAAAATAGCAAGTTTCAAGTAGCTCAAAATTCAATTCGATTTTTCATACTTTTTGATTTGCTAACGGTGCTCAGCATTTGCTTGCTTACAAAAAGTCAATTCAAATAAATTTTGTTCTTTGCAGCTACTTGTAACTTGCATTTTATTATACCAAAATTAAATAAGTAGTAAAACTCTATACCCACAAAATTTCTAGAAATTCTGAAAAGTTAAAATATCGTATGGTTAAAAATCAAAGTTACACGTTTTGTTAGAGTTAAATTCTAGTGGGAGAGCAAAAAAATGCATGAGGAATATGTGGTATGAAAGAAAATCGTAATTTTGTTGGAATACCCATTACGTAGATTATGTACCTATATAATCATTCATTCATTCAAAGAATTCTCTATCGGAAAAATTCATGGGATCATGGATACCCTCAATACATACACTGCCTTACCCACAAAGAAAAATTGTTGTGTCGACAAATTTGTCAACTTTAATATTTTTTGCTTGAGCTTTTTGTTTTCTTTATGACATGATTTAAAATGGATACAATCGCTCGGTTTTCAAGTGATAGTTGATGGTGAAGGTGAAGGTTGTGTAAACATTCGTCGTGACCGCAGAAATAGAAATTTAAATAATGAACCTCCTATTCATGAAATTTGCTTTCCTTTTTTAACCATTTTCGTTTTAATGCCAAATTTAAAATGATTAAAAATCTATTTACTTAAACATTAATAACCGATAATATATGTGTCTAATTTTTTGTAGCATCTTCTATCAAGTCTTATCCTT
Source organism: Anomoia purmunda (assembly GCA_951828415.1). Lineage (NCBI taxonomy): Eukaryota > Metazoa > Arthropoda > Insecta > Diptera > Tephritidae > Anomoia > Anomoia purmunda. The sequence goes on along the minus strand of OX639996.1, from coordinate 23,600,402 downwards.
GATTGGTTGGGCCATTGCACTTAATTTTTGTGAAGTATCTTCCCAAGAAGTATTTAGGTCATGTGGTGCTCTATGGGAAAAGCCATTACTGTGACCAGATGCGACTTTATCACGTTCACAAGCACTTCAAATTCTATATTTTCAATATATATCTAAGACCATAATTCAGTGCGTTCTCATTAATTGTTTATATATGTAAATACTTATAACAGTTCAATTTCTTTCTTTTTCCGTAACAAACTCGACGTCGACAAATCTTCTCGATTTTACGATCTCAATGATTTTGCAATAAACGCCATCTATGAGCCGCAAAATGTATTTTATCGAGTCAGCAAGTTAATTCAGCTGCGTCGAGAAACGTATGGTCAATACGAGTTCAATGATTTCATCGCGATCGATATTGAAAATTTTTTCGATCTGTACGAGTTCCATGATTAGACCCATTATTATTTTTTAATTTTGTTTAAATAAACACATATCCCTAACATCGGTAGGGGTTCTGGGGAAAGCCATGAGTGTTTGAACGGAAGTTTGATTGCGGTTTTTTTCGGCTTCATCCGCCTATCCATTTCCGATGGTACCGACGTGTTCTGACGCACTCCTTAATTTATCTATTTTCGGCTGTTTTACTATAGCCGAGCGTATTGTATTAGTACGTCCATGGTGTTGTTTAAATTTGGAACAGATGAACTTGAATTTAGTGATGTCCGCGGTTTGTTTTTCGCTACTTCCGTGCATGTGATGACCGCTTAGACTTCCCACTTCTCTTACTATTTTAGTTTCTTTCGATACTCTTGTAGCCGTCAGTAAATATAAAATTCCTGTTAACCTACTATAACGGTGAAGCAATTTTTAGGTTTAGCTTATTATAAACTTCGCGCGAAGTTGAGTCTGTCAAATAGGAAGTTAAATTTTCGATGAAGGAGCTTTTGTATAACGTCCAAATGAGAAGAAGGGATACTCTTTTTCAAAATGCAAAACCTTCATTCTGCTGGTAGGTTTTCAATAGTTGTTGTTTAAAAACCTCTCAAGCAGGAACCGATGGCAGCGTGGTATGAGGATTTGGTTATGTTTAGTGGGCTTTTACCTATTTTGTTATTTTATTTGCAAACCATATTTAATGTATTTTCGATAGAACCATTAGTTTTGATATATTAGTTAATGTATTTGGGTGCATTAAACTTCTTCTAGGTTCTAAGTATTTATTAAATAAAGCCGGGTAATTACTTCACCTTTAAGACGATACATTGGGTTTGATAAGTATTCATAAAAACCAATTTGTGTAATGCTTTGTGACAATTTTGTGGGTATATTTTTTTACTCTGCTATGAATAATGTGATATGGATATGAATTTGTGTTAATTAATATATATATATATTTTTTTTTTTTCAATTAAAAAGGTTAGGCATACGAATGTGTTTGCGTTTCTATCATTTAGTTCAATATTTACAAATAAGCATATATTTCTATGACTTCATAAAATAAAACAGTTGGACACCGAAGGGAAGCGAAGTTATGGAAACGCCAGTGCGTATGCGAAACTTTTCGGATATGTCAGCGGGAGTTGACAAAAATTGTGTCAGTTGAATGAAGAATCTCCTACCACTTTAACACAACCATCATCGGCAATTTGACACATTGATTAGATGGGTATTGGTGTTCACTCTACGAAATAATAAAGTTGAAAGTAAATAGTACACCCATGGGTTAGCTTTATATAAAAAAAATTTGTATATTTTGTGCGTGCATGGAGAAAAAGATATAGCAGATTGTGAATTTGGAATTTAAGCAATAAAGTTTTAAAAAACACAAACACTATCGAGCTGCAATTGCTATTAGAAATGCATAGAATTAGGTGAAAAAATTGGGGCACAACATTTTGACCAGTTTCAGTTATTTTTCTTGTGATTATTTTATAATTTTTTCATTCAAGTCTACACAAACTAAATTCACATTTCAAACTTTGTAGCAAGAGTTGTATAATTAATCATATCTTCCCAACATACGTTAATGAGAATTTATCGAGCAATAAAACAGCATGCTTAGAAATTTTCAATAAAGTATGAATAAAAAGTTTGTTATTCTTTAAAGATTTGTTGAATTCTTCTATTTTTGCTGCAAAGTTTTAAATGTCGACTTACATGGTGTTATTTATATATTCATTATTATTTAGTAAAAACAATAATAAGCAAAAGGAAGCTGACCCATGTCAATAAGCAATTTGTGTACTGCATATTTTCAACTTCACACTTCGTACAGTCAGTACCAATGCTCAGCTTATCAATGTGTCAAATTGCCGATGATGGTTGTGTTAAAGTGGTAGGAGATTCTTCATTCAACTGACACAATTTTTGTCACCTCCCGCTGACATATCCGAAAAGTTTCGCATACGCACTGGCGTTTCCATGACTTCGCTTCCCAACTGTTTCATCTTATGAAGCCAGAGCAGTAGCTATGTATAAAAAATATTGAAGTATGGTAGAAAATCCAAGACGTACAGACATGTGTTTATCAAAAAATTATTATTTTTTTTTTAATTTTGAAAAATGTCCATAAATAAAAATTCTTGCTCATTTTTTACAACAGAGTGAAACAATTACAAATAAACTTGCCCCGAAGTAGGGAACGACCGAAGTACGATTTGTCCGAACCGAACATTTTTAAGGTGTAAAATAATAAACAATCAATGGATTTTTAAAAATTCTAGTTTTTTTTATTTATATTAAAAACACATTTATTTAACTGACATTCATTTCAGTTCATCTCTTAAACACACATACACAGTTTTGTAAAAATAAGAATATGAAAACCTTGTATATTTCCTTGGCATTCCTACCTTGCCACAGGTTTCGTATATCGTTGTTAATTTAACCTGCAGCACTGAATAATTGCCCACAAGATAGTCGAGCGAACGGATATTTTGAAACAACTTTTCTCAACAGAAAATATGGACTTCAAAAGTATTCAAAAATTACTAGCAAAAATTTTCAAATAAGCGCGGATAAGTTTTTTCAGGTCATCAGCATAGGGAGGATAGTTACAGTTAAAAATTAGAGATGTAATTATATTTCTATTTTTTCTTACAGTAATAGGTATACACAGTTTTAGTTTGGGTTATATTTAAACAAGTAGTTATAGTAATATTTATATCAGAAAGAAACTTACTTCTTGTAATAAGGGATACTTTACGCGATATTTTTTTGTTTTTTTTTTTTAGTTTTATTTAAAAAATCAACTTTAATAGTTTATCTTATTATTGCTTAAGAAATAATCGTTATTGCATGCGGTCTATTTTTTTGGTCCGAAAATAATCGTTAAATCCCAAAAAATTCAACTCAAGAACAACAAATAACGATTATAAAGCAATTTTTTTTTTCAATAAAAGTTTTAACTATTACCTGATTTACATGCATAGATGTAGTATACTTATAGCTTTTATTATATGCATTCTTAACTTCTTTAATTTTTTTAAAGTAGCTTATAAAAAGTACATTATTATTACGAGGACTACATATTAGCTTAAAAATAAAATAACGAAATGTAGAATAGATTTATGTTTTTATATTCAAACCAGATAATTTGGTAGCTACCATCATCTATATTTCAACGTAAACATTAGACATTGCTTTTTTTCTTTTTCTTTTCCTTTTAAATTTGTTTTTATCCTACAAATTAAATGTAGGAACATAATAATGTTACATGCGTGCTAATTGCTTTGCCACCCGCTACATGATCGTAACTGAAAGTAAGAGGAATCCTTTCGAAACCTTTCGATATAACATTGAACTAAAAGAAAATATGTGGCTTTTGCTATTTAAAAATAGTAAGTTTTGTTATTTCTGAGTTTTTTTCTGTTTGTTGCTTGTTGGAATTGTTTGAATATTGTATTAATTGAATATGCATTAAATCAATAACAAAGGCCCAAACAAGAAATGGTTCTCTATTAATTAACGATTCCAAAAGACGGGCCGCCTTTACTTATGTACTTGGAAAGTGTGGGTACTTATAAAGCCAGAGGCAATATTAATAATTGGAGCTGCAAAGTTCCAATAAAAAAAATTACAAGCTGTGACCAAAATTATATATCAACACATTTCTACGGCAACAAGTCACCCACTGAAGCACTGAAGCTTTGAACTTTCTAATGTGCTTACAGATGGGTGTAATTACTGCTAATTAGTTTGCTCTTTTAATAATTTCCACATATTTACATATGTATGTATGTGAGTATGAAGATGAAAATGGAAATGTTTGTGTCAACAAGTGTGTGTCATTTTATGTGAGTGTTGGTTGTTATGATTCAATGCAGACATTACTAAATGTTTTGCGTAATTTTAATTCGAAAACGTTGGAACCAGCCGCAAATGAATGAAGCAAAAAATCCTGCTGGTTGTGCATGACAAGTCGCACTCGCACTGCTTATTCTTCGTAAAATACTATGGGTATTCATCTAAACGCGCAAATGCCTTGCAAATGAGTAAACCTTGTAAACTCTATAAATTTTGTATGAGAAACCGGTTTATTTACGAGGTTTGCGCATTTGCGAGGCATTTGCGCGTTTAGATGAATACCCATACTAAATTTACGGAATAACGTTTAATTTTGATTTTTTAACTTCTCTCCGTTGTACATACTTAGAATGCCGTTTTAGCTTAAACAATTATAGGTTGATGTTCATATAGGATATTTTCGCAAAGTTGCTTAATTGGAATTTCGTTCGAAATTTTTATTTGATAAATTTCTTGAGCTGATCTTTCGTAATTGCAAGAATGATTCCCTATCATAATGGACCCTGAGAATTAGGTATTCCGTAGACGAAACGGCAATCGAAAAAAAAGTTTAAGTGAGTAATCGTATGCACGACATACGTATCGTAATTTATTACAGGGTGTACCAGATTTTAAACGGATTGTAATAGAAATTTTTACATGTAAATGTTACTCCAATGTTTTTACGCATAAATTACAAAACATTTTAAATAACATGGATAACATGGATAATATATTATTTTATTACATATTTGTATTAATTTCGAAATTTTTACTTATATCGTTTCTCTTTGGCTTTTTTTTTTTGTGTGTTTAATTTATGTAGGCTGTAAATATTTTGATATATTACATGTATAATAAAATTGAGTATGTCTTAAGACTTCTGCCAAAATATTTCGGAATCTACGTGAGTTGTACCGATTTGAAAATATCTTTCTATAAATAAATATAATTTTTTATTTACTTTTTGAAAAATATATCATATTAATTCCAATGGAAAACCAGTACCGACTTTTCCAGTGATGTGATGCATCCGAATATATATACATATATATATATGTATATCTATATTTACTATGCTTTCTTTTCAAGTTTACTTATTTTAAATATCTAGTTTAGCAAATTCGAACGACCAACAAGTATAAATTTTTAGCATACGAATGTTATCGGGTTATCGAATGAACTCATAAGTAGTACCAAATTACGATATAAGGCATACGCTCACTTATCGTGTAATACCAAATATGCACTTTAACGTTCGCTGAACTGGGATCGAATTCCAGCTTTTGTTTCTCTCTCGGATGCGAACCCCAAGTTGATCGCAGAATCCTCGTGTCGGATTGCAAAGCGAGTCTGGCTTGAGATCGACTTTAAAAGGTCTAGGCCACTAATAAATATCTACTGCTACTCCATCACTTCAGTGGTCAGTTTTGAGACGAGGTATGGTCTGATGGGGTTACACGGTACCAAGATGGGGTTTCGATCTAATGATTTTAGCCACAGCTGCATGGATGAATACTATCACTATCATTGTCCCCCTATTGCGAATACGCGATATCAAGCCTTTGGAATATATTTCATTTATGTAATACTCTGCAGATTTAGACACTGCTATCGTTATCAGTTTTCTGTGTTATATTAAAATCACACAATGATTAAATTTTAGAGAAGCGTGAGCAAGGAGGGTATAAAGATTCCACATTTAATTGGCATCACAATGGAAGAAGCGGGCTATGTGTGCCTCTTCGCAGCATTTGTGGAGCGACAGCCACTTCAATCTAATTTAACCTATCCATAAGTGATAATCAAAACCTAAGAGGATTTAGCTCCACGTCATTCAAATTTTTTTACAATGGGTTAAACTTTCAATATTTTGGGCAAAAACGCAACTATTTTTCTTGAAATCTTCTTCTTCTATTGCCGTTATCGTGTTTATATTTCACCAGTATCTGCTGCTCGCTCACCTTCACCATCTAGTGGCATGACTCTTTTTTCTCTCGGCATTCCAACTATAATTGCGCCTGATAATGTCTCCTTGTCTATGCTGCGACTAATATTCTTGGTTGAGTAGTGACATAAACAAGAAACAAGCACAATTGGGATTGAAAATGACTAGCAATTCTTCGTCACCGCGGTGTAGATATTCTATCTTTGCTAGCAGCACGCTTATAATAAATACGTGCTTAGAAATATAGTTCACAAGCTTTTATTGAATTCACAAACAATATGTAATAACAAAAGAAAACTTCGTATTGTATGCCTTCAACAAGCTTTCTCCGTGATGAAGTGTCTAATACACCTACAGCCGCTGCGTATTCTTTGGTACTTCTTTTTTTCAGTCAAATTTTGTTAGTGATTCTCGATGGCATTGCTCGGCTGTGTAACTCTCTAGACTATCCTATTTTGAAAATTTGTAACAAGTCCTTATCATCGGGCATTTTTGTAGATGATTGGAAATTACCTTTCATCACTCCTGTTTTCAAGAGTGGTAATAAAAGTGATGCCAGTAATTATAGACCCATCTCCAAGCTTTCCGCCAAAACTTTTTGAATGCACTATTCAAGGAAAACTTTTACCTGCTTTTAAGAATATAATATGTACGGAGCAACATGGCTTCATTCCGTCTCGCTCTACTGTATCTAACTTGGGCGTGTTCTCAAATGATCCTATCGTAGCTTTTCAATCTGGGATTCAGGTTGACAATATCTATAACGATTTCCGGAAGGCTTTCGATAGGGTTTCCCACGCTATCCTACTAAAAAAAATCGCTTATATTGGCTGTCATTCAGTCTTCCTGACTTGGATTGTCTCATATTTATGTAATCTTCGTTATGATACTGACTGGTATTGATAACGTTAGGGTTAGTAACTGGTGCTACAAAAATCGCCTGTCGTTGAATATTAAGAAATGTTTTCAAGTAATCTTTGCTAAATGTTGTAATGTCATTCATACTTCTTATGAGATATCCTTATCTCCCCTCCAGCATGTGGGTGAAGCAGAAGACCTGGGGGTGTTTTTTGACTCAAAGTTTATGTTCACTAGTCATATTAATTTTATAATTTCCAAATCATATGCAATACTGGCTTTTCCACAGCATCATAGCTCAGATTTCACCGATCTTTATGCCCTAAAATTGTTATGCATGGTATTTGTTCGTTCTAGGCTTCAATATTTTGGGGTGTCATATTACAATGATCGAACGTTTCGAGAAGGTATTTTTACGCTTGGCGCTCCGTAGCCTATGTTTTCCGGACCCTATTTCCGCCTAGGAATCGAGATACCTACAGATACATCTAAAGTCCCTGCAGAGTAGGTGAAAAATGTTGTATTTATCTTTCATCTTCGATGTTGTCCGTGGTTTCGTAGATTATCCAGTATTCCTCGAGAGGATTTTCTTTAATATATAAGTCAGACATCTTCGGTATCCGTAGTTTTTCTATATTGAAGTTTTTAAAACTTTGTATGCACGAAATGCTCCCATTATTAGGGACTTGATCGAGTTCAATAGAATGGATTGGTTTGCCGAGATTGATTTTTCATTTTCAAAAAATTGCTTTATGAACTCTCTGGAATTTTTTTTATAAGTAGTTAATTTTCTCCCTTGTTTTTCTTCTCTTTAAATTTATTAATATTGTGTTTATTGTATTCCGCTTAGCCTATACGAATTTTTTTTTTGTATTCATTGGCTAAATAAATTAATAAGTAAAATAAATTTAAAAAAAAAAGTAAATAACGACCGAGCATCGGTTTCGGCCACAATAGTTCGGGGTTTAGCTTCGGGCAGAAAAGTAAGCCGAGCTTTCAATTTTTATTAAGTTAAAGCTGTATAAATGTTTTGTGGAAATATGTGGTTTGCAGTAATAATATTACTGTAAGAAATTATTCATTAATGCATCGACATCAGCAAAATAAACACGTGTTTTTGTATTACTTATTCAGGATAAAGATCTTTTGCAAATTATGTAGATTATTGGCTGCGATAAAAGGATACCAATTATGTTATTACCATTATCCTTCTAGTAATGAATTTTTAGTTTACGTTAGACTACTTACGCTTCCTCTAATATATTCGTATATGCATTTACCTATATACATACATATATAGCTCTATTAATCTTTCCAATTGGGCTGTTCATATTATTTCCACTTGTTGTGATGTTACAGCCTCTCTTCATTCTGCCAATCACATTTGAACTTAGCGTTTACTATGCACTTAGAGTGGGGTTTGCTCTTAGAGGGAACTCATTAGCAGAGGATAAATTTACTGCAGCAAATAAAAAAATAACCTGCGTGCGTGTATGTTCCAGCTTTTTAACCTTTTATTGGTTATCACATTAAAAGTTAAATAGTATGTCTATCATTTTATGCGTCTATGAATAAGATTATCTTGCATACACATACGGACCCAATTTAGGTTTCCAGTGGAAAAAGAAGGAGTAAAAAGCAATTATAGAAGCTATTCTCCATAATGCGGGGGTCCTTACCATCTGCATAATTTTCATTAATTATTTTTTTAACGAAAGGAGGAGATCACAACTCATAGCAGGAATTACTTTTTTTTTTTGAAACTAGCTTTATTTGCTTAACACATTGCCGACCCACTCTCGAGAAAGAACTAAGTTAATTATCGTTCCTTAAAATCTGTACGCACTGTACCGGTACCGCTGTGCATTTAAGTGTAAAATATGCTGAGCAAATTTAGTATACACGTGTACATAATTGAAGTACAGTTTCCATGAGTTTCCATATTCAATTTAATTACTTATCAGTTCTCGTTTAAATATGCAATGGGAAGACGGAATTCGGCCAAAAAATTCGGTAAGAGTAAGAGTAAGCAAGAGTATGAGTACAGAGTACGGATACGTATAAATGCTGGACTAAGGGCATAACGTGCAATTAAGGATCCAGTTTTACAAACAAATTTTAACAAAGTGTAAAAGCTCCATTGTATTGAAAGGCAGAACTTATGTTAAACTCGACTGTAATCAACTTACTGGATGAATGTTGTACTATATTACAAATAAGCGTGAGAATGCCAACTGAAACGACAAATATAAAAAGGTTGATACATTGTGTAAACAAAAAAAAGTGTTAATCCACATAATTGTCGTCAAGCGATGATTAAGTAAAATTTGTGGAGAACGAAATATCAACCAATATCAATGCTGCCTTTGGTGAAACGAGACAAAGGAAAACTCTTCAAAAGTTAATGCATTGAGCTACATAGTACAAAGTACAAGATTGAAAAATTTTTTGGTACAAAATCTTCTTAATTTTGTTTAGAATTTCTTCCCAAAATTTTTAAAAATGATAACGGCTGAAAACAAGGATATAAACCCTTGTTTATGGAATTTTTTATAAACTATAAAGAGAAATCCCTCTGTTTTTATGTTTAAAAATCATATAAACTAAAATAATAATTATCAGAATCTTATTGAATTTATTAATAAGAAAAACTTTTTTAATTGGCGACAGTTACTGTTTTTTTACGTCGTGAATAATTTACTTTTTTTATTTTAATATTATGAATATTGTTCCTTGGATTTTTGGATTTTTGTATTTTCGAAAGAAAGATTTTTGATCTAGTTATTTATTGTTTCAAAAGCTTCAATGAGTAAAGTTAGAATAGTTTTGAAAAATTAATATATTTACTCGATAGTAACGCTCTTTGTCTCGCACGTTGTCTTTCTTGTGCATTAATATTAAATATGCCATTTGTGAACGAAAGGCCTTCAAGTTATAAGGGCCAAAAAATATTACAGAACAATCGTTTTAGAATTATTAGAATTATAAGTTTATAAAAATAATTATTATAAGTATGAGATTTATAAGTATATGAATTATAAAAATTATAAGTAAATATGTACTTATTATAATTATAAGTAAAACTTGTATAATTAAATACAATACAAAATATTTCAAAACGAAGTGTGATATTTATTTTCATAAAATAATTTACTTCAAAAAATTTTAGTGCCAATAACTTCAAATTGATATTTAAAAATTTTAAATTCAGAGGAGATTCTAATGAAAACCAAGATCCTCTTCTTAATTATATGGAATATTTGATCTTAGTTCCATCGGCTGTCTACTAAATTTTATATTAAAAAGCTCTCTATGTTAATTCCACGAGCCACCTAATTTAATTACATTGAAAAGTTTTCATATTAGTTTTACAGATTATTTTCTTGATTTTATTTCAAAGACATATCCAGTCGTAAGAAGAAGAGTTCGATCCTTATTATTATAAAAAATCATAGAAAACCCCGTTAAATTTTGTTCTGATTTATAGAGGATTTTAGGTGGCATTTTCACTCTGTGCGGCATCTACTAAAAATACGCTCGAAGCTTCTTACATAGTAAAGATCTGTACATTTTTTTGGTATTCGCATAAAAAGCTTAATAAATTATCATTTGTAATACGTGAATATTTTTAGTTTCTCTTATTTTGTTCAAAAGTTTGAAACCCTTTTTATTGCGTAGAGATTTTGTGAACGATGCTTTGGAAGTATTCCGTGTGCAGTGTTATTGAGATATGTATTGCGCTTGTATTGAAGCTGTTCCGTAATACCGTATGAAGATAAATTTGCTTCTAGGTTATGTATGTATTTTTTGTGTACAAATTAAGTGTGAAGACATAATTAACACAATTAACGGCATGAAAGCTTTTGGATGAGATCGGATTTTCAAACGAGCAATTCAAGTGCATAAAATTTTCGCGTGCATGTGAACGCAGATATCTATGTATGTAAATCCAAGGCGTAAAATAAAATATTACTTTTGAATAATACTTTTAGCATAAAGCATACCCACAGGTGCAAATCGTACGTTGCTTAAAATACATACTTCATACATACACGTATAAATGATAAATTGAAAATCAAGGCAAACCATCAAAATTGAAGCTATTTAAAAATATTAAAAATAACCTACACGTGATCGCACCAAAAAAATGAAGAAAATAAAGAAAACCCATCTGCTTCGTACAATATATGATTGATTTCACACACAATATGCGTAGACTAAACTTTTATATACATACATATTAAATATATACTCATACGTGTGCACAATGTATGGACGGCGCATAAAAATAAAAATTATCAAAATAGGAAACGTGTAATGTGAAATCCTTTAATGAATACTAATGAAGAATATTTTAAAGAATAAAACATCAAACAAACTCATTAGCCTAGCTAATTTGACATATCAAACTAAGACCTTCCTATAGGAAATTTATTCCTAAACATTTTTTATTTTACTTGTGTTAATTTTAAGGGTTGTATTGAGATAAGCCTAATAGGAATCTACATTAATCGGCTATGAGATGAAAGAATAGTAAAGCTACATATGCTTAAAATGGCTCGTTACCACGAAACCATCGTAAGCTTATTGAATGTTGTATGGAAAACTGGTTTAATTACAAAGTTTGCATATTTATGAGACATTTAAGCGTTTAGATGAATTACCCATATTATTTTGTTACTATGGTTATTTTCATTTTTTCTAATTTATTATTTCTAATTATACCTTTCATGAAGATGAAAGGGTATTATTACTTTGGTCTGATGTTTGTAAGCATAAGAAGAAGAAGAAGAAGCGATAGACCCATATCCAAGTAGACTTAAAATGATTAAGACCACGAGCTGATTCGATTTAGCCATGTCTGTCAGTCTGTTTGAAGGCAAACTAGCCCCTCAGTTTTAGAGCTATCTAAATGAAACTTGGTAGGCAGGTGTATTTTTATAATGTATTAATCATTTGTCGGAACCAAACAGATCGGACATTATATAATTACTATACAACTGATTGTTCAGATATGAGGTTTTCTATTGTAACGCCTAACCAAAGCAGCTAAGAACATAAAATTTGGCAATTCTTTCCTGTATTATTAATGAAAAATGTAGAGTGAAAATTATTAAGATCGGAACTTATAGTTTCGAGCAACTGGTTATTCAGATCTGAGATTTTGCGATATAACTCCTACACTAAACCAACTAGGGACATGAAATTCGGCACTTCTTTCATTTATCATTAATTAAAAGTACACAACAAAAATCATCGAGATTGGACCACCATAACTTATAGCTTCCATATAACTTATTGTTCAAATATGAAGTTCGGCGTTATAACTCCTGAATTAAAGTAGATAATAATTTGAAATTTGACACACCTCTCACATACATATAATTAATTGAAAGTGCACAATGAATTTCAACTAGATCGGACCACTAAAACTTAAAGCTACCATACAACTGATTATTCAGATATGAGGTTTTGCATTATAGCTCCTACACTAAAGCAGGTCCGGATATGAAATTTGGAACTCCTTTCACTGATAATTCAAACAAAGCACACAACAAAACTCATAAGGATCGGGTATATAGTTATAGAATTATCGCTCCCATACAAATGATTGTTCAGATATGAGGCTTTACTTTGAAACTCTTAATATATTTAAACAGTAATACCCGTGAAATTGAGTTGACCAATTTCCTGCGGGCAGTACCCACAAGAGCGATAACATATGAAACCTCCTACAATGGGCATGACAGGATATTTTTTTTTTTAGTTATAACGCTTACATTACATTACATTTCTGTATGTGTCTTTATATGTAAATTGTTCTAGAAAAATACAATTTATTTATCATAGTTGATTAACTTTTTTTGAGTGTATTTTATTTTTTATGAGAAAAATAAATACCAGTTTAAAATTTATATTTTTTACGCTAACAATGCAGTAACTTAAATTAAATTTTTATATATTCACGAAAGGTATGGGTCAAAGACAACATTTCTTTACTTGTTTTCAATTAAATTATTGTCAGAAAATCCATATTGAATTGAAATAATGAATGAATTTAAAAAGCCATAAGGAAGTAAGCATACGTGCGTTTTTCATTTTTGATTTCGAAAGTGGCACCCAAATTTGTGCATTACATTTACATTTTGAGATACAGGAGTTTGATAATTACGCAAAACTCGACCATTTTTGTTCACTAAGTCGTGCCAGTTTTAACCATAGGATATTTTTTGTTAGCTTTTCTTAACACATTATATTAATGGATCTGATTTATACACCACAATTCACCTAATTATTGCAAAACAAATATCCATAAAATTATTCACAAAAATAAAATATTCTTCTAACTACAAAACAGGACTATCTGAATTAATTTTGTTTAATTACAAAAGCAACTTTGCGGATTTTTTCAGTCGAACTTGTTCCTATCGATAAACAGTAAACATGCATTTTGAAGGAGTGGTACTAGTTATTGTATAGATACTCGGGATCTATATTTGACGACTTTATTTTGAACCAAAGACAAATTTCGCATATGCACTCTAAATAGATTACAAAATCAGATGTTGGCTCTTTATATGTCAGTGTATTAATTTAATCAGATTAGATGTATAGTTATTGCAGATTAAACGACGATGTCTGCCTTCGCTTTTAGTAAGTTACAAAATTTAAAAGCTTATTATAAATAACAAAGTGATAACAAATGCATATTTACTTATATATCATTTTTGTTTCCAGACACAAACGTTAACCAACGAAAAGACCACAGTGATTCTACAGTATATTTTCCAATTGCTTTTCATGACAAATTTTGGTATTAATTTCGTGCTTTACTGCGTTAGTGGCCAGAACTTTCGGTAAGTATGTAAAAATAAATCTTTACTAAAGACAATACACACATTTTTATAACCACCTTAAAAAGAAACTTGAGCTTATGCAGATTGTGGAGACAGTGGAACTTTTTATGCCTTCGATATTGATACTCCAATTTTGAAAAGCAGGGTCATGCTGCATTTGTAGAAGATCATTATAAGTCTACAAAATAGAACTGGTAGGAAACATATTTCTTTATATTGCCAGTGGACAGTGGAAAGTTAAAATTTTAAAATTAAAAATTTGGAAATTAAAAATTTTACTAAAAATTGTGCAAAATTGCTGATAAACCCCCGAATGTATCCCAAATAAATAATCTGATAGGAAAATGCTTTTCACATATATTATAAGGAATTTTATCAACTTTGCATAAATAAAAGATCTGTCAACCATGGTCAGAGGTAATTAAAACTAAGTGACTTGTTTTTTTTTTTATTTTAGATGCTTAATCTAAATTCAGCTAAACTCAAAGAGGCTTCGGCCAGAAGATTTCGGAAAAAACTAATATTTACGTGATTTTTTGGGATAATTTCAAAACTAGTTCGGTCTTTCCATCGGAATTATAAAATTTTTTGTGTCTTAAGGCTTCGGCCAGAATATTTCGGAAAAACATTAAGATTTAGGTTTTGAAAATACCTTTAAAATTGGAGTTTTTTATAAAGAAAAGTAGTAAAAAAAACTCACTTCTTAAGCAAAAATATTTTAAAAAAAAAATCCAACGAGAGCATAATAGTAAGATTTGCGAACAGGAATTGGGACGTTAGGTGTATACGCAAAGAGCGAGAAAACAATTTTTCATAGAAATTTTGGCTGAGTTGTTCAATATTTTCTTAAACCAATCTTTAAAAAAATATCAAAAGCAGCATCGGAAGACTATTTCTAATTTAAAAAAATGTCAATTTTTAGCGCATTTTTACTTGGGTCTAACTGGCGTTTATCTTCATACTCGTCCGAAACCTTTTGGTGGAAAGCTTAAGATTTAAGAAATTTAAGAATTAAAGAAATTCAATTTATAATTCTCCTTTCTAAAAATGTCCACAAATGCACAAGTTTATAGATATTAGCATACATTCAAATGTACATATGTACATATACATATATAATGTATTTATGTATGCTATTTGTTTTAGTATGTATGTCTGCTTTTTTTTTTGTTGCTATTTATTTGCACTAAGCATCTGTTCCTTTTCCCAAGAGTTTTTATTTTTATTTCCACTTTTTTTTTTTTATATACTTAGATAGGAATAATTTAAATTGAATTCAAAGTTAATTTAAAAATTCGCAATTTCAATTTTTCTTTTTCACAGCAAAGCAGTGCTTAGCATGTTCCGACGAGTTTCGTCATCAACGCAACGAGACGGCACCACACAAGTCACAGGTGAGTATCCATCAGCATATAAATTTATGTAGTAGATAATCGTAGAAGAAGACGATATGACCTCTAATTAGCACACAGATATAATGACGACGGTGTGAAATATTCAACCTAAATTTGCTTCATTGCTTTTCATTGAAGCGTATTTGCGCACATTCACATACATACATACATATATACATTTCATACATAGATGTAGGTGTGAAAGATTCAGTCGTGAAGAATACAACAGTGTTGAAAAAATGAAGCTTTAAGATTGCGCGAAAATCATTTGCAAAATGTATGTATGTGATTGATTTTCAGTTGTTGTTGCATTAATACCCAACGAAAGAAGGAGTTGTTCATTCCTTCTGAATTCTGACGAATTAGTTTAGAATTGTATGTATAATATTATTGTGCGAAAGCTTGAAGCACTTTAATTGCTATACCTTTTGAAGTGTGGGTCAATTTACATAAATATCCGGTGAAGCAGAACCCATACCCGCGTAAAAAATTTGTTTTATGTCGTTTGCAAAAAGTGCATATTCAAGCACAACGTATTTACATAAACAATTTAGATTTCGAGAGCATTTTAACTTTCGGATTTGCAAATTCAGTTGAATTTAAGTTGGTATTTTTTTTTTTTTAAATTAACATGAAAGAGATTTAAATATTTTCATGATGCTTGAAATAATTAAGGGGCAGATATTGAAATATTAAATAAAGGAGACGTCTGAAATAATATTCAGACGGCGGCAGGTAGCTTAGGCAAAGCGTTCATTAAATATAACTGGCATCAGTTTCAACACAATCTCACTACACTCCTGAAAGCACTGGGGCATATTCATAGTCAAGATTAAGTTGCTACTAAAGTTCGTAGCAGATAGGCCATTGAAATTATAAATAAGTCCCACTTATTCTGGAATAAGATAGAGTACTTAGATAATCTTTCAAAGTTTTTCTGGCGAAAATTGGAAAAAAATTGCTTAATCAAATTTTATAGTCAATATACCATTATCCTCAAAACGAGCTACAGATGCAAAACTACAAGTTATGCATCTAAACCGGAAATAAAATGTTCAGAAAGGTTTTGTAAAGTATTTTTTTTTTGTCATGTTTGAAATAATTTATAGTTTCGCAATCGTTAGGGGGATTCACCTTAAGTGATAAACTGCTAATAAAGGTATACACATCATAAATAAACCGGTTTTCCGTGGCGCGCAATTTGAAGAAACTGCATACATACATTCCCATCGAGTTTATCTGACAAGTGGCATTGAGATCGGGATATCTTTAAAGAGCGCACATATTATTGTTGTATGGAAAAACAAGAAAAATTGTTTTTTTGGCTCACGTGATCTGATTTCCAAAAAAAAAAATATATGAAACTTGGTGAAACGCGTACTTTGAGCAATGATTAATATCTCTTTATTTTTATGCAGTCAGAGTAAAAAATTTATGAGTGTTAAATCTTTACCGCGAAAACTTTTGCAGTTACACAGGTCTCCAGACAGTAAAAGGCTTGGATTAATATAGATGCGGTTTAATTTGGCTGATTTTAGATCGTAAATTAGGGGTTTCCAAATATTTATGAAAAGTAGTCGGAATTTGCATGCTGGTTTTCCACCGAAAAGAACAGACTGTACCTCATTTGGGTTCCTGGTCACTGGGACATAGAGGGAAACTGCATGGCAGATGAACTTGCGCGACAAGGTACGACCAAGCAGATTCTTCAGGATAAAGGTTCAATTATAGTTGCCATACCATAACGCCATACCCATAACCAAAATTCAATTGATAGGTATGGTTATGGTTATGACCATGGCGTTATGGTAAGGCACCACTAATTGGAAACAGTGTTGCCCATAAAGTTGGTTCGATGAGCTGTTTTATATGGTTATGGTTATGGCACCTATAATTTGAGCTTAAAGAACGCATTGGCATGCCGTTTGCCACTTGCAAACTGCTACTCAGAGATTGTACATATAAACAAGCTGACAATAGATGGAGGCAAAATACGACCTGTCGAACCTCAAGGCAGACGTGGCCTAAATGGGATCGGAAACGATCGCGCAGCGTTCTCTCTCTAAGAAGGGAAAACATTTTGAACGTGATTGGGGCTCTAACAGGGCACTGACTGATAGGCAAACATGCTGAAAGGTTGGGGGTGTCCTTCCGAAGATGCTATAGGAGCTGCAAGAATGACGAGGAGGAGGAAACGATCTTGCATTTACTGTGTAAGTGTTCTGCACTGGGGCCTAATACTGGCCTTAGGGAGCCGCTGTAGGCGGCTGCCACTCCTACCTAATCTAACCTACATTGAAAAAAAACTGCCCCTATTTTGTGATTTTTTTTTTTGGGTTTTTGGTTTTAATCAAAAAATACTTATAGGTCACATAAACCACTCAAAATTTGGAATAGATTTTGCATAGCAAAAACAATATTTTTCAATCGCCAAACACTCTTTCTCTTAAGAAGAATTTAAGGAATAATAAACAAATGTGTATTTAATCATTTTTTTATAAAAACTTTTTTTTTCTTACGAATCTCACAAAGATTGATAAAAATGGCAAAAATGGACCCATAAAAACTAGGTAATATTAAAAAAAAATTGTTAAAGAAACGATTTGGAAACAGTATCTACGGGCATGTTCTGCAATTCACTTCCGAGTGAATTCGCGTTTAATGCGCATCTGAAACTGCCATGTGAAGTGGAAATTTCCGAGTGAAAGTGAATTGCAGAACATGCCCGATAGATGTTCAAGGATTTTATACCATTTCAACGAAAAATGGGTTTTCCCTATTTATACTTATTATATAAAATTGATTGCGTGAAAAATGCTTGTAGCGCTTTGGCTCTCAAAGTACTTAACCGATCATAATAATTGTTGAAAATATTTAGAGTGATATACTCACATATATTATTATTGAAGGATATACACTTTAGGGTGCATCATTCCCCATACAAAAAGAAAATTGGCACTGTTTTTATATCGGAATTATAAAAACCATTACATTCTTAAGACATTAACCGCAATATTTCGCGATAATATTAAGATTTACATGAGCTGCACCGATTTGAATTTACTTCCAAAAATGGATTTTTTTCATAAATAACGTGATATTTGATGTTGTTTTTGAACTTTCTTTTTTTGTAAAATTGGTTTAAGATAAACAATAATTCAGCTCAAACGTGACCACTTTACACTTATAATACATCACTCGAAAGCTATTTTTCAACATTGTAATTTTTTTAATGAATTATCGCAGTACCCAAATGCATAAAATCTTATACGCTGAACTTTTTGAGGCGTAAGAAAGTACGTCAAGTATTTGCTAGAAATACATAGGAAACTTAGAGCGCTCTGAGTGACACAAAATTTTTTTTGATTAAGCTGTCCTGCTGCGAGTCTGCAGCTGTTCATAAGAAAAATTAAGCAACGAAATTTGGAAGAAAAATTTAAAAAATAATTGTGAATTCACATGATTTGTTTTTTTTTTTTTGCATTTATTTGCAACATTTTTGGCATCTGAAAATATAGTTTAACAAAATTTGTGATTTTTGTACCTTTCATTTGAAGCAACGAACACACCCCATCTTGTCAAAGGCAATAAAGCGATGTTAAATAGAGTTTTGCGCTATTCGAAATTTTGAAGCACCTCAGGTGCTTGAAGGAAGGTTGTCATTTATGTTTATTTTTGGCAAGTACTCAAAGCAAAGCAAGCAAATCAAGCACGTAGTGGGCCAACAGCTTTACATGCATATCTACGATTCGAATTTTCGTTTGTTGAATACAAAGTGCCATGCACCTCCGACTCTTAGTTAAACAAGTTATCTATGTATATAAAAAACTACAACTGAATGTTTGTATGCAGTATGGTTAAAGCACTTGTGTGATGTGAGTTAGGGCCACCCTTCTGGTTAAATTCTATAAAAGCTGCAAGCAAGTATATTCATTAAGGGAAACAAAAGATCAATGGCCATTTCTTATATCATGTCCAATTAGGATATTCCAATCGCATACCTTTGTCAAGCGTAGGCTGCTCTTGCTAAGATTTGAGTGTAAGTTCTTGCTGCGAAAAGATGACTGTGTAAAAATTAATAATTTGAAAATAACACAGCCATATTTTTTTATTCCTATGTACAAGGACAACGCCGAAAGTTTCCGAAATAGCATAGAAAAATACAAATTTTATTTAAAAAAAAACGGTTATTTTTTCAGAATAGGCATCTTTACGTGCTATAGATTTTTGGGTTCAAAGAAACCGCTGTATACCTGTGAAACATGATTTGTGAATGCCTTAACGGCCTGTTCAGATATTGAGAAACGCTTGCGACGCTCTTTTTAACAAACGAGAACAGAAAGAAATTATTAGGTGGTAAATCGGCTGAATACGGACAATGGGTTCTTATTTTACTTGTAGTGGTGAAGGATGATGCTACGTTTTCTGTTATTTTCGCTGACGTCGCTGGTGAGCGCGGGCATGCAATTTGGTGTACGCCATTCAAAATTTTCTTCTTCTTCGATACTCAAGAGCCGCAATATCAACAGGGACAGTAAGAAAAAACGCGAAAAATAAATGTTCGAACTGCTCCTTGCATGACAGTGGATTGTTGTTTGGTTTTGGGCTCATATCCAGAGATCCTAGTTTTATCATCACCATATCAGCCTTTTTTGAGCTTCACCGCCAAATTCTTATGCAAAATCGCTTACATTTGATTTTTACCAATATGGAAATACTACATCACCAAGTTATCTGGCATTGCTATTTACCTTACCAAATGTCAGATTTTCAAAAATTGTTGTGTGACCTAGAAAAAACGGCGCCAATGGAGTCGGCGTTCCCGGTAACTTTAAGGGTTCAAATTGATTATAACCACAAATCGTGGGCAAATTTCTTTCATAGAACTTATTGCATTAGGCGATGGTCAAAGTTGAAATAATTAAGGAAAATAGGTATCCTTCTACATAAACTTCATATAATTTCGAACAGGTGAGAATTTTTATTAAATTCCACTTTTCAAACAGGAGGCAACCCTCATAAACGTTAACCCTGTACTTACTTTCCGACACCAATTTTTGACACTTATGGATATTTTAATATTTCATATGACGTGTGTATATTTTAACTAAATATTACTTTTTAAAACAGGTCACAACCTTCTCCTAAGCATAAAATAAAGGGTATTTTTTTAGACATGTGGTTTTCAAGAAGAAATAAAATGCATATAATTATTTAATGTTATGGCCAGGAATTTAGCTTTATTATTCTTTATAATTTGTTTTGGGTTTGCTATTATATTTTAAAAATAATTTCGGGCAAGTGACCGCAGCGGTTGGCTCGAATAAATTTCAGCCGAGGCCTAATTTTCGACCACTTTATGCAGCAATTGGGGCAATATATCAGCAATATATCAGCAATAACGCGTCAATCTTATCTACGTAGACAAGCGCCTTCACATAACCCCTCAAAAAATAATCCAGATGTGTTAAATCGCACGATTTTGGAGGCCACGCCACAGGTCAGTCACAGTCACAGTCACAGGTCGTCAACATCAACATGGTACAATTAAGGCACGAAAAAGTCATTAATCCATTACGGCCGGCCTGATTTTTTGAGGAAATATAGACCAATGATCTCCTCTGCCCATAGAGCAGATGTAACGGCGTCTCAACAATGGTTTGTGGATTATCAACACTCCAAATGCGACAATTTTATTTATTAACGTACCCATTTAACCAAAAGTGAGCTTCATCGAATATTGGACGCAGCGCGCGATGCTTATTAAATGACAAACCAAACAGAGTAAAAGTCAAGTAACAGCTGTCAAAAAGACCAACTCCGAAAAAAGTATTGCCTCATTGAAAACCACACGTCTAAAAAAACACCCTCGGCTGCCATTTCTTCCGTAGCATCTGTACATATCTACATATGTATGTGCTCGTATGTTTATAGGTGTAAGTTATACCATTTGTATTAATATGAAATCAACAATATAAAGAAGTCACTGTTAATTAAATAAAAGTTTTCATAATATTTGCTGCATTCGTTTGGATATTTCATTTGATATGTTTTTTCGCAATTAGGTTCTGCTTGCTTTCCATTTTCTTCAGACCGAACTCTGTTTGGATAGCAGTTTTAAATTACAATACTCTTGGTATACAAATGCAACAAAAAAATGCATCCTTAGCTGAAATCTCATGTCAGGCTTCGAGACTTGGTATATGCATGAAGTAAAATTGGATGTATTTACACAAAGAAAAATAAAGAAAAATGGAATAATTAAATATTTTGTATGTTTACTATTGTTTTCCACTGAAAATAACATTTTAAATTTCATGCCGCTCGTGAACATTTCGGCAACACTTTCCACACAATGCTTAAAAAGAAACGTCAACAGGGACAAGGGTTCCGCTTATGTAAAATAAAAATCAAAAAAAAAAACGTTCTCTTGTAGCAAAATAAAATGAAAGTATGTGCACAGGTTTTGTTTGCACTGTAAATGGTGCTGAGAGCAAAATAAATCTTGATAAAAAACAACAAACAAAAAGCCAAAACTTAACAATATGAAAATTGTGTCAATATTAGTAAAAGGAGGAGAATAAGTTAAAACAAAAGGAATATTTTTTTTCGATTTTGAGCTTGACTTCTCTCTTGACATGACACATGGTTGACAAAAAGCAAGCAACTGCGCTTACCTTACATCAAATACAAAAAAATGAATGTGAGAATGGATTTTAGGCCAATTTTTAATTGAAATAAATTATATTTTAATCATGCTATACAAATTGTGCCATTGTGTATTTGTTTGCTTCAAAAAACATGTACTGAGGCTCATAGGAGTATTTCAATTGTTACTGATTTAATTTGAAGCTTTCGGCTATATATTTTATGAAGCATTCAAAAAGAAAGGACGGCCACGAACAAAATAAAAAAATGTAATGGCAGTTAATCAAAGTGACCTCAATCATCTGGTAAAATGGTATGATACTAATGACATTTCACTCAACTTGAAGAAATTTAAGTTTATGTGTTCCTCAAGAAAAGCATTAGCATTTAATTTCAATTTACATATAAATGTTTGTGTTAATAACGGAACAGGCGTATTGACATTTATAAAATGTTGGTCAGATGAATTCAATAAACCTTATATTACTAAAACTCTATTTACCACTTTAGTCAGACCTATTCTGGAGAAGGATTCAGTAATTTGGAATCCTCGTTATCCGATACTTATATAACATAATATATACATATATGTAGTTTTGGCACTTACATTATAACTTGATATTTTTCCGAATTTCGCCTACAACCTGGTATACATCTTGATGTTGTAACACAAATTGAGGGATCTACAGTTTTACGCGGACCCCGAACGGCGAATGATTAATGTGAGAAGTTTTTTCAAGACAGCCAAGGAGCGACTGCTATTGAAAAAAAAAAATTTCCATAGTTTTTTCAAGGCAGCCAAGGAGCGACTGCTATTGAAAAAAAAGTTTTCCATAATTTTTGATTTTACTTGTAATAATTAAAAGCACTTGCTCTGAGATGAAGCGCCTTTTTTCGGGGGTACCTCAATGATCAATATTTGATCCAATTTTATTTAACATGTTCATTAATGATATTACTTATTGCTGTAAGACTGTATCAATACATTTCTATGCAGATGATGCTCAAGTATATTTTTCTCGTCCAATTGGCTTGTCAGAGACTTTGGTGTTTAGAATAAATGAAGAACTCGAATAACTTAAATCTAAATGCCCCCAAGACTAAGGCCAATTGCATTACGTACTCCACGCAACTTGTAAAGAATCTGTCATCCTTAACCTTACAAGGCATAAGTATCAATTATGAGTCGGTGGTTACTAGCCTAGGGTTTAAATTAGATGTAAATGTATGGATGTAAAGACCATATTAGCTAAATTATGGTACACAGCTGACTTCATTCTTTGAAATGTAAAATGGAAATTGGTGAGAACTCTCATTGTTGCATTGATATCGTTTGGTGGTCACTTGTTTGGCAATACGGATTGTCAGTCACAGATAAAGGTTGCAATTTGCTTTGAATAATTGCGCTAGACATTTTTTTTCAAAAAGAAAATTTGAACATATATCGGAGTTTTCTTTAAAGATACTTAACGGCAGTTTTACTAATTTTCTTATTTATCGGAACCTAGCTTTCTTATATTATAGTAATATGGTAGCATTTATAGAAGGCAACCGGAGTACCTCTTCCGAATTGTACGTTTTTCGAGGTCAGACAGAACCTGCAACCTCATTGTTCCATACTACAAATATCTTTCATCATCCAGAGCATTCTTCGTCAGTGCTATCAAATTATGGAACTGATTACTTAATTTTATTAAAAGTAACGCAATACAAGGTGCTTTAAATTGGATTTAATGGAATTTTTTGCAAGAGAAAATATATTTATCTAGCTCTAATCCCAAATATAATGAAATACTAAATAAAAAATATATTTATTTCCAAATGTCGATGTACGGTAAGAGAAAATAGTCTTGCTTGTGTAAATAAATAAATTGAATTGAATTGAATTGAACTTGTCCCGGCCAGGATTTCAAACAAAGATCTACCGAATAAAGCGCATACACACTACACGCTCGGCTACGACGGCTGATAGGTTTCAATCAGTTCAGTAACAGTTTTTGTTACTTATTACTACATACTTTACAAAAGTCGTTTAAAACTTATTAGCCTACCATCGCTACATAGTCGCAGAAAGGCACTAGGGGTTACGTTCGTAGTTAAATTATTGTACGGAGTTATCCTCTGTTGCTAAGTGAAATTTCAATAAATATTCCCACTAGAGCAACAAGACATCTTGCGCTTCTTAACTTAAACTATTGCAGAACAAACTATGCACTCCACTATCGCTTCCGATGTTTATGTCATGATTTCAACAAACATTATAATGCTTTTAATATTTCAGATTCGATTTCAAACATAAAAAAAACAGTAATCTTATCTTTCTTGAATAATCAATGTTAGTTTAATCATTACTTGAGCAATATCTGGATAGTTTGAGATGACAATATCAATGCTACTTAAGTCCAACGTACGCGCCCGCGATCGCTTAGAGATTTACAGTTTACAGAGCTGTCTGGACTTGGTCTGTTACGGGAACCAGTTTGCCAGCTACTACGCTAACCCCTCAGAAGCAACATCCTTTCGGTCGGTTGTAAGTTAGGTGGGACGCGCGTTGGGAATTCGTCGTACAAAAAAAAAACCGAAAAAAATAGAATATAAAAGAACGGCGTACCTGTTAAAATCACAAAATATTTTCTTAATTTACAGTAGTATTTAATTGAATTTAAATTTTTATTCGCTTCTAACAACTTTGAATAGCATTTAGCCTCATTAATATTTACATTTATAAAAGAGCAGTTACGATTGCACTCGCACCCCGCAAAATATGTCGTAGAATAAGTACTCATTAAGAAAATGTAAAGAAAACTTGTATTCGTTTTTTTTATATGCTTAGTTATAGGTAAATTTTTAATTTCACTTAATGTCACGTTCGTAGCAGAAAATTATGTGTTGTCACAAAGTATGTCTTGTCAGATGCAACGACTGAAAATTGGAGCGTAAATTGAGTTTAATTTATTGTGTAAAATTAAAAGTCTCACTGACTCAGTTTAGCTAGAGGCAATTTTTCACGTCTGGCCAGTACATAAGGTCGTGATTTTGTTTACAATTAAAACATAAAACGCATTATAAGATATATTTTTCAAAATCAAAGATACCGCCAGTTAATACCTTAATTTTTGGCTCGATTTGATTCAAATTTAAAATGACAGTATAAATCATCTGAGCAAAAATATGTTTACAAAATATATCCTTTGGAGATTGAATGAAAAGGCAACCCTCTAAAGTGAGTATAGATCAAAATTCAACCAAGGTAAGAGATCTAACATTAGTAATGAATATAAAAACTTACAAAGCCGATTTAAGTTGGCAGTTGGAGACGCCAACTCAGAGGATAGAAAGTACTTCGGCGACTAGCAGACTACGAAAACTATTATCAATAAGTCCCAGCAATCTCAGATATCTCATCAAGGACGAGGACAACAAGCAATGAATAAACAGTCGAGCTTTTTTTTAGTCGACTCGAAATTAATCGAATAGTGACAGTTACTCATTATAAATTCATGAAAACTTTATTATAATGGAAAATGAGTTTTTTCAATAAACACACATTTATTGAAAGAAACCAACTAGTCGCGAAAATCGAATATAAACGGTCGACTAATTGTCTACGGTCGGTTAGTCGAAAAAGTCGAGAGGAAACGGTTAGTCGATTATTTGTAGTCGACTATTTTTTGAAACAACTTCTGCTAATTGGGTAACCGGTTAGTCGATTAGTCGATGAATAAGAGCTCTACTCAGCACCCAATTCCCAATTTGTCGGTAGCAATGGCCACCTTCCGCCAGATATTATTACCGAGGAGAACTTTAGAACTACATGTGTAACTTATAAACCATCATCCAAAAGCTTCGTTTCTTGGGTATACTTTTAGTTAGCTTGTTTTGTTTTTTATTTGCTTTTGCAATTAACAGCGCACGAATATAGTATGTCAAACCATTTTTACACAATTAAAAAAATATACACCTCAATTTGCATAATAAAGTACGATACAATTTTATTTTGGCCGTTATGCCCCGCGGAATATTGTCACAATATGGGGGCGTATATTTTATTTTATTTATTATTTATTTATTGGAAAGTTATTGAAAAAAGCACATATGGCAGAAGTTGAAGCTGCTATTTACATGTCCTCATGAGACTTCTTCGGTGGGCTTCTCCTTAAGGAGTTGTTGCTTTTCATCCTCCTATTTTGCAAACACAATTTCATGTACGAAAGTCTGCCAATATTACATGCATATGTGGTTGTTGTCGGTGATAACAAATATATTTCACTATTATTGTGGTGTTGTCGATAGTGGAGGTTTTCGATGGTGTACCGATTTAACGCGAAAGAAAGGCCTGTCAGCGTAGTGTGACTGGCATATTTTTCTACCTAGATACATATTTATTATAAGCGAGCTGAAAGAAATCAATCACACCTTAAAGAAATATGTAGAATGTAATTTGAACTCAAAAGTGGTCATGCATTTAAAACTATTTCCATCAGACGTTTGGATTTTTTTTTTTATAAGTGAATGGATGTTGCGCTGTTTGCGTGGGTGTACGAATACTAAGTTGGCAAAAGAAGAGCAAAACTATAGGAAAAGGAATTTTACAATTTGAATTTTAAGCAACAATTTTGACAGCAGTCCACTTGAATAAGTACGTAATATTTTCCCAAATTTACATTAAAAATATACAAACATACATACATGGTGACTAACAAAAGTTCGCTTAGGTTGTGACCATTAAATCTTTAAAACAAAATCAAAAAAAAAACTACACACTTTGCAATTGTTTTACGAGACCTATTTCTACATTTTAAAACGATCAGTTAAAATTGAGACGGAAACCTCCAAAACCAAAATCCAAAATCTTCCACTGAAGGCGTCACTGTGGTTCTGGTGAACACGGCGGTATCGCGACTAATAAGTTGTTATCTAGGATACATACATGAAGAAATCTGCTCGATGGCATTTATTAGAAAAAAACGGCGCTACTTTTCACAACATGAGAACTCCCCAGCTTAAACTTCTAAAACATCGCGTAACTTTATTGTCATCTCTCAAAAAGGAAAAGAAATTTAAGAGAAAATGTCTTTAAAAGCAACGAGGAGATAATTGAAGGTGATTTTGAAGATCTGTTTTCAAAACTGGAGCCTATAGGCTTAATAAATGCAAATTTTATTTGTTTTTTTTGTTTTTTTTTTTCTGAACAACTAAGTGAACTTTTGTTGGTTCCCTCGTAAATTGAGTTTATTTATTTAAACATTTACATACTTACATAGATGTATATGTACATTTGATGATATATCTGCTGCTGGTTCGTAAAGAAAAGTAGATCTTATAATTTTCAAATGTAATAATAACAAAAAGGGTGCAAAATTTTTGAATGTCTTGGTTGCGCCCACCATAGGTTTTTACATCCCCACTCTTTGACTTGGAGTAATTAACTATGTTCGACTAATAAAACAGAATGCAATGGCATATACAACGCATCTTAAATACTCTTTATGTTTACGATGTACAATGACAGTCGTGGTAACCGAATTTAGTTTTGGGGATACACAAAACTGAAATACTCCCTCGTATAAATGACGTTTCTCTAAAAAAAAAAATAAGTAAAATGTTTGCATGTTAACTAAGTATTAATTTTTATAAGATACATTAATTTGTGAAATTTAAAAAATTGTATTCCAATTTTTAAGCACCCCTAAGAGAAGAAGAAGAGCATTAGCAGCTGTGTGACTCAAACAATGTTTGAGCCGTCGTGTTCGAATATTTATAATCTGTTTTATAGCCATGTAAGGTGCGTAATATAAATATGTAATATACATATATGTAAATATTTATACACAATACCAGTATGTCAGTTTAGCTGATCAATCATTTGTTCATTCAAGCCTAAAATATACAAACCTTGTCTAACCGGACAATTTCACAAATTAGGAAAATGGATTCAGACGTTGTCTTTCTTTGGCTGATAAATAATCAACCTTAAGTAAAAGCCGTGAAAACCTGTCAATATTTTATTCTTAGCACTGCAGCAAGAATTTTCGTGGGCTAGTGTGTCTAAAAAGTTGTAAAAAATTGGCACCGAATTTTCCAATTTTTATTTATGTGATTTTTTTAGACGTATTGCTAACGATATCAACCCTAAGTAAAATATAGTAAACAACTTTTCTTTATTCTTCGGAAAAATATGAAAAAATGGTGTGAAAGGAAGGATGGAATGGAATTTTTTATAAATTACGACATTTCGTTAGGCATCAAAGCTATAGCTCTTCGAGTTTTTGTACGTTGTACCTTTCAATACATATGTAACTACTAATATCCTACAATATTTCTATCAAACATCATGCATGCGTTGATTTGTCCAAATATTTTACATTTACTCTGTATACATATTTATATGAATGGTCATGTTGAATTTTTTATAAAAATATGGCTCATTCAATAACTTAAACTTCGTACAAATTGTACAAAAAATGCAACAAACTTGAAAAAATCAACATTAGAATTTTAACTTATTTTTTCAGTATTTTCGACTGTGCAGTTAATACCCCAGTCTATTGTAGTATAAGAAAATGCAAGTTTCAAGTTCTTAAAAATAACCATTGATTTTTGAAAATTTGTTCTTTTTTTGTTGACCTATTTTCATCCCCATAACGCATATTTGAAATTATATTTTAAAAGTACGCACACAATTTTCATTTCCCATTCTTATAGCAAATTCTGCCATTGTTATGAAAGCAGCCGATTTGACGCCACTAAAAATTCTATAATCAACATAATGTTGGCTTTTCGTGTCTAATTTTTCCGTTGGAAATGTAAAATTCAAAATTCTTTAATCAACATAATGCAGGCTTTTCTTGTCTAATTTTTTCGTTAAAAATGCAAATAAGGTATAAATAAATCAAAACCCACTCTATACTTTACTGAAACAATAACCGCTCTTTATGAATATTTCGCAGATTTATTCACACTTGTTTTTACAAAATTTGCGGAGGAAATTTACACATTCTTTTTAGATAAATATGTATGTATGTAGTATGCTAAATTAAATGTATATTAAAAATTTGGTGTTCACAACTATCTGATAGGCGCCGACAAACAGAAAGTCGCCAGAAAAATGAAAACATTTTGATAATCATATTTCATTCATACACATCACATCGTTGATGGTTGTCATGATGTGTGTATGTAGGTATGTAATTTCTCTGATAGACGTCGAGCAACAGAATGTCGCCGGAAAATCTAAGCATGCATGTAAAAATTTTATAACTATTACATTCTATTAAGCCATCAACAGTTGGTTAGACAGTGGGTGAGTGGCAAAGTGAAAATCCTGGCTATAAAGCACGTACGCTCTCCAGTAAATGACGCAATAATTTTTTAGATACTAATCTTTGTAGGTATGTACATTAGGGTTGTCCAAGAATATACTGGAAAATCAACTTTTTAGAACTTTAGTAAATGGAAAAAGATGTCAGTATTTGCAAATTAGTACAATTATTGCTTTGACGGATTATTTATTTATTTATTCAAGCCAAACAAAACAATAATATCTTACTGACTAAGAACAAAAATACATAAAAACTGATTACAATAACACTGTCCAACAAATGAAGACTTTTTGAATCGAACAGAATAGCGACCTGAATACGTATGGGGCTTGTACACATCGGAACATTCACGTCAAGCTAAATACAGGAAAGCATATTAAGTTTAATCTTTAATCCACTAATTAAAACAAAATTATAATTTTTTTATAGAAGTTGGCGTGTAATTTTGCCAATTAATCGTAAAGAGCTTTATTTACAACAATGGTGTCTTTGGTGACCCCCACTGAAATTTTCCGCCAAACATTTTCGTAGAATATTTTAATCCTTAAATGTCCTTTTTTAAAGGATATTTTTTGATTTTCTCGAAAAAAGGGTCAAATTGACCCATAAAGAGACCAGTTAGAGGGTTAAGATCTTCCACAAAAATAATCCTCATACAATTCCACAACACAACTCTGACCATAAGAATTCTCTCAGACATTAACTTACAACATTTTTTTCATATAGTATAATGCTCCCTTCGACCAAAAAATGAAAACTTTGACCCACTGTAAAAAAAAACTCAGACGTGCTGGACCATAAGTTTGTTCTACAAAAATGATCTACTCAACATACCCTTTCAGAATTATAGGGTCGCTATTCTGTTCCAAAAATGCTGTTGGACAGTGTAATTAAATAATAAATAGAGTTATGGAGTACTGCAGAATACACCGACAAATTGACATAATTGAGATAATTCAGGTAATATATACTATAGGCATGGGACCAAATTTGATGTAATTAAATTTTGGGAACACTATACAAAACAAAGAAATATGACTGAGATTCCGCGAAACGGCAGGACAATTGATTTACCGACTTAGAAGATTAATTGAAAAACTGCACAAGAGGATTAGAAATGTGAATTGTAGAGGTTTCAAATTACAATCCCTATTACAAAGCAATATCTTGTGGAAACTCTGTCGAAGATTACATAAACCTGAAGTTCTTTCTGAAAGGCTGCAAAGTAGCCCTCAGTAAAAACCGGAAGATTCTTGTTGATCGGACATTCACAAACCATTTCGTTTTGTGTAAATCAAACTAACGACCGGGGTTGACAATTGTTTTTTAAAATGTCCTCGAATTTCAAACTCAGAAAATGGGACGATAGCTGGCGATGTTATTCTTATTGCCACTTTTTAAAATTGAGCTAAAAGTCATCTGACTTAAGGGTTCTATAAGTGCTGCGCGCCTTTTGAAAATGATGGCGGAAAGGCCGTCCACATCCATTTGTTTGGGGGATTTCAAAGACTGCAACCCCTTTCTGAACGTCGTTAGCAGATACGAAAAGCGGCCCAAAAGAAAATAAATTAAAGAAACTCCCAACATCCAACATCCGAGATAAGTTTTAGAATTGAACCTGAACTTCTGGAGTTCTTACTGAAATCCGTTATAAGATATTCCCCCAAGTTAATATTGCATGCAGAGCACTGCTTCTTCCTTTCTTCCCTACTCTGTAGAATGTGCATCTTTCATCCGAATAGATATCCAGTTTAGTCAGGCGTTAGTTCAGCCTGTGGTGACCTAAAAAAATTCCCGTACCAATACTAGGTTATTGTTTGATTAGCCCGCCCATCCCTTTCCCAAAACGATTTAGGTTATACGATCGCGAGAGTGCTTTAGGCTTCCAACCGTAGTAAATTTTCCTAGTATAGTCGCCTGTCATCCTCTTCTTTGATTGATGTGGATAAAATCGATAGACAACAAATAGTTTTTTCTAAACTTTACAGCTTTTTTTTGCTGATACCAAATATCATTTTTTTTACATTGGTAGGGATATTAATTGATTATTGAGCAAATAGTTCATAAATACAATATATACCTTTAATGTTTCGATTTAATTTTACGAAACCAAAATTCATTCCCCCCTTGCAAAATAATTGGGATACTCCAAAGCTCTGGACAATAAATATTAACTAATTTTAAAATAAATACCAGGCGCATAGTTTGCTTGCAAATAAACCGTACTTGGTGGACTTGGTTTTCGTCCGATTACTATAGTTTTCAAAAATATGCTTATTGATGGAAAGTGTGTACCACATATGGTCGAAGTCGATAACGTAATTTCAGAGAATATGTACCTATTTTCTGAAAAAAAAATAGTCCACGAATTTCTTTCTGTGACCCAATCTTGTATATTTGAGCAAACTACCTTTTATAAATTTTTGTCAATTTTCGTTACATCAGAAATGGGATTGGTTTACGGCTGAGTTTTGTAATTTTTGGAAATTGTACTTATTGACTTGAAATGTAAAGTGTGGTAGTTTCGGAGGTATCTGCTTTAACGACGAGACGATTATTTTTAAATTTTAAATATTAATTTTTTTATTTTCGTGCAATCCCATTATGTTTGCGTTGCCTATTTTCAATACCAAAAGATGTTGGCGTTTCGTGTCATATTCTGTAGTCAAAGTTCTTACCTAATGCAAACCAAACATACCGTACGAGTAACATACGGGCATATAAGCAGATACGCTGATGGGGAATTCAGAATTGTGGTCAATAATTTTTCTTATTAAAACATTTAGGAATCTGGCTTTTAAAACATTTAAGTCTCAGAGTTTTAAAACATTTAAGTATCTAGTTTCCTTAACATTGCCGTTTTGTCAACTGTCGTACAAAACTAACACATTTTATCGAAGTCTTGCAATGCTCCCATATAGACAAAAAAAAAACACAAACGACATGGACTGAACTGCTTAATCTATGTACATACATATTGTATGTATGTATATACAAAGGTACATCATATACAAGTTTGAAACCAATTACCCAACAAAAGTTTGGGATCATAAACGAGCCAGTAAGCAGTCCTATTGCGGAGCTTTTACTCAAATAAGGAGTTCATTTAAGAGTCCAAAATGAATCTATTTCCTTTCTTGCAAGGGTAGCTTAAATCGATAAATGAAATGAACACACATATGTGATTCTTATTATCATAATTGCTCATTTGCTCAAGACTCTTTTATGACCCTTATTGACACCTCATAAACCACTATTTTAGAATTAATTTTAGACTCATTTATGGCTCTCAATAGCTTCCACAATTGATTGATTTACAAAATTTATATAGACATACATATTTCTTACATAGTACGACTCTTTTCAAATAAGTTTGTTGGGTTAAAAATTTATTTGAAAAAGAAAGTAATAAATAAATCGATAGACTTTTGAAAAACAATTTTTCCTTAAACAAATTATTTTTCTTTCCTTTTGATCTATTGAAATATGGAGATAACAAATCGACGCACAAAATCAGAATTTCTCGGCAGGGTATGCGCTCACACACATACGAGAATACACATACAGTGCACTCGTAACATTTTAATTCATACACGTGTCTGAGCCCAGACGAGTCGTCGTATTGTTGATATGCCATAATACTCGTATCTCTTATTATCTCAGTGTCGCCATCGCCAAACTTACATAACATCTACATATGTATGTATGTGCTTGTATTTTCTAACATCTAATTTAGTTCACAAATTTAGGGAACATTTTTTAAAGAGCTTTCCGCTTGACATTTAAAAGGAACAAATATTCACACTCGTTACGAGTATTCATCATTCATGTGTGCAACTCATTGTACGAGGAATATGTTTGAGAGTAAGCGTGCAATGAACCTTGGAGCCTTTCAAGCAAATCAAATTTCATATGCAAATGCATCAAAAATTAAGCAGAGTAGCTACATAAAAACGTTAAGGTTAAACAAAAAAGTTGAAATAAACAGCAGAGAACTTCGGAGAACCTCATCTATTGAAATTTGTTTAAGAAATTCAATGACTCAAAAATGAAATTGTTTTTACAACTAACCTTGGGAGAATCTTCGCTGGCAGTTTAAGTAATTTCACAATGAAAACGCAGTTCCTTTTTTTTATAAAGGCTAAGGTCGGTCGGTCGGTTACAATCAATGCGGAATGTCTTTAACACATTGCGACACTATTTTTGGGATCGAGTGAGAAATGGTGGTGTCGAGTGGGTATATCAACGAATCAATCTCAGCTAGAGTTCGGACATTCTTGATATAACATTTAATTTGGTAAATACTTAAAATATTCCGTTAACCAAGGATTTAGAGTAATAAAATTAAAAAAAAACAACCGAACATCAGATTCGGCATCGGCCATGTTCATCTTTAGGCAACAAACAAAAACTATCTTTGGGCAAACATATGATAATCCTTAATAATTGAAAAATTAATCGCGCAGACCGTGCATGAAATATTTTTTTTTTTAAGTTTATAAAGTTTAAAGTTTTCCCGAAGACTTCAGAGAATTCATTGAGATGAAAAAATAAAAGTCAAAATTGCCTAAATTTGAGAAAAATCAATTTGATAATAATATTTATAAAGCATTTATACTTTTGATGGAAAAAATTGTTAAAAAAAATTATTGTAATATAGCATTGCAAAGAAGAATGAAGCCCCTAATTTCTAGTTTAAGGCGATTTTCCCCTTCTAATACCGATTTCGAGTTATTGGGGCAGTAAAACGTCAATGCATTGAAGAAAAGGAAGTTCATCAAAAATTTATAAGACCCTAATTCCGCTAAAGATTTCAATTTATGTAGGTTTTTATGTATTAAATTTTTCTTCGAACCTTTTCTTAAGTGGGTAAAGTAGGCTTGTTTAGATAAGATTGGAGTATGTATTTAAAATTAGTTAATTTCGGATTTTTTTTTTAATTTCGGATTTGAACGAACAAATTAAAAGACATTTATATTTTTTTTTGTCACTTAAAGCTAAACTTTTCAAGCTTCAAAATAGCCCAATTAAATTTAAAATTCTTTTAAAGCTTACGGGACATTTGTTTTGCTAAAAATGCAATTTTTTTCAAATACAGTTGTTTATTTTGGAACTTTGTTGAAAAATCTGCAACCATTGACGTATTTTACAAAACTATTTTGTTTTGAGTTTTTTATTACATTTAAAATGTCTTTCGTGGTACAGTTTTTGGTTGATTGTTTATAAAAATAAAGTTCATTTTATAACAAAAACCATACAAATCAATGCCTCACATTTTGCACAAAACGTATATAAATTCAACAAATTTTGATTTGAATAACAAACTTTTTAATCAGAAATTTTTTGAGTATGCAGTTTTATAGCCCGCGTAACGCTTGCTTCGGATATAAAAAAATATCAAAGACAGCGTAGAGTTTTACACGTCCAAACTTGAGCTGTTTTAGGTATTTAGTTTTCCTTTTTTAACGACGCCTATGAATGAACAGATAAAATATTTCCTACACAGCTTAAGAAGATGAATTCAATATTTGTACGCCTACGTAAAACAAAAGAGCTAATTAATTTAATAAACAAAAATAATAAATTGCTGGCTTCACAAAACCAAAGCTATTAATCTACATATTTTGCATTAGTCTTTTATTTCCGCTAGAATTTTGAGTAGTTATTGCAACAAGTAATTTGTAAATGTAAAACATTTGCATACATTGCATTTCTAACTATACACATCCCTAATTACTCGAACACTTTAAAATTCACAAGATCCTGAATTTGCCATCAATAATTGAGCAAACTGGCCAACGCGTTGTTCGATTTAAAAGACATTTGCACTCGCACTGCTGCAAACAAATACAAATCGATTCATTCTGTTCGATCAACAAAATTGAATTAATCACACTTTACATTTACTTAAGGATGTACTCATGTATGTATGGGTGTATGTGTGTACAATAGTTGTGCAAGCGTCAATAATTTTCCGCTAGTTAGGAAATACATATATTTATGTACTGATAGTTGTAAATGCAAATAATACAAGTTTGACAGTAAATCGAAAACTAATTCCTGTTTTGTTGAATTTTCTCTTTATTCACAGTATCCGAATATTATCGCCAGAGTAGTGCAGCGAGTACGTCAACACGTCGACGCGTCATATCGCAGCAATACTGGAATGAAATACACGAACTCCATCCGCTTAAATAATGTAGTAGACCAACTGACCAACCACCAACTGATGTAAATGCAAATTGGGCGTAGATCCTCTGGCCATATTCGTATAAATAAAACTAAGTACACGAAGTAGTTATATAAATGTTTATGTTTGTATGTATGTATGTATTGTATTGTATTGTATTGTATTGTATTGTATTGTATTGTATATGGAAATGTTTACTTGTAAATGGATAAAATGTTGGAACGTAGTAATTTCCGAAAAGTATGTATTTAGAGTTAAAATTATAGTAAACAAATCAAATATATGTATGTAGGTCACTGATTATTTAATGTTTATGTAATTTACAATATGCTATTGTTCGCCCGGTCGTTGAAATTCAACTGACAATTGAAATTACTATTATTAAAATTAATCTGAATTAGATATTTGCGAGTAACTTTAGACTTAACTTTGTAATTAGATTTAAGCTTTTTTCACTTTGGGTGTGTATAATAAGTAAACCAATTTCTGGTGTGCGTCTTAATGTTGTGCCACAAATTGGGGCACCGAGAGCATTACGCCGACTCCGAACGGCAGATGTTACACTCGGAGGTTTTTCTTTGAGCGCTGTGGGGCTACCGCTAACTTGTCCCGCCCGAGATTTGAACAAAAGGCACGACAGATGAAACGCGCACACGCTACACATTTACACATGGAGCAATTTAAAAAAAAAAAAACTTATCCAACGCTTCACTGTGTTGGATTATTTAACAAAGTTCTTTAACCAGACTTGCGGTAGCAGCTAACTACAATTAAAGAGTTGTGTTTTTTATAATTTTGTCAGAACTTTTGATGGCGCTTTTTATTTATTATTTGACATGCTCACACCCAGCAGACGTTGTCAAAAAATCCAATCGGCCTCTTCAGGAAGAGTAGCCAACCCACTTATATAGCTAGCTACAAAACTTTTCCACAGCAAAACGAACTGTTTAACGTCCATATTTTAATATTTCCAATAACTGGTGTATATCCTACATATGCTATAAGCCTTATCATCAGCGAATCGAACAGTTTGGCACACATATTTTCATATTTTATATAACTTGTTTATAATTTAATTAAATTCGTTGGCAACCCTTATAAAGTTAGCTGTGAACCTTCTTGCCGATACGAACCGTTCGATACCCAAATTTTAATATTTCGTGTATAATTTCATTAAAATCGAATTTTTAACCAGGTGGCAACCCTCTTTAAAATATAGCTAGTTATAAGCTCCACCTTGGCAAACCGTTTGATTCTCATATTCTAATGTTTCATAGAACTTGTGTATAATTTAATAAAATTTTACGTTTCAAACAGGTGGCATGCCTCTCCAAAAGATATGTATGTATGAACCTTTTCTTCGCCGAGACGAATTGTTTGCCAATCATATTTTTCATATTTCATATGACTTGTGGCTAATTTAATTGAATTAGACTTTTCAAACAGGTGGCAACTTTCATAAATGTAAACTATGAACATTCAGTGGCATACGAACGAATGATTGCATATTCATAATTCATATAACTTGTGTATTATATATTTCTTTAAATTTGACTTATCAAACATGTTGCAACCCTCTCCCAAGCATAAAATATACTTTACGACCCATTCTCATATCTACCAAATATACATAAGTACATACAAAATTTCATAAAAATCGGTCGAGCCGTTTCGGAGGAGTTCGACCACAAACTTAGTCACACGAGCTTTTTATGTATAAGAAGATACTATTTTTTTAATTTTAATTTCATTTTATTTAATCGACCTTTTTAAATAAAATTTAATTTAATATCAATTATATTTGATGTTGTTATTTTGGTTTAATTCATACTAATTTATTTTATTTTGTTTTTCTTATTTTCTAATTTTTTATTTCTTATTTTATTTTAATTAATTTCTGTTGTTTTTATTATCTTATTTTATTTATTTACATTCATTCGCCATATTTCCCCTTCTAAATCAAATCTAATAAAATCATTCATATCATATCTTTCGAAAAATATATGTATATTTATTTACACCTTAGAAGTATAGTTTAGTCGTAAAAGGAATGCAAAGAAAACATGTTTGCCTATATAGTAATAATATGTTATTTTTCATTGATATTTTTGCAAAGATTCCTTGTACTGCTCGCAAACGTAGCCGAAATCAACAGATAAGACATTATTATAAAGGCGAAAGTGGTTGAGGTATTGAATTAAAATATAGCGATCACCATCCATGCGTACCCTGAAGGTTTTATATACCACTGAAACAAAGACCCTGGAACTCCAACACGCCTTTTTCCCAGTAAATCTTTGTGGTGAGCTCCGGGCAAGATGGTGCAATGCAACTAGATTGAGTGCAATTCGCCTATTTGTCACTAACTATTTATTTCTGAATGGAGTCCCGGAGAACATGCGATTTCTCGGCGGATTACACCCCGCCCCCTCTATTCTGCAAACTCTCTACACGCATCCCAAAATGGGACGAGAGAGCTCGAGAACCTAACCCCAGAGAGCAGAGCCATTTTTCCGAATGACGCCAAACTAGACGGCAAGGTAGGCAGTGGGATTGCCTCCAGTAAACTCTCACTGAACCTGCGCGAACGAATACTCAACCACTGCAGCGGGTTTCGGACTGAATTAACAGCAGTAGCTGAAATCGTTATTTGGCTTAAAAACTCTATACTCGACACATTACGGTCTATTCTCAAGGCCAAGCTGCTGTAATATCACTAAATTCTAATAGGGGAGCTCTAAATAAGCTGAAATTAAATTTTCCAACATTCGGTTAAAGAAATCGCATAATAGTGAGACATACACTTTAAAACCTCGTTAAGAGTTAGAGGCAGATAGGCAACTTATTCTCGTGTTTCGAAGCGGATTTAAAGTCGACAAAGAGAGGGTGGGTATCGATTATCTTCACTTGGGTATTTACCAAGATGCGATGGTAGACTTTCCTGGTCTAAAACCACACTGATAGAGTTCAAACTGTTCGTTGACGGTTGGCACATCCCCGTGGTAACTTTAGCTTAACTAACAGTTTTATTGTTCCGTATCCGCGTTACTGTTATTCGAACTTCGTTGTGTCGGGAGACGGGATGCCAATATTGCCAACAGAGATTTGCTGTTCGGGATATTTATCTTCCTCGACGAGGCTTTCGCATTTACCATTTAGCAGAGTGGAGAAAAACCTCTGTATAATTTAAGTGTGCTTTGGAAATAAGTTATCAGATTATCATTCTTATTCTGACAGGAATTTTCATCGGCCTTAAAACCTTCCGTCATTCCGTTGTTAATCTGTAATAGATTCCACGAACCTCTCTATATTAATTTTTTAAGTAAAAGTTCCTTAGCGGCATAACAGTGATTTTCCAACGTCCCGTCACGAAATCGCGCTTTGGAGAGATAAAACAATCATATATATTTACCCGTATGCGACAACACCAACAATAAAACCAAGCTAGTTGTTTCTCCTTATTTGGCAATTTTCAAATTATGCGAAATCCCATAAGAACAATTTCTCTTTAGGGTAAAATTTTCATGGAATATCGTTTGCATTAAAGCCAAGTGATGGCTGAATCTCTCGGTATGTCACATGTCAGCCACCTTTTATCATTTCGCCCTGTGAGTGATTTTTCAAAGTCGCATCACACTTTTGCTTATTTACTTCCGAACAATTACAGGACTATTTCGGGAGCATTTCTGG
The DNA here is from genome assembly GCA_951828415.1 of Anomoia purmunda. Taxonomy (NCBI): domain Eukaryota; kingdom Metazoa; phylum Arthropoda; class Insecta; order Diptera; family Tephritidae; genus Anomoia; species Anomoia purmunda. Next base: position 23,561,226 of record OX639996.1, on the reverse strand, counting down.
ACAATTTCGGGACATATTTCAAGACCATATCGAGAATGTTTCAAGACCATTCCAGGACTATTTTTGAGCCAACTAGGGACTAGTTTGGGATGACTTCGGGCATAGTTGAGAACGCATGTTTTTGTTTTTTACCTTTTACCATTGTTAATGCTTGTTCGCTTTCCACTAATTTTTAGAATGTTTAATCTAAATGCAAAACCACTTGGTCTTTACGCCGCGCACCTCCGCAATTAGATGGAAAAATTTGGCTTTAGTCGCCACGGGTGTTTGTATATTACGTGGGTATATTTATATGCAGATGAAGTAGTAGTAATAACCTTAAACTTTGTGTATTTTTGTATTATTTAACTAAATAGCATAATTAAAATGTATACTATAGTTCATAGTTGTTACAAAAGGTGAAAATATGAATATGTAATTTTAACATTTCAAGCTAAAAATGCTAATAGCTATCTTTATACGAGTAAATGTATACCATAGATATTATTATTATATAATAAGGGTGTTCGAATTTTCAAAGGCGTTTCGAATTCTTTGAAAAACTTGAAAATAAAAAATAATGTGAAGTAAAGTGGAAATTAAAAGTGCAGTTTATGTCCATACGCATATATCTTTCACATAAGCCAATGGAAACCAAAACAAAAAAGCTTTTAATTTCAAAAATGATGTAAGTACCAGCGGAGTACCAGGTTATGTCATCCCACCCACAACATGAAGATTAAAAAGCTTGGTAGATTGTTGTTTTTGTTCAGAAAACATGAATGCATTAGTTGGAACAATCGGCATCAAATTGATTACGAGTATTCAAAGCTTTTACGTGCAATTAGAAATCGAAAAAACTTGAAATTATTTCATATATTGTAGCTTAGACACCTCTACTCTGCATCTGTATGTATGTATGTATGTAAGTATACTTGTATGATATGTAGTAGGAAGGCAACTTTGTAATTACAAATCTATACTCGTATTTCCAAAAATAAATATATATTTCTAACAAATCATGCACTAACTAATTAACTATATTTAACCTTAGAACTGTGTCATAGCTAAACAACAAAGGTTGGTATTGTGAGTTAGGAAGTGAATGTGTTGGTCAAGCGAATGCTCATTCGAAAATTTTGAGAATTTGTATTATGAATGGTAAATGAATACATTTGCTTGGCTCTTTGCTATTTACATACCTAGAAAAGTGTAGTTGACAAATCAGTTCCCCCAAATTTGGCAATTGTCCCATTTCAAAGTCAAATGACTGTAAACAAGTGGTACTAGTATTTTAAAATTACAAATAATTACCACCTGTTCGCTGAATTTTGGCAAACAAATTTTTGTTTGGCTACTCATACTACAAAACATATAAATTCGAGTAAATATTCATTCGCTTCGCTTCGCTTAATCTACTGACTTGGGCACTCAAGTTCACAGTAAACAATAAAATAAAAAATAACATTGAAGGTTTTGCATAAATTTGTTTATAAAAAAAGCTTATATTTAAAGGAATAAAAATCAAATGAAGCACGATTTTTAATAGAAACGCCCTGACAGTTTTCTCCCCTTTCTTTTTTAATCCATTCTGAGTAGAAAGGACATATATTTCCGGGAAAAAACAGGAAAAATTTTCGGCAGAAAATTTAAAGGAATTTGGTAGAAAAATACAAGTAGAGCGAATTTTCTTTCAGGTAAAAATATTATTTTATATTCCTTTTAGATCCAAAACTACAAATAAACAAAAACTGATCTGCTGGACTTTATTTTCGGGAAAGCAAAAGTCTCGGCGAAAAAAATCGAGCGAGAATTTAGAATTGGGCTGATAAAGTTTTAGTTTTGGAATCGCTGAAATTGGTGAAATTCTTTACTGTCCTTTTGATGAGTTTTGATTTGGAGTTGAGGTTGTTGAAGTATTACCCGCATAATCGTCAATATCTGAGTTCGTATCACTATCGGCATTCTAGTTTGCACTATATTGCGCTTTTCACTTCTCCTTATACCTATGAATATGTAGTGTTTGGAGTATGTCGGAGTAAAGGCTACGCAACATAAAAAGCTTGCTTCGCTGAGGCTAAGGCTGACGCCAAAGCGAAAAAAAATGTTGCCAAATCTCATCTTTTCACTCGCATCGAGCGTCAGCTGACTTTCATGTTTCTTTTATTACTTACGTTCGCTTCGGAACATACACTACACTTCAATTTTATACAAAAAAAAAACAAAGTGAATTTAAAATTTAGTATTTTACAATAAATAAACGAGTGATGTCAAAGCGCTTACTGTGTCATCACTTTTACGTTTTTCGCTTTTCGGCACAAGTCACAAATGTCACGCAAAGGCAACGCGTTTTATGTGGCATCGCTTTAAGGCAATGAACAAAGGTTGGTGTTGCTTGGTTATCGGTTTTAACAGTTTTTGAGGTTTCACACCGCCGCATTGTATACGATTTTTGAAATTAGGATGATAAGAAAGGAAATTCAATTTTGTCTTTTCTTTGTAAACAAAAATGTCAAATTATGCAAGATTTGTAAAATTGCTAGCACAAATTTGTGTACACGCGTGTAACTTACTTACTTCCTTACTTAATTAGCGCTATAATCGCTGAAGCGATTTTGGCCGAACCTCTCCTACAATTTATGGTGTGCGTCTCGATGTTGTAACACAAATTGAGGGGCCTACAGTTTTGCGCCGAATCCGAACGGCGAATGTTTTTGTAAGAAGTTTTTTCATGGCAGAAATTCATTCGGAGGTTTGCCGTTGCCTGCCGAGGAGCGACCACTATTAGAAAAAACTTTTTTCTATAATTTTTGGATGTTACTTGCCCCGAGCTGGATTCGAACCTGGGACCCACCGAATGAAGCGCGCACACGCTACACACTCGGCTACGGCGGCCGCGTGTAACGAGACTGCGAATAGTAGGGTAGAAAAAATCTTTTGATGATAGAAAGATCAAATTGTAACATGTATGAAGTTCTTTATTGATACAATAAAATAGAACGTTGCAAAATTTTAATCCAATTAAAAATTAAAAGCAGTCAAAGTTAGTCAAAGTTAAAGTAGAGATATTATAAAAATATTTAATTTAATTTATTGTTGTCCTAAACCACGCAAATATACTATGGTCAGCTTATTAGTCTAATTTTAATATTAAATAATAAGACGCACGTTAGAATTAAGCCGAATTTCGCCATACCGGTTTTTATTAAGTTGGCCTTTTAAGGTCAGTATTATATTATAACTTTTGCGGATTTTACAGCCATACTTAGTGTGCACTCGAACTCAATCACAGCCGGGCCAGAATTTCTCAAACGGATCACCTGAATGCGGTGAAAAATTATTTTTGCTCGTTTTTTCATTTTTTCTGTATGCATTAATGATGCAAACAAAAACCCAGTTGGATTTTCTAAAAAAAAAAATTTTTGTTTGAGATATTGTTAATAAATGTTTTTCGTCATTTTTTTTTTCAAAGCTCAATTACGAACGATCTATCAGACCGATTTAGATGATTCGACCGACATTTTAATCGTCATTTAATATAGATTACGTGTAATTTTTTCGGAATAAAAAAATTTAATCTGAGTCAATGGTTTATATATTTGTTTATTACAAATTGAAGAAAAAACGTCTTCTGGGCCATATTTCGACATAAAAAAACCATATATACGACATTTCACGCTAAACAATATTCCGTTTTGAAAAAAAATTGCCCGCAATCTGGAAAAAAGTTGTTTAGCCCTGAACGTCATGATGCAGCGTTTGGAGCGCACCATAGCGTGTTGTTCTTCTCTAGTAGCAACGAGCAACGTGCAACGTTCGGCCGTAAGCACGGTGATATGCGCCCGCCACTCTTTAGCGCTAGCATCTCTCTAATATTTAGAGTTTTTGTTAGATTGGAAATGAAAGGTGAATACTTAACAGTAAGAGCCCGGTGATACTTTATTATGCAATGTACTGTGATCAGAAAAAGAAAATGATTGCATTGGTAGCATAGTCCTGCTGCCAAATTCTTTCTAAATTAGGGTGCTCAAGTCCCCTATGGATAGCTCCCGACAACCCGTTTGCATTGGTAGCATAGTCCTGCTGCCAAATTCTTTCTAAATTAGGGTGCTCAAGTCCCCTATGGATAGCTCCCGACAACCCGTTTGGAAGTGAGCCAAAGTGAGAACGCGAACCTAATGACGGACAACCACGGCAAACCTATAATTGGTAAAGTGCTTTTGCCCAGTTGTAGGATGTCTTTCCAAAAGCAAAGATGGCATTACCGCGATCTAAGAGATTGGATGAACGCAGTAAGGAATGAAGAGCAGCAGGCCTTGTGATGTCTACTACAGTTGCCGTGTAAGGTCGCGCAAATTCAGCGTCGAGGGGAGACTACGTCGCCCAGCACTGTCGTTCACAACGGCGGTCGAAAGTCAGTCCGCATTAAATTGACATTTTTTAATATTCCCCTAATTCTTCGCCCACACCTCGCCTCAACGGAAGAGAAGAACATTCCGGCCGCTTCGATGAGCGTCTTGAGTATTTGGTGATTTTAATGCTCAGGCAGAAAGGGAAGATGAAAATCAAAAATTTCATGAGTGAGTGATAAAGCGACGTATCTAATGGAAAACATAAATTTTATTAAGCACGGACAAGAAGCTTAGGACGTAGAGCCGAACAAATTTAATCAATTTTCCACGTGGAGCAAAATTTGCATTTTTTGTTCTTTTTGGTCATATGGACGATTGTGTTGTTTGTAAATAAAACGACCGGTTGCTATTTTCTTATATTTTAATGAAAGGCTCTTTAATTCCAGGTATAAAGAAAAAAGAAAAGTTATTTTTTCCCTCAAAAGTTGTTGGGACTACCTGTTTTTCATGTAAAGTCTACCTTTTGAATATTTTTGCAAGTTTGGTGAAAGATAACAAAGGTCCCAAAAAGGTCCTCTGGAAAATGTATGCATTGATGCTGGTTATTTGTTAAGTATTTACTTTATTAATTCTAAAATTGAATCTGCCTCTAGCTGCTCTTTTATTTTTTATATCAATTAAACTGAAACAATTTTGGGTGAAAAAAACACGCCTGAGCAGATATGTGGATTCGAATGCAGTAAGGTCGGAAGGTCGTTTTTTGTTCCTGGAATTTGTTAATAAACCCATACTTTTTGGTTTACTTGTTTCGCTAATTTTATTTGCTAAATATGTAACAAGTATATAAGTGTTTGATAATTAGTGATTTGCGTATATAAACCAAGGTACTTATATAATAAAGTGTTTAACAACGGTCGTTTCTGTGTTGCTATAATTTAGAAAACTCCAAACTGAATATATGAGGCATTTAAAGCTTCATATACTAAAAGGGATTTCGTTGCGGTATTATGAAAGAATTAAGGACTAAAATACACAGCCTAGAAGAAGACGGAAATTAAACCAAATTAAAATGCAAATGACATGCCATCAATCGTTGTACTATTAAGTTTGTAAAGAAGCTTTAAAACTGGCTAGCAGCTATTCCTTTATTTAACGAATAAAAGTTTAGTAAGTCAACCCATCGAACTGGAAGGAGCCCAACAAAACACATAGAAGAAATATTGCATTACTGTTGTGAGGCAAAAGACCTAAACGGTTGTAAATTAAATGCAAAGAAATGTGTTTTTTCCTATGGTTCAATATGGTTAAATTTTCCGCGCGAAGAGACGCCATGTATTCCGTTTTCTTATTTTCAGTACATGAGCATATTTTTAGGTGCCGGAAAACACCCGCTCTAAAGGTTTTGGCCTTAAAAGCCGATTTGATTTGTACCTGCTCTAATTTTGGAAATACTAGCCCTAGTTTTTTATTTTTATTTTAGAAACGTACATTTTCTTTTGGCCGAGAAAAATGGTTTCGGCGATTTTAATTTCACTGTAAAAATCGCATTTTTCTGTCATTAAATGTTCTTCTTTGTTTTAATGTACATAACTTTTTGACAGGCTGACCGATTTTGATAATTGAACCTGCAAAATTTTTGTAATTAGTGGAACACTAAAATGCAAAGCAAAAAAACAAACAAAAAATAACAACTCATACCCATAAATTTAAATTTATTTTCTCGGAAAGCGTACTTTTTTATTTTTTCACATCAGAAAGAAGACACTTCAAAACCTATTTTGCCCAAGCGACTGTTAGCCAAAACTCTTTGTTTAAGAGATACACGTTTTTTTTTTTAAATAGCATCAAATTATCAAAATTGGGAGTCCTTAAGTGAGTTATGCGTATTAACAAAAATTACTGACGGCAAAATACGATTTTCACGGCGAAATTAAAATTGAAGGACAATATCGGAGATAATTTTTTTCGGTCAAAAGAAAAAATTATTACGACTTTGCTAAAAAGTGTGAGGTTTTTTATTCGCAAACAAAAATTTTAGGCTTATCATTTTCTTTATTTAACTTTTCATTATATCATTTAACGTATTTTGTTTGGAAATAGCTCGACTATTCAAAAATGGTGGTACACAGCGCTGGTATTTTTTTCGGAATTAACTTCAGTAACTCAAAAACCATTTTGTCTTCGTTAAAGTTAGATTAAAATCTTAGGTTAGATTAGATCATATCATTCTGAAAGTATTTAATTGGAGGACTCGCTAATCTTTTCCTATGTGTCCATAAAACACTTTGGCCCTTGGAGTGTTCGAGATAGAATGCCTTTGCCTTTGAACGGCCACTACCGGAAACGACAGACCGATGAAATGTGTAATTTTTATCGCAAACATAGACGTAAACCAGCGGCTAATTTGACTAGATATGTAATGTGAATGGATGAGATTATTCTGTGGAGTACCGACTGGAGGCTATAAAGGAAGAGAAAGGCGCTCTCTGAGTTGATATTTTTAGTTATTTCAATTGGCGCTAGTCAGTTAAAAACTAGAAAGACTGGCGAGGTTTGACCTTTGGTTTCAACTTGACCTACATACATATATCCAGCACGTGGTTGTTATAGCGACAATTAAGTAAAAAAAATCCCTTAATCACCTGGATATTCTTATTAATATAGCCAGCCGGAACGGTGGAGTCAAATCTGAAGCACATTGCGTGGCTATTTTCGTCAGAAGTCCCATCTATGTCGATTAGCAACTTTATCGATGGTTGATAATCGAACAGCAAGTATTCGACTAACCGATCACTTTCGACTAATCGCTCTTCATCGAGTAGACTGAGAATCGACTTACTCACAATAAATTCATAAAAATTTAATTATGGTGGAAAATGAGTTTTGTCAACAAGCACACACATTCAAACACATATAAGAAAACAAATATTTATCGAAAGATAACAACTAGTCGAAAAATCGAATTGTCTATTAGTCGAAAAAGTCGAAAGGAAACGGTTAGTCGATTAGTCGATTAATAAGAGCTCCCTCTATTCGTTAGTTGAACAACGTGAGATTCTACGAGTATCTAAATTTCAAAAATAACAGATGTAACAAGTATGTCAGTATGCAAGTTACATATGTACGAAAACGTGTAGTGATGGTTGAGAGAATGCTCTACTCAGTTTCTCGTTAGGATAAATTAAGTGCCTAATTTTCATTAGATAATTTTTCGTGACAAATCGCGTCAATATAATGAAAATAGCAAAAATAAAATGTTCTATTTAGATTTGAGGCCAATGCAAAATGTCAATATGTTGTATAAAATTGCATTATCAAAAAAAAAATTAAAAAAAAAAATAACAAACAAGCATTAAAATATGCCAGACAACCTATTCTACTTGCAGACTAGACTCCTTCGAAACCTTAATTCGCTGGAGAAAAAACTTTTCCGACTTTTGTGCAATGCTCAATTTTGGCAAATTTAAATTTTTATACAAATTTATTTTGAAAGTACCAATTTATTTTTTTATTGTTTAGCCGTAGAAGGGACCATTCCAACTAAGTTTTCTGTAACTTTAATACAGAAGAAAATATAGGGAATTTGAAGGCCAATAAAATCGTTTTCCCAAATCTATGGAAGCTGTTGCAAAAATCGCACTGCCGCTCAGATTTAAGCTAATCAAATGTACGCATACACCCCTATGGGAAATATGCCACACACCTACAATGTATGTACATACATTTGGATACACAATCACTGTGATTTGTGTGGCTCGCCTTAACACAAACAATGTTTGTATGTACACATGTGTGTTTTACTAATTTCATAAATTGCTGAAATATGATAATCTTAAAGACAACAAACACATTTGACATTATATAGCAGGTTATATGAAATATAAGAAAATAAATAAATAAGAAATATGTACATATATTCTTACAAACAGTTGGGTTCAAAATAAAAGTAATGCTTGTCATGACGGCCGCCAGAGCCGAGTAAGCACCGGGTGCTTGTGAAAACAGCTAAGGGTGTAGAATAAATATAGCAACTAGAGTACTCGTAAAGTTGAAATTCAATTCAATTGGTCTGAACATGATGTTACATTTTTCAATACAGTTGTATCATTGTATCATTGTCGAAACGAATTCCCATCTTTGCAAATTTGCGGATTGCGTTCAAAAGTTTTTATTTTCGCTTCGCCATTCAACCAACAGGCTATGAATACATAGCCAAATGATGGCTAGGGAATAAAATGCCATAGCTAATACAGATGTATAAATGTACATTAGTAACACATTTGTAAATAAATACAGAGCGATGAGCTTAAAAGGACCCCCGAACATTTGAAAGCCGTGAAGGAAATAAACATCATGTCAAAATCGATGATATTATCTCTGAAGAAAGATTAGAGCAATGGTCTAAAAGAACCAGCATTTTGTAAGTACACCGAAACCAGCAGCACTGCACTACTTTCAGTTATAAATTTGAAAAAGTAGAGAATTTTATTTATCTGCTAACTAGCATTAGCACCAATAATATTTAATGTCAACTTCAAAATCCAACCAGAAGCTTTCTTAACAACAATTGCTATTTTGGGCTAAGTGAGCGGTTGAATAGTAAAGCCCTCTATCGGCAAACTAACGTCAGACTCAATACGTACATATCTCATCATACCAAAGCTACTGTGCTGCGACAAAACCCCTTGTTTAGATACTCCAAACTATTTCCATTTTTGTTCGCATGAACACACAGGTTATTAGTCTTAGTAAGGGGCGGTCAAGGCAAATTAAATCTTGGATCGCTTTACGTAAATTTTTTCCCAAACTAGAATGGTAGTATAACAGATGGGTTCCTTGGCCCACCCTGCATTTACCTCCGCGGTGAGTTTGATATTTAAGCTGTATTGAACAGAATTTACCACGAATATTTCTGGGGATGTATCTCTGCCCAGTGCGCCACGGAACATTTGGACTCGAGCAGGCAGATGTTATTATGTATTCCATGGATACTTTGGACTATGTTCCATTGGATTTTAGAGACTTAATACCAACTTTGTTGTCAGAGTAAATAGTGAAAGGCCGTTCTGGATGTGCGGATGCTGTGAGCCGGCGGAGGACAGACTCCATTATTGCATTTAGCTCTGCTTTGAAAACGCTACAATTGTCCGGTAAGTGAAATCTAAGATTTGATACGACTTCAGTGTAGTAAATGTATAGATAGCTATCGTTTCTATGGCTAGGCTTGTGGCACTTTACAAATGGGCAAAATGCTCCATCTCTGATATAATTCCACGCATTACCGGCTGATGGTAACCGAAGAAGGTCTTCTCTCGTTTGGAAAGGCAAGGTGGAAGTCAGCTCGGCAAACGTACTACTGGCAAGCTTGGTTGGAATCGGTCGAAATTGTGTAGGCCGAACTAGTACCGAAACGATCCTGAAATGGACCCGAAATAGCACCGAAATAACTAATCCTGAACTTGCCCCGAAATAGTCTTGAAAAACTTCAAGAAATAGTTGCGAAATTGTCCCGAAGTGATCGAGAATTAATCCCCAAATAGTCCTGAACTAGAACCGAAATTACAAAAAGAAGATAATGTAAATACACGTAAGATAATGTAAATGAACGTAATGTTTCACCCACTCGCGTTGGTGAATTTTCATTCTACAATTTTCTAATAATCGGACGAAATCGAACAAAAAATACAAATTGAGTTATTATATTATAGGTGGCAAACTTATTATACAGATTAAAATACAGTTTAAAGGAAGCTTCATAAACAACCTACTTTTTAACATTTATTATAAGTTTATTTTCATATGCCGTGTCTAAATTCCATTTAGACAAACATCACAGATGTGAGTAAGGGACTTAAGGGTTGTCGTAGAGCACACCTTCTATACACACTAGGCTTGTGTGATTCTGTGAATTAATTTAAGTAATTTTGTATATGAACGCAAATGTATGCATTTTGTTTAAAACGATTTAAAATAGTAGTTATGTTAAGTTTAAAATGAACCGGGAAAGGTGGTTTTTTTTCAAAATATAATGAATTAGTGGTTTATTTATGCTTATAACGAAAGTGCCTTTTCGATTATGTTTATTACGTTCACTTTCGTTACTTTTATAAACGAAAACTTTGCACTTTGAAAGCTTAAGTAATTAATTTAGTAAAGTAAGTTTTTTTTGGATATACTTACTTTAAGCTTATTTTCGTATTTGGATACCCACATGTAGACGGAAACATATGTATTTAATACAGATGTATGTACGTACTTTATGTATGTATGTACTATGTACTTTATATGTGTATAAAGCCAATAAAGCCAATGCATTTTTGATTTCGCATTCTTTGCAATAGTTTCATTCTTTAATCGCAAGTCCTTCTGTCCACGAAATTTAATATGTTTACACATCTAAATCGATATCAAGCGGCACCTATGTTTACTTAATGCTTGTGTATATTTTATACTTATATATTGGATTTATAGAACGACAACAAACCAACAGCACACACACGCAGCTCGGTCAAACAACTAACAAGGGATGTGGGCGACAATATCAGATAAATATTGTACAGTTACAAATATATTAACAGGACATTTGATAGGTGAATTTTCGTAACATATTTTGGCAGGTGGAATGCCAGAAGCTACATCGCACAATAACTTTTTATAAATACTTTGATTCGTTGCTTGTCACACATTTTTGCCCCTCTTCTTTTAAATGTTTTGCTTTTAGCAAGTAAAAAGGAAAATACATATGTATATGCATTATAAAAAATAAAAAAAAATGTAAAAAATACGGTTTAGTGTAGTAGTTTCGGGGATATGTCTATTTGTTTTGATTTGAGTGGCCCGCGCCCATTTTACAGAATTTTTATACCCCACTCAATAAATAATAATTTAAACACTATTGATAGTTTTCAAATATTTTTAAATTTAGAGGGTTAAAATATTGAACTAATTAATTTCGGCATTCCAGTATTTCAAATATTGAGACAACATTGCAAACACACGCCAAAATTTTGACTTAGTTTTCGTGCAGAATTGAATATGACTCTGAGTATCTATTAAGTGACAGCAAAGGGCAACGCCACGTGAAAATTAATGGAACACGTGAGATTCGAGTTGATTTCCCGGTTGCCTGAAGGCAGCCAAGTTTTCAGTAGTAAAATAGGTACAATATCAACATTCTACAGATGTTTTATAAGTTTATTAGACGCTTCTGGCATTCGACGAAATGTATCTAATGAATTATGTAGGCATTGACTTCACGCCAGTGATGGAAAATCAGAATTTCGAATTGTACCCAATTTTTTAGTAGAAGAAGTGTACTTAATTGCTAGCTGATATGTTAAAGGAAAAAATGTCTGTGGTGAAGAAACAGACATCTGATATATAGGAGTTTCACAATAATTTTCGAATTCGTTTAATTGTTTTAGAATGCTTGTGTTTTCACTCAGTTTAAGTATGTAAGTGCGAAATTGAATTTACCATATTAAATTCAACGACGGTGGAGCACACGAAGAGTATATGTAGATTTACAGGGATAAAAAAAGTTTGATAAAATGAAAAAAATTAAGATATTTTTCTACAAATAATCCAAAATATCTTAACATGGAGATAATCAGTTCATAACATTTATTGGATGAGAAATATTTTTTATATCATCGTTGCATGAGAAATATTTTTTCCGAGTTTTTTCCAACGTTTATTTTGTACGATGCTTGATAGCAGTTATTTCCGAAAGCGTGTTTACGTTGTCTGAGAGGATTTATTTCATATTTACCCTTATCTGTTTGATATTTTGACTTTTAGTGTCTTCATCTTTATGTTTTCCTACAACTCCGTTTTCATCCGCAACAACGTAAGAAATAAACCTTTGTAGGAAAGGGTAACTTAAAAAATAAACATCAGCATATAACTCCTAGCGTAGAGTTAAAAAATATTACATTGAATCGGCATAGTGAAAATATCCAACATTCCTCAGACAAAGGGTTTTTTTATAAAAAACTTTTATGAGTGGCTTTATTTAGATTTAAATAAAAACAAAGATTCATTTAAATATTTCCACATTTATAATATTTCAAGCTTTTAACGTAATGAATTCGAATGAAATAGAAAAAGAAATAAATAATTTCACAAAAACTAATAACTTTTAATTTATTTTTTATTTTCCAAAAAAAAAAAAACTCTTCTCTACATTATACATTATATTCAAAAATGTGGTTTGATAAATGTATATAACAATGATTTTTTTCATAATAATTTAATTTTATTATACTTCATTAAACTTAAACGAAATTTTTTTCAAAAAACTTTTGTGTAATTATATACCTGAGATATACTGATTTCACTTATGTTATTAATAAATTTGCCAAGGGCTGTCCTCTAAAAAATTTCGAGTCAAAGTTTTCCTAAGTCTCTTTAAGCTCAAATTGGTAATGCTTAATTTATCTTACAAAATTTAGTTAAATTTACTTACATTTTTTGAACAGGTGTCAACCCTCTCTTTTTTAAGCTTTTTCCGTTTAACACCAGCATAGTAGAATTTCAGTTACTTACTTAATTGACGCTATAACCGCTCAAGCGATTTTGCCCGAACTTCTCCTACAATGTATGGTGTGCGTCTTGATGTTGTCACACAAATTGAGGGACCTACAGTTTTACGCCGAATCCGAACGGCGAATGTTTTTGTGAGAAGTTTTTTCATGGGAGAAATTCACTCGGAGGTTTGCCGTTGCCTGCCGGCATGGATGTTACTTGCCCCGAGCTGGATTTGAATCTGGGATCCACCGAAGAAGCGCGCACACGCTACACACTCGGCTACAGCGGCCACCAGAATTTCAGTTACCTTATCACTTACTTAAAGAACGTTGATTGGTTCTTTAAAAGGTGGCAATGCTTTTCAAAAATGTGTTCGTATATATTTTATGTTTTAGTTCAGTAAGCTTAGAAATTTAATTTAACTAATAGTTTTAAACGGGTGCCAACACCCTTTTAATAAGTTTTCTTGATTAACTTTTCTTGAACATGCCTACTTCCTTTGAATCCCTTGCCGTAATATTTCCTTTAACTTAATCATTTAATATAATATACATATTTTTTTCAGCATAAAAAAAGTAGTTTAAAAACAGAACTTTCTCGAATCGAACCGTATTTAAAAACGTATTTAAACAGGTGACAACTATCTCCAACAATATTTGTGAAATCAAGCTTTCTTAAAACTTTTAGTTTGACAGTCAAATTGAATAAAAATTACATATTTAAAAAAACATTAATTTAATAACTTAAACAGGTGGCAACTCCGTTTAAAAAATTGTTGTTATGGTAACCCATCTTAATGCAGGATGAATCATCAGCTAAGCGCTAAATTTTATGGAAATCCAGCCGTTTGAGCGTAGAACGGTAACAAACACATCCTTCTCATGAAGGAGCACTGGAAGCGTTCCATGAGTTATAAAATTGAGAGGTGTATTGTACTTTACTGTTATAATTAATTATAATTTTAATGAACTAAAATCTTCACAAAAATTTTTTTTTGGTTTTGTCTCAAGATTTTCCCTTTTTTAATCTTGATGTTTAGCTATGTAATCTGCTAGTTTTAGTTATTTCTACTACTTAGTACTTAGCTACTGCTACTTTTAGTTGGTGACAATGCCAAGAATATCGCAACTTTTAAACCCCTTTTTAACTCTATTAACACGAAATTCAAATACGTCGAATTTGAAAAACATATGTTCAATACTAAAATAAATTTAATCTACATAGCATCTATGAACTTGCTTTAATTGAAATTTGGTGTATTTTAATTAGGCCGAGCGTACCAAATGTACCTTTTGGTTGGAATACTTAGAGCCAAAAAAAAAATTACAAATAGTATGCACTTTCCATCACTGATTCTTGCTTAGCTCATGAAATTGCCTTACGTACATATACTTATACTTATATATGTAAATATATATTTTCAGTACACCGCAAACCCATTAGAGACAAGCTGAAAAAGGTGTACGAGGATAACTGAAAAATGTTCCATTATTCTACTAATAAGTATGATATGCAATATACGACATAGTAAGCCTATTTTTAACACTTTATGCCGTTGCTATTAACGGTCCTAAAATGTTAAGGATCAGTGACATTTGTGTGCTGCCTGTAAGCGAACATATTGAAGAAGTAACTAAAATAGTTGTTGCTGATAATTTTAGGCTAAAGAACAAATGTGACTTTTTGATAGTGGTGCTAAGCCTGCATCTCTGGAAAACAGTAGCACTTAATAAAGAGAATAAGAAAAAGAAATTCGCGTGAATGCAGCTACGTTTGCTACAGATTACAAACATTTTTCATAGATTTTAAAAATACATTCATTACTAATACTCATCAGCGAATTGCAGTTAAAATAAAAAAAATAAAAATTACAAGAAAAACCCAAAAATCACAGAAAAATTGGTATCAGAATTTTGTATACTAGAATTTGAATTGGGTAAACGTAATAAGAGTGAATATTCCCTGAAATTCAGCCACTTGAAGTCATCGTTCCATTTAACATTATTATTTTCTAAACAAAGATAATCTCCAAAATGTTGCAATTCGGAGCTGAATATCAGCTGTGGAAGGTTATTGGCCAGTTTTGAATGCACCAATGACCCCAAAGTAGATTACATAGAGGTTACATGGAACACAGAAACTAATTGTAGCTAATTAGATTCCAGTATCAATCAACAAAAGTCTAATTAGTTCTGGTATGGTGAATTGGAAGAGATTTTCTGTTAGAGTAACTGGGATGGAATAAAACTTCTATTTAATCTACATACTTTGGTGACCTCGAGAACGTATTAGAGAGAATGAAGAAAAATCGATTATGAATGATAGACAATCAAAAAACACTGAAAAGTTAGATAAAGTTGAGTGAGGAATGAATATATGTGAATCGAAATTAGGAAACACACACCGTGCACTTTATTTTTATTACCTTTTATTATTAACTAGTAGGTATTAAAAGCGCATTGTACATACTTTAAGGTATTAAAATATTACCATTAACAATACGTATATGGTGGAGAACAGCACACAGGACCTAAACACCGCGCGCTGGCATAAATGGTCGACCTAGCGGCAATTAATTGATATTTAAAAAAAAACAAAAGTGATGCCACCAATTTAATTCTGCCTTCATAGAAAACAACATCGTTGAAATAATTAAGTTATTAATTTGCCACTGGGTCGGCGTAAAACTTAGGTCCCTCCATTTGCGGTACAACATCAAAACGGGCAGTACAAGTTGTAGAAGGAGTGCGGCCAAATGTCGAGCTAAATGATGTAAGCGCCACATTATTGTTATAAGGAATAACATTTCCATAGGCATCAATGCTGTAACTCTTCTAGTTTTTGCACTTGTAGTGAAAATACCCATTGTCATCCTCTTAGGTTTTAAATGAAAATAAAAAAAAACTGACGTGGACTTTAGGTTTGTTCAGCAGAAATGATCTGTAAGATGTCCCCTTTCACAAAAGTACCTTGGGTACTCTGTTGCAAAATTCCTGTTGTACAGTGCAATTTTTAAAATAACACTATTGAGCTTCACAATTTCCTCTACTATTAAAAAAAAAGTGTACATTAAAAAACCTAGCACGCAAGATAAGTCTCTGGCGAACTTTGAAATTTGAAGGAAACTCTACTATTCGCAGAACCCATCTATTCGCAAATCATCGAGTAGAGGAGTACTCTTTCTTGATCTCCCTTAGAAATTATATTCGACCCTAGGTCTGATTCGAATACTTTCATTTTTAGTATTTTGTCCAGCAAGATTTCTGATATATATATGATTGTACACCGCTCCAACAAAGAAAACGAGAACATTTGCAAAATGCACACAACTCTATTATGACGTAGTACCCCAATCGATTCTGTGAAATTTACTAACCTTCCAACTTTTCTCAACCGTAATCTTCAACGATATAACTTCATAACATCCTACACTGGCTTCAGTATACAAAATTTAGTAGCAATCATGGGTTCTAGAGCCAGTAGTTCATCTGAACTTAACTCAGAGAGAAACTGTGCAAATTGTAAATTTGATTCACTTAGCACCGAACACAAAACGATCGGTTATGCGGTGAAAATCATCCGATTGAAAAAATTAATATTTTACATGAGCAATGTAAAAGATGCATGATTTTATTTTATTATTATTTTTTTTAATTTAGAAACTTGGAAACTTGGAACTTAAAAAATTGTACGATTTTCCGCCATATATAAAAACTTTCCCTGTTTCTAATGGGTTGCCTATCTACTGTGCATACATATTTATTTTTCTGCTTTCATGATATCCAACTAGCTTTTTCATTTTATTTTGTAATACCCCCCCCCCCCCCCCCCCCACACATAGCTTTATTTGATTATGGTTATTTACACTTAATTACTTTATTATATTATCGAAGCATAATTTACGTAAAGACATGGATTAGGATTGCATTGTGGATGAAAGATTGTCAAACATACCTTTCTCATTATCACTGTGTAATGAAGCAACGCTACCAAAAAAACGTTTATCCAAAATTTGTAATAATTGCAGAGCCGTGGAATGTACTTCAACGCGTGGACAACCGGTCATTAACAGGGTAACAGTTATGACCGATGTATAGTGATCACATGGATATTCTCTGAAAGTAAAAAAAAAATTATAATAATGATAATAATCAAGTTAGATAAAAGTACGCTTAAAATACAAAATATTTCGACTGATAAGTAGTAAGAGGCATGTGTGATACGTAAGCTTGAAATTTGGCTTGCAGGATATTTTATAGGGATAAAAAATAACTTCTTTTCTTATGCCGATAGGCCTTTTCACCATAACAACGAGTGCCTTTTGCCCTCCATCCATACTCAACACACACATTGTCTTCAATGCCAGATTCATCTATAAATATAAGGCCTTTTTACCATAACAACGAGTGCCTTTTGCACTCGAATTGAGAATTAGAAAAAAGGGCCTACAATTTCTGAAATCTACTCAAAAAGTTGTTTAATAGCAGTTATTATTTATATCACAAAGCTGATTTATATCACAAAGCTTACTTACTTAGCCTGATAAATGTTATGTAGTTACAATATTCCCTCCTTCCAACGTTTATTTTTACGCTCTCTTTATCCCTACCTGTTTATTTACCGTTTTCTTTATCTTTCTTTATTTTCAGCAAAATATTCAAATTTGCTTTGATTTTCATAATTTGTACTATGTTCGTAGCATCGGCATTTTCATCAATATTTTTACCCTACAACGTTTATCAATCAAACTAAAAAATAAACGTTGGAAAATAATTTTTATTGACAACGGAGAAAGTATTTTTCCTGCATAACAGTCATCAGACAACATTAATAATAGGCATTAGTAATTAACTCTTATCGGTGATGGAAGAAATATTAATCCTTCAAACCAGTAGTAAAGTAATAAATATTATATAACATAAATATAATATAAAAATATGTATTTCTTCTGCATAACAGTTATCAGATAATGTTAAAAATAAACATTGGAAAATAACTCATATTCGAAACGGTCGTTAAACGAGCACTATCCGTTCTTGCGCTCTACAATGAATGATCCTGGGGGTGACAGCAACCTTGCCATATCGCAACCCCCCACAGATCATTCCAACAATACACAGCACACACAATACATGAATTTGCACATCCAAACAAATTGTAGAATACACAAACACATACATGAATGGCGTATACAATTTAAAACACAATTTTGGAACCACCCACTCGTACGAAATTTTATTGTATAAATTAAAAATCTTTAAAATCACGAAATTCGCATTTAATTTAATTTTATTAGTTGAAAAAAATTAGCGAGTGCAGCATAGCGTAAATAAGTGCAGTGAGCCGCAGCGCAACTAAGCGGACCAAATATCACAGTTAAACAGGCGATGTAAAAATCAAAATATTTCTTCTGCATAACAGCCATCCGGCAACACAAAAAATAAACGATAAGAAAAAACTTTTATCAGTCAGACTTAATACGGAGAAAACTACCCGGCATAGCATTTAACAGCAAATTATCACTGAAATTGATTTCAAATAAATATTGTAGATGTCTTCGTTATTCTTCGAGACGGATTTTTTCATTTTGGATAGAAGTTGCTTATATCTCCGTTAGTCTACGTGAAGCAGAAGCATTGGGTCATATTTCTTCAAAAATGTTGCGAATCGTCACGTTACTGTGAATGGTGAGCGCTACCGTGCGATTATAGAAAATTATTTTTTTGCCCAAAATGGAAGAACTTAACTTGCATGATGTGTGGTTTCAACAAGACAATGCCATATGCCACAGATCACGCGAAACAATGGACCTATTGGGAAGCGAGTTCCGTGACCGGCTAGATCGTGGGATTTAATGCCTCTTGTGGGGATATATTAAAGCTTATCTCTAAAGCGACAAGCCTGATTCGATTGATGCACTGGAAGCCAACATTGAAGCATTTATTTGTGTTATACCGGCCCCTTAATGTTGGAAAGAGTTTGCCAAAATTGGACTAAGTAGATTTGCATGAAATAATATTCGTACATAAAAATAAAGACCTTACGATTCAAATAAAGGTTTAATGCATTTTTCTCAATTTTATCAATTTTATCCGCTTTTTTTACTTAAAATTTCCGATAGTTCTTAAAAAATCACCCTTTGCAAGTCAACTGGTTACTCATACGCCCCAACAAACGACTGTTTATTCACCGAACTTCGGCTTCGGCCATATTCGGTCACCAAATCTCGGTTCGTTATCGGTTCGGCTTCGAACGAAAACTCCGGACTTTGGGTGAGCATTTGTAATTTTCTATTAACATTAAAAATTTTATAAAATTTTACTTGCCATATGTTTCTCTTTGGAATGAAGTCAAAACAGCTTTTTGGATTTACATGATAGCGAAATGATTTGCAGTAATAATACTGAAAGGAATAATTCATTACATAACGAATTTCCCACTTTCCTCAATTAATATCTGATTATATATTTGTGGCATATTTTCAGTTGAAAAACTCGCTAAATAAAATATCTGTCTGCATCTCCACCGAGTTCGCATAGTGAACAATTGTTCAATGCTGCAGGTCAGCTTTATAACGATAGGTGGAATCGGTTCCAAGATGAACATGACAATATTTTTACATTACAATATAAAAGTAGTAAACTCCCTCCATTAATAAAATAAATACTGAATTGTTAGCTAAAAAATATCTGATATCTAATGTACATTTTTTAATAACAATAATAATAATCTAGAATTTTTAAAAATTCTGTAATTAGTCTTTTAGACTTGAAAATGTGCGATCCTAAAAATCGATGTTCGGTCGTTATCTTTATATTATATACTAGTTTAACATAGCAGCAGGTTACTCATACGCCTCGACAAACGACTGTACTATATTGGTCCCTTTGCCGGGGCGTATGAGTAACCTGTGGACAAGTAACGAAAAATTTAATTAGAATATTTACTAAAATAATGAATATCCAATAATTTTTAAATGAAATAACTTTATGTAATAAAATACATTGAAAGCTTTTACGCTGTACAAAGTTTAAAGAGAAACGTCTTGCTCAAATTACCTAACCTAGATATATAGCACGATTATACGTATATCCAGCATGCTCGAATTGGCAATACATGATAGGCGCCTCGGCTGTTCAAAAAAAGTGTTATTTGTAGTTCAGCGAAATGGCTTAAAATCCACAGATCATTCTGAAACTTGGAGTTTAAAACTGTTAATTTAGTTAGGCGGCAGCAAAATATTAGTTCTCATATTTAATGAATTTATTTGGCCTCAGCCTCATTGTATTTATATGTATCTTATAATTTTGTTTATCTAAAACCCAATTTTTTTTTATTTTGGAGGGTTTGTAAAAGTCAACTGCATTCAAAACGGCAGAAGTTACAGGAGCAATTTCGGAGATCATCACATCACTCCATCAGAATTCTTCTTACTAGACTTTCGCAGGGCTCGAACGCACGATTTTTCGGCACGCCAGGCTACCTACCACCTGTACCACGCTAACACAAATCAAGCACAACAGTCTGTCCCTATCGCTATTCGGCCGTTCTTTAATTATAATAATCTATTTTTATTTTTCTTTATGAGGAAAACCGTCAGCAAAAAAACGGTTCCAAAAATCAACGCTACTTACTTACTGAAACTTACTCTTTTTTTATTACTATTAATTTATAATGGACTACAAAACTCCGTATCTAAAAAGTTTTTTAAATACTCGAAAAAACTTAAAACTTTTGAGAATAAAATGTTCTTGAACTTAACATTTAAAATTTTTCTTAGTCTTTGTTTAATTAAAAAAAACTTATTCAGAATGTATTGTGATAATGGCAATTTGTGAAAAGTAATTTTCATCTACTTGGGATTTTTAATTTTTCAATTGACCGCAACTATCTAAAGCCGCCATAGCCTACACGGCGTGGGATACCTGTATGTAAAAGATGACGACTATCCCGGCAGTGAATTGCCAAACTGGTGGGCAATCATTTTGTAATTCATGTCGTATTTTTTACGCACATGAACCACGACGGTGCGGTGTGCAAATAAGAAAGAAATCAAGCCAGTTGAGATGCTGTAGCAAACTGACAGCAGCTAGTTCAGAGCTAGTAAATTTCATAGCAAGGTATCTATTCAGATAACCATTATATTAGCATATGGGTAAATCCAGCAATAGGTCAATTAGTAGTAAGAAAAAAATATCTTTAAAAAACTGATTTTCCTGTTCGACTTTTTTTTATTATCAAACAACTCAGTATACAGTTTTTATACTTACAATTTATATGAGATTGAGAAATATTCCTAATGTTAAAATAAGTAATATTTTGATCTGCGATATTTATAGTTTTTATTTCAAAACAAAATGGCACTTTTTACAGGGGCCCGGCCTTTGATAACTTTCATAATAGTCGTTAGAAAAAAGTTTATTTTTGTACTTTTATTTTATTTGAAGTGAAATAATTAGTCAACCCCGACTTCTATTTTATAAGTGCGGTAATAACCAGAGATGCCGAATAATAATTATTTGACCGTTGAGTTTAAAAAAAAGTCATCATAATTTTTATATACATATATCATACAAGCCTTTTGATAATACATATGTATATGTTAGACAAATTTATGAAGTTATCGATATTTATAATTTCGGAACTTATAATATAATGGGGCTTTTCATAACAATTATGAGTGGGCACAATTTTTTAATATAATTAATAATAACTTTTATTTTGAGACTTTTATTATAAAAGTCTATCCATAACAATTATCAGCGAGATAAATTGTTTTACGCCTTTAAACGGCTTTTATTTTGGGTCTTATAATTTAAAAGTCTTTGCATAATAATTATGAACAGACAACTTTCTTTAAGTCTTCAAAGATGGAACTATTTCGGGGCCCAAAATACTACCGAACTACTCTAGAAGCGATTCCGAACTGGTCCCGAAATTATTTCGAAGTAGTCCCGAACTAATTCCGAAATGGTCCTAAAACAAAGCCCCGTCCTTCAAGACTTAAAAAAAATATTTCTCACTCACAATAAATAATATAAATCGCAAAATAAAAGTCTTCGGAGACTTTATAAAGTTTATCTCGCTGATAATTATTATAAGAAAATTTGTATAGCATAAGTCCCAAAAGAAAAGTCTTTGAGGACTAAAAAATATTTATCGCGCTGATAACTGTTATAAAGACTTTATTATATAAGTATTTGAATAATGGTTGTAGATTACTCGAAAAATTTGTATATTACTATAATAAGTATTCATTAACTTTTACTCTTTTTTCTTATAATAGTAATGTCTTTGGTAATAACAGTTAAACTTTGACAAATATTTTTTAAGTCGGAAATAAAAGCTCTTTCCTAATAATAAGCAAAGCGTTTACGCAAATTGAAGAAATATAGTATCAAATGAATGAGGACTGAAATATCTAAATGAAAAATCTCAACTATTGAAAAATATTTCAATTAAAAATATTATTAGATTACCACGGAATAAAAGTTAGGTGCGTGTGCATCGTAAACAACAAAATTCAATATAATACACTTGAATAGTTATGTTTATTAATTTATTTTTAATAATTTTTTATAAAAGTATACCTCATTGTTTAACATTAACTGGATAAAAAAAGTTTCAAATTTTTTACAAATTTGCATAAAATTTTCTGACGTAAAAAAAAAATTTAAAACCATTTTGAGCATGCAGTTTTGTAGCGTATTAGATTTTACTATAATAAAGTGCAGGTTTCAAGTGACTGAAAATTCTAGTTGATTTTTGGAAATTATTATTTTTTGGCTACGAAAATAGTTTTTAAAACTTAGTATTCTTTTATATGCATTAAGAAAAATTAAAATATTTTAATTAGGACAAGTCGCTTCTTAATAGCTATTTATAAATTGAACTGAACGCTCTGAAGAACCGTCCGAGCGCATGGATTGGCCCATATGCTGGTAATCAAAAACATATCAGCGATGTATGTATTGATGATGCTGCTTTAGCTCAATGTTGTATTTTAGTGGTAGAAGAAAAATTTAGAGAAATTAAGGCCTGTTTGCTGTTGAAAAAGTAAATATTTTATATATATAGATTAAAATAGTATCCCCTTAATAAACAATCGTTCGCCTAGTCCAACACCTCGAGGCGGCCCGTTGCCTGTTTCCATTGCCTTTATATTTTTTATTTCATACACAACATTGTTTTGTTGGTGTTGAACATGAAGCGGATATCAGGAAATAAAAAAAAATAGCCAAGCCTTATCACAACAGATCACATCAAACGGCCACACAGCCGACTTCGCAAATACAAAAATTATTGAAATGAAAGAAGAGAAAATACTTATACAATAAACAAAAAACAAGACACAGAAAATATTGCGGCCGCCTATACTATTTCATGTTTATGATAATAAATCAAATTTACAGTATTGACAAAACTACCAATAAGTATGGTATGTAAGGCGGTTTGTTTTTAATACAATCTTCTCTTTTTGTCCCTTTTTAATTCATTTATCTATATATGTTTGTATGCTTGGCTTAGTGTTTCTGTTTATAAGGTGTTATAAAGTTTTTTATTGTTTATGACCGAAAAATAAAACAGAGCAAGAGCTAAAAATTAGCGAAACGTTGGGTTTATAAAAGGAGTAATTTAGTCTTTATTCCAATATTAAAAAAAAAGCTATTTTTATTTCTAAAAACAAACTCCAAAAATTGAGGTAATTTCAAATTGTTCCAGCTCACCTAAATCTTAATATTATTGTGAAATTTTGGGTAATGTCTAAAAATATAGTGAATTTTTTTAAGTTGAATGGAATAATACTACCGATTGTCACGTAGTTCTTAACATTTTATTGTCCGCAGACGGAAATTACTCGTGCACGCCTCGTATATATAACGTAAAATACTAACTACTCTTCTCTTTCATCTGTCAGTGATGGTCGATTTTAAATGGAATTGCCATATTCAAACGAACACAAACTTAAAAAGAAAACTAAAAGTTTTAAATGCCAAAAACGTAGAAATTCTGGAATTTACTACTATTCAACAAAGTCCCACCCAAAATTAGAAAAAGGAGATCACATAGTTTTTCTTACAGTCAAAATGGCGGAATAGAGCGAGAAGCTATCCACGTTGATCACGTTTCATATGTAATTGCATTATGATTGCAGCTTACACTTACACACACACACACATGTATATATGTAAATGCATACAAACCCTGCAAGACAGCTGAATATCATATAAGAACGGGTCTAGAAAGTTCTGCAAATTTTAAACTCGCTGCAAAATTATTAGCAACAACATAGTAGACTTTGAAAAGATTATTTTTAAATTAGGGCTTTAATTACATTTTTGAAACTAAATTAAATTTTGCCGTCAAAGCATCAATAACGAAAAAAATGAATTTGACGAAAAGTTCCGCAAAAAATATTAGGTACAAAAAGTTGGCAAAACTCAGTGGATCAACTTATGACATTTTGCGCATTAAGGAAAGTTGGTTAGTAAAGGAAATCCTGATCCAAATGGACAGAAAACGTCCTGTTAGAGAAGAGACTAATATTCCTAATTAGGAAGAACCATTCTATGTCGGCAAGATATGTCGCCAAAAAAGCTTAAAAATAGAAATGGTATAAAAACTTGTAGAAAGTTAAAAGTTGCATAACGAAGCGAAAAACAAGCTCAGCATTTTTGTGTGGCTATGGACGGCGAAACTTATTTGAAAATGGACTTGAAGACATTGCCGGATAACAAATTTTATTGCTTGCAGTCTGGATAAGACATTTCTGATTCGGAAATATCATCCAGATAAAAGTTTAGCAGAAAAATTCTAATTTGGCAAGTCATTTGTGAATGCGGGCCATCAACACTGAAATTTACGTGAATTACAGAGTGTCTTCAAATAAAATAAAATAAAAGCATCTTCCGCCCTTCCTACATCATCATAGTGGTCCAACTATATGTTAGTCGGATTTTGATCCAGCACATTACGCTAATGTCACCTAAAAGTAGTTCGAAGATAACAATGCGCACTACGTAAGGAAAGACTTGAATCAACCTAATGTGCCAGACTTTTGAAAGCTGGGAAACCAACCAAAACTATAACGGAAAAAAATTATGTGGCAAACAGTAGTTCTAAATGTGGACAAAACCGTTGTACAAAAATTGATAACGAATAGAACGATAGAGACGAGAAGAAAAGTTCGCGCGTACAGACCGTTAAAGAATAAATTTAAATAATTTATTTTCCTATCATCACTAAAAATGTATATTTTTTTTTAAATCTTAATAAAAGCAAAAATCATAACCAACAACTACACCCATTTAATGGGCATTTTATAATGTACAGAACTTTCTGTGCCGGTCCTTATGTAAGTTCTCATATTATCTTTTTGACTAATTCCAAATTGCCAAGCAAAGTACTTTACTTTTGTTCAGGCCATGGGCAAAGAATGAGTACTTGTTTGTTGATATTTCATCTCTTTTCTACTAACGGTAATTTCATATTTGCTCTACACAACGAGGCAACTAATTATTTTGATATTTATAATTTACTTAGCGTTGATCATAATTCAATTATTAAAAGTTTGATCTATTGGGACATTACAGTTTTGGCACTCCCTTAACAAGGCTGTCTTAGTGTTACCTATGCAAAAACTCTCATGAATTTCAGCCAAAATACCGAGCCGATTTGGTCAAGAGTGAGCGAGAAAACTGTTTACTGAGCAAGCCTTTAATAATTGAATCATCAGCACTAGTCATCAAACTACTCATTATTGCCATCGTCAATAAATTACAAAAGAAAAATAATTTGTGAATGCGTTTGTATTAGAGACAAATAAAGAAATTGTAAGTGTGTTTAAATTTTTGCCTAAACTGCTCAGCAATGTTTTGTAGGGAATGTATGTAGATATGTAAACAGCTGTCAGCAATTACCGCTGCTCTCTTTGAAAAACTATTCAGATGAAAACTAATTTTTAATTTGAGAGAAGCAATTAAATTCGCAACAGTTCTTAGAAATTATGATAGGTTCGATATAATAAAGGAAATAGTACTTATGTCTGCCTGTGCACATGAGTATGCAATTTCCAAGCGAATTTTTAAAACGCGTTTTTATTTCTGAGAATCTGCAAATATATTCAAGACACATACTATTTACACACATTTCGCATCACAAAGTAGATGCACAATCAATTTTTTCATCTAAATAAGTAGTGAACCAAAAATCAAACGCAATGAACTGTTAAATTTATAATTTGTGAAATAGTTCTTCTGGGTGGTGTGTTATTCAAAAGCGGAAGCTTAAAAATTTAAAAGTAAACGAAATGAAATTTAAATAGTAAAGTAGTAAAGTTGCAACTTCGAATTACATGATTTCCATTATAGAAAGTAATATATTGTTATACAAAATTAACGAAAAAGATTTGACATGAAACATTGTGAAGAAAAGGTACGCAATATTTTTCACTTCGTCACATTTCCTCTTGTAAGTTATGAATTGTCATACTTTCACCCACGTTTTCCAAGGGAAATGTTCATATTTTGTTGCATAAATATGTCAGACAATGCATTGTCAATGGAGCGCGCTGATTGCTCTTAATAAGCAAAATATATCAGAGTTCATATCTTAATATCTATTGCCTACCAAGAACTGTCAAGTTTGAGGTTTGAAAAACTTTCATTTCGTTGAAATATTCTTGGTGGAAATTTCATGGAAATGAACGTAAAATGTCGGTTTGCGGTTGTTTTTTACACTTAAACGTTTGAACTGGAAATCGCTGTTTTTTATTTTTCGATTTTCGCCTAGAACATTTTTTTTTGTTTTTAATTTTTAAGCGCTCCTATGGCATCGAACATACCATTTCTTTAACGCCATCTTACAAATGTTTTTTTTCACGATATCACACAAGTTAGTATTGATATGCCTTATATTTCTCCTATGGGCCAAATGACAGCTGATGGGCAATTGTCTATAGAATATGGAAATGCGCCGTTAAAGCCTCTACAAAATATATACTAAAATTTGTATTTGATTCCCATAGAAATTACTCCAGAAGAAATGTTGGATGAAATGGCGAGAATTGAAAACAGGCGCAGGGTTTTCAAGTTCAGTTTTTGGATCTTGAAATGGTTTTTTTGTTATACATAGTTAATAAATTTGTACCTATCAATTAATATGAATGTGTGAACTACATCGTTTTTAGTTAATGAAAATAATAAAAAAGGGACTAACTAGTAAGCTACTAAATTCTAAAAACAACGAGTTTATGGAACCCATTTAGATTATATTTCCATATATGTACAATCAATTGGTATTTCTACGATATTCTCCAAAACTCTATTAATAGCTTGAGCACAATACCGGCGAACGAAGAATTTCGTCGAAACCGACGGCACCGATTTCCAACGTTTGCCGGATAATTTCGCTTACTTTAACACAATTGAAGCGGCAGCGAATGGAATACTCAAGAAAACAGCTGATTAAGGCGCGTCTACACGCAACGAAAGTAAAAGTGATCGTATGTTAAAAAATGTATTCATATAAAAGTAATGCCAAATAATATCAAACAGATAACCCCATAGA
This sequence comes from Anomoia purmunda, assembly GCA_951828415.1. Lineage (NCBI taxonomy): Eukaryota > Metazoa > Arthropoda > Insecta > Diptera > Tephritidae > Anomoia > Anomoia purmunda. Next base: position 23,533,798 of record OX639996.1, on the reverse strand, counting down.
AATTGTTTGACTTTACATATAACATAATTATTATTTTTAAACAACAACAATAAAATTTGTTACTCTTTTTACTTAGAAAGATTGAAATAACAAAGCGATTCAGTCAATCAGATTTGATTTCGCCGTAGCCGCTGGCGAGGCCAATAAAAATAAATATTTCGCCGCGAATGGTTGGAAAAATTCGTCGTTCGCCGTTATTAGGCGAAAGCTATTCTTGAATTTAGATAAATATAAACAATTATATTATTACAGTTGGGATTTATTCTTCACTTTTATATCAACAAGACTAACAAATACAGTTACTTAAAAATTATTATTGAAAATGCACTGGTTTCTTATGATACACTTTTCTTTTTTGGAAAAAAAACTGCTGATTCTTATGAATTTTTTTTATTTATAGCAAAATAATATATATTCCAAACATTTTAAGTTTTATTTTTTAATATACTAAGAAGTTATTCTCATCCAAAATGTAAACATCCATATTTTTGTATACCCAATTTTCGCTTCGATAACCTTACGTCAATGTACCAAAACTTTTCCCGTCCACAAAAACAAAAAAAATAGCGTAAATTTTACTCTAAAGTTCGAATCGATTCGATGATAAATTCGTGATTCGTATACTAACTGGCCTATTCTGGCAAACATAATTTAAAAATAGTTTACAGTCTTTTGAAAGATAATTGTAAAGACTGTTGGAAAGACATTCTTCATGGTGCAAATTTTGAAGCTTATTTTTTAGCTTAAAAATGCATAAACATCCGCAGTCTATTGATTATATACAATAAGCAGATGAAAAGTTCTCTTCATTTCAGCTGAGTTGGTTTGCCCGTGACTGCCATTCCGGTAGTACAAAGGTCGATTGATTTTATTTTTTCAACTAGCTGGCGTTTGTTTTGCACATTTTACTTAAAATTAGCATTCTTGAAATTTTGTTGAAAATTCGTAATTGTAATTTTTTAAGTATTAGGCTTTCATATACGAGTACACCAACTTTTCGATTCGACCTACAGAATAAAAACAAATATTATGGGCTGTTGTTTATTTTATGTGAGAATAGAAATACTGCATATGTATGTATATAATGTTATAGAGATACATATAGAAAGTATTGTTAAACGTGTACATTTTATTCAATATTCAAAATAGGGGTTAAGTAAAACAAAAAAAAAAAAAGGTTACAATAGTACTTTGTAGGATATGCATAAACGAGTTATAATCTAATGGTATAACATAACAGACAGATGTCATTTAATATTAATTTTCTTAAAAAAACTATTAAAGAATTTCAGTTCATTTGAACACTTTGCGTTTATAAATGCTATTATTATATTACGAGTTCTATTCACGCAAACAGTTACATATTTTGAGGAAGGAGTAACGAATGCTGGTGTAATGAAATATTCTTTTATTATAATGAGTCACGCTAAATAACGGTAAAGCAGTTTTATGGTAGTTGATTTGTTACACAAGTAAAAGAAATGCATATAAAAATCACGCACTCTCAACTAAAAATCTTACACTTTCTCATTCTTTAAATCTTGCATGCGATGGATGCAATGCGATGCTGGGGAATTGCGATATGATAAAACTAACCAGTATTGCTTAGTGGAGAAAAGCAAGTGGACTTGGCAGTATTTACGTAAGTATTAGCGCATGCATGGTCGTTAATACTACAAAACACCCTAAATGGCACTTTAAGTTGCAGCGTTTTTTTTCAACTAATATGATATCCTTTTAGCATTCAAGACACCCATTCACATAAAAAACACCAAAACATTTTTTTGAATTTTCGCTCAGTAGAGCGATGACGTCAGCAACGTTCGCCCAAAAATTTCGCTCAGCAAAACACAACTACGGCGACCTAATTCGTGGTTACTAATGCAAGATTTTACAAATAACAAATTTATTAATTTCTATTTTAATCCCTGAGTAATGGATTCAATTTTGCCACTGTCGCCAGCGACGGCAATAGAAATAAATCTATCGTGCGAAATTCGTAGTCCGCTTTAGTGATGCGCATTCACGAAGAAAAATTCGCCGTTCATCGGTATTGTGTTTCAGACATTAGGCGGCGCATCGAAAATGGAGAGTAGAATTTGTAATTTACATTTCGTTACATAGTTCAGACGAAAGATATAACGTAGATAAAAGGCGGATAAGAAAGAAAACGTCTGTGTACGGTGCAAAGCGGTAGAACAGCATTCTTTTTTTTTTCAAAAGTAAAAAATAATTCCAACATTCATAATTAAAACATACCTTGCACTAAAAATTGATGCCAAAGCCAAGAAGCAGGCATCCGCTTCACGAGGAGTCGAAGTATAGCAGCGATCGATAACCCATTCAAGCAGTACACCACTATCTGGATTTGATTCAAGCAATAAAACAACGGTGTCGCGTGCCAGGAGATATATCTACAAAAAGAAATCAAAGAGAATCATGTTAAATTATAATTTTCAAAACGAGTAACAAATAGGTTTTGTGATTACAGAAAAAAATATTAATAAAAAAATTAAAGATGCCATAATTTAGCATAGCAGAAAAACATAGGAACGAATTTAATATATCCCAATTCCCATCAAGTTAGAATATCAAAACACAGAACTTATAAAAATTCAGCCGTATTCTTTGTGACAACTTGGCTCAAAAACCGATGAACAGATTTGAACCAAATTCTGAAATAATTTTCTTTAGACCCTTGGCAAGGACATAGGCTAAAAACTTTTAAACTGTTAAGTGGCCCATGGGTCTATATATTCGAAAAATCTGTATTTATGTAAGATAAAAGGAAAATCCGTATTTATGGCACGAAATTCATCATATTAGAAAAGAATGATACACGTGTGATTAGAAATGTTTTTTGTCTAATTAATAAATTGACAATATACATACATATGGGGACTGTATACGTAAACTACATACATATGTATATTTTAAAAAAGATATAGAAAAAATTTATACAAATCCATTAAATGTCTCTGTATGCCAGACTTCAGGTCAAATATAAAAATCTTAATGCACCTTAGTCAAATTCGAGATAAAGTTGACTCTTAAATTAGTTACAGCTATTTTTGGCAGATTTCTCATTGAACACTAGGTGTTTCACAAAAATTCCAGCTAACTTTAGAGTCGACATCATCTTTACCGTGACTGCGGAATAGTTTTTAAATTCAATGAATTCAATGAATTCTTAGCTAAAAAAAATTAATACTTAGATTGAAAAGTAGTAAGCAGCGCAGACGAAGCCTATGATTATTTACAACATAAAATAAAAGTTTACTTAACTTGAATTAAATTTAAATATAACCCTCTTCCTACAATCGCGCTACGTTATGGTATGATAGAAAGGAATTTACTCACCTTTTCATCTTTGGATGTCAGCAGCATATCCAGCCATTCGTAAATAATGCCATAATCAGATAAATATGGTGGATGAAATATGTGGCCACAGCATAGAAGAGCAGAGAGCGCCTTATATAGCAAAATAGTAATAGAAAAATATTTTTATTTGGATTTATTGTCATATATTGCATAATTTTGGTAAGATTATTATTTTATAGAAAAATGCAACAAATTTGTTATATCTAGCTTATTTTAGAGTTTGAACATAATGGGTAAAAATAAATCCTGCGACGAAACTATGAGGCCCATAATAGTAAAATTCCGCAATGACGGAAAATGGTATAGCGAAATCGCGAAAACTCTAAACATTTCAAAAAGGATGGTTTTCAACGCTGTACATTATTTCAGGAGAAATAGAACCGTCAAAAATGTTCCATGATAGGAAAGATCCCAAATAACGTCGACTAAGGAAGGCGAAGTCATAGTGTGTGAATCGAAAAAATTCCCTCAAAAAACCGCAGATGAAATTCGTGTTAGTGTGTCTGGTGAAACCAACACTTTTTCATCGGTAGAAACAGTTAAGAGGCGTTTGAGAGAAAAAAGTTTAGGTCATGGCGAAGAGTTGGGCCTATTACAAAAATTGAGGGCCGCATGGATCAGCATCAATATATTTCTGTACTGAATGATGTAATGCTTCCTTTTTGCGATGAAAACATGCCGAAATATACCGCACGAGCAACAAAAGAGTGGATGGCACAAAATATGATAAAATTGTTAGACTGGCCTTCATGTAGCCCGGATCTGAACCCCGGATCTGGACCCCATTGAGAATCTCTGAGAGCACTTAAAGAAAAAAGTTCGATTGCACAAATTGCAAAGGTCGTCAAGATGGAGTGGGCAACCATTCCAGTCTCTCAGTGCGAGAAGTTAATCGAGTCAATTCCCTGTAGGTGTGAAGCAGAGAATCGAAATAAAGGGTTTGCAAAAAACGAAGCGTTGTTAATTATATGACCGACAAGCTAGGACTTGTTTTATGTAACATATTTTGAGTATCTTAAAAAAGTTGTATCGAAGAAACATTACTCTCAACGAACGTGAAATAATTAATAGCCTTGAGAGATGTCTGGAGTTTTTAATAAAACAAATTTCATTATAAATAGATGCGTTGTTAACAAATAGTTACACCGGAGCTGTATATATTTATATCATAAAATTGCGAATTCGGCAGCAGAAACAAAAATTTTTATGGAAGTAACAACAACAATAATAACACTTCTACTATAAAATTGTCTCAGTGCAAGTTTACACTTTGTGCGAAATTAAAAACAGAAATCAACAAAGTTGCTGAATATTAAAAAGAAAATTATAAAACTACATACCCAAATTTTTTTTTTGATTTTTAATTTCGCAGTTCATTACGTACTGCTTATACCATTGAGTGTCACCCACATTTTTATGCAAATGTACCAAAGAAATTTTAGTTGCCAACCGCAACGACTCCTTTTCATTCCTTACGTTGACGCTTTTATCTATTAATACGGTATAAATAAATAACATAAAGCTTAGTACACAATTCCTGTACACTACACGCCAAACACTTGGAGATATATACTGAATGAAACTTGCACTGATTTAGGTCCTCAAAGACAACATCACGGATGTTATTCCTGTATAACGAGTTTGATGACCGAAATATTAGTCGTATTTTTTTTTTCTTGCATGCTTATTATTTATGTGTGTTCCGCCGAGAAAAGGCAGTTTATGTGAGGCAGTTTATTGAAATTTCTTCGTTTCCGCATTTTAGCGCAATAAATTCTGAGAAGAAATATACTTGTTATGTCGTTGACTGTCTAAACACAACAATACTAAGTACTTTATATTCACATTTCAATAAATATATGTGAAGAAATTTCAGTATGGCATATAACAAGGAAATCTCATTGTCAAATACGCTGCATGTTTTCAGTAGTACAAATAAATATCAGAGAATAGCAGCATTCCAACACAATTTTGATGGCGCTAGGTCTACCAACTTCACAGGAAGGCAAAACCGCTTACGCTGCGCAATCGACGGCGAAAATAGCAACAGCGTTAAACTCAAAATAATAAAACGTGATTTTAAGCTTTCATGGAGACATCTTCATTCGCTACGTACTATTTTTGTTCTGTTCTTACAACTAAAAGACAAACCTCTCTGCCGCGAAACGCAACCCATATTGTCTCTGTTGGTGTTGTCATGCACATTTGGCGTTCGTGCAGTGTTAGCAGTTTTCAAGGGAATGACTTTCTCTCTAACCGCGGTAGACCTAGCGACAGCAAATTGTGTTGGCACGCTGTTGCTCCGCTATTCCCTGTTGTTGATTTATACAAATTGTTCACTAATATCAAACTGCAAGAATTATGGAAAATTTAATTTAATTATTTTTAAACAGCTAATTTTCGTTTATTCTACAATGCCGCCATCTTTCGTTGATGTGAAAGAAATATTCGAGAGGATGTTGCGAAAATGAAATGGAATTCATTCCGTCGACGACTTTATGTTATTTTAAGTTAAAACTTACCTTAAAGTGATAAATAGGTGATGACATGACCACATCACAGAAAATGCTAAACATAACTTTAAGTTCTGAACTAAGAATGGCGGTAGAAAATTGCATGATAGGCAGTAGGCCTGTTTTCTCTGGCCATCTTTGCATAGGTTACGAAGAACTTTGTCCAAAATTAATAATAAAAAAAACATGCATCAAAACTTCAAACTTTATAATTTGAATTCCGGATGATTAACAATTTGTTGCCCATTTTGGGTTTGGAAACTTCATTTAAAGAATTCAGTTTATATCCCATAAAATGCGCAATACCGGCAGCAAAGATCTATACGCTATATGAGAAAATGTACGGAAGACCAAAATTAGAAGAAAATACTGCCAATAATCAATTTTTTGCCACAACAGACTTGCACAATTAAAAAGTTCGAAAACTTTATAATGTCGTCAGTTGTTTGAGTCACTGCAGTTGTTATCGGGCTTTGGGTTTCACCTAGAAATAGATATAGTACGTAGTACCAATGACATACTGGGTTTTTCAATAGGGACGCTACAAAAGTAGACTGATAGTGACAGCAAACGACACCATATTTTTCCCCGCTCTTTTGACATTTCTCTTCAGTAAGGTTTGCCATTTCATCATGGAAAGATATACGATCCAACAACGAGTCCAAATTATTAAAATTTACTACCGAAATTCGGAGTCAATGGCCTCAACTTTAAGAGCGCTACGTCCAATTTATGGTCGTCGTCATTTCTGGCTGAATGGCTTCGTCAATAAGCAAAATATGCGTTATTGGACAGGCAGCAATCCACACGTAATCCATGAGTCAACATTGCATCCCGAAAAAATTACGTTTTGGTGCGGTTTATGGGCCGCCGGCGTCATTGGGCCGTACTTCTTCCGTGATGATCAAGACCGGCACGTTACTGTGAATGGGAATCGCTATCGCTCAATGATAACCGAATATTTTTGGCCCGAATTGGATGATATGGACTTGGACAACATGTGTTTCCAACAGGACGGCGCCACAAGCCACAGCGAATGTCACAATCGATTTATTGAAAACCAAATTTGGTGAACGTGTTATCTCACGAAATGGCCCAGTCAATTGGCCGCATCGGTCGTGCGATTTGACGCCGTTAGACTATTTCCTGTGGGGCTACGTCAAGTCTATAGTCTATGCCAACAAGCCAGCGACGATTGATGAACTTCGTACGAATGTCGAACGCGAAATTGCAGCAGTATCGGCCGATTTATGCTTGAAAACCGCCGAAAATTGGGTTCAGCGTCTGGACTTTTGCAAGCGTGCCCGTGGTGTCCATGCAAAAGAAATCGAGTTCCATACATAATGGCATCGAATGTACTTTCATAGGAATAAAGAATTTAATTCTTATCCCAAACCGTTTTTTGTTTTATTTAAAAAAACTTTTGTAGCGTTCCTATTGCAAGACCCGATGTAAAGGATTAATAAGCACTTGATAACCATATCAGTCACAGCTTTCAACAATTCGTGTGCCCTGAGGGGAGTCAAAAGCAAACCCAAGCCGACTTGGTGGAGCCTGGACTTAGGAACTCTCAGAAAACAAACAGTAACAAAGCTGGTGGAAGAGGCTTAACGATGGGAGAAGAGTATAAATAGTTTCTAAAAATATATACTACATTAAAAGGAATTGCGGAAGGCCAGAAAAAACTCATAGCGGAGTCGTTTCAAAGAAGGCCATTGTTCAGGGACTTAATAAGAGCGACAACGGAACATGGAGTCAAAATTGTGAGGAATCGCTAGAAACGCTTCTCAATAGTATCTTCCCAGCGAAAGTCTCAGAGTCGTACGCCGCTGGCATGGGGGTTTGGCGCCTAGCACTCACCGTTCAGGATCCGGTATCACCAGCCAAGTGGGAATGGGCGATACACTCCTTCTCAGAATAATAATTACTGGGAATTTACGGAATTCTACCAGGGCCTAAAAACATGGGGCGCCGCAGTAGAATTTATAAAGGTGTAATTAAAGTGGACTATTTTCCGGTGTCATGGAGGGCTGCTAACGTCGCAATTCTTCCAATAGCAGGAAGAAGTAGCCCTATATGCCCGAAGGACTACAGGCCCATCAGCGTAACATCTTTTCTGCTTAAGACCCTTGAGCATCCAATAAACGTTCACATAAAGCAAAATTTGGACGACAGATTAATCTCTAAGGCGTGTAGGACTTCATCCAGTACAGATCAATGGATAACTTGCATAATATCGTTAGTCGTATGGAAAATCCAGAATTAACAATAGGTGTATTTCTGGGCATTGGTGGAACATACAACAATGTTTCGACGTCAACCATATTTGCGGGAATCACCTCAATGAGGGTGCATTACGTCCTGAGGAGATAGATAAGCTACATTGTTAACTATAGACGAGTCTCTGCACAATAGGGCGCGCACATAGCCCAAAGCGTGAACAGGGTAGCACCTCAAAGCCCTTACAGCTTATGCGGATGATGAATTGATCATCATGAGCGGTAAACGCCTCTCAACTCTAAGCTTCTTAATGCTACAAACGCGCAGGGTCATTAAAAACATGTAAGGTCTATACCGTTTTATGGGGTTGTAGTACACGCCTATGTAACACTGTGGCAAGACTTATGGCCATAATGTTTATTGGGGATAGGTATGTAGATGGGCACCTCAACGATGTGAGGATGAAAGAAGTACGACACACATATACACGGACAGATTTGAAATAGAAAAGTTGAGCAAAGCCAGTGATCTATAGGTCTTAAATATAAGCTGTCGGATCAGTTCAGTATATTTCAGTAGAAAAAGCTGATGGCAGAAATACAACCAGCTAGTGGTTGAGTTAAAATCTACATCGACATCCATCAAGGCTCTGCTTTCAAATTGTACCTGCTCTAATATCGTACCAATCCGTAAAGAGGTATTGGTATCATTGGTCAGGGAATCTTTCTTGAAGCAAGCAGGCAGGATGTATAAAGTCACTAAGCTTACGAGCAGTTTTTTTTTCTCTGAAATGATAGGACTCGAGGCGACAGGGCTACAGGCGGCACATTCCTGTTCGGCACTACATGCCTCTAAATTAGGGCTGGCAAGATATAAACTGTGCAGTAAATTTATTTTGCAGCATGAAACGGTAGAACACATAGTATGCGAATGTCTAACATTGGTGGACTTTCGAAGATTGTACTAAAATAGCAAGCATCACTGAATCTGTATAGCTACGAACAGTTTCCGAAAATTTTAACCATGTGAATTCAGTAATAGTTCAGATTAACTTTCATTTAATGTGAAAATTGCAACTCAATAAAACGTTATTCGCGAAAATATCGTTGATTTTTTACAAGTTTTCTTTTTTCCGAGCGTTGCACGGTTTTCACCATGTAAAAAAATTTTGAGGAGCGACAGCAAAAAATGTATCAAAAATTAACGATATATTGTAGACACTTTAAACTTGCACTTTGTTATACTAAAATTCAAACAGCATACCCAGATTTTTTTCTAAATTTCTTATTAGAAGTATTGAAATATTTCGAAAATATGTTGACTTTTTTACATTTCGCACAAAATTTTAAACTTGGGCTTAAACGGCTTTTGTTAGAGAAAAAGTTTTTTTTTACTAAATATAAATAAATAATTATGAAATTCTCTATATTTAAATATTACAAAATATCACCAAATAATTGAGTTCAAAGTTACCTGCAAAGCGCTAAATTGTAGCTTTTCCTCATCTGGAGTTTGGCCAATCTGTGATGTGAAACCCAATGGTTTTGAAAAGGATCCGCACCAAGTGGCGAATAAGTTAAAAAGGTTACGTTTTAACTCGCGTGTCAGAAGTGTGCCACATGATTCGACTGAAATGAGATAAATTAAAAAAGAAATTTTTAAATCGAAATGTTAAAACTCTTCTTCTTCTTGAAACTCTGAAATATAATTTGCAAGTAAGAGAAAACCCCGATAAAATATTTGCAAAAATAAAACTTACGGGAAAAATTCTTAATCATTTTGCGTATAAAATTACAAAAATGTGCTTTGACTTCGCGAATGCTGGTATTGTCCTTATCTGTTTCAGCTAATAGATATTGAATGGCACCTTCAATATATTCCACAAAGGTGGGATGCAAAGACATCGTATCGCGTTCCAACACACACGTACTGCAAATATAATATTATATATAAATATTAAATAGAAGTTTCGCAATGTCATAAAACCACAAAATCATAGCATTTCAAAAATTCATAGTGCGTTAGTTTAATTGCGTACCTATAATAGACATTTTTAACTACTTTAAAATTGTAGGATTTTGTGATAAATATTTGAGATATTGTAATACATGTTCTATTAGAATAACATATTGTATTTGAAGAAGTTTACCTCACTCCAAATGTGCCATTTTCTGCAATTTTCTCCAAAACACGTACAAGCTGTAAGCGTAAAGCATCACGACGACGTCGACGTCGCATGTTTTCTTGCTTTCGATCGACTGCTTCGCGTATGTAGACAACCAGCTCTTCCATTAAATCTCTGTAAAAGGTAAATAGGAAAAGAAAACCCTAAATTAGTGGATATGAAGAGTTTAAATGTGTGATTGCATGTAGCGCGAAGTAATTCGTATTTAAAGCATGAATGTATTTTAATAAAATAAATGGTTAATGTTGCACGTTAACGTTTAGAACAACGTAACTCAGAATAGTATTTTTTATAAGATAGAAAATTGTGCTCAGTGTACTGACATAAAACCAAACACTAGTTTCTATACCTTTCATGAAGATGAAATGGTATTATAATGATATTAGAATTTTGATCAGCATATAAAATATCCAATGAAAATCATCAAAAAATATATTTTACGAGCTTTACTCATATATACCAAATTTACATACAAATTTTCATGAAATTCGGTGCAGCTGCTTCGAAGGAGTTCGACCACAAACACCCTGGCAATAAAGTAATTCTAAATCTTTTATATTGCTTCCTATAGTTAATGTTATAGCTGATTAAAAATCTCATTTCTTACAAAAAAAAACTCTCCGATGCTGCTGCCATCATCAACTTTGGCTGCTTCCCAACTCGGACTATCCAATAATTACCCGGGCTGCTGACCTTAATAAGCTACAGACTTTCAGAAGGACTGGAGAGTTAAGTTGGGGCGCACGCCCAAGCTGGTGCCCACTACATGCGCACTACCACGAATTTTATTTTACTCCTCACATAGAGATTTACTCTCACGGCACAGGAGAGTAGTTTTGATGTCAGTTGACATCGAATGCTGGACTTAAATCCTCTGCCCAAACTTACACGGACAGATTTTCAGTTAACTGACGAAACATGAAAATTCGGGTGGTCCCTATTCACCATTGCCAGCGTTATGTGTAATTTTAGTCACCTCGACAAATGTTTTTACTGTACATTTGGAAAGTGGCTGTGAGCTTGAATAAAATCGAACAATAAATAGCCTCACATTAGGAAAAAAAAGTACAGGTTGTTCAAAATTTCGGAAAGCGGGCGTGGTACTATCTACAAATTTTATTATATAGAATCTACTTTAACAAATTTGATATCCACTATGCGTTTAAACATATTGGCATAGTTTTGAAAATTAAAAACGAACTATTTATAACAAATTTTTTTCTTTTCAAAATGCTGGAAAAGTAAATTATGGATATTTTTAAACACTTGGAACATATTTTAGATAAATAGCCTTAGTCCGAATCAAAAAATGTTCTTTTTATCAGCACATGGTGAAAAGTTATTTACAAGATATTAAGATGTATATGGGAGAACCTCGACATAATTTCCCACATTCAGATATAGTATTTTGACAGAGTATGGCACCTGGGACTTCTTGTCAAAATAAAAGGGCTATTGCCAGCATACTTCTATTTAGTTCTTAAGTCGTGACTGACTAACAGGCAATTATATGTTAGGCACCAGGATGCCTCATCAAAAATTTATATTATGAACGTTGGTATACCCAAGGGTAGCGTGTTAGGTCCCGTCCTGTCAGATATGCCCACATCAGGACAAGTAGAAGTGGCGACATTCGCTGATGATACTGCCTTTATCGCCTCTAGCGAGTCGCTTCTGGATGCTTCCTTCTTGCAGCCAAATAAACTTTTTGTTCTGGAATCTTGGCTTAATAAATGGAAAATTAAGGCTAATCCTAAAAAGTCCACACATGTCACCTTTACTTTGAAAACAGAACAATGACCTTTTGTACTGTTAAACAATAAACAGATTCCCATGAGTGACTAGGACAAATACTTAGCAATACATCTTGATCGACGCCTTAAATGGAACACTTATAATGAGGTTAAGCAGCAGCAGCTAAAAATTAAAACAAGATGAATGTGATCTCAACTTAGTCTTGAAAAGAATGTAATGCTTTACAAAGCCACTCTTAAACCCATATGGTGTTACGGTGTACAGCTTTGGGGCACTACTAGCAAGTCCAATGTGAGTTTCTGCAATGTTACCAATCAAAAACATTACAATCTCTCTTTAAGGGCCCTTGGTGTGTTACCAATGAGGCTCTAGGACCGATTTACAAGGACCTAGGTATTTCATTTGTAACGAATAAAATCTAAAATTTTAGTAAAAGATATCTTGTACGCCTATCCAACTACATAAATCCAACTGCTATTTGTCCATTAGATACAACCTATGAAACTATACGATTAAAGCGCACTGATATCTTGGACTTGCCATTCCTCTAATATTGTGGGCATTAAGTTTAAGTTAAGTAGGTGAACATTAAGTTCAAGTAATGTATTAAGATAAGTTCTACATTGGAACTAAGCAACTTTGAGGTACTAGAAAAATATAATAATTAAGAACTATGTACATGTATAAGAAACATACTTTATGTAGCTTTGCACGCGTGCAATCCTATCTTATAAGATTTAATTTGCTAAATGTCTTTATGTTAGATACATTGCAAATAAAAACTATTCTATTAAAAAAGGTATGTTTTACAATAAAAATATAAATTTGTTAATAGGAACTTTTTTATTGACAACCTACGTAAATGATGATTATCTTAACATGAGTTGTAATTTAGACAGGGACCGTAACTGTGCTAAATAAGTGCTAAATAAAAATTAAAAAAATAAGAATTATTTTTTAACGATAAATAAAACTTACAAACATAGTTTTATTTTGCGAAAAAAGAAAAGAAAAGAAAAAGTTACCGCGTAAGTTTTGTTTATTGAGCGACAAATAAAATTCAACGAATAAGTATTATTTTAGAAGCGAATATAGAACTTACAAAAGAACTCTTAAATTTAATGAAAAAATAAAAATATAAATATAAATTTTTTTCGACTAAATTTTCACTTATAACAGTTATTTGCGGTCCCAGAATTTTGATATATCGTTCAGATTAGGAGATGTAATTCGGGTTTGAGAGCTTTATTATTAAAAAAAAAAGGTAATTCAATGCCGTAAAAAAAATGTACTTTTCCAGCCATTTTTTAACAAAATTAGTCAAAAATTTCGCAAAAATCAAAAAAAAATTTGATATTTTGGTATGTAGGTATATAATGAGGCACAATAGCTGAACCAATCTAATGCCACATATTGGCTCCAGTGTTTATGCAAAATATGCACCAGGTATATAAAATTAACTTTAAGCCGAAGTTATATTTTCTTATAAGTTGATTCAGAGTTATGTTCTTTTCTAAACATTAGCATGCATTATAGATAAATGGTAAAGCTCAGCAAATTCTTATTTTTTCTTCTTTGACACTGTACTTGGCTGCAAAGCTTATTAAATATAAATTTCACTTACTTCAACGCTTCATGATTTATCATTCCAAGTGCATTTACGGCCGCATCACGTACGTCAACCACCTCACAGCGCAGCAGGGGTACAACCAACTTATAAAGCGCTTGCGGCGATGCTGAGCCCATAACAGATTTGTCACTACGATCGGCATTCAAGGAGTCGGGGGATGAGCTGAAAGAGCATTATGGAAATGTTATTTAGTAACACATATGTACAGGCATATGTATGCGTGTATGTAAAATATTAAGTGTACATATACATATATATTAAAACTTTTTCCTCCTTTGTTTTAAGCTTAGAAAAATTGGTTTAAATGGTTTTTTAACTGTTGCCAAGCGATCACTTTTATTCACATATTTATTATTTTATCTTTCAATCTTTTAATGCAAAGTGCAAACTAGCTTTAGCACATTAGGGTAATCATTAAACTCAACTCAACTTAACATAAGCAAACATAAAGGATGAAAAAACAACACAACGTAAGCGATTGAAAAAAATCAATTAACATCAATTAACTTTTCTTGCTACTACTTGATGTTCCGTCGTTCTCATTGTAAGTAAAAAAAAAGCAAACGATCATAACAATAATCGCCAAGACTAGGATAAATAAAAAAGGAACATAAAATTAATTAGTAAGTGCAATTAGCAAGGAGACCGTGAATGTGGAAGCAATGGTACTTTTTATTATTTCTAGATACATACTACTTTTAAAACAACTACATACGTATGTAGTACACAATCTACCCAATTATGGCATGCTAATATCAGACTTGCTTACAAGTAAATACAAGAGAAAATTAAAAAGTCCGTAAAATAAAGATAGCATCTCTAAAAATAAGTATATACTGGGGAAATTTTTCAATAGTCTTTAAAATCTAAACATTTGGAAAAACTTAACTAAGCTAAAAATTAAACTATAACTGAGAGATATAACCATAATGGTGATTTTGTTCTGCAACAATTTTTTGCCTTTTTCTATTGTAACATTTGCAGGTTAGGTCACCTGTCACCCTGCAATATCGCTATATTAGTAGAAAACGTTGCACTTTTGCTTGGCCAGAGAACGATATTTTGAGAGATGAAGACGCGACGTCTGTGAAAAACAAACGAGGCAACATTATTTCGAGAAAAACAAAACACCATAATTTACATCCATGTTGTTGTTGTTGGTGTTAGGCTAGCTACACCCTGCTAGATCAGCTTACCCGTGGTCATTATCTTCAAACTCGTCTAAAGGGAGGGCCAGGAAACTTGCACTTTCGACATTGTTGGAGAGGGGTGCTAGATAAGTAGGTTTGTTGTGGCATATGAATGGGTAGTTGGTATCGTGCGGCACATTCATTTGCGACGTCGGACTCGAGTCCGAAAAAGTAGGAATTGAGTCTACTGCCATATACAGACCTTTACTGAGCCAGCGTTATGCGGGACTCACGAGGCAGCTGAAGCTCTTCATGGGTGGTGGTTTTACTCCAATAACAGCATTCATAGGACGAGAAGGTGGTGATTGATTTCCGGTGAATGTTGTTCACTGGTGAACCACTGGATCTCATATTTGAGTTCATGGAGATGGTCCCTGACGTGCCTAGGAGACGGCACGGCCATTTGCAGATTCCTGTTTGGGTGTCCCGTTCGATGGCATCCAATCAGGAACTGCTTGCTGATCAGGATATTGTGGTCCCTAAGATGAAGCATACATGTCTCCTGATGGAGGTTTACAACTAACAATAGCCTTGTATGTTACCAAGGACGCTTCTTTGTCTTTGTATCAAGTGTTGCCGGCGAGCGACTTCAGTACCTTATTGCGGCTCTGTACTTTATTAACCATTGCGGTTGTGTGCGCTGAAAAGGAAAGCAGATTGTCGAATGTAACTCCCAGGATCCTCGGGTGGTTAACCGCTGGAATGGAGTTCCATTAACCTTAATTTTGAATTCCAGCATGACCCCTTGCCCATGTTGTGAATAAGGTCGCCGAGATAAGGTTATATTTCACATTTGACAAATCTAACGCTACTAGGTCGGTTCTCTCACAGGGACGGTTGCGATTTAGGCCGTATGTCGCATGTGTGTTTATGGTGACTGTGTTTTATGGTACTATGCACTTTCCGGAAACCATGGTGATGCTTCACCGGGCTGAGCTGTTGCGTGAAATACGGGAGCAGCAGAGCCTGCATGGAAAGAAGGGAAAACGGAAGATAGGAATCACCATCACCCTAGTCCGTCGGCTTCCTTGGTTTCAGCAGTGGTATAAGCCTCGCCACCTTCCACGTATGTATCAGGAATTATGAAGATGCTTGTGAGGTAAGCCACTCCGTCGGGCCCAAAGTTTTCAGCATCAGCATGTTCAATCCATCAGAACGAATGGCCTTGGATGCTTTCGACTTTCCGATGCCCTCCTTACTCCTCTTCCGACGACTATTTTGAGAGAGTGGCTGCTTTAACAAGATGTCATGACTTATCATAACTACGCATAATAATAAAGTTTAACCCAAGCTTGCACAGAAATAGGAATTAAGAAACATTTTGTAACCACAGTGGAATCTCGTTAACTCGTAATCCAATGAGCCAACAACAAATTGCGAGATATCGCGACTTTCAACTGAAAGGGATTGGTAGATATGGTGATAATAGAGATTATAATGCTAAAAGTAACTAAACAGTCAATAACGTTAATTTTTCTATGAATTGTCAGAAGTTGTAGAAAGTTTTCGGCAGTTGCGAACGACAAAAAAATATAAGAAGTCGTTTGGCAGACTTAAAAATACGAAATACCGAAGAGAGAAAATATTACATATATTGTTTACGAGTTAAACTTTTGTTTCCAAGGGGCCGGTCAATTGTTAATTTCTTTTTCATTTTGATAATTTCAAAGTTTTTACATAATTCTAAAATTGAAGACAACAATACCATACTTATTTAGGAAAATAGATAAGCCTTGAAATCCAACATAGAATCTCTCTTTGCTGCTTTGGGGTGACTAGGCAACGGCGCAATAAATACCTCTCTCGACGAACCAAAGCCACACTGTATAAGTCTATATATGTAAGTTATCGAAATGCGTCATATAAAAAATAAAAACCAAATTTAATTTGGTCTTGCTTGGTATTCTTATAACAAATATATGAAAGGCGAAAATATCTTCTTCTGATTTACGTGAAAAAAAATTCATCGTATATCACCGATCGCTGAACAATCTTTATAACCTTTCTACTAAAGATCACCAAAAAATTTTAATTTAATATTATTTTAGCTATGCAACAATTTTGAAACCTGAACTTTTTTACTGAAACTAAAGGCTATAGAAATTATAGATTTAGGTTGTCAAGAAAATTCAATAGAATTTCAACAAATACAAATTCTTTGAATGGCTTGCTTGTATCATCTGATCCTTTACTTAATAGTATAAGAGGTCTACCTTGTAACCAGATTTTGGAATTGGACGACCTTGTTAAATACATAAGAAAATTTAGAAATCTTTGCAAAAGGAACAAAAGAGGTACTGTGTTGGCATTTTTTATTTGTATCCCCTTATCAAAACTTCGGAACAGTCATAGAGGGACATTGGAAGACAATCCAAATATTGATGATTTGCAATTTTTCTTTTCTAATTACTTATTACTGATTTTTTGTATTTAAAAAAAATTACCGTTATATAAAAGGCGGGCGTAGTTTTGACCGATTAGTTGAAATGCAAAGTTTGTACAAACTTGGCATATTTGATAAGAGTTTTTCAAATCGGATATATACCCTTGCCCTAAAGTGGCACCACGTCCATTTAAAAAAAATTACCAAGTATTTCTTTTCGAGCCCAATCTTGTGTATAAAATTTGATTGAATTACGTTTTATAGTTACTGAAATATGCCAAATTAAACTACCGTTGTATGAGGTTGACATGGTTGCTGCCACATTTCGCCATTTTTTCATATCGTCATTACCTTTTCTGATTTATTACTCGTAAATTTAAATATGTGTTTAAAAAAAAAGATTTTTTTCTAATACCGGTCGCACCTCGGCATGCTATAGCAAACCTCTAACTATTAGATAATATATTTAGATAATATAGGTAATGGTGAATAAAGATCCAAATTAAAATAGCACGGAATGAGTTCTATAGATCTCTCTTTTGAGAAATGTTTTACTCTTCCCGGCAGCTATCTTCAAGATAAGAAAAATTCTTTCTAAAACAAAGAAATACGAATATTTACAAACAAATTAAGGCATTCGCGGCAATCACAGACACATACAATATATAAAGCGAGGTTTAACGATGTACATACATATCTTAAGCACAACATTGGGACTGGACCATTGCACAAACAATTTTTTAAAGATACATTCAAGCTGGAGTTTACTACAATATCTGTCTGGTTAACAATTACGTGGTCATTCAATAATAATAACAACAAAAACTCCAATTACATGAAATATTTAAAAATATGCTAAAAATAATGAAAACTTTAAATATACATGTCCATCGAAACAAAAGCTTTCCTCTTACAATGCTAAAGAATATAGGATTTTGTTTTCTCTTTTGTATGTATTTTACCCAAGTCGCTTTTGTCGCGCCTCCTTGCGGCCATAAGAAAGCGGCAATGTAAATCGTGTAACAATCCCTTCGGGTCCAAACACATTCGACGGTATATTATCCAAGGAATCGGATAGAGACCGTGAGTCCGATTGATCTTGTAGACTAAAATGATTAATGGATTGATTTGTTGAGGATTTGTTTTTTCTTTTTTTTTTTTGTTTTTTGTACATTAACATGAGAATTTTTCATGTCGAAATTCTGTCGCGTTCGTTTGAGTAATAATGAAATGCAGCGGCACTTCTTTGAAATGATAGAGAATCATTGATTTATGGCAATGTTTTTATGTTCCGTGTACGATTTGTAGCGAATGACTCTGGGTGTATGTTCGGTTCGTTTACAAACATAATTACATACATACATAATATGTGTTTTGTGAAATGCATAGATTAATCATTATTTTTTTTACATAATTCAATTATTAAAGGTTTGGTAAATAATGAGATTGGTGCTTTGACACTCCCTTTGTTTTCATGTCAGCTAAGCAAAAATTCTAATGAATATAAACCAATTTGCTATTTTAACGTTTTATTCAAAGATAACATAGAAATTTGTGTTCTAAATATTTAGATTTAGATTTAGCTCCATTGTGTTGCAATGCTTTGCTAAGGGAGCAGATTTTGTCAAGAGGGTGTGAGAAACCAGCTTAATTATCAAGCCTTTTATTATTGAATCATTATATTATCTTCTGTATGTGTCTACTTCCACTAGTGAAAGAAAAAGCAAATGAAATTATTAGGTAAATATATTAAATAAAGTATTATTCCTTCAATTACGAAATCCCAACATTAAGTGGAAATGAATGAAGTGAATAAATTTTAATTATTAATGCAAACATTTGTGCATATGAATTCGCACATTCAAGCTAAATATTGTATAAAGCAACTGACAAGACAATGGCATGCTTGTTACAGAACAATAATATCAATATTACTTTGTTAATTTTTCCTTTAAATTTAAGCAAACAAAAAAATAATGATGCCAAGGGACCACTTACATTTATGGATGGACAAAGAAATGACACAATTTTATTAGTAATAATTTTTATTATGAAAAATATTTATTTACTTTTAGGGTATATTAAAAAAAAACTTACGAAAAATTTTGCATTTGTTGCAAAATTAAAAAAAATGTATTTAGAAACTAGTTTTCCAAAATTGTGAGGCTTAGAAAAATGGGCCATATTAAGTTAAGTAGTTAAGTAAAAAGGATCTTAAGCGCACAGCACATGCGAGGATCTGGTGTGCATACCTTGTTCCTAGTTCCTAGTTGCCGTTGTTTTGACGACTATGGGTAACGATATTGCTTTTGAATGGTTAACGATATTATTATCGATATAGGATATCGTTATCGGTATTTGCACTTCGCTTATTTGTGAAGTTATCGACAATTTAAACTTTATCGACATATTTGCCATTGTCTATATCCTTGTTACCGTTTTCATTAAACCCATTCTTACATATTCGTGCTCCTGCCAATCGATTATTAATTTGGCGAGGATCATTGAGGATAAGAAAAATACAATAATTGGTCGTGAACTGAACGGCCTTAACTTTAACTATCCTTATTGTAGTGTGAGAAAGTGGCAGAAATATTAGATAACAGCGTTATCAACAATAGATAACTTAAATTAGAAAGACATTGGGGAATACCGATAAATGCAAATTAGTTTTGTTTCAGTTTTTGAGTAATTCATATATTTATTTTAAGGCGTTTAAAAATTGATAGACAAGACATATTTCAAAGAAAATAGTAAAAACAAAAAACCATAAGTACGTAAAAACGCACTCTGGATGCAAATTTCTTTTTGAAAATATATCCTCGTATATTACATAGCCAAGCAATTGAATCGTCTTCGCGAAAACCGTCGTAATGGGCAAAATTATACATACGTTTTCAGAAATAGAAAAGAAAGCGTTTTTAATGGCGCACATTAAGTTATTTGATTAGGGTTTTCGATTTTTCAGTAGCATCTTCGCTAATGAAGCTTACAACATTTTTCGACAAATGAATGTAATAAATAAAATAATACTGTCTCTGTTTTAATTTTTTAATTTTAATATAACGATTAATAATGTTTAATTAATTTGAGTTTTATTTATTTATTTTTTAGTCCAGTCCACTTTATAAAAAAATGTTTCTGAATAGTTGCTGATTTCAAGCTTGTGAAGAACCGTTGTTGAAAACCCACATTATCGCTTCAGAAATTAGTCCGGAATAAACAAAAGCGGATGGAAATTGCGAAATTTTGGGATCTCATGATACGCGAGATCATTTTTAGTGATAATGTGCAAAAAAAAGTTTTGGAAAAATTGTCGCAAGGTTTTGTTAATTTTTTTGTTGCAGTACGATAAGCAGCACTCTAAAATAAATATCTATCGATTGAGAACCATTTTGTTTGACATATTATCTTGGGCAAAATTCAATATAATACATTTAGTCACTAATGTTTAGTAATTTCTTTTTTATAATAACATATTGATTTTTTATTAATTTCATAAAATGTTTCCAACTTTTATTTATATGGTTTACGTTATGGAAGGGTCTAAACTTTTATGAAAAAATTACTATTAGTAAGCATAAGTGGCTAACTGTATTATATTGCATTTTGTCCAAAATGACTGTATGTATTTTTTCTTTTTACAAATTAATGTTTGATTTGGTTAACATTCCAAATATACATATGTTAGATGAGACGAGATATATATTTTTTTTTATATGTACATAAATTGCATGCTTATAACTTCCTCGAAATTGTCGATAGTGCACAAGATTTTAGTTCGCACATCTATAATTATTCAGTGGAAAAGTAACAGAGAGCGTCAAATGAATTTAGCCTTTATTACCTTTGACTAAAGACCAAAAAGTCAATTAAATTCATTTTTAATTTAATAAATAATTCATTAAATTATACTAAATGCTACCACACTCAATATTTGATTATGACGCCAACTCAATAAGAGTTAGCAAATAATCTCAATTCAGCGGAAACGAACTAATAAACGGCGTTTTCCTATTACCTAGCGTTCGATTTAAATGATACCATACATTGAAAATATACAACATAGAAGATAGCTACTACAAAAAACTAATAGCGTAGACTCCGAATTAACGTGCACAAATGAAATGTTCAGACAAGTTAATTTCCAGTTGTTATTTACATAAATGAAAATCAAAATAAATAATAGTAATATGTAATATGAAAATGAGAAATAGAAACAGGAAAATATAAAACATAAAAAAGAAATCAAATGCACAAATCAACAAAAAACAAAACATACGAGGGCGATCATCAACAGGCTTGTTTTGTTATGAATAGTCCGTGAGAATTATTTTTTGCTGTTGTTAAAAACAAAATGTTCATTGATATTTTACCTCAAACTTAAATCAGGAGATGCACAACGTACTGCTACGCTCGGAATCTGTGGTACCAAACGCATAGCACAAGCAACTTGATTGCGCCATAATTTTAAATAGAGATCCTTTTGACTTTCGGTGGGCATTTTCTTTGTTGGTGCTGAGCTGCGGAGCAAGGAAGCGCGATTGTCGCTAACAGGTCTAGAAAAATGGAAATGAAAGTAAGTTAGTTATAATTGAAAACAATGATGAATCAAATTTTATTACATAACCATACCAAGTCGAATCTTAGAGGATTATTTTCATGGCATTCTAATCTAACCTACAAAATTTTTTTAGTAATTTAAAATTTTAAGTGTAAAAATAAGATGTTTAAAGCTTTTTTAACATTTGTAAAAAAAACAACGAGACGGTATAAACACTTTTGAAAAAATCGACAAGAAAAGAGCAAACAACATTATTAATTGTTTCAAAATAATTAAATGCAAAACGAGCCAATCTAAAGAAAATTTTAAATTACATCTTTCTAAAGAACCCGGGTTACAAAAGAACGCTTTTTTAGGAAAACAAACTCAGTAAAATATATGAGTTGAGAGATCCGGCTAAGTGATCGAATTTTTCCAAAGGAAGCAAAATGCAGCTCTGGCGTGTATGATTTAAGTTTTTTGTTTTTTTTTTTCAAAATTGGTGAGCATATTGCCCAAGAACAGTTAAACTGATTTGCTAAATGTTTTTTCAAAAATGTTTCTTATAACTTTAATAAGGTTATAGGGATAGAAGAAATGAAAAATGTTGAGAAAAATTTAAGATTATCTTTAGATTAACTTTAGATAAGCTTAATATGATTTTACTTATGGAAACTTTTTTAAAAATGTATCCAGCATATGTTTATTTTCGTAAAACTCAAAATATATGTAGCTGTTCAATAGACCTGAAATTGAAAGACACTACACAATTTATTGTTTGATGTCAATTGGTTATAGAACTATAGAGCACAGAGCATAGTTATATGAGACATGGAAACAAAAAGTATTGGTATCATAAAATAAAGAGTGATTAAAGAAAACAAACGTAAGAATAGTAAATTATGTCAAAGGAATTACCTCAGCATTTATTGTAAAAAATGTCAGCTTTTGCAAGAGTGTAGAAGAAAATAAATTTATAGAGTAAAACTTTTATTAAAATTTGACCCCAAGTTAAATAATATAAAATAATATTATTTGCTTGCAATCTTCTCTTCACAATATTGCGAGAAGGTTCGGTTCTATTTGGGTAGAACTGATGTTTTTATTGGCAGCCAACAGTTTTATTTCTCTCTTAAACCTGTCGTAAATCTTAGGTGCCAGTTCTTTCAATTTTTCCGTACCGTATCTGGGTTTTTGAAAAATTTTTGGTATTTTCATTTCGCTTAAGTCTTAGCGCAGTTATGCGAAACCAGACTCCCGATTCACTGTAAGTTAGAATACTAACGTCCTGTCCCGTAGATGCCTGCGTTCCTCTTGGCTCAAATTTCAAGAAATGTTCAAATGTAACGGGACTTGAAGCAAAAGACATAATAATTTAAAACTACCGTTAGTTGGCGCATAAATTTAAGTATAATAAAATAATATGTGGCTTTTTTTAGAAGAAAAATTAGGAAGTGTTGATTTGTCCCATACTGGTATTTCGAGGCATTTTTCAACTTCAAATTCATTAAGTAAAAATTTATAAAAAAAAAAGTTTTTGGTTAGAGTTGCCGCTTGCCTAAAAAATCAAAAGGAATTTCACATTATACTTGATATCAAACGAAACGTATTGAATTCAACTATTATCAAGAAAAGCATAGGTAAATCTATTTGAAAACCGAGTTGTATAGAATTTCAGTCAGCGTTCTGGATTATTTTAATAAACACTGTATATATGTATCAAGAATTGCTCTTTTTCCTTTTTTAAAGCATACATTTCATTAAATCTGTCATATGTTTTGTGGAAGATGCAATCATGGTTACCATGGCAAAAAGTTAATTCTAGACTAGTTGCATACGATTGTAAATTAATGCAACTGAAATCAGGAACGGATTGGCTAAACATTTATTGTCGCGTGATTATTTTACAACGTTTATTTTGTTATGATTCAAAATGTCCAGGCAATGTTTTTATTTTATTACTTTCCTTTCTTGGTTTGAATTCATATAATTTACGCTTTCCTATAGCCCTATTTGAAAAAATTTTTTTGTCTCATTATTGTTGTACAGTAGTTCGAAAAATCCCTGAAAAATGTGTTTAAACACTTTCACTCTAAAATGTGGAGCATCCTGATTTTTGTATGTAATCCTATAAGATTCAGCTATCAGTTTGTTGGAATGTTTAAAATGTCATTCATGATCGATTCAAGTTAAAGTCACTTACGTGGGATCGATAACGCTATAAAGTGTAGTTACGCGAGAATAGCAGATAGGCCAAGCCTGAGCAACAGCAGATGGGCATTGTTGTAAAATCCGATTGCGCTCCAGGAAACCAAACAGTACCATAGACCAGGGATCGAACTGTTGCTGCTGATGTGTTGTGCTGCCTTGTGACAAATTGAGTGTTGAAGTGGAGGACTTTGATGTATCTAGCGAAACTAAATATAAAGATTAGCAAATTACATATAATGTATGACAGAAATATTTTCAAATACATATAATAATTATTTATCACTATTGCCGTGAGTAAGACCTCCGGAGATACAGAAAATAACTGCCTACACAGAATTTTGAATCGAACATAAAAATCTGAGCGTGTACCTATTTTCATGAGGTCAATCAAATAATTGCATGGATTTTTTTTTTATTTACACCGTATTATATACTTTTGTATTAAATGGCGATCAAAAAAAAACTTTACACATTTTGGCAAATTTTGACTATTTTACTTTATTTAGTTTTAGTTTGTGTTTTTAGCATAGCTGTTTCGGAACTGGCTTCTTAATGAATCCTAGCATGTGCTGAAATGGTCCCGAACATGCCCCGAAAAAGTTCCGTATATCAAGACATACAAATTTTTTTTTTATCAAAAAATTTTCCGAATTAGTGTTTTCTCACTCATAATTAGGATAGAAAATTTCTATAATACAAATCTCAAAATAACTTATAATTTTTATGAAATGTTTTTGCTTAGAAAATAAAAGTAATTTTTTACATTTAAACTATGCCTGAAAAATAAGTAATTTTTACGCAATTAAACAAATAAGACTTTATGTAAAGGCTCAGCAAATAAATGCCGACCTTAAAATTGTTAATATTAGTCTCAGTGCAGAAAAGCTATGTATATGCGAGTTGAGTTGCAAAACTATGCAAAACTACGTATATATGTATGTGCATATATATGTATATAAATATGTGCATATGAATGCATATTTGTTCTCCTTCTAATATTTCATTATATACGAATTTACGTCGTGAATAACTATAAAAATAACTATTACTTTCCAAGCAAAAAACAAAACTCAAAAAATAACTTTTATCGTCAGTGAAAAACGTAAACTTTCTTTTTAACCGTTATGGTCCCTGATAAATACATAGAAAAAATACGCACAGTGTTATGGAAAAAATATTCAATAACGGTAATACTTTACCATCGGTAAGCCCTGCGAGCCACACACCACTCGTACGTTCGGCAATCCATTGTAAATCAATTGCATTAGCATTCAGTATCGCGGTCTTCTCCGAGGGTGGCAAATGTGGTAAACACTTCTCGAGCACCTGTAAAATATTAATTGTTTTATTGTCAGAGTTGTACTTGGAAAACTTCTCACTTACCTGTGGACAACACTTATCAATCACATCGATAACTGGTGGTTCTGTTTCTGGTATACCAAGCGCTTTCATAAGATTTTTCACTTCTTTGAGTATCATAGCTGCCAATTTGCGCAAAAATGGACGATAATTACACAGCAGCACGAGTGCAAAGCCCTCAACAAAATGAAGTGTGGTAACCAGTGGTATTTCATTTTTCTTTGCGGCATCACCAATATTAATAACAGTTGTTTGTGTTATGCTCGACATGCCACTAGATGCAATGCTCGAAGTGCCACTTGAATTTGTATTTACACTCTTTACATTACTAGCGCTAGATAGCTGACTTGTGGCTGTATCTTTGCCAGCACTCAAGCCAGTTAGGCCAGTCGCAACTGTTACACCGCCACTAACAACGCCTGCACTAGGCACACCTGCAGGCGAATTTGACACACCAACGGTGGTCATTGAGGTTTTGAGCGCATTAACGCTCGAATTACCATTGCCATTGACATTTATTGCACAACGCCAAATATTCAGAAATACAAATAGCATTCTGGTACAATTTTCTAATAACTGCGGATAAGTGTCGGTGACATCGCGCACTAGAAACTGTGTATACCCGTGCACGACATCCTGACGCCAATCCGGAAAGTCAATTACCAACGTTTGCAACGACTGATGTGTCAATATACGCAACTCTTCGTCCATGTGCACGGTCAGTCGTGAAAGTAAATCCACCAATTCTTGTGCAGTCATCGTTTCGGGTATGAGGCGTGGCACTGCCGCAACACATGTACGAAATAGATCGATGCGTGGCTTCCGCTCACCCGAGAGCATTTCATCGGGTTCTTTATTCTGATTCTGTGTGTTCGTCATCATCAAGGGGCGACCGTAGTGGACGTCCAATGCACGTAAAATATCTACAAAAACACGGCGCACATGTGGAAAATATGTCGACATGCCAATGCTGCGCGCCGTATCATCTGTGAGCATTTTATTGATGTAGGTTTTCTTTACGCGCAACGTATTGCCGGACGGCAATACTGGCACAGTTCGTGGCATAGGGGGTTCACCGTCTTTTTGTTGTAGCGAATCGGCAACGACAAGAAATGCGCGTAGTCCAATACTCATACGTTCTGGATTTAAAATCAACTGCAAAAAAATCGAGAATGAACACAACAAAATTCATGTTGGTAGCCAACTCGTATATGGTTTTGTGCGTAGAAATAGAATCTGCCGTCCAAAACACTTAAGTGTTAAAAAAAATTACAAATTGTGTTATTGCACCTTCAATTAAAGACTTCTCAAAAACTATGTTTTTGAGGACAAATTCTGTATTCTACTAGCAAAATACAATAGGAATCGGCTAGTGTTATTGCAAAAAGCCGTAATCAATAACCTCTACCCCACCACTTACTTTAATTGAACGCCCCACGCAGAGTAAATCATAAACAATTTCACGCATAGCGAAATCCAAACGCTCTTGTGCAATAAATTGTATGATTTTCACAAAAATATTTAGCGGAGTATCACGCGGTACGACACCTTTTGAACCTCTGTGGAATGATAACAATGAAATCAAATATTTAAGCACAATCCTTACTGTCCCGTCATTTTCAATTATGAAACTTACTTTGGAAATAGCGAATTAACAATACTTTGTAGTCTGGAATGTGTCGCCGAGTTGGATTCGCACTTGATGCGTATCATGTATACCCAAAGTAGACGATAGAGCGATTCCAGTGCTACTCGGCTCATTTTCGAATCACGATTTTTCAAATTGCTGAGACACATGGCCAAAAAATAATGCCAATTTAATAGGAAAAAGGTTTTTTGCGACACACACAGCAAACAAGTGACTAACGGAAATAAAGCTAGGCGATGTTTTGATTTTGTTGAGGCATCCAGAGTTTGTACATACAGCAGCTCGACGAAATTTTTCACACAAGGCACGTTAACCTCATTTTTCACTGCCTATAAGAAATGTAAAATAGAAACTAGTTAGAATGGAAGTGGATATATACTTACATACGTATATAGTTTTTTTTCTATTTAATGCAATTTATATACATTGTATATCAATGAACACAGAATTTAAGCCGCTGATTTACTAAAAAAAAATGTATCTATGGAACGTGACGCCTATGTTTTGATACGAGAACGACTGTACTTCGGGACCGGCCATATTCGGCCACAAAAGTTCGGTTCGGCTTCAGCCAAAAAAAAAAGTCAAAGCAGTCTTCTGCATTTACATTCATTAAATGGCGAATTGGTCAGGAAAAAAAATTTATTTTACCTGCCTTCTTCTCCATTGATTTTGAGATCGTTATCGACTGTGTTATCGTTATCGATTTTGTAATCGTTATCGGGGTTGTAATCGTTATCGATTTTGTAATCGTTATCGGGGTTGTAATCGTTATCGATTTTGTAATCGTTATCGATTTTGTAATCATTATCGATCCTATTATCACTGTAATTACCAATATCGTCATTGTCGATATCTTTATTTTCATGGTTATCGGAACTATTCTATACTCTATTTATCGATATAATAACTATCGTTGAGATTATTATACGTTATCGTTAAATATATTGTTATCTACAAATATTGATTTTGTCATCGATATCGATTTGAATATCATTTCTCAATTTTGTTGTCCAAATTTAATCATTTAGATAAAATTAAAGATTTTCTCCCTATTTCCAGTTAAATAATCAGCTGACCCATGTGTTTCCCTTTAGTTTTTCTGAATTCAAGTGTAATTTTATTGAGCTCGAGGCCAGTTTTTTTAGGAAATAATATGAGAAAAAAAACCAATTTTCAAAGTGGTAGAAGTGATAGCTGCTATTTCGGAGATTACCACATCTCCTCATGGGAGGTGTTTCCTTCTAGACTTAACCAAGGTTTGTTCCATTGTACACGGAGTTGCTAAGCGAGCATTCAACCACTGAGCCACGGTAACCGTGCGTGCTATCTCATTTTGCCTGATTTCGTCAATGCCTTTGGACAAACAAATTTTTACACACAATTGTCTGTAACATCGGGCCTAGTTTTAGAGAAGGAGAAGGCATTCATTCATTTCTTTCGAGACGTTCCATGAACGCACCAATTTTTTTTGGATAAGGATCATTTTGAAACACACAGACAGTGGATTGGTGTTTGTTTCGGACTCAAATGAATATATCCTGGGTTAGTCAGCTGTCATGATATCAGACATGTTTTCAGAAACACCCCGGTTGCAGTTTTTGAGCATTTCTTTACACCAATCTACACAAGCCTTTTTTGAGATCCGGTAAAATTCTGTGGAATCCAACGCCTGTGCAAAGGAAGTTTTATCAAAACACTACTTTAGCTTCTTACCTACAGTAAGGCCTAGTAAAGCCTAAATAAGGTCAATACGGTGGAACAATATCTTTTTTGGTAAATATGTACATAAATTGTAAATATAACATTGCGCTTTGGATATTTTGTATGTGTTTAGCACTTAAAGCTTTCGATACTTTGTGTTTTTTTTTCAAAAAATATAGTTATTAAAGACAGCAAAAAAATATTTCGAATTTTTCGTATAATATTTAAATCACTTACCGCTGCAACTGGTACTAAAATCTCCACAAACAGGCCAGCTAATGCGTGTTTGATGTCCTTATCTTTAACTTCAAGAAAATACTGGCCACATTCGTGCATGAATTGAAAAGAAGCCTCGAATTCCTCTATTGGCACCATCTACAAATACATCTCACATACATTGAAGTCAGTAGTTTTATTTTAACTAATTACCAATTTTACTTACCTTGACACGAAAGAATTTCATACCCATTAGCAAACTTATAATACTTTGGGTTGTCGTATTCGAAGCTTCCTTCGCACGCAACTCCTTCAATTCGCTCATGAAACGCTTACGCACTGACGAGAAGCGACTCTGCGCTAAAACTCCAATCACCTCCGCATACAAATCGGCTATCATATGAATATTGTGCGCATTGGGATTATTTTGTAAGCCTTCTTTAAACTTAAAATGCTTGAAAGCTAAATTCTCAATATTTCGTATGAGATCCTCATGCCCCGGATGGAAGGGCAACTGTTTGAGTATTTCAATTAGTGCTAAACAAAATATGAATTCCACAGCAGCTTCACGTCGTTGCAATTGAAATTCTAAATCAGTGGCGGGCTTTGGTGCAGTATTCTTTTCCATACGCTTAAGATCATTTTTAATTTCACCATCGGAGAGTTGCCGACGATGCCAAGCCAATAGCGTATGCAGCAACGATGGCAAACAGTGTTCGGCCACTGATCCCAATGCCGATAAGAGTTGATCGAATTGTTGATCCTCACCACGTTGTAACAGTTTCGACAAATGCTTTTCGGCGCTTTCCAGCATAACCAATTCGATCTTTTTCTCCGCTTGCACTGTAAAATCACTAAACAAATTTCGCATAACAATTTCACCTGGTCGCGGCGGTGCTGGTATTTCATTGCCGCCGCCTGACATTTGCGATCCACTCTGCGACAATGGCATATCCAAAGTTTGAGTATATGGTATGACGTTAATAATTGATGTACGTGAATGCGTACCCCACGGAAGGAGCGCTTGTCGAGGTGGTATAACAATCGGTGCCACACTCACAAGTGCTGTGTTTGTAGTTGATATTGTTGTTGCTGTCACTGACGGCGTCGATGTTACGAGTGTTGCCGTTTGGGGTGTGCGACTACTACCGTTGTTATCATTAGCAATACTACCTGGGCTCACGCTACTATTAGCGCTATTGCTTGTATTGATAACACTATAATTTAAATTATCTACATAGACACCATCTGCGGTATTGGGCTGTGGTGACTCATTTATAGCATTACAATCGATATTGAAGTGCTGTGGTGTCAGTATATTCTTCTCATCATTGATCGGCTGATTGCTGGCAATGTTGATAGGTGAAATCGCACCGCCACCGCCGCCACTACCACTACCACTACCCACAGCGCCACCACTCGTGCGTGAAGATTTCGGTGTTGATGTGTATTCGTTTGACGAATTCGTGGAGTGGCGTTGGGATTGTGAATTGCTGTTGGCACACCCTACTACGCTTGCGCTTTGATGTGTATTATTGATATTGTTATCGGTTGTTGATTGTTGTTGCTGTTGTTGCAGCTGTTGATAATCATCGTCAAAGAGCTTTGGGGCAGATGCAGCAGCGGTTGGACTATTTGACGGCGAATTTAGGATACAAGCAGCATTAGATTGAGCCGACACTAAGGCTACATTTTCATTTGGAAGTTGATTAACTCCTAAAAATAAAGTAAAACAGATTAGCATACATACATATATACATATGTACATACTATACATGGGGGATTGTAAATGAATAAATAAAATAGATATCGTACAATGACAAAGCACTTCATTGCGCGGTGTTATCAGACTTTGGAATTGCAATTAGCAAGCTTAGACGATAAGGCAACTAGTTAAGTGCTAAAAACTTTTATTTACTATTGATTTGTTTATTTTCGGTGTGACATTCAATATATTGGCATACATATGTAAAATGCCATGAAGTATTGTAGTATTCAGATAAACTGCATTACATGTTTTGTCCTATAAAGCCATTTTTAGGAGATATGGGCCTACAAAGTTTTTGTTTTTTATTGAGCTAAAAAGAATATCTTTTATTATAGACCTGGTACTTTTATTTTTTTACATTTACTTCATTGTCTTTGATACTAGAAAAATACAGCAGACGCTGACTTGGCCATTTATCAATTGCCCTTTGTATGTGCAACTAGAAAACGCATGCAATTCCCTATAATTTTTTAAGCGAGCTAAGTTCGCCACTTAGGATCATTCAAGAAGATATTATAACGTCATGTAGTCCAACAGATTAATGATAACAATGGAACAGATATGTCTCACTCTAAAGCCAGACTGGCAGGATAATAAAGGGAGAACACAACAAAAATGGTCCATATGCAAGTAATCGAACTTTTCGTCGCACAAGCGCCGTCCTCGACTTTACGCGATGCCCACAATCACTTTGTTTTCAATTTTCCAATATCATTTACGAGATCCCCTCATTTCTTTAATACTTCTTTCAGGATTGACCAATATTGCTCAATAGGACGCAGCTCTGCTATATTTGGTTGATTGCAGTCGCGAGGTACAAAATAGATGTTATTTGCATTGTACCACTGTAATGTGTCCTTGAACAGATAAACTTGGGCGTCCATCGTCCCGGCTGTAACAAAAGGGCTGCTTTTTCGGCGACAGAAACAAACTACTTGATAAACCAAGTATTTTTTTGGGAACTTGGCTTCATTTTCAACTTAAAGCTTTCAGCAATATCTTGGCGACTTGCAGCAGTATAAAAATCTTGCCCAGCAATATATTTTAAATTTTGAAAGCAGTAGGTTTCGTCGTCCAATGCAATTGTATTTTGTAATTTGTACTTCCTACCGCTTCCGATTGTAAGATTTTGCTTTGCGTCTCGATCTAGCGCCATTTGAGCTTAGAAACTTCTCAGGGAAGCTTGCCGCTTTACTTTTTATACAAAAGATTGCGATTATTTTGCAACAGTACGCGACGTAACCTTCAGATTTTACGAAAACGCCCTGAGAACCTTCCGAGCACTGCTTTGACCATGCTCACCTCCGCTGCCAAGCTTTCTAGTAACTGCCAGTCCTCTTTTGCATCGATTCAAAACCCTGGTAGCTGTCGCGTGGTGCAATTTCACATTTTTAGCAATTTTACGAACACTTAAAGTCGGATTTTATATAAACTCTTGCAAAATAATTTGTCTTGCTGCCATTTTTAACTAACCCCTAAATCAAATCCAAGTAAAATTTCTCATACGTGAAACTAAGATTCATAGTAGTCGAATCTCAAAATATTTAAATAAGTTTTTCAAAGTGTCGAAATTTTAGTAACTTTAGTAACCTAACTTTATTAATATGAAAATACATTTGCTTAGACATTAAAGTATCGAAGACTTTAGAGACAGAAGGTAGAAAATTTATACAAAACCCTTATTTTTTACAAATGGTAGCGCAGTAGCAGCATTCGACTTATTGAGGAAGTACTTAAAAGGAGTTTTAATAAGAGCGGATAGATGTTAAAATGCAATAAAACAAGCTGTGTATAAAGTATAAACCAATATCTTCTTTTTTTTTTTGTATTTGAACGGCCCATGTATGGCATTATGTATGGAATATAACATCACAGTGGCTGGTTGAATTTTCAATAACCCTGGGAAACTTATATGCATGGTTATTGTCCCATGTACATAGAATATTGTCTATTACGTTTCGTATTCATATGTCGGACGGTTGAACCTGGGCATAATGAGATATATCTTGAAAAGTTCAGATCAGTGCGTAGACCCTAAATAACCTTAAAACGATCACGTTCAGAAAACTCAACTTCCCAACTCAAGCCTTCAACAGACCATTTGATGTTACTAAAAGGAATTAACTGTACTATAAGTATGATGGTAAAAATTTAAGCTAAAACTTATCGTGTCCGGAAATAAGAGACCATAATAATAATATATACATAATCAGCAGCGGCTGAAGATGACATGGTACAAAAATCTATTCACGTCACAACATTTAACGGACTTTTGAAGGCATTGCAAGAGGACATTAGGATTTATGCGATCAAGTTAAAGTTTAACTGAAGTCGCTTTTGCGTTAAAATTATGATGTCCACTTACCATACGGACGAAAGAGGTATCTAAATTCGAATGCAGTATTATGGCAAATATTAGAGCTTTATTTCGAAAATGGGCGAGGTCGGTCTAAGCTAAAGTCTGTTTTCCCATTCAGTGCGTATCATAACTAGACGACCGGAACTTATTGACAAGGTTCGAGTATTTATTTGTTCTTTAATAAAATTTAATTATGTGTTCATAAAAATGTAGTTTATTCTACAATAAAAACCATACAAATCAAGGGTCAAACTTTGTTCAAATTTTAATAAAATTAAAGAAATTTTTATCAAAATTTTTAGAATTTGTTCAGGACGTAGTTTTATAACTCAAAATTGTGTTGATTTTAATTTTGCTAAATATGCAAAAAAAAAAAATATTAACTCAAGCTCTCAAAAAAACGCAGGGTGTTGAGATAATGGTTTTCCCTTATAATATTTTTATCATTATTCAACAAAAAAAGATTTGACCGTGAAAGGATTTGTGCAAAGAAATAAAAAGAGTAAGAAAACAAAAATCTTATTATTGTGATTCCGCTGAATATTTTTTTATATATTTTTAAGCTTTTAAACTTAAACGGTTTTAGGATCAGAGGTGATTTTTTTATACTTTATAAAAGGATTTTTATTTACAAAAAATTAAATTTTTAGAGGAATGTCCAAATCGGTCCAGCTTACGTTAAACTTAATCCCGAAATTTCCCGAAATATTTAGCAGTCTTAGTTGGTTGGTTGTTGCGTTGCCTAGGAAAACCCTAGGACCTAATTAGCGCCATTTTGATACGTTGACTCTCCTGAAACCCTTTTTTCCGTCCTAATTTTCATTGGACAGCTAGAGACATTATTCAGGTCGCTCGCCATGAAGAATGTCTACTTCGAACCAGAGCTGAACACTCACAGTGGTAGGAACGAACTGTTTTTCTACTCTCCTCGAGATTGCAGTTCCGACATCGAGTGTTGTATGGGATGCCCAATCGGCCAGTGTCCCGTTATCATGGCTGTCAGTCTTAATATATCTTTCCTTGCCCTATTTAGTAGGTCCAACAATCCTAATTTCTCATAAGTGGCCTAGATTTACTTCGCAATTTTGCAAGTGGACATCTTGTTTCTGTCATTTGTGAGGACTATAGGTGCAGGTTTCTCTTCATTGTCCCTAGTGGGTACCTAATTGCTTCCGCCATGGATACATCTAGACAAGCTTCGGTTCTGGTCAATTCGTCGGCCCTCTCATTACCGTAAATGTTCCTATGGCCGGGAACCCAGATAACTCTCCATTTCCATTGACCCGGCCGCCAAGCTCAACGCCCTCTTACAGTCCCTAATCATCTTAGAGTTTATCATTGGTAAACCCTAAAACTGCTAAATGTGCTGTTTTACTATCTGAGAATATGTATGCATTTTGTGTTTCATCGCAATTTCTTGTCAGCACCCTTCAGGCCTTCTCAATGCCTATCACCTCCATTTGACAGATGCTATCAAAGTCAGATAATGGGAATCTGAGATAGGCGTCTAGCTTCTCTAAGAACATCTCCGTACCCACTCCGCAGTCCGCTTAGACCCGTCGATGCAGATGGTCGTGGTGCTCTACGCGCCCACTCTCCCATTACTCCAGTCCCATCTTGGAGCTTAAGTTTTGCCTGAAAGCAACCGATGGAGGTACGTACATACATAGAATTTTCCCTCTGTTTCTAAGAACTTGTCAAGAGCTCCACTATGCGCGTATTGATTCGGAATCACATTAAGCGCTTTCGTGAGGTACGATCAAATGGCTGCTGCAACAGCCGCACAAGCGGAGCGTTGGATGCTACCTA
Organism: Anomoia purmunda; assembly: GCA_951828415.1. Taxonomy (NCBI): domain Eukaryota; kingdom Metazoa; phylum Arthropoda; class Insecta; order Diptera; family Tephritidae; genus Anomoia; species Anomoia purmunda. Next base: position 23,498,924 of record OX639996.1, on the reverse strand, counting down.
ACTTCTGGGTGTTGTCTTGCTTTTCCAGTGCCGGCCACCATACTAGTGTACTATTGGTTAATATTGGTCTTATCACGGCCGTGTACATCCACAAGGCAAGCTTTGGTTTTAATCCTCAGTTTCTGCGAGGTGGATCAATTCAGTTCCCCACTTCCAAAAGAACCTATTGACGTTCATGTAATAGTTAAAATAGAAGATCTGAAGGCCTTGCAAAAATTATCTTATTTCCTAACGTACACCACTGTGCGTCATGATTATATTATATTGATGTAAATGTGCTCGTATTTAATTAATTTCAATTATGGAAATATTGATCTCTTAGAATCCATAATTTACACAAAGTTTTACGCAGTTCGTTTTCCTATACAATTTCATTCATTATCTCTACTTTTTTCATCGAAATTTTCACTATAAAATTGCCTGGGGTGGGACCACGGACGCGAACTTAGCCGTTAGAATGGTAGTTGATAAAATGCGGGAAATATCGATACCAATGCTAAAACGGTAAAATCAATCAATATATTATTTTCAAGTTCAATTACGGCCACGCTTTGGTGTTGTGCGTTGTATTTCGCCTTTTCTCCTTGTCGTCTTTAGACATCTACCTACTTGATGGCAAGTTTTCGTATAGATATTTACATATCCACTTACCAACATACTACATATGCACATACATGGCTATAGAGATATTCTGATTATGTGATTTATTATTTAGCTTCACCAAGTGTACACAGTCACATACAAATAAGTAAAGAATTGGAAACTTTTAAATAGAGCCAAAAACTAACAACAAAGTATTGTGTGATTATTGTGGACCTTTATGAAATTGAAATTTAAACTATCTAAAGTATAGGACTGGGCAAAATTCAGTGATAAATTTTTTAAAAAGTCAATAAATTGTTCATTATAATATTCAATTTCATATTTTCTGTTTAAAATTGAAAAAAAGCAGGTCCAAATGAACCACAAAAAAGTCATATTTTGTAAATAATCGCCATATTTTTTTTACTTGTACAGATTTTGGATACAATTACAGAAGTATTTAAAGTTTAATGCACACATGAAAGTTGAAGTACTCAATATGAATTCGACATCGAAATCTGAAAGTACTCGTATAAAGAGAGAGTAATAATAATCATGATAATTTGGCGCTTACGTCATAGCTTGATGTTTGGTCGAACTTCTGCTACAATTTGTGGTCTATGTCTTGACGTTGTAACACAAATTGAGGGGTCTACAGTTTTACGCCGACTCCGAACGGCGAATGTTTTTTTGTGTGAAGCGACCACTGCTAGAAAAAACTTTTCTAAAATTTTTGATACAACTTGCCCCGGCCAGGATTCGAACCCGGGACATACCGAATGAAGCGCAGATACGGTACACACTAGGCTATGGCGGCCACCTAAGTGGTAATATGCTAAATGCTGTGCAGAAGCCTCTTACCAAAAGCAGCACTTACAAATTTTCTGACAAAAGTCGAAATCAAATTAAAGAAAGTTTAAATTTAGGATGAACTTTGGCACTCTGGCATCATTACCCGTTGGGTAGATAGGCGAGAAGTTTTTCCTTTTATTGAGTATTAGCAATACAAAGGAATTCTCAGCGCACACCAGTATTTTTATCCTTTTTCAGTTGCTTCCATTCCGCATTAACGTTCAAATGAACATTTTAAAATTCTTTTCTTGGTGCACGATAACGGACCGAAAGTATCGATAGTGTATCTAAAATAACCGGATGTCCATAAATATCGAAATAATCAGAATCGATATATTAAAAAGCGGTATGTTGGTATGTAGTTTATTGAGTCAAAAACTGCTAACTCTAATGAGGTCAAATCTATAGGATGTGTTTCCAATGGTGTCAGTTGTGCATAGGGCAAAACAAAGTTTCAAGATATTTCTAAACACCGTATTTACGGTCCGATTTGGTTAAAAATTTAAAATACGTATTAGTCACATAAATATAATTATTGACCCGATAGGTGGCGCTGCAAGCGAGATACTTCAAATACGAGTTTTCACAGTTCAGTTTGATTGAACTTCAGAGCATGTATTTGTCGAGCGTAACGCGGCGCAACGAGTCAGCTAGTTTCTTATAATACGAATCCTGCCCCTTTCATAAAAAAAATATAGTACATTCAATACTATAAACCATAAAAATCAAAATTTAAACTTTGTTCAAATTTTATGAAAATTTTACAAAATTGTAAAAATCAAAGATTAAATATGAAAATTTGTTAAATTTTCGTAATATTTGTCCACAGTTCAAAATTTTGATTTTTATGGCTTATGTTATGTTATTGAATATAAGAAAAAAGTTAACATAGAAAACGTAGCAATTATTACAAATACCAACATAGTATCATTTTCACTGGGTATCGGAAAGTTTCCATCGACTTTTACATTTCGTTTTTTTTTTTTTAATTTTGGTCAGCAAATGTGCAATGCACATCCGTTATAAAAAATTTCACACACATTATACATTTTATATTATATAAACTGAAAAAAAGTTCCCAAGATTAAAACTGCAATTTTTAGCGTCGTGAGACTTGCATATGGCTTGTTAAATTGGATGAGCTATAAAGCTGCATACCCAAAAGTTTACTAAAACTTCAAATTAAAAAATTTGAACATTTGTAGAATTTTTATAAAGCTTGTGCAAAGTTTGAAATTTCGATTTATGTTTTTTTTTATGTTACGAGCAATATGTACATATGTACATATAAGAAACTAACGAATAAAATGTATCGTAAAAAGCATTTTTAATATTGTAAAAAACCCACCATGAGATCAGTCTTTTGTACATACTGATATTATTCCAAGACGAGGCGCTTATTTCCCACGATCTCACGATCTTTTAATCGCACAGATATATTAGTTTTATTAGATATAGATTGTGGGGAATACTATTTGAACTTATAAAAATTGTATACTTTAGTTAAAATTAATAATCTTTTTTCTTAAAAGAGTGTATGCATTTGTCAATAATTATTATTTAAATACTGATTTTTATCACGTAATCCAGAATTGGAAGTAGGGGATTCTCTAACTATTGGAATAGATAATTATTTTCTATGTTAAAATACTTCACCAATTTTGCGCTCGTATGTTTCTAAATACCTAATAAAATATGTAAATTCCAGTCATGGTGATCAATAACTAATCGCAATAGTTTGTAATCAGTCATATGTGGCATTGAGTTGGGTTAGGTTTTACAAAGTTATTAAAGTGCTAATCATATTGTTTACAAAAATAAAAAATAAAAATTGCAAAATAAAAAAATCTTTAAATGAAGAAAGAATGTGCACCATATCATCAGTTAGCCAACTAGCCAACTGAATTTTTGAATTTGCTGAAATACCACCTCACAAAACTGCTGGTAGTCCTTAACACGTTGCGTAGGATAAATCAACCTCGACTAAGCAATGAAACGAGACTGGCTATGAAAAATAAACTAATAAATGATGTCATCGAGACAACGATCTTTAAGGGAAAATACAAAAGAGTCCATGTTTTAATTACATACGTGATACCCGATGAGACTAATGAATTTGTCATTCGATTTTAAGCGGCTGCGATTCCTCGTGTGTTTGGTTTTGGCGATGACCATAAACAAATAACAATGCCAGTTGTCGAAAGTTTGCGGAATTAAATTAAAAGAATTCCCGTGATTCATTATAAGTTTGTCAGAAAGTTCTATATTAAATATGTATGTATGTAATTATATTTAGCTTTTATGTAAATAAAGAACTTAAATTCATTTGAGATTTGAAAGGTTCATTGTGATTGATAATTGTATATGAGATGGAGTTTACCGGGTCGTCTTGTAGTAAAAATATCTACATGCATAAGTATATGCATAAAAATGTAGCCGTTTACTTTGAGATAACTTCGCTCAGAAAATGGTTAATGATTTTCAGCTATGTACATACATATATTTAAACAGTATATTCCTTAGTCCCAGTCCCTTACGCGGCCGCCGTAATAGAGTGTAGCATGTGCGCGCTTCATTCGGTTGGTCCCGGGTTCGAACCCTAGCCAGGGCAATTAACATCTAAATTATAGAAAAGCATTTTTCTAACATCGCTCGCCCTCGGCAGACCATGGCAAACCCCCGAGTGTATTTCTGCCATGAAAAAACTTTTCACAAAAATCAATTGACGTTCGGAGTCGACGTAAAACTGTAAGTCTCCAATTTTTGGTACTACATCAACGCAAACCCCCGAATTATTATATATTCTTTAGGCCCGTGATACGGACAAAGGTTATATTTTAATCCGCAAGGTGTCGCGCGAGTCGAGATGTTCAGAAAATATGTATTTAGTAATCAATTCCTTGAAATTTATAATAAGGGTTTGAGGGGGAATTTTAATCGGAACTAAGGTTTAATCGGTTAATTTCTTACGATTAATTGCAATTAATAGTCAAACGGTTTTGATTAATCTTAAGCTACGAATCGATTATTCAATTTGTTTGCTATCACTAGCTACATATGTACATATGTATATACGCATACATGCTCCGAAATTTACGTGAAATATTTCGCGATTAATTATATTCCAGAATTTTCAATGAAGAGCAATTGCGCAGATCTGATTGATTTCATATGTAGTATGTATGTATGTATGTACGTTAGAGCTGGAATACTATTAATCGTCGTACCATCGATAGGTTTCGATGTTTTTCGATCGTTAGTACTGTCGAATTCTAACAATGAACGCGTACATTCGCAATTTCATTTTTCAACACATTTTATTAGTAAAAGAGGATTAATTGATGTTACACATTAGATTTTTGTACTTATATCTTGAGATCATAGCAATAATTTTTGTTACTTTAGTACAACTTATATAAAAATTAATGCAAAATTGGCATTAAACAACTGCAATAGTTACTTAAGTAAATACATTTCTGATAAAATGATGCAGTTACCCTTGGTGGGGGAATTATTTTATTTTTTCAAATATATTTAAAATTTTTTTTTTTATAAAAATATGACTCGTTGTTTATCAAAATCCCTAGTAATCGAAATTTCAAACTTCTTACGAAAGTAAGAAAAGTTTTATTAAAATTTTGACTGTTTTTTTCAGAAATAGTATAAAATTTTTAAGTGTCCACTTGGCCATTCTAGTACTTTTGGTAACTTTGGGCTTTTTTTTTTTTGATTGTGCTGAGCATTTCATTCTATGAAAAAATTCTTGCGATCGTCCATAAAAAAGTACAAACTTACCCTAAGCCGTGAACATTTTGACGAAACTTTGCTAATTTTTCTAAGAAATTTGATATTTTGATTAGAAAGGATGTTGTTAAACAACGCGCTTATTTTTATAACAAATAATAAAATTAAAAATAAGTCTGAAAAGAAAAAAAAACAAATTAATTTAAATAGCCCAAAATGGGTGACCGCGTGATTTTGTCGCGGCATGTGTTAACCTTAAAGTTGAATCTTTTAGCAACAATTTTTAGTATATTTTAGCAATAAATGGTAATTTTACTTGCCTTTGCAGTTCTACATATTTGTTCAGCGTCAATTGTAGTGAGGAAATATTGCAGGACTATCGATAGCGCATACAAGCAATCGATAGTTTTTAAAAATGAAATTGATAGACTATCGATTCTTTTTCCAGCTCTAATAAACGAACATACATACATATGTATGATTTTTTTATATATTTCACAGTTAGAAGCTATTTTTCACGGTTTTATTTAATATTTATTTGTTTACACAAATTCAAACAACTTATTATCATATATCAATAACGACGTAGATTATGCATTAATAAATAGGATAGATAGGCTTGCCAAATAAATAAAAGCAATCCGAGTGTATTTCTGCCATAAAAAAAACTTTCCACAAAAATTATCTGCCGTTCGGCGTAGAGCTCTAAGTCCCTCAATTTGTGATACAAGACACATGCTATTAACTGTAGGAGAAGTTTGGCTCAATAACGAACTACATATGTACATATACATATCATATATGTAAACGCCTTATTATTATTAGTATTATTAGTTTGATATAAAATGGATTTAGAAATAGTTTATTAATTTATTTTATAATAAGTGAAGAACGACAAAAGGCATTGTAAAACCTTAGAACTTTTATGAGTTGGGTGTGAATAAAAAACAAACAGAAACAAAAAACAAAAACACAAAGAAAAAGAAAACAAAAACAAAAACAGAAATGTATTAATTAGCGCGCGCGTTGAGTCGAGCGATACTTCTGCTGCGTACCGCTGCTTTACACAAAATTATGAGCTCAGCAAATGACAAAAATATGACGCGTTCCACCACACACACCGAACCGTTACACCCGCTTTAGCCACCTTCCGACTGACCGAAGTTCGAAGCATTCAAATATTCAGTGGGCAAATTTTCAGCAACTAAACATACAAATGTATGTATGTATAAATACGTAGTACATACATATGTACATATGTTTGTATGTATGTGTATATGTGTAGTATGCATATTTTATACAAAACCGACAACAACACAACACAAGCCTTAGCAATGGCTAAAATCAAAATAATCATCACCAGTAATAGATATTTTTTTGGGAATCAAATCTGCAGATACTCAAACACGTACATATATACATACATACATATGTATCTATGTTATTTATGTATGTAGATGCACCAATAGTAAATCTACGCATGCATACAATAAAATCATGAATAATAAAATTCAAAATCGTGTAAATAATTTTGGATTGAACTTTTATATTCACAGATAATTTAATTTCGCGCTTTATATGAAGCAAGCTACATACATATGTACATACATATGTATTAAGGAAAAATATAAGTAGATTTCCAAGCACAAAGAAATTAGAATTAAGAAAATAATTTCACACCGTCTCCCCAGACTGTATGCTTTTTTTTTAATTTCCAGTTGTGCAATAATATCTGTTTAAGTTAATTCGATTTTTTCAAAATCACTTCGCAACACTTATGTATGTATGTATGTACGTACATATGTATATTAAATCGTAATCACTTTCATTCACGTGTGTATGTTTGTACCATCGATAATTTTTGTATATTATTCAAGTTTCGTCACAAGCGAATTTCGATGAGAATATTTTGTGATTTTTCTGCATGAAATCGTTCCCGACATGCAAATGCGACCACAGCTAATGATAAACTGTTGCCGCTAAAATGAGCTAAAATAAAGTCAAGTCTTTGGAGAGAACCAAAAAGAAAAAAATACACAAACAAAAAAATAAACGCTAAAACGAAAGCTAGCAAAAGCACGCAAACGAATAAACGAAGAAAACAAAAAAAAACATGATTTCAAAACGTACTAAAACCAAAACAATAACACAAAATAATTTATACAATAAAAACAAGCGATCGAACGAAGAGCGACACAAAAAAAAAAAGTAAAGTAAAACAAAATGAAAATACGAAAAGGCAAGGAAAACAAAGTAAAAGCAAAGTAAGCTGTCTATTTAGAATTCTTATTAACGCCAGCCAGTCGACCAAACAATCAAATTAGTGTACAGCAAGAGGGGCCTGTAAGCGGTGGAGATGATAATGGGAAAACCAAAAGCATTTCGATAGCGGCATATAGCCATACAGCCCACTCACACTTATCATGTCCGTAATACCGACACTATTTTTCCGGCAAACGTACGAAAATTATTTTAACAAAAATCTTGAAGACAGAGAGGATGAGTGGCTTCATAACAAGTGGATGATAGCAAACACTCGATCAGCTGTTTGTGCAATATTGACGGGCAGTATGGAAGTGTGTCGCTAATTTAAAAAATATGAATGAATCGATTAGATTAGGTTTTGCCTTTTAATTTTTAGAATGAAATTTTTTTTTTAGAAAGTGAAATTATGGAATCTAGAAAAACTCAAAATTTTAATCAAAAATGAGAATATTTAGTATATACAGTTACTCAAAGAAGTGATCACATGATGATATTTTTATAACATTCGCAATATTTTTTGCTAATTTTTTTTTATTAAAATATAGCATATGATCTAAATTTCAAATTTTGTAGAAAATTTATACAACAGATTCAACAAATTTTGATTAAAATTTAAAATTGTTTAAGCATGTAGTTTTGTAGCCAATTCAATTTTAGTGGTATAATATAAAGTCTCAAAAAGCTAAAAATGCCCGCTATTTTTGAAAATTTTGGTCTTGGAAACTTTTTTTCATTTAGTGCAAGCAAATTGCAAGCTCATTTCATCCTTTATTCGACCAAAGTGAGCAATAAATTGTTCGATTAATCATCAAGGATTTAACATTGTGGGATTAAAATTTATTTTTATAAGAGCCAGAAAATTTAAAATTTTCGGTTTTTCTGGACAGAAATAAAACTCATTTTCAAATTTTAATTTTTTTGTCAAGAATAACCACAGTAGTTTACATTTTTTCGAAAGTAAATAAGCCTTTTTTGAAAACTTTATTTTTTAGATGAAAAGTTAAAATGAGTTTCACGTTTTTGTAATTTTCGAGAAAATTTATCAAAATCGAAAATTTTATAAGAATCGTCAATAAATTTGTTTACTTTTTTAACCAAATATTTAGAAAATCTTTAATTATGCAGTTTTGTAATCCATTCAATTTTTTCTAATAAAGCGCATGTTTCAAGTAATTAAAATTCTTGTTGATTTTTGATACCTTTTTTTACTAAATATTTTGTGCTTTCTTTCATATTTCCCATATACTTTTTCAGTAAATAAATAAAATTTATTTTAGTATGGAAGAAAAACAAAAATAAATGATCAAAAAACAACCAGCATCTTTTGCCACTTGAAACTTACACTTTCTTATAATAAAATTGAATGAAAATTTTTTGAAAAAAAAAAAATCGAATTATAAATTTAAACATTTTGATGAACATTGAATTCATATAAGGCGGTTTTTCAAGTTCAACTACAAAATTCCCATGTATTTTGTTTTTGCCTTTGTGTTTATATGAATTCGTCTTACCACGGCGTATGAGTAACAGTTATTCTGCATCATATTTTCTTTGCCAGGATTCATCACCCCAAAAAAATATAAATACTTTATGAGTTGCGTATCCATTTTTGGATGATCCTGATTATTATCTTTTCTTATTTATATTTTAGATCTTTTGCCTGTCTCTAGCTGTTTGCATAAGTACGGCGATTAACTTAAGCTCTGTTCATTGTTTAATGTTCTCCAACCACGTCTTTGTTTTTCTTCTGACAACCTCTTTCCGTCTTTCGATTTTTTTTTGAGTAATCAGATATTTTTATTTGTTTTTTGTTGATTAGAATACGCCTCGTAGGTTGTTGTCATATGGAGAGAGTGTGATTTGTTATTTTAGCAGTTTAGCGTTTTTTCGTTATCTTTCTATAAACAAACAATTCTAAGGTTCATATGCGATTTATGTTTATAGTTTATAAGGTTTAAGTTTCTGGCCCATGGTTCCTGGATTTTAGTCATGACGCCAATTTGCATGGGGCCAGATGCTCCAGTACTTAGTTTTTTAGCTTTTCAATATTTTCATTATTAATTTAGCATTAATCGTATTTGAATATGCTTGGCCACTTTTATTTAATATTATAAATATTGTTCTGCCGTTGGGTGTGTTGTGTCCAAACTTCTTGCATATATGGACCAAAGTAACTATTTTTTGTATATCTTCCAACTATTTTTCAGGATTGATGTATCATCTCTGTATCGAATGTTGTTTATGTGGATATTTCCAATTAGTTTTAATACCCAAGTTGTTGTTGTTGTAACAGCGTAAAACATTCCCCGTCAAATTTTGGAAAATGCTACCGAAGTGACAGTCCTTGGCCGGATATAAATCCGGGTCGTTAAGGTATCGTAAAACCGACTGTAGTGGAAACGACAATACACAAGTCTTTCTTTTTGGTGATATTTTAAAATATCTAAATTTAATTCTATGAAGTTCACAACGCAGATACAAAATGCATACAAGATATTGGAAATACATACATACATACATAAATGCATAGATATTTACATACCAGATACTTGTAAAATAGCTTTTCGCAATGGAATGGAAATGAAATTTCATTTCTTATCATTTTTCCTGAAACTTAAATTGCAAGCCCTCTATATCGGGTAATTTTGGATCAAAGTACACATAATTAATTAGTACAAGATAAATCTAAAAAATGAGGATTATTGCATATGTAAATAAGCTAGTTACCGAGGGACAGCGTAATTATTGAAAAGATTTCAGAAATGATGGAATAATAGTCGCCACATTGCGAATATGCTTGCAAACTTGCATACATACATACATACATATGCAACATACACGAATTACTAAAGCATATTAATATTAAATCGCGACTTTGCCGAAAACCTTACTTCTATTACAAGCAATTGTCAGCCATAGAAATGGGGTCATCGAAAATGAAGTTGTCGTAAAATGGGGGCGGTGACAAAATAAAATTGCAATTTATCATTGAAAGTTGTCGTGGAGTGTAGTGTAGACACAATGAATATAGTAACACATTTGAGCCACCAATGTCCATATTTGCTTAATTTAAGATTGCAATTAAGCATCAAAGTCCGAACTTGCAAGTATTACTCACCAGAAGTCGATTGGTCTTCCTCTTGAGATGCGTCCGAGCTTTCCATTTCGAATTGTTTCTCAGCTAGTAGCTATATGCTATTTATAGCCACAAACTAAAGATATTTTTATCACTATTAATCGTCTTAAATTTTTTTTATTGGAATTCGTTTTATGTGTAAAAAATGAGATTGCAAATTTTTTCGTATATCAAATCGAAGCACACAAAGCAGCCATTTTTCTTGTTTTCAATTTGACACCTTATCACATCTTCGCTGTCAACATTTGGTTGCTCTTTTTTGTAGGAAAGTAAAGTTGGAAATCAAAACAAAAAGAAAACCGGTCTATTGACAACAAAGTTGTGATGTATGTGGGAGAAAGTTACTTATCGTAAAGAGCTTTTTTTGAATTTTATTTTTGATAATATAAATGAAAATTGGACTGCACCCAGTTTTTTGCTCTTTTTGCGTAGTAAACACTCGCAATGACTTTCTTAATATCATTTTGCATTACCCTCAATCGTAAATATTTACGAATAGTGCAAGCTAATAGCGTGAAAATTAACAAAACAAATAGGTTTGTTCGATTTGAACTCGCCTTGTAGTTCACAATCATTGAGGAGAACTTTATTGTGAATATTATAACCAGGATTGCCCAGATGGAACAGTGGCGATCATATCTCTAATCAGTGGTCCGATAGTGCTGCTGAAATTTTCGGTTATCACGTAATGACGAGTTACTATCTGATTTTTAAAGGGAAAATGAATGTTTCAAAATCATTTGAGCATGATATGAACCATACAGTTATTTCCCTTTTACATGCAAACGAACGTTTTCCTAAAGCTATGGACCCTCGCACAATATTTTGCTCATTCTATGGAAAACTGGCTTGGACGGAGGCAAGACGGATACGAGTTTCCCACAAGAATGATATCGTTATAATTTGACTTGAAATCACGCCTATTATATGATTGATTCTTATTTTAAAACTGCGACATATTCAATATATTATCAAATTATGATGACAAATAGTTTATTAAAGTCAGGGTTTGGCAGCCCTTTACATGTATTGTCCGTCTAGTTCACAATTGATGACAAAGGACAAAATATATTGGTATCTGGCGAGGATTGTTGATTACAAATAAGTACAATTCTGGATTCTAATGTACACATTAAATAGTTAATGCGTTTTAGAAGTTGAGTTTCATTGAGTGCAGACTATAAGATTTCGATAAAATATTTTAAATTCAAGCACAGAGTTCTGAAACAGTCAAGTGCACTAAAAAAAAACATGGCGAAATCACCTGGATGTAAATTGGAATTTGTACGTGAAGACGTTTACGTAGAGTATTTCGTCTTTCCAGTATTACCAGACGAGCTAGCGAATGTGCAGGAGGAAAACAGTGATGTGTTGGAGCAACTGCGAACTCTATTGACCACATTTGAAAAACAATGCATGGAAATCGTGAGCAGACGCGTGAACACCTATGGCTATATTTGGCACAAAGACGAATTTCAATTACAAATACGCACCGAGTGTGCGCAGGAAAGACTTTTGAATGACGAAATTAACGACAGCTTGCCTGGTGCGCCCGCAGGTGAGTGACCAATTGATTGCACATTTTTTATTAGTCATGCTCACATAAATAATATATATGTATATAAAAATAGCAATGGCCCTGCCCCCACATTTGCATGGCGTTACGCACTATGGTGATAATATTGAGGACGAGTGGTACATTGTTCATCTTTTGCATGAGCTGACACGTCAGATACCAGGCTGCATTGCACGCGTCATTGACGCAGATGGAGAATTTCTCCTAATTGAAGCAGCTGATGCGCTACCCGCTTGGGCCAATCCAGATAGCTGCGAGCAACGGGTATGTGAAATTAAATATTTCTTAACTATTAACGGATTAAATACGTATAAGTGTTTTTAGGTTTATATAGCAGATGGGCAACTGCAGTTGGTACAGAATTCACCATCGAATTCCTCGCTATTACTCTCGGTTAACGCGGCCGTTGAGAAAATACGTCAGAACCGAACGCTGTATCGTGTGTCACAGGAAATTCAAGACTACATAAATGAACGCACAAAAACGTTTAATGGTAGTACTAATCCCTCATTGCATCGTCAGATAGTGCGTTTACCTTTGGGCGTTGCCGCGCTCCTTAAAAATCATCCGTTTCTAATTGCATCAGCTGTACGCGCTTTCTGTGAACGCGATACGATTGATTTGAAGGCTTGCCGTTCAATGCGCTATTTCCCACCTGAGCAATGTGTTCGAACCAATGTTCGATTCACTCGTTGCCTGTACGCTATGATTATGCACAGCAATTACAAACCCGATAGGAAAGTTGGGTGGTCGTTGAGTGATGCCACTAATACTGAAGAATATAAAGAGCAGTTGCTAGGAATAAAAATTGCCTGCGGTTTCGAAATTCTTGCATCTCAGGCGAAAAGCGCTAGTCAAGCAGAAAATGAACCAAACTGGCGTGCTTACTTGAAGATTTTAACAGCCAAAGGTTATTTTCGAGATAATTTGGAGGGATCAGAGGAGTACAAACGGCTTTGGAATGAAGCGCGTGCATATTTCACAAAAAATAACGAACGTTTTCGAACGGCGCCTTTAGTGGGGCGAGAAATTTTGGACTTGTTACAAAGTGTGGACATTTCGGTAGACAATTTTTGCGATGAAGAAAACAATTTAGAGGTAAATTAAAACTTTCTTATTAACTTTTACTCACTTACTGTATGATTAATGGTTTAGGCGAGTGACCCTGATGATTGGCTAAATATTAGCGCGGATCAATTGGATGCTATGTTAATTGAACGCTATGGCCCCAAAAAGCTATACAAGTCAAACGGTGGTATTAACGCTGAGGAATTCACTAAAAATCTAGCAGATTTTCTCGAAAAGGAATCTACCTTCGAAGGCATTGATGATGACGATGATGTTGAGTCAGATTCAGATACTGATGAAACCGAATTCGGTACTACTAGTACAACTGGCAAACAAGTTGATAATTCAAAGTCAAAACTTAAGAAAAATAATTCGATGCGCAAAGCCTGCAATCGAAACTCACTTATACTCGAAACAGAGAAAGCTAGTCAAAGCCAAAAATCTACTAATGTGGAAACTGAAGATAGCACACATGTACGAAACTTTTTGGATTTTGTCATACCGGAAGACAAGTGGGACTCGACATCCGAAATGAGTGACTATGAAGATGATGAAAATTTGGCGCACAACTTTGAATCGATGGCAAATAATGACAAAAATATTGATATTCATATAAAAAAATACATGGACCAAATGGATAAAGAACTTGCAAAGACCACTATCGGTCAAACATTTGAAAAGAAGAATGCTTCGTCCACTTCAAAAGGCACAGATGATGATTTCGATGATATCGAGTCATTCCAGCCGATTAACATTAATGTTAACACATTGAAGAACATAGTGGATAGCTACAAATCCCAGCTGGGAGGGCCCGGACCGGCAACGAATTTGCTCAGTGCAATGGGTGTGGGCATGTCAACGGCCACAGCAACGCTCGACAGTGACGATGATGATGTGGCGGACGAATTAAAAGAATCTAGGGTGTAAACTTAAGAAATACATGCAACGTTTGGAAATGCACTTTTGCCAACATAATATCTATATGTAACCATTTGCATTACAATGTATTATTCATTTATGTGTACTTATCACTAGCACATATCTTAAAGTCGTGCACCACATTCATTTAACTTAAATTTAAGATGTCCCTATCGCAGAAGGAACTGGTGCTGATTTTCGCTGGTACTTAGCTTCTTAAATAAAGGGATGTGTAAATCTAAAAATAAGTTTATTAAATGTATGCAATATTTTTTTCTTCTCGCTCATTTAACTCGTGTCCTTATATTGGTTAAAACAGTTACATTAAATAAAACTATGGCATACACTTATCGCTAGTCTTTAGACGCAGGCACAAAGTTGCCATAATCTCGTCGTATTTCCATTGGCTGATAGGGTCGCTCTTCGCGTTTATTGGCACCTTGGAAGTTTCTATCATAGGATTTAGCAGAGTGGCCATGTTGTTGTTGTTGTTGTTGTCCATCGTATCGTCCGCTGTTATGCATGTATGGTTGCCCGCTGTTGTACCTTCTATTGTTACCATGACCACGACCTCGACCACGATTATTCCATCCACCCCGATTACCACCACGATGACTGTTGCCTGCCCCAGAATAGCCCCAATTTTCAACTATCGGTGGATCAACGAGTGGTTTTGAGCAGTGATTAAAGAAATCTGGATCGTCTTCAGTAAAACGGTTTGCGAATTCTTCCTGGCATTCATCCAAGAACTCTATATCTTTTTCTGTTAATCGGTTGATTTTGCGATTTGGGTCGACCATTTTTTTTTTATACGTAGATTAGGCAAGTAAATCTAAAATATTTTTCCAGCGTTTATTTTATAAAGTAAAATAAATAACCTTTGTCACACAGAAATTAATTGAGCACTGAAAGCGAATGTGTGGCAAAAGCAAACAATGAAAACATCTGGTTGCATTCAATTCACAATGATAAGGCATGGTCAGGGTTGCCACTATTCTTTATTTATTTTATATTTTATTGAATTTGAGATATCTTTTACCTAGTAAGCAACTATTTAGAATAAAAGATATAATTCCGCAATTCAGAAAGTCTTCTGGAAATTGTCTGCTGATAACTGACCGCTATTGCCCTCTGTCATTAAAAAATATATAAATATAGAGCTCTAGTTCGTAATTCTTGACTTGGCACCATGATTCAATATTCCTAGTGTTCATACAGAAACAATATTTGCCATTGAAAAATTAACATGTTTTTGTCAAAAATAACGAAAATGTAAGGAAGAATATGCAAACACAAAGCAAAAGTGATGATAATTTGACATAAACATGTTCAAAAGAAAAAGCATGGATTTTGTTGCTAGCACGCTAGGCGAATTCATATAAGACGAAGTTATTAAAGCAGCTGATGTCTCCCTCCTCCACTAAATTAGTATTTTTCTTTTACCCATGACATCCTAAAAATTAAAACCAATGGCGTCCTTTATTCTATTTTCTTTTATCGTAACAACATAAATTTGTGTGTGTGTGCGTTATGAATTCGACTCGAATTCACTTAATGTGAATTCGCCTTGGCTTTCTGCTGTAGTAGATGCGCCTTGCTGGGCCCTGATTGGGAGTCTCTGCTTTCTTTACTACTGTGAATTCAGCATGTTTTAGCTTTGGGGGATATAATAATAAATCGGACAGCACAATTCGGTTGAAAAGTACATGGCTTTTGTTTGTTTTACGGTGACTATTTTAATTAAAATGTGATTTAAAAACGTTAAGCTAAGAATTACACAAAATCTAAACTAAAGTGTTCCTCACCAAATCAACGTCGTGATAACGTCCATACCACTGTCATGCCTTGTGCACTCGATGACAGCGTAGCCGCCAGGAGCCCTTTCAGCCCATCCTCCAGGAGTCTCACAAACGAAGTGTCACTGTGCAGCAACGTTTTCGCCAATTTTTCCTCTGGTACCTCTTAAACTAAATAGGACGTAATAATCAAAATGTCTGACAACATTGCGGTGCGCTGGCTGCGCCGCTACAAACTATTCTTCTTACTGGGACTCCTAATACTTGGTGTGCAGATATTTCTTGCCTATAAATCACTAAACATATCTAATTCAAATGTGATTGCTGCGAATACCCATTTCAATTCGGAAACTAATGCCCCGGCAGCACATCTTAATCGACAAGCTATAAAGCGATCGCCAACTAACGGCGGTGTCAAGCAGAATTCCGACAGTGGCGATGAAGATGCTAATGGCGGCTTTCAAAAGAAAAAATCGGCTGCTAATGTGAAATCTGCAAGCAGCAATGTTGATAGTCTACAATTAACGCAACATGAACGTTTTGGCATTCAAACGGAGTGTAATATTACGGCCAAGGAGGCGATCTCTGCAATACAACGAGCTAAAACTGTAGACTGTCGCAAGCAAATTGCACGTATTGCATGTGCCATACAAATGGGTGATTTCTATGCTCAACAGTTGCCCAGCCATTGTCCTGTTGGTAATCATACAGCTAATGCCCCGCTTGGTTGTTATCAGGACGAAAAGGAGTATCGTCTTTTATCGGGTTATTTTACCAATTTTAAAACGACAAATTGTCCACAAAAATGCATTCGGTTATGTCTACAGTCGGGATTTCCATATGCAGGCGTGCAGTACGCCACCGAATGTTTCTGTGGCGCTGATGCTCCGCCCTTGTCGGCGAAACTGCCCGACACGAGTTGTAATATGAAATGCTCGGGGGATCATCGTGAAATTTGTGGCGGATATTTCACTATTAACATCTACGAGACGGGCATTGCTAGTAAGATTTTATTGAGTAGTCTAAAAATATATAATTCATGTAATACATCTTCTGTATTCATCGCTATTCTAGAACTCTCCACAAAACATACATAGAACGTTGAATTGATTTATTTTTAATTTTTAGAGTTCACCCCACACATTGCTGAAACCAGACTTACAAAACCTGACACTAAGCGTGTACGAATCGCATTTTTGTTGACTCTTAGTGGGCGTGCTCTGCGACAAGTACATCGATTAATTAAAACGCTCTACTCTCCTGATCATGTGTTCTACATACACGTAGATGCGGTAAGTAAGCTAACTACACAAATATAAATGCATACAAATACATAGTGCTAAGCTACAATTAATTAGAGCAAATATTCTCCACCACTTAGTGGAATCAGTTATAACATTAAACGAAATTAACTATCACACGAAATGTGCACATTTCATTTTTTAGTATGGAAATACATTATATTTAGCTATTTACACAGAGCTCGTCATTTATTTATCACCATTCGCGAGCCATTTAGTCTCTCTTCTTATACTAAAATAATGTGCACATTTTTGGCACATCGTATGTTTAAAATTTTACTTATATGTTGTATGTATTTTATATGTATTTTACTTTTTCAGCGCCAATCCTACCTATATCGCAAATTGCAAAAACTAGAATCTAACTTTCCGAATATCCGTTTAGGCAGAAATCGTTTCTCCACCATCTGGGGTGGTGCGTCTCTACTGACCATGTTGCTGCAATGCATGGAAGATTTGTTGGCATCCGAGTGGCAATGGGATTTTGTTATAAATCTAAGCGAAAGTGATTTTCCAGTAAAAACCTTAGATAAACTTGTAGATTTTCTAACAGCAAACAAAAATCACAACTTCGTGAAAAGTCACGGGCGTGAAACACAGCGATTTGTACAAAAACAGGGTTTGGATAAGACATTCGTCGAATGTGATACACATATGTGGCGCATTGGTGATAGACAGTTACCCAATGGTATTCAAATTGATGGTGGTAGTGACTGGGTGGCGCTGTCACGCCCATTCGTACAATACGTAATATCTGAATCGGGAAGTGATGCACTCCTACAAGGACTTTTAACTATTTTTCAACACACACTATTGCCAGCTGAATCTTTTTTTCACACAGTACTCCGTAATTCGCGCTTCTGTAACTCATACATAGACAATAATCTGCATGTGACTAATTGGAAACGTAAACTCGGCTGTAAATGTCAGTATAAACATGTAGTGGACTGGTGTGGCTGTAGCCCGAATGACTTCAAGCCTGACGATTGGCCGCGGCTAAAAGGCACCGAAAATAAAATGCTTTTTTTCGCACGAAAATTCGAACCGATAATAAATCAACTTGTGCTGTTGCAATTAGAAGCGTGGCTTTTCGGACCACATAGCAAGGAAGTGGTTAATTTACATAGCTATTGGCAGTCATTGTACGATGCCGAAGATCCGCATACTACGGGTGACGATTTGATACGCACCATAGGTGATAGTTTGGTGCGTGTAGCAGCACAACAACTAAAATTGCGGTCTGGCCCACTTTTAGAGTTAACGCACTACCTACACAATGACGAATATAAAGGTTTCCTAATGCGCTACCAAGTCACGGATGTTTTACACAATCGCACCTACGCATTTGAAACGCGTATTAGGCCAGCAGTATATGTGAAATATGCGAAGAATTCAAAGCTTGCAAAACGACTGCGCAATTTCGAAGTCTCATCTGATTTCGATTTAAAGGAACAAGTGTCGCGTAATTTTGCCAAAATGCTTGGCCCATTTACCGATCTTGTACTTAGCTTTACGCTGACCGGTGCTGAGGTGGCGACACAAAACGATGCTGCACATTCGTACAACCTCACGCTGTTATGGATTGATCCACTCGGACGTTTGCAGGACTTCAACGAATTGCATATAGAAGACTCCCAAGTTGATGCGATTAATTACTCTAAAGCTGTGCTGAAACATCCAATCATGCCAGGCATCTGGACAGCCAAGTTAATCGGGCGTACCGCAATATATGCGCAAACTAAATTTCTTGTAGTGCCATTGACTATGTCAGCCGGTAAGCCTATCAAGCCAGAGCGCGCCAAAGTGCTGAATGGTGGGGTGGAGTCAACATTACCCGCAACATTTGAAATGCCATCAGAATGGCGGCAACATCTACCTATACCATTGGATGTACAGCGTCTTAGTAGGGAGCTGGCGAAAGCGCAAAGGCACGGGGAAGAGCTCAACTCCTGGTTGGACGAATTGGTAGCTAAATTCTTTTTCTTGCGTGAGACATGTGCGGTTGGAAAGAATTCGCTACAAATGAAATTTGTTGCACAGGAGGTTTTGCATTTATGTCGCGAGACCGCGTGGAGCTCGCTGGCACCCGATCCAAAAAGTGATGTTTACGCTTTGCTTAAAAGTTGATGAACGTATTCGTTTACGTTATTCGAAGTTGTTTTTTTTTAGTAATTTGCATTTAATAATTTGTGTATGTACATACATATGTATGTGTGTGGGTCTGTTGAATTTTGACAAAACTCGAATTACCGCAATTTTTCCATGTTAAGCTTAAAATGTGCGTTTACTCTATTTAAACGATTAATTTTTAATAGTTCTACTTTTGAAAGTCATATAAGTAAAAGTTGTATCAAAATCTTAAGATTTTCTATGGTAAATCAGGTTTTATAAGTCGAATAGTCAAAATACACAAATATGTACTACATATACATATCCTAGGTACAGTTTTATATATTAGATTAATGATCGCCACATTTTATGCCATATGCCAAATAGCAAACTTTTGTCTTATTGTAATATCAAGCCAAAAATTGGGTATTTGAGAATCGATTGTTTTTGTTATGGTTTTGCAATTTTAAAATGTTTATTAGCATTTCGAATATATGTACATACATACATATGTATATTCAAAAATATTTTAATTTTTTTTTATATAAACACTCGAAAACACAACTATTCAAGCACATCATAGTTTAAGAGAAAGTATATTTAATTTCGAAGATCGAAGAAATATGCTCG
The DNA here is from genome assembly GCA_951828415.1 of Anomoia purmunda. Taxonomy (NCBI): domain Eukaryota; kingdom Metazoa; phylum Arthropoda; class Insecta; order Diptera; family Tephritidae; genus Anomoia; species Anomoia purmunda. Next base: position 23,478,947 of record OX639996.1, on the reverse strand, counting down.
GTGGAAGGTGTCATAAATTTAGTGTTGTTGAAATTGAACGTATGTATGTACATATGTATATGTATATGTATGTATATTTGCATACATATATACGTAACTCTAAAAACGATTACTGTAACATTTAAATACTTTTTAAAAATGTACGTATTGTGATACAAAGTAAAAACAAAGAATCATTTTTTTTAATCACTTTCTTGCAAGATAAACTTATTATTGCACTTTCAATAATAACATAATATTTTAATATATTGTTTTTAATGCGAGTACATAATACAATCACATACATTATGCACCTACACATTTTTATACATATCTATCTATGTGTACTATTTCCATTTTTTCAATCGTCATTCTTGCACTAAATAGATAGACCACTAATAAATATTTAATCTTAGCTTGTCAGAATTTTCAAATGCTCTAAGCAAATCGCGTACATTTTCAAAATAAAAATATGTACGAAAATATTTCACCTATTATCAGACTCTTCGTTATTTTATTTTATTTTATTTTATATAAAGCTATTTTTTAATGTTTACGTGCTAACCATTTCAATATTTTTTTAGAACTATTACAAAGCGAAAATAAATTAAATGTAAATATACTTTTGATTGATTGTTTAATTGTTGTGGTAGCATAAAACATTCCCTAAAATATGCACTCGAATATTTTCGATATTTTAATTGCGACTGTTGAGAGTCTGGAACTGTTTGTCTTAGTTAGTTTTTCGATTGGAATTTTTTTTGGATGGACGTATTTGTATTTGTTTGATTAAGTATACTGAATACCCAGCAAGAAGCCTGCCCTATAAATATCGGTTAAACTAGTGGGAAAATTAACTCAAACTAGTGGTTAGTTTAACAGTTAGTTTTGTATGGGCATCGGGCATAAAATTACCAACTCTCTTGTTCGCTTTTTTACATTTATCAAAATGAATTCACATAATTTTTTATTTTCTTGTGATGCACCCACTCTTTGTTCGATGTGCTCCCCAGCTAACATAGAATTAAAATTTACTTTCTTTACACAAGCGCGGAAGAAACCGTATGCCTTGGCTTCTTCTCATCGTCTGCAGGAGTGTGTGTGTGTATTCGTCTACTTGAAAATCTACCTTATTTGATTATGCAAGCGAGAAGACGCTCGTGAATACCGCTAAAAGTAGGTATATTTTTTTGTCAAATGCCGATTGGTAAGCGAGTTCTCACTTGCTTCCAACTGTCGTTTTTGTAGTTTGACGCCAATTTCTCATTTCTTAGCATCTTTAATTGTGGCACCATTTTATCGTCCTCTAGCATAAAATAGGACACAGGCCATCCAACTTCATACTTGACGTCATGTTGCTAATGAAAAAGTATGCTTTCAAAATGCCCAGGAACAAAACTCTTACCCGCTTGCGAGATCAAAAATCAAAAGCAAGAATTTGAAGCAAGCGAAGATCGTCCATGATCGATTAATCGTGAGCTTTACAACAGATCTCTCGGTAAATTTTTGACTCTTGAATTAATTCAAATCAACTTTCGACCTTTTTCGAGTAATATTAATTATTTAACAATAGCAAATAATAAAAGACAGCCTCTCAACATATTTAATTATTAAACATGATGAAGGAATTTAGTAAAAGAACTGCGTTGGCTTCTCATAAAAACCCACTAGCGAGATTAATCTATTATTATTTGCCTTTTCATTTAAGGACTATTTTCCATGCCGCTAACATTTTTATTTAGATTGAATCAGCGAATACTAGACAGTGGACGGTTATATGTAAATCCTGGACGTACGATGGTGCATACCCAACGACGAAGGATGCCTCGAAAATGTCTGTTCTGTGAATCACGAACAATTTGAAGTCAATTTTTTTTTTTTATAAAATAGTTTAATTTAATAATAAACTTGTGTTTAGATTGAGTGAAACACTATTCCTCTCGTTTTAACATAGCCAATAAATAATAATTTTAGGAACATTTTATATACATAGATCATCATCGGGATCTTCCTCCTCCTCATCGAAATCGTCAGCCGCATCCGGAGTATATATAATTGATGTTCTAAAAATTCAAAATCAAGCGTTTTATAAAATGCTTGAATAAATCATCGTTAACAGTACAAAGTGCCAGCGCCATATTTTTTTTTAATTCTTTTAAGTATGTACATATGTGCAATATTACAAAATTTTAAATGAAAACTTGAAATGTTTACTAAGGCCATTTGCATTCTTAACGACGATATTTAAATACATATGTACATATGAATGAAATCGTAACTTCTTGCACTTACTTCTCATAAGGCAGTTTGAGTGTATTTCGTGCCACCATTTCATCTTCATTCAGTTCAATTTTGAACGAAGCATCAATTGGATTTTTTACTGGTGATGGATTTGGAGCTGATGATATTTGAAACGTCTCTACCATGAATTCTCGTTTGGTTCTTGTATATGAATAGCGTTTGTTTGTGACGCCACCGCCAGGTCTGCGTGTTGTGATGGATAAATTTTTGGTCGTCTCCAGGTGTAGAACTAGATCGGCCATATATTCGAAGGCTGATATTAAATATTCTATACGTGGATATAAAATATTAGCTGGTGTCACCCATAGAAACAGGCGTTGCACATTCGCGCACAATTGGAGTTTATGTATAAATTGTATGATTTTCCCCAGACTTTGATAGCAGAGTAGATCGGCAAGTGACGGCAGTAAAATATTACATTTATTTTCCTCCTTCGAGCATTCGGTTATAAACTTACAGAATATCGCCAAGTTTTTTAATTCAGCGTTGAAAGGTAAGGTTTTTACTGTTAACGTTTCATCTTGTCCTTGTTCTCGTAATAGTTGGCACAATAAACGATGCGATACTTTTTCGAGACCTGTTTCATCTAAAAAAAAGGTGTTTGTCATATTAAATCGCTGGAAGTTGTAAAGTTAAAGATAATTTACCTATAATGACAACAAAACGTTGTCTTGTAATAATAAGATTCGAAAGCATTTGTAAACCGAAAATTATAGAAATCAAACGAAAATAAGTTGGAAACACGCCAGTTTTATTTATTTACACAGCTGCTGATTCTTCTTCTTACAATTATAGGCTATCGGTCACAGTGGCGCTAGGGATGAAACTAAGTTGCAATTATCGGTGATGCCAGTAACTTAACCTCACTTTTTTCAGCAGTTCTAATGCGGTCATGTATTTCGAGGAACTAAAAACGGGCATTGTATGTATATCAACCTTTTTGGTACTTATTTTTAATACTAGTCTAATAAATAATGTGTATTTGAGCGATATATTAATAAATAGTTTATTGCTGTAGAGATGGCAACACTCTGAAATAAGCACGCCGATCTAGTCAAAATTACCACAAACATCTTCTTGTTATCATTGTACAATGGGATGGAATGATACATACATGTAAATACGAATGAATTATGGAAGTGACGAAGCGGCGAAGTGACAGACCTCAGTAAACAATGAATATGGGATAAAGAAAATTAAATAACTTTGAATTTTTCAGTGAGAAACGTGTTTTAATTTTTCCAAAGAGTCAAAATATGATTTACTTTCGTATTGACAGAAAACAAGAAGCTTGTTTTAATTGTGCTAAATGAAAAAAGTAAATTTGTAGGCGAAGACTAAAAGTCTACAAAATACTAAAAAAAATGTCTCTTTGCTCCTATTTATAAAAAAAGCTCTAGCTAAAGCAGTTAAGAATTGTCAAAATCGGCAAGACTAAAGTAGCGGTACCTCTGATACTCTATCATTCTATCAAATAACAAATTTTTGGGGGAGGATTTAATTTTATCTTAAAACTTACGCTAGGTGGCGCTCTTTTTTTTTTAATTCAGCTTAAGAATTCGTTTCCCAAGGGTTTTTGCGGTCGCGGATTATAAATTTTGCATCAGATTTTCAAAATTCAAAATGGCGAGACCTATATTGCAGACAAAATTTATTATTTGATTGGGTTTGCTTGAACCGCGCTACGCGAGGGCCATCCGCCATATTGGATTTGCTATTTCGAATTGTAAAAATTTGATAGAAGATTTGTAATCAAACACTTCCGTGTAAAGAGTTTCAAGCAAATCCGAACAAGTCTTTACTTATTTTCTAGTGAAAATGCTCTCTTTTGTTATAGCCAGCTACGCTCTTCGTTGAAGCGCCGTTGTAAAAAAGTAATTCATTCTTAAGAAAAGATCACATCTTTTTCTATATCCAAGAACCAATGAAAAAAAGTGTAAATCGAGCTTTCACAGTCCAGGTCACATACACTGATAAACCAACAAAATTATACGAATTGGTCAAAAATTGACTACTTCTACAGCAATCTTGAACAAAATCTGTCAAAATTTTCCCACAGTGCAGCGGTGCGTATGAGTAACTTTCATACGATGTACTATTATTTGAGTTATCATTACAGAGCACCCGAACTTCGTTTCGGCTTCGAACATGTTTCTCGGCTTCGCTGTTCTAAAGAATTTTAGTAAATTGCTCTAATTGATGTGAAAGTCAGGAGAGTAAATTGGCGGTGACGTAACAACTGATTTACCGGTGAGAGGGAACACGTAGAAAGAATACACATTATTAGTCGTATACACGTTGGAAAGAATACACATAATCGAGACAATACATACATATAATCTTTTTGTAACCAAAATCTATTGTTATGTAGTATAAACAGCTGATTTTGTCAAAGGTTTCAATAGAGAGTTAGTAGCACCATAATCTGTGCCACCTTCTGTATTCTTTTCACCATGAGTCATTCTCTAGTTATCATGCTCATCATAATTAATAGATATTTTCCATATCGGCAAATTTATATTTTTCATCTGCTTATGATTTATTAATATTAAATAGTTTTTGCAGATGAGAAACCAAAATTATTTAAAACAAAAGTTTTTCTAATCTTTTTTGTTAATTTGAAAGATTCTGTTATATTATTTAACTTGAAACTATTAAATTACTAAATTAAAATTGGAATTTTCAAGATGTAAATAAAAAATGCATGAGCTTTCCTTTTATTCCACGCCATTCTTGCAGATCTCGATTATTCTCTATTTAAGTATAATCGGATATGCAGTTTCTTAAGTTTTAGAGAATGTAGAAATAAACCAAAATTTTTGATGTATAGTGAATCTATATTTTACTACAAATGCAAGTGCAAAAGGAAGAACTTAAGAGAATCACTGTGTTTCATCGGGAATCATATAAATATGTAAGTATATACATATGTACATACAAATTTATATAATTTTATGGCAACGAATACTTTTCGGTTTGGATGATATTTTCGATTTTTGGCGAAGGGCTGAAGAGAGCCGCCGTTAATTGTGATATATGTACATACTACATTCCCTTTTTATTGCTTACTCTCTTATTTAATTTGCTTGATGTGGCCCAATCTTAATTTCGACAAATGATTAATAGGTTATAAAAATACATATATAATAATAATAATCTATACTTATCATATTATATGAAATTTATTATTTGAAGAATGTTTGTAACGATTTGGCTCTCAAAGCTCTGAACCAATTTTAATCATTATTTGTTGTTTCTTAATGAAACATTGCGAAAAAACATGTTTTTGTTTTTTTTTTGTGAAAAATATTTACATTCGGGTGATTTCCTCTCAGAATTATTAAGTTCAAAATACACCAACGAAAATATTTGCCAATAATATTAAAATTTATGTGAGCTGGCGCGATTCGAAATTATGTAACGTAATGCCATTGAAATGATATTTTTCCACCCTTTTTATTGTTTTTTTGCAAACCAACCATGCATGATTTAATTTTTTTTGCAAATCTCATTATTATGATTCAGTTGAACAAATATAGTTATTAAAAAAAAACAATATTCTTGTTTACAAAAAAACTTCATTTCTGGAGACATTTTCAAATCGATCCAGCTTTCACAAATCGTAATAATTTTCGAAATAATTTGGCGGCAATCTTAAAATATAGTAAATTTAATAAATTCGGAGGCTCCATAACGTACAAATGAATATTTTTTAAGTTGAACCCTAGTTTTTTTTTAAGTAAATTGTTTTAAGTCAACTCCGAATGGGAACTGGGTTTTTGTGAGAAGTTTTTTTCGTGCCAGTAATACGCTCGTAGGTTTGCCATTGCCCGCCGAGGGGCGAGAAAAAACGTTTCTATAATTTTTGACGGGACGGATATCCGACTAAAGTTATAATACCTATCATCTTCATGAGTGATATAAAAAAATCGACAATAACGACGATATTCTTGCCGACTAGAAGCAAGAGTATAAGTAGATTACTTAGTCCTTACTTATTCTAAGGGCCTCAGCTTGGGAGTACTAGACCTATTAATTGTGTAGCACATTTTCCCCTAAAACCTTTTGGATTTTATGTTTAAATTTGTATACGATCCAATTAAGTCTTAATATTCAAAACGAAAAAATTTTTTAAAATAGCATACATTTCTTTTGCATGAGTCTGTTATTAACAAAAAAAAGATTTTGCTGAAGATTTTACTGGGAATAATTCTATGGCAATGAGAAATAATAGCTGAACTCGCGTTTGAATAATTTCAAAAGTCTATTTTCAAATGCAAATTTCAAAACTGTGAAAATAAATCAATATAATTTTAATAATATATATTCAATCTGGACAATTTAGAAAAAAATAACCAAAAATTTAACTGCTAACGTAAGTTCATCTTCCACCGTCCCTTTTCTTCTCCCTTACAATTTTTTATCGGCTTTAGTTGTTATTCCTATTGGCACATAATTTGTAGCACATTTTCACAATTTAGCGACCTCCGAAATTAGTTCTTCTGGCAGACCCTTAGGCAAAAAATAATTTAAAACTTTACTTAACCACAAAATTTAAAAAGCACCAAAGTGTATGGGTTTAGTTCTTTTATTCTGAATTAGAATCATTTCAGCTTACAAAGATAGGACTGTAGTGATACAGTAGTGAAACAATAGGATTTATATCAAAGAAGGTAAATGTTTTGTTGACTGTTATGATGAGAAATTCTTAAATTTTTCGTGCAAAAATGAAGCAAACATTTACCAATGCGGCTTTCAGAGTGACAGGTTTGTGCAAAGCTTTTGGAAAACATGGGAAAACATACATCCTTCTAATTAGGATTTAGGACTAAATTGATATTTACGATCTTATTTTTGTTTTTCTCTTTTTCCGATAGGATGAAAAGTTTATGAATGTGTATTGGAGCAATTTTCCGTGATCCCTTGTTTAGTTTGGTTTAAGTGTGCGAGATCGAAAATATCAAAATTTCTTAGAATTGTGACGATGTCGATCGATTCGAGAATCCAAACGAGTAATGGTATTAATGTATACTTGCAGAGGGCACTTCATCAAAATTTCTGGACTAGTACGTAAATCTGTGTATGCTTTCCAGAGTACTTCCTGCTTACTTAGAATTCAAGTAATTTCAATCTTCCGTATTTATATTTTTATTTTTGGATACAAAATTACTTCAATAAAAATCGTTTTTAAACGAAAACATTTTAACATTTTCCGCGGCACGCGTAGTAGGTCTTAGCTGTATCAGCATTTGACTAAAAATGTGTGATTTTGAAGTTGAACTAACTACAAAACTATTGTATGGTTTAATTAATAAAACGTGAGACCATATTTAGGTTTAGAAAAAAACCGCTGTGAAATGTGATAATATTGTTTACCAATTATCTTTCCACGCGCCCACGTTTTACATTAAAATCATGCACAATTTTTTGTAGATATTTCAACATTAAAATCATAAATTTTCAAGGTAAGAATATCATGGCTAAGACCTGCGTGTGTCACGGAGAAATAATTATTTCATATTTTCTAGTTCGTTTTAAAAAGTTTTGGTTTAAAAAAGATTTTTTATTTAAATAATTATTCTACACTTTAAGTTTTGTTCTTGTGTGTTTATTCACGAATTTTATTAAAATTAAAGTACCAAATAATTAGGAGTTTGTTTTTCATATGTGTATTTCATATTTTCCGCACCGCTCAATTAGCAAGTTTTCACATTTTGCGTATACACCAAATTATGCTATAAATGCGGTTTTTATAAATATTTGCCTCACTGCGTCACCTAGCAGGTAAATTTTTTGTACACCTAATTCTTTTAATTGTATGCAATTTTTGCATCACCTAGCGACATTACATTGCATTGTATTCGAGATCTGATCCCCAGCTAAAGTGGAAGTTAGCGTAAAATTGTCCGGAAGATTTGTACCTCCACAGACAAAAAAGAGACCAAGTTAAGTAAAACGTTTTAAAATGGAAGCCAGACCCGAATTGAAGAGTAGGCGGGGACTTACTTACTTACTTAATTGGCGCTATAACCGCTTAAGCGATTTTGGCCGAACTTCTCCTATAATTTGTGATGTGCGCGTCTTGATGTTGTAACACAAATTGAGGGACCTACAGTTTTGCGCCGAATCCGAACGGCGAATGTTTTTGTGAGAAGTTTTTTCATGGCAGAAATTCATTCGGAGGTTTGCCGTTGCCTGCCGAGGAGCGACCACTATTAGAAAAAACTTTTTTTTATAATTTTTGGATGTTACTTGCCCCGAGCTGGATTCGAACCTGGGACCCGCCGAATGAAGCGCGCACACGCTACACACTCGGGTACGGGGTGACCAGTTCCTGTAAATTCCGTAGCTTTTAAGGTGCCCCTCGAAATCTGGGCACCATTAACGCAACTAAACAGATTATAACCAATTAAACAAATTGTTATTGCTTTGGCAGTCTTCCGCCCCATTCAAGGGGCAAACGTGTTTGTAAATTTCGTCCAAATCTTTCAGAAACAACAGCAAAATATCTACAAACATTCGCAGTACCCAAAGCACACTAATTTTTTTACATGTAAAAATGTTTTTTTAGTTTTTTAATATGCAGGGTTGTTTTTTTAAAGACATGTGGGTTTAAAGAAGAAATGAAACGCATATCATTTAATGTTACATATGTCCAAGAATATAGCTTTATTAGAAAGATAAGAGTTTGGCATTATGTTCTAAAAATGATTTCGTGCAAGTGACCGCCGTGGCCGGCTCGAATAAATTCCAGCCGAGAGTCCCATTTTTCGACTATTTTTTGCAGCAATTGCGGCCAAATGGTGGCAATAATAAGGCGTCAGATCTCACATCACACCACAAAAAATAGTCCAGCAGTGTTAAATTGCACGTTTTTGAAGGTAGCGCCGTCTTATTGGAACCAAAGATCGTCCACATCGACATTTTCCAATTCGGGCGCGAAAAAGTCATTAATCATGGCTCTATAGCGTTCCCCATTGACTGTAAGATTATGACCGGCTTGATTTTTGAATAAATATGAATCAATGTTTCCCCCTGCCCATAGAGCACACCAAACAGTGACTTGTTGAGGATTTACGGCGTCTCAACAATGGCTTGTGGATTATCAACACTCCAAATGTGACAATTTTGTTTATTAACGTACCCACGATGCGTATCCGTGATGCGTCGCGCGAACCAGACGATTATTTTGGTAACAAATTTGCACGATTTGCCGGAGTAAGTCTGTTCATTATGAAATGGCAAACCAAACTGAATATAAATAAAGTAACAGCTGCCAAAAAGACCAACTTCGAAAAAAGTATAGTCTAGAAAACACCTTTTATGTATACTATATTAATTTTAGCGCTTTTGCGTGTTTTCAAAATTTTGACTAACGGTAGCGGCCTATGGCGGTAGGGCATGTTCTTTTCGATTTTGAAAGTCATTTAAAGCAATGTTCCGAAAACTACTAAACTTTTATCTTGTAAAGCACATATGCACGGTGGGTATAGTAAAGATAGTACTATGTATTTCGGTTAGTGTGTAGATATGTATCTGTGTAATATTAATAACATATGCATATACTTATATACATATACATATGTACATATTTACTATATACTGTATATATTTTCGCGATAGTAACAATTAATGGGTTTCTTTATAATGGAAAATTTGAGCTTTAATGAAATCATTGTTTTCGTGCAACAGCCATTTCGGTCCATTTCATGCGGGAGCAGTCAGCGCCACAAGAACGTAAATTAAACAATGGGTTGCTGTCTCGTTTCGAGCGCTTGAGCAGATTTTATTTAAACCGATTTCGGCATGAATTTCTGCATATATGTATGTATGTACTTGTGTGATTACTTTCAAGCGTATTTATTGTACATACGTATGCACATATTTATATTTATTCTGCGCTATATAAAAACCAGCAGTCTTGTCCTCTTGCCAACCAAAGAGAGGTCGCTGGGTTCGTTTCCATCACCTCGTCGTCATCCACACAACACTCATTGCTGTTTAGTTGCGCGCTTCGACCGCCTCACGTCTCATTTTTTTAGAGCACTCGCTAACCGTGGACTTATTCTCTCCTTAATTATTTTTTTCGTTTATAGAATCATTGTTTTTATTTTATTATTGCTTCGCAGTTTGTTTGGTCATAGCGCCGCGGTGTTTCGCTAACAAAGCGATTTTATTTCATTGTTAATTGTTTGTGTATAAAATTTGTTTCATTGAATTTTTAACTTGCTTAATAGATATTAAATAATTTTTTTTAAATCCATAATAAATTTTTTTCCTCACCAAACTAAGTGAAGAGTGAAAACGTTTGTCGTTAAAAAAACTGAAAGGCAGTTTGTAAGAGATACATTTGTTAATCATCTTGGTGTCGAAGTAAAAAATTATATTTGCGGTAAGTTTTTATAGAAATAAAAACCACCTGTAGATTATCATAGTAGTGATCAAGTTACAATGCAGCCACGTCGATTACTTCCAGCACAGAAGTTGCGGTTTGCAAATTTAATTGTCCGTAGAAACGGTTTGTGCGAGAGATAGACAGTGTTGTCACATTCTCATGCCAATATTTGCCTACAAAATAAGTGTAGATACAAATATCGGTACAAACAATAAGATACAACGAATACCCTGTGTACGTTTTGCTTCAAAAACGTCAATGTAAATTACACAGTGCAATAAGATGATATTGGTGAAACCTAAAGTTAATACAAGCTCACACCTCCCATAACGAAATCCTAAAGGGATTTTTAACGTATCGGTCTGGTTTTTTAATATACATACATACCTTTTTAATGTTGGTGATTTTTAGGACACCCTGCATACAGGAAACGTTTTTGTAAACTTTGATCCAATAGTGCTTTTTCTGGTATTTTTCTGGAAAGTTACGGTATCTTTGGGTTCAGGTATTTAATTTTTGATGATATGGTGCTGCCATACATTTTGAGCAATTTGTTTTTTTGGTTTTATCTAGAAATTAACTTTTGATGTACCTTTCATTACTAAACGACTATCTATAGGCTAGAAAATGGCCTTAAAGATACAGACGAATAATAGAAAATGGGCAGTAGCATGTTAATTTTCTAAATTTTTAATGAAATCCTATGCACTCCAACGTAAGAAACGACTTTTATATTATTGATGAAAATTTGAAAATTGATTAAAATTTAAGAAAAAACGTTACTGAAAAGAACGGCATAGCTATAAAATTCCACAAACCTTCGTCTTTCTTTGTTTATTAGAAGGGTTTCTTCTAATTTTTTTGTAAATATTATTCTATTGTGTTTACTAAAACTGTAGGCGATTTAAAACGTACTTGTAATGTAACTGTGATGATAGAGCTTCATTTAATCGAACAAGGTACACATTTTAAAAACCAACCCTAAATTTCAATTTTAACTGGCGTAAAAAATGTTTCGCTGTTATCGTAGGCGTGAATTTCTTTTTCGGAATATTCGCGGCAGATATTGTCCTTAGACATAATTTGGAAGATATATTTTTTGGTAATGAATTATTCCGTTTTTTATATATTCAAAAGTTTTTGTTATATGGGAAGTACCTGATTTTTATATTTTTTTTATAATTTTAAAAAATATGCTTAATAAAGCACATATAATTTAATAAACATTTTAATTTAATATTATGACTACGCCTATAGCCTTGGTAGCTAAGATATTAATTTGTAATTTGAAATATAATTAATAAAACAATAGAAAAAATAAAAAAAAGAATTTCAATAGAATTATCATTTTGACAGTTCCAAATAACCGTTAGGCGGATACCGTGGGCCTAAGTGCGCTAGTGTATACAAATTTGTAACATGGATGAATGAACTTTCCTTTATCTGGCAGACATAAATTTGCCAAGTTGTAATAATCCATACATATGTACATACATATGTGGCACATCAAGCCATATTCATGCATTTTGATATCTTTTAAAATCTCACTTAAGAGTCATTGTAAGTTAAGACCATATTGGGTTTGATAACTGTGATGTGGAATATTCACATACATATATACAAAAATTCAACGTCCTCTCTAAAGAAAATTAAATTTAACCGTATCCTGTGACACTTGTTCAAAAATTTGCATGTTCTATATAGGTTGGCAAGATTTTTATTAAATTAAATATCAAAGCTTTTTTAAGAAAAATCGAAAATATTTTACCAGCAAATATACATACATATGTATACAATTTTGCAACCTTTTGTTCGATTCATTGACTTTTCGATCTATCCATACATTTAAAATACGTTGGCATAATTATTATAGGGACAAATTTTTTCAATTTAATAAATTGCATCAAACATTCGCTTATTTTGGAAAATTTTGAAATTATTTAATTTTAAAGTAAACTTATTTCCAAAATCAATGCTGTGAAGGGCAAATAGTGCGTTTATTGAAATGAGGCACATACCACGCCTACAAGTTTATACAAAGAATTCGTGAGAGCGGCATGCTAGTGGGCAAGGCTCATGGTCCCAGCCGTCGTTCTGTGCGATCTCAACAGCTCAAAATTTCCCGTAACGGTCTTATGCCAATTTTGCACAAAGGCCTCCAATTACTCGCTTACAAGGTTCAACTGATTCAGCTATCGCTTCGAAGTTTGGCACTTAGAGTAGCTCGAAATTAACAACGATTTTGCTCGAATAATAAAAAATTTCTGACAAAGGGCATTTTAATTTCGGTTAAAACTGCCGTAAAAAATCATCGAGAAGCCAATGCTTATATCGGAAAATCATTCCAATATATATCATTTTTCGTCCTGTCGGAAAAACAGATGATCAAAAGGAAGCAGTATAATGACACTGATAATCGTGTAAATGTATAAACATAAAAAAATTTGTATTTATGAGGCTCAGCAGTTTACGACTTTGGATGAATCCCCCTAATATCTATTTATCTACCTGTTGTGTTTGTACATTAAATCGTAAACAATTTTCTAAGGTACTCAGGTACATATTCAGATTGTATTCCAACAGCACTGATACGAGTAGGCTCTCACGTGAATATCTTGCGCGTGTGCCAGTGTTCGTGTTATATCTATACATAGGTACACACATACTATATAGTACATTTTATCTGCTTTTAAACGCGAGACAAAGAGCAGCTGGCTGCTTTTATGTTCTTCTTTTGGAGCTGCTCCCTTAAAAAGCAAACCCGCTGTTGCTTCCAACTGCAGCGTTCTCTTTATCTAACGAACATTTTAGCTCCAATTTTTTTGGGGTGCAAATCACACGTACATAGATACATATGTACATACATCCTGTACTTATAACAACCATATGCTAGAAAATCTTTGAAGTACAATATATATTTGTGTTTTTGGAGAAAAATCATTGCGCGTCCTCAGAGATTCTTTGCTTCGGCATCCTTTTAGTAGTTTGGAGCAAAGGTTTTGCGTCATCAGTTGTGAATTTCATTTCTATTACCGAACAGTACAAATGCGTTTCTTCAATGCGAAAAAGTTCCTTAACATAAAAATTAAATAATACAATAATTTGCTTGTAAATAAGTACAATAAGTATTTATATACATTTGTGCATATCTCCTGTATGTACATTGTACATACATATATAATTACAGCTCGCAATTTATCAACTGGTGTGATAAAGTGAAAGCAAAGACGTCGGGAAGAGAAGTGAATTGTTGTTCAAGTTTATTAAAATTTTAAATTGGCACAAGACGAAGCAAAAGATAAGCGTTCAACTTCTAAAGGCACACAGTGAGGCAATATACAAATTTCAGCCATGAAAATACCAATTTTCATCATAGGCAAGTCAAATTCAAATTCAATATATTTAAAAATATTATTTTGAAAGTGACTAGGTATGTGTGAAGTACATATGTATGTACATATGTACACATGTATGTATGTATATATATAAATTTGCGTGTGAGTCGTGCCAGTCGGAAAAAACAGACTGCCTCCAAAACTAATTACTTTAAAAAGTAGTTGGAAAACGAATGGAGTTTGAGGATGTTCACAACACAAAAAATTATAATTTTAAACAATTTTGTGTATAAAAAATATAAAAAATGAATAATTTTTTTTCAAACAAACAATGTTTGTAAAAACCCCGCATGCCAATCTTATTGGCGGACACGGTAAATCAAAAAAAAAAATAATTCATAAACAAAATCCCTAATAATTCCTCCATTATTCCAATGCAGTTGGTCCACAAACGCTTCGATCTTATTTTCCTATAAATACATATGTATAAAAAAGATTGCAGATAGTTGGAAATAAACACTTTCTTTTTTGGAAAAAAATTAATTTGGATGTTATTTCATCCAACTATATTTGAAAGTAGTTGAAATCAAATGCAAAGTTGGATAATTGACTTCCATATAGGGAATCACCTTGTTAAAGGTTAGCAAAAAGAATTTCACCTACTTTTAGTTGGTAAAATAGTACTTTTGAAATTGGTTTCGAAGTAGTTAAATTTCCTATAGGGTATGTGCACGGATATTTAACCCCAAGCCTCCTACATATTTTCAGTAAAGTGCAGAATGTATGTATGTATGTGCATATTTATGTATGTGTGATTCCATATCTTCGCCCACAAGTGAATACTTCCAATACTAATGATTCCGCAACAAGTTTTCGGATAAAGAGAGAGCTATCCAAAATAATATTTCATTGTAGAACGTGAAAAGAGTTTTAGAGTTTTCCATAAAAATTTGCACTTCATTCTGTCAGTTAAAATGATCCACGCCTTTGTTTTTGTAATATTTGCAAACATTTTTTTATTACAATAAATATTTTTTTAAATAAAATTCCCAATTTATCTGTATTAGGATAGGTAAAACAGTTCACACGAAAATTTTCCACAAAAATTATAGTATTTTTGAATTCTTTAGATAAATTTAAGAGAAAGAGTAGAATAAACTTTGGCCGGTAATGAGTTTGTGAAAAAAAATTTTGTTCAGGCGTTCTTCCATAAAACGCACAACATCGTCAACTAAAAAATTATCAAAAATCAACGGAAATTTTTAGGCACTTCAAAACAGACCTTTATTAAAAAATGTTGATTAAAACGTTTAAAAGTTTGTAAAAAGATAAGTTTTTCTTTTTATTCTGAACTCCTTACAATCCGAAAAATGCATAAGATTTAGCCGCAAAAAAAATAAAAATTGCCCCGTCCTAATGTGCATATATGTACATATGTAGGTATAGTAAATTATTTGGTATATATTTTTGGGTACTGTTAGCCACTCTAATTACATGAATCAAACTTATTTGAATATTAAACTTAATTTTATTAATTGCTAATGTTTTACTTATTTAAATTAAAGTTTAGACTAAAACTTTATCTTCATCGGTTGTTTTGGATGTTTGGCGTTTTCAACGCTTATTACCTTTTCGCCGCTATGAGATAAAGTACAGGGTTGCCCAAAAGAAAAAAGATACTACTGTTAGATAGAGTAACTAATGCATCAGACAAAGATCAAGGTAAATAATGTAAGCGCCAAATTATTATTATTTATATGTGGTAAAAATAGTATTGTGTTGAGTATAAAAATTAGAACAAGCGCCCTAAATTAGCAACGCCTAGATCAAAAAACCTCAACCTAGTTCTACAAAATGCTCCATAGATTAACACTATGCCAGGACAGATTAGAATTCCTATAAAGAATTGTAAGTGTAACAGTTAAGGGAAAGTGGAGTTAGAGCTTTTTGATAATTACAATGGTTAACACCGTACAACAGCAAACAATTCAGATTTACAATCGCGGGCTGATTCCGAAAATCCAGTTAAGTTTTTTGTTTTTAAGTCACAAAATTTTGCTTTTGTGCCTTTAATTTAACCCAAATGGTTCGTAAGATCTACGTGATTGAGGATTACTACCTTTTACTTGAACAACGGTGAACTAATTAACGGGTTTTTCAATAGGGACGCAGCAAACGACACCATATTTTTTCCCGCTCTTTTGACATTTCTCTTCAGTAAGGTTTGCCATTTCATCATGGAAAGATATACGATCCAACAACGAGTCGAAATTATTAAAATTTACTACCGAAATTCGGAGTCAATGGCCTCAACTTTAAGAGCGCTACGTCCAATTTATGGTCGTCGTCATTTCTGGCTGAATGGCTTCGTCAATAAGCAAAATATGCGTTATTGGACAGGCAGCAATCCACACGTACTCCATGAGTCAACATTGCATCCCGAAAAAATTACGTTTTGGTGCGGTTTATGCGCCGGCGGCGTCATTGGGCCGTACTTCTTTCGTGATGATCAAGACCGGCACGTTACTGTGAATGGGAATCGCTACCGCTCAATGATAATCAAATATTTTTGGATCGAATTGGTTGATATGGACTTGGACAACATGTGGTTCCAACAGGACGGCGCCACAAGGCACACAGCGAATGTCACAATCGATTTATTGAAAACCAAGTTTGGTGAACGTGTTATCTCACGAAATGGCCCAGTCAATTGGCTGCCTCGGTCGTGCGATTTGACGCCGTTAGACCATTTCCTGTGGGGCTACGTCAAGTCTATGGTCTATGCCAACAAGCCAGCGACGATTGATGAACTTCGTACGAATATCGAACGTGAAATTGAAGCAGTATCGGCCGATTTATGCTTGAAACCCGTCGAAAATTGGGTTCAGCGTATGGACTTCTGCAAGCGTGCCCATGGTGCCCATGCAAAAGAAATCGAGTTCCATACATAATGGCATCGAATGTACTTTCACAGGAATAAAGAATTTAATTCTTGTCCCAAACCGTTTTTGTTTTATTTAAAAAAACTTCTGTAGCGTTCCTATTGAAAAACCCTGTATATCAAAAACTTTTCTATAAAGAAAAATAAATCAATTTTTGAAATCATTGAGCGATTATCATAGGGATTGGATAGTGCAATAAAAGGAAGTTAATTCTTTGAGATGTAGGTCAGCGACTTAACTTTTTAGTACCTCATAGAATTTTATGTCGTTGAAGAGAGACAACCAAACTATACTTTTTTTAACTAATTGTAATTTTGTGTTACGACTATTCAGCATAAAAAACTAAAATTTCAGACTTTTTTGCCTTTAAGGATATTTCACTCTTTTTACATATTGTGCATGCAAAAACCTGAGTGAATGGAGGTTTCTAGCTTCGAAATTAATATCTCCGTTCATAATATTGCCCTTGCAAATACATAAATACATACGTTAATACTTGTTTAAATGAAAATCAATTGATTATACAAATAATGAAACTAGGTACCTATACATTTTCTAACAACAAAAAGATAAAATAATTATAGTGCACTATAAAAAATGGAAGCTAATCCCAAAGTACTAGAATATAAAAAAAAAAT
Source organism: Anomoia purmunda (assembly GCA_951828415.1). Taxonomy (NCBI): domain Eukaryota; kingdom Metazoa; phylum Arthropoda; class Insecta; order Diptera; family Tephritidae; genus Anomoia; species Anomoia purmunda. Next base: position 23,461,357 of record OX639996.1, on the reverse strand, counting down.
TGCTTATTGCGTTCAATGAAAAATAAATTTATCCATTACACCTGTATAAAAAGACATTCCGAGTGCAACGCGCTGAGAAAATGTTACTACCTATTTGGAGTGGTTCACTAAACTCACAATTCAATGCTTTAAAATTAACCCTTTTAGGGGCGCGCACATTCGATGAAGAGGTATATTTTTTACACTAGTTGGAAGCCTAGCTGATAGTAGGGTCTTTTCTCAGGTCCTGTATATTCGAACGATAATTTACGGGTTCTGATACTTCTTGTTCCTGAATAACGCATACATTAATTTTTACACCCTTTTCCTCAGCCCTTCTCCAAAGTTATTTCAGGAATTAGCAGAATTGCGGTTACTTGAAGTGGTTTAAATTTTCATTAATAAAACATATTCTTAAACTAGTAAAGAAGCGTTTAAGTTCGGGCTAATTCTTATTCATATAAGTAATGCACTTAATTTTGGAAATTTTAACGATTTTTATTTAGGAAACAGTGTATTATATTCTTCATTTTGAAAATCTAAATGACTTTTATTTACTTTATTATAAACAAAAACAAATTATTATGATTTTAACGTACAACGGCCATTATATAAAATTTTAATTTTCACGCTTTTCTGTCTGTAATTGAATTCTTCGAACCAAATTTGAGCGCATTCGCTACACGGAAATATCGAATATTTTTAATTTCTGTAAATTGCCGTTATATGAGAGGTGGGTATTATTGAGTTTGCCCGATTTTCAATAATTTTCGAAATTGTGCTATTTGAGGGAATGGGTTAAGGAGGTTCAAGTAGAAGCCTACTTAACGATTAAAGGGTTAATCAATACTACTACATAATAGCGCATTTAGATACATACATACATAGATACATACATACATGCGCAAATATGCTTGTGTGAGTAGTTTTGCGAATGCAAATTAAAAATAGTAAAACAATAACATCTAAATGCATATGTATGAATATTTTGTACTACTCGACGGCAATCACGGCAATCACATTGATTGACTAATGGTTGGCGTGAATCATTAAAATTCGAAACAGGTGTAACCGTGGCCGGTATTCTAAAGCGGCTGGTATAAATACGTATACAATCACTTATGAGTATATACATATAGCACACACATATGTATGCAGATACATACATACATATGTATGTATGTGTATATGTACTGAAATCAATCTATGCAAACTTTCAAACATTATATAATAATAATAATAATAATAATTTGAAGCTTACATCATACAGTTTGTTGATTGGCCGAACTTCTCCTATAATTTTGTGGTAAATTGAAGGTGCTACACTTTTGCGCCGACTTCAAATGGCAATAGATTTGTCTGATAAGTTTTTTGCATGACAAACGGGCGGGATTGGAAATATTGACACACCGAATGAATCGCGGACACGCTACAACACACTCGGCTATGTCGGCTGCCATTCTATCGCACCTAAAAAATCTTTGCAACCAGTATTTGTTTTTTAATCAATTTTTAAGAAACTTGCAATCAGAACTTAAAATTCAATTCTCCTTAAATCACATCAATTTCCTGATATTGTGTGTGTTGGATCGAAATGAATTTGTATTTATGTATGTACATTAGGTTGACTGACAAAAAAAGTTGCAGGTTTTCCACTGGAATTATAAAATTGATTATATTTTAAGACCTCCTCCAAAGTATTGCGGAAAAATATTAAAATTTATGTTCAAAAATAGAGTTTTTATATTCAAAATAAGTTTTTTAAAACATGGCTTGAAAAAAAATCAAATTCGAAAAAAAGGGTGAGATATGATACCTTATAAGTCTAAATCGGTTTTGGTTGAACTATTAAAGTTTTTCTTAAACTAATTTTCCAAGAACGGTCTAACACATCATAAAATATTTATTTTTAGTATTTGTATGCCCGTGATTTAAAAACAAAACTTTATATATATGTTATAGTTTTAGACATTGATTGAAAACTCGGTCTTTCCGACCAGGGTCAAAAGTTCGCTAATAACGCGGAGCCAAAACTAGGTCTTTCCACCCGATAAGCTAGGCGTCGCTAGATAAACAACACACACTTATGCATATAAATGAAATCTAGATATGTAACTCTATACCTTGTAATATTCTATAAATCTAAATCTTTATCTGAACCTTTTCAAGTCGCAGGACTGCAACAAATAAAAAAATATTAAAAAATTAAAGAAAATACATTCCGGTTTCTAATTGGTTAAATCTGAATATTTTTACGAACTATTTGGTGGAAAAACAATAACGATAATTTTTTGTATGGGAAGTGATGCATCCTAATGTACATATATACATATGTATGCTTAGGTATATACATATACGGTGGTGTTAAACGTACAGAAACAAAAAATGCCCTAACAAATTACATACACAATGACAGTTTGTTTTACGGCAGGCCTATGTAGCGAATATCTCGAAATAAAGAGTTCGAGGCACATTGGCATTTGACGCCCGATTTTTTTTTATAAATAATATATTATTTCATGCAAAGGGCGTGCCGAATGCTATGCTATTTTGAGGCCAAAACTTTACAGGTGTCATATAAATAAAAATCTGATATCAAATCTCAGAGTTATGGCAAAAAATTAATTTTGGAAGTTTGTAGGGGTGCCCGAAAATTTAGAAATATTTTGTATCGAATATCGCCCTAATGTGCTTGTATAAATAAATCTCGAGACACACTACTGCATGCTTGTAAAGCGGTTCATTTGTATAAAAAAAAATTTAGGTTCGTATAACTTTGTTGTGAAAAGTTTTATCTGTCACTCAGTTTTGTTTACACTTAGCACTTGAAGAGGTGGCGAATTACAATATTAATAGTATTAATATGTAACTATAAGTATATGCACTTATAGTATATACAAATGTGTGTATGTATGCAACGGTAAATAAATATCGCATGCGAGATAGTTGAGGAGTAGAAAATCGCATACGATTTTTATTTGTATGTACATACATACTTATGTACATATGTATGTATGCCCGTATTAATTATTTATTAAGTGCTTGTTAGCTTCTTTTAAACAGTACGCGGACATATTATTAGTTCTAAATGGATTTGATTCGATTCAAATAAATGTAAGATCGAAACTAATTTTTTTTTTAAATAAAATTTAATTTACATATGTATGTAATATTTGTTTATGCTTTGTTCTTTTTTCAAGCAATAACAATAACCTCTGCAAACAATTTAATTTAATAGTTGCAAAGAAAATTTCATAATTTTAATTTAGGTATATTGTAATTTTTAAAACAACTTAATTTTTACAAATGGTTGGTAGAATACGAAAAAAGAACGAACACGGCAGCACTTAATTTCATAATTAAAATTTGTTGGTTTTTAAAGTGGACGAATATTTTTTATTTCAGTTTCTTTAGATTCGTTGTAAATACTTACATATATGCCATTACATTCTGTATTTGTATATCCTCTTTTGGTTGCTCTTAAAATCTAACAACAAAACGCATGGAATTTACTATGCAATGTGCTTTGAAGATTCCAAAGGCGAATATAGTGAGTTCTGAATGCTCTTAATACTTTAACACCCGAGCGCACTTTGTTCACATAATGGTGGTTTGTAACAGCCTAAAGCAACCGAGATACATAGATATGGGAATATATCATACAATATGTATGTACATATATATGCATATATCAAAGAAAAGAAAAATCTAGTAAGCAATCTATGTTTATCCGTCCGTCCGTGCATCAGACAACTCGAGTAAATACTGAGGTGTCTAAACGAATCTTGGTTCACACAGTGGTTCGACGCAAGAAAGGTTAAAATTGAAAATCAGCGAAGGCCGATATAACACTAGAACCCTATACGTATCTATACAAATAGATATATCCCCAAACAACCCTACCGAATTCTACCAAATGTGATACAGACTTAGCATTTATAGTTAGTTAAAATATGTAACTACATATATAACGGTAATTCACGAAAATCTAAGCAAATATGTAAGTATGTACATATATCGCCGAAACTACACACTTTACATTGCACACTTCGAAAATTATTAATGTTTTTGCTGAAGGTGTTCAGTATTTTCTTTTATACAAAAGTTAATTTTAATTTTCATTAGGTAACCTTTTTTACGACAAATGTTTGTGACACGAACTGACATGTTGGCATTTTAAAAAAGTAATTTGCGTTGGTGTCAAATCGAAATACATATGTTGAAATTTTGGTTGTTTTCATTGTAATTCGATTTATCGTTCAACAAGTGACTGCGGATCAGAATTCTGTAACTGTTTATTAGACGCAAACTTTTGTCGATTAAGTTCCACAATACAAAAATATAATCGACTCAATTGACTAAGGTTGCACTGCTGCCAGTCGGCATTCGCAATATCACCGAGATCAGTGGGGATTGCAGTTTATTTCGGTGCTCCTCAAGAGCGCTGCACCCTTAACGATCTTTGGCCATTTAAAAAAAAATACCATTGCTATTATTGTATTTTCCATTGATATTTTCCATCCATATTTACGATATTTTAATGAATGAAAAATTTCATCTATTCGCAATTCGACGGCCTAAACATTTATTTTTTGCCATTAAAATTCCTCTGTACGACGCCACGGCCGTCATGTGAGTCTTTTTCGGATTTAAAACTTCCACACTTTGAAGACAGATGTCACTAGTTGTGCCATATATACTGTTCCGATAGCTTAGAGATTTCCCTCCGTTACTTTTCCATTTTATAACTAGAATCACAACATAACTGTTTAACACTGAATTCGTTTTCTACTAGTTTGGAGATAGTCATGGGGTGTGTTGCACGGAACTAGTTCCTTGTTTTGTTGTTTTTTCCTTCAGGGTTAATATTCTCATTTGAACCAACGAATTGGATGGCCATGTAAAATATACGAAAAAATGGTTTATCAAAATTTATTTGGCTGATTGCTAAATCATTTCCTTGGTTAATATTAAAACTCATAAATTATTAATTATATAAGTATATTGATATTGTTTTGTAGTAATAATATTAGCCTTGTGAATCATCCAGCTGTGAAATTTTCTATGAATATATAACAAACTTGTATGATTCGCAGACATTTACACATAAAACACGATAAAAATAATTTAGAAGATAATTTTGGTCACAATGTTAGCTAACTGAAGTTTACGAAGAATGATAGATTAGGAGTTTGCGACATTATGCCATTATCCCTTTCGTTGTCATTTTTACATACATACATACATATGTATTGTAATGTGAACGTAAGCAGTTAAAATGTTCAGAGATGGAAATAAAATAGTACAAATTCAAAATTATCAAAAATCGTCTGAATTTCGTTGGTACTTAAAACTTTAACTTTATCTTATAGTTGTGTCTCAGTGATGGAGAAGTAGATACAAGTATACTTTTTTCGACATTCCTTATTTTTAGTGAAAGATAGATCCGTGCATCGGATCAATTTAGGCACAATATATTAAGTTTAGATATGTAGATAAAATTTGCTCTATAAAAATTTCAGATAATGCTAGTCTACAGGAAAAAAGTATTTCATTGAAAAAGTGTTTCCTTATTTTTCCAAAGAAGCAAGCAACTTAGGGGGGAAACCCGTGAAAAACATTCAACACACTGTATCTCAATATCTGAACGGATGGAAAAATTTGGGGCCATTTTCAGAATAACCGGAACCAAACTCATATAAAAATCAGATGTTTTCAAATATACAACTAAACTTTAGTTTTAGTTTATGTAGAAAAGTAATAGATTTTCAGTAACTGTCTTTGGTGCCTTCGGTAAAGTTGGTCTCGGAGCCATGCTCTTTTACAATAATTAGGGCTTGTTCGTGTTAAGTAAAGTTTTATAAAATTATTGGACTGTGTAATCAAACTCGTCGTTATGTCAGGAAGAACTAATTCAAATCTAAAAGAGTGGTTTTACAATATTATAGTCCTTCCGATTGTTACTTAATTTCTCTTAGTTCATAGAGTTGCAAGAGTTGCAATTGCGAATAACTAGCTTTGTAAAACAATTCTCAAAATGAAATTCTCGTGAAGATATCGGGCTTGGAAAGGTACGATCGAAGAAATTTGCATTTACAGTATAATTTTAGAAAAAACTCGAGACCGGACAGGAGAGTATTTACAAGCTGTAAGAGGAAGATTGCAAATCATGCATATGGGCCTGAACCATTTTGTAGACTGAGCGAGTAATTAATTACAGTATTAGGCCAGAAACAACCTAAGGGCTTTAGCTAGATATCCATGCAGTGGGAGGGCTATCAAATGTTATTATTAATGTTATTATTATTATTATATAGAAAATTATAAATATTCGTATCAGTAGCAGTTAGGTAGTAGTTAAAAGACTCCTTAAGTTCGAAAAACTAGATTTTCACTTATTCGTTGATTCTCTTTTGAACCGCGCATATTCAGATGCATTCTTTTTTATGCAAATTCGCTCCAAAGAAGGATTTAACTGGTTACTCGGGGAATTTTCAAAAATTCATTACTCAGGTTTTTGGGTCGCTGATGGCGAATCTGGCATCAGATTTTCAAAAATCGAAATGGCAGATCCTATTTTGCAAACAATCTGGCACAACAGTTGTGAAATTAAGTAAAAATACTCATGCTCTTTTTGTCAATAAAAGCAAGCACATACTAAAATTTTTATTATTTATTTTACATGGATAGTTTTTAAAGAATCAAATGAACGAAAGTAGAAAAGGATATTTCAAAACAAATTTATACTAAAAATAAAATCACAACAAACTGATTTTAACGAGATTTAAGAAAATCCGATCAAGTTTTAAATATTATCAGCCATATTGGATCCGTCATTTTCAATTATCAATGCAAACCACTAAAATTCATATAATTACATATATTTTCGCTTTTTTATAATAAACATTTTTTGTTGAGTCTATCTGGCAAGTAAAAACGCACTTGAAATTCATAAAAAATAAGTAAGCATTAACTGAATTTTGCAAGTGGACCTTAGTACGAGTATCTTTAAAACAATTTGAAGTGGAGTTGCCTTGTAAATTTTTTAATGATGAAAAAAGCTTGATATTCAGGCTTAACATTGAATACGAATATATTGTATAAGAAATACATGCGCACATTTGTATGTACCCTGTTGGAAATTAAATTAATTTGAAAGACAAATTTTAATACCATAAAACTTTATACAATTTTCAAATTAATACAAATTGACAAATGTTGCGCCAAAGTTCGTTTTTTTACCGTAGTCGAATCTACACCGAACCGAACTTCGGTGGCCAAATAAGGCCGGAACCGACGTTCGGTGGCCGAATAAGGCCGGAACCGACGTTCGGTCGTTCTATAGTAAACACCAAGCTTTTAAATTATTTTAATATAAATGCAAAATTTGCCAGTTTCGTTTTTATATTCACATTTGCCATTCTAATTTTGACGAAAAATAACACAACGCCGCAATCAATTTCGCAAGAGATGACGAAAATCGTCCCAATATACATCAACAAGTATACTAATTAAAAAGATATACAATATAGGGTAATTTACTGCTTCCTACAACATCACAACTTTAAATAAATCAGTTTACTGTAGGAAATTATTTTTCATATGTAAATGACTTTTAAATCAATATCATTTCCCGCAGGGCAGTTAAAGAATTTTTATTAGTTGTTTAATCAAAAATATGTACATATTATTGAGAGGAAGTTACTGGTGGTTGGGTTTTGAGATAAAGCCATAATACTAATGTTCTATAAACTGTATAATCTTCCATACGTGATACTATAAAACGCATAATAAATTCTATTATTTCTAAATTGGGAAATCGGTAATATAATTGGTATATTATTACTGTTCCTAGAAAAAGTTTATGTTTTATTAGCTCAACAGGATGTGGGTGCTGATACGAGTACCAATCGTACTCAATAAATGACCAATGCTATTGCATGTCTATTATGTAATTAGAGAACATTTGTTTTATATTTGCGTTTCTGCCATAATACCCTATTTAAATTTTTACTAATTTAAAAATTTAATAATACTGGTATCAAAGCCCCATTTGTGTTCTCATACCCGAATATATATTTTGAATTTGAACCATTTAACTACGGTTTTAAGAAATATCTCGACTTCACCGCCACATATCTCGTCCCGCTTATATTTATTTATTAATTGACCTTTGGATATATATCCAGAAAATGCATTTCGGTTTCCCTGAGATATAAATAATATGTAATAAAATTTCACTTGAATTTTAAAACCAGTCAAAACGCTCTCTAAAATAAAGAGAACCTTGTAATCAACGAAACGAGCCGTTTGACACTCATATTTGATATTTTAGATATTTGTGTGTAATTTGATTAAATTTTACTTTTCAAAAAGGTGGCAACTATCTTCAAAATATATATGTAGACACGAATCGTGCCGCCCATATTTTAATATTTCCTATAGCTTTTGTAAAATTTAAATAAATTCGACTTTTAAAATAGGTGGCAGCTCCAATAAAAGTAAGCTTGTAAGCTTTTTGTAGGGACGAACTCTTTGGCACTCATATTTTAATACTTCATATAACTTGATATATTTCAATTCAAACCAACTTTTCAAATAGGTGGCAACCCTCCCAAAAGAAATTTGCCAAGTTTCAGTTTCTAAACTAGTGGCAACCCTATACAAATATATTTTTGAAATTAAGCTTTCTTATACCTTTTAGTTTGACACCTATATTGTAAAATTTCATTTAACGTGTTCACCTGTGTACACCTACAGCGCCATCTGTCGAGGACTTTTTAACTTTTCTTTTTTCCTAAACCTTCGTGTAATAATTACGGATAAGCCTGCTGAAATAAGTAGCTAATTTGGGCAGTCGTTTTCAAGTTTTAAGCATCCGAACAAACCACGAACCGTTTTTAATTGTAAATATAGACGTGAAAAGAAAATACATTTTTTTATATATTTCTGAGGACCAATAGCTAATTTCCTATTGGGATGCTTAAGAACTTTTCGATCGGTGCTAGTTTCAAAGCAAAAAGAAAGCTTCATCAGGGAGTTTGCATTTTATTGTACATAAAATATAAAACCAAGTGTTAACAATAAACATAACAATATGTTTGTTTACAACAATTACTACACTTACATTTTCAATCACATTAAAAACAATAACAAAATCAAAATAAACAAAAATATATAATACATATATAATAAATAAAACGTCTTCTTTAAAGTTCATCGTTGTCCGCATTTTTTGTTGTATTCTTACCCCATCTAATGTCTTCTTACCCACGTCTAATATTTTTGTATTTTCGAAATCTGCTGAGTGTCCGCTATTTGCTGAATTTTGTGCCAGTGCTGTTGTTGTACAGGGTTTTTCAATAGGAACTCTACAAAAGTTTTTTTAAATAAAACAAAAACGGTTTGGGATATGAATTAATTTCTTTATTCCTGTGAAAGTACATTCGATGCCATTATGTATGGAATTCGATTTCTTTTGCATGGGCACCACGGGCACGCTTGCAGAAGTCCAGACGCTGATCCCAATTTTCGACGGTTTTCAAGCATAAATCGGCCGATACTGCTGCAATTTCACGTTCGATATTCGTACGAAGTTCATCAATCGTCACTGGTTTGTTGGCATAGACCATAGACTTGACGTAGCCCCACAGGAAATAGTCTAACAGCGTCAAATCGCACGACCGAGGCGGCCAATTAACTGGGCCATTTCGTGAGATAACACGTTCACCAAACTTGGTTTTCAATAAATCGATTGTGACATTCGCTGTGAGGCTTGTGGCGCCGTCCTGTTGGAACCACATATTGTCCAAGTCCATATCAACCAATTCGGGTCAAAAATATTCGGTTATTATTGAGCGGTAGCGATTTCCATTCACAGTAACGTGCCGGTCTTGATCAGTACGGCCCAATGACGCCGCCGGCCCATAAACCGCACCAAACAGTAATTTTTTCGGGATGCAATGTTGACTCATGTCCAATAACGCATATTTTGCTTATTGACGAAGCCATTCAGCCAGAAATGACGACGACCATAAATTGGACGTTGCGCTCTTAAAGTTGAAGCCATTGACTCCGAATTTCGGTAGTAAATTTTAATAATTTCGACTCGTTGTTGGATCGTATATCTTTCCATGATGAAATGGCAAATCTTACTGAAGACAAATGTCGCGTCAGTTTTATGTTCGCTGATTCGAATTCCGAGTGTTCGCTTTGTACATTTTGCCGCAAATTTCTGTTTGCTTTTAACATTTTTTATTTTCTTTTAAACCAGCATCGACCGAAAAGTATTATATAAAATAAATTTTTTTGGCTGTGTGTTTTGCTTTGTAAATAGAAGTCACTTTTTGAGTTTTATTTTTGCTTAAAAAATAAGAGTAATTCTACATATAATGTATTAAACAGAAAGATAATATATACAATAAAACAAAAAAATACAAAATGAACTTATTTTCTAACTAAAACAAACATTTATTTTCTAAGCAATTGAATAATAAATAAGACTCTAAAAATTTTTATAATTGAGATTTTTGATACCCATAAATTATATAAATACAAATTAATGCAACTAAGGTTAGACCGTGTAATAAGGATTAGATTGGTATACTCCCTATGCGGGCAACATCTCCCTTCCTATGATTTTTTAGTTGAAATTTAAAAAATAATCATTATTTTGCATTTCATGGTCTATTTGATGCCTTGATATTTTCCCATAGTGTCCAAAGGGGGTAGTGTGTGCGTGCTATAGCCCCTAGTGCCTTGAGAAAATTCGTGAAAACCTTTTTCTTAATAGCGGTCGTCTTCGATAGGCAATGAACAAACAATTTCTGAGAGTATTTCTGATATGAAAACCTTTCAACTCAAGTGAAATGCAAACCATGTCCGGTTGTAGGCGCTGCGAGACTACATACTTATGTATGTGCTGGGTCTAAATGCACTTAAATTTCGTGCATATTAGTATAGGGATAAATCATAACGAAAATTTAGGTTGGTAATGTGCATTAGACTGTCATCTGTTTTACTATACATATGGGATCCCCGGTTTTTAATCACTATTTGGACCGATTTTATAGCATTTTCCACAATTTTTTGCGATAAGTTCTAGATTACTCGATGGACGTTCATCTCCCAAGAGTCTAGGAATTATTCCCAAAAATCAGTGATTTGAATAAATCACACAAAACAATTACGGGCGGTTAAATCTGATGATATGCCGGGAATATCGTTAAAACGCGATATCAAAACGGCGGTGGTTACTTCCACAAATTTTATTTATTTGTATTCTACAAATTTCATAAATGAACTAATATTTGACGGCATTTCCAAAAGCTCTATTGTAGTAACTTCTATTAGTGTGTCGACTTTTGCGCTACCTAGTAGGTACAAGCCGAGTTATTTGTTGTTGCTAGTTTTTTATAATTTTCCTAATTATACTGTGCAACAACCGAAACCAGCCCCGATTTTTTTAATCTTTTCTGAAAGCATACTTGAAAATGTTTACGGCCCTGACTAAGTTGATTTCAAAAAAGTGGAACAAATCGTTAGAATATATATCTGAACGAAACGAAAGGTTAAGACGTATTCAGTAAAATTTCACGGGAAATATTTGCGTATAACATTTTAACGAAAGGTGTCGTTCGTTTTCATCCTTACTTCAGAAATCTCTCAAAAATAAATTTGGGAAGTTAGAGAATTAAAATATTCTACAGAAAATTGATGTTTGAAAAACTTCGCTAGAGGCGAACACATTCGGCTACGGCAGCAGAACAAATACAATAGTTTTTTTTATAAAAATTAGATAACAGCTCTGTTAACTCGCAATGTTAATGGTAATGAGGGAAAGCATAAATAAATGTAAAAATTTTACTATATAGTTAGATCTTAACCTTTCATTTTGCTCAGCCATATTTTTTTCACATTTTTTTTCTCATTTATTTTTTCTTATTTCTTAAAACAACTTACCGAGATCTTTAGTAAGCCATAAATAAAAATTAGCTAACTTTTGCAAATTTATCGAGTGTTTTATTACCGGATAGGCAGGCGCCTATACTTTCAGAAAATATTAGGAAAGTCCGGACTGGTTTGAGTTACGATAAAATTGTCGCATATTGTTATCAATTCGTATAAGATTTGATTGGTAAGTATATTCGAAAAAAAAATCTAAATATAACATTGTATTTATTGCATTTATTGCATTACTAAATATAATTTTCGGCGCGTTTCTATTTTTATGGCATTGTGCTGTCTTTGCCAAAGGCATTGGCGGGTAGACGGCCAATTGTTGGTGCTGTTAACGGCTGCCGCCGCTTTTGGCTTGTGCGAGCGAACTTCATGTTTAACAGCAACAGGCAGTCGATTTAGTCGCTAGAAAACCATCAAAACGCTATGTTGTTTCGCGTGGCATTCTCGTAGATTTACATATATACCTACATATTTATTTTCATACAAACGCGCTGAACAACTCGAATGTACTAATTTTCACAGTTAATTTTTAAATCGATTGTCTGTGCATTGCGAGCGTACAGAGGACGCTAGTGAAGGCAAAAAAAAGGAATAAAAAACAACAGCAACAGCGAAAATAAAATTAAGCAAAAGCCGAAGGCACATTAATTGCAATAGTTGGAGGATTGTTATTGTTTTAATTTGTGTTGTTGTTGTTGTTGTTGTTGTTGTTGTTGCTACTGTTACTGTTGTTACATTAGCAGTTGTTGTTGGCAGTTGGTGTGCATTGCAGAATTGCGTGCGACACACAAAGCGCAAGAGTTGCACAAAACGTTAGAAAAGCAAAAATCCACAACAACCAAAAAAAAAAACAACAACAAAAGTTAATAAATCGCATTAAGTGGAAATTATAGAAATCATGCCGTCCGAAAACGCTAAAGATATTGAAATCGGCAGCAAAGTAGAAAATGCTGCCACTGCTAGCGACAATGTGGAAAGCATCACCCCCGCTAATGCCCCCACACCAGCAGGTGCGACAGCGCCGAGTGCAGTTGTAGTTGTGGTCACTAAACCAACGACGACGGAGGGATCGAATGGCAACAAGGAGGCAGCATCTTCACAATCGCCAGTTCAGCCGAAACAAGAATCCACTGGCGGCGTTTTGCCGGGCATACAGCCGATGCAACAATCTATGCCAGGTAAATGTAAAACCGCTTACTGCCCGTCGCCCCTTTGATACGCGAGCCATTAGCTGCTGCACCAAGTAGATTTGATGATGGCTGCTGTGCGCCAGTAAAAGTTGTTTTGCCGGCCGACTTGTGTAAATATGTACATACATATGTATGTATGTAGATATGTAGATAGGTGTTCGGCATCCAATGCACACAATTCATTTATATTTACAACTGTTTGTTAAGCTGTAGCATGTAGATTTTGTATGTATGTGCGTGTGTGTGTGTGAGTAAATATGCGCGATGCTGTCGAAGTTGGCGCATTCAATGCGACTGGGCGCGTTCGCCTCTGAAGCGTCGATGTTCGCGTTTGCGCTCAATTTCACTTTTTTCACTTTAGGTAGTTTACAAGTTATTCGTGTTGTCTGAAGTGAATTTTCCATAAATTTCCAATGTTAGCATTTGTGTACATCTGTGAGTCTGTGCGCCAGCTCAGCATAGACAAAGCGTTTGCTTGCGCCTCAAAGTAAAAGTAATTAGCGTCTGTAACCCAATCGCCTTGCCCTTTGTTGAGTGGTTTAATTAAGTAAATTAATAGCGCAAATATTTATTTGATATGTATTCACGTACATAACTACATACATATGTGACTATATATACATACATATATGTACATATGTACATACATATATGTGAATGGATATGTAAATAAGGAAAAATTCGCGAATTCCACTTCAAAGAAACTGCATTCTACCATGTGCATACATACGTGCCCTGTCGGAAAAAATAATTCAGTTGCATGCAAAACATATTTTTAAATACTTAGTTTTTGTGGACCGTGCTTTTAAACTAATTTAATAGAAATGCAGCGTCGGCCAGTTTCATTCTTATATTCACATTTACCATGCTAATTTGAAGTGAAAAAATAATAAATTTATTGAAAACGAATGTGAAATGGGGTAATTGACTGCTTCCGAAGATATCGCCTTGTTAATTAAATTAGTTCGTAGTATGGAATGACAATTAGTTGACATTGCAAAAAAGTAGCTTCATATTACTTTAAAATTAATTTCATTTCCTACAGGGTACATACTTGTACATATGTATTTACATACATGAAAATGAGTACGTCTAAGTAAATATTATTTTAGATATCAATAGCCCTGTGTCTTTGTACACAACCTGCCGAATAACTCTCCAATTCGGATAAAATTTCTTTTAGTTGCAAAGGAACATACATATGTACATACATACATACATACATATGTGTTTAGAAATTTTGAAAATATATTTAAGAAAAAATTTCCGTTAATCAGCTATCTAATATATATGTAAATATGAATGTGAGTCCTTTATATACATATGTCCAAAGGCCGGGCCCAAAATAGGACATACATATACATATAAATATGGAAAAGCGAGCGATTCCACGCCCCCATGGAAGAGAAAATTTGAATTCGTCTTATCTGCGCAACTATTCGGTGCATCATATTTGTGTATATACATATGTCCCATAGATCCAACTATGTATAATTTTGGAAAAATGCCATGCCCCATACAAGAAAAAAACCAAATTTATTAAAAAAAATCGTGGCCCAAGTCCCCATTTTTGAGGAAATTGCTCACCGTATCTTCTCAAGGCATTTTGCAAAATTTTGATTTTTACGTAAGTATTTCTTACCCTAATTAAATTACGTACTTACTTAATTGGCGCTATAACCACTTAAGCGATTTTGGTCGAACTTCTCCTACAATGTGCGGTGTGCGTCTTGATGTTCTAACACAAATTGAGGGACCTACTTTTTTATGCCGATTCCGAACGCCAAATGATTTTTGTGAAAAGTTTATTCATGGCAAAAATACACTCGGAGGTTTGTCATTACCTGCCGAGGGGCGGCCGCTACTAGAAAAAACTTTTATATAATTTTTGATGTTACTTGCTCCGGCCTGGATTTGGACCTGGGATCCACGGAATGAAGCGCGCACACGCAACACACTCGGCTACGGCGGCACTAATTAAATGAATGGCAACAATATTTGAAAGAATTCGCTTTGATTTAGTAAATGGTAGAATATTTTAATATTTCTTTTTACAAATTACCATGCTTTCAGACTAGGATTGCAAAGTGTGTACGAAATTTGATATATAACTTGACAAAGAAGTTTTGAATATATATGTACATATGTACCTTTTTGCTCTAAGGTGGGCGATTCCATGACCATTCCCAACATTTATGATTCCATGTCTTTCATTCTCAAACCCAATTTGTCTATCAACTTGGAGCAACTCGCCTATTTCCAAAAATTATTAATTCCCTATGTTTGTTTATGTCTTTAATATTTACTTAAATATCGATTTTTTTTTTGGATCTTTGTAAAGTATCGTCATATGAGAGGTGGGCGTGGCTTTGTACGACATTATAAATTTTCGAAAGTTTGTTTATGGACTTAAAATTTAATGTGTGCACCAAATTTAGTAGAGTTTGGTAAGACAATTTCGAAGATTTTATTAATTTTTCTTTTAAAGTGGGCGGTATAACGCCTATTGATCTAATTATCTGCAATAGTTACTGAAATAATGTATTCTTTTAATTTTTACAAAACACCATTATTTTTGCATGGTTATCATACAATTTGTGGTTACGACCCAATTGGCAACGTATGCACCAAGTTTCGTTGAGGTATCTCAATATTTACTAGAGTTATGCGAGGTACAGATGGACCGATTGGCGGAAAGATGGACCGGCAGACAGACATGGCCGAGTCTATCTATTTCGGTTGCTTAATGCTGTTACAAACAACCGATAAGTGAACAAAGTTATAATACCCTGGGCAGTAGTGAGCTCGGGTATGAAAATTATTATTTTTAAACTAAATTCCTCATTCACAAACTTCTTGTTTGACTGCACGATCGCCAGCGCATTTTCAATTGAAAAAAATCAATATCAATATCAAATTTTCGAAAATTTTTAATCTTTTAGATTTAGTAAATAAACATAAATTTAAATGCATAACTCACATGTTTTAGTTTATTTATATAACAATTAGACTCTTCAATATGGATAATCGAAAATATGTGTATAAAAAAATCATGCTATTTCCCGCACCTGCCTGTATGTGTTTCAAATATGCATCTTTTATGCCAAGAATATTTTTATGACGATATTTGTTTGACTTGTTTTGCATTGTTTTTTTTTTTGCCGTGTAGGCATGCATGCATAATTGTGATTATGCCGAGACGATATGGGAATGTAAATGAACAATTGAAGAATGGAGATACTCGTATTATTATTCATAAGCAACTATGTATGTAAATAAGTAAGTAGGCAAACAAAGGAGTATACATGTACATATACATACTATGTGTATGTATATATAGATAGGGATGTACACATGTACGTACAGTGGTTCGCAGCATTTTAAATTGTTTGTAATTTTTTGTATAAAAATGTAATAATAAAAATTCAAAATTTGAAAAAAATTGTTGTGAAAAGTAAAAGTGGTAAAAGCGTTGCCTTAAGGAGTACTAGTACGAGTTAGCCGTGGAGGTCGTGGGTTCGAAGTTTGATGAGGAGATGTGGTGATCTTCGAAATAGCTATAATTTCTACCATTGTTGTTTCTTCTATAATTTTTCCTTCTAAAAATTCTCCTAAGCTCACAAAAGTTATTGTTTTGATACAAATGAATAGGCCGACAAATTAATATACATACATACATATGTTGTAAAAATAAAATTTTAAACAAATTTTAGCAACATTTTTAGAAATTTTGTTGGAAGTGCGCCTTTAAGTTTTAGTAAAATGAAATGCAAGCGTGAAGTAGCCGAAACCTTCCGTTGACTTTCTTTACGAAGAAATACTGAAAGTAAAAAATATTTACATATTCTTCTACTTTAAAATTCAATACTTACGTATTGAGTTGACGACTTACATATGTTTAGTAATTTATCTTCAATAATTTTTAATAAAACTATAAGTCATTATAAAACTGCAGCTCAAACAAATTTCGAATTTTTTAAGAAATTCAAAAAAACGTGTCAATTAAAAAAAAAAATTGTCATAAAAATTGCAAATTATTTCATTAGAATTGTTACAAAACTTTCGGATATGTAAACTTGTAGCTAACTCAATTTCTATTTTAGTAATCTGTAAATTTGAAATGATTAAAATTTCGAGTTGATTTTTGATAATTTTTTTTTGCTGACGGCGACGGACATTTTTTTCTATACGAATATGCTTCTTTATAAAATTCAAAATTTAAAAATAAAATCCGTATTAAAAATTTGACAATTTGTATTTTTTTTTTTTAATTTGTCGAAAAATCAAATATTTTCTAAAAAAATTAAACTTATATTATATTTATGTCATGGTTTATGTTATGGAATCAGCTATACTTTTATAAAGAATTTTTGAAAATGGTATTTATTGAATTTTGATGCTTATGATATGCAAAACACTGTACGCAAATATACATACTATATAAAATAAACGAAAATTATTAGGCACTTCAAACTTTTATAACAGACAACTTTTTTGAGAATTCTGATTGAAATTTTGATAATTTTTTTTTAATTTTTCTAAATTTTATAGGCAAAAATTTCATTTCTGCGTTAAGTCTAAATATTAATAATAATTATACCACAAGTTTTTACCCATAATATGTTACTCCAATATCATTTGCCAAATATCATTTAACCGTCATATAACCAATCTTTTGTATAATCATTATCTTTGTTGTTTTCAGCAATCCATTTCGAATGTTAATTTTTAATCGGTCTATAATTCGGTTGCAGTTGGGTACATATATAATTTAATATAATGTATGACATCTCTATCTGACTTTAGTACAATTTGCTTCCACGAGAACTCAATCTTTTGATACTTTTTGAATACCTGGCTAAATTTTTTTTGAATCTTAAACAAATATTCTTTTTGAATCAAATTTTTTATTTAAAGAAATACAAAAGTGAAAAATAAATGACACTTTTAGTACAGTAACTTGAAAAAATTTAATTTTTATATAAGTGTCTGTGTTTCAACAATATTTGCATAATATAAATATAATTGTAATTCTTCAAAAAGGCACGCGCTTCAAAGTAAATTATGCAATGCAATGAATAAAATGCTAAACTTCAATTATTTATCTAATTTATGCAAATATTTAGTAAATACTTTCTGAATAACGTTGAAAAGATAAATACCATAAATTGAAATCTGAAAACAAATCATTTGGAATAGTTTCAAATAGTTTGAAAGGCTAAGAATCAGTAAGTGCTGAAAATATGCCTTCCCCGTTCACTAGTTTTTTGTGTGCTCGAAGCAAGCAAGTGATACCTGAACTTCAAATAACAATAAAAACCCCTTAAAAGGAGGGCCATAAAAAATTACTGCTGAATTTCGCCATCAAGTCATAGCACAAAATATGTACGTCAGGACCTCGAGTCTCTAAACTATCTACTTTCTAGTACTTCTGAAGGCTACCCACAAATAGAGAGAACTAATGTTTTATCTTCTTCCGATTTGTTGATGATTTTTCTGAGAAGTTTTTCTATTCAGGAATACAGGGGGGAGGGGGGGGGGGGGGGGGGCTTAATACTGATATTCATAGTGCAAAGAATACAGAAGGTGGCGCAGGTTGTGGTACCGCTAACCCTCTCTTGAAAATTTTGACAGAAGTTCTACGTATCAACTAAAACCATGTATGTATGTATGTAGAAGTATACTCGCAATCGAGTGTACTCTTTCAAACATGTATAGTATATTGCATCTTAGTCCTGTCTACCGGTAAATCTGCTGTGACGTCACAGCCAAGTTAATCTCCCGAATTTCAGATCAATGAACGCATTCTTGTATTATATGATTATTGCCTGATATTGGCTTAGGACATGCCAGCGCAATCAGAAACCGCGTTTTCTGTTTTACATATACAGAGATTCGAACCGAAACCAACTGGAAAGCAGTGACGCACAAATTCATTCACTCGGGTTAGACAAATGTAATGCTAAAATAGTCCACCTTATACATTCAAATTTTTTAATTATATACTTCCAAAAATCATTCGCTATTCGGTGTTGGCGTAAAACTGTAGGTCCCCCAATTTGTGTTGCAATATCAAGACGCACACCACCGTAGGAGAAGTTCGGCCAAACATTAAGGCATGAGGTAAGCGCCAAATTACTATTATTTTTAAGGGGTGCTCTATAGTAGCGGCTTCAAAAAATCAATTTTTTTTTGCATATTTTTGACCTAAATGATGTTAAAAATACGCTGTTTAAAGATCAGGAGTAATAGAACTTCAACCACGCGCGCAGAGTCTCTTTATCAGGTTCTATATCTTTAAATGCATCTCCAGAAAAGTTATGTTTTTCAGAGATCAGGTAAATAGTTTTGAAACAACTGTTAAGCCAATGACACGGTTTTTTTTCAATCAAAACAGGAAAAAAATTTGTTTGGTTAAACTTTTGTAAATTTTTAAAAAAGCTTAGGTGACGGCGTAGAGAAAGGGATTAAAATTATGTTTTAGCTTATGTTTTTGTGTCTGATTATCCGAACTCTCAAAACCCTTCATCCAAAACATCCGCTTCCTTTTTGGCAAGGGTAAAGTCAAGGTTACATAACTAAAATGTGGAAAAAAAATTGAAAACCAAATAAATCCTATCAATAATTGAAAAGTTTATAAACAAAATGAAAAAAACCGAGTTGAAAAATCATCAGTAGTTTTCCTACAATTAATTCTCAAACACTCAAACATAGGGTTCGAAAAGAGGCCGCACCTTGCACCTTGCTTTAATAGAATCATTCTTCAAAAATTGATTTTTGATATATATTTTTTCTAATCTGAATATATAGATTTGGAAAATATGTAATTTAAATTCTTAAATGTCCAACAAACAAAGTGACTTTGTGGCAAAAACATTGACTTTTTGCCCACTGTATGATTCGGGGCTGGAAGCCACTGAATACATAGTATTTGTGTATATTTTAGGTGTGCATGTAGTAAATAATGTATTTAGTATAAAAGTACATACTTTTATAATAACTGTATGCACATACACGCACACCCATACACCCACGAGTATTTGAATACATTCTTAGGAACATGCGAATCTACATTGCTAGCGCCAAAAAATTCAAGGTTATGAAGAATGTAACTTGAATTGCTTGTGGGAGTAATTGTTTTGCTTTGCACACAATACTTTGGTTATCAACCATTCATTGTACCTTTGCCAATTTTCAGAAATAATTTTCCTCGATAGCTGCTCTACCTCTACTCGCACATATGTATGTATCTTTTCAAAGTTGGTTATCGCACGAGCCATACTATCCAAGTAAATAATTATACTCATATGTAGGTATGTACATATGTATATAAATAACTACATACATCTTTGCAATTTTTAACATTTTGTTCATCGTAACTCCAAAAATTACTTAGAATATTGCCAAAATCTTGCAAATTACTATTTTTCTATATTTTCATACATTTCTGTGGGTAATTATGATTCAGTTTAATTGCAAGTTTGAACCTTTCCTTAACCTTTTCTATTTAATTAACGATAATGCAGCAATGCGAACTTGTTAACAGTGAGAGCGTAGAGTTATTGTATAAATTATTACACATATGTCTAAATAAATATTCCGAAACGCAATTTATCTCCATCAAATATCCTCTGGACGCTAACCAAACGGACGTAAATTTGTCTTGTATGACGCAGTTTGCTATACAAGGAGTGTTAAAAAAAATAAATAGAACTTTTTAAAGTAATAACGCAGTAAGGTAATTTTATTCAAAACTAACATAAACAGGTCACGCCTTGCTGAGGATCAGTTTGAAAAAAAAAAAAATAAAAATAGAAAATAATCATGTCTAATATTACAGTGTTTAGGTATACATACAAAATATTGTCATTGTATATAGTAGATACATACATGCATATGTATGTATTTAGTAAAATCTTTTATTTAGTGTCATTTTCGATTTTGTACGATACTCAACTGGTATTCTTAAGTGCCATAAAAATCCTAAAATTTGTTTATTGTGGTACTTAACGGTTGATTATTGCACTTGTACATTTAATTCATTTTCATAAACCTTTTACCATAAACTCTCTTTTTCGCTTAGGTCCTGTCTGGGCATATTTTTTGTATATATACAGCTGAGAGCTTAGTGGTGTTATTTGATTTTATAAACATTTTGACAATATACATATCTACATTTCATTATTTTTTACTAAAAATATAGTTAATACTGTCTATTGTCTTTTAAGTGACTCCAAATTTTCTTTAATTTTTGATTTTTTTTTTTTTCTGACAGTGTGCGCATTTTTTTGTACTAAACAATTTCGGGCATTCGTTATATGAAGGAAAATGTCGTAACACCGTCAGCAAATAAATTTTTATCAAAAATCCACGACAATTCTGATAAAATACTTTGCAATTTTATTGAAGATTGGTGGGCTTTTTGAAAATTTTTTGCAAAATTTGAAACTATGTGTTTATTAAAAATTTGTAAATTAGAAAACAAAAAATTATGTAAAGGGAAATGGACATAGCGACCAGATTAACTCAAGAATTATTCGAGATGATCTCCACATTAGAACCAAGCGGCTTCTTCAATGTCACGCGGTCAACGCCCATGAAATGCTCCTTTTACGGATGAGAAAATTTTCACTATTGAAAAAGTTTTTAATTAGCAAAACGAAAAAATCGGCGCAAATGCTGTAATGGTTTGGTGGGTAGGCTCCTGTAAAGGCGTTACACCTCTTGACTTCTGTGAAAAAGGGGTTGCAACTGTGGCAAAAGTGTTCCAGCAGGATGGTTTAGAAGTCGTGGTGAAGCAGTTAAGCAATACTCTCTTCGATGAAGAGCATTGGACCTTCTAGTAAGATTCTGCTTCTGCACACAAGGCAAAACCCACCCAGCAGTGGCCTTAAAGTAATATTCCTGGTTTCAAAGCCGCTGATGACTGGCCGTCTGGAAGCCCATATTTGAAGCCACTGAACTACAGTTTGTGGTCAGAGTTGGAGAACATGGCCTGTAGAATACCCCATAGTAGTTTGAACGAAGAGAAATCCTTGTTGTTGCACGTTCTGCTACCCATTTGGCTACGAAGGGCGCAATCCCCACTTATATAAGTAACATAAAATCTTAACATTTTTTATTAATGGGAGATTACTGCTCTTGTATATTTAATTTATATTTATAAATCCTTTATTGTAACAACACGTTTCCTTCTACGCGATATTAATTTTGAACGAGTTTATCATTTTTCGAAAAATGAATAGTTAAGAATCTCTTAGATTATTTTGAGTTTTTTTTTGTTAAACAGCTTACTTATTTTTCATGGTCGTCACGCAAGAATGCACTCAGTCAATCTAACATAACTTGATAGAAAGTGTACTAGTACTTTAACACTTCGTAAAAATGCTCAGTAATTATGATCCTATTCAAAGCTAAATACAGTGATAAAACCTTCAATCATCTTTATCGCCACAACGTAAATTATATAGTTTTTATATGTATAATGATTCGAAGCATATCGCAATTTCATTTGATTACAATAAATATCTACATTTATATATATTTGTAAGTTTTAAGTGCCATGTATAAATAAACATTCGATAACGCGCACAATAGTTATTGATTAGTAATGGTTATGAGAATTTTGGAAAAACCAAAAATATAAATAAATAATCTTGTTTTGGTTATGATTATAAACACATTCATGTTTAGTTTCCTTTACGCCTTTAATTACCACACAGCGTGATATGATAAAATCTTAGAAGTCTTGATAAATCGCATCATAATTTTTTTAAAAACACAAAAATACTCGTGCAGAAATTCTTATTTTAAAAGAATGACTCATGAATCCACGATGAATGTCATTGCAGCTAGTATTATATCCTATTTCCACCAGGTTTGAAAATCCGTTTAGCTTAGCTGCTATTAAACATTGGATTTAAATATAACTTAAAGCTAAATTATTTTTTTAGGTGTAGCCAATTTCGATTAGAAAATTACTTACGTCTATATTTATATTTTTAGCACATTTTGTGAAAAATATTTGATAAAATCGTAAATAAAAAAATTGAAATTTATTTAGATAAGAAAACATACAGCTCTTATCATCAAGAGAGATCATGCGAGCCATTTACTGAATTAAGTACGGACTCAACTGCGAAGGAAACGGGTAGCACTTATGAATCTAAACTCGGCCCACAGCTATTTCTACGGTAGTCTCTAAACTAGAAGCCAAGGTGGGTGGTAGGATTTAACCCACCAAGCTCTCACTAAACTCGAAAACATATCTACCCGCGCCTTGTAGCGCCTTTGAGGCAGAATTGACAGCAACAGTTGAAGCCGCTCTTTGGGTTAAGTTGCTCAACAATGGCTCGGCGACCCATTCCAATCAATTCTGACAGCCAAGCAGGCAGTAAATCATTAAATTGCAGTAATACTGCCTATAAGGTTGCTATCGAATCTAGGAGAGCCCTAAACGAGTTTACTTAATAAAACATCATGAGTCCGTGGCCACGAAGACATCCTCGGAAATTGGGCCGTAGACGAGCTGACAATAAAAGCGATTGAACTACCATCGGATAAAAAGGCCACTCACCCACTATCCGTAAAAAAAAACACCCGTTAATATCGGTGGAACTCTCCTATCAGATTGCAATATCTGGACGTTAGAAGGTCTAATAACAATGGATCACAAATAATGAACTCTTTTTTGCGCACTGGTTGCCACTCTTCAATGCCAAATGTTTACAACCACTCTCTGATTCCAAACATCGAGTTAATTCTTTGATATGGACAAGTTTTTGGGATATTTGAAATTTACTGTGTATATGCAAATTTGAACTCCTAAATGGAGTATACAGCCAATCATTTTCATCGAGATTGAAACCGACAAGCTTTTAACATCCCATGCATATTGATACATAATTTTATTGATAATAAAGTGGCTATATTTATTTCACGTTTAAATAAAAAGAATGTTCTGAACCTCAGAGCCTCAGGATGTTAATTCCATAGCAAGGGATATCCAGCACATGAATGAACACTGCTTTTTTATTTTACCGCCCTGTCTACGTTTCATCTACTGAAACTAAAGGTCCCTCAATTAGTGGCACAACACCAAGACGCGCGATCTCTAATAAAGGAATAATGTTTCTCGTTTTTTTAAAGAGTACCAAAACTATGTAAATATGTATTTTAAAGGTATAGATATTTTATTTTAAATAAATAAAATATCGAAACATTATGAAAACCGATATGATTGGGTGACCAAAAGTTCGTCCTAAAAAGCAAATCTTTCTTACACCCTGGATTGTTGGCACTCCAAATATGACAATTTTACCAGATTTGCTAGAGATGTGCCTCATCACAGAAGATTAATAGACATTAAAAATGCATTCAGAACATGAATTTTGAAACAAAATTGCACGACTTGTAAACGTTGCTCTGGTGTCAAAATAAATGTCAAATACATGTGTTTATTTGGTTAGCTGGTTTGGCAGCTATCTCTCTATGAAATACCTCTAAAAACTCATATGCATATTAAAAATTTTGCAAGTCGTTATCTTTATATGTAAGTAGTAGGGTTCTGTGTTTCCCGGGTTCGAATCTTGGCCATGACAAGTAGGATAAACTATTTTTCTAATACCGGCCGCCTCTAGGCAGGCAATAGCAAACCTCCGAGTATATTTCTATTATGAAAAACGTCTAACAAAAAACATACGCCGTGCGGGATCGGCGCAAAACTGTAGGTCCCTTTGTGTTACAACATCAAGACGCACACACAAATTCTAGAAGAAGTTTGGCCAAGCATCGGTCTATGTAAAGGGTCTTGCAATAGGGACGCTACAAAAGTAGGCCGTTAGTGACAGGAAATGACGCCATATTTTTCTCCGCTATTTTGACAATTCTCTTCAGTAGGTTTTGTCATTTCATCATGGAAAGATATACGATCCAACAACGAGTCGAAATTATTAAAATTTACCATCGAAATTCGGAGTCAATGGCCTCAACTTTAAGAGCGCTACGTCCAATTTATGGTCGTCGTCATTTCTGGCTGAATGGCTTCGTCAATAAGCAAAATATGCGTTATTGGACAGGCAGCAATCCACACGTACTCCATGAGTCAACATTGCATCCCGAAAAAATTCCGTTTTGTTGCGGTTTATGGGCCGGCGGCGTCATTGGGCCGTACTGATCAAGACCGGCACGTTACTGTGAATGGGAATCGCTACCGCTCAATGATAACCGAATATTTTTGGCCCGAATTGGATGATATGGACTTGGACAATATGTGATTCCAACAGGACGGCGCCATAAGCCATACAGCGAATGTCATAATCGACTTATTGAAAACCAAATTTGGCGAACGTGTTATCTCACGAAATGGCCCAGTCAATTGGCCGCCTCGGTCGTGCGATTTGACGCCGTTAGACTATTTCCTGTGGGGCTACGTTAAGTCTATGGTCTATCCCAACAAGCCAGCGACGATTGATGAACTTCGTACGAATATCGAACGTGAAATTGCAGCAGTATCGGCCGATTTATGCTTGAAAACCGTCGAAAATTGGGTTCAGCGTCTGGACTTCTGCAAGCGTGCCAGTGGTGCCCATACAAAAGAAATCGAGTTCCATCGAATGTACTTTCACAGGAATAAAGAAATTAATTCATATCCCAAACCGTTTTTGTTTTATTTTAAAAAACTTGTGTAGCGTTCCTATTTCAAGACCCGATATATGAATGATGTAAGCGCCAAATTATTATTATTAAATTCAAAAATGGTATCAAAATACATGCACACCATAGTGCTGGAACTTTCGAGATAAGATGAAGTTAAATATGAAACAAAGAGATTATCTACTTAGTAACCATTTATGTATGTAATTGTACTTTGATCTTATTTTCAACTTACTCGCATGAAGATTAAGTAAGTATAATTATGAAACACATATGCAAATAACCAAAACTATGTGAGTAATCAGAATGATGGCAGGTTCGACATAACACAAAGATATTTCTTTTCACAACTGCATTCTTGCGGACGAAATTCTATAAAACGAATAAACAAAAAGTTATCTCCTTCTTTTCAGTCGTTTTCCATTTCAATAAATTTTTCTAGTAAAAGTTTCTTCAATCTTGCCCCCTCGCTCTCCTTAGCCACCAAGCCTTTTCAGACGTCGATCACTTTAATTGTAGGTGAACTTTTTAGCTCTGTATTTAAAAAAGTATAATAGCGAGATGTGGCTAAATTTTATATAGCCTTGTGTTATGAAAAAAAACTTCTATCAAAAATCATTTGCCATTTGGAGTCGCCGTCAAACCGTAAGCCCCTCAATTTTTTGGAGAAGTTCGGCCAAGCATCAAGCTATGATGTAAGGGCTAAATTTTTATTATACATTTTGTCAAAAAGTTTTTTGTTTGTTCTGTGAATACACTATTCGAATTAAGCGAACGCTTTTGAGGAAATATTTTTAAAAATTTGTTCTTCTGAGATTTGATCTGACATTCAACGTATTAAATGCTCATGATAAATTTAAGATTACGAAATAATGATAACGTCTTTACAATTTTTTTTAAGTAATAACGAAAATACTTATGTTATGTATGTACATATGTATATATTATTATTTGTTTGGCTTATAAATTTCAGATATAACAACGAAGTACTCAAAAAATTAATTAAAACCGAAAAAATTGCTCAATGTTGGTCTGTTTATGTCATTGCTTATCGATATTTGAAGTGATTGATAGCGAACGGTACGCAAAGCTAATAAATATACTTCTGAAGTTTGAGTTATAGGCCTTAGGCCATTGAATAGCATTATCGAAGGTCTTATTAGTGCCATCAAAAGGCTTTGGGTTTGGTATTGTTGGTGATTCGCTCGAAATGGGAATGGGTTCAACATTTCTAATTTTTTTTTTATCCGTTTACCATAACCTTCCTCTTTTTATTTATCATCGAAATCGTTGATTTTGAAACTCTTTTCAGAAAGCTTCATTAACATGTTAATTATGATGGATGCTAACAAAATCTATTGAATTTTATTTAAAGAGTGGTTAGTTATTTTAGTTAAAACTAAAAAGTTGAGACATATGCTGTAAAATTTCACAGTAAGTATTTTCCTGGAATATTTTAACCCTTCGAGTTGATAGGACTGAATGGGTCGCTTTAACTCTTACTTCGTTAAAATAATCTCTCAGAAAACAAATCTAGTCAGTTGTTATAGAATTAAAATGTTCCATAAAAATTTTCTTCGTTAAATTTTAATACGGTTCTTCTCAGATAAAATGGAAGCGCAACAATAGAATGTGAATCAAAGTTAAAAATTGAATAACTTTTATTTTGAAAACTAAATGGTTTTCAAATATATGTGACCGATTTTAAATAGGAATTTAATAATTGTGACCCGGTTTGTTTTTTTTTTTAGCTGTAAACTAATGCAATTATAAAGACACTTTTGAAAGTTATTCTAATTTCATTGAGCAAATAGTGAAGCTGTGTATTTACTTAAATTACCCTCCACTCAAATATTTGACTGCGCCACTTCTTCGCATTGTTTGTAAATGTGTTAACAAGTGGAGAACAGGTGAAATTACTTATGTTCCTAAATGCAGTTACAACTGTAAAAGTGTAGGTATGCGTGATATTGACGGCAGAAATAGATATTGTATTTGTATTTACTTAGTCATTTAGTCTACACATAATCAAACCATTTCCAAACTTTCCTTACTTAGAGTAGTGAAAAAATATAACAACTTCGTTTAGATGGCCCATATTTTTCTTTTATATTAATACAATTGTACTAAAATAAATAAATTTTTGTATTTGCATACAAATTTTGGTATATGAATGCAGAAGTATAGATACATTTTGAAATAAATTTTTTACTCCAAACTATTTATTGCAATTATATGACACTTCGTTTTATTAACAATTTTATTTTATTTCTATTTAATTATAGGCAAAATGGATGAGGATGCCTCCCTCAGTAATTTCAAGATGTTGTATTTGCTGACACAGCTAACTGGCGTAACAATGGTCGTGGTAGTCGCTTGTTGGGTTGGCATATATCTTGGTGGTGTAAGTGGTACCGCCACTCCCAGTATCGAATTTAACTGGCATCCGTTATTTATGACAATTGGCTTGATATTCTTATATGGAAATTGTAAGTAATGAACGAGCATAGTAGTAGTACCTAGGGTGTAAAGCATACATATTTATTTGCAATTGCATTTATGAAAATTTACATATGTACATACCTACTTTACATATGCACAATATATTTACGAGGCATAGTTTTACGCCTGCGTATATATGTACATACCTACGTACATACATGGCTACAGACATAAATGCGCACATACATAAATGCTTACAGCAACCACGCATTTCAGTAATTTTTAAATACTAAAAGAAAAAATATTTGATTAGTTTTCTTATTTTCGGCACAATTAAATTAAAATGATTTCTGCCAGATTAATTTGCACATAGTAGAGCATACAAATATTTAAATATAATCAAAGTCACGTAAAAAAGTGCTGTCTACGGCCTTTCCGATACCTTCAAACCTTTTTTGAATATAAAAAAAGAAAAATATAAATTGCTGCAATGTTAACGTAAAAATATTCAATATACTATTTATTTTTTCACATATAAAACAAAATACAAGAAAATAAAGTAAAGTTTGATTTAAGAAAATGTATTATTAAAAAAAATTATATTAGGCCCATTTCATTCTACCCAACTTGCAAAAGAGCGCTCCAACTCGAATAAAATTTCCTTTAGTTGCAGAAGCAACTCTGTTAGCATCTTTCATAAAGCATGCGATTTGTGCTATTTAAGAACGGGAAATTGTTACGTTGTTATGTCATTTAGTTATTTTTTTTTAAAATACTTTATATATAAAGAGTAATTAGGTGTTAAATTGAAATTTCCCATGTATTTTATATGGGCTGATTCACAACAGCGCAGTTTTTTCAATTCTCAACACTACACCTCAGGTCGCATATCATTTTAACGAGTTGGCTTAGCTCGCTTATTTTTCCGAGTTGGTGTTGTTGCTTTACATTCAATTTCTTATTCTATCTAGTCTTCTTTTGCGACTAGGTTACAAAGAAACGGGCCTAATGATAAAGTGCCCAACCAAAACCTATTATTGATAATTTTCTCAGTAGGCATTACATGTTTGTTAAGTACACACAATTTCATGGCTTTTGCTGTTCTTTAAAGTAAAACTGCATGTATGAAAAACAAGTTATATTTATGATTAATTAAAGGAGTGCCAAATTTCATGTTCTTTGCTACTTTCGGGTAGGAGTTATAACTCTAAATCTCATACTGAACAATCAGTATATGAGTAAATACTACTATCCAAGAATGATAGAAAACAAGATTGCGCTGATCGTGACGTAATAATAGATAGAGAAGAAGAGAGCGAAGAAAAAATTATAAAAAAGGAAGATGAATAAGCGTCCAAGCGGCATAATGATTGAAAAGTTTTCTTAGCATTGTTTGTGTAAAATGCTTTCATTTCGTCAGAAAGGGTCGAATGGTTGAATCCTGTCTAATCTACGAAGAGAGGACTAGCGGTCCGCGGAAGGGGCAATCTTGTATTCTATCATTATTGACTAATATCTTGATTATTTCCATTGGACACTTTCCATTCACAATACGTGACAGGAGTGCCAAATTTCATACAGACGGCTCGACTTTAGATTAATTTGGGTGCCGGGCCATAGCGGCATTGCAGAGAACTGCATGGCTGATGAGCTCGCTTGGCAGGGTACTCTGAGGTTGCTTACTATGAGGCAACTCTCGGCCCTCGTAGGTGTTTTGACTGGCCATTGTCCGATGGGTATCCATCCGGTTAGGCTGAATATAGTCTCTGACCCTTTCTGCTGCAGCTGTATGGAGGATGATGAGGTGGATTCATCTTTTCATTTTCTGTTCAGCTGCCCTGCCTTTGCGAGACTTAGGTTTAAGTACCTAGGCTCCTAGGATTAGTAATTTGCGTGACTTCATTCGACGTGCGCAACGTTTCTCCGGCTTATCTTTCTTGATTCCGATTTACGTTACCGTTCATACTCGTATATCACAATGGACTCCTCTATTATGTCTAAGTGAGTTCCTACTGCGGGAACTACCACATTAACTTAACCTAACCTAACCTACAATCAGACGGACATGGGTAAATCCATCAGATCGTGGTCCTGATCACTTTGATATTATTATATATCTCTTCTTCTTGTACTTACAAACATCGAACCAAAGTAATTATACCATTAAGTCTTCATGAAAGTTATACAAAATTTCACAGACCAAAATTTTAAAAATTTACCAAAAATCAACCGGCTTTTTAAATCACTTTAGATTTACATATTATTATTATATTAAACATACATAAATTAACTACAGAACTGCATTTCATTTTCGGTAAGAATATAAGTTTGGGTCTTTTCATATTGAGGTAACGAGTTATATGCACATTAATCTGATCCAAAAAATGTTGGCTATATTTTTTGATTTAGTTTAGAAATATTTTGATGTGGAAAAACATTATTTCCTATATATGAAATGTATACTAAAAAATAGATATTTTTCAATCGGCTAACTTTGCTTAACTTCAGGAGAATTCAAGCAATAAAACCAAATTGTTTATTTAACAATTTTTTAAATATGAGTTATTTTTGATCTGCCAATTTTTGTATTTTTTTTTGTGTTACGAGGAACCTCCATATTGTACATAGGGCTACATTGCATATATGTACATATGCACATATGTATCTACTATGAACTAAAAAAAACAAGATTTTTTTATGGTTTCCGATTATTTTTTAAACTAATAGCCATGATCATTTTTTAAATAATTTTTTTTATACAAATATTTCCACAGAAATGCCGACGAAAATATCTATAAAACGCCTTTTGCATTAACTTCTATGCGTTTTTTTTTCTTAAACTTTTCAGCCATACTAGTCTACCGCGGCTTCCGCAACGTCCGCAAGAAGACTCTCAAGTTAGCGCATGCTGGCATCCATTTGACAGCCTTTGTTCTGACAGTCATTGCATTGATAGCTGTCTTCGATTCGCACAACTTACCCACTCCACCAATAACAAATATGTATTCGCTGCACTCTTGGATTGGAATGGGCGCCGTACTCGTATTCTCTTTGCAGTATGTGGCAGGATTTACAGCATACCTTGCACCAGAGTGGAGGCAATCTCTTAAGGTCGCCTATATGCCATTGCACATTTACTTTGGTCTATTTGGATTCGTTTTGGCCATAGCAAGTGCACTTATGGGCATCACCGAAAAGGCTTTATTCGCTATGTGAGTTAATTGGGTGGCAAACAATTTGCAATGAAAGTTTAGACATTGTGCTAATTTATTTAAAAATTTTTTTTTTTTTTTAATTTTCAGTTCCGGTTATTCATCGTTTTCGAATTCTGGCATTATGGCCAACTGCTTGGGAGCATTGTATGTGGTTTTTGGCGGTTTGGTTATGTACCTGGTCACTGAGTCTTCCTACAAGCGGAAGCCATTGCCGGAGGATGCTGTCCTTTTGACGGGCTTAAATGAGTAAATTAGTGGAGACGAAGCAAAGGAAAGACGAGGGGGGAAAGTGTGAAGATAGTCGAAAAATTCAAACTTTCGCTTTGATTTTATCTTTATATTTTGACGTTATTGTGTTACTATGTTACGTGGAGTGCTAAGACAACTATATGTAAACTACCGAAATGGAAAAAAGAAGAGGAAAATAACTGCATACATTTATAGGCGTATTGCAAAAACAAACACGCACATTCATAAATGAGTGTAATTAGTGTACGAGTATGCATTTGCATTTGGTGCTTTATAATTTTGAAAATTTCGGTGCTAAACTTAAGTATTTTCTGTGTACTTTTAGGTACTTTTTTTTAATTTGTTTTTTTTTTTTATAAAACATTTATACTTAAATATATACATATAT
The DNA here is from genome assembly GCA_951828415.1 of Anomoia purmunda. Lineage (NCBI taxonomy): Eukaryota > Metazoa > Arthropoda > Insecta > Diptera > Tephritidae > Anomoia > Anomoia purmunda. The sequence continues at coordinate 23,429,279 of OX639996.1, read as the reverse complement.
ACACATATATTTATATACACATTTACATATAGTATATATATCTTATACTTGTAGCACAAAACCTGTGGTGCTTTTTGTAGTTTACAATCGCTTTATATATACTTGATATAAAGGCCTATACAAATACAAACATACAAACAACGAGACGATCATTCAAAAGTTTATGAAATCGTTTATTTTTGATTTATATTTATGCAACTAATAAGTTTTCCATATATACAGCAATTTGTTTATTTTGTATCTGATTTGACTCATCCACTGCATATTTTCTAATATTTGTACACATAAATATATATTTAAAAAATAATAATAATCATAAAATACATGAAAATACAAATATCCATAAGTGTTGTTGGATGTATTCATAATATAATCTTAAGCATACCTATGTATTTATGTATGTTAAAATTAATTGAATAAATAAATACTGAAAGCTGATAAGAAACCAAAAAAAAAATACAAAATACAAAATTCAAACTATAAACAATTTTGAGCTTAAGTCATTCTGCAGTGCCCTTTGGAGTTCTATTGGCGGAATAGCCGCCCTATAACTTTAGTAGAATAAAATATTTGCAGGTCTTAACGCGCATTGCATTTTAGGATTGCCACAGATTGCGCCATTTTTCAATAATTATTGCTGAAAATTCGTGGAAAACTGTAGAGTCCTTCCTTCTCCACAACTTTTGTAAGAATATGTGCGAGGGGTAGGAAATGACCTGGAACATGCTATAAGTAGAAATTTGCTATTTAAATGTAAGATGGCAGACTTTTTACTTATCAAATTTAAGCATAAGCCTGTGAATCTGTCTATATCTATCTTTTAACATGCTAATTGATCGTCTTCACATTAAGAACTCGTCGAACTGTTTTTTATATTTTGTTGTAATATATTTTATTGACATTCCACTGTTAATGTTATATTTGTCTTACCGCTACTATTCACCTATTTAATGCGCCTTGATGTATGCATGTAGTTAGTACCAAAAGTTTCTGACCTGAACTATAAAATTAAATGTAAATCTCAATCCACTATAATTATCTTTACATATAATCTTTCTTTTTTAATATACCCAAAAAAGAACTTTCGTCGTCAAAATGCCCCAAAACAGTTGACTTCACTTCACCATTTAATTTCATTCCCAGCCCTATCCACTTCATTTGGCAAGATTTCGGCATATAAAAATTTTATTTAAAATTCTCGTCACCGAGAAAATTACAATTTACCGCTTAATCTACATTTAGGCCTCCGTGCAACCCTGATTTACGCAATCTGATTGTAAAAATAACTGTCAAACTGCAGTAAAGCCCGAACAATCAACGGCGAGTTCACATAAGAGGTGGTAGAGTCCCATGAGCTGAATTCTTGTTCTACCTTCACTTTACGCGGCCAAAATTGTTTAAATCAAATCAAATCATTTATTAAGTCGAAAAATCGTCACATTATAAACTTAAGTATCGCATAATTCACAGAATATGGTACATAGACCTTAATTCTACAACATTTTTTCTTTTTGCTATCACAGATTTACGTTATTTATGTTATTTTATGAAAGATATTTCAGAGGAAAATACTACTATTTAAAAACCTCTGCTATAAATCTTACAAGCTAATTTGTGTTGCCAAAATTGTTTATTTTTTGTACATTTTCACTTTGTATTGTATTTACGTTCGAATAGCAAAATTCACGCTTCCTTTCTTTTTTTTTTTACCTTCCCCCTGTACGTTTATCACTGTCTTTTCTAGTTTCTCGGCCATTCACTCCACTTACAAGGAAAAATTACATGGAATTCTTGTGTTTGACTTTCAGTTTTATACGAATCGTAAGTTTGAAAGCGCCATGTGGGAAGTAATAGTTACTGTTGAGGATTAAATTCGATGGCAAATGATTAACTTTTGGTTTGGACATGATGTATTGCCCGGTTATGCAAAACTTAGACTTGTCTGAAACTTGGAATGATTCTCTATTACTCTGACAAATGGTTTTTCGACTAAAAAATCTATATTTATCCAAGTTTCTAAGTTTGAGGCAACTGCACCCAAACTTCGTGCATTTAGCCAGATAAGTAAACAATTGTCAAGTCAAGTGTAACCGCCCTATTCTGACGTCTATGACAAAGCTCAACGGATTACTATTGTCATAGCCCCTTAGCCTAAATAATTGACGCAGTTAGTTTCGTCGTTGTCACGTTATTTAGAACAGATAATAATTTGCCATAAGCGACGACGCTCTTCTTTCTTCTAAGAAAAATAATTGTACTCTCTGTCGCTTGTCAGAATACAAATATATCTAATTTGGCTACAGCTACAATTTTATCTATTTATCTTACGCTATAGTTCGATCGAACTTCTCCTATAAATTGTGGTGTGCGAATCTGGTGTTGAAGCACAAATTGAGAGACGTAAAATTTTACGCCGATTCCGAACGGAGGTGTGGCAATGCCTGCCGAGGGCCGATCACTATTAGAAAAGTATTTTTTGATGTTACTTGCCTGGTAAAAATTTGAAACCGGGATACACCGAATGATACGTTACCACATCGATACTTTTGGCATTTGATATTTTTGGGAATCGATTACTTGAACCCCGGTATTGTATCGAATTTCCTCGTAGGAAAGGGCACATATTTTTCAAAATTAAACTTTAAAGTTCGACAGGTAAGCTAAAGTGCAAACAGATAACGTTTCATAAGTGATTGCAACGGATCGTATCGATATTTTAGGTACCGAGGCGTTTTAATTTGATATTTATGGGTACCCGATATTTTTGGAGCGATAATTTGAATGATTACCATATCGATATTTTCGGCAACTTATCATTGCCCAACAAATAATTTATGATTTTATACATATTGAGAAAATAGTATAGCGGCAATTTTGTATTACATAATTTTGATTCATAAGTTATTGCGTGAGTAAAGTGTCCAATTCTTGATAGTGTGCTTTTAATTAATTTAAAATTATTTGGTTTATATTAATCGTTAGCCGAAATAAAATAATCGATTTTAATCGCGTTTTTATTAATGGTTCCATCACTGAGCACATGGAAAACTGAAAATATGCGCATCGGATATATACTTACATAAATTGCGGTATCTCCTACATACTTACATACATACGTGCTTGAGGAATTTCCGCTCATGCAGAATTCTCTAACTCAATCGTAGACGCATTTCGAGCTGCGCAGTGTGCCTTTGCAGCATTGAAAAATTCTTACTGGCAGAATCCATTTCCTTTTCACAAATATTCATAAAATAATATCTATGATAAATACACCGTTCACAACACCAATTGAATGATTTTTACACCTAAGCGCTTTTTACTTTGTTCACTATTAAATTTTATCACTTCATTTACTTTCACTTCATTGGAGAATACAACGCTAGGAGTACACAATTTAACCGGACGGATATTATTACGATGCTAAGGAAATTATCATGCAGCACATAAAATGGAATACGGATATAATTTCCAATGGTGCATTTACGATTTTTTCTTGCATCCAGTTTCCGATAAGGTGCGCCAGTAAGTATGCAACAAAATATCTTCTAGGCTTGGAGTGCTCACACACAGTGCCGGCTTTAGGGTGGGCGCTCGTGCATTGGGCGCTGCCCCCGTATGAATATGACAAATAGATGAAACAACGGGAGCATTTCGATAAGAAAACACTTTAAAAACATTGAATGATCAGGGTCTAAGTATAAAAGATTGCTAGGGGCTAGCGTAATGATTATGTTGTGAAAATGAAGTTGGCAAATAAGACGGACAAAAAAATACGGAGATGAATTCAAGTGGATGCCAAGTTATAATTTAGAATTATGCGATGTGGCAAAATCATCTGTAAATTTTTTTATTTTTTTTAAGTATATTTAATTTATTTTCTGTATGGCTTAATTTAAGTCACACAAAGTCAAAGCGGTTCGTTATCAGTTGTGGGAAATTCATGATGCTTTGATTTACTCGGCTGGTGTCACAAAACGAGCGCCATCACCCGTATTGCTTAGTTTTCATTAGGCCAAATTTTGACGACACAATATGACATGGAATGCCAATACGCTCAAATTCATTAATTTGGCATTGACGTTAAGTCGAAATATGCCCATATTTTTGCTATTTTCATTCAACTGACAATATTTCACGACAAAGTAGATTGAATGAAAACCAAGAAAAGCAAGTCAGTCACCTAAAATCAACTGAGTTTGCATCGGAACTTGCCACCCAGCCATATTTCAATCCACAAACGCGACTAAACAAGATACATTAGAAGTAGGCAGGGTATTAATGAACCAATAACTGATGGACACAATGCTATCCATGAACATTTGCAACATTTTTCTGCAGCATTTTTCTTTATCGTGGAATTCTCAGTCTAAAATTAACAGACATCTTCAGTCTCTCAAAAAAGATTAAGTTATTTGGCATCGCTGTGACAAAAGGAATGAAAAACACGGGTTTAATAGTTTTTCCTTGAAGATACGTACATATGTGTGATTTAATAAAAATATGGCACAAAATTCAAAATAAATTTATGGCGTATAATCTCGTATAAAAGGGCGACAATGAGTGACTCACTCGGGGCGCCTAATTGGTTATGGCCGGCGCTGCTTACGCAATCTTTTCATAAATTTCTGTAACACAAACTTTATGAAACGATGTTTAAGCAAAATTAACTGGAAGTTGGAAACTTAAAATATAGAAAGTAGTAGTAGCTGATAAATTTGTTTAAGAGTACTGTAACATTTATTGAAGAGTTTGAAGAATATACGGTACATATCTACATATTTTCACCATAATTTGTATAAAAATGTTGTTCTAAATTTAAATAAGATTATAATGAGTAAAGAAATAGTTAAGTAGTACAAATATTCTGAAAGAAGTAAAAATGATTATAGTAGTAAAAGCGGCACCACTGTGACAGTGTAACAAAGCGTGTTACAAATTTCCCAAAAGCGATAAAACCATAGAATTTTTTTTTTTTAATTTGGAGCCAAAACTGATTATTTACTAACTACCAAAAACTGTCTAACTTTATTACGAACCAATCATGATAATCTCGAAAACATCTATGTAAATGTTCGTTGTATTTTCATAAGCAACTATCTCGATAACTCGATAACTTTTTGACAAAAGAAAAAATAACAATTTGCCGTAACTACATAGTATAGAAAAAGAAATAAGAATAATAACAAGAAAAAATCGGGGTAGAGAAAAACTGAAATATTTATAAAAAGCGGCACTGGTGCTGTGCATAGAGCGAAGCTTTTATTTTGAAGCTATGGGGGGCTTTTCGGTTACCGGATTGTCTTAGAGGAAAAAAAGGTAAATAAATAGAGAAATGTCAACGAAAACCAGTTAGTAAAAAAGGAATGATGTTTGTGCAGCCATGTCTAATATTGAAAACATCTCTCGAAAGCAACTGGTTATCATTGCCGTGTGGACATGGTATAAGGACGATACTTCCGCCAAGGAAAATATTTTCGTGACTTTTAAATAATCGTTCCAGAAGCACCAATATAGAAAGCAGCTGAAAATTGTGCTTCGTATTTTGTTGTTATTTTTGAGGTGAAACTTCTTATGGGACTTCGTTAAAAGGTTAATGCAGCGGTGGACTATGTTTATTAACTTTTCCTACCAAAACGGCTGGAAGGATTTGGATAAGAAGAATAGTTTAATAACCTGGACCAACATATAAGATAGTTTCTAAAGAGTGTTGCCTCTTGGTTGGTCAGCGAAGCTTAGTTTCAAAAATATTTTTTATAGAGTTTTGTTAAATGGTAAAAAATTAAATGCCAATTAATTATGGAGTTTCTAAACTCAGAGTAAAATAAGTTTTAATTAACAATGCAATGAAACATGAGTTTAATAGGAACAGTTTTTGGATAGGGTTGACACCTTTGTAAAATGCTAAATATAAATTCATTAAGAAAATAAATTACATACTACAATGCTGGTATGAAGAAGTTTTTTAAATAACGTAGTCAGATGTTAAAAAATTATGTATGTACAAGTATGTATGCTTGAGCTAAAGGCAAGGTGCCCGTCTTACTGAATAACAACCTGTTTTTTTTTGTATGAAGTTTCCTTTCTTCCGCGCATAGGGACACCACTCACCAATTAGTTTAATTTTATATAGTTATATATCACTGACTTATCATACATATATTACGAGATCTAGATTTTGACACTTAAAAATAAATTTAAATAATTACATAATTTACTTACATATATATCTAACTTATAGTTAATGTTATGTTTAGCATACAGTGGTCTCCTCGTCTGTTAAACTTTCCGTATCGTCATGCTTAGATTTATCTTCTCGTATTGGTACATAATCTAAAGACTCATCAACGTTAACAAAATAAGTAGGAATATGACCACGCCCTTTCACCAGTGTAAATCCCCGATATGTACACATCACATTATATGATTTCAATATCTTTGCAGTATTCTCAGTGACTTGTATGGCACCAGCAACACCCGTCGAATCCATCCGCGATGCCATATTAACCGCATTCCCCCAGATATCGTAATGAGGTTTGCAAGAGCCCACAACTCCAGCCATGACAGGGCCGTTGGATATACCTTTTGGGGGAAAACAAAGCACAATTATATGTTTATGTATGTAAAGTGTGTTCTACAAAACAGATTCGCTTTTAAAAATTATAAAGTTGTTTTATTGTATACATTTTCCCTCCGCTTTCATTAGAGCCCACACATTTCCAATTGGGTTTGAAACCGGACTTTGTAAAGGCCAGCAAAGCTGTTGTATGCCTTTTTTGGTTTTGGGTTATTCTCTTCTTGAAGGATCCATTCATTTATATACGGTCCATAAAAATACGCAGACGTTAGCCAACATTTTTCATACAGTGTGATCATAAAATTTGCGTCAAGATTTTGTGTAAGGACAGTCAAAATACCGAATCCCATTTCAGATAACCATCCAGAAACATAAACCTTTGCACGGTGTTTAACAGACCGCTGAACAAATTCAGTGTCTTAACCAAACCAAGCTTTCTTCCAGTAGTTCCAAACAACGAAAGCTGATTAATCTGTACTTATCACTTTGCTTCAATCACGGGCCGTGGTCCTCCTTGCCCATGCTAATTGTTTTGAGTAAATGGGGTCCCGTTTTCTAATGTCAGATTCTTTTAATCTTCCTCTAATTATAGAAATGAAACTGCCTATAGGCTAAGAGTACGAGGTCTTTTTTAAACTGAATTTGTAATGGCTCGATCGTCGGTTTTGCATGCAGTTTTAGGCAAATCTCTGCCAGGCTTTCCATCAAAATTGCCTTCAACCTTAAATTGATGGTTCAATTTCCTAACAAAGTTCTACTTATTGCTTTTTGAAAGCCTACTCAGTTGTGGGCATTTTTGGGGCTTTGGGATGACCTACGAGAAACTCAGCTCCTCAGCTGCCTTTAAAAGTAACAACTTCGAATCACAACAAACACATATATGAAGTTCTCACTGCACTTAAAGTTATCAAACTTCTTGAGCTATTATATTCTACCTACTATGTTTGGCAAATCTGTTCTGTAGCACACATGTAAGTATAATTGAAATAATATTTATAATTACCAATACGCAAAGCACCTCTGTCCTCGTCATCATCTTCGCATTGTAAGTTTTCAACGTTGAAAGACTTCATTGTACGCATAAGTTCCAAAGCGAACTCCAACATTACAAAAACCACATCGTTATATTCCTCCGATTTTGAGTTCTTCTTATTGTGGCCTTCGTATTCCTGTAATCGTATGAATTGAATACCACCCTGTCTGCTAGTTGAGGGAAAATCGTCATACAGTTCAGGTTCCTCCTCAATGCTGCGCTGCCTGCTTGCTGCATTAAATTTTTTTTAAATTCTTAAATTCTATTCAGAATATTTACGCTAAATTTATTACAATAGTGGCTTCGCCTTCCATTGGGCAATAGCGAGAAGCTGCGGTAAGATGATTGAGTTTTTCGGTGCTCTGAGCGGTTTGGATCCAAACCACAAGCTGCCATGTATGTCCAACCGGCTACTTTGATTTTTTCTACTTTTCGTGCACCTCTATAATTACTCAACTGAAAAGAAAGGTGAAAAGTTGAAAATATTTAGAAATTTAGTATCCTTCCACAATTCCTTTAGAGCTAGAAAAAATACAGAACAGACACAACTATTTCTTTTATCTTTGGAATTACCAGTACCAATAGACCAGCGGCTGCTGAGAACGGTAGCGATAAGACCACGCCAAGCGTGGGCTTCGCTAAATTTTGAATGATCTACCGACTTCGTTTCGTGGTAAAATTAGTTTTACCAATTCTCCATTTCGACGTCGTAAGTTATCAATTACCCAATTTCAATGTTTAGATGAAAATAAGTAGTCTCTTCACAGTCATGCAGTTGTCTGGTAAACTGAATTAGAAAATTTGATGCAAATAGTTTCTTTCTAAATTTGAGGACTACCCTAATATACATAGTAACAAATAGAAACGCCAATATGATGATATGTGAAGAATCAACCATACGAGTGTGAATACGAATATGAATTGATGACTAAGGCGATGACAATGACGATAAAAATATCTGCAAAGATATTTATATTACTAATGCCATCGAAAACTATAACGGAAAAATAATGGCAGTGACAACAAAATCGATCACGATAAAACAGTAAGTATAATAGTGACAATTACTAATAAACCGTTAATAATGGCTGTGCCGATATTCGATGATAGCGATTAAGACATCGGTGCCAATTAGGTCTTCGGTATCGAATTTTTTGAATAATATACGACGAAAAATTTAGCCACAGCATGTCACAGATTACACATTGTACGAGTATATTTTAAATCTTACCGCTTACCACTTCATCAAAGTCACAAATTATCTCATTTAAAACTCGTATGCCAACACTTTCTGGGTCATAGTTTCGAATTGTTGCAAACATAACAGCAACATTGTCGTATTCTTCATAGTACAGTTCATTTGTCATTTGTCGCGACATGTAAATATCGGCTTTAAAGATATGAAAAATGAAATATGTTTTCAAAACCATTCTCAAGTTCTCCAATGCCCAAAACCCCACAAAACTCACCTACGTGTGAAGGCAAAATATTGTTGATAAGAATTGAGATGGTTTCATTTGTAAATTTGGCGTCATCCTGTTTTTTTAGCAATTGCCTTTTCCAGCTGAAAGTTGAGATGAATGTAGTTATTATTATTTATAGTTGTCTTTCTTAATTTGGACTTTTTTAAATTTTATATTTGGAAATAACATAAAAGCATTAACATTTTTATGTACATAGGTGTATTTCAGTTTGTTTTTAAGGAGAAGGCCAATTACTACCCATTACTTCGCTGGAATCTCTTAACGAAGGTGGTTTCACGATTTAGAGACTACTAATCCTTTAAGGAAATGGAAATGTTCCCGACTTATAAAAGCTTAGGGAGTTCATTAGTGCTGATTTCACCAATAATGTATACTACGGATGTTGGATACGTAACGCAAAAAAGGAATGGGAGTGTGAATAAGAATACGACTGGGAAAATCCCTGAAATCGAACAATAAATCTATATTATACTTGGCCTTGACCACGTTAGAAATGTTTTTAAAAATATGGAGATTAACTACCAGGTCTGGCAATGGGTATAACAACCGTTAGACTTGACGGGCCTTACATCCCTAAACGACATTCAACGGAAGTCAAGCAACGCCTTCATTACCTCACATCCTATAAATGCCGTCATTGGTTGGTTGGTTGGTTGTAGCGTTGCCTGGGTAAATCATAGAAACCAATTTTCGCTTAGAGCGCCATTTTGAAACGCTGAATCCATTCTGCAAGTAGAAACATTTTGCAAGTCGCTCCCCAGAAATAATCCTAGTGTCTGCTGACTACCACGAGCCAGAACTGCACACTCGAGTGTTGTGTGGGATGCCCATCTTGGCCACATGTTCGCCAATCGGCCAGTGTTCCGTTATCGTAGCTGTCAGTCAGAATATATCTTTCGTTGACCAATTTAGTTGGTCCATCGTTCTTGATATTTCACACGTGGGCCAAATTTCTTTCGAAACTTTGCAAGTTGACAATCTGTTCGACTCGTTTCTGCCATTCGTAAGAACTGTGAGTGCAAATTTCGCTTGATTACCCCTAGCGGATAGCTTATTGATTCGGCCGTGGAAATATCAAAACAATCTCTGGCACTGCTCAATTCGTCAGCCCTCTCGTTACCATAAATGTTCCTATGGCCGGGAACCCAGATAACCCTCCATTTTCATTTACTCGGCCGCCAAGCTCAATGCCCGCTTACCGTCCCTAAATATCTTAGAGTTTGTCATTGGTGATCCTTATGTATCTTATGCATCTCTATACAGCTGCTTGACTATCTGAAGAAATGTATGCTTATTGTGCTCCATCGCATTTTTTTGTCTGCACCCTACAGGCCTTCTCAGTGTCTAGAACCTCCGCTTGGAAGATGCTGGCAAAGCCAAGTAACCGAAACGAGAGAGAGAGAGACGTCTAGCTTCTCTGCAGTCCATTTTGGACCCGTCGGTGTAGATTGCCGTGGTGCCCTTCTCGGCCACTCACCCTCTATTCCAGTCCCGTCTTTAATGAAACTTTAGCTTACAGTTTTGCCTGACCTCCAGCATACCGACTCTCTGAGTCTACTTGAAGAGTTTACCGCAATTTTGCGAATGTGGAGTCATATGTGAACTTAATACAGAATCACATTAATAATGCATCGCATCGTGGGGCACGACCTAATAGCAGCTGTAGCACCTGCACAAGCCGCGTGTTGGATGCTACCTAACTTCTTGATGTTATATTACTTGTCCAGTGCCTGGCCACCTATCGCACCATATGTTAATATTGGTCTTTCAAGACCGTGTACATCCATTAGACAAGCTTTGCTTGTAGTCCCCAGTTTCTACTGAATATACGTTTGCATGTTATAATAGGCTATATAAGCCTTTTCCACTCGCTTCTCGATATTTGTTTTCCAGCTTAACTTGGTGCCTAGTATTTTGCGTCGGAGGACAATGTGAGAATCGTTCTGTTTAGAGATGGGAGTCCGATATTTAATCAGACGAAGAGATTGAGTTGCCTTGCGATACCCCCGTTATGTTGGTCCAATTAGATTCTAAATAAGGTTTTAGTTAAACTCCTAATTACTCATCTAGAATTGACCCCAACTTACTAAATATAAGCCCTATTTGTGAAGAGTCCCTGTAATGCCCTCAAAAACCCATACTTCGAAAATCCTCTCCCCTTCGAAACAACACGTTTCGCGGGCCTGCCGTTAGATGACCTTGGCTTAACAGATATTTACTAACATTTGTACTCACTTATAGTCAACTTTTGCAATAAACTCCGTTTGCCGATCCATTAAGTGGAATATACCCACTGTTATACACATCACAAATATATGGGAAATTTCTGGATAAAGTTGATCGTTAGTGCTGAGGCTCTGCCCATAGATGAAACCATACGAGTGGGTCACAACGATTGTATAAAATATGAGTGTACAAACTCCAACACTCAGCTTGAGCACGAACGGTACGCGTGTAAAGAGAAAGGTTACACAAATGCTTAGCATAAAGCTTTCTGTGACAGCCTAAAATGAAAGAATTCATAATATAAAATTCAATATTTTACATATCTGTTGTATTATTTAATTTTTCTAATACAAACCCAAGCATTGAAACAGTAATTTTGTTTTTTGGTAGTTTTCCATTTTTGCATATCGACAGCTTCACTTGTGCACTTATTACTATCTAACTGAAAGGAAATCATATATGTATGTATATGTATTAGACAAATAAATTACAACATGGAATTAATGGAAAACTATAGTTTTTGTATTGTTTCCCATACCAATTGCAGCAGAATACCAGAGGAGTGAAGAACAATAACCACCAAGTACATGCAACTGCGGCCAGTGATGTTACTTTGAATACCTTCAGAAAGTTTATAAAGCCACCTGCTGAATTTTCGCTTTGGTATCGATGATTCCGTTTTGCTAATAAACATTATCCACAGTTTTTTGTACCATACCAAGGTTAGTAATAGGAGCATTACAATATTGCTAACGACAAATAGCATCCAAAAAGTAATTTTTCTCCTAAAAAGTGAACGATTTGATATGATTGCTTCTGCATAATATGTATATATGTGCGTTGGGGTGGCCCAAAACTGGATGGGAGAGGGGGAAGTAAAGTTGCATTTTTTCGCTTTTTTGATCTACATATATCGCAAAAAAACCACTATTTTTTAAATAATAAAAAATAGGAAAGGTCAATCAAACACTCAAAGTTGCCCAGGGTTACTCGTCACTGGTATAGAATACTTGAGAACCAGCATTTTCATTCGGCCAATTCAGGAGACTATAAATAATAATACTCAATTGTTTATTCAGCCATTTTTTTAAATTTTTAATATTTCCCCCAAAGCCCAAGAAAATGCAAAACCGGAATAATGCAAAGTAGTTAGTACCAAAAAATTAAATATTGGAAATATTGATTACATAGTTATTGATTTCCAAGAATTCCAAACAAATTTCTGCGACAATTTTTTCCCCTCCATATAAGATATATGGGACATTTTGAGTGCTTTAAGCGACCTATGTGTATGTGTATATTTATTGATTTAAAAAATGGTATTGTTTTTTCTATATAGAACAATCCTAGTTGGTGAACGGATTTACTTTTTTTGAATCACCCGAAAGCACATACATACATATGTACTCCATATAAAAAAGGTGAGAATTCGATGTATACTTACGATGAATTGACCGCCTGCATCATGAGAGTACAGAGAAGCGTTATGTAGGAAATGAGAACACTGTATTTGAGCATAATATCAGGTTGTTTTAAGAACATCAACTCCCAGCTCCAGTCTTTGAAAAATAAAAATATCGAGGTGATATTACTTCGAAACATCTGCTCTTCAATTTCGTCTTGTGTTAAACGCCTCTCATGTGCGAAGAATAGTTTAGAGATTCTAGAAAATTTGTTAAAGTTAAAAGTCATGAATGGTGTAGTGCCAAGGGACTTTTTTTGTTATTATATGTTTCTAGACATGCCCCACCGTAATCTCTTCTGCGAAACAATAAGATTTCGGAATTTCGCCGATACGTGAATTCCAGATAATTTTTTTGCGAGCTTGCACTCAAATATTTGACATTGCCAGTGAATTCAAAACCACATTTAGAGGTCCAGGTACCTTGGGTTAGGTTAGGTTATGGCGGCAGCCGTCAGAGACACACTTAGGCCTGTAGTGATACCACGTGGAGATCGACAATTGCCAATTCCTCCTAAAACAATTTTGAATTTTGCAAGATTTTTAGAAGATCTGTGATTTCTACGCATCTAAGGTCTCCCAAGCTATCGAAGAATTGTCTGCCTAAAATTGAAAAAAAATCTTCGTCTGGATTGAGCGGGACACTGGCACAGAAGGTGAAAAATCGTTTCCTCCTCTTCATCGACAACTTTGACAGAAATCATGCAATTGTACGCCCAATCGATAGGAGTGCTTACCTATCAAACAGTGCCCTATTGTGATAGATTTAATCATGTACCTTTAGCAAGTGATCTCGTTCCGCCATCTGTCGAGTTCATCGACCATACAGAGTTCCCCTCTATGTCGCAATGGCCTGAAACCCATAACACTTCTGGGTGAAACGACTTAGCCATCATGTTGAGAGATGAACAGAATTTCATGGCTACCATGGAAGTTGTCGACTGTTTCTTGAGGTTTGAGATTTTATTGCCGCCTGGCTATCAGTGAAAATGTTGATATCAGTTTTTGATATTGCATCACACTTGACCACTTTCGTGGCCATGTCAAATGCCATCAGTTCAGGTTGAAAAACGCCACAGTAGTCTACATCCCCAGGAAGCTCCGAGAACTCCGTAAGTATTCTGCCCTAACCATAATCAGTGTTTGACCACTTGTTTAGAGTGTCCAGTCGAATTGTCGCACCGATTGCGACCTGTTTGGTATGTAGCTCTACCGGAAGTAAGTTCAGTAGAGCATACAGGGTCTTGGATGTTGTTGTTCTTTTCGCACCCGCTATGAGTATGGACGCAAGCCTTTGGACGTTGTCCATCTTTTGAAGTTTACCCCTTCCTCAAGGGCGTTACACCATACCACAATGCCGTAGCAGAAAATTTGCCTAACTACCGCGAGGTAGAGCCAGTTGCTATCGGAACTCCGCCTTAGTCGAGTGTGTAAAGTGCACGCGCTTTACTCGGAGGTCCCGAGTTGAAATCTTGATCGGGCACGTAAAACTTTAGGAACCTCAATTTGTAGTACAACATCAAGCCGCACCCGAAAAATTCTAGGAGAGATTCAGCCAAACATCGAGTATATGATGTAAGGCAAAATTACTATTATCCCGACTCTTTCGGTTTTAGAGGTGAGTGGGCGAGACCCAATGGGCACATAATCGAAACAATGAGCAATCTCAATTATATGTGGATTGTCCGTAGAGAAATTTCACTCGCGTAGTGTGGGTCAGGTGTAATAATTTTTTCAGACATTTACTCGAGAAATTCTGGATCAGTCTTACTCTTCCGGCTTTGAAGGTATTGAAGTAATACATCTTCAGTGGAAATGAGTCAACTACACGCAATAGCAGTGGCGGGAGAGCATCTCAATTTTTGAACTACTTTTCCATAACTCTACTGTAGTATAAAGTCTGTTATTCCTCTCTAAACGAACATTCTTCTAACTGTCTTTGAGCGGTTCTATTCGATGACTATTCCATAAATATTTCATAAATTCCCTTTGATCGACACATCTGCAGAACGAGATATTGCGATAGTCGCGCATACCTAGACATAATTCGTTAATAATTTTCATTGCACTTACTGTATCCTGCCAATGGGCATTTTGTCTACTTCCCGGCTCATTTCCAAAGTAGCTTGATTCCGTATTTGATTGTACTGACTTATGCTGCTCTGCATAAAATTTGTTGATACACAACTTCTGGGATTCTATCAACAAAACGATCATTATAAAGAGTACAAATGAAAACAAAAGTTGTAACTTGCCTCCGCCTGCTTCGCTTCCAAAGGTTTGCGAATCGATGATGCTGGGCGCCTCATCGTAATGTAAGACGACACCTGAAATTTTTTTTATCACACCTATATTTCTATGTACTACGATACTTGGTTGCATCATTAATTACTAACCCTTGAAGATGGCGGTTTTATTAGAAATGAACGTATATGATATTTGCGCAACACCTGATCGTCACGTGCCTTCGCTGTGCCCTCCTCGTACATGAATTCACCGTCCAATTGTTGCAATGTTTGTCCGCTTACGTGCACACGCCCTGCTTCGCCAGTCGACTCCAAACGATTGGCTATATCCACATCACTAGACCAAATATCGTATTGCCATTTGTTTGCACCAATGACGCCAGATAAAATATTCCCCGAATGTACACCGATGCGCATATCGATATCTAGCTTTCTTTTAGATCTGTAGATGGACACATGAAGCAGTGTCAATTAAGAAATCAATTGCAATTGTTTGGTGGTAGATTAAGTACCTCACAACCCTAATATCCTTGATCATACGTAAACCGAGGTAAACGCACGATCTGGCGTGATACTCATTGGGAACTGGCACACCGGCCACGCAGTAATAGCAGTCCCCCAAAAATTTAATGCGCAGCACATCATACTCCTGCACATAAGATTGATTGAAGTATTATCACCTTCTATGATTAAAGAAATCGAGCGTTTTACCTGCGATGCTGTATCGAATTTTACAAATAAGTCATGTAGGGTCTCTACCAAAGTTTTCACATCCAGTGTCGTTGTCAAATAAGTATAGTTGACAACATCAGCATATAAGATGGATACATCATTGTGTGGTTCGATAAAGAGCTTTCTGCAAATAAAATAAAAAGGTTGATATAATAATATACACACACTTTCTTTGCATACAAACACTTTGTAATTAAAAACCGCCTTCCAATGAAAGAGCCTACAAAATCGCTCTGGGATAAAGAAGCACATGACATGGTGACCGATTTCAGTGCCATTTTTCGTTCAGTTTACGTTTATTTACATATTTCATATTTCAACACACTGATTTTTCTCGAAGTTTGTTTATTTTTTCTTTATTGGGGCCGCTCGATATGTGATCAAAATATTTTTTCCTAATAGAGGGCGTTGGTTGTTGGTTGATTTCAGTGGATTGTAACACTGGTGACAAGCAATCAGTAATTAGCCATTTTGAGTCCATAAAACTTGGGCAACCTGAAGGCATCTGGCGGCTTTAATGAATTTCAGTATGTCATATAGAGAGAGGCGGCTACACTCTGAAATGTTCTGCAGAAATGGTTTACCGAGTGTCTTTAGCCTCATCCTAGCGAGAGCTGGGCACTCACACAGTTGGTGTTCGACTATCTAATGAGCCAATTTTTGCGGCATGCACTCCGAAGGGTCAGCGCGCGGCGCAGAGTGCCGTGAGTTTGTAAGTATTTTCTTTGCCCATCCTTAAATAGTCTTGGTTTTAGGCGGATCATAGGACACCCAAATATGCCGGCTAATCCTATACGATCCTGTATGGTTCCGCCTTCATTCAACTTTTTAGTAAAATTCGGCAAATCTGCTTTTGAACCCTTTAAGCACCGCGTGGGGCATGCTCAATACCAAGACGAATCCATACAAGGTGGTGTTATAAATACAACTACAAAAATCCTATGTTTTGTTTTTGCTTTTACGGCTTTTGAAAGCTCATATGCAAAAGCAAAAACAAAATACATGTAGGTGCAAGAATGATAGAATACAAGATTGCGCCTTCCCGCGGTGAAATGACAGATCTCGCCTTTAGTAAACAAGAATACGGGAGAGAGAAAATTGAACAACTTCCAATATTTCATTGAAAAACGTGTTCTAATTGTTCTAAAGTGTAAAATATGAATTTATAGGCAGACATTTAATAAATAAATTCGCAAAATACTAAAAAAAGTGTCTCTTTTTCTTAATTTGTGAAAAAAGCTTTGTCTAGTTGAAGTTGAGAATTGTCAAACCCGGCAAAACCAAAGTAGCGGTACTTCTAAAGGCGTCACCTTCAGTATTCAGTACACCGTGACCGTGATGTAGGTGAATAAAAAAAAATCAAATCAGCTGCTCTTATGTCATCACCTTCTATAAATTCGCCTTGCTCAATACAGTAATAATTATTGAAAAAAATTAAAATTAAAATTGTTTTCTCAATTTGTTTAGATTTTTTTGCTTTCTTGGTGAGCTGTGCTATTTCTACCAAAAGATTTATATCTCAATCTTCATATTTATATGGTATGAGGACGAAAACTTCATTACATACATATATAAAAAATGAGCACACCGAAAAGTTTTGAATCCTTTGCGATTTTGAACGCTAAACTTTTCGCGTTTAACGATTTTTTCTAACCATTAACTATTCATTGTTATTTTGTCAGATACATACATACAAATGTCAAACGAAACAAATTTTTTCCTTAACGGGAAAATAAAAGACAAATTTGGTTTTTTATTCGTTCGACAGTTGTGGACTTTTCTAAATTTCAAGTTTTGTAATCGATATATCAGACACCAAAAGTAATATGCCATCAACTCAAATGAATTTTTTAGCATTTCGAAATGCAGCTCCCGTAGGATTTTTTCTAGGCAAAACAAAACAGGGGTGTCTTCTGTCCCTTAGACCGAGTGAATTAAGTACTGGTGTTTTCAAATCCGAGCTTTTTGCTTATTTTAGAACTACAGAACAACCTAGGGCGATATGATTTGTTCTTCATAAATTGAAGGAGGATGGGTTTCTGCGTTTTATTCTTGTGCCCTCCTTCAAAAGTTGTTGCAGCTGGTTTTAAAACTACAATATTTTTAATTTTTAATTATTAATTTTTTAATTATTTACATTCCGTTTTTACTCAAAATCAACGAGTTCAAACTGAGGTAAAGGCTAATCGATTTTTTTCCCATAAACTTCACTTTAATAACATGCAAATCTACTCGGAATTAATATTAGAGAAAAATGTGGAACTGATATTCATTCGGTTGTGAATTTGCCTGATAGTTCATTGAATTAAGATTCTCTAAAGCTAAAGATTTTCTAAATAGACTTTTGTAAGAGGGGTGATTCAATCATTGTAATATTAATATTGAATAATTAAGAAGCGTTATGTTTTCTAATTTATACTATGCCCAACGTTGGCGATGCAATGTTACTGTTCTGTGCTAAACAGACCTTCCCTTCCTTCCTTAATTGACGCTATAAGCGCTTAAGCGATTTTGGCCGAACTTCTCCTACAATTTGTAGTATGCGTCTTGATGTTGTAACACAAATTGAGGGACTCCGAACGACGAATATTGTTTTTTATTTGTGAAAAGTTTTTTTCATGGCAGAAATACACTTGGAGGTTTGCCATCGCCTGCCAAGGGGTGACCGCTATTAGAAAAAACTTTTTCTATAATGTTTGAGGTTACTTGCCTCGGCCAGGATTTGAACCCGGGACCAACCGAATGAAGTACGCGCACGCTACACATTCGGCTATAGCGGCCACTAACAGACCAATTCATCATATTCATTGTACAGTGCAATATATCGATTCATGACAACGATAGTTTCATAAATATCGAGTATCGGGTTTAAGCTTTTAATAAATATTTTATACTCACTCTGTATCCAACTGTCGCCATAGCGGAGTCCTGTGAGGGCTGTGAAATAGAAAGAAAAGAGAAAGTGTCATTAATTATGAATTCCCAAACTGGAATCCAACTCTGACCTGTTTTTATATATCCTTCGACATACATACACATCTTTGCATTCAAGTACATACCCCGCCTCGTCCATAGTCGATAGCAGATGCTGTTTATTTTTCTTCATATGTTCGATACGCATCTTGACATCCTCTTCAATTTTATTAGCTATTTGCGCTGGTATAATACTCAAAAGCAAACTTTTCTGAAATATTCCAAATAACATTTAAGCACTTACATACCTACAGCTAATTTTAATAATATTAAAATAAAATAAATACCTCCTGATCCCTAGCAGCACGTAGCACTAAAGTCTCTTCCACATATTGTCGCTTGTCGAGAAATGTTGTCCGAATAGCCACTTCTCGAGTCCAACGGAAGAATAGACCCAACAAACTGACACATACCATAAATATGCCTTCGGATATGATCTTGGGCAGATCAACATCCCTTGAGCCATCCATACGTCGACGATATGTCACGAATGAGAAAAGTATGAGATAACATATGGCTACGGCTATGCCTAAAATTAATGCGTGTACATCTTCGGCGATTGGCATGAATATATAAATTGCGTATATGATAAAACTGTAGTACGTCGGTACGGTAATGTTGTAGTCCTTGACGGCGCGATAGAGGGGCATGGATATATCTAAAGATATGAAAAACATTATTATTAGAATTTAAATAAACACAACACTTTCTTGCCCATTATCACAAGCGCGGAAACGGCTAACCAAATTGTGGTGAATGTCAACCATTCGTAACGTTTTTTGGCCGCCACACGAAAATTAAAGAACAACACAATAAGAATAAGTATAGTGCAACCCATATAAATTGAGATATCTATGTAAATATCGCGGCTGTTCTAAAAAAACAAAAAAAAAAACAATTTTACTTTATTTATCTCTATGAAAATTGGGTCAATAGTTAACGTACGGTCTGAGCAAAGGATATTATAAGTAACAGGGAATGCACTGTCGCTATAAGTATTAGGATGAATATAAAAATGCCAAGATGACTGGAGCGTAGTCGCTCCATGTAGGACGCATAGTATTGCTCTAATTCCAGGTTGCGACATTTTCTCTGAAATTAAAATAACAAACAAAAATAATGAAAAATTTATGATATTCAAAATATTGTAACTACATATATATTTCTGCGAATTTGTCAAAACGACTTATCTGGATTTATTATCTTTTTGAAATATTTCAACGATTAGCTTCTTTGTGGTAGTAAAAATTAATAAAAGAGGTCGTAATAATTAGTAGTAGCATTAATAAAAATCATGGTAGAAATTATTAGTACAATTAGTAAATATGGTGGTAGTAATTAGTAGTAGTATTAGAAAAAATAATGTAAGAAATTAATAAAAATAGTGGTAGAAATTCGTAAAAGCAGTAAAAGAAATTATTTAAAATAGTGGTAGAAATTTGTAAAATCAGTAAAAGAAATTATTTAAAATAGTGGTAGAAATTAGTATTGGGATTAATAAAAATAGTGGTAGAAATAAGTAAAAAACAGTAGTAGAAATTAGTAGTACCATTAATCAAAATAGTGGAAGAAATTAGTAAAAAAGTGGGGTAGAAATTAGTAAAAATAGTGGTAGAAATTAGTAAAAGCAGTAAAAATAGGGGAAGAAATTAGTATTAGCATTAATAAAAATAGTGGTAGAAATTAATAAAAAGTAGAAAATAGTAGTTGAAATTAGAATTAGCATTATTAAAAATAGTGGTAGAAATAAGTAAAAAACAGTAGTAGACATTAGTAGTACCATTAATCAAAATAGTGGAAGAAATTAGTAAAAACGTGGGGTAGAAACTAGTAAAAATAGTGGTAGAAATTAGTAAAAGCAGTAAAAATAGGGGAAGAAATTAGTATTAGCATTAATAAAAATACTGGTAGAAATTAATAAAAAGTAGAAAATAGTAGTTGAAATTAGAATTAGCATTATTAAAAATAGTGGTAGAAATTAGTTAAATAGTAGAAGAAATTAGTAAAAATAGTGGTAGAACTGAGTAAAAGAAGTGGAAGAAATTAGTATAGCGATTCTGACGCGCCTTTCGTTACGTGATATAAAAAATCACTGCCGCTAAAGAAGTTTTACTACAAAAATTTTTTAGTCAACTGAAAGGTTTTTTTTTCAAATTACCACAGATATTTATGTATTTAGTAAAATATTAAATTTACCTTCAAGTAGCCCAACTCCCATTTTTTTTGGTTAACCAATATTGCATGATGGCTCTCATCATAATCCTCACTCGAGTTGTTTGAGGATTCTAAGAACGAATTCATATTCTCAATCTTATGTGGTTCGTTTTATACGGTTGCACTGTAATGAAAAAAAGAGAATAAAATGCCGGTAGATTTGAGTGCTGGAGAAAATAATAAGGATAATAACTTATTTTCTTTTTTTGATACCGCAACTCTACTTTTTTTTAAATTGTAATTGTATACTTGAAAGTTAATATATAGCTATTATTATTAAAAAAAAAAACACTCGTAGTACAATAGGCTGCGATTTCCTGAAAAAGTATGCTTAGAAGAATATATGTACACCTGTTTCCTTGTGGAAAACATAATAGTTTTTTTTTGTTTTGCTTTAGCATATCAATTGCAATTCTTTTTCAAATTAAAGTAATCTATTGTTTTAGTTGAAAGAAAACAATAAAAAAATAGGGAAATGTGGGAAAAATTATTACGAAATTGCGAGTATCATAAGAAGAAGAAGACCTATACATAATAACCTGGTGTACCACAATGATCAGAACGATGTCCAGACTCGATATAACCAAGCCTGTCTGTCTGTTTGAACGCAAACTAATCCCTCAATTTTAAAGATATCTGACTGAAATTTGGTAAAAAGATGTATTTTTTGTAATGTTAAATGGGCACACAAAAAAAAAAATTTGGAACAATAGAGTTGATCTTACTATTTCGGGGGTTTAGGGTCGCTGAAAACGAATATGACCATAAGAAATCATATTAATTGTCCATTTCCCCGATACCTCCCCCCTTTCTCATGGCAAGTTGATATGCTGTATGGTTTTTGGGCCACTAAGATGAAAACCGACCACAACAAAATAATTAGACCCCTTCCTCACGCCCCAGAACCAACTTAATATACCCTGAAACGGGTCGAATTCTAATTTTTCGAACAAAATTATCACAGTATTGACAATTTTTTCTTGCCTTATTTAATTTTAATTTTTAATTTTGTAAATGTAGTTAATTATGTAACCATGAAGGTCAAAGTTTTAAACTTTCCACAAAATTTATACAAATTCGATAAATTTAACCCGCATTTTTAGAAAACTTTCGAGCAAGCGGTTTTCTTGCAAATTTTTAATTTATACAAAACGCAAGTTTCAAGTCGAAAAAATTCTTGTTGAAATTTAATAATTTTTTTTAGCCATTATCTACCTTGAAAGGCCCTCTAAAAACCGTGCATTCTGAATGTACTATATAAAAGAGGAGTATAGCGGACTAGTTTACTTCCTTTTGTCGACTGGGTAACTAATATAAAGTGTACATATGTATGTATGTATGTATGCACATATGTATATAGTATATATATTAATATATAGAATTACTTATTAATACATTTATTATTATCGATATTTGTTTATGGTAATGCTTAAATGACGTGAACGGGTCGGTAGTGACTTTGACATTTTGGAAATTAATTTTTTTTTTCTAATTTAGCTTTAAATTTGTTTATCACTCCTAAAACGAAAGTTGGCATTCCTTATTTCAACGGTTTTTAATAACTTTAGTTTGTATACAAGTTAGTAGAAATTTAATTTACAGTAGTTATTGCATATAAGAAAACCGGAAATTTCAGGGGTAATCTTTCTAATATGCATATCCTTCTTTTATGAAAACTGCTGATAGTAGAAGAATTCTTTCTGAATACATAACTATGTATGTATATACATAGTATTTACATTAGAGCTCTTGCTAATCGACTAGTCGACTAATCGATTAATCGATTGACAAAATTTGTTTTAAAAAATAGTCGACATCAGCTAATCGACTAACCGTTTCCTTTCGACTTTTTCGACTAATCGTTAGAAAACAATTCGTCGACAACCCGTTCGTTTTCGATTTTTTGACTAGTTGCTTTCTTTCAAAACATATTTGTGTTTTATATGCGATTGAATGTTAGTGCTTATTGACAAAGCTCGTTTCCTAGTAAATATAATGCAGTTTTTATGAATGCGAAAATGAACGGTTAATCGAATAGTTGCTATTCGACTATCAACCATTAAAAAAGTTGGTAGTCGATTAGTATACACTACCATTATATCTCTACCCATTGCCAACTGCAATGCCATATTGCTATCTTTATTGCAACTAATAAAATAGCATTTCAAAACGTTTTACTTACTTACTAAACTATCGAAACTGTAAGTGACTGCTAAGAAGTCTTGAACAAAATGATAACTCAATGAATATTTTTTGAATGGTTTTGTATTTTATTTATGATTAGCCGCTACACTTAGAAGAAAATCACAACAAAAAAAAAAAAACGTTGAGGCCGTTGAGAAAATAAAGTTGTATTCAAAAGAAAATTATTCTAAACTACTTCTACGAAAAATTGTTTTAAACGCAAGCAAAACTTTCGATACTTTTAGCTGTGAAGACATTCAATATAAACTAAGTTAAATAAATTGTATTTTTTGAAGAAAACTTCTTTAGCGGCAGTGATTTTTACATCGCGTCACCTAAGTCGCATCAGAATCGCGTCACAAAGTCACGACATGATACTTGTGTGTGAAAAAAAAACAAACATACATACTGACGCTACCACCAATTACTACTACTATTTTTTACTAATTTTACTACTATTTTTTACTAATTAGCAGTAGTTACTACTACTATTTTTTCAATTTCTACTACTCCTTTTACTATTCTCTACTACTATTTCCTCTCAAATTAAAAAAAAAAACTGAAAAGGATGTCTTATAAAACTGTATCCCATATTTAACTCTATATCTTTTTGCGCACTTAGATAGTCGCGTTTGTTGTTTTAACTACAGGTCAATCACCTTCTGGGAATCCTAAACTATAAATAATAAAAGTCAACAATGCAGGAACTGGAAATAGGAAAGTAAAGAATAATATGTTTGGTCAAAATCGAATTTTAAATTAATTTCTTTTAAATCAACAGTACTTGTTGTATGCAATAAAACCAGTTAATATAATATTTTGCAGTTTGGAAAATTAAACGACTTTTATTTATATAAATAATAACAAAAATAAATTGGTATGATTTTAAAGTTCCGCGACCATTTTCCAAAATTTGGATTTTTACATTTTTTCTCCCTACCTAGTTTCTTCGTACCAAATTTCAACGATTTAATAAAATATGGAATATTTTAGGTGTTTTATTAATGAAATGCAAAATGTGTTCCAAATTTGGGAAAGTTTCAGATTATATACGAATTAAATATATACCTATTATACCCATTTCTCAAAATTATATATATATTTATAAAATCTGAACAAATTACCTTTTATAGTTGGTGAAATATTTTTTTATTAATTAACGACATAAGAGAGGTGGTCGTAGTTCTGTAATTTTCGAAATTGGTCTCATTGAGTTGAAATAAATAATTTGTACGGATTTGTTAAAATTTATTCGGCTAGTTTTGGAGATATAGCTATTTGCT
Organism: Anomoia purmunda; assembly: GCA_951828415.1. Lineage (NCBI taxonomy): Eukaryota > Metazoa > Arthropoda > Insecta > Diptera > Tephritidae > Anomoia > Anomoia purmunda. Next base: position 23,404,868 of record OX639996.1, on the reverse strand, counting down.
CTAAAGGTAAACGTCCATGCCGCTTTTCCGAAAAAAATAACAGTGGATCGATAACAGAGTCTTTTTGGAACTCAAAATCCGTTATATTTTGTTTAAAAGTCCTGGCAGAACATTTCAAATTACATTCGCGTTTTTCTGAATGAATTGTTTGTGCGATTATGTGGACGTAAATACTATGAGTGGATGTCAGATTATACAGTCGAGTGTAATTGTGAGTGGTTCGGTCTTAAAAGGTTTTTAATTATGCCAAATCCCGCTATCGTTCTTTTTAAGTACAAAATTTTCTTAAAACTATTTCCTTATCAAATATAATTTTCTGCTAAAAATATGACTTCTTAATTTATTTATTTAATTGACAATAAACACCCATTATTATGTTCAGTTATATACATACATACATATGTACATACTTATGTATGTGTATCTATGTAAATTTAAAGGTGATAGCGCAATAAATTCCTGTCTGGCTCGCCCACATTGATTATGTTGACATTTTTAATTAAGAAAAAACGTAATTTTTTAGAGTTAGATGTAACGGTTCATATTAAGCAAAAAATAATGTATGTATATTAGAGTGGTCCTAAAATGGCGGGAGAAAATTTGTTACATCAGGTTTCCTAAAGTTGCAAACAAATTTTAGTCCCGATTGAAGGCAGCTAAGGCTTGTCGCACAGGGAGTAAAGTTCAAATTCCCCTATGGAGACTAAAAAAACAAAAACTAAACTTCTTTTTTTTCGAAGATATCTCATTTTAATTGTAATTTTGCGAGTCATATATTAGCTATAAATATTTATGCATATACATTCATATGTCGTTTGGAAAGTACAGTACAACTTATTTTAAAAATTCTGTACTTTGCTACTTTTCCTCGTACTTATTTGTACTGAATTTAAAATATTGTCGGATATATTTCAATACGATATATCGACTTACATAAATAGGTATAGAGTGTTTTTCTACTGAGTTTTGGGTTAAATATATTTGTCGCATAGATTTAGCTTGCAAAGATTTGTCGCATTCAGATTTTATGGAAGCAACATCTCGCTTGGCCGCTGATTTATTTTTCTTTCTTATTTTAGAGCACCCTTGCCACTTTCTGTGTAAAAAGTTTCGTGGTCTAATTGAAATCCCTTTTACATTTGTTTTACATGCATTCAAAATGATTCACATAAATATTTATGACCCTGCATACGAATTACTCGTACAGTTCCTTGTTCAAAGAAATTTCATTCACGACTAATGCCTAATAGGCCATACGATTGCAAGTAATCTTTTTTTTTAATATAAATGAAATATGAAAAAAATTTAATGATCATAACGATCACATAAATTTTGAAAAAAAATTAGATACTAAATCCTCTATTTGACCTAGATTTGCTACAATAGAAAAGCTCACCGTGGCAAATTAATACCACTACAAAATTTGATTGGTGTTGATGTACGATTTTCAGCCAAGAATGACAATGGTGATAAATTTTATTGCACCAAGATTTCCTAATATACATATATTTTAGATTTGAAATATTTTCTTGAGCTCAAATCATTTATGTAAAATGTAGCGTGCAATATCCATATGCAGGTGAAAATTAATGGAAACGCGACATTTGAAAAGTTTTCTTTTGTTTATTAAGTTTTTAATAATGTTTCATAAAAAACATAATATAAACAAAAGGTCCATTGTATAATTTTCGGAAAATTCTATGTATGCAATTAACCGATTAAAGTTTCATGTGATTAAAAATTTGGGTTGATTTTAAACGCGCTTAGTAAGTGTCCAACTTATTTCGAATGAAATTGCATCAACAAACAAAATATCGTTAAAAATCAATTTATTAATTGGAACCATAATGAACTGTAATTTGATAAATGTAAAATAAAAAAAATCGAATAAGAGTGGTATTCACACCACAGAGTATCAACATTCAATATAGAATCATATCCAAAATCATTTGCAATTAAAAAAAAAGGTAATTAAAGAAACAACTGATGGATTGGGAGAACATAACGTAAATTGGAGAAGAATACAAAAATGTGTTAATTTTTAAATTTATTCAACCAATTTCTTATTTTTTATTTTAATTTAACGTTTTGAATTTCCGATTGCATCAAATTTTTGGGACTTAAATATAGGCTCAGTCCTCTAATTTCTACGTTAAACCTGTATTTGATTTACCCAAATGCGACATATTTTTTTTTATAAATATCAAGCCAGTCTACTTTTGAAAATCCTAAAAGTTTTTCAAATACAAATATCAAAAAGCAAGACATTTAGGAGGGCACAAAAGGAGTACTATTCTTCCACAATTAGGACTGTTATTATTATCGTTGTAGTTATCATTATCATTGCCATTATCATTAACAGTATCACTATCATTATCATTATCGTTATAATTACCATTACCATTATCATTATCATTATCAATATTATTAATATTATCATTACCATTATAATTGTTTCTGTACGGGTAGATTTTAAGTTCAAAAATTTTATTTTTTTGTTTTAATATACTGAAACAAAGATTAATTTTTTACGGGACCACATAAGAGCTGTCTTAAAAGCAACGCGGTTCACAAACAAAGAAGCAATGACGAGTTCTTTGTGTTTGAAGTCAGTTAGAAATGGAATTATCTCATACTAGTCATTGCTCTAATTTCGCTAGAAGTGAAACAGTTAGGTGCTGGTAAATTTTCGCACAGGGTAGCTATGTATACAAAAACTTTCATTCCTTATCAGTTTAATTGCAAGCGTGCGTCAACTATTGTTAGCCAAATGTCAATCGCCAATACGACAATAATTTATATTATAATTATATTACCAATTTGAGGATTCCATATGAGGTGTTAGATACCTCCGTCCAAGGAAAAAACACAATAATATATTAAATTTTTTTTCGCGTAAGCTTATGATTTTTATTGACGTGCACACACCACTTCAGTATACCCTTTATCGCGTCCAATGATTTCATAAAACCATTAACATATCAGTAATTGCTCGTATTTTTTAATTAAAATTAATACACATCACTAACGTCTGCATATACTATATATTATATATATATATATGTATCAAATGCAAATTAATCATTTTGTATTGAACGTAATTACTTAAACTTCGGGCATTTAATCCCATATGAAATATAGGAAGCTATATTCAAACATACCAGCTAGAGAACGATCCTCAATCTCAATCACTCAAAAAGTTGTATCACAAATTACACAAAGCTCTGATAAGCTGCTCGAACTCTCGAGATATCTTTCTCCACCAGACCAAAACAAAAAAACAACTGAAAATGACACTAAACACAACACCGTTGTACTTGCATATAAGACTCTAGCGATACGATTTATTTGCAAATCCGATAGATTATTTACGCACCGTAACGATCTAAGTTTGATGATATACTGAAGTAACCCTTTGGTTTCGGACCGTGTGCTCTATCACCTGTCTGTTGTTATCAGTTGTAGGTGAGAAGTTCTTTTGATTTGATTTAATGGAGCACGAATAACACGTGAAGAGTATTTATTTGCTTAACGAGGTGTATTTCATATAAATATTAAAAAAATTAAGTCGATAAAACGCTGATAAATTTACCGTAAGGTAGTATATCACTATACACATACATATATATAATGGGTACTCATACTAATAACTAGCATATTTTATGGGGTTAACATTCGAGTGCCATCAACTTTCGATTACGTTACTAAAATGTATTTAATGCGAATGTCTTACTTTAATGGTTATTTACTGCAATTAAATTTACATCTCGTTTCAAAATATTAAAATTTTTTTTTTTTTATTATTGCTTTTTATAACGTAAACCTCCGAACTGATTGCTCCTGAAATCTACTCTCTTATACTACGCTACATAAATACTCATGAGCAGCTTTTTTCAGCAGTTGAGTTCAAACCGTAGTGCCTCCCTCTGGTGCTATTGCAATGAAAACCAGGGTGCTTGGATGTAAATACTGAGCAACTTATTATCCTTTGTCTTACATGTTTTTAGTATTAAGTTTGGTATTTTTTTTTGTTGGCCGTTAAGCCATTGACGAAATATTTGGGCAGTTTTTTTTTCTAACGCTCTCAGCTCGGTCATTCTATGATCTTAAGCTTAGTCTACGAAATAATCTCTTACAAATTACCACATGGCAGAAGCTATTTGTATGCCAAGAAGAATCTGAAGGTACATACATAGTGAAAGAAACCCTTATCCTATCCCTATCCGGTGAAAACACATATCGATTGGCATATCGGCATATAAGGCTGATCTGCTGGTTTATGAGGAAATATTCAGAAACAACTGAAAGAGCAACCAATTCCCATCTTAGAACAGGGACATTGAAACACCTTCTAAGCACATGCCCCATGGTAATAAGAACGAGGTAAAAGTACTTAGGTACCTTGAAATGCAGCAAGTTAGAGGATGTAACGGCACACTGGATTCTCGATCAGGCATCGCAAGGCAACATTGCCGGTCATCTAATTCCCAAACACCCTAAAGTTCTGATTGTCTTTTGGTTATTGCTTAATTGATGTTACACAGCGGGTAAATAAGTTCAGTAAAGGCTTGCCCTAAATGATACTCCTCCATCAATCATTCCTTGGTGGGATATGAGTGAAGAAAGATCTGTTGTGTCGAAACAAGAAGACATACACCTACGACCAATTCCTGCCTAAACGAAATTAAAAGCAAGCAACGTTCAATACAAACTTCGTCTGAGTTCTTCACATACCAAAATAATCATCTGGGTGATTTGAGTGGAGCACGGAGACAAAATGGACTATTTGTTTCACCGGTACTCCTTATTCTGATCGTGAATCCACTACATTTAGTAAACCGCTAACTTCCTTTATTCCTGAGAATTCCAACACATAAGGCGTTCCATTTATTGTAGCCAATTTTAAATCTAGTTTAATCTGAGTTTAAACAGCCCACCTGGCAGGGTTAAACTGAGTTTAACTAATCAGCTATTCGGCTTTGGTAGCAAAAAAAGCAATCAAGAGCATTCAAAAAGGTCATCTCATTGTAGGAAAATTAGTACTTATCACTGACATTTTATTTTTTTTTGTGCAGCGTTCTGTTTTTAAAGTATAAACTGAGTTTAAATTAAACCGAGTTTAATTAATCTGATTCTAAAGTAGCACTGAAAAATGGGCCTTATTACTATATCCGCTCTTGGTAAGGCGGACTTCGGTTAAAATACTAAATAGATTGTTCAGAAGCTTAACTGAGACAATATGTCCAACGTGTCCATTCCAGGTGCCTAAAAATATTTTTGATGGCAACGATCCATAGATCTCTGCGAAGTGGCTCCCCCTCCAACAGTAGAAGTTTTGTTAGGAATCATGCTGTAGATGATCGTAACCAGCGGAATACATAAGTACTAGGAAACTGCTTGAGGTCTGAGACGGGTCATAGTTTTTTTCTGTCTACGGAGACAGAATGCCGAATATGTTTTCAAAATGATGACATCGGAGCATATCTTTTCTACTTTCCCGGATATAGACAGAGAGAGATTGTAAAGCTTCAACTCGTGCATGGCCGATACCTACATACATATGTACATAACATGTTGGGAATTCGCCTACCAAGGAACTTCTAATGTTCATTAGGGAAGCTGAAGCCAACGCTGGGAATCAAGGGGCAGTGACACAAGATATGTACGTCGTAGGTCGCAGTGGCCCTTAGTTCCTGTTTTACCCTACTAGTTGTATATCTATCTATCAACAGTACGTTCAAATTGCCACCATTTAACTTATTATATAGAGAACTGGTTCAGGCCGTTCAAATTACAGCTTTCGTGTTTAAGTTAACAGAATGACCCATATGAAATGAACAAATTAATTCAACAGTAGCGAGAAAATATGAAATATGAATATTTTAAAAAGTTCCTCCTGTACTAGCTGACTTTTATTTACATATTTGGGGATGATGCGTCAAAAATTATGCAGCCGACTGCTTACACTGATATGCTGAACTAGTTTTCAAACGTGTTAAATGGTTAAACTGATTAGATTTCCAACAACAATTTTCTTCTAAATTAACAAATATGGGCACAGATCTCAAAGTCTCCACATAGAAAGGACCTCTTGCTCTGAGTTGAGCCAACTCAATGAAACGATAATGGGCCGTTTACATAGAACTTTCCTCGCTTTGCTTGACAGTTCGAAATTTAAAAACAAAGCGTGAGGCGTAGAACGTCAGCTACATAGAACGCTTTGACAGTTTCTGCGTTAGTAGTTTGTTATGAGTAGCGATTTGTGTTTGTTCAGAGTGTTTTGTTTAAAGATAGAATAAAAAAATGAATTTTACTGATATGATGGAAGTAGTAGTAGTTATGCTACTAATATTTGAAATTCGCGAGTGTCTGTAGTGTGTATACGCACCCCAAAATAAAAATAAAATGGAAATGGTAACAGCTGATTGCCAAAGCGTACAAAAGTTGAGAGTTGCCCATCATTTTGCTTCGCTTTGCTTTGCTCTGCTTTTCTCGCCTTGTATTTAGCAGGATTCATATAACATCATGCATTGAACTTATCTGTCAAAGCGAAACTCTGAAGCAAAGCAAAGCAAAAGTCCTATGTGAACAGGCCTTAACCGACTTAGCATGAAGTGTTGTGAATTAAAAACGTCCCAGCAAGAAGCCTTATTTATAAGCATCGGTTATATTAGTGGGGAAATTAACCCGGCCTAATAGTCAGTTTGGCGGTTAGTTTAGTATGGATATCGGGTATAAAATCACCGCTTCTTTTCTTCTCTGTTTTGCATAATACAACTAAATAGAATACAAGATTGCGCCTTGCCGCGGCGAAGTGACAGATCTCGTCGTTTGTAAACAACTATAGTAAGATGATTTAAAGGCTGAATTTTAATAAATAAATTTGGAAAATACTAAAAACGAGAGGCTTATTGTCCCAAAATAAGTTATCGATTGCGCACGTACGTGTACATCAAGGAAAATTTGAGATTAATGTCAGCTGTCAAGTACAAGGGACAAAGATTGTGTCTATCGCTAGAAAATAAAAAAAATTTTGAACTAATTTCTATAAATGAAAAAAGAAACAAACAAGGGAAGGGGTAATTTTATACCCGATACCCTCACAAAACTAACCGCTAAACTGATTGCTCAATTTTGTAAAATCAGCATAGGACGGATAAGCTCGCTAACGTTGTAATTAGGTATTTGCTAACTTATGTCAGCATGTATTTTTCTACAAAATTACTATGATACCGAATAAAATGTTACCCAGCTACCGAGCTGGCAGTTCAGATAAAGTTATAGAGATTTATAGATTTTTTTAAATAGTACCAAAGCATTTATTAAATTTTGCCGTGTTAACAAATATGCCGTAAAACTTTACAGGGGGTCTTCACTTGCTTAAAATTTTCGCTTGCTTTCTGCTCGGTGTTCTCGCGAGCGAGAAAGGGGGTTGTTTCAAGAATGATAGAATCTTGGTACAATAATACAGCTAGCGGCATTAGGAAAATTTCAACCCTGCTTGTATTTTGTTGTTGTTTGAAAAACCTAAAGTGTCTAAACAGAAATGTCAAACTTTGTGAGTGTAAATACAGTTTGACAATTCAAAAATCTACGCCATAGCAAGAAACGTGAGTAAAAACAATTAAATATTAAATTTATAAACTTTTAAATGCACATTTCTATGTCGTGTATTGGAATTTAGGTATAGAATATAAGATGCGTTCGTTGGGCACCACCAATTAAGTCCGATTTCGCGAAATGTTCCACGCAAACCACGTCGTTTGCTGTGAGCGTGATGCCACAAGCTCTGTTCCAATCGGCCATTCTCCGCGGATCCTGTGGTACTTTGAAAAAGGGACCACCCCCTTTAACCCATCTTTTGCTGCAAATAACACACTTTCCCATTTCTGAATTTTCTTGGTTTTCGCACTTTTTATTTAAAATAAAAATTTAACAAAAATAATTCACAGCACAAGTCACTTGTAAACAAATTTGTTTGTTTTGATAAAATGTAAACAAGGTTTGACAATTCAGATTTAAAGTAAACAGAAAAAAAATCAAAATTGCAACCCTGAAGCGGCTACCTGTTAATTGTACCAAGGATAGAATACAAGATTGCGCCTTCCCGCGGTGAAATGACAGATCTCGCCTTTAGTAAACAAGAATACGGAAGAGAGAAAATTGAACAACTTCCAATATTTCATTGAAAAACGTGTTCTAATTGTTCTAAAGTGTAAAATATGAATTTATAGGCAGACGTTTAATAAATAAATTCGCAAAATACTAAAAAAAGTGTCTCTTTTTCTTAATTTGTGAAAAAAGCTTTGTCTAGTTGAAGTTGAGAATTGTCAAACCCGGCAAAACCAAAGTAGCGGTACTTCTAAAGGCGTCACCTTCAGTATTCAGTACACCGTGGGGTTGTTTACTGTGCATTTTGAAAGGGTACTTTTTCATTCGCAACATGACGTCAAGTAAGAAGGTCCGTGGCATTGTGATTCACAATGGATCATGCCCCGCGCGCTATTCGGTGCGAAAAGACCATTGTGAATAAATATAGATATATATTATATGAAAATGCTACGGAATGAAAAATGGCTGTCGAACGTTTTGCGGTTGTCACATGCGACATTTCGCTTGTTTTACCAAATAAGCGAAAATTTTACGTAAGTGAAGACCGCCCGTTTACGGAATCCGGTGGAAAAAGACCAAGAGCTTGAAGAGCAAACCCAATATTATTGCGCAATAATATTGAAGTTGACGTATTTCCGTTGTCAATGCCTTTCATCAATTCCCTTATTTTCCGCATTCGTAAATATGCGAATTGACAGGTGTCAATTGTCAAATGTGCATTTTCGAAAAACAACACACAGGTTTGTTATTCCTCGTTGCCTACGTAAAGTCTTTTTCCAATATTCGTGATTAGCGCTTGAAATCTCGGTTAAAATGTCCGCATTTTCCGATTCTGCGCTACTTAAAAAGCTAGGAGAATTGAATTCCAGCCAACAAAGTATCCAAACACTTTCCCTGTGGTTAATTCATCATCGCAAACACCACGCGACCATTGTGAAGACTTGGCTAAAAGAGCTACAAACTGGTATGATTTGTTATGCTGTGCTGATAACATTTTTATTTACAATCTATTATTTAAAATACTTTCGATTTATAGCTGTATCGGAGGGCAAAAAGCTCACCTTTATGTATCTGGCCAACGATGTTATACAAAACAGCAAAAAGAAAGGACCCGAGTATGGTAAGGAATTTGTGCAAATATTGCCAAAAGTTTTTTCGCACATCGCTGATTCCTGCACATCGGATAAACTGTTTGGAAGTCTCGGCCGTATTTTAAATATTTGGGAAGAACGTGGTGTTTACGATTCGAAAATAATCAATGAATATCGTGCGCGTTTGAATAAAGAGCTTAAGGATAGCGCAGCAACTAGCAGCAGTGGCACAAGCAGCGAACCCAGCGCCAACGGTAGTCATAGTGGTGTTAATAAAGAAAAGTCTGAGAAGCGTGAAAAACGTAAACACGATGATGGTAAATCGGCTAAAGTGAAAAAGTCACGTCCACAAGTGGCAGCCGAAGAAAAATCTAGTGCTGGTCAAAATGGCGATGGGAGTCACTTAAGTCCTTATTTACCATTAGGTGAGCCGCCAGAGCCCGATGAACTGATCAAGGCATTAGCAAATATTGAAAATTCTGCTTCAAGTGATGCTGTTGTACGCGAACGCATTGCAAATTTGCCGCCAGAAATATCTGAAATAGGCTGCCTGAGTAAGTTGGAGGACAAGGATGCGGCAAAAGCATTGGCTAAACAGGTAAGTTTTTTTAAAATATTTTTTGGTTCTTTTATACTAGAAAATCTATTTCAATTGAACTTTGTCCTGCAGGTTAATGAAGCTGTACAGCTACTCAATGAGTACAATACACGCCTTGCGGCCGAAATGGAAGAACGTACAAAATTGGCTTCTATGCTGAGGGATTTTCAAGCAGAGCAAAAGGAACTTTTAGCTCAAGCTGAAAAACGTTTAGATGTGAGTAACATTAAAAAAATTAATTATGAAATTATTAAAAGAGAATATATGCAAAAGTGGCGCACCATCCAGGCCATTCATACCGAATTCAGACCGCTTATTCCAATAACAATACATAATTTTTATTGCTAAGATTTCTATGGAACAAAAATTGGCAGTGTCCATTAGTTGTTTACTACAAATAATCTTATCCAACTAATCTGTAGTCGCAAATGTCTAGGTTATGTTATCCAATTCACTCCAAAGGAATAGTTGGCGCAGTAGCATTATGTTTACTGGGATTTTGTGGTCTAGTGGGTTCCCACGGCAGTGGGTGCCACTCCAGCAGTATTTCCAAAAATTCTATGGGGAATGTTTTATGCTGTTACAACAACCGCAACAGTTTGTTATTTGGATAGATCAATAACTGGTGCATAAATAAAAAAATAAGTTTCAAGATATTTCTAAGTGACAGTGTCCGACTTGGTGGCACAGATGCCACGTCTGGGCGTTAAACTGTGCCTTTCACTCACATCTAGAAAATGACTAATATTTTTGACTGACATTCCATAAATATGTTAACACGCACCAAATAAAGCAATATTTCATTAACTTACATATTGAGGGTACTCTTTTTAGATAACTGAATTTTTTTTTATTGTTTCTATTTACAATTTTTATATAAAAAATCATTCTGACTTATCTACGTAAAATTTCTTTTTTCTTTTCTAGGAATACAAACAAAAGTTAAGTCGAATGGTTGCAGTACAAAAGGAAATACGTGATCATCTATCGAATTTGCCTGACTTAACTCAGCTACCGGATGTGACTGGCGGTCTAGCACCGCTACCATCAGCCGGCGATCTCTTTAATATACACTAATTATTATATTTCGATTATTTTCATTGAATGTTAATCACATTTAATTAATCAGCAGTTAATTACACGAAAATCACTATAAATTATGTATATAAACACAAAAAATAAAATATTAAAAATTATATTAGAATTGACAATGGATTCACAAAGTTTGAATTATTCAAAAAGAGAACTCTTAAATAAAGTTTGCTTTAAAATGGCTTAGATAAATACATATATGATTGCTATTATTTTCGATTAATTTTTGCATGCACTTTTTGTAAGGCAAATGCGTTTGTAAACTAACTGAGGTGAAATATTGCTGGCTCAATTCGCACCAAGATATACCTACATACATTTCTATGAAAAATATTTAAACACTTTTGGTCAGATATATATAAGTCCATATATGTGCGATATGACGTTAACTAATGAGGAAACGTAATTCAAAATTTTTTGTTTTGTGCGAAAAGCAAAAAAAAAAAATTATAAAATCGTAATGTTGGTAAGTGGTATTCAGTTTTCGGAAAAAACGTAAATTTTGAATTGATTGTTTTCCTCATTAAATGATTGAAGCGTTGATTGTTGATAAACCGCTATAAAAAAACTGAAAGAAGCTAAAGGAAATTTGGATAAAAGCGAATCAAATTAAAATGAATTATAATTTTTGCTCAATTTAAAATTATTTTAATAATAAGACACCCCTTATGTATGTAGATATTTTTACACGCATACACAGTGCCTGGCTATACATTTACATATATAAATGCCCATAAACGTAGGAGAAATAATATTTCACGATTATGATATTGAGCAACTCTATAAAGCAATATTGTTTTCGAGAAAAATATATAATTTTTAACACATGGTTTATAATTTGTGTAATATACAAAACCTTTCAGACAACTTTTCACCACAATACGTTCACACTAAAAATTATTGTTATAAGTGTTTTTGCACAAATAACACTTGCTTTTCGGTATGCTTTTTCTTTATTATGTATTTATTATTTTCTTATTCAAGTAACGACATATAATGAAAAACAAAATGACGGCATATCTATATAACTTTATATCTTTACGGTGAATACGATAATTGCCTTTTGAAATAATGTGCTTGGTTTTCATTCGATCGAATTTGACGTCAAATATTGTCAGTTAGAAGAAAACGGCCAACATTTTGATATTTTTCGTGACGTAAAAAGTTTGACTTAATGAAAGCATACGTTTGAAATACACGTTTTTTGAGAAAAGCTATTTTTTCAATTATATCCTTGAACATTTGACACCTAGTTCTGTAAAAAATAAGGGTAGTGTTTTCAGGGCCGCCGAGAGGAAATCCGGGCCCAGGGGTAAGAAGGTGGGGTCCTTCCTACATAAAAGTTTCGAATACTTCATCAATTTTATCAACTATCTTTCTACTTACTACTTCAATGTTTTTAAAGAATAAGTCAAATACGACGTTTCTTACTCTCATCAGTTCATCACATCTGTTCATACATATGTATAGACTTTTGTTCAGAAATATTTATTCGGATTATATCGGAATATACGAATATAGGGATAACAGGACTTGACAGTTAATGAGAAGAGAGAAACATCTTCTTCAAACAGTTATTTATCGATCTGATTAATTAAAAAACAGTTCTTTCGGAGTCTGTTGACTATCATGATTAAGTTTTTGAACATACAGTTTAAAATCCTTGAATCTTCAGCATTCTAATTTAACTATTCACTCAATTTCTTCAAAAAAATACGGACCCCTTTAAGATTTCCTGGCTCGGGGGGAATCACCCCCGACCCCGGCCCTCCCACTCGTCGGGCCTGAGTGTTTTTATTTTGTAAGAAAAGCACGGAATATTCATTTCCAAGCCAGTAATTGGTAGATACAAGAAAGAAAATAATTTGGTTAAATAATGATTGATTGAATATTATAATTAGAGGTCAGCTAAAAAAATATATTTATATATGTATAATATAAACCAGGATTTTCGGAAATGTCAACATTAATTATATTTCGGTGGGGATAATTAAAACAACAACACATCTCTGATTTTCGGTCTAACAAAGATAGATACTTCTTCTGGAAAAAGCTGTTGCCATAAATGTTGTTGCAAAATATTCCCTTTATTTCACCTACACAAGTGGTGTTTTTGTTGTTCACTCAGAGTTTTTGCCAGAATATGCTCTTGTTAAAAGTTTCCCATTCAAAAATGTAAAATGTACCCCACGTGCTTTTATTTAATTTTCTTACCTAAAATACTTTAAAGGAATAAATATATAAAGAATAACACTAGTTAACTTATCACTTTGAAATATTAATTTAGTAAATTCCAAGTCGAAATCATATAAGCTGATGTTACTAGGCCAAAAAGAAAATTTACATGTATTCTGTTTTTGGTTTTTGTGTATAGATTGTCAAAGTCAATTGACTAATGAAATAAAATACTTTACCGTTTCCAATTCATATAATCTCATTTATTGTAGACATTTTACGCCTAAAAACCCAAAGTCAGATGTGACCCGAACTCAAATGTATGTAGCCCAATTTCTCCAGAATATATCTCCTAAATATATACAAAATTACTTTAAAAAATATACCTGCTTATTTTTTACAGCAATCTCAATAGAACGTAAGCTAATAAACTTATTTTTGTTCTCAATGCAAATTCTATCGTTATTTTCTTCAGCATACTGAGCTTAAAATAAAAATCAGACGTAAACTTTTAAATTGTCGATGTTGGTATATTTTTTTGACGGCTCTAACAGAAATTGGCGTCATAACCTTTTTATTTTTAATTTTTGTCGTACAGTGTAGTCTTTAATATTGTATATTCTGGTGAATAAATCGTCCACACATAAAATTGTTAATTATACTTCAATGCATTACAGAATTGGCCTGACCATTCCATTTCTCCACAAATGAGATAATGTCTGCTACTTTGCTGCCAGGCGACATCTTGAGAGCAACAGAAAATTTGCTCCAAACATCGCGATTAGCTTGACGACTCGACGATTGAAAGGTGACAGGCTGTCGGCTGCGTACTGGATAGGCACTCAAAATGCAAGGTTGATCGTCCGGTCCTAGGGCAGACTCATACAGACCACGATCATCAGTGGGTAGCACCTTAATTTCCAGATTTAAATATTTATGTGCATACATACATATGTATATGGTGAATTAAACAATTGACCACATGGTGAGTTTTTTTTTTATAATATTTACAATGTCTTTTACGCTAAGTTTTATTTCGTTAATTTTTTATAAAAATTTATTTCGTTCTGTAACAAAAAGTATATACAGTGAAATTCATGATAACCGGACCTTCGCCACCGCACTGTTATTGTTCGGTTATGGGAGATGTCCGCTTAGGGGGAGAGGGAGATTCCAGAATTATTTCTTTATTTTTTGATTTCTGCAGCTTGTGTTTTGACAATGTTGAATCTTTAAAAATAAAAAACTGTGCACTGCTTCATTTTCTATGCACAATAAACTCTAAAATAGCTCTGTCCGTTTATGAGATTTTTTTTAATCAAAATGGTTTGAAATATAGTGTCCGCGGCCGGTTATTACAATGCCCGGTTATTAGGATTATATTTGTATGGAAAAATTAATGAAAAGTCTGTGTACACGAAATTTGTCCGGCTATTGAAGCTGCCCGGTTATAAGGACTGTCCGTTATGAGGGATTTCAATCTATGGACCCGTTTTAATGTACCCGAGTTGGGGCGTTATTTTACAACTCGGGTACATTAAACCTTCCTTTAGTTGCAAAAGCGACCCTGTTGGGATCTGTTATGAATGATGCGCTTGGTTTAGTTTTATTTAAGAACGAAAAATAGCTGTGCAAACAAATTTTAGGGTGACGAAGTTATTTATTTAAAAATACTGTGCAAATTAAAACGGATCAGTTCTTAAACTGAAATTTCCCATGTATATTCTTCCGGCTTATTCACAATAGCGCAGTTTTTCACTTCCCAACACTAAGTCTCAGGTCGGATATCATTTTATCGAGTTGGCTCAACTCGCATATTTTTCCAAGTTAGTTTTGTTGCTTTACATACTATACGTTATCTTACCTAGTGTTCTTTTGCAACTAGGTTACAAAGAAACGGGCCCTATATTGAATTTATATAAATTCAGTCGGAGGTTGAAGTGTTACCTATTTAACAATAAATTACCATATTTTTGGAAAGACAAAAATGTGTAATTATAATCAAACAATTAGGATATATTTATTTCAGTAGATGCGACCACCTTTTGACTTGGCTATAGCTTTTGGAGGTGAGAAAACGAAATGCATTCTGCACGAATTTGATTTTGCAGGTATTTTGAAATATTGGCGTTAAATCTATTTGTTCAATGTCGTACATACTAACATATTTTTTTGACCTTACGCTTCAGGAAAAGTTTGATGTAATTTTCATCAGTAGTTTAACAAATATGGCCACTGTTAGGTTGCTAAGACTTCAATTGCCGAACACTGTGTATACTGCATGCTTTAACTGAAACATTTTTCAAGGACCACAATTTCAAAACCCAGAACCGGGTCAAAAACCGGAACAGGCATTTTTTTTATCACTCCAGACATGCACCTTATGCTAAAATTAGATATTCCCGCGACTTCGTCTGTGATGCTTACTACGTTTCCATATATTTATTTACAGAAGACTTTTTAAATCTTTAAATGCAACTTCGATTAATTTAAAAACAATGCATGGTAGTCACATTAAAGACGAAATTGACTCTAAAGTTATAAGTAATTTTTTAAACATAATAGGATATCTGCTCAAAATAGCTGCAACTAACTTAAGGGCCAACTTTATGTCGGCATTGTTTTTAACTACATAAGGCTTATTAGGCTTGGAGTAAATCGTACCATAAACATCGGATTTCTGAAAATCTCGCCATCTAAGTCGTACTATAAAATAATTCAAATCGCACTTGCACCATTGTTTTCTAATATCATCAAGATCGAACTGTAAATACGGATTTTCTATTTTAGTGCCATCTAGCGTATCCATTTTTTCTTAAACGTATTTCTTATTGCACTAGTACCATACCTTTCTAATATCATAAATATCGAACCATAAATACGGATTTTCTAAATAACTCGATTTAGGCGCCACCTAGCGGATCCATTTTTCATAAAAGTATTTCTCATCGTACTCCCATTATACTTTTCATAATTTCATTAAAATAGGATAAAAACAGAGATTTTCTGAATAACCCGCCTCTAGCGCCACCTAGGGCATTTATTTTTCATAAACGGTTTATTTTATTGCCCAGCACTATACATTTCTAATATCTTCAATATCGAACCATAAATACGGATATCTCGACTCGTGCGCCACCTAATGGATTAAAATATAACCTATGTCCGTACGACGGGTCTAAGGAATACACACTCTAAATTTGGTAGAAATCCGTCTATCGGGGTTTGAACTAAGTTGTATCAAAGAAAACAGCTACATTTTGATATACATATGTATATAAATAAAAAAAATAAATTAAATGGGCTACACAAAATTTGCTGAAATTTTTATAAATTTTGTACAAAGTTTAAAATTTCGACATATACATATGTTTTTGTTATAGAACGAAATAAATTTTAAAAAAAATGAACGAAAAAAATGTGTTAGGAAAAATATTATCAATAATATAAAATAAATCACCATATGGTTAATTGTTTGAAGAATTGTAAATAAATTGAAAATATATGTTGTATGTACCTGATCCACTTGCTGATCCATACTTATCGCTAACACCCATTCGCGTATCTCTTCGTGCGAATTCGGATCATTTTTCAAATGCAAATCTTCTGGCAATGGTACTGAACTTGGAAAATCTGTAGCTGCCAAATCCGAATGATCCACCAGATGACCAGAACCTTCTTCGATAGCTTCGCATACGTCCAAGTAGTGATTGAGCATAACAAAAGCCTCAGCCTCTCGACCTGCGTTACGCAAATCAATGCCAGCCTCGTAGAAACCTTTATCCACTGGTAAAATGTCTGTGTAACGCAGCAAGGCGATAGAAATGCGAGCAGCAATTGGTTGTAAAGATTGCACCGGACGACAAGTAGCACGCACTGTATAAAAATGACTAATCAGCAGGAATTTCTCAATATTTTGAACGATTGGCGACTGCGCATGCTCCGATGATTGCAGTGACTTTAGTAGTTTGTATAGAAAATCGCGCAAGTTTCGCCACTGATCCTCCTTGGCCTGCTCCTCACGCAAAGCAAAACAATCCATTGCTATGCGAGTGTAAATGTTGAAATTTGCATCCAAAGGTGGCGCGCCATATGTTAGATAGAGACTCAATGCTGTGAGACAGTCACCATCGCGTATCAGTTGGGCTGCATAGAGAGCGACGTATTTTTGTAGAACTGCAGCATTGATCTGTTTAGCTTTGTCGAGGCAGCGTAGCCATTGACCTTGTTCGGCTAGCATATCCAAGGCGCTCATTATGTCTGAGAGGAAGGGAAGAAGTGAAACGACAGTACTTCAAGTATTTAGACGCAAATAGTAATGTGCTTTTGTATAAATACATTTACATATATACACACATACAAATGGATGTAGGTAGGGTATCTTTATTTTACGGACGTTGTTAATAGATTTGTGTTTAATTTTGAATCATTTGCCTGAACTCAAAAATTTTACGAGACTAAGTTTTCCTCTCCTTTACTATGTAGTTCAAGTCAGTATTACAATGCCTAGTTTGTCTTATAAATTGAGTTCAATTTAATTTTTTTTAACAGGTGGCAACCCTCTCTAAATATATTTCTCAAGTAAAGCTCCCTTAAACCTTTTGCGTTTGATACCAGTCTAGTGGAAGTTTAGATACTTTATTAATTTAATTACATCAACGTTCTTTAAGAGGTGGCAACACTCTTCAAAGATGTGTTCGCGTAAATGCGTTCATTTCATACCAATTGCATTAAATTTTAGTATGCTTAGAAATTTAATTACATTATTATTTTTAGACAGGTGGCAGCATAATTTTCATGATTTATTTTCTTAAGCCTACTTTCTTTAAATACCAGACCAAAATATTTCCTTTAAGCTGGTAATTTAATTTTTTTTAAGTGGGAATCTACTCCAAAATTGGTTGGAAAATAAAGCTTTCTTAAATCTCATTCGTTTGATAACAATATTTTAGTGTTTGATATATCTTGTTATACTTTTAGTAAATTTTAAAAACAGACGCCAACCCTCTACAAAAATTGTTTCGAAATTATGTTTTCTTAAAACTTTTAGTTCGACACTAATATTGTAAAATTTCATTACCTTTATTCATTTCACTTAATTTACGTTTAAAGATGTGATAAAGATCTTTACAAGTCTTTTGAAAATTAATTATTAATTTAATGTTTTAATTGAATTTAAGCTTTTAAATAGGTGAAAACTCTCTTTTAAAAATTTTATGCTGCAGTCAATATAACGGACTATATTGTGCCAGATCTTATTCAAAACCCTCCAGTCGTCATGTAGCAATATGAGGTTTAATTTATTAATTTAATTGACTACAACTTTTTTAGCAGCTCTCTTTAAAATATACCCTATTTGTTAATTTGAATTTTATGCAAATTTACGCTTTAAGTTCTATGCATATCCGTTGCGTCGCTGGGTCGTGAAAAGGTAACAAACATAATTAAAGCTCACGTAATTCACATCAATAATATTAGTGGGATTTATTTCGAAAAAGTCAAAACAAACGAAGCTAGAGTGCATAGCTTCTCGAAAAGCCTAGTTTTAACATTTTTAGTAAAGTTTCTTGGGATTATATTTATTAAAGACCCTAAAAATTATCAATTTGGCCTTGCTTTTAGACCCAGCATAAAAACTGCAATATGCCCGTTTCATTGTACCCAAGTTGCAAAAGAATATTCGTATAATGGTTGTTTGTTAAAGACTCTAACAACTAAGATAAATATATTAGTAGACATTTACAATATACCAAATTTTTCAGAAAGAAAATATAAATCGATTAAGACATGTCTTTATCTCCGTCCGCCCGTGTATTTGGTAAATATAGATATATCTTAGCTTGATACACTTATTGCCCTTGTCTTAAGATAGGTTGGTATTGAAAATGGGCGAAATCGAATAATAACCACGGCCACATAGTGGTATTTTGTGGAAAACTAGAATATTTTAGTAACTTTAAAATAAAATTTGCTCAAATTTGATATAGGGGATTGGGAATATGAGAGCAAATTCTCGTGGCACCGACCTCTTTAGAGCAAATTACCATATCTCCGAAACTTTCCCAATTTTGGTACACACTTAACATTTTAACACGAAAATCAAAAGAATTCGATATTTAAGTAACTATAAAACTTTATTTTCTCAAATTTAATGTACAGGATTGAGTTGTTGAAGAAAATTCGTGGAAAAAGTTTTTTTTTTTTTGGTAAATGTATATAACTCCAAAACTACTCAATCAAATTCAATCAAATATTGTAATTATTTTAATTTAATAAAGTAAATCACTCTCACTACCATATAATGCAAATTTACATTTCAGGGCAAGATTGCATTAGGACAAAAGTATGTGAGTTAAAAAAAAATTGTGGGAAATGGGAGTGGCATCGCTCACTTTAGAGCAAATAGGAATATCTCCGAAACTACTTCATCAAACACTACTAAAATTGGTATACACTTTACATTTCAATTCAGTAAACATAATTAAGAAAATATTAGAAATCGATTGAAAGCCACGCACACCTCACATAATTTACCGAAAATCAAAAAACCTGACATTCAACTAAATCATTAAGCAAATTTTAAAAAATGCGGTAGATAAATAAAAGTAATTTCAAAATGAAGGGTGTTATATTAACTGGTGTTATGGCATACAACAATAAATATTTGAAAAAGCATGAGGCGAGTGTTTTAACTCCGCTTTTACCCGAACTCAGATTCTTCTTTGCTTGATTAATTTCATTTCAAAATTTTTCCATCTCGATCTCTCTAAATGACATCAAATTCTTATATGCATATATCTATATTTTTTAATACATATTTATTTAATACATTGTAAAAACAAAAGAAAATTGAATTTATTGAAATACATAGTGCCAAAAAAAATGTTTCCTGGATTTAAATTTGTACTAGCTTATATAGAAATTATAAAAATTTCCAATAATAAATGTACACAAAACTAGCTACTGCACTAAAATTCAAAAAAAAAAGAAATTATTTAAAAAATATTCAATAGAGGTGCTCTTAAAAAAATCTGTCTACGATGAACATAATAACAACTTTACAGAAACATAACGGTTTTCATAAAAGATTTTTCAGTCATTCAAAGCTTTTTTAGGGGGGTAAGGGAGAATATTTTTACAGGGACTTTTCAAACTCAATTATATCATAAAAATCTGACTTCGGCAAATAAGTATGTACATATAAATTGTTTCGAAAGTTATACCAATTAGTAAAAAGTTCAGGGACTTCCATGGTGAATTGAAATCATTGCTAGTATTGTGTTTTGTAATAAT
This sequence comes from Anomoia purmunda, assembly GCA_951828415.1. NCBI lineage: Eukaryota > Metazoa > Arthropoda > Insecta > Diptera > Tephritidae > Anomoia > Anomoia purmunda. Next base: position 23,384,507 of record OX639996.1, on the reverse strand, counting down.
AAACTTACCAATGTCAGCTAATTGCTCTACATTGCCTTCGGTCTTCAACCGTGACTTCTGCTGCTGCTCCACGTAGGTCATTAGTTCGGGGTCCAGTTCCTTTGCTAAACGTCTCGCCTTCGACCATTGCTCAGCGCGTATGAAAACCTCTACCGCATCTTTAGGCATATCGGCTGCAAGATATAGCTGAGCTGCTGGACCGATTTGTTTGATTTGCAGTAAGCGCGGTCCAAGAAGCGATGCTACATCAATTGAATCCTTGCCTTCCAAAAATTGATTACATATTTCGGCCGCTCTGAGTAGAGCGCGCTCCACTGTCGTCTCATCGTCCGTATTAGTGGAGTCAATTTGCATTAAACACTCGGCGGCTTTGCGAAACTCCTCACGTTTAGCAAACTCGGCTGCTTTTTGCAGATACGTGCGCGAATCATCATTGCGTTCGTTGTTGCGACGTTGTTCCTGCGCTTGCAAGCGTCGCAAATCATTCATTGCCGATGGGTGGTGCTCCTCGGCAACTCGCATCGCCTCATCGAACATACCCTCATTCTTGTAATGGTCTATTATTAAATCCGGACGCTGTGCTCGTAGCAGTAGCGCTTCATAATCGGGGTAATTACGCGTGTCTAGAGCCGCCGAGGCTTGACCGATTAGAATATCGCTAACCGCCTCTGGCAAATGAACCTCAGCTACGTTCAAAGCAGCTTTCCAATCGCCAGCATGCGTGTACATTAGTATCGCTTCTTTTGGTTTACTGGCTTTAATGAACTCGACTTCAGCTTGCTCGAACTTGCCTTCATCCTCTAGTGACATGGCGATTTTCATGTGAACTTCATCTGTGGATTTGCCGGATAAGCGACAAAGGTCCATAGCAAAATCAAATTGACCCGAATCACAAGCGAATCCCACGGCAGTGTCCAGCAAACCCAGTTTGGTGAGCAAGCGTACAGCGCTCTCAATTGGCATTGATTTGGCCCACATGTAAGCCACCTGGTTACTTGCGCCGTCTGTACCTTTTTGCTTAGCGACACGATAACCATCTTCCCAACGACCAGACGAGCAATACATGTGGACGGCTGATTTCCAATCGCCTGAGGCTATGAAATGCACCTCAGCGATTTTGAATTTTCCTTTAGCCTCCAATTGCCGAGCCAAATGTAAGTGAGTTGTATCGAGTAGCTCTTTGTGAAAACGTTCGACTAGTCGTATCATTGAATCATATAGTTCTCGTCGTTTGTACATAGCGATAGCTAGATCTGGTTCCGACACCGCCAACAAAACCTTTTCCGCATCGCGATATTTGCCTGCAGAATTAAATAGAAAATTTAGCTGTGATTTTCAAATCTAAGTGAGGTGTAGACTTATTACCTTGTTCTTCCAAACTCGCTGCCAAATTTACAAACAAATCTCGCATCTCTTCGGCTTGTAAATATTTCTCGCCAATCGCATAAGCTCGTTCCCACTTGCCGTGCCGATTGAGCAACTCTATCGCTTCTTTATACATATTAGCGCGCACGAGCAAGTCTTCAGCGCCATCAACATCCCCGGAAAAGGCCAAATGCTTTGATAGGTCCAGTGCGTAGCGCTGTATCTCTGCTGGTTCATCGAGTACTTTTGCGATTTGCACGGCTTTGCGCCATTGCTTTGCACCGACCGCTGAATCAAGTGCCTTTTTTGTGGCGCCTGCTTCGATGTAGTGATTGATCGAGGCGTCCAATTGCTTACGCGCCACCAACCAGTCACCCCATTCTTCCTCTAAATTTGTGACGTCATCTGGCGCTACTTCACGCGCCAAATCGAGTGCTCGTGCATATGCACCACCCTTGCGATACAAACCCATAGCTGCCTCCGGGCGTGATAGTTTGAAAGCAATGTCGCCTGCCATCTCGTAAAGTTCTATAGTTTTGAACGGCCATACAGAAAATATACGATTTTGGTTAGAATGGAAATATGTTCAGATGTTTCATTGCTCTCAATGTATTCCGACTTATTAAACGCCATATATTAAGTTTAGCAGGTAATTGGTGAGCAACTTGACATCATCCCCATTAATCGATATCACTCTCATTCAAAGCCTAGGTGCAGAACGCCAAGTAATGAGAGCCCAGCCAAAGAGCCAGAGATCCTATACCTATCAATCAGTGGAAACTTCTATAGGATATATATATTTATTACTGAGAAATATACCCAATATATCCTCCTACGCTGCAGTTCAACAAATTTTCATTGAATCTTTGCTCACCAATAGATTAAAGAAATATAGCCAAAAACCAGACGACGATTCTTTTTAACTCACCACAATTTATTAATCCTTCAGTGATTTTCAACATCAGTTGCTGATCGTCCATTAGATGTGGCGTTTTCATAGCCAAACGAGCGGCTCGAGCCGGCTTATTGGATTTCAAAAATAAATTTAACGCCTTTTCAGGTTCTCCTTGCTCCTCCAGCACCTGCCCGGCTTTTTCTTCCTGTCCGGTAGTCAACAGAAACTCCATTTGTTGCTCCTTTAGCTCTTCTAGACCACCATAGCCGCGTCTCTCAGCCAAATTAACCGCTTCGTCCCACATGCGAAGTTTTTTATACATTTCAAGCGCTGCCTCAATGTTTCCTTGCTCCAAGTAAATACGTTCCGCAGTGCGCAGATCGGAACCCAAGAGCGCTAGTTTGGCGCGCACTTCAGGGCACATAATGCCCGGCGTGCCCGTAGACTCTTCAAATTTGTCTGCCTCTTGTATCATTTCATCCAAATAATATGCCTTGGATACATTACCCAAAGCCGCGTAGCAACGTTGAGCCACACGGAGATTGCCATCTTCGATAGAAATGACAGCCAGATTGTGCCACATAGCCTTGGCTGCAGGCTTGTCGCCAAGAGTTTCTAGAAAGTGTATTGCGCGCCCGAAGTCACTGTCATTTACAGCGGTGCCGAACTCAACTAGACCTTCGTCAAGCTGGTAGGTATGCTCCGCTGGTCCTTCCTGTGAACGCACTATAGTACGACCCTAGTTGTGTGGGAAGGAACTAAATTAGTGTATAATTTCAATAGCCTATCTTTTGCAACTAACTGCGTCCCGTGTCACGTCTATTACATCGCCGCGTATGGCCATTAGTGTTATATGTTCCGGCAGGTCAATATTATACCAAACGGCTAAATTGTTGTTGTTTTGTGCAACAACCACGTCGCTTTGTGGAACCCATTGTACAAAAGAGATGTTGGACAATAGAGTTTGTTTTTTGCACGTATATATGTCGATCAAAACCAATCTGTTAGGGCAATGGAATGTCAGAGCAATCACTAAATGTTTTTTTAGTAATATTAATATCCAAACTACCTGAGCTTCTTATCGCGAAACAATAATTTATGAGCTGTCTCACTCAATTCAATCCAGTCGATTTTGGTCTCATGATTTACTTGTCCAATAATGAGTTGGTTTATGAGATCCACAATGCAAATGGTTTTGGCGTCGAGCAAGAATGCAAGTTTCTTATTGTTCCTTTAATGAGATACAAAAAAGTAGTGTTTTTGAAAATAAGAACTAATAAAATATCTAATCAGAATCCATCTTTACTTCATATTTCCTCGCTCGTTCAGCCGCACTGATATAACATGTGGATTCACGAACTCTGTGCGTACCGAACCTAAGATCATGCTTTCGCCATACTCCACGAGACTAAGTTCGCCCACATTGAATATCAAACACACATTCGGATTTTCGAAATAAAATCGTTCGTGACGACCCGAAGTTGTCCAAGGCACTTCGCTTACCAAGTTACGTGTCAAATCGCACAAAATCAAAGAGTCCTCGGTGCGTGCAACCAGATAATTATCTTTACCCATTACGCGTACATCGTCGATCTCAAGTCCGAGCTGGGATTCGATGGTCATCTGTTCGGCCGGCTCTTGCAAAGATTTCACCAACAGCTGACTGGGTGCTACAAAAATCAGCTCAAATTTGTCTTGCCATATAGTCCGTTTCAACACAGACTCAAAGAGTATTACCGCGCCCGTTACAGAAGTGATAGCCAAGCTTAAGTGTAGAGTTAAACGAATTTAAAGCATTGTATACCAAACAATTTTTCCACACTCAACTCACCGTGCACCATCACGCCGCCATTGCACGCATGTGACTGTATAGAAGTGAGTAATTTCCTTGGTAGCACTCTCATTCCAATCGGACAAACGCGGACTCCATGTGAAAATGCGTACTTTGTCGTAGCTTCCAAATGCCACCGCTTGACCATTGGGACTTGCGGCAGCCACAGTAATTTCACGATCACTTCGTGTATAATCGAAAGTGCGCACAGGACGGCCCTATAAGAGTACAATATGATGGAATCTTATATTGCAAATCTCTTCTAACGCGCTAAAACAAAAACTTACCATGGTGTCGTAGAAAACAATTTTTTGGTCACAGCCGGCTGCACAAAAACCTCCTTGTGGCCAAGCCAAAGCGAACGGTGGTACTGGATGCTGTACTAAGCGACCCGAAGTTTCATTGGCATCATCGCTGATGAAGTATCGAATTATTGTGCCATCGTTGTGGCCTGACAAAAAGCCAGTACCTTTGGTATTCGATGCCAAGGCGATGCAAATGCTCTCGGCAGCGTATAAACTTTGTGATTTGTTACTTTTGCAATGGAGCGCACGCACTTTGCCATCGTCGAGTCCTAAAAGCGGAAAGTATTAGTGAAATTTGTGGTGTTATGTATACATACATGAAATATGTCTGTGCAGTAGTCGGATAGGATCATACAGCGATCCCAAGTTTTGGGTGAAAACGAATCGACATAATTGAAAATACCGAACCGATAGATTTTACAGAAGACTTTAAAAGTTAAGTGGAATATGTTGAGGTGGCTTCTCTACAAGAAGTATACTGCTAAAATTAGTCGTAATATATCCCGTAGCGATGACTGAAACTTTCAGTAATTCTCCCATCACATTTACAATGGCTCTGGGAATTTCTTTGGTCTTTTCTTTCCGCTACGTACCTATTTTATTTTAGGTTATTGGCGAATTTCTATATGCATTTTATATAAAGTGGTCCAATTGCTACAATTGGTACAATTGAATTCGCGAAACGGTCATTGAATTTTTGCAGGGTGAGGAGCAACTTAGAGATCGCTATATGGGTGTTGTCCAAGGTACTTTAAGGAAAATTATCATATTACTGAGGTTTCGCAAGTAACAAAGTTATACTGCAGCTGCACCTAAAGACTCGCCACCCAACGGAGATACTGCAGTTTATTAAGGCAGTCAGGGGTGAGTTTTAGGTTTCTAAAATCCTTCCAAGATATCAAAGCATTTCTTTAATAAAATAAAGCACCCAGTACCAGTAATGTTGATCTATACGAGTAAAGTTAAAATGCTATTTTCTCAAGTATTAACTATCATAAAACAGCAAAAAATAGATTTCCTAAAATGACTTTCATGACGATACGTCAAATTTTACCAAAATCTGGACTAATTTTTATACAGTTTCGTTGCAAAAATACACCTCCGGTGAAATTACTACTATAAAACCGAAAAATTGTATATAGGGATTACAAAAAAAGCTATCGAAGCAGCAAATTGGTTGGGGGTTCAATTTAGACCAGGCCGGTTCCCATACTAATAAAAAAAGTTAGCAATTAACCTTCCGGTTTGAAAATTTACTTTGAGTGGATTTCAGAGACTTAAAAATGTTCGTCCTTGGAGAATCCTAAAAACAACCCAAACTCTCTAGAGTGCCTTCTTAGTCAACTAAGGTTTAATACCTCAATTTCTACCCTACTAAATACACCTTCACTCTTCATAAAATTAAATTAATTAAAATTGATAGCGATGCATATATTTCTTTGCAAACATAATAATAAATATGTAATGTAAGTAGGAACTCTAATATGAAACGGCCTTAGAAAGATACTCGTATATAGTTCTCAAATTGAACTTTTGAATGATACCTCACATTTTGGAATCGAGTAATAAATAAAGTGGCCATGAAGAAAATTCTATTTTGGCTGTTAAATAAATGAAAATGCAATAAAAAATTAAACTGAATAGAATAAATAAATTTTTGCATAAAAATTGTTGCATAAAAGTTAGAGTATGAGAGAGTAGATAAATTGTTCTAAAGAAGAAAAGGAGGAAGCACACAAACATAGTTTATTTTGGTCAGCGAATGGGTGGATGCTGTCAAATCAGGAAGTAGAGAACTAGCTGCCCGCTAGTACTCCATCTGTTTGAGAAGCTGGTACCAGTAAGGACACGTAGACACCAGAGACTTATCGTTCCCAAATTTAATTATCTAGCATCCAATGTGGTGTTGAGTGTACAACAACAAAAATTATACGCAAATCAAAAGTGAGAATTACAACAAACACATATGTAATTAGTTTTGACATTTGGCCCAGCAAGCGAATTCACTCAGCTGCTTGCTCAACACCGCCTTATATGAATTCGCCTTGCTTAGCATCCCTTAGACTATTTTTAATTAACGCAATTCGGCCCTGGAATTCAATGCCTGAGTCAGTAAAAACTGAACTTAACAGATTCAACTACAAGTCATTAATTTATAACTATTTTAAGTCCGTCTGATTGCATTGCGTCAGGACATTACACTTTAAAAATTTTCTATTTCGGTGTTGTTGCCAAAGAGAAGGAGGGGCACGATTGCTTTCACTCTGACGAAATTCCATTCCCAGAGCTAGAGCATATTAAAGTCCTATCCGTGTATTTCATTTCGTGCTATTCAGTTTCATTAAAAATATTTTTTCCTCTGAGTATTTGCTGAGAGGGTTATTGAAAAATACCGTTAATTACGACATTCTTTATTGAATGGAATGCAATTGAATGCATAGTCGTCCATTGTACTTAAGGCCCGTGAAGAATAAAGGAAAAAAGGATAGGGAAAAAGATGTGGATGGGATTTTTCCTTTCCCACAATACTTTCAGACTCTTTTATGAATCTGAGAAGATATAGAAATACACAATTCTCAATATGTCTGACCCAAATATGTTCTATTTCAGCCTAGCAAGAGCAGGACAAATGCAGGACGATTTTTCTGTGCTATTCTTAACCTGCAGACAAGATGTATACATCGGCACATGTAATTTTGCCGAAGATATACGCGGAGTTAACCATTTCTGCAGATGGTTTTGCTATATTTTGTTTTGTCATTACATTTTTTAACCACAAGTGCCAATCCGCCTTAAATACTCTGATCTAAGTAGGGGGAAGTCTAGAAATCTACGAATATAAATGTATACACAAACCTGCAATAATTGCGCCAGTTGATAACCAAATCAAAGCGGTAACGGCATTTACTTGTGGAAATTTATTACAGATAACTTTCTTATCATTCCATGACTCGCCCAACTTGTAGACGTAAACAATATTGTCACTTTGTCCCACTGCCAACTTTGTCGAATCCGGACTGAAGGCAAGACCGCGTATGACATAAGAATTCTTGCCATTTGCTGGATTCGATGGTTTCGTTGAAAATTTATCGCGTCGCTCGCCTGCATCGTCAAAAAGTAGAATATGTCGATCGGCGGTGGCAATGGCGAGTTTTTGATGATTCGGTGCCCAAGCTAGACCAGCAATACGATTTAATTGTTCCTGTAGACGTGCAATGCAATGTGAAAAATGCGGTAATTGGCATATTTTAATGATACTTATTGTTTAATTGCCTCTTTCTATTTTACTCACCTGACCGTCCAATAGTGTTCTCAAATATTTTAATTGCATTTTTAAACAAATTGTTTAGATTTTTTAATGTTATATTTTATTAAATTTTAACTTGCACATTTACTAAGCGAATTTTTTTTCTTTACTGCGCATACCGATTGGTGTTTTTTCTGTTGTGGTTACGTAGCACTTCACATCAGTTATATCGTTGCCAAGGAGATTTTCCTGCACCTTTAACTCTCTCCGTAAACAAAGCCGCTTCTGTGTACTACAGGTGTTTGGTTATTTATTACAGCTGTTCCGGCTTGTTCCGGCTAAAAATACTTCAACCCTCTGCAGATATTGATATTGTAAAAATGTTATAAGTTAAATTCATGGTCGTTGAAATCCGATGCATAAAAAAAATGTGGACGCAAAATGTCGCAGATTTTTTTCTACAAATGAATAAGTAACTCACGAATGAGCCTTAATCACACCTCAATGTTTGTATAAATTTGAATACTAAGATCAGGGAATATTAAAATTCATTGCCATATTGTAGATAAGTATACAAAAAAAATGATTATAGAGTTTGCAGCAGTTTTTTAACACCTGTTTTTGTTTGCATTGACGAAATTTTTTCTGTGCATTAAGGTTTCTCACGTACTATGTAAAAGACAAATATGGTTCCTAACGCTCATAATACAAATTTAGCTCAGTTGAATTTTTTAAAAAAATAAATACATTATAAAAATGTGGCTCAATCTCAAAAATTCACAGCTGTTTGAAAATCATATATGTATATCATATAGTTAAGGATTTCCTAAGCTTCACTACACAACTGAGTCAAACCACGTCGAGTGGACCCTGAAAATTTCGCTAAGTCATAGACTTTGAAAATTACCACTTCATTGGATAGGGAACCAGGCGCGAACCCCGTGTTATATTTAAATATTTCGTTAAAATTAATTTTTTTTATTAATGTTTCTAAAGGTTGAATTTTAGAGCACGGTAAAATTGAAAAATTATTTTTTCATGAACTCCTACACATAAATCTACGAATTTTTGTCGACGTACAGAAAAATGTTTGTACTATATTGTAAGTTTTTTTCACGGTCTATTTGTTTAAATAATAATAGTTTACATAAATTGTTGTTAAAAAATTAAAACATTTTATGCATTCTTCATGCGAAAAAAAATCGCAAAATTTGTTCATTCATGCCATTCCGGAGATATTAAAATGTTTACCCCCCTTGGCGTTATCTCAACTCGCGGCACATCGAACGACGCGCAGTACGCTAAGCTTCCGACTTCGGTACCGCAAGGAAAGCATGAAATGATACAGGAAAATAAACAATAGTTTTATTAATGAGGTTAGTTGTTAATCAAATTATTGCCAATTACTTATAGCAGAGTGTGTGAACATACAGAATTAAAATTACGTAACATAATATAGGAAATACATACAAAGAAATTTTCCCTTTGACTGCAGACTAAGATATACAATTTTTTAGTCGATATTTTAAATCTACTTATATATTAATTTTATGAGATCACACAGTATGTATAAGCAACATGTGTTGAAAGATAATTCTTTAGAATAGGTCAACTTTGTTAAAGTAAATATTTAAAAATAGATTTGAAATAAATTAACCTAAAATAGTTAGTCATCAGGCTATACGCAATGTTTTTGGGAATTTCCAATTAAGTATTGATTTGAACTCTATACCTTCTGGAAAACTCTGTAAGGTCTTAAGTATTTCGACATCAAGAAACTTCTATCATCTCTGGTATTTCTGACCGTTCGGTGTCTGCTGGTAGCTTCGCCCTTTTAACTGGTTTGTTTTGGCTTGCTATTCGTGTCCTTCACAATATTTACGTCTTTCTAAATGTTACGAAACGGTGATCTGACTATATTGAAAATATATATGTATGTACATCTGAAAGCTCAGTTTTGCACGACATGCCAAGAGCAGCTATTGAATTTCATTAAAAAGTGCAAGATACAAAAAAATTATCGAAATACCATATTTTTATCTAATAAGAAGAATTTAACCATAATTGCTATTTTAAAATGTTGCAATGCATTTTCAAACTCTATACCTAAGTTAGCAAAAAAGTTGTTTAACTTTATTTTAAAAAATTCTCAGTCACTTCTAATAGGATGTAACTAAATGATCTGATTGCCAATTGACAGGTAAAAATTACCACCAAAAAAAGCTTCAAAATACCATACATGAACTTTTGGACCAAATGGTCCAAGGCGTTTTAGGGTAAATTTAAAATTATGAAGTATGCAGCTAAGAAGGAGAACCTGATAGAAAACCGGTAGTGTACACGTCACAGCGGTCCCTGGCACAGAAATAGCGGGAAGAAAAGGAAGGTGATAACTGCATTTAGGCATTTTATTTGCGCTGCAACTGCTAAAATACAAAGCTCGGCACTTCCCATTTATTATTCTGTGTTAAACTTATTGAAAATACACGTTCTGAAAATATGTTTTTAAAAACAATTGTAATGAAAACAGCGAAAAAATACATCGAAAGCGTAGCTGACAAACATTTTCTACTCTATCAAAAAAAAAAAAACAGAAACACGTTTTATTATTCAGCTTCTCACCACTTGTGTTCAATAAAATTTGTATACAAATTGCTAAACTGGCAAGAACTGTAAAGCGCTACATTTATAATATAAAAAACTTGTTATATTTATTACATTTTTGAAAAGTCCTGCCTTGCACGAACCATTTTAAACTCAATAAGCGTGGACACAAATTTTCATATAAAAGGAGTGCATGTGAAAACCTGAATTTAGTTAGGCTGGAGTTGCCGCTTGATGTCGCTAAATGCGACTTGTCGAAAATTTCTCGTTATTTATTGACGCATATTCTTTTTATCCGCCCAGTGGAAAACTGTTATACAGGGGTATTTTGTATGTACGCATGCCTGTCTCTATGTGAAAGGCTGGGAAATTTGAAGGGTGGTTGGAATGGTTTAGAGCACAGATGACATCAAAAAGTTAGCAGAGCAGGGTTATGCGCCAAAAAATATACATTTACTACTTGTGTCGCTGCCAGTAGAGCGAGACATGGGCGACAACTCATGTTAGAATTACGTATATATTTAGTTTATTTTACTGGCAAGATGTCCAAAGCTTTATAACGTATTATAAAGATATGTTTGTAAAAATAAATTACCTTGTTGCGAAGTTAAACTTTTCTTTTTTGGAAATTTTCTTTTCTCAATTTTGGTAAAAATATGTTAAACTTTTTGCATGGTTATTATGAATTTTATTGAATTACAAACAAACCCCCACAATAATCATCTGCCTATTGAGCATCTTCACATCTGTACATCGAGCTATGTATACTGCTGTGAGCCCCAAATTAATAATAGAAATAATAAGTAAAGTTTTTTTTTTGGTATTTATATACTACACACTTTATCAAATCTTATTATTTTTAATTATACATCTATACTTCTTTACTGGACCCGATTTATTGTTACCGACTTTCCTTTAGTTGCAAAATCAACCCTGTTAGCATCTTTCATGAAACATGAGATTTGTTAGTGCCATTTAAGAATGGAAATTAGTTGTGAAATAACAATGAATTAGGTCTTAAACTGAAATTTTCCATGTATTATCTTCCAACTCATTCAAAATAGCGCAGTTTTTCACTTCCCCTCACCACATCTCAGGTCATTTTACAGAGTTGGCTCAACTCGGATATTTTAGCGAGTTAGTGTTGTTGGTGCTGTACATACATTTTGATACCTAGTATTATTTTGCAACTTGGTTATAAATAAGCGGGTTCTCTTCTATATACAATTTTTATTTTTGAGAGATAAAACTCATTTTTTTTTTGTGAGTAAAGTTACAAAAAAAAAAAACAAAGACGGTCAACCATTAAACTATTTGGTCGCTCAAATACAGCGCATAGCGACACGAAAATTCTGTACAAAGTGCATTCGAGTTTGCTCTTCGCAAGCTTAAAAAAATGGTGTTATTTTGTGAAACGCATTGAGGTTTTTATATATACTACCAGTTTATACCCGGCAAACGTTGCCCTGCCTATATTTATTTAATCTCACAAATAAATTGTGTATAATTTAATAAAACCACTTTTCAAACAGCTAGAAAACTTCTACTCAGTGAGACGAACAGTGTGACACCATATTTCAATATTTCACATAAGTTGTGTATAATTTAATTAAATTCGCTTTTGCAACCAGGTGGCAACATTCTACAAATAAAACCATGCCTAAGCCTTCCCGAGGTAGAAACAAATAATATGGCACAAACAAACCGATTTTCTCTTTTCACACATATATGTATGTATGTATGTGTTTATATACATTATATACAATTGTCTATATGGAGAATATTTGTAACGATTTGGCTTCCAAAGTACTGAGCCGATTTTATTTATAATTTTTTTTAAATGGACTACACAATAAAGTAACATAAGTGTTATTTTTAAATTTATTGAAGAAAATTTAGATTAAGGTGCATCACTCCCCATAAATCTCATTACACTCATTACATTTTAAGACATCAACCAAAATATTTTGCAATAATATTACATTTTATGTGAGCTGGCCCGATTTGAAATTACCTCCACTGTTAAGTTCTTTAAACATTTGGGAAAATAATGAAATATAAATATAATATATCACTTTTTATTTCATTTCAAATAAACCCATTCCCTCCCAATTTTTTTTTTTTGCAAATCTCAATATTATGATTCCGTTGAACGAATTTTTGAATTTTTTACGCAGACATTTTAAGTTTATATAGCTCTGTCATCTGAAACAAGTTTTTTTTTTATAAAAAAATTTCAGTTTTGGAGCAAATTAAATGCGTTCAAAATCAAATGACGCAATTAAAACTTTCCACAAACCAACGTAATTGTTTTTACCTGGAGCGCAAACTTTAATATTTTTTTTCTCAGAAATTACATAAAACAACACCTTTTTCAAAATTTTACTATATATTGAAGAAACTCCAAGTTTTTTTAAATCTACTTTTTAATAATTTAAGTTTTTTTATTTATTTTTTAATAATTTTTAACTGTTTTTTTTTTAATAATATAAGCATTTACATGTTGCCTAAAATTTCTTCTTAATAACAAAACAAAATTAAAATTTTTTAAATGCACTCTAAAAATGTGGATTCAAATGATAGTTTTTCGGAAGAGTTAAAACATTTCTTGGACCAACTATTTAATGATGAGTTACGGCCTGTTGAAGATAAATTAATCATTGCATTGAAATCATCAATATAGGCCATATTTAATAAAATATTTTTTTGGATACGATGAGATTGATAAATTTTGAATTCCCCATAATTTTAAACCAAATTTTTATACCATCCCAATTTAGGACGATACACAACTAACTTTTGAATCACTAAGTTAAAAATGCACTTTTTCAGAGTTTTAAATTTTTATTACTCATATTCAGTTCGACAGACCATCCAACCTTGTGGGTAAAAATACCAGATCCAACAGGAAATTGCCAACGATAGCACCCCAAATATTCCCGGTTGCCAAATATATTGATCGTGAAATTTGTTGATTCCATCGAAGGTCAATTTCGATTCCTCAGTAAATAAGTATGACATTCCATTTAAAATCATATTGTTGGTTTAAAAAAAATTGCCAAATTCTAGGCGTGCCTGATAACTTTGAGGGGCCAATAGTTGAATTCTTTTTAAATGATTTATCTTCAATTAGAACTCAGTTAATTAGCACTGAGGAGAATTAGTCATCCCAAATGACATACAACTTTCAGTATTGTAGTAGAACATGAAATTACGAATAATTTAAAGTTTTTTTTGTACAATGTGTCCGACAAGTGGACGAAATCAAATATGGTTTACTGGCTAAGCTTACACTTAGAATATTACATTTAAATTATTACTGAATTACTCATAATTGATATAGATCTTTGTCGCTGTCAAAAAACAAATAAGTTTGACTTTAGCTCAACTCCAAAATTCGGAGTCTATCTTCTTCTATTTCTGTGTTAGTGTGAGGTAACTTTCTCTGAGTCTGCCTTACATCTGCCGAATTGCGATTTACAAAATCCACATCGATAACGTTGTTGCTCTAAGTTCCGTTCCAAAATAGGTGAATATCATGGATGTGTACCAATTGATTTCAATCTGAGTAATGTCTCGTTAACTCATAATTTTTTAAATAAATGTGAACTCTATTCAACCAAGGATATGGATGAAGATGAAGAAATATAAATAAGAAATAAAAGTAAGATGCAGATAAAGATGAAAATAAAGATAAAGATAAAAGTAATGGGAGAGATGAAATATCTCTAATCAGACACCGTAAAACTAAACGTTGGACAATAACTGGCACTATACAAATTTTTTGCAACGGAAAAAACATTTATACTGGATAACAATTATTAGGCGTAAAAGTAAAAGTTCCCATTTCACATAGTATATGTACATGATAAAATGCGTTCCCGACATTCCGACATTATATTTTGGTGTTTCCTCTTGGTGGTGCTACTGAAATTATGTACTTGGACTCTACTTCTACACGAAGGTTACTTGTGTTTCATATGCCAATTACAGGGCACTACGTATAAGAGATATATTAAAAAAAAATTTTATTTGGAAAATTCCATTTTTTACGGTATATTATTAGTTTATTCAAAAGAGCAAATATTCGTGCTATTTATGAACCACGATTTTATTCATTTCAGCTTCAGAGTAGCGCATTCTTTTAATCTAATCTCCCAATACCTTGGTGAGAGTTCTGGCCCTATCTTACGAATGATTTGGTCGATTTTTCTTTTAAGGCCCTGCATCACTAATGCATTGTTCGCATAACATCGGTCCTTTACGGCACCCTACAAAAAACTACTACCTAACATATTGTAGCTTCAGATGGCCAATCGGCATGAAAACAACGATAACTGATCTTAGCGCCCAAAACATTGACTTTTGCATAGGCTATATGGAATGGCACGCCAATCTGCTGAAACCAAACCCCACTCAAATCCATGCCTTCAATTTTTGTTTATCACGCCTCTGTAGTGCACACCGTGGATAAAAATGGCGTTTCCAACATAATTTTCAAAGAAAAAATTGGCCACCGCTCTAAAATCCGCATCAAACTGCCACTCTCTGCGGATACATTGACTTCTCGACAATCATGTGCTGGCTTTCCGATCCGCAGTTTTACTTATTAACGTAGCCCCCGAGATAAACGTGCGCTCCGTCAGAAGTGATGATTTACGAGCGCTAGAAAACTTCGCCATAGAGAGTGAAAAGTGCAACGTATTGGTTCGTAATTGGCTTTTGCTTAAACTCGAAACACCCCGTTGTATTTTTTCCCCCCGGCACAAATGAACAATTTGTCAAATTGTAGAGTTCATAAGGAACAAAAATGAAAAATATCATATTTGTCAATTATAATTACTTTATACTCGTAAGTGGAACTATTGTTAACACTCAAAAAACAGTCTGGATCGTGTGGAAGCAACCTTGTATTGAATGAAGCAGTTTACTAAGCTACCCTTTTGAAAATGCTACAAGTGAACATTATTCTACATTGAATGCTCTAAATTTAATTATGCTAAATTTGCCCCATATCCAGGGCTTTATATGAATTATTAAATAACGCCCAGAACTTGGCCGTCTCTGCCTCCTGGAGCAGTACATAGTTAGTTACGTAATTATTTTAATTAGTCATCAAGTAATTGTGCTCTATGGCCAGTAAATTTGTTGTAAAATTGTTGTTTCATTTGACTGAAAAAAAACAAAAAAAAAAAAAAATAAAACAAAAAAATTGTACTCTATGGCCAGCAAGAATGATAGAATACAAGATTGCGCCTTCCCGCGGTGAAATGACAGATCTCGCCTTTAGTAAACAAGAATACGGGAGAGAGAAAATTGAACAACTTCCAATATTTCATTGAAAAACGTGTTCTAATTGTTCTAAAGTGTAAAAGTATGAATTTATAGGCAGACATTTAATAAATAAATTCGCAAAATACTAAAAAAAGTGTCTCTTTTTCTTAATTTGTGAAAAAAGCTTTGTCTAGTTGAAGTTGAGAATTGTCAAACCCGGCAAAACCAAAGTAGCGGTACTTCTAAAGGCGTCACCTTCAGTATTCAGTACACCGTATATGGCCAGTAAATTTGTTGTAAAATTGCTGTTTCATTTGACTGAAAAAAAAACAAAAAAAAAAAAAATAAAACAAAAAAAATGGTACTATTTCATTGAAAATTCACTCTACTTTTTGTCTAGATTCATTTGGTTTTTTTTTTTATATTTTATATTGTATTTGCATTTTCCCTTATACTTTACAACTGCATTTAAAACGGCCATTATATATCATAAACTCTTTTTTTCTGTGAAGTATAAAAATTAAAGATTAATTCAGAAATTCAATATTTGTGAACAAAAATTTAAGAGTCTATCGAAAACTGGGCTATAGATGATGTTAGTCGAGATTTTGAGGGTTAATTGAGAATTTGGGTAGCGTATTTTTTCGGTCAACCCAAACTTTAAAAATTTGAAGACAGCATTGCTTGAACACTTTTACTTTCGTAGTGCAGAGAGGTTTAGTAAAAAAAAAATTTAATCTACCACAAAGGAGCACGAACTATTTATATCTCAACTATACAATTTCCCCTAATTTCTCCTGCAGCCAGAAACTTACCACAGTTGAAATTTACTAACTACCCACCACAATTACTGCCAGCAGCACAACTGAGAAATCTCATTGAAATAAACTCAAAAGCTCCACCGACCGACTCTGCAAATAAATCAGCTGAGTTGGCCAACGAAGTATCTAGATATTAACTATTGACACCAAGACTTGCGCCCAATGTTTGTTATTGCAGTACCCTCAGTCGTAAAATGCTCGCTGTGCTGCCTCCACTGCGGAAATATTGAATAGGACGTGGCCTTTTTTTTTAAGAAATACGCGTATGCTTAGAATAGAAACGTCATTCTAACTATTGCGGTAGGTCAGAGGGAACAAAGTTTAGCTGAGGATGTACGTAATGTCATAGTGTAGTTTAATGCGTTTTTGTTGTTGTATTTTAACAATAAAACGCCAATCGCTTTCACGAATTGCCAGCACACATTGCGTATGAGCAACATTCGTTTTGCACACCCAATGTAAATGACGCTTTGTTAAAATCCCCTCAAATAGCCGTCCATTTGGTGTTTATGCTGTGACGATAAGCTGAGCGTTACTTACACTGTCACACGTGTTTGCTATTTGCTTCTGTACACAATTTGTTTATTTGTCTTTGCTTTTGTTATTGTTGTCTCAGCATGAGGAAAAGCAGCATGCAAAAATATATTGTAAATATGTCCAATCAAAACATGGAAGTCGGAGAATGTTGTGTAAAAAAAAAAAACAGAAAAAATAACTCTGAATTCACAATGCACATTTCGTCCTTGACTTTTAATGAGCCGATACTTTGGACAAACATATATATGTACATAGTACATATGTACTTGTGTAGCTATGTATGTATATGTATGTAGCGACCGTTGCCAATAATCGCCGTGTGCATGCATTTCATATCGCTATCAGTTTTCGCATGTCCTTAGCTCCTTTTTATGATAATCCTGCAAATTATTGCATAAAACAAAAGCGCAGAAACAAAACTACGACACGATGTGTATACGCATATACACACATACTTATACGTTTATGCGAACATACATATGGAAATGTATATAGAGCGTGACAATGCATATTTACTTATATTTTGAATTGAAGGTCACACAGAATACGAAATGTGTCGACTTGTTAGACAATTGCCAAGAGTAGGATTAGCTGAATCGGATTAAGCGGCGGAATTGACCAGCGACGGCGAAGTATTTCACTTCATTAAGACAGTTTATTTTGCAATAGCATCGAGAAATTTTCTACTTATATAACACAAGTTCACAAAATTAAATTATACAAATTTTGATAGAAAAAGTTCCGCTGAATCCGAATATAGAGTCAGAGTTTAAAAAAAGTATAACAGTTTTTCGAACATAGCTAAATTTAGAAAAAAAAACTGAGTTAGATTAAAAGAAATAAGTTTACTTGATTATTTTTGTGTCTGGACAAAATTAATCGATTTAAATTTTTTAATTTAGATTTAATATAAGATTCCTCTCATTAGATTTTCTAATCGGATTCGAGGTTGAGTTTAGGAGCTATCGCGGAATTTATCGTAAATTTTTCGCATTTGCACTTTCAGTAAACATATTATTTTCTATTTTAATATTAACATAAAGCAATATTATTATTTCCAGATTATGATTACAGCAAGACCTTGCTTTTTGAAATTGGAGCATAAATTGTAGAAGTTAAAATCAGTTCAATAAAATCATACCAACTTATTTCTTTACTTGTTTTTGACTTTGCAAACGTCATTTCATCCAATTTTAGTAAAAACTTAATTTCGCAAAATTTATTAAACTATTTATAATTTCTACATTGAAGCTATAAATTTGAAAAGCAGACTTTTGGCAAATAATATCCAAAAAATAAAATGGAAGTGTTACTTATGTTGATATTGATATACTTTCTGAAATTCTAGTCCTGAATTCTGAACAGCTCCTAAAGGAATAACAGGAAATTGTATTAATTTATTTAAATAAAAATAAATTTGAAATCGGAAAACTACATTCCGAGGTATTTAGTTATGTTACTTATCTTTTTTCATATATTCAACTATATCTCAAAAAACCTGTTATAATTTTGGATATTCTAATTTCATGTGTAACGTTGATCAGATGTAATAGGTCAGATTTTTGTCGGCTATTGTAATTAATTGTCTTCTAAGTTTGTCTCGCCGGGAAAGCTCTAAAAATATTCATACCACGTTGCCACGAGTAAACATCACAATATCAATGGCATTTCATATAGCTATGATCGAGTGATCTAATAAAATAGGAACACCATCGCTATCTCCGAAAATATAAATCAATATAAATCAGGAATATGCTTGGATATCAAAACTCAAACGTGCGGGAGAAAACAACATTATCCTGCAAAATCATCAACGCTTTTATTCTAAGAAACAACTTTAATAGAATGAAGAATTAAGTGAGTTTAGATCAAAGAAACAAATTACGTGATACGAGTCTAAATGATCTAGTTCCTTGGCTAACCATTTCCTTTTCAAAAAGTCAATGTCCGCGAAATAGACCGAACGCAATAAATCCTTGATAAAGATCCGACAATCTCGTCAGCCATCTGTTTCGTAACCTTAAATCAGCTACATACATTGGCTGCCAGCCCAAAATCTTATTCCACCCAAATCTTTTCAGTTAAACAACTAGAAGAAAACATCTCACTTAAAGAACTTGAGTCAAACCCCACCTAATTTTGTTATACAACATAGTATTCGATTGTGGCGTATATGTCCAGTTTTTGAAAACATCATTCGTATTACCAATACTTAAACAAGCCAAGCGTGTTAAGAAAATTGGCATCTTCTTCTAGCCTTGTGTGGTAAATATTTTAGAAAAGATGCTGGTCTTCATCAAATGTCTACTGAGTAATAGAAACGTTAAAGCAAATGTGAAAGGATTCCTAGGCGGTTTGAGCCGATTCCAACACAGCGCGCCACATGCTTCTCTGCTTCACAAAGTGAAACCAAGTCCCTCCCCACCTGATCTTCCCAACGTAGAAGAGGCCTTCCTCTTCCTCTGCCACATCCAGCGGGTACCAATGTGAAAGACTTTCAGTGCTAGCCAACGTAGCCCATGAATCTTAACTCGCTGTACTATGCCACTGCCATTATAAAGCTCTTACAACTCATCGTTCCATCGTCGGCGGTATTCGCCGTCGCAAAAACGTAGAGGTCCATAAATCTTTCATAGAATCTCTCTTTGATAGTACCCATGATTAAGCGCCATACAAAAGCACGGGCATGATGAGAGACTTATAGAGCGTGGTTTTCGTTCGCCGAGCTAATGGCGCGGTTGTTGAGGCTCATGATGTCGATATTATCAGCATATACCAGAATTTTCACATCCTTATAAAAGATGATCCCCACCGGTTTAATTCTGCAGCTTCAATTAGCTTTTCACAAGACAGGCGGTCACCCTGTCTGAAACCTCGTTTGGTAGCAAACGACTCGGAGAGGTCCTTCCCAATTATGATTGAGCTGGTAGTGTTACTCAGTGTTATTATACATAGCCGTATTAGTTTTGCAGGGTTACCAAATTCGGGCATCGCGGCATATAGGCAACTTCTTCTCATGTTGTTGAAAGCTGATTTAAAGTCGACAAATAGATGGTGTGGGTCGATTCTCTTCTCACTCCAAATATTTTAGAATAATATTGGGATTTATGTACGCGAGTACATAGAGTATAAAAAAGGTAATGCACTGTTCAAAAAATCCGTTAAGACCGCTAAAAGGACAGCAATCACTGAACTTACAGAAAAAATAAACCCAGCATCCACACCCAAGAAAATCTGGGCTTCAATAAAAACTATTACAGGTCTCCCACCAACTCCCATCACAGCCATCCACCTCCCAAACAACATACTAACCTGCTCTCCAGATATTGCCAATGCCTTCGGAAATACCTGGTCAGATTACGCAATGGATTCCCGTCGAATTATATCCCCAGCAAACGAGCATTACTGACCCAGTCATATAACCCGCCTACACTAACTAATGATGCCCGAAGTCTAGAGGTTAACTTCACTCCGATAGAACTACAACTTTCCCTGCAACATGCTAAAGGAAAAACCCCTGGAAGAGACAGAATATCCTACCCTATGCTACGTAACCTTCCCAACTCCTGTGAAAGTTCCCTCTTATCCCTTTACAACAGAATCCTACAAACCGGCAGCTACCCGCACACCTGGCTTTCAGCCACAGTTATTCCTATACCCAAACCTAACAAGCCAACAAACAAAATCGAGGGCTATAGACCCATTTCCCTTCTGTCGTGTGTAGGCAAAATTCTTGAAAAGATGATCGGCAAACGCCTAATGTGGTTCGTAACAAAAAACAATCTCGTCAGTCCCAACCAAGTGGCCTTTAAAAAACATCATGGCACTCTAGAAGGGCTCCTGCCCCTGCAGCACTATATTGCGGACTCACTAACAGCAAAAAACCACGTAACAATCCTGTCAACGGATTTTGAAAAGGCCTTTGACCGCATTGGCGCTCATGTCGTTCTCGAACAGCTTGCATCCTGGGGAGTTGGACCAAGGGTGTATAAGCTAATAAAGTCTTTTCTCACAGGTCGTAGATTCCAGACTCGAGTAAATGGCTATTTTTTTTTCCACATATTCGCTCGAAAACGGCATCCCGCAGGGTTCACCCCTTTCCGTAGTCCTTTTTGTTATAGCCTTTGAACAGCTTAATAAAGTCGCATCCGTGCACAAAAGCTTAGACTTCAGAATATATGCCGATGATGCTTTCTTTTATACAAAAGAAAAAGATATCAACAAAGTACAAACAACCCTTTCGAAGTTGCTAGAAGATATTAACTCCTGGGGGCAATACTCAGGAGCAATTTTATCACACAGCAAATGCAAAATTTTACACATTTGCCGAAAAATGAACTGTCCTCAGTTACAAGTAAATATAGCAAATGCAATTATAAAAAACGTAAGTTATTTGAAAGTACTTGGCATCATATTCGATTCCAAAAACACATACAAAGAACACTGTCAGTACCTTAGAAAAAATCTTATGACGAGACTTAACATAATCAAATACCTGACTTCAAAACATCTACACATTCACACCAATACACTTGTGGATATAACTAGGGCATTAATTCTGTCCAAAATAGACTATGACCTCTCTATTTATGGAGGATGCGCAAATTCTCATCTTAAACTGCTTAACATGCCTTATCACACCGCAGTACGCAGAAGCGTGTACGCTTTTCCAACATCTCCAATTAAATGTGTCCTTGCCGAGGCCGGGCTGCCATCCATCCCCGAAAGATATAAAATGGCCACTATTAAGTTCATTCCAAAGCTCTTAACTACAACTAATAGACCCCTGTTTGATATTTTGAAAAATGCTGCTCGGCACAAACGGACCTATAAAGTTAAGTCCACCATACGCCATTGCATCTCTAAAATCTGGGTATCCAAATTCCTCCAACTTGCTCTATGGTAAGCCGCCAAGCACCTTGGCTCCTACTTTCCAGCTCAATTGATTCCAGCCTTCATTCCTTTCCAAAAGGTAGCACGAGCCCTGACAAATTTAAACAGCTCTTCCACGAATTAGCCGGCAGGAAAGATTTAATCAATAGATCCCAAATATACACCGATGGTTCAAAAGTTGAATACAGTACCACGTTCGCTGCTGTTGATAGGGACGGTAAATTGTTAACCGGAGGTCGACTCCCAAGCCACAGTTCTATCTTTTCATCCGAAGCTTTCGCGATTCTGAAGGCAGTAATACACGCATCCAATGCTAAAGGAAGGTTCGCAATTTTCACAGACAGCTATTCTGTCGTACAGGCTCTGGAAAATATTCACAACAGCAATCAAGTTATTTCCCAAATTCGTGACTGGTTAATAAAAAAAGCGGGTAAAATAAAAGTAATATGGATCCCTGGGCACAAAGGTATCACTGGAAACGAAAATGCTTATTCTGCAGCCAAAAGTTTGCACCTCTCCCCTGTAATAACGTTTGACCCTCACATACCAAAGGATATCCGTCAGCTTACCACTAATTACCTCTCGCTACAACAACAAAACACATGGACTCACTTCAATCACCCCTACACTAATTTCAACCCTGAATGCATAAAATCAATCTTTCCATCTACCCTATCAAAACCGCAAACCAGTATCTTTACCCGTTTAAGGATTGGCCACTCAAAACTAACCCACGAACATCTCCTTGTATCCACTCCTCCGCCCGTTTGTCCATTTTGCAGAAATAACCTAAATCTTCTACACATCCTTGATAACTGTTCAGTTTTATACACCAAAAGACTATCCCACTTTCCTTCCATCCAACCTTCGTACTCCTAAAAAACATCACCGTAGATAATGTACTTAAAATATTCAACTTCATAAAAGATATCGGCTTAATCAATAGCATATAAATAAATATTGACAAATCTAAAAATTTATTATTTTTGTACCTGCAAATAAAGTAGTATAATGTTAAGAAAACAGAAGCACTGAAGGCCTAAGTAGCTAGTGTGCTCCATTAATTAGTGTAATATTTTAATTGCTCTAATAAATAATAATAATAATAATGTACGTGAGCTGGTACCGATTTGAGAATACCTCCAAACTAATTTTTGTTTATAAAAAAATTCAGTTTAACACTAGAGAGTTTGCATAAACATATTCTGAAAAAAAAAATTATTTTATCACCTCAATATTTAGAAAAGTATTTTTATTTACAAAAAACTGCATTTTTGAGTGTTTTCAAATCGGCACAGTTACTTAAATCTTAACATTTTAATATGAAAATTCGCCAATCACGTACATATGTACGCAAGCTCACCCTTTTGATTACCAAGCAGAGATTTTTGCCATCAGATTAGTGGTAAAAAGTTCCGTGACGAAGCCATCAATATAAAAGGAATAAGGTATCTAGTAAGACAATTACAAAATTACTATCAAACCGCGTCCAAAACAGCTCTAAACAACCAGCAATTTACAAATCCCTATAGTCAACAATCAGTGACGCAAATGATGCCACAAAATGTGAGTAAAACTGACACAACGCGCGCTGACTTGAGCAACAGGATAATAACAATTGAAGGAAATCTTCGTTGCGTCCCTTAAATGACCATTGTCAGCGTATGTTTTAGTGCATACTTAAATTTGTATGCATGTTTTTAAATGTAGTGGCATTAAATGAATGTATAAGTTTTGTATATGGAGCAACACAGCGGTCAAATTGCATCCTTGCGTCTTTGTTTGCTTTCCCGTGACCATGGCTGGCTGTTGGTAGCTTTTACTTTTCGGGCGCTTTATATACGCAAATTAAATTTGAATACAATTTTCCATTGTATAAAACAGTAAGCAACAACAACAATAACAGCAACCAACAAAATTGAAGGCAACAATTGCAAAATAATCACTTCAGAGAATTTGAAGCTTCAACAAAAAAAAAAAAAATTAAACAAAATAAAGCCAAAACACAACAAAAAAAAAACGCGAACAACGAACAGAGTAATAAAAATATAAGGAAGTAGCACATAAAGCGAATGAATAAACCTGAAATATGTTGTGAAAAGCGAAACTATACAAAAAGACTATTTGGGTCTAGCCATGAGCCACATTCACCGATGCTCCGTTGCCGTTGTTGTTGCTGTGCATCATTTTACTTTAACTACAATCAGCAACTGTGCGAATTGTGCGGTGCTTTCAACGTTTTACATTACCATTGTGATGTCACAAAAGTTATAGTGCAAAAAAAAAAAGAAAAACAAACAGATGAAAAATTGGCAGAGAGTAAATGGGGCACGACTCGGTCACTATAGAAAAATAAAGGGAACTGAAAGAGAAATTATGACAAATAAAAAGATAACAAGTACAAACGAAAACAGCAATGATAAAAAGTAAAAAGTAAGCAACGAAAATGTCCAGCGATTTTGTCGCACAGGACGAGAAGAGCTTTCGAATCGATTAAGAGGAAATGCAACGAAAGGACCGACGAAGGGACGACACCGGACGGGACGGACAGTCTAGGGCCGGAGGTAGAAGAATGGCAAACAAATTATTCAAACATTTGCTGAAATGCCCAATTAGGGTATCACTTAAAAGTATTAAAAAAATATATATACAAAAAAAAAAAAAAAAAAAATTAAGGAAAGAGGCCAAAAAACAAAGAATCGGTTGCGGAAATTAAAGGGGTCATTGAGCGTAGTCAGCAAACTAGGTAAGGATGTATTTACAAATACCCATAGATATGTATATTAGGAGGCACGTTTGTATATATGTATGTGTGCACATTTATTTGCATGAAAGTATCTATTGCCCATTGTTTTACTTAAATTAGTTTATTCGTAAATGAAGTGAAAACGCCAGCATTGCGGCATTACGCCACAAAAACGAAAACAAACCAGTACGGAAAATAATTTGCCTAATGTAAATTACGTCCTATAACTTCTTGTTTGGTGTAGCCGTTCAGCGTATGTAAATATGTAGTTGTACATAGCGTTTATGTTATTTAAAAAAAACATGAATGAATGAATTGATGATCATA
Organism: Anomoia purmunda; assembly: GCA_951828415.1. Classification (NCBI taxonomy): domain Eukaryota; kingdom Metazoa; phylum Arthropoda; class Insecta; order Diptera; family Tephritidae; genus Anomoia; species Anomoia purmunda. Next base: position 23,359,662 of record OX639996.1, on the reverse strand, counting down.
TGCACTAGAAATTTTGTTAGTTTACGAATTTTCACCGGCCGCTTAGCAAAAGGGGAAGCAAACAAACAAATGGTATGCGAATTGTTAAGAGTTGGTTTTAGGACAGCTTCCAATTCTAGCTACAAATATGATAATTTTAAGTGATATGCAATATTTATTATTTTCGGGGGTTTGTTATGAAATGACATTTCAGGTTATCACTTTTGTGAAAACAGTTTTGCCATTCGTTATTCATTTTAATAGTGATGTATCTATCTACGCATGGAATTATGACCGATGAGTACATTTTACAAATGTGACTTTGACTAACCATAGCACACAAACTAATGAATGTAGAAGAACAAATGAGATATCAATTTATTCATTGAGATATTTGGCAGAATATTTTATAAAACAAATGTTAATAACACCTAGTACTTTCTCTGTCCATCTTTAGATTTCAAAACTGTCTCCATTCATTGAGGCATACTGGAATTCAATTGAATGTCATTATTCGAAATATCTAGTACTATACTTATAGTTTCTTTTAAAACTGTGAAGTTTATGCATTTTAGGTATGTCCAGTAATTCTCTATAGGATTAAGATTCGGAAAATTACCGGGCCCAGCCAACACATTTAAATTCAAAGTATTTAGCGCATCCATGCTGGCTTGCGATGGATGGCAAGGAGCATTAGCTTGCATAAAGATATGTATATTCTTTACTGGGATACTGCATGGTATGAATTTATGGCAATAAAACATTTTCCAACACGACCTTCAGATAGGACCGGGACTGGGACCTTCAGTTGTAATGCAGCCTCAAATCATTAATGATGGTGGATGTTTAATGCAAGAAATAATACAATCATCTAAATATCGTTCACCCTGCCTCCTACAAATGAATTTCTTTGCTTCAAAACGGCATACATAAATATAACCTAACAAATTGAATTAAGGAGAAAAAAGAGATTTAAAGCAAATATCGATAAATATTAAAGAAAAAAGAAAAAGTAAGTGGATTTACTTGTTCCAATAGCTATAAATGAGTTCTTTGTTTTTGACGCATTTTTAAAGTCAACTTAGATTTTTTTTTGCTGGGCGTCAGCGCATCAGTCCAGTTTCGTATAAACGTCGGCGCAGCGTACTCAATGCCAGGAGATACCAGAATCCTTTAGATCTTCTAAAATGACTCTGGATGGTGCATTTCGACTCTCTATAGCTTTCTGCTGTATTCTACGGTCGGTTTTGGGTGTTGTCTTGTGAACTCCTCTACAGTTTTTCCTATTGGCTTGGCAAACTAAAGGCAAAGCGACTAATATTTTTTTGCAAAGTTTACCATGGAAGCCATAAAGTTTTTCAACTATTTAAGAATAACTGTATATTCCCTAGTTCATCAAAGCTATAATTTGCATTTTTTTCTCGATTGTTAAATCTTTTTTTAACCATTTTTTGTACAACCTCTTTAATAAATATAACACGATTTTTTGTAATACAACAACAAGTTTTTGTTATTCTTGTTTGTTTAATACGAAATTTCGCAAACTGATTTTTTTCTTTTTAGTAATCTTTTTATCTATTGCAATTTGACTTCAAATGCAATGCACAGAAAACTCAAAAATATCGTTAATCCCTTGGTTGCCACCTTTTCAACAACATTGGCGGAGTTTCCATACATTAAATATATCTGACATAGAAGAAAAATTATCGCGTAAGATATTTTTTTCAAGTTTTTGGTCCAAAAAAGTCCCTTATATTAAAGAAATATTACTATGATCTGTAAAATTTGGTAAAATAATCATCGGTCATAATTCACTCAGTAAGCGCTGTGTAATGGTTGGAACTATATCCTTCCATTTGGCAGAGTTCATTTAAACTCTAACCGGCGGGCATATATTCCGACCATATTAAGCTGGTACCTGCGCCCCTTTTCTGTATATCTTCTGGCATCTCAAGCACTTCACAACCACATATTTCGGCCTTACGTACCTTTCCAATACAGTTCGAGGTGCGCCCGATCACAGCGTGGGCCTGTAGACAGCATCTCTACTTTAAACAGCGGCATTTCGTTTTCCCCAGTCGAATTTCGGAGTCGCTAAAAGCCAATGACTTTTTCTGCAGCGAATAATTAGCGAGAGAGAATTCCGGTTCGGGCTGGAAGCCGCTACTACTGGTGAACAGAGTGACGGTACCGTCTGCAAGCTAAAAATTAAAAGTATTTTGAAAGTCAAGTCAAGTTGAAAGAGCCGTGCAAAGAAAACATAATTTTTTTAATCCGATATAATTTGTTGTATAATTAATTCTAAATGTGATGCTCTCCTGTCCCGCTTGCTGGGTGAAGTAATAAACGCTTATCTGTGCTCTCACCAATACAGTCACAGTTTTATTTTTGCCAACCACTGTTCTAAACCCCAAAAAAAAAAATAAAAAGTCTATATAATTGGAGGGGTATATACATTAATTTCAGTTTGGGAAACGGTGTATGGGAATGCGAGTCCCGAGTCATGCTCATTAGGCGTCGTCAAGCAAGCGGGTAATAGCTGGTGTTTGATATATCAGAACTATGACGATATTATCTTTGGGTCAAAATATTTGCTATCGTTCATAATTCATAGGCTTCCGTCTTGAGTGTTAAATGAACTTAAATTGTAGTAGATATATATGTGTAGATATATTATAAGTATATGTAAAGGCCAGACTAAGTAAATTATTTTTTCCGTGGTTAGTGAAAAACAAAGAGAAAAGCGTACATATGTATTTTAGATGAGGCTAATAAATTTTAGACAATAATGGCGCCGCTACATGGGCACAATACATTAGATCAGACCAAGTTTTTACATGGGGAATTTTTAAATTGACGATTTTTCTACACACGCCTCTTTAAAATATACCTATTTACTAAAATAAACATATTTAAAGATTTAAAAAAAAACTCACTATTGAAAAGTTACTCGATTTTCGATCGAATTTCGTAGTAGAGTTATATGTACATATTTAAAAAAGTGTGTAATTTATTATTTAAATTCTTATGTATCTAGCGGAGTTGCCGATTCTAAGGCTTTCCAATTAATATATATATATAAACAACAATCTAATGGAAATTATGACATTCTGAATATAATAAGCAACTAATTTGTACCAATTGAAATAATAATTTTATTGCAGCTGTTTGGTAAAAAGTGTATATTTCTGATCAACATTTGAATCTAAAAATATTGTCCTAATATTTTTACGCTGTTTAACTTTCAAATACTGTACTGATTTTAAAGGTATTTCCACTCACATGTATATTAATTATATTGTTTGCTCACTTGGATTCAAATTCAGAATGCGTGTTACTATAAGAACTATTGAATAAAAGATCGAGCTGTCTCGCGGTGAAGAGACATAACCCAACTGCAATAAACTAGAAATATGGGAAAAATAATAGTGAAGAAATTCCAATTTTTCAGTGAGAAACGTTTTTTAAATTTGCTAAAATGCAAAAATAAACTTATAGGCAAAGATTTATTAAATAAATTTAAAAAAACTAAAAGACTGACTGACTCCTTGGAGCTGACTTCTGAAAAAGCTTGGTCTTCTTGGCTTGAGAATTGCCAAAATTGATAAAAACAATGCTGGCGGCATTGACGGCGTCACTTTCTGAATTTAGTCCACCGTAGTTTTACAATAAAGAAAAATTCTTAAACAAACAATTTATTACTTTTATCGCTCTCGAATTGAGATAATTATATGTTTGGAAAAAGTTTTATCATGACCAATTCTGGTCAACCCGATATATAATAGGTTGAGTTTATAAAAATTTCAAAACGAGAAAAATACAAAATAATCTTGTATAACTAAAGATATGAAACGATTTGAGAAACTGCAATATAAATTAACTTCGTGTACATCCTGAACTATAGAGCCAAAAGCACGAAATCCTCAAATTAAAGTTCTTATAGTGCGGTATCAGTAATTAGCTTTAAATTTTTTATCTTATTCAATTCAATTTCGATATTGTAACAAAAATTATAAACATGAAATTATTTATGTAATGCAAAATATAATTGAGATGTAAATGTAAGTTTACATTATTGGCTCTAAGAATAAAACTAATAGATTTTTGGAAAATTAACCTTGATCAAATGCTTCGTTCTGGCAAGCAAGTTTAATAGATATTTCAAATTTACCAGAGTTGCCGATGCAATCACTTAAAAAAAAGCATATGGTGAAAGCCCAGTATTTTTTTTTTAAACCGCATCGAACAAGGTATAAGGAATATTTTTTTTGGTGACTAATTTCAGGTTTTAAAGATGCCAACATTTTTTTGTGGCCGGTAAAAGCAATTCCTAAGATACGAGTTTTGGATAGCAGCCGCCATGCGGAATCCGCCATATTTAGTTGGCCATTTTGAATTATTACAAGTTCATCAAAAATTATAGAAATCGGGGGAAAACCACATCCATCTCTCATATAACTCACTGTACACTGTTAGGTCCGTTCGATGAATGTAGTGAAAGTGTAGAGCAGTCCAGAACAAGAAGTAATTTTTTCTATATTTTTCAAAAACTAATAAAATCTTTCATTCGGCTAATAAAATTCCATATGTTTTAAATTTTCTTACTTTTATTTAGTTTTTGCTGTGTATTCTCGCCCATCCCACTAATGCATTCATGGAACAGTCCTTTTGTAAATTTGCCTACAAGACGGCGGTAACATCTACAACAATCGAAAATGTTGATTTAAGGCAATTTCTAATGTTAGAGAAGTTACATCTATCGATATTGGAATATCGATATGTAAGCGATAGAAAAACAAATATTCCCATCCATGATGGCGGTCGGCTTGTTCGCAAATTTGTGGAAAATTCTTCGCGTATGGCGGTAAGTTGCGTTTGTTCTTCAATTTTTGTTAATTAAAATGCTATGTAATTGTTTTGTTTTATTAACCCAATATAGTTAATTGAAAGCATTTACAGAGGTGGGTATTGAAATTTTGACATACGTTTACTTCATTATAATATAATATGACAGATAATACATGTATTATATATTATTACAGGCCACTTTTCACCTAATGTTGCTATCAAAGAAAAATGTAGTTAAATTATCTTTCTACAGATTATAATTTTATTGCAATAAATAATAATTTTTGGTAAAAAATGTTAACTTTTTGTGCATCGCATTATGCATATACATATGTTATTTTTATATATATGTTAGTTAAGTCTTATTAAAAAAAAAAATGTTCCAAAATTATGCAAGTAAATGCTTTTAAATGGTGTTTAAAAAAATGAATATACAGGGTGGCGCAAAAGTCGTCTGCTAGTGGTAGCAAATGTCAGTACATTTATGAAATGTGTAAGGCAAAAATTAAAGGAATTGGTTTTGAAGTAACTATGAAAGCGTTTGTTATCGCATTTTGGTGATATTCCCTGGCCTACAAGAATTCCAGATTTGGCTTTTTAAATAAGTCAGAGTAAACAAAATTGAAGTCCAAAGAACATGGTCTGACAACTTTTGCGCCACCTCGTGTAAAAAATGTTAACATCGAAAATTTAATGGTGGCTTTTGTTTACAGAGGATTTAGCGGGAAAAAGTAACAAATGCATCGTAGAATGGGTAATCAATGGAAATATTAAGGATAACAGAATCGCAACAAAGGGAGTAACACATCTCGATCAGCGAGCTAACAACTCGCGCTGTTAACGATGACAAATAGATAATCGATCGGCTAACAAATATCAGAGTATTGGTAACAGAGAAGGTAACAAATGTAAAAGTAGTATTAACAGTTAAATAACATATTGGGTAATAAATAGATGAGTTTACTTAGAGCGAGAGAAGCCACATTGGGTGCAATGTGCTAGAGCGAGTGCGAACAACATACGTACGTGGGGTTAGGTGGGGAAATTTGTTACTTTTAACCCGCAGGTAGAACACAAATAACAAACGTAAAAACAAAAGTAAAAGTGAAAGGTAACATATTAGGTAACAAATACCCGTCTTGCAGGGTTCATGCCTGAAAATTGTCTATGGAGTTGCCAATTTCTAATCCCTGATACGCCTGTAAAACCTGAATAACTTCGAAAACCAAAACGCGTAAAAAGATTGCTATGGAGTTCTAGCTTTAGCCGTTGAACACATGTTCGAATTTAATTTTTTTTTTTGCTATTTTTTGTGCTGGTATAATTTACGCACATGCGATAGTTAAAAAAAAAAACAAAATGTATATGCACCAAAAACTAAGCTAAATACATTAATACAGATAAACTACTTTGTGCGCCTGTGCTCATGTATCTAATGATATTAGTCATCTTCCCACATTCACGGTCACCACCGGCAGAATTTGGTGAGCGGCTAAAGGAAGGAAGAACTAACAATAACTGTTGCTACACACTCACTGTTAGCGCATAGCAGCACTCCCAAGTTAACACAAAATACTTGGACCGGAACGACTTCCAAAACTATGTAACAATGAATTGTGAAATTGCGTTTGCGAAACAGGCCGGAGTCCGAAAGATTAATAATAAAAAGGGTTCTAAAAACATTTTCAAATTGGCAAAGTTGCATGCACACAGATACACATATACGCCACATAAATATTTGCGCATTTATACTTTACATACATACGTACATGTATGAAAATATGCGAAGTAAAAATTAGCTCAAAGTACTCGGCATGAAAAATATTACAGCCTCAGCGGCAGCTACAGTGGAAAATGTCATAAAATTCAACTTTCAATACAAGCGCAAGAGCACTGAACACAAGCTTTTACCAATGAATCTGCTGGCAGGCGAAATATAAAAAGATTTGCCCAAAAATATTTAACAAGAATGACATCGCATTTTATGACTTTACTTGTAAAATGTCAAATGTAGCAGCGAGGGCAGAGGACACAGCTGGCGGCAAATGCAAAAATGGGCAAATGGTTGCGTTGTTGCTCACAGCGCGCATATAGCGTTTGGTATTCCGAGAGGTGCTGTTAGACCAACCATGACCCTCCCTCCTAGCAACAGTTAAACGGCCCATGAGGCCGAGTCTAGGCAGCTAGCTGCCTACACTTAGTTACTTATTTATTGTTCAGAGTGTGCTAGGTTGTGTTGTAAATGGCCGCTGTCACAAATGCCGTTGATGTTGCTGTTGCTGTTGATGTCGCTGTTGCCGTTGCTGACGCCTTTGACCATTAAAGCTGCACTTGCTTGGTGGCCGCCAGGGCGTATACGCAATTTACGAAATTCCGCGCGGTCGCTATTCGCACATCCAATGTATGTATGAATGTATGTAAAAAATCTAGAGAATAAAAGTCTTGTCGCCAAAGGAAGTGGAAAGTTGCCTCTGCCAATGCCACTGTTGCCGGCGTGCTGATTCCGGAGCCGTTAAAACTCATCCTGCCGGAGAAATCGCTAGCGCAACACAAAAGCAATGAGTTTACGAAATGAGTCAACGAATCAGCGAGTCAGCCTACCATAACGTCGCTAAATGACTGCGCTATAGTCCGTTGACGGTAATGAAGGACAAACGAGGAAAGATTGCAAGGGGTGTGGACAAAGCGAGTGGGCGAAAATGCGGAGTGGGTGTGTGTGTGTGTGCGCGCAATTTTTGTTATTTTCTTCCGGTCGCAATAAAATATTCATGCAAATGTGCGCTCTTTGTTTAAAATTTTATATCGAAAACAAAAGGAAAATAATGTTATTTATTTGTTTTTTTTTTTATGTGTACCAATATCTTTTATCTCCCACCTGGACACTGCTTTTATTTTGCAAATCGCAACTAAGTGCTACTGGGACTCGTGGACCTTAAACAGTTTTTTGAATGCTTTTAAGCTACTTTCTTTTTTTTATTGGTTTTGCAATTCGGTAATCAAATGATTTGTTAGATTGTCTGTTGATTTTGCACTAAACTTTTAAGTAACAAATTTGCTATCTCTGGGATTTATTGACCAGTTGTAATTCATTTGATTTATTACTGAGTTAAAACGTAAATTTTCGATTGAAAAAGTGAAATCAGTGTACTTTATACGCACGAAGTTTTGATGTCATATGGGCATTTCCATGGTGACGTAGTACGTGATAGTCGTATAAATTCAACGTGTTGAGAATATGGAGAACAATTTATATTTCCTTTTATTTAATTTGCTTTGTGAGTAGTTCCTTAAAAAGGTTATATATTGTGCAAAAGTTGGGATCTGTATCAAAAATGATAAAAACATGTAAAAATCTGCAAATAATGTAGACATTTTTTAGTGCAACTTATTGCCAGTGTAATCTGTTTATCTAGTAATTTTTTAATTGAAAATACTTTTTCGATTTTTTTATGCATAGTATAAGAAAACACACGTGCACCTAAGTGCGTTAGCTAGTGGCAATAGTATTATAAATTAGAAAAAGTTACTGTAGTAATAAGTAAAAAATGGTGGTAGAAATTAGTAAAAAGTAGTGGTAGTAAATAGTAGTAGCATTAGTAAAAATAGTTGTATACAGTGGTTGAATAGTGATAGAAATTGGTAGCAGCATTAGTAAAAACAGTAGTAGAAATTAGTAAAAATAGTGGTACAAAGTGGCAAAAAAAAGTGGGAGAAATTGGTTAAAAATAGTAGTAGTACTATATAGTAGTAGGTTCAGGAAAAATAGTGGTAGAAATTAGTGAAGATAATTGTAGTAATTAGTATAAGCATTAGTAAAAATAATAGCATAAATTATCAAAAATGATTGTAGTAATATGTAAAAAAGCATTAGTAAAAATAGTAGTATAAAGTGGTTGAATAGTGGTAGAAATTGGTAGCAGTATGAGTAAAAATAATAGTAGAAATAATAGAAATAGTGGTAGTAATTAGTAGCATTAGTAAAAATAGTGGTAGACACTAGTAAACCTAGTGGTAGTAATTAGTAGTAGTATTAGTAAAAAAAGTGGTTGAAATTTAAAAAAAAATATTGCTAGTAATTAGTAGCAGCATTAGAAAAAATAGTAGTAGTAATCAGTGTAGTAGCAGTAAAGCCGTAATGATAGTAGTTAGTAGTAGTAGTTTTAATGATTAGTAGTTAGTAGTAGTAGCTAGTAGTTTTAGTAGCAGCAATAGTAGTAGTAGTAGTAGTAGTAGTAGTAGTAGTAATAAGTAGCTGATGTACTACTTTTACTTGTAGTAGTATTATAAATTAGTAGTAGGGTCCTTAGTGGCAGTAGTGGAAGTTGTAAGAGTAGTAGTACTAGTAATTAGTAATAGTAGTAGAAGTAGGAAAATAATAGTACTACAACGATCAACCCCGAACTACTGAAAGGCCTTGAAATGGTCCAGAAATATTTAGTTCGAAAATAGTAGTGAAACGGCCCAGAGCTTGTCCCCAAATGGTTCTAAAATAGTGCTGAAATGATCCCAAGCTACAAATGTAAGTATGTACCGAGACGTTCATGGCGTGAGACATCATTTACTGCTGAATAAATTGCTAACATCCTACTTGAAATACAATACCGGCGAACGCACACGAATGCGAATTATAGCACAGTAAAGCGTCGACATGAGCAAGGTTCGGCCAACAATTTAGCTCAGTAGTTTTATTATAATGTAAAATTTTACAAATAACTAAATTAATAACTTTCACCAAAAACTCATGTAGCATTTTTCAATTTCGATTTAAAACCCCGAACATATTCAATATACATATAGCCACAATGGAGGCTATTTTGCCACTGTTGTTAGAAATAATAGAAATAAATCGTCTGGCGAAATTCCTGGTTCGCTTTGGTTGTGTGCACTCTCATATACAAATGTATTGTATGCCAGTGTTCTCTATTTTTGACAGCAAACATTCGCGGCGAAAAATTCGGCGTTCGGCCGGTATTATTTTTCAAACATTATTTTAAATTCAAGTTTCTAATAAATAAAAAAAATCAACGTAGATTTATATTAAGAGCATTTCAATTTTAAAGTGCATAATTTCAAGATGACTTCGCTCCGCGACGGTCGTTCCGGTTGACGGGAAATATGATGTACATATACAAAACATGAAATGATTTGAATAACTGAATAATAATGAATACACGTTTATTTAGTATTCAAAATTAATTGAATAACGAATGAAAATTTTTCGTTATTAAAAATAACTTAAATGACGAATGCAAATTTATTCGTCATTAAAAATTACTTCAATAATGAATAAAAATTATTTCCAATTATTGTCTTATTCAATTATTCAGTTCTCCGATAACGCCCATCCCTGATACAGTGACTCAAACAATTGATCGCATATTAATTTTTGTATAATATTTGCAAAGTTTTTCAGGATAATTGCTTTTGTTTTAATTCCTTTTGAAACTTTAGTTCATAATATACCAAAAATTATTCTGAGTTTGCTTGTTGAATTCTACTATAAATAAACTGCAAGTCTCAAGTAACTAAAAATTATCGTGAGCTTTGGATTCCATTTGCAAAAATATATAACAAACCAGCGAGTAGTTTCAAAAAATGGAATGAATATAAGAAAGACCTTGTCAAAAATCGCCGGTATTTTTTTACCACTTCCGACTTGCACCCTATCTATAATAGAATGTAAAAAGTCTGTTTAAGAAAGTTGATAGTTGTAGAAACGCGTGACAAAGACTACAGAAATATAGACTGAGAAATTCAACAAAAGTCAATCGAATTTCAACAAATACTGATGTTTTGAATCCACATAAACATATTTTGAACTGAGTGATGTTATTGATGAAAGGATAATAAAAAAAAAAAATCTTTCAATATCTTTGACCAAATAAATAAGAAATTTATAAATAAGAATATTTAAATATCTTCCCTAAGAGATTTCTATTGACTAACTTAAAAAACGTCCCATTTTCAAAACATCGACACAGTTACCTCGGAAGTCAATCATAATACCGAATTTGGGTAATTTTTCATTTCTAATTAGTAAAATATCTGTTTTTTTTGGAATTTTTGAAAAGTAATGGAAGCAAGTGCGGTTTTTGTCCGATCTCAAAATTACCCTTATTGACTTAAATTACAAAGTGTGCGCCAAATTTGATAGAGTTTTGGAGATATTGTGCTCTAAATTTTGTGGCACCACTCCAATTTCAAAAATTTTTTTTATCGACGAATTCCTTCCTCCATGCCAATCCTATGCATTAATTTAATATTGAAACATCCCATTTGATCAAGTACCGATTTCACCGATACCGCCGCTAATTTTCACAAGTGTAATTTATGTGCCGGGTTTCTTTATGATCTTTTATTTTATTATGCTTATTTTTTCATTTAAGTTTAACTTAAAGGGTATACAAAATTTCACTATCCTACATATATATGAAGCCATTGCACGCCTTGTGCTGTCTGACCTTAGCAAAAGTTTTCGGCAGGTCCAATTTTTCAAGAGTGTTCTATTTCGTAAAGAAATCGGTTCTTATTTTAGTAATCCAAAATATGCAGTACTAAAAAAATCGGAATATTATGTTCAATGAGATTTTCTAGATAAGATTAAGTGGATCTAGCACATTCTACTCTGTGCTGTGCGGCAACTTAAATGATGAATAATAAATTAATATTTCACTCTACCGAATACATACAAAGAAATTTAAAATCAGAAATTAAAAACTGCATAAATATGAGCTGTCTTCTACACAACTTTCCGTAATACAAATTAAATTCAGCAAAATGAGGCGCTGTGCATCTACAGTTACGACTACACGTTGCTATTCTTATTTACCAACACTACTGTTTTCTCCGATCGCCTATTCTCACTTACTCTCGGTCTATGCCAACCGTTCACTCTCAATTAACGCAACAATTTGTAAGCTGCTTACCGTGAAATGCTTTTGGCCTGCATGTCAAACGTCAATAGCGGATGGAGCGGCGGCCACTGTTTGCTTCCGCATTTCCCTCATTCGTGCGCTATAACCCATCTTACTCAAAGTCAGAAATTCCATTGCCATTAGTGCAACAAGCCAACAAGCCAACAAGCTAGCAGCCAACAGTCAACCGTTTTGTATTTTACGAAATCATGCACCGTAAAATGTCGCTTATTTATGATGAATGTGACCCGCGCGCAATAGGCGACCACATTTGCGCGTGGACGTTGGATGTTGACTCATTTTCAAGATTCTGTTTGTGGACAATACCATCACCACTGCATAGGCACACAGGAATCGCTAAATGGGCAAAGTGTCACAAATTTGTGCAGGCAGTGGAATGTGCAAGGCTGATGAGCAGCAAAATGTTATAGGCCAATGAATGTTTGGCCACCACTCGTATGTACTGATAATATACCATAGGAAGATTTTTCAGCAATGTGCTTATTACGCTTTGAGGGAATACCACATGGAAGGCTGTCGAACAGGTAATATGACCAAGTTAGTAAAAGTCTGAAGGAGAGTTAACCGCTGATTAAATAATTGATATCGTATTAAAGTCCAATTTGCCTTTCGCCTTTTATTCTGAAAACTGTGTCTAACAAATGGTTCACTGAAACCGCACAACGTGTGCCTATGCACAAAGTAGATACCCCTCTCGGTACGAATCAATTCAAGCTGACCGAATCCGAGACTTTGAAAAAGCGTTCAAAAATTCCTGTTTAGAGAAGGTCGAGCCTGCCCTTAATCGATCCTGGAACTGAAAATTTCCTGCATAGCGAATTTCGACAGCTGTTTGTACACCAGCGACCTCAGTGCATTAAAAGGGCTCTACAAAAAATCCCAGTCTCTTCAGTTACATATGTCTTTGCATCCAAAAACATTATTCTATAATTTAGCATAGAAGGACTACAAGTTTCGACCATCTAATGTAACCAGTGGTACTCTATGTACACCTGTGACCTCGGTGCAATAAAAGTGCTCTACAAAGAATTCTGGCCTCTTCAGTTATGTCTTTGCGCCTAAAAAAACATTATTCTATGACTTAACAAAGAAGGAGTAAAAGTTTCGGGCAACTAATGGTACCTCATATAGAGTGATAAGAGAGTTGATCTGTTAGCCGTAAGGCTCTAGATTGAACGTCCGTAAATCTCGCGAAACCCCAATTAGACTTACTAACCAGCTTGGAAGAAATTTCCCAATTTTACTCCGCTTTCTTCATTTGTCATCTATGTAGTAAGTGCTGTATACTTAGAGGCCATACTTTCTCCCAAGTTAAAGTAGATACTAAAATCATCACACTGACATAAAAAGGCTACTTTTTACACTTATAAAGCAATTGTTGGGTAAAAACGTTTTTTGTTCTCTTAAACCCAACATACAACAAATATGCAGTATTGAGATCTTTTGGCAGAAGGCCAATTGTTGGAAGAATGATTTATGCCAAAGTTTTTTCATTGCAACAAGTAAACATTATTCCATTAGATCTAGCGCCGTAAATTTGCGGTTTTTGAGTACATTGTGGGTCGTTTTCTCGTCGCAGAGATGGCAAATATTGAATTGAGTTGTAACGAGACTTGACTGTGGTCTCAGCCAATGCTGTGTTGGCGGAGTTAACGATGATCGATCCTCTTGCCGATGAGTAAGATGATGATAAGTTTCAACAGGCCTGAAATTCGTTAACTCTCTGACAGCGGGGCTCGAGAAACTCAGCTTCTCACGCCAATCGCATCATATCAATGACGACGTGGTGCTGCTCCACTTGGCGCCAACTTCGTTCTCGCACCTAGTTTGACGTATCGATGAATTCGCGTATTGTGGATGCGCATGGCTTTCCAACATGCTTTCAAAAACTAAGCGTTTGCTGTTATATCGCGCAGTGAGTAACTCGATACCCTTTCGAGAATTGAATGCAGTGAACTTAAGCGCATGCACAAAACAAGTTGCGCTGCCGAGAAAGCGGGACCGAAGGTTTTGGAAATGTTCTCTGTTAGTTCGTTGTTTGTGTGGTCCAATACGGAAGACATACCGAAGAAATCTTGCCAGTCTACCTGATGACCAGTGAAATTTGGAAGTTGTATTGTAGCTTCGGCGGGGAAAACATAGTATGCGACGTTGACGATAAAATGCAGGTTTCATGTTCAGCGGCAGGAAATAGAGCGAACTGCGAAGTAAGTCGCTTCACTGTTGGTTTATTTTTTCTAACTCGGATTCGTCGAGTTTGACTGGATTGTCTCAAAATAATTTATTTGTGCTGCAATATCTCGAGCTTGATCTTCAGCATAGGGTTGGCCATTGTGTTTAGGGAGTGAGCTTGCGACGTGTGTAAATTCAGCTCGAAGGACATCTATGGTGGAGCACAAAGCGTTTCATGTATTCTAATTATATGTGTACATATATACTTTAATGAGTAATTGATTTGTGGAAACAAATGTATATGGGTCAAAACGTGATTGTAATTGAAAATTTTGAACTACAATACATACATATGTACATATCTACATATGTACGCCTGTTTAACTATAAGTACGCAATAATGACAGAATGCAAGATTGCCTCTTCCGTGGACCGCTTGTACTCTCTTTATCGACTTGACAGCGTCCACCAATTCGCTGACGAAATAAAATTATTTTGTCATACTATGCCGGTCGCTTGCGAGATATGATCTGCTATGTTGGTTGGTTGTTGTTGGGTCTAAGTGGGGTTATTTGTCTTGAGTGTCTAAGGATAGGTGGCAAGAGATAGGAGAGGGTGACATGAATGTGTGTGTCTGGAACTAATTTCGAAGAGGGCGGGTATAGAGGACGACGTGAAGGGTGGATGCCGAACGGCAATAAAGGGTGCGACAATAATCACGACCAATATTGAGTTTGAACAGCAATGTTATGTAAAAATGAAGCCTGATTTCCCATTGTTAGTTGATTTGGCGAAAAGTCGTCGAGTTTAATTGTATATGTACAAGGCCTTGCGATTCTACCACCAGACATAGCGGGTGGAAGTCTTGAATAACGAAGATCTGTCACATTCCTTCGATAGATCCGTTGATTAAAAAAAATGTTTTCATGCATTGTGCCAACTGTTGCGCACTGAGAGCTGCATGAATTCCGAATAAGTTCGAAGTTTTAAGATGAGCTTCATGTTAAAAGTTCTTTTCAAATTCTCGACCAAGTTATTGTATGCTTTGATTGGAAGCTTTGGACATTCGCGAAGCTTGTAAAATTGTATTTCAGCTTTGGTCATATATAGATTTTCTCGGATAGCCAGACAACAATTAGTTATGTATAACAACCTAAGAACATTAGATTTCTGATATGTCCAATTCAGCGAGTATCCAACTTCACAAATTTTACTAAAGCTCTATGAAAAATATTTTTTTATGACCCTTCTGTTAACTTTTCCTGGACTTCAATAATTCGATTAAACCTGTGCTAATTCAAACCCAATGTCCGGAGTAATCAGCCACATCTTGTCACGCCTGCCACGAATACTCGGGACAATGACTTGATGACTTAGTACACACGTTGCCC
This sequence comes from Anomoia purmunda, assembly GCA_951828415.1. Classification (NCBI taxonomy): domain Eukaryota; kingdom Metazoa; phylum Arthropoda; class Insecta; order Diptera; family Tephritidae; genus Anomoia; species Anomoia purmunda. The sequence continues at coordinate 23,344,337 of OX639996.1, read as the reverse complement.
TTGACTTAAGGTAGGTGGTAACTAAATATAAAAGACAATTTTGCCAACTTTGTATTGGGTTGCAGATAACTAAGAATACGTGGGTGATTTCATTTTGGGAAAATGAGCGTGGCACTTCCAACTCTAAATCAAATGTGTATGTATATCTCAAGCCAGTAAAAAAATATAGTTTCGAAAATGGGACAAAACTACGTCTACCTATACACAGGGCTGGGTTAGGAACAAAAAGGTGAATTACCAAATTTGGCACATGCTTTGGATTTCAACTCAGTAGGCGACCACCTCTTATAGAACGATAATTTACAAAACCAAAAAAATCAATAATCTGACAAAAAAATGTCAGCGTTGCAATTTCAAGGACCTCTGGCATTTTATATGTGTGGATCTGTACCGATTTAGTCATCTCACATTTTAGAAGACTGCTTTAAATAAATTTCTACTAGTCGTATTCAAAATTCGGAAAAGTCATTTCAAATTGTTTAATAAAAAAATAGCACAACTTTTAATGGAATTTAAAGAGCTCCATCCTTCAGTTTCAGCAGTGGTAGCAACAATATCTTAAAATACAGGTAGGACTTAGTTGACAACAAATAAGTAACACAACAATATTATATAGAATTAATTATTCTGAAGAGCTCTTTATTGTTTGTGACAAATTGTTGCGACACTCGAGCACTCCCCCTGAGTTATCACTACGCGCGGATTCAGATTCGGCCGATGAATATTGCACTTAAACTTTTCGTGTGGCGCTTTTCTTTTCTCCAACTTTTTCAACTTTCCTCACTTTACACTATGTTCACTGCTCGTGTCGGTTTGTGTAGGTTGTGCGGCATGTTGATGGTTTTTTTCTTTTCTTGGCGGCTGGTATGCGTAATTGGCCAAAAATTAATGGCAAGTGTCAGTTGAAGTAGTCTTCATTAATACGTAAAACCATTTGTCCGCAATTGTACGTTTGACAATTTTGCAATTAACAATTTTAGCTGTGCCTTTATTCTACCTTTTTTATATTGTTTTGCTTTTTTGTCTTCTTCTAATATTGTTTTGAGACTTATTGTTAATTAAGTTGTAAGTGCAATTGAGATATTTTGGTATCTGACATTTTATTTATCGCAGGTAGCTGAGAAAAACCTAATCGTGAATAGCAAAAGAAAATGTTTGCAGAAAAGCAAAAACATTAATAATGTAAAGGGCATGGAATAGCTAAGCAAAGAAAGATGTCCAACAATGTGCGTAAAATAAAAAGCTTTTAATTTTTTGAAAACGTAAGACACGTGAGTTTCGAGGGTTAATTGAGTTCAAAAGCTGCACGTTTCGAGGCTAGTTTAAAATGTGAAAATACATTGCTACGATGAGATCTCGAACCGTCGTCCAAAGAGGCGGCACCTCACTTCATCGTCAGTGATAAATCTTTGTCCAAGTTGTGACTAAGTAAATATATGGGACGTTGGTCGTGCTCAGTGAAACCGCATTCCTTTATGAAAGGCTAGAAAGCAGGCAATGTATGAACCGCGGCAACAACATCCTTCGCGATCGTTTTCCTCTTTAGCAGAAGTAGTCTCCCGTTACAATTGTGTTGCGATCCTTAAAATCCTCCAGTAAAACTCTAGTAACAACTGAATCCAATACTTCTTTCCGTCCACCGTCACAATGAGATAAACCCTGAGACCTTACATCATTTCACTCGTTCTTGTTTTTAAACAGCGGAAATAAATTTTGAGACCCACTTAATATCGCCCAATTTCACCATACTAACTAACTGATTGATATAGGGATCCGATGAGATGAAATTGATTTCTGGTGTGGTGAAATTGGACAAAAATTCTTTTGAAGATGCCACAGACCTAGGCCCAATCAAGTTGATTCCAAGCGGAAGAGTATGCAGCTGCGATCACTTCAGTGACCTTGCGTTAAGCCTCCGCGCTAGCTTGCTAGACCTCTGTAACTCAAACGAATTTTTTATTCATACATTCATCCGGTGGTGAGTATCATTACTTTGTAAAAGTGTCAAAAATTTAAGTGACTAATCCAAAGTTTAAACTTTGGTAAACAATAAAAAAGCTTTTCGGAGCATATCGACGATTTTTTACCCACACATTGTCACCTGTAATATGAGATAATTATACTTTTTTTTATGATTTTTAGTGTTGTTTCTTACTTCTATTGGCTGTGGATGAATATGGCGTGCGATTTTTATTTGCAAAGATATCTGACGTTAAATAATTCGGTTGAACATTTTGCAAATTTTATTAGTTTTAAAGCAGGGGAAAATGGCTTATGGATGTTTCCCCTTTCGGGAGACTTAAGTTGGGGTGCATTCGGAAGATAAAGCGTTCCAAAACTGGCATAGTATTTGGCGAAGTTCTGTGTTTAATTAAAAAAAACGTAATGGAGATTATTTTTTGTTTATGTTGTAGGCGTAGTTACTTTAAACAAACATATTTTTTTTTGTAATAATATTTCACGTAATATTACCTGGAGTTACTACTTTCCGTATGTTTCTGGTTTAATTCGTTAAGGAATGGAGACATTTTTTTACCGATTCTTATCTTATACCCCTTTGGGTGGGACTGTTTATTGCGAAAATTTTCATATGTGTTAGAGATCCGGTTATCTGGTTATATATTGTTGATCAACGACTAAACTTTGCTTTTAACTAGGTAGAAGCCTATGGCTATTTTTGGACTATTTTTTAAATATCTTTTATAAAAATAATTGTTTAACAAAAACCTTAATAACAAGTTATCAAAGTTCGTACAAAAACTGGCAAAGTTTGGTGAAAATGTGCAACGTTTACATCAAGCTTGAACTCGTTTGCGTTTAGTGTAAGTTTGAACTTTTTTATGGTAACCTCTTTTTTCATAAAACGAAATGCTCAGAACGCAGTTGTATAAAAGCAATTTTGTTTAATAACGAGCCATATCTTTTATAAAAAAAAATAATTTAAAATTATTTTGAAAAAAATAAAAATAAAAATAAAACGAAATAATGTAAACAGCTCACAGGTACGGTTATTTAATTCCAATTTTAATTAATTTTTATATAAGTTGTAGCTACTAAAATAACAAAACTAATTGCTATGATATCAAGAAATACTTAATGTATAAAAATCTATCCTATTTTACAATTATTATTATAATAAAATTCGTTGAAAAATAAATTTGCCAAAGTCCACGTTTATCTTAAGAATTCGATAGCATTTTTTTTTTAAATCATTGAAAACTATCGATAGTTTTCCCGCTCTACTGCTTAGGCGGTTATAGGGGGAATTAAGAAGCAGAAGGATACTAATATTTCAAAAATACAACTTTACCTGAGTCCCCCTATCGGTTTAGAAATCCAATATAAACGGCTTTTGCCAGCGGTATCTCTGCGGACTGTTGTTATTTTTGCCTGCTTGTAGCACCGTGATTTACACGGTAACATCTATAAAGAGCAGTTTTAATTTTTCTCCAGTTATCCAATTTTCACCATATTTCAGATTCTGTCTTTATACATTAAATGACAAAGGGATGACGGAAAATCGTTCCAATATACATCAGTCCATAAGGAATTATATTGAAACCGGAGCACGTCAACTATACTTGGCTACATCTTATAGAGTATCGCCATATTGTTTGCATCTATGTATGTTGAAATAAAAAATGACTGGAATTCAAAAATCAAAAATAAAATGGAAATACATTGCATACAAATATGATTACATTTGCATTCGAATAGCATCACATATCAGTTTATATCTACGTACGTAGTAATTTTAAATAACTATAACTGATTCGAACTACACGAAAGCTTTCCATATGATTGACCATCTGATGTGCTTAATTGAATTACCAATTATGTTTGAATTAATTAGCCAGCTCGCACCGACTCAACTTACTTGACAATCTCTCAAACTCACTGCTACATTTCTGATTACATCTGCCATTCAACAACGTTCACACCCTTCACTGCTTTCATTCAAATCTCTGCAATACACACGCACACACAAGCCGCCCGCATACAGTCACATGCGTACGAGTATTTGTTTGTTTGTTAGTCCGTGTTTATGGGGCGGACAGGTTGTTCGTCCCTAACGGTCGGTCAATCATAAATGCGGCATTGTCCTTGAGGCAAATTAATTCTTTCGCTCATACGTGCATGCCGCTCATCTATTCATTCAGTCATTCATTCATTCATTCATTCATGCATTCATTCACTTTCAATCAGCCGATCAGTCATGCTTTCATCAAGTTCGCATCTCTTTGCGGCCAATAGCGCAACATTTAATTAACTCAGTTTGTCATCCGATGAAAAACAGATTAGATTGATTAGCGTGTGTCAAGGTGAAATGCCTGTGAAACTACTCACATACATACATATCTACATAAATACACAAATACACACATACATAGTTAGTTACACGCCATGTACAACCGAATCACGCCTTCCAGAATATGGTTGATTAAATTAAGGTTGTATGTCCTTTTAAGGCCGCTGCTGTTTTAGGTAAACACATCATTTTGTTTCACCCATTCTGACTACATAGAACTTGCTGCGTGGAGCAAATGAGTGAAAATTAATTGATCCTCTTTTGAAGGTGAATACTTTTGACATTGAACGTACATACTATGTACAAAAAATAGAAATGGCAGCGAGACAATGGCATTGAGTCGCATTGGGTGTATCCGCTGGAGAATATAGTTACAAATACAAATAGTGACCGACATGGACGCCAACTGCATAAGCTAATACTCATATAATCGATAAACTTTAATTACAAGTATTATATTGTTTATCAAAGGCCATAGAAAAAACAACACAGCGCCAGCAAAACAAGTTGACAACATTAGGCAAATGAGTTGAGGAGACTTTGTTTGGTGTGTGTGTAGTTGCGTTGGAGGAGTACCAAAAGTAATCCAAAACAAGCTGAATGAAACCAACGGGGATAATAATAATATTTACGTCGTAGGTTTAGAAATTTTTAATATTAGATACACAAAAGCAACGCTTATCCAACTACTAAAATAATAAATATAATAATGACGCCCACTCAACAGTAGGCGACAATGACGCCTCGTTTCGCCAACATCAACAGCTACAGAGCCACGACGGCGAAATTTATCAAAATAAATTGCCATGCAGAAGTTTCTGGTAATTAATTTAACAGAAACTCTCAGTTTTCCTTCCTTCCTTTCTCTGTACTTTCGCCGCCTACTTTTCAAAGGGCGCTGTATATCCTCTCGCTCGGCACAGTGGAGCGTTTGCGCTGCTTTAGTTTTATGTTTATGTTATTTATGTGGATCAATTTTGGTTTCATTAGTGTAAAATATTAGCAGTGTCCAAAATCAAAGCAAGAATTTGACAACGCAATGAGATCGATATCGATATGAAAATCGCAACCGGTATAAAAAAAAAAAACCCAATAGTGTTATCGGCTATTAAATCAACCGATAATCAGTTTCATAACGAAAAATACCGCAAATATCTGATGGATTGAATTGCTTGGATACATTTTGCATAGATATTACATAGATTAAATTTGAAAATCGTATTAAGTAAGGTAGCAGGTCTTCTGGAATTCAAAAAGTTGAATACCATCTTCTTAAATGCAAAATCTGCGCTCTGTTTTCATGACCATTCTAATTTAAGTTTTTTTGTACCGGTTTATTTACCTGCACATACCACAAAAACAAAGAGACGAAACAATAAGCCAGATACCTCAGGCATACTTCACCTAAGTACGTGCGAGGATAAACGAAATATGACACATATATAAAAAAGAAAGAAAGTAAGAGAGAAATATGATACTGAAGATGGCACAAAGTAGAAAACGGTTTGTCGCTAAAGAACATTTGACAAGAGATGACGGAAAATCGTCTCCAAACACAGCCCCGTACACCCTATCGGAAGAAAATCGAACGAAAAACCTAGAAATATTTTAACTTCGTTCACAAACATCCATTATGTAACAACCTAAAGCAACCGATACAGATATAGACATACCAAAGAAATCATAATGAAAAGATAAATCAATTAAGCCGTATTGTGCTTCTGCCTATCCGTACCCCCGATAATTCGAGTTAATCGGGCATGTTCTTCAATTCACTTTCACTAGGAAATTTTCATTTCACACGAAAATTGCAAATAGGGACAAAATGCGAATTCACGCGGAAGTGAAGCATAACTTTCCCGAAAATTCCACCGAACGTGGATTGGTATTGAAATTAAGCGAAATTGGATAATAACCACGCCCACCTAAGTGGAGATTTAGAATGGCATTGATGGCGAAGCGACAAAATATAGAGGGGCTAATTAAAACTCGAAAAAGATCTTGACGAATTGAATCCAAAGAATTCATTCTGAATATGCCGATACGCTAATATTCCTGTACTTAAGCTTAAGAAAAGGCGCCACCATCGATAGTTTTATTGTTTGAAAAAAAGTACTTTCGATAGTATTATCGAATTTGGTACAACTGTCCATGTCAAACTTTTTATGTGCGCAAATAATTTCAGACCATAGCGAAATAAAACAGACGAATACCGCAAATGCAATGCTCTTATTGTTTTCGAACAAACACATTGTTGTTTCCCTTTTTTCAACTATATTTATTTGTATATTTCACACTCGTAAAATGTCTTCTTATTACTCCTAAACAAAATAATTAATATCATATTGAGATATTAAAGAAAGGGGTTAAGCAATTTTGGTCCTTTAAGTGGTAATTTACTACATACAAACGCAAACAAAAAAATTACCGACAACTCTCATTTACTGGTATTGGGTTCAAGTATTCTCTAGAAATCTTGAAAGCTGTCACAAATTGGGTTTAAAATATTTGTAAATAACTTCAATATCAAAGTACTGTTTTAAGTCAATAAAAAGGTCGTTTCCGAGAGTTTTTATTTCGACTGGGTCTTGCTGAATTCACAACTGTAAATTGTGAATTTCACTGACATCCTACACAAAAAATTTGTATTCTCTCAGTGTTGCGCTTTTGGTGCTTTTGGAGCTAGATGCAGGTCTTTATTTTAATTTTTTTCTTTTATTTCTCTTTAAAATTGTGTAATACTTTTTAGCTCCGGAAATATTCAGTTGTGTTCTATAATTTATTTACATCGCAAGTAATTTCATTACACGTTTTTTGGCTTCGATGATATCACCACTCATGCCATTTTCGACAATTTTTTGTAATTCAGTTTCGATTTATACTGACAAAAGCTCTATTTCTAATGCAAAAAATAATACCTCTTCTTTTTCAGAAGACATGATTTTTGATCACGATATGCCAAATTTTATTTAAAGTTCCAGTGAGGTGAAGTATTGTACAAATTACTGTAAACCAGAATTATAAATTGAGTATCGAAACTTGGTAGGAAATTATATATTCTTAATGCATCATTTTGTATTTCTATGATATTTATGAAACGGAAACCTATGAATATGCCGTAAATCAGAAAAGTTTGGTGAAGAAATGGGAATTTCTAGAGAATAGCCAAACTCGTTGGTACATTTTAGTTTGTCAAAATCTAAATCAAGAGATTTTAAAAATGCGTAAAAACACAGCAGTGGCAAAATCTCTGTGAAAGCATCACAAAAAGCCTTCATAAAATGTGATTATTCGCTTTACCTAAACAGACTTCTTCTTGTTTTACCGGGTGATTCTTTAAGAGCTATCTGAAATAATAAGTTAAAAAAACACATACAATTCAGAAATATGCAAGAAACCTTTATTCGAATCGATAGTAAAGTCGATATAATTTAATGTTTGAATGTTATTTCATATTTTGGCCGCGGCTGCGCCTTAAATGCTCCATCCGCTTAGTCCAATTTTGGCACACTCGTTCCAGCATTTCGGCCGGTATCTCGCGAATAAATCTTCAAATGTTTCAATGTTGGCTCCAGTGTGTCAATCAAAGCAGGCCTGTCGATATAGACATGAGCCTTAACATATCGCTACAAAAACAGTCTAGAGGCGTTAAATCGCACGATCTAGGCTAACAATTGAGAAACCCCAAATGTGAAATAAATTGTTCACGGCACTCGCCTCTCAATAGGTCAGTTGTTTCGCGTGCTGTGTGGCATGTGGCACCGTCTTGTTGAACCCGCACATCATGCAAGTCAAGCTGTCCCATTTTGTGGAAAATGTCATCGCATAGTAGCGCTCACCATTCACATCAACGTGGCGATTCGCAACATCTTTGAAGAAATGCGCCCCAATGATGGCGACAGCGCATAATCTCCTCCAAACAGCGACTTTTGTTGGGTGCATTGGTAGCTTTTGCTGCGCTTCATTCTACAAGTGGGAGTTTTGCTGGTTCACGTATCCATGTAACCAGAAATGAGCCTCGTCGCTAAACATAATTTGTCGATAAAAGAGTGAACCTTCCTCCAACTTCTGAGGAGCCTATTCAACAAAAATTGGTTGTTGGCGTCGGCTTTAATCTTGCACCAATTGTATTTTGAACGGCTAAATCCTTCTGGCCAATACAGCTGCGATATTTTTCTTAGTTCGCTCACTACGTAAGCGTGTTGTTGGTGGTTTAATGTGAAACAATGTAAATTTGGTGCGAAATTTAGTCACAGTAACCCGAATAGCCACATCAGTAGGTCGATGAAACTGAACTAAATGGAAGAAGACAGCGATGAACATTCTTAATAGAATTTGTAAGACGATTCAGGGCTGAATTATAGACCAAAACGAAGATGTTTGACAGTGGCACAAGCCATGAAACGTGCGTGAGCTGTCAAACCCAGTGTTGTCAAAAAAAAAAAAAAATAGCTAAAATATCAACCTTTATTTGCCTCCGGAATTAGGGTACGAATTGTACGCAAATCCAGATTTTGGTAATTGAGAACAAAGGCTGCTTCGAAATATGTATGAAAAAATGGCTTTTCGGCTCCCGATGAAACACCAATTTTGATAGCCTCGAAGCTCGATAAAATTCGTTTGAAATGGTGCCCAGGGCGAAGCAAAATTCTTTGAATTCAAATTATTCAAAATACGTATTTGCTATATAAATATAATTATTCCGATGGGAAATTAAACCGATAGGTGGCGCTGGAGCCAGGGTATCTCTAGAGAAGGTATTAACAGCTCAATAATTAAATCATAATCGCAGCCCTTGAATCAGTGGGATGAAATGCCTAAAGTAAATTTTGTTGAGTAGAGTATACTACCTTTTTATTCCCAGAACCCCAATATCTACTTTGGAATCTATTTCAACAGATCAATACTTACATTGTGACAATGCCCATATAGAGTTTAGCTCTAAGGACACTTGAATTTACCAATGTACAATATTTCCATAACTAATACTCAATAACTAAGAAACAAATATTCTTATTTCAAAATTCTCAACTCAAACACACTGTTCAAATAACGCTCCAACACTGTAAATATTTTGATGTGACAATTAGTTTTAAGTAAATAAGTGATATTCAGTTGTATATACATAAATACATACTGAAAAGTTTTATGCATGGGTGTGTGTAAAAATTTGTACACAGGAATGAATGCATGACTGAGTAGCTAATGAATGGAGAAGTCAAAGTCCTTAAATTGAAAATATGCATAATAAATGTCAAATAATATTTACATCGACTGCCACCACAGTTATAATGGTAGCATTATAAATGCCATTTAAAATAGACAAAGCAAATAAATCAAAATGATTTATTATTCGCGTGTCTCTGTCCGAAATTAGACGCCATTATTACCAAAATTGACAAATATAATCCCTTTTTGCGACAATGTAATCGGCTAAATCTATACTGTAATTTGGTTAAATCTGTTGGGATAAAGAAGGCAGTGGGTAAAGAAATGCGAGGAGTGGAGTGAAGGAGACAAGAACCCAAATACAATGGCGGACTGAATGGAAATGAAAAATTTATGTAAGGAAAGGGTAGAATTGGAAAATAAAATTGTTGGTATTTTATATTTCGTTTATAGATGCTTCCGGCCGAAATTGGTTGAACAATGAAAATCATATTCTATGCAGCGTTATTTATAGCGCATTTTCAGTGATTATTAAAATATATATGTGTTACAAATTTAAGACTCGAATTTATAGTCAGATATTTTTATTGCGAAAGTTTTATTTAAACTCATTCCTCAGGTTTTAAGGAACTCGTATACGTGCGTGAGATTTTATATCACCACTCAGGTGCCAATCAGAACTTTAATAGCCCATTATTAGCTAGCCAGCTATACCTAAGGATACTCATATAGCCATAAAATAATTCGGATATTATTATTGACACCCCGAATATGTCGGAATAAGGCGGAATAACAATATTTACAGATTAGGACAGAGTAATTTTTCAATAAATCTTGTATTGACCGCTAGAATAAAATGGAAAAAGGCAGTCAGAACATTTATTTCGGAGGATAGCAAATCTCTCTGATTCGGGCGAATAAAGTAATTATTTCATATTCTATTCACTCAAAATTTATTATTAGCTTTTGGAATTTTATTATTGTGCATATTTATGTACAACAAATGAAATTTGTTTTCGAGATTCTAACCCAACTAGAGATCACAAAAGCGATCCTCGAGAATCGCAAGCAACTCAATCAAGAACGGCTTCAGTGAGTGAAATGATCAAAGGTTATGGCATGTGTTTTGCAAGTTCGCTCCCTGTTCAAAACGTTTCTGCCGAAACAGGGGTTAGTGAACAACTAATTTAACTTTATTTAAAATAAATTTTAAAGAACGATACACAAGTGTATTTGCGATTTTTCTGGGACCGTTGCTCCGGCGTGCACCCATAAATACGTCGCCTGATCCAAAACGCCATCGTGACCGACTTCAACAAGTTCGCTCACGAAACGCAACGTCTTCTTAGCCGACCAATTCCTTTATATCGGCGCTCGAGAGACTCGCGACTTTTTCTCATATTTATTATTGTTCATATCACACGAAATCACACATCAAAATTATTTGGATTATTTTGACACTCTGAATGTCAATTCCCCCCTTCGGAAAAATGACAGGAATAAATATTTATTCCCCGACCAGAGAGTTATTCATAGTTATTTCACAGTGAAGAATTGAGAAAAAAGTTATTCCGCAGTCTCTCAGACTTGCTTAAATTATATAAAGCAGGGGAAAAAGAGGAATAGCAACAAGTTAATAATATAGCCGTTAGAGATCAAACTCTTGCTACTTTGGCCGAAGGCAAATCGAAAATTTTGAAAGTTTAATATAATAAAAAATTAATAATTCAATATAATCAGCAGTGAATGGCTTAGAGCCTTTGATCTTGATGATTGCTTTGTTGTCTCCCCGTAAAATCACTAAATATAAGTTACCAGTCGGACCAGCAGGATGCTTGCTATGGTTCAAGGCCTATATTGAATGCCACATCATACCCGACGAGGACGGTAATTGATTTCGGGGAGGGGCGAATTCAGAATCAAATTTTGCGGTTTGAACTGCTAGGATAATGGGCCTATCTGATTGTTTTAGAGAGGCTTAATTATTTTGCACACAATCTGGAAACCATTCACTTGGCAACATTTTCGAGAGAGATGCAATTATGACACATTTCATCTTAGTTATCGATGTGCTGTGGTATAATTAGAATAGTAAGAGCAAGTTTAAAATATTGTTCCTGAGTGCACTAGTACCCTTGTTATAATTTGTTGTCTTAAAGATTGTTTATAACAACATAAAGCCACCGCGATAGACATAGATATATTTATATATTGTACCAAAATTTTCAGAATGAAAAAAGAATTCGATCGAGCCATGCCTGTCTGTCTGCCCTTCCGTCCGTCTGTTCATCGGATGACTCAAGTAAATATTGTTATATCTCAACACCTAGTGCCTGATACCTGGTACCTCCACGTCCGCATAACATTGTTTTGTGAAAATCTAACGAATGCGATATTTTCTCGAATTTAATACACAGGATTAGGTCAGGCATATTTCCCAACTATCTTCGTGGGTAAATTTTTTTTTTGGATGAGCGTGGCTCTGCCACTTTACCACAAAAAGTTATATCCTTACCAAAGCCTCCAAATTTAGTACACACCTTACATTTTAGCATAGTATCGAAAACTATAGAAATCAGATAAAAACAATGACCACCCCTCGTATTGACGGTATGCTAAAATTTAGTATGCATGATGGTGTTGTTCTATAAGAAAATACACGGAATTAAACCTTTTTAGAAGTAGACGTGGCACCGCCCACTTTAGAGCTATATAATAGGTATATCTCAAAAACTATTAAATCATTATAAATTTTAGCTCTGTAGGATGAATTTCGAAAATTATAAAAATCGGACAAAAATCGCGGCCAACTCTCATTTAATGGTAATTTACAAAAATCAAACATATATTGGTGGGAGGGAAACTATTAGTGCAAAATGTCTCCGCTCACTTTAAAACAAGTAGGTATAAATTTTGTAGACACTATGGATTTTAACTTAATAAGCATTATTTCGAAATTTTAGAAATCTTACAAAAATCATACTCACCCAATTCAGAGCAAATAAGTTTTACTCCAAAACTTCTGTATCAAACTCAATTAAATGTGGCATTTACACTTCCAATCGAAAATTTTCCAATATTATCGAAGTCAGTGGGAAAACCACACTCATAACGCGAATTCATGTAAGGTGGTGTTGAGTAAGCAGCTGAGTTGTATTGTATTGCAATTTAATAAAAAATTAACAAAAAGAAAAAGTTTAAACATGAACAACTTTGTGAATAATATAAATAAAATTAACTAATTTTTTCCGGCACTCTATGCAAAATGCTCTTCAAATGTCCTCCAATCTAATTTCCGTCACTCTCTGAGCCTATTGTTAAATGAACTCGATTTTGACCTTATAATTTCACCATCCTTAACAGGATTTTTAAGGCTGCTTCATCAACAGAAAAATCAGCGGGAATTAAGCATAACGAATTGGACTGCATACCAAAAACTCTTTAAAAATGTTGTAATAAGTATGCTATTATTTAAAGTGATTCACTGAGTGTGCGAGTAATTTGTTCTTAGTACACACACAATGAACTAAATTTAGTTTTATACATTTTTTCTGCGTAGACGCGAAAACTCCATGTTAAATGCCTTAACAATCTTCCATTCAAGCTACTATCAATACAAATGCAAAATGTTTATACCCTAGCAATTTCAATGAGGCAACAGTCGATATGCCAATTTTTACAACGAAAGCATTGGCTAAGTTCTACTTACAAAACCAGTAACTGTTATTTAATACCATGACACAAACTGTAGATCTCATTGTGGGGGTAATACGATTTTTTTTATTCCATTTACATTTCATCTTTTGTACTTTTTTTTGTGTATTTTTTTTTGTACTCATCTTGTTTGCATTATTTTATTTGTGGCTTTGCAGAATTAATTCAAATTCTCACTATTCACGTTCACACACACAAACAAATGCGACGGCAGGTTTACAAAATGTATTCACTTTCTTTATTTTAAAATTTCCATTTCTTCTGCACTTCCATTTATTTTACATCGAAATATTATAAGCGTATATGACATGGCTATAATGTGGGAAAAAACACACTTCATGTATGTATCATGCGATAAGATTGGGGGGCGAAGGACATAATATGTGTATATATTTATTATGTCAATCAAATTCGACATATGTACTAGCTGCGAGACATTCGTGCGTGGGTTCGGTCTCGGCGGCAGTAAGCAGTAAGTGAGCATGAAAAGCATTAAAAATCTTGTTGTTTTTTTTTTAAATCTTGCTTAAATTGGGATACCTAACAAGCGATTGGTGTGGCCGTGAAGCTACCGTTAGCTACAGTTAGCTTCATGTGATATACACGCGCTTACATTTTAGTGGCAACCACCCACACGGCGCTATATGAGCTAATTCAAACGCAAATGTAATCGTGCAAATTTGCAACTGTCATTGCGTATTTACACATAACTTAACTTGCAAAAGTTTGTACATATCTACTTATATAATATATATATACATATATATATGTACATTCAAATATAAATTGTTATTCACATATGTACATAAATGGGTATTTTGGCCTGCTCTGCAATACGACTCGGATCAAATTTTTTTCGGTTTGTACAGTTTTGGTTTTTACTAGTCGGAATGCAAAAAGTAATTGGCAAATTAAACAACATGTTGAAAACCCTTTTTATATTTAAAAGTTCCTATTATTGGACAGATTTATAAGTCTTTATTGCCCTAATCTGTATTCAATAAGTTTGATAAATGTGTATCACACAATTGCTATTTAATAAACACTAAGATAAACACAGTGAAAACGGTAAAAATCAAACCTATCTATTCTCGATTCAGATTCAGCGCATGTGGAATATTCAATGAAAAGTGCTATATAGCTGTTCAAACTGATTACCGACTCAGTATAAAACGATTCGAAAATTATACAAAATCTTTTCGACCTCTCTCGGAACCAAGAACAAGTTTACTAACCTAACTAATATGTACATATAGCGCTTTGCTCTCAAGATAACGTTGTGATATAAATTTAGTACTGTATTGGCGGGCGTCGAGCCGAGGTCAATTTACTGAGATATATGGTCTGGACTTAACAGGGGATTATGCTGCAAACACGTAGAACACTATAGAATAGTAAATTCATGATGAATTGAAGAGGCGACCCACGGGTTAGTTAATTGTTTAGTGGAGAGGTTTGCCCACTGTAGTAAGCAAGGCAAAGCGGTGCAATGATGGAACGCTGATCTTACAAAAATTCGCAAAAGTCTTAGAAAACTTCAAAATAGGCCTTTAGAAACTCGAAAGGAAGAAGGTTGGTCCGAATATCATATCGTGCAGAGGGAATATGGGTGGCAAATTTGAACATCAAAATTAAGCTATTAGAGAGACTTCTGTATTAACAGAACACACAGTGTACTAATAAACAAAACTTCAATTTCGTGCCAGCGTTTTGAAAAGAGTATTATCGTCAAAGTGTTACAAAAAAAAAGTGCAATATTATATAAAAGAAAGTTACTCTATTGCTGCTGGTATTCCTTGAGATAGCGTTTTTATTACCAATTTCTACTTAATTTTTTCAAGTGATCTGTCCACAAACTTACATCTAGCTACATCAAATTTTGCGGTTGATACAGCTATACTTAGTGTGCACTCGAATCCAATCAAAGCCGCTAAGAGATTACTGCAGCATTTTAAAGTAATAGAAAAATGGCTAAACATTTGGAGAATCAAAGTCAATGATTCGTAGAGTATACAGGTAACACTTACACTAAAAAAAAATACACTAGTCCCTCGGTGTCAATCAACGACATAATTATTCTGCAAAAAGAGTCCGTTACTTAACTAGGGGTAACGTTGGATAGAAGACTCACATGGAAAACTCACATAGACAAAAATATTGCACATACGAAATTAAAAATCGCAAATCTGCATTGGATTACAGGCCCTAAATACAATTTAAATTGGTGCTACAACCATCTTGGGTGTATGGGATCCAACTTTGGGGTTCAGCGTTTACATGTAACAAATTATAATTGAATTCAAAGACTACAGTCTTAAAGCTTGAGGGAGCTCCCTCGTATGTGAAAAACTCCAAAATTCACTGTGACCTTACGATTAACACGGTTATGGACAAGGTAGAAAGAATGAAAAAAATTACTCTTAAGCCTATTTAACCATCCGAATAAACTTGCTAAAATTTTTCTAGAACAGAACTACTCTAGGCATTTAACGAGAAAGGACATAATATTAAATTTTGATTAAAGACTCTGCCCTGCTTATATTCCATGGAAGTTATTTTTTCGATATTTTGTAACATAAATATGCATTACATTCTAATATCTTTCAAGATATTGACTCAAATGAATCGGAACCTCGGAGGTTTCGAGCACTTCCTTCCGCTAAACGCCACTGAACAAATGGCAAACGAATGCAATCAACAATTTTTAAAGTTCGAACACTCCTCAAACAGGCAAGAAGCTCGCACCTGCCAATCGCCAAAAAACTCGGGTTGGAAACAAGGCCGTTCCAACCGCCTAGATTTTGGGGTTCGGAATCATATTATTCTAAAATCATGCGCAGCCGAAAACACAATGGCTGAGCGGATCGGAATCTCGTCCTTTCAGACCGCCGTGGCAATACGAGTACAGGAAAATCGATTTGATTCT
Source organism: Anomoia purmunda (assembly GCA_951828415.1). Lineage (NCBI taxonomy): Eukaryota > Metazoa > Arthropoda > Insecta > Diptera > Tephritidae > Anomoia > Anomoia purmunda. The sequence continues at coordinate 23,328,219 of OX639996.1, read as the reverse complement.
AGTAATCCGACGGCACAGCGCACATACCCAGTCTATAGGTCGTTTTTTTTTATTTACCGAAAGAGTTTGTAATATTCTGTAATGTATTGTAAATTTTGTTGCCAAGGACATGCACAACATACACAACACACATTCAAATAATTCAGAAAAATCGTGCAATTATTTGATAACTTTATTGCGACTGCCATTTTGACACAGTCGCCATGTTGCAATACAGTACTGTTATTGTTACTTTGTCACGGTTGCTGTTTTCCGATGAATTACTGTGACTGTTACTTTTTCACTGCAACGAACGCTTTTCGTAAACCGTGACAAAACGACCGCAATTAGAAAAAAATTAAAAAAAAAATTTTGATGTCACGCACGACAGCCGTTATTTCAATCTCAGACAAACCGTTTGATAGGACGCTTATGCTATACACTCGGATACGGCAGTGGCTGAAAACTAAGAGGACGCTATTTTTTAGTGGCTTCTGGAAAATAGGTTTCTCAGAAAGTATTATCAGTAACTTAAAAAAATATTGTCATTTAAATTTTAATAATAGTTAAATACTGTTTTGCCATATGCTTAAAAAAAAAACATTTAGGAAAAAGAATATCACGTAAGAACTGCACGAAGTGGACGAAACTGCCGACTATTTACCGTTCCCACGACAGTCGGTTCTATGATACCGGAACGACCCGGTTTTTTATCCGGCCAAGTACTGTCACTTCAGCAGCATTCCCGAATGGAAATGATTTATGCTGTTACAACAACAACCAACTGTTTACCTAAAAATGCAACCCTACCTCCTGCATTTACTTAAACAGACACCGAACTTGACGAAATCAACGAAGCGTCTGCTTGACCAAAGACGAACGGGATAGTTCTAGTTAGTTATATTTTAATTCCCAATAAAGAAACAACTATTTGTATTAAACTAAGCGGAATAACCCGTATTTTATTTAGAATTTCCACATTTATTATATACAGATATTTACAGTCATTTAAAAATTTATTCTTGTATTGTTTTTTCAAGTGAATACCGGAAAGCGTTAAAATATCCAATGACGCATAGCATTTCTGAATTCTCTTATAATAAATATAAAACTACCAAGTAAATAGTTTTTTGTGATTTTTATTGGTTTTTATTTTTCAAACATTACATATTTAAATGCCCAGCAAAAATTTTATTCGTAAGTACAAAATGCTCATACGCCTTGAAGGGTTTTTATTTAAGATTGCAATCTGGCATATATTATGGCACATAAACTGTTACTTTTCTTCATAAAATAGCGACATGAGGAGCTGATGGTTAAATGTTGTACGGAAGCAAAAAAAAAGTTAAGTAGTAAAAGTGTGGCTAGGTCGAGTGAAATTGAATGCTTGCACTTGCGTGTCACAATTCTCCCTATGTTTAGTTGTGGAAATATATGCAAACGTACATAGATAGGTACATATGCTATAACAAAAAATAAATAAAAAACTCGAAATAAAGCAAGAAGCGAATTTGAATTTGAATATGCTTACCACAAGTGCAAATATACGTAAGCTCCTGTATGCGTGTTTGTGAATTTACCCAGCCAGCGAGAAAACAAATGTTTTGGAAATTCTGGATTTTCGGAACATATTTTGCATGCGAATGATACCACATAATAAAGCCGAAAGCAAATAATAACTCTTGTTACGAATGACAACACTGAGGGCGTTTTTGAAGTGGCGGCTGGTAGAAAACTAAGTAGAAAATAATCCAACATTTTATTTAACTACCCTTTTATGGCGGTTTCCAAAGCTTCTTGCGATAAATTCTGAAATTCTTGGGTTCTTGCCATCAAAAAACTCCACGGAAAGAGCTGTGGGACAGTTGATCTCTGTTGATCAGGTTGACCAGTGAATGTCGCCAAAACGCTACATCAAACTGGCTGGAAGCGGCTTGAGTGGAAAATACTATAAATCTCCATGGTTACTTTAGACGAATTTTCTTTATGTTTAGTTTGCAAATGTTATAAATGACCTGATGCTCGAGTCCATCTTTAAATAGGGTAATTTGTTTTGGCCCCCATATAGATTTTTTTAAATAAAAAAAATATAAGTTTCTCTAAAATACTCGGTATAATCTCGGATATCGCCGTTCTCGCGAATATGCCGATTATTTATTGAAACAAGTAATGCATTTGAAACCAAATAAACATTTCATTGTTTAAAGTAAAAACATAAATAACTTTTGAAGGGTCAAAAATTAAATGATCTTATACGTTTAGGCCACTGTATGTATTGTGGGTTAGGATATGCAGCGTAAAATTAAAATGCAAGGAACCTAGTTGTATTATCGAATTGTATAACTAGAGGCTCGCGAGCCTTTCGATACACGAATATTCGTTTACACTAATATCCGAAACCGCCAAACTGATTTAAACGGAGTTTTGTGAGCCTAAATTTTTGGTCCCACCTCGGGATAGTCTTGGGCCCGATACTTGTAGCTGTTGTCGTGATACAATGTTAATACTTTTTCGTTTCTCATCTAACATATTTTCCTTTAATGTTTAGATTTCTCATCTAAAACAAGGCGCAACTTTGCTTCCCGCCTGACAAATAGGATACATTTGCAAACGAAAGGTAACACTGTTGTGGAGATAAAACTTTGGCATTTCACTAAGAACATATTTTCTTACTATTTGTTTAGGTTTCCCAACTAAAGCTGCAAAAAAAAAATGAAATTTTCAGTCGGATAGATGACGCTGTTGTCGAGAGGTACTTACTTTTTAACAAAATTTTATTATAATTTTTAAAATATGCGTTGTTGACTTCCATTTGAGAGATAAAATAGTTCTATCGGTTTTAGAACAGCGACACTATTCTCGAAATTAAATTTTACGTTTTTCTTTTATTTATTAAATAATTTTCGTCCAAACAAAGAAATTTTGAGCGCTCATTATGGGAGAAAATGGTGGGCAACGTCAACAATAAAAAAAAATTAAAAACCAATGCGAATCTTTAGTCACTTCAAACTTGCATTGAATTTGAGATGGCTATAAAACTGCAGATACGGAAAGTTTTTAAAAATTACAAGTAAAAAGTTTGAAAATTTGATAACGACTTTTTTCAAATTTGATGAATGTTTGTGAGTTTCGTAAAATGTTGGAAATATTTATTTATATGGTTATGTTAATATGTCCGACACTGTATGTATGTAAAAGGACCATTAATGTCTATTGGCATCCAGTTTGTAGACTCGAAAACTACATAACCGATTGAGTTCAAATGTAAAGGATGTGTTTGTTGTCAAAAAAAATTTCTATAGGGCGCTGGTGGCAAGATAATTCTCAAACCTGTATTTACAGTTCGAATGGGTTCAAACGCCACATATTCGCCTTATAGATATAAATTGTATCGATAGATAGTAAAGCATTTGACAAAGTCAATGCTATCCCTTACTCACTTTCATTGGCGACGAAACGTCCTGAGCCCGGGTGGGTAGTTCTGCTGGTGGTAATAGGTGATGGGGTCGTCGATGAATTAAGAAGGTCAACGGGTTTCGGGAAAAGAACTTATTGTTCTTCGTACAATATAGTAAGTTTATCGTTCATAAATAATACAGGGAAATAATTATTTGAAAACTTTTTCATTTCTACAGTGATAATACAGCCCGTTTAGAATTCAAAGAAATAAAATCATTCATAAGGATTTATAGATCTAATTTATCAACTGCATCCTAGACTTTTATGAATCTTCGGTGATTCAGTGTCAAATCTACTTGTGAGGGAGTAATATTCTTTGGAAATAGTTCTCAGGTGTTGCAAATGCATGATTCTTAACATTGCTGCCATTTATTCGCTCGTTTGGAAATTTTGCGTGGCAAGACAGGTTCTTCAATTCCGCATTCTTCAGTATACCTTATACTATTTAGCCAAATTTACTGAAACGTAAGAGTCACGGGAAGGCTCTAGTGTATACGTAACAGCGTCTGTTTTCCCAAACGAATCAACTACGCAAAGCTCTGACTTTTGAAGATCTTTGTTGAGTATTTCGATTCGATCAAAAATTTCAATCATCGCAATCACCATAAACAAGAATGCAAACGATTTTTCAGGTGGGTAATTACCCACTATGGGAAATTTCAAGTGGGTAGTACTACCACCATACCCACATCTTTCGTCGCCCCTGCTCACTTTACTACTCGTATAGACCTTCTCTCCTCTGCTGGACTTCTTCCTACCTACAAGGTAGAACTCAAATAGTGTAATAACGGCTTTTAGAAATGCTGCGAGTGAGCGATGACTATCGGTGCAATTTTCAATCAAAATAGTTATATTTATATGGCTACTACATGTTCTGCATTCGAATCAAATCGAACCATAAATACGATCTTTAGAAATATCTCGGCTTCAAAACAAACAAAAAAAATAAAATGTACCTATATTTTTATACGTGGTGAATATGTACATATATTGAATTTGGACCAAATTTAACTTTAAATACGGTTTTTAGGAATATCTCGACTCCAACGCCACAGACGTTGTCCATTTATTGAATTTGACTTTCCAAACAGCTGGCAACCCTCTCCCAAACAAGCAAGACAATGGCTAAAGCCTTCCCGGGATAGAAACCAATATATATGCAAAGTTTCAGTTTTAAAACAGGTGACCACGCTATAATTTTAAGGTATTTTAAAAATGAAGCTTCCGTTTGGTACCCATACTGCAGTATTTGATTTCACTTATTACTTTAATTCAATTTAAGATTTTAAAAAGGTGGCTACTCCCTTCAAAAACTACTTATATGCAACATAATTTGTGTTTTGCCGGCACGAGGTAAAGGGGGTGTTTGGTGTTAGTAAAAACAAATGATTTACTTTTTCCAATATATTTCGGTTACACTGCGGTAACCGTCTTCAGGGCAAATCATTTACACGTCCGCACTGTTCGACGTGGAGCTTTGTACAAAGCTTAATAATAGGCTTAATTTTCATGGCGAAACTGCTCACAGGCTCGATTGCAAGTGCATTTCTTATTGCCGAAATTGAACCTATATACCTTCTCGAGTCTCAAGCCACTTTAAATCTTTTTGGGTAAAATCGTGTAAGACCAATTTCGGAGTAAATGAGCCTTTCCGATGTTTGTGCCTAGATTTCAACTGTCTTTTCATCACAAAAAACTGTACTATCCTTTCTCAATAAATACATATTTAACGACGATATAATATTCGTTCATTTTATGATGATGAAGTTTTTTTCTATTTCAGATTATATTTACGGATATTCTCCTTACTGGGTAAGTATATTTGCGATGGTATGCGTTAAAGAAATTTCGAAGAATATATGTAGGTAGGGTAAAAATGATAGAGTGAAATGACGGCAATGGCAGGTACATATGTATGTTTACATATATGCTATCTACATAAGTATATATGTACATATATTTATCAACAAGTGCTGCACTTATAGAAAATAAAAACCAACATATAGAGTTCTTCTAATAGTAGCAAAGAAAACGCAAAGTAAAAACGTGAAAACTAGAATACAATACCAGTATTTATTGTAAAATTCAAAAGTTGTTGTGGCGTGTAATTGCGGACACGTCTTAACCACAGGGACTGCGTGTAAATGGAAGATGAGTTTGAGTCGTCCGAGTTTTCTTGGCGTGTGCAATTTGTGTATAACAAAAAATGATTGGATACAACTATGTAAAATATGTAGACGGGTATTAATGGGAAAGCTGTAAAATCAGAACAGATTGTTTGTATTTAAATTGGGGCAATTGAAGCTTTTTGTAAACTTAGTAACAGTTTGTTATATAAATAACTATGAAGATTCGGATATTTGATTTTACGTTTTGACAAAAACAAATTTCCATACTGTTCATTGCACTCTTATTAGAAGGTTTTACTAAAATAGCTAGAATTATTATTTTGATCAAAGTGTATAAGGTTTTTGACTAATTTATTGACTCAAAATTTCTGTACAATATTTGGCGTTTGACAAATTTATGACATACGTAAATTGGGTATATGTAGTTGGGGTAAGCTGCCAAATGTCAAAATTTTACCCGGGACTAAATGGTTTTATTTAAGAATTGTTTTCGTACAAAAATAACTTCGTTTAGAAATGAGAAAACTTGGATAATTTTTTAGTTATTTGTAAACTATTAATAGAATCTTATAATATTTGATATTTTTCGTTTAATGAATCACAAGTGTAAAGTTGGTCGCAGAGTTTGCGTAACACATTTTTGTAACTTGTATAACATTGATTTGGAAAAATGTTGCACAGCTTCTCGTATAAACCTGCAGTCATTCTCGTCATTCTTCTTATTGTATTTGCAGTCAATTTAGAGCGCCTCTGCTGAAAAATTAAAAATCGACTGCCACACTGCGAACACTTTTTTATCTATGCAAATTTTCTACCTACTTTTCCCAAGACTGCTCTTTTTTGTTTGGCTTAATTAATTTTTTCTTCAACTACTGCTGTCTCTTTCTAACACATGGGTCTCTTAAGTGATTTCATCTATTGCATACGATGCAGAAATCATCAGCCGACCACTAACCGTCTATTCGCAATTTTTCTCACACATTAGCGCATCCGCTGTAAGGAAATTTTCAGGGATGCATTTAATAAAAATCACTTACTGAAATAGGCTTTATGTTTATTGAAAAATTATGAAAAAGTTTACAATCACACAAAAGAACTTTCCAAATTTATGAAAAGGTGTAAATTTATTCAATGCCAATATGAGACCCGTAGTAAAATAAAAACAATGTGAAGTATTACGTTAGCTGTTTTTATTTCCTTAAATTTATGGACATTTTTTTAAACAGTATGTGTTTTTTCATTCGTTCTATTCAATTTCAACGCTTGGGTCAATAGCAGAAATTTTCCTAATTATTTAGTTCGAGTCCGGTCGAATTCTGGTTATTATAATAAATACTCTTTATTTTGAAAATTTAAACGACATTTATTTACTTCAATTAAAAACGAATGACTAAACTATGTACATATACATATATATCTTTGTTAATTTGAGCGAATGTGCTACATGATTTTTTAAAGTATTGTATATTTTAATTTTTTGTGTTTTCTATAAATTATGCTTACTGAGTTAAGTAGATATAGAAATTTACTCTAAAGTGGGCAACACCATGCCAACTTTCAAACTAATTTTACTCTCAGCTTTCCAACCCAATCCTTTATTCGAAATTTCAGCAAATTATCTTTCACATGCAGTTTCCGAAATATTGTATTTTCTTGGTTTTATTTCTATAATTTTCGAAATAATGCTTATTCATTCGAAATTTAAAGTTTGTACCAAATTGTCTTGCCCTTTGTAACACAATGTTTGTAACTTGCAGTTTCGCCCATTTCCGAAACGTTTTTGATTCCACGTATTTTATTCGTCTGTTATACGCTGTATATCAAATTTGAGCAAATTAACTTTTGTAGCTGCTGAAATTTTTTGATTTTCGAAAAATACCGTTATGTGGATGTAGTTATTTCGTGCATTACCATGGTGAAAGGGCAACTTGTGTAAAAGACTGGAGTTTTCGGGTACACGCGCGAATGGACATTCTGAACATTTTGGTATACATAGTGCCTCTCGGTCCAACGAGATTTTATTGAAGACGTTGTTAGTGGGTTCTTCAATCACTTAATATGGAACTAATTTCTGTCTGAGTTTATCAATTATGTTTTCACATTTTCGATAATGTGAATTGCGAAGCAAGAGAGCAATCCGGCGAATGCGATCCTATTACAAAATAGTCAAAAGATATGGATGCCTTTTTAGTAAGAATAGAGCAAATTATTTATAATGCATTTTAAGGTAAGTAGTAGAAAATGGGGAAAATGTTATAAGAAATCCGCGCCATTATTTGGAATGATTCAGAATTGGTATATAGGTAGACGTGGAACTCTTCGGCCAAGGTGGTGTTACTAGAGCAGCTGATTTCAATTTTTTTTGCATTGCGGAATGGAATGTCAAATTGAAATTTTTGTTTGCATCCTCAAAGCTATTGGATATAAGTAAATTTGTTAAATAATATCATAGTGCAAACGAAAAAGGAACAACAAAATTATTGTTTTTGAAATACTGTTATCACTTTATATTAATTCGCCTTGGCCCCGGCCGTACACTTGAGGTCACAATTGACGGAATGGTTCGCAAAATTAATAATGGGCTTGTTTCTTTGGAACCTAGTTGCAAATGAACACTAGGTAGTATAACAAAATGCATGTAAAACAACAACACTAACTCGAAAAAAATGAGAGTTCAGCCAACTCGGTAAAATGATATTCGACGTTAGATGTAGTGTTGGGAAGTGGTAAAAACTGCGCTATTGTGAATGAGCCGGAAGAATATACATGGGAATTTCAGTTTCAGACCTAAGTCGTTATTATAACTACCTGAACCTTAAATTTGTTTGAACAACTATTCCCGTTCTTAAATGCGCATCTTTCATGAAAGATCCGAACAGGGTTGCTTTTGCAACTAAAGGATGGTTTTAACAGAGCTAAAGCGTCCTTTTGCAACTCGGGTACAAAGAAACGGACCCAATATCGTTTTAAATTAACGCCGATTTGTAGCACGCGTTATACCTGAAATGGTATATATCTGAATCAAAGAAATAAACTAAAAATTATTATGTGAAAACTTTTATAACATAAGTCCGAAAATAAAAGTTCTTTTACAATATAAATCTTTTAATAATGGTTATAGATTACTCGAAAAATTTGCATCTTACTATAATAATTATTGATAAACTTTTACACTTTTCTCTTCTAATAGTTGTGTCTCGCGATTGGGCAGAACCAGTCAGCGTGTATATGTTGACTATGTTTCGGAATATACGTGGCATAATCCTCACCGATTATGTGGATTATTACAACAGTTGGGCGTTAAAATTATGTAAAAACAATCGGACTTGACAAAGGCAAAGTTTTGATAATGCGCAATAATGCGCATCGCAATCGCACCACCGTAATTAATTCAATTACGCTTTGAATTACTTGCTTTCCCTTTCCAAACATGAAAAAATGGCTCGACAGAAAGAAATTTGCATCCAATTTCGAATTCATAGTCTAAACTCTAACGTATTTTGCAGAGTTTGGTGAAGTGCACAGCCTACACAGAAGGCATAAATAAGTTGAGATTATGTTGAAAAATTGATTTTTGTTTTATTTGTCACTGACTTAATGAAGTACTGAGCGTGCCGCATATATTCTTAATAACTTACAACAAAACCTCCTGTGTGAGCCTAGCAAGCACACAATTCCTTTTCATTTTCTTAAGTTGCAATAAAAAGTTACACAACTTTTTCCTACATGGCTATTTGTCTACTTTATTGCTTGCAATATTCCCCAACTAAATGCAATTAAGCAATTTATTTTTCAATCTTTTTCATCTTAACTGGATTCGCGTAGCGGTTGCACGGTTGGCTGTGAGTAGAGTTGCACAGTTTTAATGAACCTTTTGAGACTTTGGTGAGTCGTCATAAAGGCATGAAAAGTTTTACAAAAGCTTTTATGAATTTATGCGCTTACATATTATAAATATCAAAGCCAACGAAATGGGTTGTGCAAAAAAAAAATGAAGCTTATTCGCTCCTCTTTTCTCTCAAGTAATTGCCGTACAAAGCGACGTTTGAAAAGAGCAAAAAAAAATGCTGCTAAATAATTTTAATTAACTGCACCATTAGTCTTCACAAATGCATTCAATAGTTAAACTGAGCTCAAAACGTCTCCTTTGGTATTTCGAAAGCGTTCTACTGCATTCCCCCGAACGCGCTTGCCGTTACATACATATGTACATACATACATACATAGATATTTGATGCAGCAATTAATTTTTTTTCTTTTCTATGGAGGCAAAGAAGCAGACTTGATTCTTAACGAATTACACGCAACCTTGATGTGGAATGAAAGTTATAAAATTTTTTTTTTTTTATATAATTAGAAGCGAATTAAAAAATGCGTTTCAATTTGAATGCGTTGCTGCCGCTATCTGAAATGTTTTAGTTTATTGGAAATAAATATTATAATTACGCATAACCGAAAGTGTAATGCGAGGAAAGGAAGGGAAAGTCGGTTAAAAATTTGAAAGGGATAATGCTTTTTATTGAAGAGTAGAGAATACATAAAATAAAAGCTTTAAGAATTACAAGACTTTTTAAAATTTGAAAGGCTTCGGCACCCCTTGAATAGATTGAATGCTTATTCTGAACGAAAAAAAAAAATCGGTAAGCAATTATGTTATCTAAGTGATTGAGTTACAAAAAAAACAAAAAAAAAGGGTTTGATAGGTTGAAGTAGAAAATAGCAGTAATTATATTAAAGATAAAATAGTAGCTACACGTGAAAGCTTTAGTGAATAGAATTTTGTATACACATATGCAATTTATTGGAATCGCCCATAGGTATGGGCAGCTTTCATAAATTATACCATTTTTATCAAATCTTTCATTTATTACCAAAATCTTTGTCATATTCTAGCATTACTAACGTTTACAGTATTTCATGGGAAGATATTTTTCGATCGCGTTAATTTCATTTACATAATTAGTTAGTTCAGAATCAGTTCTTTACCGAAATTCCTATCTAAAATATTCCACCTAAATATTTGCTAGGGGTGGAATTTAACTCGTTGTTTAGACAAAGTATAACATTATACCATGTCCACACGGCAATGAAAACCAATTTTTTTCAGGAGCTGTTTTCAATATTAAACAACATGACCGGCTGGACAGCATTTCTTGTTACTAACTGGATTTTTGATGAAATTTCTCTATTTTATTTTTACCGAAAACCAAAATGCGCTCATGAGCTTCAAAATAAAAGCTACGCTCTATGCACCCCAAACAATGCCGCTTTTTATAAATATTTCTCTTTTTCTCTACACCGATTTTTTCTTGCAATTGTTCTTTTTCCTTTCTCCAAACAAGTGACGAGAAATCATCAATTTTCGTTGACAAAAAGTTATCGCACACAGAGTTGCTTCTGAGAATACAACGAACATTTACGTAGATGTTTACGAGATACCATAATTGGTTCGTAATAAAGTTAGATAGTTTTTGCTAGGCGAAAATATGCAATTTCAACTTGTTTTCACAGCTGGGCTTAGTTGTCGTGTGGACTTGGTATTAGTCAGACTTTGCGAATATATTATTTAGGTGAGTTTTCTTTTAAATAAGATTGTTTGTCTTAACTACAAAACTATTTTTGTTTAGACATTACGAGTATTATCTCCAATTATCTGCTGATTTATTATAGCAAAATTAGTAACAAGAAATTTATAATTAATGGACTCTGAAATAGCGAAACTTTGTAACATTGACGCGGTTAGGGAGAAAGTTAATTTTAATTGAATACGATAGCATTCAATTTAATGCCGTAGTGGATGGCGCAGATGAAGAAGATATCCAACCCGACTCGTCGTTTTGCGGTCAAAGATGAATGCTATTGAAACTTCTGCGTAAGCCAAAATCAAATGAAGTTCTTTCTCTGTTGTCAAGTAATGATGAAAACACATGACAGAACTTTATATCCAAATTCAAGACCGTGTATTGTCATGTTCATGAAAAGCCAACAGATAACAAATGACTGTAAAAGCGTCAAACAATTTTCTTTAATATTAAAAATAAAAAAGCGAAAAAATGTGTAGGAAAATAAGGTAGGAGTTGATTGCGCGCCAGAAACATTATGTCGCATACGAGACGGTTTTTTTGTTTACCTTCGTGCAACAACTAATCACTGACTGATCACCTTTCTATATTTACCAGATGAAACCTGTAAGTTCGTGGAGAACAGGCACAGAACTAGTATGGGAATAAGTGACTACATTGGTTGAATGCTTACAACTTATTCCAGTATACCGGAGACGTGTTTTAAATTCTCTTTTGAAGGAATCAGCCAGTCTTGATTTCTTTTTCCCTCCAGTAAAGAAAGTAGCCATCCAAATTTACCATCACCAATTTTTAGCGTGGTCATAACCACACACACCGAACTACTTCCTCGTAGCCCAAAGTCCTTGAGCCGTTAGGTTACTTATAGAACGCACCCCTCGATGGCATTAATGGTAGTGAAAGTCAGATGGACACAAGCGTTTGACGAATTCAATTAGTAATTCACCCTTATTGCTTGTGGCCCAGGAAGTATTTCTTTGATTAACATCTTTTTCTTTGTAAAAAAACCACAACTGACTTAATCGTTTAAAAGCTCACCGATACCGGTTCGGCGTGGTCAAAAAACAATGTAGACTTGTTTGGTACCGCCACTGTCACCGTCAAAAATTTTACGATACCGCTAAATTAAGTTACGGTAGGCATAACGGTGTATTGATTAAATTAATATTGACAGCGTGATAGGTGGAGGATTGGGGACAGTGTCAATTAGATTTAGAAAATAACACTTAAAAATTATAGTAATTGAAGTAATATTTAATTCAAGTAATTGGTGAATTTTAGGTAACATTAATTCATACTTTCGATATGCCACCTTCTATCGGGTACCATGCCAGTTATTATTTAGCATTAAATGTTTTTGATCGAACAAACATTGGTTTTCCGCCTCAGAACTGTCTCTAGTACCATTTTGTTAACAACTAACTAAAGGTTTTAGGCTCCGATGAAATATGTGACTTCAGTATCGGCGGAGCAGTGCTCAGAAGGCAAGATGGTTTGGTTAGACAAAAGCAGCGGTGCTCAACTTGTAGCACGCGTGCGCATGAAATTCACAGCCTATATTTTAGTTGCCCGCAAAAAGAGTCAGAAGAATAGCTAGTAGAATATTTAAAATTCAAAATTTTAGATGAATAGAAACGAGGTTTGATCAGTTTAGAATGAAGTTGCCCCAGCCGGCTTCCGTAAAGCCTGCCAATGGAGGCCTCGGTGCCAATTTTGTTTTTCGAGTTAGGTTTTCGATGATGAACGTTGATGTTGTTGCTGTCAGTGCCGTCCCGAATGTCAAGGGGGATTTTTCATTTTTTACAAGCTATCCAAATTGTGAAGTCATAAATGCCCAAGAAAAAAATAATATTGTATTCTCTAAATTTAATCTTCAGCAACGTTGAATGTGTCTGACCATCGGTCCACACACACTCGCATAGATTCAATCGCATTAATGTTACATCACTTCCGCCACCAACAGCCAGGATAACTCTAATTGAGAGTCCGGAATGCAACCATTCTCGTCTATGGTCATCTTTTATGTAATCTCGCTGGGTCTTTGGTTGTTTTTAATATGAATTTATGTTTGCAGGCTATCATTAATCACCTTATGCATTCATGTTAAGGCGCTAAGAGTAGCGCGCATTCGCTTTATACACCCATAGTTATGGGTGTGTGCATCGGTGAAGTGGCATTAAATTTCAAACAACACTGATGCTAAATATTCACCAAAGTCAAAGGATACCGTAGCCACAAACTATGTACGTACGTAGATATATCTGGAAGGTGAAGTTGTAGCTAGGAATGTGACATAACCTAACATAGTTAGTTGACCATGTTGCCCATCTGCATACATACATATGTATGTATGTATGTATGTATGTACATATGTTATATGTTTGGCTTTATGTGAAAATAGCCCTTTTGGCTAACTATGAGTGTAGTTGAATACTTCGTTGATATGCAAGACCAACTGCTATTTTTTTTTTTCTATAAATTCGCTTTTTTGTCGTTTGTGTCAGTGGCGAAGAGGTCATATGTATTCATGTCGGACAGAACGCTAACAACGATATTAACATGCATGAAAAACGACTATAAATACACATATCGTCCGTCCGTATGTAGTATAAATGTATGGAACTTGCCATTATGGAATGTGTATAAAACTATGCATATATTTATTTAGACAATGTTTGACAATGTGTATGTTCTCAATTTCGGTATGCACTTTTATTTTAATTTTTTTATTTTTTTTAATTAAACAATTTTGTTATTCAGCATGAACAAAAAGCAGAGTGACATACTTTGGATAGAAATATTACTGACATTTTACGCATACATGAATCGGCGACATACAGGGTCGGAACTACACAAATTTCCAATTTTATACGTGAAAGCGTCAATTAAAAATGAGAATAGTCAGTTGTAAATAAGAAAGCGTCAATTGAAAATAAGACTAGCCAATTCTAAATGAGAAAACGCCAAATTTAATTGAGAAAGTGTCAAATGAAAATTTGGAAATAAGGAAGCGTCAATTTAAAATTAGATTGCGTCAAATGGAAATGAAAAACTTATTTTCATTAGATATTTTTCAAATAAAAACTGCACAGAACCAAAAAAACCAAAATTCACCAGTTCACCTATAATTAAAGAAAATCTTCTTAATTTTAATTAGGATTTCTTTTCAAATTTATTGAAATTCTTTCTTTCAAATTCATTTTTATGAAATTTTTCCCAAAAATATGCAATGTACGAATAAATCTCCTTGTTTGGAAGCTAAAAATTATATAAAGTAAATTAATAAGGAGATCCTCTCTTTTTGATCCCAATTTTATTGAATTGAAAACTTATTATTTTTAAAAGAGCCATTTTTTATTCAAATTATATACTTTGTAAATAATGTACTTTATATTGTTTTTGGTTTAATATTATGAGTTAAGTTTTCAATGAATGAAGTTATAATTGTTCTTAATAATAAATATATTTGCTCGACAGGAACGCTCTCTTTTTCTCTTGTTGTCTTTATTTGCATTTGTTGTACAATAAAAGCTTTAAAGACAGAGGGCTTAGAAATGTAAGAATTACAAAAATAGAATTAGAAGTATAATATTTATAAGTATGAATGTGAATTATAAAAATTATAAGCCAGCATGTGAAACCTATTAAAGTAATATATAAGTACTTAAAATTATTATAATTAGGGTTAAAACTGGTATAATTAAATAAAAAACAGTGAAAAAATTGTGCTAAATTTTATTTTCAGAAAAGATTCCACTTAAAACAGATTAGGTGGCTATTATTTCAAATTGATTAGGTAATCGGATTCTTAAAATTAAGATGGGTTTTTAATGAATACCAAGATTCCTTTCTTAATTATATTGAAGTGGTTTTCAACTTAGTTGTACAAATTATCTTATTGATCATATTTAAAATACATATCCATTCATAATAAGAATAACTTCTTATTGAGTAAAAATCATTGTGTAAGAAATCCGCTTAACTTTGTTCTAATTTATAGAGCACTTTATAGAGTTATTTCACTCTGTGTGCAATAAAATTTTGTTTGTGCCTACCGGCATGTTTTAAGGGATGGTTGCCTCTGCATGGAAATATGATGTCTGTTGAAATGTTTCTGCTTATTCTCTCTCGGTAATAGTGACCTTTACATTCGTCAGACATTTTCGCATTTTTATTTGACTCTTTCTTTTTTACAATTGTCTATTCTCATATTTACTTTACGCTTTCACAATTTAAAATTAGTATTCTTATTGACAATTGACTATTTCTATATTGTTGATTAAAATTTGGGTAGGAACTATGTATTTGAATAATATACCTATTTCAAAGGATTGCTGAACCAGACCGTGAAGAATTATTTTTTGAGGGCACTCTCCACCATTTTATATAATTATAATCTTTGAACGAGACGCTCTAGGGAGTATAACCCAGGCCCCGTAGCGGTTATAACTTTTATTCAAAAAATGACTTTTTAATCTTTATTTCTTGAGCTTTATTTTTTGCTTGGAAAAAAATCGTTATTTATCGAGTTGTATCGTTGAATATTCCTTGCTACAAGGATTATGTTGCTTTAATCCTTATACACGGAGCATTTCTCTTTCCAGCTCCAATAATTTTAAGTTGATCAATTAGCATCGTGATTCATAGGACGGAATGAGGTCCGAGAAATGTAAGAGTACTTTCTGGATCGGTTCAATTCTAGCACCATGACACGTATAATAGGAAACCAAATGAAAGAATAAAAGGTTTAGGGTATAAGGGGTATAAGGAACGGAGGCAACTGAGCTATGACGCCTGGCAAAAGCAAGCATGTCGTTAGAGAGGTGTCAATGGTATTGGCAGGCTTAGAAAATGCATTATGGAAACACTGGTTTTTGTTTAGGGACAAATGATTACTTTAACGCTAGGTAAATCGATTTGCATTAATTCGAAGACATGAAAGCTTCTGCGGTCGAATTACGTGTTCAGTGATCGAGCTATTCGCCACGTTAAATTGAATATTTAGCATTACACGGATAGTGAATGATCCTTTATATCGTAATTTGGTATTATTAGTTCAGTAAACGTAACTCATTTGGCGTAAACGTCAAAAATTATCATACGATTGCAAAACGCCATTTGTAATCCAAAACTCTCTACTTACTGTGATATTATTAGTAAAAGTTTAATTGAATATTTAAAGTGAGTACTATTGCTTATTATGTATATATAAATATACTACAAGATATATGTGAAACTGTAACAAAAAAACTGAAACTTTTATTTACAGACGACACGACGAAATAAATAAAAAATATATATTTTTCTAAAAAATTGTTTTTATATCCTAAGACAGTTCAAAAAACCTAATCAGCTGTAGAAAAGCATCATAGGCGATTTCATGAAGGAGCATTCTCATTAGGCAAAAAATATGCGGTCAAATTATGCGCAGAGCAAAGCAATTGCTTTAAGAATTTCAAAAGAAAAAAAAACAGCTCGCCAACCATGTTATTTAAAATGTTTTATAAATTTTGTGTACAAACATGGGAATGACATTTTCTTGTCTGAATATATATAACAATTACTTTAGAACCTAGTGCACCATGTGATAAAATACGATACGGTAGTAAACGTAACTCGTAATTCCAATATCATCGTACATACGATCAGTCACGTAAATTATTGTTATCCGATTGCCGTTTCGTTCCTCTAAACACGTATTTCGGCTCCAGACCAACGAGCAGATCTTACAGTCATTCGCATAAAGCAGAAAACATGCTGATGAGAACCAAAATCCATTATCATCGATAAACAAACAAAAAATAACAACGGACCCAGAATACTACTTGTGGTACCCCAGAACAAGCAACAAACGAAAGAGATTCCAAAATTGTCGCCAAAAACCATGCAACGACGATTGTTGTGCGAGTAAGATGCGATCCATCTCAAGAAGACTGAGTGGGAACGAATGCAGGCAAATTTTTCAATCAGGATTGCATGAGAAACCCGATTAATCGCCATAGAGAAGTCTGTATAAGCCGTGCATTTAACTGGGGTCCCTGGTAAGACCATATATGTATACTTGGTAGTAGTAGTTCTGGGCTACTCTGTTCTAATGCGAAGCTAGAGCTATGCTCCTGCCCTGTAATATTGTAATGCCAAATGTATCACGTTCGCTTTACGCATTTGGATTACTTTCGGAGTACTCCTTGTCTCTTAGGTCGCACACGTTATATACGTGCATGGATTACATATAAATATATATAAATATGTATGTGATTCGTGCAGGATGTATCCGAAGTTACATGGACATCCTCTCATGGTTGCACACATTTTAGTAATTACTTGGCTCATTAGGCTATTAAATATGTGCATATGATTCTTGGAGTATGATAATTATAGTGCTTAGGCGCTAACATTGTAGATATGTATGTACATATGTACATATGTATGTATGTATGTATGTCTAACACCTTTGACTTAAAGTGCTTATCTAAATGCGTGCTTGAAAATTTATTAAAAACTAAATAAATAAAATTACAATTTGACCCGCTTGACGTTATTAATTCGATTGTAACAAGAAATGGAAATAAATAATTTCACCAATGGTTCTTTCTTTTGGCGTAGAATACGTCTTACCTTACGGTATGGGCACCAATGCCAGGTTTTTATTGTTGTAATCTCTATTTCTTTAATTATAAGGAAACGGCTCGATACATTTTTTTTTTTTTTTTTTGTAGTCAAATGAAGATGTTAGCTTTCGTTTGACATACATTTCATGTTGGTTGATATCTTCCTAATATTTAAATTTCTCAAATGAAAATTGTATAAACACATGCACACAAATATGTGTGTGGTGTTTGGTTGAGTGTTTGCTGTTGGGCGATTTAAATGTACTCGTGCAGCCCTTTCTTTGTATTGCATAATTTAGGCGGGCAAGTTAAAGTAGAGTAAAAGAAGAGAAAATGCTGCCAAGCACTGCAAAGCTTATGTATATCATCCAAAGTAACTATCAAATAAAGAAATTCATTTGCTTGTATTATTTATCATTTATTGTTACATATGTTTTCTGTCTTATCGGATGGCGTATTCTACGTTAAACTTAATGGCCGTGTCTCTGACACAGCCTGCTTTTTTTTTATTCATTTTTAGGTTTGGCGGCCGCTATAGCCGAGTGTGTATCCCGGGTTCGAATCCTGGCCGCGGCAAGCAAAATCAAAAATTATAGAACTCTTTTTTCTCTAATACCGGCCGCCTCTCGGCAGGCAATGACAAATCTACGAGTGTATTTCTGCCATGAAACGGCTTCTCACAAAAAAGAAACGTAAAACTGTAGGCCCCTAAATTTGTGTTGCAACATCAAGACGCATAACAAAAGTTTTTGGTGACATTTGGCTAAACATCAGAATATGACGTAAGCGGGAAATTATTATTATTATTGCATTATAAAGATTGTTGTTTCACATAACAATTTAAAGTTTATTTAATTTAATTTAAACAAAAATTTCTTTAAGTGTTTTGTGAACTTGTAGGCTAGTCTGGTGCAATGTTTGATGATGCAAATAAATACTTACATATATCACTTCTTGCCTAATGTTTCGCTTAAAATTCTAGCATCTTCTGGGGCGACAAATAATATTAAACTTCGATTGCAAAAAACTAGATTTAAAAAATTTGTGTTACCACTGTGTATGCGTTAATTTTGTCATAACTTTCCTTATTTTTGGTAAGGCCGCAACTCTTTTATGACCTGCTTTTGTTGTAAAATATGTATGCACATATGTATTAAGGTGGATGAAGGCAGGATCTCTATAAATGTTAACGTATTTATGTTATATGGAACCACTTCTTGTTTCTACAGCAGTGTGGCTTCTGCCAGTCAATAAGCAACCGGGAGGTTCTCAAAATATGAGAAATAAGATGCCAGAAGTCTTCTCAAATTATATCTGATTTATTAAATTTAAAGTAGCGGTATTTATACAGAAAATCTGCCAATCATGTCAAATTCATATTATGAGCTATGCAACCCTGTCGAAATTTTCGCATCGAATTTTCTATCGAATATAATTTTTCTTTCATCGCTATATCGTAGTGTGAGAAAATTGCAATAAATATAAATATTTTGCAATTGTTTTTTGCTTTATGACGATAAAACACAGTTACTAAACTATTTTTTGTTAATTTTATGCAAATCTAAGGTCGTTAGTACTAAACAACAATTGGAAAGGCTTGTTTGATGGAAAAAATATCCTCAATTTGCAAAAGAAATTTGTACAAAATGGTAGTAGACTCTCATCCGCTTCTCTAAGGAATCGCCGGACAATAACTCCATCGTAGTTATATTTTTATTTATTTTTTTACTCAAATTGCTTGCATCTTGCACCTAATTTCAATGAAAGCTGAGAATTGTACTATTGTGAACGATCGAAATGAGTGAAATGCACAATAGCACTTTGATTTTACTTACATACCGTAACTATAACTTATTATTTATTTTTGTAACAGTTGGCAACCCCTTACACGAAATGGAGGCCTCTGAATTTGTGATCCAATATCAAAACGTACCCCATAAATTCCTGAAGAAGTTCGGCCTAACATCCAGTAAATGGTTTTTTGTAAGAAGTTTCTTCATGACAGAAAAATAATTGGAGTTTTGACACTATCTGCGGAGAGGCGGCCGCTTTTAGAAGAAACTTTTTTCAATCATTATTAAAGTTACTTGCTCCAAAACCTGCTATTTTTTGCTTGGTTGAAGAGTATCCTGCTGTTTTCCCTTCAGGAGGGTGTTTGGCAACTCATACAGAGCCGGGAGCAAGCCCTGAAATATTATTTTAAGATAACCACTAATTTTTGTACATTCTCTTTATAAGTATATTTAGAATAAAACATTATAGTTCTAAGTTTTCAATTTAAGAATTAGTTCCCATTATTGTTAATATATATAAAGTCTCAATAAAGATGAATTGAATTGAACTGAGGGTGTTTGGCAAGAGATCACAAAAGGAGAGCTACAGACATTTGTCACAAGTTTCACTTACCGAGAGAAACAGTCTTCGACTTGTGAAAATCCACATTATCGGGTCATAGTTTAGATAAGCATAACTTATCGTGAGAGCATGGTGGACTTTTCGTAGCCTCAAATGAAAAAGGCTAGCAATTTTAGAAGATCTAGGTGGGCAGTTCACCGGTCTGAAACATAAAAGTAATTATTCACTGTGAATATTTTTGATAGCAAATGGGTAGTAATTTGACCTAATTTTTTAAGAAATTTCAACAAATGGCTGCACCAGCGCACAATCCGTTACCAGCCATTGTTCATTTCGAATATAATAGCAGCAATTGAAATTCTACGGGTTATCGAAATATGGCAAATTTGTTTATTGCCGTTCAGTGAAATATTAATCTCATCTCAACTTTGGGTAAAACAGCTGATCTTCTTCAAGTTTTTCAAGTACCCAAAATACTGAAACGGTGAAGGGCTAAGCCTCTCCCTGATGAAATGTCAAATTATACTGAATAAAAATATTATGACGTAGACCTGTTAAACAAAGTACTTCTAAATTAATAATCTGTTATATAATCGAATATATGCCGTCGAAACAGCTCTTCAAATATTTTCTTCACCACAATTTTTGAAGCAATAATTGACGTTTTTCTTGACATAAAAAATTCTTTGTTAAATTTTTAGATAAACGCTTTTATCTGCATAAATTTGTAAATCCTTAATATAATTATTTAATTATTGTAACAAGATACGCGGTTGTCTTAATTTTGTGTTATTAATATGGCAGAAAAGTTTGTAAATTTTAAGAAAACCAAAACAGTATGAGGCAAACTCGATAAAAAAAATAATAATTAGCTGCACTGCCTTGTAAAATATGCTCTTTTCTTTTTAAAAATAGCACACGTTAAAATTTAAACGTAAAGTAACTTTTCTAACCTTCCTTCCTTGCTTTCTGATGTATAATTCTATAAAATGGCGTAGATGAGATTCCATTTAGCTGATGTGCAGAGCTACATACATCTTATTCGCAGCTGCATTGATGTATAAATTGGATCATAAAAGTACTTAAAAATGCCGTTTTTTGTGTAAAGTAACTGAATTCCGCTTTGTGGTGAATGAGTCTTGTCACTTAAATTAGGAAGTCATTTTAACAACCTACTAGGTATTTTGACTTATACAAAGATATTAAAAAAAAAACTTCGCAACGCCTTGAACTGGCAGCGAAGGTAATAAAGCAAATAAAGAGAAGGTAAACTGTTGCACTAAAAGTTTTATTCCATTTGCCATCATTTATAGCTACATATATATGCAAATAATCATGCAAACCAATGTAAAGGACTTCAAGGACTATCTCGAAGTTCAGTTAAACTCTTTCACTCACTCAATACCCTGTACAGAATGTTAAAATAAATTTATTATTCTTTAGAACCGGATTTATTTTGTAGATTTCACTTAATTAATTTTCGAACAATCAAGTAAATAGTAAGTGAAGCAATTTAATAACACCCACATATTTTACTACCCATTTGAAATTGTTGCTGCTTTTTAAATGCCCTATAATTCAGGGCTTATTAAAAATACCGCAATAATTTGTGTAAGGGTATATTAAATGAAGGAGGCGAAATAGTAAAAAGCTTGAATCGAATTTGCATGCGGAAGATGGAAGATGCACGAAAACCCTCAACAAGTCAAGCGACTGCTTTTACTTTACAATCTTCTTTCATGTTCATTTATTGAGAAAATACTCAATGAGTAGTCAGAATGGCGCAGGTAAGGCATGGACAGGCAATTCAAAAGATTTCATGCAGGTTGCTCATACGCTGTGTTGTCCGAACGGTATGTTCATGTTAAAAATGCATACGATATATGAAAGCAATTTAAAAAAATATGTTCCAGAAGAAAGAAGTGGCGGAGGAGGTGAGGAAGCAAAAAAAAAAAAATAAACAAAAAAAAAAGAATGTTAATATACTGAGTTATTTCTGGCAAAATAAAGCAGTAAGATTCATTCAATTGGCTATGGTATTCGAGGCTGATTTATTTTCAGTTGGAGACCAACCGCTTTGTATTCGTTACATTTTTATAACTGAACTATGAAATTTATATTCTACCGATTTTTTTAAAAGAGTTTTCCAAATGAGAATGTTTTCCTGTAATAAATTATTTGCATATATATTTAATACAAATATTTTTTTCATTTTAAGTGGTGTGTACTTGGAAAACAATTGCAGGCACGCGGCATTCACCCCTCTCTCCCCACTCTGGGCGGTGCTCAATTTCTTCTCAAACGTTAGAAGCATTCGTTCAAGCCTATCTACTAGTTGATTTAATGTAGCATTTTGGTTGCTGTGGATTGGCCGACGGTTCTGTGGATTCTATAAGTTTCTTAGTTACATGAATAATCCTTGCGTAATATTCTTAAAATGAAACGGGTAGGTTATAAACCACAAGTAATTCAATTGTAAGTTCAAAAGCGAATGAGTAAGGGGAAAATGTTGAGGTACTCCAAGTAGAGCTTATAAAGTTTAATGGAAATAACAAACATCTCATCCGAACGTAAAGAAGCAACGTGGAAATAAAACACATTGATGAACTGAGCGTGGTTCTTGGTTATTCGTTTGGTGCAAGATGTCACTGAGGAAGTGAAGAAGAATTTTGAATTGTTGAATTAAGACTTGTCTTATAATTCAGGAATCAGAAATTGGCAGAAAGTTATTAAAATTTTTTTCACTACATTTGTTTTAATACTTTTTGTCTACGCTTAATTTTTGGGAATTTATTTTAAATTTTTCTATATCGTACGTGATTTCTTGATCATAACAGTTTGGAAAATTCAATGTTTCGGTTGTTGATTTCGCTAAACAAAAGTATACAAAATCAATAAAGAAATTATTGGGAAATGGAAACTCCAACTTTTATTATTTAATAGAATACTTTGGTTTGTAAAAGTACAATAATTAAAACTGAACTTTTTTGCAAGAAATCATTTGGTGCTATTTCTGGCGTTAATTTGACCGGTGAAACCGATTTAAGAATAATTTCCTATGCAAACATTTATTTTAAAGAAAATTAGGAGCATTATTTATTAATTTGCAGTCCAGGGTGTGAAGATTTTAAACTTTGTGCTGTATGATTTGAAATTATGTTTATTTGAATATATGTATGTTTTTATAGTATTTCAAAACAATTTGCTGATAACTCTGCGGAGTCAGCTCAAGTTCAATTCGAATTAAATAAAATAAGAACAAAGTTTAATAAAATCACAATTATTGCCATTCAGTGAATTCCTATTTACTTGATTGCCAGATTTGCGAACTATTTGGGAACAACTCGGAAGATTCCTCAAATAACAATTTGTGAATTTATGAATTTTTAAACACATTGTTTTCGTAAATATATAAACACTAACTACTTATACATCGCGCCTATGCGCTTAAATTTTTTTTGTCAACATCCTGTATGGCTTCATACTTCAACCTACAAAAATGGCTTAAACGGATTCATTGCTCGTATACATTAAACTTAGGATTAATTTAAAGTCGAAAAGTAAAAAAAAAAATCAACAACAAAAAGTAATCAACGGCTACGTTGATGTCGTTGAAAATGATTCAAAAAGGATGATTCAAAGCATTTAATACCTTGATAAAATAAATTTCATAAAATATTTTGATAAAATATACCCAACAATACTCCCATAAAAGTTGCTTAAAAATTGATTGCACTATTTGCACTGGACAAATAAATAAAATAAGTGAGATGTGTGCACTTTCAAAGCCATAACAATACAAAAATACATAGATAGGATTTGGCCTAAATAACCAGATTGAAGACGCGACTGTGGATATACGGGACGCTCATCTTTGCGTGGTTAGTTCAAATTTATCTGTGATAATGAAAAAAATTATTATTAAAATAAAAATAATTATTATTAAACAGTACCAATAATGATTTTTATCTTAAAATAATTTATATTTTCATTAAATGCGAAATAAAGCTGTCTTTTCAATGATTTTTTTATTAAAACCTTAAGCTGCCGATAACAACATTCTCGCACACCCAATCACATACGAGCGCCCTAAATACTGGTACTTGTTAAATGAGATTTGGAAAAAAGTACTCGTATTACTAAAAATGCATCCGCCGCTAAATTTCTTTAGAAAAGTATGTTTACTAACTAAATAATCGAAATGGTTTATTCTCGCGCCAAATTTTGACAAGTAGAGTCAATAGCCAAGCGTTTTCTCTAGGCTATGTTTATAATACAAAAATACATACCACCAATAACTATAAATTTGGTATTTATTTTCATCCAGTAAAAGAGTAAATAGTATTAATCCCAAAATTAATTAAATGTCGATAAATACAAGCGAGTTCAATGTAAAATCAAATTACGGCATGTTTGGTTTTTCCAGATACAGCGGTGTACGAACGGTGATGTCTTTTACCCAGTCACATATTAGAATTACTTAGAATTAGTTCGTTTTGGGGCCTGCATCCAATTACTAAGGCTTTCAAAGTCAGACTCCGTCTAGCTCTTTTTCTTTGACCAGCGCCAAATTTCATAGTTTCGAAGACAATTTTTTTACATTAAATTTTTATGGTAATACAAGTTTTACTTTTCAGTGTAAAAATGCTAGTTGGCTTTTTGGATAGTTTTTTTTTTTTTGCTCAATTCTCAATACTCAGTAGTTACTTTTTAACGACATTCGTTATCGCCGGATCAGCTGTTGCCGTTAGCTAGTCGATTATCGAAAACTAAACGACAACAAATTGTATGTTATTAACTCAATTGGAAAAAGAAAAAATCGTGATTTCAACTTAAATTTAAAATTCGGCGATTTGTTTTCTTGAAATAAAAAAGGAACATTACTTAATGACGTTTGAATATTTGGAATATGATTTACCATGAGGTGACTACTTCTAAGTGCTCCAACAGTGGATCGAAGTGTAAAACTATTTTCATTTAAATGCAACAGAATTTCAGAAGCTACATATCGGTATCGGTAAACTACAGACTTGTCTGAAGACCTTATTTCTCAGCTTGACGGGTTTTCTATGACCCAAGTAAAAAATGTATAAATACAGATTTGTAGCTTGAAGTAAACTACTATCTTGTTTCACGTTAGCCAAATGCAATAAAAACGCGCTCATTGCGGCATTTAGTTTGGCAGAGGTGCCACTATTTACCACTTTCAATAAATACAAAACGACATCTAATAAGTGTCGTTGAGAATGCGTTAGTGAATAGAACAATCGTTACGGCAAACAACAAATGCTGCCGAGAAAAATTGCGATTGTCGGATCGTTTAAAGTTAGAGAACCGCTCTGCTGGTATAGTTGAAAAGATAGGCATGTGCATTTTAATTTGGAAAGCTTGGCTCACTTCATTATAAATTGTGCGCGATCCTGAATAAAAAAACAAGTATTTTTCAGATCACTTATCCGTTAATTTAGAATAAATATTTCTTTAGGGTTTTTTTTCAAATTTAAGGAGTTGAATATATTTTTTTGATCTATTCCGTTTTTGTTTTTGTAGCAATCTTTTATTTACTAAAGCTTGCAAATTTATGCGCAGTCATTGCATCGACAATGATGATCTAGAATTATTATACATACATATATTTAATATATAAATAATTTTTTTTGTGTTGAATTGAGGTGATGTTTTACAGATATCATAATTGATATCGTTATCAAAGTTTATAATACGGGATATGAGAATTTAGATTTTGCAGAAAATGGATATAGTACATAATATTCTTTTCTTTATTAGTTTGCACATCTCCAACTAAGCAGTTCTCTTGCTCGCCCATAAATAATGTTTTGCTTACAAATACATTTTTAATAAAACTCAAGAGAGTAGCAATAGTTATGGTTAGAAAATCAATAATTAACTAAATTTACTTTAAAATACGTAGGAAATACTATGGTTTTATGACTTTTGTTTCCACTATATTAAAAATATAGTATTTATGTATTTATTGATGATATCTTTGTTTGTACTTTGATTGATTTGTTACCAATAAGATGTTACTCTGCCTTTGGCTTGTTGCCGAAGACATTGCACACTCCAGGTTTAAGTAGGTAAATGCGCTAAAATTTCAAATATGTTTCGTTACAATTTTTTTAGAATTTGGCCCACATAAAAACTAAATTTTTGGATTTATTTTATTACAGTCTAACGATTTCGGCTTTCTGGTCAAGAAGATGAAGGTTAAAAATAATAATTGAAGGCAAAAACAAAACAAAACAATTTAAATATCGTCATAACTGAAATAACCGATCAAGCAATTTTACCTCATTCACCTAGTCAGGAAGCAAAGAGTTGTAAAATAATGCAGAAGATAGAATCGTCGCGAAATTTGAGTTAGGAAATTTGTAATTAGAAAAATATCATTTAACTCCACTTCACTCCACTGAAAACGCCTTTATCTGTATTGAGACAATTATTCAACAAGATGAGTTATTTAAATTGAATAAAAAAAATTTGGAATTTTATTAAATACAAGTGATCTGTAAACATAGAGTTTAAGGAAAGGGGAATAATAGACAAACATATTGGGTCAAAATTACAAAAACTGCTCTTGCCGCCTACTCTGTAAGTTCTTGTGGTAATGGCAGTATGTATGAAGTACGTAAGATTTAAATATATGATAAATATGAGAATTAAAATTTGATTATTTCTAAGACGCCAGATTCTATTTTAACTTTCAGTAGATAAATTTTAAGAATGTTCTTAAATCTGATTACCAAATCTTCAACTATAATTTACCTTCTACATACAATTAGCTTTAATAACTTTTAATACTAGTTTGATTGAATTGAACTTACTCTTTAATTCTTATTTAAGTAATTTAGTATATTCTTCCCTTTAACTTAGGCAAATAAATTCACTTATATGGCTAGCATTGCCTTGTCAATACCAGGTATAAAAAAATGAGCAACGTAAAAAGAGATGCAAAAATTTTGGTAATAATCGGGTGTTTCTTCCTTTTATCGCACCAAGCTGCGATAGAATATATTTATCATTTCTACCACTCCTGTCTCTAGTTGTCTTTCTTCAAAAATACTTTTTCTTACCCTGGCCTTGAGCTCACATATTAATATTGTCGTTTAATAAAATTAGGCTGAAAAATAATATATGAACATTTTATAAAAATAATATATTATGGAAATCGCAATTTTTCGCGGAAACTTTCTTAAATAAAATAATTAAAGGAAAATAATTTGCAAAT
Source organism: Anomoia purmunda (assembly GCA_951828415.1). Classification (NCBI taxonomy): domain Eukaryota; kingdom Metazoa; phylum Arthropoda; class Insecta; order Diptera; family Tephritidae; genus Anomoia; species Anomoia purmunda. The sequence continues at coordinate 23,300,855 of OX639996.1, read as the reverse complement.
TTTAACTTTTCATATCTTTCCGAGGAATTTCGGTACTTTTTTGCAAAAAGTGTCGAACTGTTCCGCCCTTCCTCCTACGCGCCAAAATAAAAAAAAAAAAAAACTACAGAGAAGGTACTTACGTTACTTACAGAACCTTCAATAATTGAATCAAAATATATGGGCGTACATGAAACCCGTTTTGAACTGGTTCCGGCCTAAGACTCTCAAATTCATAGATATGACAAAAGTTTGTTGCCTTTAAAAAGCTTCTATGCGAAAAAAGTTAATGCCTATTAGTCATCATTGAACGGGAGAGAATTATTGAATGCCCAATTTCACCACTAACATTCCATTGGAAACTCGGCATTATTCTATATTCACCGCATTGCTATCACACAACTGTTCCAGTCAGCTCTAGTTTAGCACTAGTTCGGATTTGGTGCACTTTTAACTTTTCTACTACATGTTATTTATATGTATTCAATATCAATTTACCTACATATGTTCGCAGAAATAATATGTCACACAATCATTTTGAATTGCAATTGTGAATTTAGGGAATCAGCTCAAGCGACCAATTACAATTCGTGTGCCGCCTAGGTAATGCCCAAAGCCAACGATTTTGTTTTCACTCTACTTATTTGAATGTTTTCACAATTACGTTTCCAATTTACAATTCAATGCCAATATTTTTTGTAGTTTTGCTTTTGCACGCGCTTATTGCGCAAATTGTCACAGTAATTTGAAGTGTTTATAATAGCCGGCAGCTCAATCACAATTTTCCAATTAGCGAAAATAGTTTCTGAAATTTCCATGAAGAGTAGAATTGAGTAGCTTTTTTGCATTCCATATTCATTTGCTTTTTGTTAACTTTTTTGCTTAATTCTTAAAAAAAATAGAAAGGTAACTTTTTTATTTTTATTCTCTTTTGTTTCATGTACATGTGTATGTTAAAAAAAATAAATATTCGGATATTTTAGATATGGAGTCAGCAAATTTTTGTGTGAAATTTTTTTAATTGCATTCCCAACATCCTTAAAGCAAAAAAATTGACAGTTTTTTTAAATCATTAAGCCATATTGAGTCATAATCAGAATGAGTTTCGTATACAATTATACAAATATGAGAACGGGTTAAAATAATGTCGGTAAAAAGTAGCTGGATTTATGAAAAACTTACTTGATCATATTTGTTTTTGACTAAATTAACATTAATCTGGTTGAAAAGTTAAAAAAAAATCAATTTCAATTTTATATCAAAATGGCTTGATTGTTTGTTCGTAGGGAAATTTAATTGGCCGACTTGATTCGACATTTTCCACAATGAACAGCGACACCGATACCAGGATCATGATCTACTAACAATAGCTAGCAGGAGTTTCATATAAACAAAATATTATGCCGATAAAAATATCGACTTTGCAGAACACCGAGCCTATATCAACTATAAAAAGTTGACTGACCGGGTTAACGGTATTTACCGAGATTACTTTTAGTGCCCTTGACACACCAACCGACGTTCGCAAGTATGCACAAGTTTTGCAAGGCGGGTACGACTGTAGATCATCACTCCATATCGACCGGAAGGATTTCTGAAATTCTCCAGAACTTTTTGGCTGAAGATGTAGTTCTTGCCAACGAGGAGCAATCAGCTTCGCCACTTCGATTAACGTTATCCCCATGCCAGGGAGTTGAAAGGAGTTCGGAGATGGGTAGACTAACATACGCGAACCCGAGGGAAGAGCATACTAAATGCTATAAATTGCCCGCTGGTATCGGTCCATGTTCTCCCAAGTCAGCGTTCGATTTGTCAAAAACTTTTGATACAGTAAACCACGCAAAGCCATTATTTTTCTAATAATCGTCCGTCCTCGTCAGAATGTATTTCTTTCATGAAAAAAACTTTTCACAAAAAGTATTTGCATTTCGGATGTGGTGTAAACCTGTAGGTCTCTGAATTTGTGTTGAAACTTCAAAATGCATACCACAAAATGTAGGAAAAGTTCGAGTTAAACGGTGTAGGTGCCTAATTATTATTATTATTATTATTATTATTATTATTATATACAACATCTTATTATTATTATATTCACATCTCTCTTTGACAGAAATAATACTCTCTCTTGTACTAAGTCCTCGGCGACACCATTTATAAAATGGTTGAAGGAGTTCCTGTCGAAGCCCCTATTCCTACGGATAATAACCCAAAGAGTCGTTAACAAAGTTTAGAGGCGCAATAAAAGGTCCTTCACTGTGCTTCTCAAAGCTTCTCGAACTATTGATCGTTTTTTCACAAACGTCGTGTGGTTCGACCCAAATCCGCCATAAAAACTGTTCGCGCACACATTCGCAGAAAACAGAAAATTATGTCAAGGGATTGATATATTGACCAGATTAATGTAAAGACTTATTCAAAAAACAAAAACTTCCCAAGACGCAAAAAATGTTATTCCAAGGGTTCAACGTGGTCTGCTGTAATGGTTTGGTGGGGAATATCCTGCAAAGGCGTTACACCTCCTCACTTCTGTGAAAAACGTAAAATTAAAACTTTATTGTGAGAGTAATTCGGTAAATAATTTGCTTCACGCTCTAAACTTTTTCCTTTAGTAAAGCACAAAGCCTAGGTGGATTGAGGAATTGGAATCCAACATTATTAGCGATTTTCACGAAATTATCCAAAAACCAATCGTCATCGAAAATTTTAATTTCGTAATTGACTTAGCTACAGTTACGGCTAAAATTTCTAAGAAATAATATTTAGTAAATAAATTAGAAACATCGTTATTTATATAATTATAAAGATAACCCAGCAAAATGGATTTTTTTTAACTTAAAAAAAAAAGTGCTTCTAAATGAATACTCAATCTATTTACATAATAGTAAATAAACAAACAAAGAAAAACAAAGTTCGAGTAAAACCGAATTTTGAATATCCGCTGCATGTTTTTATTTCAAATAAACATTTCTCTTAACACTCTTCATTTTGAAAATTTTAAATACTTTTATGTATTTAAATAAAAACGTGCCAGATCCGTTTTGGAAAATTTGATTTTTAATTAAATTCTTCATGGTAATTGCTGTGTTTTTTTTATTAAAAAATCAAATGTTTAATTTTTTTTTGTAAATGACCGTTATTATATAAGCGGTGGGCGTAATTTTTCTCCGATATGTATACTTTTTTTTGCTATTGGTTTGACACGAAAGCTTGTACCAAATTTTGGCCTGTCTTATAAAGTAGCTACGTAGATATGGTTATTTATTTTAAAGTGACCGATATCACGTAAACATTTTCTTTTCTAACCCAGTCTTGGGTAGTTAGGTAAAATTTTACATATTGTATTGGTACATATATATGGATGGAATAAAATGTCAATAATAATTTTTTGCAGTTATATAAGTAGTACTGGATAAATATATCTGTTCAATTCCCTTGCATTCCAAAGTTTTGATTAAACAAATATTAAAAATTAAATTAAAAATGTTTGAATAAGTGAAATACTAATAAGTTTACGTATTGCATAAATACTTAAATCTTAAAATCTCTTTAAGAAGCCAAATAATTGCCGAATAGTAAAGTAAAGTACTGTTAATTTTTTCTGTATCCTTTGATGCTATTCATTAAATCATTATGACCCATTCGCCATATTTTTCCGACAACTTTTGCCGCATGACTTTCTTGTATTCTGAATTTTTGTTTTTTTTTTTTTTATTTCACAGCAGCTTCACACGCTTACATACACCTATTATCTTTGCCATTCATTTGGTGTTGCATTGCAGCTAAAAGCTTATTTTACGCTCATAATTTTTAGCATAAACTAAAGAGCATTGCCGCTACTGCCAGAGGCTCACGCTACAAAAGATGACTTTTTAATGGATTTTACAGCATTTATGCGTCAAATGCGCCCACGCTGCCAAGACCACTTTGATATATCGTACATACATATTTCTTTCCGTTTACAATTATATGATTATGTAGGCACTTTTATCTACACCATACATATACATACATACTTGTATGTATGCATTTATGTATGTATGTATGTATGTAACTTGTTCCTTAGTCCAGCACAGCATCGCATTCCTCCAGTACTTCCGTCAATAAAAAAAGACATTCTTCGAAAAAAAAAAAACAACAAATGGCTATGGCTTTCGGCTATAGAGCAAATTGCCGAGGCGGAGAGAGGAGTGCACTGTTTAACTGTGAAAATAACTTGAGTTGTGTAAAAATAAGTTATGATGATTTATTTAAGCGTAGGACCCCACCCACTGCTGTTCCCATTAAATTGTTGAAACCATTAAAGTGGCGTAAATGTTCAAGCATCTACGAACAAAACTCCAATGTCTTGGGTGATACAACTATGAACGATATACTGACGCCGCCAACTTACTTCAACTTATAAGTATATATTAGTCAATTTCTTTTGCTTTTTTTCTTAAACTTTTCTTGCCTTATTCGACCTTGTTGTGGGTAATTTTTCATATTTAACCCACCAACGTAGTTAATATGGGGGAAAAATAAAAACGTAGGAATAACTTCTGACGAGTTGCTGCATTAAGAAATCCCAGAATTTATGAGTAGGAAAATTATTTAGTGGCTTATAACTAAATAAAAGCGTTTCAGACTCACCACTTAGTGGATTAACCGCATGCAGAGTTCCGGTGAGGGTAAAGTGAAGTCATGGGTGATAAATGAGTGCTGGAGCTAGGAGGCTTTCCCTATGCTTTACTTTTATGCAAATTGATATGAAGGACGAGTTGAATTTTATGACATCTTATTAGTAATGCTAATATTGGAAATATTGATGTAATGATTTCGAAAAGGACACCTGTTGTTGTGAGTAGTTAAGCGGTGAATATTAAAACAGAAATGTGTTATTTAGTAGTAGACAGAACGGTGAAGAAGAATGGTGGTAGGCGAAGACCCGAAATATAGATTTAGCGTAGTTAGTGATGTTCCGATACTACTTTTTATTCGATGCTACTTAATTTATTGCTAGGAAGTACTCGAGTACTCCAGCACTCGCCAATTCCCGTTAAATAGAGTATTTGAAACTATAAGATGACCAAAAAAAAATTGTCGCTTTCAACTTTATTTGAGGCGACCCTTCTAATATTTATAAAAATAAAATATTGAGAGCCAGTCTGAATATTTTTGATGTTTGCCTACAATATACAAAAATTTTAAAACTCACATTCTCACACATACACTAACATTTATCGTCTGAAACAAAAACAAATTTGTTGTTTGTTTTTTTACTCTTGTTTGGCGTTTGCTTAAAAAAGAAAATAATGGCCGACGAATTGAGCAAACGGTTTTGCCTCATACTGTTTATATTATGCGCGATTCTATTTGTAATCGAAAGTACTTAGGTAAAAATTTGAATCATTTACATTAAAAAAATTGAAACTTCTTTACATTAACTTATTTACTAAAGATTTACTATTTATCAAGATTTCGGTATTATGCGTTAAAATATAAAAAGCTACTTTCATTATAAATTATCAGGACGCTAAATGTTCTTAACAAACAAAAAATTTGTTTTAGTGTGTTTTCAAAATTTTGAGAAGCGCTGCTCACTGAAACTATAAGTTTCATCAAGGTTTGTACAAAATAACCAAAAGCAGGGCGAATTCATATAAGGTGATGGCATAAAGCACACACTCGCATTTTTTCAATTTTAGGATGCCACGATAAAAGAGAAGAGAAGAGTGGACGCCATTAGCTATCATTTTTAGGATGTCATGGGTAAAGGAAAAATACAAATATAGTCGAAGAAATGGACGTCTGCTGCTTCAATAATTTCACCTTATATGAATTCGCTGTGATGAAAATCTTTCGCTTGATAAAAATTATGAAAAGATTAAAAATATTTTTTTAATTTGTAAAGTAAATAAAATAGGGCGGTAAGCCTATTTAAATAAAACAAACTAATTTTTTTTATCGTTAAAGGCACAAATAATTTCGTTAATAGATATAAAATAAATAGTTGAATTAATTGCGTCTTACTGAAATTTGTTGTATGGTTGTTGATATAATTGTCATTAGTTATAAAATTTCAACTCATAAATTCCATTATGGTGAAGTTCGATTTCTCTTTTGAAAGGAACCGATGCTGGAAGGTCACAAATTGGCCTTTTGCTTTAAAATAGTCTTACTCGAAAGTGAAAAAATAGAACTCGTCAAGTAATGAGGAAGCTCATATTTTTGCTTTTTTTTTGTCTAAAAACAAGTTCTCAAGGAAAATGATAAGTTAGTTTCGCATCTTCCTCTGAATTTGGGTCTGCACTTTTCAAGGTCTTTAACACGTGCGAGTAAATCTGTAAAACATAACTATTCTAACCTTCGCCCAAATATGCTATGATTCCACTGCAGTACTCCACTTGACTTTCGACATTTTCAAAATGGCTGGTATTTTTTCTTTGATCTAAAACTACTACAAATTTAACAACCTTCATATCACTACCTAATCTAATTTAAGATTTTTCCTTGTACTAGCAACTAGTGCTTCAACCTGAGCATGTCGAAATTAATCGGAATTTTCTTCGCAATTTCTGGTTTGGAAAGAATACATAGTTACGGCGGTGGAAAAATCGCCTGAAAAAAATAAATTTTCATATTTTTCAAGGATGTGGCAAAAGACATATGTATTTTAAATGCCGATTGTTCTCGGTACGCCTCGAGTACTTGGGCACACGGATCAAAGCACGAGTATTGGAACACCTCTAGATGTGATATTTAGTTGCGTCTTACTACTAGTAATGATGGCGTTACATTTTTCGTATTGAAAGTTCAAGAAATTTTCCTCGTGCCTCTAATGCCCATAATCCCAAGAGCGTAAGCGTTTCCCTGGCGAAGGAAAGGAAGGAAGGAAGGAAGGAAGGGTCCTTGGTGGCCGCACTCCTGACATTCGAGAGATGAGCTGCTTATGTTGCTATGAACATCAGTCTTAATTCAGCCAAGGCCGCACTCTCACGTAGGACGTGTTGAGACACCTCGTAGTTCATTCTGTTTATGTAGACAAAGCTAACCTGCGCATAAGAAGCAGCCTAATGTCTACCCTACTCAGATGATTTACGTAACCTCTGGGAAAGGATAAACCGAAGATTTTTATCAACCTGAGGCCACTTAACGCCCCCTTATAAATATTCATTACGGGCTGAGTGAGTCCAGTCGAGTAGAATCCTTTTAAATGTTCACCAACTGAGACCACAGAAGCGTTACATTCTCAAGAGAGCGGTGAATGATCCTTTTCATGGCAACTAATTTGCGACCTCGATCCTTGGAATTACCAACACATCTTTACTGTGTTTTCCTCGCCAATAACTGGAGAGCGTCGTAGCACTCATTTTTTGCCAAGCGGATTTCTTGAGCGCTTGAGTCGAAGATTCTAAACTTTTGCATGTCGGTAATTCTGCACAGAGTACCTGTTAGGTTACTAGCCACTTGCATTGTACCATCAGATATTCGAAGTTGCTGATCTCTCGAGGCTTCTGTTGCCTGTATGAAAATATGGAGAAAATGTAATCCTACAAGTGACCCCATCGCCGCAGTTGGACAAGATACAGGACACGGAACTGTCGAATTTCACCTCATTATACTACAGCATTAAAAGTGTATGCCTTTTACTCGAATGTATGTACTTATCGAATGTACTCGAATGTATGTACTTATAGTATTGTATCATAGGAAATGTGCACGTCATACCCTGCGGGAAATGGAACTAATGACTAATGACAAATAATTGCCATCACCTACAACGAACTAATTTATTTAACAAGGATATGCCAATAAACAGCTACATTTGTATTTGATTAGTTTTAAAATAGTTCATAACAAATTAGTTTTTATTGCTAAAAATCGGCTATCCAACTAGTCGATTAGCAACTTTTTTGAAGGTGGATTGATAGCCGAATAACAGCTATCGTTCACTTTCGACTAACCGCTCACCATCGAGTAGTCTGAAATCGACTAACCTAAATTATTCGATGTTGGCTTGAACTTGGCTCAAAACCCTATAAACTAATTTTAACCAAACTTATACAGTATATTCCTTAAACCCAAGGAATGGGAATGCTACAGTTTAATCCGTTAGATGGCGCATTAGTCGATAAGAAAATCCGTAATTCTAGTCCGATATTGATGATATTAGGAAGATACCGTGCTGGTACAATAAAAACACTTCTATGAAAAATAAAACCGAAAGGTGGCGCTAGAGGTGAAGTTTTCCGAAAATCTGCATTTAATTTTCGTATTTGTTGTGAGATATTGATGATGTAAGAAAGTTATGGTGCTGGTGCGAAAAAAGAATACTTTGATGAAAAACTACGCTAGGTGGCACTAGAGGCCAGTTAGTAAGTAACGCAGACAAAGTTGCGGATATCAATTAGTAAATTCATAACAATTTTATTGGAGTTGAAAATGAATTTTGCCAATAAGCCAAACATTCAAACACATATAAAATACAAATGTGTACCGGGGAAAAACAACTAGTCGAAAAATCGAAAACGAACGGGTAGTCGACTAGTTGTTTATGGGGGATTAGTCGATTAGGTGAAGTTGACAATTTATTAAAACAACTTTTGCTAATCGATTAACCGATTAGTCGATTGACAAGAGCTCTAGCTTTTATATATTTTTTATGCAGCTAACTTATTTTTTCCAACAGGGCAACAATATCACTTTACTTTAGACATTTTTTCAACTTCTCTAACATTTGATCTTGTAACCAAAATCCAACCACCATGTTTGGCCATGAAAAATGTAAAGTTTTCCAATAAAAGACAAAAGTATACACACCTCTATACTAGTACGACATTTCAATTTCAACATGGTTTAAAATACATCTGCGCAAGCAACTATGGAAAATTTGCGACCACATTTATCGAGCACTCATGGTAATTGCGACTTACCAACACAGAGATGCACACACATAATATACACATAACATATCTTGGCCAACAGGGAGTCGCCTCACAAAGGTATAAGTACAATGCCGGTGCATCAGCGCATTCCCTCCATTGAGTGGCGAAGGTGGCAGTCAGCAAGTCAGCAAGTCAGCAAGTCAGGAAAGCGTTTAATACAGCCAACCGGTCAGTTGGGTGCTCGTAAACTAAAAAGTCGCAAAGTTTTCAGTGCCGATGTTGCCTCTATCAGCCCAGTGTACTCTTATGAATGTGTATGTGTGTATATGTGTATGTGTTTGTACATGTATGCATGCACTCACTATTGTGGATTGGCTCTATGTATGTGCAAAAGTGTCGGATTAAGATTGGAAAAGTTTGAAGTTGTCTTCATTCGGTTTAAAGAGTTTCCAAAAAATCTGTACTTAATGTGTATTTTTATAGGAATTCTATCTGACTTTTATTGTAGTTGTGGTAATAAAATGGAGTTCACACTAAAAGGTCAAGTGAAAAAAAAATAGCAATGAATTTTTAATTCGTTGAAAGCAAATAGTAAAAATTATTATCGAATTAGTGAATTCAATGACTAAAAATCATATAGTAATCTGTTGTCACAAACATCTAGATGAGAAAATGTATATGTCTAGGTGAAATATCCTAATTTTTATGTATGTAATTTTCAAACAGTTAGCAACCCTCACAATTTTTTCGCGACTAATTTTCTTAAACCTCTGTCAGTTCAAAACACTTCATTTATCTTTTGAATTCAGTTGAATTTAAATTCTGTAAACAGGTTGCCAATCTCTGCATTTCTTACTTAACCCCTTTTTCTTTTAACATTGATAAAATTGAATTTCCATTACCTTACCAGTTTGTTTGACTTAACGCTCTGTAAAAGGTGGCAGCTCTCATCCAACATCTTTCCGTATAAGCGCTCTCTAACATTTCAGTAAGCTTACAAACATAATTAAATTACTGTTGTTAAACACGTGGCAACACTACTTAAGTCTATTTTCTAATTAAGTTTTTTAAGTCTTCCTCCTTTCAATACCATGACGTGACATTCCTCCAATTAACTTAATAATTACATCTAATTTACTCTTTTACGCAGGTGGCAACTCTCTGCAAAATATTTTCAAAATCAAGCTTTCTTTGAGACCAATGTTTCAGTGTTTGATTTGACTAATTACAATTTCAATTAGTTTTTTAAACAGATGGCAACCCTTTCCAAAAGTATTTTTGCTATTAACTTTTCTTAACGCTTTTAGTTTGGCACTCATATTGCCAAATACCATTTATTTTTTAACTCCATATAATTTTGGGTTTTAACAAGTGGCAACCTTCTTTCACACATTTTTGAAAAAAAAACTTTATTAAGCCACTTTCATTTGATAAAAATATTGCAGTATTTGATTACATTCATTGCTTTAATTGAATTTAACCTTTTAAACAGGTGGCAACTTATTTATTTGATTTAACTTATTTATTTAATTGACTATAACTTTTTTAACAGGTGGCAACTCTCCATAAGGTATAGTCTATATTTAAACATAGGCTATAGGCTATTTGCGTGCCAATTTTTGTACAATTCCATACAGCCTTTTGGGCTCGAAAAGCACACACACTCACTCAAAAGCACTCAAACTTTCACCTTTATAATATAAGAAAAGAGTAAGTAAAGATTTGAGTGAAAGAGCGACTAATCCACCGACTGTTAGATAGATTAGCCATAACAAACCACAATAACCACTGTAATAGCGGTAACCTGTCGTACTTGAATTGTACTAGGATGTAAAGAAAAAGGGAAAAATCAACCGCGGTTCACATGCCCGCTTTGGATCAGTCGACGCGCGTATTTGCCCAGTAAGTCGGAGTTTAGTGCCTTCTTAGCCAGGCAGAGTCTAGAAGGAAATCTGAAGATGAAGTGTGGTGATATCCGAAATAGCAGCTATAATTTCCGTTACTTTCTAAATGAAAAAAGGAACTGGTCTGGAGCTCAAAAATGATTCTTGACGAAAAACTCAACCTTTTTGGAAAAAAACTCATCGAAAACCGTTAGATGGAAAAATTGGTTGACGCTTTCGGATTAAATGGGCCCAAATCCACACAAAAAGTGATACTATCAAAGTGTGGTCGTAAGGTGCGTTGGCTTGCAGTGCGTCAGAAGCGCGTGTATCTTTCTTTAATAATATTTTCCGGCATGTCTGAGCATAAACTACTTAGATGGAGAAAAAAATGTAATGCCATATGATCACCAATTTGTTTGCCGTCGAAGAGTTGGGGCAACTTAGCGCCTGGCTGCTCTGCAGAAAATGGAGGTGTACGTACTTATATATTCCCAGAAATGTTTGTTGGCTATAAGGCAACGTTTGCTTGCGTGGGTGGTGCTATTTTGTTGGCTGTTTCGTTAGTATTCATTGGAGTGCTATATATTTTACACGATGACAAAGGATTTTCGTAGATCGAAAAAAGAACTTGAAGCATCACTCATCTTTTTTAAAGAATGAACTAATAGAGCTTTCAAATCATTCGTGTTCACGATATCGGCGCCAGCAATGTAGACACAGGTAGTCGTGAATAAAACAAATGCGCCGCTTACTTAAAAAATATTTTTTTTTTTTTAATTTCTAGAGAAACAAAAGTTGAACGTAGATGCTAAAGAGCGAGCATAGAAAAAGGATTAACATCAAAGTGTGATAGTTAGACGTGGGTATTTTCTTGATAAGATACTGGTATTTAAGGTTTGAGTGAAGCTCTTAGCTGTTTCGTACTAAGTATCTCTCGGTATGTGAGAGTTGCCACATACGTAGTTATATACCAAGTATTATACACCCGTCAAATAGTTGCGCAGATATAACAAATTTGGTTTTTTTCTTGTATGGGGCCTGGTACCGCTCATTTTTCCAAATACATACAGGGCACATATACTTAGAGACACGTTATCGTTCACAAAGTATCGATATGGTACTCGTTCAAAGTATCGCTCTAAAGGAATCGGGTACCCACAAATATTGCATTTCAAAGACTCGATACCCAATATATCGATACTATATACAAAATGAAATGCTGCAACAATTTTTTATAAAACATTATCTGTTTATCAGTTATGCCACTTGTAAGTTGAGCGAAGTTGACAGCAGAGGACGCACCTAACCTAAAATTGAAAAGGAATTAGATTATAGTATGAGCTTGATGCGGGACATTTCTTTAATAGGTACTATTTTCATTCTGCCTGATTGTCATAGCCCACTATTCGAGCGCTAACCGCGAAAAAAAGTTAACCGCGAATTTTTCAATAATTTCTAGATACATTTCTGTATCAAAAAGAATATTTTGAAAGAATTTCGCTTAAATTTTTGCACGGTTGGGGCTGATATTGTCTTGTCAATAATTTTCTTCGTGAATTCGATACGATACTGGAGTTCAAGTACTTGATTACAAAAGATATCGATTCAAAAGTATCGATTAAAAAATGTCAGTGTCCAATAGCAGAAGTATCGATATGGTATCGTATTGTATCGAAACTCGTGCACCTACTTATATCCAGATATCATTCATCTGCAATGAATAGTTGCGGAGATATGACGAATTCAAACGTTAGCTTTCATGTAGGCGTGGCAATGTTCACAGATCTTAAATTATATCAGTATATGCTATGTTGCAACCGGAGTCACAAACAACCTCTGTAAAAATTTTTTTATATATAAATCTATTGTTTTACTATTATTTATAAAGTATTATTCTTTGTTAAACTTTTCACCTTTCCAGATGCTGAAGTTGCATTGGAGTAACAAGAAATAAAATCATCTGACATGGACATTCGTTGAGCCGCATGAGCCAGCAGTCTGAAAAACCAGCAAAGCATCTCTTTGGGCTAAAAACTATTTGGCCAGACTTAGAAGTTGACAATAATTTTTATAAAATTTATCAAACTATTCATTGCATTGCTAAGAAAACTTATCATTTTGAAGGCAAACTACTTATGAGAAGTGAAGAGATTTCATAAAAAGTGAAGTTAAGTAACGAAGTGATAATTTCTAAAGTGAAGTGAAAAATTCTAATCGAACTTAAATTAACGATAATACCGATTCTTACGTAAATAAGTTATTTATTTTACAAATTTCTGCTCCTTCTCTGCCTGCCTAATATCAAAAAAGGAACATTTTAAATAGTCGATTCAACAAAATAAGAAACGCTTTAATTAATATTTGCTGTCCGAATTTGATATTGATAACAATGACTGAAAAATACGCTTGAATTTTTTACAGAAATTAATTTTTTTTCGTACACATGTAGCAGATATCTCAAAAAATGCTTAAAACACAGTCATTTTCGTAAAAGTCAAACATCAATAAGTGTTACAAAAAAAAAAACAAAACGAAAATTACCAGCCTTGGGCGTTCCATTCAAATCAACAATATTGAAAGAGCTTTAAAAGTTAATTCAATCTTGGCATGTAAGTCCGTCTGTTGCCGGTATTGCAAAAGCAATGATTGTGTTGAATGGCATTAAACAATACAAATGTATAGTCGCCCATTCTTCAGCAATGTGTGAGTGTCCTTGGGTTTGGGCATGAATTTTTGTTTATTTTCTGCCTAAGTGGCGCATTGTGTCTTTGAGGCATCACCGCCTACGTGTGGAAATAAATTTCACGCAATTTGACGCTGCTAAAATACCCTTTTATAGTTGAATGAAATATTCATGACTATTTCGAAAATTCATACATGCCTGCTCATCAGCAGTTGATATGTGCAAACATCTACATTTATATACACATGTATGTAGATATTTATGGATGTTTGCGCCAGTGTTCAGATATTCAGTGGCTTTTCACGCAAATGTGCAGAATTATACACACACACACACATTTGTTTTTTTGTTGATTTAGGCCAATAACAAATGAAGAGCTAACAAATAATCAGACAAGATTTCGCTGTCAGACGATGATAAATTACACCCGAACCACACCAAGCAACCTTAACGCCGCCAGGCCCATTTCAAAAGTCGGAAAGTTGGATAGTGGGTAAGGAAAATCGCTGGATATTTATAAGGAATGGTTCATTGAGCCACTGGGCGGATGAGATTCTACGAATTAATTTGTGGCGTGAAATGTTGTAATGGCTGTGAAAGCCGCCGTTACACGAATGAAGACAAATGTAGCAAATAGCGGCTGTTGTGGGGCAGGCTGGATGGGCGTGAAAAAAAGTGTCGCGTGAAGTTTATCGCTGACACATGTTTTCTATATTGCAGTACTTTACCGTTACATTTCTAAATAATACAATTTTATTGTTTGCTAAACGTTGCAGTGAAAACGCGTTGGCGAGGGGGGAACGCTGTAAGTTTTATTCACAAAATGTGTACAATGATTGGTTGGTTGGTCTCTTACCGATATTTTTGGGTATATTATTTGCATGTGTATGTAGATGAGTGTGAATGCGACACATATGCGTTGAATTTGAGAAAATGCCAACGATCAATCGTAGCAAAAACCAAATAAACAAATACAAGATTTATAGCAGCAATTGATTGTTAGCATTCGCTGTCAAATACGAGAGTTACTTTACAGGTTTGCAGAGAAACATAGCCGTAGAACATGGTGTCTGAGGACTTACCACCTATTTGCTTCTTAACAAACGTGAGCAGCAGGAAGTCATTCGATTATTAAATCTAATTTAACTCATTTTCAGTTCGGTGGCAGTTTTATCGTCGCTCAGTCCTCTAGCGTTGTATGAGGTCGTTGTTTGGTCGAACTCACTGGTGCAAGGGACTACAAAACTAAACGTAATGCTTGTGGATAACGCCAGCAAGGTTGCTGAGGCCCGTGCAGGCTTCTTTTTAGCCTATGGGCACTCTAAAGTTTTTACCAGCTACGACTTTGCCCCTTAAGAAACGGATCGCTGATTGCTGGTTCTAGGAGGAATGGGAGGAGAGAGGAGTCTGGGGCGAGAGGATGATGATGATACGTTTCTACGTGGATTGGTCAAAGCTGGATGGAAATGTTGGACGGCTTGTATTCTGCAAGGAGCTGTCCGTCAGCCAGAAATTAAGGCTTCCGGACTACTGTAGTGTATTTCTCCAGGCAGAGATAGCTGCAATCATGAAGGCAGCCGAGTGGCTACTCACCAATGTAATGCCCTTTAGACGGTAAAACATCTATTTTGATAGTTAGGCTGCAATCAAGGCAATAGGATATCTAATGGTCGAAACTAGTCGGGAAATGCTTGAATTCTCTCTCAGCGGCCTGTGAATACTTTGATGATTTGAATGACATTGCCGAAAACAACATGGCTGATGAGTTCGTACGGCAGGGTACCCTTGAAGTCAATACTTCAAGCAGGGAAGGAACTTCTCTGGCCACCTACGAATTTCTGTTGGACATACTGGTTCTGTGTTGGCTCAACAAGTGCTAGTAAATTACCCCGACATGCAGAATTACAAGTCTCGCAGGGCGGTGGTGAGGCGTAGCCTTTCGAAGGAGCTCCGGTCGCTAACAAGGCGGCAACCGGATACAGTCTCTGACCCGTTTTGCGGCAACGGTCTGGGAGATAACGAGGTGGAATCATCTTTTTATTTTCTACTCAGCTGCCCTAACTTTGCGAGGCTGAGGTTCAGGTTCCTAAGCTCTGTGACTAACGAACGAAATCTTTCCTCAACCTAGGAAGACAGGACATTGAGATGGTGCATAGCAATCCTAGCCGCACATTGTTCAACAGGTGTGAATGTTGCCAAACTATGGGCCTTCTGACGTGGCTGCTGTAGAAGTTTTACGAAGACTCTGAATGGAAAGATTTTTTGCGAGAAGTTTTTTATGGCTGAAATATACTCGGAGGATTGTCATTGCCTGCCGACGAACTACCGCTATTAGAAATAACTTTTCTATACTTTTTGATGTTACTTGCCCCGTGATTTGAACCCGGACGCTTGATCACAAGGTGTCATCAGCCTAAGAGCCCCACTAGGGACTACCACCTAACCTCTAGCATAACCTTCACAGAGTTAATTACCGAGGCTGGCACCCAAAATTAAATTCTGAAACCAGACACAAACAATGATTCATGTTGGTACTTCATTGCGAAAAGCCGAATGAGGCCATTCCAACTTTCGCTTCTGAGTTAAGTCGCACTTAGAATCGTAAAAAATTGTCGGTCTAAATTTTCATTTTTTCACTCATTTTTTTTTCTGCTAAATCTATAATGTTTAATCTGGCAATGTTGCTTTGAAAATCATGGTGTTACCCTTGTAAAAAGCAACGTACATCGAAAGTTTTGAAGTGGCAAAAGTGACAACATCAGCAACAAAAGAAGCTTTGAAAGCAAACAAAAAAAAACAAAACTCAGAAGCGACAACTACCACACCACAGTAGTAGCCGACCAACGATAACACGAATTACGAGTATAACTGTCATTGCGCTAAAATCGCCGTCTATACTAACACTGACAGCTGCAAATTCTCCGTACGACTTGGTCAATGACTACACAACAATTAAAACTTTCCGTTGCCGCAACAACAAAATCGAACAAAACTTGAAAATTAACAGTTGGGACCGCAACAAATCGTTGACAGCATGTCGAAGGGCACTCGTACCTGTACATTCAAGTACTCTTTTATGTATGTGTGTTTGTTTGTTTGTATATAACGTGGATGCTAAATGGTTTTAGCCATGGCATTCGTTGTGAGCGAATTCAATCATCAGCAGTGGCGCCGAAAGTGGTTGCTCGTCATTGTCTGAATCGTGTCGCGTACGCCTTATTTACAAAAGTAAAACCACAACCACGGTTTACATATGTACATACTATGTATTTGTATATGAATATAGTGGTGGAAAAAAGTATTGGCACAGAAATTTCTTTTATGTTATTCGCAATATTTTTAATGCTACACATCATTAATTAACTTGTTATCAAAATATAGCGCATTATGCAACAGAGAAATTATAAGTCCAAATTTCAAACTTGGTATAAAACTCGCAAAAATTTAACATGTTTTAAGAAGTTTTTTGAAAATTTTCAGGTATGCAGTTTTGTACCCTCGTCAAGCTTAGTTGAAGTGGGTGAAAATCTCCTCAGATTTTTGATAATTTTTTGGCAAAAAAATTTTTTCCAAAATTTCCAAAAATATACTGGTATCAAAAATAGCTGTTATCTCGAATTTATAAATAGAAAACGTTGCCCGCATTCTGAAATTTAACGAAAAGGGGTTTTAAATAACAGTTACATATTGGTTAAGAAATATTTTTTGTATCGCCGATAAGAGTTTTAGTTAGAGGATTATTTTTTTTTCGTTGCCTGATATAACAGTTATGAAGGGTTAATGAATTTTCCGTTGGCAATAAGAGATATTTCACAGCTATTTCACATTTATTTTTTACCTTTTTTAAATAACTATTATATAGAATAAATATTATTCGCGGTGGGAAATAAAATTTGTTCCCCAACGTTTATTGTTGTCCGGTAGCTCTTATGCGGGAAAAATACTTTTTCTGTTGCAAATGTGAGTTATTTTGCGATGGATATCTTTTCACTTGACAATAGTTAATTCCCAATATTTATTTTTTCGTTGCTTATAACAGTTATTTAAGTTGCTAATAAGTGTTATGTTACCTATATTCTTATTTGTCTTTTTATCTAAGTATATAGGCATTATCATCGAAACAAAACATATTTTTTTGTCTATTAACTGTTCCGAGCCAACGAATAGCTGTTATGATGCGCAATACCGTCAGCAAAAAAAAAGAAACATTGGGAAAAGTTAAAGATACTGAAATTTAAAGCAAAACTACAACCCCTAGATTTTTGTAAAAATTCTGAGTTTGCAACATTGATGATATTTTGTTTAATTATCTTATAATCGTGAATTTTGTCAAAGTTTGAAGTTTGCACTTATATTGTTTTTGCTATACTAATTTGCTATATTTTAATAAAAAATGAAGAAAAAGTTTCATAATGAAAAATATTGTAAATAATATATAAAAAAAATATTATGCTAAGACTTTTTTCATGCACTGTTTTGTCATTTTGAGAGGAGCAGTTATAGCTACGCAACGCATAGGCGGTGACAACTTATTTGTGGTGACAATAAATTGTTTTTGATTGTAAGCGAAAAGTGACATCCGATTGAAGCATTCCAAGCATAATTAAATTAATGCCTAATGCATTCAAAGCATAGAAAATAATTGGACTATGATACTTTTAAATTTTAATGATTACCAGGACTACATTGCTGCGCCATTAAAGACACGTATTTTTTGTAGAAATTGAATAGGTAGTACTTATGGGCTTACAATATTCTTTATATCTTGATCTAAAAGAAATATGTATATATCAAATATCATATATCTACGTCAAATATCTGGGAAAATATGGAAATTAGTAGTTTTGTCTTAAAAGAGGGCGTGCCACCGCCCACTATTCCAAATTTGTATATATCATTTGTTGGGCTTGGATAACACATGATCCTATTGAGAATTACATAAATATCTTTTGAGTATCTTGAGATGAACTATTTCCATTGCATTCTCGTACAATAAGTAATGTTATTTGAAATAAAAACTTTTGATGGGTAATTAAAGTTTGTTTAAACTCGAACGTAGAATCTTCCGTACTTGTTGATATTAGACATTTTAGATTTGACCTAATCTAAAGGAATAAATTACATACATTAAATTTCATACTCATTATTGTGAAGGGAAAAAGATTTTATAAATTAATGTTGATTTAAAAGAAAATTTTTTAATTAATTAAATGTTTTGGGAAGGTTTGCCACTTGCTCAAAGAAGGGAAATAATTTCAATTATTAAGTAAAATGAAATATTACGATAAGGAATTCAAAGTAAACAGAAATAGAAGGGTACCTTTATAAAAATGCGTTTAGAGAGGGTTGTCACCATTGTAAAACGATTCATTCAATTCAACTAAATATTACGATTGAAAATGCTTGTATTAATGCCAACCAAAAAGGTTTAGAGAAGGTTACGAGTAATTTGAAAAATATTTTTTAACTTATTCAAAAAAGTAAAAAAAATGAATAAGTAAAATAAAATATTAAAGCAAAGGTGTATGCCAAAGGGGAGTTAAGAAAGCAAAATTTCAAAATTGTTTTTGGAGATATTTGCCACCTGTGCAGAAATGTGAATTTAATTTAATTTATAATTTGCGAAATATAGCAGTATTAGTTTTAAGTGAAAGGGTTTATATAAAAACATTTTTGGAGACTATTGCCACCTTTTAGATAGTTTGTTGTTAGTCTTACAAACACCTACACAGTACATCTTAGCGGTGCTCAAGCGTCACTAAAAATTTAATTATTTTTAATGTATAGCAAAATAACAATTAATATCTCACAATTTGTTTCTATTTATTTTTGATTGTTTTATTATTTCACATTACAACTGACTATTTCTTTGAAACATTAGCTCGCGATAAATGATTGGTAGATTTTGCCAATTTACGGACAGGATACCCGAAAAATATTCTCAAAACAACGAACATAGTTTTTTATTAAGATACATTAAAGTTGGGCATACACTTTCATTTAAGTCCACTTTACTCAAATTACTTAGATACAATTATGCCGTTTAAAAGTGGCAAGAATCGTTTTTCTGATATACATAGCTAAAATATATGTTTTCTTGGTCTTTTTGCAGTTATTGCCAAAAATCTGCATAAATAGTTATCGTTCATTCAGCCTCTTTACATTCATATAAGTCAATGAGAATAGCGCCTTTCGAGTTACAGACGTTTAAATGAAAAACACAAAAAATAAAATCAATTTCAAGCTTTTTCGTACATTTTTTTTATGTTTAGTTAATAAACTTTGTAGAAAAAATAATAATATATGTTTTTAATAAATATATTTAATCAGTCGAAACTGTTTATTTTAATTCAGTAACTAGCATAGAATCTGGCCTGGACAGTTGTCTTGAGAAACTCTTGAAGAATTATTAATCACATTGGAATATATATTTTAAGCGAGTCAAGGGGACATATACTCGACTGCCTATTATGAGTTTGTAAAATCTACTAACCCCAATGTTTAAAAAATTTCTACGTAAATATTTTTCCGTTAGTAGTGGAAGTAATTTGCTCTAAATTAGCCATATTTGCCTAGATATACTGGGTTTCTTTCAAGTTTTTGCTTAACTATTGTTCACACATTTTCGGCTTCGATGCTTGGGGTCGTTGTCCTCTAGCAAAATCCAGGATTGACCGATTCTTCTAAATTTTGTTCATCAAAACGGTAATCTAATTGTCGATAGAAACAAGTCATTGTTCTAAGAAACAGCTCCAAACCTTAACTGAGTGCTAAAAGTTGTCAGCTGTGAACCAGGAACTAAGTATGCAACTGTTTTCTCAAAAGCTAGATTCATCCGTGAATATTCCGTTTTGATTTGCGTTAGCCCACGTATTCTTCAATGTGCTTCTGGTTTTGATTGTCCTCCAATCGAGTCTTTGGTTATATTAACGTTACTCTTCTTTCCAACTGCTTCAGCTTAACACAACGATGAGTTTGAGTTCTTTTAAAACAAATCAATGATCTTTTCATCCTGCTTTTGTGAAGTCTTTCTTTCAGCACCTCGCCCAGGGATGTTATTAATGCTTTTAATTTTATTATTGTGTATTAGATATTTTACTGACATTTTTCGTCCTTGGACTGTAAAAATGATATGCCTCCATAGCTGCATTTACATTTTATATGGGCTGTTGTTTGTGGAAAGTTTTACTGAATTCACATCTGTTGTGAATTCTACTAAATTGCGCTTAGTAAGAATTGCTTCCGCTAAATTAAGAATTGCATAAAGCTATCCAACTTCCCCGTAATTTTAAATCCAAGCACTACTGCCGCTTTTATCAAGGGAATTATAAATGATTGATTATACAAAATATGCAGTCTAGTTCAAGTTGGAGCCTATGAAAAGCTTACATATCGATATTTTCAGTATTATTTTTATTATTTATTTGTTATGGCTTTCTTCGATATTTACATTTCGTGATGATTGAACATACAGCAAGGACTATTAAAGCAGTCTGCCCATTACGGCTACTTAAATTTCCAATGTATCTATGTATTTCAGAGTGCAATTAATCATTAATAATTAAACTCAGTTATTAAGGCTTCACGATATTTCCAATAATTGATTATAAATTATGCCACATTATTCAGTTTATAGAAAACACCATTATAAAATTCTATTTCTTCATTTTCTTCAAAATACTTTTCTTAAAATTTGCATATAAAATGGTTTTTCTAGCGATTTCAAAGTGCTGGAATTTCATTCTAAATGGTCCACTTGTGAGAAAGCAAGTTATCGGTTAAATTGATAAATTTGTTTGCACAACAGAATGTAAGATATCAACTCAGAGTTAAAAACATAAATATTTAGCAGAGCAATTATTGAGGGTTAAATTTTTAAGTTTGTGAGATTCTTTCATAAATAAGGGAAAAATAAATTTGTCAAACAAATATTTTTGAAATAAACTAAAAAACGAATCTATTTTGAGGATGACATCAAATATGTTTGCTCCAACTTTTTTAACAGAGCTTTGGCAAACGAAAGCGATAACTTCCAAGAGATTCGAGACCAAACATACCAAGATATTCGTTGTTGTACTAGAACCTTTGAAAATTATTTTGATTTCAAATTTCAATAAATTCAAAGAAAATGTCCAAAAACAATGTATGCACGTAGCCCGGGATTTATTTGATGCACGACAATGTCTAGGCTATGAAATTAAAACCATAACTCTGAGTTACTTATTGCTTTACCTATTTATAAATTAAGCTCTGGAATTTCTGCAAGTAGGAAATAAGGAAAATAGAAAAAGAGAGCTGCTCAAAATTAAAGCTAAAATTCAGTTTTTTTTATAAAATCTACTTGAGGTCAGATCTTGGTCTATATACGATTTGCGTTTTACATAATTTAGACTTTTTAATAATTGTATTCTCTTGCTATTCTAAACGTCGCAACTGCCTACTTTGCTTAAGTTCATATTATACCTCTGGCACATTCATTTTTTATATTTTATCCACGCAATGTTTTTCTCTAGTTAGAGTAACTAAATAGTGTCGTCACTGTAAACATACCTCAAATCCACATATAATACCCAGTTCGTGAAATTCTGTTTTCATCCTGCAAAAACTGTGCAACTCTGTGTTCGAAAACTTTTTGCAAAAAAAAAACCGATTATTTGCCGTCCCTAGTTAAGAATATTCCTATTCCTTTATGAATAATAATATGCAGAAATCGAGCTGGAGAAAAACTAAAATACTTATAAAACGTAGCACTGCTTGGTGTGCTCAGATCGAAGATTTTATTTTGAAGCTCTGGATGACATTTTGGTTACCGGATTTCCTTGGAATATAAAAGGTAACTAAATGGAGAAATGTAATTGAAAATCAGTTAGTAGAAAGTTCCTATTATCAATAAGTATAATTTAATTTCAATAAATAATGGTGACAGTAGGCAGAGTTGTTTTTTGCCTGAAAGTGTTTCGAACTCATCTGAGAACTCTTCTCCTGCTCGAATTTCTGATTTTGAGTTGCCTTTATAAGTCTAGCCGTTTTTGTTGATACCTCTATTTCTTGTAATTTAAAAATTATATGTAGACTTATGTGATGCCTTATCGAACGCAATATGCATATGCTTTTTTCTTTCCATGAAATTTTAGGTGTACAATTACTGCTAAATTGTATATAAAATCAACAGTTGATTATCTTTTTCTAAAACCTGCTTGAAACTAATTTAAAATATTCCGCCCTTCTACCAGTTATAAAGGCTTGTGTTAATAACACCCATCATAGTTTTTGTCATAAAATATAATGAATGAAATACCTTAATAATTATTGGACTATAACTACTTATATATACAGAAATGCGTAATTTCTTCACTTATTAATCAACTAAACGATCACAATGAATGAACTCAAATGCCTATTTCCAACCAACCCAGCTTCGAACATAAATCTGAACTCTAGTGATTGTGTTAATAAAAATAGTTATTGTCACCAAGACAACATACATATATAAAATATAACTTTAAATATGTACATAAATAATGTGGAATGAAAAGAAAAACTCAATGGACAAAAATAGCCTTCCGCAACTTGTTTACGCCTTGTGCAGCCAAGCGGGTGTGGGAGTAAACATCTTTACATTTATTACGGATAATCAAACCAAAATTGAACATATTTTTCACTAGCTCACACGTGCATGCAAACATTCATTCATTCATTCATTCATACATTCATATATCCTAAAAGGTTCCGCACAAAAAACGTAAACAGACAATGAACCCGTCAGACCCAACTACTTATTTTATATACATATGTACATATACATACAAACATACCTACTATGTGGCAGATTAAGTGAAACTTTTTTCTTACAGTTGTACGGTGCGAATGCCGCAAGAGGGCTATTAGTTGTGGTTGCCCCCCGAGGGTGAATTGACCTCTGTTTACGGATTCCCGTTTCTATATGTATGGGTGCTTTCTCGCAATGCGATCTTGCACTGAAACGACGTCGCACAGTGGGACAGAATGCCCTAAAAGTTGGCATCAAGTGAACGACTTAAGCTTCGAAGTTGAAGACCGCACACTGACTTTTCTCATTAAAAAAAAAATAACTTGTACCAAATTTCGGAAAGATTTTAGGCTTACAACGGACATTTGCAAACAGCTTTTTGAAAAAAAAAATATTTGATAATTATTTATTGTATGTTCAGCTGCTCACTTTAATCACTGGACATATTTTCATTTTCATCAGCGTCATCAGCGTAAGTATCATTATACATATTATTCGTCGTTATTAGGAATAAGCGGACATTTCAGTAATTTCAGTACTTCAGTTGGTATCTTTTGATAATTAGTTCTTTCAAATATTCTGAATTATTATGTTGATATTATTTTGTGCACGACCTGTTACGTTAGAGGAAGGAAATTTCTCCCAAACAGTCTATCTTTTAAACTATCTATTACTACCTATATATATGTAGCACTGATTGCTTATCAACTTGACATCTAAATATGTACATAATCGCTCGATGGAGTTTTCGAGCATACATATTCGCTATCGCAAGTTGAAGCCCTAAGTCCTTTAAAAGTTGAAATTTTCCGTTAATTTAATTTGAGTAGTACAACAAATGGCATATATTACATCAAAATTTGCGTTTTCATTCATTTTGAAAGCTTTTCGGCTTGCACTTTTTGTAAAGCAAATTCAGCAATCCAGCCAGGTTTTATTAATTAATTATAAAAATTTTCTCATTTTCGGTACAGTGTACTCCAATTAAATTAAAATGCCAGGCCCTTTAATGCTTGAGTTACCAGTAAGGGGTGGCAATAGCAGCAGCGAATTTGTTCACAAAATTTACAAGTATCTTGCTTTTTTCTTTTTGTTTTTGGTGTGGCAATTGACAAATCCAGTCTGAGGCGAATTTGTTGGGCGAATTGAAAAAATAGCAAACAAACAAACATGCAGCGGTGAGGAAAACCGGAAGCGTTCCCTCGACAGTCCGTTTTACGATACCGGAACGACCCGAACCAGTACTGTCACTTCAACTATATTCCCCATAAATTAATTGGATTTTATGGGATATTTTTTGTTGTTAATTTTTGTTAATTTTAT
This sequence comes from Anomoia purmunda, assembly GCA_951828415.1. NCBI lineage: Eukaryota > Metazoa > Arthropoda > Insecta > Diptera > Tephritidae > Anomoia > Anomoia purmunda. The sequence continues at coordinate 23,276,351 of OX639996.1, read as the reverse complement.
GTACAAACGTAGTTCATACTATAACAAAACCTTAGTAAAATTACGTTCTATTCGAAGATAGTTCCAGCTACAAAATCGAGGACGATTTACATGCAGGAGTGGCCGAGCTGTCACCTCACATGGCGACTCTCCATTCATTTTAAGTGCAACTTTGCACACATACCAACGACAACTCGCCAAGATATAAGTATTTGTTTTCACTTGAATTGGCCGTAAGTAACTGACACCTAGTTGTCAAAAATTGGACTTAATGAAAAGCAAGTATTAATCGAATATAAAGGCCTTTTTTATACCTTTCATTAATTTGTCGGATTTTTGTAAGTATAAGAAGGGGGAATAGAAATAGACTCATACCAAAGTATACAAAAATTACCAGGACAACGAGCTGATTCGATTTAGCCATGCCTGTCTCCCGTTTGCCTGTCTGTTTGAACACACATTTGTTTCTCGATTAGTTATCCGGCTGAAATTTGTCCATTTGTCGTTATGTATGTAGTATATGGTTTTTCATTATAACTCCGAAAGCAAAGCAGCTTAGAACAATAAATTTGGCACTAATGTAAGCTGTTATGAGTGGAAAGTGTCTTATGAAAAGTATCAAGATCGGATCACTATAACTTATAGCTCTCATACCACCGGTTGTTCACATATGAGGGTTTCCTGTAAAGCTCCTTTATTTAGACAGTTAACCCTTGAAATTGTGTAAGCTATTTATTTATAAATCATACAAGGTATGCTGAGAAAATCATCAGGAATATTAATTTTCGTTGGAGACCTTAAAATTTATAGAATTCCTTGGAATGGGATTAAGCTAACATAGGCTACATTCATTGTTAGCAAATATTCCTCCTACAATACACTAAACTGTAATTGATTAGTGTTTGAATATTTTTGCGCTAACTATGCATTTTTTTTATATTAATGAAAGGTATAAACGCTTCGCATATGCAAGATAGCAGTTCTTCACTTGTTTTTACATTGGATTGTTTAAATGTTTGGCAAACGTCAAATACAATTAGAAAAGTAAACTGGTCTCTTTTATTTCATTAAACTTTTGTCAAATGTCAAATAGAAATCAATATTGCCACATTATTCTCAATTTTACACTTTTCTGTAATTGATTTCGATTTTTAATTCAGGTGTGAGTTCGAAAACCAAGGCGAATTTATAGAAGGTGGTATCAAAAGAACAGCTGATTTCATTTTTTTTTTCATTTAAATGCAGGGATTGTAAAAATACATATTTGCATATAATTAAACTTTCAATTTTGTAAATAACAAGCAAAACCGAGCGAATGGTGACCTTTTTATAATACAAGGTTTTTCGTTAATCTTATTTCGTTTAGTTAATTTTAAAAAAATACTATAGCTCAAATTTATACCCAACTTACAAAAGCTCAACAAATTTTTTTTTAAAAAGTTCTTCAGTTTTTTAAAAGAATGTTTAAGCTTTTTTTGGGTATGCACTTTTATACGCTATTTAGTTTGAAGTGGCTGGAAACTCCCGTTGATTGTTTGCAGTTTTTTTCTTTTAACTTTTTATATTAAATTAAATAAGCTACAAAACTGCATACTGGAAAAAGTTATAAAAACTCTTCTAAACAATTTTAAAATCTTGATAAACACTTGTTGGGTTTTCATACATTTTTTATTAAGTTTGAAACATTGACATTTTATTAATTTGCATTGGCGCCAAATCGAAATGTGTCAATATTTTGTCTGCTTTAATTTAACTGACAACGTTTGACATCAAATTTTACCTAATGACAACCGAGCATTCTCTACACCCACGGTATACTAATACAGAAGTTGACGCCTTCAGAGGCACCGCTACTTTGGTTTTGCCGAAGCTTTTTTTACAAAAGAGGGCAAGGAAAAGTTATTTTTTTTGGGTATTTTACAAGTTGATTTATTAAATCTTTGCCTAAAAAATTATCTGTTTACACTTTAGCGCAATTAATATCTGTTTCTAACTGAAATATTGGAAGTTATTCATTTTTGTTTGTTTTTTATCTTCTTTTTTTCCTTTGTCAAGTTTGGTTTGGAGACAAGCCGGTTTCTTAAGTGTCATTCTTTTCTCTCCCGTATTCTTGTTTAGTAATGACGAGACATAAAAGCGAAAAAGTGGCAAATTGAAAAAATCCACACGAATTTTTCTTGAAATAAGTACAAAAATATATTTTCAATACAAATAAAAAATTTAAAAAAAAAAGAAATAAGTTTTTGCCAACTTTTGTGGCCTGCTGCCCATTGTACGTCGGCAAAACCTTTTCTCTCACACACATTGTTGTGAGTTCAAAACACACACACATAATGTGTGCCCATAACCTAAGCTACATTTACAAATTCAGCCACTTACGGTTGTCAGTGTGAAAATGTGAAGAGTAATAATCTTTGTGTGGTTGGGGTGTTGGATAAGGAACTGAAATTGAAAATCAAGGGAATCGAGAGAAGTATAGCACATAGAACAAATTGTAAAACATTTTTATGTTGCTGTCCGTCATTGTGACAGCTTATATTAAGGCAGCGAATCAGATGGGGGTGTGTGTGTGAGGTGTATGCGGGTACGCATTGCCTTAGTTTCTTCAGGTGATTATGGGTTAGATTTAAGTTTAGAGCGTTTCATATATGTAACTGTGCTAATAAAATTTAATGCGCGAACATGCTGTGATGCGAGAGAGATCGCATAGCGAAAGAAAGAAGATGAAGTGATATGAATATTAAGGTGATTCGCTAGAAGATGTTTTTTTTTTTTTGCTTTATGTGAGTATCATAAAATTTGATATATTTTAAGACACGAGTCAAAAATATTTTAGCTCAAAATGGGTAACCGTTAGTTTTGTTTTAATTTTTTTTACACTTTTTTTTTACAGGGAATGTCTTTACATAATTAAGAAAAATATTTCCATGTCTTGATTTTTTCAATAAAAAAAATGTGTGTATTTGAAAAAGTTGTTCCTTCCAAAATGAAGTAATGTGAGCAAGTTTCGAGATAATAGAGACTTTATATTCAACGCGGTACCAGCCTCCTCTGCGTTGGAAAGACCAAGTGGAAAAGGACTTGACGTCACTTGGTATTTCCAATTGGCGCCAGTTATCAGGATTAAGGAGTGACTGGCGCAATTTATTAAACTCGGCCAAAACCCCTTAAGAGGTTATAGCGCCAATTAAGTAAGTAAGTAAGTAAGTAAGAGACTTTGCAGATCGTCTAGTGCCATCAATTCTTTTACCACCTAAATAGTGGATGCAAAAAAATTTCAAAAGTGATATATTAGATAGCTAGCTATATTTTGAGCAAGATGGTACAGATTTCATCTACTTCGGCCTCAATAACTGTTTTAAGCCATTAAAATCCCTGACAATACCGTCAGTTGTGAGACTTAAGTAAGTATTCAAAATTTAATGCTGACGGTTGATTTTCCATTTTGAGAGAAAAGCTTTGAGGGTTTTAACGTCATGGTAAACATAATTCGATAAAAATCGCGGTAAACAAAAATGACTACATCAACAGGTGAAATTTTTCCTTAAATATAACGTATTCAAATGATCTTTAAATAATACTAATACTTAGTGAAATATATACCAGAAAATATAATAACTGCTCCAATTGGTTTTATAAGTATAAATAAAATTCTACGTTCACTAATATCATAAGAAATAAATGTAAACAAATTATACTTATTACCTATAGAGCATTTGAATAGAAATAAACAAATAACTTAGGATTTACGAAATGGGAACATACCAAGGAGAATTCATATAAGGTGTAATTACTACAGCAGCCGATTTCTTTTTTTTTATTCATCTACATGTATTTTGTGTTTGCTTTTGCGTATAAGCATTCAAAAGCCTTAAAGGCAAAAATAAAATGTATGTAAAATTTGACAACTTTTACGCAAACGCAAAAACAAAATAAATGGGAATTTTGTAGTTGTACTTATAAAACTGCCTTATTTGAATGCGCCTTGGAATATACTTTGAATTCCGTAAAGTTTTTGATACGATGCGAAAAATGGTCAATGCTTTTTATTCAAAAACTTTGAGATTGGCATTGAAATGACTGGCATAACTTATCTGATACTCATTTCGTATCATTCCCTTAAATATTTTGTATTTTCTACATTTTCGACAAACCATTCAGATGACGCCGCATCTACTTTTTACAATTACATATAAAAGTTAAATGCTAAGATCCATATTACGCAGGAATGGCTCAACGGGTTTTGTTATTTTTTTCTACTGTATTCAGTAAATTTTCTAGATTATTTGTGGAAGAAAAAATTCGAAAACAGTTGTCAGATACTTGAAAAATTTAAAAGTAATTCAAATCCAAAAAGTTATTACGATATTTAAATTTCTACATATGTACATACATATGTTTATTAAAACGAAAATTATTTGAAAACTTTTTAACCAAAGAAAAATTTAGTAAGAGTTGCTACTTTTGTAAAAACTTGCGGTAATACAATATATTTAACGATAATACAACATTATGGGTATGAATATATGAGTGTGAAGCGAGAGGTATTTGAAGAAACTTTAGGCCAGATACGATTTTAGGTATGGTTGCATAGGATTAACACTCATCTTATATATGTAATGAGTTAAATTTGCATGAAAGTTATGTTATGTTAGGTTTTTGCTGTTGTTCCACACCATTTCACAGAATGAGGCCACACTTAGGCCCCTACTGTCCCATTGTCATACAAGTTGGGCAGTATTTGCCGTCCGTTCTTTAGAAAAGTATCCAATTTGATTGCTTGATGAAACGCAGAAGATCGTTAGGAGAACGTTGATGTCCACCGATCCCATATCCGGCAGACAGTCGAAGAAGTATTGGTGTAGACATCTGAAAGTTAATAATAAATTAATTTTTTGCATCTTTTGACGTATTAATAACGTTGGAGACAGAAGGAGACGCCGCATCATCCCATGAAATCAATTACTTCAATCTAGAATTCAAGAAATCTATGAGTAGTTCTTTGTTTGCCCTGTAAAATATCTTTGAAGCTAGTTAACAGGTTTTTGTTCTAAGGTGACGATAGATAATAGTATAAGATTTATCTACACATGTTCTTAAATTCATTAGTTATCCTTGGGTCATTTCGTACCAAATCGTCCAGCCAGTTGGGTCAGGCCTTTTTAGCATGAAATTTTTTCTTAACTTCTACAACGAAATCGATGAGACACGCATTTTCTTTCTTTTTGCATGATTCTAAGTGGTGAATTTTTCAACATTTGCCTAAGAACTCGAATTCGCTCGAATTTTTTTTGAAAATGCTATAATTTTGCAAAAAAACCACAGGTAAAATGTCCCTCTAAAAGAAAAAATTTCAATATTTTATTTTTGTGAAAAATTTTTTTATATCGTTTTTCAAAAAAAATCGAATAATTTTTGCATGATTCTAAGTGGTGAATTTTTCAACATTTGCCTAAGAACTCGAATTCGCTCGAATTTTTTTTGAAAATGCTATAATTTTGCAAAAAAACCACAGGTAAAATGTGCCTCTAAAAGAAAAAATTTCAATATTTTATTTTTGTGAAAAATTTTTTTATATCGTTTTAAAAAAAAAATTCGAATAATTTTTGACTTTGAAAATTTCAAATTGCATCAGTGCGTTTTTTCCTCCATAATGTTTCCTTTAATCCGCACGTGTTTTTAAATTCATTAGTTATAATTATAATTCATTATTCATAATAAAACTGTAAAAAACTGGGATCTGGCATCCTTTAATAGATTGACTGAAAATGATGCAGCTCATATAAAGTTTTATTGCATCGTATAGAATGCATAACCTAACCTAACCTAGAAATTTTCAACTGAGATGAAAACTAATGCCAGTTGTCCGCATAAGAACAGGCGTATGCTTGGGGTAGCTTGTATTATTTGCGTAAAATACTTTGTTGAAATAGCAATCTATGCGTTAACAGTGTTACTTATTTGAATAAATTAAAGTTGAGACATAATATAACAAACTTAGTAAATCACAACACCATCATCTACAAATGTTGCTAAGTTTGATCATGAGTTAGGGATACTAATGACTTCGCGGTAATAAATCAAACGTATCATCGAAAAAATCCGCTTTTTGACAGTGTAAGAAAATAGTGCAACTCACGATATCGTACAAATTTGCGCAATTTTTACCCAAGATATATTCTTATGTTCAGTATATTCCGATTAGTCGAGTTGGTTTTTTTTCAACCACCAGTAATCCTTTGCCGAGCGGTTGTAAAGAAAGCGGCTAATTTGAAAAAAGGATAATAAAAATAATGTGAAATAAATTGATAAAAAATACAACTGCTGCCGTGTCTGAAGTTAAGAAAGAAAACTTATTAGGGGCACAGATACAGTAAACCAGCATGAAGCAATGTGCCATAGTGTCATATTGTCATTAACCCATTGACAACGACTGGTGAAAAACTAACCTAAAATTTTTGTTGATATATTTGAAATGCAAATTTAAAAAAACCAAATGCATTTTGAACCCTAAGTATATATATATATATCATACATGTTTATAAGCTATAATTTTGTTTAGGCTTCGTGAAAATTGTTTCATATTAAGGCTTTCATTGTTTTGAATATAAAATGAGTATCCAAGGAGAGAACGATTATACCATCTTCAAATAATACATCTATGTAAATAATGTAAGTAATAAAAGCTATGAGTGCTTGCATTATAAGAGTGGTATATTTCAAAATTAGAGAGCTCCATCTTTAGCCTATACTACTTTTACCACTGATTGAAGGGGGCACTTTTCAAAGTCAACTCTCCATTATTTTTAAGCATTTGTGCTAAGCATCCAGTGTGGCTTGTGAGAACGCGATTTTTTTTAGCCTTTTCAGATTTCAACTTTATAATACTAAAATTTCATCGGCCAAAAAACCACATCTCTAAAACTGTCTGAAAATTCTGATTAAAAGGGTTGAAATTTTTTATAAGAATTGATTGAATTTTATTAGAATTTGTAAAAAGTTTGACGATTTAATTTACTAGTATTTATAGTAAAATCAATTGTATTTTTGTAAAAAATTATTGAGTAATAAACAAACAATAAGCCTGGTTAAAAGAACTCTGTCGTATAGTTATGATAACCATTCCAGGTGCTGTGGGTGACAATGTTTTTTCAAAATTCGTCTCGTTGAACATTAAACACTGATCGAACAATTTTACACAAAAACCATCAATGACATGGCGTATTGTTTTTCTCCGTATTTTATTTTATGTGACTTCAAAATATTTTTAAGTATTGGAATTATTATATTCATTTGTGTTAATGCAATTGAAAACTATTTATTTAGTAATTATCAACCAATACAATCAAAAGGATTGTCAGATATGCATATTCACATTTTGTTGTTTTGTCTATTTGGATTATTGTATGCTGTGAAAACTTGATTGCCATTTCCGAAAGAAAATACAAGTACTTTGTTTGTTATCACAGCATATGTTTAATAGTATTTTTTACTAAGAAAACTTTCATATGCAACTTTTATATACAGTTCCAGATTTTTTCATTAAATATAACATACATACCATTTTCATAAGAATTTCGATGTTCCCCTGTTAGTAATTCTAAATGACTTAGCATACGAATCATGCAATCTTGAGGCAGGTTTCTTTTCTGAATTTTTCTGAATTTTTCTTTTTATGACGTTCGAAACACCTTTGTGAACATCTGCATGCCAACAAATCGCTCATACGCCGCGGTGTTTTGCGCTCTGACACCGCATATACATAAACTTTATGCACCGCATTTGTCTACATAAGTACTGTGTTCGATATATGGCGGACATTAAAAGTGGAAAGACAGGCAAATACTTTTAGACGAGAAAACGGGTACTAAAAAGATTTGCAGTTACAGTTGGCATTTCTGTGGACCAATAACTTTGTGGTATACTAATCAAAAACAAAAAAAAAAGTTAAGGTTTTGGCAAAACGTGCATATCTACTGAGTATGTTCATGTAAGTATGTATGTGTGTATGTGTACTACAAGTTATATAACTGCGTTTGTGTCTTCTTGAAACGTAAAAAGTATTACCCCATTGAGTGGCATATAAAAATCGAAACTAAATGTTGCTGAGCATCTTGTGTGGGTTGTAAATTTACTTACATTTATTCACACACACATACATACGCACATTAAAGTACACCGTCATGCCTGCGGTCGGTTATAAAAAATTTGTGCGACTGATTTACTTTACGAGCGCGTCCCTCGCGTCGGTATGTGGATTGTTGAATTTATTGAAATCTTTTAAGATATAAAGCCGCTTTCTGGATTTTTACGTACGTTACCTCTTCGGAATGACTTGTGAAATGTGACTTGGTTTAAAGAGATCTACTAAGCATACGAGTTACGTTAACATTGTGCCTCTTTTGTGAGTATATATTTACCTGAATTGGCATTAGCAGGTGTATTGTAGCTGTAGTTGGGCTTATTAGCATTTAAGGGTTAACATTCGCAACGGAATACCAAGCATTAATGCAACCACATTTGCAAGTGTGTGTGTATGTATGTGTATATTCACATAAATTAGCATAATTTTCGAGCGCAATGATCGAAGGCAGCCTAAGAAAAGCAGCTTAGTGAAATGGCAAAATACAAAGCGGGGGAGAGAGACAGAGGTCTCTATTGCATCCTTGACTCAAAATCTTGGGTTAAAAAGCAAGATTGATAGGAACACTTTTAGCTTGTAGAATTTCTTAGTACCATATTAGAGGATGATTGAAACAAATTTTGGAGTGCAAACATTTTGGGTGGACAGAGGGAAGCGATAGCCTGCCACGCAGTTTAATTTGATTTATTTAATACAGTCTACAGAACTTAATTCTTACAGACTAATTAAGACTAATTAAACTAGTTAATTGAATAGCAAAAACCAATTCATTTTAAACTTATTTATATCTAGAGTAAAGTCAATATTTCTAGAAAAGGTATTTCAAAGCCTAACACACCTAGCAATTGGTTCATTATCACCGTAAGTAGTAAAGCGTGGTTCAGTTTCAAACAACCGATTATTCCTTAAGTTTCGTGGTGGAATATATATTTTGAGTAAATTTGCAAGGCACGTACAGTTAATGCGGCCATTAATAATATTATATATAAAAATTATCGAGAAATACGTTCTTCGGTCATGCAAGGACTGCAAACCTAGTAATTTACGTCTCCCAACATAAGAGGGAAGGTAACTATTCCACGGTAACTTGTACAAAGCAAACTTTGTAAAAAATTTTTGAACGCGTTCTATTTTTTGCGAATGTATGTCGTAATAGGGACTCCATATCAGAGAGCAATATTCGAGGCGACTCCTGACTAGTGAAATATAGAGTGATTTCAAAGTAAATGGATCTTTAAAATCTCTAGTGTTCCTTCTGATAAACCCTAACATTGCAAAAGATTTAGACACGATATAGTCGATGTGTTTCGAAAATGTAAGTTTTGAGTCAAAGATAACACCCAAATCTTTCATTTCGTCACACCTAGATATCTTGCAGCTATTTAACTCGTATTCGTATATAATGTTATTCATAGTCTTTCTAGAAAATGTAATAACGTAGCACTTGTTTATATTCAGATGTAACCGATTTAATGTACACCATTTTACAAGTGCATCGAGATCTTGTTGCATTTTGCAACTGTCTGAGTAGTTCCGTACAATAGAGAAAAGCTTCACATCATCAGCGAACAGTAGACAGTTAGTGAACTTAAAGCATTCCGGCAAGTCGTTAATGAATAACAAGAACAGGAGTGGCCCACAATGAGTACCCTGCGGTATACCTGAGATTGCGTCGGCAATATCACTTGATGTTGCACATCCAATTTTGACAAGGAGTTTCCTATTGGTTATAATCGATTGAGAGAGGACTTGCGGTAAGTTAAAAAGACTTTATAAATTGTTTCACAGTTTATTTTCTAATATGTATATTGAATTTTGATTACTGGAGATTAGTAGATGTCTAGCAAATACCGAAATATCGAATGACGTAATCCTAAATGTAAAGAATCAAATTAGCCGTTCCTTTACTCACAAAGGAAATAATGATTAGTGATCAAATTTAAACAAAAAACACTGCTCCGAAATGGACGTTCTGTCTGGACAAAGTATATACCGGGATTGGTCGCTTTCTAATTAATAAAAAAATTGTATACACAAGTTTTTTATTTTTTTTTGAAAAGAGGAATAAATTTCCATTTAATTATACAAATAATTTTGAATTACGAATAGATTTTCATTCATCATTCAAATAGTTTTTAATAACAATTATTAAATGACGGATAGATAATAAATAGTTATCATTTCCTATTCAAGTAATTTTATACGACGCATAAATTTTTAATCATACGCAAGTAAATTTTAATAACAATTACATTTTTATTCATCATTCAAATAACTTTTCATAACAAATAGATTTTCATTTTCCATCCAAATTATTTTGAACTCTGAATCTTACTTAATACTAAGAATTAATAGCTATTTGTTTATATTATTTTTTGCTGAGAAACCAAATGTATTTTTTTTTTGTTTTTTTAGTTATACTTTTTACTTATAAAATTAAGGTAATTTTTGAAAGTTTTTTTTTTACTTTTATTTCTTGCATTGAAAATAATGCTTGTTTTTTTTAGTTTTATGTTTTAACTGCAAAATTGTAGTTCGTGGTGGAATTTATTTTTTACTTAAAAAATTAAAGATATTTTAGGTTTTATTTAACAAACACCAGTAAGCACATTGCGTCTAATATGCGCGAAATCTGGAAAATTTATAAATATAGGGATAAGTAAATCAGAGTTAAATTTGTTACTTCAGGACCCAGCTATTGTCTTGCATCAAATAAATATAGTAATCCAGGCTATATTGTTTCTTTGAATTTTATTAATTTTTTGAAATTGAAACTCAAAATAATTTTTGCATATTTTTGTATATAACATCGTGGGTGGAAAGGAGCACTTCGCATTGCCAAAGCTCTGTTAGAGGAATTGGAGCCAACGTATTAATTGATGGAAAAGCGATTCCTTTTTAATATTTTAGTTTATTTGAAAAAAAATTGTTTGAAAATTTTATATTTTCTTTACCTATGACCGAATGGCACAAACTTAACAAATTAACTCTGAATAATTGGTAGGTTAAATTTGTATGCTTTTAGCTCAGATCTAATGTTTGAGCTACTGCTGTGTAAGCAAATTCATCTATTTAACCGGTAAACGCTTAGTTTCAACCAAATTTGTGTGTACAAGCAATATGAACGATAGCTAGCTCGATTTGGCGATCGCAAGTAGGGCGATACTTCATATAGCGGGTCGAACTCGTTACATTCAATGCAGCAGATATTAGGCCAGTTTTAAGCTGCACATAAACGACGAACAAACATGGACGTGCATTTTGGTGCATTTGGTTGGTGAAACGAATATGGCTAATATCAGTTTCACATAGTGTTCTTGCTACCCATGCCATGCCATTGTAGATAACGCATTTCTGGCAAAAATAATTTTTTCGGCTAAAACCTGTTTTTATTTGGGAACAACTAGAATATGCAGCAACAGTCAAAGCAGTAGAAGTAATAGCTGCTCGGAGATCACCTCATCTTCTCTTCAGATTTCTTTCTACCGTTGTTCTTCATTGACCGTTAGGGCCTTTTTTCTCCTCGTTGTGGTTTAGGTATGTGCCTCGAAAAACCCTATTGTGTGCTAATTAAATTTCCTCAAAGAATTATCGGTATACTATTAAGATATAACTGGCATGTTGGAATTCTCAGCTCATACTAAAAAAGTAAGTTTCTGGTATATTTTGTGTAACTTTTGAACTTTCTTGTATGCCTGTTAATATAAAGATATCCAGACGGTTTGGTCTAAAGATTAAAATTATAGTAATGCGATTGATGCAATGAAATTTAAACACACAACTTAAATGTCTGACAAATTTATTTAAGTCGACCTCTTTAAAATAACGAAGCAGACTTAATTCTTAAGACCTAATTTAATTTCATTTGTAAGTATGTATGTTTTGTTTACATTACATTTCCACGAGCATATATGTACTTTACACAAACAACATTTTCCACAAACTACTTCTATTTAACAATGTTACTTTGGCAGTAGCGGAACGTATCAAATGTTTATCCGGTCAATGACGACGATAGTAGTGATAACTTTCACTTGCGCTGTATGTGTTGAGGAACAACAAAAACGGCTGTTGGAAAAGCAAACACGAAAAAAAACCTTCTTACGACACTTCCGTCTATGTATTGTATCGCACTTCCGTTAAGCTTCAATGAATTTCCTTTTGGTGTAAATAAACCGTCAAATAAATATGATATACATTTACTCCTACGTACGTACCTACTTGTAAAATACACCGACTCTTGATTCAAACATTATTTGATAACGTTATGATGTGCATTTACGTTGAAGGCGAAAATATAAGTAAGTATTTGTATTATATATGTGTACGTGTATGCTTAAAGGCAGTATGTATTTGGGTATGTATTAGTTAGTTTCAAGAATCTACAAATGTTGATATTTCAGGTGTTTAGTGCATTTTGTTTTAAAGTAAATTACATAAATTTATTGCTTTTGAGTCAGGAACGTTCTCCCAATCAATTAGCGACTCGCAAATCTTCACGGATAGCAGTAAGGCTCTGGGAATCTGGATGCTGGGGAGATATACAGCAATTGGGCAGTAGTATTCTTTATCAAATACTCTCGGACATAGTTAAAATCAGGACGGATTTCAACCATCGCAAATTGACGTTTGAACATAGAATTAAGGCTGTATTTATAAGCAGGAATGCAAGGATGAGAAGTAAGGTCCTTGCCGATTGCGGAATAAAAAAAAAATCACATACGCTTCCACGATGAGTTCTTGAGTTGGAGCCGGGATCTACTCCGAATCCTTGGAACCATCCATGCCTGGCATACTCCTTCCATACCGCAGTACATTCCAGGTGGAAGTTTTCGCGATTTGGCAGGCCTGAAAATCACTTGAAGTCAGGAACGTAAAGGGTAAGATAGAGTGTTTCTCCGAGAGCCAGACAGCAATAAAGGCGCCAAATATTGGCTTAAATGTAGTGCGTAAACAACTGGAAACTTAACCACCAATCTGGAAATCTCTGTCTATACTTTTTTATTTACATACTAACTTCATATTTGGATTAAGCACAAAAAGTATAAATGAAATGATGATCAGACGCCATAGGTCAGATTTCTTCTCGGCTAGTGTTATCAGTGACCGTAACGGCTATAAGTTTTATGTAAAGATTTCGTTTTAATCGGTCTTTTTTTTAGTTTTATTTATTCACTAGAAAGTAAGTGTTATTTTTCGGTTGCAAGTTTTTCTCGGAAAAAGTTTTTGTTTTGGTTTTATTTCTTAGAAAATTAAATTTATTTTTAATGTGTTTTTTTGTGCTTTGAAAATAAAGGTTATGGTTTAGCGTTAAGCGAACCCGGATATACTCAAATATTGGGATTGGTTTTTCATAGCGTGCTTGTAATCTAAAAAACTAAAAAGCTTAAACTAATTTTAACCGATTTAAGGTTGAATGTAGTTATCTGCAGCATCCATACATAAACCCATTTTTATTAATATAATCATTTTTAATAATAAAAAATAAAATTTGAAAACAAGCTTTTATTTTCTGTGCAATAAAAGAAGCTAAGAAAAAATAATAGCAAGTTCATTTTTTAATATAACTCATACAAACAAAAAATAATTGAGTTATGTTTAGTCCGTAAAACAAGGATTATCTTGTTGTGTTTCTTATGTAGAGATCTTTTTGGCTGAAATTTGAAAAATAATAATTATTTGTGATTCCTTATACTTTATTTTAATGGTATCATAAATTTCTTTAAGCCATCTATAACTAGTATCATGGCACTGAAAATATTAATGTCTTCTGATTATAATTATCAGGGAGATACATTTTTTTAATCACCGATAACTATTGCTTTGAGAAAAATATAGAAGAACAAAAAATAAAATAAAAGTTGAGACTTAAATTTTTGAAAAATTTTCATAGTAATTAGGAACCAGGGATTTTATGTATGTGCTTAAAATACTTTTTTTTGCAGACTTATATTAAATGTAAAAGTAAGATAATATTTTTTCTGTCTTGAAATACAGAACTATTTCGAGTCATTTCTGGCGTAGCTCGTCACGATTTCAGAACCAGTTCGGGTTTAATTCGATACTATTTTGGAGCTAGTCAATTTAGGAATAGTCTTGACGCTGACCTAGTTCCGAAATGGTCTTAAAATAGTTCCAACTTAAACTCGAACTGGTCCCGAATTAGTCGCCAAACAATCCTCGACATAGTCCCAAAATGGTTCTATATTTAAAGTCTTAAAAAAATGTTTTCCACTCATAATTATACTGAAAATTTTTTATAATACAAGTGGAAAAATTATAGTAAATAGTAATTACCTTAAAAATTTTTATCACAGATAATTTTTATCAAAATCTTTTATATATTTAAAAAAAAAACTTGGATGACCTTTTTAAGGCCAACGGTTAAAAAAGTTGTTTCTAGATTTATGTCTGTTCGTCCAACAGGGCATTCGATGTTGCCTTCGAGAACGATTTTCCGTCATTCAAATCAAATTTGACAATGGATGACGGAAAATCGTTCCCAAACTCATTATCAAATAATTCATATTCTGAGTCTCTGGTATAGAAATTTTTATGTGACACTCTTTATTTGCACAATTCAAACCTAACATTACCATCAAAATTAGAAAAACAACATGCCGCACTTTGTATTCCATTTAGTGTTTTCTTCTTCGTCTGTGGCCTTATTATGAAAGATTTCAAAACCCTACGTTTCCAAAATAAATTCAATGCAACTTTTCGCGCCCCATTGGCTTTCTTTTCCTTTATGAAACGCTCCTGCGTAATGTACCGCTTATTTATCATACTAGCGGATGTGAATTCATCCTTACGTTTCTATCACTTTTGCTGATGTCTTTGCTGAAACTTTGCGACGTTTGCACTTTTTCCCTCGACGCGTTCTTTATTTTGTCTACTCAATAACTACACACACATGTACATATGCACATATTACACAGATTTCCGGTTGTTGTTTTATGTTTCACACATATTCGAATGTATTTGTGCGATTTAACGGATGCTCGCTTCCCTGAATCTCTGCTTTGAAAGTCTGCTCAAGTTTACGAGTGTTCGTTCTCATAGCGGCAGTTGAAAGTTTTCTTGATATTGGTGTTGTTAGTGTGGGCTTTGATGTCATGGTTTATGTTTTAGTTTCAGTTTCAGTTTCAATTTTATTACTATATTTATATTTTGTTTTCTCAAGAGTGTTTATCTAAAGTAAACTTGCTTCGTAAATTCGATGAGTAGTGGGTGACTCAGGCAGCTGTTATTTATGGTAAGGGGGGCAAAATAAACAGAAACGAAATTAAATTTGTTCGCAAAATTGTTGATATGTTAAATTTTTAAATATATAGCACACTGTTGTACGTATGTGGGTATGGATTGGTAAAAATACAGTTACTAAGGGCCTGTGACAATTGTTAGAAAAGTACTCTGGAAAGCAAATTTTTGACAACTCTGAGGTGAATAAAAATTTCTAAGCCGGCAAGCATAACCAAGAAAAGGACAGTATTGACGAATTTTTTGTTCTTTTATCGTTAAATTATAAATTGTTAAAACATCTAATAAATGCACAAATTTCAGTTCAAGAGAAATTAATATCAGCGAAGGAAAATATTTACTATATAATTTCTGCATTAAATGACTGGCTTAGATCTCTGGTCTTCACCTGCAACTAGGGAGATGCCAAAATTTTCTAGCAATAAAAAGTTACGAATTAGCAGAAATTAAAATTTTCTCACCATAGTAAAAAGTTTTTTTTCGCCATAGATCAATTGGCACAGTACCTAAGCAAAGAACGTAGATTACAAAGAAGTTTCATCGCGTTTCATTTCCTGTGGCAAGAACTCTCGTCCAATTTCACCATATCAGAAATCAATTGGATTAATCTAGTTCTCAAATTAGTTCTGGTATGATGAGATCGCTTCTAACATAATTTATTTCCGAGGAACGAGGTAGTTTATCCATATGTAAAATTAATTCATATACTTAAAAATAAATTAATATATAACATATTATATCTCCATCATCATATAAATTTAAGTATTAATTTGAATTTATCCTCATTTGAACAAGATCTTTTTCAATTGCGAAATCATGGCAACACTTTTCTTTCTTCTCCAAGTCATATCTATTGTAATACTTAGAATTGCATTTAACATTTTAATACTAATTCTATTTCTTTGCATTGTTTTGAAAATTATCACTTCGCTGTGGGGTAAGATTAAAAATGAGAAATAAAACCACAAAGTTTAGCGAAAGCATTTTTGCCAAGCACGTTTTTATATTCACAAATATCTACACAAAAATTTATAGTAAATTATAGATTATTTATTTAGTGTCGAATTTAAATTTTTCATGATTAATTAATCACAAATATTTTGTTTTACAGCATTAGATGGAAGGCTAAAATAAGGCTAAATAATTTTAAGAGTAAACTAAAAAGAAAGGCTGAAGCTAAGGCAAAATTTTCCGGCTAAAAGAAAATAAATAAAGCTAAACCTGGGCGATAAAAACTAAAATGGCAACACTGCTTATGACTAGGGCTGGGCGACGCCAACGAGACGCGAAAAGTATCAGTTGTTTAATGCGATGCCACATAAAAAGCTTTGGCATTGCGTGACATTTGTAACTTTGTCCGAAATGAAAAAAAAGCAAAAGGGATGCCATAAGAAACGACAACACCTATTTAATTTATGTGAAAGTTTAAAAAATTATAATGCCGAGTATTTGTTTTAGTTAATCTTTGAAGTGTAGCATCTATTTCTAAGCGAATGTGAGTAATACAAGAAATATGAAAATCAGTTGATTATCAAAGCGCGAAAATTTGGAAGTTTGCGAACTTTCAGCTTCGCTTTGGCATCAGCGTTGGTTATGTTGGACACTTAGTATAATTGTAGTATAATTGTATCTGCTCATCTTTGTGGTCAAAGCGAAACTGTCACGTAAAGCGAAGCAAGCCTTCTATCTAGCATAGCCTTTATTGACTTCTGTGCGGGAAAGGTTTTTATTCGCTAGCGGAAAATTTTCTTTACCATATTATATATATTATAGAACACTTTTATATATGCGTAATTTAACATGGCCTATAAATCTTAAAAGAAGACTAAATGAGAGGCAAATAACACGTTATTATAAAGCCGTATGTAAACTTTTGGTCGATAAACCTTATAATAAGAATAACGAAATATTTCATATAACGCCTTACAATTGGGCATCGTGCAAGCCTAAGCTTATTTTAATTATAAGCATTATAATAAGTTGCATACACACCACATATTGAATTGCAATAATGACTTATATAAGCTACATATATTAAGGCTTACTATCAGAGAGAGGATATACCTTATGGACTGATGACATCAAGACGGTGAAATTGGGGGTTATATAAGGAATGTTTCATATAACTAGCGTTTATATTTATAAGGCGAACATTTTTTTTTTTGGGTTTATGTATACACATATTAGCCCACACTCACATACATGGAATATAAATTGTTTACTCCTTTAACGGTGCACTCCATGCTGCTGTTGGCTACCGCCGAGACACGTCAAACAGAATTTCCGAATGTTCGCTGATTTTTTTTTTCTTTTAATTCTGAAATACGTTATGAGATTTCATTTTCAGTTCAGTAGCGTTGTTTTTTTGTGTTTGCACCAACGCAGTGTGATGGTACGATTCTGATTTCCTTTTTTTTTTTTTTTTTTTGTAGCATCAACTTGTTTTATTTTTTCGCCATGAGTTTTTGCTTTTATAGTTTTTTCCACTCAGCGTTTAAGCGGCTGAGCATTCTCTGTCACCGTTTTGTCTTGTTGTTAAGCTCTTTTTCGCAAAAAAAAAAAAAAAACAGAAAAAATTATTTGCTTGTTCTACATGAGCGTAAATTCGCATTGGTCGATGTGTGAACAGCATTTTTCTCGTTTCTCTGTTGTTCTGAACGAATGAGGTGTCGAAAATCCCTGCGGCGGAAGGAGACAATATGGACGATCATACGAACATACAAACCTCTGGTTAAATTGAATAAAGGTCCGCGTTTAGAATTGGTATTTTGACAATTTTGAAGTTGAAGTCTTTTAGCTTAGTTAAGCGAAATTTGTATTAATATGCTTTAGAAAAAGTATTAGTAACTTAAATTTAACAGGGCCGAAAACAATGGTTCGTTTTAAAATTTCCAAAATTTAATCGAAAATAAATCACATTTCTCTCAGAGGTAAAAATCTAGTATTTTTGTTGATTTTTTAGCAGACCAAAAACTCAAAACCAGACTTATTTTCTAATAATTTTCTGCAGTAATACTTCTTGCATTGCCTTCGTCTTTATATCGGGGCCTAACTGCGAAAAAATGTTAGGACTATTTTTTCCAAAACTTACTTTTGATGTCGAATGTATCTACAACTTTTCAACCCAGTCACGAGAGCACGTAAATTATGCATATTAAAAAAAAGTAAAGCTATTCAATTATTAGTGATCATTGTTCAGTAAATTTTTTTTGAGCTTTCATTTTGGTGTAACTAAAATGCCTCACCTTGTAGAGAGGAACCCAACCAGGGATTAAAACTATGCTGTCAAACTTAGGCTCGGTAAGCAACTGAAAGGTAGATCCCTTTCTAGGAGAATAAATAGCTAGCTCTTTAATTATCCAGAATTTGCGAAGATTTTGAAACAAGTCGTTTGAGAATCGCGTCACGAAGTGAAAAGAAACAAACATACACACTGAGGTAGCGACATATCAATGTTTGTACTATTTATGTCCATCATATATACATTTGTATGCATTTTGGGACCATTTCGCCACTAGTTCAGGACCATTTGAGGACAAGTTCTGGACCGTTTCGGGACTATTTTCGTACTAGATACTTCGGGAGCACTTCAAGACCTTCCAGTAGTTCGGGACTGGTTCACACTACAACTCCTACTACTACTATTCCTAAACCTTTTACTATAATTACACTACAAATAATTACTACTATTTCTAACGACTACTACAACTACAAATTACTGGTACTTCTAATTACTACCACTATCACTACAACTACTACTGCTAATATTTCCACTAATGCTACTACTATTTTAACTTTTGCTATTATTATTTACTACAACTGCTTATAATAATTCCTGCTACTAATTTCCACTACTATTTTTACTAATACTACTACTATTATTTTTACTGATTTCTACTACTATTTTGACTAATGGTACTACTTATTACTACTACTGTTTTGACTATGTTCTACTACTATTTTTTCTTCTATATTTCTTTGTACAGTCGGCACAAAAGTTTTATTTCTGGCTCGCGCACTAAATTGCGTGCATGGGTTTTTTTTTTAGTTGCAATCCACATTGATAACCGATTGAATTCTTTAGGCAGTTTTTAAAATAGTTCTGAATTACTTAACGGGGAGGCTGCTAATAGGTTATAATATTCCACACAAGTATTTTAGTACTCATCAAATTTTACTATGTGATTGAAAATCCAGTATACCCCAGAATCATAAGACAGTTTTACCCTACGCTATTCGGAATATGCGGAAAATTTACTTACTATACAATGTATGTATGTATGTATGTTATTTGAACTAAATGGTTAACAAAAACTTTTTTTTCTTCTGTATTGATTTTATTGAATGTAAATATAACATTTGTTGCTTCTTAAACTAAATTATTGAAAAATTTATGGGACATTCTCCATACATTCCGTGCATATTTCAATTTGATGCTTACCACATAGAGGAGTTTCCCTACCTATAGAGCAAGAAGTAAGTACTTGTCATTCGTTTTTTTTTTTGATATATCGGTTTTTCGAAATAACGAGTAAAGAAAACCGTGGGCTGCGAATCGATAAAAAGTAACGTAACTTTTTATACCGCGATTACGTAAAATTTACGTATATTATGAACGCAGGGTAAATCGCTATAGTTTTTGTTTTTAAATTGAAAATCCATAAGGCTTTAAAATTTAACTTGGTAGTTTTCTTTAAATTTGGAATCTGTGATAATCTGAGTTATAGATAGATTTCCATTCAGTGAATTGGTAAACAAAAGTACCAAAGCAAAATATTCAGCTAATAAGTATCGATGTAACTTCGCTTAAGCAGTACATATGGATTGTGACTAGTGTAAACTTTTGTGTTGCGCCACAACCAATAAAAATTCTCTGAAGAAGTCAAAGCGAATTCATGCGGAATTTAAATCGAACGCAGAACTCAGAAATAGTTAGAACGCCGAAAGTTTTTCTTTGATTGTTGGTTCGTCATTTTTGGGTTTGTTTGGTTTCTGTTCATTTTGTTTTTCCATTTTTTTGTTTCATTTTTTTTTTGTAAATCCTTTATTTATCAGATAGAGAAAATTCCAATGACTGCGCTACTGATTGAAATAAGCCAAACATATGTATAGCCTTAGCGTTGAACGAACTGCGAATCAAAAGTTACCAAAAAAAGAGAAGACAAATAGAAAACTGCAAGCATTTTTGATCTTTTCCGTGGAAAATTACAAAAGATTGAAAAGTGTGTACATTACAGCTCTGTACTTTCGCCATGCTTTTAAATATGTATTTTTTTTTTATTCAACATATAAAAGTCCGCAGGATGATTTTTTAAGCAAACTTTTACTTGCTTGTTGTTACTTTGTGGTAATCATGCAAACCATTTGTTTACTTAATCATTCCATTTTGCGTTGTGCGTTTTTTGTTTTTGTAATTCGTTTCATTTGCGGCGCTCAAAAGTTTCTCCTTAATTTGCGCTACTAAAGTGGTTGATGGACGACGACGACGATGGATGGGCATAGTAAGCAGCAGCACTGGCAGGACAGAGATGCTTCATTGAGGAGGCGTAGCAATGCAATTTTAGTTTCAATTGAAGCTGGAGTATTGCAATGCAGGCGTGTATGGTGGGTATTAATTGAATTGGTGGCAATAACGTTTGGTAAAAACTTTTCGATCCTTGAGCGTAAATTTGCTTGGATTACTCTACAACTGTTTGACGGACGGCGGGCAAGCTGGAAGAGAAAGAGACGTTAATAGCAGGACGGAGGACGCAGGATAGGACAAATGCAATGCCATAACACACAGCTGCTCTTGCTCAACTTTCGAGTGCGTAAATACTTCAATATGTTTGTAAATTTGCAACTTCTGCACAAACCTACATACTCGTAAATATATTTGTTGTGCAAGTGCATACATTTTATATATGTAAGTATATCTTTATTACAACGATAGCTCTTTTACTAATTATTCCATTAACTTAATATATTTGCGAAAAAGCGGAACAAATAAACAAATTGATTTAAATTGAATGTGAAGTGCGACAGCCACGAGTGTTGAATAAGCAATAATTTTGGATGCATTTTAATGTCGTCGATTGATATACAGACATACATAAATAAACATAAATTTTGCGAACGGAAATTTGGTCAATTGCCTCTTGACTGTTAACTTAAAAATAAATGGATTTAAAATATTCCCAATACATACTTTGATACATTTTTATTTAATGTGGAACTATTTAAAGGCAATTACACCAGTTTACACAGAGTTCTTTAGACTAATTTTAGATCACTGAATACGTTGATGAATTTCGTTTATTTTCCAATGACTTTGAAGTCCTTTTGTAGTTATTGCACCCAAAACTCCAGAAAAGCAGTTTTGGAGCTTTTTCGAAATCTATTCATTTTTGTATAACTTATAGAGCTTGTGGCCAGGTTTGTATTAGGAATAATATGAGAAAACAACAATTTTTCAAAGTGGTAGAAGTGATAGCTGCTATTTCGGAGATCACCACATCACCACATCTCCTCATCAGACTTCTTTCTTTCTAGACTTTTCCTGGCTTTGAACCATGCTACACGGGATTGCTAGGCGAGCACGCAACCGCTCAGCCACGCTAACCGTGTGAAAATTGTTTGTTTTTCTCACTATTCGTATTCCAACCATACTAAGTGTGACTTTTCGGCACTCTGTGCTTAACAGGGTGGTCGGTATTGTTTGTTTTTACAAATCTATAAGCTTTTTGTTCGGCCTGTAGTTTTGCCTTTTTGTTTTTTTTTAGGTGCGCTCATCCTTTATTATAATTATTTCTATTTTTGGCCTTATTTTTTATAAATCGTCTGTACAATTTATAGAACCGTGACGATTCCCACAACCACATAATGGTGTTTTTGAATATCGAAACAAAGCAATATCTGGGTAACCAGTGAAGATATTTGGCTCAAGTCTGAAACCCCCATTTTGTAAGAAGAAGTTATATTTCCGACCACATATATTGTATTTTAAACCAGTACGCAAATTTTCGAAAATTTTGAAAATCGGATAAAAACCATGCTCACCTGCCATATAACGGTAATTTACCAAAAACCTAAAAAACGCGATATTTAAGTCAGAATTAAAGGAAATTCGCTAAAATTTAAAACGAAGGATGGGGCTACACTAACAATGGAAATGGTCGAGGCACCGCACACTTTAGGGCAAATAAGTATATCTCCGAAACGATGCCACGAAATTTTATCGAATTTAGGGCACATCACACATTTAAAGTCAAAAAGCCAAATTTTACAAATTGTAATTAAACGCATCAAAATTACGCCCACCTCTCATGTAACGGTAATTTTCAAAAATCAAAAAACAAAACACGCCATTAAAGGGAATCTGCTTAAATTTAATATTTAGAATGAGGTTGCACAAGCAAATAGACGAAATAATAAAATTGATAAAAGCCGTGGCACCACCCACTTTCGAACAACTTGGTCTACCTCAAAAACTATGCAACCAAACTCCATAAATTTGGAGCACACTTTGCGTTTCAAGTCAATAAGCAAAATTTCGAAAATTGTAAAAATCGTACAAAAACTATGACCACCTCTCTTATATCGGTAAAAAACAAAAATCAAAACAATCCGATATGTATTAACTATAAAAGGTGATTTGCTCAAACTTGATGGACAATATTGGGTTTGAGAATGAAATATATGTATGTATGTATGTACATGGAATTATAAGTGTTGGGAATGGCCATGGTACGAGTATCGCCCACCTTAGAGCAAATAGGTGTATCCCCGAAACTTCTTTGTCAAATTCTATCACATTACGTAGACTTTGTATTTCTAGTAAGTAAGCACAATTTCGAAAATTATAGAAATCGGCCTAAACCCACGCTCATATGACGGTAATTTACAGAATACCAAATATTCAATACTTTACTAAATCATGTCGCGAATTCTTTTAAATTTGGTATAAAGAATTTAATTAGGGAGGGAAATAATTAAAGAATCATAATTTTGGAAGTCGTTAAAGTCATACTAACTTCCTTTTGTTTTTTTTGAAATCAATAAACGTCGTGGAAGATTTAAAAATAACGTTATAATAGCAACACCGGTTTGCTTTAATGCTCCAATAAAGACTTATTTATTTCAGGGCTTCAATAGTCTTCACACTTTGATCTAAAGAAAATATGTTCGTATCGAATATAATATATCTACGTCAAATAGCTTGAAACAAATGGTGAATAGAAGTTAATTAAGTCTTAAATTGGGGCATGAGCTCGCCTGTTTTCCCAACAAATAATATATAGCTTGATATATAGGATCTTTATACCAAATATTATACATCTGCATCAAATAGTCGCGGAGTTAGCAAAAATTAGGCATTTGTATTGTGTAGGGAGTGGTACCGCCCATTTTTGTCAAAACGACACACAGTTTAATCTATAAGTATGTATATGCCAGGCCCGTGCGCACGGGGGGGCGGGGGGGTTTGGGAGTTTCAAATAAGAACTGGTTTTAGGGTTTTAATATTATGTACGTCTTAAAGTGCGCGTGCGTAAAATTTGCGAAGTGTGGAAGGGGCCTAAAGCAGAATAATGCAGTTACACTTCCACTCCGGCATATGCAGCTGCGACTTGCATCATTTTCTCCTCGACAGCGCTTAAGACTGAACATGTACCTGCGTGGTTTTCAAGACTCTGCTACAGACGGCATATAGTCATTTTCCTCTCGGACCTCGCAGAATCGTGTAAATTAGGTAAATTTTTTTTCCAGTTCTGAATAAGTGCGATAAGCCCAATTTTCGTAGACTCAGAGAAAAATCCTCTTAAATTCAGCTGATTTTCATCTGAGAATACAGCACAAAAGAATTACTCCGAAATTGTGATCCAACTGAAGGCGGAGCCTATTCGATATGGTTGAAATCGGAGTTACTTTTTGAATTTTCAACATAGGCGAGATAGGCACCGCAAAGTTTATGTTTAATAATGACGCTCCGAATTGAAAGTGTACACGAGTGGCTAGGCAAAACGAAGCCCAGCGTGACAATAAGCGTTTGAATGTAAAATGTATGTACAGTTGCAGTCTAATCGATCCAAATATCATAAATTGTATTCACAAAGCAAGACTTTTCGATAACGAATGCTTTAGTTATACAATCAATGTTCATCTTCAGTTTCAGTTTTGCATACACCAAACAGTCAGAATGTTCATTGGATGTTATTTGGATTTGGGTCCGCTGATTCTGAAATTGGTACTCAATCGTTTAATAGGCCACCTAAGATAGTTTCATTCAGCATTCGATTTTTTTTCCAAATTTTGTGTGGTATTATTTGCTACGCAAGCCAACAATTTTTTACTGATCTTATTTTTTATTCCTAAGCTATTAAAAAACCAGCGGGGAGCGAAAACCTTTCACACTTTTCCAAATCCCATACACTTTGTTGGCACTCTAATGCACATTTACCAATATACATAGATATATGCTTTGAGAAATTTATATATGCCCATTCCTCGGATATTTGCATGACTTGCAAACTAACGCATGCATCGATTGAAACAAAGCAATTAATCGGCGCGAAAAAATTGCAACGATGGCAAGGTATTGCTATAGCTGCTAGGATATTTGAAAATTGTTTTTATTCTTTTTTACGCTATATTTTTCAACACTTGCAATTCATTCAATTTATTTGTTTGCATTGAGACAACGAAAGCATTTTTCATGCATGCGGTGGATTAAAAGCACTCAAATCGAGTGAATATTCAAGCACATGGTTACATATGTCTGTATGTATGTGGGCGCTCAAAAACTGCAAAAATCATTGGACCAAGCGGTCTATTGCTTCTAAATTATAGTGACTACAATTATGCTCCTTTGTAATGCAGTAGCGGGTTAAATCGAGTCATCACACCAGTTTAATGTTCGGACACACAGCAATGTAAATTACTTAATTATTTTCGACCAAATTACTTCGCATAAACCAAGTGCATTCACATATGACATTCTTAATTTATCTTGACAGCTCTGTAGCCACAGGGTAGCTTAGTTCTTTAATCAATGGGGATAGTGGGAGAGATTGTTTACGGTTTTAATGTATTTAAATTTTATTGTGATAATATCTTTTTTAAATTTAAGATCATGAAATGAAGCTGCTAGAGTTAGTAAACATCGAAAAACACTTCAGTGACATTTTTCCATTCTTATCGATAAAATTTAGACCCGATACTGACTTGTTCGTGATTTTATTCTTGAGGTATAATAAAATACCTCATTTCGTCTTAATTAATTGACAGATTTTCCAAGGCGAAATTACTTTGTTTCATCATAATTTGCTTATAAATTAAGAATGAGCCATAAATTACAATAGGCTGTTCGGACTTTTATTGTTACGCGACGATTGCTCGTATTTTAGTTAAACCCCGTTTATAGCGCTAAACTTGAGTGTTTTTACGCTTCGCGTTTATCCAAACTGTATCCGTATTTCATGTGCTTAAGATTTTGGGATCCAACTACGGTTTCAATTCTGATATCATTCAATTATGCATTTGGTTTTGTTGAGAATTGATGAAAGTGAAAGTTTAGTTGTAGATAAAACATAAATAATATGATACGGAACATTTTGTTTCGTGACACCCCTGTCAAAAGTTGAAGTTTTTGTAATATTTTCCAGTAGTTCTACTAGGATAAAATGAACACTGGGGATTTTTGAAATCATTATTGCGAATTTTGCACTTTCCAAACAACCGTTGACATAGGCAATTGTGTTACCAAAGAAAGTTTCGGCGGATCGGTTCCCTCTTATACCACCTTTATATGTAAATAATAAATATACATAAATTTAAGAAAATTAAAGGAAAATCTGTCCAAACAAAATGAAGAGGACAAAATTGGATAACACAAAAAATTCAAATTTAACAACAAAGAAAATTAAAATTGTCCATTTAGATAAAACGATATAACAAAAACGAGACAATTTAAGTCAAATCTATCATAATATTACCAATAAATGAACAAATATCTTGAAAGCATATGCTCACGAATTGAGTATTATTAATATACTAAATATTCACATTTTTAATGTTAGCAAAAAATAATTATGACACTAAACTGCCGTAGGTAATTCATGGCTTACATTCTTAGATTAGTTTCGAAGGCGCTAATCTATGGGGAAATATCTTAGAGTAGTTTGGTGATACTCTGATGTAATCAATGGCGAAGCCAGGATTCAGAATCGCGGGAGGCTACAGCAGTTCGGTATCCCAATCCCACATATATAAACCATAAATTACAGTTAATACGCTCATTACGTACCGCCGCTGAATAGGTCATTGATTTTCAGGGAACCCGTAAAAACGACTGGGACAATGGAAAAGAGAAATACTCCCTACAGGGCCGCGCTGTTAACGTGCACAATGCGAACTGTGCGGTAGAGATATCGGGGGTTGATGAAGGAAGGGAGGCGCATCTTCCGACAAAAGAGAAAGTGGAAAAACGCGCTTAATTTCTATCAGAAGGTACGCCGGCTTACAGAAGGTTTTAAGACCGGGGCAGTCCCCTGTAAGAATGAAAACGGTGACCTGATGACCGACATCCACTGTACAATCAAATTGTGGAGAAATCACTTCTTCACGCTGCTCAATCGTGGTGGCACGAAACACATCGAAGATGATGAACCCGAACCTCAAATAAATGAAGACAGAGTCGATGTACAGTTACCCGACCTGGAAGAACCCCGAAGGGTAATAGCGCTTCTAAAAAAACAATAAGGCCGCTGGTGCTGACGAACTGCCAGCAGGGCTATTCAGGTGCGGCGACGAGCGGTGGGTAAAGTACATGCACCACCACATTTGCAAAAGATGGCCGGACGAACACATCCCAGCTGAACTACCGCGGGATCAGTCGCCTTAGCATAGCAGATAAGGTTCTGTCGAGCATATTGTGCGACCGACTGAAGCCAACCGTGAACGAACTAAATGGACCTTATCAGTGTGACTTTAGATCTAGCAAATCTACTATCGACCAAATATCCACGATATGCTAAATCTTGGAAAAGACCCGAAACAGAAGAATGGTGTATACACACCATATTTGTAGTCTGAAAAAACGGCTATGTAAAATGACGTTGAGCAATACCACCAGCTCCGCCAGAATCGGGAAGGACCTCTCCGAATGATGTTTCAGACAGAGGGACTCTCTTTCGTGAAAAAGTGGTGGACTTTGCTTACCTGGGAACCAACATTAATACCTAAAATAATGTCAGCCTGGAAATCCACGTATAATCTCTATAGGCAGCCCGCTCTCGACGAACCAAAACCACACTCTATAAGTCTCTCATCATGTCCGTGCTATTGTATGGCGCTGATGCATAGGCTCTGTCAGTAGCGGATGAGACGGCTCTGGGAGTGTTCGAGAAAAAGTTTCTCCGAAAGATTTATGGACCTCTACGTATTTGCAACGGCTGCCCGCTACTGGATGTAATGAATAGCTGGAGTATATGGCCCTGCCCTAAGGCATCGCGATGTTAAATGAACCACAATTATTTCATGCATTTCGATTAACTTTGGAGTACTCTTTGTTTCCAACGGAGTATACTTTATATGCGTGCGTGAATTACTCTGGATTTTTACAAGGTATCTGTGCACTTACATACATCCATTGTATGTATGTACGTATAAGCATTGCGAGTCCAAATACCAATATCCGAAAGGATTTCCAACGCCAATGTTCGTAAGAGTTTACGACTTGTTATATATTTTGTATACATTTGAAAATTAATTTTTACTGCATGGATGGCTCACCCAATGGTGGCAGGCAAAAGAAATTTATAGGTAGGGGTGGAGAAGGAATGCGCCAGACGAATGCGGGCAATAAATTGAAATTCTTTTACTTTATTTTATCGTAATCTACATGATGTTGCATTAGATATTTTTCATCTGTTTGAGTACATATTATATATGTACATACTAGTTATATATGTAGTAATTCTTCGTATCCTCTGCCAAAAGTTTAAAAATATCAACGGCGGAGGTGTCGAAGGGCAAAAATTCTAAGTACAAGTCTTTAATGTGTGTAAATTTTCATTAATTTAATTTATTTGAAATTGTGACGTAAAATATCGATCTTTCTTGTTTTTGTGACATCATTCCTAAGCAACAAGACTCCGTTTTTAATAGTTTTAGATTTTCCATAAGTTGAATATGTCGACGACGGTTTTAAAGTCGACATAGAGGGGGTGCTTATCGATTTTAAAGCTTTCTAATAAAGATTTCGGATTTCTGAGTATATGCCATATTTTAACGTAGTTCTTAAATCGTTTGCCAAGCTAACCATTGGCGATTATTGCACATATGTTGCGATTTTTAAGTGGCGGGTATTAATATCAGCGCCCAGCAATATTGGGGGGCATTTTCACACACTTATATAGCAAACCGCTTCCTCCAAGCCAGACGAGCACTCGCAGCCGCACTTTTTGGAGAAGAGATTCTGCTGACTAATTAGATTTCTTAAATCGCGAAAGCTCTATTAAAAATGGCTGTTCATGTGTTCGTAAGATACCCAGAGACAGAATAGTCAGATCTTCGGCATGAGAAAACATCCTACTGGTATACAAAAAACGTAATTTTTTGACTTTATATGTGTAGTTGTTTTTGTTAAATTTTTATTTTATATAAAGGTATAAGCAATGAAATACTCTATTGAACGGAGCCTGCAATCAGTCAGTTCTCGATAGACTTAATTTGGGTTCCTAGAATCGAGGTAGACGAAATGCTAGCCAGAGAGGGTTCACTGACAACTTCAAATGAGGTGCCTATCCCAGGTTTAATTGACAGGAGCATTTACCGCCACCACCTTCGACAATCTGCTCAGCGATGGATGCAGAATTGCAAAATTAACATAGACCGAATATGATACGCTGGCGAAGGGTAGGCCTAACGTCACGAGATCCGCGGCGGTTCTCATGGGATACTAATAGTTACTAGCCTACGCCAGAAGACGTGGCATCACCCATAATGGTTACTGCAGAAGATGCAGAGATGAAAATGAAAAACAGGCGGTAGTGCACCTTCTGGGCAGATGTTCGGCTCTAATAAGGAAACGTGAGATCACTCTGTGGGCGTTTGAGTATAATTCTCCGCAGTATTTATGCAAACATAGCCGCAACAACGTACTTAAATTTATCAACTTTGCTAATTGGTTTTAAACGAAATAGTCCGGGGTTTTATAGTATTAAAATGGCACTCAGTTGCTAATCGGGCATTGAGCTCCTTTGCCGCTATTCTAATCTAACCTAAGTTGTAAAAGAAAGCCACAATTTTTTGAAAGAGCTTGTCTTGAAAAGTGCTTAATGGTTTTTTGCGGGATTTTTTCAATACAATGCAATTAAATAGGATTAATAGCAATTAAATTTAAAATTGATATTTCCACAATATATTAGGTGTTCATTAGGTTCACCATTAATCGCAGTGGGAAGATGAAGGTATTAGATTTGCGAAAAATTTGCTTAATTCTCTGCCGCCTATTTAATTGAATTATATTGGTGTTCTACAAACGATATAATTTCTAAAACCTCTTGTCCAAGTGCCGCACGAGTACTCAACGCGAGGACTTCTCGTAAAAATAAACCAAAATGTCCTTTCGACAGGCCACATTTAAAATGCATTCAACATTGGTTTGTCATCACTAACATGTATATAATTTTATACATAAATATATTTTGTGTAAAAGCTTGCTATTTTAACACTTACGTATGTAAAATATATAGTTCATACATTTTATTATAAAAAATATCAAGCAAACGCCGGCTTTCCTCTAGGATGGCGGCATATTTAAGTCAAGCATAAATGGTAACTGCGGTGTGATTTGATTATTAAAATCACCCGATAAATATTTTTGTGATTACAGTATGTCATAAACATTAAAACAAAAATGGTATAGAAACAATCTTAGCAAGTATTTCAAAATGTAAAAGTAAAATAAAATAAAAGATATTCAGCCCTATTCTGCATTTATATTACGTTCCCGCATTCCGCTCCGCATCGATTGGAATTAGGTATTCCGAGTTACGACGGAATCGAAAGAAAAAGAGGAAGAGCGGCAACCTTTTCGAAATCAGCTGTTTGCCTCGGAATGTGTGAAATTGAAACAAAATAAAGCAAACAGATACCAATTCGTGGCCAAACTATTGATTTTTAAATAAAATAAATAAAAATATAATCGCGTAATGGATTCAATAGCCGCGGAGATACTACTTGAGGAGGACGACAACGCATCCGAGAATGCTGACACAAAAGTTGAAAGGAGAAGATTGCGAAATTTGTGTGATCCATTTCAGATGAGTGACGAATTGTAAGAAATTGAGTTTAAAAGTGATAAATCTTAATTCATTGATTTACTTATTTAGATTCAAAAAAAACTTTAGACTTAATAAGGACGCTTTCAAGTATGTCTTAGATACTTTTGCGGAAGAAACTCAACCAAGGACTTTGACGTCGTTATCTCCGCTTAATCGCCTAGTGGCTGCATTGAGATTTTTTGCGGAGTCAGTTACCAACATGGAGTTGGCGCAGATTATAATGTCGGAATGGGCAATATCCTGCGAAATATCCCTTTTGGTTGCCATTATATCAGCCAATTTTTCATACTGCTCCGGCGTTGTTGTTTTTGACCACAAACAATATCAAAAACCATCAATAAAGCCCAAAAAACTTAAAATAATCATGTTAATGACTTTTAGAACTATCAACAACAAGTTTCACTCACATTTTTGTGAAAATTATATTTTAAAAGTACACGAAAATAAAAATCTAACCGTCCTCCGCCAACAAAATTTCAACTTACAAAAACGTAACTACGATCGCAATGCAGAATACATAAAATTGTAAATTTCGAAGATTGATCGAAACTCATCGAAACGCAGAATACCAAAGTTGCCAAACTGAGAAAATTTCGATTCGAGTCGAAATGCAGAAAAGGGCTGATTAACTCAGCAAGTAGTTTTTTTTAAGTCTGAGTGATTAAAATAATCGAATATGCGATAATTTTTCAATCTTATATGACTATGTTGACTAAAGCTACATTTCATATAAAACATATAAAGTATAAAAGTTAACCTACATGTGACTTTACGTGAAAAATCGATTATGGATATGGTTCAAATGATGTTTATCAGTTTTTAGTCAGCAACAGAAACCCAAAAGTACTCAGAGAGATTATCAAAAAAAAAAATTATTAACACGTTTTAGTCATCATTGTATTCATTTCTGACTATTTCTTCTGATTAATAACACGATACCTCTCCTTTTCGTCACTAGCCAGACAGTAATCAAAAATTTATTCATCCCAAAAATATATCTGAGTAATACCATACGGCACATGTTTTTACATCGTACATATTTCATAATTATTCACGTCAAAAATTGACGGCGTTTTAAACGGCGCGCCGCGGCGGCTAAACCATGTGAGGCGCAAATTTCTTTTTAGACAATTGGTTGTCAATTTCAACTTCACAATCTTCAGCAATATCACTAAAATAGCGTTCGATCGCCTTCATCGTTTAATCTGGAAAAAATTATAAATTTTTTGAGACTTTAAAGAAAAAGGAGTTATTTTTAACTCAAAAAAAAACGACCAAACATCATTAGAGTACGAGTATACAAAGCGGACAAATAACGTTAAGAGCCTTAACCTAGTAATGCTACCCAGAGGACAAAGTAATTATTTTATTTCAAGTAAACACCAAAAACTATAAATAACTTCCAAGTGGGCAGCAAAATCTTTAAAAAACTTCTAAAATTTATTAGCAGAATTTCGATGAAATATTTGGAGGGGCTTTAC
This sequence comes from Anomoia purmunda, assembly GCA_951828415.1. Lineage (NCBI taxonomy): Eukaryota > Metazoa > Arthropoda > Insecta > Diptera > Tephritidae > Anomoia > Anomoia purmunda. Next base: position 23,244,165 of record OX639996.1, on the reverse strand, counting down.
ATGAAAAATTTATTAACTCAGCCATGCTTCAATCTATTTTCGTTTGTATCGTTTCGTTGAATAAAAAATAAAATTTCTTGCTAGTAAAGTTAGATGAAAAGTTTCGCGAGAAATTGTGGGATGCAAATGGCTTAATTTGGAGAAAAATCAATGTAATAATATTCCCTGTTATTTTCCGCAGCATATGCTAATAAAAAACGTTCGCCCCTTTTTTGGCCTAATCCTATAATTCAGTGTCACCCTAGAGACGTTCCCACACTGCTGCGTAAAGAGACATTAGACAAACCAAAGGGGAATCGTAAGCAGCCGGCGGAAAACCAATTAGCTCATCAACAGAAATTGGTATAAAAAGTTAAGCTATTGAGAATTTGTCTCGTGTCTTGGCAGGCGGGAAAGCATAGAAACGAAATATTTTATACACATTGGTTTACATCTACATAGTTCGAGAGAAAATAATATTATACATCTGTAACTTTCAGCAGAGCTGAGGCCAGCGGCAATTCGCTCTCCCCCCTCCCAATAACATTTTAACACAGTTCACTTTGAAGCAACTAACAACTTTCATTTATGCCTTTAGGTTAAACTACAAGTGGCTATACAAAACACGATGAGAATAATCTCCATACTAACAGACATACAAGCCCTTTCCATTTATGAAATAAAGGCGTCAGTCTCTCCACTTTGTGTTCATTTGTGGCAGTTGTCACAGCAAGTGCTGCAACTGACCTAATGACTGACAATCCAATTTTGAATTGCTTGCGCATAGTCGCTCTTAATAGCTTTAGGGCCGCTAGCCCTTGACGAAGTACAAGGATGACACAAAGGATTTCAAAAAAATCAAAAACAAAAACAAAACAAAAACAACAAAAAAACATTAAGAGACACACCTGCTGCTGATAGCGGAAATGCACGCAATGCCATCTATCTTTATTTTCCATTCATTAACCAAAACTGGAAATACAATACAAACGAATATTTTTTGAGTTCAGCGTTGAATGAAAACCGTAAAATTATATCCATTTACTTATATAAACTTATGGTTGCTTATATATGTATATGCTTAAATACTATGTATTTATATGCGTACAATATATAAGGGGTATTCGTGATTCGTTCCATATATCTGCCATAGTAAGCTGTATTCTGCATTTCTGCTGTAAAATTCTAATAACTACCCCGTCGGAAAAAAGCAGATAGTCTGAAAAATTTGCCAATTTAAAAAGTAGTTGAAAGTTGACTGCTTAGAAGCAAATGCATTTTAAATGAATTATGTTCAGTTTGGGTAATTTATGCTTTTTTTAGAATACCATCAGCAAATAATTTAAAAAATAATTATATTGCAATAAAGTACTGATTCAAAAGTTACATATCAATCAAGGCGAATTTATAGACCGCCTAGTTTCTTTTTTGTTCGTTTGAATTTGCCTTGTCTTCGAGTAGAGATTGCCAAAATGAATATAAGGTGGATCCATAAAAGGTGATAGCAAGATAGACAAAGCGAATCCGTTATGTATTTTGTTTGTGTAATTTTGCGTGTGAAATGTCAAAACCTGATTTCGATCAGTTTGCTTTGTATTTTGTTAGGGTAAACAAAACAATTCAGCGAATTGGGAAAGAAGAACAAACATTCAGTACATGGGATGCTATCACCTTATATGAATTCGCCTTGAATAAATACAATACAAATTTCGATTTTGTAAACAACAAATTCTTTACAGTGTCGTGCAAAACTGGATGAATGGTGGTGAGCTTTTTACAATCTAAGCAAGGTTTTTCATGTTCATGTGCTAGTTCGAGGTGACCGAAAACTACCATTTATTTTGTGTATTATTTTTTTTATAATTTTGACTTTGGAAACTTTTCCCACCTAAATTTGCTAAGCTATAAAATTACATAAAAATCTTCTGACATTTTTTTACAGCTTTAATTAAAACATGTTGAGTTTTCATAATATTTTTTTTAAGCTTGAAACATTACTTTACAGGGGCTTTGTTATATTTGGCAACGAAAAAATATGACTTTGAAAAGCATTGCTAATATTGCAAAAATGTCAACATTTGGTCGCTTTTGATCGCCACTGTATGTTTGTTTTCCCTTTTCTCAATTCGCTCAACAAATGCGCCCAACAAATTCACCTTAGGCCTGACCAAAGAACATGGATCTATAAGAAGGGACAACACGTTACTTTTGCTTTTCTTGTTGATCAATAGGCTAGCTCCTTCTCTGTTCGTTCCATCATTTACGCATTTGACCGAAAGAGTAGGCGCTACCCTGTTGATCAACGAGAAAAGCAAAAGTAACGTGTTGTCCGTATTTTTTAGTTACATATATGTTCTTTGGCCTGACTTTGACAATTACCACACCAACACCCAAAACTGTTGATATTACCGCTATCTTACTGATACCAGAATATCTAGTCGAAAATAGCTACACATGTAAACTCCGTTTGCAATTTACTGTTAATTTTACTGACAACAAAGGTACCTGATTCAAATCACGCAAATATACTTATTTATATAATACTTAAAATAGTTGCGTTTAATTTTACTTTATTTACGTTTTTAATTTAAATTCCTTCAAAATTGATATAAATATATAAGTATACGCCCAATCGTAATGCCTTTAAATTCTGAAAAGATTAAGTGCCCGCCTGCAAGTCAGCAGCTACATACTTTGGCGTGGCGTTCATGCGTTAAGCGCTTACCGGATATATGAAATCAACCGCTGAAACCATCACAACGTACGCGCAGACTGCATTTTGCCCTGCCAATGGCCCGCAGCGACCGAGTAGCAATTGGAAATGTACTTCCGTTGCCGATAATGACATGGCCAATCGATTGAATTTTAAACACACCAATGACTTGAAGTCGTCGCCTACCGCTTGCCTAGATGCTCCAATCGGCCTCATCGACCGATAGAAGAGGAGCTAACTTTGCAATGCACATTACGAAATTTTTTCTTTTCACTTAGCAATTTTACAAGTTAAAATATTTTCAATAAATATTAATGCCTTCTTCAAATGCAATGCCATTGATGGCGGATGTTGTGGATGGGGAAGACGCCAAGATGAGTCAATAGCGAAAGTGGTGGAATACTTGGAACTAGACAAAACGTATAGATGGATTTGTATGCTTCGAGTTGAAGTTGGTGAAAAATATTTTTCTCTAACTTTAATGCAATTACTAAGGCATTACAATAATATGTAGTGTAAAGTTTTATACTCAATACGAGTATAGGCATTTCTAGACGATGTGGGAATATATTTTTACTATGGCGTGAATTTATATGTAAACGCCGTTACTCTTCTGAATATAGGGTGAATGTACCTACAATATAATTGTAGAACTTTTTAAAACATAAAAAATGCATCATACGGGATTCCGTATACTCAAAAGTATACAAACTAGTTCATACTCTGTTTTAAAACTTCTTGCGCTTATTTCTGAATAGTAATGTTAATCTATGTATAAAAAAAAAATATGTATATGTATAGTAAATATATACATACATATATGCATATACATATGTGATTTTTAATTGCAAAGTAGTATAACAAAAGAACACGCCAATTAATTTTTTTTTACATTTAACTCTTTAATTAAATTCTTCGTAACACATTTGAGCGAAATTGTTACATCTTTTACATAAAAATCTCGTGGCACGGTGTTTGTGGTCGAACTACTCCGAAACGGTTCGACCGATTTTCTTGAAATTTTGTATGCACATTTGGTAGGTACGGGAATAGGTCGTAAAGTATATTTTACGGTTGGAAAATTCAAATGGAATTGAAATATACACAAGTGCAATGCAATGCAGAGCTGTTTAATTGAAATCAAATGAAATTAGATTAAAATAAATCAGGTAAATTAAGTCAAATAAAATTTAATAAATCTGGGGGCTCAGTTTAATTACATGTTATTTAATTTAATTTAATATTATTTAATTAATAGTATTTGACTTTGTTTAGTTCTTTGTATTTTATTTTATTTTTTAATTTTGTTAAATTTTGCTTCATTACTTAAGCTAGTTTAATTAAGTGGGGGTTTTGGTGTAGCGGCCCCTTTTTTAACTCTATTTTTGAAAATTAATGGTAGGAAAACTACTGAAGATTTTTAAACTAATTTTTTTCATTTTGTTTATTAATTTTTCAATTACTAACTGGTTTTTTCCAAAAAATGTTCACATTTTAGTTAGTACGTGTGTGACCTTGACTCTGTCCTTGTCAAACACAAACAGGATGCTTGGGGTGAAAAGTTTTGAGAGTTCGGATAAGCTGAAAGAGAAACATGAGCTAAGGATCATTTTTATTTTTTCTCTACGCCGTCACACAGGCTTTTTGAAATATTTGAAAAGTTTTTGAAATTGTAGTATTTTAACGAAAAAACATTTTTTTCCTTTTCTTTTGGTAATAATGGCTATAAATATTTTTTCGCTAGAGATTTAAAACAAAGCTTGAATGATGTCTTAGCGACAAGTGTGCTGATGAAAAAATGCAAAATATGTATGTGCCAATTGATTCAACAGAGTTTTCAAAACTGTTCACCCGGCCTTTGAAAACATGACTGCTCAGGAGACGTAGTTAAAGATATAGAACGTGACAAAGAGACGCCGCTGCGCCCGGCCTTGTTTGAAGCTCTATAACTTCTAAATGAAGGCAGAAACAACTTTAATCTTTTAACAGCGTATTTTTCACATCATTTAGAAGAAAAATATGCAAAACAAAATGAAACCGCAGCACTGCACCACCCCCTTAATTAATTTTAGTTTATTTTTTTTATGTTGTTTTACTTTATTTTTTTTCATTTTGCTATATTTTGATTTGATTTATTTCTAGTTAGCTTACTATATTTAATATCGCCTTACTTTTTTATTCCACTTATATTTTAGTTTATTTTGCTAGCAACTAACTTTATACATATGTATGTATGTATGTATATAACATATCTACACAAGAATGATAGAATACAAGATTGCGCCTTCCCGCGGTGAAATGACAGATCTCGCCTTTAGTAAACAAGAATACGGGAGAGAGAAAATTGAACAACTTCCAATATTTCATTGAAAAACGTGTTCTAATGTTCTAAAGTGTAAAAGTATGAATTTATAGGCAGACCTTTAATAAATAAATTCGCAAAATACTAAAAAAAAGTGTCTCTTTTTCTTAATTTGTGAAAAAAGCTTTGTCTAGTTGAAGTTGAGAATTGTCAAACCCGGCAAAACCAAAGTAGCGGTACTTCTAAAGGCGTCACCTTCAGTATTCAGTACACCGTGATATCTACATATGTACATACATATTTAATTAACTGGAAAGGCCGACTAAGTTTTTTATACATACTGTATAAAGAAGCTAAAAAAGAAATACAAAAACATCATAAATCGGCAACTGCGCGAAAAAAATACTTAACTAGGCTTGTATATATTTGAATGAAACCGAAATATGAATTAATATATTACAAAGAATTATAACAACTTGCTTTTTTTACTTAGTACTCATTTATATTTAATGAATTTCAATGAATCAGAATCAGTCTAAAATTCGTCTGGTGCTATTTTTTCTTTCTCTAAAAGTGTGTGCATTACGAGCTATCGACTTTTTATATTTGCACGAAGGTACGAAGGTGCGTAGCCCTATTAATTATTTCAGCAATGTGTTCCCCACTTTATGTGTGTCTGACACAACAATTAAAACATACATATTGATGTTTAAAAAAAAAGTCTACCATTTAGCGAATAAAAGCCTATGAGAATTAAACTTCCAAGTTCCCCAAACATGTGGATATCTAACATGTGAGCTTTTTTGCGCCATATTTTCTCCATGAGCGAGCGACGCTGTAATAAAATCTCACGAACGCAAATGTAAACTCTTTGCAACCGACAGCAGAGCCATTTGAAAGCACACATACATACATACATAAATGTATAGTTTGTTGATATTCGTTTTCAAGTTCACTACTGCCATTCGGCGGTAGTTGGTCGGTCTAGCCGGGTGTTAAATATTTAGTTTCGAAGGTAGGACATTTATAAACGGAATAATGGGAATACGCCTAAATCGATAAGCATGAAAACGGATAAAAAGTAGCGATTGTAAAAAACACATTGTGAAGTAAAAATCTGTTTAAAAAACAAACTAAATCGTACCTTTTTTAAGTCAAAAAGATTTAGTAATGGCAGAAACAGAAACAACGTCATATCAGGTGTGTGAGTTGATTCATTCTCTTGTACTCTCATATAATTAAAACTACATACATACATAAGTATATCATTGCGAAGAGCAGTGTTGCCATACCCTTTGGTAGTAAATGTTTTGCGAAAATATTCAAATATTTCCCCTATAATGTGTTAACCTTTAATTTTGCTTTGAGTTGCTAAGAAAATGTTGCACAGTGTTATAGTTAATGTACATACATATTTTTTTTGTTTTCAAAAACATGTAGTTTTAAAAAAAAATTAAAAAAAATTCTTATGATTCTGTATGATCATCAAATTTAAAGTCAAAAGATATAAATCGGAAATGATAGTAGCTGGATCGAACTAAACTTTAAACTTAATTTTATTATAAGAACTACTGATGTTAAGCCTGGTAAAAGTAATTGCATACAAAATAAATATAAAAAGGGGCAATTCATATTTTTCTTACATACATAGTATGTAAATTTCATGACCGGTACTTACAACCTAGCATGATCGAAAAACTTGAAATTGAAAGTGTAAACATCAGGTTAGTTATTGAAGTGTAGATTTCCATGGATGTCCGAAAAACTAATTATATGAGATTATACCTTTTTCCAGAAATCGAAAGAAAGTTGTTAATTTTTCAACTTCAAAACAAGGATTCTATAGCAAAGGTGCTTCAAATTAAATTCTTTAAAATTTCCTAAGAAATATTAACTTAATGAGGCTTCATCTCCAAGAAAAATTGTTGCATGTTTTTGCGGCTGCTTTTTTGGCATTTTGAAATCCGAAATTTACCACAAATACTCAATCGAACTTAAATTTGGCGATTGAGCCGATCAGTTCAGTTTTTCAATCAGAAGCGAGTAGCAAGTCGGGATCTGTGTTTGGGGTCATTTTCTTGTCGAAAGCTAAAAGAAGAATAAAACAAAAAACTATTCACTATAATATAAATTCACTTAATAAACCCAAATTTGTAAAATCTTGGGCGAAATTTAGCTCTACCTTGGTAGAAATCAATTTGAATTAAAGTTATCCTTTCATATGACGCGCGCTCGTCAGATTACTAGCACCAAACTAATTCGCTCTCCATCGTCTAAATATTTTGGACGTATAATTTTCTCGAAAAAAATGCTGCCACTTATATTGTAATATTTTCATTGGGTTATCTAACGTCCGGTAAAATAGCTATATTAGTAGAAAATTATGCACTCTTCCTTGGTTATAGTGCAATGTTTTAAGAAATGAACACCCGAAACTGTGAACCGGCTGCGAAAAAGACCCAGAGAAAGACATAACGGTGTCTCTTCATAGTTGAAGAAATTAATCGTAAGTGAAAATGTAGGTAAAATGAATAGAATAAGTTTATACTTTCATTTATATATAAGCATATAAAAAAGTAGCAGTAGTTTTCACTGTAAGAAAGTAAATGGAAATACAATGTACAAATAAAATTTCTTTTATAAATTTACGATATTTACCATCGTTAAGAATTATGACAGAAATACATAAATACTACATATGCTTTTAACGGAAAGTACTTTTTGGTTATAGAGAATTAACTATAAAAAGGAAAACTTGAAACCTCAGGAAAACGGTATAATTGAAACTCCCGAAAAATTACCGATCAAAGTCGTGTCGGGTCAATATGACCCAGTAGCTTTGGTGCCGGGTTAATCATACAATAGGCGCGTTTCTTTGTAATCGAGTTGTAAAAGAACACAAGGTAGGATAACAAAATGCATGTAAAGCAACAACACTAACTCGGGAAAATATGCGAGTTGAGCCAACTCGGTAAAATGCTATCCGACCTGAGATGTAGTGTTGGGAAGTGAAAAAACTGCGCTATTGTGAATGAGCCTGAAGAAAACACATGGGAATATTCAGTTTAAGACCTAGTTCGTTTTTAGTTGGATAGTATTTTTAAATATATAATGATGTCAATCTAAAATTTGTTTGCAAAACTATTTACTGTTCTTAAACAGATGCTAACAGGGCTGCTTTTGCAAGTAAAGGAAGTTTTATCCGGGTTGGAACGTTCTCTTGCAACTCGGGTATAAAGAAACGGGCCTAATAATAAATAATTAATCCGTTGTGTATTTTGTTTTTGTAATTTTGCGAGTGAAACGCCAACATCTGAGTTCGTGCAGTATTACACATGTATTTTATTTGGGAAAGAAGAACATGTGGATAATGCTCATGAGATGATATCAACTTATTTGAAATCGCCTTACTTAATGAGGAGCAAAACTTCAAAGTAGCAATTATTTCTGTAAATATTTTTAAAAACTTATTATAAGAAAGAAGTGGTGAGTGTTGTTTGCAATTCCAAAAAAATGTAAGCAATATTTGAATTCAAATTATTTTCTAAGGTACTAAATTAGTTTATTAAAAACAAATAAAACTTATAAAAAAATAAAATGTAATAACAAATTTTAAATATTTTAAAGAAGTTTTTTATTAAGTTTTTGTTAGAGAGAAAGATTGAATTGTTTGATATAAACTAAAACTTTTAATATACATACATATGTAACTGCTACTAAACTCTTTCACTTTCAATAGACTTTAATATTTTCTGTAAGTGAAAATAGTGTTTATAGTTTATGCGTGAAACCGGGTGATAAGATTGCTGGGCCCGATGTCAAGGTGGACAGGTCGTTCTTTTTTGTATGCGAGAAATTTTGGAACGCACAGAAAAGAACTAAAGAATTGATAAAAATCAAAATAAAGAGCAAGTAAAGAGTTAAATGGTGCTCTAGACAATCGGAGTTAAGAAAAAGTTGGAAAATATATTTAAAAACAATGCAGTATTTCTATTATAAATGTCAAAAGATTTATGTGCTGGGTGCTGCAATTTATTTTTGAGGGAATGAAGTGAGCGAAATTTGAAATCGAAAGTTCAACTTGCACTTTGGGTTATACAAGTTTAAAATGTACTCTATGCTTTTCAATAAAAAAAGTTATTCTCGTGAAAATTTTTGAATGAAATAATAAACGGTAGCGTTGAAAACGACTGAAAGGTAATGTGGAGAAAAAAATTCTACTCCGCACTTTTCTCTCTTTTCACGCTAAAAACTCAAGCGCACAGCGAGGCGATAAAAAAAATACACGAACTGTACGGCAACGTGTTCGGTGTAATTATGGATTTACAATGAACAGCTGTTTTCACAGCAGCAAATGATTAAAAACTTTGACTAACTAACACTAGTAGCCCTCTCACACATCTGAAATGTACTCTCAGTTGCTAGTTTTTTGTTTCTTAGAAGAGAAACAATGCGTAAGCAGAAACTTGAATATAAATGTTAAAAGTATTTTAATATAATAAACATAAGTATGTAAGTATTGTTATGGCAAATCAATGTAGAATAGCAAAGTTCAATTTGCTACAACTCATGCATGAAGTATGTAAATATGTACTCGCACTTTAATATATATACATATAGATATACATATATATGTACATATATATATACATTGATTACATTTTTATACTTAGGAATTCCTCGTAGCATGGCCATGATCAAAGCTCAATAACGCGAACTATTTTGTTCAATTGACTAATCAAAGTTCATTTGCAGCAATAATGAATTAAAAGAGATTTTAAAATGTAATCAAATAAGTTCAATTATCTTAGGATACCCGGCTTATCGCAAAGATTAAATAATTTTTTTTTTTTGCGATTTGGCAAACTACATTGTATGTAAAAGGTCTTGCAATAGGGACGCTACAAAAGTAGACCGATAGTGACAGCAAACGTCGCCATATTTTTCCCCACTTTTTTGACATTTCCTTTCAGTAAGGCTTGCCATTTCATTATGGAAAGATATACGATCCAACAACGACTCGAATTTATTAAAATGTACTACCGAAATTCGGAGTCAATGGCCTCAACTTTAAGAGCGCTACATCCAATTTATGGTCGTCGTCATTTCTGGCTGAATGGCTTCGTCAATAAGCAAAATATGCGTTATTGGACAGGCAGCAATCCCCATGTACGACATGAGTCAACATTGCATCCCGAAAAAATTACGGTTTGGTGCGGTTTATGGGCCGGCGGGGTCATTGGGCACGTTACTGTGAATGGGAATCGCTACCGCTCAATGATAACCGAATATTTTTGACCCGAATTGAATGATATGGACTTGGACAATATGTGGTTCCAACAGGACGGCGCCACAAGCCATACAGCGAATGTCACAATCGATTTATTGAAAACCAAGTTTGGTGAACGTGTTATCTCACGAAATAGCCTAGTCAATTGGCCGCCTCGGTCGTGCGATTTGACGCCGTTAGACTATTTTCTGTGGGGCTACGTCAAGTATATGGTCTATGCCCACAAGCCGTCGACGATTGGTGAACTTCGTACGAATATCGAACGAGAAATTGCAGCAGTATCGGCCGATTTATGCTTGAAAACCGTCGAAAATTGGGTTCAGCGTCTGGACTTCTGCAAGCGTGCCCGTGGTGCCCATGCAAAAGAAGTCGAGTTCCGCACATAATGGCATCGAATGTACTTTCACAGGAATAAAGAATTTAATTCAAATCCCAAACCGTTTTTGTTTTATTTAAAAAACTTTTGTAGCGTTCCTATTGCCATACCCGATACTTAGTTTGCTATGGGGATCCCCCCAAAAAAAAATTAATAAATTCACTTCGACTTCAAAGTGGTTTAACAATGCTAATAAGGTTCAATTAAAATGCTTCTTAATAATTTTTTTTTTCGTATAATTGTAAAACGTAGTTTTTTTTTTTTTGATAAGGTATACGTGTATGCTAGCGTGATCTAAAAACGCATGGAAAATTGTAAAGTGGGTATTATGAATGTGCTCACCGCATATGATTTGGGAAAATTTTACAATAGTGCAACAGGCTTTGTGAAAAATGGCTTTTTGAGGCTGGTAGAGGGTGTCGTACATATTGCAAAACTGAAAACCGTTCAGCGAGGAGACTCAATTTTTTTACCAATTTGTTTTAATCTGAAATAAAAGTAGCCTGAAATTCCCCATTGGAAAAAGCACAGTTACAGGTTTTATAAAAATTACCGCTCCACCATCTAACACTTGCATATACCACTGTGTACGCATTTGTAAACAGGGTAAAATTACAGTTTTTTTTTCAGAGAAATTGTAAAGCACGCCCCCTCTTACTGTTTTCTGTGGCATACAACATTTCTTGAACAAATTAAATTTCTTAATTTAATTTTATATTTTTTTCCTATTATAAAGGTTTATAAGGGTGTACTACTTGAACTTGAAATGTAAATAAATTTATAAACGCATTGGTCATTGTTAAACAATAAAATTAATCAAGTAGAAATAAATAGAAATGAATGCAAATATACCACAAATCATTTATTAAAAATATATGAATAAAAAAGTCAATTTGTTATTAAAATTTGTATACCAATTGACACACAATTTGACAACAAATGACTTTAGAATGTATTTATATCATGGATGTAAGTAATAGCTTTAGTGAAAGAAACATTAATAGAACATTCTTACAAACTTTCATTGAAAAATTCCTAGTGGTTTGCTTAATAAAGAAATTGGTGCATTATTTCAAAGCCAACCCTAGGATTGTTCTATTTCGAAAAAAATAGCAGCCTAATTTTTTTTTAATAAAAAAATATCAGGCGTAGCTCAAGCTCTTTCTCAGGTATTTTATCAGTGGGGTGGAAAAAAGTTCGGGCCCATGAAATAGAATCCTCGAAAATCAAAATTTTTGAATCAGCAAACTTTGTCTCCCATCAGGAGCCTACAAAGAATTATACCAAAATATTTGCTTAAAATTTTTTTAATGCCAACTATTCTTTATCAGTCTCCCAAAAAAACAACCAAAAAATGCTAAAATTAACCCAGTTAATATTAAAAAATGAGTCAAATAAATAATTGTGTATTATCTTTTAAAGCATCTTGGAGAGTTTGCCAATTGAAAAATTTTAATCCGCATTCTATGTTCATCATATCACCTAAGCAATGTTTATTCTCATAAAGAATATGCCGGAAATTTTGAGCGACTTATAAATAATTTTGATTTAAAAAGATATATGGTTATCTTTTTTCGATACGATTTTTTATGCACATTCTTGTAAACGTATTTATTTTTACAGTTTAGGGGATTGAGGATAATGATAGATATGATTTGTAAAGTGTGTGCAAAGTGTAGATATATAGTGTAAAAGTTGAAGCGAGACGTGACAAACAACAGCATTCATCTGCATTTACAAATTCGATAGAATCAGTTAATATTAGATCTAGTAAACAGAAGTCCATTATTTCTCCTATAGATGGCTTTAGTATTCTGTATCTCGCGTTGTAAAAGTGCAGATATGGTTATGACATTAGATATATAAGATTTCGTACTAAAAAAATCTTCTCAGACAGAAAAACTTGTAACAGCCAATTACGCGTAATTTTGATATCCCCCAATCACTGGCATGCTAATTGTCGAAAATGTTGATAAAATAATGGAAATCGACGAGTCCGACTGTCATGTTTCGTTTGCCCAGGATCTGAACATTTCACAAAAGACCACACACATTTAGTGACTCGCCAGAAGTTCCGGGAGCTAGGTTGCGGGAGGTTCTTATACATCCGCCTTATAGTCCGAACCCTGCACCAAGTGATTGCTATCTGGTTCGGCATAATGCGGATGATTTTGCTGGTGAAAAATTGCTAATAGGGACGAAGGTTTCTATAACAATTGTATTATGAAATTACCTTCAAAATAACAAGTTATCGAACGAAACGGTAAATATTTGACCTCAATCGGATCATTCTAACTATGCTCAATCAAAACTACAATTTAATGCAAAAATGATCAATTTCTTTGAACTGGACCAAATATTTATTACCTAAAATGTATAATTTAGAATTATTTATGACTTCATATTTTCCATTAACTTTAAGATCAATATCGGAACAATTTACGTAGGGTGTGCAACAAATTAACGTACTCCGAATAATTATTTCTGTAATATTCACAACCTTTATATCATGCAATATCATTTTCTTTAATCTACTTATATATATCAGGCTCTAAGCGCGGAAAAAACGTAAGCCACATGTTTTTTTACAAAATTTTATTTTTTGAGCAGGAAATGCATTTAGATGCTTTAATCAATAATTAAGTCGGGTATTCCGACATAGCAACGAATGAAAAACACTTTTTTCGAATTCTCTAACTTCTTGGGAGGAGGCATAAAATAAATAAATTAATTCTTTAAAATCAACAAAAATGTGAGGAATTTGGCAAATGTATGATTTTTGAACTATTTTTCAATAAATATCTAAAATTCACGAAGCGGAGTTACTATGCTGACAGAACGGTCAGAATTACTGGGGAAATTCTCAGTCTGCGATCCAAAGTGAAGTGCTGATTATTTTTTCCACTTTTTCTTCACACATGCCAACCCAATTCAAGCACGGAAGTCTGTCGCTTTTACAAGGAATGTAGTTGTGTTAGTTATGACAAAACTACTTTATTGTTGTTCGAATTTGTAGTGGTCTATGGGTTCATCCATTACATAACTATATTAATTTCTTCACTTTATTAATTGAACTGAAAAAAATTATTGTTAATATTTATAAATAAATTATTTAAGTCGAGAAATTGATGCCTGCTTTGGATCATAGCCTGCGTACTTGAAGTTGTGAATTCAAACGCGGGCCTAGTAAAAATCTGTTGAAGAGATGTGTTGATATCCGATATACTAACTAAAATTTCTACCGCTTTGACTGTTGTTGCCATTTGCCAATACTTTCTTGATAAAAATTGGCCTTGACCTCAAAAAATTATTGCTGATGTTCATGTGTTATGAAATTATATTTTAAATTTTAATATTAGAGCTTAAACATTTTTGGTTATGTTAAAGATTGCGAAATTTAAATTCTTTGGCAACAAGCTACTTTCAAAAAAATGCAAAAATTAATATTTTTTTTGTTCATGCTATAAAAAATCAAGTTGAAATTAAAGTTGCATACTTTAAACGAAATAGACAAAAACTTAAAAAAATATATTTGATAAAAGTTGCAATTATTACTAACGCTAGGTTCAATTTTGATTATTTTATTACCTAGTCTTTTACAATGACATTTAATGGGCTTTGTCTAAAATTTGGAAACAAATTAACCAATTTCATGGACGATTTATTCTTAAGAACTAAAAATATTTTTTAAAAATTAAAAATAAAAAAATCAACAAATTATACAACAGATTGCAAAATTTGATAGATCTTTCCTACCTCCTTTCCGCAAATTGGGCTCGGATTTTTTTTCGGTAAATTTTGCTAAAAAGAATTTGTAATTCTGAGTAAAGTTTGGTGCATTTTTCCCATTTGAAAAAAGTTTGAAACTTGGGTTTAAATTACCTTTGATGTAGAATGGACTATATTCTTGAAAATAGAAAAATTAAAATTACTTTAAAAAATAAATAATCAAAACTTGTCAATATGTGGTGCTGCTATTTATATCGCAACCGATGTATAATTATATCTTTTATTGAATTGTGAACAATATGTTTAAAAAAAATGAATAAAAAACCCATTAGAAAAAAAATATTGTTAAAATTTTTCACAAAAAAAACACTGTAGCGATTTTTGAGAACCTTTATATTTTCTATTCGCACGAAAGCAATAACAGAACTCAATATTTAACTGATTATGTAAATATCTTTTTCTTTTTTCAGTATGAAGATATTCGAATCTCCGTACCGTGGGGCTACATTGCTGGACGTTGGTATGGCGATCGCGTAGTTCGCCCCATACTCGCCATCCACGGCTGGCTCGATAACCTAGGCACTTGGGATACATTAATTCCGTTGCTGCCGCAACACATTGGCGTTTTATGCATTGATCTGCCCGGACATGGACGGTCTTCGAAGTACCCCAAAGGTATGCGATATCACTCCATGGATTTTGTGCATATCATCATTCGTGTAATGAGGGAATATAAGTGGCAAAAAGTATCACTACTGGCACATTCGCTGGGCTCAATTATCTCATTCACGTACACCACGCTTTACCCACACACAGTGGATATGTTGATAGTCATCGATGTAATCAAAGCAGTCTGCTATCCAGTGGTGGATGAGGTGAATCAGATGCGTATAGATGCAGAGAAATTGCTACTGGAAGATGAGCGTCTCGATAAGTTGGCGTTACATGAGCCACCTTCCTATACGTACGAACAGTTGAAACAGGTGCTGTACGAGGGGTCCTACAGATCGGTTGATCTCGATAAATGCAAACATCTGCTTAGTCGGAATATAGCGAAATCGAAAAAATTTCCAGAAAAGTACTATTTCTCACGAGATGGACGAGTAAAGTATTATTATCGGTTTTTAGGATGGCCTCCACTTTGGTTGGAAATGGCGAAGAGAATCAAGAATGTACCTTATTTGATCATAAAGGCCGCCAAGTCACATTACATCGGCGAGGATTCGAAAGAAATAATTGACATACTACGCCAGAACAATCCACACTTTGAGTTTCACGAAATTGATGGAACTCATCATGTGCACTTAAATAATCCGGCAGAATGTGCGGCCATTATAAATCCATTCATAAATGCTCATCGCCCGGCCATGCCTCAGTTTTGGTCTGTGGATGATGACGAAACTTTAATTCAAAGCAGTAAAAGTAAAAACAGTAGTAAAAATGCTGCCAAAAGACGTTTCAGATGGCTTAGAAGTAAACTATGAAAAGTTGAAGTATTTAGCGTACATAGCCTTAAAATTCAAAAAAAAAAGTATTGATTTTGAGTCATTATAATATATTTATATATTTTTTAAGGTCTGGTGCATAAATAAAAAAATATGAATTTTAATTAACACAACTTTCTAGATAATGGGTTGGTTTGTATGCGCCGTGACCATCCGTCTATTATTATTTTAAAGAACAGGACTTTATTTTATCTGCCTATCCTATGAAATTTTGGTCTAAATAAAAGGCTGCTTTCGCTCTTTATTTTCGTAAATTAATTTATGGCAAGGTTTTATCTCTTTTTTTAGCAAATTTGAATACTGAAAGCTAAATGTAAGCTATTTTTGATAGTTTAAACTTTAGATCTAGCAGGGAAAAATGAGATAACTTTTTATCGGTAAATACATAATTTTTGTAAATTGAATCGTTTTTTTTTATTTTTTAAATGGAGTTATTCGCAGCGTATTTTGAAAATAGTAGTGTCCTTTATTGTATGTTGAGAATTTTGGTCACCGTAATTAAATGTTTATACGAGGGATGCTTAGTAAGTGCTGATATAATCAAAGAAAACAATTCTTTATCAACAAAAATGGCTTTACTATTTACCAAATATTCTCCATTAAAAGAAATACACTTTTGCATTAGTTTTCCCCATTAAGATTGAAGTACCTTTATGGGGATTGAACGTTTCAATCGCTTCCCAGCGTACCCATCAATTCGAATGCTCAAGGCGTTTCTGTGTGAGCTGATATGAGAGAGCTTGCATTTTTGGAAAGGGAAATGATTCGGCCATATTTTTTCGAATAGATCTAGGTATTTCGAAAAAAAGAGTCCTCTACTTGCTCCCAAATGTTTCACACACAGTGGGTGGCTATTTAGTTTCACGTTCATATGCACAGCTCTATAACTCGGCCCCTGTCGCGGTTTTATATACATAAGTCTATTCTTTGAACCAATCGAAACGAGCTTTCCTTCAGCGGTTGTCAACCTGAATATTTATGCAACATACCCTGATCGCACGATACATATAATATCAACCCTTGCCCATATGGTGGGTTCTTTTAAAAAATTTACAAAAACTGTGTTTTGTAACATATTAATAGATTACTCGAAAGAAGAAACATTCCCATGGAACTCGATTTTATTCATTTGGCTGCCATGGTTAACTTCGCCGTAGTGCACCTTGCTAAACTAGTTTTCCAAGACCTTGAGACGGTTTCTCGTTTTACCTCAGAAATTGCGTGCGTGATATTCACCTTAAGTATCCGAATCGTTTATGAATTGTTCAGCCATTTCGCCATTTTTAGTCAATTACCGAATTTGGCATGCAAAGGGTCGATTGCGGTTGAAACCAAATATCCATGTCTTGAATTTTTGGATACAAAACATTTTCTCTACGTTTTCTCACCATTGACCGATTTAACGTTCCCACCAACAAATTCAAAATGGGCCAATGATGCCATCACTCCAAAATCTATACCAAACTGTTACTCGCTTAAGAATTCACTGACTTCTCGATGTGCATGTGCAGATTTTCTGATCCCACGATACAGAAGTTTTGTTTTGTTAACATATCCGCTGAAATATCAAACTTTCCGAAGACAATATCAGATGTGACATATAAAAAAAAAATGGTACATCAATATGAAAGCAAATTTTTTTTTATTCAATGGACTATGAAATAAGATTTTTCGTCAAAATATTTCCATCTCTTTGAAATTTCCTATGACTACTGATGTATAATGCAAGGATTTTCCGTCATCCCCTGACAAGTTTGACTTGAAGACAAACCGGTTTGGGCATCTTCTGTATCATTTTTCGTTTTCTATAACTCTTGCCGTCATATCTTGAGAAATTCACCCCACATACCCCCCTAAAAAGGTCGCAGGATCTTAAACTCCACTTGTTTTCGATTTAAACCAAATGCCGGTACGGCGTAGAACAATTGGTCAATCTCTCTTCACATGCTCTAATTACGCTCTTTGGTTCAGTCGTTATTGTCGTTAGTGAAACCAAGCAACAAACGCTTGCCTGAGGTCTCGTCGAGCTCTCAACAATAATGGTACAGTTTTACCGCCGTCGGCTATTTTCGCCTTTCTCTTCTTGGTCAGGGCCGGTTCCGTGATTTTCTAAAATGGTGAATTCCAATATGGCGCCCTATTATTAAATTTGAAAGAAATTCTGCACATTTTAATGTTTCCTAACAATTTATCTAGGGCTAAAGTCGTCTTAATCGCTTGACTAATGTCAATGAGGGAGAGAACCAAAAGGTGAATTCTAGTGGCGTCCTTTACTCAAATTTTTACCCAATTCACACAATTTTTTCGTTTGTAAATTGAATTCCGTCTTAAACTTGTTTTGTTGAGATACGACGGAAACTTAAAGTCCAGGAACTTAAATATTCTTTTTACTCCTTAAATTTTTTTTTATAAATTTGTTCAAATTACTTTGCAGTGGTAGTGAAAATTTTGCCTTTAAATAATATACCAATGCAATTCAAAGTGGTACTTACCTCAATGTTTCTCTAAGGGGGAAGCAAAATTCATTCGCTTTTTTTTGGTTAATTTTATACTGCTGTTGTTTTACTGATAATTTTCCTATATTTACTAAAATATTTCTACTACGTAACTTCAAATTTTCGCCTTCTGCAAACTGTAAGTGAGTATTATCGTAAAGCATTTTAATTAGAACTTTCAGAAAAATTTTGTATATGCATTTACCGTTGATTTTTTTTTGCGCCTGGTGTTATATATTTAAAAACAAAGAATATTGCAAATTGTGTTCCAAAAATACACTAAACTTTAATAAAAAAAAATTTTCTTTTGAAATATTGATGAGTTTTAAATATTGTATAAAGTTGTTAATTTGGATGAATATAATTTTCGCTATAGAAGGAGCTGTACTTTTTATAAAAAAACTAAAGAGTTTTCAAGTAAAGAGGTTTGAAGGCAATACTTTAAGAGCACTGATTTTGTGATTTTCTCATTGGACATTGTACGACCGATAAGTAAACAGCTAATGAAATTTCACCTCTTTTCTATCTACATGAAACAGTTATAAAAAAAAATAAAGAACATATCTAAATAACATTCGAAATTCGGCTTCAGCTTCGGTCATATTCTGCCACCAAAGTGCTTATCGGCTTCGGTTCGATGTATCAGTAATATTTCGATTATTTTCCAGCCTTTGATTTTGAGTGTTGGAAATATAATTTTTTATTGTTAAATATGTACAGTTGGATTTTTAAAATAGGCAAGGCTACTCAATTTTAAAAATCTTCGTTTTCAATCAAGTTAATAAGTTTTTTTTATAAAAACACAAATTATTTAAATCGGATTTAAAGACAGATTTTTATAAACATTTTTGTTACTTTTTATTATTTCAAGAAAGAAGAAGTTAAAAATCGGTTTGTTAAAGCCTAATTTATTTAAAACTTAGTAGCCTTATATTTTTTAAATTGAAAATACATAAATTTCAAAGTATCTCTAAATCCATTCTACTATCATAGTACGCGACTATCCTATTGAATTTAGCGTGACATTTTACATTAGATTGATGTACCAAACGCCGTGGCTATTTTTGTTCGTTTAAATTTAGCCCGAAAAATCGATATTGGACAGTTCTCTGAACATTCAGCTGTACGTGATGGAAACCAGATCTTGACGACTTCCCGTGTTTATATTTATGATAAATGAATGGGATGCTAAATTTAATGTTCCTAGCTGCTTTAGTATAGGACTTATCTGAATAATCTGTAGTATGTGGTTTGATATTCTCGACTTCCAATTAAAAAAAATAAAATTAAAAACATTTGTCTACCAAATTTTCTCTAACCCAGACTGGAACTAGTTTGATAAATCGACCCAGCTCATCGTCGTGATCGTTTTGGTATGGGACGATTTCTTTTCCTATTTATACTTAAATAGTTACAATATCATCTATCTTCATGAGCGATATATTGAAGGAAATTGTTAAACAAACTCTTTTCGAACTACTACTTCCGAGTGTCAATTACAAAGATTGCTTTCCTGCATCAATCAAAAACGATGCTAACAAATTTGTTCACCCTACTTGCTTTCGACTTATGTCAGTCGGCTAAGGTTTTACTTAAAGCATTCCAAGCATTGCAAAATAATCCAAGTCAACTCATAAATAAGCTCCACAATGCATTTCCGAAAATAAATACTCCCAGCCAAGTTACAAATACAGTTGCACTCAATTACCAAAAACAAAAAAAAAAAATCATTTACTTTGGAATTGGAGTCACCCAGAAACGGCTGGTGCTAATGCCATCGTTGACATATTCATTTCATGCTTGAAAGAATTGCAACAAGACAAAAATGTTTACCAATCAAATGCACATTCATTACTCAAACGAGTAAAGAGTAGTACTTCAAACTGTTTTTCCAATGAATGTACACATATAGAGCGATTGTGTGGAGGGGAGAAAATGCCAGGCACTGAGTGTGGGAAGTAAGTTGGGTTTGGAAGTTAGCTGCAGTTGTATAAAAGCAACAAAAATCGCTTAGCAAATGGTGAAATTTGAACTGTCAAACCAACGACCAACGACCATCGAAACAAGAGAAACAAGAGAAACAACAGAAATAACAACAACAACTGAAGCATAACGGCAAATGCCAAACAATTTATTTAGCTTAAAATAGTCATTTATAATAGCGTCTTAAATTTAACATATTGTCCTCCTATATCTCTGCGAATATTTTTGCAACAATCTCTTGTTAGATTTATATTCACATAGTGTGATGCAAATACAAAAACGAGAATGTTACACGTACTCGTATAGGCTAAATTTGATACTTGCTCGATGTAGTTGTTGCAATTTGAATTTCATCGTCACCAATTTTCCTTGCATGTCTTCTATTGTTACTACCTCCCATCCGTCGTTGCAACGCACCCACTTTCCCAGCCAATGATGAATCTACGAAATAATTTGAACGACAACTGTGCCAAGCGGCCAAGGGGAGTGGCGGCTGCGGGGTGGAGCGCTCCCGAGTATGTTGATGTTGTTTAAGATTTTCAGGATGTTGCAAGATGCTAGCTAGCTGTGTTAGTGTTGGTTGGCATAAAAGCGCGCTGCTAGGCAAACACAATCATTTTTAACGCTCTTAGTGAATATTTTGCACACAAAGTAATAAATTTCACAATAATGCTGTCGGGGGGAGGGAGTGATAGAAATCTTCCGAGCAGCAGCTAAGTCGACAAATATTACAGTTCACACTAATCCAGACATTTATACGTACAAGTCTACCATGCGGACAGATAAAACCACGACCGCAAATGAGTCAAATATTTGACGGCATGCAAAATACTTTTGGAAAACATTAATGAAGATTTAAATTTATCAGCGACAATTGCGAAAATTCGTGGTGAAATGTGGTGTGGTGGCGGAGGGGGAGTATAAGCAGATTAAAGCAGTCTGAGCGGAAAGGAAGGAAGAAACATTTATGGTATCCAATTTTTGTGAAATTATTTATTTTCACTTACTGTTGGATAGATACAGTTTCACTAATAAATTTTCCATAAATGTATGTATGTCCAGTAGCGAGCAAAACTGGTTGAATGGTGGGTGACCTTTTTACAATATTGGCAAAATTTTCCATGATACATTTTTTATGTTCATTTTATATATAAATTTGCTCATACAATAACAAAAACTATGTAAAATAATGTTAAAAAAATCAAAAAAATGTCATCACCATTTAAATTTTATTTTAAAGGAATGTATAGAAAATTTTCTGGTATGTATTTTCATAGCTTATTTAATTCTAATATAAAGAAGCGCAAGTTTGCGGGCGCAATAAACTTCTGCTGATTTTTTAATATAATTTGTTGTTTTTTTAATTTTTGGTCTTGCTAACTTTTTTTCATAAAACGCATGCATTTTATAAACATTTATGTTGATTTGAAATAATTTGATATAGATGTTAAAAAAAAGTTTCCATATATCTAAGTCAACGGTATGTCGTCGTGCCTCAGCAGGTAATGGAAAACCTCCGAGTGTATTTCACTATCGATATATTTATTTTTAAAATATCATTCATTGAAAACTGCTGGAACAATAAATAAGTAAATCAAAAATTTGTATTATGAAAATAAAAATATCCGAAGAACGATATTAACAATATTAAACTAGAAACAATATAAAGTGCCTAGATTATTCAAAAAGTACATAGTAGGTATGTTAAGACGTTAAAAGAAAAATTTCAATGAAAAAGGGATATTTTAAAAATATAAGTTTGCCTTATTAATAAATTCAATTAAATTCTAGTAAAAATGAGAGGATCCCCTTATTAATTTCTTTTATGTGCTTTCTAACGAAAAAACGAGGAGCTTTCTTTTTACAATTAATATTTTTAATCAAAATTTCATAAAAATTAATAAACAAGAAGTTATCTATATATTTCTAGCCTTTTTCCTTTTGAGAAGAAATTCAAACCAATATTAAGAAGATAATTTCTTCGATTCTGTCCCCTATCGCACTCCTTGGTCATCAAGCTTCTTTAGACGTCGATATCTTTAATTATAGTTGAACTTTTTGGCTCCCCATTGACTTTCCTTTCAGGTAGACATCTTGAAAATATGGCAAATGAGGCATGTGGTATTTAATGTAAAGATCTAAGCTTCCCTTGTGTTTCCACGAGAAGCGATGGGAGATGTTTTCACTTTATTTCCAAGCGGATGCTTACGTTGTGTCTTTTTGATTTCCCGCAAATAGCGTTAAGGAATGTTTTCACTTTGCTTTCTAATTGAAGCCATCGTCTCATTTTCCTGTAAATGCTTCAAAAACAAACACCTAATCCACCACACCTACTATACATATTTATTATAAATATGTAAATAAGCAAATGCAAATGACTAACGTATGTTTATTTAAGCGCCTTTTCAAAATACATATTTGCTCTTAGCTTCTTTCTCCTTGTCTGCTTTTCATATCAATTTATGCTGCTTGATGTAAAGTTTGTTGGAAGTAATGCACGTGTGCATTCATTACTGGTTATGAAGTATGTAATGTGTTATATGTAATTAAAATACAATTTTAATTTATGCGCAGTATAAAACGACTACCAACAACAACAACGGTGAGCAAAGCGAGCACAAGGCTAGTACGGATGTAGATTTGGAGCTGTGTGTTGAGTTGGTGGTGGTGACGTTGGCTGCGCCATTTTGACGCTCTGCAAGGATTTCTTGTCTCCAACGTCATTACCGTAAATGCTCAAAAATATAAATACGACGAGTGGGTGTGTGTTGGTGTGCGTTTGTACACTTGAAACTCAAGCATTGTAGTTTTTGAGTAAAATAATTACGAAAACAATTCATCGGCGTAAAATTTGCACATTTGCACTTAATTTCATTCGAAATGCAGCAAAGTAGTGAAATATGCAAATGAGGAATTCCCTCATGCCGCTGACGAACGTCGTACATCAAGTTTTCGCACATAATATATATGTACATATACAACGCATATGTATGTATATACAAAAATAGAATATGTTGTACTTTTGGCATAGATGTACATATATTTGAGTTTTCGTTTTTTGATACCACAACTGCGGTTGCAAAGTGCGATTTTCAAAAGTTCTTACTAAATGGAAAATTCTTTAAGCGTCTAGAAGATTACATATCGTTCTTGTATCTTCGTACTCGTACAGTAAATAAGTGTACTTTATTTGTTTGCTGCAATCGTAAATTGCTTGGTAAATTGAGAAAAAAAAATCTGCTTTTGCAAACTGCAATTTAAGTTGCGCCTGCAATTAAATGAAACAGCATACTTACGAACACAGCTGCACACACACACACACACACACACACACATACAGGCATACAAACAACAATTTCCATTTCATTAATCCAATTTGCATGAAAAAGTTGTTAAATGAGAATTTATTGGAAGCTGGGCAAATTACTTCCGAATATTGTTAAAGTTTTTTCATGCGCACATAGATTTGTTTTTATATTTATAGTCTTATTTATTATTTTCATATGTAAATACGTACATATACAAATACATACTATGTATATATGTACTTATATCAAACTACTCAACACTGGCGGAAGCAAAAATTTAACTAGCAGGGATGACTTGCCTAAAATAATTGAAGGTTTGATGTCGATGTTTCCGATTGCAGTAATACTCGAATAAATTACACATAACTTTTAATCCAGGTACTAAAAACCAGATACGAGTTATAGGGATTTTCAAATAAGCTTTTAAAAATACGGTTTATAAGGATTACCGTAATAGAAGTTAAATAAACGGCCAACAGTGCAAATTTTCTTTTATGAATTGTCAAATACAAGTTGTCGAAAGCTGGATATGAAGAGTAGGAGTTGTATAATGTTTTCGATAGTTACAAATTGCAAAAAAAATTGCGAAGTTTTTGGTTGGACCAAAAAAATCACGATAAAAATATAACATTAATTTATGTAGACGAAAAAAGTGTTTTTCTTAGACTAATTTGGGTCGCTGAATACGAAAATGAGTGTAATTTATATTTATTTAAAAAAAAACATTTTTGAGAATAGGCAAAAGCTCTGTTTTCCATAGTACTTTTTGAGTTACTGACGTTTAAATGCAAAAATCAATTACATTTTCGAGCTATTCGAAAATTAAATTTTTATTCATCCTTTTTAGTGCATAAACGTTGTATAAAAATAATTAAACGTTTTGTTGAAAGATAATTTCCTTAAAAAAATAATGTGGAGCATAAGAACACTTAAATTATACAGGAAATGTAAAAGTTATTACAAATTAAATAAAAGCAGTAAATTTAAATTTTTGTTACATTCTTTATTTCTGTTTGAAATCTGTCAAAAACGTTTCATTTCATAGCGCAACAACCAGAATGTTCATTTGATGTAATATTGTCATTAATAAGTATTGGGGTCCGTTAATTTTGTAAATAGCACCCAAAGACATCTTGCACGTCTAGACTTTGATATACAGGGCGCTGAAGTTTTTGCATAGGATTGTCGAAATCTATATTCTTATAAATTTTCTGTTAGTCAGTTTTACGCCAAAAAATGGCTAAAATATCGAAAATATTTCACAATTTTTCCAGTTATTTTGTTTATAACTTCTGGAAAAATAAATGAATTTTATTCTCATTTTCAGCGACCCAATATTTGCAAACTAGTGTAATTGTTGTCTTGAAATTACAAATTGAAAATGGCGCCCGAATCCCTAAGTTTAAGAAGAAAGGTGTTGCATAAATTTAATAAATGAGAATTCTTTGCAAAAAAAAGTTATTTTCGCAATTATTTTTTACGTTAATTGTCACTGTTCAACGTTTATTTTTACCCTCTATCTCATCTCAAATGTTGGAAAATAAAACTTATTGACAATAGGGAATATATCTCTCCTTTAAAACAGTTCTCAGATAATGTAAAACATAAATATTAAAAAAAAAACAACTCTTATTGGCAATTCACATCATATTTCTCCTGGGTATATGGCAAGCTAAAAATTACACGTTGGAAAATATCTCTTATTAAAAAATAAAAAATATTTCTTCTGCACAACAGTTATATATATATAAAATATATACTCATTGGGGGATAACTCTTATTGTTGAAATAAAAAATCTGCTTTATAATTGTTATGGATGAATATTTTTGCGATCAAGCTTGACACCGTTATACGAGTATCCATATATAAATATATATATATATATATAAATTTTTTTTTATTATACGAGTCATTGCGATATTCTTCTTATTTAGAGTAAGCATTATTCATACGCCGTTTATAAGAACGTCTTGATAACAATTATATTTTAGTTAAAGATTTATTTGAGCGGTGTTTTCTTACAGGTATAGATTGGAGATTATATAGTTTAAAATTAAGAATTTACGAAGACAACTGTATGTCATTGAAATGAATGAATGAAGCTTCATTTCGAAGTATTGCTATACCATAGAGTATTCGTGCCAAATTTCGTTGCCCTATTACTTTTGATTTGTTAGATATTGTCTACAAAATTTGAAATGTGCATTTTTTCTTTGATTTTTCTCTGATTTTTCACAAATTGTTTCTTTGTTAGCTCGATGTCCGATCGATATAAGTTTTTTCCTTTGAGGATGCCCATTTATAATATTAAAAAATTTGGTTGTTATAGAAAAGAGAACCAGTGAAATATCTTTCATTATTTCTGTTGCCTGAAAAAGTATTTTGCCGTTGCTGTAAATTTTCTTGAAGGAATAAATATACGAGCATTTACAATATTCATGTCCTTCGATAGAGAAGAAAATTTCTTTTTCATTTTCTTCCATTCCGTATTTTTATAACAATTTTTTATTTTTGTTGCACTAACAAAGTTTCGGAAAGTTGCATGGAAAAAGTATATATATGTATCTTAATGCTTTTAGTTTAATATTATTTATCTTCCTTACATTTTATCATTTCCATATACTCACCAATAATTTCAATATACGAATATTTGTTTAATCTGTCGACCCATTGTTCAAATAATTAAATTAATTATCTCTGCGTAGCTATCGAAAAGATGTCTCCAAATTTCTCTTAGTTACTCGAAACAACCAGAATGCGAATGGGGTCAGATCCGGGGAATATAATGTCGTGTAAATTTTCTCAAAGAGTCTAAACTGACCAATTATCGCGGTGTAAAATGTAGCGAATCAGATCATCTTTTTGCCTATTTTTCAAGAAATTTTTGAACACTTTTGGTAAGCAGGTATCCGTATGCCATTTGGTAGTTGCTGTCTTCGTTGCCAACTTAAGTTGCTTTTCTTTAACAGTTGCGTTTGCGCCGTGTGGGAT
Source organism: Anomoia purmunda (assembly GCA_951828415.1). NCBI lineage: Eukaryota > Metazoa > Arthropoda > Insecta > Diptera > Tephritidae > Anomoia > Anomoia purmunda. Next base: position 23,217,493 of record OX639996.1, on the reverse strand, counting down.
CTATGCCTTTGACCGCTGTCTAGCTGCTGGGCTATACTTATAAAAAAAGCGTAGTTATCTGTTGTGATCATATTAAGGTTGTTGCACTCTTCATTTTCGAGCTTTCTTCGGAAAAATTTACCGAAACGAAGTCGAGCTCCTTTCTAACTATCATTAAAAATTCTTTGTCCCATCGAACATATTTCTTCGTGTATGTTGATCATTCCGCAATATTCATAATATATTGAGTGTTGTCTAAGCTCGAGCGCACACATTGTTGAATACTTATGATGACTCCGTAACTGACATTGCGTTAGTATTTGGAGTTTATTTCGGAGATGATGCCGGAGGGCTGCATTTTATTCTCGGGGGATGTGCTTCGTTATTTTTTTACGAGGAAGAAGCATGGGCAGCCCCAAAACTGTCAGCGAGGGGTTTGAATTTCTTGGTAATACCGCCAAGTAATTCGTCGGAAGGTGGTTTGGGCCCTAGACTCTACAAAACATCTAACTGGCGTCTGGCCCGCCTTTACATTGATTAGGTAGAAGGCAACCCTGACCTCTTTGACACAAATCATCTACTTTAAATTATTCGTAGCTCTTATAGATATAAAATAAATTGGAAGCAGTTCTGTTTTGTATTTCGTTCTGATATAAATGGAGAATATTTGAAGCGGTCTAGTAACACTTATTAAAATTATAGTGATCGAATCTCCCGATAAACCCCTTTTCGAAAACGGCTTTGAAAATATATACATATGGCTGTATGCAAGTAAATGCAAACATATAGAAAAATTTATTTGTATACAAAAGTGATTGCGGAAAATCTGTGTATGTTTATGTCAGATCTTGACAGAAATAAATGTGTATTAAATAAAATAAATCAAATGCAATTTTCTGTTTTTAATGGTTCACAATACAAAAATTGCAACACTTTGTCACACGCCTCCATATGTTGTTGTTATGCGCATTGTTGTCAGTGCGTAGAGCAACTCAAAGCTAAATTTCAAGCAAAATAGATACAACTTATACATATGTACCTAAATACAAATATATGTATATACACATAAATTCTTGCATGGGCTTGTTGGTTAACTAAAAACAACTGAAGTATTGCTTGCAAAAATGCTTGGATGAATAATCTAAACAAATATGTAATGGTTTCTGTTAAATTTATTGAAAATTTTATCTATGTATATATTGGATACCTTAACATATCTACCTACATATACTTTTTTATACGGTAAATTTAATAATCGAGTTCATATCGGCATTCAAATGTGAATAATTGACTATGCCTGTACATTTTCTATAAATCGAATGTTTAAAATGCGGTAAACTTTAAAGTCAAAAAAAAATATGCAGCATTTGAAGATGTTGGAAAGTCCAACTTTGGAAACAAAAATTTATATGTAGCTAGGGATGGTGAAGTAAATATATTTTCTGCCTATGACGATTATATTCTTCTCATGAGAACTATAGCTGTTATTGTTTATCTATTAATAAATAACAATTTATAGAAAGCTCGTGTGTAACTTTATGAAATTTTAGAAAAATTTAATTTAATTGGAGTTATAGTTAAAGCATAAAATAAAAATACGTTCTGTACTTTTTGCTGGTTTCAATATTGAAGCGAGTACAGCGCACAGCTTCCATGCTGGTCACGCGAGCGCTACCCTCTTCACTGTAGTGCTGCCAGGCTTAACGCGATCCAACCGTGGAAAGAGCTAAAATACGTGTATGCAAAGGTCCTCTGGGAGCTGTTCCGAATACAATAAGGAAGCAAGATTACATTACTTCTCTACTCTGCATGGACAATAAATTCTCAATAAGAATCCCAGAGTCGACGGCTAAGTCGACGAATTAGCGCTGGATCTCAGCTTTCGCCTACCGGATCACTGCAGCGTTTTTCAGGCAGAACTAAATGCTATAATGGAGGCTGTCCGGTGTCTGATATACTACATATACCTATATACTATATACACCGACAGTCAAGCGGCTATTAAATCTATTAATTCTCACAAAACAACGCCCAGTGTTGCCATCAAATGTAGAAGTTTTCTCAATCTGCTCCATGACTGTGATATGGGTCCCTGAGCACAGTGAAATTCCCGGCAATTGCGCGGCAGATGAGTTGGCAAGGAAACTGACTGAATTACCTATAATAAATTCTACTCTAGAAGTGGGCATGCCTCTAATATCCTACAAACACAGTTTAAAGACAAAACTCATCGACGAGATGAACATCAGGCGGGCCATAGGAGCCACCTGTCGGATTACAAGGCACGTTTGGCTAATGCTTGATGCAAAACAATCCAAAGCGCTGATTCGCCTTGACCAACCTTTTCTCAGACTAATAGTTGGGCTATTAACCGAACACTGCCTAATGGGCACGCACGGGATGAGATTAGGATGACTAATCAATGATTTCTGTCGAAGCAGCAGTGACAAAAAGAAAGTGGAGAGAGAGTTTTCGATCTATTTCTGTCACTGTTCCGTCCTGGTCAAGACTCGAAACCAATTCTTAAATAGCCGACCTAAGCTCAGCAAGCAATCCCGACTTTCTAAGCTACGTAAGGCACATTTGGTGATCCACCTTCTAAGGGAAGAAAGAAAGAAAACGCATGGCTTCCGCCAGCGGTACCACAACGGGCTTTGTCAGCCTACTTGTGCATCCGTGGACCCGCCCGGTTGCAGCCACTCTAAGCTAACGTAACCTATTTTTAAACAGTTCGCTCTAAAAACAATATGTCTTTAATGTAATATTTTCGGACGCTACCAACTTATACTATCAATAAAAAATTACTTTACGATACTGTTTAAAGTGGCAAATATTGAATATCCCATCCATTAATTGAAAATTAAAACTAAAGAAGTGAAGAATGGAAAAGTTTCAAGTACCTAGGTATATATCTACATAGATAGCAAACGAACACATTGAATATGCAGTTAAAAAATTAGCTCAAGAATTGGTCTAATAAAATGGCCATGTAAATATTACCAGGGAAGAAGATATAAAACTTTGGTGTACAGATCGATAGTAGAATCCCACTTTATATACTCTCCAACTATATTTTTCCTAGCCAGTGATGCACATTTTGATAAGCTGCAATAATTACAAAATCTGGTGATTCGATTCATTTTCAAAACATCATACGATACCCAATACGAGATGTTTATTATCATGCCATGAACTTTATGCACAATATTAAGAGCGGCAACCTACCGGGCTATCTTAGCGATAGTCTCTGGTACATAAATGAAATCCTTACATACCGACATATGAAGAGAGACTAACTACTTCAGACCCCTAATGTACAGAATGGAAGTATACAAAAAAATATATTCTACAAAGGCTTAGATAATTTCAATGAACTGCCATCGGCTGTGAAAAAATTGTGAAAGTATAGCCCACATCAAGAGACGGTTGTACGAATATTATAGAACGCAACCTGTTAGATAGCGCTTTGAGGATCCAAAGTGAAGAAATTAATAACAGTAGTGAGAGAAATAAGCAACAATATTGGTAGTAATAAGTAGAAATAGTGGTAGAAATTAGTAGTAGCATTAATAAAAATAGTGGTAGAAATAAGTAGAAATAGTGGTAGAAATGAGTAAAAATAGTAGCAGAAATGAGTTGCAGCATTAATAAAATTAGTGGTAGAAATCAGTAAAAATAGTAGTAGAAAGTAGTGAAAACAGTAGTAAAAATAAGTACAAATAGTGGAAGAGATTAATAAGAATAGTGGTAGAAGTTAGTAAAATTAGAGGTAGTAATTCGTAGAAGCATTGTTAAAAATAGTGGTAGAAATGAGAAAAAGTAGTGAAAATCGGATTAGAAATTAATCAAAAAATTGTGAAAGGAATTCGTAAAGTGAATAGAAATTGGTAAAAATAGTGGAAGAAATTAGTAAAAAATGGTGGTAAAAATTAGTAGTACCATTAATAAAATTAGTCGTAGAAATTAGAAAAATAGTGGTAGTAATTAGTAGTAGTATTACTTAAAGTACTGGTAGAAATTAGTAAAATCAATGGTAGAAAGTAATGAAAAATAGTGGTAGTAATTAGTAGTAGCATTAATAAAATTAATGGTAGAAATTAGTAAAATCAATGGTAGAAAGTAGTGAAAAGTAGTGGTAGTAATTAGTAGTAGCATTAATAAAATTAGTGGTAGAAATTAGTAAAATCAATGGTAGAAAGTAGTGAAAATATTAGTGGAAATTACTAAAAATAGCGGTAGAAATGGGTAAAAGAAGTGGTAGATATTAGTGAATATAGTAGTAGAAAATAGAAATCTATAATAATTATAATTTTTACATTTGTCGTATGAGTTTTGATGTTTTTACGTCGACCTCGAACATGATATTATTTCTCGTTGCATTACTATTTGTCATTCCGTGCTGTGGGTATTATTTATTTTTTTGATGGTCTACACCCCGGCGATGTTCGAAATCGGAGTTATCCGTGTAAAAGCGCCGGTTTTACAATTTCATGATTATATGGATACAATAAGTTTAATAATACATTGACTACATACATATGTAAGGCAATTTCTCAATAAATATTACATATATTATAGTTATTTCATAAAAAGCGAAAATCACTTTGGCTCTACACTTATAATGAATGTTTCATGTTGCACTGAATTTTTCCATACCACTCATTTCGTAAGCTCTTCATGCTCGGAATGAGCATAATGACAAAACTGATGTGACAGCAAGAGTTAAATTTGAAACAGTCAAGGACTGCCTCATGTTTGAATCTCTTCTGCCCACAACCCACACACTCTGAATTTTGTTGCCCTATGCGTATACGTAACCTGTTTTTTTACTCTTTGCTATGACAATGAGATTTCACAATTTTCACAAAATTTCGGTTCATTTAAATTGGGTGCCTATGTACATATGTATGTATTTAAGTACACATGAAAGTGTATGTACATATATTTGTGGCTATGCCCCAATTTGATAAGTACATATTACCTGGTAGCCATTTTACAGCGTAAATATTGAATGAAGAGCCAGGCTCTGGGTATTTGTCTTTGAAATTGTCGACAAATAAGAAAAAAAAAATGATGAGCAAGGGCATATTTGACGCTAGCAATTTTATGGAAAATATTGACACTTTTAATTAGAATTCATTGAGTACGCAAAAGGTGAATGGGGTGGCATCTATAATTGTACATTTTCATTTGAAAATTACTAACTTGATACGAGCTAACTCAAATTGAAGTTGAGCTATAAGCAATACTTCAAATACAAATTTTGGGCTTCAATTTACTTTAACGAGGGTATTTCATAATAGTGCGTTTGAGTGAAGTTTTCAAAGAACAAATGTAAGAGATGAAAATATTGGTTGAGCTACAAAAAAAAAAGGGATCATTGCCCTTTTCAGATTGCTTTTCTACGAATTTTTGAACACATTTTCGCCACTTGATTGTTTTTTTTTTTTAAATTAATACACACGCATTAAAAAATCTTCTTTAAAGTCATAAAAACCTACCTAGCGGTAATGCAAGTACACTAAAGGGAAATTAGTTGACATAAAATGCAAAAATTTAAATTTCTACGTCAATCTTCGCAACGAGTTCATACAAAATTAGCTAAACAAGGAAGTGCGCTACATCGACCTGACCACAAATCTGAAGAGCAAAATATCCGTGACACTCCTAACAAAATTTTAGCCAACGTAAATGGAAGCTAAACGAAAAAAAAATGTTAAAATAAAAACAAAACAACAACTATGACCTAAATGAAAAAAGAGGAAGGTGGTACAGCAGATATAAATGTTGTCTGGCTGACAGTTTCATCGTTGTTTGTGTTTTTTTTTTGTAGCGATCGTAAGAAAAAAAAATTGCAAAGCAAATGATGACGGACATCAGTGTGCTCCTCCTACTCAAATATCCTGCTGTTTTGTATTTCTTGCTGCATTTCTATTATCTTTTGTATGTATGTATATAGCTACTTGATGGCTTTAATGGTGTATTTATTTCGCTCGCTTACCAAGTTTTTGAGTTTAGAGCTCAAAAAACTTCGCACGCCAGCGAAGAGGAAAGATGAGAAATTCAATTTATGCTGCTTCATCGTAAAACGACTTAAATTGCTACGCTGCTCGCTGTTCGCCGTTCACTGTTCACTGCTAGACAAGCCAAGCAGGTGGATAAGACGTTGTGGCTAAACAGAAAGATAATAACAACAACAAGAACAAAGGGAAACACAAGAAAACAAAAGCAACAATTACGTTATTGTACAATTTCTCCGTACTACCCAGGGGTTTACTAGAAATTGTAATTTGTTTGCGGCGAAAAGTGACAAGCCGGCTAATGTGTTTTTGCACCGCGTTGGTTAGCGAAAAAATCGCACAAGCACACACATACTTATGGCGTAGAATGATAGCCGATATTTTTGTCAAGATTGCAAACAGCATTATATATATATATATGTATATAATATATTTGGCGAATTGGTACAACAAGACCTCAGGTGTGCAATTCAGCAGGTTGCCGAATAAGCTGACTTAAATAGGCATGCGATAGCTAAGTATGTATATACTCATATCTTACCAAGTGTGCTTCACTTTATTAAAAATAAACAATTCCCGATATTTTCTAATTCCATATCTGTCGAATTAATTTTGAGTACTAAAACAAAAATTGCAAATTACAACAAGTGACACTCCCACCTATTAGCTATGTATTAGAAATAAATTTAGCTGTGATAGTTTACATTTTTTTTATAAGAGAGCACCTCAGTTGGCAAGTAATAACTTAAAAACCAAATTTGAAAATTAACAGATTATTTTTTAATATCTCACAAAAAAATCTACCACTACTTCATTATTGCCGATTGTTTGTCATTGGCAAATGCGAGGTAAGCCATACCTTTCGGGTTTAGTGTAACCTAATTTATTGTTAAAAATTCACAACGTAATCAAATGATGCTGACGATAGTAAGCCTGCTTCCTTGGAATACTATGCTGTATATTTCATTTAACTTAATAAGATAAAACTGTTTACTTTTTTAAGGTACATATTTTAAAAAAATATTTTTTGTAAACTCCTTCGTATACGGATCTTACTTCAATATTTGATTTAACTTGTTATAATTTTAGTTCATTTTTTTAAACCCTCGCCAAAAAGGTTTTTGAAATTTTGTGGTTTTTGTGTTTTTTGTGTTTCAATATTATTTAATACAACTAAATTGACTTTTAAGCAGACAGCAACCATCTTTCATTTAGTATAATACCAATTTTACCATATCTTAGTTCATTCTTTTATTTCAATGAGTTTAACATGCACAATATGTGGCAACGCCTTAAAAAAAGTTCTTCTATTGTAACAAATATAACGGCCTACATATGTATGTGCCATATCTTATCCTAGCCTGCCTAGTCGTCATCGTTTCGAGACTTATCTTATTTATTTAATTGCCAATAACCTTTTTAACAACTATTTTGAAAATATACCCTATTATACTAGTTTAAAAGCTAAATATGCTCTAAATTTTAAGCAAATTCGTCGAACATATTAACACAGTCACTCACACACACACTGTTTCACATTTATAATATTAGTTGGATTTGACTTAATTTATTATAAATTTTAATAATTGTTTAAACTGGTCGCAATTATCTCCAAAATAATTTTTGAAATTACGTAGTCTTAAATTTTGTAGCTTGACACTCATATTGTGAAACGCCGTTAATTTTTTTGCTTAACTCAATTTGGTTGTAAACAGGTGACAATTTTTTTAAAATTATTTAGAAAATGAGCTTTGCATATAATATTAGTTGAATTTGATTAAACTTATCATAATTTTAATAAATTTTTTTTTTATTTAGGTGACATCTCTCCAAATTATTTTTGAAATCACGAATTTTTTAAATTTGTAGTGTTGCGCTCATATCGTAAAATGACGTTTATTTTGTTATTTAACTTAATTTGCATATAAACCAGTGCAAACCTTATGTAAAAGTATTTGGGAAATGAAGCTTTATTGGCCCTCTCTCATTTGATATCCATATTGCAATATTTTATTTCATTCATTGTTTTAATTGAATGTAGCCTTTTAAATAGGTGGCAACTCCCTACAAAACATCGATATTTTATAACCTATATAACGTACTATGTAGGTTCTTAATCTTATCCAGAGGTATCTTGTCTTTATATAGCAATTGGTTAAATTATTTTTTTTAAATGTCTATAACTTTTTAAGTCCTTTCTAAAACTATTTATGATATCACGCATTTTTATTTTTCTTCATCTAACGGTTGTTTGTAATAGCATAAAATAACCGAGATAGATATAGGCATGCATATACAGGGTGGGCCAAAAGAAACCAAGGGGTGTAAGAGTTTAATAACTTTTTCGTTTATTAATTTTTTTTTATTTTATTTATTTTATTAAAACCCGCAGATCATCGGCAACGTCTAAATTTTGCAGTTAAATTTCAAGAGTTGGCCAGAAATGAAATCAATTTTATTAAAAATTTGATTATGAGTGATGAAGCTCATTTTCATTTGAATCGCTTTGTTAATAAGCAGAACTGTAGGTTCTGGGGTTCTCAAAATCCAAGAGCCATTCATCAACGCCAATTGCACCCCATCAGGTGTACAGTATGGTGTGGGATCACATCTGAAAATGTCATTGGGCCTTACTTCTTCGAGAATGAAGATGGAAGTGCTGTAACCGTAAATGGAGAGCGGTATCGGTTTATGATAGAAAATTTTTTACGTCCTGCTCTTGAAAACAGACCTGGTATGTGGTTTCAGCAGGACGGAGCCACTGCCCATACTGCCCGAGACACAATGGCACTTTTAAGTCAAATTTTTGGAGTGCGAATAACTTCCAGAAATTCGGAAATTATTTGGCCAGCGCGATCGCCAGATTTGACAGCACCCGACTATTTTCTTTGGGGTTATTTGAAGGAGCGAGTGTATGTGAACAAGCCAGAAACAATCCTTGAACTCAAGGCAAACATTGTTGCAGAAATTCGAACGCTACAGCCACAAGTTTTGAAAGATGTTATGGAAAATGCTCTAAAAAGAGCCCATCTGTGCGAAGCTGAAAACGGTGGTCATTTAAGAATCATCATTTTTCATACTTCGTGTAAAAAAATTTCCCTTTTGTATATTATAGAATCTGAAAGAAAAAATAAAAAAAACTTAATAAACGAAAAAGTTATTAAATTCTTACACCCCTTGGTTTCTTTTGGCCCACCCTGTATATACCAAAATTCTTTGAATTAATAGCGAATTTGATTCAAGCATGCCCGTCCGTTCGTCAGTCGGATAATTCGAGTAAATATTGAGCTGGCTCAAAGAAATTTTGTATACCCGTTAGCCTAGACCCAAGGTACTTTGGTATTACAAAAATGGAAAATAATATACCGGAAAACGGTTGGGATGAAAAAAAATGCTACTTTGTTTTTTCTGTAATCCAAAACAGCAATACTGATAACAATATAAACTAATCTTGCAGTATTCTTAATATTTAATATTGTTGTGCAAATTAAATAAATAAAATGTTTTGTTTATATTTTTATATGTGGTGTGGAGAATTTCGAATGATCAAATACATTCGAAATCAGTTCAAAAACTTTAACTTTTATGGAGTTTTCATGAAATATCTTTGTCAACAGATTGTTTCAGATAGAACTGATAACATTTTTCCATTAAAATAGAAATAGGTTGTGGAAAGTTTTGATATGCGTAGTGAGAACTCATTGCGATGCTCCCTTAGCTTCTGAAACACGAGAGAAACACGAGAGAAACGGGAGCGAAATAAGGCCTTTGAAAGAAATAGAACTATTTTTGGTATTAAAGTATTAAATACAAAATTTATGAATATTGCAAACTAATATATGTAAATTAAATGTCATATCTACCGAAATGTTTGTAAACTAAATGTTGCCTTATTTTAAGCACAAGATTTTTAATATTATTGAAAGTTTGGTATATGGGATTATTTTAAATATATACGGAAAAATGTATATTATTAACTTTTCTAAAGTGAACTACATCATTTACTTAACAACCTCAATTTGCTAGAGAGTATACCATTTTTAGTATTTCCCCCCTCAAAATCGCTATAATAGTTTTTATATCATTCGTCAAAGAGACAAATTTAATTTTCCAAGGAAACTCAAGATGCCGCTTTGAGCGAGAAAGACGAGAACAAATGCCAACTTGCTTTATTACATCATATTCGAGACATATATTTTTTTTCTCTACGAATTTTGATGGAAATCATATTTTTCTCCGTATTGGAAGCGTGGTTGAGTTTTTTAAATTTTTTCCATGATTTTCCTTATTTTAAGATTCGTTAGCCGGTAGCAGATACATGTACATACATATGTACATAAAAGTAGTTGATTTTCAAAGTGTATTAGAGTTGTCAATAAATGTCAGCATACTTTAACTCTAAGTGCCTGCATTTCAATTGCAATAAATAAACTCAAAGAGGACACTCGGAAATGCCAATGCTGTGAATACCTGCCGCAATGTTTTTTAAACACTAGCATATATGTATGTCTGTATATATGTGTATACTTATATAGGTATCTACATACTTTTGTAATGCTGTAAGAGTCGGTGTGTGAAAATCTATGCACATTTGATCTTACTTCGCGCACCTTCTTCCAAAAAAACTCACGAAAGTATTTTTCCGATACATAAATGTAACATGAATTATTCATAGCTGTCGTGTGAGAAGCCATCTCGGTGAACGTTTTTTTAATTTAATATTAAAATTTTTCTATTAAATGCCATGATTTATTCGTCTGACAAAAAGAATATGCTAAGTCCATATAAGTTGTTTTCTCAAAATGCCGTAGCATATTTTATTTTCAATATCATACTTAAAAGTCTGCACTCGCATTTGAGTATGATAAAACTTCCACTGAAATAAACATTAATGTAAATTTGGTTCTATTTTCTTTATTTGCAGACAAAATGAAAATCTCATGTCAAGAATTGCAGGTATCTTGCAATTTTTGTTCGAATTATTTATGTTTTTTTTCTTTGTATGTGGAACTGTGGTTGGCACTTAAGCGATTCCAGCCAGGTCGAATATTACATTCTTTCATATATCTTAGCAAATACTTATACATACAAACTTGTACCAACAAATGTAGTTACATATAGTAGAAATGTCCATGCAGCTGTAATACAGAGCTTGAAAGCGACAACATAACATTGAAAGCAATTGATGTATAACAGGATTGTGTTGTCATGTAGCAATCCAAATGTTCCTGGATTCAAAACAAAAAAAAAAGAAAAGAAGAATATAATTTTCTTAGTAAAAGCAAATGCGTGACATTAAAATCTGCCGAATAGTTAAGGACAAGTGTAAATAGTGTGAAGGTTATATTCTGCAGCATTGTCTTTAGAATTTAAAATAGTGAAATTATACAATATAACTTAAAAAAATTTATGAAAACGTTAAAAATATAATTTTAGGAAAATTGTGCCTCACAATGCAAATACTCGCGTAAAAAAATTGCAAATCTCATTTATGCGGCATAAAAAAATATTTTCGAATAAAAATGTGAGAAGTAACCCTTGCCACAAAAGTGAGTATTCAGTCATCTTTTGTTTTTGCAATATTGATGATATTTTCAAGTTGTAAAATTTCCATTTCTTTAACAAACATCTATAACAAAAGTCATAAAAATCTAAACTTCAAACTAAATATAAAGCTAAGGCCGCGGCCACTCTGTAAACCACTGAGCGATGGGCGACTGAGCGACGACTTTGAGCGACGTATAGCTTTTTACTGAGCGGCTGTTCTTGAGCGATTAGCAGTTAAAATGCCGTTGTTCAGCGTATATTATTGCTTGAAAATCGATATAATGTTTATAGAATCTTGCTACGTATAAAAAAAAGAAAGTATGGTGTTCATCCTATAAACCAAACAAGATGGTAGTTCGGTGAATTTAATCATTTATATCAAAATCTACGTAAATTTCCAGATAGATTATTTCAATATCTACGCATGTCTATACAATCTTTTGATATACCTATGCTTGAAAAAGTTCGTCCTAAATTAACAAAACACAGGAAAGCAATTCGTGCAGAGCAGAGACTCGTTTTGACATTGAGGTAAGTTAAACATAAATTTCATTTTATTATTTGTTTATTATTTGTTTAAGTTAAACATAATATTATATACTTAACGGTTTGTTCTGATTATTGGCATACGTTGTGCGGTATTTGTTTAAAATTACATTTTGTTTGGACATTAAATTCCACTTATAATTTTAATTTTATCAATTGAACGCAAAACCAATAATGTCAAAAATAAAATTTTTTTAATGTTAACAATCAATTTTTTTTATGAATTAAATAAAAACTCACCAGAACAACCACATATTTCTCCCACTTTTTTCCATATAATGCCAGTGATATTTTTGTTTTTGAAGTCTTTCTGGCTATCCTGCCACAAAACCGGGTGGCTTTGCACCTCAGAAATAAGAATTTCAATGTTTAATTTGTCCTTTCTTTCTGTTCGTCGCTCAGCAGTCAACTGAAAATTAGAAGATGTTATTTGTTTAGCGACGTCGCTCAGTCGCAGAGAAATCGCTCAGTCGCTCAGTCGCTCGTCGCTCAGTGCGTGGCCACTTCAATGGCATTTCATATGTTTTAATTTCGTCGCTCATCGCTCAGCCGCTCGTCGCTCAGTGCGTGGCCAAGCCCTAAGAAAACCTCAACTAATGTTCAGCAAAATTTCAAACTTTTTAAACAGAATTTTTAGAACATTTCTGGTACACAATTTAGGCCATTAAATTTCAATATAGTGAATGTATTAAATGATAGAATTCAATTTAATAAGCTACTTTTTGACCTTCATCCGGTTATTGGGTTAATTTGACTCGAATCTCAATTTGAATTGCTTATAACTCGGTCAAAATTTGATGTAATTGGTGGCCCAGTCGTTTAAACATCAACGCGGTCGACCTGGCCCTGGGCCTAAGTATGCCCTCAGCCTTTGCAATGATACGATGACTTTGATTGGTTTAAAGTGACTTTGGCGAGTATTTTATGCTTATCGGAAGACAAAACAATTGAATATTCAAAAGATCCAATACCGGTTGCTCGTCCAGTTGTTTCTCTAGCTCTGAATTCACAATCAAGTAAATTTTTTACTGTTTATTGATTTTTTTTTAAAGTCAAATTGCATTGGATATGACGAATTTTGAAGGAGTACGTCTGCATAAGGATGAATGAGATAATCTTGATATTGTGGTGTATTTTTGCTAGCTGGCGTTTATCGCTCAAATGGTCAAGGCATCGAAGAAATTCAACACAAGCACCAGTTGCAAAGAAAGCAGGTCACTGTTTTATATGGAAACTTAATAAAAACAGCAATCAGCACAATGTTCGCTGTGCGAAATGTGTGAATTATAATTGGCCTAATCGCATATATCATTTGTGGGGAAATTGCACTGAAAATATCCAATAACAATGGGGTTTTGCATGACTTTATTTTAAATTTTTTTATTTGCCTCGTTTTTTATGTTTTCTGAATAAAGCACTTAAAAAACAGTGAAAAAAGTTTGATATACACTTATTATAATGATTTACCTCTTAACAGGAAGACAGAAGTCGCAAAAATAAATTGGATTTGACCCATATAGAACGGATTCGTTCACGGAAATAAGGTCCGGATGAAAGTTAATAATTTTTCCAAGAAAGTTATTTTTCGCGTAAAATAAAAGTTATTTTATAGAGTTGTATATCTGTTTAAAAAGTTACTGCTACCAATAAATAATAGTGTGTGGATGAATGAAATTAGCCCATTTTTTTTTCTTAAAATAGTAGACTTTTGAAAAATTTCTATTAAAGAGAACATAAATTTCGAAAATCAAAGTTAAGCATGCACAAAATAATATTAGGCAAGTTTCTCAATTGACACTAAAACATGCTAATACTTCTATAGGTAAAATTAAAATATCGACTTTTCGAAAAAAAAAATTTAGTACTGCACGTTCAGTGAGTGCATTTGTGAATCTCTAAAATTACAACTTAACATGCCATTCAAACCAAAATGTAAGCCATATTTTACGTTAAACGATAATTCGGAGCAATAGTCAAGGACAAATTCTGGTAGAAGTTCGGCCAAACATCAAAGCTAAATATATGTTGTACTAAAGTGCCAAAATATTGTTATTGCATTATAATATCAAATAAACAAACTTCAAACATTTATACCAATGGACTATCACGATTTTCTAAAAGGCTACATTAGTGAAAGGAACTTGTTTGTCACATTCCAAAATGTCGACTTTGAAATGCTCACCATGAGTGCTGGTGTTCCTCAAGGTAGTGTGCTTGGTTCTCTACTCTACCTGATCTCTACTTCAGTTGCTCCTATTCCACCCATTGGAGACAGCATGATTGCAATATTCGCAGATGATACAGTTCTGCTTCTTCAAGCAAACATCTTGCCGTAGCTGGGGAAAAATTGCAAACCCTATCCAACGACGTCCAGAGGTGTTTCAATTCTTGGGGAATTCAAAGATTCGCAGACAAGGCATTGCACGTAGTTCACACAAACCGCGAGATTAACCAACAGCAACTAATTAAAATAGATGACCACCAAATTGAAACTGGCAATAAAGCAAGGTACCATGGTATTACAGCAGATGTTAAACTTACATGGAATGAACATATAAAGAAGAAGAGGAATGAAATAAAAATTAAGTTTCGACAACTAGAATGACTTTTGGGGAAAGCAGTCAAACTTATCTTTTAGCGAAAAAATATTAATTAACAAGACTGTCTGTCATAGCTCCTGTCTGGACCTGTGGTATCCAGATATGGGACACTAATCAACAGTTAAACGTAAAATAGCAAATTGGTACATCACAAATGAAACTCTACATCAGGAACTCACAGTAGAATAAATCATATGTGGAAACTTTAATAGATTTTCAATTAAGCATTTAAAGCCATCCATCCATCATGAGTTGCATGCATATTTAAAAAGAACTTCAATTTCCAAATGTTGTCTTGGAGAAAAATAAATATATGTAGTATTAATGCAATGCACATACTCGACATCACACTGATGGCAAATGATAAATGTTGTTGTCAAGGAAACAACGACCACAAATGGGACGGCACTTAAAATTTTCATTAGCTAATAAACTTTGACATGTATCGTAACTTAAAAGATTTAATGATCATTAGTTAAGTATATGTGTAATGTGTGCTTGTATTGGTGATATGTTGTGTTTATTATTTTCGGTTTTTTTTAGAATAAAATGAAGTTAATTAATGGCCATACTACATAGCGTAGCACTTTTCTGATTGTACATTTTCATTCGTATAAAAAGTTTAAAATATTTTAAAATTAATTTGATTGCTATAAAGAAGTAAAAACATGCCAAAAAAATATAAGAATTTTACGGTGAAAATACTTTACCGGATGGCACCGTGAACTTTTAGTTTACTTGGTTTAGTGGGATGCTAAAGACAGACCTCACTCTGAACGGTACGTCGAAGAAAAATTAGCTTAAGTTTGGCAGCTTATGAAGTTAGGCAAGCATGCAAGCTATCAAAGGATTTTATTCGGTGAAGGGTTACTGAAATGTACCAAACGCGAATTATATCGGAAATACATCGTAACGAGCGAAGACGAATGGATTAGTTATGAGAATGTTAAACAAGTAAAAAAGTGGGATATTCGACATTGCTAGCGTAAAATTATTCCAATTTAATATACTATTGTCTTCTGGATCTAAAATAAAATACAATGAAATAAGGAATTATACAATAAATTTCATTTTTAATGACACACAGAGCTAAAAAGTTCACCTATAATTAAAAATATCGCCGTCTAAAGAGCTTGATGGTAAGGGAGTGTGGGAGGGGACAAAGTCGAGGAAATCTTCAATAAGAAATTTTCTTAATATTAGTTTGAATTTCTTCCAAAATTTATTGAAAAAGAACAAGGATGGTAATAAGAAAATAACTTCTTATGTTAAAAACCATATGGTTAAATTTTAAGGGCCGATGTTGAATGTTTGTTCAATTTCAGACTAACTCAATTTGAACATGGAAAGATAAACAATCGAGCAACGTGTTAAAGTTATTCAGGCATATTATGAAAATGGGCGTTCAAATCAAAATGCATATCGTGCATATCATCTTCAGTGATGAGGCACATTTGCACCTCAGTGGATTCGTCAATAAGCAGAATTGCCGCATTTAGGAGAATGATAATCCAAAAGTGATTGTCGAAAAACCAATGCACCCACAAAGAGTGAATGTTTGGTGCGGTTTATGGGCTGGCGGCATCATCGGGCCGTATTTTTTCCAAAATGAGGCCGGTCAGGCTGTTACTGTGAATGGTGTTCGCTATCGTGAGATGGTAACGAACTTTTTATGACCCGAATTGGAACATATAGATGTGGACGATATATGGTTCCAACAGGATGGTGCCACTTGCCACACAATGGCCGTGTTATCCCACGTGGTGGCGATGTCAATTGGCTACCAAGATCATGTGATTTGACACCGTTGGACTACTTTCTTTGGGGTTATTTGAAGGAAAAGGTGTACGTCGATAAGCCAGCAACAATTCAAGAGCTAAAAGATGAGATAATTCGGCACATTAAAGGCATAGAACCTCAATTATGCCTCAGCGTCATCGAAAATTTGGACCATCGGATGGAGGTGTGCCGCCGAGGTCGCGGCGTACATTTGGCCTATATTTGGTTCCAAACATAATTGAACCACACCATATTATCATAATAAAAAGAAATTACAATAATTTCCAAAATAATTTGTGTTTTATTCAAAATCAACATCGGCCATTAAAATTTAACCACCCTTTAAAAGAAATTTGCAAGGAGATCCTCTCATTTTAGTCAGAATCTTATTGAGTTTATTAATAAGAAAACAATTTATTTTCTAAAAGAGCTCTTTTTAATTCAAATTTTACTTTTAACGTCTTGACATACCTACGTTCTTTGTGAATAATTTACTTTATATTGATTTTAGTTTAATATTATGAATATTGTTCTTTGGAGTTTTGTATTTTGAAAATGAAAACTTTTGATTTACTTATGTATTTATTGTTCCAGAAGTTTTCAATGAATAGAGATTCAAAATTTTCAAAAGTAACATATGATTTCAAAAATAAAATATGATTTATGAACAAATGTTTTCAAAAATTAATATTTTTAACTATCTAAACTTGTATTAATATTCAAGGAATGGCACGCACCATATTACCTATACTTATAATTTGGCGGCAGAAGTTATTATGAATATTTATATTAATTGTTCTTTTATCTTATAAACAAATATGTAAAACCTTTTGTAATAATATATAAGTACTTAAAGTTATTATAATTGTCTATAATTTACTTAAAAATATAAGTTGCACATACCTTAAAATTGGTAAGATTTTCGGCTTATTAAAATTAAGAGGAGCTTCTAATGAAAACCAAGATTCCCTTTTTAATGTTATTGAAAAGTTTCATCTCTATTTTTCAGGGGACCTTCTTAATTATATTGAAAAGTTTTCGTCATAGTTTTACCGATTATCCTCTTGATTTTATTGAAAAGGGCTTCTTATTGGGAAAAATCATACAGATGTCTGCTAAATTTTGTTCTGATTTATAGGGCATTTTAGGTGGTTTTTTCGCTCTGTGTATTAATCGGTAGAACAACAAATATACCGTAGGAATATTTTCTACTTCTGAATGTAGTCCTAGATGCTTCAAATGCTATCCAAGAAATGTTTACCATCTTAAAGCCTCCAACCAAAACTTATTAGTGATTATTTATATTTATTTTAAGGAAAGTGCAAATGTTATGGAAATACATATAATTTTTTTGGAAAAATCTATCTATACTATAATAAAAATGTAGAAAAAGTTACTAATAATAACATAATATATTTCGAGTATGTTTAGAATTTTTATCTGTCTGCATGCCGGTTTGAACGCCGTGATCTCCCAAAGTACTCAACGGATTTTCATGAGACTTTAACTGATGACCAGTAACCTCAAGAATATTATAACAATGTAATATAAATGGTTTGGACCCATTTTCTTTTTAATATTTTTTTTCAAATTTATAAACGTTGATTACTTTTTTGGCTTTTGATTGATTGATACGTTTTTTATTTATTTTATACTTTAAATTAAAATTAATGTCAGTTGTGTGAGTAAGAACGGTGAATTCGTTTATATCATTTATGTAGGATGGAGGATAATGCTGAGGAGGCTTTTGATAAACAAAACAAAAAATTAAAGCGTAGCGGCGTACGTGGGGTATAGATAGTGTGAAAATATATTTAAAAAGAAAACTTAAATGTAATATTTAAATGTTTAAAAATTTGAAATTTTTCCTGAAATGTTATATTGTTTGCGGGTTTAATAGTTTTAGTGATAAAAATTCTTTAAATAGGCACTTTTTTTGTATGAAAAATTTATGTCGGTGTTCTCTTATCTCAAGTCACAAAATTTGAGACTTTCAATTAGAGACATTTTTTGTGACTTGGAACAATTTCGGTACTCAGCAAAAGTCGCAAGAAATTTCGCCAAAGACTGTACCGAAGATCAGTCGATTCAATCAGGTGATGATATGTTCAGCTAGAGATATACAATGAATGTTTATTAATCGATGGCACGTAATAAATGATTTATGGTGGTTATAAAGTTAACATTGAAATTAGCTGATAAAAATTCTTACTACTGAATTTAATGTGAACTAATTATTTAAAAGATGTTTACAAATTTAAGCTATCAACTATCGATAAATACAGCTGCTCATCTATATGAACAAAAGGGCAGAAGCAAAATATAACGAACGACCAAGCAACAGTTGGAGTGCTATTTCATATTCGCGTTTCTGCAAAATTTTCCTCAATTTCATTGTTTTGTGATCTGATACTGTCTATAGTTTCGAAATAAATCTCTCGCCCGAAAAGTCTCAATTAGTGGCTAGAGACTACTAACAGAATAGCGGCATTAATCCACCATTTCCCTTTCTTATGGAACTGCTTTAAATAACCAGAAAATGGCTTTAATTTCACGGCCTTTTCTTTATTTATGTACCACTGTGAGACTTGCTAATCATGCACTTTTGCGTCACGAACGCACGAGTTCTCATTATTACGGCATGCCCTGTGACGCCAAATAGCGAGAATCGAAAGTTTTCCACAATACTGTGCGCAAATATAAACCAACGTTAAGCTATATAAATTGAATTATCTACCATTTTGAAGCAATGTTGAAGTTATTTTTTCCAATTTGCCCTTATTGTTGTTATTTACATTGCCAGCGGCATGCTGCGGCAAATGCAAAATATGTGAATATTTTTTTTTAATTCTTTATGCTGTAAAGTTAGACCGGTTGGCGCTTTGATACTTGGCCTTTGGCAAGCATTTGAGATAGAATTTTACCGCTGTTTAGGGTAAATTTGTGTGTTTATGGATGTGTGTGTGTGTGCGTTTGTGTGTGTGTACGCATGGTAGTGCAATTGTAGGCCAAGCGGGCTTCGTTTTTTCGTGTGGTCAAATTGCGCATACGCCATGGTGAGCTAAAATGAATATTTTGTGCATTTATGAGTAAAGTAAAAATATTGCATATACATTTACGCGAGTATATACTGGCATGCATTATCATGCAGTTAGTGAAAATTTGCAATAAAGAAAATTAAATGCATTTATCTCAATTTATATTTTGTCTACCTAAGTGACCATTGTTCATGGGAGTGTAGTTGTGAAGAGTATTCAAGATGAATGAGAATGAAAACGTATGAAGATTACATGTGGCACCAAACCAAGTAAGCTTTTTTAGATTAAAATTATTATTTATTGCAGATTAAAATATTTACATAATATAAATGTTAAATTTATCAAACTATCTATTATAAATTGTTGACTAGCCGTCTTACTGTTTTATTTACTTCAGGTATAGTGAAAAATGATAAGCACATTTCTGACATTGTTATTATTTTAATATAACTCTTACTTTTTGTTGCATTGCTGGTACATATAATATAACTGTAGCGCTTGGCTATAATCTCAGAAGATGGGAAATTCAAGGTAACTTGTTATGATGAAATTCAAGTAGTAAAGTGGATATGAAACTTGGTTTCAATTACGCCCGTTGCGATTTTTCCAAGCTTGATGGTATTTTACTAAGTATTAACTGGGAGATATTGCTGAATAGTTTCGATATTGAGGAATGCTACTCTGTTTTTAGATCCCAGGTACGTGGAGTTTCCCACAAATAAAAAACCGACCTTATAGAAAGTATATTCTTAGAACCGAGAAGAATATACTTTTGGTATACTTTTGAGCTTAAAAAGCTTAAAAATCTGCGAAATAAATTTAAAAAAAAAAATTTATAAAATCGGAGAACCAAATTTTCTTAATTAAATATCAGCACTATATTAAATAATTTAATTGCTTAAACAAATTTCTCTATAGAAAGTATATTCTTAGAACCGAGGAGAATATTAAGTCCAGCCCTAAGACCTTTTGGCACTTCATTCAATCTAAAAAGTCTTGTGCTGGAGTGCCTTCTGAAGGTTATTTAAATGAAAAATCTCCGAGTACATCTGCTGATGAGGCCAATTTGTTTGCTGACCCCTTCAGATCGCCAGGCAAATCACTTCGTCAGTAGAGCTAAGAGATGTGATGCTTTCATCTGAGGACATCAAAAATGGGATGGGCTAAAAGGTATCTTCGAAGACGGATTTCGATGGACTTTCGGCGATTGTTCTCAAAAGTTGCCTTTTAATTGCTACCCCACTAAAACTACTTTTTAACAAATCATTATCTGTCAAGGGTTTTATCCACGACTGGAAATTGGCTAATATTACACCAATTTTTAAAAGTGGTAGGAAGAGTGATACCTTCAATTATAAGCCGATTTCGAAGTTCTCGACTATATCGAAACTTTTTGAATATATAATCAAAAAAAGATTTATTTTGCTACTAAAGATTTTATTATTTCAATCCAACATGGGTTTGTTGCTGCCATAATAAACGATGTGTAGTTTCGATTAAGGGCACATTGTCGGAGCCCTTCACTGCAACCTCAGGTGTACCTTAAGACCTATACTTTTTATTTTTATTTATTAATGGCATTAGCAGCTGTTTTTTCTTTCAACCTAGCCCTTGTTACCCGATGACATGAAAATATTACCTGCGACAAGAAGCGCAGACAATGTTCTTAGATTTCAATCGAATATTAATGCGCTCCTTTGTTGGTGCCCTAGTTCCGGTATCTCTTTAAATATCAATAAATGCTTTCAAGTCATTTTGGTCAAAATTCAAAACGTTTTTCAGTCATCTTATCGTATAGAAAATAGTCTACTTCAATCTGTTACTAAGATAAAATTTTAATATATCTAATTCCTACTCTATCTTAGGTTTTGTGAGGCGGAACAGCTTTAATTTTTCAGATCCTTATACTCTAAAATTACTATTTATTGCTTTCGTTCATTCTACCAATTTGATGTTGATAGAATTGAACGAGTGCGAAAGGTGTCTTTTAAATTTGCTCTCAGGTCGTTGAAATTTTCCAATCCTTCCCTTCGCACAAGTCGCGTTTGCTTCCAATCAATTTTAAGTCTGAAGAGAATAAAAAGTCGATCATCTCTCGACCTTTTGTACATTCTTTAATTAAGAGAGAAATTTATTTTTGTTCATCACAAGGGCAAAGCATTAATTTTTGTTTCCAGGAAAGACACTATGTAATTCCTATCTTTTTATTCGAATGTGTCTAACACGTAATGCTCCTATTCCTCGAGCACTTCGTGAATATAATGAGACTTCGAATTCTGTTACGCTAGACTTGTCGACTTACTGGGCACCTTCTACTTGACTGGGCCCACACGGTGTCACCCTACCTGGTATTCGGTTTTAAATGGTGAAATTGATTGTAATGACGTCGCTTTTGGTTACTTTTAATGAACATTATGCTGATTTTGCATAATTTCGAAGGATAATTGGGAGCACTTTTGTAATAAATATGCTTTTGATTGATCTTATATTACGAAAGTTAACTGGCAATGTAATACATGGGTTAGATATCATGATTGCCGTCTCCTCATTGGATCCAGCCATTGTTTCACAAAACGTTGGACTAATGCAACACTTTCCTTTACATATCGCCATATAACTTAGTTTGAGACATGCGTAATGTTTGTCTGTGATATTTGGCAAAAAATAAGAGTTGCTCTTTTCTCCTCGAATATTTCAATAAACAATCAAGTGATTCCAATGCTATGAGCGAGGTAATGTGCAGTGTGCATATTATTTTGATACTTATTTCGTAGAAGGCTTCGGCTTCGGCAATGTTCGGCCAATATATGTTGGTTCGTTTTCAGTCCGGCCTCGGGTTCGGCCAATAAATGTTGGTTCGTTTTCAGTTCGGCCTGGGCTTCGGCCAAGAAAACCCCAATTTTGGGCGAACATTTGTCAATTTTTATTATTTTCAAAAAATTGTTTTCAAATATCTGTTTGCTCCTTCATAGAATGTACATAGTTATTTTGAGAAAATTTGAGAAAAGTTGCAGATCATCAAGACACATTTTTTTAAAATCATTTTATTTGGGAATCGGCGGCAAAATTATTCTGAACTATTTCCAAAAAAATCTCAAACTATACGCACGTTTTGATTATGAGCCGAATCGGACCACAAATTAAATTTTTTAGATTGCCACATTCATATCGGATTCAATAAACTGGCCAATCATACCTGTGATATTTGCAAAATTTCTACGCAATGAGATGGATGCTTTGGTACTTTAGTTCATGTGAAAAAAGATAATATTATATTAGGTGCGCACCACTAGTAATTGGGCGAAAAGCGTCAGTGAATCTCCAACTGCGAGCATAAGATACATAAATAGTTAAATTACAGTGTAAAGAGTTTCGTGGAACTGCATAATGTAATGAACTAGAAAACAGTGTCCACCCCATCAAAGGACACAATTGTCTAAAGGTATTTTTAAAGGTATTTTCATGTGAAGAAGAGAGAATAATATAGTAAGTACGTACCACTAGTAATTCGTGGAACCGTATTACGCCAACCATGAGAAAGCAGGTAGGTGTAACCGCTAGACATCAAGCATTTCATATTGTTGTATTACAATTGGCTAAGGGAATTTTCAAGTGAAGAAAAGAGAATAACATAATAACATATTAGCTAAGTTTAACGAGTAATTCGACGAAAAGCGTCAGTAGGATAAAAAGTAAAATTGCAGCTTGTATAAAATGTTCAAACGCTTAATATTGTTGCAATGCTATTTAATGCTCTTAGATTAATATTGTGTTCTGGTGGTAAAAGCAAAACGGGAACATAATGCCCATTATCAGTAAAGATATTTATGAACATGGTGTGTTATATTTAGAAATTTTTATATAATTTAAATAATACCCTAAATCAAATTTCTTTTAATGGAATATATTTTAATTTTTCATGGAACTTTACAAATTTGTATGGACGCTTTTTAGTAGTTGTCTATAAAATGAAATGTTTTTGTCTTCCATTGAAACTTATAGATGATTCCTTAGTAACATAAATATCTAGATAGGTGTATCCAATAGAACGTCTCCTTGAAGTACAATTTGCGATTGACGAAAGCCTAATTAGAATTATAAAATGTATAATATAAATTTCGTGACAAAAAATATTTAAATTTTTTAACGGCATTGGACACAGATAGAAAAAATTTTTTATTGGTGGTGAATTAAAAAGGAAAGAGTGCACCAGTCTACTTGATTTGACGTTTGCTAATGATGTACATACTTAAATGGCCACTGGGTGTAGCTGATTTGAAGATTTCAATGCTGATTCCAGCTGGTCGTATAAGTTAAACTTTCGTGCTAGCAACATCGAGAATACCGAAACTGTTGGAACTTTTACCTGTAGACAAATTGATAAATTTGTGGATCCGGTATAACTTAGCACGTGCTCTAAACAGAAGCCTCTCTAAACGACTTTACTCTGACAATACAGGCGACAATTGGGCCGCTCAAAAAATATAATTAATGAATTTTCTTGCTCACAAAGATTAAGAAAAAATTGTTTGGTTAACGCCTGCCGTCACTTCACCTCATATTTTTTTCAGAGAAACACTCGTCTATTAGCTACCGCGTGGAAAGAATAAGTTTAGGTGTTAAACTTAGAGCGAAAATACCACCTAAAATGCCTTATAAATTAGAACAAAATTTATGGGATTTCTCTATGATTATTTCCCAATAAGAAGCCCCTCTATTAACCACTAGATATGCCTTTTCAATAAAATCAAGAAAATAATCTGTAAACCTAAGATACAATTTTTTCAATGTAATCAGAAGTTGACCCATAGAATTAAGATGAAAACATCTTCAATATAATTAAGAAGGGAGACTTGGTTTCCATTAAAATCTTCTATTAATTTCCATTAACCGAAGATCTTATCAAATTTGAAATTATTGACACTTAAATCTATTTAAATAAATAAGTATCACATTGTTTTTTTAAACTGCTTATTATTTAATTATATAAGCTTTACTTTTAATTATGATAAGTTTAAATATCTATATTCTAATATTACAGGTTTTACATATTTTATTATAATATAAGAACAATTAAAATAAGTACGTACAATAAAACAATTAGTGTGGCCAAATTATTGGTAGTATAGCCCGTGGCATTTCTTTAAATTTAATACATGTTCAGAACTTTATTAGTTCTTGTACAGGCAATATTAATGCACAAGAAAGACATTGAGAGAAAAAGAGAGCGTCACTATCGAGTAAATATATATATTTTTTTAAAACTCTATTCATTGAAAACTGCTGGAATAATAAATAAGCAAACCAAAAATTTTCATTTTGAAAATACAAAAAAATTAAAGAACAATATTCATAATATTAAACTAAAAAACGATATAAAGTAAATTAATTATAAAAAGTGCATATGAATGCTAAGACGTTAAAAGCTAAATTTGAATTAAAAAGGGCTCTTTAAAAAATGAAAAGTTTTCCTTATTAATATATTCAATAAGATTCTAATAAAATGAGAGAACCTCATTATTAATTTTCTTTATAAGATTTTGAACATAAAAACGAGGAGATTTCTTCTTACAATTGCATAGTTATGAACAAAATTCCATGCTAATTAATGAACAAGATGTTATCACCATATTTCCAGCCATTTTATTTTTCAATAAATTTGAGAGAAAAATTATACTAATATTTAGAAAATTTCCCAGGGAATTTTTTTTAGACTTTGTCCTCTATAGTTCTCCTTGGGCATCAGGCTTTTTTAGACATCGATCTCTTTAATTATAGGTGCAGTTATTAGCTCTGTGTACTAAATGGTTTTAAAAAATCGCAAAAACAATGATAAGGAAGATGGAATAGAATTTTTGAATAAGTATAAAAGACGGAGGCGATAGCTTTAAGGTTGTTGGCGTGTAAAAATACTCATCTAAAAAGAACCGAGGTAAACAACTCCGCAATGTGGCAATTGAAGACTGTAGACGGGTAATTATTTACAATACAGATTTGTGAATAACGTTGATTTCATTATTGTAATTTTTTGATATGTTATTTTTTTGATGAATTAACCTTTCATATTTAGGCTGACACAACTTTATCAATCCGGTGTCGCTATGGGTAGCAATTCAATTCAGACTGTACGGTAAAGTTAGTCCGCATACATCCAGGTACATAGCGGTAGAGACGATGAGACCGGACTAGTATATACGATACTACTACTGCTCAAACCACAGCTTAAAGAATGGTTCCCATGTAATGTAGAATGCATGTTTTGGCCGATTCTACGTCATTTAATAAAGCTAGAAGTATTACTAAATTCCTGGGTGCAAAATTCACCCGAAATAAACTCCATGGAGAACAGGACCGAGCATATCAAATGGGTGATCGCGAAGCAAGCGAAGAAGTTGCATGACATTTCTTTTCCTGTGGCAATATATGTTGTCTTATTTCACCACACCAGAAACAAATTGGATAAATCGGAATCTAATATTTACCAGCAAAAGTCAAATTAGTTCTGGTATGGTGAGAAAAGACAAGATTTTCTGTTAGGGGAACGGTGGGAGTGATGCAACTTCTTTGTAATCTATATTAGACGCAAAATATATGGAACACCTGTCTTACAAATTGCAGCTAAAAATGGGAAGTAGGACAAGCCTTCAGTATCTTGCTAAGTAAAACTTACTTACTTACGTGCGTTTTTTACGCCGACTCCGCATGGCGAATGTTTTTTTGTGAGGAGTTTTTTTATGGCACAAATACACTCGGAGATTTGCCATTACCTGACGAGGGGCGACCGATATTAGAAAAAAAACTTTTCTCTAATCTTTGATGTTACTTATCCTGATAATGATTTGAACCCAGGACACACCGGTGTTGAGATAAAAGTCCAGACTATATAAGTTTCAAATGAGCAGCATTTACAGTGTGAATTCCAGATTACATAGATTTAGTAAAATAGGGGTATTCTCGATCCGTTGCATATTGTCTTGGATGGTGCATATGTAGTATAAATAGCCCTTTGTTGTTGTTTCATGTGTTCAAATAGTATGCAATATTTTCTTGCTCATTCTACTATAAGCCCGATGTGTTTGATTGCATAATATGGTGGCAAGCTTTTTGCAACCCTGTGTTAGCTGTTATTTCATTTGTAACGAAGCAAAAAGTTGGAGTGTCAATAAGATTTGACACATGCATGATACGAACGATCAAAATGATTTCTCGATTTTTTGCATACCTTGGTATTACAAATATGCTATTTATGCTCATGCAACAGATCGATAATACCCCTAATATATGTAAATAAATATCAACAGTTTTGTCTGATTTAAGCTAGCCATAGCAATGTTTTTTCAATCCGGATTATCAATTGATTTCTAAGCCAGGACGCGCGGTTGTCCATCTAAACGATTATATTGATTTAATTTGTATACAAGCGCCATCAAAATACTTCAAAATTCAATCTACTTCATTCACGACTCACTTCAAACATTTTACTTTTTTCATCTCACTTAAATATTCTGATCTGACAGCATCGCTGCAGGCTCTTGAATGATATGAGCACATACATACATAAGTGAGTGTATGCGTATGGGAGTGTGTGTGTTTGTGTAAGTTTGTATATGCATGTGTGTTTGTAGAAGAGGGCAGAGTTTTACGCAAATCCAATTATTTTGAAACTTGTAAACTCTCTCGTAATATGTAAAAAGAATGAACAACATTGCGGCGCCAATCCCCACACGTGCAACGCCTTTAATTGCCTTTTTCGAATGCTTTTAGAAAAATTGAACTTTATAGGAATATTAATGGAAAGGGGATTTTTGAATGCATTGACCTATGTAGACGGCTGAACACTTTGAGCATTATAACTGGTGAAATCTCTGTAGGAAATATTAATTGTTTTGAAATTGTGCTTTACTGGCACATTTTGTTTGTACTCAAAAAAGTGGCATATTAAGCTAAAACTATTTCTTTTTTAAGTTACTAAAATTTAAAATCTCAAATCCAAAGTAACATAACTTATTTATAAAAATTTTTTAATTCTTTGCCCTTTGATTTAGGTGTTTTCATTTACGAGATAGGACTTTCATTGATGCAGTTAAAATTTAAATTGCATCATAGAGTTTCTTGTTCACACATACAATTAAAAAAATTAATAGTTGATAGCTGAAATTGTGTTGATTTTGTTTGGGAAAAATTTATTTTATAAAATATATTTTTATTAAGAATTATAGCCTTATTTAAAATTGATAGTTACAAATGGCTGCAAAAAGTTAAAAAGAAAAGTCAGCAACCTGGTAAGAAGTATATCGATTGCAAGAATGATATAATATAAGATTGCGCCTTCCGCGGATCGATATTCTTGTCGACCAATTCGCTGACGAAATAAAACCAACTTACTTTTATTTTACACAAACCATGCGAACTAAACTTTTCGAATAATGCTAACTAAATTTTCGGACTTTCTGTCGTTCGCCCGCTGCTTCTGCACTTCTTCCTCTTCTTTTTTAGAATCTTTTGTTTGCTATCTCATTCTGTAGCTATTTTTACGTCACTATCGGTTGCTCTCAGTACGGAAGACGCAATATTGTTTTCTATCATTATCGGATCAATTGTGATGTATTCTTCATAATTGATTATTTGCAGGATGAATCGAACTTTGAGGTTTGCTTAGAATATTACCCTAATTTTCAGACTAATTTATTTTTCTATCTTTGCAACTGTACAATGTTTCTACAAATGCTTTTTAGAGAAAATGCAGTAGGATGAGACCTTGTGCGGGGAAGCTACGATATTTGAAGACGCAGTACTGCAATACGAATGACGATTCTACAAGGATGTGCTTTTGTACTCTTGGTAAGATGTTTAGCTCAATAATTTTTCTGAAACTTTAACTTCTTTTCTTGTGACAACTGAAGACTCTCTGTCAAATAAAAATCTATAAAATATAACCGAAGACATCGGCCTATGGAGTTGTGAGTGTTTTAAGAACTCAAGTTCAAGATTTTAAACTGAAAATTAGCTCATTTCATTATTCGCGTGGAATACTAGCTCATTTCAGATTCTCGCGACAAAAACTACCACATTTCAGAACTTTTCAGGAGAACTACAAAAAAAACGAATTGTGCTACTCTTCAATGCGATAATCTGAGTTGTGTTAGCCTTTTACGATGATCTGAGACGCATTACTCTTCATTGTGAGCGACGAAATATAAGTACATGAAAAGCCGATAGTGAGAAAAAATTGAACCATATTTATTCGGAGAATAATTTTAGTTTTAAAAAATTTTGTTTTCGTCCACTATGCAGCCCACACCGCGAGACAAAACAAATAAGAGTAACAATAGTCGAACTACATGCGGTATACCTGACTGGCGGCGGATATTAAATGTCACAAATGATCATTATTAACTGTTAGACATAGAAATTAGCTCAGTGAATGACACAAGTTCGGTGAGGATTGCTACATGAGGTGATCTCAATTGTGACGAATTTTGATGTCTTTGGGCTAAGATTTTTAAATGATACAAGATTGTGCCTTCCGCGCTGATGGCATTTGATAGTGGCGAAATGCTAGCTATAGAATGAGAGAGATTTTTGCTCGATAGGAGGATATTGCCAAACCGAAAGAGAGAGAAAGAGAGAAAAAGAGAGAACTTGCCTGATCTAGGAAACAAATAAGAAACCAGTGCGGAAATTCATTCCGAAAATATCATCGTGTACCGTGTTGGAGGAAATAATAAATAAACACAAAATAAATTGATGTACAATTGGAACGATTTTCTTCGAACGAAAATGACACTGAAGATGGCACAACGCCGGAAAAAACTGTACATCAGCTTTTCACGCTG
Organism: Anomoia purmunda; assembly: GCA_951828415.1. Taxonomy (NCBI): domain Eukaryota; kingdom Metazoa; phylum Arthropoda; class Insecta; order Diptera; family Tephritidae; genus Anomoia; species Anomoia purmunda. The sequence continues at coordinate 23,188,148 of OX639996.1, read as the reverse complement.
TTGGAAAAACAAAACAAAAATAAATTGTTTATGGCCAAATTTTAAATTATTTATCAGAGAGATTTTCGAAAAACCTTAACGCGGTTACACTCACACAAGGGTAATTTGAATATTTTTATGAGAAATGAAGAAGCAAATTTTTGACATATATGCTCCGAAATCTTTCCAAACAAAAACTATACGCGTTTGATCAGATTTCACAGAAGATAAAATAACAAATCGTTTCCTTCAGAAGTGGGATAACAGCGCTGTTAATTAATAATGTAAATGTGGCCCCCAATGAAAGAGAAAGTAATTAAATTAATTTCCTAAATATTTTTTGATATTGTATTTTCTGTAGAGTACTATATACGATCATTATATGCAGATTTAGTAGATTTTTTCTGGTGAATAATTTACTATAACATTGTAACCCTTTATTTTCGGTAGGCGTTCACGTTCTTTGTATCTATCTGGAAGCTCTATTAGTGAAATTTTTCTGGAAGGATTTTGCTAGAACATTTAAACTCTCTAGCGACCACTCAAATTCATTTTGTTCACACTATCAAAAAAAGCGGCAAAATGACCCTTTCGTGAGATAGCTATTCTATAAAATTATTTCTCATGAAAATCTATTGTTTACACGCAAACTAAATGTTTCAATTGTAGTATGACCCTACAAAAAAATGTTGTCCCAGAACTCAAAAAGATTTAGATGTTTTGCTATAAGCATCCAGATTGTTAGCCCGATATGGAGTTAATTCACCCCCAGACAATAGCCCTGATAGTCTTGCAGTTGGTCATTAACTGATCCTTAGGAATATACGAAATTAATAATCAAATGATTTCCCTACAAGGATTGCTGATAGTTTGTTTCTGTGTATGTTTGATAAGAATGATGGACTTTTGGCAACCAAAGTGTCTACAGTGCCATTGTTGTTTTGCGCCAACAACAACATTTACCTTTGCGATTTTTCTGTTCTCTGTCACTTGATCTGTTTTTGTTTTTGCTTTTTTTTTTATTGGCAGTAGTCGCCAGTGGTGGGGAAATAAGCGTTGCGGCTAAGCTGGCATCGGTGATTGCTATATAGATTTATATGTATGCATGGGTGTGCATATTTAATATTTCATATATTTACACTATATATATGTACATATGTATGGTATATAGAAATTTGTGTACATATTTTCATACACATCTACGTATTTCAAATTTCATACACTTTTGGCAAACACTGCGATTTTTACATTTTACATTTATCAGCAGTTTGTATATGAGTGAATTTACAATGCTTTATTACTTTGCATACAGATGCAGTCTGAAAAAACGGTTTCAGCCTTTCAGGTTTTCAATTTTTGGCAGTTTGATAATTTGCAAACCTTTGTGTTTTTTTATACACCTAGTATGGAAAAAAAGTATGGAGGCATTTCTAACTATTTCCTGTTTCAAACCTATACTGACCTAAGTTTCATCATAATTTAGCTTTATTGTATTTTTGTCAAATTTATTTACCAGATAGATGTACAAATCAAAGCGTAAACGGTGTGCAATCGACGACGCAAACTGTATTGACTACCTATTCCTAAAAATATATTTACATATATACATTATGGTGTGCCAAAAATGTATGGTGGAAAAGTCAAGTCAGAATTTTAACGAAGAACACAATACCTCTATTATTTTGTTTGTTTTTAAATCAAAATTTATTTTGAGGTCACTTAAAGCGCTCACAGTTTACCATATATTTTATATGTGGAAACCCCCAATTTTTCGTGTAATACCGAATTGTTTATTTAAGCATTGTTTAATTAAACTGTCCTCATGAACCTCCAAAAAATGCAAACATAAAAATTGCTAATTTAAACTGGTAACTTTCTCCAAATTATTTGAGAAAATATTTTTGCGACGACTGCTACCAGTTTTAGAGAAAAATCTCATCATTCCGCAACACCAATTCGGATTTCGTCACAAACCCGGTACACCTGAACAATGCCATGGTATTGTTCGTTTTATAAGCAATACGCTGGAATGTAAAGAATATTGTTCAGCAGTATTTTTAGATATTCCGCAAGCTTTCAATCAAGTCTGGCACACTGGGTTGATCTATAAACTTAAAAAAACTGCTCCCTGCTCCTTTTTTCCTCGTTCTGAAAGGCTATATTTTAGCTAGATACTTTTACGTAAGAGTTAAAGATGAATGCTCGAAAATATATCCCATCAGTGCTGGAATTCCATAGGGAAGCGGATGACACTGTAATGCATGCGTCAAGCAATTGTAAGATTGAAGCGTCGAAAATTATACAGAATCAGGTGAGAATTACAGAGGAATGGTTTAAAAAATGGAATATGGCAATTAATACAGATAAATCTATATATATCACGTTTACTATGATAAAAGACTCCTCCCCAAATATTATTATGAACAATGCAGAGATTCCAAACTCCGATACAGTTAAGTATTTGGGTCTCCATCTCGATAGGAGATTAACGTGGAAAAACCACGTTAAAGCAAAACGAAAAGAGCTTAAAGTAAAGACTACTAAAATGTACTGGCTTCTTGGACCCAAATCTGAATTAAGCTTTGAAAACAAAATTTTATTGTATAAAGTCGTACTAAAGCCTGTTTGGACGTATAGAATCTAGCTTTGGGGCACTTGCAGCAACTCAAGCGTCGAAATCTTACAGCGGTATCAGAATAAAACTCTTAGGATGATTCTAAATGCCCCTTGGTTCGTTTCCAATTACACAATTAAAATGGATTTAAATATACCAAGTGTTAGGGACGAAATTAAGAAAATTAGTTCTAGATATTTTGAAAGGCTGAACAATCATTTACCTATTAGCTTTAGCTATTGCGTTATTGGACGAAACACATGAAACGTTTCGACTGAAAGGGTTTCATGTTCTAGATCTCCCGTACAGGAAATAAATAGTCACCAAGTTTCTGTGTTATCTATATCCCAAGCTAAGTATACAATTAACTATTACTTTTACGCTCACTGGGGCCCAAAAGTACTAAGTTATGTATATTTAGAACATTTGCTTATTGTCCTGAGTAGAGACAGATTGTAAATAAAAGAATTTGGGGGGAAAAAAATTTAAAATAAGGTAAAATACACAGTTGGCTATTATTCTTTGAAACCTTCTGAAGAGAAACTGGTTGCCGGTTGATATTGATATTGATTTTCAGTAGTTCTATGCTATTAGTCGGACATTTTGTTGTTATTTTCCATATAAAATATCAGAGATCGCAAATAACCGTTATGAGTGAAAATTTGGTTTAAAAAATTGAACATGAAGGAGTGGTCGGAAATATATGATATATATACAATATAATATGAAAATTATATATAACATATATATGTATATGCAAATGATCGACCTTTATAGATCAATTTGTTTATTATTATTTGTTTCGTAATTGTTATATTTTTCATCAAATGAGTGTTAAACAAAACTTACTAAATATCAATTATTTTTGAACGATAATTAAAACATACATGGCGAGTTTTATTTTGCAACAGAAAAGTAAAACTTACCGCTTAAGTTTACGAGCGAAAATAGAGCTTACGAAATTACTCGTAAATTTGATGAAAAGAAATACAAATCAAAACATTAATAATAATTATTAAATTATAATTTTTTGGTATTGCCTATAAAAGTTACGATCCCTTTTAAATATTAAAAGCATAGACCACTTGGAGTTCTTAGAGTGAATTGCAAATATTTTTTTCATTTAATGGAGGTATTTTTTTCGATATCCTACAACCCTTCAAACTCAAGTTCTTACTTTTTTTAGGACCACTCTAATATACAGACATACAAAGCTAGGTAGTGCGTGAGTTCTGCGCAAATTGGCAACCGTGTGCGTGTTTGTATATCCTCCTCAATACAAGTAAACTTTAGACAAATAGGAATTTCTGAATTATTGTTTTGCGGCTTACCTCGCATAACTGTAAACGCAAAACTCTGAAATATTACAATTTGTATTTTTGTTGCCGCTGTTTCTGCTTTCTGTTGATTTATTTCATTGCTGTTCACATTCCATTAATAGTTGAAGGTTCTAAACGCAGAATAGTTTTGAATTTTATGCGGCTGTGTTTGTATACATGCACACACAAACACCAATACATACACACCTAATAAATGTTTGCAATTAACGATGTCGAGCGCGCGCCAAGGTGACTCCTTGAACGTGACCCATAGTTCAACTTTGATATATTTTTATTAATTTCTAGCAAACGTATTTATGCACGTACGTAAATTTGTTTACTGTGCAAGCCAACATTTCCCCCCCTAAAAGCAAGTACTTTGGCCGCCCCATTTTGTTAAGTATGCCCCTTTGCCATTCACCTAAGCTTGCAGAATTTCTAAGAGCGCGTAGTAAGTAAGTAATTTTTGAAAATGAAAAACTTTTTCCAGTGTCAAAATGTTCTGCGCGCGCTGAGTGAAAAGCATAAGTATTTCGAGACGAGGTCATCAGGCTAAAAATTACTGTTGCTTTTTAAAGCACTCGAAATGGCGGGGAGGATGGAAGCGGGCCTGCTGCTTCTTTCGCCATGTGGCTCCAAGTGCCACGCGCATGTCTAGACACAGCGGGAAACTAGATTGGCGCAACTTTTAGTCGCTAATGGGGTACCGTGTAAAAAGTTGGAAAAGTAATGAGAGTACTTCATACCACTGGCAGCTTTCCATTAGGAACCTATAAAAAATGCACCGAGAGGTTAGATAATACTAGATATAACTATTTTTTTCCACAAAAAAAAAAATGCGAGTAATGCATTAAAAATATATAAAATCTAATATACATACATAAATTTTCTATGCATACTTTTAGTTTGGAAGCTTTGAAAATCAATGTAATTAAAAGCTTTTAGCGATATGTGGTGAAGAGCAGGATAATTGTCCTTTATATAATAATACAAGTCGTCGTCCTGTGACTAAAATTCAACCCTTAAAACGGCCAACATCCTTTCCAAACAACATTTTTTATCTTCGACATACTTACTGTAGTAATTGAAATTACACTTAATATGAATTATGTAGATATGCATGGTTTGTAGGTAAATTGTTGGGTTTTCATTTTGTCAGAATTCTTGTTATGAGTTAAACATTTACTTTTGTTTTATTCTATGTTATTTTATTATACTTTGAAAATTTGTCGCTCAAATTTGATTTACGCTGCAAACCCCTGGTGATCTCATAAACCCAAAACGTCGAAGTGGCCCCACCATAAAATGTCGTTGAACAACACCACCAGCTCCGTCAGAATCGGGAAGGACCTCTCCGAGCCATTTGAAACCGAACGAAGTTTCAGACAGGGTGACTCTCTTTCGTGCGAGTTCTTTAACCTAATGTTAGAAAAGATAATTCGAGCTGCAGAGTTGAACCGTTCAGGCACCGAGCGTGCAACTTTTGGCGTATGTTGATGTTATCGATATCATCGGCATCAACAACCGCGCCGTTACTTTTGCTTTTTCCAAACTGGATAAAGAAGTGAAACGTATGGGTCTGGTGGTGAACGAGGGCAAAACTAAGTACCTCCTGTCATCAAATAAACAGTCAGCTAACTCGCATCTTAGCTCCCGCATCACTGTTGACAATTACAGTTTCGAAAAAGTGGAGGACTTTGTTTATCTGGGAACCAGCATTAACGCCTACAATAATGTCAGCCTGGAAATGCAACATAGAATTTCTCTTGCCAACAAGTGCTACTTTGGGCTGTGTTGGCAATTGCGCAGTAAAGCTCTCTCTCGATGAACCAAAACCACACTTTATAAATCGAATGAGATGGCCCTTGGAGTGTTCAATTGAAAGATTATCAGAGAGGTTTTGGACCTCTACGATAAGCTGTAGGAGCGAATGGGCGAAAATCACCCAGCCCTGAAAGTATTCAACGCGGTACCAGCTGGTGGTGATAGAGGAAGAGGACGGCCTCCTCTGCGTTGTGGTATTTCAATCACGCCAATGCATTCGTTCATAGGCTTAAAATATTTCACGGAAAAGTGGTCAAAGCACAGTTTCGGTAATGCATCTACCCACTCTTCTTGAACTGTCGGGAGTCCAAAAAAAGGTATGCCAAAATTTTTAAAGTTCCTAAGTATGCAGCTCAGGTTTCGAAACAGCAAAATATTAGGCATTTTACTAAATTTTTTAGCAAATTCGCTCAAAATTGGTAGGCAGAATTTAGTTTTGAAAAATGGGCGTGGTAGGTTAGATGTAAAATAATTTCAATTTTTTTATACTTAAAAATAAATAAGAGTAATTTAAATTTTCAATAACTAATTACAACATCATAAATGATAATTTGTTCAAGTTTTTCAAATAAACTGCATTTACTATATTAATTGGAGTTATTGCATATAACAATTGATGTTTATTTGATATGAAAACATGCGCTGGGAGTTTATAATTCGGGTTTACCTGAACTTACGACTCTTCTTTGCTTATTTTAAAATTATTTTTTCAATTAAATTTGGTAAACGAATATGATAGCTATATTTTAAAATCGAATTCCTAAAGTAAAGTTTACGTTGAATCGGTGCAATGCGACTAAGAAGAGGAAGTGAAACTGCCTTTAATTATTGTGTCATAATGAAATGACAAAAAAAAAATTTGGCATATGCTGATTTCACTTTGCTTTATACACTTTGAATTTTAATTACTCCTGGGTAATAGTACTATCAATCGGCAGTCGGATTTCAGATCATATCCTCGCTCTGCACCTTGTCTAGGTTGTCGGAAGTTGCTCTTCACTACGGTTAGCAGAAGATTATGAACATTTAAAAAATTGGTTCTTAAAACCAAAGTATATGTATTTACATACATTGTATTTACTTTTTGCCTAATTATTATGTGCTTTTTAAATACTGTAAAGTATTTCTAAAGCCTGCATTGATAGAGATAATTACAATAGGATTTTGTGTATATTTTTAATAATAGTAAGTATATTTATAATAGGTTTGAGTGAGATAGAGCGATTAAATTACTTTTGGGTATACGATATAGAGTTCCACCTTACGAAAACACCAAACATGATTTGCACATCTTTCCACCCTTGGCAAATAACGCTAATTGAGCTGGGGAACGAGTGCTACAATAGATTTTTGTGAAACAAATTAAGACATGGATTCAGAACACTGAGAATCAATAATGAACACTTATTGACTGTAATTAGTCGCATTAATTAAGGCCAAAGCTTGTAGTTAGAATCATTTGAAGGAACCGCATGATAGTTCGAAAACTTTTTTTCATACAATACATTAATAACTTAAATGAAGCTGATTATGTTATCAATATGATTTTCTTTATTTGCCATGCGTTTCAAATGAATTCTAAAAAGAAAATATACAAATATAATTTTGTCCGATTTTTAATTCAAAATGCGCCTTAGTGCAGCTAATAATTTGTTTTGAAATGAACGGAAATACCAGCAATACACTTTTCAGTTTCATTAATCTAATCCTGCTTTATGGATGGGAATAAATACTACAATTTTTTTTTGCATGTGTATGTAGAAATGCTGCATTGCATTCAAATTGCTCATAAAATTGCTGCAACTTTATTTGACTTTAGTTTCTTTGTCAATTTATGCGATGTGGAAATGCTCTATTCCACTTCAATTCAATTTTATATCCATATTTTTGAAGTCAAACATTTTCCATAACCAACACGCAAAAGCAAACTATTGCTACTTAAAGAATCATTTCCTACTAATTCAAAGCGTAGTGATTATCAGCTAAGTGAATCCGGTTGAGTGAACATGAACAACTCGGAAGTTGTTGACAAAGATAAGTTCTGGCTTTTATGTGTATGAAAACTTTGTTAGCCACTTTCGTATTTACATGGCACTGATATATCTATACAGTACAGCTATATGCCTACATATTTACAGATATATGTATGTATAATTCAGATTAGACCATTAGAAAAAGTTAGGAAGTTAGCTAAAGTTGGCTAAAGTTGAGAGATAGATAAATTTTTATCTTCACAACTACGAAATTGCTGGATTGAATGTAGTAGTACTTATATTTCGGTTGTAGGAGCAATGGGAGAGCTAATGAAAAATAATATTTTAATAATTTAGTATTAAAGTGGAAGAGTGGAAATAAATTGAAATATTCGTACAACTAATAAACAACATCAGTCACATTTCCAGTCATTTGTGGAATTGGGGAAATTTTTGGACATGGGTAAACTTTTATCAATTGGATCTTTTTTTGGATTTTAGTCAAGGTGGAATTTTTTCGTGGAAATTTATGAGTAGTGAGGTTTAGTGAAGTAGTAGTGATTCTGAGAATGGTTTTTGGCAGGGATCGAAAATAATAGTTATTTTCGAAATTTCAATTTAAAAAGTTGGCTGGAAGGAATTTGTTTTTTTAACTTGTATATACCAATGTGATGCTTGTTAGCCAAGGAATGCTAATTCTATATGATTTATATTTTTTTGACTTCTTACAAAAAAGTCAGCAATTAACCGTTATTTTTTTACTGATATATTTTTAGTCAAAAATAAAAGTTAAAATTTGACTTTTACTTTTTCGGTCAAATATAAAAGTTAAAGTTTGGCTTTTATTTTTTCAGTCAAATATAAAGTTAAAATTTGACTTTTATTTTTTCGGTGAAAAATAACAGTTAAAATTTCAGTTTTAATTTTTCGGTCAAAAATAGCAGTTTACATATAACAATGCAATATGTTTTAATAAAAAAAAAAATCAAAGTAAAAAGCTCACTTTCTTTTAATTGCAATTTTCCGTCTTCTGTAAATATATTTCCTAGACAATAATTTAATTTCTTTAATTTAAGGTTTAAGTTATACAACAAATGACAAATGTCTTGTTTATACGTAGCAACAAAATGTTTTTATCTTAAACAGTTACATTCAAATAGATTAGCAATAAAATTTTAACTTTTATTTTCGATCGAAAAAATAAAAGTCAGATTTTAACTTTTTTCTTTGACTGAAAAAATTAAAGTCAAATATTAACTTTTTTATTTGACTGGAATAATAAAAGTAAAATTTTAACTTTTTTATTTGACTGAAAAAATAAAAGTCAAATTTTAACTTTTATTTTTGACTGTAAAAATAAAAGTCAAATTTTAACTTTTATTTTTGACTGAAAATATATCGGTGGAAAAATAACAACTATTTACTGACTCTTTTGAAAAAAAGTCATAACAGTTACGGTCCCTGGTTTTTGGGTTTAATTTTTCAAGCCTTTCTAAGCAATTACATTATAATCAATCAATCTTATATTCAAAATTCATTATTTCCTAAAGTATTCAACTAAGGTTGATGAAATTCTTTTTGGAACAAACGAATTTATAAAATTGTTTTAACTTCTCAACTTCCATTAAAAAAGGTGTTGGATACCGTTATGCCATCGAACAGCGCTATGCAATCACAATTTCAAAATAATTATAAATTGTGATTGTGATCAGTCAACTTTCGCAGCAAATTTCTTGTTTCGCGCTGTAAGATTAAAAGTAAAATTTTACGTTAACCTTAGCTTTACAATTAATATATGTATATAAAATGAATTGGAAAATGCAGGAGACTGAAATTGATAGGTAGGTTGGTGTTGCAAAAAAAAAAACGAAGTCAGAAAGTAACCACGTCGATTTGGCGGTGTTTTAGGAAAATCAAAATAAGGTTATGTTTCAATAGCTGTGAAGGATAATTTTCTTTAATTTGACATAAAATATTATTAGCGTAGCGTCGACCCAGTTTAAACCATCTTACCAACCCCTACCAAATCGGGTTATCGCCTTAAACATTTACTCAATAGCGAAAATCCCAAAAAAATATAGAACAGTCGCGTCCAACTCTCATTTAAAGGTTAACTACAAAAATGAAATAAATTCGATATTTTAGTTACTACCAAAGATAATATTCTTTATGACATGGATTCGAAAATTTCTTTATGACGTTCTATTTTTGCGGCGGTTTCGTCGTTTTGCCATCTAAATTTTTTTAACGTGTCAGTGTCAATGATTTGAAGATTGTTCGAAAAGTACATACTTATATCTCCAAATTACTACTATCAAACTCTTTTAAATTTAGTACACACTTCATACTATACGTTTTAACTCAGTAAGAATAATTTCAAAAATTGTAAAAATCGGACAAAACCGTGCCCGCCGCTTTTGTTTTGGTAATTTTGAAAGGCGACTTACTAAATTTTTTTATCCAGGATTAAATATATTTTGGAAATAGGCGTGGCAATACCCAATTTAGAGCAAATAGGTGTACCTTCGAAACTAATTTATGAAACCCTATCAAAATTGTTGCACACTTAAAATTTCAATTCAGTAAGCACAATTTTCTAAATAATAGAACTCGTGGGGAAACCACGCGCACAAAAATCTAAAGAGAGATTTGCGTAAAAGTCAAAATTTTAGAAAATTGGCGTGTTGGGTTAAAATCAAAATAATTTAATTTTGTTTATATGTAAAGAGTGTAATATTATCAAGTTTTTAAAATGAAGTCTTTTATGTTAGTCAGATATATTGCATACAAGAAGTACTATAAAAATAATAATAATAATTTGGCGCTTACATCATATAGCTCGATGTTTGTCCGAACAAAGTTTGTGGTATGCATTTTGAGTTACAACAAATTGGTGGTCCTACAGATTCTCGCCGACTTCGAATGGGAAATGAGAAGTTTTTGCCATGGCAGGTCTATAATTTTTGTGTTGCCTACTCCATTCGATATTCGGAACCAGGATACTCCGACAGTGCAAGCACGTGCTAATTATTGCTCCTACATTTTAGGTAGACCACCTGGTTACGTTTGATCTACATATATTTTATATGATGGGTCCCGAATGCAACTATTATACAAGTGGTTCTTGTAATGAGGCTAATTTATTAGTATTACTTTTCGACCTAAGGCTGTGCATGTTTGTCAAATACCTTGCACTAATATCGATGTATGAAAGCAAATGAAAAACAGAAGCACACATAATCACCTCCCCTTTTATTAACACAAAGGTTTTTTGATTTAATGTAGTAATAATTTATTACTACAAAGCCGCTGTTGATTGCTTTTCTGTTGGACCTATGATATAATTTTTTATAGCTTCACATGCTTCTAATAAGAAATTAGGGATTTTATTTATAGTTATAATCTTCTAGTACATATGTACATACATTAGAGTGGCCTTTATATTATATGAAGAATTGTTAAATGCTTGAATCCAAAAGGTTACGCTTAGAATAATGTGAGGTTGGGGATGGAAGAAAATATATAATTATTGTAAAACCCATAGAATGTCTCCAACAGGTTGCGGATTAATCATTTTTAGCACGAAAATTTCGAAATTACACCAATTTCTTTATTTTTTCAACTTTATTTTAGAAATTTGCCGCATTACGGTTTATTTGAAATGTACATTAAACTACCTTTGAAAAATTTTGGCGCGTATTTTTCAAGATTTTCAATGTTGACCGGACTAAAGCCACATTAGAAGGGTCTAATCAATTCGTTGAAGGTCGTCTTTAGTTCTTCGCATAATATGCTCTATAGAACCTTGTATGAGAAATTTACATAGAGGACTGGTACGCGGTAGTTGGCGCATATTGCAGGTTCACCCCTCTTGTGGACTGGGCGGATTACACTTAAATTCTATTCCGCGACCATTCTTGAATGTCTCAGTTGGCAGTCCAACCGCGCGCGGTGTTGCTGTTCCTTAGCGACGTTTCTGCTATTCGAACTTCGTCGAGATCGAGTGACGGGATATTAATACCGTCAGGGGCTACGGATCTTCATCTTCTCTGATAACGCTCCCGCTGTCACCATTTGACAAACCGAAGAAATGATCCCTCCACAATTTGAGTGTGCTTTGGACATATGTATACCACCAGGTCGCCGTTCTTACTTTTGTAGTAATTTGCTCCTGTCTTATCTTATGCCTTGTGTGTTGATGACCTCAAAGACAAGTTTTTGGGCGTAGGTTGAATGCTTATTTACGGTTTGATATAAATGATATTAGAAAAGTATGATGCAGGTCAATCTTAGATAATATTGAAGACATAAATAAGTATGGGGCATTCCACACAAAATTTGCTACCGCACTTTTTTTCGCTTTGAATTTTTTTTCTTGTTATACGGGTGAAAATCGCTAACGAAGATTTGAAAATTTTCACCGGAGATGAAATATGTGATTTTTTCTGAACTTTCAAATGAAGTTCACTAAAATTAAGTTTAATTAATTGTTTAACAATAAAAATTGAAAATTAATAAACTAGTAAACTTTTTTTTACATTTGGAGTGGATTATTGTTTTCTTTTATATTATTGCAAAATAAAAACAAAATCGTTTTCTAAACACTGGTAAAGTTTGATAATGTGAAAATTAATACATATAAAGCAACGAATTCACAGATGTACAAAATACGTATCGAATATTTTCGCTTATATAACAAGAAAAAATATATTCAACGAAAAAAATATATATTTGGGGAAAAATTGTGTGTGGAATGCCCCATATGTATACGTATTCTATATTTGCAAAAAATATGTATAAGAACCCATTGGATGGCTCTGTAGACAAGATTGCCAGAAACTCCATATTTATGGGTCGACTTAATTCAAACCTAATTTGGTATATTTTTGCTAACAAAAAGGTTTCTGACTTTTTCAAAAGCGATGCTCTGAAAATGGCTTATTGAAGAGCTGGCATTAATATAAATTGCACTTTACTTTTGCTAACGAACAAAATCCACTTGTTTTGTGCAAGTTCCACCAATGAGCTCACTAAATTACTGCTACTTTGCTGAATCATAAACTTAAGTTCATTATGAAGCTAAATAAATCATGAATATTAATGTAATAAATTGCTAAATTAATTAATATTAGATTGAGATTATTCCTTTTGTAGTTGTATTAACCGCCAATAATTGATTTATTATTTATTGAATTTCCCTTTTCATTCCCAAATCTCTATCTAATTACATTGCTACCATTTAATGCTCAGCTCCCACACTACACACTACTTAATACAAAAAGGAAGGGAGATTAATTTTCTCAAAGAATATACTCTATTGTTAATCTTATAAGCAGCCAGCCGACTGAATGCGTGTGGCTAAACGAAGCCAAGCATATTCGTTGGCGACAATGTGACTAATGTTCCAATTTTTAACATCCTCTCATTTTTATGAGTTTATATAGTATGTACAATATTATGAATTTATATAGACACATATATACTCATATATATATAAAGATAAAGGTGGTCCAGATAATAAAATTAACTTTTTTTTATAAATTGGTAATATAATTTTCAGAATAAACATACAGTGGCTCACCCCCAAAATGATGCAACAGCGAAATGAAAAAGGGCTTAATAAAAAATCATGTATATATTGCGAAATAAAATTGTTTAGTAATTTGGTACATACATACATACATGTTAAATCTTGTAAAATAAAAAAAAACGCCAAAATTATTTCTTTTTCACAAACGTAAAGTAAAAACATGTGAAGTGCGCGAATTAATACTAAACCATTACAAAGAGGGCAAAAGTCAACGCAAAATCGCAAAAATGGTGAAACTGAGTCAAGGAACTATGTATTTAGCATATCATTGAACGTTATGTTCGTGAAAATCGTGTCGTAAATAAAAAGAAACCGACTCACAATAAAATATTTAACTAAAGTGATTCCCAATTGGGATGCTTTAGGAGCTTTTCGGTCGGTAATATTTTAAAAGCAAACAAAAAGTTAATTTTTTCTCCTACGCGTTTCGGCATCTTCCGCGCCTTCATCAGGGAGTATTTTTAATAACATTGAAAACAGTAACAACATCAAAATAAACAAAAATATAACAATAAAACTCCACATATTGGATTACACACTACTTTTTTGTCTCAAGTGTAGTACAAATGATTCCCGTTGGATTGTACGGAAAATACGCGAAAATCCCCATTCAAGTGCTCTAGTTTTTGGCAACGAAGTGGACAAATTTCTTGGGAAGAAAAGTCATCCGGAAACCATACGAATGGAATTAATTCTAAAAATCGAAATGCAAGGTTGAAGTATGTAAACGAACAATAATATAATAGTGTAAGATTCTGGAATACCGTCAGTTTTGCAAATGAGAGTAAATTCTAACTGTTTAGATCGTATGGAAAGAGCTATGTATGGGGAAAAGGAAATGCTGAGCTACAACCGGAAAATCTACGTAGCGCCGCAAAACATGGTGGAGGGCATGTAATGGTGTGGGGATACATGTCGTCTTCTGCAGTCGGAAATTTGGAATTCATCGATTGTACTATGGACAAGAGTGTGTATATGGATATTTTGAAATGAAATTTGCTACAAAGTGCCGCGAAATTAAATATTTCCTACAACTTTCGGATCCGAAACACAAATCCGGAGTTATGCCAAGCTTATTTGGAATTGTCCGCGCATAGTACAAACACCAGCACAGTCTCGAGATTTAAATGCAATCGAGAATCTGTGGTCAGTTTTGGAAGTAGAATGGAATAAACTTGCTCCTAATTATATAAAGAAATTGGTGGAATCCATGGCGAAACGTATGAAAGCAGTTATAGATAGTAAGGGGTATCACACAAAGTATTAATCGACATAAAATTTTAGTTGTGTCCTTAAGAAAAATTGCAATGAATTCTCCTGTTTTTTTTTTTTGTTACTGCATCATTTTCGCTGTGAGGTGCAATTTAATACTGAAGTTTGTTCTTGTTTGTTAATTAAATAAAATAACTCTGCAATTTGAATTTTTCAAAGCGTAAATTAAATGTGTATATCTGCCGCTGTTAAGTGGTATTTATATTTTTTGAAAGATGTATTTAGTTTTCAGGTAATACCTGGTTTAGTATTTCTTATACGGTTGCATCACTTTGGCTGTGGGCCACTGTTTATCAGCACACTAACCGTGTGAAAGCTGTTAGCGTGACTGAATGGTTGCGTGCTCGCCTAGCAATTCCGTGTACCGCGGTTCAAAGCCAGGTAAAGTCTAGAAAGAAAGAAGTGTGATGAGGAGATGTGGTGATTTTCGAAATAGCAGCTATCACTTCAACCACTTTGAAAAATTGTTGTTTTCCCATATTATTACCTAATACAAACCTCGCCTTAGGCTCTATAAATTAAGCGAATTTTATTTATGCAAAAGTAAACGAGAAAAATTACAAAGATTTTAAGATACCACACCCATTTTCCAAAATTTTGGTTTCTACGCATCTACATCTCTCTCTCTCTTTAGTTATTTTTAGCTAAATTGTGGGGTGGCAAAAAGACAATTTTTTGAACTATCCTCATGTTTATACATATATACATATATCTACAAATATATTTTGTCATATGCGGCACTAAGTATTGCGAAAGAAATATTCTTAACGCTCTATCTTGATTACTTCCAGTCGTCTTGAATACTTACATGTCCTTGTGACTATAAAGTTTATAAAGTTATGGTATAGACAGATGAATTCTAATCATAAATATGGTGTTTAAATATAGCAACATAAAACTTTGTGATACTGAATATTTGCTTATAAACTTTACAATTTTTTTGTGTGTTTTTTTTGCATTTGGATTTTGTGACTTTATTCACCCACAAAACGCACCATAATGTACTGAAAAGCAGTATAAGTCGAAAGTCACAGCTTGGGGAAAAATCCGCTTTCGTAAAATGATTTTTCGAGAATGCAACGCCAAGTTATTTATTTCGTAGTAATTAAGTAAATCTGAAAGTAAGCAGTTATTTGAAATTGTAAAATACAACATTTCTCAGTAATATTTATAATTATCATTTTCAGGCGAATTTAAAGCTTTAATTTTATACGTAATATTCAACGCAAATGCAAACCAACGAAATAAGATGGGGTTTACCATTAATATTCGCTGTTTTTGCTTTCAACTCATCAAATGTTGATGTAAGTTAGCATAAACAAAACTCGATTATTTCTCTAGTCGAATAAGGAGTTTATCGCTTGTGACCACATATACTGTATACATATATTCGATATATTAAGCGTATAAAAAAGTAATAGTCAATAAAATAAGTACAAGTTCTGAAGGATAATGAATGCTATAATCTTAATCTTTATCCTCTCATTCATACATACATAAACATTTGATAATGAACTTGCGGGCATCACAAATAAAGCTAGGTGGCAATAAACATTTTTATATTTGCTTACATGAATGTATTAAAAAAGGAATCAGTCTATTGCTTTCGTCTTGGTATCCGCGCCGTGTCTTAAAATACGTGACACATCACAATTTATACAAGTTAATTTTGTTTTTATTCAATTGGTTTACAAAAATCATAATCATAAACATGGGTCTCATTCCCATGGTTATTTTCTTCGTTAAATTAATATTTTGCCAGAGTTATCTGTCATAGTCGGAATAATATACATACATGTATAATAATATAATGATTAATCAAAAGATGGCATATATGTACATGGGAAATAATGTTGGGGCTCCTATTGCCACTTTCTGTTGCATATACATTTATTTACTTTTACTTTCTATTAGTAGTTAAAGTAATACGTTTTTTTCTTCCGATTTAAGAAAGATTTCAAAATAATCGAAAACAATTTACTCATCCAATAGCGTCTGAATAAAAATTATGTGCGCTTTTTAATAATTGCCACTCTAACTACCCAACAATATTAAAAACCATTATATACCATTTCTTGCAAGCATTATAGAAAACTCGAAAGACCATCAGCAATTTTTTTTTTGACATGAATGAACATATTTGCATTCAATGGAATATTAAGCTGGATACTTAGATTTGTTCTGAGAGTAACAAATGTAAAATAAACAAAAGGTGAATAGCCACAACTGGTCAAAACGTCGCGCTTAAAGTGAGTACCATCCCTACGTAAAATCGAAATAGACTTACAATGAAACACTAACTGAAACCAAACGTGTTATTTTTTTAATTCTGTACTTAATAATTGATATTTGTAAATCTTTTAAAATATTAATAGTTACACTTACGGCCATAATAAAAACGCACCACCAAATATAATTGAAATAAGATAACATGAGTAAAAGAAAATTAGGGCAATTTTTATTTGTTTGGCCACATAGTGTAAATTAGTTATTCACAAAAATTTTTCTCAAGAATGGTTTTTACAAGGAATAGCTAATTAATTAGGAAAAATTAACAAAAATGTGCATTCGATGATATTCACGATTAATTAAAAGGAAACAATGTGAAGTTAACTTATGTAAAGCGACTAAATCATTTTCACCACCAACGGTACGTCGTTCCTCCTTTAGCCTCAATAGGGTTAAAATCTGGCGAGTTTATAGGACAATCCAAGCGTTGAATCCATATATCATTAAAAATATTAGCCAACTAATAATAAAAATTCGAGCTGAATGGGATCATATACACCAATATTGTATAGATGTTTTATACAAGATTTGTTTCCAATCAAAACTTACGCATTTTGCACGATGTTATGGCACTGAGTTATCCTAAAAGATTAGGCGATCCGTATAAGAATAATACTCTTCAATCGACACTTAAATCCACTTGGTGAAAATTTTGCATTTTCGCCCTTATAAAAAGTGCACTTTTAAAGCGGTCGCTTAAACTAATCCGCCGCAGTAAGTTGTCTGTTCTCTCACTATTATCTTTTTTTTTTGTAAAAGACGAACAATAGTTGAATGGCTACAACCAATTCTAGCTGATATTTGCCAAGAAGATAACTTTTCTTCATCTAATGCCAATATGCGAATTTTTTGGTCACGCGTTAATTTCTTCTGATTATTTGTGTGCAACCCATTTTCATAAAAAATAATTTATTTCTCAGTGCTTACTAAATCTAGTAGTCATTTTTTCAAATTTACAGTAATATAGCTGAAGATAGTCTACCAAAGTGGTGGTGCGTCTTTATTGACCGTAAGTGTATATACATATGTATCATAATAATTATTTTGCTTTTGTAATAAATATCGTAACAGAAAGGAAATAATTAGAATAAAAATATATTATTTATTTTAAAAATGTTTGTTCAATTGGCTTATAAACATAAGGTACTGAATTTGTAGCGTAATTGTACTAGAAATAAATAAGGCAGTCAGTTTTTTTCCATTTTTTTCCATTTCGATCGAAAAGCTGGCTAATCGAATAATTTCTTACGATTAACGATTAATAACCGAACGAAGCCACGCTCCTCTCTCATATAACGGTTTTGCTGATATTTCAGTAACCATACAAGGAAATTTGCTCAAGTATTGTACACAGGAATGGGTTAGAGAAAGGAATACATTTTAGCGCTACCACTAAGTTTGGAGCAAATAGGATTAAATTTAAAGCAAACACGTTGAAGGAGCCTATAAAAGGAGCCTATAAAAGGGGGATTTATTTAATAAAAAATGTGGAAAAAAATCACAATTTAAAAATTTCTTCCTTTTAGCTAAACTGTGAAACGTTTGCTTTCGTTTTTCATCAAAAAAAAAAATTAATCAAAAATTAGTTATTTTCTAATGCAACCAAATTCTTTTAAACAAAAGTTGCACTTTCTGTTCTTGTGCTTGTTCGCTGTGCACGAAATGTTCATATAAAGAACGAAGATTATAAAGAAGTTGCATGGCGTTTCGTTGCCTGTGGTAAGAACTCTCGGCCAATTCACCACACATAGAAACCACTTGGATCTAATCAAATTCTTATATCAGTTAGCAAAAGTCAAGTTAGTTCCGGTATGGTGAGTTGAACGAGTTTTTCTGTTAGAGGAACGGTAGGATGGGATGCAACTTATTTCTAACCTACGTTCTTAGCTGCGGAAATAAGAAATCACTCCCACTTTTGTGTAACCGAAAATGTTGTCTTATTTCACCATACCAGGACAAATTATGCCTGTGCTGATTGATATTAGTTTCTAGTTTCTTTCTGGTGTGTTGAAATAAGGAAACATTTCTTGCCTCAGGAAAAGAAACGTCATACTAATTCTATGTAATCTACATTCTTTGGCATCAATTTATCGTTGGAAAATTATAAATTGTAGTTCCCAATTGTTTACAAACACATCAACCGAACAACTGATTCGAATATCGGGCTTGCTTATGGTCGATAGAATTTCCCAACACCATAAGAAATCGATATCGATTGACACAAGGTGAATTTATATAACGTGATGCTGCTATAGCAGCCGATTGGATTTTTTTTCCATTCACCTTACATGTGTTTTGTTTTTGCTTTTGCGTTTTAGCTTTCAAAACTAATAAAAGCAAAAATAAAATACAAGTACATTTTGACAACTTTTATACAAAAGCAAAAATAAAGTACATTGGAATTTCGTAGTTGTACTTATGTATAACACCAACTTATAAGAATTTGCCTTGGGTTTACATATCCGGCAAAACCCAATTCGGGGTAGGATTCTGCGACATTCCCGAATATCACTGAAATGGGCAAATGTTTGGAAGGCATCGACTGTATTGTTTACCAAGTGTTAATTAGTAAAGTTAAATTCGGTTGTAATTACAATTTGCAATTCTATACCCAACCTACTGAAGAAAAGAGTATTAGAATCGGTTTAATAATGTATAATTGCTACTGTGGGATTATTGATTGTTAATTAAATCCTTCCTATGACGACGCTACCATTTTGATATACATAGAACTGCAGTTATATGTAAATGGTCAATGGCATTCAAATGCCCAGCCACAAATACGGATGATGAACACATACTAACTTATATTTATATTTATGCACATCTAATTACAATAGAAAAGCCAATATATAATCTGCAAATTCATATCTATGTGCATGTATTTGTAAATGTTTATACCCAGGCAGCAAGAAGTCGTAGTTTTGCGGACAGTGAATTCTCAAGTTATTTTGCGTATGAGAAAAAGTTCCGGAATTTGGTATTTTAGGTCTGTTTTCGAAGTACGGTAGTTTCAATGTCGAACACAAAACCATGAACCTGCGCAGACTATAGGTAACGATTCAGTCAAATTGAAAAAATGTAAGATACTTTCAAATGATACGAAAAAAAATTGTTAATTAATGAACTCACCATGATTACAAACTAATTGTGAAAGAAAAACATTTGTTTTTAAATCAATTACTCAGTTCTATTCAGTTGTTTTTTGTATGCAATGTGAGTCTAACCTTAAACTTCCTGTACTGAAAATAAAGCTCATCCAATTCAGAAAAAAAACCCCATATTTATAGGAGAAATAGTGGCAATGAATTAGCTTTAAATAAATTTAGACTACTTTTGAAGAAAAAATAATTGATTTACTTATATAGGTTTCCTTGTATCTTTTTGTGCGTCTATTCTCCCGAATCAAACTTGACAAGGGATGACTCAAAATCGTTGCATTATACATAAACTTGATTTTTATTATTTTTCGAGGAACTTTTATGTAATCGGGAAAAATATCGAGGAAAAATTATGACAATTACAGCAATTTAAAATAAAGAAAAAATATATAGTTGATCCGAAGATGAGACGCCATAATCCGCCCTGTTGGCTATGGCGATGCCACACAGTTATCGAGAAAAATCAACTCTTAATTTGCCACATATACTTTTTTTTTTTACTTATCTTTTTATGTATTCAAATCTAGTATTCAACTCTGAAGAAAAACCAAATTTCATATAAAAAAGCATAGTGTAATGATATGAAATGTGCCAGATAGTTGATGTATGCACATTTGAAATTTCCTTATTATTATTTTGGATTTTATCCCATTAGGGACTTAGATGCTAAAATTGTTTACAATTTGTGTAATATATAAAGCCTTTGCAAAAACCTTTCGCACCATGCGCAAACACTAACAATTTTTGTACAAAAAAGTATTCACAAAGCGGGTTAAAAAATTACTGAGTAATGAAAAAGAAATTACAATATATTTGCCAACTCTGCGTACAAAAAACTAATGTCATTGCTTTCTGGCACAATTTATATCATTCGAATATCGTCGGCTTAACGTGCAAAGGTGCTAAGTCCACTTTTGGCCAAAAATGAAATTCTGATGCAGTTCGGTAGATAATTTGAAAATACATAGGTTACAAAAAAAAAACATAGTCGACCCTTATTTTAAAGTGATTTAAGCAGTGGTGTGCAAAAGTGACATGTACACATATATCAAAACGCACGCGCTAAGTCCACTTGACAATGTGATTGCTACCGATAGTGCTGTGTTGTTTTTTGTGCTCAAGCAAAATTCTTTGCTTATTTTCATTTATTTATTATTTAAAGGTAAAAAATATCAAATTCAATTTAATGAATATGAATTGGATTAAAATTTGCATATATTTAGACATTTCAATGGACACTAATAAAAACAGCAACGAGTATTTCAGCGAATATGGTAATCAGGCAGATGATGGAGTTATGGGACTGGTGCCTGACGGCTTTAATAGCGATTCGGACGAGTCGCTAGACCTTCTTCGAAACCACAAACGCGCAAAAGAAGAGGAAAAGTTGTTAATCAGGCATGGTTCGCAGCAAAAAATAAAAAGCTGAGAGAAAATGGCAAACTTTACTTGGGGGAAAAAAAGATAATGGCGTGTGGAATCATCAAAGAGTTAGAAATGCAAGAGTTATTGGAGAGCGATATAGGTGTAAAAAAGCCACTGGGTCTGCTACCCTCCACTGTGCAGAAGTCACTGAAGACCAAAGACAAGTAATCTTTAAACAGTTCTGGAAAATGGATTGGAAAGAGAAACAAACTTACGTAAATACATTGATTCAAGCAACAACACCTGCAATAATGCGAAATCGTAAAGATAAAAATCAGACTAGAAGGGTTCGAACATTACAATACCATGTAAGGGTACAGCAAAAAAATGTTAAAGTTTGCTAAAAATTCTTTTTGAACACTCTTAGCATTGGCAAACGTACGGTGCTAAATTGGGTCAAACAGACAACGATTTCAATAAACACTACACAGAACGCACCACAAAAAAATTGTAGCATTGCACGTCAAAATCTTAATTCATTTTTCGATTCTCTACCGACCATGGAATCACATTACTGCCGTGCAACAACTAACAAAAAATATCTTTTGCCAGAATGGTCTTCAAAAAAACAACTATTTGATTTTTACGTAGAGGATTTTTGTAAATCACGTGGGGGAAGCCCACTCTCTATTTCGGCGTTTCATGATGCATTTGCTGTTAAAAATCTGGGCCTACACTACCCTGAAAAAGATCAGTGTGAAATCTATGCGCGACATTCTGTGGGAGATATTTTGGATGAATTCTACAATCTTCACCAGACAAAAAAACATGAAGCTAGGGAAGAGAAACAAAAAGACAAAATCGAAGAGGCCTTTGTGTTTACTGTCGATCTGCAAGCGGTCTTAATGGCACCAAAATCCCAAGTAAGCAGCCTTTATTACCGCACGAAGTTGCAAGTCCACAATTTGGTATTCTACAATTTGATAAGTCATGATGCTTATTGTTTCATATGGAATGAAGTAGAAGGTGGAGTATCTGCGGAAGAATTTGCTAGCATTTGGGTGCACTTCATCGAGAATAAAATAGTTCCAAAACTTACCGAGAATGCAGCTGATACGAAAATTATTCTTTATAGTGATGGGTGCACGTACCAGAATAGGAATGTTTCTATGAGTAACGCTTTGCTCAATACATCTATTAAATATGGCGTACTAATTGAGCAAAAAATACTCGAAACGGGACACACACAAATGGAAGCTGACAGGGTCCATTCAGTTATCGACCGTGTCATTAAACACCGAATTGTTAATGTAACAGCAGAGTATATTGAAATATGTCGCAATGCTCGAAAGAAACCGACACCTTATATGGTAGAGTTTTTGGATCACACTTTTTTCAAATGTTTCAAGGGCATACCATATTTAAAAACAATTCGTCCTGGTCGCGGAAAAGGTCAATCAAAAGTCACCGATATTCGTGCAATAAAATACACACCGCAATGTGAAATATTTTATAAATTGCGTTTTCCAGAGCCATGGAGCTATTTGCAACAAAGAGTGGACAGAAGTGTTGTGCCAACTGAATGGTCTAATATGACCATAATACGCAGATTTACAATATATCAAAACTTCTTTTCCATGAGACTACCACCAATATTATGACGACCTGCCACATGAGTGATATCTATTTATTTTTGTTTAATTTATAATTTACAAACAGCAATGAGGAAGACTGTATAGATTTATTAATTTTTTGGGATACCTAAAACAAAGATTTTCCATTAATTACGTATGTTTTCCTTTAAACGACAGCAACGAAGTAAGACTGTATAGTATTTTTTGTGATAATAAAATACGCCGTTGCCAAAAAAACTGTTACTACAATACTTCTTTTTGTAAAATGTCCTAAGTCCAATACATAAAGTTAAAATAATTCCATAAAATGTGCTAAGTCCAAAACAGGCTTATTTGAGGGCGCTCATTCTATTTTTTTAAGTTTTGATTTTTTTTAACTTAAATGAAATATGAAAGTTGACAAAATTGCATTAAAAAAATATATATATATATTTATATTAAATTATTATTCAGTTTTTTTTGTTTTATTCAACATTTCTAAAATGGCACTTAGAACCTTTGCACGTTAAGCCGACGATATCATAAAAAAAACTCGTGTAATGAAAAAAAACATTTTGTTTTATCAAATCGGTTTGCAGGTCTACCGTAAAAACTGAACGGAAATTTTCAGCAAAATACTTTTTCAAAGCAACAGAAATAATAAAAACTGCTTCCTGCAATTTTTCTTTAGAGATGGAGGCTAAGCTTAAAGCGGAAAAAGGCGCAGAAAAAATTTGCCATACATATTATTAATGGAGTATTTGACTTCTGACAAGTTACTGGTAAGCGCCATCCAAAAATCTTCCAACATACGACGACTCCAATTGTCCTCGTATCATGTATCCGAGCTGAAAATATTCTAACGCAACTTTTCTTTATTGCGTCGCTAACGTCTCCTATTTAATCGGGAAAGAAGTAAAGGTGGGAGCATATAAATTGAATTTGACATATTACAAACCAATGCCTGATACGTAAAAATGTTTTTTTTTTTTTGTGAGCGACAGTTTTAAAACTTCCCAAGGAGATTTATATATCGGACCGAACTGTTCTTAGAATATTTTACCTCTGCATAATTCTATGATATCGGGCTCTACGAAAATTCTTTTCTTTATTTTAGAGTCACAAATTTTTCGAACTTTTATATATAGTATATAAAACTTAAATATTTACGATGACATTTTGTATCAAACCTAGTTTTAAATGTCCAGGATATCCCTACTTTTGAATCTTAAAGGAACTGGTTGTTAAGTAATAGCGTATGCTATTAATTAATAATAATTATTATTTAAAGCTGCCCTCAGTCAGCTGCCGACGCAGAAATATAAACTACCTTTTTTCAAACCACCCTCGATAAATGGAGTGGAGTTCAAGACCTCAACTGAGGTCGAGTACCTTGTAGTAATTGTAGACAGGAAGCTCAGCTGGAAGCGGAACATCGAATACTGCTACAGGAATGCCATTACGGTCCTGTAGGACTGTAAGACGGTTATTGGCAAAAAAAGAGAATAAAACCACCGCTGGCTGGTTGTCGTCCGATCCAGCTGTGGAAATAACAAAAATTCGGGCACGCAAATGTTCTAGAAACTGCCGAATAATGTACTAAAACTATATTGCAATACTCGTCTAATCTCGTCGCAATAAATTCTCCATAAGAATTCCAGAGGAATGCGAGAGAAGATGGTTCTAAGCTACACTGAAAGTGAAGCTGAAAGATTCCCTCCAGCTAACTCAGAGTAAACCTCACATTTCACTGTACTGTTTTTCAGTCTGAGCTACATGTCTTATTGGAGGTACGAAGAGCCTTCACACCTCCATAACGGTCAGTGAGCATAAATGATACATTTCTAAAGTGCAACGAAATGTGGTTGTATCGATACCTGGATGGAGAGACATTCCTACAAGGCCGACGATTTGTCAAGCAAAGTTGAGAAAATAGCTGTGGCCAATTCTCTTTCGGACGTGGGCATAACTCAAACTTTCAGTGTTATCTGCAAATATATCGAATATGAAAAAACGCATTTCCAACAATTTCAAACGCCTCCACAGATATTTTGCTGGCTGGGTAAAACTTGTATGTGTGTTTAGGCAATAATGTATGTGCGTCGTTTGCTCCGATTCCTACTAGGCACCATTCAAGCGCCTACGTGTAGCTACTATTGAGAAGCTTATCACGCATAATCCCAAGCACGTGAGATATTTGTACCATAATACCATAAATTCATATTGAATAATAATGAAGGAACAACGCCAGAAACGACAGCAATGAAAGCGTAGCATTTGAGCTCTGGCACGACATCAAATGCTGATGCTGGCTGGCAACAAGGATAGAAGCCAAACGCGCACAAGAAACGTTAAAAGCAATGGGGCAGCTGTAATATTGGAGCCTTGGCGTTGTTGGAGTTGCTGAAATTGTTCGAATTAGAGTGTTGTCCCTGAAAGTTGCTGTGACTGCAAGAAATGTGCATATAATATATACACAGGCGCAACTACCTAACATGCATACATATATACGGATGTGTAATGGACGAATGCCAATGCCGGCCAATGTATTTAGGGGGACGTGCGTACACCAGCCCAGTAAGCAAACTATGTATCTGACATCGTGCGTGAAAATTAAAAACAAAATTGGGGATCTTATATGGGCGTCTCTTCTGTTTACTGATTTATTTCGCGATCAAGCATTATTCGTATTTGAATATTGATTTCTCTTTTGACATTACTCTGCTTCGAATACCGAACTATCTGAGAAGGCACCGAAAAGTTACCATATCCCTTAAAATCTCAATTGTAGGTATTAGCATCAACATAATGAAGGAATTGACATCGACACTATGCTAGGAGCTCATACATATATGTACAATCTCTGGGATCCATTGTGATACCACAGTACTCGTAGAAACAGAACGGCAATTATTTGTCCTAATTTGAAAAGCGCCGGCGGAGCTGGCTAATTCCTACCCTCGATAAGTCTGCCGGAGAGTGGATGAGGTGCGATCTCAGACACTTAGATTTTAGTCTCGCGAAGGCAGGACAGCTGAGTAAAAAGTGTTGAGATAATTCCACCTCCCCGTTCTCCAGCAACTACCGCAGTATGGGTTGGTGCTGTATTGAGGCGCACTAAATGGGTCCCATTGGACAGTGCCCTGTCACCACCTCGAAATAAATGTCAAGCTGATCACGAGTCCATTCGTTCAGAAGTAGCCCACAGGTGCCCAGGGGAACCCCGAAAAGTTCCACGCTTAAGAAATGCCTTTCAAGTGTGTCTTGCCTAGCTAACTCATATGCTTCACAATTCCCTGGGATATCCCTATGCTCAGGTATCCCGATTAATTTGATGGAGAAATACTCCGAAGCTCTCTAAGGCAACGCTCGACAATCCTTGACTACTTTCGATCGCATTGTTATTGAGCTCACATGAGCGTGAACATGTTTAGCAGCCTTCGGTTCCACAGGTCGCATCCCTCCCAGTCCTCCCTATGTAAAATCCTCAAATGAACACAGTCTGCGATATTATTATTATTTCGAACTTAGCAATTCGTAAACTTTCAAAACGATAGGCTTTACTTGGCCGACCGTTTATATCGTTTTCATCGAGCCTGGCGTGGGCAGACAAAGATTTCGGTAGCGTTTCAACAAACAAGAGTTCACAAAGCGCGAGTGCATCAAGAATGGCTGAAAAACAACCATCCGAACTTCATTACAACCACACAATGACACTCGAATTCACTAGACGGGAATCTAATAGAGTATTCTCTCTGGGCCATTTTGGAGAGCAAGGCCCAAAGTAAAAAACACACCAACCTCGAGACGCTGAAGGAAACCATTGTCCGTGTGACTGCCAAAATACCGGCAAGTTCCACTAGGGAAGCTAATTGGTTAGACTTCGGGCCCTGGGCCGGACCCTGTAAGATTCTACGCTAGATAGGTAATGTTGTACGTGTGGAAGAAAATTATCCAGCGCAGAAAGTAATCAACGTGGTACCCATTGGTGATGTTAGAGGAACATAAATGCCTACTCTGGGGAAGGGGAAGGACTTGGGATCGCTTCACATTTCCAATTGGCCGCAGTTAGCAGGGAGAGGGAACGACTGGCGTTATACGCTGAACTTGGCTAAAGCCGCTTGGATAGTTGTATTGCCGAATATGTAAGCAAGTTTCAAAATTTCTGTACTTGTATGTTTGGAGAGTGTTTGGAATAAAATTTTGCTCTAAAGAAAATTGAACTATTAATTTAATTTTATAAAAAAATATGTTTAATTTTGCTTCTTTTATAAAATTATTTATAATAGAGTGGATAAGCCTGAAACATTGCTAGTATATACTATGTTCAACAAATTTTCAAAAAAAAAAAAAGGAACTGTGTATAGGTACGAAAATTATACTTTGACCCTAGGAATATAACACGTTGTAAGCAGTTTACGGTTGAGTTTTGGAACCAGTTAGTTATTTGCATTTCAAATTATATTAAGCCATACAAAAACCTATGTATGTAGATATGTAATTACATATGTACAAGCGTATATTTGGATCTATACGCACGAATTCTATTATGACATTTAGTAACTTGGCCATTGTACAAAACACCGAAGGCGTGCAAGTAGGAGAAGGATATACTGCGGGTCGCATAAAATGTTGGGAAATACATAAATTTGTTAACACATCATATTTGAAGTTCGTACATACATATGCAGGTAGGTATGTATGTATGTATTTAAACGAGTATAGGCAGATAAGATGTGGGCATTGTGTGGAAAGGTCATATTTGTATTATATGCCTCACGGCATATCAAGGATTGAAGGACGTGCTGTCGAAAACCAAAACATACGAGTACTCAACGTAGTGCATGTATGTATTGTAGTATATTCTGTAACGGAGTTTCCTCGAAATACAATAGCAGGTGTTAGAAATTAAGTTAGTGAGCCATCGAGAAGAGAACTTCATTTGGCCTAACAAAGTTTAAGTGTACTTGTTTGAATATGTGTTTGTATTGCTCAAATGTATTCAATTGGAAATGCTGGGTAATCAAAGAGAACATTTTGCTGATGATTGTGACTGCAAAGTGAAATAATGCCGACAGCTATTTCAATAGTGTAACTCTTGTGTGGCTTTGTCATAAGCTAATATTGCAAACGTAGGAACATAGGTGAGTATTTGGGTGAAAATATAGTATTTCAAATATAATTGAGTTATATCTTATACGCCTTACTTATACACCAAAGTAGGCATATTGTATGGTCTTAGTTTAAAGTTAGTTGTTTGATTTTAATAGTATTATTATTTATAACCGGCAGAACTCTGGCACGCCTTACAGTGATTGAGTTCAAAATAATACAATAGATTGATAGAGAATGGATAGCTCTTTTAATCTTTTCTATTAAATCTAATTATTTGTAATTAAAATCAATATATTTAACTCAGAAAGGATATTTATCATTTCCAACTATACTATCTTATTTATATTTTTTTAGTTTGTCTTAGAAATTGTTTTGAATCTACGAGTACATTGTAAATTTCTGGTTTGAACTATTAAGTGAAGGGCAAACCTAAAACCCCAATTTTAGATTTTCAATAAAATCACCTTTATTTCAATACATTTCGCACACCGCTTTATACCATACACTTAAAAAATAATCTGATTTCTTGCCGTCAAAGGCCTCAAAATGGCTTGCTTCATTTTATAACTAAACTTAAATTTTTGGTTCGCAAGTAAGATTTCTAACCATGGAGATTAGATAAAAGTTACTTGGAGACTAATCGAGCTTTAACAAGATATCTTTATTGTTATATTATGTGGTAAAATCAATGACGAAAGTCGCCTAAAAGTTTGGACCCAACTTGAACACCATGAGAATAGCAGTCATTTTTATTTTTATCCTACCATAGTACAAAGGTGTTTTTTAAAAATATTGTATATTTTGATGTCAAAACTTTATGCTTTATGAAGTTAATGCGTTCGAAAACCAAAGAAATGTTCTAGTAGATAACATTCAAAATTGTTTTTTGAAGAGAAACTTCTTAGGCGGATCGAAAATGGTGCATCACATTTCTCAACCACATTTCGTTACATAGTTCAGACGAAAGATATAACGTGGAGAAAGGAAGACTGGAAAAGAAAGCGACGTTTACAGAACTAGAATTCAGTCTACGACCCTCTTAAAAGTAGACCCTTCGTACTCTCCAGATTGATCGAGCAGCTAAGTCTTGCGAGGACCGCTTCTCCCGAGCTTTTCGTGTACCGTAAAGCTCGTAAGACTCGCGAGCCTTTCAATATTCAACTCGATAAGATAACTACATAAATGGCATGCACTAATTTTGCAGCCAAAGCTTTGGTTACTTTGCACTTGTGGGTGTTGTTGTGTAGTATGCTATGTTTCAAATTGTAGTTCAGTCAATACAGTTCTAACGATCACACTATGGTTGACATTTTCGTACCTAATGGATACGCAGTACTCGCCTCAATAAATACTCGACATTTCTAGCGTGAAAGGCGATACTAAAGGTTGTATCGAGAATTCGATTTCTCAATTTTTCGAGCAACGAAATACTCGAGAATATGCGAATAGAAATCGAAAACCCTACTTAAAAGCAAAAATTGCTATATCCGCAACCGCTTCATCAAACCCTACTGGTAGACGTTTTGCATTTCAACTTAGTGAAAACTCGATTGAATAAGTATTATACAATTCGGTCAAAAACCAAGCCATTTTTTGATATAACGGTGAATAGCAATAGTTAAAAAAGTCCTACATTTTAGTAACTATACAAGGTAATTTGCTCATATTTGAAAAGCAAGATTAGGTTTGATAATGAAATGCATAGTGTCAATAATATTAGGTATATGCATGGCATTCCCTACTTTAGAGTGAATACGTATACCCCCGAAACTTATTTGTGAAATTCGTCCAATTTTGTTTTTCTAGTTAGAAAGCACAATTTCGAAAATTATAGTAATCATACGAAGCCCACCACTAACCTCTCATAAAAGAGTAATATACAAAAAAATCCAAAAATTTTATATTTTACTAAATGAAAGCGAATCATTTCACATTAGTTGCGAATTATTTAATTTTTTTTTTTCTTTAAATCAATAAGTCTCTTTTAAGGTTTCAAAATGATGTTATAGTAGCGAACCGACATATATTTTTATATACTTAATAACAGTGTTTTCTAATATCCCTTGTACCTTGATCTAGAATAAATATGTTTATTTGAAATATCATATATTTACGTCAAATAGTTGTGAAATTTTTTGTGAATAAATAGTAGTTGCCTCAAAAAATAATATATATCCTGATATATAGGATTGTTATACTAAATGGAGGTATTTATAAGAAATTTGCCATTTTCTTGTATAGGTCATGGCACTACCCATGTTTTCAAAATGATACACAATTTGATCTATAAGATATGCATACCCTAATATCTTCATCGAATAGTTGTGTATGTTGGCCCGTAGATCACATGAATCTACTGTACAAGATTCATAAAGATCGTTTGAGCACTTTGGACACCAATAAAGAACACGCATTAATTTTTTATATATAAGGTTATTTTGATTTATAGCATACAACAAGTAGTGTTTATTTGAATTTAAAACATGCGACGGGTATTTAAAGTTCGGATTCATCCGAATTTAGACTATTACTTTCTTGTTTCATAGAACATGTTCGAAGAATACTAAGTAGTATTCATTCTATAGAAATAAATTGTCTTACGTTATTTTGTAATTAATTCTGAACTCATAGCAGATGGAGCGAATATTTTGCAGACAACAAACTCTGATTAATTGCACATTAAAAAGAAATTAAATAAATTTTGCGTGTCTTGTTTTATATAACCAAAACTTGCAGGTCATTAGTTAATAAACGTGTATTCGTAGATTGCCATGTAAGTATCTACGTATGTATACAGATTTAATATGAACATAAAAACAGAATAAATTATTATACTCGTATATAGAAAAGTTTTGCAACTCAGCGTGAAATTAGAAAAGTTGGTTTCACTTTTTTCTTTTATGTGTTGACAGCTTTGAGTACACATGATGTGACACCGCTAATTCGCTAATAAATCCTTGAATATAAAATTTCTTCATTTCTCATTTGGGTACACCTATTGTTCACGTCCACTTTTTATTATACAATATGCATTTAAGTGCATATATCCAGATATAAGAATTCCTTGTCCAAGTTCAATTAATGCTTGCGTAGTGTATTCAGACATTCATTGGAAATAATTAAATGGAACAGGTACTACGGATGCCTTGGTAAATATAAGTAGACATAAAACATTATTCTAATAAATAGTTTGGGTAGCAATAAAATCGACTATACTGCTGAATAAGTACATAATTACTTAGGTACACAGATTATTTGGGCTAATGTGTTCTTATTTGATTAGCTATTGATGGTTTTTATATGAGGTATTTATACTTTTAATTGAATTTGTATTCGAAGGTACATCTTCAACTTATCTGAGTACCGAAGTCTGGGTAAATTATTTTGTTCTTGATTCATTACTTTTGTTCATGTGTGGCTTAATTTTTGTTATCCATTCGAGCTGAAAATTCGTATGAACGGAGTATATTCGTTTATTACTTGATATTCCTCGCTACCCATCACCCGCGTTTCAGGACCCTTGAAACTTCTGATTATTGAGAAATTTTTTGCGTAACACCTATTTCTGTTTGTTGGAAGAATCTTCACTTTTAGTTCATTTGCGTCATCAATTTCTCCGTTATGAGAATGTTGAATAACTTTTGAAAGCAACAACAATTTATGTGAACTACATTTTAAAAACAACAGCGATTTAATTACCGTTTTTGGGGCACATCTCATCACTTTATCGAGCATCTCGGTCGGTGGCCAATCAATATCGCCTTTTTTCGATATCATGCGTATAGAGAATTTTTGCGCAAAAACCGCATTGTTTGGATTGCTGTGTGGCGTGGCTCCTGTCATATTTAAACCGGAAGTCAGCATTTTTTATGCATTTTCGGACACATAAAATGTGGCAACATCAAGCAATACCTTTTACCATCGTCTGTTTAGCTTTCCTTAAGGGAAAATTGACCAATGATTGCATTGTACACTTGCCACTTTTGGTGCTTCATGAATTTCGTGAGGATTTCCTGTCACCCAAATGCGGCAATATTGTTTATTAATTCCACCAGAGAGGGGGAAATGCGCCTCGTAGGTCATTAAAATTTGCATTTAGAAGTCCGGTATGGTTTCCAACATTCGGCCGCATGTTTTTCTGTATTCTGCGTATGTGGCCAATATTCTTTATGTATATGTTTTCTATAATTTTTGATGTTACTTGCCCCGGCTAAGATTCGAATCCGGGACCCATCGACTGAAGTGCTCATGCGCTACACACTCGTCTACGGCGCCGTCTAATTACGAACATATGTCTGTCATTAATTAGGCGAAACGCGTGGTGCTTCCCATTTTTTCATATAAATTGTATATTCTTGCGTCTAGTCTTTGTATTTATAATACTTAAACTCTAATGAGTGTAATTAAAAAAGGCGGTGAGACAAGTGAAATTAAGTGTCAAAATGTCAACATTATGTAATTCAAGTAAAAACAAAAAAAAAAACGTTAAAAAAAAAAACAAAACACGGTATTTAATTCTGCATTAATTCACCATATCACAGGCGTCTTCGCAAATGACGCCATTATTAAAAAAGTTAATTTGCTTTACAAACAGATAAACCAACTCAAACCAGAGAAAATTTGTGTGCAAATTTTAATTTGTTCTTGTGCGTAGAAATTTTTCATATTTTGAATTTCTTTCTGACAGCTCAAAGCTTCAACCACTTTTTCCCATTTCTTCCAGTCAGCAACTTTCTTGTTATATACTACGTAGGTAGTAATGAATGTGGTATTTGTGTTGTAGTAAAATAGCACATAGAACGGGTTTTAAACTTCTACAATACAGCCAAACCTAGTAGAGCTTTTCTGCTTTCGGCGGCAACCAGCGTGCCGAAATTGTCTGGTGTATATATAATACATACATATGTACATATATGACATTTTCTAGCTCTGAAAGTAAACAAAAAATTGACTTTAACATATTTGTATATTTTAACACGTACTAACAATTTCATTCAGCGGCCACTCTAAGGCACTCCCTTCCCCTTGGCATTAAAGTATCTGTTTGCCGGAGGCGCCGCAGGTTTAAAAAATCGTCAGTATAATTAGAAAGAAAAAAATGAAGAAAAAGATTTTCGTTAACGAAAAACACAGTTATATTTTGTTTCTAAAAAAGACCGGAACGTAAGCCACGCAAATGTCAGCACATTAGAAGAAGCCAGAAAATTACCAAGTAAAATTAAAGCCGGCGGTCATTTTGGAAACGTTCCATGGACGCATAATGTCGTAGCGTAGTCAGTGATTTGAGTAATGAGCGAAGCAAAAGCGGTACAACGTTGATATTGCTGTGTCTTAATTAGTTATCTTTATATATTCATAGCTTAAAATCGCCATTTAACTAAATAACTTAAATTGATATAAGGGTTTTAACATGCCGACGCTTAAAATAAATAATTAAACAAAAGCTTGATATGAAAAAGATTTCGAAAACTAATATACCAAAATATTTTGAATGAGTAGAGAAATCGTTGAGGCTATGTCTGTGTATCTATCCGTCCGTGCATCGGATAACTCTGGTAAATATTGAGATAACTCAACGAAACTCAGTACACATATTTCCCTTGAATGAAGGTAGGTTGATGTTGAAATTATGGGAAATCGGATAATAACCAAGCCTACATAACGATGTTCAGCGAAATTCCAAAAATATTGATATTTCATTAATTATAAAATATAATTTGTTCAAATTTATTATGCGAGAGTGAGCAAGTATTCATGTCTCTGAAACTCTGAAACTACCGGACCAAGTTCTATCAAATTTGGTGCCCACTTAATGGGATAAAACCCACGTTCTCTACTCATAAAACGGTTATTTACAAAAAACAAAAAAAAAATTGTTAGCCTATAAAGCCAGGCGATAGAAGTGAAACTTCATGGATCTCGATGGGCACTTGAAATGAAAATATTCACCCTAGCCAGGCAGTTTTATGAGATAGAAATATTTTCCCGATAACTGAAGCCACTATTCATTATTCTGGAATTTTTAAGGGTGTTAGGTTAATGAAAAAAGATAGTTGATGTTTTCGCCTCCATTTACAAAAAATCTATTCATTCACTTCCATACTTTCATGTTCAAGAAAAGATACAATTGCTTTGTGGTATGAAAAATATGAAATGAAAACTCGTGATTGTAAATTATTTAAATATCTTGAGAAAATTGCATCTATTGACGTGCCTGATCTGGTTGTTGAGTCTTTGGGATTATTATTTATTTTTAAATTAAATTTACTTTTTAAAAATTGTAAAAGTGGTTGAGCTTCTTCCAAGGCAAAATTGGCATTAAAATCACCGCTTAAAATCATTGACATAGTGTGCAAATCTTCTCCTAATTCTGCTGCACCAGAGGGAGTATATGCCAATAATGCTCTATGTATGAATTTTATTATATCGTTAATTCTCTGGTTCGGAGTGATGTATAGAACAATAATTGCCACACTCTGTCCGCCCCTCCACGCATGCTACCCCTCTCTCGTTTTTCCTACTCCGAATCTGTCGCGTTTTCATTTCTCTCCCATGTCTCCTTCCGTCCGACTGCCCTACCACGCGCACCATCCCTTCCCTTTTCCTGTCGCGTTTTCGTTTCATTCGATATTGGAATTACAGCCCAACGAGCGCAAAGAAGTTTCACTTCAAAAAACTTGATATGTAAGTAACTATTATGTAAATGTAATTTGCTAAAATTGTATAAACATGTTCGGATTAAAGAGAGAAAGACGAGCTAGCATGGGTTAAATGCCTCAGCCCGTCATCCTGATCAGTTTGTGATACCAATTTTTTGGATATATTTTTTCTTATGCTTATAGACATCGGACTGAAGTTATAATAAAATTGCATCTTCATAAAATATATAGCATTGGCGACTAAAGTTGCCCTTTCAATATAAAAAAGAGTTATTTTTGAAGTTTGTATGAGGCTTTATAATTTCCAGGAAAATCTTGAACGGATTTAGACGAAATTTCCAATATTACCTTTATTTATACCATTAGTAATTATAGTTAATATTTACTCGTAAATTTTCTGAGGTATGAATATTAAGCATAGCACGCAAGCATCACCAGCTACAAGACATAATATCATCAGGATCAAAAGTTACCAAATTAAATTTACCCAATAAATATAACGGTTAAAAAAATGAACAACTGTAGTCAAAATCAAAAAAGTATGGCGACTGTATTAAGTCCATGCCATACATGGAGGTGTTTAAATTAAGAAGAACAAGCAACTACTGTTGTTAATTTGTAATTTGGGTAGTTTTTTATCTCCCTTTACTAGAATTTTTGGCATCTAAGTTCTCAGAATTTTATGGTCTTCAAATACGGATTTATGTAATATTTAAAAAAAAATATATGTATACTAATTTATTTTTTAATGGAACATATGTTTTTGGCTTCACCATAATTTACTTTATGACAGTGAGGAAGAATATTTTATTAGGAATAAAAATTAATTTTTTAACTATTTCTTTTATCACTACCACTAAAATAATGCCAAGAATCGTAGTAGAAGGGAGTACAAAAACTATCTATGCTTTGAGGAGCTCTGCAAGGCTTGGCACGTAAGGACAAAGTATGCTTTAGATTTTCTTTATGTATAATAAAATCTTTTAATTACTTAATGGGTCGTTTCGTTTGTACTGTAATCGCTTTCGAAATTACAGTGGCTTGATTAGAATTCAATGTATTTACTATTACCATGTGTTCCTTCCAGGACCGATAATAACAGTTATTTTTGAAAATAATATTTAAAATTTCATTACGAAGAAATTGTTCTCCACCAAGTGAAATATAAGAATCGATTTATTTTTTGACCGAGAACATTTTTTTTAACAATATTATTTTAATTTTTATGTAAATATAATACTTTAATTTTTATGTAAATACTTATACAAAAAACCGCTTATTTCTATATTTTTTTAAATCTGAAAATAACAGTAACTTCTGCTTTTTATTTCATAAATCAGAAAATAAAAGTTATTTTTGACTTTCATTTTATTTTTCTCACGATAACAGCTATCGAAGCCTTTTATTCATAAAACCAAGCAATAACTATCAGTCGGTGACTTTTTTAGCAAAAAATCATCGCCGATTTTAAAGGCCAAACCGAATTAAACCGAACATGCTCAAGGTTTAAAATAATAAAAAATCAATAAAGTTTTCCAAGTTCTAGTTTTTTTAAGAATTTAAAAACGGAGCATAAATAAGTTTTAATCACATACATCACAGTTCATACATGATGAAGCAAATATAGCAACATAAAACTTACTTTTAATGCTTGAAAATTAGCACCTTTATATTTTAATGTCACAGTAATTGCATATTGGTAACCGAATCTGTATAAGTTGACCTGCAGCACAGAAAAAATGATCTTCACGAAGTATTAAAAAAAATTTGCTATTTCTTGGCAACAGACGTTCATTGAGAAAAGAGTCAAATTCGGAATGAAAAATTTCGTTCAGTATTATTGCTGTAAATCATATCGCTATCTCGAAAAAGCTTATTTGACTTTTTTCCAAAGAGGAACATATTAAAAGCAAAATTTTATACAGTTTTTGTGCTAATATAAATTCACAAATGCTCAGCGTAAGTTTGTTTGTTTTTTTGCCGAAACCCAAGCTGAAACGAAACCGAACCGAATTTGATTGGCCGTCGTAGGCCGATGCCGAAGTTCAGTCGTTCTCTAATGATTTCTAGATGCATCCAAACAAATTTATGTACATAGGTGCATTGGACCGCAACAACTCCACTTTAAACTGTAGACATCCTCTTTTATTACATTTCTATTGGATCTCCGTTTTCTATAAATGATAAAACATTGTAAAGGAATTAGGGGTTGATGTATATTGGAACGATTTTCCGATATCTCTTGACAAGTTTGGTTTGGAGACAAACCGCTTTCGGCGTTGTGCCATCTGCAGTGCCATTTTTCGTTCTCGTACCTTCTTACACCTACGAATTTTTATAGACGATTCTCTTTAATCAAAAGCACAAATTGACTTTTATTCTTGTAT
Source organism: Anomoia purmunda (assembly GCA_951828415.1). Lineage (NCBI taxonomy): Eukaryota > Metazoa > Arthropoda > Insecta > Diptera > Tephritidae > Anomoia > Anomoia purmunda. Next base: position 23,150,988 of record OX639996.1, on the reverse strand, counting down.
AACTGTTATCATGAGGTAACTTAAATCAAAATCAAAAATAATTGTAATTTATTGTTATTTTCAGATTTAAAAAAATAATAATAATCGTAAATAATTTTTGTTTAAGGATTTATGACACAAAAGTCACAAAATAACAGAAATAAATAGAAACTGTACGCTTATTTCACTTGATTTTTGTAAAAAAATTTTGTTATTTCAAAACAAATAAAATAATTTTTTAACAGTAAGAGATAGTCTATTCGGAAGTTCGGAAATAAAAGTGCAAAAAACGAAACCTAAAGATTTGACCAAGAACCGTTTGAAATAACGATCAATTGATAAGTAAGAAAAAAAGAGGTGCAGCGTAAGCAATGTAATTGTCTTAGATACGGCACATGGGTTGCTGGGAATTGCGAGGGAAACTTTTTTGGAACTTTCTTTAACTTGCGACAATTGGCTGATAGAAAGAAATTACTTGATAAACTTCCTAAGAAAATTCTTTATGAAAATTTCTGGAGCAAAAAAATCTTGACAATTTTTAATTTTCTTTAAAATTCAGAGCCTGCAAGTCTCGATGCACAGCCACCTAATGCATGGGATTTCTAATGCAGGGGGCTACAGTTAACAATATGTATTGGCTCTTTTATATTAATTAAAGCGCTTCTGTAAAAAAAATTTTGCACAATTTTCAGTAAAAAACTGTATATAAAAAATTTTGAAAAAAAAATTATCCCCTCATTGCCTTGCACCCTACGCATAAATTCGTATAAATTCGTAAAGTAAGTACATCACGCTGTCGCATTGCTTTCGTCGACACGCTTAAAAGCCGCAGCTGTGAAATGCAAAAAAATATGAGGAATGTGAACAAGAGTTCTGTTTCTGTTTGACTTCGTATCCGCCACAGGGCTTCGCTACACTCCACTCCACCTACATTACTTCTCATTACAACTACACATTAAACAATCCAAGACCAACAAGCCGAATATCCTGCCCCCTGGTGCGCGCCACATTCCGGCCAACTATGAAAGCCACATCCTGTGTTGTATGCTTTGGCGGTTTGTTGTGATCCCAGCACCTTTGCACCTACATACATACATATTTACACATTTGTGCGTGTGTGAGTGTTAGCCGCGAAATTATTTCGTTGCTCCATTTTATGCCTATTTGACATAAAGTGCGATGAAGCGGATTTTTTTGCAGACTTTGAAGCGCACCCAAATTGCCGTTGTCTTATTGCGCCACGTCCATACATACATACATACACACATAAATACATATGTACACAAATACATACAAAATATTCACATGCATATTTTTTTTGCATTTTCCTTTTTTTTTCGCTCGCCTTCCTAAATCTGTCTGCGCTTTGCGCATCGCCACCTTTTTTATTTAAATTTTTTTTTTGAATTCCCTGAACATTTTTGTGCGAATGTGAGTTTCGGGCTGTTGAATGAAAAATATTATTTCCACATTTTCCACTTGTCATGGTTATTATCGCAGACATGCTCTTCCGTCTTCCACTTTCTGGTGGCTTTCCGCCGCGGCTTTTCTTTGTTTTGGCTTAATTTTTGGAAATTCCATTCTTTATTTTTCAAAAACAAAAAAAAAAATAAAACGAACAAAAACCCATACAAGTGTCAAATATGACACTTTAAAAATATTTATGTTATGATTAAACATAGCCACGTTATCCACTTCAACTGTTAGATCAACTGCCGCGGGATATTATTTTATTTCATTTTATTTGCCTTTCTGTCGCAATTGTTTTGCATTTACATACATATCTTACTTTTGCAAAGTAGAGCGTCAATAATTTTACACTCTGTTGAACATTTAGCTGATGGCTTTGACACGCCGGTTTTTATTATCAACTACAAATCATCAGCAGAGTTTGATAATTCTGCACTGGGGAATGGCAAAGGTTTCAAAAAATATATAAATAAATAAATAAAGACGAAACATTTTCATGTTACACTCAAACGCCGGTTGATGACTTTTAGAGAGGTTTTGATTTGATCGACATTTTAATTCTTTTGGTTTGCTAGAATAGAAAGCTGAATTGAAACTTAAACTTCGCGGATCCATCTACTACCCTAAGTTAGGGTAGGTCATGCGAGTTAAGCAAGTGTGGTTTTCAAGAAGAAATAGAACGCATTTAATTAAATTGTATGGCCAAAAATGTAGCTTTATTATAACGATAAAGGTTTGCCATTATGTTTTACAAATGACTTATGTCAGAAATAACGCGCTGAATATTCTCTTACATGGCGTCAATCATCCCGGGCTTATCTGCATAGACAAGCGGCTTTACATACCTCACAAAAAATAGGCCAGCGGTGTTAAATCGCACGATCATGGAGGCCACGCCACTTTTTGAGGATGTGATGGCGTCTCAACAATGGTTTGTGGATTACCCAAATGTGACAATTTTATTTAATATATTAATAATACGCATTCAATTAAAAGTGAGCTTCATCGCTGAACAAAATTTTCTTGTGAACATCGCGCGAACCGAACCATTATTTTGGTAGTAAATTTGCATAAACTATTTATTAAATAATTTGCTAAAATTTTATAAACGGTATTGTGTGGGGAGGAGAAAGACGTTGGATATACAATTTTGAAAAATGAGCGTTGCACCGCCTACTTTAAAGTATATATATATATATATATATCCGAAACTACTATATCACACTCTAGTAAATTTGGCACACACTTTACATTAAACACAATTTCATAAATTTCATAAATATATAGAATTTGGAGGAAACCCCGCAAAAAATTAAAATATTCGGCATTCTATGAAATCAAGTAGCAAATTCGCTCAAATTTGGTATGAAATGTTTCATTCCAGCGAGAAGTGCGGAAAATAAAAATTTTGGAAAATGGGCGTGGCACGTTAAAAGTATAATAGTTTAGTATTGTTTATATTTAAATAAATAAAAGTCATAAATAAAAGTCCTAATTATTTCAAATAAATAAAAATCGTTTAAGATTTAAAAGTGAAATGCATTATATTTACTAGATTTATTACATAGAACGTGTACAATTTATTTGAAATAAAAACATTTTCCAACTAATGTAGATTCTCATAAAATTTATTTTAAGGACTCCATAACAGCAAAATTAAAAATAGCCACCGTTGCTACTTAACATTTCTTTTTTTTTTTGTATATTAAAAATTATTTTATTTATTTATTTATTGGTTACAGTCTTGCGACTTTAAAATGTACAATTTTACAAAGTTATAATATATTTTACATTAAAGCATACGTATGAATACATGTTAGATATATTTCTAGAAATCATGAATAATGAATAAATTTGCTTAACAATAATTGCATAGTTGGGTAGCTGGAAAGGCCTAGTTTCCAGTCTACCATTATGTGGCAGGGGCAGAAAGGCCAAGTTTCCGCTCCGCATTCCTGTTATTTGGTTTCTGATGGTCTGAAAGACCGAGTTTCCGATCCACATTCCATTTTTTTGCTTTCCATACTCTATGTGAATCGAGTGGAAAGGCCTTCTGCTCCGATCTATATACGAAGAGTTTATAATGGTCGGAAAGGCCGTGTTTCCGATCCATGGTCGTATCGCCTTTATTTGATGCTGAGACGGATGGAAAGTAATTCGATTACTTTACTGCCAAAAATATAGACATATTATGTCCCAAAAACAATTATATTAAATATTCCTAACTCGGCAAATCCACGCTAACGGCGAAATATCCAAAAAAAAAAAAGATTGTGCAAATCAGGGTTGTACAAAGAAATTAAATCCTAGTACTCTCGCTGCCGAGATTTTCAAGCCACATTTTTGTATGGCGAAATCTTGGCAAATCAAGTAAATTGGTGAGTTATTTACGATAATTCCGATAACTCCTAGATTAAGTTTTGGTCTGGACATGATATTATACCCTTGCCCTACTGAAAGTGTTCGCGCAATTACCAATGAGATCGTTAGATTGCCATGTCGAAATTGAAAATTCCCATCTTGAACAATTGATATCAATTCCAGTTCATCGTTTAATTTTCTATCTGATTAATTTTGGCACCTTTGGGCCCTCTATTAGGTACTTCAAATGTGAACAAAGTTGACCACACAGGATATGCCAGGCGTAAAATTTAAAAATGACTAGCTTACAGCGGGAGCTTGTGTTACTTCGCGCTGTTTTCATTTCACCTGATTGTCATATCCAAATATTATTCTGTAATTATTTTGTTTTCCGAAAATTCAACACGATATTAGGGTTTAAGCATTCGATCTCAAAAAATATCTAGTGAAAAGAATCGAGAAAAAATTTCGGTATCAAATGCAAAAAGTATCGATATGCAATCGTACCGTATCAAAATTCGTGGCCCTATTGATAAGCAAGGATCATTCAATTTAGGTCTACCGCTCAATATATTACTAACAAATAAACAGCAGTGAGTGAAGTAACTGAAGTCTTGTGTATCGTAAATCTCTTATGTTTATTTCTCTCTATATATTTACCCTACTAAATTAACCGCAACGTAGCCTTCTCGTCTTCATTTGACATCCTTCTAACTGAATTTTTCTCCCTTTATCTAGTCTTTATTTACTCTACTAAATTAACCGCAACGTAGACTTCTCGTCGTCATTTGACATCCTTCTAACTGACTTTTTCTCCCTTTATCTAGTCTTCACTGAACTTTATAAATCTGGATGTCATATCGATGTTTGGTAAGCTACATATTCCAAACTAATCATAAATTAGTAATTCTCTAATAATAAAACAGTAAACTCGAAATGGCAGATATTCTGTTCAACCAGTTAATAAAACACTTTCCAGATTATGTGATAATAATCTGTTACACTAAATTATTCAATATCACCATAACTAAATTATAAATCTTGGGTTTTATTACTGCATTACAATATTAAGCATTTAATCGGCTTAATTTTGATTTTGAAATGGCAAATAATATCCTAAAAATCAACACAAAGCATCACAAAAATTAGATATTTTCACACGTCAAGTGCGAACAATAGATTCTTTTGTATGCTAATAGCATTTTTAGACTAAGTTGCAAATCCGATTGAGCAGTATCACAGAGAGCTGTACATACATACATAAATACATATTTCGTTTGAGATGAATCAAAAAGCGAAATAAGATTTCAAGTCACTCTATCAATCAAGATGTATGTATTTGTTTGGATTTTTTTTGTGATACTTAGGAAGGGAATTATACTTGTATATATGTAATAAATGTATTTTACGCGAAAAATTTGTCAAGATGAAAATGTGAATTGAATGCGCGTAGATCATAAACATATTAAGTGATTTTAAACACGCAAAACGAATTTTTTATGTCTTGTATTATCTATGCACATTAAATATTTTTTATTAGTGAAAGTTTTCCATGTGGAATGCTTATACAATTTTTGAGTTGATTTATGGACGGCATTTTGTTTTTTAAATTTTGTCACAAATATATTTTGAGTGAGGCAAACCAAGGCGAATTCATACCAAATGGTGTTGAGCGTACAACAAAAAAAAAAGGTACACTAACAAATTGTACGCACAGCGTACGAATTCATATAAAATGAGTTTGATCATGCAGCTGATTGAATTCGCTTGGGAAACGTTAAGTCAAAATGATGTGTTTTTTGTAAATCATTCTGTCATTGTGCGCATATTTCGTTAGTGCAATTTTTTGGTTTTTTACTTATTCGCCTCGGAAAATAAGTAAGAATTACAACAAATACATATATAGTTATGGCATGCAGTCCAGCAAGAGAACTCATTCAGCTGCTTTCTCAACACCACATTATATGAATTCGCCTTGAGGCAAACATTCATCGTTAACGATTGTTGCTACTTAGTTTTTTTTTTTTCAAATTGTTTTGGCAGACATAGGCATTTTTTAGGATCAAAATCTGTAACAAAATATAAATTATTGTATTTCATAATGGTAGTTTCTAATGCTTTTAATGGGTATTAGTATTTTAAAGCGATTCCGGTACCCGAATCTATTCTTATAAGTAAAAAATAGTTCCACTTCACAAATTTTTAGGGCTACGGCACTTTTAAAGTATCAAAATAAGTATGTAGCAAATAAGGTTATAAAACCACATGTCGATTAATGGGATTAGTAAAACAAACTAGATAATTTTTTTCCCCGAAGTATTAAACATATATAATTCTGGCTATATGTTAATATGTATTGTATGAAATAAATCAGCTAAATTAGCTGAGCCTATTGGAGTTGAACGTAGCATTTACTTCGAATGCATTCGTTGGTAGCATATTTAGATTCATTTATTGCATTTTCACAGATTTCACGAAAATTCAGACTACGTTGAATTCAGTGAGGGATCAGAACAGCAAAATGATTGGTAGTCTGTGTTTTAAGATACCAATTTGGCAGCATCCAAGTTCACGACAGGCGGAGCAAACGGCGAAGTCATTAGATTCCACCGCGTCTATATATCGATATACCGAAGGTGGAGGTCGAAATGGCTGCGGAGCAAGATGCAATAAACAAGGTGAACAATTAAACTATTTTGTTATTATTTTTTGTTTATTTTATTTACTTTTAGGTCGGCAGGAAACGAAATAAATATAACTATTTTCCAGTAAGCCATATTAAATAGAGATTTTAATGGCAAATTCAGACAATGTATACCTAATGCAAAAAATAACAATCATAACATTCAAATATCCGATCAGGATTCAAAATATAATTTTTCTAAAAATTTTACATTTACTTTTTAAGTCAGACTGATACAGCCTCGGAAAACAAAAACATTTACGATAGGGCAAAGCATTGGGTAGACTTTTTGAAAATGCAAAAAACTTTTGAAAAGTAACCAATATGATTTATTTCTCTTGAGAAGTAGTCTTGTTTGTTTTCTAACGCAGTAGGCTCACTTTCGAAAATTATAGAAATCGATCGAAATCACACCCATTCCTCATATAGCGATAAAATACGAAATTTTGGTATCCATCAAAGAAAATGTCCCCATATGTAGGATGATGTTCGATAAGGAATATACAATTTTTGAAAATTGGCTCGACACCTCTTCCTTAGAAAATAACTTTACTAATCTTTATTAAATTTACTAGGCACTGCACATTACAAGTCAGTAGGCATAATTTCAAAAATTATGTAAATCGGATAAAAACCAAGCCCATCTCTGATATAATGGTACATAGTAACTGTAAAAGGCAATTTTATACATGCACAGGAATGGGTTGGAAAAATTAGTACGTGGATTAAAAAAATTTTGACCAAATAGGTTTATCTCCGTAGGCTCTATATCAAACTCTATCAAATGTTTTACAAATTTTTCATTTATTCATAGTAAGAACTACAAGTATTAGAACTTTTGTCACAAATTCGCTCAAATTTGGTACGCTGAATTTTATTACAAAAATAAACAAAAGTCGAAATTTCAGAAAATGACGTAGTACGCTAAAAGTATAATATTATCTTGTTGCTTATTTTTAGATATATAAATATCGTCCATATTTAAAAAGGAGGTACATTTTATTAACTAGAATTATTGCATAAAAAGTAGTGATTATTTGAAATAAAAGGAGTCGTCTGGTATTTTAAAATCTATTTCAACCGAACTTAGAATTTTATTTACTTGTTTATAATTTAAACTACAATTTGTGTAACGAACTCATTGAACGCCGATCGGTTGATATCCCTTTTTGGTCACATTCAATTTAGCAGATTTAACCGTTCCTTCCATGCTCTGGAAGCCAGTATTATTACAAAGTGTCATAAAATGGGTCCAAATAGTAACTAAATGATAGCGCTGTCTTGGTTGATAACATTTCCAAAGCATAATGCAATAAAATCTGAAGTATAAAAACTTCACTAAAAGATATATCGAAAGAAAATTAGTTAATTTATTTTTTGAATAGATTGAAACTCTTGAAAGAGATGTGTTGAACGCAGTTATTTTTTATGGGTGAAATTTTTTTTGAAAAAATCAACGTGAGGGAGTGTTCGATGTATACATTATTTTAAATTGATCGTCATTACGGTATATAATCATTCCTGTACAAAACATCACTTATATAATATGTTATTTATTGGAAGAAAAATAGTACTCAACAAATAAGTATTATTAAAGAGCAAATATGCAGCCTACGAAATAATTCTTAAATTTTACGAAAAAGATAAACAACCAAATAAAAGGATTGAATAATAACTCTTCAGGAATCGGGGTAGATGTAACTTTTCCTTTGGCCCAGTTGAACCGCTGTTCTTTTATTTTTGCTGTTGGGTCAGAATTTCTGAAACGGATCACCTGAATGCGGTGAAAAATTATTTTTGCTCGTTTTTTTCATTTTTTCTGTAGGCATTAATGATGCAATATGGCGCAGAAGACATTTTGTCTTCAATTTGTTATAAATAAATATATAAACAATTGACTCAGATTAAATTTTTTTATTCGGAAAAAATTACACGTAATCTATATTAAATGACGATTCAAATGGCGGTCGAGTCATCTAAATCGGTCTGATATATCGTTCTTAATTGATATTTGAAAAAAAATGACGAAAAATATTTATTAACAATATCTTAAACAAAAATTTTTTTTTTAGAAAATCCAACTGGGGTTTTGTTTGCATCATAATGTCTACAGAAAAAATGAAAAAACGAGCAAAATTAATTTTTCACCGCATTCAGGTGATCCGTTTGAGAAATTCTGACCCTGTTACAAGTGGCATTTTCCCAGGCTTTCTAGCCGACATACCCATCTAGTTTAACCGTTATTGAATGGTTCGGATCGAAATATCCTTTGAAAGCGATAGCTACAGCTCTGTTTTCCATTAACAGCCTTTTTGAAGGCTTGCTTTCAAAATAGCACGGCCTACTCTCGGGTTTGTGAATTTTTTCCTGCCTGATCCTCCTTTTTTCTTTACTGGACATTTAGTTGTAAGTCTGCCTAAACTTTATGAACAGACAGTGTTAGTTCAACCAATATAACAAACTAGGAATTACGGCCTTTTGAGCCAAAGTCAACTGTGTTTTCTTAGGCATGGGTTTTCTTTCACAGTAAGCTACTTGAAGGGCTCACTGTATATTTTCCCAAACGATATGTATGTATCTATAAGAACATACATATATGTATACATAAGTATGTACGTACAATGCTTGACATTATTATCTGCGGACTCATTTCACACTTCGAAATATCAAATGGAATGCAGTTAAACCTTCCATTGTCGCACGCCTTTGTGTGGAAGTCAAATAAACTTTATATTACACTTGCTAAATCATAAATGTCAACATAAACTCATACTCGTACTTAAAAGGAAGTTGTGTGAAATCGTCACATATTCGAAATGCAGCTGACGTAGTAATTTGGCACGAACCAACCCAGAGCGTTTTCTGACACTCAGTCACTCGCACGCAGTGCATTAGTTGCAGCTGTTGCAAATTGCTAACTACAAATCACATAGAATGCATTTGTTGCTCAGAGTGTGTGACTTTTGCTTAATTATACGTGGAATTATTTGCTACAGACGACAAACGCAAAGAAAATTGCAATTTCCTTTTGTTCATATTTCACATTTACACTTTCAAAATATTATCAATCTTAATTATTGTTGAGAGTTCCAGTTTCTTTTCGATTTTCTTTTAGTAAATTTTAATATACTGAACACGAACTTTTTAATTAGTTAGGAAATTGGAGTGTAACCATAGATGAAAGCTTTTGGGCAAACTTTAATTTATTATTTTCTATTTTATTTACTCAGTACAGGCAAAGCATTAATACAATAGATACCCCTTAGTCTACAGACCGTTTATTGTAATGTTTTTATTTCTCTTTCAATCTGCTTTAAATATACCCAAAATCAGAGTAAACTTTCGGGTGTCAAAGCTCTTAGGCATTGGTCGATCAACCAGAGACCGTCGTACCTGTTATAAGCAATATCGCAAAAAATTGTTGTTTAATTATTTGTTTTCATTTTTATCCTCTTCATCGAGTTTAAGAATTATTTTGTAATTGAATATGACAAAAACGGGATATCATACGACCGGCGTTCAATGAGTTCTTTACACGAGTTGGATTTCTGGGTCTACAAAATTCTACATAAAGTGGACACAGTGGCACAGCTCCATTTCATGCGCGCGATGGCGGATGAACCCATTCGGGTCTTCTTCGATACTCTTCTCTAAAGTAAACGTGGTGCAAAAACGATCCATGGTTGTTCGAATTACAGACTCTGCTGGGCGATTATGTCGGTTGAATATTGGATGTCGCGCGCGATGCGTTGCGCGAACCGAACTATTATTTTGGTAATAAATTAGCATAATGTGCAGACGTTGCTTCGGAGTAAGTCTATTCATTATGACCAAATTGAGTATAAATCAAGTAACATCTGTCGAAAAGACCAACTCCGAAAAAAGAATTGCCTCATTGAAATTTACACGTCCAAAATAAAACACTCTTTATTATACATTTAACGTACTTCGTCATTTTCCGTCTTGATATTGTACCGCAAATTGAGGGACCCACAATTTAACGCGGAGTCGAGCGGCAAATGATTGTTGAAGTCGCGTGCCAGAAGAAAGAGAAGTTTTCAAAATAATTCGAATAATAAGAAGAAATTATTATAAAAAGAAAAAGCCCAGAAAATGCCAAATAAAGTAATAAATTAAAACAAACAAGTAATGAGAAATTTAGTCTATCCAAATTTACAACTCTAACTCTTATGATTAAAAATGGTTTTAAATATTATTAGCGAAATAATAAAGAAATTGTTGAATGAAAAACTAAGTATTTATATCTCAAACAAAACCTTTTTTTTTGGAATTCTTATACGAATTACTTCAGTCATCCATTGGCAACAAAATTTTAAAAACATGGTGAACAGCTTCATTAGAAATATGCACCTAATGAGCGACGCAATGAAATCAAGATAGTTCATTCTTTTATAGCGGAAATATGCCAGACATTGTTTGGTATCTAAATAGAACTTCCTACAGATACAAGTTTAATAAACAAATGGCGTCATAAACTAAACACATATGTACGTAAATTTGTTATCCTCTTTCACATGGTATCACATGGTCGATCAACATCAATTGTGTTGCGCCGATCATCTGAACACTACTCGTATTCTGAATGACACGGAGCTGTAAACTATGAAATATTCGCCAAAAATTTTTACATTTTTAACCTTCAATGAGACGTTTTAAAAAATTGTAGTGGTTTAATTCTGCAAAATTAATTTGTAGGGCGAGCTCAAATTTGTGTAGGAAAAGTACCATTCAAAATTAACTCTATTTAGATTCAAAATTCAACATGCAATGACTTTCATATTCTATTTCTTTGTTAACTTTATACGCCGTGATCGAGAGAGTGTGCACGCTTCATTCGGTAGTCACGGGTTCAAATCTTGGCCAGTGTGAGTAACTCCCATACAGTATAGAAAACCTTTTTCTAATGATGGTTGCCCCTCTGCAGGCAATGCCAAACCTCCGAGTGTATTTCTGTCACAAAAAATCTTTCGCCGTTCGTGGTCGGCGTAAAACTGTAGGTCCGCCGATTTGTGTTACAACATCAAGACACATATCACAAACTAATATATTATAACTTCAGTTCATTCAATATAAATGGGTGATTCACAAGGTGGCATAATGTGTCATAAGTCATAAAATTTGGAAATTCAAAATTGCTTGGTTTTAATTATTTGTTTCAATCCAATCCTAAAACATAACTTTTGAAATCTAAAATTTTATGGCGTTATGATTTATGGCACATTATGACACCTTGTGAGCCACGTAAATGTATATAAATTCAAGCTTCATTAAAAGTTTGAACTGATTAAAAAATCAGTAATATACCAATTTTGTAGACTATTTAATTTTAGTCAAAATATGCGAAAATAATGTGGAGGCTCACACAATGATTGCGGGAAGTTTTTAATTGTATGCATATCTAGCACATTATTAGCATTACGCAAAAAATTTAGAAACTCATTTTGATTTAGTGATTAATACAATAAGCAATAAGTATTTATTTTTTTTATTTTTTTTTTTATTTATTTATTTATTCAGCTATGGAATACATCATATATTCTTACTAACTATGCCTTAATATTAAGATTATTGGCTAAGACTGGATTTTATTATTTTTCTTAATACCTCACCAGGTATTGAGAGATCTATATCTTTAAATTCATTAAGCTCTCTCAACGCCCGAGCAATAGGAGAATTATAAGCATAATTAGTCCTATAATTTTGCACATAAAACATGTTAAAATTTCTGAGACTTCGAGGTGGAATGTTGAACATTATTCTTTCTAAAATCTCTGCGCAGTCAATAGCACCTGTTAAAATATTAATGACAAACGAATAAGACAAAAATTTTCCTCTACAATGGAGTAAATCTAAATTGATAAGAAGGCAGCGAGAGTTATATGATGGAAGAGGCTCATTGAAATTTAGCGACCTCAACGCAGACTTAATAAAAACTTTTTGTATACGCTCAATTCTATTAATATAAGTGATTTGGAAGGGCCGCCATATGAAGGAGGCATATTCCAGACGAGACCTAACAAAAGCTATATAAAGCCTCTTAAGTGTATAAGGATCAGAAAAGTAGGTACTGTTTCGACGCACAAAAGCAAGCATAGCATACCCATTTGCAACTATATAATTTATATGTACTGTAAAAAGGAACTTATTATCAAAAAGAACTCCTAAATCCTTAATCTGAGTAACCGACTTTAGTTTAGAACCAGAAATATAGTAAGACGAGTTTATGGTGTTACACTTTTTTGCAAAAACTATTTGGTAGCATTTTTCAACGTTCAAATATAGCCGATTATTCCTACACCAGGAGAGCACCCTGTCAATATCAGATTGTAGTAATACTGAATAAAAAAAAAAAAAAAAAATTAATTTAAGCGTTCGGCTATAACATGGCGGTCGCTCGGTCGGTCAATGAAGGTCTATCTGAGGTTACTCATACGCCCTGTATAACCCATTCGAATTAGCTTTATAATACTTGCTTAAAGGAACGTAAAATATTTTATAGCACTGCTGCATTTATATTTTGCTCATTTATACTTCCACACACACAAGTGGTTAAATAACTATGCTTGTCCTTGCGCCGACGTATGTGGATACCTACATAGAAATATCTAAGTGCTCTCACACATCAGAGGACTAATGAACAACAACAAACATTTGAAGTCGGGCACAGCGTCTGACAATGACATGATATGGTACAATATATCGTCAACTTGTGGCTGCACAGCAAAAGTGCAATGCGCATTTATACAAATTATCACATGCCATGTACATACATATATACTCACACACACACGTACATAAATATATATAATTACTATTGTGCCTTATTTCTATTGTATGTATGTACATACAATAAGTATTTTGCTAATGCAAGTGGAAGCTAAGTTGTGAAAATCTGCGATGAGAGAGAGAGAATGATAAGAAACTAAAATGTATTGGTAGAGGCCAAACAACAGACACAAGCCGCATTTCATAAGCGACTAACAACAACCAACAATCGGCCAATGTATGTTAACCACAATGTGCTATACAAATTTACAAGTTACCACAACAGTTGCAACACAACAAACAACCATAAACATAATAGCAATGATGGTAATAATAATGCCTGTGTCTGTGCGTGTATGTGTGTTTGTGTTTGTGTGTATATGTGTGGTTGAATGTATAGTAATGAAAACCGCGACAATGCAGTTATAATAACACGCATATAAATTGGCGTAATTTGCCAAAGGCCTTTCAGTTTCCATTCCAGCATTTAGTCTTCATAAATGGCTGGGGATCAGAGCTGGCGTGTCTGAAAAGTGCACCAGGGTGTATAAGGACGTAGCATACAATAAAATGTACTTTTGATAAATTCTCTGCAGTTTTTACTTGAATTCTTCATAGCCACATGCACAAGCTTTTATAACGATAGCTCCTTTGAGGAGGGTAGGTATAGTAACAAGGCAACTACAATTTAAGTGTTTGTTGAGTGAAAATTACAAATCTTGGCCTGCGTCTCCACCGATTGCCTTGAACGCAATAATATGTCTTCTTCACGTCTTAAGTAGCTTGCGAGTAATTCTATTAGAAATTACAAAATCATCAATAGGGGAGTTTAAAGATAAACTTAATTGAAATAATATGAGTAATTAGTACTTTATGAAAAATATTCCTCGATGTCCTTAATAGTTAGTTTAAAAACAATTGTTTAGCCCTCCGTGTGACCATTTCCGTTTTCAATTGTATGTATAAGTAAATAAAATATATTTGTCGGAGCTCTTAGATATGCCAAGCAATAATGGATGTATTGAGTGAAACATTGGTGGTACGCCCTGATATTAGGAAGCATTTAGTTTAGAAAAGCACTGCTCAAATAATGAAATTCTGAGTTTCGGCTAAGCGCTAAATGTAACTTGTAGATAGTCTAGTCTGGCGTTGAAATAGACTTGAGTTATATGAGGGAGTGGATGTACAGAAAGTGACGAAAACGCTTGGTGTAAATAGTGAAGCTACCGGCGATTCGCTGCATATTATTATCGAGACCTCGACATCAGAAGTTGTGCATGTTCCCAGTGCCCTACTGAATAAATGTAAATGTGGAAGTGATATAAAAAATATGAAAATTGTTTTATGAATAGCAGCACTAAGCTTCAAAAGCTCCAAATAGTGATAGGATACAGTTGTCGGAATTTGATCCTAACGGCAGGGATGTAAATGTTAAGGCCTGGATATCAACAACTAATATAATAATGGAGGGACATATTTTACAAGGTTCTGTGTTGATGTTACGTATCGCCCACTCAAACTTTAAAAGTCCCAGTTGGAACATGAATGCCTCAAGTGGCTTTCCCGCAAATGTCATGGAGCGACTTCAAACAGCTATCCATTGCTAGACTAAGTTTGAAGGGGAAGTTGATTTTTATATATATTTTTTGGAGAACTCGGCATATGTATTTATATTTTAGGTTTTCCAAAAAGTTCCTTGCTTATCGAATGATGAGACATTTTATAAAGAAAGGTCGTTAAATAGGATGTTATGAGGATGCGTTGAAAACGTTTTTGTTATCTTTCAAACAAAAATGGTGGACACTTCGGTTCGGCGCCCAGATAAAACTAAGTCAAGCATAGTTGCAATTGAGGGAAAATTTCTGGTGTTCGACCTCGTATAGTGAGATGGCTCTGCTTTTGGTTTAGGATATCGAATAAGTCCTTAGATTTTATTAGCAAACAGTTTGGAAAATACACAGCACTCATCATATGAAACCCTCCGGAAAACGCAACATTTACGTAGGTCACTAAGCTGAAAAATCAGTTTAACTTAGACCCCAGAGTGGTTTACTCGATTTTATTCCGGAAATTTGTATGTCTAAGATGTATTTCGCCCTGCGAGGCCATTACGGGAAAAGTCGATGATATATTTAATGCAAACAACCACCGACGTGCAAGATATTGCCAAAATTTCTAAATATATAAAATTTAAATTGTGTTAAGGAAATTTATGGATTTGGTTCTTCTGGCAACTAGCATCGCCTTGTGCAAATTGGATCCACTTTAAATTTGCCAAGCAGCGAGCTAGTAGGGAAGTTAAAAAAAATGTAGGAATTCTTACTTTGGACTTTATAAATCTTTGTTACCTTATCCTTTATATATATTTTTTATTTATTGTAGTAAATGAAGCTGCCTCAAAAGGAAGCGAAGTCTGTTTAATTCAAGCCACCCCTTATTCTGCAATGCAAGCTGCCAGAAGTTCGCATAAGCTCCAAGCATGAGCAACATGACAGTTTGAAAGTATCTGAATTAAGAACAATTACGATACTTCGGCATCACATGAATTATTGCGAAGATTCCAAAAATATTCACCTAATGATCATCACCGAAACGTTGCTCTGTGGATATCGCCAATAACGAGAGTTAAATCTTCGGTAGAACTCAAATTACGACCAACATGAATAGATTTTATTCGTCGTTGCCGTAAATAGATGGAAACTTTAAAAAAATCTGAAGAAGCATGTTTTTTAACCAAAAAAAAACTATTTTTCTCATAAAACAAGTGACAGCTATAGCTCGGAGTGGGTCTAAAATCTCAGCGTGTGGTACAACGGTATTATGGTTACTTACACTTGAAGCCGGAGCTTCGGTCTAGATATTGTCAATGTCTTCAGCAATATTTTTTTTATACAACGTTTTTTAGTTTTGTGGGCCTTTAAATTTGAGTATAGTAAGGTTTTAAGTAGCTAAAACAATTACTATGTCAATACCTTTTCCAGGCACTGTATGTAGTAATCCATTTTAAGTAAACTAACAGTTTTAGAAAGAAGAACTAAGGCTTTTTTGTGTTCTGTTTTTATGACAGTATGAAAAGTTAATGGATATTGGAACGATTTTCAAATCACACTGAATATGGTGCAGCGCCGAAACCGGTTTACCTCCACACCATACCGGACAAGGGATGATGGAAATTCGTTTCAATATACATCAATAACTCAGGCCTATCGAATAATGAAGAAACTGAACACAAGTCCATGGCGATGTTTTTACGCACTTTTCGACAAAGAAATTTTACTAGTCTTGAATAACTTAAAATGGAAAGTTTAGTGACGAGTAAAACGAATGTCACGTTTGAAAACAATAACGGTTAAAAACTTGCTGAGTTATTCAATGTTTTAGGAACTAAAATAATATATATAAAACTATCGTGTGTATTATGTAAAAATAATAAAAAACCCTAACAAAAAAAAGATTTTCAGATCATTATTAATTTTTGTAGCGCTGTGTAATAGACACTGTACTCTTTTGTGAAATAAAAATTGCGATAAAGTATACATAGGCACTACAAAGCGATCACTCGGAATTCGAATTAGCGAACATAAAACGGACGCGAAGAACAAAAAGACAACAACAGCATTAGCACAACATTTAACGAATAGCGGACACTCAGCCGATTTCGAAAATACAAAAATATTAGTCGTGGAGAAAAAAGAGAGGACAAGATTAACATTAGAAGGGCTGAGAATACAACAACAAATACGACACACTATGAATTTTAAGGAGGACGTAGACAATATAAACTGCGCATACAGAACAGCAATAACGAGTGATAGATAAACAGAGAGACAAAAACGTAGTGTACAATTCAATATGTGGAGTTTTATTTTTATTTTCGTTTTTATATTTTTATTTGTTTTGATGTTGTTACTGTTTTCAATGTAATTAAAAATGTAAGTGTAATTATTGTTGTAAGCAAAAAAATTGTTATTTTGTTAACACTTGTTTTTATGTTTTATGTACAATAAAATGCAGACTCCCGGATGAAGGCGCGGAAGACGCCGAAACGCGTAGGAGAAAAAAAGAAACTTTATGTTTGCTTTAATACATAACCGACCGAAAAGCTCCTAAAGCATCCCAATTGGAAATTCAACTTTGGTCCCAAGAAAAATACAAAAATTACTTTGACTACAATAAAAACAGTCGGAATTCAAGTAAGTAAAGTCCCCGAAACAAATTTAAACTTGAGGGTTTTAGCAAGTTAAAACCCAACAAATTTTAATTTTCTGGTGTTAAAAAACGTCAATTATGTGTTGCCCTAAATACAACGAAGCGGAAATATTTTTTTAGTTTAGGAGCCGAAATAAAGGAAGTATAGCAAAATATTATCATAAAAAATATAGTTACTCAAAACTTTAAAATATATATTTTTAATATTATTTGGCCCCATTTTGAAGAGGTATTGCGTTAAGGTTTCCAGAAAGAAAAAGTTCATACCACCCTAATGTATCTAATAGAAAGTAAATAACGATATGAATTTGATTTTTTAAAGAGGGCAACTCAGCTTAAAACTAGCTAATAAAGTAAAATAAATTGGAACAAAAATTTTCCTTTTACTCACGATGAAGATAACGGAGGAAGGATTCGATTCGTGAAAGGCACTTAATACTTTAATTTTTCAAAGTTTTATTGTTTTTTACATTAAGTTAAACACGGAATAAAAATTGTGAAGTACTGAGATTTGTATTGTGGCAGCTGCAGCGAAAACAGAACCCCCCAGATTATTTAACACCTTCATTTTCTTTTCATTATACTTTTGCAGTAACAACTGTGACGTGTGCATTAACAGCATTGTCATAATCCGGTATGCTATCATTCTTGACTTTTACTTCAGTTTGAATTTTTCAGTGATTCTTTTAGATTGAATGCATTCAAATCTTTATTTTGGCCAAAGGGAACTTCTATAAAAATATGCACGTAGGAAATACCATAATGAACGGTACTCAAACCACAGTCAATTTTAATATATAATTTGCTTTTTCCGATACAGTGCGGTCAACCATTAAAATTCAAATGATCGGTATTGATGGTAAATTTAAAATTGTTATTGATTTCATCATACAAAATTGTCACAGTTGTCAATATTTATGTGTGGGGGTTCATATTGCATATTTTAATATCGTATGCACCCTTTTATTGAGGTGTTAAATTCAATTCAAGTTTTTTTACGATACTAAACAAAATTGCATCCAAACCTTAACTACATACTTCTATACAATGTATGTATGTATTCCTAGGGACGAAAACATTAGCAGATGCTATAATTTTCAGCGTAATGAAGGCGGTCAAATAAAATTATCAAAGCTTTGCAAGTGTAAGAATCGTCGCTTTCCGACAGCTATATGAGCGAGCTTGATGAAAATTAAAAAAATTTAATTTTCTGTTTTGATGGCTGTTTATTTGACCGTCTCGCATTGTGCTTGACAAAAGCCAGCAAAGTTGCGTGGTGATATTCAAAATAAGTAAGTGTGTGGATCAGAAGAAATTTGTATTGCGTTTTATTGAACATTGTCAATAGCATTTAGGTTAAATAAAGCTGGAAGCGTATAACAATCGGAAGGAAAAGAATAATCAAAATGGAATGCTTTTGGAAATTTTTAAGTAGCATTACCCGAACGCGAAAAAATTGCAGCAGATGCCAATAAAAGAAAATGGTCAACTGATGATACAAGAAGTGAATGCAAAAATTTACGGGTTTAACGGCAATCGGTTCTTGGGGTAAGGTGTTGACCTTACGAATGTTGAACGGAAAGAAATCGGTAAGCGCTTCCTCATTTGCATCTAAAAGACATTACATTAACATCGACATATCATTGGTGGTAATGGCTAGCCGGTGACTTTGGAATCGCCGTAATAAGTTACAGAAGCAAAAGACAAATTAGAAATGCAACTTTGCAATGCTAAAGTAAGGTATTTGTAATTAAAGAAGCGAAAGGCTAATTACCAAGTCGTCTGCCTCTAAAAGCGAAATACGAAGAACTTACCGATTCTCGTACGATTCTACTTTCGTTTATTAAGCAATCGTGTTTTTTTCTGGGAAGACACGAACGAAACTTTCGCACACATACGCAATTTTTGAGCAGATTTTTTTATTGTTTCCTTGGCGCTTCACGAGCCATTTTTTTTACAGGCAAAGAAAAAAATGTATTTCAAATTAAATACTCACACATTTCTGTTTGAAATAAATGCATTAATTGTGTGGCAATTGAGGTATTTTACTTTGATAAAAAGTACAAGCTTTAAAGTTTATAATGAAAGACAATATATGTCAAATGTTTAACTCGTCTTTTCTTAAGGTTTTTTTTACTTTCATGACATTTTGTATCATCTAATAGTTGCGGCTCTATTTCATAAATAACAGCGTGGATCATATGTCTAAACTTTATCTTTATTGAGAAAAATTCCGAATGATGCTAAAATGCCAAAATTTACCTTCAGGTTACCTAAGAAAAACCGCTCATGAATTTCATCCAATATGCAGAGAGAACATAAAAATAAGATTTCCACAGACGTTGATTTCACTTCAATTTGCACCTAAATTTGAAGATTTAGAAACTTGACGCCTTTCTAATGAAGCCGATTTTGTAAAACGGGAGCGAGAAAACTATTAACAGGACAAACCTTTAACAATTGAATCAGGGGAGAGAATGGGCTATACCGGAACACAAAAAATAATATTGTCAATTATGTGAAAATTTAATTACAGTCGCAGTCGTGCGGATTGTTATCTTTATCCGATCACTAATAGATTGGTCTTTTTTTTAATATTCAAACCTCTGCACCTGGTTAGTGGCTTTTACTTTAAAATTAGTTTTGTGTGGGAAGATTCTTTATTTGATAAGAAATGATGTTTCTCATGATGGCGTTTTATGAAAAAATCATCGATTATCGGGGTGAAGGCAAACATTTCTGAAACGGCCTCGAAGCATTGCAAATAGTAATTGAAACTTCTTTTGGAAATGTTTGCAAAATTTTGCTCGTTCCATAGCAACACCTAAAAGTAATTTCTAATGTTTGAAAATAATAAAAACATATTTGCAAAATACAGCTGGTCAAGAAAGGCTTAACTGTCTAGCATCGATCAATATTCACAGAGATATTGATTTGTCAGTTGGAAGAAGTTTTGGAAGATTTTTTAAAACAACCAAGAAAAATATGTTTTTTAAACTTAATATTAGTATAATGATTTTGAAAATTTAATCGCGATACTATGATATTAAATGCAAACACGTTTGAAAATTTTTCAATGACACTTTTTATGTTACAACTTTTTCCGGAACTCATATTATTATCGATCATTCATTCTCTGCCACTGGCTCGTTCTCACCACCGCATAATAGGAAATTTTTGACACATTTTGTTCAAAACTTGTAATAAAAATCAATTTTACATACAGTTTTTTTCTGGAAAATATCCTCTAAGCCAGGATGAAAAAAATGCTGTCAGCATAAGGTGAGAAATCGAACATAATTTTTTTAAATCATCAAACTAGTATAAATAACATTTCTCTTGTATACAAATTTCAGATTTGAAGTTGGTGAAGACGATTCTGATGAGAAAATTATGAAATTCAAAATGGCCGATTCATTATGGCCTATAAAAGTTTTCACCGCTGATAAATAATTTAATTTTTAATTAGACAACAATTCATTTTAAAACATTTCCCAACATCAACTCTTAGTATTTAAAATCAACAATGAAACGCTTTAGACCAAAATTAATTCCTCCATAATTTTTTTAGAAAATCTGTTAAAAATATTCCAAAATACACCAGCCCAAACACCGCATCCAGCTGTTACATCATTTCTCTTAGAATTTTGGAGTTCAAATATTACATTTTTATTTATTTGTATATACCAAGATGAATGAAAAGGAATCCTAATAGCTGGGGATAAGGTTTTCTTTTATAAATATCACGATTTCGCTCATACATTTCCAGCATCCAATTAACGAATATACAGCATTGTACAAGCGTTTATCGATTCAATTCAGAAAATAACATGGTTTTTACTAGACAAATGATGTGCCAGTATGCTGTATTACAGTTTCATAGCTCAAAGCAGACTTTTTTATGAGCTACTTTTTATTTTATTTATTTGCTGTTTAAAATTTAAGTTACAAATAAAAATGCTGCCTTCCTAGCTTTTGTAGCTTCCAGTTGGCTACAAGCATTTTTTTTGTTTGTTTTTGGTTAAAGCAAAGCAAAAGCACCTTTGCACTTGCAATTACCGCACAGCAAGAAGTTAAATAATCACAAAGCTTTCCGCACGAACTCATCTCACGTCAAGTACTCACGACAAGTTTTAAATTTCGTATTGGATTTTTTATGAAAACGATTTCATATGCAGCAATATGTGAACAAAAATATTTCACACTCTTAGCAAATAAATACATTTATTTCTTGAGTAACTAAAACTGAAGCAGTTCAGAGCTTATGTACGAACATTGGCAATCGCGGCAAAGGTATAAATAAGTGTGCATACCTTTGAGTAATTATTAATAATAATAACTCAAATTGCTTCCAAAAAAAAATGTAACGAGACAATAAAGATTTTTACTTTGCTATGACTGTTGAAATTATTGTCGTGTACCATAGCAAAATATATCTTATTAATATTTCATACTAGACGAATTCATATAAGGTGAAGTTGATCAAGCAGCTGAGAGAAAACTCGACGTCGGGGAGCTGCAATCGTAAAAGCCAGCAACTAACTTCACTACTCGACTCTCGCGCCTGGACACTATGAGCACTTCTCAGCAAACCTGAATTTGCGAGCATTGGTAGCACAGTTCTTTCTAGCTACGTATCGCCGCTAAAGAACTCATTGACTTTCTGCGACCCCTATAAAAAACGAAAGGTACGATGAGGAATGCCGCGCTGCTACAATCGGGCGCACCGCGAGATCGATGGGAACGCTACTGAGAGTTGATTAAAGAAGAGATACGTATTGATTGCAAAAAGAAGAGAGAGTACGAAGAGCTTGAGACGCCAGCCGCCGAAAGGCGCGATGACTTACGGAAGATTATAAGACCGGGGTGAACACCTGTAAGAACAATAATGGCGACCTGGTGACTGATAACCAAATCCCACTTGATTTGCGAAGGAAACACTTTTTCACTTTGTTAAATTGTGACAGCGGCCCTTTCGCCAATTCGATTAGAATTAACCCGGTCAGGCACATTGACATCATCGGCCTCAACAATCGTACTACCGGTTCTGATTTTTCCCAGCTGGACAAAGAAGCGTAGCGAATGAGTCTGGGTATGAACGAGGGCACATCGAAGTACCTTCTGCCATCAGATATACATTCAGCGCATTCGCGCAATGGCTTCCGCGTCCCTATTGATAGGTATAATTTCGAAAGTGGATGACTTTATTGATCTTGGAACCAGTGAAAGCGCCATTCGGAACTTTGGCCTCGAAATCCTTCCGAGTATCTGCATTGCCGACAAATGTTACTTTGGGCTGAATTACCTACTGACTTTGCTAAGCCGTCTTTCGACGAACCAAAACCACACTCTAAATCTCTTATCATGCCCGTTATATTATATGGCGCAGAAGCATAGACCCAGTCAACATCGGATGAGATGGGCCGTGGAGTGTTCGAGAGAAAAATTCTTCGAAAGATTTTTGGACACTTACGTCTATGCAATGACAAATACCGCAGATGATGGAACGATGAGCTGTTTGAGCTTTATCGCGAAATACACATATGTAGTTCAGCGAATAGAAACACAGCTGCTACACAAGCTGGGTCCTGTAGTGCGTATGGAAGAAAACGCTCCAGCTTTGAAAATATTCAACCCGGAAAAAGTTATATTACCTTTGTGCACAAACGCATTCTTGTCGAAATAACACAAACCAGAAAAAAAATAACAACAATAAACCAACAATGAGGCATTCAAAGATTTGTAAAGTTCTTTGTAAAGATATGAGGCACGAAAGTTTTTCCAACTGCCCGGCCCGTCGTTAGAAAATCGCGGCAAGTTATAAAAGGGGGAAATGAAATATTGGCCAACCGCGGCAACAATTGTGAGTCTATATTCGCTACTTATCTGAGTGAACTTTTTATGAAAATTGGTTTTAATTCCACAGTAGACAGTCTGCAATTTCCGCACTACAGCCACAACAGCTGCAACTTAAGATATCGCTCATTAATTAATGCATAATTCAATATACTGGCTTTCATTTTCAATTACTTGCATCGCGCTGACTTTCACTGATAACCTGCCTGACTGACGACAGAGCGTAAAGGGGAAGGCTATGAGGCAACAGGAGGTTATTGGAAAAATGAAAAGAATGCAGTGGAAGAACAAGAATCAATAAGCAGCGCAGACAATGCAAATATTGAACCATCTAGCTCAATTAAGCCTTCATAATTGCAAATTTGAAGAGTCTGCATGCAAATGAAAAGAGATGTGAAGTAGGAGATAGGAAAAGTTGGAAGTGAAATTGTGCATATTGAAGCATGGTATTAATAGGGCAAGCAAATACTTACTGTTAAATTTTTCATATGAATACGAAGGGGGAGGTATCGAAATCAGAAGTCACAAAAGGTGAGACTTTAACTGAACTAAACCTCTCACTGTCATTTGCCGTTTCCATCATGGTACTACCGTCAAGTATTTTGCAGAAATGCGAATTTATTTGGACTTGATACCCGTGGTTTCGTCAGCGTTCCTTACTACGATTTCATATGTTTAGTAACAGTAAAGATGAAATTTAAATACTCGTGTTTGACTAAGAGCCGTTGTTTTTAACTTCACAAAGCTTATTAGGCGTGAACTAAGTCGAGCCATAAATATGAAGTTTATGGAAATGTATGCTACATATTCATCCAATTTTTATAAGAATTTTCCTTTCTGCAAATATTTTCTAATCGCATCTGCCGCGTACTGTTCTAATATCATCAAAAAAGGTTTTTTTTAACTCGATTTAGGCAATACTTAGCGAATAGATTTTCCATAAAAGTACTTCTTGGCGTACTTGAAATAAATATTTCTAATTTCAAAAAAATCCTTTCATTAACAGAGATTTGGTGAATACTTTGCCTCTAGCGCCACCTGGCGCATTTATCTTTCATAAAAGTTCTGTTTTTTTGTTGCACCATCTTTCTGAGATCGTCAATATCGGACTATAAGTATGGACATTCTGAATATTATCGACTCATCCGTCACCTATCTGAATTGGTCACCGGTTTTTAAATTATTAAAATTCATGTAAAGGGGCCCATAGTTTTTCAGTACTGCTTTCCATAATTAATATTTAATTTTATTTCTTATTTAATATCTGTGCTGAAACAATGTATTCGTTAAATGTCAGAAAGAAGGCAAATGTAAATTTGAGATAATAAGTTGTACCTCGTTTTGAATACGGTGTTTCTATACCAAAAATGTCTGTGCAACAAATTATAAATTGGACTCCAATACTCAAATATATACACTTACCAAAACGATAGCTTTTGAGGTTAAATACTTACTTCCTTTTTTCTGTTACATTTAAAAGCACAACGTTAAACCGTTTTTGATAGACATTACTTTTACCTCAATTTTTTTTAGTTATTATATTCTACCAACAATAATTTTTATGAGCTCAAGGATATTTATTTTAAACCCTGTACTTCTTCTTAATTGGCGCTATAACTGCTTAGACGAATTCGGACGATTTCAACACCGCGCGCTAGTTGCTCATCTGCATTGCTAACTGACGCTAGCTAGAGACCTCAAGTGAAGCCTTTCCAAATGCGAGCTTTCCTTGTGTATTTAACTGCACAGGGGCGTATGTGCATCTTGGCTGTGACATATGATCGATTCGGTTACGTGTTTTCCGGTCTAGAGACAGCCACGTGACTTAGTGTATTTTCTTGTGCTTAAACCTGGTGCTACAGACTGCCATGTTTCGAGCCCCAGCAAAGTCGACCAGTCTCAGTCTGCCAGTGTGACCAAAGATCTCTTCCTTACCCACCTTGACATTGAGGTCGCTAAGGACGATTTTGATATCGTAACGGGGGCAGCTCTCGCAGATACTTTCTAGGTCTCATAGAAGTGATCACATCGTCCTTCTCTTTTGTCGGGGCACAAATCAGAGATCATGGTGAGACGATCGCCCACTGGATTGAACAGCAGTACTTAGCGACGAAGTCTCTCTCCTACCAAAAAAGCCAACGCCGAACTTGCGCTCATTTATATGGCGTCTACTACTGGTGTTGCAAGGTCCAATTGCTTTCTTACCTCGCCCCGTCCATTTCATTTGTAGGATGGCGGTGATGTCAAGCCGTGGATCTTACGGCAGCGTTACATTGCCCATTAAAGCTTCGGACATTTCGAGTGCATGCCTTCAACCATAGTCCTTAATACATTGCGTGTGTGTGCCTTCAAAAAAGGGAGATCTCGTCCGAGGTGTGTTAAAATATTTCATTTCGTTTTTTACACAGCGTGCCGCTTGCTCCAAGATAGACGCTGCTGACCTTAGTCGGCCCTTAAACCGAGTATGTTGAGTGGTCGCACTAAAGCATCCTCTCTTTTAGCCGTAACCCAAGGCTCCACACAAGAATTTCTTGCACATGGGTTGGTCACATTACCCAGAGTGCACGAACGTCGGGGTTGAGTATATTCGCGCAACTGTAACTGCATAACCAGAACATCGACCTCACCCCATCGCACCCAAAAAACAACACAGATACAGAAACAGGAACATAATCTGACTGATTCTGTTCCGATTTTTTTTTCTGTTGCTATTTTTCGGGTTGGTATTGCACCAAATAACATAATCAGACACGTCATTTATAGTGTTTTGAATTTTCGTTCGTTTCGCAGGTTATTCTTCACAATATTAATGGAAAATTATTCAACACAACGGATAGCAGTATAAAATGGGTTTGTTGAATATTTTGTAAAATATCCAATATATTTATTTCTGTTTCTGTTGCTAATTTACTGAATTCTGTTCCTGTCGCTAGCAGCACCAGAATCGCAAAATTCTGTTGGCATTTCTGTCGCAGTCAAAAATGTACTGATTTCTGTTTCTCTTCTATGCGACGCCGGGCGTTTAGATAACAGACATTTGATAATGAGATGTGGAGATATCTGAAATAATTATAACTTCTATCATTGTTGTTTTTCCATAATTTCCTAATAAATAAATGATCTTGAGCTCATAAAAATTCTTGTTGATAAAAATGAATAGGATGAGAAATTAATATATGTTTTTATATTATATATAGTAGTTCGCTCACTTTTAACTTCCCTATCTGTTTTAATGTTTTAATTTTGCAACTGAAACTCAATTTGAAGATGGTAATACAAACACTAAATTATTACTAGAAGCTAGTATATTTTCATTAGAAATTTATAAATTACGTTCAAATATGTAACCTAACCCCTAAATTCTTCAATAACAAATTGCATTAAGTTGACTTGATAATTCAATTTTCAATGAACGCATGCAGTAGCCTCTTTAAAATTGCATTCATGGAAGTGAATAATTAAGTAGCTAGCAATCTAAATTATTATCATTATTAAATGTTAATATCACAAGTATGTTTGTATGTATTGATGATTTTCATAAACAGGCATTCGTACATTGTGAGCATTAGAACCTACAAGTCGCCGCACTGGCATATACATATATTATATTCCAAATATGTACACATGCCCGATATATATGTATGTGTGATGTAAAAACAATTGTAATGTAAAACAAACAGTTAATTAAGTTTGATTTTAGGTTTACAGCATGCTAGCACTACAAGATAAATCATTCAATAACATCAACCTTGACGTCCGCAATTATTAAGGTATACTTGAACTCAGCTCCAAAATTAAGTGAAAATTACATGTTACTTGCAGATTTTAATGGAAAACTCCCCAAGCGCAAGTGTCTATCGGTATTTCTCCCTGCGGTGCGAAGTAGTTAAAGATGTAAACAATGACTGCTCCTCCCCAGTCTGATTCCATCTCCTTGCCGCCGATTTAAGTATGCCTGTAGTAAGGACATACAGGACTCTTGCTAAGTACATACATACATATATACTTATACGAGTATACTTATAGTAAGTAGAAGTAGTAGACTGAAAGTTCGACCACATGTTGACATGTTTTATAACAGAAAATAATTACGTTCGTTCAAGTCAAGAAATGGGCGAGGAATTCACATGAATCTTACTCTACTACACATTAGCACGTGTTATGCATTTGCATTAGGTGTAGCTATGGAAATACATATGCACATAAAAGCAGCAGGAATACCTACATATCTTGTATAATTTTGTATAAGCTTGAATAAATAAATTGAGGAAAAAATATACAAAAATACAAACGAACTTGGAAGTAGAGATTCCTTAATTCACAATTTCAGAAGCAAGTGAATTTTATGGGTGAATTTTATGCGAAAGTTTTATGTAAAAAATGTAGCTTCGCCTGGTTATATTTTAAATTCGTGTTTAGTTTTAAACTCTAACTAAATGCATATTGTTTATAGGCAAATATAAAAAAATGCAAAAAAAAAACCTAGTGTGCACATTTCTCGATTCTGTGAGTGTAATTCCAAATCTAGATTGATAGAATAGAAGATTATTCCTTGCACAGGTCCGGTATTCATTGCTTTACGATATTGTCGATCAGGTGTTCGAGTGATGACGTCACGTCCTTAAAGTTTCTTGAACATTGTAGCGCAAGTGAATTGATTATTTTGGTTTTTTATTTATTTCGGTAATTCGATTATCATTGTGCCGCTTTAAACTTGCACTTTCTTATTCTAAAATTGAATGGTCTATAAAACTGCATACCCAATAGTTTTGCAACAATTCAGATTATTAAGTTTGAAATTGCCACGAAAATTTGTGAATTTTTTTATGATTTGCACAATGTTTTAATTTTGGATTTATATTGATTTTTTTTTACAGAATGAACTATATTTTTATAAAAAATTAACGCAAGTTCGGTATCTGGATATTCTCCCTTGACGGCTTAACTCATATGAAATAAAGGAATTGCCTTGCCATGCTGACGGGACTCAAATATTCAGAATTTTGTTATAAAATAGTGTCGTCCAATATAACATGGAAATTGAGACAAAGCGATTTTTGCGACAACCGCTGTTTCCACTACTAGGATTATCATACGAAAACCAATTGTATGAATTGTATGTGTCCAATATAATTCAATAATTATACGCATTATAGGATCAATACCTCAAATATAGTGGACCTCGTTAACCACTCTGCCTGGTTGTAATGCACATCTTACCTACCTGCTAGACCTCTTGTTAATCGTCTAGTGGACTAATCAGTTAATCGATTAGAAAAAGTTGGTTAGAAAAATGAGCAAACTTTTAAAAACGTATGTATGTATGCATGTATGTATGTATGTATCGTAGTTCAGAACCTTCAAATAAAGCACACTGGAAACTTGCAACGGAACAATATCTAGCTACGAATTAAACTAACCACTCTACTACTCTTAATTATTTTCCCCAAGGCATATTGAATGTAAACTAGTTTGTATGTTCCTATGTACATATGTTTATATCTACGATTATTTTATCCACCCGTGGGCCATGAGCGCATCGTATACTTCATAAACACTAAGTGCACTTAATCGTTGAAACTTGAAATTGGTGATTTAATCATACGAATGACCAGGAAATTGCCTACTTCAACTGATTTATCTGACCGCACACCAATTTCTTCTTTGTCTTACATCCATTTGTCCCCGCCCAAGCGACACTCTGGAGGAATGAAGAAATGAAGTAGAGAACAAAACTCATCAGTGACCCACAAAACCAATAACAAGTGATATTTTGTGGTTTTTACGTTGTGTTAAATGTAGAAACATTTCCTTTGTCTTCCTTTGGCCTCCTGCTAGCCTCTGTCTGTCTGTCTACTTTGATTTACGGCCATTGATCGACCAGACAAAATCCACATTTATAGATAACACTTTATCACTGCCAAAAGTAGGCTTTTTTCGATTTAGACACTGCTTTCGGCCATTGCGGTGGATAATGTCAGCAAGTGAAGGCGAAATCGTAAAAGCTTCTATTTTCAGGTCGCACATCAATGAAGTATAAATGTAACAATAATAGCAACAACAATGTGATTGTGGATAAAATCTTCCAATGAATGACATCTGTGCAGCCACTTGTGTAAAATTTATTGCACTTAATTAGGTGAATTGTGAACAAATTGCTCGGCCATACTCGCACTGATTAGTTATGCGAAATCCAGTGGAAGTAACGTACTTAAAGATTCGGCTAAGTAAATGTGTATGCTGAAAGCAAAAATTTTGCAAAGTTGTTGTGTTGGAAGCGAGTGTGAAGATTATTTATTTTAGTAATCAATTCACTCAATTTTCACTTTTCATATAAGGAATGACTGTAAAAAATATTGCGTATGGTTAGGAAAATGTTGTGTACTAAAAATATATAATGTAGGATAATCATATATGTCGTAAGATCCAAAAGTTGCTGGCCTAATATTTTTTCACATATACTCTTTTTATTATAACTGAAAGTCTGCCGCAATGCGACAAAAATGGATTCATGAATCACTCGCAAAAACTTCCACTTCGGTCCCATTTAATTCCATGCGAATGAATTGTAGTCTCAAAATCAAAGGTAGCTTCGACCCTTTTCCGGATGTTGTCCAAGAGTTTCAATTTCAACACTCACCGGTTAGAGAGGCATTTTTCATTTTTGATTTTATATATCCTGTTTTCGGTAAAGTGTTGCTAGAAAAAATTTTGTTTGGAGCTAAAACCGATCTAAAAAAAACCAAAAAACCAAAGAAACTAAACCAAAATGAAGCGAATCTTAGTGCTTCTTTGTCTAAATCTGTTTAAACATTTTCTGAATTATTGAAATAAAAACCAAACACATTTGCAACCACTTATTCGCAAAACTTAGCTGAAAAGTTGCATTTCATTCTAAATATAATATTTGGTCCTTCATATAATGCTTGCCAGTTTATAAACCTCGTAGAAATACATAAATACATATAATATGGTACTTTAAGAAGATATGATTTTATTATTTTTTAGGCTCAATTTTTAATTCCGACTTACAATAATTTGTACCGCGATCCAATGTAGATTGGTATTGGAAATGGACAATCCTAGATTTTTGTACCTAATCTACCAATTTCATATTAGTGCCAGCAGTCGAATAAGTTGAGTTTAACTTATTCAGCTTTCTAGAAAAAATCTCAGGAATACAGTTATCAATACTTAAGAAAATGTGATATCTTTCTCACAAAGAGTATACTCTATCTAAATCAGATTGAAGCGACACAAAGTCCTCGTTTATTCTTTACAATCGAATAAGCTTTGAGATCATTAGTATATTTACAAAGGAAATTTCGAGAATAAGAAGCACGAGCTATTGTCATTTATAAAGATTATAAATAAACCTGCAGAACTATTGAAATTGCATGAAAAGGGTGTGACGTTATGGCAAAGCTTTCGAGCCATTTAGCAACCGTTGTCAATTTTCCATTTTTTTCAATTGGGGTAATGTGTGCACTTTTCCACTCACTCGTAAATATTCCCGTGGAAAGCAACAAGTTCTTGAAGAGAGTAGGAGATAGCCCATCTGCATCGGTTTGAGTTGAAGATTGTAGATTTAAAATTTCCCTTAGCATTCGTCCTGCGTGAGCAACAGTGAGCCAAACGTAAAACATGTATCAGAAACTCTAGGATTACCAGGTTCAGAAACATCATTGAAGAAATTTGGATTAAAAAAAGTCTACAAAAAGGTTAGATATGTCTTTGGCAGAATTTGCATGCTTATTTTTTATAAAAATATGAAAATAGGAATGTTGGATTTTTTTTTTTGGATTTAATAAACGACCAAAAGGGTTGGTTGATCTTTATGTTATTTTCATATATAGTTTTTAAGAAGCGCTTTATCAAGTTTTATAAAATCAGACAAACTCCTTTTGTAATTTTCATAGTGGGAAGTATTTTTGGACACTCTGAATTTTTTGTGTTGCCTGCCACGGTAAGGTATAACTTTTGTTGTGCAAATTTGAGCATGACGAAATCAAATTTTCGCTTCCGTGAGGGCGAAGCCCACATGAACCTACTGTAAATATTTCATCGAATGAGTACTTTGTACGCCAATAAAGGACTCACATTCATTTTTATAAATAATATTAACTGCTTTCATTGCATATTCGTACAACAAGTAAATTTATTTGAATTAAAAAATTGCGCTGGGTATTTAAAGTTTGGTTGCACCCGAACTAAGACTATTCCTTAAATTTTTTTATAGGAATGTAGTAAGAAATAATATTGTAAAAATATCATTGACTCATTCTAACTTACATACAATAAGTACATATCTGAGCATTTGTAAAGGGTCTTCCAATAGGGACGCTACAAAAGTAGACCGATAGTGACAGCAAACGAGGCCATATTTTTTCCGCTTTTTTGACATTCTCTTCAGTAAGGTTTGCCATTTCATCATGGAAAGATATACGATCCAACAACGAGTCGAAATTATTAAAATTAACTACCGAAATTCGGAGTCAATGGCCTCAACTTTAAGAGCGCAACGTCCAATTTATGGTCGTCGTCATTTCTGGCTGAATGGCTTCGTCAATAAGCAAAATATGCGTTATTGGACAGGCAGCAATCCACACGTACGCCATGAGTCAACATTGCATCCAGAAAAAATTACGGTTTGGTGCGGTTTATTGGCCGGCGGCGTCATTGGGCCGTACTTCTTCCGTGTTGATCAAAACCGGAACGTTACTGTGAATGGCATAACCGAATATTTTTGGACCGAATTGGATGAAATGGACTTCGACAATATGTGGTTCCAACAGGACGGCGCCACAAGCCGCACATCGAATGTCACAATCGATTTATTGAAAACCAAGTTTGGTGAGCGTGTTATCTCACGAAATGGCCCAGTCATTTGGCCGCCTCGGTCGTGCGATTTGGGGCTACGTCAAGTCTATGGTATATGCCAACATGCCAGCGACGATTGATGAACTTCGTACGAATATCGAACGTGAAATTGCAGCAGTATCGGCCGATTTATGCTTGAAAACCGTCGAAAATTGGGTTCAGCGTCTGGACTTCTGCAAGCGTGCCCGTGGTGCCCATGCAAAAGAAGTCGAGTTCCATACATAATGGCATCGAATGTACTTTCACAGGAATAAAGAATTTAATTCATATCCCAAACCGATTTTTGTTTTATTTAAAAAAAAAAAACTTTTATAGCGTTCCTATTGCAAGACCCGATATATACTCGTACATTTATTTACACTCACCTAATTATATGTTTACCCTGTCGGAAATATGGTTACTTTAAAAACAATTTCAAAAATAATTTTTTACCTACTACAAGCGGTGAGATTCGTTATTATTTCTTGTAACAAGCCAATTATCTGACTGCATTTGATTGCAGCTATTTTTAAATTTATTTGACAGAAACAACATCAAGATAAGTTTTTTCCGAACTACATTAAAATGTTTTTATTTCCAACTATTTGAACTTCCATTTTTTCAAACTGTTTTAAAACTAGTCAAATGGCTCTCAAATCTGTCGGTTTGGCATCATTTAAAAATATGTACGGTTTACCTTATAGTAACTATGAAATTTTTAGTTTTCGTTTAAACAAAAATGTATTTCACATTCAATTCAGTATGCGAATTAAAAAAAGAATATAGTGAGTGTAGATTTCTTATTTAATTACACTGTTTTACAGGCACAAAATTTCAAAAATTTCAATTATAGGGGAGGCTAGTATATACCTTCTCAAAGCTCAAAGAAACATTTTTTAGTGTGTATGTCTAGGCTTTGAAGATGACAGTAGGTTTGTGTTTTTGTTTTTTGGGTATAACTTCATTATCAATTCTGTTTTGCTTCACTGTTAATCATTGTATATATTGTACGAAAGAAAATCAATGTGCTTTTAACGACATAAAACTTGTAGAGAATGATTAAAAACATGCTGAGCTGTCGCAGATCAAAATGAAATTTTTTCCTAAATTTTGGTTTTAAAGTTCTAAAAAAAATAATACTTTTAAAATAAAAATTCAAAGAAACAGTTTCATTTCGCCCAGCTATATCTCTGCATATTTTAAGCCACATATAACTAGTATCTACATAATAATAATAATTAAAAAGAAAAAAATAATTACATTTTTATAAAGATATTGACACAATTTATTGAAACATATATTTTACCACAGAAAAATTATAATAATACACATATACATATATACTGGGAGGAAGTTAGACCAACATAATTAATTCAACATACATTTTTTTTTTGAACTGGTAAATTTTTTACTTTGTCTGCTTTTTCCGATAGGGTAGATACATTCGAAAAACCATAGTATCTGTTCGAATCATCAAATTTTGATTATTTGCCCATAATTATGCACACAACATAATTATTTGTAATATTTGTCTATGAATGTATGTGTGTATGTTGTATGTGGTAAGCAAATGCAAATAATGCATATTAATTTGGAGTTTTGTTGAATTTCACAATGCAATGTTAAACATTTCAATTTCAAATACATACAAACATTATTAGCTCAATGGTGTAAGAAATATTTATGAAGGATATAGCGTAGGCTTTTTCGCCAAAAAGGGTCAAGTTGTGATTACTATCGTAAATGGTAATTGAAACAATATTGCAAATTTGAATTGCAGTGGTAAAAACTGAGCAGATTCAAATTAAATCGGTACTATATGTAAACCTGATAGAGCTCTGGAAACAAAACACGAGAGATATACATAAATGTATATATTTTTTAATATTGCTCTTTATAGCACACCCTCCTATAAATTTTTCTTGATCCACCAGTGGCATGATAATAAACCGCAAAAAGGTTCGATTTATTAATTTATTACCGCCCTAATTATTGCTGGCATTTGCTAGATTGATAATAACAAAATATTAGTTTATTTAATTGTAAGCTTATTTAATGGCAAATTTTTATGTCATTATTTGTCTGATGCCGAGCATAAATTTTTGCGTTTAATTTTTTAATAATGCATTTTAGATTTTTGATTGATGAAATTCAAAACGAGAAGAGTGCACTGAATGTCTCCAAAATCAGCTATGCCTTCCACTGAAACATTTTTTATTCATGGTATGTGAAACTATTCTAAAAAATCACAGCACAAATTAATATCATTACAAAATCATTGCAACCGTTAGCAATAACTTAGCCTATTTTAGTGGAAAATTTATGCAGTGGCATTGATTCATGGCTCATCTTTGTTTGCTATCCAACATCTAAGGAAATTTGTACTGTTTTAATACGCAAATCAATTTTTAAGAACAATTAATTGTTCGCAATATCTATTCGAATAATGTTCGTTTTCTCTGAATTAATATTAAAAATATATTTTTATAAATGTTCACTGAAAAAATACAATGAAATTTAAAACAGCTTTATTAAGTCACGGTTGTGACTTTGCTGGGTCATAGCATGGGTAATTTAGTAGTTGAAAATGGAAACCGAGTTAGCCGCAAGATAAATTTTTTGCACAAGTTTATAAAAAATCCGATTCAAGTGCGCGTAAAATTGCTAAAAATTTAAATTGCATCAGTCAACAGTTTTCAAAGTTTTGAATCGACACAAAGAAGGACTGGCAGTTACGAGAAGGCCTGATAGCGGAGGTGATCGTCACGTACTATTGCAAAATCTGTAGATAAATCGCAGTCTTTGTACAAAAAGTAAAGTGTCAAACTACCTTGAGAAATTTCAAAGCTCAAACAGCTCCAGATCGAAACGATGCACTCGTGCAAAAGGTGATGGCGCTTGTGCGACGAAAAGTTCGATCACTTGCTTATAGAGTAAATAACAACTAATATTTTAACAGTTTAATAATGTTTAAATGCCAAATTATTATAATTAAAACAAATTGGATTTCAGAGCCTTCTAATTTTCTTCTGGTAGTTTCTAAGTGTCAAAGGTTTGGTGTGTCCACCCTTTAACTCTTTTTTTAAATTGTTTTCTATCGAAGGGATATTCACAAATATACACATACATATGTATATACTATAAGTTCTCACTTATTTGGGGTCATAAACATTTGTTACTTTATTCGAAATACGCATACGTGAAGTAAAAAGCGTTAACTCAAATATACGTAAATTGTAGAGTAAAATGCACTTATATATACATACATATAAATATGTTTCCCAGCAGGCACACACAACATAATGCATAAAAATATATATAGTTATTTTAATCTTACATATGTACAATACATATTTCATTATCATTTATGACCTCAACCTATCGTTCGTTAGCGAAAAATTGATCAAATTCACATGACTCACCAAAAAAAGTCCAACCTAAAAAATTCAAACCGACACCAACACCTGCACACTTCCATGTGGATGTTTGTATAAATTCACGCTAACAGCTTCACACATATGTACATATGTATGTACAGATGTATACAGAATGCAATGAGAACACCACAGCCCGTACGGCTAACGGCAACAATGATTTTACATATGTACAATATATTGACCGACCACAAATGCCTTTGTTTAAAGTGAACGGATAATTAATGAATGCAAACATATGTATGTACAAATGTATGTTTGCACAAATGCCCTGCGAAAATTTCGTCTACACCATCCACGCATTTAAAATATGCTCCATAAGAGACATAGAGTGCTCCAAAACTAACTGAAATGTATGAAATAAAGGTGGTCCAGGGCGATGTCCTAGGGCAAGGTCATCTACTGCAGCTCTGCATTACGCAAGAATAATACAAAACTGCACCAAGATATTGATCTATGGTTAGTTTTATAAGTATTTTTTGTCGTTGAAATTAAGCTGCTCCACGATAAGTAAAAAATATTGAAATATAAATATTATTATTAAAAATTTTGTTTCTTTTATTCATAGTAAAACAACAAAATTCAACTTATTCTTACCCTGAGGCTAAATGAGGTCATCCAAGGCTAGCAGGAAATATCAGGAATACGATTGACCTAGAACTTATGGTAGCAGACTTTAACAGGCATTGACACTTATGAGGATAGTTGTCCAAAAAGCAAAGTAAGATCCCCCTGGGATGTGGAACAAGGACCTTTGCATACTTAGAAAGAACGTTCGTTAACCGGGCAAAAGGAAGCGGGGGCCGGATAGAATATAGAAATGCTTTATTCCTTTATAATAAACCTTCTGTGAAGATATAGAGGAAGTTACATAGGCCTCTAGACTCTATCTAAAAGCAGTCTAAAAAAGGAAGACAAGAGTTGCACTGAAAGTAAAGAGGAGCATTTTCCAGGTTCTATCTCATCACCAGAGTTAGAACCGCTCGTCCAATTTAGGAAAATAAATAGGAATAGCTGGAGAGTGGCAAAAGAGATATGCTCAGAACCTAGATTGAAGTGGGCGGTGAGTATCTTTAAACCAAATAACGTAGATTACAAAGAAGTTGTATGCCGTTTCGTTTCTTGAGGCGAGAAATGTTGCCTTGTTTCACCACATAAAACCCAATTAGATCCAATCAGATTCCAAAGTCAAATTAGTTCTAGTATGGTAAAATAGGACTAGATTTTCTGTTAGGAAACTGTAGGAATGATCCAACTTCTCCGTAATCTACGTTCTTTGCTTGAAACCACTAAAACCTTCGGACTATGCTACAAGAAATGATTAGAAGCAGAATTGGATTGGGCTATATACCAAAGGTATGTAGAAGTGTGAAGGTGGTTCTCATTCCGAAGGTCGGAAAGAAGGACCCTCTTCATCCGAAATTTTTTAGGTCAATCTGTCTCACATCATTCATTTTAAAATTCGTAGAGAAAGTTATAGGCAAATGAATTTTGTGAGAAGTTTTTTCATGGCAGAAATACTCTCGGAGGTTCGCCATTGACTGACGAGGGGCGACCGCTATTAGAAAAAATTTGTCTATACCATTTGGCGGTCCTGGGCCCGGCCAGAATTCGAAGCCAGAACCCACCGAGTAAAGCGTGTACATCCTACTTACTTGAATATGGCGGTCCCCAGGGCAAATTCCACATGTCCACTCACTCTCTTCTCTGCAACGAAACTTCCACTCGCAATAAAGGCAAATGCTTTTATTTTTATAAATTAAGTAAATTTTTACTTCTATAAACTCTTTTTGATTATTATTTTTTTAAACGAAATAATTTTATTTTTTCTTCATGTCAACACAGATCAATAACCACCGTTTAATAATTACGATTTTTCAATCACGAGCAATGCTCACGTAAAACCCGAACACACTCAATCCTATCACGGTTACCATCGTAGGCTTGATTTTCGTAGAAGTTACGACACAGCTGCCACACAATTCGAACAGACATTGGACATTCGTACAATTACTGAATCCCCTCGAAATATCAAAATGTAGAATTTCTTAGAATTTTGTTATGAAGGTTTGTCGTTATCAGAGGATATTTAAAAATGTTCAGATTAAAAAAAAACAAAGTCCGAAAAGAGATAGTCTGTAAATACACTGTTTACTAAACTATAAATAAAATAAGCTTCTCGAAATGTATTGCATCTATTTGTTTATGTATTTTATTTGATTCCCACAGGTGTAAAATTATAGCCTCATGACAGCAGTTTGCCAATAGGAGTCGAAGTTCTGGCTATACGTGCGAATTTCTATATTAAACGAATGATGTCAGAAAGGAAGATGGAGCAGGTAGCCATTGGCGGTGAACGAAATGCTTAGCACCACTTCAATGAAATGGAAACAGAGGTCATAAGGGTGACTACCAGCACTCACAGTATCACAAGCACAATAAGTGTAGAAATAACTGGTTCTCCTGAAGTGGGAAAGATCGAATGCAAGTGTATCCATCCTGTCAGCTAACAGCCATCCTTCTTCCAGAGGCGTGATCCAAGCATCCAGAAGTGAGCCGATATAAATACTGCTGATCTTATAAAAGAGCAGGTGGAGCTTCAAAAGGACTACTAGCAAGGGAGGTTCCAACATTTTGCACAGCAAGCAGCGAAGTTCGACTACCTCATTTCGAGTATACAGCGAATATGTTTTGCTTACTTTTAATACATGTTGAATATAACGAGTTCAACCAGTTTAATAATTGCCGTTCTCGCGATCATCTAATCTAGCTAGCTATCGTGGACTAATTAAAAAATGAAAAAGCATTACCATATTA
This sequence comes from Anomoia purmunda, assembly GCA_951828415.1. Taxonomy (NCBI): domain Eukaryota; kingdom Metazoa; phylum Arthropoda; class Insecta; order Diptera; family Tephritidae; genus Anomoia; species Anomoia purmunda. Next base: position 23,112,534 of record OX639996.1, on the reverse strand, counting down.
ATGCTTTTCTATTCTCTTTTGGTTATGGGTCATGGACTTTACGATATGCAGGTTTTCGTATTTGTGGCAGAAAAATGAATTCAAGAACCAAATCAAGATCACGTCATGGTCGGCGCTAAATTTTCTTAATAATTAAAATGTCTTCTACATAACCAAACTGGGTATTCATTTTGTAACAATAGCATTTCTCTCAATTGTTCCTTGATTGTTACTGGTTCTAGAAGATTTCTTTCGTGATCGTGAATTTAAAAAAGAAATTATCAAAATAAGCTTTAACCCTAGAAACCTAAATTTCGAAGAATTGACGAGTACGCGACTGAACATTTTTCGTCTCTTTTCGATAAACGCGTCGACCATCCCAAGGGTGCTTGTGAAATAATTATTCTAAAATATATTTGATAGATAAATAGCGGTACATACATGTTTAATAAATATATCGAAAAGTTAAACTATTGGATAGAGTTTATAAAGGTGAGGCAAGTTTAAGTTTCAAACCTAAATATATTAATCCCTCACATTTTTTCTTTTGATAAAACAACTAGCAAGAACAGAGCTTTCAATAAAAATTAGTATTGGAACGTGTGAAGGCATTTGGTTAATGCGAAGTAATTTGGACGAAAATAAATAATTTACGTTGTAATGCGAACTTTATACAACAGTAAGATGGTTTGGTGTCATAAGTTGATCTGCTACTGCATTACATAGGAACATAATTGTAGTCACTTTAATTTAGCAACAATTGACCAATTAGTTCAACGATTTGTGCAGGGTGTTTATATTTTTCCGCACGCATACATTTATACTAAAAATATACAGATATGTACATATCATCTCCCCTCACATTTTAACCACTAAAAGTGCAATATTATTTTTCGTGTAATTAATATGCTCATTTCGATTTTTCAACCCGGCTATTTATGTTGCTGCGGTTAGTTCGTAGATTTCATGAGAATTAATAAATGTGAAGGAAGCCCTGTGTATTTTTGTGAATTTGAGTTCATTTGGTATTTGTTATACAACTTATGCAAAAATTTATTTAATTTTTTCTTTTTTCTTTGCGTAACTATTCTTTGTGATTTGATTTTCTTGAGCTCAAAACCAATTAAGTTGGAAATTAGTTAGAAATTTTCAAAAAAGTAACAACAGTTTGAGTCAACCGCTGATCTGGATAATCTCTTTTTCCAATGGCAGCTCATTCTTTGCAGTCACTTGCGATGTCAGGGTCTTAGCTTGTCTAAATTAACGGCTTGTACGAGATAAAATACATTCCTTTTTCTCTAGGCATTACATCAGTACATAACTACATACATAAATATATGGTGAAAAATGTACATATGTAGGACTGGATGTTGGGCACAAGAATGAGAACAGCTGACAGATGGCATAAAACGAAACCAAACTGGACGAACGGAATGACATAAGTTATGATAATCTCTTACATAATTACCAACATTATACATTTTTGAGCTCAAGGCCAATATTAGGATAGTATTTTGGCAAAAATACAACAACAATCAGGAACGGTAGAAATTTTAGCTATTTCGGAGGTCACCACATCTCCTAATCAGATTTCTTTCACGACACCATCGGTTTATGACTGTGGTTTCCTGACTGTTGTTGTCTTTTTTACAAAATATTTTCCTTGTACTGGCCTTAAGCTAAAAAGTTAATATTGTTGATTTAAATAAATTAATTACCTATATTTTATTTTCTTATTTATTTTATAAAACACTAATGAATTAAACTGAACGAAATTAGAAGGCCCTGACATTCTCAGTTCCAAATATTTTTTGCTTTCCAATTTTAAAATAAAGTTTAAGAAATAAAAATATGTGTCATAATTTCCGTTAACCTTGCGCCATTTTTAGAGTGTAGAAATTTAGTGTTTTGTGATTTTCGGCAACCTTCTATCGGCATTTTTGTCAATAACGACGGGTCTATTTATATTCGTACCTCAGTGTCACTTTAATCTAGGGCTGAGGCTATCTGCATATTCGGATATTCATGTGGTTATCCGTTGACTCGGATAACTCGCACCTACTGATGAACTGATGAACAGATGCTGCACAGCCCTGGTGGGCCCTTAAACCGAAAACGCCAGAGTGACCCCACCAGGTTTGCCTTCTCATATTAGCTCACTCCCAAACGGATGTTCGGGAGGTACCCAGAGGACACCTAAGTGAATTCAGCCGGAAGTTGAGAGCTGCTCGAACCGCATACAGAAGATTCGTTCTGGTCACTCCCGGTTGAATGGCCACCAGAGAATTTCCCCACTTGCATGGACTTCTACATACGGCGCCATTCTCCATTTGAGGAAATTATCGTCAATAATTACTGAAATATCGCATTCTTTTGATTTTGACAAAACCCCGTTATTTGGGCGTGGTGATAATATGATTTCGTCCATTTTCCATGCCTATCTACCTTTGGTCAAGGGCAATGTGTGTACTAAGTTTCGTTGAGATTTCTCAATGCATACTCGAATTATCCGATGCATGGACGGACGGATGGGCATTCTGAAACTTTTGGTATATATACAGGTATATATCTGTCTACATCCCTCTCGGTTGCGTTATGTTGTTACAAACAATAATCGAAAACAAAGTGATCCTGGACACTAGTGCGCTCGCGTATAAAAATAAAAAAACCATGCGTCGCTCAACACCTACCTACCTATCATCTTATATTGGAATAGTGTTCGCCTTGCTGGCACGAGCAGTACATCATCTATTCAATAACTCCTTGAAAAGTATGTAGCATTTTATGCACCTATAATTAAGCGTAGGCAATTTATTATCCTTTTGACGTTATTTCCAGTCAACATATGCCTGCTTAGAAAAAAACGTTCTTCAATGCTTTGAATACGGCATATTCGTGGGGAAATTCTATTAGTCTTTGTTATGTAAGCTAATTAAATTAGATGATTATTTACATGTACTACATAAATTAATTGAAGAAACCAAGGAAATCTTTTTTGCTAACAATAATGAGGTAGTGAATGAGTAGTGTATGGTTCTCTTTGTATTTGTATCATAAGCCATATTTTATGGCGGAACAGAAGTAGTATTACAAAAAGAACTATACTTTGCTATTATTCACAAAAAGTAAATAACAGATAACAAGGTGTATCAGAGGAATGCTATGTACACTTTCGTTCCCGCTTGTGTTGCAGTTTCATAGAGAAAAGTAAACATTTTATTATTGCAATAAAAATACAAAAATAAAAACATGCCTTAGCTCCCTGCAGGCGTAGGAGCTGGCGCACCTTACTTGGCATCTTAAAAGTCAACTATATTTATCATTTTTTCGAAAACTACAAATGCCAGTAAATACGAATGCGCTTTTCATTGACTAAGGCAAAGTGTTTACCACTTGGTAAGTGAAACTTCCCGCAAATAATTAATGTACAGCTATGTGCACACAGGCACAAACTTACGTGCATGTTTTTGTCTATGTGTGTGTGTATGTGTGTGTTTAGTATATTTGTATGCAACACCACAAGGGTAAAGTGCATCCCTATTTTATGGATTGTTGTTTTTACCATGAACTGCCGCATTTTGTCAAGCGAATGCACTGCGCTCGAATGAAAAGCTAAAACGGCAACTAACCGGCGGGTAAGACGGAGGCGAGGCGAGAAGCAAATTTGTAGCAACTACACACACCACAAGAGCCCCCAGTAAACACTTGTCGCACAAGCGGCGACTGGTGCTGGAGTGTAGCGACTCAAACTTTGCAGATCAAGTTTTTCATTTTACCACAACTTGTATGCAGTTTTGCAGTTTTTGTCTTACATCTCGGTATTCCTCTCCACCTCGTACAACAGCACATCACACTGCCTTCAGTTGGCTACTGTTTATCATCATAGTAAACGAAATACACAGATGGGTTGGTAGGTAGATAGTTGGCGGTGGTTGAGTTTCGCTCTAAAACTTCCCATCTAAATTCAAATATGTATGTACGTAGGTATGTATGTATGTATATTTAAGTATGTTATGCAAATATTTTATTTGCCGCGTAAAATATGGACGCAAATAGCAAAAGAAACACTTCTTCTGTCCATTACTTAGGCGGTAAGTTCGAAAGCTGTGCGGGTGATGGGTGGGCGTTGCTTGTCTTCAGCGGAACTTGGCTTTGGTTGTAAAGTGAATTAAATTTTTGAATGATGTGGCTGCGATAGGGTAGCACAGGCCATAAATATTTTTCCAACTGAGTGCAAATTTCTTTTGCCAATTTTCCTCTGAACTTCTTAAGTGTACTTTAGAGTTTTCGCTTTCGAAGTTTGCCTCTTCGCTTACTCATTTATGTACGAGAAGGGGTATAGGGGTAGTAGGTATGAGTAGGGGTTTACAAGTGTGGTTGCTTAGATTAATGGTGAGATGGTTTGTTGTGCTTTTCATGAGCAAAGTTAATATACATAATATATGAACACATATGCAACAATTTTTTAAAATATGGCTTTCAAATCATTAAGTTAAAAAAAAAACAATCAATTTCTTGGATACTTTTCAAGAATGTAGATAAACGAGATGGTAAATAAGATGAATTTAACTGCGTCAAAGCGGTTGCAATCAGTGCTGCCAGTTTTATGGCTAGGTTGGGTTAGTTTAGCGGCTGCGATAGTCTTAGGTCACGGAGGCAGGCACACATATGTAGATTAAAAGTGCAAAAGCCCGGTGTGATACCGGTACTGGGTTTAGGTCGGCAAAGCAAAAAATGCTTGTTAAAGAAGTGGTTGCGCGTCGTGGCCATGGAAGGGTAGCCGCAAAGGCAGTGTTCAATGCTGTAGTTGCAACAAAAAACGTTGATTGGGTATCCCAATATCTTTCCGACTATTAGTATGAGCGAGGAGCAATCAAGTCACACCAGAGCTTTGAATCGCTTTACGTCAACTTTCGATCAAACTTTTCTGGTTGTCTGCCAGATGAGTTCCATTACCAAACTGTATTTTCAGAAGATTAGCGGCACACCCACATCTTGAGCAAAATTCACTATGAATATTTCCGTTCCTTTTCTTGCCACCTTGTCGTCCTTGAGGTATCCGAGGACGTATCTGTGTCCCGTGATCGAAATAACCGTAACGAACCATTTGAACGTGAACAGATTGAGAGTTCTTCTGCATTCCATTAATAGTAGAGGTGGAAGCTTGAACCACTGGGCAGTCTCCATTGCCAGGCATTTAGCTCTGCCTTGAAAACAATGCAATAGAAGGCTGAGGTTTAGTGTGAGTTTACTGGAGTGAATCCATCTGCCTACTCTTCCGCTAACCTAATAACTATTTGTATAGATAGCAATCCCTTTATGTCTTGGTCTATGACACCGTCCCATTCATTCCGCTCAGGGATGTTTAAAGAAAAGTGGTTGCGCAGGCAGAATAGAGGAGTAATCTATTTTTCGAATATTACCAGGCAGAGTTTCCAGGACCTTCTCATGCCAAAGTCTAAGTTTACTCCACGGCTGGATCGCATTTAGCCTGGCACCACCGCAACCGGACAGAAATCGGATGCACAGATCCATTTTTGGAAAACTAATATTGCATCAAGAGAGAACGCAGCACTCCCGTAATAAGTATGAAAGTCGTATCTAGGCTCTAGGCCAAGTCTTGCATAGTGTCAGCAGAAGAGAATGGTATAGAGCGTGCTTTATGTGAGGCTTTATTACCCGTCCGTCAGGCGTACAGAGCAGCAATAGCCTTCCTGGAAAGGTTTTTGATATTTCGCTTCCAGTCATGCTTCCTATATAGAATAATATGAGCAACTAAGTGGTGCTTCTATATCACGAACCCTTACTAAAAACAACGGCTTATAAAAACAGTCCAGTAGATGTTACTTGAACGGAACTAAAAATGAAACTGAATATGGCAATACTCGTACTGCCGAAACCGGGTTGTCTCCAAACCAAACTCGACAGTTGGGAGGATGAGTTTCACCCCGTTTACTGAGGGTGGTTTGAAAGAAAGGATTTTATATTTCCTGGTAAAGAGCACCATACCGGTGATGTTTGTTTTATGAACACTGTATTTGTGCTTATATTTATATTATTTTATTATACAAATTTTCGGTTATTTCGCTGTCATATCTATGGTGTGTTTAGACAGCTAGAAGTTTTTGTACGATTTTCGTTCATTCCGCATTCCTTCGGCCAGGTGTTGGCATGACTGAGAACATTTTGATAAAAGCTCATTTCATCGTTATATGCTATGACTTCGCCACAAGTGCCCTTTAATTTATATCTAGTTTTAACTTATTTTGGACTTTAGCTATGAAAATTGTGCTTCAGATACTCACTTTTTTTAAATTACTTTTGAGTCTACTTTAGCTAGAAAATTTGTATCATTTCATTGGTTGTTATAGTCTCTTTAATTCATTAATATCTCTCATTGAGCCTTTTCGGGGACCTTTTGCATAGTTGGATTATATTTTCAAGAGCTTTTTTTGATTGATTAATTAATGCATGAAATACATGTATAGATAGATATCCAGTATATATGTACATATAAAATGAGAAAGAGAACCTATATTCTAACCCCTACACGGTAAAAGATAAAAAGAGGTGCAAACAATAAAGACGATAGGGTTGCCATTTTTAAATAAGGCGACGAGGAGATTTTAAATTTCAGAAACCAACTCATTTGCAGAATAACGTCGATCGAATGAATACCCGACTATTGGAATATAAATATGATCTGCCAAATACATACGAAGGGTGATTCTTAAATTACCTCGAAATCTGTATTCTTATGTCACGCAGAAGTTTCTATGGGGCATATTATGTGGAAGACTAAAACCAACCGCCAATGATGTAGACATATGCATAACAGTGAACCAGATCGGTCAGACTTTATAAAAACAAAATTTACATTTTGGGACGCTGAACACAGGAATGAGTTCAGTTATTTTACCTAAGAAGAGTATTCGAAATATAGGTAAAAATCTGCTTCTATATCTTTACGCAGTTATAGCTAAAACAAAAACTCTAGAACAGAGCATAAACCAAACCATCTATGGATATCATTTTGATGATACGTTCAGTCTTCTGCGCTGTTATATTTCTTGTGCAAATTGGAAATATAATTTTTTCATTGCAGACGTTTAAATTAAACAAATGAAAACATTTTAGAACTCTTCGAAAACTTTTAATTTTTATTTTCTTTTTCTTGGATGAACTCTGTAAACAAAAATAGTTAAAAATGTTTTGCGCTACTTTCAGAACCATCGGACCCAACTCCATATAAAATTCCGGCTGTTGTACTCTGATTTGCGTAAGTATTTGGCAGACTTTCAACTAAAAAGTCCATGCAGCTAAAATTTAAATTTTATTTAATTTGTAATAAGTTGTTCAAAAAGATGTAGGGGTTTTTCGACGTGAAACGGGGCATGGCTAAGCTATTCGCATTGTCTAGTAATTGCATTAAAAGCTTACTTCATATATCATCCGGGGGGATTTTTTTAAATCCATGATTCGGCTTTATTGGATAAACTTTGAAGCATAAATCTTAATAAAACCAGCCAGTTTTAATTAGACTTCCAAAACGTCCAAAATGGCAACCATTTCTTAGCTGAAATTATTATGAACTAATATATAGCAAAATCACATAGAAAAATGGCAATTTTATTTATATACGGTTGAGTATTGCAATTATTTACATATATTAAAGCAGCAAACATTCTAGAGAAAATTAAGTAAATGTATTGCTTGATTTATTGGTTGAATTTTTACTATATATGTAATTTCATGAACATATTTACTGTTCTTCGATATTTGATATATGTAATTGTGCAAAAATTTTTTATTGTTGCTCTGCAAGAAGGCCATTCAATATTTTCTATCCATAACTTTGTAAAAATACTGCAACTAAATAAATAGAGTTAGCAAACCACTCTTCTTTATTTTACGATCGATTATACCCTACGCTTTTATCGTACGCCGTGCTGAAGTGCTTTCCTTATTTCCGGACATAAGGATTAAATAAAAAATTTTTTCAACTAAAGATACAAATAGCTATTAAATGTCCGGCTTTGTATTGTGTCTTGCTTTCTTTTTTCTTTTGCCTCCCTGCACGCCCAATGATAATATAAATTCTTGTGATTCTTCGTTTTAGCAATGGTCCGCTCCGCCCTAAAAAGCTAATCTAGTCAAAGGGACCGGGTTCGCAACGAGCCCAGGATGCTATGTGGATTTAACAAACTAATTAATATGCCGGGCACACTACAATGAAATTACTTATTTTCGTCCAAATTAATTCGCATTAACCAATTGCGTTCACACATGCCTACTTTATACTGGCAGCTCTGTAGCTGCAGGGTTGCTTAGTCATTTGATCAAAGGAAAAAATGTGAGAGATTATGTACATTTTTAATATATTTAAATTTCATTGTGATAATATTCTTTTTAAATGTGCGATCAAGAAAGAAACCTTCTACAGGCAGTAAAAATCAATAAACTGTTGAGTGAAATCATAATATTTCAAAACGCATGATGTTGTTGTTGCAACTGCATAAAATATTCTCTATAAAATTTTGGGGAATGCTGCTGAAGTGACAGTCCTTGGTCGGATATATGTAAATCCGGGTCGTTCCAGTATCGTAGAACCGACAGTCGTGGGTACGCATCGTCCAGTTCGGTTATGGGAGATCACATTCGTCGATTATTATCAATAAAATTTAGAGCCGACTCTATTTGTTCGTGATTTCGTTCTAGATTTATGACAAAATACTTCACTTCATCTTAATTTATTGACAGATTTTACAATGCAAAATTACTTTGTTCCACAGTAATTCGCCCATAAATTAAGAATGAACCTTAAATTACGATAGTGAGTACTGGCTTTAATTGTAGACTCTTTATTAATACAGAAATGGAAAAAATTTTGAATTATTCAAATTTATTTTTAGCAGTACCCTGCAAAAAATTCTGCGACTAATCTCTAAAGAGAGTAATCCGGGATTAGTGACTAAGTGCATTATATGGTCATCCCGAAGGGCTTAAAAAGGACTAATCGCACTCTATACCCGTTCGGTATAAAAGGCGACTAATTAGTCTCTTCATATGACATGCTCGAACAAAAGGGAACAGCTCGTTCCTTATAAAGAGATCAGAAATTGTATTAGTCGCATGCTCCCTTGAGGCGGTGTAGGGTGGTGGAGATTCCGCTGAAGTCGCGATTTTTGCAAAAGCCGTATTTAAAGTCAGTTTTCATTCAAATTCCAAACACGTAACATTTGCAAATATATAAGTATTTTATTTGAAAATTAAATCCATAGGTGACACTGGAGTCGAGAATTAATACATATAATAAAATCATAATCGCATTCTCTCAATTTGAAGAGTGTAGCAACGCGCCGGCCAACTAGTTATTTTATAAATCTACTCCGAAAATCATAAATAACAGTTATTTTATAAATCAAATATAATAGTTTTTGAAGATTTGACTTTATAAAAGCAATCAATATAAATCAGTCACTGACTTTTATTTTTCGCAGAAAATAAGTTGTTGGGGAACAAAAAAATTATTATAACTGATATTAATTTCTGCGAAAAATTAAAATGACTTTTAAAAGTATGATTTAAAAAATAAATGCCAGTGACTGATATATATATATTTATGACTTAAATAAAAGTGTGCAGAACCTGTTATTTTTGCTTAATAAAATAAAAATTAAAAATAACTGTTATTTATGATTTTTAAACTAAAAATAAAAAAATATTTTATTTAATGTTAAGTTTTGTAAAAAAAAATTTAATTTTTACGGTTCCTGATTGTAACTGATGTCGCGTATTATGAAATTTCAACATTTTGCCTTTCACCTTTCGTATTAGCATCCCGCCGAACAAACGATGCGTTGGCTACAAAACAAACTTCTGACAGTGAACATGTTTGAAATATAGCAAATTGTGGCAGTCCGCATTCAAAAACTTTTGAAACATAAAATAGTCAACGATTTGTAAATGCTAAGAGTGCTACCAATAACTTTTGGTTGTTCGCTGCAACACTTTAGTCTTCGAATGGGAGTGTACGTGACAAAACGATTGCTTCCTTGCAATATTTTTCGAAAATTACATTATGTGAACAATTTTTGTGTGCCAATTTTACGCTTTGCAAAAGTAGTGCAGAAAACTTTGTAGCACATTTTTTGTAGATAGAATTGGATGCTAGCATATTTTTGCCAGAAACGTAAAGTATACGAGCAGAAAGAAATATATGATTTTATATATTGACATTTAATAAATGTCGCACATACTTTTTATTTAGTGGCCTTAAGCGACAATCAAAAGGCAAGAAACCTAAAGTTTTTTATATGCTGAAGTCAAGTTTTGTGATTTTCAATGAAAAATATTTCTAACATTTTTAAACAGCAAACACTGATTGAAATTATTTTGGTAAAAAAAAGTTGCATAGAATTTGTATAGAATACTTTTTACTGAATCAAATAACAGAAATTCCAATACAAATAAATGAAGAATTATATGCTGGTCAATAAATTTCCTCAACTCGAGCAAAAACATTCAATATCGCTCGAGATGCGTCAAGACGAGAGAGAAAGCAAATTTTTCATACTTATATTTTTGAGAAGTTTACCACCATTTTGAAAAGTCAATTTGAACTAAACGGTACACAAGTTATATATGAAAGAAACGAAAGAAAATAATTATGGTCTGGTTTTATTAGCAAAGGACAATAAATAAATATATAAATATAGGCATACTAATAAGGGAACTTTTTCTAGGTCGTGTGTTTCTGTTATATACCAACATTATAGACTCGGAATATATTGAATCGATTAAGCTAAAATTCAAATGCTGTGTTTACAATATTTTCTACTTTGCATAGGGCAGGTGGTGTTGGAGTCGCGATATATCTAAAGGCCGTATTTGTCGAGCAATTTAAATAAAACCCTAAATGTATTTTCTCATGAAAAAGCTCTGAATGGTATCACTAACCGGATTCCAATAAACAGGAAATGAAAAAAAGATGAGAAGAGCACTGCAATGAATTTTAACCAGGGACCGAAAATAATGATTATTTTTTTAAATTTCAATGAAAAAATCAAAATGATCCAACTATCGCAAAACAGTTTTGAGCGTATATCTATGCATATCTCTTCATGCCCGGTATGAATCTGTTACGATTTAAAATTTTTTTGGAGATATCTCTAAAAATTACTCTGGTTTACAATATTAAACTTTTTGTCTGTTGCCGCGAATCCTGTGGTTGATATTGTTCACTCATCACTTGTTTTTGTCAAATCTACCCTCAAAATTTTTTGAGCAGCTCGAGTTACTTTGTTTTTGATTTCATCATTTATATTAATTTATATCATATATATTAATCGATAACAGGCATATTTTACTGTGTTAAAATTAGTTTCTCTAGTTTTTGCGTCATGAGTAGTTCAAGGAGACGTTGTTTAAACAATCCAGATCATTTTTGCTATATATGCGGAGAATATGTGTTTAACAATAGTAGAAAAGTTATATCAGAGTTGGTGAAAAATACCTATTTTGAGTATTTTGGGATGCTCTTGGATAAAAATGAGAAGTCTTGGGCTCCCAATTGTGTTTGTAAATCGTGTGTGGAATATTTAAGATTATGGAAAAGTGGTAAAAGAAGTGCCTTTAAATTTGGAACACCGACTATTTGGCGAGAACCACAAAATCATCTCATAGACTGTTATTTTTGTAGTGTGAACATAAACGGTTTAAACACTAAAAATCGAGCTAAATGGCAATACCCAAGTACTAGTTGTGTTCAACGTCCAGTGCAGCGTTCACCTCACTCTTCAAAGCTTAAAAATATATCTGAACCATTAGAGCAAGACATTGAAGGACCAAGCTCATCACAAAATGATCCTGATTTTGAAGCTATGTCTAATGAGCCAAAATGCTTTTCCCAAAATGAGTTAGATGATCTTGTAAGAGATTTAAATCTTTCTAAACAAGCTTCAGAATTGTTAGCATCAAGACTAAAAGAAAAAAAATTGCTATCCTCGGATGCTAAAATAAGTTTTTAACGTGAAAGAGATACAGAATTACGGTGTTATTTTTCCGAAGAAGATGGCATTACCTTTTGTTCAGATATCAAAAAATTGTTGATAAAAATGGGCTTGAAGCAATACGAACCAAATGACTGGCGTTTATTCATTGACAGCTCAAAACGTAGCCTAAAATGTATTCTATTACATAATGGAAATAAATATGCTGGGGTACCTATTGCCCACAGTACAAAGTTAAAGGAGGAATATTGTAACATTTCGCTAGTCTTGAACAAAATAAAATACAATGACCATAAGTGGCTAATTTGTGTCGATTTAAAAATGGTCAACATTCTTCTCGGTCAACAAAGTGGTTACACCAAGTTTCCCTGTTTTATATGTCTTTGGGACAGTAGAGCTAAACAAGAACATTGGGTAAGAAAAAACTGGCCCGTGAGAGCAAATATGGAGCCTGGAAAGCACCATATAGTCCACAATTCATTAGAATCTCGTGACAAAATTATCCTTCCACCATTACACATAAAACTGGGCATCATGAAACAGTTTGTAAAATCACTAGATAAAAATGGGAACTGCTTTTCTTACATTTGCCAAAAATTTCCTCAGCTCACTATGGAAAAGATTAAAGCCGGTATCTTTGATGGCCCTCAAATTAGACAACTTGAATGAAATTCTATGACTGAGTCAGAACTAAAGGCTTGGACAGCTTTCGTATCTGCGATGCAGAATTTTCTCGGAAATCGGAAATCTGAAAATTATGTTGAACTTGTAGAAGACCTTCTTCTACAATTAAGAAATATGGGATGCAATATGAGTATAAAAGTCCACTTTCTCCATAGTCACCTGGACAGGTTTCCGAAAAATTTAGGAGATATGAGCGAAGAGCAGGGAGAGCGTATGCATCAAGACTTACGCGTCATGGAAGAGCGCTATCAGGGTTTCTGGGATACAAATATGATGTCTGACTATTGTTGGTCTCTAATACGTCATTTTCCAAAGTCGACACATCGGAGAAAAGCTTTAAAACGAAGTTTTTTAGAACTCAATGATTAATTGTTTCTTTAAATAAAGTTTTTCTTATTAAATACATGTTTTTTTCTGTCTAATACCTACATAGCTGAAACTCAGAAACTAGAGCTGATAAAAATATTCTAATTATATTTTTGAAAATAGCATATTATATGTAGTCAGCAACAGCTAAAATTTCTTCGGCAACAAATGTACTGTAAACTAGTGTTATAATTAATAATTACTTTTAGATTTATGTTAATCGCTCAGAAAAAATAATCATTTGTCGAATTTTTTTTTTGATCACAAATAAAACTCATTTTTTTTGTGTTTTTTTTCGCTCTGTTATAATGATTATTCCCATTTTTGGATCAAAAATTGTTAACATTTATGAGTTTAGTTTTATTATTTTTTGTGTCTTATTTTTTCATCAAAAATAATCATTACTTTTTGCGTTATATTTTTTTGCTCAAAATTAAAACTCAATTCTTGAACATCATTTTATCTTTCAAATATAAAAATTAACCTTTGAGATTTTTTTTGTTTTTTTTTGGAGAACGAAAAACTCAAAACCCCATACCACTTTTTTAATAAGTATTTCGTGGTTGATTTTTGTTTTGCTATGCCGTCGTCAGTATATGCACCCAAAAACTACATCACAATTATATACACTCAAAAAAATTAAACTCAAAAGTTAAGAAATAAATTTAAAAAACCTTTAATTTAATAATAATTTAAAAATAATGATTACGGTCCCTGATTTTAACAACCAATGTGTGACGATTATTTCACAAAGCTCAAATAGATGAATATTTGCTATAAATAAATTTTTTATAATGTCCCGATATTGATGATTGAGTTATAACCTGAGCTATAAGGTGTAGTGACTCCATCTTGATTATTTTCACTGTACACTTTCTATGCATAACAAGTGACAGGAATGCAAAATTTCATGTTCTTTGCTGACTTTTTGTACTTATATAACTTAACACCTCATGTGAACTATAACTTATATTATATGTTTTTTTAATTACTCGATGTTGCAAATTTTCATTGTACAGTTTATTTGACCAAAGTTTGGTTCAGTTTGAACGAACATTTCTCAATTTTTATTAATTGCAAAATTGTTAAAAGTTTTACTATTAACATATTTTACTCTCTTTGAAAGAAAATCAACCCAGTCTTTGGGATTTGCATCATATTTATTATGATTGCAGTAAAAATACTGAAAGAAATTTGTCATTAGATAACGAATTGGACACTTTGCTCAATGAATATCGGCTGACAAGAAATTGTAAGATTTCTGAGTACTAGTATTTTCTGTAGAAAAAAATTGTTCGGTCGTTCTCTAGTTATAACGCAAAACCTTATATCCGAAAATCAGCAGTTGATAAGTTATATCATGGTGTGTTCCGATATGATCAATAATTAGTGCTTTTTATAAACCAGTATTATATCTCTAAAACTGAGGAACTATTAGTAGTTTGCATTCAATCAGACATATATGTTTAAGCCGAACCAGCTCCCCGTCATAATTATTTTGGTATACTTGGGTATCGATTTGGTTCTTCTTCTTACAAACATCGGACTAAATTCATTTTCATGAAGGGTATAAAAACTAAAAATTGTGCTAACGAAATGGAGTTAAGATAAAAAACTGTTAAACAAGAAAAAATAGGATCCTATACTATATAAGCTTTTATTTAGAATTTCGATTTTTTGTTAATTATTTCGTCCAGATGGAATTACCTCTTCTAAGTCAGGAAATTTGCAATTGAAAGTGGAATTTCGAAATTACTCTAAACCGAGTTTAGCTGTTATTCCATAGATATTTAGATACCAGGCTACCCTAGTATTGGTACAGTAGACCATATTTCAAATCGATTTTTTTTTGGAAAATTCGAAAACTTTCTGTGTTTAAAAGTTCATTTTATTTAAGCTAAGCCGCAACGATCTGAAATATAGAAATATTAACCAATACCCTACTTATAAGGAGGAGTATCTTGTTGTGAGCACCCCGTTATTAAAAAAATGTTTACTGCATTTTTTTTTAGTTCTCTTATTTCAAGAAATATGTATTTATAATAATAATATTTTATTTTATTGCTTAAGTAAAATATACTACATGGAAATCATATCAACAAATGTACTGGACGATTTAGTGGAAAATATTACTTTTTATATCAGATACCAAATTCGGTGTCACAATTTCGATAGGCTTTAAATTTTTGTATGGGTTATATACTCAATATAATTTAGAAAATACATATATAAAGTAAAAAAAATAAAATATTTTATATTTCGTTTTTTTCTTCGTATGCGGATATGATCTGTCAAATTTTAGATTTTTTTTCGTGATTCTGACTAACCCTGTACTTCTCAAAATTGTTATACCTCCTGTTCTACTCACCATAGAGACTTCGTATTAACGTCGTTTGAAATCCAAAAAGGCTTAATATTTCTGTACGTAAAGTGCTCATAACTGTCCTCCAGCTATCTTAGTTATAAACAATATAATTTTTTGAAGTTGGCTTGCATAGTGAAAGCCATTAAGTTAGAGATCTAAGACCGCACCAATCGAAGACATAAGATCGTGCTTTTTTGAAATCCGTTCGATTTAAAAAAAGAAGGGCTCATATCGAATGAAAAATAAAAATTATGATGAAACTTACGGTAGAAACCGCATATATTTATTACGTACTTTAAAGCAACAAATTAAATGAATACATAGATTGGTGTATTTCTAGTAAAAATTTGAAACCATGATCGTTATTTTGTTGCTTTATTGCCATCACCTATAAATTTTTTTTGCTGTTATTGTGATTGAAACATTTTAAATCACAGAAAAACGAGTATTTTGTAAGCAGTCTCTAGTCACGAGGTAATTGAGACTTTTCGGCGGAGAAATTGATTTTGAGACTATTCGGCATTCAGTAAGTGTTCATAAAGTCTCTAGTCTCAAAATGAAGACACTAATTTAGCAACTGGTCCTGAGCAGGTCACAAAACAAAGGAAATTGAGGAAAATGCACGATTGTGAAATAGTTAGCACTCGATCTGCCGTTTGGTCGTTCGCTATATTTTGCTAAAATCTGTCAAAAAAAAAAAAAATAACACTTAATTTTCATAACGCATAATAAAAAAAGCTATTAGTTTATATTTACTTATGTATCTTGCTCTGGCATTTTGATCGAATGTGCATATGCATTGATAGTTCTAATTTTTACACATATTTTTAATAATCGACTCACCTAAAATACAGCAATAAGACTTTTGAACGATTAATTTCAGTGTGAGTTTTACGATAACTATATTGTTTTAATTTTTAAAGAGCAATAAAGCTGTTGGCAAAGAATTTAAAAAATATATTGTGTCCTATCGATGAACACATTTTTATTGAGGTCGATTGTGCATCTCTAGTTGAACAAACGAGCAGCTGATTGTCTCTACTGCTTTTCACCACAGTCTTTGGTGAAATGTTTTTAGACTATTGCTTACTGAATACCAAAATCGTTTCAAGTCACAAAAAATGTCTCTAACTGAAAGTCTCAAATTTAGTGACTTGAGATGAGAGTGAGCTACAGAATGCCGGCATAAGTGTCTATTTCTCATATTGTTGAAATATGTTACGATAACCATCCTAGTCCTTCGAACTAATTGTAAATTTTGCATTGTGTTAACGCGTTCCCTACTTTGCTTGTAAGGCTGTAACTCAGTAAAAAAAAATTTGAAAATCAATCATTTACTGAAATTTTAGTTCGTAAATAGTTTCCGTAAAGATATTTTGCATAGTTTGCAATTATGTTATGCTTGCTTGGATGCCTACCCTGTTTACATGAATATATTAAATACTGTATACCAATCTGTATTTAACTTCAACAAAACGTTTATATTTATTAAATAATGCGCTTTTAAATATTATATACGTGCAAGTTCTACTTAAATGGAAAAAGGAATGAAAATCGCCAATAAAATTTGCCTAAATCCATTCATGCTAACAAATTTGATGTTTTTATTGATATTGACTAACTTTATCTACGCTCTTTATTTTGTTTTAGAAAATAAAGTTATTTCATATTTGAGATTAACGTTTATCGGATCAGAAGAGGCGTTTTAACTGTCAGAAAAATCCGATTGCTTCCATAGCAGGCAACGTGGTTTACCTTCCGCTGCGGTGAAGCTATTATTTTTACATTTTCTCATCGAAATCTCACATTTGCATTTGAAATTCTGCCAAATAGGTCGCGCTATCTGCCAATGCACAGAAAGTAGAAACAAAAAAAATACACAGACATACATACATGCATACCAAACTTCTGCGAAAGGGCAATGGAATTTTGACATTTGAATTTTAACTTTTCTGTAATATTTTTTTTTTTTAGGCTCATTACTTTTTTAGAGCATAACAATGTAGTTAAACAAATGAAAAGTAGTTTGTGTGGTAAATATTTACAATTTCAGCTAAGCTCAAACTCTTGGCTAGCTGAAAAATAAATCGTAAAAATTAACCCAGAGTTCTAAAATAAAATTGGATTTCCCGCATTTGGAATGAGATGGTGCTGTTCATGGATTAAATATGTAAGAGTCCTAAGTAAATATGTAAATATGTAGCAGGTATGGGTAAAGTATTTGAAGTAGAGTTTTCATAACCAAAACGTATGACTGTTTCAATGGTAAACGGGAGGTACTACTACTACTGAGCTCGGATTTGATTGGCATACAATATGTGGCCTCAACGTTCTAAGTGGATATTGTATTTAGAAACTATCAAATTCCGATCGAGTATTTTCAATACCTATTTATTTCCGTTAGTAATAAAAGTTTTAGAAAAATGTTAAGTTGTATGCTCTAGTCTTTTTACTTTAACGTGTGCTTTTTGAGTCAACTACGAGGACGATTAGGGTAGCGTTCATACTAAAGACAAGTCAAACTCTCAGTCTTTGATGTTGTATTGTGTTCCGATTCGTACATGCGACAATTTTGCTTTGTAACATAGCTGCCGAGTTGAAAACGTGCGTCGATAGAAAATATAATTCCTCCTTATTTTCAATAAACGCACTGTTAGGCCAATACAAATTAACTTACAAAAAGTTTGCATTATACCCAACGTTGTTTAAGCGTAAAGTTATTTATTCCGTTCTTGATTTTCATTTAAGATTTTCAGATTGAAGCAAATATGCTTAAAAAATCCACTATATGGGCCCCCCCCCCCCCTATATACAGTGCCGGACAACAAAATCGTTTTGACTAGGAAAATTCCACAAATTTCATCAAATTTGAATTTTAAGTATGCAGTTTTATTGCCAAAAAAAATTTTAGTATAATAAGTTCACAATTAGCTACGGTGTCAGTTATTTTCTCCCATATAAAAACAAATTGTTCAGTGTACTTTGTATGGCAGAAAATGTGTGACACCGACAGTAATTAAAATAATCAAATATAAACGAACATTTTTTTCAATTAATTTATAAAAATTCTGATTAAAAATTTTCAAAATTTGATGACATTTTGTAGAAAAAATATGAAATCTCTATACATATATGTATATACAGAGAGAACTCTCTAAGCCATATGTACACAGTTAAAGAAGTTCACTATGATACCACTTGAACCAAGAATGGTTAACTGGAGAAACGCTGCGTATGCAGAATGAAGTCACGCAGACTACAAATTTCGGCCCCAGAGAGCTCTTCGGGGGTGCTAAAGAAGTAGGAGTCTAGGTACCTGAACCTCCATATATCTGCGGCGAAAAGAGTCAGCGACTATATTCAGCCTAACAGCATGAATACCTATCGGACAATGCCCAGTTAGAACTCCTACTGTTTGCGTCTTTGTTAGCTACCTCAGCTTCTTCGAACGCCTACGGCCTACCATCGGCCAGAGGGTCCTTGCAGTTCTGCATGGCAGTTGCCCAGCGCTCGCTGAGTCGGCAAAGAGCTCATCTATCCAACAAAAGTCCGTAAGCAGCAAGCATAGATATTAAACAAACAAAAAAAAGAAAAATAGTTAAAACTTGCAAAAATGGCTTGTCCCGATTTGATTGCCCTGCACTATATGTAAGATTTGTTGAATGTGAGTAATTGTTCAGCTATAAACTTTTACCAAAAGGACAAACCAATTTTAAACAATAAAAAGTGAAAATAGTGTAACTACAAAAACCTGAAACTTACAAATTATATATCGGTTTTTTTCCTAACATCACACTAATAAAATACAGTATATATAATTTAATTTTAGTTTCCACCGACTTTTAAGTTCTTAGAAGATGAAAGCAATGATAGGCATACCATGCGAAATCATCTCTCTCCTCAAGGACTTCGGGTGAATGCTTTCAATTTTTCGATGTTTCAAAAACAGTTGTGCAATCCTAGGTAGTCAGCGCAGATGTTGGAATACCATAAGAATAGCGCAGCATACGTTCACATAATAGGAATTAAACACACCTTATCCAATGTTCTAAAGGAAATAATTCTCAAACAAAAAAAATTAATGATAACATATTATCACGATGAAGACATATTCTAAAATATTTTTAACAAGTTTTTATAACTTATTTCCACAAGTTAAGATTCTACAAAGACAAAGTAATGCAGATCCATTCAGCCGCTATTGTGATATCATACCTTTTTAAATAACTCAACATTAATTCCCATTCTCTAAGGTACCGGATAGCTCAGTGGCTAAGTTGCCTGTTATAAGGGGATACTAGTGCATATAGACTAACTAAATAATACTTGAGAGGGACAATCAAAAAACTAACAAGACTGACCAAAATCCAATCAAACGTTAATGACCCAACTCACACTACCTCTCAAACCGCCACGGACTGTTTTAACATGTCAAATTACTGAGCTTAATGTGCTAAAATAATGGAACAAAGATAACAATAGGCGAAACCTGGAGACAATACGTCAAGACGTCCAAAATAGAGACAACACAAGGAAAGCTTATCGACTTGGGTATGGGCTTGCACTGAGCCCGTGGTCAATCGGAGTACTGCTTTCAGGCACAGGACTGCAACCATTCCCAACTCGTATCGCTCTCATACTACATACTGGCCTCATTGCTAAGTCTGCAGCTCTTTGAATTTTTTTCCAGTCACTGTTGCACCGATTCTCTTCCAGCACTCACTTACCTAATTCAGCGCTGTTGGTGTCTCACTGTTGCGGTCTTGTTTAGGTGTTTTAGCTGGACTCTCCCACTCTAAACTTATCTGCTGGTTGATATTATAAAATAATAATAAATTGGGTGAAACTCTCCCGATTTAGCTAAATCCAATCGATCATTTGTGGCATGAAATTAAACGTAGAGCACCTCAACTTAAACCACATCAAATCTGAATGCATATAATTTTTACTTAAAGTATATAAAAGGCAAATATCCGGCGATGTTTTAAAACCCCTTATTGAGTCAATACCTGCCCGAATTGAAGTCGTTGTTGTTGCTACTAAGGTTGGATCAACTTCGTACTAGTCCCACTATTCCAATGGATAATAAATCGAAATCTAAAAATATTAAAGCAAAAGCTTATCACACATATTTTATAGAAAAAATTATATTATTTTTTTTATTGACTCCAGCGCAAATATAACTCTCCACCTTTAATATCAAAGAACCTGTTTCATTGTGCCCAACTTGCAGAAGAACACTCCAACTCGGATAAAATTTCCTTTAGTTGCAAAGGCAACCCTGTTATTTCAATAGTGCTATTTAAAAACGAAAATTGGCTGTAGTTGGTAAATTTGTTTTTAATTTAGTTGTATATTTAATAATATCCACATAATTTCTTCGGACTCATTCACAATAGCGCCGTTTTTTCACTTCCCAACACTGCATCTAAGATCGGATATCATTTTACCGAGTTGGCTTAAGTAGAATATTTTTTGCAATTCGTTATCCTACCAAGTGTTCTTTTACAAATCGGTTACAAAGGAATGGACCTAATATATATTACGTTTTAATCTATTAAATATGCAATGTAGATTTAAATAAGCTCGAGCGGATCAGAAATTTATAAAATTTTAGAAACACGCTTTAACTCGAGAGGTAAGATGTGCTTGGCCGCTGGAAAAATTTCCTGTATTTCACATCAACTTATATCATCCAAAACTGTCTATTCACTTTTCAAAAAAATTGCGCGTAATAGGAGTTAACTCTCAACAACTTTGCCTTGCTCCATATAAATACGCCACTGATTTTAAGATACTGGCTCTATATATGTACATATGTACATGCATTTCTACACTTACACTACCACAAAGTTTTACGAAACCTAAGATATTGCTCATCTAAAATTCAACCAAGCTACCTTGCAGCGGTATTCCAATTAAAAAAGAAGACATGAAAAAAACCGCATTGCTAAATACACATACAACAAACTACTGTATATTTCCTAGCACTTTCAAATTGAAATCGACAAACACTCAACCAAAGCACAAACACTCTCAATTATATATGCGTTGGACAAGCATGTCTGTCCTGTAAGATCGTACTAATTTAGCAATAGCAGCAATAAGTCAAGTTGAGATATGGCATACAAATGTAAAAACACAGCACATCTAATGGGCACCTGTCTACACTTACATAAATATTCATTGAATATGCTTCGCACTGACCAAAATATCACAAAGCCAACATGACAAAACCCAGCTATTGCTCACTCAGCTTGCACAGAAAATCACCGAAAATTTACATAAAAACACTACTTGTAAAGAGAGCAGGTCACACATACATACATGCATAAATATTTAAGCGTAAGCATCCTTCATGCATTTCACTCCTCGACATTCTGTGGCTGCGTGCTACACCAACTGCTATCTAAATTACATTTAAAGTGTCAAATAGTAGTATACGCATTCATATAGCTTGTTCTGTGGGTAAGCTAAAATCAAGTAGTATATATGATATATACTATATAGATGGCCAATGCAACAGGAAGCTTCAAGTTGCAAGGTAGTATAGCAAAGACAATAGCGAATCGCACCAAAGCTAGAAGTGTACTGCTCGTTCTCGAAGTGGCAAGTAAGAGTTAAGAGAAGCAGTATTATTTACAAATTTACCTGTATTCGTATACTTGTGTATTTATACACACACACTTACATAAACACACACACACACATACATATAAGCGTAGTCTACGTCCAGCTGAGAGGAGGCAAAATGACAAAGTTTGCTAAATTTGTGGTGTACTTGGTTTGAGGTGTGGAGTGCAGCTTAAATAGTAAATTCACTTAAAAACCACAGCACACCGAGCCAAATCAAATCAAACAGCAGTAAAGTGAACGCTTCTACAGAAATTCCTCGAGTAGATATGATAGATATGTATGCGCATATACAAAAGTACGCCAAAGGTAAACATATGTACATACATATATACAGTTAAATACTTGGTTGCATACAAATTTAGGAAATGTACGAAATTCATTGCGTATACGCAGTGGTGTTTGATGTCTGCACTTCCTAAGCATCTTGCCACTGACGCGCCTCTGCCGTCTCACAAGCTTTTTGTTTTTTTTGTTTGTTAACAAATTGATTTTTTTGTTTGTATTTTATTGTGTACTGTTGTTATCGAAAATACGATACGTAACATGAATTGTCGATTACACACTAAAATTGTATACTTTCTTTTCGGTACTGATTCTTTCATTGTGCTAAGTTTGTAGCTTTCTTTAAAATAATCAAGCAAACGTTGTAAGCCACAGATTGATTTTTCATAGCATATTGAATGCTGACATTCTGTGGCGAGCTATGATGTATTTGATTGTAGGTAAACAAGTATTAGGTTAAATCGGTTTTACTTTTTTCTGCCAATTTAATTTGGCTAAAAATGTATAAAGGGGCGTTTCCCGCCAAATCGGATATCATTTGTCATTCACACTACTGATGATTTTCATAACTTTTTACCAGTTGCGAGAGAACTCCCTGCTATTTTTAAATGCCCATAACTCGCGCGAAATTCATACCTTCCCTAACTTTTTTTTTTACATTTTTGGGTTATATACTAAGTATTGGAGAATGTGTGTAACGATTTCGCTCTCAAAATACTGAACCGATTTTAATAATTATTTTTTTTAAATGAAACATTTGCGAAAGATCATAGAATGGCATACTTATTTTGGAAGTAAAACTTCTTCAACAGCATTGACCATTTCGGAACTAGTTCAGGACCATTTGACGAAAAGGTTTGGCTAGTTTCGGCACTATTTTCGGACTAGATTTCGGGGCAATTTCAAGACCTTTCAGTGGTTCGAGACAAGTGCACCACTAAAACTACTACTACTACTACTACTTCTACTACTATTACTAATTACAACTACTACTGCTACCTCTTTTTCTATTTACTGTCTACTAAAACTACTACTACTAACTACTACTACAACTACTAATTACTACTATTATCATTATGACTACTGATGCTACTATTTTTACTAATACTACTACTTATTACTACTACGGTTTTAACTTGTGCTACTACTAGTTACTGTTACTCTTTTTAATAATTTGTCCATTTTTACTAATTTCTACTACTACTTTTACTAATGGTACTATTTAGTACTACTACTATTTCGGCTATGCTCTAATACTATGTTTACTACTGTTAGAACCAATTACTACTAGTATTTTTATTGATTTTACCACTATTTTTACAAATGTTACTACTACCTACTACTTCCATTTTTACGAATTTCTACTACTATTTTCACTAACGGTACTACTTATTAATACTACTATTTTGACTGTGTTCTACTACTATTTTTACTTGTGCATTTCCATTAATTTTACTCTGAATTACTCCTACTTTTTTACCATTTTCCACTTCTATTTTTATTAATATCAATACTATCAATACTACTACTACTCATGCTAAAACTACAAAAAATAAAAAGGGTGTCTTATAAAACTCTCCCCAATATTTTTTCTACAGTCGGAATTTCCAAAGGAATTATAAAATAATATTGTCATTTTTGGATACATTTTCAAAGCGATTCAACTCACGAAAATCTCTAGTAATTCTTTAGAAATATTTTAAAGCAAGTTTTTTAAACTCTACAATTTAAAAACTAAATTTTCTTTCACCATACAAATGCATAAAATTTAATACTTGATACTTCTTGCGGTGTAACAAAGCACGCCAGATATTTGCTAGTCGAATATAAAATTCTACATAATTTTCAAATTCCTTCAATTCTATAAAATAAATAAATTAATCATTTATTCCCTAAATAAAAATCTGGCCTGGAGCTCAATACATTACACTGCTTTGCAAACTATCACTTACTTCTATTATTTTTTAAATTTTTTTGTTTTAATTTTTGAAATTCCATATTTTTCTTTTATACTTAAGTGGAACAATGTTGGAATATTTTAAATATGTACGCACATCGAACCAGCCTAATATCTGTATATATAAACAGGTTTGGAGTAACAAACGCATTGTAATTGCTTATTGACAAATGTACAACATAAATTGGTTTTCTAGTTAACACTGCAATTTTAATTAACATTTAATTACTCCATCCGGCTTTGGTTAGCTTTTTTGACATTTTCTCGAAAGATTCACATTTGTTATACATTTGTGATTGAATAAATAATTTTTATGTCATGTGAGGTGACAATCTGTAAAGTTTTACAATAATTTTAATATATCAACATTTTGAAAAAAATCACCACAAGATAAAAAAAAATTAAGTAAGTGCATGAGAGCCTCCGGGTTAGGAATATTTCAAATATTTAGTATGTATAATGAAATTTTTTAGAGGCATATAACAAAATTAAATTAAGACACTTTTACAAGTGGAAATCGTTTGGAAGTCATCCAAATTGGAAAGCGAGCATAGATCTGATTTTCTCCATGCACAGATATTGAGTTGTATTTTTCAGAAATGGTATACTGCTATTAAAAATGTAGTGTTAAACGAAACATTTTAACTTACTTTCTGATATTGGAAATGTAAAGAAATACATTGGAAATTAAGAAATATAGGGGTTCAACGCTTGGATAGGACTGGAAACTCGTCAGATTTAAACCCTATTGAGCCCTTATGGGACATAAGGAAGTGTGAAATTGCTCAACAGAAGCCAACAAATAAAAATCAATTGATAAAGATTTTAGAACTGGTTTGTATGGTTCCGTTATAAGGATATCAATTGAGATCCCAGTGAATTCCATGCCATCAAGAATTAAGCCAGTTATTGGGGCTAAAGGAGGAACGACTCGTTATTAGGAAAGCCTATTGTGAAGTCTATATTTCTATCGTTAGTGGTGAAAATGATTTAATCCCTTTAAGTTAACTTCACACTGTTTTCTTTTAATAATTCATGAATATCATCGAATGTACATTTTTGTTATTTTTTTAAATCAATTAGCTATTCCTTATAAAATCATTTTTCGAGAAAAATTTTTGTGGACAACTAATTTGCACTATTTGGCCAAACAAATAAAAATAACCCTAATATTCTAACTTTATAAACAAATTACTCATGTGATCTTATGTCAATTATATTTGGTGGTGCGTTTTTATTGACCGCAAGTGTATAAACATAAAGCAAAATAGTTTTCTATATCACATTTTTTGAACGCTTTTGTTTAAATTTATATTGTTTTCAAGTTAGGGGAATATCAGGTGAATAAAAGTATGTGACCAATTTAAGTTAAACTAAAATAATAATTTTATTAAAACTTGTATTTAATATTTGAGTTGGTAAATTAAATTATTTCAAAAATATCCAAACTTAATTTACTATCATGCACTGCTTCGAAATATGTGTGCTAGTGTTGTGTTGAATTATTAATCATTTTTATTTAAGCGCCAACGGTATAAGTAACGATTATCAATGTCTCTGATATTGCTAACTTTTTTTTCTTAAAAATGCATTCGTAAAATTAACGTTACAAATAAAAATCTGATAAATTTCTTTGGAAAAATGCACACATTTACTACATTAGAAAATGTCAAAAAAAAATAAGAGTCAATTTTTGTTCGACGATAGGTCTTTCTTAACAATTCAAATCATATTTCTATGAGTATATAAGAAACTAACCCTGTTTTCTTTGGAACTATTTCAAAAACACATATTTTACCTAAATTTGAAATAATTCAACTTAGTAACTTGAAGGATAAGAAATTTTTTGATTCTATGCGAGTATTTCTAATATTCATATCTAAAACCCAATTAGTATCACACAAATAGAGTTTTGATTATTCGACATTGGTATGCCATAAATTGCTTAGCACATATTATTTTTTTCACCATTAACATCAAATTTAGTATTAGTGTTAAAGCAAAAATCAGTTTTCACTAAATTACTGCGTTTTATAAATTTGAAAATGAGTCCCCTCATTAAAAGACCTTGTAGTTTGCCTGAGAACCATTTTTAATCGTAAATAGCCCAAGTAAAAAGATAATAGTACAATTCCTTTGTTCTCCCCACTTCTTTCGTACACAGAAAGGGCAAATTCTCACTCTTAGACGCCTCTTACACCCTCACAAATTTAATTTAATTGCATTTTGTACGAAAGAATCATTTGACAAAGTATAGTTGCTAAAATAGTCAATTTTCCGCTCGCAAATTGAGTAGAATGCTCAACAAATACGAGTAGCAGCCAAGCAATAAATATATTATCGAGCGAATTTGAGGGTGAAAGGAATGTGCAGGAACTTCGCGGACGCACCGCCCACAGTCAAAGGAAATATTTTCGCCCACGACCGCAACAATGCAACAACAAATAAGGCAGTAGTTGACCACTTAATTGATGGCTGCTCAACATTTGCTGCCGGACCGAAGCACCGAGGAAATCATGCGATAAAAAGCGGAAGCTTATTCAGATACTATTTTAATTATCGCACAGGAAATTCACAGAAACGTGGGGCAAACTGAAAAATTTCTACATACAGCTGCTGCAACAAATTAATACCAGCCATGTAGATTTAATGAGTGAATGAATGAATTAATGACTAATGAAAATGGGGGAATGGCGGGCTAGCGAAATGCGCAGAATGTACGAGTACACTTACTTAATCTTTTCAAATTTAAATTCCTAATACAACCTTTAACTTATTTAAATTAGTTATATAAGTGAAAATTAAATTAAAATTAAATTGAGGAATACATCGTTTTGCTAGAAATGTCATGGTCATGGTCAAGATTAATTTGCGTTAGTTAGCTTTAAATTTTTTTTCATCGATTTGAAATTCAAAGACGCTCAGCTCAGTTTTTTACAATAATAGAATATGCGATGGGAATTATTTCTATGTACGGAATATTACGTAGGTGTCCTCCTATATATTTTTTAAACCCGTATAACACTACTATTTTTCTTTTCGTGACAGTGATATACATATGTATGTATGTATATGGAATTTTAAATTGGCGAAGATGCTAACTTATTGTGGACCAATGCGAATTTTAGACAAAAAAGAAACCTATTTGTCGCGCCACCTAGAATTCGTTCAACACAGACTATCGGTAAAACAGTAATTCATCTAACGGCTACCAATTGCATCGATTTAGATAAGACCTTCCCGTATCCTCGTTTCCCTCTTAACCGCATTATTGTTCCTTGGTGAATTAAGAAAATCAAAACTAATACTGGAATGAAATGGAACGATAGCCTTGCCCACGACGAGAATAAAAAAAATTAATTTGTTTGTAAAAAGAGCTTTCTTTCAGAAGTACTGCAGTGTTATTGAAACCTTGAGTCAATTGGCTAAAGATATACCAAACCGCAAAGCTAGTTGCGCCTAAGAAGACTGATAGTTAATTGACGGAGACAATAACTGAGGCTCTGTCTTTTCTTCTGGAGACTTTTTCCTCTGGAAATCAGGTGATGATTGCCCATTCCTCTCTGTAAAAAGGAGAGGGAGTGATGTAGAAACTGATAGGTCTACGTTTGTTGATCGAACTGCGACGAGTGCAGATGTAATAAGGTATACTATTAGGCCCTTTTACCGCTTCAAGTCGCCCCATCTAAATGCTATATGTATTACCTCTTGTACTCAAAAGTGGTATTGTGCTCCACACGACCTTGCTTACACATATACTTTAATCGTGCAGACAAGTTTATGTTCCCTTTATTCCTAAGACTAGTAAGAACGACTGTACTAGTCCGAAAATTTTCAAGCCAAATAGCAGGATTTATTAAATGTTGAAATTTATACAGAGAATGTTAGAGTTGCACATTGGTAAGGTGGTGCTTACTTCACACCCTCTGTATTTGCAATAAATCCAAATAGTTAAGGTGCTAAACTAAAGGATGGTGCTTGCTCGTTGTATAGTAATTTTAAGACCGGTACAGAAAATTCTGGAAATTTTAAGGTTTTGGAAAGATTGATTTTAAAGTGGTGTTTAGTTATACTATTTTTGAAATGTTGTTAGTTTCTGCAGTCATCGAAAACGAAAAAACTGAATATGAGCAAAAAGCTGCGCTCATTTTTACCCAATATTAGTTGCAAATAGTTGGCGAAAGTTAGTGGTTCATCTTATTACACTGCAGGAAGGAGGCCAGTAAAGGATATGCCAAGAAGTAGCCGCCCAAATGGATCAGCAGACATCCAGTTGGAAAAGTAATTAGGAAGATTTGTTTAAAGTCAATAAGAAAAGTCGCCAAAGAAGCAAAAGCCACACATGCCCGGGTCACTCGTATTAAAAATAGAAATCTTGTAAAAACTTACAAATTAAAAAAATCAAAACGAAGTGAAAAACAAACAAAAAAAACGTTTTTCTTGCGCTTAAGCTCTATATGACACAACTGGCAAATAAAAATTGTTGTGGGCGACGAAACTTTTTCGAAAATTGACTTGAAGACATTGCCAATTTTACTGCTTGCGATCTGGATAAGAGATTTCTGAATCGGAAAAAAAACCAGCCAGATAGAAAACTTTGGCAGAAAAGTTCTAATTTGACAAACCATTTGTGAATATTGGCATAAATCCACGCTGTTGTTCTTCACTATGGGAACCATCAACACTGAAACTATTGTGAAGGAGTGTCTTCAAAAACGTCTCCAACTCCAGCAAATAATTCTAATGTCACCAAAAAGTGCTTCGATGATAACAATGTGAATTACGTAAGGAACGACTTGAATCCTCCGAATGCGCTACAGTTGCGACCAATTGAGCGATGATGAGGCTGTAATGAACGACTTTTGAAAGTTGGTAAACCCACCAATTGCACAAATAAGAAGGACGTGGCGGACAGCATCGCTAAAACTGGGCAAAACAAACCAAAAATTTCCAAAAATAATCGCACGGAAATGTTGCCGGTTCAATCCAATTTTAAAAGCCACGGTAAAAAACACTAATATATTCAGCTCACATATCACATATCGTACTGAGCGCGTTTATGGTAAATTATATAATACTTTTCTGACAACACCAAAAAAAAACCCAAGGCCATAAATCCTCGTAATAATTTATCTGAATTAAATTTTTAAACGGGGAAACAGGCTTATTTTTTCTTCCAAATATTCTTATCAGTAAGCTTTCTTAAAACTAATTTGTTTGACACGCAATTCTATATTTAGGGTGTTCCATATAGTGTTTTTTTATCACTTATTATTTCGACAGAACTCTTTTCCGTTGGACATTCTGACAGAAGGTCAAAAATAATGCACTAAAGCCGGAACTCGAGTTATGGAAAATAGGAGATGAAAGTTACAACTTTACTATTATAAATAAATCTTAAATCTGGATATGATAAAAATATACCATCTAGGGTTAATTTGTAAACCAACAGCCATTTAAGAGTATCTATCGCTGTTTTTTTTTTTAATTTTTCCAATTTCATTTTCTACCACCAGGTTATAAATGCGGGTGTAGGTAATTGACTTTCATTGCAGTGTAATTATATTCGGCTCACGTGAGAAAATGATACACGTACTAAGCACCCCGGAAATTTAATATTTTAGAGAAAGTAGCTTCTATTGACAAAATTCATGCACGAACTAACCTGTAGAACTTTCTGCACACAACCAAAGCGTGTAACGAACTTCGCTCGACGACTATTCGACCCGACGAAAGATTTGCTTCTATCGCCGACGCTACCAGCTACGGCGAAATCAAATCAGGTTGACTGGTTTGCTTTATTAAAAAGTCTAAAGTCTGGTTTAACGTTAAGAAATTTGTAAGGGGTTGTTTTTTGTTTTAGTTTATCTGTCTGATTTATTTTTGCATTTCTTTCATATTAATGCCTTTTTTTTAACATACAATCACTTTACCTTTCGTTGGAGATAGAAGCGGCCCAATCAGCTCTTTTTTCGAGTATTTCGTTCGACAAAATTTGCCGTTCGCCAGTATTGTGCGTAAGCTCTAATTCAGCTTTTTATTTATCTACATATGTATATGTTTAAATTCTTGTCCCTCCATTTGTATGCTACACGTATATTTATTTTAGAAAATGGATTGGTACTAAGTTTTATCACTCTATCGATCCACATGACCTCTTTCACGTAATAAATAGTTCATATGGATTTCAAAAAAGGCCAGCAAAGTAATATCTTTATTTTAGCAGAAAGTGGCAATTTTTTTTTATTAAATGATGCTCATGTCCAGCGTGATTGACATTGTATTTATTTGGGTTTCATTTGACCGTTTTTATTGATTGCACAGGGGAGTTCATAAAAACACATTTGTGTATGTATGTGTGCATATGTTATGTATGTAGTATATGTATATTCGTGCTATGATTTGGGACAGCATGTTGATTTTATTTCCCAAAGTGAAAAGCAAAAGTAATAATATGAAAAATATAGTCAATCTAAATATTTTATCAGATAGTAAAGATCGTAAAAAGTTGGGTTTTACGCAAGCGTTCTGGTTCATTGGTTACGAAGAAATAAATATTTGCAAATTTAAAAGCACGTAGCTATGTAAATATAATACTTTAAATATTGGCATTGTAATATGTGAAGTTCCTAAATTAAACAATGGAATTTTTGTAGTAGTTTAAAACAAAACAAGCAGTTCCTTTTTAATGGAAACCTCATTAAGCAAATCAAAATAAAGAGCATCAAAACTGTGTCTCTCTTAAGAAGTCAAGTAGTAGTAAGACCATTAGGAGAATACGGCTCGATAGTAGGGTGTCTGCAATAACAAATTTAAGCCAACCGATCATATTGCATTCAAAATCAATTTCCACTTTTGGCTTTAAAGATTTGTGGTAAGCTTCTCTTAACAATTTTGAGAGGGTATTGTATTGCAGCTTATAATTTTTGCATTTTAGCTACGCAGTTTTAAAAATAAATAAAAAGACGAAATAGTGATTAAAAATAATAAGGTTATACCAAAAAGTATTTAATTATACAAATTTTAACCAAATCGTTTTGTGGTTTTAATTTTTTCGATCAAATTTGATCAATATTTTGTGTTTTGTATTTATTCCATCAAAAATAATCGTTATTCTTGGATTTAAACTATCATATTTGATCGATATTTTGTGATTTATATTTTGTGGCTAAAAAATATTCGTTGTTCTTGAATTTAACATTTTGCGAACATAATAGACGTAAAAAAAAAATTCCGGTTATAAAAATATGAGCAAAAGTGAAAATAAAACGATTTATGTTTTAAAATCGAAAAAATAAAAATTCAAACACGTGCTAGTACCCCAAGCTTTACGCATTCATGTCTGTCCTCCTCTCGTATTCTGAGAAGTGCCGAGATAGATATAGACATAGAATCGCAGGCGAAATTGATTAAGCCATATCCGTGCCCGTGGGATAACTGGAGTAAATATTGAGCTATCTCAGCGAAACTACATAGGGTTGGGTTCGGGAAGAAAAATCCTGTGTGAATTTTATTTGAAGAATGAACTTATTCCCGCCTACTTTATAAGAAAAAGTTATATTCATATCCCAAACTATTTAGCCAAATTCTACCAAATGGTACACATATTGCATTTTAAAATCATACAAAAACCAAAAACAAAAAAAAACGCGATATTTAAGTCAGACAAAATACGCCGAATCATTAAAAATTTGAAATAGGCGTGGCACCGTCTACTTTAGAGCAAGTAGGTTATCTCCAAAACCATGCTACCATAAATCTACTAAATTTAGTACACACATCACATTTGAAGTCAACAAGCAAAAATCTAAAAATTTAAAAAATCGGGCCGAAACTATAGTCGCCTTTCATACAACGGTAATTTGAAAAAGTGCGATATTTAATTAAATCTTAAAGAGTATTTGCCCAAATGTAGAATGCTTAAAATGTAGAATGAGGTTGCATAAAGAGTCTAGAAAATAAAAAAAATTTGGTAATAGGCGTGACGAGTAAGTAGGTATATCTCAAAAACTATACCCCAAATATACGCACTTCATAGAGTTTTAGCTTTAGAAAGCATAATTTCGAAAATACTTCTAAGAGGGTTTGTTCTTTGCTTGGAAAATTAAACCCAATTAAATAAAAGCGTTAACGAGCAACTAAGAAAGTTTCGGAACGTTAATTTAAAAAAATTAGTTGTGTTGAGGGTTCGCACCCGCTTAAAATGTTAAATACAAATTAGTTATTAAGTTATAAATATAAGTGTGGAACGAAAGAGATTTATACCAGAATATGTTTTGGTAAGGTTGCCAACCTTTAACACTTTTAGTTAATTCGATTAAGCTAAGAAGTTAACTGAAATATATTGGTGTCAAACAAAATAGTTTAACTTCGAAAATATTTTTGAAAAGTGTTGTCTTGAAATCGAAAAAGGGTACTTAAATTAAGTAATAATATTACTGCAGAACTACAATATAGATATCAGATGAATGATGAATGATTGGAGAGGGTTGCCACCAATTTAAAAAAGTCTATGCAAATTAATTAATAAGTTAAGATAAACATTGCAATACTAGTGAGAAACGAAAAAGGAAGAGGAAAGCTTAATCATCAAAATATATTTGACAAAGATTGCCAGCTGTTCGGAAAATTAAATAGGAGTAAATGATGACTTTATATAACGGGTGTTTTTTTAGGCTGATAGAACTTTCGATAGGGATAGCTGTCACTTGACAGCTGGTAAATGACATTTCGTTTTGACATTTCTATTCAGTAAGCATTGACAAATCGTCTTGGAAAGAATGACGCCGCAACAATGTTTACAAATTGTGGAAATTAACTTTAAAATTCAGTGTTCTGTTCGCCAAACTTATATAGCACTTCGTGAATTTGATGGTCCACATAATTGAGCATCAGAGCAACTTATTCGTCCAACTGTTGATAAATTTCGAACAATATTTACTCTACTCGATGAAAAACCAACAACAATACCAGGAACTGTACGTACAGAAGAAAATATTGGTGCTGTAAGTGATAGTGTTGGAGAAAATCCGAATTTGTCAATTCGCCGCCGTGCTCAGCAAGTTGGACTTTGTCCATCCACAACATGGAAAATGGTTCATGGTTCAAAATTGGACTATTCGCATCCGATTCACCAAAGTTTGTCGTGGCGGACATATGCCAGAAATCGTTTCTATAAAAAAAATTTGGCATCATACTTCATTTTTTATGTGTTTTATTTCAATTTATATCTGTTTTGCCCAATATATGAATAGAATTAAAGCAGTTTTATTATTCAATAAGTATACAAGAAATTTATGAAATAACAAAATATATAGTTTTTAAGTTTTTTTTTAGAGCAATTAGCACATTTGACTGAGTGATCTTTACAAATTAATTTTTGACAGCTGGAACATTTGTTACTATATTTTGCGCTATTGGTTCGATTTGGACAGATGAAGCAACGGTCGTGTCTTACATTGGTTGCTTATGGAATTTTTTCTGTAGTTTCTGCAGTAGTTTGATAGTTTGGATAGTTCTTCGCGTTATTTTCCGTGAAAAAAGTTCAAATCCTAACACGGAACATACGGCAATTAAATTATTTAGCTCTATTCTATTTAGGGTAAATTTCCTTAAAAATTAATTGTATTCGTTTATGTCCAGCACATTGTAAAATAAAGTTTGTGACCATCGATCTGTTTTACGCTTACAAGTGTATATTCTGATTATTTGATCGAAAGCATAAACACCAGATTTCATCTTGTGGTGGAAGTCGATGATTTCAGGCATTTTTGTATTGGAATTGATCTCAACAACATTGTAGAATGTGCTGAGTAAGTATAAGGCACGATTTTTTACGCACATATTGTTGTAGTCAAAAAAAAAAGTGCATAATTTATAGGACTATTTTTCATTTCTGTAATTTTTATGCGCAATATTTTTTTGTACTTTCTGTACGGTTGATACACAACTCGTGAGATGTAAAAAAAAATTATCGCATGTGACGTTGCGACCATGTAAATCCTTTGTCATATCCAATACAATATGACGTCCCTGTTCGTTTTCAGGTTTACAATTCCGATTTTTGTCTACATATATTTACCTGCTACGACCACGCAAATCTTGTTTGGCTGCCGCACTATGCCCAGATTTTAATGCCGTATTTGCCGGGCTTCGATCGGATATATTATTTGAATGAACAACGTCTGCGAAATTTCTCCAATTGCTTTTCTACTGTGGTGTATTCCAAAGATCTCTAATTGGAGCGAGCTTATCGCGAACTCTCCTCTCATTTCGGGCAGACTTCTTCTCAAACCTCAGAATTCGGGAGATATTTTGAAATCTACACATACTGCTTGTCAATTCAAAAACCGGACAGCCTTTGCGATCGTTCCGCAAACATTCGAGTGCCTCGCAGGGTTGTCAGAATACTCCAGCTAAAGTCAAAAGGCGGAAATATCCACAAAGACTGATAATGGTAACTTGCTGCAAAAATAAACAGGAACTCTCCACACTTCTACCCACATACATACATAAATAGATACACATAAATAAGTATATGCCCAAATTAGCCATCCTATTGGGCAATTTTGACTCACAAATACGTGGAACGCAATTGTGTTTGTTTAGAGCCTCCAATAAAAACTAAAAAACAAAATCACTGTTTTTCAAGTTTGCTTTTGTCAAATATTAAAAGTGAAAAAGTTTCATCAGACTACATGAAAACTATAAAAAATATTCAGCATTAAAAGTTGTCTGGGCAAATTTGACCCCGAATACAGGATATGTGTTAAATTCTTCCCATAAAGTGTCACATCTGCCGACCCTAAGAGCTCCAAGTACCTGTATTTTTTTTGTTAGTATCGAATTTTAACAAAAGACTCTTTTCAAAACAGTGCACAGGAAGAATTTTGTGCCAACAAATGTGTTCAAAAAGGGTTGCGATAAATTAAATTTTTAAAAGCTTCAAAAC
Organism: Anomoia purmunda; assembly: GCA_951828415.1. Classification (NCBI taxonomy): domain Eukaryota; kingdom Metazoa; phylum Arthropoda; class Insecta; order Diptera; family Tephritidae; genus Anomoia; species Anomoia purmunda. The sequence continues at coordinate 23,077,303 of OX639996.1, read as the reverse complement.
TTATAAATAATCATATTTTAACCCCAAAGATGGGCATTGTATTATTCACTTGGATTCTTTAATGACACTACATATTTTCGATATACCTATGTATGTATGTGGACACTTCTTGCGGGTTCTTTGTCCGCTCATCCTCAGATAGAAAAGGAAAACATCAACATAAAGTTTCATTCATAATCTAACCTAGAAATCTAAATATCGACACTTCACTCGCGCCGTTCAAAGACTTCTAGTTTTAAACAGCATTCAATCAAGTATATTATGTGATACTAAAAGTCTACCACTGGGCTGCTTTCCAAAATGGCATCAATTGAGGTCATTGTCAGCTCGAGAAACGGTACAAATTCCGGCTCTTAAGTATTACCTTCCGCCAAGAATGGAGGAGCATTCGACGTATTCACCAGTGAAAATGTGCTTCTCACCTGCGCGTCGTTATAAAATATGAGAAGAACAGAAAAAACAACGTTACACATGTACGTACCATATACGAATTGAAGGCAATTTGCCTTAAGCGATACAGCGATACAAAATCGCTGGACTGCGATGTTGAGACACAGTTGCTCCGACTCGCTTCGATACAAACGTTGCTGATGTTTGAATATTCGCCAAATGTGATTCGAAGGAAATTGTAAAGTTCTAGCTTGTGGTCATTAGGTTTGGATTATGCGACGCTAAGAAAGAACTTAAGTACACCACAAGGTGGCTGGTATGGAAAGAGCATTCATTGTTCCGTTGCCTTTTATGCTTGCTTCGAGTGACAATGGGCTTCTTTGTTAATGGCGCTGATGCTGTTGCTTTGTTGCCAAAATTCATAAATGCCTTGTCATTTTGACGGCAAAATGTCTAAAGCTTTTAATATATATATATATATATATCTACATATGTAGGTAAGTATGATTTTTGGGGTATAATAGATGCTATAATGGCATAGTTGTGCAACAGCTTTATACTTGAATGCATTTAGTACTTTGTATTATGCGCAGCAGGTAAATATGTGTGAAGTGTTTACTTCAGTTACGGTTAATTAAATTGGGTTTACAAGATAATATCTAAAGTGCTTAGGGGACAAGCCAGTAAATATGTCTGGAATTTTGTCACAGAAAAAATAAGTTTAAGTTCGGTTTACTTTCACTTATTGACAATAATCCTGGATTCTGAAGGTAAATCTATTGCACATACCATAATCACTTCAAATTTTTCGGTTTATTGGAAAATGTAAAAACTTTCGGTGTTAATTAGAAGTTGAGGCTCACAGTAGCTAAAGACGTAGTTTGTATATTTTTCTTCATTATATAAGTACATATAAAACCCAATCTCTCCGTTATGAACATATTTTTGGCCCACTCCCTTTATTCCGAACGATATTCATGACTTATCTATGTATCGCACTAGTATCTATGTATAACGCGCACAAATTTTACTCAAAAATAATACCATTTTAGATTTGTCATTGATTGTTATTTATGTTTGCAAACTTTGTCAGTCTCTCGTATGAAATGCACAATTTTTCTACAGAAAATGTACCCAAAAGCACTTCTATGATTTAACAATTATTTTAGCAAAATAATGTGAAACGGAAAAATGTAAAAATAACGAAAATTAGTTTACAGGCCCTGAAAGAATATTACAACCATAATGGCAACTTTCCACAGCGATCTGCCGCCAGAAAATTTAATACATCTAAGTCATACTTCCAAAAACTATAAAACCCAAAAAAAAAATATTCGATTCAGAAAGAAAAAACCATTCCGAAAAGATATGATCAACAAATGTTAGACGAGAAAACAAAGTGCAGTCGATTATTCCCAAAATTCTCTAGTTGCAAGTTTGTTTTAGATGACGAGCCACTCATGAATTAATGCAAATGTCACTCATTATTCAAGCGACGTTTCTTCGATGCAAGCTTAAAAAAAATGTTAAATAAAAGCTAAGTTTGAGCGCAAAGTTTTGGTGTGGATGCCGAAAGGACTAAAATCTCCATTGATACACAAATATGGCTTCGCTATTAAGGGAAAAACTTACTTAAAAGATTTCTTAAGAACACGCTTGATACCCTTTATAAAATCCAACTATCCAAATAGTGGTTATATCTTTTTGGCTAAAACTGGCACTTTGCAAAAAAATGATCGATGAGGAACAGATACATTTTGTTCAAAAAGCTTGCAACACAGTCAATATTCCCGAAGCGCGGGCGATTGAAGATTTTTAGAGTTAGTTGAAAAGCAAAGTCTATGAAAAGAAGTGGAGTGTCACAAATGTACAAATCTGAACCAACTTATTTTAGGCGTATCAAGCATTGCCTGAAGAAGATCGGCAATAATGTTGTACAGCCCCTTGGCGAAGGTACCATCAGTTGAATCAATCATATTCGTCGCAACGGAGTTATTGAAAGCAACTTATACTTTTTATTTATTGTATGAAATAATACGTATAAACTGGCCATACATTTTTCAAAATAAAGCTTATATTAAATGCCCGAATTGGATTTTTTCTAAGTGCAGGATTTCAGTGACCACACGGTACATAAAAAAGGAAGTTGGTTTGTGAGAATTCTGCAGACGTCGACCTTTCACGTATATCCAGCACTGCAAAGGTTAATGCCATATTTTGAACTGGGTTGACAACTGAAAAGTCAAATTTAATCAAACTATAAAAAATTTATAAGAAATATTAAAATAGGGGTGTCAAACAGTTGATCTCGGCGAGGAAAAGTTGCATTTTGAAGAGGGTTGTCACTTGTTTTTAATCTTAAATGCAATGTGTTGCAACCCAAAATGCGTTTCCTAATTAACTTTTATTTGCCGCCTAAGATAAATTTAGAGAAAAATTATTTATTGACAAAGAAAGCAAATTTTATGTACTTTATATTTTATACAAATTCAAATGCAATCCTACAAAATGTGAAAGTGTGTGGGTGTTTGAGTGAGTATGTTTGTTATATTTCACGCCCAAACAACTTAATTGATTTGTATAAAATTCAGCACATAAATAGCTGGTAATCTGGATTGAAATATACAAATACATGTATTGTATATAAGATGATAGAGAGACACACTACATATTTGATAAATTTAATTCCATAAATAAGCTTAATCACATATTGAATTATAACAACTAAATTTATTTGAATAAGATTTGGCACATATGTATGTAGGCCGTTATATGGGATATCATAGGATCAAATTTGCAACCTGTTTAAAAGATTAAATTCAACTTAAGCAATGAGTAAATCAAATACTGCAATGTGGGTATCAAACGAAAGAGGTTTAATAAAGCTTAATTTGCAAAATATTTTGAAAGAAGATGGCAAATTAAGTGAAATTAGATTTTACACAGAGATTCAGAATAATAATTATTTGACGGTTGAGTTTTAAAAAGGTCATCATCAATTTTGATACGAATTATAAGAAGACTTTTGATAATAATTATAAGTCAGAGACACTTTTTAAATTCTCGATATTTATGTATTATTTTGAAACTGATATTACGAACGGCTTGTCGTAATAATTACGAGTGAGAAAATTTGTTTAAATCAATAATAACTATTATTTTGAGACTTACATTATAAAAGTCTTTTAAGACTAAGACAAGTTTTCTTAAGCTTTAAAAGACGGAACTATTTCGGGGCCCAAAATAGTACCGAACTAGCCCCGCATCAGTCCGGAAACGATTCTAAAGTATTATGAGAAAACTTTTATTATATAAATCTCAAAATCAGTCACTGAAAACTTAAAAATATTTATCTCGCTAGTTCTTTCAATCATAATTATAGATTAAAATTTGTATCTTATTATAATAATTATTTTTTAGCTTTTACTCTTTTCTCTTATAATAGTTATGTCTCTGATTTTACAACGGCCAAGTTTTAACGGACCTTCTTAAAAAGTAAATCAAATTAAACTGCTAGGTTAAATGAAAAATTTCATTACGGAATTTGAAGAAAACAAACTTAATGTATTCAGAGTTCGCCAAAACTTGCACAATCACATGCTTTCACTTTGCTAAACGATGAGAGAATGAAGAGTCTCTCATGCATCTGGTGCAAACGGTGTGTTAGGGACTTTGCGTTACAAATTATAAGAAAACGAGATTTTTTTTTAACTTAAAATTAAAGCTTACAGTTAAATTAAATTATATTTGATTAATTCAATTCTTTTCAAGAAGGAAGAAATGAAGTGCATTCGTTTTCTTAATTTTTACTTAATTTTAAATGTTCAGCTCATGTTCTCTTTATTTGAAAATTTATTCATTTACTCAAATTATCCGATGCGCGGACCGACAGACCTGACAGTCTTGGCTTTATGAATTTCTCTTTTCATTCGAAACCTCTTGGTATATGTATATATATACCTTTCTATACTTATATCGGAAGCTTTAGGCTACTAAACAACCGTTTCTGGGAACAGAGCTAGAATTCTCTGCGCGCGGATAAAAGAGTGGTATTTTTTTATGCTAACAAACAATTATCCGCAAAAATCAGGGACCGTAACTGTTATGACTTTCTTTCAAAAGAGTCAGTAAATAATTGTTATTTTTCCACCGATATATTTTCAGTCAAAAATAAAAGTTAAAATTTGACTTTTATTTTTTCAGTCAAATATAAAAGTTAAAATTTGACTTTTATTTTTTCAGTCAAATATAAAAGTTAAAATTTTACTTTTATTTTTCCAGTCAAATAAAATAGTTAATATTTGACTTTAATTTTTTCAGTCAAAGAAAAAAGGTAAAATCTGACTTTTATTTTTTGGATCGAAATAAAAGTTAAAATTTTATTGCTAATCTATTTGAATGTAACTTTTTAAGATAAAAACATTTTGTTGATATATAAACAAGACATTTGTCATTTGTTGTATAACTTAAACCTTAAATTAAAGAAATTAAATTATTGTCTAGGAAATATATTAACAGAAGACGGAAAATTGCAATTAAAAGGAAGTGAGTTTTTTACTTTGATTTTTTTTTTATTATTAAAACATATCGTATTGTAATATGTAAACTGCTATTTTTAACCGAAAAATTAAAACTAAAATTTTAACTGTTATTTTTCACCGAAAAAGTAAAAGTCAAATTTTAACTTTTATATTTGACCGAAAAAATAAAAGTCAAATTTTAACTTTTATATTTGACCGAAAAAATAAGAGTCAAATTTTAACTTTTATATTTGACCGAAAAAGTAAAAGTCAAATTTTAACTTTTTTTTTGACTAAAAATATATCAGTAAAAAAATAACCGTTAATTGCTGACTTTTTTGTAGGAAGTCAAAAAAATATAAATCATATAGGATTAGCATTCCTTGGCTAACAAGCATCACATTGGTATATACAAATGTTAAAAAAAACAAATTCTTTCCAGCTAACTTTTTAAATTGAAATTTCGAAAATAACTATTATTTTCGATCCCTGGCAAAAATTGATATTTTTTGTATATTTTCTTTTTTTTTGTTTTAAGTTTGTTTTAACTCAAAGTCCAATGCATGCATTTACAAATAGATGTTTCAAAATTAAGAGTCATTCTCTATTTCTATAATAATATGTCATTATATATATAAACATACAGCCCGAGATTGATATAGTAAAGTTTGCGTCGATGGCGAACAAAAAATGTTTACGATCTTCGCATCGGTGTCACACCATCAATACGATATTCAAGAACAATAGAACAAGTACTGCGGTATTGGAAACCCCTAAATGATTTGGAAACAAAATATGTAAACAGACAAGCATTTTTGCTTATAAAAATAAAAATAAAATATGTAAAGAAATTTAGGCGATATAAAATAAAGTGTGTATGAGTATTATTTAAGTTCAAGTTTAAGGAAACGGCAACATTCATACAATCGATTGGTCTCAAGTTCTGTGATAGATTGGAACTCTACGGACGACACTAGTTTCCATGAAAACTTCCGATTATTTGAGTCACGTCGGTGTGGCAAGGCAAACACCTCATTTCAAATGGGTTTGGTCGTCAATTGACATTTAAATCGGATTTTTAATAATTATTGTCTCAAATAGTTACAGAATTCGGTATGTTCGATTGATTTAATTCCAGAAGATTGCTAATGGGCCAATAAACATTGCAAAATATTATGCAATATATTTTTGTGGCATACGTGAGTATCCACGTGTAACCGGCGTGACATTTAGTCCAACTTTCGAACCTGAACTGGAAAAGTGCATTTATGTAAATGTAAGGTTCGCTTTATTAACTTAAGGCAGAATATCGAGATACCGAACTGGCGTTAATTTTTTATAAAAATATAGTTCATTCTGTAACAAAAACCATATTAACCAAAGATTTAAACATAGTGCGAATCATAAAAAAATTAGAAAATTTGCATAGCAATTTCAAACTTAACAAGTAAAAACAGCGCTGTCTTCGGCTATGCCGAAGGCTTCATACCTTTCATGAATGGAAGAATAGTAAAAAACGTGTTATTGTATTACAATTTCGTATTACCTATAGTTAAAAGCGAAAATTTCCTTCAAATCAATAAAAATAATTCTAGTAAAGGCATTGTTATAAATTATTTAATGCTTTTCCTTATGTAATTAAAAAGAACTATGTTTTAAGAAGGGAATGGTTTTTGAATATTTTTAATATCGTATCGACGCTTGATATTTAACATTTAAAAAATACAAATAATTAAGTATTAATATGTAAGACCTACATATGTCGGTCTTTGAAAACAGTTATCAGATCCGTAAATAGTTCCCAAACGTTTAACGCTATGATTCATGTGATATTGCGCTGAGCTTATTACTTTTCGCAATAAATATTTGTCCTGAATTTATCTTGCCGATTTACACTGTGAACTCCGATCTTGATGAATACTAATATATAGCTAATAATGGTTGATATTTCTGCAAAATTTCAAGCCTTTAGCTGTTTAAATGGAGGAGTTATGGTGCAAAATGCAATATCTGAACAATCGGTTGTATGGGAGCTATATGTTATATTTCTCCGATCTTCATGATTTTCAATACTGATACGTAGCTAATAATGGCTGATATTTCTGCAAAATTTCAAGCCTTTAGCTGCTTAAATGGAGGAGTTATGGCGCAAAATTCAATATCTGAATAATCGGTTGTATTATATGTTATAGTCACCCGATCTGGCCGATTCCGACAAATGTTTAATCATTTGTACAACGACACCTGCTCACCAAATTTCATCAAAATAGCTCTAAAATTGAGGGACTAGTTTGCGTTCAAACAGACGGACAGACGGACAGACGGACAGACGGACAGACAGACGGACATGGCTAAATCGACTCAGCTCATCGTCCTGATCATTTAGGTATACTTTTTGATGGGTCTATCTCTTCTCCTTCTGGCACTTACAAACATCGGACCAAACTTAATATACCATTTCATTCTCATGAAAGGTATAAAAATCAGAATAGTTAAAAAACTATTGGGTATGCAGTTTTATGGCCCATTTAATTTTAGAATAATAAAATAGAATTTAGAATAATAAAATACTAAAATAATCAATTCACTCGCGTTGCAATGTTCAAGAAACTTTGGAGATGTGACGTCACCACTCGCGCAGCTGATCAACAATATCGTAAAGCAAAGAGTAGCGGCTCTGCACAAAGCATATATCTTATTCTATCAATCTTGCATACAGCCTACTTAGCCGGAAAAGGCCCAATCGCACCTTTTTTTTAAATGGGCCATTTTCGAAAATAATGCGATACGTAATGCATCTCTTATTAAAATCGTATACAAATTGAATGCTTTACTACATTTCAAATAGATTTATTGTATATAATAACAAATTCCAAATAGTCTGATAATGTGTGAAATTTTTTGGTTTATACTACAAGACTATCAATTTCAAGTCAAAATACGATCACTAGTTGTAATTTAATATCGTTTTTTCTTCTACTAAGAAGTTAATGCATTTTTTTTTACTCAACCAACGATCTACCCGTACTTGAATTCAATTTATAAATTGCACTATTCAATCGCGAGCCCCAAAGTCAAATGTTAATGTTTATTCAAAGCAAATCGGTTGGAGGTTGTGTTAATGTTTAATGCCTTAATTAAAGCACATTGACCAAACGAACCACGCACACACACACAAGCCATACTTAGGATAAATCCAAACACTCACACCCAACACCACCACACTAGCAAGCGACTTTTTGACTTTTTGTCTTGCTGAGTTTTCCGTTACACACAAAAATGTAAATGCAAGTGCAATTGCAGTTAAGTTGCTTTTGCATGGCTGTGGCGAGCAACAGCACCACTTTATCGCTTTTTGTGGCATTGTCATGTAGAATTACAAGTTTTCGTTGGCATGCTAATTACGCGCCCGCAATGTACACACCCACACACCCCCACACGCACACATAGCCATACACAAACATATGTGCGTTGTATTCGGCGTTTGCACATAACGACTAGCAGCGTTGAAGGATTTCCGCTCAGGTGAGTGCCAAACTGAGGAATGTTGACATCATCCACACACTAATATCAAATTTAATTTGCATTTTTGAGTGAGAATTTTTAGCTTAGAGATGGAATTGTGCGCACGATTTTATAGTTGGGAAAATGCCAGGTAATGACTAACGTTGAAAAAAATTATGATATTACGTATACTGGGATTGAGATCTCTTATATTTTGCATTGGAAACCGGATAAAATCATATTTTTATTTATTTATTTATTTAAGCCAAACAGTACAGTAAGTTCTTATAGGCTAAGTAGACGTGCTTAGAAATTAATATGCGATTAAGAGGAAGCAATGAAAACTTAAGTATAACCAAGCTATTTACAAAAACAACTCAAAAAATAAAAAACGATTTTTGAACATTTAAAAATCTATTTCGAGAAATTTAGAAATTCTATTGAGCTCAATCAGAACATTTCAAGCATAACGAGATTTTAAAACTCCAATAAGAAAAAACTCCAATAAGAAAAAACTCAGAATACCGAGGGGCTCCGGCCGGAACATTAAAGAAATTCGCTCAAGGAGAATGGAACGGTCGAAGTCACCATGAAGCAATTCGGAAATGAAAGACAAAGCTAAGATTAATCTCCTGTTACCTGCATTTGAACTCAAGTTTGGCCCGACCAAACGCCGTATACAAAAGATTCAGCATATAGGGGTCCATAAAATCTGAGCTATTACGAACAACAAAAGCAAGCATGACACAAAAGATATGGTAATAATGAAGTTAATATGACTGGCAAAAGTAAACTTCGAATCAAATATAACTTCTAAGTCTTTAATTTCTTTTACCCGCAACAGGGGCGAGTTAGGAATATGATATGAAATGAGGTGTCAATGATATTGAAATGCTTATAGAACGTAAATTGGAAAACAATTTTTTACCTTCAGGGATAAGCGATTTTTGGCACATCAGCTACTAGCCACATCTAAATGAATTTGCATCAACTCAGAATCAAGATAGCTACTGATCAAAGAAAAGATCTTAAGGTCATCCACATAAAGCAGAAAACTGACAAGAGCAAGAACTGAAGTCATTGAAAAACAGGAAAAAAAAGAAAAACAAAAACAGCGGGCGCAGAATGCTACCTTATAGAACTCCAAAGCAATTTAGGAACCATTAGAAGATCTAGCATTATCGACAACAACCACCCAACGACATTTAAGCAAATAAGATGCGATTCATCTTAAAACCGATGGGTGGGAACCCATGTAGGCTAATTTCTTAACCACATATAATAATTTTTCTTGAATAAAGCCCTCATAAAGCTTTGCCGTTGCGGAAAGCTTTGAATTAGGCCAGTAATTGGTAATATAATTTTTTTACCGCTCTTGTGCATCTTATTGTTAAAATACATTGGAAATGTCGAAAACTATATTTTTAACACATTCACTTTCGTTTACCAAAAAATAGGTTATCACAATAATAAATGGCTACAATCAAATAACATTTCCTGAATGGCGTGGAAAGTTGTAGAGTACTTTCTGTTTTGTGGTGTGCGTCTTGATATTGTAAGACAATTTGAGGGACGTATAGTTTTACGCCGACTTCGAACGGCGAATGTGTTTTGTGGGAAGTTTTTTCATGGCAGAAATTCATTCGGAGGTTTACAATTGGCTGCCGAGGGGTGGCCGCAATTAGAAGAAACTTTTTCTATAATTTTTGATGTTACTTTCCCCGTCAAGGATTTGAACCCGGGATCCACCGAGTGAACCGCGTAAACGCTACCTAACAGTATATGAAAAGTACATACTAATTATACGAAAAGTATAAAAATATTTTGATTTTGAAATCCTATATTGTTTAAAATATTCACAATCTTCCTCAAACTGTATTCCGCACGAATCGCATGTTTGGTAATAGAGCGAATCGTAAATGTAGATCTAAAATACGACTGTGGATTCATAGTACTTCGTATCGAGGAGTAGTGAAATACTTATTGGCATCACATCAGTAGCTTTTTTTGTTATATTCAAATACAAGTAAAGAATATGCGGGGGCATAACTACTAAATATAAGAAAAATTAGTAAAACTCAATCAATAATCATTAAAGTATGAAAACGATTTTTTTTCATCGACAACTATTATTTTGATTATGAAATTATAACCCTTTTGTTAAAAATTATAATTATTAATATCAAAAACCCGAATAAACCTCCCAGCGCTCTCACTTCCTTTAGACCGATCAGTTTACTTCCGTACGTAAGCAAAGTGTTTCAAAAAATTATCCAAGACGAACTTAATTACTTCTTGATGGAAATAATGTTCACTAATGAGGATCTGTTCACTAGTGAATAAGAATTTCAAAAACAAAATTTCTACGGGCATTCTGCTACTGGACATCTAAGCTGCTTTTGATTCTGTCTGGCACGCCGCTCTGATCTACAAAATGGCCAAATATGGGTTTCCTCTCCGAATTATTAAAATTATTCAAAGCTTTTTATCAAATAGGTCCTTTAGGGTAGGTACACATAAGCAAAAGTAGTTCATTTAAAAAGAATATCCCAGCAGGTTGCCCACAAGGATCGTGTTTATCTCCTTTACTCTATGTACAACCTATTACTTCCATCTATGCGGATGACACTGCTATCTTGTCTTCTGCTGTGCTTGCCAGTGATATCATAAACAATCTTCAAGTCGCACTAGATAACACAATAAAGTATTTTAATAAATGGAAAACACTGCGGAACAAAATTTTGCGGTCGGAAATTTTTAAGTCGATTCAGGTTAATTTGGAGGCGCTGATTACGAAAATAATATCAGTTTTGTCGAATTGGCTCTAGTTTTTCAGATAAAGACTTTTAAATATTTCACGAAAAAACCTAATTAAAAATACCAATATGGATTTAAATTATATTTTTATTGCGCGCCTGTATAAAAATAATACAAAAATAAAAAACAAATATTTTATTTTTATTAATTAATTTTAAAAAAATTACAAAAAACTTTTCCTTGATGCCGTTGCTCAGGACAATCCCGTATAAAGTTCCTTCCTTCGACCTTGGTATCTTTCTTCCATTATTTTTATGTCCTGGTGGAACCGTTCACTTTGTTCATCACTGTAATCGCCTAGGTTGTCCGGGAATTTGTCCAAATGGCTATGTAAATAATGTAATTTAATGCTCATTTTAGCTCCTAGTTTGCGAAAATTGAGAAGCATATCAGCAACTAGTTTTGTATAGTCTGGTGATTTATGATTTCTCAAAAATTTGCTGTTCCTACCTCCATATTTTCTCTCACCGGCCAGTCCTTTCTAATAATGTTCATTTATTGCACAACTGTCCCATAAACATATAAAACAGGGGTATTTAGTATACCCAATTTGTTGGCCAAATAAAAAATTCATTAATACAACTGGAACTGGGTAATATAATTTTTTTCATTAATTTCCTAAGTTTCGTTTATCTCAAGAACTAGAGCCAATCCAAAAAAAAAGTAAAAAGACAGTTCGTAAGCCTGCTACTTATGTTAATAAAAACTATTAACAAAACCATGGCCGCAGGTTTTTTTTTAAATTTCTGTTACGCAGTGAAATCCTTGTTAACACATCATAAACTCAAGCCTTGTTCTTCACTAAAAGACGCAAAACAATTTTCTTACCTCAAAGAAATCTCATATATAATGGTGACTTAATTCAATGGGAACAAAAGGTTAAATACCTCGGTGTTATACTTGACCACAAGTTAACTTTTAAAGAGCATGTTGCGTATATAAACAATAAAATTAATGTACTGATCAAGATATTATATCCATTCATCAACCGGAATTCTTTACTTAGTATACAAAACCAAATTCAAATTATTAAATCGATTTTCTTCGCTGTTATGTACTATGCATGCCCCGTATGGAGTAACATCGCATCGTGTCATGCTAACAATTACACAAAATAAACTCCTTAAACTTGCATATAATCTCCCTCGATATTTTTCAACGGCAGATCTACATAGATTAGCTAATTTAGCACTGGTTTAAATTAAAATTAATCGGTTAAGAACAAACTTTGTACGCAAATGTCAAGTGCCAGAATATTTACACATCCAGGATCTAATATTTTTGGCCTTATATGTTAGAAATGACTTCACTTTAGCTGCTTTTTCGGAGATCACCACATATCCTCATCACACTTCTTTCTTTCTAGACTTTACCTGGCTTTGAATCATGGTACATGTGAAAAACAACATTTTAAGATTTGAAATACGGAACTATTTTGGGATCGTTTTGGAATCAATTTTTCAATGATGCTGAACTCGTTCCGTCTTTTCACCTACCGAAGGATACTTGCGCGAAATTAAAAGTTTTTCAACTACTGGTAATGGGATGCAAAAACTCTTTCTGCTTTGTGCAATCGTCGATCTTAAAATATTGGCAAAATACAATTTAATCTTTGTGAAACTAAAAAATTAATATATCACAGTTTAAAAAGTACAAATATTACATTTTCAAATTCCAAACCTACATTTGCATTCTTGAATAAATTTCAACTTACATCTTTGCTTTTCTGATTCAGCTAAGCGTACACATTACATACATACATACTTAGTCGTACTGTATGTGCTAGATTTAAATGTTTTTTTTTGTTTGTATATTTATTTTCGCATAACCTAAAGTGTTAAAGCAAAAGCTTTTGGCAATTTCATTTTTGCTTGCCACAGCAGAAAAATATTGGCAATGAAAATGTGTATAGCATCTTTTGAATTTCAAGCGCTAAGCTATTGGTGTCCTTCCAAGTATGAATACATAGGCAAGTATTTATGTATGTATGTACATGTAGTAGTATGTGAGCATGTAAGCTTCGAATTTTATGTGCTTTTTGGTTACAAAGGCGCCTCTTAGCCAATTATGCTACGTCATTGCACTTTATCCTAACCCCAGTCACCGTTCAATCGAACGAATAAAGAACTTTAAAATTTTAAATCACATGCTTATTTTTTTCTTCGCAGTTTTTTTTTTTTTTTTTTTTTAATATTTAACTCACCACAATTGCAGCTCACACTTGAGTTCTGGTATTACTCGTAACGACAGCAACAGTTGCTATAACAACATTTTGCTTAAATACTTAAAGCTTTTAATCCTCTCCAAAAGATGTGCCACAAAATTATACTATACTTGCGAATTCAATTGATGATGATGGTAAAAGTTGAGCTGGTTGCTAGACGGCATTTAATCTCATATGAAAATTTATAGCCACTTTCGATAATACTTTGTGCATGTATGTGTGATTGTTTATTTTATGTGTGGATGTCAGCAGTTTTCGGTTGGAAAAGTTTAAAGAGAAATTACTATAAGCCACTTACACATATCCCTTCAACTTTCACATCTGCTCTCATTTACAGTTGGTCAACTGTAGAACAAAGAGAATGGTAATTAAAATGTGTGTCGAAAGAAAGTTTCACTCACTAAAATGAGCCACAGCATAGCAGTTACCGAAGCTCAGTGAATGGCACTGGTCAAAGAAGAATTTGGGAAAGTGAAACTCGTTCGAAACTGCCGATAAACCACAAAATATTCACTTCGTGAATTTCACAGCGGTTTGGAGTGTTAGTCCGCATGGGGGATGGGGAAAGACATACATACATATGTATGCATATTTACATGTGTGTGTGTGTGTATGCGATCGTGTACATATATATGTATGTGCAGTATATTCCCTGCAGTAAAAGTGCAGAGCTAGTTCCGCACTACAGATGTTGTGATTATCTTAGAACTTACGAAAAACGTTTGAATAGCGGCACAGTTAATATGTACGTATATTTGCACCAGCGGCACTGCGTTCTACGGAGCTATTTCTAATTTGTATGAATAAACTAATAGTGTAATTCACATTAGAAGTTATCAGTATTGTATGTAAAATAAGCAGATTTTTAAATCAATCTCTTCATGATGTTATCAGTTATATAAAAATATTTCGATGCATAAAATACACTTAGATCACTCGGCCTGGAGGCCAGAGGCAGAGGAGACCGTCCTCTTCCACCGTCCTATTTCACCAGCAGCTGGTACCGCGATGAGTTCTTTCAGGGCTGGAGAATTTTCGCCCATTCGCACGGCATGTCCCAGCCAACGTAGGCGCTGTATTTTAATTCGCTGGACTATGTCTATGTGACGGTAAAACTCATACAGCTCATCGTTCCATCCTCTGCGGTATTCGCCGTCGCAAAAACTTAAAATATCATAAATCCTTCGTAGAATCTTTCTCTTGAGCACTCCAAGGGCGGCCATCTCATCCGATGTTGACAGCGTTCAGCTTCAGCGCTGTACAATAGCCCCCCGGGCATGGTGAGAGACTAATAGAGCATGGTTTCCGTTCGTCGAGAAAGAACTTTACTGCTCAATTGCCTACTTAAGCCAAAGTAGAATTTGTTGGCAAGAGAGATTCTACGTTGGATTTCCAGGCTGACGTTATTGTAGGTGTTAATGCTGGTTCCCAGATAAACAAAGTCCTCCACTTTTTCGAAATTGTAATTGTCAATAGTGATGCGGGCGTCAGAGACACAAGACTGCTTATTTGATGGCAGGAGGTACTTAGTTTTCCCCTGGTTCACCTCCAGACCCATACGTTTCGCTTCTTTATCTAGTTTGAAAAAGGCAGGAGTAGCGGCGCGGTTGTTGAGGCCGATAATATCGATATCATCAATATATACTAGAAGTTGTACGCTCTTATAAAACATGGTGCCTGAACGGTACAACTCTACAGCTGGAATCATCTTTTCTAACATAAGGTTAATGAAGTTGCACGTTTGGTTTCAAACGGCTCGGAGAGGTCCTTCTGATGGAGCTACTTGTATTGCCCAACGACATTTCACATAGCCGTATTAGTTTTGTTGGGATACCAAATTCAGACATTGCGGCAAACAGGCAGCTTCTTCTCGTGCTATCGAAAGTAGATTTGAACTCGACAAAAAGATGATGAATGCCTAATCTTTTTTCGCAGGTCCTTTCCAAGATTTGGCGTATCGTGAATATTGGGTCGATGAAAATTTACCAGGTCTAAAGTCACACTGATAAGGTCCAGTCAGTTTGTTCACTGCGGGCTTGAGTCGTTCACACAATACGCTCGACAGAATCTTACATCCTATGCAAAGGACACTTACCTACTTAAAATTTGCATATAACTCTCGTTTGAGAAAATGTATATGCAGTGGATTATTTAATAAATTAGAATTTGATAACAGCTCTTTAATTACAAAATTCATATTGCTTTTCATATTAAATCTTTTGTGTTAACTTAAACCAAAACTAGTTAATATTATAACACAATACAATGCGAACTTGAATAAGTTTGCTTCATCATAATAAATAATTTAATAACTATTTAAAAATAACTTGGCTAGACAATTTTTATGGTAATCTCATTTTAGCATAAAAATAAGTAAATTTGAAGTAGATAAAAGCACCCGTTTAGGCATTTATGAGCGTTATAGTTTTATTTTGATTCAATAATAGAAATTTCTAAACACATTTGTTGAATTATTGTGTACACATATGTACATATATGTATTTTGTACCGAGATTGAAGTAAAAGTAAAAAGTAAAAGCTATGTTTTTGAGTATAACTGGTGATGGAATGGTTGCGTCACTGTAGTAAAATAAATATGTATTGATGAAATTACTTTTTATCTCTTTACAGTCAATTGAAATGATATTTGGTTATTTTCTGAATATGTCTATGCGGGTGAATTAAAACATTTATTACGTTAATTAGTTATAAGAATACGGATAGTAATACAACATACATATACAGTGACACGTAGAAAGAAAGAAAGTATAATTTTTAAAATAGTAAATTATGATTTTTCTCAACGGTAATATTTTAAATTGCCCTCCGACGTCTCTTTGTATACTGGCTCCTAACTATACATTTTGAAACTAGTTTGAAACCATCTCCTTTTCGCTAGCTTGGAAGTATTTATCTTGGAAGTAAAAATCATTGCACAACAAAATTGGAATATACCGATCTAATATTTTTGCCATATCCTGTACAAATCTAACCTTACTTTTGTTTTTTGTTTTAAATCATTGCATTATCATTATTTTGCGATTTTGATTTTTTCGATCCAAAATAAATCGTTGCTGTTCGATTTTTATTTTAATTTTTGGAATCAAAAAGTCGTTGTTATTCGGTTTTTATTTTTCCTATTATATTTCATAGATATTTTCTAATTTTTACTTTTTCGATTAGAAATAATAGTTATTCTTGTATTTACGATATTTGATCATAATAAATCCAAACAAATTTGTCATCGATGACAATATGATTTATGATTGAGAAATTATCTTCGTCTTTGAAGTTTAACCCAGCTCCAAATTGCAGTGACAAACAAAGCCAGCTAAATAACGAGCCAGAAAATTATAGACACTTTGTTGCTTAAATTTTTCGTATAAGCAGCAACTAAATCTAAAAACAATTTGAAATCATTTAGTCAGTAGCAATAGGAAACAACAGGTTACTCATACGCCCCCACCAACGAACACTATGCATAATCCTTTTTATTGGTTGGCACTTTAATCGAAGTTAGATGATACCGTTTGTAACTTCATATATGACTTCTCTGACTGTTATGCAGTGTTGGTGTACTTCGCAAAGTGACAGTTGGTTTGATAAGACGGCCGTTGGTCGGGCGTATAAGTAACCTGAACCGGGATGTAATGATAAATGACTTATTTTCAACTAAATTGGCCGGTATATTTATTGAGATTGTTGCCATTCAGTATAATTTCGTAAAATAGATACTCTCATAGTTCTATAAATTTTTACTGAAATAAGCATTAAGCTTATAAAATTGATATAACATATAAATTGCGGCCGCCGTAGCCGAGTGTGTACCGTGTGTGCGCTTCATGCGGTGGGCCACAGGTTCTAATCTATCCCGGGACAAGTGACATCAAAAATTATAGAAAAATGTTTCTGATTGTGGTCATCTCTCGGCAAGTAATGGCAACCCTCCGTATTTTTCTGCCATGAAAAAAACTTCTCACAAAAAAATATTCGCCGTTCGAAGTCGGCGTAAAACTGTAGGTCTCTCAACTTTTGTTACAACATCAAGACGCACACCACAAATTATAGGAGAAGTTCGGCCAAAATCAGTTAAGCGGTTATAGCGCCAATTAAGTAAGTAAATAAGTAACATATAAATTGTACTAGATAAAGAATTTTAAAATGAAACAAAGAAAAAACTCGCGCGAGCCAGAAGTAAAACTTCTTTGTGGTTGCAGAAATTAATAAATGTAGTCATAGTAATTCGTATTAGTAAAAATATCGGTAAAAATTATTAGTTTAATTAGAAAAAATAGTAGTAATAATTAGTAGTAGTAGTAGTAGAAATAAGTAAAAATAGTGGAAAAATGTGGTAAGATAGTAAAAATGGTGGTAGAAATTAGTAGTAGCATTTATAAAAATAGTGGAAGAAATAATTTTAGATATTGGTAGAAATTATTAGTACAATTAGTAAAAATAGTGGTGGAAATTAGTAAAATAGTGGAAGAAATTAGTAAAATTAGTGGTAGAAATTAGTAGTAGCATTCATAAAAACAGTGGCAGAAATTAATAGATATAATGGTAGAAATAAGTAAAAATAGTGGTAGCAATTAGAAGTAGCATTAGTAAAAGTTGTGATAGGAATTAGTGAAAATAGTGATAGAAATTAGTGAAAATTTGGTAGATATTAGTAGTAGCATTAATAAAAATAGTGGTAAAAATAAGTACGAATAGTGCAAGAAATTAGTAAAAATAGTGGAAGAACTTATGGTCGAAATTAGTAGTAGGATTAATAAAAATAGTGGCAGAAGTTAGCAGAAATAGTGGTAGTAAGTAAGTAGTAGCATTAGAAATATAGTGATAGAAATTAGTAAAGCGATTCTGACACGACATTTGCTACGCGATGTAAAAAATCACTGCAGTTTAAAAAGTTGTTACTTCAAAAATTCGCTTGAAAAATATTTAAATATAAATTACTTGCGAGTACTTCTAATTGTATATAGATGTAAATAGAATTTCAATATTGTGCAAAAATAATAGTTAAATTAGTATTATGAAAATCTAGACATTAATTAAATTTAAGTACAAATTGTCGTTGCAATTTAAAAACGATTGGCCCAATTGGCCCAAATTAAAGGCGGCATAACATAGCTTTTTTAAGTAAACAGTATTTTTCACTTGTATTGAGCTCGAGCTTATCATACTTCATACTTGTTCTGTTTGTTCAAAAAAGTGATGGATTTCGTATATAGCGTAATTGAAAAAATATTTGTAATTGACATATTTGTAGTTTATTTAATATGCGTGGATTAATTTTTATAATTACTCAAATTTATTGCTAACTATTTTCTTGATCAGTTTTAATATCATAACCTTGATATTCTGGATTAGTTTGCATGGTATTTAATTTTATTATTATTCCTATGCTCTATTTTAATTTTCAAATCCAGCCCAAACGCTTTACCTTTAACTAAAAATACTAACTTTATTCGTAGTGCATTCATAGAATAGGAAGCCACAGCATTGCCATGTGCGTTCGCTTATGGTTTACACAAATATCTTCAGGCAGATAATTAAAATATTTATTTGGTCATAAAAATAGTTTTTACAACCAAATACAAATTTCTATTGGAGTTTTACCACATGAATAAATTTATTACTTTCATCATCGATGGCTATCAAGTTGCCCTCAAACAATTACACCAAATTTTTACACCCGTTTATTAATGGTAACGTATTCCTTACAAAATTTGAAAACTTTAAGAAGATTTATCATTTATGTCTGTATGTACATAAGTATGGGTACAATTAAGAATATCACCATTTATAATTACTTAAAATGTATTGCCATTAATGACTCTGATGGGATGCGCTGAGCAAAAAACACAAGAAAACAAAAACCGTTCGTAGGATAATTACGTGAAAATGGGCGAGCAACATCTTTTCCTAGGCCAAGCAGTCATTACAGAAAAAACGTCCATTCATCCATACGTACTTTTGCTGCTACTGCAATTCCTGCAATCGCCTTGCGCCAGCTGCCCTTCAGTTGGAAAGCAGAAAAAGGAAATGCCACTCATCTCCTTAATGGCACATCAGCTATTATAGAATCGAGCACGTTTCTCGCTCTGCACACCCTTTATAGGCAATGTATACCTCATCGGGATTGGTAGGCGTACGCAGGGACTCTGTGGGTCATTACGTCATCTGCAATCTGGAAAATGCAAATACATAACTGCAATTTATTGCAAACTCACATCAATTATGCCGACCTAAATGAAATTGCTAAGAGTATCCAAGTTCCATTTTATGCCTTTTTTGTAATGCAAATATAACTGCAAATATATATACTATATATGTACATTAATGGTCATACATAGCAGATGGTATAGAAAAAATTTGCTCACTAATTTGACCCAGTCAGCTCATGTACGTACATGGCAAATTGATCGGTAATTAAAATGGCGGTCATCGATGTTATGGCACAGGTTTCACATAAATGCCATCTAAGGAGGCATACAATTTTGAATTTAACAAGAAATATCAAGATGCACAGAAAGGGAAAGCAAAGAAACCTAAATGGAAAGTATCGATATGAAATATTATTAAATTTCATTCAATATAAGTTAGAATATTGTTTCAAGATAAAGAAGTGTGATTGTTTAGCCATTGCGATAATATGACATCGCGAAGATACTGAAGGTAATGCACCGAGACGGAGCCAAATGTTATGCTACTTAAGTATCTACAGTCTCTAAGTATCTATTCTACAATTCTCTAAGATGTTGAAGGAAGCACACTATTTTGCAAGGATACATGGACCATCGCAAATTTGTTACCTACCAGTGTGAGAGTTTGGCCTAAACAATCATAATTCCGTCCAAGTTCCACTTCTGGGCTTGGCATGACACAGGGACGTGATAGAATCCACGTAATAATGCCATCTATTTTTATTTCTATGACCCAGCCGGTATGTTTCGGTCCAGCCTCCCAATTTTTTCCAGGATAATGGTTGTAATTAGCAATACGACTGAGACTTCGATTTAAACTCAAGATTTTTAAATCTTTTGCAATTAAAAAAATGTTTCTTATATTTATAATTCGCAGATCCACAAATCCATAATGACTGGATTAAGCAGGTATATATATATATTAAAAGTCAAAAAATAGCCCGCAATATTTCTTAACAATGCTATAAACTCCGATACAGACTATAACATCCGATACAAACTGGGATAAACTAGTAAAAAAGGGATCATCAACTCATTTTATATAGACCAATCCAGAGCCCTTCTTCGGTATAGGAAAGGGGGCAATATCTACTTTGCCAAAGAAGAAGAGGAAGCCTGCAGGGAACTATACTGGAGAAATCTACCACGCCTGGAGCACCCCAAAGCGCTTTCAGGTTCCTACAAATTAAAATGGGATTGCATGGGCTTACCAAAAAAATAGCATAGAAATTATCACTGTAATTCTTACAGCTAACTGCAGGCTGAACTATCACCTGACTAAACTAGGAATTTTCTCGGATGAATGCTGTAGATTCTGCAGAGTAGAAAACTGGGTGAATACCTAATAACGGATCGCAGTATGCATTCTAGAGATTTAGGGTCAATACTAAATTTTATCATGGATGCTGGATTAAATGAATGTGGATTTAGTCCACAAATGGGTGCCCAATAGATTTCAATGCCGCAATGCTCTATCCCCAATAATAATAATAATAATAATAATAGTAATAATAATAACAACAACAATAATAGATACTCCGATATTACTAAAATATGTATATATAGACAATTCTAGGAAAAAGTTTAGAAGAAACCATAGCTGGGAAATAAGTTACACGATTTTTAAAAGAAAAACTTACCTCTTCCCCAAATTTTCCAAACATTTTAAAGAAAATATTTTGGATATTTAGGTTATGGATGTTAATTTATGAATAATTAGGTATACGTTTCAATTGTCTAAAGAATTATGTTAATTTTTTATATTTCTTTTTCGGAGGGTGCTGCACAATTTCTTCCAAGTACAAATATATTTTCTTAATGCGTTAAATGGAAGATTGACGCCGAAGCCGAATTTTTAAATAAATATACAGCACCTACTTAATCCTAAGGAGTTCATTAAAGTATTGGATATCAAGTTTTATAACGAAATTTAAATGCCTTGCACACAATTACTTACTTACTTAATTGGCGCTATAACCGCTTAAGCGATTTTGGCCGAACTTCTCCTACAATTTGAGGTGTGCGTCTTGATGTTGTAACACAAATTGAGGGACCTACAGTTTTACGCGGAACCTGAACGGCGAGTGTTTTTGTGAGAAGTTTTTTCATGGCAGAAATTCACTCGGAGGTTTGCCGTTGCCTGCCGAAGTGTGAAATAAAGTTCACACCCTTTTATTAAATTTTTAGGTTATCTTCGTTAAACGCCTATACATAAATGTACAATGGAGCTAAAATTTGCTAGGAACGCATTCATTTTCTTACAGAGTTTTTATCATTAATAACATGGGCAATATCTGACCCCTTAAGTGGAATATAAATAGTAAACGTGTTACTAAAATTGCAAGTATAGTAAAAGATAAACAAGGATTGTGGATCATCAGCTGTGTGTACTCGTACTAGAGGGTTTTATTTTCTCCTTTTGTAATCCCTTTTAATGTTACAAATTCTTTTGAAGTTTATTTAATTCACCGCTTCTTAAGGCCTTACTAATCAACTACAAGATCTTGACTGGGATGTCCTTTTTACTAACCTTAATGCTAACCGCAGTTTTCAATTATTTAGGTCTACGGTGCATAACCTATGTACGGATTATATTCCACTGTTTTCAAACAGAAATTATAAGCAATCGTGGTACAATAAAGAACTGAAGCATTTACGTAATAAGTTCTATAAAAAATTCAAAGCGTCAAATAATACCTCAAATTGTGAAAAATAATGGTATAAACGCTATTGCTCTGATTTTAAATAGAAAGATGGATAGAACCCTCCCGAAGAACTGGATCAAAAACTTCAAAGTTAATATTTAAACAAACCCAAAAGCCTTTTGGTCTTTTATTAAATCTGGCAAATGTTAATCTAATATACCAAACACAATGTTCCATAATAACAGACATTCGGTGAAATCATTGCCAATTATATTGATGATGGGTTGGAGCTAAATACTTCAAGCGCATCTGATTCCTCTCTTTCTTTTGGCTCCACGTCCTTATCAGGGATGGATGAGCAATAGAGTATTGCCTCCATGAAATCATCTCCCATTCCCTTTAAAACATTATCAGGCTCCCATTAAGCCCTTAATATTAATTTATAATTTTCGCTCTATTCGGGAGTATTGTTTAGTAATTGGAAAAAGGCAAATATTACTCCAAATTTTAAAAGAAGCATTAGCGACGTTAATAACTGTCGCCCTGTTTCTAAATTGTCCAGAATTTCTAAATTGTTTGAAGCCATTATTAAGGATAAAATGGTTTTTTTCGTGAGAAACTTAATATCCTCGAATCAGCGCGGCTTCATCACAGTGATATCCACTGTTTCTTATCTAGCAATTTTTATTTTAAACTATTATTGTATGATTTGAATGATAAAACTTGGATCTGACCTATACTACATCGATAGCGAAATTTGTACCAGATATGATTATTTTCAGAATCAGTTATCCCTAGTCGGTTTAGGATGACTGTTGTCCTCTAAGTAAACGTAAAGCTGACTGTTGCTGGCATATCCGTCGTATGTGTTGCAATGAAAAAATTTCATTGCTTACGTTCTCCAACCAAATTTATGAACTCGTGCATAGCGGCTCATATATCTGCTGTCTGTGAAGAAACTGACTATATGGCGAACATCAGCACGAGCACGCTCGTAGTGTGCGACTAGCTTAAAAGTTTTACTTTTTTTTATAGTTTTGTCAACTAAAATCTTATTATTTTATTCGCATAAATAAAAATAGTATTTTGAGTTAATTTTGACTTATATTTTCTATCTGTATCAACAATAATTTTTATAAGCTCAAGGCCATTTTCCATAGAAAATTATTATTCTCTATCTGTGCTAAAATATAACAGTAGAGTATCCTTATCTTTTTTGTTATGCCGTTAAATACATTAAAATGTTACACAAAAAAATTAAAAATAGAAATTCGACTATGTCAGTACAGCCAGTTCTGCTCTGCAATGTTAAAATTTAAACATTTTCAGTACTTCGAAAAAAAAAATACAAACTTAATTTATGCATGACAAAGTTGTTTCCTCAAAAATGTAAAATAACTTTAGAGGTTTTACTACAACTATACTTTTATTACTTTTATCCCGAATTGGAATAATTCGATCTCCCGAATATTACAGTTTCCAGTTATTTGACAAGGAGGTTGATAGATTATTAAATCAGAATAAAAATGAACAGAATATAAATTCCTTTGATTTTTAACCAAGCTATGATAAGAGGTCTATAATGACAGAAACTACAGCTGTCTCAGTATGATTTAAATGTGAGGCTATTTTTTTCATTTTCTGACAACCGATCCATCCACTATAAAGAAATGAAGATAATCGGGCATGTTCTGCAATTCACTTTCACTCGGAAATTTCCACTTCACATGGCAGTTTCAGATGCGCATAAAACGCGAATTCACTCGGAAGTGAATTGCAGAACATGCCCGAATACTTTTGATATTTCTGTGCACTATTAACCTTCCATTTTAATATCCCTGTAAGCAGTTTCACAGTCTTTAATGTTCCTTACTTATCTCCACTCCAACAACGCATATATTTTATTAAAATATTCGCAGATATTTCCTTACAAAATCAAGTCAACTTTTAATTTTTATGCAACGCATCTGCGCTGCAATTTTCCTTAAACTCAACCATCATCAACCGCTTAAGAAATTCTACAATTTTAATTGTTGAAAAACACTGCCTTAATTCGCTTATTACTTCCAGCTGATGCACAACAACTAAGCCGGTGCGATATACATACATACATACCACTTTTATTAATAATTACAAAATACACACTCGAATGAACAAATAATGCTCGCGATATGCAATTAATTTAATGAAGCATATTCCATGAATTTATTGTATTTGTGAAGTCGTTTAATTCCCTTTGATGCAACAAATAAATAGCTCAGCGAAAAGAGTTTGGGAATTTTAATTTTCGTCAACAGGCAGCAGCTTCTAAGTCGTCGAAGGAAAGAGTAGGCAACTCAAAACTAAAAGCAAAACAAGCTATTTGCGGAATGATGCAATACAATTTTTGTTATTTTTTCATCATCAATTTTTACTTATCGACAATTTATTTTGTTCGGCACTTTTATCTTTCCAAAATAAATGAGTGCTCCAATTCCTTTGCGTAAACTATTCGCCTAACAAAAATTGGAAAATCTGAGCTTTCTAAGACATGGAAATGAGATAATTGAGTTTAATAGCTGTCTCATTGTATTTAGCCAAAGTGATAAAGAGCAGCACCTCTGTCAAACTAAATGTCAAAATAAGAGAAAAGCACAAAGAGGAATAGAGAAAAAACAAACGAATGCCTGCTGCCGAATATAAATTTCAGCGTTTTTATTTATATTATTAAAGTGAAATAAGATACTAGTTTATTTCAAACTACAAACCTTTATAGTTCTTTTAATATAAGGCAATGTTTCATTGTAGCAGAATTTCGGACTCTCCTCTGAGTGATTTGGTAGAATAGTCATCAACTCGTCTCCAAGCAATATCCGGAATCACCGGCAAATATGCCATGGTTTTCAGTTTCAAAATTCGCGTTGTGCTCCAGCGTATTAAGGATTTACATATATGTATTTAAATTTTTTTAAATTAAAATCATTTATCTACATATTTAATAAAACTAATCTATATTTCTGTTTTTATACTTGGATCCTTGATGGTAGATATGTATGGTGGTTGGCATAAGCCTTCTCATGATTCTTTGGTGTACAATCGACATCCCCAATAGTGCATCCCACAAAAGGAGACGACGCTTAAGCAAACATTTATTTAGCAGCTTGACGTTCCACTTGGGTCATAAGAAACCTCACTTTCTGGTGAAACAATGAGTCATCGATTGCATCCGTTACCCAATGAATGTCAGCTTACGGATGACTGGCTCATGGATATTCCCCATTGCTCACCTGTGGGTCGTTGATAGCAACCGCGAAGAATCTCAAAGCCGCAAAACCTATCAATATAAAAGTAAATTTAAAATTGCATACAGGCGAGCTCTTTGTTTCTCAGTCGATTTTGCTGTTATTCTGGGGCCTCGTATTTGATTGTCAAGCTGAGAAATTACGTATTCAGCCAAGTCTGGAGTTAACCGATACATTCAAATGAGAGGAATTGTCCACATCCCGAAGCAAACTTCAATCCACTGTTGGAGCGCATACTTCTACGTCACCTCGTGATAAATCGTATGCCAAGTATTCAAAGGACATCACTTAATGTTACTTTTTTAATTTCGATAAAACAAATCACCGAATTTTAAATTTATCTTTTATTTAAGTTGAAATCGCGAATTTTTCTTTTCTCGATTGAGTTAACAACATCAAATTTCTTGTCGTTTAGTTTTCGGCAATCGGCCAGCTAATGACAACAGTTGATTCAGCGAATGCGAAAATCGTTAAAGAATTGCTCCTGAATAGCAGCAACGTTAAAATTTTCGTTAAGATGAGTTAACCATACGAATATCGTTAAAATAAGTTAATGAATCGCACTACTGGTCTATATAAAAGTCCACTGACATTATGAGTCCTCATCGCCACCACGAGTAGTCACTTAAATCTGAATATTTCTTTAGCAATATTTCGTAGCATTTTAAAAACTCTACAACTTTGTGGTTACTGGGTTGTGTTTGGTTTAAGTATCGATGAGTCGCTAAAAATAGAGGTCAGTTTTTGACCGTTTTTGAAAATATTTATGTGTACGAACTAAAGTTTAAAGGTTTCGAGATTTTAGAAAATATTGCAGTAAAAAATTAACACCTACCGAAGATCTAACGAAACAGAAAATATGATTTGAGCGAGGTTTTGGTTTATTGAATAAAGACACTCTTCTAATATCATGTACACTTATACTATATTTAGAAAAATGTATGAAAAATATATATACAATTCCATTAGGCACAGCACTATAAAATATATATTTAAGTTTAATTTTGATCACCTCTTAGTAGACCTAGCCAGTAATAAAACCTTTTTCGGATTTGTGGTAGTTAGCTCGAATTTTTTTCTTTCCTGTTCCGGCCTAGCTGTTTTCAAAAAATGGTTTAAATATATGTCTGAGCGAAGATAAAGGTTAAGATAAAGGAATAGCGTAAAATTTCAGGAGAAATATTTTCGTAGAACATTTGAAAGATGCTTATCTAAAAATAAATTCGTCGTAAATACTTTAAAAGCTATTCTTCGAAAAATTCTACTAGGGCTCTTCTCAAATAACATCTGTAGTTTTGAATCCAAACCCCTGCCAACATCCTTAAACTGTATTACGTTCTTGTAACTAATTTACTTTTATAATTAAAGTCTTCAACAACTGTTACAATAAAAAACATACGCTACAAAAATCAAAAATAACTATTACTTTGACTAATTTTGGCTCGCTGAACACGAAAATGAATTTCATTTCTTTTGCCAAAGAAGCATTTTCGGCATATAAACAAAAACCCTGTTTTCGATTGTCACAAAAAGCAACGAAGTACCGCTAATTTATCAAATATATCTAAGCTAGTGTTTGGTCGAAACCAATATAATTATGATTTGGATATAAAAAATAAAAATAAAACAATATTGTTATTTTTTTTAAGTTTCATATAAAATTAAAAATAAAAAATTATTATAAAATTTGATTCTCTGCAAAAAAAGAACTCGATTATTATATTTCACTTCGTAGTAGAATATTTCCTTCATAGTGAACTTTTCAATTTGTGTGCTAAAAAAAAAACTGTTATTTTGGGTTCCTTGGTATAATAATATAAGTACAACCAAAATTAGGAAAATAATAAAACCGATTACATTTTCACAAATAAATTATTATTTTATTTTCCCAATTTGAATAGTGTTCACAGATACATAAATATTTGACATTGTTAAAAATTTTCGCAAAATTCATTTTAAGTTCAACTTTTAATTTTAAAAAGACCCACAATTTCGATTGAATTTATTCAACGATTATATCAACTTATGACGCTTTTGACATTAACGGGCGTCATGTGTATCCCGCATATGTCCCAATTAAAAGACATTACACACTTTAAGAACACATGTACTATTTATGTATGTACGCAGATAGGTGCACACCCGTGGGTAATGTACCCAACACAATTTCAGCTCTAGCAAGCAAAAAACAAAATATCCAATCCCAACAATGTTATCGTGAATAATGAGCGGCATGTTCTGACTTTTGTTTGTTGTTTGTTTGTACAAAGAGCGAAGAGCTGTCGGCACAGCTGCTGTTCATGTTGCTGCTGCTGCTGCTCAGTTCAAATGGACACAGTTCACCGTATGGTATCGAAATATTACCAACTGTAGAAACCGGTCACGTTCCACCACCCACACAGCGGACCTCCCACCCAACGAATTGAATGGGGTAGCAAGAAAAAAAAACAAAAACATACCAAATGCATTGCATCGACGTTGACAACAACGATGGCGGATTTTAAATCAGTATTTGCTTGCATTTATTTTTACATACATATGTACATATGTACGTATGTATCTATGGATGGATATTTGTGTTGTGTATATGTGCTAGCTTAGATGCTCAGGTGTTAGTGCATTTTCGATTGTTTACAATGCTCGAGGAGAATTTGTCTTCCTTCCTTCGATGGATGCCATGAATCGGTAGCGACTTGTCAAGCGGGGCTGTGCCTTTAGATGCGGATGCGTTAGCGTCGTTGATGCTGGCGGGAACGGAAGCGAAAGCTGCGCAAAGACTTTCGTATCGCAATTAAAATGAACTTGTTGTTGTTGTTGTTGTTGTTGTTGTTGTTGTTACTTTGGGTTTGGATTTAAAAATCACTCTTGCGATATAAACTTTGTAAACTCTGCTCATTTTCGCCGAACTTTCACACCAACGGGAACAACACTTCCTGCAGAAAGTCATCATTGTTTGACATAGTAGTGGGCGTACTCAATGGGATTTTATGATTGATTGCAAACAAATTTGCGCTAAATAGGTTACCTGAATAGGTTGTGAGCAGAAAATGAGATGGGGCAAAAATAGCTTAGGCAGATCCTCTCCAAATTATGAATTTAAGCACGAAATCCATTTCGATATTATATTTTGAAGAACCCCTCTTTGCAGCAGATAATCCTGAGTGTGGGGTGTCAGAGTTGCATACAGTTTTCAATTTTCAATGTGACTGTCGTTCGACTAGTACCAGGTTATCAGCAAAATACAATGATAAAAGAATTCTTATAAAACGAGATCTGGGTCTTACAAAATTCCGCAAAGGCATCAGCAGCTAACAAAAAGCACACATACTACAAAAAAAAAAAAGATATGTTCGGGCATGTCGCAGAATCCGACTCGGTATCGGTTTTTGTCGGAAATTTAAACCGATATCGGTTCCATTTTATGTCGTGAAATTCTATTGTAATTTGCTTTTTCGAGCATGAGTAAAACTGATATTCGAATAAGCTGTTCTACTGATGTGCTGAAATTGACGTTTGTTTGTAGACAATTGAGAACTTTTATAATTTTCCACTGTTTTGCCAATAAGAGAATTAAATAGGATAGAAACATTTGTATTATAATAAAATAAATACATTATGGAGGAAAATACTGATTTGTTTTAACATGCTAGAATGCTAAATGGGTTGCCAGATAATCCAAAATGACGTATCAAATGCTCTTTAACCTAATTTGTCTTTTATTTACGAGTATAAGCTTATTTTTGGGCACAAAATAAACAAATGATAAAAATAATAGCAAAATTTATTGACAAGTTTTGAGAAAATGTATAAAAATGAAAGAAATTTACAAAATCTCATTAAAAATTTCTTAAATTTCAATCCAAAGCTTTTGGAAAATTTTCAGGCATGCAGATTTGTGGCTCATTCAATTGAACTATAATAAGAAGCAAATTTCAAGTAGCGAAAAATTCTTTTTAGTTTTTGATAAATTTATCCTATAAATGAATCATGTTAATATTGAAACAAGAGTGACATTTTGTACAAAATATGTCTATATTTTATGATAAAAGCCAGCTACAGCACATAAAAACCACAAATAAGCAAAAACGATAGAGTGTGAGTGACCGTTTTGCTTTCGATAAAAACACTGACTAACTCGGATTATGCGACCCCTAAAACCTTTAAAAAAAATAGAACCGACAAAATTGGATTGCGCGATAAAAAAGTTGGCGGCTTCAAATCCGATACCGAGAAGATCGGATTCCACGACATACCTGGTTATTTAAATTCTCACATAACATCGCGTAGAAGTAGAGCGGATGCAGGTTCGTCCCAGCACCTAAAGTGGATGTCCATAACGTTAAAGGTATTAGTTTGGATGAAGTACAAGTTTATAAATCACGTGAAATTAGTGCTCTACCGACGCATTTATAGTTTTATAACCAAATTTTACTTTAATTTTTTTCTACCTTTTTAGGGCAAATACTTTTGATTTTACACATATTATAATATTACTGAAAATTGATTATACGGAGAATTTTTGTAACGAATAGTTCTCAAAGAGTGAAAACCACTATAGTACTTATTATTTTTTAATGAAACATTAAAAAAAACAAAAGAGTGGAATATTTTTTTTTTTTTTTTTTTTTGAAGAATATGCACATTTGGGTTCACCACTATCTATACAAAAAAAATCGGTAAAATTTTTCCATTGGAATTTTGAAACCCATTATATTAACAGGCATCAGCCAAAATATTTCGCAATAATATTAAGGTTTGGATGACCTGAACGAATTTGAAATTAAGTACCTTAATTTTTATTTTTTTATAAATGTAGATAGTGTAAAAAAATTCAAAGAAATCACATCGGATCACAAAAACAAAAAAGTTAAAAGCTCTGCATAAAAATATTTAAATTAGTCATGTATAATAAAATTTTGAATGCCGTCTTTTACTTTTTTCGGAAGGAAGAAAGGTTTTTCGCTACTCCTTTTTATACTTCTACAAATAAACCTACCCGATTGATTCTATTGAACAAATTTTGATTTTTAAGCTTACACATCTTACTCCTCTCATTTTTGTTAATGTTTATAAGATATATACATATATTTTTATTTGTAAAGACTCCATTTTTGAATAAATTTTCAAAACGATCCAGCTAATGCGAACTTTAATAATACACATTTGAAATATTTTGTGAGAAGTATTAAACCAATACAATAATGATGGCCATGCATTCCCACACCAGTTAAGACACCTGTCACCAGGTGTAAGAGGTATCGTTCCACATTAATTAGACTGGGGATATTCCTTTGCGTACTCTAGGACACGGCTGGACGGCTATCCAACAAGTGGGTTCATATTGCGTTTGGCAGATCAAGGACATCGACCTTCAACTATTAAAAAAGATAATAATATTCCCGCGCCAAGAGAGGTATTTATGCTCGTCAGGTATTAACACGCCCTTGCCAGTTCACCTGCTGCGAATTTACCAAGCATATCACTCTGGCCAGTAACCCATGCTACACATGTGTTGTATCTGTCTACCAGCTCATTTAGGAAGCTTTTACACTCGATCACAGTCCTTACAAAAAAAATAACAAAAAAAATCATAAAATTTTTGTTTGGAATATTACCTTCAAGTCTTAGCCAAATGCAATCACAGTTATGAAATATGTCAACCGGAAGATACAGTTATTAATATTTTCGTATATTTTCTCTTGAAAATTCATCATCATGACAATAACCAAATATATGAAAGTTTTTTATTAAAATAAAATATGTATTTCACAAAAAGTTTTGAGTAAAAATCAAGTTTGTGCAAGCAATTACAAACAAGTAAAATAACAACCATATTGCAAATATTATGCTATAACTGACAACTGCTTGTCAAGGAATAACTGAAATTCCAAATAATTTCATTTTGTATGCTAAACAACCTCAACCACTTTTATTTGAACAACTCTTGATTTACTACAACGAAAGAAATTTGGTTTAATTATTAACAAGTGAATGGATTTTAATTCTGAAATCGAACTTCAAACACCCAGCGCACGTTTTCCTTTCAAAAAAAATAGTACTTGTTGTATGCAAATAATACCCTTAATTTTGAAAATTAATTTAAAAGATTTTTAATTAAACAAATAAAAACAATGTATTATGAGGCACGTGCTGTAATTCGTTTTCGCATGAAATTATCACCAAAAACGTAGTGACATGCAGCGTATTTTACTGTTCCGTTTTCGAACATCAAATCGCATCGATCTGACTTATGCTAGAAACCGAAATCGTTTTTGTTTTTCAATTTTAAAATCGCAATGCTGTGGGTACGTGAACTGGAGAAAACATTGCACAAATCACTAAAAGTGTACATATGTACATAAGTATTTTACATATTTATTCCTATTTAAATACAAATTCTCATTGTCTCGGGGTTTTGGTAATTTGATGTACGTCCCGCCGAGGTAGCCAATCAGTCCAGGCAGCCTATATTTGTTGTAAAAAATGTAAATGAGACTGGCGATCTTCTTGTTGCGTTCTTTCAAACTTTATGCACTTTGGGTTGGACACTGTCCGTTCTAAAATGTTCAACAATTTTCGATACCGTCGTTCTATCGCATGCAACACGTGAATCGTTTCCGAAGGATCGTTGGAACTCTCTTTCCTTAAGAAACCTAAACTTAGCTGTTAGGTTTGGTTCGAACAGGCGGACGAAGGTTTTAATAAAGGTCGTGCATGCCATTCTTTTTACCCTCTGGTAGAACACAAAGCAGTAAAAAGATATCTTATGTTAATGTTGATTACCCAGATTATTTAGCTTTATTTATTTACTTATATAAGCTCGGGAGTATCCAAAGGAGTGTAGTGGCCTTTAAGAAGACGTCGACTCTACGTCATCACTTTTTCAGTTGTCTTGATGTAATAAATAAGCAGAAAGAATAAAAATGCTAATTTTGACACAAATATTCTTTTCAAATTGAAATAAAAATATGTGCCATCTGACAATCAGCTGTTTCGAATTTAACTTCGAACCGCATTTAAGTCACGTGAATTTCATCACACCTTAAACTAATTTATGCGATTTGCAATTTATGTATGTATGTGCTCTAAAATTTAAACCGAAAGTCCCTACGTAAATTTTGTTTGAAATGTCAAAAAAGAGCATATTTAGAAGTGGAAAGTTTTTTCGTGTAATGTAAATAAACGACACCATTTGGCTTTAAGTGCTGACCACAGCGTCCACAGAATGTCCATATGGCAACGCTGGATTGCCTGGAGCACGGATTTACATATGTGAAGAACAAAACACACCCATGTGCACGACGGGTTGCTACATGGCGTCCTCCTTTCTTCAACCCAATTCTTGTTACCACGTTTGAGAAAATTATATTATAGTTTCATAAAACGCCGTTATGTATTTAGGCGCCGATTATGAGCCTACCTTCGATCGAACGCAATATGTGTGCCATGTTTCGTTGAACGATCTCAATGTTTGCTCGAGTTATCTGCTGCACGGACGGACAGGCATGGTTTAATTTATTTCGCTTGCAACTTTGAACATGTTGGTATATTTATACATTTAAAGCAATTACTAATCCGATACCGATTCTATATCTTTTCTATAATGATATTGATCTCAAACTTCAGTAGCACAATAATCGAACCAATTAGACGTGTGTCTAACAATATTAATGTCATTTTTTACATAAAGTTTCTAGTACTTCCAAGAATTTGAAGATCAATGGTAAATTAATTCATACTAACAATAATCTACACAAGAAAATTTGTATATCATTAAAAGACAAATCCCTCACCGTCAGCAAAATAAAAACCGCAGAGATTCATTGAAATGTTTGTGTCAAAAGGTTTGTTAATTTTCAGATTGAGCTAGGTAGTGCTACGTTAATTTTCGAACGGGACTATTTTACGCATGGCATTGGGGTGGATTAGATATTACAAAAATGTTAAAGTTTATATCTTATTGTTTAATAAGAAAATCAGATTTGATATATATAGAAGAGCTAAGAATTTGCAATTTTTTCTAAATTTTATAACTTTTCTTTATGTCCACGATCAATATTTTTTCTATTTGTAAGGTTATAGAAAAAACTTCATGCAATTTTTAAAATAAATAGGCATCAGAAATTATTTATTAAATGCATCTGAAGGGAAATATTTTTATTCCATCAAGAATAATATATTTTTAATAGAGCTGGGATAATACGCATTTACGGATATCCCGATATCCAATCGGATATCCCTTGACACGGATAAAATCCGGATATTATGGATATCCGGTTAACATTTGTTGGGGCAAACAGTCGGATATCCGGATTTACGGAGGTCTGGTTAATATAACTATATTTGGATACTTGGAAATAAATCAACAAATTAATAAATTTTTTTTATAAAAAATGTTTCGCTATGAGCAATTCCCTAAGTGTACGAATGAAATAAGGCAACTCGTGAATGATGTTCGGGACAGCGACTTGTAGATTAATATAGAAACCTTTTTGCATTTCTTATTACCCATATCCGCAAATCCGAATATGCGGACGCTATGATATTAACCGTATATCCGAATCTCAGTATTTTTTTGTTGAAGTATTCGGATATTCGAATATTTGGACTATCCGGATAGTTGAAAAAATAGAATGGAATTCCCAGCCCTAATTTTTTAACGATTTTATAGCAATTCTATGAAAGAATTTAAACTACATGGAAAACTTCAAAGCACTGGAGGTCCATTGAGACGAATTCCTAAGTTAAACAACAAGAATCTATGTATGTATGTTCGAATAAATTTAAATACTTGGCGTATGTCGTCGAATAAATAGTATTTTTTGTATGCAATAAAACTAGTTAATATAATGGAAAGTTCATTTTGAAAACTAAATATGACCAAAAATAAATTAGTATTATTTTAAGGTTCAACCACCATTCCCCAAATCCATTAATTGGACAACCATTATGTGAAAAAGTTAAAAAATACTAAACTACGAGTACATGAAATCAATTAAATCAAATTAGTTTTGCCCCTAGTTATCCCAGCAATTTACATAGGAACTAGCTGTAGGAGAATTAATTAAGATATGAAAAGGAAGAAATTATAAATTTTCGTTTTTGAGCTTCACTAATGAGTTGTTAATACTCCTACGATAGATATGTATACTTATAGTTCGTTACAAAGCCTTCCCTATAATATCTGGGTTTTTCTTTTAAAATAAATGCCTTTACAAATTATCCACTTATTTCAAAATTAACTGAAAAATTTTTAGTGTATTCGTATTGCGCATGGGGGCTCATTTTACATTCAGCCCCTCTTTTGTTCGAAAATAAAACTAGTGTTTCCTAAATAAAATGGATTTTAATTAAATCACTTAGTAATAAAGCATTAATTTAATTACCTAGCACATAATAGTTCCTCAATCGAATAACCACTACAGTTGCCTAGCCGTTTACCACAATTCCATCCAGTTTGATTTTCTGCTATCACTTACAAATTCTTTTGAATTTTTTTCATTAAAATTAAACGCCACAAATCGAGCCTCAAAATGGATATTTATTCATTCACTGATTGTCGGCTCCATCAGTTGATTGCGTATTTAGGGCCGCCATTTGTTGAATGTCCAGATGAACGAAATCCAATGAAAAGCTGAAATAAATCAAATAGGCAGTTTGTATCAAGCTAATAAAAAAAATGTAGGGTAAGGGGTAAACCCATTTATCCCATTTGCACTTAGCAATGCAGGAGCACGTAAAAGGAAAATACTACGTGCATGTGTTTGTATTTTGATTAAATGTATATATGTATGCACAGTGAATCACAACCTAAATATTTAAGCGCCATTTTTTACAATACCCACCATATTAATTTGATTACATTTTTTTTTTCAATTTATAATTCTATAACGCATCCTATATAAATCACATTCTAACTAATTTAAAATAATTTAATTTTTTGCATCAGAATTGAGAGTTCAAGCCTGTAGCGCCTTAGGGTGCACATATTGTAAGGCGGAGAGTATTTGAACGAGAGCAAAGCGAAGAAGTAGCAGCACTAGTCGGTGCGGCGCACATAGGAAAGGTCAGGGGTGGATTTATCATAAGACCCAAATAGGGTCAGTTCAGGGCGAAAAATTGCTATGTTGGGAAAATTTAGTGTCACGTTTTTTTATGGATGGTTCCGAAAGGAACGGTGTCGGGAACAATAAAAAAAAAACAATAACCTCGATAGATTTTTATATTGAAAAGGGCGGCATTTGCATATTTGCACAGATTGGCAATTCAGGTAAATGCGGCACTGGGAAAGATTAAATAAGCGCTCATAAGGATTTATATCATTTATGCGTACATTGATCCTCTCATTCCATGAAATGAATGATCGAAATTCGGAGAGTAACCTGGATGTGACGTCACACCAGATTTACCAGCGTAGAGTACTGAGAGGAAATACGTCAGCATATATGTTAGAAAGAATGCATACCAAAATTGTTGAGTACGTTGAAGAGAATACAGACAAATCCGAGTACATATATGTACATACATACACGGTTTTAGTAAACAAAATCTGTTGTTACATAGAAATTCTGGCAAAATTTTCAAGAGTGGATTACGTTACCACAATCTGCGCCACCTTCCTTATTCTTTTCACCATCCATGAAACCTACAACAACGTTACTTTGCTGGATGGTTGCCAATTGTTTCAGAAGAGTTTTGTTCTCATCCATCAGCATATCGTTTTGTATCATAGATCGTCACGTGATATAAGAATTGTTTAAGCTTTTATTGCCTGCATTTATAACGCTCTTTGATTTAGTCGTCGTTGGTCAATTCAAGCGTTTGTTTGTATTCTCTTTTCTCTCTCACAAGCACACTCAGAGTTTTATTTTTGCCAACCCCGTTTTATACGCCTCCAAGCCCTGTCTACCCGCCACGATATATGTTTGGGCCCCTTTTATTCTTTTGGTAAATAAATTTGCGGGAACAGAACTTTAACAATTGTTCCCAAATAAATAGCTTAAAATAAAGCAGTTTATTACGATGCAAAAGTGAACTTTAGAGCATTTTTTTTTTAAATATGCATGCATATATGTAGAACTGCAGACGTATATCAAAATGCGGCTAGGCAATGATGAAATGTTTTAGTAGTACTGAACATCAGTTCATCACGATTTCGGAAAGAAAAAATACAATATAATATTTATCGTCTTTAAAGATTTGTTAAAAATCTAACGGAGAAATATATTTTCCATTTTAGATAATTCTTTTGTAATCTGAATATAGACCACGTTTTTTTACTACCGCCGGATTTTTGTAAAAGAAGCGCCAAATTTGTATTATAACTGTAATCGAAATATACTGGAATTAATTTTCTCATGTAAAAAGATATGGAAAAGCGTAAATTAAATAATTCATTACCTTTATGAAGTGATATAAATAGCTAAAGTGGAAACCTTCATAAACAGGGGACGATGAAAAATGGATGTAATTTCATAGATCTTTTAACAAAAGTATTAAAGGAAATGGGTCAGATTATAAAGAAAACATATTTCCCCATTCCAAATCAGATCTATAATTACGCGCCAATAAATATTTGTATTTAAATAGATTACAATTTTTTTATGTTCAACTAGAGCAATAATTATTAAATAAACTAGTATTTTATTGCAATGATAGAAAAAATATGGCCCGAGTTAAATTTTTAACACTCCATCGAGCAATTGCTTTAAATAAAACTTTGAGCTATGATAATGCTGACCCGGAAAAGTCCAAAAATAACGCAAATGTATAAAATGATGTCTGCGCTCAGAAAAGTTTTTGAAAATATGTGCCATAATATATATGAAATCATATATGATAATAACTCTAAACGCTCTCATTTTGCCATTTGTTATACGGGAATTTTTCTTAGTGTCCCCGCGCAATCCGATAACCAATTGTATTTTGCAAGAAATATGGAAAGAAACGAACTTTTATGATAAATATTTCCACTGAATACTTTATATAAATTAGTCTACGTGTTCTTAAGTAAAAATATGTGCATTATATTGTAATTATTTGATTGATGTGTAATATTAATTTTTCTAGTTTCCAAGTGCAACCACGCCCCGAGAACACTTTATATGTTTAATTTCACCGCTGAAAGGCTCAACCTCAGGTAAGGTTTCCCCTCAGTTTGTCTACTGGTTATACTCTGGCGTATATCCCCTAGAAAAATGATTCCCATTAGCAAGGTATCCCGAGACCTTGTTCCGAATATTTCTGCTCCAGTACTGCCTTTCGGGAGCTTGGATTCAAACTTAGGATCTATTATATCATGTGAGCGGTTGAATGCATCATCGTTTCACTATCTCTATGGAAAGTTTTTTACAAAAACTCGCTGAAAATAGGTGACGCGTCGAAACAAAAATAAAATTTTATAAGAAAAATTAAGAAAAATATATTTACTTTGAACATATAATTTAAAAAAATAAATAAAATTATTAGGAGTTTTTGTTCATTATTCAGTTATTATTTTATTTATTCTAGCACTACAATTTCAACAATTATTTTTATTACGCTATTCCCGATGCTTCTAAAATAACTAGATATCTATAAGGTAGTAAAATTTAAATTTAAATAACTACATATCGGATAATTTTTCGGTTGTTCACTTTTAACTGAGTTATATATACGTACTCTATGGGAAACTGAATTAATTTTGAAGTAATTTTAAAAATGTCCCTACTAAAATCTGTAGTACTATCTGGAAATTTTTTTTGATTTTCTTTAAATTAAATTGGTATTAAGTGGCCCAATTACTAAGAATGAAAATACGGACACAATAAAATACATATGAATAAAAATCATTTTATTCATTGGAACCAAAATAAACTATAATACGATAAATGTAAAATAAAAAACCTAATATTATAAATATATTTTCTTTAAACCGACAAAAATTGTGGCCTATAAAATCTGATCCTTATTTCATATAAAACGAAGTAAAAAAAAAAACTAAATCAAATAATAACACGAATTGAGTTTCTGAAATCGTTAAGTTATATGCAATTGATTTTATGTGTTTTTACTGAACCGCTTACAAGTTATACGGTGATGCTTGTAAAAGATCATTATTTAATGCCCAGAAAATAAACTGCAATAAAAGGTACTGACTTATGTTGATATTGACGATTAAAGTAAAATTTTTCTGACTTAACTTTATCTAGATCTCAAAAAAAAAAGAATAATTGGGCTGTGAGTTGTATTTTATTGTAATTAAGTTTCGAGTTCTACATACATATTATTTGTTGATATGTATTTTAATCACTTGCAAAGTTGATAAATACTGGAGTAGCTTCAAAAATGTAGCGAAACTCCATTTATTGTCTGTCCATCTTCAGTTGATCCAAAAATCTAGTATATTTAAATTACTTATAACCAAAAGGGCATATTAAATATTATTCACAAACAATGCACGTTATTTTGAATAAAAAAATAAATTTTTCGTAGAGGCAAAAAATGTAAGGCCGTGTTGTGTTAAGACTTCATTATTTGTGACTAAGTAAACCATCCTTTGAAAATATCTTTGTTAGCTCAACTAGAAATTGAAAAACGTGCTACTTAGTGGAAACAAACATCAAATTTTTTATGACTTGCCACCAACCCCACAAATATTATAGCAAGTAAATGTTTACATTCTCATAAAATTTTCTTTTACGTACCCAAGCAATTGGTCCCCGAAGTGCAACATTTTGCCCTTAATGATTAAACTTCTCTTTATTATTTTTAAATTATGCCATGACATTTTTCCACCTTAATTAAAATATCACACTCATAGCAACTTGTGGACTAAGTTACCGTATTTCAAGTGTAGAAAAAATGTCTACAAGATGACTAATTACTCCCAAAGCCATAGATAAAAGCGCCAAATTGAAACTTTCAAGTGGTAGATATTTGTCTGGTGTCTTGTCTAATTAGGAATTTACAAAGATTAAATGAAAATTTCAATGACCCGTCTGACTTGAATTCACACTCGCGAAGTGGGCGTGATTTTGTTTAGCGTCCGCACAGATTTCATGCTAATTATATATTGACCATGAAATTACTTTGTCTGACAGCAAGTTTTACATTTAAACTGTAGGAATAGAAAAGAGCATTAAACAAATTATACGACAATTTTGTATGTTTTAATTTTTCTTATTGATTTACAGCATTTGTCACTTACTTCTATGCCAATGAATGTAAGATTTTAAACTTTTATATTTGGGTATATGTGGTTTTCAGTGAGGCACTACTTTTTATGGAATTGGTCTTTTTGACAACTATTACTTGATTTATACCCAGTTTGATTTGTCATTTCACAATAAATAGGCTTATATCGAAACAACGTTTGCAAACCGTGCAAATTTATTACCAATGGATCAGTTCTCGCGACGCATTTAATAAACGACGCGTTAATAAACAGAATTGTCGCATTTATCCTCAAAAAGTCAGTGTTTGGTGTGCTCTATGGGCAGAGGGAATCATTGGTCCATATTTCATCAAAAATCAAGCCGACCATAATATTAGAGTCAATGGGGAAAGCTATAGAGTCATGAATAATGACTTTTACGTGCCTGAATTGGAGGATGTCGATGAAGATGACCTTTGGTTCCAACAAGATGGTGCTACGTGCCATACAGCCAACGAAGCAATAAATTTATTGAAAGAAACTTTACGCATTATCTCGCGTCTGTGGGCCTATGGCGTGACCTTCAAGATCGTGTGATTTAACACCGCTTGACCTTTTTTTGTGGGGTTATGTGAAGTCGTTTGTCTAAGCAGATAAGCCTGAGACGATTGACGCCATGGAAGAGAATATTCGGCGCAAAAAGTGGTCGAAAGTTAGGCATCTCGGGTGGAATTTATTCGAGCCAGTCGCGGCGTTCACTTGTTCGAAATCATTTTTAGAACATTATGGCAAGCCCTTATCTTTATAATAAAGCTAAAATCGTGGCCATAACATTAAATTGTTTGCGTTTATTTTTTCTTGAATATCACATGTCTGAAAAAAACACCCCTTAAAACATATGTCTTATTGATTATCTCTGTATATTTTTGGAAGAAATAGGCGGTACCACGCCCTATACAATAAAAAAAAAAAATCCAAACTCCTTATAACTTCGCAACCACCTGTTGCAGATGTACAACAGTTGGTATATAGATCCTATGTATCAGGCTTCTAACTTCTATTCATCATGCCTTTCGAACTTTTTCGACGTAGATATCTATATAGCATTCGATATATTCATATTATAATTATATATATCGCAATCCCAAAAGTACTTTTCAATTACTACAAAAATTTGTCTTTTTTGGCGCAGCAAAGCATTCGGTACACCAGTATAACTTCATTTTGAAACCTTAAACTATGTTTATTGACTTAAATAAAAACAAAAACAAATGAATATGATTTCAACATAGCACGCCCATTTTGAACGACGTCATGCACTTTATTTGACTTTTGAAACGGACCTTGCAGTTATGCTCCAACATAAGTATATCCCAAAGTTATAAAAAATGAAAGGTTTGCATTCACTACTACGCAAAATACAAATACTAATTTGTCCGGTTTGTGTGTACCAACTTAGATTATAAAACTACAGTGAACTCGAAAGTTGTTCATCCAGCATTAAATATTCACTACGAATGGATTTATTGCGACAATTGTCGGTGAACAACTCGACGACGATATCGATTTCAATTATCAATTTATAAACTTCAAATCTTAGTGTCGGATTATATTTACTGGCATTTTGTAAAATTCAATTTCTAAGCCAGTACCCCCAGAGTTATCCCAAAAGTCTTTTAGATTCCATCAGCGATTACCCGAGACTCCCATTATATACAACAACGTAGGCCCTATGTTTTGAAGATTAGTGGTTTGTGTTCGTAAAAAATGTCGGTCCAGCTTTGCGTAGAACCAAAATGCACCTAAAATAAATGCAACGCAAATAAGTCATAATAATAATAATGATCGATGGATTATAGAGTAAAATGTCTTATAAATATGGGTCTATAACTTAATTCATGCGGGGGTTTTCCAAAATTTGAACGTTTATTTAAGAAAAACATGTCCAATAGTATTATTCAAAGTATTGCCCATCTGAACCTATGGCTTTTCCCATCTTTCTGGCAATTTGTAGATCCCATCCCAAAAGAACTGCGCCGGTTTGGCAGCCAGGAATGAATCAAGCCAATTTTTGATATCCTGCTCTGATGTGAACCGTATTCCGGTGAGGGCGTTCTGCATCGATCGGAAGAAATGGTAGTCAGAAGGGGCAAGGTCTGGGCTATAAGGCGGGTGGGGTAAAACTTCCCATCCACTGTTTTCCAAATAGTTCTCAACCGGAATAGCAACGTGGGGCCGAGCGTTGTCATTTTGGAAAATGATTGCCTCGTCTCTGGTCGCATATTCCGGGCGTTTTTCGGCTACTGCTCCTTTCAAACGGATTAATTGTATTCAGTAGCATTCTCCAACGATGGTTTCACCCGGTTTTAGCAGCTCATAATACAGCACACCATTCCGATCCCACCATGGATATTCGGCTTAGCCATTGATTTGGCTGGTTGGCCGAATTTCATATATGCGCTTGGGGTTGTCGTAATGGATAACAATCCGATGCAAAAATTATTTCCTTTTGTGGCGTTCCAGCAGCATTTCGGACAAGCAAACCCGCCTTTCGACATCTTTCGGCTTGAGTTCATGTGGAACCCAATTTTCTTGCTTTTGAATATATCCAGCTGCTTTTAAACGTTTTGAAATGGCTGCTTGCATGACACTCAAAGATTCTGCGAGCTCTTCCTTCATTTGGCAACAATCGTCATCGAGTAATGCTTCCAGTTCATCATCTTCAAACTTTTTTGACTGTCCAGGACGTTCATCGTCTTCGAAGCCAAAAGCACCACTTTTAAATCGTGTAAACCACTTTTGGCTCATTATGTTCACCACAAACTTTCACCAAAATACGATGACTTTCGGCAGCAGTTTTCTTCATATTAAAGTAATGAAGAAGAACTCCCCGCAAAAACACTTTTTCAGGCACAAAGTTCGACATATTTGAGTGAAAAAAAATTATTGTTGTTTACGCTTCAAATGAATGGCATATACTGAAAAGACGTACAATGACAGTATCTTTCCAACGTATGTTCGGAATATATTGGAACGATGGAATACATACAAGTTACGCCATTTCTTAGCAAACCCCACGAATAAGGTTATAGACCATTTGAAATCGGGTCAAAAATAAAGAAGCCTGGGAGATAATAAGTTACTATATTTATATTGAGACTTAAATGAATACTTTTCTGATACTTAAATCATATCAAAATAAACTTTTCAATTAGATGAGTATGTGGTTGCCTGTTGGAGGTCACTCATACGCCTCGTCAGATATAAAACAAAAAAAAAAAGATACATGACGTATGAGTTACTTATAATCTACCTTGTAAGCTGTACTCTTATTTTGGAAATTTTGGAAATTTTGGAGTTAAAATTAGTTCTTTACTTTTTACATTTAACTGCCCAAATGGGGCTTTAGCTTCTAGCCTAGTATTTTTTAGCTCCAGGAATTTTCTATTTCGAAATAAAACTTACAAAATACTAATCCAAATGCAAACGCTGTATTGATTTTGTAATATCAGATGATTTTGATCAATTTTTGATCTCGATAAGAAAATATGTATTAAACTGAACTAAAGTTTTTCTTTCAGGTGACGCACAAATTAGTGTAAATTAAAATTATAAATTGGGTTTTAAAACCTGCAATTCTTATGTGTAAAGTTCATAAATCTTTTAATACGCAATTTATAGGCCATTTAGTTTTACTATAACAAAGCATCAGCTTCAAGCGGCTAAATGATTTTTTTTTGTTTTTGCTACACTGCATATCATTTTCTTTTATACAATAGAAAATATTGTTCATGAGTTATGTGGGAGATAATCAATTGATATTGACCACATCCCGACCATCCGACGTCATTACGAAAGAAATCATCAAATCAAATTTGTGGAAGATAAAGTACTAGAAGACAGACAGCTAAAAACTAAACTTTCGAAAATAACAGCGGGAGTAAGGTGAGCGTTTCACATGTTTTAGAGAATTCCATGCAATTTCCGAAAATATTTAAATAATTCGATCTTTCAATAACTTGCAAATATGGATATATATATTTTTATATTTTCAGTTCCGTAATTTTGCGAAATTAACTTTCTAAAAAGTTGAAAAATCACCTAAAAAATCAAAGTAGTTATTATATATATATAGTTTATAAATATCAAAATCTTCGTTGTTCTTGTAGTGAATTGCTTAAGCGCAACCAGAACGGCTCAGCCGATTCTTCGGCCGTTTCCATGGATGGCGATTGTGACTGACGTCAGGTGACTGTTATTAAATCTTTAAATTGAAACCAAAGCGGGTTTGTCAAAGTAAAGCCAGCCGTTTTCGGCTATTGCGATGTCTAAAATTCAGAATATTTTATAAGCAATAATAAATTTAAGCAAATGTATTGAAATAAGAGGATATTATATTGCAAAATTATAGAACCTCTGAGAAAAACATTTTTTCATACGAAAATGCTTGTTTTACTTT
The DNA here is from genome assembly GCA_951828415.1 of Anomoia purmunda. Taxonomy (NCBI): domain Eukaryota; kingdom Metazoa; phylum Arthropoda; class Insecta; order Diptera; family Tephritidae; genus Anomoia; species Anomoia purmunda. The sequence continues at coordinate 23,033,123 of OX639996.1, read as the reverse complement.
TTTCTTGGAGTAAAAACTTTAAATTAATAAGCTCGGGTAATATATATTCTTGGAAAACCTAAGCTACCTTTATTTTATGAAATAAAAATAAAATGGAACTATTATGATTTCAATGACCCACATCTATTTTCCACACCAAGCCACACCCATTTTCAAAAATTTTGACTTTGACACATTTTTCTATTTAAATAAGTTCTTCGTATCATAACTGCGCGAGGTTGCACAATCATGTTTTTTAAATTTCGGTGTTCCCTTTCAACTTTGGAGAAGTGTTTTTTTAAGCGCGTGCTCCATTCTCCAGCCCAATGCTGTATATAAAATTTAAGCAACTTTTTTTAAATTTATGTAGGCATAACAACCTGATTTCGTCCATACTCAATACCTATCTTGAATCGAGAGCAGTTTGTGTATGAGTTATATGGATATTAACTTAGAGCGTAAATATATTTTTATATAAATTCAGGAGCAACCACAACAGTGCATGAAAACCAAAAACACCTACCGATACTTTTCCTCCACTTTTTCATCACTAAATTAACAACGCAATTTCCACCTTTCCACCATTTACCCAATTGACTAAGTTAACCTTTTACCAGCTTTTGTGCACACAAACTTAGGTCAGTATAAAACATAATTCTCTCACCGATCATTTATGGTGATTCTTACTTGTAAGCATTCAGCAATCAATACACGCCGAAGCGACCATAATCGAAATTATATTAAAGTTCCATTTTCCGGTATCGAATACTTTCAAAAAAATATCAACACACTTACTTATTTTCCTCAACTGAATAAAGTGCTTGCCAAAGGAATTTCACATCATTTATTGGCACTTCAGTCAGAGTATGACGTCGCGTCTCACACACTCACACCTTCCAAAAAAAAAAACAAAATGCTAAAAACTTACAAAGTAAAAAATATGAAATATTTTGTTAACCTGTCATCATAATTTTAACACGTGTAAAGGATTACTTGTAGAAAAACACTTTTGACAGCGATTCGAATTTAAATACTTGCCCACCAACCAACCACAGCTATAATCATAAGCGGCAGAAATGCGGGACGTCGCACACATTTTGCATATGTACATCGGGAACGTGCAGCTTCTTCATGTGCGTGTATGTGAATGGGTTCGTGTGTTCGCGTGTTCGTGTGCCAACCAAATAAGCAATGATTCCTAATTCCTTTCGAGGCTTTCGAAGTGATTGCAACCAGTTGTTACCGAACACGCATTCCGCTACAATAACAACAGTAACCACAAGAACAACATCAACAACCCGAACATAAGTTCACTTTATCCCTCGATGCTGGTGCTAACCGGTGGCGACACAAAAGCTGAACCACTGAACCGTATAGGCAGAGCACTCAAGTGTACAAACAAACCCCCATCTTAGAGGCAAGAATACACAATAGAAACACGAAAAGGCTGCTAAGCATTTAAAATCAAAATATATCACAACACCTGCATCCATTAACAGCAAGGCGTGGCTTTCTGCTTTTCGCGAAGTTAATAATAATAATAATGATAACATCTACTCCTCGACCTTCGAAAATATATCAGCGGTTAGTGTGTATGTATGAAAAGAACACATCTACTCGCAATATGTAGGTATAATCGAAGGAAGTAAGCAAGGAGCAAGCGAGACACATGGAGAGAAAAACTAAAAACATTTTTATACCAGAGAGCACGTGCGCAAAAAGATATTATAACTTTGTTCACCTGGCGGTTGTTTGTAGCAAATAGATATAGACATATTTATACTACTTATACTCTATGTAGATAAAAAAAGGACTGAGGTATCGTCGCCCCGATGAATATATGTCATTTGTGAAATTTGGGCCAAATTGTGTGATTCAGTGATGCAATTCTACTAACTAAGCTAAGATCCTTTCAACGGCGTTGTTCATGTTTTGATGTTTCCGTAATACTGGGTATAATCAGAGATACAGAGTAATAATTTTTTGGCCTTTGAGTTTTAAAAAAGTCATCCTAATTTTAATAAGAATTATAGAAGTCTTTTGATAATAATTCTAGGGCAGAGAAATTTTTTAAATTATAGATATTTAATATCTTGAAACTTATGATATAAATAATCTTAATAATTTTGATTGAAAACAATTTTTGAAATCAAAAATAACTATCATTTTAAGACTTATATTACAAAAGGCGAAACATTTTTTTTACACCTTTTAAAGACTTATATTATAAAGGCTCTGCATAATAATTATGACAAAGAAAACTTTTTTTAAGTCTGGAGAGACGGAACTATTTCGCTACACAAAATAGTATCGAACCAATCCAGAACTGGCCCGAACGTATTTCGAAGTAGTCCCGAAATGTTCCTAAAAAAATTTCGTCCTTCAAGAATTAAAACTTTTTTCTGACTCATAATTATCATGAGAAGACCTTTTTAATATAAATCTCCAAATAAAAGCCTTTCAAGACATAAAAAAGTTTATCTGGTTGATAATTGTTATGAGAAAACTTTTGAAACATAAATCCAGAATAAAAATCTTTGAAGACTTAAAAACGTTTGTCTCGCTGATATAACATAAATCTTTAAATAAGACTTATAGATTACTCGCAAAATTTGTATCTCACTGTAATAATTATTGATTGCCTTTTACTATTTTAAGGATATTAATTAATTCGCTGGCGCAAAGATTTGTAATTTAACTACTTGCCTTGAACCTTGAACTCTCGGTAAAATAATGTCGTATTCACCCAATATTTTAATATAAAATATGTAGTAAAAATTTTCTCGTGTGCTGTATACAAAGCCGCATTAATCGTGCAATATGTAGCATCGCTTATTATGCCGGTGAGAAGAACCACTCGCATTTCCTTAAATACGGCCCATATAGTTTAAGAATTTACGCAAAACCTTCGAATACCAAAATAGGTTTAGCACCTAAATTGCATTATTGTTCTGGAAAAATCTGAACTGCTGCAAAGGAATTGTTCCACCCTTTCTTCCGCATCTGGTAAAATCCAGCCGAGGTTGTATTCCGTTGTATTCCAATCTCATTCGGGCTCCACGGGTTTCCAGTATCCTGTGCCAAAAGAGCTGTCAGCGCGGTTCATTCATCAGGCAATATTTTGGCATTGAAAGGCGGCCATAGCCTCTTACTTACTCTGCACGATTGGAGGTTCTTATACTTTCAGTTAGCCAAGTTAGGTTAGGTTAAGCTGGCTGACCCAAAAAGATTCATCACACCGAATAGTTCCTTTATGTTGTCAGAGTCGGACGACCGTTTTTCATGCCCCTGTGACGATGTAAAAGATCAGAACTGAAGCATGGTGCAAATAGTATGCAAATTGTGGTACCGCTAACAATCTGAGGAAAATTTTGACAATATTTCTACGTCACAACAGAATTGGTTTACAAAAACCGTGTTTGTATCAATTCTCGCAATCGTGTGTTTTCCTTCCAATTTGTTTAACCATGTTTGTGCGTGTTCTTTCTAATATGTAGAGCAATGCATTTCCTCTCAGTTCTCTCCAATTGTAAATCTTGTGTGACGTCACACCGAAGTTACTCTCCTGAATTTCACGTCAATCAGCGCAATCTTGTATTCTATCATTCTTGGAACTGATATAGACTCTTCGTCAACAGCCAATTGCGGATCCTGCAGCCGTGTTTCGTACAGAAAGTTTTGAAAAAAGGCACTCGTGATTATTTTTCTCATATATACTTATGAACTACAAGTGAACATCTTAGGCCGAGTTGTTAGGCCTCACACAATTAAATGTACTCACTGTATGTGGGGAATTTATTTAACTTTCAATTGCTATATATCATATAAAGATTATCTAACCGGTTCAATCAACATTGAATAGGCTCGTCTGACAGATACCTTATTTTGCATTCGGCTTAACGTTATGAATTAGAAAGTGACAGAAAAACCATTTATTTCACCAAAAGTATTAACTTTTAATACATTTTAATTTTTGTTTTTTATTTTTATATTGTCTTAAAAATAAATACACTCCTACTTCATAATTGCCGATTGCGGTTGGTTGCTGAAACTTGGTTGTCATTGGCAACTGCGAAGAATGCCATTCGGGTTTAGTGAAACCTAATGCACAGCATAATGAAACGATGCTGACATTAATAAGTATCCTTTCCATGATTAAGTTTTCCTAAGCCTACTGCCTTTGAGTCCAATGCCGTATATTTCCTTTAACATAATAGTCTATTTTTATTTACTTTTTAAAGTAGGTGCCAACCCTATCCCAGGTATTTTCAAAATATTTTCACTATTTGATTTAACTTATTATAATTTTAATTGGTATGCGATTCGCCTCATTTATTTAATTGACTATAACCTATTCAACAACAATTTAACTATTTTGAAAATATATGCTACGTATTAACCCAGCTTATAAGCCAAATATGTGCCAAATATGTCTACGTGAAATATTCTTATTCTTACGTAATTTTCAAACACGTTTTTCTGCACTAAGTTTTTCTAAACCTCTGTCAGTTCAAATCCATTGCATTTAAATTCTGTTAACAGGCTGTAATCCTCTACATTTCTCGAAAAGGTTCCTTAAATCTTTTTTCATTTGACACCAGTATTGAAGAATTTTCGTAACCTTACCAGTTTATTTAAATCAACGGCCTTCACAAGGCGGCAAACCTAATCAAGCATATTTTTATATAAACTCTCTCGTTTCAGAGTAATACTCTAATATTTCAGTAAGTTGCAAATAACATTAAATTAATATTTTTAACACATGGCAACACTTTTTATATCTATTTCCATAATTAAGTTTTTTTTGGACTTCTACCTTCTTTTAGCATAATAATTAAATTTAATTTACTCTTCTAAGCAGCTGGCAACTCTCTCCACAATTACTTGCCAAATAAAGCTTTCTTCAAACTTTTTCGTTTGAGACAATATGGGTCTCAATATTTAAATTGACTTACTATAATTTTCGTCAATTTTTTAAACAACCGGCGAACCGCTTCACATATTTTGTTGAAACTACGCATGCCGAAAGTTTGTATTTTCATTTCCATATTTTAAAATGCCGTTTATTTTTTATTTAGCCTAATTTTCATATGCATAAACAGGTGGCAACCTTTTTTTTTAAGTATTTGGGAAATGAAGCTATACTGAGCGTTGCATATAATATTAGTTGATTGTGATTTAACTTGTTATAATTTTGATAGTTTTTTAAACAGGTGGCAGCCCGCCAAAATTATTTTTGAAAATACGCATTCTAAAAAATTTTTAGTTTGGAACTCAAATTGTAAATGGCCATTTTTTTTTTAATTTTACTTAATTTGCATTTAAACAGGTGGCAACCATATTTCAAAACATTTGGTAAAATAAGCTTTATTAAGTTTTTCAAAACCTATTTTGTACATACATATATGCGCCTTTGTGTAAAGAACGTGGTTAATACAATATCTAATTTTTCGCCTAACTCGACTTAAGTTGTCATTCCATATGACCACACGGTGGCGCAGGATTTTTTTTTTTTGCTATTTTAATTCAAATTTCACCACCGTTAATCATTGAACCGAAAAAATTATGCGAAGCCTAACATTGAAACCCATGTATTTTATATGGAAAAAATTTACAAACTAAATATGTATTTCTGGTCGCCAATAAAGCTTTTTAGAAGTCACATAGCATCGTCTATTCTATGTACGTATATAATGTGTATCTTTTATACATATGGACATCTATATACTAAATACTTATTCATGAATGCTTAGTATCATCTAATGCATTTCTTTGCATGTCATCCGTTGATTTATTAAGTGTGACTCTTGAAAAAGTGATGGTACAGTTCGAAAAAGGAAAGTGTACGTGCATTTTAATGTTAAATAAATGCTCATAAAAATGCAATGAAGTCAACTACAAACTGTGATTCCTACCACATGCGGCGGCTGTCGAGCTAAGAAATTCCAAACAAAAAGGAAGACGCAGAGTGCCAAAATAAAATCTCAAAACGACATGCAATGGATTGTTTGAGAGCAAAAAAAAAAAACAAACAAAAAAAAAAGAATTAAGAATATGGCGCTTAAAGAAATTTTGAGAAGAATATTCTTCTATGCACTCGCTATGCGTGATACCGACGAATTTCTTCTTCTTTCTGAGATGGAGGTGCATAGAAAAACGCGCACGTTCAACAAACAAACAAAAAGCAAAAAGCTAAGTAAACTTCAGCAGAAAAGCAGAAAATGCATCGATGAGCAGCGAATGAATGCAGCGGATGTGATAAACCAGCGCGAATCGCAAAAAAAAAAACAAAAACCAAACTTTTATTCAAAGCAATATGCGAAGAAAAAATTGATGCCACTTACAACTATCGAAAGCACCCTAGAGACCAATGACAAAAGCATTGCCGGAATTTGAAGTACATCGTAAATAAGATATTGGTATAAAAAAATTCTATATACATACATATTTAACATGATATACTTTTATAAAAGTGTAATCAAAAAATGTTTAACTAATTCATCCAATAAAAATCTTAAGTATTTGAATATTTGTATAATGATTTAGGGTGAATTAGTAGTTAAAAATTTTGCTTGACAATTTTTTTAAATTACAACGTGGGAATACCATCCTAATAAGCAAATGCAATGAAAACTGAGAGCTGGGCTTTTAGACCAATTACCAGCCAATAAAGCCTTCCGAATTGTTTAAAAAAAAGTCGTGCAGCCGCTTTCGTATGTTTAACAACTACCTTAAAATATGGCCTAAAACTTTACATCAAATAAGCAAAAATAAATGACCCACTAAAAAAAGTTCACAAACTTTCTAACGTAGGTACTCAAAAAAGTAAGAAACCCTAAAATATGCATTTAATATTCAACTCTTTATCGCCGGCACAAAGTTTGGCTATATATTAAAAAATTATGTAAACAACATCAAAATTAGGTTACTGCGCTGAAACTATTCGGGGATTAAGTTTGATTAATTAAGTGTTGTGCAGCAAAATTTGCTATCCTTTCACTTGACATTTCTCTTTTACAATTATTGTTTTTTTATTGGCTTTTTTTTTTTGGTGTTTTTGTGCTCGTGAAAAGCAGTGAAGATATTTCAAGTTCTTAAGTACTTCCCAATGGTAACGTCTAAATGTGATAAATTGACAGTGAAACAGTTAATCCAACTTAATGCTATTTAGCTCAATGAATTGAGAGCATGAAAAATGTAGTGCCTTCGGTTTTATTTTTTCCTTTTTTTTTTTTGTCTTGCCTTGCTTTTCAGACCACTTAAGACGGAAAATTATAGTTATGTACATATATGAAAAACTAGCACTGCTGTGGAATGTTATATATTTTGAAATAATATTTCACTCTAGAACCACTTGCAAATATTTAGAAAGTTGTTGATTAAAATTGACAATTTCAAAAATTCCTTTATTCCCTAAGACTTTCCACATTAATTAAAATATTTTGAAAATTGTTATAGATTTGAAATTTAGAGTGCCTACTTATAAATCTAATGAAATATGCATGAAATAAAGAAGTCATTTAGGCATTTCCTGACGATATCCATGCTCCCACTTTTTTATGCTTATTTCTTACTGTACGGGGTATTGAATAACTTTTGAAAGAAATAATAGATTTCAAATAGTGGTGTTTTTTTATTTAATTAAATCCTTTATAATTAATGTGGACTACTTTTTAAAAACAACATTGATTAAATTGTCACCTTTATTGACCAACACAAACTGTGCTCTTCTTCGAGCATCTCGGTTGGTATGGCAGCTATTTCGGCAAGAATGTTGGTCTAGAGCTCGTCAAAGTTCTTCGGCTCGCTGGCGTAAACTTCACTCTTTAAATAGCCCCACAAAAAGAAATCAAAGAGTACCTTAGTGTCCAGTCAATATCGCATCATTTCGCTATCACACGTCGAGGAAATTTCTGTTGCAAAAACCGCACTGTTTGGATTGCTGTATGTGGCATGGCCCTTCGTCTTGTTGAAACCAGAAGTCAGTCAAACTTTTTCACGTATTTTGGATACACAAAATGTACCAATATCCACCGATATTGTTGATCATCGACTGTTTCGGCTTCCGTTTTTGTGCACGCGCCGGCCAAATAGCCACTTTTTGAACATGTCATGATGTTTCCTAAATCTCGTGAGGGGTTTCTGTCCACCAAATGCGGGAATTTTGTTTATTAACACCGCCAGAGAGGGTGAAATGTGCCTAGTTGATCATTAATATCGGTTGACAAATGACGCAGATATTCAATGTTTACATACTGGAGGAACAGAGAGGCACTCTGTAGGTAACTATAAGCAAAGTAATTTAAAGGTTAAACTTGGAAATTAATCTTAGTCGTATAATTAAAATCTAACCAGTTTCCGATCTTCATAGGCCTGCCTACTTCGTAAATAATATGTTTATTGCGCCTTGCATTTAGCAATAGAACTATGGAATAGTGGAGCAAAAGTGGTTTGGGGTCTCCCCTTCTACATAGCCCCGCTACTTCTATACAACTTTCTGCGAGGTGAATAGCCTTGAGAAATTTCTATGAGCAATGATGGTGTCTTGTGAATATTTCAAAACCTCAAAAGGATTCGATACATGGAGGTCAAAATTTGTTTGGTGTTTGTTTCGAAAAATAAGAAATAACTTTTTTAGTAAAGATCTGACCAAAATATAATATTCAGACACATGAAATAAATTTCTGGAGCGGTTTTTTTGTAAAACATTTTCACCCATTTTTGTGTTCAAGGTGGCCCGTTTTACCCCTTATTTGACTAGCTACTTAAAGTGTTCGGTTAAAAAAGGATTTAGCGGGTTAAAAAGTTGTACCTATATATGAGTATTGGCAGTGGAGTGACTTACCGCTGGCAAACTGGCCAACTACTGGTAGCGCACGTCGTACCCAAAAAACCGCAAGGTTTCATCTCATTTTCTCCGTTCCCACGACAGTCGGTTCTACGTTACCGGAACGACCCGGATTTATTTTTGGCCAAGGACTGTAACTTCAGCAGCATTCCCCAAAATTGTATGGGGAATGTTTTATGCTGTTACAACAACAACAACATCTCATTTTCTCTAAGTTCATTGTTGGTGTTTTACTTTATATGCCTTTTCAGCTCTCCCATTTGAAGTCGGACAGCATATTTACGAGAAATTATGCTAAATGGCGTGAATACACAAATAGTAAAATTTAAACAAAATCTAAGGGTTTTAATGTTACTGAGAAGGAGTGAAAGAGGTAAGAAATGCTATACGTATTTCTTGAAAAATTTCACTAAGAGTCTTCTCTCACAAGAACTTCATCTGATTACTAAAAATCTTCAAAAACACATTATAAGGCCATAGATATTTACAGATTGACCTTAAATTTGCGTAAATAGCAACGCTTCGTCCATACGTGAACCAATCTACTTTCGTAGAGCCAAGTGAATAAGGTAATAAAGAACCCTCAGCAATCTTAATTTCTAGATCAAAATTTCAAGTTGATATTGCTTATAATTCATAACCAGGAACGGAATGTTATGATTTTTTAATTTTACTTTTTTGACGGAAAAATCAATGTGTGTAGATTTATATACAGAAACTATCAATTACTCAAAATCAAAATTGAATTTGGGTTATGAGTTTTATTTGTTTATCGTTCTTATTTCTTTGGCAGAAACTATAATCAATTTTAAGCTAGCTTGGATTTCTTTTTCAAATTAAATATATTTTATGATACTTTATTTTTTGAGTATTAAATATGAGCAAAAATTGTTCATATTATTTTTTATTGAAAAAATACCACAATAATAATTTTGCAACACAAATTCAGGGGCCTACAGTATTATGTCGACTCCAAACGGCGAATTGTTTTGTTTAGTTTTTTTTTTTGTGAGAAGTTTTTTCTCTCGGGGTTTGCCAATGCCTGCCGAGGAGCAACCGCTATTAAAAAAAACTTTTTCTATAATTTTTGGTATTACTTGCCCCGGCCAGGATTTGAAACCGGGCCCAGCGAATGAAGCGCGCACACGCTAAACATTCGACGACGGCGGCCGCCATATCTTGGCAAGCAATTGGTATAATTTTATTATTCTATCTCGATTATTGACGACAAATGGAGCTGGTCCAGTTCATACTCAGCGAAGGTTGTAACTGTGGGAATGACAAGCGCCATCTGCTGGCTAAATATTGACTCACAGATGTCGCCTTTTACGTGAAAGGTCTTTCAGCTGATGTGTAATGGGCGTTTATTTTATATTTATTGAACTAATTTTTTACTTTTTGATTTTTAGAATCTTTTTGCAAAAACAAAATGAATATTTTTGCTATGTAGATATCTGAATTATAATTTTAAAGTGCTCTTCAATATCACGTGTTCTAAGGTTACGTTTTGGGTTCTGGATCCGACATAGAGCGCAGGGTAGATTCGATTTATTATCCTCAGACGACGTCCGAGAACACATTGTTCCTAATAATGCCGTTGCGTTTGACCTTTCACACGCAATTATAGGGAATAGATGTTAGTTAAATTTAAAACAATAAATAAATTTCTTCAAAATGTGATTTTTGTACACATGACGACCACAGCGCCACCTAGGGGGTAAATTTGTATTTATGCTGTCCAAGCAATGCTGAGCAATGGAGTTAGGATAAAAGCGTTTACAAATTTCCATCTATACCAGCAGACCAGCGCAAACGTGAACAAACAATAGCCCACCGAAAGATGGGAAAAGTTGTTAATTTAAGTATCATTGTTATTTATTGATATAATTTTTAAATTCTACATACAGTAAATCTAATGGTGGAAATCTTTTGCCACCATTTTTGGCACGCTAACTTTTTCATTTAATATTTTTTTTTATTGCAAATATTTTTCAGCTCTGTGAATTGGAAATATTTTGTAAGCTGATATAGGCCTGTGCAGTTGTGTATGCAATACAAGGCATTGGAAAATTTCGACTTTATATTTTACAATCAGAGTTTTAAAATATTAACACTTTGTAGCTTTACACACACACATACACACACATGCAAACAAATAGGTAACGTTAACAAAAATTTATTTCATTGGATTGAAAAGTTATTTATGTTTATCACTTCATTACTTGCCGCGGTTCGAAATGTCAGGATGTGTTGAAAACTTTGGCAGCTTTCAAAGAACCAGAACTGCTTTGCCATAATTCTTTTGCATTTTTTGTTTTTATGCAGTGCATGAAAATTTATAGCCCATCAAAATTAGCTTTTGACCTTTAAGAGCGTTTACATTTTAACGTTGCCCTCAAATTGTACAATAAAAACAAAACAGAAAGGTAAAATTTACGCAACTACGGTACGTATGCAATTCGCTGAGTTCATGTTAACGACAGGCATTCTCATACATAACACATACACATACACTTATACAGTTTTATATTGCATTTAATTTGTGCTAGTGAAGTCAGGAAAAAGTTGCATATAATTTACCTTATAATAAATAATTCCCCATGTGAAATATGAACTGGTCGCTGCGCTCTATTTTAGTTATTGTACTACAATCCATTACATTGAGTGTAATGGTATACTGAAAGTGCGATAATGGTTGTTTATGATGAGGGTTCAAAATCAATGAATAAAAATGCACCATTACTAATGCAGGAGTGCATTAAAAAGCAAATTTGCATAAGCACAAACAAAGATATATATTATATCACTGCATTCTAATAGGAGGAGAGTGGGTTAAAAACGGGGCACAGTCATTTTGAGAATACTAATTATCCTATAGTTTTCGGTTTATGCAATTAAAAGCTTTCGAATGCATTGAATGACATATGAAACTGCATTACGCACAATTAGCCAGTTTATTCAGCTATCAATGTTTGCCCAGTTGCCTAACTGCCAACAAATATCAACATATCCACACAAATACTCTACGACAGAAAGCAAGAGAGCAACATTTAATTAGCTGTAATATTACGCCCCAATAGCTCGATAGCGATTTAATGGTAAACAATACTAGCAAATGTATGTATTTATGTATGGGTGTGGATAATTACGCCCATATCGACATACATATGTACATACATACAGTATATATGCGATAGTTTGAACTAAGTAGTTCGATATTCAAAAATTCAAACATTTAAGCGTAGAAATAAATAAGAAATATATATTAATCGCTTGAGATGCCAATAAGTGAGACCGACCCTATATAAATTAGTTTTCGGCAGTATCGAGGCCAAATGTGCCAATAGCTCGATTCTCAAAAGATCGGCTTGCACTCAACACTCAGTTCCGAACAGTTTTGATATGAACATAAATATGCTTGATTTTTAAATATTAAATACGCAGACGGTCATACCATAGCAAATGTAACAAATAGTGGTGATTTCTGCTTCATAATCAAACTGATGGAAATGAACTTGGAAAAAATTTGACATTTTTTTCAAGGAATTTAAGGAGGTGAAAAAAATCAAAAAAGTTCATAACAAAAATTTTCTGATCGAATTTTTGAGTAAGTGGGATATTGGTTTAGTATGGCCAGAAAATAGTTTAGTTTGATTATCTTAATAATTTTTCGCATAAAATATTTGCTATACTTTTACATTTTTACATTTTCCTTCCATACCCCTAAAGTTTTTTCATTTAGTCGGATCAATAATTAATAAATATATATATATATATATATAAATGATTTATTAATTAATAAATTTATATAGTTTCATAAAAAATTCCTAGGATTCATAGATCCATAACAGTTTATTAGATTTATATGTATATAATATAATATGATGTTCGAAATTAGTATAAATATATGTTAAAAATAACTCTTTTATATTCATCTATATATCTATATTAAAGTTGTGATTTTAGCTCTTGGAAATGTCTATATTGGAATTTTTTTTGTTAATTTTATTAAATTATTTAATTTCAAAGTTATTTTTTTAAATTATTATTTCATATTAAATAAATTATGTTATATAAATTAAAATAGATATTTTAATAAATTAGGTAATTTAATATTTATTTATTTTCCAAAAACAAATAGTAGATATTAAAAGTTTAAACATTTTTAAAAATTACCTTCATCCACTCCATGTCTCAAAAATTATTGTTTCAATGTATTTTTTAAACGTATTTTATTAAACTTCTCGACAATTAATACCCACCTAATCAAAAGTTTATAAAAAATCTGAATTTGAATGCAAAAATATTATTCGTTAACGAAATATTTTAAAAATGTACCCTTACATCCCTCATATGTCTGTTTTTCATATTTTATATACAATAGAAATTCGCTAGATGGGCACGAACGTTTGTATTCACCTGTATATGTATGTATGTATGTACGAGTAAATATAAACTGATAACTAGGGCAACTCAAAATATGCTCTAAAAAATCGCTTTTAAGCGCTTAAAATAAGCACTTATATTTTAAAAATAAGCTGAAAATATGCATCTATAAATTGTGTTATTTTGTTGCAAATTCATATAAACAACAACAATTTTTCTTAATTTATGAATTTTTTATTAAAATAATTAATTTTTTCCATTCATTTTTCACATTCTTTTTAAGTGAAATATTAAAAATTAACATGAAAAGAACATGAATACATGTGTTATGTTTTACAGATTAAACAATGAACAAAAAAAAATGAACTTCTTGTTCCATGAACACATTTCTTATGTATAAAATAGTTAGTATCAAACAAAAAATCTACAACATATTATTGTTGCAATAAATAACAAAATGTTCTTTTAAATTTTCAAAATTAAAACTTTGGCGATTGTCACGGAAAAGAGATTTATACATTGAGAAACTCCGCTCAACATCAACTGATGTGATTGGAGCATATTTGAATGCTACAATTTCCTTGCTTGTATACATATCTAAATTAACATTAACACTACATTTATCTGTAGATAGGATTTTTTCTATTTTTTGAACTACTTCGTAACCGGATTGTTTTTTAAAACATAATTGAATTTAGCCCTAATTTCTAAGGATTTAGCCTTACAGATTGCTTCTTTCGCACTATTAACAATAGAGACTTGCTCACTTAGCTCCATTCCAGACTTTTCTAACTTTTGTATAGACGAAGCTAAAAAATAGTAATTTGCATCAATGAAAATGAGCTGCTGCTGGACATCATTTGCTGCAAATAGTTCTTGCGATATTTTTATGCTCCGAGAGTCCTCACAATTGAAGCTATTAACGATTTTTTTAACTTTTTCAAAATATGTCACATAATAATGCACTGCCTCCAGCCACGTGCCCCAACGAGTTACAATTGGTTGAGGCGGTTGTGGAATATCTGGTTCCATTTCCTTAAATTTTGAAATACGGGAAGGTGCTTTGTTGAAAACCTTTTTCACATTTGCAATGAAACCATCAATTTTTGGGTTGAGGTCTCGTATTTTTTCGCATACTCTGTGTAATGCATGAGCCAAGCATGTCACGTGTGTCACGTTGGGATAAAACACCTTTATGGTTGTGGCTGCTTTCTTCATATATGGGGCCGCATCGCTGATGAAAAGTAATATTTTTGATTTATTGAAATTTACTCCTAAAAGTTTAATTGAATCGTCTAAAAGCCGTGCGATTGTGGAATGGTCTGCTTTTTCTAAAATAGCTGTATTCAACAACATTTTCTTAGGTGATGCTAAATTCGGATCCATTATTCCTATGATTACATTTCCAATATAGCGCCCTATGGCATCAGTCGTTTCGTCTATGGAAATCCATACGTAATGATTTCCCACTTCAGATATAATTTTTTCCATCGTTTCCGTGTAGATGTAATTAACATTACGGCGCAGTGTCGCTTCAGAGGGAATATTGTAACCCAAATACTTTTCAAATATTGATGCCAGGGTTTTGTTCCTCATTTTATACAAAGGTATATCCGCAGCCACAAGAGCTTTGCTTAATTCACGTGAGAATTGGGTGCTTTTTGATGCATCTTCACCAATAAATTGTTGGTTAGACATACCTTTTGATGCTTTTGCTTCCAGAGCCTTATGCGTTGCGCCGTTTAAATGCTGTTTTATAGAAAATATTTTACCTCCGGAAACTTGTTTTTCACATGCCTTGCAGTAAAGTATTTGACCATCTGTCTTTAATATAGGATACTTTTGAACTATCAAAGCAAGCTTTGATGATTCCTTTTGCTTTACTTTTGGCATACTTTATTAGCAAACAAGAAAAATCAAGTGAATTTGAGCGGCAAGTTGTCTTTTTGACATGTCAATTTGACAGGTGTGGTAGTGTTGCCCGCAAATAGGTTTTATGCATACTTTCGAAGTTGCTCATGTTCGAAAATAGTGTTCACACTATTAAAATGTTTATTTAAAAAAAAAATGTAAATTAGCTAAAAATATGCATTTTACTATGAAATAAGCAAAAACATGCATTTATTGCAAAATAAGCAAAATATGCCGAAATAAATGTTGCTCAAAATCATTGAGTTTTTATGATTCGTGTTTGTATTAAACATATTCCATGATAGCAAGCCTATTGAGAAACATGCTGTTGCATACTTTGAGTTGCCCTACTGATAACCATACATGTCCGATCGAGTATGTAAAACATTTCCGACCTTTTGGCTGATTATTTCAATCCATCAAGATAAAGGGCCATAACATTACGATGGGCAATTTTTTCTCGTCTTACAATCTTGGTCAAAAGTTGTTATCATTGCCTATGATGGGTACAATGCAGAAAAACAAAAGAAGTATGCTACCAAAACTTCTGTATTTAATAAAGGTCACATTGGTCCAATCATTCTATATTTCGAATGCTCTTCAATCGAATGGAAAAATATTCCAGAAATTATTTAGTAAGATATCAAAGCAAAGCATGCTAGTAATTTAATTGATTGCCACTTCATAAAATTTTTTTCATGCATAACGCTGTCTGTAAAAGAAAATCAAATCGATGGCCGGTTTCAGCTCTAAATTATCTTCCAAGGTATGGATTCAAATTAGCAAGGAAGCAAAAAAAAAACAGTGCAGTGCAGTCTCTAGCAAAACCTTAAATGGCAATAAGAAAAGATGTACCTTGAACTGAACCCTCTGCGTATTTACTTTCCCGCATTGCGGGAGATTTACAAAATAACTCAATACGATGTTATAGTAATTCGTTAGCACAGAGCATAACGCCAAAAAAAACCTTGGTTATTTCCAGGGCCACTCCAAAGGCCACCACCATCCTTCGAAACTACTCGAAAAAGAAGTAAAACTGTTCCACGGCCTATTCAAGGAAAAGGTAGATGGCGCATTTGTTGTTATGAGATATCGAAATATAAAAACAATACTCATAAAACTATATGTTATTATGGGACATAGAATGTATTGCAGATTACTTACTACTTTTATAAAAAATATAATTAAAAAATATATTTTTTTCTTACCAAGAATATCTTTATTGCCACAAAATGCATACAAATTCCATATGCGTGAAAAGTCACACAAAACTTACGTTTTTTTTTTGATGAGGAGATGAAGGTTAAGTAAGATAATTTCCGAGGTGGGAATGCCACCAAATCCAACAAATCATTTTCAAACCCTCCAATTGAATTTAGAAAGAGTTTAATTTTCATGAGCCAATATGATCTTTAAAGTCAATACGTTTTTTATATTCTTTTAGTTGTGTTTCTTTATACAGTTATAACTTCCGAAGCATTTGAGTCTCCATCTTGGAAAATGTCTCATTTAAAAGGCATTTCTTTCTTTGTTTTTAATTAAATTATTTTTTGGAATATAAAAAAAAATTTTGCTAATCAAAAAGTAGAGCATTTAAAAAAAAATTGTTTTTGAGCAAAATGACTTACATAAGCAAACTGAATACTGTCTGACTTAAGGCCTTTCCAACAATACCAATTTATACTAACCGGATCAGAAAATTTTAATCGAAGTTTCAAGAAAAATTTCGTTTATACAAATTTAGAGTTCATTCACCTATATTATATAATTTTGCAACCTCGAATTAGCTTAGTACATGTTGTGTTGCATTTAGGTATAAATTTTTGTTCATGTGTTGTATGGAAGAAATTGAGCCACGCCGGCAGCAAAAAAATCTCGAAAATCAACGCTAATATTCAATCGCTTGAAAATTGCACTTTATTCAACTTAACTGCAAAGAAAGTACCCGAGAATTTCCAAAAATTCCACATCCTTAAAGCGATCGACACCTAAGAACTCTAAGCACTAATATAAATAGCAAGTACTGCACGTCAGTGTGTATAATAAAATCTGGTGTGTTTTAAAAAAGGTTTTACTCAAAGTTTGGTTATTCTTAAACCGAAACATGCTACCAAATTCCAAACAACCGCTTAATACCTCAGCCAACGGATTCTTTTGTTCTTCGATTTCTCCGACAGGGTGAAAAGTTGAAAATTGAAATCATGAAAGTCTCCCGGAAAGCATAGAAAAAATTAGAATTGTATCTAATAAAATGGTTTTTTACTGTGTCTCAAAATATTCGCCTTTGAGATTTATATTATTTTGCATTCGGAAAAGCCAGTTGTCAAAATATATATTACATTCTGAAATGGGTACTGCGTAACAAGCAATGAGACAATGAGTCATTTTTGTTGGCATTTTTCCTTCTTCAAATAATGAACTGTTCCATACGCTGTGTGTGAGGTGACATTGTCTCTTGGTGCAGGATGATGCGACGTTTGCGGGTGTTTTCTGATTTCCTCAATTCTTTCAGATAAGAAAGTTCTGTTACACGCAAAAATAAAGCAATAATTATTTTTTTTTTTTTTCAAAATACGCCAGGAACAAACCACGTCTGTTGCATTTGACTCATTTTGAAACACCCAGATAACAAATTGTTTCGGATATGCTACAATGTAAATTTTACATTACAAATGTTTTTAGAAGTATGTTGACTGAATTATTACGATTTTCTTCGCACCAATACACAAGAGCTTTTTCATTCATTTTTGTAACTGTCGACTTTTTTTTTACTACAGAATGCTCTTGCAAAATCTTTCATATCCTATTTTTGCCAATCTGAAATGATGAGCCTCTCTCCCAGTATGTCACACTGCAATCGTTCTGAACCTTTTCATTAAGTTAGACCGCACTTAAAATCGTCAAAAATCACTGCACGAAAACTTTCATTTTTTTCCTAAAATTATTTGTTTGAAATGCTGTTAAATCAAGACACCTTGTGCAATTTTTACCTGACAATATTACTTACTTTAATTCATTTGTAAAACATAATATGGCATTCAAAAAACTCCTTCTAATGGTCGTTTCTGCTAGCTGGCAAAGTCCGTAGATTTATCAAGTAGTTCACGCGAACGTGTTTGAAAAGTCCCCAACACCTTCAAATTATCAACTTAATCACGAAGAAACCTCGTTTGCAAAACTTGATTTAGCCTCTTTAAATTTAGCATGTTTTTTTTTTAATGCATTTTGTATAAGTTTTAGTTTTAGTTTGAATATGTGAAAAAAATTAGTCTGAAATTTATACAAATTTTTTTCAACTTTGGTAGCTTTTTTCACAATTTTACATGAAAGTAGTTACATGTGAGTAATTTTCTACAAATAATCTATTCATAGTGTAATGATATAAAGTGTGCCAGGCAATTAAGGTATACACATTTGAAGTTTCCTTATTATCATTTTCCTTTTTAACTAATTAGAGGTCCAGATGTTTAATTTTTTTATAATTTGGTAATATATGAAACCTTTGGCAAAACTTTTCACCGCAATACGCATACACTAAAAATTATAGTTCGGTGTTCTTTTGCGCAAAGAACATTTGCTTCTCGGCATGTTTTTTTCTCTTTCATTTAATTTGTATTGTTTTTTTTTATTCCAAAAAAATATTCACTTAGCGGGTTAAAAAATTACTGACGAAGGAAAAAAATGACAACGTATATCACTATGGTTCTATTCAAGGCGAATTCATATAAGGTGGTGTTATAAGTAAAACTACAAAATTCCCATGTATTTTGTTTTTGCTTTTGCAGCTTTTGAAAGCTTATACGCAAAAGTACAAAAAAAAAATACCTGTAATGTAAATAAAAACAAATCAAATTGGTTAATATGGTAACACCACGGTATATGGATTCGCTCGATTCGAATCTTGCAGTTCTATCATATGGCACCAACTTATATGATCGCCTTGGTTCTATTCTTAATGTATCTAAGTGCATATATCCCTCAAAATTAGCAATGTAATGATGACATTTACTACAAGCAGATGAAATAATCAAATTCTTTATGGCATTGCAAATGTTAGATATCATTGAAAACTATATAAAAAATATGAAGGATATACATAAAATAATCAAAACCTAATAATACGCAGAGAACTGGGATGTTGGAAAAGCCGACTTTTCCGTTAACTATTAGAACAGATCTACGAATCCCACTAGATCACTTAAAAAGCTCGTAGTTGCTTTCTATGTTATATAATTGTGATGTTATCCATCCTAAATAATAAACAAAATTCCTTTTCAACTCAACCGTTTTCAAGCAATAAAGTTTGAATTGAAAAAATTCTGGATGACAAATTATCTTAGCTGGAAGTGATTCCGCATACCCGGTATTTTAAAAATTGTTTAAGTTACGTTATAAGAATTGTCATGCTCTTTATTCTAGTAAATCGAAATATTTCCTAAACCTATTCCTTTTTAAGCATATTTCCAAGTTACTGCAAAATTAGGTAAGTTATTAGAATCTCTATATTCTATTGATATTATGTGCATCTAGTTTTACCCTGCCCATTTTTTTCAATACACACAACTAACTTTCATCTGAATCTGAATGAGAACCCCGGCGATACCAGGCATATCTAATAAATTTTCCAAGCAAATATCAAAACTAAAATACGCTATTACTATTTTGTTACAGGAAGTAACGGCTAAAAAATATTCAATCTTTGATGGCGCTAATATCCTATAAGTTAAGATAAATATAGTTTCATGAGTAAATTTTCAAATTATAAATCTTTTAAAATTGTTTCCTATGAAATTTTCAATGTTAGTTGAAAATAATTCATGTCAGGCAATGTTCGCCTTATCGCTAGTTCACTGTATTCATGCATGCGTAAAGTTACGTATGAAAAGTTAGATAGCAGTGGAATATTTTCCATGCTGTAAAATTATTCGCTAATAGCTATTTTAGTAGTTTCAGCATCCATTAAAAATATTTTCGTAAATATTTTTTAAAGTATGCACGTATAGCATATTTATGTAGTCGTGCATTTGCATAAAACTACAAAATTATTACAACTCCCAAAATTACACATTCAAGCATATGGCATATGTTTCGAAATGTTTTGTTTCTCATTGAACTTTTACATTTGACTTATTTGAATACAGATGATTCCTATTGAGGAAAAAAACATCTCTCTGAGGTTTAGTGATGAAAAAAGTATTGAAATTAATTGGAGTTGTGAGTTAATTTTACTGATCCCAATGCTAACCTACATTGCCAATTTTTTCAAATATTTTTCATCAAAAAACTCAAATTCAATTTAGATTTGAAAGCAGCGATGGTACTTGTTCAATCTCTTGAAAATTTTATATTTTACCCCTTTGTGTTTCTTCAGATGATCTCATATATAGCAGATATTGTTATAAAAATTATTTTCTTAAATTTCGATTAAATTTTTAAATAGGCCAATAATTGGTAGTCATTATTATATAGTTTAAGAAACAGTGAATAATAATTCACATGAAAACAACATTTCTGAAAAACTCGATCGCTATCTACACATTTTGATTTGCATTCACCGTATTCAAGATTATTGAATGTTGGCTGTGTACAGGGTGGTCCATTTAGGTATTTTAATTATACGTTATTTTGACTTTGGCAGTGGCAGCTCTTTTCCAGTGGAAATTAAAAAAAAGTAATGAAAGGTTTAAACAAAACAGGTTTACGAAAGCTAAGTTTAAACTATGATACAAGAAAGGAGGTAGTTTCGTTTCGATTTTTTTTACTAAAAAAAAACAGATTATTGGCATTACCCCAGACGTAGATATTTGACAAAGCGTTACCCGATTGAGTTTTTGTTGGAGAGGGTAATTTTCAATCAAATATTGGGCATTATTTTTCATAAAACTTTTAAAAGGATAGCCGAAGATGTGCAAAGAGAGAAGTTAAAGAATATTTTTCTGGCTTTTCTGAGTTTTTTTTTGTATTTTAAGATTAGATAGTTTCAAAAGTTTGTTAGTTACACATTTTTGTGAGTTATTTGTTCCAATGAAATGTTTCTTATATATCGGGTCTTGCAATAGGAACGCACAAAAGTTTTTTTTAAATAAAACAAAAATTGTTTGGGATATGAATTAAATTCTTTATTCCTGTGAAAGTACATTCGATGCCATTATGTATGGAACTCAATTTCTTTTGCATGGGCGCCACGTGCACGCTTGCAGAAGTCTAGACGCTGAACCCAATTTTCGACGGTTTTCAAGCATAATCGGCCGATACTGCTGCAATTTCACGTTCGATATTCGTACGAAGCTCATCAATCGTCGCTGGCTTGTTGGCATAGACCATAGACTTGACGTAGCCACACAGGAAGTATTCTAACGGCGTCAAATCGCACGACCGAGGCGGCCAATTGACTGGGCCATTTCGTGAGATAACACGTTCACCAAACTTGGTTTTCAATAAATCGATTGTGACATTCGCTGTATGGCTTGTGGCGCCGTCTTGTTGGAACCACATATTGTCCAAGTCCATATCATTCAATTCGGGTCAAAAATATTCGGTTATCATTGAGCCCTAGCGATTCCCATTCACAGTAACGTGACGGTCTTGATCATCACGGAAGAGGTACGGCCCAATGACGCCGCTGGCCCATAAGCCGCACCAAACCGTAATTTTTTCGGGATGCAATGTTAACTCATGGAGTACGTGTGGATTGCTGCCTGTCCAATAACGCATATTTTGCTTATTGACGAAGCCATTCAGCCAGAAATGACGACGTTATGCGGCAATTGAAGCAATATGTTTTATTATTAAAGCACGTGATTTTAAAAAAAACCGTACCCAAAAAGACGGTTTAGAATTGTCTAATCTAAATAAAGGCTTGTGTTTAATAATAAATTATACATAGAATTATGATTCACATTTAATAGATCCCAATTAATTTTGGCACACTGTTCCGAAAGTAAATAAGCGAAGAAAAATTTGTACTGATAAAACAAGCGGTCGATTTTTTATTTTTTCCTTTAATTTTTGACTTTCAATCAAAAGAAACAAATATGAAAAAAAAAATTTCAACTACGGATGGTATCACGAAATATCATAATCTGTTGAATTGTCAGATATTTAAAATGACGTCCAAAAGGTGGCAATGGAATTACATTCTTTATTGTACCATGGCTTAAACAATATTTTAGGAGAGGATTGACATTTGTTTAAAAAATGTAATGCAAAGAAATAAATTCTTGTTATAGAATAGAAATCACACAATAGAAAACATATATGATAAGAATGGCAACCTGTTCGAAAAATTTAATTATATTAAATTGGCGATATAAATGAAATATTATATTATATTTGAGAAATCTTTGATTTAGAAATATTTTTCGACCGGGTTGTCACTTGTCTAAAAAATTTAAACTAAAATTGAGTATTAAAAATAAATGAAATCAAATTTAATATTATAATATGGCTAAAAAACGAAAAGTGTTTGAAAAAGGTTTTCGTAGAACTTTTTTTTTTAAATATGGCTACTCACGCAAAAGCCTAACGTTAAAAAATTATAGAGGAAGAAATAATTTACCACATAACGGGAGTACGCCCTTAAATGTTCTCTTCTGATTTGAAATTAATCAGAGCATTATTTATTTTAAATTTTCAAAAATCAGCTGTTTTGGAAGTCACACTAGATGCGCTCCTTAAGCGAAGGACTTTGTACACCACAAAATTCGACATACTTCATCGAATACTATAATATAAGAATTGTGTGGCATCTATTAAGATTAAAACCAATTGAGATATCGCAGATTTTGCCATAATATGTAAAACTTATGAACCGCGCACACAGAAAGATAAGTAAAATTAATAAGAAGCAATATGTGCAGTATTCATAGAAATTAATAAATTAATTAAATTCGTCGTATTCCGTGCTATGAATGAAATTTATTTGCGTTTTCATTACACTGCATCACAATTAAAA
The DNA here is from genome assembly GCA_951828415.1 of Anomoia purmunda. Classification (NCBI taxonomy): domain Eukaryota; kingdom Metazoa; phylum Arthropoda; class Insecta; order Diptera; family Tephritidae; genus Anomoia; species Anomoia purmunda. The sequence continues at coordinate 23,010,045 of OX639996.1, read as the reverse complement.
GTCTTGAAAATTTTAACATAAATTCTTGAGACAAACACACGCATTTCTTTAAGTTTCATCGACCCACTTTGGTTAGAGACCAAAGCAGGGCATTAAAACTGAACTGACATATTCAATGGCATTCAACATAACATATAAACTTCGAAGAATTGTGGCATCTGCTCTCTGACAACTTAAGTTTCTTGCCATGGCATTGTATGAAGTCATCAAGGACAACGACATTCACTTTCTCCACTTGAAAGTGTGGACGGAAGTAAATGATACGAATACGAATGCCACAACCTACTACGAGCATAAACCAACAACAATACTCGTAGAGACAACTGCAGCAAGCAATGAATTATGTCGACCACCTGCCTTCCATTTCAGTTTATTGGAAAACTTTGTACGATGACTTTAAATGCAAGCAAGTAAACGAGCTACATATGTATGCACATACGTCGAAGAAAACATTTAGCATTTATATGAAGTGCTGTCGGCATATCTCTACAAACGTAAAATGAAAAGTTATGAGAAAATTCAGGCATCCCAGTAAACATTTAGGCTTGAGTCACACTTGAGTTCAAGTTGAAAACTAACGTAGGTACTTCTCAACTCTCTAACGTCGATTCTCGACTGTACCTCAACTTAAGAATCTTAGTGTTCTCAACAAAAAGGGCATTTTGAACTAAAACTTCTTAACATTAACACGAAGCCATGACATGACGCTTGTATGAGAAAAAAACGAACATATGTATATACTGAGGTAGCGATATAACAATGTGTATGTATGTATGTATGTACATGCCCCTAGTGTCAATATATATGTATAAACTATGTGCTTCCATCCCATCCGTCCCATATGTAGCTTGGGACATTTCGACACTAGTTCATGACCATTTGAGGGCAGGTTCTGGTCTGCTCTGGATCAGCACTATTTTCGGTCTAGATATTTCGGGATTTTTTCAAGACCTTTCGATAGTTCGCGATTAGTTCACCACTACTACTACTACTACTACTACTACTATTTCTACTACTACTGCCAAGAGCCACTGCTAATAATTGCTACTACTATCAACTACTCCTACAAATTACATTCCCATGACTATGTCTACTACTTCTACTACTATTTTTACTAATGCTACTACTAATTTCTACTGCCTTTCTACCTTATACTACCACCAGTTACTACTACTGTTTCTAAAAGTTTCCAGTACTATTTTACTAATTTCTACTACTATTTTTACTAATGCTACTACTAATTAGTACTACTATTTTCATTAATTTTACAAATATTTTTATTTGTGCTAGTACTAACTGCTACTACTATTTTAACTAATTTTACTACTATTAGTATTAATGGTACTACTAATTTCTACACCTCATTTCACTAATTTTTACTACTATATTTACTACTATTATTACTCCTACTGTTTTTAGTATTTTCTACTCCTACTTTCGGTAATTCTAATAATTAATATTTTTACTAATTTCTACTGCTGCTTTTACTAATTTCTACTACTATTTTTACCAATACTACTACTATTTTTATTAACCCTACTACTTTTACTAATTACCAATTTTTGCTACTATTATTACTAATGCAAATAGTAATTATTCCTACTATTTTCGATAATGCTAATTTCTACTACTATTTTTACTAATTTCCGCCACTATTTTTTATAAATACTCATACTAGTTTTATTTAAGCTACTATTATTTTTACTAATTTCTGCTACTATTTTCACTCAAGCTAAAACTAAAACGATATTTTATAAAACTCTTCCGATATTTAATCCTATCTCGCGCATGCGGGTTTTTTCGTTATAAGGTTACAGTTATGTTTCTCAAGTTGAGGGAAAGTTAGTTCTCCACTTGAACTCACAGGTGATTCTCTAATGAGACTCATCGTTTAATTGCAATACTGAAAATAAAATAAAATAAAAATAAAATACAATTAATGAAAAAAAATTAATGCATGGCGTTTTGCAAATATTGTTTGGCACGCACTCCTGAGAGCACTACTTGATTCGGTTGAATGTCGATAGAAAACGTATCACTTGGTTCACTTCACGTTTTTTTTTTTTTTTTGGTAATGTGCCAATCAATGCCACCACTTCTTAACCAGCTGTTCTCATTTGTTATGCAACTTAAAATAATATCAAAAATTAGTTAACTTTAATCCTGATCGAATTGGTAAAACATAATCTTATGTAAGACTATATGCCGATGAAATAATTTAAATTGTAAGTGTAGTTTCCTCCAAATACAAATAGAGCCTAGATCTATACCATATACTGACGCCAAATGGCCAATACGAATATCTCAAGATGCTGTTTGGATTAAATAATGTCCCGGCTGTCTTTCAGCGCTTTATTAACAACGTATTCCGTGATTTAATTGGCAAGAGGATGATCATAGTCTATATGGACGATATCCTTATTGCTAGCCGAGATTTCGAAGAATCACAAAAGCTTCACTCAAGTCAGCACTAGAGCGACTATCTATACGATGATTAAAACTCAATATTTGATAAATCGAAATTTGGATATTCCGAAATATATTACCTAGGTTACGAAGGGCCACAATCAGCAATTACTCCGGATGTATCGTATATCAAAAGTATACGTAAGCTTCCATTACTTACTAATCCAAAACAACTACAATCTTGTATAGGGTTGTTTTCATATTTTCGCCGTTTTATGCCATCCTTTTCTCAAATAGCCAAGCCACTTCAAAGCCTTCTTAAGCGGATCTCTGATTTCAATTTTGGCGGAAACTATCTAGACGCATTAAATGAACTGAAAGCTCTACGGTCTAATATTCCAGTCCTTGCAATATGCAATCGTGATAGGGAGACGGAATTATGTTATGACGCTAGCGCAATCGGATTTGAGGCTGTCAACATATTTTATCCGAACTCGTATATTTCGAAAACCGAAAACTTTCGCAATCATTTATGCTTTAAGAAGATCTACAACTTATTTAGAAGGCATGCTATACAAAATAATCACGAACTGCAACTCATTAGCTATGGCTCTTGAAAGGAAACAGTTGAATACGAGAATTGCTAGATGGGCACTAGAACTCGAGAACTACAATTACAATAAGATCGAACATAGAAAAATAGCTTCGATTAGGCATGTTGACGCTTTAAGTAGCGCACAGATTGCGCTAATTCTAGACACTGATGAGGTGGAGTTTCAGATACAAATAGCCCAGGAGATGGATGATACCATTGGTTCTTTGAGGAGTCATCTCACTGATGAAACTGTTGAAGCGTTTGATTTAATAGATGATCTAGTGTATAAGATAAAACCTAAAATAAAAGGTTGTATGTACTCACCGAGATAAAGACAATTGTCATATGAGTGATACACGAAAAAATAGGGCATCAATCCGTTGATACGACAATTAATAAGTTGGTCATGTACTATTGGTTTCCCAAAGTGAGGTCGAAAGTGGCAGCATTCTTGAGAAATTGCTTAAAATGCTTAATGTATGCTGGCCCTCACGAAGTTAGGGAGAGGAATTTACGCGTAATACCGAAAGTTCCACTGGAATTCGATATGCTTCATATTGATCATTTCGACAGCCGATTACTATTTATAACTTTAAAGTGGAAGCGCATATTAGTTGTTAGTTCGATGCCTTTATTAAATTTTTGAAGCTCATCCCATCTTGTTATTGAATGTAGGATATCAACCGGAGAAATATAATTGATATCATATATACATTTTTCAAAAGTTGGAGAAACAATTTTTCGATGTTTATTGGGATTTATGAATATCGCATGAACACACATAAAATGATGTGTGCAAATGTGTGTGCGTGTGTTTTTTTTTTTGCATGTACATTTTTGATGCGCAAGCTGGTTGACGAATTCTACTCGTTCAATTATCTTTGTACGGCTATAAAGTTCCAATGGCATAGTTAAATGCTTATGAGATATTCGAGTGGTCTGTACGAGTTGCTCACACTAAATACCGCAAATCAGCAAATCGGTTTAGTAAACAATTATGGCCAATAGTAATCACAAGCAACCAACTAAATAGTAAATGAAAATTTAAGCGCACTTTAAGTCTTTGTGTGCGTCGATTCTCTACTTCCAAACGATCGCATTCCGATTTATATTGACTCTAAGTGGCGAGTATGCAATAGCTATCTTTGCAGAAGGTTAGTTTGAATTTTACTCGTAACGGCCTATGAATATTTATGTGACAAATTATGGCATTTCAAACAATCAGCATACGTGATTAATTCCAACATTTTTTTTTTTTGTTGCTGTTATTGTTTTTACATTCCCATTGCATTTTCGTTGCGGGTGTGAGTGGAAAACCCTTTTCTCATTTCAAACTTTTACTGTGCACACAGTTGACATACAAGTAGTCTGCATGAGTACATGTTTACCCGAATGGGGGTTAATGCATTCGTTGTCTTTTGCAATGTTCATGAAAGTTGAAAGTTGAAAGTTTTTGCAGCAACAACTTTTCACGTGTCGTCCGTGTTGCAAATGTTTCCTTCTTTGGGTATTCCCTGTAGGGAATACCACTACCCCCTTGGGTACGCAATGATTGAGAAACATTGCTATATATCTAGCAGTATGTCATTTTGAATAAGTTGGCGGTGTCACACTCCTAGGGAAGAGAACATTTGAACTCGGCATATCTCCACAACTATTCTTCTACTTAATTGGCGCTATAACCGCTTCAGCGATTTTGGCCGAACTTCTCCTACAATTTGTGGTGTGCGTCTAAATATTTTAATATAAATTGAGGGACCTACTGTTTTATGCCGATTCCGAACGGCGGATGATTTTTGTGAGAAGTTTTATCAGGACAGAAATACTCTCGGAGGTTTGCGATTACTTGACCACTATTAGAAAAAACGTTTTCTATAATTTTGGATGTTACTTGCCCCCGCAAGAATTTGAAGCCGGGAATGAAGCGCGCACACGTTGCACACTCGGCTACCGGTGCACCATCAACATCAACAAATTGTAGGAGAAGTTCGAGCTAAATGTTGTATTATTATTAATTTCTTATTATTAAAAAACAAAATATTTTTATTATTATAACGCAAGCCTGGTATGCCAGTACATTCATAAAACCATTAGTAAAGGATTTTTTAAAAATTTTAGTCCGGTCACTCCGGTTGATTTTAAAAATGGTACAATTCACTCAAAGATAAAACAAAAATACCCGTGCAACACCGCACGCATAAAGAAAATGGAATTTCTTAATAAATTTAGAACGTAGAGCTTTTGATTACTAAAAGCGTACACTATATATATATATATATATATATAAATAGCTTATCAATATATTCTGTTATTATAACGCAGCCCAAATAACGTAAATTAAAAAGCTGCATGCCGTTTCCTTATTAGGTTATATTATCATACTAAAATCCATTTGAGTAAATAAGCTAAATTGTTAACTTAGAGGAACGGTGAAAGCGCAGTGAAAGCTCCATTTCAATGAAAGCTCACTAAGGTCAGTACGATTTTGCTTTTTCCCTTGCTCTCTCATTCGTCATTCTTAAACAAATTAAAAAAAAATACTATCAAATTTAGCAGGTTATAGAAAAATATATTTTAATTTTTTGGATTTTAGTTCAGTTAGTTTAGTTGGTCAATGGCAAAATTAATTTATGGCTCAAATAACGTTATAAGCGACAATTTTCAACGCTGCTTCAACTTTTAATGTCCACATCGGCGAGTAACAGTACTATTAGCTACATTCGATTCGCCACTTCTCTGCTCGCGATACCTAAGCTCGCATCCGAACAAAATTCTGTGTTCAAGCAACAACAACGATAGCTGGCTAGATTCGGCAATAGCGAGTACTAGTCGAACTCATTAATTTCAAATCTGCAGACATTAGACCAGTTTTAAGCTGCACATAAAAGACGAACATGTGCGCGGACGTACTTGCACTTTTGGTGCATATTCCTCATTTGTAAAGTGCGCACATTACATTGGACACAAAAACAAAATCTGTGTTGATGCTAATTTATGCCAGATGCTTCATCGATTCGCCACTCGGTAACAGATCGCGAAACGATCAATTTCAAGACAGTACTATTCAAACACGCAAATTTTAAATTACCAGAAATTTTGCTCGCACGAATTTAGCGAACATTGTGTAGAAAAACTAAGATTTCGGTTTCGGTGAGAGTTTTATTCGCGTGAATGTAAGCTTTATCGCATTTACTGCGAGCTTTCGCTAGAAGGGAACATAAGCTTTCAGTTTCATTTATAATAGGAGCCTAACGTATCTGAACCACAGCAAAGAAAATGGGTGGATTACAAAAATCAAGCGAAGCTTTCTTATTCGCTATTCCTTACTGGGCATGAAAGTTGTAAGAAAAGTAATAACTGATAGCGCTGGGCTAGGCTAGGTAATGTTTGCAAGTTTACCTTATGGCTATGAAATGAAAATTCATAGCTGCCGTTATGCTGATATGGAAATGAGCTTTTGCGTAAGTGCCCTGCAGCTGAGTGTGGTTTATTTGCTTTTCCAATTAAATAAATACTTTAATTAATATTTGCTACTCATTTGTTAACTCTAGCTTGAATTTAAGTTTAACTGTATGGAATTTCTTGGATAAACAATAGGCCGGAGCTGGTTTCCTGCATTCCCAAAGTAAACGTATGTACGAGTAAATATGTAAGAAGTATATGGGCTACATACGTGCATACTTCTGTAAGTACTTCAATTTATTTACTTGCACTATTTACTTTACGTTCAAGTCATATTCTGAGTAATAATTCTTGTGAGATGTCTAAAGCACAAAAAGTAAATACTCTTGTCTTCTTCGTTTCATGATTGCGCAAATGATTGCTAGAGCTACTTCAGCAAACAGCTGTAATTAACCAAATTATAATTTCTCACAAACATACCACTTTCAAATAAAAGTTCTGTAAATAAGCTTTGAATGAGCTCTATTTTTAAGTATACTTCCTCTAATTCTCTTACCTGCTTATGTATTTCCAGTTTAGCCTTTATTGTTGGAAAATTGAAAGTTCTTATAGATTTATTTCGTCAAATGCTTTAATTTCCACTTATCGTTGTAGCTAATAAATGGAAAATAAAAAAAAAACTAAAATTGTATAAGATTACTTTAGATAACTAACATCCCTGTTTATTTTTTACAGCGAACTCGACTAGAGCACAACTAACTCATAAGAACGTAAGCGAAAAAAAAATCTATTTATATTTTCCACAAAATTTCAATGGTTATTCTCTACAGCGTACTGAGCTGGGCTGTAAAAATTGAGTGTGCCAATTGGCCTGGCATTTTTTTGCAGTCATCTATTTGGTTTCTGAACTTGAAATTCCGAACTGCAAATTTTAACCTGTCAGGCACCATCTTTATAAGAGTGTTCAACTCGACATAATCGGGTCTCAGCAACCGCGCCGCTATTTAGGCTGGATAAAGAAGCAAAGTAAATGGGTCTGGATGTGAACGAGGGCAAAACGAAGTATCTCAGCTGTAGAGCCTTCTATCGACGAACGAAAACCACGCTCTATGAATACCTCATCAGGTCCGTGCTATTGTCTGGTGTAGAAGCATGAGCGCTCTCAATATCAGGTGATTCTGCAAAGAAGTTTTGGACCTTTACATCTTTGCGAGCACGAATACCGTAGATGAAGGAACGATGAACTGTATAGAGATAATTGTTTTTCTATCCACAGTCGCTCTAGGGAAAATTATACGCATAGTTATAATTTCGTGTTCTTTTCGACCTGAGTAATTGGAAGTAACCATATAGCGCTAAATGGATTCCAGCTTTTCCAAATTACTCTCTTGATATGCGTAGCTCTACCGAAGATATTACTTTTAGAAGGTCTTTATAAAATTGCATTCCATTCCCAAAAATTTCAAGTTCAAGTGAGAGAAATATGTACTACAGTAGACGCTCGCAAATTAGAGCCACTTTGTTTTTGAGGTAATTCTAATTTCCGAAATGTTCTAATTTCTGGACGTTTTTTTAGTAGCGTAAATAATAAAAGTAAGAATTAAGCTACTTCCAGAAACTACATAAAAACATTTTTTTTATTTGTTTTATTTATTTATTTAAAAACATAACAGTTCAGTGCATAACATAATTTTTTTTGTAATAAAAAAAAAATTAAAATTTCGGAGATTAATTCAAAATACTGGGGAATGGGAATCTAGTTCAAAATCAATCTTTTTTAACATATAATCAGTAATATTTGTTTGTTTTTTTGGTTTCATTAAATCTAATTTAACAATATCGTTACGGAGGGCCAAAAGATTGGCCATGTGCTTAATGGAAAACAATTCACTCTTGTTGCACCATTTTATTAAATTATTAACGCTTTCAATGGCTATAGTAGTCATCTATACAGAAGAATTTGCTTGGGTCAATTTCTGCTAAAAGAGTAAGATTTGTTTGGGGACTTCATTGTAGTCATTATTCTTTCTGAGCAATTGTGCTAATGGCACATTATCATCGCTGTCGTGTTGGTCAGAGTCCCAATTAAACAACTTGGACCAAGAATTTCTCATCGCTGTTTACGTTATCATATCCCAAGCTTGTTTCAGAATGGAATGGGGTTTCAATACACTATTCAGTTCACCACCTTCAGCAATTATTTGAGCAAGTAACTTACTTCTGTAAACAAGTTTTTTTTAACCTTATGGGATTTTGATCCATTGGTTGCACAGCCGCTGTTACATTTGGTGGAAAGAAATATGCAACTATGTTTCCATCGTTGCTTTGAAGTTTTTCCATTGGGACATGAGCGGAGCAGTTATCAATAAGCAAGAGGGCCTTCGGAGGAAAGTTATTTTTTTTCGGAAACCGGATGACTCCTTTACTTTGGTTTTCAAAGATAAAGTGTTTTTTACGTTTATTTGACATTTTTAATAAGTTACTTTCACTTTTCGATAGAGTCTACCAAAATACGTAGACGATCAAATTTCACACACGAATGAACAAAATGCAACCTCAAGTTCTAATTTCTGATCTAGAGAACTGTCAGCAATCGAATATGCAGCGTCTCTCCATATGCTTATTGGATCAAAATTTTAGAACAAGATACATAAGTAAATGTTAACAAATAGTTTTTTTTTTATTATGCGTTATAAAAATTAAATGTTATTTTTTAAATATTGATGCAAAATATATCGAATGACGAAGTGGCACATCGAATGCTACTTCATTTTCGCGCTTGTTCCTCAATTTCTATGTTTTTGACCTGCTAACGGCTTACTGCATATCGTCTATAGTCTCAGAATCAATCTCACCACCGAAAAGTCTCAATTAGTGACTAGAAACTGCTAACAGAATACTGGCATTAGCGAAAAATGAGATTTTATATTGGCAGCGTTCTTTACACTAAGGCGTGTAAATGTTATAAATCCGTTAGTGGAGTTATTAGGGGTTACTTTTTAAGTTACTAAGTATTTTCAAAAAATATTACATTCGACAAAATAACTTACATATGTGCTCATATACATTCGCATCTTATTCACTAGAACCAGCTAACATAAAAATTAAACAAAAACTACCTATATCTCTAAACTATCATATTTGACATAAGCTACTTTTCCATACAGTTTAGATAAAAACGAAAGGCAAAATAACCACAAGTTTAACACAGTCCATTTTCTTTGCCATAAATTAGTTTTAATTATTTCTTTTTTAAATTAAATAATTTTAGTTTTCCTTCCTGTAGCCAACACAGACCAACAAACAAGCATCATGCAATAATTTCGATCGTTAAATTACGAACAATTGTCGTGTAACAGTAAGATGGTTTGGTGACTTGAATTCGTCCGCTAACACCTTACATTCGAGCATAATTGTAGTCACTACAATTTAGCAATAATGGACCCTTTGGTCCAACGATTTTTGCAGGGTTGCTATAAGCATTTTGAACATAACTTTTACGTTCACATCAACTTAACATAATGACTGTAATAAAAAGCAGCTTTCAGTTTTACTGCAAAAAATTTTACAGCTCATATGATGAAATGTTACGAGCAACCTGGTGGAGCGTAAATTTGGTTATAAAATCATAACTCATAATATATGGATGTATGTACATACATATATGCAATGTACATTTATGTGTTTACGCAAAAAAAAAAAACAAAAATGTATTTACGTGACTTTGTGGGTATGGCAAAAAAAGATTCTACATTCATTGAGGGTTCGCCGAAGAAACTATAGGTCCAAATTCAAATTCACCTTCCAAAAAAATAGGTTTAGTTTTAAGTCATTTTTTTTAGTATTGTAAATAACTGTCTACATGTTATACATACATATAAAACATATGTACTATAAGAAGATTTTTCATATGATGAATATATTTTGTTATGTTGAGCCTCATGCTAAAAAACAAACACCAGGGAACGCTTTTTATTGGTTGTAAATTTTATAAAATCGCCATGTGTAATAAGAAGCGTGAAAAATTGTATCATAGATCATTAGAAATCAAAAAAACGTTACAAAAATGTTTATTTATAGAAGTCATCACTACATAAATCAGTCATTGACGTTTTTTTAAGTTGTGAGACATACGCAGAAAATAATATCAGTAATAAATAACTTTTGGTTATTTAAAATCTTAATTTAAATGACTTTTATAACTATGACAAAAATAAATAAAAGTCAGTGACTGATTTATATAGATGACTTTTATTTTTGATTTACAAAATAAAGACCAAAAAATAATTTTTGTTTTACATTTAAAGTTATCGATTTATTCGTTTGATATATTACACATAGTTGTAGAGCATTTCTTTCTCAGAGATATATTGTACTTATCGTGCCTATGTATAATAATATATAAATTCTTATAATAAACTGTTTAAATAGCGTTAATGTTTATTTTCAGAAAATAACGTACTTTAAAAAATTTAGGTGGCAATAATTTCAAATTGATTAGATCATCGGCTTGTTAAAATTAAGAGGAGATTTTAATGAAACACACGATTCCCGTTTTAATTATCTATATATTGAAAAGGTTTTCATCCTATTTTTACGGGTTTTACACAATTTTATTGAAAAGTTTGCATCCTAGTTTTACAGATTATCTTCTTGATTTTATTTAAAAAACATATCGACTAGTAATAAGAAGGGCTTCTTATTGGAAAAAAATCATAAAGATTTCGCTAAATTTTGTTTTGATTTATAGAGCATTTTAGGTGGTATTTTCGCTCTGTTTACTTAGTTCGTAATTCTTCGCTTAAGGTATAGCGTTATTTTCTTAGACCTTGTTTATATTTGTTTACCTATCTTCATTCATACCTAGGACAGAAATATATGCCGCATGTATTGTACTTACATAAATTCCATCGCTTACCGTGGTCTAGGTTTGCGTTCATTATGCGGCAGCCGTAGCCGAGCAACGAAGGTTAAAATCTTGGTAGGGGTACATGACATTAAAGAAATGTAGTAATGGTGATTCCTTGGCAAACTATGGCAAGCCTCTGATTGTATATCTGCCATACAAGTAAACATTTTTAGAACTCGTTGGTGTAAAATTGCAAGTTCCACACGCCAAATTAATATTAAATTATTATTAAGAGAACAGTTCTGTTATTTTTGTGATCTGTGCCTCTACGTAGAAAGCAGTCATGTTTCCGTTTCTTAAATGGTCTTTTACATCCATATTGATATCAGTGCCGTTGTTTTCCTTCCCATGAAGTTCATTTAGGGCCTCGAACATTAGAAGATGTGTCTTCTATATAGTACATTCTAAAGACAAACCATATTTAACGAAAATAACACTCATCTGTTTTTAAAAGCATTGATTAAACCAATTTTACTGGAAATTGGAAAGTCACACGCTTCTCAAAAACTTGAAACCCCAGAAATCGTAAATGACGGTCAGTGGTGAATTTCTATAACTCGCCTCAGTCCATGTACGCGAAATAAATATTCTATATTATATCATAATGACGCCATAAATTACTATATATCCGTATCGTAATTTATTGCTGGGTGTACTAGATTCTAAAACAATTGTAATAGAAATTTTGACAGTAAATGCCATTTTATGTTTGTTCACAAAACCTGCAAACGATTTTTATTAATTTCTCTTTGGGGCTTGTTTTTTGTGTTTAGTTTCTGATGTTTGAAAATTAAAGGTTTTTTTTGACAAGTTTCATTCATGTTTTAAAATCATATACAATAATATAGATACATCGTCGGCTTAACGTGCAAAGGTTCTAAGTGCCATTTTAGAAATGTTGAATAAAACAAAAAAAAACTGATTAATAATTTAATATAAAAATTTTTTTTTTAATGCAATTTTGTCAACTTTCATATTTCATTTAAGTTAAAAAAAATTAAAATTAAATTAAAAATAGAATGAACGCCCTCAAATCAGCCTGTTTTGGACTTAGCACATTTTATGGAATTATTTTCACTTTATGTATTGGACTTAGGACATTTTACAAAAAGAAGTATTGCAGTAACAGTTTTTTTGCCAACGGCGTATTTTATTATCACAAAAAAATATTGTACAGTCTTACTTCGTTGCTGTCGTTTAAAGGAAAATATAAGTTATTAATGGAAAATCTTTGTTTTGGGTATCCCAAAAAATTAATAAATCTATACAGCCTTCCCCATTGCTGTTTGTAAATTATAAATTAAATAAAAATAAATAGATATCACTCATGTGGCAGGTCGTCATAATATTGGTGGTAGTCTCTTGGCAAAGAAGTTTTTATATATTGTAAATCTGCGTATTTTCTGGCTGTTCATTTTCTTCTTTCTTGATGAAGCTGTGTCATATTAGACCATTCAGTTGGCACAACACTTTTGTTCACTCTTTGTTGCAAATAGCTCCATGGCTCTGGAAACCGCAATTTATAAATTATTTCACATTGCGGTGTGTATTTTATTGCACGAATATCGGTCACTTTTGATTAACCTTTTCCGCGACCAGGACGAATTGTTTTTAAATATGGAACATTTGAAAAAAGGGTGATCCAAATACTCTACCATATAAGGTGTCGGTTTCTTTCGAGTATTGCGACATATTTCAATATACTCTGCTGGTACATTAACAATTCGGTGTTTAATGGCACGCTCGATAACTGAATTGATGCTGTCAGCTTCCATTTGTGGGTATCCCGTTTCGAGTATTTTTTGCTCAATTGTTACGCCATGTTAAATAGATGTATTGAGCAAAGCGTTACTCATAGAAACATTTCTATTCTGGTACGCGCACCCATCACTATAAAGAATAATTTTCGTATCAGCTGCATTCTCGGTACGTTTTGGAACTATTTTATTCTCGATGAAGTGCACCCAAATGCTAGCAAATTCTTCCGCAGATACTCCACCTTCTACTTTATTCCATATGAAACAATAAGCATCATTACTTATCAAATTGTAGAATACCAAATTGTGGACTTGCAACTTCGTGCGGTAATAAAGGCTGCTTAATTGGGGTTTTGGTGCCATTAAGACAGCTTGCAGATCAACATCAAACAGTAAAAGGCTTCTTCGATTTTGTCTTTTTGTTTCTCTTCCCTAGCTTCATGTTTTTTTTGTAGACGTCATCCAAAATATCTCCCATAGAATGTCGCACACAGATTTCACACTGATCTTTTTAGGATTTTTAACAGCAAATGCATCATGAAATACCGAAATAGAGAGTGGGGCTCCCCCACGTGATTTACAAAAATCCTTTACGTAAAAATCAAACAGTTGTTTTTTTGAAGACCATTCTGGCAAAAGATATTTTTTGTTAGTTATTGCACGGCAGTAATGTGATTGCATGGTCGGTAGAGAATCGAAAAATGAATTAAGATTTTGACGTGAAATGCTACAATTTTTTTGTGGTGCGTTCTGTGTAGTGTTTATTGAAATCGTTGTCTGTTTGCCCCAATTTAACACCGTACGTTTGCCAATGCTAAGAGTGTTCAAAAAGAATTTTTGGCAAACTTTAACATTTTTTTGCTGTACCCTTACATGGTATTGTAATGTTCGACCCCTTCTAGTCTGATTTTTATCTTTACGATTTCGCATTATTGCAGGTGTTGTTGCTTGAATCAATGTATTTACGTATGTAAGTTTGTTTCTCTTTCCAGTCCATTTTCCAGAACTGTTTAAAGATTACTTGTCTTTGGCCTTCAGTGACTTCTGCACAGTGGAGGGTAGCAGACCCAGTGGCTTTTTTACACCTACATCGCTCTCCAATAACTCTTGCATTTCTAACTCTCCGATGATTCCACACGCCATTAATTTTTTTCCCCCCAAGTAAAGTTTGCCATTTTCTCTCAGCTTTTTATTTTTTTCTGCGAACCATGCCTGATTAACAACTTTTCCTCTTCTTTTGCGCGTTTGTGATTTCGAAGAAAGGTCTAGCGACTCGTCCGAATCGCTATTAAAGCCATAAGGCACCAATCCCATAAAAATATTCAACAATTTTTTTGAAAGAATCAGAATCATGCGAAAAAATTGTGCTGGGCATATGAGCACGTTGGGATCGAAGGTAAAGAGATCGCCGGGCAGGAAAGGTGCGGAAACTTCTTTCATAGGAGCTCAACCACACAGAGACTTTGGCTAGCTATCCTCCAAATTATTAATTTCTGGGAAACTGTTGGTCTATACCTTGATGATGACAAGCCATAGATGATGCTCAAGGTGTTATGAATTCGCCTACCAAGAACTTTCTAGCGTTCATTAGGCTAGGGATATAAATGACCTTTAAGTTCACGACGTTACTCCATTTCTATTCTACCCTAGTGTTTGTCTATTTATCTAACTGCGATATAAAGATAATAATAGAAATAGGATATGAATATGTGCATTTGCAAATATTTGTTTTGTAAAATAATTAATACAGTGATATTTTCTATCCATTTCACATGTACTTTATTTCATCCGAATAGTCACGAATATCTCTTTAATGCGAAACTCTGTCGTAATCTCTGTTATGACATTACGACACCACTATCCAAATAATAACAGACAGCTAAATGCAAAAACTATACATTCAAACTCATAGCTTTGGCAAAGCAAACGAAAAAAGCACAAAAACAATGCCAGTCGGTGACTGTTGAAAATGAAAAATCGTGGCTGCATTTGACTTGGCATGCACATTTTGACAGCTGGATTTGCTGGCAACAAAAGTCAAAACTGTCAGGAGGATTTACGCATCGAGAAGTTGAGCTGGCAGTCCCATCCTTTACGCGCCACCTCCATTATCAGGCATTACTAGTCAAAGCTTTTCCGCGTTTTTCTAACTATTCAGATTGTGGTATTTTGTGCAATGCGCATGAGAATAGTAAAAATACAATATAATGCAATTTGATATGCAAGTAGTTTAAATAGAAAATCATATTAGAACTAATGTTTATCACATAGTTGAAGAATTCGAAAGTGGCGTTGGCAGCTAAAAAAGGTAGAAGAATTTCACAAGTTGAACTTAAATTATAGTATGGGTTTGTAGTAAATGCAAAAAAAAATTGAATGCAATAAGTTCAATCTTTTGATGACAAAATTTTGTAGATGTTACGGAGAGTAAATATACTCAGCAGAAAATTATGTAAATTTTTTAAGGTGTTGCTTAATTTTTGATGGATTTCATTATAATTAAAAATTAAATTTTTTACTGCAACTGCATTTCTTTTCTATTCTTTTATCTGTTTAGAAACTCTATTGCCAAGTTTCAGTAGCAATTATGGCACTTATCTCTTTAATTTTTTTGGTAGAAATAGCCGCGTGTTAGCCACATTGGTTGAGGTATACTTATAGTGGTTGAAGTGAATTATCTTGCAGTTATTTTTGATTATTGCACAGCTACCTGCAATTCTCAACATAAGTCGTTGGATCACTACTATATGACCAACGCCCTCTAATATTATTTAGACGAAATAAAATGCATGCCATTTGGCACAAAATATCGATATGATATTCATTCAAAGTATCGGTTACCCATAATCATCGAAGTTCAGAACTCGATACCCAAAATATCGATACTAAATAAAAATGAAGTTCTGTCACAAATTTTTATAAAACGTAATCTGTTTATCAGTTAGAAAGCCAATTAGTTCATGCAAAATTTGAATACTCCAGTACTATTTCCAGTCTATCGATTTATTTCACCAATATGGCACTTGGAAGTTGAGCAAAATTGAGAGTGGAGGGCGTATCTTGCCTAAAATTAGAAAGGAATTAGTTTACCTGGCTACCTTGATCAGGACCTCATATTTTCTAATTTTTTTTATTCCTCGAAACCCCGTTCGGGACATATTTTACAAAATTTTCCAGATGATCCAAGAGAATTTCTGCAGATAAAGAAGCTTTTTTAATTTCTTATCCGTTTTTTTTCGCGGGTTTCAAGTACTCGCTTCCATAAAATATTTTTGGCTTAAAAGTATGAAGTGAAAAATATCGATACCGAGTGGCAGCAGTATTGACATGGTATCGAAATTCCTGTTCATTGTCGTGCTTGTTATCTCGTTCTCCAGGGATGTACAGTTGTGTTCACAAAAATAATAGCAAAATATATTGAGAAGTTTGACAATTTTAATTAATTTCTATAAACATATGGATAATGATTTTTAACAAATTTAAAAAAATGTCTTTGAAATTTCCAAATTTTGATATCGAATTTTTAGAAAATTTTCGAGAATACAATTTTGTATGATAACTTTTTGACGATGTTGCGCCTTTTCTTCCATATAACGCATGAACACCATTTACTTTTATATGCAAGAAAATGCCGAACACCGCCAGCAAAATAAATTATCAAAAATCAACAAGAACTTTTAGCCGCTTTAAACTTACATTTTGTTAAAATATACACTAAGTATTTTAACGTATAGTTTTCGAATTCGAACCTAAATCTCGAAAAAAAACGTCAGCAAAATTTGTTTTTTTAATTTTCTTTCTGATACAGAGCTCGATATGTTGACGACGCTTAAGAATAAATTTTATTTTCGAACAAAAAAATTATTAATTGGCTTGATGCAAAAATAAAACTAATAAAATAGTTATTATTCTTGATTAAAAATTAACAGTCCACAAAATAAACATTATCTCAGAACGAAATAACTAAATAAAGTGTTGCCTTTGGTCGTATCGCTGAATTCACACCTTCTAAGGTTCTAAAACTCCAGATCTGAGCAATCAGTGGTATAAGAACAATCAGTTATATTGCAAGTCATATGTGTGATCCGATTTTATTAGTTCTGATAATTAATTCATCACCAAAATAAATCTGTGCACCAAATTTCAGTGAGATATCTTTAAAACTAAGGGACTAGTTTGCGTTCCAACAAACATACTGGCATACGAATAGGCGATCATGGCTTTTGTTATACTTTGTTATGATGTAGACTCCAATAAACTCTCTAAATACCACCCTAAAAAGTTCGCGCCATTATCCTAATCGCTTACATGTCTAATATCTGCACATACTTAACAGAGAAGTGACATTTTCCTTTTCCCACGTACACGGTACCTCACCGCATCTCACTTTCAAATAAGTAGCCCTTCAAAACAATACCACATTACATTGCTGCAATAACTCAAACCACCTTCACACTCTAAAACAACAAGAGCAACGCAGAAGTGAACAACAGCAAACAAATGTTGGCATCCTGAAACCATCAAAAACTGTCATGAGCATTCCAAAAACTGCAAATCTGCCGGGCATCCAATTCTTTCAGGGAACTCCAAAGCTTCCGCTTCAACTCCAACATGAAATCACGACCCTTTTGTATGTCCTCTTATACTGTCCCTTCAGCTATCCAACTTATTCTACTTTCACTTGCTCATATTCACCTTTTTTGACTGTACCGCTTCGGATTGCTGGTGGCCCAACAAATACGCTATTAATTTTATACTCCCCAAGCACACACGTTAGCTTCTTACCTCAATAGGTTATTTTCACTATGAACATAACAAATATTTATTTTAATAAAACTCTTTTCTCAGACATCAAGTTTGTACGTAGGTCTATGCACTAAACAAAGTGAATAAAAATTAAAAAATTTTTAAACGAGCTCTAAAAATGCCGTTATCTTTTAAAACTAAAATTACCTATAGTACACTTCCGATTTAAACAAGAGATAAATAAATTTAAAAAAAATGCTATCCATAAGAGGTTAGATTGATTTTTCGCTCTGGAATTTTATGTAAATAACTGCGAAGAGACCTAGATGAAGTACTATGTATTTTCGTGTTGTTGGCTAATTTCGTTTACAGTAGTGCACTCTGTTAACCCAGTTATCCTAGACCCTTTTAATCTGTTTATGCCTCCATCTCAGGACTGGCTCTCATAACATCGGATCTTCACGGTACCGTAAGAAAAGTATAACGGCAAGCTCCGAGGTGACCAACTGATATCACTGAGATGGCTGATAACGCGACTATAGAATTTTGTGCAATATTTCCATTAAAACTTCTTTTCAATAAGTGCGCTGTTTGGTCTACACAACATTGACTTTGGAAATAATTAAGTTTGCATTATTCACCAACGTTGTTCAAGCGCAAATCGATTCTCTCCGTTTAGCACTAACTCTCTATCAAGATTTCCAGCTAGCAAGAGCACAGCATAAGATTAAGAAAAACAGACACTATATGGACCATCCAAACGAATGAGTGCACTCAACAACGACCATATCCTTACGCGGCTTTTGCTAAAATAATGTTCCCACAGTGTCATGAGTTAATTAAAAAAAATAATTATCTAAATAATTTGGAGGTTTCACTTAGCACCTTATATCCAAATCCAATAATTTTCACTAAAAGAATATTTCTTCTTAATTGACGCTATAACCGCCTAGGCAATATTGGCCGATTTCAACATAGCGCATCAGTTGCTCCCCTGCTTTGCTAACTGGCGCCAGCTAGAGACACCAAGTGAAGCCAAGTCCTTCTCCAACTGATTTTTCCAACGTAGAGGAAGCCTTCCTCCTCCTCTGCCACCAGCACCGGGTATCGCATTAAATACTTGTATAATAAATAAATATTTCGTTTTAAAACAATCCCTATCGCGATGCGATTTCCAAGCTAATTTAGAAGGCTCTAAAGGAAACTTCTTATTATTGAAAACTTTGTATCAACTGCAAATTGTGGACACATTTTTAAGCTAATTATTTTTTATATGAACTCTAACCCAATCAAATTTTTTATGATTTTGGCAGTTTTTCCAAACGCGACGGAAATTGGAATCAAAAGTGCAAATACACTAAAGAATCTTCCGATTTGATAAAAAATTACTGCGAAAGGAGTAGAGTGCAAAGAAAATGAAGCATGCAGTTGTCGTTCTTGCGCGACACAATCCCAAGAGATACGTACAATATGTTGCATAAAGTGAATCAAAGGTTCATGATTTTCTTTTCGGTATTACTGTTAGCTGCATGCAGTTGCATGTTTCGGGTATGTTAACTTTGAATTTCACTTCAACCAGAAGGAGCACCACGACAAAATGAAGTATGTTTGAAGAGTCAAAATGAATAAGTTATTAAGTATTCTAAGCTTGTAATATTTAGTGTCCTTTAAATTGTAAGTAAACTTTCAGGTTAATTTAAACCTTCATTTTAATTCCATGCACTACTCAGAAAAGACATGCAGTGTTAAAAGTTAGTGCAGAAGTAGGCACATCATTATAATTTGTATTAACATTGACTAACAGCCGTTTTCTTCAAACCAAACGTCTACACGTTTACATACTTGAGCAACCTTGAGCCGGGATAGGAAGATCGTCTTGATATGACATTGTCTAGTACATTTGAGATGGCATCGTTAAATAATTAGATAGACCAAGTGCAAAAAATTCCACCACCAGTTAGGATTGGTTAAGTTAATGTGAAAGCCTCTGCAAGGATAGATACGTATGTAGAGAGTAGACTTACCTGGTACCACTACTTGGTTTTTTAAAACATCGCAAGCAACTGACCACCAGCCTCGAAGAAGCAGATCAGCGGAGGAAAATATTAGAAGGCAACTCTACTTCGTCATCCTGCAATTACCTCCTACAATGAAGGGCAGTAGTAATCTTAATCTTAATCATAAGTATTCCCAACGGAACTCTCCTACATACAAGGTTCGTCAATTGTTGGTTTGTTAGCGCACGAATGGGCCACATGGGCAGTTCTGCATTTCATGGTAATTACATAGCATTCGCTGAGCCAAGAAATAACCCACCTCTACTCTCACCCTGCCCGGAATCATGAGCTCAAGAGATCTTACTATTAAAAACTCTGAAGCTTGGATTTTCACCTGTCTCTTAGAATAAATATGGACCTGGTGAGTAGTACAATGGGCTGCCTCTTTGATGGCGGCTACCTCTGCCTGAAACAGACTACAGTAGACTAAAAACCAAATTTTTGGCGTACAGAGAGCGCTTCACAAAAAACACCTCCACTAACCCTTCCGTCCTGCTCCGACCCATCCATAAGGGCGTTAATCGCTGCCCTGTTCTACGCTCAACACCTCTCTCAGGAGAGCCTCTTTGTAGCATGTGAGTATAAAGGATATGATCGGTGTCATCTGTTTTTAAGGAGCAAAGTCAATTTTGGCTAGAATTTTAGAGAACTTATAGGCTGAGCTGAGTTTATAACACTTCGATATCAAGGAAGACACCATCTGTAAAGTTCTTAGGTTCATTCGAGTCTACTGTAACTTTAACTACTTTCCAGCATGCAGGTCAATCAACCTCTCAAAGGGTTTCTAATGAAAAACGTTAGTCTGATTAGACTGGCGTCTTTAATGATACTTCTATAGCTTCTACTCGTCTTTGGGATAAACGTCTCCTTCACTGCCTTCCGTAGTCTAGGTATATAACTTACACAACTCACATAGATAAACGCAAATCAACGGCAATATATATTCGCAGTCATTTTAAGATCCGCCGGAATAATACCGAGGTGAGTAACCTATGGAAAGCGATACTCTTCGACCAGAGAACAAGGAGTTACAATTCAACAGAGATTCGGTTTAAAGAGAAATCAGTTTCCCTTATCCTGAAAACAGCACTTAAAACAGCGCTGCATAAAAGCTAGGATACTGCAGTAAGGCAATAACTCTTCGAATCTAGGACCTTGATCAGACGCCATTTTAATAAAGCGTGGAAGAGAAAATAAAGCTCAAACTTAGAAATGTACTAGTCGGGGTTCGGGTAATCTATAAATTCGAGATAATAAAAGCAAAACGTTACTCATGGATAAGCTTCTGCGAAAACCAGGAAGGCTGACCAAGCCACCAGCTTGTAGCAATGGTAAATCAACTTTCACCAACGATTAGTTGAATTAAAAATTTTATGTAGAGTTTGTTTGTACACAACTTCATTGCAGGCGATTCATGTAAGCTTCCTTTAAGAGTAAATTCGGTTTAGCTTGCTTATCAATATTTGAAAAAATATCCAGAGAATGATGCTCTCCAAAGTTCCTATGCATTATCTAAATCATTGTATTTAATTTTCACGATCTAATTTTTTGTGTATTCAAATCTGAAGTATAGCTGCTTTTTGTCGCTAGTCTGCTGACTAATTCGTGTGGTCATTCCCCATTTCTCATGGATTTATTTTAATTCGTAAAGCTCCTACGAATTATTCAGCCTACTGCCCGGAATTCGTCACCAATCTTAAGGGGTTACGCCACCTTGGAAGCCCGAAATCGATGACAAAATTATTATTTTTTTTTTGCAAAGAAACCATACACCGTCAGGGAAATCTTTTGACGAGCATACATTGAAGTTGCTTAGAAAATTAGTTCAGAACCTTATGTCGATAATTATAGTTGGGATGGTATTGCGAATATTGCCTCTCTCGCAGGGCGAGTATAGCTCGTACAGCGTGTAGCTGCCAAAATCTCCATCCGACTGCAAGTTAAATTTCAACTATCTGATTACTGCAAAGAATTTTAATACAGGTAGCTGCTATCCTAAAGCTGAAAGTTAAAGTCATCCACCCAAAGAACTTTTCACATACGCGCTTTTAATTTAAAACTTCCTAGTTTTATGCATTTTTTATATGAAAAATTAGTAGTTAGTAAATTAAAATTAAATTTGTGTATTTTGATGAAAGCAATCACTTTACCTATTTAAGTACGCCATCTGTTCTTGAATTTATATCTATGACGATAAGGAACTATTCTTAAAAAAACTTAAAAACCAAAAGTAGTAAATATGTATTCCAATATTCTCCAGCAGAAGCACACTTAGTTTGGATATATATTTTGGCATTTTCATTTGCTTTTTTATGCAACTTTCGACTTTGCTGTCAATACATAAAAAACTAATTATCAAATAAAAAAAATAATTCACTTTTTTCTGACAAGCTTTGGTAGATGATATTTTTAAAATACTTAAAAAAATATAATCATAGTATACTCATAGCATAATTGTAGTATACTACTATAGTGCACCACTTAAAAATTTTCCAGTCAAACTTTGATAGATGATGTTTTGAAAATTAATACTCAACAAAATATAATAATAGCATAGCTTTCGTTCAAATATTTCCAAGAAATAAAATAGCTCTTTTTGAAAGTGTAGTACAATTAAAGTTAAACGAAGATGCTACTGACAAGCTGTCAATAAATGCAATCGTTTGCTTGCTTCGTCTGCTGCCAATTGAAATGCATAGATGGCATGCAGGCGGAAGTGCGCTTCCTGCACTCAAATCTTAAACATGTGAATGTGTGTGTGTGTGTGTGTGTGTGTGTGTCTGTGCTTACATAAATTCTTTTTCTTTTCAAATGCTCGCTCTCCCTTATGAATTCCATACCCAATATGTTTTTGTTAAAATAGTAGTTGAAAATACTTTAGTAGAAAACATATGTGACTTTGCATCACACATGATCGTATGTGGAATATTAAGTAAAAAGTGTTACATACACACTTTTCTTATTTTCTTACACTTACGTGCGCATACATATAGCAATGAGTTACGGATTTGTGTGTGCAAATGTATAGATTGCATGTAAATGTTGAAACCCCTACCGTCAAGGAAGAAAGTCTGCATACATCCTTCGATTTTGCGATTTTGGGTATTGTTTGTCTGTTATGAAAATTAATAGAGTATTTAGGCCAGTATTCAAGACATTTATGAAGAATTTTATTTTGCAAACAAAAACCAATTCATTGCAATAACAAAACTAGATAAGGGGGGATTTTTTAAAAGCTATCTGAAACTTTAAATAAAAAAAAAGACGTGTAATTCAAAAAAATGCATGAAACCTTTATTTGAATCGATAGTTTGGTCGATATAATTCAATGTTTGAATATTATTTCATGCAAGTGTTGGCCGCGTCTGCGCCTTAAATGCTCCATCCGCTTAAATCAATTTTCGCATTCTCTTTCAACATTTCGGCCAGTATCTCATGAATAAATGTTTCAATGTGAGAGGCTTGCCAATCGAAGCAGGCTTCTCGCTATAGACACGAGTGCCACAAAAATTGACTGTTCATAAACGTGAAATAAACTGTTCACCGACCTCGGCTCTCAATAGGCCAATTGTTGCGCGTGCTGAGTGGCATGTGGCACCGTCTTGTAGAAGTCACATGTCATGCAAGTCGAGCTCGTCCATTTTGGGTGAAACAAAGTTTATTATCATTGCACGGTAGCATTCACCATTCACAGTAACGTTGTGGTTCGCTTCATCTTCGAAGGCATACGGCTCGATGAAGCCACCAGCCCATAATCTACAGCAAACAATGACTTTTTCCAGATGTATTGGTAGCTCTTGCAATGCTCCAAAAATTGCAGTTTTGCTTGTTCACGTATTCATTCAACTAGAAATGAGCTTCGTCGCCGAACACAATTTTTCGATAACAAAAAGTGGATCTTCGGTCAACTCTTCAAGAGCCCATTCACCTGAAATCTGGCATTATGGAAGGTCGTTCAGCTTGATTTCTTGCATCAGCTATATTTTGAAAGGCTTCACATCTAAATTCTTTCGCAAAATTTTCCACGTAAGGGAGTAACAGAGACCGATAGAGCTGCGATATTTTCCTCAGTTCGCGCACTACGTTTATTGCCCAACAATGTAAATGGTGCGAAATTTAGTCACAATAGCTCATATAGCCGCCTCAGTTGGTCAATTAAACTGGCCATAAAATGGAAGAAGCGCGTGATGTACTTTCTCTACAGAGCACGCATTTTGATAATAAAGTTCAATAAGTTGCAAGCGCTGTTCGTTTGTAATACGATTCACGGATAAATTATAGACCAATCTGAAGATGTTTGACAGTGACACAAGACATGAAACGTGCGTGTGCTATCAAAACCAATGTTGCCAAAAAGAAAATAACTAAAAAATCATTCTTTATAAAAAAAAACGAAAAGCATCGCCGGAAAAAAGTCTACCAGAAAAATTGAAACATTTCCATGCAAAAGGATATTTTTTTTTTAATCTTAGTTCTTAGTTGGACACTTTGAACATTAATCGCTGCTTGCAGACGTCGCGGCATTGAAGTCACCAAATTTTCAGTTACATCATCAGAAATTTCGGCCCAAGCTCGGATAAGCACAGTTTTTAGGAATACATGGCTGCTGATGCCGCATTTGCTTATTTTCTTTTCTACAACGTTCCAAATATGTTCAATAGGATTTACATTTGGTGAATGTTATGGGGAATTTCGCTTTCAGGGGGCTTA
The DNA here is from genome assembly GCA_951828415.1 of Anomoia purmunda. Classification (NCBI taxonomy): domain Eukaryota; kingdom Metazoa; phylum Arthropoda; class Insecta; order Diptera; family Tephritidae; genus Anomoia; species Anomoia purmunda. The sequence continues at coordinate 22,985,463 of OX639996.1, read as the reverse complement.
ATATATAGAACTATCACAAACTATCCACAGTTGTCTTCTAGTTATGTTCGAACATGTTTTAAGGAACTTAGTGGTACGTAGTAGTAGTAGTTCCATAAAAATCAAAAGTCCAACTCCAAATGAACCCATGACACCCAAAATGATAACGCTGCCATCTTCCTGTTTGACCGTAAGCATAATAGTCTTCAGATCGAGAGCAATATTTGATTTTCCGCAAACTCTAGATCGGTCATCACTTCCAAAAATATTTTACCTTTCCCAAGATGTGCTTAGGCAAAACCAAGACTGATAAATTCTTCTCAGAAATTAGAATCGCGTGCTACTTTACTTTTAAATCCATAATGTAACGCATTGTGTACAGTTATTGCATATACATTAATATTCGAACATTTTTCAATGCGCTCCGGCAACTTTGAAGAACCTCTTTTCAGGTCCTTGTCAACTTCTTTTATAATGGAGCTTACGTCTTGCCGAGAAAGCTTTCTGGTTCGACCGTACTGTGACTTATTTTTGGTTGTGTCTGTATTATTGTAGTTTTTAATAATAGTTTGTACTGTAGAATGGCTAAATTTTACAGTTTTCGTAATTTCCCCATATGATTTCTTTTCATTTTGGAGAGTATAATATTTCGAACTTAAATTGTGTATTTCTTTACGATTTCTCATTTGAAATAAAAGAAATTAAATACGAGGGAGCAGATTGTGCTCTCTAATAAAGAAATTAATCGGAATAAAGAAATCATCAAAATACACGGGAAATTCCCTTTTTTTATTTTCATTTTTCAATTTAATTTTCGAAGCTGCCAGGCTGTATGTGGATTTCTTCTCATTTATTATTATGTTTTCCCATAGTGGTTGTCGTAAAAAAACAAATGTTCCTACTTATATTCTTATTTCATAATACCATAAATATTAACATAAGGACTTTACTAATTTTCGTTACAGAATTGCTGAAATCGCAAAATCGGAGAGTGTATGTAGACTTTTTCCCTTGACTGTATATTTTCTTCTACGTAGTAGTATCATAAAAAAGCGACCGCTCTCTATACCAAAGAACACAAGGCGCATGAGTATTTAATTCGTTGTCATCCGAGTACCCAGAAGAGCAGTGCGTATGAGTAATAATTATGGTATTGGTCAGTGGAGTTCTTAGACAAACGGAGATGTTGGCGTTTCATTTAATTTTCTTTTGAACTAAATTGAAAGCTTTGTAAACATTTCATTTATTGCGCTATTATTTTTAGCATGCATTGTGTAAAACGAAGTATGTGCATAGATATATAACTAAGTAAATATGTATTTATTCAAAGCACGGTTATATATATTCATTAGATTTCTGCATATTTATTTTATTTATTTTTTATATCCATATTTATTTTTTATATGCATTATCACAAAATTGTGTTAAACTTCAAAGAATTCGGTCGTGATTACACTTGCTTGCGTTTGTATGTATATAGGAATGTACATTTGGGTGTTCCTTATTTTTCAGTGGTATATAAAAGGATGCATACACACTAACTATTTTAATTACGTCAGAGTACATAATATCAAACCCAGTTTCAGCTTATTTCATAAACAAACGCACTTGCCGACTTTCACCAAGTTCATCAGGTTCATAGAATTCGTATGATATAATGAGCGGCATCCCGAATTTTTTTTGGAATCCACGAAGAAGCTATTGCCGTGTCACTTGGTTATTCTGAGTCAGCGAAGCCATTTCCATAAAGTTCCCGAAAATCGTATCGCATTGTCTACGCATTCTGTAAGTACATACATATCGTAATTAGCAAAACTTGATTTTGGGTTTTTTCTTGTTTTGCTTTTGTTCGGATTACATCATATTATGAACTTTTTTAAAATTTTTTTTGCTCGTTTGCTGAAGTTCCAGCCAAAATATTTACACGTACAAAATAAATTTTCCATGATTTGTTTATATAAGGGCGGAAGTACCTGAAGACATTTCAAAAATTCGATTTTTTTTATTGTTCTAATTGATAGGTATATCGCCTTAGAATATCATTCCAAAACTTCAACAGCTAATTCCCTAAATTATGGACAAGCTGTTTCTCGGAAGCGGCTAGCACCGAGCTCGTCGAGCTCTTGACCGCAAACTTTGAACGGTTTAACCTCGAAAACATGTTTTTCCAAATTTTGTAAGTGGTAATAAAGGAATTGTGAACCGATTTTCATCATCTATCAGTCTAAAGATTTCAAAAACATATCACCCGTTTTGACTGCAAATGCAACGAAATGTTTTTCAAATTCGTAATTTTTTTTCACTTTTATAAAAAATGCATTTTTTCACCCTCATCCATGACTCTAAATAAATATTTTACTTATTTGAAAGGAACTGTCTTCATTCCCCTACAAATAAACTGCAAAAAGAACATTTGCACTTCCCCCCTTAAGTATGAATAAAACTGAATGGATGTTCACAGACTTTTTCTAACCACTCGCTAGTTTGATTAAAGTTATAGGCAAAAGTTATATGGAAAATTTAAAAAGTTTAAAAATAAAAAAAGCGTTTTTTATTGGCAGACAAATTTCAATGGGAACTTCGATAAACAAATGAAGACATTATTCGATTCTATATTTGAGTCGCTAATACTACCGAAAAAAAGCGGGGAAAAAATAAAATGGTGCGAGTTTTATATATTTGCTTGGCAAATAATAGTTAATTTTTTACTCTCATTTTTTGCTATTTCTAAGTAATTTTTTTACCTATAAACATAATCGATAATTTGAATTCGAAACCCATTGAGTAAATGCAAATATAATATAATATTAGGAGATATATCGGATTATTTATATAGATTAGTAAAAGTCGAGCGTGAGCTTCCTGCAACCCCAGCCGAAAGTCGACAGTACATCTACTGCTAAGGTTGAAATTATCTCCGGAATCAGTACATAATTCCTTATTTGTTACACTAAAAACTACTTTAATTTTTCAAGCAAACTATAAAATAAATAACTTTTATTTAGCAAAAAACACGCGTGCACCGAAGTGCACGAGCCTGAAGTAAAGCTTCTTTACGGTAGTAGAAACTAACAAAAAGAGCACTAGTAATAATAGTGGTAGAAATTATTAGTATAATTAGGAAAAATAGTGATAGTAATTTGTAGTAGTATTAGTAAAAATAGTGGTAGAAGTTCGTACAAATAGTGGTAGACATTAGTAAAAATAATGGAATAATACGATTCTGACGCAACTTTCGATACGCGATGTAAAAAATCTCTGCCGGTAAAAAAGTTTTACTTCAAAAATCAATATTTTAATTTTCACAGCAAAAGTAAGACTTAAAAAATAATTATCATTATAAAAAAAAAATTTTGTGACGCTAAAATTAATTCATTTTACTTTCCGTGTGATTTTTTAGTTGAAATTAAAAAAAAAAATTTTTCTGCTGTCACTTAAAAATCCTTGTTTCTTAGCAAACTTTGTTCACTGTATCGTATACGAATTTAAATTACATTATTGTATGTATATAGCGCACGCTCGAAAACGTGAACTAATTAAAACCAAAGCAGTTCACATTTGCGAAATGTTCATGTTTTCGAATTTATTGTTGTTTGGTATTATACATATTAATTTGTACTGAAAGGATATGAATAGAAAATTTAAGTTTGAAAAAAATGTTATTTAAAAAAAAATCAGTCATCTTTTCTTGTACTTTCTGTTTTTCTAATAATTGAAATACAGCTTTCTCCCTAAGACGTCTCAGTACATTCACATCGTTTTGATCGACGCCATTATGACTAACCCACTGTAGCGCTTTATTGAAAATTTCAACTGCTTCAATTGGTTTGATTTTCTCCGGTGTCTCTGAGACGCAGTCTTCGTCTGATTCGTCCTCTGGTGCAACATCGTCGTCGGCATTATCTACCTCAATATCTTCGTTCCATTCACGAACGATTGGTAACATACATTCACTCTAAAATTTTTAATAAAAAACAAATTTGCAATAACTTACATATTTCTGCAGACAAAAACAAATCACAGGATTTAAACTGAGAAGGTCGACTGAGGTGCCTTTCCCATAGCCAAGATTTTGAGTTTATGAGTTCCAGTGGCGTTTGAGCAACACAAAAACGTGAAACTGTAGACATACGTTTTTTCTAGCAGAAGTTTCGGGAATAAACCAAACTCATCTGCATTATATAGCTGATCCTTGCACAAGTCCAATTCGTTAATTTAGCTTTAAGTTTCCTAAAAAAGGATCAACTAGCTGAGGCTGTGAAGACAATTTTTCGCCCAATATTTGAAGAAGTCGAATGCCGTATCTTTTTGTTTTTGAAATTTTGAAGCCATCCATCGCTAGCGTAAAAATCAGCTTCGTTTTCCTTTAATTTTGAATGCAGGTATTTGGTTATTTCTTTCAGCATTAAATCACTTGCTGACCAGTTCTTATTTCGCATACGGATAAACCAACGATAAATAGCTTTCTCCATTTTGGGCAGCTCTGAAGTATGCAGTGTTTTTATTTTTCCAGGCCCAAAAAATGTGTTGTTTACGCATTTTAAAATCACTTGCCTTTTTGCTTTAGAACGTCACACTCGACCTTTTTTGTAAATGACCAAGGATTTCTGCTTTTTCTTTTAACGTCAAGCACACAGGTTTCTTAGAACTCATTTTGACGCAATAAATGAAACGCTTAATGCATATCCAAGCTTGCGACTGAAATTTGGGCAACAAACATGCAACCACCAAAAGAAAACCGAGAGCGCGCTGTATTTTAAAATGATATTGTAACTAAATAATTAAATATATATTATAAAAAGAGCGATGCTTTAATCTAAATCTTGTAAATAAAGTTAAGGAATACCCTATTCTATATTTACCTAAGCATATTTACGATATATAATATATGTATATGCGCTTGCGGTTGAGACTGACGTTTCAATGCCAGATGCTTCCGCAATCATCAACGCCAAAAACTCCAAAGTAAACTTGCTTTACTTGCAATCATGCGTATTTACACAAACATAAATAGCTTTAAATATGCACGTTTCAGAAAATGCATGTAAGTATAATAATATGTATATGTATCTTATATGTATGAAAATTTATATGCGCATCCTTGTAAGTTGCACATCCTTTCTGCAGCTGCCACCCCGCCATGCATGCATTTTGCCACTCAGCTACTTCTCTTCAAAAATTTATCAGCAGCAACACGTACTAAATATTTCTACCACTTTACTTTGGTACTTCACCTCTTCTACCTACGTACGTACGTTCCAATTTCTCTTCTTCTTCCTCTTCTTCTTCTTCTTCCTCTTCTTCTTATTCTTATTCTTCTTCGTATTCGCGGCGTGACTGCTGGCAATAGTGCCAACACTTATCATCTGCTTCTTCTGCTCAATGTTGCACCGCTCCGAAGAGCTACACTCTGTTCGCTTTAATGTCGCTTCAGGTAATTTCATTTAGCAAAATTCGTTGCAACAACAAAATTGGTAACATCAGCGATGGTATATGGTATATGTAGGTAAACAACAACCAGTAAAGACTACTACAATAATGACTCTGACAACGGAAGCCATACCTGTTGGCAAAATATTATCTTGTTACAAAATTTCCCGAAACATATAAATTGTGTTTACTTGTAAAATTTCGTGTACTCACGTACACACATACATATGTACGTATGACGTGTAGAATAGCGATTGCATTCAGGTTGCTTTCACTACTTTTATATCTTTATTCTCTTCAGGGTTCATTACCATTCATCAAGAAATTATTACTTGTACAAATACACATTTGCATTGTTTAAATCTAATTTGGATGTGCAAAAGTGCATACAGATATCTTGTCCCACTTAAATGCAGTTTCGTCTTATTATCCGTGTCTGAAATATGAAGAATGTATTTAAGATTAATGATACGAAAGCGATTATAAACGCTTTTTAAGATCAATTCGAAGACAAAAGTAGAGCAAGTGCCGCGCTGAGGTAAAATAAAAGCAATTTAAGTGGGGTGTAATAGTAAAAAGAAATCCATTAAATCGAAGGTTTTATTTAGTATAGTTAGGCTAATCCGATCTAGATCACATATGAGAGGTTTGTTCGGCAACTTATTGCCATTTTAGAGGTAATTTCATAATACCACTGCAATAAAAACCCCGAGTGCCTATTGGCAAAAAACTGTGGCAGTTAATTTTCACAAGCTTTTCCTGACGCGAATTTTTCACCATAAGTTGGATGCATAAGAACCACCCAAATAAGCTGCGAGATCTTCTGGCAAGTCACCATCGATGTGTGTGTGGCCTGGTGTTGTCCTGATGTAACACAATTCCTTTCCTATTGGCCGGCATCCAGCCTTCTTTAAATGGTTCAAACTGTTTTTTTTTCACTGTTTAGCTTCTGGGCAATCGAAACAGTGCTTACATGACGGTTAGCAGAATTTTCAAGTTATTTTTTCGTCAGTTTCAAATCTAAACGATTTAAGATTAAATGAGCCTAGTTGTTTTCTCGACACGTCGGTGTCTAAGGCTTCATACCTAATCAGTGCAAAGGTAGGACAGCTGCAGGAAAAGTGCTCACAGTTGGATATATCAAGTCATTCCGACGCTGATGATGACCGAAGTTGGGAAATCTATAACTAGTGTCCAACAGAAAAAATTATCGCGTTAGAGCTCTTTCTAGCCAAATGTTCAGATGTCTCACTACCATGAACTCACCTGTGACCGAAATTCAGCACAACATAAGCTCGTTAGGTTTACCAACATAATTTAATCAAGGCATGCCCAACAGAATTTGTTGTAAAGTTGTGTCGTTGTTGAGACTCAGTAGTAGGATTAATCCAAGACTCCGTCTCAGGAAACTCAGCATTCTAGAATTCCCTCAGCGAACGGGATGGTGACTTACTATCTTGGATCTAGGTCACGGCCCCCTGCAAGTATCGCCTCATCCCACTCAGCGTAATACCAACATTTATTTAGTTTATGCCTGCAGCCTCACCACGCATCAAAACTCAAAATGATGGTAAGTATAAAAGACCATTCAGTACATAATGCGAGTCCTTTGAAGCTAAGCAAGCAGATGTTTTACAATATTGATTGAGAATCCCGCTTCAATATACCACTAAGTCTTATAACAAGTCATAATTGTGAGCTCTTTAAGTGGGAGGAGAACGAAGCGGTCGAACCTTATCTTCTAATGCAGAGCACGTCACTAGTTGTGTTAACGGAAAGCTTACTCCTATCACAAACCAGATGGTGGGACCCATCTTCATTAAAATTATAGCGGCGTTTCCTATCAAACGCACGTCTTTACAATTCCAATATATATTGTCATAAATACGGCATAACAATAAAAACTCGCCAATATATGTTATAGTGGTCCGATCTTGTCGGTTCCGGTTATATAAATATGTCGGCTTAAGAAATTTCAGTCCAATATCTCTAAAGCAGACGGAAATCTGAGCCGACAGGCCTATAGCTGATTCTGCTGATGGAATTAGGAACGCTGGCCGAAAATGATGTCTCCTATCGACCGATATCCCTTCCTTAACTAGAGCTAAAAATATTTGAGGCCCTGCTGCTCCTACGCTAGCTTAGCGTAGTATAGTAGTGTAATGTTGGATCTGTCTCTCTGTTGGCTTTTGTCACTGTCACCAAACGCTACTAGGCAAAGAATGCAAGGAAATGGCATTGGGAACATACATGGCGATTGAATTGCCGGTTCTAAATTATGCTATTTAAATTGGTCGAGGGGAGCCAGTGGGACTCGGTGAACGAGACTTCAGACCTTTCAGAATGCTGCACTATCATGGGATACCTTCTGATGCCCTCTGAAGTATATCTAAATACAGATGCCTTGCTTGCTCGTAGGTAGGGAACATACCATCCCCGTCTGCGCGCTACCAAGCTGTCTTCCAGACGCAACAGAAGGCATTTCTTCGCACTCATGGACGAGATCAGAATGCATATGGCAGAACCACTGGATACAGCATTCACCAAGATGTAGTCATATAACTATCCATAGCAGACGAGGAGCTCCGCTTTAATCTGGCCCTATTACGCTCTGGATACCTTAGTAGACCTAATTCTTACTAATCCCGAATCAACCCGGAAATCCTAAACACATGTCATCAAACACATTCATCTAGTATCGCTCTCTCTCTAGTCCATTCCCGTCGAAACACCTCTCTTCCTGAGACTCCCATTAGATGAGTTGGATGACAACGGCCATGGGTAAACTTAACTAAAAATGGTATAGCTAGGATGTACAAATACAATAATTACAAAATACAGGCAGACAGGCAGACAAGCCAGACTCAGCTCGTCATCAAGAATACATAGTAGATTCAAGAGTGAGAGACAATTACATAACAATTAAAAGGTGATCGTAAGTTGGCTGCCGCGGAAGCCGAGTATGTAGCGTGTGCGCTTCATTCGGTAAATCACCGGATCAAATCCTGTCCGGAGGAAATAACATCAAAAATTGTAGAAAAGGGATTTTTCTAATACCGGTCACCTCGGCAGGCAATGGCAAACCTCCAACCTATTTCTGATATGAAAAAACCTTTTACAAAAATCATTCGCCGTTCGGAGTCGGCGTAAACTGAAGGTCCCTCAATTTGTGTTGTAACATCAACATCATAACATAGCCAGAGTAAAGTAATGCTGTCATTTCGATATTTGATATGGATATAACAAAAGAGGCGCTGATGTTAGCATTTTCATATACAATATGTTGATGTAAAAAAGCAAACCCAATATTTTTTGAAAACGTTAAAATCCGTCATATCCCCTTAAAAGGCGTCGTAGACAAGCTTTCCTATTACTTAGATAGAATCGACATAGCTAATCGTTTATTTTGCGAAACTCAATGACAGCAATTAAATAACATAAGTAGTATGCTTGTAACTAAGAGCAAATGAGTAAAATCTAGGAATTCTTTTTCCACCAGCGCTAGTGATGATATAAAACCAAAAAAAAAAAATATCTTAAGCTATGCTTGACTCTTACACACAATTATTTTATTTATTTATGTTAAAAAATCAGTATGAAGTTCGTTTCTTCTAGCAATATTTGTTTTTAGAGCTACATGTACTTGTATACGACATACAAAATTTTGAAGCAGAATTCTTTATACACATACATACTTATTGCGATCTCATACAAGTATACTCCGGACACTTACACACACATGCCGAATTATTCGTATTTTTGTGCAACTTATGTAAATATTCTTTTTTTGTTTGCCTCTTCTTCCATTTACTAGGCAAATGCTGGTTAAACGCCTCTAGCTTTATTTTCATGCCAAAGCGGGCAAAATGATTGAAGCAATTGGGCCGTGGCTGGCGGCGTCATGACAAACATATCCGCAGTGCCATTGGTGGGCGCCAATTTTGACATTTGTAGATAAATTTAAGATTTATTTAAATAAGTTCTTGCCAACTGTAATTTACAAGGCGGAAACCGGATGGGCTGCCCACACAATTAAACAAAATTAAAGAAGAAAACGGAAAATGCATAGTTGCAACGATGTTGGTAGACTGCTGTCATTTATACCCAGCAGAGGAACTGTAAGTATTTAATTTAGTCTGGCAAAAGATGTAAATCACCGGCGGTTAGATAAATAATTCTGAGATGATTAAGCAATTAAACCATGAACTAATTACTACAGATCATTACATAATCTTCTAAATAAGTTTATATTATACGAGTATGTCTTCAAAATAGGGTACATTTTTGGTTCTGGTAAACCAGAAACTATACCCTTTAGTTTCTCGAAACTGCTCAAAAAGCACTATATGGACCAAATATAAGTAGCAGATGGCGCAACAAACAGCGTTATCATGAGAAAAAATTTTAAATTAAATGTTTTTAAGAAAAAACTGAATATTTTTTTGTTAAAGTAATTTTTGACTTTAAAAAACTTACATTTTTTATTACAAGATATGTTTTATTTGTGTCATAAAAAAATTATTTAATGAAAGTACAAAAATTTAAATACGTGAGGATATCTAAGTACGCTAACCAAAAGTAAAACTTTTGAGCCGATTCTACAAAAAGATAGATAGTTAAATATGGAAGTGGTAGTTGTCGTTAGTACTAAGTAGTAGTAGTAGTAACGAGTAGTTGCAGTTGTAATTAGTAGAAGCATTATAGCAAACAGTAGTAGTAATTAGTTGTAGCATTATCAAACAAATATTGGAAATTAAAAAAATGAGTAAAAAATAGTGGTAGAAAGTAGTGAAAATAGTGGTAGAAATTAGTAAAAATAGTGGTAAAAATTATTAGTAGCATTAATAAAAGTAGTGGTAGAAATAAGTTAAAATAGTGGTAGAAATTAATAAAAAAATACTGGTAGTAAGTAGTAAAAACAATGAAAGAAATTAGTAAAAATGGTGGTGGAGTAGTAGCATTAGTAAAAGTAGTGGTAGAAATTAGCAAAAATAGAGTTAGTAAATAGAAGTAGCATTACTACAAATAGTGGTAAAAATTAATAGTAACATTAGTATAAATAGTAGTATAAATTAGTAAAAATGGTGGTAAAAGTAGTAGTAGTAATAGAAGTAGTGGTAGTAAATAGTAGTAGTGGTAGTAGTAGTTAGTAGTAGTAGTAGGAGTTGTAGTAGAAGTAGTTAGTAGTGAGCGTCATGTGGCGATTCGTTACGCAATATCAACACGACTTTCGTTATGCGATGTAAAAACTCTCTCATTCCCCTCTAGAAGTTTTACATCAAAAATGCAAAGAAAATTATAGAAATGGAAATAAAATGGAAAACTAAATTGCTGGCCTATTTCGAAGCTGCAAATTTGCATCATCAATGCTACTGTCACCGCTCTCAGTGATCTTTCAAGCCAGATCGATGTCCACTCTCCTCAATACAAATTTGATTCATGGAAACGAATTAAATGAGTGGCAAGGTTTGCATTGACCTGTTCGTCTCTATAATTTAGACAAATACAGTATTTGAATATAGTAATTTTTTTTTTTAATTTTTGCACTCTAAATATCATTAATTAATTATTGAAAATATGCGCTGGGTTTAAGGGCGGCCAACTTCAACTACTCTAACTAACTGTGTTTGTCTACAAAATTCAATAAGGATTAAGAGTATCTGTCCAAAAACATTTCCTATTTACTTAACGCGCCAATATGTCTACTTCCGTTTATTTGTCTGCAACTGCAACTGCAATTGTTCGCTATAAATATTTACACATACAAATAATTTTCTATTCGAATATTCAGCATTGAAAGCGCTTTGCACACGAGTGCTAACGAATATTTGTATGTGTATGTATAAATATATTTATATGTATATCTATCTACGCACACAAACACACTCAACTGCAACATTGAAAGGTAACCGAAATGCATGCATTCTCCTGCCAATTGGGTCAAGTGACAGCGACATGGATGATTGCCAGATAAAAAAATAAATTGTTGAAAAGCTTGCAACGCATAAAAGAAAATATAACTTTATAACATTGATTATGCGAGTATATGTATGTACATACATACATAAAGAAGTAAAAATATTTTTCCATTGAAATTTACAACTTTTTGCACGCAGCTTGCGTCTAAGCGATTTTCCAACACAATTCACACAAAGACTGGCACAAAGAAATATTTATAATGAAAATATGCGCAAACGAAACTTATGAGTACAATAGATTTTAGAAAATTGTTTGAAGAATGTATGCGTAAAAATATGAACGGGTAAACAAATAAACGTGGAACAATAGTTACCGAGACCAAAGAACGAAAATACGATAGATACAATGAAGCGTTAATATTTATATTGTGTTTTGGGAAAAATTTTCCATCAAACTGGTTTGCCTCCAAGCCAAATTTGACAAGATGTAACGAAAAATTGTGCCCAAGTACATCACCGTCTACTCGTCCCAAATAAATAAGGTATTATATTTTCCTTAACATCGCCTTAGTGTACGTTTATATTAAACCTGTGATAAAAGCGAAGAGCGCAAAATCTACTCACTCTACGCTTTATTTGGTTATGTTGAAGATTCGATAAAAGCGTAGTACTATTTCAGTTTAAAGATGAAGCTCTTCCCCTTGCAGTCGTCCATTAGCAATTTTTGCGCATTTTTTTAATGATTTGTTTGCGCTATCTAAATAAAAGGATCAACACAATATATGTGATGTGGAATGACAAAATCGACCTTACGACTGAAAAATCGATTTTCGGGTTTTCATTGATTCTGATAAAAGAAGATATGCTCTATCGTTTGAAATTATGCTCCAATTTGTATCTATGAAATAACGCTTTGTATTGAAGTTCAAAGTTGGGCGTGCTTTGTACTACTACAGCTTTGAGCTCCGTGTCCGTGTACTCGGGCATCTTCGGCTTCCGTTTTATTTCTATTTTATATAGCTACTTATATTGAACAAAGTTTCGGTACCAAGTCTTCTCACAGGAGGATAAAATTCGAGTTTTTAAAAACGAGCACTTAAAAAAGGAGATTAAAAAACTAATTCTTTTATTTACGAATTCTATGAAGATCTACGCGTACAATCTTAAAAAATTCAAATGATCGCAATTACAAACGAATCCTCCTTAGTTTTCTACTCACGGGTCACACCAAATTTTCACCTGATCGAATGTTCGGTCTTTTCAAAATGGCATTTTCAAAATCGTGTATCGACAACTTTCAAGATCTCTTATTGTGCGTCGAAAAATCATCTCCCAGTGGCTACAATCGTGCTGTTTCAGCAGCGAATGTCACTTGGTATACATGGGATGAATTTTTTAAAAATACCTTCAAACCTCTTGTCGGCATAACCAAATTTCATCATTTTATTTTCAATTCACAAAGAATAAGATGTAAAATATTTTCCGACAGTGAGATAACTGAGCCTTTTCATTTAATTATTGATGAGCCATTGTTGAGATCGTTACCCCCGATACTAAAACCTGAAGGTTTATCGCTCAGTAGGCAGCGGTATTTATATAATAAAATCAGAAATTTGTGTTGCGATTCTTCGAAAGCCGACGATGTGGCACCGAAACCAAGAGTCGCGGAAAATCGAGGAAAAACTAGTCGGAAAAGGATAATAGCAGACGATGATGAATTCTGATTTCTTTCACCTTAATTGAATTATTTTAGCAATTTCAATTATTATTCCTAATTTAATTATTCTAGCAATGATAATCATTTTTTAATTCATTTGAAAAATTTGATGGAATAAAATAATTATACGATTTATGGAACATGTTATTTACCCAATTAAAAATTTTTTAGTTTTTAAATATTTTTACCCGTGCAAATTTTAACCCTCTTATTTACCCTAATTCTCAATTTTTTAATACGAAATTTTTTCACTCATGATGTATCAAATTATTTACGAAGTTTTATGATTAATTGCGATTAAACATACATTCTGAAAACGCAAAAAATCGAGAAAGTCTGTCCTTTTTTTCTCCCCGAGCGCTCCCGAAAACACACGGATAGAGGATCTGTGTGTATTTGTGTGCTGGTTTCTTGCTACCTGCTTTCGGTCCTTTCTCTTCTAATCGCTATTTCTCACTTAACGCATTTTAGTCGTAAGGTCGATTTTGTCATTCCACATCACATATATATATTAAGGGGACAAGAAAAAATATAAATATTTCAAAGCAAAAAATAATGTATGGAACTAAAAAAGGTTAAAAATGTGCTACTAAGGTTTGCTCCTAAAGCGTTTCAAAAATGGAAAACTTTTTTCTTTCGGCACTATGAAAAAACATCTAAAGTATTTTTTTCTATAGTATATAGTTGTAAAGGTACATGTCGGAAATAGAATATTATTTTGGCTCAAATTATATGAATGATTTCTCATAGTACTTATTTTTGTAATTATGTGTCTTGAATACAGATAGACAAAAAAGGGGTACAAAAAAAGTTTGCATGAGAACTGAGTTTAATATGTATATAGAAATATCCACTGGATATGAGTCGTCAAGTTTCGGAAGACAACTACAGTTGATACTTCGGTAATTTTGGGAGACACTGTTTCTCCGTTGAATCAAGAAATTTATTGGTATCCAGGAGAATGGTTGGTTTTACGTTGTAATAAGGACTTAAGCCTTAAGGACCTAATATACATCTTGGAAACTTGTAGTATTTTCCAAAAGTCTTTTAAATCACCAACCCAGTCCGAACTGAACCAGCAATAAAAGAAACGAAGGCGCGGCTTTTAAACCAGTCCTTTCCGACCGCTCCAACAGTGGAATGTACGCAGATGATATAATAAGAATAATATTAATATTAAAACATGAAATATTTGGAAATACGAGGGTCACAATTTACATATGTATTTATACTATTAAGTCGTAAGGTTGTAACAAATAAATAAAATAAATAAATTCCTTATCACACCGGCTACCTATTTTCGGCTTCTGTGCTAAATCCCTCCTCAGCAAATTAAAAACTACCCTTAATGAAGCAATAAGATTCGCCCTAGGAGCATTTCAATCCTCCTCAATAAATAATACATTTGTGAGACTAACTTTCTTTCGTTTAAAAACAATAGGCAGCTAGAAGAACTAAATAAAACATCGAAGCCAATACTGCACAGACGAAAACTCCCATTTTTCAAATAACTAATAAACTTAACAAACACACACAAAAAAATTCTAAAGATCTCATCAACACTCATAAGAATGAAAATCGCTCTAAATTCTCGCGAAATCGAGCACACCGCCCCTTTAGTTTCGCTCACTATGCCTTGACCTACAGCAGCAATATTGTCACCACTGTTTTATCTATACCTATGGTTCAAAATTACGTAGAGCTACTTCCTAAATATAGCTGTGTTGTTTCGGCTAAAATAGTCGCTATCCATGAAGTATCCATTCCTTCTCTCCTTCCAGAATAATTGTTGCGTTGACTAAAGTTTTCCTGCCTTACATTCCCCACTTTTACGCAGTAACTAGAAACATTCGAGTGCACCACTTCCATTAAAAATTTTCTCAAAGCCTACAAACTTTTCGAATCTGCAACATAAACCATAACATTGAATTAGAGAAGCAGTTTGACTGAACGCCTAACAAAGGATTTCTGCCTAAGTTCAGAATATTCAAACAAACCGTTGCTTAAAAAAAAATCACTAGAAAATACATTCAAACTCTGATACAGCACTTGTGCAAAAATTAATTAGACTACTAAGCAAAGATTGGGCTAAAATTAAACATGTACCCCACCACAATAATGCAACTATGAGTACCAATAAATCATTGCGGGCAACAAGAAATATCCTTAAAAGAAAATGTATACGAGTATTTATTGCTGTCACGCTGAGAAGCTCAACATCCCTTCGCAAAACACCGCTTGACTCAATTTTCTTGGGCCATTTGGCAAACAGTAAAAGCAATTAATGCCAAAAGCAATTCGTAGGATGCTAGTTGGGCAAAAAGTGTAGCACAATTTATCCAGCACTCTGCGATCAGCAATAAAGTTAGTAATGGCACATTTTACTATTACTATTTTCTTTTTTTTTTTGTTATATCTCTTTATGTAAAAGCTATGCACTACTGTTGCAGAAAACTCGTACATGCAGCTGATTAGATGCTGACGAACATTTGCATTTGAGCGTGCAGCTGCATAGCAAGAAGATTTATACATTTCTTATGCTAAGCGTGAAGATAGCAACGTCAAGTTTTGGGCGTGTCTGTAATGCAAATTCAGTCAAATTGAAGGCACACATTCGTGAGATAGCTCATTGGACATTGGCGACACGTGCAACATAGTTGGAAATTGTAAAAAAAAAAATTATTTTAAAATAAATAGTGAGATTCTCTAAGTCTTACAAGATCATTGTGTGGTACACGAATAGCTCGGATTGGAAAACTTTGCATGGAACAACATCAAAACACACACAAAAAAAAAATGTGCAACAGCTGTAAAGTATGCTATACCTAAAGCCATGTTTATTTTCTTAAAATGAAGTGTGGCCGCTGCCATTTATTATTCTTTTACTTATATTTTCTTTGGAAAGGTACATTTTTTTATAAATTTTCATATATTTTTATTAATTTCTACAATGCTAAAAAGAAAAAGAAAAAGAAAAAGCAATGAGAAGTGGAACGCACGAGAGGTACTCATCATAATTGATGACTTGCCTGAGGAGACGGATGTTGAGGTTTGTTTGAAATTCCCCTCTAATTTTTTTTCTATCTTTTCGACGATTCTGCAATGGGGTATTATCGTAAACTTAATCTGTAAACCAACAGAAAATATTTATATTCATACGAATCCATATAAGGTGATGGCAAGGCGAATTCATAAGACACACACACACGCATTTTTCAATTTTAGGATGGCACGTTAAAAGACAATAGATGCCAAGGCGAATTCATACAAGGTGATAGCATCCCATGAGCTGAATGCTTGTTCTTCTCTCCGAATTCGCTTGGTTGTTTTGTATACACAAACAAAATACATAAGCAAACTGGGCGAATTCAATTTATGACATTTCACTCGCAAAATTACACTAACAAAATACATAAGCAAACTGAGCGAATTCAGATTTTGACATTTCACACGCAAAATTACACAAACAAAATACACAGCGGATTCGCTTTGCTTATCTTGCTATCACCTTCTATGGATACACCTTGATAGATGCCATTAGTTCCCGATTTTAGGATTATATGAACTCGCCTTGTACGAATCATTGCTACCCTGGTTGCTACAGTTCAGTTCAAGGCGAATTCCTCATTTCGACAGAAACCCCATACTGTCATTGAGCGTATAGTTTGTTAGGGAAAATTGTTTTTTTTTTTTACGTATAATACCACCTGATATGAATTCGCCTTGGTTCAGTTTTTTTATTTGGCGTTTCTAAAAGGCGACGTAATTTTTCAGCGTTTCAAATAATAAAAATTTTTTTCGAGAGTTTCCAATTGATACCACTAATTTTAAGATCAACAAGAATCTGAACAGCAATATAAATGTTTCAATTTTCTCAAATTATTTGCTAAAGCCACAAAGTATGAGCATATCCTTTGTACCAGAGACCGTACTGGGCATACAATGTTTTTGTAATAACCTGAAAATTTTAGGAATGTTTTGACCCATACTGCATTGAGAAAGAAGTAACAATTGGTTGGTGAGTTTAAGTGAATTATTACACTGCTGGCAAGCAATTCGCAAATTTGCCATTTTGATTCTACAACTCATCCTCATCGTTCCTTTCCGCATTCACTCCTACGGGGCAATGCTCTGTGCAGACCGTAGAGAGTTTTTAAGTATTTTCTTTTCTCATAGAATAGCCAAAATTTGCTGGGTAATGATATACATCGCAGAGCCGCACCTCACCAGTTCATCCGCATCCTTACACTCATCCATTGGCTGAGATCTGACCGAGATAGAAGAAACTGACTGAAGAGCCGCTTGGCTGCCTGAGAAAATATTCAGCTACGTTCTCGCGGGTTTGCTCCTTCGCTCAGGCGGTGGTGGGTTAGGCATGGAGTTGAGCCTGAACGGTATTTTCCTCCAGAACCCCAAGGTGCGCAGGCTGATAGCGGTGTTTGCAGCTGAGTTTCGATAAATACTTTATATTTATAGGTAATATATCGATTAGATCGAACTCGAAGGGCAGTCTCCGTTGACTCCCCGTTCAAGTCGGCATGTTGAGAGTATGATAAATCCGTTTTCCTTCTAATTGGCGTCAATTAGAAATATCAAATGACGTCAAGCCCTTTTCCACTTGGTCCTTCCAACTCAGAGGAGGTCGTCCTCTTCCTCTACCACCACTATCTGATACCACGTTGAATACTTTCAGTGCTGAAGCATTTTCGTACATTCGCACGACATCCAACGTAGCCGCTGTATTTTAATTCGCTGGACTATATCTATGTATGTCGCGGTAAGTCTCAGCGATAAATCGTATGCGGTATTCGCCATCGCAAAGACGTAGAGATCCATAAACCTTTCTCTCGAATACTCTAAGGGCCATTTCAACCGTTGCTGAGAGTTGCTATGCTTCAGCGTCATACGGGCATAGAACTTATAGACTGTGGTTTAATAATAATTAAATAATAATGATTTGGCGCTTACACCATATAGCTTGATATTTAGTCGAACTTTTCCAGCAATTTGTGGTGTACGTCTTGATTTTGTAACTCAAATTGTCACCTATCGAACCCAAAATTCTATTTTCCACGAAGCTTTAGAAAAAGGTATTGTTGGAAATCAAAAAATATGAAGGCTTTATCTCAACAGTAGCGCCATCTATTGGGCATAAACGTATTGAGAAGTAACAATACACATCCCGACATTTCATTGAAGTCAATTGGGCGATTTTAGAACTGTTTATTATGAATTTATGAATTCTGTACTATACAAAGTGTTTCTATAACTTTATATTTAAAACATTAAAAAAACATTTTAAACAGTTTTCAATTGATTCTCTTTCGAAGTTCTCTTTTGAGCTGCTCGTTTTTGAAATCTCAACACAATGTTCATAGCATCATACTAAATACAAACTGGAACATACATACATACATTTATATTTCCTTTCATATTCATTTATGAATCTATAAACAAAAATATGCAAGCTGTTAAATAAGTAGGTACTTCGGCGCGCAGCATTTATTGTGTCAAGAGGAATTTTCACCATTTATTTCAAAAACACACAAAAAGTGCAAACAACACATAATAAAAAAAAAGTAAAATAGCCGCAAGTGCCGGATGCCAAAGCTGAGAGAAGCTTGAAGCATCGCAACGTTGCATTTCCTTCTGACTTGTCTTTCGCGGCGTTTGTTTGTTGCAAGAGAATAGCAAACACGTTTGTTAATTCAACTTGAGCTCTCAAGGCAATTTGCACGTCCATCGCCGCGCCACTCGGAAACTTACATGCATACATACATAGGTATTGTACATATAAATATACAGACATACTTGCATTTACAATCTTCACATTCCAATGGCCTGGACATCGTGGCTACACGAGTGCTTCTATTACATTGGAACTCGCTATGTGTTGCGCAAAAAAAAAATTATATATATACTCGTATGTATATGTATAGATTTATGAATTAAGTTAGTTCAAATGGTTACTTCTTCCGAGTAAGATAAGCCAATTTGACTTTATAATTTTTGAATTAGCGGAAATGCAACTTTTTTTGTAAGTAAATTTTTCTAAAAATATTTAAGTAAAACTTCTTTAGCAGTAGTGGCTGTTTACATCGCCCAACGAAAGTCGCGTCAGAATGGCTTTAATAATTTTTACCACTATTGTTACTAATGCTACTACTAATTACTGCCACTATTTTCTATCAATTTTTACCACTATTTTCACTAATGCTGCTACCAATTTCTACCACTATTTTTATCAATGCTACTAATAACTTCTAGCACTATTTTCTATCAATTTTTACCACTATTTTTACAATTTGACTGCTAATTTCTACCACTATTTTTATTAATGCTACTACTAACCTCTAGCACTATTTTTACTAATTTCTACCACTATTTTTACTAATACTACTACATTTTACTACCACTATTTTCTGCCAATTTTTACTACTATGTTTACTTATTTCTAACACTATTTTTACTATTGGTACTACTAATATCTACCACTATTTTTACTAATGTTACTATTAATTACTACCACTATTTCTACTAATTTTTACCACTAGTTTTATTAATGCTAAATGCCAATTTCTACCGGCATTTTTACAAGTTTCCCCCTCTTTACTTTCTACTACTATTTTTGCTAATTTCTACCACTATTTTTACTAAGGCTACCACTAATTACTATTACCATGTTTTATCAATTTTTACCACTATTTTCACTTATTTCTACCACCATTTTTATTAATGCTACTACTAATTAATTCTTCCACTATTTTTACTAATTTCTACCACTATGTTCACTAATTTCTTCCACTATGTTTACTACTTTCGACAACTATTTTTACTGATTTCTACCACTATTTTTACTGATGCTACCACTTATTAAGACATTATATAATTTCTACTACATCAAAGAAGTTTCTTTTTCTGCCTCGCGAGCGTGTTTTTTTTCTTCTTTTTTAGAAGCCGTCGAGCTCATACTCTATATAGCAGCACGTGAAACTAACCTACCACCCTAATAATTATATGAAAGCTTTTTGTTAACGTACATACATATATGATCGTTTGTTGAATATTTCTAGTGGACGTTACATCCATATATGCATCGGTTTGGGGTAGTTTTCTTTTTTTTTTTTGTGCTAGTCTTTACTTTATCATTTCCTCAGGCTAGTCAGGTCGTCGCTATGGAATTAAGTTGGATATTAAAGGTAAAATGAAAGGATAAACAATTCAAAAGATGTGCCTTTTATGGCATATTTTTTATTCATGCTGAACTAAGCACTCTGAGTCGTTCATTTTTTTTTTTTAAACGAGCAGATAAACGTCAATTAAATACGTGCATAATATTGCATTATATAAAAATTAAGGCAACGAGCTTTTCACTTCTCGATACACCCATTTACATTAGCAATGAAAATATCAGGCGCGATTTTTATTTCCCCGAGAAACAGATATTTGCGCGGATAAAATACTAATATTAATTTTAATGCCTGCTTTTTTTTATTGTGAATTAGAAAGCTTAAGAGATGATTTTTTAGTTTAGTCAGCGGCTAACACAAATTTTTAAGTTTGAAAAGACGATAACTTTTTATCTTCTATCGAAATTGTGAAATATATGTGATATTTATGATATTATATATGAACTATACAACACTTTCCAGCCTTTTTGTACATTCCATTGATTTCTATGTAAGCATCCCTCGAACAAAGTTTGTTTATTTAAATTAAAATTTTTAAAAGGCTTACAAAAATTACCCAGTTTTAGCTACGTGGCGGGCTGTTATCACATGACGCGTTTTGTGCGATGATTTTGTGTTTTCTTTTAGACTTTGCCACTTCCAAATTTCGAAGACAGATGTCACTGACAACCTCGGTATGGCTACCTCGATTATATATTCTTCTTAATTGGCGATTGTAGCGACTGGTGGTGATTTTAACTGATTCCAACATAACACGCCAGGCCATCCTTTACTTTCCTAACTTATACCAAATAGGGGCGCCAATTGATGTCAAGCACTTCTTTAGCTGGCCGCTCAACTGTAAAAGAGGTCTTCTTTGTTCTGCCATTATTCCACTTTAAAAGCTGGGACATTTTATTCCATTCGTAGAATATAACCTAACCGCTGAATATTAATTCATCGATAAATCGTCTGCGGTATTCGCCGTCGCAAATACGTAAAGTTTTCGAGAATCATTTTTTTGAACACTTCAAGAGCCATCTCATCTAGTGATGACAGTGTCCATGCTTATAGGCCATATACGAGTAATACCACTTGTATGATGAGACGATAGAGGGCTTTACTACACAATTGCTTACTCAGACTGAAGTAGCACTTCTTGGCAAGAGGATTCTCCATTAGATTTCGGGGCTGGCATTATTTTTGGTTCCTAAATAAAGCATAGCACGCTGTCTCATTTTCACGTAAGATTAACTGGAAAAATCCTGTTATATGGATTATGTTGCCGTGAAATATGCGCGAAATTCCACAACATTTAAACGGCAAAGTTGTGCTCAGCTCCGGCAATAAAAAGGCTCACAACATCATGGTAACATTTATTGACAGTGCAGGGAGTACTAGACATAAAAAAAGTCTTCCACTTTTTCTAAATTCTTATAGTCAACTGTGATGTTGGAGCAAGACCCAAATACGCTTATTGTTTATTTGACGGCCTGCATTGACTTCGTTTTGCCCCCGCTCACCTCCAGACCCATTCGCTTCGCTTCCTTATACAGCATTGTTTTTTGAAGCTGTAAATAAAATATGGTGCCTGACCGATTTAATTCTGCAGCAAAAATTATATTTTCCAACATACTTTTATTGTTAAAGAAGTCGCGAGAGTCAACCCCTCTGAAACCTCATTTGGTATTAAACGGATTGGAAAGGTCCTGCCTGATTCTGACGGAGCTGGTGGCGTTCCTTAGAAGCATTTTACATAGCCGCACCTATTAGTTTTACAACTATACTAAACCTCGATTAAATACCATTTCATAAATTTAAATATTTTTTGACTAGTTCGGTGCTTCATTGCGGGCTATTTATGAGCATAAAAATCATTTATTCTAGACGTTGAATCTAGCGGATATTCTAAAGAATCTACCTCTGCAATTTTCGAAAAAGTTGTTTGTAAAAATTCATCAGTATTTTTGAAGACAACATGTTAACATCGCCTGGGCGACTTTGACATCAACTTAGGAGATTTACAAGATGTCATAATGTTCCATAGAGTCATAAAATAATAAAATTTTGAATTAGCTTAAAATTTATATGTATTTAATTTTGTTGTTGGGTCTCACAATAATATAACACAGCTTTGAACTTCTTGAAGACGCAGAAGAATCTTTTTTTTTAGTTCTGTTGGTGCGGTCTTGCTTTGCTCTATCCCATTCCCTTTGAATTTTAACTGTTCTGGCCTGCATTCATAGATATGTTGCAGACATAAATTCTAGCCATCGGTATATTTTAGTTTGGAGGACTTTTCTGCCAATCCTAGATTTAGCTAATGTTCAATGTTCTAACATAACAACTAAACAAAGAGTTATATCAAATATTATCAGTAACAATTAGTTTGATAGCTGATGACCAGAAGAACTCTGTCATCATTTTGTTGTAAGGAATGCTGTACATGGTTGTGGATTTTCATTGGGATATTCTGTTAAAAAAAAATGATATACTTGTGTTTCCAAATACACCCTGAAAATATCTGGACTTCTTTTCAAAACGGAGTTTTCTAAAGATCACATCTTGCTTATGCCCGCAATTTTTAAATTATTTACTTAATTGATTTCCACATTTTAGAGAAATTACATCATGCTACAAATTTGAATATTTTTTTGTAACAGAATATATATGGTATAAAAAAGATAGCGGCGTCATTGGTCTATTGACCGTCTAGACTCTAGGCAAAGACACTTCCCCTGAATTAAATGGAGCTTCCTTCCAAAATACACAAAAAGGACGTTTTTAAATTTATAAAAACTAAATGGTACACCGAGCAAACGTCTATAAAAAAAAACCGCCCAAAAAAAAATTTGCATCTCTACTACTATCGAAGCGAGCTTGGCACAAGTAACCATGTAGCCTAGAAAATCGCCATGGATAAAAAATAGCAAAGGAAACCAGCAAAATGTTACTGGAAGGCGATAATTAAAGTGACAAAAGGGTAAACAATGTTAGTAACAATCGTTAATGTGTAGCCAGGACACACTGCGCTATGCAAAGCAGTTAGCACGCTCCCCTGGGTATGCATTAGGGTGTTCCATTATTCGTATTTTTCATAAACCGGTTTCTATAAATTTTGGGTTATTTGAAAAATTTAAATTGGAAATAAAACTGGTTTCAAATTTTTCAATTGGGAAAAACTGGCTGGAGCGGTCACTATTGCAAATTTTTTTCTTGCAGTTGTAACGCAAATATTTCCTTTTTATTCATTTTTTTTAATGTAGATAAGCAAAAATCTGCTTTCTGCGATATTCAAAACCCCAAACTTAAAGAAAAACATCGTATAAATCGGTTCAGGCTGGGGTGCATGTTAAACACTTTAGTGCTACTATTTTGGAGCAAAGGGTATCAAATCATTTAAATTTACATATACAATGTTGTGGCTATCATTAATTTAGTCATCACTTGGATCTTGGTTTTCTTACTGGTGGCAAAGAGTTCACCATTTTAACTCAATATGCAAATTACATGCCGGACGCACTCTAAAACGTAAATTACTTATATTCGTCCAAATTACTTCGTATAAACCAAGTGGACTTGTGTTCCTTATTTCGATTCCAAAAAAAAACTTAGCCGGTTCGAAAAGTACTTCTATTTGTAAGCAAACTTCACTAATCAATTCGAAGCAAAACCAATGTATTTAAAATTCTTTATAATGCAAAATAGCTTGGAATTGAGCTTTCGTTAAATGCCTACGCGTAAATTCAACTAACGGTTTTGGTTATTTTGTACGCCCAATAACAGACCTTCTTGTTTTGGCACCGCATCGTTAAATGTTTCAAGAAACATAAATAATTGACAACGGTTGGTCAAACTGATTATCGAGTCGGATTGAAAATGATTCGAAAACTATTCGAACTCACTCGGAGTCATGATTACCACAACCAAAACGAGTCAGAATTGCATCAATTTCCTTTTCAAACCAAATCGAAATGCAAAACAACCGTAATTGTTTCGACTTTTTTCTCATCTAAATAATCAACTGTTCCACCACCTGTTATTTTTCTTGATTCAGCCGATGATTTCGGACAAGCAAATTATTGTATACCCTTCGACATTGACTGTTCTTCGATCCTCAAGAGGAACAATAGAAACTGGGGTAGTTTTTCGGAAGTAGAAAGCGATCAGGTTTTGCGAGTCGCACGAACAACTATTTTGTACATTTTGTTCATTTGGAAACACCCAGACAGTGTTTTGTTGTTTTTTGACTAATATGCATAGATCTAAATTTCGTCTGCAATTATTATTATGATACTACAAAAGTTTTCATTTTTCCCACAGCATCGTTTGCTGCAACAACGGCAATTGAAGGATGCCCTTTGCGAAATTCAACACAAAGACTCTCGCGTCCAAGTATAAATTCTAAAAACCAGTCAAAAAAAAAAGCGAAAAAAAATTATCACACGAAATAATTCACTAGAAATTTCTAGTGTTGGTTAACTTATATAGGTTACGCTAGATTAGGTTACTATGTTACCGTCGTTACTTCCAGGAAATCACATGGACCTTCTGGTGTCCACTGTGATATCACAGTGCATTCAAAATACAGAAGAGCAACTCTTTGATTATAATGCAGGCTCATCTCCACTCCCTATATGTCCGCCGGCGGTTATTTGTGTCTTAGTCTCGCGAAGGCAACTGAGCGAAACGTGCTTAGCAGATTCCACCCTCCCATCCACTAAGCATTTGCTGCGTTAAGGGTCAGTGCTGATATAAAGGAGCACCGCAAGTTTTCCCATTAGACAGTGCCCTTTTCAGCACCTCTATAATTTATGAGATCTAGAGTTTGGATAGCCGTAGAACCTACCGTGACCTCATCCGGTTCCCTTATGAGCAAAACGACGGAGTGACCCTACTCGCCCCAGTAGCTGCCTGGCAAGCTACAGAGTTCTTGGCACTTCTAACTCCAATCCTTGCAAGAGCTTCGATCCATCCGTGAACCTGTTCAATAGGCCTCGGTTCTGCACATCGTACGCCGCTCAATTCTCTCTAGAAGGAGTGGCGCTAACAAAGTAGCCCTTAGGAGTCATGGAAAGTACGCAATGATCCGATGCAGCCAGAGTTAGGTCGAAACTTTGTATGATCCTCGAGTTTTCACAATCCGACTTCAATTTATATCCAATATCCCTCAGCTTGCCAGCGACTTGGGCTGCCAGGCATTTTTTCGCAATAATAGATGGAAGTATCGCTTCAACTACCTGTTCATAGTTATATGTATCTATTTAACTGCTCCTCACTATTCAGTTTTCAGAAAAGTTTCCTTCCATATAAAAAAAAACATAAAAAAAAGCAGTATAATGCTCGTTCTGGTTACTGTCAGGGTTACCTCATATAAATGTATTCGAATTTATTTCCCTATCCAAATTTTTAGCAATTCTCACCAGGTTAATAAAGCAGATGCAATAATTCCAGAAACCTATTTCTATGTACATAACTTTTCTTACATACATATATTGAGCACCAACAAAAAACGTAAGCGACACTTTCTAGATATCTAGATATTATATGCATTCTCTGCATCAAAAAGTAAAGTAAACGCTAACATTTCTTCGCGTCTAAGACTTCATATGTTTTTGTAGTTTTTATTTAAAACTAATTTATTTTTATTAAAATTTTATAATTTGATTTTCATATAAAATATTCGAATTTGCGCTTAACAAACATTTTATTAAAAAAGTAAATACATTTTTCAATGGTGCCTTTCAAAATGTGATTAAAGCGTAATTGAATTATCTAAAGTCTGATAAAAAAATCATTAAAATTGTTTCCAAATCATAAGCTAACCTTATGCTCGTTTAGCGGTTGATGATATCTTAGTAACTGATCCTATACGTCATATATATGGAAACAAACGAAAAATGGTAACATTGTTTTATAACTTTGGTAAAATAAAAAAAAAATAATTTTGGTTTTCGCAACTCCGACAACGTGTTAATTGGTAATTCATATTGAGTAGCAAAAGAAAATTATAGAGCGCAGGTGCCACACACACACACACACACACACACACACACACACATACATCTAGTCATACGCATAAATCCGGCACACCGCAATTATGGGCAACAAATGAACCCAACAAAACTGCAACGCATCGAGGGAGAGTAGAGCAATCAACCGGTCACACGTGCATTCAGTCTGCGGTGACTACGTGACATGAACTCGAAAGCAAAAATTTTGACGGAAGATTTTGTCGAATATTTATGACTGCAAGTGTTTTTGCTACGTGACAGTGGCATTCGTGTTGAAGTTCTAGTCTTACTTACAATACACTTGCGAGCATAAGTTTGTATGTACTCGTACATATGTATGTATGTATGTAGGTGTATAGGGATATAGGTATATGAATAAACCCTGCAGTAAAACTGACTGATTGCACTTTGCTTACCAGTTCAACTACTTTGGCATCCATATTTTTGCATGTAAACATTTGCTAAATAGTAGTTTGATTATGCGATGTCCTACGACAAACTACCCAGGATCATATCAATCGGGCATAATTCTAAAGGAACGAAGAACATACTTTTTCTAGAGCTTCTGTGTTTCAGTAGCCGATAGAACAGAGAATGTCTATCAGAAGGTCTTAGGTTGAACCAAATGTTTTTGGTTTTCTATTTAATTTTTTTTTTGTAATTTGATTTATTTTTTGGTTTTATTACATCTTTCAGTTTTTGTAAATTTTAAATTGTTTTGACTACCTGCCTTAAATACCAGTTCATAAATTAGAATATTTCTTGACTAACATTGGCTTTTTGCTGCAGGGAAATTACGCAAACAATTTGTATGCAGTTACTATTTGGTACTAATAAAAACAACACTTAATTGATCGCCAAATTGCGCTCTACGCCGTTGGATTATTGTCAAATTTCAGAAAGAAAAACTAATTATATTTTCATTCCACAAGAGACAGTCTACAAATTAATCTGATACTCGCATTTGGCTTGTCAGTATATGGTGGCTCAGCTTCTGGAGGACAGGGATTTTTGTGTTCTACTGATGCCAAATTTCTTATGAAAAACTTAAATGACATTTAAATATGATTTTTTTTATTGGAGGTTGGTTTTCAGATCACCTTTATTTAAATTTGCCAAACAAGTGACACCACTGCGCTTGCGTTAAATATATAGAACATGTATTCCACTTTGAAGAAAAAGTCGCAATGTCGATATAAAAATGAGCATAAATGTAAACAAATTTTCTGTTGTGAAAACTGCTATGTTCGCCAATCGAATGTTGCTAAAATCGTGACAGATCGATATATACAGTAATGTGAAAAATGTATGGATACCAAAATTTGACCAGTTTTGGTTATACTTCTTTTGTTTGTTATTTCTTAATAAAGTCCAGCTCATTATATAACAAAAACACCCTATAAATCTACATTATAATATTTAAAAAAAGAAAATGACAACATGCTAAAAAATTTCATCAAAATTTCAAACACTTCTTTTTAGAATTTTAATAAAAATTCATACCACGAGCAATGTTTGTTTGGTCAAAAATAAAACTAGTTTTTAGAGTTTTTATTTTGTCAAATAATGAGTGAATTTTTATTTTTTATAATTATATAATGTTTTATTTGTTTAACAAAGATAATTCTAATTTTTTAAGTTTTAGGGCAAGCCTAAAAGCAGTTATAAGAAAGCTGGTGAAGTGTTTTGAGTTTTTCGATTCAGTCAGGTAAAAAGTCAAAAAAGCAAATAATAAAAAAATATTTTTACATCTGAGAGATAAAACAATGCTCATGAACTGAGTTTTTTACGATCGACAAAATAAAACTAAAAAAAGAATGACTACTTCTGATGGAAAAAATAACACTAAAAACTTGTGATCATTTTTGATGAAAAAAAAATAAACTCATAAATAACTATTTTTTTTCATCAGAAAAATAATAACATTTCTAAAATAATACTTATTTCAGAGCAAAAAAAATAGCACTCGAAATTTATTATTATCACTGATTAGGAAGTTTAAAATCTTAAAATATTGTTTATATAATTTTTTTAGAACTCAATATCAAACGTTCTCAGTCGAATTGAGACGCGGAGAATTGGCTGGTCATGAGCCAAAATATACATTTATTTCGCTTCGTGTCACTTTTTGCAGTGTAAATTAATTCTTGGAATTTTTGAGGAAAAAATATAACTCTTTGCAGTAATTGAAACTACCAGAATATCGTTTTCATTGTCGATTTGGTGAATGGACTGAAAATTTAAATCATCTTTAGCGACGATGCACATTGCCGGTATAATATTGCCATATTTGAAGTGTGAGCAATCCTAAAGACACTCTTCCTGACACCTTGTATTCCCAAAAAGTTATTATTTGATGTGCTTTGTATACCGGCGAGCGCTACATCTAAACTATTTGCGAATTTTTAGTACAATATCAGTCGGCTAAGGACTAAATGATTCCAGCCGAATGGGGCATACAAGAAGTCATACAGTGCGTGAAATAGTTGTGTCAATTGGGCGCCTAGATTAAGTGATTTGACTCTGTTATACTACTTTTTGCAGTGGTACTTTAAGTCAACGGAAAGCGAAAACAAGTAGTATAAAATTTGAAGGAAAGGATGTTCTTCATAAGACATAGTGGCGGTGTTCATTAGTCCCGAAATTGAGTTCAAACGCTAAATACTAGGTAACTAAACTGACTATGTGCACTTAATCAAATAAACTCATTTAATAAACAACAAGTACTTACATATATATAGCCTGTGCTCGTAAGGTTTATTTATTGACTCAAAAAACAAATACAAATACAAATTCTGCAGCAACGGTTTGGTAATAAAAATATCTGATTTCCTTTATAAATACTTATACGTGTATTTCAATACCTTTTTTAACGCTAAACAACGTTTTTTATTTATCTGAAGTTTGCAAAAATAATCTTACATAAAATTAATCCTATTCCTTAATTGCAGTATTGAACTGTGCGGCACAATTTCTTTGCAGAACGATGGCGTCGTATGAGTTAAACACTCTCAAAAGGTTCATC
Source organism: Anomoia purmunda (assembly GCA_951828415.1). Classification (NCBI taxonomy): domain Eukaryota; kingdom Metazoa; phylum Arthropoda; class Insecta; order Diptera; family Tephritidae; genus Anomoia; species Anomoia purmunda. The sequence goes on along the minus strand of OX639996.1, from coordinate 22,956,211 downwards.
AACCGAATTTTTTTCGTACAACATTTTAAGCAGGCACTGAAAATAACAGTTTTTTTTCTTCGATGTAATGAAAGTCCCAGGCAAAATATTGTTGTAGAAGAAAGTTATCCCAGGACCACTTGGACAAGAATCCTGGATTCGGTTTATTTTTGCAACTTTGTGTGATAAAGTCCGATAATAACTGAAAATTTCGCAGTTTTATTTTTTATTCTCCAGTAATAAAAGTTAAACTTGGCCGAGTATTTTTTAAGTCCGGAATGAAAGTCCTTTCCTAGTAATAATAAACAAACTGCTTATACAAATTAAATAAATTTGGTATAAAATAAAACAGTATAGAAATATCTAAACGAGGAATGTCACGTACTAAAAATATTTCAATTTAAAATGATATTTAATTACCATGGAACATCGTAAGCATCAAAATTCAATGTAATACAGTCGGTCACTGTTTATTAATTTAATTATAATATATTTCATAAAAGTATAACTCATGGTTAAGCAGAAACCATATATATTCAAACTTTTTGCGAAATTCACAAAACTTTTAGAAACTTTTTGAGTATGCAGTTTCGTAGCCCATTTAATTTTTCAGTAAAAAAGTGTAAGTTTCAAGTATTTAAAAATTCTGAATGATTTTGGTAATTTTTTTTAGAGTCACAGGTTGAGTTTACCGATTATTTTACTTCAAATAAACTAAAAGTGCAAAAATAAAACTTACAAAAGTGTGAGTAACTGGTTTTAACCCATTATCGTCTAGTATGTAGTATGAGATGTTATGACTTTTTTTGACAAGTTCGTGAAATGTCCGGTTAAGAACGAGTTACCAAGTTATCCCTCGGAAAATTTGTCTGCGATTAACAAAAGTCTCCAAAAAAATGTATGCGGAAAATGTCTTATGGATTTTTAAAACATTGTAAGAGTCTGGGATCAAAATGTCTTTGAGCGCCGCTGACTGCAAAGCGCGAATAAATATTAAAAAATGTTGATGAAATTTCGTGCTAATTAAATAAATAAATAACTCTTTATATATTTGGTAATTTTGCTCCTTTATGTTGGTGATCAAATAACTCTCCATCTTCTAATGGGTGCTATAACCGCCTTCGGCCGCGCGCCAATTGCTCAGTAAAACTGACCCCTTTCACTGTTGACCAATTTAGCGTAACGGTTTTTAAAGGGTTTTCTCCGTAGAAACCGTAAAAAAATTCATCTAGAAAAAAGGAAACAATATGACAATACTTTTTTGTATTTACTCACCGAAAACGGTGTTTTATTTCCATCTCAGATTATTACCTTAAATGTTATTTCTAATTTTTGGGCCACAAAAACCATGTTGACCTTCATGGATTGAACCTTTTTGGAATTTGGCATACTCACCCAACGGCATCATTCCGCAAAGGAATCTCTCGCTGCCACGCCTTAACCAAAGAAAGTAGATTACAAAGAAGTTACATCACTCCCACCGTTCCTCTACCAGAAGATCTTGTCATATTTCACCACACCAATCAAGGAATCAGATTTCATCCAATTGATTTCTGGTGTGGTGAAATAAGAAAACATTTCTTGTCGAAACGGAAACGAAACGGCATGCAACTTCTTTGTAATCTACGTTATTTGCCTTAACCTACAATTTGTCTGCACAGTTCTAACAAATACTATCATTTGCGATAACTAAACGAATTAAAAAATTCTTAAAATATTTTCGCTGTTTTACTGTCGAGGGAAATTAATTTAAATTTATTTTTTCTCGCGAAATAAAGTTTGAATTTCTTTATTTTTAAAACATTCCATTAGTGAACCATTAAATTCTTTATTTAACCCGACTTGTCTCTACAAACTAAAACCAAATCACAGCGCAAATTGCGTCAAGAAAACCAATGAAATACAAAACACTTTTAATTCCTGTCACCTCTAATAACTGTGCTACTGAATGTAGGAAAAATTTTATGTTTGTGAAGTCAGAGAAAGTGCACACACACACACACACACACACACACACATGAAACAGAAAATTAATTACAACGAAGCAATTTGCAATAAGCGAACAAACGAAAAAAGAAAAAAAAATGAAAACGAGAAACTTTTAAAACGCCAACAGCAAAATGCAACATAGCACAACAAATGTACCGTTGTTCATCTGGCTTGTAGTTGCATGTGTCACATCACTTGTTTTAAGGTTCGTTGCATTTCTCACCTGAAGTCATCCAGTGTCCTGCTCATCTGTGCAACATAAAACTGTGATGTAGAAATTAACAAAAACAAAAGAAAAAAGAATGGCAACTAAACTACAAAAAATTTCATTGTACAAAAAAAAAAAAAAAAAAAACAACGTAACAAAGAAGCCAAGTAATTTAAGGCTTCCAGACAGTGTGCTCGTAGTTACATGAATGGCGTTATATTGCAAAACAACAAAGCTATGTAGTAGTGGTTAGTATGTAGTAGTAGAGTACTATTTATGTATTACATAAATACACATATTTGTAAATTGTGTTTGTGTTGTGAACAAATTCGCTTCCTCTTTTTTATGTTTTTTTTTGTTTTTTTTTTTTGTCATGCAACTTAATATCGTCGTTCGTTCATTCGCATTGTGAGAATGAGTTTGCCATGTGCAATGTGTTGTTGTTGCTAACAAAAGCGTTAGACCTAACAATACTGAAAACAAAAGCAACAACAATTGCCAACCTATCACCAGCAATGACTTTAGCACATATTCACACTTTCACACATTCACACATTCACACACTTGCACACTCACACGCGTACATGTACATTTGTATACATATGTATATACATAGATTACATACATATGTAGATGTGCTAAGTATCGTATTTACAGCCGCAAAAATAGTGCACGTCAACTTGTAAACTTCATTTTTCTAGGTGCGAACAAGAGTCATGTGTGTGTGTGTGTGTATGTGTGCGTGCGTGTGTGTGCATGTGTTTGTAAATATAATTTTGCCAAAGTTGGCTTTTTATGCTGTGGCTAAAACTTTCGCTTGCAGTGTAATTTAGTATGCCACTGTGAATTGTTATAGTTTTAGACAAACGAAAGTCATTCGTACCCGGTAGGGAATCCATCCAGGATACGAGCACCAATCTATTTCAATAAGCATGCAGAAAAAAATTTTGAATTGCTTAAACTACACGACTTTTTGCTAACTATTTTGTAGTCATTTAAAATAGAAACCCTTTTTAGTTAGTTAGCAAATCATGCAGAGGAATCGAAGAAAAACGTCAGCTGTCAAAAGTTTGACATTCGTTCATCATGTCACAAAAAGCAAACATTGCGTGCCGATCTTGTGTGTTGTTAATTAATTAATAATAATAACTATAATAATTTAAAGAAAAAGGAAGTCTTATAAACTATTTGAATAAATAAATATTGTCACTTAACTCGATTATATTAAATGCATTGTTTCGATCTTTAATTTACCTACCTTAAAACAGGCATTATATGTAGTTCGATGTGGTAATTTCTGATTGACTACTAATAGGCATAAAAATAGTTAATAAATAATTTATGCCAAATAATAGTTCACCAGGTATGACTTTTTTTCACCCATCGCCATAGAAAGCAAGTTATGTTTTTTCAAAGAAAAAATATACAATTAATAACACTGCGGAACAAAATTTTGCGGTCGGAGATTTTTAAATCGATTTAGGGTAATTTGGGGGCGCTGATTAGGAAAATAATATCAGTTTTGTCGAATTGGCTCTAGTTTTTCAGATAAAGACTTTTAAATATTTCACGAAAAAACCTAATTAAAAATACCAATATGGATTTAAATTATATTTTTATTCCGCGCCTGTATAAAAATAATACAAAAATAAAAAAAAAATATATTTTTTTCATTAATTAATTTAAAAAAAATTACAAAAAACTTTTTCGGTAGGACCTCCTATGATGTCGTTGCTCAGGACAATCCCGTATTAAGTTCCAGCAGTAGTCTGCCATCATGTGGTCGTCCCCTCGAGCTTGGTATCTTTCTTCCATTATTTTTATTTCCTGGTGTAACCGTTCACCTTGTTCCTCACTGTAATCGCCTAGGTTGTCCGGCAATTTGTCCAAATGGCTATGTAAATAATGTAATTTAATGCTCATTTTAGCTCCTAGTTTGCGAAAATTGAGAAGCATATCAGCAACTAGTTTTGTATAGTCTGGTGATTTATTATTGCCCAACAAATTTTTGACTACATTAACAAAGCTTAGCCAGGCTTCAGATTCAATTTGTGACATATAGTTTAAGAATTCAGTGTCTTTTAGAAGGGTACGAATTGGAGGACCATCGAAGACTCCTGCTTTTAATTTTTCCATACTAAGGACTGGAAATTTTTTGCACACAATCTATTCGAAACAGTCCCTTGTCTTATCAAGGGCTTAGTTGAACTGTTTCATTAGCACAAGCTTGATGTAAAGTGGTGGAAAAATGATTTTTTCTCGGCATATCATTTGGTCATGAATCACCTTTGCTGTTCCTACCTCCATATTTTCTCTCACCGGCCAGTCCTTTCTAAGCCAATGTTCATTTCTTGCCCGACTATTCCATAAACATACAAAACGGGGGTATTTAGTATACCCACTTTGTTAGCCCAATAAAAAATTCATTAATAATTTATATAACAAAACTTATTGAGGAATAATTAAATTAATACAACTGGAACTGGGTCATATAATTTTTTTTCATTAATTTCTTAAGTTTCGTTTATCTTAAGAACTAGAGCCAATCCAAAAAAAAGTAAAAACACAGTTCGTAAGCCTGTTACTAATGTTAATAAAAACTAATAACAAAATCATGACCGCAGGTTTTTTTTTCAATTTCTGTTCCACAGTGTAATCAGCATTAGTATTTCCGTAAATAAATTAAAGTTGGGTTTAAGCTATCTTCACTTTCTGCATGGAAGTATAAAAATGAGTCATGGTTTTTTCTGATGCCTAAAACTCGAAAACGACTGAACCCATTTGCATTCGAAAAATTCTCAACAGGTGGCGCTATTAGCGCACATATCATTGTTCAGTTCAATTCAATTACAGTTCAATACGTGGCGTTAAATCGCATATGCTAAATGGCGACTGGACACAGATTTGGTTAAGATTTGGTGCTGTGCTCAAACGATGTCCTTCTCATGTTCAGTCATTAGCGATTCTTTTCAACAAGTCGCTTTCGGCCGGATATTTTATTGATGCCTGGAAGAATGTTTTGATTACTCCAATATAAAGGGTGGTTAAATTTTAAGGGCCGATGTTGAATATGAACCTCACCTAAACGTCAAATTTTTTTCTGCATTTCATTTGACATTTCTCAATTTCAGACTAACTCAATTAGAACATGAAAAGATACGCAATCGAGCAACGTGTTAAAGTTATTCAGGCTTATTATGAAAACGGGCGTTCAAATCAAAATGCACATTTCACCTCAGTGGATTCGTCAATAAGCAGAATTGCCGTATTTGGGCGAATGATAAAGAGTGATTGTCGAAAAACCAATGCACCCACAAAGAGTGACTGTTTGGTGCGGTTTATGGGCTGGTAGCATCATCGGGCCGTATTTTTTCCAAAATGAGGCCGGCCAGGCAGTTACGATATGTGGTTCCAACAGGATGGTGCCACTTGCCACACAGCCAACGAAACAATGGCTCTTTTGCGCGACAAATTCAATGGCCGGGTTATCTCACGTAGTGGCAATGTCAATTGGCCACCAAGATCATCTTTGGGGTTATTTGAAAGAAAAGGTGTACGTCGATAAGCCAGCAACAATTCAAGAGCTAAAGGATGAGATAATTCGGCACATTAACGGCATAGAACCTCAATTATGCCTCAGCGTCATCGAAAACTTGGACCATCGGATGGAGGTGTGCCGCCGAGGTCCCGGCGGATATTTGGCCGATATTTTGTGCCATACATAATTGAACTACACCATTTTATCATAATAAAAAGAACTTACAATAATTTCCAAAATAATTTGTGTTATATTCAAAATCAACATCAGCAGGTATTGTTTCCAAAGTGTTTGAGTTAGTGGTGAAAGAAAGGCTTAGTTTTGCGGTGAAAAGTTTGATGCCGCCTTAATGGTAAGTCGACTGTCCAGAACCTGCCTACCCTCATAGAGGATTATGTTGCCGCAGTGCAAAAAGGGTTTCAAGTTGACTCTATTTACAAGTTGTCGCGTTTGGGTTTTCACTCAACATGCATTCAGTGAATAAAATCAGACCTTTCCAACAGGCGTTCGACGTTGGGTTATATTTTCCGTCGTCTAAGTATTTACTATATACCGACGATCGAAAGGTATACTCAGTGATCATAGACGCACAAGATTGTGCATTGTTCACTCATGGTGAATGAGCTTTCAGAATATGAGGCATCTCTCTCAATAGAAACAGCTCATCGCGTTCTTCTAAATTACTTTAGGTAGCTTTTAAGCATTTTTGTTTTAGGCTGTAAGGATTTCTATTCCATTTGATTGAAATAATAAATAAATGAAAAATCAACAAAAAAAATTAGTACATTTATACAAAACCCGCGATTTGCTTGGCATACCGTTTTTCCTGATATTTTATTTTAGGTTTCTTCAAAATATATTCCACTATCGAAGATTATATCAATTTGGCTTAACGGAAATGACAACTACTTAAGTGAATAATTACACTACTCGACAAAAAAATCTCCAAGAATAAAATAGGCCTTTCCTAAAGTGAAATTTTCTCCTGATTCCGAATATGACTTTCATTTTCTTGTGGCAGATCTAGTTTCCGAGATATCGGCGAAAATATGAAAATTCCCATTTTTGCAGAACACTACTTCATATAGGTACGGCAAAAATTTGCATTTTTCATTTTTTCGTTTTAAACTGTTGAATTATGCATTATACTAATTCCCATAAAAATGTCTTGCCTTCACCTCCCTCAAGTATCTTCAGTAGTTTGGCCACTATGCCAAAAAACGTTCAAAAAATGTTGAAAAAAAAACGAAATTTTTTACACAATTTCAGATTTAACCACTTTAAAATCGGAAAAATTCTATTGACGAAAAAAAGTTAGCCCTCCTATGTTGTAGGTAATTTAACTACGAAAATTTTAAGCATACCAGTACAACAATCGGACGTGCCATTGAAACTATAGCCCCGTTAACTTGCAAGCGTCTATCCTACAATTTTTTTATAGAGAAAATTTTTATTCAAACTAGGTTTTTATTTTTTTATAACGTTTTATTATAGACATATGTTTGCACGTTAAACTGTATTCAATTAAGTAATATGAGTATAAATCAGCAATTCAGTAAAACACAACAACGACAACAACATTAAATACATACATATCTACATCTAAAAAAGTCAAATTGAGCGATTTTACCGTGGTGGTCAATAGTGAGGGACGTGGGTACTTCTAACTACCCGTTTATAATTTTCTGGGTTTGTCTACCGTATTATTGTCCAGCAATAATCTCCCATCATTTCTTCATTCCAAAAACCTTGGTAACGCTTTTCAAAAATCATGAGGTCTTGGTGAAACCTTTCACCCTGTTCATCACTTTCAGCACCTAGGTTTGCGGGAAAATTATCCAAATGTGAATGAAAAAAATGCGTTTTGAGGGACATGTTGCATTTCATAGCACTGTAGTTTTTCAACAAGGCTTTGACCATCTCTCTATAGTTGGGATCTTTGTTGTTGCCAAGAAACCCACTAACGACTTGCTTAAAGCTGTCCCAAGCCGCTGCTTCTACTGATGATAAATGATTCGCAAAATTTTCGTCTTTCAGCAACTTTCTAATTTGCGGACCAACAAATATACCTTCTTTTAATTTGGCTTGAGTTATTTTAGGGAAAAATTTCGTTAGGTACTGGAAGGATGGCGCGTCCTTATTTAAAGCCTTTACAAAATTTTTCATTAATCCTAATTTGATGTGAAGTGCTGGCAAAATAACTCGTTCGGGATTTACTAAAGGCGGGTTTGCGATATTGAAGGCACCTGGTTCGTACTCAGCTCTTGGAGGCCAGTTTTCCTGAATATAATGGGTTTCTCTAGCACGGCTGTCCCAAAGACAGAGAAAACAGCAATATTTAGTGAAACCTCCTTGAAGTCCGAGAACTATAGCTACAACCTAGGATGTATTTCATATACTATTTATTTTAAACTGTACCACCGAAACTGCTTACCTTTAAGTCCGCACAAATTTTCCAATTAAATTGTTTATATTGAATGAGCTCAAGTAAATTTGATATGCTTAAATAAGTTTCTTTAGTATTCTCAGAATGTGCCACTGGTATTGACGGTAACGAATTTCCTTTATGGAGTAATGCTGCTTTTAAACTATGCTTTGAACTGTCTATAAACAAGCGCCAATCATCCACTTTATTTTCTAATTTTAGTGCTTCAAATAAACCTTGAACATCATTGCAGTAGCAAATATTTTCACTTTTAGTAAAAAAAGAAGAGAAAGTCTTGTGTCTATTTCGAAATTTGGAAGTACTTGTCGAAGGGCCCAGGCTGCCCCATTGCTGCAAACGAGATCCTAGAACTTCGCTATCAAATTTGTGGGATGTGGGATCTCTCCTTCTTGTCGACTTTCTGAATTATCTGCTTCGGAGTCACTTTCGCTTGAGGCTTCAAAACTTATAGGCGGTCTAGGTATGGGTAAGGTATGGTCATGTAGTTTTGGTTTTTTAGCTGATGCCACATTTGGATAACTTATTAATTTCCTCTTTTTTCTCGTTTTACCTTTAAGGTCTATCACGCAAAAATAGCACTGGTCGTGGTTAAAGGGTTCAGTCCACATCATTGGAACACCAAACTTCATGTTATGACCTTTACCCGATACCCATCTCATTAAAGTTAATCTACAGGAGGCGCAAATAAAATTAGGTGTCCAAGATTTATCGAGATTTTTTACACGGAAACCGAAATAATGAAAGTATGCATCTCTGACAGAATTAGTTATTTTCCGAGCTGAGTTTCCGAAAATATAATGTCCGCAAATAAAGCAAAAATCATCCGGATTATTTTTACATTTAAAATCTCTTTTGCAACAAGCCATTTCGTAAACACATCTACCGATATAGTATGTATAAATTTGCACTACAATTTGCAAAACAAAATTTACAACAAACAGTAGTGACAATTAAATACTTGATGTCTTTTTAAATTTATTAGACCCTAAGGTAGAGTGACCAAATGAAATGTCTCGCCAATTTTATCAGAGTAATACTAAAATTGTAGGATAGACGCTTGCAAGTTAACGGGGCTATAGTTTCAATGGCACGTCCGATTGTTGTACTGGTATGCTTAAAATTTTCGTAGTTAAATTACCTACAACATAGGAGTGCTAACTTTTTTTCGTCAATAGAATTTTTCCGATTTTAAAGTGGTTAAATCTGAAATTGTGTAAAAAATTTCGGTTTTTTTTCAACATTTTTTGAACGTTTTTTGGCATAGTGGCCAAACTACTGAAGATACTTGAGGGCGAAGAAGGCAAGAAATTTTTATGGGAATTAGTATAATGCATAATTCAACAGTTTAAAACGAAAAAATGAAAAATGCAAATTTTTGCCGTACCTATATGAAGTAGTGTTCTGCAAAAATGGGAATTTTCATATTTTCGCCGATATCTCGGAAACTAGATCTGCCACAAGAAAATGGAAGTCATATTCGGAATCAGGAGAAAATTTCACTTTAGGAAAGGACTATTTTATTCTTGGAGACTAAAGTTGATCAAAATTTGTCGAGTAGTGTTATCAACCAACACAATCAAAATAATTGTCAAATAGGCATATTTACTTTTTGTTGTTATGCCAATTTGGATTCTGTATACTGTGGAAAAACTATAAATTTAATTAAATAAACACAAAATGTAAATACAACCAAATATGTAAAAAATTATTACAAAATAAATAAGTTTAAAAAGGACATCCTGAAAGCTAATTTAGATATGAAGCTTTCAAAAAATCCTTTAGAGATCGGAGAGTTCTTAAAAAATCATTCCCAATCATATTTAGGTAGTGTGGAGGTAACACAACTTTGACTCACTTTGTTGTATGTTTTTCAAATCCATTACAAAAACCCTTCCAATATAATGCGATTAGTTACAGTAGATCATCATTTTTAATCCCTAATCGTGAATTTCCACTTGGGCGTAATATATATTTGTTTTACGCAATTCGATATATTTTATTATATTTTTCAACAAGATAAAACTTTGAAATTCAAAGAACAGTACAAATATCTAAATATGCATCCAACAATTAGCCTTTCACCGAGAATAGTTGAAACAATAAAGTTGAATTACAGCAATTTGAGACGAAACATGGATGAGCGTTATTATTATTATTATATTTTTAAAAGTTAGCAAACACGTAGAGCTCATGAGTATGTACATTAATATGTTGTAGTATTTTATAAACATTGAGGTAAAGTTTTTTACATAAAAGTTAAGAAAAGTATAGGTATATTAGAATTTATGCATGTCAGACCAGTTTAATTTTGTTTACAACTATAATAAGTAATTACATTGAATCACATAACTAAGTGTTAAAATTAATTATATATAATTGAATGAGAAAACCTTGTTTAATATCAACAGTCGGAATCTATCACGATGTCTCACACATAATGAGCTTTGCCTGTGGCCATGTTAGCTGTCAGGAAAAATAAGCGACTCCAATCATTTGCCTACTTTTAAGCCATAGCATTAGATGACAGTCGAGTATCCATGTCCAAGAAAAGTCTTCTTTCCTCTTGCTTTTTGAATTTCCAATTTTTGCGTCATCCCATCTCATGCCCAAACTAACTTGAAGCTTTCCACACAAGTTAGATTTCCAGGCCTTTTGTGGGTGATGATCTTTTGGGCAGTGATCTTTTAGCCAAAACTCCCTTTATACCTTGCTAAACACACACCATATAGTAGGTTCACTCAATGACGTCTACCATTATGTGATCCGGAAAATAGAATGTGATGCACAACTGTCATGTACGCGTAGAACGCCACATGCTGTTTGAAATACCGTTTTTTTCTATTTCTGATTTACAAGCATAAAAACCAGCAATAGTCTTCCTGGTCCACTCCTTTACATTGGGCCATCACGCATGTTAGTTAGTCTACTATCTATAGTGATACCTACGTATTTCACATCTTTCGAGTTTCCAAGATTTGTTCCATTTAGTGTTGGAAGTTGAAAGTGAAAAGGATAGCAATGGTATTAGCGGAATTCCCATTTAGGCCACATTATATGCACCAAATTGTTACAATATGTATAGCCTTTCATAATAAGCCGCTCTACACTAGGCAGTGCTTATCCATAGCTACCGATCATCAGAGTAGACTATGCCTCTCCATTTTCAATCGGATTTCTTTCGTTCCAAAGAGGAAATGAACAAATTCCAATAGTGGCTGGGCAACCTCTACTTTGACCAGGAACTTCGCGATCGCTTCCGCCAATACTTTGTTAAAGGCTCCTTCAATATCTGGAAATAATCTTAGTATCAGATCCTCTAATATCTGAGCTTGCGACAGCTTGGTGGGTTGCCGTCTACACGGATTTACCTACCGAATACGCATACTGACAGGAGCATAGCTAAATCCCGAGCCATCGTTTGATGACTGTAGATATTCAACAGACATTTTAGAATCTTAAAGAAGAACGAGCTAAATGGGGAGGTATTGTCTGAAGATCGCTAGGCTTCACATGAGCGGTATCACCTCCCTTGGGTATGAATACCACCTTCGATACCGTCGAAACCTTGGGTATCTACATCAGGTAGGATATATGTAGGGATAGGGGCTCGATAAGAAATGTTAGAAACTCTCTGAATCTCAGTTGGAAATATACTGTCAGGACCCATATAAGCCCAATGGTGCTAGGTACAGTAGGAGAAAATTAGCTCCTTTGCAGTATCTTCCGAAGTCGGTTAGAGAATTTTCGAGAACGAAATATGACACTAAAAATGGCACAACGCCGAAGCCGGATTATCTCCAATCTAAACTTAACAAGAGATGACTGTAAATTATTCTTGTAAGAAATGTTAATGGGTTGTAAGGAATGGTTCAAATGTTTCCTTGCTCGTCTCATCTGCGCCACTAGATTCCGATGACACGCCCTCAGTCGTCCAACGTCTAGAGCAAGTAGATAGATGTCTAAATTCTGTCAGAACCTAACTTTATATACCAGCGGATATAATGTCAATGTACACTTGATTCTTCTCCCCGAATGAACAAAATATAAACTATTTTCTTTGATATGTCAGATATCAATAGATTTATAGTTGGTGGTGTCCATTTTAAAAGTCGGTGTATATAACATTGGCTCATAAAAATAAACTGCTTTGCTTATAATATTCTGTCTCAAACGGCATCCTACTGGTCATTGTTATCATTTGGGAATATTTTTAAGTACCAAAAAGCCAAATAAGCTTTTCGAAATTTATTTGCTTACCTAAAGCTTCTTTAATTTAACGAAATTATCTTATGAGATTACTAAATTACCAATTTAGGTCTAATCAGGCCAAAGCGACAACACTTCTATCGACTTTACCTCCAATTTACGTACCTCTTTCTTCAAAGCCATTTCGTCCCCCTTTTTTAAAACATTTTTGGGGTACATTCTCACCAATTGCCATATGGCATATGAAGTCCAAGTTTATGTAGATTGTAAAGCGCATTTTAGATTTCTTAACCCTAGTGGGAATTACCAACTATATTATTGCGTATTTATTTTCGAACCCGAAAGACCAACTCCTTCACAGAATGACGGTTAATTTGTTAAGAACAAAAATACCATATATTATATAATTAGGGGCTTTCAATTAGTGCGTTTAGATGTTAGTCCAATAGCTCTCTCATATTCCTTTTTCTAAGGTTTAATAAAATAAGTTTGAGAAGTCGCTAGAGGATTTAAATTTCTCTAGAGATCTTCTCAGACAAAATCTTCATAGAAATAACTCAAAAAAAGTGCACGGAAAAACTTATTTTATGCCTAATTTTATTGCATTACGTATAAATTCGATTCGAAATAGGATTATATAATGTCAGTAAAAGAATATAATGTAAGTAAGTATTACAAAAAGTATAAGTTTTTTATTAAATATTTCCGCATTCTTTCGATTTGCGTTGTACCCTCATACTTTTAACTAAGTAAAAATTCTTTCAAACACTTTATTTTGCCTGTCTCCTAGTTATTTAACTGAGTTAAAATTATATCAAATTATATCTTATACTTTTCTCCTAATTATTTAAATAATATTCTATTAAAATAGAATGAACATTACTTAATCTTTAATTAATTGATATAAATCAGTTGCCAAGAGTTAACCAGGAATAGTATTTTTATTAGCTAAAATGATAGAGGTTAATTTTATGCACCCCGAATGCCCATCCATCCTACTATGTGCCAGAGTAAAAAAGGCTAAAGTACATCGAAAGCTTTATGTACATTCGTAACCGGTCTTTTCGCAAATGTCTACTAACGCAGGATATCAATTTGCGTATGTGATTTATTTGGATCAGCTATATGCGACAAGTGTGTTACACATTGTACACAATTGCACTCATCTATGTACGTATATCTTTACAAATTTCGCTTGTATAGAAATAAATTAATTAAGCTCAAGCATTTACATATTTATATATATATATTTCTATGTGCAATATGTAGGTTTAGTCATGCAAATAGCTTACGCGGTAACAGCATGTTTTACCCGCCGCAGATACAGTGCTGGACAAAGGATAGCACAATTACGTAATCATTGGTTTCATAACTTATTTTTCTTAACTTAATATAAAATTTTTTTTCTAAAAAAAATATACTTAGTTTCTTCCACAACAAACGATTAAATCCAAGTTTCCAACTTTGTTCAAATGAAATATTATATTCAAAATATGTACATACCTTACATAAGATTTTACAATTTTTAATTCGAATTTGTGGAAAAATTTCGGTATGCAGTTTTATATCCCATTCAATTTTCATCAAGGCAAATTTATATCTGGTGTTATTATGCGTGCAAAAACAAAAATTTACACTATCTAACTATACGCACAAATGACAGTATGATTTAAAACAAATACATCATTTTCACTTAACGTTCACCAAGCGAATTCAAACAGCTGCTTGATCAACTTCATCTTATATGAATTCGCCTTGATTTTGATATTTGAAAATTTTTTTTCTGCTGTGGCTCTTCGGTAAATTTGTCCATATAATGTTTGAAACACAATCCCGTCGAACGGCGAATTTTTCGTCGCGAATGTTCGCTGTCCAAAATAGAACACATTAACATAATGGATTGAATACACATAACCAGGGCTCGGATTTTGATGATATGTCATCTTTTTTCTGCGCCTACGTCGACAATGTCTGATGAAAGGAAAATGCCGTACATACTCCCTAGATTCCAAGTATAAAAATTGTTAGGTCATTTTTTGTCATTTTTTGTTAATTTTTGGTTTTATATCATTTTTGCTAAATTTAGTCATTTTTTATGTCATTTATGTCAGATTTAATAAAATTTTCAATATTTCAATGTTTGTTAGTATGACATGCTCTCCTGCTTTTGCATATTGCAATCCAAGCCTGAGTATTAATGTTCATTGGAATTTTTCTTATTCAGTCACACTTGCGATAAAATGATCTTGATGTTGAGCGTATTCCAGTTATCGCTATTCCTTGAATCAATCAATTTATTTTCGTGTGTAAATTTATATTATAAAAATGCCAAAAGTTAAACCCAGTAAAACATCGCATTTAAAAAATTTAGTTGAAGAATTCGGTGCAAATATATTTTCAACCGATGGCCAAATTCTTTTTTGTAAGATATGCGAAACCAAAGTAGCTGCTGATTAAAAATTTACCGTACAACAACATATTGGGCGAGACAAACATCAACGCTCTTTAAAGTTAGAGTAAAAAAATAAGACAAGGCAATATTTTCCCATCGACAGTGCATCTAATAGGAATGCCAGCTTTTCTGAATTTTCTAAGGAGCTTTGTGAGGCATTTGCTTCTGCTAACATTCCATTGAATAAATTAAACAATACGATATTTAAAAGCTTTATGGAGAAGTACACGCAGCGCAGTATTCCAGACGAGTCAACCCTACGAAGAACCTATATTCCGCGTTGCTATGATGACGTTTTGTGCCAAATAAGAAAAATGTGATTGGAAAAAAAGTTTTCGTTTCCATCGATGAAACCTGTGAAGGCGAGAGTAGGAATGTCCTCAATGTTATTGTTGGTACTATGCAATCTGACGAACCAGCCAATGTTTTTTTGCTCACGTCTGAAGTACTGGAAAAAGTCAATTACACCAGTATATGCAAACTATTTAATACATCCATGTCTTTACTTTTATTTGACTTGTAACGCAGGTATAAAATATGAGGATGTGCTGCTTTTTCTAACGGATGGAGCTCCATATATGGTCAAGGCAGCCAAATCTATCAGGAGTTTTTACCCAAAATTAGTACATGTCACTTGTTTGGCACATGGCTTACACAGGATTGCGGAAAAAGTGAGATCTAACTTCCCGTTGGTTGATGCACTGATAGCAAACACTAAGAAAGTGTTCATTAAAGCGCCATTACGCAGAGGAAGTTTTAGAGCTTTGGCCCAGATATACCCCATACCACCAGAACCAATTTTAACGCGATGAGGTACATGGTAAATGCTTGTACATATTATTGTGATCATTTTGAAAAAATAAAAATAGTTGTAGATTCATTTCCCAGCGAAGATGCCGAATCAATTAAAGAAACTCAAAAGCTATATGCGGATGAAAGCATAAAGTTACAATTAGCTTTTATAAAAGCAAATTTTGAATGCATTGCTTCTGCATTGCAAAAGATGCAGACAAAAGGATTCTCATTAGAAGGTGGAATATCCGTCATTGAAAATATCAAAAAACAATTAAGCGGCGTTCGCGGTGATATTGGCAAGAATGTTTTTGAAAAATTTAATAGTGTGCTGACCAAAAATAAGGGTTACAAAATTATGTGTTCTATTTCTGACATAACATGTTTTAAATATGCTCCTCTTGTGAGTGTCGACGTAGAGAGAAGTTTCTCAATGTTTAAAAATATTTTAAGTGACGATCTAAGGTCTTTCCTATTTGATAATTTAAAAATGTATTTAGTAATTTACTGCAACGCAAACAAAGACAAAAATTAAATTAAATTTAAAAAAATTAAAAAAATAATAATTTTTATTAAATTTATTATAATACTTTATAAATTTAAGGGCATTTTTTTTAATTTTTTGTCATTTTTTTGGGTAATTTTTCATTATTTTTTAGGTCATCACAATCCGAGCACTGCACATAACCAAAGCGAACAACGAATTTCGCCCGATAAACATTCGTTACTAAAAATTTAGTTCTATGGTGGTCGCTGGCGACAGCGGCAAAATACAATCGACGAATGTTTAATATACTCATGGCTTTAAATCGAAATTGAAAAATTCTAATTTAGTTTTTGGTGAAAGTTATTAATATAGTTATTTGTAAAATTTTACATTAGTAAAAGCTATTATCGGCTAATTTCGATGTCGCCGTGTTATGTTTTGATGAGCGAAATTTTTGGACGAACGGAAAAATATTAGGAGAGGAAGAACTTAATGTGCTTTAGTTTTTAATAAACACCCTGACCACGAGCCGGTATTAAATATAATTGTTTGAATAAAATCAAAAAGGTCGCTGAAAAAACAAATATTTACTTTCACTTTATTATATTAAAATTCAATGGATTTTAAAACTCTATACCAAATATAAAATTGTAAAGTCTTATGTAAAGTATGTTTAATTTATTGGCCCTATATTTTTATAGAAAGGAAGTTGAATTAAGAAAAATTAATAGTCAAAACTTGTGTGATTATGTGACTATAGTTATGTCGGCCGCTGTACTTTCGCTACTTTTTCCCAAACGTTTTCTCTGTAGTTAGATACCCTCTTTCGAGTGTTATTTGTTGGAGTTCAGCGTAATTTATTTGCGATGCCAGTAACAAAGGGATTTATTGTTGCAGTTCAACTACTGCAATCAGCAACACTAACGGCTCCGATGACAATTTACAATACACAATAAGGCCGCGACTTGTGGCACACTCGAATGTGATATGCAAAAATGCAAACATATGTACATATTTATATACACAACTACGTGATTACATAAAAAAATATGTATTTTGAGTGCATTTGAATTTCTGTGTGTGTATGTGTGTGTGTACAGGGTGCGATATCTTTTATTTATTTATCTAATAAACAAAAAAGATTCTTACAGGCTATACTTAACCGATTCGCGAACGTATTCGCAGAAATCCCTTAGAAAAGGGAATTGGATATATCAACCACATTAATGTCAAGACTTATTCGAGCTGATCTTCACATAAAAGCCTACTGTCGGTCAACTGGTGATCTTTTGACAACGCGCTTGAAGCAAATTTGGCTAAACAAATGCAAGCGTCTTCTTCAGTGGCACGCGGTCAACGGTCGTGAAAGTATCCTTTTTACAGATGAGACGCAAAAAATGTTATTCCAAGGGTTCAACGTCGTCACCATCTAACTGCTGTAATGGTTTGGTGGGGAGTCTCCTGTAAAGACGTTACACCTCTTCACTTCTTTGAAAAAGGGGTTAAAACTGGGGCAAAAGTGTACCAACAGAATGTTTTAGAAGGCGTGGTAAAGCAGCTAGGCAATATTCTCTTCGATAGAGAGCAAAATTTTGCTCCAGCGGCTTAAAAGCAATATTCCAGATTTCATAGTTTCAGATGATTGGCCGTTTGGAATTTCAGATTAGAATCCATTGGACTACAGCTTGTGGTCAGAGTTGGAAAATATGGCTTATCGAATACTCCACAGAAATTTGAATAGTCTAAAGAAATCTTTGGTTCGAGCAGCGACGACAAAACCAATAGAAACTGTGTGTGCTGCCATTGATCAATGGCCGATTCGTTTAAGGGCTTGTGTGAAAGCAAAATGTGACCATTTAGAATAAAATTTGGTACATCGCTCATTTAGTATACGTATTATTAAATAAAATTAATTTTTACGTTGGATTTCGTTGCTGACATTATTGTTGGTATTATTGCTGGTTCCCTATTAAACAAAGTTCTCCACTTTTTCAAAATTGTAATTATCAACAGTGATATGGGAGCCATGGATAAATGCGCTGACAGTTAACTTGATGACAAAAGCTTCCTTGGTGATGGTGATACGAGTCGATGTTAGCGCTTCGAATAGTGCCCACGTGTAAGACACTAGAGACGTGTTGTCCGTCTAAATCTAAATATAACCTAATCCTTATATTACTACTAACTATCATATAACGGGTCCCAGCGAAATCGATCGGCTTCAGACTAAATCGTCGTGTCGGGTTTTGGTCGTTAGTCCTTCCCTTCGGGTCTTGAGCGCAAGTTAGAGAAATATTAAAAACTGCTAGTCAAAGTAATGAGGAAGGCGGTAATGTCAGACTTTGCCTTTACGAGAGCATCTGCTAGCCGGGCAGTTGCACCTTTCTAATTAAGGGTCCAAACATTCCTTGTGCATGCCCTCAAATCATAGTCCTTAAAATGTGTTTTGTGGTCGTCGGCAGGATCGGGGTCTCTCAGGCTTGGTTAAATTTTTCATAGGCTTTAGTTTTTTAAGTGGCGGGTACAAATCCCAGCGAACATTCAGGTTCTGGACCATTTTTAGTTTAGAACACATTTTTATAGCGAACCGCTTACTCCAAAACCTTAAAATGAAAACTTACTACTGTTTTTTGTTTTTTACTCCCAAACGGATGTTCAGGAGCTACTCAGAGGACACATCTGTGAAATCACCCGAGCTATGAGCTACGTTAACCACATTAAAAGAATATGACTTTGTAAATAACTTGACTCCAGCGCCGCGTGTCGAGTTTACTGTAGAAGGACTTGGTATGCAAGAAATGACTATTGAAAATTTGAATGAAAAATATTTAGTAGTTATGGAGTTAAGCCCGAACAGCGATAATAAACGAAAATTTAAATACATATATAATTTATTCAAAATTAACTTAGAAAAAGAAAAATTAAACGCTACGGAGGAAGAATATGCGATAAATTAAGAAAGCGTCCTTCCAAAAAGAGCATTCATCCCATAAAGAGTATAAACAACACCCACCAAAACCCCTTCATTACATCGAAGAAAAGTTAGTGCCTGCAATGAGGCGCATCATATCGACAACAGAGTCTTCGGTGAAAGAAATTACTACAAAATTCTATCGGAAAGCTTCTGAAAGTGCGTTTAGTATAGCAATAGGTGAAGAATCATGGCTGTATGCATATAAACACGAAACAAATAAAAAAAAATCCAGACTCTGAGTGTTCAAATATAAGAAGTGTAGATGGTTCTCGGCGCAGTTCGAAAACAAGATATGTAGATTTCTTCTTCTGTAAAACTGACCCAGTCGCTGTTGATGATCTTGAGTATCGAAAAACAGCTATCTTAAAACAGTATAAAAAAACTTACTTGACCGAAATCATCGGTGAAATAAAAAAAATAAATAAAAATTAGAAGCGTCGCGTCATCCCTCGTCATGATGAAATCTACAGCAAATTATTATTTGAGTGAGAACTCATGTTCGCGATTGCTAATAACAAAATGCGTTGTGAGCGTTTTTCAACATTTGAAGGGGTCGTTAAGGCATTCAGAAACCATACTTCTGAGGTACCCACTTTAGGGTGGAATAAAAGTTTCGACGGCCGGTGTATAGATCTTATAGGCGAATACTTTAAAAATCCATAAAGCATTTCTTTAAATAAAATGTGTGTTTCTCCTATGTGTTTTCAATAATGTTCAGGGCTACCCTCGCATTAACATGAACCACCTGAAAAGGTATTCAAAAATATGCAACCAACTTAGCCCGAATTACGAATAGATATACTAAATATTAGCTAAAATATTTGTATCAAACAATTTATGAGCTAAAATACTTGTGAAATTCGAAAATTTAAGCTTTAAAACAGGATGCCAAAAAAAATTACGATTTTGAAAAAAAATTCCATTGTGCTAGCAGTCGAAAAGGGTCTAAAAAATTATTTGTTTTTGAAATCTTTAAATAGTCTTTAAAATAAAAGTTAAATGATGAAAATCGGTTTACTGGTTTTTTGGTATCACTCACACATTACAGAAAAACATGGTTTCGAGTAAACCCCGTTTAAAGTTTGCTGCCAATAGTTCGGCGGGATCGGCGCCAGCCCCTTCAAAAAAGCATCTCTTCCACAATTTCGAGAATTAGCTGTTGAAATTTGCTTTTTAAATAACACCACAAAAAGAAGTCCAGAAGAGTCCAAACTGAAAATCACGCCTTTCACTAGCTGTGCGGTCGTATTCCAAACGATATGGACTATCTGCCGACAATATTTTTTAAACGTTTGCACTTTGTATGAAAAAAAAATCCAAGGCAACCGCAAAGTGTCTCCACTGACGTCAAGATAATCAGCGCACTATTTTCAACGTATGTGTCATGGTCAAAATTGCAATTGACGTTTCAAAAACATGTCTTGTCGAATCAGTCAATTGATAAATGTCAAATGTGACTCAATGTTTACATACCGACATAAAATATGGCGCACCCGTTATTTATGTTGGAAAATCACAATTATGGCGTTTAATAGTTGAACGATCCTTCCGCTTATTGTTTTTGTGCACAATTCACATAAACACACTCGCATTCGCACACATCCACTTATGTTGTCATACGAGTATGTTTCTGGCTCAGAATTTGAACGTATTGTTATTTTTAATTGCGAACTGTTGTTTATTTTCTGGTTATTTTGCAACTGGGATACTACACCCAGGGTATTGTTTTAGGCAAAAGTGGCTATTTTACAGTTCGCGTGACCCGAGCACACAAACGCAAACACACACACACACACACACACTCACCCACACAAGCATGCATTCACTTTTCTGTATGTATTCTCTTACATAAAATATGTAATTGTTAAAAACTCCACAAGCTTTTGTGCAGCTATTCTGATTAGAAATAACTCGCATGGGCATATTATGCAATGTTAGGCTTATTATTTTGAGACAATAGAAAATACTGAATACTTAGTCGATTTGTCGCTTCTTTAAGCCTTATTTTATAAATCGCGGAAATCAAGAATAGTACTGTTCCATATGTCTGATAAAATTAAAAACAAGAGTTTGCAAAAAAACATATATTTTTGCTTTAAGGAAAACAATATCAAATTAACATTATATTGGGTCCGTTTCTTTGTACCCGACTTGCAAAATAACACTCAAACTCGGATAAAATTTCCTTTAGTTGCCAAAGCAGCCCTGCTGGCATCTTTCATGAAATTGAGGAACGGAAAATAGTTGCGCTGGAAAATTTTAGGTTGATGTATTTATATATTAAAAAATACTATGCAAATAAAAATGAACTAGGTCTTTAACTGAAATTTCCCATGTATTTTCTTTGGGCTCATTCACAATAGCGCAGTTTTTTCAGTTCCCAACACTACATCTCTGGTTGGATATCATTTTATCGAGTTGACTCAACTCTCATATTTTTCCGCTTTGGTGTTGGTGCTTTATGTGCAATTTGCTTTCCTACCCAGTGCTCTTTTGCAACTCGGTTACAAAGAAACGGGCCTATTGAAAAAATGAAAATTTTTTTCAAAAACAAGCCTTTTTTACTGCTCTACAAAGGAAAAACGTTGGGAAATTAATTGCAAGTATGAGATCTTACATAAAGTAGTACAAATCCGAAATAGGCTGGCCGGCTTAAAGTTAAAATCTTATAGAAGTTCCGAGTTCCGTGGCGGCTGCGTTAAAGTTTAACGCCACTAGGGAAGGAGAGCGATGTGTGAGCGAAATCTAGAGAGAGAAAAATAGTGTTAATAAGTCAGCGTGTTACTCTGGAAATTTTCGGGAAAACATATTCAAGATACAAATTTAAAAAATTTCTTTATGGTTTTTAAAATTATTTACCTTTAAAATCTGTACAATTTTGCATTCGAAACCACCGATTCTCAAACAATTCTTTCCACTTTGAAGCGGGTACCTCAGAAACATGGTTTCTGAATCCGTCAACGAGCTCTTTGAAGGTAAAAACAAGCGCAGAACGCATTTTACTTTTACCGAAGGGAAATAGGAATAAATTATTAGGTGGTAAATTTGTTGAATAGTTATGGATAATTAGTAATTATTTTCTGCTTTAAATAATAAGAGTAAACCTTATTGCCGCATAACACGGTAGATAAGTTCCGAGGAAATGCCATCTCAAATGAAAAACGTCTCATTGAGTTACTTATGGAAAAAAAAGGAGTTATGTTCCAGAATGTACACTTCAGATAAACTGTTCGTATGCTTGGCATACGAGTACTACTTTCGTTTACAAATGCAAATGTGTATATATATACATACAGTGGTGGATCTAAAATTCCGATTCGGGGGGCTGCATTCAAAAATTTATATAAATATAAACCATAAATTACAGTTCAAAGTTTTCCTTGAATAACGATATTAAGATTTCTTATCATCTTCAATTTTTGAAAGACATTTTTTCAATTTGGTGTAAAGGTAAGGGAGCACAACAATAAAATACCTTAGCTCGTAGAAGATGCTGGCGAGAACTTATAATATCCAATATAACATAAGTCATGGCCGAGACGAACAGTTTGACACTCATATTTTATTATTTTGTATCCTTGTGCATAATTTAATTATATTTGAGTTTTAAAAAAAGATCGCAATCCTGTTCAAAATATGCCTTTAAACTGTAACAGCGAAAAAAAAACAGTTTAACACATTGCATATAACTTTTGTATAATTTTATTAAATTTGACTTTTCAAGCTATTCGCCTCTTCCTCAGCCAATCGTACAGTTTGACACTCATATTTTGATATTTCATATAACCTGTGAATAATTTATTTAATTTGATTTTTCAAACAGGAGGCAACCCTCATAAACGTTAGCTATCAACCTTCTTTCTGGGATGAACCGCTTGACACCAATATTTTATTATTTCATACAACTTGTGTAACTTGTCAAACAGAATGCAACCCTCTCCCAAACACAAATCATACTAAGTTATGACCTATTCAAACTTTTACCAAATATACATACAAAAAAAATTTCATAAAAATCGGTCGAGTTTTTTCGGTATGTATGTACATATGTATGTATTGTTTGTATGTAACAATATAAAATTATGTAGAAATTCAATGAGGATTAAAATACGTAGCAAATGATTCTAGTTCACTTAACAATACTTGGAAAAAGTATAAAAAAAAATAAATTAAATTAATGTTTAAAATAGATAAGTATTTCCAAAAAAGATAAAGTTTTGATTCCCACGGTGTTGGAGAATGGGCTTGGTTGGTGGCGTGTAATAATCACGGAGAACGAAAATTAAAGAAGGGAGCTAATTGCATTTATACGCGTTGCAAAACGGGAAATCAACTTTAGCGCCAGTTCAAATTTCCAACGAAAGCTGGGTTATTTATAACATGGAAATAATACAGGGATGTATATAGAAAAAAAATAAAGCAGGTATGCACTCTTCACACAATCGAAAGCCATTGTAATTAGGTAATTGAACACAAGGTATGCAAATAATGCAATGCCTTCATTTAATCGCAAGGTAATAAAATGATATCAATTAAAGCTTAATCAGAAATAAAGCGGCACTCATTTTTGTAGAACACCAAGTAGAATGTAAGCAGCTGATTTTTTACTTGCTACTTCGTCTATAATACATTGACATTTATGTACTATGAAAACCAGTTGCTTATTAATGCACAAACATACATGTATATACTCACATACATATATATATACATACATACATATATATACAACATATATTCGTATTCGACTGAAATGCTTGGTATGCCAAGCAGCCACTTCTAATAGACCCATTAGGGGTAATATATATAATGAATTTCATATAGCCATTTATGGCATAAACATAAACAAACCGCGGCGCATAATGTTCGCCGGAAAGTTAACAACAGCTGTTGCAACAGCGAAACTTTCACACCGACTCTAAACTGTACACCGGTGATTTATGTACCCTGCGTATATACTATAAATATATTTATATATATATATATATATACATATGTAGATAGTTATGTGTATATATGTGAACCATTGCGTGTTTATGTTTATGTGTGCGGTTGCCGCTAGCTGCTATTAAATATTTCTACTGGGCGCCACAAATTGCTTTAACTGGCATTCATAAACACTTTCGTGGGAAATTGTTGCAATAGCCCGGTGCGTATGAGTAACAAAACCGCCACATAAAATTCCATGCAACAAATTAGAAAGTCGCAAAAAAACTTCCATTTATCGCGCTACTCCTTCGTTAGAATTTATGCGGGAGCAAGGAAATAATAAGCTGCAAGAGGTTTTCGCTTTTGTACACCGTGGCGACGAATAATTGTTACATTTTGTTTTTTTTTTTTTCAAAACCCAATTGTGCCAATCGCAGCGAGCGTGGTATTAGAATTTGTGTTTGTTTTGTGTTTTTTTTTTTGATATTACTGTGAACAACAAACTCACTAATTAAAACAATCGTTTAGTGTAAACAAATTCACGAGGATGAACGTCAAACTAGAACTGGTAAAAAATTTCAGCAGAAGGGTACAAAGTCAAGTGAAATTTTCAAGTCCTTGAAACCCCGTAAAGTTAACTAAATGTTTATGCATCGTACTGTTGCACGATTCAAGAAAACTGGGAGCTATTAAATCGCAAACAATTCCAGCCAAAAACTTATCGTTGGAAGTCCAGATATGGTGAAGAAAACGCTCTTCAAAACATTTGAAGATGAGTGCTTTAAAAAAATCGAATTAATGGCCTGGCAGCGTGTCAAACGAAGATGAGAACAAAAAACAATCAGCTACTTCTTCGCCACGTAAGCTCTAAAGTGTTTTTTTTTACGTAAAACAGAGCAATCACAGCGCCGAAAATGATCCCGTGTGTGTAATCCTATTGACCTGTACCAAAACAAATCATTGGAATGGGAGAGTGATTTCAGAAAAAGACCAGCTTCCTCTACTTTTTATTGAGAAAGGCGTAAAAAATAATACAAATTATTACTTGAAGGAGTTTTTAAAGAAACATATTCTGTCATATTCCATGAATTTATTTAGAATGGTTCAGGCCTTGTAGAGAAGCCAAATTACGGATTGTATGTCGTCAGATGAGTGGTTGGTCTCTTCCTCCAATCTAAATTCATTAGATTACTGCATATGGGGCTGCATATTGGACAAAATGGAGATCATAAAACCCTTAAAGATGGAATAATTTAAATGGGCCTAACAGGGGATATGGGATAAAATACCAGACGAATCCTTGCCTTGCCGCCTTTGCTGCTTTTCCGAAAAGTTTGTAGCTGAAAAAAAGAACAATGGTGAAAGATTCGAAATTAATGATTGAGAATAAGATAAAATGAGTGAAAAAATAAGAATACTATGTTTTCTTTTCAATATCCTCTTTTGCAAAAAAAAAATTGTGTAACAGTTATTCGTCGCCACGCTGTACATATAAATACACTGCGCATGACAATCTCGTGATTCCAGTTAAAGCAGCAAAAACAATACCTTTTAGAGTACGCTTCCTCTAAAGGCAATTCCAGTTTTCTTGCTGGAATATAGTGGACTTTTTATGAGTTGTTTGTTTGTGTTCATTTGAATAAAATAAATAAAATTCAAACCCCGTGTATTACATTTAAAATATCCTCAAATCCCGCTATTACAACTTTACTAGAGATGAGCGCGGGTCACGGGGCTAATTTCAAAACGACCAGGATGGACGGGTTTGGGAAGGCCTTCAATCATTTGCAGACAAAAGTCCATTACCAACTGGCAAAAAATCTACCTCTTCGTAATTATTTTGTAATTTTGAGCGGGAAACGAGCAGCGCAGCAAAACAGAATTACCAGAGGATGTCATAAGTTTTAGTTTGACTAAGCTAGAATATTTGAAAAAGAGATAAATAACTATATTGCCACAAGTATTTAATAGACACAAATGTGTGAAAACTAGCAATAAGAGTAATGGATAGAATACGCTTCAATTTAAATATAGTAGTATCCGTTATTGCGACAGCAGAACTGCTCTTTTTATTTTGTTTTTTTTTTTATAATTCTGTTATAGGAAATAGTTACTCATCCATAATCACTAACCAAATGACAAAACATTTGAACTATCGAGTGCATATTACTGAAGTATTTTTGTCGAGCAAGTTTATTTCAAGTGAATCCAAAATTGACATTTGTCGAAAAAAATTCGCATGAAAACGATAAATGTTGCTATGGACTAACCGAAGCTTTTAATATTCTGTGCATTTTTAAGCCTTTCGTCCTTCTAACCGGAGAATTTATGGATAAATTTTCTCACTTAAAGCGGAGTCGTATTAAACGGATGTACTTTCATAGTAATTGATCTAAAAATGAAACTTGAGGTTGTGCTTACGTCGCTATAAGCGGTCGGTTGTTGTTGCTGTTGTAACATCATAAAACATTAACCATAAAATTTTGGGAAATGCTGCTGAAGTGACAGTCCTTGCCCGGATATAGATCCGGGTCGTTCCGGTATCGTAGAACCGACTGTCGTGGGAACGCGGTCGGTCGTCATATGCGGTGTCGTTATAAACGGATTTTTTTTTTGTATTTGCGTATCTTATTTCAGATTCAGCAAAACAAACGTACATATTTGAAAGAATTGACTTTTGTTTCTGTTTGCGGTTTTTTTATAGACGAAGGTTAATGTTAATATGTAAAATCATTTTTCTTCTTCTTCGCCATATAAAAATTATGGATAAAATATTACAAAATATTATTCGTTTGTGTGCAAGTATTGTGCATCTATTTTTTTGTAATAAACAATTTGCAAAATGAAATTTATTGTTTTGTTTTGATCCCTAGATCAAGCTAAATTTACCTAAAGTAATCTCAAATCTTCTTATATTGAAGCGAAACTTCTTTGCGCTCGTTGGGCTGTAATTCCAATATCGAATGAAACGAAAAAGCGACAGGAGAAGGGAGGGGATGGTGCGCGTGGGGGGCAGTCGGACGGAAGGAGACATGGGAGAGAAACGAAAACGCGACAGATTCGGAGTAGGAAAAAACGAGGGAGGGGTAGAAAAGCGGACAGAGTGTGGCAATTATTGTTCTATACATCACTACGAACCAGAGAATTAACGATATAATAAAATTCATACATAGAGCATTATTGGCATACACTCCCTCTGGTGCAGCAGAATTAGGAGAAGATTTGCACACTATGTCAATGATTTTAAGCGGTGATTTTAATGCCAATTTTGCCTTGGAAGAAGCTCAACCACTTGTACAATTTTTAGAAAGTAAATTTAATTTAAAAATGAATAATAATCCCAAAGACCCAACAACCAGATCAGGCACGTCAATAGATGCAATTTTCTCAAGATATTTAAATAATTTACAATCACGAGTTTTCATTTCATATTTTTCATACCACAAACCAATTGTATCTTTTCTTGAACATGAAAGTATGGAAGTGAATGAATAGATTTTTTATAAATGGAGGCGAAAACATCTAATATCTTTTTTCATTAACCTAACAGCCCTTTAAAAATTCCAGAATAATGAATAGTGGCTTCTGTTATCGGGGAAATATTTCTATCTCATAAAACTTGCTGGCTAGGGTGAGTATTTTCATTTCAAGTGTCCATCGAGATCCATGAAGTTTCACTTCTATCGCCTAGCTTTCTAGGCTGACAATTTTTCTTCTTTATTTTTTTCCATAATTTATGAATTTTTCGAATGGATATTTAAGCCATTTTTTACTAAGTAAAAATTAAATATATTAAAATTCTCCAATGTTATTTCTCATTTCGCCTGCAAACAAATTTCATGCAAAATGTTGACAACCCTAATACGTACGAATTTTCTTAACAAAAACACCAATCACGCTGTTAAGCGTATAGCACTTACATAATATCGGTGTGATTGGAAATAGGGACAATGAGAAAGCAAACAAAAGTCTGGAAAGAAAGAAGTCCCAATATTTCCTAATAAAACATTGGCCTCGAGCTCAATAAAATTGCTGAAACTAACTAAGTTTTGTTGTTCGAAAGCTAGAGATCCAGTTAAGGCAAAAGTTCAGTACCTGTGTAATTTGGCTTGACTCCTTAAGCGAATACTGCTGTCACTGCATCTATACTGGCTCCAAATGTCAAATCGAATTGGGTCAAAAATTGGGGATGAAGAAGGTTCTAGATAGTAGTGATCGACATTCTCCAAACAAAGATGGTGTAAAAAATCTGATTCAAAGTCAACTTACCAGTTATTTACATGACTCATTGATGGAGCGGACTATTCTTTCGAAAATTTGGCATTATTATAATATATAGAAGTTGTGACGGTCATTGCGTGCATATGTTATTAGTTATACATTTATAACTTTTTTAAACTGTAAGAAAATACGAAGGCCTATTTATTTGCGTTTGAAATAAAAAATAATTACAAGTAATCAAAAGTAATCACAAGTCAAATTTCTTGAAGTAATCGCATTTGTTTTTTCATTCTCTATTTGATTTGTTTATCAAAAATTTTGAGCACTTTTGTTATGAGTAGCCAATGAATACATTTGCTTGGATTTGCTATTTTCATGCCCAAAAAGTATACTTTACAAATCAGTTCATCCAAATTTGACAATTGTGTAATTTCAAAGCCAAATAACACAATAAGTATTGGTATTCTAGACTAACAAATGGTTATCGCTCATTCGCTGCATTTTAGCGAACACTTTTCCGTTTCGCTACTCATACCATAAAACAGATGAATTTGTGTAAAGATTTATACGCTTCGCAACTCACAATACCAGTCTTAAGGTTAGTCGGTCATTGACGATGAAAAATTCTAAATAATGGTAATTTATCATCACATATCGGTGATCATTATTTAACAACTCTGGATTTAACCGAAGATCTTACCATTTATTTTCAATATCTAAAAATTCAAATATATATACTCGCCAAAATGCCACGCCTTCAAATAACATCAAATTTATTTATTTATTTATTTTATTTATTTATTTATTTAGCCAATGAATACAATGAAGTTATTATAGGCTAAGCGGAATACAATAAATATAATATTATCAAAATAAAAGAAAAGAAAAACAAAAGAGAAAATTAACTATTTACTTATAAAAAAAGATCCAAAGAGATCATGAAGCGTTTTTTTTTTTTAAATAAAAAATCAATCTCGACAAACCGATCGATTCCATTGAACTCAATCAAGGCCCTAATAATGGGGTATTTTATGCATACAAAGTTTTAAAAACTCCAACATAGAAAAACTCTGGATACCGATGAGGTCTGACAGGTATTTTAAAGAAAATCCTCTCAAGGAGTATAGGACAGTCCACATAACTGCGGACAACATCGAAGACGAAAGTTAAAGACAAAACTATTTGCCTACACTGCAGGGACTTTAGATGTATCTGTAGACATCTTGATTCATAGGCGGGAATAGGCTCCGAAAAGTATAAGCTACAGAGCGCAAAACGTAAAAATATCGTCTGTATACATTCGATCCTTGTAATATGAAACGCAAAGTACGGTGACCAAATAAAAGAGGCATATCTAATGAAGCCTAGAACGAGCAAATGCCATGTATAGCAATTTTAGTGACGCCGCACAAAAACCAGCATTGCATATGATTTGGAAATTATAAAAATAATATGACTAGTGAACGTAAATTTTGAGTCAAAAATTACCTCCAAGTATTTTATTTCACCCACACGCTGGAGGGGAGATAAGGAGATATGATAAAAAGTCTGAATGAGATTACAACATTTAGCAAAAGTTATGTGAAAACATTTATTTATTTATACTCGACGACAGGCGATTTTTGTAGCACCAGTTGCTAACGTTATCAATATCACAAACTTTTATCCTATATAGACGGTAGGCAAAAATCAGCTACCTGTCAGAGTCGGTGTTAAAATGTAGGCCTCCTCAATTTGTGATACAACATCAAGACGCACACCACAAATTGTCAGAGAAGTTGGGCCAAACATCGAGCTCTATTCTGTAGGTATATAAACGTCAAATTATTATTATTATTATGGATCATTTTATTCTTAAATTCATTCTGTACATATTTCGTCTGAGGCCATTTTATCTGAAATTGTATGTGGAATAATTTTGTATAGCATTTTAACTCCCTATCAATGGTTTATTTGACTTATGTATATGGAAAAATGGCCAAAGCGACTACTTACAAATGAATACGTTTTGCGATGTTTTGCATAAATAACGATTTCATTTTCTCTGACACATTTTCTTCAAATATGTAGACAACATATGTGCATACGGCATTATATGCACACTTTAATATTCACATATAAATATTCATATGACATGGTTAGGTTTGTATTTATTGAAATCTTCGCAAATCTTCTTATTTATGATCAATTATTGGAAATCCATTTGATATTTAAATTTGAAAGGTTTTTTCACTCTCATAAATACTAGGACTCACATGTGAAAAATTGTGGTATTTATGACTAAGAACGTTGACCATTTTGGCACCAATTGAATGAAGCGTCTAGACATCCGTTATTTATTGTTAACTAAGCAACAAGAAATTTATATATCATTAACAAAACGCAAAAGCAATGAATTGACCCGAAATTTTTCGATATGTTGGATTTGGATTGCTTTTGAGTGTACGTGTGTGTGTACACGTACATATGTATGTATGCATGTCCTGTCGGAAAAAATAAGTCAGTTGCATGAAAAAGCATATATAAAATTAATTATTTGTTTTGAATTTAAATTATAAGTAGAGTAATAAACGTATCCAAGATAGGGTGTTAAATAAATCAGTAGTGTAATTCACTAACTTTAAACGATCCGACACTCGCATTTTTCGTCGACAATATTTGTCGTTTGCACTAACGATTGTGCGATTCACTAACTTATTCTTAACGACATTTAACAGCTGTCTCATTGTATTTAGCCAAAGTGATAAAGAGCAGCACCTCTGTCAAACTAAATGTCAAAATAAGAGAAAAGCACAATGAGGAATAGAGAAAAAACAAGCGAATGCCTGCTACCAAATATAAATTTCAGCGTTTTTATTATATTTCATTAAAGTGAAATAAAATACTAGTTTATTTCAAACTACAAACATCTATAATTCTTCTTATATATTGCAATGTCCCATTGTAGCAGAATTCCGGACTCTCCTCTGAGTGGTTTGGTAGAATAGACATCAATTCGACTCCAAGGGATATCCGGAATCATCTGCAAATATGTCATGGTTTTCATTTTTAAAATTCGCGTTGTGCTTCAGCGTATTTAGGATTTACATATATGTATTTAAATTTTTTAATTAGAATCATTTATCTATGTACTAAAACTAAACGATATTTCGGGTCGTTGATAGCAACCGCGAAGAATCTTAAATCCGCTAAAACCTACCAATATAAAAGTAAATTTAAAATTGCATACTGGCGTGCTCTTTGTTCCTCAGTCGATTTTGCTGTTATTCTGGGGCCTCTTATTTGATTGTAAAGCTGAGAAATTACGTTTTCAGCCAAGTCTGGAGTTAACCGATACAGCTTCTGAAATGCCGTTGCATTTAAATGAGAGGGATTGTCCACATCCCGAAGCAAACTTCAATCCACTGTTGGAGCGCTTACTTTTTCGTCACCTCGTTATAAATTATAAGCGAAATATTCAAAGAGCATCATTTAATGTTCCTACTATTTTAATTTCAAGAAAACAAATTCCCAAATTTTAAATTTATCTTTTATTTAAGTTGAAATCACGAATTGGTCTTTTCTCGATTCAGTTAACAACTTCAAATTTGTTGTCATTTAGTTTTCGGTAATCGACTAGCTAACGACAACAACTGATTCGGCGTTAGCGAACATCATTAAATAATGGCTGCTGAATAGCAACGTCGTTAAAATGTTCGTTAAGATGAGTTAACCATAATTTTAAATTACTTTTAAAGTATGACATCGTAAGTAAATTAATTCCCCAATAATTATGTAAGATTTCTCAAATAAAATTGATGTGTCTAGTTTTAATTTTTAAGGTGCTGGCTTTGACTTTTTACATTATATAAGTAGACTTTTGTAGACCGCTCAGCGTTTCGTGTGTTGTATTTTAGTTGTAAAGAACCGAAAGGAAACAAAAGTTTGTTATAACCTTTTTAGAAAGTTTATAATGACTTTTGGTAACTTTTAAAGGAGGTGACTGCAACCAAACTTTCTAGCAAACTACATTAAAAATTTAAGAAAATATGGCGTGTAATTTTCAAGCATAAAGAATTCAAAAGTAAACCCTAAATATTTAATCGATGGAAGGAGCGAAACGAAGCCAAAAAACTTGTAAGAATACTGAAATCTAGTAAACTGGTTTTCGTTTAGTTCCGTTTTCGATGTTCACTATCGGCATGAACTAGAAAGTAAAAAGGAAAACTTTTGTTTTTCAAAACTTCCGGTCAAAGCATATTAATCAGCATCAACAAAACGGTATGGTTATTGGTTTGTTGGTATATTGAATATTGAACAGTCAATATCAGCAGATCACCTCACTTAATACTTTTCTTAATTTAATCAATCTCTAAAGTGTCAAATTTTATTTGATAGGGCACAATGGGTATTAACGGCTGAAGTATCGTAGATATCGAATAAAATTTGACAATTTAGAGATTAACAAAATAAAAAAACATTAAGTGAGTTGATCTGCTGATATTAAGTGTTCAATATACCTCTTTTTCAAGTCAATTCCAGCCATAATAATGAAGAATAAAGGGCCATCGTTCTGAGACTTTTACTGAACAAACTTATAGCAGGTCTGATTTTTTGTTTCACTTTAAATATGTCAGAAGGTTATTGTAGCTAAATAAGACCGACTGTCGGCTTTGGTTGTATGTAAGGACTCGTTCGCTTTGCCCAGCGGGTCCTAGTTTATAAACTTACGAGTAACAGCAAATAGTCTTAAGGGCTAGTTACATCTATTGCTTAACAATAAAATCTTAAGATCTAGTTACATAGATGTATAGTCTTAGGGTCTAGTTACCTACATGCATATGCCTGCACTTATGCTATTTCTTACACACTTAAAGGTTACGAGGGGTCTTCCTGTTATAAGTATAAACATTTGAATAGTTAGAGCTTTGATGCCTAAGGAAATTTTGTTTCTTATTAAAAGATAAAGATAGATGTGAAATCTTTGATTAGTTAGTACTAATATTTCACTTAGCGTTGCCACTTTTTGGAAGTTCAACTAAAATGATGAAAAAGTGCCAGAAGGAAGATTGGTGGCTGATCAAAGTGAAGATATGAAATGTTTAACTTTTTATAAATACTTGGGGGTGCAAATATCCAATGGGACCCCTTAATCTTTAAGGACAAATAAGAAAAGCTCGGACGTGCTAGACTATTGGTTTGTTCAGCAAAAATTATCTATATATTATCCTCTTTCAGACAAATAGCATGGTTACCACGCTGCAAAGTTGCTGTTCTACAGTGTGAACTCCAGGCCAGTTTTTTATTTGGAAAGTATTAGAGAAAGGCAAAGCGGTAGAAATTAAAGCTGATATTTCGGAAATCACCCAACTCCTTATCAGATTTATTTCTAGGCTCTGTAGAAAGGTGAAAAAGCAACAACAATTCACATGTTACAAAAGCAAAATCATCAGCTTTGATCAGGCCACTAAAGAAGAAACTAAAATGTTGATTAAACTTGAAATTATTATCGGTTTAAGTGTACCAAATAATTTAGCGATAAATTTATAGGGTGAATGGAACAGAGCGTAGACATTAATGAAAAAATTATGTTCTTTAAAACTAAACTCTAATACAAAGTTTAGCGCAAAGGAAAGCACATTCCGCGAGATATAAAAATACATATATGTTATTTGTGGGAAATCTGGAACTAGTTATATACGATTTCAAATTTTACCAAGGAAAACCAAGTCAAATTGATCCAGAAAGTTTTTCGCTTTTAGGTTTTCAACAGCAATTGTTGTACACTTATGTAAAAGAGTAAATCAAACGAGGCACAATTTATATTTTCACATATATGTACATATATGCGTAATTGTAGCTATCAAAAGCATATGAATTCTTTAAATTATATGTTGAAATTTTATTTATTTTATTTATTTTTATATTTTTTTTGTATTAATTTTTCTAACCATTACAAATTATTGTGGAATTTATTAAGCTCAAGGCCGGAACCCTTCGTTGTACTAATTACACAAGATTATAACTTCTTCTCAGACATTTTTTTTGCAAATTTTTTTGTTTACAAATTGCTATTGGGATCTAATAAGATCAGGTTTAAAAAAAAATGTTCACCCTGTAATAGAGAAATTGACGGGAAAGTGATATAAATATAGTGAAAGAAGAATATATCAGCTGTTTTAATAGCATCGCATTATATGAATTCGCCTTGGTCTCTATGTCCCGCAGCCGATGAAACTATTACATACATAGATAGCGCATAATAATCCATATAATCCATAAAAAAGAATGGACTGTATCACAAAGGCTTTTGTTTGTTCAATTATGCCCAGAGGCAAACAATTTTTATATCAAAGGTGGAAATATTGGTGAATTCAAGTAAATTGACTTACTTTTACTTATTTGTAATTTTGATGGCAAAGTTTTTAAATTAAGTACTTTTGCTTTTCGCCTTTGAATTTACCTCGCCAATATACGAATAAGACTTTGATTTTGCACAGTTTTTACTCGTATATTATTATTATCATTTTTTTTTTTATTTGTGGAAAATAAATAGTGTTAAAAGCTTAACACTTGTATGCTAAATATTAATTAATAAATTGAAATAAATTGTTTGATATTTATGTTCATGAAAGGTATGTAGGCTTTGGCAGACACATAGGCAGTATTTTATTTTTTCTGAGTGCTCTATTGACATCCTGCAAAAGGAAAATGACTTTCCCGCAATTAAAGAGTATTTTATTGCCCACTTTATATACTTACTAAAAAAAAAAAAAATGGAAATCAAAGTATTATATCTAGATGGCTCTCAGCTATTCAAATAAAAGTGTGCACTGGTTTGTTTTTTTTTTGCAAGTGCCATAAAAATTGTCAATCGATTTCGGTCGAATATAAACTATACGGAATTTTAGTGAAATATGTATATCTCTACCTGTTTCCGCTTAAATATATTTATTGTTATAAGTTGCATTGCATAAATGTAAATTGTAATAAAATATTCCTTTGTTTTTTTTTGCGTGTATTTTCTGTCGAAACCGTTATTCGGTAAGTTAAGTACATAAGTTCAAATGCATAAAGTTAACTACAATTCCTTTGACATTGGCATGAGCCGCTGGATTGGCACTCAGCAGATTATCCGAGAATCGAGTGAACAGTATGCAAAACTGAAAATAAGTGCTCGAAACGTTATTTGAAATTCATATCTTGGCAGGGTGCAGCGTCAATAGCATGCTTGCATACCTTTGGTAACTGTAGGTATATATGTACATAACTATGTATATATGTATAAAATATATATGTATGTACATTTGTAAGTAAGTAAGAATTTTTGTACGTTCACTTTTGCAGTCCCTTTGCACTCCCGTTTGTCGTTACAATCGACTGGTTTCGTTGGAATCTCAAATAGGTCAGAACAATTCGGGTTGCTTTGTTTGTTATTCACAATTTCGTTCTTCCATGGCAAAAATGGATTTTTCTTTCTTTCTTTTTTTTCTACACATTTCTACCTTGCCTTGTCGATTGGGCTCGGCATTGACACTTTATTGAGTAAAATAAACGACAAACTGTGTGCGGTGCCATAGTATCAAATCAAGTAGGTAACCCATTGTGCTGCGCGAGGAGAGACGGGAGATGGGAGTGGGGAGGAAGTAAAACGAGTTAAAATGCTTGTTTGTCGATAAAAATCTGAGAACTTGTGTGTCGGTGTGTGTGTGTGTGTGCACCCTGCAACCTGATCGTAAGTTGAATGTCAAAAAGTCAGTGGACGTGAAAAATGTGATGCGTTTATGTGGGTGGTTGCATAATTATATGCACATGTATATCTACATACATATGACATATTGTAAATCTATCTTAAATAGCGCACTTTAAGCCCTGATAGCTTCCGATGTTCAATTTAAAGCGGGCTAAATCTTTGATTATACATTAAAATGTGTAAGTGTGCTTTTAAATGGCAAAATTTTTGTACTGAATTAAATGCAGTTTGAAATTTTTTTTTTATACTAAGATAAAACCCCAAACCTGCGTAAACCTAGCTCCTCTAAACTTCCAATTATATGAGTACCGATCCCCGCCGCTACTACTTTTAATTAATTCGCTGCGAGGTAGTTTGAAGCTATATATTTGTTTCAGTCTTTGATAATTGCCAAAAATTACCTTTATATGGAAAAAAGGTGTAGTCTTTGTTTTTAGAGTGTAGCTTTATGAAACTAATTGCATTCTGCGTACTGAATTTCCAAAAAATACAAATTAATTTTTTTTGCAAAAACTACACTTTTAATGCAAATTTTAACGCAGGTGAAAAAATTCATTGAGTACACTGCGTAAAGACCAGCAAATCTGATTCATATAAATTCAAGACCGCACAGAGCTCAAAAGTTCACCTATAATTAAAGATACCGACGTCTAAAAAAGGTTGGCGGTGAAAGAGAGCGACAGGGTACAAGATTGAAGAAATTTTTGCTAGAAAATCTTCTTAATTTCATTTTGATGTTCCTCTCAAATTTATTGAAAAGAAAAAACGGTTGAAAACAAGGAGATAACTTCTTGTTTATTAATTTTTATGGAATTTGGTTCAAAAAATATGCAATGGTATGAAGAAGTCTCCTTGTTTTATGTTAAAAATCATATAAAGGAAATTAGTAAGGAGATCCTCTCATTTTTACTAAATTCTTATTGCATTTTTTTAATAAGGAAAACTTTTTATTTTTACAAGAACACTTTGCCATTCAAATTTTCTGTGAACGTCTTAACATATGTATGTACATATTACTTTGTGAATAACCGACCTTATATTGTTTTCAGTTTAATACAGTAGAAGTCCATTAATCCGGAATACCCGATAGTCCGGCATCGCTCCGGAAAATTGTAAAAACTTTGGTTTTCTCCAAAAGTGTGTCTTTAAAGCAAATAAAAACGATCGAGAGCTATTCCGAAGTTTTCGGGGTAGTTCAGGATCATCCGGGAGCGCTCGGTATTGTTCGGAAACAATTAGCGGCCGGCTAGTCTCAGCTGTCACAAAAAATTTAGCTGCAGTGCAGGCAGCTCCGTTAATCAATCACGAAGCGTCTTCGCCATTTTTTGTGCATTGCTGTTTTGTGTCCTTTCACATCGCAGTAAACGTAACTTTTGAAACTGAAAGCTGAAACTTTGAAAGCCCACCCGGCAGTGGATGAGTTAGTTTCTGGAAATATTGTTGCTACTCTGCTCCCACCTAACGTAACATCTTTGATTCAATCCATGGACCAAGGGGTTATTCAAAATTTTAAATGCTTTTATAGAAGGTCTTTTATTCAAGGCCTGTTAAATGCCGACTGTTACGTGACTGATTTTCAAAAAAAGTTTACAGTAAAAGATGCTGTCTATGCTATTGCACTGTCTTGGAACCAGTTAAGAAATAGAACACTCCAAAAATGCTGGAAAGCCTGCATCTGACCTAACTCTACAGACTGATGAGAAAGAAAACCATCAAGACGCTCTGACCAAAGTTTTGGATGTCGTTAGAAGTGCTGACAATCCCTTGAAAAACCTGCCTAAAGTCGGTCCCGAACGTGCCGGATTATCGGACTTCTACTGTATTGTGAATATTGCACTTTCGAAATTTTTTGATTTACTTATTTATTGTTTCTAGAAGTTTTCAATGATTAAAGTTTCAAAATTTTCAAAAATTAAATATAAGTTTTCAATAAATCACTCGATAGTGACGCTTTTTTCTCTCTTGTTGTTTTAATTGTACGTTTGTATTAAATATGTCAGTTGTGCAATAAAGGTCCTGTCTAAACTTATATAAATATTAAAGAAACAGTACGTAACATACTACACAAAATTTGGCATCACCAATCTTATATGCAAAAATGGAAAACAGGTTTTAATAATATATATTTAAATACTTAAAATTATTATAGTTAATAATAACCTACTAAAAAAATGATAATAATCTACTTTAAAAAATTTAGGTGTCAATAATATTAAATTGATAAGATCTACGGCTTATTAAAATTAAGAGGAGATTCTAATGAAAACCAAAATTCCCTTCTTAATTTTATTAAAGAGCTTTTCATCTTTATTCTATGGGTAACCTTCTAAATTACATTGAAAAGTTGGCATCTTAGTTTTACAGATTGTCATCTTGGTTTTATTTAAAAGACATATCCAATCGTAACAAGAAGGACTTCTAATTGGAAAAAAATCATAGAGAACTCTGCTAAATTTCGTTCCGATTTATAGAGCATTTTAGGTGTTATTTTCGCTCAGTGCTTATTACTATTTATGAAAAAAAATTCTACCTTTAAACTTTTTGGACAAAAATAAAGAAAATTAACAAGGTTCCCCGGTTTGATCCATGAAAATTCCCAACTTTATAATAAGTGTATATTTTAAAGGTGTAATCGTTTTATTTTCAACATATTTTTAGTTAATAAATAAAAGAAGTGGGTAAACAGCAGAACGATTGAAAGTTTTGTTAACATTATTTATGTAAAATAAAATGATTTTATTTCGTCAGCGAATGGGTGGATGATGTCTAAAAGAGGGAACTAGCGGTCCGCGGAAGGCGCAATTCTATTGTTCTGCGTTTCGTTTCCTATGGCAAGAATTCTCGTCCGATTCACCACACAAGTTAAATTAGTTCTGGTATGGTGAAATCGGACAAGAATTTCTGTTAGAGGAACGGTGGGAATGATGCAACTTCTTTGTAATCTACGTTCTTCGGTATATGTAACTCGAGTAAATATTGAGATATTTCAACGAAACTTGGTACACACAGGTAGGTTGGTAATGTAAATGGGCGCTAATAAAAATAAATGCGATATTTCAGTAAGTATTATAGACAAATTGTTAAAATTTATACAGGATTGGAGTGGAGAAGAAAACGCGAGGGTAAATTTGAGGTACTTTCATGCAAAGATTTAACTTTTATTTAATCAATACGTCCAACACCGATATGTATTCAGAGTAAAATTAATTAAGCCTTATTTTTTTTTTTGCTAAAGGCTTTTCAGGCACACTACAGTGTCGCAGTGTTCTAAAATGGTCAAATTAATTAATAAAAACGGTAATATGCAAAAGCTAAAGTAGTCGATTTATCAATTGATAATTAAGGCCCCTTTTTTAAATTACTTACTCTACTTTAAAAGTTGCGATGTAAGCTATTCCACAAATATATAGAAACGTGTTTGTACCCTGTCGGAAATAGTATAATTACTTTAAAAGCAATTTAAAAAGTACTTTTTCTTTCTTTTTCTTGTAAGCTGCCAACTTTAATAGCATGGCGATGTCCTTCCTAGGAGAAAGTCAATTATCTGACTCTGCATTTGATTTCAGCTACCTTTAAATATCTTTAAAAAATTTTTTTTTTGCAACTGCTGTTTTTATTTTTATTTATCTTTATTTATAACTGTTTTAAAACTAGTCTAAATACAAACTACAAAAAATGCAGATGTAGGGAGGTTTTCTTGTTCGAAAGATAATCAAAATTCACTTTTATCGGCATAAAACGAGTAGGGATTCCTTAAAAATATTCTACGTTATAGCTGGTAAAAATTATTATTTCTTTTAATTTGGATTCAGTTACCTTTTGGGATAAAAAAAGAAATTAAAAAAAAATCGAAATAGTTCCAAAAACAAAAACTTTTAAAATCAGTATTCAAAAAACAGTATCATTTCGACCATATGTAACTTTGCATGCTTTAAACCAAATAAATATACATATGTAGCTAGTATATATGTATCTACAAAATAATAATTAATAAAACTTATTACAATTTTATATACAAGTTAAGGACTGAAGGTCCTGCACGATCAAAAAAATTAAAGGGCCAACTTGCCCTGTCAAATGAAAGATTATTTAGATGTGTTATTATAGTTAAACTTTATTAAGATCTAATTCACAATTAGGTTAGTATACTAAGCACCAGGCCTACTGCGCAACTGGCCTCAAATCTGCGCTGCTCCCTTTTATAGAGTACCGTACTGCTGTCCTAACGCCTGAAGTCGTATGCGAAGTTTAGGTGCGTTGGCTTCACACGGTTGACATGCACCAATGGCATGTCCAAGTATTTCACAATCGTGTGAAACATATTTTGCTGACCATGCTGTCTGGATCGGTTCCTATTGCATAAGCATTAGTACGTGGTACTAATTATGCCCTTGGTTTCCCACAGGTGAATATGGTGAAATGCGGTCGGCCTTGAGTTAGGGTGTTAGGTTGCGATTGACTGCAATTATGCTGATGTAGCGGCACGTGTAATGCTATAATGTGGGAACGCAACTTGTTGGGTGCCGCAGCGTGTTAACTCCTCCCCCTTTAAATATCTGCGTCCCGCAGATTAGATGGCGAAGAAGGGTTCTTGCTCCTTCGACTAAGCCGATTCACAATGTTTATTTCAGGTAAGTGGATCTTCGCTGTGAGCTTCCTCCAGATACACCAAATTAGTAGCAAAAGTAACAGTAGTCCTGATCCTTCAGATAACGCAAACCAATTTGTCTTAACCTTAAGGTATTTCAATATTTTCAAATTATCTATCGTCATTCCATGTACCAGATCCAGATTTAGCGCCATGGTGCGGTTTGTGACACTGGTTAGAATAGGTGGGAGCACCTGTACTCCTGAGGTGGTTATACTCGAGTATGTCTGGTTGTTGATTACGATCGTCTCGTTGTCTATCCGGAGAATGTAAGAGCCGTTGAGGTGAGCGGTGGTTTTGCCTGATCCTATGGTACCAACGAAGTTGTCAAGGAAAATCGTATCCTCTTTGATCACTTCAACGGTGGATTCGTTGCTTCTTGTGTAGGCGCAACTTGTTTTTCCGCCCTTTAGGAGACATGCCAAACAGTCAGCCTCCGGCAACAAGTCCAAAGATTCCTTCTCGCATACCATTGCCGAGGATAAGTGCAAGCAAGCCCCTCGTATGCCATATGTCTCTTGCCTATTCACTAGAACCGTTTTGTAGGCCAATTCTATCCTATGACCCTCTTCGACATTAGCCCGTGTGATAACGTGGTTGAATCTTTCTGCCGAGACCTTGGGCAGGGATAACACATATAGCAATAGAGTGTTGTTAGTATAGATTGAAGGCTTGCTATACTCGATGGCTTCGATGGCGTTGCTGTATGGGAGTACATCGACTTCGCTAACAAGCTGATTTACCTCTTCTTTGCTCAGAAGATTGCTGTTGACAATGCCAGCTTTAGCCATTTGGCAGGCACGCACCAATTCGTTCACGTCCTCTTTCAGGATGACTATTTTGTTCTGAAAATCCCGCTCGAGCCTCTCCCAGTTTCTTCGATCAACGACATCGTTTGTGATCGTCACAATGGTGTTTAGTTTCTGCAATAGTTCATTAGTTTTTTTGAAAATTGCATTGTTTACCTTATACTGTTGTTCATTGTTTTGGTTAAGAGAGTTCTCGTTGTTAAGAACTTTATCCCAGTCGGTGGCATCAGGTGAACCCGCTATCCATTTCCAGGCTGACCCTATCCAATCAATGGATCGCCTTTGTCTACCAGTCTGGTGCCCTCTCAGTTCTTTTAGGTGTATGCGGACCTTGTTTAGTTGGAACAATAGTACCTCCGTTGCTGTTGTTGATTCATTGAGAGTGGTTAATAAATGCTCCAGTTGATTCGTTGCCAAGTCATAGCGCTCCAGGTCTATTACGTGAATGAGCTTAAAGTGTCCATTGATGATCCAGCCGTACCCATCTCGTATAGTAGCTAATGGTGAGTCTATCTTAAAAATCTCATAGGAGTGCGCGGTTGCGCAGAGGCAGATGCTATGAATTATATTAAAGTATTGTTAGTAGATTATTTGCTCATATGTAAGCAAAGCGTTTAACAATGGTAATTTTAATGGCTATTCCTATTATACTAATCTATAAAGTTTAAGAAAGACAATTAAATTCTTAGGAGTACGTAAACTTATTGATTATGCTTTATTCTAGGAACTTAAATTAATTTTGAGTTACGCAGAGGAAGATGAATTAGTAAAAGCTGGTGGAGTTAATTAGACTAAAGGTGCTTTTTTCCTATTTTGTTAGTTGGGAACCCAGTAGTGAAGTAGTTAGTTATATTAATTGAGGTTACTTAGCTCAACTAGTTTTATTGGTTAGTAAAAAATATTTAACTTGTTAGTTTATTAGTAGGTTTCATGCAATTTTTATTTTTTTTCTTTTTGAGAAAATCTCTCTTCCCCTTTTTTTATTTTTTTTGTTTTTTTTGTTCTTTTGGCGCGTTTTGCGCATTTTATTGCGTTTTTTTTATTTCTTTTTTATTTTTGCGTTTTTACGCATATTAATTGTAATTTTTGTTTACTTCGTTTTTGCGTTTTTTACGCATATTTATTGCAATTTTATTTACTTTGTTTTTGCGTTTTCTACGCATATCTATTGCAATTTTTATTTCTTTTGTTTTTGCGTTTTTTACGCTTATATATTTCTTCGGGCGCTTTATTGCGCATGTTTCGCTAATTATGTGTTTTATAGTTTTGCATTGGAATATAGGTATTGACTTGACTATGGAAGGTCCGCGTTGATCCCTTTTAGTCATAAGCGTTTATAATTGCAAATGACCTACTCATGGCACGGATGATTTCACGCAAGTGAGCAGAAGATCATGTTGGGGGAATTGAACCCCTTCGAATCAGTTATCTCACACCAATGAGGATAGTGGAATTGAACCATTATAACTTCATCGACTACAAGCGCATTAACGTCTGTATCCGGACCTCCGGATTCTAATGATCCTAAGCTTCTACTAACCTTCTGACCAATGTTATCTACACATTCTTTATATCTGTTTTGTGGAACTTTTTCCCACTTTGCGTTACTATAGTCGCATTTCTATTTTCAGCAACTGCTTCTTTTTTGTACAGTGCCTTTTGTTTACTTTTTATCTGTTTGTTAACAATAAATAATTCATCGCCACTATTAAAATCACGAGGTGGCGAGCGTTTTGCATTTATCCTCGCATTTCTAGTTTCCTGCTCATGTAACAGCAAGGCCTTAACATTCTCATGCGTTTGATCCCTAAAGTCCCTTAAGCCTTGGTAGTTTACTCTAGCTGTTCGGTTGAAGAAAAGATCTGCCGGTTTCCTTTTGGTTATGGAATGAACCGTATTGTTGTATCTATCTACGACTATTGCTACCTTCTCTTTGGGAGTCATCCTAGGCAAGTCGTTAGATATGCACCGATAAATTTCTATCAGGGTGGAATGTAACCTTTCTACCTGGCCATTGGCTTCACTCCGTGGAGTGGGTGTCTGATAAATCTCAATCCCGAGAGACCTAATGTAGTTAAGAACGAGTGGGGTTAGAAAACCCCTCTCATTCTCCATGACCAATATTTTTGGCACGGAAAAATAATGCAAAACGTCGGTAAGTTTCCTGCGTATATAGATAGATGACTTATTTTTGATAGGGAATAATTTGGAAAATTTTGAAAATTTATCTACGCAGCTCAGGAACTTTTGCTTCTCAATTTCAAAAATGTCGATGTGGATGATCTCGCATGGGTAGCTGGGAATTGGTGTTGATTGTAAATAAGGCTTGGCCGGATGCCTGTCATATTTATTAAGTTTGCACATCTCGCACTGCCTAACGTAATCCTTAATTTGTTTTGACATTGCAAGAAAATAGAATTTCTAAAGGATTTGCTCCCTATTCTCGCGAGCATTCCTATGTGCACGTTTATGTTCCTTTTCGATTATACTAAAAATTCTGTCGGCTAGTGTCACATCTTCTACGACTCGCTGTGTGATCCTGATCTTATACCTATGGAAATTATTAGCATACACGTCCTGCAATAGTTGAAGAAATTCTTCCGGGATTTTTAAACCATTTATAACATTGGGATTAAGGCATTCTTTAAGGATTGAGATGATGTTTGCCCTGTCAAAATTGGGCAAAGAGATAAAATATCTGCGGTAGCCATGATGTGGTTCTTCATGGCATCGAGATTCCTGACCTACCCTAAATATCACCTGGTTCCTAAAGACGTTAATGGGGGCCTCCACATGCGGTATTAAATCCGAACTATCCTGATCAGCAGAATGCATTGTGGCTTCTGATCCTGCATCCCCATTATCGTTTCCTATTTCACTTTCTGCCGGTTGGGCCACCACAGAATCCGTTAAGGCATTAACTTCTGTCTTAAGACGGGAAAGAGCATCAGCAACCACATTAGTCTTACCCGGTTTATAAATTATCTCACAGTTATATTCTTCGATTCGTGCCTTCCACCTCTTTAGCTTTGCATTATAATTACGACAGCTTAAAGAAAACGTCAGTGGTTGGTGATCGGTATAAATTCTTATTTTTTTTGCTCCGTACAAGTACGATCTCAAATTATCTAAGGCCCAGACTATAGCCAGCATCTCTTTTTCACTCGTGGCATAATTTTCTTCTGCCTTATTTAGAGATCGGGAAATATATGCAATTGGTTTGTCCGTACCTATATCCCCCTGAGATAGGACTGC
Organism: Anomoia purmunda; assembly: GCA_951828415.1. NCBI lineage: Eukaryota > Metazoa > Arthropoda > Insecta > Diptera > Tephritidae > Anomoia > Anomoia purmunda. The sequence goes on along the minus strand of OX639996.1, from coordinate 22,911,546 downwards.
CCCAATTGCGTAGTTCGACGCGTCGGTGGTTAAATTAAAAGGCTTACCGAAATCAGGAAATACGAGGACATCAGCGGAAGTTAGCATATGTTTCAAGTCATCAAAAGCCCGCAAACCCACACTGTCAAGCTGTATTGTTACCTTCCTCGATGCATTGGCCCTTATTTGTGCATTTTCTCCACGCGTTAAGTTCGTTAATGGCTTAGCTATCTTGGCATAATCGCGAATGAACTTCCGATAGTAAGAAGTCATTCCCAGAAAGCTTTTCAGATCCTTCAAATTGCATGGTGGCAGAATTTTGTTCATCGCCTCAACTTTTTTCGGATCGGGACGTACTCCTTCGGGAGTGATGATGTATCCCAAAAATTCAACCTTATCCTGTAAAAAACATGTTTTTTCCAAATTTACTTTAAGATTAGATTCCCTCAATCGAGAGAAAACCATTTCAACATTGTTTAAGTGGTCATCGGAGTCCTTACCGAACACGATGATATCGTCGATGTACACGTAGCAAATCTTACCGATATATTCTTTCAACACGTCATCGATCATACGCTGAAAAATGGCTGGGGCGTTTTTGAGACCAAAAGGCAGCCTCAAAAATTCATATTTCCCGTTCATCGTTGAAAAGGCAGTTTTTGGTATGTCGGATTCTTTCATAGGGATTTGGTGGAATCCCGACGTCAAATCAATGGTTGTGAAGTAACGGGAGTTGCCTAGACTACACAATGTTGCGTTTATATCAGGAATAGGGTAGGTGTCGGGGATCGTTACGGCGTTAAGCCTTTTGTAATCGATCACCATACGGTATTGCTTCTCTCCATTAGGTTTGGGTTTCTTAGGGACCACCCAAATAGGAGAGTTGTATGGACTCTTAGATGGCCGGATAACTCCCTCCTCTAGCAACTCGTTCACTTGTCGGTCGACTTCCTCTCTCATGCAAGAAGGATAGGGATAACTTTTACTATAAATTGGTTCAGGAGTTGATGTTTTGATCTCAGCGCGTACGCAGGTGTCTATTAATTCTTTCCCATTCAGTGGCAGGAAAAGATCGCTAAATTTATCAAGGAGTTTATTTACTCTTTCCTCCGTTTCCAGAGGGAGATCTTTGGACAACGTATAATTCACTTGGGTGGATACACGAGCCTTTAATGGAATTTTTAATTGGTTTACTGTTAAAGTATTCGATTTCCTATCAACTATAGCGCCTATATCCCTAAGTGTGTCGTCCCCTATGATTCCGTCAAATGACGACAATCCCGGAAGCACAAAGAAGGTTATGTCGGAGTTGACACCTATGTCCTTGAAAAGCTTTGAACTAATTTTCTCTACTATGGGGATATTCCCGCCCGCCGATTTCACAGAAAAGGGTTTGTCGACTGCGACGGTTTGTTTGGCGACTGCTTGTTTGATGAAATTCTTGTTGGCACCTGTGTCCACAAGGAAATCTAACGTGCGGCCGCCAGGGAGAACGTACTCTAAGTATGGTACGCTAGATGGCCGTCGGATAGAAAATTCTCCTCCTCGACGCAGCCGGCCATCTCGTCACTATTAGCTTTTGTCTCTATATTGAAAAGCTTCTGTTGCTTGCGGGGAAAATTTTCGGATTTTGCAAACCGCTTAAATGGATTCGGGCGATTCATATAGTTTACCTTGCGTGAACGTATTGACTGATCTACGTCCATTTTTTCAACAGCCGGTTGGGGTGTCAATGGAGTATCCCGTTTCGGAGCAAACTGATAGTCCCGTCTTTCAGAAGGGAATCTGCGATCCTGAGGACGCTGGGTTGGTTTTGGTGGAATTGGAGGTGCTCTGCTACCATTAAAGCCATACATACGATCAGGAATTGTGTTTGTTGGTATAACAACACGATTATTAGGTCGTGCCGTATGCAATGTAAAATTGCGGAAATTTGTATTTTGGATTTCGAGGCATGCTGAATATGCTTCTGGCAGTGTTTTGGGGCGCTGAATCAGGAGCATCTTGCTTAGCTCCCCGTTCAACCCACGCATGAACACGTCTAGGGCACGGTTCCTATAAGTGTCTATTAACACCTTGACTGTTTCTTCGGAGTAAGCCTCTGTCTTAAGCTTATTAATAATAAGCGAAAATTGGTGATTTACGGCGGCATAAAATTCGTCCAACCGTGAATCCTTTTGAGAAAGCTGGTGGAGTTGGTACTCCAATGTTCTTATATCACGCTTATCAGCGTAATGGAGAGATAGACACTCCTTAATGGCACTCCAGTTAGAATCAAAAATGTTGTACGAGATGAGGGCAGCATCGGCAGCTCCTCGCACCTTTTGGCGTATGTGCTGCAGAATTGCACGGTATATCGGCTTATCACTTACTATCTTAAAATCAGCTAATATACTCTCCACAGAATGTATCCAGGACACGTATTGTACCGGGCTGCCGTCAAATGGCCGTAGCTCCTTAACAGAGTCGGGTAGTCGCGAGATGTCCTTCAAGTCGGCCTCTGTCGTTGGGCTTCGTGGTTCCAATGCAACTTCTTGCGTTGATTCTCTTGCTTCTCCACCAACGGTGAGCTGTGACCTGAGGCTGTCCAAGGAGGACACCCGCCTTTCCATATTACTCATATGTTCCAGGAGAGCGTTGACTGCTCCATTCAGGTTCGTAACGGTCGATTAAGGTGAATCCATGGCTGATCTAGTCAGCATTTGTCTATGAAAGAAAAGAGGGTAAAAAAATGTACAGGATACTTACAAGATCCAAAGGATCATTTGTAGTGAATTGTTGGCTCACAGGTATCCCTGTTTTTTAGCTTTTAACGACCTTCACTTCCTTCTCACTTCACACAATTGCTTGTATTGTTTTTATTATCTTTTAGCTTTCACTTGTTTTTAACAATTGCTTGAATTGTTTTTATTATCTTTAGCTTTCACTTGTTTTTAACAATTGCTTGTATTGCTTTTATTATCTTTTAGTTTTCGCTTGTTTTTCACTTATTATTGTATTATTTTTATTTATACACTTCACTACTGGTCCCTGCTCGGGCGCCAGTTAAGGACTGAAGGTCCTGCACGATCAAAAAAATTAAAGGGCCAACTTGCCCTGTCAAATGAAAGATTATTTAGATGTGTTATTATAGTTAAACTTTATTAAGATCTAATTCACAATTAGGTTAGTATACTAAGCACCAGGCCTACTGCGCAACTGGCCTCAAATCTGCGCTGCTCCCTTTTATAGAGTACCGTACTGCTGTCCTAACGCCTGAAGTCGTATGCGAAGTTTAGGTGCGTTGGCTTCACACGGTTGACATGCACCAATGGCATGTCCAAGTATTTCACAATCGTGTGAAACATATTTTGCTGACCATGCTGTCTGGATCGGTTCCTATTGCATAAGCATTAGTACGTGGTACTAATTATGCCCTTGGTTTCCCACAGGTGAATATGGTGAAATGCGGTCGGCCTTGAGTTAGGGTGTTAGGTTGCGATTGACTGCAATTATGCTGATGTAGCGGCACGTGTAATGCTATAATGTGGGAACGCAACTTGTTGGGTGCCGCAGCGTGTTAACTTACATATATAATTTATTGAAAATATATTTTACTACAGACTGTCCACTTTTTTCCCGCAGGGTATATGTACGTACATATGTATGTGTTTAGTTCGCATTCAGCTGTTCTATTTTTAATGTTTTAATAATGTAGGTATTTTTCAACGCACCGTTTGTAGCAGCTCAAGGATTTCGTTATAGTATAAACATGAAACGGCATTAAAATATGCGGAGTAGTTGTTGTGGGGCCCAAATGTAAATCCAAAATTTTTGAATGTCATGCTAATCACCTTTGGTTTGTTTTCCTTTCAGTAATTTCATCACCCCAAATTCGTTCATGCTGGGCATCCCCGCGTCGAGTAGAATCCATTCAAAACATATGCATAATAATTCCAAATTAAGAATGTATGTTGTGTCACGTGAAAGCGGCTTTAATTCATCAGTCAACATGGCTTACTCGTACAATAATGAAATGGTTGACCTTGACAAGAACGCTTGACAGCAAAAACAAATAAAGTAAGCTTCACCTTCGTAACACCTTTGAAAGTTAAACCTTTTTAATTCCTATTAAATCATTAATAATCATTTAGATAAAGTTTTGTAGCAAATTTTGCTTTCCTATTTTTATTTTCAATCCTCATGTGCAGTAAACTTTCATACATAATATTTTAGTTATTCAAAGTTTTTCAAATGTTGTATTCTTTTCCTTGATGTTGATATGTAGACTTCCATAAAACAAACAAGCAAAACTTATAGCTATTATACAAGGCGAATCCGTACAAGGTGGTGTTATAAATACAACTACAAAATTCCTATGTATTTTGTTTTCGTTTCTGCGTAAGAGTTTTCAAAATTTAAATACATTTTGTTTTTGCTTTTACGGCTTTTGAAAGCTCATACGCAAAAGCAAAAACAAAATACATGTAGGTAAATAAAAAAAAAATCAAATCTGCTGCTCTTATGCCATCACCTGCTATAAATTCGCCTTGGCTATTATACTAATTGTTTTTATATCGAGCCCTTACCGCAAACCAAAATAAAAGTAACGTTTTTTCAAAATATTCCTAGGATGAATTACTGCACCAAAAAAAAATTTAAAAAATTACTCTTACGTTTTTCTCGCTTAGGGCTCGATATAATAATTAGGTGAATATTAAATTACATATCAAAGCTAAATACAAGCAGAGAACTTCTAAGTACTTCTAAGCTCTCTGATACAAGTAACTTCTCAAATAATTCACCACGCAGTAATTCTCCACCGAAGTATTACTCCTTAAATGCCCGGCATAATCACCACAGGCGAACAATTGGCATACCCACCACTGGGGAATATAACGGTCCCTACTACATACACGCGATTACTAATCAATACAGATGCAAAAAATAAATTAAAGCGAAAAGTATTGCATGAGATATTTTTATAGCATCACACGAATTCAGTATTGTTTCTAACTTGTTGTTGTAACTCAATGTGATTGTTACTGTCACTCAGTTTTCGAGATATTGTCAAATAACCGTTTTTGATAATAAAAAAAAAAAACGAACCGATAATCCATTAAATGTTTTCTTCAAGAAAAACTGCTGATCCAGCAAGTCTATTAAATTCTCTAACTTATCTTACACCTTTTATTTCAATAATAATCTCTGTTTTCAAGTTAAAAAAAAAAATTCCCATGTAAACGGTTTAAATCGTAATTTTACTTCAAACGTAGATAGAAAAAAGTCTATTGAGAATTATCAAATTGCCACTGTATGAAGTTATTTATTGAAACAAGAAAACCGCAGGGAGCATGTTGCAATATTTGAAACTAATTAAAAAATATAAGCAGTCAAAGTTGAGCCCTAAAGAAGTTTTCCTGTTAGAAAAAAAGTTAGCTTTTTGCCTCAACAAGTGCTGACGGATTAGTTTTTCCAAAATTGTTTTGTTTTTGTTTTTGGAATATAAAGAAAAAAATTTCAAATTTTTAACGTTATTTTTTAATAAAAATTTTTTTCGCATAAAAATAATCCATCAAGAATTTGATAATTGTATTTTGCATAAATGTTCAAAAACTTGTGTAAATCGGCTGAGCGATTTTCTTGCAACTTTGCGTACCGTTTTAAAAACAGGAGCATTGGGAAAACCCGTTTAAAGTACGAGCCGCTTACCAAGCGGGACGAAAATATTCATACCTCTGTCAGTTTTTGGAATATCGCCTTACAGAAATATTTCTGATTATATATATATAGGTCAAAATGAGGTCAAAATTTACTCATCACCCTTAGATTTGGCCCCTCGACACCGCCCATATCAAAAATCGTAGTATACCGTAATCATTTTGCATCTTTCTGTAATATAGAAATTTTACGTGGGTGTTGGGATAAAATCTAAGAGTAATAGGTAAATCTAAACTTCTGATTAATTTTTAGAACACCAAAAAACGTAGGATAAGATTCTAAATTTTGAATTTTCATAAAATCTTAAAACTTGACCCTCATGAGGGAAAAACTTAGCGTAAGGTACCTCACCTTTCAGAAACAGAACTTTTTTTTGGGTGCCTGTGTTACTGATTGAATTCAAGTGTTATCGCTGTTATGCCTCTGATTAACAGTCCATAATTAAATTTATTTATTTGTTATCTTATCATATATCTCAAAAACTTGTGACATTTTTGCGAGACCTTTCATTAAACAAATTAACGCATCGATCTAAGCTACGCATTAGAAATGAAAGAAGTTCGAAAATTAGAGCAGGCGATTTTACTTCGCCTGCTCCAAATAAACTACACTTGATATGTAACTAAATCTTTATTCATTCCAGATAAAAGTGGTACGGTCGCGTTATACGTGATCAAACCGTTAAATACTATAATTAAAAAAGAAGTCTAGTAAAATTAAAAATACAACAACTGAACTAAAATTGCACTGCATCTTCAGCTAATAATGACTTTCCTTTCGCCCGCATATCTCTACAGCTTCGCTCTTGCCTCAGTTTTACCACCGCCATGCAAACACAAAAAGCGCTTCACTTTATCCGCCACTCGGTGAGGACTATTCAAATGCATGTGATGCTTCTCACCCTTCAGCACATGGAACTCAAAAGAGAGATTATTTGTGTGCAAAACATTGAAAGCTTCCTTTAGATTGTCCACATTCAAATGCTCCGAGTACTCCGCCTTCAACACAAGATAGTGAATGTTGCGCAATCGCGTAGCCAATGCCAGGACGAGTTCTGGCTGTGGGAAAGTCATTTCCACCAGCTTTACTCGGCTATCGCGTACAAAATAAAACATATCCAAGTTGTTTTCCACCCGCCGAACACTACGCTCCAGCAGATACTCACAATATTCCAATTCAACCGACTGCTCTGAGCCACGATAGAGTAAATCTCTTAAACTCTCGTAGGTATAAAGTGGTGGTGGCTCTTCCAAACGATCCTCTTCGTTGAGCGCCTTTTCAGTCATAAGCGCTGCCAAATCGATTTGTAAATTTAATGGAAAGTAGGGGGAGGTGAGCGCATCGATGGCAATGATCATATCCGCCCTGCTGGGAAATAGAGCAGCATAATAAAAACTAATGGCAGCTCCCATTGAATGTCCAATAAAAGAAATTGTATGCCATTTATAATAGCGTGCTATACGTTGCACTACACGTATGAAATCACTGAAGTGGTAATAGAGGCCGGCAGGAAAGTGTGAGGAACGGCCATGCCCGGGTAAATCGATGGCTAGTATGGGGCGTTGTGGAGCTATAAGCGGTGCTAATCGGGCAAAACTACCGGCATTATCCTGCCAACCGTGCAGTGCCAGGAGTGGTCTTTTATGCTGATCTCCATACCAGCATCCGGCAATGTAGCCCCACGGCATAGGGATCTGTAATTCAGTCGGCTAACAAAAGATAGGAGATATTTAGAATAAACGGCACTTTATCCAAACAAAACAAGAAAACCAAACTTATCTCGATCTATTTTTGTCAGTGTCTCTAATCGTACAAATCCAACCATTTAATATTATAAATATGAAAGATGGGTGTGAGTTTATTTGTAACCTTTTACAGCCAAACCGCTTGACGTATTTGTAGATATTGGGTTTATAAATAGCTTATAACCTGGATTAAAACATAGGGTGTATTTAGTAAAGAGTTGCCACTTGTTTAAAAAGTTATATACAACTAAAATACAAAATTGAATCACCTATTGCAATACGAGTATAACGACTGGCACATATGAATAAAAATATATGGGCGACTAGCTATAAAAAAGATTACACTCAAAAATTTGTTTGGAGATGTTTGCCACCTGTTTAAAAGGTTTAATAAAATTATGTAGTAAGTTAAATCAAATATTGCAATATACCTAGATGTCAAACGAAAGATGTCTAAGAAAGATTTATTTATAAAATATCTTGGGAGAAGGTTTCAGAAGAGGGTTGAATGAATTACGAAGTAAGTGCCACCTATATAAAGTTATTAATTAACCCTTAAACCACTAGCACCGTCTACAGACTGTCATCACTTAAATCGAGGTATATGCGAACTTACCATTTAGCGAACTTTACTTTACAAAAGTATCTTTTTTCTACGAAATAATCCTCCAAATAAAGCATTTTTGAAGGCTCTTTGATGATTATTTAGACATATATGCTTGGCTATTTCTGCCAAAAGTTTTGTGGAAAGTGACGCAAAAATTATTTTCACCTAGCGCCTTCAGGAAACCCCTTTTTTAGCAAAAAACTTTAGATTCGTTTTTTTCACGGCTAAATCATATCAGAACCAAAATTTTCATAGCAAAATTTTCAATATTTTAATATCAGTGGTTTAAGGGTTAAATTTAATGACGTAAAACAGTATTAGATGAAAACGCAAGGTTTCATACAAAAACGTTTTTGAGGAGCGATATTATTCTTGAACTTGAACGAAGCAAAATTTTAACTCAACAAAGTTAAACATAAATATTTCACATCATATAACGGGTTTTTCAATAGGGACGCTACAAAAGTATACCGATAGTGACAGCAAACGACGGCATATTTTTTCCCGCTCTTTTGACATTTCTCTTCAGTAAGGTTTGCCATTTCATCATGGAATTGTGAATTGGGCTGAGCAACAACTTGAAAATGATCCGGATTTTCATCGAAAAATCATCTTCAGCGATGAGACTCATTTCTGGCTAAATGGCTTCGTCAATAAGCCAAATAGGCGTTATTGGACAGGCAGCAATCCACACGTACTCCATGAGTCAACATTGCATCCCGAAAAAATTACGGTTTGGTGCGGTTTATGGACCGGCGGCGTCATTGGGGCGTACTTCTTCCGTGATGATCAATACCGGCACGTCACTGTGAATGGGAATCGCTACCGCTCAATGATAACCGAATATTTTTAGCCCGACTTAGATGATATGGACTTTGACAACACACAACCGTGGTGCCCATGCAAAAGAAATCGAGTTCCATACATAATGGCATCGAATGTACTTTCACAGGAATAAAGAATTTAATTCATATCCCAAACCGTTTTTGTTTTATTTAAAAAAACTTTTGTAGCATTCCTATTGAAAACCCCTGTACTTCCGCTTAATTATTTTACTCAGCAATACGACTCTACTTACTTGGATCGCTGGCATTATTTGCTCTCTACGTTCACGCCTCCGCAGAATTCCAATGAAATTACTATTTGTCTACGCTACGGTCTATGACAGACTAAAACTCTCGGATATCGTTATTACAAAAATCAGCGTTTATTAACAAGAATTAAGAAAATTTTAAATATAATAAAAATAATTAAAACAGAAAATCTTTAACCGCTGAACTTTGATCTCGTTAGATAGGTAGATATAAGTATGTAGTATATATAGTATATGTGTATTTGTACATACATATATCAATTTTTTTTATGTACATATGTATATATAGTGTATGTTCGTTTGCCGTTGGTGCGATGCAATGCAAAGCACCATATGTTTATATGCTTTTGACGAGTGAAGCCATAAAATTTAATTACGTTCTAAGCGCTCAGTCGCATTTCAAGATCACAATTTACCCTTTGCCAGCAATTCACTTTTAACACCTGACTGCTCCGCTTGGTATACGGCCAGTGTGCGATGACGTTTCAAAAATGTCGCAATCAATTCTGCTACAATAGTCGCCTCATTCAAATGCAAATGGTGAGTACCATCAGCAATCACATGGGTTTCAAAATTTGGATTTTGTTTGCTCATAATGCCTATTAGTTCCGAGGAATCATCATCTATGTTCTTTGAAGCTCCACCCTTAATAACTATATAAGGAATTTTAGCCTCACTAATGATCATAGCCAAGCTCTTATAGAATGCCGGATCTGCATATGAAACCATTATGTATTTGATGCGTGAGTCGCGTGAGAAGTAATATCTTTCGGGATATTTTCGTGATTTATCCAAATTTCTTTCCAATATATATTTACAATTTTCTAGATTCACAGATTGTCCCGAACCCTTATAGAGCAATTGCACGCATTTTTCCCACGAATAACTTGGCGGTTCCTGAAGATGCTGATTATCCTGCGGTACCTTATCCACCGCATTTCGGAAATATTCAATAGCTCCACTTGGTCCAACATAGCGTTTTTTAATTTCATCAATGCCAATTAATATATCAACTTTATCTGGATATAGTGCTGTGAATAGAAATACCACTCCTCCACCCATAGAATGTCCCATTAATGATACCTTCGGCCAATTGTATGCTTTCATTACGCGAATAATGACGCGCACATATTCCTTATCGGAATAGAGTACACCAGGCGGTAGATGTGTGGAATATCCATGTCCGGGAAAATCGATGCATAGCAAACTACCAGCAGTTTGTACTAGAAGGGGTGCCAGTTTGGCGAAACTACCGCAATTATCCAGCCACCCATGCAACGTAAGGATCGGTCGCACTGACTGATCGCCGTACCAGCGCCCCGATATGTGACCCCAAGGCACGGGGATCTTGATCTCTGAAAACTAAATGAAAAATACTAATATTAGTACAAAAAAGTATGTGAATATATAGAATTTTATGTATTTTTTGATAATTATATGTACATATACATATTTTGTTATAATTCACTAATTAACTATTTTATTTTAGGTTCCTCTGGGTATAAATTTAAGAAAAATGGAATTCAAAGACCCGAAAATAAATTCTTTCGTTTTAGAAAATGTCAAGACTTCCATACTAGAGCTGTGTGATATATTTTTTTAACTTTTCCGAATTTCGAAATTTATATTATGAAAGAAGTGTCAACTATATGCAGCTTATGTTCTCAAAAGTAATAGCAATTTTATCTATCTATCTATATCAATTGACAATTTTATCTAAAATTATGTAATTTTAATGATATTTTATAAAAATATATCTAATTCTATAACAAAAACATAGAAAAACATAGAAGTCGAAATTTCAAAATTAATAATAATTGAAAAAAAATCATCAAAATTTCAATTCCGAATTTTTAGAAGATTGTTCACGCAGTTTTATTAAAAATTGAAAAAAAACTAACTTTTTAAGCCGAATTTCTCATTTTTGTAGCGTATTCAGTTTTACTGTAATTAAGTCAATGTTTAGCATTTTTTTCAATACAAAAGTAAATTTTGGTTAACATGATAGACATTTTGATGGAAATTTTTTTTAATAATTTTGAATTTGCAGACATTTTATAGAAAGCTTGAAACTTTGTCAGGAGAACATGCTAAATCCCTTAAAGGAAAGTCAAAGTCAGTGGAAAGTAGGGATGTGACAATCTGCATACTCTGATATCCGGATATCCATAACTAACTGGATATCCATACTATCCAGATTTTATCCATGCTAATATTCGTTTGTGCAATTATCCGGACATCCGTATTTACGAAGTACCGGTTACTGTTCGGATATCCAAAAAAGACAACAAATTGTAAATAGTTTTTAGATATGCTCCTACCGTTAGTGCACGAATGGAGTAAAGCAACTAGTGAATGATGTTTAGAATAGCGACTTTTGAATTAGTCTCGAAACCTTTTTGCGATTCCGATTACGCATTTATTTATTTCCCTTATGTTGGATTTTATTTATTTCTAATATCCGGCTATCCAAATACTATCTTGATATTCGAATATCCGCAAATCCGGATATCCGGAAGCTATGATAATATCCGGAAATTCGAATATTTGGATTATCCGATAGTTGAAAAATCCGGATGGAATTCCCAGCCGAAGTGGAAAGTGTACGAACGGCCAGTCGGTGGTGTTCGCTTCGAAGTCTTCCCCGGGATGCAGACCTACGCTAATCGCAACTCCATCGGGAGCAGTACGAGGAAGTAATGTTGATTGTCGTTAAAGCCAGACGTGTTGAGCGGGCAGTCTCAAAAATTATACCATACTTTCTGAGAAGGGAAGCCGTAAATGCAAATTCTGGACCCACAACCATTTTTACGTATAGCTCCAAACTAGACGCCAAAGCAATATATGTAGTCTACTCCGCAAAAAAAATGTATAAGCAAATTTCAAATTTTGTGCGACGTTTAAAAACAAAACAACAAATTTTAATCAAGCATTTAAAATTTTTTGATCGGAATCTTTATAAATCTGTTGGGTGTGTATAGGTCATGCAGTTCCAAGTGGCTACAAATTACCATCGATTTTTTATTTTTTATTTTTCGCTGTGTACGACGCTCTTCGGAAATTATATAATTATGGGACAAAAACGCAATAAAATGATAAAAAAATCAACGGTAATTTGTAGCTACTTGAAACCTTTACTTTTTATACTAAAACTAAATGAGCTTTAAAACTGAATTGTTAAATGAGTTATATTTTTATTATAAAAATAACTAAAATTAAATTTAAAAAATAGAGTCGAAATTTTATATGAGCTGCGGTTATAATTATGCAATGGGGTATATCTGTACACAAATTCTCGGCTCGTGGCGAAAATCGCAAGTAACAGTAAAATTTTAAATATTCATATATTACAGCAAATCAAATTTTCTTTAGGTAAATGTAAATAAACTCTCTGCCCGTATTCAAGTAAATGGAAGTAGTCATATATAAGTAATTCTCTTCAATTCAAATGGATTGATAAATAAATAAATTTATTTTGTAGGAAATTCCCTATTATCCATTCATATTATACAAAATTATATAATATTTAATTTGCACTCCAAATTATTCATTGTTTATCTATTTTCAAACAATTTTGTTCACGAAGATGTGCTAACGATACTATCGAGTGGCGGTAATATCGATGATATCACATTGGTCCAGGCGGGTAAGGGTACCCTTTCGCAACAAGCGTAGAGTGTCAGCTACGTATACATATACAGTACTAACTATATTATCTTAAAAATAAAATGCGCCATAAATATGAGTTTTCAAAATAATACGGCGCAGGGAACACCTTACAGATAACATTCACTAAATAAGTCTTGTCAAAATCGATTCAGTCTTATAAAAGATTAGCCCGAAAAAACAAAGAGACAGGCAGTCTAAAAACTCAAAAACACTTGTAAACTTTATCTAAATAATCAATTTTTTTTTATAACCATCGCAAAAAATGCACTCGAGGGTTATGGTTTTATTAGAATAATGGTTCTTTATAGCCGTTCAAAGTTATCGATTTATATATATGTATATACAATATAATTATATACATACGTACATATGTACACAAAGGATGATACAAATATAATTAATTTTTTAAACCATGCGTTGTTTTAACAACGTGAAAAGGTGCCAAGAGAAATCGGGCAAAAACTGAAATATCAGACCTTCGGCGAAGTTCATAACAACACCACAGCATAGTAGAAGACTTAGAAGCATCACCTCCTTTCAAACGATGGATCATGTATTAAGTATCCGAGTGGACTGAAATTTTGAGTGCAATTTCGATCGAGCCGTTAAGCCTAGAGAAATTAAACAATCGGCTTTATCTGCTGTTGTCCTCTCCTTATTTACCTAACTCTATATCATTCCGAAGGTGCCCTGAAGCATTGAAGTATCTCAGTGATCTCAAATACTGACTATTCTTCGATAATGACCTTCGAAAATAAAATTAAGAACCTGTGCTCAAAACTTTGGGGTTATGCAACTATCGTGCAGGGTAAAGACAACGAAACTTCATGGGTCAAATAGAAAGTGATTATTTGGTTTATTCTTGGCAATGCTCACCACATTTGGTCCCCAGGAAATAGTGTTACATAGTGTAAGAGGCTATAGGTATGTCAAAAAACCATATACGCCGATCAAATATGGAATGTCTTTTGGTGGCACTCGAGCACGTGTCGTGCATTAATATTTTAATATCAATTAATCGATATCTTCATAATCACTCGAACTTGCTGTTGTGATCCAATTCCTGAATCGCTTCTAACAAATAGGGAATTCATGCTAGGTATTCTCAGTTAACGTAATTTTGGGCATTTTGTAACAATATGAAAAAAACTGTGCAAGCGATTTGAATTAATTGAAAAAGCATATACATACATATATAATAATTAAAAGACTGTATTACTGGATGAGTTCAGGGCGAGATGTAAAATATCTGATGTGTTAAAAAAAGCGATTCAAGGTTTTACGAAATATTAGCTCTTATCAGGCAATCACATCACAGCCCCTGAAAATATTGATAATATGTTTCTTATCTTTTTTAATTTGTGTGCATATAAATGACGTTATTTACTTAAGCGGCGCAACTGATGTGCAATCTTTTTTCATTTATCGCAGGTCTCTGCTTTTGAGAATAAAATACTAGATTCTAATGCCCTGACAAAGTTATTGTTCTGGCGTTTTATCTTTAAATGCATTTTTATTGAAACACTACTTGACTAACAAAAAATAACCACCACAATTGACATAACAATCTCATGAAAAATCTAAATCCCTGTATGATAGAAGCTAACCATGAAAGTAGAACAGTTTTTGAGATATTTTAAATTTCTCTACTTCGAAAAGCTGAAAATACACCAACTCACTTCTAAATTTTTAACCCTTTCTTAAATTTTTCTAATAACATTAGGTTATTAATAATGGGAAATTTCCACTTTAGAAAGCTCTTTAAATCTACTTTATTTTTCATGAATAAGGCAATAGGCATTTTGTAAAAATACATCATTATTCAAAAGGTTGATAGAGAAGGTTGAGGGTCGGAAATCTAATTTAAGAATTCAATAAAATTGTAAATATAGGCTTGTCCGCTTAATCTCTTATAACATTGTAACTTTTCCACTGATCATTATGTGAAACATGGTTATAAAACATGGGTTTATTTCATACTACGTCGGTTAAAAAAAAATATCAAAGGGAAATTTAATGCCTAAAATAATGGAAATTTATGTCTAAATCTCACGAGCTCTGCCAGTTTTAATAAGTTTTATTTCGGAAAGCATATTTGATTGTTTATATTAACAAAAAATGCTTAAAAAAGATATTAAAAGTTTAGTAATCTACATTCTATGAAAAGCATTATTTTTCAAGATATAAGCCTGTATAAAATTACTTTTTTTATATTATCTGGAAAATAAATAGGGTTCTTCGATATTTCATGATCAACATTTTTAAAGAAGCGTTTAAAATTAACTGTCAATTCTAAATATACGTTTTCAATTTAGAACTTTTAGTCATTCCATATTAACTGCATTAAAACCAAAGAATAATTATAATTATAACGCCACCACGTATTGACAAGTTTCGACAATTTGTTAACTTTATTTAATATTTTCTTAATTATTTACAGTTTATTCTACAAGAAACCCCATGTAAATCCAACTTGCAAACTTTGTGCAAAAATGCAGTCCATGAAATGATCATCGAAATTTTAATCAGAATTTTCATAACCGTTTTGGGTATGCAAATTTATAGACAATTCAATATTAGTACAAGTACGGTTTAGATACTAAGGACAAAGAACGCAGATTACATAGAAGTTGCATGGCGCGTCGTTTCCTGTGGCAAGAACTCTCATCCAATTCACCACTCACAGAAACCAATTGAATCGGATCAGATTCTAATATCCATCAGCAAAAGTTAAATTAGATCTGGCTTGATGAAATTGTTTTCGCCCAAGGGGAGTGGGAATCAACGAATTTGTACGATGTTTCGTTTTTTATGGCAAAACCCTTAGATTACATATACAATATTTCACCATACCAAGAACCAATTTGCCTAAACAATTAAGACAATCAGCGTTAAAATAAAGTATGTATATTTTATATAATAATTGTTGTAATAAGTTTTTTTAGCTTAAACGCCAAAATATGTTTTAAGTATGTAGGATATTTATTTGATCAATAATTTTTAACTTACATTTGTTGTTGTTTGTTCAGTCATATTTTGTTTATCTAATTGAGCACAGAAAAGGAATTCAGTAACAGCCAACGAACCACCGAACCGCCGAATTTCGATGTTAGAATACTACTAAAACATTTTGTCAAATAAACAGCAAAGCAAAATTATCAACTTAACAAAGAACAAAGATTTTTGTTTATTTATTTGGTTCGAAAATCGGATGCGGAGTAAAGTGAAATGAAATACTGAGTGTTAGAAATTTATTAATATGCAAGCAGTATTAACAAATGCATTAACGTACATATGTATGTACGTAAGTATGTATGTATGTGAAAGTATTTGCAAAATAAGTATAAACAGTGAGTGTCTGTAAAAATCGTACAACAAATTCTTTTGACAGTGATTGCAGTGTTATTCATGTTAACATTTGTTGCCAATAATTTATACAAATATACAATAAGCCATGCTATAACAAAAACCATATTCATAAATCTATTTGGGGATTCTCCAAGTCTTGCACGATTGCACGAAATGCAAAAATCCCATACCAAAAATACAAGAATACCCCAGCAGAATCGTAGCACTCGATCCGCTTCTTATTGGGTTGTTATGGTTCTCGTTCTAGCGGGTGGCGAAAATTCGTCAGTAATTTTTATCTACAAATGCTGAATTAAACTTTAAAAATTTATTATTTATTATTAAAAATATATTTAATAAAAATTCACATATAACAGGTGGCACCCATATTTCACTATTTCCTATAACTTATCAAAAATTTAATTAAAACCCATTCAAGGTAAAATCCTCCTTTAAAATATAGCTAGGTATAAACCTTCTCCTCCGCAAAACGAACCGTTTAATTTTTCAAGGAGCTGACAGCCCTCCATATGCGAATCGAACACATTGACACAAATATTTTCATATTTCATATAACTTGTGTAGAATGTAAATAAATTCGACACAAGGATCTTAAAATCCCACATTTTCTGGGTTGCTACCCATCCTCGCCGATCTGACTGGCCTAGAGTAGACCACAGATAGCCAATGAAACCTTCTTGTTTGCACACCCGATTCTTGCCATGTTACTGTGCCCTAATATCACTTTTATTTACAAAAAAAAAATCCACATCCAATTGTGTACTGCTTAAATTGAAGCATGCAATAGTTTCGAACATTTAGGTAAGAATAAAAGAGCCTGATATTCACGGCCTGTGTCAATGGATGGAAAAGTACTATGGAAAGTAAATTTTTGACAACTATTGGGTGAATAAAAATGACAGCAAAAATAACCAAAAAAAAAAACGATATTTGCCCGTTTTTTGTTCTAACATTGCTAAAACGTCTACTAAATGCACGAATTTCAGTTCCAGTGGCATAACAAAAAGCTAAATCAAATATTTAATACATAATTGCTGCATTCAGTTACTGCCTTAACTCGCCGGTCTTCGTCTGCATCAAAAGGAACTGTCGAAAATTTTCAGCTCCACAACAGAAGTGTTAAATTTTTCACCACAGTAAAAGATACCTCACTATTGAACTTTTCTATCACTTGGCACACACCCTCAAATTTAATTTTTACTCACCACATGATTGTGAATAAATTTTTGCCCACACTGCGCCTGCACATTTAAGCAAGAAGAAGAATGCTATCAGCTGTTTACACATTTCGTTTTGATTTTGTGGTTATGATGTACTGTTTGTGCAATAGTTCTTGAATATTTCTTTAATAATAAAAATAATGGCGTTTTTAGCCAAAGGAATACTTTCAGTGGCGCGTCAGCCTTACCTCGTCAATGGTTTAACACGTAAGTTTTCTCATTTCCATCCAACTGCAGGCATTCATTTATTTTCATTTACAGAAACATTTCGTGCCCTCAGCATCACGCCGCACCTTGTGCAGCAACAAAAACCAACATTGGTAAATGCCCCATTTGGGCTAGCGAATAGAAATGAGAAAACCTCTGTTGTCGAGCAAATAGAATGCCAAGATGTCTTCAATAAAGTTAACACACTAGTAGCTGAAAGGAAAGAAGGACGATTATTCGCTATTGTACATTTGTGTGGCAAACAATTTAAAATTACAGCGGGAGACATAGTACTTGTGGAAGGCTATTGGGCGCCAACGATTGGAGATGAAATTCGTTTGGAAAAAGTATTGCTAGCAGGTGCAAATGATTTTACATTAATCGGTCGACCACTACTCCCTCAAGGTTTGGTAAACGTGAGCGCTACAATTATTGAAAAAACATTAACCCACACGAAGACACACTTTAAGAAAAAGCGTAGGAAACAGTTTATGCGAATTAACTTCCAACGTTCTCCCAACACTATGATTCGCATAAATTCAATTGAAATTGAGCATAATGTGGATTGTCCAGCTAAAATAGCGGGCGAGCCACGTTTGTTTTAATCAAACAAATTATACATGAATTGAATTCAAATAAAGTGGTTACGAAATATTTTGTTTAAGAAGTTTGAAGTAAACATTTAAAAGAGTTTTTGTGCTTAATTTATCTGGAAACCGTTTAATATGTTAAAACTACATTTAGTTAAAAGATTCGAAAAACATAAGTGTGAGTATTTCCACCGACTTTTCCTTGGCTGGCAAATTACTGGCCATACATATATCGTTTGGAGCAAAGCGAATTACACCATAATAGTTTCGTTAAAATCCGCATGAGGAGAAATTTATATGTGAATTTTCCACCAAACTCACCTTTGCAGGCAAACTATCAATCCAACACTCCGAAATGGGAAACCCAGCAAACGCTTTCGGTCGCGCTCGGAATTTATGATTATGGAAATTTTAGTATGCACGTATGTAGTAAGTATTTAGTAAACCAATTTACAATAAAATTATAGTTTCAATGCAAATTAGTACCAGGGCCGAACATTTTTGCCCTTCCAATAGAAAATTATTATAATATATTTCAATAGCTAAAGAATGTGCTACTTTTAATTATGGCTATGCAGTGAATGTCAGTATTTAATTTATAATTATCAACAAATGCCTAAGACCTTTCAGAAAATCGATTATTAATTAAAGTAGAACAATTTTGTATTTTGTGGTCTAAAAATTTACGCTGGCTTCGAAAATTAAATGATTTCTAGTGAGCTGTTTTTTCATGGCAGAAATCCACTCACAGCCTTACCATTGCCTCCCGAGTGGTTATCGCTATTAGAAAATGGATTTTCTGTATAAAATTATTTGTTGATTTTGCTTGCCATTGCTAAGGCTTGGGGTACAGCGAATAAACGGTGCACACCCCACACAATCGGCTACGGCGGCCACCTATGTATTTATCTGAATGAATCTTTGATTTATATGTCATGCTTCAATTCGAAATATATTTATATGTATATAAAAATTACCAGAAAATAGCAATACTTTTGATGAATGGAAAAACTAGAAATTTGTTTAACGCAAAGTTTCCCAAAGTGGTTCTATAAATCTTAAAATTGAAAAGCTTATGATCCGAGTCCTGTTCCTTAAATTTTGTGTTTTTTTTTATGTATAACAAGTTTTTATTGCACTTTTTTATTTGGCATATCCCAAGATTCATATCCACAATTCCCGATATATAACGGCTCATTTTTTAGGTTGGCGGAGCAACGAAAAAATTGCCTTCAAAACTTCACATAAATTCTCACTTTGTTATTATTATAATAATAATAACGAATCAAAAAAGTCCTTCTACTTATTAAGGCGGATCGACTTTTTACCGGAAACCGATGCTTATTTTTTGTTCAATAAACTCAAGAGCTTTTGGATTACAAAATAAGTCAACATTATATTTTTGTCAATAACAACATTCAAACCATTTTTTAATTCTGTCGAAACTCTTCATACGAAGACAAATATGGGACGTTTGGCAATGCTAATTTAAATTCTGTAATCATAGATCGAAAATTATAAAAATCAGGCATAAACAACGCCCATTCTCGTTTTCAAAATGAACAACTGCTGTTTATTTAAAACAAAAACACGAGACGGGTATTTAAAGTTCGGTTTCACCCGAACTTAGACTCTTCGTTGGTGTTTTTATTTAATTTTTAGTTGACACTTAATCTAAAACCATTTACTGAAGGTTTCACAATTTATATAAAGTTTACGAAAATTCAACAAATGTTCATCAAAGTTTTCAATTTTTAAATCCAAATTTCATCAAAGTTTTCAATTTTTAAATCCAAATTTCAAAAAGTGAGCGGTTGGTGAGGGTGTTCCTATATTCCCAAATGCTGGGACATACTTGAGCCACTCCACGCAAGCTTCTAGCCAAGCTCCTTCAACAATCAACTCCTCTGTTGGTGTTAGCACCCTCTCTTTTACACATTTATATGTGACATCTTTCACCGATTAAGGGAGTGAGACTGAAACACAACCGAACCACCCTAATGCATGTCAGAAAATAAAAAAGTAATAATGAAGTTTTATGGGTGCATACCTACTATTTATTACAACACAAACTTGCCGGACAAAACTCATCTCATACTCGACAATATTTTGATATGCATATGTACATATGTATGTATGTATGCAAGTTCATAAGTATATATTCGCTTTACAAAACAGTCCAACCATACATGTAAAAAGTTGAATAAAGTAAAGCGTAAATGATTTGTACCTACATACATACATATGTACATAGAAAATGAATGGAATAAGTAAATGAAATGTGTAGTATTAAAGCAAGAACGTGAACATAATTTACATACATTTGTATACATTATATATGTATGTAGATTCATACATAAATTTGCACATGCTTATGTCCGTTTACGTTTTTTTTTTACAACTGGCTCATCAAGGCAGTCAAAAACTCTTGCAAGAATTGTATTTATCGTTTATTAACTGGCAACGGTAATTTACCAAACCCTTTCAGCAATTAAAACCGCATCCAGAAATTTCACAAATAGAAACTTGCCACGAAGTTAAAGGAAGTACATACATATGTATGTAGGTTTTTTTTTATCGTTCATATTTTATAGTGTATATTTTACATTTTGGAATGTAAATGACCGATTATTCTACTTATAAAAATTAATACATATGTACATATATTTATACAAATGTATTTATATTTAGGAATGTATTATCTTTCGGTCGAACGTTAGAAATGTCATTTTGAAAACTAAACATATGTAGCTACGAGTATAATATTGTAATTCAAAGTCTCCCTATTAATTTTGTACGCTGAAACAGTATCTGCCTACTCACTCACAAAATCAAATCTTGGGAATTTGTCAGAGCTCAGACCATTCTGCGGTGAGTCGAAAATGTTTTATTGATCTGTCTTAAGTTAAACGAAATGTTCTAAGGGCAATACTCTCTCGAATTCTTAAATTTTAATTAGAAATAGATTTTTGTTATATAACAACTAAATTATTTAAATTAATGACGACAAGAAAAATGCCCGAAAAATCTATAAGAAGGTGTGGCGGCTTACAGCAGGGCGAGTTCATATAAGGTGATGGCAATTATTAAGTCAAACATACATATATGTAGATACATACATATATCAAAAGCTTATTTACATTCAACAATGGGACCTGATGTTAATTTAAATTCAATTTTATTTCTTTACGTATTTGCCGGTATTTAAGTTCTTTGTTTAAAAGCTCAAAACGAAAATGTTTTCTAAATTTTTAGAATCCTTATTTTTATTTAGTTTACGCTTTTCGCTAAGATATATGCATGTATTGACTTAAATTTGAAATGTTATTTATAGCTTCCCTATTATTAAATTAAAGCCGTTTTCTTAAACATAAATTTTGGGCAATAATTTTGTCCATGCCCAAATTGACTAATTCAAAATTTCCCGTTTTGAATTTAATTCGTTCTTCTTATGACCCCATTTCATAACAGGGCAACTTACGATTCCATTGCAATACCCATCAAATTTTTGTAAATACACCAAATATGAAAATCCAAGACCGACCATTTGTACTGGATTGGGATAGCTCTTAATATTGATGAATCTGGTTAAGGTGGGCAAGTGTACATATCAATTGGGTTGTTATTTTCAAAAAATTGAATGACGAGTTAGAACATCTAAAATCAATGTTTCATTTAAGGGTTAACAATTTAGCATAACAAGACTGCCGAATGCTATGCCTATTTCACTTTATTCTTACACTTTGACGTAATGGTCTAGTGAGCGGCTTCCAAGGCGAATTCAAATATATTCTATGGATCCACCTTGGCGGCTTCGACAGTTATCCCACAATCATTCGAAAACAAATGACATTGGATTCTTGCTGTTATCACCTGGTATGAATTCACCCTGACTTACCGAAAGTAGACCGGTATAATTTCCTGTAAGAATGAAAACGGCCTACTAATGACCAACATTTAGAGCAGATTTAAACTATTGAGGGCTGCTTAATGGTGGTGGCATGGAAAACGCTAGAGATAATTAACCTGCCCCGCCAATCATTGAAGACGGAGCCGAAATCCCGTTACGCGACTTGGCTGAAACTCGAAGGATGATTCTTCTTTTTGCGCCAATTACCGCTTGACCAGTCTTCTAAACATAGCCGTATAAGCTTCGGTCGAGCTGAAGTCCAGCGGGGCTTTAGATTTACCAGGTCCATCATAGATATACACCATATCCCTTTCGACTATCAATTTGCTAGCTGAATTCGGTATCCCAGCGAAACTAAAACGACTACGTAAAATTATTGAGCAAAAGTATCAGCTCCGTCAGAACTGGCAGAACGTCTTCGACCCGTATCGTACGAATTCTTTAATATTATGATAAAGATAATTCGAGCTACAGAATTAAGCCAGCCAAATACCTGCTGATGACGTCAACAACAAGTGCGCAGGACAATGAAGCCAAGTGGCTGAAGCGTGAACGAGGGCAACACGAAGTACCTCCTGCCATCCAATAAATAGTCAGGCATTCGCTTTCGTTTTGCTTTCAACATCATTATTGGCAGTTACAATTTTGATGAGTGATTAATTATCTTGGAAATTATCGCGAAATCCAACGGAAAATCTTTCTTGCCAACAAGTGCTAATTTGAACTGAATAGGCAATTGCGTAGTAAGAACCGTACGTCTATCGTGAGCAGTATGAGCTTCAGCGGCTACGTTGGCTAGATCAAATGAACAAAAATGTGCCAGCCCAGAAAGTATTCAACGCTGTTACCGCCGGTGACGGGAAAGGAAGACGAAAGCCCAAGTGGAAAATGGCTTGACATAAGCTGGTATTTCCAATTGGTCCGAGTTAACAGGAATACAGAACGCCAAACGGGAAATTTTGAGCTCGGCCAAAATCGCATAGGTGGTTATAGTGTCAATTAAGTAAGCAAGCCTAAGGTTGAAGTCATTTGAATTAAAGGTCAGCATAAGAAAATTCATATTTCAATTTACAGCTGGCATACAAACCTAATGGATTTTCACATCAATTTTTTGCCATCACATTGTATGTAAATCCTATGAATGATGCACATGAATGTGCAACTTTTTTTCCAATACTATTCGGTAATTGCCAGAAAACTATGTACTCAACCAAACCTCAGACATTGCAATAAATTTCAGTGGCCACTTTCAGTGTACACTTTAAATTGCGGCGAATAAGTTGGTTTTGCATAGAATGCTTCTGCTGTTCTTATGTTGACATTCCAAGCATGCGATGTCACTTATGGCACTTATGCAATAAAGCAAACAAATCTCATTTACCAAGCTTTACTTACAATAGAAGGAATGACATGAATGCATTTCACGCCAGCTATCCAACTCCTTCAGACGCAGCGACGGGTTAGACTAACAGAAATGGCAGATCCCAATGAACGCGCTTGTTCTACCCCTCTCCTTCAGCTGCTGCTAAGTTTCGGGCTTTTTAGAAGCCATTGTCGGTTCGTATCTCTGTCAAAGTGGATGACGGTAATGGCCTTGCTGGCAACGTTCATTTTACTTGCATGAAATCCTGCAAAATTTATATTACCATAAACTCCATGTCAATTACGCACTGCGTTCGTTGCTTTCCAAAAAGTTATGCACAATATACACATGTTGTATGTACATACATATGTATGTATGTGAAACTGCAGTAGAAGCTATTTGGAGAGGGCATGGGCTAGGAAATTATTACATGAATATTCAAATCAAAGCTGGCATCTCTTTTCAGTGTCATATGCACATTTGTTTGTATGTATGTATGTATGTATGAATCTATGTTTGTATACATCTAAGGATATGTAGTTGTTATTGGCCCGACATGTTTGCATAGACAGCGGAATTGTTTTAGTTATGAAAATATTATTGTTTATCTTCAAAAACAAATGGAATATTCGTTTTAGAGCTGCTGCTGACTTTTGTTGTTATTGTTGTTGGGCATTCTGCAACCGCACTATCAGCCATTTCATTGCATTCTCTCCTCCGCTGTACATTCATTGAAACCCATTTGGAAAAATTGCATCCGTAATAGTGGGGCTACAAAATAATAAGGGGTGTGGTTTTTAGAAGTGTAGTACAGTAATAAATTTGTTGAATTCGAACTGAATATTGACTTTAGTAGAAATATGAATTTACGCCATTGCATATTCGAATTTTCAAGCATCTGTGCGTACGTGACGTAATTTAGAGGCCCAAATTTCGACAACTTTTTCAAGTAATGGGCCCGGTATATCGGCAATGGTTCGCACCAGTTTTACGGCTGCGTTAACCCCTTAAGTATCCACAAAAACCAAAAAGATATATCCCAACGTGCATTAAACCCTTAATTAAAAAAAGTCGAACCACTTTTGGCCGGACTCGTTCTATTCTGCCCGTATGAAAGTATTCGTCTTTATGCTGGGTAAGAATACATTTAACACTTTAAGAATCCTGAAGTGTTTTTTTTTAGCCATAGGAGTAATACCTATAATTTTACACTAAATGTATTAAATTGTGGATTGGAAATTTTTTAAACAAAAAAAAAGTATGTAAAAGTTTTGCTTGGCTCACCAAGTGAAACTCAAATATTTGCTGGGTATAGAACTGCCAGAAGACAGTTCTTCAATCATGGTATCGTTGCTGCCTACGAAGGGCAATACATTTCAAATTACCGTCTCGAAAAGTAGCCAATTGATCCTACATTGGGTTTTTGAAATTCTGGGATATCAGAAAAGTTCTGAGATATCAAAATCAGCGATATCGAAAAATTCCCAGTTATTAACTTTTAAGAAAATTGAACTTTTTTTTTTTAATTTTATACGGGCATACTGTTTTTAGAAATTTCAACATCAAAGTCGGAATCAGTGACCTCAGAAACATATATTCAAGGAAGCATCATTTACTTCTAGCCCGTTTTGAGTGGGGGGAGAGCAAATGCCCACTCCTGCAGCCATTTATATTCAAACGAACAATTTCATGTCGCAAAAAGTCATTCGTAGGTAACAGCAGTAATTTAGGAGTTCTTGCGAGCAAGGCCACAGGCGTTCCCAATTAAGGAAAAGTTTTGTCCAAACAGTGAATTCATGCTTCAAAGTTCGAAATTCAAAATTTGGAGTATTAAAAAATATAAGTTACTCACTAATTTCACTTGTGTGTTGTTATCAACTTAATTTAGTAGTAAATGTACAACTCTTCTATCTTGGTATATTGTAAATGAGTTTGTCCCACCTTGGTCGAAGTTCTGCGTATACCCTTATACCTATGTAGTGTAGTGGTTAAAAAATGCACGGGGAAAAAGTAATGTCCAAATTTCAACACCCTCACCCCCTAAGAACGTACGATACCCTTATTCTTTTTTAAATCAAAAATACTTAGAGGTCGCTGAAAACGCTCAAATTGAAAACGGTAAGAAAAGCAATTTAAATTTACGGCGGCCGCCGTAGCCGAGTGTGTAGCGTGTGCGCGCTTCATTCGGTGGGTCCCTGGTTCAAATTCTGGCCGGTGCAAGTAACATCCAAAATTATAGAAAAAGTTTTTTTTAATAGCGGTCGCCCCTCGGCAGGCAATCGCAAACCTCCGAGTGTATTTTTCTGCTATGAAAAAACTTCTCACAAAGCACATTTCGCCGTTCGGAATCGGCGTAAACAGTAGGTCCCTCAATTAAATAATAAAAACAATAATAAATAAAAATGTATTTATATTTCGATCTCGGAGCCATTAAAACAAAGGCGTACAAGACGATGAATTTGCTTCAACCAATTGATGACGCATCTTATGAGTTAATATGTGGGTAATCGGCCAGTTGTCTTTTTACTTCGCAAAAGCCAACTGCCGAAAAAATGGCACGACTTGGAGGATCATTGAAAATTGCATAAATATTTCAATATATCAAAGTGGTATCACAACGGGGCCAATCGCGGACTTATGTGTTCCTGCCAGCTGCCACCCCCGCCTAACCTAATCTTCACGCGGTGTATTCATCCAACAATGTATATACATATATAAATGCTTAAATTTCAAAAATTCGTTTACATATATGAATATGCTCAATATTTTTCAAACGAGCCTTTAAAGAAAAATACCCATTTTTGTGTAATAACTATTTTGTAAAGTTCATTTTTTGCTAGTTTTTGTTTTTTTGGTGGATATTCGTCTAACCAATTCCGTGAAATAATTTACGAAATGTTTCCTTCAATTGTAAGGCGATTATTTTATACGCTCTAGGTATCTGACACCCTGTTGTTGGAAAACCATGTTATTCCCCAACATTTAGTTAAATTTTGGAGCGAAATAGTCGGCAATCATGGCTCTGTAACGCTCGGCATTTTTAAGGATGTTATTTCGAGTTTACCAACAAAATAACAGACAAATTTGTTTTTGTTTTATTGTGTTGATCTTGCATGCAATTAGTCCATGATACTTCTAAAAGCATTTTAAGGGGTTCTCACTGCCTATCTTAGAAGAGTCGCCCAGGAAAGTTTATAGTAGATACAATAGATATGTAATAGGGTTTAATAGAATCAAGCAATTCAGTTAAAGATTGCCTTTCGAGTAAACGAACGATTTAGCGAATAAATTTGAAAATAATCAAAAAACACACTATCAAAAATTTACCCTTTACGAGGCCAAACAACCATCAAAGTGGCTACTACTAAAAAAAATACGTGTTTATTGACGCAGCAGAGCAAGCCGGGTACGCTATTATATAATTAAATTATTTAAACCAAATATGAAAGAATTCGCGACATGATTTAGTAAAATATTAAATATTTTGGGCATGGGTTTTATACAACTTACATAAATTTTCAAAATTGTGCTTAATGACTTGAAATGCAAGAGCTGTACTAAATTTTGTACGGCTTGATAACGTAGTTTCGGAGATACTATTTGCTCTATCGTGCCAAGTAAATTGTCTTAAATAATATTTTGATTTTTGTAAATTACGAGATGGGCATGGGTTAGGGCACGATTTTACAATTTTCGAAATTTAGCTTACCAATTTAAAATGCAATGAGTCTGCCAAATTTAATAGAGTTTCGTCACGTAGTTTCGGAGAAATACCTTTTTACTTTTAAAGTGAGCAGCGCTACGCATATTTTCCACAATATTTTGTATGTACAAACGTATCCTTTTCCCTAACCCAATCCTGTGTATCAAATTTGAGCTAATTACCTTTAAATATCGTATTCTTTTGATTTTCACAAAGCACCGTTATGTGGGCGTGGTTATTATCCGATTGTGGCCATTTGCAATACCAATTTACATTGGGTCCAAGGCAATATGTATATCAAGTTTCGTTGTGATAGCGCTATATTTTTTCGAGTTATCCGATGCACGGACGGAAGGACAGACAGGTATGGCGTAATCAATTTCGCGATTCATTCTGGCAATGTGGTTTATATTTGTGGGTATTTATCTCAGTTGCTTCATTGTAACAGTATAAATAAACGTTAGGTAAGCAAAATTATAATACCCTGAGTATAAAAATAACATAACATAAATTTAAAAAAAACTGTGTTTAAATTTTTTTTAAAATTTCATAACGTAAGTTCCCACAATTTAGTAGTGGAAAAATAAAACAGTCCATTTTTATAATTCATTAAATATTTTTAATTTTTTGTGATTATAATCGATCGGTTAATCGGATGTTTTCTTACGATTAGTTACAATTAATAATCATTAACCGATTAATTGGTTACTCATTTTTTTCTTTTGCCATCACTAACTAGGACGTATTTAACAGACGAAATACTAACACATGTGGTACTGTTTAATCTTACAAGAGTTCTATTTGGGCGCAGTAGCTCATTTAACAACATGATGTGCTTTCGATTGAGTTAATAGTCTAAAGTTGGGCTATCCTAATTTTCCTATGCTTGTTTGGCCCACAGTCTCTTATATCAGTCAGTGATTAGACCATTGGAGTGGATTAGCTAAAACCACAAATTGGTTCCCATTGCTTGAATGACGGTTGTTGCTTTGTCTCTGGAATTTACACAAAGTTGTTTCCAAAAAGAAATTTTTCGAGTAAAATTGTTTCGATTTTGGATTTGATTTCGAAGTATATGGAATATGTATGAACAAAGAAATACAAAGTAGTAAACAATAATGCAACAGAGACTGGCTCATATCTACATATAATAGCTGCATGTGCGTTTCTTATTGTACACACATATTTACTTTGTGCTCTTGCGACAATTGTTCTGTTTTCGATTATCCATGGAAGCGAAATAATATTTTTGTATAAAGTAAAAATACACACATACAAGAATAAAATTATATCAGAGGAGAATATCGTCAGCAATCAGCTACAAGCTGTGAACAAAGGCATTTCTTTCAGAGGCCATTTTCGAAATCTTCGTATTGGTAACAAGTACGAAGATTAGGGTTGCCAATGTCGAAATAAATCTACTACCAAAAAGCTGGAAATGAAATCACCAATTGATTTATCATCAGTCCCTTTTTGGTACTTTTCTAACCTATTTGAATCAAAGTCCCTCTAAGCATTTTGTTGCTATTATTTCTTTTTTTTCAACAGAGTCCAAATTGGATAACTCTAGATATGAAATAACTAAATTCATTAAAGGATGACGGAAAATCGTTTCAGAAAAACATTATTTGTGGTGTTAATAATTTTGTTTGGGAAGGTAATCAATTGATAATAAACCCCGCCGAGGTTTTTACAGATAAAAACACAAAACGCTAGGCTAGGTGTGTTCCAAAACACCCTTACTAGTTGTACTCAGTTTTTCTTTGGCTCGCTGAAAACCAATGACCTCTTCAGTGGCGATACGTAATGAGCGATAGATATTGTCCCATTGTGCGCAGAGATCTTTTTATTGAACATTGCTCTCAGAGAGCTGGAGTGCAAGACGAGTGGTGAAACGGTCGGTTATCTGTTGTGATTGTAGCTTTTGGACATCCAGCTTTGCTCGTGTCACTGGGCGCACGCTTTTTTCTGCACAGAGGCGCGGGCGAATCTTGGCTGCGGCAAGATAATGATCCGAGTCGATGTTAGCTCCTCGAATAGTGCGCACGTCTAAGACACTGGAACCATGCCTTCCGTCTACCACAACATGATCAATTTGATTTCGTGTTTTTCCATCAGGAGATAGCCATGTAGCTTGATTTATCTTTTTATGCTTGAACCGTGGACTACATACTGCCATGTTTCGGGCCCGGCGAAGTCAATCAGCCTTATTCCGTTAGCGGATGTTTCGTCGTGTAGGCTGAATTTACCGACTATGGAACCAAAGATCCCTTGCCTTCCCACCTTGGGATTAAAATCGCCTAGCACGAGTTTTATATCGTGATGGTACGCGCGCTCAAGGCGCTCATAGAAGTGTTGAAGAATCTCGCTTTAATGCGGAGTGAACGACAGTACTTGGCGACGAAGTCTCTCTCCCACCACAAATTCAATACCGAACTTGCGCTCCTTTACATGGCACCTCTTCGTTCCTTGGCCCGTCCATTGCATTTCTTAGATGGCGGTGATGTCAGCCTTTGCCTTTAAAAGGGCATCCAGCAGCCCGGCAGATGCACCTTCCCAATTAAGGGTCCGGACATTCCAGATGCATGCCCTTAAATCATAGTCCTTTAAACGTTTGCCGCGGTCGTCATCATCAGAATAGGTTGCAGTTGCCTACTCAGCCTAAAGTAGCACTATTGGCCAGAGAGATTATCCGAGGATATCGCTAATGACATTGTTATCGGCAGTAATGCAGTAAATCCATCTGTTTGGGAGAAGTTTGTAAACAATGTAAATGTATTGAAATAAATGAGCATTATGAGATTAACCCTTTATTTTGTAGTTCTGCCCAGAATTCGTTGAACTTTACTATGAACCTTGGAAGTTTAAATTTAATTTGATTAACAGAAAAATATTCTCTTTCATTGTCTAGGCTAGGAAAAGCAACCCCAAATAGAAAGAAAAAGCTAGCCGAATTCGAAGAATTTAAACAAAAGTGGCAACCATAAAGTAAATTATTTTTATCGAAAGGAGCCGTTCGTTTGACTCGACCCTCTTCTTCAACCACAGTTCATTGGTTTGGGAAATTGACATTGTGTAAATAAACAGATGTGCATGCATGCATACATATGTGCCGCGGAAGCTGTGTTAAAAGTTAAAATTGTTTCTGGCGAAGAAATCACAAGGTTAAAGTAAAATCCCACTCAGCCAATTTCCCATTCGATAAAGTTTAAAATTGCAACGAATTAAGAATGGGAGCAAAAGCAAAGTTCCAAAGTGCATTTTAACAAAGAATATATGTATGTACATATATAGCAATTTTTTAAATACATGCTTACATATATATGTACATTTAATTGTGTTATGGTGCATACAAATAATATTTAAATATCTATGTACGAGTACATTAAGGCGTATCACGAACAAAAGTTACTGAACTTACCGTGTCAGTTTTATTTGAACAATTATGTCGAAAAAAATTTGTGGGTGTAAAAAATTTGTTTTTAGACAGCCGCTTGAAGCATTCAATTGCGTTTTTTCTATAACTTTCTTATCTGACCGATTCTTTAAATCTTTATGCCGCCGAAAAGGTCCCGCTCAACACTTTATTCGGTTCTTCAAAGATTTCATCCTTAAAAACCGTTTTGATTTGTACCTTCAATACTGTAGTTTTAATTTTTTTACACTCTAAATCTAAAGCTCTTGAAAATTTATGAGGACTTTGCAAGTTAGGCTTTATTCAAAAATCCAGCAAACCGATCACTTAGCAACTGCTAACTTTTGCCCTTTGATGAAAAAAATTCCACGTCCTTGCATTACTCGAATAAATTTCTCGTCTTTCAGTTTTAGAGAACATATGTATGTACAAGGCGTTGTGTGTCTGAAACTGCAAGTGAATATTCACTTCCAACATGGACAAACCGCTCAGTATTTTGAGTATAGCACAAAATATCTGTTGACATTCTTGTATCTCTACTTGTAAACGAAATTACAATTGCAGTATTTTAGAACCTATTCCAGTCTATCATTTCCACGTAGGAATTGCTATTGAATTTATACTTTCTCAGGGAAATATGTAACTCCCTCGCATTGAATTGGTCGAAAAACAATTTCCTTCTACAGTTGCATATTTTCCTTGTCTACTTATTTAGTTGGATTTTTTTTTTTTAACAAAATAATGTTTTCCGATAACTATGAATTGTAAGCCTGCCGCGCTATTCCAAATTTTGAAAAGATTTTTAATTAACTTTGGTGAGTATAGAATTAAATAAATTAAATTATTACCTCCCAATTTATTGATAGGTTGTAGCAAAATGAACTCTTCGGTTTAAGCAAATATTTTGTGCAGCTGCGACTGCTTCTACAGTAAAACTTCACAGTTTCAAAAAAATTAAAATTTGATATTAAATTTTTGATTTAAACTAAGCAACACCGAAACTCTCTGGATTATCGATTTTTTCCAAACTGAGTTGCAAGCAACCAAGTGAACCAACATTTTTCGATCCTTGAGCTGTTTCCTTAGGTTAGGTTGGAGTGACTGCTGCCTGCGGCGGCTCACTTAGGCCAGTAGGGGCAGGAGGCCCATTGTGTTACCACAAAGAAAAATTTGTAACATACGAAGAAGAAAATTACCCCTCACCAAACAATTTTGGCTCGCTGATGAACCTCCCCAGGAAATGTACCTCGGTTCTTGAAACCTCACTAAGGTCATCCAAAAACTGTGATCCCAGATATCGCAACCTGCTTTTACACAGTGCAGGGCACTTACACAGTAAATGCAAGATCGTTTCCTCCCAACCTTTCAGCGTGTTTTCTTATCAAACAGTGCCCTGTTAGAGCTTCGATCACGTTGGAAATGTTTTCTCTCCTTAGAGAGAGAATGCTGCGCGACCGTTTCCGGTCCCATTTAGACCACGTCTGCCTTGAAGTTTATTGGACAGGCAGCAATCCACACGTCAACATTGCATCTCGAAAATATTACGGTTTGGTGCGGTTTATGGGCCGGCGGTGTCATTGGGCCGTACCTCTTCCGTGATGATCAGGACCGGCACGTTACTGTGAATGGGAATCGCTACCGCTCAATGATAACCGAATATTTTTGGCCAGAGTTGGATGATATGGACTTGGACAATACGTGGTCCCAACAGGACGGCGCCACAAGCCACACAGCAAATGTCACAATCGATTTATTGAAAACCAAGTTTGGTGAACGTGTTATCTCACGAAATGGCCCAGTCAATTTTCCGCCTCGGTCGTGCGATTTGACGCCGTTAGAATACTTCCTGTGTGGCTACGTCAAGTCTATGGTCTATGCCAACAAGCCAGCGACGATTGATGAACTTCGTAAGAATATCGAAAGTGAAATTGCAGCAGTATCGGCCGATTTATGCTTGAAAACGGTCGAAAATTGAGTTCAGCGTCTGGACTTTTGCAAGCGTGCCCGTGGTGCCCATGCAAAAGAAATTGAGTTCCACACATAATTTCATCGAATGTACTTTCACAGGAATAAAGAATTTAATTCATATCCCGAACAGTTTTTGTTTTATTTCAAAAAACTTTTGTGCGTTCCTATTGCAAGACCCGATACATTCTCTGAGTAGCAGTTTGCAATTAGTAACGGCATACCAATGCGTTCTTTATCCTGAAGAATCTGCTTGGTCGTACCTTGTCTTGCAAGTTCGTCTGTCATGCAGTTTCCCTCTATGTCCCGTGACCAGGGGCCCAAATGAGGTACAGTCTGTTCTGCTTGGCCATCTCCTGTAGAGATAGGCCGCAGTCCAACCTATAGTCCCAATCTTCTCTACCGCCTCCATGAAAGCTGAGTTTCCTTACAAAAGACGTTAATTTAGATCATAAAAAGAGAAGTAAAGGAAAAACTAAAACGAGTGTTTTTAAGACATGTGGTTTTCAAGAAGAAATAAAACGCATATAATTTAATTTTATGGCAAAGATTTTAGCTTTTATAATAAAGATGAGGGTTTGCCATTATGTTTCAAAAATGATTTTGAGCAAGTGACCGCCGCATCTGACTCGAATAAATTCCAGCCGAG
This sequence comes from Anomoia purmunda, assembly GCA_951828415.1. Classification (NCBI taxonomy): domain Eukaryota; kingdom Metazoa; phylum Arthropoda; class Insecta; order Diptera; family Tephritidae; genus Anomoia; species Anomoia purmunda. The sequence goes on along the minus strand of OX639996.1, from coordinate 22,878,362 downwards.
AGGCCCAACTTTCTACCACTTTTTGCAGCAATTGGGGCCGTATGCCAGCAATAACGCACCGAATATTCTCTTCCAAGGCGTCAATCGACTCGGGCTTTCATATCTGCGTTATTGTATAGTTTCGCTTGATCTATGGCATATAGCGCCGTCTTTTTAGAACCAAAGTTCGTTCACATCAAGATCCTCCAATTCAGGCACGAAAAATTCATTAATCATGGCCCAATAGCTTTCCCCATCGACTATAGCATTATGGCTGGCTTGATTTTTGAGGAAATATGGACCAATGATTCCCTCTTCCCATAGAGCAAACCAAACAGTGACTTTTTGAGGATGAAACGGCGTCTCAACAATGGCTTGTGAATTTTAAACACTCCAAATGTGACAATTTTTTCTATTAACGTACCCATTCAACCAAAAGTGAGCTTCATCGCTGAATAAAATTTTTGTATGAACCATTACTTTAGAAATAAATTTGCACGATTTGCAAACGTTGTCCCAAAGTAATTCGGCTCATTATGAAATGTCAGACCAAACTGAGTATAAATCAAGTAACAGTTGTCAAAAAGACCAACTCCGAAAAAGTATTGATTCATTGTAAACCACACGTCTAAGAAAACCATCCTTTACTTTTATTTATACCTACCCATTAAGAAATATTTAAATAGGAGCCTTACCAACCTTCAAGCTTTTCAAAGAGACACAGATTTAATCGAGAATTCGATACAACCATTTCCTCTTTCTCTCAATCTACTCTCTATTTTAAAAACCAATTGTAAGCGACACTTATGACCTAGGGGTAAATTGTTGTTTAGATAGTAAAATATGAAAACCCAAAACTAAACAAAATTGATGTTATTTATTTCCTGCTTTATTACAATCGAATTTCATAACGTTAAGTCGAAATTCAAATGAGCGAAGCCACTGGTAAAAGCTAGTAAATATATACATGTACATAAATACCAAAAGTAAGCGAAGGACGAGTGCAGTTTTCTTGGATTTTTTTTTTTAAATGTAGACTGTTAATATAGAATACTAAACCTATTAATACATTTGAACCGTGATCTTTGAAAGCTTTCCACTTTAAGGAACATGCATCTAAACTTATAAAATAAATGAAATATGTATTTTTAAACCTAATCATTGTTAGATCAGATTTCCCTTCCAGTGCACTTAATTATTCGCATACGTTTATTATGTCTATATAGCCCGACCAATGAAAAATTCAATGCACTAAATATTTGTGGCATTTACTCGATTTCAATTTTCCCTACTTAAATTTCTATTAAATGGTCAAATGAGAAACGGAAAAATAGGCAAATAAACTGCAAACAGAAACAATGAGCAAGCAAGCAGTCATCGTAGTAATGGAATTGTCATCGCAAGCTGACCGGTTATCTATCATTGAACGAGTGCACTTCGGCAATCGAACTTGCGAAAAATGTTAGCTCAATCCAAGGGTCATGCGCCTGTATTTGCACAAACGTATGTATGTACATACATACATATGAAATGGTTTGCACTCTGATATATATATCTGTATGTATGCATGTATGCGTCCATGTGTAGCACGAATTGTGTAGAAATGGTAGTATGTTCCATGTTTTTCCTTTGATATCTTTTACTGCAAATGCGGCAACCACTTCAAATATTGAAAATCGAATCGTTTGGCCTTGCGAAAAACCCATTTATCTTAAAACGAATGGAACAGTTGCAATTGAAACTTGGTATACAAAGACTGAGAATGATGGAAATTTATTATTACTTGTGTGAACTGAGTTTTCAGTTATTCTCAAGTCGAAATTAACTCTTTAAGGAAAATTTGTAAAATCATTGCTTGTAGTACGTAAAATATTCGATAAATGACTTTTGTAGTCAAGTTGTTGTAGTCATTAGTTTTTGGTTTGCTAAGTTAATTGGATTTTGTAATCGAACAGGTTAGTATAAAACATGTAAGGAAGAGTTTAAATTTCAAGTTTTTGTTTCAAATAAACTGTACTTTTTGTATGCAATGCAAAACGTTAATCTTATATAATATATAAAATATATGTGAGTCCTTTATAGGTATCCATAATACTCAACCGATCTTTATGAAATGTTTGCAGTAGATCCATGTGGTCTCCAGGCCCAACATAGGATAAATATAATTTTGGGAAAATGGACAGTAAACAGTACTTGTTGGATGCAGTATGTCCTGTTAATACCATTGAGGTCTTCATTTTGGAAACACAAAATACTTTTATTTGTTTAAATAACAACAATTAATGAAGAGTTTAACTTCAGGTGCAAACGAACATTAAATACTCGGTGCAAGTTTGTATATCAATATATTAGAAAATAGGCTCAGCAAAAGATTAGAAAGCGTGAATAAATGTGTGAATCATCTATATATGTTCTATTTATCTAACTACTAATGCAAAAATGGAGTATTTTAAACAGGCGAAATGTTACAATTTTTTGTAAAATTTAGATGAAGAAGTTTTCTCATGGAATCTAAACTTCTTTTTATCCCGCTAGAAATCTTGAAAATGCCTAGAGTAAGAAGTGTGCATAGGAATTTTCATTGATAGTCAGGCGACAATAAAATCTCTTATGAAACAGTTGCTAGGTATAGGTACAAACTTCTTCCGACTGGTATTTTGAACACAAATGACATATGGTGGATCGGGATTACTTGCAAACTGGCAGTTCATATTAGCCGGCACAATTAACTATAATATTATTTACTTACTTACTTACTTACTTAATTGGCGATATAACCGCTTAAGCGGTTTTGGCCGAACTTCGCTCTCTCTAGACGCTTTGACGCTCTCTCCAGTTATAGGTTCTCGCAGACATGCCTGCAATAACGTAGAGTATCTTAGATGAGTGGAAATAAGAAACCTTTTAAAGTTCTTGCAAAATTTCAAGCGGTATTAGGAGGAATTGGGAATTGCTGACTAGCCATGGAGCATCAAAATCGGTCTCGAGCCTAATCTTAGCCTTAACTAGCTTTTTGTGTTTAACCGAAATTTTTATAAAAATTTATAGATAACTCCTTGGCTAATGCTACTTTTTGGGTACTGTTTGTATGATTCTCCAATATTTTTATTTCAACGCTTTTACGAGTTCTCGGCATTTCCAGTGTTTGCCTTACATCTCTGACATTTTTTGAGATATCAATATTTACAATATATCTTTCCCCTTGAGCTAATAGCGAAAACTATTTCGGTTTTATGTCAATTAACAAAAGGTATGCCGAAGTAGTTTTCAAATTTGAACATATAGCCCGCGGTAGAGCTTGTAAATGACATTCTATAGAATACACGTCGTATGATTAACAAAAAGTGCTCCACACTACCGAATATACACGGCGTATGATAAATATGTGGCACAGGCTGGGGTGAATGCACCAAAGTCGCTGAACATAGTGTAATAAAAGAACTCTTATCAACTCGTTACTCCGTTATTAGTAGCATTAAGTATGCGTATAATTTTTTTTGGTATAAATATTTTTTTAATAAAAACCATAATCTAATCCTTATTTTATGATTTTATTTGTTTGATTATTTTTAATTTTCATTATACGAATATGATTTTTATTTTCACGATCCTAATTTGCTCGTTGTTTCGTCATTTTCATTTTTTCGATAAAAAATTGCAAATATCATACTCAGCTCTGTTCACCTTTATGGGGCGTTAATCGAATGTGCATAGATTTGATTCAAAAACAATTTTACAAGTACTTACATAAATAATTCTTGTTCCGAATTTCCGTATCGAAACTAAAATTGTAAAAAAATGGCGTTTGCGTTTTTTCCGCGATTAAGGGTCGATATACATACACCTTGTTTAGATAAATGCCTGAAGTTTAATTGGATAATTTTTTCATCTTTGAATAAACACCTGATAAATTTCCTACTTAAAAATTTGGTGGCATGTCTTAATCTTTTAACTTGAATATTCAATATGTAGGCGTTTTATGCACAATCCATTTTTGAAAATTTGTCTAAAATCATTGCGAAGTTGTAGTCACATAACATTTTGATTCATTGTAATACTACATAAACTGTTTAAAATTTTATGAATTTCTGTAGGTGGTTTTTTAATTCTAGTTACAGTTTGAAACTTTGATGGATGTGGGATTTTGACGTTTTCCTAATTTCTGAGTACTTAGGGATCGTGTACATATTACGTAACGCGCTAGGATGGCGGGGTTGCGATTTGCGACGAAGTGTGGCATGTGATTTCCCTTTGCCTAATATATAACATATATCAATTAACATTGTATTTTTTTCTACGATTAATAAAAACAATTTTTCTAAAAGTGTGGCATCGGGGGAGGAAGGGAGGAGGGGGGTATAAAATGATAAAAATCGCGTTACGTAATATGTGCACCACCTCTTATATCTAGGTAGTCTATGAAAATTATCGTCCTTTAGAGATCTTTTCATTTATATAAAACACCAGGAAATGGATCGACCAATTCCTTCCGCCATAGAACAAACGACAAAAGAAAAGGGTACTTACCTAACAGTCGGATAACTCGATTCACAGCGCACATATCCATAAAGTTTTTATTTTGAACCTTATCAATTTTAACACTGTAAGTGTTAATGTGTATAGTTTGTAATATTTTGCAATATATTTACTATAATTATTTATTATGTCATAAATTGTAACAAAAAAATAAAATAAAGAAATAATTAAAATAATTGTTCCTCTAACAATCTTAAATGACGATTGGAGCAATTTTAATTTTGAAAAAGTCGAAAATATGATTACTGTAATTGCTCATACTCGTATTATAAGGAATACTTTTATTAAATATCAACCAAAATTGGTATATTTAATTTTTATTTTTTAATAAATTTATATCAACAATAATATGGAACTTAATATAAACAGCAAGAGCAGTAAAAAAAGGTAGAAGCTATAGTTGCTATTCCGAAGATCACCACACCACACCCCATCGGACCTCATTCAAGATTTCGCCAGGATTTGACCCCTGTCCTTTTCACGTATTCATGGCAAGCACAAAGCCCACTGCACCACGCTGACCTGTGAACTGTTTTGGCATTCCACCTTCCTACTTCCAATCGCAATTCAATTACAACAGTTGTACTATTTTATAGTTGTTGGTGTTTATAACAAATTTATTAATTTAATTAATGTAAGCGTTCTTTTATTTAGATAAACATTGCATTTATTTTTTCGTTAAGCACGCGTTTACATGCTGCATATTTCTAGTATTATTTCATTTACGATTAATTACAGAAGTATAATAAAGAAATTTGTAATTTTATAACTAAGATAACGATTACTATAGGCATAATTGTAAATTGGATTTTTCTCAAAGTTACGGTTTGCGGTTACAGCAATCTTAATTTAAAAATATTTAGAATGCGTTTAAGGTTTGTATGAAATATTAAAGATCACTTCATTGGGCAATATTTTTTACCGCTACATCTATTGGCACTGCAGACAAATTTGCTCAAATAGAATCTGAAATCAAATGCATGCATTCAAATCCCTCGGGAAGTTTGGAAACCTTCCGAGTATTGATTTTTCTCTAAGCTTTACTCGAAGAATGGAGGGAGAACTCACGGAATTCGCTCAGGCTAACATATGACCCTAGTTTCTTCAATAGTAAACCCAGGCATAATCTCATTGGATTCGCTGAATTATCGAAACGATTTGAAAGTATGCCTACAAGAAGCCAGATTTTAGAAGACCTTTCTCTGGGCACCATAAATTGCCTCCGCGACTTCACAACAAAAACACTTACTTTCAAACACCAATAGAGAGAATTTTATGACGAAAAATAGATATTATACGTAAATTAAATCAGCAAGAAGGCACATCAACAATTTCGAATCCAACTTTTTGACGTTTTTGGTAATAGATTGAATAGCAAAATGGAATAAAGGGGTACTGAATTTTTTTTTTGTTCTAAAGTGATGTGAAATATTTTAGCCATTGCATGCAAATATTAAAACTATGATATTCAAAATATGAAATTTTTACTGACTACATTTTTTATATAATAAAGAGACAATGTTTTTTTTTTTTTTTTTTGAATTTCAAACGCCTCAACATTGGGTATTCAACACGTGGTGTAATTAAATTGAGAAGGCTGAGAAAAACTCAACAGCCAAGTAATAACCAAGTGTGGTTTCGATGTCATTATTTTCGGATGACTAAGTAGTACTGTTTTATAATTAATTTGCAAATGTTTTTAGTGACAGACATCTATGACCCAATTTATGTAGTACAGTTAAAGGTGGAAAATGCTCCTGTTTGTAAATTCTTATTTTATCTCTCAAATCTTGATTCAACTAATTTATTATTGAAAATATTTTTCCGACTATACACCTGAAATTAGTTTATTCGGAATTGTTATCATGAGTAATGCGCTGTTTAATCCAGGAAGGATGGTTGGGCTGTAGTATAGGGCAGCTATCTAAACAGAATTACAATGCCCTTGTTTTTAAATATACATGATTTAATACGCTACAAAAAATGACAGCCTTTGGGAAAATAAATAATTTCTGCTTAAAAAAAAGGGAAAACTCTTTTGCATAAAACTTCTCACCCACTTTCCCCGACACCCCACTGTGACAAAACGATTTTCTCTGTTAAACTTAATTTCATTCTATTTACATAAATATTTTTAACACTACTTATAAGTAAATTAAACTACTTTATATTCCATAATACATTTTCGTTGAATTTATGTCGCACTTCATTTGTAGCTATCAACAATATCGACGATGCTTACGTAGGTGCCGAGAACACCGCCAAATATTCCGAACGCCAGCAAAATTATGTTCTTTATTAATTTCAGCTTCCATTTTCCATAACCAATGCTGTATTGAACGCAAATCTGTAGTAACGCGGGAAAAATTAAACCCAGTATAGATAGGCAAAATGATCCAACTAGCGATAAGAAGAGCGATAAATTTGGGACGATTACAGCAAAACAAACTGGAAAAATTTAAATAATATAATAATAATTAGTAGAAGTTTTCATATATTCAAAAAAAAAAAAATATTTTTTCAATCTTACATGTCAACAACACAATGGCGGCTCTTAAGAGCAATTCATAAAGTACATGTCTGGATGTATTTTTTGTACGCTTCGAAAGATATTTGTTCCAAATGATATCAATCGTGACGTAGCCCTGCAGCGCGTAAGTTATCCAAGTGGTAATGGCGAAAATAATTTTCGCCGACTGGGCTAAACTGGGAGAGAAAAAATAAATGTATATTTCAGAGCATGGGCAAATTTTTAGTTTAATTTAATGAGAAAAGTGTTTCCGAGAGTTTGAACCATGCTTCCCCAAAAGAAAAACATATTTACATATAAGGGCTGTATTCGCAACGGAAAATTCATTAACAACAATTGTCTGGCATGTTAAAATATATGGTCACATTATGCAAAATAAAAAGGAAAAATATGATACAAAAGATTCAAATGATTTTCTGACATCACCTGTCAAATTTGGTGTGGAGAAAAACCGTTCAGAATTAAATAGATTTAATTTGTCATTTACATATAGAGGCTTAAGAAAGCCTACGTTCGAAAGTATTTTTAAGTCTTCAAAGACTTTTATTTTGGGGCTGATATTTAAAAGTTTTCTCATAATAATTATCGGCGAGATAAACTCTTTCAAGTCTTCAAAGAGATGTATTTTGAGATTTATATTTTAAAAGTCTTCTCACAATCGTAATGAACGTAATAAATATTTTTAAATCTTCAAAAAATTTTAACTTGGAACTTATGTTATAAAAATTTTCTCATAGCAACTATCGGCGAGATAAACTTTTTTAAGTCTTCAAAGACTTTTATTTGGAGAATTATATTATAAAAGTCTTCTCATAATAATTATGAGAGAAAAAAAGTTTTTTAAGTCTTGAAGCACGGGATATTTTTAGAACTTTTTCGGGATTCATTCGAAACCAGTTGGGTATCAAAATAGTTATGTCATTCTCGACTTAAAAAATTATCTTACTCATAATTATTACGCAAAGACTTTTATAATATAAGTCTCAAATATATAATAACTCAAAATAATAGTTATTTTTTATTTAAAAAATTGTTTTCACTCAATTTCAATTTCACTATTATGAAAAGCCATTTATAATATAAGTTTCAAAATAATAAATATCGATAACCTAAAAAATTTTTCTGACTCATAATTATTATCAAAAGACTTGCGAAATTCTTATCAAAATTAGGATGACTTTTTCAAAACTCAACGGTCAAATAGTTATTATTTTGGATCTCTGACTTTTAAGAGGGTTGCCACCTGATTCATAAATTAATTTAAATATGACGACATGCAATGCAAATAAAGTAAGCTTAAGACGTCTTAAGAAAATGCATTTTTTCGGAGGGCTGCCACCTATTTCAACATATTAGTTTAATTCAGTATTCAAAGTTCAGTTCAAAAAGGTAAACTAAACTAATAAGTTAATTAAATGTCATAGCAAAGATGTTATCGAGAGCGGGTTAAAAAAAGTGTAATTTAAAAAAATATTTTTTATGGCGGATGCCACCTGTTTGAAAAGATTAATTTAATTCAAATCGTAAGCTAACTGAAATTTAACAGTATTGGTATGAAACGAAAGGGTTCATACGAAAACATTTTTGCAGAGGTTGCCACTTTTTTAAAAGTGTTGATTATATTACATGGGGAGCGCAAGTAAAATTCTACTACACTGGTGTCAAACGAAAAAGGATTAAGAAACACTTAATAAAAATGACGGAAATTGGAAACAGAATATCTCACGCATATATATGTATGTACATATGTACATTTATACCAAATTGTTTTGAAAGCAATTTGTTAAAGCGTTGTAACCTTTCTCAAATGAAAGAGTTGTTTTGTGTTTTAGTTAAATAAGGTATAAGAATATGAAATTGGTATGAAACCCAGTCCTTTTTATGTTTTAAGACATATTTTTGAATAGAGTTTGTTTTTTTTAAATGAGTATATTTTTTATAGTTTTATTTTATGGTTGTTATTACTAAAGAAGCTGCATTGAATTCTTAATCTTATAAACTGTTTTTTACACAATTTGTGACGATTCTTCAAGTTGACAAAAATTAAATCAGTTGCCCTACTTATATTACTTATTCAATGTGCCTTGCTTTAAAAAAATATTTTCTATTTTTTTTCTCAAAACTTACACCTCATGTTGCGGTATATTCAGGGTCACACTGCCTAAAGCCTCATTACCATACTTCCAATAACCAAAGAATCCTAAGATAATATACAAAGTGAGAACAATAGTCATTCCCATATTCAATATGCCGCAAGGTTTTACAAATGCCTTTGGATATTTCATATTTTCTTCTACGGCGAGAATCTAAAAAAAAAAAGAAAAAAAAACATATTTACGCTTTATAAGAAATCAAAATTATTTCGTGTATCAGAAACTACTAACCACTCCGACGGCTTCAAGAGCAAATAAAACTGTACCAAAATATATTGGTAACTTGGATACACCCTGAACGGGGTCGCGTGTAGAAAGATCTGGCAAACTCTCAAAGATATAATACAACACAATGCCGAAGCCTGTAATTAAATACAATTCAGTGAGTATTCAATATATTATTTTCGAAATTCGCACGCTTACCTCCACAGAGCATTATATTTGCTGTAAATGAAAAAGGTGCTAACATTTTGAGATTTCTTATGCTGTACAATAGATAGAGTGGAATTATAAGGAAACACATATGCAACCTTATATCCAAAACAACAAGATATTCATCAACGATCTGCTTGATACTCTCCGCAATAAATACCACATACACACAACATATGCCAAAGTGATAAAATGCTAGAAATCCGTCAACAAATGGGCTGAAAAGAAAGAAAAAGAAAAAGTTCAAACAAATAACAATCAGTTTGGTAAACTTTTAAAGTAAAGTTGACTATTAAAATTTTGAATAATAGATTTTTGTACATACGTTGCTATAGGTACAAAACATTTGAAAGCTGGTGGACCTTCCTGCAGGCCAAGTGTCATTGCTTCAGAAAACGTCAAATAAGGCGTACGCTTACGCTTACACAGCTCATACATTGAATCTATCTGTGAACGATTTAGGAAAATGTATCAAATCTTAATTCGCATATATGTAGACTAAAAGGAAAAATGTATACTTATTTAGAACTTATGTATGTGTAAGTAAAACTGTAGACTTAACATAAAACAACTTATCGCAACTTAACACGGTGCTTCTCTAAAACACACACAATAGGGGTATTCTCGATCCATTGCATGAGCATAAATGGCATTTTTGCAATACCAAGACACCATGAGAAAAGAATACCGAAATTTTGGCATAATTTCTAGGTCACAACAGGTTTTGTTTACAAAAACATGGATACCAACGTGTTTAATCTCATTTCCCTCTACCGGTAAATCTGGTGTGACGTCACAGCCAAGTTACTCTCCGAATTTCTGATCAATTAACGCAGTCTTGTATTCTGTCATTCTAAAATCGAGAAATGATTTTGTTCGTTCATAGCACGCATGTATCAAATCTTAATAATGCTCAAACTTTTTGCTTGGTTACAAATGAAATAACAGCTGACACAGTGCAAAAAGCTTGCTATCATTTCATGCAATCAAACATACCGGGCACAACAACAAAGTGATATTTATTTTATATATGCACCATGCAATACAATATGCAATGAATCGAGAATACTCCTACTGTTTACATATATATTTTAGTTAAATTTAAAACAACTAAATAAACTGCTTATTAATGACTGTTCATTTAAACTTCATTTTTTTTTTTGAATGTGATAAAATAATAAAAACGAATATAATCTATGTAAATTGAAAAATTCTAATAATTAGTTACTGCTCCGATAATACTAGTATTTTTTGCATCGATTTTTTTTAATAACGATTTATGTCGATAATGATATTGTTCGATATACCGATTTCACCTGTAGCGATTTATGTCGATTCATGATTTAGTTTCGGGCTTTCTTAGTTCATAGTTTTAGAGACAATCTCAATAAAAATACCCCAATACGAGTATTAAAACTGTCCTAGTACCATTTACCCAATAGGCGGTACAAGAGGTGGGTTTCCCACGGAAAGAAGACGCAGGGTTTTCATATTCAATAAATCAAGGTCCATTACCTTGTCTAACATTAAATATATTACACTGAATTATTTGCATTGAATGAAGATTTGCTATGCGAATTGGTTTATCCTAATTCAGAGAGAAAGATCACCTAAAATGCACCAAGGAAATACATACTTAAAATTTCAAAAATGAAGTTCGTATGAGTCATAATAATTTCTCTACTCTAGAATTCAATAAACTTTGATATTTCTTATAGAAGAATGAATGTGCCAAATTCAGCTCAGAAAATGTGCGAGTGAATAGGGTTATGGGGCTGATAATAGCTCAAATTTTCTTATACCCAAAAAATCATCGTATTTCTTGCGTTTTCTGTTTATTTAATAAATATTTTAATATTATTTATTTTTATATTTTAGTTGTTGGCCTGTTTATACAAATTGGGCCCAAGGCCAGTTTTATATTTGGAACTTTGTGAAAAAAACTCAAACAGTCAAAGCTGTAGAAGCTATAGCTGATGTTTCGGAGATTATCAAGACTCCTTATCTGACTTATTTTTTCTAGACTCACGAATTTTCGGCACGCAAGGCAAGTACGCTACCGCCTACACGAAACTAAGCGGCATAAGCTGTTTTTACTTTTCTTCCTTCTTCCTACTTCCTCAAACCACTGCCGCTTGGTGCACATCCGGGGATGCTAAAAATAATACCAACGGTAGCTGAGGTGTTAATCTACTCGAATGTGGCTTAGCTAAATTGGGTCTGGAGTGCAGCTGAGCCAAGCCCAAAATTGAAGTTAACCGTCTTCTGTCACAAGGACTATGCCAAAAGGCCTGTTGACGGTCTAAAGTGTTCCTTTAAACCTCACAAAGCCAAAGCAATACTGAAGGTTTTCTGACGTCGCGCAGTCCTGGTATTGTTTGCCTAATCACATGATAAATTTTATTGTACGAGGACCTCAATTTATGTTAAATACACCTAAGAAGACGGCGATGCTGCGATTTATGATATTCATATGTGAATTTCTAGACTACGGTCTGACAAGGCGCATATGCTTCGGAAGGTCGGCTCTTATGAATGTGAAGATAATGAACCTTTTTCCTTTTACAGCAGCAACGCTTTGCCTGATTAATTTTCAGAGTATTTTCCAATCTTAAGAGAAGAGGTTGGTTAGCGGAGATGAGTCTCATACAAATCTTAACTACTTGCATGACAAAAAAAGATTGCTTAGAATGGAAAATCTCAACAGAATTTTTAAAATAAAAAAGCTACCAGAAAAAATTCACATTAAAATGCTGGACATTTTGAAACAAAATTTATTGAATTTTTATAAATTTTGTGCGAATTTTCAATTCTGATTCATATGCTTTTTATTACACAGTGCACTCTCTTCCTCGGCCATTATTCTTAAGTGGGCACCTCCCATGAGCGGACGCCATTTTTTCGTACCCCAATTTCAGAAAAAAAGAACCAAGTCTTAAAAAGAGACTAAAATTTTTAGTTGATTTTTTGCAACTTTTTTTAAATTTAGATCCGGCAACCTTTTTTCATTTAAAGCATGCAGCTTATGTGACAGAAAATGTGGAAGACCGCCAACACAATATGATATTCTACAATTAAATCGAATTTATATAAAGTCCATCGGTTTTATGAAGAAATGAGCATGAGATCAAATTTAAACAAAAAAATTGCCAAAAATGCGCCGTAATTTCAAGCCATTAGGTTTTTAATGGTAAGATACTTTTAATAGCCGGAAACAATTAACAATTTGCTAAAACACTATATACTCTAATATCTTGGGGTTTACCATAAATTTTGCCAACCAATAACATGCGAGCTCTAATGTAGGAGATTTAAAAGAGAATTCTGGGCTTTTATAGTCCTTATACTGGACGATGTTCATATGTACCAAGCTATTATACGGCTTTAATTTCAAACGAACTATAGCTACATTAAATTGCAACAAATTAATGTTTAACAGATTATTTTTATTATTATTTTTGAGGATAGATCACAGCGAACTTGAGATCTATTGTGCCCCCTTTCCGGGACTAAAAAATATCCTTTTATCCAGCATCCGAGATAAAATTTAGTATTTAGTATAAGTCTCCTGAATGTATACTGCCATCCGTTACTGCCTAACAGTTCGAAAGTACTACATCTATTTAAGTTGTTTCGTCGAAACTCCACAGAACAAAACATCAAATTCATATAATTACCAGAATGTGCAAACAGTAAACAGCCACCGCACCAATGATCAGTGTAAATATGGGACCGTTGATGTAACCAGCATTAGCGAAGGCGCTCGGCATAGCCAGTACTCCCGAACCGATTGAGGCTTTCAGAAAATGTGTCAAACTTTGCAAATTTCTGTAATTCAGAATTGTTGTACATATTACAACTTCACATTTTTAAATGAATTTTCCATAACATACGTGGTGGGATTTTTTACACTTCGATGCAGATGTGGATCATAGCCTTCAATATGTTTCTCGCCGTTGTGTCCATTTTGCTCCTTTGTTTCTGAACAACCATTACTGGTAGCTTGGAATTGCAATCTATTTGGAAAAATAGTATGTAAAAAATAAATGAATAAATGAGAAATTAAAGTACCTCATTTACTAATGTTCAACATTTAATTAGAATAATAGTGTATTGATGTCCCCAAAACCGACCTCGGAAGTATATCACTAAATATATTTATTCACTAAACTACCATAACTGTAACAAAATAGAAGAGTTTGAAATTTAATATATCAGCCGTGCTTTAAAAATTTTCTGTGAAAGTAAATAAGTGTGCTCCCAATTTCATAAATTTTCCATACTGGTTATAGTTGTGACATTTCACTAACAGCTGTTGTTGAAATTCACGCTCCGGTTTGGTTAATGTATGATTTTTTTTTTTTTTTGAGGTACCATCATACTTGCATATGCAATAAAATACTGATTCAAAAATGGCATGTGTGATTTCTAAACATATCAGTGAATATTTTTAAAAGTATTCCAGTCGAAAGTAATTACACATTTAAACGTCTTTTGCAATTTACTTTTCATTTCACTGGCAACAAAGACTCCGAATTCAAATCACAAAAATGTATGTGAATTTGAAAATGGGAGCATCAAATATGTGACTTCAAACCGAATTCACAGGGAAATTTGTAAATGTGGAAATGGGAGCACGCCTGTATAAATCCTAGATTGTTTTTTCTCTTAACAGGCTTATGCAATTTTTGCACAGCGTTTAGGCCCCACTAGGAGCGCGATATCGGCCAAAAAGTATCGATATGGTACTTTTGAACGAGTAAATCGCTCTAAAAGAATCGAGCACCCTATATTAAAAATGAAATTCATTAACAATTTTTTATGAAACGTAATCTGTTTCATAGTTAGAAAGTGTTTGCACAAGTACCAATTAGGTTATTAGCTTAAAATACCGAGTATAAAGACTCCAGTCTTGAAAATCTTGCACCCTTTGGGGTACATCATTTTATTTTACCAATATGGCTCTTTTAAGTTGAGCAAAGTTGACTGCAGAGAACGCACCTAACCTTAAATTGGAAAGAAATTAGATTGCAGCATGACCTTGATGTAGGCCGTCTGTTCCTTAATGTTATTTCCTTTCTGCCTGATTGTCATATCCAACTATTCGAGCAATAACCGCAAAAAAATGTATATGAAATGAGTCTAGATGCATTTCTTTCTCAAAAATATTTAGAAAAATTTCACTTAAGTTTTTTTCGCGGCTGGGGCTCATATTGTCTTGTCGATACGATACTGGGATGCAAAGGTATCGAGTAAAAAATGTCGGTATCGAATGCCAGAAGTATCGATATGGTATCATATCGTATTGAAACTCGTGTCCCTAGGCCGCATTAGCTCGCGAATTTTTAAACGATTCTGGTAAGACTTAAGAAAGGAACTATACGCTTGCGATAGATCAGTGTTAGTTAATATTACTATTTTCAACAAATTAATAACTAAATTGGAGGTTTTTTAGTCGCAAAGTAGTGAGAGTCCATCCGAGTTATCAAACATAATGGAAGGTATTTCGTAAATTCGTTCATCAATGAATAACTGCGCCCAATACGCACGAAATGAATATCTTATCTTAACTCTCTTATATTAATTATTTAATTATCCTCTATGCAATTAGTCTAACACACTGGCGAAAGTGTAAATAAAGTACGTCACATCACACCATTCATTTACATTACATACTCTATAATAATCCATACTAGGTTAATAATCCATGCATGTACATATTTCACTTCAATGCATCGGTAATAACTTATAATTCTTTAAGACAAGTATTTAAAAGGAGAATGCGGTATGATATGCGCATAAAAATGCCGATAAGTTTTCGCAAATGTGTCTAGACGAAGTGCATTTTACGGTATACGAGAAAGGCATTTACTTCTGTATCTATGTATGTTAAGTACATATGTATGTCGCTTTAAATTTGAACCAATTGATTATATTGATTTTCAATAACCGAACAGTTTTTTGATCCCTTGGGTATAAGCACGATTGTATAAAGCTAAATAGATTCGCAATCACTTTGATTATCAAAAAAAAATATCGTTTATACTTTATTATTAACAAAACAGAACCTGTTTTTAATCAATAATAATATGCAGTTTTTTATAAAAGCAATTCAAGTTTTTTGCAACAACAAAGTAGTACATAAAGCAATCAAATCACACACCATCAATTCAGACGAATAAAAACTCGTTTCAAGTTACAAAAAAGTCGGTCATGTTCATACTTTCAAAGTAATTGAAAACATACGCATTGTTTTCAGTCAGAATTAAATTAAAACAAAAAATAATAACCCGTTATGGTTCTGAAGCCGTTCGATTTGAAACAGTAAGTGGGTGGGAGTTATAGGAATTTGTGGAATCAAATTTGATTCTTCTATGACCCCTAGAGGGATGATAATGGCTTGAAGAATGGCCACTTCCGACTCCGCAATGTTTAATCTTGTGGCACTGCGCAATTTTGACTTTCTACTAACATATTTTTAAAATAAAACTTTCTTAAACATTTTTCGTTCGACACCCATATTTCTTTGTATAAGAATACCAGCTGACCCGGTCCGCGTTGCTGGCCCTAAGCAAGCATTAGTGTTGTATTACCACACGATTTAAATTGAGTTTTTAACGAAATTTACGGCCTTTAAATAAAAATCCATGGTATACCTATCATAAAGTTTTTTTACAGAATAAATTACATATGGTGTATTGAGCCCATCAATCAAAAAAGGAACGCATGTATTTAAGGCAAATTGGAAATTATATTTATTTATTACTTCAACTTAAGGCCAGCGGATAGACAATGTTTTTTGGTTTTTTTATTTGGTGTAAAAACGTATAGATTTTTTGGCGTGCCAACTCGGGAGCAAGCCACATACAACTGGCCGTGTGAAAAACATGAGTTTTCCAAAATTAAGCCAGCAATAGTCAATGATTGGCCCTGTGCTTTGTTGATGGTAATAGCAAAGGCAAGACGCAAAGGGAATTGGAGCCGCTTGAATTGAAATGTAAATCGTTGGAAATCATCGAAATTCGTGGAATAAGTACGTCTTCGTACTTCTACCAATTCTGTGGTAGATTTGGCCTTGCACTTTGAAGGTGGGCATGTAACCGGCGTAGTTGATTAGCCATTCGGGAGCGATTGGCAGCAAGTATTTCGACATGCTGTTGGGGTGTCTGAGCAGCTCTAGACTGTCTGTCACGCATTTGCTGAAACCCTGATTCGCGTTCTCTTTCCGTTTCTGCGGCTCTAGACGTACTAGATGTCCTTTCGCGATTTTCCTAAAAACAAAATGTAGGTATCTTAAATGCGAGAGTGCACAAAGTTGTTTATCATCGATTGATAATCTATACACTACTGAACGGATTGGGATGCAACTTTCTTTTAAATAATGCTTGAACTTAACACTATAAAGATAGCTACTTAAATTAAATATAAGTAAGTTCATTTCTGAAATATTTAAGTGGAAAATTTTAAAAATTTTTACACGAAGTACAGCATTGCTACAACCAAATGTGGTGTAGCGGGAAGATGTGTAATTGTGTGAGTAGTAAATCAACTACTCTTCGTTTCTTCTTCGTTCGGCTATGCTTGGAGAGATAAAGTAGTAGCACTTCGGTTAAGTTATTAATTATGTATGTATTTAACTTTTTAAACAAAAATACTAAACGCCTTTCATTTGGCACCAATATAGAGCATTTCGGTTATGTTATTATTTAAAATAAATTAACTTTCTACATATGGCAAGCTTTTTAAAAAATATTTTCCAAAATACAACTTGAATCTTTTTCATTTGACAGTAATATTTCAATATTTAATTTAACTTATAAATTGATTTTAATTAAACTTTTTAAATAGGTGGCAACTCTCTTTAACATAGTTTAAAAACAATTTATTTTTCGTTTGCTACACTTATTAATTAAATTTAATTAACTTTTTAAAAAGCAACCTCTTCAAAATATTTTCCTAATTAATTCTTCTTAAATCTTTTACGCTTGGCATCCTTTCATTTCTCTCATTTACTCTAACTATTTCACTTATTAATTTCATTTAAGTTAGCCTACTAAATAAGTGGCAACCCCTTTTGAAAATGTTTTCAAAATTTATTGTAAATATATTTCCTTGACTTAACTTAAAATTTGAACATGGTAAAATAAGGAAGGTAATTAATTCTCTTGCCACTTTTTGGACACCATATTAACTACCTGATGATTAAATAGATTTTGACATTTCGCGTTGCCATCCGTAATCGAAAAAAATTGTTTTTTATGTTTTTTCTTTTGTTTGAAATTAAGAAATGAAAAGCAAAAATAAAAAACGTGCGGCTTGTTTTATCAGTGTCCAAAAACAAAACATCTACACAAAGCTTCCTTCAATTCGTAGTTATTTCGTATTTTCGGGAGTAGTCGCTACTAGCATGAGCTATTAAGGAGTTTGAGTTCCCCAAAGTGTGTGTGCTCAGCTCATTTTACGAGCACGAGTTTTGCTTTTACGAGATAAACAGTGTTTTGTATGCAGAACATCTGCAGGTTCAAATTTTACGTCGCTTTTTACTCTCGAAAGGGGAACTATATGAGTACACAAAAATCGAGGTGTTTAAGTTTTTTGGAGCAAGTAATAAAATGTCACTTTATTATTTAACACAAACCTTAATTTAGATGAAAAAATTCTAAAACGATTTATTGAGTAGGACTAAAAAAATAAATATGGTATCAAAAAATTATTTCATTTTACAAAATTCTTTAATTTTAACTAACTAATCTTAAAATATTAAGAAAAATCCAGGAAAGCCTGCAAAACATTTTTAAACTTGTCTCTTTGAATATCTCCGGTTATCATCATAAAAGTTTTATGAAAAATTTTTGAATTAAATTTTAAAACAAATCTTTTTCATCGGTAAGTTTTTGTATGATATGAAAATGGACATTTTATAACTAATGCCTAATACACGGTTGAAAATTACTCTATACTAAAAATATCCGATGTCAATAATTGGCTTTTCAATAAAAGAAAATCGAAATGTATCTTTCTTGTATCATGTAATTTGAATCGAATTAAAAAAATAATTTCACTAACTATCTAATTCGGGTTATAAGATATTTTACCTACATCCGTCTATCCGTTTCGACGTCATCACTAGCTAACAAACTTTCATACTTGCATAATATAATATTAGTTGGATAGTAATTTTATTTTTAATGACACTCGTATTTACAAAGCTTAGTTTAGATATCTCAATATTTGTTCGAGTTTTGCTGCTAAAGATAACGATAGATTTGCGCGTGTGCTATATGTTATATTTAGTTAACCATTGCACATCAGACTGGAACGCCCAGTATACATACATAAATGCGGAATTCTTAAAATCTGATAAAACTTGATATCAAAAATTAATCTATCAATGGCGTTTTTAAACTAATTAATTTTATTATTAGGTCATAATTTCTTTTGTATTACATATGTACATTTCGCCTATCTATGTACATATAACTTTTTTCAAAGGCATATTAATTTTAATCATTGCATACAAACCATAACAAATATTGACTTTTAGATAGTATGGAAGTTTTTATGATGAGTGCCATTGTTGTGATATTCACAGATGTTTTGCTTCATATCGATTTCATGTCAAAACAAAATGCTATAATGGTAACGGTTTGGCATTTTGCGTCTTATTTTACTATTACTACGGGCTTTCGATTTCCGCTCGCGCATTCTCGAGTATTTCGATGCATGAGAAATAGAGTTCTCGATACAATCTCGCGTATTGCCGTTCTCGCGAGAAATGTCGCGGTATTTATCGAGACGAGTTTATTTAATTGTTTCATTGTTTAAAGTAAAATAAATACAACACGCACAAATGCAATGTAACAAAATGCGCACAATCAAATTGAGTATCGAGAAGTTCGCGAGCCTTACGAAGTTCTCGTTGCGAGAATATCCTTTTCGAGCTACATATCTCGAGAAATCAAGGCTCTAGTATAAACTGCATTTCAATTCACTTTGAAAGCTCTCATACGGGTATATAAAAATAAATAATGAGATCAAGTTCAAATATATATTTACATATTAATCAATAGTTTACTTTGTTAATTACAAAAATTGTTATTTCAAGAAGCTTTTGATAATGAGCTGATATCTATACTACAAAGAAGAAATGAAGCTAGTAGTTGCTATTATTTAAGTGGTTTGAAACAAACTACTATCAAATATTATCACATTTTTTTGAAATGCACTCTCGGGTGAAATTAAAAAAAAAATTATAAACTTTTTTAGGGTTTGTTGTAATTCAAGTCAAACGAACAAAAACTGCATACTCAAAATTTTAAATTTCCACTCAAAATCCTGGCTTACACCGAAACCCCTAATTTTCGAAATACAAAGTCTTAACTTCATATGTACTTACATATACCTATAATTATATCTACATAGATATGCGACATTTTGACCAGTTTTGACTACTTTTCTATTATTAGTTTGTTAGTTTTACCACAAAAGTTGAATTTTTTAGGAACATTTTTGTATTACAAAACTTGAATAAAGCCGTAGTGATTTTTTTACCGAATTACATACATATGTAATTCATTCAGTGGTTTTCAGTTTAATTTTGAGAAACTCTTCGGTTCGTGGTTCCTTTGCCTTGCTCCGCATGTTTCTATTTTTAAATAAACTGTACTTGTTATATGCAATATATCTATTTAATATAATTGTTTTAATTTAGAAAATTTGAACGACCTATAAATACATACAATAATAGTAGAATTCCACAGAAAATATATAAAATATCCTCAAAATTAGCCAGGAATATGCAACATTTATTTATACTCTTCCGCATTAACATTAGAGCATTCTCGAAAATTGTTTTACATGGAAATAACCGCGCTACACAATATTTTAAAAATCACTTTAATCTTTGACATTATATGCTAAAATTTAATAGGCTCCGAAAACATCTACAAATTTTGAAAAAAAAAATAGGTAAATACAAAGTTTAAAATTTTGATTTTTATAGCTAATCTTTTTCAATAAATTTTTTTTTATGAAATGTCAATGGGTGAAAATGCAGCATGAAAAATATTGTCAATATTACAAAAAACAAAACTGGACCATTTAAATATCCGATCACCACTCTTAACCTTAGGTCAGACTACTCAATCACATGAGTGTTAATGCAGTTTCCATTAAGGCAGAGCCGTAAGTCACGCTAACAAAATTAATTGATTAAAGTGGAACGGTAAGTTACGATAAGAAAATTCATTCACTCAGGGGTTTTTAACGCGCATGAATAATTGAACAATTTTTACATTAACAGGTTTAGCATGGTCTATGTCGTTTATGCAAATCTCCTCAATTACTTTCATGAAAAAAGGCGAATTATACAGTGAGGTGAAGTCATTAGAAAAAAAAACTTTGCATACTTTTTGTTTTTACTTTGTGCATACCAATTTTAAAAGTCAACTGCACGGTGGATTCATAGAAGGTTATTGCGAGATAACCAAGGCGAATCCGTTGGGTATTTTTTTTGTGTAATTTTGCGAGTGAAATGTCAAATTCTGAATTCGCCCAGTATTGCCTATGTACATATTTTGTTTTTTGTGTAATTTTGTGAGTGAAATGTTAAAATCTAAATCCGACCAGTATTGCTCATGTATTTTGTGTGTGTAAACAAAACAACCCAGCGAATTGGGAAAGAAGAACAGGCATTCAGTTCATGGGATGATATCATCTTATATGAATTCGCTTTGGGCAACTCACTACATCTATCAAAAAGTGTGAAAACACAGGAGGAGGACAACGAAAACAAACAGAGTGTAAACAAAATATTTTAATTTGACAATAAATGCGCTGTTTTAAACCCAATCCACATAAAGTGATGTTAATCAAGCAGCTGTGATATCACAATGATGTGTTTGTTGTAAATCATACTGCGCATATAACACCACCTTATATGAATTTGCCTTGGTTGCAGGTTACTTGCTTGAATTTGGCATCTCTTTTAAAGATTGCTTCTTTTTGTTTTGTTGTTTTGTTATACGAAATCAGTGAAAAAACGTGTATGTAAAAAAAAAAATGGAACGTGTAAAAGTAAAAAGAAAGCGCAAAAAAGAGCGACGACAAAAATTTCGCTCAATAAAGCACAACTATGGCGACAACGAAATCATTACCTGCTGACAAATATCAAAATTTATAACGTTCAACAAAAACTAATAATTCGACAAATAACATATAGGATTCTGACGAGTGCATTGTGTGAAAGACTGAAGCCAACCGTCGACGAACTGATTGGGTTTTATCAGTGTGACTTTAGATCAAGCAAGTCTACCATCGACCAGATATTCACGATACGCCAAATCTATGAAAAATCCGTCGACTTCGAATCGATAACACAAGAAAAAGTTGATTATATGCCGCGATGTCTGAATTTGGCGTTCCGGTTATTAAAAATGACATTGAGCAACATCACCAGTTCCGCCCGAATTGGAAAGGACCTGACCAAGCCGTTTGATACGAAAAGGAGAAAGATAATTCGCGCTGCAGAATTGAACTTGTCAGGCTTCATATTTAAAAAAAAAAAAAGCATACAACTGCTGGCATATGCCGACGACATCAGGGTCATCATTCTCAACAACCGCACTGTTTCCAAACTCGATAAAGAAGCGAAGCGAATCGGTCTGGAGGTGAACGAGGGTAAAATGAAGAACCTTCTGTCATCGAAATAATAGTCTAAGTATTCGCCTCTACGCTCTGACGTCACTGTTGACAGTTACAATTTTGACAATTGTCTAACTTGGAACCAGTATTACACCAACAAAAATGTGAGCCTTGAAATCCAAAGGAAAGTCTCTTTCCAACAAGTCCTACTTTTGGTTGAGTAGGCAGATTAGTAGTAAAGCCCTCTTTCGACGAACCAAAACCACGCTCTATAAGCCTCTCATAGTGCCAGGGTTATTGTGTGGCTTAAAAGCATGGACGCTATTAGCATCGGATGAGGTGACCATTGGCGTGTTCGAGAGAAAGATTCTCCGAAAGATGCGTTGAGCTGTATGGCTACATAGGCTTTGTCTAACTACTTAAAATAACGTGACTACGTTGGCTAGGTCATGCAGTACGATTGGACGAAGTCGCGGTAAAAGCTGGTAGCGGTAGAGGAAAGACATTGTAAAGACCAAGTAGAGAAGGGCTTGACTTGACTTCACTTGGTATTTTCAAGTGGACGCCAGTTAGCAGAAATAAGAAACGACTGTCGTGAAATGTTGAACTCACCCAAAATCACATAGTTGCTTATAGCGCCAATTATGTAAGTAAGTAAGACATGCACAGTAGTAAATTTCTTTACGATTTCCTTTAAGGTATGTGTGACATATTTCATACGCACTATGTGTCTATGTTAATCCACTTTATATCTTAATTTTATCATTCATATAAAAATGTTCGTACATTCACTTCGGGTACTTCGGGTGCGTGGCTAGACGAATCAGGCAGCATACAGATCGCCTCGCTACTTGTAGCGCATTGAGTTGCCTCACTTGCTAGTGTGAACAACGCTTTTCTGTAGGTCCCGAAATTTCTATGAACACATTCATTGCACTGTGTGATATTCTATTTGGCATTTTATTTAATATCTCCATGATATCGAAATATTAATGTGAAGTAATATCGGTGTACCACTCAAGTTTTTTAATGCATTCAAAAAAATTATTAACAGTTGACGAGGGTAATGAAAGTTTCAAACGTAGCTGCACATACTTTGTTTTTTGTTTTTTTTAGCTTATAAAGTAATCCACTGTATTTTAAACGATTCTTTCAGACATCAGAACACTTTATTTATATCCGGTTAAAAAGGGATATTTTTCTTCTACTTCTACTATTAACATGGGATTTTCATGCATGGGCAGGACTCATAATATAGGGAACTTGTTTAAACTTACGTCATTTTGCATTTATTTGGAAAAGCAGCAAATTATTTTATTTCAAATTTGAATGGCAAGATCGCCGTTACACTTTGAAATTATTCAAATATACAATTCCTTTCGAACACACTATTGAAATTATGTATCTCCGCACTTTAATTAAAACGAATTATTTGTGAACAAATTTGTTCTGTATGTTTTTAATAAACTTTTTTTATCTTGACGCTTTGTATGCCGCTTAACCGTCGATTGACTTAAACAAAGTAAATCAAACTAAAATGTAAAGCTGCTTTGAAGTTGAATTTTAGGTGTTAATGATGCTTTCGAAGTCATTTGTTTCACGCTGCTCGAATCCGAGTAAAATTTGTAATCTTAGTTAAGCAATAGCAATTAAGAATTTATTTGTATTATATGGTGTGCGGGTATGTACATATATATGTATCGTGATAAGAGGCTGTCGGTGCCCTTTGCATTTCTTTTTGTTTTTTGATTTTTTTTTTTACTGCAATTTAAACGACATTATTGACACAATAAACAGCATCAATAAAATATAGTATTTATACTACGTACACATGTCCGTATATCACAGTTCAGATATCAGCAAAATGACAAAAATTTAATTATATTATATTGGTACTTGAAAATTGATATCTTAACGAGTTGTGATTGATTACACTAGTTTACAAAACCAAAATCTTGTTTTATCATAACTACATTTAGCTAAACATTATAATTTTAAAAGGTTTTTGCAGCGCTAAAATGTTCAGTATATCGAATTCTGCATGGGTTTAACTGAGGTTTCTGTAAGGTAAGAAAGCAATAGGACCTTGCTAGGTCTACTACTGCTGCCATGTAAACGAGCACAAGTTCTGTTTGATTTTTGGTAGGAGAGGCTTCGTGGATGAGCGTTTCGCCACGATTTACATCAAAGCATCTCGCTGATTTTTGGCAATGAAGGGATCTATGGTCACACTGTCGGCAAATTCAGTCCGAACGATGAAAAGTCCGATGAGACTGATCGACTTTGCTGGTCGTGAATGGACTTGTTGATAGTCTAAAATACAAGATTAGTCTCTCAGCTCAAAATGTGACAGTTCCCGATCATTTCATCTGCGAAATATCGGAGCGAAAGTGGCATTTCGATATATGTATCTCGTTGATTTTCTTGATTTCAGCACTAACTGTGGACTCAGATGATGAACTAAATCCCTCGAGGCACAAGTGCAGTATAAAGGTAGGTGAGCTAAAAAAATTAAAAAGTTATAATGCAAAATTTTTTTGGTACAAACTCATATTAAAAACCTAATATGTATTTCAAAGTGGTTTGTATTGGTTTTTTAAAAAGTAGATTTCATTTGGCATACCTATAAATAGTATATGCTTTGTTTTAAAGCATTTTTTATAACCCACTTTAATGTAAAATATTCCCAATTAAAAAAATAAATAAATCAAAAGAAGGGACAACAATTAAATACAGGATAAAAAAAACCTTTCTTTTGATATATAAATGTACGAAGTCAAGTCTATATCACATTTATTGTGCAAATGAAATTGTGAGGTGTCGTTGTTCGTCTAAGGGTCGTTCGGCCCACGAATACGCTCAGAATCATAATTACGGTTACAAAAGATGTGGAAATGGGCGTGGCAATTTAAACCAAATAGGTATATTTCTTAAAGTACATGGGAATACTCTAACAAATTAGGTATTCACATAGATTTCAACTTAATAAGCATAAGTTCAAAATTAATTAAAATCGGACCAAAAAATATCAAAAATTCGATATTTCAGTAACTATAAAAGGTAATTTACTCAAATACACCTAAATTGTTTGGGAATAGAAAGACGAGGGTTAAGTAAAATTTTTAAATAGTTGTAGTACGACCAACTTAAAAATAAATATAAATATATATCCGCAATCATTTCATCTAACTCTACTAAATTGGTTATACCTCTTCAATTCAAAATTCAACTCAGTAAGAACACTTTTGAAAATTATATAAATCGGACAAAAACCATGATAAATTACAAAAATCAAAAAAAACAACAAATCCGATGTTTTAGTAACTATACAAAATAATTTACTCACATTTGGTATGCAAGATTGGATTTGAGAATGAAATATATGGAATCAAAAATGTTTGGAAAAGGCGTGATATTGCCCACCTTAGAATAAATAGATGCATCTGCGAAACTTCTTTGTCAAATTCTACCAAATTTCATACTCACTTTACATTTATAGTCAGGTCAGAAGGCGCAATTTGAAATTTAGGAGTAATTTATTTTGGGAGAGAAATGTCGGTAAATACAAATTTTGGAAAATGGGTTTAGTACTTTAAAATAATACTAATTTATTTTTGGTTTTATTTAAATTCGTTAAAGTTTAAAAAAAAAATAATGTTATTATACCGTATCCAGATTGCTTTGCTGCGCCAATAAAGGCATATACTTTTAGAAAATTATAATGTTTTTGGGGTTAGAATATTCTTTGTAACTTGATCTAAAATAAATATGTATACTTATATATCAAATATCATACATATATCTACGTCAAATAGCTAGGCAGATGCGATGAATAGTAGTTTTCTCTTAAATAGGGGAATTTTCACCCAAAAAAAGAATATATAGTCTAATATAGCGTCTTGCAATAGGGACGCTCAAAAGTAGACCGATAGTGACAGCAAACGACGCCATATTTTTTCTCGCTCTTTTGACATTTCTCTTCAGTAAGGTTTGCCATTTCATCATGGAAAGATATACGATCCAACAACAAGTCGAAATTATTAAAATTTACTACCGGAATTCGGAGTCAATGGCCTCAACTTTAAGAGCGCTACGTCCAATTTATGGTCGTCGTCATTTCTGGCTGAATGGCTTCGTCAATAAGCAAAATATGCGTTATTGGACAGGCAGCAGTCTACACGTAATCCATGAGTCAACATTGCATCCCGAAAAAATTAAGGTTTGGTGCGGTTTATGTGCCGGCGGCGTCATTGGGCCGTACTTCTTCCGTGATGATCAAGACCTGCACGTTACTGTGAATGGGAATCGCTACCTCTCAATGATAACCGAATATTTTGGCCCGAATTGGATGATATAGACTTGGACAATATGTGGTTCCAACAGGACGGCGCCACAAGCCACACAGCGAATGT
This sequence comes from Anomoia purmunda, assembly GCA_951828415.1. Lineage (NCBI taxonomy): Eukaryota > Metazoa > Arthropoda > Insecta > Diptera > Tephritidae > Anomoia > Anomoia purmunda. The sequence continues at coordinate 22,851,678 of OX639996.1, read as the reverse complement.
CACAATCGATTTATTGAAAACCAAGTTTGGTGAACGTGTTGGCTCGCGAAATGGCCCAGTCAATTGGCCGCCTCGGTCGTGCGATTTGACGCCGTTAGACTATTTCCTGTGGGCCTACGTCAAGTCTATGGTCTATGCCAACAAGCCAGCGACCATTGATCAACTTCGTACGAATATCGAACTTGAAATTGCAGCAGTATCGGCCGATTTATGCTTGAAAACGGTCGAAAATTGAGTTCAGCGTCTGGACTTCTGCAAGCATGCCCGTGGTGCCCATGCAAAAGAAATCGAGTTCCATACATAATGGCATCGAATGTGCTTTCACAGGAATAAAGAATTTAATTCATATCCCAAACCGTTTTTGCTTTATTTAAAAAAACTTTTGTAGAGTTCCTATTGAAAACCCCTATATATAGGGTTTATATACCAAGCATGGTTAATCTGCATCAAATAGTCTCGGATTAGAAGAAATTTGGTTATTCTTCGCCGACTTTGCGGAGATAAAACAAATTCAAATTTGTTCCTCAATATATGCTATGTTGAGCCCGGGACCACATGAACCTACTATAAAAATTTCATAAAAATCGGTTGAATACTTTGGACGCCTATGAAGGACCTTGCTTACAACAAATACTATTTATTTGAAATAAAAAATTTGCGCCGGGTATTTAAACTACGGTTTCACCGAAAGTTAGACTCTTCATTAATTGTTGTTATTTAGTTAAATGAAAATATGAAGAGTATTTGAAATAAAAACAACAGAATTTTGATTATTTTATACTTGTTAATATTTTTTGAATGCAAAGGAAATACCAAAATTTCATACAAATTTCAACGTTCCGAGTCAACGATTTTCTATGATTTTCGATGTTCCTTGTGCCGACCAAATTTTGAACGCAGTCACACCAGATGAAGTCCACACGCTACACACCCGGCTATGACGGCCGCTTGCGTATTCTAATACTAAAATTGAGTTGGCCACAAAACTGCATACCCAATGTTTTACAAACTCTGATTAAGAAGTTTGAAAATTTATGAAAATTTGGCGATTTATTATAAATTTTGTACTTTAAGTTTAAAATTTTGATTTATATATTGTACATATGTACATATATTTTTTTATAGACCTATCTATATTTTTGTAAGAAATTAACGTGTGTGTTGAAAAAAAAATGTCGAAAATCAAATAAAAATCACAATGTCATCATTTGTTTGAGTCACTGTATATATCTGGTGGAAGGAATTTCCGTCGATCCTAATCAAATCTTATTTCGCGTAAAAATAGATTGTTGTTCCGCGTTCTGTATCATTTTATCTGTTTAACTCCTTTGTATGTATATTTTTTATTGCTTTATCAAAAAATTTGTTAACAACATAACATTTTTACTACGAGGGTGTGTCTATAAACTCTGATAATTTAAATAAATACTTAAATGTTTTAACCCAAACGTTTTTCTTTGTTCAGCTAGTCTGTTAGATTCGTTTTGTCTAATTTTTCTTTTATTTTATATTATTTCTCGACGCTCTTTCATCAATTATTATTTATTTATTGTTTAATATTCTTCTTATTTTGCACTGCAACCGTAAGTCCTTCATCGCGCACACAACTGGAAGCATCACTGGCATTCATCTTGAGTCTCTTAACAACTTCGGCGCAATGATTTCCGCCACCAGACGAAGAGCTCGAGTTGTCTCGTGAAGTCCGTGTACGTTCCCCGGCCTACGTTCTGGATACTCCAGAAGGTTAAACTCATACTTATCCAGAATAAATCGCAGCATACTATACCTATGTATGTACATATGTCCTATATGTGAGCCACGATACTAATCATATCTCCATAGGCCGCGGGTCTCGTGAGTTTCGATATCTATCACTAAATGGAAATTGCAAATTAATATAAAATAATATATTCTATTAATCCGTGGATATACTTTACATAAATGGATTCGTATCATTTATATTGAACACTTTCTTTTAAAATTCAAAAATGTTATTCAAAATCTTATTTAAAAGAGGATTTTTTTGATTTTTTTCATGTAAACGTGTTCTTCTTTCTTCCAAAATTTTATTAGTAGTGGAAAACGACGATAGGACATAGGAGTAATTTAAACTAAAATTTCAATAATAAATACGTTAAATTAATGTATTAAATTGTTTACGAAATCAACGCCATGCTACTTCTTTGCATTCTACGTTCTTTCCTAATTTGACGACGCTGTAGCCAAAGAACCTACATTACCAAGAACTTCCATGGCGTTTCGTTTCCTGAGGCAAGAAATGTTGTTTTAGTTCACCACGCCACAAACCAATTGAATCAAATTAGATTCTAATATTAATCAGTAAAATTCAAATTAGTTCTGGTATGGTGAAATTGGACGAGATTTTCTGTTAGAGGTACGGTGGGTGTGATGCCACTTCTTTCTAATCTACCTCCTTTGTTTCTACCCCATGCTTTTCTACAGGAATTTGACTCAAATACATATATCTGCAGGCCGGCCCTCGCTGCTAAACTTATCTAGACATGTGGACGTTAAACAGAAGTGGGGGAAACCGAACATTTAGCTACCTGGAGGTGTAAACGGCACCGTTCGTACGTGTTCGTTGCTTCATCATACGACACCCGAGTGGCTTTGCGGATGCTTCTATGTACATATACTGACAACTGGTACTAAGTACTCACTACCGTCAGTAAAGCATTACGCAAGGGGCTACCCTAAACTTAAAATTAATATCGGACTAAATTTGAAAATTGAAAGCCATCTAAATAGGACTAATAAACGAAAGTACTGAGCTTTAATAATAATAATAAGCCCAACGGTTACCCTCTTTCCCGCCCAACTGACACGAGGGGCACAGTCCGCATGACGTACGGATCTTTTTTTTTATTTTTATTTTTTTATAATTTTTTTTTTGTGCCGAGTTGTTAAAAGGAAAAAGTTTGTTAAGCGTCGAGATCCAAAACTGCTCAGCTACAGAAAAAAAACTTCATCAGCTGAATCAAATATATATTAAACCGCCGTTAATCATTTCTTGAGAAAGGACAGTACAGCTCTTTTTATGGTGAAAAGTGAGTCCGAAATATCAAAAGTGCTGGAAAGACAGTTGAAATCTTGACATAAACATCGGAAAGGTTCATTTAATTCATAATTGGTTTTACACTGTTTTAAATAAAGAGGTTTAAAGTGCCTTGAAATCCGAGAAGGAACATTAAGTTTAACTTCGGCAATAAGAAATGTGCTTGCGATAGACCCTGTGAGTAGTTTAGTAATGAATATTATGCCTAGCATTTCTCTACGGCTGGAAAGAGTAGGAAGATTTATTAGCTTCAAACGATCAGTATAATGAGGAAGATTAAGCCGAGAATCCCATCTAAAGTCTCTTAGGGCAAAAAGTAAGAACTGTTTTTGAATTGATTCCAGCCGATCAATGTGAACTTGATAACGTGGGTTCCAAACTATCGAACCGTATTCTAGCATAGGTCTTACTAACGTTGTAAAAAGAGCCTTTGTTACATATGGGTCCTTGAATTCTTTTGACCAACGTTTTATAAAGGCCTCTAGCCTTATTAGCTATCGCATTAACATGACTATTAAAATTAAGTTTGGAATCCATTGTAACTCCCAAGTCAACAAAGTCAAACACTTGATCCAGAGTATAGTTATTTATTGTGTAAGAAGCTGGCTGAATAGTTCTTCGTGAAAAACTCATAAATTTACATTTTTTAAGGTTAAGTGGCATATAATTTATGTTGCACCAATCAACTAAGCTGTTAATATCTATTTGTAATAAATTTCTTTCTTCAATCGAAGCGTATGATTTAAAAAGTTTTACATCGTCGCCATACATTAGTATATTCGAATATCTTATTGCAGTAGTAATATCATTTATGAATAACGAAAACAGAATCGGGCCTAGATGGCTGCCTTGGGGAACTCCCGAAGTAACATTAATGACATTGAAAAAAGCATTTTTGAATATAACGATTTGAGATCTATCATGTAGATAAGAAGAAATCCAGCGGAGGAGAGAGGGTGGAAAGCGCAGCAGATCAAGTTTGTGGATGAGTAAGGGGTGACAAACTTTGTCAAAAGCTTTACTGAAGTCGGTGTATATAACATCTGTTGGAATATTTTCTCTAAAACCATTTGAAACATGAGTTGTGAATTCCAGTAAATTGGTAATAGTTGATTTGCCCTTACAAAATCCGTGCTGAGAGTTTGCGATTGATGAAGAGATCGAATATTTTAACTGATTAGTAATAATTGCTTTACTTCATTGCACTTCACCATCTCTGGGCCCTATTTTTTGAACAACTTAATCCGGCCCTGACTAGCATATTCCGTGCCGCGATGACGTCGACTAGTCTCTCTCCATTATCGAAGGCATTGTCATAAAGGCTGAATAGTCGGGAATGTGTACACAAATTCGTTCGTTGACGAGACTGAATCTGGTGACAATAATTGGAGTATATATATTATATACCACCACACTGCGTACGGTTGAGTCTAGCTTAGCTGGATGGAGGTAAGACGGGGCTCCACAGCGTGTGGTTCCCTCCATATAATTATTGATGGCTGAGTAGATCTCAAAATAACTCCATCGTTTTCGCGATCTAAAAGTTACTGAAGTGAACTGCGAATTAAATCTCCTAGCGGCTGGAGACGTGGGTTTGTGGTCTGGTTCGGAGAAGAAGGGTTTTGAGCACTCCTACTGCAAAGTATTGCAATTCAGTGAATAGATTCGTCACTCCAGTCTAATTGGTATCGGTAAATACATACTTTAAATAAATGACAAATAAATATTTGAAAACAAAATAATATGTAGTTTAACAAAAACGGCCAACTTCGCAGTGCGTTTGTGTGGTTTTGTTTAGAATCAGACTACAGATGTTTATCGTATACAACGGACAACTTATAAACCTTTTGTGCGTTATATTTGTTTTTTGTTTTAATCGAAAATTTACCATTCAACGCAGTTATCAGCAAATACAGCACAGATACTAGATATACTATTGTACACAAACTACATACATATGTATGTATGTAGTATATATAAATATATTACTTTATCAAATCAAAACTCGTTAGCGTCGCGACATTTCGTAGATACCATTCATTTCCTCCATTCTAAATATTTTCAAGCTATGTATAAGTATATTAGGGGTGTCCTCATATTTACCCAAAACAACTTTTTGCACCTAATCTATATACATATAAGTACATTTCGGTCACTAAATACAAAAGTGTCGCAACTTATAAATCAAATCTAGAAATATAACTGCTTATGGTACAAAACTTGACATAACGGTAATTTTCTAGTTCAAGATGATAATCATGTAGAGAAAATTGTTAACATTAGTTAGATGCAATGTATGTACTTACTGTACGATTTGTTTTAAGAGGAAACCAACAATTTTTTCGATTATGACAATTTTGGATATAAATATAAATCAGAGTTGCAAAAAGCGTCCATTTCCCTCTGAAAATATTTTGAGAAATAGTTGCCACCTGTTAAGTTTACATGCATTAAATAAACTAAATTAACAAATTAAACGAAACTTTATAATATGGGTTTAAAAATAAATGATTTAAGAAAGCTTAATTTCAAAAATATTTTTGGATAGGGTGGCTAACTGTTTAAAAATTGAATACAATTGATATGGGGATGTCAAACGAAAGAGTTTAAGCAAACTTTATTGCAAAAATATATTTGTTGAGGGGGTTGCCAACTACTCAAAAAAGCATACTAAATTTAATTAATAAATTAAATGAAATATCACTGCATGGGATTAAAACGAAATAGACTAAAGAAGGCTTAATAATTAAATTGTTTTCAAAGAGGTTTGCTAAATGTTGAAAACAAAGGAGATTATATGAAAACCCCTTAAATTGAGCTGCCATCTGTTTAAAAGGTTTACTAAATTTTATTGATAAGTTAACTTAAAGGCTACTGTTACCGATATTACAGGAAAAAGATTTAAGAAGTCATAATTTCGAAAATATTTACAAAAATGGTTAAAGTATTAAATAAATAAGGTCAATGAAATATTACAGCACTCTTAGGTGTAAAGAAAAGAGATTAAAGAAGGCTTCAATTCAAAATATTTTTAGGAGGGTTACCACATTAAAAAAAACGTTTATTTTAATTAATAAGCAAACAGTATTAGCACTAGTGTTATATAAAAAGTTTTATATAAAAAAAAAAAATTAAAAATTAAAATAATTTAAAAATAACCTGGCTACGAAAAGCAAGTTATTCTGCATACTGCCACAAATATCGCCCACTTTCTGGAATACAATTTTCGATATTTACTATACCGCTGATTTATATAACCATTTGAATAAGCGCTTCAGGATGATCAGCTAAATCTTTAAGCACACCGTATATCAGATTGAGAATCAGCTTTTCAAAACTAGATGGCTTTAATGAGACTTCAAAATGACGCTATCGTTTCAATATGTTGCAAAAATAAATTGAGTGCCACTAAACCTGAATGGCAGCTGCGTTTTTGCCAATGGTAGGCGTCCATGAATTACGTGATGCAAGAGTGTTAAGCACACGATCATTCCCCATCCCGTATAGAGCAAGGAGAGTTTCTATACAATCACGTGATTTGTTAAATTAAATGAACAATTTTGCCCACTACAGATTTATTTTATTTAACAGTTTTATTATGTTGAATAAATAGTTCAAGAAACAGTCACTCGGCCCTATCATCGAATTCATCATAGTCCGAATTTTCGTTCACTCAGCGATGACATAAAATCGTTTATGTATGTATAAGCGGATAGGTATAACAATCTGAATATATATGGTATAAATAAGTCCGGTAAAGCTCCGGGTGTGCATTCTGCCATTCGTCAGAAGGCGTAAAACGACAATTTCCTTAAAAAAAAATTGTAACCAAAACATTAATTAAGAGAATAACCCTAATATGTGTATATCTATTAAAGTATGTACCTACGTACATCCATACCAACCAAACCAAAACATTAATTAAGAGAATAACCCTAATATGTGTATATCTATTAAAGTACATATGTACCTACGTACATCCATACATACTGTAAATTATTATTTATTTTTTGATTTTTACTCTTGGTGTTTTCTTTTAATATTTGTTTACCTTAGTAGAATTTTGATTGTTTCCCTCAAAACCAAAATACAATGCTTGCGATTTATTCACTGCTAGAGCCAGTTGTACCCAAAAAACAAGTTTTAATTCGAAAAACTTGGAGTATAATTTTTTGAAGAGTTTACCGATTCATTATGTATTTTTATTGCTGTGTAAGTAAAAAATACTGAGTTGAGAAAGATGGTTTTGCCAAAAGTACACTGTGTGATATCTTGATTACCGACAAGTGTTTATAGAAATTTATTCAAGTTTCCTAACCGAAGAAATTTAAAGGTTTACTTTGGGATTCCCGCCTAAGTACATACCGCATATATTTAGTTAGTTATGTAGTTAGTCACATTATTAAACTTTCCATTATATGTTATCATACACTTCAATAAATTTTCAGTAATTTTTTTTAAGTAGTCAACCATTTTTTCGATGTTGAAGGTTTTTTTTGTGAAATCGATTTTTTCTGGTTTACAACGACAAAAAATATGAGTCGAGAAATTCGAAATATTTGGGCGTTATATGTAGTTATTAATTTCTTTCGAAATTATTTGGATTTTATTTATTTTCTTACGATTGGTGATACCGATTCTGCTAATTTTTTAAACACATAAAAATTATGACGTTTCCTTGCCATTTTAATTTTTTATTATGTTATAAGTTTTTTTTATAAAAGTTCTAGTAGGGCAATATATTAAAAATTACGCAATACAATGAGACGGCAGTTATACATACATACATGTTTTTGTTTTCTTTATGTGCCATATATTTTCTGTGAAAACTCACAAAAGTTTCGGCGTGGCAATCGAAACGCTAGCTCCCACCACTCCCCTCATGCTCATGCGAAGTAAATGCGTCGATATTTTTAATCTCGAAATATCGATATTCGATGTTTAATTCCGAGTATCGAATTTGATAACAATTTAAAAGTCTTAAAAAAGAATGAATTTCATAATTCTTGTGGGAAAACCGGAACTTTTTTTAGTGAAACACCCTAATGTATATACGTATTTATATTTTTCTAAGCATCAAATACGTTGTACTTTTGGTAATAAATAAAAATAATAGCACTGCCAAATATGTATTATTTTTTCACTGTCGAATACTTTAGGTAACTGCGCCTTGAGATAAAAATATCGATATATCGAAATATCGATATATTTTTTTTTACTGTGCTTATAATGATATTGTTTTAAAATACGTTATAGTTTGTTCATTTGCCCATCGCTACATACATGATTTCTAATAAAACGTACTGCAATATTAGGCAAGAAAAGTAATAATATTAAAAAAAAAAATAACTTTTACAAAAAAAAATGTGTAACGTAATAAAAAATTGAAATGGCAAATACATATAAAGATAAATGGCATATGTATGAGTGGGAAATACCATTTTTATGTTGAAATTAGGTCGTGCCTAGATGACAGACATAAAACACTAAATAATAACACTGATTAGAAATAATTGCCAAAAAAGAATATTAACCGCTATCTGACGATAACACTGGACCACGAATTTCAACTTTTTCTCTTTACCAGAAACACCGTTATGAAATTCCTATGTAAAATCACCCCCTGATTTCGAAAATTGAGTTCATTTTTGATTCTATGGTACCGTTTTTGAGATATTTGCAATTTACCGTTATTCGAAAAAACCAAAAAGATGGCTTCCTTTAATTACGTATATCTCACGAACGAGTCAAGCAATTGCAAAAAGGACTGCTCTCATCAGTTGAGTCAGCAGCGTAGGAATTCTTTGAAAAGGTCGTTGCTTCTTTTCTCGGTAGACACAAAAGCCCTAACTACGAGCAGATAGTGAACGACTTAATCAATAATTATGCGAAAATGGGTAAATATTAAAGGCTTCTTAAAATTAATTTCCCAAAATTTTATAACTTGTTTACCTAACTAATATTTTCTTTCCAGGCGTAAGTACGTCTTTAAAAATTCACTTTCTCCACTCACATTTGAGCTTTTTTCCGGCAAATCTTGGCGACGAAAGTGACGAACATGGCGAAAGGTTTCATCAGCAAATGAAATTAATTGAGAATCGATATCAAGGATTCTGGGACGTCGCAATGATGGGTGATTACTGCTGGTTTCTCATAAGAGAAACCGATCCTAAACTGAATAAGCGTCAAAGTAGAACACATAATTATTTCGACTACATAGTAAAATCAAATTAAGATAAAGATTGTTAGAATATAGTATAAACATAAATAAATTTAAAAGAAAGTTAAAAATATGGGTAATTTCATTCATAAATTGAACTTTTAACTCAATAGAAACAGAGCATAGCTAGATATTTCACTCTTTATACCATACATACGTTTTGAGGTATACGTTGAAATTGCGCAACCTGGGTATTTTTATTTGATCGCTTATAACTTACGTAGTTTTGCATCGATTTTCTTCGATCATAGCTTATCTTTTTTCTAATTAAACAGAGCTTTACGTAAAGAAAAAATATCTGGAAAAAAAGTTTTGGTTTTGGAATGCTGCCCTCGCAAAGAGTAAATTTTTTCATATTTTTTCATAAAAAAAACAAAAATCTAAAATGATAAGGTAATATCTCGAAAACTATCTGGTTGAGCAAAAAACAATGTATCATGCATTTATAGCAAATTTTATCGTCTTTCCGATTCTGTAAACTTTTTTGCAATTGCTTGACTCGTTCGTGAGATATACGTAATTAAAGGAAGCCATCTTTTTGGTTTTTTCGAATAACGGTAAATTGCAAATATCTCAAAAACGGTACCATAGAATCAAAAATGAACTCGATTTTCGAAATCAGGGGGTGGTTTTACATACGAATTTCATAACGGCGTCTCTGGTAAATTTTGGCCGTCGACCAGTGTAACCAATAAATTTTTGACCTTCCGTTATTCATTTTTCCCGAATACATTTTTTTTTGTTGTAACATGTTTCAAAATATTGCAGAAGTATAATACATACATACATACACAGTGTCACTCCTATAAAAACTTCTGCACCCTACTTTTTCTTAATCTTGTAAATTCTGAATTGTATAAACGATTTTCTTAAGACTTATCGTTGGCATGTATTGAAGTAGATGATGATTTTATATTGATAAATATGATATGGTTGAGATGATTGCCTTTTTTTGTGATTATCTTAAATTCCCCTAGAGATATACATATCGTTTAGTGTGCTTTCAATAAGCACTTACCAAACTGGGAATATGATTAAGATATATTGACGGCTGGAGGTTTTTATGCCTTTCAATAAGATGATATTATAACTTTGTTCTAATCTTTGTAAACAAGTACAAGAAGAGGAAGAGCCAGACCCATACCTAAGTAAATATACCAAAATGAACTGAACAAAGAGCTGAGTTGATTAAGCCATGCCCGACAGACAGTTTGTCCTCCAGTCTGTCTGTCTTTATTATGTCCGTTCGGATATATTTTGCTAAACTTTCCCAACTTGAATGTGGAATGAGTAATTTCGTAAAGGGATTCAACATCTTTCTGATTTCTTTATGGTGAAGGTAGATCAGAGCCATTTTGATTTTTTCTCTAAAGGCGATCATCTTGTCCTTAGTTAGACCTATTCCTCCATTATTTTTACATTGCTGGGGGGGTGGAATTTTGACATTTCATGAAACGAACCAATTAATGCATTTTTAAAACAATCAAGTCCGACTGAGTATTAGCCGCTGTTTCTGCCTGTCGAAAAAAACCTGCTTGCTTCTTTGAGCTCTTGACAATTTCACTCGCGAGTTCACCTCTTACAAAAACTTAGACTTATCTTTCTATAATTAGTATAGAAGTTAAATGAATAATTCGTCGGGACCGACAAGATCAGAGACCATTCCGGTATGAGGTTTTATGTTAAAACGCCATTTAGACAGTTAAAACCTTGTATATGGTATAGGTCCCTTATTTGCGCTGGCTATTTGAACAAAACCTTAAGTTAAGTTTGGTAGTACAAAAACTAGTTTGTTCATGGAAAATAATCAATGAACTAGTTTAAAATTTAAAAAGAACAAAAATGATTTATTTTTTCTCACCTGTTGCCAAAGAACGTAGATTACAAAGAAATTGCATGGCGTTTCGTTTACTGTGGGAAGAACTCTCGTCCGATTTCACCACACACAGAAACCAATTGCATCTAATCAGATTCTAATATCAATCAGCAAAAGTCAAATTAATTCTAGTATGGTGAAATTGGACGAGATTTCCTGTTAGAGGAACGAGGGTATGGGATGCAACTTCTTTGTGATCTACGTTCTTTGGTTCCTTGCTACTCAAATTTGATGCATTGTGGGAGTCGGAAATGGTAAAGCCGTGACTGTGTTGGTAAGAGGGACATTAGAGCGTTGGTTGATTGAATTGACTACCCAACAGAAAAAGGTTATGAATAAGAAGCGAGGAGGTGATAAATATCCTGTACTCCATATTAGAATGCGTTATTGCCAACACGCGCCATGCCCTTATGTGATGAAAGAGTGAATTTTATAAAAATCGAATATAAGTTATTATTTTAATGCCTTATATTATTCGTGCACTAATATGTAATAATAAAATTAATTCACTTTTACACAATTAATTTAAACAGTAATATTTTTGAAATACATTCTACTACTTATTTATATATTTTTTATTACTTATATGTGAGGATTAAACAAATGAGCATTGAAAATGCATGAACTATTGTTCAATAATTCAATGATAGCTCTCTGGCACATTAGTTTTGGTGTTGCCAAATTATGAAATTAAACTTTGAAAGTCTTCACGAAAAGTAAAGTTTTATTTATTTCCCCGGGAAATAGTAACTTCGTTAAATGGTGTTGAAGAAATAGCAGAGCCCTTTCAATAGTATACAAATCATTGCTATCTATTTTAAATGTAAGTTATTCCCCAATATTTCAGTTGATAAATTGTAAATTATAAGATAAAAAAAAATTTTCTCTGGAGGCAACCCCAAGAAATCGTGACCACATCCTAATGCTCTGCAACATATTCACATACCCAATGTGAATGAAACAATATGCGTCAGATACTCACGAAAGTCTTAAAAAGTTAAATTGATTGTCTTAACCTATAAATGATCACTGCAACAATGAGACCCGATGCAAATTTAAATTCACTTTTAGGTAATAATTTAAAAAAAAAAATGTCGTAATATTATTTTTGACGTATTTGTATTTAATGTTTGTTTAAAAACTCAAGAAATATGTAATATGTATGTATGAATATTGTTTGGAGCTTCCTCCTAGCCCTCCAGCGTTATTGATTGGTCAAAGTGTGAGTTGCTTAATTAGAAATATCTCCTTTTAAATTTAATTGGTTCAAGATGAATCCAGTTTCTTCATGTAAATCCATTTCATCAATAGGACAACTCACAATTCCATGCAAAAAGCCTAGCAACATGGCATTGCAAATCCCCATGCATCACTGAAATTTTCGCAAATGCTCCTAAATATTCTCATCCAAGATTATTGTCACTAGATTGTGCTAACCCTTAATATTAATAAAACTTCAATGTGGGTTTTGTAGTCTTCTTTATTTTCCATGAATAAAATCTGCAACCAGAAAATGAAGGGCATATGTATATCTTTGATGAGTCGTATGTTTCATTTAAGCGTTAACAGTTTGACATAACAAGACTCACGGATGCAGAGAAAATAAGGTGACGACAAAAGCACTTCCGTTACTTCGTACTTGCCTTGTTTGACGGATCGACGTTACAGTCGGCTCTTAAAAAGTTGATTTTTCAGAGTTTTGAGTGATTTTTACAAAAATTTAAACACAGAATAATAAATGTGAAGTGCCGAGCTGTGTATTGTAGCAGTTGCAGCGAAAGTAAAACGACCAAGTGCAGTTATCACCTTCCTTTTCGTCTCGCTATTACTGTAGCAGCAAATGCTGTGACGTGTACGCTGCCGGCGTTATCGTAATCTTGTTTTCTATCATTCTTGAACAAGACTGCAGAATGACAACACTGTCTCTATTTTCACTCTGGTGCATGCCTTGGTTAGAATTTCGAGCTAGCAGAGAATACCATTTGTTTGCATGGAAAGAAATATATAGTATAAACAATTGAGTTGCTATGAAAATACGTACACATAAGTAAGTTTTACTTACAATAATGCCACTAGTTAAAACCAACGTGTTCGCATTCATTGGGGAATTTTTTATGATTTTACTTAAAAATTATGTAAAACATGCAAAACTAATAAAATTTTGACAATTGCGTACTCTCTTGTTGTTGTTATTTCTGAAATTAATATAAGAATAGTTTTCATTTATAAACATTGTCTGAAGTCAGTTAGTTCTTGTCCATTCCAAAGCTACGCTGAAAAAAAGAGCCGAGGAAAAAGGTTCCTTTTTTGATGTTTCTAACGGTTGAGTAAAGTTTTATTCAAACTGAAAAAAACCCGAAAAATGATAGAATACAAGATTGCGCTTTCAACAAAAAAAAAAAATTATTTTCTGGCTAAATTTGCAGACAATTTTTTCACTCTCCTGTAAATTGACAAAATATGATATATTTTTTAATAATCTAGAGTGTTTTAAAAACTTTATTGATTATTTATTATTTTAGACCTTGAGGATGTTCGCCTTCGGCCGCTCTCTTTCGTTCTCTACATATATGGAAACAATTTATGGATTAATAGCAAAATCGATCGATAAAAGAGTAATAACTTTTATCGCTATTCAAAGCAGAGAGGAGGTATGAAGTGAATTCTTGAAAACCAACTATAGAGAGTTTTTATTTGATAGCCCCAAACATTGTGAGTTAGCCCTTCGAGTGGTCCAGAAAAGATTCTACGAAAGAATTATCCACCTCTGCGCATTTGCGATGGGGAATGTCGTGGATACAAGCAGTTGCTACGAGAAAGGAGGAATGACTTTCGGGCTGAGGAAAATTGAAATAATCAAATAAATTTTAGGTTATTAATCAAAAAAAGGGTGAAATTATATTCATAATTGAAAATGTTCCGACTAATTTTATTCAAAAATGGCTGCAAGAGCAAATTTTTATATTTTTTTAAATAATCGGAACGGATTTCGTAAAAGATCGTCTAAGCCCGAATTAAAACTAAAACTGTATATATTTATCATATACATATGTTTGTGTAGGTATATCAGTATATGATGAGAAGTCGGAAATTCGGTTTACAAATCGTCAAACTATAAGTGATATTTTTCTTGAAGGCAAATTTCAAATATTAAAGATATGAACCACGCTTTGTTAGTGAATGAAATGAGGTTATGGTCATTTTGAAATTTCACAGTTATATTATCAGAATCGTTTCCTGCGACCTCGAAAATATGTTTGCCACCTTTTAAATTTGAAATTGGCCACCAAGAAAAATATTCCTTATTCATATTTTGGTGGGATTTAAAAAAATTTCGGACTTTTCACCACATTCTGATAAAAATAACGTTTTGTTAGACTTACAGTGGGGAGCATTAGTGAGTACATAGATGATATTTTTGTACTTGATAGTGCATAACAAGAGTAATAATAAAGATAACAACAACAATCTTTTTTTTTATTTGTTTGGTGCTTAGTAGACTTCAATTTTATTTATATTACAACAACAGAAAATATCAAAGTCCAGTAATAAATAATTCAGCAATGCATTAAATATTTACCGTTTTTTTCCAAATAGAGTGTATAATTTATAGTAAATTCTAATCTAATATAATGTTTTGCATATTGTGGACGTATTTTGAGATAAATAAAGAATAAATAATAAATAAATTTTAAAAAATATTTAAATAAATAAAATATAAAAACAATGAAAAAAATATCGCGTGAAGTTGAGGACAAAATTGTTTCGATGACTGAAAGTGGATCTTCTTCTCGGCAAATTGCTGTGGATTTGGAAATAAGCCAGTCGGCAGTGATAAGAGCCCATAAAAGGCAAAATTGTCAATCAAATGTGAAGGTCAGAGGGCGTAAAAGGCTTTTGACAGATGCGGACGCACACCTAATGATGTCACGAATGAAAAAAGACAAGTGTTTGACACCAGGAAATGCAGCCCTGGAAATAGGTAAATCTGTCAGTCGATGGACTGCAAGATGATCCCTCCACAAAATTGGGTATATCTCGGCGGTTAAAAAACAAAAACCTGCTCTATCTGCCAAAAATGTTAAGGCGCGATTAAAGTTTGCAAGAGATCATGTGAATTGGACTGAAGACGACTGGAAACGTGTTATTTGGTCAGACGAATCGAAATTCAACCGCTTCCAGTCCGATGGTAAGCAATATTGGACCTCTTCAGAAAATTGATGGAATTATGAGGAATTATGAGGATTATTTGAACCTCTTACATAGCCATCTTGCCGATTTTGTTGACAAGAGCGCTTATCCTGAAGAAGAGGCCATATTTCAACAAGATGGTGACCCTAAGCATACCGCCAAAGTCGTGAAGAAGTGGCTCAGTGAGCAAAAATTTCAGGTGATGGTATAAAACTAACCTACAGCACTGAACAATTTCTAACAGGGTCACACTCGATGGAGGGGCAGAAAAATACTTTAAAGAAAAATGTTTCAGCAGAAAAGTGCCAAATTTGTTATTTAATGAATAATCATGTATGCCCGAAAAGCTGCTTTGATTTTTTTTCCAAAAAAAAAAACATATTAAAATTAAAACCTTATAGAATTTTTTAAATGAATAAAAATTGGGAAATGCCGCATCGAAACCGAACCAAACTTTGGTGCCCGATGTCATAGCCGAATTTCGGTCATTCTCTAAAAATAACAGAGAATTTGCTTTTTCGAACATTTTAAATACATGTAAGCTTTTAGAGCGCGAGATAATTTTGTGCCCAGAAATGACAGAATATCTCTTCAGAAAATTCGTTTTTTATGTAATTGTTAATAATTTATGTTTATTCAAGATGGCAATTTAAATGGACTGGAGTCATCTTACTGTTAATAATTTTTTTTTTGTACATATATTCAACTGGCAAGAAAGTTTTCGCAAATGATACTAAAACTTCCCCCAACTCTCAGTTGCGCCTAAACCAACCATTCTATACATCTATAACTGCTAGCCATATGGTAAGCGTCATCAACCCAGACATTAATGTGGATGTGTGCAATTATTTTTAATATTCGATAAATGATAAAACGAAACGAATGAGAGAGAGCTAGTAAAAAACCAGTCAAGAAGCGAATTTCGCGACAGTAACCAAACAACATTTCTGTAGTTGAGAACGAAAATTTTTAGTACCTACGAGTACACGATACGTTTGTTTACGAATTTTTATTAACATTAAAATGTGAGGGGAAAATTTTTTTTTTTTTAATTCAGAACGAATATAATAACACGCGGTGTATAACAAAATTAACGATAGGTTTGTGAATTTAGTCATACGACTTTTGATTGCCGTTAGTGCGTGTATATATTTATTTTGTGTTCACTATATTTTTTTTTGGAACAAAATGAGTTTTTTGACAAAATGGATTTTAATTAAAACAATTCCTAAAGTTTTTATACCTACATAACTAGGTGGTAATAGCTGCCGAGAAGCAGATACAAATTGTGTAGATCATTGCGTATCATTTGTATTAAGTATACATAAGTATTGTATATTTTATTTTACAGGTGAAAGCAAGAGCTGAGTTACGAGTACGTGACACCCGATAACCGGCTTATAGTAAATCTACAAAAGTTTGATATACTCGACAACGAAAAACGACAGAAAGCAACGACCGAAACATGGCATTTTCGGTACAGGTAAGTGTCATGATAAAATGTTTACTTTAAAACGATAAAATATCATTCCAATATGTATGTTCGTGTAGATATAAAATTAATATTATAATTAATGAGTGGGTTAAGAAATCTGTTTTCTTATCATTTATAGTGTAATGAGTAAATGTTTTAAATGTGCATCTAATTTGTTTAAAACTGTAATTTCGGCACCTTATACTAAATTAAACAAAAATATGATCCAAAGCGAAACGGCTCATGCCCAAATGTAAGTTATGAGCAGGGTCATTGTCGATATGAGTATCGTTATCGCAATCGAAACCGATATCTATATTCCTATGTATGAATATTACTTATATTATCGTTGTATTCATATATAATACCTCCGTCGCCGAGTGTGCAGCTTATGCCCTCTTTATTCGTATGTCTCGGGTTCGAATCCTGGACGGGGCTAGTAATATCAAAAACTATAGTAAAGTTTTATCTAATAGCAGTCGCAACTCGGCAGGCAATGGAAAACATCCGAGCATATTTCTATCAATAAATAACTTCTCACAAAAATCATTTAGCGTTTGGAGTGGACGCCGAACTGTGGACCCTCAAATTGTGGTATGCGCTTGATGTTGTAGCACAACTGTGTGCCCTCAAATTGTGTTATAACATCAAGACGCATACCATAAATTGTAAGAGAACTTCGGCCAAATATCAAGCAATAATGTAAGTGCCAAATTATTGTTATGTATATTAGTGTAACTGGGCGCAGATAAAAATATGTACATTCTTGAATTACATTAATGTGTCCTTCATATCGTAGCATTACGTACCTGACAAAAACCGCAACGTACATGATCGGTTAAGGAAGCCGATTCTCAATATCCCTTCTAATTTCCAATACTAATTATAATGTATTGGGAAATGTGTCATCGAACCATTGGACTTTACTATCTAGTTGAATATTGTCACAACATTCAGTTCTATAGAAAGGTACAAAAAAGTGACCTTAACCAAAAGGGCCTGTCACCGCGCACAGGAATCAAATTTTTGATGAATCACAAATGTGGACCTAAACGTCACATTTCATTGAAATCTGCTTCGAGCGCACAACGATTATAGATAGTTGTATAGATAACCATAGTACATGGTGCATATGAAGGTACATATACAAAAAGGGGTGTGATATCGCAACTTAGCATGACCATTCAAATCAGCCATAATTTTGTGGCTCACAATAAATGTATCGTTTTTGGGTGGTACTGAACCTAAATTTGTTATTGCATTATTAGGTCTATTTAGTATCGGGTAAGTGAGCGTTAGAACGAAATGCTCTCTCCAGAGAGAATAAACCTCCTCAGAAAAGTACGTGAATACAAAAACGCATTTTCTTAGTCGAAATAAAACGTCAAATGATGGAAAACTACTTTGCCAGTAGTACCGCTGTACGCCCAAAAATAAAGAAAATTTTAACTGCATTATAAATCGAAAATTTGTACGACAATTTCACTTTATTAAATTTTATAAATCTATTTTATTTTATTTATTTTTTTAACCAGCTTGGAAGAGGGAAAAAGTTTCATATGTATAAAAATAGTAATGAAAAATAAATTCAAACTGGCTTAAATTAATTTGCAGCTCTCAAGGAATAATTGCTCCTTTACATATTGTAATTCAATTGTTCAAAATTTGGTAAATAATGATAGCTAAATAATAGCCCTATTTTACAAAAGGTTGCAGTTACGAAGGTAGTAAAAATGGGTAAAATTTTAAGCCCCTTTTACGAAAATGCTGTAAAAAGTACACAAAGTACATATGTATTATTAGTATTATTCTTAATTGGCATTATAACCACCTAAGTAAGTGATTTTGGCCGAGTTCAACGTATTCTGCCAGGCGTCCTTCCTCTGACACCACCAGCGGGTATCACATTGAATATTTTCTTTCTGTAGGTCATTGGTGGTAGTAGTAGAATATAAATTGCACAATAATGAAATATTTTTCGCAAAAATTCCTATATTTTATGGGTAATAATCTGTCCATGAGTCGTTCGATACAATCTCCTGATTAGAGCCATTTTAGTTATGCGAACATTAATGATTTTAGAATTATGTGTTAAAACAATTATATGTAAATATGTATGTGAAAAAGTGCTGATAAAATACTGAAATTGTAGTTGTGTTTCGTTGAATGTCTATAAATATATGTGTACAAAAACTGTGGTCGCTGAAATTCTTTTGAACCATATCGAATGGTCTGCGCCAATGAAAACTTTAACGCGTATTCATAGTCAAAATACGAGTTAACGTTAATTAAATATTTTCGATATAATTTTCAATGGTAAAACTGTCAAACACGATATAATTTTGAAAACTTCTCTAATCCTTTTTTTTTATTTTTAGGAACTTTACTTTCTTTTCTAGTACTTTTTTATTAGCTGTATTTAGGTATTAAAAGCCAGTTCTCGCTGGCATTTGCATGATCGAAACAAGCGTTAAGCTTTTGCAACTAATTATAATTTTCGAATGCATGTTTTTAAAAAATTACTGGTCGTCGAAGAACCTATCATTCTACCACTATTTAAAATTACAACACGGTTTTTCAACAAGGGTGACGTTTTGTCCAGAGTGAGAGAGAAATCACCTTGGTTATCAAATCTTTTATTATTTAATCATGTTCGTAAATGTACGTATTTATTTTTCCAAAAAATTTACACCAACGGCAAAGCGCTTTTTGAAGCAATACAAAAAATTATTTCTTTTGATTTTTCTTGAAAGCTGGGTATTAAGCTTTTATTATAGCGCGATTAAAAGAAATAACAAACTTTCACTTTTTGCATTGTTTCACATTATTTATTTGTATCAAAACCTTTCTTGTTTATAAAATTTTCAAATTCAAATTTGAATCCGCCTCCAACTGGCGATTTCACAGCCCGACAAAGTAAATTCAAAATGTGCCGTGTTGGCGACCCGCGGGTTGGATAGTTAACTGGATAACTGAGATTGCGCCCTAGATTCTTGATTTTCCCATGTGAGACTATTTTATATTGTTAAAAAAAATAGCCATTTTGGAACCACTTAGAATAGGTCTTAATAGTTTCAACGCTTATGTTTCCGAAAGACTACGTTGTACTACCTTAGAATTTACCACAATGTGATCGCTTTTTCATCATGTGATACTCGAATGTAAAATATACAGTGAAAGTTCGATAATCCGAGTTAATTGTTTCACACCCCTATTCGGGTAAACGATTTCTACGGATAGGGAATGGTCCTAAAAATTAAAATTTAACCCCTCATAATAGTTGTTATATGAGCTGAGGTAATTTTTTTTTAATATTTAAATATTAAAAATAAGACTCCATATTTTTAGGATTTTAAAATTTTGGTGGAAAGCCGGAACCGTAATGTTTATACAAGGAATATAGATATATGTACATACATAAAATATTGAAATATGAAAAAAGTTTTTTCAAAGTATCAAGCGCCTTCAATTAAAAATGTAAAAATCCGGATTAAAGAACTGCAATTAATCTGGACTATGAATGACTAGATATACCGAATTAAAAGTATCCGGATTAGTGAGCTCCTAGTGTAAACGATATCTGTTGATAAATATGTCTGTTGATAAAGTATCTACGCCCTGAACAAATAGATTCAAAGTGAATATGCCAAAATGACTTCTAAAAGCTATAGACAAGTCAAAAGGTGGTCGCATCGAGTTGAAGTGACTAGATCCTATTTTTTTGATTATTTTCATGGAATTATTCATATCAACTTTGATTTTATTTTGTTGTTGCCACTATACTCGTACCTTTCGCTATCAGCAATCATCTGTGCGATTAGTTCTCAATACTGCAATCAGTGCTCGGTAGAGTCAACAGTTTTTATTAGTGTCATTCCACTGACGTAGTTTCAAGTTTATTATACTATAGATTTACCAGTAATTTATCTTAAATAAGACATTAACGACCATTATAATCAAATTAGAAATACGTATATGACTGTTTTTTTTTTAATCTTCTGTTTTAGTACCAACAAATATTCTCAATTTTTTATCAAAACGTGACTCGAAAGTGTTTTTATCAGCAGTGCACGTTATTTCTTTGAAAATGCTAATAATTGACTAGCACTAACTGGGTACTTTTGTTCCACCAGTGGTTGATTAGTTTTTTGCTAGTTAGTTCAGAAATCTCAGTGTATTTTTTGCGATCCACAAGAAGGGTGATCCAGCTGTTTGCGCCAATTATCGCGGGATGAGCCTTTTTAACTTTGCGAAAGACTGAAACCGTTTATGAACCAACTGTTTGGGCCTTACCAGCGTGGCTTCAGACATGACATTTCTAAGCTTGGGATCACCCGCAATAATACGTCTGTGTAGATTGACGTTGAGCGCAACTTACGAATTTGTTTGCAAGTTGCCAGATATAACGCTTTTTTGAACGCGATAGCAATCAGCTGGTTTTGTTTCTTAATAATTCTTCGATTTATGCGCACAATAATTCTAAGACAGCATCCAAAAAAAACTATTTTCAATTCACTTAGAAAATTAAATGTTACAAAAAACATACAAAACATTTTCAATGAGCAAGCAAACAATTCGTGAGTGCTTCGAAAACGTCTTTTGATTTCCGCTTTGCTAATAAAAGTTCGATATGTGACACGAAGCGACCAAACTTACTGCCAGAATATAACGTCGATGTCACCCCGTCTTATACTGATGACTTGACTAAACTTACCAATCTGACAGTTGTCAGGTTTACTGCCCCTAAAACTATGTCGCAAAATGAAAAGTCATTGTAACGTAATCCGTAGAAGTAACAACTACAAGGACTGTCGTAATCGCATCACATTTTGTCAGATCATCAAACTTCAACGACTGGTGGCATCATTAGAGGACTTAAACCCGTTTTTGCCGCTTAGGTTTAGGCGTAGTAAACCTGATAACTGTGAGGTTGATGAGTTTCTTACGTCCGCGACTTGTCGCCTAAGCAGATACGATATTCGATATTTTGTACATGCACCGCAACACCAGGAGAGTTTTTTTTTCATGCTTTCTTAGCACTAATTTACGCGAGCCTTTCTTCCATAAATGGCGTTTTTTATATTTTCAAATAGGTTCTTAAAATATTGTTTTTAAGTTAAAAGCAAAAAAATACCTCTCCAATGATTCCTTATCAGTCTAAATCAATCGGTCAAGGTTTGGCTGAGTTATTCATGTTTTTCTTAAGCACCCTAGTGTACATATATATTAAATAAAGTTTTAAAAAAATAACTATGCGTGTATAACACTGGTCAACAACATTTTTGTACATGGGTCGTGCGTATATTTTTTTATTGCTTTTGCACCCAGAAATAAGAATATGAACATAAAAAAGTTTCTGATTTGGTTTTGTTCGAAAAAATGAGAAAAACGAAAAACATGAAAATTCATCAAAATTTGACATAGATTTGATTTATTCTAGTATAGTAAAAATCAATTTAAGATTTATTCTTATAAATTTAGTTTTAGAATACAGTTTAAATGTTTAAAAATGCCTTTTCCTGGTTTTCCTGCCATATTCGGTAACATTATTTCTTATTAACGTCCAAATATAGTCCCCCATCATGCTTTCCGTATACTGGCCTTGGTAGCGTTTCTCAAACTCCATTATATCTTGATGGAATCGCTCCCCGTGTTCTTCTGAATAAGCTCCCATATTATCTTTGAATATATCCAGATGTGAATGTAACATTTGCATCTTTAGCGACATTCTACATCCGATGGCGGAAAAATTCATAATCATGCCAGTTATCAGCTCATCATAATTTTCATCCCTATGATTTCCAAGAAAGCCATGAACTACTGCCTTAAAACTGTTCCACGCTAGTTTCTCCTCATTGCTAAGTAGGTCCGGGAAAATATCGCAGCTCATAATTTTTTTTATTTGAGGGCCAACAAAGACTCCAGCTTTAATTTTCGCCTCTGACAGCTTTGGAAAAAAGTCTGCAAATATTTGAAAGCTTTAGACTCAATATTAAGAGCCTTCACAAATTGTTTAATAAGGCCCAATTTAATACGCTATGGCGGCATCAATATGTTTTTAAGATCGACAATTGCTTCATGTTTAATATTAAATCTTCCCACTCCATACTCAGTACGTTCAGGCCAATGTTTTTGGCGATAGTGGGCGGCATCATTTCTGCTATCCCATAGGCAAAGATAACAGGAGTGTTTGGTATATCCACCTTGCATTCCAGTAAAAAAACAAACCATCTTGAAGTCTCCAATAACTTCCCACTTGTATTCCGTATATTTGATTGCAGTTAATAGCATTTTAATACTGTCATAATTTTCTTTGAGATGTATGGAATGTGCCAGTGGAATAGATGGAAATTTGTTCCCATTGTGTAGTAGAACTGCTTTTAGACTTTTTGTTGAGCTGTCGATAAAGAGCCGTCATTCATTTGTATTACAAGGAATACCAATTGCTTCAAATAAACCTTTCACGTCATAGCAAAAACAGAGTCCATCTTCCTTACTGTAGAAACAAGAAATTCCTTCATGACGCTTTCTTTGCCGAGATATTCGAACATCAGAAGTAAGTAAATTTCGTTGTTTAAGCCGCGATGCTAATAACTCTGCTTTGTCTTTTGATTGATTTAAGTCTCTTATTAAGTCATTGAGATCTTCAGAGTTGATGAGATGTGGTATTCCTGGTTCAATTTGAGGAACAAATTCGGAATGTACGGATGCAGATGAACTCGGTGTTTGAAACCTGCCTTGAGGGAATAGTTGCTTTTCCAACACAGGTGGATCAGGTACAGGATTTTGTTCCGAATGTGGTACTGGAGCGGATGTCGATGGTAGTTCCGGATATATTGTTTTCCTTAAACGTTTCCCTTTCAGTGGTTTCACTACACAAAAATAGCAATCAGTGTCATGATTACTCGGTTCCCTCCAAATCCTCGGCACTGCGAACTTCATGGCTCTTTTCTCACCCTGGTACCAAACTATAATAAAACGTAAAGCATTTCAAAACAATTTCAATTATATATAGATATATGTATATATATATGAAACAGTTAGTACAATAAAAAAGAGAAAATAAACTAACGCTCCAGAATGCTTCTGCAAGAGTTACATGAAACATATGGAGCCCATTTTTTGTCCTGTTTTTTAACAGGTAGACCGAAGTAGGCTAGGTAGGTCTCGCAAATCCTTGTGTTTTTAGTTAAATCAAACTTTTTTTTGTCTTCTTTTAATACATTCGCCACATATATAGCAAAACGAATTAGCCGCTCGTTTACAACTTCTCGAAGACATCATTCCTCTGTGATATGCAAAAACATAGTGTCGCCCACAACAAGTGACCCAAGAAACTACAGCTTCTTAAAAAAAATTTTACTTACAAAAACTCTATCAGGTAGCTGGCATGCTTTATTGCTAGGCCTGCCAATCCGTCAGTAAAAGTTTCGATGAGTTTCTTAATATGTACTTAACGAATTGCCAAATCTACCTAAAATCATGTGTATCTGGGACCTTTTATCTCCTTTTTACTGTTTCTCAGCCACATTTTTTTGGTTTTTTTTTTTTAAGATGAGTATGTTGTGCTTTAAGTAGATCTTTTTTCGATGCATCGCTGCATCAGGTAGCCCGCCTCTATCGACCGAAATAGCGCGAAAGAACCTACATTAGCCTGGTGCAAAAATGCAAAATTTTCAAATCGCTATAACTTCTACAAAACCAAATATTTTTGATTCGTAATTGCATTTTTTTTTATAGAATTGAACATAGAATCCGAATATATAGGGCAAAACCCATGTACAAAAATTTTTATTTGTTGATCTACCATCCGTTATAACGAATAGGAATAGGTTTAATTTCAACAAGTTGATAGAAATCGCAATATTATCTAAAAAAAATATGGAGTGTTATATTCGTCTAAAATAATACTGATCAAGTGTATGAAGGCTACTAGTGGCTTATTTGAATTACCTTTTATATACGCCAATATTTTTCAATTTAAATTAATAATGTTAACCTTGAAATTCACAAATTATACTTTGGTCAGAATATAAAAATTATACTTTTTAAGTGTCAAAGCATCGTATGAAATACCCCATGGAGTATTCGAAAAAAAGATACTGTGAAGGGGTTATAAAACTTTACACCTTTACGACGACGAATGCTGTACGAGCATTAGAGCGTAGTTGAAATAGTACAACAGCTATGCCAGTTGGACCATGTAGTATGTGTGAATGGATACAAAACACCCAGGTCTAAAAGTATTTAACACGATATCGGCGGGTGGTGCCTAGAAAGTCGCCTGTCCGAAAGCAAACTCAATAGAGAAGGGAGAAGGTGTGGTTTTGTCTTCCCTCAGGTGTCAGTTAACTAGAGATAAACGAACTGGCAAAGTTTATCGTCTCGGCGTTTACAGCGATAATCGAGAAGTCGAAGTGTTCTATTTATTAATTTTGTTTCCATCATTTGAAAATGTTAATTCCCCAAAAATTTTTTACTCTCGTAGATTAAACGACATATGTAAGTACCTGATTGTGTTATGTTTATACTTACATATCACTTCAATCTGGCTATTAATAGTTACAGCATACAAATGTATACACTATGTATGTGCATATATTGTTTTTAATTAAATAGAAGTCTCATTATCTAGAAGTTGTTTGTGAAATTGTTAAGAGTACATATTACGACTAGGCTATTCAAACAGTGCCCGCTTAAACTTGGTAGTAAACTTTACACTTTCAATGCCCTAGAAAATCTCATCACAAATAGTGCAGCTGCCCTAGCTCAAAGATGTTATAATTAAGGGTGATCAGATTTTCTGGAGCCACAAGCGGGACAGCAGATTAATCATGAAAAGACTGTATTACTTTCAATTAGTTTTTATTTGCATATACTACATACTTACATATGTATGTACTTACTTACTAAATTGGCGCTGTAGCCATTTAAATTGCGCTAGTCACTCCTTCTTGCTGCTAACTGGGGCGAATTGGAAGTAACAAGTGACGTCGAGTCTTTTTCCACTTGGTCTTTCCAACGCAGAGGAAGCCGTTCTCCTAGACAACGTTGCCGCTGAATCTTAATTTGCTGAACTATGTTAATGTCGCGGTAAAGCTCATACAGCTCATCGTTCCATCGTCTGCGGGGGCAAAGACGCAAGTGCACTGACTGTTTATTTGGTGATAGAAGCGACTTAGCTTTGCCCTCGTTCACCTCCAGAGCTGCGTTTCGCTTTTCTATCCAGTTTAGAAAATGCAGAAGTAACGACGCGGTTGTTGAGGCGTTGCAAGCTCTTATAAAATATGGTGCCTGAACAGTTCAATTCTGCAGCTCGAATTATCTTTTCCAACATAATGTTAAAGAAGTCGCACGAAAGAGAGTCACCCTGTCTGAATCCTCGTTTGGTTTCAAACGGCTCGGAGAGGTCCTTCCCGATTCTGACAAAGCTGGTGGTGTTGCTCAACGTCATGTTACATAACTGTATAAATTTTGTTGGTATACCAAATTCAGACATTGCGGCAAAACCCCTGCTTTGAAGTCGACTAAAAGATGGTGTGTATCTATTCTTCTTTCTCGGGTATTTTTCAAGATTTGGCGTATTGTGAATATTTGGTCGATGGTAGATTTGCCAGGTCTAAAGCTATGTTTTCTGATCCCGCGGTAGTTGACGCATATTGCAGGATCCCCGATTTTGTGGATTGGGCGGTGTACACTTAAATTCCAATCAGCTGGGATGCGTTCGTCCGACCGTATTTTGCAAATGATGTGGTGCATGCACTTTACCTCGCCACCACTCTTGAATAGCTCTCCTGACAGTCCGTCAGCACCATCAGCATATAGTTCTTTAGCCGCACTATGGCCGTTCGAGTTGCATCTAGGTCGGGTAACGGTACATCAACTCCGCCTTCAATGATTGGAGGTTCGGGTTCATCATCTTCGATATTTTCTGCGCAACTATCATTAAGCAGCGTAAAGAAGTGATTCCTCTGCATATCGGCCATCAGGTCGCCGTTTTCATTCTTACAGGAAATTGCCCCGGTATTGAATCCTTCTGTAAGCCGCCGTACCTTCTGATAGAATTTCGGGTATTTTTCCTATCGGCTAGCATCTCAAGCTCCTCGCACTCGCGTATCTCGGCCTCTCTCTCTTCTTTTCTCGAAAGATGCACCCCGCTTCCTTCTTCTTTATCTTCCATGGCGGCGCGGCATTCCTCATCGTACCAGTCTTTTTTTTTTTGAGCTCGCTAAAAACTAATAGCCTCTTCAGCAGCGGTACATAATGAGCGAGAAATGTGGTCCAATTCCGCGCAGAGATCTTTTTATTGAGAGCATTGCTCTCAGAGAGCTGGAGTGCAAGTCGAGTAGAGAGTAGCGATAGGCACTAGAATTAATTTTTTTTATATATCAACATTTGATTTCAACGGGCAGCATGAGAGACTTTTAGAGTGTCGTTTTGATTCGTCAATAGTTGACTACTTAACCCAAAGGAGCACTTGTTGCAAAGAGAGATTATCCGGATGAAGCAGGTAGTTTTTAACAATTAAGAGTGATCGTTTGACAAATAACTTGTACAAGCATGTACCGACATGTACCAAATCGCGTTCGTTTAGCCAAAAAACTTGCAAAACTTACACAAAACAAAAAACGAAAAACGAAAAAAAAGACTTACTTCCAAATGTTTACTAAATCCTGTTCGCGAAAAATGCAGTAAGTTTTTGCCTTTGAGAAAGTAAGACGCCTTATTCTCTGAATTATTTTACTGGCTAATTTTTACTGGGTTTTTGTAACGAACACTCATAATATTAAATTACGAACCATTGTAAACTAACGAGCATTCCAAGACCCAAATGTGCCTTTACAATAAAAATCATAAATAACAATTATCAGATATCATAAATGAGAATTCCAACAAGCGTTATTGTTATAGTGAAGAATTTTCGACTAGAGTATTGCCGAATATAAATTTTAAATAATATTTTAAAATAATATTAATAAAAATGAGTTCAAATATGAGTTGCTTTTATCTGCAAATAGTATTATGAAAGACCCACAAATGTTTTATATTCATAATAACTGTGTTGTTTAGACAAATCCAGTCAACAAAGAATATGGGCGAAAGAGGAATGAATAACTTCTTCCAATTTTCCCGTGAGAAACAAGTTTTATTTAATTTAAAAAAAAAGTCAATTATTTTCAAGATTGTACGAGAATTTTAAGATTTTAGTAGGGGTTTGAACCCCCAATGGATAAAATATATGTATGTATACCTATTTAAATTGTGTACATAAAATGCTTGTAGTAATCGAAGGCTGTATAAATAAATTATACATATGTGTGTACATATTATACCTACATCATCATAATCTAACTTTTAAGCATTAAAAGCATTTTCAAGGTATTTACAGTTATACAGGTACTGGCGTTCTTGGTAGGGCCGAAAATAAAATCTCCATGATTCTCGAAGGAAATTTTTAAGTAAATTCTACAAATATTTTCTACAAATATTTTATTTAGTTTAGCCATTAATATTAGTAATATCAACTGCAATACTAACCAAAGGTTGTGTATCTTTCGATATGGTTCTCTACCTAGGTTCGGTTAGATTAATGTGGTAGTTCCCGCAGTAGGAACTCACTTAGCCATAGTAGAGGAGTCCATTGTGATACCACCTGTTGTATGAACGGTAACGTAAATCTGAAAAATCACGAAAGATTAACCTGAGAAACGTCGCGTATCCCGAATGAAGTCACGCAAATTACCAATCCCCACCCCAGAGAGCTCCTCTGGAGTCCTAAAGAAGTACGAGCCAAGGTACTTGAACCTCAGTCTAGCAAAGGCAGGACAGCTGAGGAGAAAATGAAAAAATGAATCGACCTCATCATCCTCCATACAGCTGCGGCAGAAAGGGGTCAGAGACTTTCTTCAGCCTAATCGCATGAATACCCAACGGACAATGACCAGTCAAAATACTTACGAGGGCCAAGAGTTGCCGCTTAGAAAGCGACCTTAGCTTCTTTGCCCACCCACGATCCACTCTCGGCCAGAGAGTCCTTGCAATTCTACATGTCGTGACAGTTTCCCTGCGCTCGCTGAGACGACAGAGAGCCCATATGTCCAAGAGAAGTCCACAGGCAGCCAAAGGAGCCCCCACCCTCTCCCTGCATGGAGAAATGACTTCCAGGGTACCCTGCCGAGCGAGCTCATCAGCCATGCAGTTCCCTGCAATGCCACTATGGCATGTTACCCAAATTAGTCTAATGTCGAGATACTCTGAGGCGGCTGCGAGGGAAGTCAGGCACTCCTCGACAAGTTTTTAGCTCACCATTAGTGATCCTAGGGCCTTAATAGCGGCCTGACTATCCGAATAAATATTAGTCCTAGTTCTCTCTCTACCTCTCACAATTAATCTTCCTTATTCTTAGTTTTTTTAATGAAGTTTCATTTCTTTCAAGTGTAGGTATCGGCAAGAAATATACAACTAATACTACACGTCATTTTACCTTGAGTTATAAATTTTACTTTCCGTATATTTTTGGTCAAATTCGTTAAAGAATGAAGTAACTTTTTGACCTTTTTTTCACGTATGCCCCTTTGTGTGTAAGTGTGTTTATTGCGAAAATATCCACATATATTGCGTTTGTATTAGTAGAGTTAAAGAACTTTGCATATGTGTTGGAGATTCGTTTATCGAATTTTTGCAAGGTATCGCGACTTTTATATAAGTCGTGCGAACCATTAAACCGAACCGCAATCAGTTTTTGGAGCGGTTTTCAGCGCTTATTTAAATAAACATTTACCGAAGCGAATTTCTATGCCTTTTCCCCCAATACACTAATACAAAAATTTGTGCGTGAATAAATACAAGAGTGAATGAATGAAAAAATACATTTTAAAAGAGTGTTCGTTACGAAAACCCATTAAAAATTAGGTAGTACTAAATGAAGATAATTGTGGCTGAACATTTTATTTCGTACCTCTATTAATTAGTTTAGAAAAAGTATTGCAATAATAAAAATATATATCATTATTTTTAGGACTCAGAAACTGGAGAAATGGCCTACATGCATCGTCATATGTTCTCGATAGAACCTCAATATTACGATTTGGAAACTGGTGAGCCATTGAGGGGAACAGAATTGAAGGTACATTATCTAAAGCATGATAATTTTCATATCCCAAAAAAATATCTACGTGGCACCGAAACCGAGGAAATGGACAAAACAATTGCTGGTATCTGTAATGATGATTTTTGTGTAAAACAAATAACATCAGAGGAGAACAAATCAAAAGCGACTGACGCTAAACAATATAAAAAGGAGGATTTTATGAATATGGATGGCGTGAAAAATGTAAGGCATTTGAAAGTATTTTTGTTTTTAATTTTTTTTTTTGTAATAAAACAGGACTACTAAAAAAATTTTAATAATTTGCAGGATATCCTCTTAGGTTATACTAAGGATACATATATAATTTTTCTCATACCTACATTGTTTTGCTGCACAATCACTTTGGGTTTTATATTACTTCTGATTGAAGCTATACTGCACTGGTGGACACACAAGAAAAACTTAATGAATATGAATAAATCATTTTACTTCCGCAGCCCTTTGCACCTATTGACATCTCAGTTTTGTTTAACTTGTCGCCGTGAGAGTGAAATCAAAATATTCCAAACAATAAACAAGCAAAAGCGCAAAGCCTGACAGCCGAAGGCCTTGAAAGAAGTGAGCAAAGCAATAAGTTAAATTTTTAATTGAATTTGTTCTTTTTAATTTTTGAGTTTGAACTTTAAAGTGTTCATAAATGAAAAAAAATAACTTTATTTAACTAATTAAAAAGAAAAAAAACCTTATGCATGTTTTAATTTTGCTAAGTAAATAAATAAAAAATGTTTAAACGATTTTTAATTTCCGAGCAGTTTCGTTTTTTTTTTCTTTCTTTTTTATAAAAATATATATATCCACATAGTGATACCAAGCAACAAATTGCATTGTCCTACGGGGTTATTTACATAGATAATTTAGAGTAACCTGTATGTGAATAGCTGTAATTTATCCCGGGAATGCTCAGCTATAAGTGTTTTGCCGCGCAGGCAAACAAATTTTTGTTATTTTTGAAATTATGCATTTTACAAAGTCAAGCGTCGCTGTAGCTGCCCCGTCATCATGTGCGTGTTTTCGAAATTTGAAGAAATTCAGTGCGTGCATGACCTTAGAAGGAAACCGCTGTTACCTTGCTCTTCTTAGAAATATCTTGACCTTAGTGCCACCATCGAATTTTACCCTATTCATAGTGGACACCATTGAATTTGAGCTCAATTGATTCTGTACCTTTCGAGTCTATAAACTATATACCAACAGACCCACACGATCTTTTCACATACAAAAATGCATAAACAAGCCGCACAAATAGTTTCGTGGCTGGGTGAGGAGTCTAATTTTGAAGAAGCCAGTGCCCAAAATTGCTTGGAAAGTGTATCTGCAAGTTATAAGAAAAATGAAAAATGGGCACGATACGGAGATAAAACAATCAGCTGCATAATCTGACATAAAATCTGCCCTCAACTTCTCGAGTACAAAAAAATGGTCGTATGTCGCTATCACACAACCAAATCTAATGTAACGCAAGGACGTACATACATACATATGTAAGTAACGGTTCAGTTATACACACTTAGTAGCTTAACTTGGCTTGATTTGAGAAGGGTTACATAACAATTCTGTTTAATGAACCTTATAACTTTATGTATAAGTGATTAGCCGAGACGTTATCGAAGATAACTTCACTTGGAAGTCTGTAGAATTTGGATTTTCTAAGTTAAGTCTAAGTGCAAAGATTGCCGTGAGAGAATCTACATATACAAAATTGACTTTATTGTATAAATGCAATTCATATGGCAATACAATTCGTTTCTAAATTTCTATGTCAGAGTAATTGTTTCTAGGTTTGTATGTAAGTTTCTATGTAGTACATCAAGTCAGGTACAAGTATGCATAACGGAGCTAAACGTATTTCTCTAGTTGTTGCAACAACATCAATGCTTAACAACAGAAAGAAGTAACAGCCGTTCTCCGATCACTTCCCTCCAAATGAAATATCAAAATTGCACTCCCTCCTTGCCATGGGTAAATGCCCAAATGCCGCCCTTTTCAATCGGAAAAACCTGTCGACGTTTTGTTTTTTTTTTTAGAGATCGAAAATAACTGACGCACTACGTTTTCTTCGGGACCATCCTTGGTACAATTAACAGGTAGCCGCTTCAGGGTTGCAATTTTGATTTTTTTCTGTTTACTTTTAATCTGAATTGTCAAACCTTGTTTACATTTTATCAAAACAAACAAATTTGTTTACAAGTGACTTGTGCTGTGAATTATTTTTGTTAAATTTTTATTTTAAATAAAAAGTGCGAAAACCAAGAAAATTCAGAAATGGGAAAGTGTGTTATTTGCAGCAAAAGATGGGTTAAAGGGGGTGGTCCCTTTTTCAAAGTACCACAGGATCCGCGGAGAATGGCCGATTGGAACAGAGCTTGTGGCATCGCGCTCACAGCAAACGACGTGGTTTGCGTGGAACATTTCGCGAAATCGGACTTAATTGGTGGTGCCCAACGAACGCATCTTATATTCTATACCTAAATTCCAATACACGACATAGAAATGTGCATTTAAAAGTTTATAAATTTAATATTTAATTGTTTTTACTCACGTTTCTTGCTATGGCGTAGATTTTTGAATTGTCAAACTGTATTTACACTCACAATGTTTGACATTTCTGTTTAGACACTTTAGGTTTTTCAAACAACAACAAAATACAAGCAGGGTTGAAATTTTCCTAATGCGGCTACCTGTATTATTGTACCAAGGGACCATCCATAAAATACGTGACACTTAATTTTGACTTTCCAGTGTCGGAAGTTAATCTATAGACGGACTAAAAATAGTTCAAAATTTATAAAATTCAATTAATAAATATGTAGTTGTAAGGGGCAATGTTACCTGACATATTTTAGAGCATCACCAACGTGTAATATGTGCATAGTATCACCATTTTCTAACAATTCGTGACGCTCGTTTCGATTTATTAAAGCCGAAGTTTATAAGGAAATCGTGTGTGGGCTGGGCTTCTCCGTGCGTGCGATTGGCTTTGCCTTGCCTCTGATCTAAATATAGAAAAAAAACGTTGTTGCCCTACAAAATAGCCAAATTAAAACCGGCCTTAAACTTGAACTGAAAACAGCTGTGTAGTTTAAACTAAGTTTAAATTTAAACCGATTTCAAGTAATTTGAGTTTAAACTGAGTTTAAGCTTGCACTGAAAATGGGTCGTTAGCATGCAGTAACATTTTTGTTTAAATCTCCGGAAATTATATTGCTAAATAATGTAAAAGTTCTATTATAACCGGATCACCTGAATGCGGTGAAAAATTATTTTTGTTCGTTTTTTTCATTTTTTCTGTAGGCATTAATGATGCAAACAAAACCCCAGTCGGGTTTTCTAAAAAAAAAAATGTTTTTTTAATATTGTTAATAAATGATTTTCGACATTTTTTTCAACGATCAATTACGAACGATCTATCAGACCGATTTAGATGATTCGGACGTGCGGTCCATTTTTTTCAAAACGGAATATTGTTTAGCGTGAAATGTAGTATATATGGTTTTTTTTTATGTCGAAATATGGCGCAGAAGGCATTTTTTCTTCAATTTGTAATAAACAAATATATAAATAATTGACTCAGACTCGATTTTTTTATTCGAAAAAAAAACTACACGGAAAAAACTACACATTTTAAATGACGATTAAAATGGCGTTCTGTCGGTCTGATAGATCGTTCGTAATTGATCTTTGAAAAAAACATGACGAAAAACATTTATTAACAATATTTTAAACAAAAAAATTTTTTTTTTTTAGAAAATCCAACTGGGTTTTTGTTTACATCATTAATGCGTACAGAAAAATGAAAAAACGACCAAAAATAATTTTTCACCGCATTCAGGTGATCCGTTTGAGAAATTCTAACCCAACTGTCTTTTACATTATTTAGCAATTATGATTAATAGTCAAGTAAATGTCTTGATTGTAAGCATACTATAAAAGTGGTATAAGTCAAAATTGAAAAAGTGAGTTTATCACTTATTTCATACCATATTATTTTAAACTAAATTTGTTCAATGTATTTTTTAAGACATTGTCAAAAATTAACCCTTAGATAGTGGTTGTAAGTTCAACGTTATACGGAATTTATTTAGTGATAATTATGACCGTGGACAAAGTCATAAAATAATATTACTGAAACGATAGACCACAAATTTTTGGTATTGGATCATTCCTTTAAACCGACCGACCGTGATTTTGATTTGATAGAAATGAAAACAAATGATAGAAGAAAAAAAAACAAATTAATTATTATGAATTGATAAAAAAGTGTAGAAGAATAAATACATTTTCGATAAAACGGATGTCGCACCCGGTTTTTATTTTAACGAAATCTCTAGAAGAATCAATAACAAGAAGAGTAAAAATTAACCCGGGCGAATCTCTATCTTTGGCTGCAAATTTAAAGGATGAGATTCATGAAAAATTATCCTTATAAAATGTTCTAAAAAAGTTCTTTAGATGATTCTAAATTCCACGTTTTGTATTCTTCACCTAAAAGAGGAAGACTAAAGATATACGGAAATATTATATCACTTTTATTATACACCACCATTAGATCAGTAACGGAAAAAAAAAATAAAGATATGATTTGTTTAAATCATCTATCCCTCCAGTTTTTCAGCAATATTTTAAGAACCTCGAAATGATAAAAATGGATTACTTTTTAAAAATAATGAATAAATGTTCGTGAATTATTTTATTCAAGTTATTGTTATTAAATAAAACTCATAGTTCTCTATTGCTTTAAGTCATTTATAGGACAATTAGTTAATTATGAAAATGGTCTAAGCCAATTTAAGCTTTAAAAAACAACATTTTCCTATGAAATTCTGACGAATTTCCATATATACATATAACAAATTTCCATTAATCCAGGCCAATAAAATTGTAAATTCAAATGTCGTATAATGTTAAAATATTTTTTAATTCGTTCAAATGGAATTCATTAAATATCTCGACGCAGGAAATATATGATTTAGACCACTTTCATAATTATGGGAACATACATATGTATATTCCTTTTTTACATCTTCTAAGTACAAACGGGCTTATAAAAATATATACCTATTCAAATTGTGATAAATACCAATATTTACACAGTAAAATAAATGCAAAGGTATCACTGTTAAGTTTAGTTACTTTGACCAGGGAAATCGTTTTAGCTTAATCGAACATTTACAAAATATATACATATATGTACATACATATATGTATACAATTTAATACAATACATTAAGTAAATTCTTTAATTTTCAACAATTTGCGTCATTGATTTCAGATTTGGCGAAACTTCAAATTTAGCACCGGTGCAGGATCTCAAATCTTCGACTGAGTAACCATCGGCAATTTCTATAAGTGTCAAGCCAACGCCTTTTTCCACGGCAAAAACAGCCTATAAAAAAAAACAAAATAGCAGTTTTGAAGTAACTGAGCTTAGTACATATTTATATATTTAGTAGCAAACCTTTTCCGAAATGATCAAATCAACTATGCCTTGTCCAGTTAAAGGCAACGAGCATTGATCTAAAATTTTTGGTGAACCGTCGCGTGCGTTATGTTCCATTGTAATAACGACTTTAGTGCCAGGAGCTGCCACCAAATCCATGGCACCACCCATGCCCTTCACAAGTTTGCCCTGATATCAATAAAAAAAAATTAGATTTATGTAATGTTGTGTTTTAGAAATTTATATACTATGTACTATTTACCGGTATCATCCAGTTGGCTAAATCACCAGTAGCGGACACTTCCATTGCACCGAGTATCGTCAAATCAACGTGTCCACCACGAATCATAGCAAAACTATCATCCGAACCAAAATATGACGCTCCAGGCACGACAGTAACACTTTCTTTGCCGGCATTAATTAGATCGGGATCAACTTCTTCCTTCGTTGGAAATGGTCCCAAGCCCAATATACCATTTTCGGATTGCAACATTACATTCATCCCTTTAGGTATGTAATTTGCAGATAAAACCGGCATGCCGATACCCAAATTCGCGTACATGCCATCTCGGAATTCCATTGCCACACGCTTTGCAATGCGCTCACGTAATTCTTGTCCTGGACTAGAATCTGATGCATTCTCATTGGTTTCACGCAACCGAAGACGCTCCACACGTTTACGATAGTTGACTCCTTTAATGATTCGGTCCACATAAATACCTGGTATATGAATCTCATTCGGACTTAGAGCGCCAATAGGTACAATATTCTCCACTTCAACAATAGTTATCTTAGCGGCGCGACTCATAGGTGCGTTGAAGTTACGCGCTGATTTGTTGAAAACTAAGAAATACAATTTAATTTCAATATACTATAAATATTCAATTTTATGATAACTGCACTGTAGGTAAGTTTTTAGCTTTAGAAATTTTTCAAAAAACGATATATTATATAAGGTTTCGAAGTAGTATTCAAATCTAGATATTCATATATACTGCACTCTCAGTTTTCGTCTGTCAACATTTTTTCGAGAAATCGCCCTAATCAATTATTTATTATTTTTTATTTAGTTAGAATGAAGTACTTAAAACTAAAATTTACTAAGGCGATCCTAAAATATTTAGGTGCAAAGTTCTCACAGTTTGCAAACCTATAAACCATGTTCTGAAATCGAACATACGCTACTTTTTATTCTTGGAAAACATTGGAAGATGAAAGTAAGTATACGACGGGGGGTCGTGCCGCCTATATGCGTGAAATATATTAATATTAGAATCTAATTAGATCCACTTGGTTTCTGCTGTAGTGAAATCGGATAAGAGTTCTTGCCATAGGAAACGAAACGCGATGCAACTTCTTTCTGATCAACCTCAAAGAACGTAGATTATAATATCAATCAGCAAAAGTCAAATTAGTTCTGGTATGGAGAAATTGGACACGATTTTCTGTTAGAGGAACGTTGGTACAAAGAACGTCGATTACAAAGAAGTTGGCTATTACGAAGTACGGATAGATATTTTTTTTTAAATAATTAAGATGAATAACAAAATTTAAAAATTAATGAAGTTATAACTCTTGTTGAAATTATTTATTTCCTTTTCTGTTTCATTGGAATTCATAAAGTTAAACGGGATGCCGTGCGAAGCCGTTGGTAAAAACTAGTAATACATATATGTATATATGTACATATATAGCTCAAAATATTCTAGTAATATCCTTAAAACTTTGCAACGGTAAATTTCAAAAAATCAAAAAAATGCGAACCAAATTCACTCAAATTCGGTACCTAAGAATTTTAGCGGAAATGAAAACGCGCATCAGTGAGCATAGCTCTACCTACTTTCTATTAAATTATTATTTTCTGAAGCTCGGGACCGTTCGTAAGCGCAGTAATTTTGTGCAACACTGCTGTATTCTTGCCGACTGAGGTTGCTATTGCAAAATAGGCTGCTTCAACTGCTTTGCCGTTGCGATTATGTTAGGAAAAAATATTTTATTTATTTATTTTGGTTTCGTTTTTTTTGCATATGTTAAATATTTACTGCGATGGTTGCGGTAATTTACCAACATCCTATTTACATTAAAAATCTTTTGGTAAAAAGCAGTATGTCCGCATGGTTTTTTGAACAAACGCGCTTATTTTGTTAAACGTACAGTGCAACTTATAATACTGCGATTACGAGCGAACTACCCTATCAAACTTGGTACTGATATTGTGTGCGCACTGCTTATGCATAACTTTGAAAATTATAGAATTAAGCCCAAAGACAAATCGTATCCCCCATTTAAGAGAAACCTTGTATTTTGCCAGTTATTTCAACGAAAGTTAGAAAAGTTTAGCTATAATTTTTGAAAATACCAATATATCTGCAGCTAATAAGGTAAAATTACTTAAATTTGGTTTAAAAAATTTAATTAGATAATGGAAGACATATAATCCGAAAAATGTACGCGGCAGTGCTGATTCTAAGTTAAATATTTCTATCCCTAAACTTACTTTAATAGCCTCTACCAAAACACTAATACTATCCACCTTTTGCTTTCGGCCATTCGAATGGCTTACACTAAGCTTGTACGTGTACGATATCTCGCTAAAAACGTGCGCTGTTTAAGGCTTCGTTTTGAATGGAACTAGGGACTTTACTTTTTCCAAATTTGTAAACTTTAGCTACAACCTGTTAGGCTCTTCAACATTGAATTAAACCGTAAGTACCATAGCTAGTTTTACTAACCCAAATTTCCATATGGATCGGCTTTCTGTGCCTTTATGACAGCGTAATCGGCAAAAATAGACTCCTCCATAATGTAGTTTTTCCCATTGAAAGTGTGCACCGGCTTGGGCTTACTAGAAATTTCAACTTTGCCATCCTTTGTATACTTAATTGGGGCGCCACCTTTCTGTACAAGCGTACCATATCCGGTAGGTGTAAAGAATGCCGGAATACCTAAATACATACATTTTTAAAATTGGAATTAAATTCTATTATTAGGTATTGAAATTTTTATTGGGACTTACCAGCGCCACCAGCTCGAATTTTCTCGGCAATGGTGCCCTGTGGGGTCAACTCTATTGCCAGTTCACCACCTAAATATTGTCGGACTAATTCTTTATTTTCACCCACATAAGAAGAAATCATCTTGCTGATTTGCCTCTGTTGGATAAGCAAGCCTATACCCCAATCTTCAACACCTAGAGAAATATTTTAAATTTCTTAATTTTTCATTTGCTTTGAGTCGTGTGCACACATACATATGTATGTATGTACATATGTAGATTGTATGAATGGTTGCTCAAAAAAACAGAAAAAAAATTTTAATATATTGAATTTCGAATTACCCCCGTTATTTGAAACTGCAGTTATCTCCTTAACACCCTTTTCCCGAATTGCATCTATCAATTTTTCCGGTATACCACAGACACCAAAACCGCCAAATAAAATTTTAGATCCATTTGGTATATCAGAAACAGCTGCAGCTGCGTTTTCGAAAATTTTTCCTTTGGACTTGACACTGGTGGAGTAGCAAGCAATTAACTTAAAAAAAAAGTAAAAAACATTAGTACACAATTTATTCAAGAGACAAACAAAAATGGTGGTTTTAAACCACTGTGCATTTCTATAATAGATAAACAGTAAATAAATTCAAATAAACGATACGTCTCTGACAAGAACATGTCATGGATGATGATAATTTGATTAAATATTTGCATACATAGAAACCGACTTACTGATTAACTGATAACTCGAAGAGACAATTTTTATGTAAATTCATCATAAGGATATCAAAGGTACGTCAAAGCACTGCGTTTCCAATTAGCTGGCAGTTGATCTACCAAAGTATTTATAAGCAATGTACAAAAACAAAACAGAGAATCTGATGGTAAATGGAAGCAAAAATTGCCATTTCACGTTATGGCTCAGCCGGTTGTGGCACTAGGTTCACATGGTTTTTTTTTCAAAATATTCTACTAAATATAATAGCTTGTGTGTAAGTGAATTCAGCTCGAACACAAGCGTCTCACATCCTACATATTTGTTATCATTTGTCAAAATTCAGATATTTCAATACTCACTTTAGCTGAATGTATATTGCAAATCCTTTGCTTTTGTAACACACAACGTAACTGATGTACCAACATATTTGCAGTCACTAATAAAATTACTAAATTTAAAGAACTATTTTAATAAAGTTAAATAAATTAATTAAGCAAGATGATCCAAACGTTAAATAGTAGGTACTAAAAATATACTCCACACGAAGTACTAGTTTATTGCGTAAAGCTCCTACTAGAATCATATAGTGATGTGAGCGAATTAAATAATAGTATATAATGTGAGTAGTCGTAGCAATGATTTAACAAGTTAAAAATTGAACATAGCAAAACTGGAGTTCTTATCATAATTATTTGTGGCCAATATTGGTCAGCTTTTGTTTTGTTTTCTTATTCGCGTTTTCTAAACTTGTAGAGCAATCGATAACCAGAAATAATCAGAACTATCGGTACGTTTTATTCTGCCTAAATTCTGGATACAAAGTATTGGCATTGAGGAAAAAAATTGTCAATATTTTTGTTGACCAAATTCAAAATAAATAAAATTTAGATAGATTACTTAAAAACTGTAGTCAGATAATGAAGAAATTAAAGAAAAGAAGTTAAAGAAGAATTTCTAAAATTTTGGTTGGAAGATTTGATTCAACTAACAAAAACAACAGCATAATATCAAAAAGTCTGAAAATTAATTTGGCCGGAAGTCTCCATTATAGCTTTGCCAGATAGAAATTATATCCTTTCTTTTCAGCGACGCGGTTGACCAATATTTGTTTTGAGAGATAACTTATATTTGCGGACGGTTTTCACTTTTTTGAAACTGTCGCTAACTTGATGAAACAAGCGAGTTTACTTTGTCTTGCACACCGTTTTTGCTATATCCGGCAGACCCATTGAGTGCCTACTTCCTATAAAAGTTCTTTTAACAATTAAATTTATCGATAAGTTTGCGCATACTGTAAGAATTTGGCTGATCTGTTAGCTCCTTTTTCCGAGATAATGCGAAATTTCAGTGTGCATGTCAAAATCGCAAAAAGCATTATTACTTGCATTATACAGTAAAATAAATTTACAAATATGCAAATTACAGGTGTTTAAGTGTTATTTAGTTAAAAAGCGAGTGGAAAATAAGTACACAGTGATTTATAGAATATTTGTACTACGCGCAGAGTTTTGGATCAGCTGTTCGCGGTGAAGGGGCTGGAAGTGGTGTGCGCTGCGGAAAAGTTCCATTATTCATGTAATTACGATAATTTCTTTGCAACTATGTTACATACATATAATGAAATTTTTATTTGTTATAAAAATTGTGAATAAAAAACAACGCAATTAAAATTAGGAACAATATTGGATATGCACTGCTGATTTCTGCTATGTAAATATGTATGTTGATGGACTTGTTTATGTTTTGCTTTTTGCGTAGAGTTGCCAAATAACATTTTGGTGGGATAAACACAATAGGAAATTTTAGATGAAATTTTTGAAATGCTTAAAAGCATATGTTTCAAAAATATTGAACTGATAGTGATAGTACACAAATTTCTCTACGACATTAAGCAAACCGGTATGAAGCATATAATTTGTATTCTTTCTATTTTCCATTTATTTAAGTGTAAATTCTATTTTAAATAAGAAACCGCTCTATCCATTTTTTTTAATTAGAATTTTATTTTAATTTTTACGAAATTCCCTTAAGCGGAAATCTCTCAAAAAAATTCGCA
Organism: Anomoia purmunda; assembly: GCA_951828415.1. NCBI lineage: Eukaryota > Metazoa > Arthropoda > Insecta > Diptera > Tephritidae > Anomoia > Anomoia purmunda. The sequence goes on along the minus strand of OX639996.1, from coordinate 22,810,485 downwards.
GTAGTTAATTATGTGTTTGAAAACACATAGATTTTATTAAAACAATGTGTATAATTTCGGTTTTCTTACAAACCATAACCACATTTTGAAAATCAGTTCAATGCTTTCCTAAAATAAGCTCAAAAATATTTAAAATCTATCTCTAACCCCTCTTTAGAGTCGATAAAGTCATAAAATGTGTTGTTGTTGTTCCAGCATAAAAAATTTCCCATAACATTTTAGGGAATGCTGCTGAAGTGGCAGTCCTTGGCCGGATATAAATTCGGGTCGTTCCGGTATAGTAAAACCGACGTGCCGTGCTGTATTTATCGTTTGATTTTACACCATAGATGTGATAAAAAATAATAATAATAATATGTTAATAATAATAAAATTTTAATGTTTGGTTTCTACAATTTGGGGTGTGCGTCTTGATGTTTACACTCAGAAATTTGCCATTGCCTGCAGAGGAGCGATCGGCCAGGATTCGAAACGAGACACACCGAATGAAGCGCGCACACGCTATACACTCGGCTATGACGGCCGGAACAACTTATATTTATTTAATTTTAAAAATCTACATAACCTCCAGCCATCACCCTCAGAATCGCAAGAAAGTAAGGAGAGTGATAATTTAAAGTTTTGTTTCGGTTTTGGAATTTTCGTACTGACCCAATAAACGATTTGAGGGTCATTTTCCGATACATAAAAGGCGCTCTCACAAAGCATATGTATGTTGGTTTTCTTGCTGGCTGGGATATGAACGGTCCAATATTTTATAATTACTTTTCAATCACCCTTACTAACAGTGGCTAAGCGATAAGAATGCTTCTTCATCCATCAAGCGATTGCACTCCAGGCCGCAGAGGATTGATGAAATAGTTTGCTACTCTTGATTAAATAATTTTTTAAAGCTACTTGTTACTGACCTTCTGCCTGTCAACAAGTGCAGATATATTACAGCTCTGATTTCAAATAAATCTCTGTACCTTTATCAGTAAAAATACAATTTAAAACAAAATTTTCAATATGCACAATTTCGCTTGAAGACTTCGAGTGTGCCCTTAAATAAACAAAGTATATAAACATACATGCATAAATAAGTGCATAACTGCTTGTAAGATGCTTCTTTTTTTTTGCACAAAAAAAAATGCAACAAAATTATACATGCATATATGTATGTATATGTATATACATATGTAAATGAAAATATAAGTGTATATGTACATACATACATATATACGAATTTTAGTTGATAAAACTCTTCTTTCTGCTATTTTTAGTTACTGTTGCAGTTGCATAGTTTCTGTTCGACCCCCTACGGTGGAATGAACTAATGCTTATAATAACAAGCCAGAGGAACAATTTACCTGTAAGAAGACTCCAACCTAATCCATTTAATTATAGTTTTCATGTAATTCTGGGCAACAATGGAGCAGAAAGCCATGCGGGCGGTAGAATCCGCCGATTTGCTGGCGGATACATTAAATATTATTTGGGAAAATTATCTTAGTACTGGCGATGACAGCGAAGCTAAAGTGGGTAAAAGTTACGTGTTGCTAACTCGGTGTTGATAAAGTTTGTCTTTGTTTCAGTTTCATTGGATGGAATTATTTCTGTTTTATTTTCAATACGCTGAAGAAGTCACTTTGCAGTCGGATGTCATAAAGAGGTAAGTTAAACTTAAATTTATTTCTTTAGTTTAGGACCATTTTCATTCATTTAAAAAATTAAAGTTTTGGGTTTTTATTTTCTGCAGTTAATGTACACAAATATTGACTGAAATCAAATATACAAATATTGTTTACTTAGTACTCGGCGCAGTTCGCGGTGTAACATAAAAGTGTAATTTTGCATTATTAGCATCAATAAAAATCAAATCACTCGACAGTCGAGTCCCGAGTCGCTTCAGCTACAGTCCCCAAAATTTTAGGAGAATTTAGTGTGTTACAACAACAACAAGTCAAAATTGTTTGATGATCGGAACAAAAATGTTTATTAGTTTTAATATAAAGATCGGAAATTATTTTATTACTTTAAATATACATATATACCGCTACTCCAAATAATATTCACGATCAATTTTTTCGTTTATGTTTTTTAAAGTTAGTGCATCCCCGTAAAGGCGCAGTCTTACCACTCTTGGCTAAGTACATAGTGATTTTTTTTTTACAATGTTTCACCGTCAGCAAAAAAAAATGTCTAAAAGGCATACCCGAAAAGTTTCTTAAAATATTAATTTAAAATTTTATAATTTTTAGAAATTTTTTTAAAATATTATATAATGTGTATTTTCTTCTATTTACATGGTTTATGTTATGGAATAAACAAATTTTTTATAAAAAGTGTGATGTATACGAGTTTTTTAATTCGACTCAAAACGCTTGTCAATCCTTAAAGAACCAGTGAACGTCGGATTATGTGACCTTTTCTAATATTATTCCTGTTAAATTTTCAATTTTTTTTTTTCATTTCAGTTTGATGCATAATATTCCAGAAGAAATCACCTCGTATCTCTTGGAGACAGTGTGCAGCATCATAAATAAGTCTCACTTATCAATTTCTTCATGTGCAACTGAAAGCGATAGTACTGACCTAGTACAAAATGAGATAAGCGATGCCAACGTGGGTGATGTAAATTCTTTGCCGGCAAATAAAAGTTTTACGCCGGTAACTTGTGAAAATTTTTGCATATAAATTTGTTGATTAATTTTTTAAATCTCTCTACCTATAAAGCTCATACTAAATACACCGAGTGACTGGAATAAAATAATTGCGCTACGTAGCTTTCTCACAAATAATCTGGGTAAACATCTATTGCGATTTTTATTACGCGTGGATACCAAGGTAATAAGCTATATATAACATATGTACATATGTACGTAAATTTTTTAAATCAATAATCAACTTTAACAGCTCATCGCTTCACAAAAGGGTCTTTCCAATTTATGCATCAAACTATTTCCTAACTATAGATGGAATACAGCAGAAATAGAACTGGATTCCCCACTTTCTATATTAACGATCATCACCAGTAGCTCTCCATTGCAGTGTCCAAATTTTGAATTGTCGCATATTAATCGTACTTGGCCAAAGGAATCAAAATATAATTTGCATACAACGCAGCCAAGTGATGAGGAATTTGAGCATTTTCGAAATGATATTGCAAGTAGCGATGAAATAGCATACCTGCTAATAAAACTGATGTCAAAGTGTGTTGCCATCGAGTGCGAAGATAATCTCAATGCTCAATCAGTGTCGGTGATTTCATTAAATTTTGCATTGGAATGCCTATGCGGTAATGATGAGGTTTATACAACGAAACTAAATGCCAGCAAAATCAGATTCGAACTTTTACAACTCATTATACGTTGCATAAACAATATATTTAATGCTGCTTCTGGTGTAAATGCTATACAATTTCAAAATATATTTGCAAAGTTAGCTGCGATATTACAACAGTATGCTGTAGTTAGTGAAAAAGCCAACAATGTTAGTCTAGCTGATAAAAGCGACGACGCATCATTTCATTCGGCACTTGAATTCTTAAGCGCAGCCAACTATATACTTTTCTATATACTACAAAATATCATCAGCCATTTGAACAAATTCAAACGACCAAATCATGCGGCGGTCGGCAAAGGCAGCTTGCAGGATTCTAAGTTTATCGATGAAAATGTGATAGATCTAAGCATTAAAACATTTCAACAAGTGCTCCAGAATTTGAGTAACGATGATGATAGAGATGCTGAAGCGCGAATGCTACTCCTATTGAGTTTTAAAACACTTATTAAAATCAACGACCAACTTTTCAAACGTGATCAGCTCGCAAGAAGTAACTGTAGTCACCAAAGTAGAAGATGCCGCCAATTGCAACAGGTACACTGCTGTACGCAAACGCCACCGTCAATTAGCTGCTTCTTTCAGGGAACTTTATTAAATTTGCTACCAACAATTTCGATCGAAATGCAGGAATATGCATTACGTTATTTGTTACGAATTGGCATTTGCTGTTGTCATTATACAATAACTACCTATGCTACATGCCTGCATATTGTCTTAGCGTTAACGCCAAAATATCAAAATTGCATTTATAAATTTCTCCATCGTAGAATACTTAGAACGATTTTTTCGGTAGACCATGGTGGTCAGAATAAACGGCAAGCAGATAATTGTAATAAATGTGATATGAAATTTAAATCGTCGGAGTTTCGAAAAGAACTATTACAGTTATACAGGCAACTGCATGAGAAGCTTGTGTGTAGTAACGAAGAAATTTGCAATAAAATAACGGCGCTGCAACTATTGCTAAAGCATTTGAAATGCATTTCCGATACATTGAACAGCGATTTGGCTGCAGGTTTACTCGCTGAGCTGATTTTACCCACATTCCGTAAATTCAAAGCGGAAATTCTGAAGCAGCGAATAACTAAACAAGCGTTATGCCCTATATCTAACAGTGTGGACTCAGACATTACAGCTAAAAATGAAAAACAAGATATCACAACAATTTTTTTGATTGTACTACAAGATTGCTTGAATATTTTCGTTGCATATTTAGGTATAGATATACGTTTGATAAAGGCTTTCTATAATGAAGAGAATATAACACATTTAGAAGATTTGTTCTGTGAGCCCACATTCGTGCATAGCATATGCGAGCTTATTAGAATCGGCATCGATAATATGGCATTTTTGGGGGAAAGCAACACAGAGCAAACTATTTTAAGTCAACGCCTTATTATGTTGTTATTAAATAGCAGTGCAGAGCACGCCTCTCAGTTCAATACTCTACTCAACTATTCATTTAGCCCAACAGCTAACAGCGACGCTAAAAAGGAAAAGGAATTGCCAGGCAAACCACAAGCGGTTGATGTTTTATATGTAGCCGCCCTACAGTGGTCATTTATATACGAATTGTTGCAAACCAGCCAATGCTTTTTTAACGCATTTTCGACTTTCTATAATCTAAAGAAAATCAGCGATGCTACTGTTGCAAGTGATGATGATGATAAGCCGCAAAGTACAAATGAACAGGATTGCATGAAAACCACAAATGAATATTCGCCAAATCAGTTGTGTGACGACAAGATAATTGTCAACATTTTGACACTAAACTACAATGCATTGCGCAGTTTTTTGCAGCTCTCACATTGCCAAAGCGCGAGTATCTCGAAACCCACACGCTTAAAAAATCAAATCAATACATCGACATCATCCCCAATGCAAAGCACATTTCGTATTGTAGACCCCGAAGCCAACAAAGAAGACTGTTGTTTGTCAAGTTCACTGGAATCTTTACTCTCTAGCATAGAGGTAGATGCAGCACAACAAACGTTAGACTCAATTAGTTCATCGATTGTCTCGACCGCGACCACATTTGCCACTCGTTCAACTGCATCATTGCAGGAAAATCAACGCTTTCCATTCAGCGATCACACCTTCGAAAAAGACTCGCAGTGTTATGCGGAGACTTTTAGTTCAACATTTTTGTTGAAATTAAAATATTATAAATCCAATAACTTCGAAGTGCAAACTGAAGATAGCATTGCTATTTATGACATCCGCAACCAGGTCAATTCATATGCTACTCTCAATTCAGCACTGCCCATAGCGACAGCATCGTTTAACGGTGCTAGTATTGGCACGCTCGCTACCACCTCATCCGTGTGGAATTGTGCAGCCGATGCGCTTTCAACATCTACGCATGTGGTTGGCCCGGAAACTCAGGCAGCCGTACTAAATATTGGCACAAGTATTATTGGCAAATTATTTAGTGTTATTGGTTCAATTTTCGGCAGCAGTAGTAATACGAATTCAGTAACCGATTTAAATAATAGCACAAGTGATGAACCGTGCCTAGGTGATAGAATTGATCCAAAGCTTATTTGCTTGCTGGAGGCAAGTAGCGATAGCAAAAGGTATTTGCTAAGGTTATTCGAAACAACAATGGCCATTGGCATCAAGAGTTTGAAACAAGAAGGTGGTAAGTGACAATAGCCTAAACAAATTTATAACATGTGTATATTGGTGTATGTACATTAGACCGGGTTAGTCCACCTCTATACAGCAAGATGTTTACGACTATCCCTCTGCTTTGAAAGCTAACTTCGACAGGTATCTGATGGCATACAAATATCAGCTCTAAACACAGGCTAAAAAAATCAAGTTTATTCATCACTTACTAAACTCAACTTCAAGTAAGTTTTCAAAGTAGGGGGATAATTACAAACTTTTGTCGCTGCACAGTCTAATGTACATACATACATACATAGTATGTATGTTGGTATATATGTAAAATATATAGATATGTTCATTAACAAAAATACAACTTATTAGTAACTTTATATGAAAATAATCCTTGCAAAATAACAGCATTACAAGTAGTACTTTTAAAATAATACATACAGTAGGCAATAAAGCGCAAAAGCGACTAAACCCTGTGAGAAATCCGTTACTTACGAATTGACGTCCAAATTCAGAGAAACATAAAAACTGTTGCTTCGTTCGACCGCCGTCTGGTAAATCGATAAAGCCATATCTGCCTGTCTTCACATCCGTGCATCAGATAATTCGTGTAATTCTTGGAATATCTCATCGAAGCATGCTTTGCATTGCCGTTGGATACCAAATTTGTGTAAATCGGTGCTGCTGCTTTTGAGATATACGTATTTACATATAAAATTTAAGCAGGCGGTGCCAAAAATTTCACAAACCAATTTTGCGTTCGCAATAATGGCATTTTTAATACCAATTTTTAGTAAGGAGTAATCAATTTATTACGCACACTGCGGAAAGACCGGAAAATCCTGTAATATCGTTTAAAAGACTGTAAGTTCACAAAGTACAGGAACAGAACTAATGCCCATATAAAAGAAAAATGCTTTTATGACATCGGCAATCTTGTATTTGATCTTCGTTTATAACTAATCAACAAGAGACGAAGTGAATGGATGACAGAATGAGTTAAAGTTTTGTTTGTGTAAAAAAAATTACAGCATAAAATAAAACTAATTGTATGACGTCCGCAAACGGAAGAATGCTGTCAAATTGCAGTTTTGTATTATATCATTGTGGATATAAACGAACTTCCAGCTACAGTCTATTCATTTTTACGTATTCAATTGCACACTGTGAAGAGAGATGATAAATTCTTGCTTTGAGCGTTTCCACTTATTTCCGTCGTCATCTTTTTAAAAATAAAAAAAAATAAATAAAGATAATTAAAATTCTACTATTAGGAACTCGAACTTCCATTTGTAGTTCAAAATTTAAAACCCACAATACAAAGTGTGGTAGAAATTTAGCATATTTTTTTTAGTCGACTTTAACGATTAGCATCGTTTAACTCACGTGGGAGTGTGCCATTTTTCTCACAGGGTAATTAGTCATAGCTTCAATTGTGGTAACTGCTTTGCACGCAGGCTCATATGGAAACACATAGTAAATTCACACACACACACACACACATAAAGCGTATGCATTTATGCATCTGAATACGTAAGAATGTTTTGAAGCCATACTAGTGATTGCGGCGCATAAGTCGAGAAATATTTATGTTTAGAACTTATTTGATGAACTAAGTATGTAGTGCATTGCACATTATTGAAAAGTACTTTTTTGCATCATTAATCTCACTTCAAAACGAGAATGAAAAATGAGATAATCGGAAGGCAATTTGTTAAAAACTATTTATAGATGATTTTTTTTTTTTGTTTGTTTTTTTTTCATTTTGTAAGATGCAATTTTTTGCACATTATTTTTGTAAAAAAGAAATTATATTATTTAACTAATAGTTGAGTTATATAGGGGAAAAATTCTGTTCACCATACATCTGCTCTGCAACACAAATGAGCATCCAAGTACCATACCAGATACATATCTTCAAGATAACAAACTTAATCTTTGACATTAATCTTATCTACCCGTATAGTTTTGTATTTTAGCTTTGTAAATACTATTAAGAGATTAGTACGCTCATACCTACAAATGTACTTGTAAAAACAATAGTTTTTATAATTTCAGCGGCAACGATGGAAAAGCATTTATTGAAACTAAAATCGGTTATATTGAAGAGCGCTATTTCGAATTGTAGCCAACCGCAAGCGGAAGAGCGTGTACGTGAAAATGCCATAGTTAAAGCTTTACAAAGCCTGCTGAAAATAGCTGAGCATCACTCTGCTTGCCAAGCCCACGATTCAAGTGCAGATTTTAATATTAACAACGAACTCGCAAATAACTCCAGTGAGGATACGGTACTACAATCACCACTACGACCACGTGCACGATCTATAAGCAGTACAAAAACTCATTCCAAAAATATTAATGTAGCCACACCAAAACGACCGATCTCTGGCGAAAGTTGTGATGCCGATTATTTTTCCACACGCATGTCCGTATTCTGCGAAAGCGAAATGGAGCTTAGTGAAAATGATGACAACTATATAACGGCGGATGAGGGCTACGAAGCCGATGGTGAAATACCTGAAATATCTGAATCAGAAATTGAATTGAATAAAGGAGAATTTTGGAATTCATTTCAACCAAGTTCACGTTATCGCGCCCATCTTCTGCACGATGGCTTATGCAATTTGGTAGTAGATATTCTATTTGAGCTGTCAGAGAGATGCATTCTAAATCCGGTCGGTTGGTGTGATCCTTTAGTACAGCTGGCCAATCGTCTGTATGTAATACGTGCCCAAATAGGCGACTCGTTATTTTTACTACGAGGATTTGCACCAGTTTTGCAGTGCGGTGATCCACGATTGAAAGGTTTGTATAACAGAAGTTTACCAGTAGAGCTTTGTTTTATTATAGTTAAGTATATGAAACAAATCAAAACCGCCAAGTGCTTTGCTATGTCTGAAATTTCTATTTGTTGCATAGCTGTACTTGTAAGAAAAGAAAAAAGCTTTGGTTTCTAATGATGCCTCTACTTCAATCAGTGAAGTTTCGAAACTATGAGTGAAAAATGATTGACCTATATAAATAACAACACAACACCGAATTTTCTTAATTATAAATTACTTTAATATTTTTTTATATATACTGTATATTAAGTAAAAATGAAAAGTAACTATTATATTTGATATATAGCAAACTTACTGCAGCTATAGTTTTTCGAGCTTGTGACCATTGTTGATAAGTTTTAGAAATAACGAAAAATGGCAAAAAGATGGTGCGATGTCGAAACCGGTTTGTCTCCAAACCAAGCTTGATAAGGAATGATAGAAAATAATTCCAATATACCGCAAAAGATAGATATATTTATATATATTGATTTGTTTTTTGTTTGTCAACATTCCTTCTAACTGGGGTTTTCTTTTTGTGTTTCTCATATGAGTGGCGCATTACCTGAGTTAGAGCGTACTTTATTTAGAGTAATACTAAAAGGATAAAGTGTACTTTATTTTTAAGTATATCGTAGTCAGTTTAGCGGCATGCTCGACCAAGAACCTACTTTATCCCAACTTCTATTAATTCACTAAAAAATCTATCACTCAATACTATAAATCACGCGGGGCGGTTAAAAATGGAAAAACTTAGTCGTTTGATAGTAAATTATTTAAAAATTGTTAGACAAATCTATATGTACATATGTATATTCGATGTTTATGTAGGACGTGAGCAAATTTGGAGTACACGAGATGAGTATTTTTCTCGGTCGCAGTAAATTTATTAAAAATTTTAATTTGGTTTTATTAAAATTTAAAATAAAAATCTTAACAGTGGCTTAGTCTAACCTATAGCCCTCTTACTAAATCAAAAGGATTAAATTCTTGCTTATATATTTTTGCCATTCTTATTAACCGTGAATCATTTATAATGCCTTCAATATCTTCAATATAGGATATGCTAAATTTTTTATTTAATCAAATTCACCACTTAAAGATTTAGTAACAGCTTTTCGTCCCTCTAACTTTAGGGCTAGCTAGCTCTCAGCCAAAAATCCGACTCTAACTAAACTATGACTAAGATAAAGTATACTTTTAAATAAAGCTTGATCTAGCTTATTCAGCGCTTGCTCCAATTTGACTATGACTATGCCCCAATGATTTTTATTAATAAAGAAATAGTTTTCGAAGAAGTTTTTGAAATACCTTCTAAGATGCATTCTACAAAAACTGCCCTAATAGCCCTTCTGTAGGTAGAAAAACAGGGGACCTTTCGTGGCAACGCCTTTCTGAAAGCAATTCTTTGGGTTAGCGAAAGTAGAAGGCACTCAGTTTGTGCCATTCCATACAAGAAAGAAAGGAAAAGGGAATGTCTTTTGCAATGGCTTTTAGCTCCTGAAATTATCTACTTTCAACTATAAAATATAATTCTTTGTTCGTATTATATGCCCTTGCATTCTGTATTCGTAGTGTCTAAATGCATGCACTTGACCATGAAAACAATAAATACAGAATATAGAGGCATATACAAAGAATCCCAACACTCCTTTATTCGAAAATGTATCTGTATTTTTTGAGTTTTATTTTTGGAAAGATGCTTACATTCAGTTACATTTCAAAAAAAAAAAAAAAAAAACGTTGGTTCCATTATTTATTTATGGATTAAATCATTTGGATTATAAATTAGCAAAATCGAATGGATATCGGAATGAAATAAATGTGTCTCTAGATAGTCCCTAAAAAGGACAATAAAGGTATTGCTCAAAAAATACAAGTAGGATTAATTAGGTTCGTTTGAAAGAAATTCCTATGTAAAATAATTTTAATTTTCTTTAAAAAATCGAATTTCGACCTTTCATTTATTTTAATAGATTCATAAAATCCTATTCTGAGGACCTTAATTAATCGATATTCAATTTAATCAATCCAAAAACGGTAGCTCTAATTGCTTTTATGTATAGCTTATTTTAGAAACCACCAGCTTCTGGAGTTATCGGCAGTTTGTTTTTTTTTTTCTTTGAAGGCTAGAAAATTACTGAATTGATGGAGCTCAAATTCATAGGACGTGTTGGTTTCTGTTGCGCTTAGGTCAAATAAATTCCGATAGGTGGCGGTGCAGGCGAAACATTTCGGAAGACCGTATTTACAGTCCAATTTTATTTTAATTCAAATCACGTATTGGTCTCATAAATATAAATAGTTTATTTCAAAAGTGAACGGATGGGTGGAGTTGGAGTCGACATATGTATCTCTAAAAACCGTATGAATAGTTTATTTTTTTTTTTTAATTCAGTGCATGTATTTGTAATGTGTTGCCAAAGAAGTGTAGCGGATCGCGCCTTTTGATCTAGTTGTTATAAAAATATAATTGATTGTATAACATAACCATATGAATCAAAGTTCCAAAAACTCAACGAATTTCCATCAAAATTTAAAACTATAAAACAAAAGCGGGTTTTATTGCTTTTGATTCTTTACATGTGCACTTAATTTAAAACTAAACTAACTTAAATTAGTTAATAAGATATTAGAAAAAAAAATGTGTTCGTCTATGCATTTAAAAAAATATTTAAAAATCACGACATTTTTAAGCCATTTTATAATTGTGCAAATTTTGAAATCTTAATTAACAAGTAAGTGGGAACCAAAATTGTACAAAAAAAAAGTTAGGAAAAAATGTGGATCATGGTACAAAGTTTATTTATATAAATCCACCTCATACTTTCACTTTACTATAATAAAATTTAATGGACTATAAATATAAAACTGCTTACCAAAAATTTTTCTGATAATTTTTATTAAAATGCTTGAAACTTTGTTGGACATTTTTTTAAACTCTTATAAACTTTTTACAATTTTAGAAACCTTGATTTAAATAGTTTTTGATTAAGTGTGACCCAGATTTTTGAAAGAAAAATAGCAAGCAATAGATTAATTATACTATACAGAAAGTATAACTTTTTATATTTAAGATTACAAAAAGTGATTCTGTAAAATCATATTTTTATTTTTATTTTAGAACTGCAACAGGCCTTGTTGGAGCTAATTTCGGACATAAATACGCCGGAAGTGTTATGCACTTACTTCAATATATTATCCGCTAAAAATCCACCAGTTGATCTACTAATCAAATATCTGCATCATATTTGTGTGAGTAAGTTGAAAAAACCTCAACCCATGGTGGAATTGGAATTTCCGATAGTGACTGGTACGTACAATCATCTTAAATTATCAATATGTTCACTATTCATAGCATTTTTGTTATTTAAGATGGCAAATGTACTTCAACCAGTGATCAGCGATTAACTATGGAAATCGATCGCATTCGTAATCAACATATAAATGCTCAGGTCATAACGCCATTATCTCGTACTCCATGCTTCATTCCAATAACTCACGCCAGGCTATGGGATAATGCCGGATTCACACTTTCCTTTTGGGTACAAATCAAAGGCACACACAATAGCAAATCTTCATCACTGCTTACGGAGGATGATCAACGCAATTCGCTCGATGGCAATCTAGTAAGTGGAAATAGAATTGAATTATTTGCATACTACGTATGTATTTACCGAATATTTTCCAGAAAACACATATTTTATCGATCGGCACCAATCAAGTTATGTTAAGCGCCTATGTTGACGGTAATATGAAGTTGGTTTTCGAGACGTGCAAACCAAATGCTGAAATTCAAACTCCAATATCATCACCTACGGAGGCGGTCAACGATAATTTGGAGGAGCAGCATCAAGCGTCGCCAAAAATTGTACCGAGCAGTAGCATCAATAATGGGGTCAATAATAATTCAAACGCTACGACTACTACTCCTTTGGTTGGCCCCGCAGGTGCAACAAATTCATCCACTTTGCGTGTTGCTTTGAAAAAAACTAAGCTTGTAATACTCAACAGCTTTAATAATATGCATCTTTTTAAATACCATAACCATCAGCAATCATATGAAAACACTTTTGTTGATGTGAAATCATTTCGATTTATACGGAATCGTTGGACACATGTTGCATTCGGTGTATCCGCCCATCAAGATCACATAGAGTTAACCGTTTACATCGACGGTGTGGAACAAGATTTTATAAACTTGCTTTTTCGTAATGTGCGAGGTTTGTTGAGAAGTCACGCCTTCCAATTAATATGCCTTGGCGATAGCGCGTTTGCAGCAAGTAGTTTCAATAACTCGGGTGACAATACCGAATCGCATCGTTCCACCGTAGATGGATGTCCAATGACGTTTAGTATATCCAATTTAATGCTATTCAATGGCAAATTTGCAACGTGGGAAACGATAGCCAATTTAACGGCAATGGGCCCGGACTTTTCTGAGCTTGCGCCACTCCAAGTCAACACCTTGCGGCCGAATTATGGTCTTGTTAATCTGAATAAACTGAGAAAAGCCAATTTTGGTAATGTTGCAGACTCAATGAAACTGTTGTATGAAGCTCGTTTACTATCCTATACCGCCGAGTCTCCAGATATTGTGATGGGCTATAACAATGAATCGAATACAAAAGATGACAGCGTTTGGAGTGGTGAGTTAAAATTTTTAATATTCCGTGAGTAAAGAGTATTTTTAAATTAAACTTATAGGATATGTATAATATAATTCAATTGTTAAGAATTTTCCTGTTTTTATTTCAAAAACACGTCGTAGATTTGCGTTATGAAGAACGTAACGAAATCCTTCGTTTTTTAACATATATATGTAAAGCAAAGCAAATATAGTTACAAATGCAAACATTCTTTCATTAGGATCCATTTATCTAATCTGATCCTCTTTTTACGTTATCTTTTTATTGCCCTCTCAAACCCACTCATCTAACCCCCCTCTCCCTCTGGTCCAACGCTGTCGAAACTGCACGTTTCCTGGGCCTCCCCCTAGATGAGTTCGACGACAACGACCATAGGTGAAACCGCTCTTTACGGGGCGTGATAACCGCTACAACAACAACAACAACAGGATCAGGTGTACGTTCCAACGAAAGTCGGTTCTACGATACCGGAACGACACGGACTTATATTCGGCCAAGGACTGTCATTTCAGCAGCATTCCCCAAAATTTTATGGGGAATGTTTTATGCTGTTAAAACAACAACAACAGGATCAGGTGTAATTTAATATTCTTCAAAAAATACATCAGCTTTGTATACAATTCGTTTTGTCAAACACACTATAGATAACGGTTTGACATATTTACCAGAATTTGCCAGCGAAAATACTTCGCACCAAAACTGATAACTTCTGACAAAATAGAACCTCATTTTCTCTTAAAATTACACTCTCCTTTATTAGTTTCTTGAGTACAGGATCACTTTCGCTTGTATATAGTAATAGTAAGTTCGGACTCGTACGGCAGCACAACTTACACATATTGTACTTGTATTCATATTTATTTCTGTATTTTATAATGAAAATAATAATATGTAAAAACTAGAAAAAAAAACTTCTTTCAGCAGGACGCGTGTACGGTTTAATATTATATGGCGAACTGATACAGACGCATGTGTGTTCCATTCAAACGGCTACGTTGCTATGCGGAGGGCTCTCAACACATTTGTATTTATTTGCCAGGGTAAAAAATTACAATTATCTACTATATTTAACTGTATTTATCGTATTAGTTCTAAATTTTCTAGATTGTGGAGCTGAGCAGCAATTCAATGTCCCAGTACATGGCCTTAGATTCCTTACTAAGTGTTGCCTTATCTGATTCGCAGTTGTATGCGGAATTTTTACGCATAAATTATATGAACCTAATAGGTTACGTAATTAAAACTGATCGCTGCACAAAGGACATTAATCTTTTAAGAAGTATTTTAAATAAGGCCTGTTCCCAACCGATTATTAATAGAAAAGGCGAATCATTGGAAATTATTGAAACTACAACCGCTATTGTGGTATACCCGCATCTGATCATTTCAATATTACATCGTTATTCATATTGGCATCGTTCGGGTGTCGAACATTCCGAAGTGCTAGACATGCTATTCCCATGCATTTTGGCCTTGACACGAGATAAACATCCTTATCGTGATTTAAATTTAAATCAATTTAGTGAAGCTGGTTTACTGAAGGAGCTACTTAATTTATGCAAAGTGTATGTGATTGAGTCACCAAATCCGGTATACATATCGAAAAGTGCAGCTGAATCATTCGTGGCTATATTATCTGTTTTTGCGGGCTCGCCACCATCAACATCACTAATGGATGAAATAATGAAACTGGCATTACTGCTACAAAAGCCCAGTGAATGTTACATCACTCACGATAGATCCAAATTTTATTTTCTACTAACACCACAGCTACCAGTAAAAGAAAAAACAACCGGTGGTTCAAGTTTCAATCGAGTCACAACGACATTTCGACGTCGATCTAAACGAGACCGACCGGGCGTTGCAGTGCCTATAACTTCAGAGGCAGATGCTGCATTAAGTGCAAAGCAAAATGAGAAAATTAAACGCCTACGTCGTTTGCATATATCCGCTTCCAGTTCACCTTTAAAACGTAATTTGCTTGAATTGGAAGATAATTTAGAAAATGTTGCAGACTGTACTAGATTGAACAAAAAAGCTTTGCGGTTATTAAACCCATTCGATATCGAAAATTGGCGCACGAAATTAAAGCATAATATCAATGGGAATGCATCAGCGAGTCCGATGCGAAAAATACATCCAACGAACAGAACTGAAAAATATTTATCAATATCATTATCGTCACCTAATAGAATAAGTCATAGGCGCATACGATTTAATCAAATTCAAAACACGGATAGCCCCAAAGTAACAAAACGGGTATCGCAGTCAAACTCAACATCGATACCTAGCGTTGATTGTGTTAATGGTGTTGGAGATGCGCTCACCAGCCGTCATCACCTAGGCATAGCGTTAGCGCCAGCTTCAACTCAACAACGACGAAATAGATTGTTAGTGAAAACTGATTTTTATAATTGGCCGGGTATTATTGCTTTGCAGGAGGGACTATTAACATTGTTAAGAAATTTTCTTTCTCTTTTGCCGGACAATGCAGTGGAGGAGGTGAAATAATTATAGATTTAATGGAATTTAATTATTTATTTATTACCTTATAATTTTTTTTTTTTTGCGGCAGGTTTTAAAGCACTACGTTAAAGTTGATATCATTCTAGTACTATCGAATAATGGTAGTTGCGCTGTACGTACAGCTATAATCAAATTATTAACTGTACTTTTAAAGCGTCTACAACAAAACGACATACAAACGCAAGTTCGAAATTTATATCCTCAGCACCTGGCAAATCAAATGTCGATATATCCAACAGACATGCAAATGTTCGATGCTTGTTTGGAATGGGTAACTGGCATATATAACAGTTCATCGGCGGCGCTAAGTGGTGATACGCCATTGCATATCGTTGATCGCTTTGGCGTCAATACTCTCTTGTCAATTGTTATAAACATGGCAAACAATCAAAATAGCCATAAAACAAGGGCTTTTAAAATACTCAACAAAATGTTTGATTCGGTAAAATATTTTCATTTTAAAATGTTTTTAAATTATCTAAATGTACAGCTTTTCAGGATAGTGAACAACAAAGAATTTTAAGCGAATCTGGTTTACTGCTTTGTTGCGTTAAATCGCTGCTCAATTTATATTTAAGCTCTAGCGTTGTGGATTGTTTGTTAGAGGAATCGATACTGGTGCTTTTAACGAAACTTGGTGAAAAGTCACTGAAATCCGCTGGTCACATAAAGGTAAGCGCTTATGAAACAAAAAATACTATTGTTTGTGCCCATAGAAATATTTGTCGTTTTTTTTTTTTTTTTGGCTAATAACCGATTCGTTTGTATTTTGAAATGTCAAAGCAACCGAAACCACTCCACAAAATGGATCGAAATGGTTCAAAATGACGATCCATTAAGGATTTTTTAAACTTTTCTATTACAAAAGTTCGGCTAACACAATTTTTTAATTTTCAGTGGCAATTCCAAATTCTGAGTATGCAGGTTGGTTTACTCGACTACAAAGACTTCTTTAAACCGCAAAAAATCGTATTTAAACTTTTATGATTTCTCCTTACTGTGTACTTGAAAAAAATGTACATATATAATTTACTAACTTCAAACCATGATACAAACATTATAAGGTAAACCCGTTCGCTCAATTCTTCGGTCATATTTTTTTTCTTTTTTGGCGGCCAGTTTAGAGGAAATAGGTATATTACATTATTAAACTCTACCAAATTTAATACAAACTTTGCATTTCTTCTCTTTAAGCAAAATTTCGTAAAATATAGAAATCGGGAGAAAGAACGTGAATCTGTTATATGAAGACAATTTACAAAAAATCAAAATATTTGATATTACTAGTTCATGGGCCAAATGCGCTCAAATACGAAGAATTTAATTAGAGAAGGAAATACGTAAAAATCCATGTGTTCAAATAGGCGTACTGCATTAAAAGTGTGTTGATTTTGTTTTGTTTTTTTCTTAAATAAATAAATAAAATTTTTGTAAATAAATAAAAGACGTATGTGTAAATAAATAAAATAACCCCCTTTTTATACATAGCTTTCTAATGAATTCTCATTTATAAGGCAATATTTATATTTGAATTATTAGCCTACCACCAGAAATGTGGTTCAATTTCGATATACGTGACAAGCCGGCGTAAATAAGTTACTTTGTCCTCAAATATTCAGCCAAACCCGCATATATGTACATACATAAATACAATAGAATTAAGTATTTCAGTTTTTATCTTTAAATATTTCAAATTATTTTCCACTTTAGGTTGTGTGGGATATTCTAAATATGCTTACATTTCTCCACGAAGGTGCAAATGCCTCGGTTATGAAGAATTTACGTTCTGCGCAAGCGCGCCTTCAACTAAAATGGATGGACATGTTCTTTGAGCCTGTGAATAAACTTAAATTATTTAAAGGTAAATGTTACAAAAACTGCATTGCCTCATTAGCATCTTCCAAAATTGGTTTACTTTTCCAGTAATCACACTGCCGAATTCTACTTTGTCACTTGCCGAAACTAAAGAGAGACTGCGCTTACTCCTCGATCGTTGTGCTCAGTTCTTTACCATCTGTAATGCTAATTACATACCTAGTGCTGCAGAAGTGGAGCTTTTCCAACTCATTGTTTCATATAGTATTTCGACCAGTCAACGATGTAACAATTTTCTAGCTTGGGGTCTGCAACCTTCTCGGCCACGTGAGCTGCGTGCTTTTATTATTGATGCACTCTGGAACTCCTGCCAGGCTGAATTGTTGCCACCAGTTATTTGCGATGGAAAGATAATTAAATCATTTCTGTGGCTATGTCTACTTGAAGATTTAGAAAAACCTTTGAAAAATCTGGAGCATTTATGTAAACTCTTGGGTATTAATGAACAGGATTCGACATGGAATTTAGAAAGTGAATTAGAGCGCATTGAGCTGAATCGTAGTGGTGTTGTTGCTGAACAAAAGACAAAATTAGAAGAGACTGTTTTTCGATTAGAATCACTTGCTGTGAGCTGTATTGAATCATCAATGTTAAATACTAGGCGCGTTGCTGAGTTGCAGGTTAGTAATTTTAAAAAATTTTACGCTTAAATGGCGGACGATGGTAAAATGCGGATGTTATATTCGAAGTGAATAAATAATTTTACATAAGGCTCAGTGAAACTATCTGCTTTTTCCCATGAAAAGAAGCTCAGTCCCTATGGTTTTTGGTTTGCTATTTTTAACTGTTGTTATTTAAAAATAGTGAAAAGTAATTGGTCTGTCAATATTAGATCAGCTGGCAGTGATAGAAAAAAATCAGTGAAAGTTCACTATGGTAAAAACTCGCGGAGATAATTCGCATAATTCACACTGCTTTTGGCCATCATCGAACTAGCTATAGTGAACATGGCGGCCGAAATAACAGAGTGCGTAGCGTAGGCGCGCTTCCTGGGTGGTGGGCCGGGCGGGACAAGTAACATCAAAAATTATAGAAATTTTTTTTTTTCAAATAGCGACCGCCCCGTCGTTAAGCAGTGCCATGAAAAACAAAAAAACGAAAAAAACTTCTCACATAAAAACATTCGCCGTCTGGAGTCGGCGTAACACTGTAGGTCCCTCAATTTGTGTTACAACATCAAGACGCACACCATAAATTGTAGGAGAAGTTCGGCCAAAATCGCATAAGCCAATTAAGTAAGTAAGTAATTGCATTGAACATACTGCCGCTGTAGCTGGTAACGGTATTTTACGAAAATCAAAAACTACGATATCTCAGTTGGGTTGGAGAAGGGAATTCAAGAGTTGAAACATTTTTGGAAAATAGG
Organism: Anomoia purmunda; assembly: GCA_951828415.1. Classification (NCBI taxonomy): domain Eukaryota; kingdom Metazoa; phylum Arthropoda; class Insecta; order Diptera; family Tephritidae; genus Anomoia; species Anomoia purmunda. The sequence continues at coordinate 22,791,301 of OX639996.1, read as the reverse complement.
CGTGTGCCACGTTTGAGCAAATATGTAGGTACATACATATATCTCCGAAACTACCTGACAAATCCCAAAGAACATAGAACTATAAAAAGGAATAACATGTTACTTTTGCTTTTCTCGTTGATCAACAGGGTAGCGCCTAATCTTCCGATCAACAGCGTAAACTATTGAATAAAAAGGGAAGGTGAAAAAAGTTCTATGTTCTTTGTAATTACTAATCACGGACTTACAATGACTGAAAGTGTGCCGTAAAAAATGTTCTCATTTGTAATACGTCGATCATTGTTAAAATAACATTATCTGTTATGTCAAAAAAAGAGTAGACAATCTCGAATATTACAGAAAAGATGAAAATTTTATCATTGTCAATAAAAACGGGGCATAATTCTCAATTCGAGAAAATGTTTGTACCGCAATCAAATTTTCATGTAATGCATCGAGAATACTGCCGCAAAAATATTTCGGAAAAATATTAAAATTTATGCGAGTTGGACCGATTTGAATATACCTCCGTAAATAGTATATTATTATCCTTTTTAAAAAGCCTCAGACGATAAAACGGTTTGAGTTTAAAAGGCCTGCACAAAAAATATTTAAAAATTTGTTGAATGGAATCATATTAATAAAATTAAAAAAAATATATAGAACTTGAATGGGTGAGATAATATGCCCCTTATATTTGCATACGCAAATAAAAATTTGTATACGTTTAGCAGCAGTTTATCACATTCGATGTATACTCCTGTTACCTTTCCAATGGTGCCTTATATTATTGGTCATATTTTGGCTTACCTATTAAAGTTTTACTTAAACAAATCGTCCAAAGAAGGTCAAAAACAGCATCAAAGATCTAATTATTAGGATTCCATTGGAATATTTTTCCAATAATTTTATGCAATATGGGCAGTTGTTTTTATTTATAAAAAAGCTGCGTTTTTGGAGGTATTTAAAAATCGGTCACGTAAATTTTAATCTTTTTCTGAAATATTTTGGTAGAAGTCTTAAAATATAATTAATTTTATAAGTCCGATGGAAACACAGTGCCGTTTTTTTTTTATATGGGGAGTGATGCTCCCTAATAAACATACATATAAGCAAAAATTCATATACACATGCTGAATAAAATTATTATACATACATTGCAGAATTCGGAACGAAAGCTCCTAATGTATCAATTAAAAGACTATGACGATGCTAGCATTTACACAAAGTGGTTGGGTATTGTACGTCGAATGACACATGAGGGTGCGCCATGGTACTCGAAAGAGCGTTCGGAAAAGTATGTATACTTCGAAATTCTCGACCATTTAAATTTGTATTTTAAAAAATGATATCATAAATTTATGTATATTATGTACATATATATAAATATTTCATTTTTAAATAGCTCATGGGAGCTCGATGACACCGAAGGACCATCTAGAGTTCATACGCGCCTGCGTCGTTGTCATTTGGACATCGATAAACGTTTTTTCATGGAGGATTACGACACTACAGAATTGCGTAACGGCGATATATCAATGAACACCAGTGTCTCTGGTACTGCCGAATATGTCCGGCCATTAGAATACCTTTTATCGAGCTATGACCAACAGCTCAATATTTCACTCAACTCTCAAATACTCTATAATTTCCCTGCAAAATTTTTACCAGTGGATGGCGAAATAGATGGTGAGATTATAATAACCGATCATAAACTTTACTTTATGGCTACATATCGATGCAAATACTTTTACATTAACTGTGATATCTTGAGTATAAGTGAAATTTGGCTGAAACGTTATCAGCATCAGGAAAAAGCTTTCGAAATATTTCTGGATACAAATCAATCATTATTCTTCTCGCTACAAAATCAGGAAGACTATAAAATAATGTACGATGTTTTTTGCGATAAAATCGTTACACATCCCGATCAGGCAAAAGTTCTCGTTATCACACAACAATGGCGTGAAGGTTTATTAACCAATTGGGAGTATTTAATGACGCTTAATCAAATTGCTGGTCGAACTTATAATGATCTCATGCAATATCCCATATTTCCATGGATATTATCAAATTATGCGTCCGATGTATTGGATTTGACGGACTCAGCGAATTTTCGAAAATTGGATAAACCCGTTGCAGTACAACACGAAGAGAATGAAGAGCATTATATCAACAACTATATGGTAAATTAAAGTAACTAGAATAAAAATTTATCAAAATAGTGGACAGTTTTTTAAAATAGATTTATTTATCAACTATTTTATTATGCCGAATTTCCATTGGGTATTAAAATGACAAAAATATATGTGTCATTTTAAAAAATGAAATGTCTAAGGCGAATCCATACAAGGTGGTGTTATAAATACAACTACGAAATTCCTATGTATTTTGTTTTTGTTTCTGCGTAAGAGTTGTCAAATTTTACGTACATTTTGTTTTTGCTTTTACGGCTTTTGAAAGCTCATACGCAAATGCAAAAACAAAATACATGTAGGTGAATAAAAAAAATCAAATTAGCTGCTCTTATGCCATCACCTTCTATAAATTCGCCTTGGAAATGTCGATGTAGACTTTTTTCAATGGATATTATGTGATTCCAAGCATTCTCATTAATATTTGTAATATATATGTCCAGTAGAAATTCATCATTCGATTTTTTTTTATAATTTTTGTTTTGTTTCAAATATGTCTTTATACTAGTTCTAATTTAAGAAAGCAGAAGTTTTGAAAAATTTTATGTATATTGACGCGATTTGTCGTCATCACTTAACAACCCGGTTTCTTCCATCTTCAATTTTATTTTTCGTTCGAAAGGAGATGACGAAAATCGTTCCAGTATACATTAATTTTTCCCACTACCGGTGTTAGAAAACGTTTGACGTATTCACAATATCTTCTAGCCCTCTATTGAATGAATTCATTCCCATTTACGACGTTTATAATTACCTTCGTTCTAGTATATCAACAATACGATGACTAACATGGGATCCATGACGCTGAAACCGTATCATTATAGCTCGCACTATTCAAACTCTGGTACAGTGCTGCATTTTCTCGTTCGTGTGCCACCTTTTACGAGTTATTTCCTGAGGTACCAAGGTAAATAAATGCATGCGTGTATATATAGAAAAAATATTTTATTTTATTGAAATATCGCCCCTCTATCTACTTTGTTGTTATTGAATATAGTTGCACTCAAAGTGTATAAAACAAAGTGAAATCAATATATGACATATTTTCTTTCGATACGCTTATTTGGCGACAGTTTTGTCATTACATTAACCAATAAGCCAGTAGCAACTTTAGATTTATATGTATTTCAAATTTACACAATTTTATTTTAAAACCAAATAAAATTTATCATACAACAAAAAAAAAATTGATTTCAAAACTAAACAGTTTAGACCGTAAAACAAAAATAAGGATATTCAAAAAATTCCGGACACTTGTGCCTATGCAGCACTGCCCAATAACTAGGAAGGTATATTTTGTATGCAGAAGGATGTGGAAAAGAAAGGGGAATGGATAAATTCGTTTGATATCCGACTACTGCATCATCCAAAATTAACTACAAATCGAAATTGTATTCAAAGGAAAATGATTCTAATCCATTTCTACGATAAATGGCTCATCATTAAATATTTTCATAAAATATATTCTGTGTTATGCCTGAAATGACTGTCTAGCCACATAAGAAATTCCCATGAAAATCCAGTGAGTCAAGCAAGTCAAGTACAAGCATACATATATACGCCTCGAGTATTTCGTTATAGAATGTTAAAGTTTCTTTCTTGAATGTATTTATTTTATTTATTAAATGAAATCATAATGCTTTTATACATATTAGGACTGAGAATATCCACATATTCGAGTATCCGTTGGCGCGGATAAAACACGGATAATATGGATATCCGGATAATTGCAGCAACAAAGATCCGGTGAATATTCGTATATTCGGATATCCAAATAACGTCAACGAATTGATGAACAATAAAAATAATCAACAAACATTTTTTGTGTATAATTTTTCGATGTATTATATTCCACGATTTTCAATAAGCGCACATACCGTTAAACGAATGGAATATGGCAATTTGTGAGTGATGTTTGGGATAGCAAATTTCAGAATTCTCTGTACTCTCACAGAGATATTAATCTTCGCAAGAAAGGATACGAATAATAACCAAAAGTTTTCGGCGTTCCGTATTACCCATTTACTTATTTGATCCATTTTGCATTTCATTAATTTCTGATATCCGGTTATCCGAATATCCGGATTTTTCGTTCAAATTTCGGATGCCCCAATATTCGGATTATCGGTATAGTTGAAAAATTCAGATGGAACCGTACATGAACAAAAGAAGGTTAATACATTTTGATTTCTGACGTATATTGATTCAACTTTGTTTTATACACTTTGGTTGCACTTTTAAGGTTGGAAAGAATATTTGTCGATTGTTAAATTGTTATTTAGGTGATTTCACAATTTTCAGTTAAACTTATAGAATGCTTATGGAGTGTCATAGAAAATATATCACATACAAAATGTAAAAGCATCACAACTAAAAAAAAAATTATATTTTTGGTTTTTCAGTTGGGGCTCTTTTGTATTTGCGGTGTTGACCTGCTTGAAATTCTCACTTACTTGACGAAACAAGCGAGAAGTGGATTTTGAAGACCCCTAAAAGTAGGAAGTTTCCTTTTTCTCGCATACCGAGCTTGCTTTCAACTATCATTTTTGTTGCTTGACAGCTCTTTCTTATTTCGTAGTATCTTTTATTGTGCCAACATCGTATACCGTAGCGTTCTCTCGAGCAAACAAACTTTCAAAATACCCACCGAACAAATCTCTCTCTAGCTCGCGAAATGAAAAAGCAGAAAGCAAGCGACAATTTGAAGTAGGCGAAGACCGTCCATTATAGTCTGATTTGGGACGCACATCCAGGTACTTACGGAGAATTCGATAGTTCCCTCGCTTGTTTTCGAAAGTACGAACATCGATAGTTTTCTAGATCTGGTGTAACAGACTGATTCTCTAATTCGAAACGAGCATTCGTCTCGCGCAAACTGTCGTTTATTCGTGTATTTATATTCCCTAATACGAATTCTGTACCCTAGCGATAAAAACATAACAAACGTGGATTCCCTAACTCGAAATCGACTTAAAACGACGATTTTTTACACAACTTAAATTAACCAATTTTGACAGATATTTTCGAGACGAACGTAAGGATGGACGATCATTTTCAATGGAGATAGAGATTTCCGAATTCAGGCGATTTCCTTAGGACACGAATCGTTTGACTGGGTTTTCGTCCAAGATAAAGAATCAGGCTGTAAGTCAGACTGTAAGTAGTAAATGTAGTAAAACTAAAAAAAAATTGTTTCCAAGGCTGACATGCAGGTATGGAGTTTCACTAAGTCCTGACTCGATCCCAAGCGACTATAATTAATTCTCTAAATTGAGATTAAAATAGATTTTAAGGGTATAGAAATGCTAGTAAAGCGTCCTCAAAAATATATTGAAATAAAAAGAGATTATTTTTATATTCAAAAATAATAACAGCGGTTTGAGATTTAGTCTTCATTTTATAGTTTAGGCCAGCCACTTATTGATCTCTCTTCATACAATAAATAGAATGTGGCCCGTCTTTATGTTCGTATTCCGAGCGGAATCGGTTAGCGTAATTTTAAATTCATTTTCGAATTGAGCGTATTAGCATGAAATCGTTCAAAAACGAATTTAGTATGAAATTTACAATTCATGCAATTAAAAAATGATTTCCATATTGCATATTTTTCAGACAATAATTTCGATTTACCTGATCGAACATTTCACTCTCTTAACACCACATGGAACTTGGCAAGTCGGGATAGTCCCACAGATGTCAAGGAGCTAATACCAGAATTTTTCTGTTTGCCAGAAATGTTTGAAAATTTTGAACGATTTAATTTTGGTTGTCGTCAGAATGGTGAACGCGTGGAAAATGTACAATTGCCGCCTTGGTGCCTGCGGGATGCACGTCTCTTCGTACTTATACACCGGCAAGCTCTAGAAGCAGAGCTGGCTCGTAACCAACTGCATCAGTGGATAGATTTAATATTCGGTTACAAACAATCTGGCGAAAATGCAGTCGAAGCAATCAATGTTTTTCACCCAGCGGTAATCACTTTGCTGCACTTAAATTCTTAAATAGTTAAATTTTTAAACTTTTATTTAGACATATCCTTCATTTCTGGAGTCAATTACATCAGATCCGATCGAACGAAAAGCCGTAGAAACCATGATAAAAACGTATGGCCAAATGCCAAGGCAACTTTTTAAAAATCCTCATCCACAAACAAAATCATTAAACTATTGTCTTGGCACTAAGGAGGTACTAACCACCGTACGAGGTCTACGATGGGGTGTTTACTTAGGTTCACCACAGTTGCATGCGCCAACGCTAGGTAACATCTATAAGATTCCTGGCGCTGAGTATTTGGTTTCATTCAATAATACGAACGTTGTTTATGGCCTGCCAACAAAATCTTGCATCATGCAAGGTGCTGAGGTCGATACATTCAATGTCATATCATGGGATTATGAGGATCACATTGTACGTATCCAACCGCTGAATAAATTAAACACAAAACCGAAAAATATTCTGCGTAGCACTGTTATCGATGGTATTACGGCATGCGGCGCCGATCCGAATTCAAATCAACTTTGGTTCGGCCATAAGTCCGGGCGTATAAGTATATACAAATGTAGTAGCGCAGAAATTAACAATCGGCCGGTGAAAAGTCGTCAGAATTACATACGGGGTCTGCGACGTTCCTACAATTCAGCGTTTCGGAAGCTGACTACTAAAAGCTATGCAGAAGATGGAGATGCCGGCACCGCAGCACCGTTATTGAGTTCAACTATTGGAGTAGCGTCTGAAGCTCCACAAAGGGATAGCGCCGATCTTGCTTGGATTGGACCGACAATACTACTGCGACACACGGATGAAGTAACCAGTATACGTTTGTCGGTGGAATTCAAAATTGCAGTTTCAGCAGGACGTGACGGTATCGCCGTAATTTGGGATTTGAATAAGTAAGTTCAATAAATACAGTTAATATGCGTAAGTACATATCTATTTAGAAGTAGCGGTCCTGTACAATTCGGGAATAGAAATTAATATACTTTTTGGGCAAACAAAATTCAGAAGATTTATACAACAAAATTTGTTTTGATCCTATCTGATCGCTTTGGCACATTCTAACCCCAACTAATCCTTTGTTCATTTGGATTTTTTAATCATTGCCTAATCGTTGTTTACTGAGTATTTTCCTGTCTGTCTGTCAGTCCGTCCGTGTATTGGATAGCTCGAGTAAATATTGGGATATCTCAACGAAGTCGGATAATAAATTAGTTCCCACGGCAGTCGGTTCTACGATATCGGAACGACCCGGATTTATATCCGGCCAAGGACTGCCACTTCAGCAGCATTCCCCAAAATATTATGGGAATGTTTTATGATGTTACAACAACAATAAATAACCACACATTCAATGAGATATCTGCAAAAAATAACTGTAACGCACTTAAGAATTAACTCTATCTCGACAACGTCAAAGGGACAATGTTTTTAAAGCTTATTAGATTTGAACTAAGTCGAGTCATAAATATGGATTTTCTGGAAATCTCGACTACAATATCATTATTTTTTTAGCAAACATAGTGCACATACATACATATTTATGTTTTCAATGTCATCTAGGTCGGACTATAAAAGCATTATTTTCTAATATCATCAAAATCGGACCAAAAATACGGATTTTCTATTCAAGTGCTCCTCGTCCCACCTCCCTCATCCGTTTCTAATTTAATCGAAATCGGATAAAAAGTGGAGATTTTCTCAATAACTCGCCTCTGGCGCCACCTGGCTCGTTTATTGTTCATAAAAGTATTTTTTCATTACACCAACACCATACCTTTATAATATCCTCAATCAGTTTTTGAGAATAAAAAAGACGGCTACATTTTTATATATATATAGCCCGATTCTGAATACAAATTCTTTGAGAGATTTTTCCCTTTCCTCTTATTCTGAATAGAAATTCCTTAGGAAATTTTCCCTTTCTCCCATTCCTCTTATTCTGAATGATGTTCGAATGTAGGAAATTTCCTGTTTGGGGAAAAAGTAGGTGTTACGAATGCAAGCAAAAGGGGAATTACGCTGCCATTTTAAAGGAAATTTTCCGCCAATTATTTTGAAGGGACATAAATTCGTTTCAAAAGCCTCAGTTACTTCTTCGAGAACTTTACTGAAGGTGGGTTGAGCCAAAGAATTGTCGACGTCCTTTCCAATTCCCGTCTGATATCCACCTTCGGCGAAGAACCGCAAAGATGCAGTAAGCTTTACGAGCGGGGAAACAGCAAATTTCTTTTTATTTTGCCGAGTGTGTGTTGTAAGGACTTCTAACAAGTAGCGAAAAGCAGATTTATTTACCCTATAATACTTTATAAATCTGTAAAAACAAACAATATTAGATTGCTCTAATTATTAAAAAAGCTTTTGGTATTTAGTGTTGCCGGCAACTCAAGCGGGTTGGTTTTATCGCGCAGCTTCCTCCTCTCTAGATGCATCTGTCGCTGCTCCTCAGCCTCTGCTGCCTCTACAACCATTCGAAATGCTATGCTATGCATTTTTTTATAAATTTGTTTAAATTTGCACTATTTTTAATAAAAACTTTTGATATCTTATTTTTCGCGTTCACACAACTATGCCAAAATGAAATGTCAGTAAGCAAACCAGCTGATTTCGAAAATTCGAAATTCCTACTCCCCAATTCTTCTTCTCCCTTTTCTCGAGAAAAATAAAATCCGCGAGAATATTTAGAATCGGGCTGATAGATTACGGTTTATTTGAAACAAAAACATGCGCCGGTTCGGTTTCACCCGACTCTTCTTTACTTTTCTTTTTTTATCATTGTTTTCAAATTCACTTTCTCGATCATGATTCATAAAACAAAAAACTCGAGAAAACCAACATTGTAGTTTTCAATCTACAATAAATCGCTATGATTTTTTTACATAATTGAAAAGTTATATCACTCTTCCAGCACGCATTATCGTAGCATTTTATTGTTGTTGTGATGATGGAGAAACTACAGTCCTTTACCGGGTGTAAATCAGTGTCATTCCGATTGGATTTGTTTGACTTTCTATGGTAAAAACTGAAATCTGAAGATTGCCATGCAATTTGATCGAAGAACGGTAAATCGAAAAATATCTGACTAGTTTACAATATGAGTATGTTTTTAAAAACTTTTTATACAAATTTAAAGTCGTTCAACACGGAAATTAGTTTCAATTATTATGATTATATTTTCTTTTTTTAAATATTGCTTTCAAATTACACTGTGCAGCAACAAATTTGAACTTACTTTTGCAAATCCGTTGGGTGCTTTATTACTGAATAGGAATATTTTCACAAAATATTAACAAAGCTCGCACTGGTTTGAATTACCATAAAATTGTCGCACAGTGTTATCTGCGGCAACGACCAAACTCTTTATCTGTATTTTTGCCAACACAGTTTTTTGAAACGAATTCTAAAAACTGATCTGAATTGTATATTAAATGCACAAACTTTGACATCCAAAATGTTTACCTCCATCAAGATTTTCTAACTGGTAGGCCCAGTTTTATGAAAAAAAAGTCGCAAATATCGAAAAAAAAAATTAGACTCCCTATATTATTGCCTGAAAGAAGAAATGTTTGTAAAAGTATCATTTAAATTCGGGTATTTAGGAAGGAAATTATTTAAAATTTTAAATACCTTTACTTGCAACTAAGAGATTTCTTGTCATGGTTTTTACAATTATGATTCATAATTTAAAGTTGGAAAAAGTTTAGAAAAGTCGTGAACCCCCTTCAGTACCCTATATTTCAGAATATAGACGTGATGGAGAAATTTTGGATGCCATTTTCGGCATCAGCGGACCCAAATACAAATAAAATATAATATTACATCAAATGCCTAAATAAATAGTTCACAATTTTGCTTTTTTGGCTCAAATGTGTTTAAAATTTAATTCTTTTAAAATTTTGATATATTCGACAAAATAAATCATAATATAAGTGATGTAATTATTTATACATAATAACTTCTCTTTCCAAAAAAAAAAAATCACAAAATTTGTGGGTGATTCACAAGGTGTCATAATGAGCTTTGCTAGTTCGAAGAATAAAAATTATTTTTGATAGGTCGAAGAAGAAAAAAAGATTATATTTCACCGAAAATTAAAATACAATTATAGCCCTTTAAAAATACTGTATTTTACATACTTCTTACAGCTGGAACTATATACGCACAATTGATAGACCTGCGGAGATTCATCACTCGCCAATAACAGTAATCACCATCAGCCCAACCTTAGGAGATATTTTTACGGTACATACCACACCTCAGCAGTCAGTGCAGAAATCGTCACCAGAACGACAAACTAAAACAATGAACGCTGAAAATTACCAACCGGGTAAAAATGAAGAAAATACAGTTTCACCATCAGTGCCGGATGAATGTTTCGAGGTAACCGAGGAGAGTTTGGATGATTTCGTGAATGTCTCCATAAATCCGAATGGGAAATCAATATTGAGATTGCACACAGTTAATGCGCGCTATGTTCAACATGTTGTGCATGAAGATCGAATATTGGCAGCCACTTATTCGTACATCAAAGAAGGTGTGGGCGTTAATGTAATTGCCACAGCGGTGGAGGGGGGTACGATACGTTTATGGTCTAGCTGGAATTTGAGTTTTGTTAGTGAAATAATTACAGGCATATCAAATATAAAAAGGTAACAAATGCTGATTGGCTTAAAACAAGGCAAGTCGGTAATTTTTATTAATATATTTTCTCCCTCTCTCTCGATTGCTCTTTAGCATTGTATACTCAACACATCAGCACCTAGTAGCGCTTACAAAAGATTCACACATACAGGTGTGGGAAACTGATGGACTTTATGGGAATTCACCAAAATTTCCACAAATAGCATACAAGTGATGCAGTGATGAATTATACACTATACATATTAAACTTAACAATTTCACTAATACATATTTGAAGAGCAATAAAGTTTTACAAAAAAAAAAAAATACCATTTCATTTTTTAGGTTAGATTCGAGATTTTTTAAAAGCGGTTCTACCAAGGTGTATCCATAGAAAGTGATAGCAAGATAAACAAGGCGAATCCGCTGTGTAATTTGTTTGTGTAATTTTGCGAGTGAAATGGCAAAATCTGAATTCGCTCAGTTTGCTCATGTATTTTGTTTGTGTATTTTGCGAGTGAAATGTCAAAAACTGAAATCGCCCAGTTTGCTTATGTATTTTGTTTGTGTAAACAAAACAACCTAGCGAATTCAGAGAGAAGAACAAGCATTCAGCTCATAGGATGCTATCACCTTGTATGGATTCGCCTTGGGTTCTACATATGACGAACTCAAAGCAAAGGCGACGGGGTTTACTACTGATATTATATAGATTTGTATCTTCACTTTCGGGTTTACAAATCTTCTGAAAGTTTTTACGAAATTCACAAATTTTCAAAAAATTTCAAAACGTGGTCATCAAACTTTTTTATCATAATTTTTATAAACTTTTCGGATATGCAATTTTGTATCCAGCTTGATTTCAATGTAATAAAGTTAAATTTTCAAGTGACGAAAAATTCCCGTTCAATTTTGATAATTTTTTTTTTTTTGTTGAATACCAAGGCGAATTCATAGAAGGTAATTTCATAAGAGCAGCTGATTTGATTTTTTTTATTCACTTACATGTATTTTGTTTTTTCTTTTGCGTATGAGCTTTCAAAAGCCGTAAAAGCAAAAACAAATTGTGTGTACTCTTACGCAGAAGCAAAAACAAAATACATAGGAATTTTGTAGTTGCATTTATAACACCACTTTATATGAATTCGCCTTGGTTGAATGCCATGCATTTTCTTCCATAGATAAAAATTTTGAGTATTTTTTATGTGGAGGAAAGTATCCAACACCTCTTGCAATTGAAAACAATATTTTTCTTTAAATATATAAATATTTTTATTTTATTTCCCAGATTCAAAATTCATCATTGGTTACACTAATTTTAACTAATAAAAATTTTGCTAGATAACTGCTTACAATTATTATTTTAATTTACAAAAAAATTAGTAACAAGTAGTTTTTTTTTTAATTATTACAATCTCGCCCCCACAATGGATATAATCGAAAAATATATTTATATAATATCCGCTATATTTTTATCTAAAACTCCGTATTTTTCTAAAGTGGGGTCTAATATAGTTTAGAAAATATTAAATGAGATCTTCCGTGAGTCATGCGCTTCGTGTCGTTGCAGCGGGCAACTATTATAAATATTTTGAGTAGCTATGAGACGCGGCGAGCAGCCCACTGCCAAAAAGCATGGAATTACAAAAAATTCGATTGGCCCCGGAGCTAAACTTGTGCCGAAGTAAGATTGGGCTGTTCCAACAAAATTATCTACAATTCAATGGAATTTGTAGAAGCTCACGGAGGTAAGCACGCCGTGAGACCTTCACTCGTTCGTTCCCACGACAGTCGGTTATACGATACCGGAACGATCCGGATTTATATCCGACCAAGGATTGTCACTTCAGCAGCATTCCCCAAAATTGTATGATATTGTTTTATGCTGTTACAGCAACAACAACAACCGTTACTCGTTAAACGACTTGTTCGAGAGAGCAAGAAGGGCCCGTTACACCAGACATCTTTTCTTTAAAAAGAACTTCATACCACCGCATTTATAGAAACAAGGGTATGTAACAGTTATAAGTTCTATCGCAAAAAGCATTCAATTCTTAGATTTTAATTTTTGTTTTACGTTCAATGCATAGCATTTCGTAAATGGTAAAAGAATGCCAAAACCGGAAAAAAAATCTGAAATATAGTAGTGCTATTTTGTTAATGACTGATAAAGAAAGTTTGAACATTATATTGGAGTTAGCTTAATAAAAAATTAAACTCCTGTTTTTAATCACATGCACATCTTTCCTTAAAAATATTTCAACACTACATTAATAATAATAACGCTTTGGTACTACAAATGAGGTGGAGGGACAAACAAATCTACAGTTTTACGCAGATTCCGAGAAACTCTGTCATGACAGAAATGCCTTCGCAAGTTTGCCTTTGCATACATAGGAGTGGGCGCTGTTAGAAAAAAGGTTTTCTATTGCCAAATATTCTTAAGTATTTATGTTAAAATTACTGAATATTTTTTACGAAAATTATAAAAATCGTAAATTTTGACCCAACTTGACATATCTATGTTGTATAAAATAATAAAACAATACAATATAATGTCCCATCCTAAAAGACAATAGCTTAAAGTAACAAAACTTTAGTAGCTTAGTAGTAAAATACAATTTTTTTTTATTCATTGCATTTTTTTAAGTAGTAACAGTACTTGTAGTTATTTATGTAATCCGAATAGTGTGATACTAATTATTTAATAGCATATGCTTGGTTTGAGGCCCTATGCTCCAATGGAAGACAGGAACCGATGATGTAATTTGATTTGATTGGCATATTTTGTCGTCAAAATATGTCGTACAAAATTCATCTCTTGCATCAGCATCTTGATCAACTCCTCAACATTTGCCAACTGAATCTGATGACCAAACTGCGCTTCCATTTGAAATAAGGTAACTATAGAGTGTGCATATTTTGAATTCCTAGATTTTTCTAATATCTTTGTCAGAGTGCACAATTTAAACATGTTAACGATTGAAAACTATTTTCATTTCAGGTACAGAGGAAAGAAATCTCCAGATGTAATACTCGCTGAAATTTGTTGGTGGTATAAAACACCTTTGAAAAAGAGGAAGACGAGGAAAAAGAGGAAGAAGGGGAAGACAAAGATGAAATTCCAGAATACCTGTTGGACGTAATTATCGACCTTTCTGATGATGATGACGATGACCAAGATATTAGAGAGAGCAGTGATGTTGATCCACAGCCGCCTGCTAAACGGCAACTGGCCAAATAATTAATTTAATTTATTTAGTTTTTTTTACTTAAAACTTTTCATAACTAACATTTCAAAATTATATTTTTCCCATCTTTTTATAATTTTTTTTTTCAATGTTTCTTCAAAACCAACACTGAAACAATTGGTACATAAGAAATGAGAAGTACATAAATTAATATTAAGCTGGAAAACGCAAGTTTTGTATTATGATTGTTTTCTTTTGAAATGAAATTTATTGAAGAAACTGAGAAGCATATTATAGATCAAACAGAAAGCAAAAAAGACGCACATAGTTTTGTGGAAAATATGTTCAAAAAGCATGAAAACAAAAATGTCCAACATTTTGCTTCATAAGCACTACAAAAATTTTCTAAATCAATTTTTTTTTTTTAATTTTAATTGTTGCACAGGTCTCTAGCAACAATTTGGCTTAAACAGATTGAAAAAATATCAATTAGTCGACGAGTTATAGCCAAAAAACCATATAAACAATATGCTGAAAATCTGCATTTGACTGCAAAGTTCGAAGGTCGATAAAAAAAAAATTCGAACTAACATAAACAAACGTCGCGATAAGAAGGGTCTTCCAATTTAGCTTCTATTTTCATCCCTCACTCTCAGAATCGACCTAACTTTTGCTAACCTGAATTTGTTCCACAATGTAATTTGACGTCTTTTTTTACATCTAAATGAATTAACATGTTTCAAAGCACATACTATATATTTTTATTATAAAAACAACAGAAAATCACCAAAACTTTTGTAAAAAAAAAACTATATCTTATATATAAAGTACTTTTCGATATACGTAGAACTTGACCTCAGGGTTGTCCTTAAACCTGAGAAAGGTGAGAAGTAGATGTATTTCGGCTTGTAAAAAAGCATTGCTTACGTTTTTTTTAAGACTATGGCTCGATATGCATATAAATTAAATGTAATGGTGTCTTATCGTTCTACTAAATCATTTATTTTACTTTATTTGACAGTGTCTATATCCGAAAAAAACTGTTTTACTGTCATTAATGCGTGAACTTATTTCGCAATCACAAGTTATGTAATAAATTTATATAAATGATTAAAAAAAAAACCCCTGTATTATGGAAAGCATCAATTATTTACATACATTAAAACAATTAAGAATCAATCACAAGAACGAGCATGAAACGCAGACCATAACGGCTATAACTTTTATTAAAAAATTTTATTTTTAATCGTTACCTGTTGATCTTTATTTTTTGCTAATCTACTACCGAGAACACTCAAGTTGGGGAAATATGACAAAGAAAAGGTATGGTAGACAAATTTAGTTTAATTCTTCTCGACGTATCAAGTTTTTAACTCACATCTTTAAAAATTAAGGATCGGGTTTCGGTTCAGCATATCTTCACTAATCGATCTTAAATGTAATCGATTTGAAAATTGCATACTTTATCTTCATTATCAAATAAATTTTGAGTAGAAACTCCTCGGGATTCCCATGTTGAAGCAATAAGAAAAGAGAAGAAATTCTCTGGGAGTTTCTACTCAGAATAGGGCCATATGTGATTTTGAGCTGGCTTTGCAGTGCGAGTTTAACAATTAAACTAAGTTTAAACGCACACTTAGTCTAAGAAATTCACCACAGCTCAACTTGCTCTGAAAACTTGACCCTACATTGGTAAACGTAAAACGAATCCTTTTGATTTTAAATTTAAGAGATTCGAATATCATTATACAGAAAGCCAAGTTTTCGCCTATGTACACAAATAACACAAATAAACGAGTATTCAAGTATCATTCATAAAAAAGAAATAGTGTATTATTTAAAATTGTAAATTTTTTTTAAATTTTTTTTTCAACATGCCTAGACATAAGAGTTACATATATTCTAATCAGTATAAAAATGCTTATTAACTAGTTTAAACGGTATAAAAATGGTTACAATATTTTGTTGCAAAGTTAATGCAAATAAGCAAAGTATTAATGAAATCGAACAAATCCGTTTTCACGTAAAAACTTTTCCGACATAATCACGAATAAACTCATTTTAATAACACGTATGCAGTTACACTTTGTACTATGATGTGTAAAAAACACATAGATGGCAATCTGTTATCCGCGCCAAGGTGGTTTACAACAATTTAAATGTTTTTCAGATTTATCCAATTTAGTATTGGACGTTGATGTCTTGGACTTAGCAATAGCTAAAATTTCATCCAATTTATCAAATTCACTGGGTGACTTGCTTAGTAACTACAAATACAAAATAAACAAAAATTAGTACGAACAAGTATATTATGTATGTATATTTTTTACAAACCAATTCAATATATGCCTGCAGTCGATCCATGGGCTCTGGCGAAGATTTCCGCTCGTTGACGTTATTTAGATTATTTTCCTTAAACTTCAGTATCTTTTCTCGCCCTTTATTCTTTTTAGGTGTATCATAATGCTTTTCGTCTTTTTTTAACTCATCTTCATTATTTTCCATTGATTCAAACTCATTGTGATTACTTATTTGCTGCGTGCGATTGCTAGGTGACGTCAGTATTTCCAATGCTTTCTGCCATTGATCTTCCATAACACCATGTAGTTTTTCAGCTATAACAGCTCTAAAATTTACAGGAGTGTAAATTAAAAAAATTTAATAATATTACTAATGTTCACGATTGATTCACCTTTTTTCTCTATAAGCATACAATTTGCTTTCCAGATCCTCAATCTTTTTTGAGGCGTTCGCAAGTTGTATACGATACAACTCGACTTCTTCTTTCTGTTTTTCTTGTAGTAAATTTAATTCCATTTCGTTTTTTTCATTTATGAGTTCTATTTGCTTGACCGCGCGATCAGCAATTAAACGTTCTCGTTCGCGTGCCTCCAATTTCAGTATTTCCTCATTCTTATCGAGCTGCTGCTGGAACTCCTTCATCTTTTGCTCAACCGCATTTTCCAATTGCTGCTGATAATGTGATTTTAAGGTTTTTTGTTGTAAATCAATTTTTTTCTTTAAGCTTAGCTGAAAATAAAAACAACAAGTTTTGCATAAGATCTTAAATTAAAGTTAAGTTTTTTGTACGTAGTTAACGCACTTTTGGAATGTAAAACTAATGTGTTTTGAAACAATTTGCGCCAATTGAATTATTAAAAACCTCTTATTTTCTTCATTACAATAAATTATATTTTTACCTCACTTTCCGCTAAACTCGTTACTTTCTCTTGCAGAGTTTTTTTCTGCACTTCTAATGTATCGGCGCGGGACTTCTGCTTTTGTTGAAACTCTTGTAACAATTCCTTTTGATTTCTCAATGTAGAACAATCCTTTTCCAGCTCGTCGCAGCGGGTTTTAAGCTGAAAGATTATAATAATTTTATGAAAATAGTAGTATTAAAAAGAACGAATCCACAATAATTCTGTTTTCGGGCTTTTGCTGGAAGCAAGTACATACTTTGTGAAAATTATTTCACATTTCCTTTATCTTAACTTACCTTTTCGTTGAGATAGTCCACTTTTACAAGTTTATCTTTGAACTTGTTCAATTCATTTATGTTAAATTCTTCTGATCTCTTGCATGCATGAATTTTAAGCTCAAGCTCTTCTATTTGTTGTTTGTACGTATAAATACATTCACTTGATTTCCTAATTTATATATAGTAAAAAAATAATAACAATATTGTATGCTTAGTAAATCCAAGATCGTATATGGTATTATATATGTATATCTCACTACCGATAATGCCATTACTACCTGGATGAAGTTAATAACTCATTTTCCAGCTTTGCATTTTCATCCTGAAATTGCGTAGCTAAATTGGCTGCTTTTTCTAATTCTTTTTGCAGCGATTCCATTTTAACGTTGTATTCGGCATTTTCCATTTCCAGTTTTGACACTTTTTCTCGTAAATGCTGAACTTCCGTGTCCAATCTATAAATAAACAATGCATTAAAATACATTTAAAATGAATACAAATTTTAATAAAAAAAAAACACAATTATAATCTTCTTACTCTTTACATTCGGATTGTGCATTACAAATTGCTGCATCTTTGGCACGATCCACTTCTACAGCCACCGACAATCTCTGTTGATATTCAAGTAAACGAGTCTGTAAAGAATGTACAGTTCGTTCCAAATGCTGACGTCGCAGCTGTTCCTCTATATAGACGGAATGTTGGGGAGCAGCAGGTGCAATAGCTGTACCCTGCCCGCTTTTGCCCCAAATCTCACTTAAACTAATTAAATTCATGTCCGCACCCATTGCCACCTTCCCTTCTGGATAAGTTGGCTTATAGCCGTGATCTTTTGTTGGGAACGTTTTTTCGGTTGCCATTGGTTTATAAGATATTTCACGACTTGTAGATGGGAGTACATTGTTGGCTTGTTCTCGATTATGATCGACTAAAAAATTGTCAATTTCTGTTAAAATACCTCTTGCGTTGTTACAATAAAAGCGATCAGCCTCGGCCATACATTTTGGTGTAGAGTGAACCAGTCCCTCCCGTTTGTTGCGTTCTGCTTGTGTGTAATTTGATATCGTAGATATATCAGATGCAGCTATGAAATTGCTTTCTTTTTCGCGTTCTAAGAACTTTAATCGAGCATTTATTTCTTTCAATTCAACACTTCTATTAGCTGCTGCTATCAATTCATGTGCTTGTTGTGTTGCTGGGAGATCCATATTTTTGTGAGACTCGGAAAGAGTTACTTCCATTAATTTGGGTTCCAATGCTGAATGGAGTGAATGTCCGGTAGCCCCAACAATTGTTTCATTCAGGTGATATTCCCTCCAATTAGCCGCTGCCGTTGAACCTCCTGCTGGTTGAATTGCTCGAAACTCTGCCAGCTCTTCGGGTGTAGCACTGATAAAATAATTTGGTGGTATTAACAGCAAAATATCAGTATCATCTGAATCACTCATTACACGGCGTTTCCGCGTGATTTTTAACTAAAAATTTTACAATATTTCGTCTAATTGAAATAAACAAATTCGCGGACGTCAAGAATAATATTTTCAATTTGACATGTATGCGCATTCGTTGACAGTTGAAAGATTTTCACTTTACGATTTGTCGCGTCGTTGATTTGGTAGTAGTTTTGTACTGTGCTTATAAATTTTCAAGCAATTTAAAATTTCAGCGATTTTAATTATTTTATTTTAACCACAGTGTAATTTTTACAATGATTTCAAATGCCATACACTAAATTTGTAGCGTAAGTTTCCTTAATTTCACTTCATTTCCATTTCTTCGATTTTAATCAAAAATACCGGTTATTTGATTAATTTATTACTATTAATCGGTTAATAATTAACTAAAAACATTCGGTTATTAATTTGTTTTAGTCATCGCTATGTTTATTCAAGAATTGCTCTCCTTCTGGTTGATGAAGTTTATTCAAATAAAAATTATGGATATCTGTAACTTCTCTTAGTTGAGTTGGTCTAATGAATTTGTAAACATACTACTTAAGACCACTAATTCCCCTATACTAAACACGAACAAAACTCACCACCCAGGCAGTTGTCTGTTTTACTGCGCCAAAAACCATGCGACAAAAATGGGGAACGCCTAATGATGACAACAGTTGCGTCCTATAAAAACGAGACAGTGGCGATATATTCTGTGTTATAGTTTTAGGCACTGTGAACCCGACAATTGCCATGTCGGTGAAATTTGTCAGCGTTGTAACAGCATTTTAACAGAGCGATGAATCGTGCTAAAATACGGATTTGAATTGAAATATATGTACCTATGTTGAGATTTGACAAAACTATCCGTTGATATTAAAAATGCATTCTTCTCAAGAAGTCTCGTAGAAAATTTTGATGCAAATGATTTTTTTCAATCCAAAATAGATTAATCGTTCATGGTGAGGTATGGGGTACGCCGATCTAAACAGGGTTAGATCGCCGAAACAACAGTCCTTGGCCGCCTTGAACAGCGGATGATTTTTATGAGGGCTATTGAAAGAGTATCCTACATCTAATATATATTATATTTTTATGTTATAAAGATTTATTTTCTTAGTTTGTATCCGTACATTCTATAACTAATGGCGTCAGCCGCTGTGTAGGCGCGTCGAAATCGTTCTGATCATTTCGACTGCCAGCTGAATCTTCATTTGTGTCTTGATCCATTTCTTCTTCGCCTATGCTTTCGCGCGCATTGTTTGCAGCAATTCCGTGTTGCACTAGTTTGATTCTTTTATTCATTTTTTCTAATTTCTGCTCTAATATAGCAATTTTCTCTTTTTTTGTATTCAATACAACAAGAAATTTTCTTAACATTCTCTGCTTCCACTCTTCTTTTTCGAGTAAAACTTTTTCGACGTCTTGAATTAGATTAGCCATAACTTCATTTGTTTTCTGATTTTCGTCCTCACTCCTTCCCGATTCGATCATGTTCAATGCAACATCAAGCATTTCATAACTTCTATCAGCTTCAATTAAATTGATTTCCAAGTACTGTATGCAGAACTGTTCATTTTTGTTTACTTTGAGGATTTTCTTTTCGCTATCCAACTCTAACTCAAATCCAGGCATTCCGATTTTACTGGTCAGCACAGCTTTACATTCAGCCCGGAAGTCATCCAATGGTATTTCTAATTCCGCTGCAGGCTCCTCGAAATCGTGTAGAGCAATTTCTCCTTTATAATATAATCCTGCACTCGAATCTTTTAGATATAGTTTGACTACGTCATCATGCCACTCACTATGTAGATAAATATAAATTTTTTGGTCTGCGTCCGAACCTTTAAGTAAAAGTTTGTTTAAAAATACTGAATCCATTACTTTCTTTGAGAAATAAACAAATAGTTAAATGATGCTTGTGAAATTAAAACGCAAAGATCAAAACATTTAACAGCTGATGTTTACCAATAACCAAATATAATGCTGTGGCTACACCATCCATTTTTTCTATATCCAAGTAGAGTGATGGCAGTGATCAATAATTTTCATAAGCAATAAAGGCGTGCATACAGTTTTAAGCAAGGCGAATTCATACAGGTGGCGGCGGTAGCATATATGTAAAATTCCCATGTATTTTGTTTTTGTATCTTTGGACCCGTCTGTCAAAACCTATGAATTTGCCTTGGTTTTAAGTGAAATGCGCATTAGTGCGAATTCGATCCAGCAAATGTGAAGCGTTTTCAACCATCAAAATTTTTCGCTTCGAAGTTGTTTATTTGTACTCGTAATTGCCGTTCCATACTACGAACTAATTTAATTAACAAGGCGATATCTTAGGAAGCAGTCAATTGCCCCATTTTACATTCGCTTTCAATAAATTTTAGCTTGACTTCAAATTAGCATCGTAAATGTGAATATAAAATCGAAACTGACCGACGCTGTATTTCTATTAAATTAGTTGGGGAGACTACGATTCCTGTGGCGCCGCGATTTGATGACTGATTCTGGTAGAACTCGACGAAATAAACGCTTTTTCAAGAATAAAAAATTTCGATATCTCGCTATATTTTTTAGCGCACCTTGCAGTAAAAAGCGAAAAATATAATTTAATTACGTTAATTAATTAAAAAAAGAAATAACGTAGACATTTCACACGTATTTAAAGATAATTTCCCTGTCCTTTAACCCTTTAAAAACTGCAGCGTTTTGTTCACAGCGTCGGTATCCTTCGGTGTGCGGTGGAACATACTGTGGAGCTTTGTTGTAGTTTTTCGTACAGCAGATTCACGAAAAATAACATTTAAGGTTTTTGTAATAATTGTAGTTTCATAAGTCGGGGTATGCAGCGACGAAATAGGGTGTAATTATATGTACCATTGATGGCTGATAAAACACTCCCGTCCGGTTGAAATCATTGTGATAAAGAGGAACGGAAGATTGCTCAACGACAACACACATATCTTCGTAGTAGTAGTATTTATTATGTTTAAACATTATAGTGGTTTTCTCATAAAAAGTATTGTAAATAAAATTTATAATTAATAAGTTAATATGAATATATGTATATAAATTTAGATTTTAACGGCGTAAAAACAATTTTAGATTGATGCATCTTTGACCATTGAAAATAGCAACTATATATATATATGTGTGTATATTTATTTTGGAATTACCATTGGCCAATACATAATGTGCATATATGATTGCATGAAGGTGTATGTTTGTGTATATATGTATGTATATGTATTTATGTACATCAAAGCAAAATAAAAAAAAAATTTATATATGTATATACATATATTTTTTAAATACAATATTAATTGAATAATAAAACAAAACTAAAATTTTACAAAACCTTACCAGAAAATGTTAACAATATAAGTAAATAACTGAACCATACATTTAGTCTTTCGAATTTCGTAATTTTTAACTCAATACTACAAATATGAAAATGAATGTATGTACAATAGTTAAACAGTTTAAACTTTGAGCTTTGGTCAGTGTGGGCCTTTGCCAATTGATAGAAAAGTTATATGGTGAAAAAAAAAACACTTTTTACTATGGCGAGAAAACGTTACACATCTGCACATCTAATAAATGCATATAATACGTTTTAGCAATATTATGGTTATGTTTGCTGTACATTTTTTCACCAGCCCTCACTCATAGTTGTCAAAAATTTACTTTCCAGAGTACTTTTCTATCAATTGGCTTAGTCCCTATAATTAGATCTTTAGTGTATGCATATATGCTGTTTGATAAGTAATGAATCAACAAAAACTGATTTTTTAACACACATAATGAAAATATAAAATACATAATAAAATTCATTAATTGGACTATGCATGTTTAGTTCATGATGAATTTGCGGGGCCAAAACTTATACATATGTACATATGTATGTGCAAGAAAATATGTCATATTTCATGGTTTTGCTTAGCTGCAATACAATACTTATACAGTAAATAACATATTTTTAAAACATACTTGGGGGACAACATAATTCTCCATTGTTACGCTCTTTTAAATTATAATAAATACAATTTCGTACATATTTGCGAATGCTAGCTGTAGACATTTAAAAAATGGTTATGTTATATGTGCGATTCCTGTAGGTAAAAGCTCATAGAATAAGCAGATCATCATCGCCAGGTTTTTTAACTGATTTCTTTTGGTTATCTACTCCGGCGGAATTGGCGGCACCATTACTTGGGTTGGTAGCCGTTATATTCGGAAGATTTTCTGCGGCTGCTGCTCTCTCTTCCAAGAACTTATCAAACTCGGTGCTAGTTAAAGTTTCCTCAAAGCCTTCAGCGCCTTCCTTCTGCAAATATTAATGGTTCATATATAAAGTTGTGTATCAAATCAGATTATATAAAGATAAAGTTTGATATAGAATTTTCGAAGAATTGGATCGAATACATATATACGATACTAAACTTAAACAAGTTATTCATCCTGATTACTTACAGAATTGCCTAACCATGCCTCCATTTCATCAACTTCGTTTTCTCTTGCCGGCTTTGATTATCAAACATTTAAAATACATAACCGAAAAAATAACAAAAATAAACGATATAAATGGAATATAACAACGCAATTCAAATAAAATTGTGCAAATATTTAAATTAAAAACTTTTAATATGTACATATGTATGGAGATATAATTAGATTTCACTATACAAATTAAATACATAAGTTGAATCAACAAATTTTACTCACTTTACTTACGGCGCCAGTTTCCTTTGTACGCTTGAAAGGTAAATTAATACTGCCAGCAGCGGCATCAACTGTGGGAATGTCTTTTAACAGATCGGTTTTGCTACAAAGATATAATTTTTAATTAATGAGACACATATACATATATCTATTAAATATTAATAACACAAAAAAAATCAAATATTTTTTTGGCCTAATTTTTAAAATCGACAATATTAACTTTTGAGCACAAAGCCAGTATAGAAAGGAATTAATATCAGACTGTATTACTCTTGAGGCGTTGGTTAAATTTTGTGGCTTTTTGCAACTTCGGAAATCATATAAATAGTATATAATTGTAATCTCTTTCAATTTCTCTAGCACAACAAATGTAAGCTGGAACTCCAGAGCATGCTATGCACGGCATTGACGTGTTTTTGTTATAATGTTATTAAAACGTCGAATAAACGCATAAATTTAAGTCTAAGTCTTTATAACTGCTGCATTTTATTACTGGCTTAACTCGCTGGCCTGCGCTTGCGTCAACGCAACTTTCAAAAATGGACAGTTACGAATTGGCTCAGCTGAAATGCTAAGTTTTTCTTACCATAGTAAAAAGTTTATTCACCATACAACTTTTCTATCAATTGTACTGTGGGCTTATGACCAACGATACCAAAGTTCTATGGTGAGATATCTTTTTGCTATGGAGAGTAAATTTTCGTTTTCTGCTATGGCAATCGGTAACTTTTAACCGCAGAAAATTTTTGACAGCTTAGTTCATAAAGAAAAATGCAGCAAATATGCCAAAATACTTCCGATACCAATTTCAATTCTATTAGAATTAAAAGCAATGCATTAACTAGACTTTTTAGCTATAATTTTACAAGAATCAGTTCGGTGTTTAAAACCGTAAATAATGAATTCAAGTTGTAATTAATTTAATTTTTTAATTTCTACTAATTAAGAAAAAAAAAATGATGTAATTGTAGTTATAAGTTTTTTTTTGCTGGTAGCGCCATATTATTGCACTTTTGTTTGCATAATATAACTAATTTCGGTCTCCTCTGTATTTAACTTTTTGTCAAAAATTTCCAAGTGCTTGTAAAATTTTTCACTCGCTCTATGAGGCCGGCAAACTATATTCACCTCATAACTGTCAAAAGTTTCCATTTCAATGTATTTGCTACCTGTGTGCTAAAAAAAAATTTCGAATGTGTGTATTTACAATTTAATTTAAATAACAATCAAAATGAAATTATATTTTCATTTCATTTCATTTTCATTTATTAAAAAAATATATTAGTACAATAAGATCAATAGAAGATCTTTTATAGTACAATAATTAAGTATGAAACAATGAAGGATCAACTTTGGCTTAAAATTAATAAGTAAATTATGTCAGATATTGACGTCAATACAAAAACTTAAGGTTGCATTTTAATTAAAGAATTACAAAACATAATAAATAAAAATATTAATTATATTAAATAAAACACAAAGAAAAAAAAAAAAAAAACAAAAACGTACAAGTATGTGGACTAAGTATTACTTATATACATATAAATTTAGATAGCAAATCTCAATGTTCATAATTAGACATCAACGATAATATGAATATAAAACGTTCTTAAAGTTGCTTTTGTTCATACTACTGCGAATAGAAACTGGAATGGAATTCCAAATTCGAATAGCGTTGACGAAAAATAGCCTTGCAGAGGGAAGGAAGTTATAGCTTGGAACAATCAAGTCTTTTACGCGAGCAGATTTTGGAAATATTAGTTTTTCATATAGGTAGCAAGGAACTTTATCCACGATTAAACGAAAAAGAAACACGCAATTTCTGGCCTTCATGTACTCAGAAATTTCGCAAAAAAGCAGCTGCGACCTCCACCCGGAGATATGGTCATATTTGGCTAAGCCAAACACATACCGTGTAACGTGATTAAACACTACATCAATTTTATGAGCAGATTGAGAGTCCAACTTGCTATAAATTAGCTCAGGATAGCAAATAATCGGTAATATAAGCTGGATGGCAAGTTTTCTTCTTATGCCGACTGGAGTGAATATAGCAGACAATCTTAAATTCCTTAAGATATATAACACCTTGCTAATAATAGAGTTGACGTGGTCAACACATGTTAAGCCAGAATTTAAAATATAGCCAAGATTAGTCACTTTTGACACAAATTTAATGGGTTCAACACCTATATAGAGTGGTGGAATAACTGTGAAACTTACTCGTTTTTGATGTGGTGAAGAGGCAAAAAAAGAAACAAAATGTTTTCTTTATTCTTTGTTCTCATCTCTTCTCACCAAAAATAGAATACACGCCAAAAAGCAAATTGATTTAATTATATTCTAATATCAACCACCTGGAAGAGCAAAGTTGCGGTTTCATTTCGTAAGGCAGGAAAGATTGTTACATATTTCACCATATCAAATACCAATTGGATCAAATCAAATTCTGGGTGTGTGTGTGTCAATTGATAGAAAAGTGTACTTGAAAGTGGTGAATAAAAATTGCTGAACAGACAGGGTCATTGAACATTTTACAGCAATAATAATCAAGAGGAATGAAAAACTTGCTTGATGGGTTTGACGTCATTTTTGTTATTATATCATTGTTAAAACGTCTAAGCAATGCATGGATTTTAGTTCCAGATGCATTGAAGAAGCCAAGGAAAATATTTCAAAAATTTGCTTCACCATAGAACTTTTCTATCAATCACAGATCCTCAAATGCATGACACATTTTTTCTGGCATGCAATAAACGGTGAGAATTATGCAAATATTTTGTTAAAAAGTTCACCTAATGCGATCCAATTTCTCAGTGGGAAGTAACTAAAAATTCTTCCGCGATTGAAAATTTAGACTTGAATAGTATTAAATCTTATAACAATAATTTATTTACATACAATCAGCGATAATATCTGGTATGAAACTGTAAATAATGGTACGTACTTATTCGTGTCGGTTCTCGATTGTGCCAACATATCGAATTCATCAACATCTTTATTTTGAGGTTTAGCTGTGCTCGTATCTGAAAAATTTAAATTAATTTAATGTTTCACTAAAGAATGTAAATTTTGAGTTCTTTACTCATAAAGCTAAATGAATTTGCTAGTTTATCGGTCTTGGCTTCTAGATCTATTAGCCGTGGATCATTTGATATTGCACCAACTTCTGAGGCACTAGATGTGGGTGGTGCACCAATAGCAGCGCCTAGTATAGCCGAAGGCGATGTAGCGCTACTGCTAGATCGATTCTTTTCGTATCGTTGATGGCGCAAGAATAAATTGTTTAGTTCATCATTAAGACGCAGTAACTCTGCTGTGAGTTCGTCGTCATTGATTCGTCCAATTAAATCGACAATTCGGCCTTGCATTTCTCTGTAATTAATTGAAGCGTAAAAAATTTGTTTGATGATAAAAAAAAAACGCAAGGCGCCACCACATACTTGCATGTGGCCGTTAATTCAGTTAGCAAAGCATAGTCCTCCGAATCTTCCTGACCTGGTTTCAACTCATTAAGCATCTCGCCCAATACAGACATATTATGTCCAACAATTTCCAATTCTGATTGTAATTTAGTGGTTTGTTCTGCACTCAAAACGGTGGGACCATTGCTCTAAAATTAGTAAATTAGTAAACATTATAATATATTTAAATTACATATTTGATTTATTATTTTACATGTGCTGCGATGGGCATTGCGTGTTGTGGAGAAATTGTTTGTTGAACAATCTGCGGCGGAGGTTCGGGTACACTCTATAAAAAATGCTAACTTAATTTGAATTGAGTACTAAGGCTACTAAACTACTTACGCGCTGTGGTGTATAAATTGGTGCCAAGTTCTCAATGTCAGTTTGTGGGAATTCAATTCCCTTATTCTTCAGCTCCATGTACATTTGTGTAACACCATTCAAATCAGGTTGATTTTTAAAAGCATCCGCCCATATTTGAATTAAGCTCAATACTTTTTCTTGCATCACTGCTGGTGGATCATTTTTGGGACCAATCAATTTGACCAGCTCCTGTATGAAATCCTTCTGAGCAACCAATACATGAAACGCCTTGCCACAATTCTTAACACAAGTCTCCAATACAGTTAAAGCATACATGATAACTTGATTATCTTTCCCAGCATTTTGTGAGAGTCTTTTACGTATGGCTTTCATGGCGTCGCGTGCTGTATCAGAAGATTCATTAATCATATCGCATATTTCCATATTCAAGGCCCAATTCTCGGATGCCAAGGAGCTGTCAGTAGCTTGCTCTAGACGAATAAAAAAAAAAAAAACAAAAAAGGAACAGAAACGATAAATATCATATTAGCATACCTTTCTGAAATTTATTTTTGTTCAGAATACGAAAACTACACACCACTTAACTATTTAGTAGAAAAGTGATGAAAATATAGTATGTAAATATGTAGTACAAATTATTTCTCAGTGTTAGATTATACTATTGTCAAAAAGTTAGCAAGAAAGTGAGAATTATTGTTGTTGTATTGATTGAGAATACACCATAAGCCACATTCATTATCTTTTCAAATAAAAGTATTTACCGAACAGAATCACATATACATATATTCAATATGCAATTCATAAGTTGAAAAAAAAAAATAATAATAAACTCGATTACAAAAAAAAAAAAAACAATATAAATAAATAACACTAACAGGCAGTGTGACAAAAGGCATTTAAATGAAAAACCAAAGGCACAATAAACAGTTAATAGCGGTAGTAAAAAAATACTAGACTTGCATATACATACATACATATTTTGTTGTTGACAGAGGACGCTGAAATGTCATCAAAAATCATCTCAGATTAAAATCTATTGCAACTAATTGTCAAATGTGTACAAAGTTTGACAATTCAGCGACTTCTTGATATGAAAAAAAAGTTATGTAGCTACTCCGCTGATATTAACAGTTAGATGTGCTTTTGAAAAATCATTTTAATGTTTTAATATTATATGCAAACTAATTGATATCCGCGACTTTGTTTGAGCGGTGTAATACTATTCCATATACTCACAAAAGATATTTTAAACCTAAAAATGCAGCTTCTGTGAATTTAAAAACAATGTCATACAACCACAATAAAGACAAAAATGACTGTAAAGTTAGTTGCAATTTTTTTTACATAATTTTCAATGATATATCTGCCGAAAATGGCTGTAACTAACTTATGGCTGAAATTTATCCCGACTATGACTAAGGAATATTGTTTTTAACTGCACAAAGTCGAACGATATATATGGAGTTGCTGGAAATTTCGACTACAGAACCACCAAATAGATTTTTATATATGGATGTATGTATGTACTTATATTATTCCTTTCGCAAACATAGTATTTACATATACATATACATATGTACTTACATATGTACGCATGTTGTCAATGTCAACTAAGTCGGACAATAAAAGCATTTATAATGGCATCTGTAGCATACTTTTCTAATATACATAATCGATATCGGTGAGAAATGCGGATTTTCTCAAGACCTCGATTCTAGTGGCCACCTACCGAATCCATTTATTTATTTCCTACACAAAAAATTAAACGAAAAAATAACTATTTTCTAATCAAACAATAAAACACAAAAAACAACTATTTTTTTCTAAGAAAAAAAATTTACTAAAAAAATAACTACAGTGCCGGAAAAACTTTTTTTGTAATACTCACAAAAAGGTTTAATGCTAAAATTTGTTCGTTATTTTTATATCGAAATATACATACATATGTAGCTCATTCTATAACAAAAGTAATATAAGAAAAAATTAAAAACTTTGCATAAAATTCACAAAAATTTAGCTGATTTGATAAAAAGTTTCTTCAATACTTCAAACTCAAAAAAAAAAATCAGATTAATCAGAACCGTGCCGATATCTATTGACACTAAAAATATGGATAGTACGCACATCCGGTTAATATTCGCTGGTGCAATTATCCGGATATCCGGATTTACAAGGATCCGGTAAATAATTTTTCGGTATATACTATCCCATGAATATCAATAAGCGCAGATAGCGTCAAAGAACGAATGGATTAAGACAACTTACGGATTTTCATTCCGTATTATTGGATTTACCTACACTCACAAAGATACTAATCTTCGCAAGAAGTTATACCTCGAGTTTATTTTCTGGACTATCCGAATATTTAAAAAATCTGGATGAAATGCCAGCCCTAGTTCCAATACTGGACTATCCGAATATTTAAAAAAATCTGGATGAAATGCCAGCCCTAGTTCCAATACCGGTTCGATGTTGTGCCATCTTCAGTATCATATTTCCTTCTATATTTTGATATCTTCAAGCAATACGATCGGGGTTGAGGCATCGAAAAAATTTCGGTTTTGTCATAAATCTAAGGATATCACGGGTTAAGCGTAGACGAACATTCGGTACAATTCTAAATTATGAACCGTACCCATCTGTGAAATTCGAAAAACATCCAGTAACCAGTACAGAATTGGGCAAGAAACTCAATCAAGCAAGTGAAATTTATCAGAGACTGACTTCTAGATTTTTAATACCCTGGCCTTATGTATGGACGGATTTACTAGACTAGCGATAACAATTGTCTTCACAACCAAAAGCAGATACAAGTACAAAACCAAATTTTTTAGACAATTAAAAAATAAAAAGTGCTATTTATTCTTTCTTGTACCTACTTATCTATAATAATTACTTTGTGCTTTATCTCTGCAGCTTTGAAATGAGCGATATGATTAGCAAATGACCGAAAAGGGATATTGAAATGGTAATTTTTATTATTTACATATGTACGTATGTACATACACATGTGCATTACTGTATACAGATGTATGTATATACATATATATATGTATATATATATATTGCATAAATAATGGTCGCGGTTAAGTGAATTCAGATGAGCTTGTTAATCGTAGTAGGTACTTCGTCGTAGTAATTTAAGTATAGCAATTGTTTTTAAGCTAAGCCGTTCTCTCTATATAGTATAGTACACATATGTACATATGTATGTCTGTATATAGTAGATTTGTATGTGCTTAAGTATGTAATAGATTGGCATAATATAATAAACAAGCACTGTATGTAGATAACGTCGGTTAAAGGGTTCCCTTTACGCAAAACAAGTGCAATGGCGTGAGTCAACAATATTGGAATCTATTTCCATTATAGGTTACATGAATATGTACATATGTATATATATGTGTTTGTGCATGTACACAAATATTGCAAATAGGCATTTGCACAAATAAAATGCAATAGCTTAACTGACAATTTATTGCTAAATGTACCACAAATTTTGATGCACTATTTTACTGCCATACCGCGGTACATACACACGCACATATGTACATATGTATGTATGTATGTATATATCGACATTTGCATACGTATTGCAAACTCAGATCTTGTACCTGTTACAGATCTTAGCGAAATATTTCATTATACCTATACTATTTGTTTATGGGCAAGCAATATTAATTCGCAGTTATGCATTTTGCAGATTGATTGCTGTTGTTTTTCGTATCAGAAATTATAATTAAATTACCTATTCGTTGTCCAATTGGGGTTGAAAATGGATTATTAAAAAATGATGCCATTTCTATAGTTTATTTAGTACAATGCTATGCAATGTGTACGGGTAGTATTTGTTGTTCACTTTCTTTCCAGTAAAAAAATAAAACGACACAGAAACACAAATCTTTTAATTTTTCAATACTTCAACACTTTTTCTATTAAATTTTTTATTCCGAAATGACGTTCGTCAAATGACAAATACGGTCTTTGTTATTGTTTGCGACAGTCGGCAGGGCAGCCAACTCTTTTAGAAATATAAGTGCTGCCTTTTACTATTGTAATATGCCGGTAATTGGGTTTACCCGGGTAATGATACTGAAGGATAACTAAAATCATGTTTGCCTTTGAAAAATAGCATCCTGCGAAGTGCCGCAATATTATTTCAGAAAGTATCAATATTTATTCTAAAATGTGAATTCAAATAATCTACTTAAGCTTGAAAAACACATTGATAGCAGAACAGGAGGGAATATTGTTCTTGGTTAAAACCTGCACTCAGAACAACTTACTGCATGTTTTTTACGCAAAAATATAAAATTTTATTTGATTTAGGCCACTTTTGAAGACAAATTTAATTTATCTCATAATACCGGCTATCAAAAAAACCGATTGTGTTAATTTTAAATTTAAGTTTGCCAGCGACATCATTAGTGAATTTCCAACTTTTATTGGCAGCACTATCAATATTCGACCTGTCAAGTGTCGAGTGAGGAGAGGCCAAACGAGAATTTTTCTTATTTAAGAAATTTTGGATTTATTCCTTTGCCCTTTGCAATTAACGACTATTTTATAAAGATGGCATGTAACGCAAACAAAGTGCCATTTCTTCGCACAATTGCCGTGAGTGTTATAGAAAAATTGTATATTTGCTAACCCAAAAATCTATAATCGCGGTTACGTAAAACAGCGATTTCTCATATCTGTCATTCAGGAAAAATAGTTGAATAATTAATTTTTTTCTCTAATTACAGAAGCGGGGATTGGCCACTAACCAGTGCCCTCGTCCAGTGGGACAAGCGGCTGATGTGAAAACCACTGTGTTGAATAACAAATTAGTGGTTGCCACTGCCGAATCCTCCCTGCCAATTACGCGTGTGTCCATAATACTCCGGTAAGTGAACTTTGGAGATAAGACTAATTGATTTTATCTAACTGTATACACTCTTAGTGCTGGTTCCCGTAATGAAAGCTACGAAAACCAGGGCTCTGCACATTTGTTACGTCTTGCTGACGGTTTGTCTACTAAAAATTCGACAGCTTTTGGGATCACTCGCAACATCCAACAAGTTGGTGGCAGTTTAAGTGCAACATCCGATCGGGAACTTGTCACATACACCATTGAAACCACTTCGAATCAAGTCGAAACAGGATTGCGTTATTTGCAGGATCTTGTGCAGCCAGCATTTAAACCATGGGAACTTACCGATAGTGTTCCACGTGTAAAGAGTCAAATTGCAGCTGTAACACCACAAGTAAATAATTTACCAGATTTTTTAAAAAGAAATGAATTATAATATATTCGTTTTTTTTTTAATAGGAACGTGCTGTAGAGTTGTTGCACAAAGCAGCTTTCCGTTCGGGTCTAGGTAATTCGATCTACATACCAAAACACCAAATTGGAAAAATATCAAGCGAGTCACTGTTGCATTATGTTGCTAACACTTTTATACCCAGCCGTTGTGCAGTTGTTGGTGTTGGTATCGACCATAACACTCTGTCCGGTTTTGCTCAGAATCTCGAATTGGCCTCAGGTTCTGGTAAATCGGACTCTGCCAACTATTATGGTGGAGACGCGCGCAAAGATACAGCAGGTGTTATTTCTCATGTTGCTGTTGCTGGTCAAGGTGGTTCGCTGTTGAATCTAAAAGAGGCTTTTGCATTTGCTGTTCTAAAGCAAGCTGTAGGTGCTGGCGCTGCCACTAAGCGGGGAAATGTAAATGGTTCATTCGGTAAAGCTTTGCAGGGTGCCGTACCCGATGCATCCGTTTCGTATGCACCACTCAATGAATTGTATGCTGACGCTGGCCTGTTCGGATTTGTTGTTTCTACCGATGTGCAACAGATTGGCAAGGTAAATTTAGTTTGATAAAAGGCTATAGAATAAAGCTACTTATATTGGTATACCATCAGGCAGTAGATGCTTTGACACGTGCCCTGAAGTCGGGCTCAGTATCTTCTAATGATGTCAATCGTGGTAAGGCTCTGTTGAAAGCTGCTTTGTTGGAAAACTATGCCACCGACAGCTCTTTAATCAATATAATCGGTGTCCAGGCAGTTCAAACTAAGCAGGTACAAAGTATTGATGCTTTGCTGGCGGCTGTCGATGAAGTTACCCAGCAAGAAGTGCAACAGGTAAAATACGGTATATTCATTTTTGATAGAAATACTAAAAAAAATTTCCATATACAGGCTGCCAAGAAAGCTGGCTCCTCGAAGCTGTCGGTTGGCGCTGTGGGCAATCTGGCCAACGTACCATATGCGTCAGACCTATCTTAAATATAATAAGCTGCTTGAAATGATATAATGAAAAATATATAAATTCTCAATTGAAAAATCAAGAATATATGTACGTTTTGAACTTAGTAATCGAGTTACTGGAATGTTGAATAATCTGTGAATAGTACATCAGCTTTATTAAAATGAAACAGGTTAAAATGTATTTAAATCAAAAATATATTGCTTTATTTATTTTAGGTTAATATTTTTTCTGTCACCTTTGGTCATTATACATTGTACAATTAAAAGTTGATGTCAAAGCCAGTAAAGAATGTTTCCCACACGTATGTAAATAGAATATCAAGTTACATATTTTTTCTTTCTTGTTGTCACAGTTCCGCCTACAATATTACATTCTATTTTGGAAAAGATGCCTCAACTGCTTTTTTTTTTAATATATCACTTCGCTATTTTTCGTTTAGTTTATTTACAAATATGTATATAGCTTTCCGTTGGAATATAAATGTTTGGTTTTTAGGTAATACAGTAAATATGAGCACTCTAAGCAGTTTTCAAACCATTTTCATTCACATATACTCATAATCGCGTTTCACACAAGTGCAACCACAATAATTGCAATGAAAAGAATAATTATTATTGACCAGTAACCTGGAAAAGAAAGCCATGCCAATTTATTTAATATAAAAATAATAATTCTACCATAAACGCACCCCATGTGCTATCCTTTCGATTTACTTCGCTGATATTGCCCGTCTCAACATGCACACGCGTATCAACCCGGTCCATAGTATCGGCCAAATTATCTAGTATATCTGAATTTTTTTTTTTTAATTTTAACAACATACGTATTTTATATTTTAAATGCTTAACTTACCATTTTGGCTTTCAACTTCTTGACCCAATTGTGAAGCAAGATTTCTCTGTCTTGATATTGTCTGTGATAAAATCTCTAAACCACGATTTTGACGTTCTAATATATCGATTTGACGCTGCTTTAAAGTGTTAACATCGTTTGAATTTTCTATTGGGAATGTATTTTCAGTTGAACCGCCTGGTCTGTCGTTATTTGGCGCTTGAGCAAGGAGTTCTGCACGCTCCCATCGCGCATCTTGAGTTATCTTACGACCAACTTGCGTCAACAGCGTTTGAAGAGCAGCCACTTGCTGCTTTTTGCGAACGAGCTCCTCAGAATCTCTGCATAAGAACGTAAAGTTAGTTAAAAATTATATCTGTGATGGCGGGTAATGGTCGTTTGCAAACTTTAAATTTATTTTTTAACTTTTAAAATTTAAATCGGAACTTAAATTTTTCTGCAAACTCAATAAAAGAAACCATACATTGCCCGATCATTTTCCAATAGTCCCAGCTTCTGTTTCAATTCCTGTACTTCGCCATCAAATTGCTTTAGTTCGGCCAATACAGAAGTTGTTAGTCGGTTGTATTCCACTGAATTCTTTTGGCGTTTCTCGCGTTGAGTTAGTTTCTGAAGTATTGCTTCATTAAGTGCAGAGCAAGCCTCGCATTCCCTTGACCTGCGGCCAATTGATAAAGCTTTAAAATGATTTATTTGAAATTTGCAATATACTATGTATTTACCAAGAGTCAACATCCAGCAGCGACATGTTAATTCATTTATATAAATCCGAGTATTGTAATCAATTCAATATTGTATTTCAAAGGTATTTCTTTTAAACGATGGCCTTATTGCTGATAATAAATCGGATACTTTAGCAGATTATAAAAATAAAAATACTACTTTCTGAATGTTTATCATTTTCTTTGTTAAACATCTGACATCCATCTGTCAAATATATATAAATAAAATCGATAATCTTGGCACTCATTTACCTTTTGTTATCGAAGTTTTTTAATTTTAATAAAACATGCTGACGGCCAGATATCTATTTAATTCTTCTTAAATTGTGTCCATAACTAAAAGAAAAACCATCAGCGTAAAATCTACTTTCTAAATCTTTTCTTAGTGCATCATCTGTAAGCTGGCCTTTGACGACAATCAAATGTTTTACACAACTTTTTTTTACCATGTTGGTCAGATTTTAGTAATTAATTATATTATTCTTTATTTTTATCGCTTAAATTAAATTCAATTTTTAATTGAAAAAATTCAGTAGTAATATTTTCAAAATAATGCTTTCCTTTACCGTAATCTTATTCTAAGAAATTACAAGTTAAAAGTAAGCGAACAGATTTGTTTTTAAATGCTTCATCTCGTGGGATTTAATGGCACTACTAACGAAATTCTTGGGACATTTTTCATTCAACTTTTTAGTATCGTGCGGCTCGGTTTTTTGGTCGAGGAAATTCTAGGAAAGTGGTTTCTTTCATAATTACAAAAAAATTCAATTAGCAAATTTTTTTTAAATTGAAAATGGAGATCTAATGCCGTTTCCGGAAATAAATTTATGTAATACAAGTGTATAAGCAAACCAATCGAACAAGTGCTCACATTTGGAATTATTGAAGCCGACGTATGTACATATGTAGATGCAATTGGAGCATATTAGAAACGAGAAAGAAACAAAAAGGTGCGAAGTTGTTAATTAATATTATTCACGGTACATATGTATATGCACTTGAGTAGATAATTTGGAAGTTTGTGATTTTATAAATATGTATTTGTATTTTACCTCGTGCTTGTGG
Source organism: Anomoia purmunda (assembly GCA_951828415.1). NCBI lineage: Eukaryota > Metazoa > Arthropoda > Insecta > Diptera > Tephritidae > Anomoia > Anomoia purmunda. The sequence continues at coordinate 22,754,998 of OX639996.1, read as the reverse complement.
CGGAATTTTATTTGGGGCAACAATAAAAAAAAATTTTGATTTTGTAACTACTGCGCCATGTTTGCCAAAGCTTAGATAAGAAAGGGAAGATCTCTCGAACAGCTGTGTGAGTTTGTTTACCTAAAATCCAATTGGAAATTATTATGCATCGAATGCTAACTACTCTGGCTTATTGGATAAAATCGATAAAGTGATAACATAATTGTGTACAAGCGCCCACTAAATTATATATTCAAATATACATACTTCTAAATTATGTTGCTATATATTTAAGGTTATGTGAAAGCTATAGTAAAAGTATTGTATTTACTGCAAATGTAACTGGCTACTGCAGTGGCACCCTTCTTGAAAGGCGATGTTGGGGTGACTGATGCTATTGAAGTTCTCACATAAGTTCGTGACTGGCTAAGGGTTTGCAATTCCTTATGCTAGAATCCTCTAGAACTTTATCTTAAAAGCTAAGCTTTTACTTACCGTTAGTTCCTTAACCAGTACCGTGAAGCAGAGAGTACCTGAACCCGGCTAAGAATCTACATAGCTCCTGGAAATGGCACATTACACCAACATCTCTAAACGTCATAGAAACGCTAAGTGGCTATATCGTGAGGCAATTTTATATTTTCATTATATCGGTATATTTTAGAGACGACGTTCAATAAGAGAATGATTACATAAGAGGTACTAAAGGGTTGCGTGACATCCCTGGTATTGTTTAATCACTACATCTCGAAGCTCGCTCAGATGTCCATAGTGATTTTGACTTCCAGCGACATATTTGATGACTTGGGCATTACGGTGAACGGTTATCTGTCCGAACTTGCTCACTTTTTTAATGAATGGCACCTTACTTTTTCCCCCTCTAAGTTTTCAGCGTCCTTATAATACACCTGGCAGACGATCTTATTTCGCAGTTGGGGGGTTTCTCGGAACCCTCACTGTCGGTTCGCAGAATCATCCAGTTTAAGCGGAGAGCTAAGGGAAGGATCAGTAATGCCAATAGAAACCCCAGAAAAACGAACTTGGAGAAGTATAGCAACATGTTCTGCCAATGAAAATATTAAATTTCCAGTATTAAAAATATAAGTTATTTATTGCTATTTTTACTGAATATAACACATGCAAAGGACGACAGACTGTGTAAAATTAGAAATACGAACAGAGTACGTAGATTTAATGAAGTTGTCATTGATGCCTTCAACTGTAGCTGTCCTGAAATCATACCGAGGGAAAAATCCAAGAAACGCAATACGGTTCGGTTGCTCCTTAACAGAGCCAAGCGCAATTGATGTTGGGCTGAGTATGTGGCAAAACTAACAACTTACGGTTATGAATTTAGGAAAACAAAAAGGGACAGGCTTTAGAAGCTTGTGTGAGGACATCACTTCCACCCCTTCACAGAGCCCTAGCTAAAGAAAAAATACACACAAGAGGAAAGAGCGCTAGCTCTGTTGACGCCAAACTGCCATGATAAATCTGCATCTGAACTGAGGTCCTGTTTAGGGAGAATGAGATCATCACAATCAGACTGGCGGTTAGCTAAAAACTTTTTACGTAGCACTGAGTGGTATGGGATATAAAATCGCTCGAACGATATAATGGTATCGCGCGCGCCTTTGTTATTGAAACAGGGTGACGAACTTATTAATCCTTTCCTGTTGAGGGTAATTAGGGACTCTCTGGGACTGTCCTACATTCCAACTGTGTTAAGTAGGACCAGGGTAATATTTATACCTAAAGTAGGAAAAGGGGACTACATATGTACCTACTAGCTTAACTCTTTTGTACTCAAAACATTGGAGAAGATCATGCACAATGAGATCAGGTCAAACATTCTACGGCGCAAACCGTTCGACTGTAGTGGTTGTAATATGTGCCTTTTTGGACATAGAAAAAGCGTTAGAAAACGTCTCACATACAGACGTTGAAGAAAAGGAAAGTACAAGCGGCGCTGCTCAAGACAAGAAATGCGGAAACAAATGTTGCAGACAGGGGTTTACAGCTGAAAACGATAGAGAGAATGGCATGAACAAATCTGAAAAGAAAATTTGAAAAAATAAACATGTAAAAGTATAAAAAAAATCACACTCAACTTGAAATTCTGCCTGCATAAGAAGTACACCAACATGATCCTTGTTCCGTGGTCCTCAGTTTGCATTTCTTTTTCCCAAAAACGTGATTTCCATATTTAACACAAAGTTTAAAACTTTGTAAAAAATTTAGGAAGGTTTGAACAATTTTCATTAAATTTGTAAATCGAAATTTTTCCGTTATGCAGATTTTTAAGCCATTCATTGAATGCAAGTTAAAAGTAGATCGAATTTCCAAAAAAAAAAAATAATATTTGTTAGATTACTGGTGCACATTTTATTTCATATCAAAAATTTCGAAATTGCGTTATATCGAAAAAGTACGATAGATACTAAAAAAAATTACAGTCATGTTTAAAAAAATAGGACCTTTTGCCCAGTTTTGACTGTTCTTCTATTATTTGTTGTATGTTTTTTTGTATATTTTTAATATATTTCATTTATAACAAACACCGATTACAAACTTTGTAGAAAAATACGAAAATCGAACAAAATTTCAACAAGTTTTCAATAATTTTTACTCTATAGCTAATTTAATTGTATGTAGTATAACTGAACAGTGTCCAACCCAATTTCATAAAAAATAATTTATTTCTCAGTGTATACTAGATATAGTAGACATTTTTTCAAATTTACTGTTATATCGCTGAAGATATTCTACCAAAGTGGTGGTGCGTTTTTATTGACTGCAAGTGTATATTTAATGAAGTGCAATTTCCAATTAGCTGAAAATGTTCGTACATTTTTGAGAATTTTTGTTTACTGGCGATTTCAAACATTTTCTCCGATACAACAAAAAATTGTCGAACGTACTTTGCTAGGCGAATTCATATAAGTTGAAGTTATTAAATCAGCTGATGTCTTCTTCTTTCACTATATTTGCATTTTTCCTTTACCCATGACATTCTAAAAACGAAAACTAATGGCGTCTGTTGTTCTATTCGCTTTGCAACTTTATATGGTAGAAAAAAAAGTCAGTAAAAACTTATAGTTACTTGGAACTTACACGGCAAAAGAACACTAGGTAAATCCATGTAAAGCAACAACACTTATTCGGAAAAATATGCGAGTTCAGCCAACTCGGTAAAAGATATACGATCTGAGATGTAATGCTCGGAAGTGAAAAAACTGCGCAACTTACATGTTTTCGTCTAGGAGATATAACGCGAAACTCGTATCTGAACAATCAGCTTTATGCAAACTCAGATGGTTTCGAAAAATGCTTAATACATTATAGAAGTCCATCTGCCTACAAAATTTCAGTCAGATATCTATAAAACTGATGGTGCGAGTTTACGTTCAAACGAACAGACTGACAGACGGACATGGCTAAATCGAGTCAGCTCGTCATCCATGAAAAATATACTAAAAAAGCTACTCCAATTTAACATCAATCTATACAAATAGTGAATAAATGTTCAAGGGTTAAAATTTATTTAATTTTATCAGCAAAAATGCTAGTAGCCAATTTGCTAGCAATCGCTAGCTGATTCCGAAAATCGAGATAATTTTTTTTGAATGTACATCCGAAATATTTGCAATTTACCGTTATTCAGTTAAACAAAAAACGTATTATACTTAATCACGTAAATCTTACGAAACAGGTAACACAACTAACATATCAAATGAAAGGCTAAAACAACCAATATATCAAACACCGGAAAAATTAAAAAAAAAACACGTTTTTTGCCTTCTGCGAAAAAATTAAGCTACTAACGAAGAACATCTATGCATAAATAAAAAAAAATAATCATCAATAACACTGTGTTATGAATACCGAAGGTGGCGCCTTTAGAGTTACCGCTAGTTTGGTTTTGCCGATATTTACAATTCTCATTCTCAACTTCAACTAGACAAACCTTTTTTCACAAATGGGGGCAAAAAGCCACTTATATTTTGCAGATGTATTTAGTAAACCTCTCCCTATAAATCATCTTTTTACACTTTACTAAAATTTAAACGCATTTATTACTGAAATATTTGAGATTATTCATTCTTATTTCTCCCTTATTCTTGTTTACTAATGACACTTTTGTAATTCCTGGATCAAATGAAAATACCCAAATTGCTAAAATGTCTTTTATATGGGCATTTCCAATTTGGCGTGACGTGATATTTCTATGCCAAAATGTTGAAAACATAAAATTAATATTATTCTAAAAAAAAAACATAACAATATATAGAAAATATTTAAAACTATTGGCAAAAGAATTGCGTTTAAATAAGAGTAAAATGCTTAAAAATATACAACAAATTTTAACCAATAGAATGTAGCGCAAAGCGTAAGAATATGCTTTTTATTATCCCTATCCCAAAAAACATTTGATATTATACACATAAAGGCGAAAAATTAGCATGGAAATGCAATTAGAGGGGTTCCATGCCTTAGTCTGCGGATACTTGAATCAGATATTCACAAAACAGCAATAACTGCTATCTGTATTTGAAAGATAAATATAATTTAAATTTTAAACCTTCTAATGCATTTCTTGATCAGATAAATGCGATTTCTATTCTAGTTATGAAATTAAATTCGAATTCGGTTTTCACTAGCCACACTATATCGGGCACAAAGTATCGATGGTACTCATTCAAAGTATCGCTCTAAGAAGGGACCCATAAATATCGGAGTTCAAAGACTCGGAACCAAAATATCGATACTAAATTAAAAATTAAGTTCTGTCACAATTTTTTATAAAACGCTTCTCAGCTAGTTTGCACAAGTACCAATTAGATCGTTAGCTTGACATACCGAATTTGAATACTCCAATTTTTAAATACCGATAATATTTGCGCTCTATCGTTTTATTTTACCAATATGGCACTTGGAACTTGAGCAAAATTGGGAGCAGAGGACGCATTCTACCCAAATTTGGAAAGGGATTAGTCTACATCGTCACTTTGATGCGGGCCTCGTAGTGTTCAATACTTTTTTTAATTTTTTCATTTTTTTTAATTGGATCAAGAGGACGAGGTTTATATGTAGAAAGGTAGAATTTAATTAATTCTGTGATTTCTACATTTTAAATGTCAAATAATATAACAAATTTAGCACCTATAATCGAAATATTATTCGAAATCACGTCTTAAACCTAAATCAATTCTTAAAAGTTTTGTACCGTAATCTTTAATTGAAGAAGCATTAGCTGCAGCCAAATTAAGAGCTGAATTTATTTTTTATGATTTGAATTTGGAAGAGGGAATGATTGAAACGATCACACTAGTATCAATTCAAAAATTTAGTTACTTAAATTTATCATACATAAATATGTAGGTGGCGAGATGGTTTAGTTGCATTACTAGTCATGGACATAATGGCGCGATTTAGTTTAGTTAATACGACTTGTTCTCGATTAGAAGTGTTTGTGAGATATGAGTAATAAAAATAACCACCACAGAGATATTCCTTAGAAAAAGTTACATTTAATAATAATAATAATTTGGCGCTTACACCATAGCTCGATAATTGGTCGAACTTCTACAATTTTTGATGTGCGTCTGTGATGTTGTAAATTGTGAGACCTACAATTTTACGCCGTTTTCTATGAGGAGTTCATGACACAATACTATCGGAAGTTTTCCATTTCACTCACATCGAAAAATTATTACAAAAATTGTGTGTTGATCATGATAGAATTCAATGCAATTCCATTGCCATTTTTTGAACGCCATATTAACTACCTGACATTTAAGCAGATTATGACATTTCGTGCTACATTCCGTAGTTGAAATTCAAAAATAAAAGGAAATAAGAAATGAGCTGCTTATTTTATCAATGCTTAAATAAAAAGCATCTATGCAAAGGTTCTTTCAGTTCCCAGTTACTCGTATTTAGCATATTCATGAGAACCTGCTGACATGAGGTGTTAAGGAGTGTGACTTTGCCAAAGTAACTATGCTCAGCTCAATTTAAGCCGAATTTCAATTTCAAAATGAGCATAATGTTTTTAAGAGATAAACGGTATTTTGAATGCAGAAAATCTGCTGGAAATAGTTTAAACTTTACGTCTGTAATTTATTTTCCGAAGGGGGACTAACTGAGTTTTTATGTTTTTTGGATCATGTAATAAAACGCTTGCCAAAATTAATTGGGAACTATTAGATGAGAAAATTCTAAAACGGATTTTTTAGCGAGGATATTCTCAGATCATATAATAAGATAAACTTAACAAAATTGGATATGTCAGGAAATAATTTTTTTTAAAGAAATTGCAGCATGACTGATCGATTGAAAGCAACTACTGTTTTTATTATTATTATTTTATTTATTTTTTGATTTGTCATTTTAATATTGTACATAACAAAAACAATTCATTGTTAAGAATGGGTTAATTATAACTAACAAAATTCCGAAACTAATCTTAAAATATAAAAACACTCACATTAATTAATAATTACTCTATCCTAAAAATATCCGATGGAGCAACGCTTTGCCAAAAGTTTACATCTGGATAAATGACAATAATCTGCTTTTTAATCGAAAAATTCGAAATCGAACTACCTATTTTCTTGTATTATGATTATCATCATCTCGATGATTTTTTGGATACCCGGTTAATAGTCCGGATCTTATACGAGTCAATATGCGGATTTTTCCAGTCCTAATAAGCATAGATATAACCATAAACTATTCATATCTATTATGTAGTCGTAGGATTATTCGTTCATGTTTTTTTGGTACTATTTTATTTGAGTAGTAGATCCTGAACTTTTTAACAGATGTTGCCCCATGACAATAAAGCCCGACATCTCAGTTAGTTTCGGGTATCATAAAAGTTCTCATACCAGCCAGCGCAGAGCCTTCGGGATCAGTAGGGTCTCAATGCATATGTGATTACCGAGCATAATTCCGAGTGCATGCTTGAATTTTCCTAAAAGCCGAAATAAACTTGGCAATCTTTTGAAATGAACACTGCCAGCATTCATTACATTTTTTTTATAGGGTGAGGGTTGGATTGGTTATTGCCGAGGCTTCAGTTCATGAGGTGGGGGTAGTTAGTGTGCACATTTGTGTGTCCGTGTGTGTGTTTTGTGAGTGAACGAATGTGCGGTAAAAGCGAAATGATGAAAAAGATTGATTTTTCCTGCGCTATGTGTTGTGCTATTTGTACTGGGAACTCACTGTGAAAACAACAAATGAGAGTTGACGACGTCGACCGAGCGCCGCTCGACTGCGACAATGACAACGAAAAGCTAAGCGAAAACTTACATTTCTGCCTCAGAGCGCACGGTCGGTAAAATGGAAAATCAGTTCGGGTGAAAATTTAGAGAAATAACGTCACAACCACGCAAGTACGCCGAAATTCGAAGAAGAAGAATGTGAAAATTTTCATTTGACAAAATTTACAAAAAAAAAAACATGCAAACTTGCAAAATAAATTTATTGGGAATATTACATAATATGGGATAAAAAGTGATAATCACTTTATAAGGAAAACTACTTGCGCCGCCGGATATTGAATTAAAAACGAAATTCGTTAAATTTTCAATAATTTGAATTTTAATTTGAACAAAGGAGCTGAGCAGAGAAAAGTTTCGAGTTTTTTCACATTGAAAAACATTAGAAAAGAATATTAAATTTTCTAACTAAAAATATTTAATTGAATAAATATTATAATAAGTTGTGAAATATTTTTTTTTGCACTACGCGAAGTGTATTAGAATTGTGTAAAATTTTTATACTATTACTGACCAAGTTGAAATAATCGTTTTTTTTTCCTTGCATTTAAGTGAGTACTGAAATTTCACGCTAATAGAAAAATTTGCATAAAATCAGCAAAACTGGAACAAACATGAAAAATTAGAATCCATCAATAACGCGTTTCGCAGAGCACTTTTTCGGGCTTTAAAACACAGCGCAGTCATTGAGCAGCGTGAAACGTGAAGGAACTACATACATACTCGACTAACGACCAGTATACGGTCAATGGTGCACTGTTACCATTTATTAAAGCTGCTTGGTTTTTTTTTAAGTAACTATACGACATACTAGGTGGATGCAACATTTCCTTAACTGTCGTCGAGCACCCCCGGAAATGAAACAAACAACAACATCCTGCGTCATTTAATTGTTGTCGTCGCAGTCGTTGGCGTCGTCGTCGTGATCGTCGTCACTTTCCACATCGTATTTGCCGATATAAGCGTCAGTGCTTTTGTGACAATTCACCTGAACAATTTTCAGTCAGACGTGAATGAATTGAAGAGGAAAATAAGTAGATTTGGTCTTAGCTTTGGCAGCGGTAGCAACAAAATTTATTTCAACTTGCAAGCGCATTATAATCGTATGATAAAATTGTGAAGAATACGCGCTATTCCCGGTACTATATGATTGGATTATTTTATAGCTATTGGCTAATGTAGATTTCTATAGAAATAGCTGGGAAGGTGGGTCAGTGGCTGTTGTGTCTCTTTACAAAAAAAAATAATTACCACAGCAAAAACAAATATTGCTCATTGGCCAATAATAGCCAATAATAATACCATACAAATAAATTAAAAGTCAAACAAAAACAACACACGAAACTGTAACGAAGCTAAAGAAAATGCAAGCACTGAGAAAATCGGCCAGAAGTCTAATGTAAATACTGAACTGAAATCGGAAAGCAGAAGAGCAGCGAAAACAGCCAAGTGCAGGTAAAAAGTGAATAAATAAAAATTGCAAATAAACAATAAGGAAAAATTGTTGTATAATATAATAAAGCTATTTACATGCAAGTGAACACACACAGAACTACATATGTTGTATGTGTGTATATACAGTGGTGCTCATAAAAATAATGTTAAAATTTATTCAGTTCAAATTTTGAGAATTTTTTTTATTACATTATTTAATTTTAAATATTATTTAAGAAAGTATAGTTATTTCTTTAACAAAAACCATATCCGTCGAGAATTGAAAATTTATAGAATTTCAACTAATTTAATCACTAGGCCATTGAATTTGTTAACGTTTTAATATAACTGTTAGAAAATTTTCGATTACTATACTGAAGTGCAAGTTTTAAGTGACTGGAAATTCTTGTTGATTTCTTCCATACAAAGTAAATTTTGTTTATGCGTTATATGGAAGCCACTTAAAATTTACACTTCTATTCTAAAAATTTGACGTTTTATAAATTTTAGTTTGATTTTTGTTAAAAAATTAATTAAATATTTTTAAAAATATATTAAATTTAAATAGGTAAAGACGAAATTGTAAAAATTTGTCAATATGTTTTGCTATTATGTTAATGAACACAGGTATACATACATACACACATAGAAAAATATGTATGCATGTATGTAATTACACGGCGCTGTGTGTACCCAGAAAAGAGCTAAACAAAAACCATTTTAGTGACTCTAGGTGCGAGATTCATTTATACAGCTACTGCTAATTTTCAAAAAAGTTTAAGTTTAAGCCATTACAATTTGCGCTACTGCAATGATTTACTAGAAAATTAAAGCACTTCTAGTTGTAGTTCAAACATTAAATAAATAAATCATTTAATATATTATTCATGCAAACTTATTTCACTGCAAATTCTCTACTCGTATTTCGAGTGTATGTGTGTAATTTTTCCGTTTAATTGTAAACGCTGCCCCATTTTCACAGCCCCAGCTGACGCGGTTTTGTTGTTCCAATTATACATACATATGTATGTATGTATGTATGTACATATGTATGTACATATGTACATAGTATGTATGTATGTATGTATATAGGGTAAATACCAGAGCAATCCATATGCTCTCAGTGAACACCAATAGCCAAATTTTAAACTCTTTGGCTAAAGTTATGTTCGTCTACATCACGTGCGTATGAGTACAGTGAGCCACAGAAATGTTCATTCAATGAATGAATCTTTTATATTTGTGCGCGCAAAATTGTGTAGTTTTTATTGTTGTTGTAGCAACATTAAACATTCCCCACTAGCTTTTGGCGCTTATTGCTAAAGTGACAGTCTTTGGTCGGATACAAATTCAGGTCGTTCCGGTCTCGCACAGTGGTATGGTTCATATATTTGTTGGCGAAAAAATGGAAGGGGTCTTCTATGAATGAAAATTGGTATGCAGTGACTTAAACAATTGACCATATGGTGAATTTTTTATAATATGCATATTGTTTTTCATTGCTAATTTTTTTTTTTTGGTAATTTTTTTGCTAAATTTTTTGTTCAATATTATTCGATCTATAACAAAAAAGCATATAAACCACAAATTTCAAACTGTACAACGTGTATGTACATATATAAATCACAAATTTTCAAACTCTTTAATCAGAATTTTAGAACATCTTTGGGTATCCAGTGTATTAGTCAATTCGAGTTTAGTATGGCATTCATTTTATGTATATGGCAGATGATGTGCATGAGGGCCGGTATATACAACAGAAACAACAGCAAAAGCGGCCGAATGGTGACCTTTTTACAATATTAGGACGGTTTTTATGAAACATCTTTTTGTTTGTTAATTTTATGTATAAATATAGTTCATACTATAAGAAAAACTCTGTAAATTAATGTTACAAACTTTATTGAAAAATTGTTGAAAACTCAACAAATTTCTATAAAAAATTTAAAACTGTTCAGAAGAGTTTTTAAAATTTTTTCGAGTATGCAGTTTTATAGCTTATTTAATTTTAGTATAAAATGTTTCCAAGGTAAAAAAAACAACGATAGTTTTTAAAAATTTAAAAATGTTGATGAACATTTTTCGAGTTTTTGTTAATTGTTTTTAAAGTTTAAACTATTTATTAATATGGTTTTTGTTATAGTATGAGCTATAGTTTTATATAAAATTAACGAAATGAAATAAAATTTACGAAACACCTTGTATTATAAAAAGGACACCCACCATTCGACCGGTTTTGATCGCCAGTGTAAACAATTTGTTATCTACAAAATCGAAAGTTTTATTGTAAAAATATTCATTTTGGCAATCCCTACACAAATGCAAGGGAAATTTAAATGAAAAATTCAAATCGACTGTTCTTTTGACACCACCTTTTAAAAATTCGCCTTGGTTTGTAACGTTTCCTTACATTTGACAGCAAACAAACATGCTGTCAAAAGCAGCCAGAAATTTACTTTTTTTTCTTTCTTTGTTGAATACGTGATCTTGTTGAGTTGGTTCATGAAATGAACTATGTACACAATTTCGAATTCGTAAATGCGAATGCGTCAATTGAAAATTAGAATGGGGCATATGGGAATGAGATCCTCATTTTTATAACATATTTTTCAAATAATAATTACAATAACATTTTGTATATGCCCATTGGCCTATCTTGATTGGTGATTACAACAACATGTTACTAAAGAACTATATTTTTTCCTTTTTTTTTAACGCGGAGAAAGCATCGAAAGATGAACCCCCCAAAACATAAATCGTCTGTGCGAAACTTGAACCCGAACCTAAACATTCCGCCAAATATTTCGTCGGGAGGTAGTTTGAGCACTAAGCCTTCGTTCCTTACAGTCCTTATGCAGTCCTTTGAAATTTTGCATCATCATCTGTTCTTCGTATGGACAATTTCGCCCCTTTTACATTGGCAATTCTACCATTTTTGCATTTCAAGCAAAACAGCCCTGCATTGATTTAAAAACGCTACTGAGGCAGTTGGCATGGACGGGATTTTGAGCCGCGCTATTAACTAGTCTATGTACTGTATGTATGTATGTATGTACATTATATTCACACATTTTGCTTATCGCCTGTCCTTTTAATTGGCACAACACTTCCATGCAATGGAAATTCCTTCACTCAGTTGTATTATCTGCATTTTTGTTAGTTTGGCCTTTTTGCTTACCATCTGTGCGTCCTAAATATCATATTCGTTGCAATAAGGTTGCTGATTTTTTTTCGGTATTCTTGTGTATCTACCCTTCAGCAAATGAACCAACTACACGCTTGCACAATTTTATATGTACATATGTATGCAATTTGTTACATACCAATGCTATATGCTATATGTAATGTACACATGGCATCACTCAGCCAGCGCATTGCCAACCCCATTGTGACGCTTGGTAACCCAAAAATTTTTCCAAGCTCCACGGCCTGTGCAGCATAAAGTAACTGCTTTTTGGCGGAGCAAGTGCACGTGTCTATCTATGTATGTGCGTTATGGTTTTATTCACATACTTTTAAATATACAGTGTCGGACAAATTAATAGGATCGGAACATTTTTACAAGTTTTGGGTATTTTTCATCTTTTTGTTGAATGTTTATTATTTTTTTTTTTACAAAAGTATAGCTCATTTTCAGCGACCGAAAATAACGATTATTGTCCAACTTTCAACTAAAAAAAATCATGCGGAAAAATAAATGCTACGTGTCTAAAGATTACAGTAACATACTCCTTGTAACAATGACTACCTTTAGCGACATTGATTTGTATTTTTTAGTTTTATTTAAAAAACTTAAGTTTAATCGTTATTTTTTGAGTTTTATTTATTGCAGGGGTTTTCACACAATCTAAGTTTTATTTTCTGAATATAAAACTCAATAAGTAACGATTATTTTACAAGCAAAAACTGAAATTCAAAAAATATTCATAATTTTCTGGGCAACAAAATGAGGAATACGATTATTTTCCAGGGAAAAAATAAAACTCAAGAAATAACGATTAAACCGTATTTTTTTTAAAGAAAAGTTATAACCGTTACGATCCTTGCATTATACATATATCTAAATTTCAAACATTGTGCAAAAATTAGAACAATTCTGCAAAGTTTTTTCTAATTTGCCAACTTTTTAATCAGAATTTTTATAAACAGTTCGGATATAACGTTTAGAAGCCTATGACATTTTAGTGTAATAAAACTCAAGAGTGAACTTACTTAAAAAGCGATTAATTTTCGAATTTTTTTTATATAAAAGAGAATGTGTGACACTATTAGTAAAAAAATATTTAAAAAATAAGCGGACATTTTTACCCATGTACCTCGAACCTGCACTTCATTATCTTAAAATTGAATGGGTTTTAGGGTACTGGAATTGTTTTCACAAATTTTGATTAAAAAGTTTGCAATGTAGAATTTTTTCAAATTTTTGCAAAAAGTTTCTGTTCGAAAATAAGCTATACAAAAGGTTAATAAACATAAAACAGAGAAAAATAGAGAACAGTCAACATTTGTCAAAATGTTCCGACTCCATTAATTTGCCCACCACTGTATGAATATGTATATACTGCTAAGTATACATACATAAGTACATACATACATATGTATATATATATAAATATATTTAGTACATAACGCATCGCTAGCCATTGCGCCGGGGGAGTATGTGAGGGTGGAAGAGGCAAAGCCAGCAGCCGAAATAAAAGCACTGGCTAAGAGAGTACAAAGTAAAGTAAAAACAGCACATGGCCTAGTTTGCTAATTCTACTTTGATTTACGTTTTTTCGGTTACTACCTCATGTTTTTTTTGTTGTGTTACTTTTACTGTGTTAACTGTTGCAGTCACTGCTTTCGACCGACAATCAGTCCAATGTATTTCTGGTTCACCAGCATTAAACATTTAATGTGGTGTGCATGAGAAAATCACAGATTTTTTTTTCAACAAATGTAAATTGTCATTGGTAAAATGAGTTCAAGTATGGCACATAATAGTTGTCATTATTTTTATTTTGCTTTGCTTAACGTTAATCGATGAACTGAGCCAAGCGTGAATAAAAATGATGCTTTTTTTTGTTTTTTTGTTTTTGTAAAATAGTAAAGGCAACAGGGATCCCTAGTTAAATTAAATGCTACTCTTTTAAGCACAATTTTCGCACACATTTCGGTATTTCACTACAACATTTAATTTACAATTAGGTGATTCACAATGTGCCCTAATATGTGACATGCATAAGTCATGAAGTCATACATTTTCAAAAATACAAATTTTCTTCATATACATTTTTTTTATGCAAAAATACAACACTTTTTTTTTTATTTGCGCACAAACAATGTTTTGTGGTACGATAATATGTTTTTTAAATTTCTTCTCTTCAGTATTACTTTAACAATAAAATGAAAATATCTACAATGAATTTTAAGAGTTGCGTTAAATTGGGTAGTGCGATTATTACTTTTCGCTGTGGCTTTTAACCGGCAATTAATGTAGTGAAAAAAAGAGACTAACATAACAGCCAAATTAATAAAAATAAAAACTTTAATTGTTTTATAAAACTAAAATTTGTATGAAAATGTCATCTTATTTTTTAAGAATAAAGTCATTACCGTATGATTTTCTTAAGATCCGTGTTGAACAAAAAAAAAAAACAAATATTTATCACATTCCCCTCACAAATCAGTTCATAATATTACGATAAAAGAAAAAAATAATATTTTTTCCCCGACATAAAGGTTCATTGCTTTTTTTTTTTAATATAAACACCCGAGTTAGCTACTCATCTGCTTGTTTGATGTTTTAACCTTTACACGATCTTTTCCCTGTCATGATTTTTGTCTTTAAATGGAAATTTGCCAAATTATACTAACAGCTATTCTACCCTCTAGAAAATCCTTTAGCTACCGATGAAATCATTTTTATAGTCTCGTTTGAAAAAAAAGTTTTGTCACCGTCACCTTTTCTTTTTGTAGTTAGGGACACCCTAACAGATGCTCTATAGAATATGTAGCTTTATTTTCACTAATGATTCATGTCGAAAATAGTACCCACTAAATACGTTCCCTTTTTTATTTTTGATTTAATTACCTTAGTCTTACGTCTTACATGCATCGGTTTGTTTAAAAAATTTCACTAGTTACCTCTCTTTTGAAGTTTTCGCCAGTTTTTCATATCGAGTGCAGACGGCATTAAGCTTGATTCTTCCTCTATTGATTTTGTAGGAGATCCTGCTTTAGTTTGTTTTTTTTTTCTTCCTCTATTGATTTTGTAGGAGATCCTGCTTTAGTTTGTTTTTTTTTTTGCATAAACTTCATCTTTCATACCTACGAATGTCCAACCCTTCGTTGAATTAAAATGTAATTTAATTTAATTTTTTATTAGTATTAGAATGAATAAATCTTGGAATAATTAATCTAGATTCCGAAAAGACACAATTTTCCAGCCTTAGAAAAAATGTCCTTATTTTTGACAGACATATTGAACAGCAGTAGACGAGCTTATTGAATTTTTTTAAATTCTAAGTGTACTTCAAATCCTGATATCTTATTTAAATTGAGTAGTTTTCAGGGACCAAAAATGGTTTTTAAATCTTCAAAGAATATAATCAAAAGCTTTCAAATACCGAATAGTTTTTAGTATATTATGATTTAAAATTTTTTGAGAGATATCTGCTATAAATATGATAATTTTTCGCTCAGAAAAAAATAATCATATATCGAGCTATATTTTTTTTTACGATCAGACATTTGTTTTTTTTTTATTTTTTCCATCCGAAATATCTTTGAATGACAGAATTGTTTTTTTTCGATCAAAAATATTAATTCATTTGTGACAATGCGAATCCATACAAGGTGGTGGCAAGGCGAATTCATAACGTACACACAACACACAATTTTCCAGTTTAAGGATTTTTCGATAAAAGAGAATAGAAGAATTGTAGCCATAAGTTGGCCGTAGTTGGGATGTCATGGGGAAAGGAAAAATACAAATATAATTGAAGAAGAATACATCAGCTGCTTCAATAACATCAACTTAAATGAATTCGCAAAGCGTTAAACTTATTCTCCTATAACTGTTTGGAAGCTCGTTACGCAAAAGTTTTCCAAAAACTCTAGTTAAAGTTTGAAATTTTAATGAAAATTTGAATTTTTATAAATTTTGTACAAAGTTTGAATTCTGCTTTATATGCTTTTTGTGTTCATACACATTACGAACTAAAGTCATGACAAATATTGTAAATGTTATAAAAAATATCACTCCGTGATCAATTAAGGGTATCAAAATTTTTGATTTTTTTTTTCAATTTTCGAAATCACTTTGAAGTTCAAAAACTCCATTTTTATTTTACAGTTGCTAATGCAGGACAAAAACATTTTTGAATTATTAAATATCACTTGTGGTTTACATGGATATTATCTAATTTTAAATAAAAATATAAATGAACTTATCAATCAAAATAATACGCAATTTTTCATACGTATAAACATAATCTTAATCCAGTGGTCTCAAAATTTGTAACTCTTACGTTTTGAGATACAACGGAACAAAAAAAAATATTCGGAAACATAAAACACAATGACGACTGCAGCAGCTTTAGTCAGTGAATTTAATGTATAGGAAAAAATACGATTCTTATTAGAATCCAATTTTAATAGTTTATTGTAAAGCTCGAAGAATTGTTTAAAATAGTATAATTTTCATACATATATTTTTTTTCACATAAATACATACATATGTACATATATGAGGAGTAAGCCATAAATAATGAAATACATATGTACATAAGTGCTGAAAAATTTGCAAACATTTAACGATGAAAAGTCCAGCAGCGGCGCTATCATGCAATAACAAACACTAGCATTTTTTAAGTTAACGCGCACACAGCACTTGATAGAGACTTTTGTGGGCCCAAATTATCAGCCACCTACGAGTACTCGCCGCTATTCGGATGAATCCATACAGTATATATGTAATCACACATTTTTATATCTCCCCTTCGCAACAGAGCAAGCACTCTCTCTTTCAAACTTTTGTTTTGCTTACTTCGATTATGCGCGAGCGAACTAACGATAGCTCTCTTTCAACAGCATGCCGCTCGTGAGTGCACATTCTACCGATAGTAGGGCAAAATTATGTATCGATTATGTGACCGACCAAGACTAGTAATGCTATTCAATGCTTTCCCACCATATGACAGCAATAACAAGCACAGGGGCACGTCATTGTCGCCGTTACGCTGGGCGATGGCGAGTGAGGTGAGCGGGCGGGTAGGCGGAAACGCTACCTACCTACACAGCGATGATGATTGCCGCCTTGCTTGACTGACTGCTCTGTTTGCTCTGTTGGCAAAGCGGCATTTGGTGGGGGTGTTTATTAGCTAAACAAAAAAAAATACAAAAAAATACAAAAAAGTACAAAAAAAACCGCGTCGATAATAATAACGACGTACCCCTCGTTAAGGGGTGGGACCATTAGCATAAAGGCACTAGCCGGGAACATCGCTCACGCTTTGCTTTGATACGTCTCAGTGGGCAGCTTCAATGGCATTTCAGTTTGACCAATTTTCAGATGTCTATTTCTCACTATTTATTCACTTTGTTTCTACACACATAGTTCGCTGAATAGTCCGGGTATTGTTTTGATTGCGATGTTGAACACGCCACATAGTTTACCTTGTTCACTTGTTCACATTTTCATTCCTATGCTTGATGAGTTTGCTACTAGTAGTAGTGGGCCTATATTTGTCTACAAACATATCTGTCTCGACCACGAGCTTTATTCATAAATTATCTGCTCATTTGAGTGCCGTTAAATGGCCTTCCGTCATGATTGTGTGACGTTATATAGGGGAATTTTCTGTTCTACTAGGAAAGCGTTGAAAATCTGAGATACATATTTACATAAATAAATATACACATTTTAATTGAATTCATTCATTTATGGTAGCACCATGAAGTTTTTGTTCACACCGCAATTCAACGGATTGGATACATTTCTCGTCCGCAGTCATAGAGACTGGAATGATGCAAGGATGCGTTTTCCCATAGTTTTGACTTAGTAAAATAAAAATTCATATAAGTACACATTTTTTAGGCAGCCATTTTTTGAAGGGAGGAGCAAATGATCAAAAAATATTCTGTCGACTTATTCTCTTCATGACAGGAAGGAGAAATGGAGCTGTCATGCATGCCAATCACAATCAGATGTTGTTTGCAGTTCCATCTGCTCAATGAAATCAGATACCTGCAACCACTCGAAGCATCCATTTCATTGCTGTGCGGTGACATCGATGACCGAGGGTGCGGGTGTTAAAACTGGTTGCGTCGAAGGAATACCTAGCCAGAAAACTCTCTAGCCAAATAGTCAGATGTCACATTACCATGTATTTCCTTCTAACCGAGCATCTAGATTAACATAATCTCGTTTAACAACGTGATTTAACTTAAATTGTAGAATTAGTTTAAACAGAGTTACAAGCGTTGCCCAATGAATTGAGAGCATCGACTTTGAAGATTCGTACAAATGGTACTCTGTGTAACTCCATTTCGGATCACTGCTGTCAATACATATTAAAAGAAGTGTTTCGCTTCGCAATTTATTTTCGAATCGTATAACTTTTCGTAACGCTTTACAGAGTAAGACCCCAGTGGTGGGATTTAGACAACACTCTGTCTCGGGGGAAAACAACATTGTACAATCCTCTCAACAATCCTCTGGCCTGGCCCTTCCCACTTAAAAACGCCATTTTACAATGATGAGGTCGAGATGTAGTGCTGCGTTCAGTGCCGAATAATCCAATGTCAATACCTAAATATAACTAAAAACAAGTGGACTTTTTCAGCTACCCACAACAAAAAATTGTAATTTATTTGACAAAAAAGGGGTAGACATTGACGAGAATCAAACACTTTTTGAATGCTGTATAAGGGCGTTCTTCCCCTTAGTAGAGAAGATAATGCACGATGAACCACACCCAAGAACACCAAACGAGGAACTTTTGGAGGAGAGAGTACTGAAAGGAAAACAGTTAAAAACTAAAGAATTAGCAGTGGTGACTGGACTTCCAAAAACAATAGTTTTTAGAAAGCCACATGCACATTCGGGTATGAATAAGGTCAGCGCTATTTAGTTGGTAATGTGCTTAGTTTTTATCTCTATGTAAGTTCCGACAGGTTCAATTGCTACCAGCGATAATACCATAGTTCTTTATCATCATGCTCGGTGCGAAAATTTTATTTAACACTGTAGTTTATTTATTGATGCACCTTTTGTTTAAAATATTTTTTTGTGTATACATACATATGTGTATGTATAATAGATTCAGATAGAGCGGTATAAACCTTAGATAATTGTGGAGTATTCTAAATCATAAAGGTGCTAATAATCATATATAACACAAATGAAATATTCATATGCATATGTATGTACATATATGTATATGCACGTACATAGTTATATATATAAAGGTAATCGCACATGTACACAGCGCAAAAAAAATATGTATCAACACTAATTAAGTTTTATGTAGATCAAAGAAAAATTTAGGAAGATATTGCTAATTTATGTATTGTACAAAAATTCTAGTTTTCTACTTTTGCGTATACACACATGCATATCGTTCGTTTGCTGAAAAAATTTAGAGTCAATTTCATATTTTCTTATTTTTTCCTCTAATTCCATTTTTTTCTCAATTAACAATTTTTTCAACTCAAATTGGTTTTGCAGCTAATTTTTTTAATTTAACTCCACTTATCTGTTTTTCTTTTTCCAACACCAATCTTTCACGTTCTATTTCTAATCCCTTCTCTTGCATTAAAGCAATGTCGTGAAATGGATTAGAAGTGGAGGGGATCTTTCTAGTTTTCTATTTGGTTTCTCCTGACAAATTTTTTGAGTTCATTGTGGAACAAGACGAACTACGACTTGAAGATTCCAGTAACTCAATAGGCACACCTCCATCATTGGTATAACATATATATGTAAGCATTTAAAGCCTCATCATCTGCTGTAGTATTGTAGTATTGTATACTACTATAATCCCAGTGCGGGCATATTTTCTCTTTATGAGCCTTCACGCTTGTCTCGTCTTTTTCCAACAGTCCAGAGCCTGTTTTCTGTTTCCATTGCAAATAAGTGGCTTTGTACCGCATTTTGCGCTCTAGCGACACCCACTCAATTTCTTGCAAAATTGGTTCCTTTTCTTTTATGGAACTATAAACCATTTGTGATGTTGGTTTTCTGAAATAAGATAACACAAATACTCGTAAATATGTAAGCAACTAGGTAATATTATTTATATAAATTTCAATTAAAATATTCACCTCAAAAGTCTCTGAACGGTCCTTGACTGCAGCATCGTTTAATTCTGCAGGTCTGACCAACGGTGAGCGGGGTTAGACCTACAAATGTATGTACGTCATTTTTCTTTTGGGTGTTAACTAAAATGAAATAAATATTTAAGTTATTTAAGTTATAAATAATTAAACTTACATCTTCCATTTCGCGCGTACGAATTCAGTAATTATAAACAAAGTAAAACAGCTGACTGCTTCACAGAGTTGCATTATCTAATTTGTCAACTAAAATAATTAAAATATTTAGCATGTACCCAACCCGTACACGTCTGTACTAGGAACTCCGGAACACTCCCCTTGCGTTGCTGCACTCATGCGGCTGATATGCTGGCCTACGATCATGTTCTAGGGCCACTCATGGCCAGCATATTGCGCTCAAGATGAAAGTCGGCTGCCTATTTTCCGATCTCGTCCTCGTTTGCTTGATTTGATAACGTAAACTAACAGCAGTACCTTGACTGCGCTGCTTCCAATTACCCCGCTGATGACAAATTCGCATGATAATTGCCAGTCGAGTTTGAGGCGTATGTAGATTGAAGAGGAGGGTCGCATTTGCGCCGCATGAATTTATTTTTAATGACTCTGATTCGCCACAGTATTTTGACACTTGCGTAACATGAAATATGTACATACATATGCACATCGCGCCACTAGCTGTGGGACATTCCATTGTGACTGGCGAGACATTTGACTCCAGATTTTTACAAATTATGATTTATAACTATGCAATCGGAACTTACGTATTAGTGAAATATATATCTTAACATAGATAAATAACTAAAGCATAAAATTCCTTAAATTCCTAAAATATCAAACTAAATATAAACAACTTCTTAGTTCTTTGTAACTCTTTCACGTAAGAATGAATGTAAGCAACTGGTGGGGCATTGAGAAATCACACTATTTAACTTTGTAAATTCAAATTCGAATCTTAGCCAAACTATTTAATTTTCAAGCTAGATTTTTATGTTGTAAAATATATACCAAGGCGAATTCATATAAGCTGATAGCATCCCATGGACTACATGCTTCTTCTTCTTTTCCGATTCGCTGGGTTATGTTGGGCGAATTCAGATTTTGACATTTCACTCACAAAATTACAAAAACAAGATACGAGTATACATCGGATTCGCCTCGGTGGTTATCTCGCTATCACCTTATGTGGATCCACCTTGATATATGCTACAGTTTTTCGGTTTCATTATAAATTAGATTGATAAAACATTTATTGTTGTTGTTGTAGCGGTTATCACGTCCCGTAAAGATCCGTACGGATTCACCCATGGTCGTTGTCGTCGAACTCATCTAGGGGGAGGCCCAGGAAACGTGCAGTTTCGACAGGGTTGGACCAGAGGGAGAGGGGGGTTAGATGAGTGGGTTTGAGAGGGCATGTGAATAGGTGATTGGTATCGTGCGGAGAATCTCCACATGCCGGACATGTATTGGATATGTCTGGGTTGATTCTGGATAGGTAGGAGTTGAGCCTACTACAGTATCCAGATCGTAATTGTGACGCGGGACTCGCGTGGCAGCACTGACTCCTCATCTGCTACAGGCGGTGGTTGGGCTCCGATAACTGCATTTGCCTGGCGAGAGTCAATGATGGTAGTGACTGTCTCGAACTCCACTTCGGTAAACCTTTATTGTCGTTGTGGCTGATGGGGGCAAGTACAAGTTCGGTGAAAATTATTGTTAACTGAAATCTGTTCCATTATTCTTTTGAACCGTACTATAAATTTTACCAAGCAGCATTAAAACAAAACCAGCAACTATAAATAAAATGTAAATAAAAGAAAGGAACAAATAATCGTTATAATAAATTCTCAGAAATTTATTTTTTAAAAGGAAACTGGAAACTTGTACTTTATTGTACAAATTTTTTTTTTTGGATTTCTGGAGATAAATATCCGGATACAATAATGAATACATCACGATTTTGTTCAGTTCATACACTTCCAGCAGACAATCAGCGATGATGCAAGGATATATCGATCCATTTTTGAAAAGTTCTTAGTTTTTAGCCGCCAATTGATAAGTCATGTCAGTTGACATTATATCTCTTATTGAAATACCCTTTATATTGTAATTTACCTTGAATTGATGACATGCCTTTAGTTGCTATCGGCAGGTTTAAATTGATTTTTTACCTACGGTTATCAGCGAGGAAGTATTTACAAATATAAAAACTGTGATATGCGCTATGACTCATTCTCAATTAAAAATAAATTATAAGTGCAACACACGGAGTATTTGTTTTATCGTAAATGAAAAATATATTCCTCACATATGTATGTATATGTATGTACATATGTATGTATGTATGTAGATATGTGAAAAAAATATTAACGCCATTTTGATCAGTTTTGGTTATTCTTCTTTTGTTATAAAAGTCTTCTAGGTATTCAGTTATAGCCCACTAAAATTCCAAGTAGGTAAACATTGCCATTGATTTTTGATTGAATAGGGGGATTCTCGATCCGTTGCATATTGTTCAGCATGGTGCATACATATATAGCATAAATAGCACTTTGTTGCTGTTTCATCTCCCCAAATATTATGCAATCTGTGTCAGCTGTTATTTCTTTTGTTCCCAAGCAAAAAGTCGGAATGAATGAACAAAATGATTTCTTTATTTGGTGCATACCTTCTTGGTATTGCATTTATGCTATTTATGCTCGAGAATACCCCTAATGTTTTTAAAAATTTTTTTTGAATGGATGAGAATGTGTGACAACGTCTAATAAAAGTTATAAAAAATTATGGTAACTTGCACTTTACTATGCTAAAATTTAATGGGCTATAAAACTACATCTCCGAAACTATTTATCACACTCTATTAAATTTGATTGAATATTGCATCAAGTATATATGTATGTATTTGGGATGGTTATTGCATCCGGGTTTTTCAACCGAATATACGGATTATACGGATATTTAAACGAAAAGCCCGGATATTCGGATATGCGTATATTGTCATTGCTTCCGGATATCCATATTACTATAGTCCTAGCCTATAGTATGTGCATATGTGTGTATAAAGTATTATGGGAATCGCAGAAGTCACGCCCACCTGCAATTTATTCATTGAGGTAGTGGAAATTCATAAACTCGAAAATACGTTGAATTTGAATTACTAATGACTGAAACAAATTGTTTCGGAAAGTCATGAAATGACTAATGAAACAAATTCGTTAAAATTTGCTTACGAGATGAAGAAAAACGTTAATTAAAATTTTTTGGAATAGGGGGCGGGTAATAACCATTTTAGAATAAATGAGTATATTTCCAAAAATACTGTATCAAACTCAATTAAAGTTGATGCATATGACTTTATAAAAACATAATTTTGAAAACTGTAAAAATCAGATGAAAATCGCAAAGTTTTTTGTAGTTCCTAATAAAGCAAAATACTCAAACTTGGTTTGAAAATTGTCATCCTTTGCATTCTTTATTGTCTGGCATTGACATACATACATATATATGTATTTTAATCCGTTAGGCGGCGCATGAGTACTGATATTCAGAATATCTGTATTTCTGATCCGCTAGAGTCGAATTATTAAAATAAATCTGTATTAATGGTTCAATTTTGATGATATTAGAAATGTATGCTCCTGGTGCGATAATAAATACTTTTAGGAAAGATTGATACGATTGTGTGGCACCAAAAGCGAATTATTCAGAAAATTCGTGTTTATGATCCGTTATTGCTGATATTAGGACAGTATCTTGCTGAAGCGGATAGAAATGCATTTACAGTCCGATTCTAGATGACATTAAAATTTTTGTTTACATATACATATCTATTCGATAAAGAGCCATCGGGACGAGATTAAAAAAAAATCCATATTTTTGATACGACTTAGTTCAAATCAAATAAGCTTTGTGGACCTACAACCAATGGCACTTCATCTTTAGTGTGAAATTGTCTTTGAATTTCTGTGAAGCTGCATTTAGCTTTAAAAATCTTCCTCATCATTATACAACCTGAACCTTGTAAATCAGAGTCTCAAACTTTATACATTCATGATTTGCAAAAGGTCAATATATTTAAAAAACAGTGTCATACAAATACATACTAACAATTTTTAGAAACTTTTCGGTTATTTAGTTTTGTAGCGCCATCACTATAATATAACGTGTAGGTGACTCAAAATCATCTGTAATTTTTGATAATTTTGTTTTGCTGACGGTGTTGAACCGTTGTGTCTTTTATCAATTTTTTTTTAGCCAATTGAAACTTGCACCATAAAACGGCGTAGTCAAAAGCTTTTTAAAAATTCTGTGAAAAAATTAGGTTTGTTCTAAAAATTTGTTTTTTAAATTTTCTACAAAGTTCGAAATGTAGATTGTTTTTTATTGTGATGTTTTATATGATGTTTTTTATAAAATGACCGAGACTTGTATTCAAAAATAATAAGCATAAAACAAATAAAAGAACTGTAAAACGTGTGGCTGGTTTTTGAATGCGACAGTAGCTTCTGTTGCCAATGAAAATAGCTGACCGAACAGTTTATCCTTGATATACATACGGGTGCTAAATCGGGATTGTACGGTGGATGATACATCAGTTTGATATTTTGAGTACTTAAAAAACTATTTGTAGAAATATCATTTGTCGTATGACTTGTTATTGCGAAAAAAACAAGCTACAATTTACTAGAGCTCTTGCTAAGTAGCGACTATCCGACTATTCGCCTAGTCGGATACCAACTTTTTTTTGGAGTAGTCTGAGTCGCAATAAATTCATAAAAACTTTATTATTGTTGTAAAGGAGTTTTGTCATTCAAATGCATATAAAACACATACATATGTATGTACATATGTATATGGGAGAGGTACTAAATTCTGCTTTTCAAAATTCTTTTGGATGAAAATTCTGTAAAAATCAAAAAAAAATTCTGTCCAGCCTAAATTCTTTTGGTTCAATATTCTGTATTTAAAATTCTGTATGATCAAAATGATGGAGAACTGAAATTCTGTATATTAAAATTCTGGAATCAAAATTATTTTCGATCAAAATGCTGTAAAAATATAACCAAATAAGCAGATAACCTGATAAGCACGCTTACCTGAGTATCACATTTATTTTATGAATAATGGAATTCCGATTTTATAGAATCAATGGTATATATACATACGGCAATTAAAGAAAAAT
Source organism: Anomoia purmunda (assembly GCA_951828415.1). Taxonomy (NCBI): domain Eukaryota; kingdom Metazoa; phylum Arthropoda; class Insecta; order Diptera; family Tephritidae; genus Anomoia; species Anomoia purmunda. Next base: position 22,729,798 of record OX639996.1, on the reverse strand, counting down.
TCAAAAATTCATTCAAAACAAAAGTTATTACATTATAATGGCGAAACAATTATTATATTATTAAATTTTTAGCAATTCGCTTTAGAAAAGAAACATGCCTTAATATAAGCCTTTTTTTTGTTATTCTTTTAATTCTGTTGTTTGCTTTTACAGCCTTCTTCGTTTGACTAATTTTGTGACCATTTTGAAATTTCTGAAGCTATAAATACATACAAACATATGTACATTTGCTTTATGTAAATCTGTTTTGATAATATAGGAAACCATATGGGTCAAGACAAGTCATGTATTGGCAGTATTTTGTTTTGCAAAAATCTGTATTGAAAAACCGGAAGAGCATATGGATAAATAAAAAAGTGCGCACTTTTTTTATTTATCCATATGCTCTTCCGGTTTTTCAATACAGAGTTTTGCAAAACAAAATACTGCCAATACATAATTTTGATTTACAGAATTTTAAATTACAGTGTTCCGCAATACAGAATTTTAACAGTACAGAATTTTGAATTACAGATTTTTGAATACAGAATATTGAATACAGAATTTTAAATACAGAATTTTGAACCAAAATCATATTGTACCCAACCCATGTATATGTATAGAAAGAAAACAACTAATCGAAAACCTCGAAAGGAAACGGTTAGTCGTCAATTAGAGAAGTCGACTATTTTTTGAAACAACGTCTGTTAATCGATTAACCTATTAGTTGACTAGTTGATTAACAAGAGTTCTACAATTTAAATATATCACTTTGTTGGACGAATAACTTTGATAAGTTTCCTTTTTTTTGTTCATTCGCATTGACTTAACTAGAGTCGTAACTATAATAAGAAAACAATTTTGAATTATGAAACTATTTTAAGATCATTTTCGGAATGGTTTCTTACCAGTTCGGGATAATTTTGGACTGGTTCTGAAATTTGGGGATTTACATACATATGTTATTTAACTATGCACTTAGTCACAAGATATGTATGTATGTACATACATATGTATATGTATCTATGGGAAATTTTAGATTCGAAATATACAGCAACAGCTGCTGCCAGTTTTATCTGCTGTTACCGTTGTTGCACTTGTTGTTTTTTGTCACTTGCTAGTGGTTTGCGGTCATTACTCATTTGTATTAATTTTATTTACAAAAACAATAAACCATAAACAAGGGGGCACTTGCAAATTCAGTAATCGTACAGAATACGTATGTATGTATGTATGTACATTAGGCAGGGTCCATCAATTTTTCTTGTTTCAATTTAATTTGGATAAGTCGAAAAGTTATTCTCGTATACAGGAACAAAGTTTGAGATACATACCTATATAAAAATAAGCTATATATCTCACAAAAAAAAAACATTCGCCGTTCGGAGTCGGATTAAAACCGTAGGTCGCTCAATTTGTGTTACAATATCAAGACGCACACTACAAATTGTAGGAGAAGTAAGTAAGTAAGTATTGTAGTATTGTACGATTTTACAAAAATAAGTTAACTGGTTTTACAGCGGCGACAACGATGTGTTGACCCAAAATGAAAATAAATTTCGCATGTAATTTTTAAAATGTAGATTCAGATTGAAAATGAATTTTATATGGAATTTTTGAAATTACCGACCCATCCTAATATACATACATACATATGTACATATAAATTCATGTACTCTATAATAGCGCCAACAGAAAATAGCAATATCTGCTACCATCAATGCCAAAAAATGTGCCTGCTCAGTATTTAATGTAAAAATAAATCATAAAATAACTACACTCAATTACATATGTATACATATGTACATACATACATAGATCACATTTCAGTTTTTTTCTTGTCGCTTCTGCAGCATCTGTAAAGTACTCAGATGGAATGCAATTGCCCCTTTTTAAACGTTAATTTTTGCCGGACAAGTATCAATTTGTATTAACTGAAGCAAGAAATTTTCAAAATTATAAACATATTGTGTATATTGTGTTTACCAAAGATTTAGCTTTGCGTACCGATAGTGAATAAGATATGAACTTATCGTGACTGGTGGGACATTTGACTCCAGAATTTCTCCAAGAATAAAATATAAATTAACTATGTCACATCAGAACTTATCCAATATTAAAATATAAAAAGCTAAATTATTTCTAACTTCTTGATAAATTTTATTTGAATGAATGTGACTTGGGGGGACATAAAAATCCCAATATTTTTTGTTTGTTTAAACCAAGCAATAATACAACTTGTCTACAGATATTTAAGCCTAACTAAAAAACAATATACATTCATACATACATATATGGACCTTAATTCTAATAGATTTAAATTCTATTAAAATTTATTACACATTAAATATGTTTGTAGTTGTTCAGTTTTGTCCGAAGTATAGATTTCAAATCTGACAAGTCATATCGACATACCCCCCCACACCAACACCGAACTTCCGTCGTGCTTAACGGTTGCTCTGAGGTTTTTTTATATACAGCTCTTCATTTGGTTTCCGCCAAACCTTACGACGATTCAAAAATGTGTTTGCTTTCGTTGCTAAATATTACAGTTTTCCAAAACTCAAAACTTTTACTTTTCTAGGTGTCGGCGAATAAAAGTCGCTTTTCTTTATTAATATTTGAAATAAGTGGTTTTTTCGAGCCCTGCGACCATGAATATTATTCGTCCTGAGCACTCCACCTACGCACTGTCTTATTAGAAACTTGGGTGTGTAGATCACGATGCAGAGAAAAGAAGGTGACGACAAAAGCACTTCCGTTACTTCGTACTTGTCTGTTTTGACGGATTGACGTCACAGATGACTCTTAAAAAGTTGATTTTTCAGAGTTTTGAGTGATTTTTATAAAAAGCTAAAGACATAATAATAAATGTGAACTGCCGAGCTTTGTATTTTAGCAGTTGCATCACCTTCCTTTTCGCCTCGCTATTTCTGTAGCAGCAAACTCAGTGACGTGTACGCTGCCGGCGTTGTCGTAATCTTGTTTTCTATCATACTTGACCAGTAACCATAAATTGAACTGAAATTTGCAACTAGTAAAAAAATCTGCAACAAATAAAAATAAGCAAAATATTTTTGTGAGTTGCCTAATGAAGCAAAATACTTTTGCGAGTTACAAATTCTGAATTGTTTACAGTTTGTTCCTATGTGCAATGATTGTTTACTTATGTGTTAATGAAGTCTCAGCGAAGTAAAGAGTAGATATGTATGTATGTATGTTATTGAATTGAGTACATTATTTATAAATAAAACAGGAACAAATACATAAATATTATCGTTTGGTTTCTTCATATGCAAAATACTTACATACGTGAGCAACTGTAGATATAGTCTTAGGGCCAGTTTTTCAGTGCTACTTTGAACTGAGTTTAAACTAAGTTTACTTAAACGCCGTTTAAGGTTAAACTAAGTTTAAACTGCAGAGCTGTTTTTCAGTGAGCGTTTAAGGCCGCCCTAGAATTTGACAGTGTGGTAAGGCAACACTGTTTTTTTCTTTATCTACACAACAAAGCAGCTGACGTTTGTTTACATTTTTTGTACACAAAAACCTTCGTGAATTATTTGTGAAAATTTAAGTTACTAATACAATTTAAGTTACTAATACGGTGAAAAAATGTATAAGCGGAGCGGTAATTTTTCGACGAGAGAAGTGAACTTCGTTTACTTCAGCATCGCTATAGTCACTTTCACTTGAAAAATCCATATTTTAATATATTTTACGGACAAAAAACGTAATTTTGTTGATTTCAATTTCTGTGAACTCATGAAATGACAGCTGAACAGTTGAACAGCTGATTGCTTAAACTCAGTTTAAACTTAGCATATCGGGCGTTTAAACTTAGTTTAAACTAAGTTTAAATTCGACTGAAAAACAGCACATCGAGTTTAAACTTAGTTTAAACTGCAAATCAAGTTGAACTAGCACTGAAAAACTGGCCCTTATAGTCAAAAAGAATCTGCCATTCAAGTGTACCAGTAATAATATGAAAAATAAATGATGAGGCTAAGAAAATTCTTCTGTAAACTGGATCCGAAAAAACTTCATCTATAACAACAATATTATTACGCTTTTGGCTTAAATAGGATTTCATGCATTGTAAGCACGTAGAAAAGAGACCATAACCGATTAATTTCTTGGCTAAAATTTTATGCGCAATTTTTCGAAATACCTAAAAAACTCCATATAAATTACGTAAATTTTTAGATACATACCTCGTCTAAATGCCAAAAGGCAATCCTCGGAGAAAAGGCTAGGTTGGTTAGCGTAGATCTACCCGAGGCAAATCCATGTTGATTACCACAAATCAAATGCTTCATATTCAAATAAAGCTTGTCTTTGACAATGCATACAAAAAATTTAGATACAGTTGATAATTCTTCCGGTAATTGTTACTTCACTCTTACTTATAACTACTCTCAAATATTGGAGTGATATTGGAGTGATAGATGCCCTCTTCCAATCATCAATGGAGATGCCTGAGGCTAACGATGTTTTAAATATAATTTTAAGTGGCAGCACAAAGCAAAATAACTTCAGACGTACAGAGAAACGATAAAAAAGAGTCTTATGAAATTGTTTGGGCTAGCCTTAATATTCAGTTCAAGGATAGGAATGTACTTTGCGTATAATATATATGTATATATATTTAAGCTACTGATCATTTTTCTGTACGAAACATATCAACTCTTAAAATTGAACTTTATTGATCTTGATTGGTTGATTGACTTACGTTTCTCAAATTTTTTAGAACTCTAAACTCGTTTGTGTGTCACCGTAGCTCATATACATTATTTTTATAAACAGCAACAGCGGTAGGGCCCGGGCACGAATCCTGGCCGGGGAAAGTAATATCAAAAATTATAGAAAAAACTTTTTTTTTATGCTGCCGCCTCAACATCAAAACGCACACCACAAATTGTAGAAGAAGTTCAGTAAAACATAAATCTATATGGTGCATTTCACGCAAGTGTTGGAAAACATTTTCGTCTGTAACCTTATTATCGGGTCATTCCTTTTAATAAATCACATTTTATCGATTTAATTTTCGCTATCTTCATAATTCAACAACTCTGCTTTGGTGGGAGGATTTTTGATATATTTTTTTTATAGTTGGCAAGGAATTTCTTGTGTATTGAAGGTGGCATTGCAAAAATTAGTTATCCAAAAAAAGAGCATACAATACATATGTACATATATACATAGTTATATCGAGATAAAAGTAAATACAGATACAAATGACTTAAAAAGAAAAACTCCATTACAGCAAAGTTTACAGCGATAGTGAAAATGAAGGATCACCAGCTTGTTGTTAAGCAGATTTTTTAAAGCTTCTCATTGTTTAAATCAAGGCCTTTTATTTAAATTATAATAAATATTAAACCAGTAGCGTGCATTTTATTCACCAACTACATATGTATGTATGTATGTACATATGTATGTATGTATGTCGTCAATAGTGACTTGTCTCACCCGTCCCAACATAAAAAAGATGCAACAGTCAACAAAATATTAAAAACATTTTTTCGATTACTTTTAAAATTACTTTGAGTTATCATAAATGGGAATTGAAAACAAAAAAAAATATGTTTTAAATTCCTATCAATTGAATTGAAAAAAATGTATTTCTTTTCAAAGGACTTAGAAAAATTTACATTACCAAGCATATAATTAATTTCAATTACAATATACAATTACAATACGTACACTTGCTGCGATCAATAAAAACGCGCCACCAAATATAATTGAAATAAGATCGCATGAGCCATTTGTTTATAAAGTTAGAATATTAGAGTCATTTTTATTTGTTTGGCAACATAAATTAGTTATCCACAAAAAATTTTCTCGAGGTTTTTATTAGGAATAGCCAATTAATTAAAAAAAATTTACAAAAATGTACATTCGATGATATTCATGATTAATTAAAAGAAAACAATGTGATGTTAACGGTAGAAATATAGACTTCACAATAGGCTTTCCTAATAAGGAGTCGTTCCTCCATTAGCCTCAATAACTGTCCTAATTCTTGAAGGCATGGAATTTACTAGGACCTCAATTGATTTCCTTATAACGTGACCATACCAAACCAGTTCTAAAATCTTTATCAATTGACTTATATTTGTTGACTTCTGTTTAGCAACTTCACACTTCATTGTGTGCCATAAGTGGTCAATAGGGTTTAAATCTTGCGAGTTTCCAGGCCAATCCAAGCGTTGATCCCTAGATCGTTAAATGTATTGGTGAATTAAAAATAAAAATTCAAGCTGAATAGGATTATATACACCAATATTGTATAGATGTTTTATACAAGATTTGTTTCCAATCAAAACTTACCCATTTTACACGATGGCATGGCGCTGAGTCATCCTGGAAGATTAGGCGATCTGTATAAGAATAATGCTCTTCAATTGCGGGTACTAAAAAATTGTTAACCACTGTCGCATATTTTTGTGCATTCATTATTCCATCAACAAGTTGTAGAGGCCCCAAAATATGGTATGAAAAGCAGCCCCAAATCATTTGACTTTGAAGAAGTTTAACTTTCTTTACCACATAATTATCCTGGAACCGCTCACTACCTGAACGGCGCTCGTAAAGCAAATTTTGTGAGCTTAGCAAATTAAATTTGCTTTCGTCAGGCCACATAATCTGTTGCCAATAATTTTGATCTCAATTTGGGTACTTTGTAGCCCAAGAAATTCGTGCATCCTTCAGTTTTTGTGTTAATAGTGGCTTTTTGGCAGGGCGTCTTCCATATAAACTCACATCTCTAAGCCGTCGGCGTATGGTTTCGACACTTAAATCCATATGGTGAAAATTTTGCATCTCCGCCCTCTCCTTTTTACGCTCCAACACATCACTATTCCCTTTTTTTTTGTAAAAAACGAACAATAGTTGAATGGCTACAACCAATTCTAGCTGCTATTTGCGGAGAAGATAACTTTTCTTCATCTAATGCCAATATGCGAATTTTTTGATCACACGTTAATTTCTTCCGATTATTTGCCATTTTGCACAACTTTTCAAATACACAACCAAAACACGACTATAACTGAACAGTGTGCAACCCAATTTCATAAAAAACAATTTATTTCTCAGTACATACAAGATATAGTAGAAATTTTTTCAAATTTACAGTTATATAGCTGAAGATAGTCGACCAAAGTGGTGGTGCGTTTATATTGACCGCAAGTGTATGTGTAATTAATTTCAATCGCAATATAATATTCCTTGTATAAAAAAAAAATAAATCTTTTTAAATTACTTGAAGTAATAAATTCCTTCATAAGGGTATATCATATGCAGATTTGTATAAATTTGTTTACCGTTACTAACAGTTTTTTTTTCGAAATTGAGTCTATTACATTATTGAATAAATCACTATTTAATATGCATTCCACTATAATTATCAAAATGGGAAGCTAAATAACGAAAACGAAGTCATAAAATAAAAAGAAAAATCCTTTCCACATTATCCATTTATAAAAAAATTATAAAATAGGCTTATATTGAGAAAAAAAAACAAACTATATTATGTAATAAAAAATACAAAGAATATCCTAATTTAAAAGATTTCCTTATACTTTAAATTTTATATCGATTTTTCTTTATATTGAAAACTACGCTGATTTTAGTTAGGGCCTTTTCATAAAAAGGTAACGATATACATACATACATATATTTACTAATTTTGTTATAAATCTGTTCTCATTATAAAATAAAAACTTCTTAATTTATATCATTTCCTATATATATTTTTCGTTTTTGGTGATCATCTGCTGCTACCTCTACCGACTCGGATCATCCTTTGCTGTCATGATTTGTATTACGCCACATATGTACCTATGCACACATTGCTTGTGTACAACAACGAATCACAATATATGCAAAAAAATCAACATTTCGCCAACTTTACCATCAAATAAAAATACCAATAAATTAATTGGACTCGCAACGATTCAAAAAAAAAAAAAAACATACAAACAAAACTTATTATTCTATACAACTTTTTGTTTGTCATTACCGGTGTGTCGCTCGCCAAACACTCATCCAATCCAATACATTTAAAAATATAAAAATCTTGTTCGCGCGCTATTTACCCACAACTCGTTCGGACACTTGTTCTCACAACCTCATCTGTTGGTTGGCTTGCACTTTGCTGCTTTCTAAATTTAGGGTACCATCAATAACAGCAGCAGCAACAATCGCTGACGGGACGCACGACGAGAGAGCCGCGCGAGGGTAATAGATAGAAGCAGCGGTTAGCGGTGGTGACGCCAAACGGATTTGATGCAATAGATGCGCTATATGTGTGAATAATGTTGGTCATAGCTTTTATTTTCTGTTGAGCGAGAATTGCGTAAAGTTTGGACTCACGTTGAGGAGTTGAGATATTCAGTGCATTGCATTTGTAACTTCTTGGCCAACGGTGTGGAAGTCATTCGGTATTGCTAACGGTGGCTTACTTGAAAAATAACTACATATACGATATTTAAGAAAAGGCGTTACGAACCAAATTAGCATTGCTAGTTATCGTTCCTTGTTGCACACGCGATCCAAGTGAGTTTCCTCCGACGATAGCAACTAAATACTAGTGGTTAGAAGAAATTAATGCATTCTTGATTTGTCGGCCTCACATATACAGACACAGACCCACACACAAACCGCAACAACGACGGTTTTGAGAAATATTGCGTCGAATATCTCGACGACCGACCGGCTATAACAGCAAAAGCTTCAACGCACATAAAATGGATTCACTTAAAATGCCAAAAGGTAATGAAACCGAAAATCGGCATCGTTTTGTGAATGACGTCAATTATATATATACATATATATACATTCCATAAATTTTTACTAACCACTTGTACGTTTTCGTTTTTACAGGTGGTAGCAGCAATGCGGCAGGTGGCAGCAGTAAACCCACTGGCAGTGTACCAATCACAGTTCGTTTCAATGCTGGCGATGAATGTATTGATGATATATTTCAGACATTTCACAATAGCAATAACAGTGGTAGTGGTGCGGGTGGAGGAGCCGGTGGTAATGGTAGCGGCGGAGGTGGCGGAGGTGGTGGCAGTGCGGGTGTTGGCCTAAATGCCGGCGGTGGAGATTCCCTGTCGAGCAGTCCATCACAACATCAGCTGCAGGCACAACAAAATGTAAGTGAATTATTTTTAAGTATTTTAAAATTAATCGAATGTGCAAAATTTTAGTAATAGAGCAACAAAAACAATTCTTTTAATCTCTCCGAATAATATTTATGGCTAAAAAATGATCGAAAAGTGATATACAGTGAAATGAGAGGGGAAACGAGGTTTTGTACATGTTACGAAAGTCATTGTGTGTAAAAATTGGTGTGGTTGGGGTCAACTTAACTTTTGCATCATCAGTATAGGACTGCGATAATTTTAAATTTTAAATTTAGTTTTTATAACTTCGAAAATAACAATTCATTCATAATTTTATTGAATACGTCACAAGCTATAGTTATTGTCAGCGACCGTAAAAATTAAATATTAGTTAAATATTAATTTTTTCCTCAGAAAATAAATTATTTTTAAAATAGAAAATGCATACGTGTGCTATTTTTCAAATTTTAATTTTTACTGGGAAAATAAGTAATTTGTTAAATAAAATTAAAAAAAAAATCATTATTTAAAAAATAAAAACTAAAACTTAAAAATAACTTATTTTCTAATCTAAAACTAAAACTAAAAAAATAATGTTTGTGTTTACCAAGAAAAAAATTAAATGTAAAAAATAACTTATAGCCTGTTTTACGAAATCAATTTAAATGAGAAGTAGAGCTGGGAACTCCATCCGGATTTTTCAACTATGCGGATAAACCGTATATTCGAATATCCGGATAATTCAAGGAGCGTATCATAGCGTCCTGATATCCGGATTTTAGGAATTAATGAATATCAACGAAGGGAAATAAAAAAAATGGGTAACAGGAACGCAAAAAGGTTTTAGTATGAATCTACAAGTCGCTACCCCAAACATCATTCACGAATCGCCTTATTCCATTCGTTCACTAAGAGCATGCCCGCGTATTACACTGCGTAACAAAAATTTAAAAAAACCTGCGGTCATGATTTTGTTAATAATTTTTATTAACATTAGTAGCAGGCTTACGAACTGTGTTTTTACTTTTTTTGGATTGGCTCTAGATCTTGAGATAAACGAAACTAAAGAAATTAATGAAAAAAAATTATATGACCCAGTTCCGAATATAATCCCGACCATTGGAGGCTTTTTATAGATAGCTCAAAAAGAAGTCTGAAATGTGTGTTGCTACACAATGGAAATAAACTTGCTTCGGTTCCAATCGGTCATAGTACCAAACTAAAAGAAGAATACGAAAATGTAAAAATTGTTTTAGCAAAGATTTTGTATGCACAACATAAGTGGTCAGTATGCGTAGACTTGAAGATGGTGAATTTTTTATTGGGCCAACAAAGTGGGCATACTAAATACCCCTGTTTTATATGTTTATGGGACAGTCGTGCAAGACATGAACATTGGATTAGAAAGGACTGGCCGGTGAGAGAAAATATGGAGGTAGGAACAGCAAATGTGATTTATGACCAACTGATAAGCCGAGAAAAAATCATTATTCCACCACTTCACATCAAGCTTGGGCTAATGAAACAGTTCATCAAAGCCCTTGATAAGACAGGTGACTGTTTCGAATATGTGTGAAAAAATTTCCAGTCCTTAGTATGGAAAAATTAAAAGCATGAGTCTTCGATGGTCCTCAAATTCGTACCCTTCTAAAAGACACTGAATTCTTAAACCATATGTCATAAATTGAATTTGAAGCCTGGCTAAGCTTTGTTAATATAGTCAAAAAATTTTTGGGAAATCATAAATCGCCAGACTATACAAAACTAGTTGCTAATATGCTTCTCAATTTTCGCAAACTAGGAGCTAAAATGAGCATTAAATTACATTATTTACATAGTCATTTGGACAAATTCCCGGACAACCTAGGCGATTACAGTGAGGAACAAGGTGAACGGTTCCACCAGGACATAAAAATAATGGAAGAAAGATACCAAGGTCGATGGGACGACCACATGATGGCAGACTACTGCTGGAACTTAATACGGGATTGTCCTGAGCAACGACATCATAGGAGGTCCTACAGAAAAAGTTTTTTGTAATTTTTTTAAAATTAATTAATGAAAATAATATATTTTTTTTATTTTTGTATTATTTTTATACAGGCGCGCAATAAAAATATAATTTAAATCCATATTGGTATTTTTAATTAGGTTTTTTCGTGAAATATTTAAAAGTCTTTATCTGAAAAACTAGAGCCAATTCGACAAAGCTGATATTATTTTCGTAATCAGCGCCCCCAAATTACCCTAAATCGACTTAAAAATCTCCGACCGCAAAATTTTGTTCCGCAGTGTTATAGTCATGGAATAGCACACATCGAAATATTATTTAGGAAAAGTGTTTACTGATTATTATTATTGTCCATCAGGATTTTATTTGTGCCAACGGACATCCGAATATCCGAATATGTGGATAGTCCCACCGTAATGAAAAGCCATTTTAATTTTTTGAATTCTATATAGAAATTGACAGGAAATAAAAAATAATTTTCCGTTTACATTACTGGGAAAACCAGCTGTTATTTCCTAAGCATAAAGCCTAAAAATTGACTTATTTTGCAACCAAAAAAAAACTAAAAAAAGGTATTTCCACATTCTTTTAGCCAAAAATAATTGATAAAATGTTTTAAAGGATTATAAAAATTAATGTTTGTTGGTACCTTATGCGCTGCCATACCGTTAATTCGACTTTGGTACAATCTTGTCATGTTATTATATGCATTTGGGCAAAGGTTATATACATACATATATAGTGCAATGCCGGTAGATGGCGATCGAGTTATTAAATTCTTTATATGTATATATAAACCAAAATGATAATCCCATAGGTAGGTAGGATTCCCGGTAGGTAGCGCCGTAAACGAATTATTGACAATAATTATAGAGATAGGACATTGCAGTGCTATATATTAGTTAAGCTTTTGGATCACACCTACCTTTATTGTATTGTTGCGCCACCTATTGGCGTTTCGTAACGAAACGACTCATTGAGGATGACACAAAGCACTAGCTATTAGCTAGTATTGAATACTCTGCCTACTGTGGATGCGAACCATCCAATAATCGGAAATTTTAACGATTTAAAATCGTACGATTTTCCAAATGTTTTTAATAATTTATGCTGAAAGGACTGAATATAATAATAAGGAAACTGTAAAATAGACATCAACGATATAATATCGTAAATAGTTTTAATATCAAGCTTGTAGTATTTTGGTTAAAAATCTTGCAAAAGATTTTCGAATCGAGTTTGAGGTTAATTTACATGCAATTCTCTATTCTACCTTCGTTTGCAACTCCGATATGAAAGAATTGGACTAGATTGAAATAAAAAACCGACGCTGTTTTATATCAAAAACGGCAAAAATGATATTTGCCGCTAGATAACTGAACAAGAAATCGTGGCGAATTCTGACTTCTCTGCATTTTCTTCGTTAATTTTTTTAAAAGAAATTTTTGTTGTACAAGCACGAGTTTTCTTTCTATGTCTAGTCTCGTGTCTATTCACAAGTTTAAGCCCCTCGAAAACCCATTCAGTAAGTTCGGAGATTAATGAGTTCAGGCAGACGAAAATTCTTAAATTTTTCTATAATTCTATTACGTTCCTTGCATCACCTTCTGAAGGTTTTATAAAATCTTGATACATGTTTTTGTTTTTGGTTTCCGTACTTATGTATGTTGTTGTGTTGTTCTATTGAAACCCGCTTAGTTTTTTTTTAAATTATATTTTTATCAGATTTGAGTATCTGAATTGCGTTCCTTGTCGTACGAATGTGAACCGAATATTTGAAATAGCTTTTTGTTTACTGATTTTTTCCCCCATATATTTATCTTTTTCAAGTAGTCTTGACAAATCTTCATTCGTTTCTTAGGAATTTCTCCTATCTGCATTCAAAAATTGGATATTAAGCAATTACAAAACACTCAAAAGTTACTTCCAAAAAAATTTTTTTATATAAAAATAGTGACAATATGTATATTCCCTTGTGTATGAGTAATTTAAGTCCACAAATAGTGCGGTGTGCAACGGTTAGTAAAAATTCAAACGACTTTTGTTACCTCACACATTTCTACACAATTTGGTTGCTACCAGTATCAATTCCCATTTTTCTTTATCATACGAAGGGAAGTAACTACATATATTGTACTGCTCTAGTGCAGCACGTTATTGATGCAATGATGTTTAAAAAAAAAAGGGGTTTCCAACAGGAGCGCAACGCACGCACGCTTCATGTAAAATAAAATAGTTTGAAAGCGCAATTAATAATAGTTGATATAAACAGATAATAATTTAAATGTTCCAACTTGAAATTATGACCAAATATTTAAAGCATTTAAAACAATGCGCAAAGTTGAAATTTTCATCGATCATAGCATTTCAATAAATCCTTAGCTGTTCTGCGCGCTGGATAGTATTGCTGGCATTTCTCTCTCGCTAAGGCCCACTTGCGAGATAGCTAGTTATTTATTTAACTCAGAGTTTACCGATTAAATTGATAAATTTGTTTTCGCAGCAGATTGTTAGGCATCAACTCAGAGTTAAAAACATTAATATTTAATCTAGCAGTTATTCAGTTTAAAATTTTTAAGTTTGTTACATTCTGCCATAAATAAATAAAAAATAAATTTGTAAATCAATTTTTTTTGAAATAAACGAAAAAATTTAAAATGATTCGCTTTTTTCGACAATAATGAGGATGCCATCGAATGCGTGACCAAGCATCCCATGCATTTCGTCGTTGTACTAGATGCCCCAATAATTATTTTTATTTCAAATTTCAATAAATTCATAAAATTCAAAGAAAATATCAAAAAAGAAATGTACGTAGCCCGGGTTACTGTATTTATTTTATGCAAGACAATGTATGGGCTATGAAATTACAAATTTAACTCTTGAGTTACTTATTCCTTTGTTTATAAATTTAACTCTGGATTTCTTGCAAGTGAGCCTTAATGGTATTTACTATATTTATTTTGACTTTACTCGAGTTCAGTCAGTTTTGTTTATGTAAACAAAAAAGCCATAATCTACTTTGTATTATTTTCCATGCATACTTTCTGAGAAGTGGATGGTAGACTTAACTAGGCGATTCACAAGGTGTCATAATGTGACATAAATAATAAGTCATACAATTTCAAATTTAAAAAATTATGTTATTGGATTTCATAGCAAAAAATTATCGAATTTTGTATATTTTAAAATATGAATTTATGAATTGTGGCACATTAACTAGAATACCTTGTGAACTAAATATGTAAGTATATTAAACTGAATGTTAAAATTAACAGTTCTAATCTTGTACATCCCTATTGGATGGCCCTTCATTGTTCTACAAATGTATTTATTGATCCACTACTAGTACAAATAAACCCTTTACGACTGCAACTTCATTACTGCCATAAATCGCAGGCCAACACCAGGCCACATTTGCATTTATTTCAGTACTCGTTGGAATTCGTGCAAAACAAGTTCACTGTAGTGTAGATATATCGCATTTTCTGGCTGCCGGTTTGAGTTTCTTTTTCATACAATCTGCATTACGTACGCACATGCATATGTACATACCTACTACATCGCTATATCGCGCTATGAATACATATTGAGTGAGTCACTCCAACGAATTGAAGAAAAGTGCCCATTTGAAATATTTTTGGCATTATTTTATTTAAAAAAAAAAAATGTTGGTTAGCTTCTCAAAATGGGAGTTCACCAATTGGTTTGTTCTGAATCCTTAAACTAGATATAAATGAAAAATCACAGCTATATCCAAGCACTAGTAATTTTTGTTGACGATCTGCGTACAATGGGCTGAATAATTTGGAAAAGAAAATGTGAAATCCTCAATTTAATTTCGTCAAAACTAACGGCTATATTTGTGTGTTTTTATGTGCAGTAGCGAGTAATAAAAATGCAATATTATGCGTTGGCTTTGAGCTTTAATTAAACTGCTTTCGTTACGCAATTATGTAAAGGGTGTTTTTTTTTAGACTGGTAGAACTTTAAATTGAAATAAAACACATAAAGAAATGAAGTATAATGTGAAATGTTTTTTCAGTTGAAAGATATTTTCATGACATTTAATATTTAAAAACGATTTCTGGCATACTTATGTCCGCCACGACTAGCTTTGGTGAATCGGTTGCGATCAGTCCAATTTTGAACCACTTGTTGGTACAACTGTGGCCGTATTTCGTTAATAACACGAGTTATGTTGTCCAAAGCTTCAATTGTTGCTGGTTTATCAGCATAAACCAGAGACTTTACATAACCCCAAAGAAAATAATACAATGGGGTTAAGTCGCATGACCTTGGAGGCCAATTCATTGTAGCATTTTTTGACATAATATTATCGCCAAATTGCTATTTCAACAAATCGATAGTTCGAGTGGCCGTATGAGGAGTGGCACCGTCTTGTTGAAACCAAAATTCTTGCAGGTCGATGTTATGCAAATTTGGAAGGAAATAATCGGTAATCATTGATCTGTAACGATCACCATTGATAGTAACATTCGCTCCGGCCTCATTTTTAAAGAAATAAGGACCGATGAAGCCTCCAGCATGTAAACCACACCATACGGTGCATTTTTCAGGATGCAATGGTGTCTCGAGAGTTTCATGAGGATTATTTTCTCTCCATATACGGCATTTATGTTTGTTCACATATCCGTTTAGCCAAAAATGAGCTTCATCATTAAACACAATTTTTCGATTTCGAGTTTGGCGAACGGAACACTGATTTTTAAAGTAAAGTTTCCCAATTTGTAAACGTTGGTGTGGCGTCATTCTTTCCATGATGATTTGTCAAGGCTTACTGAACAGAAATGTCAAAACGAAATGTCATTTACTAGCTATCCCTATCGAAAGTTCTATCAGTCTAAAAAAACATCCGTTATATTGTCTGCTTGCCTACAGATGGTGGAAGTTTATCTTTCAAAACTAGAATTCAATAAATAATTTTCGAATTATATTAAATGGCCAAATTGCGAAAAATTATCAAATTGTGTCAAAATGTGAGAAAGCTTATTTCTGTAGCAAAGATTTGTGATGGAATAACTTGTTTAGGAACCTAACCTCGAAATACACTGTCGAGCATTATTGAAAATTTTGGAAAATATGTACATACGTCACCAGAGTTGAATTTTCTTGCTCGCTGCTGTTTATCCATCGCATTTTTAACCGACCATAGTTTTTGTGATAACTCTATATTGAAATGATCTCAGTCCTTAGTTGAGGAAACAACATTAATAGGTTTTTTTCTGCGCCTTAGTTTTGGAAATTTTGTTTTGAAGAATAATAAGTTTTTGCTTACGATAAGGACTACTGAATTATCATTGACAAGGAAGGTATTGTTCAGAATAGAGAAATTTTCACTCATTCGTTAGTTTTTAAGGAATCACTCATGTTACTTAATTTTTAATTGTTACTAAATTTTTCACTCATTAGTAATGTGTTCACTCAATACTTATTTTTCACTCGTCACAAATTTTTTCTTATAGGGCTAATTTTTCACTCATTACTAATTTTTTTTATTCATTAATATTTTCCGATGACATAGTTATAATTCCTAGTTGATAAAATTCTTAAGTTAAATGTCTCACCAGCGACATTGGAATGCCCCATGTAATAGGTTAAATTAATGTTTACAATACCGGTATCAATAGAACTTATTGTGAAAAGGCTTTATTTGTAGAATACATAGAGTAGGGTTGTCACATGTTTAAAATATCAAATTCTAGTTTAATTAAGGGAATTAGGTACGAGTACGTATCACAATAAGGGGGTCTGACGTAAGAGTTTTAATATTTATTTATTAGCAGAGAAGGTCGCCACGTGTTTTAGGATAAATTAAATACACTTAATAAGTTCAATGAAATTTTTCAATATGTGTGCCCAACTAAAAGGGTTAAGAAAAGCCTAATTTGAAAAATATTTTTAGGGAAACGTTGCCATCTCTTCAAAAAGGTAAATATAAATAAATTAAAATGTTAAATTACATGTCGAACTGTAGCAGTTTGTAAAGATTAATTTCGAAAGCATTTTACTAAATGATTGCCACCTTTTTAAAAAGGTTAATCGCATCAAATTAATAGTTAAAATGAAATATTATAATTTTCGTGTGCACCAAAAAAGTTTCAGAAGGCTTAATTAGGAAAATAATTTTCCTGAGGATTGCTTGCTACCTGCGTAAGAAAGTAAATTATATTGATTAATAAGTTAAATCATAGCTTGGGAATTAAATGAAAAAGGCTCAAGGAGGCCATAATGCAATTAGTTTAAAATGATTGATTCAAAATTATTGATAAGAACAATGAGCTAAAGGGAAAGATTTTTATTTGGAAACAGCAGCTATTTGGAAGATCACCACATGCCTCATCAGATTTCTTTCTAGTATACTCTGCCCGAAATTTATTTTTTTTTAATTTAAAAAGATACATACTGTACAAATAAAGAATTTTTCTTCGACACTCAGCCGAACCGCATCTCTTTTTTTTTTCTTCATCATTGTTTTTATTTATGTAGCTATTTAATTGGCAACCGAAAAAAGAAATATTCATTCTCGTTTGGCGCGTGTGTGGGCCCCCTTTGATAGCAGGTGTTCTATAAAGCCATTAAAATAAATGACGAGTAGTGAATTAGTTTTTAATTGCTAAACAAATTAAATGAAATAGTGAGTAATTCAAAAAAATCAACAAAAAAAAAACAACATATTCGAATTCGTTCATTATCGCTGCTGCCAAACAAAATTTAGTGAGTAATTCAAAAAAATCGAAAAAACACAGAACATATTCGAATTCGTTCATTATCGCTGCTGCCAAACAAAATTTAGTGAGTAATTCAAAAAAATCAACACAAAACACAGAACATATTCGAATTCGTTCATTATCGCTGCTGCCAAACAAAATTTACAGCGCACCTAGACAATGTATGTTGACAAATATCGTATAGATTTTACATATTATATATACATTATATATACATACTACATATACATAACTATTATATACTAAAGCTTTCGATTCCTGCTCGCACATTCTCGAGTATTTCGATAATCGAGCAATCGAGAAATCTGGTTCACGATACAATCTCGGGTATTGCGCATACACGGTACAATTAAATTGAGCATCGAGAAGCTCGCAAGCCTTACGATATTCTCAATGCCAGAGAAGCTCGCGACAAATATTCACAATGCTTTTCCATTTTTTTTTGTAACTATCTATCTATGTAGCATATCAATTTATTTTTTTTTTCAAGAATTACCGTTGACGTGCAGAGAATGTAATGGAATACATTTGGACCATTTTTAGAATTTTTGAACGCACTAATCTCCGAAACTACTGAATGAATTTTCGTGGGGCTTTAACTTTTAATCTCGGGAATAACGTAGGGTATATTTGATCAAGATATAAAAAGGAGAAAGAACCATTTTCCTTTTCGTTGTTGTTTTCGAAGTTGTTCGGTTTTACAGGCGTTTGAGACGTTAGAATTTGGGACCTCCATACAATAATTTTCAGGCAATAAAACACTAAACAGAAGAAAAGAAATTTTAAAACTTTGCAATTTTCTCTACCGAATGGAAGATTTGATTCATTTTAGAAAGATATAGATAAAATGCACCATTCGTTAGCGCTCGTGCACTAAACAGCTCTGAGCTTTGTTTGGTGTTGTTCTACACTGCTCTTTCACTTTCAGTGCATTCATCGAACAGACCTAAAAGTTTACACAAAAGCGTAGAGAAGAATTTTAGCTAAGTAAATTATTGATTAAAAAAATGTGAGTCCGATGAGAATAAATTTTCTTATTTGAAATATTTTAATTAGTTTATAGTATTGTAGACGTACTTCAAGGACACATCAACGTACTATTAAAAGTTTCCGTTCATTTTATTATATAAATTGTATGCAAAATTTGCATAAAACGTTGAAAGTGTTATCGATTGATTCGTTGCCGTTTTCACGCATACCAGAACTAAATGCTGTTTGTTATTGCTATTAATTATAAGAAATGACATTTCCGGTTCGAAGAAGACACCGAACTTTGCATCAAAATCATTGATTTCTTAATACAAATAAATGTAGGAAATGTAAATATTGAAAAATGTGCTAGACCAGTGTCACGAATATAGGCGAGCTTTTTGTCCATTAGAAACGTATAATAGGTGTGCGACGCAGAAAGCACTTTCACGGGAAATGGATCCGCTAGATGGCGCTATAATCGAGTTACTCAAAAAATTCGTATTTATGGTGAAATATTAATGATATTAGAAAAGTAAGTGCGATTAGAAATGCTTTTATAATCCGCTTAAAACACCTACAGTCACAACTTGTGAATATGTGCTTTAGCTATCGTTATTACGTACACTGTACTATTATATTTAGGTATTTATCTACGTTTGTGTCGAACACTGCGGGACATTAGATTAGCACACCTCTAGTACATCTTATCTTGTTGTTTTCATTACACAGACTTTTTTGTTTTAATTATTATTGTTTTAATTTTTCCCTTTTATTAAAAATATTTCACACACCTAGGTTACATACAACTTCAGTTGCCTTTCATACTTGGAGGCACGTAGACATAAAATTTGTTTCTACCCAATTGATTAAAATATTATGGGTAAAGGGAAGTCATTAAATGTGAAGGAAAAATTTAAGATTAAAGCTTATTATAAGGCGTCGAAAGTATCAATTAGTCAAAATTCTCAAAAAAATTGTAGTAGCAAAAAACCGTCTATATTCGCTTACTTTCGTAAAAAGCTGAGATGTGGCAAAAACAACAGAAACAAAGTTCGTAGCAAGCGAGTAATTTCATATACTACTAAGAGAGCTCCTCAGAGAAAATCTGCCAGTTCACACGATTCGGCCAATAAGAGCAGGGTAAAATCTGGTATTCAAGCGCGTTTATTTGCGGGCCGACGAGTGACAAGAAAAATTTCATATACAGAAAAGTTGAAAACTAAAAAGAAACTCCTACCACACAATATGGCTAAAAGGCAAAGCCAGTTCAAAAATTGGCAATGGCGGCAGTGCCAACAGTACAATACTTCGCCTCAATCTGCTTTCGTGTTAAAATCGTGGATTGAGTTTCAAAATGTAAGTAAGGCAAACTGCTGATACGGGGATCTAATAATGTAAAGAAATACAACACTCGAGGGCCGCACCAGCGACGTTTTTCTAAGCTGTAAATCGATTGTTGAATCGAATTGAAATTTGAAGTAATTTTGTGTGGTTTCAGCAAACAAGATACATATAAATATAGTGAAATGGAAATGAATTGCTTCCACAGTAGTCAATCAACTTGATTTAAGTGAAATGTGTAAATTTGATTTTTGCAAAGTATCTGGTAAAATACCATTTTTGTTCATTGCTATAAACAACAAAAATGTAATATTATTTCCTTCATAGGTTTGGCTGGTATTTATATTGGGCTGAAAGTTATGACGTCGGAAGAAGGTGTGCTAAGTTAATGACCAGCAGCGTGTGTAGTATATTAGATTGGGTTGATTCCCCATAATAAAAAAAAATAAAAGTTTTGTAAATCACACTTATCGCTTATCAAAATTTTGATTCATGAAGAAAAACAATGTAATTTATTTGTAAAAATTGCGCTGAAAAATTTAAATTGTTCGCAGTAGTAAGCTTTCAAAAACTGGTGGGGCTAATTACAAAAATATTTATGCGACGCCTATTTTACATTGACGATCACTTAAAATATATATGCAAATTTTAACACTCACATATTGCATTATGAAATGTCTTATTAAATACTTTTCTTTTTCTTAAACAAACAACCTTTCAAGTTCCTTTTTTACTTCTTAAAAATGCTTTCAAAATTACATATACTTTTTTGGCGCCATTAATAGGTTAAATTGTTGTACAACAATATTTCTTAAGAAATTTTATTATGCAAATAGGGTTTCGAGTTTTGCGGATATACCATTTCGAGACGTTTTTTCTCGTAAAAACTGTAGTAGGTGGCTCTGAGTCACTTGAAATCGAACTATTAATATAAAAAAAAAATAGTATGATTTCTATGTACCACGCACATTTTTCAAAATTTTGACTTAATTTTTATTTTTTCTCCGTTTCTTCATAATACCAAATTTGAGCGAGTTTGCTGCATGATTTAGTAGAATATCGAATATTTTAGTTTTTTTTTTTTGTAAATTACCGCTATACGACGAAATAATTGCGTAGGTATGTATATGTAACTGTTTTCTTGTAAGTGGATGGCACCACTCCCATTTCCAAGAAATTTACATTAACACAACAGTAAAGCTACTTTGGGCCCGTTGTATTGTAACTGACTTGCAAAAACGCTCCAGCTAGGATAAAATTTTCTTTGTTGTTGCAAAAGCAACCCTGCTAGCATCTTTCATGAAACAAGAGATTTGCTTAGTGCTATTTAAGAACGGAAAATGGCTGTGTAAACAAATTTTAATTGACGTAGTTATATATTTAAAAATACTATGCAAATAGAAACGGATTAGGTGTTGAACTGAAATTGCTCATGTAGTTTCTTCCGGCTAATTCACAATAGCGCAGTTTTTTCACTTCCCAACACTACATCGCAGGTCGGATATCATTTTACTGAGTTGGGTCAACTCGCATATTTTTCGGAGTTAGTGTTGTTGCTTTACATGCAATTAGTTATCCTACCTACTGTTCGTTTGCGACTCGGCTACCTAAAACACGGGCCTTTTGTTACTCTTACAGCTTACAGCCACTATTACATTACAATATCTTGTAGAATCAACAGATCAGCAGGATTTTATTATTAGACATCTTAAATAAAAGCTCAATTTTGAAATATTTTTGGCATGTCGTTTTTTTTCATACCTGCGCGGGCACTTTGGCTCGGATGTTTATTATAACTTTGTTGACATTACGATTGCTTGTAACGCTTTAATTCAACCGATATAGGTATAGAATTATATATACTAGAATATACAGAATGGATAAATCGATTAGGCCATGTACATATGTGTGTCTGTCCATCGAGGAAATATTGAGTTATCTTACCGAAACTTAGTACACACTTCACTTAAAGTAAGTAGGTATTAGAAATGAAAATAGCGAAAATCATTAAATTAATGATAATTTGGTTACATTTAATATAAAGGATTTAGTTGGAGAATTAAATATTTGGTTAAAAAAAACAGGCGTCCACCTAAAGTGTACGAGCCATAGTAAAACTTTTTGCCGATTCCATAAAGAGATAGAGACGAAAATTTTGACTTTAAAAGTGGCAACACTTCTGATGAGCATATTCATTTTTCGCTATAGCTAATTCAAAACTAGTTCAGGACCGCACTAGTCCCACACCATTTTCAAATTATTCTCGAAAGATAAATACTAATTAATAAATACCCTTAATTATAAAAACTCAACCGACTTTTAGGTATTTAAAAAAGAAGAACAATAAGAAATTAGTATGCTTTTTATATTCTACAGATTTCTCTACTTAATTAAATTTGAGCAAATTTGTGTCAATATGTGGTGATTTTAAAACACTGCTTTACACGAGAAAAGCACTTCATTAAAAAAGATTTTTTAGACTAATCATAGTCTGTTGAACATGAAATTGAGTTTGATTTATTTTTCCAAAGAAGCGCTTATAGGATATTGGCAATAAAATAACCCTGTCTGTCGAGGTACTTTTGCAGTTATTGCCATTGAACTCCACACAATAACAAATAAAACAAACCTTTTATGGGCCTGGTCTAAAAATATATTCGACTTCTTTACGGTGATATATCTTTGGGTAAATCAGAATAGTACTTTTTGAGTTTAACTGCAAAAAATGTGGACACTTTCGAGCTTTTTCGAAAATAGTTATGTTTTATTCATTATTTTTAGTTGATAAACTTTGTAAAAAAAAAAAAATACAAATTTTTTCTTAAAAGAGAATTTCATTGCAAAAATTTGAAGTTGAAGAGCGCCAAAATCGGGCAGAAAACGTAAAAGTTAATGTTAATTAAATAAAGGCGACCAATTTAAATTTTTGCTACACTCACTTTTTCAGTTGAAAATCTGCCAAAAAATTTTCCTTTCACAATGCGAGAGTCAGAATGTACATTTGATGTAATATAACATGTTAGATGGATTTGTGGCCGTTGATGCTGATTTTCTAGTCCGGAATTTTTTTGGCAAAAAGTGTAAAGGAAAAACTCAAAAACAGGGTGTTTGCCCATATCCTAAGCAACGCTTAAAGAATACTTTTTTAATTAAGTGTCTTTTTCGTGTAAGCTGATGTTTTAAAAGCACCACAAATGGACGCATTTTCTTTAATTTATTTTAATATCATTTAATTGCAGCTACTTTTCAATTAAAATACAGTTCATTCTCCTCTAACAACAACCATCTAAATTATGCAAAGTTTATAATAATTTAATAAATTTTCATTAAATACGCAAACTTTAACCAAAAAAATCTTCGAAAATTTACGAGCATACAGTAGTTTTGTAGCCTATTAAATTTGAGCTGGAATGATCTGAAAATATTTCCACTTTTAGGGTCTTTTTTTTTATAAATAAAAAAGTTTTTAGAAATATTCTTTCAAAACGATCACCTTAGATCATAAAACACTTTAAGCTTAAAAGTTCTGCATACAAATATTTAAAAATTTGTTCTAAGAAATCATAATGAAATTTTGTATGCTTTCTTTGACCTTTTTTTAGAAGATTGGCTTAGGAAAAACTTGAATTATTCAGCTAAAGCTTGACTTCATCTGATTTTTGCTTATAATATATAAATAACCCCGCACAAATTTTTTACGCAAAACTATGAATTGTGACTCGATAGATTAAATTTGTAAATATTTTTAAGCATACTTTTTCGGCTTAAACTGTTATAGTATCTGATTTCGTTTTTTTTTTTTTTTTTTTAAATATTTTAGTACACTATTTTTATTTATACATGAATACTTTACATAAATTATTTACTCTTTTCAGGTGGATGATATAAATACAAGGAATAACTTTCTGCAAGGAAACTTTTTTAATCGTAAAAGGTATGTACACTGCATAATTTTCTTGTCCCTGTATTTCACTCAACTCAACCCAATGAAACGTTTTTGCTTTCCATACACATTATTGCCAGAAATAGTACCTATGTTTCGATTATACGAATATAAAATGCTAGTCTAATCAAATGTTGGTTGCTGCGCGTTTTGAAGTTGTTTTTTAAACTGTTAACAATAAAAAATATAAACGAATGCAAATATGTATTAAAGAATGAATGAATGACTTAGGGAACTTATTCGAAAATATAATTTTCTGGTCAGTTATTAACATAAAAACATTGTGGTGGTAAAATTGAAAGTTTATACATATATATGTAAATACTAGAGCTCTTGTTAACCGAAAGAATAGTCTACTTCGCCTAATCGACTAACCGTTTCCTTTCGACTTTTTTGACTAACTGCACATAAAAAACTAGTCGATTACCCATTCGTTTTCGATTTTTCGACTAGTTGTTTTCTTTCAAAACATATTTGTGTTTTTATACGTGTTTGAATGTTTGTGCTTATTGACAAAACTCCTTTTCAATAATAATAAGGGTTTTATGAATTTATTTTGAGTAGCTTTCATTATTCGAAAAATTTCGGTTAGTCGATTTTCAGAGACTACTCTTTGGTGCGCTGTTAGTCGAAAGTCAGCGGTTAATCGAATAGTCACTATTCGATTATCAACCATAAAAAAAGTTGCTAATCGACTAGTCGAATAGTCGGTTAGTCGATTTTTAGCAAGAACTCTAATAAATACCATATTTACTATGAGTGCACTGTATATCATTTCATTTATTTTTTTATTTTAAATACTTAAATGACATAAATCACCGTGAATCAAAGTTTAAAATTTCATATAAAATTCACGAAAAATCAAAAAAAGATTTACTTTAGCATTTCGAACTTTTTAGTCAGAGTTTTTAGGAAATTCGACCCTGGATGTTTTTAGCCCATTAAATGAAAACTTCAGAGGGCTAAAAGTGTCCGTTGAGTTTTTTTTTTAGTTTTTGTCACTAACGCATGTTAGAGTTTTATTTTTTGCAATATTTCGTAATATGGAAATAATCTTTTATAAGGGAGTGTCAAAAATCGAATTTCATTAATGTGCAAACCTTGATAAAATTGATAAAATACTGTGCAGTTTGATTATGATTCGTTTAGTTTAGATTTTATTAAATTTCTTTTGAATCACCAAACCAAACGTATAAATCACCAAACCGTAATGGAATGAAACACGTTTTGAGCAGAATCGCTTTTCTTTTAAATTCCAATTAAACTTACTTTGCAAATGTGATAAATGAATTGACATTCGATGTCATTTCGAATAAGCTCATTTATTTTGGGTCACTCTATATATGCTTTAAATATGGCGAAATAGTCATAATTATGTACATTTGTACGGGGGCCACTATGAAAGTTTTCAGAAAAATATATGTAGATAAATTCACATTTTATTAAAAAAAAAAAATCACTTTATTGTTTATCAAAATATTCTTTTTGGAAACGTTAGAAACATGGTTTCTGAATGCCTGAACTTCCTCTTCAGTAATTGAAGAATGCTCACCATTTACATTTTGTTCTTCACAAACGGGAACAGGAAGAAGACATTTGGTGATAAACCAGGTGAATATGGAAAATGAGTAATTATTTCGATTATTTTCTCCTTCAAATAATCAACTGTACCATATGCTGCGTGAAAGCTAGCATTGCCAGTGCCGTGGGTGGTGAAGGTTGATTGGACCGAGTTTTATGGTAGATGAAAGCGATAGTTTTTTCAAGCGGTTTCGGAATCATAAGCGTAGATCCAAGTTTTGCCACCGTTTAAAAAATATTATAAACATTCCCAGCAGCATTCCGATTGAATTTTCTGAGCTAATTCTGTGCACCAATCCACACGAGTGTAGTTTTTTGAGCTCCGGTTAAACTGCACTCGTGTTTAAAACAAAGTGGTATAAAGCGTATGTTTCCTCCTGCCGCCCGTAATTTTCAACCAATTGAGTTGGTTTTGAAAATTTAAGGGTTGCCACCTGTTTTAAAATTTAATATAATCATGTTAATAACTAACATGCAACACAACAATGTGGGCGACAAACGAATGTGATTTAAGAATGCTTTATTTCTAAAATATTTTTGGAGAGGGTTGCCACCTACTCAAAAATTACAATTTATTTAATTATATTAAAATAAATTAAATATTTTGATATGATAACGATATGGAGTTCATACGAAATGGATTTAATGAAAATATTTTCAAACAGGGCTGCCACCTGTTTAAAACGATTAATTCAATTCAACTAATAGATTATCTGATATATCACAATATTGGTGTGCAACGGGGCTTGTCACGTGTATAAAAGGTTTGATGAAGCTTTATTGACAAGTTAACTGCAATGGTACTACATATATGTACGAAAAAGGTTTACGAAGGCCCAGTCAATTCAATTAATAAGATAAATGGAATTTTAAATCATATTTAGTAGGTATACGCGAAAGGAATTTACATAAGTAAGCTTGCATTTACATGGATGCAAATTTTTTTTTGGTCAAGGTTGCCATGTACATATAAAAATATTTATTTAGTTCAATTAGTAACCAAACTAAAATATAACAGTATTTTTGATAAACGAAAGGCACCTTTCTAAATTTTTTTACATTCGAAATCATAATGCCGAACCGAATACCGGGCGAGCGGATATGCTAATATCTATTTAAAATTATCCACCTCTTAAACAAAAACCACTACTACTACGAGTATGTGTTGAAGCGTAGTCTCAAGAGCGCACCAACAGCTTTATTAGGGATTTTTTTTTTGCTGAGATTTTGTTCTGCGTGGTAGATAAGATTTTTGCTGCTTTTGTCACTTTTCGTGCGTGATTTTTTGTCAATTTTGCCGTCACTTCCCAACAAACTCACCTGTGCTGCCTAGCCTAGCGTCATGCCTGAAGCGCGGTTGGCATCGAATTTATGAATGAACACAGACACTCTCAAGCATTATTATATTTCGGTGTAGTTAAGCGCATTGTGGAGCGCCTGAGGTTCCATTCACCACTGGACCATTGTATGCCGTCATGCAGTTGGTAACAGATGCCACCAGACAAACAGTGTTTTTGCGTTTTTGCGTTTTTGCATGGTGAGATGGAGAGGCGCGTCGATTTACTCTGAAGTTGATTGTTTGTCGTCAAGGGAATGAAGTAGCGACAGAAGTAGATGAGTTGGCTGGTTGGCTGGTTGGCTGGTTGGCTGGCTGGCTGACTGTTGGTTTGTTTTTTTTTTGTCCGTTGCATGTGCAATAAATGCATTCCAATGCAATCTTTATATGCCAGCTATTGCGCATACTCGGGCACAGCTAAACAAACAAAAAGCAAAAAAAAAAACAGTCAAAGTCAAAGAGTGTTTCGATTTCACAGCTCAGATGAAACGCTTGCAGTTTTCTTATGCTATGCTGTATCGCATGCACTGCTGTGAGCTTTGCTTGAGACGTTTTTATTTTTATTTTATATTTTTATATTATTTGCATTTCAATCCTTTTTCAATTGTGCTATGCTCCTGCACTTTGTATACCCAAGCACTTATCCATTCCTGCTGCACTCCATCGCCTAGCGTTTGCTTCACTCGTAATGCTAATGCTGTCGACACAACGTGGAAGTCATCGCTGCTTACATATCTACATACATATCCACATTAGTGTGGTCCAAAAATATACATATAGGGAATTAGAATTTTAATGCGTTCACTAGGATTGTTCTATATCGAAAAAAAAAACAAATCTCAAAACGCAGAAAAAACGAAAATGGAAATATAAATTAAGCTTAGCTTTTAAAAAAAAGTACAGAAATATTTTCCTGTTGCTTGAAAAAATGCTTTACCGGTGCTATACATTTTCTTGAATAAATAAATATATGTATGTAGATATGAGCATTTATTTCTTTTTCCTTAGGCCCACGAGAAAGCTTGTTATATATGTACATATGTATTTAACCAGAGTTTACCGATTAAATTGTTAAAGTTTTGTGCACAGCAGAATGTTAGGCATCAACTCAGAGTTAAAGATATAAATATTTAACCTAGCAGTTATTAAGGTTTACATTTTTAAATTTGTGACATTCTGCCATAAATAAATAAAAAAAATACTTTTTTCAAACAAATTTTTTTTGAAATAAACGAAAAAATTTCAAACGAATCACTTTTTTCGACAATAATGAGGATGCCATCGAATTAGTGATCTTCAATTCCTTTAGCAAAGCTTTGGCAAAGGGAAGCGATCACTTTCGCAAGATTAGAGCCCAAGCATACCATGCATTTCGATGTTGTACTAGAACCTCCAAAAATTATTTTGATTTCAAATTTCAATAAATTCATAAAATTCAAAGAAAATGCCAAAAGAGAAATGTACGTAGCCCGGGTTAATGGATTTATTTAATGCAATACATTGCCTGGGCTATGAAATTAAAAATTTAACTCTGAGTTACTTATCCCTTTATTTATAAATTTATTTCTGGATTTCCTGCAAGTGGGCCTTACTTGAGCTGAGCGTATTCTTTTTATTTGATGATTTCTTTTCTGGAGCTCTGGAGACGAAGCCTTAATATTGAACAAGTAAAGAAGAGTCTAGGTTAGAGTGAAAGGGAATTTTAAATTCCCGGCGCTCGTTTTGATTTGAAATAAACAGTACTTTTAGTATTCGATATATCAAGATAATAAAATACTCTTAATTTTGAAAACTTAAATGACTTTTGTTTATTTAAAATACCACGCCTATGTGCCAACATTTTAAGGTTTACACTTTCACTCTACTTGAATTTTTCGTATCAAATTAGAGCGAATTTGCTGCATGATTTAACAACCGTTGTATAAAAGGTGGTTAGTTTTCCCACGAAATTTATAATTTTCGAAATTGTGCTTACTGAGTTGAAATGCAAAGTGTGTACCAAATTTGTTCAAGTTTGATAAAGAAGTTTTGGAGATATACCCATTTGCTCTAAGGTGGGCCGTGCCGCGCCCATTTTTGATACTTTTCTTAACCCACGTCTTCCCAAACCGAATCCTGTGCAATAAGTTTAAGCGAGTTACCTTTTAGGGTTACTGAAATATTGCATTTTTAAATGCATGCGTTAAACGAAAACAAATTTCCAAGATCAAAATTTAAAAACGTTGCCAAAAATCAAATGGAATTTCTAGCTTTTTGAGAATTATAGATTATTATGCTTTAATTAAATGAGCTACTAACTTGTAAACCATAAAGTTTTCTAAGAATTCGATTATGTATGTGTTAAAAAATTGTATGAGAATTGGATGAATTTTTACAAATTTTGAACATAATTCGCTTGAGTAGCTGTACTTATAAATACATATGTACATACATATTTGCTCTTCAAAAAATCTTTACCGCCGTATTTCTTTTTCCAACACAATTCTGCATATCGAATTTGGGAAAATTATCGTATTTGTTTTGTGTAAATCAAACCGCCGTTATCTTGGTGTGGTTATGATCCGCTTTCGCCCATTTGCAATACCAACCTACCTTCGGTCTAGGTCAATATGTGTACAAAATTTCGATGAGATATCTCAATATCTACTCGAGTTCTCCGATGCACTGACGGACGGACATACAGACAGGTAGACTTTGTTTAATCGATTTCTCTTTTCATTCTGAACAGTTTGGCATAAGTCTATAGGTCTACATCTTGCAAAAATCTTGTTGCAAACAATCGTTAGGTGAAGAAGTAATAATACCCTAGACACTAATGTATTCAGGAATAAAAATGGTTAAACAATTGGGTATTATTTTGTGAAGACTCTTGAAGAGAAACTGTTTGTCGATTCAAAAAAACTGATTTTAAAGGATTCGATAACGTTTCTAGGAAACAATTTTTCTTCCCTTATATAATACATGGGCAAATTTGTGCGCTTTGGAGAGACCTCTATAATATTAAAAAAAGTATTGAACTGCTGTATCAGTTTTTTCGATATAGAACAATCCGAGAGGGTGAGAGCACAACTTTATTTAAACCACCCTAAGGTACATGCACAGTTGGCGGCCGCCGTAGCCGAGTGTGTGGCGTGTGCGCGCTTCATTCGGTGGGTCCTGGGTTCGAATCCAGCTCGGGGCAAGTAACATCCAAAAATTATAGAAAATGTCTTTTCTAACTACGGTCGCCCCTCGGCAGGCAATGGCAAACCTCCGAGTGTATTTCTGCCAAGAAAAAAAAACTTCTCACAAAAAACATTCGCCGTTCGGAATTGGCGTAAAATTGTAGGTCCCTCAATTTGTGTTACAACATCAAGACGCACACCACAAATTGTAGGAGAAGTTCGGCCAAAATCGCTTCAGCGGTTATAGCGCCAATTAAGTAAGTAAGTAAGGTACATGCACACTTGCACACAACGTTTGCAATTCAAGACCTTAGCTTTCGTTACTGTCAGATTGTCGTAGCAAGGAAAACTAACAACAATCTACATTGTTAATGACTTTGACTGTCGCGTTGTTATTACGTCTAACATATCTACTTAATTTTATTTAGTCGCTAGCACCTTGTCTCGTTTCGGCCTGCTATATTTTCGTTTGTTTGTATGACATCCTCTTCCCTTAAAAATTTCAAGCTATTTTGTAGTGCTGGCGCTTGATATCACTGCAAAACCTTGTTGTGTTGTTGTATTTTTTGTTGCTGTTAGTGTTCGTTTTGTAAGTGCATTACTCTCAACATTTTGCATTATTCTAAGCAACGCAAACAAAAAGTCCTATTTTCTTGCACCTTTTCATTTTAAAAATTAAAAAGCGTCTGGGCTGGCTTTTCTACTCCTTCGGCGGCTGTATCCTTTTCTCCTAGCCCATAGCTGGCGCGCGTGTCTGTTCTCTACTCTACACTCTACCATTCACAGTATCCCATTGAATTCATATAACTTCCCTTTGCCTAGTTACTAAAAGACCTCACTCGTGGTCTGTCCTACAGGCGTTTAATGGCTACATGCAATCTTTCTGCTGTTATTGCTCCTGAATGTTTGAATGTTTACTTTTATTCCGTTTTGTTTTTTTTAAGGCTTTGTGGGCCTTTGTATATTTTTTATTTTTTATTTTGTATTTTCCTTCCACTTTACCATTGATTGCGTCTATGCCTAGTAGATTTTTATGCATTACAACCGTGAAGTTTGACATGCGGTGAGTGCCATTTCCCGCCCAGTCGTCTGTTCTGTTACGTGTGATTTCTCTAAATAGCGGTAGCTATTACTAGCAAAGGGGGAGGGTGTACATAGATACATACATACATACATAAAATGCATTTGGTTTGTAGCCTAGTGTGAAACACATGTTCTAGCATTTGTCTGCATACTTTGTAAAAAAAAAAAAAAACAAAACACCACATGCGGAAGAAGTGCTCATAGGGAGTTCGAGAGGTTATTGATTCCTTCATGAGCTGCGTGGAAATTATAAAGGGTGCATTCACATGCTTGGTGGGATCGTCCGAGTTATTTGTTCCAATGGGGAAATCTACGTGCATTTTTCAATCGGATATTTATGCGATAAGTCGGTGTGCAGAGCTAAATGCAGGCAGGCAAAATTTTTTGTGTAAACAGTTTTATAATTCGTCATTCGTATGAATAGTTAGTTCTATTAGTTTGAAAACTGACGAAATTTTTAAAAAATACACAATTGGGGGATTCTTCTTCAATTTTAATAATGGAAAATTCCTTCATTTTAGTTATTTCCTTCTATGCAATCCAACAACTAAACTATTGATATTTACAATTTTATGACTATGATTTATGACACATTGACATCTAGGAAATCACCTATATACGATGTTTTTTTTTTACTAGAAATACATTAAAACCTTTTCAAAACATGAAGACACATTTGTGTGACTTACTGTGTTTTAGTGGTTTGTTAGCAAGCAACGCAAACTTTGGTTCAATCGATCCCTTTGATGTATTTCGATTTGAGCGGTCATTCACTGAAAAAGTCGTAGAAATTTTATAACTGATGGCCATTAAAGTTGAAATGGCATATAGCAGTGACACGAAACTTCAACCTCAACAGTTTGGAGTTTATTTCAAAAAGACTGACTGCTCAATGAAGCTCGATATTTAGCACATGAATTAATTCAGTGAAACACTGTAAGACCTAAAACCTACCAGATAGCCGCTCCCGACCCATTTGCTTCCGTCTTTGCAAAACTATCTTTATGCAAAACTATCTTTATGGAAACCACCACCGCAAAATCACTTTCGCCGATGAACCACTAAATGGTTAAATCGGGGTTCAATGAACAAATTTTGTTTAATTAAAAAATCAACGAACGCCCCTACTAGTATATGTATCAAACCGATTACGGGCTTTCGACCAGCCCTACCGAAACCAAATTCGTGAAACCAGCCCTAAATAGAGGAATGGAGATTGGAGGCGGTTAGGAAAAGCGGGTTCACCCATGTTTGTTGTTGCATAGGTCCAAAATTGACCGTAGAGTTAGTTGGTGGAGGGGTTTGTTCGGAACAACTGGGTATAACCTTCATCTTCTAACTTATTATTGATACAGTGCCTTTCAGGTGTAGCTTATGACAAGTTCAAAGGCCGCATCAATGCGGCTAGTAAATCCCTAAAGAAAATGGCATTTCGTACAACACATACCGTGTGGGCTCCTGGTCATTGCAAAACACGGGGTAGCTAGGAAGCCGATGAGTTTGCTTGTTAAATCATGACTCTGCCATATACTGATATCGGTGATTCACTTGGCATTTCTCTACAGACATGTAAGTTATTGATTAACAAAGAATATGATAGGCAGATAGCAGGCTGAACTCGTGCCAAATTTCAACGTCACTCAGTCCGTCGATGAATGAAGAAAGAACAAAATATCTCCTCATCCTAAGAAGACAAAATATTAATATGATGACTGCGGCCCCAGCTAGACATGGTTTAATAGGTCTACATGCGCCAAACAAGGAGCCCCTGGTCCGACTGCTGTAGGAGCTGTCGTGCCGTAGAGATGGAAGAGCCAATAGATAACCTAATCTGCCGCTGTCCGTCACTAGCTAAAAGGAGCTTTAAGATCTCAGGTCAATCGAGATTGGGGACCTGGCGAGGTTTCTTCGGAATACGAACTACCTTTAGAAGGACAGGGGTCACACTTATTAGGACCCGTGCGGTATCACAAAAAACCATGAGCCTAAGTGAGTCCCACTAGTTCTTCTGGATGTGAGGTCACAAGAGACTTGTGGGAAACCAAATGTCAGACAGAGGCGGCTCTTCTTCGTGTATAAGCTTTATCGAGAGGTTGGAACCTGAAAATAATTAATACCTCCAAAACTGGACTAAGATTTTTCACGAGCACATTCTTACTGGTCAAAGCAAACTTATAAGAGACTAGGTCGATATAGTCGAATGAAGTCTATCGCTTCTGTAATTCCAAATGACCTAGTTTCAATTCATTATGAGTTCCGCAATACATTAAATTGTTATCGTCATTACATTCCGATTACACCTATCATCGACATGATTTTATACATCGTTTTAACAAAATTCGTTTCAACATTTGCTGAAATATCACTCATACGCCCCACATCTCCGTTATAGGTAATGGGACGTATGAGTGATATTTGGAGCGATAGCGAGTAACCCTCGGCCAGAGAGTTCCCCAGAAAATTAAATTTGCATTAGTACTTTTGTGTGTAATAAATGAAGGTAAATAATTGCTCCAATTCTAAGCTGTTCGTCTCTACATGCGGCGTTTTTGTATGCTTTCAATGATTCTAGCTTACGCTGAGACTTTTCCGTAGTCGAAAATCAAAGAACCCTGGCTAACATAAGCTGAAATTGACTATTCCAATCATATGTATTTTTAAAGATGACCTTTTAGGGCAAAAATTTACAACAAAAAAAAAAAAAAATGAAAACTCAGTACTCAGTTTTCACAATTAGTTCTCCCTATATTTATGCACATAAATTCGAAAAACCGAATATGCGAAAAATATCGGATATAAACATACACATCTATAGAAAATCTTAATTTCCGGAATATGGGGCTAAGCACTCAAATTTCCGGGCTGTGGGACTAAAGCATAGATGGTAGATGGGAAAAATCTGCTCGCGTGCCACGTCGGCATCGCTAAATCTCACACGTATACAGAAGCAACGCAGCGAATTCTGATTTATTCTGTATTCACATTTGACGAAAGTAGAATAAAGCTCGGCAGTGCATTTATTTTTTCTTGAATTTTAAAGCATGCAATGAAGTTACTTGAATTCGATACTATACGAATTTTTATTTTTATTCCTTAACTTCGAGTAAGTAAATACTTGAACCTTAATATCGTATTGAGTTTGCGAAGAAAAACTGCATAGAGAAAAATATTTAAATATGTATGTCAATATTTCATCAGGCGGAAGGAAAATGGCAGAAGCCACACCACGGCAACGCTGAAGGTTTGTCTCTTTCCAATATTAGGTGTGTTGCATGTTCTCTGTGCAGTAAATTTTTGAAAGGTATGAAGTGTCATATTGCGAACAAAATTGAGTTAAATAATATAAAACGGATGTACGGAAAAATATACCAATTATTTCAAATTAGAACATGAAAATTCGGTAAGCTAGGTACGTACACCTTTCCTAATATTGTAGTATTTTAGAAGACGTGAACTATTTTTCAGATATTATCAGAAAATGTCAAATGTTTTATGTACGTCAGATTAGTTAATTGAACTTCAGAAACATAATTTACTGATCTGATGCTGTACAATCTGCCGTTCAGTTACTAATTTGGAGTCGATTTTTTCTGTTTCTGAACTACAATCAAAAAAGATAACGCTTCATAAAAAATTGCGATTTAAGTTTATTTTAAATCTAGTATCGATATTTTGGCTATGAAGTATATTTAATTCGATATTTGTGGGTATCTTAACTTGAATATTAGCAGACTAAAACGATGAAATGAAAAATCAGTGATGATGAAAGCCCTCTGTTTTAGTTTTCCAACAAATGTTCGAACACTTTTGGTAAACAACTTTCACTATACCATTTATAGCAGTTATTGTCTGGCTAGTACCTATGTAAAAATTAAAAAAAAAAAAATTTATATGAACCAGCGCATAAATAAAATTGGCTATTTGGATACAAATAAAATGGGTATTTGTTTTGGAAGTGAACTTTTAAGTTTTTTTATATAGAGAGGGGAGCAAACCCAGAAAATATTAACAAAGCCCGTGGCTGGTTTGAGTTACCATAAAATTTGGCACACAATGTTATCGATACAGTTACGAATGCTGCACCCTTTATTCAACTATACACACACTGGTTTTGTGTTAATCTTTTTTTTTTACATATACACACCTATGTACTATGCCTATTGTAATGGGTGAATGTTGAAGCTCTTGCCTGACTGCCTGTATCTGCATTTCTAGACTTTATACAACCGAAGTATTTTTTTAAGTTTGCTGCAGCTAAAAGCTTGCAATTAAAATTGCATATAGACGCAGACAGCTTGACTGCAGACAAACGTTGTTGTTGCTCAATGACTGAAAGCATAAAAAATGTGTTGCAAGAAAACAAGTGTGAATAAAATATAAACTCAATCGTTTCGAGTCACTCAACTTTGTTTCTTGTGACTTGGAAGTGAAGTGAAGTGGTGGTGTTCGAAAGCCTAAAAGCATACCTTTCTTTTTAATATTTGAGTGGCTGTGTAAATTGAAATCCATTTTGTTGCGGCTACATACCATTATATTTATTTATTTCCGTTAGCGAATTTTAAATATCGCCCAATATTCCCACTAAATTATCAAATTCGCACTCTTCTATGCAATATACAAACTAAGTAAATCCACTTTCATGGTTGATTCTTCTTATCAAGCATTTCCGGGTGCACCTGCAAAAAAGTCGCCAACAAAATGTTTGTATTGATTTAATTTTGATAACTTCTTTTATCGCCCCACTTACCTCTCTCAGCAGTGCAAGGGCGATACATTAAAGTTTGGCTAAATTTTTTTTTTATTGAATCAATTCTTCTTTAAAAGGGTGAAGCCGTTACACCCTATTAATGCCGGTAGAAAGGATTCATGATTAAGCAAAAAAAAAAATGTAAATACCCGATTAAAATTGTAACGTTGAGTTGAAATGAAATATTTTTGGAAATTTTGAAGTTTTCTTCATACCCAAAAACATGGATAACTCTATTTACATGCAGGATTGTCATATGTGCAGTTGTGTTCTCGAAAATGATAGCAAATTGTATTGCATATATGTATTTGCCTTATCCGCATTAAATTTTACTGTAATAAAAGTAAGGTGTAAGATAAAAGAGACTGGAAATTCGCTTTGATTTTTGAATTTTTTTTTTGTTGTCATAATATTACATTGAATTATTTTCGTATGACCAACACTGGATTACCATACATTCAACATTCACTAATATCTTACTAGTTTTTCAAGTATGCTACTATTAGCTGCATCTTTAACATTTTTCATCTCTCCAGGTTTCGCTACCCAAATATTTGAAGTCCTCGTTGCTTCCATTTGCATTTCCTTCAAATTTCGCAAGCCTTGCGCTAATCACGTTAGCGAAGTGCAGTGAGGCAGCTTCACTACTCCGTGTACCTTAATGTAATTTCTCAGATCATGCTTTCTTAAATTGAAAATCGCTCAGCTGCACAAAAGCATTTTAAGTGTTAGCGACATAAATTGAAATGTCGCAAAGTGGAAACATTTAATTATTTTCGCAGACGTCGTCGCTTCCTCATGGATGAGAGACTAATTGCAATCTAAGTATTTAATTGGCTGGAAAATTGAAAGTGTAATAATTCACATGGAGTTTAATACTTTGAGCCCCACGTGCCCACCTGTGGTCATTTTTTTTCTGCACCGGTGGACCGCCTGCTGACGAAGAGTTGTGCTTTAGTTGACCAAAATTTGTTTATTTATTTTTATTGATTTTTTTCAATTGGGGTGACTTTGTGATATTTATTTTTGATAAACCAAATGTATTTTTGTTGTTTGTTTCATGTTTTTTTTTTGTGACCACCGGGCGTCACGTTGTCCCAGAATGTCAAAATATAAATGTCCACCGGTGGGGTACGCGGGGCTCAAAGTGTTAAATAAATAAAAAATAAAAAATTTGAATTTTACAAATATAAACGCGATGACGAGAGTTTTGTGCATTAGGCCGCATCAGCCAAAAAAAGGTGTTAAGATTGCTTTATCGGTTTTGCACTTTGCCTTTCTGCCATAAAAAGCACGGGGATAGGTGCTTTTTTTGGTCGACCCATGTAACTAATTTTTCCGACTTTGGCGTCTCTGTGTATTATTTTGTAATCGCATTATAGTAAGTTTTTTATTAGCAGATGTATGATAGTTCTGCATTCAACATTTACAGCATAATGCTGTTGCATGGTGATCTCTTTTTTGTCGAAATTACGAAATGGTTCGTCCAGTGCCTGCTGTAAGATCTTAATCTTCCTATCTCGAATGTGCTAATATCTTTAGATCGGGTAATTTTCAAGTTTTGTTTTTGTTGATTTCGAAACATGCCCCACCATAGACACTCGTGTTCGGCTTATGAAGACTGTGTTTTTACTTTTTGTAGAAAATGATGATACAAGTGATAATGATAATGATAATGATAATGATAATGATAATGATAATGATAATGATAATAATGATAATGATAATGATAATGATAATGATAACGATAATGATAATGATAATGATAATGATAATGATAATGATAATGATAATGATAATGATAATGATAATGATAATGATAATGATAATGATAATGATAATGATAATGATAATGATAATGATAATGATAATGATAATGATAATGATAATGATAATGATAATGATAATGATAATGATAATGATAATGATGATAATGATAATGATAATGATAATGGTTATGATAATGGTAATGATAATGATAATGATAATGATAATGATAATGATAATGATAATGATAATGATAATGATAATGATAATGATAATGATAATCATAATAACGATTAATTAATTTGTTACTCAAAATTATTTGAATGATGGATGAAAATTTATTCGCTATTCAAAATTATTTAAATGATGCAAATCTTTTCGTTTTTCAAATTTATTTAAATTTATTTGAATTACGAATGATCATCAATTCGTTGTTCAAAATAATGTACATAAATGATAAATGAAAATCTATTCGTTATTCAAATCCTGAGTGATGAACGAAAATCGTATTTCTTATTCCAGATTTTTTGAATGATGGATGACAATCTCTTCGTTTTAATTAAAATTTATTTGAATGATGAAAAAAAATTGATTGATTCTTTGTCATTCAATTATTAAGTTTTCTGATAATGCTCATTACTGGGTTAGCAAAAAATCCAGTTTTGGTGATTATAACAACTTCAGCAGCAACCAATTTTCGATAGAACACCAATACAATTTCAATTTAACCCTCTGCCGCTCGACGTTTAAGTACAATAATTAATATACCTATATTTTTTTTTTTAGTTACGATTTTCACTCAAGTTTCTATTGTAATTGACAAAAGTTTTAATTATTGAAAAAATGCTTTAAAATAGCTAGTTTGAGATGTATAGACTTCGATGTGTGCGAAAATAAGTTTGGGCGTTACTTATTTGTTATTCTGGGCTGCTTTTAAGCGTTTCCTCTTTTTTCAAAATAAAATTACCAAAAAACACCATATGACATTCTATTCAATGACAGGCAAGTACACTTGAGTGATTAAAATACAATTTCTATATAAAAGCGAATTATGGAAAACAAAATGTCAAAAAGTGTGATATTTCAAAGCAGTTTTGTTTAAAGAAATAAAAACTAACTAAACAAAAGTGTTGAACGGAAATATGTACAAACGACGTTTAAAAAAAAAAACTACGTATTAATAATATGCAAAGCAGTGTTTAGTAATTTTGCAACACAATATATACCTAGGAATATTTTACGTACAATAAGTTGAGCTACAAATATTCAATTGATTCACGCACTACTCTTAAAAACTCAA
Source organism: Anomoia purmunda (assembly GCA_951828415.1). Lineage (NCBI taxonomy): Eukaryota > Metazoa > Arthropoda > Insecta > Diptera > Tephritidae > Anomoia > Anomoia purmunda. The sequence continues at coordinate 22,690,691 of OX639996.1, read as the reverse complement.
CACAATAAAGCATAGCAAACGGAAAGGATTGCTGTAAGGACAAAACATCTAGCGGACACTTTACTGCAACATCACGCTCAGTCAGGTTTTGAATAAGGAACACAGGAGCCTCAATACTATTTTAGTACATAAATAATTTATTCATGGTATTTTCTATTTGTATGTATTTGTTAAGTGTAATGTGTATTTGTGCAAATACGTGAAAAACAATAGCAACATTTTTTTTTTTTTTTTAAATAAAAACAAAAACAAGATAAATATTTGATAAAATAGTAAATGTGTGTAAGTGTTGGGTTAACAATAAAGTGGTGGCCAAATGTTTCGTTCGTTTAGTAGCTCACTGGTTTATTGTTCTACCCACACGTGCAGAAAAAAAATCAGACAATCAATTGTTTACAACTACAACAAAATACCAATATACTATGGTATAGAAATTATATAAATGTTAAATGAAGGAACTGCAAACGCCCAGTGTAACAGATATGTAATGCTTAATGCTTAATGCTATAAATTTGTTATATTCCACTAGCAATCCAACATGTCAACTAGAGTGAGAATGTCAATTTCCTGTCGAATTAATAATATGAAATGCATCAATTTTTGTGTTATTGATCATTGATTGAAATGTCGGTGCTCGAATTGCTTAACATAGATACTACGTACAAGTCGAATATTGATTGAGTGGCACCTCCATCGTTGCATATTTGTAACGCTGGGCGGAAGCGGGTTAATATTGAAATGTATTATGTATGTATGTATGTATGTATGTAACATGGTTTGTTTAAAGTACTAGTTAAGTGCATTTGTAATAGAGTTGAAAGCGCAATTCAAGTGAGTTTACTACTGTCCAATTATGATTTACATATATCGTATAATATGGCAAACAATTCTGTAAAGTATGTATTTTTTTTCACTTTTTCACTCTAGGGCGGTGCTGAATGCTCTAAATTTTAATTCATCATTTAATAAATTATTCGAATGTCAAATTAATTGAATTGTTTAACTAAATGAACTATTCGTATAATTATATTTTTGATTAATAGAAATTCTGAGTAACATTTTCAAGGCGTAAATTTTTAAAATTCTTTAATTTTTTCAGTTAAATATTCAACGAATTTCTCATCTTTCTAAGTTTTAATATATGTACATATGTATGTGTATGTAGGGCCGAAGACATGATTAAATTATTAAAGGTTTGCAGAGTAAACAGTTATCTCGCTCACTCTTCACAAAATCGGCTCCCTTAGCAAGGCATCGTGTTACTAAATCTTCTAATGTTCATGCAAATTGGAGCGAAATCAACTTTTTTAGAAAAAAATATGTCTATATTATCTTTGTATATAAATTTAAAACTGTAAATTAGATGAAATTCCTGAGCATTTTTGATTAGGTAACATGAAGGCAGTCTTTGGTAAGGGAGTGTCAAAACCCTAATGTCACTATCGAGCAAAGCTTTAATTATTGAATCATGGTCCGAGGACAAATTTTTCTTTGGCCAATGGTTGTGAAGCAGTTAAGTCAATTACTAAGAGCAGACAGATCTGTTAGGTCAAAGCAGGCATGTCAATTTACTTCATTTTAAAATCTTTTCACTATAGTTTTTGTTGGAATTGTAAGTTTCATGTTTAAAAATTATACGCAATTTAAACTCAATACGCTGTCGAAAATATCCAAAAAAAAAATTGTATTAGAATGAAGATATAGATTTTTTGCTTACGTTTCGTTGAATTTGCTGTAAAAAAATAAACGGGGATGTTTTTAAAGTAATTTTGTACAATTTTTAACGGGGTTTTGACATTTACATATTTACCATTTACTTTACGTAGCGTGCGGCCTATTAAGTAGTTGTTTTTTTTATATCAACCAATTAAGGTATGTCGTCGCTTTTCACTAAATTTGGAATATTTTTTATTACTTAATTTTAAATCCCTTAACTAAAATACATTTTTTCTTCACATAAAATTATGAACAAAAACTCTGATCAAGTTAGTTCGTTTATGATGAATCCTGTCAAATATTTTAAACCGTTTTCTTAAAGTGAATCCAGTGACAGTATGTGGAGAGACTTATACTAAGTTTGGGTTCGGTTCGCCGAGAGAGGGCTTCGCTGCTCATTTGCTTTAGATTTTGAACCTGGTAATATTGTTGGGTGTTAATGATGGTTCCAAGATAAACAAACTCCTCTGCCTTTCCAAAATTGTAACTATCTGCATTAACAATAGATCTGAAGGTCTAGTGCTCCATCTCCAACAATAACGGGAGCCTAGACGCGGGAGCCTATAGTTAATTCTGTAGCAAAAATCATGAAAGTCAAAGTTTCACACGTTTTAGAAAATGTATAAAAATTAAAAAAAAAAAGAAATGTCTTAAAAATTTAAATCTTTTTTTTTTTATTTTCGGATATACAGTTTTGTAGACCATTAAATTTTAGTATAATAAAGTGCAAGTTTGAAGTATGTAAAAATTTTGGTTGATTTTTCATAATTTTTTTTTTTCGCTGCCGGCGCTCAGCATTTTCTTCCATATAACGCATGCTTAAAATTTGCCATTGCACGTTATTAAAAAAAATTATCAAAAATCAACCAGACATTCCAGATACTTGTAAGTTTTATGACATGTTTTTTATCTAGCTGAATTTCCATAAATTTAAATCAATTCGATATTTTGCCAATTCCTAACGCAACAGTGACAGTTCTTAGCTGGCTCCGAGCATTCTCGATTGTATTCTGCATCTTTCCCATCTCCACGTTATATCCAATGATCTCATGCTTTGTTAGTACTCTCCAACTCTTCTTTTGTGGAATGTAGGCCAAAAAGTATGCGATTAGTTTCTTAAATTTTTATGTATAGAATTCACTGGAGTAGTGAGGTATCGAAGAGAAGCGTTCTGCGTCAGGTCCTTAGGGCATTTTTTATGTCCTTTTATGTTAATTTTTCAGAACAAAAAAAGGTCTTAATAATATTGGTCTAATCGGGATGCTATTCTCTTGTGATTTGGTCAATCCTTTTTCCACTTGCTCTACTGCTAGTAGGCTTAGTAGTGTTTATAGATACTTCGAGTTAATTTGGAACCGATTTTTTTTTTGCTTCCAAGCGACATTATTGAATTTCTCTCAAGTAGTTGATCGTCAAAACAGGCGTTTGTTTGTGGAGTTAAGTTTCCTTTTTGTCTTGGAAGCAACAAACAAAGCAACTGGGCGCTGCTGAGCCCAAAAAATATGGGCGATGAGGTGATAATGCATAGTTCAATTAATGAAAATTCACCAGCTCTGACCTAGCACGTGTACACCTGCCCATTGCCTTGGTGGGAGAAATCTTTTCCTGTTTGCAAATTCGCTCATTTCGTATTTAAAACTTCGTGAACTGCCCTAGTTCACGATGTATTTTGGAGCAACCATGCTTCACCCAAAGTAATGGCTCCCGAATTGCGGTTAATCAAGGTCAAAACAGTCGTATAAAGTTGTCAATTGACACAAACTAAGCAAAATTAAATAAAACTGTATACATCTCTTAAACAATAATATTCGACATAACCTAATTTTTCATACGAACACAGCAATTCTTTGTATCAAATTTGAGCGAAGATGCTACATTATTTTTAAAATATCGTCTGATTTCTACAATTTTCGAAATTATGCTTATTGGCATAAAATGCAGTGTGCGCCAATTTGGGTGGACTTTGATAAAGTAGTTCTGCAGATTATGCATCTTATTGGTATAAAGAGGCAGTGCCACGCCCCTTTTTCCAAGTTTTGATTTTTGTGAATTTTTCTCTAATTGAAATCTTCATATAAAATTTGGAGATATGTTTGATTTATTATAAATTACCGTTAAATGAAAGGTGGGCGTGGTTTTCCCCGGTTTCTATAATTTTCGAAACTGTTCTTCTGAGTTGAAATACGAAATGTGAACTAATTTTTGTACAGTTTGATAAATTAGTTAAATTATTGCTCCCCAAGGGAGGTGCCACGTTCATTTTCCGTATTTTAACTCAATCTTCTACATCAATTTGAGTAAATTGCCTTTTATAGCCACTGAAATATGTTTGTTTCTGATTTTCGTAAAATACCGGTATGTGGGCGTGGTTATTTTCCGATTTGTTGATGTTACGTGATTCTGGATAGCTAGGGGTCAAGTCTAATAAAATATCCAGATCTTAATTGAGCCAGAGTGACGCGGGACTCGCGAGTCAGCAGGTATTCCTCATCTGCAATTGGTGGTAGTTGGGATCCTACTACGGCATTTGCGTGGCGTGGTCGATGGTGGTAGTGACTGCCTCTTTTTAGATGTTGCTTAGGACCTGCCAGTACGCTTTCGAATCCAGCGGTTGGGTTACGTGTGGCTGGATCTCGTTCGAGGAAGTGCCTTCTGATGCGCCTGGGAGGTGGCTTATCTGCAAGCAGACGGATGCCCCAAACGGTGACATTCAGCAAGGAACTGCTTGCTGAGCATGAGGTTGATGAAGATGTTCCTCAGGCAACATCAGCAGCCATCCCGTCACTGTGCGGAGTGCGGCGTTCTGGCAGGTCTGCAGCTTCATCCACTGTGTACCACTGGTTCCTTGTATGTTGCTAACAACGTTTCGTTGTATATGCCCCAAGTGCTGCCGTCGAGCGACTTGAGGACGTTGTTGAGGCTCTATACTTTATTAACGATTGCGGTAGTGTGCGCAGAGAAGGAGATCAGGCTGTCAAAATCCTTGGATGATTAACCGTCGAAGTAGGGGTGCCATCGACATGGATGCTAAGATCCAACTTGACCTCCTTCAATCAGGTGGTAAAGAGGGTCGCCGATGACTTTGTAGGGGACAACGTCAGGTTTCTGCCAGTGAAACCAACCACTTAACAAAGTGCGGTTTTGTAAATTGCTTGTGAACTAAACAGGGGAAAAATGAGGCACTTTTTGTCAGCTCTACCGGCTTAATTTGCTGTTTCTTGCTTCCCCATTACATTTTTTCATTAAGTAGACAGAGTGAACTCGAGCGAGCTGAGAAGTAACGTATAAAAATCCCCAATTGTTACAAGTTTCTATCAGTTATGAAATCAGATGTCTAACCACTTATTTAAATTTATTTCAGCTATCGAATATCATAAAGCTTCCAGTTAGATTGCCCAACCTATTAACACCTCAACTTGAATTGCGTTGAGGCTCTACAAATTGTTTCTAATTTTTATTGTAGTAGATCCATAGTAAAAATTTAATATATAGTAAATATTAATATAAGCATAAGTATTCCATCTCACAAAGTATGATCACCAATCACACCACATTCCAGTACCAGTACATACCCATGCATTTGTTGCAACTTTTACATAATTTCAACCAATTTCATTGCTACATCGTCTCACATCTCTATCCTCCGCAGTGGATTGCCCAACAAGCAACAGCTTTCACCAAATCATCCATGTCCGCCACATGATGGCAACAGCCCCATTTCACCGGGTGGCGGTGGATCGCCTTACAACGGCTCACAGGCAGGCGGCAGTGGCGGAATTTCGCCAAATTCCAATGCGGGCATTTCACCAAACAAATACCGGCGCAGCATATCATTCCCGAATAAGGGCGGCACCTCGCCCACATCCGGTTACTCGCTTGATATGAACGCTGCACAGTCCCACATACCAACTCTATCGGTAGGCAATAGCGGCAGTCAAAGTGCTGGTGCTACTGGCGGTGGTGATGCCCCCTATCTTGGTACTGGATTCACGCCCGACCGACTAATGGGCAACGGACTTGACATGCGTCCAATCGATCATTGTTTAAACGATATTATGCGCAATATGGGCGCAGTTGGTGCTGGTGGTGATAACAATGTGGCCGCCGCTGCTGTGCTGGCAGAGCGCATGCGCAATCAGAAGTTAAGCGAACATCATCTCAGCGAAGCAGATGCTGTAGCCATAGCAAGTGGCAATGGTGCTGGCGCTTACTTGGATGGAAATATGAAATTGAATTCACCATCGAGAGCATCACCACACTCGCAGGGCTCATCAGAGCATACGGCTCGTTACTCGAGAAAAGTTTTTGTGGGTGGCTTGCCGCCAGACATCGACGAGGATGAGATCACCACATCGTTTCGACGATTCGGGCCATTGGTTGTTGATTGGCCACATAAAGCTGAGTCAAAGTCGTATTTCCCACCAAAGGGATACGCATTTCTGCTCTTCCAGGATGAGAACAGTGTACAACAATTAATCGATTCGTGCATCACTGACGACGATAAACTCTATCTATGCGTCTCATCGCCCACCATCAAAGATAAACCGGTACAAATACGACCATGGCGTCTGGCAGATGCTGATTATGTGCTCGACGCAACCATGTCATTGGATCCGCGTAAAACCGTTTTCGTTGGTGGCGTACCGCGTCCGTTGAAAGCTTTCGAGTTGGCTATGATTATGGATCGTTTGTATGGCGGTGTATGTTATGCGGGCATCGACACCGATCCGGAGCTGAAATATCCAAAGGGCGCTGGACGCGTTGCATTCGCCAATCAGCAAAGCTATATTGCTGCAATATCGGCGCGTTTCGTACAACTACAACATGGTGATATCGATAAGCGTGTAGAGGTGAAACCATATGTGCTCGATGATCAGATGTGCGACGAGTGTGAGGGACAACGTTGTGGCGGCAAATTCGCACCGTTCTTTTGCGCCAATGTCACATGTCTACAATACTATTGCGAGAATTGCTGGGGTGTCATACACGCGCGCCCCGGTCGTGAATATCATAAACCTCTAGTCAAAGAAGGTGCCGATCGGCCACGGGCGGTGCCATTCCGCTGGTGTTAACGGCGGCGCTAATCCGGCCAGCGAACAGCATCCGAGCGAAATCTATCGGCGGCTAATGGCGGATGCGCGTCGTTTTAAAACGCGTGGCAAATGGAATGGCAAGGAGTGGTGTTGCAATGGAAGTAAGGGTATCGAAGAATACCATATGGGCAATGTGGAATATATGAAAGTGAAAATTGCAGTTAAAGCGGAATGAAGAATGGAACAGAAAACGAGAAAAAAAATGCAAAAAGCGAGTAAGCAAGGCAAGATTTCAAGGCAAATGTGTCTAATATTTTTTACTTACAGTGCAAGCAAGTCGAAAAGATCAGCAATTAAATTAAATGACGAAAAATGTTTGCCCAAATAATAAATTTGCTATACACACACACTTACTCATAAACATAGTTAACTACAAATATACACATAAATAATTACATATACATACATACATATATACGCGAGTAGAAGCTATGTTCAGAATTTGCATACCAAAAAAAAAAAAAAAAACAACAAAAAAAAAAACGGTTTGAAAACTAAGCGCGAAGGATTAGCGAGTTTTATCATTACTAAAGCTATAGAAAATATGTATGAATTGAGCGAAAAGAAAATTTTAGAACAATTTCTATTATATAAATACCTACTTAACTAAATCAGATATATTAAATTCTTAGAAAAGGCTTATACATACTTAGAAAATTACACAGAAAAAATGTGTAAATTACATTAAAAAAAAAATATGTATGAAAGTAGCAGGCCTATGAGTAAAGCTAATAGAAGACTTGACGTCATGTAAACAACAATGAAAACAAAAAATTAAAAATTTTTATAGCGTTTTCTTACTTACGAAAAAATTTACTACTGATTGCTCCAAAAATAAATAATAATTTAGAAGAGATATATCAAATTAAAAAAAATTAAAATACCACAGTTTCGAGTTGCAGCAGCAGAAGCTGTAAAATATTTTTTTTTTATAGCGTTTAACAACAAAAGACGTAGTAAATACAAAAATATACAGCACCAGCTAAACACTATAAAATATTTCATTCTGAGAATTCTGAGAATGAATAATACAGTCGGAAAATGCTAATTAGAGGTTTGCGCATAAAACAAAGGTCATAGGAGTTCAACCACACGCTTTAAGCATAAAAATATCTAGAGTGGAAGTGAATTGTTGAATTTCCTCGAATTTCAACTTTACTGCTGTGAATCTAATAATCGCAGAGTTTTAAAGCATGGTATATGTATTTTTAGTTAAATAGAATTCATAAGCGATCATAGGAATGCATTCTTTTACCATCCCCTTAAAGTATGCTAGGTCTGATAACTAAATATTTAATACTTGCTTGTGAAAGTGACTCGACTTTGAGTTACTTGATAATGTCGTTAACTATGCTAGATCACATTTTGTAAACGCTTTTGACTTTCAAAAACTATACGATATTCATTAAATCTTACACAACAGCATACATGCATATTTTTACGCGCTTCAATTGTCAGCATATAATACATGTGTAATATGAGTTTTTACGTTAGCTTTATTTTTTTTTTTTTTCGTTCTTAAAAACAACTTTTTTAAGCATAGAAAATGCATATACTTAATTATGCAATTTATTTACAATGTTTCGAAAATTTCGAAGTTAAACAAAAATGGTTTCAAAAACCAGCACAGTATTTTTTGTTGTATCTTTAATCTCAGAATTATTAATATTAAAACTAATATTAACTAAGAAATTTGTATTAATATTAATTTTGATATGTTAACATTAATACCAAATGCCTTGCATAACATTTGTAAGTTCACGTACTATTAATTTCATAAAACTTAGTTTTAATATATTTTTGTAAACTTTGCTAATACTGTTTTTGTGTTGTGAAAGCTTTAAAAAGAAAGAAAAATAGAAAACCCGCAGCAAACAAAATATGAATGCATGAGTAAAATTAGCAGGTAACAGTATTCCCCTTTAGTTTGTTTTTTAAAATATAATTTTTAGTACTGGTAAACAATTGTAGTGATAGAGAATCCTCGCAAGTTAGAGAAACCTATTAGTTTTGTAGAAGCCAATTGAATGCCAAAAAAAAAAAAGAAGTGGAGTATATGCGAGTAATGCAAGCGAAGGAAATGTAATTTACACGGAAAATGAAGAAAACAATCAAACCACAAAAATGAGTGCATGGTGAGGCTGGTGAGGCTGTCGACAAGTTAAATGAAATAAAATAGAATAAAGTTGAACTACATTAAAATTGAAATTAAAATTGAAAGTGAAATTCATATTAATATAGAAATTATAATTCAGTCAAAATCATATAAAATAAAAATACATAAAGATAAAATAAAATGAAGTAAAATAAATAGAATGGAATTAAGGAAAGCAAATCAATATAAAACAAACAAAAAATCAAATACAAACGAATAAAAAATAAATAAAATATAATATAATATGTGCCTACATAAATGAATTAAAAGTAAAACAGGAAACAAACAAAAAATAGTAAATTATAAAATAAATAAAATGAAAATAAAATTTAAACAATTCATCAAAACGAAAAGTTTAAATATAAACCAATTTAACTTAAATAACAAAAAAATTCTGTCAGCTAAAGTAAAATAAAATATAAAGAATATAACAGAAAGAAGTAAAAAATTTATATAAAATATAACCACACAAAATATAACATAAAAGAATAAAACAAATAAATAAAATGTAACACAACATATGTATATTAAATTAATTTAAAAAAAAAATTTAGTAAAAAATTAATTTAGTTAAAAAAAAATATAAATCAAATAAAACACAGCTAAAATAAAATATTTAAAAAAAAATTATGTAAATTATTAAAGTAAACTAAAATAAAAAATAAAAATAATAAAACATTTTTTTTAAATAAATTTAAAATTTATTGAAACAATTTAATATTATAGTAGGATGAAACAAAATAAACATAAAAGAACGAAGAAAAACAAATCAACAAAATAAAACAAAATATAAACGAATAAAACAAATAACTAAAATTCTACATAATCGATACGTAAATGGATTAATTGAACTACAAAATTAAATTAAATTAAACTAAAATGGAAAAGTGAAAAAATATAAAGAAATTCCAATAAAATAAAATAAAATGACTTAGATAAAATATCCATAAAAATTAAATAAACTAGATAAATGAAAGGAAATATAAAAAAAAAATGAAAGAAATAAACCTAAATATAAATAAAAAATTATCAAATTAAACTAAAATACAACTTTGAAATACATTCATATATTATGTTAAACTATTTTTTTTTTTACACAATACAATATACATAAGTAAAATTAAATACAATTGAATAATAAATATATAAAATAAAATTAAATAATAAATAAAGTAAATTTGAGTAAATGAAAGATATGCAAATAAAAAGTTTAATAAAACTAAATTACAATAAGAAAATGGAACAATATAAATTAAATAATAAAGTACAAGTAAAATTAAAATATACAAAAGGAAATTAAGTACAAGTAAAATAAAATAGATATAAAAATAATAAAATGAAAAATAAATATGAATGGTCAAGAAGAAAGAAATATCGACTGAAAACTCGCAAATTTTATTTTATTGCCAAACAAAATTTATAAAAAAAAAATTGAGCTGTTTACAAAAAGCGCTCAAAATAATTGTCTAATTAGCAAGTATTTCAACTGTTCACCTCACCTCACACTCTCTAAGCACGTCTTAAGCTTCGGCTCGAGATTCAACTGACTGGGCGTGGTTTCACGATTGCAAAATAATTTACTTTCGCTTGCATTTATCAGCGTTGATGAGCGATCACCGTTCAAGGTGCATGCTCTAGTTAATTTCAAATACCTCAGCAATATTTTTGTTTTCTCTCAAAAATAATAATAATAATAAAAGTAATACAAAAACCACCAAAGGTCTTATATATGGGTTTTTGCTTGCTCCTCCTTGTCCAGGGAAGAAACCAGTCATTGGCAGACAAATAAAGTTTGTCAACTTCCTAACTTTTGTAAAAAAAAAATTAAAATATGTTTAATTGAATAGCAGTAGTAGTATAATCCTTTTTCAAATACAAACAACTTTTTTCGAACTTAGTTAAGAATTAGTGTTTTGTTTTAATAATGAAAACTTTTTATTATATTGTTTTTATTTTCAAAATTCTTTAAGCATTATTTGTATTTTTTTTTTTAGTTTTTTGATAATGAACACTTTCTGTGTGTTAATATAGTTTTCGAATTAATTTTTTGACGCACATTTTATACGTTGTATCTTATTTTATACTTAATTTTTTCTTCTTTCCTACAGAGTAAATTTTGTTTGTTTGTTTGGTTTTTATAGATTTTATACTTGTATAATATTGTTAGTGATGTATGAATTTTGTTAGAATTGTATTTGCAATGTTGTTTATTTCACTTGCCTTTTTTTTTATTAATAATGTTAACACTGACGAGTTTGTTTTACTAATTAAAATCGAAACACTTGTGCAGTTTATTATAGCAGACACAATGTCTTTTTGTTTGTTAGTCCAAGACAATTTTTTTTTGTTCAGTACTATATCAATTTTGATACATTTTTTCTTTGAGAAAATGTTAGTAGCTTGCTCAGAAGAAGTTTTGTCGAGTAATTTGGAGAGGTTATGTCACTGAATTCAGTAATAACGGTTTAGCATATCTATCGCAGCCACACATGAGTGCATTTTTGGTAATTAGTTATCGATTTCGAAAAAATGCAGTTTCTGATCCAACTTTTATAGTTTGATGAGAGATATTAACACAATTTGGTAATTTCTTCTAACCGGATTTTTTTTTTTTGTAATTAGAGAAATTCAGCGAAATTCGTTCAACGAAAATGGAATTTTTTGCGTTCTTTTTCGAATTTTTTTTTTTTTTTTTTTTTTTTTTTTTAATTATAAAAAACGGCAGAACTGTCAAATATGTATATAATTTCTTAGATGAAAAAGGAAATTTGTCATATTTTGATTTTTTTTCCAGTAATTCTTAAAATTGCTTTTAAAATTCAAATAATTATAATAACACAGCAATAAAAAAAATCGACGTATATGCTATGCTCCCAGATCTCAGCTTAATAATTTGAAAAAAAAATTTTTTTAATTTTTTTTATTTTCCAACTTGATTTCTTTTTTTTCATAAATTTTGTTAGTTTAAAGCTAATAATGAAATGACAAAAAAAAAACATTTTACTGCTTCATGACAAACATTCTAATAAATGTAGATCAGAATTTTCGCCGTTTTTTCAATACAATTTTTTTTACTTAAAAAAAAAAGAACGAAGAAAACACGCTTTGTTGTTACTTCACATACTTTCACAACCAACACAGATTGGTTATTGATTTTCGATAACTGAGCGCTTTTTCCGACAACTGAAAACACTTAAAACACATACATACAAATTTATAATCATAAAAATACACAACTACAAATATGAATGTACACACATACATACATGCAATTAAAAAAAAAATAAAAATAAAAAATCCAAAACATAAATTGTGTAATTAAATATAATCTACAATAATTTCTGGAGCAAAACCATTTTTTATATAGAATTTTTGTAAAATTTTTTATTAAATAAATATTAAATAAAGATACTTTGATGGTAAATTAAAGTAAATATGCGTATGCAATAAAGTCTTATTAAGCTTAAGCAAGTCTAATAAAAGAAAAAAAAACATTTAACGAATATATCCAATTTATTAATGAAAAAAGTGCAATATTACATTGTAATATATTATAATAATAAAGAATTAGTGAAAATGAGAATGCACGGAGGTAGGTACATATAATATGGACTACACTGCAAATCGTTCGGTAGTGTCAGAAAGTAAAGAAAATATGTAAAACAAAAAATGTGACAGAAGTGTGACAGCAGCAAAATCGAAGTTGACGGAATAACAAACGGTCGCTAACATAAATACACACATATTTAAAAAAAAACCAATTTAAAATGTTTTCTAAAATGACATTTCTATATAATTGTTATTTTTAAGACACTTCAAATTAGTTTTATATTTCAAAGACTGTAAAAAAGTGAAAGAAAAATATACAAGCCATACCAAGGTGAACTTCGAAGCGAGCTGTCACTTGAAATTATCACTTGATATGCAAATGTGTAGTCATACGATACGTTGACGAAAAGAAAAAAAAAAACTACTCATGTGTATTATATGTTTTACTAAAATACTTTCTTATATGTAAGTAAATAGTAAATCTGATTTGTGCAATACTTTGTTATAAATACTTAGAATACTTCGGAGTGACGGTGAAAGTCACTTTCGCCGTATTATCAGAATATCACGCTCATGAAAGGTAAAGAAAATTAAAAAATTTATTTAGAAAAATTCGAATAAAAAATCTAAAAAATACACTAACAAAGCAGAAGCGCTGAAAATGTAAAAAAAACCAAGATTTAAATACAAAATAAATTGATTTGTAAAAAAAAAACAAAAAATTATAAATAGCAAACAAAAAACCAGAGGGTATTGTGCAAGACAATTGTAAGCGAACACAGAAGAGAATGTGTGTTGCATGGTAAAAAATACGGACTTAATTACATAAACAAACACACACACACACACACACATAAACATGTATATACAATACCTACATGCAAATAAATAAGTGTGTGTGTGTGTGTGTGCGTGAAGAAATTCTGCGAAATTGTATCATCACATTAGTTAAATCTTTTTAGAAAAATTTTTGCTATTGCTTTTACTGAATAATTAAAATAAAAATAAAAATTAAAGCTAAATGAATATGAAAACTAAAGAAAGCGAAAAAATTTAATGTACCAAAAGTTGGACTTCAGAAAATTTGAAAAACCAAAAAAATTAAAATTAAAAACAAATTTTAATAATGACTTGTACCAATGTATAACTAAATCGATAGACATTTTCTAGAATTTTTATTGTTATTGTATATTGGATATGTTTTTGTATTGTTCAAATATTAAAGTACATACATACATACATACATGCATATGCACACCGTGCATATGTATATATATATATAAAAGTAAATTTTCACGAGTTTTTTATGTGTACTCGTACATAAATGTATGTGTGTGTGTGTGTGTATTATACAAATTTTATTTGAGGGAAATGCTAAAATAACATATATGTATGTACATGCGCACATACATACATACATATGTATAAAAATGATTAGTTTTTTTTAATAAAAAAAAAAAACAAATCAGTCGTAACAGCCGCAAAAATGTACGAGTAGTTAAATGCTTTTTTTTTTACCGATGAGCGCGGCGGGCGCTTGCTGTGCGAAAATTTACAAAGTTGCATAAAATTTCCCTACGCCACTGTCTGCCTGCCGTCGTTGCTCGTCGGATATCGAAAAATTGTTTTTCTTAAAACAAAAGGCTAATTTTTAAATAATATATTAACAGTTATGTAATACGTACATATATAAACACATAATATGAGAAATCGTAGTAATTTCAAGTTTTTTATAGATTTTTATACTTTTTTATACTTTACTGTTTATTACATAATATGAAAATGAAAAGCGAAACAAAAAGCAAAACAAAAAAAAAATAACAAAAAAATGTCGTAGAAACAACTATAAAAAGGTGCAACTAGCAAATGAAAATCTATCAAAACAAATGTTTGTAACTTAAATAATTACGCTAATAAAAAATATTAATTCAAAACCAAATACATATGTAGAAGATAAAAGCACGAAATCGATACGTGAAAACAATTACCCCATTTTTTAAATTTTTATGTGACAATTAGCATTTTTTTTTTCAGTAACTCCGAAAATCCTAACGCTTATTCAAATTGTTGTCCAACTTTGGTTAGGCAGCAGTCCATAGTGGAATTCAGTTAACCTTAAACTGCAACATAGCATGGAATTAACTTTACTGCTACGCCTAGGTGGGGTATGTTGTTGAGCAAATAGGTGAACATCTTTTTTTCTTACAGTGCCACATAAGAGTGTTCGAAATTTCTCTTTAAATGAAATTGGCTTTAATTTGGTACGTCTTCAACCCTAAAAAAGCTTGTATTTTCGATTTATGTACTTCTTAGTTTTCATTAAACATTGAAAGACAAAAAAAAAAGCATGAGCTCTGGTTCCAAAATACGGGTACGTCATAGCATGACTACTCGTTTTTGAATGCTGAAATTGAGTTGCTTACCGGGTAATCAAAAATAAGTAGTTGTGAATTCTTTTGGTTGGCATTTTAGTAAATATGGGTTCAAGAAAATCTAAAGCATTTTTTAACCATATGGTTTTTTTTTTGAATAAACACATAATTTTCACATTTCAAAGTATGTATGTAGATTTCGCTAATTTGTGAAAAAATACAATTTTTTTTTTTGAAATTACGAACTCCTGGTTTCACAAAAATAGTTGCAAATTGGAATTTGCAATTTTGTTTTTCCTTATTTAATATTAATTTTTTTTTTTTTAAATAAAAATATAGCTAGTTCTGTAACAAACATCATGTAAGCCGATTCGGAAACTTTCTGGAAAGTTTATCAAATTTCAAAAAAAAAAATTGAAAAGAAAAAATTTAACAAAATTTCCTACTTTTTAATTGGAAAAAATTTCGAGTATGCAGCTTTGTTACCCTTTCAATTTTACTATTTCAAAGGTCAAGCCCCAAGTAGCTAAAAATTCTTGTTGATTTCTGATATTTAAAAAAATAGAAAATATAATTTTACTCAAAATACAGTTAATTCTGTAACAAAAATCATGTGAGTCGACTATGAAAATTTCTGGTTTTTTTTATAAAATTTCGAAAAATGGAAAAAAATGTCAACAAAATTTGCAACCTTTCAATTCGAAAAAATTTCGAGTTTCAGTTCGATATGCCATTCAATTTTAAAAATTCTTCTTGATTTTTGATATTTGAAAACAGTTTTCTTCTATACAATAGATAATTTTATTCAAAATTAAATTAATTCTGTAAAAAAGCCACAAAATAGTAGCAACATATAATTTACAATTTTGGTTTTCCTTACTAAATTTTAATTATTGTTTTATAAACAACAAGATTCAAGAACGCAACAAAATTTCCAACTTTATGATCCGAAAAATTTCGAGTATGTAGTTTTGTAGCCCATAAAATTTTACTATTCTAATAACTGTTGTTCAAAATTTCCCATGCTGCCAAATAATTTTCATTGGTAACTTTCAGCTGTTGCATGATTTTCGTCGATAAGCTCTTTCGACTTTAAGCGACAGCGAGCTTTTCATGTATAAAACTGTTAAATATGGCTTTAAGTGTCGGTTATTCTGACAAGTCTCCATAAAATGGCGAAATTTGATTGTAGTCTAGTAGTGTTATGGTAGTATTTTTATTAACAAACGACTGAAGAATTCCGATTGCGTATGTGTGGCACTGTAAATTTTTGATGTGAAGCGTCAAATTCAAAATTACAATTTTTTAATCATATTTTTTAACAACAATATTCTAATACATAAGTAGCTAAATTTATTCGTGCAATATCTGAATTTAAATAATTAAAAAAGAAAAGGAAATACAGCTTCGTATTTACATATATTCGAGATATAATTTTGAGTAGGGTATGCAATTCTGCTGTAAAGTTACGGCACGTAAAGCTAATTAAAAAAAATAATTATGTGAAACAAATCTATTATAAAAGTAATGCTAGGCTAGTCCTTTTTTATAGAAATTTTTTATATTCAAAATTTTTTACCTTCAATTTATTATTCTATGTATGTACATATGTGTATACATATGTACACACAGATGTATGTACATATATAAAGTACATATCTGTTTTATTACATAAATACCTACAAACATGCATACATACATACATACACGCATATGTAAAACGCTTAGTTAATAGTAGTAGTTTCGTTAATAAAAATACAATTTTTTTTTTTCATATTTTTTCCTATTTACATACCTTTATACTTAGACATAATCATGTTATTAATTGATATACTATTTAGTTAATTTTTGTTGTGTTTGTGGAAAATATATAGTTTGCTTATTTTTAAAGACATTTGATTTTTTATTAAATTGTCATCGCTATTACATATATGCTAAATTTAATTAAATTGTAGTTATAATTTGTATTTAAGCATTTTTTATAATGAAAATTAAATGTTTTGTATTATATTTTTGAATTAAAAAATTAAAAAAAAAAAAAGGATTTAGTAAAAGACTACCAAACGGATGTGTTTTATTTCGTGGGTGTGTGAATTGTTATTTTTATTGAAGTGAAAATGTACACTAGTGGCAGAGAGTATAACAGTTGGCAATTTGTGCTATTTGTACGGTTACCATCCGTACTTTAATTTAATGGTCGACAATTTTTTGCGCTTTGTTCATTTTTCAAAAAAAATTTTTGCGCTTTTCTTTTTAAGCTGTCATTTAAACCAGCTTTCAAACTTTTTATTGCTAAGCACTAACTGGTGGAATTATAGTTATTTAAATTATCTGTGGAACATTACGTACGTCCTAACTGGGCGAATTATTGAGACAAAATGTAATGCTTTTAAAATATGCAAAGAAAATAAAATGAAAGCCAATGGATAAATACGGCAATTTCCTTTGCACTTTAGCAAAATATAGCCTCAATTATTATTTCAATTATTATTGGTTTTCGGGACTGAAATGTAAAACTAATAAGTAGGCACGACAAATTCTACAAAAAATATGCTTCTGCTATGAAATATTGTATGTCGTTATAAACTGATTCTATTATGGTTGGCATTGCCGACGTCGCCGTCATTACTCAATCGACATCACTTTGTGTGGGCATCGACAACGCACTGGCATTGTTTAGTGTTGCTAAGACAACATAGATTTTTTATCGATTTTTTATCGATAAGCTTATATTGTGCTTTTCATAACCAATTCCAAAATAAAATAAATAATATCCAAGTTCAAGTGCAGATAGTAAAAATGTTTTTTTTTTTTTAAATGAAAGAAACAACGGCAATCTCGAAGAAAAGTTCATAGACTGGAATAGAGTAATTTAAAATTGCTAGAGAACAAGTATTTCAATTTTAGAGTTAAGTGTTACCCGAGGCAGGTTGAGCTATGCAATGCCATAATTTCAATTAAACATATCGTCTAAATATTTAAATGCTATCTAAGGCTATACAACTATTTCTGCTCCACCGAAAATCGTCTTGTAATTACCGATCCGAAAGCAGTTAACTAGTGCTTGTCCTGACATTGCCCCTATCATTTCAGTTAAAAAAAGTGTCTTATGAATTTGCCAACTACTCCGAAAACTATTTTGACAAGTCGACGTTGCTGTCGACAACGGCAACCATAATAAGAGTAATTGACACATACATATGTATGAATTTGGTTTTGACGAAGAAGTGTTGACGTCCATCTTATGATGACGAAAAAAATGTCACATTTGCATTTTTCATACCAAGCGGGCGGATGTTCACACGGAATTATATCGATGACGACAGCAAACAAAAAAAAAAAGGCTGAATACTGCCGAACATGTTTCGAAATTATATTATTCAAATAGAGCGATGATTTCTATATTGAAAATAATACCTTCTGTATTGATTTGGCTGCATTCCAGAGCACTAAAAGTCATATCCCAAAAAAGTTTCAATGAGTAACGAAATATTTTAAAACTTCGAAAATGCTTTCGAACATAAAAATTGTGTTTTTAACGGCATATTTTATATTACAGAGAATGATCGAAGTTGATGGAGGGAATATAATATAAAACATTTTTACCATTTTTAGTATTTTTGTCTGTCCGTTTGTGTTTGAAGTCAGTAATCCATTCGGCACGGATTTTCATGTTATTTTAACGGGTGACTAAATAGTAACCCAGGATCCAACATACTTAGGTCATAGAATGTAAACCTGTAGTTTAGAGAACAGTCAAAAAACTAGTCACATTATTTTATGTGTAGCTTCGGAAGTAAACCTTACATTGAAGTGGTTGTTTTGTTTGTACGTTGCTGTATTCCCCTTTTCAACGGTATTTACATATATATCATAGAAAGTAAAAAACGGATTTAGGTTTATAGCCTCAAACTGTTGATTAAATGAAGAAAAATTACTTCTATTTTTCAAAACAAGGATTAAGCTAATTTTCAGTACATAAGTTTTATATTGCCACAGAAAAGTTTAGCTTCATTTACTGAGCCAACTAATTAACTAGTGCAATAGAATTTCTTTCGCTCTTCATTCATGCTTAGTGAAAGGAATTGGAAATGATAATTTTGTACAGCTATCAATTTAGATTAGCCACCAGTGTACATGTGTAAATGTTTCTTTTCTTCAGTGATCTACTAATTTATGTTGATATTCTCTTATTTGAAGCTTTTATCTCTTCCTCACCCTTTACTTACATCCTAATATTATCACCTTATCAGTAGAATTCGGATTGTTATGCAAAAAAGGGAGGCTAAAAATATATGCCATCATAACTAAATAAAATAAAAGTTTATAAATTTTTATACACTTTGTTTATAATTATGATTGTACATAATAGTGGTTTGCATAAAATTCGAACTCTACTTATCGGATATCTCGAAGTAGGGTAACATTTTCGTAAAAATGAATTCTTTCGAAATTATTTGTGGTATAATTTTAGGCAACTTCTAAACAAGTTAGTCATGATAATTTAGCAGGTTTTCAAAAAGAAAGTGACTCGACTTCGAGTTACATACTTTGCATATTTTTTCATTTTATAAAGCCGATGCTTGAAAACTAAGGTAACCCTTTATTGTTCTACTGGAAAATTTTTAATGATAAACATACTCAAATTGCCTTAAAAAACAAGAATTCTACGTACACATACATACATAATATAAACCTAAAAATACTGTGAAAGAAATTGATACTAAATGGAAAATCATTTTTGACTTATAATGCATTCGTGTTAAAACAGAGTAGTAGCTGTTTTTATACTTTCTATATACATACATACATATTTAAACCGAAAATAAACGAAGAAAAAAATCAAATCAAACGAAGAGCGAATAAAATTTTTTAAATTGTAATTTTTATTGAAAAGATGCCAACTGAAGAGCTGAAAATTCGTAGAATTACTCTAAAAAAAAATCTCAATTATCCTCCTGTTTCAAGAGCAACGGCAGAAAAATTACTATACTACTACACTTTGAAAAAAAAAGAAGAAAATTATTAGGCTATCTACAATTTATCATCTACAACTTTTAAAACCATAACTATTTATTACTACTTTTTCTACAAATGAATTGTAATAAAATTCCGCGTTCTAAAAATTCTGAATACGTATTAATCCAAAAATAAGAAAGAAACCAAAAGACCCATCATACTCTGCTACTAATGCGTAAGATATACATACATAAATGATACAAAAATAATTAAAAAGTAGCTTTTCAAAAACTGATATTTGAAAACAATTAAAAACGGTTAAGTATTAAGAAAACATAAAAAAAATAACAACACTTACTATATTAACTGTTAAAAGCTAATAAGTAAAATATGATAACCATAAAAAATATTAAAAGAAAAAGTAGTACAATTTCTCCATCTTAGCTACTTATTGAATCTATATACATAGCTCAACGGAAAGAAAACAAAACAACAGTAATGAAGCAAAAACGGGGGAGCAAACATAATGCAGACAGTCAAAATAAATAAGTCATGTAAAATAATTTAATAGAAAACTGGCATAACTGCAGTAAGAAAATCTAACCAATCTGTAAACCCCCGAATATTTCCAACAATTAAAATATTTACCACTATACCATATGTACTATCTATGAATACCTATTGAACGAGTAGATAACTTCGAATTTGCCTTAAATATTTTTAATTACATCCAAGTATGTATGTAATTATAATGATTCCAGTTGCCAGTATTGAATCTTTAGTTCCTATCTAAAGAACAATAGGAAGTAGTTTTTCCGCGAAATTTGTAGGGGTTTTTTATGAAAGCAAAAATTACAAAGTTTTTATCTTCGAATATTATAGTATACGCATGCTTTTAGGTAATATTTTGGAGGCGAACCTTTATTTAGTAGCTTAAGATATTTAGCAGTTTACATATTCGCTTACGAATTAAGCTATTGTCTTCCACACATTTTTCGTAAAGTCGCCGTTTGTTTTTTTTTTCGAAAAATTTTTTCTCATACCATTGATTTAATATTAGAATGCGGTTGCCTTCTATCTTCGTAAAATATTTTAAATAAAACGTGGTAAAAAATTTTCAAGCGAAACAGTATTTTTTGAAAAAAAAAATACATGAAAAATTTACTATATGTGTCTTTTTGCAAATTCCCTTTTAGCTTAGTAAATGGTTACCAACGATAGCTATTTGTACAGTTACAATCGGAAAATGAATGCAGTTCATATTCTTAAGCTACTTCCAATTTAAAAAAAAAGAAACATTTTGCATAGCTTGACTTTCATATCCGTCACTATACATTTTTCAGTTTCAGTAGTTCAGAAAGTTGCAATTCAAATTTAGAAAAATACAATTAACACGCAGCACATCCGCTTAAAAATTGCTTTAAAGGAGTCTTGGCTATCTGAAAATATGAAATGTGTCCCTTAAATTTTTTTTTTCAAGATTTCTAATGGCGCAGTTCGCGGACGGCGACTATTTCGATTACGAAACTTACTGCCGAAATTGATTTGATTAGCCATAGCTCAAATTATATATAAGTAGTCATACAATCCTGGTTATCTGATTGAAAGTTGTTGCTCTCATTAAACTGTTTTTTTTGAATACAGAAATTTCATATATATATATGCAGTGTTTCCCGTTGATTTTAGGCAGCATTTTTCGAACAAATATTTTTTATAATTCGTTACAACCTTACGTCAAATATATCGATTTAATACATAAGGGGACGGTTCAATTGAAAACAGATGTGAAGAAGAAAACGAGTACCTATTCACTTTCGCTTTCCACTAATAATAGGAAATTCAATATACATATGTTGTAATATTAATTCGAACGACGGTTCAAAACAGTTTCAAAATGTTAAAGAATCTATGTATTAAATGAGATTCATTTAGCAATACGCTAAACAAATATAGTTTATAACTATTTATTTGACATCAACTTAAGTTAATCATTTCATAATGGAACACTAAAAGTTATTGAATAACTTAACTTTCAGACAGAAAAATCGTCAACTTATATAGATGAAATTAATTTTTTAATGCGACAATGAGCAACTTATTATCTAAATATTTCATTAGCAGAATGCAGTTTTACGCTTGAAAGGATAACAATTCTATTGCGAAACAAATTATTTTATTGTTTAGTTGCTTTTTCAAAATTTTAACAGATTTTTCTCACAACAACATATTTTCCCTTAAAAAATGCATTACTAAATATTATCTAGTTAAAACGACAGAATTAATAAATTTGTCAGCCATAAGCCTAACTCTAGCTTTTTTCAAAACTATGTATTAAAATTAAAAACACGATTGGCACGCTCTGAACATGAACACCCTTCGATAGTTTGTGCCCTTAGCTATCGCAAGTTTTGCTTTTGTCTTGATTCAACCCTGCTCTGCAGTTGTGCTACAGCAAAGGCATTTACGAGCGCATTTGTTTATAAGATTTTAACTTTTTCAAATTTTTAACCAAATATGAAAATGAAGGACTTTCTGACAAGTTACGACCCTTTAATAATAAAGTTTCTAATTTTGTTTTTAAATAGTAGATTTCATTCGACAACAATACCATCTTCAAATTTTGTGCAAATTTCAATAAAATTCAATGAATTTTTATCAAAGTTTTATAGTTTTTATACTAAATTTTTAGATAATTTGTAGGTGCGTATTGTTATTTTATAGCCTGTGAAATTTTAGTATAACAAAGTGCAAATTTCTATTTCCATTGTGATGTGATAATTTTTTTTTCCATATACAAAAAATTTGTGCATTCGTTATATGGAGACAAGTTAATCAGCAGCAACAAATAAAAAAAAAAACTATTGCACATCAACGCGATTTTTTAGCCTCTTAAAACCTGGATTTTATCGTACTCAAATTTAATGGACCCCAAAACTGCATACCACAAAATGTTTGGTTGGTTATTGAATGTACAATGAACTGCGCCTATACAAAAAAAAAAAAAAAAATTAGCTAAAAACGAATTAGAAACTTGTCAATAAAAAAAATCTCAATAATACGTCCCTGACTTATAATTTTGACAAGCACTATACATATAGTAAATGAAAAAATCCCAATACCTTCTTTGACTCCTGTGTTGATATTTTCATATCCACATATAAAGAAACTTTTTAATAAATAAAAATAATTAAGAAATCTTATGCAAAATATAATGAGAATAAATAAAGAAAATTTAAACAAAGTTGCATAGAATATTTTTTGAAGATTTTCATAGCACAATTTTTGTGAGTTAAGAGTGCATACTTTATTATTACAAAATATGCATTCATATTATACATGCGTATGTATATTTTTTATTTGATTATTTGTAGCTAGTGAATCAGTAAAAGTATAATGGATATATAAATAAAATAATAAGTACACACGTGCATACCTATTAGAAATTAGAATTTGAATATAATATAAACAAAAGGGAAGATTATTGCATTCACAACTTTTTGATAATGAATTAGTAAACAAACAAACAAACAAACAAACAAACAAAAAAAAGAAGAAATTAACCCTAATTGGATAATGAATTTGGTACCTTTACATATTGACTTAGTAACAGAAACAAAAAACAAAAAAACATAAACGAACATGTATAGTAAACATTATATAATTATTCTATACAGTAATGCAAACATATAAAATTGAAAATATTGACACATAATTTCATTGAGCTGCAACTGATAGAATTACATACACTACATAGAGGCGCTTTGCAGTTGTTAGAAAAACAAAGACCTAAAAAAGTATTATAGGAGCGTGAGACATGGATAGTGATGAGCAGGAATGGAGAATTAGCGGAAATGCATTTTAATTCTGGATAGCATTGTACCTTAATTGCATTAAAAGCTATACACATAAATACATACATACATACATATATAAATTTAATTCGTACTGAGAGAAAATTTAATAAATTCAATTAAAATTAGTAAGAATTGAATCTTTTACACACACACACACACACACACACACACACTCACAGCCACGCATGCATTCAAAACCTAGACTAGGCAAGAAAAAGTCAAGCCAAGAGAGTCAAGCGACCCTAGGTGTCCGCCAAAGCCGAGTATCTACCACAACTCGTCCTTCCATTCAAATTTACAAAATCAAAGTAAAAACAAAATAATGCATGCAATATCAATCGCAGCAACAAAATAAAAAGAAAAAAAATATGAATACATACAAAAAATATTCAGCATGAAAATCAAGTCTGCGCATGAAGCTAAGTTAAAAAGGGCGAAAGAAATATATAAAAGTGTATGGCAACAAAATACCCTTAACGACAAGTAATTCCTGTAGCAAAATATTTACGAAAACATACAAGTACATACATACATACATACAATGTAATAATACAAATAAATAAAATATAAAAGAAAACTTAACTAACTACAAACCAGAACAATTAAAAAAAAAAATAACAAAGTAGTGTAAAACCAAAATCTTATATAATGATTAACTATTAATAAGAACAATTTGAAAAATCACAATAAGCAAGCATGGTATTATTGAAATATTTTTTTCATATTTTATAATTACTTATATGTATACAAAATATTATATACAATAATAAATATTTCTTATACCAAAAATAGAACGTAAATATACTGTATATTATTTGACAGTTGAGATTTATAATTATTTGCAATACAAAAAAAAAACAATAAGACAAAAACCAACAAACAAACAAAAAAATAGATTAGATGTAGCAATAACAACAATAATATGGTAGTTTTTATTTCATTATTAAAAATTGTAGCATTCAAGATACATAATACTGGCGATAAATGCAAAGAAATCATAAAAAAGATATCAAATAAAATCCAATCAAGACACAGACAAAGTTGAGCACTCGTAGCGTATATCAAGCGAATGCTGCAACCCCGATCCAGACAAAATAAGAAAAAGCGAAAATAGCCGGAAGAAGACTTTCATTAAAAAAGTAAAGTTTTCTATTTAACTTTCCAGTCGGATTCTTCAAAAAGAAAAGAAAATCTCTTCATACTAAGTTCTGAAAGAGGAAACCAGCTGCATCTTTTTAAGTAGTATATAATATCTAAAACCGTTAATAAAACCGGAAAATAAAGCAACAACTTTTTTGTTTTTAATTTTAATTTTTACAGGAACATAATAACAAGTTTTAACGCAAAAACGTTGCTCCATAACAGTTATTAGATTCGAGATATACAAATATTATCTTCATTACAAAGAAGAGTTATTTCCCAACGTTTATTTTTTATATTGCCTGATAAATGTTGTTAGATATTGATGAAAATTGAAATGAGGAAAAGCATTGAGATAGTGAAAACGAAAGCGAAGATGAAAAAATAAAAATATAATAAAAGATAAGGTACAGCTAAAATTAAAAATGAAATAACTCTTATCAAAGAACTTAAAAATAAACGATGGATAATAATTATTATCAAGCAATGCAAAAATTAAACCTTGACAAGGAACTCTTATTGAGAACGAAGAAAATATTTATCATCTATTAAATGTTACGAAAAAGCCTCTTCATTAAATTTCAGAATTCTCTAAAGTTTTTATATTTGTAAATTCGCGTTAACCGTAAATTTTCATCCCTAAATTCTTATGCAGATAAAATATCATACGAATACAAGTCAAAAAATTGTTCTATAACATTTTTGGGCAAGAAAAAAACCCAAAACTAGTGAAATTAATTACAGGTTAGTTACAAAGAACCAATAATAGTGATGCAATGCTCATTTCGTTTCACAGAGAAAATATTTTAGCTAATTTCACCATACTCTAACAAATTTGACATAAATTAGTAATTAATTGTTTGGAGCGAGTTTATAAAAACGAAATGCTACGTCAAGGCGAATTTATATAAAGTGGTGTTATTTGGTCAGCTGATTGCTATCTTTTTGTTCACCTTTGTATTAAGGTTGTCAAAAGCATTTCATTGTTTTCACATAATTTTCCTATGAGTGAACCCTCGAGCAGTGCTAATTCCGCGGGAAAAAATGAGATAGATGCTCAAGACTAGTCTAAAACAGAATTTTACGATAGCTATCGCGTGTGCATGTGGACTTAGGGAACAGTCCAGGCAAGATGGTAGCTACTAAATATCCGTTGGAATGCCACCCATATATTTTCAAACTTGCTTTCCGCTATTTATAAAACTTGGACAAGACGAGTTCCTTTTATTTCTATTTGGATTTTCATTTTCGCAAATAATTCGCCCAAGCTGATTTTGACTAGCTTAAATATCGCGTATAGGTTGTATGTCAGTCCATGATATGATTAATTTTTTTTCATAAATTATTTCTATTTATAAATTCCACTTGTTTGTTTAATAAACAAATTCCATATTAATCGAAAGTATAAAGCCTATAGAATATTCGAACGTTTGATTGACTTTTTGTTTCCTGTCAGAACTATTTGGTAGGCATGTACATATATACAGGTAAGTGGATACTAATAAATTGTTGGTATGTTTATTAAATAAAACTTATGCCAAAGTGAAGACCCAAGAGAATGTGCATTCGTCCGACCATATTCTGGAAAAGATCTGGTGCATGCATCTAACCAGCTCTTCGCTGCCATTTTCGCATAGCTCAGCTGATAACTCATGGGCGCTCGCTGCTTTGTTTTTCCCTTAGGCTGACAGGTTTTACCGTCATCAGAGATTTGGGGTTCGGGATATTTATCTTCTCTGGCGACACTTTTGATGTCACTATTTAAGTGTACTTTGGACATCAGGTCGCTATTCTTATTCCTATAGTTGGCTAGCATCTCAAGTTTCTCCATTAACTACATCTTATTATTTCGGCAGCAGTCCCATATGGGTACCAGGTTATAGTGTAAACTATAAAGAATGACTTGGCTAGGCAGAATACACGTGAGGATAAAGATTAAGTGGCACAGCGCCAAGACCGGATCATTGGCAAAACAAATTTAACAAGAAATAACGAAATTTAATATGTGTGCCCGTTAGAGCTAAATACTTTCAAATAAATATGCACTTTAGGGTGGTTCAAAAAAAAAGTAAAGTCGCATTTTCATGGCTCTCACCCCCTAGGATTGCTCTATAATGCAAAATATATGTAGAGGTCTCTCAAAACCCTCAAACTTTGTCATGCACTTTAACTAGGGGTAAAATAATGTTTCGTATAATCCTAGAATATTTATATTTTTCAATGTGACAACGCTTTTTCTCTTCAGCAGACGTTAAATAATAATAATTAATTGTTAATATCATCCCAAATACATGGGCAATTTCGAGCGCTTTGTATAAATAGTTGTTGATTCAGAATAGAAAAAATTAAGAGTATTGTTTTTTTTCGATATCGAACAATCCCTGGAGGTGAGAACATTAAAATTCCCGCTTAGCTTTTTTCATGGAATTTTGAATTATATTTATAAGACAAAGTAAGAACAAATACATTGAAATTCTGTAAGTTTTGATTCTACATGGAACCAACGAATCATTTGAGAGATAGTTTTGGTATAATTGACTTATATTGTTTATAAAAAATGCAGTCTGAAAGTATTGTAAATAAAGAAAGCATATATATATATATATATGTATATATATATATATAGATGTATAAATTCACATACATATACATGTACATATATATGTATGTATAACTAAAATTCACAGTCACATTCACATGCGGTAATTATGGATATAAATGATAACAACAAAATTCAATATCTACGAGTATTATTCCCCAAAGCCAGCGCTGCAATGAAAAAAGGGCTGTACATTTTACGTATTTGCTCTTTACTCCTATTATAGCAATTAACGAAAGAACCAGACAGAAAAGTACTAAATCCGAATGTAATAATGAGAAAAAAATCTAAATTTTTTTTTGGCCGAAACATTCGCAAATAACGAACGTTCGAATAAGAGTGTATAATAAGGACAACAAAAAATAAAATAAAGCGTTTGTATGTAGATGCAAAACTAAAGCTAAATACTGTGGCTACAAAACACAGATCCAAAACATAAACATGAAATATATAAAACGAACATGATAAATGCAATATTATAAGAAAAACTAAGCAAATAGTGTCAGTATATGAATTTTAAGAAAGAAAAAATAAATTGAATAACAGTAAAAAAAAATATCTTCATTCAAGTAATAAAATAAATACTTTTTTCTGAAATAAAATTTGCAGCTGTTTTATTTTCTAATGTGGGCATAATGGCGGATACGGGCGGGGCAATTCACTTTATGCAGGGTTTCAAAACTAGTATTTTTTGAGTCTATTTATGCTGCGTTTATGTTCGATCTGCGATTTGAGCATAGGGAAAACTCTATGCCTTGGTGTGCTGTTTATGTTAAAGGTTTGATATAAGCGAAGAGGACTGGACTTGAGCATAGCGCAACCTGTACTATGCCTTGTTTTAAAACAAAAATTTTTTAAATAAAAATAAGCTCAGATAAATCGATATATTCGAGTTTTATTTTGAACGAATTCTTCTCAATGATTTTTTTTTATCCACAAAAGAGAACATCCACAAAAGAGAACATATACATTCTAAAATTTTGTTTTATTGTAGTACACATTGCGTGCGAGAAAACTATTTGCTGATCTAACTTTTAATTATTGAATCAACGTATTGCCATTAAACCACGATGGATAAGGTTAGGGTTAAATGGTTATTGTAATAAATGGTTATTGTAATAACCATTTAGACAGGAAGGGTGGTCGACTGGAGGAACGTTTGATGTTGACTGGATTAGAACTGTCGCAGATCAAAAACTTTGTTGCCATTAAATTACAAATGCATAGACTAAAAAATTAAAGTATATAAAACTGAGCATCGAGCTGTGTCACTAAATCTTTGCGACAACCGAGACATAGGCGGAAACCAAATGCAATTTGGATTCCTCCATCAGGAATGAAAACATAAAATTTGTACAGGTGCATTGCTGGAAGACAGACGGCTTAAAACTTAAACATTGGGATTTATGACTGTACTTTCAAAAACCAATAGATTTAGAATCCTACATGAAAATTTGTATATAAATATGCTAAGTACAAAGTGGGTCACACAACTTATTTCCGCTGTTCAAAAACAAAAACGAGTGAAGTTCTGTACTCAGGTTGTATTGCTTTGTGAATACCGACATAAAGAAGTATTGCATTTAATTGTTACGGTGTGGAGTGGCTCCAGCTCATCGCGATAAAAAACAAAGCACAGGGGCCACAATCTCAGAAGAAAAGTGCCTACTATTTACATATCCTCTAAATCGAAATACAACTTATTAGGAGTATTTTGACGGCTAAAATTGGGATTAGTTTTTTATTGAGGATTACCCTCAGTTTTTATACAAATTTCACCATATTAAAATTCACCGCATAGGTTCCCAGTAACCAATATCTCGAAATCATCGTGAGTTTTATATTTTTTAGACAAATCATTCCCCTAACCGACTCTGCTACGTAATAGATAGACCTTTGCAGTGGTGCAAGTGGACGTTCTCATCCGAAGTTCGGAGAGCATACTTGTAGATCATCTATAAGATTTATCTTAACTTTTAATAGGTAATGATCTTTCTAACGCAGAGGCCTTCGCCTTCCTCAGGTGTAATGTGTACCGCGCTGAATGCTTTTAGGGTTGGAACGTTTGCATCCATTGAAATTACTATCGTCTTTATTACTATGGGTCTTTATTCGCTATGGCTATATCGTCATATGAGTACAGCTCGTACTGTCACTACACTTTAGAATTCGACTTCAATCCGTCAAAACCGGGCCTTATTGTTCTATATTCGAGTTATCGCTTTTGGTAATGCGACATTAATAAGCGAATTGGAGTCTTAATCAGTATCTCCGGGATCACTGCTGCTGTGACTGTTGAACAAAGTTTAGAACTGGTTCGTGCATAATTTAAGAATGTTTTGGACAACGTAAATCGGCCATTTTTCAGCAACTCAAACTGTCAGATCTCTCGTATTTTGGTTATTCCTGTCTTTTCGAACTTTCAGCTGGTAGCGGCTGGTCTGTTGCGATTATAGCCGACATCGATCGTTTGTTGCATAGATTGACACAGGTTTGTTGATCTCGATTTTAGGTCCTCGGAGCATAAGTACCTACGTTTAAAACATTATAGATGAAGCTTTCGTTTATCGGTAGGCACTTGAATCCTTCTATGCTGGAACAGTAACATCAGGTTTGGAAACCCGGTGAAGTTGATCAGCCGTAATCCGTTAGTGTAAATTTCATCGTTGAGGCTGAATTGTTTGAGTGTGGGATTCCTCACGATTTTGATATCTTGGCAAGGTAGTGCTCATAAGTGTTTGATTGAAATGCTCAAATATCGGAAAGGCAAAAGAAAATTAAATATTTGTACTGTTTATGTAATAGGAGCGATGTTTCAAGCCTTCTGCAGGTGTAGCTGAAAAAAAACAGTTCTATACACAAAATAAATTCTTGCATTATTAACCGCTTCGTTCGGAAACAAATGTATCTAAACATTTATGCAGAAACAGATTTTAAAACAATATTATTCTAATTCAAAGATTGAAGGCAACCTTTGGTTTATTGACGTATTAAAAGGCTTTCATAAAAATATTTTCATTTTGTTTCGTGCTCTAACTCTGCCAAAAAAATTATTGTTGTCCTGCTTTTTCCTCTTCCTCGCAGATCGGGTAGCATCGAAGGTGTTTCACCAACAACTTCAGGACCAAATTTAATAGCAGCGCTTTCTGGTGACACACCAACGGTTGGCACTTGGAAATTATTTAAGGGTAAAGTTTCACAGACCTTTGAGGATATAAAATCATCGAAAACTACCGGTCAGGCATTGTCAACGTCAGCACCAAAAGGTGAGAAAAATAAAATTGTTTTGTTAATTTAAGCTAAAAATCACAAACATTTGCAGCTGAAAGTCCACGCCATCCTTTCCAACAACTACTAAATGATCCAGATTCTGATCCCGAAAATCCCACTACACACTCTTCTATAAGCGACGACCTACCGCTTGATTTCGATCGCAAGTCGTCGCACTTGAAAGGTGGTGCCGATTCTGATTCCTCAATTGAAGGCGAACAATTGCTTGAAGGCGAGACAGAACGCTCAAAATTGCGCCGCGGTCTAGCTCATCTCAAGCACAAGGTCAAATCAAAAGGGCATCACCAACACACACATCAATCGCATTCCAATTCTACTCAACAAACAGGGCTGGGGACTGCAGCACTCTCCTCGGCCACGATCTCTACTGCATTCGGCACAGCTGCCATAAAGCCAATGAAGAAAGAGCCGAATGGTTCTAATGCGTCTTCGACAGGCTCATTGCGTGATGCTTTTTTGCGTCGACGACGTCCATCACCGACAGATCAAACAGACCGCGCAGCGATGGGGTCACGCATAGAGTTACACGAAACGCCGAAAACGGAAAAGAAAGGGATTGCAAAGTTAAAAAAGCGGGGAATAATTGCAGGTAAAAAAGAGGTTGAAATCGAGTCGGGTGTTGAAATGATGGAGGACACATTACCCACTATGCCAGTTGTTGCAAATTCGAACGCCGATGAGCCAAATACTTCCCATTTTCGTAGTAATTTACACTTACAGTTTGAAGCCGGCACGGAAGGTTATGAAATGCGACCGTCGCATGTCGGAGCTCATATGGAATCGGGGGAACCCGTTAATCGACAACAAGAACTGGACACTTTAATGCGTGCAGCGGAGGTACTACGAAAAGAAGAACATGAACGTAATATTCGATTCGAACATGAAAAGAAAAAGTTCGCAGCTAGCATGCCATTAAGTCGCGTGGCAGTACTCTTGGTGATACTGCTATTGCCGGTGCATGGTTTTATACGTGGCGTATTAGCGTGCCTAATGAGTTTCGCCATTGCCGATTCGTTAAGTATTTTAGCACAATCGCTTATTTACAAATTCTTCCAAACGCACCCTGAGCAAACAGAGTTCAAAATACCAGACTATACAAATATGCCAATATGTGAAGTGCCTGCGGTAGAAGAGCACAAGATAGTGAAGTCTTATGTGGTAAGCACAATGGGTACAATGTAATTCAATTTCTTTAGTTACGCATTTTTTCAGGGTTGGATGAATGAGGTTCTCAGCTATGATCCCTTAACTTTTCATTTATCAGTTAGCAATTCGGTTTACTTGCGACTCGATGGCACCATCTTGCGTGTTTCCACAACAATGGCACGTGTACCCAAGCGGGCAATGTGGAACGAGCAACCCATAGATATAAAACATATACACTTTACTGGACATCGCACCTTCAATTTACTCGGTTGTAATATCGAACTTTTGCCTTTGGGTTTGGCGCGCAAGAGGTAAGCTAAAATGCAGCATTTCAACTGATACAAAAATTCGAACTTAACATCATTTCAGATACTTTAATCGTAAGTATCCGATTCAATTGATTATCAAAATGGGTGCTGAAGAAGATACTACTTATGTGGATGTATCGGAGAACCCATCGTATGTGCCCTCTATAAAAGGTAGCAGGTCAGAAGTGACGTCAATGGATAGCAGGCTTTCACAAATTTCTTGCGATATTCTGGAACAGTTCACCGAATTGAAAGAGACCGACGCTAATCCGCAAGATATTGACTTTGCATCCGCCGTTATGAATGCTGATGTAAGTAGACAAAATGCATTTAGTAGGTTTGTTCCACAGCAGCTCTGAATAGGCTTAGTAATTAGGGGAAGGAAAAAATTCTCTTGCACAGAGCAGAAAATATTAGAAAACATTGAAAGTTAATCAATAATTATTACAGCATGATACAAAATTTTTAAGTCATCAATAGGTATTATATTGTGACTGAAATTATATACATATATATATATATATTTCCATAATCATTTTTTTTTTAAGTCATCCTGATTCCGATTTATTTTAAGACTTATAATCTAAAATCCCTTTCATAATAAGTATGAGTGAGAAAAAATATGTAAGGTGCTGAAATACGGAACTACTTCGGGGTCATTTTGGCACTTATTAAGCATCATTTGGGAACCAGTCGTGAAGTTGCCTTGACTTAATTCCGAAATGGTCCCCATCTAAAAAGGCTTTCATATTATAAATCACAAGATAAAAGTATTTTAAAGACTTTATTTTATTTTATACTTATTATCGAAAACTTTTATAATTTCAATCCCAAAATAATAGCTATCAATGACTTGAAAATAATAATAACACTGGTAAAGAGCGCAAAGTTCTAAGTTCATGTAGCAAAAATGTAAAAAAAATATTCTGCGTAATGATATAATAAAGCCGACTAATAACATATTGTTCAACTCTATTGTATACCTAACGATTGCTTAACATTTTTGAAGGAAAATTAAAAAAAAAATACGCTTAAATGAAAAAAATAATTTTTTTTGTTGGTATTTTTTGGTTTTCCTTGGAATTCTTAATGCCCAAATTTTTTTCCCCAATATGAATGGTGTTCAACATATTTGTTGCCTATTGTGTCCACTTGCAGATTCCTAAGGTTTGCAATTTGTTCAAAACAAAATCCAAGTGGATGAAATAAGTGTAATATTTGGACTCAGGGGCCCAAAATATCCCAAAAATCCTTCTCAAGACTTTGCGCTAATTACAATTTTGTTATTTGTATACCAGTGTTATTAAAATATCTTTTTACTTCTTACCAATGTTTTGAACATTTTAGTAAAAACCCGACATTAAATATTTATAAATAAATTCAGATATACTTTTTGTAACCTTAAAAAACTCACAAATGATTACTCAGTTACAAAATTACTACAAGAATAAAATTCTCAGCGTCAAAATTTCACAAGACACTTTCTGAGCTGCTGTAAACGGTGTTTGCTGGTGACTTGTTGAACAAATTAAATGTTCCAATATGCTTTGCTATACATATATACATACACAATTTGTAACTAAGCTCATTTTTGTTGTTGCAGCTTCGACAATTACAGGACAACACACAAGTCAACGATAATTTAATCCCATGCGGTGATGAGGTTCGCCTGATACTCTTTGCCCGTGCTGATCGCGAGAAAGAGGATTGGTATCGACGTTTTGTGGCGGCAAGCGAGGGCGATGTGCACGATCAAGTGTTGAGATTGCCGAATTTAAAATTGGTAGATGATGCTGAGCTACAAAAGGCAGCTGCGAAAGCAGCACAAATGCCTTTGGACCCAAATGCCAAGGTAATTTTTATGATTTTATCTTTAAGAAAATTGCATAAATTTAATCTCGAATCCATTAAACATACTTAGGGAGTTCACAAGCCGTGTTATATGTCGTATATATTTAGTCCGTTATTGAATTAACAGTGGAACGTGTGAACGCACTGTGCTATTTCGTTAACTATTGTATGTCGTATTCAAGCAATTAATCAGCTGAGTAGAAGAAGAGAAAACAAAACGAAATAAAAGTACATATAAACATTAAAATGCCTAAGAGGACCGAAAAAAATAAATTAATAGCTGCTGTTTGTAGAAAATACGAACAGGACACCCTCGTGACTTCTCTTCTGCCACCTTCCATCTCCGGATTGGGTTGCAGCGGACGCGTTTGGCTTTGCCCTAAAATCAAAAGGTTGTTTAATAAGCCAGATGTGTTTGTTTTTTATTCAAAATCA
The DNA here is from genome assembly GCA_951828415.1 of Anomoia purmunda. Lineage (NCBI taxonomy): Eukaryota > Metazoa > Arthropoda > Insecta > Diptera > Tephritidae > Anomoia > Anomoia purmunda. The sequence continues at coordinate 22,656,223 of OX639996.1, read as the reverse complement.
CTTACTTCGTCATTTAGATGTATTTCCATTCTTTTTTTTTAATATATGTATCTCCTTCAATTGTTTCACTGGCCGGTTTTGCAAAAATAATAAAAAAAAAGTGACGATAAACAGAAACAGCTGATCGAATAACACACACAAATAAAACACTAAACATACCTTTCAGAGTTGTATTGAAATAAGACAATTTTACATGTGAAACAAAAACAACAAGTTTACAACTGTTGTATTGCAATAACACGATTAAAGAAATACGACAAATAACACGGCTTGTGAACTCCCTAACTACATATGTAGAATACATAATCACAAATCGGAATTACTACAAATTTTCTATTTTAATTTTGCAGTCGTAGAAAAAGTTTAGAAATTGCAAATGTAAGGCTGGATTGCGAGCATCACAACTCAAGAAAATTTTAGGTCGATTGTTCCTAATAAACAAATGATAATATTTTTCTTTACATGATTATATTCATTAACTAGAAAACTCCTACTAAAATGATTGACTCTGCATGTTCCAAATGCAGTTAAGTCCCTGAATTTGATTTTTTAGTTGTGACTCTTTTGTATTTGGTATGCGTTATGCACACATAATTATTTATGTCAAGGTCCGTTAATGTTGATTGCCATTTAGTAAGATTTTTCATAAATAGAATAAACCGTTCATTTCAGGGTATTACTTCTTTAAATAATTGTATTTTAGTAATGTAGAAATCTGCTTTTCCCGAATAAATTTGTGACAACCCGTCCTTTATTTTAGAGGACAATGTTTTTATGTTACCCTTGTTAATTTTTTTAAAATAAAATACCGCTTTTGAACCTTATTTCTTTTGCTGTCCTTTAAATTCGCTTTAAAAAAAATTGATATGATTTATTCTGAGGTTTTTTATTGCCTATAATTGGAATTCAAAACTCTAGTTCGCGAAAAGAGCAAAAAAGGTATTAGAAAATGAGAAAAAAGCGCCACAAATAACGGCGGATACTTTTTTTATGTATGTATATTTAAAAATTTTGTTGTTTTGGACGGTAGCGGGTTATTCAGAAGATCGGTATTTATGATCTGATTTTGATGAATTTTAAAAGATTTCCAAAAAATCGGTATTTATCGTTCGACTTAGTTCATTTCAGTTAGTTGCAGCTATATTTGGCAGATCTCACATTGAAAATTATGCTAAAAAATTGCTAACTTTAGATGGGATTTCATCTTTATTGTGACTACGGGACATTGTTTTTAAATTCATCGAAGCTGCTTGCTTTTTAGCGTTAAAAAATCTTGTGTAATTAAGAGGAAACGGAGCAAGCGGCACAAACGAAGCCGCAATGATCAACTAGTATTAAATAAATATACTTGTGGAAGAAAAATTATAACCGATGTAATGATAATTTAAAACTTTGTGTTTTGAAAATTAATAGTAATTACTTTTTTTTTAGAAAAAAATTCTGCTTATTTTTTATCATATAACAAATATCTACAAAAAAAATCGCCATTATTTTCTTGAATATTTATAAAAAGAAATATTAATATCATATTTTTTATTTTTCCATATTTTTTCAAAGTATATTTCTTTTGGTAGCGAATCTTCAAAACCGAACGGAGAACCAATTTTATAACTAAAATGTTTGTCGAGACATACAATAAAGTCGGCAAACAATTTTTTTTTATAAAGCTTAAAAAATTCTATTTCTTGGAAAGAAAAAATTTGAGGGTCTTTTACAATAAGTTAGTGGTATTGTACAAAAAAAAAAAAAAAAAAATAAGGAGAGGTATTGTACGAAAAAAAATTGAGCGTTGAGTTTTTCGATGTTCTAAATTTTAAAATGCTATCTTTTATTTTTCCAAATTTTTCAAAGTATGTAACTTTGGTAGCCTAAAGTGTTATCTTTAAAACAAACTTATAACAATTCATATAACTACAGTACTTTTCGAGATATACATATAAAAGAGTTTGCAAATAATTTTTATTAAAATTAAAAAATGCTACTTTTGAAAGAACAACAACACCTTCTTTAAAGTTTCAGGATATTTTAGAGGTATTGTACAAACCATATAGAGCCAAAAATTTAATACCTATATGATTCTGTTATATAATATTTTTTTTTTAAATTTTTAAATGAAATTTTTTTTCAAGGCAAATGTACTCCTTTTTATAGCCCCCAAATATCAACATATTTCTAACTAAAGAACTTCTCGTGATATTAAAAAAATAAGTGTGTAATTTCAGATTTTGCATAACTTCTGGAAACAAAATTTCAAACAAACAAATTTTTTCCTTCGCTAAAACTTTATTGTATGAAAAAAATAAAGTTGTGGTCTATTTACGTACAACTAGATTTAAGAAAAAAATAATTGTAAACTGTCTAGTCAAAAATATTAATTTCTTCACGAAACAATCATCGCAGTAATTTGCATTTAAAAGTGAACTTATAGAACTGTTTTTTTTTTAAATATATAAGAACGTTTCTCCATAGTTAGGGTATTTTCACATTATATTTATTTAATTTAGCTGGGTGGCAACTTTCTTGTATCTACATATTTGCTGATTAAAGAGTTTATTCAGCTAATTTTTAGATAAGTGGCAACCCTACGCAAACTGATTTTACATAAGCATCCTTTGTAATAATTCAAGTACTATTACTTTAAAATACTTTAAATATGTATCTAATTTAATTTTTATTTATTTTCTTAGGAAGGCAGCAATCGTAGCAAAGATAAATCTGTCAAAATATTTCTAAGTTTCTAATTTCACAAGGCGAATTTATAGAAGGTGATGGCATAAGAGCAGCTGATTTGATTTTTTTTTATTCACCTACATGTATTTTGTTTTTGCTTTTGCGTATGAGCTTTCAAAAGCCGTAAAAGCAAAAGCAAAATGTATTTAAATTTTGACAACTCTTACGCAGAAACAAAAACAAAATACATAGGAATTTTGTAGTTGCATTTATAACACCACCTTGTATGGATTCGCCTTGCTAATTTCACTAAGTTTTTTATTTTCTCATCCAAAGTTTCTAATTTTTCCAACGCACACTGTAAATGTATTAGATACTTATTTTATTACACACAGCGCGACGTGGAAACAGACAATGGACATGCGGACAATGAGTCCCTTGTATTACCAGCAGATATGGCACCACCGTTGATAATTGAAAGCAAAACGGACAAATCAGATGCATTCAAGGATATTCCCGATGACATGGAAGTGGTGCCTACACCAACTGAAACATTTGAAGGTTTACTTATGAGCTCATGTGCTGCACGTAATCCTCCAGACTATATACGTTTCATGGCTATTTATCAGGTGAGTGCATTTGGTTTTATTCAAACTTTAAGCTACGCTGTTTTTTTTTCTTTAATTTATATTATTATACTTAAATTTGTTATTAATTGTGCTAAGCATTGTTATTGGGAGATAATATCGAATAGGCTTTGTGCTACCAAATTTAAATTGCTAAAAATTATTTGTTCAGCAAACCAAAGAGTCCGTTAGTCATATTAGTTTCTAAATTTTGAGAAGAGAGAAAACGGAAGAGAGTATACAATTTTTGTGGGGTCTCTTCTGTCACATCTTACGTTATATTTCCCCAGCTTGGTGAATATCCCTATGTCGCAAACAAAATCATTTTAAATTGGAAATGCTTTTAACATTATTCAGATCTCTTCTCTATCTATCTTCAAATAATGCACTTCACACTCCAATACGATATGCATCGCCCCTGAAAGTTTCAAAGTCTAAAAGTTGCATCATTTCTGATAACACTTTGTAAAAACTTATATAACATAAATGAAAATCATGTATTTGAGTTGTTTTATGCAAGGATGGAAATGAAAACTGTTATTGAAAAATTTACTATGAAGGAAATATTCTACAACAAAGTGTAATATATGCACCAATCGATTTCTTAGTTCATTGACAATCTAATTTGAAAATAATTTTTGTTTTTGCAATTTTTATGTAAAAAAAAAAAATAACAGTTTTTTTGATTTTTATTTTATGAAAATTTTTATTTTATTAAAAATCTATAATAACAATAATTTTTCGATTTTTATTTTTAAAAGCATAAATAACAGTTATTTCTGATTTTGTAAGCAGTCATTGAAAAATTTACTATGAAGGAAATATTCTAAAACATAGTGTAATATATGTATCAATCGATTTCTTAATTCTTTGGCAATAAAATTTGAAAATAATTTTTGTTTTTGCAATTTTTATGAAAAATTAAAAAAAAACGTTTTTTTGATTTTTATTTTATGAAAATTTTTATTTTTTAAAAATCTATAATAACAATAATTTTTCGATTTGTATTTTTAAAAGCATAAATAAAAGTTGTTTTTGGTTTTTATTGTAAAAGTAAAATTAATTATTGAAGCCTTCTATAATATGACTTTTATAAGTATGACTTAAAAAATAAAAGTCCGCGACGGATTAATATTGATGGATTTTATAAATAAAAGCCTTCAATAACTCTTACTTTTGGTTTATAAAATAAAAGCCAAAAATAATTGTTATTTTAGATTTGTAAAATAAAAATCGAAAATAACTGTTATTTAATGAGAAATTAAATATAAGTCGCAAAATAATCGTTAAAGGGCGATTTTTATAATTAAAAATTGTAGCTATTACGATCCCTGGTTTTAAGACTATTGCAATTGTTGCATAAAGATAAACTCTAACTGAACAAAAAACTAACTAATGCTTTTTCCTACAAAAATGTTATACATTTTTTTTTATTTGTTTAAAAATGTATTCTGCTTTCCTTAATTGACGACACATTTTTGTGATTGCAAAGTCTAGGGGTAATTCGACATTATTACTTTTCATTTGTGTGAGAGATGGGTCTGAAGAAAAACAGTGCTTAGCCATGCATATATATTAACTTTCAACCTATTTTTAGTTATTACCTATTTATTTTGATTTCAGTTATATTTTCATTTCTTTTATTTGTTATTTTTTTATCTCTTATTTTGAAGGAAGCTTGTAAGGCAGATAGAGTGCCTGTTTATGCGAAACCCAGCCAATTGGAAAAACTTAAAAAAGTATGTTATAATTTTAAAATTTATTATTTTAATTGTTTTTCGATATTTTTTTGATATTGTATATTAATTAATATCTTAATTCATAACCTAATTACAACTGACAATAAATTCTTGAGCTCTTTAATTCAATTCCATTCACACTAACAGTTTTATAATATATTTTAATTTTCTCTGATTTTTAGACTCGTCGCTCCAAGCGTCATGAGAACGAATTATGGAAAGGCATTGACCAATCATTATTCTTGGGACCATCCGGTAGTGTTGTATGGGCCAATGTATTAGTTGGACGCGTACTCTATAGTTGTTTGCATGACAACTTGGTTAAAGACAAGATTAGAGAATTGTTGCAGAAAAAAATTAGCGCCATTAAAGTAAGAAAACGATGGTATTTACGAAAAATAACTGTATATTTCCCTGTGGGAAAAATATAAATATTTTATTTGAAGATTGAATCGATAGGTGGGGCTAGCACCAAGATATAATAGGACCATTAAAAATATTCGAGAATCTGCGAACAGAAATCGAAAGTCCTAATATGTACATATATATAAAAATTATTTCTGTGTGCGTGTGTGGCCGAGGGAATAGCAAAACATATTGACCACCTAACAGTTATAAGAAAAGGGCCAAGATAAAATAAGACTCAAAAAATGAGTTTTATTTTCGATCAAAAAATATCGAAATTTTGATGAAGGAAATAAAAGTTCATGATATTTGAAAAAAGCGAAAATTTTTTTGCTTATATAATAACAATTATTTATAATCGAAAATTCATCAAATAAACATTATTTAGAGCGAAACAATAACACTCAAAAAGCGAGATAATTATTTTTTCTGAGCGAATAAAAAAATTGAAAATTAATTGAAATTTTTTTACACGGTGGTCATGGGTGCCTCTTGCAAAGCGTTTAAAAGCAGAATTGCTGAATTATACTATGCAAAAGCTCAGCAGAGACGGAACCATACAGAATCGTAGAGGATTACCCAGCAGTTTTGGGTATTCTATGATCCGACTAAAACCGGAGCTCTTTTAGGCATGATCAAAGAAAATACATACAAACTCACGGCAGTCTGCGCAGGGCACTAGCCCTTAGGAGTTCATGCCGAGAGAATTGTCTTACTGTCGCAGCTGTGAGAACCCGGGCTTTAAAGAAACAGTCGAATACCTACTGTGTGGGTAAAAACACTCGGCAAACCATTCCTGCAGAGTGCAGCCACGGAATGACGTACGGAAATTCATTAAAGCCGCCGGATGGCTTTGGGTTGACCGAGCTTTGTGGAATCAAAATGGCTAATTTGCTAATTGCTTGCTTCCAGTGTGACAATTCACTTAAACCAACCAGCCAATTGATAATTATAATATTTATAGACACGAAGAATGTCTAAATCATAATAGATTCATACAAGGCATAAACAATATACATATAAATATACTCGAAGCCGTTATAAAGGGTATTTTTTTAGACTGATATATGTAACTTTAAATTGAAATAAAACACATAAAAAATGCAGTATGATGTCAAATTTTATTTGAAAGATATTTTCATGACATTTAAGATTTAAAAACGATTTCTGGCATATGTCCGCCACGACTAGCTTTGGTGAATCGGATGCGATCAGTCCAATTTTGAATTTCCATGTTGTGGATGGACAAAGTCCAACTTGTTGAGCACGTCGGCGAATAGACAAATTCGGATCTTCTCCAACACTATCACTTACAGCACCAATATGTTCTTCTGTACGTACAGTTATTTGTCTTGTTTGTTGGTTTTTCATCGAGTAGAGTAAATGTTGTTCAAAATTTATCAACAGTACGACGAATAAGCTGCTCTGATGCTCAATTATGTGGACCATAAAATTCACGAAGTGCTCTATAGGTTTGGCGAACAGAACACTGATGTTTAAAGTAAATTTCCACAATTTGTAAGCGTTGACGCGGAGTCATTCTTTCCATGATGATTTGTCAATGCTTACTGAACAGAAATGTCAAACCGAAATGTCATTTACCAGCTGTCAAGTGACAGCTATTCCTATCGAAAGTTCTATCAGTCTAAAAAAAACACCCTTTACAATATTTGGACATCTTTTTATTGTACCATTATTTCCAATCCATGATTCTAAACATGAGTTCTGTCTTTATTGTGCTTACAAGATATCGACTCGATCTTGAAAGCGTCTGCGTTACCAAACTTTATGGCAAAGTCTTCGAGTGGGTTTCCTATCGGCTAGCGTTTCACGTTTTTTTTTTGTTTTTATTCACTTAGGTAGTTCGGTTTCTTTTTTCATGCAGAATAGTATATGTAGATATGTAAGTAGTATATGTATTGAAAATTGTTCGGAAAGATTTCTCTGGGTGCTCGGACTTTGTACACTTCTATTTTTAATAAAGTTTAAGAAAATATTTTTAAAAAGCAAACATTGTATATAAAATTCAATTCTTGATTCTCACAGACTTTGTTTGTACTTCTATAAAAAACCCGACATAATAATTGCCCTTACCATGTGTTCTGTTTAAAAACTTTTCCTCAATTCTTCTACCCAATACTTTCACAGCTGCCTTCGTTCATAGAAGATGTCGTCATTACCAAAATCAATCTCGGCGATACACCACCACTTATACATCGTGTCTCACAGCCTATGCTGGATGAGCGTGGCACTTGGGTGGATGCCGATATCACCTACGAAGGTTTGCTGCAGTTGACTCTCACTACTAAATTGAATTTGATGCGAATCAAACAGCAAAAACGTCCTCAAGAGGGAATAAATATAACCGTTACCAGCACAATGCCTACGGGTGCTACTACAAGTGCACAAAGTGGCGGTCCCAGCGTCGCCGGTGTAAATATCACTACAATTCCACCAGTTAATCTGATAACCGATGGAGGAGAGCAAGGTAAAAGTTCAACTGCTAGGCTACCATTAGATGACCCGAATGCTGATGATGTGTCGCATAGTGTCATATTTGACAGCGATGCGGAGAGTACGGGCGATTCGGATACAGATCCAGAGACTATGAATGCCCCAACTGCAGCAACTGCGTTACCAAATTCGGCCTCAGCAGCGGCAATGTCAGCCACAGGCACAACTACACAACCCGATAGCGGTGCAGGCGTTCAAGCAGAGTATGCTATTCAGAATTTAAATCAAATTCGTGTAGTTTATTTTAAAATGTGTAAAATTTCTAATTATTTTGCAGCTACCACTTCGTGCCGCCAGCGCCTGGAAATGCGCGCCGCATTTTCCGTATTGTCGATCGAATTGCGGCCTCGAATTTCTTTCAGTATGCCACGGATTTACCAGTTGTTCAGCGTGCCATTGAAAATATGAATACAAATATAACGCTACGCGTGGATTTGAGAGGAATGGTTGGTCGTGGCGTAATTAACATTCCACCACCGCCATCCGATCGCATATGGCTAGCGTAAGTAGTGCCACCCCGGGCTATCATGTATTTCGAAGTCGAGTCGAATTTTTGAATATTTTATGAAATTAGTTGTGACATAGTTTTAGGCGCTAATTGTGAGGGAAAATATATCTAATTTGAAAGTTATCGTAGAAAAGCTTACACAGTTGCAAGGCCAAACAAGGAGGGCTTTAATGTTTTTGTTCTGAAAATAACATTTCTTTGACAAATACCAGTAGTTTGAATACAAAATGCAGTGGTAACTTTTAAATATTTTTGAGATTAGTTTTGTTAAATATTAATGTAACTTTTTTCGAAATTGTTTGGGTTTTATATATTTTCACGCGATTGGTAATACAGATTTTGCTCCCATTGCATTGCGCCAATATTTTTTTTTTATGCAAATAATTTTCAATAGAATATTAGGCAAAAAATTGATCTTAAAGCGATAGAGAACTCAATAAAATTTTGAAAGTTTAAAAAAAAATATTATGAGAAAATAAAGAAAACGCACAATATTTAATTGTGTAAAAATTAGTAAAATCGGTATTAGCAATCGCGAGGAAATTATTTGAAAGAAGTTTATATGTGTAATTTCCGAAATATTTAAAATTAGAAAAATCATCAAGCTTTTATTTTTTATTGTGGTGAACCAGAAAAAATCAATTTCACAAGAAAACTCAACCCTCGCAAATATTGTGGCCCAATTCACAAATAAAAAATTCCGAATTTCAACCCAAATTTGTTCGGTAAATTATTTAAAAACATAAATAATAATCTCTCGAAAATATATACATATGATTATTTTAGACCGATTAGTTAAGCCGTATTTTTAAAAGTTGCGCTCAGCGACTTTGGAAAGTCGTTTTGAAAAAAAAAACGCATTCCAAGTTTCGAAAGAAATATTTATTTTTCCAGCAAGAGTAAAACGCTTTTAAATAATGCGACTGTTATCCAAGCAAAATTTGATTCTGATTGCGCTTTTATCAAGTATTTTATTTACAATATATTGTTTTAATTTCTCTCTTCACCCACAGCTTTCGCGGACCGCCACGTCTTTGGTTATCAGCAAAACCAGCCCTGGGTGAAAAGGCAGTAGACTACAGCATTGTGACGAGCATCATCGAGAGTAAATTGTGTGAGGTGGTGAACAAGTTTTTGGTCTTTCCGAATATGGTCGACGTCACTATACCATTTTTGGGACAACCAACCTATGAGTATTTGAGAGGGGAAAAAACAAAACGCACTGAATAGGTTGTTAACTCATAAATAGAATAGTTGCACAAAAAGATTTTTTGAATGAGATTTTTTTTTTTATATATATAGAAATATGAAAACTGATAACAATGCATTGCGAGCATACAAAATTTATAAATACATCAAAGTCGCGTGCCAATACATAAACATTCCGGTTAATTGTGTGTTAAACACACTCCTACTTATTTATGTACAAGCAAGCAGATAAGTGTCTGTAGTGAATAAAACTTTCCAAGCTAAATAAACATACGTGTGTAGTATACTATGTGAACAAGCTAAAAATTATTTATAAGCTGTAATTCCATTATTATTGTATATACATATTTCATAGCTTAACTTTAATATAAAATATGAGCGTAAATTTTGAATTTTTTTTTTATTTTGGGAGCTGTAGCAGGCAATAAAAATATGTTTTCTGTAGTTGTATCTTTTCAGTTGGTAAATTATAGTTATAAAATTAAGGTTTTTATTACTAAAAAAAATTTAAACTTAAACTTTCCATCAAAACGAGCTACTAAAAGTGCATCTTATTTTAATACTTGAGTTCAAAAACAATGCTGTGACACAAAACTATTTCACTCCTTTAAAAGTAGTAATAATTGAAGGGTCGCCTCAAACACCGTTGTAAGCGACAATTTTTTTAGACTTCTTTTTTTGGGCATCTTCAGTTTTAAATACTATTTTAAACGGAAATTTGCCCAAACAATTTTTTTAATTAGAATTTTTATGAAAATTCGGCTATGCAGTTTTATAGGTCATTCAATTTTATGTACTAAAAATTACAATTTGATGAAATTTTGGTCCTACGCACCTTTTTCCATATAACGGTTGGATTTTATATAAATTCCAGTTGATTCTTAATATTTTTGTGTGCTGACCTGTATAAGTTTTTTGAGTTTTTATAAATTTTGTGCAACGTTTGAAAATTGTATTTCTACGCTTTTTATTGTATAACTATACTTTTATGAAAATGGAACGAAAAAAATTTGTCCTTCCGATATTTTAAAACCGATAATGGTATATTATAGTTATAATATTTAAGAGCATTTTAAAATGACCACCGAAAATAACTTCCTACATACATATATTTGTTCATCATTAGATTGAATCAAAATTAAATAAGTTATACTTCCAAACGATGAGAGGTCCCAGTTTTGAGCTTCCAATTATTCTCTAATATGCAAATATGTATTCGAAAACAAATAGATCTGGGGAAATCCAGTTAAATAGGCTTCAGAGATTTTCAAGATTTTTTTCAAAAATCGTATATTTCGTCTGTTATCTCAGATAGTAGTGAACAAACAAAGAATAAAATATATCTGCTAGATGGCGCTGAAGTCAAGATACTTGAAACTCATTTTTATGATTCGCTTTGGTCAAAATTTGTATTTTGCTTGTGTAAGAGATAAGATAAATTGCCAACAAAATTAATCCACTAAACTCTCTTAATAAAGTTATAAATTCAGAACTTTACATATAAATATATTTCACATCATTTTTAGATTTTTCAACAAGGCAAGTGTATTGTAAAGTAACCTTATTGCTAAAATAAGTTGCATTAAAATAATTATGCCCTGTACGCAAAGTTTTGGAGAGGAAAGCGATTTTGGTTTTCTGTCAAGCCGCGAACTCGTAATAGTTCCCAACGAGCTTTCCGACAGAATCCAAATTTTTCCACTTATAAGTTAGCTTACAATTAAAACAACAAAAAAGTAATTGAAATTTGCCTGTGCTTTTCTTCATTTTGGTCATCGTGGAATCTGCAAATAATAGAATTAAAATCATACGAAGTGAATCTTAAACGTGAGAATTAAATTAAATCTTCTTCGCGAATATAATATATCATGATTTCATTTCACAGATTTTAGATGGTTTAAAGGCTATAAAGAAACAAACAAATTTTCCTTCAACAGGGCGTATACGTAATGTTTTAAAATTGCACTAGTGTTATTTATTTCAATTAATTCTGGATTTTAGACTTCACAAACAACCCTAACGAGTGAAATAGTGGTTTAAGTATTTTTTTTTAAAGAATTTTAATAAAATATTTATTACTACAACCATAAGCACTTTTGAGCTATGGAAATCCTGTGACACGATGATACAAAAAATATCACTTGCCATGGGGAAGGGATGCACTTGCAATGCATTAGTATTGCGATAGGCAAGTGACTTTGCAAAAGGGTAACAATGGGCTAAAACAACCAGACCAGTATCCAGTTTTATGGGTGATTAAGCCTTAGCTTCGATTATGGGCATATATTGGGTACTTCTGTGTTATTTATTATTTGTACTGCATTATTTATTATTATAGTATATGTGAAGAAATGAAGAAAAAACTTAACTGATTATATCCGAGTACATATAATAAATTTTTATTAAAAATATTATACAATTTACATACTATAAACTTCATTAGAACTTTAAAACTCTTTGTGAACAAGGCCTTTTGCGATGACGCATTCCTAACTGTATTACTAATATTACTGCACTTTTATCCAGAGGTAAAATAGATTTCCTTAAACCATTTTTATTTTGAACGAATGGGTGTTGAATCATAAATATATACGTGTTTTTTTTTACCAAATACCAATAAAGTAGTATAATTACACTGTAAAACAACATTCTAGCTTTAATATATTTTTCATTTTTCAGCACATCTGAATTTGAATTAATAATTTGAATTTCGAGGTTGTAATTGACATTCCAAACTTTGTAACGCAAGCAAAAGTATTAGTGCTTTACGAAAAATTAAAATCTTCAAACCTGAAAATATACTTACCACCTTACACCTTCAACTATTACTTTTTGTGATTCACAAAATACACTTGCGGTCAACAAAAAACACACCACCAAAAATAATTGAAATAAGATCACATGAGCAATTTATTTATAAAGTTAGAATATTAGGGTAATTTAGCAACTCCGTGTACTATGGTCCAAAGCCAGGTAAAGTCTAGAAAGAAAATAAGTCTGATGTGGGGATCTCCGAAATAGCAGCTATCACTTCTATCACTTTGAAAAATTGTTGTTTTCTCATTATATTCCTAATACAAACCTGGCCACAAGCTCTATAAATTAAACAGATAATTTTTATTTGTTTAAATTAGTTATCCACAAAAATTTTTCTGCCAACTGGTTTTTATAAGGAATAGCCAATTAATTAAAAAAAATTGACTGAAATGTACATTCGATGATATTCATGATTAATTAAAAGAAAACAATGTGAAGTTAACTTAAAACGACTAATTCATTTTCACCACTAACGGTAGAAATATAGACTTCACAATAGGCTTTTCCAATAACGTGTCGTTCCTCCAATAGCCTCAATAGCTGCCCTAATTCTTGAAGGCATGGAATTTACTAGGACCTCAATTGATTTCCTTATAACGTGACCATACCAAACCAGTTCTAAAAAATTTATCAATTGACTTATATTTGTTGTCTTCTGTTTAGCAACTTCACATCTCATTAATTGCCATAAGTTTAATAGGGTTTAAATCTGGCGAGTTTCCAGGCCAATCCAAGCGTTGATCCCTAGATCGTTAAATGTATTGGTGAACTAAAAATAAAAATTCAAGCTGAATAGGATCATATACACCAATATTGTATAGATGTTTTATACAAGATTTGTTTCCAATCAAAACTTACCCATTTTGCACGATGGCATGGCGCTGAGTCATCCTGGAAGATTAGGCGATCTGTATAAGAATAATGCTCTTCAATTGCGGGTACTAAACAATTGTTAACCACTGTCGCATATTTTTGTGCATTCATTATTCCATCAACAAGTTGTAGAGGCCCCAAAATATGGTATGAAAAGCAGCCCCAAATCATTTGACTTTGAAGAAGTTTAACTTTCTTTACCACATAATTATCCTGGAACCGCTCACTACCTGAACGGCGCTCGTAAAGCAAATTTTGTGAGCTTAGCAAATTAAATTTGCTTTCGTCAGACCACATAATCTGTTGCCAATAATTTTGATCTCAATTTTGGTACTTTGTAGCTCAAGAAACTTTTGCATCCTTCAGTTTTTGTGTTAATAGTGGCTTTTTGGCAGGGCGTCTTCCATATAAACTCACATCTCTAAGCCGCCGGCGTATGGTTTCGACACTTAAATCCATTTGGTGAAAATTTTGCATCTCCGCCCTTATAGAAAGTGCACTTTGAAAGCGGTCGCTTAAACTTTCGAGGACGACCTGATACCTTCTACGCTCCAACTATTCTCTTTTTTTTTTGTAAAAGACGAACAATAGTTGAATGGCTCCAACCAATTTTAGCTGCTATTTGCCGAGAAGATAACTTTTCTTCATCTAATGCCAATATGCGAATTTTTTGATCACGCGTTAATTTCTTCCGATTATTTGGCATTTTGCACAACTTTTCAAATACACAACCAAAACACGACTATAACTGAACAGCCCAATTTCATAAAAAATAATTTATAATAAATTTACAGTTTTATAGCTGAAGATAGTCTACCAAAGTGGTAGCGAGTTTTTATTGACCGCAAGTATATCTTGTTTCCAAAATTTAGCCCTACAAACAAAAAGTGTTGAAATGTGTAATATTTTCTTTATAAGACACATATGTACATATGGGACATGTAGTATGTCCAATTTCCTTTCTTGCATTTTGAATTACGGATTGAGTATTCTTGCGAAATTTCATTGGAATATAATTTTAGTTTCTGAGATATTGGTAAAAAACTTAAACAAACTTAACGAACAAAATAGTTGTCTTTAATTATTCTTCAAGAAAAAAAATTTGTATCAATAAATGAACTTTTCCACTGATATTTCTTGAGATTATTATATTAATTTTTCTTTGACAGGGCACTTAGGCTCACTTGCAGAAAATACAGAGTTAAATTTATAAATAATGAATTAAGTAACCCAGACATTGTCTTGCAGCAAATTAAAATCCAGTAAATCAGGCTGCGCACATTTCTTTGAATTGTAAGACTTTTTTGTTGTAATTGCTGGGTTAAATATTTATTTTTTACTTCTGCTGTGCAAGCAATTTAACCGGTGGATTTTATAATGTTAAAAAATATGAAAGATACCACAAGTGCAGTTGAGCAAAATATTTTTTTTTTATTTTTCTCTATTTTTCGATTTATAGGCGAACTGTGCTGTTTATAATTATATATTATATTTATAAAAAATATGCCCATCCAGATTTTCTATTTTTGAGTTATGAGAAAGATCATCGAAGAAACGAGCATTCCATTGGAGTAATTTGTTTTTTGCGCAATTTCTTATCTAAGTTTTTCGCTTTTCACCCTTCCTTCTATTTATTTTTTATCTAAAACTAAGAAATTTTTATTCTGTCATACATGACAGATTTGTTTTTTTTAGCTTTAAAGTCTTGCTGTATTTTTTTAAATTCTAAGTGGGCATCTGTTATCAGAAGAGACTATTTTGATGGGATCAAAGACAAAAAAAAATTGTTTGAGAAAAATCAATGAAAAAGTTCATTCCTAACTAGGTAATAAAGACAAAAAATTTCTTTTTATTCGTTCATATCAGATGGCTTTTCAAAGTTATGACTTTTGAAAATTTCAAGTTCTGTAACCAATATCACAGAAACAAAAAATTATGGGAGAAAACAAAAAATCAGGGAAGCTGAATGGACATGGAATATCCCATATGAATGCCGCCCCTACCCCATACAAAAAAATCAGACCTGGTTTTCCATCGGAGTTAGAAAATTCCTTACATTTTAAAATACCCCCAAAAACTGAGTTTTTTCAAAAATGGAAGATGTTTTTGAAAATATATTTAACAAAATCACCTGAGATGATAAGCTAAGCTTAGAAGATCTATAGGAAAATATTTAAAAATTTGTTCGACCGAAACAAAATTGAGAAAGTAACTTCCTAAATATTTATAAGTCTAAATTGGCTAAGTTTTTGCAAAAACAGCTTAAAGAATCTCATATCATAAATTTAAAAGCTTGAACTGTTTTATTATCTGAGGTTTGTTTTTGTTTTTTTAATTTGTAAGAGTAGTTTTATTGCAAACATGTAGTATTCTTGTGCATCCAATGTGGACGCTATTGTAAAACAAAAAATATTAATAAGGGTGCGCCCAGTTTCTTAGATCAGAAACGTATTCCTTTTTCCCCCGAGAAAACATTCGGTTAAATGTCACTTATACGCCTCATAACACCTTACGTTCAAAAACCTAACGGTGCTACGGGGCGTATGAGTGACATTTAACTAAGTTTTTTTTTCACGAATATTGACGAAACTAAACTGATATAGGAAATCGATAAGATATCTATAACTCATTTTTATTTTTGTTTTTTTTAAGTATACACATCTCCATTTGAACAAAGTCTTGTCTCATAGTGTTATATAACTAAAGGAATATAAGTATGCAAGACTCATAACCGAACAAAAGTGAGCAAAGCAAGAAGCGCAACAAAATTTAATTTAAAATCTACTTTTAACTCTATATGCTCTATATGCGATTCACCAACACTTTTTTGAGATACAACTATTGTAGTAGCTGAGGTGAGTTTCAAAAAGAAAATTATATATTAATTTTAAAATATATGATACCCTTAGACACATTTATAATTACATAGGTGAAGTATATACGTAGATACGAACAAACCACGATACGGAGTACTATGGATAAAATTACCCACTTTTCTAGCCAACATCCCAAAGTAATGAACAACATTGAGTAACATTAGCAACCAAGAGTAAGCTATCAGGAAATGGAAACTGTTTTCTTATTATTGATAGCAAAGTTTAAGAACTTAAAAAAAATTATTAGATATAAACAGTTTTGATAGATCTCATAATGATATGGATCTTGTGATAAGTTGAAAATGCAATACATACTGAATATTTTTTGGATTGGATTCATTGCTTTTTTGTTCTTGTGAAATTTATCTAACATGCCATGCTAGCGTTCTTGATCACCTGCTCCCGAATATAAACATAATAATATGAAATTTCGGATCACATTTTCAGATCACAAAAATAGTTTCCATTTTAATTTTGTGTTTTGCCGGCTCGAGGTCAAGGGGGTGTGGGTAGAGTAAAACAAATGATTTAAAAAAAAAAAAAAAAAAAAAAAAGTAAATCATTTGTTTTACTCTACCAACACCCCCTTGACCTCGAGCCGGCAAAACACAAAATTAAAATTGGAAAGGTCGCGGAAAAAAAAAAAAAAAAAATCATTATTATGAAAATAGTTTCCATTTTATAAAACTATGCGCTTTGTTTTGGACACGAAAAAGTGGTATATTACCCATTGTGAAATGTGTCGAGTTTTAGTTATTTGCCTCCATGTTAGCTCATTAGCTGATAACATATTTTCTACAGTCTTTTTTCTTTATCTATCTCTTACTATATTCTTCTCTCTTTATCTAAATAAAGCGTTAGTTCTTTATTCTCTTCTCTCTTTAATGTAGGAACTAAGAGTATAAAAAATATTTGTAATTATATGGGAAATGGCTAAGATGTAATTAAAATATTTACTGCAAATTACTACACACACACTTACTTACATAGGTATATATGTATATTTATGTATATTTATTACTTATTGCATTTTTTTTAGCCACCGAACACATTCCTTTTTCGCAAACATTTATGTACAACTAAAAAACAAATGTACTTAGGTAATGAAATTGGTAAAAAAAAATATATTGTGCATATGTCTGATTTATAGTTAGATGTATTGATGATATTAAACTTACTTTTAAATACATACATACTACTTAGGTTTGTACAAATATGTAATATCGTTGCTACCCGGTCTAACTAGCGAATGCAGAAGAACGAGGTTTTAATATACAAGTTAGAAGCTTGTTGATTCTAACTCATAATAAAAATTACAATAAATATTTTTCATTATTTCTATTTCTTGGAAATATACTTTGCCATGACTGTAAATTTTCTTCTCTTTTGATTTTCCAACTCTCGTAGCAAGCGCAAGCTATCGAATATGGCTAACTTTCGTTAATTTCGACCTGGTAGCGATTGGATATGCATGTAATTTAATTGCATAGAAATATTTTTCTTTTTTAGCAGACACGTTACGTACAATCTTCTGTGAATTAGTAATAATTTTTTTATAATAAAATAAAAAAAATTACTTATTACTTTGGGCTGTATACAAAAACTGTGTTTAATTTAGTTTAGAAAATAAATGCATATATGTACTTATACATAAAAAAATATATAATTAAATGTTTAAAAAATTTATATAATTTTAGTTTGATTTTATAAATAAAAGTTATGCTGAGGGCAAAAACTGAGTATCGAGTTCGTTCACTTTGTCTTTTACCGATAATAATAACATCACTAAGTTTGGTCCATCATCGTCCATTGTAGATTGCAACTGTTTAAATATCTATTTCGACTTACCGAATGATCGTTCGCATGAAGCTGAAGAAACAGCCGACGTCAGAATCTGTTGCACAATATATTATCCTTTCGTTATTGTAGTTTATTGTAGTTTGGTCAGTTCATGATATGACTAAGATAGCTGGAAATTGTACTAATTTTATCAGGATATGACTGAGCTACTTCGGTTTTCAGGAATTCGAAAAATTCTGTAGAACGGTTCAAAAAAAACAATACAATTTATTTCTTGCTTTCTCCCATAGACTAGATCAAAACATTTCAGACTACTTCTCAAACTCTTTTACGATGAAATTGTCGAAAATAGATTTGAGTGTCAGTTTCCGAGTTTTCAACGTATCTTTTTGAAATACCATTCATTCTGTGATCCCTGATAAAGTTATATTCTATATTCGTTGTCGTCGTCGTTTAGTTTCAAATCTTGGACTAGCGGTATTGTAGAGATTGATAGATGTGTGATGACCTTTGATGAAAAGCTAATTCCGTGAATTTTGGTTTTGTGCGGTATCATTTGTTTCTTTTGAAGGTCCGGCAGCAATGAACTACAATCATCATCTGTTACTCTATCCATTATGGGCTAAACATTTTAGAAAAATTAGTAGGGCAGTTTACAAGATCACTTCTTCTTCTTAATTGGCGCTATAACCGCCTAGGCGATTTTGGCCGATTTCAATATTGCACGCCAGCCGCTCCTCTGCTTTGCTGCCTGGCGCCAGTTAGATATCCCAAGTGTAGTCAAGTCCTTCTCCACCTGGTCTTTCCAACGTAGAGGAGGCCTTCCTCTTCCTCTGCTACCACCAGCGGGTACCGCGTCGAATACTTTCAGGGCTGGAGCATTTTCTTCCATACGTACCACATGACCTAGCCAGCGTAGCCGCTGACTCTTAATTCGCTGAACTATGTCTATGTCGCGGTACAGCTCATACAACTCATCGTTCCATCGTCTGCGGTATTCGCCATCGCAAAGACGTAAAGGACCAAAAATCTTTCGGAGAATCTTTCTCTCGAACACTCCAAGCGCCATCTCATCCGATGTTGATAGGGTCCATGCTTCTGCGCCATACATTAGCACGGGCATGATGAGGGACTTATAGAGCGTGGTTTTCGTTCGCCGAGAGAGGGCTTTACTGTTCATTTGCCTACTCAGCCCAAAGTAGCACTTGTTGGCAAGAGAGATTCTTCGTTGGATTTCAAGGCTGACATTATTGTTGGTGTTGATGCTGGTTCCAAGATAAACAAAGTCCTCTACTTTGTCAAAATTGTAACTGTCAACAGTGATGCGGGAGCCAAGGCGCGAATGCGCTGACTGTTTATTTGATGACAGGAGGTACTTCGTTTTGTCCTCGTTCACCTCCAGACCCATTCGCTTCGCTTCCTTGTCCAGCTTTGAAAAGGCAGAACTAACGGCGCGGTTGTTCACAAGATCACTTATTTGATGCTATTTTTGTATGTGTTAGCCTTTTAAACCTGCATTATTGTTGCTTCCCAATCAAAATATCACGCTCTATAAATACGGGTTGCAGAGTTGCAATGGTGGTAATAAAACTTGGCATGCGAACAAACTATGGCGCTGATAAAACCTACTTAGGGATAGAGCAAATACATACAATGATAGCACCAAATAAGATATCATGTGAATTGTCAAAATATCTTCACACTTATACTTCAATTAAGCTCACTTTATAACCTCGCCAATTTACAGTGATTCATGGAATAATAAATTGGGAAAATATTAAGCATTTAACTGTACTTGTGTCAGTGGTTCCGTTGCTTGGCGTGCACTGAAAACTCTCCAGCGAAAAATGAAAGAGTAAGGGAACGGGAACGGGAGCGGGAGCGGGAGCAGGTGTTACTAGTTTTGGTAGGCAACTACGAGATTGGAAAGTTTGAAAACCATTTGGTAGGTTGGTAGGCAATGCTTTAAATTTGGTAGTGCTCTTCTATGTTGACTAATTAAGTAACATAATGCTCTCCAAAGAACTGTTAAATAAAACAGGAAAACAATGATTTTAACTTATAAATATTTGCCATTAAATCCTATCAAAAGTCCGTGAATAAACCGAAACGCACAATTTAATTTGAATATCAGAAATAAGTGAAAATTGGAAACGTGTTTGGTACTACTTCAAAATTGGTTTTAAATGCCTCACAAACCAAGATTTTAGGGAATGTATGTAACTTAATTTTAGCTACTACATATTTAAACATTACTATGCTAAAATTGAATGTGCTGGAACTGCTCAGGGCGTATACTTATATATTGAATCATTTAAATTATTTGAGAGACGGATCGTTATAAACCAAGCCGAATTCATATAAGGTGTAGTTACTATAGCAGTCGGTTTGATTTTTTTTTATTCATCTACATGTAGTTTGTTTTTGAATTTGCGTATCAGCTTTCAGAGTCGAAGCAAAAACAAAATATATGTAAATTTTGACAACTCTTACGCAAAAGCAAAACAAAATCCACGTTAATTTTGTAGCTGTACTTATGTATAACAACTCCTTATATGAATTCGCCTTGATTATAAACATTATCCATACAATCAATTTTATACAATAAATATAGAAGTATTGATATACACATGTATGTATAAATAAAAATATATAAATATAAATATTTGTTTTTCAGCAACTTTTTTGATTTTGTTCAAGCAATCCCTTTTAATACCGGCTCGAGGTCAAGGGTGTTTATAATAATAAAACACATTAAATTTTTGTTTTCCCAATATATGTATTTCAATCTCCCCCGGAGATCATCTTCAGGGGCCACAACAATTACACAAAAGCTTTTAGTAACGTCAGAAATACATCGATATGCATTGATACATACATACACTAATTGAAAATATATAATATATTTAAATATGTGAGCCATATAGCTACTCATAAAAAAGAAGCTTTCTGATAAGAGTATAAAACAAAGGCGTATACGTAAAACAATTCCGTGGTAAAATTTTAGCACGAAAGTGCTTGAATATTTTTATTTTTGTGTTCTAAAACTCTACAAAGTACATAGGCGGTAAAATCATACGAATTCTTTAACTTGAATTTATCTATATATATAGATTATAGATATAGAAGGTAGTATATGATAACACGCTTTTGATATTTTTATATGCTGTTTACTTTTTAATTTATTCAAAGTATATTTTGATTTTCGTATAGTATCGTCATAACGTTCCTCAAACTACCAGATTCCATTTTAAAGTTTGATTGTCTATAATTTTGAATACCACCCCAACAAAATCATCTTATAAAAGCCCGTTTATAAGAAAGAGACTTCTATAATAGAGACAGTAGTCCTGGTGTACAAAACAGTACTGGAAAGCACAAAAATTAAATAAAATTAAGGCTGTACAGATCACAAATATAATAAAACTAAACTACTTAAAATTTTATAATATGTAAAATATGGAATAGGGAAACCCAACCTCACCAAGCTTCATGGAGGTGTTCTTGCAAACCCTACAAAGGTAATATATTGAGGAACTAAAAACAAAATTAGGTGTGAGACGCGTTATATGTTGATTACATTATCTGCGTGTTAACCGACAACAATGAAGAAGAAATCTAAACTTACTTCAACAAACAACAGAAAAACACAAAATTTACGAAATGGAAACAGTACACGAACGAAGAATAAAATATGTGGATCTGATAATCACGATAGACAAAATCCTAATAGTGGTTAATTATAAAACTTATAGTCATGAGCACCTCTAACAGAGGAAGCATATAAGAAAGAGTAGTACACCGTTTCTAATATAGCTGGTGGATGACAGTAGAAACAATCACGGAGCGCCAAAAATAACCGGCAAAGATCAAGACGGAAAAACTTGGACGGCATGCAAAGTATCAAACTTTTTCAAAAAATACCACAGCATTTTCAACACTAAATAACTTAGGGACGAGCACGAATACCGAGGACCCACCAAACAGGCGAGGCGCATACAAAATAACTTGCGAATCCCAATACATCTACATAGGATAGACAGAACGTAAAATAAGAACAACATCTACTGAAAAGAACGAGAAATGACAGTGAAGATGACACAACACCGAATCCGGTTTGTCTCCAAACCAAAGTTGACAAAGGATGACGGGAAATATTTCCAATACATATACATCAACTGAAATGGAGTTGACAATTTGTAAATCTAAATCTACAAATACGCCTGCCTGCCGAATTTCGGGTAGTATTACAATTATGGAAAATCAAATATAAAAATAGAATCTTTCAAAACTATGTATGCGTGTCGGATTTTTCTATAACTATATATTGATTTTGATATGTTCGCATCTTACATTATGCTCTGTAGTAATGAGAATACGGAATAAGAAGCACGCACGATTGCTAGAAAAACTTCCATAGTCAATGGCTTGAAGCCGCCAGCAGTAAGCTATGCGTAAAAAGAAGAAAATGAAATATTGAAGGCGTTTCTTATAAAATCATTTAATGCAACTTTGATGTGTGAGTTATAGATTACCTGTAAGGGCCTTTGACTTCTAGCGATTATTAGCAAAACGCATTTGCGAAACTCAATGTCACGTTCCATCCAATTGGTTGCATATGCAGCGTGAGCTATTTTTAAACTCTTTAAATAAGAATGATATGAAGAAAGAATGACGGAAAATATTAAAAATTTTATTAAAAAATAAATTATTTTAATTAATCCCAATCACCTCGTAAGAAAAATTGTTAGCCAGGTGGAATATCGAAAAAATTAAAACTGTTTTAACCAATAACAGTTGAAGGCCTTTCAAAAAGAGTGTGATCTCGAAATCCTAATTTTTTTTGGAATAGTAAATGACAAGAAAATTAAGCATAAGATATTAGTTGAATCAAATCACTGGTAGTTTTATAAAATGTATACGTTGTTTTTTTGATAACGTTAACTTTGGTAATAATTAAAATGTTATTTGTTAAATTAATAGAAGCGACACACATTGTTCTGAAAAAAATCACATTATTGGGTGAAAAATTATTTGACAGAAGATTTTGTAATCTCAGTTAAATCAAACAATAGATCAAGGCGAATTTATAGAAGGTGATGGCATAAGAGCAGCTGATTTGATTTTTTTTTATTCACCTACATGTATTTTGTTTTTGCTTTTGCGTATGAGCTTTCAAAAGCCGTAAAGCAAAAACAAAATGTATTTAAATTTTGACAACTCTCACGCAGAAACAAAAACAAAATACATAGGAATTTCGTAGTTGTATTTATAACACCACCTTGTATGGATTCGCCTTGAAATAGATATGAATCTAATCCCCATTTTCCGAATCCAGTGACAGAAATCGTCGCATGACTATAGTCATAAATATTGCGTCTACAACTATAACGCAGAATTCAAATAATAACTAAAAACTAGTTTTTCGGTGTAGTCATGCGATGCGATTTGTTATTGGCATCGGAATAAGGCGGTACAATAATGGTTCACAGATTGTTGTTAGTAGTATTACAAGTAGCTAATCGATCGCCCAAGCAATACGCCTGAAAGCATGCCTTATTTTGCATATATATATATTTTAGATTTTCAGAACATATACTTTATATACATATATTTTTCCTTTTCGATAGAAAGAAAATACAACAACCATTTTAGGAGCAGAAGAATTACTATTCAGAATGAATGTATCAGATCAAAGGAATTTGGAATGTAGTTAGGAGGTTAAAAATTTAATTTTAGAACTCGCAGATTAATTTTTGATTCTGCAGAAAACTCTATTTGTAGATGTTGGCTGTCTGAGAAGGTGCCTAGCGAATTTTTGTGGGGAGTAATTTGTTGATTTTTTTCACATTCTTCTCAAATCAGAGTTCAAAACTTATTTATTTATTATTCTTTTACAAATGCCGGGCATTTCTTATCGAGTGCATTGTGGTCAGCATGTTGAGGGGTAAGAGCTGCTTGTTTCGAGGTCAGTGTGAGAAGTTTTGTTACAATTCGCGCAAATTTTTTCTTTACATTTAAACGGAAGTCGGAAGTACAATCTCGTTTGTAGTTTTTCAGAACCGTTTTTAAGTTTTTGTTTTTATTTCGCTTACACCATTGAGTTGAAATTCGTTAATCATTATTTCTTTTGGAAACTTATTAACTCGCATAGAAAGATTGAACGCTTTGAGTGGTTTAGATTATTGTGCTCAAACAATTACACTGTTCTTTGTTAGTCAGAACTATTAAGATCTGTTCTACAGCTTTTTCTCAACAAATTAGCGAGTGAAGTGTTTCGCGTGGGAAATCATCATGCAATCTAGCTTGCCGCTTTTAGGGGTTTTACTCACAGAGATTGTTAACAATATCGACAATAATATCGACACCGAAAACGATTGAAATACCGAACGAATAATAAAAATAACGATACCATAAGGACAACTATGACGGTAAGAATACGTTGCTTAGAGACTACACATACATTGTGGTGAAATAAATGTACTGTAAAGCTTTTGTAAATAAGAAAGTCTGCATAAAACTTCTTTTCAAAAGTCATGCGCTGCAGGGAAGTTCGCCATTAGAAAATTATTTTTAGAACCTAAACACTACTATATTGACTAGATTGACCAGATACAGTTTTTATATTTTATATTTTTCTCACCATCATTGAATATACGAGCATCATGCAAATGACTAAGCAATACATACTAACGTCTACCAAGCAAGTTGCCGAAAATAATTCTTCCAAGTCATCACGAAATCTACAAGTAAGGAAAAAATATGCATATTAATTTAAAAGATATTAACTGCAGAAAAATAAAAAGATGTTATAAAAAACATATACAAATTACTTGATAATCTTTATATGACATTTAATGCATTTCTTTATATTCCTCAATGCCTCCTCCTCATCCATTTGGCATAAGTTTTCCAATTTCCGCTGAAGATGTTTCAACAAGAAAATTCCAAATGATATGAAGATCAGAAATGAATTAACATATGCAACGTATGAGCAAGTGGCTACTGGTAGCACCCAAATGACTTGAAAGAGATAGCAAATCTCGTAGATGGGGCTTTGATGTATATCGATGCCCGGTAGTGCAACGCCGAAAACGAATTCTGCAGGAATGGAACAATATAACTACTCTTTAAAGTAATTTGAATTGATTTACTTACTACCATAATTTGTCAAAATTGGTTGGAGGGCTACGAAAATGGCACAGCTTACCATAGCACGTAGAGCATATCTGGAAAAACGGCGGGAATTTCGCGTGAATTTCTGAAGTTTTTCAAAAGCCCAATTATCTTCATCGAGCTGACCATAAACGCGTAGGGATGCAAAAAAAAACAAAAATGGGAGTTATTAAATACGTGTGCCCTATATCATAACAGCTTTCTGTAAATTTATTCATAATCTAATTCACCATAATGCAATCAACATATACTCGTAATGATGGTGATGACTGAAAACAAAATTTAAGGAAAAGAAGCATCTAAATATTCAAGCGCTGTGTTTGCTACTAAACGAGCAATGCTCTGTAGGCCATTGGTTGATGGTTTTCATTGAATACGAGGATAACCGCGTAAAAAATGTAAGCGAAGTTACTCAATTTTTTTTTCACGTAAAAATCGCATCTAGATTATATTGGAACATTTTTGCTTCAAAAATCAAATATTTAAAATGAGTCGCTTAGATTTTGTTTGTTTTTTGTTTGGGGTTAGATAGATATCGATATATAATGCCAATAAATCCAAAACTATCTTTAAATGCAGGTTTGTATCTGTTTTCAAAATAATTCTTAGCATTTTGTTTGTGTTTCAGGAAAATCAAAATTTAAGACTAAGAGGAAACAACTTACCTCTAGGTCGTGGCACCAATCTTCTACTACCTTATAGATATTCACAAATTTTTGTTGTTTAGTTATGACCGCAAAGGCACGCACCACTGCCGCTGCCAACAAAGTGTTGAGAAATAAATTAAAGATCGCCTCATCCAAATCAGACCAAATTAAGCAAATATTATAGGCAGTTAATATAATCGTTATTGTCGGCACAGATATAACAAAGAAGGCGATTAAACGCTTATTTTCATCCAAATAACCCATGTGATGATAAACTACCAAAATATAGGCAAACAATTTAGTAACGTAGCTCATTTTATTATGTAATCAGATTTTTTGCTATAACCACGATGGAACAGGTTTGTGCAGAAAGTGTGGGAATAATCTGCAACTGAAAATCAAGAACGTTATATTGGTATAGTCCTTGAGTAGGTTGCGAAAATTGCGTAATGTGCGTGAAATCTCATTCCAGTAATATTTCTACGTAATTGATTTAATTATTACTCTTGCAACGTGTTATTAAAAATACTGTGGAAAAATTTCAGGGTGGTTATTTAATGGCTCTATCAAACCTGCTCCAATCGTTGGTATTCATTTGTACTCACAAGGGGATTTTGTTCCACCTCATCACAACACTTTTTGGCAGACATTTGGTTAAATTTTAAAATTTAAAGCGGACCTTTTTCGTATAACATTTCAACTCTTCAAGTCTAACATTTTAGTACTGTAAAGTTCTTTAAAATTAACTAATAGCAAATTATTTTAAACAATTGTCAAAAAGATCTATTATTAGTAGGGCTAAAGTGTTGAAATGTTCTACACAAAATTTTGTTGTTGATTTCTGAAACGGAATATATTCCTGCAATATTTCCAAAGCATCAACTAAAATTTTGAACAAATACTTTGAAAGTTCAGACCACTGTAAAATACAATTGTAATAAGGGGCATTGAATCTTCTAAGGCTTGACTACAATACATAGTCAAAACTCATAGCTGGTGGCGTGCTTCATTCGGTTTTTTCTAATAGCGGCCGGCCCTCGGCAGGCAATGGCAAACCTCCGAGTGTATTTCTGCCATGAAAAATAAAACTTCTCACAAAAAACCATACGCCGTTCGGAGTCGGCGTAACACTGTAGGCCCCCCAATTTGCGTTACAACATCAAGACGCACACCGCAAATTATAGGAGAAGTTCGGCCAAAATCGCTTAAGCCAATTAAGTAAGTAAGTAAGTAAGACTGAAACTATGACCAAAAAAGTGCACGTTTTCAATAATTTAGAAAGTTATTGTCAGGAACCGTAGCAGGTTGTAATTTGATTAATTATTTTTTTTGCGTTATATTTTTCGTATAGCAAATAATGGTTATTTTCAGGGACCGTAAATAACTGTTATGCAAAAATTTTTAAACTAAAAAATCATTATGAGAAACCTGTCGCACGCATATACTTCCATACACCGAAATTCTTAGTTTTTTGAGCTTTTTTCAAATTCGTATTGATTGTAAATTTTGGCAATAACGGTAAAAGTTGCCAGTTATTTTTTAACCTATATAATTAAGTTTAACTAAATGTGTAATTTTATGACTTTTATTTTTTGAGCCAGAAATAAAAGTCTTTTCATGACAGATATTTTTTCTGCTTGTCGGAACAGTTATACTGTGCTAAAAAAAAAATTCATATATGACAGAAAACTTATTTATCGTTGAAAAAAGTCACCATAAGACTTTTATTTGTAGGAAAAAAAATTAAAGTCTTTTGTTTAAAGATATTTTCTGCAGAGTTTTAGGATAGTAGTATATTTAATGGAGAGTTCATAGCTTTATGTTACATCTTGTGGCAAACACATTGTGTCAAGCCAAATTAACGGCAAGTTCGATTTTTTTTCCCAGAAACAAAAACAATAGTTTCCAGACAAAATTTGATTTGTATTTATTTTGGTTAACCAAAATATAATATTATTCATAAACGTTTTTATAATGGTGTATTTATTTTTAAAAACATAATTTTTTCCAAATTGTCTGCCGATAAATTTGTTCTCAAATCACATAAAACTAACTTTAATGCTGAAAACGCTCTTTCCACACTAACTTGAGAGGCATTGAATTATTTTCGTTAAAGCAAATAAGTTCGGATATAAAAACTTTTTATTCTCCCAATACTGCATAATATTTTTATCGGCGGGAATTGGTTTTGGCGAATAATTATTGATTTCAAAAAACGCTCTTTTTTTAAGTTCATGCTGTATATCTTCGTTACTGCTGTCTTCATCCAATACATTTAAAGAACCTAAGTATTGCCCTAGCAGTGAACTTTGCGAAAAACTTTCCTCAAACACAGGGAGAGAGAAAGGAACACTTGCAGCGTTTGCACTTTTGCTTGGCAAACACTCGCCAGGAGCAGCTGGGTCGTCTATCTGAGAGGATAGAAAATAAAATTTATGCGCAATGTCCAATATAATAGAAACCAAGGAATGAAACCGATCCAGACAACGTTCCTGTTGTGGTTTCACATTCGCAACGTGTTTTGGTTTCGGTTTTAAAAGACTAAGTGGTTTTAAACGGTTACGATTTCGGTTTCATTCATTGGTAGAAACACGATATTTTAGAAAGTTTTTTCGACACATTTCAGCACAATCTAACACACGACTTTCACCTAAGAAACTTTAACTAATGTGAATGCAAAAAGTAAGCAATAGTTGCAGTGCAGGTAAAATTCTTATGTATGTAGATCGTTTTTGTTATCTTAATACGTTTGTATGTTATGTACCTTTAACAATTCAAAAAGGGTTAGTACCTGCTTAAAGCTATTTCTACTTAGTATATGTGCTAGTAATAAAAGAATATAAAAAAATTTGAATGCAGCATTGCAGTAGGCAAAGCTAAGTACATACATGTTAGATGGTAGTAGCTAATGTACAAACAAACGTACGTATAATTGCGAGTGCAATTGCATTTGCATACATACATATGTATGTAAGCAAATGCAAACAAAATTAACCTTATCCAGCATTTAAGATATACACAATCTTGAGTCTTTCTAATGTTTATTTACTACAAATTAAAATAGAGGACTTTTACTATTTTTTCCTATACAGAAAAGTCTTAAGGGGGCTTTTTTCAACGATAAATAATTTTTCTGTCATATATGGAGTTTTATTTTAGGACAGAAAAATAAAAGTCCAAGTATAACTGTTTCGACAAGCAGAAAAAATATCTGTCATGAAAAGACTTTTATTTCCGGCTCAAAAAATGAAAGTCACAAAATAACACATTAAGTTGAATTTAATTAATAATTGTTTTCTTTTGACATTATGGTAAAAAAGTTTGAAAATAACATTCTGAAGATAACTTTATGGAAAAGACTCATAACAGTTACAGTCCCAGGTTATTTTTATAGTTTTCTTTTCTGCTTGGAAAATGCAAGTTCGCTTCTTAGTTAAAAAACACTCTGTATCCGAACACAGGGGCGATGTGTTAACATTTTATTTGTTATTCTTTTAAAAAAAGTAAATTTGGATATATAAAGTAAAAATATATTAAAAAAACGAGCATCTGGGAAATTGAAAGAGCACAAAAAGTCGTCAGTTTGATTTTTTTTTATTCTCTAGGATAATTAAAACAGGATAACAATATTATTTTCTTATTTCTGTTTTAATTTTCTAATACGGTTACAATAGGCCTACGATAGCTGAAATATGATACGTAAATGTGAGATTTTATGGAATTCAAATAACGCGGGAATACAGCATCTATGGTCGTTCTTTTTGTAGTTGTTGGAGATCCTGGGACAGTATTCATGATTAGATTGAATTTGTCTTGTAAAAATTTGACAAGTGGTTCTGCTTCTGCTGTTGCGAAATTTGTATTAAAATCCCCTCCCATAATCATTAGAATTGAATAATAATTGGATTCCAATTCTCTAGAACCGGCTTCCGTATATGGTAGAAGAAAGAAATGTAAAAATTGTAAAAACAATGGCAAACAACCGAACAAACTTCTATTTCTATAAAACACAAGTAGAGACTGACTGCTTTGATCAGAAATAGCTTCGCGTAATTTTGAATTGATAATCGTGTCTGCGCAGAACAAACTATTGCGGTCGGCCACGTGTCGCTATGAGCTGCACTCACACCATCTCAAACGGTAGACACGCATTCTCACACAGATTCCCTTGTTGTACAACAACCACTCATTCAGTATGTCTTACGCTTTCATTGTGTGTTTTTAGAAATTCACTTTAGCTACCCCAGGCATAGATGTTAACACATCAAAAATAAAATAAATACACATGGAGATTTGCCATTGCTTGCCGAGAGGGGACAGCTGTTAGAGAATAACCTTTTTCAATAATTTGTTGATGTCACGTGCCCCGGCCGCGATTTGCACATCGGGCGCTCTGCTACAAATAAAAATTAATGCAGCTAAGGTTAGTCCATATAACAGGAATCATGTTGTTATACTACTTATGTAAGCAGCATTTCCCTTAAAGCAAGATTTTTATAACTTTCTGCACCTAATGGCTGTCTGACCGTTTGTCCGTCCGTTCGTTACTTGGGATATACATAAATTGCCCTCAACCCATGTGGTTTGGTATTGTAAATGGGCGAAAACGAATAATAACCAAGTAATTAGATTTGAAGTATAAAAGTGGGCTGGGGCGGTAAATACGCGGATACATTGCTTTTTTTTTGTTTGGTAAAGTGGGCGGGATATCGCCTACTATTTTCAAAGTGATGTTACCCAACTCTATACAAAATCGGACAAAAATTACATTCATCTCTCATGTAACGGTAGTTTAGTAAGCAAAAGTTTTAAAATTGTAAAACTCTGGTGCCACGCCTGCCGCTCATATAACGGTGAAAAATCAAAAAAATCAGTAACTTACCGATAATTTGCTGACTTTTTTAAGCATATGCAGGATCGGGCTGGAAGACGACATAATTGAAACTCAATTTTCAAATTTTTTGGAAATAAAAGACCACGCCCAGCTCTTATATAATTTGTAACAAATTATCAAATTGCGATATTCCAGTAACAGTTAAAGTGAAAAAAGCCAGACGTGGGTTACAAAAGTTGTGATATGGGCGTGACACCGCCCACTTTAAACCAAATAGACATATTTCCTAAAGTACCTGAGCAAACTCTACTAATTTTAGTTTACACATAAATTTCAACTTAATAAGCGTAATTTCGACATTTATTAAAATCGAACCTAAAAAATAATAAATTCGATATTTCAATAACTACTGTAAAAGGTAGGTTAGTCAAATATATAGAAATTGGTTGGATAGAGAAGGATGAGGGTTAAACAAAATTGTGTAGTCCACTTATAAGCATATATGTTATTTCCGAAAACACTTCATCGTACTCCACTAAATTTTGGTACACATTCTGCATTTCAACTCAGTCAGTACACTTTTGAAAATTGTTTAAGTAGGACAAAAGTCAAATCCTCCTCTTATATAACGATAAATTACAAAAATAAAAAAAAAACTGATATCTTAGTAACACTGTAATGCAAGATTGCGGTTGAGAATGAAATATATGGAATAAAAAACGTTGACCTTAGGGCAAATATGTATATCTCCGAAACTTCTTTGTCAATTTATACAAAACTTCGTAGACACTTTGCATTTCTGGTCAAATTCGAAAATTATACAAATTAGACGAAAACCACACTACCTTTATATAACAGTCATTTACAAATTATTCGATATTTTACTAAATCATAGCGAATGCTTTCACTTTACATACATATGTACGAATAATTTAATTAGGAAGAAAAATACGTGAAAGTCAAAATTTTGCAAAATCAATAAAATTCGTTAAGTTTCCATAATATTATTATACTAGCGTATTCGAATTGTTTTGCTGTGATATGACATATTTTTTTTTTTAGATCTTTAGGTATTTTATTACGGTGTTTCGGGGCGAACAATATTTGTTATACCTTGATCTAAAAGGAAAGTGTATAAGTATATCGAATATCACATATCTTCGTCAAATAGCTGGCAGGATATGGTGAACAGTAGCTTCGTTCAGAATGGACCCTGGAGTTCTTCTTTTTCTATGAATTTGATATCATTAATCTGCACCGAATAGTTGGGGAGGTTAGGCGAAGCCATATTCCATATTTCATAGGGTAATGACACCATCAACTTTTCCAAATTTATATAAATCCTATGTTGGACCCGAAGACTACATAAACCTTCTGTAAAAATTTCATAAAGATCGCCGCCGTACTTTGAACGCCTATAAAGGACTCTCATTAATTTTATAATATAATATAAGGTTAACTATTTTCATTGCATACAACAATGTACAATAGTAGGTACTGTGTAATTGAAAATAAAGTTAATTTAGTATTCAGAAAATGGCAATAAAAACCTTATAATTGAGAAAACTTGGCTAACTAACCTAACCTAGAAAAATAATTAGCATAACTAGACTTAACATGTTGGATGCCCCGGTTGTTCAAAAAATGTAAATTTCGCGTACAGTGTAATTGTTTCATATAATAAATTTTTTATTCGTCCCCGATACTTTAATGATGTTAGAGTTTTGATGCTTTGAGAATTGTTGTTCCTTTCAAATAGTTAAACACTTCATATCAACAAATTTACATTTAATATATGTAATTTTACTTAGCGTTGCTACTATCAGGGAAAATTCGACTAAAATTATGAAAAAATGGTTGGCTGAAAAAAAAACATATTTATAAGGCGATTCACAACATCATAAATTCATAGAATTTCAAAATTCCTTAACTTCAATTGTTCTCCTAAGCATTTCTGAAACCTAAATCTATGATTTATGCCACATATGACAACTTGTGAATCACCCCACCTAAATTTGACATCTACCTTCTTTACAGCTGGTAGTTCGGCCTTGAAAACTGTACTGTTGTCAGGTACCGTTAGCTGATGTTTATTAAGAGATCTTTTGAGTTGATACTTCTACCAACCCTGTTGTGTAGCTTTGACCCCGCGTAAAAATAGCGGTGTACCATGGATCTAAGACCGAGCGGTCTATATTCATCCGTTTCCGTCTAGAATTTTTTTTTTTGGTGAAACTTTGTCTCATTTCGTTGCAGCTAATGAGATACCTACCGTTAAAATAATGGGGCCCTTTATATTTAGACTAGATTTAGATTTTTTGAGACTCTCCAAATTTCTGTGGGGTATTCGACAGGTTATGTTTTCCAACTCTGACTACAAACTGTAGTCCAATGGATTCAAATCTGGACTTCCAGACGGCCAATCATCTGCAGCTATGAAACCAGGAATATTGCTTTTAAGCTTCTTCCTTGCATTTTGACGCAGAATCTTACTGGTAAATCCAATGCTCTCCATCGAGGAGTGTATTGCACCTGGTGCACTTTTGCCCTTGTTTTAACTCCTTTTTCGCAGAAGTGAATAGATGTAAGACCTTTATAGGAGACTCCCCACTAAACCATTACAGCAGCTGGATGGTAACCACTTTGAACCATTGGAATAACATTTTTTACGACTTTCGAAGTTTTTGCGTAGATTTCGTTGCTTTGCTTATTAAAAACTTCTTCAAAAGTGAAAATTGACTCATCTGTAAAAAAGGATACTTTCATGGCCGTTGACTTACTTCAATCCCGTTGTCAGAAAATGTTTAGTTGACAGACGGTCGGCTTTCTCGAATAAGTTGTTATTGATCTGGTGGATATATCCATTTTCCTTGACATAATTTTCTGTTTTCTAAGAGGATTTCTGCGAAGGCGTTGGCGAACAGATTTTATGGCTGAATTGTCACGATGACGATCAATTCTCCTTCTGTCATCAACTGCAGACGTTTGTGAAAAACGATTAATAGTGCGCTAAATAAAAACTCTCGAAATATAAAGTTTTTTGAGAAGTTCATAAATTTTACTTGCGATTTTTCCACAGTTATGTACAGCAATCTCACCTTACTTACTTACTTAATTGGCGCTATGACATCTTAAGATTTTTGGGAGAAAATACCATGTGACGTCAAGTCCTTTTTCACTTGGTCTTTTCAACGCAGAGGAGGCCGCCGACTTCTTCTACCACCACTAGCTGGTACCGCGTTGAATACTTTCAGGGCTTGAGCATTTTCGTCCATTCGCCCGACATGTCCCAGCCAACGTAGCTGCTGTATTTTAATTCGCTGGACTATGTCTATGCCTCATACAGCTCATCGTTGCATCGTCTGCGGTATTCGCCATCGCAAAGACGTAGAGGTCCATAAATCTTTCGGAGAATCTCTCTCTCATACAATAGCACGGGCATAATGAGATACTTAGAGTGTGGTTTTCGTTCGTCGAGGGAGAGCTTTACTCAGCCTATAGTAGCACTTGTTGGCAAGAGAGATTATACGTTGGATTTCCAGGCTGACATAATTGTATGTGTATGCAAATTATAATAAAAAATAACGGCGCTTTTCCCTGTGAATTTGTCTCGCTGTATGCTTTGTAAACCTTGTAACTCCGTTTTTGATAATTTTGTATGCTGTTCACTTATTTCATTTATTTGAAACATATTTTAAATTCCGTATAGGCTATATTTCTCAAAGTGCCAGATTCCATTCTTATGTTTGCCATAATTTTGAATCCTACCTCAAAAGTATAACTAACACGTTTATAAGAAATAAAACAAAGTTGTCAATTTTTATATTTTAATCTACAAATATCTACGCATATCGAATTTTCCTACTTATATATTGATCTTAATACGTTCGCATCTTACATTACGCCTTGTAGTAATGAGAATAAGGAATAAGACGCACGCACTATTGCTAGAAAAACTTCCATGGTCAATGGCTTGAAGCCGCCGATAGTAAGCTATGCGGAAAAGGAGAAAATTAAATAATGAAAGTATTTCTTATAAAATAATTTAATGCAACACCAATGTATTAGATATATGTAGATTACCTGTAAGGGCCTTTGACTTCTAGCGATTATTAGCAAATCGCATTTGCGAAACTTAATGTCGCGTTCCATCCAATTGGTAGCATATGCAGCGTGTGCCACATTCAAACACTTTAAATAAGAATAATTTGCGAAAATGAAAATATGATCAAAATGATAAAAATATCAATCACCTCGTAAGAGAAACTATTAGTCAGGTGGAATATCGAAAAAATTAAAATTGTTTTAACAAATAACAGTTGAAGGCCTTTCAAGATGAGTGCGACTTGGAAATCCTGGTTTTTTTTTAAAAGAAAATGAAATATTAGTTAAATCAACTTAAGGATAGTAAAATAAGTTGTTATAGAAAAAAGATGTTTGTTTGAACACAATAGAATCTTAACTAAATCGAACAGAACATATTTAGACATCTAGTTTCTGAGCGATGTTATAAAATGGTGGCGTGAGTCCGCAATTTTCGTCAACAAGTAACATATAGCCCCATATGTAGGAATTTTATACCAACGATTGTAAATCTACATCATGCAGTTACGGAGAAATAAGGAATTAGCCTTGTTTTATTGTATAATGGTTCCGTTTCTTTGGAACCGAGTTGCAAAAGAACAAAATGCATGCAAAGCAACAAAACCAACTCGAAAAAATAAGCGAGTTGGGCCAACTCGGTTAAATGATATCCGAACTGAGATGTAGTGTTGGGAAGCGTTTTTATTTGCGTAATATTTTTAAATATTTCAATACATCAACCTAAAATTTTCTGGCACAACTATTTTCCTTTCCTCAATTTCATGGAAGATGCGAACAAGGTTTGCTTTTGCAACTAAAGGAAATTTTACCCGAGTTGGAGCGTTCTTTTGCAAGCCGGTTAGAATAAAACGGGCCTAATATAATTAATTTGCACCGAATAGTTGCGGGTATAAGACGAATTCAAGTTTTCTCTTTCATGGGTAGTGACACCCACCACTTTTCCAAATTTATATATTGTATATCCTTTGTTGTATCCAAAGACCACTTACTGTAGAAATTTCATGATGATCGGTTCAGTATTTTGGACGCTTATAAAGGACTCAGATTCTTTTTTGAGTGCATACAGCAAGTAAGGTTTATTTCAAATACAAACAATTTTTCCAACCAATAAAATCAGATCATAAAACAGGGTAGGCTAAGTACTAGCCGAATATTATGACTTAATCGGATATTATCATAGCTTCCGGATATCCGGAAATCAGAAACTAATGGCATGACATAAAGGCCAAATAAATAAATGAGTAGTAGGGAACGCAAAACGGTTTCGGTATTAATCGCAAGCCAGGAAGATAAACCGCGCTATCATTCCTTGTGAAGACTAGTATTAGTACAGGTCGCTATCCCAAACATCATTGAATAGTTGCCTCTTTCCACGCGTTCACTAACGGTATGTGAGATTTCCGATAACCGTGGAATAGAACTCATCCAAAAATTATTTACAAAACGTCTTTGTTGATTAATATTACTGCTCATCAATTGTTTGATAGTTTTTTTTTTGATATCTGAATATACAAATATTTGCCGAATCTTCGTGAATTGAACGAACTACTATCTGTATTTCATCCATACCAATGGATATCCACATGGTTATCCGGATATCCGAATATGCCGATAGTCCCATTCCCACTATGCATCCAGCTTTCAAGAAAAATAACTAGGGATATTTTTCATTATTTCTGTTGGTTGAAAAAGTACTTTGTCGTTGTTGTACATTTTATATATTATGATTTCAAAATTTACCAAGGCGAATTTATAGAAGGTGATGGCATAAGAGCAGCTGATTTGATTTTTTTTATTCACCTACATGCATTTTGTTTTTGCATTTGCGTATGAGCTTTCAAAAGCCGTAAAAGCAAAAACAAAATGTATTTAAATTTTGACAATTCTTACGCAGAAATAAAAACAAAATACAAAGGAATTTTGTAGTTGTATTTATAACGCCACCTTGTATGGATTCGCCTTGAAATTTACGAAGATATTTTTTGGAAGCTCCAAGCTCATATCAGAAATTTTGATAGAAGAAAATTTCGTTTTCATTACAAAGAGCGTATTTTTATATGCATATTTCTTAAGAATAGCATACTAGGCTTTAAGCTTAACGGGCTGCATAAAAGTAACTATTTAGAAATTGCTTAATTTTGTGAGGCACATATTTTTAAATTGGTTCAGCTCAAAAAAATCTAAATATCTCTCAAAGTTTGGGCGGTGCAAGGGGACGGACAACTTTTTGTATGTTTGTTTTGTACGGGTATGCGTGCTTTTTCTCACCATCGTTGAATACACGAGCATCATGCAAATGATTATGCAATACAGACTAACATCTACCAAACAAGTAGCCGAAAATATCTCTTCCAAGTCATCACGAAATCTACAAGCAATAAAAAAATTATGTAAGTATATCAATGTATTAATTAATTAACTGCAGAAAAATAAAAAGATTTTTATTATACCAAGAGTACAACTTACTTGATAATTTTTATATGACATTTAATGCATTTCTTTATATTCCTCAATGCCTCCTCCTCATCCATTTGGCATAAGTTTGCCAATTTCCGCTGAAGATGTTTTAACAAGAAAATTCCAAATGATATGAAGATCGAAAATGAATTAGCATATGCAACGTATGAACAACTAGCTATTGGTAGCACCCAAATGACTTGAAACAGATAGAAAATCTCGTAGATGGGGCTTTGATGTACATCGATGCCTGGCAGTGCAATTTCAATAGCAAATTCTGCGGGCGTGTTAAGTGAATATGAAATATATGTACATACATACAAAAGTACATTAGACTGACATAGAAAAATTAAAGTTCTTCTTTGTGTGAGCCCCATTAATTTTTAGTTTTCACTATGGCTAAAGACCATGGGCTCGCGCGATCCGAAAATGTCAATATTTTTGCAGCAAAATTTCAGGAAATGCATTTTAGCCATAAAAAAGAAGGAATTTAATTTTTTTTTGGCCAGTCTAACATATGTACATCTGCTGAAAACTATTGCATATTTTTTATAACTACTCTCTAAATTAACGTGAATTCGTTTACTTACTGCCGTAATTTGTTAAAATTGGTTGAAACGCAGTGAAACTGGCGCAGCTCACAACAGCGCCCAGGGCGTACTTTGAAAAACGACGGGAGTTTCGGGTGAATTTCTGAAGTTTTCAAAAGACCGCTTATCTTCATCGAGCTGACCATAAATTCGTAATGATATAAGAAAACAAAGACGGAAGATATTAAACACGTACGTCATTTTTGAGCCACAATTTAGAAGCTACAGTCGATTTGTCCAAAACCTGTATTATAACAGTTTTCTCACAATTTATTCATAATTAAGGAAAAACGAAAAGTGATTAAATATTCAAAAGATCTAGTTGCCATTCAACGAAATTGTGTTTTTGATATCGTGTACAAAATTTTATAGATGTTGACTCGAATCAAACAACTACACCAGTTGCTTCTCTTCTTTGCACCATATGTTGCGACAGTTGAAAGGTGCAACAATATTGAGGTAGCATTAGCTGTTCAAATTTTTTTTATAACTAACCGGTTGGTTCGAATATGGCTTCAGACTTTATATACATTATTAAGAAGGCTTATCCCGCGATATCGTAATAGGCCTAAATAGCAGAATCACCCTTTTTATGGATACATATCTACATATCTCAAGTATACGCTGGACTTGAGTATACGCAGCCTTGAAACCGTTAGGTTGCTGGCTTATTTTTTTTTTTATTTCACAATACCAAAAAATTAGTAAATATAATGGGAATCTATTTAATAGAATTTCTAGTTATATGTCTGTAAAGCTAGATAGCCTGTAAAATTTATTATATCAGTAGGTATACCCAAATTCTAAAATGTGAGAAACTCGACGCAGTTCACGATCATTTGAGACAACTTAACGATTCCGGACAAGTGCCGAAATGATCCTAGTTTGGTATTTCAAGGCTTACAATTTTTCGTCTCAAAATTAGTATAATATTATATAACAGGAAAGAACTTACCACTAGCTCGCTGTAACATTCCTCTACTACGTTATAAATATCCAAAAAATTTTGTTGATTATTTATCACCGCATAGCCCCGCACTGTTGTTGCAGTCAGCATAGCGTTGAGAAAGAAATTATAGATTGCCTCATCTAGATCAGACCAAATTAAGCAAATATTATAGGCAGTTAGTATAATCGTTATTGTCGGCACAGAGAGAATTAAGAAGGCGAATGAACGTTTATTTTTATCCAAATAACCCACGTGGCTATAAAAAATTAAAATAAAAGTAAATAGTTTAGCAGCGTTGCCCATAACAGTTGAGTATTCAGATTTTTTGTTACAATCCCGAACGAACAGCTTTATGCAGAAAAATGTGAAAGTAATTTGCAACTGAAAAGCAAGAACGTTATATTGGTATAGGCATCGGGTAGGTTGCGAAAATTGCGTAATGTGCGTGAAATCCCAATCGAGTAATAATTCTACGTAATTGATTTAATTATTACTCTTGCATCATATTATTAAAAAAAACCGTGGAATAATTTCAGGGTGGTCAGTTAGGGGCTTAATTAAACCAAATCCAATCGTTAATATGCACACGTTGTAGTTAAGTAACAAGGCAAGTTTATGCCACCTCATTGTAACCCTTTTTAGCAAACAGTTTGTTAAATTTTAAATTGGCCCGAGAACTGCACTAAAATTTAAAATGGAATTTTTCCGTAGAATATTTCAACTCTTTAAATTTAAAATTTAAGCCCTCCAAAGTTCGTTTGAATTAACTAATAGCAAATTATTATGACGTCAAAGAGCTGGGAAAATGTGGTTTCCTCTTAAATCGGGGTATTTTTTTCCAATAGATAATATAGTCTAATATAGAGGATTATCTTAGTTCTTCTGCAAAAAAAGCATTGCAGGTTGCGGACATACACCAAATCAAAATCTGCCAGACATTAAAAGAATTGTTTGGAGAAAGCGGCCCAGTGACAGAGGTAGTGTATACTCTCTATCTTCCCCTCGTCCCTCGACAGATGATGCTGTGGTCAGCGTATTTAAAAGTTTTGGAATTTTTTAATACTTGACCAGATATGTTTAATAGCTAAACGCGTGGGTTCCATTACCACCTTCTGTTTGCCAGCATCATGCGCAGAATTAACTGGGAGCATCCCTGCCTCTTCCTTTGGTTTTGTGCTGCTAATTCCTTCCGAGCGATACTTGGATGTCAGAATAGATAGTAATAGATTGGAGATGCTGGCGCTCTTATATAAGCAAGTTGGCGGCTGTTAGTTCGGCCAGAAAAATGCTACAAGGCTTGACGCCCGTAAAAATAGCGATTAACCTGGATCTAGGTCCGTGCTTTAGTTAAACTCGAAAGTTTTACGGCCTTCACAATTTTCAATAACCGACGGAACATTGCTTGCCAACCAGTAATATACTGCAATACAATAGACCTCTTTGAAAATTATCACTTTCAAAAATATTGCAACGATTCTAACCCTACTACCAGCTCATCAATGACCACAATTTTGTTGGAATAGTAAATGTATTCGGCGACTTAATAAAATCGCTGTATAAAAAATTTTCTCCTAATCGGATAGTTTGTATACCTATGCCCACACATGAAATGTGTGGCGCCATATTGCTTTTCGGAATATAGAAGCTTTGTGAAATAAAACAGAAGTGAATACGAAAAAAATTTATAATTCTTTTATTTGTGTTCTAAAACTCTACAACGACTGATTTTAGATCAACAAATCCCCATTATTTAACTATAATTAAATAGATTAACGCTATACAATATATTTGTGGTGTCTGGTATAAAAGTGAATGTTCACATATTTCATTTAAGTAATGCATATTTTAAATTCCTTATAGGTTATAGCACTCCTGGTAGCATCTTTCAAACTGCCAGCTTCCAATCGTATCTTTGGTTTTCCATACTTTTGAATACTACCCATAAAGTATAAAAACCCGTTTAGAAGAATGAAAGAAATGAATCCACAAATATTTATGTATGTACGCTTGCCGAATTTTTCTATATTGACGCCGATATGTACGCATCTTACAGTATGCCTTGTAGTAACGAGAATAAGGAATAAGAAGCACGCACGATTGCTAGAAAAACTTCCATTGTCAATGGCTTGAAGCCGCCGATAGTAAGCTATGCGGAAAAGGAGAAAATTAAATAATGAAAGTATTTCTTATAAAATAATTTAATGCAACACGAATGTATCAGATATAGATTACCTGTAAGGGCCTTTGACTTCTAGCGATTATTAGCAAAACGCATTTGCGAAACTCAATGTCACGTTCCATCCAATTGGTAGCATATGCAGCGTGAGCTACTTTCAAACTCTTTAAATAAGAATGATATGCAGAAAGAATGACGGCAAATATTAAAAATTTTATTAAAAAGTAAATTATTTCAATTAATCCCAATCACCTCGTAAGAAAAATTGTTAGCCAGGTGAAATATCGAAAAAACGAAAACTGTTTTAAGAAATAACAGTTGAAGGCCTTTCAAAAAGAGTGTGATCTCGAAATCCTATTTTTTGTTTGAAAATGAAATAAGACATTAGTTGAATCAACTTACTGGTAGTTAAATAAAATAGTTTGAAAATTGTGGCATTAGTTTACTATCTATCCAATGCGCGAGTTTTTTGAATAACTATCACTTTGGTTAAAAATAAGTTGTGTATGTTGAAATCCTGGCCGGGGGAGGCAACATCAAAACTTATAGGAAAAGTTTTTTCTAACAGCGACCACCCCTTGGCAGGCAATGGCAAACCGCCGTGTGCATTTATCCTATAAAAAAACTTCTCACAAAAATCATTTGCTGTTCAGAGTCGGTCCCTCAATTTGTGCTATAAGATCAAGACGCACACCACAAATTGCAGGGGAAGTTCGGCCAAGCGCTAAATTATTACTATTATTATTATATTTTTGCAGAACGAAATTGTGCTTACCAGTTTTAAAATTAACATTGCACGTT
The DNA here is from genome assembly GCA_951828415.1 of Anomoia purmunda. Lineage (NCBI taxonomy): Eukaryota > Metazoa > Arthropoda > Insecta > Diptera > Tephritidae > Anomoia > Anomoia purmunda. The sequence goes on along the minus strand of OX639996.1, from coordinate 22,614,452 downwards.
AACAGAGCTGTTAAAATATTTTTGAAGTAAACTATTTGTTATTTTATCTTATGGAAAAGTCTACATAAGTCGTTTGTAAATGCTGTCTGAAAAGGCCTAGGGCATTTTTATGAGAAATAGATTTCGAACGATATATTTCAATACTTCTTAAATCAATTAAATCATTCCTAAGAAAATTTCATTAGAGTCCTTCTCAGACAAACCTAGGTAGGATTATTTAGAGGAAAAAACCGTTTGGATGGTGTCCCTGCACGGCGAAGAAATTAAACTCATACGAAAAATATAAAAAAGGACATGTATTATAAAATGATTCCTAACATAGTTTTTTTGCCGACCAGATGATTTGGCAAATTGATCCCCAAACTCTTTAGGAGCGTTAATGGAAATCATTGACAAATTGTAACTGGGCATCTAACTAAACTACCGACAGTCCATCGCCTACTATACATTGCAAAAGACAATTCTTGCCAGAGAGTAAGATACTCGTATTGACTAAAAGCTGAAAAAGAAACAAAAATGGCAAAAACGGATAAATACACAACAACAGAGGAATAGGAAAAATAAAAAAGCATAGTCCTAGATAGCAATCATAAATAATAATATATAATTAATTTGAAAATATCACCCAACAAATAAAATTGGCAAATTCTATAAAATCCGGGCACCGTCTATTACAATTTTACCATGGAACGATCGCTACAGGAGAGTCCGCTGTAAGAATTCCGTGTGCAAAAATAGTAAAATCCTTAACAGAAATTGCTTTTTCCACCAAAGATTTTTTTTTTACGATTCCTATTGCACATGCACCGAATGAAATATGCACAGTAGGGTGTATCACTCCCCATACAATAAACATTGGTACCGTTCTGCTATTGGAATCCATTATATTTTAAGATACCAACCTAACTAAGTATTTTGGTCAAATATTACGATTTACGTGAGATGAACGGATTTGAAATTACTTCCACAAATTTAGCTTTACATAAATATTAATTCAATTTTTGTGGCCTCAACAATCATTTTTATGAGCTCAAGGCGATTTTGCAGAGGAAAAATTATAGAAAAAACAACAATAGTAGAAGTTATAGCTATTTCGGAGGTCACCAAATCTCCTCAACAGACTTCATCGTCTATAACTTCTACCACTCTTCTATTCTCAATAATTTGGAGTATTTAAAATGACCTTGAGCTCATAAAAATTATTGTTTTATAAAAATGTAAATAGTGTTTTGAAATATTTGTTTCAAGCAATTATCTCACGCCATAAAACTGTTTAAGCTATTTATTAGGCTGGGAATTTCATCCGGATTTTTCAACTATCCGGATAATCCGCTTATTCGGACTTAAACGAAAAATCCATAAATTCGGATTTTCGGAGAGCATCATAGCATCTGGATATCCGGAAATTTTGTGAGTATCGGTGATATCCATATTGATATTCGGATACCCGAATATGCGGATAGTCCCATAATAGTAAGTATCTAGCTCTCAAGAGAAATACCAAGAAATTGTTTTTACTATACTTATATATTGCTGGAAAAAGTACTTGGCCTTTGCTGTATATTTTCTTGGAGAATTAAATATACGAACATTTATTTCTTTAGAGCTGCAAGCTTATTTAAGAAATTTTGATCGAAGGAAATTTCGTTCTCATTCCGTGAGCGTATTTTCGTATGAACATTTTATTTTCTTAAGAATTGGAGACTAGACCTTAAGCTAAAAGGGCTGCATAAAAATATTTGAAAACTGCTCAATTATTGCAGCTAACGAAAATGTTAATATTTTCTGAAAAACTTGCGCGGATTTGTTAAAACATAATAAATTTTGTAATTCCTGTGGAAAACGCAATTTCTTCAATTCCTTCTTCGCGAAACACCCAAATCTACATACATATATACCTATTTTATATTCAGGTAATGCATAAGGACTGGAAACAGTTCGTTTGTTTTGGATATGTCTGCTATTTCTCACCATAGTTGAATACACGAGCATCATGCAAATGATTATGCAATACAGACTAACATCTACCAAACAAGTAGCCGAGAATATCTCTTCCAAGTCATCACGAAATCTACGACGAACAAAAAAATTATGTAAGTATATCAATGTATTAATTAATTAACTGCAGAAAAATAAAAAGATTTTTATTATACCAAGAGTACAACTTACTTGATAATTTTTATATGACATTTAATGCATTTCTTTATATTCCTCAATGCCTCCTCCTCATCCATTTGGCATAAGTTTGCCAATTTCCGCTGAAGATGTTTTAACAAGAAAATTCCAAATGATATGAAGATCGAAAATGAATTAGCATATGCAACGTATGAACAACTAGCTATTGGTAGCACCCAAATGACTTGAAACAGATAGAAAATCTCGTAGATGGGGCTTTGATGTACATCGATGCCTGGCAGTGCAATTTCAATAGCAAATTCTGCGGGCGTGTTAAGTGAATATGAAATATATGTACATACATACAAAAGTACATTAGACTGACATAGAAAAATTAAAGTTCTTCTTTGTGTGAGCCCCATTAATTTTTAGTTTTCACTATGGCTAAAGACCATGGGCTCGCGCGATCCGAAAATGTCAATATTTTTGCAGCAAAATTTCAGGAAATGCATTTTAGCCATAAAAAAGAAGGAATTTAATTTTTTTTTGGCCAGTCTAACATATGTACATCTGCTGAAAACTATTGCATATTTTTTATAACTACTCTCTAAATTAACGTGAATTCGTTTACTTACTGCCGTAATTTGTTAAAATTGGTTGAAACGCAGTGAAACTGGCGCAGCTCACAACAGCGCCCAGGGCGTACTTTGAAAAACGACGGGAGTTTCGGGTGAATTTCTGAAGTTTTTCAAAAGACCGCTTATCTTCATCGCGCTGTCCACAAATGCGTAATGATATAAGAAAGCAAAGATGAAAGACATGAAATACGTAAGTTATTTTTGAGCCACAATTTAAAGGCTGCAGGAAAAATGAGTAAGAAAAGTGACTAAAGATTGAAACGCTGTATTGGCAACTTGACGGGCAGTGCCATATTTCATTGGTGTTAACTCAACCCCATTCTGAGGCAACCGAAGCCCGTTTCATTGGTATTTTCTGAAATTACAACTATCCAAGTGTTAAATCCCAACCAACCTTGCAAAAGTTATCTCAAATTGATTGTTCATTCCATACTGAGGTTTTCATGGCACGGCCGAAAGTATTTAGAGAAAGGTACAAAATATTATTAAAATTATGTCTGAGCGTAATGAACGGCTAAGCCTTCTACAGTAAAATTTTAATATAACATTTCAACGCTTAGACTCTCGCCTAAAAGTATTGTTTTGACACTTACTTAAAGAAATACCTCGAAAAACCAATTTGGAAAGTCATTAGAGTGATATAATGTTCTGGAAATTATTTAAAAAAATCGAGCCAACCTTAACACACCCAGCCTTGGCTTACCCGCTGAATTTCTGACAATACTAATAAAACCTGATCTGTTTTGAATTTGTTGCATAGTGGCCTTTAAAATTACAAAATATCTTGCAAACGAACTCTCCAACTCGAATGAAATTTCCTTTAGTTGCAAAAGCAACCCTGTTTGAATCTTTCAAGAAAGATGCGCTTTGTTTAATGCTTTTTGAGAACGGAGAATAGTTGTGCCGGTAATTTTTAGGTTAATGTAGTCATAGATTTAAAAATACTAAGCAAATAAAAATGAATTAGGTCTTAAACTGAAATGTCTTCCGGCTCATTCACAATAGCGTAGTTTTTTCACTTCCCAACACTACATCTCAGGTCGGATATCATTTAACCGAGTTGGCTCAACTCGCATATTTTTCCGAGTTAGTGTTGTTGCTTTACATGCATTTTGTTATCCTACCTACTGTTCTTTTGCAACTACGGGCCCAATATACATATTTCAAATTTCAATACACACTTGATTCACGACGCTTCACTGTCATTCTTAGCAGCATTTTCGTTCAACAAATTCGATATCTCATAAAAGAACACACGTTACGAATTACATATAACGAGTTGTTTATTCTTTTGGTGTTTCCAACTTCGGTGATTAAATATTACCAAAGGCAACACAGCATACAGAAAAGATCCTGGATCAAAATTACTTTTACACCACTTTAAAGTTAAATTTTTGATATATTATTTTAACACCATTTCTAGATTTTATTTTGCTACGAAAAAATCAGCATTTTACTCTAACAAAGTACACTTACCTCTAGCTCGCGGTACCATTCTTCTACTACATTATAGATATCGCAAATTTTTTGTTGATTATTTATCACAGTAAAACCCCGCACTATAGTCGAAGTCAGCAGTGAATTGAGAAAGAAATTAAAGATCGCCTCACCCAAATCAGACCAACTTAAGTAAATATTATAAGATGTTAGTATAATCGTTATTGTCGGCACAGAGATAACTAAGAAGGCGAATGAACGTTTATTTTTATCCAAAAACCCCATGTGGTTATAAAAAATTAAAATAAAGGTAAATAATTTAGCAACGTGGCCCATAATATTTGAGTATTCAGATTTTTTGTTACAATCACGAACGAACAGCTTTCTGCGGAAAAATGTGAAAGTAATTTGCAACTGAATAGCAAGAACGCTACACCCTCTGGTAGGTTGCGAAAATTGCGTAATGTGCGTGAAATCTGATTCGAGTAATAATTCTACGTAATTGATTTAATTATTACTCTTGCACCATATTATTAAAAATACCATGGAATAATTTCAGGGTGCTCAGGCGCTCAATCAAATCAACTCCAATCGTCCGTATTTTTTTGTAGTAGTTCGGTAATAAGGATCAAAAGGATGCATTACAATTGGGATTAAGTTGTTGAAATGTTCAATAAAAAATGTTTCATTAAATTTTGCCTTAAGTTTCTAAAATAAATGCAAACATTTGAGATGGAACTAAATTTTCTTTGGACTTGCTCTATTTTTTTCTAAGAAATATAAGGTCAGCTTGCTTTGGTAAATTATTTGGTTTAAGTGCCGTCCAAATGTGGCTTAGCATATCAATAAACTATAAGTCCTAGTAATGGTTAGACTTCCCACCCACTAACGGGTTTCCCTTAACTATCGAAACGTTTGGAGCTTTTGGCGGCAGAACTCGCATGCCAAGCTAATGGGAAGGATGCTAAGCTTCTTCCAGACAGAATAATGAGAAACTGCTGAATTGAGGGTATTGTGACGTCTGCTGCACGCAATTCTCTACCTTCTTATTAGATAAAATCTCATTGGTGCTTGAATGTCTGGAGAGGCTTAACTCTCTAGTAACACTCAATCGTATTCTCCTCTTCTGGATTCTGGGTATCAATTCACGAAGGAAAATGCTCAAAATTCTATTGAGAAAAAAACTTATAAAAGAGTAAAATGAACTAACTACTAACATATGGTAAGGCTACGCCAGGCAATGTTCTTATTGGGAGCGCATATTATTCCTTTCGAAAATTTTAAATTTGTTATAGGTAACAATATTGCCAGTTAAAAATTCCGACAAGTAGTTTTCACTTAGCACGTTGACTAACGCGGCAATTTTAAAAAATTTGGCCAAAAATGACAATTCGATTTAGTCACATTATATTATTAAAAACTCTATTTCTAGTGCATTGTTTTCATCAAAATTTAAAAAAATGTGTTTTTTGTTTTAAAAGAAAGGTCTTACGAATTATTTCGTAGTTGGGTTCTGTAACAGAAATCTCTTCGTGGAAGCCAACTACGAGTTCATTCGTAATTCGTTAAATCGCTCGCAGGCATGTATTGACCTGCCGCTTCGCTAAAGCTGAATCATCGATATACGCTCATATTTTGTCAGTAGTACTTCAGAAATTGTTCAGTGATCATATTTGTGTCTTTCTTGTGTTTTGTTTTACAATTATTGTTATAGCTAAATTATCACAACCCCTATATGGACAGGAAAAGACAACTAACTCAAGAGAAAATGGAGTACTACGCAAATCAAAGCGATTCAAAAGATGACGAGATTTTTGGCGAGGATAGCAACGACAGTAGCGATTATGAACCATCTGAGAATTCAAGTGATAGTGAAGATGAATTCGCGCTTGAACCGGAAGTTGATCCAGAACCAGAAGATAATGACAATGATTTCCAAGCAACAACATCAAATGCGAATGATAGTTTGTGGACAGAAATTCAATAAGATCCTGAATTATTTATTTTCCAAGAAAATATTGGTGTGTAATTGGATATTTCCATCAATTGAACATTACTGGAGCACAAACAAGCTATGTATATACTCGTAATGTAAACTTTTGGCACTCACATATGAGTCGAAATCGATTCCAGTTGTTACTTCGTTATTTTCATTTGGTTGATAACTCAATACCATCTTCCGACAGATTATGAAAGGTGAGACCAATATTAAATCATTTGAACAATACAGGGGTTTTCAATAGGAACGCTACAAAAGTGTTTTTAAATAAAACAAAAACGCTTTGGGATATGAATTAAATTCTTTATTCCTGTGAAAGTACATTCGATGCCATTATGTATGGAACTCGATTTCTTTTGCATGGACACCACGGGCACGCTTGCAGAAGTCCAGAAGCTGAACCCAATTTTCGACAGTTTTCAAGCATAAATCGACCGATACTGCTGCAATTTCACGTTCGATATTCATACGACGTTCATCAATCGTCGCTGGCTTGTTGGCATAGACCATAGACTTGACGCAGCCCCACAGGAAATATGTAGTTTAACGGCGTCAAATCGTACGACCGAGGCGGCCAATTGACTGGGCCATTTCGCGAGATAACACGTTCACCAAACTTGGTTTTCAATAAATCGATTGTGACATTCGCTGTGTGGCTTGTGGCGCCGTCCTGTTGGAACCACATATTGTCCAAGTCCATATCATCCAATTCGGGCGAAAAATATTCGGTTATCATTGAGCGGTAGCGATTCCTATTCACAGTAACGTGCCGGTCTTGATCATCACGGAAGAACTACGACCCAATGACGCCGCCGGCCCATAAACCGCACCAAACCGCAATTTTTTCGGGATGCAATGTTGACTCATGGAGTACGTGTGGATTGCTGCCTGTCCAGTAACGCATATTTTGCTTATTGACGAAGCCATTCAGCCAGAAATGACGACGACCATAAATTGAACGTAGCGCTCTTAAAGTTGAGGCCATTGACTCCGAATTTCGGTAGCAAATTTTAATAATTTAGACTCGTTGTTGGTTCGTATATCTTTCCATGATGAAATGGCAAACCTTACTAAAGAGAAATGTCAAAAGAGCGAGAAAAAATATGGCGTCGTTTGCTGTCACTATCGGTTTTCTTTTTTAGCGCCCCTATTGAAAACCCCGTTATTAAGTGTGAAATCTGTGTACCAGATAGAAATATTTGTAAGGACGAATCTATGATGCTATGGCGGAGAAGATTTTTTTTCCGCCAATACATAAAAATTAAAAAACACAAATATGGTACCAAACAGTATGAACTATGCGAGTCCGACGGTCTCGTAATAAAAATAAAGATTTACAACGGAAAATCTGAAGAAACTGAAAATAATGTAGGTCACACTACAGACGTTGTTCTACATTTAATTGAGGACTATCTCGATAAATGGTACACGGTTTTCATGGATAATTTTTATAAATCTGTTGGTCTTATAAAACTGCTAGATACACGAAAAACTTATGTGTGTGGAATCTTACGAAGTAACAGAAAAGGAAACCCCAGAGATGTGGTAAATCGTAAGCTGAAAAAAGGGGAGTGCATTTGGCGACAAAATGGTCCGGTTACTGTATACAAATGGAAAGACAAACGAGATGTCCTTACCATTACAAACATGCATGCTGTTGAAATGGTAGAGGTAACCAATCGGAATGGAAAAATTTCTATCAAACCGAATATAAATCGAGATTATAATAATGAAATGTCTGGCATTGACCGATCAGATCAAATGCTTTCGTACTACTCATCTCTAAGAAAGATTGCACAATGCTCATAAAATTTTTCAAAGAGTAACTTCTTCTAAAATAAAACTGATAAAGTTCAGAGAAGAATTCGTAATCGCGCTGACCGGAGAAGAAATCCAACCTGTTCGGAGAAAAATTAGATTGCAAGAGCTCCATTATTTACCACCAACCGAAAAAATCAGCGTCCGACGAAACCATCCCGTATATGTACCCAAGCAAAAAAAAACGCCGAGAAACTCGTTACTTCTGTCCAGCCTGTACTGAGAAGCCAGCCCTTTATGTGGAAGATTGTTTCAAGAAGTTTCACAATCAATAAAATATTATTTTACTTCTTAATATTAAAAAAAAATGATGAAATTGTTTTTTGTTCGATTTTTAATAAATTTACTATTCATGCAAGCCAGCCTTGATTTTTTATCTTTTCCCAGAAGCCAAACATCGATATTAGCACTGATATATTTCGAGTTAACTCGTAGCTACACAAAACTGACAAGTAAACACAGGACGAGATAACTCGTAGTTGGCGTCCTAGAAAAGATCGCAATCTACGAGTTATCTCGTAGTTGACAGTCAACGTGTTAACTACGTCTCAGAGATATTTATTTGGTAAACAAATTAAATATCTCGTAAAAAAATTCGTGCAATGATTTCTTAGGATTTCAAATGCGACTTAACTCAAAAACCAAACTTAGATTGGCTTCATTCGGCTTTGTCAATGCAGCGCCATCAAAAGCCATTGTTAACGACTGGTTTACAGGATTTAAATGAATCCAACGAAAGGCGTCATGAACTAATGTCGTTGCACCTAACATCGATGCTGTGCGAGAAACTCTTAAAATATGAACGATCTTGCGTGAGCCTTTAGTAGTGAATACAGTTTACAGTAGTTGCGTTCCACACAATTTGACCGGACGTAAAAAAGGCTCGTCGGGATTGATACATCCTTCACCGCAACATTGCGTAGTAAATCTTTCTTTAGCGGCAATATATATTTTTCTAAAAAAATTATTTAAATTAAATTTAAAAAAAATACTAATCGACAAGACTGATCAAAATTTGCTCTGAAATTAGCAGAGTCTTGCCTGTTTCCCAGGATTTTGAATTCCGCCCTAATGCGATTAAAGAATCTCTTCCTCTCAACCCCTCATGGCTACGCCTCTGTTCATAATTATTTCGTATTTAATCAGACCTATCCCTGAATCCATCGTAAGTAGCTCGATTTTCGGAGAGATTGCAAAAAATGGCACCACAGAGTCCGAAAAGCTACGAACGAATACATATTCAAAGTATATTGTACGCTCGAACTGCGATGGTTTCGAAGATCGCTTTATCGTAGATTGCATGCAAATTCGGACTACGATGGATTCATTGTTGACCCCTAATAACCAATCCTTCGGGGTTTTTAGTATGTAAATCCATAGTATGAACTTCTGATAAAATAGCTACACATAGTAGTTTTATTTCGCAGGTTTATTAAAACATTTTTTGTATTCGTTGTTAGTATCATCAGCGCTATCGATATACATATAACTATATCGTTACATTTATCAACATAGCTATTAATATCATTGTCTGGTTCGACGGCGAGCACGTGGTATCAAAACGGCGCTCTAAGTGCTAATTGGAGTTCTTTACTCGCCACTGTAACCAATCAACCAATATCATTGTCGTTATCCCTGTTGTTATCGATATTCTTATCGGTACTATCGATATAGATCGCTTTTCGTAATCAAACTAGTATGCCAATTTTCACTTAAGAGGACATTTTTTACTTTACAATTTCTGGATTAAACTTTCATGCATAACCTCTGAAATTAATTTTAAAAGCTTTGCTCTATGTACATTTACATATATTGATGGCCGATAAATTTAAGGACCTCAAAATAAATGAGGGAATTATCAAATGTAACCAAATATTGTACTTACTGATTTTTAGTTGCATAGTTATGTAATAAAAAAGGAAACTTATTTATTCTTACCTATCATATTTATTTTTTTACGGTAATTCACTTTATTCACTTCAACTTCAAGAAAATTACATACATGTAGATTTACAAAACATAATCCGAAAGACATTTTCGTTTGTGCCTAGATTCTACGTAAAATATGTTTGTTTCTATATACACAAATTTGTGTAAATATATGGAGTTTAAATTTTTATATAATGAATATATCGTACTTAGATATAAGTATATATGTATGTACATACTATAAAATATACAACATCCATACAAACTTATTATGTAAATATCTTAATTTAAAATTTAAAAAAAATCCTCAAAAATCTTGGTAACATCTACGAAAAATTTGTTGACTTATTCAAATGCTATTATTGCAAAAAATTCACTGTACACATCTACATTGCTGTGCATATCGTAAGCAAAAAAAATTCAATATATGTAGTACAGTTGGCCATTTATGTTTATTAATTTGTTTTCAATAATTTTCTTATAAAAATATAGCTGATTCCATAACATAAACCATATACATCTGATCCCTTTTTTACGAAATCTTTTCTTAAGCGATTTCTTTTCTTATGGAAATTAGTGTTTTTTTTTTAACGGATTGTCTTTTTCGCGGTGTTTCGTGGAAATTAAGCCGCATAGGCTGATTTACATGAGAATTTGTTATTTGCTATTTGCGGTTTTTTAACGCGAAAAATTGTTGGTCCTAGTTAACCGCGTAAAAAGAGGTTCAGGTGAAAATGAATGTTTCAAAATTTTTTGAAAATGTTTCAAAATTTTTTGAAAATGTTTCAAAATTCGGCAAATTAAAAAAAAAAAGTTATCACACCTTTCAACTTTTTAATCCGGGTTTTGGTAACTGCAGTGCATTTAGTTTCAATATAATAATTTGCAAGTTTCAAACGACTAAACATTTGGGAATTTTCCTCCATATCAAATAAAATTCACTTTTGTATGAAAGAAAATGTCACAGAATTAACATTACACTGAAGATGGCACAACTTCGAAACCGATTGTTCTCCAAACCAATTTCGACATGGAATGATGGAAAAATTAAATTTTTTGTTTAAATTGACACATTTATACATTTTCTAAAAGGTGTGAAACTTTTCTTTATATGGTTTACGTTACTGAATCAGCTAAATTTTTATAAAAAATTATTGAAAGTAAATTGAAAAACATAAGTGGCTAATTGCATGATATTGAATTTTCTTGCTTATGATAAGTACAACACCGTTACACATACATATGTTTAATAGATACATACATATAAATTAATGAGGGTATTCACAATGTATGATGTATTGCTGGCTACATTGAGAAGATGACAAATTTACTTGAAATCATGAGAATAATTAAAATATTTTATTTGCTTTTCACATTGAGATTTTCAGTCCGTCCACTTCGAATGAGAAATATTACTATAAGAAAATTTCGACAAAAATATTTTTAAAATATCTTACTTCCCAATATCGAAAGTGTGGTAATTTAAAATATCTAACAAATTTCGAATAAAGTGAAGGTATTCACTTATTGAATGTATTTACAAATTCAAAATGATGGTTGTGGTTGAAGTAATCACTCCGAAAAACTAGCTCAAATTGCTCAAAAATCCGAATTTAATAAATGTGTAATTCGAATTTAATAAATGTGTAATACTTTATTAGCAAAATTACCAATTCGCACTCGTATTATATTCTTCGGATGAATATGACGAAGTCTCGGCATTTGTAAAGAAATCTTGTGTACTTTTTCCAAAGGGAAATAATGTGATTAGTTTTCGAATATCGTGATATGCTCGTAATTTTACTGATTTTCATAATATCGCACCCCGACTTAACATTTGAAATACTATTGTGGGTTTTGCCTTTAATTCATTTTTTAATGATGCTTTATAATTGACTTTAAGTAATGTATATATGTATGTTAGTATGTATGGGGCAATTTACTCACATAAAAAGTTTCGATTGCAAGCTGTTCACAACTTTATACGACTATATATCTATTGTAATTCCCAATTTTTCCAATTCTCAAATATTTTTCTTAATATCTAATTTTTGTTTGCTTTCATTTACGATATGTCATAAAATCGATTTGTGATGTACAGAGTGGAGAAATTCTGGCTTACTAAGCTTCATGATTTCCTAATTTATTCTACTATTACTATTAATAACTCTTAGCTAGGATTTGATATAAATAAAATCAATTTTCGGCTCATATTATTTTAGTTCAATTTTCAACAACGATGTACTAAGTAAATACATACATCCATATGTACCTATCATCTAGTCATGTAACACTAATGTCAGTCCCATTTCCGTGGTAGAGTGAAATATTTTAGCCACCATTTGTAAATTACTTAAAGGCTGGTTAAAACTTTAATTTAATGGTGTTTAGGAAATTTTGAAAGCTGTTATTATTTGTTAGGGATTATAAAATAAACTACGCGGTATTTTAATATTTAAGGTATGTGGATGAAATGTTTCCAATCAAGCGTGGAATTATCAGATCCGCTTAACGACTCAGTTTAAAATAATTACTAGAGTTCAGATTTTGATACAAGAAAAGAAACCTTCAAATATTACCCATCATAACTATAAGAATAGTTATAAATTAGTATATGTTTTGCTTATAGTTATGATAGTACATATTTGTAGTCCCATTTTTTGAATAAAATACGATATCGAATAATTCAATACGGATGAAAATCATACAGCCAATTTTATCCGATGTTTTCGAAGTTTTTCCGAATTTTTTTGTTAATTTTGTAGATAAATATAGTTTGTATTAAATTAAAAAGAAACATATAAATAAAAGATTTACACGTACATATAAAGAACTTAAAAAAAATTAAAGAAACTTTTTTGAAATTTCAAACTTTTCAACCACAGTTTTCGGCCAGACAGTTTTGTGTGCAATTTTTTTCTGTGTTAAAGTAAATATTTTTATGTAAATTTTAGTTTTATTAAAACAAAAAGCATACATATATGTATGTATCCAATATTCTGACTTTTAACAGAATTTAGAAAAATTAAAATTTTTTAAATTTCATACTTTTTTTACAAAAATGTTTCGAAAGTTTTTTGGGTATGCAGTTTTCTGTGTAATATAGTGCACGCTTGGTGTGGTGAAAAATACGGTTGATGTTTGAGAAATTTGCGACGTGTTATGCAGATTTTGCTCTATATAAAAAAAAAATCTACCATGAGTTATGATATGGAAAAAATGTGTGCACCGCCCGCAAAAAAAAAATCAGCTGCAGTTTGTTAATTCAAATTCCCACTTCTTCATTAAAACGTAATGAGCTTCAAAGCTGTAAATGTAACTGTACACTGTAAAAAAAATTTCGAAAATTTCGGTTACAAAGATTAAAGTTTTGATAGAAGTTTATTTAGTTTTCCCAAATTCTGTAATGAGTCTGAATCGTGGCGCACTCTGCACATTTTTATAAAGAACTACAAAAAAAAATTAAAGTAGAAAAATTTATAAAACTAATTTAAAAAAAATCGATGTATGAATTTGACTGATATGCATATATTTGGGTATTTATGTATATTTCAGAAATAAAAGATTTTGCTATATAACAATTTGATTTAAAACTTATTAAGTTTTGCAGATTTCGGAATGTAAGTCTAGTATTTTTATCCTGACTTCCAATCATTTCGCCCCAAAACTGGCTGCTACAACTTCTGAAAATATGACTGACATTCGATATACCTAATGGTAATTACTTTGTTAAACAAAATTATCATTTTTCAACGTTTGACCGCATAGTTTTATTGTAGCCTACATTAAGGTGATTCACTTCATCTATACATACAACTTTTTCGTACGTCGTTCGTTTTCCTCCTAGTTGTTGTAACTAGATATTATTCATAAATATTGTATTTCACAATAGCTTTCATTGTTATGGTAAAAGTTATGTAAAACTTTACAAAAACTATTATAAAAAAATTCTACAAAACTTTTCCAAATTTGCAGAATATAAAAAAAAAACAAAAAAAAATTCAACAAAAAAGTATTTTAATTTAAAAGAAAATGGCTTTAACTTCTGCTATGTAGAGTCTTATTGCCACAACAATTAACTTCTCCAGTGCTATTTGGTCCAACTAATTGCCAACGTTGGTATAAAATTCAGTATACTTTTATCACTAACTCGCGCCGCTTCATGCAATTAATATCTTAAAGCCGCATGCCATGGTATTTAGCAAATGACTTGCATAAGCAGAAGGCCAAGAAGATTGCAAATAGATGTACAATACCAACGCCCAACAGGACGCCAATAATGATTTCGCGGTGGGAAATTATCCAGTCGATGAAAACTTCATAGCAACCCTGCAAAGAAAATATAGAAAAAAAATGTATTTAAAATTAAAAAAAGCGGAAATGCAATGAGTGCTGCATCAAATATTTATAGCGTGCGCAATTTTCTAACTTCCTCCATTCCAAACGCCTTGCACACTAAAACTAACCTTCTTGTAGAAGCTATTGCTTTCGCTGGGATTTGTAACACAATCATCATCGCGTGGCAGTAGTTGGTTCGTATCCTGCAATATGCAACAGGCTTCGGGTAGCGTGCGATTACCTTTGTTGCTTAGCCATGACAGGGAGGCGTCAAAATCGCGATAGTCATTTACGCCACAGCAGCTCATTTGGCTCATCAGCTGATTCCACATAAGTGTAACGGCATCCATATTCTCATTGGTGGAGTAGTAATCGGTGATTGTGGATTGCAGGAAAGTCTTTGTCTCAGCACGTGCCTTAAAGGAATTCAATTAATTTATTTTTGTTGGTTTTGAAAGCGAACACAATACAAACTAGGCAAATACGTACCTTCTCCTTGTAAAATGCACCTAGACTGCAGCCGACAATTTCAGCAATTAGCAGCAAAATCATAAAGACGCCATACTGTAAAGGGGAAACAAATAAAAAATAAAAGTAGAGTAACCATTACTGTAGTGTCTTGCTAACTTATTACGTATACGCCTTGTCGCGCTATGTGATACGGACTTGAGTTGTGGAATTTGTAAGCATTCTTTTACATTTCAATTAAGTACTCAGCAATGAGACTATTAATTTGGCAAATGCCACTTAAATAATAAAAAAGAAAGTAAAGAAAAAAAGGTTTTTTTGCACGCGCCTCTATTGAGTTTTGTTTGGGACCAATTAGGGCCAAAGCGGCTGGAAGTCGTCAAGCGAAGTGTTGCAAATTTAATAACTGCGTGAGTACGCCTCCTTTCTTTGCTTTGCCACCGCTGCCGCCGCCGCCGCCGCCGCCTATTTACAGAAAACGATTAGCCACAAAAGTTGCAACCAGTTAAACTAGCCTTAACCTCAAGGTTATTGTACGAAAATTGCTGGACGGCTTCGGCAAGCTATGCCCACTTGAATTTACAATTTGAAAACTGTATGCATGCGCTTGTTTCAATCTCTCCCTCGTTAGCGTTTCCTAATACTTTTAAAAGCTATCAGGTATACATAAATAAATATTTTTCAAGTGTAGCTGCGCATAGCCATAACTCTTTTTTTAAAGCTGGAAATCGCGTTTTATAATTAAAGTTTACTCGGCTCGTAAATTTGAGCAACATTTTTCAGAGTTAAGAAAATGTTAAATGTTTATAATTTATTGCATGCTCTTATATAAAATACTGAAATATTTAAGTTATTTTTTATATACACTTAAGGCCCACTTGCGAAAAAACAGGTTATCTATTTAATTCATAGTTTACCGGTTAAATTGAAAACAAATTTGCTTGCACAGCAGAATCTTAGGCATCAACTCAGATTTAAGCTTTGGTAAAGCGAATCGATCACTTCCACGAGATTAGAAATCAAGCATTTCGTTGTTATACTAGAAGCTCCAAAAATTATTTTGATTTTAAATGAAAAAATTCATCAAATTCAAAAAATAATGTAAAAAATGGAAAATGTGTGGATTATTTTATTAAATTGTTGCAAGACAATGTCTGGGTTACGAAATTAAAAATATAACTCTGAGTTACTTGTCTCTGTATTTATAAATTTAACTCTGGATTTTCCGCAAGTGGGCCTAAGTACCTTATGTGTCTGAATAACACATAAATATGTCGGTGGATTCGTACAATTTGTAATTATTGCTCTATCGGAAACTAATGCCTGTTTCGGCTCACATAAGCCGAGGTATTTGAATATGACATATGTATAGGTATGTATAAATTTAAAAATGCCCTTGTGCCTCTGAACTTATTGGCCTGCTACGCAGTGGTTCTTTTGATATGCTATGGGTGCCTCAGGGGTCACTATCGGTTAAGGAGTTTTAGGAAAAAGTATTTAAAAAAAATATAATCCAACGATATATGTTTATTTGAAATAGTTTACAAATAAGAACAAATAGTGGAAATATGATCAATTAAACTAGTTTTAAACTTGGTTCCCATTACAGCGTAAATTACTTGGTTTTGTAAAAATTACGTTATAAAAATCAAATGCGTTTGTACCTCTTATTCAAAATTTATATTGACAGTGTTCTTGTGTTTGATACCACATTGGTTTGTTTATAAATCGGACGTAATGTGAGGGATTATGGACACTTTTATTATATTTACGATTATGTTGTTATAATATTATAGATAATTAAGAAAAAAAAAGAAGAAATTAACTGAAAAAGTAACTTATTAAGTCATTCAAAAATCAATCGGATACAATGCCAATATTTAGCCACCCAAAACAGGTATTTGAATATATTGTAAAAGTGCCGTTATGCGCTTATAAATATAATAAAATTGCTAAGAGCCGAATACATCTTGTCATTGGCGATCAGTAAAGATCTTTTTCGGACCCACTTCGTCTATGAAAGTAAGTAGGTTTTTGCACCCACATATGCATAAAATTTTCATTAGAACAGAGACGATTCAAAACGATTTGGGAAGTGAATTGCCAAGTCATCGATGATGAGTGCTTTAAAAGTAATTTCAGAATGAAGCGTAGTTCATTTCTTGAGCTTTGTAAAATCTTACAAACATTTGCAGCTCCACCGCGACATTATTTCTGATATGGCCATTATTGCGAACCCCACGTAGCTCGTTCACTTTTCCACGCAAAACATCTATACGAAGTCTCTCACTACTGAGAGGAAATAAGTTTTCATCACTTCTTGCAGTTATTATGATATGATTCACATGAGATCAACGATATAGGATAAGAAGATGTACGATTGAAAATATCGATCACGACTAAATTTTGTTTGCTTTGTCAACCGTTTTTGTCTGATTTCTCAGAGTCACACAAATCAATTAGAACATACTTGCAATTGAAAAAAAAAACTATTACGAAGAAAAGTTACCTTTTTCTAAATTTGTGCCAAACATTTACCACAAATTTTACTTTCACTGAGAGTCAAGTTTTGAGATGCGGAAATTTTAATATGCACATCGCACACTTTCTAAAAAAAAAGGGTTTTAACTCAAAAATTGTTATTTTAAAGTTTATTTGCTGAAAATATTCACAGTTCTCCCAAATATCTTTCAGCAACAGCTGAATAAGTATTTTTGTGTTATTTGCTGTTAAAAAAAAGAACTAAGTCTGTTTACACAATATGATTTACCCAAGGATTAAAATTTGTTTTTGGTGCTTTCCCATGAATGTGACATTTTAACTTAAAACTCTTTTATAGATTGTAAGCGATGTATCAATATTAATTTATATTCTCATTTTTTTTTTAAATACATATAATTTAGAAGTAATACACAAATGCATTCTTTGCCTGTACACAACTTTTAAAACAGCGATTTCCCAGAAAATAATTATTTAAAAATTGCAGATTTTAAAACAAATAACTATACAGATGATATGAAATTTCGAATATCTGATTCCGTTCATCCATTTAATGAATTTACTTTTCATATATTTTTTTGAACGCTTTGTTGCTCATTTATAAATTTAACCAAATAAGCCAAAACAAATAGAGAATTTACTGTCATTTTGGTGTTGGATGGGACGCATTTCGATTATTATCTCATTTAGTTTTAATTAATTGCCAGTTTTACTACGCTAGAAGTAAACATGATTTGCTCATAAATTAAGAATAAGCTACAAATTAGGATAATGTGAACATGCTTTTAGACAGAAATATGGATAGATAACCCAGCAGCATGCTCCTAACCAATATTTCTCAGGATGACTTCAGCTGAATGATCGCTAGAAGATCCTTCGTAGGTGGATTCCATCACTTTGGGGATCGACCATGTACGAACTGAAATACCTCTTTCGCTGTATGATCAAGACTACCCTCAGTAGGCAGACCCAGTCGATGCATGTGCGGTTGTGAGCGGTTAGGTTGCTAGGAAAAAAATACTGATATCAGCTTTACCAAGCGTCGCGACGTCCCTTTAACCGACGGTATAGCCGAAAAGACCCAACAGAAAAATGGATAAGGTCTCATTAAGGCTGTTGCCGAACTCATTCTGGTCACCCCGTCGGCGATTTCGTTCAATTCGATCCCAGCTTGACCAGGTATCACAGCGTAACTGCATTTCTCGATGCCTGCAGTTGAATGAAGGGTGACATAACACTCCTTACCTTGTGTTCGGGTAACCATCCGCGGGAAAAGAGTTTTGAGGGCTGCTTGGCTGTCTGAAAAGATAGTAATGGATGCGCCTTTTATAACTTTTGTAACCGTTAGTATACCAAGCCATAGGAATCCATTTGACCAAAATGTCTCGGGCAGAAATTTTGACCTAAAATATCCTAGTATGGTGGTTTTTTGGAGTAATTTTTCCACCAGACGACGGAAGCGTAGTACAGTAGAGCCACGCTACAATTGACACATGTTTGATCAAAGAGTTTCTACAAGCCCACATAACTCGGGTGGCTTTACTAATAGTTTTGTTAAGATAGCTTTGCCAGATATTCAAGCCCTGTTTACCCAAGAACTTTAGTTCGATTGCCCAACCTTCTTCTAAATGGTACGAAGACGGCTTTCTACTTTTAATTGTTCTAATATTTTATCAGATAAATTGGACAAAGCTAAAAATTTTAATAATCCTGCTATTCACTAGTATTAAAACACTCGATTAATTTGCAAAAGTTAGCTCGAAGTTTTTTTGTTCTGGCCTGCGTTGTTTTGAAAAAAGGGGAAAATGTGCAATGTTTTTCATTAAAAGTTTTTCCATGAATCTTTTAGAAAAATTAAGTTCATTCTATCACGAAAAGCAGGTATGCAAATTTCAAAATTTTTTAAATTCAACACATTTTTAACCAATTTTCTGTAAATTTATATTAAATCCACATAATATATGGAGAAAAGTTTTTGTGACCACAATTAAAAAAAAATGTCAAAGACTTTTCAGACTGTCACTTTATTATCTTTAAATTTAGTAAGCTACAAAACTGCAAGCCCAAAAGTTTTCGTTGAGGAGAAAGTTTATAGCAAGCTGTATTCTGAAGGAGGTGGCCACCTAATTGGCAATTCGAATTTAATTCAATGATACACAAAAGAAGGTTG
Organism: Anomoia purmunda; assembly: GCA_951828415.1. NCBI lineage: Eukaryota > Metazoa > Arthropoda > Insecta > Diptera > Tephritidae > Anomoia > Anomoia purmunda. Next base: position 22,595,041 of record OX639996.1, on the reverse strand, counting down.
CCACCTGATTGAAAAGTCAAATTCAATTAAATTTTACACAAGCTATCTTTGACAGAAAGCGAAATTCATTTTCCGTTGACATATGAAATGAGCAATTAAACAATAAATCTAGACAGGACAATGTCTACCAGAGTTTTCTAGTATAAACAAAAATAAAAAACACTTAGTTTTCTTTCATGGCAATGATAACAGCTAAGTTAACACGAAATGTTAATTTTAATGAAAGAGAGCGCAAAGAAATATTGCACGAATCCAATTTTTGTTGGTATTTTCTTTAAAATTCTTAAATCATTATTTGCTGACTAGACTAGTGAATTACAAAATTATTATAAAACTATAAATGTCATTATCTTTTAAGACATCAGAGAATATTTGGAATAATACTTATTTTCGTGAAACCTTAATATTTTTACGATGGAAAAACATCAACTTTTTTCACAACCTAAGCAAATCAGTAATAAATTAATTTAAAAAAAATATTTTCAACAAGCCTAACACGCTCCTGAGCTCATATTCCAGGATTATCGAGCTTTCACTGTAATACAAATCTACATACCTACGTACGTATATACATACATAAAGGTATGCAACAAATTTCCGTTATCCCAGTATTTTTGGCTTATACGTTTTATGCACAGATGCAGTTTGACGTTTGTTTTTTCAGCTGCCTTTGATAAGCAAAAAAAAAAACAATATTGCCGCTTACAACTCATAAAATATATAATAAGTAATTATATATCTGTATGTACGTCCATGTAAATAAAAACATTGATAACAAAATTTTTGCCATTTTAATAAGATTTGATTTTCTGCTATGTCAGTTCTTTCAGAAGTGTCTTAAAAATCACACTTGAAATTTCTGATTCCTTCAGAGTTCAATTGCCTGAAGTGAAATCTACTCAATTTATTATATTTAGTTGTCTATATACCATAAGAGCGGAAAATGTTCGGTTTATGTAAAAAAACAGAAGGTGTTTTTAAACTCGAATATCGAAGGCAATTACTGGCATCAGTTTGTAGTAAGATATTTATTCAGCATATACAAAATAATAGAATTAATTTTTCACCCGTGAAATAATGGTGAACACCAAAATGTTGTAGTGAAATTTTATTTTGGTTTGATATATTTGAGTGCTGTTTTTTTCATTTGAACTCTGATAGTAAAAAAGCGATTGCCCCGAATAAAGAATCGAAAGGCTAAGAAATATTAGTTCTGATTTTCCTGAAACGCAGCATGTGTTGGGCAATACAAATTTTATAAAACATATCTACGTAAAATATTATTAAGAATGTAAAGTTATACGCACTTTATAATTTTCCCTTTTTTGTCACAAAATCGTGTCAATGGCCATAGCTCTGGTAGGACGAAACTAGGAATGAATTAGTGCGGTTTACGGTGAAAATACTTTAGCGGAATGTAACCAATGTCCAACTTTGGTTCGCTAGATTCTATTCTAAAAACTTCAATGTTAAAAATGCACCTCGCTCTGGCCGGAAAAACACACAAATTTTGCAACTCGTTTAGTCAGACAGGGAGCTTGAATTGTCAGGAGGTTGCGCTGACCCTGCGCTATAACTTCGGGATTATTTTGAAAGTACTAGCTACTGAAAGATGCTCGATGTTTGTGTGTCATGAATTATTGCAAAAAAAAATAATGAAAAAGGTTTTAAATAAGAGAATATTAATGGCAAAAAAAATTTGATTTATTTACAGTTTGGCCTGCTACCATCCAGCCTTTTTCCATTCTTTTTTTCATATCTATTCTAAGGTATTTGGGAGTTGATACTTTTTGGATGAAAAAATGGGAGAAGAAGGGTGGTGACAGGTCAAAGTGTAGATATGGAATACAAAGACCCATTGTGACTCCTTTAACCTTTAAGTGAAAATAAAATAATTCGACCATGCTTACTCTGTTGCAAAATTTTCGTCAAGCCGATGCTAAGAACTTTTGATGCTTCCACCGATGCAGGCCAGACCTTGTGTCGTCTAGCCAACATTTGCAAAATTCGCTTGATTCAAAGAGTCAAAGAAAATTACTTGCGACAGTTTTTCTTTGATGACATACAAAACTTACGTTCCTCAAAAGCAAAAAGCAATGTAGATTAAAAGTGATTTTCGGGTTGAAGTGATGCGAATTAAACTTCAAAAAAAAAAAAAAAATGGATTATATGAATTTCTGAATTTTTAAATTGCTGAAGGTTTCCTAAAAGTTTAAAAGAAACGAACCCACTATTCGAAATAAGGATTAGCTTGAATATATTATCCATATATTTGTAGTCAGATGTGAACGATCTCTTTCTTTTGTGGTGTGGTTTCGTATGTTCAAAAATAAATATAATAAGGACCATTTCTCAAGCGCTCGACAAAGTCCGTATGATGGAGTTGGCTTAACAAAAATGTTTTCAGCAAATTCATTCTTCCGGTATATTAAAAAATATATACAAAAAACACCGACACTGTGCGACAAAAGTGAATACACTCACGGTGTTTTTTACAATATTTTTCATTATAAATATTTTTTGTTCATTTTTTATATAAATATAGTTCAATATATAAAATAGTTTATGCACGTCAAACCTTGCACAGTTTTGTAGACAATTCCAATGCAATACATTAAAAATTACCGTTGATTTTTGTTCATGCATTATATGGAAGAAAATTATAAAAAATAACGGATATTTTTAGTGACTTGAAACTTGCACTTTATACTAAAATTTAATTAGTTACAAAATTGCATACCCTAAAAGTTTTCTTAAATTGTGATTAAAAAGCTTAAAAATTGGTTTTTTAAAATTTGCTAAATTTTCATGAATTTTGTATAGAGCAGAGACATAACTATTCTTAGAGAAATTAATAAAAGCCAATTAATGAATATTATAGCATGACAAAAAATTTTAAGTTACCAGTAATTATTATTTTGGGACTGAAATTAAAAAAAAAAAAATATTTTTAATTCTTTTATTCTTTCTAAATCATTGGTAATTATTATTTTGAGACTAATTTGTTAGTTTGGGATCACTGTGACACTTGTTCGGGATCATTTGCGAACCACTCCAGAAATGGTCCTGAACTAGTCCCGAAATAGTTCGGTATTACTTGACTTAAAAAATTATAGCTAACGAAGACTTAAAAATTTGTATCATATTTAAATCGAAAATAAAATACTTTTATAACTCCAAGGAAAATTTTGATGACTATTTTTAAAAAAGAGGAGGGCAGTTTTGGCTAAACTTGAAATTCATTGAGATAGATGAGTCCACAGCAAATGGTAACAACAGAAGGGTATTTGCTCGTGTCGGATATATAGCAGTTAAAACGGGGTAAATTCAGATTTTTTTTTAGAGTTCACATAGAATTTTAATAATATTTTCACTTTGTATTGAAATCTCAGTCATTGTATTTTATTTTATTTTCAGAATTAGGGTATAAATGAATGAAATGGAGCTATAAAATCAGTATCGCTTTAAGGGTAACCACAAGAAAAAGTAGGCCACACTATCCTTTTTTCGTCTTTCATTTGGCAAAAGCGATCTGCACACCAAACTGTGTAATGATAAGTTATTTGTTATAATTTTTGCTGGGGTTTGAATCATAGTGCAATCATATTTCATAGATTGAAATATTTTTGGAATGTTTTTTGGCTTGTTTATTCCGCTTCATATATTTTACAAAAATTTGCGAGCACTTTTATATAACTATTAGCGACGCGAATCTCGGATTTCCCTAGTGTGGTTCTATAATCAAGTTATTTGCTACAATTATAGTCATATTAAAAATAATATTATTTGCACTGTTTATACTCGCATCATTCATTGCCTTACTGAATTTCACCAAAATGTGGATTTTCCCCTCATATACATTGTAGATTTGTATTCACATAATTATCTAAGGTGCATATAGTTTATTTGCAAAATAAATGTTTACTTTTCAACGTTGTAGACGACGCTTTAATATCCGGATTACAACAATTATGCATACTCTCAAATAAGCGACTTATCTGCCCCGATATTTATAAGACATATTAAATGTTACATTTACAACTTATATTTACCTAAATATCATTACTTGCTTATCTATTTAAATTTCTAATATGAATTTAACGCTAGCCACACTGTAATTACGAATATAAATTCACATTTGTATATATGTAAATATTTTATCGCTTGCAGTTACCATAATCACATTTTGTCATGGCTTTGGCTTGGGTTGGTTTTCTGTCATATTGGCTAAGTTACAATCACCCACGGAAACTGAGCTGGATTTTATTATCACAGTGAATGAAGGATCTTGGATTGGTGGGCTAAGTTCGCTTGGTGGGGCGACTGGTAATATCGTCTATGGTATCTTAGCAGATCTCATTGGGCGAAAAGGTAGCATTTATGTGTTAGCCTTACCATATATTGTGAGTAAATGCGATTATGAGAATTTTTTAAGCTGAATTCATATAAATGTTTGAATAATTTCTTTTAAAAAGGTCTCTTGGTTGCTTGTCTATTTTGCGAAATCCATAGAATATTTATATGTTAGCCGTTTCCTTGCTGGTGTCACAGGTGGTGGGACATATGTCCTTATACCAATATTCATTGGCGAAATAGCCGAACCCAAGTATGTATACGTCTTGCAATCAATATCATATATAATATTTATAATATATTTTTTCCGAATTTGCAAAATGTAGTTTTGTTTAATAAATTAGGTATACTTGTCTAATTCTGTGCGAGGCAGACATAATTTACAAAGGTAAAGCAAAAATGAAAGATAACACCTAAATTAATTAATATTTATCTATGCCCAGCTGGAGGATCAATATACTTGAATTTGAAGATATACATCAGGCAACTTGGAAAACGTTATAGCTATGGGTGGGGATATTAACCCCACATTAAAAGCTAGAAAACAGTTTAAGAAACCAAATATCTAGAATTTTAGAAAACTTATTTATCGCCTCATTATTTCTTTCAAATGGCCACGTGCTTACGAATCTCTGGATGTTGGTCATAAGATTTCGTTTTAACGTAGAGGTTTTAGTTAATATCGGAAAAATAATAAAAAAAAAATCAGTTAATAGCACCTGCGAAATTTAAATTTGCTTTCCCTTTCAATAATTACATTTTTTTTTTTGAATATCTAGGTGTGCCTAATTAAAATGCAGCTTTCTAGCAAGACGAAATTTATTTTCGAAACACCTAAATCAATTAAAATTTAACTGTGCTCAGCTGGTGGATAAAAAGAAGAAATAATATTAAGAAAATATCATAACAAAAACAAAATTCACATTTTAATCTACAAAAGTTTTTAAATAATATCGAAAAGTGTATGAAAATAAATAAAAATATTCTAACATCATATCAGAAAGATAACGAAAATAAAAATATTCTCATAGCACCAGCACCAGCGAAATTTAAATCAGGGTTCCAATAATTACATTATTTTGTTAAATATCTATGTACGCTCGAGTAAAATGTAGCTTTATTTCTTTTAGCTAGACGAGATTTACTTTTACGAAATTCATATTTTAATAATCTAAAATAAAAGACAAATTAGGAAATAATTAAGAAACATATACGAAAAAATATAATCAGAAATAAGCAATAATTAGAAAAAATGAAAAAAATTTAGGTAGTAAGCTGAAATTAAAAATGGTTAAGAAAATATGATAAAAATGACAATACATATCGGTTCCGTGAATTAAAGCCACGTGAATTAAGACCGCATGGCATTTTGTTCGTCAGCCTGAATTCATTCTGCAAAATGAAATTAGCCCACAGTCTCCGAAGGAAATTAAATTTTTTGATTGCGATCTTATTTCACGCGGCTTTATTTTCATCCCCCACTCGGGCTCCGTGAATTAATGAAGAACTCCTTTGGCTTCGTTAAGAAAAAATAACCATATTCTGTCCAACTACGCCATTCAGACTATTTTTGCGCATTTCCATTTTCAAAAATGAATTTAGAGCGCGTGTTCTTATTTAATCTTTTGATTGCGGAGTTATTTCACGTCGTCTTATATCCGTTACCCACAATAATTAAAAAGAAAATCAATTATAATAAGGTTATAAAAAATCACCGAGAAAAAAACCCGATAGTAATAAAATAATACAAAAATAATAATAAGTTTATAAAAATTAAGAAGCGGAAACAGTTAAGTCTAAATGAAAAATTAAAAATATGTGAAGTATTAACAAATAATCAAAAAGATGAAAATTAATTCAATGATCAAAAAACGCGAAAGAATTGTAGAACAAAAAATAGTGTGAAAAAATAAGAAACATCAGAAATAATCACGTAATTAAAATTTAATGGAAAAAGTATTCCTCAAGAATTAAAAAAGTAAAAAAATATTAATGAGGAAATATTTATTAAAATCATTATTATTAAAAATCATAATTTTGGACTTTCATAATATGGCTAAATATTTGGCCGAAATTCTCTTGCAATTTGTGGTGTGCGTCTTGATGTTATATCGCAAATTGAGAGAACTACAGTTTTTCGGCGACCAAGAATCGAATTCGGGATTGTATGAAGTACACAGACGCTACACACTCGGCTACGGTGGTCGCCTCATAACACCATTTAAGTAACTAACAAATATTAAATAATTAAAAAGATTCCATAAAAATTAACCGTTCGCTGACCTTTTGGTAAAATTCTACTCGAAACTTAGCATTTAACAAAAAAATCTACCCAAAAACAAAAAGTTTGAATCGAGCAGAAACCCAATGACTTTGTGGCGAAAGTGTTTTTGAACAAAATCGATTACCTTTGAGTGCTATGTAAAAACCACGAAGAAGAATTATGTGTTTCCCATATCATGGGTAGAATTCAACCAAATCCAAAGTCATCTCCGTTTTCCGCAGTAATTTTAAAACTAATCGACAAATATCTTTCTCCGGTTGATCCACAACCAAACGATTCACTGGTTTTATGAATTCTCAATATGGATAGAAATCTGCTGACATGGTCTGAAAACACATATCGCTTTTAAGGTCAACGAACAGTTCAATATAATCCATATTCAATAATCAGTTATGCTTTTATTTGTTATTTTATTTTACGTAGAATCTGGCATTAATCACACACAGATTTTGTCTGAGAAACCCTAGTGGAATTTCCCGGTAAATAAATCATTTTGACGCTCTAGCGTCTTTCCAAATTTTTTTTAGGAGCCTCTTGAAGTATCTGCTAAGGCCACCTAAGTGTGACAGTTAATGGATTATAATGCTCTGCAAAAATATTTCCCGTGAAATTTTACTTTGTATGTTTTGATATTTCATTTCGCCCAGACATGTGACATATATATATTTAAAATCTGTTTCCACTTTTTGGAAAACAACTTAGGGCAGGACATGAAAACTTTAGAAGGTCACAACAAGATATTAGATCTAACTCAATAGCTAACTTTTGTAAATCCATCGAGCGTTTTATTACTGAATGGGTCTAGGCTGGATTCAATTGTTGCACAGTGTAATCAATACTACTTTTTGGTTAATTCTAATTACATTCAAGTTGAATAAATTGAAACACTATGCGTAATCAATTAGCTGATCAGTTTCATAACTAAATCTAACCCTTCTAATTTGAATGCTTTCTTTGAATTTTTCCAGAATACGCGGACGCTTAACCTCGCTCTTCTCGCTCACTCTGAATAGTGGCATATTTCTTGGCTACATAATAACAGCTCAAGTACCCTACCACTATATACCCATATTGGGAGTAGCTGTGCCCATAATTTATATGGTGTCTCAAATATTTTTCCCGGAAACCCCAATGTTTCTGCTACAACGCGGTTTGGATATGCGCGCTCGAGATTCCCTGAAATTCTATCGCAACGTCCAACAATCGACTACAAAGGAGAGCTCCCAACAATTCGAAACAGCTTTCGAGAATTTGAAAACTGGTGTGTCGAGTAACTTGAATAACATGAAAACTGTAACCTGGCGTGATTTTTGTAAGCTGAAAAATTTTCTGCAAGCATCGAAAAATTTCGAAGTTTACACTTTTGCTACCCCGTAGGTAACAAGGATGCTATAACTGCTTTTGGCAATGGTTTCGTTCTGATGCTGCTCAACGTTTTTTGCGGCGCCTATGCGATACTCTACTACACGTCCAGCATTTTTGTACAAACTCGCACCGATTTGGATCCAGATACAAATACCATCATTGTGGGTTTGGTGCAAGTTACCGGCGTTTATGCGGCAACAATTTTGGTTGATAGATTTGGTCGCAAGCCACTAATGATTTTCTCATGCGCTGCTACCAGTATTGGCATGGGTATATTCGGTTTGTACGGTTATCTGCTGCAAAATACATCCACCGACTTATCGGCTGTCAAATCGTGGTTGCCGCTCGTAAATGTCTGTCTCATTATGTTTGTGGCCAATTCGGGGCTTATACCAATACCATTTGTGCTATTGGTTGAGTTAATGCCGGCAAAGGTATGTAAAAATATTTTGCAACTGTTAAATTTCATTTGTATTAATATTAAATAATTTTATACTTTTCATTTACACAGATACGAGCCAAAGCTGCAGCCATTTGCTTGGTAATATTTAACATAATAGGATTTACTTTGATGAAAATGTTTCCGATTTTCTTGGCTGAATTCGGCTTGTCTGCACCAATGTGGCTTTTTGCCGTTATTTGTTTGTTAGGCTTAATATACATTGCATTATTTATTAAAGAGACGAAAGGAATGTCTCTTAATACGAGTAAAGTGGAATCTGAAACATAAATTTAATTCGATACAAAGTACAAAGAGGACATAATCATTTCCAGTTAGGATCATCATTTAATAAGCTAACGAGTCACAACACATAGTAATAAAATATAGCAAATTTAATATTGAACTAAAATGCCCATAGAAAACGATTAAACTAATTATTATCACATTTTTAACAACTCTCCTTTTTTCTGTCCGGTATACATTTTTTTAATCGATTTTTAACCTACGTACTTGACAATACAATATTCAAAAATGTGATTGAAATGCCATCGAATGTTATAAAAGGCTGAGGAATTTCATCTCAATGGTTAAAAATGTCAAATGATGTACATATATTTCGTTGTTTGCGTTTATGGCCTCACATTAGTCCGACAGGTATCACTAAAATAAATAAATAAATATGAGCACATAAACATAAACATAATGAGATCGAAATGAGACACTAAAGGTGACACAACGCCGAAAGCGGTTTGCCTCTAAACCAAATTTGACAAGCGATGGTGGAAAATCATTCCCACACGGGAGGGATGAAAGGGCATAAGGAATAGGGAAAAGGATAAGGACAAGGAAAAACGTGGAAATCGTACTTCATTTATCTTCAAAAAATCTTTCAGACTCTTTTATGAATCTGAGGAGCTTGTCGAGGGACAGAGAATGTATGGTTTCCATTCTCAATATATTTGACCCAAGTATATTCCATCTCAACCTAGCAAAATAGATACGGAGGAAATGCTCTGTGGTATCTTAATTCTCCAGGCAAGATTTCCACATCGGATCGTCGATAATGCCTGTGGTGACCATGTGTTGTCCCCATGGATTGTATCCTGTAATCAACCCAACCAGGGCTCGCAACTCTTTCCTTCTCTGTGTAAGAAGAAATTTCGCCACCACTTTATCCGGTATTAACGGTTCTCATGCGTCTAACGCATGACATCCCTGTTAAACCTAATCGTTCTTGCTATGCTTGTAATTGGCTACGATTTAATGGGATATACCAATGACCCGCAATTATCGAATTCGTCAGCCAGACTCCAAGGCCTTCAGTGCAGCTTGGCTGTCACTGCAGACTCTGATTCAGTACACACGTCACCTTTCGCCAATTATCCAGTCCGCTACCTTAAGTATAGCAAATATCTCCGATTGGTAAACTGTTGTCATGATGCGGAAAAGCTTCTGAAATCGCCGTCCAGATACCCACCGTTTTCTATTTTGGACCGTCAGTGTAAAAAGTTTTCACCGAACCTCCCAACGCAATACCTGCATCTCTCCATTGTTGTCTTGTAGGAAGGCCTACGGTATACTTTCTACCAAAAGAAACTCTCGGTATCAGTTTGTCATTTGGGGCCAAAAATTAAGGGTATTGCTCTGATAACCTTTCAAACAACTTTCTGTGTCCGGAATTCGCATTGTCGTGCCACAATCCAAGGATGTAGTCAATATATAGTTTTCATTGCTTCCTTTTGGATCGTTAAGTTCAAGGGTAGCAAGTCCAACAAGGCGAGCAAGGAGAACCACTACAGATGTCGGGCCCATGGCTACCGTGATTCCTATACATGCGCACCTCTACAGCCTGTTTTACGTAGAAACCGTGGATTTAACCATCGTTACAGGTCACCAAACTACAGCAGAATACGTGATAATTGGTCTGATTAGGGTCCTGTATACCCAAAGTACAATAGCTGGTCTCAGACCCCAAGTCATACTTAAGGTTCTCCGACTCTGTCCAAAAACTCTCAATGCTCTATTTACATAATTAAATCATAATCACAATCTTTCAATTTGTAGGGTATAGCAAAGCAACCTAAATCAATTTTTTGGTTTTTTTTTATTATTGTGATCGCCGACCAATTTTTTGCGTTTATTAGTCTAAGAATAACGATTATTTTTGATAGAAAAAATTGCAAAATATCAATAAAACTTGATCGTACAAAGTTTTAAATCCAAGAACGACGATAATTTCTGATCGAAAGAATAAAAATCAGAAAATATCGACTAAATGTCATCGCAAAATATAAGTATGACAAAGTAACGATTTAATCCTTTTTTTCACAAAAAGTGTTACCGTAAGTTTGATATTTCGAAACAAGCATGCGTAAACTTTTGTTTTTGATTTTTGGCCGCAATTGTGTGGCGTTGCATTTGCTTTCAGCGTAAATACAATATACCTAATATTAAATATTCACTTCGAATGCGAGCTTTAGTTTGTTATTCTGTTTGAAAACTTCTCTTAAATGAATTGCATGAAACTTACGCACACACTTACACCCGCTATACACTTTTCATAACCCAAAAACCCAAATAAATCATTTGTAAACTAAAAACGTTCTATGTCTCTCCTTTCGCCCCCATAGCTAGCTTTCTCTTCACTTTCCATTAGTATTCGAATGCATACACTTACGCTCTTCACTTTTGCTTCGAGCGTCGAACAAGTCTTATTCTTACACAATACTGAATACTTTTGTTTTATATAATTTTGACCTCAATTTCATACCAAGCATTCGATCAAATTTATGATAACCCTGAGCTAAATGAAATGTTGTTGGTCGTGTTGGCGGCATATTGTATAGCATATTTTAATTTAGCTTATGTTAATGTATTTGCTGCAACAGTGAATTTAAATTTCGCTTGAATACAATCGCAGTATCTATCAGTAGGTAAACTTGAAAATTAAAAATCAAACCACTCAGCTAAATGAAATATTTACGAGACGTTGAAGATGGCACATACCTTTACTTATGTATGTCAGTAGTATGGTCAGTATGAATGTGTAAATGTATAAAATTGCTGAGGTCTTGTAATGTGCATAGTTGGAAACACAATATATTAAACGGTTATTATGTACTGAGTAAGCCAAACTTGTTTCTTAACGACATTCTTTCAAACCTAAATCGTCTTCTACACCGATAAAGCTAGCTATTAATAAACCGCTATGAAAATCGGCAGATTTTGTGATTATTAACTTTGTTACGAAATTAGTATAAAATATCAAAGATGATGCGCGTGTCGACTTTGTTTAGCAGTGAGTTCTGAATATGGATGAAATGATACTAGCACGGATTCGATGCTTCGATAACAAGTAACTTTGTTATCGATATTTTCGAACCCCGCACTGACTACACCTCTTCTGAGATGTTTGGTAGAGAGCGGAAATGCAATACTTCGTTCACATCCAAGCTTACACGGGCTATGTTTGTGCTTTGGCGATAGGAAAATATCTCGGTGAGACCTGTGAAAAGACACAGCGAATCCTTGGTGAGATTGAAGCAAGGTCCTACTGTGAGCCCCGGAAAAATAACCTTTGTATAGTTTACGAGGAAGATAAAATTGTATGGTTTTAACCATCCGATGCTTACAGGCTTAAACTTATGGTTTTATGACAAAGTGATATATCTAGGTGTAGGTAAATCGAGCATTGAAAATGTTGGGACATTATTGGAAAACCATTAATAAGACTTGGGGTTTGCACCGATTGTGATACGAGGGTTGCCTTTTTATATTTTGCGCCTTCGCAACACTACATGTGATTAGCGGTAAATAGATATTTTTATCGTAAAGTTTGGTATTTTTTGGCATAAACTTGCATATAACGTTTTTACTTACGAGTTTTATTTGTGTTTATTTGTAGTGAGTTTAAAAATTCATATTGCCTAAAAATGGAATTAACCCGTGTACATTTCGTGCGATGATTTACTACGATTTTCGACGTGGATTATCGAGACAGGAGTGCATCAATTAACTTACTTCTACTTTTGGCGTAGAATCACCACACTTAGCCACTGTGAAACGACGCTGTGCGTCAATTGATAATACAAGATCGTCATGTGACATATCGCGAGATAGAGGCATCCTTGGCCATACATTCAATATTGGATGAACATTTGGTCGTAAAGAAGATTTGTTCTCATTGGATACCGAATAATTTGCCAATTGCCCAAAAAATGACTCGCGTCGATTGGTGTAAAGAAATGTTGAAGAAATTTATCCGCGGTGGATCCAAACACGTCTATGACATCGTAACAGGTGACGAATCTTGGATCTATGTATATGAGCCGGAAACAAAGCAGCAATCGACTGTATGGGTGTTCCAAGACGAGCCTAATCCAACAAAAGTTGTTCGCGCATGAAGCACCTCAAAGCAAATGGTCGCCTGTTTTTTCGGAAAATCTGGTCATGTCGCAACTGTTCCACTAGATAAACTAAAAACGGTCAATTCAGAGTGGTATACAACCATTTGTTTGCCAAAAGTTTTTGGAGAATTAAGCAAAACCAACCGCCGAAGACAAATCATTCTTCACCAAGACAATGCGAGCTCTCACATTGAATTGATGGGTCATCCACCTTACAGCCCTGATTTGGCACCTAATGATTTCTTTATTTATTCCCGAACATCAAAAAAAAAAATGCGAGGTCAACGTTTTTCAACGCCTGAAGGAGCTGTAGAAGCCTTCAAACAGCTCGTTTCAGAGGTATCCTCTTGTGAGTGGCAAAAGTGCTTTGAAAATTGGTTCAAGCGAATGCAGAAGTGTATTGACTTGGATGGAGAATATTTTGCAAAACAATAAAACTATCTTCCTTAATATTTGACTGTGTTTTCATTATTAGGCGCAAAATTTACTTGAGACTTGCTACCTTGGATTTACCGATTCAAGAGAAAGCAATGAAAACGATGTGTCGACTCATATCAAGAATGATAGAACAAGATTGCGTCTTTCGCACTGAGAGCAACTGATAGTGACGTAATAATAGCTAAAGAAAGAGATAGCAAAGAACAAAATCCAAAAAAATAGAGTAAAAGCGGCTAAATGACAGAGGATTCGAAAGTTTTGTTAGCATTGTTTGTGTAAAATGAAGCAAGTTAGTTGTTTTTATTTCGTTAGCGAATTGGTGGATGTTATCAAATTGATAAAGAGAGGATTGGCGATTCGCGGAAGGCGCAATCTTCTATTCTATCCTTCTTAGTGTCGACCATATATTATTTGATTTTGGCACGACGATCAATACCCTTCGTTTTTGGTTTCAAATGATAAACTGATATCATCGTCTCTTTTGATAGAAACTGCACGCGCTTGTGAGATAATGAAACTGCAGCTGGTTGGTACCTGGATGGCGATTTTAGATGATCTTTTCCCTTAGATACAATAACAGTCGGTCTTCCAATCGGAGTTGAAGTAGCGGACTCAATAAATTGCAAACGGTGGGGTGGATATCAATAAGAGTGGGCAGTAGCTGTCAATCTGTACTAAGGGCTTTGAAAACAGCTGAATCTTTTCGAAATTGCAGAAGAAACTAAGTTGTGGTTAAACTCTGTTGCAAAATGGAATAAGTTTTAACGACGGAAACGAGCTGGCTGAATTGGCTAACTGCGGTTTTTTGGAATATACAATCGGACCGTTGAGGCGCATCACGAAGATCATGAAAAAAGCGCATGATAACCGTTGGTGCGCTACCGACACCTGCAAAACCACGAAGTGCTTCCTGTAGAGTATTATTTTTTTGTGATCAATCTCTATTTTATTCTTGTATTTGGATCAAACGCGTTTCGTTTCCGGTGGCAAGAACTTTCGTCCAATTCACCACACGCAGAAACCAATTGGTGCAAATGAGATTTTAATATCAATCAGCAAAAGTCAAATTAGGGGTGGTATGGTGAATTGGACGAGATTTTCGGTTAGAGAAAGGGTGGGATGGGATGCAAATTCTCGACGTAATTTATTTAGAGCACCCAATTAACGAATGCGAATCTCAATCGGTTTCTGGCAATCACTCAGTGTTATAACTTATGATCAGGACCACGTGCAAATTCGATTTAGCCATGCCCGTCTATATCTTTGAACCGAACTTTAATCTATTAATAATTTGTTGGAATCGACCAGATCTGAAATTATACAATATATCGCAACACTACAACTGATTGTTCATCTATGAGGTTTTCATTATATCCCCTACACCAATAAAGCAGAACATGCAATTTTTCACTCCTGTCACTTATTATGCACGGAAACGGAAAGTGTTCAATAATTATTATCAGGATGGGGCCATTAAAACTTGTAGCTGATTGTTCAGATATGAGATTTAACATTAAAACTGCTCTATTTAGACAGCGAAAAATGTGAAATCGTGTGAACTATTTACTTATAAATCCTACAAGGTCTGCTGAGGAAATCAAGAACCTTCTTCTTCTTCGAATGCAATAAAGAAATTGTGTTTGATTAGTACGAGACATAGATTGCAGACATTACAAAGGCGATAACGTTAGAATTCTCCTAAAATGACAATAGCGGTAAAGTTTTTTTAGTTCGATCGCTATATATCAGTTTTCTATAAAAATAAAATATATTTTATCACACTTTACTTCATTTTATTATATTTTATTTTATGTTAGAAGAGTTAATATCCGATTATTTGATTATTTCATTAGTCGAGTAATCGAATACCAACCAGAGTTCCAGCTTTTATCAAACTGGAAAATTACCCTCATTCGCTGTATTGTACAATAAGTACAACTGACATTAGTGATGGCCTTTGGAATTTTGGCTAATATCCAATGCTTTCACAGTCTATCTAATTCATTGCTTTACATAATAAAAATGCGAAATAAATTTTCGTCGACGTTGACAAGTGATCATTAAATATTCACACTGACTTGTTTCTTTTGATCACAGCCAACGAACTCTTAACATAGGTAATATCATCCATAGCTTTAACCATCACTTCATCATTGCCTTGATGGCTGGCTTGTCGTCTTGTGCTGCAACTTTTTACTTGAATTAGCCACTTAGCCATTGTATGTTCATGCTTGGCTGCGCATGCGCGCGGTCATTGTACACCAGCAGCAGCAGCAGTAGTAACAGGAGTAACAAAAACAAACAACAATACTCGTAGCAGTATCAGCTACTCTTACAAATATTATTAACCACATTTTATGTACATATGTATATGCATAGTAGTGGGAAGTAGGCAAGACAATGTTGTAAGAAAAAGTTTACGACAGATAACTGAATTTGCGCCAATGAAAAATGTAAGCCTCAACAAAAACCATGGTAACAATTTCATATAAATACGTGGCAAGAGAAGCAAACATTATGAAAATTATATTTATTTGTATGGCTTAACCCCACTCAGCTCAACACTACACTCGACTGCATTTATTACGACACGGTAATGGAACAACAATAACAAAGCAATGTGCAATAAATGCACAAACGCTACCACAAAATATGAATGCGAATATCTTCACGCCAACCAGCCGCCCATTGCTTTTATTGTATTTTCATTTAGTTATTTATTTCCTTTTTTTGTTGTAAGAAAGATAACTAAATTTATACGAGTACAGTTATGAGACACCTTGATTTCTGGCATGCACTGATTTACGAGAGCACGTGACTTGGCGCTAAATTCAATGTCGCTTGAGTGATATCGGTAAACGCTTTATTTTTGACTGCAGCGAAGTAGGAAATGAAAATATGACTGCTCGTAGGAGATAAAAAGTAAATGCATACTTTGCCATTTTAAAATAATTGTTTGACATATTTATATTCGATTAGCTACGTTTAATAACAGGGGTATAATAGGTATATTGAAAAGTGGCAGAATAAACTATTTGATTTTTGATTCTCTCGATTTCTTTAGCGGTATGGGGGAGATTTTCAACGTTTCGTCACAAAGTCGCGTCAAGAAGTCGTGACACAGCGATTTTGTGAGATAAAACAAACAACCTTACATTGAGCAAACAGTGAAGTCCGTTTATAACGACTACGCGTGTAGCAAAGGACCGCTTTTGACGACTTAATTTATAAACAAATTATTCGGTTAGAACGACGAAAGTTTTAAAAATTCACTGAAAATTGTAAGTTTCGTCAACATATTGTCTTATATACATGTTATATGCATGCTAAACAGTGACCGGACTTCGAAGGCGCATATGACGCCTGGTCCACAGAGACGTTTGGGGTTTCCATGTGAGGTTTTTTTTTTTTTGCAAATTCGGCAGGTGTGTGTACATATCGGGATTTTTTACTAGAAAATTGTCATAATCCAAAAAAAAAAACAAAAAACGACTTTGAAGTAAAAAATCATGCATATCGCATGATGAACTAGTAATATTCGGTAAAGGTATGAAATTTTTACACATCATAGAAGAAGAGATAACTGCCATTTCTGCATATTCAACACGATTTCTTTTTTTTAATTATGATTATGATTTTAATTTATAAGTTTATTATTTGCATCTTTAAATATTTATTTTTTTAAGCTTTCCTTTAGCAAGTTTAAAAAAATATATATATTGAATTGAGCAATTCTTTTTATGCGATAGCCAGTTAGTACGGCGTGTTTACATCGGCTCCTTGGAAGATGTCATAAACGGATTCCGCTGTATATACAATATGTACATCCACCCACCCATATATTAAAGATGGGACCTGCGGGACGAATTTCAAAATGGCCAGGATGGGCATGTTCGGAAAGGTCTTCAAAAACTTGCGGGCGTTGCGAGACAAAAAATCCCTTTCGGATACTTTCGATAAAAGCGCCAACTTCCAAGAATTCAGAAAATTGTCTTTAACAATTTTGTATAAAATAATCACAAAACTGTATTTCGAAACGATAATACGGCCGCTTTAAAAGTGACAATTTAGCTTCGAAGTTTCTTGAGCAGGAAATTTGTTTATATCAGAGAACGTAACGGTTATAAGTTTTATATAAAAATCATGATTTAATCGATATTTTGTGAATTTTATTTTTTCGATGATGTTATATATGTATCTTATGACAGGAAAAAATAATACATTTTACGATAGAAGAAAATATTATATTTTATTATAGAAAAAAATACCATCAAATTTGATCAAAAATAAAAATCCCAGAAAAACGATTATTTTTTTTTTATCGAAAAATTAAATATCACAACATAACAGTCAAACTTGATCAAAAAAATAAAAATTATAAATGAACGATCAAACATGATCGGAAAAATAAATTCAAAGAATAACGATTATTTTTCATTGAAAAAATAAAAATCACAAAATATGGATTGTGTAGTGATTTAAAACAAAAAATCTTCGAAATAAAAATAAGGTTAGATTTGTATAGCATATGGACATAAAGACTACAACGATATACTCGAGTTTTGTTCTGAATGAATCAGAAAAATCAAAGTAGCGGTTATTTTTGGTCCCTAATTTATAATATAATATAATATAACTGACAAATCTAGAAAAATTTTACCAATCGCCAAATTTTCAGCATGGCGAATTTAAGAATAATAAAGTGGGACACAAACTAAAAAGGGGTATTACGCAGAGTTATGTTCAAAACGAATGTAATAGAGAAATAGAACTCAATCTGTACGTTCTAATCAATTGCTTCATACCACTTTTCCAAATATTTGCCAGAATCTGAGCGGAAGTTTTTCATATATGCAGCTCGTCTTTGGAAAACTTTGCCTCTGCAGATCAGGGGCATTACATTTCAGAAGGGAATTAATAATAGAGCCCTTAAAAAGATCGAAATTGATACCCGGATGTAAATATCGAGAATCGATATTGGTACTTGAAAGTAAATGTAGAATTCGATATATATATCTATTTGTTTTATTGCTGTTTCCTACTGTATCAGTTTTGTGAGACAAACAGTCGGTCGTTTAAAAACAGCCGGCAATCATATTAAAAAATATTTTTGAATTTCACTTTTCCCGAATTTCATTTATTTAACTTGTAAGTTAATTATTAAAAAAAAAGGAAACTCTCGTCAAAATACTTTTGATATGAAGCTTTCTTGAACTTCTTTAATTTGATGATTAAAATTAATTGAAGCTTTTAAGGTGGTGGCAACTCTCTTACAATTTTTTACCGTTATGCAACTTTTTAAACTTTCTTCGTCTGACACCCATATTGAGATATTTTATTGGATTTACAATTTTAAGTAGATGACAACTTTCGCGGTAGTTTAATTTTTTTACAATATCGTGAATGGATTAATGTTGCAGTTTCGGTATAATCCTATTTGTACTGATTGACGTTTATTTATTGTTCCATAGGAAACGAGATTAAAAGCAGTTTTACCAATCTGTTATAGTGCTCATTTTTAAGATATATACATATAATGTCATCAAACTTGTATTACGAAAAATTAAATAAGAACCACAAAAATTGCTAATTTTTGCAGATCTTACAGAGGTTATATTGTTTACTGGGTTGCAGCTAAGCTAGACAAAATATTGTTGAGAGACAGAAAATAATAAATTTGCACTTAGTATTTTGCCGGCATTGCATATTAAAGTGGTATTTATAAAAAAATTGTCAGCCTAGAAAGCTAGGCGATAGAAGTGAAACTTCATGGATCTCGATGGGCTCTTGAAATGAAAATACTCACCCTAGCCGCCAAGTTTTATGAGATAGAAATATTTCCGCGATAACAGAAGCCACTATTCATTATTCTGGAATTTTTAAGGGTGTTAGGTTAATGAAAAAAGATAGTTGATGTTTTCGCCTCCATTTATAAAAAAATCTATTCATTCACTTCCATACTTTCATGTTCAAGAAAAGATACAATTGGTTTGTGCTATAAAAAATATGAAATGAAAACTCGTGATTGTAAATTATTTAAATATCTTGAGAAAATTGCATCTATTGTCGTGCCTGATCTGGTTGTTGAGTCTTTGGGATTATTTTTCATTTTTAAATTAAATTTACTTTTTAAAAATTGTACAAGTGGTTGAGCTTATTCCAAGGCAAAATTCACATTATAATCACCGCTTCAAATCATTGTCATAGTGTGCAAATCTTCTCCTAATTCTGCTGCACTAGAGGGAGTATATGCCAATAATGCTCTATGTATGAATTTTATTATACTCGTATCGTTAATGCTCTGGTTCGGAGTGAAGTAGAGAACAATCATTGCCACACTCTGCCCGCCCCTCCACGCATGCTACCCCTCCCTCGTTTTTTCCTACTCCGAATCTGTCGCGTTTTCGTTTCTCTCCCATCTCTCCTTCCGTCCGACTGCCCCATCATAAAATGGGATGCATTTCTCTCACATACCTTTGCAGTTTTTTCTTTTCGAAAAAGAATATGGAAGCTTAATATGCTCATTTTTGGATCGCTGTGAGGAAGGCCACTGAATTCCCGGTATAAAAGGAAAGTCAGCTGCGCCAAAAAACCATTGCCGTTTCTATCAAAACATTCAACATCAGCTCTTTATCTAAGAACTGAGATTTCATTAGATTTTTTTGTAAAACCGATGATAAAATTATGTCCAAAACCTCTCAGAATTGTCAAAAAACTCTGAATTGTCTATACCAGGTAGTCGCAAAATATTTTGCAGATTTAGATTTGTTTTCATTACAGCCTTAGATAATTGATCACGTATTTGCTGCCAGCGTTTACCGACTTAGCAATAAAAGGGAAATGCTTTTCGAATGCATCAACGACAATAAAAAGTGTAAGCAATAAAAATTGACACGTTTCACCACAAATATCAACATGTACGAGCAATTCAAATCAGCTCGCTAAAAACTACAGCTTTCTCTAAACTCATGACGACGAAAAGGTAAAATATACAAGGAAATAAAAGAAAGTATTAGACGTGCCATTATGGGTAAAGCTAGCAGTTCGACCTAGGGCTGCGCCTAAAATCTAAAGCCATAAAATGGAAAAAGCAAAATGCTAACAAACAAAAAATTTAACATAAGACTCATCTTATCGGTTCAATGATTTTACTAATTCACTTGACTTGCATTTCTGCGAATCGTGATGTTAAAAATCCGCTTCACGATTTATATACAAACAAACAAACATTTATGTTGTTTTTATGTACAATATTTGTTGTAAAAGTATATATGTACTTTTATTTCATAGTTGTTATTGAAAGTGAATTTTCCAAGGTGCGGCCTGGTCAACGTTCGCTGCTTTTATCCGTTTAACATTGTTGAGCAAATATGTTGATATAAAACAACCGCGCACAGTTGCATATTCGTCGTACGTATGTACATACATTGCGCATGCGCCACTGATCACCTGTAAAACAATAGACAATTGCATACAAATTTGTGTTTCATGTTTCATGATTTCTTCATTTGGAAGTTTTTTGATTTGTGTTTTTTCTGTTTTTTTTGTTTTTTGTTGATTTATTTTGTTTATTGTCGCGTGCAACAAAGTCTTCTCTACATTTCAATGCAAACATAATCATTTTCATTGTCTCTACTTAATGCTGCTTATGTTGTTGATTCGTTGATTGGGTTATAATCTTTTGGTAACCGATCTTTTTGTTGTCTAGCAATATAAGTAGCCAATATTAATATTGCTATTACGAAGAAAGACATACAAAAAAAACGGTAAATTATTCAATAACATTGACCAAGTGATTTATAGTATGTTTATGGCAAAATTAACAAAGATTTGTCCTTGTACAATGGGCAACTTTTTCGTGTATTGGTAAAGTAAAGGGCGCGTAGTTTGCCGAGCATAGCAATTTAGTTGCAAAATAACTGACACTGAAAATATACTATTTCCGGTTACACAACAAAAAAAAAGATGTAGTCCAAAACAAAGTTAAACAAGAAACATCTGGTTCTCAAAACTCTAGAGAATGTTGTTATTTTCAGCATTACGGCGAGCTGTCGCAAGGAAAAGAAACGGGAACATGAGCAGAATTCAGTAGGTACATTTTTGACAGCGTAGAAATGGCAATAGAATTTTGCGATTCTGGTGCTGCCCAAAACAGAAATAGAATTCAGATTATACATAGCAAATGCAACTTTACTTTAATTTTAAGTAATTAAATTTTAAAGCCTTGCGAATTTATTATCTCGATTTCATTTGACGGGTACTTCATTTTTTTTTTTCGCTCAAAAGAGTCCGTTATTCTCATTGCAAACTTTTTTTTTATCTTGTTGATTGTTATTGTGCGGAATCATTTTTAAATCACATTTCAAAACTTTGTGAAGTTTATTTCGATGGAATAATTAAAATCTGAAAACATTGAGCAAATGCAGAAATTACAATATGAAATAAAAATGCCATATTAACTATAGAACATTATCGAACAAAAAGTAAACAATAAAATAAAAATCTAGGAAATCATTATAATGAAAGGGGAAGTACATATGTATGTTGTGACAGCTCCATTCTCGCTAAATACTTTTTAAGACTTTTTAAAAATTGAACCATCAAATAAATGTACATAATTCTGGGGTTATACGTTATCTGTTTCAAGTGTTGTCTATAACTGCGACTATATTGATGGTGATTCTTTAGAGGCACTTTCTTAAGAATCAAAAAAACAATCAATTTTATCTTTATTATCATAAAATAATGCAAATTATTTTTCTTTATTTTTAAAAGATGACTTCTTAAGAATGTTTGCAGTAACTCCGGTTAAAACTATTTGTTCACCGAATCATTTTCTCAAAATAAAGCCATAGTTTCACGCACTGCGTGGCTAGTAGCGTAAGCTTGTTTGAACCAAATGTCGTCGTGATTACGAGATTCGACTTAAAGGAGCAATTAGTATGTTATAATGACTCAATACTCGGCACCATTTATAGTTACCTTCCGGCTGGTTACACTTAAAAAAAATAATATAGGCCAACAGCTCTTGCATTTCTAAGTGTACAAAAAAATAAATATAATAAATAAATATCCAACGTCCTTAAATTAATAATCCGATATAATGACTTGTAAAACTAATCAATTGCCTATACAACAACAAAAAAATGTTAATTTTTAATTTTTAAAAATTCAAAAATTCGTTACAAATTCAGTGGAAAAGTTTTGAGTTGTACGATTCATAGATATAAAAAAAGGTATGTATATTTTATATGCATATAATGCACCGCAGCTCAAGTCACTTTCACTCTGGCTATAGATACCATCAAAAATATAAAAAGTGAAAATTATTGTTTGTTTTTTTAAATGCATGTATGTATACTTTTTTTCTGTGAATCCAATTTTTTTTTAATTTGCTACCAACCTTACTATATACTTACATATATATTTTCGTAGAATACGTATCACTTACCGTCGTTAACAAGCAACGCGACTCACGTATCGCGCCACAATATCCCAAGAAGCTCATGAAGAACATAACAGCGCCGATAGCAATCAAAATGTACGCCATCTGCTCGATGACACGCGGCTGTGTGAATTGCTGGAATGACGAAAAAAAAAATCAGAGACATTAAATGAAAAAATTATAAAGAGTGACGACAAAAAATTTTGTTTTATAATTCTATAGCAGAAATAGTAAGAAGACTACTATGGACTGTAACTATTAATACATTTCATAATAATAATAGAATAGTTGAAAAGTTGAAAAGCTAAAGTTAAGTTGTATTTAGTATATGATAAACCAGCTTGAACATTGACTTGGTAAATGCCGCAAAAAACGTTAGGGTAAGGATTATATGCATATTTAAAGAAAAATTAATGTGCAATTAGTTAAAAGTTTTAGCCTTGCTTCTGCTTTGTTTTATTTTATGTTTCGTATACTTGTCTTTGAGTCGTTAAAATTTAATTAAGTTCAAGTCATGCGCGTATGATTTAGGGTAATAATAACAAGAAGTAAGTAGTTTAATCCAATATGAAACTTGAAAAGATTCATCTACCATTTATGAAAGCGACATGAAACTATTTGAACGGGGAGTGAATTGCAAATGTTTTCCAGATGCATGACGATATTTGAAAAAAATGAACTTATAACGATTTGGCTCCCAAAGTACTGAGTCGATTTTAATAACTATTTCTTTTTTATGAAACATTTTGAAAAAATAACAGAGTGGCATACTTTTGAAGAATTGCATATTAGGGCGTATCACTCCACATACAAAACAGAAAAGGTAGTGGATTTTCCATCGGAATTACAATACAAAATTCATTATATTTTAAGTCATCGACCAAAATATTTCGCAATAATATTAAGATTTAGGTGGGCTGAACCAATTTGAAGTTGGCTTCATTTCTATTTTTTGTTTATAAGAAAAAAAAATTCCAAAGGAATCATCCCAATTCACAAAGCAGTTTAAGCTTAAAATCCCGAAATAAAAATAGTTAAAAATTTATTTAACGGAATCATAAGAATGAATGTGTTTCTTTCATGCTCATAGGTTTTAAAGAGGATATTATAACAATAAAATTTAAATATATTAGAAATGTGTATAATCTCACACATTTTTTCCTTTGATTCTATCTTAAAGTACCAAGAATAACTGACATTTTAGTAAAAACTGTCAACTTGAATAATCGATTTTTGTATGAAAAACAAAATCGCGTTTAATTCGGGCGAAAAATTTTTCCGAGCCAAAAGAAAAAATACGTGTCTCATTATTTGGACCAACAAACAATGTATTTGAGTTTGGTCGAAATTAAAAATCATGCTTGTACCTGACCGGTTGTCTGGAAATGGAAAGCATCCGTAGTAACCCTGTGGCTACAGAGCTGTCAATACAAATTAGGAATGGCAAGTGTGGACTCACTTGGTTGATGCGAAGTAATTTGGATGAAAATACGTAATTTAATTTTGATTAAAACATTTTATGTACATGCGTTCGAAAATTAAGCGTAGAGTTAGAATTAGCAAAGCGCTTTAGCGCTTTATGCAAATTAAGCTGAGAAAGCTTCTAGTGAGGTTGCAATACTCAATTTCATATTTTTTTACTACCTATGTACATATATACAGTGTACATACTTTTCCGTTATTTATACATTTAACTCAAATTTTTAAATTTTTTTTCTTTTGCCTGCCGTAGGTAATTTAAATAGCAATTTTTATACTATTAACTGTTATAACAGCTGGTGGGAGCAGAGACCTTTCCCCACCTGTACGTATACCGAAACCGTCACGCTCACTTTTAGCATGTCGGTGCAAATAAACAAGAAAATTGCCAATTTCACGCGCAAATACAAATTATTGTGGATTTTAACGTGTCCACGAAAATGGACAAATTATAGGCCACACAATACCAAATGTAAGTATGTGAACATTTAAAAAGTTCATTCACCGCAGGTTCCTTATTGCATTTTAGCTTTTTTGCCCCAAACGTTGTTGATATCATAATCATTTCGAGCTATTTTTCTAAATATTACCCACATGCAGGGTAAATTAGTGTTGTCCGCGCAGTGCAGCGTACATACAAACTTTCGTTATAGTCAACTGAGCAGTTTTGCTCGTTGTCACGATTTCAATCTAACAATTATGTTTTCTTCTGACATCATTAAAATTGTAATGTCTAGTAGCAACCACAGTTATGAAGTAGAAAAACATTCGTGCCATAGCCGAAAGTGGCCAAAGGATAGTCGCCAAAGGGCTGCACCTCCTACTGGATATTTAGCTCATCGTTGATTCAATCTAACATTTATTTGGGAAGTTATGAGTAGCAGAAAGGGGGCGATAAATAAAATAGTCATGGAGTGGGATAATGCAGTGAAAAAATTATATCTGTAAAAGTGCCTACAAAAGTTGGTAACGAATTAACGTGAAATGAAATGAAATGAGATGAAATGAAATAAAAAGAAGTAGAATCAAATCAAATCAAAAGGAATGAAGTGAAATGAAACGAAAAAAAGGAATTAAAAGAAAAACTTAATATAAGTAAAATAATTCAATGAAATAAAAATTAAAGTGACGAAATGAATAATATAAGTTTAAGTAAAAATAAGATGAACTGAAATTATATTAATTGTTAATAAAAATAAAATAAAGTTAAAGGAAATCAAAATAAATTAAATGGAAGAAAATTAAATTAAATTAAAGGAAATAAAATAAATTAAATTAAATTAAATTAAATCAAAATAAGTTAAAGGCGAACAAATAAAATGATATAAAATAAAGTTAGTTAAAATAAAATACAGTTAAATAAACTAAAATAAAATAAAGTAGCAAAAAACAAAATAAAATGAAGCAAAATATGCTGAAACTAAATTGTATGAAATATAATATAAAATGCAATGATTTGAAATAAAACATTATGAAATGATATGTAGTGAAATTAAAGGATGGGAAGTGATATGAAATCAATGCTATTCAAACAATGAAAAAAATTATTTGAAATCAATCGAATAAAAAAACAGAATGAAATAAAATGATTTAACTTAGTTTTATTTTGTTTCATTTCATTCCATTTCGAAATGAAACAGAATAATAGAACGAAATGAAATGAAATAAAATGCAACGATATAAAAATTAATGAAATCAAATTAATCCTATTAAATGAATTAAAACAAGCAAATTAAATAACATGATGAGAAACGAAGTGAATCGAATCGAAATCCAATAATACTTATGTACTTAAACTGAAACGAAACGCAAATTAAATCAAGTCGAAGAACATACAAAAGAAAGGTCAAAGAATATAGACAACAATGAATTTGCACGACGTATCGTTTTCCGTAACAAAATGAGGTATCTGAGTGCACCAAAAAGTACATTAAAGTCCACATAAAATTAAAAAAAAATAGAGACTATGTTTGTATTTTATTTCATGCAGAATTCGGATTTATTCACGCACATATTTCGCTTGTGATTTGTCTAATAATAATTTTCTAAAATATTTTAATTCTTTAATTTCAGATTAGTTTCTGCAGCGTTCTCGAAGTAAGAATCGAAACGCCAATTTTAAATGAGATCTAATTGGAAATGTTTCCATTGAAATGTTACTACATATATTTTGAATTTTCATTTCACCCATATATATAATTTAACAATTTTTCTCACTTTTTTGAAAATAACTTAGGTCAAAACATGAACATTTAAGTAAAAAAATTGGAGCTAGCAAATCCATCATATTAAAATTTGTGCTAACTCAAAACCACAAACAGGTTTTGGAAACTTAAAAAAAATATGATATCGCTGGAAATGTATTGCTCTATGAGAATAACAATAAATATGTGGGATATACCCACATCCCCCATTAAACCGACAAAAGCCGAAAAAATAGAATAGTTTCACAACCCTTTAGCTAATTTTTTTAAATTTGGAGGATCGCTACTGGAAGTAGAATACATTTTCTGAACACCATATGCAAAAACGTGTGATAAAAGGTTGAAACAAAATATGCATTCGCTCTGCTCGCTTTCAATCAAATTTGAGTGTTAAATCAACTACAACGTGAGCTATGTTGACAGTCCATTAAACTGGTCGAATCAGTTACATTCAATGCTGCCCAATTTTCGGCGGATATTATACCACTTTTGGTGCATATTCGTCGTTTGTGATGCGCAGATTCAGTGCGAACCTTAAACTAGTGTATTTAATTGAGTGTTTGAACTCGCCTATTTTCGTAGTTTTTAGTCAGCACTGCCAAAAAACTTAAAGCACTTCCAAATATTTGCCATTCTTTTTCACATCCTGACAATTTATTTAACTTACGACTGATGCTTCATCGATTCGCCACTCTCTAACTGTTCCTGTTCGACATGTCCCTAGCCCTGAGGTATTAGTATTAAGAGGTATCCAATAGGCCATGAAACCGCAACCTAAGGATGGATCAATTATAGCAGTATATTAAAAGTAGATCCCAATAGCTTTACAACAAAAAATATTTTCTAAATGCTTTGCCTGGTTGAATAATCATTCAGTTTTTATAACTCAAAGCTTAAAATAGCCGTATCTACTTCATATAACAAAACTCCTACAAAACGGGCATAGGCTATTTCCAATTGAAGTCCAATTCTAATTTTTTTTGTTTTTACTTTACTTTGTTTCCTATTTGGTTACTAGTATTATTTCTCTCAGTGTATAAATGCAAGCCATAATCAAAAACGCGATTGTATAATATTGCTGACGAAGTTTTATTTCTTACTCGATATTTAGCATTTATTTCGACCTGGAAGCCAATGAAGATTATTATCCTTTTATGTAATAAATATTAATATGGTATGTATGAACTAAGCGCTAATAACAAACATACTTCACATACATACATACATGCATACAAAATGTAGCACTAGGGTGCACTTATTTTTGGATATCAAAAAATTTCCCAGTAGCACCCAGCAAAAAAAAAATATTTGGTTCAAAAGAGAAGACTCAGTTGATTCCAGTTCCTAGTCGTCATAAAGCAGTATCTTTGCTACCTTCTTTTTGTGAGATCTAGAGTCCAGTAACCCTTTTTGGATCGGGTTGCGACCTGCTTGAAAGAATAATTCAAATTATAATAAGTTAAATCAAATACTGAAATATGGATCTCATACGGAGGAGTTTTATGAAAGCTTTATTTTGAAAATACTTTGGAGATAGTAGGCTTGAGAAAACTTAATCGTGAAAATTTGACTTCTAAATGCCGCCATCGTTTGATTATGTTGTATATTTCTAACAATAAACTCGAATAGCAAAAAAACTTTCAGCAACCAACGGTAATTATCAAGTAGAGTTAAATTTTTTTAGATAATATAAAATTAAAAACCGAAACTAAAAATGAATGAGTTATTACCTTTGGTTAAGTTATTTAATTCCTTTTCTGTTACATTCGAACTCATAACGTCAAACCGAATGCCAAGCGAAAGAAGCCGCGGGTAAAATCTATTCTATAGATACGGTTGTAGAGGTTGGTACTTCGACCTTAACGATCCACAGCACCTTGTCTAATCTCAACACCCTTAGAAAGTTTAAGATGAAGGTTGGTTATAAGTAGCGTTCGAGTTTCTTCTTAGGGCTCTGTGAGTGACGTCACAGTTGAAAAGCAAGTGGATTGTGGTCTATATACACCCAAGCACCAATAACATAATACGACAGTGGTTGGTACACAGAAATGTTAACAGAATATGAAAATAGGCTTGAAATAAAGAAATACGTGTCTCGCTGTAGCACGTCAGAATTTTGAGAAAATCGATTTCACTTCTAATGTAATACTTTTATTTTATTAATATTTCAGTTTTCATTTTTTTTTTTTCATTTTTTTTCATTCATTTTTTTCATTTAATTTTGCTGTACTGTGTAATGATTCAATTAGTGCTTTGAGTTCTACTTGGATGTCATTTGTAAAGACTTTTTAGGCTAACATCTGCGGAAGGATGACAAATACCTCCGTCTAGAAGATGCTTGGCAATAGCACAAACATGCGTTTTGTAGGACCAAAGACACCAATCCTGCTGCCTTCCAGATCTTATACGCCATCAGTGCATTAGTGCAGTTTATCCAGTGTGAGCGCACTCTATGTTGCTTTTTAGCTCGTTCTATCGTAAATCTCCTCTTAAAGTTGGTCACCGAAATGATATCGTCTCTGTGGAGCTAAGCTAGTGGGAGCCGGATGCTCAGTAGCTCTATATTCATTGACGATATGACCTTCTCTAATTACATATGTTAAGTAGGGTTAGTTTGTCTGCCTGTTCTATAACTATTTGTAGCGGTGTTAGGCCTTAAACTGCCTCCGTCGGACATTTACGCATACATATTCCAGCCGTTGGAGCTTGTTTAGTGATTATCATACCATTATGAGTGTGGCTCTCGAGACTTACGGTACCGCTCCATAGGTTACTATACACCTAGCTATCATAGTGTACATTATACTAGGTATACTCCTACCACCTTTTTTTTAACTAACGCGTTTTGTTCCACCCTTCACTTCACACTCTTGTAGTAATTAATTTCCGGAGTTATCATCTGCCGTTCTAAATCTGTTCTATTATGGTCATAAGCGCAGGGCCAGTAACGGTCTCACTTTAAACTCAGATAGTAAGTACTTCTATTTTCATTTTGATTCGGCTAAGTGTATGATGATTAAAATGATTTTCTACTTCCGCTAATTTGAATTCTATCAAATATTACCCGGTGGTCGTCTCAAAATAGATATTGTGAATGAATAGGTCAAAATATTCGGTCGACACCCTATAAAAAATGTGTTTGTAATTTTCTTCGTAGAAATAAGAACATCCCTAATTAATAAACACCCTGTCTACACGGCTCATAGTCGAATTAATAAAAGCAAAGACGTGACGGACATAATTACCAGCCATCATCAAATCTTGATAAGCCGACGGTGACACGCAAAGGCAGACAGGTGCGCAGACACAGACAGAATAGCCAACAATCAAGCCGCCAGCCAGACGGTCGGTCAAATAGCAAAAGCCAATTTCATACCTTAGTAAGCATGGCAAATCGCAGTGTAATTCGTTTTTTTTTTTTTTGATTTTTTCAAATAAATGCACGCAATTTTAGGGGTAGCAATGTGCATTGGGTGTAGGGGCAGTTAAAAAATTGAAATGACCATTGCACAATACGAATATGATAGGTTGCACAATGACAACAGTGGATTTTAATCGCAGACGTGCCGTGCATATACGATAAAGATATGTAGATGATTAAATAGGTGAATATGTATGCATATAAGATTATGAATAAGTAAATATGTATGTAAATAAATATCTGTATATAATTGCATTAAAATTAGCATTGATACTCACGTTAATATGTTCGCTTTCAACCATCTTAAGCAATGCAATCAGTGAGGCTTTATCGACCGCCAGCCAAATGCCAGTGCCCAGCACGATTGTGCCAACGACCTGTGGTTTGAAAATTAAAAAAAAAAAACAAGCAAAAAAATAAATAAATTTGTAAAATAATGTCGTTAGTGAAAAAAGGCATCCAAACAATATCAGTAATTTGTAATTTTTTTAGTATCAAAATAAATGCATTTGGGGGCGTAGTGCAAGAGAAATGCGAGAAAATGCGATGCTTAAAATTTAATCTGCGTAGTTTTGTTTGTTTGTAGATATTTGACGCTTTAGTCGCCACTTGAATGAAGAATTGTGTATCATTTATTTATTAGTTTATAAAACAGTAAGGCCAATGTTTGTAGTAGATGAGTATGTTTTATAAATACAAATACATAGTATGGACTAAAAGTTTCTGGCCTGAATTATGAAATGCGGTATTTACATCCGTTATTTTAACTTTTCAATATAGATATTATTTTCTTCTTAATGCCGGTAAAACTGCCGAGATGATGTTGGCCGATTCCATCACAGCAGGCTATTCATTCCAGCTACATACCCCAACTGGAGCTAAGTCTTGCTCCATCTGGTATTTTTAGCGTATACGATACCATCCTCTTCATCTGAAACCACCACTTTGTCTACTTTCATGGCTGAGGCATATTCTTCCAATCTTCGTCTTTTGGATAATCTCCAAGGGTTATCTAATCTGATATTGACAGCGTTCATGGTTTTGCACCACACAATAGCACGAGCATAATTTGAGACTTATATAGAAGGGGGTTGTTTCTTCGAGGGGAGCTTTACTACTCATTTGCATACTCAGCCCAAAGTAGCATTGGAGAGAGAGACTCTCCGTAGGATTTTTAAGCTAGCATTATTACGGGTATTATTGTAAAGCGATGGCACATAAAAAGCTTTGGCTTCCCTTGACATTTGCAACTGTGACTGAAAAGCGAAAAACTCAAAAGGGACGCTACAATAAAATTTTCTATCTAGCATAGGTTTTAATGCTGCTTGCCTGATAAAACCCTCGTTCGCTCATAGACAAATTTGCTTTCCTCATCTTAGAAACAGCAGAGCCAACGCGCCGGTTGTTGCAGGCGATGATGTCGATGTCATCGGCATACGTCAGCGGTTGAACACTCTTATAGAATATGGCGCCTGGCCGATTTAATTTTGTAGCTTGGATTATATTTTTCAACATAATGTTAAAGAAGTCGCACGACAGGGGGTTACCATATTTTGGTACCAACCGGCGCGGAGAGGTCCTTCACAGTTCTAACGGAAGAGTTTTCGAATGATACCAAATTCAGTCATCCATCTCGGCATATAGGCAACTTATTCTCGTGCTGTCGAAAGCAGATTTAAAGTCGACAAAGATATGGTGAGTGCCGATTGTTTTTCCAAGGTTATTTTTCATGCTATGTCATATGGTGAATATCTGGTCGATAGTAGATTTGCAAGGTTTAAGGTCATATTGATAAGGACCAATCAGTTCGTTGACGGTTGATTTCAGTATTTGCTTTATAGAAGCGTATATCAATTGTTTAGGAGACTGATTCCGCGATACTTGGCATATATTTTAGGATCACTTTTCTTCTATATTGGGCAGAGCAGACTTAAAACCCAAGCAGGTGGCATGCATTCATCGGACCATATTCTGTAAATTCCCTCGTGCATGCATTTTATCAGCTCTTCGATTGAATAGTTCAGCTGGCACACCATCAGCGCTACTGACTTTGTTGTTCCGTAGCCGCGTTATTACTGTCAGAACTCGTGAGGTCGACTGACGGGATGTTAATGCCGTCATCGGCGATTTGGGTGTCGGGATCCTTATCTTCGCCGGAGACGATTTTGTTGTCACCATATAGCAAAGTGGAAAAAGGTTCTTTCTATAATTTAAATGTGTGTGGACATCAGTCACAAACTGACATTCTTATTCTTACAGAACTTTGACCAGAGTTTTAAAACCTTTCAGAAGTCGCCGCTCCTTTCGGTAAAATTGTCGGGCGCTTTTGCTGCCGGCTGACATCTCAAGGTTTTCTATTTTATTTCTGCGAATAATAAGTCTCTCTTACAGTTCGCATTGCGGCCAATCGCAGCGTGGCTCAATATAATTTTCTTAAATTCAATTTATCTAAATTTATATACCTTAACACTTTATTACTTCATCAGTGTTGACTTTTTCCCTCACAAGTCGTGGATTTGCATGTAGAGAAAATTAACATTTACTTGGGACCAAGTCGGAGCTATATATAGCGAATCGTCGATTCCAGTGGAATCGCATTCCTTAAGGGACATCTTGGATAGACTTGTTGTGCGAACCGACGAGTTGCCATGAAGCGACAACACTCCTTGCGACCGTCTTCTCAAACGTTTTTCATTAATAGCATATCACAATTAATGGATCAGCGAAGCCTTGTTCGGGTTTTTCGGACGCGATGAGATCGATTGACACCAATTCATCGATTCCTTCTTTGACGGAAAGTCATAGTACTAATTCAATTCAATCATTAATTGATTATTTTCCAAAATAAATTGTTTCGCCAATTCATTTTCTGTGGAATACGAAGAGTAAAAATGCTCGTGCAACTTGAATTTCTAGTTAAAATTACAAATATTTAATGTTAGTAAAGTTTTGTATTTGCGACAAATCTAATTTTAGTAGAACAGACATTTTTGGGCCTTACTATATACGTACTTGCACATTTACATAAACAATTTGCGGTTAGCTGAACTCACCTTCGAGTTCAATAAATATTATTATTTGCGGTTGCAATAGAAAGTTTCACTTTTATTTGCGCATTTGTTTTGATACTAAGGATCATCCTTATACTTATGTATAGTTCGTATTTAAATATTTATCTAAGCATTTTGTATATTTTGGTTTTCATGTAGATAACCATAAAAATGTACGTGCACAACCATTTGAAATATATTTGTGATTTTATACTTACAAAGAAGAGGAAGTTGAATAAGCATAGCAGATACTTGGCCAGCCAAACACCACAATCGGAACCCATTTTGTCTGTTTAGGTTTCCGTTGATTGTCGAATACTTGCAATCTAAAATAAAAATAAGAACTTTAAATACGACAATTTAAATCTATTTGGTTCGTCAGGTTATTTAGTTATAATAAATAAAGATAGGTATTGTATGTAAGAGAAGATCGTTAATGAAAAAGGTTTGTTTCGTTCCTTATGCTGCCTCACTTTCACACAATATTAATTTAATTAACTAATTAAATATTAAAAGTTTGTACACTCGTTTTTAAGTTCTTGAGAAAAGAACACTCTTGCGATAATTTGTGGCCGAGCACAATATCTTTAAGAGTTTTTGTTAAGAAACCGACATACATATGTAGATGTGGCATATACGTAGTCGCTCCCCATTTTAAAGCAAATGTCTTTATCTTCGATTAACAAAACTCTATAAAATTTAGTACACACTTTGCATATCAACCCACGGTAATTAAAAAAACCGAAAAAAATCCGATATATTATTAAATTATTAAGCAAATCCGTTAAATTTTTTTTTAGAGGGACAAAAATCTAAATTTTTGCAAAGGATCGTGATACGTTAATAGGATAATAATTGCTTATTATTAACACTCAGAAAAAAGTATTTCCTTAAAAGAAGAAATAAATTTCCTTATTTTTGTGTTACTTTTTTTTAGTTCATAATAAGAAAAATTACCTAAATATGAAAATTTTTCCCTTAATTCATATTCATGCTGCAAACATTCTAACATTAATTTGAGGAAGTAAATTTACTTAACATTAATAATAATTTTCTTAAATAATTTTGAATTTTGTCAGTGCTTTTAAAACAAAACAAGCGTTGCGGCGCTATCATTTGACATACAAATAAAAAAAACCAAAATTTAAAATTTAAACCATTTAATATAAAATATGATATCCTCCTGTTCATACTATGCACATTGTAATTAGTTAAAAATTAAATATAAAATGGCAAAAATATAAATGAAATTAAAAAATGGTAAAAAAAAAATTCAAATAAAAAATTTCATTTCCTCAAACCAAGTAAAACAAAGCTCTCAATTCCCTCAACATTAATTAAAAAACAATCCTTCTGACAAGTTAATATATTCTAAAAATAGAGAAAATAGGACAGCAAGTTAAGGAAATGTATTCCCTCAAACTGAGTCTTTGAAGTGAATTCAAGAAAATTTTCCTCAGAATAAGTAGTTTTTTTCTACCGCCAAGGAGTGTTTTTTCTGAGAGTATATTTTTAATAAAAGTCGATAAAATTTTGAGCCGACACTATTTGTTTGTGATTTCGTTCTTGTTTTATGATAAACTACCTAATTTCATTTTAATTTATTACTAAGTTTCATTGCAATTTGCTCATAAATTAAGAATGAGCCATAAATAACGATAGTGTGGCCGTGCTTTTAGAATGAATATACACTAATATTTTTAAGCAAGTTGGAAAGAGTATACACCGTTGCGAGTATCCATACGTACACGGTTTTTGTAAACAAAATATGTTGCCACAAAGAAATTCTGTAAAATTTTTCAAGAGATGGTTAGCGGTACCACAACCTGCGCCACCTTCTATATTCTTTTCACCCTGATGGTTATGTTTATATGTTAAACACGCCCATTCAATTAACACATGCCAAAATAACACAATCTATTTACATTTGTATGCGTAGTATGAGGCTCTAAAACAACAAGTATGCTTTATTTAATGCAAGTTGATGCCAACAGCAAAGATACTGTTTAAATATGTACATGTGCCAATATTTATGTTGATAAAAGCTGATACATAGAGATATTCGTTATAAACTTTTTAATATGAGTTATTATTAGACCTGGGAGTTATTACCCAAAATATGTTAGGTATAACTTTCGTTTTGATATAAAGCTTTCTATTAACACCAGCAAACGGCACTATCGTTCATGTTGAGCCTCATTTTGAGCACCGTACTACGAAAAAAACTAAGTGTAAATATTCACCAAATTTTTCATACAATTTTCTTATTTTTAATAATTTTAGACCATCAGCAAAAATAAATTTCATGAAAAATCAATGATCATTTTCGAAACTTGTAACTTGCACTTTCTGTGAATAAATTCCCAACAATTTTACAAAAATGTTACACAACATGATCAAACTTTAACAATTACTAAAAACGCCAGTTGCTATCGCAATTCAAAGGTTTTTCAAGACTTTGAACAACTCCGAAATTTGTTTAAAATTAGTATGTTGAATGGCTTACAATATACAAATGTTTTTATCAAAAAATCTCTTCATTTGGAAATTATAAAGAGCATATTATATAATTTTTTTCGCTCATTAAAAATCCTAACCTCACCAAACATAACAGAAATCCATATTGCTCTGTTATACTTAATAAACTTACATCTACTTTTATTTTTTTTTTTTTGTAAAAGGTGGCAGCTCTGCTCAGGATCATATTCGTTTAATATTTATATAGCTGTGCTTTACTTAAAAAAGATATCCATATTTATTTTAAGTTTATTAATAGATGGCAACCCACCCTCCTAAAGTATTATCTAAAAGCTTTGAATTGCATTTCATATCATTATACTTTACTAACCTTAGATAAATATAACTATTATATAGATTTGCACTTCGACCTAAAAGGTATATTTTGTCCTAGCCTTACACCGCTTATCTATTAACATTCTTAATAGGTGGCAACTTTGTAATTTTTAACCAATAAAATTCTGTTCATCTACATCAATGAACCTTTCCAATGATATTTTTGGGTTTGAAATAAGTTGAGTAGAATCGCCAATCGACGAGGGGCATAATTTATTTTGGCATATTAATATAATAGAATAAGATAGATACATAGATGACAGACGTAAAGGCGGATTCATTGTTTTCGACCGGGCATCTTATTATTTGCTCTCATAAATTTTCCGTCGGAGATATATGTACGTGCCATTCAGTTGATGGTAGCTGATTGTCTAAAGTCGTCCCGAAAAAAATCAAATTCAAAGTGATCCCAACAAAGAGTGTCCCGACAATTAGTCTCAGTGAGACAGAGTGGAAAATATCGCAATATTTCTATGACAAATGTAAAGTTGAACTAAGCTTTCTCACGCGCTTATCTTAAAATCGTACGAGGCTTTCATCCTCGGTGTCTCCAGGTAAAATTGTCTACTTAAAATTTTCATAGAACTTATTAACTTTCTGTATTAATTTTTTATCAACTGTTTATTATAGCTATTGTGAGAACGGGTCATAGATGCACACTTAAGTAGGGATTAGAGGGTTAACATATATTTAAAAAAATTCCCCATTAAATTCTACTACAGAGGTCTATGTACAGAAATTTTATTTAAATCCACTTTATTCATAATATTTTCGATAGATTAATTGCACTTTCGGTGATAATACTACAAATAAAAAACCCATATCCTATCGATATTATTATTAGCGTTGGTTAATTTTGAGTAACCATTGTTGGACGTTGTTAAATTTTCATCGCAGGTTTAAAATGTTGACTCCTGTGATTTATTTTATTTGAGGTACTCTATTTTTGTAAAAAATAAATGAAAACAAGTAAGGAAGAGCCTTAATTCGGGTGCAACCTAATTTTAAATACCTGGCACAAGTTTTTTTTTATTTAAATATACCGCGTTTGTTGTACGCAATAAAACCAGTGAATGTAATGAGCTTCATTTTGAAAAACTGAATGACGTTTTTTTTGTTTGATTAAAAACCAAAGTAAATTGGTATGATTTTTATGTACATATGTATTTGGTTTCAGTTATATACTTAAGAAAGTATTGCTCTATTCGCTATATTAAAATATTATATTTGTTATGTTAATGTTAGTTTAATTGTTCATATTTATTCTTTATTATATTAAACAATTTACATACTATACTTGTTAAATATAAGTACTTATAATTAATTTTTCTATAGTATAAGTATACACAAAATTTATTTATGCTATTCTTAAAACTAAAATAGGGGAATTTAGGCAAAGATAGAAATGCAAATACTATCTTGGTAATTGTGAACCGTTGCATAAGTAATTTCGTTAACCACATTACTATCCAATTTGCGTTCCTGTAGGTGTAGTAGAACATTCTAGACCTAACAGCGGTCTAAAACTGTTTTCCTTACGAAACTTTGCTATTCTAATCGCAGTAAACTTTAGGCATAGAAAAAGTCTGATTTTTTGATTACAAATGTCATTACTAAGAATATCTCGGAGCTCTGCTTCCCGACCTCCGATAGAGAAAGCTGGATTCCTGTAGAGCACCAGCACATAATAACTATTATGTCTAAATAGAATAGCTTCTTAAAATTTTCAGAATATATTATTTTCTTTCTACAAAGGCAACGTACCATCAGAACGAGAAATGGCACTGAAGATGTCACAACACCGAAACCGGTTTGCCCCCAAACACAAGGGATGACGGAAAATCGTTCCCATATACATCATCTTTCCACTCTGCCGGAAAAACGGAAGATCAAAAAGGAACATTTTAATTAAAATATTTAATATTTTGATTTGTTGTAAATTATCGTTATATGCGAGATGAGCGTGGCTTTAATCTGATTTCGAAATTGTGCTTTCTGACTAGAAATACAAAGTGTGCTAAATGTGGTAGAATTTGACAAAGAAGTTTCGGACATATACATATCTATATGTTCTATGGTGGGCTATACCATTGCCATTCCTAACATTTATGATTCCCTGTTATTCATCTCAAACCCAATCTCATTTATCAAAGTTGAGCAAATTACCTTGTATAGTTAATAAATATAATTTTTTTTTTTAATTTTGTTTTATACCGTTGTATGAACTTTTTATACGATTTTTACAATTTCCGAAATTCTGCCTGTTAACTTGAAATGCAATGTGGGTGTAGTTGCATGGCATAATTTTTTGAGATGTACGTAGTTATTCGAAAGTGGGTAGTCCTATGCCTTTACCAATTTTTTTTATTCCGTGTATTCTCTTATGTAACCGCATTCTACAAATTAAATTTAAGTAAAATCTCTTTAATAGTTATTTAAATATCGCTTATTTTGATTTTTGAAAATTACCGTTTTTTTATTTATTTTTATTTTTTTTATTTTATTCTTTTTTTTTAATGTGTTAAATACTTATTTAGTCTGAATATTTTTGATTTAGTATATTTATTAGTGCACTCCCATCCTTCATAGTAAATTTGACCGA
Source organism: Anomoia purmunda (assembly GCA_951828415.1). NCBI lineage: Eukaryota > Metazoa > Arthropoda > Insecta > Diptera > Tephritidae > Anomoia > Anomoia purmunda. The sequence continues at coordinate 22,556,699 of OX639996.1, read as the reverse complement.
ATTGTCTTTGATGCTGACTAAATAATCGGGTTTTTTTATTTTTGAAAAATACCGTTACATGAGAGGTGGTTTTTGTCCGTGGTTTTTGCCCTATTTTGGCAATTTCTAAAATTTTGCTTACTGACTTTAAATGCAATATGTGTACTGAATTTGGTGGAGTTTGGTCAAGTAATTTCGGATATATAAGTTTTTCTTATTATCAAATTATCTGCAAAGGTACTGAAATATTGCGGTCTTTTGATTTTAACGAAACACCGTTATGTAGGCGTGGTTATTTCGCGATGTCGCCCATTTGCAATACCAAAGTACCTTGGATCCAGGGCAGTGTGTATACCAAGTTTCGTTATCCGATTGACGGACGGAGGGAGACACAGACATGACTTAACCAATTTTGCTATTGATTTTAAGAATTTTTTAGATATATACCTATGTATATCTATCTCGGTTGCTTTATGCTGTTACAAGCAACCGTTAGGTGAACAAAGTTATAATACCCTGGGCACCACCAGTGCGCTCGGGTATAATAAATTCACTGTGAGTCACTGTATGTACTATGCGTTTGGTTATTTGTAACGCGGCGCTGAAAAGCTTAACTGCGGTTAAAAGCAAATTGAAATTAAGCGCATGTTGCATACATACTTACATTGAATACATACATACATACATACAAACAAACAAATATACTAGCACGTCTATGCAAAACATTTTCCAAAGGTAGAAATATGCATAATGGCTTTGTTTTTGTTTGCACTGTGGAAAGCTAAACAAGCAGATACACGTCGCAGCTGTAATAACACTAAGCTACAGAGAGACGAAACATTAAAGATAAAAAATAAAAACTTCACAGACACAGTAATCGCAATAGTTGTAGTCTACTCGGCGGAAAATCGCAAAAAAAATTAATTGTTACTACCGCTTGTTGGCTGAGCAAAACTATTTGCACTTCTACTCGCATATGTGAGCATTGCATTTGTCATCACCATTGCAATGCATCAGTGTAAATATTGCGGCAAGTCATTGGTGGCCTAAAAGTAGTGCAAGCGCGGATATGCTGTATGTATATGCTGTATGTATGCACATACATATGTTGTATATATCTATGTATGTATGCACGTCGCCTCAAGCGCTAAAATGTTGCATGCCTGTGCATTTTTCCACTGTTGCACCTTGTTGCCGCCGAGTATTACGGTTAAACCACGACTAAATCGGTCTGAGCAAAAAGCCCTCGAGGTTTCCGCTGACATGCTAAAATTTCGCGCGTTTAATAATAAAGAGAAGTAATGTAAAGTTTGTATTTTCTTGAAAAATGCAAACAAAGTTTATTCCGTTTATATAGTTGGTATATAAAAATAGCAAGAAATTCTAACATACTATACATACTTCGAGATTTTTTCCTTCATCAATCTAATGAGTTTTATAAGAAAACTCAAAGGGGTAAATTTTGATTAAATATAATTTTTCCAGTAATATCAAAATTTATGAATTTCGAGTTATTTTCAAAAATCTTTTCCCGACACTCACGAGTAGTATTGGCGTAGAGCAGGAAATTTGTTTATATGTTAATCACAAATCAATAATGTACTCATGTAAAGTATTGAATTTCTGGAAAAATTTTACCAAATGTATCCTTCTTCGACAACTTGCAAAGCAAATACTTAACACTCCGCCCTCGTCTGCTACGAGTGGACGAGCGTTTTCCACTTCTAATAATTTTTTCTTTATTGGGAAAAATTTCAAAAAATCCCTCATTAAAATAATTATTAATAAATTTGTTAGTCTGTAACATACAATTTGTTGTTTTAAACAAATTTGAAATTCCTATGAATTTTACTCAGTAATAGATATCGCGGTCCATGGAAACTGGCGGGACAAATTTGAAAAACGTCTGGATGGGCGAGTTCAGGACAAAAAATTTTAATTTCGGAAAGGGTGGGATTGGGACCGAATATTTAGCCCCACACCCATATCTGGTATTCATATATTTAGTTGTGTTTACTCATTTTTACAAACTAACTATGTATATACAGACGTTGCTTGCTGAGGTGCAGCAAAAGACTAGAGAATTCATTAGACATCACGGTGCATGGTAAATTTCTTAGAATTCCGTAGGTTTCAAGGAATCCCTAAATTATTCTTCTAAAAATTATCAGTGATCTGCAAAACTTTATCAATTTTGAGTGGTCGGACTGGTGTAGGTAAAAATACCAAACCTCCAGATGGCGCACCCTATACAATGAAATAGAAGGGATGCGACTGGAAGTAAATAAATCTTCCGGCTGTCTAAAATCTTTTCGAAATCCGTGTGTTTACTATAATATTTTAGAATTGTTTAGTCATTGAAATAAATAAAACTTCTTTTACGTTGTTGTGCTGTAGTGATATCTGAAGTTTTTTAAGCACTGCAAATACACTGCTGGTTTTTTGTTTTCCTTATTGTGATATTGCCATGCAGTTTAGAAATACAAGAAAATTAATAAATGAAATCTATTGATATTGCATCGTAAAGGCCAATTAAAAAAATTCGCTAATTTTTGCGTAAAATTCGATTAAAACCCGAATCTCGAACCTTTTAATATCGAATCTATCTATCTCTAGTCATTACCAACACTGCGTGATTTGGGTAGGGTCGCCTTCAAAGGTCTCTCTGCCGTTTTGAAATAATCGAGCTTATTTTTTTACATTATTATATGGAGTTCTGAAGAACCGACTCAAAAAGGCCTTTGGATCACCACGTTAGAATTCAAATAGCAGTTATCGAGTGCAGAATTTTATAAATCGTATATATTTTTTAAATCGTTCTCTAATCGGCAAGTAACCTCAATGTTTACTTGGGCTTTCCACAGAATTATTCTTTCTAGCAGCGTCACCCAGAGAGCCATCCAGTGTTGCGCCAAAAGTAAAAATGTACTCTGAAACTTCGAATAAGTAAAAAAACAAGGCGGAAAGAAAAATTAGCAACAAATTGTAAAAATTAACAGTACCAAACTTGTTATAGCGGCTACTACAACAGAAATTAATGTAAGGGTCTGATAATGTTGCGCACTAGCAAAAGGTGGAACAATGAATGGGCTCAAATGAAAACAGTTAGCTTTAGAATTAGTATGTGTATTTTTTAGCTGTATAAATGTACACAACTGAGCATCTACTAGCACGACGTGAACTCCACGCACTGCCATGGGAAATGGAGATGTGTAATTCACTCGAAATATGTATGCACATACGCATAGTACCGTTCGATACAATAACAAAGAAACATCAACCAGCCGATCCGGAAGAGAAGACCATAGAATGTTAGCGGACCTGCACTTGTTTATGATTGCATACGTTACCATCGACAGACAGACAGACAGACATACAGACAGTCCATATTAAGTGTTGCCAATGTTGCTCGCTGCCAACTTTATTGCCTAGATTGTGAAATCAACCGCAAAGCTATTGCATACATATATACTACATACATAAATACATTTAATAATATGCGTATGTATAAGTAGATCTCTATGTATGTACGTGTGTAAATTTATTAGTAAACTAAAGAGCTTGTTTGGCATATTTGACTTTGATAGTTACTGCTATTCGTACGGCTAATTCTTTTGCATCGAAACTCGGTATGTTTGAATGTAAATATGTACATATGTTTCCCTATCCAACAGTATTCTAAATGCAAACATTGTGTAAATTGCCAATTTGATTGAAAAATGTAGCTGAGCCTATGCAACAGTTGCTGCTTCTGATTTTATTGCCATCCATTGCTACTGTGTTCTGTGATTCAATTTATTGTTGGCACAATTAAGCCCGTTTCCTATTTCGTTGGCAATTATATGGCTATTATAACATTGGCCATTTACATACATACATAAATATATAGATTGAAATCTATGTGCACGTGAACAGTATTGCACTATTAATTGTTATTGCGATCTATATATGGATGTATGTATTGTGCTTTAAAACTTCCGCCATCATATTTCGGAAAAATATTAAGATTTACCTGAACTGACCCAATTTGAAAATGTAGTTTTCTTTATATTTTTTCAATAACCTTCCTCAAATGATAAAACGGTTTAAGCGTAAAAGGTCTGCAACATTTTTCTTTGAAGTAAAACTTCGCGTAACGAAATCTGCGTTAGAATTCCTTTACTAATTTCTTGAACTATATTTACTAAGTTTAACCACTATTGTAACGCATTTCTACCATTATTTGTACTCATTTCTGCCACTCTTTTTACTAATTTCTACCACTATTTTTACTAAAGCTACTACTAATTACTACCACTATTTCTACTAATCTCTACAATTATTGTTATTAATGCTACTACTAATTTCTACCACTATTTTTACTAATTTCTACCACTATTTTTACTAATTCCTACCACTATTTTTACGAATTTCTTCCACTATTTGTACTAATTTCACTCACTATTTTTACTACTTTCTACTAATAGCAATTCTACCACTATTTCTACTAATCTCTACGACTATTGTAATTAATGCTACTACTAATTTCTACCACTATTTTTGCTAATTTCTGCCACTATTTTTACCCATGCTACTACTAATTTCTACCACTATTTTTACTCATTTCTACCACTATTTTTACTAATTTCTTTCACCACTTTTACTATTTCTACTACTAATTACTACCACTATTTCTACTAATCTCTACGACTATTCTTATTAATATTACTACTAATTTCTACCACTATTTTTACTCATTTATATCACTATTTTTACTCATTTCTACCACTATTTTTTACTAATTTCTTCCATTATTTTTACAAGTTTCTTCCACAATTTTTTACTAATTTCTTTCATTATTTTTACCATTTTGACTGATTTTTTCCACAATTTTTACTAGCTACTAGTTAGTACGACTACTTTTATTAATTTCTACTACTACAAAGAAGTTTTACTTCTGGCATGTTCTTTTTTTTTTTTAATTTCTACGGAATCATGATAATGGTATTTGCAGAAAAATTGGAACGTGAACAATTTTATTATTTATTAGAGAAAGCAACCAAGACCTTCGGTGCTTTTGCTTATATCAAAGATTAAATATTATTTTTTAATTTTATGTCATCAATCCTTTTTATCTTTTAGCAAAATGGAAAGTGTTGTAACTGCGAAGTGTTTTAAGCGAAATATGTCAGTCGCTGGGCAGGTGTCCAAAATATGGCTTACGGTAAGAGCGGTTCTCTGAGAAGTAATTGCGAGTGTGATATCTTGTGACCACCAATTTTTTGGGATTGAAAACATACTTATTTATTCGTATGACGGAACAGTAATAAGATTTGCGAAAACGAAGTTATGTTGTGAATGTATGGAAATATCTTTTTAATGGTACCCTATGAGTCTAAATCGGTCAAGTTGTGGCTGAAATGTTCAAGTTCGTTTTAAATCAATCTTCCAAGAAAAGGTCAAAATAGCAACTAAGTTTAGTATTAGGCTAAATAGGCAAAATAAACAGGCTGAAAGAGGGTAAATAAAAATTTGTTTAAAACTAAACATGTAAATATACAATTCAAACATTTTATTCGTATAAAAATTCTATACGGACATCGCTTATTCGTATTGGTTTTATAAGCTTCAAAAATAATTTAAGTTTATAGCACAAGGTAGTTTGTTTATACGTAAAATTAATTCATATATTTATCTGTCATTGTATATTAATCCTCAGATAAATTTGAGATATATTAGAAGTGGTCATCATTTGAACGAGATCTTTTTCACTTTCGAAAGATAGACAACACTTCCCTTCCTTCTTCGAGTCATATCTAATACTTAAAATTGCATTCAACATTTGAACACTAATTCTATTCCTTTGTTTAGGAGCAAGATTAAACAAAACTACAAAGGGTAGCAAATGGTTTTTTACCAATCGCGTTTTTATATTTTTGAACTTCTACCCAAAATTCAACGGTAGATTGTAGATTTTCCTATAGTATAAGTTTAATATTTTCCATTGCATTTCGATAACATTTATTTTTATAGTATCGAGTTTGCATTTTTTATGAGTTAAGCGATCAAAAACATTCCGTTATACAGCTAGGGGCTAAGTTAATATTTCCCAGCTAAAAGAAAATAAAAAATACTGCATCTCGCTGGAAAAAGGCTAAATGGCAACACTGGTCGAGAGTATCTCGAAACACAAAAACAAAGACTACTTATTTGCCTCCTCGACCAGCTATAGTGAACTTAATGACTTTATGAATTTTAAAATCTCAAGCATTTCACTGGCAATGATTTGAAGATACCGGTTGGTATTCGTCCGATGAGGTCAAGTCCATTATTCGTGCTGTAGCTAAAAGTGTGGTCGAAAAACTTGCATTGCAAATTTTGAAACGATAACAGGTATTGGCCGAATCTCAAAGCAGTTTGTTCCGCATTATCCATAAAGATCTAGGTTTAAAGTTTTACAAAGTCCAGCTGATATAAAAATTGGATTCGCAATACTAAGCATAATAATTTTAAAATAAAACCTCTTGTCAAAAGTTCGACTTATTTTTTCAACCCACTTCATATTTTTGTCATGGAAATATTTCTCACAACATTTGCGTTCGGAGTTAGTATGAAGCTACATATATATTCCTTAATATGTGAAACAACAAAAACACGAACACCAAAATTGTAGGAGAAGTTGGGCCGAACATCGAGCCGCATGATGTGAGTGCCAAATTATTACTATTATTATTATTATTATTATTATTATTATTATTATTACTATTATTATTATTATTATTATTATTATTATTATTATTATTATTACTATTATTATTATTATTATTATTATTATTATTATTATTATTATTATTATTACTATTATTATTATTATTATTAGTATTATTATTATTATTAGTATTATTATTAATATTATTATTATCACCATTATAAATCATCTCATGAACATGAACATATGTGAATAAAAATCAAGTTAGTTTGTTTTTAAATTACCTTGCATTTAAATTATTATTAGTGTATGGGAATGTTTGGTTGGTTAAAATGAAATTGTTAAGTTCAAATTGATGTGATTATTAAAAATAAAATATTTCTAGAGATAATGAGTTCATTTATGCAACAGTAGAACGTGGTAAAATTACGAATTAAAAGTGTGAAAGTGTTTTTATCTTGTTTAAAAATAACAAAACAATACATGAGACTGACACAAATTTGGTTAGGTGAAAGAAATTATAAAAGCAATTAAGTTTACTCTTCGCCAACGTACATTTGATACGGTATACCTTTAGAGAGTTTATTTTTGTTAAGCTCATTGAAAAATTTAATTTATGATTCCATTAAAATAACTATAAGTACTTTCACATATTCGTCGCTTAAAAAAATACTCCCACAATTATTTGTATTACTCATGTCAATCAATGTTTGTCAGCTGCTAATAATGGCGAATATAAAAAAATATTGGACTCCATTTATTTACAGTGACAGCAAAAACAAGTGACGACAATGATGTCTTCGGTTCGATCGAAAGTTTCATACCTCTCATGAATACAAAAAAAAAACTACTTTAATTTTTTTCTTTCTATATTTCTAGTTTACAAATATATATAAATACAAATTTAAAATGCTAATTATTTCTCGCATATATCTACTATGTGAAGTAAAACACAATGAAATAAAGAGTTTTAAAGCAAATCCTCTTATCTCACTAATCAGTTGTATGGAAGTTATGTGGGGTACGATCCTGTCGGTTCCGATAACTAATTATTACTTTATAAAAGTGCATCTGCTTACTAAATTTCAGTCAAATATCTCTGAAACTGATGAACAAGTATCCATTCAAACAGGCAGACGGACATGGCTATGTCGACTCAGTTCGTCGTTCTCATCATTTTGGTGCACTTCGGGAGCCTCCCCTCATTTTCTGATATTTACTTACTAACATCAGAGAAAAATTATAATAGCATTTCATCTTCATGCAAGGCATAAAAACTAAAGTTTCTGTTAAGAGCCAAAAGCTCAAAGCTCGAGTAAAAAAAACCTTTGTTTTTGCATTGTGCTTTCAATTCCCACACAAATTCTACTTCTCAGCTAAACAGTGGAAATAATAAATGTTGGCGTTGATTGATTGAATATCAGAACGCAGTAATTGGCGTAGTAAATTGTACAATTATCTATTTATATACAAATATACACATATACATAGCACACACATTCTTCAAAAGTATATTAAATCAGAATTTGCAAATTTTGTTGGGTATGCCAAATCGACAATAAAAAATAATATATGTTGTATACCAAAAATATTCTAGATTTAGATATTTGCATTAACGCAGAAGCTTCAATATTTTACTGTGAAGCACTAATCTCCCTTCATCTCCTAAAATTATTACGAGATTATATATGTACTGTGAATGTGGAGCTCTCCATACAAATTGTAGAAGACTTTTTTGCTAAATTTACATTCAAAAGAAAGACATGTCTTTGTTGCATTTAGTGTCGAGAAGTAAATGTTTTTTGTAAAATCCCTATAACTAAAATGGCAACAGTGGCTCCAATTTTCGCAAATATTTTCCTCGGTTCCATACGTGGCAAAAGTTTAACATTTATACCAGGCAAAATAACAGGATAACAGAAACTTTATATGCAGAGTTCAGTAGATTTTTTATTCTGTGCATTTAATTTAATATTACTCATCAGATTAGGAATTGGATGCAAATTTCTAAAATGCAGAAAATATTTAAACTTTAAAATATTTATTTAGTTGTAATTCGCTGTAAAGTCGTTACATTCATACAAAGCAAATAATTAAATTTTTTGTTATTGTTACATTTTTGAAATTTGATGATCTAGTGACATTACGACACTTTATAACATTTTTTATTCCAAAAAGTAATATTGAAACGTTGAAGAAATTTGTCAACTGCTTGATAATTTAGTTCTATGGAAAATAGGTTGGGCGGAAACGCCCTCTATCTTCGGCTTCGATTTGCGAAACATGTACTCGTACCATTTAAAAAAAAAATAAAGCATTTTCCACAAATCCCATAAATGTATTGAATTTAAGCTATAATTTATTTTTATATTTATTTTAAGCTGTGAGTCACATACATTAAAAATTAAGAAGATTAAGTATTTGTGGATATTTATGTAATATTTTCATTCTTCCAATGAATAATGAATTTTTCAATACTCGAAGGAATTTCTCTTCTGGTATTCATGAATGTAGATGGCTTTTGAATATTTACCAAAGATTTTACCAAATTTTTCAAGTAACTTCAATTCATAATGCCTTTAAGGTCCTAAAAAAGACTCACTTTCAACAAAAATGGGCCTTTTGAGATAGATTTTCCTTTTTTTAATTTCAATGTAACGCTAAAAAAGAGTTACTAGTAACTCGATTTCTTCACAGCACATTTTTATTCTAAATAATTTCGAGGAATTTTGTGATTTGGAACATTTAAATATCCGTTCGAGAATGAGTTCTTAAAACCTATAAAACTGTGACTTTTAATATATATTGCCTTTTATTCCATTTTGGAGCCATTGTAATGTTCTCAAGGGGATTAGTGTCAAGAGAAAAAGCTGACCAATTCAAAACTTCATTATTATTTGCCAAAAGCCCTATACTTTCTGTGTTGTAGTATTGCTAATAATAAATAGTATAATGTATGTAGCTATTAAGTGGTGTTCAAGCGCTAATGATTAATTTCCTTAGATAATTTTGTTTCTATAAAAATAAGTTAAATGTGGATAGTTGGTTTTCCCCGATTCAATTAGGATTGGGACGAAAAGTATCTTTACGATGTCAAACAAATCGAACAGCCGATTTGGTTACTGAATGCCAGTGAATTTTGTATTTGAGAATTTGCTATAACATCATTAGGAAAAGGTTTGAGGATACAACACTGCGAAAAATTGTTCCTTTAAAATCAGCATTTCACACAAAAGTGTTGTAAAAATTCAAAAATACTCATCATAATTTGAGACTTTGTAATCAATTTTATTCGGACAACTTTTGGATAGATAGGCAGTTTAGTTCTAGCTTGTTCAATTTTAGCATAGTAATGTCCAGTTTACTTTCTCCCATATAACGGATGGATTTTATATGATTAAATTCTTGTCAATATTTATTTATGTATTTATTTATATAGTTTTTTATAAAGGGTGTTTTTTTAGACTTGTAGTTTTCAATGAGGCAATATTTTTGGCGTTGCCATTTCATAGTGAGCAGACTTACTCCGGAACGGCCTTGCAAATAGTGCAAACGCTATAGAGCCATAGATTAAAGACTTTTTCGGAGGAGGATGTGAATGTGGACGAACTTTGGTCCCAACAAGACGGTGCTAAATGCCATACAACTAACGAAACAATAAATTTATGAAGGACCTCCAAGATCGTGCGATTTAACACCGCTGGACTATTTTTTGTTGGGCTATCTGAAGTCGCTTGCCTACGCAGACCACTGACGCCTTTTAAGAGAATATTCGGCCCGTTATTGCTACAAAAAGTGGTCGTAATTTGTGCCTCTCGTCTGGAATTTATTCGAGCCAGCTGCGGCGGTCACTTGTCCGAAATCATATTTAAAACAGAATGGCAAACGCTTATCATTATAATAAAGCTAAATTTTTGGCCATAGCATTAACATTCTTAAAAACCACATGTGTAAAAGAAAATACCTTTAACTAAAATTGAGTTGAAAAGTTGGAAATTTGATGCATATTTTTTGATATTTACAAATTTTCGTACTTGGTTTATAAATTTTATTTATATAAAAAATTGAAGAAACAGCACCACCATGTGGTTAATTCTTTGAGCCACTGTATACTACAAGTACTTCAATTTTCTCTGAATTGCTTTCAATATACATACATATGAATTGTAGTTGATTTTATTCACACATTTTTACTATAGTGTCTAATTATGATTTTCATTCCATTTTCCCAAACACTTTTACGAAAGCAAAAGTTTATACGCATACATATGTATCTGGATATATTTACATATGTGTATGTACATATATGTACATAATGGCATGTGTATCACTTTTAATTCGTGTAAGTTATTAATTAAGTTACTCCCATACTCTTATATGTTAGTTCAGTGCTTATGATTAGTTTTTCAGTTTTGTTTGAAAAATTTCATTGTTTTAGATCATTTGGGTCAACTCCGACTAATATACAATACTCGTATATACATACATACATACTTGTGTACATAAATGTCAATTAAAATACATATGCACTATGGCTTTGTATAATGATGACAATGCTGGGCATCAACAAATTTATTCCTAAAAACGCACATTCGCATATCGATAACATAAGTACAGACATACATACATACATATGTAGATGTCTGTATGTATGGACGTGGAGTTTGTTTGTTTTGTTGTAGGCAATTGGTGAAGTGTTATTGCAAGGGTAGGCTGTCGTGTCAGCTAGTTTTCTATTTTGAATAAAACAATGGAAATTATGATTTAGTATGTGCCTACACTTGTGGGAAGTGAAATTCTTATTTAAAATGCTCGTGGGTATGATGTTAAATGTTTTCAGAGCACACATCTACGCACATATTTACACACATACATATGTATAAGTAATTATTTGATGGTTAAGGTAGCAGGGGTAAGCAAGCATATAGATTATGTGATACACATTTGTATGTACATATGTATATATGTATGTATGTATAGGTATATAAAGTGTATGTATACATGTGCGTAGCCATAGGCTTCATTTTAAACTCAATGGGACAGTGATTCGTTTTGCGTTTGTTTCAGAAAAAAACTTCAAAATATGAAAAAACCTTATACAATGAGCTAGGGGTAAATAGTTTGTTGGGTGGCATATTTTAGAATTTAAATTATTGCCTAAATCTTAACAACCAGAAAGTAAAACGCTTTTCTATTGAAATCAGTTAATTGAGTATCACTTTATATTTTCGAAAAATTTTAAGGCAAATATAGTTAACACAGAGTGCTTGTATTTTTTGTTGTATGTAATTCCTAAATGTGTTATTATGAACTATATTACTTCATACAAGGTGGCGCAAAAGTAAGCTTCCGATGTTTTTTGGTTGTAATTTAAAAAAAAAATGAAAAACTTTGATTCTTCTTGTGGATTATTTTTATTTGGTCTTTTAATTTTTTTTACATCAAGTCGAGAATATGATGTCATGTAAATGGCCGCCGCCACAGTTGATTGTCACTTGAGCCCTTTTTATGGCATTTTCCATCACTTTGGCCAAAACTTCCGGCGATTGGTCCTCACATTCTTGACGGATATTCTCTTTAAGAGCTGCAAGAGTCTGAGGCTTGTTGACATAAACCCTCGACTTCGAAAAGCCCCACAAAAAGAAGTCTGGAGCGGTCAAATCAGGCGATCTTTCTGGCCAGTGCAAATCGCCAAAACGGGAAATTAGGCGCCCGGGAAATTTATCCTTCAGCATATCGGTTGTGGCACGTGCAGTGTGTGCCGTTGCACCGTCCTGTTGGAACCACATGTTTACCAATCCCAATTCATCAAGTTGCGGCAAAAAGAACTCGTTGATCATTGCTCTGTAGCGCTCACCATTCACATTAACCGTTTGGCCCGCGACGTCTTCGAAGAAAAAAGGTCCGATGACTCCTCCAGCGAAAACAGCACACCATACAGTGACTTTGTGCGGGTGTAATACCTCTTCGTGGGTTACACGCGGATTTTCAGTGCCCCAGAAGCGTTAAATTTTGCTTATTTACGTACCCGCTAAGATGGAAATGGGCCTCATCACTCATGATTATTTTTGATGAAAAATCATCTTCCTCTTGGTGGTGATTAAGGATGGCTCGAGCGTATGTTAGACGCGATTGGCGGTCAGCAGCTAACAGCTGATGCACCGTCTGGACTTTGTACGGAAACATCTTCAAATCTTGTACCAAAATTCGCTGTAAAGACCGTCGACTGATACCCATTTGCGTGGCACGTCGTCTGGTCGATGTCGACGGTGCTTCCATGACATCCTCGGCTACAGCAGCAATATTCTCTGCAGAACGGCTACTCCGGGGTCTGCCACGCCTGGCAGCATCTCGTGTTGTGCCAGTCTCTTCGAGGCGAGCGGCTAAACGTCGCAGTGTTTCACCAGTAGGCGTTGGACGGCCAGGAAATCTGCGACGAAATTCACGTTGTGCCAAAGTCACCGACCGATTAGTTATTAACGTGTATTTCGCATGTGTTTACTACACAAATGTCAATACAGAACTGACATTAGGGGCCAATCGCAAAATTTATAGTATTTTCTGATAGGAGGATTACTTTTGCGCCACCTTGTATAAGCAATATTATTAGCTGATGCATCTCATGTAGCCGGATTGTATAATTTTTTTACTTCATGTACCAAAGAATTCTATTCGCATTTAGGTTCTATGCCAAACAAAATGGTAGCATAGTTCTATGGTGAGGTATATATGTTTAGTATGGTGAGGAAATTTTCCTTTTCTGCTGCATCAATCGGTAACTTTTTACTGCTTGAAAATTTCGAGAGCTATGTACTTGCAGAGAAGAGGAAGATAGCTATTTCAATTATTTAAGAATTAAAGGAATTAAAGGCAATGTCTTAAATATGCGTTATAACTTTAATTTTACAACAAAGAGGTCGACAAAATTTCCAAATAAATTGCTTGGTAAATGTTTAAAACCATTACCAAAGACTTAATGATGTGGTTAATTTAAATTTTTAATTTGTAAGAAATTATTAGGAAAATAATTATATAACGTCAAGTAGTATAGTTTTGTTTTAAATTTTTTTCCTGTACTATTGCATGTTTACTTAATTTTCGAATGTGCAATATATGCTAATTTTGGTCTTCTCCTTTATTCTGTTTGTTGTCAAAAATTTCTAATTGCTTGTCAAATTCTGTAATAGCACATTGAGACCGGCAAATTATATTCACCTCATTAGTGTCAAAAATTTCCATTATAATGTACTTTGCTACAGTTTGGCACAGGCCCATTGTAGATCAAGTTATTAATTAAAATGTGCCAATTAATGAGCACTTAGTCCTTAGATCTTTCAACAAAATAAAATGATATTATAACTTTGGTCCGATGTTTGCAAACAGAAACGGAGTAAGGATAGATCCATACCTAAATAAACCTAAATTATCAGGGTGACGAGCTGACTCGATTTAGCCAGGCTCCTCTGTCTTTTTGCTCGTATGTTTGTTTGGACGGAAACTAATTAAAATTCATAAAAAATCAATCTAACAAATTCTTATTTTATGTATTACAGTACTTAGGCATACGAAAAATAATTAAATGCCTTGGTATCTATAGCTTTTAAATAGAATAAAATATTATTGCTTTTACTTATAATAAATAAACAAATAATTAAATAGACCCTTAGTTTTTGGGATATTTGAGTGAAATTTGATGAGAAGAATTACGGGCGCACCAATTTTGAGTAACAATAGGTGTGGTGAGTGGCATCCTAACGAGATCTAACCAATTCGAGTGAACAAAACAAAACTGGTTTTTTATTCAAACATTTCGATAACTTTGTTAACTTCTATACTTCTTATATTAAATAAATTTTCCAGTCACTCTACTTATTTTACAGAAAATCTTAGATTTTATATAACACTTCAACACACAATTCTTTATTGTTAAAAATTTTCAAACCAATTGATAAACATTAATAGTAAAGTATTCTATATTTGATTTTAACTCTATTGATTTAAATAGTTATTGTGTTTATATAACAAAATATTGTTATCTATACCATTTTAAAAAAAGCATTAAAAATTTTGTTTTTTCAATAATGACTCTTAAATTAAGATAGGCGTTTGAAAAAATTTAAAAAAAAAACATCAGACAATAATTTAATTGTAGCTTTTATGGAAATTTGAAGAAATCAACAATCTATCAATTGATTTTTATTCATGGCAATTATTTACTCTTACATTTTTAGAAGTATAATCAAATTTAGTATAAGTTTCAAAAACATTTTAGGCCTTTTGTTTATTGCATAATAAATAAATTACAAATAATGAGAATTTTAAAATGTAAATTATTAAAAAAAATTAAGGAAAATTGTTAAAAACACTATTTTTTAAAAAAGCAATGGATAACTGGAAAAAAGTTGTCTCAAATAATCAAAAATTTAAAAATGAAATGCAAAACGAAGTCGTTGGAACTTTTTTTTTACTGAAACAAATACACATACATATGTATGTACGTATTTCATAATTTTGATCATAGGCATTCAAAATTTACGTTGATAAAATCACAGCCTGGAAATCACGTGGGGAAAACACGTGAGACACATAACTAAATATGTGGCACGGTCAGGAAAATGCGCAGATTTTACAATGTAAATTCTTAATATTGCAGTAACTTTCAATGTGTTGAGCTTATTATATAATTGAATTAAAAAAATTTGATTTCATGCAATAGTGGTTCATATAAAAAAAGTTTTTTTCTTGGTTTAATCGGCCAAGTATCTTAGTTCTCCAAGGCCTTGGTGAAGGTTTCTGGCTCTATTTCAAAAATGGCATACTCGATATTCGCTTTAAGGACCGGCATCATTAAATGATTATTCGCCCAACATCGGTCCTTCACAATACCTCACAATTGCGTCAAATCGCAGCTCCGAGGTAGCGAATTGGCATCGCCGAGCCATATTATAGATTACCGAACTTGGAGCGCAAAAGATCGATTGTGGCATGGGCTGTAGGGCATGACGCGCCGTCCTGCTGAAGCCAAAAATCTTTCAAGTCCATGTCCTCATTTATCATGCCTCTCTATCGCCACCGCAGCAAAATCCGCACCAAACTATTACACTCTGTGAATGGGTTGGTTTCTCGACGATAATGTGCGGTTTTCCAATCCCCAGATGAGGCAATTTTGGTTGTCAGAAAAGATAATTTTTCGGGAAAAATCATTACCCACTTCAAGCTGCTCTGAGGTTCACCAAACCGAGGAGCGATAATTTCGGCCAAAACTTCTTATCAATAAACAACATTTTTTACATAGGAAATAGATCTGCATTATTATCCAATATTTCTCAAGCAAAAAATTTAAGCGGGAAAGAGCTGTCACTGTCAAAATATCGTAAGATAAAAAAAACGCAAATATGGACCACCCTTGATTATTATCCATAAGTTCACCCTATTTCATTTTCATTTATTTGGAAGTGGATGGCATTTTGGACTGAATATCTTATAAATAAAAATAAAATAAAACATTAATATTTAACACACAAATTAAAAGGGGAGTAAAAAACAAAAACCCTCTCAAATGTTCGCCAATCAAACATTCATAAATGAAATTATCTAATGCACCAAATCCACTTAAATAACACTGTTACACTAACAACATCTGCGCATAAACTACGCCATTTGAAGCATGGCTGATGCGCATGCGTAACAGTACAAAACGAGTGCCAGACAAATAAATGAAAGAGATTGCAGCAATCAGACGGCTAAAAGTGTTGATGAAGCAAAAAAAAAACCAACAAACAAAAAACAACGTAAAATATTACTTAAAATTTTATTGCAGCTTTGTATTGTATGAGTAAAGCAGAGGCAGGGGAGACGTGGAGTATGCAGAGTTGAAGTGTAAAATTTCACAAAAAAGTGAAAGTGCAGCAGAGCTCAAACAACGCGCACAAGTGGTGGCAAGACAAGTGCTAAGTAGAGTTGTATCAGAAATGACGTTTGAGTTGTTATTATTTCTTACACTGTTTTTTTTTCTACCCATCACTGCCGGCATTCATAAGTAACTACATCTGGCTAGGCAACAATGCAGCAATGCAATGAGACAGAGTGGCGTTGATTTTGGTTTAATTGCATTTTAGAAAATCGAAATTCGACTAGGCATTTTCACACAGATTCTTACTGCAGACAAATCAAATAATGCACAGTGCTTCAATGCACCAAAAGAAAAGAAAATGTAAGTAAAACTCATTGTACTGCATTGCCACACTAGCCCAGCAACAACGATATCTGTTGTACAACATAATTACAATGAAATGTGGCACAACTGAATAAATAAACACCAGAAAATACAATAATCATTTGAGTGGGACGATTTGAGGCGCGTAATAAAAAATGCAAGTGGTTGAATGTGGCATGGAATTGAGGCATGAAAATCTACTACAAGCGCATGCGCGTCTGAAAGCCAGTGAATGTGGCGTACGAGTATGATTGGTTTTACTAGTATTTGTAGCGTGCATGACTGCCTTTAGGTTTGCCAGTATACGAATAATTTTGTTTCATTAATACATGACACATGCAATCAAACATATGAATATACTTATGTATGTTAGTAAATGTTTGTTCGATTTAGTAGATGTACGGCGTTTTTAGTAACGGCTAAATGAGATTATTGTATTGAGCATTGAAGAAAAATTGGAGCCGCACCAGTGCTCACTTTAAATTTGCAACACGTCTGCAGACAGTTTGCCATAGGATTGGAAGAGCATTAAGGAAACGATAGATTAGTGCATGAACGGCGGATTATATTTTTTTCGTTAGCAACTATTAAATAAGTGCATGAGTAGTTTTATTTGCCTTGTTAATTTCGTGTTTTACTATCATAGGAAGCCAGAATTTCAATAGCTTTATTATGATTTTTTTTAGTTGTTTTCTTAATGGGCACAACTATGGCCGGTTTCTCCAATTTGATTTAGGTTGAAGCTTATTTATAATTTAGTTTGGCTGAGATTTTGTGCAAAACTTTTTTTCGGTTTCTCCAACGGAACGGCTTAGTAGTTTTGCAGATAACAACCCTATGAGCTGTTTTTTAACAAGCAGTCTTTATATTTCAAATAAATTTTGTTGCGGTTCAATTACGAGTACTAATTATTAAATTACTTGAAGAACATAAATATCGAAATTTGTTTCTTGTGAATGTAGAACACCCATTGTTATTTCCAAAAATTTACATTTAACACGCAAACATAAATCAGTTCAAATAAAGACGCCAATGTTTTTATAGCAGGGTTGCTATAGTTGCACACACGAAATCAATTCTATTCCAACAAGGCAAATTTGTGCCTTAACTAAGCCTTGGTGTTAAAAGTGAATTAGTCAAAATAATGACTAAACTAAGTTAAGTAGAGTAAGAGAAATCAGACCCTAGTGTTCTCATATGTCGTTAGTCTATACTTTTGAGAGTAGAGCACGAAAATTAATAAGCAGATTCCTCTTTTTTTTTAACAGCAGCTAAAACAATAGCTTGATGGAAATGAAACGTGGGACCAAAGAAGAAGAAGTAAAGTACATATACATATGTGCCTTTAATAGCAGATTTAGACTAGGTTTTATATTTACCGATTTTTTGCAACGAAATCTAACGATTTATTTTCAAACGAGTTTTTTCTAATTTATTGTTAAACCGCATTGCCGACAAAAGTATTTTTTTTTTGTATAGTACCAGAAGAAAACATAGATACACATATATTTTAAATACATACATATACTCGCTGAATAAATCCGAACACAAAAGGAATAACAGACTTGCTACAATTTTTTTTTATTATAAACAAAACAAGAAAGGTGCAGACAGTACTTCACCCTTATGACATTGTGAAGGGTAAGGTTTTGTTTAATCTTATTAAATGTTCTGTTATAAGAAGGATCCCGGTGCTTCCCTCACGGTATTCCAGCAATAGTCAGCAAGCATTGCAGGTTCCCATTGTTCTTCAAAAGGCTACTCAAACGCGAAAATTTCCGGGAGGAAGTTTCTCCATGCTTCTCCTTCACTACTACAGGAAATGTTGTATTTTTAATGACGTGCTTCAACCTATCTACTGATATGCATGTAGTATTCTTTGAACTATTTCAGCAAGGCTAGGAGTCTTCTTATTCGCGAGAAAATTGTTGGACACCTCTATGAATGAGACCCAGGCTTCTTTTTCTTTACAATTAAACCAGATATAAACCCTCCTGGACCGCTGATAAGTTTCTTTACATTTGGGCCTACAAAAATACCTGCTTTAATTTTAGCTCCACTCAAAGAAGGAGGGCTTTTCAATAAGAAAATAAAACTAGGCAAAATATTGTCTGTGTCATTAATAAATTTCTCGATAAACCCTAGTTTTATATGCAGAAGAAATAGTAGATTTTTTTAGGGTCCACACAACTGGTTCATAATTAACATTTTTCTGTTCTGGTATACATAAGGTAATTTTTCTCAAATAAAATACTCTGCACGGGCTCGACTACCCAATTCGCACAAAAAGAAAAAAAAGCAACAGAATTGAGTGTACCCCAGTTGCAGTCTCAAGAGCAGCACAACTACTTTTAAATTTTTAGTTTTTTTTTTTACCATAAAATTTACATAACTTCATAAATTTCTTATAGTATTGAGCTACATATGTCCTAATGGTATTGAGATTATATCGGAGCAAGACTTTGATATTTTATTTTTTTAAGTAAAACTTCTTTGACAGCTTGAGAGTGATTTTTCAACGTCGCGTAACGAAGTGGCGACACAACGGTTTTTTGAAATAAAACCAACTCACATACATAGGTGCACAGGTATATTTATAAATATTTTTAATTTCTATCCTGAAACAATCTCGGTTTTAATGTATGAAATATCTACAAATAAGGCAAAATAAATCAGGCAAATTAACAAACTTACGTGGCACTTTAAGAACTACTTGTTATTGACTTCTAAGCTATATTAATACTTCATTGTTCGAATTTCAATTTAACCCCTCTTATTTTTACCTACACCTAAATGTTTCAAATATCACGTGTACTCTGAATTAAAAATTAAAAAAGGATATTGTAAGTAGTATTAATATGCATAGTTGTAGGAAATATAACTAATACTATCGACATGAATTATTTAAATGGACCACTGATGAGTGTTATAAGGTAGACATGGATCTTATTTTATAATATTTAGTATTTGTTTTTTCATACAAAGCCCCTCTAGTGGGGATGTAAATGATACATCGATCGCTCGTTACATCGCTAACTAAAATGGCGATATATCGTGAAAAATTTAAAAATAAATAACCAACTATTTAAATTTTTTTTTTCAATTTAATTTTTGATGGAAAATTGAAAATTATAACATTTGGAACTCTATCCCTGCCAATATTAGAAAACAGATAAACAAAAGCAATTTTAGGGAATCTATCTATAATTACTTCAGTACTTAGCCTTTAATTGATATCCTATCTTCCATTTTAGTCCTAATTTATTCATATTTTTGTAACTAATTTCTTTGTTAAAACATTGTTAACTCGATGTTACATAGGTGACTAGTACACACCTGTAATTTAATTTATAAGTTTTATTGCTTATTTATATACATATGTACTGATTATTAGCTTACTTTAAGATCTGTTATGTCTTGTTATTTATGTATGTGACTCTGAAATTTGTTGTACTATAAAAGATTTTAATATCTTATTGTACTAATTTGCCCTAATAAATAATAATAATAATAATAATAATAACTACATAAAACAGTGGGTTTTATTCCTTATCTATATAAGTACACTACAAAATATTATCTGGAGTAAAGCAGCTATCAAAGGAAGAAAAATGGGAGCGAAATGGTGCCTAAGAAATATTTACTAGTTTTGGAGAAAACATATTTGATTTTATACACCATTTTATTCGTCTTGCAGAAACATTTAACCAATCGAGAGAAAATATGGCAATTTGAAGAAAAAATTACATCAAGAGGAGGCACATTTTTCCTCGATCCTTTTCTTCTTTTTTTAGTGTAAAAGGTTATATTAAGGAGTGGTTTTTGAATTTTTTATATAATTGGGGAAATTCATGTCATCTTATAATTGATTTTAAATATATAGCTATAGCTTAACTGTTAGCAAAGCAATAGAGAATTATTGACAAATCCATTTGCAACTCATTCCCAACTGACCCCGCTCAACTGAGAATAGTAAACATTTGTGCATCTGTGGAACTAGGAAATATTCTTGAAAAAATCGACGTCTCACGAAAACAAATTTACATATCATGCACATTCTTCAAAAATGTAACGAAATAAAATTAAACGAATTTGCTGTAATACAATAAAATTATCTGTGAGTAAAAACTGAAGATACTTATAGTGTATCTCTTAAATTCTCTGATAAAAACGAGTGGTAAGCATCTACCTGTTTGATTCAATTACGTAACACCTGGCTATACATACATTTTTTTCTTTTCGCTTCCTGAGAATTAGATAACTTGTGAAGAACGCCTAAAATATATAATGTGTATGGTCCATACTACAAATAAATTGCTGTATAGGAATTTCTTTCATCACTGCTAATCAAGTAATTTCAAAATGAGTTCGAAACCAACTCAATAAATTTTCCAAGATTCTTTCAGCAGCTACTAAATAAATTAAAATGTTCATGTTAGTTACCAGTTGGATAAGTTAGTATCTTTGATAGCATTCAGCTTATGACATTTAGCACCTCAATTAAAGTTTCAGTTTTTGCTGCTGCATATTCGAATATATCCACATATGTATGTTTGTATTAATTTCAACACCGTTGGATGCAACACAACGTAGTTTATTGCATATTTTCAGTTAATCAGCACCAGTCTGTGACTGCCACTTCACTTTATTTTTGTTGTATGCAAATATTTAGGTATTGCATATTAGATCAGTTCAAAAAATTAAAAGTTCGAATTTCTGTAGTCTTGCCGATCAAAAATGCGGCATTTATGTAGTTAAAAAACCACTGTCGCAAAATTTGTGCCAGTTCGAATAAGTGAAAAATGTATTTAAGTATTTTTGATTGAATTCTGAAAAAGAATTTGCAATGTAATGAAAATTTTACAACTATCAACCAACGCAAGTGGTTGGGGGAATTAAAGATGCACCCAATTTACGGCCACGAGATACAAATATTTAAAATAGATGTATCTCATGCGTTATATGGATGATAGTGGGAAGTAGTCACGACAAAAAAAAATCTCAAAAATAAGCGGTAATTTAAGCCATTTGAAAATTGCACTTTATTTTACTAAAATAGAATGCACTACAAAACTGCATATCAATAAATTGCTTTTTGGTCGATTTAAATTGTTTAAAGCTCCCAACGTTTTATTTTCACTACAAAAGTTAAATATAAAATAAAATGGTGCAGCTAATTGCAACTAAGGATTTTATATTATTATCTCTATTTAGTATAAAAACTAGAATAATGGTTATTGATGTCTTTCAGTTTTTATTTTGTTATGTAACATGCCTATATTCGTACAAAAATTACTCCCCCAAAAATTGTGTAAAATTATGAAATCCAAATAATTTAATAAATCAAGAATAGTTCAGTTAAAAAAAATTTGCAAAATAACGGAAATTGAGAAAGTAATTTGACATTTCATTTTGCGAGAAAGCTTGAAATTTCCCCTGGAAAAAATGTTACTTGTAGCAATTTGCCAGCAGGAAAATCAGCTAGATACGAACAGTTGATTTTAATTTAGTCAAGAGGCAAAGTTATGTTTTAGAAAATGATAAAATAACATAAATTGGATGTAAACTTGGAATAATCGAAGTAGTTTTGATTATTTTGAGTATTGATGTTTCTTAGCCCCATAACCGATTTTAGAATCGGTTGATTTGAACCTCCAGTAAATAGTAAATTACATATTACTGAATAAAATGTTAGTATCGTTCCAATAAACTTGGAGTTACAATCGTGGACTTTATGATTCAGGTTGCCACCGTGATTTGTTGAATTTTATTAATAAAGTTTTTTTTTATCGATATTATTTAGCGCATATATATATAGCTACCATATATCATATATTTATGTACATATGTATGTACATATATACATACATATATGATTCAATATTAACTTAACTATAGAACATTCTTAATGTAAACAGCGAACATATCAGATCTTTATTGAATAATTCGTAATGTAGATTTTGCGGGAACGCACTTAATATGTTTGAATTATTACTAGACTTTTGAGGTTAAATATATATTAAAAAAACCAATTTCTTTCAAAGTTTGGATGTTGGCTACCTGAAGCATTTCATAATTTGTTGTCTAATTGTCGTTAGCATTCATGATCACACTCGACACACTGTGCGTCGCCATGTAGAGCTGTTTCATGCAGACTTTATTGTCTTATTTTAGGCGGCGGACGTAAATGAAAAACTCTTTTAAATTTTTCATATATGTAAATTTGAGCAGGTCGTAATGCACATGTTCATGTGATTATAGTGACTGCAATAAGTGATCACATGGTGCCTTTTTACGATGTTTAAAGTTTATACAAAAAGTGATGATTGTTTTGCTAAATTTATTTTTTAAACCAGTTTTCATAAAAATTTCCAAACTTTTAATTTTTTTTTAAATTTCTGGGGGTGCAGTTTGTACGTCATTCAATTTTATCATAATAATATCCGAATCTCAGGTGAAAGTGAGAAATTTATTGGTTAAAATTTGGAATTTTTTTTTTGATTTTTGGTACTTTATTTTTTTATTTAATATGTCAGAAGATGTGTTAGATTTAGACCGCAAGCATTCAACAATTTTAATAATTATCTGGCACCTATAAAACAAATCCATCCGTTATATGAAAGAAATTGCGTAAGTCCAAAATTTCACAAAAATTTCAAAAACCAACCGAAATTTTGAGCCACTTCAGACTTGGATTTTAGCATACCCAAAAGCTTTATAGAAATTCAAATTAAATAGTTTGAAGTTATAATGAAAACTTGTTTAATTTTAAAACATTTTGCTCAAACTTTGATATTACGATTAATATGCCCTTTCTTTATATAACTAACTAAAATTTATGAAAGTTTATCGAATTAAGTTTATCATGAAAAATATTTTAAATATTGTAAAAATATCAATATGTATGGGTATGTGTAAACTTTACCAATAAATAAAATGTATGTATGTATACACATTCAATTCAATTAATTACAACAAATTATATACTGAGTGATTTTCATTGCACATATTTACAAATATGAATGTAAATATATTTATGAAATTCACCACACTAGCTGAGCGCAAATTTAAATATGCAAATATAGATATATTTGCTATTCGTGAATTTTCATTTCGGATTATTAATAATATTTTACAATCGATTGCGTATGTAAATAACAAGGCTTGTTGCCAAAGTGCAGTCACACCAACTGCATCAGTAGCAGTCCAAGCAACAAAGTTGACACAAATGCATCCAATTATCACTGGTTGCACTCGTCGTACTCCATCCTCCCTAACTCTCAGCATCTGCCAATTATTAATGTATGTACAGATAGATGTACATACATCGTTTTGATTACGTCCATCCGTTCATATTTTTAATTCGAAATGTGTCTATCTTTCTATCTATCGTATTCGTTCTGTGTGCCATTTGGATGTCTGCTTGTTTGTTAAATGACAATTTTCTTGCGTTAAAATTACAAACAGCAATAACAATAAAAGCTTTTGGAGAGGAAAAATCATATGTTTTTTTTCCGCATGGCCGGAAATTGCATGTGGTTTTCCCAACGCGACTAACTCTTAAATGTTTACCTACAATAGCAATTCTATACTGAAAGGCAAGTGCATATCCAATGACCTATAACTATTTTCTGAAGGAAAACCTCAAATTAAAAGTACGTGATGGATTGCAAAAGAATTTTTCAACATGAGAACAAGTAATAAATACGAACATACATACACCAAAAAAGCTGTCGGTTTTCCACCGGAATAGCTTATGTAAAATGTATTATGGTTTAAGACTTTCGCCAGAATTATTCGGAAAAATACTAAGATTTACGTGAGCTGAACCGATTAAAAATAAAGTTTAAAAATTAAAATAATTAAAAGTATTTTTTTTTAAAGCATCACTTTAAATCGTAAAAAAGTTTATGTTAAAAGTTCAATATAAAAATATTTGAAAGTTTGTTCAAAAGAACATAATAATGACATTGCCGGAAAATAATGTCACTCAAGGGCTTTATTTGTTTTATTATAAGTGTAAGTCACGTAAGTTTTGGCTTCACTATTTTAAAAAACAATTTTTTTTACTTACACAAACAAAAAAAAACACTCCCTTTAGGTCCAGCTCAAGTAAATCTTAATATTTTTCTGAAATATTTCATTTGATGTTTTAGAATATAATGCGTGCTATATTTCCGATATTACATAGCCAATTCACCGAACCGAACCGTCAATGTATAGCTCTCGAAATAAAGCCATAGTTTCGCGCGCTTTGTGGCTTGTAGTGCCGTTTTGTTGCAATCAAATGTCTTCAATAAAATGGACTTTCGATTGTTGGCCTTATTTTTTATGAATCGTCTGCATAATTTATAGAGCTTGTGGCCAGGTTTGTATTAGGAATAATATGAGAAAACAACAATTTTTCAAAGTGGTAGAAGTGATAGCTGCTATTTCGGAGATCACCACATCTCCTCATCAGACTTCTTTCTTTCTAGACTTTACATGGCTTTGAACCATGGTGCACGGGCTTTCATTTCATTTTTTTTTTGTTTTTGCAGCAGCAACTTCACTCAACTGTGGTATTAAGAATTTAATTAGGAAATTTTGAAAAATGAACAATAAGATACAGTACCGGAATTATCTTATCAAACTCTATCAAATTAGGGAAATCAGTCCAAACCCACACGCATCCCAAAATATGGGCATCCATTTCAGTTATTACCACGCGATAATTTGCGGCACTAAGAATTACGTACCGGTCGGCCTAATTTGTAGGAAAAATTTGAGCCGATTATTCTACCACACCACGTTTCTCACTGTAAAGTTCAAATTTACTCATTCATTCTTCTCTTCTGCATATATGTATGTAGTTACTTTGTTTACTTTTAATTGAGATATGTCACTAGCCACAGGAAGATGCAATCTTGTATTCTACTATTCTTGTATTAAACCGTTGCATTTTCTGGATGCAATGACAGCTCTTAAGGGAGACATTAAGAGAGCAATGAGACATATGGCTGTATAAAATTTTGATCGGAAATACCTATTTTGTTGAGCTTCAAAAAAATCTGGAAAAGTCTTGGAGAGGCTAAAAAAAGGCAGGTTGCATATGTACATATGTATATAAAATTTAATCTCTTATACACAGCAGTGGTATTTTTTATCTTAAACTCTCATTCCGAATGCCCAACTTTATTGTGAACTTTTTGTAGAGCAATAAGCTGCAAGTATAAGCAAGATTTTGACATGAGGGGAGCAAGCACTTTTGATGGTCACCGGCCATCGATTTACTACTTGCTCTGTCTATAATATAGATATGTGGATTCTATATTGACGAAAACAAAAGGCTAAACAACGGCAAAATGTATTTAATATCATCCATAACGCCTACCTACCTACCTGTGAACAAATTTAATATAGCTTCCGTAGAAGATTTCCGTAAAATGTTTTATTTAAAAGGTATCCTTCTCATTCCGCATATTATTTGTTTTCTTCGAATTCAAACTACTAAATTAAAATTATAATCTTACATAAATCTTTCAATTTTTAGAGCTGAATAATTTTTGACCGCAATTTGTCATTGCTCCATTCAACAATACAACTAAGTTGGTAGACAAAGTTCAACAAACAATTATTATATTGTATGTATATGGATATGGATATAAATGGATATATGTATGTATGATGCCATCTCTTATCCTCTACTTTAACTCGAGCAGTTGAAATTGTATATATGTAAGTAAATATGAAGAAGAACTCATATCAACGTCGACGAAAGTGAATAGTAAACTCTTATGATATTTGTGGTTTTTGCTCTGAGTTTGTAGTACATAATAT
This sequence comes from Anomoia purmunda, assembly GCA_951828415.1. Taxonomy (NCBI): domain Eukaryota; kingdom Metazoa; phylum Arthropoda; class Insecta; order Diptera; family Tephritidae; genus Anomoia; species Anomoia purmunda. Next base: position 22,529,997 of record OX639996.1, on the reverse strand, counting down.
GAACGTATGTATTTTCGACAAACTACAGCAAACTGTTGGGCAACAAAAACTTTGACTAGTATTCTCACAGAGAATATTTTGCAGTCATTGTCAATTGTATGGCAATTTTCTACAGATATATGTATGTATGTACATATGTATCATAAAAACTTATGTACAACTTATAACGGAATTTTTAGCTTTTTTACTTTTGCTTACATTTAAAAGTTTTCTGGGCCATATAAAATGCAAGCCAATCTCAGTAAATGCTTGATATGTAGATAAATAAAAAAGGTAACATTCCGCCGTCGATAAGATTTTGTGGCAGGACCAATTTGATCAGAATTGGCCTTTCGATTTCTGCTCGAACATTTCCGAATATTTCATTACTCGAGAAATTGAATTCTCGAGACAATCTCGGGTATCGCCATTCGCGCGAGAAATGTCGAGAATTTATCGAGGCGAGTTTATTTCATTGTTTCATAGTTAGAAGTAAAAATAAGCCAAGCACAAGTGGGAAGTAGTAAAATGTGTACAATAAAATTGAGTATAGAGAAGCTCACGAGCCTGATGCCTGCGCACCTCGCGAAAAAGTGATTCTAGTGAGAAATTGCTTCTCGAGAAGTATCGAGAATACTAATTGAATTTATTGATTTGGCTGTTTGGCTCATTGTATATATAGTGGGGTTATGATATTAGTGCAATGAATCCAGTATTCTTATGGAATAGAATATTACTAGCTTTTAGATTTACGAGATACAAATTAAGTTTTATAAAAATAAAAAAACCGCGCCCGCCTCTCATAAGAAGAAAATTTGCAAAAATTAACAAAAAAGCTGCAAAGCTTGAGGAATTTGCTTAAATTGTACATACAATATTGGATTTGAGAAAGGACTACGTGGGTTAAATTTCTGAAAATCGGCGAGGCGCTGCCCACTTTAGAGCAAATAGACATACATATCCCTAAAACTATCTTAACATTGTAAAAATCTATGAAATATGATTTGCTCAAATTTTATAAACAAGATTGGATTGAATGGAGAAAAGTGGCCGTGGCACTGGGTATATCTTAAAATATATGCGTATATCTCCTAAGCCATCATATCAAATTCACCCAGTTTTATGTATGCTATGCTTTCGAACTCGGTAAGCACAATTTCGAATATTAATCGGCGAAAAACTACGCGCATCTCTCAAATAACAAAAATTTACAAAAAATCAATTAACTCAATATTTTAATGCCTAATGCATCAGGTTCACTCAACTTTGATATTGAAAATTTAATTACGAGCAAAATATATGAAAATCAAAATTTTGGAAAATAATCAATATGCTATACACCGCCGAAACTATTTTATCAAATTCTACCAAATTAAAGAAATCATTCCGAAACTAGGAACAACTCTCACATATTTACGGAAATTCAAAATTATCGTTATTTTACAGAAACATACAGCAAATTCGGTAAGTAATAAGAGTGAAGGCGAGAAGGGCGAATCTGCCTTGCAAAGATCTTTAATTAACATGATTGAGTTAATTTAATCAAAATTTTCTGAATTTTGCTCTATCCAGTTAAATTTGAAGGAGTGCGGGTCTGATTTAGAAATACTGTAATTGATGAGAGTAGAGACACTACAGATAAATTTCAAATTTCGGATTGAAACTTGATCACTTGAGCGACGGTTGTAAGAAAAAATCCTGAAATTTGACAACGCGAGTGAAAATTGTTTAACATTCAGAAATAAATAGTAAATTTCCGGGTGCCCCAGGAGTCTATCTAAGCACAATACATGGATGAAATTATGTAAATTTTTGGATCACCTGCACAAAAAATAAATTTACATACATATGTATGTATGTAAGTGTATGTACAAACACACACATAGATATGTAGATCACAAACTACAAATTTTTCTCTAAAATATGTATCCGATACTGATCGATACCGTGGAACTGCATTTTCAAAAGCACTCGATCGTAAACTTTTTTACAGTTTTATCTATTTTTTTTAATATATTTAAATATATATATATATATATACATATGTATGCATTCATGTATGTCCATATGATTATACAAATGCGTGCTCATTTTTTATTTTTATTTTTTAACCCACAAACAAAAAGTGCACATTTGTATTAACAATACTCATGCACTTTACTGTATTGTATAACTTTTTATTTTGCAATTTATATTTTGCTTGATGTTTGCTAACAGCAGCTAACCAAACAAAAGAAGAAAAAAACAAACAAACAAAACTACAAACATACATACTTTTACTCGTAAGCGTATTACTCTACTTTGGTCGCAGAATAGTCGACTTACGAATATATGTATACTAAATACATTAAATCTATGTACATATATATATTTGTAAACAGTTTTGTACAAATGTCTGTTCTTTAAGTAGTTCGTAGTCAAGAAAAATGTGGTTTGCTTTTTTTCTTATTTTTTAGCCTTTTAAACTTTATTCTTTAGCGTCTCTTTTCATTTGTGTGTTTCATTTTATATGTTTTGTTATTTTATATGTAGGTCAGTGTCGATTAGAGTGAAATACAAAAAAAATTAATGAGTTAAGAGAGCAGAAACAGATATAAACTTGCAAGAAAATGTGTATGACATTTTTATTGTTGAATGCAGACAGTTTTCATGAGACTTTTCTTTTTACACGGGTGGGTTTGGGATGCTACTAACTTGGGTTTATCGACGCTGTCGTAAAATGCGACGTTGTCGGCTCCTTTTTTGCAATAGGAGTCGCAAAATCCTATCTTATCGATTTGCTTGTTCGAAAGATGGTTTTAGGTGTCCAAAATCCGAGTTTGTAGTTTTTTTTATTCGAAAAAGAAAAATTGCTAGACGAACGCTACAGTTCTTTCTTACGAATGCCTTATTTACATGCCCGTAAAATTTACATTCCATTTTATTATAAACAATGTAGACAAATTTTATGACTTTCGAGTGCAATATGTGAAGTATTTGTTGCGATTAGTCAACGGATTTATTACGGTACGTGAAAAGCTTTCAAAGCCGTTAAGAAAAGTACAAGGCCCGAAAAATTCGCAGACAAATAGTTACGATTTCTTTAAGTCAGAATAATACTTATTCAATTCCCTATCAGAATGGTCTAATTTACGACAAATTCGGATGTTTTGGAATGCTGGGGAAATCCAAAGATTAGGCGCATGTGCTGGAAATCACGCTATTTCATTCCGAAACCGAAATTGTAAAACGCGCCAATTGGTTTAAGATCTGATGAAATTCACGCGATTTAACTGAGTTTCGAAGTTATACACGAAACAGCTGATAGTCAGAGAACACATAATTTTATTTCAATTTCAATAGAAGTTTTGTGTCAAGATTGTTCCTTTTGTTTTTCTGTTTTTTTTTTAAATTCAATTTTTAAAGAAATGTTGAACATTTTAGAACGGACGCAGGGTCAAAGTGGATAATGTACATATTTATAATAAATATGGAGTACTTGGGGTGGTTGGCGACGTCGACGGAACGCACATGAAATAACTGAATTCTAAAATTAAAATAAAGTTGCCTTAATATATTTTAATAAATAAATAAATGAGGTATTCGAAATGGAAAAAATGCGAATTCGATTACTGGCACGTGCAAGATCGTTGAGATTTGGTGTTCGAAAACGAAAACGGAACAGTGAAATTTAACACTCGCCAGCTCGATTTCGGTGACACTTTTAAGCGAAAACGAATTGCAGCACATGATCAATAATGTTATTTGTAGCAATGTCAAATTGGAAGTAATGTCAAAGAAATTTCTAAAATTATATTACAATATTTAATCTTTAATCGGTAGTAATAATTGTTTTTGAGTTTTATTGTTTTAATCAGAAAAAACTCATTCATAATTTTTTATCTTTTGGTCAGAATAATAAATATTCCAAGATTTTATTCATTTTATAAACATACAAATAGAAAATTATTTTTATGTTGTGCTCAGAATCAGTATACACTTTTGTTTTTAGATTAACAATTTATATTTTACAACTTAACAGAGATGCTATTAAATTATTGTATAAACTATTTATTAATTTATTTAATCGCAAACAGATATTATCTGAGATTACCCATTCTGAATATTTCTAGGGTCTTCCAAATTTTTGTTTGAGTGGTTTCTTTCAATATCAGTCAATGCGGCATTTTCAAGTGGGAGCTAACGGGTTAAATTGTTCTATGAAAATATTGCTCGCGAAATTTAACTGCGTGTTTACATCGAAACCTTTCATTTCACTCAGACATATATTTTAAATATTTAATGAAAACTTTAGTTGGCTTTAAAAAAAATCAGCTAACTTTTGCAAATAACTTGAGTATTTAATTACTAGATAAGTATACTTTCGGAAAATATTAGCAAAGTGCAGGGTGGTTTGAGTTGTCCTAAAACTGTCACAGAGTGTAATCAGAAAAATAAGAGTAAAAAAACTGAGTTGTTAAATATTCAAGTTCAAAAACTTTAAATCAATTGATACAGCTGTGAAAAAATTGATCAATTTGAAATTTTATTGATTTTTTTCTTAAAAAGAGAACTTTTTGCTACTTCTAAAAGTTGTTAAAAACTAATATTTATATTGGCATACTCTCCGATTTATATAAGTTGGACTTTTTTAAGCAGTACGTTTCCCTTAAGTTTTTCTATTAAAATTGTCGTAATACGAGTTTTACTCAATACGAGTTTTACTCAATTCTCTAATTTTTTAATACAAAAGGAGCGACAGTAAAAATTTGAGTTCGTGAGAAAAGCCACATATCGTTAATTACCATGTTTCTTATAACATTCAGTGTACTGTTGAAATATTTAAAATGGGAATGCAGTCTCAAAACTAATTAACATTTTATAGAAAATCTAGTTAAGAGTGGCATGGCTAAGAAGGCCGTAAGCACGGTAGAATATGTAAAAGAGTCAAATATTTGCACATTTTAATTTGATTTGCCAAATGTTGTATGACAAATTATTTTACTTTTCGATTAGTTGCCACTAATTTCACGCTTTTTGTACGAATTTTTATACCAGCTCTAAACAGCCAGTACTTATGCCATCAATATATGGAAAATTTATTTGTATAAGGAAGCATATAACTGTAAAACTGCAAACTTTATGTTGAATAAGTTGCACATGGAAAATGATGAAATCATACAAGTCAGCCAATAAGTTACCCTACAAGACATATACGGATTTTGTTTCTGAGCGGCTCGCAGAATCAAAAGTGATATATAGCCTTTACAGGATTTTAATTCGAGCGAAGTGGATGTGGCTAGAGAGAGTGCCACAGAAAAGTAATAGCACTGATAATTAAATTGCCGAATCGGAAAACAAATTATACTTTCTTGCAGATAGTTAACCAAAGCTGAGGTCAGAAAGGCTTCAACGCAACGAGATATTCTAACATAACAGTGCAAAAGATACGTATCTTTGCTACATTTGAGGTCATGTCAAATCAAGGCGTATTTTTTTTTGTATAAACTATAATGGTATCTAAAAGTACCATTCCTGCCTTTTAAAATCAATTTGAATTTTCAACAAAATCTTTAGAAATCTCCTAAAAATGCAATGCGAGTAGGATAATCTTATGAAGTTTGGGCAAAAGTTTACTCAGTAAATTCAATATGTGAATTCTCACTGACAAATAAGGAATAGTACTTTTAGATACAATGACGATCGATCTATCTATCAAAGTAGTTTTATGACGTACAATTTCATTCCACAATTATACTCAAAAATGTTAATAGCTAAGCAAGAATATTTTCACGCATCAAAATCTATATTCGGCTTTTACCTCCTAATTTGAGTAGCAGAGGTAAGAAATAGATTTGGGCTGAAAAGAAATCATGGACAGTTCTCGCAATGCAACACTTTGAAGCTCTGGAGTCTGTTTTCGAATCATTTTTAGAAAAGCTTTGTTCGTAATCAAAGAATTTCTATAGACACTTCCAACTTATAGAGAGGCTGCTAAATATTAGTAGACCTGTCAAAATTTAATAGGATTTTAGCCACTTCGCCGAAAACATGTCTCGTTGAAAATTAAGTGTATGATGTGTAATACTCTGCCTATTTTTTTTAAGTACAATTTTAGTTTGAAGTACTTTTTCAAGTACAAGAAGAAGAGGTATAGCCATCAAATTATATACCGCATTAATTAGGACGAAAAGCTGAGCCAAAGTAGCGGTAGGCAGATGTATTTTAATTGACTTCATATATACATATGTATTAATTATTATTCAGTATCGACAAAATCTGACTGCTACAACATACTTATGGATCCTATGCAACTGATTGCTCAGATACGAGGTTTTAGTTTTTTAAAAGTTTGCATTTAGGTATCTAAATCCGTGAAATTTTATTTAAGGTATACTGAAAAAATCTCCACGGCCAGTAATTTATAAGGTATAGCTGTTATACCACAAATTTTTCAGCACTGAGATTCTTTTTTTTAATCCCTTTCGTTTAAACATCTAAATCCGTGCAATTTTGTGAGCTATTTACTTATCAATCATACAAAACATTTTCAAACTTGCTTGTAATTGGCGCTATAACCGCTTAAGCCATTTTGGACGAACTTCTCTTACAATTTGGGGCGTGTGTCTTGATGTTGTAACATAAATAGAGGGGCTACAGTTTAACGCCGACACCGAACGGCGAATGTTTTTTTGTGAGATTTTTTTTTTTCTTGGCAGAAATACACTCGGAGGTTTGCCATTGCCTGCCGAGGGGCGACCGCTATTAGAAAAAACTTTTATATAATTTTTGAGATTTATTCGAGTTTTCTTCAAGTTCAAACAAAACAAATTATTTACGTAAAAAATGGATTGAACCCATCATAATCTCTGTTATCAAATAAACGTAAAAATAAAATATGCAAATCTGTTGTTCCATTTAAATTACCTCATTAAATATTCAATACATTTGACTCTTCAACTTTTAGTGGCTTAAGGGCACAACTTAGATGGTATTTATGTGGGATTAATTAAATAAATTGTATTATAATTAATAATTAGTAATGTAACACATTTTTATGAGGTAGACTAAAAAGTGAACAAAATACTTATTGTTAGCGCTATTTTGTAAACCCAACCATGTCAAAAAGGTATTCAAGCGTAATAGAATAATTATTAGACATTGGCTATGCATGTGATAAATTTAATTGATAGGTAAATGTAAATATGAATTGTGTCATTATCGGGACGCTTCAATCAAAAGCAAATATGTAATCGTAAAATATTTACAAATAAATCTTAGAATCGCATGCCATAGGAAGTCGCTCTAAGTTGGATTAACTATAGTAACACAAAGGCCTACAAATAACAGTATGAACTGAAAATGATTAGAAAATCCTGAATGATTCTTAACCACTGATGCATAAAGTATGTCGAAGTATGTCAGTATATTTGAATTCTGTGAAATTCGGCCAAAATAATTAATTAAGCGCAATGCTCCCAATTCATTTGCCAAAACTTAGAAGTAGTATTTTTTAAAATTAACGATGTCGTCTTTACACATTGTCATATGAAACTATTTGTTATTCGGCCCTATCGCCGACTTCACGGGAACAAATCATTCCCATAAATTAACAAGCAACTACTTAGCCTCGAACAAATTTTTAGGAGTTACAACAATACCTTGAAAATTAAATGCAAATTTATTGAGAGTGCAAGTGAAATCAGGATATCTCACATGTTTTGATGCACCCAGAAGGCGAGGAGGTTATGGGTTCGGATTGCCAATGACAAAAAAGGGCCAGCAACCAACCGTAATCGGCAATCGTAAAGTAGGAGAGGATTTTTTTAGATAAGAAAAAAAAATTAAAAAATTTAAATGGTTGAAAACCGATTACATTGGGTGAAGTTATTTAGTGATGCATTCGAATTCCTAACGTTACACCGAATGTATTGCGAAAGAAGTCGCGAGTAAAAGCTAATGTCATATAAAAAATCAGATGGAACCCCTAAATCTAAATTTACAGAAACAAAATTAAATCGAAAGGTGCAGAATCTAAATTTACAGAAAAAAATAAACCCAATTCAAGTCCACTTTTGTGCCAACGCATTCAGCTTTGTACATCTTTATTAAAATTTCTGGGTATGCAGTTTTATAGGTTTTTATTAAAGATTTAGAAAAATAAGGCGGAAGCTTGAAGTTGCTAGTAAATCATTGCTTATTTTGAGCATTCGAAATTAGCTGAACATACGACATAATTAAACTGGGGCACAACTTGGAAAGAAAAATTTGTTTGTTTTTTTTTTTGGTTTTTTGTTTTTTTTTTGGTTACAAGACTTACAAAACAATGCAAACTCATAAAATTTAATATAACTGAATAGCTAGGTAAAATATAGACTCCGGTTGTATGTTTTTGTTTATGCGTACCAGACATTACACCTCCGAAGTTTAACAGCATTTTCGTGCCTACTTTTAATAAACCAAACTCCTGATGACAACTCTGGCTTGGGAATGTAGTCGTTTTCTTTGTGACAAGTTAGCTCAAAACCTAATGAACAGATTCCAACGAAATTTAGATAGTATATTCTCTAGGCACGTGGCACGAAAAATGAATCCGCTAGGTGGCGCTAGGGTCGAGATATACAAGAAATTCTTTTCTATATACTTGCATAAAAAATGTAGCCGTTTTCTTTGTTACAACTTGGCTCAAAAACCGCTGATCGGATTTCCACCAAACTTGTACAGTATATGTCCATGCCATGAACGCAGGCTAGATTTAAATCCACTAGATGGCGCATGAGGCGAGATATTCAAAAAAACCCGTATTTATGGTCCGATATCGATGATATTAGAAAAGTGTGGTGGTGGGGCAATAAAAAACTGCAAATCTGCATTTATAATTTGATTTTGATAAATTTAGAAATGTGTAATGTGCGACCAGAAATACTTTTATGAAAATTGGAGCAACTACATGACGCAGGAATAGCAAATCCGTAATGACATTAGAAAAATGTCTGGTGTGATTAGGAATTCCTATATAGTCGCATTTCGATAACAATGAAAACATACATAAGTAAGTGTAGGGTATACGTAGACTATATTTGCAAAAAAAAAAAACTATGTATAAAAATCTATTCGACTTAGTACAAAACTTCGACTTCAGCCATCAAAGGTGCACTTTTAGCTTTAAAACATCTTCTGCCAGATTATGAAAACGTGGTAAGTAATGCAGACGAATTCGTGGACATCAAATAGTTGAAAATAATGTTGTTATATTCAAAGTTTATACTTGAAGAATGTTATATTAAGTATCTTGAGAAAATACTGAATTTATGATGAAAAAATTGACAATTCCTCTCAGTGTGCAGTGTGAAAAATAGAGCAATATAAAATTAGTTAACAGCTTTTTCGTGAAGCATTCAATTAGCGGTAAAACTATACATTTCACATTTCGTACACCAATTTGTTGAAAAGGAAAAGCGTAAAATGTGGTGAAAACCCCACATGTAATTTCGATGGCAATTTTAGCGGGGTTTTTTTCATAAATTTTATGGTTACTAACAAATCTATTAAAATAGGGAAATGAACGTACACGATTTTTGCACTTCATAGTGAATTTTGTAATACCACTTCGTTTAAAAAAAAGTATGCACATTTATGAGCGCAATTTTCCCAAACATACTCACGATTTATAACATCATTGAAAGTAATCATAAAAACGAGCATTTGAAAGTAATATGTACATTAGTATGAAAGCACGATATTGAATTTTTCAAAAGTATTGACTTGTGCTTTACTTTTTTTTTAATTTGCGTTCCAAACTCTAGTATAGCTGATAATTTAGGGAAATGTTAGGCAATTAGTGCATTTAACAATTAACTTCTTTGCACTGCTGTCAATTTATTTACACGGAGTTAAAAAAAATTCGAAGTTAAACCATTGCAGCAACGAACTTCAGAACGCTTTACAACAATTTAATTTCTTGAGGAAAAGAAAACTAAATAATTTCATAAGTGTTAGTTATTGAAAAGCAAATGAAACTCAACGAGTAAGTATTAGTTACGAGCAAATATAAAGCTTGGCGACCGCCGTAGCTGAGTGTGCAACGTGTTCGCGCTTCATTCGGTAGGTCCCAGGTTCGAATCCTGGCCGGGGCAAGTAACATAAAAAAATTATAGAAAAAGTTTTTTCTAATAGCGGTCGCCCCTTGGCAGGCAATGGCAAACCTCCGAGTGTATTTCTGCCAAACCGAAATTGTAGGAGAAGTTCGACCAAAATCGCTTAATCGCCAATTAAGTAAGTAAGTAAGTAAGTAAACTGAAAACTTATAAAACAATTCTTAAATTTAGACGAATGAGTAGATCTCTAAATGACGATCATTTTCATATACTGCATCATATATTTCCGAGCACTCCATGATGTTCATTTTTTCAAAGAAATTTCCACCCATAACATCTATTTGCGGTCCCTGATTGTAAATACCGAATGCTACAAATATCGAGTTGTGAGAGCAATGTGTAATTAGCGCTGAGTAAGAGGTTGTATAGTGTAAAAAGTTGTAGATATCGAATAATTATTTTAAAAATAAAAAACATATTTTTCGACATACTATATGTAGTAGTTTTTGAGTATATTATTATTATTATTATTATTCGGTAAATTGTCTCGAAAAGTCAGCATTATTCACGTTTTACACGGCTCTGTAAATATTTCAAAATCAGCTAAATTTACTGCTGAAAAAATTTCTGATATATAAGAAAACGAGATTATAATGACCCAAATCTGGTTCATTTTGCATTTCAACCACGGTCTTCTCGAGACAAGAAATAAAAATTCAGGTACATATTAATTTTGACATATATGTATAATGAACATACGATGTTCTGAAAATATGAAAATTCGGTTTTAATGAATAGTTTAACCTAACTAGATTCCTGGAGTGTATTATAAGCAAACGGAACTGTAACAGGGCATCGTTGTTAGTTACAGTGTTTAGATTCAGATAGCATTTTGGAAATATGTATTGGAATATTGAGCGATGAATTCGCAACTGTATATGTTTGTATCTTAAGCGGGTGCATGGGTCTCTAGAATTTTAGATGTTGAAATTTGTATTAAAGAACATAAAGGGTTTGCCGCGAGTTTACAGAAAAATGTATCCAAAGAAAACTAATAAAAATACACACATATATATTGAACACATTTCTAATCATCATTTAGGAAATATCACATTACCCGCTCAAAAAAGTCTCTTTTAAGCTCCCAAATAATGGAATTAATAAACATTTTTTACTTACATTCAGACAATTAATATTAGAGCTTAGTTTTAATATTGAAAACATGTTAAAATAAGTAAAAATTAAGACATTAAAAATTCAAAAAATTAATTGCCTATAACTTGCTTTGGATTAAGAAATGACATGTATTCACTTACGATTTCTACTTGCGTTGTGGAAGCCTCCTCAGTGGTGTATCCTGAAAATCTGTAAGAAAAAAAATCAATCAAATAAATTACCATGCTTGGATTCATGTAAATGTATCAAGACTATCAGAAGAAATAAGACCTCCATTGAATAAGAAATAGACATATAATAATAATTTGGTTCTTACATAACAAATGTCGATTTTTGTACGTACTTCTTACAATTTAAATGACTTTATTTTCACGATGCTCAGATATTATAGGTCAAGCTCTTCAAAGTGATTATGGTATAGAAACAAGGATCGCAAATAACTATTGAGGGCTAAGTTTTTATTGAAAACATCAACACGAAGGAGTATTCGGAAATCATATATAGTATATGAAAAAATCGTATTTCAAGTAGCTTTTCACTCATGTAAAAACATTAAATTCTATAATTTTCATTTTTTTCCATAAAGCTAACAAAATAACAATTATTTTTGAAGGATAAATAAAACTTACAACAGAAGAGTAAAACTCACCGTGTAAAGGAAAATGAAACTCAACAGGTAAGTTATATTTTACAAGCAAATATAGAACTTATGCAATAATTCTTAAATTTGATGAAATGGATAAAAATCAAAACATAAGGATTAAATACTAATTTGTTCGCTATCGCTTATGGAGAAATAAGTAACAAATGATTTACAACAAAGTGATATATTCCAATCGATTTTTTTTTTTTAACCGTGTATCAAACTTGCAAATAAATATTTTTTTTTTTAAATTTGTATGCCATTTTTGGTTTTATTTTATAAATTTTGAAAATAACAGTTGTTTTAGATATTTTTTATAAATCTGCTAATAACAGTTAGTGCTGATTTTTATTTCACAAATCTGAAAATATCAGTTATTTTATTCCTCACATGATAACAGTTATCGAGGACTTTTATTTGTAATTTTCAACACTTTAAATCAGTCGATGACTTTAATTAAGGAAAAGCAGTTGTTCATTATCAAGGCGGTGTGCTCTAAAATTCGTGCTATGGGACTTCAGATACAATTTGTTTTCGGATTGTTTCAACCAAAATTGTACAATAAACCTAAAACGAAGGTTAAAATAATCAAAATTTGCTGTTGTTGAGTGTTTAAATAAAAGCCTGAACAACTGTTATTTTCGGATTAATTAAATAAATATCACATATCAACTTTTAATGGCCGCATTTCAAAATAAATATTATAGCTGTTACAGCCCCTTCTTAAGCCTTCAGGTGCACATAAAATAACATTCAGTTATTCTAGCCTATAACTTTGTTAAGTAAAAATTATCAGCAAGATAGCCTCTTTCAGACATAAATCATTGGTAAACTGTTGTAAAAAAATAATAATATATAACACTCTGTTATCATTGTGTTGCCATTGTAATTGTTTTCTATATAAAGTTCGTTCATCTGAAATTGCATCTTTCTCTATTTAAATAAAACTAATCTGTTTTTTTTTTGATTCATATTTAATAATTCAATGTCATCATATGACATAAATTATATAATTTATTAAAAATAACAAAGTATCAAATGGCAAAAGTAAACGAACTAAAGGTGAACTCAAAATTACGCAAAATAAAATATCAAATAAAACTGCTGAGTAAACTAAAACTGGCAGGCCATATAAAGATGCCAACACTAAATGAGCTTCTTGCCTACTTTTAGTGGGTCGCTCAGGTTTGTTTGCATTAAGTTATGCAAATATAAACATAGACATATGTACATACATACATACTCGTAAATATTTCTATATGCGTATGCACTACATTTGACTTATTTATAAGTTTTCATATGCAAATCCGTACCCATTAAGATCATCATTTAATAATTATTGTTGTTTTATTCAAAAACAAAAGTTATTCCAGTTTCTTGTGAAATATTTTAAATTTAAAAGCAAGCAAGTCAAAATTGTAACATTGATAAATTTACAAAACGATCAATATATGTACATATATCTTATTGTAATAAATTACATGACATTTAATACCATTAATTGAATTGCGACTTGTTTGTTTAATAAAAAATGGCATCTCTCTCGTCTCAGTTCTCATTTAATTTATAATGCCAAAAGCAAGATATAGCAGATTAACAAATTGCAAAATTGCGAAGGAAATCAATTGCGAAGGAAATCTGTCCCACTTATGAAATGTAAAAAAGGTAGGCGTGCTAAGTAGGTCAAGAAAAGATATATTCAGACTGGTAGCTACGATCACAAGACAATGGCCGATTGATAAGCAAACGCCTAAGATGTGTATCCTATAACATCCGATGTTATTCACTATCTTTGCGAGCGTCCAGCCCAGTCACGTAATAAGCAACAGATTGTATAATTATTCTTGCCGAAGGACCTGAAGATGATCTCTAACTGCACAATGAATAACAACAGCAGACTCTTACACAAATCCAAATGGTTTGAAGACTGAGAATCGTATTAATAGGAACCCAGGTTTCAGAAGTATCAGCGTATCAAAAATGGCGCTCATCCTGGATCCTAGGTTCTTCGGCAACACTACTCCCAGCCAACCAACTATAGTAGCAATCATTATAATTAGAATATACAAAGAAAAAACCTGACTATTATCACTTAAGTGAAGCCAGTTTTTCAGTGCGAGTTTAACTCTGTTTGCCATTTAAACTAAGTTTAAACTCACTGTGCAGTTTTTTCGTAAACTTTAATACTCTTTAAACTGAGCTTAAACGGCAATCCGGCAGTACTAAACTCAGTTTAACTAATCAGATGTTTGGCTCAGTCGCCGACTTTGGCACCAAATAATTAAATGACATTCAAAAGGTCTTCTTCTCATGTCATTTGAACATAAAAAATTGATATTTTCTTAGGCGAAAGTGGATAAGTGTCGCCTGTATAAAATTATTAAAATTAAAATTATTACTTCTCATGGAGATTTTATTTATTTTTAGCAATATTATCGTGTGAAAAATATTGTTGCCCTACAAAATAATACCAAAAAAAAACTCTCACTGAAAAACAGCTTTGTAGTTTAAACTGTGTTTAAATTTAAACAGAGTTTATGTGACAAACTCCGGGTGTCACTTTGTCATTTGAGGCCTAACACAAAGGCACAAAAGATATTGTCATCACACCCTTCGTAAAAACTTCATATCTGTGTCCGAAGTATTAAAGCAGCTTATTTAATGGAGTAACCGTGGACTTAACCATCCTTCTAGTCCCTTAGAATAAGTGATGATTGATATGACTAGAGCTGTGAGTACACAAAGTACCATAGTCAGCCTAAGTCCCATACATTCTGCGATAGTCAGTTTCCTACCTGGGATTACACCAAGGAATTTAACTTCTACGGATAGACTTAAATTTACGCTCCTAAGCTTCAGACGGTCTTTCCTCTAATTTTCTTTCTAATTGTTCTCCTCTCGTAAAGAATACTAGAGTTGTTTTTACGTGATTTACCCAGACCTACTTGGAAGCTTTAGCAGACGCTGATGCACAATCGTCCATGTCACCTTGGATGTGAAGGAAGTCTGACATTTCCTTCAAACACCGCAAAAGAGCTAAGAGTACACCATCCTGTGGGAATCATCTCCGAACCTTTTCAATGGTGTGATGCCTATATTTCTCCACCACAGTCACCAAACTTCCAAAAAAAAAAACATATAATGAATCCACATCATAACAGTTTCGTTCACCTCATGGCTTCCGCGGGTACTGTCGAATTTCTTAATATGTTATATTTTCACGCATACTTTTCGGGTGAAAGTTTTGAAAGCTAACGGTGTAAATAGTTTGAGCGAAAGATTTATCCGGCATTTGAAGAGGAGCCCAGATCATATGGGCCCTCTTGAGTTTCCTGATCTCGGAAAAGGCCAGAGCAGCTGGTGAGCCAATCTGGCTGCATACGGGATAGCGCATATATTTTGGTCATTAGTCAATGAGCGAAGAACATGGAGTCTGCTGATATTCACGAAACCAAATGCACTTCAAATTTCTTCGAAGACCTGGACAATTTAGGTAGTGCAGTCCTGGGGGAGCTTTTGAGGTTTGCCAAAATATCGGGATGGTTTAAGGACGTGCGGGAGAAATTCTTTTTGTGGTCATCACAATTGACCATGTGACCATCGAGTGAACTCTCTACGTGAGCAGCCCGTTTAACCTAACCTAACCTAATAGTTTTAATTATATTTGGTAACAAGCTGGATGATTGTCTATCATACATGCATATATTATGAAGAATTTCTTTTTGGTTGATTATATGTAAATGATTCCCAGAACAAATCAAATGAAAATTTCTATTCGCTTTTCAAATGTATTTTTAAATATCTTCTTCAAGGTCTATAAAGCTCATACGTAAAAAAATTAATGAAATTATCACTTTTATATCTGACATCTCAAAACAATATGTACATACGTGCATTTATAAATCTGTTTGCAGAACTAAACCTTGAATGAACAGTTGAATGCTTTCAGTTTTTATAGCTTTTCTCTCTAAATGTACATATGTTTGTGGCCGAATATTGTTCGCCGCACTGTTGCGTAATTACATTTAATATGGCTAAATTATTACCATTCCAAAGCTCACAAATACTGTACTTGGTACTTTAAATAGACACACATATTGACTTTGTTTTTGTAAATATTTGTATTGTTAACCGAGGAGCTCGTTTAAGCCGGAACTTTCGAAATTGGCACAAAAAACTACCAATGATTCTTATCTATTTATGGTTGATGCCAAGTGTGGCAAAAATAATAAAACAAAAAATTATTTGCAAGCAGATTTTTTTCATTATGTTAATTTCATTCATTCAGCTTCAGTTCAGAACTGCTTTCTATGGAAACTTCAGAAGCGTGAAAAAATCGTATTTATCGACACATACCTCAATGTTAATAATACGCAATATAAAAAATAAGTTTTAATCTAGAATATTTTTAGAGGTGTAGGAGTTTAAATAAAAATAGAATAATATCATTACACAAATTCTAAGCTGAAAATTGACTTGATTAGAAAGATACAATAGAGGAACAAAAAAAGGTTTGTTTCTGTAGCATAAGTTTAAGTAGTCAGGTCAGATGCAAATGAATATGAAGTTCTTATCTTCTAATTTTTTTTGTTTGAATTAGCTCTGATTCTCGTGGTAAACATTTATATAAAAAAATACACCTCTTTTCTATTTTACTATAATTAAATTGTCGGTTTATAATTTTGGTTTGCCAAATATTTATAGTTGTCCGAGATTTTAACGAAAAGCACTTTGCACAAAGGAATTTTTGGTGGGCGATAACTTCGTACTCTGATAAGCAAGAAGGACTTCAAAAAATCACACGACTCATGTTTTGTATCAGTAGCGAAAATTTGTTTGGGAAATCTCAAAGTCAAAGGATATACCAAAATAGTAGACAAAATGATTCAGAATTTCTTAAAATTACCTCGTGGTTGCCAGTTGAGTACTGAATTGTTTTTAGCGAAGAATAAGGGGAACGGTTCGACCAAGGCATCAAGACTATGAAGAAAAGATGTTAAGGTCTTTGGGACCAAAAACACCCTAAAACTGTCATATAAAGGATTTTCTTAACTTTTGTTGATATGTTTTTTTTTGCTTTTAATATTTAATTTTGTTACACTTTTCTTGCTTAGAATCGTTCTATAATTTTAAAATAAACATTTTAAACAGTATGAGCCTGCTTTTAAATTTAGTTTCCAGAATAAAAAGATTACCTTTATCTCAATATGTAGAGTCAATTTAACCAAAAGGTTATAACATTATTGGCATCTTTTTAATGCCACATTTAACTGGATAAAAAATTGTTGGAGCCTGCCCTATGGGTTCTTATACTCGCATAAATCAGTGAATGATTTCCCCTAATCCCATGGAAAATAATTTAGAGGCGTTAAAAAGAATGCTCTACAAAGGCTACGAATTGACCAAATGTTTCCATCAATAAGTGGATTGTTTAATGCGATATATGGCATGTGAAGCCGTCCTGTGGGAGATAAATGTCCATTCAATTGCCACAGTAAATAACCCGCAATTATGGCTCTATAGCGCTCGACGTTCAAGGCTTAATTTTTTTTTTTTAATCTTTAAACAAATTTTTCCAAATTATAAATGCTATTTTTATATTCCCAGCTAGCTGAATTGCCAGACATTTTCTGATATCAGACACACCGGGTAAATGTCAGAGTAAAGAGTTGACTACAAACCTTAGTGATTTGGTACAGATTTCCAATAGAAGCGTATGGGAAATTTTATTTAATTTCTGAAGCGACACGTCTGATCGAATTCTGCCCAACAGGCTGGCCGGCCATATCATTTTGAGAATTTATTTTGGCCTACTTCAAAAGTGAGTATGATATTAAATAAGTGATAACAATAAAAAGCGTAATAGATAAATGCAATAAATTAACAAATACAGGCCGTAAATTAAAAAAATAAATGTAACATTCACATCAAAATGAATTTCAATTGAAATTTTTATAAAATGTAATCAAATCAAATATGAAGAAATATTTAAGTAAATAGCATCAGATTCTAAATTGATATTTTCGAAATCTGATAGATATCACCCAAAATCGCCAGCAAATAACTCGGAATTTTCTCCGAAGTGTCGGTAGGATTTTCTATCAATGTTTTCATATATTTCTCTGATCAATATCGGTCAGAAATCTTAAAGACTTCGGACTTTTCTTACGAGGGTACTGACTGATATCTCCCAATTATGACAGTTATGTAGCATGAGAGTTTATAAACACAAACATATGTACATATAAACTTCTGTGCAAATTAATCGACCAGTTTAAACTATTTTTCATTTTTTATTTAATTAGCATTAATTTTTTTATAAATATGTTGTACAACGTAAATTATATACACCCAAAATTTCTAAAATTTTTGAAAAATTCAATAAATTTTCATGAATTTTAAATTTTCAGACAAAATTTAATCGTATAAATATGTATGTAAATTCATACATCAAACTTTATACAAAATTAAAAATATTTCAGCAATTTTCCAATAATTGTCATCACAATTTTTCACTATTAGATTTTTCAGAAAAATTTTGAATCTGCAATCCACGGCAAATTCATATAAGGTGATGAGCAGAATGCTTGTTCTTCTTTCCTAATTCGTTGGGATGTTTTGTTTACACAAACAAAATACATGAAATATACAAGGCGAATTCAGTTTTTTTTACATTTTACTCGCAAAAATTCACAAATAAAATACACATTTTATTCGCCCTGGTTATCTTGCTATCATCTTCTATGGATCCACCTTGATGCAGTCCTTTAAAAAGTTAACATTAACCATTTAACATTAACCGCTTGTTGGGCATTCTTTGAATTTCTCAAAAATTTTAAAAAAGTTTGAAAATTTGGATTGAAATAATTAAATAAAACATATAGTAAGAATATACCAAATATTTCACAAATTGGAACACATTCTGCAGATTATTATAAGGTTGCAATTTTCTATCATTAAAGGTAAATAATTGGACAATAATTTTGACATGTTAATTATTTTTTATCAAAAAACTAAGTCTCTTTAAGAAATCTCGTCTGCTAGCTTAGGATTAACAAAATTTTTAATCAAGAGATTTTTCGTGTAAGACATAAAATAACAGTAAATTGTTTTCAGTGAGACACTTTAATGTTTGAATTATTATCAAATCATTTGAATTACATACAACAAGTTTCGGCTCAAGTTGTTAATTTGCACACAGTAGTTTTAGAAACGATAAATGGCGCAAACATTGATCAACACCTACTTAGCGGTATGTAAATATTAAGTATTTGAAATCAGTAAACTTGTTTAACTAGTTGACTTAAAGAAATTAACATTTTTTTGTAGTTTATTTCACGATTGTGAATAAATCTTCACGCATTGGGTAAACAAAAATGAAACAAAATGAAAGGAGTCAATGTGTACATACATAATTATGTATTCATTGCGAAATATTGAGAAATTGGCTTTTTTGTGTTATTATTAGAGTTTAAACTTTATGAAAATTACCGTTCGAAAAACATACATACACATATACATTAGTACTTCTCTAATCTATACGATAATAAACTATCGAAAAAATCGTGTCCACACATTGGAAATTTCTTCAAAAGAAATCTTTTTTTACTTACTTCAGCTCACTAATCTCCAAAACTACTGAATAAATTATCATGGGCCTTTGACTGATGACTAAAAACTAACCTCGGACATAACATAGAGTATATTTTATCAAAATATTAAATCGGGAAAAGTACAACTTTTCGTAGGAATGCTTTGGCATTATTCTTTGTTTTAAAATTAACTTATTAAACGGCGTCAAAGTTTCCTGGAATTTATTTTTATACCCGAGCGTAATAGTGTTCAGGGTATTATAATTTTCTTCAACTAAGGGTTATTTGTAAGAGCATAAAGCAACTGAGGTAGATATCGACATACATATATATATATATAACAAAATGTTCAGAAAGAAAACCGCAGTCGATCGGATATGTCGAGTAAGAATTGGGAAGCTTGGTAGCCCCGTTCCTCTCGACCCAAGGTGGTTGGTATTAAAAATGGGCGAACTCCGATAATAACCACGTCAACATAACGGTATTTTATGAAAATCCAAGTAATGCATTAATTCAATCATTATGAATGAAAATTTGTCTCAAATTTAAACAGGATTGGGTTAAGGAAGGGAATACATGGGTAACGTATTTTTTTTTAAATGGGCGTGAAACCGTGGGTAAATAAATTTTTGGAAAATGGCTTGTCATTTCAAAAATTAGAATGTATTATTAAGTCATGTAGCAAATTCGCTCAAATTTCGCACGAATATTTTAGTTACGGAGAGAAATCCCTAAAATAAAAATGAACATGGTACGTTAAAAGTTACTTTTTTTGTTTATTTTTAAATAAATAAAAATCGTAAAATTTTCAAAAATTAAGTGGCTTATATTAACTGTATTTATTACATGAAATAAAACAATGCGTCGGGTATTTATAGTTCAGTTTATTTCGAGCTTGGATTTTTTTTTAATTTTTTGTTTTTGATTTTTGCAAAATTTTGTAAACCAGTTGAATAAATGTTTTTTTTTTGTTTTTAATTAATAATATTCTACTAAATTAAAGAAAATTTTAAGTTTTCAACTTATATCAAACGAGAATTTTTATGAGTTCAAGTTATTTTTAAAAGGAAAATTTTATAGAAAAAACAACAATGATAGAAGTTGTAGCTATTTCAGGGATCACCACTTCTCCTTATCAGACGCCTTGCAGAGATCGAACTCACGTCCGCTAGCTTATACTCATTAAGGCAAAGCCTAATCGAGTTGAGCCAAGTAAGTTGTGTATACTGTTGTTGCTTTTTCTTCTTCCTATTTTGCAAACAACTTATTTGTTTTTTATTATTAATATCAGTGCATCCTAACCTTCCATTTCCCATTTGTACCCATACCTAACATGAATGTTTTGTGTTGTAATGGTAGATTGACTTTTGATACCTCGACAATTTATTGCTAGTTTGCATCGATCACATAAACCATCAGTTCCAGCGACTTAACAACAGCTTTTGCCTTAATCAAATGTTGGCAGCGAATTAGCAGTAATAATTTCAACGACCGCATTCCGAGCGTATTCGCGTGCCAAACTCAACAAAATACAAAGCACTTTTAGTGGACAACATTCAGGCCACCGCGAAGTCACATCAACCTACTCCAACTCGATCGCTTAGTAACTTTGTATCTTTGTAAATTCAACACTTTCGTTCCAATAGTATATGTATGCATGTACATATGTGTGTATGTGTGTACGAGTATCTCCCCTGTCGGAAATAAATAGAATTACTTTCAAAGCAATTTAAAAAGTACTTGCTTTGCCAACTACAAGTGGTTGAAATTCTTTATTTTTTTCTACTAAGCAACTAAATTTATTAACATGGCGATGTCTTGTCTGACTCTGCATTTGATTTCAACTACTATAAAATATAGTAGTGATAATAGTTTGAGGATCATCAAAATAACTTTTCTTAGCTGCAATCAAATGTTTTTATTTCCAACTATTTGAAATTCCATTTTTTTAAACTGTTTTAAAACTAGTTTCATTACCAACTACTTTCAAATCTGCCCGTTTTCAATTACTTAAACAACAATACATTTCAATTTCAATTCAGTATACAAATTTAAAATAATTGTACCACTATTTCGAGCATCAATTCTCGAAAGTATTGTGAGTGTCGATTTCTTGTTCAACTACATTGCTTTACAGGCAAAAAAATTCAAAAAATTCAGGTATAGGGGAGATTTGTATGTACCTTCAGAGCTCAAATACAGATTTTGAAATGATGGTAATTTTGTGGCGTTTTTTTTTTTTGGGTGTCACTTCATTAACTACAAGGCATTCAATGCGCTTTTAACAGAGAGATTGGTTAAAAACATGCTGAGTTATAGCTGGTAAAAATCGAACTTATTAGAATTTTGGTTCTAAAGTTTTTTTTTCAAAATTTTTCTGATTTTTTTGATTTCTTCACTTCACGTTAAAAAAATAACAAATAACTAAAATAAAAAATTTAAGAAAAATGCAAAAATTTCAACAAAAAAAAACTTTTAAAATCAAAACTGAAATAAATAAAACAGTTTCATTTCGATCAGCTATAACACTGCACGCTTAATATCAAATTGCAAATATAACTAGTATTTATGTACAGATGAATAATTAATAAAACTAATAACATTTTTATAAAGACATATGTACATATTGTCTAATTAATTGAAAATATATTTTGTTACAGAAAAATTATAACTACACGCGCATAGCTACATACAAATAGACTTGGTACGATTTAATTCAATATAATTAATTTAGCATGCATTTCTTGCAAAGCAGTTGACTATCAACTACTTTTCACATTGGAAATTTTTTTAGACTGCCTGTTTTTTCCGGCAGGGTCTTTTGGCGTATTCTTGCATTTGCGAAAATTCATTTGCATTAATATGGGTTCCTTCACTCACACCAGCTGACTATGCTCGTGGCAAACAATCCAAGTGGCCGGCCCAGCGTTCAAGTGGACAACTCTAGTAATACGAAAATCCAATAGAATTAGAGTCAACTTAAAGAACAACACTCTATGTATGCATTAGTATGACAAACAGACGTATATATTTTTACTAACGTCAACTTATTTAAATGCACTTGATTGAATGACAATAACTGATGTGAAACACAGCTTGTCGTCGTGTCCATCGCAATGCACGTAGTTCAGGCATTTAGCCAGTCAATACACAGCTACGGCTTTACATATTGATGTATGTAGGTAAGTATGTCAATTGGGAGCAGTTCCAGTTGACCCAAAGGCATAGCAGCAACAGTTAAAGTTTTATGCTATATATATATATGTATCCAGATATGTATATGGATGTTTTGATATGTGTTTGCTAGTATTATGTACGAGGGACTGCTGATAATTTCGCAATCTAAATTACTTATTGTATTTTTTTTTTTGCCGGTAAACAACTTAAACCTTAGACCATTAACAACACCATGATAACAAGCATACAAAAATGGATTTGCAGTCCATCTGGAAGTGTCGACTGAAATGAGAGCTTCAAGAAAGAGCAACTGGTTTACAGATTTTGTTAATATGAAATGAAATACCTATGAGATCAATATTTATATAGATATTTTACGACATTCATTATATTGGAAAAAAATAGCAAAAATATTGGGATTTATATGAGCGAGCCCGTTTTAAAATTGCTTCCAACTTTTTTTTTAATTATCTTTCCAAAAAATAAAACCATTTAAGCTTAAAAGGGCCGTATAAAAATTTGAAAAAAATTCGCAATAAAATTATAATGATAAGAACGTTGATTCTGTTTTTTTTATCTTTTTTTGTCAAAACCTGTCCAATTTAGGCTAATAATGTATGTAACATCGTAAAGATTTTCTCATCCTTCTTTATTTCTTTACAAATAAACCTATTTAAGTTCCCATTTTGTCGCAAATCTCATTACTTTGATTGCGTTGAACACATTTTAAAATATATTATGCAGAAGTTTTAAGCATAGGATAGTTTATAGTCTTATGTGGTTTTGTTTTAATAATACATAAATAAAAAACGATTTTTTATTAGAAAAAATGCCATTTTTGGATTTATTTTCAAATAAGCAAAGCTCTCAAGCTCACGTAAATCTTAATATTTTTGCTGCCGTATTGGAACATAAGTTTTTTTTTAATTCTTGTATAGAACCCGAAATATTTTTTGGTGAGGCGCCCTGAAGTATACATGGGGAGATTAATTTAGAGGTAATTTTTGAGTACGGGGATTTTATGACAGATCAAGCGTGCGTCTTCCAAGCTGTCATTGTATTTTGGCTCAGTGCAATTTGACCTTTATTCGTGGATAGAATTGGCTCGACAAAGAGTCTCAAAATTTGTCAACTGTCTATGGTTAGTAATAAAACTTTTGAATACGCTGAAAAAGAAAGAATACTCTAAAAAAGAAGCAGGCTGTGTCAGAGACAAGGCCATTAAGTTTAACGTAGAATACGCCATCCGATAAGACAGAAAACATATGTATCAATAAATGATAAATAATACAAGCAAATGAATTTCTTTATTTGATAGTTACTTTGGATGATATACATAAGCTTATGATAGGAAAAATAGGATAAAAATGTTTTTAAATTATCAATTAAATTTCTCGCAAAAACGAAGTCAATGGCTGTTATCAATAGTAAAGATAAATGATAAATAACATACGCGAATCAATTTTATTATTTTTTTTGCAGTGCTTGGCAGCATTTTCTCTTCTTTTACTCTACTTTAACTTGCCCGCCTAAAATTATGCAATACAAAGAAAGGGCTGCACGGGTACATTTAAATCGCCCAACAGCAAACACTCAACCAAACACCACACACATATTTGTGTGCATGTGTTTATACAATTTTCATTTGAGAAATTTAAATATTAGGAAGATATCAACCAACATGAAATGTATGTCAAACGAAAGCTAACATCTCCATTTGACTACAAAAAAAAAAAAAAAAAATTAATCGAGCCGTTTCCTTATAATTAAAGAAATAGAGATTACAACAATAAAAACCTGACATTGGTGCCCATACCGTAAGGTAAGACGTATTCTACGCCAAAAATATCCGTACTACCATTGGAAAATGCTTTGCTAATATTCGTACTTCAATATCTTTTATAGGGAACGTAAGAAGTTAACGAAAATCAGATTGCTTTGCTTTTATGATATCTTCCTATTTGTAAATTAAACAAGTGCTATTTTTCAAAGTTTAAAATAAATAAATGTTTATGCCAAAAGGCGTATTTAAAAGAAATAACTTACAAGCGTTGACTGCGTATATTTATAGATCATGTAGCTTTGAATGTGAAATGGTAACAAATGTCATGATGCTAAAATATATATATACATAAATAAATATTGGGTATTTTTTTTAAATTATAAATAAAACGCTCACTTTGTATGGATGGCGCTCGCTAATCAAGTAAAAAAAAGACAGAGTGGCTCCGTAACGAGCGGGAAACCGTAATTGCTTTTTCTTATAAAGAGCTTAATTTCAAATACCTAAATATTGAGAAAGCTTGTCCAGTTTTATTTATTTTTTCCTAATTCAAATTTAAATCTGTCTAATGCTCCCAAAAGATATACTGCAAGAATCGTACAAAGTTGCAGTTGCTCCTTTCTTGTGTGCGAATGTCGTCCAATTTGACAAAACTGGTTATTTATTTCAAAAAGTAATAGAGTTGCCATTTCTTAAACCAGAATGTGAAATGTATTAATTTTTCCAGATTTTCGAAATTGGAAAATACTTTTTGATACAGTCTTCTTTGCTTGAAAACCTTACGATTTAATACCAACAATATACATATATATATAAATTTGATATTCCAAACAGGTTCCAGCCCCCTACAAAATATGTGTATGAACCTTTTCCTTGCCGAGACGAACCGTTTGACATCCATAGTATTTTAGTATTCCGTAAAATATACTTTGTGATCTACCAAAAATAAATACGAAATTTCATAAAAACAAGCCACAAGTACGATATTTTTATACACGAGATTTTTATATACATAAATATAAGACAGTGTAGAGTATTTAGTGAAATTTAAACATTTAATGAAACTAAAAAATAAATTTTTTTGTAGAAACCCTAAACCTTTAAATCCCACATTGATGAGCCTTTGTAACTTTTATTTTTGTCGAAGGTTATTGAATGTTCGTTAAAATCGGTGTTAGAAAGTTAAAATATCCTATAAAAATGCATGAAATTCTTCAACGGTTCATTGAACTTCTGCGAAATAATAATACTTGTTAAAAGCTACAACCAGCAATACCAGAAGTGCCTTAACAAGGGTGTTCATCCGAAATTGATTCGCATTTTTCCGGTTGCATTTTTTTGGGATATTATTGCAAAATTTGCACATTTTCGGTTGCTGAAATTTGCAAACCTCTGTTTTCTTTCATTGTTGAGAACATTTTTCAAACAGTGATTGGAGCTTAGGCTCAGATTTTGTCAAGAAATACAGCTTTTGAACGATTTGAAGATTTAAGAAAGGGTTCCGAAGCCAACCCTCAAAGCCAATAGCAATACTTTGTGCACTTTTTATGGCTTATAATCCCATGGTGTTCGCTGTTTTCACGAATATACATACATATATAGATATTGATATTATGTATGGAAGTTTTATGGGTGTTAGTGTTGATGAAGGTGATATTTCTCGATCTCCAGACAATTGATTTGTGAAATGTGCTCTATGGCTCTTAATACTGAATAAAAGCAGCACTTTCAGAAATTGTGTTCAACAATGAAATTTCCATCACTTGTTCGCTGGGTATTTTTGACAACTGTTTAGTTATTTTGTGGGCAGTTGTGATGTGTGTATGTATGTGTTATGAATCCCTTATCACCAGTCATATGGTTTACGAAAGTTAATTATACATGCAAACATCCCTCGAGAATATTTTCTCGGTGGAGAGGTTTTTTCATTTTTAATTTTCTCTTGTTTGACTATTCCTCATTTCTCTCGTGATTTCAATATAAAACACATTCCCATTTGAAATGTACTTTAAATTTCTGCAACATATTTATGTATTTGCTGTTGTTGCTATTAAATAAATTTGTATTCATAACTTTTTCAACTTAATGTATCATCATTAGCCTATTTAGGTATGCTGTGTGTATAAAATACTAAAACTACGCTGATACGAGACAATAGAATAATTGTGAGCTCGACTATACTCATCCCTAGATTATTCTCGAGCGAATTGTGCGGTTATGTGGCGAGCTTGTTTTATAATATGTATGTATTGGTGCATACATATGCATACATGTATATATTTATATACCTAGGTACACATATGTGTGTGAAGATATTAATTAATATTGCTAATATATAATTTTTTTTTTATACACGGGCTACAAATTCCAGACTTACACACCTTGCCGGAAAAAAGAAGTCAGTTTCACGAAATAAAATATGTATTTATATAAAAACCAATTTTTTGTGAACTAATTTTTAACTAATGCAATACAAATGCAGCGTACGCAAGCTTCGTTTTGATATTCAAATTAGCAAAACTAATTTGAAATTAAGTTTCTGAATTTAATTTAAAAATAATAGAAAACATATACAAGTAATTGGCTACTTCCTTTGACATCGATATGTTAAACAAATCAATTCGTTATAGGTAATGCCAATTATTGTCATTGAAAACAAAAGTAATTTGTAAAAAATTGGTTTAATTTCCCACAGGGTATCTACTACATATGTAACTAAAGGGTGGTTAAATTTTAAGGGCCGATGTCAAGTTTTTTTCTGTATTTCATTTGACATTTCTCAATTTCAGACTAACTCAATTTGAACATGGAAAGATACACAATCGAGCAACGTGTTCTCCAAAAACTTCAATCATCGTCAGAAGGCGCAATGATTCTAAGTTAGGATGAAGGTATTACAGCTATAATGCAAAGTGTTTTAAATTCTCAAATTAAAGTTTTTGTATGGTGAATATTTTGCATGAATTTGGAAGGCGACTAATACAATGTTCACACGGCACTGAAAACAATTTGGTTTCAGAAGATATTTACCTTTTTACTCTAAGATAATCCGGTAACCCAAAAGTCCCACGGAGCTTCAAAATAAGAGCTTCTCTCTGTACACACGAAGCAGTGCCGCTTTTTATATGTACATATTTCAGTTTTTCTCTACCCAGATTTTTTTCTTATATTGTTCTCATTCGTTTTTCTAAACTAGTGAAGGCAAATCATCGATTTTGTTGGGCAGAAAGTTAACGAATACAGAGTTAGATGTTTTCGAGATTGTTATGATTGTTTTCACATTGTACCACGAATGAGTCATAAACTGCTGGATTTCGTTGTGGTGTGAACTTGGTATAAGGAGTAAAAATATTCCATGAAATTATTTCCTTTTGATCTACTGTTTTTCCGACAGGGTAAAGAGATGGTTATTTTTTGGCACGATGAACTTTTTCCCCATTAAATTTGATTGGGGATCTTCTCAGTAAAACTGAATATTATGATTGTGAAACTCAAGGTAAGATATCAGATAAGTTGGCTCGCGAAGTGAGAATTTTGTAAAGTTTTGACTGCTAGTGAGTATTAAGATAACATCTTGCATTGTACTACTGTTTTTGGAAGCTCAAAAACGACCGGCTGTCCCAAGCTGATGAAATACATACAGCATCCTAGTTCAGTTAGTCAGTGGAAAAAATTCTGCGCAAAATTTATCTATTAATTAGGTAATTTAATTATTCGTCTATAGATAGAGAATCTGACCTAGTTATGGTACTCAATTAACTCTCTCCATACCAATGCGAGGCGAGTGAATTAATGTACTTGGTTGGCAAAAGTAACGCTACGTATCACCTTTCGACCTGTCTAGCTAACAATTAAACACTCATATCGTAATGCAGATCTACATTTGTTGAAAAATATGCCATTGACTATCTTAATGAAAATTATGACACTGCGTAATGACCATTTAACCGCAGAGTCAGCCCACATACACTGTGCCAGTGTTGCCAGATGGACGGCGCCGTCATCATTTGGACGTTTTTAAGCTATGAATGGCGATTGGATGATTTGAATGCTTAAAATAGAGATTTCAGAAATCGTTGAAATAAAAAGTCTACTTCAACAATTTGCTTATGGCAGTATTCATAAAAAAGTAAATCGATTTAAATTTTCAAATTTTCGTAAAATTCTTTGATTTTGAAAGCATTCATTCTTTTTTATGAATTTGTGTATTAGAGATTTCTGGCAATTATCAAAGATCTTTCAATTTTCTACACACAGAGAATGCAATAGAAGGTTTGCCAACGCCTGCCGAGGGGCGATCGCTAATAAAAAAAAAACTTTTCCTACAACTTTTGATGTTCTTGTCCTGGCCAAGATTTGAGACCGGGACTCATGAATTCTTGTAATAAACTTCTTATTAAGACTTTTCACAAAAATTCTAAGTATGCAGTTTTATATCACAATAAATTTGATTAGGATAAAGTACAAGTTTCATGTGGTTAAGAATTTTTATTGATTTCTAATATATTTTTTGCTTACGGTGCGAAGAATTTGCCATTTTTTTTTATATAACATTTCGAGCACGTTGAAAAATACAAAAATTTAATGGGCTTACATAATGGGCTGCATACTTACAATACGTTCTAAAATTCTTTATAGAAAGTTAGTTATTGTCGTCAACGTTTGCTGATTTTTTGTTTTTGATTTTTTTCATTTTACCAAGTCTGAAGTGCTGATCTGTTTCTTTGCTACGTAATGAGCTAGACTTTTATAAAAAGTAATTAAAATAATGTCACCGACTTTGTAGCTAGCGCGTACATTTACTGTGTCCTGGGTTCGAATCCTGGTCGAGGTAAGCAACATCAATAATTGTAGAGATTTCTATTTCTAACACCGCCGCCCCTCAGCGGACAATGGCAAACCTACGGCTGTAATTCTGTCATGAAAAAATTTCTCACTGCCATTCGGAGCTGTAGGCCTCTCATTTTGTGGTACAACATTAAAACGTACACCTCAAATTGTGGGAGAAGTTCGGCCATACAACAAGCTATGGTGTAAGTGCCGCGTTATTATTATTCTATAATTAAAGAACGTAATTAAAGAACAAAAAAATAGGTTCGAAAAACTGATCAAAACATCTCGTTTCTATTATTTTTATTTTTTCCACCACTTTATGTTAAAACGTAGAACACTAGTTTTATTTAAAAATCCTTTAAAAAATAAGTATTTTAAAATAAATCTATTATTAATTTATTTCGAGTACATATTAAAAAAAAACTGCTTATTTAATTAGCGTCATTTGAATGGTTGTCGGATTTTCATAGAGCAAATATATGTACCTATGTATGTAATGTTTCTACCCTTTTTTTTCTTTTTTACGTTTGAAAAAAAAAAATTTATACAATGAAAAGAACTTAATTCTTCATTCAAATGATGATTTGGGTGTTAAAATGACAATTTTGAGAAATTGCTTTGTATGATTTGAGATTATTTTTGTGGCAACACTGGCACTAGCTACAATCTATACATATATATGTAGGTACATATGCTCAAATATTATGCCTTCTGTCAATTCCAAATAAATTTTTCACACATACATATAAAAATCTTAAATGTGTGTTTATGATTATCATCGCTGTCACAGTTGTTCTACCATAAAATCATTAGCATTGCGTGAGTAGACCGCAGACCACGTTAATTCCTACGCACCAGATATGAACACACTAAGTGTTATATATAAGTATATACATAAGTACATACATAAGTAAATATGTAATTTTATTTTTATATGCTTACATATGTAGGTGCGAGCTTTTTAGTTAGCTTTTCATTACATTCAAATTGGGGGTTTGTGGCGAAAATCGCTAATAATAAAAAGGCTTCATTGTATATATGTATGAATGTATATATATATGTACACACATACATACGGATGTCTGACTGGTCTGTAAAATGTCAATTAGTGTTAAGTTTACTTAAGTGCAAAAATTTAAATTTCATCATTATGGTGAGGTTAAAGGGTTGACATGAAAAACCAAACGCACCAATATCACTTTGAGTATCTGCGTTATTATTATTATAGACTATTTTTGAGAAAATTTCATATGTTTTTGGCGTAAAATGGACAAGTAAGTTCTTTTAGTTTTAGCTTTAAATATTCGGCCCAGTTTTGTAGTGGACTAAACAGGATATTTGAAAGAATTTTTGATTGTAAGTTATGAATTTTACAACAACAAAACAAAATTTGATATAAAAATTTATTTTAAATATTTATGATTGAAATCATCTAACTTAGACGACTTAATTTTTAATATTTTTATTAATCAAAACGTAAAGGAGAGTCTGGTAATACCGAACTTTAACACGTTTTTATTACAACAAACTGTACGCAAAAAATGTGGTTAGTATAATACATTTCATTTTGAATATTTATACGATATATGTATGTACATATGGGTAATTTCATACCAAATTGTCCAAACATTTAGGGTCAGGTCTTTTTTTTTTTTGCATACCTTTTTTATAATTTCTACATCGAAATCGAGGAGACACGTATTTTTTAGTTTTGCTTGATTTTGAGTTCTTTCGTCGTGAGCACTTCTTCAAAATTTGTCTAAAAACTCGATTTTACGCCATTGACGCTTGAAATTTTTTTTTTTTGAAAGTGCGATAACTTTGCGAAAAAATTACCGATCTTCGAAATTTTTTTTTCTGTTTTTGAGTAAAAGCTTCATCTAGAAAACATGGTATTTGTGGGAAAAAAAATTTCATATAGTAATTAAAAAAAGGAAATCAAAAGATTTTTTACTTCAAAATTTCAAATTGGAGCAGTTTTTTTCCTTTTTTTTTAAATACTAATACATGTAAACAAATTAATGCAGTATCCTCTATTAGCCCACATTCGTTGTCTGAATATTATGATTTTTAAGGGTCATGTTATCAATTATTCCAAAGTATTTTAATTCCATGTTTTCCTTGTAAGAACCAAATCCTGCATATTACATTGGAGCAAATTGTCTTCAATAAATGTTGAAACTTTCAATTTTTTGATGATTTCTATAAACTACCATTATATTTGCCCGATTTCTATAAGTTCGCATCCAGTGCTGAGTAAAAATGATGGATAGATGGACGGATAAATATATGGCTTTATGGATTTCCCTTATATATCTCAATAAATTGGTATATACGTCTATATCTATTTTGGTTGATTTTTGCTATTAGAAAGAACCTTTAGGTGAACAAAGTTGTAATGCCCTGGGCACTAGTGCGCTCGGATATAAAAACAACAAAATACATATAATTGATTTCCGAAAAAACCTACGACTAACCTGTATTTTCATTATGTTGTTTTTGTTATTGATATAGATATTTTCATTACCGATATTATTAAGGTTATCAAAGATTATTATTATACAATATTTATACCGACATCATTAAACAATAATAAATATGTATTTATTAAAGCAAACAACATTATATCAAGTAAAAATTTCTTTAAGTAGTTTTCATTTAACTCACATAAATCAATTTTGTAATAAGATATAAATTTCTCGGAAAAATTGTTTAATTCGGCTTTTGGCAATGCACCACAATCAAAACTACTATTTTTGGCAATCTCAATTATGAATTCTGTGAAGGTCCTCCTTCAACTGCTGTTGTTGCAGCTTTGGGAGAACTAATTAAGATGGATCGCTGTGCGACACATCGGGAGATACAGGCATTATTACACATTTGAAATAGTTGAATGCAAACGAGTTTACATAAGCATTCAGTTAATAGTTTTACCGAATAAGTATTCCAAAATTTCAATTGAAGTACTTTAGAAAATCTTTGTAGTATCGTTACAGGTGACGTATCTTGGATTTATTCATATGAGCGCAAAACAAAACAACAATCTACTCTTTAGATGTTTCAAAATGAAGGATATACAACAGTTTGCTTGTACGAAGTCATCGACGAAATCAGAAAAAGTAACAGGAAACTTCACATTTTCCTTCACCACGACAAATAACTACCAACTCAAACACTTCAACTGCTGTAGGTACAGTAGATGAATTGAATCACTTTTTCAAAAAGTGCATATATCTTAAAGACGAATATTTGGAAGACTATCGGGATTATACTCGTATTCGCACTCGATTTCCAATTTTCTTTCAAAACAATTTGCATGTAAAAATTTTTTTTTCCTTACAGAGCTGCAGAAAGTTGGATTGTGAGTATGTTTGATTATTCGTGAAATTTTAGTAGTTCATTGTTCGGCTAATCAATTAATCGCCATTCTAATTAATCGAATGAAATAATTTGGAAAATTACTTTTTGGAAAATAATTCGCGATAAAAATTTATTTGATAAATATTTTCATTCGACTGGAAAGTACATGAACACTCGCTGATTATATGCACTTTCGAAATTTTGATAAGCATTGAATAACGATAAAAATAATGCACTTCCATAATTGTAGTATTGAAAATGTTATTGATGATTTTATTTAGAATTCTCTTTAGTTAAAAATACGATTCATCAAAAAAATTTTAGTTTAGACTATTCTAAAGTTTCATATATTCGAATGTTTTGGCTTTCGATTAATCAATTAAATAAATGCAATCATGCGTTGTGAAACTGATAAATTAAAATTGCGAATAATGATAGTCAAAGCGGTTGGAGTTTTCACCGCATCTCCTCATCGTGAATTTTTATAGACCTTTTTGATTTTATGCTTTTCAAAACGGTGAAAAGATGATTTACATTGGAACGAATTTCCGTCATCCCTTGTCAAGTTTGATTTGGAGACAAACCGGTTTCAGCGTTGTGCCGAACCGCAGCCCTTACTACATGTACGAAAGAGTAGACGATAACTGAACAGAACGAAGAAACAAACACTGAAAATGGAACAACGCTTAAACCAGGTTGTCTCCAAACCAAACTTTCCAATATACATCAGTTTTTATAGACTTGACCGAATATCGCGCGCAGGTCCAAAGTGTCGCAAAGTAAGCTGGTTACTGCTCTGGAAAATCAACAACAGTTCCCACAGCGCACAGTGGCATTTCGGCGGAAAAAAATAAGATTTTTCAACATTCCAATTTCAACATTTTAATGATTTGGTTTTGTAAAGAAATATTTGGATAAAAAAAATTCAACAAGGTTTTTTATGAAAAGTGAAATTTTGTAGTTAAAAAAACTAACAGAAGTCAACAGAAATTTATTCAATGAACTAGATTACAATTATTTTTCAAAATAAGGAACTTTTTTCTGTGTAAGTTTATAGCTATGGCTTTTGTTTTGTTTTTTATTGAAAATATAGCACTTACTTTTAAAAAAAAAAAATTATTGAAATTGGAAAAGTAAACTAATTATTATAATTTATCAAAAATTTTACTAAAAAATATTAACTTTTCACTTTTTGATGGAAAAAAACTTTATGTGCTTTGCCTTGCTTAGCCCTCTAACTATAAAAAAATGAAAGGTCCGAGTCTGTACTTTCAATTAAGAAAATAAAAACATCGATTTTAATTTCAAAAGTCACTTCCAATATTTCATACAAATGGTCACTAAGACAAAAAATTGGGTATACTTTCGGGAATTAAAGCTTGAAACGATTTTTAAGTGAACCATTATTTTTGTTTACGAATATGTAGGCGTAACGAAATTGAATGACATTTCAATCGAAATAAAAACATATAGTTTTCACGGCTTAAAATATATTAAATGTCATTCATATACTTATATACTTAGTTCATATTAATATGAGTACTTTTTCGTTTTTATACAAAGAATTAAGCGAGGAGCTTATTAACAGTGCTCGCAATGTTGATTCATTGTCTGAATATATAAAATCGAGAAATTCAGGTGTAACTGATGAAGATGTTGCATATGTGAAAAGAATATATCGCAGCGGTTTTTACCTTTATTTAATAAAAGCTAGACAGGGAAGAGCGTAAATTCTGAAGTAGGCGTGGCATCCCCAATATGTTAAATTTTTTTTCGTAAGGAAAACTCAATTAAGAAGTGTCCCGAATTTCAAGTCCCTAGGTCCAAAAATAAAAATTTTGGCAAGTGCAGCTATATGGGAGGTGGGTGTGGCAGTGGGCGGTTTTCCAAGATTTTTTCAAAATTTCTCAATTTAGCCCAGAGAAGTGTTTCTGCAAAATTTCATTGCTGTACGACCACTCCTTCTATTTTTTTCCAAGAAATGTACGGGGCGGCGCCACTGTGCGGCGCTAGCTTTGCACAAGTGCAAGCTTGCCTTGCAATGCCGATTGCCTGGGGGTATCGAAAGAAGTATTCTACCGCTTTGACTATTATTTTTCCCGAAGTTCCCAAAAATAAAAAAAACTGTCTTCAAGCTCTTATAGTATGTATGTAAATATTAAAGCTGTAAATAATAAGGCAAAAGTATAAAAATATTTTTTTTGTTTCGATTAAGAACGAGACTTTTACTCCTCCTGTACACAAAATGTAAAAGTACCAGTTAAATTTGGACCCAAAACGTTCGATAACTAAATATAATTAGCCTATATCACACCCTTTCGGCAAAAAAATCGCATAAGATTTTACAAATGTATATTGTATATTCGTGCGTGTGTATCTAAATATGTAAGCGCATACTAAAAAGAAGTGCCACCCATTGTTGGCAGGGGAGTTCAATTCCTTGACTTCTCATTCACCTCCACATAACCAATCACAAAACCGTGCCTACATTCAAACCTATACACACACATATGTACATATTTTATTCGCATTGTTGCATTTCCCGGTTTGTAAAATCTCTCGAGCTTATTGCTTTCCTCATTAATGATAAATGTTGCAATTGCAGTTGGTTTTTGTTTTTTTTTTTGTGTTAATGGTACTCGTATTTGCTGTTTTTGCTTTTACACTACCATTACTTCTTACTAATCTTGGCTTTGTTATGGAGTTTTTGTTGATGTTTTCTTTTCATTTTGTTATTTAAGCGCTTGTTTTAAACCTGTCTTGTTATTGCCGCTTGTTATTTGAGAACCGTGAATAAGGCGGCGTGGAATACTCGTACTCATTGCAGTGCTATTGCAGAAATTGAGAAAGTGATGCGATTTTGTCATGCATTTTTGCCTTTCGAGTAGCACAAAAAAAAAATGTAAGGCGGCGAGCCGCATTCGAAAGTTTATACCACCAGAAATTGTTAATGCACACGCCTTCATGTTAATTTATCTACATACGTAAGTTTGTTCGGAGTTACAACTGGGTATTAGCGTTTGGAAAGGAAAGATATTATAAGCAATCTTCCTATCAGGTGGGTCAATGATCTCCACGTACTACATATATGCGCTGG
The DNA here is from genome assembly GCA_951828415.1 of Anomoia purmunda. Taxonomy (NCBI): domain Eukaryota; kingdom Metazoa; phylum Arthropoda; class Insecta; order Diptera; family Tephritidae; genus Anomoia; species Anomoia purmunda. The sequence goes on along the minus strand of OX639996.1, from coordinate 22,494,281 downwards.
CATATGGCAACGTTGGATAACAGTAAACGGCGATGCAGTTTTTTGGACATTGATTTTTGATAGGCGCTGAAAAAAGGTGCGGGCGTAACATTAGGCAATGCTAAGGTTTGCTGATGTTGCATGAAATTATATAATTGATAAAACATAATAGATAATAGATAATATAGCATACGATAGGAAACAGATAATATATATAATAGATAGACAAAATATATTATGTATTAGATAATAGGTAATAGACAGTGAACTGTATATAATATGTAACATATATTATATGATAGTTAATAGGTAATTAACTACTTAGACGAGAAACAAACATTTTTTTTTTTTAATTTTAGATTTATTTTGGGTAGCCGAACAAGAAAATGATTTTCACTTATTTTTTTTATCTTCTGTTTCCCCACAGAAGCAGTTATTGCCAAAAAATTCAGAATAGCAAATGAAAGTAACCTTCTTTGGATACCATTCTAAAGGTAGGTTTACGCTTCTTTATGTTGATATAGCAATCTTTTGTGTAAATAGGAATTGTACTTGTTGAGTTAAAGTAGTTTAAATGCAAAAAAAAATAATAGCACGACTATTTGTAATAGAAGATAAACTTTGTAAAAAACTAAATAAAAATGTTTTCTTGAAAAGAGAAATTCATAATGAAAATGCGGTGTGTAATAGTGCCTAAATCAAGCAGAAAACGTATTACAAATTAAATTAAAGCACCCAATCAGTTAAAAATCTCAATTTCAGTTGAAAATCTACCAAGAACCTTTCATTTCACAGTGCAACAGCCATAGGTCCGCTAATTCTAAAAATGGTACCCACATTTTACCATCACTTCTTGATTGTGAGATACAGGGTGCTGAAGGTTTTTCATAAGTTTATCCTTAAACAGGTTTACTTTTTCTCAAGTTTTTCCAACCCTGTTTTACAAATCGCAATTTCAAAACTGATCTTTATTTAGCATAACATTTAGGCATCCAAAAAGTTCTCATCATAAAAATCACTTTTTTGGCGAGGTACCACTCATTTATCAAATATTTGTAAATTAGTGTAATAGATAACACTGTGCTACACCAAACATATTTTTGTATGTAGTGTAGGCTAGTTGCTCGATTGTCCCATTGGCAGAAATAGCACGGATACTTCGTATTTCCACCCTGCATACCATTTAAAATAGTCAGTACCTTGAAGTCAGCTACAATTAGCCACTTGTGAGTTTTGTAGTCAATGACATTCAATATTTCAGCCATACTGTCATATGATTCTTTTATATCGGTAGCGTAGGCCAGTGGGACCGATGGTTATAAGCCAGTGTTGTGTAATAGTACAGCCTTCAAACCTTAAAAATTAAATGAAACTAGAATATGCAATTACATAACATCTCAAGTGTACTTTTCGTTGAACCGTCGATGAATAAACGCCAATCTCGTGGAATATGGTAATAGCTATATTTTTCAGACAATGCATTTACATCATTGCAAAAAACCAAGTTATCATATCTAGTGCTTTGACTAAATAGTGAACCAAATGCAACAGTTTCTTCTGTTCTACGCAATGTAGTATGCACATCATTTTGCAAATGTTTCCATTGATCCATTTTTAAACCTAAAAGTTCTGTCTGTCTTTTGGACAGTTCTAAATCCCGTACAAGGTCTTGAAACTCTGCTCGAGAAACTAAATGTGGTTCGTTCATTCCATTTAAAGGTGGAACTTATACTGAAGCTGCAGGTTCACAAAAGTCTACAAAAGACGATTCAAAGCCACTTAAACTTGGCGATACTTCCGATTCCGCTGTTTGATTTACGTCGCCTTTTACACGCACTACACACTTAATAACATGGTCAACATCAGCATATTTAATATTTCGTCTTACTTTGAAGTGATATCCTTTTGTAATCGTCAAACAGAAATTACAATTATTTGGTCGGTGGATACGTTGTGGAAGCCAAACAACTGGCTCATCAAAAGTGAATGCTTCACTGGGATTTATCTTTCAAGACTTTAACGACGAATAGCACGACGAGCAACTGTGGGTATATACCACTTATCGTATATATAGCATCGACCGAAATATTCTTCATACAGCGAAATAAGCTGTTTGTTTGACGACGCGGCAATTTTGTGTCGTGAATCCACATATAATCCGCAAATAACGCAAAAATTATCCTTTTTATCACACATTTCACAGTTAAGGTGTAAATATTTCTCAATTCTTTATTTCACAATAAATTCACTAAAACATCATCAAATGACCTCCACGAATTTAATACAAAACTTTTATAGAAAAAATTTGAAGTAAACTGTCCAATTTTGACAAGTCACAAAGGGGACACTCAGATCGCTCTATACTCAGTTTTGTGAAAGTTCATACCTGCTATATGCAAATATTAATCTATATATATAGAATTGTAAAGTGTTTTTTGTAAAAATTGGCTCAAACACTACTGAACCGTTTTTTGTCAAGTTTGGACAGTTTATTTTTTGGATTAGTACTCTCAACATAGGATATATTTGTTTCCGCTACATGGCGCTGGTATCACTATCTTTACAAAATCCGTATTTATGGTCCGATTTTATTCATATTTGGCACGTATGTTTGATAAATGTAATTAGAACCTCTGTTACTAGGTGGCGCAGAAGTCGTATTTATGGTCCAGTCTTTTAAGTTTCGTACACAAAGTCGCTGACGACAAATAAAACGAAAACATTAAAAAAGGCTTACTCACTTTATGAAGCACTACTACGCTAATTTTGAATCAATTTCCATTTACTATTGCTTTTTGGAAAGCTGATTTTATGTGTTTTGTTATAAAGGTTTAAGAATCATTGTTTGTAACCTTAATATCCAATAAAAACGTACAGAAAACGAAAATTTTTAGAAAACTTAAAATTTTTTTTTGGAATAAAAGACCAAAACTTGGTAATTTGCAAACTATTTTGCTTGTTTGAAGGGTAAAAGAAACATCTTTCAAATAAAAAAAATAAAATTGAATTCGATCAAGAAACAAGAAAGTTATAGCATCTCGAAGTTGTAATTTTAAGAATTTCAGAGTTGTATTATATTTCTACGCAGAAAATTTAAAAACGAAGTGATGGAGAAAAACCGCAAATGAGGAAGTGTTTTATGGGCCATGACGAAACTAAAAATCCATGCGAGAGCCCCTGCATATTTTTTTTTTTCATTTTGTAGCACTGTGTAATTAGAATAGAAACAAACAAATTTATTACAAACTTTATAAGTCCAGTTTTTAAATAAGGATCATCGAACCAAATACTGCTAAGGTGATTTTCCCTTGCAAGAATATGCTAGGTAAGAAATAGGACTTTTGATCAAAACTTGTGGTCTGAATATACATACATATGGTACATACATACATATATATGAATTGGTGATACAATTAATTATTCTTATGGTTTGCTGTAGCACTCAGCATTTCCCTTTTAAGCTCGGTAAAAAAAACGACTGAAGAAAAGCAGTCATTTAGAATTTGATATAAGTTGCAATCATTTAACAATTCTGGAAATAGGAGCTTGCGAAACTCAAATGGAAAGGCAACCTATTCACTGAATGCTTCAGAATATCTATCTTGATAACTGCCACAAAAGGGATTGTGACCTTCTGATCTGACATTTTTGCGATGAAAACTGGATTTATTAAGATAGTCTTACGCGGAAAAAATCATAGGTGAGATCTGGCCAACCAGCCAAATCGACTTCAAACCCGAATAAGTATAATTCGCTGGTAATGTCTATCTGTCTATATTTGGTGGAATCAGAAAGGTTAAACCATTAATGGGAAACGCTACCGATAGCAAAGCATCAAATTGGAGCGAGCATTGAACCAAAAATGAATAGTAAGGATGACCACCAGGTCATATGACCCAAATCTGCTGGGAAAATAGTGTATTTCAAATTAAATTAATTTATTTTTTATAAAGATAAGTATAATTTAATTCTGAAAAAATTTTGGTCAACAAACTATGTGCATAAATTTAAACAATTTCCAAAGAATTTTTTTTTTTTAGTTTTGTTACAACTTTAGAAGATTTTTTTTTACGTAAATCAATTTAAAAAAATGTTATTTCCAAAAAATCTGCTATAATTTAATTCTGAGAAAATTTTAGGCATAAAATTGAAAAATTCCCAAAGAATTTTTTTTTGTTTTTTGACTTTTTATTATAATTTTATTAGGTTTTTTACTTCAACTTATTTTAAAAAAATGTTATTTACAAAAAAAACGTGTTCAAAAAATTTTATAATTTTTAAGGGTTTTCTTTAATACAATTTTTCGTTAAAACTTTAGTAAATCTTTTTACCAGACAACAAAAAAGAAACAAAATTTTGTCATTTTTGGAATATTAATAAAATCATAAGTTTTACAATTTTCCAAAATAAAAAATTTTGTCACACAATTCCACTAATTGAAAAAAATCTCAGATTTCGATCTTGACTAAAAACGAATATTAAATCACATTTTTTATTAAATTCTGTGATTAAGCATCATAAACGTTGCAAGGTTTGCTTATAGCTTACGTACAACTCTACAGAGAACGACAAATTTTCAGTCGCGTACGCTCGCTGTTAAAAATAGAACAGATTGGCATGTATGATCGCTTGACGACTATTAGAAAGTTTTACGTTAATTGCCCATACTTAGCGTTGCAAAAATTGCATGAAGTCACTGAAAGTTTCAGCCATCTTATTCACTCCTCCAACTATATCGAAATGGTCATTTAAATTATGCCTTATTGACAATTATCAATTTCAAATAATTGTGATAGTTTTTTCATGCACATTTGCATTACATTTATAATCATATTTTCCTTAAGGAAAGCCGGATAAAAAATTTAAATTCAATTTAAAAATATCACAAATTTTTTGTGGCACAATTTCAAGTCTTCTCAAATTTTATTCACTTTACATTGAACGGTTGAGTAAACACAAATAGTGAAATATATACATAAGTAAATCGCATACAGAATTAAACCATTTTTTTTTTAAACAAATATTGCAAAACCAAAACGATAAATTTTACTTTAGTTACGCTATTGCGGTCGATTACTACTCGTTTTACTAGTATTTACTACTACTACTACTACTATTACTGTTACCCAAAGGTTTTACATTTTAATAAATATTTTTCTACCTTTTTGTTCACCTCAGCTAAACGTTAGGCAATCGAACGCTTAATCAACGCGCAACCTTTTATTTGAACATACATACACACACACACATACACATACATATACATATTGTGAGTGCATACGTAGCTATGTACATATGTACATCAAATTTCACGCTAAATGATTTTCCGCATTTACTTTTCATTTTCGCTTTTATTAACTAAGATCTTGATCAACAAGCCACCGCAAGCACATCGGGCAAAAAGCACCAAAATCTTAATCGTTGTTTAAAACCCAGTTGCATTAAGGTCAATGGAGAGTGGCGGCGGCTCACAGAGCTAATGTAAATATATGCAGATGTAGCCAAAAACTTCGTTTTACGTTCCGGTAATTTTACTTATGTTAGCCGTAAGCGAATTTGTGAAGACAAACATAAAATTGCTAGTAAAATTGGAAGAAGAAAACTCAAGCTCCACTTAGGCAAAAAAAAAACCGAAATTAAAATGCTCAAAAGCTCACTTACTTAATTACTTTACAACAAAGTGCAACGCATACAATTCAACTGCCAAATTGTAAGCCAGTCTCTTTTGTGTTAGTGCCCCAAATTAGCACGCGCAAAATTTTTATTGCACCACCACCATAGGTGCTGAGGAAGGCGCAACTCACACAAATTTGAATGGATATGTGTAAATGAATTTTTGGGCATGACTGTTAAAAATATCCGATTGCTATATTTATTGTATACCCTATACGCATATTTCTAATATAAATACTGATGCACTAAATGTTTACCGAAATAGCCTTAGCTTCGGAGGGTGTCGATAATCCTACACAGATTTTTTTTTTTCATATTCTTACGCTGGTGTCAGTCGAGTTTTAAAAATGAAAATTCCATTTCACATTAATACTGTAAAAAAAAATATTTGAAACTATGGGTACGCCAATATTTGATAGTAGGCCCGCTTCTTTGTAGCCTAGTTGCAAAAGAACACTAGGTAGGATAACCAATTGCATGTAAAGCAACAACACTAACTCGTAAAAATATGCGAGTTTAACCAACTTGAGATGTGGTGTTGGGAAGTGATAAAACTGCGCTATTGTGAAGTAGCCCTAAAAAATTGCATGGAAAATTTCAATTAAACCCATAATCCATTTTTATTTATATTGTTTTATATTTTAAATTAAAAATATATTGCAAATAAATTAAGCGAAATACAAAAGTATTATACCATCATTTTTATATCTGAAATAGCCAATTAAAAAAAAACAATTAGCATATTGCGAACGACAAGGTCGAAATCTGGGAGTTTCTTCATAATTATAATAATTGTATCTAGTGCTTAGCATTTAGAAAGGTGTGAGAAAAATTTTAATTAAAAAATGTTGCCAGAAATTTTTAATATTTACGATTTTATTACCAGTAAGCTTATATGTTTTATACTATCTTGATTTTCTTTTGATTGAATGCCTTTTTTGACACGCAATCACTCTTACTTTCTATGCAGATAGAAAACAAGAACAATACAAAATAACATTGCGCTTTCCGCGATGAAAGCAACCGAGAGTGACGTATTAAAAGCTAGACAATGAGAGGACGAAGAAACAATTCTATGAAAGAAGAGAAGAGAAGAAGCCAAACAGAAGTGCGTAAACGACAGAACGAGCTCGAAGTAGCGCACATCGCTAGTTGCTTTATTTCGTCAACCAATGGGTGGATGTTGCCAAATCGGCAAAGAGAGGACTAACGATTAGCGGTAGGCGCAATCTTGTTGCGAACGTTGGAAAAAAAATATCGCCCGTTCGACGAATTTTTTCCATTCGCCGTAAGGTATTAATCTTTCCATTGAAAAATTTAGTGTTACCGGGAGAAAACAAGATGGCGTGAGTACGAAGAGCTTGATATGCTGGCAGGTGGGAAAACCGACCGCAAATTTTATCAAAAAATAAGGCAGCAATGAAATAACTGCAAGCCCGCGGCTGGTTTCTGATTTATATTTGTAGACAAAAATCTGATAACAGACGCTCCGAGTACACTTCAGATATGGAATATACACTTCTTCATACGCTTTTGAATGGCCACGCTGGTTATGCGTTAGAGGAAGAACAACCTCAACCGATGTTAAAGGACAACATAACTTTGGAGTAGTGAAGGACTTTGCATTCTTAGAATCGCTCGAAAGCGAAACGAGGAATAAATCTTGGCGATGTGCGCTACTTCGAGCTCGGTAGATAATTGAAGAGCAGAGTACTCTCCCGACGAGCAAACATTATGCTCTACAAATCTGAATTGACTGAAGAAAAATAGTTTGCAAAAGAAAGAAAACTGGGAAATCGAAATATATTAAGAAATATTTACTACTTTTGGAAAAAAAGAATTATTTGTATTCATCTTAAAGAAACCTGCAATAGAAAGTATCACAATTTTAAGAAAAAATTAATAACAAAATAGCCTAATAATAAAAATAGTCATCAATTGTTCTATGCTCGTTCTAATCTTATTCAAAAGATTTCTCGTTTAGGGTATAACTAAATTCAGCATCATGCACTTTCAAACTTCCGTCCAAGTTTGCATAGCAGTGAAATCGGAAGTTTTGAAACGCTTTGATGTAGATTTCTATGAGTTGCATAATACCCGCCGCTGCCGGCAAAAATGAAAGCAAATCTTCCCAAATAAATACACATTCCCTTGCAGATATCTAACATATGAACATACGGCACGTGACTTACTCGATTGCAGCACACTTTTCAATGTAAATATGTATGTAGAGTATCTATGTATGTCCGAAAATAAATTCACATAGTGCTACTTGCATTTCTTGTTGGCGCTCTCCTTGTTCTGCATAGCAGTATATCAATTTCTTAGTAAATATTTATGTATTCATATTGCATTTATGTCAGTTTGTACAATACATATTTACGAATTAGCTCTGATTTCAGTTTTGAATTGGCCCAATTACTTACATATGTCGCGCGTTTACTTATGAACACAGGTTTCGCATAACATTTTTATTAATTTTACTCTTCTGGGTTTTCGGATTTTCACAATTTAGAAATTTAAGCAAGGTTTGTAATTATATAATTCAATAATTATGTAAATAATTGAAATTTATAGATGATGCAGGAAAAATGTATGCCAAGCAAAATAAATTGCTTCATTTTTAGAAAGCTGGTAGCAAAAGGGCGATGAGAAGTGAGGAGCCGTTTAGCTGCTAATTGATGCTCATTTTCTCATCAACCCAGTGCCATGTGGAACCATCGATTTGGGGCCCAAACCATCCAGATCTAACTTTGAAACTCTTTGACTAAATTGTATTTTGTATATGAAAAAATTCAACAGTATTTTAAGATATAATATTTCTACAGCAAAAACAAAAACCCAGTAATAAATTAAAGTTTACTTTTTTATAGTCAAAGGTATGACGGCTTCGAAGACATGACCGATGACAATACTTGGTTTTATTTCATTTACTACTTTCATACAATATTTTCGAGGAGTCAAATAATTGTAATTGGTATCTAGTTTTATATAAATTATGCTTTTTTTTGTTTAGTTGTATAAATTTTTGTTCTGGTAGTAAAAATCAATAATTCAAAACTAATAAAGAGCAAAAGAAAAAAAAACACCCACAAGGTTTCCAGATAACGAAAAAGGTTTTTTATGCCTCACCTTTCAGTTCCAATACTCTTTTAAACGTGAATTTGGCCAAAAAAAAGTGGTATAAAAAATTGTCGCTGCTTTCTGCGCCAACAAATAATTTCAGCTGTTTTGAAAACTTTCAAGATGTTACATGAACATAGCAAATATATTGCTTTCATCTTACTTTTTCGCTTAACATTTGAGATTATGCTTAGTTAGCTATTTTGTTTTCGAACTCTTATATGTTCTACATAGAATGTAAACTTGAAATACTCAAATAGTTAATTAGCATACCAAAGTTGTTAACGCAGTCAACTTGCTGTGAAAATAGTTAAAAACATTTTTTTTAATTTAATTTTTTTTTTATTAATATGAAGTACACACTCGTAAGAGTACATAGCGTACGCCATTAGTATAAAATATTTAGTGTGACACTCCACGTACAGTTCGCTCAACAGTTCACTTAAGGGCCGTCTTGGTAACTGGAGCACAAATTTCACCTAATTGCAAATAAGTATACAAAGGTGTGTCTTCTGTTCTTTAAACAGATGAAATGACATTTTTTTAAGGGTCGCATCGATATCGCGCCACGAAGTCACCGCATGATGCTTATGGGTGAAGAAACAAACACACATACATACTGAGGTAGCGATATATCAAGAATGATAGTAAACCAGATTACGACAACGCCGGCGGCGTACACGTCACAGATGTTCATACCACAGGAATATCGAGAAGAAAAGGAAGATGATAACTGCACTTGGTCGTTTTACTTTCGCTGCAACTGCTACAATACACAGCTCGGCACTTCACATTTATTATTCTGTGCTTAACTTTTTGTAAAAATCACTCAAAACTCTAAAAAATCAATTTTTTAAGAGCCATTTGTGACGTCAATCCTTGAAACGAGGCGAATACGAAGTAACGGAAGTGCTTTTGTCGTCACCTACGTTTCTCTGCATCTTGGTGATATATCAATGTGTGTGTATGTATGTACATACATGCATCTATGTATGTATATGTAAGTCTCATGTCCCTGCAGGAAGGTAGCTTAAACCTGACCTTAATCTGCCTACGAAAAAACTAGTGCTGACTATTAATTGTATATTTTCTTTGAGAAATGCTAACTATTTTTATACCTACATAAATGTGAACGTATCGTTTCGGTACTAGTTCAGGATCATTTGAAAACAAGTTTTGGAGCGTTTCGGCACTATTTTCGGACTAGATATTTCGGATCATTTCAGGACCTTTCAATAGTTCGCGACTGGTTACCCACTACAACTAGTAGTACTAACTACTATCATTACTACTACAAGTACAACTATTCTTCCTCCTACTTCTAGTACTACTACAACAACTATTACTACTACTACAACTAATTACTACTACTACTACTGCAAACTACTCTTACTAATATAATACTACCATCACCATGACTACTACTTCTCCTACTACTAATTACTACTACTATTTTTACCAATGCTACTACCACTTAATTCCACGATTTTTCTAATTCTTCTACTAACTAGTACTAATATTTTTACTAACTTCATACCATTTTTACTAATGCTACTACTAATTACTATTACTATTTTCCAAAAGTTCTACAACTATTATTACCAAAGACTGCTACTTATTATTACTACTATTTTTACGAATTTCTACTACTATTATTACTAAAGACTACTACTAATTACTACTACTATTTTTACTAATTTCTACTGCAATTTTTACAAACTACTACTACTATTATTACTAAAGACTACTATTAATTACTACTACTACTTTTACTAATTTCTACTACAATTTTTACTAATGGTACTACTAATTACTACTACTATTTTTACTAATTTCTACTACCATTTTTACTAAAGACTATTATTAATTACTACTACTATTTTCCATAATTTCTACTACTATTTTTTCTAAAGACACCTTTTTATTACTATATACTACTATTTTTACGAATTTCTACTCCAATTTTTACTAATGCTACTATACTAATTAGTACTACTATTTTCCATAATTTCAACTACCATTTTTACTAATGCTACTATTAATTACTATTACTATTATTTCTAAAGACCACTATTAATTACTGCAACTATTTTCCATAATTTCTACTACTTTTATTACTAAAGACTACTATTTATTACTACATACTACTATTTTTACGAATTTTTACTACCATTTTTACTAATGGTGCTACTAATTACTACTACTATTTTCCATAATTTGTACTACTTATACTTACAACCATTACAACTAAGTATTACTAACACTCTTACTACTACTCCTACTACTACTACTGCGACTTTTACTACTACTACTACTAATAACGACTACTTCCACTCCCATATCTCATTGCAGAATCGCCACAGAAGTTTTACTCCTAGCTTGCACACATGGCTCATATAATATAATCATATGTATATTTATAATATTTACGTAGGTACCTGCATTTTAAGATAGCACATGTTTTTAGTAATTTCTTGGGCTTGTATTTCCTTATTGCACATTGAGCCGCACTCGCATGTGCACATCGATATTTATATACAGATACATCTATGTATGGATGTACATACATATGTATATAGTACGTGAAGAAAAACCTGTCTATATGCACGTATCGCAAAAACATTGTTTTTGAGGTGAAACCTGTTGGCATTCCAGTAAACAATAATCACTTAGTACTTTTTTATATACATACGTACGTACAAATATTTTCGTGCAATTACTTATACATATGTATATACCCCGAGCCTGTGTTATTTTATCTACATTTTCTCGCAGAAATTCCCGCCATTCTGCATACACGTTCTCCTTCGAATTGATTCACTTTCAAACCCAGTCATCATCTTTGATGAAGTATTTTTTTTTTTTTTGCTTTTTGACTGCAAGTGTTACACAGCTGCAGCAACACTTGATCTGATCCAAAAGAAACTTACAACGAAACACACACTCACACAACATATATGTATGTACATAGACATGGAACCAGCCAAGCGGTCATAACTAGATCAACGTGTGATCAATGGTCGCGGGTACGAGCACAAAGAGAAAAAGTATTTAAGTTAAGTAGACAGAAGAAGGTGGAGAAACACCAGAACCAGCACAACCTGCAAGTCTGGCTGGGCGACAAGTGCTGTTCGTTGATTTAAGCGATGGAGTGAGCAACAGGGTAGCGGTAAGCCGCACTGCAAAGGTGTTTTTCGTTGTTCAAGTAGTAGAGCCAATGAGAAAAGAAAACAAACAACGAGACGTTTTGCGTATGCGTACCTCGAGATTGCCGCTAATGGCAGAGACTCAATGAGAAAAAGTAAGAAGACAAAAAAAAAACAACTTTTTAATTGTACAAAAGTGAGTTTTGCGAAAAATAAATAAAATAACAACAGGGAATTGTTAACGTAGTATTTACCTAACTGTACAACCGTAAAAACTAGCACAACACAGAGATGCTCATAAAATATTGGTTAGTGGCGTTGATAGAAAGGGCACTCAATGAATTACCTAGTAGTAGTAGTTATACTGGGGTGGTAGTAGTTTGGTGACAGCCATTGAACGGGATTGATTACACATTTAACTGCATTACAGCTACAAAAAAAGAAAAGGGGGTTCTCAAACTGGGGCATCTTGCAAATATTACATACAGAATTGAGAGCAGCCAAGTATGCCTAGTATTAAGTCAACATTTCATAAGAAGTTTATACTCGTATAATAACTGGATAGTTCTCGAACTACTTCAGTCATTGGAAATACTGAAATACCTGTTTACTTAGTTGAAATTTTAAAATAAGTTAAATATAGCTGTTTCTCAATGGCTTGATACATTAGCTTAGGGTTGGTTGGAAAAATATGTGAATAGTTTTATTTTTAAATGCTTATTAAACTGGTAGCTATAGTAGTTTTGTTATTATTGCATTATTTGTGGTTAGGACTTTGATATACATAGCTTTGTTTCTTCTCAGAACCGGATTTACCACGGGGTAAAAGGAACAACTGCCCCGGGCCTCGAAAGATTTTGTGTTTCCACCAATTCAAAAAATTGTGAATCTTAAATATAAATATAAGTAGAGTGAATAAGAGAGATAGTAGGGGGCAATTTTTCTCACAATCTTTGAAAAAAATAAAATAAAGTGAATTATCGGTTTTACGTTCTGCACCTAGTATGAAGGCGCTTCGTATATATAAAACCCGATCTCTAGTACTCTAAATCCAATGCTCATTGACGAGTGGTAACGAATCGACTTGCCATCCATTTGAATAGAAACGAAAGAAGTGAATTAGTGTTCAATCTTTAGTTGTTTTTGTAACTTTTATATTCTGAGTTGAATTATATTATTGATTCCATATAAGGTATTCACAGTTCTGTTAAAATTCGTGCGCAATATCGCAATTGTGCTTAAATATAAAAACATATTTTATTTTCACAAAGCGCAACAGCATGTCGCACAGTGTAATGAGTGCGGCCAAAAATAGTGCAAATAAGTTTGCTAAATTCGGAAATTTTTTAATGCCAATCGACAGTAAATACCTCAGTGTAAACAGACCCAAAATATTTTTCCGAAATTTTGTATTATAAATTTCTTCATATTTCAAAGTTTAGAACATAATGCAAGAAAGAAGGGGATTCGGCTGCCATTTTTTGGACGCCTATTAACAACCCGACTATTAAGCTTATTATGACATTCCGTGATACCATCAGTAGTTGGAAAAAATCTTTTTAATTTTTGTTCTTTTGTTTGAAATTAAAAAATTAAACTATTTCGCATATTCGAGAGAAGGCGCTGCTGGCATGGAGGCGGATGTTAAGGAGCGTGATTTACCTAAGGTATCTAAGTTCAGCTCATTTTTAGGGCACGATTAGGCCGAACTGACTGATTTCGCCATTTTCAAATAAAAAGTGTAGAAAGATGATTTAAAGGCGGAGATTTAATAAATAAATCTTTAAACTACTAAAAAAAAAAACGTGGCTATTTGGCCCCATTTGTAAAAAAAGCTGTGTTTAGTTGCATTTGAAAATTGTCAAAATCGGCAAAACCAAAGAGTAGCGGTACCTCTGAAGGCGTCACCTTCGCCATTTAGTACACCGTGAACTGCAATATCAAAATGACCATAATATTTTTAAGAGATAAACGATGCTTTATCTTGCATCTGCTGGAAACAGTCCAAATTTACGTCGCTAATTTATTTTCGAAAGGGGGCTGACTGTGTTTTTATGTTTCTTAGAACAGGTTATGAAACGTTTGCCCAAATTAATTTTGACTTATTAACCTTGAATCCTTATTGCATTCAGAAGTTATTATTAAAACGGTTTTTTAGCGAAGACTTTCTTAGACCAGGTAACTAGAGCAACGTAGCTAAATAGGTAATGTCAGGAAACAATTTCTTTTAATTGCAGCATAACAAGTCGAATATAAGAAACTTCATTTTTTATTGTAAACTAAATATTGTATATAAAAAAAATTTCATGCAAAATATGGCTTAATTATTACTCACAAAATTTTGAAACTAATCATAAAGTATGGAAAAAACTCAGAAAATCCAGCAAAACATCCTTAACTTGTCTCTTTGAACATCTTATTTGAATTTACTTTTAAAACAAAGCTTCTTCATTCATAAGTTTTCGAATTACACGAAACCTCACATTTTGTAAATAATGCCTAAAATACGTTTGAAATTAAATCATTTCCCATGTAATATTTGATAAAATATAAAAGTCAATGTTAAAAATTACTTTCGCATAATTCGGAAGTAAATTCAAGGATGGTACTAGATCGAAGCTTAGTCTTCATTATTTCCGTTAGTGGTCGGCATTATTTTTGTTTTCATCAAATAATTGCGATTTTTCCTTTTAAAAAATTGAAAAAAAGTAAGTCAGTGAGAGCATACATGTCAAATAAGCGCAGAGAAAAACTTAACGTCATCTACTTGTTTCACCACCTTTTTGGATAATTCCAAGGCACATATGTACATATAATAGGTATCAGAAAGAGCTAGCACACCAAACGCATTTATTTAGTTGAGACGCTGAAGTGTCAATAAAATATCGCGCGAAACCAAACAAATCGCACCAATAAATAAAAACTGAAAAATATAAGTAAATCAAACTTGGGTTCAGCCACTTTTTAGAATGACACAAAAAACAAAACAAATTAGCTGCTCTGCTGCTACTAACTGTTCAATGTTATTTGGGTTATTTTAAAAAGTTGGCAAATTTAGAAAAAGCTGTTTTGTAAAAATACGAAACATATTTAAAAATGTGCTCGCAAAAATATTTTTGATCAGAAAAGATGTTGTCTGTATGTAAACCAACTCACCGATTTGTACGGGAAAAAAATGTCAGCAAAGATTTCCTTGTGTCAGCTACTTTCACTACTAAAATATTCCCACTGCTTTGCACAAAATTTTGTTGTACTATCGAAAATTTACTACACTCGTATCTACCTTTTGAGGGTACTAGAACTCTTTCACTTTTTTATCGTTTATTTTACTTTCACTTCTGCAGCGGACAGCACTTACAGCCCAAATGCGAGCAAAAGCGTATTCTTTTTGTTTTTTTCTTTGTATGTTATCAGAACTCACTTGGTTTTGTTTTTTTTTTTGTTTTGACGGCCTTTTGTCATTAACACGTTTTCATAGAGAACACTTTAATTGCATTTAGTAATTTTTATAGTGTGTTTTTTTTTGGTTTAACAAAAATTGGAGCACATTTGTTGTCAACGCAAATAAAAATGATCGACAGGCGTGCGTTACTCAAGCGATTCGTTTTAGGGCAGGTGGCAGCAATTGCCGTTATTGCATTGCAGTACCTAGTTAGGTTAGAAAAGCAAAAACGAATGTCAACAATTAACGCGTGAGAGTCTCAGAGCTATTGATCACTGAGCAAAAATGCACAATTTTTTCGCAGTTTGTACTTTCCAAAATTACTACAAATTTTTTTCTAGAAATTTTCGCTACACTACTACAACTTGTGTTTTGTTTTGCTCAAATAAGAAAACAATATCGAGACGCAATTTCTTTCTTTTCCACATACATATGTAAGTACACCTTTAGGCGGCTTCAGTACACACAGCAACCAAAGTCACCACAGCAGCCACGACCAGTAGCGATGCAAAATCTCAAAGGCAAATCTTCAAGCGGATGAGCAAGTGTAGATTTCTAGGTATTTATGCACAGATGACGATGTACAATGCGTAAGCAAATGAATATCGAAAACAGCATTAAGCCAGCACCCGCCAGTAGCGAACCTTTCCGTCGAAAACTATAATAATAAATTAGCTTTTGCGATGGCGAGTTTTCCGCGTTTCGACTTCTGCCTCCAATAAGCGACGACAACAAATTGAATTCTTTTTGTTCGAATGATAGTTTTGGATCCATCTCCAGTTATGTACTCGCAGTAGCAGCTAGCGCGCTTCAAACCACCAATTCCACTTCACACTTTTGTATATTTTGTGCATACATACATACATAGATATTTTCATATAAATACACACAGCATGTTTCGCGCATAACTTTGGAGCTATAGAGCTGTTCGTGGTTTGACAATGTTTCAATTCCACTTTGTTATTATTATATTTATTTGAGCTGCTCTCCTCCATGTAGCTGCAGCCGCAGCCACTTCACCAGTTCCAGGCAATTATTGTTGTCATCTCCTTTCTTTCGCCCCCTATCCAAGCAGCCCATTAACGTTGCATTGCATTCACATTGGGGCAGTGATTACCCTTCCGCGGTCTCTCGTACAGTGCATTTTTTGTCTCTAAATGTCTAAAGTTTCTCGTCGTGCAGTGAATATAAATTCAGTTTTCCCTTTTCTCTTACTGCTGATTGTCTATGTGTGTGTGTGTGTGTGTTTTTGTTTTTTTTGAAAGCTTTCAGTTGGCGCTCTAAACCCGTTTCAAAGTGTTTCATATCGCATTTCGTTGCGTCAACTTGGCTCCAAAGTGCACTGGAACGAAATATTTATTTTACTGGCTCGTATGTATGTTTGTTTTTTTATTTTAGTGTTTCCCCTGAGAATTTATGCTTTTTATCTCATCAGTTATTCCGCTGATTGTTGGGTTTTGGTAACTTACTTTGATGAGCTTTTGAAAGCTTTTAGTTGAGTACATATATACAATAGATAGGAAAAACTTGTTGAGCTTTTTTGTTGACCAAGCTAAGAACTTCCGGCTGGCAAACGATTCTATAATATGAAAGTTAACTGTTTTGCTTAACGGCAATTTGAAACTAGGCACAGTGGAAGCATTTCATGCAAAAGTTGCCCATAAATAGTAAAAGTGTTCGCACAATCTTCAAATTTGGAATATAAGGCTCCTTAATGGATATTATTTAATTGCGTTAATATGCACTTTATTAATAATATTATTATTGGCGACTTTCAAATTTATTATCATGCCCTTTTTATAGATTAAAGAACTTCCTGAAATCCAGAATCTGAAATAAATTTGACTTCAAGCTAAGCTAAGACTAAACTTTCTCTGGATTCATACTACCGTTCCGTTATTCCGTTATTAGATATTCACCCAACAGCCTTTCATGATTGTATGTGCCTGGCATTTACCTTTCCAACTCTGGACAATCTACAGCGCGCTAAATCGAGTAAATTCCCTGTTTAGTCAGGTGATAATTTAGCCTACAGCTTCCAAACCTGGTAGGTTGTGCCAGTGTGATTCTCTTGAGCTATAGGCTCTTGTTTCGCCAAAGTGAATACTTCCTATTATAAAAAGGGCGATGGGCCTTCAATTGGCGTTGATGCCCTATTTTTTCGAGTTTGTCTGCAATTTACTTTCCTTTAATACCAGTATGACTAGGAAAGTAGACAACCGAGACTCGATTCATCAGACTAAGAGTGTTCAGCTGACTCATGCACTCCAAGAATGATAGAAAACAAGAGAGCTACTGATAGTGGCGTAATAATAGCTAGTGAAAGAGAGAGTAAAGAAAACATTTTGAAAAAGAAGACGAAGAAACGCAGGGAAGTGGAATCATTAAAAAAGTTTCTTTTTTTATCATTGTTTGTGTAAAATGCTTTTATTTCGTCAGCGAATAGGTGGATGCTAATCGACAAAGAAGGGACTAGCGGTTCGCGGAAAGCACAATCTTGTATTATATCACAAGCTTTGAGGTTGCCTGCTGAGATTTGAGATACAGACGGACGGCCAGTCAAGATGGGATATGATGTCTTCGAATTGTATTGAAGAACGCACATCGTCCGTGCGCCATATGATCTGGGTTTATCTTATATATTTCATGCATCCACTTCTTTTTGTTTATGGCTGCGTAGTTTTTTCGTTATTAAACTTTCTGGATACTGTTTCGCAAACGTGCCAATCCGCCGACGGCTCAGATACCTTCCAGTTCTGATATCGATACTAGCCATCATCCAGATAGCCCTCCGCGCTTGACTCTGGATGTGAATGTGAAGAGGTGTTAGCTCTAACAGAACTTACATTAATGATGTTGTGCGGTTTTTCAAGGCTTCTGTCATGGTGATGTAGGCTACTCTCTGCAGCGTTCTAAGCGCTTTAATGGGTCCTGTTGCTCGGCCCTTGGGAAACCATGGATTGTATAATTGCCATATCAATCCATCAGAGTATTTTCGGAGAGGATTCCCCGCTCTTTCCTATCGTAGAGCTTCTAGTCATAAATGATTTTACAACTCACTTACCCACTTCCTCTAATTGTGTTTCCAGAATAGTTTTTGGTGTATTGTAACACCTAGAAGTTTTGATGGCATCTGTAGTGAGATTCACTAAATTTAAAAGATCCGACAATCGCAATTTCTTTCTACAACATTTGTCTTAACGATTGTATGATTCACTCACATATTCTTAACGACACTTATTAGCTGATAAAGAGTGGCACGTCTGTCAAATTAAAAGTCCAAATAAGCCAAAAGCACAAAGAGGAATAGAGAACCAACAAAAGAATACGTGCTGCTGAATATAAATTTCAGCACTTTTTTATTATATTTGATTAAAGTGAAGCAAAATACTAGATTTTTTTCTGCAACAAATATTTATAACTTTCGGGCTCTTCTCTGGGTGATTTGGGTACGGAGTTATCACGACTGCAAGGAAGATCCGGAATCACTTGCAAATAGTTTTTGGAAAGATTTTCAAATAAATCATTTATATTTATTAATTTTCGATGAATCAATGAAATTTACAATCAAAAACATGCCATGGTTTTCAAAATTCGCTCCAGCGGAGTAGGTCCACATTTATGAATCGTGTTGTGCTCCAGTGTATTTTGCTTTTATTTTTAAAACTTATCATAAGTCTCCATGATTGAAATATGAGCACGACCTATAGCCCTGCATCTCCATTTGACACATGGGGAACTTCCTTTTTGTCTTTTAAACAAAACTTTGACACGAACTCGCGAAGCTTTTTTTATCGATAGAGTTAACAGTTTCATATTTGTTGTCATTTAGTTTTCTATAATCGACAAGCTAACGACCACAGCTGATCCGGCTATAGCGAAAACCGTTAAAAAATGGCTGCTGAGTGGCAAGATCATTAAAATATTCGTTAAGAGTTAACCATGCGAGTACCGTTGAAAAAATTAGTGAATCACACTACCGAAGTAGTTCATCAACAAATTAAACTGAATGACATTTTCTCTTAAAATTGATAAATTTTTTTGAAAAAGTAAAGGTCAGAATCGGTTGGAATTACAACAAACTCATAGTTTTGACAGGAGCACCACCTGAAGATAAACATTAAGAATAATATAAAAAAAGTTACTATGCCAATAATTTTTTCCGGAACTGTTTGTTCAATTCTTAGGTGCACATTTTCAACACTTGCTGAATTAACTTAAAACGAAACCCATAAAGTGTCGTACAAAATTATCGACATTATTTCGCCTTGATTTATTTTTTTTTTTCAATTGAACGCTTGACGTTTTCTAACAAAGAATAAATTTTATTTTTTCTCTTTTAAATTTAAACACAAAAACAAATAAGATATCGGCAAAAACTATTTGTGATAGCGAAATCGGCGCACAGATGCTACCGATCGCGCAAAATGATTGCTTTCTTAATATGAGTCAAGATTATTTAATCTGCACGACGATACATAAAGCGCGTCAACTGGGCGTTTTCACTGGCGAGACATTCGTACGAATAACGCTGGATAAAGCACACAGAACGACCAAACCCTATGCGCGTTCTGAAAATCCATACTACAATGAGGTAGGAGATAGTACATATTTTTCAAGATATCTGAATTGGAATTTAATCTTTTCTACATTTAGTATTTCGTTTTCGAGCTACGCTGTACACTAACCGAACTTTTGCGTTTAACGGTGCTATACGAAGTACGAAAACGAAATGTGTGCAAGAAAACGATGTCCCATGGCGAATTGCTCATCGATTTGCAAAGCGTTTGGAATCAACCGAATCGTTGTTATTTCAAAAAATGGGGTCGCCTTGAAGCTTCCATTGCTGATATGTCGAATATCACACCAGGCGCTTGCAAAGGTTATTTGCAAATCGATTTGGCAATTGTGTCGCAAAATGCCGATCCGAATACATTGTTAAGACCACACGAAGACGAAATGTTGAATCTGAATAAGTGGCAAATAAATCAGGACTATGATAATATTGAAAGGTAGGTGTGTGTGTGTGTGAAATAAATTCTAAGTAATTCCAATACTATAGGCCACTTTGATATTTTTTGCCCAGAAATATGCTGCAAAATGCGGACAACACAATGCAGTGCAATATCCGCTATACCGTTACACTCTATAAGGCAATGCTGATCAAGAAGAGCGACTATCTCATACAAGTATCCTATGCTGGCAACCATGTACTTGTGACACCGTCCCATTCACCAACGACCTTTCATTTCTAAAGTTTAGATTCCATCCTTTCAAGGGCAAGACAAATGTTTGCAAGGCCACAGCTCAACCGGAGTGGAATCATTCGGTGTGTTTCTCATGGACTTTCCCATCGCTGTCGCAGACCTTTGTCGTACAAATTTTGTCACACGAGCACCTGCAGTGGAAAGCTATCGCCGATTATGATATACATTTTGATGAGATTGCATTCAAAGGTATCCCTTTAAAATTGGACAATTTTATTTGGGTAAAAGGTAAAATGAACGCATTTGTCTTACTACAGATAAACCAGCATTGGGTCCCACTTGGGTGCACTTCTATGATATAGCCAGCCCATTGCAATACCTCGGACGACTTTTGGTGGAGGTTGTTTCGGAACATTTACCCGGCGGTCCAGCGCGTGATCTTTTAACGAAGCCCGTCGCACCGTTAGATGAAAAACGTTGGTGGCAGGAAGAAACCTTTCTTGTGGAGTTCCTGCCATTACAAGGCGACTTTGTGCATGGAAATTTTAGTAACTGCAAAATTTCTATGAAGCTCGCAGGTACTTCCAGAATACTATACATTTTATGAGTACTACGTACATTTTAGCGACTATAGTTTAAAAAAAACAAAAATTTCTTACGTCAATTTTGATTATCTAACTTTAATGATCAACATTCAAAGTTTTAACAATCGGGTTTCGTATGGAGTCTGCTATTCACAAATAAGATGTGACATCGATTCGTACCCAGCTTCAGTAGCACCTATGGAAAGGAATACACAAAAATTTGGCTGTTGATTTAAACTTGTTCCGCCTACTTATAGTTTCTGTTCTTTCTTTATTTAAATTTTATATAAAGTTACGATTGACTATGTCGGGGGTCTCATCGTGCCCAATTCTAGCCATTTGATCAAGTATTATCACTGTTATGCACCCTATGTTTGATAAACTCGTAGAGAACGCTACTAACTGACCCAATTTCCTACTGAGTGTATTTTACCGTCTAGTTCATGGTCTGCGGGTACCGCACGCGATGCTTGCACCAAATGAGGTAGCAAGTTCGTATGAATAGCAAGAGCGCCACTCGAGAATATTCATTAAAATTCACTGAAGTCGCCAGTTCCTCTGACGAAATCCCCCGCCCTTTTTTGATAACTGGCAAAGTCAAATGAAATATAGACAACGAATTGAGAGTATATACCAAAATGTCTCTTTAATAGAATATACGCCTCTATGCCTACAACCGTTCGTCGGTTTGGGCTGCGACTAAAAAAACCCCAATTCATCGAGATCGTTGGAATTTTATTCGTTAGTTCATCATTCCTATTTCTGCGGTAATGTTGCCCCTCGACTCATAGATATTGGATAGAACAGTTCTCTTGCAGTTTCCCAATGGCTTCTTATCTTTGTTCGCCAGAGATGGATGTGTGTTTCAATTATCAATCGAACCAAAGTAACACTTGATGTCAAGATCCTAAATATATAAAGTCCTTCACAACTTCAAAGCCATAACTGCCAACTGTGGCGTGTGTTTCAATATTCGAAGGGTATTTGTGTGTTGCCAGAAGGTATTTTGTTTTGTCCTCATTCACCGCTAGATCAACCTCTATGGCCGATTTTCTGAAGTTGCGCTTCTGGAGCCTAGTACCTACTATATACTAGTGCCTTCGATTTCTCGAGATTGCTTGAGAAGCAATTTCTCGGGAGGACCATTTTCGCACGAGCTTCTCGTAAATTGTAAAACTCGTAAGACTCAGGATAAGATTCTCGATTTCTCGAGTAACCAAATACTCGAGAATGGCCTCAGTTGATTAGCAGTTGTTGAGTAAGCTGAATTTTCCACCAATTTTACAATTGCACCAAAATAAAATCACGGGCGGGAAAGTAAAAAAAGTAATAGCAAACCTCCGAGTTTATGACTGTCATGAATGAAATTCTCACAAAAATCGCCTGTCATTCAGAGTCGGCGTAAAAGTACAAGCCCCTCAATTTCTTCAATTTCGGGTACAATATCTAGACGAGCACCACAAATTAAAGGAGAATTTTGGCCAAACATCAGTTTTATGACGTAAGCGTCATATTATTTACATTATTAGATATAGACCAGACGTCGGCAAGAGTAAAACTGTCAATGGCTTAGTTAGTAAACGAAAGAGCGTAACAAATGCATATGATGAGAGAGTATTGAACAATTGTTCTATGACGTGCCAACCTATGGCTTAGACTATAAGTGAGTGGTGCAAAGAATATGGGATAATTAACTTACATACGTTGTTAATTAAAACTTTTGTAAATCCCATTGTGTAGAACACTGCTTCAGATTACAATAGGATAATTTAATAATTTATATTTACCATTAGAGAACTCATCCAACTATGTGGAATGCTATCTGAAAAATTATCCTGGTAAAACCAGTTCTGGTAGCACTTTGAAGTACTTTCGCCAAGAAGCGCCATATAAAGCGGTTTACCTAAAAGTCACCATACCCGATAATCGGTATAAATTTGATAGTGACTACTATATGCAGGAGATCTTGGACTTAATAGTTAAGTATCTGAAGTTTTATTAATGTTATGCCCATTACTATTGGTATTTGACGCAGGAATCGGAGCTCAAAATTTTCAAACTTTTTCAAATCAAATACACTAACCAATTTGTGCTCCAAGCCAAATGTTTTAAGGCTGTTATTATGAATTTGCTAAATAAACTGAAGGAGGGCGTCGACGAAAAGAGACTCGAATATACTGGTTTCAAAGATACCACTATGTGGGATACAAATCGTTTGGTTTATATTAATGCATTTTTCGTAAGTTAATATTTTATAATTTTCATTTTATCAAATTTTGTTTCATTTAATTTCTCCTAACAACTTATTTAGGAAAAATTTCCAGAGAAGCTGCGTTCGATGCGCCACAAGCTCAAGACATCACCCGCTATGTTAATCGAGTCTTCCATCGCCGAAGTAGTAGACCAAATGATCTTACACTCGAATGAGTTAAAGAGCCTTTTGGCCACTACACGCTTGCAAGATGAATGGCCTACGCTTATGATTATGCTGAGTGTATCGGGCAATCGCGATATTGCGGTCTGTCGATTAAATGCCAAATATTTTTTAAATTCGCCAAAGGATAAACCAGCTAGCCCGAATAGTTTATGTTGGCGCATGCGAAATTTTATATTTAAGGTTTCAACCAGACAACAACCATTACATATTGAATTTAAGACCATTTAAATTTCTGTCTCGCCTTTTACTTCTAGGATGTTCAATGTCAGCACAGCTGCATCAACTGCGGCTGCAATGTTGGCATCATACAGGGCTCACTGGGCATCGTAGTGGATAGCGAACGTACCGAATATCTAGCTACCATCACTAATGATTGGAAGCAAACCGAGCTCTACTATTGGTCACCAATTGTCGCCTATACCGTTTACAAATGTCGCATTTTCATACATCAGGCCAAAGTGAGACCGGGCAGCGATAGGAGTGGGCTTTGTGATGGCTACCTACGCGTTATCTTTGGTTCACAGTGGGCTCAGACATCGACGGAAGAGGCTACACTCTCACCAATCTGGAATTGTGTCATTTGCTTCGATGTTATAGTAATGCCCGGCAGCTTGCAATGGTATATGAAAAATCCGCCGCTTGTAGCTGTAGAGATGTACGATCGTGATCGTCTAACGGCCAATGACTATGTTGGTTGCGGCGCTGTTTCGGTGTCAGTGATAGGCGCGAAAGAGGCAGATGATAGCGCACGTGAGGAGCCTGAGAATAAATTTAAATTGAATAAAATGGTAAAGACAAGAGCGGCTATACAGAAATTTCATAAACTGAAACTTCTATCACCGCCACCACTCACTTGGGTGCCGATCGCTCAGGATGGTACCGTAAGAGCCGAGGTATTAATGTCTGCGGAGCTCGTCGAGACACAAGAAGAACTTGGCAAAATAGAAATGGAGGAACCGACCATCACAACGGGTATACCGACGAGTATAAAACCAGTTATGAAGAATTTTGTGTGAGTACGGGGATAAAATGTGCTAAAAGCGCAAGCTAAGGTTTCTTTATTTTTTTAGGTTAGAGGTCGTATTCATTGGTTTTCGAAATTACACAAAGACAACCTTTGGTGGCAGACATCGTATAAAAGTCATGATGGGCGATCTGTTGCTGACAAGTGGACTTTCGTCAACACGCTTGAAGAATAGCATAAACTTTTTAGTAATTTTCGCTTCTGGAGTTGTGGTGAGTTTTGTTTTGTTGGGTAGATAGTTTCCAAGGGAGTCCGAATCTAAAGAGATTAATACATATGTCTTTAAACCTGGATTTCTCAGATACAATCAGTTACCTTAATGAATAGATGATTTTTGGACGAAAATCTAACAATTAGAGCTCAAAAAGTCGAATTGTGCATAGTAGAGAGCCTGAAATATCACTTTGCAAACGCAGGTCAGTTGGGTCAGCATTCCCAGATGTGTAAGCATCAATAGCACATAGTGAGAAATTCGCGAAGACTTTTCATATGACCAATATGACATGATCTGGCAGATCTAGACCTGCCACAAAGATTTCGCTGATTTGAAATAAACTTGGCTAATAGTATGACGAAGTGTTACTGCATGAATTCCTTAATGGTTGTGGGGTTTCCAATTGGCCAAAAGTCGTTTTTGACTTCCTCCGCTTTATAATTGGCCAGAAAACGGTGCAACTTTAAAATATCTGCACGATGTCAACTTCCTCAAGAACAGCCCTCTTTATTTAGAGAGACTGCCTCTAGGTTGACCTGCCTAGCTGATTTCTCAACCTTGCATTGTCATCGTGACCGCTAGTTACAATATATTAGCTTTAGCTTGGAATGAATTTGGTATCGACTAGGCTAATTTCGCGTTTTCGCTTTAGGAGTCTCGTTTAAAAGTTTTAAAATTTTTTTTTGCACGTAAACTGTGACGAATACTTTTCAAATGATCATGCACAGACTGTCTTAGTGGCATACAACGATGAACTTTAGTGACTAATTTCTTTAATTTTTCAAGATGTAATGAAGTATAAGTTATGTCAAATTGGATGATTTTAATGTGTTGACCCTTCTTTGAAAAGGGATCAGCCGATTATAATCTCTTGACGAGTTTAGTCAGCCATTCCAATGAAACCAACCCTCGGATGTCCGAAGTTTCGAGCTTGTCAGCCAAATGGTCAGTTTTCCAGTGCATCCTTAGTATTGTTATACAGAGTAGTGCATATGTTTTATGTTTTAATTCGACATGAGTCAAGTAGCTCAGGTGTTCCTCTCCCCCCATGTACGCCAATCACAGTCAACGTTTTCCCCCCGGAAAGTGACCTGTCATCAGTCCCACAAATTGCCTGTAGTCCCATCAGGTCAAGCTTCCGATATTGCATAAGTAATTTCGAAGCAAAATATTTAGTTAGTGTCTGTGGCGTTGATCCCCGAAGAAAAGAATGCTACAACCTCGAGAAAGCTAATTTTAATCAAATAGGTTTCATTGCCGTGTGTTCTTGTACGATCGGGTACCGATATTAACAAAAGCTCATTATGTTTACAACATAGTTTAATGGATACCTGCATTGCTGAATTCCTCCCTCTCCATCTATTTTCACCCTATTATGTACGGAAAAAAATGAAGCTTGTCCGCATTATCTCCGATATAAACTCCAGCTCCTGACCCAGTCTCAGTTTTGGAGCATCAGTGAAAATTCGAAAGAGTTTGTCAAAAATATGCCTCAATATTGTACAATCTTCCTAGGTAAAGTTAATAGTGGTATCACGGAAGGGGATTGTTAATTTATAATTAGAGACGATTTCCATCATCTGTTTGTCACATCCACTAAGGCAAACCCCATTCTATTCAAAATGAAGGGAGAATCTCCTATCTGAAAATCAATCTCAAATAAAAAGTAATTATCCAATCTTGCTTACAGAGCCTTCCCGAGCAACTCGAGTACTGGCCCGCAATAATTGCCACCGATGTATCCGTTTCATCGAAAGGTGCCGAAACAACATTGGGTGCCGTTTTGATACCTGATTCAAAACGTTTTCTACAAGTAGATAAATCAGTCAAATGTATACCGGCAATGCCAGACGATGAAGGTTCCACGATGCTACAGATAGCTGAAATGGAGGACAATGAAAATAAACCTTTACTAAACAATAAAAACAAATTGACTATATTACAGCGTACTCTTGGTGCCTTCAAAAAATCAAACGGTACCGCAAAGTTACCACCCATAGAAAATGCTGATCTAGCGCAAGTTATTGATGAAACTCAATACAGTTGGTGGACAAAATATTACAATTCAATTTATACGTATCAGGTTGGTTCAAAAACAATTCGTTTCATACAAAATAAATGGAATTTAATAAACCATTTACCAACCACCAACTAGGAAACTGGTGATCTTTCGCATCTTTACAAGCACAGTTTGGTTATCTATCCGAATGAGTTGGAGCGTCAGGCCGACCTAAGTTATTTGCACGACTGGGCCGAGCCCGTTAAATTGGTACATGGTGTGAAATATAAAAAGAATTCAATGCCGAAAGAAGAAACGTATGCTACGCTGAAATTGAATATTAAACTCGTGCCCTGTAAATGTGGCACCAATGATGGCGGTGATGGCATTATGTTGCGTCCACTAGCAGCTGCATTAAATCCACGTTACCAGGCCGAACTACACACACTTACCGATCTCACAAAGATTATTGTGCGTGTCTATGTGGTGCAAGGTGTGCAGTTGCGTCCGCGCGATAAGAGCACTCAATCGGATGCTTATGTGAAATTGCATTTGGGCGGTAAGACAATAGCGAATCGTGCGCATTATGTGCCAAATGAGAGTAATCCAGTGTTTGGCAAATGTTTTCAAATGGAGGGAGTGCTGCCAAGGTATGTATAGAATTTATATACAATTTTTATAGCTCGCAATTATCGTTTGTTTGGAGTATATCTTTTTTTTTAATTTTTTAATTTTTTGTTTACTATTGTTTGTTGTTTTGGTTTGAAATCGAAAGTCTTCGCCAATTTGTAGTCAACTATGGTAAAATACAGCATTCAAAGTATGTATTTTTGAATCTCAAATTTTGCGTCATAATAGAGCGGATCTGCACTCTGTCTACCGAACAAGTATTTACCACTACTTCCGTTTACATGTACACATTGTCCGTTTAATTACAACATCGTTTTTGATTCATAAACATTCTATATCCATAATTATATTGGTGACCTAAATTCTGACCTGACTTGTGTAGCTAATCCAGGCAAATCTAAATGTATTGTAGTTCATATTTAAAAAATATCTCGAAATAATCTAGACAAAATTAGGCTAGATAAATCTGAAAAAGAATATGTTGATAGAGCTACAAATCTTAGCATAATTTTTACCAACGTATTGACATGGAATAAACAAATCTTTAGCACAGCAGATAAAATGTATGGAAGATTCCGTACACTCTGGTCACTCCAGTATTTCACTCCGTTAAATATAAGATCGCTATTAGCTAAGGCGTACTTTTATGTATGGATGTGAAATTTATACAAATTGTGACTATCTAATTTAAAAAAATTAAATGTTGTCTATAAAAACATTGCCAGGTATGTGTAAGGGCTAAAAAGACTTGATCAACGGCTCAGTTGTTTTCAAAAAGGTTATTCAGCATTTCGTTTTTCGTTCGATGGCCTGTTAAAAGTTAGAATACTTGTTGTCTGAAACGAAATTATAAATTCGAAGGAACCTAGTTATTTGTATGAAACAATTCAATTTCTCCAATCATCAAGGCATGAACTTTTAGTACACACGTCTGAACATTAGAATATTATCAAATTTTTCTTTCAATTTTTCTTAAAATTTTTTTTTCAATTTCTCTTTCAATTTTTCTTTTAATATGCATATTAGCCATATTATTTCGAAAGCTTACTCGGTCTTAGGATTTGTGAGGCGAAATAACTCTAAATTTTCGGACACATATACTCTCAAGCTTTTGTACACGGCTTTCGTTCGCTCCAATCTGGAATACACTGCGTTCATTTGGTGGCCAAGTCATAAAAATCATATAACCAGGATTGAACGAGTCCAAAAAGTCTTCCTTAAATATGCTTTGCGGTCATTGAGATTCAATGATCCAATTCCGTCGTATGAATCGCCTTTGCTTTTAATCAACCTAAAGTCTCTGGAGGCACGAAGATCACTTCTCTCGCTTTCCTTTGCTCATAGTATAATCACGGGTGGTATTGACTGCTCTTTTCTTTTAGAAAGAATTAATTTTAACATTCCACAACGTAATCTTCGTCGCACGTTACCTTTCTATGGCCTTAATAGTAGAACTGAATATTGGCGAAATGCACCTCTTGTTCGTGCCTTAAGTGAATTTAATGTAATCTCGAATTCCAACCATCTTGATTTCTCTTCTTCGAAAAGTGTATTTTCAAGGGTTCTTAATTCTTTATTCTAGTGTTTTAAGGTCTTAGTTGTTAACTAAATCATACTGTAAATAGTCTGTAAGAATATTTTGTTCATAGACTTATAAATATAAATAAATAAATAAATAAATAAATAAATTTCATAAGTCTTTGGAACTCTCTTCCTATTAGGTTAAGAAAACTAAAAAATGCATTGCTTTTCAAAATTAATTAATTATTATAGCAGTGAATGCAAGTAATATTTAAATCTGTTTACTCTGTATGCACCTGAAATTCTTACTTAGCAATATATATATAATATATTTATATATATATATATCTCCCTTCTTTCTTTTTTTCTTACTTATTAATACTACTTAATTTTTGAGCTCTAGGTCAAATACTCCAAACACTTTCCTTATACTGGTCTTGAGCTCAAAAATTAGTAGCGCCAATTTAAATAAATTAGGCCAAAAAATAATATACAATGGCTCCAAGCCAAAGTCGGACACCGTAGAAAAAAATGCTCCTTCCTAAAAATATTTGAGCCAGGCATACAAAATGCGTTCTTGGTTGCTTTATAATTGCCACCATGCCCTGAAAACGCCACCCCACAGTCCTGATATTAATTCTATCGAAAATTTATGGGACTATCATAACACAAAAATTCGACAGCATTCCGTTTCAAACAAAAATTACTTGAAAACTATCTTATTACAGGAATGGGAAAAAATCGAACCTAGTTTTTGCGAAAAGTTAGTTAATTCAATGCCTAACCGTCTCAAAGTAATTATTTAAAATAAAGGTATTCATACAAAATAGTAGATTTTAAAATATGTTTCGATATTTCATAAAACTTCTTGATTGCCCGAGTTTGGCTTGTGCATTGAAGAATTAACCTCTATTTGAAGTTTTACTAGAATATTTTATAAAACTGAATTAATTTCTATGTCTTGTTTTTATATTTTCGAAGTGCAATAAATGAGTAATTGAAAAAATATTTTACCTTTTTTTAATTGCTTTGGCTCAAATATTTTTAGGAAGGAACATTTTTTTCTACGGTGTCCGACTTTGGCTTGGAGCCACTGTATGTATAAATAAATAAATGAAATATATTAATGGAGCTTGTTGAAAAAAGTATTCAACGCAAAGTACTTAAATCACGTCGCGTATGCCGTTTAACGTTGCGTTGTCATCTGAGTGTCATTATACTTATGGGGCGTGGCATAGAGTTTTCACATTTGGCAATGCTGATCCATGCATTATTTTTTATTTGTCTAAATATTAAAAAAAATAGTTTTGACAGGTTTTCTTTGGAAAAAAGTCAAACAGCCATTTTTGAATATTGGTTCAAAGCCCATAATTTGTGTTGAAAAAAAATTACTTTAAAATACCTCCCTGCTACTCCGAGTGTGTTTAGTTAGCAATTGTTTAGTACTTTATACCGATGGAAATGCCGAGAGCTATTATTTTTGCATTACAATGTATGTAGAAGTAAATTTCGAGCATCAAAAATAGAAAGTGTTCTTTTGTGATTTTTACAAAAATAAGTATGTTTATGAAATGGATAGGCTTAAAATTTATTTACCCCTTTTTAACAACAATAATAAAAGTCTAGTATTATAAATTTATTGCAAGCGATTTAGGCCACTTTTGGACACATCCTTGGGGTCTATCGTAACTTTTTCCCGAACCCTCCAAAAAGACACATATATTGTCATACATAAAAAGTTTTGAAAATCATAGTTTATTCAAGCAACTAAATAAATAATTCTTCATTACAAGCTTTGAACGAAACAGGAGCCTAGTCATTTATATATTAGCTATACTTTAATGATCAAATTGATTACTGGATCCATCTATTTCGATATATTCTTCCTCAAACCACTTTTAGACATGCGGCCAATTTCGGACATTAACTCATTATTTGGACGTTTCAGCACTTCCTTAGCACGACATTTTTTACCTTCCACCGTTTGGACGTGTACTACTTTTTCGTGTAAACCTATATAGTTATAAATTTACTACTATAAAATTGATAACAGCATATAAGTGAAATTACTCTTACACAAAATAAGGCGACGGGATCTACAAAAAAACTTTCGAAGATTTTTTTTACAATTTCTTTTTAATTTTCAGATGTGATCTTTCTATGAATCCCCAACTTAAAAAAATTCATAATAACTGGCAAAAATGTTCAATATAATTAAGTTTGCCAAACCTTGTTCGAAACACACAAAAATTTAACAAATTTCAACAAAATGTAAATCAAATTTTTAAAAGTTTTAATATAGAATTTTTAGGAAAATTTTGGGAATGCACTTTTCGAGCATTCGTTATATGGAGGAAAATGCCCAAAAGTTATCAAAAATCTATGCTAATTTTTATGTAGGTGAATCCTTTCACCTTATGACACTGAAACTAAATTGGCGATTAAACTGCATATCCGAAAAGTTTAAAAAATTTCTGTTTAAAAATTTTGATGTTTGATGTACATTTTTGAAATTTGTTGAATTGATTATAATTTCGTACGAGTATAGTCGAAGCTGCAAGCGTGGACACTGCTTCCCTGGCCTCCTCCTGCGTACGCCTTTGACATATACATAGATAGATATAAAACTATGTAAAACAGTCCAAGGCTCATCGTGGTTTTTCAATGATAGTTTGAGGAATGAAAATATTTCCAGTGAAATTTTACTGCATATATATTTAAATCTTTCTTTCCCCTCAGACATATGTATATATTTTAACCATAATTTTACCATCCATCGTTTGGACACTTTTTTTAAACAACTTAGGATGGGTCAAGAAAATTTCAGCAACAATTTTGAGTATCGATAAACAAACAGTATCGTGTCGAAATAGTTTAATACGTATTCTTTAGCTATCTATATAGAAAAAATAATATTTCGCATATATTGATGGAATTGTAAGCTTCACAAAAATTTCAGGTTCTCCTACCGACGCAATTTATTTCATATACATATGTACATATTAGGTAAATAAATATCTAACAGTTGTTTCCTTTCGCAGAGATAATATGCTGGAAGTTTCCGTTTTTGATCGTAATATGTTCACCGATGATTATATTGGTTCTACATTTATCGATTTGGAGGATCGTTGGCGAACAAGACATCGCGCAGCCGTTGGTATTTCTAAGGAATATTCAAAGTAATTAAACAATACAAAATTATTTGTATCATATCTAATGCTATCGAATGGGGTTTCTTGTTTTGCAGAAACGGATATAATAAATGGCGCAATATTGCAACTCCTTTCGAGATTTTGACTGAACTTTGCTCACAACGTGATTTACCACCACCGAAGTTTCTTGAAAAAAGTATTGAAGTAGATGGATTGAAGTTTAAAGATGAAACTCGTATTGCCATTGGTGAGTGATTTTCCTTAAAACATAAATAAATTTTAATAATTACGGCGCAATCGCCGGCAATCGCAATCCGGTTAGTTCATTCTTACATTTTCACTCCAGTGGTCGCTCTGCAGAAGATTTCGATATTCGACTCAACACCTTCATCCATATTAGTTATTTCTATGTTTTATTATTGTAGAAGATGAACGTCTGGTAGAGAGCTTTTATGATGAATGAATGGTCGCAAAAAAAAAAAAGTAACCAGGGAATCTATCACGTAGAATCAATTCTTACTTAGTAGAATTTTTAGATTATTAAAATAACTCATTTCACTAAACATTTAGTAAAAACCATATTATAAAAGCACTGGTTAATTTGTTAGAAAATGTGCAATTACTCCACAGATTACTCATACGCCCCGGTAAACGGCAGTCTTCTGTGGCAAATAATCACCCATGCAATCTAACGAGAGTGATAAAAAATTAAACAAATACAACAAGAATAAGTAAACATATCAAACGAAGTAAATCGGCAATACATCAATATAAATATGTATAAATTTTGTTACATTGTTTTGTAAATCCTAATAATTTTATGGAGTTTTGGGATACTTTTTGTGCTTTAGATCACTCTGTTTAGGTCGCATAAATAACTATTGGTAATTTGGTGAATTCCAGATATTTTTCATCTGATAAAAGTAACTCGAATGGCGAACTATTCGCACAGTGGATTCTTCACTTTCATTTGCCATTTCAGTCCTTGTATCTTTCTAAATATACGATGAATATAATAGGCATGCTGCGCGGAGAGGCCCCTTAAGCTTAGCTTCTTTTGACGACTGGACATATTCTTAAAATTATATGCACAACCTCTGAGTTCAATAGATATTGATAATATTCCTTACTGTATCATTAAACTTTTTTTCTCTCATTCTCTCCGACCCTCTCTTTCTGCAGCTCTTGGGGAATATTTTTGTTACAGACCAACTTTATAACTACATGAGTTAGTATTACTGAAATGAAATGAATATTGGTGGGATCATTTATTTGTTTTATTGTTTTACTACAGTTCAGGTTCCCAACAGCTGCGACTGAAGTTATGTTCATCCGCATTAGGTGATATCTGGTAATAATGTTTCCTACTCCATTGATGGAAAATGATCCGCCTTGTAACCTAATATATAGGTTCTATGGCTTTTTATGGTAATTCGCAATTGTAATGTATTTTTATCTAAGTTGATGGCTTGGTGGAGCTTAGAGGATGTAAAATTGTTCTCGTAAGCATAATAGTTCCCAAAAGTATTACAAAGTCGTGGGATATTTATAAAGTCGGTAGAAAATTTACAACTAAAACTTTCCGGGCAGTTTTTGTCGTTCTTATTGTTGTTAGTCAAATTGCAAAAAATATATTTCTTTTTTATTTGCGGAAATTCGCTGAAGCGATAGATCTTGGCGGCCACCGTAGCCGAGTGTGAAGAGTGTGTGCAGCCTTCTTCATAATAAAACCATAAATTTTCTCCCAGCGAAGCATATGGTTTGACACCGTTATTTTACTAGTTCATATCACTAGTGCATAATTTAATTAAACTCGACTTATCAATAAGATGACAATCTTTCTTAAAAGTCACAGTTACAGTTAGCTTTAAATCTTCTACTCGGCAAAAGTAACCATTTGTCACCCATATTTTACTGTTTCATATAACTCACATATTTTCATTAAATTCATTTTTTCAAGCAGGTGACTGCCTTCTATATGCTACACACCTTCTTCTTAGCGAATCGGAATAGTTTCACACCAATTTTACCGTATCTCATATAAATTGCACGTAATTCAATTAAATTCTACTTTTAAAACCGATGGTAACCATCATAAAGATAGCTATGAACTTACTTGCCGAGACGATCTGTTTGATACCTATAATTTAATATATTCAAAATATAGTTAGAAATCTTCTATTGACCGAGACGAACATGACATTCATATTTTAATATTTCATATAACTCTTGTATAATTTAAAGTTGACTTTTCAAGCAGGTGGTAACCCTCTCCTAAGTTAAACGAATGATTTGAATATAATTTAATACAATAATTTAATACAATTTGATACAGGTGCCATCTATCTCCGAAATATATGTATGTATAAACCTTTTCCTCACCGAGACGAACCGTTTGAGACTAATATTTTAGGTTGAAGTTGGAATTCGATCATGAGAAGATGAAATGAAAATTCTAGAGCCTTACAACGTGAACAGGGCTTGACTTTCCTTTTAGGGATCGCTGTGTCAACTCTAAAACAACGTTTCTATATCTAGCCACATTTTTCCCATGAATCGTTTAAATATATTATTATATTTATAAAGTATAAATACCACAGTTCAATTCGTATTTGTCAATGTTTCTATATACCGACATCCATAGCAAACATGCTACTTTTTGTGAGTGTTTTTAAGAATACATTTTTCTCATTAGCCGAAGAATTGCAAGAACGACTGAGTCTAACGGCGCTTCAACACTTGGATCAACTCCCATCATTCGGCTACAAACTAGTGCCAGAACATGTGGAAACTAGGACTTTATTTCGCCGTGATTGTCCTGGCATAGAACAGGTGAGATAATTATTACTTATATATAGATTGTATTTTATAGATATACAACTTTTTTTACAAGAAAAATAAATGAAATGGTAGTTTATCACCAGGCCTCTAGTACAATGGCTTGGGATATTTTGTTCGTAACACAAATAATAAAACACACTTTCCATTTGCATAGGTCGCTTTAATTTGTAATTAAGTTCAATCAATTAACCAACATTAACAAAACAAAGTAGTTAAGTATGTATGTATAAAATTGTGTACATTAGATCAGGTAAAATGTAATGTATCAAAAATTATAATTCTTAGCTAGCGACCAT
This sequence comes from Anomoia purmunda, assembly GCA_951828415.1. Classification (NCBI taxonomy): domain Eukaryota; kingdom Metazoa; phylum Arthropoda; class Insecta; order Diptera; family Tephritidae; genus Anomoia; species Anomoia purmunda. Next base: position 22,459,013 of record OX639996.1, on the reverse strand, counting down.
TCACGGCGACGACTCTTCGGCAACTCTCGGGCATGTCAAGCGGGTAGCTTCGCTATTTCTGTAGACGTGACAGGGTTGCAAATAGTACCACTTGACACGATATTTTAGCTTTATTGGTTCCCATGAGGTTATGACATTTAGTGATTTAATACAATCTGTGTCACCGCTATGGCGCCCTATGAAGCTTAGCCGATCTTATCACCCCAACAATAGGCCGACGTGTCGTTCCCAACTGGTCCGTCGTAGCTGGTTTATCAGCATAAGCCATTTACTTGACGTACCGCCACAAAAAGTACTCTAAAGAAGTCAAATTACGTACCATAAGTGATCCATTGACAGACCGATTACTTGATAATTCGGTCACCAAAAATTCATCCCGACAGAGTGATAATTTTACACATATAATTTTTATTACTTCTATTTATTTTCCTTTATTTAATTTTAATTACTTCTTTAGTAAAACACCCGTTATTTTGTGAAATTTCTAACTAAATTTCTAAATTTGGTTACAAAATTTTTGCGTAAATTTATGTTTGTAGTTTTATAGCCTATTAAATTTTAGTACAACCTGGAAGCAGCTACAAGTTACCGTTAACTTTTTGTTCCGTCGGAACACCAAACATCAACGGTAGGTTGTTTATGGATTTGAACGGCTTTCATTTTTGAGGTACAAATTTTTTAAATTTAATTTAATTAAAAACTCAACTAATTTTCATTAAAATTACAAACTTCTTAATATTAATTTTTAAAAACTTTTTAGGTAGTAGTATGCCCGTCTTGCAAATTTTTTTCTCATATGCATATCGCATGCAATTTATGAAAATTCTCATGTATTTGTTGTGTTGTTTTTTGCCGATAAAATTAAACTCCCAACAACAAAAATTGCATGTGAGTGCCGCCTTAATTTACGTCATTCGTTACAGGGCAAAATACAACTATGGATTGAATTGTATGAAGGCAACCTAAATATACCGCCACCCATCGATATCACCCCCCATCCACCGCAAGTGTACGAACTGCGCGTTGTAGTCTACGGTTGCGATGACATCCAGTTGGACGAACGAAATATATTTAGCAAAAAAATGAGCGATATTGGAGTGAAGGGGTAAGTAGGAATTCAAGATAGCAAATAAGTATGTATTTAAATCTAATGGGTAGCAAAATCGGCGACGTTGGTAATTTTTTAAATTAAAAAAAAACTGGAAATCCTTTTATTCGATAATTAACACGCACTTTTGATTACACAAAAACTAAATCCAATCGCATTTTTATCTGCATCTGAAGTTGGTGTGCTGACCGAGAGCAATCGCAAGCAACCGATATACATTACCGTTCGCTGAACGGCGAAGCTCTTTTTAATTGGCGCATGGTTTTCCCCCTAAAGTATTCTTCCAATGAAGATATGGTGAGTTGATGTGGTTTTTCTTATTATTACTACTATTTTTTTTTTTTGTTTTTTTATTTTAACTATATCCATGCTCATTTGCTTAATGAGCTCTAAGTAAAAATATGAAATTATGGTAGAAAGTATTGATTTCAAATACATAAAAATATATATAGTAAAGGGTGTATTTTTTTTTAGATATGTGGTTTTCAAGAAGAAATAAGACGCATATAGTTTAATATTATGACCAAGAATTTCGCTTTATTATAAAGATAAGGGTTTGCCATTCTGCTTTAAAAATGATTTCGGGCAAGTGACCGCCGCGGCTGGCTCGATTAAATTCCAGCCGAGAGGCCCAATTTTCTACCACTTTTTGCTGCAATTTAGGCGGTATGTCAGCTAGAACGAGCCGAATATCCTCTTCCAAGGCGTCAATCGTCTCGGGCTTATCTGCGTAGGTAAGCGACATAGCGCCACAAAAAATAGTCCAGCGATGTTAAATCTCACGATCTTGGCGATGGCGTGATCCGAATGGCGCTCTCCGAAAGTTTCTTTCAATAAATTTATTGTTTCGTTAGCTGTATGGCATGCAGTGCCGTCTTGTTGGAATCAAAGGTCGTCCACATCAACATCCTCCAATTCAGGCCCCATTGACTCTAGCATGAAGAATCGGTGGCCATCTCGTTTGGGGCCCATTCACCGAACTTACGACGCGCATGATGGTCGTTCGGCTTCAATTCTTGCAAATGGCAAACCAAACTGAGTATAAATCAAGCATCAGCAGCTAAAAAGACGAACTCCAAGAAAGTATTGCGGCATTGAAAATCGCACGTCTAAAAAAAACACCCTCTATATACTGCGTACACGTTCATTCGATTGTGGTTTGAGTATTGCAGTGAAAATTAGAATGAATCTTTGATATTTGATATTTTATTACAAAGAACGTGGCACTAATTAATGGAGTGATGTTTTATATAAGTATATATATATATATATATATATATATATATATATATTTATGTATGTATGTATCGTTGTAAGTATGCAAAATGTAGTACTCTAAATTTCTCGAGATGTCAATAAACTGGTGGCATTTTCAAATTTCGAAGTTAGTAGATTATTACCTTAATTTAAAAAATATTTCTGCTTAAGGTTTAAAGTGCAATTGAATAGATATATCGAAAAATAAACTCCAAATTGGCATCAGTAAGATGTTGGAAATTTATTTATTTATTTCAGTGGATGAAAACAAAGTTTCTTACGGACTACGCCTAAAAATAGTCTTTAGCTTTTTAATGACTCAAATTAAGGTAGTTTGAGATTGTGTTTTTTAGAATCACTCCAGAAAGTGAAAGGTCATTTGAATGATTTGATTAATTGTCCTGAGTGCACGTCCAATAGGTTCATTCATAGCATAATTCGAATTTGCGAAATCTACGTGAAATAAGTCAGAACGCCTCAAATTTTTTAGAAGAATAACAAGCGGTATTCTCTGCGAAATTTAGGGGCTATAAGCAACATTAGAAAGAGCATTAAAGAAAAAATAGTAAGGTAGAAATTTTCTCCTATTCACAAGCAATTCTAGATTTAAAAAGATTTATAGGAAGGCATAAGTTACATAAAGTTAAGCTATCTTAGTGTAGACTTGATAAAAGTTTTCTGCAAAGGCTCAATTCTGTTTACATGCGTAGAATGAAAAGGTCGCATACGAGGGCAATTTAAAAAGTCCGTGCAAATATAGTGGAAACAAAATTTTTTTATTTTTCAGCGTAGTCTCCTTTAAGCTCCATACACTTAGTTCAATGATGTTCCAACTTTTTGAAAGGCATCTACAAAGTAGGCTGCGTCAAAGTCTAGAAAATAAGCCTCAGCTTACAATTCAACTTCATCATTTGATAAAGATCTCTTACCACCGAGCCATTTCTTCCGGTTTGGAAACAGATAATAGTCGCAGCGAGCCAAGTCTGGAGAATACAAGGCGGTGTGCTCACGTTCTGTTGAGATCTTCACTATCTCAGCTACATACCTCGCTCACTTTCACTCTTCGATCGTTCAAAACAATATTGTGGATTTTTCTATCATTTTTTCAGTGAGAGCGTCTTTTGTTCTTCCAGAACGTTTAGCTCGCACGACCACAACGAACACCTGCGATCTACTTGTAAATCATTCTAGTTGATGATTGAAGAGTCCGGGAAATGTTTATGAATATTCGCTTTTATTTCTGCAGGTGTTTTCTTGGAAAAAAAATAATATTTGATGGTAACACGAAATTCACTTTTTCCATTTTACACACAACTCAAAAGTTGTTTGCTTCGAATGGCTGCAAAACCAAAACTAATTGACAGATATCCTTGAAACTTCGTATTTAATGGTTGGAGGTTGGTACTCTAATACGGTAATACCAATTTTTTTTAGTAGAGACTTCTGATAAATTTTGCACGGATTTTTCAAATTGCCCTCGTATTCCAACTGAGGCCTAACAAAAGTAACTTAAAGTTTTTTGAGAGTGTATGGATCAGGAGAATCGGGATTATTACGACGAAAAAATGCGAGCATGGAGAAGGCGTTTTGAACAATGACAATAATATGGACAATATACACTTCTTCATCTTTAACTCGATCCATTAATTTCAAATTAGTATCAGCAATCAAATAAGCTGAGCTTAGTATATTCAGCTTTCTAGAAAACAACATACGAATTCATTTATCAATTTTAAGAATAGTTGATTTCTTTCACACCAATAGAATCCACGTTGCTCTTTACAATCGAATAAACTTCGATATCAACAGCATACAAAAGAAACTTCGAGAATGAGAAGCGTGAGCTTATGGAATTTATAAAGATATAAATAACATAGGTCCATGTATACTGCCCTGGGAGCTCCTGAACTTGCGTGAAAAGAGCGTGATGTTATGTTAGGGAGTCGCACCATACAGTAACTTCCCTTTAGATAGGTTTTTATTCATTCCAGGAACGTGGAGTGAAAGCCTCCTTTATTAATTAAGAATATGGGGCATCGTATCAAACGCCTTGGCAAAATCCATATATGCTGTATCAATTCGATACCTAGCCTCAAAACCTTTAATGCAATCATCTGTACATATGATTGGAAATAGTAGATAACCCATTAACAAACACATGCTGATGAAATTTGCGCTAAAAAAGTCTTCAAAAAGGTTAGAAACGCCTCTGGCAGAATTAGCATGTTTATTTTTATAAAAACATGGAGGTAGGAATGTTGGATTTTTTTTTAGATCTAATAAACGACCAAAAGGCTTTAGGGTTGATCTTTATAGTATTTTAAAAACTATTTATATATTTTTTAAAAACAACTTTATCAATTTTTTTTTAAATTCAGACAAACCACATTTGTAATTTTCATAGTGGTTTTACAGTGGTTTTTTTAAATGCTTTTGTTGCTTGGTATACGAAGGTAACTTACAATTTTTGTCGTGCAAAATTCGAACAAGATTCAAAAAATTATCATGCACCTTAGATTTAAGAAGATCTTTTGAATATTTTTGCAATCAAAATGTTATTACGCTATTTTTGGCTTCAAATGAACATTTAGAAATCTCGCAATAGATAGCAGCTAGTTTAAGGAAAGTATTTTAAGTGAAAAATAATTTTTGTTTTTACATTAAAATTTACAGAAAATAAAAAATAATTTCCAATTTAAATTGTTTGGGAAACCAACTGCAAGTAACAAGCTCTTCAAAAACAAAACACAATACTTTTCATCAATTCTGTTGCTTAAAAAAATACTCTGTCGTTGCTAAAAATGTAATGACTAGACTCAGACGATGTTTTGAATTTAACTATTTTTCCAATTTTTCTAATTGAAACCTTTCAAATATGGCTTGAACACATTTAGTTGTAGTTGTTGCATTGCACTTCTTTCAACAACATCTTCGTACATACTAACTACTTTCTAATTCTCACAATAAAAATTATCACACTAATGTTCCGCGAGTACTCGTATGGTCATATCGCCTTTCTCGTCCAACAGATGGTTGTCAAATTAAAAAGTGGCGTACTCAACGAATATGAAGTCAAACATCCACCCGTATTTTATCTCCAAGTTTGGGATAATGATTTGATTACGAAGGATGATTTTCTCGGCATGTTGGAGCTAAATTTGTCGAACTTTCCAGAGCCTTGCTCGAATCGCCGTTTCTGCACGCTGGCTCATGAATTTGCTGGTATTAGGTTACCAGAAAGACTCGCCCGCTTTCAAGACGCGGCACATCGACATCGCCCACCAGTGAATTTGTTTGTCAAAAAGCGCATACGTGGTTGGTTTCCGCTGTACGGCCAGATCGATAAGATGTCAAAGGAAAAGCGGCTCAAGGAGCAGACGCGCACTCAAACTGTTAAGTGGCTAACAATGTACAGTTACATTAAAATTTTAATATGCAAATATTTATTTAATAGGGTAAAATTGAGTTGGAACTGGAATTGCTGAATGAGGCGGAAGCGGCAGCGAACCCTGTTGGTGTCGGTCGCAATCCTCCGAATGCCTTGGCCAATCCATCGTATGTAATACTAAATGTACATTAATAATTTGACTTAAAATTTTTCGTGTTTTTACAGACGTCCTGATACCTCCTTCAATCCTTTTACCAATCCTCTGAAGGCGTTTCAAAAAATCATTCTACCCGTTCTTATCAAGGGTCTTATTATAATCGGCGTTTGCGCTCTTGTAATTTTGATTATTGTGCACTTCTTTTCCGATTTGCCGTTCAAATTGTTGGGATTGCGTTAATTGTATTGTATTCAAATATAAATATTTATTATTAGTTAAATGAACATAATATTTCCTATAACTTTAAAGAATTGAGTTAGATAATAAAATTGGCATTTATTTATTTATTCAGTCTATGAAGCAATATTTCCAACAGAATGAAAAACAGGTCTCAAGTGGCACTTAAGAAATGTTTACTATTTTTGAAGAAAACAGATTTCTTTTTGTGTAAGTTTTTATAAATTTTGAAACAACCGTTACTCAATCGGGAAAAAATATACAATTTGAAGAAAAAAATTATTTTTTTTTTTTTATATTACATATCTTTATTTACAATCTGTCGTAAAACAATAAGTAAATGAAATTGACTAATGTAATTTACATTGATGCATTAAGTGCAATTTGGCCTTTAAGTAAGGGTGATCAGTAAATGTATCGTATGATTATTATTTGCATTAAATACTTAATTAATTCTTACGGCAGGTCTAGAGGATGCAGTCTTTGCAGTCGTCGTGTGTCTTCACTGTTGTCTAATAAGTTTATGGCGTGTGTGTTGGGATGGAAATTTAGTCTTGTGATGTACTTAGACCTGTATCTTTTTATTTCGTCAATCACCGTAGATGTTTTCAGATCCTTGTGGAGATGGATATTTTGTATATACCACGGAGCGTTAGCAATCTAAGAGTTTTTGACTGGTATCTTTGCAGTACCCCAAATTTGAATGTCATAAGACCACACAGGTTTCAACCACAGCTTTGTAGAGAAGCATTTTGTTTTTCAGACTAAGTTTAGACTTGGGGCCAAGCAACCAATACATTTTTCTTGTTTTAATTTTGAGCTGTGTTCTCTTGGCTCTGATATGTTCACGCCAAGTAAGTCTTTTATCTAAATGTAATCCGAGGTATCTTACACTATTGGATTTAGGAATTATGACTCCATTAAGATTTTCCATCAAAAAAAAGGAAATTTTTTTTTTAGATTTTGTTGTTTCTTTTAGGATATAAATCAAATTTTTAAGGTGTACGGGTCTGAAAATTTTGCGCTTTGCGACGCAAAAAGTCAATAATTGAATTGATCTAATATAGTTCATATGGCTACTAAAAGAGAATATATTATCAAATATGATCCATAGGTTCTTTATTTCATTAATATTTTGCAGGATATTAATCGAGTTGATATATATGGAGTATCGAGCGTATTGTGTGAAAGACTGAATCCAACCCTTAATGAACTGAGTGGGCCTTATACTCGTGTGGCTTTAGATGCGGCAACTCTGGCATCGACGAGATATTTACGATACGCCAAATATTGAAATAGACCTACGAGAATAGATTCGATACATATCATCTTTTTGTCAGCTTTATATCAGCCTTCGACAGTAGGATAAGAAGCGGCCTATATGCCGCCATGTCTGAATTTGGTATCCCAGTAAAACTAATGCGTCTATGTAAAAGGATACTGAGCAACATCAACAGCTCCGTCAGAATTGCGCTTTCTTTAACATTATTTTTGGAACAGATAATTCGAGCAGTAGAACCGGGCTGGTACTCTCTTTTATAAGAGTGTGTGGCTTTAACCACCCCGTTTTTAGTTTTGCTTTTTCCAAGCTGGATAAAGAAGCGAACGTCGATAATCGTCTAACGAAATCGCGTTGACCACTGTCTTGCTTCATGGAAGCATAAAAATATTTTATCGTTTGTTCGACATAGTGTATGCGATTATAAAATCGCTTCGCGTAACAGTTTGAACATTCAAGTAATATCGATCCAACCCCCATTGTTGTACGATAATAAATTCAGTACCATTTCATAAGAACCAAATAATTTAATTTAAAATGTTTCGAAGACTGTGACAAACAGTGAATAGGTATGCAAAATAAAAACAAAATAAAGTGCTTATAATATTTTAGTAATACATATATGTACACGCATGTATATTAAGTTGATATTTAAGTAATATGCTTTTTTATAAAGCCAACATAGTACCTTAAATATATTTTTATGTCTAATTTATCATCTCCGTTTTTATGGAGAAGTTATTAGATACGTCGAACATTTTTTAACTTTTTTATTGGAATTGCCAAAAATCGTTAAAGTTTGGTAGAGTGAAATAAATTTTTTTTAAGAATTCATGAATTTGTAGTAAATGCTGAAGAGCTTTTATTGAGTATATAAGATTCTTAATTTTACAGCCGGAAATTCCAAATTATATGAATTTTTTGACCAATATTTCCTAAGTTTGAGAAATGGTTATCTAGTGCTAAGTTTATGGGTTTACTAAAATTTAAAAAAAATCGTGTGTTTAAAATATTTTGTATTATTATAAAAAGTTTGGCAAAACTAAAGATATATACATACATACATATATATAAACTCAAAATAGGCGACATTTTTTTTTCTTTTTTTGGCCTTATTTTTATTGAATCGTCTGTATAATTTAAAGAGCTTGTGGCCAGGTTTGTATTAGGAATAATATGAGAGAACAACATTTTTTTCAAAGTGGTAGAAGTTATAGCTGCTCTTTCGGAGATCACCACATCTCCTCATCAGACTTCTTTCTTTCTAGACTTTGCCTGGCTTCGACCCATGGTACACGGGATTGCTAGGCGAACACGCAACCATTCAGCCACGCTAACCGTGTGAAAATTGTTTGTTTTTCTCACTATTCCTATCTCCAACCATACCGCTATTAAGTGTGACTTTTCGGCACTCTGTGGTTAACAGGGTGGTCGGAATTGTTTGTTTTTACAAATCTATCAGCTTTTTGTTCATACTGTAGTTTTTGCTTTTTAGGTTTGCTCATCCTCTATTATAATTTTTTTATTTTTTGGTTTTATTTTTTATGAATCGTCTGTATAATTTATAGAGCTTGTGGCCAGGTTTTTTTTTTTAATTAGATACTTTGATTTTTAACATTCTGCAAAAGATTTTTGGAATTATGCATCTCTGCGGCGCCGAATATCGAATACGATGAAATGATAGTCACATAGCCATGGTCCATCCAGCAGCAAGAAGGGATCATAGCCATGATGTCTTTAACTCCCCCTAAATCGCTAAGGTATAGGATGTAGATTATAAATTAGATTATAAATATTTTATATACATATGTGCGTATGCATAAATTTTAAAGTACACTTACATTTTTTTATATTTTTTAAAATCACGTATGTATGTTTGGTAAATTTTCTATATTTACAAATAAATTTTTTTTGTCACAAACACTGATTTCAATCTGTGAATGGCATAAAATGAAATAAATAGCGATACGATAGACGAGATAGTTTTTGTAGTATCATTTGAGCGACTATCGTTTTAAAGCTGCGTGATGCATACCCTGAATGTGAACGAGGACTAAACGAAGTAACTCACACCACCAAATAAACAAACAGCGCCTTCGATCACACGTCACTGTTGACAGAAATTTTCATTACATCTGTTTTAAGCTATCTTAACGCTACGGAACTTGTTAACGCCACGTTGCTTACTTCTAATACTGGCATGGCTTGACAGTTGGAGGATATACCTATTCTTCTCTTTTATATTGAATGTTTTATCTTTGATTGTTGATTGCCACGAAATTTCTAAAAACTAAATGAATAATAATATATGAAGTAAAGTATTTATTAAAAACTGACTTTTATCCGCGGCTTCGTTCGCATGGCATTTGGCTCAATGTTATGGATTCGACTGTACGGAAAAGAAAGAAGTCGCATTTTCATGATTAAGTTTCCTTAAGCCTACCTCCTTAGGATCCCATGCCTATTTCCTTTAACATAATAATTTAATTTCATTTACTCTTTGAAGTAGTAGAAAATAAAGCTTTCTTAAAACTCCTTCGTATAAGACGCATATTTAAATATTTGATTTAACTTATTATGACTTCAAGTAATTTTTTAAACTGGTGGCAACCTCCTCCAAAATCATTTTTGAAATTACGTGTTTTAAAAATTTTTAGTTTGGCACTTATGTATATTGTAAAATGTCGTTTAATTTTTGGATTTAACTTAATTTGCATATAAACAGGTGGCAACAAATTTTTTTAAAAGTATTTCCCAAATAGAAGCTTTATTGAATATTGCATATAATATTAAATGGATTTTATTTCACTTATTATAATATTGATTAATTTTTTTAACATGTGGCAACTCTCTCCAAAATAATTTTTGAAATTAAATTTTCTTAAAACTTTTATTTTGGCACTTATATTGTAAAATGTCATTTGTTTTTTTTTTTAATTAACTTAATTTGCATTTAAACAGAAAGCAACCTTCCTTCGAAACATTTGGGAATTGATGCCCATATTGTAATATTTTATTTCATTCATTGCTTTAATTTAAACAGGTGGCAACTCCCTATAACTCCATATGTGGCAAATCATATCCAGATGTATCCAGTCGTTATATAGCAATATGCCATTTAATTTATGTATTTAATTGATTATAACTATTTTAACAGATGACAAATCTCCATATATGTATATATTTTTTTCAACATTCATCGAATGTTATTGCAAAATCGACGATGATTTTGCAAAAAAGGACCTTCTGCAGGAATGAGCGAATAACTGTGCAAATTTTCGAGTCTTTCCGTGCTGTGGTTCGGACGTTCTGCGCGGACATAATGAAATAGTTTTTCATTTATCCAGATTTTAATTGAAATTGTATTTAGACAGCAAGAATATAAGGACATATGTATAGATCTCCATTTTTTTATCACTGTATTATTGAAAAATGATAGGAACGATAAATATTGACACACAAATGGCTATGAGTATAATAATTTCCCTATTAGTCAAACATAATTCGCAAACAAGTGAATATAAAAGCTTGTATGTACATATGTATGTAAAATAGACACTTGCGAATACAATTAAAACCCTTATCAGCATTTTGAATATCAAACATGCCATGCGAGATAATGTCAGCAAAAATGTCTGGATGCAACCAAACTGAAGGCTCGTAGAAATTACGAATAGTGTAACGCCATTAGACGACGCGTACGGTTATCGCGCTAGTAGACGGGAAACGTACAATTAATATATGGTGAGCCTCTGAATGAAAAGGATATACACATACATCTATATATTTTCCTAGATACATACATATATACATATACATATGTATGTATGTGGATATGAACGTGTAACCGAATAACTTGCGGAAAATATCGCGCTATGTAGTAACTGAAAGTCGGCGGATTTGCATAAGGAAACCATACAAATTTTAACTAGTAACGACAACGCGATTTCAAAGGACACGCATAGTGTTGTTCGTTTTGTTGCTGTTGTTTTTGTTGTTGTCCCGTCATTGCTGATTTTTTAATTATAGCTTGCCAAGTAAGACGCGCAGCGTACAAAGCGCCATTCTAAAAGGCAACTCGTCAATTGTGAATGACAGGTCAACGAGTGAGCGTTATCGTACAACTCTTTCGCGCCAGCGTTCACTTGAAGCCCTTAGAGAGTATAGCGCTAACGGGTGAATGCTTCGTCACGCCACTTGGCGACATCACCCAATGTACACTACATAGTTTTCGTGATATTGTCACAACAATGCGTCTTGTAAATTAGTAAAACGTCGCCTCTACAGTGCCATGGAACCGAGCGCGCATGGCATTCGTTTTCTTATTAAATTCTTCCTTTGCATAGGAAGTGCAAACGCTAAGCCATACAAACAAGCAGCATATGCTAAAAAAACCGTGCAGTAAATTTTAGATGTAGTCAAAAAAAAAAGCAGCAAGAAAGTGAAAATCATCAAAGGTGCATAGTCGCACAACAAGGGTGTTGAATTTGAAATTTGCTTGTGTTTGTGTGCGTGTTTTCTAGCGCAAATTTTCGAACGTCAAATACCAGCTGCTTGCTGCATGTGACAACTGTAATATTGCGAGCGTGTTGCTAATGTTTTTTTTTCATTTTCATTTTCTTATATTTCTTTAAAGAGAGCTCTCTGCCATTTTTAATTAATTAAACTATCGATAGTTTTTTTTTTCAAATATTTGTATAAGTATTTAATTGACTAAAATTGCGTGACAATGAAATAATCAAATCATAAAACAAAGTGTATTAGAAAACTTCCTATGTGGTCGTAATAAAAAGTGCCCGATCAACTAAGTGCAAACATATTTTTGTTGTTATTGGTATTTCCCAATTAAAGCTCATAAAAACTATTAATTTTCATATCCTATGCGTCTGTGCTTTCCATAAAACGTCAAATCAGTCGGATTTTTGTGACAGTTGGTGTTGAAACCGTAAAAGTGTTAGAGTATTTCAGAAAGAATTGACTGCAAATAGAACTTTTAACGAATTTCATCAACCAAAAAAAACAAGGGTGAGTTTTATTGTTCGTCCTTATGGATTTGTATTGCAACATCATAGATATTAGATATTATAATTAATATTGTATATTAAAAAAAAAATCAGCAAATTAATCCTTACCTCGATTAACGTTGTAAATGACAAAATTTTACCTTTTTTGAAATAGAAGCCACGAGACGACGGAAAATCGTTCCAATATGCACCAATAAAAAAAAAACATTTTTAATGGCGCTCATTAATTTCTTTGTTGTGAACCGAAAACAAATATGGAAAGTTTCCATTTGAAGACTTGTAGAAATGTAGAAACATCACTCTTCATTGTTTCTATTTGAGTAAATAATGCTAACTCAGCTGCAATGTAAAGTGTGTTCAAAATGTGATACTAATTTGGCAAAGTAATTTCGAAGATTAACTTATTTTATACAAAGTGGGCAGTGCTACCAAAAATTACCTTTAACAGTTGCTGAAATGTCGGTTTTTTAATTTTTGTAAATTGTTATTTGATTTATTTAATTTTCGAAATGAGTTAAGCTCCAAAGTTTGTACCAAAATTTAGTAAAGTTTGTTTGTTTGTAATTAGTTTCGGATAATTTGGGCAAATTATCGTTTGTGGTTACTAAAATATCCCATTTTTCGCCATAGTAATTTTCCTATTTCGCACATTTTCAATACCAACCTACCTTCAGTCGAGTGCAGTACGTGTGCCAAGTTTCATAGTACTATTTAAATATTTGCTGGAGTTGTGCGATGCATGGTCGGATGGATGGATGGATGGATGGAAGGACATGGCTTAACCGATAATTTTTTCATTTTCAATAGTTTGATATTTTCGGCACTACATTATATTATTCATTCACGCACAGATGCGGTTCTTTCAATTGTGATTTAAGAACGAAAGAAATCTGGCATCTACCAATGAAAAGATCAAAAAAGCATCGAATGATGACGGTGCACAATTTTGGTGTAGGATTTGTGGTTGGACCGAGACTCCGATACCTTGTCTTCAGGTTCACCGCCATCAGTGATCGAATTACCACAATTCATATCAGAGCTAAATTCCACAACATAAGCTTAATTTCTGCACAGGCACTGACAGAGGAGAAGATTGATGAGACCAAACTGCTTTTCGAGAGCCTGTAAGATGAGTTATGAGCGTTGCCCCGGCCACCATGTCAAAATTATGATTGGCGATTTTAATATTAGGTTGGGAAAACAAGACATATTTGGTTCAACAGTCAGAAAATTCAGCCTTCACGGCAATAACTCCGATAACGGAGAGATAATACCAGATATCAGCATCGAAACATCCACAAGGCCACCGGAGTATCCCCTGATTAAAACCCAAATTGACGTAAAAATACCACCGTAAAGACTTGGACATGTCGTACGTATCGATGATTATGCTCCGATGAAAGTATCCTTCGGCGCGGTACCCATGGGTGGACGTTCACGAGCACAATGGAAGAATCAAGTACAGAGGGGCCTGCCTACACTTGGAGTGATTGATTGGCGCTGCTTCGCAAAGAAAAGAGGCTATTTACGAAGTTTTTTGATCTCGGATAAAATTGGATTGATTTGATGCAGGAGCATTGCAGACAATAACCGTAGTTGCAACTCAGATAAATACAAAAACAAAATCGATATTCGATCTTCATTGATATCAAATACGGAGTTTGTTTTATTTTATTTCAACATATATCCGATTTTATTGACTAACAAACGCCAATTTTAATAATACAGTTTGCTGTGGTGTTCTGACATCATTGGCTGAATCGCCACAGCCCGCCAACATCTATCCATGCCAATTAAAATGAAGAAAAAATAGAAATCATAGCAATCTTCGATTCATCGAAAATGAACGAAAAACGACACTGAAGATGGCACAAAGCCGAAATCGGTTTGCCTCCAAACTAAACTTGACAGGGGATGACGGAAAATCGTTCCAATATATATACATATGTACATATACCAAAATAATTATGAAATCATTAACTAATATATATATATGTATATTTACTTGATATTTTCGATAAACTAGTTGATATTGCTAGCAAAAATGCAAACCGCCTTTAAAAAAATTATACTCCCTAGACTGGTACTGTCTTCGGCAAAATTATTATTCGTCACATGATCTTTCATAATTATTAGGGTTTTTTCGTTTTGAGTAAAATTTTCGTAGAACGGTTGATTATGATTATAGGCAATGGGGAGCTTTGGTTATGCTTATCAAACTATTTTCCACTGCTTCGCACCAAAGAATTATAAGGCGAAAAGCATATTTTCATTTCATTTATTAATTTCTGATGATTTATATCCAGGTTTGTTCCCACAACATTTAAACTAAAAGCGTAGTTACTATCCTTGATTTATTTGAATTTAATTTGAACGAGACACCAATACTTCTCGCTTATCCGCCGTTAGTTTCATATGGCATTTCATCATCGTACGTTATTCCCTAAAAGTGCGCACATATGTACCTGTTCAAACATATAAACATACTTACATATGTACAATATATAATATATGTATATAAGTATAATATGTAAATTAATATTGTTAATAAATGAGTGCAGATTAATACATATTTTAATAGTTACAGTCATAGGTCATTATCTTATCAAGAAAATTGAAATGCAATTAAATGGTTAATGAGTTTTTTTTACGGAAAAGTTAATGCTCAAACACCAGATAATATTTCGTCATACTTATTTCTGAAACTGTTGTTCAAACGAACATTATTTCCAATACAAAAATTTATTTCTCATTATTTAATTATCGCATACACATTATTGCTGATCCAACTTTTTTTAAGAGTAGGAATCAGAATCAGAAAAAATTTTCCTTCACAAGCTATTTCACCATAATCAGCAATGCTCATTTATGTATTTATTTCTAAGGTTGAACTGTCCGAAAAATTGCCATGATGTTGAAGTAAAATATATATTAGGTATCATTTTTAGTTAGTTCAAGACTGAGACAAATTCTGTGATAGTTGGAAACTAGTTCGGTTTCGCAATAGTACGGGACTAGTTTGAAGCCAGATCGGGATTGGCTTGGAAGTAGTTCAGAACTGGTTTGTTAAACGTTCGAGAGTAGTTCGGAATTAGTTTGGGATCAGCGTGGTCCTGAACTATCCCTATTTGAGCAGAAACAATAATTGGTACATACATATGAATTCAAAATGTATATACACTAGTTTGTATGTTGTATATTTTCATCATCAGTATTGCCAGTTTAATATCCCCATCTCATTTCCCTCTATATTTTACTTATAGGATCGACAAAAGCATTTTAGTTCTGGCGTGTAATTTTCGACCTGCTCAATCGTTTCAGGCACCCCTAATATTATAAGAAGACTAAAATTTCGAAAAGTTTTTTTCTAATAGCAATCGCCACTCGGCAAGCAGTGGCAAACTTCCAAGAGTGTTACTGTCATGAAAAAACTTCTCACAAAATTTATTTTCCATTCGGGCCTATAGGTCCTTCAATTTGTGTTCCAACATCAAGACACGCACCACAAATTGTAAGAGAAGTTCGGTCAAATATGCTAAGCTATGACCTAAGCGCCAGTTTCTTATTATTAGTATTAAATTTCGATTTTTCGTCATTCAGTATTAAAGGCACCTAAGGTCGTCTCAGGCAATCATGACCTCTTGTATAGTCAAAATGAGCTATTCCGCTACAGACAATTAGCGACAGAAATTTTTAAACCACAGTACCAGCTATTTTTTACGATATGAGCGCAAAGAAGAAGGCCAATAATTAATATTAAAGTAATACTAAAGTAACAAATGTGGAAAATTAGAGCGCTTGGAAATACGGAGCACGTTCGATAACGTAAACTTTTTAAAAACAAGGGAGTTCACGTTAGCAAAAGTGTTTACGTCATCGATTGTCAAACAAATATAAAGTTAATTTATTTGAATTTAAGCTTTTTCGTTTAATGTCAAGCACACAACTTTCTTAGACCTTATTTTTAATCAGCAAATCTAATCCAAGGCGAAATGCTCCATGCTGAGCTGAAATTGCAAAATCACACCGCGATAATGGAATTACCCACATGGATGTAATTATTTGATTACTACGAAGCAATAGTAATATTATTATTTATCTTTACCTGGAGCGAATTTTTACAGCTAAACTTGTAGTGAAAAGACATTAAAAATAATGATGGTAGATTGAGAACGTTAATTTTTTCCACTAAAAATTTTTATTTTTTTTTTCAAAATCAACTAGCTCCAATAACGCTATTGTTAGTTATAGTTCAGATCTAAAAGACGTTCTAGGAAGTGAAGGAAGATCAAAAACAAAGGAATTCAATTTAACAAAAATGAAGTTTCAATCCCGATATTGGTAGCTAGAAAATTGACAACAGAAATTATTAACTAGCAGCGAAACCAAAACTTAGAAATACACAGTGTACCCTCTAATTCACAACATTTTGTTTTGCGGCTGGGTTATTATTATTATTATATTTAAAAAAAATCCAATTATTATAATCAAACTTCACTTACAAGGTCGACCTTAATCCTTCTGTTTACCGGATATTTTGAATGGTTGCCTAAAAAATGTGGTCAAGGCTGTGATTACCTTTAGTCGCTGTAACTAGTTTTTTTTAATATAAAATTACCTTAGGAAAAATTGTGGAAAATAGTTTTCAAGTATTTGACTTTAATGTCAGCGTCAAAACTCCTTGGAAATAATGAATCCTTATTAGTTCTTTTTCATCTTCGGTAAAATATTGATGAATGGTCAAAAGTGATTTGAATAAACAAGTTGGATTTTAAGTGTTAATGTCATTACTTAATATAAGGTAATCAGCCTATCGAACATAAGTGATACCTCTCATATCGGTTACGCATGTACCTTAGTAATGATAGCGGCTTTTTATTTATGTATTGAAGTAAAGATATCCACATATTTATGTACATGAATGCAACCAATAAATATATATTAGTATTCAATTTAATTAATTAATTTCTCATATGCATATGTATTTATGTTTACATCCACCGATGGCCTTTCTATTAGCGAAGGTCATGCTGTGGAAAAGTTTGTACTACCCTTTGTGGTTATACTTGAACTATAAAATATGTATGTATGTGCATACAGTTACTCAAACAATTGACCACATCATAATTTTTGGCTTAATATTCGCAATCTTTTTCATGACAATTTTGCTCGCTCCTTTTTTATTAGACTATATTTCGTTCTATAACAAAAACCATATGAATTACATGCTCAATCTTTGTTGAAAAATTCTGAAAATTAACTAGAATTACCAGAACATTTTTGAGTATGTAATTTTTCAGTCAATCAAATTTTAGTGTTATAATATGCAAGTCTTAAGGAGCTATAAATATCGGTTGGCTTTCATCACCATGTGTTCCTGTTTCTCCCATTGGTGCATAGGGCCCGGTTGGCTTTAGACATTGTTTTCTTTTTTTGTTTTGTAAATCTTGGCCCTGGCTACTTTTTTCGTTTAGTACTTGCAGAATACGTGCAAACGTGTTTATAAATTGTGTACAAAGTTAAAAAATGTAGTTTATATGATTTTTGTTATACTACAAACCACAATTTTATAAAAAAAATATTTAAAAAAATGTTGCGTGGAAAACATTGTAAACATTCTGAACTCAATTCTTTAAGTTAATATGGAAATATATTTTCAAATTTAACTAAATATATATCTCTCCTTTAATTTGATTGCTTTGAGAGAATTGAATTTAATATCATTGGCACTGTTTTATATGTAAGCGCGTATGTACAAGGACCGAAAATGCCGAGGATGTCATATAAATCAGAACAATACTTAGCGGATTTCTCTATGATTTTTTTTTCAATAAGAATACCTTATTATGACTTGATATGTCTTTTCAATAAAATCAAGAAGATAATCTGTAAAACTAAGATGAAAACTTTTTAACGTGATTAAGAAGGTGAATTAAGATGGAGACCTTTTCAATAAAATCTAGTACTTGGTCAATAAAACTAAGATGACTCTCACTATAATTAAGTCACTATCGAGTGAGGATATTTATTTTTAAAATCAATATGACTTTATTCATTAAAATCTTCTACAACAATAAATAAGAAAATCAAACATTTTCATTCTGAAAATACAAAAACAAAATTCATAAATATTAAGTAGAAAAATCATCACATTATAAACTTAAGTATCGCATAATTCACAGAATATGGTACATAGACCTTAATTCTACAACATTTTTTCTTTTTGCTATCACAGATTTACGTTATTTACGTTATTTTATGAAAGGTATTTCAGTGGAAATACTACTATTTAAAAACCTCTGCTGTGAATCTTACAAGCTAATTTGTGTTGCCCATTTAATATCAAGGCAAAAAGAATATTATTGGTTATTAATGTAGATTAGAGACTAATGTATTGTCAGACATAGCGCAACGAGTTCTGAATCTGTCAGTCAATAACTGAATTTGTTCTGATATCAATTTAGTGTTTGTAAGATTATGAAGTCGTATGGTAGAGTAATCCCAAGGGAGACCAAGCATCATTTTAAGAATCTTATTTTGACAAATTTGTAGTTTATTTAAATGCGATTTGGCAGCGGTGTCCCATGTAGGGCAAGCATATAAAATTATGGATTGGAAAACTGTTTTGTAGATTACTAATTTGTTTTCTTTGCTCATACTAGCCTACCTGTTAATCAGTGGGTACAACATTTTAATAGCAATGTTAACTTTCTCTTGTATGTGTTTTATAAGCTCACAATACGTAATTTTTTTATCAAAAACTACTCCGAGGTATTTGACAGAGCTGGCCCACTGCAATTCATGATTTTTGAGTTTTAGACTAGACTAGTCAAAAAGATGGTTTGTGTCTTACTAGCATTAAGTATTACCTTCCGTCTTGTCATATAGTTTGAAATGCTGCACAGTGCGCCCTGTAATTTTGTTACAATGTCATTGCCGAACTCATGCGAATAAAAAATTGCAGTATCGTCGGCATACATAGCGTATTGGCAATTCTCAAATCAGTACAGTACAGTACAGTACAGTGTATATAACAAAGAGCCAAGCACTGATCCTTGCGGAACTCCAGCCAGAAGTTGGATCATGTCGGATTATTCATTATTTAAACACACACAAAAGTAGCAATTGCTCAAGAAACTTTGGATTAATTTTACAAGGTGCAGTGGAAAGTGAAAATTAATTAATTTATGTATTCATAATATTACCCATAATATTACCCAAAATACAATATAAAGTAGATTATTCAAAAAGTATATATATACAGTCACTTTCGCCAATCAAAACTACTCATTAAAATTAATAAATTCAATAAGATTCTAGTAAAAATGAGAGGATTTTACTTTATATGATTTCTAACATAAAAAAAGAAGATTCCTCCTTACAATTGCATATTTTTGAACAAAAATCCATAAAAATTATAAACAAGCTGGTATCTTCCGGTTTTCAGCCCTTTGCCTTTTCAATCTCAGTTTGAGAAGAAGTTCAAAATTAAATTAATAAAATTTTTTATCAAACATTTCTTCAATCTTACCCCCACTTGCTCTCCGTGGGCAACAAGCTTTTTTAGATATCAATCTATTTAATTATAGCTGAACTTTTTAGCTCTTAGTGCATATATAATTCATATACATAGATACTATATACTATTATGAGTTTAATTTAATTTGAATTTTTGGAGCACTAAGACAAAATTTAGCTAATTAACAAATGATTTAATACAAAGAAAACAACAACTGCCTCTAGATAAGCCTTTGCATAGAGCTGATAGGTTTATTGATCTGATTGAGAAAATATTTAAGTCTCATTACATTGTATTCTAGTATTTAAGTAGTTTAGTTTTAAGGCAATAAAATTGTAATTTATCTAATCGCACCCTGATTAAATTCTTAATACCAATAGCGGCTTTTTATTTGGGTGCATGTGATTCAATAAAATATCGAATATTTCGATTTTTGGTACATTACCGTTATATACCCGATTTGAAGAGTAAAGTATGCTCCAAAATTGATGAAGTTTTATAAAGCAGTTTCCTAGATTTACCGCTTTGCTCTAAATTGGTTGACGTAACGCCCATTCTCCCAAATTGCTTTTTTTTACCACACATACCTTTCGCCAACCCAATCGTCTATTTATAGTTTTATAGTTTGGTTTTAGTAAATTAACGCTCTATAATTATCGAAACTATGCCTAAATGCCGTGTTTAATTTTTATACGTTTACCAAATTTATTAGAGTTTAGAGAGGGAGTTTCGGGGATATGCGTATTTTCTCTAAAGTGGGTGGTGCCACTCAGGCCCAAAAATTCCTATGTTATACATATAGCTACTAAAATATTGATTTTTATTTTTTCCCCCCCAAAATACTGTTACAACTACGAAACGAGCAAGGTAGTAACATATTTTATATAAATATCTGGGTCGTTTTAATTCCATAAAATATAATATGCAAAATTGTAGGCTGAGTTAAAATACTCAAAACGTCCTTAAATCAATAATAATAATAATAACAATTTTGAGCTCACACCGTAGCTGAATGTTTGACCAAATTCTTCTACAATATGTGGTGTGCGTCTTGATGTTGTAACACAAATTGAGGTGTCTACAGTTTTACGCCGACTCCGAATGGCAAATGATTTTTGTGAGGAGTTTTTCATGGCAGAAATACAATCGGAGGTTTGCATTGCCTGACGAGGGGTGGCCGCTATTAGAAAAACGTTACTTTATTTTTTATGTCACTAGACCCGGCAAAGGTTCGAACCTGGAACGCACCGGATGAAGCGCCCACACGCTGCATACTCGGCTACATTCTTAAAAAAAAATTGAAAAATTTTCAAATAAAAGCCTTTTGGAAATCTCATAAATAATTACGCATCAAAACAAATCAACGGTTAAAGCAAACCAGAACTTCGCATGTTTGCATTTATTTGAAACATTTATTACATTTAAATTTTCTTATGTTCGACAAGTAAAACATAACACTTATATACACATAAACAAAGTGTATTATTCAGGGACTTCTGCTCACTTTTTATGGGTTTATTCCCCAGCTAATAATTTGTAATTTATGTACATAATACTTTACGACGCAAAATATGTGATATATTATAGGATTTTTACAAACTAGCTTCTATATACTTTAACATCCTGCAAACTAGCAATAGCAATGATAGAAAGTTATATAGCTATACTCATTTCCATTTTGTTTAATTGTTGTAATTGGCTGTAAACAGACGATGTCAAACTACATACATATGTATTTGCGTATCGTAGGCATTGGCAGACAGTGACAATACCAACATTTACTCCCACTCATAATATGTCTTCACATGGCATACAATAGTGTAACATACACCCATTTGTTTACTCATTCATTTATCTAATCAACAAGTCTGAGCAAGTTGGCTGCTTTCATCCTCTGCCAAATTATATTCCATTTGCTTACAAATATCCTACTAATAAGAATACGAGTATAGCTGCTATCCAAGTAAATAAGTCAATTAATTCGTTTTTGGTCGCGCGCCAAGAAGGTTCGCAGTCAACGAATATATTTTGAGTGTGAAGAAATTTGAATTTTTTTGTATATATTTTTTTACCAAAGTTCGTACAACAAAAACTATCACTAACCCTAAAGAATGCAGAGTCTAAAAAACTTAATTGTGTGTGTGATATATAAAATCTAATCTAATGTTAGTTGAGAATATGGAAACAAAGCAAGCATGGAAGTAAGTTAAAACAAAAGTATTAAAAAATATATCCTAGCGCCGCATAATTTGTTGCATATAAGTAAAATTATTCGTGAGATGTACACTCAGAAAAAAAATTTTTCGAGGTTGAAGAAAAACGCAAAAGGGATATTTACTACTTTTGGAAAAAGCATATTTCAATTTATGTAGGTTTTTATTCATTTTGAAGGCTACTGTACCCATTTTGAAGGAAGCTTCACTCAAATATGGCGATTTAAAAAAAATTACGATATCAAAATAAATATTTTTAAAAAAAAACGACATCAAAATAAATTTTTTTTTCGGTGGTGCTTTGTTCTTCAGTGTAGTACTCCGGTGAAAATTCGTCGAATTTCATTCAAACTTTCGAGTATTCGGATTATATACTTATGTATTTGGGTAAAACGGAAGTTAAAAAAGGGGTAGACATATGCTATAAAAATATCACTGAAATAGCTGAAATCAGCTTGTTTTGCGAAAAGAAATTAGAAAGAGAAAATAGTTTTGCTATAATGCCTTAGTGTTTTAAGTTTTGGATGTATTGTTCATGTTCTTTTTTAAACCAACTTTTGAACACAATTTTTTAAATACTTGTACACACAACTTTGTAGAACTTTTTTTATTTATATAAAACCTCCTAAAAAGGGTAAGGGTGCAGATAGTTTAAAATCGGAAGAGTTCACCTGAATCGTGATATTATTCCGGAAAATTTTAGGTAATACTTTAAAATATAATGAGTTTTACAATTCCGATGGTATTAGACATATTTTTCAAAACCGAAAAAATAAGTGTGCATGGAAATATTTCATTTCAGTTCATATCTTGGAAAGCCAAATCGTTACTCTTTCATCCATATAATCAATTTTATATTAAAAAAAAAAACTCTCGCACACCTAAGTGGGTGAGGCAGAAGTAAAACTTCTTTCTCTGGTAATAGAAATTAACAAAAATAGTCGTAGTAATTAGTTGTAGCTTTAGTAAAAGTAGTGGTAGAAAGTGGTGAAAATAGTGGTCGAAATTAGTAACAATATCGTAAATTAGTGTAAGCGGTGGAATAAATTAGTAAAAGTAGTTGTAGAGATTAGTACAATTAGTGGTAGTAATTAGTAGTAGGATTAGTAAAAATAGTTGTAGAAATTAGTAAAAATAGTGGTAAAGAGTGGTGAAAATAGTGGTAGAAATTAGTAAAAATATCGTAAATTAGTGTAAGCGGTGGAATAAATTAGTAAAAGTAGTTGTAGAGATTAGTACAATTAGTGGTAGTAATTAGTAGTAGGATTAGTAAAAATAGTTGTAGAAATTAGTAAAAGTAGTGGTAGAAAGTGGTGAATATAGTGGCAGAAATTAGTAAAAACATCGTAAATTAGTGTAAGCGGTGGAATAAATTAGTAAAAGTAGTTGTAGAGATTAGTACAATTAGTGGTAGTAATTAGTAGTAGGATTAGTAAAAATAGTTGTAGAAATTAGTAAAAATAGTGGTAGAAAGCGATGAAATTAGTGGTAGAAATTCGAAAAGAAAATTATCTGAACTATAAAATCAACAAAACACATAAATATATAAACTCTCAGATGATGCTATGGAAGTGCTTTCGTAAAGTATGCAGTTTCTGAAAATAATTTCAAAAGTAACTGAAATCCAATGAAATTATTTTCGGATAGTTCCATACTTTGTGATGCAGTAGCCAGAAATGTGAAGTAGTACTGCAAAGAATTTTGCTTGTGGTCATGCGTTGCAAGTTTTAATATCGAAAATGATTTCGGAAGGTTCTTTGAGAAAACTTTTTATTTTGATAGTCACACGAAAAATGTTAACCTTCCGACCCCCTGAAAGCAGGTTCATTGTATCGTCTGACAGTGGCTGTATTTTAGCTCTATATTTTTAATGCTCGAGATTTCGCAGAAAGCCATATTGGAGGTGTAGTTTGAAATGAAAACTAATAGTTGTATCAATGTCTGTAAATATATACACGCCTCCAATTGCTCGCGCATGATTTCTTAAATTGCGTATGCATTCTTAAAAATAATTTCTTCGTTCAAACAGCAAACATCGCTGCCAAGGTATCTTCATGACCTCAATTCAGCAAAACGGTGCCTATTTGGCCTAAATCGACTCATTCTAATTATGTTTAATAGTCCCTTCAATTTAATACAAAAATAATGGATTTCTGTTTATTACGCCTTATATCAGTTAAAATGTAAATATAATGGGGTTTTCAATAGGGACGCTACCAAAGTAGACCGATAGTGACAGCAAACGACGCTCCTTTGACATTTCTCTTCAGTAAGGTTTGCCATTTCATCATGGAAAGATAAACGATCCAACAACGAGTCGAAATTATTAAAATTTACTACCGAAATTCGGAGTCAATGGCCTCAACTTTAAGAGCGCTACGTCCAATTTATGGTCGTCGTAGCCGTCCTGTCAGATCAACGATTGAGCGTCTAGTGGAAAAATTTGAATCCACAGGCACAGTACAAAATGTTCCCGTGCCAGTGAGCCAAAGAAGTGCACGTAGTGCCGAGAATATTGCTGCCGCTAGCGCATCAATTGAGGAAGACCCAAATCAGACTCTCACACGTCGTTCTCAAGCGATTAGGATCTCTGTGACGTCGTTGTGGCGAATTTTGCGAAAAGATCTTGGCCTACATCCTTACAAGATCAAATTGACGCAAGAGCTGAAGCCGCTTGACCACCAGAATCGTCGTATGTTCGTGAATTGGGCTAAGCAACAACTTGAAAATGATCCGGATTTTCATCGAAAAATCATCTTCAGCGATGAGGCTCATTTCTGGCTGAATGGCTTCGTCAATAAGCAAAATATTATCTCACGAAATGGCCCAGTCAATTGGCCGCCTCGTTCGTGCGATTTGACGCCGTTAGACTATTTTTTGTGGGGGTACGTCAAGTCTATGATCTATGTCAATAATCCAGCGACGATTGATGAACTTCGTACGAATATCGAACGTGAAATTGCAGCAGTATCGGCCGATTTATGGTTGAAAACCGTCGAAAATTTGGTTCAGCGTCTGGACTTCTGCAAGCGTGCCCGTGGTGTCCATGCAAAAGAAATCGAGTTCCATATATAATGGCATCGAGTGTACTTTCACAGGAATAAAGAATTTAATTCATATCCCAAAGCGTTTTTGTTTTTATTAAAAAAAACTTTTGTATAGTTCCTATTGAAAACCCCGGTATGTATATATAGAAAAATACATTAAATATATTAAAATTTGAGATGGATCGTTTTTGAGAAATCGTCTCATTGAAAAATGCATCCAATGTTGTCATCTCCAGATAGATTTAAAATTTTCACAGAATATACTCAAGTATACAATAACTGTTTTTGAAATAGTAATTGCATATAGCTTCTTACACTCTTCTATAATCGAGCCTTAAAGCAATAGGAATTGATCTACCATGAAACTCCCAGCGTTCATTGGAGATAATAAAATTTTCTTAAGAAACGTTAAACGATGCATGACACTGAAAATGGTACAGCACCGGAATCGGTTCGTCGGCATAGCAAATTCTATTAATGATTTGTAAAATGTATATTTTTTCTCTATTAATTATTAAGTAGATTATAATAGTCGCCTAAGAGATATGACTTAGAACTGCATCTGTATATGTATGTACCTTGGCAAGTTAAGCTCATTCTTCTGTCAGCTTATATTATCCTTACATTTTCATAAGACTACACTTAGACTCGTACTTTTTCATATATTTAGAAATGAACATTGATTTTTTTTTAATAAATAAGATTGTTTAGTCTCTTGTTAAATCCTTTAATAAGTGATCTTTAAGGTCGCATTACCAAAATTCGTCTCACTAATGATTGAAGTAAATGTAATAGCGTCTTTTGAACTTCTGTGAAACCGCAAGCACACGCCAATAACTTTTGAGATACTTTAAAAAAAAAACTGAAAATGAAGTAAAGCTATTTTATAAGAAAGCTATATTTTTTTGTAAATTTTTTATGTGTACAATGCCTTAATTCATACGTTGTTATTTCTCTAACAGTCGGCCAATGAACTCATTTAATATGTCAAAGAGTATTGTTTGTTAAAAAATGTCATTTTAATTTCCTTGCGTGCTGTTTTACTATTCGCAGACTACTAAATAGTCCCACAGGAAGCTATTTGAATTTGCGTTGATATGGAAAATTAACACTTTCATTCTTATACATGTAAAAAATGACGTGATAATTATTTAATTTAAAATCAGCATTCTTCAGGCATATAGCAAATTGCAGTTAGACACAAACAACTTCGAGATTAAAACTTGATTGGAAAGTTAGAGAGTGAGTAATAAAGTATATAAAATATTTAATAGATAAGCTATTCGCAAAACCTAACACTATTACGCCTTGCAAAAAAAAAGGATTAATAATAAGTCAGTCAAACTTGTAAAACAGTCGACTTGCACAGATTTGTACTTTGCTAATAACAAAAAAAAAGTTCATAATTTAAGCTATCTGTAGACTCACATCACGATAAAAAAAATTATTTAGTCGTTCAGTGCTTTTTACATTTGGCAAAATACTTTTAATTTGGTAACTAACGTGCTTTCAAAATGTGAATTAGTTATTAAAAAATAAAATTAAAATAACACACAGTCAATCATTTATTATTTGATCTAAATAAATGCATTAGAAACGTTTGGAGTTATAATAATTAAGTTAAACCTAACTTGTTATTATTTTACAACGATTAGTTTCTCATATAACCCCGTGCTTTTTTTTCAAGTGGTATTAGTTTTGTTTTTACTCTTCTTACTGCAGATTTTTTTTAATGTTAAAAAAGGGTACCGAAAGCAAAGCTATTACTACGCCAATTTTTGATGTGCCAGCTTTTAATGGTTCTCATTTTCTTTTTATCGATATCTCGAACACGGCAGAATAAAAAAAAATTGAGGGAGACCTCTCTCACTTGATACAATAACATGAAATTTTGTTACAATTCTTATAACACGAACCAATAACCATCAAGTTCTAATCCACATTCTACGCCATGGTCGCCATTTGCAAGATTGACTATTTTTTGCGTATTCTTTTATCTCGGCCATTAACGCCTACCATTGCACTGGTGCAGTCAAAAATTACAGCCGAACTAGTTATGAACCAGATCAGGTTTTTCCAGCAGCGGACATCCATAATTTGATATTTACTGATACTCCATTAACACTACCATATGTAATAGCATTATACGCTTCGGGCGTCGATAAGCTTGATTGAATTTGTTTTCATAAAAATGTAGATATCATTAGGTTGGGTCAAAATTTATACTAGTTATTTGGTGATTTTTTTTTGCTGATGTTGCTGCGATTTTTTTCATATTAAAATAATGTTATTCATGTGCTCTTCCATGAAATGCAAAACCAAAATATATTTTTATATTGAACAAAAAATGCTTCAAAAAAAATATCAAAAATCAGCGGGAATTTTTAGTCACTTGAACTTTCACTTTCATTGGCTACAAAACTGCATACATGAAAGTTTCTAAAAATTTTATTAAACAGCTTGGAAATTTTATGAAATGGTATTTTTTTTTAGATACGTAGCCTTAAACTCATTTACGGCCACCACTTTCTCTTAGAATTATCTATAGCATCCGAAAAATTTAAGCGATTTATAGAAGCATTTTCATCCGAACAATTTGCCCCGCCCTAATGCAAAATGCCTATACATATCAGTAACCAATAAACTGAGGTATTATTAGTATCAATAAATTTAATAACAATAATTAAAGTATAATCACTTAACGTATTTATAAATTGATTTTGTGTTGCGTTAAATAAATATTAATATTGATATAGATACATTTGCGGTAAATTAAAAAAAAATAATCGAGTTAATTTAATTGATAAGGAATCGTTTATGACTCCTCACCATACGAATATTTCATAATATAATACTAACATTTCCAGCACCCCAATCACTTTGTCACCCTTTCACTTCACCGATGTCGATATGCCGAAATTATTGAACGGTTTCTACAACGGCAGCCATCGTGGCATTTCGCCCGAACTAGTCGAGTCACAACCTAAACTACTCGCCGGCTCATACAGAAATAAAAGACAGCACAGCAAGGTAAGTAAGGTCAATGGTCAAGAGTGAATTTATGTAATAAAATTAAATTAAATCGCAAATAATATAATATAATTCTATTTAGTTTGAAACACAGCAATTTAACAATTTACCAATTTAATTTTTTATCTTATCTTATCTTTACATCGCATTTCTGTCAATCGTATATACCGCACAGTACTGGATATTTTCGATGATAATCGAACGCGCCACCTCGGCGAGTAAGCGCGTCGAAATTGAGGATGGCGATACGCCACTCGAATCCATACTGCAACCGGAACCAAGTGAACAAGTGTGTCTGCTGCGTGACAGTCCGTATAGGATATTGAGGGTAAGTGACCATTTAAAGTACGCCACATATTCATTGCTCATTGCTTGTTTCCGTTTGAGGACAATGATTTTGCAATGCAAAGGCAAAAGCTAAAACAAAAAACATTGCAACAAGCGCAATAAATGTGCTATCACAGCGAAACTGGCTATAAATTGTCAAGATAAATGCTATGTAACAGCAATGCATTGCCAGTACGCTACACACACATATACATAATATACATACATGCACACATACCTAGATACACACATGCTGCTGTTTGGGGAATCAACTAAGGCCGAGGACGGCACACAAATAATGTAATCTCAATTTCGTTGATGGCAATTGACTTATTTCATTGTCGATTATTTTCATTGCTGTTGTTTTTTTCCTATTACTGCAAATGCTGATTTTAAAATTTTACTTAAGAGACTATCGCTTTTGTCTCCCTCTGTGGCATAATTGCCGCATGCGCTGGCAGAAAACACGCGACACGTGCAACGATTGAAAAGTTATCTTTTGAAGTAGTTTCTTAAAGAAAACATTAAAGCTCGCCACAGACATTGAAAAGCATCTATGTATGTACCTGCGGGCGTGTGTTTGAGTATTTCTGATATTGTTGAAAATAATAAGTGTCCTTCTACAAATGATATCATTTATCGATTTTCATGAAATCTAGGTGTTTAGAATATGTTATGATGGGACTATAAATTTAATTTCTTTGCATATATAATACTTGTACTTGTATATATGTGTAACTTATATTCGAATGAAATTACTTGCATAAAAGGTGTGAAATTGAGAAAATATGGGATATTTTATTATACGAATAACATAGAAACTTGCATACCCTGTGTCTGTATTTATGTACACAATGTCTATGTATATAAGAAACTTCTTTCATACCGATTTACCTCGTTTTATCCTATTTTTTTGGTTTTAGATCACCTGCTTAAGTCGCATTACTTCTATTTGGCAGACGGGTTAAATCTGAATTAAAATTAAAAATCAATTATATTAAAATTATATAATTAATTATATAATTGATTAATTAGGTTGATCGAACATTTTTAGAATAATTAATCGATTAGGATTAAAGTTTATGTTCGATTAATGAGGATTTATTTCGTTTTCAAATTTAATCCTAGGATTAATCAAATCATTCAAAATTTCAATTTGATTAAAATTTTTGATTTATTGCGATTAACGAGGATTAATATCAAATTTTAAATATTTCAATATTAATTGAAATTAAACAAATTTTACAATTTTGTGTTTTTTTTTATAAATTCATCCAAAAAAAATTATATATTGATAAATGATAAAACATATTGGCAACTTGTTTTCATTGTTTTTGTTCTTATTTATAAGAGCGAAAAAAAACACTGTTGTTGGTCAATGCATTCATTCATTATTGCTTACACGTGGTATTAAGTTTGTGCAAAAAGTCAGTTTTGTTAATTGTAGATGCCGTCATAGTGTTAATTGTAATAAAGTTAAAGTAGAATTGAAACTTTAAAGTGTAACATATATGTAAAAGTGAAAATTATAATTTATGTTTATATATTGACGTCTAATATTTGGAAAAAGTGGTAAATCTCAATCATTTTTGTGCCCGCATTGCAGTGTTGTTTTTGTATTATTTATAGAACTAGTGTTTTTTAGCTAATATGGCTGGAAAACAAGACTTATTTGAGGAAAGCGAAATTGACTTCTCTGCTGATGACGATATAGCCGATCCCACATTCACCGTCCCAAAAGCCTCAAAAAGGACAGGGAGTTTACTTTGTGAGGTTGCAATTAAGGAGCGGCTTTTGGATTCCAACTGGTCTTCAAAATTAATTTTTAAGCCTGATTTCTATACAGATTTCGTGAAAGTATGTTTATGTCAGCATTGCCAAAAAACAACAAACACTTGGAGTTAGTCATTGTGTTTGTTGTTGAAGTATTTGTGTTCAATTTTGTGTTCGTCGATCCTGCTATTATGTGTGTGGTTGGTAGCTACCGTGTAGTAAAGTTATTGTTTTGTCGTTG
This sequence comes from Anomoia purmunda, assembly GCA_951828415.1. Taxonomy (NCBI): domain Eukaryota; kingdom Metazoa; phylum Arthropoda; class Insecta; order Diptera; family Tephritidae; genus Anomoia; species Anomoia purmunda. The sequence goes on along the minus strand of OX639996.1, from coordinate 22,428,413 downwards.
GTTTTCCCATAGTGTAATGCTCCACGGCGTGGATCTTTGAAAGGCAATTTCTTCGAAAAGTTGGTCTTACTCAAAGTCAATGTAAAATTTAAAAATTAATTCTTATTATTATTGTTTTTATTTATTAAGTTTATGTATATTAAATATTGAAATATTTAAAATTTGTTATTAATCCTCGTTAATCGCAATTAATCAAAAATTTTAATCAAATTGAAATTTTGATTAATTTGATTAATCCTAGGATTAAATTTGAAAACGAAATAAGTCCTCATTAATCCAATACAAAATTTAATCCTAATCGATTAATTATTCTAAAAATGTTCGATTATCATAATTAATCAATTATTACAAATATAACAAAAAATTTAATTTGATTATCAATGATTAAGATTAATAATCATTATTTAACAGGTCTGCTTTTTGGTAGCCGTTCGTCGGGGCGTATGAGTAACCTGTTGGCATGCGCTAAATAATTTCGTATTTTCCACTAAACCCTCCAGTATATTTTCTCATACGGTTTTTATTTAGAACATTTTATTAAAATAATGCATGCCCACTATTTTTAATGAAATAAGTCCAATTAATGGACAGAAAATTGCAGTACTACAACTTTTCTAATAGTAGTGCAGAAATCATCAAATGTAATTCATATTTGTCAGATATACTTCAGTAAACGTAATACAGTTTCATATTAGTCAATTGCACTTGAAAAATAGTTTTAGAAGTGTGTTAGCTCTTTAAAAGGCTTTGTATCAAACAGTATCTAAATTTTTTGTTGGACAATTTGCTCATCTCAGGTCCGTTTTACGGTTTTGAAGTACATTTTGTGGTATCTGAAATCCATTTTACGATTTCTGAAGTGCAATTGACTATTCTGAAGATATGATTTATGTTATGTGCAGTAAGAAAAAGTGTAGATAGGAAATTTAAAATTACAAAAGTGTGAAAACCTGGTAGATATGAAAACTTCATAACATTGAACAACAAGAGAATGAGACAAATGCAGTGTTAGATGTGGATAATTATGACATTTTCTTTATTGTAATTTTGGTACCAAAGTATACGTTTTTTTTTTATTTTAATTTTTTTTTTATTTTAGAGTAGGTGTTTTAAGTACCTACTAACGAAAGGAGTGGCTTCGGGTACGCAAAATATTAAATAAATATTTTAAATTCGTTGTGATTAATATATGATTGGTGACCGCCAGCTCAAAAGAAGGACACTGTATCCAACGCAAAATTAACACAAATATCTCCACTTAAAATCGTCGCATATTTATCGTGATTTTATTTAAGTATTAGAAGTACTGTTTGCTTATAATTTATTAAATTATCGTTGATGAATGAATGAAACTGAAAAAGCAAAAGATATCAACGCTTTTTGATAAAAATGTTATCCAAATACGGCAATCCCTACCGGATAATATGAATTATCTACAAACTAATCATAATATTCCTTATATAAAAAAATGTGCTCCTGTTATATGCGAATAATGAAAGGAGTTAGTCTCCATGGTAATTTGAGACTTGCTGCTGTTCATAGGGAGCGACGATATAGTAAGGAATAATTTTTTGATAGTAGGGTAATAAAAAATACTTGCAGTCTTTTGCAAAAACACAAAAATATTCATGAAAAAACGCAAACCTTGTTGACTGCGCAGAATGACACGAGATAAAAGTAGAAGCGCGAAGAGTGAATATTAATAAACAATGTTCATCAAATTGCTTTAATTGCATAACATGAGCAAATTTTTCATCTTCTTTTTCATAGCAGTCGCTCCTCAGAAGGCAAAGATAAACCTTCGAGTAAACTTTTGCCATTTGGGGTTGGCATAAAATAGTGGGCGCTCAATTTATAGTACAATATCGAGACGCACATCACACATTGTGGGGAAAGTTCGGCCAAAGAACGAGCTATATCATTTACCGCTAAATTATTATTATTATTGTCGGAAAAAATAAGACGCACCAAGCGCCCTAAATCTAGAGTGCAAAAAACCTTTATTGGGTCGCAGTGGTTTGTGGTATTAATTTTACGATTTTAAATAATCGGTGTTTTGAAATATCAACTTTTTCTCGGGTAATCAATATTCTCAATCACAATAACAAATGAGAAGAAAAATTCATCATAACTACCTTTCAGAGATATATTTAAATTCCATACTCTACACACATATTTAATTATTATACCATTTCATATACACACTGATATTGCAAAACGCCTACCAGAAAAATATCGAAAGAGTAGGATCCATCCTCTTCCATATAATTACATTTTTATATACATATGTATATGCAATAATACTGTGCAACAATCGAAATCAGCCTGAACTTTGTTATTATTTTCTAAAATTATTCCTATCCAGCCCTAAAACACTTGCTGGATCTACAACAGTTAGCTCACATTTTTTACGGAGTGTTAAAGTCTGCATATACCTTCCTAAGATATATATTTAAAAATATTTTAAAAAAAGTGTTCAAAGCGGTTAAAATATATGTCTGAGCGAAAGAAAATGTTACAAAAACAGATAATACAATTTCACGGGAAATATTCTCGTATCCGTTAGTTCCTAGCTAAAAGTCTCGTTTTGAGCCTTACTTCTAGCAAATAAATTTGGAAAACAAAAACTAAAAAAAAATATGTCCCATTGATATTTCTAACATCTACTATTGTTCTTATAATAATATAATAATTATATAATAATTTTACTTTACACCGACTCTAAACGGCAAATGATTTTTGGAAGAAAATTGTCCGTGCCAGAAGTACACGCGAAGGTTCTCCATTGCCTCCGGAGGGGCCACCGCCGTCGACGTTACTATTTAGCTCTTCTTCACTAGTATTAACATCTCAAGTTAATTGGATCTGCATTCTTATTATGTTTTGTATGTGGAAAAATGCTCTTGAAATGTCCCTATTGAAATTTTCCAGCAAATAAATCGCAAGCGACTTATTTCGAATGCATCTAAAAATTTATTACTGGAAAGGTATACTTTCCGAAAATATTAGCAAAATCCATACTGGTTTACTTGCCATAAAATTGTCGCACAGTGTAATCAACAAAAACTTAAGATAACTAATAAAAACCTATCCCACACGCAAAATCGTGCATTTTTGTTGCCCGGTGTAACAAGTAAAAAACGCCGGTAAATTTCTAATCCTTTCTGCGAACACGTGGTATATCAAACATCAAAATACATACATATGTACACGCATGCAACTACAAAATATATGTGTATAGAAGAGATGCTGTTGCTGACTGTAACTTATCACTGTCTGTGAAAAGGGCAATAGGGAAGCTCATCACAACAACTACTCCACAATAAATGTAAACAAATATATACAAAGAGGTAATAAGAATGAGTAGAGCAAAACAAAGAAGGAAGCAGGAAAATTCTCCCAATATATATATGTACATATATTTATGGTGAAAACTAATTTCATTACTCACCACGCACACGCAACATCATAGCACGCACGTCCCGAAGGGATACTCAAATCTTAGTAAAATACACAAACCCCATCATTGCGAGGGTAGCAGAGGGAAAGCGCACTTATAAAAGCAAACAACAGCAGAATGAAAATTTCAGTTCGCCGCGGATTTCTTAAATGTACGTTTCGCAAACAAATACTAAGTGCAAGTGCAAACTGTGTTGTATTACTTCAGAAAATTATAAGTGATTTATAAAAAAATTAATGAATAGAATTGAAATGTTGAATTTAGTATTGAAAAATATTGCGCAAAATAATCTTTGGTGCAATTACTAACTTCAATTATTAGTAAACTGAAATTAAAAGTTTATGTCATAAGTGTGCGTAAAAATTTAATTTTATACAGCTATATATATATATATATATATATGTACATAATTCTTCTTAGATAATTAAAATGATTATGTCGCACCAAATTTCAATACTAATAAAACATCAGTTATATGGAAAAACTGTGATTAAAGAAAATAAAGCTAAAATATTTTAAAAACTTCTAAGCTAAAACTACATAAATCTTAAGTTAATAAATAAAAAAATGTGTCACAAAAATATCGTTAAAACGTTTGCAATGTATCAAAATTAATATAAATATTGAAAACACTAAATGATATTATAGTAAACATTTTAAATCAAAAAATAATTATTATTCAATATGGCTTCAATTATTAGTTCAAATAAATAAACAAAAAACTTACGCAAAATTGTTCGAAACATTTTGAGTTAGAAATGTATTTAAAGGTCTGCATTATTTCTAAACAAATAAGATATTAAATTAGATGCAAAACTTAGAGCGCCATAATTATAAACTTGTAAATGGCTTGTGCCGATGCCGTGCATGGACCTTCCTAGGATATAATAAATAGTTAAATTTATGTGTGTCTAAAATTTGTGTGAAATGGACAATGAACATGTCGAATACTAAAAATGGCTGCCACTTCATAACACAGTCGCCTAATTGATCACCCGTTTTTTAGTAACCTCTTAGTTTTACAACAAAACTGATAGTTTATCGTAATTTTTATAACTTCTATCTAGCAAATATGGCGGCCGCCAAATAACATCAAAAGTTATAGAAAAGATTTTTTCAAATAGCGGTCGCCCCTCGGAAGCCCCTACGAAATTTAAAAAAAAAAATTTAAATTATATTTTTATTGCGCGCCTGTATAAAAATAATACAAAAATAAAAAAAATATATTCTTTTCATTAATTAATTTTAAAAAAATTACAAAAAACTTTTTCTGTAGGATCTCCTATGATGTCGTTGCTCAGGACAATCCCGTATTCAGTTCCAGCAGTAGTCTGCCATCATGTGGTCGTCCCATCGACCTTGGTATCTTTCTTCCATTTGTTTTTATGTCCTGGTGGAACCGTTCACCTTGTTCCTCCCTGTAATCGCCTAGGTTGTCCGATAATTTGTCCAAATGACTATGTAAATAATGTAATTTAATACTCATTTTAGCTCCTAGTTTGCGAAAATTGAGAAGCATATCAGCAACTAGTTTTGTATAGTCTGGTGATTTATGATTTCCCAAAAAATTTTTGACTACATTAACATAGCTTAGCCAGGCTTCAGATTCAATTTGTGACATACATATGGTTTAAGAATTCAGTGTCTTTTAGAAGGGTACGAATTTGAGGACCATCGAAGACTCCTACTCGAATTAATGTTTAGTTTTATTAACTCACCCGACTTAACCGGCTGCCCTTGCTCTCTTGCAAGGGAAATAAAATATTTAAACCAACGAACTACTTGTCTTAATAATTTATATAACAACACTTATTGAGGGATAATTAAATTAATACAACTGGAACTGGGTCATATAATTTTTTTTCATTAATTTCTTAAGTTTCGTTTATCTCAAGAACTAGATCCAATCCAAAAAAATTAAAAACACAGTTCGTAAGCCTGCTACTAATGTTAATAAAAATTATTAACAAAATCATGACCGCAGGTTTTTTTTTTAATTTTTGCTAGGCAGTGTTATTAGTAATTCACAAGATTAGCGAGGCGTCTACATCCAATTTAATAATATTTTAATTTGCATGTTACTATCTATGGATACGGCGACCATAGTTTATTTTTCCTAAATGCCGAACGGTTATTCACTTTTATTTGTTAGACCGGCCTTTAAAATAAGTTAGTAATTTATCAAATGAAAGAACAATTGAAGGATCGTTAAATAATAGATAAACCTAAAAGCTATTGTTTAAGAATATATGTAATTCAAATAAATATGCCAAAACCTGGTACAAAAAAAAATGTCTCTATTTTAAAGCGAAAAATATGGTTATCGATATTACTAATAATTAGACTCATTTTTGAAGCAGTTCCTCTTCTTGTTTAATATTTTTTGTATATTTAATCCTTTGGTCTGATTTGTTTGCATTTATCAAATAAGTTTTCAAGCTTAGAAACTAGTTTTTTTTAATTGGAATTAATTGGAAACTACTCTATTCAAAGGGCAGAACGCAGTACTCGTATCTTTTCACACGGTGCTATCTTGTTTTGCGACACAGTATGTCTGGGTTCATTCCGCGGCCCAGCAAAGAAAAAAGTCTGAATAGAAGATTTCTTTATCCCCAAAATAGCGTAAATAACATCTACGGCTTTGGCAGTTGTTTTTTTTCCAAATTTTCAAAACAAAAAGGTGTACTCAAACTCAGAGAGCTATTGCAGGTTTTTTTTTTAATTCTTGTACGCGTTTTCCCCCAAAATGTTTTTTTTTAACTTGGTTCTTATTTTTTTTAAGGTGTTGCGCATTTCCTTTTGATTATTGTGAATAGAAAGTGTCTACTATAAATTATCAATGTCACTAGCGCCCATACGGCAGATTGTTCATGGGATTGATTGTTCAGATATGAGGTTTTAAATTGTATATGCTATTTGCTTATAAATCATGCAAAGTCTACTGAAAAAATCCTCAAGAATTAATTTTGGTTGAAGACTTTAACATTTATGGCATTTCTTGGAATTCGATTGAATTAATTTTGGTTACATTCATTGCTAGAAAATTTCACTACTACATTTCAATGCCGATTGCATATGAAAGCTCTTGCAAAGTTCATGAAGCTGTATTTTTCAGTCATAGCGCTTAATAATTTTTTAATTTTTTTTCAATAAAAATAAAATGTATTTTATTATAAATTACTTCATTTTATATGCGAAAAGTAAATAGTATTTTAAAATTAAATATTTTTACGCTAACGATGCATTTTTTTATATTAATGAAAGGTATAAGGGATTCGGCAAGGCGGAGACAGCACTTCTTTACTTATTTTACTATAACCCAGTTTTTAGACAAATAATAGCAGCACGGTCCAAGCAACTGAATTTCACTTAAAAATAGCTGTTAATGCGCAAATGTAATTATTTTTCTGATTAATTCTAATACTTTGTTATACAAAATTTTAGAGAACACCTCCATCACATTAGATACGTATGCATTTATAGCGCTGCCTTGAGTAGAAAGTAAATGCAATATTTTCTGAACACATGCTTGTTGTTGTTGTTGTTTAGCTTGAAGAATATTCATTGCGCAAATAAATGATCAGTAGCGTCGCAATACATTCAGCATGTCTCATAAAAATACTATACACACAAACCTACATATCTAAATAGATTTTTACATATGTACCTACATTTGCCAGATTGGTTTCATTAAAAAAAAAACCCTAAATAAAGTTCAAACAACCACCACCTATTTGAAAGCGAATTCTAAGAGTATATCGCAAAAATTTTCATTTCGTGCCCCCCTAAGCCATAAAATGTTGTAATAGACTCGAAGATAAGGTCACATTAATTTATATTTAAAGTGAAATTTTATGCTAAGTGTTGTTACTTCTGAAAATATTATTTCTTTCAAAAAATTTAAGCCCAAAAAAATAATAGATCCTTTAAATTAAACAATACTAGAGAAGAAGGTCTAGCAATCAACGTATCGGTTTTGAAAATAGCGCATCAAATGCTAAAAATATAAGAAAATATTAATTTTAGCGATTTTTAGTGTGATGGAAAAATGTTTGGTTTTGGCTTCGAGACACTCTCCAGATTAATTTCCAAATAGGGATTGATTTCTTTAGCATCTATTTTGAACCAGCTATATTTACCACCTATAGCACGACGACTTGACGAGCTGTGACAATTTATTAATGTTTATTTCATTTTAATTATTATAGCTTTTTCAATATATGTATTTAGTTTATTTAAACATAATGAAAGAATTTAAAAAAATACAATATATTTTTATCATCGACTTTTAAAACAGAATTATTAGTAAAGTTAGTAAAACTTCGGTTATGTAATTTTATACTCCATGCTATTTTAATAGATGAAAGTTTAACTTGGAAGTGGTTAAAAAATTATGTATTTTTTAAAAATAATTTGATTTATTTTTAATAATATTATTACAAATTTAAGGGTGTTAGGTTAATGAAAAAAGATAGTTGATGTTTTCGCCTCCATTTATAAAAAAAAACCATTCATTCACTTCCATACTTTCATGTTCGAGAAAAGATACAATTGGTTTGTGGTGTGAAAAATATGAAATGAAATATCGTGATTGTAAATCATTTAAATATATTGAGAAAATTGCATCTATTGTCGTGCCTGATCTAGTTGTTGAGTCTTTGGCATTATTATTCATTTTTAAATTAAATTTACTTTCTAAAAAGTGTACAAGTAGTTGAGCTTCTTCCAAGGCAAAATTGAAATTATAATCACCGCTTCAAATCATTGTCATAGTGTGCAAATCTTCTCCTAATTCTGCTGCACCAGAGGGAGTATATGCCAATAATGCTCTATGTATGAATTTTATTATATCGTTAATTTTCTGGTTCGGAGTGATGTAGAGAACAATCATTCCCACACTCTGCCCGCTTTGATACCCCTCTCTCGTTTTTTCCTACTCCGAATCTGTCGCGTTTTCGTTTCTCTCCCATGTCTCCTTCCGTCCGACTGCCCCACCACGCGCGCTATCCCCGCGCTTTTCCCGTCGCTTTTTCGTTTCATTCGATATTGGAATTACAGCCCAACGAGCTCAAAGAGTTTCACTTCAAAAAATCTCACAAAAAGTCATTTACTGTTCGGAGTCGTCGTAAAACTGTAGGTCCCTCAATTTGTGTTACAACACAGACTACTTCTTACTAATTGATTGTTGAATTTCGGTCATTAAAAATATTAGTTTTTTATTGTCAATTTTACAAAACTATGTGCAAATAATGTACCTTTTGTAATAACAATAATAGGAATCTTTTATTTTAGAGAAAATTTTCGATTCGGTTTGGTCCTTAAAATCCACATTCGGTTGGTCTCTAGTTAAAAGCATAATAATTACTTTCCATTTATATTTATATTTACATTAGCTGGTTTTGTTGTGTACAACTAGTACTGATTGTTTGAAATAAACAGCTTCACATCAACCAAACTTAGACTCAAGTTTACTTGTTTTATTTTATCATTTATTTATTTCTTTTATTTTGTTATAGTTCTAGTTTCATTTTATATTATTTTATTAACGCAAATTTAGTTTCAGTTAAATTAATTTTTTTTTTAACTTTTTTAATTTTAATTTATTTTTTATATATTTATTTACTTTTATTTAATGTTTTTAGAATTTTTTTAGGTTTAATTTCCTTTATTCTATTTATTCATGAATTACCACGTGCCGCTCATTCGAATGATATAGGTTAGCTGTAAACGGAATGCCTTTGAAAAGCTTCAGCATAAAATAAATAAAATAGGTAAAAGTTGAGTGCATACACTATACACAGAATAGTCAAGCCCCACAAACGTGCAAAACTTGTCGTTAACTCATTACAGAATAGCAACACTGAAAAAAGTCGCTAACAAAACAGCGAATGACAAATACCAGTGCGCATAACAAAATATATTTTAAAGACTAAAGCTGCTTTATCAATGAACTGAATTGCAGTTGTATAACCAATTTTAGTAAATGATTGGAAAACAGTTTTTCACAAGTTTTTATACAGGCAATAAATTCTTAGGGGTATTCACACCCACCTCGTTACTTGGTTACCTGGCAGTTTTACATATATTTTGCTATTGATAATCTTACGAAAGTGCCAAATAACGAATGGTTATGGTTGTAAGTTTGGCAGTTTGACCGGCAACCGGCATTCAAATCAGCAATTTGCCAAACTGGCAGAGTGCCATAAATAACCGAAGCGAGGTCCTTCCCAGAAAAGCACCATTGTGGGACTGCCAACTAACGAACTCACAGAGTAACGAAAAAAGCGTGAATTCCGATGTTAATCGAAATTAAAATTAAAAAAAAAACTTCAAATAAACACCTAATGTGTACAGAGAATAATGAAAACGAATTTTAAAACAAACTGCATTGAACAAATTGAAACCAAAGTTGTAAGTGAGAACTAAGTACATATATATTGCGCGTGTACCAACGCACATACAAAAGTTTATTGCCACACTGAAAAATACAATGAAAAATACATCTAAAAGTGATGTTGTACGACCAATACGTTGCCTAATCAATGGATGTGCTCGAGGCGCCGAACTAAGCGTAGCTGCGCCACTCAAACTATCGACACACTGGACACGAATGCTACGGATGCAGCCAACACCAAAGATACGACCTGATGAATTACTGCAGGTAAACTTTTATTTTTTATTTTTTTTAAATCATTTTTTAATAAAATTGTTTGCAAAACCTCTTTGAAAGCTATGAATATGAATGCATGAAAATGTGTGAATTTTTAATTTAAGTGGAACAAATCTGAAGTGAACGAGAGAGAAAAAAAAAACAAAAGAGAAATAAAGTAAAAACAAGGAGGCGGCCAATAAGTTTGGTTAGTTCAATGTGGATACAGTTTTGCCTATATTCATTCAATTTGATTGATGTGTTCACTGAATAATTTTGTTAATTTGTGTGATTTATCTACGATGCCGGGCAGAAAATACGTATGCCCGAGTTTGAGCATGCTACATGGGATAAAGGATATCAATATGAAGTGAGGTTATGTAGCATTTTACGCCATATTAATGGTTACTTAATTTCGCTTGTGCTCAAAGTAAGTGAGGCTACAAGTTTTTTGTTAGATATGAAGGACTTTTAATGAAAAAATTAAATGGTGTTTAGGCATTCAACTCTTGCTCTCAAATAATTTCGTCAAATGTAAAAAACTGTTCAACATTATTTATGTGTGTATTATAAAATAAAAGAAGAGTACACCTCAGCTTCATAAATAACCACTGACTATGCCTGATTGCTGGAACTTTCTGGGCATTGTCGGAGAAATTATATACCAAGCTATGGAAAATATTAGTGCTGGTATGAAGAACAACTTGACATTCGTAGCAAGTCTTTTGTATACATACGAGTACAGATATAGATTTTTTTTAAATTACTTTAAATTATTTTTTAACCGGTTTCCAAATAAATTGTATACCGTTATACTCAGTTTGACTTAAAAAAAGTTATAAAATAGTTCAAAAATAATTTGGAGTAACTACATTCTAAATGAAAATTCCATGGACCGAACGGTTTTAATTTTTATTAAAATGAAAATCATGATTTAATCGTTACTTTGTGGTTTTCATTTTTGCGTACACATTCAATTGATATTTTTTGATTTTTATTTTTTCGATTTGATTGGTAATTTTTAATTTTTATTCTTTCGATAAAATTTTATCAAAACAATCGTTATTCTTGGATTTAAATTTTTCCGATCATATTTGATCGATATTTCGGGATTTTTTTTCAATGAAAAATAATCATTGTTCTTGTATTTTAAATTGGCCGATCATAATAAACACAAACAAATTTGTCGGCGATGACAAGAATAGCAACAACTGGAAAATTTGTTATCGCAGAATAACGATTATTTTTTGTCGAATAAATAAAAATCGAGTGAGATCAAAAATATCACAAAATAACGATTACACTATGATTTTAAACAAAAAATCTTCTAAATAAATAAATAAGGTCAGATTTGATTAGCATATGGCATACGTATTTGATCGATATATTCGAGTTGTGTTTTGAACGCATTCTTCCCAATGACTTTCTAATCCGATAAATACAAAATAATAATTATTTTCGGATGGTGAAATTTTATGATTTCAGTAACGTCATTAAAATATTTTACATTAATTTTTCAAAAATTTTACGTACCCGCTCAGTACTTTTTCGAGAATAAGCCTTTCTAGACATCTGTCGGCTCACACCTCTACTATAATCTTTCACTTCGAGTGTTGTATGGTATGCCCATCTTGGCCAATCGGTCAGTGTCCCATTATCGTGGCTGTCGGTCTAAATATATTGACCTATATAGCAAGTCCACCTTTCAGATTAGCTGTTTCATCTGAAATACCCCTAGCGGGCAGCTAAATGTTTCCATCATGGATACATCAATGCAAGCTCCGCCTCTGGGCAATTCGTCGGCCCTTTTGTTACCTTATATGTTCCTTAGGTCGGAAACCCAGACAAGAGACATTTCCATTTCCCCGGCTGCCAAGCTCAATGTCCGCTTACAGTCTCTTACTATCTTAGAGTTTGTCATAAATGAACCCAATGATAAAAGTCCTGCTTGACTCTCTGAGAATATGTATGCTTTTTATGTTCCATCTCAGCTTCTTGTCAGCACCCTGCAGACCTTCTCAATGCCTGGCTCATCCCCTGGCACCTCCGCTTGGGAGATGTTAGCAAAGTCAGGTAACCGGAACGAAAGAGAGACATCTAGCTTTTCTGAGAATACCACTGCACCCACTCCACAGTCTCATTGGGACCCGTAGGTGTAGATTGTCATGTGCCCTTCTTGGCGGCTCTTCCCAAACTTATGCCTAAAAGAAAGCGATGAAGGTATATAGTCGGTGTATTCCTCTGTTTTAAGAGCTGTGCCCGTTTTGGTGGCTCCGGTGAAAGATGAGTTTTTTAATCTTAATGTCTTTGCGACCGGGAAAACCGCATGATGGAACGATGGTTGTGGTTCCTAGTTTTCACATTAACCCCTGTGATATGGGTATCAAATAAAACGGATTGATAGACGTAACACAATAAGTAAAGGTTATACCAAAACATATACGAAGAAAACAGTTGATTCAACCATTTTAGATGAAGAGCTCATATTACAATAAAAAATAAATAAAAAGTAGCACACAATTGTAGTTATATTACGCGCTTTAATTAAGCGCCCGTGTAACGTATTTTTCTTCACTTGTGTTCAAAATTGAGAATCATAGAGAAAACTAAAACCTTTTTGCGAAAGTTAATAATATTTTACGGTTTCAGAATGAATCATTGCAGACTTGTTTAACAGAGTAATTTGATTGTAAGGGAGAAATTCAAAATAAGTTCCAGTCATTATGCTAACTTTCACTTTTCTGAACCTCTACGGAGTTGATTAGATTTTTAAGGTAAAATAAATTTAGCTGATACACATCTACTATGTAAAGAATCACCCAAATATTTATTACTTCAACTTACCATTCTAAGTAAACAATCAAAGCAATTTAAATCGCAAACTCCAACCAGACTAGAATAAAATGTAAGAGATTAATAAATGTCACGATATATTTGTTTACAATGTGTAATCCACATATGTACATACAAAACTTATGGCAGAAAATGGAATTTTGATTGCCCGCAAAAAGTAAGACGTAACGTCTTTTGCTTAGAAAATGAAATTTCAGAAGATGGCACGACCGCCTAAGGCATTCACCACAGCATGCAATTAGTGTTGCCGCTTCGACAATTTTCCACCTATGCTTTCGAGGTTTTCACTTCCTCGCAATGTTTTGTAGTGAAAATCAAATTGGATTTTTTTCTTTTTTGAGACTTTCTAAACGAAATCATATCAATCTTTACTGTCATCTTTTTTAAACGCATATGATTTTGCTAATAGCGATCACCTTTTGGCTGCCAGTAGCAAACCCCCAAGTAAATATTGTAGTTCGGTAAAATAAATAAGGGTTAGGTTGTAAGTTTTTCTTTGGAGCGCAAAAAATAAAATAACGTCGACATAAAATACAAAAATACCTCCACAGTTCACAATTGCCTTCTCAAAATTGTTAATTGTAGCCACACCGATTTAAGATGCAATCTCTTACAGGGTTTGTTTAAATCGAAGAGAAAAATATAAAACAGATATCAGAACAACAAATAAACAAATGGTAACTTTTTGGTTATTTTTTTAATATAACTTTTGGTGAAATAATTTTTGTTAGTTATGGCAACACTGTTTGCAATAGTACTGAGTTCAATAATGTAACTCAGTCAGTGTTTAGCTTCATTAGCGTAGCATTGAATGGATGGAGAGTAAAATATGAATGCAAAGAACCAAAAACTAAAAATAATTTGTGCGCTGTTATATAAAATGCGGTTAACAGTAAACCGCATGCAGATCGTGGCGTAGTCTATTGGAATCAGCGCTTAGTAAACGTGGGCCTTTCAAACTACATAATTATGTAAATAGAAAGTATTTTTTAAGTTTTGCCAAAAAATGATAATAATATAAAATACGAGCTCCACCCTGCCCGAAGGCTTTGAATCTACACTGATTTCCTACAATAATTCCATAAAAATTGTTCCAATGCTATATTGAGCCATATAAATCATAAAAAATAAAAAAAGACGCCTTGAAAAATGTCTAAATATGAAAAACTGAAGATCTTTTACTTTTGCAGTTTCTTTACAAGACTCAACCATTTTAAACTGACTACTGGCTTCGGTATCGATATTTGTTAGTGATTATCACAAAAAACACTCGAACGCTGAAAAATGTGCTGAAAAAATCTGCTTTCATTTGCTATCACATTCGGTCTCGAAAAATCAAGAATTTCAAAAATTTAAATCTAAACAATAGCAATTAGGTAACTCGTATATAATTATAGATTTTTTTTATTAAATTCTCTTATTTCGAAAATATGTTATTATTCAGCGCATGTGGACAGGTTATTATACGGCTCGCCAAACGGCTGTCCTATAAAGTCAAGCGACCTAAGAAGAATGATCTAAAGCTGAACAAATAGCAAAAAACTAAGAAAAGTATTGTTGCTCGGATAATTGAAAACAAATACATTGCAATACAGATAAAACAGAATGTGAAGTGATTACATTTGTTTCATAATTTTTGTGTTTTTCATTTGCTTTACAAGACAGCCGTTTGTCACGGCGTATGAGTAACCTGTTGGCGCCTACTGAACAATTGCATATTTTCTACTAATTGAACCAGTAATTTATTCGTTGCACACATATTTTCTTTAAAATATGTAATACATATTTTGAATTTTAACCAAACCGAACATTTAAAATTTTTTTATTAATTTATAAATTTTATAAAGTTTTGCTTTTAACTTTTTATTTACACGATAGCGATATGATTTATAATAATTTTGCTTTCAAATATCTGTCTGCTCCTCCATCGAGTGTGTCTAGCGTGCAATTGTTCAGTACTGCAGATTAGCTTGTAAGGTGGAAATGCCGTTGTGCTATTAATTTTACACCACAATATAAAATTATTAAATTTCGAGCATTAATAATAGAAGTTTTTTTGCTTTTTATTTTGCAAAAATACTTATGTTTAAAAATCTAGAATTTTGAAAAATGCACTAACTAATTATTGTTTTATGCCTTAAAAATATTCGAGACGTCTTCGTTTTGGCCCGTGTTCGAAAATTCAAGTTACCGTGAAATCGATCGCTACAAAAAAAGTGAGCTAAATAAAACCAAAAGACATATTTGGTTTTATTTACTATGTAAATATGTATTGTATTTGCTAATATCTCCGCCGTGACTTCAATACAACAGGTTTAGAATTTTCAGTGGATCAAGATATACCATCTTAACTAAATAGCACCTATGATTTATTGCTTAATTTAAATTTATTTTGAAACGTATAAACTCCAAAAAGAATTTATGGGAACATCGACGGAGGCGAACATAACGTTCGCATAACTGGAAGTTAAAAATATACAAAGATTGGTATAAAATTTGTTAGCTCAACACTAAATTTAATGGAAAAATTTGAATCTGTCGAAAAAGTACCTCGAGAGTCTTGCGGTTTTTCTTAAAGTGACAGAAAGTAGAAATGTTTTTCATATGCAGTTACAAAAACTTAACCTAGGACACGCCTATTGAAAGATAACTCATTTGAATATTATAATGTGTAATAATGTAACTTTATACAATACATACAAGATGAATTATTGCCAATAATAAAATATAATCTAAGTTTTGCCCAATTTTGATTGTACGATAGTAATATTTTATATAAAAACAGTGAACTATGCCAAAGTGTAAAAAGAGCAATATATAAATATGTAATTATTTAAACTTTTTGTATCTTCTTAAGATATTTTATTATACCTTTCATGAGAATGAAATGGTATATTAAGTTTGGTCCGATGTTTGTAAGTGCCAGAAGGAGAAGAGATAGACCCATCAAAAAGTATACCTAAATGATCAGGACGATGAGCTGAGTCGATTTAGCCATGTCCGTCTGTCTGTCCGTCTGTCCGTCTGTCCGTCTGTTTGAACGCAAACTAGTCCCTCAATTTTAGAGCTATTTTGATGAAATTTGGTGAGCAGGTGTCGTTGTACAAATGATTAAACATTTGTCGGAATCGGCCAGATCGGGTGACTATAACATATAATACAACCGATTATTCAGGATATTGAATTTTGCGCCATAAGCAGGTAAAGGCTTGAAATTTTGCAGAAATATCAGCCATTATTAGCTTCGTATCAGTATTGAAAATCATGAAGATCGGAGAAATATAACATATAGCTCCCATACAACCGATTGTTCAGATATTGCATTTTGCACCATAACTCCTCCATTTAAACAGCTAAAGGCTTGAAATTTTGCAGAAATATCAGCCATTATTAGTTACGTATCAGTATTGAAAATCATGAAGATCGGAGAAATATAACATATAGCTCCCATACAACCGATTGTTCAGATATTGCATTTTGCACCATAACTCCTCCATTTAAACAGCTAAAGGCTTGAAATTTTGCAGAAATATCAGCCATTATTAGCTACGTATCAGTATTGAAAATCATGAAGATCGGAGAAATATAACATATAGCTCCCATACAACCGATTGTTCAGATATTGCATTTTGCACCATAACTCCTCCATTTAAACAGCTAAAGGCTTGAAATTTTGCAGAAATATCAGCCATTATTAGCTTCGTATCAGTATTGAAAATCATGAAGATCGGAGAAATATAACATATAGCTCCCATACAACCGATTGTTCAGATATTGCATTTTGCACCATAACTCCTCCATTTAAACAGCTAAAGGCTTGAAATTTTGCAGAAATATCAGCCATTATTAGCTACATCTCAGTATCGAAAATCATGAAGATCGGAGAAATATAACATATAGCTCCCATACAACCGATTGTTCAGATATTGCATTTTGCACCATAACTCCTCCATTAAACAGCTAAAGGCTTGAAATTTTGCACAAACATCAACCATTATTAGCTATATATTAGTATTCATCAAGATCGGAGTTCACAGTGTAAATCGGCAAGATAAATTCAGGACAAATATTTATTGCGAAAAGTAATAAGCTCAGCGCAATATCACATGAATCATAGCGTTAAACGTTTGGGAACTATTTACGGATCTGATAACTGTTTTCAAAGACCGACATATGTAGGTCTTACATATTAATACTTAATTATTTGTATTTTTTAAATGTTGAATATCAAGCGTCGATACGATATTAAAAATATTCAAAAACCATTCCCTTCTTAAAACATAGTTCTTTTTAATTACATAAGGAAAAGCATTAAATAATTTATAACAATGCCTTTACTAGAATTATTTTTATTGATTTGAAGGAAGTTTTCGCTTTTAACTATAGGTAATGCGAAATTCTAATACAATAACACGTTTTTTACTATTCTTCCATTCATGAAAGGTATGAAGCCTTCGGCATAGCCGAAGACAGCGCTGTTTTTACTTGTTTTTCAGTTCAAATACTGGCCGGGGCAAGTAACATCAAAAATTATAGAAAAAAGTTTTTTCTAATAGCAGTTGCCCCTAGGCAGGCAATGGCAAACCTCCGAGTGTATTTCTGCTATGAAAAATCTTTTCACAAAAATTATTTGCCTTTCGGAGTCGGCGTAAAACTGTAGGTCCCTCAATTTGTGTTACAACATCAAGACGAATACGACAAGTTGTAGGAGAAGTTCGGTCAAACATCAAGCAATGGTGTAATCGCCAAATTATTATTATTATTATTATTAGATAACTTTTTAGTACAAAAAACTGTCATAGACGGGATCCATCCACTATTTATAGCCATTTAGGTAATAAAATTACAGTAAGAGTTTGAGAAGCAGGACGCTTGTCCTTTATATATTGGGTGCAAATTTGGGACTTGGGCTTACTTTGCGCTAGTTAAAATTGGTCGTATACCAGATCAGAATTTGAATTCAAGCTTCAATAAAAGTTTGACCGAAAGGCAACATCGGCAGTTTTCAACTTTTCAGTAGCGTCAGTGAAAGTTTTTCAAATTACAGCCTACTACATAGAAGCCAAAAAGAAATAGAAGATAACTAAAAGCTAAAATAAGAGAAAAACAGCAACTACAAAGAAGAAGTAAATATAATAAATTAAACCATGTTCATTTCAGGGTAGAACATGTTTCGTGCTAGGCTTTAAAAAATATAATTAAGATAAAAAAATTACATCTTCTGGCAACAGTTTTTATATTTGTTGGGATATTTCATACTCTACAACATCCATTATGTGAAATTGTAAAAGTTATAAATCAAATTTTACCTAAAATACAATATACGAAAGGGGACTAACCTGAGCTGCATTTACTCAAAATTTACCGATTTAAGGTCGAATTTATTATCTGAGACCGCGAATAAACTTGTATTTCTTGAAATAACTTAAATATATATAACTTTTATGTTTTAAGCGAAAAATATGTATAATTCAAATATTAATTTTCATTTTCTGAACAAAAAATTAAGTTGAATAAAAATCATTTATTCTCTGAGCAATAAATAAAACTCAAAAAATAATAAAACTTATGTTTAGCTGTCAAGGTTTCTTTGTTAAAAGTATCGGATGTGCTCGTTTTCCAACAAGTCTGTTTTAAAATCCTCACCTGATCCTATCGCATATAACAGGTGGTAACCCTCTCAAAAGTATAGGTATGAACCTTGCCCACACTTAGTCGGACATTTTGACACTTATGTTTTAATTTTGTATATCCTTGTGTATAATTTTAATAAACATTACTTTTAAAAATGGTGGCAACCTTTTTCAAAATTAATCTATAAACTTTTTCCTTCCACAACAAATTTTTTAATATTTCATACAACTTGTGAATAATTTAATTAATTTTTTGAAGTAGGTGGCCACATTTTAATATCTTATATAACTTGAACATATTTTAACAACATTTTACTTTTCAATCATGTGGCAACACACCGTGGCACGAGATTTTTGTGCTTATATATAAGATTTTTTCAATGAAATCTTCATCAAGTGAAATAAATTGTTCGTGAATGGAATGTCTTTATGCCATTGAAAACGTATTCCTTATATTTCCCTTCAAAATGGTTTTACCCTCACTTCCGTCCGATAACCCCCGTTTAGCTAGCATCTGTTTCCAATTTGACAAGATCAAGTTACTGGGAGTTCCAGAATGTAGTTATGATAGGTAGTCAACGTTTTTGATGCCTCATGTACTTGACCAAGTAAATTAGCATAAGATTTTTTCAATTAATTATTTGCTAACCTTTATTTCTTCTGCTATTTGCCACATTTTAACTCTTCGATGAGCCAGTACGAATTTTTTGAACATTTTGTTTGGTAACTAACTGTCGCTGGGCAATCCGAATAGTGACCACTTCAAAGTTCTCTCTTCCTTGTTGAAATAGCCGAGCTCATTTTTTGCTATTATGTGAATTTACTCGAAATTTCAAGAATTTTTTATTTGTGTCAACATTGTGTTGCTGCTTATTTGAAGCATACGGTCTTTGAATACAAATGAAAAATGCGTGAAAAATTTAGCAAAGAAGATTAATAGCTTTCAACGCTCAAAATCATTGCTAGAAGCAGACCGTTTAATTCTTTATTTTATCGATTAAGTGCCGCTTTATATATTTATATATGTATTTATGTATAATACTCATGCGTATACAAATATTTGTTTAATTTTGTTTTACGATGTTTGTAAATGCATTAAATAGGGGCGGGGAAAAAGTTAAATTTCTACCGTCACATGGAATCTATGAGAATATGTAATAATTTAAGATTTTCTGCAAATATTTGCATTTAGCGCTAAAAAACTCTATCTCGCTATTAATTATAATGTAAAGACTTTTATAATAAAATCTGAAAATACTAGCCATCGATGATTTAAAAAACTCATAATTATTATCAAAGACTTAGTACAGTTCTTACGAAAACTTGAAAATAGTTTGCGTTTCTGATTTAAACAAATATAATTTTTAATATATAAAATCGAAACTCTGATTTATTATGAGAACGAATGCAGTTTGTAAGTGCATACATAAATATCCGATTGGTAGTAAAATCTATAGTATTTTAAATTTTTAGTGCCATTAGTAAAAATATGGGTAAAAATTTGTAGAAATAGGAGTAGAAAGTAGTGAAAATAGTGGTAAAAATTAATCAAAATATTAGAAGAAATTAGTAAAAATTGTGGTAGAAATTAGTAAAAATAGTGGTAGAAATTAGTAAAAATTGTAGTATAAATTAGTAGTAGCATTAGTAAATATAGTGGTTGAAATTAGTAAATGTAGTGGTAGAAGTTAGTAAAGAGATTCTGACGGGACTTTCGTTAGGCGATATAAAAAATTATCGCCGCTAAAGAAGTTTTACTTCAAAAAAAGATAGATCATAGACCAATTGTATCTGGAGAATCCGTTAACCGATCAAAGCAAATAATATATGACTTTAAATTTAATTAAATTTTCTATCTTCTAGATATATAATATTTAATTGTTGAATTAAATTCATACGTTTTTTGATATATGACAATATTATGAAAAAATTGTGAAATTTTCTATGTATATTGTGCAGAACATAAAATAAAAACGATTTTTTACCCATTTCTTATTACTAGCATATTTGTAAAAAAATAATATAGGACTTAAGTATGTACATGAAAAAATTCACAAGAAACATCAAAAGTTATACGCTTGAAAATATAAACACTCGTTTTTGAACTGGCCTAACTTAAGTCAAGTTTAACAAGTGGTCAGAATCAGTTTTCGGGGGTATGGGGTTAAGGTAAATAAACACTCTTTGTCTTTTTTTTAAATTTTGTATATACTAATTTTTATCCTAATAAAAATTTTATCGGATTTTTAGCTAACTTTTCGATTTTTTTCTACTATCATCTCGTGGTTTTCGTTAACAAGTTTTCTATGGACTCTCCTAAAAATAGTCTTCTTCTGCTTTTGTATCTTAGCCAGGTTTTATTTCACAAAATCTACTAAACGATCTACTACGCTACAAAAATTGCACAAATACATAGCTCCAAATATTATTTGCATCTTGCGATCGGTTTACATAAAATTTGGATGTTTTGGTAACATTTCTGGTCAT
Source organism: Anomoia purmunda (assembly GCA_951828415.1). Taxonomy (NCBI): domain Eukaryota; kingdom Metazoa; phylum Arthropoda; class Insecta; order Diptera; family Tephritidae; genus Anomoia; species Anomoia purmunda. Next base: position 22,407,331 of record OX639996.1, on the reverse strand, counting down.
TTGTTTTTGACCCTGCTAATCACTACTATCTTATTTTAGCATACTCAGATCCGACTCTTCGCTTTTTGGTCCCACAAAATGATTTAAGCGCTCCAAGTGCTCATAGAAACTAAATTTTTTCTTCTGTTATATATTTTTATGCATGTACATATTTAGTATTACATATTTTGCATAAATATATTTTGACCAAAGATATGCTCTGAGTAAGCGGTAAACTCCTTTGAGAATTAAAGTAAGCTGGTGTATTCATAAATAACTACTACTATCCGAAATACATTCTTCTTCACTTGCTGAAAAATATTTTTAAGTGTATCTATCCAGCTTAATGTACAATCTAGTTATTATTTATATCTACAATTTTATATTTGTATGGTTATAAATTACTATGTGCCCACTTAAATATTTGCACTTGTAGTTAACTGCTTGCTAGTGGTGTTTTTTTTTAATTTACCACAAGCACTTTCAACAACAGCTGACAAATAGCCAATAAGCCAAGTGTACATCAGAGCAACACAAGAGCGTAACAACGAACACACACTAGTAGACCGATGATATGACTTAACACTTACATACATTTGTATGTATAATATGACTATATGTAGTTGTACGAGTGCAGCGTTGCAGTCAAAACATCGTGACCTATACTAATGTACCAATAATTTGTATCACAAAGCAACTGGTTCATCTCCCGTCTATTTGCAATGTTAGCAATTGTCCATTGTGAATAAATACAAGTGAAAAATCTTAGCTCATAGGCGTCAAAATTCGTCACAGCTAAGATCACCTGATGTAGTAATCCTCAGTATTATTGTGTCATTCACTGCGCGAATCTCAATTACTTAATATTGGCCATTTGTGAGATTTAACATCATCCACTGCCATCTTGAATTTAGAAGACTTCTCACTTGTATTCATTCACAATGTTATTGTTCCTAGCAACCAGAGAACGCAAACAGGCAATAGCAAGCCATGGCGAATTCACATAAGGTGAAGTTAATCAAGCTGCTAATTGAATTCGCTTGGTGAGCGCCTTGTAGCAAACGTTTCCATGTCGTTTAGTCTCGCTCAAGGCGAATTCATATAAGGTGTGATTACTATAGCAACCCGTTTTGATTTTTATTATCCACCTACGTGATTTTATCTGAAACCGTAAAAGCAAAAACAAAATGTATGTAAATTTTGGCAACCCTTACGCAGAAGCAAAAAGAAAATACAAGGGAATTTTGTAGTTGACTTATAGCAACATCTTGTATGAATTCGCCTTGGTTTCGCTCAAGCAATATGATGAAACATAACCGATTCAAATCACTGGAAAACATTTTGTGATAGCACTCGTGATTGCTACCGCAAACGAAACAACTGAATATAAAAAAATAAGGAAACAAACGAAGCATAAAGATAGCGCTCACAATATAAAACGAAATTATTCGTAATCAAAATAAACAAAAATTTTGAAATTTTTGACAGAAAATTGTCGGGGTGTTTTTTGTATCGTGGTTTGTTTTTGTTTTGCTCATGATTTATACTTTTACATTAAATGAAATTTCGCAAATATGGAAGAGAATATAATTTGTTTGGTTTGAAACGATTCGTATATTGGTAGTGCTCGGCAGCGAGAAGAAAGCAAACTTTTCGTGCTTGTTGTGGGAATGGGTGATACTTTCGGTTTGTTTTCGTTTTCAGCTAGTAACAAATTATAAATCTTCTCAAAACTACGGTGGGAAGTTTTTACTAGTTTCGGCCCTTTATTTACTTTTCACTACTTTTTTTTTAATAAAAAATTATGTTAATTCTACAACAAATCGCGTATAAAAACAACAATTCATTAAAATTGAGTGGATTATAAAACTGCATACCCCAAAAATTGTCTGAATTAAAAACTTTGAAATATTGATGAAATTCTGTTGAGTTTTATTGAAATTTACATACTGCATTTTGAATACTGCATTTAGGCGGGATTTTTTGTAGAATAAACTTTTTTTTTATCGATAATTAGGACAAACTTGTCAAGAAGTCTCTTTCGTATAGTTATGATAAGCTCTGTAATTAAAAAATACCCAAATAATGCAGGTCAAGGAGCAACTTGTTTTGATGAGTTAAGAAAGGATATAGGAACCACTTAAAGGGCGTTAAAAGCTGGTTTTTTACAAATAAAACTTAACCAAATAATTTACCCGTAACTCAAAAGCAATTAATTGCAGTTGATGAAATAAACCATTTTTAATGTAAAGCACTATTTTAAAATGTTAAACTAGAATAACTTTAATTCTCATTTATGTAGTAGAACCACATCATTTACATCCGTTTAATTAATGTCTATACAATAACTTGGCATTGTAGATGTTATATCTTCTTTAGAATAATTATTCTTTAAAGACTGGAAAAATATTACCAAACTATTTGGCTGTGAAAGTGAAACCGATACACGCCAGAAAATTCATAACTATGACACCAATGATTCTTGAATGACATTTTATGAGTATCATCACAGTTTCAAACAACATGTTTCGTAGATCGGCATCTATATTCAGGGTGTGACCAACTCGACTAATAAAACAGTGGCCCGGTGAATGTGGCATATAAAGCAGTCAATTGCTGGTTCGATTCGAAAACACAGTCGATACAACTACTCACAGAAATCGAGCTCACGCTACGCCAACGACTATTGCGACAAGGGTAGAAGTTTGAGTAAAATTACTACTTTGTTTTCAATAGAAAACTTTGTTGCTGATTTTTAAAAAAATCTTTAACCTTCATATAATAGGCGGCAATAGCTATCTCAATGATGGTGACCTTCGGTTGGCATCTACTACTGGGTGCATATGCACTTATCTGAGTTTATACTTGAATGTATGCATATAAGTATAACAGAAATGTGGAGCTCTATTTTATTTTTCCACATAACTTTTTTCTTTTTCGATCCATATAACCTAGCGAAAATAAAAAGAAGAGTGAGAAAAAGTGCAAGGTCAAGTGTTGAATACTGATATTTATGTTTAGCTTCCCATGCAACACGAAAGTTATGTCATAACATCAATATCGCTTATGTCTCTTTCATCACCTCAAGCGATGGTAAATGTTCGAGTAAGGGGGGATATTAACAAAAGTTCGTTGGCTTTTTAAATTTCTGTTTCTGAAATTACCTTTAATTCCTTATTGAAGAATTTCATTATGCAACAATTGTATGGCAACTCCAACTAGCCCGGACTTTCTTAAAACTTTCCGAAAGTATGTACATATGTATATCCAGTAATAAATGACCAAATTTCTATACCGGGCTAAAAAACAGTTAAACAAATTGTTAAAATATGCGTCTGAGCGAAACCAAAGGATAAATCACAATACAGTAAAATTTCACGGGAAATGTTTTCTTAGAACATTTTAACTCATTATCTCCTAAAAAAAATGCATTGTGTTGTCCATTAGTTCAGGTAACCCCTGAAACACAAATTTGAAAATTTGTGAGAGGGTTAATATTGTTCTATAGAATTACCCTTCGGGCAATTAAACTAGGGGTATTCTCAGACAAAAACCATATGAGCGATTAAAGTCAAATTCTACATGAAATAAAACAATAAATAGTTTAATTTAATAATTAGATTACAGCCCTGTTAACCTAAAATCTTAATGTTATTGGAGAGGAGTATAAAAAATGTTGGCTCTTTCAATAAGAATTATTTGCTTTCTATTTACTGTAGAATTTTACGTTCTCTATTTTGTTCTTGGTTCTTGGTTTTATCAGAGAAGACCTATAATAAAATTTATCGAAGATCTATAAAAAAATTTGTCGGCGTATAACTTTTTAAAACACTTTAATCCCCAGATTTAACAAATTCATTTATTGTAGATTGTTTGATTACTGGATAGTTATGCTTTCAGAAAATATTAACAAAGTCTCGGCTAGTGTCGTTTGTAGCAGATCCCATAAATATTCCTAAAGACCTTCCAAAATATATTTTTAACATTTGAAAGCAATCGGGAATCTATGAGCGCTGTCTGGAGAAGTGTAGTATAGTGTTAAATAAATTTCTTCAATTATGGAGAGTACAATGAATTAGTTAGAGCTAGGTAATTTTATAAGCAGATATAAAATATTTCTTAAAGTAAAATTCTTGTTTTTAACTTTCATACAACTTATAAAAGCAAAATTGATCTAAATAAATTCCGCAGTTAAGTCTAAAAATGTCTGGCTTTTAAATTCACCTTTTATTTTAATTTACTTATCACAGCACTTTACTAACATTTCTATGAATATCCTGAATAAACTAGTCTGAATTTTCGTTCTCAAAATTCCTAAAAAATTGCATCAGTGTGTTTTTTTTGCTCGCAAGTCAAATTTCAATTTCGAAAAAAAATAAGCATTACCTGTGGTCAAACCGGGACTATATGAGTGATCGTCACGCTCTCTGAAACCGCAAAGTATTTATTATAAGCTTTTAAGCACCTGATATAAACTGAGCATATTACTTACTCGCACTTCTTATTGAAATGTAGAAAGGAGTTTTGGGACCCACCCTTATTCTAACCACAGTTGTTTTGGAAAGCCCTCTTACAACTCATAATTCTCCGGTTTTTCGCTCGATCCATTACAGAACTGTCTTCTCAATAAACTCGATGCTTCGATACTTCAATGAAATTGTTTCGTCCATTATTTTACGCTGGAATACGAAAGGAAGGATTCCCAAATACAGTATCCACGCTTTGTTTAATTTTCCAGTTAATTTAATCACAACTTCATACTCAATTTTAGGGATTTCAAATTTTTAATCGACAGTCGGAATTTATGACAAAACTATTTCGTGCCAACAAAATGAAATGATTTAATGTTTTCTATTGTTGTAGGAGGCTTGCTTGCAAAACTTATACATTTTGTTTAATTCTCTCTAATTAATTTATTTTTGTGTGGAATTTTATATTTATGGTGAATTTCTTGATGCTTTTTACGTAAAAAAAATTGTTTTTAATAAATAATAATAATTTTTAATATGATTTTTGTATGTTCTAAAAATACTAAAAGAAAATAGCGGCCTCGGCAGGTGTTAGCAAATGTGTGACTGTATTTCTGTCGTCATAAAACTGTAGGTCTCTCAATTTATGGTACAATGCACAAGACGCATTCCAAAAATTGTGGGAGAAGTTCGGATAATACATTAAGCTATGCAATAATTACCAAATTAGTATTACCATTATGTTAAATTCAGTCCTGCTTCAGTTCAGCTCGAATCGATTATATAAAATTTCTCATAATACTTAGCCAAGCTGCATTTATGGTATGCGTCTTGACAATATCGTACAAATGGTGTAACGTATTGTTTTCGCCGGCTCAGAACAGCACATGATTTTCAAAAAAAAAAAAATTCACTGAGTTGGTGTCTATTGTCTGCCGTGGAGCAATGAGAAGAAAGCTCTTCTATCATTCAACGTTTCTTGCGCCAAGACTACCGAGTATATATGTATGTAGATATATATTTGTGTGGCAACTATACATAAATGCATTTAGTTAAAATTTAATTTCTTATATCCCTATACGCAAAAATTTAATAAGCTTATGCGAATAATGAGAGCTGAGAAAAATGCAAATTCTGGTAAGCGAAAATTCGAAGCTATGAAAAAAGCAAAGAGCAGAACTTAATTGACATCGTTTAAGTAATATACTCTCCAAGGTCATTATTGTATACTCGTAATATTAAACATACATGCATGTACTTATATATCTATATTTATAAAAATTTAGTCGTTTTTTGTTACAATTTGCCCCAAGTGATGAACGGATTTCAATTAAACTATATTTCTTAAACCTGTGGCACGAACATAGGCTACATTTTAATCCGTTTGGTGGCGCATGAGTCGAAATATTCATAAAAGACGTATTTATGGTTCGATATTTACGATATTAAATCGATCCATGGGTGGCGCTAAAATCGATTTATCCATAAAATCCGTATTTATGGTCTGACATTGATCTTATTAGAAATATATGATTTTATTTTGATGAAATTGGAAACGGATAATGGTAATGCGATAATGGGTCTGACTTCTACGAAAAATATTTCCGTTAGATTGCCCTAGAATAGAAAATCCGCATTTTTGGGCCGATATTCATGATATTAGAAAGGCATTAGAAAATCCAGATTAATGCTTCGACTTAGGTCAAATCAGATAAGCTTTGTACAGTTAAAAACACATAATAAAGTTGAATTTTAAATTAGTTACACCTATTTTTGGCAGATAGTCAATTAAATATTATGTCAAAAAATGGGTACTAACTTTAGAATCGACATCATCTTTATTGTGACTTCGGGACATTGTTTTTTAATTCATCGAAGCAGAACTTTTAGCTTTAAAACATCTTCTGCAAGATTATGGAAACGCAATAACCAATGCAGACGAAGTCATGGGTATCAACTAGTTTAAAATAAAATTAAGAAAACATCAGAAAAATTGTAGATTTCCTATTAAAAACTGGACTGCGTAAATTAATTAAAACTTCTCATTATACTTATTTTATTTTTTATCTTGTTTTCCTACTCCTATTTCTTAATGTACATAGTATTAATTAATGTATCGCTAGTAGCTAACTTTATCGAATTTTACTAGCACGTCTTTAGCAAAATAAGTCTATTGATACAACGAGCCGTAAGCCCTGGCAGGTAGTGCTCTTTTTGATTTAACTGTAAAATAATAATTGCATTGTTATTTTTCAATAGTATAACAGAAAAGTTACACATACGCCACCGGTACTCGCCGGCACACCGGCAAACGCAACACAATTTTATTGAATTTTTATACATTGGTTTTCTTCACAACTTTATGTTTTTTTTTCTATACCACAGTACCACATTTAAAGTGTGGAAGAATTATGACACAAATTTTTATGTAGCCTATTTCTTATATATCATTTGATTGCATTATAATTATTTTCTCTATACCTTGTCAAATTTCAGGCAGCCGAATCGGGAAATTTGGATGAGTTTAAGCGTCTATATCAAGCGGATAATGGACGTTTGTCTATAAAGGATGGCAAAGGGCGGACAGCAGCACACCAAGCAGCGGCAAGAAACCGTGTGAATATATTGCGATACATAAATGATCAGCAAGGAAGTAAGTTATATATTTATACATATGTGTTTCTTATATGGGTACTTTGATTATAATGTTAATGCAAACTCAATAAGTACATACAGGGTGGCACAAAAGCCATGATCATCCTATCGAAAGATATCATACTTTTCCAAATGGTGGCAAATTTCAGTTCATTTATAAAAATTTTAAGATACAAATAATTAAAATGCATGTAAAGTAACCACGGAACGCTGTACTCTCCCAGCCGTTTGATATCACGTTTTTACGATATTCCCTGGCCGGCAAGATCACCACATTTACTCGTGTCAGACTTCTTGCTAAAAAATAATTCACATTTAGACTCAAAGACCATTGGGGTCCAGCGATTCCCAATTCCCCCTAAAGCCATTTCGTTTCGACAACTTCTACGCCTAATCAATAGGCGTGTTCATCTATCAAACAATGACCCGTTATTACAGATACAGTCATATTGACGTTGTGCTTGTTTTGCTTCAATAATAGGTTTGTGTGTTTAGCACTAAGTACCTGCCACAATTGTCTGGCAGTTCTACAGGCAATCTCGCTCCACCGTCTGTCATTATCTTCTTTAAGAAGTCGCAAGTCGCTTGCAAGTTTGTAAGGGGTATCTTTTGCATCAATTATATCCTCAAAAGCAAGTTTAGTGCCGAGGCGCGCGAGTTCAGCGGTCTTACAGTTCCCCTCAATGGTTCAAAGGCATAGAACTCATACCACTTTTGGGTGAAATATGTCAGCCATATCATTGTGTGGCGTTTCATGGCTACCATTGTTGACGACTGCCTCTTGAGTGATTTTATTGCCGCCTGGCTATCACTAGAAATGTAGATATTACACATCCCTAATTACTGTTTCACCACTTGCTTGGCATGCTTAATCGAATTGCAGATTACGGTCTGTTTAGCATGTAGGTCTACCGGAAGTAAGTGCCGTAGATGTTGTTGGTATCATCACATTCTGCCATACCACTGTGCCGTAGTAGAGAATTTGCCTTATTACCGCAGTCTACAGCCAGTATATTATTTTGGGTTCGATCCCTCACCTTTTTCCAATTGGCCTGCTGCACTTCATCTGCAATATTAGGCTGCCAATTGAGTTTCATATCCAATATGAGGCCTAGATATTTGGTCTCTCCTTTTACTACGATCATCTTCCTCCTGTTCGAGTGACGGTGTCTTATATTCCTAGTGAAGAGCGCAAAGTGCGACTTTACAGGAATTACTACCAGTCCTCTCTCACGCAGAGAGAGTTTGTTTGGAGATATGTTATTAAAATCACCCTATATGTCTAGGAAGGCAGCGAGGCTGTGCACTTTGTAATGAAGTGATTTTTCTATTGTGGTCCTTTATTGTAGGCAATCTAAGCGACGTGCTAATCTTGCAGTCACTCAAGAGATTTGAGCAGAAAGGATGACAGAGTAATCGGTTTAAAGTTCTTTGATCTCGTTTGTGTGATTTTTCTTCCATTAGGAGTGAAAACTACTCTCACCTCCTCCCATTTACGGGGTATGTAATTGAATCGTAACGATAAAAAACATCTAGGGATATGGGTGCAATCACTTCTGCTGCGTGCTGTAAGTGTTTCGTCCCGGGGACTTATATGGTTAGAAAATGCTAATAGCAGGTTTTATGTTCTCCTTGGTAATAATATCTGCTGGGAGGTTGCTATTGCCTACGATTCGAGGAGTGCTTAGTATTTTGCTACGGAGACAACCCGGAAAGTTCTATTGTGTTAGTGGCTCGAGCATTTCTGCACTCGTGGATGTCCAATCACCATCATTCTTAACGAGATAGCTTAAATTGCTGAGACGCATTAATAATATTTTACATAGTTTGCTAGCCTCTGAAGTTCTTTCTATCTGCTGACCTAGGTACATGCACATATTATATATATCGAATGATAGTTAATGCACATTTGAGATGTTTGGCCGATCATGTTTTAGAATTTGTGGTGTGCATCTTAATGTTGTACCACAAGACAAACGATTGCAACTCATGCATTAAATAAGTTCTATAAAATATTGGGGCATACAAAAAGTCTCCTCGGTAGAACACGCACACAGCTCACGTCATAGATATTGACCATATAGCATGACTGATTCAGCGTCGTTATGTATATATAGGTGAGACGTTGAAGAATCTCGCTCACCTACTGTTGAATAGATACTGCTGAGCCTGCTGGGGCCTTACACCGAAAACTTCGGAAATTCGAGTTCTCACTTTAGTCTCACATCATAATGGCAACCAAAGTCTTTTCCACCTTCCGAGGAAAAACTTATACACACGGAACCAGCAAACTGATGGTGTAAAATAGTACGATCCTTACTAGCATTTAAGTAATTATTTTCTCACACCAAAATAATTATATTGATTATTTTTAAGAGCAATTTTTATGTCAAAAATATCGTAATTTAAATGATTTCTTTTTCAGATTTTAACGCAAAAGATAATGCAGGCAATACCCCGTTGCATGTGGCAGTTGAGAATGATTCGTATGAAGCTATTAGCTATTTGCTATCAATGTAAGTAAACAATACTATAATTTTCAACTAGATTTTTAGACTACGTCATCAGATAGTGCGAATCTTTCTTAACTAAAAATAATTACCTGAATAAATATTTTATCTAAGTGTGGGTGTTAGTAAACAATTAATGAATTAATGCGAATGTAAAGACATGAGTTCTGAAGTTTCACCAAGTATTACCAAACCAAAAACTTCAACTCCGAAATACCAAAAGTATTTTTTACAATAACAAAACTGCTTTGGGCATAGTAGGAACTTATATCAAAGCGCAATTAGCTATTCATACGTGCTGTGTTTCAATAATGTCGGGGATATTAATAGGTCTAATTGAGAGAGTTATTTGAGGCATTTTGAGCTAAAACCTTTTCAGCGTTACAGTAAACGCGACTCATAAAAGTTGTTTAAAATATTGTAAATGTAATCCGAATTCCGTCGAAATCTGACAGTGTTCTACATTCATTCGGAAAAGAAGAACTTTTTACTGTTATCCCATTCACGTTGCAAGTGCAAATTAAGTTTTAAAAATAATTGTTTGTATATTTTAATGATTTTCCATCATCCCATTTTAAAAAGAAGTTGCGCAAAATGTTACCAATGGCCAATACTTTGATTTTTAATTCTCTATCGGATTTGCATCTAGTAACTGAATTGGATATTTTGAACTCTACAATTTCTGCTATATTGGTTACATAAAAGCTAACTGCTCCCACAAAGAAACAGACCTTGGTTGTTGTGTGAATTTGTTCAATTTCACTACCAACTTGCCTATAGCTACTATAAACATGAAGATATACTATAGTACATCTAAATCACATTAGACTATGAAAAGCAATCATTAATTGAACGAAATTTTGCACTACCGCAATTCAGTTTAATGTCAAAGCTTAAGATATAAGTAGATTTAATGAAAAGTATCGAAACACAATTTAATCCATACTAAACTGATATTTCTACTGATATGATTTTTATCATTTTAATTTTAAATTATTTTAAGTATCGCTCTAGTTACTTCTCCATTAGTAAATATATTTTCGTTTTGATAAAATTGAGCTTTGATTTATTATTTCTTCTATATTGCATGCTACTAATTCTATCCCATAACTGCAGACCCGTCGACACTGGTTTACTCAACGATAAAAAGCTAGCACCCGTACATTTGGCAACTGAATTGAATAAGGTACACGCGCTGCGAGTGATGGGCAATTTTCGTAATGTCATCGATATACAAAAGGGCGGCGAACATGGACGCACAGCATTGCACTTGGCTGCCATATACGATCATGAGGAGTGTGCCAGGATATTGGTGAGTCAAAGCTAAACTACACAAGAACAAGAATACATAAAATTTAAAGGTGTTATTACTTTTGAAATTTCAAAGATTACCAAGTGCAAAGTGTGTATCATAAATATATGAAAACGATCGATCACCGTTTGATAGAAACGAAAATGATTTCTAAGCGAAACTTAAAAAAACTAAATTTTTTTTCATTAAGATTAGTTTTACAATTGTAAGTTCAGAACTTAATAAAATTTATGTTTTCTTTTTACTCATTAATTACTAAAACAGTTGAATAATTAATAATTTGGAAATGCTTCAACACTCAATTGTTTTACCAACTCTGGATCAGCAATTGCTTTCCTTATTCGTTAATGGTCAAGATTTTATTACAATCTTCATAATTTGTACGTCTCTTTCGACGTCATTTAATATCTATTTATCTACTAAAAATTAAAACCGCCAAAGTGAAAAGAAAAAATGTGGGTGCCAAAAAATCTTTATTTAAAAAGAAGCAGAAGTCGTAATAACCTAAAAAATAATTTCTTTCGACTCTTTGAAGAATAATTTTGGCATGTTAACAGAAATTCGAATATAAATAATTACGAATTAGCTAAGATAACATATAAATACTTTTGGCTGTCTATCAAAGGTTTGACTTCCTTAAGATCGAAGCTCTTAGTTCGGTGGAAGAGTAGATTTAGAGCTACGAAGTCTTTGAAACTATCGCTAGCATTCAAGAAATTCATTGCTCGTCGTGAACAGAGTGGAATTTATATAAGTGGAGTCCACGGGCAATAGTATTTTGGAGGCCCTGAGGCAAAATCCCGCCATTAATACTATTGAATACTAGTAGCTTTATTCTGCGCACAATAACAATTATACATATATCAACATTTGGTTCGAACAGTAGCTAGTAACTAATAGCATGGCTTACAATTGCTCGTAGAGTACATTTCACCAATACTCAGTCAAGTTAAGGCAACTCTTCTGACACATTTCATTGCAAGGTTAATTGATTACACGGTGTTACAGTCAAAAAGTACTTTTTGCGAGACATACCTCATTTTGTAGGTCTAGTCACACTGACTAAAACTGCATACTCAGAATTTCCAATACACCCCCAAAATCTGAAGTTAGGTGCCAAAACCCCCTTTTTCATAGGTTAAGACACATATTGCTCAATAACTTTTTTATTATTTATCCGATTAACACGATCCGATCCACTTTAAAGGAGACACTTTTCCGTTTCCAACAATATATAAGTTGTTTATATACCGTGATAAATGACAGAAGAAACAATATCGAAAAATCAATTTTTTTTTAATTTTTTCATCTTTAATAGCAGATTTTTCGAATAAAAGTTATTGAGCAATATGTGTCTTAACCTATGAAAAAGGGGTTTTTGGCCCCTAACTTCAGATTTTGGGGGTGTATTGGAAATTCTGAGGATGCAGTTTTTATATGTCTGACCAGACCTACAAAATGAGGTATGTCTCGAAAAAAGTACCATTCTTTTTTTTTTTTGTCACACCGTGTTATTTCTGAGAAATCCAACTCTCTCAATGGTTAGCAAAGATATCCACGCTAAGCGTAGATTGGTCATGGTTGTTCTCCATTTGCTTTTAATGATTTTTATTTTCAAAAATCAACGTTCAAAAACTTGAAGAGTTTTAGATATGAAAGCTAGGAAAATGTTGCTACTTATAAACAACTAAATATTTCCTGTCTAAACTTTGGTCCGCTACCACCCTTTTTCTCAACTCCAGTAAAATCACTTAAAATAGCAACACTAAGTAAAATACCTACTTTATTATGCATTCAGAAAATCATGAAAAAACTGGATGAAGGGAGAATGGTGGTGGATCAAAGTGTAGATATGAAATGTTAAGCATTTTAAAAGGAAACAATTTTCCTTGAGCATTAAGTCGATTTAGTGGAAAATGTGCAATTACTCATATGAGTACGACCCGACGAACGGTAGTGTCAATTGTCACCCAATACGATACAGATAAAAAAGATTATGCAGGGAGTGGATTCTTATCCAAACTCATTTATAACGTTTGATATATATCCTAAAATTTGTGTTATATATTTAGCATTCGATTACTCTAATTAGTTATAAAATTGGTTTTAAAAGGTTGCCGTGTGTAGGATGTGTGAGTAGCCTGTTGCCATGTACTAAATAATTGCATATTTTCCATCATTATATTTATTTCAATGGTTTGCATTTAATTGTAATTTTGTAAAATAATAAATAATAATAATAATGTTCATTAAATTGTTAGTGAAATAAGTTAATTTATTACAAAGGAAAAGTTGCACCGAAAAAAAATATATAATATAGAGAAGCAATATTAAATTGAATAACCTCGGTTAAATAATCTTGCTACTGAATTCAGCGTACTCGAATCGATTTTACCTGATAGATGCCCCGGCTGTATAATTTTACAACTAGAACAGTTTTATTAAGGCTGATGTTTAACGGGCATACTCCATGTTTGAAAATATTCCAAGTCATACTTTTTAATTTTCAAATTAATTTAAAAAAAGTGTATTTAATATTGTTTATGTATTTTTCGCCATTTTTTGTTGTAATAAAATCTCAGCCTTTGTATTATTTATTAGGTTTATTAGTATACATATTAATATGAAAGACTAAATTGAAAAAAATCGTCTTTTCATTATTACGAAAGATTTTCAACCAAGCTTCGTAGTAAGCAGATAAGATCAACGCTACGTATAAATTTAGACGCATGAAATGAGTGCACAATATAAGAGAACCCCACCATCGTATCATGTATCGCCCTGTCCACTCGAGTGAACTCCTTACATTTACCTTCATGTTTGCTAATTTCTTCTAGAAAATACTACTCCTTACTTTAGTGGAGTCCAGCAAAGTGCTTTCCTGAGAGAGAATAGCGTTATTCACTGAAAAAAGAAAAGTTCAGTCACTTCTCACCTTCTCTCACCCAGCGCAAAATCATACTCTTTACTACGACTTTGAGTCGACCCCAACTGGCTTGGGACAGACATTGCACGGCAATGGTTCACTTCAAGCCACCCCAAATGAACCTAGCTATAAGGGTAAGGGTCCCACTATAAGCAAATATTCCTATTTCCATTGTGATTCCACTAAGAAGGCCAACTATCGAAAGCCCAACCTGATTCTCCTAAATAGCCTACCGTTATATATCGTACCCTTCCCGGCAATATCCTCAAGTATCTCGTCGGCGGTTTAAATTGGTCAGACTCTGACTGGGTTGGGTTTTGGGGGTTACAAGATCGATTTGATGAAAACTAATGTGTTGAATTATTCAAATCATACTCTGCGATTCTACACGACAATTCCAGTGAAATATGGATTGCTGAAGTTCAACTTTGCCGACGACGCATTGCTAGGGAGGAAATCAGCCATTTCCTTGAAGCACTTGACATTTACAACGCAGAGGCTTTTCCAAATGTTCATCAAATTCTTCGAATAATGGCAGTTTTGCCCGTAACTACGCCGTAACTACGGCGACGAATGAACGCTCCTTTTCAACGTTACGTCGTCTGAAGACCAAATATGACTGAAGATCGACTAAACGGTTTACTCGTAGCTTCCCTGAATATACATCGGGATGTCAAGATTGATGTTCAAAGGGTTTTGGATGAATTTTTTTCGGTACCTCGAAGAGTCTTTTTGTTGACTGAAAGCCAATAACTATGGTATTATTCGCTATTTTTCTTTTGACTCAACGGTTAATAAATATGCAGTTTTTCACTATTGAAGGTCGTTCATTATTTGTTTTCCGTTACTATTATAATTTTTATTGGCAAATATCATAAATTGTATTCACAAAGCAAGACTTTTCGATAACGAATGCTTTATACAATCAATGTTCATCTTCAGTTTCAATTTTGCATACACCATGTCAAAAGAATTCGTTATCAAAAATCATAATATTCTCTGAGCATCCGGTCAGGCCTTCCTTTTGAGGAACTAATCCAACGCTCCAGCCGCGTCTGCACAGATATGGAATTTTCGTGCTCGACAATTATCAATACCGTGGAATTGGGGTTGTGTTGATGGCTGACGTAGTTTTATAAGTGAAAATCTCTCTCAAATCACAGATATATTGCAACACGTAGTAGGCTTTAACGCTTGACGGCTTCCTGGACAGGCGGCACGTAGGGCGGAGCCGGAGTGACTATATACTGTTGCTAGCAGAACGAGTGGTACTGGGTCCACAAAAATTCGGAAGCATTCTTGGAAGCATTCTACATTATAATTAAAATTTTACACATAAATAGCTTATAACCTGGACTAATATATAGACTATTTTTAAAAGAAAGTTGACTGCGGTTTTTATCTTTACTAACAACTTGACTATATAAAGTATAAACAGCAGCAGATTAATGAATAAAAATTAATTTCGAATACTTGTTTGTTCAGGTTTGTTACCTGTTTATTATGTATATTGGGGCCAAACCATAGAGACCTTATAAAACTTAATTTTGAAAGCATTTGTGAAGTGTGTTGACATCAGTTTAAAACGTTATAAGAAAACTTTATTTTAAAAATATTTTTGGACATATTTTTGGTTGAGGTGGCAGCTGGCAGTGAACCAGCACATAAAGGCACGTAATTAGGTCCGTTGTAGTACCATTTGCATGCAAATTTTACCCCAAGTCTCGTTCAACCAGGTAGTCGAATCGACGACCGTTTTAGCCGTTTTTACTTTTACAACCGCATCTAGGTTATTTAAAAATCCCGCACATAGTAATTTCTGTCGGTTCCACCAAAGTGCGGGGCAATCACAAATTAGATGTCCTTGTAGTTTTTGGCTTTTCCTCATCATAGCAGCTTCTACCAAAATCGTTGTGAGGGACTCCTATTCGTCCGGCGTGTGTCCCTATAGGAAAATGCCCAGTAAGTACTCCCACAGCTAGAGATAATTCTCCTCTACTTAGCGAAAGAAGTTCTTGAAAGTTTTTTATGTCCCATTTAAGCCACATAAGTTTGAATGTGTTGCAAGTCCCGCTGCATTTCCACAGCATACTCGCTTCTTTCAGGAAGAAACCCGTAATCCTTAAGTGATCTGTGACAGTTCGCTACTGTCTCTGAATTTGTTGTGACCGCGTCATGGGCTTCTAGGGCAGCTTGACTGCCTGAGTGGATATAAACTTTGTTTGTGGTCTCACAGCAGTTTCTACAATGTGTACTGCCTCTTGTATTGCCACTAAATCGGCTTGGAAGAGACTACGGTGGTCCGGAAAACAGAATAATATCTGCGTCCCCATTTATTCAAAAGAGACGCCCCCGCCAACTCTGTTATCCAGCTTGGATGCATCAGTATAGAATCGCAAAGAGCCGTTAGATGCTGGAACTCTATCTGTTCATGACTTCCTGCTTGGTATTGATACGTGATATTCTTTTGTGAAAGAAATATAAATTAATTTAAAAAAATAAATTAATTGTAAAAATGTCTTTGTGAAAAGAAAGAACAAATTTAATTTATTTTTGAAGAGAGTTACAGGCTGGTTGTTGGTGGTTTAATTATAAAAGAAAATATATTCATCACTACCGCCGCGCGTTTGATGTTCTTAACAAAACTATGGCTTATATGTAAACGGTTTTCTGAACTTCAAACACTATTCGCTTCTATCAAACGGTAATCGATCGTTACAAAATTTTTGCCGTAGGTCTCTCATATGAAAAGGCAAAAATTAAAAGTTTCCGATCGACGCTCAACAAATAATGCATTTATTATTTTATCTATATTAGTAAGGACACCCTTAATGTTCACATATACATACATACCTAAGTAAATTTATTATTATAAGATCGCATTCATTTAGTCGTAAGTAAGATTTAGTCTCAATGTCAATCATTTGTATATCCTTTTCTGCTCTCTATGTACATTTGTATATTTTCCGTCTATGTAAGTCGATCGGTTACTCTTGTATGAAAGTATTTTGTTACAAAAAATTTAACTAATCTATTTTTACTATTTCCATATGTACTCTCTATGTATGTATGTATTTACTGATTTTTTCGTTTATTTCTAAATTTATTTATTTATTTTTTTAACTTTCATAAATATTATTTTGTTTGTTATTGTGTAGCGTCATTTGAACACCATTTAATTAGTGTTGCATATGTCTGTCGTATTTTACAGATAACCGAATTCGAAGCATGTCCCCGTAAACCCTGCAACAATGGTTATTATCCCATACACGAAGCGGCTAAAAATGCCAGCTCCAAAACGATGGAGGTCTTCTTGCAGGCAAGTAAACGCATCGATGCAAAAGTAATTGTATTCATACGTACACACACATCTGCACATGCCCAGCCATATTGCCCAACCATAAAGAGCCCATCAAAGTTTGTAACTAGTAGTGAAATATGAATGTACATTTGTTCATATGTGTGTACCAATGTCCATTTTGCTATACATGGTGTGTTTATAATACTCTTCTTTTTTTTTGGTTTTGCATATATTTGTGTATTTTTTATTCATGTAAATAATTGTAGCCGAAATGTAGGTATTCTCAATGTATTAGGCCGTGGTTATACTACCAATTTTGATTGGCAATCACCGTGCAATTGTTGTTGTGAACAGGATGAAGTGGGATTACACTGCGTAACAAAAATTAAAAAAAAAACCTGCGGTCATGATTTTGTTAATAGTTTTTATTAACATTAGTAGCAGGCTTACGAACTGTGTGTTTACTTTTTTTGGATTGGCTCTAGTTCTTGAGCAATTAACGAAAGAAATTATATGACCCAGTTCCAGTTGAATTAATTTAATTATTCCTCAATAAGTTTTGTTATATAAATTATTAAAACAAGTAGTTCGTTGGTTTAAATATTTTATTTCCCTTGCAAGAGAGCAAGGGCAGCCGGTTAAGTCGGGTGAGTTAATACAACTAAACATTAATTCGACGACTTCGCCTAAATACCTGAAAACTCTAACAGTCCCTGCCAGCCGCTGCACGTTATCGACCGTGTGACTTGTAAATGCAACTTGTAAATGGGCCAACAATGTGGGCATACTAAATACCCCTGTTTTATATGTTTATGGGACAGTCGTGCAAGAAATGAACATTGGATTAGAAAGGACTGGCCGGTGAGAGAAAATATGGAGGTAGGAACAGCAAATGTGGTTCATGACCAACTGATAAGCCGATAAAAAATCATTCTTCCACCACTTCACATCAAGCTTGGGCTAATGAAACAGTTCATCAAAGCCCTTGATAAGACAGGTGACTGTTTCGAATATGTGTGCAAAAAATTTCCAGTCCTTAGTATGGAAAAATTAAAAGCAGGAGTCTTCGATGATCCTCAAATTCGTATCCTTCTAAAAGACACTGAATTCTTAAACCAATCGGTTCACAGGAGGTTCTACAGAAAAAGTTTTTTGTAATTTTTTTAAATTAATTAATGAAAAGAATATATTTTTTTTATTTTTGTATTATTTTTATACAGGCGCGCAATAAAAATATAATTTAAATCCATATTTGTATTTTTAATTAGGTTTTTTTGTGAAATATTTAAAAGTCTTTATCTGAAAAACTATAGCCAATTCGACAAAACTGATATTATTTTCGTAATCAGCGCCCTCAAATTACCCTAAACCGACTTAAAAATCTCCGACCGAAAAATTTTGTTCCGCAGTGATATTTTCGAACCCAAATCTTTTAGGGTTGCAATAAGCTATTTTGCGAAAAAGTTCGCCAATCAACAAACACAGCGTAACCACTCCTTATCAATCAACGAAATTGTTCTGTTTTGATTGCCATTCAAAATTGTTAGCATAACCACGGCCTTAGACGATTTTAGTACTTGAAATGCGATCGCTACTCTACAAGCTTATTGACTTATGTACATCGATGCATGCATATTGGCTTTCATATATTTACACATACACTCATACAGAAATTTTTTATTCACTATATCATTTTGTTTTTGCTGCTTATTTGCATATTCCATTCCGAGTATGTTGCAGATATTTAAAAATGCTATCGTCATCAGGATGATAGCCTCTTGACTTAACTTCAACTACAGGGTAAATTTCAGTGTATTCAATGTCAAGCACATTTTGATTTAAAATATGTGGACTACATACAAGCCACTTTATTTCAGGATGCACTTCACGCACGTAGAATGCACAAGCGGCTATTGACATACAGCACTCGTGCATGAACTTCAGAATAAGTAGTGAAAATTGCAGAGATATAAATATGATTCCGCATTCTTGAAAGGAAAGGAGACTATGATATGATTTACTTCTTGGTATAGCGAGTATAAAGCTACGTATACAGGAAATCACAGTATCGCAACATAGCCGGAAACAGGACAGCCGATCAGCTAGCCAAAGAGGGTTGAATGACAACCGCGAATAAGGTGCCGATTCCACGTCCAATAGGATTAATATCCCGAATCCAATCCAAAGAAGGGATCCATTCTTTTGGCAAAGGACATAAATTGCAAGACTCACTGAACACTGGCCTATCAAAACCCATGACAGAAAACTTGTGATGAGTTTGAACACCCTCTGTGCAGATGTTCGATTCTAATGTGGAAACGCAGAGCAACTCTGGGGTATATGAATATTCTCCGAAAGAATTTTGGATCTTTGCGTCTTCGGGACGGCGAATACCGCAAACGGTGGAACGATGAGCTGTATGAGCTTTACCGCGACATAGACTTAGTTCAGCGAATTATGATTCAGCGGCGACATGTCGTACTTATAGAAGAAAATGCTCCAGCCATATGGAAAAGAACCCCAGTATTGAGCATAACAGGAGCTTTGCGGACAACACCACCACTTTTCACCATTTTGTGTATGCCAACCGTAAACCAAGTGGAAGCTGCGGTTTACTGCTCAGATCCAGAGGTCAATAGGTCTTATACACTGCCGGATTACGGCAGTAATTCTTAAGCAGAAATCCTGGCCGTGACGAAAGCGCTCAGCCGCTATCAGATATCCAACCACCAAGGGCAGGGGTAAACATCTACATCGACAGTTCGGACAGCCATCAAGGCTCTGCCTTGCATAGCATTTACTCATAGACCTTAACAGAATATAGGAAAGCCTGGAGTCAACAACATATCTCCTAGGAACATCAACCTTTTTAACTCAGGCCGAACCCTCACATAAGATATAAGACGGCATCTCTTTTTTCTTCAGACATAGCCGGATTTTTCTATGTGTACTTATTTGTTGCATATCTGTTCCCAATTAATATAAACGATGAGGCACCTCAAAAAAATTCCTGCTCAATTGGTTCACATCGCCTCTTTGAAGTGTTTTCCTAACCTGATGCCGTTCATCGCCCCAGTATATATATATATATATTGGTCTGAGTATATCCAGTCGTTCATTAGTCTTGAGTCGAAAATTCTAAATCATTCCGATTCGAGAATTCTATGCAGAATAATAACCTCTTACTATGTTCCGTCAGATGTTCGCAGTTGCAGGCTACTGATTTATGAAGTAGTGTTAATTCTAAGACCCAGTCCATTACTACATTTAGAAAAGTTATCATAGAGTCTTCCGCGCGATTGAAGGTACTTTTGTTGCAACACCGTCAAGTGCTCGTTACCTGCATTCCTTAGCATCATCGAAAAAATTATGGATGCTATAAAAGTATCGAAGAGTTCTAAAGTAAAAAATTATTAATAACATAAGTTAAATCAAAATATCTCGCGTATATTTATTTTAACTGAAAAGTTTCTTGAAAGAAGTTCATAAAATGGATGCCGCTTTCCTAAAATTAAATTGTTTTGGAAAGCAAGTTTAATATATGTATGCATTTATCAAGACCTCTACCGAACGCCGATGTTTAGGTCCAATCAATAAATTTTTGAAAAATCCTAGATTTGTATTATTGTTGTACAAAAATAACGTACATTAGTTTAAATAACATCAATTGCAGTTCATCACATTAGCATACAAACATATTTTTGTAAAAATAATAATAAAAAACTTATATTTTTAATGCTTGAAATTTAATACTTTTATATAGTAATGTGAAAATAATTTCCTTATGCCATTTCCGCCTTGCAACTGATTCTGTATATCAGTGAGAAGCTAAACTGAGACACCCTCGACGAAAGTATTCAAAAATATCAAAATTTTTTTGGGAGGAGATATTCTTTAAGAAAAGTATCGTTATGAAATATTATTACTTTTTCCCAAAGAGAGACATATTAAAACTTAAATTTTATACAAATTTTATATTAATATACATTTTTAAATGGCGGGCCAAAGTTCGGGTTTTTTGTCCGAAGCCGAACCGAAACCGAATCGAACATTATTGGCCAAATATGGCTGAAAGCAAAGCCGAAGTTCGAGCAAGAAGAGCGAGTTCTTTTTCATTCTGGTGCATACATTTTGAATATCCTGGAATATACTTTTTGAGGCTGTTTTAACACTGAACAACTGGCTTAATTTAAATAGCCACCTGTATAAACGCATTGGAATAATCAGTAAATACCTACAGCCTTCTTTGTATATGGTTGATGTTTAGCTTTTCAACACTAGAAGGTGATAACGAAACTTCTAAATGGCACTAACACTAAATATTAGTATAAGTATTACTAAACTTATCGAGAAGAGACATGGCACACATTTTTTGTAGCAGAAGTCGCATTTCAACATTACAGCGCACAAACTTTTCTGAAGAAGACACGTAATTAAATCAAACCATGACATATTCTTTACCTCCGTAGTAGTAGCAAAAATTTACATATGTATTATACACACGAGCATTATCGCACATACTCACATGTGTATGTATTAATTTCTCTTTTTTAAACTTTTTCGATTCTACGTACAATATTTTGTTACTTTACGTATTTCTTTTTAGTTTTTTTTTATAGGCGCTGTATTCACCTGCGTTATTGTGAATGGGTTGTATAAAGAGCGAGGATAACTTATTCTTATGGAATCTCTCTTTGATGCAGTTCTCAAAGGTTTTGGTCTCCATAGTCACTTTTTGAATACTTTAAGGCTCGAATGGTTCTATTAATATAGTCCCAGTTTGCTTCCTGTGTGATTTTTGAAGTCACGGGTGGCTTATTTGAATAAACTTATCGCAAAAAACTATGGCAAATGTCACTAAACGGACTGAAATGGTGTATAAATAAATTCAATTTTCTCAATTTAATGGAAAAAAATAAGTCCTCAAATGAACACAATACAAAGGCAGAACATAAATGTTTCATTCTTAAATCAAATAACAGCTACAAACATCGGCTGATTAAATTTTTGAGTCACCTTATAAAAATAACTCTCTTATGAAGCAGTAAAAACAACTTAGACCGTGGCGTGAAAATTTTAGTGACCATAAAAAAACTTCTACCCATCTACTTCATCCATGGTGGTTTTTATTGCTGGATTTGTATATTTTCAAAAAATAGTAACAAAGTTGGTTTGAGTTGCCAAAAAACTGTGGCACAATGAAATCGTAATTTTTAAGGGTTCAAATATTTTTAGCATACTTATTTCAAATTATAGCGCTTAAACATTTACTTTTTGAATAGAATAAGAAAAAATTTCAAATTATCAATCAAATGTGATCAAAAAATATATCCAAAAATTGCAAACATACATACCTAGTGAGGTCCAATAGTTTCTGGCACGAACTATAAAATGAAGGGTAAATTCCAAACCACTACTACTATTTTCCCATATTATCTACCTTTATTTCAATACACTAACATTTCTATACCCTCTAAAGTCTGAATTTTTCACTTCACAATGCCCCAAAACAACTTACTTCGCTTCATAAAACAAACAAACTTTTGCAATGTACATTTGATGAAAAATCACCTCTTATTTGGATTTTGGCCCGCTGAGTCCAAAAATGGTAGCCAAATTGTTCCATCACTGCTGGATTTTAAGATACAGGGTGATGAAAGTTGTTCCCGATTTTTGCGATGTTTCTCTTTTATAGGATCTCGCCATTGCTGTAGCAGAGAATAGTTCTGTTTTCGTATTCCCTATGCAGTGAAAACCAACATGAACCAGTAATATTTTTACTGGATTTTTACTGGACAGCGTTTTCGTATGCCAAAACTAGCAAGAAACTAGCAAAGTAGGGGAATTTGAGAGAGCGAAAATGACAGCTGAACTTGCAAGTTTTACTGGAGTTTTACTCTATAAATTTCTACTAGCAAGAATTTACCTGTTAAATAAACAGCTGATTAAAGGTATTCAGTTTATCACAAGTAGAAAGCAATCATTAAAAATGTTTATAATTTCCATCAAAAAGGGCGAAAATTGGAAATAGTGATTCAATATTTAAATATACAACAAAAAAAGAAAAAACTAGCTACTTCTTACTGGGTTTGCGTTTTCTTACTCTCTTGCAAATTTCTTTCATTGAGAGCAAATTTTGCTTACGCTCTGAAATTTAATTACTGGATAGTTTTTTACTAGAGAATACGAAAACATAACTAATGTTAGTAATCGCACGTTATTATGGCGAATTTTTTCATAGCATGAAAATGTCCTGGTAGATTTTCAATTACCTTCCAATAGGCGACTGCTATTAAAATACACGTTCCTATAATTCGACGTTTCATATACCAGACAGCGAAACAAATACAAATTTTCTCCTCTTCTTACCTATTAGACAACAAAACTTTTGCAATTTTATTTGTTTGCTTTCTGTGTTTTCTCGCCTCCACATCAATACTTCTCTCCTGTAGCGTACTGCCTATTTACCAAACGGCTGTTGAAAATTGCTTACTTTCGTTAACATTTCCCTTTTTGTGATTGTCTTAAATGTAAATGCAATTTTCCATAATCAAACTTTGAGATGTTTAAATGTTGACAAGCAACTTCAACATTACTTTTGTACGTTATTTTGTTTTGCACAAAAGTTTTGCTAACGTTAAGGGGTTGAAAAATTTTGCAAACAAATTAAATGGAATCAAAGGATGCACAAACAACTTTATTTTTTTTTTAAATAGAATTTCAATCACAGTTTGTGTACGATTTCATTTACAATGAGATTGTCATCGCTGTTAAGAATAATATCAACCGTAAAACTCTTTTACATTTATAAAAGTAATCACTAAGGTACAAATATACAGTTTGTGTCAAGACGGATTCAAATAAGGATATGTTAAATAAGTAGCTGATTTTATTCGCATGTTATATTGATTGTCAAAATTATGTGGTTATTGTAGTCCCTATTATCTTTGTGGATATTTGTAATTTTTTAATATATGTTTTTGTTTTTGTTCCCTGAACTTCACCTAATATGAGTTCGAATTGGTTTGTACCAAAGAACGTACAGAGTTCATTCACCACACATATAAACCAATTGGATCTAGTCATATTTTAATATCAATCAGCAAAAATCAAATTAGTTCTGTATTTAGATTAAATTAGGAGTGTTTTTGCGCTGGGTGGGGGCGCCCATGGTTCATAGTGATGTAACTAAAAATTGTAAACAGTAAATCGTCATTGTCGGCCAATAGTTCGGTTATCGATAAATATGAACACGATCGTACTTTTTCTTTTTTGTGTTCAACAAGTTTAGATGGAAATCTTAATATATAAAATTTAATAAAAATTAAACTGAGCATCATGCACAGTGTAAAAAAAACTAAAATATTTAAGTAGGTAAACGTATGGACTAAAAGAAGCAAACAAGTCTTAATAAACATAAAGGATCCGCAAAATACTTATTATGTACAAACAAACCGAGCAAAAACAAAAAATAACGCTACATAAGATTTTCTAAGTGCCTACCCACTATTTCCAAGCCATCAAGACCTCTTTGTCTGAAGGCTATTCGAACTCTTTCAAAATTCTTTCAGTGCCTTGGGGTTGTTGGCACAGCTCCACGTCTTCCTACTTATCTAAGTGGAAAAGCTTAGGGTAAATGCTCTCTAATCGGCACTTCGGTGATAATCCCATTTGCTCGACTATAAGTATGTATGTATGTACTAATGTATATGAAATGAATGTCGGTCAATTCTACGTAAGAATAAAAAGGCATAGAGACCGGAAATTTGTCAAGTTTTTGAATTTGTAAATATATATGTATGTATGTCTCAGATGGTGAATAAAAGGCTTGGCACATTTATAACTCTCAATGGTTCATGAGAATCTCTCTTTGCAAAGCTTACAAGGAATAATTTTTTCGAATGATAATTTCACTTAAGAAATCCACAAATAGTCAAAAGAAGCCTCATCTTCTTCTAAGCTCGAAACACTTCGATGATACTCAATCTGGCCTGCCGATTAGCCTGGCCAGGAATTATTGAGAATCTGCCGAAAGAGAAGTTCTGAGACCTTTATTGCTACATAGCTATCGAAATATATACTGAATATAGTATTACACTAGTCAACTAACTCTTTGACAGCGGCTATGCTCTCGAAAATTTTAGTTCCAGAGGTTGGAACTATACAAAGGAATGTGCCTACATTGAGAGGAAATATGTATAAAAATTTCAGAACATTAAAATTAAAAAAATTGCGAAAGTTTAATTCAATCTTACCCTAAATTTATAACAACATTTTTTATAAAAATTCCAATGAGACATTGCTCCCCACACCTTTTGATAAAACTGTCGGGCGCTTTACCTGTCGGCTATCATCTCAAGATCTTCGCACTGACGTATTTTGGATTCTCTCTTCTTTCAAGCTTGCATCACATTGCGCCAGATTGTAGTATGGCTCTATAGGTAACATCTTTACTTTCCGTAGCGACGCCGCATTCCTCATCATACCAGTCGTTTTTTTTTGGTCGCGTTTTTCGATGTGGAGATAGCCATGTAGCTTGTTTCGGGTTCCGATAAAGTCGATCACTCTCAGTTCGTCGGCGAAGATTTCGTCTTGGAGGCTGAATTTTCTGACAGTTCCACGAAAGATCTCTTCCTTACCCAGCTTGTCATTGAAGTCGCCAAGCACGATTTTGATCTTGGATTTCATCCTCCTTCACCTCTGTCGACGCGTGGCGAGATATTGAAGAATGTCGCTTTGTTGCGAATCGTGCTGAAAACTTGACGACAGTACTTGGCGACGAAGTCTCTCTCTCTCCTACCACAAATCCAACACCGAACTTGTGCTCCTTCACATGGCAGTTGTAATAGACGTCGCATGATGCATTGATTTTCTTACCTTGCCCCGTCCATTTCATTTCCTAGATGGCGCTGATGTCAGACTTTACATTCGCGAGAACATCAACCAACCGGACAGCGGCACCTTCCCCATTAAGGTTCGAAAACCTTGGAATGTCATGATTTGCGATCATAGTCATTAAAACGTTGCAAAGGGTCGTAATCAAAATGAAATAGTTATTTTATAGAAAACTAGCTATTTTTCGAACATTTTCAATGTATATTTCTTTAAAGAGCTCCAATTTTTATAAACATATGCCATTTCTAGGCACATATTCAAAAACTTAACTGTATAATCCGGGAATAGTGAAATTTAAATTTTGTATAGCTTTCACAAAAAGAGTTGATTCATTTCGTACAACTTTGTTATGAGATAAAAAAAATTTCTGAAAAAAAATAATAGTTTACACCCATTAGTCGATTTGACGAAAATGAACCATTTTATTTATTTTTATTTATATTTTACCACACCTTTATCACATTAACCATTATATTACAAATTTTTGAAAGGAGTCCAAACAAATTTAAATACAAGCCGAAAACCGAAATTTACTAATTATTCAGCATCTTTTTATTCCAAATAAACAGTACTGGTTGTATACAATAAAATTAGTTAATATATGTAATTTCGAAAACTTAACGGACCTTTACTTATTTAAATAAATTATAATATTCTGGAAAATGGGGTATAATAATATCTATGAATTAAAAATATATGTAATTTTTAAATACATATTCCATTTTTAACTTAACCTAACAAAACTAATGACCAGGTAAAATAATCTTAGATGACAAAAATATTAAAATCAGTGCAACGCAAGACATCGTGGGTAGTTGACATTGGCGTGGATGATATTTACTTCAGTGACCTGTAAAATCTAAAAAAACATTTAATTATTTATGTCTTAAAATACCGTATAATTATTTAAAGCGACAGTTAAGGAAGGTAGCATAGCTCTTACTTCTTTATTTACTAATTTTATTCGTTTACTTTGAATGTCCTTTGTGTACGTATTCCAGAGCACACCATTCATTTTTCACACAGCTTTAACAAGCAAATATTTTTTACTCGAGGAACCTACTCGAGTGTCCACAATTTTTACTATTTTATATTTATAATATTTTATAAAATCAACAACATCAAAAACCGCTTAACGCACGCCTTATCGCAGCAACAACACGCGCACTAAATATCTATTTATATAATACATACATACCTACATCCATACTGGTACTAGAGCACATCAACTTAAATTTATTATTATTTTCTCTTTCCACAGTGGGGCGAACAACGCGGCTGCCCTCGAGAAGAAATGATATCCTTTTACGATTCTGAGGGCAATGTACCCCTACACTCGGCCGTGCATGGTGGCGATATCAAAGCAGTGGAGTTGTGTCTAAAGTCGGGCGCGAAAATCTCTACACAGCAACATGACCTCTCGACGCCAGTCCATTTGGCGTGTGCGCAGGTATGTAGGTTGATGAAGGGGAAGTAAGTGGCGGCAATGAATGTGTTGTACCTTTTTCAACTATGTCATTGCGATAGAATTTCTCAATTAATTAACGTTCTGAGACATATTTTGAAGTGAAACTTATTATTTACGCGGCGAATAGCAAATGATGTGTAAAATTTTAAAAACTGATTTAGTTACATGGTTGAAACGAAAGATACAACGAGGAAAAAGAAAGAATGAGAAAGAAAGCGAAGCATTGGAAGATTGATTTTTTAAATTTCAACATTGAGCAAAACATTCCAGTGCATCAGCGGGAATATTGCCATCACCGAATGAGCAACTGTCATTTTTATTCGCTTTCGTCTCTGTTGTAGTTATTTCCCAATTTGCAAAGACTTCGTTCAGACAGGGAAAGATTAATTGATTTATTTCATCGATATCCTTTTTGTGTTGCCCGTTCTGTCCAGACACAACTGTATGCAATTGTTTTTGTAGGTTGTAAGCCAAGAGTACTATGGCATTAAAAAGAAAAACAACACAAAGTGTGTTACTCGAGTACGAGCAATGTTTGAACGCAGCTAAGCTAGAAAACTAAAACTCCACACCAATCGCGTATGCCTCAAAAGTTAATCAAAATAACCTCCATAACCAAAGCCGTCAGCGCCTAAATGTAGTCAATTTTTTAACTTTTGGTATGCATTCCAAACTCTAGTGACAAACAGCTGTTTCGAACTTATTCCTTAGTCCGCGGGAATACGGCAACGAGGAAATCGTTTTATGTAAGATTTGAATACAATTTACCGCCCTATGCTGATGACCGGACAAAACTTATCAACCGGACAGTTGTCAGGTTTACTGCGCCTAAAACTATGTCGCAGAATACAACGTCGTTGTCACGCACTCAGTAGGGCATAACAACTACAACGACTGTTGAAATCGGATTAAACCTCACAACTGTCAGGTTGTTGAGTTTTGTCAGGTCATCAGCATTAGGGGCTGTATTGAAACCGTACACAACAAATGTATTAAATTTTGGTGTGTTCGTAAGAGGGACTACGAACGTCCTCAAAGCCAAATTCACAGTCTAACTAAAAAGTTGTTAAATAATTCCATGGTTTGAGATTTAGGGGAAAATGAATACACTCCTCTCTCTCACCCGTTAGATGTCGTCTAAAAGGCATAAAAAATGAGGCGAAAAATTACAAGGTAGATGATGCAAATTAAAGTTATGAAAATAAAATGGTGGTTCGCCTTTTTTGTAGCCTACTCGTACAAAGCGAACTTATGTTAGTCGCTCAAACGGAGTACAACCTTACCATAATTTTCTTTACATATGTATATTATCCTCCCTTTGGGGTTGATAAAAAAATATACAAAAATTTTGCTTGTTTGACGTAAAACTACATAGTATCAAGGATGTCACTAAAATATGTATGTATGTACAATACATATGTACACACATTCCTCAAATATTCGCAAGCATTTTTTCTACACTAATATCTAATATCTGAAAAACAGACTGTAAAAGAACCAAAATAAAACAAACAAAAATTAGTCCTCCTCCATAACAATCCCAAGGCCCCACGGGCAATAATCCTCAGTGCTCATTTCGCGACATATTTATCATTTCCTTTTTTTTTGGCAAATTCTTTACGATGCTACCCTTCTCACCCAGTTGACAAGTAAACAAAATGGCTTGAATTTCTATATAAATACTTAGTGACAATGACCGTAGTAAAGCATATTTGTAGCATTTTGAAACAACGAAACTGATTACATGAATGTATAAAAAACAAAAAACTAAGTCAATTGGAATGCCATTTGAAATGCCTTGGTAACTATCGTATATGGCTATTAGCCACAATTGCCAAAGTTCATTCAGTTGTACCAAACCTGGTGTATTATTTTCCACTGGGTAAATTGGTGCAATATATTTATCTTAGCTTGCTACCTTTTCCCTTGATTTTATAATTAGGTACAATCTTGCAATGTCGGTCGTGCCGACTTTCGTTTCGAATTCATGACTATGGATTGTTTATCCGAGTTCTGGAAAAAACCCAGCGCTACATCTTGCAGAATGTTGACTGAAGAATAAATTTAATTTGAGGCTTTCGAGTCAAATTCGTGTAATTAACTAAAACTTTGACATACTATTATTTATTTTACATATAGTTTTTATGCACGCATAAATGGGTTTAATCTTTTCTTCTCTTCGAAATACTGGTAGATCTATTCTTCGCCAGTGTTGTCAACAACCATTTTAGTACCACAGCAATTTTATAAAAATAGCATATTTCTCTTATTACTTTTTTACGTGGCAATGCGGAAAACTTTTGCTCCAACAGCAGAGCTATGTGAAGTGAAATGAAATCAAACACAAAATACGCCACAAACAAATTATTTTCAAGTCTATCTTTGTTAGCTTATCTCCTTCCAACTTAAAAAGAAACTATAATACTTGAAGCTTTTATGAAGAAGAATTTTTCATGGAAGACTCAACAAAAAAGTAAGAACTCAAGTTTTTTGCCTATCAAAATCTCACGAAAATCAAAACAAACCAACCAACCTACCAAAGCCTCAATTTAAAAAACGACTTTACCAATTTTGTTTTGGAGCGAACTGTCACACCTATTGCTTGTAAAAAAATGCTATGGTTATAAACCACAGGGCGGAAGGTGCCAAAAAGCTACGTAATGTAAGGATGTATTACTTCGTCTTTTTCCGGCAACTTGACAGTTGTTCGGCGTAGCAAAACGATCATTAAATACATATGTACTCGTATATGGGATATTTCATACAAACTTTGCCAGAATAATTTTATTTCGAGTTGAATATATTTTTCTTGTTATACAGGCGAAAATATTCGATACATATTTTTTACTCAATCCCAATTTACCAATTGAAATTTTCGATTTTTCAAAGTGTGATTCTAAGAGTCACATTTTGCAAAATGATAGGAGAAATTAAAGGAGTTTGAAAAGGCTTTAATAACAATGAGCAATATTTTAAAACTGGGTTGCCACCTTGCTGTAAAAATGAAAATAACTTAAAAATGCATTATATAAGTTTATTAAAGTATTATTACAAATATGTATAGTAATCGAACTAGAGTCGTTTAAAAACCGCATCCAGTAATGTTTTGAGCTCAGTTTAATACATCTCTAAATATTTTTTTCCTCGGTTTACAGGCAAAAATATTCGATACGGTCGAAATTATTCGGTACGTGTTTTTGTTTATGTCAATATGTTACGTTAAGTTTTCGAGATACATTTGTTCCACAGTACAAGCACTGTAGTATCTAATGGAGATATTAAAATTTTCACGGCAGATAAAATGTGTGAATTTTTCTCAACTTTCAAGTGAAGTATACTAAAATTAATTTAAATTAAGTTTTATTAGTTATTTAACAATAAATATCGAAAATAATAAACAAATAAACTTTTTTTTTACGTTTGAATTAGTTTTCTTCTTTCATTTTATTGGTACAAAATGTTTTTCTAAACACTGATAAAATTTGATAATTGGAAACCGAATACTTACAAAGCAACGAATATTCGAACCGCGGTTTGTGCCCAATGCTAACGGAGCGCGACTATTTAATTTTACAGCGTTTAAAGCAACATTTCTTTCTTATTTTTTAATAAAATAAAAGAGAATTTTTATATCTGCAGTACATGCAATTGAAAAATTGTACTTGTTTGAGAACGTGAAATTTGAACAAATTTTTTCTCGAAATAATATATCAAATATTTTCACCTGTATAACCAGAAAAAAAATATTCAAGCAAAAAGAAATCTTGGTGGAAAATGTTGTATGGAATAGCCCATTTCTGCGAACAAAAATTTATTTTCATTCGAATAAGTGTTTTTTTTTGTCTGACATAAAACTCCCAGCCACGAGTTCTATTAAATCTTAATATTATTTTTGAGTTATATTCAAGCATTCATTCAAGGCAGTAAAAAACTGGCTCTTAACAGAAGTCAACTAGTTTTTTGATATGGCTCCCCTATCGCTCACTCGGTCACCATTCGGCCCATATGGCTGGCGGGAAGTATTGCATCGGTCAGCGGGCATCAAAACTCAATAAACCTATTTTCAATATTTTTTCTTAATTTTTACAATCGGTTGGAACATAGTCGAGTTTTCTATAGATTAGCGTATCAAGTACAAAACTAACGTGTTTTTCCCCCAATAAAAATATTTATAAAGTCTACAAAGTTATTTTTCGGGTGTATTTTCTCTGTCACACCGTGTACCTAATTCACTGTGAAAAAAACTCCCACGAAGGGCAATGATATACCGCTTTCTCTTATTTATATTACTATTTTGATTTTCACTAAAAAAATTTCATTAATTCAAACTGCAATCAACTTGTCACCGCAGCATTTCCTTTACTATGATACTTCACTTCATTTACTATCCGTGCTATACTATTTTACATTCCAGGGCGCCATTGAAATCGTTAAGCTCATGTTTAGCTTGCAACCAACTGAGAAGATCACTTGCCTCAGCTGCACTGACGTACAAAAAATGACGCCTCTTCATTGCGCTGCCATGTTTGATCATCCAGACATTGTTGAGTATCTGGTAGCGGAAGGCGCTGACATCAATGCGCTCGACAAAGAACATCGATCACCAATTTTGTTGGCCGCTTCGCGCAGCGGCTGGAAAACTGTACATCTCCTCATACGGCTCGGTGCCAGCATAAACGTCAAGGATGCATCGTCACGCAATGTCTTGCATTTTGTAATTATGAATGGTGGACGTTTGCCGGAATTTGCCGATGAAGTGAACAAAACGCAATCGCATTCTCAATTGGTGCAGCTGCTTAACGAAAAGGATGCTTCGGGCTGTTCGCCATTGCACTATGCCAGTCGTGATGGGCATATACGATCGCTAGAAAATCTCATACGATTGGGTGCTTGCATTAACCTCAAAAATAATAACAACGAGAGCCCATTACATTTTGCCGCACGTTATGGTCGCTTTAATACCGTTAAACAGCTACTCGATTCGGAGAAAGGTTCTTTCATAATCAACGAGAGTGATGGCGAGGGTCTAACACCGCTACATATCGCCTCGCAACAGGGTCACACTCGTGTCGTTCAGTTGCTTTTGAATCGTGGTGCGCTTTTGCATAGAGATCATAACGGACGCAATCCTCTGCATTTGGCTGCGATGTCAGGCTATACACAAACCATTGAATTGCTGCATTCCGTGCACTCGCATCTATTGGATCAGGTCGATAAAGATGGCGTGAGTATAGCTCTCGTAGATTTTTCAATTCATCAATGATGGGAACTAGCTTATAAAAACTTTTAAATTATTTTAAAGCTCGAGTAATTTTTCAACACTCTTGGCTTTTGTTCTTCCACCCCTTCCTCACATATAAAAATCACATGATGTTTTATAACTAATGAAAAATTTAAAACCATTTTTTTTGCGCCGAAAAGAAACTTTTACTTATATGAAATATGTGGTGCTGTTTTAATTCATATTTTACCAATTTTGTTTGCTAAACGTTAAAAAATTTCGTCCGTACATTGTTATTTTACGTATAACAAGGAATAAATGATAACATGAATTAAATTCTTATTTAAAATTATCACAGAAATCATTTTAATAAAATAAATAAGTGAAGTAAAAGGAACATAAATTTTTTCAAATGATATAATGTGTCTAAAAAAAAAGAATCAATTTACTAAATATTAAATTTTTCTAGTGCAAAAATCTGCCATCCCCATACGGAATCATTCACTATTTTTTAATTAACTACTAATTGTTTAACTGCCGCTAATTACTAGATTTTCATTAATTTACGATCTTTCACGTGTTCATAATTTTTCAATCAAAACTCATTTTCACTCGGTGAGTATTAATTTTTCGCTCGTTATTCAGTTTTCATTACTAATTCTTCACCCCTTACCTGTTCTATGCTCATTACACATTTTTCACTTCATGCTTATTTTTCGCACCTTTCTAAATTTACCCTCATTAACTGCTAACTATTCCTCATAACACACTATCAATTTTCACTAATTTCTAGTTTTATAATATGAACTAATTTCCACTCATTTTTATTTCATTTCTATTTTTCACTTACTATCAATTTTCACTCATTCCTAGTTTTTAAATATTTACTATTTTTCACTCATTACCAACTTTTTACTCATTTTACTCATCACAAATTCATCTTTCATTGCCAAGTTTTCGCTCGTTATTATTTATTCATTTTTTAGTAATTATTCACGAAAATAAATTGACAACTCATTTTGACTAATTGCTATTTTTTATTCACAACTATTGAAAACACTCATTCATCACTAATTTTCCTCTGGTTGCCAATTTTTCACTAATTTTCAATTGATTACTATTTATATCATACTATCAATTTTAACTTGTTGTTAATTTTTTTAGTCATTTATTCATTATCTTTAATTATTATTTTTCTATCGCTGAGTTTTTTTGTCGCTCCTTTCTAAATTTTGGAGTTATTATAATTTTTTCACTAAACTGTTATTCATTACCAAGTTTTCGTTTATTACAAATCATCCTTTCTTTACTCATTTTATACTAAACAAGTTTACTAATCATTTTTAACTCATAGCGAAGTTATCACTTTTTACTAATTTTCTGAATTCACTGAGTCTATTGAAATTTTACAAATATTTCATCAGTAATGACTGATTTTCATTCCTTATTTACTTTTCCTTTGAGAACAAATTGTAACTCGATACAAATTTTTCATTTTTATAAATTTTTATTTAATACTAATTTTTTATTAACTCAATTTGTAACGCAATTTTTCACTAATTTCCGATTTCTTTATATTTGTTTACTAATATTACTTTATATTGTTTACAATTTTTCACTTATTATAGTTTTTCATTTATTACAAATATGATATAATATTATTATATTGATTCTAAGGGGCACATTTTGCGA
This sequence comes from Anomoia purmunda, assembly GCA_951828415.1. Classification (NCBI taxonomy): domain Eukaryota; kingdom Metazoa; phylum Arthropoda; class Insecta; order Diptera; family Tephritidae; genus Anomoia; species Anomoia purmunda. The sequence goes on along the minus strand of OX639996.1, from coordinate 22,372,903 downwards.
AATGGTTGGAGAAATGGAAGGAGTTTGAAAAAGCTATTATACCAACAAACAAGATTTTAAAACTGGGTTGCCACCTTTCTCTAAAAATTTAAAAAAGTTAAAAATACAACATAGTATAAGTTAATTAAAATATTACTACAAATATTGTATGTATAGTTGTCCAACTTAAGTCGTTTAAGAATCGCATACAGTATTGTTTTTAGCTCAGTTTGATGCATCTCTAAATATAGATATCCAATAACAAAAAATCGGATCTTAAATACGGATTTTCTGAAATATTCGATGGATGTATTGCATTAATTTTTCATAGAATTTTTTTCGTTGCATACTCAGTATAAATTTCTAAATACGTCAAAATCTTTAAAATTCGTCAAAATGAATAAAGATTTTCTGAATATATCGACTGATGCGCAACCTAGCGGATTCAAATACAGTACAGATTTGTGTGTCCGTTCGTTGGGTGTAAGAAATATACTGTTCAAATTTGGTAGAAATCAGTTCATTAAAATTACAATTTTTCTCTGGGAATCATACAATGCCTTTCACTTACTCACATACATATATAACTTTTATAGAATTTAATTAAACTTGACTTTTCATAAAACCTCTCTCCCAGGAGACGAACCGTTGGGTAACCATATTTTAATATTTAATGTAGCTTGTGTATAATTTAATTAAATGTGATTTTTTAACAGATGGCAACCCTGTGGCAACTATGTACATGATCAACGCCTACAGAGCTCTAACAACCCAACATTCCTTTTTAATTAATTTTAGATTATTATTATTTAAATGATATTTCCTACCGTATCTTTTTATACACTTTGATTTATAATTTTCTTATTAATCTTTTTCAGAACACTGCTCTACATCTAGCAACCATGGAAAATAAACCACATGCCATTTCAGTGCTGCTCTCAATGTCTTGCAAACTCTTCTACAACTACATGGACATGAGCGCCATCGATTATGCTATCTACTACAAATATCCTGAATCTGCTCTCGCCATGGTAACACATGAGGAACGTGCCAATGAAGTGATGGCGTTGCGTTCTGACAAATATCCTTGTGTTATACTCGCACTGATTGCGTCAATGCCAAAAGTGTTTGAGGCGGTGTTGGATAAATGCATAACGAAAGCGAATTGCAAACGTGATTCAAAGAGCTTTTACGTAAGTATTGTTGATAAGCTTTCAGTTCAACACAAATTCTACGTACATAATATTTCGATTAAAATATTAACTTAGCAAATTGTTTTTTTTTTTATTAATGCAAAAAAAAAATGTTTGTTTCTAAGCCAAAAAATAACGTTCTTATCCCTCAAATAACTATTACACTGCAGATTAAGTATTCGTTCTCCTTTCTGCAATGTCCCTTCATGTATGCGAAATTGGAGGAGAAAGCTGGTGAATCTTTAGTTCATTCGAATCCGATACCATTGCCGGCATTAAATGTAAGCAGAGCATGAGCCAGTTGTCAACTTTATTACACCTCTAACTGCCTGCCTGCCTGCCTGCCTGCCTGCCTGCTAACCTATTTTTTACTTGCCTTGCGATACATTTATTGCAACTTTTAATGCTTGGCGTATATTTTCCCCTTATGATTTATTGCCTTCAATATTTCTTCATATACTATTCCTAAGCTTTTTAAATTATTTCAATTGCATGATTCTAATTTTACAATGTTATTTAGTTTTCTTAGTTGCCTGATTAAAATTGCGTTTAGAGAATTTTTTGATTAATTATAATATGAATTATGATACTTTGAATTGTTGAATCAAATTAAGTTGAAACAGGAATGATTAATTAATAATTGTAAGGCTTTGAGTTTCAAGATTGTACGATTTAATTAACGACTTAAAGTACGACTTTTTTAATTTTTGGTAGTTTTTGCATGGCGCAATAAAGAATATTCCTAATTTCAAGCGAGCATTTTTTTTTGAAAAAAACCAAATACTGTATCAAACAATTGGTTATTATACTTCTTACCTAGCTCTATTCACTTTATTTGAATGAAATACTAGTTTTCAAAATATTTCAAAATATTTTCCCAAAAATGTTAGTTTCTTTATAGAAAAAAGGAAAAAAAAACGTATAACAATATAATATGGAAAGGTTATTTTCTATATAAAACAAGGTTAGAGGAAAACTTATTACAATAATACGGAAATTAACTTTATTTCAGTAAAATATCATTGTTTTTAGTAATTAAAAAGTTGTTTCAAAAAAGTGTATATTCTGCATCAAAAAATAGGATAAAAACCCATAACACAGACGAGAAATAACAACAAAAAAATTTAAAAAAATAAGAAATTTTGAGATTTTAAAAAAAATAACTATTAAGTTCTCCAGAGTGAAAAAACATATTTTAAGTTAAACAATTAAATAAATTAATTATAAAAGTATTTTGATAAATCTTATAGCATCTTATTTATTTTAATTTACCAATAACTATTATTTTAAGTCTAAAATTTAAAAATGTCTTTTCGTAATGATTATGAGTGTTACATTTTTTGTTATAGAACAATAGTTATTATTTTATTTATATTTGAAACTTTCAAAAGACTCTTCTTTTGAGACTTATATTATAAAAGTACGTCCGTAATAATTAGGATTGAAAAAACATTTTTTATACTAGATATATTCCGGTAATTTTGATACCATTTCAGGACTGGCTAATAAATGATCTCGAACAAATGCCAAAATGATTCCGAACATTCCCTAAATGCTTCCGAGCTATACGTAAAATAAACTGTATTTCAAGACTTAACAATTTTTCCCCCACTCATAATTATTGTGGAAAGACTTTTATAATATACATAGGTTAGATAAATGCGGTAGTCTCTACAAGAGTCTCATATAGACATGGAAAGTAGTAGTCTACTACCACTAAGCACTGCAAGCCCATAATGAACGAGCTCCTCGGGGGCGATAATGAAGTGAGCCAAAATGCTCGAATCTCGGTCTAGCCAAAGTAGGAGAATATGAAAGGATGATTCCAGTTCGTCATCCTATATAAAATTTCGACAGTGGGACTCTGTAGTTTAAGTATCCCTGTATAAAATGAAACTGGGTGTCCACAATGGAGTCTCATTCCTTACGTAAAGGTCTTTTAACCTCTCTAGGGGGTTCAAAAGAAGACCGTAGGGGCGGTCGGCGATAAACGTCACCCTCACAGCCCTCCACAGCCTAGGCACATAACCTCTACCCATACATCTCGCATAAATGGGCGACAACCAACGACAAGAAAGGCCCGCAAATCAATGAAGCTGTGCAGGAATGATACGGTCGGTTCAAGAAGAGGTTAAATTTATAAATACATATGTTAACCACAAGATAGAAGTCTGTTGAACACTTAAAAAGAGGGCTCACGCTCATAATTATTATGGAAAGACTCTACAAAATAAGTCTCAAAATAATAGTTATTTGAATAAATACAACTTTGAAATCACTTTGCTGATTAGTCAAGCCACATTTCAGATTATTATATTTTTATTCAAATATTTTTCAATGAAAATATAGCAGTGGGAGACCCTGAAAATAGTGATAAGTAGCAAAAAGCTGCTGTGTAAAGTTTGTGCCATTGAAAATCATTAAAATAGTATCATACATTCTCGAAGTACTCTAAACCAAAACATGTGCATCAAATTATCACCCTATTGGAAAACAAAAAAAAACGAAATAACAGGAAAAGGTCTGCTTCATCTCAGCAACATAGTACAGAAAAATAGTTTAGCCTGCTCTAAGCGTACTCGTAGTATAGCGAAAGATGACAACAAATATTATCACATTTCAGATAAAATATTCCTTTCATGCAATTCAAAAATCTCCTGATGAAGTTGCAAAGAAAAGATTGGCGCTCAATGATCCTACTTGGAGGCCAGATCCATTGCTCACCATAAATGTGAGTTTTTTTTCAGTTAGAACTCTTAATATAAATATCTTTAAATGTCAGTTGTCGACTAGTCTAAGTGTGTTTGATAAAAATAAAGTGTTCATCTTTCTCTAATTGACGTGATTATTTTTCATATATGTACATACATACATACATACACAGCTACTACAATTTTATAAATATTTGTTTAAAAAAGTTTACTCATGTAAACTGTTACACAACATTTAAGACTGTTTCAATCAAATCCACACGCAATTCGTGGCACAACGCCGCGCATCAATGACTCTTTCTTACATAAATTGTTGTGTGTTCCATTTTGTTAATTCATTGCGAAGTAAAGAAGAAACATCGGACTTGGTGCAATTTTCTACTAGTCGCGCTACGGAAAAAAATATTGATTAAAATGATGTCAGTGGGAGAAATACATCAAGAAATACAATAATTCATTCCAATGGAATCTAATAGAGATGGTATGACAAATAACAAATGACTCGCTATGCAATCGGTTTAATCGAAGTTTAGCACAACCAATTGTTTCGCAATATTTTAGTTTCGATTCAAATCTCAAATCCGAACAATTTAGGGAAGCTATACAAAACATTTTTTTCGAACCCAGTACATATGGAAGATTTGCTCTAAGTTTACAAGCTTCATTTTATAATCAAATGGAGTGCCCGTCATTTTTTTATAATTTTCAATCAAAAACATTTGTTAATAAAATATTACAGGAGGGCATCTTTTAAAAAGTATTTTTAAACCAACATGGGTTCACTGAAAAGAAATAAATTTCAAAGTCTAACAACAAAAAAATTTGCATTTAACCGACCCTAAGTAGTATTGTTCGAGAAATACTACAATAAATATTTATCCACAAAAAATGTGATCACATTTCAGATAAAATATTCGTTTCATGCATTCCAAAATTCCCCCGATGAAGTTGCAGAGAAAAGATTGGCACTTAATGACCCAACCTGGAGTCCAGATCCACTGTGTACCATTAATGCGAGTGGTCTGTATAAAAACCATACAAATTCTACGTGCTTTTGACAAATCAACTTATTTGACCTTAACATATTTTGCTTTAGACTAATAAATTTTGATTTGTCAAACATTACATTATAACTATTCCAAAAACTGAATAGATCACAAATCCTTAGAAGTTACAAATAAATTTGCAGTAGCTTGGAAATTTTTCAAGAGTAGCAGAGGAAAAAATTGATAAAGTCAAAACGAAATCATGCGATTTACTATTGTTTAGAATTTTCAACCAAGCTCTTGTGTAATCCACTACCTGATTTTAAAGTAATTTATTTGAAATTAAATACTAAATGCTTGAAAATCCAATTAGGGGATTCACAAGATGCAAGAATGAGTCGTAAAGTTATGAAATCATTAAATTTTAAAGTAGCTTAAAATGTATTTTTGTTGTTATTGTTGGATTGTAGAATAACGGATTTAAAAAAACACACTTTGATTTTTTTTTTAGTTTTAATATATTATGACGTTAAGACATATTACGACATCTTGTGAATCCCCTAAATATATTTGCTAATTAGACATGAATTTTGTTATTAATTCTATAGTCACAAACAGTAGCCGCCTAAGTAGAAAACCCTAAATTTAAGAAAAATAGTTGTATACATTTGGGTTGTAATGGTAGCATTGTGGGAAAACCAAAAAAAAATGTCCACAACTTTTGCCCAGCTGTCGAGATGGGGATTTCACATGCGCATGCAATAGTACTTGCAGACTACGATGACATACATAACTCTTCCGGTGCTTATCTTAACTCGACTTAGGTGGTTATTGTTTGTGGCCCCAGAATTAATAATGGTAGTATCACTTACGAAAAAAATTTGTATTTACATTAGACCAGGCCGATATAGGCATTATTTTTTTGCTTCAATGGAATTTGTATATACATATGTACATAGATGGGACAAAGAAGTAGTTTAGAGAAATTTGAAATGCGTCTGCAACGTTCCAAATAAATATATTAAATTTATTGACAAAGATTGAAAACGAAATTTTGAAAATCGTCGACAGACATTCCTGCTTATTATATCAAGATGACTTCGATGACTTAAAACCAAGTTTTGGTGATAACATTGTAAGCTACATAAATTTTTGTTATGTGCATTTTTTACATTCTTACGATTTACTCACATATTGCATTTATAAAAAATTTGAGATAGTGTCGGATAGTTCGAATCTTGGCTTAACTCAACAATACAGGTGCAATTTTTTATAGTCCCAAGGTATAGTCTTCAAAAGTTTTAAATTTTGTATCACATATCTGAATGGCCCTTTTGAAAAAAGTGAAATGATATAAATTTCTTAAAATAAAAATTTACAACAATAATTTCCAAATATCAAATTTGGCATACTTTTCCTTTCTAATTAGTGAAATATCATCTTTTTTGTATCTTTGAAAGATATCGTTATATGAGAGTTGGCAATGGTTTGTGTCCGATTTCTACAATTTTGGAAACTATGATTTATGATTTTAAATGCCAAGTGTGTGTCAAATTTAATAGGGTTTGAAATAGTAGCTTCGCAGATATACCTACATGCCCTTAAGTGGGCAGTGCCACGACTAGGGATTCAAATCGCATTTTATAAATTATATGTCCACAAAAAACTACATTGCGTTTTTGCTAAATAAAGTGGAATGACAAAATACCAGTTTAAGCAGGGATCTTTAGAAAATTCTTGTACATTAGTTCACAAATATATACATATTTTATTACAAAATAAATCAAATAAAATTTAAAGTTTTACGCTCGTTAATAATTTTTTTTTTAAACACGAAAATGTTTGCTAAAAATGGAATCGATGTGCCAAATGTAAAAATTAAAGAAAAGAAGATAATTGCACTTGGAACTGGTCGATTTATTCAAACACGTACTGCTTGTCTTATCTAAAAATGAGTTATATGGCAACAATGTTTTTTGTCGTACCGCACTATACCGCACTGTACCGTACCGCGCCTATTTGGGAAGGCCTTAAAAGAACGCGGAATATTAATGACTCTTTCTTAAATCGTAAAAAATATTAATTAAAAAGATGTCAGTGGGAGAAATATAATAGTTCCTTCCAGTGAAATCTAATAAAGATGGTATGACAAATGACAGAAGCATAAATTAATGTCAAAGCACAGCAAATTTAAATTTCAAAAAACTCAAAAATATATAAATAGATCATTAAAAATCCCTTAGCGATGTAACAATTTTCCAATATTCCAATTACCAAAATGTACGATTCATATAAATACGAGATAAATTAGTTGAGAATCAGCAAAATTTTCTTATATTGTAAATGAATTTTTTTTTATGTTATTAGAACTATAAGCTGTTCGACGGCTTCTTAATGGACGCTAAATATATTGCAGTCTAATCCCTTTATTCATTTTATTTTATTTTGTTTTAATTTCGAGTACCAGAAAAGGTTTCAGTAAAATACTGTAAAACCCCATACTATCGACAAGTGAGGGTTGGAACCGATGCTTGCAGTATCTTTTAAACTATTTTAGTACTCTGTAAATAAAAATGTTGCTTATTGAAATACCTAATGATAATTTGTGTTAATTAGGTTTACCAAAACATAGCATAAAAAATATCTATAGTAATTTTTATTAATATTATGAATAGAAAACGGCAAGAATGTAATGTGTTTGTTTTCCGTAAAGTGACTAAAATTGTACAAAAGAAAACTGTTTGTTTGCTTTAGAAAACTTCATATGTACATACACAATAAAATTGTTAAAGGTAAATTGTTCTGTGTTATATTTCATTTTTCCGATTAATTTGCTTGATGTGCTTGTTGTAAAATATGAACTTAAAACTCATTGCGCTTCCAAATCTGTATTATCTGTTTTAACACGTGCTTTGCAGTTCTAAATACCTTTCTTATTTTGTCAATCTTTCAAATATTTTCTCACTGTGCTCATGGTTTTTATTTAATTCAGATACCTGCAAATATTGAATTTAAGTACATCAACTAATGAAAACTTTTTTATTACATTTACCCAGACAATGGTCACACATGGACGTGTCGAGCTGCTCGCCCATCCGCTGAGTCAAAAATATTTACAAATGAAATGGAATTCATATGGCAAATATTTTCATCTTGCAAATTTGCTGATTTATTCAATATTTCTAACGTTCGTTACTGTTTTCTCTTCGCTTATGATGAATGGCATTGAAATTCGTTCTTTGAACTCGACTAATTTGGACAACTGGAATGTATCACTGGCGAATGCTACTAGTTTGGAGTGAGTTCGTTTTTAGAATTTTTTTTTTTTAATTTTTATTTCAATTAAATGTTAATATATTTATACAATTAGCGTTATTTTTACCTTTCGATATGTGAGATGCTCAGTTAGGCTTAATTATACAATCAATCAAAAAAGCGATATTTTGTTTAATGCTCGCAATGTTCTTTGTGCTTTTTTGTGATTTGAAATAAATTCGCAGTTCGTATTATAACAAAAACTATACAAATCAAATGCAAATACAAAATTTATAAAAATTCTACAAATTTGCATCAAAATTTCAAAATTTGTTATCGGAATTTTTGGAAAACTTGTGAACATTAAATAACATTAAATTTCAATGAAAGTTGCTAAAAATTTACGCCGAATTTTTATATTTTTTTTATTATCCTCGTTAACATTTTTTCTTTAACATTCACATCTAAGGCAATATTTACATGGAGAGAAATGCGTAGACCCGTAAGAAAATAAAAATCAAAGGAATTTTAGATTTAAAAATTCAATTTTCCTTTCATTTTTTTATAAACTTTGCACGAAGTTAGAAAATTTTATTTATGTGATTTTTGTGATGTTTAATTCAAGTTAACAAAAAAACTTGGCACATTGATATTTTTTACAATATTTTTGAGTAACTAGCTAAAAATTGGTTTCTCAGTTCCAAATCAAATTTTTTGAATTGTCATTCAAAATTGAGATACAATTTTGTTTCAACTTTTCCATTTATTAAAACATATACATAAGTAAATTTTGAACAAACCGTAGAGTTCAAAATAATTTAGCTTACTTAGAACTGTAACTGAGAAAGCACCCTTGTGGTAACAAATACTGAGTACATATTACATTATCATTAATTGTCTATAGATAACTAAAGTCTCAAACATGAAAATTTAAATTGTTTATATTAATAACATTTGAATGATTAATAAGAACTTTGAGCTAAATAGATGAGTAGCATGTCTGTTTCGGAGAAATCCATAATAACGTAATAAACAAATTAGGAACCCGGATAGACAATGCGGAGATGGTAAAAGTCTAACAACACTTGCCTGTTTACTAAACCCGATACAAAAAGCTGAAATCAAGTTATTCACCACCTTGTGTGCTGCCAAAAATAGGGATGCCAATTTCCATTTTTTATGTATCTTCGTTTTCTAAACTTATTTTATGTTAATAATTATATTCAATCGGCCTATACAAATCGTTTCTAATCGCTCCTTTAGCATACTCTTTTAATATTATCACAATCGGTTCATAAATAGAGAGTTTCTGAATAACTCGCCTCTAGCGCCATCTACCGCATCCATTTTTTATAAAATAATTTCTTATTGCACCCCTATCAGATTCATTTTTCGCCACCTAACGTAAGTTTTATGTAAAAATAAATAACACAAATTAAATCCTCGACTTCAAAAATTGTAAGACACCACAACCTTCCTGTATAATTCCGGAAAAAACGTAATGTGAACGAGGGTTTACTACTTTCTTCATGTACTATAGGTATGTCAGGTATATCATAAAAATCACCAGCTTTAATAAAATAGAAATATCTCGAAATCACAGGATAAAAAATTAAAGCATGACTTTAAACCGAATGCCGTGCGAGTGGAGACGCGAATAAAAGCTAGTTATACATGAATGTCTTAAATTAAATAATACCGCTGGACTGTAGATTAAAATTCCATTGGTTTCATAGGAAGCTCTGTATGTATATTTCTTGAAAGTCGCACACAGGGCCTATTGAGTAATTATTTCGACAGGAATGTATCTGAGAATAAGAAGACGGTATCAATCGCAAATGATTTTAGAACGCGGAATATAACATCCGAAGGCCAAAGGTTATCTCAAAATTATTAATGGCTTATAGTTTGGTACATTTTATTCCACTAATTTGGCAAACATCGTCTAAAGCAAATCCACCCTTCTTCCCAAATGTACCCTTATTGATCAACCCTCATACCAAAGAACGTAGAATACAAAGAAATTGCATCACTCCCACCGTTCCTCTAATAGAAAATCTTGTCCTATTTCACCATACCAGAACTAATTTGACTTGTGCTGATTGATATTAGAATCTGATTTGATCCAATTTGGGATGGTGAAATAATACAATATTTATTGCCACAGGAAACAAAACGCTATGCAAATTCTTTGTGATCTGCGTTCTTTGCACATACGTTCACTATTCATATCATCATTCGCAAACATTACCTATAAAGTTTAAATCGAGTATCCCTTATATATATTTTCAATCTCAAAAATAAAAGCAAACCCCATCTTCTTGACTCTCTCTCCACAGTGATGAAAAAAATCTCAGTAATACCGAATGGCCTAAAAATCCAGCAGGTGGAGGAGAATCTTTCGCAATGCGCTATGGTGCGACCTATGAATGTCTACATCATTCCACCGCTTTGGTCTTCTGCGCTGTAGCAATAGTGGTTTATATTGGCTGTAATTCTTTGCGTGAATTTTTGCAAATGTATCAACAACGATTACATTACATTTTCGAAATAGTGAATTTAATATCATGGATTCTATATATATCCGCGTTGATCATGGTATGGCCGGTATTTTGTGCCAAAGGCAATATATCGACTGTACATTATTCGGCTGCAGCGGTGGCGGTATTTTTATCATGGTTCCGTTTGTTGCTCTTTTTACAACGATTCGACCAAGTAAGTGGGAAGAGAGAAAATACATAAGTATTTTGCTGTTAATATTTGGGAAATGAAAATAAAAATTAATTTTTCTTAGGTTGGTATATATGTTGTGATGTTTTTGGAGATACTGCAAACACTGATAAAAGTATTGCTCGTCTTCTCGATACTAATCATTGCATTCGGTTTGGCCTTTTACATTCTGCTATCAAAGGTAATGCCAATTCGTAATTAACTGAAATATACAAAGTAATTTTAATAAATATTAGATACATATTAATAAATCTTGACACTTCTTAATTTATGAAGTGTGGTATTTGTACCGTTTTACAGATCAACGATGCTCAACCGAATCATTTGTCATTCTCGAACATACCCATGTCGCTGTTGCGTACTTTCTCAATGATGTTAGGCGAACTGGATTTTGTGGGCACCTACGTGAATACCTACTATCGTGATCAGCTAAAGGTGCCAATAACATCATTCTTGATTTTGAGTAAGTATTAAAAAAACAAGTTTATTACACTACATGTTTGTTTTAGGAAAAATATGAAGAGGAAAGCGAATGCGAATTCAAGTTCGAAACAAGAACGATAATAAATAATAATAAATATCTATCACGTTATCGGTAATAAAACAGCAATTTATGAATATATATGTAGATAACATTATTCTAAACCGTATCTATGTACATATATATATATTACAAATCGATATGAACAAAGATAACGTTATCGATATCTATAACGATAGTAATATCATTTAGGCTGCATTATAAACCAGATTTCAAGGTGACGGAAAATTTATCCACCATACATCAACTTTTCAATCTGTTAGAAAAACAAAAGAATAAAAAGAAACTTGAAATATGTTTGTTCGATCAGACAATCTTGTAGTTTCTAGGATGATACAGTAATGAATTTTGGCGGCTAATACCAGGTGTCATCGATTTGCCACTCCTCTGCTTGCCAAGCCTGAGCTCTGCTCGCGTTCGAACAAATTTGTGTATGCAAGCAACAACAACGATAGCCATCAGTTACCGCGTGTCAAATCGATAAAACATCTGGTATAAATTATAATCAACATAGTTTTGGTTTTTGTTTCCAATGTAATGTTCGCGCAATACAAGCGACTAATACAGACCAAAAGTGCAAGCACATCCGCGCACATGATCGTCGTTCAGGCGCAGGTTAAAACTGGTATAATATCCTCGGCATTGGGTGTAACCAGTTCGACCAGTTTAATAAGGTATCACCGTACTCGCGATCGCCGTATCGCCCCACGTATTACCAATTCCAATTTTCTCTAATTTATGTCTTTCTTTTTTTAATTTCCGGTATTTTTAAATTAAAATACAATTCATTCTCTTACAAAAACCATATAAACCCATGCTTTAAAACGTTCTTTATAAATAATTTATAATAATTTAACAAATTTTCAGCCAAATCACAACGTTTGAGAATCGTTATTTAAAATTCATTAAAAAAAGTTTTTATTGACATAGTGCAATGAATGATATATCAAACTAACAAGGAATTACTGAAAATTTCAACTGTAAAATTTATTGTAAAAAAATTTTTTTTAATTTTTACTCAGATATTTTTAAATTAATTTTTATTAAAATCTGATATTTAGGAAAAACTGTTTTTCGTACTATGAGGATATGTAAGAAAAATGTAAACTTGTCTAGAAAACTGTATTTTACAGTAACAACTGTGAGTCTAACAACGTTGCTTTCGACATACCAACGGACAGTGGTCTTAGCTCAGATAATTCAGAAGCAATTTCGGCCCGCCTGCCAGATACATAGCTCTTTATTAACCGTGCTGCAGGTTCATTAAAATGAAAAAAGCTAACCAGTTTAGACGACAGTTGCTCGTGGTTGATAAAATCAAGGTCATTGGAAAAGTCAAGTATTCATAAACATATAGATAGTTCTTGTCAAATAGTATCCGTGTGTCGTCAAGAATTTATTAAAAAAATGTGTTAAGACACAGATGAGTTGAAAACACTAGGCAGTATGGGTATAATACTAATGGCTCCAAAATCACTGGGATTATTTACATACATTCTGATAGGTCGAAAGATAATCGGTTGGACGATTTTTATAACCACGTCTTGCCAAATTGAACTCTATACTCGTAGCTGCGCAAAACTCAGACATTCCACCAACGAAATCAACAGAACAATGATAAGTGCAATCTAAACCGTACCTAGTATATTAAACTACTTCTTTTTGATATTCCCTTTTTCCGACAGGGTAAAAAGTTGATTTAAGTGTATTGGGACGATTTTTAGTCATCCCTTGTCACATTCGGTTCCGGCGTTACGCCATTTTCAGTGCAATCTTTCGTTTCACATAATAAAATATATTGAATTTTCTATTAGAAAATTTGAATTTAATTCATTTATTGTCAAGGTATCCGAAAATGCGCTGGGTGCCAAATAATTCGGCTATTTGCTATTTTCATATACATATGTATGTATTTATCTTGGAAGCGCTTACCTTTTTTCCACCGGACCGATTTAGAAATACCTCCAAAATTTTAATTTTTTATAAATAAAAATATTTTTTTTTAAATATTTTGAAAACAATCATCTTGGATGACAGTTTAAGCTCTGCATAAAAATATTTTTAAACGTAATTGTAATAATGTTGGTGAAGGTGTCAAAATGAAACTCTTTACTGCGACTGAAAATGAAAATTGTGAAACTAAATAAATTAGTATTTATAAAAAATGGCAAATGTTTATATGAACGTAAACTGAAATTATTTTATCTCCGTTTACATTTTCTAGTAACAAATAATTCCCTAACATTTTGACAGTGAGACACTAATTTTTTCTTTTCTTCTACTGTCCCCATCTTATTTGAAATGGCATATATTTAAACCTGTTTTCTTGTTAAAACATATTTAAACTTTTATAATTAAGGCGCCTTTGAAAAATTTTCCTTTTTATGTTGTATATGGTACGAATTTTATTTTTTCAACCTCATGAAAAATATTTTTAATGAGTTATTATATTACTTTCGGCTTTATATATAGAAGTTCGTTTATTGCGCTCGGAGTCAGTTTTCATTAGTGAATATTATGAAAAAGCAACAATTTTCACACGTTTAGTGTGGCCCAGCCATTGAAGGCTGGATTACTAATTCCGCATACCATGGTTCGAGACTTGGCAAAGTCTAGAAAGATTAGGAGATGTGGTGATCTCCGAAATAGAGCTATCACTTCTACCATTTTAAAAAATGTTTGGTTTTTCATAATATTCCCTAATAAAAACTGGCCTCGAGCTCAAAAAAATAAAACAAATTTTTAAAATAAGTTTTGATATTTTTTCAATATAACTCCGTATCTAACAGCGACCTCTGAAATATCCATGGCATTTTATAAACATATGTATATGAAATTTTATTTAATTTTTTAATTTAAATTACAGGTATATTCATGATTCTCATGCCGATTCTCCTAATGAATCTACTCATCGGTTTGGCGGTCGGCGATATTGAATCTGTTAGACGCAATGCTCAGCTCAAGCGTTTAGCTATGCAGGTTTGAATTTCATTTCCTTACGTTTATAAATACCTACTCTTAAACAACTCAAATCGGAATACATACATATATACATATATAATAAAGTGGAAATCAGTAAAGTTTTAACATATGGACATAAATCTGCTTTATTATTACAGGTGGTTTTGCATACAGAGCTAGAACGTAAATTACCCCAAATGTGGTTACAAAAAATTGACAAAATGGAACTAATCGAGTATCCAAATAACACGAAGTGCAAAATTGGTTTTCTCGATTTTATTTTACGCAAATGGTTCTCAAATCCATTCAGTGAGGATAGTAAGTATAATTTGTATGAATTTTAATTCAATTTGTTATGTTTGTGAGAGAACATAATAAAAATACCTACATATTTATTTTCTAAATTAAAACTCTTGTTCTTAAACTAAACCTTAATATAAGAGAGATTTTGCAGTAATTGACTAATTTACTAAATTCCTGACTATCCGATTAGTTAACTACAGATTTCAGCTTGATATAAGAGTTAATCAGAAATACGACCACTTCTTTTATCGCTGCTGCTCCCTCTTGTGTCTATTTTTAAGCTATCAGAAGAGTTTGCACTTGGACCGTTGGCTGGTCCTTCTTCCCACTAGGTACTGGAACGAATCCGGGAAAATAAGACAATTTCAAAGCCGAAAGACGGGGTTGTATAGTTGATGCTCCTTTTGCAATGTTCGAGGATTTCGAGGGTCATATCTTGTGTCGCTCCATTTCTTGGCCGAATTAAGCTTAGTTATTATTATTACAGCTAGAGGACATTTTTTTCTGTATACTTTTGTGTTCCTTGTGTACATATTATGTCTGAAAAAAGCCTTAGTGAAATTATCCGATGAATAATAACCCAGAACATTTTAACCCACCAGCGACCTCTCAAGTTCTATTTATTCGTTCTATAAAAAAAGGGAACAAAAATATCCTTTTGTGACACCAGGTGTTAAAATCCGAGGTCGCAAGTGAGGATTATCTTTCTCATAAAAATATGATACTTGTTCCATGGGATAACCTTAATGACTTTAATTTTTTACTTTTGCTTGTATGAGTTATATTAAAAAATACAATTATAATTATTATGTTTTTTTAGTTTTTTTTGCACAGAAAATTTAAATTATTTGTAAGTTTTTTTGTAAGGACATAAAAAATTCTTAACTGTGAGGGGGAAATGGTTTTTTATTTTAGCATTGCATTATAATACCGTTCTTTACAATCTAATTCAAATATTTTTTTATTCTAACTTTTCTAGATTCAATGGACACAATTTCATTTGAGAGCAACGATGACTTCATCAATGGCGAATTAGAGCGCCAACGTCGAAAATTGCGTGACATCACACGTTTACTGGATCAGCAACATCAACTGTTGCGTCTGATTGTGCAGGTGGGTCAAAAAATTTTCAAAATTTATGTACCAATGAAATGAAAACTAAATTCGAGCTAGAATGAAATTTGAAAATGCGAAACAATAAAGCTATATTTTTAATTAATATACTTCTAAAAATGTTCTAATTGAATATACAAATACGAAAAACACATTTTAAGTCAGAAAATTTGTGTTTGAAAGTGAAGTTTTGAAATTAATTAAAGACGAGCTGTTATTCCATATAGTTACAGAAATATACAAGTACACAGATATGTACGTACACTTTACTTAAAGTACTACCATCTTCTTTTCTTACAGAAAATGGAAATCAAAACCGAGGCTGATGACGTGGATGAAGGCGTATCGCCCTATGATCTAAAAGCGGTATCGAACTATAGCAGCGGACCAGCGCCAGGCTCACGTTGGACCTCACCTCGTATACGAAATCGACTACGAGCGGCTCTCAGTTTTAATAAAAGTATCTATGAATAGAGACAGTACCATATACATAAGTAGTTAAGATTTTAATACACAAGTAGTATATTATATTTGTGGCGCCACTTGCATCAATTAGTATGAAATATGTATGTGTGAAATCAAACATGTTTAAACAATTTGCACCAAAAAAAAAACAAAAAAATTAAATTATTGTAATACGTTCATTGATGTACATATGTACATACATATGTAGGTATGTATGTATTCAACAAAATCCATGCATTCATTTATTAAGTTCTCAATCCTCATAACTATAGTGATGATCACATTAATATCACCATTGTGAATGAATGCAAGTGAGAAGTCTTCTGAATTAAAGATGGCGCCGGCTGATATTAAATGTCACAAATAGCCAATGTAAATTGTCAAACATAGAAATTTGCTAAATGAATTACACAAGAATGCTCAATGTTGCCACCTCAGGTAATTTCAGCTGTGCCGAATTTTGGACGTCTATGGGCTAAGATTTTTCACTTGTATATATTCACAGTCATAAGAAATGAAATACATACATATCTGCAGTTGACTAAATGGAGATACAGACGAATGTATGCGAAACAAGAGTACGTGTTAATTGCCGATCGTGTCTGTATGAATAATACGATTATTGTCGCCCTCGCGAGACTATGTGCTGGTGCAACTGTACTAAAATAGCATGGGGATAATTCATGGGTTAATTAAGGCTGTTAATACACATTAAAGCTATCATCAGACTTGCCGATTATTCCCGTACCTAAATTATACGTGTGTGAAAGAGACAGAGATTCATCCATATACCATACTTTGTGCTATGCTTGCTTATACCCATATGTGTAATATATGTATACTTCTATATTGGTAGTACAATATATTTAATCTCAATGTGTTTTGAATTCGAAGTCATAGGGAGACAGCGTACAACAATTTTTGAATGGGCATCAGCGCACGGTGTACTGAATGTAGAAGGTGACGCCTCTACTTTGGTTTTGCAGAGTTTGATAATTCTCAACTTCACATAGAGAAAGCTTTCTTCACAAATTGCGGTTTTTGTAGTATTTTGCAGATTTATTTATTAAACTTAATTAAAACTCAATTTCAGTCAAAAAAATTGTCGTGGCAGTGTAAATAAACAAAACTAAAACGTGTTTAAGCAATTGAGGGAGAATACAAAATAAAATGGCATCTTAAGGAGGATTGTGCAAATACAAAGGGAAGCGCCTAGTGATCTAAAGCGCCATTGACGTGCCCCGCATCCAATTGGGTTTTTGTAAACTGAAACATGGACTGGAATTTGTATATAAATTCATTTCATTTATTAACAAGCAAATAAGAGATACTGATCTTAATAATATCGGCGCTTGTTTCAATAGGAGTCATGCTTGTTTCGTAAAAAAAAACTGTTAACACTGCTAACACTGCTAACTGTTTTTTTTTGTATAAGTTGAATCCAAGTTTTTTTAAATAAAGTACGCCCGGTAATATTAATGTACGTACTATTCATATAAATAAGTATATCCACATACCTACACTTATGTAGGTATTTAAAGCCGTACCGCGAATTGAAAAAAAAATTAATTTTTCTCATACAAATTATAAAAATTGTGCAGTAAAAGTTGTTAAAAATATTTTAAGTTTGAAGTAAAATCAAACTCTCTTACTTCTTAATGTATTCTAAGTAAATTCGAAATGTTGTAGTAGATAATCGTTTATTTGCTGTTTCCAATAAATTACAAACTTCAACTGGAAGCAAAATATTGGCGTTTTATTAAAAAAAAATTAATTTAAGTTCGCTCGATCTCAGAACCCAGTGCGAGTTTATATCAGGTAGTATCGATTGATAACTATTGCCTGCCCATCAGCTGTTATTTTCGTTCATTTCGTTCGTACATTTTCATTTGCGAAAAAACTTCTTGGTGGCAACATCGTTGGAATTTAATATGAAACCAAAAATTGAGTTTGTTTCTGTCCGAGTATGAATGATTATGTATTTGGCAATGAAATAACACATTTGCCATAATATTTTGGACATACTTGGGGTTTAATGAAGTAGACATACTCATTTGACGCCATCAAATGCCCGCACACAAAAGCAAGAAATCTGTAAGTACCTAACTGTAAAAATGGTAGATGGTAACCCATCAGCGATTGCCTATGGATATGTGTAGTAAAGTCTTTTGTACCGCGGTGTACCGCTCTACCAATACCCCGTCTGTTGAGTGCTCCCATATACCGCCATGTTATTTGATACCGCATATCGTACGGGACTCTACCGCTCTGTACCGTACCGTGTCTGTTAGAACAGGCCTTTAAATATTTTGGGCGTTTGCTAATGATTACAACACTGGGTGCGCATGACCACTTTCAACGTCCGACATGATGGGCAACAAAAATATTTATTTTAAAAACAATGAACACTACGAAATGAACGAAAATTAACACAAAGTTCTGATCGCTTCCTGTAAAATCCTGTAAAAATGTGAAAAAGCAAAATTACACTCTTGAGAGAGACTAAAAATGTACGGGAACACAAAATCTGTAAAAACGTCAAATACACTCTTTCAAAATAAAAATAAATTTAATTTCGTTCAAATGCTGTAAGATACTAAATTTACATCAATATTTTGTGCAACAACTGATCGTTTGACACTTTTCATGATTTTACACAAATAAAAAGTCGGTATCATATACAGGTTTTTGATGTACGGGAAAATTTTTCCTGTAACTTTTTGTAAGTTTCGGTAAATACCTGTAAGTTCATGGTGTTCAGAATCAAAGGTAATATAATGCCATTCTCATCACGATCCATCAATATAGCATGCTACACGTGAATAAATATCACTATACTTGAATAATGGCCGTGTGGGAGTGCCGATAGAGTTACTGCAGTAGTATCATCGATAGTTTCGATAGCCGCCGTAGTGCTGCCGTATAAGTTTTTAAAAGTAACGAGTAGCCACCGAGCTGCCATCATTTCCATTTAATATGTAACAGATTACAATTAGCAACCTAACATGGACCAAATTGTTGATCAAATTACGTCACTGTGCTAGTTAAATCTTGTATGTGTGCCATTTCCACAGGGAACCACTGATGGGCTACCATCTGTCACATTTACAGTTAGGACAATTTGATTGCTTGGTTTTGGTTGTAAATAAATAAATAAATAAATAAATAAAAAATCTCTAAATGAAAAGATTGCTTTCAATGAACGAAAATAACAGCTGATGCGAGGCAACAGCTATAACGAAATCACCTCTGCCATATATTGCGGTCGGTGAGCAATAACCGGTCTGCACTTGCAACATATTTTCAGACATGATTATCATGACATTGGCGATTGTCTGTTGAAACTGGTCCTTAAATTTATTAAGTTGGCAGCATTATTCAACTACCATGCGAGCCACGATCTGGTAGCACCGGTAATTTACTCGCTCTTTTTCTCGTTGCTTGTAGATTTTCTTCTATCTTTTCAATCCATCGTCGTTTGTTCATTCGTTCTTCGTTCGTTGCTGGTGCAGTACGTGTGCGTGACCGCGTATTTGTTCATAGAGAAAAAATCACACCGTCGCCATCTTTAATTTTCTTCACTTGAAAATTTTTTGGAAATCGCTTGAAAACCAAACTGAAAGTGTAATTGCGGCGAAAGGTAAGTGAACTCAGTTTTAAGTTTAGTAAAATATATATTTCTTTCGTTTTCTGGTAGGTCCTTCGTATAGATAATTATTTGTATGTACATATATGTATGTACAAATTTGCGTAAGGTATCTTGTGTAATTATTGATTTTTCCTTCATGCAGTTCGATAATTGAGAGTTAGCTGAAATATTCTAAATTAATGTGTTTTTTTTTGCTGACTGCAATGTAAAATGGATCTTTTTATTGGATGAGAAATTTTGCTAGGGAACATGTGTGACGGCATATGGCGGCAGTACAGTCTGCACAGAGTGAAAAATATCTTTAAGTGGCTAGGTAGTGCAAATGTATCGTAATTTTTTATGTGAAATTGTAGGATTATTTTTTTTTTTTTGATTTTTCCTTATATACACAATTTCCTTCCAGGAGTAGCTTTGGCTAAAAATTCGCCCCAGAGAAGTAAAATTGCAGTCGCCATTTTGTTTTCGCCTTCATATTTTCTCCTTTCCCATCGCTACTACAAATTGTTTTTGTGTGTGTATACATTCATATTTGTTTGAAAAGTGCTTGCAAATTTTGATTTCGTGAGTCACAATAAGTTATACAACGTTGGCCATATTTCTAAAGCAAGTTTAGTATGAATCGTGTAGATGCCGGCCGGTTTGTGAAATTTATTTTTAGGTGCATTTTCCATGGCTAAAATTTATATTTGTTACGTTCAAAATGTGGTGAATCGAAAATGTAGGTTATTCAGATATGTATCTGTATATGTACTAAGTATGTGTTAGCCCATCTGGATCATGGCTAGAAACGAGCGTCGGGTTTTCGCTGAAAATCTATCTCGAGTGGCGCGAATGAGAATTTCTTCGTTCTGGTACATTTTGTTAATATTTGCTTTCGCCATTTTGCTTCCTACTCGTTCGCGCTGAAAATTAGTGTACATACACAAAATCTAGAAAAAGCGGTTTTGACCATAGTACCTATACAATAAACCAGCTACTGCAATTTGCTTGGTTGAAAATAAATACATAAAGCAATTTGTATGTATAGGAGTTTTATTGCCATTAACCCCTTGAAAGCGACTGGTGTAAAACTATCCACAAAAAGCAACTAGAGCGTAATATATAAATATGCACGGTCTACTGAATACATTGAATGAATTCTAACATTCTTGGTATGTATGTATGCAGGTATGTACATACATATGTATATACAACATATGTATTTACATCCCAGGGTGTACTGAATGCAGAATGTGACGCCTTCAGATGCACCACTACTTTGGTTTTGCCGAGTTTGACAATTCTCAATTTGAACCACACATTTTTTAAAAAATTAGGAAAAAGAGCAACTTTTTTGATTTTGTATTTTGCAGATTTATTTATTAAATTTTTGCCAATCCATATTTTTACATTTGAGAATAATTAAAACACGTTTTTCCTCTGAAATATTGCAAGTTATTAAATTTTCTCCCGTATTATTGTTTACTAAAGGCGAGATCTGTCATTTCGCAGCGGGTAGGCGCAATCTTATTTATATCATTCTTATGTACATTCTAAAGAACTATAAATTTGTTCTTGTGAATTGTTTCATATAACATCATCGTTTTGAAGATAACTTTCTTGGGAATAAATATTCCCACAAATTTACAAGCGAAACAAAAACAAATTTTCCCATTTTGTTTTTGTTTTGCTTGTAAATTTATGGGAATAATAAGTTCCCGTGAAAATGGCGATAGGGCTGATTGTGTTTCTCGCTATTTTTATGTGATTTAAAATAATGAACAATTATATTCATTTGGTTGTTTTACGCCAATGACAACTATTGAATTACAAACCAATAAAATCAAAGAATTATCAAATAAACATATTTACATTTTTTGAAAAATTGATATTAAGGCATAAATAAAGAACATTACGGTGAACTGGAAAATAAAACAAAAATGTTTGTGTGTTCGCCTTCATCTTTTTTTTTTCTAGTTCAACGGTATCCTACTCTTTAGTTGTTCCAACTTTTTTGGCCAATATTTATAGCATATGTTGCTGCTGTTCTCTTTTTGTTTTTCAGATATTTTACTAAATTAATAAGGCCCCCATTTTCTTCAAGCTGCTTCAAATTGGTTCATTTTGTATCTGTGCTTTATTGTTTAGTTGGAGTCTCATTTTTTGGTCTTAATTAATTTTATAAAAATTTTTGTTAACACAATGTCTCCAAGGTATGCCAAATTCTATACATCATTAGCGGCATTTATTTAAAAAGTATTTTTGAATTTATGAATTCATAGTAGTTGTTTTTTATTTGGAATCTATGTATAACACATAATTTTAACTTTCTTTCATATAGCGTTAAACAAGCAAATAACAACAATAAGAAAATGGCATTCCGTGGCAACCAAAATCGCAACCGAAATTTCGGCGGTAACAACTACGGTGGCGGCCCTATGGGTGGCAATCGTATGGGAAACATGAACATGTCGCCATGGGACACCCCGAACGCTGGTGGTAATTTTGGCGGTGGAAACATGCGTCAAGGCGGCGGTGGACAAGGCATGAATGCCCAAGCGATTAATTTAGCTAACAATTTGTTGAATAATTTGTTCAGAAACCAAAATCCTCCATCGTTGTTGGATTTACCACGCGGCGGAGGTGGCGGTATGGGCAATCGCAATCAGCGCGGCGGACCGGTATGTATATGATTTTTTCTATATGCTTACTATTATTTATTTTAAGTTTTTAATTTTTTTTAAGAGTTATAAGTTTAACAATATTTTAATGCTGATGGCAGCCTGCGAACAGTACTTGCAGTATTGCTTGCTAATTATGTTGTATGCGTGATAAGGGATAATAAATTTAATAATAGTAATTTGAGAGTTTTTAAAGATAACACTTGTTCCCATTTATTATCTAAAAATTGCAAAATGGCGTCAAGCAAACGTCACCCTAAGCGGATAAATGTTACGTTATATCCGCCTGTGGTTTCTTTACCTTTTGAAGGCAATCAACGTGTACATCACTTGCATATTATAAAACTGTATCAGAATTGTTTCTTCAGCAACATTCTTCGAAGTTTATGGGCCATGTTTTATGTTGTTACATAGTCTAGCTTTTTGCCCTCCTTCAACTTCGTTCTCACGACTGTAGTTATGCTACCACCGGAACTACCGTATTTATACTTAGCAATATACCCAAAAATTGTACAGGTGGAATTGTTTTTTTGCTGTTAGAAATGCAACAATCGTATCCAACCTCTATTCAACAGAAGACGTAAATTTCTCCACTTTTTTTTCGTCTCAAATGTGTTCTGTCTTGGATTGTAAAAAAAGTTATTAATTTGTACACAGTATGAAATAAATAAACACCAATGGTTAGTCCAAATTTTTTCTTTAAGATTCTCATGGTGTTTTAACGGCTCCACACAAAAAATTCTCCAACCGCGTCTGGTGGCAATGAACACCCGCCATAAATTGCCAAACATCAATTCTTGAAATATATTTATATTTGTGTATTAATGTGTAACTATTTTGAGTTTACTTTATTAGTTACTATCAGACCTGTGAAATTTCATGTACAATTAGTACTCAATACAATTTTTTTCTTAAGTACTTATAATGAATACGTAATTGTTGTCTAGCTGAATTGAAATTAGGACTCGAGTACAAGTACTTGTAATTGGAAAATATTTGGAAATACCATCAAGTACTGAAAGTACTCGAAATTACTCGAAAATACTCGCTAAAAGAATTGGTATCCTTTTCCAAGTACTTTCAATTACTTTGATGGTATTTGCTCTCGAGTAGTAACTGATACAAATGTAATGTACTTGAAAAGTATTGAGTACTTCTCTGAAATGCCAAAGTCCTTAAATTGCTACTTAGTACGAGTAGTACTCATGGCTTAACAGGCATGGTTACTATGACCAAAATTTTGTTTATTTACATACAGAATGTGTAATTGAAAAGCCATTTATTAAACTAATGTAATGTTTTTCAATTTTGAAATCAAGGGTTCGGGACAGCTCACTAAATATCATTAAAAGTAATGGAAAAAACTTCAACAATGCTTTAAAAAAAATTTTACCTCCTCAAGTTTCTGATCTAGTTCAACAAAATATATATTTTCAACCTTTATCACGCAAACGATATGACTTAGCTTTTAATTTCTAAGCTTATTATATAACTTGTTACTTAAAATAATTAACTTTTTTATAACGAAATCTATAAATCAAAAAGCAAAAAATCTTGCTAATATTCCTTTTTCCTCTAAATCATAACATAACTTTTGAATGTATTTATATAATTTCTTCCTTTTCAAAATGCGAAACCAAAATTGATTGACATTGTAAAAGGATTGTGCATTGGAGGCTTTCAAGTAAAAGGCATTTGTCCATTTAAAATGCTGTATTTTTATATTACGATAGAGGATACCAAAATTATTTTCTAATAGTGCACAATTGTTTTAACATTACCATATCAATTATTCCTTATAATTTTTCAATATACATATGACGCATATGCCTAAGGTAAAAAATGTACACATTTTACTAGCTCTAATATGAATTGTACGTAATATTGCTTTTGTTGTATGATCTTGCAACAGAATGCAAATACCTTAACAGTTTTAGTTCCTCCAATTTTTACTATAAGCAACTGTTAAACGCGTATTTCTAATTGAAAAATTATTTCATAAAATGTATGTATATTTTATAATTTAAGCCATACAAAAAACAAACAAACCAAAAATTTGTTTTACTATACATATGCGTTGGATAATTCCAAGTTTCTAATTACCAATTGTTTACTTTCTTTTATTCTCTTCTCCATATATATATATACAAACAAAAAAAACAAAACCCTAAATCGCAATGAACTGAACTGAACCTCTGATTTGTTCAAACGTTCCATCTTCTGCTGCGTATCGATTGTGATCGAAATTGTTGCAACTTCAATATCAAATGCGGTTATGATTGACGTTATGATAATGCGAATGCTGTTGTTGTTATTGTTGTTATTGATGTTTTGGCATTGCTTGCGTTTTCTACGCTCTATCGCGCGCCATGTGCCAATTGGTTTTCGAATTTCTTTCACAACACTAAAAATATTTAATAAATGAAATTCCTTCCCCTAAAAAACAAACAAAAATAATTGAATCGAAAACCTTGTATTGTACATGAACGCAAATGCTGCGATCAAACAATCATACACTCATGCATTTACGCAATTCAAATTCACGCTGCATAACCTGCCGCCTACTTATGCAATGCAAATACTGAACGAATGCAAACAAAATGTTGCAACCGATGTCACTTCAACATATGATGCGTATCACAACTGTCTCGATCGATGATGATCTGATCTGATTTGCCTACTCTACTGCGACACTTACGCTGGTCTGGTGCTTCTTCAACGATTCTTTATTGCAATCCAAAATGCTGGTAACTCGAAAACAAACCAAACAAAACCAAAAAAAAACCTGAATGATATGATATTTCAAAAACAAAACACAAAACTCATTCAAAATAATTATTGATATTATTATTGATGACAAAACAAAACAAACGAAACATTAATCTGCAACTGAAATCATCTGGTCTGTTAAACAAATATGAATATGATTCGCGTTTCTCGAACCAACTTGTTTTTGCTGCTCGCATATTGTGCATTTTTTTTTTACAAATGAAAAAAAAAAAAACAAATGGGTATTTCAACTTCAACGATTACATTTGAACACTTGTACTTTATATATATAAACTATTCAATAATGCTATACAAAAAACAAAAAAACAAATATGTTGTCTCGTCATACACACTCACGCATTTATGCCATTTCGGCTACCCTTGTGCAAAATGTGTGCATTGACGCCATTGCTGCTCTCCGCCAACCAACCAATCGTCCACTTCAAACGCTCATTTTTTTGCTGATTGCCTAATTTGCTGACGAATTGACACATCTTATAATCCAAAAAAAAAACTAAACAATTTTGAACAAATTTCAATAAACCAACAAAATCCTTTAATAACGTTACATATATGTGTGCTGTGGATATACAAATATTGTTGTTATTATTTATTCTATATATCTACATATGTACAATATTCTAACTATAAAAAAATGTACAAACACGATCTTCAACTGAAAACCACAAACAAACAAAAAATATGTGATACTGCACTTTGTTGCGCTTATTCGCATGAAAATTACGAAAATAATTGTGCTTCGAAAATTTGAAAAACAAAAACAACGAAAATGTATAAAAATTATTGTAAAATGCTATTGTGTTTGAATTATGCAAATTAATGTGAAATCTTGAAAACATGTACCATGAAAATATTTGCAAATTCTATGCATTTCCCCTCGCATCATTTTTCAATTATATGCGTATGAAAAATTGTCTTGAATCCACCACAAACATGGTTTCTACCTACCAACAACTGTGGTTTGGGGGAAACAAATAATGAAATTCATGCATGTTCATTATAAAATGTGTGTGCGTATTTTATTCAATATTCTTAAACAAAAAACTACCCTTATAAAATTTCAAAAATTCTCATAACCTTGATAAACAATACAAAAATAAAGATGGTCAATCGTGGTGCACCTGGCAATCGCATTAATAATCGCCGTGTTCAAGGAGGTTTTCAAAACCGTGGCGCAGCTGGTGCTAAATCAGCTCAAAAGCAAGGCGCTGGCGGCATTCGCAAGCAGAATGCTTTCGATCGTGCTAAGAAACTTTTGGCTAAAAATGCCAACAATAACAAAAAGAAGGATACCGCTTCTGGCGAAAAGAAAACTGAGAGGTAAGCGTTTTTTGACAAACAAACAAATTTCAACAAGTTTTACTGCAATTTCAATTTCGAACCAATACAAAAATAAAACCTACATCATTTTAAGACAACTATAATGCAAAATAAATAATATTTATTATATATAAATGGGCCATCCTCTATTACCCAATTTACATGTACTATAATAAGCATTGTCACTTTCTATCCCATTTATTTATTTAATACATATTAGGATGTGTAGTTTCTCAAATATTCCCATTTAACGAAATATAAAAATGTGCATTAGTTTTCTGCGCTTTCGTTTGGGAATTCAAAATAGATACTGGAAACAGGAAAGGAGAGGAGGGGGTGACAACAGTGGATGAATGATGATAAAAAGTCTGTAGGTGGGAATGTGGGTTCTGGGAAAATGTGGGGAGAAATAATCATGAAATTTACTGCGATTTGTTGCTTTTTATTTATATTACAATAATAATACTATGTAATTTTTATTGCACATTTTCAGCGGACGTAACATTTTTATTTTTATTTTAATTTTTTAAATTATCAGATATTATTATATTAATGATTTTTAATTTATTTACAAATACCCGACGCGCATTTTCCACCTATACTACCTTATCATCAAAATATGTATTAATGTAGGGTATCAAATAAATAAGCCCTGTCCTTTGATTTGTGAGTCGTTTTTAAAATTCGTATAACTTCAACCGCTATACAATATATTTATTTAAATTTTATGCCTTTATAATCGCATATTTTGTACATATGCGACAAAATGCCATATGCGGTTGTTGTACCATTTTATTTCGTATATATCAGCAAAAGCTGCCAATGCCATCCGACAAATAATAAAAATCTAAATTTATTCAAATTTTCTTTTTTTCGTGAATTGCTCAAAATAAATCAAGCTAGATAGATATTTTATAAGAGATAACTAGCCTTCCTGTTCTATTCGAATTTTATAATAAAAAAGAGACTTGGAGAGAGACTAAGACAAACTTGTAACAATGATAAGATGTTCCAATTCTGAAAATAAATTCTTGCGAAGTTACCGTGTCGTTTGAAAAGAAGAAAACGAATAACCATTTTCCAATATCAGCAATATTGTAACACTCCCTTAACGAATCGAATTTATTTACCAAATTTATTTGAAGCGAATCTTCAAAAAACCAAAAAAGACGAAACACGATTCTTGGAACTTCTTGCGATCGATCTTCTATAAATAGTCCACCCAACGTCTTTAATATTCCACACTTAATATGATATGGGATTTCACATTTTTTCATTTGAATATTTCCACAATTTTCTATTAAAAAATTTACATGAAGTCGAAAACACAAATCGAATAGCAGGGGCTGTATGTTTTTTTTTTTTACTAAAACAAAAAAAAAGAAGAATACCTAAAAAGGGGTTGAAAGTGATGTTTTATTTGAGAAACTTTTATTAAAAAATCTGTATGTGAAACGTTGGTTGTTAATTAAACAAAAATCTAAAAATAAAACATCACTTCAGCCGTAGTCTTAAGAACAAAAATGTATATTAGGGATGTGTTAAATATACAGTTAGTTGTTTTAATAGCATAAATCATACCCTTTAAACTTTTGGGGAATTTTGCCGAAGTGGCAGTCAGTCCGTTCCGATATCCGAGAGAGTAATTTTTATTTCTCACATGCCCGACTTCCGTTGGATGAGTGTGGGGGAGTTACAAAAATTTTATTTATTTCAATTCCCAAAGAGCGAATACAATTCACGACTTGGTGATCTTTGTTTTTAATATTGCATTTTTTGCAAATGAAATTTTCGAACTTGGCAAAATTTATAAAAATTCAGCACATTTTAATCAAAGTTAATTTAATTAACTTCTTAATTTTAATTTTCAGAAAACTTTTGGTACTGTTTTTTTTTTAACTCATTAGATTTTAGCATGCTCATATGCAAGTATCAAGAGGTTAAACATTCCTATTGATTTTTCATAATTTTTGGAAATTGTGGTTCTGAAAACTTCTCATTGAATTTTTATAAGTTTGGTACAAAGTTTTATAAAAAATATACCAAGAAATATGTATTATGAGAAACATTTTAAATATTGTACAAATTCACTAAGTGTTCAGTTTTTTGAGCCACTGTATGTACTAAATGTTTTTCCCCACCGATAAATTGCGTTGCAAAAGTCCATCCTCTCATTTTATTATGTGAGAAGATTTTTTACTTTGTACTCACAATAATTGAAATGAACATAGATAATTTCAGCGTGCGAAATTTGCATTACTAAACTAAATATTTTAGGAATAATTAGCTTTCGTATTAATAAAAATCACCTCACTTTCGCCACAACACGCTATATACATACATCCTTTTTCGATAACAATAAAAAAAGTCCAGTTTCCTTCTTTATGGCAAAAATATTCCTTAACTAAAATAAATGTATTCTGTACATGCATGAAATCTCACCATAAATTCCATTTTAATGAGTATTTTCCAAATCAGCGCCAACTATCTGGTTAGCTTTTATAAAATCCCCGATTGTAGCCTCCAAAACAAATTTAATATATACATATGAAGAATGAATGTATACCGAAAGCGTGTTTCCTACTAAGTTGGTGATCATATTACTGTTCTCACTCACAAATTTAACACACCCCTAATATACATACAGATCTATAATAGCGAACATTTTTACGCGTTTCTCCACTTTTTTTTTTTAAACATTTCCATCATCATTTTGTTACATTCATAAGTTCAAAAAGAAATTCTATATATTTATATGTATATGTAAACTTGAAACTAATATTTATTCATTTCTATATATTTCCATTTCTATCAACTCGAAAATTGAATGAATTTGCTTTACGCGAATTCTCAATCAGCAGCAAGGAGTCCCCCTATGCCAGTGTGCCCAACGACATGTTCTATTGCCATTTGTGTAAGAAGCATATGTGGGACGCCAACTCGTTTGAGAATCACATTAAGGGCCGTACTCATTTGATGATGCGTGAGGGCATTGAAGAGAGCTATCGTCTAAAGGCAAATATGATACGTCAGGAGGCCAAAATCGCAGAGCAATTGAAATCGATTGAATTGGATCGCTTGAAGCGCATGGGCAAGACCAAGCAGCGTCAATTGGAATACTGCACTATGTGCGATCTTAATTTCCATGGTCATATTTCGGCTCATCGTAAGTCCGAGGGTCATTTGAGTTTGAAGAAGTTCCTGCATCCGAAATGTATTGAGTGTAATAAGGAATTCGCTACACGTATTGATTATGACACTCATTTATTATCGGCTGATCACTTGCAAAAGGCCGCTGAGAAGAACACCAAGGTTGGTGAGCGCAAACGCAATACTTTGACTATTCATACCGAAGAAGAAGAGTCGAAGGACTTGCGTCCACCACAAAAGAGAAGGAAGAAGCCTGCAGCCAAGAAGACTGAGGGTGGTGAAAGTGAAATTAAAAAGGAGGGTGAAGAGGGCGCTGAAGGCGAAGAAGCTGAAGGTGAGGAAGTTGAGAAGAAGGAAGGTGAAGAGGGTGCTGATGAAACAAAAGAGGGTGAAGAATTGAATGAAACCCAAGAAGAAGAGGAAGTTGCTTTGCCAGTTGATCCTGAGGATTGCATTCTGGATTTCTCTGAAGGTGATGAGATTCCAACTGAAGTTGACAATCGTCTTCCCAAATACAATTGGACACGCCCAGTCGGGTCTGGTCTCATTACCAAATTAGAGTGTTTCGAGTGTTCTCTGTGTGGCAAATTCTTTGATACAGAGAAGACCATCGAGGTGCACTCTCGCACCGTCACTCACCACCGCAACTTCTTGAAGTTCATCAACGAGAAGTCGAGCGATACTAAAATTGCTCAAAAGCGTGCAGCTGCTGCTCTAGAGGAGAGTGAACGCAAAAAGCGCAAGTTGGAAGAAGCTGAGGCCGCAGCTACCACTGAAGTTAAGACCGAAAATGGCGAAGGCACCGAGGGTGCCGAGGGTGAGTTGTATGACCCTTCGGAAGCCACTGGCGATGATGAAGATGTTGAGATGAATGAGAATGGCGAAGGCGCTGAAGCTGAGGAGGCTGAAGAGGAAGGCGCTGGTGATGAAGAAATGGATGGAAATGAGGCAGAGGCTGAAGTCGAGCCAGAGCCAGAGCCAGAACCCGAGCCAGAGCCAGTTAAGGAACAACCAAAGCCTGAACCTGTCAAGACACCTGCTAAACCTGCTCCAGCCACACCAGCACCATCCACCACGCCTACAGCTGACAATTCGCCAGCCAAGAAGGCAACACCAGCTCGCGCAACGCCAAAGGCAACACCGCGCGGTCGGGGACGTGGTCGTTACAATCGCTATTAAGCAAATAGTTTGAATGTAGACGTGACGATATTTAACATTCGTCAATATTGATACACAATATTTTTAAACTACATCAACAACAACAAATAATATAGCATAACTTATTACTAGAGCAAAACTAATTGATTTCCACTATTTAAGTTTAGTTGTAATAATTTCCAGCAATTATACAGGTATGCACTTGAAAATAAAAACGTATGTTTTGCAACTTGACAAGATAAAATAAACCACAATAATAAATACTTACATTATATCTATATCTATAATTTAACTACCAATTTCCAGTAAAAAAAATATGAACATCTCTTGAAAACTTAAAAATTATGATTGTAATTAATCTGAAAAACAATACAAAAGAGTTTGAAAATCAAGAGAAACTAATAACTCAGTCAAAAGGCTGCTTAAACAAATTTCATTATAAAAATTTAAGTAGTGTGACGCACATGCAAAACTTATTGCAATCGCGTGAATGAATATTTAAACAATTGTCATGTGTGTGGTGATTTGATTCACAAGCAGAAGAGGTAGATTAATTCGGTTTACGCCGAAATTTGCTGTATTATGCATTATACAATGTAAAGCATATTTTAAGAGGTAAATAAAACAACCTTTAGATGTACGAAATACAAAAATCAAAACTTTTATAATTGACTTGTTGAGAGTAGAGGGGGACGAGGGGAAATGTTGATTTTGTGAAGGGCTACAAGATATGAAGGCAAAATCAAAAACGCGAAATTCGATCTCGAATTAAGCACGCTTCGCAATTTCGGCAATTAATGGTGATCGGATGTTGGGGCCACTAAGAAAAAAAAAACAAAATAAGCGTAAGTATCCCGAGGTAGTCCCTTAAATATGAAAACAAATCCAGCATACAATAATACTTCCTTAGACAGTCGTTTCCACGTATTGGAATTACCGGTAGTTCACCCGGCTATGGACTGTTGTTTTGGCGGACTAAACCTGTTTTGGTCAGTCACACGCATAAGTCGTTTGACACCTCTGGAGCAACTCCTTGTAACAGTGTTGCTCCGAGGTCAGAAACCTACTTTTGCTGCCTATACCAGAGAAGGCTCCATCCGAGCCCCACCTCGGAAAAGTGTAATTCGTGCTACGGATGGAACTGTCTTGAGGTCTGCACAGGGACTGGGCTGCAAAGTTTGTTGCCGCGTGTTTCTCGTGCTCACGGTACCAAGGAGCTTACAGCAACAGTCACTATGAACTACCCTACCCATCCCTCACACCCACCACCACTGCGACGGCGGGAAACCGACGGTTAAGGGGGATTTCTCTCGGCCAATCTCCATTTCTCCAGTGGTCTCTGGTACTCACGTATTTCCTATACCATGCCATAAGCCACACAACTCTACTAGCTGGAGAGGATACAACATACATTCAATGCAATCGATGATATGATGCACCAATGTGGGTGCTCCGAACCAGTAGGGTACAGTGGATGATAATTCAGACTTGCTAGAACTCCGCACTCCGGAGAGTGTGACGGCATGCCTACTGATATTGCCGGAAGTACACCTTCAGCAAGAGTCCTGGGTGGTATCTGTTAGGAACACAACGCTATGATCAGCAAACAGTTCCTTGTTGGACGTTACCTATCAAGGCACCCAAATAGCAATTTGCATGCAGCTGAACCGCCTTCCAGGTACGTCAGAAGGCATCTCCCTGAACATACGAACGAGATTCGGACATACCCCAGACAACCGCTGGAGCCGATATCGCGCATGCAGGCCTTAAAAAGCATTCACCGCGAAACGATCGCCACCTTCACCAAAGCTCGGCTGTCACTGGAGTCAACCCACCACCAATTGCAGACGAGGAGCTCCAGCAGATTCAAATCCTACTTATCTGGGTTGAACCCTTGCACCCCCAATATATGCCAAGCATGTGGAGAACCCGCACGATATCATCAATAACCTATTCACATGCCTATCAAACTTACCCAT
Source organism: Anomoia purmunda (assembly GCA_951828415.1). Lineage (NCBI taxonomy): Eukaryota > Metazoa > Arthropoda > Insecta > Diptera > Tephritidae > Anomoia > Anomoia purmunda. Next base: position 22,339,960 of record OX639996.1, on the reverse strand, counting down.
CTAACACCCCTTTCCTTATGGTCCGACCACGCCGAAGCAGCCCGTTTCCTGGGCCTGCCCCTACAAGAAGATAACGCCCATGAGCAAGCTTGTCCTGTAGGATGTAGCTAACCGATATAACGACAATTGCCTCTAAACTAATCTTATTAACAGGAAATTTGGTTATTACCTTTATTTTGTTTAAATTTAGCTTCTAATTCTTAATGTAAGAAAAAATCGGTTTTTTGAAAAAGTAGAGCAGTTAGAAAGGATTTAAAAAAACTCCAACGCTTTCATTATCCTTGTCTCAAAGTGACATACTTTTTATTTGATATACAATATGTAAATATTTCCTCAAAACAGAGTTTTTTAATTTGGTTATTGAAATATTTCCGATTTAAACCGATCTAGCTGACATTTTACACAATCTTTGCAATAGGGGTGAATATGAATTGTTATAATAAAAACATTTTCAATGGGGCTACTCTGTAAAGCGACGCGAATAAAAAGCCGTTCGCATTCGCGAAAAAGCTTCCCTACGCATTTCTTAGCGTATTGGAGGACAGCGGCAATATTACCCAAATATATGTAATTGAATACAGTACTATGCGATAATAGTTACCGCTAAGAATAAATATTCCTGAAAATTAGGCATTTTGATCTCTGGTTCATTCGTAAAAGCAGTATTTTAATTGCGCTGCCCCTTTGACGAAAGCAACACATTCGTCCAAAAAAACCAGGGGTCGAAGTATGAGCAGCAGTACCTACTACTTTTCGTCAAAAGTTTTTTTTAATGCAACGGGTTGACAGCACTTCGGTAAATTTCTACAGCCATTGCAGGAATTATGGTGGCGGAAACCGAAGCCAAAATGGAAGAGTGGGTAATCTGATTGCTCCCAATCTCTTCGCTTGCTTTATCCGCATTTATTGAAATTCTTTTTCTAGTTTTCGGAACTGCGCATTAGAACAAATACAATGTATGTCTCCGAAACTATTTTTTCAAACGCTACCAAATTTTGGTACATACTATGTATTTTAACTTAATAATTTTAAAAATTATATAAATCCGGCAAAAACCACGTCCACTTCTCATATAACGGTAATTTACAAAAATTTAAAAAATACGTTATATCAGTAACAATAAGAGGTAATTTTATACACAGCATTGGTTTGCAGAAAGGAACACATGGGTTAAATAATTGGCGTGACAGCACCTAATTTAGAGCAAATGAATATATCTTCGAAACTACAATACTTTAACAAATTCACCACTTTTAGGACACGCTTTGCATTTCAACTCTAAACATATAACGGAGAACTTCATTATTTATTTTAATAAATTAAATTTTCAAAATGAAAAAAGAAGTACTGTTTATTTGAAATTTGATCATGCGACGGGTATTTAAAGTTTGGGTTCCCTTCGGTTTCGTTATGATTCGTTGAGATCTCAGAATGAAGGCTCCGATGGCGGCACCTGAACGCTGATTGTGATGAGACATTTCAGCGAATTAACAAAAAAAAAAAATTAAAAAAAACCCACCATTCATCGAAATGATGCGTTTCATATACTCGTATTAATGGTATTCATCCAGGACTTGTTATTGCTTTCGTTGTCACCTACCATACCAACAAGTAGCAAAGTACCAGATTGGCAAGATGAAATTGTTTTGATTTGTAAGTTGTTCATTGCGTGGAATGGATTTTTTTTTATAAATAGCTATCGCCTCACTAAAATGGTTTTGTTTTATTATAACAACAATTTGCCAGACAACCTAACAAAAAGTGCTATCACAGCTAAAACCGAAATCCCAAAGTAACAGGCCCGGTATGAATCGTAAAAAACATTTTAAGATAGAAGCTCAAAATATTTTGAAACTTAAATGAAGCCAATGGTATAATTTTTGTATTACATATTTACTTCACTTTATAAAGGGTCTTGCAATAGGGACACTACAAAACATATTTTTTCCCGCTCTTTTGACATTTCTCTTCAGCAAGGTTTGCCATTTCATCATGGAAAGATATATGTACGATCCAACAACGAGTCGAAATTATTAAAATTTACTACCGAAATTCGGAGTCAATGGCCTCAACTTTAAGAGCGCTACGTCCAATTTATGGTCGTCGTCATTTCTGGCTGAATGGCTTCGTCAATAAGCAAAATATGCGTTATTGGACAGGCAGCAATCCACACGTACTCCATGAGTCAACATAGCATCCCGAAAAAATTACGGTTTGGTGCGGTTTATGTGCCGGCGGAACCGAATATTTTTGGCCCGAATTGGATGATATGGACTTAGACAATATGTGGTTCCAACAGGACTTCACCACAAGCCACACAGCGAATGTCACAATCGATTTATTGACAACCAAGTTTGGTGAACGTGTTATCTCACGAAATGGCCCTGTCAATTGGCCGCCTCGGTCGTGCGATTTGACGCCGTTAGACTATTTCCTGTGGGGCTACGTCAAGTCTATGGTCTATGCCAACAAGCCAGCGACGATTGATAAACTTCGTACGAATATCGAACGTGAAATCGCAGCAGTATCGGCCGATTTATGGTTGAAAACCGTCGAAAATTTGGTTCAGCGTCTGGACTTCTGCAAGCGTGCCTGTGGTGCCCATGCAAAAGAAATCGAGTTCCAGGAATAAAGAATTTAATTCATATCCCAAACCGTTTTTGTTTTATTTAAAAAAAACTTTTGTTGCGTTCCTATTGCAAGACCCGATAGAACTACTTGTGATTCAAGTATTTAATGCAACCAGTTTTTGATAAAACATTAAACGTACATAAATTGCCTCAAATGGCCAAATTGAATGCCAATAATGTCAGCAAAGCTTGTTTCGTCCTTTTTGAAATCAGTAATAATTATATTTATGTTTTATCTGATCGGTCGTAATTAATTTTATTTAAAAAAAAAAAAATAAATAATACCACTTTTTAAGCCATCGTTTCGCTAATACCTTTTTAACTGCTTCAGGGGTAATATTTTATTTTTATTATTTTGACATTAAAACAATTTTCAAAAAACTCAAAATAAATCTCAATACCATAAAAGTGTCAGTTTTGACAATACTAATAGTTACTGCCTGTTGTAAAAAATAATATCATAATAATTAAAAGGGATGTTCGGTAAACAAAAAGAATGTGTTTGAAGACTAAGATTACAAAAAAAAAAATTCGGCTTTTGTTTTGATTTTTGCATTTCACCGTTACAAGAGAGGTGAGCGTGTTTTTTTCTTTACAACTTATATAAATTTTAAAATTGTACAATTGTTGAAGTGAAATGTAAGATTTGTAGGGTTTGATATCTTAGTTTCGGAGATATATAGATGTACCCATTTTCTCTAAAGTCGGTGGTGCCACGCACATTAAAAAAAAATCCCACCCTTCTCTAGCCTAATAATGTGCTTAAAATTTCTTGAAAACTATCTTTAATATTATAGTAGGTTATTATCTGATTTCGCTCATTTCCAATACCGACTTATCTTGGGTTGAGCGCAATGTGTTCAGCCAGTTTCTCAATATTTACTCGAATTATCCGATGCACGGACAGACGGACAGGTAGACAAGACTTAATCGATTTCGCTATTCGTTATGGCGCTACAAACAACCGTTGGGTGAACAGGGTATTGACAGTAGTGTGGGCTCGAGTATAAAAATGTGCCTGTAACTTTTTGTTTTGCTCCACTGCGAAGATTTTCAGTGTGTTCTTCCCCATTTGCGCCATCAGGCAACAACAAAAATTATGTCAGGGTTGTATTTTTTCTACCGCAAATAGCTGTTTAATATGCTTCAGGTGAGAGTTTAAAATAAAACGAACCGTTAGCCGTTTATAATATTCATAATTACTACCAATAGTAGATTATAATGACATTTTAGTGGACATAGGTCGGTATTTAAAAATAGTCGTTTATTTTGAGTTAATTTACAGCTTACAAGCTAACAAATATCGTTTAGAATTAGGTACACATAAACTTTTATCAATGAAAATGCGTGTTGTATACATATATCTTAAGTATAGGTATGTATGTATATTAATGTGGGTGTTAGATAATGAAAGATATACGATTTTTGCATCTTGTGACACATTGCTTTTTTTTCGGTGCAGATATGTACATGTGTACATATATACAAAACATATACATATAAGCATTTGCAAATCTTAAAATCTCTTTAAGTACAAATTAAAATACAATACTTGTATACATATGTTTTTAACACTAAACATATCACTAAAGGTCAAATTGAGTGAACTTAAAATAAGTACATACAAATATTATCTTATCGCCCTACTAAACCATTCGACTTTTCACAAAATAAGTATACAAACAATACAAAGATACTTAGCAGTATTTCGTTTTTATAGAGTTCTAGAAGTTCTGCCGCTCTTTTTCTCCTTAAAACTACTTTTTACTTGGTTCAAACATTACACAGTGCTACAAAACGAGAAAAATAATAGCTCGCACTTTACAAGTGACCTAGTAGCGGTCGTAGATCTAGGCGAGTTGTTCACAAAAATGAGTTTGAAAATTTTCAAACACTCTCAAATTCTCAACTTATTCATAAAAAAAAAAATTTCTCATTTTCTCACCTAAAAAACAAACTTTTTTCTTTTAATTTTTTTTAGCTATTTTAGGTTTTTGACATATCTTTCAAAAGAAAAATGTTGGCACTTTCGCGAAAATAGTTTGAATCTGTGAACTAAATTTGCAACCAATGTAAAATTTACACAGTTTTTTTTTAATTTTCCACTTTGGCGACTACATTTTCTACAATTTTACAAAAAAAAACATTTACATTTAAATGTTTTTCTGGAAAGAACGTTCTATTCTGCGAAAAATAAGGTATCATTGTTCAGGTTATTAAAATATGCCCCTTGTGTACTTTAAAGAAGTACAATAAAAAAAAATCGTAACTGCAATGAAAATTCTGGGCTTCATTGAAAATATGTCCAAACTTAAAATAGCTAAGAAATTTGAAGAAAAAAAGTTTGTTTTGTAGGTGAGGAAATGCCAAATTGGGGTATTATGAACAAGTTGAGAGTTTGAGGATGTTTTCAAACACATTTTTGTGAACAGCTCGACCAGATCTACGATCTCTACTAGGTTACTTGTAATGTGTATTATCATTGTAGCGCAGTGTTATGTGTGAATTTAGTGTTAAAATGCAAGCATTTTTGTTAAGTTTCCTTCTTCGTTAACCAATTAATACTATTCATATATTTATAATTTTGATTCATCGGAATGCATTTCGCTTATCTACGAGTATAACAGACAGCTACAATTAAAAATCTCTCAAAAATATTTAAAAAACAAAATATTTGTCAACTTAATATACATATGTAGATATCTACAAATACAGAATACGTATATTTCGCGGCGCTCGGGCGCCACGCATTGAATTTCAGTTCAGTCCACAGTCCGTAGTATTCTGTTCGACGGTGGTGCGTAGCCGACTCTGATCACTCTGCGAACGTCTCAGTTCGCAGCGACAGCGCTTGATGCAACCCAATATGTAGGAGTGTTTGGTGCGACTGAGTACGTAAATGTAGGGATCTGAGGTGAAATGCAGGGCCATCAAAACGTCGGCCAAAATGAAGAATGGATGCGCCTTGGGTATACGATTCGGTAAAATGGCCATGGGAATGGCAATCTAGAATAAAAATTAGCAGAGATATAATAGCGTCAAATTGAATAGGGTGATTTAGGTCAATAATTGTTTAATAAATTTAATTGAACTTTCAGCTCGCTTACCATTTGTGGCATCCAACAGATTACGAATGAGATGCTAAGGAATGCCATCAACTTGGCGAATTTAATCTCATCGGGGGATGCGTCTGCTGTCATTGTGACACTATTGCTATGGTGATACAACGACGAGCCGCTGTTCGCTTCGCCCTCGATGCGATGGATGCTGCCCTTTTCACGATTCACTAAATCGTAGTGCATGTGACGTTTGGTGGTGCGGGTACGTCCGATGAAACAAAGCACGCGGGTCACAAACAAATTGCATGCAACAATTACGACGCACAAAAGGGTGCCTGCAAAATGGAAGAAATACAAAAGTGGAGGGTTAGTTGTGGTTAATCAATTGCTAATCAAAATGTTAAGTTCTACGACCCCTACTGTGTACAGTGAAATTACAGTAAAAGCTAGTTAGTTTCCATTAAAAAACCAGGCAGTCAATGGAAAATCGTCGAATGCATAGCTGCCTTTTAGAATAACCATATACCGCTTAGTGTAGCTTTGAGTTGATGGTCTTTATAAAAGTCGTTTAAAGATTTTTTGTTTGGCACAGACTTAAATATCCTGGCCTTACCTTTTTGTGGGAGAAATTTGTTTTAAATTAATGCATATTTATTGCATTAAGATTTATATTATTTAAATAACGTTTCATCATTACTTTTGCTAATTTTTTGATTATACATATCTCGTCAATATTTTCTATGCTTTAGTTTGCCATGTGTGTAAGACTTTAAATAAACATTAATTAACTAAATATCGAGTGCAACCGCTTTCTTTCAAATGATTGAAATTTAATTTCAATTTAGGAATGATTGTTCACGTGAAGAAAAAGAGGGTAACATTCTAATATTTTATATTTTCCTATAAATTATCCATAAGGTATTTTTGTAAATAAAATCTAAAATTTGTGGTACAACATCAAAATGTCCACAACACAAAGCCACCTATGAAAAACTGTACAAGGAAGTGCCACACAACAAACTGATCACTCTTTCAATGGTATCTGAACGTTTGAAGATTCATGGTTTACTCGCCAAGAGAGCGCTGGTGAAATTACGCGATAAAGGTCTGATTACGAGCTATATGATATAAATATCAGATTTCTAAACCGAACTTTAAATACACGGCATTGTTTTTTTCGATAAAATATATGCTTAATAAGTTCCATTATTACTGAAGTACCAAGTTTGGGACAATTTGATAAAGTACCTATTGGTCTAAAGCTAAACGAATATTTTTCATTATTTTTATTTATTTCTGTTCTAAATTAAATTACTCGTATACAATTCTGTCGCTTTTGCCAAATTCGGTATTAAAGTATCCTATTTTTTGGTCGTATCTAAGATACCATCGCCACTTTCGATGTGAATGCGACCGAAACCCCAAATTTATTTATACGCCGGACGTTCTTAAGAACCCATCCGGGAAAAATCTTGGCCTATATCCGTATAAAATCCAACTGAAGCCATTAGACAATTGGGTGCGCTCTACGATCGAAAATCAATTTGAAATTGAGCCTAATTTTCGCCGTCAAATGATCATCAACGATGAGGCAAATTTCTGGCTTTACAGAAGAGTTATCGCTTTTGGTGTGCGAAAAATGGCAAAATCATTCATATCCGCCCAGTAACATGAAAATGAAACCCCTGTTGAAATACTCTTTTTATAAAGTAGATATGCATTTTTTTTTGGAGACAGTTGCCACATATTTAGAACGGTAAATCCAATTAAATTAATTAATCGATTAATCGCTATTTGAGACTATTTTTGTTTTCAATACTAAAATAAAGAACTAACTTGTTTGAATTTTTTTCGTAAAATAATATATGACCTGTAGTGAAAATGAAAGGATATTACCACGCTCATATTTTGATTGTAACATTTTTATCATTTGATTTGTGGTTGGCGGGCATTAAAAGTACAGTTTTATCATCTTTGGTTTTATCCAAAACGGTTACATTTGATAAATGGAAGCGGTAGGGCAACTCTATCAAACTGCTTTAATAAAGAGGTATTTTCAAATTTAGAAATCTACTTTCAGATTTCACTTCGACAGAGGGAAATTTTTTTCAAACTCGAGTATTCAATTTGTGAATTTGAATGGGAAAATTTGAAACTATAATTAGTACGATTTCGATATGAGGAAACTGTGGTAAATATTCAAATATTACTAATACTCAAAATTTAACGATAATTTGGCAGTTAATCGATTAATGGTTCGATTAATCAAAGCAAGAAATTCGATAGGATTAAATCTCTTTAAAAATAGTACTCGCTTAGTGATAGGATTTATTTGATTACCCTTGTAATTTTTCGTAAGATCATCCTGGTAGTATTACTCACTTCTGTCTCGCATAGGGATTGCGCGCGATCGCTTTTCTATAACATGTTTTCATACTTATTTATTTTCACATATCAGTGGCCTTACTGTTAGTAAAAACAAATATTTGTTATTTGAAAAAATATGTAAATAATACTTACCGAAAAGCATAAACAACACCGAATACATTTTATTCCAAAAACCTTCGGCATCACGATAACGCAAACATTTCGGATTTTCCGGATCACTCTCATCGATGTAGGCCCCAAAACCAGTGAAAGGTAAAAATGTGATAACGACAGCGATGAGGACCAATGAATTTATGGTTTTTCGCACAAGTTCGTATGTGATATGCTATGTGGATAGATGGGGAGAAAATACATCCAAAGTCAGCCGTATGGAAAAATAAATTAAGCTATGAATAGAATTGGCTAACATATCCATGTATGTTTGTTTACATACTTATATACAAATAAATAAATAACGTGACACATGTAAAAAAAACCAACAGATTTTGTGTGTGTTTTGTGTGAATTGACAGTTTTGTCGAGCATTTATTTGGCCTGCAATTACTTGGGCCCGTACAAGGCGAATTCATGTACGGTGGTGTTATAAGTACAACTACAAAATTCCCATGTATTTTGTTTTTGCTTTTGCGTGTGAGTTGTCAAAGTTTCCATACATTTTGTTTTTGTTTTTTACGCCTTTTCAAAGTTCATACAAAAGCAAAAACAAAAAAAACATGTAAATATGTAGGTGAATAAAAATAAAACTCAAACCAGCTGCTATACTAACTAACTACACCTTATATGAATTCGCCTTGGTCACGTGTTTTAAATTTATATGTCAACCAGGCAAAATATATTTGCGTACCAACCTTATGATAGATGAACGGTCGTGCTAGAGCCATCCAACGTTCAATGGCCATGACCGCCGCAATGCAACCAGAACTGAGTCCGAAGAAGCGACACAACACTTTAAGTGTACAATCCCAACGCACATAGGCCTTGAATTTATCATCCGGCACGTAAACTTTCAGAAGCAATGTTGAGAGCATGCCAAGCAGGCCGATGAGATTATTTGTAGCTAAACAACTAAAAGAAAGAAAAACTATTATCCTGATGCGTGAATTTTTTTTTTGTCAGCAATAGATGTGCAAATATTTGTAGTATATGTGTGATTGAAATATAGGCCTGAGTACACCGGGTTATTAAAAATTCTGTTAATACAAAAACCTTAACACTTTTCTTTCTTTCTAGTTCTTTTTATTTCGCATTGTAAAAAAAAACTAAATTTCATATAATACATCAAATTGTTTCTCTCATCAATAACTATTTTCAATTTTTCCAACATATTTTCAAAACCTATCTTCAGCTATATACATAATTGTAAATTTGAAAAAACAAAAGGCACAAGATCTAGTGTTTTGGTTGTGTATTTGAAAAGTTATGCAATATGCCAAATAATCGGAAGAAATTAACGCGTGATCGAAAAATTCGCATATTGGCATTAGATGAAGAAAAGTTATCTCCTCGACAAATAGCAGCTAGAATTGGTTGCAGTCATTCAACTATTGTTCGTCTTTTGCAAAAAAAAAGGAGAATAGTGATATGTTGGAGCGTAAAAAGGGATCAGGTCGTCCTCGAAAGTCAACTAAGAGAACAGACAACATACTGCGGCGGATAAGTTGAAGCGACCGCTTTAAAAGTGCACTTTCTATAAGTGCGGAAATGCAAAATTTTCACCACTTGGGATCACCAAAATTGGGATCAAACTGATTGGCAACGGATTATGTGGTCTGACGGAAGCTAATTTAATTTGTTAAGCTCACAAAATTTACTTTACGTGCGCCGTTCAGGTGGTGAAAGGTTCCAGGATAATTGTGTAGTAAAGAAAGTTAAGTTTCCTCAAAGTAAAATCATTTCGGGCTGCTTTTCATACCATGTTTTGGGGCCTCTACACCTTGTTGATGGAATAATGAATGCACAAAAATGTGCGATTGGTTAACAATTTTTTAGTACCCGCAATTGAAGAGCATTATTGTTATACGGATCGCCTAATCTTCCAGGATGACTCAGCGCCATGCGATCGTGCAAAATGAGTAAGTTTTGATTGGAAACAAATCTTTTATAAAACATCTATACAATATATTTGTGTATATGATCCTATTCAGCTCGAATTTTTATTTTTAGTTGGCCAACACCTTTAACGATCTAGGGATTCAACGCTTGGATTGGCCTGGAAACTCGCCAGATTTAAACCCTATTGAGCATTTATGGCACATAAAGTTGCTAAACAGAAGCCAAAAAATAAAAGTCAATTGATAAAGAATTTAGAACTGGTTTGGTATGGTCCCGTTATAAGGAAATCAATTGAGGTCCTAGTGAATTCCATGCCTTCAAGAATTAAGGCAGTTATTGAGGCTAAATGAGGAACGACTCGTTATTAGGAAATCCTATTGTGAAGTCTATATTTCTACCGTCAGTGGTGAAAATGATTTAGTCGCTTCAAGTTAACTTCACATTATTTTCTTTTAATTAATCATAAATATCATCGAATGTACATTTTTGTTAATTTTTTTAAATTAATTGGCTATTCCTTATAAAAACCATTTTCGAGAAAAATGTTTGTGGATAACTAATTAAAACTATGTTGCTAAACATAAACTAAAAATTACCTTAATATTCTAACAATTTTAGTTATTTTGTTTAAAGTAATTAATAATGACCAAATATTTAATTGGGCCCCGTATAGCTACAAAGCAAAGTCGAAATTAAAAAAAAATCAATCTCATTTATTTTTAAACCATAATTAATGGAAATGTTCAACATGTGCTCGCTCGGTAACTAGGACATTTTCATCAATTACAGTTAAGAAATCAGAGTTGTGATTGATTTGTAGGGTCCACGACATGCAGAATCAATTTTTGTGAAAAGTTGTCTACGAAATATTTCATCGCAAGTTTAATGTTTTCATCTGGATAAAACTGAAGTATATTTTGGCCCTGGAGTGGTCCATGGTGCCTTCTTTAATCGAAAACTACATTGTTTTTTCGGAACAAAATTTTAAGCGCCCCCAGTGTTCCAAAGCGCACACATGAACTTGATTTTTCGCCTTTTCCCCATTGTCGAAATATTTTGGCGAAAGTCTTAAAACATATTAAGTTTCATAATTCCAGTGAAAAAATTTCACCTTTTTCATATAAGTATATTTTTATTTAAGTTTAAGTTAAGTTTCAGTACACAAATGCATGATATGTTGTAATTTTTGAGGCATTTCAAATGACGCCTGGTATTTGCTACAATTAAATAAAAACAATTAAAAAGTTTTGGGATAATTTTCACAAAGCACATTTCTCCACTCACAATCAAGCATTTTGATAAACTTAAAATTGAGTCCGGCACGTTTAAAACTCGAAAGATAAAAACAAATTTTTTGAAGGTAATTTTAAAGTGTTTTTAAGTAACACCGCAATAACCAAATTAAAATAAATATGGCTTAATTAAAAATAAAGAAAACTCTTTTTTTGTAGTATTTTTGAGCTGTAAATTTTTTACTTTTTGAGATAACCGCCATGTGCAGAAATATATTGTAATAGGGGTGTACTATATTTTGGGCCAACAATGTCAATAGTATTTAAGATATGCCATTTTTACCATTAACTAAATAATATCTGTCTAATAATTTCTTCTCACTTATTATAACTGTTTGTCTAATCATATAGTACATAACGATAAACGATAAATAAACCAAAAATATTAATGGCCCAATAAAGTTTGCCAAAATTGAACGGCCATAAATAATTCGGAAATAAGTCATTAATTAACTCTTTAATATTCATATCGCATACATACATACTTACTTATGTATATGTACATGTATGGATGTATGTACATCGTGTTTATATGTATTGGGCCACCGGCGTAGTTCGTATTGAAATTCTGTTAGTTCTTTGTTTAGTTCACATTTCTGAATGGCATACCCGTATATATCGAAAAGTTTTGTTTTTAAATTAAATATTTTGCTTACACACAAAAAATAATGAAATTGCGCTTGTTTTTATCGAAAAATATAGTAATGCAATTAGCGAAACAAAAATATTAGCACGTTTTGAAAATGCGACCTGGGGGTTTTTTTGTTGTTTTTTGTTGATTTTGTTCAAAATATATCAAAATGTGAGAGCCAGATCGGAAAAATTATTTATTTATTAATTATTAAATTATTATATTATGAGAACTTAAGAAGCTTAAATTTCTTAAGGGATGTCGCATGCGCACAGATTAAAGGGCGAGTAATTTGAAGTACTTCAAGTGGAGGCACAAAACGTCCACGCAAGATCTCTAAATGTTAATAATTTTGCACCAAATTTTCAAGAGATGGTTTTTATTCATAACGTAAGCTAAAAAGTTATGATCGTCAAAAAAACTTTCATTTCTTAAGGGATGTCGTTTGCATTTTTATGGTCAGTCTAATGTACATAAATAAGGTATTTTTAATTTTTTTAAAAACTTAGTAATTTTTTGAATATTCGGGTATTTTTTTTTTGAATCTTTTGGCAACTTTGTATGGACAATGTGCGTAAGCCTAACCACCTAACAACCAATTAAACATTTGTCTAAGGTTTAGGCAAACTTTATGTATACACATAGATCATAAATATTGAATGTACTTATATATGAGCCTTAGGACTATTGCCTCAATATGTTTTTAATCAGCATGCTTACCGAAACAAATCAAATTATATTGCCATATATTTGTACAAACACTTAGCTCCCCAGTCGGCTAAGCCTTTTGGTTTTTGAAAGTAATATATGTACCTTCTTCTGCTTAAGGCTTACCCAGATGGCTGTTTAGAATTAAGTTCTTAAAATTTACGAGTTTTGTATGTATATAGAAAACTGACTTAAAATTTATGTTTTTATTTGTTACATAATATATGTGATCAGCCATTTTGAATTTTTAGTTTATATAAGAACGTAGAGATATTTCTTCTAGAAATTATGCTTTTACACCAATTTGCACGTAAATTTGAATATTTAGTAACACGATGCCTTGCTAAGGGAGCCGATTTTTCCAAGATGCAGCGAGAAAACTTTACTGAACAAACCTATAATAATTGAATCATGACATGATAAACATGTTGTTATTATATATTGCACGATTCCCACATCTTATACCGATTTTAAGCCACATAAAGATTATGAAGAAAAGCATCCTTTGAGCATATACATAGATACATACATATATACAAAAATTAAAGCAATACAGATATTATAAATCGGCTTACATCCTTTGTGACTGATTTCCCATTAGCTATATATTACCAGCTTGAGCGACAGAGAAGATGATACCGTTGAAAAAATATTTCATTCCAATCAAAACAATTACCATGAAAACCCCTTCACTAATTTCGGTGATTAGTGAACTCAAACAGACAAATAGGAAATAAAATTTATAAAAATTATCCAAATGTATTCTACTACATTCCTCGGGTCACCTTCTGTAATTTTTTTTTTTCAATTTTCTTCTGTCATTCTTTTAAAGTAATTTTTAATGTAAATTCACGACATTTCTGCAATTTTATTATAGTATAGAATATAGCTTTGGAAATTATTCATTTTCAAATAAAGCACTACTGAGTTTTCTCTCTGGTTATTCGACTAATTGAATGAAATACAGCACTGGTCGTGAAAACGTTGCGTGGAAAGTGAACGAAAGAGAGGAGAATGTTATGTGCCTTTGTCAATTTTATATTGCGAACAAATAATAAAATTTACCAAATATGTAAGTTGTATGCGAAATCGCTCTGGAATTGATTGGTAGGTTTGAGTAGAAATTTTAGCTCTCATTAGCGCGTCATTCTAATTTCCTTATCAGCTTAATGTTACCATAAAATGATCGGTCCAGTGCCTAGCCGTTAAACTAAAACTTAGAAAATTGTTAAATAAGAAAAATGACAAATAACCCCAAAATATCTGCCAATCAGCTGAAAAATATTTCCCACAGAGAGCAACATCTGTGAAACAATACTTAATCAACAGATGGCGGTGGTCATTTCCACGGTCTTCGGCGAGTTTAGGGGGTTTTTTATGAAAAATGTATGTCCATATATTTTAAGCAAATAAACATACCTGCTTATAAGATACAAACTAACACACTCCATATACCAAAAGAAAATAAATATGTAACTTGAATTTTTGATTAAAAAAACAAAAAAAAAACGAAATCATTTGAATGGGATTTGAGCACTTTCGAAAAAAAAAATTAGAACATTTTTCCAGCGTTGTTTACATACAAAGCTTTAGCTCAGCAAATCGGAAGTTTGTCACAGTACATACTTGTACATTAATATAGAAATAATTTCATTATAATCTGCACTATAAAAATTTAGCATACGTTAATTTTATAAACAAACAAGAATGCACCTACAGTTGAAAAGTAACGAAAAGCTTAATTCCAGTTAGTTAGTCAATGTTTGCAATGCAATTCATCGAGTGTTATTGTACGACTTGACTTTGTTTAGTACGAGTGTTTGTAATCAGATTCGTAGAATGTGCTTGGTTTTCATCAGGTAGGTATTTATTAATCGCTATGGCAGAAGTATGCGCAGTTATACAACTACGTAAATAGTATAAAATCCCGTAATATGCACATAAGTGGCGTAATATGTATATGGCGGTAATTGAGTCATATTATTGTATTCATTAAACTGTCATAAGTAATATAAATATTCAAATGGTGAATATAATTTTTGTTTAAAGTAATTTAAAATGCATATTTCCACGTAAAATTATCGACCATTTTCGATTTGGATAAAATTTTGTTCTGAGTGTGCTTTCATTCTATAAAGAATTTCTACCAAAAGAAATTTCTAGCAAGGGAAATTAAAAATTGCACTATTATTTCAGTTTTTCACTTCTGGAAAACTACTATAGCTACAAAAGCATTTTGGTTTCGTTTTAAAGAAAAAATATATTTAAAAAATAAATTTTGAAAATTGAATAAATCAAAAATTAATATTGTTTTGGGTAATTTTTTTTTTATAAAATACTGCATGTTTTTAAAAATGTTTTTTCTATCGTTTTAAATTAAATATCTATTGCTAAAAGTTATAAAATTTAACGTTAATTTGATACTAAATATTTTATTAGGAGATTGTGGATTTTGGTTTTAAAAAATTTCGTATTTTCAAATAAAAAAAAATTATATATTTACAAAAAAATACTTTTTTGAAAGTTTTAGGATCAGATAAAAATATACTTACCGAGACATTTTATAAAAAATCCACCCAAAAAATAGTTGTTTTAGATTTATTAACTTTTGAAAAATATAAAAGTATTATTAAAAAAAAATCTTTAATATTTATATTTTTTGTAGCCCCAAGTATTCTCTTTAAAACGAATACAATTTTTTTTTATTAAAATAGTTTTCGAAATATAAAAAAATGAAAACTGGAAAAATTTTGAATTTTTGAGTTGCTCGCAACTTTTGGACATTTAGAACTTCGTTATAAGTTGAAAACATTTGATTTAAAATCAAAATAGGCCGATTCCTACCATTGAAATTGATTTGATAGGGAATTACTTTCCTTATCATTAGCGTATTTGTAAATAATTTGACCAACAACGATTTAATCAATTTTTTATGTATAAGTAAAAAATTTAAATGAAAGTTAAGAAACTGTTTGCACAGAAAAAAAATTGTCACAATAAAGTCTCAAATCACTACATACACATACATACATACATATGTATGACTCCAAATACATTTCCCTTCAAAGTCTTAATATCTCCCATATAATAAGAATAATCACTTGCCAAGTCCTTATGAGTGGCATGCCAGGGTTTGTTGTCATAAATTACAGAGCATCATATCTGTTTAGTTACTAATTTATTTATTCAAATTAAATTCTATTCATGCATGCACAGCATGTGTAAGTGAAAATGGTTTTGGCATTTATACTCGTAACTGCAAATGGCGCCAGTCTACTTACATTAACTTACAAAAAAAATACCTATTAGAGAAAGCTAGTTAGCTAGAATACATATTGCAAAATTGTATAACAAGTCAATTGCTACAAAGCTACGGGAAAGATTAGTTTTTTGAAGTTCTTGACAAAAGGCAATGCAAACAGAAAAATGAGAATTTTTGCCAATACTTTAGCTCACACAACAAAAAAATAATAACTTCAATATTAAAAATTGTTATGTTCAATGACACATTTTCTCTAAAATTTACTGTAATTGCTATGCTGCGAATCAAAGGATAATCGGCCCTATCGCCAACTTCACGGGAACAAATCATTCCCATAAATTTACAAACAAAAGAAAAACAAAATGGCAAAAGTTGTTTTTGTTTCGCTTTTAAGTTTATGGGAATATTTGTTCCCAAGAATTAAAAACCGAAACACAGTGAAGATTTTAATTATCAAATGACCACTTCCATTTATTTCATCAATATGATGAATTATACGCCATAATTTCCTTCTAAGCATGTCTAATTGTAAGTTCTTTAGGAACTAATCATTTCTGATAAGGCGACCGCCGTTGCCGAGTGTGTAGCGTGTGCGCGCTTCATTCGGTAGGCCCCTGGTTCAAATTCTGGTCGGGGAAAGTAACATGAAAAATTGTAGAAAAGATTTTTTTTAATAGCGGTCGCCTCCCGGTAGGCAATGGCAAACTTCCGAGTGTATTTCCGCCATGTCAAAAAACTTCTCACAAAAAACATTTCGCCGTTCGGAATCGGCGTAAAACAGTAGGCCCCTCAATTTGTGTTACAACATCAAGACGTACACCACAAATTGTAGGAGAAGTTCGGCCAAAATCGCTTAAGTGGTTATAGCGCCAATTAAATATTAAAAAAAAATTAATAAATAATCATTTCTAATGTTTCGAGCAATAGTTTGATTTTTTTTTTATTATATGCGAGATGCGCAAGGGGGTTTCCCAGATTTTATAGTTTTTGAATTTGTGCTAACTCAGTTGTAATGCAAATGATGTACCAAATTCGATAGAGTTTTATATGGTCCGAGATATCCCCATTTGCTCTAAAGTGGGTGTTGCCACGCCTATTTCGCATACATTATTTTCTCCAGCCTTATCCGGTGTACAAAATTTGAATAAACTACCTTTCTTAGTTACTGAAATATCGTGTTTTCAAAAGCAAGCGTGGTTTTTTGCATTCCTATAATTTTGTAAATTATGCATATTAAGTTAAAATCTATAATGTATACCAAATATTGTAGTCTTTGAAAAAGTATTTTCATAGCTTTACATACTTTCTTTATAGTGAGCATGTTTTCTTTTTCACTCCAACCTAATTTGTGTTATTGAAATATCACATTTCTTTTTTTTTTTGCAAATTGCCGTTATATGAAAGTTGGACGGTGGCTTTTGTCCGATTTCTTCAATTTTCGAAATTGAGCCTACTGGAAGCGCGTAAAATTTTTTTTTGGAGTTTGATTTATTATTTTTTGGTGATATCCGCATGTATGTATATGTTTTGATATACTATATATGCTCATATTCCACAAAAATGTTGTACCCACATATTGCCTTCTCCTATATCCGAATTGTATAAAGCTTACGCGATTTAGGGAAATATATTGAGAAAGTTATAAATATACACATGAATACTTAAATGCTAAATTTGAACTACTAAATGTAGAATTCGTAAATGGAACGATTTTAAACTGATTCTGAACTGATTCCTTCCTCTTCTTCTAATACAAAACTTTGGGGGCTTAGCCAAGATCAAAAAACATTGCCATATGAATCCCTCATCTGCAAAGTTTCACCAGCCCTTGCCGTTGTTTTCGTTAACCGTTCATGGGGCCGAGTCAAAGAATCTTTTCACTGGATTATCAACATCATAACGTTCGGCATGAATTAAATTCATAAAATAGTTTTGGAAAAAATTGTCATCAATTAATTTTTCTGATTTTTTGGATTTTTTCTTTTAATGTCAAATAATCATGATAATATTTTAATTAGCTATTGTATATTATAATTAATATTAATCTATAGTTTATATAAAAAGTTATTAGTAATCACTAAATTATTTAAAAACAATAATAACTGCGCCTTAAGAATCATTAGAATTATTAATAATAATTTGGCGTTTACTACATATGATGTTTGGCCGAACTTGCCCAAAAATTTGTGGTGTGCGCATTAGAAATAATATTCAGTATTTAAAAGACTAGAAAATATTTTCATACATCTACAAATTCGCCTGCCTTTATAAAACTCAAAATATTATAAACGTATATTTTGTATATTTAACATAATTGATTGATAAATTAGCAAATTAAAGTAAGTAAACAGGTATAAAAAATTTTCCACATACTGTACATATCCATTTATGTTCTTGTTTGTATTTCGGCGAATTTAGCTACGTAATTTCGAAATTTCTCTAATCATTTATTTTTAGCAATCAACAGTGTGGCAAGAAGTGCGACAATAATTGATGCATTGCTTTCACAGGACGAGTGAATGCTTTATTTATTTTACTGTATAGTTTTTTTTTACAGAATTAGCGCACGCCAATCATAGAATTGCCGCTTGGGTGAATATCAATGCGTGCAATTTCAAAATAACCAAAAATTGCTATGTGCCCATTTTCCGGCGGAAAAGAAATTTAGGTAGGCACGTAACAGTTCCACCAGGGAGCAACCCCGAGACTCCCCGCAAAGGTGCAGCAAAAAGAAGTTAGACTTTACACAAGATGAAGTACGCATGTACCTACAATCAATCACTTGAATTTCATATTTCAAGGACACTGATGGAGAATTATTAAATTTAACTTTGTATACTTTCTTTTCAGTCTGGATGGCTAGTATGGGGTAGCTGTTATAAAACTCGCATTACAAAATTGGAGATGAAATAAATTGCTTAAAATTATTTATAACTTACTCTGGTATTTTTTAACACGTTCGCTGCCGCCGTACAAACGAAAAAATATTACCAGTTTGCCAAGAGTGAACCGTTCTGTGTCTTTAGCTACTCGTTTGTGTTGTTTTTTTGTGTTTTTAGAGTGTGACTACCGGTGGGTCACATGGCACTGAAGTATTACATAAGAGCACATGGTGCCACGTGACCCACCGGTGGTCACATTGGTATTTTGTTGGTATTTATCAAATCAACTACTTCTTTTTGTAAAAAGGCTTTCAGCTAGGTGCCAATGAAGAGAAAAAAGTGTTTGATTAAAAGGCCGTGGTGAAAACAGTCATATAAAAATAAGTAGCGTGTGACCCACCGGTGGTCCACATGGCCCAACGAGAAAGATTCGTGTGAACCACCGGTGGGTCATATGGCAGCGAACGTGTTAACTGCAGAGTTGCCCACACACCAACTTAAAGGATACTTATTTATAATTGTATCAATAAAATTACGGATAAATTTAAGCGTCCTGGTTATATATCGATAAATTCTCTTATCTGTAGTTTAAATGATTATTAACATTTCTTGTAACTCATAAAATGCAGAGCACGACCGAACTTCGGGTTCGACTATGTTCGCGGACCACAGTTTGTTTCGATTTCAGTTCGGATACGGTAAAAAAGACGAACTTTAGCCTATCATTTGACGATTTTTATTTTTATCTTTTTACATAAATACCGGAAGTGGTAGAAAATGTGGAAATTACTTTGGGATTTAAGTGATAGCGATATGATTTGCAGTAATAATACTCACAGAAAATATCAATTGAAGAAAAAAACGTAAGGACACTTAATTTTAAATATCTTTCTCTTGGTTAAACTGATTTGAAAGTTTTTTTTTTTATTTTCAAGAAAAATTATTTTTATGAGTTCAACGTCATTCATTTATTAGGAAATTATTGAACACACAATAAGTGGAATTAAGCTCAGAAAAATTACTGTTGATATAAATACATAAATAGAACGAAAAACTAAATACATGTTTTATACTTGTGCTATATCAAATTTTTTAGCCTTTTCATGAAAATAAAAATCATTAACATTGACTTACAAATGAAACTGACTTATTAGAGCTCGATTTTGATTCACCCTAGAAATTAAATTTGATAGTTGTCAATTTGTCCAAAATAAGTAATAATTTTTTTTTGGAATAAATAGAAGACTGAGTGCGTTAACAACTTTTGCGCCTATTTTTTTTGGTAAGATGGTTTTCAAAACCTATCGGGAAGTATGGCTGCATTGCAATGGGTCGAAGTACTGTTGCAAAAGTTATTAAACGTGTGCTAATTGTGACAGAAGACGAGATTAAATCAGAAAAGCATTTTCAATTTAAATTTGATAGTTTTTTTTTGCTGATGGTGTTGGGCATTTCTCTCCATAAATTGAAGGAGGATTGCTTCCTGCGTTGTATTCTTTTGTTTCTTTTTCAATAGTTGTAAAAATTACAATATTTAAAATTTTAAACTGCTTAAATTTCGTTTTAACTCCAAATCCACGAACTCAAACTGAGCTGAATGCTATACGAATTTTTTCTTGTAAATTCGTTTTCCAGAACAAGCAAATTCACTCGAAATTCATTTTAGAAAAAAATGTGGAAATAAAATGGTGAAAGTGAGACACAGAACACCAAATGGCGGATTATTAATTACAGAACCTGCCTGATTGTGGAAAGTTTGATGTCGATGTAAATGCTGATTATTTTTAGACATTCTCCTCTTGTTCGATAATTTTTATTTTAAATAAAACGGCTATTTAATAAACATAAAAAAAGAATTAAATATCGGTTTACTAAAGGCCGAAGTTATTAAGAGTTTAGTAGACTTCTCTTTTTTTAAACTAAAAAACTGAAATTAGAAATGAAAGTGGAAATACTTTCATAGTGTACGACTATCATTTGGATTTGGATTAATAAAATGTAACATATGTATAAATTCGACTTTGTAGTGGAGTTTTTAAACTTTTATCATTGAGCAAAAATAAATCAATAATACTCTAGTTGTAAGGTTCATAGATAAACCATATTTTTTTAACCTGTGGTGTTTTACGTTATTTATTTCATTTTTCTACTCTAATGCAGAGTACACACGATCCAACCTGCGCTATACAGCAAGGACATGTACAACAGATTGTATTGTGTGTAGACAAATATCAAAATACTAGTAGTAAGGGTCTTGTCCTTGCTAACGCGGTGCAGTGTTAAAGTCATTGCTCGCCGCTTTATGCCTGGTTTTCATTCGGCCATTTTTCATGACAAATCGTTCCATTGTAATGAAAACAGTCAAAATTTTGTCATATTTTGATTTGACGCCAATGCTGCATTATAAAATACCAACATGTTGCCAAATCGTTTACGAGCTTAACTCAACACGTAAACGTACCGGGAATATATAAACGAGTTTTCATACTAATTTCGACAGATTCTTTACGATCTAGTAATCTTACGAAATATATATGTATGTATATACTATAAACGAGCCACTTTAACGATTAAGCTTCTATTGCATAAAATGGTATTTAAAGTTTAAGCAAGTAAATCGTAAACCTATGTCATTTGTTCGACGGAATAGATTTGCCATTTGAATTCCGATGGCTAACGAAAATTTGAAAAATCACGCAAATGATTTTATTTGCCATGTAAAATTCCTCCAATTCCATGTAACAACTGAACGTTTTATTACGTTTTTAGTAATATAAATGATGCATCATTTGTTAACTTATTTTATGACTATGCGAATATACACATATATACATACATACGCCATACGTAATATTTTATTTGGGCACTCTACTAGGATTGCAAAAGTTTTCCGTGTTCGATAATTGGCCATGACGCAAAATTTTTTATTCTATGTAGTATTTATTTTTGTAATTTTGTCATGTAAACAGTAGTTAAAGCAATTTTTTTTTAATGTGTAGAAAAGAAAATAAACCGAAAAAGAAATTTTCATGTTTTCATGTGGATTAGTGTTAAGAAAAGCAACAAAACTTTTACTATGCTGATGACAGCAGCGCAATGAAACGAACTCGCATTTGCAACATTATATCTAAGTATTTACGAAAAAAAGTAAATACATAAGTGCGGGCGAAGAAGGTAGCTCCTGTAAGGTAGTTGAGAATGTGGGGGTATTGTTAGTTTTCGATGCGGTTTACTTCCGAAAGAAATAATTGGGAAGTTAAAGAACAATAGATTACAAACGTTTGATAAATCAAATTTTGGTTGGCTAAACATGAAAATGATTTTCATTTATTTTTCCAATAAAGCGTTTTCGAGATTTCGGGCAAACACCATGTTTTCGATGTCCTTTTGTAGGTATTGCCGAAAAACTTTAGAATAGCAAATAAACTTAACCTTTTTCGTTTTAAAGGTACATTCTACGCTGTTATATCTTTCGAGCTTTTTCGAAAGTTGTTAATTTTTACTATTTCAAATTCGTTTTTATTTGAAATCAAAAACTAAATGTGACGATGGTCTAAAGTTTTGGGAAAAATTATTGACACTTTACAGATTTTAGTCAGAAATGTACAGGATTATTGTTGCCAATTTCGCTTTGAGTCATTGTGGATGGCAAATTGACATATTGTATTATATTCTTTGAATTCTTGATATTTTAGAATTTGTTATATTGTGGTTTTAAAAATGGGTATACTGTTTTTAATTTCACCAGTACATCAAATATTTTCAGACAGACACCGACTTCATGAAATGTAGCAGACATTAATGAAGGGGAGCATAAATAAATTTTTGATATTATAGGAGTGTATATTGGTTTTTAATTTTCTGTAGCAACGTTTTTGTCTGAAAAGATTCCTAATGGAATGGTTTTAACATAATAATATAATAAGACCAAAAAGACACTTTCAGTTGGAAGCTAATGGGCTAAAATATTAAACGAAAAAATTTGCGGAAAGCTTTACTTATATGTCTTAATCTTTTATTTCGCTCAGATATATGTATGTATAATTTAAAAATTGTTTCCACTTTTTTGATGATAACAACTTAGGCCATAAAAAACTTGATTTAACTAGTGCAATTCTATCGAGAGTTTTATTACTGGTTTCGGTTGTTGCACGGAGTAATGGAAATTACATTCGTGTAGAAAATAAATGAAAAAATCAGTGCCCACAAAATGTACCCGGCTATTGCTAAGCTAGCTTATTGCTTGTCCTCACCATCTGCATACTATTTTTGAAAACATCGATTTTTATTTGTGAAAATGGAAATATTCCACCTAATGAGCGCTTATTTACACTTTCTGAGTACGTGGTTTACTATTGATTTCAAATTTTGAAAAAAGCGGTGCCTGTTATTTCTTAAGTTTTGTAAAATACAAACAAATTACGAATGAGGTTGCGAAAAATATCGATCGTCAAATTGATCGAAGTGTTGTTGAGTGAACATTGAACTCAAAAATACTTCTTGTTTAAAAGTGAGTTTTAAACGAATATTGAATTAAAAAAAAAAACATTTATTAGGTTATTTGAGCATTATCTAAAAAAAATACAGACTAATTTTATAATGTTGAAAAAAATTAGTGAAATTTTGCGAGGTTTGGCGTACCCTTCACGCTGGAAAATGTCTCAGTGGCCGCACCATTGCTACGGCTCTAACCTTGTATGCCCTGAGCACGCTTAGGGATTTTGCTTTACGAATATTCATGCTTATTTCGTATAAATACTTAGCCCTGCCATAAGTTCTGTTACAAGTTATAATTAATTTTTTAATAAAAGTTAATTTTTTAATAAAGCATACATTAAATGAGGGATGTACAAAATTGTATTCGAAATGGCCACCTTTTGCTTTGACCAATAGCAGCCCGCTTAGCTTCTATTGGTATTGACGGCGCTGCTCGAACCTAAGATTTTTTGAGACTCCCCATATTGCCGTGGGTTATTCGACATCCATGTTCTCTAACTCTGACCACAAACTGTAGTTTAATTATAGTTTTAATTCAAATCTGGCCTTCCAGACGGCCAATCATCTGTAGCTGTGAAACCAGGAATACAGGAGACTGCCCACTAAACAATTACAGCAGCTAGACGGTGACCACATTGAATCTTTGGAATAACATTTTTTTCATGTTTGGAAGTTTTGCATAGATTTTACCGTTTTGCTTATTAACCCTGCTGTTAGGTTAAAAAAAAACTTACGAATCTTAGGTTAGAGGACCATTTGGTCCATACTGCAGTTTTCATACAAAATAACAATTTAATCTTAGTCTTTATATTTAGTTTGGTTCAATACTTGCTAAATATTATTATTTTATTATTTACTCAACTCTGGTAAAACCCAGCACCAGTGGCCTGCTCTAAAAATGCTTCTAGTTCAGGAGCTCGAAAGCGAGGAATTTGTAGTTGCTGCAAGTCTAAGTCTGATGTAAAATGCTCCATTTGAGTTGCGTTTATTTGCAAAACCAACCGAAAAACATTTTTTTGCTCATCATGTAGTGCCAAAAAATATCGAACAAACTAATAAATATTTATTTTTGGAAAATTAATGTAAAGAAAATCAAAGAAAATATACTATGGACCAAATGGTCCCTTAACCTAAGATTCGTAATTTTCAATTTATCTTAGTCCAGTTTTAAGTCAGAGAATTAAATTTTCGCACATAATATTGTTTTATAAAAAGACTACCTGAGCTGAAAAATTTAGACAGTATATGTATATCACCGTTCCAAAGTTACAAAGAAAACAAAAAAAAAATTGGCCCAAATGGTCTTAACCTAACAGCAGGGTTAAGAACTTTTTCAACAGACTTTGCACATAGTTTATATGAAATGTAATTTTTAAGACGCTAAATAAATTTAAATAAAGTAATTCAATTTCAAGATAGTACTGCAGTTTTAAGATTTTGGTAGGGGCTTAAAACCCTAAACCTCCCCTTGGGTGCACCAATGCTTACATACATACATACATGCATACATATGTACTGCTAAATAGTTGTGCCAGTTAACTTACTAATTATAACTAACAATATTCAATCCATTTTATTACTTACTTTTCATTTAATAGGTAATTGCTATTTAGTCACTGCTATGTAAAACTATTCAAATGCATTGAATTAATGCGCCTTTGATTTTTCCTCCGAAATTATTTCCAATTTTCTAGTGAATTGCAGGCGGGTGAGAACGTTAATTGTTTTTGTAAAAACATAAATGCAAGTACTTTGCACATCAATATGACGTAAGCTTATGGGGTTTCCCATTGTTATTCGTAATTTTTGCTGGAAACGTTTCAAACTCGCACAATAAATTATGAGGCTTATGGGACTTCTAAGAAATGTATTTAGTTTCACTGCAGTGTTCTAAGTATGTATTGTTAAAATCGGACGAGTTGTTGCTTACAAGATTTAATGAAACATATCGGGAAATAGCTTGAATATTATAAGATAAACTTTTATCTGGAAATTCAGCGTTGCAATATATTTTCACAATGAACTGAGGCAGATCAGCCACGTGAGTATGTGCTAATAAATAATTGTGAACATACTCAGTAAAAATAGTAGCACTCAAAGATTAATCTTATACGGATTTTACATCGTTAGAATATTGAATTCAATTCTTGTCGTATTTGAAGAGAGTGTAGCTGAGAAAAGAAGGAAAGAGTACACATGGTCTGTACCGCCAAGTCGTTTCGAGTGGCTTTATTTCTCCTTCGCACCACACGATTGCGAAAATTAGCAAAGATCAAATGAGAAGCAAATAATCAAAAGCTTGCATTAAACAAAGTTAAAGCGTTTAAAATCAAATAGAATTGATTTCCAAATACCTACTTGAATTATGTAAATCGGGTGTTAAATGACGACCAATGGATTGCTCTGCAAACCTTAGAGTCTCATGCACTTTATACACCCTTTTAACATTGCCTGCTCGTACGGGCGAGCATTTCTTTTGTGTTCCGTAATGAACACCCAGCTTCGTATATTTCTTATCCCGAAACGACTAACACACGCTAATACAATTTTTGAAAAGCCAAAAAAAAAAAAAAATCATTCATTCCTATATTGGAACGATTCGTTCTGAGATTGAAATTTGATACAGAAGATGGCACAACGCCGAAACCGGGTTGTCTTCAAACGAATGATGAAAAATCGTGCCAATATACATCAACTTTTCACCCTGGCGGAAAACCTGAAGCAAAAAGAAACAATTCACTACTCCTTTATTGATCATTTTTGGTATCAATTCATAAATTGTGTACTATGTATATGAACGTAAATTGTGTGTAGAATAGTATCCTAAAACCAGCGAAAATATCTTCATAATCTTTCTTATTTACTTAATTGGCGCTATAACCACTTAAGCGGTTTTGGCCGAACTTCTCCAACTTTGTGGTATGCGTCTTGATGTTGTAACACAAATTTAGGGGCCTAACGCCGACTCCGAAGAGCGAATATTTTTTGTGAGAAGTTTTTTTCATGACAGAATTACACTCGGAGGTTTTCCATTGCCTGCCGAGGGGCGACCGCTATTTTTCTATAATTTTTGGTGTTGCTTGCCCCGGTCAGGATTCGAACCCAGTCGCCTACGGCCGCAGCTCTCTCTTGATAACCACCTCACTTATTACTCGGTTCCTAAACCTCTTTCGGCGTACACCGGTTTAAATGATTCATTTATCTAAAGTTCTAAATTAATAAAAATTTGATTAGGCATGTAGCAACCCTCTCGAAAAAAATTTCCCAAACAAAGTTTTTATGAACCTTTTTCGTTTGACAAAAAGATTTCTCGAAAAAGATTTCTCAAACAAAGCTTTTATGAACCTTTTTCGTTTGACAACAGTATTGAAGAATTTTAGTCGCCTTAATAATTAAATTATTAATTATTAATCGAAAAAAGGTGGCAACCCTTTCCAAAAATGTTTTCGCCTCAACGGCTTCCTTTCGTATCAATACTGCTATATTTCATTAAGCTTATACATTTAATTATTTAATTTTGAGATATTTTATTTTATATTAATAAATAAAATATATCCCATCCCGTTCTTCGTTTGAGGACCCTACAGCAATATTTGATTTCATTGTTTATAATTTTAATTTAGTTTTCAAGCAGGTGACAATTCTATACAAATATATTTTTGAAATTAATTAAATTCAATTTCGTTTAATACTTTTGCTATAAAGTAAGGGAAAGTAAAAAAAAATATTACATTCATTCAAATAAAACTTAAGTATCTACGCATTTTCTAGGTTCATTTAAAACAAAATAATCTTTCCATTTATATACATGTTTTTTTGTGTTTTTTTTTTATGTTGTATGCGCCCTTGAAATTGTTTCCCTCTTTCTGTGACGATTTTCGGTCTTTTAGGAACCGTTTTCTTTCAAATCGTTTTACAGTACTTTAGACTTAATTTTCGGATACCTTTTTTCTGTTCTATTTAACCGCTTATCCGATTTCTCAGGGATCGTCTTTCGGTTCTTCGGGTCATTTGGAATCGAATCTTTGTTCCTTTAGATTCGTTTTTCTGACCGGTCAGTTCATTAAAAGACCCAGTTATCAGAATCTTAACTTTTGGCAAGAACTAATAATAGTAATATAATAATTTGGCACTTACATCATATAGCTCGATGCTTGGCCGAACTTCTCCTTCAATTTGTGGTGGGCGACGACATTATGAATTGATGTACCTACACTTTTACGCCGACTTTGAATTTTTTGATGGTAAAAAAAAAAGCACTCGAAGATATGCCATTACCTACCAATGGAAAAATCAGAAAAAATCTCTAGTTCTTTAAATATTCAATTCTCTTTGCCTAAAATTTTCGTTTTTCCAGTATACCGAATTATTTATACAGCCAAACCTATTGTCTGGGAGCATTCCGTGCAGTAAAAAATTAGAGCAACCAAAATACTAGACTGCTATTACATATAGCTTTAAGTATACAATTCATTCTGTTGTGCACAAAGTAAAGGAGTTATGTCATCTGTGCATATTTAGCGAACGCAACGGCTAGTGAAAATAGGCTTTTACTATTTTATTCGTATGCGTGTTTACTGAAGAGGAAACTGACCGCAAAATTCAGAAAAAAATTCGAATGGAAAACACATTGACTTAGTTAGGTAAGTATATAAAAATGTGATATTATATGTTTAGGAGATCTCAGCAATATGTGATGCTATGTGTGCATTTTGGTTGGGTTCGAGTAGTAAATATGTAAGCAAAAAAAAAAATTCGTGCAATACATATGTACATATGTATGTATTTGTGTGTCCATCGGTCAGCGCTTCAAGTGTAAAAAGGTTTCATTCAAATATAGTGTAACAATTTTCAGTCATCCCTTGTCAAATTTAGTTTAGTGGAAAACTGGTTTCGACATTGCATCATCTTCAGCGTCATTTTGGTTGAAATAATGCCGGATTGGGATGAAGTTAGGTCTTAGGAGAATAAAAGCTAATAAGTTAATATGTATATGTAAAGAACACCATCTGTACAATATACTTAAAAATACTGCCTTAGCTGCGTTACAGTTTTAGTTTGTTATACCTGGCCTTATAACTTTTTTTAATAACAACAATCGTTCTAGTCGAGAAAAAAGAACCTTCAGAAGGTAGTTAAATTTCTTAACCGCCATGTTAGCTATCTGACAGAAATTGTGTTTCGTATTTTTCGTGCATCCGACTCCTTAAAAAAATAAGGTTGATATTTGAAAAGAAACCTAAAAAAGGAGATCCGTACAAATAAGTTGGCAAAAATTATAAATATGAAAAAAGCTTTGCGTTACAAAAAATGTATATTATTTTGGGCCAAACAATTTTTAATGATGCCCTTAAAAATTGGAAATTTCGAGAGAAGAAAAGAATTTTCTACAAATTTATTTGAATTAATTTTGTTTTTCTTCTTAGAATATATGTAGATTCAATTCATAGATCAGCAAATACAAAGTACGAGAAGATCGAAATGGATGTTGCCAAATTAAATCATGCTCACTTTGATGGTTCAGATAATTTTGGAAGGTATGTAATTTCTAAATCAAAGCTGGTGAAATAATACTTCAAAACTTTCCGTACAGACTATAGAAATTATATTTCGGTAAGCTTTGCTATCAGATATACATACCTCCTATATACCTCCTATACAAAAAAGCAGCTGAATTTGTAAACATTTTGGAAGAACAAATGGGCCCTGGGTTAAAATCTTGGCTGGGACCAGTAACATTGTATCCCTGCAGTACGCCCCTAGCACTGATTTTTCAGGATGACTTCAGATTCCCTAAGGGGTCCTTGGAAGGCGCAACTCAAAGTTTCGACGGGGCGAACCAAAGGTAGAGGGGTGTTGGATAAGCCGCTTTGAGCGGCCATGGAAATATGCGATTGGTATAGTGCGGGGAATGTCCATATATCGGGAAAGTATTGGGAATGACTGTGTTGATTCTGCAAAGCTCGAAATTGAACCTCGGGCGATTCGATCATTTCGTATACCAAACGCCACAGTACAAACGCAATCATGGGCACAACAAAAGTAAGAGTTCAAGTCTACTCCTCCAACAGGCAGCGGCTCGCAAGCTCGTACCTTCCGACCGCCGAAAACGTGGCTTGGGAACTAGACCTTTGCAACCGTCTAGACAGTGGGAGTGAAGTACGTCATTCTAATATTATGCGCAGCCGAAATACAAGGAACACAGGAAAATCGATGTGAATCGAGTTATCCAACGTCACAATGTACATACATATTCAGTCAAAAGTTTATGTTTTAAACTTTTTTATATTTTTGTACTGTAAGAGTAAATGTACATATAAATTTTGTAATATTTTGTAATAATTTGTAAAATAGCTCTTAGACCATAAGGTGCTAAAAAATAACTAATCAACACTTCATGCTAATATACATCAAGAAATTGACTATAAATTATGCCATGGTATCCTTTCTGATGCTCCTTAATGAATTACTTTCTATGATATCCTTATAAATAAATTCACTACTCGCTCTCTGTGCTATTTGATGCAGTTGCTGCAAAGAGTTTATATGTATTTTAGCTTTAAGAATTTAAAAATTGTTGTTAGTTTATCTTAAGAAAAATAAATAATTTTGTAAAAACAAAACCTGCAGCATTGAGGGGTTCTAAGGACTCTATTACCCTCCGCATCTTATCCCTGTCCCAGTGATGGAACCCGACCAGCTGTAACTTCTTTGCCAAGGCAACCTGTTTTCCGGGAAGGAGTAAACAAATCAGATTCAGAAACTGGAAAATGGAAAATGGACCTCGAACATACCATGGCCGTCGCACTCTTTGCAAGATATAAATATGTATGTATGTAAGCTGGAATCATCTTAATGGCCCTCATTGCTTCCTTTGGAGCGATTGTACGATGCCAAACAAATTGAATAAAATGGAAACTAAGTTTTCAAGTAATATTTTGGGATCACTAAATTTTAACTTTAATTCTATTCAAAAAGTTTAATAAGTCTAACCAAAAAGCCTTTGAAAGTCAACAACTATAAAAACGCATTCAACATAGTAAGCAATTTAGGCCATTTTACGAGGAAGTAGTAAAAATTTATCAAAACAAAAGAACTACGTAAAAATTTAACGGTTGAGAAAATATGGTTCCTTTTAGATACTTTTACGATACAAATAACTTACATATGTACATAAATATATATATATACATATATACAAATAGAAGAAAAGTGAATAAAAGCTGTTTGATAGCTTTGATACCTTTTCCGCTGAGTCGCATTTTAGCGAACGTCGTAACTATGGAATTACATTTGCATGATTTGGGTATTTGCATGTATTATGATGAATCGAATTTCTTCCTTTCTCATCAATATCGCAAATGTAGCAGAGTAGAAAATATCTGCTCTACAGAGTACGCTTATTTCAAGTATCAGGAGAATCAAAAATTAAAGCTCGAATCAAGCATTGTCTAGTCAAGTCTGCCTTTACAAAACTACGCTTTATATATTTTGAAAAAATTATTATTAACTCCTGCTTAAATAAATATTAAGCACTCTTTATCAAATCAAAACCTGCTGTCATGAACAACCGTCAACAAAGTTGTAGAGATGGGAAACATATTCGCTTACTAATTGACACTAATCTGTTTTGTAAGTATCGACGTTTTGGAAGTACGAGTATCACTCGAAACAGGCAATGAAAATGGGCAGAATTTTTTTGTTTGCTCTCTTTATAGCTACAATATTTCGCATGTTATGTGAATGAATTTTTTTAAGTCTACCGTGCGAGGAAATGACGGTTTCAGTACTATTTATATGTAGTTAGAAACTATTATTTTTTCCCTTAATTCTTTAACTTCTGCTGTGAATAAATAAGATATATGTATGTACATATATTCTGTTCATAAAAAAATAAACTATTGCTTATTCATTGTTCATTCACATGATTTTATTTGTTTTAATTCCATTATTTTTAAATTCTTCTCTTCCAAAGAAAATTTTAATAAATAAAATTTTTATCAAGATGAACTACAGATTTACTTAATTAATCGTTGGAATATTTCATTAGAACACTGATATGTTAGGCTTGACTCATAAAGTTGGGATTACAATTTTAGAGAATTCCGTTTTAATAGTTATTTACTAGTTTTTGCGCTTTATTGTTTGCTTGGAAAATAAAAGTTATTTTTTTGTTAAATTTTGGGCTTAGAAAATAAAATATATATTTTTTGCATAACAAAATAAAAGTTATTTTTAATTTAATTTAGTAAAGAGATAAATTCGACCTTAAATCGGTTGATATTAGTTTTAAAGCAGAAAATGATCATTCTACAGTTGCAGGAAGGCTATGTGCTAACATATATAAATGTGAATATATGTACACAAAGATATATACATATATGTTATGATTTAAATTAAATTAAAAATATCTTTTATTTTTTAACCAAAACCAAAACCAAAACGCAAAAAATTGCTTTAAATTTCTAAGTAAAAACCAAAAACCAAAAATTAACGCTTAATATAACATGTAATAAGAAGTATGCTGGGGTATTAAAGTATTTCCCTTTCAGCACGATTTTTTTAGTTGTAATTGGAAAAATGATAATTATTTGTGGTCCCTGGAAAAAGTGATAAGACTAGGTAAGTTGGTTTAAAAATTTTGTAGTTATATATTATATTTTATATTTTTCTTCTAACACTTTCACTACTTTCAAGAATGAACAGTCAGTCAAGCCTACTTACTATATAGTGGTACGGGGAATAGGAAATTTTTACGCGCTTAAATAAATATTTGATAAAGATTTAATATTATCCGAAATTTATTTTGCCTGAAGCCGCCCAAAGA
This sequence comes from Anomoia purmunda, assembly GCA_951828415.1. NCBI lineage: Eukaryota > Metazoa > Arthropoda > Insecta > Diptera > Tephritidae > Anomoia > Anomoia purmunda. The sequence goes on along the minus strand of OX639996.1, from coordinate 22,307,732 downwards.
CTAGACGACTATTTCAGTGCGAAATTAGTATTAAATCTATGGTTACAGCGAAAAGTTAATGAGCTCACATTGGGTTAATAAAAAGTAAATGTAATTTATATTTGCACTTTACGAGTATATCATTTTTTTTTCTGTCTCACAACACTTAAACCAGCTTTGGACAAAAATTTCGCGTATTTTCATTGCTAAAGTGCCAATATATCGCACACTGTATCTGTGCGACAAAAGAGTCACAACTTAAAAATCAATGCCAGAAACATAGCTCATGCAGGGTAAACTAAATTAGTACAAAAACGGGCATAATTTTAGTTTTCTAGTTAAAGAAGATAATCGTGTAAAGAAAAATGTTATCATTAGATGGATATGTGCTTTGTGGTGAATTGATTTACGAGGAAAAAAACTAACTGCAATTTTGTGGAGTTGTGAAGTTTTTAATATTTAATGTGCAACATGTGAAGCCAATATACATTCAACGCGTTGTCGGCCTGGCCAAGTGTCCACTTTGGCACCTTGAACCTCATTTAAAAAACAATCGGTCATTGAACCAATTAAGTGGTTTACCAGCTGCTGCCTTGTGGTACAAAGTTTATTTGTACAAATATGTAGTCAGGCATTACCATCCCTCCCATTATCGGCACTATGACTTTAATTCAAATAATTTTACTTACCGCAACATTAACGTATATTTGCTATTTTTGGTCGCTTTTTTGCGCGCCAAAATCAACAATGCCAAAGAATTGCCAATAACGCCGAGTAGTAGTACGATGCCGCTAAATAAGAAACGTCGCCGATTATGATATAGTGTTAGCGATTGTGCAATAACGCTTGGCGATGCAATTGTGCTGACATTCCAATCGAATTCATTTTTCGATTCCTCAGCTTCGAGCGAGATCAACGATAAAACACTGGTATTCTCCATATCAGTTATATTTAGATTTGTAATGTCGATTGTATTTATCTCGACTTGGTCAAAAACAAAGTAGGTATGTATTGCTAAAGCAGATGTGTCTGTTCTCAGCCAATCATTTACTTATACAATATTACTATTTTTTACTATCTACTTTATGTTAGGCTTAGTGCGTAATGCGCAAATAGGTAAATCGCAATTTTTGTTGCGTATGCAGCAAATACAAATGTTTTTTTTTTATCAAAAAACTGTCCAAAAATCACTGAATCACCTTTGCTACCGTAAAACTTAATACACAACTAATTAGTTTTTTTTTGTGATCTTTGTTATGGTTTTTTTTGTTGTTGCATAAATTACATTAAAATCCACTTAGCTTTCGCGTAACTTAAATTAATTTATTAGCTGCGTAGTTTCGTATTTTGCATTTGGCATTAATTAATGTGTTGCACTGCGGCGGTTGGAAGCTGTAGCTGCATTGGAGCAAAAGGAAACGAGTTTCGAATTACGTCTTGCCAGGCACCGATTGAGTCTACAGCGGTAACATAAATAGTGAAACATTTAAACAATTCCACGAATTTTGCGTTTAAAAATTTAATTTAATTTCTTCACTGTAGTGCACGCGAATCCATACAGTTACTTAGCCAGCAAAACGTTCTAGTTTGTCAATCAATATATTAATTTTTTTTTTAAATACTTTTCAATTAAATAAATTCCAATTAAATCGTAATTTAAAACTCAACGTTTGCAATTCATTCACTTTTCGCTTGTGCTGGGCGCACTTGTAATTTTTTGCATCCAATCGTTAGCGTAGCTCGTGGCGTACTGTCTGAGCGTGTGCCACTGGAATGAATGTTTGGACTGCTAGTCGGCAGTAGCACTGGAGCTGCTGGAGCTTCGGTCAGCGTCAATATCAACACCGATGGTTGGAGCCATTTGATGCCGAAGTGTGCCGGTGAGCCGTTCAGCCGGTGTGCCGCTTTTAAATGCTAAATACAAAACACAACAAAACGTACTTTCTATTGTGATAACGCGCACGAAGTGAAGCGAGGGTGTTTCGCTAGATGGATGCTCATTTACTATATGCACTGCTGGAGGCGACGGCGTCGTCGTCGTTGTCGGCATCTGCACGAACAGTTTTCCCACATTTGTACCTATGTACTTACTACCTACTTACGTTCAAATCATGCCTATCACCACTTCCGACAATGCTCGTTTTGTGCGGTTGTTTTGATTTCACCGGAAATAATGCTGTAGGTGTTCCTTAGACTGTTGCTCATTTCCAAGTGTTGGTCTACTTTTGTAACATATTGTTCGGTTTAGCTTTAGAACTCTTTTTAAACATACACTATTATTTCTAAATATAATTTTGTCGAAATCGGATTACAGTGGTTACAATACTACAGTAGGTCACAGTGAATATGGTGCAGTGTAATTTTTTGCAATATTTATCAATTCTATACCAAAGAGAAATCTGGGTCTTACTGAAAAAAATAGCCGTGGCATCTCCCATACAACCAGGACTTTTCATCCTGCATTTCTCTGGGAGCATTTTTTTTAGGGACTACTGAAATTTTGTATGTATGTATATGTATATGGAAATTAAATCAATTCCATGTCAAGTGAGAAAAATGCGCTTTATTGGAAAAATGGGCGTGACATCTCGAAAAAAACATATTTTTGATGAAACGCGTTTCGGAGGCTGTATTAACAAGCAAAACTGTCGAAAAGCGAACGCATCCTTAGAGAGTGAGAGTTTGGTGCGTATTTTGAGCGTTGGCATGATTTGCCCATTTTTCTTTTGCGGGCCATGTTAATCGTGGTAATCGTGTTATTAGTTGTCTCGGCGATGTTAACTTGGCCACCTCGGAGCTGCGACTAGACGCTGTTAAACTTTTAGGGTAGGTCTGGGAATACTGGGATAACAGGATGCGTTGCTGTGTAACCAGCCGCGGTAGTCACATGCTAGTTTATTATAAGAATATATGTAGTTCAAATTTCAAAATTGTATTTTATTCGACAGAATTGAGTGGGCTACAAAAAAGAAGCATATGCAACAAAAAATTTTTTAATTTGAATGTACAAATATTTTTTCAAGTTTGTTGAATTTTTGGTAATTGTTTACAAAGTTTCAAATTTTATTTTTATGGTTTGTGTTTTTGAATAACCTACATTTTTTTTAAGCAACTTAACATGAAATAACATTGCACCATTTTCACTGTGACTATTTACTGTGGAGTATTGCCATAAAAGGATTTATTTGAAAAAAATTAAAAAAAACGCAGTAATTATGTAAACATTGATGAATTTTCACTTTACATAAAACAAAATGTAAACTTTGAGATTGGTAGTGGAAACAATATCTATCCAAGTCCACCTCAATTATAACTATTTGATATAAAGTGGACGGCGCTACGCCCATTTGCTAAAATTTTGCTTCCACACTTTTTTCCCCTAATGCGATCCTGTGTATGTTGAATTTAAGGGAGTTACCTTTTACAGCTACTGCAATCTTTGATATAAAGGGTGGGCGTAGTTATTGTCCACTTTTGTATATTTACAATGCCAATTTACTTTGGCTCAAAACATATTAGAGTTGTATTATATTATCTGCATACTACTACATACATATATGTATATATTTTTAAACAAAATGAAATTAATGTTTTGGCATTTAAAACATTATCAAAAGTCGTGTGTAATATTCCATTTAAAATAGGGTTTTTTTGAACCACGTTGATATTTGTAAAAATAAGGTTGTGGACTGATTTGGTATGTCTGTTAACTTATTTATCAAGTGAAAATAGTTCTGATAATCGACGTCCATGGCAGTCAAAGGAAATATCTTCCATTCCAATTTTTGCCCGCGTCTTCAACTTGTCTCACCATTGCATAACTTATAGCTTTGTGACAAATCTTAACTGCCGATGATTTAATGCTTAAACCTTTTCATGGCAGGAATGCATTCAGAAGTTTATCATTGTCTGTCGAATGGGCACCGCTATTCGAATTATTTTCTATTATCTGTTGATCACTGTTAGACATATATTAAGTATATACATTTCCATATTTATATTAATCTAATTTTGGTCATTGAATTCGTTATCAAAAAAAAAAAAAGAAGCTGCTACGCAAAACCTATTTTGATATTTTGAACCCCTGTCAAGGCTGAAAGTTGGCAGCGGTCGTATGGTTTAAGCAATTTAACTCATTTCACTTCTTCTTGTTGACCGCTGGCATGCTCGAGTTGATTGTTTATTAATTGAGCTAATTAATTGATATTATTCTCAATGAAAATATGAAAATATTGCAGTTATTTGTAGCTTCTCGATTGTCAACAAACAATCAAAGGTTACGCATCAAATTTACTGATAAATGGAAGTGCGAAAGAGTAAACTTCTACTGTTATTCAAAAATATTTTTATTATTTTGTATATGAAGTGACGATATATATATAGCAAACAACAAACAACTTATAACACACGTTTTTCAAGCAAGCATCATAAGTATATTAAACGAAAGTGGAAACTTGTACTCGTAGAAGTGGTAATCATAAACTAGCGTTTATAAATTTAGCGCAACTATTTTTTCATTGCAGACATTATGCCGCTATCCTCAACAAATGTATCACTGTAGTCACTGCCGCTATCTTTAGTAAAATTGTGTCACTATAATTTAGTAAAAAAAACTTTTAAACTTAAAATTTAAAAAACAATTTATTCGAAAAATCGAAATTTTAATAAGATTTAATAAGCATTGTTTTACAAGACATAAAACAATGACAGTAATTAGTTTTGGATAAATAAAAATTTTCATGTCAAATTGAAGCTAAATAAAAAATTTGTTCCTTTTTGTGTGCTATTCAAACCAGGATTTTGAAGTGACACAACTTCTTTGTCCTCAAAAAATGTTACTTCATTTCATGCCGCTAAATGGGTATAGCTGACAAATTAAATAAATAGATTGATTGCCGTTAATATTATAAGTATGCCTCCAAATACATAAGCCCAGTCTCAGTTTCCCAGCTTCGCAAATCCGTTCATCCAGCCGTTTGTCAGAACTTTTCAAACACAGCAAAGAGAAAATTTTCTCACATTGAATCCTGTCAAAATATTAAGAATGAAACAAGTAAACAGACAGTACTAGTTGTCTGTAAGAAAACTATGTTTTAGGCTGTTACAAATAACCTTTATGTGAACAAAATTGTAATATTTTCGACACTAGTACGCTCGGATCTAAAAATACGAAAGTAAAGAAAAACTTTTATTGGCGTGCAGTGACGCAGATATGTATGTATGTATATACACTTGACTGGATCGCAAAAAAAAAACTTTGCAATTACCGCCCAAGTTTGAAAACTTACTATGAAAGGTTGTTCCGGTTTTAAAAATCACCTAAACTCGAACATTTTCCAAATGTGTTTCATTTATTACTCAATTGCAAAATGCCTTATATATGTATATCCTTCTAGGGGTCCTTTATTCTGGAGTGTCTCCTTCGGCTAAAAAGTTAAAATAACTTAATTATATAATAATTTACTTTTCATACAATACTAAACGTTTTATTATGTGAATCATTTATTTATTTTGAAGCATAGTTAGGTAGGTAGGTAGGTAGGTGTGGCTGCCGCCTGCAGCGGCACACTTAGACCATAGAAGGCCCATTGTGTTATCACAAATACTGACACCAGGAACCCTGGTCAAAGATTATCTCAAATTGAGATCGAAAAATCGGCGAATAAAATAATTAAAATAACTAAACAGTTGTTTTATTCAACACGGCCTTAAATACACTAATAAATTGTTCAGTTACAATAAAATGACGCAAGCCTTAAAAATTCACTTAACATGTTGTTCTATATATGTATTTTAATCATTGCTTGAATATCGAAGGCGCATATGGCTAACGATAGTCCATAGAGATATTTCTCTTTTTCATGCAAATTTTTGTTAAATTTTCTTAAGAAACAAATTTTCCATAGTTTTCGTTATTACTTGCCCCTAATCCAACCCGGGACACACCGACTGAAGCGCGCGCGCGCTATACACTCTGCTCCTGTTAGTATGACGTATTTTCCCCAGTGCCTTAGAAGATGTTATAAACGGAGTGGGCTGTAAATAAAATTAAACTATTAAGCTAAAGAAAATATTACTGCATGGTTTTGAATGGAAGTAGGCTTAAGAAAACTTAATCATGAAAATGTCTTAAACGTGTGTTGCCACCTGTGAGAAATATTAGTTTAATGCAATTTCGAAGCGTACTGAAATGTCACATTGTCACATATTGGTGTGAAATGAAAGCGTTATACGAAACTGGTTTTGAACAGAATTGCCACCTTATGAAAAACGTTGATTCAATTTAATTGGCAATTTCTACTAGACTGGTGTCAAACGAAAACAGTTTAAGAAACTTTATTCGAGAAATATTTAAAGAGCATTACCATATGTTTAAAAAAATTAAATTCAACTAAATTGATAAGTATTAAAGTTTGAAAAAAATTTGAGTGGTTGCCAACTGTTTGGAAATTAAATACAATTTTATTAATAACGTAAGTTCAATTAGGATATCTCACGTATATATGACACATTTTTTAAGTTAAATAAAGTGAAATAAAATTAGATTGCTATGAAAAACAGTTTTGGTATATGCATGTACGTAAACATGTTTTTGAATAGAATTTATATCCAAACACAATTTTACAAAATTTATATATTTGTGAATAAAAAGAGTAGCATGAAAGTCAAGTTATTCTTCTTAGTAGTGTATACATTTTCAATATACTAGGGTTATAATTTTTGAGATTTCCTTAACACTAAAGACTGGCTTGATTTATATGATATATGTATATATATATTATTTGTTTAGATAAAAAAAATAAAAACGAAATTAAAAAATTTTAATGAATTAAAAACCATTACCATTGATGAAATTATTTATTTCATTTTTAGTTTATATTCCAATTTAAGGATATAAAAGAATATGTAGTACTCAAAATATGTATATCAAACTTTCGAATCTGGTGGAAAATAAAACAGATATGTAGACAATCTAAGTTTGGCTGTAATTAGGGCACACCAAGGGCTATCATTTTTAAAATTCATTCCATGCAAGGTTTCAAGCTAGAGCGGTAATGGCAAACTTTTTTCTTTCATAAAGGAAGCGACCAGATCTACTTTATGCATATGGTCTTCATTTCATGGAAGCAATTACCCATAAAAATTCCTCGAAAAATTCTACAAGCAGTGTGAAACGTTGCTTTTGGTGATAATAATAATAATAATAATAATAATAATAATAATAATATTGTGTAATTGAAATGTTTGATGATTTCTACTTGAAAATAAACTTTATTCAATTCCGAGTGGCAAATCCCTTAAAGCAAGAAGTTTCACATTTGGCAAGTCGGAATCAAACCTAAAGTATTTGGACCATCTGCCCATATCCCGAACGCAAGCGCACTTGACTGTGGCAGCAGAATTGCAGTTTACTATTTAAGCTGCATACAAATTAGCCAATAAAATCATTAGCATCCGATTGACGTCTTGCACACCTCCCACCACGTCATGAAATGCAATAACTGCAATTCAAATAATATGCACACTCATGCAACTGCAATATTGCAAAACGCTATATGTGATGCTCGTGTGCGTTGCGCACCGCGCAAGCATTCTACGTCTCCTCAGACTCCATTTGGGCAACGTAAGCGCTTCAATACTTCTACCACCGCTTTCATTGTACATTATAAGGAATGCGTTTATTTTCACAAAAACAAAAACAATTGTACATACGTATGTATGTCCTTCAGTATTCTTCTACGCGTCTTGCTGACTAATTTCCCAATTACGAATAATGCATTCATTTGCATTCCATAAATGTAATCAGAAAAATAAATTTTAGTTAAATTTAAAACATTACTCTCTTGTATAAAATTCCATTGCATTGAAAGAACAATAAATGATGTTGTTCGGTAAGCACAATTTGCGTATGCACACGCTTTTCGTGACTATACTTAATTCACGGGAGCATATTTCAATACTCTTTTGCATTCTTACCACAGAGCGCATATACAGGGTGTTAAAAAGGGAATATACAAATTTTTAGAAGGCAAAAGTATGGATCAAAAGCAGCAAACAATCTTTACATACATGTGCCCACAAATTAATGATTTTGGAGATATGGTAAATTATTATCTTCTAATACTATTATTTCCGTTGAATTATCTATTTATTATTAGCTTTCACCCGCTTCCCTCGCACGGCTTTCTGCTTAACGTAATGAATTCGAATGTAACACAAAAGGGAATAAATAATTTCACCAAAGGTAATAACTTTTAATTCATTTTTGGTTTTGGTTTTTTATTGTTTTATTATCTAAAACAAAATCTACTCCTATGTATAACTCTAGTTTATGGGGTTTTACTGAAACTTATTTGTTATTAACAACTGTGTTATTTTAATAATTTATTGCTGGAAATGTACAATTAAAAGTCTCGTTTTCATGATTAATTTTCTTAAGCCTACTTCCTTTGGACCACATCCCGTATGTTTCCTTTTCCTCAATAATTAAGATTTATTTGCTGTTTTAAGTAGGTGACAACCCTCTCCAAGGTATTATCAAAATTATGCTTTCTCAAAACTTCTTCGTATAAGACCCATAAATTATTATAATTTCAATTGATATTCTATACCCTCTCTTAAAAGATTTTTGAAATTAAGCGTTCGTAATTTTTTTAGTTTGGCACTCATATTGTAAAATACCATTTAACTTAACTTAGTTGACCGTTAAACATATGCCAACCTCCTTTCAAAACATTTTGAAAATGAAGTTTTATTAAGCTCCTTTCGTTTAATACCCCCTTTCATAATTCAAACTTTCACATTTATTTAATATTAGTAAGATTTATCTTAACTGAAATTTCTTAAATCTTGAAAATGTGGCAACTCTTTTTAAACAGATTTCAAAAAAGATTTGTGCAAATACATGCATGTATATATATTGGAAATATTTTTTATTTAATTTTCAAACAATATTGTTTCGAGACTAAGTTTGCCTAAACTTCTGTCAGTTCATCCCAGTATTGTGGGACTTTATTATAAATTTAGTTGAATTTCTCATAAATTTAGTTCAACTTTACTTTTCTTCTCTACGAATATATTTCTCTAAAAGAACTTCCTTAATAATTTTTTTTCAACACCAGTACAGTAGAATTTCCGTTACCTTACCAATTAATTACCTTTAAGAGGTGGCAAGCCTCATCAATCATGACTTCCTATAACTCTTTCGTTTCAGAGTAATACTGTTATATTTTTAACTACTTTCTTTAAATTAATAATTAAATTTAATTTACTCTTTTAAGCAGATGCAACTCTTTCCAAAAATATTATCAAAATTAACTTTTCTTCAAACTCTTTCGTTTGAGATCCATATTTTAATATTTGATTTAAGTTATTATGATTTTGATTAATTTTTAAACACATGGCAACCCTCTCTAAAATTGTTTTTAAAATTATGTATTCTTAAAATTTGTAGCTTGTCACTCATATTTTTTTTAATTTAACTTAATTTACATTTAAACAGGTGGCAACGTTCATTCAAAACATTTGGGAAATGATGCTTTACTAAGCGTCTTTCATTTGACACCCATATTGCAGTATTTGATTTCATTCATCGTTTTAATTGAATGCAGCATTTTAAACAGCTGGCAGCTTCCTATAGATTTATCGATTTTTAGGTAAGCTTATATAAATCACATATGTGACAAATTTTACCCAGATTTATCTAGTCGTTATATCGCAATATGTGGTTTAACTTATTTATTTAATTGTCCATAACTTTGTTATAACTCTCCATACAATATCGCCTATGCCATAGCGTAGGGAGTAGGCTATTTGTGTGCTAAATTTTGTTCAATTCCGTACAGCTGTTTGGGCCTGATAAGGAACGACATACACACACACTTATCCACAAACACACAAAATTTCACACTTATAATATAATTAGGGTGTACAAAAAAACAAAAACCAATAAATCAAAAACTATTAAAACAATTACATAAGATGTTCAAAGCTCCCTCTATTTATTTCCCAGCAAACACGGCACGAAGAATATTCGAACTCTTTGGAAAACCCCTCAGTGGCTTGGATTTTTTGGCATTTTTGATTAATATGTAGCTGCACCTCTTCATTGCTATTTACAGAACTAATTTTTATTAGGAATTCTCTGCTTCTTTAATTCCATACCACACATTACCTCCTAAAATATTTTATCTTCTTTTTTTTAACACCCTGTATACTCGACCGTACATATGAGCATTCATATGAAAATTTTTACTAGCGTATCATTGCATATCTGGCATTTGCATGCCAGAAACAATGCACAAATGAAAATCTTTGGATGCCGTCGAAAGAAAATCGACCACAATCAAATTGTATACATACAAATGTAACATATTTTCATGCTAATTTGATGGAAATGGACTTTTGAACTTTATAAAAGCATGAAAAATTATAATCGTATAGAGGTGACCATGAATTGCAGCAAATATGTAAGTGTAAAATGGTAAAAAGATCAAAACACACTTCGCCTGTGCGGCGCGTGCAGTTTTAAGTAAATAATGCTAAGTTTACCCGAAGAAAAAGAGCATTCGAAATATTTTATGTTGTTGTTATTAGTGGCAAATCGTATACTGAAAAAAGTAAAGAAGTGTCTATTTAAGGAGAAAGCGAACTTTCTATAAGTACCCGCCGCTTGTTTTTTAAAGCGGAAATTGTGAATTATTCTGGTAAGCCAAATGCAATAAGAAAAAAGTATGAAGTTTAATAAAGTGGCAGTGCCATACTTTTAACTATTTTCGAGAAATCCTCTGTATTCTGTACGAAAATATCTCTTTTATTATTATTATTATTTATTAGATATATCAAAAAGCTTATATCTAAAAATCAAAATGAGTACTAGCTGCCAGGGCTTACGACTATATCATTAGGTGTGTATTACATTATTTTTGTGTTTTGTGTAAATCTGGTTTTGAGATTAAATGTGTTTTAATGAACTGCATAGTTTCAAAAAGTTATATATTTTGTTAATATTTTCTGACGAGGGTTTGCCAAGAAGTGCAGTCGGTTTAGAGTCCTTGAAGGTTTCGATCCTGTGGTCTTGGAGACTTAGGCATTCGTCTAGGAGGTGGTCTATTGTGGAATCTGATCCGCACCAAGGACATGTGCTTTTGGGTTTCCCTGTCAGGAGGTGTTCGTGTGTCAATAGAGTGTGCCCAATGCGTAACCGTATAAAAGTAGAAGTTTGGCTTTTTGTCCTGATGGGTTAAATTTGATGTATCTGGATGAGAATTGCTTCCAGGACTTCTCTTTATCCTTTCGAATATAGGCTGCAACAGTACACTGAACCAAAAAGGTACGTAATATCAATAAAAAAGTACATTGTCACAATTACAATTTTATTAAAAATGAGCTAATAAATTATTTAATTGTCTCAATACACATCGATGATTAAATTTAATAAAACTATTTATTAAATTTAGTTTTTGAATTCTATCACGTATTTATTGGCAGGACGTACAATTTATTAATTTTAATAAATTAATTAATTAATTTTTCAAACAGATTCAATAAAAAGTTCGCTACACCTATTAATATGTTATTGAATTTAATTAATTTTTTTATTAAATTTAATAAATGTTTAATTAAAAGTTCGCTACCCCTATTAATATGTTATTGAATTTAATTAATTTTTTTATTAAATTTAATAAATGTTTAATTGAAAGTTCGCTACCCCTATTAATATGTTATTGAATTTAATTAATTTTTTTATTAAATTTAATAAATGTTTAATTGAAAGTTCGCTACCCCTATTAATATGTTATTGAATTTAATTAATTTTTTTATTAAATTTAATAAATGTTTAATTGAAAGTTCGCTACCCCTATTAATATGTTATTGAATTTAATTAATTTTTTTTATTAAATTTAATAAATGTTTAATTAAAAGTTCGCTACACCTATTAATATTTTATTGAGCTTAATTAATTTTTTATTACATTGAAATTAATGGCAGTTAAATTTATTTAAATATAAAGACTCGGTTTTCGATTATGTTATTATTTGTATTTATTATTATTATTATATTATTTATTAATTTTAATTGCATTACATAAAATGTTTACTTTCGGAAAATTTGATTTTACAGGCATTTCAAAATAATACATTTCTATGAAGGTCCAAAATGTTTCGCAAGATTTTGGGTATTCCAAATTAAAAACATGAAATATTTTAAAACATATGTCAGTAGCCCTAACTACACTTTTAAAAGGAAATTTTATCCCGTCGAAATAGACAAATATCTCATTCACGTTCTTTATATCCTTTCCGATAATGATAAGGAAGGGCTGAATAGGGTTTTTTTCTTCAGTTAAAGCTCTGATGGACTCTTCAAGAGCCTCGATTGATGGACGTATCATAACAAACGCATTTTGCGAATCTTTTATTGTAAATCGCGTTACTTGTTTTTTGCCGTCCACTCCTTTTCTAATAACTTTTTGCCACGGCACAAGGCAACCGTGCAGCGCCCAGAGTAGGCAGGCCTCTTGGCTAGCTGAAAATAAAAAAAGAAATAAAAAAAATTAATAAGATGCCGATTTTTTTTGTTTTGTCATATTTTTTACTTTTATTCAAGTTTTCAATGTCGCTCAGCATATCTTTGATAGTCTTGCTATTTAAATGGCCCTCTGACATTAATACGGTATACAACTTGTGTTGGTCCCAAGTATTTAAAATCGAATACGCTGCCGGAAAAAGGACTGTAAAGTCTATCTCAATCTATAATATAAAATAAAATAAATTATTAGAAAAATATTCATTCAATGACTAGGAAATAATATAATAAAAACACTTACCAGTCTATATCCGGATGGCAATTTGTATTCCGGCCAACTTTCAAACACCTCCATCGTTGTGGCTGCAGTTTTAATATTGCACAGCCTGTGTTTGCTGCATGCCTTCCAATATCTCTCAAATTCTTCGGCAGATAGAGTGTTGTGCTTTATTGTGTTTATTACAATTTCTGCATTTTTTTGCACATTTGAAACAAATCATTTTATCAACAGCTTTGTGGAAACAAATGCTTTTTTGTATTATTATTTGTTCTATTTATTATTATAATTAAAATTATGGCTTCAATTTAAATATCACCTTAGACTTTTTTATTTGATTCTTCGCTTTAATTTCACTTTTTTTTAATTACGGCTGCTTCGTTCGCTTTTCACTGAAGAATAATTCTTATTGTTCGTCATTACCGCGTGTTAATTTGATTTAATAAAGAAATTAATTACATTTAATAAACTATTTATTGTCACAATTAAACTCTTTATATTCACAATTAAAGATTTATTGGAACACTTACTTGTACTTACACTATTTATGCCATAAATAAATATATTAATTGTATTCAATAAATATTTAATTGTGACAATAAATGGTTTATTAAAACGTATTTCAACCGACAGACTGTTAGAGAATACGTCACAGAAAATTTTAATAAACTTTTTTAATAATCGTTTATTAAAAATAATAAACGCATTTATAGACATTTAATAAATATTTAATACAGACAATAAAATGTTAATTGTGACTATGTACAATCAATCAATAAATCATCTTTATTAATATAGCGTACGATTTTTGGTTCAGTGTACAAATTAGGTCGTGATTTTCGGATGTGGCAAAAGTAAGACATGGTAGTTTGTACATTTGTTTTACTCCTTCATCTGCTGCCTCATTGCCTTCAATCCCAGTATGTCCCGGAACCCACAACAGGTTGATTTTGATTTGTTATGAGTATGAAGTACTGCTTTAATGCTTTGGATTATACTGCTGGGATTGTTTACGCTTAGGATTCCTTGCAAAAACGATAAACTGTCTGTACATATAACGAATTTCCCTTTGTTTTTAATCGCATGATCAATGGCTGTTTTTTGAAAATATCTCCATATCTATATTTTTGGTATCTTTGGGCTTTAAAGTAAAACCTCATATCTCATATGGGAGCTATGTGGTATAGTGATCTAATCTTCATGATTTTAATTCTCCTCCTATTTAAAAAATCAGTTAGTGTAAACTATAAGTTTTAGTGATGCGATCTGTATTATTTTCATTGCACCCTTTCCATTTCATGTTCTTAGCGACTTTGGTGTACGAGTTACAACGGCTAGCTTCTTATCTGAACAATCAGTTGTATTGCAGTCATATATGGTCCAGTATTATCGGACAAATAATTAATACATTATAGAAATGACCAGTTTGCGTTTAGACTTACAGAGGGACGGACATAGCCAAATCGAATCGGCTCGGGGGCCTGATCATTTTGTATGTTTTTTCTTCTTCTAATCTTCATCAAAGATAGACAAAATATTTTAAGTCACGTGTAAATGCCCAAATTAGCCTTAATATTGTTAATAAGTAGAGTTATACGATATTAACACAAAAAATTCATTTATCGTATTGTACATATGTATATATACCCCATGGCGTATGAGTAATACTAAAGTTCTACAATCATCCCACTGTTACTCATACGCCCCATATTTCTCTTAAGACGCCCATTCTATATAAACGTCAGAATTTATAGCTTGGCGAACATTTATCTGTCTACAAATATGTTGGTTGAAGTATTTAAATATTTAATGTAGTGAAAGAACGTTTTACTTCTAGTACGTACGCATTTGCAAGGAAATATAAGTTAAAAATAATTTGGAAATAATTATTTATAAAAATTTTAAATTGATATATTTTAATACATTGACAAAATTAATAATTTTTGAGTCAAAATTGCTTCGTCTGTCATTATTATGAGCTGTTATAAGAGCATAACTATTTGAGTCTCTTTACTCACCTGAGATTTTTATCCGATGCAATTTACAGACTGTAACGCAACGCAAAGAAATACAATTGCAAAATATCGATCAAATATAATCGAAAAAATAATCGAAAAACGAAATAATGACTATGCAATGATTAAAAACCAAAACTCTTCTAAATAAAAATAAGAAGAGATTTGCATAGCAGTTCTTCGGATATTTTTATGTAAAAAATCAATATAACGATTGTTTTTGGTATCTGATAAATATAATGGCAATTATTATTTTTGTCTTTAATGAATTTGTGAAATAATATTTCATTTGTACTTTATGAACAGGGGATAGGCATATTTATAGGAAAACAAATAAATCCCACTCGACAGATGGTAGATGCTAGACCTTAGGCCATGAATGAGCCCGCTTGAATTTTATTATTATTACGGCCGTGCGGGTGTTAAGAAAAAAGTTTGCAATTATCCCCTATAGTTTAAAAACTTTCTTTTGAGAGGATTTTCGGGTCATACGATTTTTCGTTCTCGGAAGAAGCAATTTTTCTCTTCATAAACTTCAATATTTTAGTTGGTCCTGCATTTCTGCAACTTTTTCGATTTGATCTAATATGCACTCAAACAACACACATCTAGTAAAACAGACCAATTTGACAGTTGTAAGGCTTACTGCACTTAAAAGTATGCGGCAAAAATGATTACAGCAGCTATTGCATTTATTACGTTCTACTGAGTACATAACAATGACGTTATATTCTGCGTCATAGTTTTAGACGGAGCAAGTAAACCCGGCAACTATCAAGTTGATGAGTTGGGCCAGTGCATCAGCATCGGGCGGGTATTTACGTAAAAAATGAAACATGACAAATACAATAACAAATATGTTATAATTTTTTTGTCAGCCACATAAATATTTGAAATAGCAAAACTATGCTAACCTTCGCTGTCTACTCTTGATTCCTGTTTCCTTTATTACGGCATTATTTATGTATGGAACTGTAGGTGCTAAGCAATTAATTAATGAAAATTGGTGTCATGACGAAATAATACCTTTGCGAAGAATATATATGCATATATATATATAGAAAAGTAAATATTTAAATATGTATGTATGTATATAAGCGTGCCACATAAAAAATAACAATAAAAAAGTCTTTGTAAAGTGTATTGGGCGGACATGTTTGGGTTGAAATTAATTTTTTTTTTTTTGAAAGTTGCAAGGAGCCTCGATTTCATTTACATAATAAGAACCATTAATCTAAGTAGCACATTTATCGGAAAGCTATACATTCATACATATGTACAAATATGTTTTAGCTGCTACTGGCTATTCAATTTATGTAAAAAACCATACTTAAATAACAAATTACTTAAATTTTCATGCCCATTTAATGTAAACGTATCCATAATGATCCATATCTCAGTTAACCTTTCGTTTGAATTTTCGAGGCATAAGTTTTAGTTAACCTTTCATCTAATTTTCCTATTCTTCATTTCCTTACAGAAATTGTTGTTTTTCTACATCTTTCTTCTCGAATTTCCTTTTATGTGCAAAACAAAATGAGTTGTTTCTGTTATTTATTTGAGGCCATTTCATAGTGACCGTTTATAGCTGGAAGACTATTTCACTTGTTAACTGGTTCTATGTATAAGTATATACTTACAAATATGTATATATTATATATACATGTATACATGTTCATTTGTATGTTCATATACCCAATTGTGTTTTGTTGCAGTCGAGTTTATTTACCCTGTCACGGTTCGTATAATAATAATAACAAGGGAGTGATGTTTAAAGAAAATTGTAATAAAAATACTTACGGTCTTATTCATAAAAATAAAAGAGCAAACAGCTTTATACATCGAAAATTTTTATGAAAATGTCACTTTATAAAGCTCTTAAAAGCTATTTTATTTTTTTATGAATTAAGCCATTAGTATATAAATGAGTCGAAATATTCGAAAATATTTATGTATGCCAATCTAGGACATTTTTTCAAGGAATTCCTGAAATCGAATCGTGAAAAGTATGCGACTGGTGCGTGGTATGTTCCCTTTTGTTCGAGCACGTCCTAACTGTACTCTTTTACACGCATGCGGGTACGAATAGTGACTAGTCGGTTTTTATACTCCAATGGCAGTAAAATGAGGCTACTCGATATTTTACTTTTCAAAAGCTTTTTAATGTTTGAAATTAGCAAAACATTTCACCAGCCATTTAGAAATCTCATTATAGCCATCTAGTGTTGAAAAACTTGATCTCAACCTGACATAAGGAATACGTTAGGATTTTGCTGATTTTTAGAAGATATTTTGAAAGTGGCTCCACTATTCACGAAAGTGTCAATGTAAAATGATATACCAAAACTGGTTTTCCTATTATACTCTATACTTCATTCAGGTTAAAGAGACAAAATATTATTAATTTAAAAATTTACGTTATTAATTAGTTTGTATTTAACTTTTCAAGCAGTTGTCAATCGCACACAACTTTTTCGAGACAATTTGCAGTTGCTAATTTTGCGTTGAGTTACTTCGCCGCTATTCAAACCTAAGCCCTCCTTTTCCTTCATCTAATAAATTTTATTAGATTTAAATTTTGAAACTTGTGCCAACTCTCTGCAAATATATTTGTAATTAAGCTTAACTTTGTTTGTTTAGCACCAGTACAATCGGTAAATATAATTCAGACATCATACCAATTAATTTTAATCAACGGTTATAAAAAGTGTGCCAAGTCTCCTCAAAGCTGTTTTCGTATAAAGCCGTTAATTTCTCACCAACACTGTTATATTTCAGTTAAATTATAAATAAAATTAAATTATTCATTTTCAACAACTGGCAACCCTCTTTAATGAAATTTTCGTGTTTTTATGTTCTTTAGCCTATTTCATTTGAATCCTGCGTCTTAATATTTCATTTAATTTCTTAATTAAATTAAATTAATTCTTTTATTCAGGTGGCAACTCTCTCAAAATATACTTTCGACATAAAACTTTCTTACATATCTTGCCTATGTCCCCAATATTGTTATATTTGATTTATTTTATTAATGTAAACATATAACTTTTAAAACAGTGGTCAAAAAGATTTTTAAATTTCAGCTTTCTTTTGTCAAATGGTATTATAAGATTTCACTTAATTTAGCTTTAAGATAGTTGAGATTAAAAAATTTTCAAAAATTACGGTTTTCAGAACTTAACCCAGTCTCAAACAATATTCAAGAAATTTCGACATAATTGCGACACTTCGCACGTCATCCTTATTTTGGGTCCATGTGCTGTGTTTACTGATTAGTCCTTAAGGAGCTAACTCTGCCAGAACTTCCATATAGTCATAATTTAAACTTTGTTATTATTTAGGGTGAGGTGGAAATTTGATTAAACCCATAAATTAATATTTTAAAATTAAGTTCAGCGGCTACGCTGGCTAGGTGATGTTGTGCGTTTAAAAGAAAATTCTCCAGCCTTGAAAGTATTAAACGCGGTACCCGCTGGTAGTTTGAAAGGCCAAGTGGAGAAGAACTTGAGATCTATAGCTGGACCAGTTAGGCAATTCCAGGAGCGATTAGCGGGCTATTTACATTGGAATAGGCCAAATTCGCCTAGACGGTTATAGCGTCAATTAAGTGGCAGAATATTTTATATATTATAACGGGCTTAATTCATAAAAAATAAAATAGATTTAAAGGGTGACATTTTCGTATATATTTTCGATTTTCAAATGAAAATACGTACCGTTACATTAACATGAAATGACGATAAGGAGCATTTTTTATAAATCGACTTGTTTACACATTATACCAGGGAGTAAAAGTGGAAAACGACTGTGGTATGTTAAATATATTAATTTATTTCTTTAAATTTAATTTTGAAATTTTGAGTAACATGGGCAGTGCAAAATTTGTAACTTAAGCAATTTGTTTTTGTTGTAGAATGCACGGGGTATAGCGTAAAATACTTGAAATTAAATAGTCAAAATTTGTCAACACGTGGCAACGTATAAATATGGAATGGGCTATATTAAAATGCTTCATCTTTGTTTACCTGTTTTTTTTTGTATTTCAGGCATTGAGTAAGGCTTAATCCGACATCTGCTTAATACTTGCAATTTTTTTATTGTTATTGCTTTCTTCTGAAATTACATTGGATATTGACAGCCTTTTTAGATGTATTTTGGTAACGATATGTCAATATAAGAAATGTACTGCCCTAATTTTTATGTGGGTTCAATTACATTTGCTTGCTACGCAACTGCGTATGCTTCGAAATATAATTATTTACTAAACTATGTCTAGTACGAATATTGTATTGTAGTATTATGTGAGTTCAAATAAACATGCAAATATAAATGTTCTTATTGTCCTTTCTCATTTTTTTTTTTGTTTTTGTGCTCTGTTGCTTATATTGGCTTGTATTTGCACTAGGCAAGTGTTCAAAGTTCATTAAAATAGCATTTTTAGCAGCATTTATATCACAAAGCGACAATTGTAACGACCATTCTATGTCAAAGACTATTTAGGTATCCATAAATAAATAGTCATTGACCCATTTGAATAATTTGTCGCTTTCGTCTGACAGCGGGAGTTTCTTTCATGTTTCATATTTACCTAATTCAATAAAAAATTAATTAATTTAAGCTGGAATTGTTAATAGTCTCCAGATGTATACAAATTGCGTTGCGAAAATATTTTAAATTATTACTTTTCGTGTCAGTTGTCGTACTTTTCGCTATTTAATGTTTGATGATTTTTCTCAGACATTGCATTTATATCACTATTTGCATATGTATGTATTTATTTGAAAAGTAAATATTTAAGATTTAGCCGCTGACTCATTGTACGATAATTGATGCCATAGGGAATGAATTTAATATACTGATTTAGGGTGTATTATTTGTTGTAGATAATAGTAAACGTATTCAAAATTCAAGGTTGTATGCCAAAATTGGGTAATTTTAATTTATAGCACTTTTTTACTTCCTCACTACACTATTTACGTATTCATATGTTGTTAAAATTTTTCCCCAACTGTGATTTTCCAGAGGAAGAAAAGCGAGATAGAAATACGTAAGTCCGACGAGCTTGAGATGCTGGCAGGAGGAAACGCGGCTCGAAAATTCTATCAGAAAATATGGCAGCAATCAAACGGGTTCAAATATGGAAATCTGGTAACAGACTTCCAAAGTATACTCGAGATATGGAGGAAACACTGCTTAGCGCGTTTGATGAAGTAGGACCCAGATAAACGTTCAGGAACGATATCCACGGCGCTCCGCTCGACAAATACGAGAGAAGAGCAGCAATCAGGCAGCTGAAGGACAATAAGACCCGTGGCAGTGTACTGGCTGAGCCGACGGCAAAGAGTTGTTACATGTACCACCTGTTATGTGCAATTTGGTCGTGTAATGGAATCTTTCTATGCTTTGTCGATTTGCGCTAATTACCGCTGAACAAACCTTCTACTCCTTCGACTCATCCAATTGAACCTTATCTGTGCGGCTTCAGACGTGGCAAATCCACCATTGCCAGATATTCGCAGTGCGTCAGAACCTGGAAGAGACCTCAGCTAAACAACACCACCTTTTTGTCGACTTTAAATCCGCATTTGCTACCACGAAGGGAAGATGCCTCTATGACGCCATGTTTAAATTTGCCATCGTCGCAAAGCTAAAACGGCTTGTAGAGAACGATGAGTTCAGATTGAAAAGGTCGTTCGAGACCGAACGGGGTTTTAGACAGGGTAGCTCACTCTAATGTGACTTCTTGAATCTGATGCGTGAAGGAGTGATAGTGTTTCTAATCTGAATCGCTGTGTCACTACATATAGCCCTTTCCGCGAGCGCCACATGTACTGAAGAAGATGGAATGATGAACTGTACGAGCTGCCCATGTCATTGGGCATAGTCAAACGCATTAAAAGTCAATGTGATGTATTGGGCATGATGTGAAAACGTCCTTAGATTCGGCACGCCTGGGTGGAGAACGAAACCAAGGGTGCGCTCCCCTCAAACACATAGGGAAGACCAATAACTGGCGCAACTTCACAGAGGAGAGACGTTTTTTGTCCGAATGCCAAATAAGAAGAGGAAGATTTTTGGAGTTACTACCGGTTAAATACTAAATTCTTCATTACGTACTTATTTAGGCTTGCTATATTTTTTAAATGAACGAATCAGAAGTTACGCTTTGATTTCACGTGGAGGTAATTAAATAAATGTGATTTTTGTACTTAACATCGAATTTGACTGCACCGACGGTTGAAATAAGGGGTACAAGTATAATGGAAATACAAAGGCACTGCAGAAAAAGGAAATTTTAATTTGGAGTAATTGACATATATTTTCTCCTTCCATATACGACGTCAGCTGTTATCATTTTTATACCAAGTGCAAGTGAAGAACATTATGCATTGGTAAAAAACAACTTAAAACTTAAATAAAAGCAAATGGATAAATTAATGTAGCCAAATCATAAGTATAACAATTTCAGACCAATGTGGACCAGTCTATGATATGTCTTCGCAATTAAGCATTAGTTTGCGAGCATATTTTATCTAATACTGTAATTATCTAAATTCTAAATGCTTTTAAATACTACAAAACTATTTCTAAAACCCCAAACATCGTTATCTAATCGCCGTCCGAAATCATTTGACTTGTTTCATTTTACCTGTTCATGTTCACCTAAAGTAGCAGGAGTCGTTTTCCTTTCAAAATACTCACAATTAAAATGTATTCAGTTAAAATTACAAAATAAAACCTATTATTTCAATGTACATATGTACATCTTCACTTATATTAATTTTTATTTACTAATAAACAAACAAGAACTACCATAAGTTTTCTTCCTGTCGTCATCAAACCCCGAGCTGACAGAAACGGTGTCATCTGAAATCGTTATTGGCGTTAATACTTCATAGGCAATACCATTTTGTGCCAATAGTTATCGATAATACATATGTATACTAAGTGTGAATACCGAGTTTCCACAAGTCGTCGGCCAAATGCAAACTTATTACCAAAATGGTTACCAAATGCTGTGCATCACTGTGTGTTAATTGCAAAGAAGATTTGGCCGATATGACGCCCACTGCGCTAGTGAACAACACTCACTCCTGGACATCGACTCGCCATCGATCTCAATAACTCGACATTTCACGCATCAGCCAAATTTAAATTTTTTACAAAGATATTATCGCATTATTCGCTCACATGGCCCAAGTAATTCAAAAGTTGAAGGCATTCAACCATCCGATTTCTTATCGCTTCTCAGTTTAAACAGCTCGACATTTGTTCAAAAATCATCTTTTCTGACAATGAGCATTTTCATTTCGGCGGGTATGCAAACGAACAAAACTTCCGCATCCATCAGAGAAGGGCGTTTTGGTGTGAATTTTATCTAGCCCTCTTTTAGAAATTTGGACAGAATTTCTGCGTCACAACAGATTTTGTTCACAAAAACCGAGTATGTATACAAGAACGATAGAAAACCAGGTTACGACAATGCCAGCAGCGTACCCGTCACAGCAGTTCCTGCCACAGGAATAGCGAGAAGAAAAGGAAGGTGATAATTTTATTTGAACTGCAACTATTAAAATACTAAGCTCGGCGCTTCACATTTATTATTCTGTTTTTGTAAAAATCATTCGTTGTGACGTCAATCTTACGAACGAGACAAGTACGTAGTAACTTAAGTAACGGAAGTGTGTACATATGTACATATACATATATGTATACTCGCAATCGTGTGTATTATTTCCAATGAGTTTAACAATTTTAGTGTGTATTCTTTCTAACATCCTCTTATTTCTCTCCACCGGTAAATCTGGTGTGACGTCACAGCCAAGTTACTCTCTGAATGTCAGATCAATCAGCGTAATCTTGTATTTCATCATTATTGTCTTTGAATATCGCATTAAAAAGTGATCGGTAATTTTGTTCTTCAAAAGGTGTCGTTGACTTTTTAATGAAAATTTCTCCACCAATTTACTACAGGGTATCTACCTATCCAATTGTACATATCTCATGCGACCCATCAGCATGCCAACTGCTCCGATTTGTGATTTGCGCAACAATTCTTCTCAATACCGCGCACACAGCCTACTAATTGAGTTCATTTCATGCTGCTTCTTTTGTTTTGTACTTACTCGTATGCAAAATTTTTCTTACCAGTTGTCAGCAACGCGCTGACATTTGATCGATTAACAAGATTCACATGCATAATTTCTACTCAATCGACGAAGAAATACTGTGGTGGCGCTGAATTTCAAATGCTGTCGCGGAAATGTGTCAATAAATTGTATTATAAAATATTTACATAGGGGTGCAACCCTACCCATATAGAAAAAATGTCGATACTGTTTTTCCATCGAAGTTATAAAATTCATTATATTTTAAGACTTCCACAAAAAAAATGTCGGAAAAATATTAAGATTTACTTGAGCTGGATTGATTTAAAAAAAAACTTTCAAACATGGTATTTTTTATGAAAAAAACCACTCAGATGAAAAAATACTTTGAGCTTAAAAGGCCTGCAAAAAAATTTTAAAAAATTTATTCAACGAAGTCAAACCAATGAAATTTTTGTTGCTGTTTTTGATATTTTTTTTGGAAAATTGATGTAATAATAACTTGGCCAAAACTTGATCGCTTCAGAATTACAAGATACCATTTGAAACGTATTTTTTCACCCTTTTTAAGCTTAAACTGTTTTTTTTTCTCAGGTGTTTATTTGGAAAAAAATATTTTTAAACCCTATTTTTTATAAACAACTCCATTTCTGGGGGTGTACTTGAATCGATCCAGCTGCCGTAAATCTTAACATTTTTCCGAAATATTTTGGCGCTATACATAAAATACAATAAATTGTATAATCCCCGCAGAAAATCGCAATTTGTTTTTTTTATTGCCGAACCCTAATGTACATTTTTATGTAAGAAAAATAGTAGTAAAAGTAGAATAATAATAGTAAACGCAAATGCGGTCGGTCTTTGTGTTTGCGCAAATGCGCCGCGCGGATATTTACATGACCGCAACAGCTAGTATGTTGATTGAGTTATTGTTGGAGCGACACCAAAACTGGAATACATTTCATATAGTGCGGTTAGAATGTAGGGGGAGTGTTTAGTATAACTTTTAAGGTGATTGACTGACTAAAATCGCTTACGAAATTAAGCTTTGTACCTAATACGGCTACGCACGTTCCATTAAATAGTTATTTTACTATATATATTTTTGTTTTTTTAAATTTTATGTATATACACTGCTATCTATGATCAATTTCGAAGATTTGTATAGAACAACGCATATTTTTTTTTTTTAATAATAAACCATTGGCCACTTAAAATTCAATCACGGCACTTGTAGTAGCTGTGAACAATTATCGCATATCTACCCGCTGGATTTGTGTAAATTTGTGGCATAGGCTGCGTTTTGTTTTGTGTTTAAGGAAATACAATTAATAATGAGCTTTAATTACCTTTTGTGAGTTTTTGTAAATAATATTTGTTTAACAATGCATACCTTTGCAAGAAATAAATTATTTTTAAAATACTTTAAATAATAAACAAATTTACGCGAAAGTATTGGCAAAATTTTCACATTATTATTATTTGCAATGACGATTCGAATTTTTATTTCGAACACGTACTCACGCCCGAGAGTGTGGCCATGTTGTGAATGCGCAATGAGCTGCGGGATTCTTAGCGCCTTATTTGTTAGTGGCTGTAAAGCAATTCACAAAATAAAGAAGAAAAAATAAGGAATTCTTTAGCAAATACCTAGAAATACTTTTTGACAATATTCACTGAATTCAGACGATTACGATTAATTTATTCAAGTGCTTCTAATAACTGTTTTCAATAAGTGCAAACAACTACAGCTATGAACGAAGAAATAGCTCAATTTAAAAAAAAAAATAATGACAATACTTTGATGCAAGCTCAAAAATGCTCTAAATCCAAATATCCAACTCCTCGACAAATCAAAAAAAAAAAAAAAAAATATTCCCTGGCTTGGAAGAAGGTGCCAATTTTCTCCTTTATAAATTGTAATAAACTTTTGAACTTTTTGAAAAATATGATTCCATCATCTAAAAAAACTAAAAAAAAACTCAAAATGTAAAAGTTTTAAATCAGAATGCTTGAAATTTTGTCGGGTATGCAGATTTGTAGTTTAATTTTGCTATAATAAAGATACAATTAGAAGTCCCCCGCAATTCGCTTTGATTTTCAATAATAGATTTTCTATGATTTGTGCAGTTTCTTCCGTAAACAAATGCACAAGACTAAACTAAAATTTTATAAAAATTCCAATTAAATAGTTTGAATTTTTGATTTTGTGTTAGATTTGTTTTTTATACTTTAATTTAAATGGCAATGTTACTTGTGGGGAAAATATACCGATTTTATTTAGAATAAAAACTGTCTAACTGCCGGCGGCTTTCACCTATTTAAGCTTAACATATTTCCTATAGGGTACTTTGTGTGTTGTTTTGCTCTAAGTTTGCCATTTTCAAAGTTTCGTTATAAAGAATAAAACCTTAAAGAAAATTAACCCACATAATCAAATTTATAGTTTCGAATAGTGGGATAAGTTATATTTGCAAATCTTTGCAGAATTTTTAATATGCGTACATATATAAATACAAGTATGTAACATCAAAATTAAGACAATGTTCCTGAAAATTTTTGTAATATAATTTTTTTACGAAAGATTTTGTAATGGATTTTCAATAAAAATCGGCAACTTTTCGATGTTTGGTGCGCAGTGGACACTTCAAATAAGTAAATCGCATTCCAAATATTTGCGGAAAACAAATTATGCAGATAACTGGGTAATGGAGAGCTTAAGACTTGAAATTAAAAGAAAAAATAAAGAAGTGGCACTGCCGAAACCTTTATATCTCTCATTAATATAACCAAATATAATTTAAACTACTGGATTGCTTGCGTAAAAATCTCCAATTTACTATTTAAGTACTTTTTGCATACTTATAAAATAAAGTAAAGAATGAAAAAATAAATATAAATAATAAATTTTAAGGAAAAAAATGTAATTATAAAGATATATATGGAAATAAAATAATATTAAGCGATAGAACTAATCAAAAGCAATTTTTGATGATTTTCACACAGTATACCTTGTATAATTTAGAATTAAATAGACCGAATAATATTCACGCTTTAAATTAAAACTTGATATCTGAACAATAAGTGACGTCGGCGAATACTTGTTGTTGCTGTAATAGCAAAGAACATTAATCATGTTAATCTTGGTCGTTCCGGTAACGTAGAGCCGACCGTCTTGGCGGTAAACTTCTCGATTGGAGCATAAACGATGTACTCGATGTAGACTAACCCGGTTCTGTACTATTACAGAAGCTACCAACACGAAAAACAAGTCACATTTTTGCAAAATTTTAAACGCAGAGAAATCATACCGAAATTATAATCTAGACACTTCACTTTTACAATTTAAAATCAATTTTCCCTACTAGTTAGCTGCGCTGCTATTTTGTTGCCAGCGACTGTATATAAATATTTGATAGAGCGCGTGCGCATGATGTTTAATTTTTTAAGCAATTTAAATGAAAATGAGTTTGACAGTGACAATAATCATTATCTATGCATACAAGGTGTTTGATAAATCGTAACATCTTTGCTATAAAACGAATGTTCGCACCGGCAATCTGAAAATTGCAATAACAATAAAAACAAATTTTGCATATTTTTAACAGCTTCTTTGTGACCATAGCAAATTTATAGTTTATTTCTATTACGATATTAATGTTCTATGAAATAGTTTCTTTACACTTTTTTTTATCTTCGAAATGTTGGTGAAAATAGATGTACAAAATAATGTTTGGCAACAATCACAATCAACTGTACTCGTACATATGTATGTATTTACTTATTCTAATAAATTTTTTTTTATTTAAAATTTTTTCTCTAAAAATACGTTTTTTTTTTTTTGCTAAGTTAATGTATACATGCTTGGCTAATTTAAAATAGATATTTGGCATAATGTGTACATCGCGTACAATTCAAAAGTAAAAAGAATAATAAAACAATTGTACAATCAGATCTAAAAATACTCAATAGTTGCACAATTAAAATAAAATTAATTGAAAGCTACTAAATCTTTGTGACATGAGTTTTATATATGTATGTGCGGCAATTAAAAACTAGATCGACTAGTTATTGCAAAATGCAAACACTTAAAAAAAAAAAGTTTACAATAAGCCGCTATATTCATAACAGGACTATTTAATAAAATAACTTAATACATATAAGAGGGGAAGATATCGTTAATCGTAAAAGTTAATCACGTAAATGGCTGCTTACGCCAGTAACTTTTCAAACTAGTTGCTAAATATATGCATATATATATATATATATATATATATGTATAAGATAACAAATGAACTTATGGGAAATATTTTGACACGCATCACAGCACCACGTCCGTCCACTGCAAGCCATATCGCTTAGTAACAATAAGCTCGAAACGTAATCGCAATTCGATAAGTTGATCTAATATATACATATGTATCTAGATATGTATGTATGTATGTAGATACGGACGAAGCATTTTATTGTTATCGTTTTACTTAACTAATTTATTTATATGCGTGCACAGAAATTATATAAAAGCTGTTTATCTTCAAAGTGATATACATTATTTATATGACGCAGAACACGTCCGTCCACCAAGTGTCTAGCGTAGTGTACAGCCTCTAGACGATCTTTAGAGAGACCCATTTCAATTAGCCAATCTACGAATTCAGTGCCGTAAAAGACTTTGTGATACACTTTGATACGCCACCTATTGAAAATTGGAAAAAAAATATAAAGTTAATATTAATATGTTCAGACTATGAGGATAAAAATATTTAAAGAACAAAATGCTATACTTTTGTAATATATGTATTCATGCTACAATGGAGGCATTGCGAACGAAAGTAGTCTAACTTACTTTGGAGAGCAAGCATGAAGCCTGGCGGTACTAGCCAAACTGCTATACTAGAATGGTACTGACAGTTACCAGTTTCAGTTATCTTATGCTATAACAGGTAGCAACAAATAAGTGTAATGGCTTTCTCTTTATTATTTACTATGCACAGTATCCCGTCAACCCATTTTGAACAAAGCAAATATATACAAAGAATTACTAAGAAAACGAACTGGCGAAAACTAGGAAACCATTTTAAAATTGTCCACTGCCTAAGATATGAGCTGCTATTAAATCTGTTAATTCTCACAAAATTATAGTTACTATAAATGCAGAAGTTCTCTAAATCTGCTCGAGTCTAAACGTTCCGTGACTATTGCATGGGCTGCATGGACGAGTTGGTAAGGAAAGGGACGGAATTATCTGTGATAAATTCTGCTCTAGAAACGGGCATGCATCTAACATCCTGCAAACACAGTTTAAAGGCAAAACTCATCGAGGAGGTGAATACCAGGTGGACCAAGTTTGCAGGGATAAAGAGGAAGTGAAGAGCATCGAACACTCGTTCCCACGACAGTCGGTTTTACAATAGCGGAACGACCCGGATCTATATCCGGCCAAGGACAAGGTCACTTCAGCAGCATTCCCCAAAATTTTATGGGCAATGTTTTATGCTGTTACAACAACAACAAGCATCGAACACTATCTCTGCCACAGTCCCGCCCTGGCAAGACTCGAACCCAACTCATAAATATGTATGTACTTTCTAGACTGTTTGGCCGACCTGAGTTCGGCAAGTATTTCTGATTTTCTGTGCTACCTAAGGCGCACAAGGTGGTTCGCCTGCTAAGGGACCTTGTTATCCTACATCTGCGATCATGGACTTGCACGGTTGCAGTCACTCTAACCTAATCTAACCTAACCGTTAAGTAGACTTTACAATATAGCATACCCGGCCGAATGAAAAAAATATCCCGGTACTATAAACGGTAGGTACCTTCTGAACCGTCAGAGATGAATAGTGGACAGAATCTAGGTATTTTTAAGGAAATAATATACGGTATTATATATTATATAATCCACGAAACTATGTTAAATAGGAGAAAAAGTTGGCGCAACTGCTACTACTACTATTGCTCGAATGGAGTCATTGCTAGTACAAGTAAGTCCAAAATAGAGGAACCTCCGAGCGCGTTCGACGCAGAGTACTGAGGCTCGCTTTGGAGACACACAGTAAATTAGCTAGAAAAATTACAAATAACCTAAAAGATGTCCCCGTGAAATTGCCGCTCAGGATAGTTGAACTTATTTTTTTCGGTATATAATCTTAAATGTTGCCACTGAACAAAGAACCCAAAACTGACAGGTAGAATAAAAAATTGGCAAATTTTATGAGAATCAGGTTTCATCAGGACCATACGCAGGTAGATTGGGACAAGATAAATATACAAGTTGCGGACATTTACCGAAAGTCAGTCACCCATTTAAGTTACCATCTAATTAAATATAATTTTTTTTCTCAACAACGATAATTTTCAGAGACTACTGTCGGTTGGAAGCGATGGCCGAAGTTATCCAATACGTGCGAGAATTAGGCAGAGCACTGCATTTAAAAAAAATGGTAAAAATATCTTCGCATTTTAATGATTTAGAGCGGCATAACGGCGGAAGTTTCTGGTCCAATTTATTTTGTTGAGAGAACGATGACCAGTAGGCAATATACCAATGTATGTACTTCAAAATATTTTTGTACGATATTTGACAACCTTTAATCTTCCAACTGCTCAATACAAATTTACGCACGATGGAGCGCCATTGCATAGCTCCCGACGAGACTTTTTTCACAACTTTGATATCAGCATCTTACCGTGGGCGGGTAATTCACATGCCCCACACCACATCGAGAACTGTGGGATGTATATTAATATTAAAGCAAAAGTATATTCACAACGAAACCCCACAGCAGTTTTTATGGAAAGTAAACCCAACAAAATACTAAACAAAATCTATGCTTTTTTCTGCTCTATGATAAAAAGATATTTCAAATAAATACCCCACAAAAATTGCATTTGTTGCACTAATTTTTATTGGTTTACATCTATAATATTTTGATTCTAATGGGCTGGCGGAGTAATGTGTACCCACAGTGCACCACTACGCTTTAAAAAAAAAACATCAACAGTAAAAAATTAGCATCGACAAGTCGTTGAAAAAACACACTATATTCAAAAGAAAATCATTGTAAGCCATTTCCACGAAACATTGTTTCCCTATTTAACATTTTAATGAAATATACACTATGCTACGTCCGTGGTTACCCTCCAGTCACCAGTGAACACCCTATGAAAATCAATTCTATAGTTACGGGATTAGTGAGTTCAAACAGACAGACACAAATTTGAAAAAAGGCCAATACGTATTCTACTACAAGAATCATAGAATACAAGGTTGCGCCTTCCGCGGACTGCTAGTTCTCTCTTTGTCGACTAGACAGCGTCAAAATATAGGCATTGCCAAACAATCTCTTTTCCATCAAGTAAATTCTGAATAAATTTATTAATAGCACAATCAATATATATTTGTTCGATACGCTTAGCGATTGCATTTTCGGCACTAAGCTCATTCCTAACTGGCTTTTGTCGAAGTTTATGAATTCTTGAGCTTGACTTAGAAAAATGCCAACGTATTTACCTATATACTAAACTAAAACAAAAATTTTGAAACTCACCTTCGATCCTTGGCAATACTCTTTTTACAATTTTCCAAATGATGATTCCGAAATTGCTCACAAGTATGTTTAGTTTCTGGGCTGAGGCTCGACCAAAGTGGCAAAGATAATACGTTTGCGCCATACCTACGTAGTGTTAATTGAATATCGTACAAGTTTTAAAATGGAATTTATTTTGAATACGCAAACCACTCCAACGTACCATATCTTGCGCCAAATTGTTATGAAAGGTCTTAACAATTCACTTGTATCAGTGATAAAAACAGCCAATACAATCAAACTCTGACCAAAATTCAGGAAAGCGTCGAGGAAACTCAATTCTAGATAAATTCCAGACATACCATCCATCACCAGAGTCCAAATGGATACAGATAAGCCCTAAAAATGCGATATTTTTTTTGTATATACACGATTTTAAACACTATTATTTTTTGTTTCCTCATACCACAAACATCGAACAAAGCAGCAAAATCAGTATAACGGTATGTTTCAAAATTTGGTACTCATCAACATCACTGGTATACTCCAAAGGTTCTAGGCCAGCACGTGATTGGCGTCTATAGTTATCGACGATATTTTGACAATTTTGACGCGATGAACTAGCGCCACAGTTGAAGCCCGGATTGCAAATGCCTGAACGTACACCCAGGTTCCTATGCGATAAATAATCGAAGATATACATACATACATATATGTATATATATAGGATAAATAACGCAAAAAACTTACTCATCCTCTAATTGATCTGTCGATGGAGTAGTTGTTGCTTCAACGCTTCTTCGACGGGTCGCGTTCGCGGCAGCCTGGCGACGCCCTAGTAAATCCTCAATATCCACAGCAACAGTTGTAGTTGTAGGACTAGTGGTGGTAGAGCAGCAGTTGCCATTGCCATTACCGCAACCGTTAACATTCGTATTTGTATTATTATCTACAGTAGAAATAACCTCGTCGTCATCGGAGGATGAATAATTTCGGAAGCGTTTTCTTTCTGTAGGTACGCTACCATTTGAAAGACGTGCACCATCAGCATTCGAAAGTAAATTTGCTGTTGAAATGGTCGAAGTTAAGCCAGAGGGTTCTAAAAATCCAGTAAAATATTTTCATATCAGTTAACTACTTTTTTAACTTTAAAACTATAATTTTCTTACCCGAATCTGGATTGGATAATTCGCGAGTATATGTCAGATATTTCTGATATCGCTTCTTGTATCGTTGATGCATAACCAAACATCCGACAGTAACTGCAAAACAAAATCATAATGCGACATTAACAAATTTGTATCGGAATTGAAAATTTTGGCTTAATGTAAGGGTATTTAGATCAGATTGAAAACTTTACAAACATCACTGCAAGACCTCACATAGCACTAGTTGGTCATTCGAAACCAGCAATCAATAGTTTCTTGGTGTTGTAATAAACACCGTTAACTGACCTTGAAGCTATTCGGCTGTCACCAAATGACTCTAGTGCTATAAGAAACCTGTCGTAACTTGTCAAAAGTAGTTTTTTCATCACTAAAATAAGGTGCAATTATTAAAACTCAATATAAAAAGTACCAAAGGTGGAAAAGATTTTTTTAATCCCAAATCCATAAATAAATTAGCTATAAATATTTTTCGCGCGAATCGTGAATAGTATTAAAAGTTAAGATAGTAGTTAAACACATATTTACATTCCTTTTCTCCGTTTCTGCAAATTTTTATTGTTTTCCGTATTTTGTCTAAGGGTAAAATATTTGCAACAACATTGGACTGCTCTGGCGAAATTTATTTTTCAGAAATTAATGTAAAAATTAAATAATTTTCAGAGATTGTGGACATTTTTAATATTAAATACTTTATTGTGAGATCTTTTTTTTTAAGTTTTGATAGTAAGCAACTGCTGGCGTATGCCACAACGACATCATTGGCCGGAACAACCGCACCGCTCGTTCGGGCTTTTCCAAGCTGGATACAGAAGCGAAACGAATGGGACAGGAGGCGAACGAGGGCAAATCGAAAAACCTCCTGTCATAAAATAAACAGTCAGCGCATTCGCGTCGTGACTCTAACATCACTGTTGACAATTACAATTTCGAAAAAGGCCAAAATCGCCTAGGCGGCTATAGCGCCAATTAAGAAGAACAGATTTAAATAATCATAAACCTGAAAAGTGTGTGAAAAACTTCAGACCACGCGGTAGTCTTCCACGATTGTTCTATATACGCCGCTTTCTTTTTCTCTCTTCATTTACGTTATATCTTTCGTCACAGCTATGTAACGAAATCAGCTTAAAAAAATTTACCAAGGCGAATTTATATAAGCTGGTGTTACTAGTACAGCTGTTTTTTTTACTTTATTTTATTTTACATCAAATTGGCTGGCGATGTAAATGTGTGGAATAATTTGTCAGTCCCAGCTGCAAAAGCAAAAATATAATGTATGTAAATGTTTGTATTTGTACTACTACCACCTTTTTTGAATTCGATGTGAATCTTACTCTCCTATTGCAATTCGCCCCCTAAGAAGTTCCATTAAAAAAAAAAATTATTAAAATTGAATAAGGAAAACAAAATAGTCGAAACTTGTCAATACATTTTACTACTACAATTTCGTGATCACAGCTGTACGTATCAAGAGGTATTCCGCGCGCACTACATTTGAACGTTTAGAAAAACAAGGTCATAAATAAACTTTCCCAATATGGGTCTAGTTCTTTCAGTCAGTTCGCAATGACTAGAAAAATATTACAGAATAGTTTCCCTTACTGTGGTAGTCGTTGTTGTAACAGCCGCTTAAGTGACCGCTCTTGACCGGATACGAATTAATTATAATTACGAATAAGTCATTCCGTCATTTTAGATTCTTCTGCCGCGAGTGGTTCCTAAACTTAACTTAGGTATCATAAGCAACATAATATATTTGGCTACTTATGTTTATTAATTAATTTTAAATAACTTTTTATAAAAGTATAATCCATTGTGTAGCATAAACTATGTATGTATGTATGTATGTACATAAAATTTTCAAACTTTTTAAACAGAATTTAATTAAATTCCATATTCCGATAAGACTACTGGACAGATGTGGATAAAATGTGGCACATATATGTATAGCCCATAATCTGGATTACCACATGAAGGGAATTGTCATCTGATAGAGGATAAATTCAATTATATGTACGGGTTTAATAATGAGTAATTTCAATAGTTTGGAGAGGTGGATCCATAGAAGGTGATAGCAAGCTAACCAAGGCGAATCGGTTGTGTATTTTGTTTGTGTAATTTTGCAAGTGAAATGTCAAAACCTGAATTCGCTTAGTATGATCATGTAGTTTGTTTGTGTAAACCCAGCGAATTGCGAAAGAAGAACAGCTCATGCTATCACCTTATGGATTTGCCTTGTCTATTATATTACTTTGTAAAATTCAACATTATAATGTGGGTGTCAAATGAAGGGGGGTTTAAGCAAACTTTGTTTTGAGAATATTTCCGGATTTTCAAATTAACAAATGGAACCGTATAAGAGTTCTGAGGCGAATTTTTTGACAATTTTATACTACAATTATTTACAATTTCTAAAAAAAAAAAATAGTATTACAAAAAATGGACTCAGACGATGAAGTGTTTGCTGCTATGGAAAATACAGTGTTTATGGAAGTAAGTATTCCAACACCCTCCGCTAAGAAAAGGAAAAAGGCACATATTACCTCTTCGTGGACAAATGAACCAACGAATGATCTAATTCAGGCCGTTGAAGCTTATACGTGTATTTGGGAATACTCTTGTCCAGAGTATAAGGACCGTCTAAAACGAGAAAAACCCTGGCAGAATATAGAATATAGATAAATTTCCAGAACATACTGTTGAAGGCTGCAAAGCAAAATGGGCCAACGTGAAAACTTCATTTTTAAAAGTTAAGAAGAAAAAAGCAACCAAGTCTGGGCAGGGATCAGAGTCGACCCAACCATGTTGGCCGTTTTGGACAGCCATGCAGTTCTACTGCGAACATGATCGAACTAAACGTACGTCATCAGTATCAACTTTTGAAACTTCAGAAAGTAACCCACAAATCACATCTTCTTCTTCTTCTAACAACTCCAGAACTTGTAAAGTGGAAAAAAGATTGTCAACAAAGGTAGTATTGGAGAGCGCCTTAAAGTTTTTGAATACCGATGTTGACAAATGGCATGGAGTGGGCATGTATTTAGCATTGCAAATGCGCCACCTTTCTCAAACAAATTTAAAAGCTGCAAACAAGCTGCATGCCGAGCTGGTAAAAAAAGCATTGGAAGCAACAATTAAAGAAGATGAGTCAAATAAGCGACAGTTTGCTATATTTCGTTAACGGGCAACAACGAGGCTACACTTTAAAAAATATCAACAAAAAAGTCCGTTGAAAAACTAAAATTTTATTCAGAAGAAAATTATTTTAAACCATTTCCACGAAAAGTTGGTTTTTTCATTTAATATTTTGATGAAATGTTCAGTCAAAGCACCATGACAATACATTCAGTACTTTCAGATATTAGTGAGTTCGAGCAGGCAAACGGGCCGACAAAAAATTCTACATTCTACGTTCCCATGACAGTCGGGCCTACGCACCGGAACGATCCGGATTTATATACCGCCAAGGGCGGTCACTTCAGCAACATGCTCCAAAAGTTTATAGGGAATGTTTTATGCTGTTACAACAACAACAACAAAATTTATGCTTGGTAAGTTCAAACAGGCAATGACGGCTACAATACTAATACTTATTTCAAAACTCGTTTGATATCGACGACAACCACCAGAATCAAGCTAATAAGAATTTATAAAATAAATTTGAATTACAACTCACCAAATAAGCACATAACAAGCAGAAAAACGGTAACGGCCGCCTGCCCAGTTCCATATTGAAAGCATGGATTATGGTTATCACCTGACATAATTGTGGTATCCAAAGCGATTAGTAGTGCTGATATAATAGCAGGTATGCCCCATGCAATACCCACCTTTGAGGAGGAAGAAAGTCGTTATTTAATTTTAATATTTATATATTTCAACAAAATGCACAAAACAAAAATATTTGAACTCACCATGTAAGGCCACAGTTTCAGCACAAAACACAAACTACGACACTGCAGGAAGAGCAACACAATAGCCATAATGGCTGTCCATAAACGGCTACTAAAAGAGCCCATATTGAAGAGGAAGAATTGTACGTATGTTACCCACTTATCAACATGATCAAACTCTGCCCAGATGATCATAGCCAAACAAGTCATTAGTTGAGACAACACCAAGCAAAATGTTATGCGATGGGTCATACTTTTGAAACGTTTTGTCGCAATCAACAACAATAATACCCAAGCACAACCAGCAATACCAGCAACACTTATGTCGAAAGAGAAATTATCCAACTCATGCATATAATCAGCTGGATTCAAATTTGTCAATGAAATCATTTTAGCTGAAATGAACATAATCGGTGCCGATATGAAAGTGCATAGCACCATGGATGTAGCCATCTAAAGTAACGAATATTTTTTTATATTAATTTCAATGCCTAGAATTTGAGTTATTTATAATATTTACGCTTACCAAATCCGCATCGACACTATATTGTGTGGCGAACACAAATGCACCCGGTGCTGTCGGAAATGTGCCATAGAAAAATGCGAAAGTGCTCAATTCAGTTGTATCATTGAAATCTGTGCCCGACTGCATGATGTTAACTGTTTGCCGACTCACAAGCGGCAGTACTAATCTGTGAAATAGATGAAAATAAATATGACAATCAGTTTAAATTATCTACGCCTAGACGTATGCAACATGTTGTTAACTCACACTTTAGCCAGTGTCAGTATACAGGGTAGTAGAAAACCTGAGCCACGTAACGAACCACCTTTGCCAACGATTTTTAAACCCAGCAGAAAAAGCGCTGTAGCCGAGAAGGAATTACCGAAAACACGCAATACACCCGCAATAATCTCTGGCAGACC
Organism: Anomoia purmunda; assembly: GCA_951828415.1. NCBI lineage: Eukaryota > Metazoa > Arthropoda > Insecta > Diptera > Tephritidae > Anomoia > Anomoia purmunda. Next base: position 22,271,310 of record OX639996.1, on the reverse strand, counting down.
ATTCGGAAAGACAAAGGCACCGCAAACACCTAAGGCAGTCATTAGAATTGTGGGATTCAAAAATAACGATTGAATCATATTCAAGCCAAGTAACTGCTTTTCACTTAAACAACGAGTACGCTTCGTCAGGTGTTCGGCAGGGCAATTGTCCACACAAACGGGTGGTTCCGACGCCTGAAAATGCAATAGCGTTAATAATAATAATTATTGTTCTAAACTTAAATAAAAGCTACCTACCGCTTGGGCATTGATTTGCTTAATTTTGTTAATTTCCAATAGCACCATACCGATAGGATTAAGCACCGCTAAAGAAATCGGAGCCAATAGATATAAATAGGAAGGATACTCCGGATGTACATCTTTGTACAAAGCCTCCACTAAAAACAAAGCAAAAAATTACCTTCAAAGTAAAGAGAAAGTAAAGACAATGTATTAATATTGATACATACAAATAGGGTAACCGATCGCGAAATCATTACTCTGCGTTGTAAAGACGCCAAGCAAACCAGCACGTGCAAAATTTAATGGACGCGTAATTAATAGAGAAATCGCTATCACCGCTAAGAAAACGAGAGTCTTTGAGATAAAGACTGCCAATAGGAACGACCAATTTACAGTACTCCAGTCGAGTTCGACCAGCGATAGAAAAATCAGCGACGGCAACGCAAAGTTACTCACAAACGTACCAAGACCTTTAGTTTCGGAATTTGTGATGATTTTAAAACGACCAGCGAGATAACTGCAATAAAAATAAATCAAAATTTGTAATATAAGTCATTGAAAAATTTAAGTAAAATAATCATAGTACGAGTACATATTTGTATTTTTAAGATAACAGTAAAATGTACATATGTATATAGATTTACAGTAGAGGCTCAAACAAGTTAAGCTTGCCCGCTTTTGTGAATTATTAACCCTTTATGGGCATTAATGCAATACAAAGTCTCTATAAATATGACATGGTCGTTGACGTCTCACCAGATAAAATCTCTTTAAATACAGTGGTGTTCATATTTTTAGCACTAAAGTTTAATATATAGGTACTTATATATAATGTGCACCTTGCATTTATTGTATAAAAAAAATGTCTCAGGTTTCAAAAAGTTGTCATCAAATTTTCAAACCTTTTATTCATTTTCATGCAAAAATAAAAAATTATCAAAAATCAATGGCTATTTCCAGCCACCAAAAATTCCCCATATATTGTACTAAAATTGATCGAGCTATATAAAAGTGCATAATCAAAAAGTTCCTAAAATTTCGATTAAAAATTTTGAAGACAATTTTGTGAAAAATATTGAATTTTTCTAAATTTTTGTAGGAAGTTTTAAACTATAATTAATATGGTCTATGTTATATAATAAACAATACTTTTATGTAAAATTATTAAAAATAAATTAATGTATGTACGTAAGTGGCAAACAGCGTTTTTTGAATTTTGGTGCAAAACATATGACCACCAAAATCGAATAAAGTTAAATCACTTGAAAAATCAAATCAAAACCAAAAATTAACAGGCGCAAAAATCACCAATCATTATTTCTTTTTTTTCTTTTTCTTTTGACAGTCACAAGTTCTTGGTATCAGATTTATGACTGCTGGTGAGGTCGTCAAAACCTCCATTTGCGAAGGCCGCATGATAGTCAAAACTGCACTTTTGCCTTCGTGAACGCGCATTTTGGGCCACAGTAATTTAGATGAGATCGGCTGTATACCAAATACGAACATGACGAAGAAACTTTGCATCAAAGGAAGTGATATGAATAAACTTATGAATTTTATGGATGACAGTGGCAGATAATTTGATTGAAGAAGTTAATTATTTTTATTAATCGCATTAAAAATAAAATAATTATTTACTATTATTCAACTCAAATATAATGAATGTAAAAAAAGCAATCGAAAGTTTAAGGGCATATTGACATTGCTGCTAATATCTAGAAAATACAACCCTTTCCATATCTGCATGATACAATTTTTCGCTTTTGTACATAAGATAATAGTGGGAAATTTTAAGCATATTTTTGTCACAGAAAAGTAAACGAGGTGAAGCACTCAAGTAGGTATCAATATTTTATAACTGAATTAAATTGACTAGTGGCGCGTTTATCGTTTGTTTGAATTTAAAGCCGTCCTTCAATGCCCACTTTCACACAATGTTTATGTCTCTTTTGTGTCACATGGTCTACTACATACATACATATGCACATACATCGATACATACATATGTACATATGTACGTATTATTTAATCTACAGCTGCGTGCTGTGATTTCTGGTTTTTTGAAACTCTAAGCTCACTCTACTCTACTGTTAGCTTTGCTAATTTGGTTTAAGGCCAGGGGCATTTACATACTTAGCTTTTGTCTTTTATTTACAGTATCCATGCGGAGTACAGCGGGTTTATTTTTCCTGCTCAGTGTACATACATCGTTAACTCAACACAGTAGATATTGAAAGCAAAGAGTACTCTTACTGAGCGAAATATGATATGTAGTAAATTGTAACATCGGTTTTCACTGTCAATGAAGGTATTTGTGTATTATCAAAGAAAAAATCTAAACGTTTTGTTACACTTTGTGCACGTTTTAAAGTGGGTTTTTAGACTTCGCACTAGTGATGTAGAGAACCGAGAAATCGGATTCGGAGTACCGGTTTATCTAACTGATCGACCGTTCCGGACTCTACAATAACTGAAAAACGGATATAAAGGAACTGAAACCCGAAAACGGTTTAGAAGAATCGAAAAATAAGTCCGAAAATTAGGCCCGAAAGAAGGCAAGACGGTTCAAAAGAACACAAACATAGAATAATTCAGGCTTTTAAATGGAAATATTACTTTGTTTTAAATGAAATCTGGGCATAGAGAAAGCGTATGTACTTAAATTAAATTAAATTAATTATATTTTTCTTAAATTTCTAAATTTGTCACACATCAATTAGGGAATAAATGGATGCATTTATTTTCTTTACTTTACCAGGGGACTATCTAAAGTTCTAAAACTTAAAAAATAAAAATAGCAAACCCCTTGCAATTTTTTGACGAGACTTCTTTCTAAATTTCGGAACGATCGTTTAAAATGGAGATCAGAAAACGCAAAATAGCTAAGGATGGATCTAAACGAATGACAAATTGTATTTGGAATGATTGCACAGACTATTTCCAAGTGCTTCCGATGATTCCAGATGGGACATTTTCCTGTAGGGGACCAGCCTCGTGAAGGTCGACCAAAATCTTTTATTGAGGATGTCACAGTGGCTCTGTTGATGTCCGAAGTTGACAAAGATCCACGATTGACCCTTGAAAAGATTGCTGAAGCATTGGGCTTGAATGCCATGGCTGTACCACGAATCAGGCCCAAAAAGAGGCAAAATAAAATAAATTCGAAAGTCCACCCGTAAAAGCTAAGCAACAAAAGTAATGATGTCAGTTTACTTCACCCGATCAAAAATCGAAGCATGCTATTCCCCTGGAAATGGGTCAAACGGTAACTGCAAAATGATGTACCGAGGACAGCTTATCAAAAGTTTACTTTTTACATCATTACAACGCGCCAGCCAATACTCCTAATATAACGAGTAACTTTATTGCGATCTCTGGCATCTATCTAGCACCTTGCGGTGTTTGTTAAATTATAGTAATTTGTTATTAAAAGAAGAGGGGAAAGGACTCTAAAGCAACGCGGAAATGATTGATCCGGTTAATGCTGATTTTAATAATCTCAAAAGCAAAATTTTAAAGATTGCTCAATTCTGAGAATGGTCGAAAATGACTTGATGTGTTTGTTGTAAATCATACTGTCATTGTGCGTATAATTTATTAGTGTAAATTTTTGTTTTCGTATCTTTAACCCCACTTGCTTTGAATGCGCCTTGAATTGAATGAAAAGAAAAGAGACAGACATATCTATCCTTTAATTCTTTCCATTCTATATAAAATGTAAATACTTGCAAACCAATTTTTTTTGTCACAATTCCAATTAATGGATACATATTTACACGCTAATTACACACTTTTACTAACTTCCGCTGATCCATAACAAGCAATATCTAAACTTTTTCCAAGATTTGTCGCCTTGTTTTCGCTCTTAAATTTTTCCTTAACACACTTTCAATTTAAATGCAAATCGCAATTTGTCATTTCAGCGTGCACGGAAACAAGACATTTGTTGAGTTGATTAAACTTAAAAAAAAAACAATGTGGTATTACAAGTAAATAAGTTTTTGTTTTGATTTTATTATCCGCTAAACGCATAAATATCGGAAGCAATACCAAAGTAAAATTCAAATGCATACAAATAGCAAGAGGCAAGCACACCTCCGTTTGTATGCCACCCACTTTCAAATTGTTGTGATTCATGTGGTCAAATTCGCACGCATGAATTTTTCGAAGCAAAAAAAAAAACACAATGTGCAAAGAAGAATGACCGATGTATGAAAAAGAAAGATAACTCAAAAAAACAAAAAAAATATACGTGTTGCGACTATGCGGCTCGCTTTTTGTCACGCCCACGTTACAATAAAAATAATCACCAACCAGCAAATGAATTGCTTCAATTTCGTGATACATTGCATTCACGTTGTAAAACAATTTTTATACATTGGGTATATTGTTAGTTATACAAACATACTCGTACATGTGCATGTGGTGGATATACCTTATACGAGTATAAACAGATGTATTTATAATTATTTTAATTAAGAAATCCATTTAAATGTATGTATTATCGTTGAATTGCATAAAAGGCCTGATAAATGGCGGCGCATCGGTCTGGCCGGATCTTTTGTCTGCAGCCACCCATATCAGTTTGTTATTATACACTAAATTTAGATGGCGGGCACGTGACCAACACCAAAGATCGATATGTGTTAGAAGTTATGATGAGTTCAGAGCAAAAACTACTAAAAAATTAATAAATTAATATCAAAACTTACATGGTTAATTTTTATTGTATTTCTTAATTTAATTGCAACTATTTTTAATACAAATTAAGTTTATTGAACTATAATAAAAAGCATATACATACATACATAAATCAAATATAAATATATTTAAAAAAAATTGTAATTCAACAAGTTCTTATCAAAGTTTCCGACTTTTTAGCAAGCGTGTCGTTGTATAGGCCTATTCATTTTTAGTATAATAAAGGGTAAATTATAAATAGCTAGAAATTACCGTTGACTTTTAACTGTTTTATATGTATGTACATATGTATATGAAAATTGCCCAAAATCAAGGGTAGTTTTTAACGATTTTTGTCGACATTTTGATCATTTTTTTAATGTTTCTAGGCTCTGTAAAAACTCTGAATCTCTTATACGAGGGTTGGCTTTTATATTTTGCGCCTAATAATGAAAACACAGTCAAATATTAAGGAAAATAGTTTTATTGTTTTTCAAAATATTCTCCATCCAAGTCAATACACTTCTACATTCGCTTGCACCAATTTTCAAAGCACTTTAGCCACTCAGAAGAGGATACCTCTAAAACGAGCTGTTTGAAGGCTTCTACAGCTCCTTCAGGCGTTGAAAAACGTTGACCTCGCATTTTTTTTTTTTTGATGTTCGGGAATAAAAAGAAATCATTAGGTGTCAAATCAGGGCTGTAAGGCGGATGACCCATCAATTCGACCTTTTGAGTCCTCAAAAACTCTCTTGTGTGAATCGATACGTGAGAGCTCGCATTGTCTTGGTAAAGAATGATTTGTCTTCGGCGGTTAGTTATCCTTAATTCTCCACAAACTTTTGGCAAACAAATGGTTGTATACCACTCAGAATTGATCGTTTTAAGTTTATCTAGTGGAACAGTTGCGACATGACCAGATTTTCCGAAAAAACAGGCGACCATATGCTTTGAGGTGCTTCTTGCGCGAACAACTTTTGTTGGATTAGGCTCGTCTTGGAACAACCATACAGTCGATTGCTGCTTTGTTTCCAGCTCATATGCATAGATCAAAGATTCGTCATCTGTTACGATGTCAAAGACGTGGTTTGATCCACCGCGGCTAAATTTCTGCAACATTTCTTTACACCAATCGACACGAGTTCTTTTTTGGGCAATTGTCAAATTATGCGGTATCCAACGAGAACAAATCTTCTTTACAACCAAATGTTCATGCAATATTGAATGTATGCTGGTCCCACTAATGGCCAAGGATGCCTCTATCTCGCGATATGTCACATGACGATCTTGTATTATCAATTGACGCACAGCATCGACTGTTTCTGGGACAACCACCGTTTTTGGACGACCTTCAAGAAACTCGTCCTACAAAGATTGGCGCCCACGTAGGAACTCGTTGTACCATCGTTTCACAGTGGCTAAGTGTGGTGATTCAACACCAAAAGTAGAGGTAAGTTGATTGATGCACTCCTGTCTCGATAATCTACGTATAGCAATAGCTATATTTCATTTAGTCAACAAATTTAATTCATATTCCCTTTCTATGTAGGTGCCAACACTACCTACTATAAAAGTTTGTGTTCTTATATAAATTTCACTTAATACCAAATATTTTATATTCACACTCAAAAAACAGTATTTTATGTAGGTTATTATTCATTTTGAAGAATCCTTCACTCAATCGAGAGAGAAATCGTAATTTGATGAAGAAAATGTCTTCTTTTTTTCAGGTGTACCCTCTACCGCTGTATCGTTGCCATAAGTAAGACAATCTTTCAACCCGGTTTTGAGAAACGACAATTCATATAGAAAACTGAGCAATATTATTTGCTACCCATATGGTCAATAAAAGCAATTACTATAATTATTCGTCATGGAGACGAAGCTATAAAGGCCACTAGAGAGCTTCGTAGAGTGCTTTAAGATTTTTCAAAATTAATTTCGACTTTGGATGAGGTGACCATTTTAAAATTTTCGAATACTTCGTTTTAGAAGAGTACGAGTATGTAACATGAAATGAAATATGGTGAAAATTGGGCAACTGCCACGTGCCCTACTTTAGTGGGCGGGAAAATAAATGTGCGCCGATTTGAATAAAATTTGATGTATGGGTTTTTATTATTTCAAAATATGAAAATTGGTTACAATCGGACTTCATATGCACCCACCACACAAAAGTGTTTCAAATAGATTTTGTTCATACGTTTTGTGGAAGATAATGCAAAACACCTTCGACAAAAAAAATCTAAAAAATTAACTGTATTTTTTAGTCACTTGAAAATTGGACTATATTGGACTATTGTTATTGAATGGGCTATTTAAAAATTGGCTTTTGGCAGAGTCAAATTGTTTTAAGTCAGCCACACATCAAAAAGTTTACGACATTTTTATTGAAGATAGCACTGAGAAAAGGTCAATTTCAGGATGTATTTAATTTGCATTCTTGCTATTCGAATTGGTATAACAAATTAGAGTCCAGGTTGTCCAACAAACTGTTTGCCAGAACCAATCTTTAATTTCATTATATTGTTTTCTTTAAGTAAAAGTAACATAAATGCCGAGAGAGTAATAAAAAAAAAACAAAGTCGACAGACTTTAAATTTTTTTTTAAAGAATCTACTTATTCAAAATATGTACGAAAACGTTAAGAAAATCAAATTTGCTTAAAGGAGCAAAATCCTTATCTTTTTGCCGACATTTTTTCGTACATATTATTTAAAACCTTCGCATAGCTAGAAAAATTATACGCCTAAGTGCGGCGTACTAAAAAGCAATATACTTCTACAGTGACTCAAAGAAGCGTTTGCAAGTTGATTTTTTTAATATTTGCAATAATTTTATTTCATTTTTTTTTGTTAGTTTTTTATAAAGCTGTAGTTAATACTTAATCAAAAAAATATTTAAAAAACAGGTTTCTGCGTTTGACCGCCTTGTGGGGGTTGTTGGTATGCATTATATTTTCTCAAAGCCAATGATAAATATTTTATATATGTAATTTACACTTCACAGTAAACTACAACTTTTAGTACCGTTGCCATCACAATTCGATAAAAAAATGTATTCAAAATTGAATGTCGGCCGAGTTGGTCTGACGATACGTTATTTTCTGCATATTAAAGTAAAATAGACCATATATTTTCAATTTGGTGAAAGCACTTCTGGCTAAGAAATTGCCCGTACATCCTAGAGCCCGATATGGTGGGTTACCGAATGTGCCGACGTTGGAGAGTTTACGGACTGTCAAATATTCATTACATTTGTAGACAAGCCAAACTTGCACGTCTGCATTCCGCTATTCCAGCTAGAAATCCGAGGGAATTAAATATTCAATTCCATTAAATTTTTTTATTTGCACAAGTAAGAATATTGCCTCTTAAAGTACATAAACATTTGCAAATAAATATAATTTTAATTTAGTTTATTATGTATATTGGTAGGCAAGTTAAAATTTATGCATACACAAGTGGCAAAGTAGCAATCGAACTGTCAACAACTAATGCTGGTTTGGAGGCTTAATGCCTTCCTAATAAAAATTGAGAATTTCGGTTGAAAAGATTAATGTTAGCTGTCGTTTCCTGGATACAAGGAAGATAACAAGCATACGTTTGTTCTTAGTTAGAATAAATAAACATTGTTTGTTTTATACATATGTAGATATTGTAGTCTTTATTATAATTTTTATTGTTTGTAGTATACTACAGTAAGATGTAGTAGCTCTCACATTTTTTTAGTAAATAAACAGTTTCCAAGTTTCAGATTTATAGCCTAATCTTTTATTAGAGAGAAAATATAAAGAAATAAAATGAATTGTATTTAAATTTTTCGGGTTTAAGTTCCAATTTAATTACCGTTAACGACGACCGTTTCATTCCGTTTCTAACTAAGCGTGCAAAATTAAAACAGTAAGTGAGACAACAAAGGTAAATACATTCTTTTATACGTTTTAATAAATGTTTGATCAAGTGTTTTGGGCTAATAAATAATGCCATGCAGCAAGATACGTTAGCAATTTGAAAAGGTAAACATTTTAGTCTGTAACTTTGATGGGACTTCAAAAAGAGATATTTTCTAAAGCAAATAACAAATTGGTAGAATTTAATGCGTTTATACAAATTTCTTTGCTAATACTGAAGAATAGTCGTAAAACAGGAGAGTCCATTCGATTTAGGAGGGAAAGAAAATTTATGAAAAAATGTAGAAAATAGTGAAGTTTCTAAAAAACAGAATTGCGTTATACCATTGTAAAAAATGTTTAATCGGAAAAAACAAGCCTAAATCATACATGCAAATTTTACGCAGACATTAAGAATCGATTAAAAGATTGTGTTGTCAAAAAATGCACACAAAAACTGATTAAGTGATTCAATTTACACTTGTTTTTTTGCTATCATCTTCTTTCACTCAACTTTTTCGATTTTGACTCAAATAAACACAGTAAAACTGCTGCTGCTAACTCAAATTTGGTGTAATTAAAATTTGTACTTCCCCGCAAATAACGAATAAGCTTATTTTATATTAAACACAAATTACCAATAACAAAGTGTAAACTTAACGATTATTTGCCAGTGTTAATATAAATATGTATAGTATATAGTAATTAGCATATGATCGTTTTGAGTTAAGTAGACATAAAAAAAACAGCAGGTCTTTCTTTATAAATAATAACGAATTAAAGCAAAGTATCAGTGTCTTAAATTTAGTTACAACAAAGTATGAGTAGATGAAAATCTGCATCAAGCGACACATTAATTAACATTCTACAATGAATGGGTTTATTTAAGGCAACCATCCGTCCGTGTTTGCAGATAACAGTACTCCAATTTAAACCTCCATCCTTTTTTAATTTTCTCTAAATATAAACTAACTCATAAATCGGCTTTTGAACTTTGAAGAGTATTCATTCTCCTCTAAAATACTAAAACTATTTGTGCAATTAAACAGTGACCATTTATTTGTATTTTATAAAAGTTATTTTCATGTTTCACCCGGAGTGAATCTTACATAAAAAGGCCGTGCGTGTCTTTAGTTTTGTAGTTTATATATTCGAAAACTACTGAACCGATTGAGCTCCAATTTAAAGGATGTGTTTGCAATAGTGTATATTATGTATAGGGCAAAAAATTGTGATAGATGGCGCTGTAGGCGCGATATTTCCAAAAACAGCATTTACAGTCCGATTTGGTTCAAATTCAACTTGTAGAGTATCGCAAGCGCGCCAGGTCAGCGAGTTGTCTTGAAAAAATGGTATACTGTATTTTATATTGGCACTGTAGTTATGTTGACAATTATCACCCGGAAATAGGATAATAGGATAACCTTAATGCACATTAAATGACAGATGAAAAGCCTCGTAGTGTTTTCTTATAGCAACTTATTTGAGTAGGAAGTAATTTGTTTTGTTTTCTAGGAAATATTTGCCGATAGGAAAATAGAAAATTTAAGAAAATTATGTTAACAAGTAGCTGAGTAAGGCAAAAAACATTTGGGGCAATTTATTTGCAATTTAAAAATGAAATAATAATTTCATTTATACTAATTATCACTGCAGTTCTGCTAGTAATTTCAAACCGTTGCAAAATTGTAATTAAATTATTCAGTTCAACAGAGCTATTTACGAGTTAAAGCGCATTAAGGTTGCTTATGCAAATTAACCCTGCCGCCTGGCTGGGCTAATAATTTGCCATCAATCCATGCATTTATATTATTTCAATAAGTTAATTAAATAAGGTGTTTCCCCCAAACAAGTGCCAACCATAGTTTTTTGTTTCAAAAAGTGTAGGTATATTAATGTTTTTATGTGAAGATCTGCGTGCATAAATTAAGATAGAAGATAGATTCGAAACAACAAAAATCCAAAAATTATGAACAAACTTGATCGAATAAAAAATATCACAAAGTATTGATCAAATATGATTGATAAATTTTCTAAATAAAAATAAAATCAGATCTGGTTCAGCTCGAGAAGGACATGGCGGTTATAACGGGTTTTTCTATAGGGACGCTACAAAAGTAGACCGATAGTGACAGCAAACGACGGCATATTTTTCCCCGCTCATTTTACATTTCTCTTCAATAAGGTTTGCCATTTCATCATGGAAAGATATACGATCCAACAACGAGTCGAAATTATTAAAATTTACTACCGAAATTCGGAGTCAATGGCCTCAACTTTAAGAGCGCTACGCCCAATTTATGGTCGTCATTTCTGGCTGAATGGCTTCGTCAATAAGCAAAATATGCGTGATTGGACAGGCAGCAGTCTACACGTAATCCATGAGTCAACATTGCATCCCGAAAAAATTACGGTTTGGTGCGGTTTATGTGCCGGCGGCGTCATTGGGCCGTACTTCTTCCGTGATGATCAAGACCGGCACGTTACTGTGAATGGGAATCGCTACCGCTCAATGATAACCGAATATTTTGGCCCGAATTGGATGATATAGACTTGGACAATATGTGGTTCCAACAGGACGACGCCACAAGCCACACAGCGAATGTCACAATCGAGTTATTGAAAACCAAGTTTGGTGAACGTGTTATCTCACGAAATGGCCCAGTCAATTGGCCGCCTCGGTCGTGCGATTTGACGCCGTTAGACTATTTCCTGTGGGGCTACGTCAAGTCTATGGTCTATGGCAACAAACCAGCGGAGATTGATGAACTTCGTACGAATATCGAATGTGAAATTGCAGCAGTATCGGCCGATTTTTGCTTGAAAACCGTCGAAAATTGGGTTCAGCGTCTGGACTTCGGCAAACGTGCCCGTGGTGCCCATGCAAAAGAAATCGAGTTCGATACATAATGCCATCGAATGTACTTTCACAGGAATAAAGAATTTAATTCATATCCCAAACCGTTTTTGTTTTATTTAAAAAAACTTTTGTAGCGTTCCTATTGAACAACCCTGTGTTTTAATATTTCAGTATTGGAAAGTTTAGATAGCTATAGTTAAGTTTAATTTTGAACGAAATCTTGCCAAGGATTATTACATTCGAAAAAAAAAACAAAGTAATGATGGAGGATTTAGGAAAATCAGAGTTATTAAAATTTATGTCAAATTTGCGCATGGAGTGTAAGAAATGTATACAAAATAAGACATTTAATAGAAAACATTTTTGTCAAAAAAATCAATTTTTGTACCTCATGGCGAACAACCAAATTTTAGGGGAATTGTTAAAATATACGAAATATCGTATTTGGAAAATACATTCGTAAAATAGATATTTATCGCAAAGTATTTTTGGACCAACCAAAAGGAAATATGTATGTACTTTGGTTGACTTCATAATGAAAATGAATGTACATAGTTTCCAGAAATGTGAAAGATGCCACTCACAGTTTGTTTAATACTAAAATTAGAGATACGTATATTTCGTAAATATATATAGTATTTGTTGTCGTCACTAAAGTACTTCATTATTGTTAAAACAAAAGTGTGGATACTGAGTTGATTGCATTGAAAAAATAATAAACATATGTATGTACATAGTATGCAGGTATTTAAATAAATACATACATACTAGGCACGTCGCAGTTTAAGTATTCGTATGTTAAATATAAAACAGAAGGTGTGGCAAAGTTTAATTGAGCTTGTAAAGTTTGATTTAACTATATCAAGATTTTACGTAACATTTGGTGAACTGAACTTGTTGAATGGACTTAAGCAAATTAAAGAATTAAAAACCGATATATTGTGTAAGCAATATTAAGTAATAAGAAATAACTCGTTTAAAAGCACATAGTACATATATCCTGCTGGGCAAAAAAAAAATGACACGCATGATATGTGACTATTAAAACGTGCTAAGATTCCTACTGATCAAAGGTTTCTTGATCTAGTTATTTTGCCGGTCTTGGCAATATCAGTCGATAGCATCAAATGCTGTTACCAGCTTTTGTTTGAGATTTTTCCTTTGAAATATTTTAGTATTGGAGTGTTTCGGAAAGTTTTCACACGGTTTATTGAACTATTTCTAATGAGCAAATGGCTTTTATAAAAACAGTAAACTTCCCATCGGTATCACAATTGTTAAAGTGAGTGGGAATGTATGTGCTAGTAAATGTAGAACTACTAACTAAACATTATGTATTCAATGTTAAATAATTAAAGAATATGTACATACTGACGAACGTAGTAAATAATAGCCTACATATTTACTTTTTATGTAATGCTTTTGTGCTGCAATATCTAGCTATCCAGTTAGCATTTTTCGGTGAACTTCATTTATAGTTTTATATTCAATCATTTACAATACATTTTTCTAGATAATTATGCCGTAAATGGTTAGGAATGAGTTCGCGTCATTTAAAAAAAGAAAAACAATGAGCATAACCTATACGAAGGAAAATGTTCAACATCATCAGCAAAAAAAACAATGTTCAAAAGTCAACGGTAATTTTTAGCCATTTAAAACTTATACTTTAATTCACTAATGGGCCATAAAACTGCATACTCAAAAACTCGAACTAAAATAATAATAATACGTAATTTGGCGCTTACATCATATAGCTCAATTTGTGGTGCGTCCGAAAGGAGAATTTTTTCATGGTAGAAATACACAGAGGCAAAACTTTTCAAACCAACAAATATGATCGGAATCGTAACGCAGAAGTTGTATTTTTTTGATCGAAAGTAAAACTCAGTTCTAGAGCATTATTTCAGCTCTCAGAAATAAATATTTTTGAGTTTTTTATTTTTATAAAATAACATTCAATCCACTTTAACTTAGAATAATATTCACCGTGCGAATAAATATAACTGCGCGTGTTATATTTGAAAATGAACGGAATGGAACGTCCTTAATACAAACCCCTATGTGAACGCTGGAACAGGAACCCGAAAAATTACACTGAAGATGGATGGAAGGATTTTAGAACGCCGCCAAAAAAGATCTAAAAAGGACCTACCTATTGTTATGTTATGCATATAGGAGTCTTCCTGGTTGATTTCCGAAAATTTTGAGACAAATTAGACCATCCTAACTGAAGAATTGAGGGAAATATAGAACTTTGAAGGTGAATATCTGAAAAATGACCAATTGAGAAAAATCAATTCGAAGTTGAAAGTTGTCCCTTGTGGGCCCTTTTCTTTTTTTTTTTTTTTCAAAAAATATATACATATTATACCTAGGAAGCTAAATTTAGCGTCATTCGACGCGTAAATGTATATAGTTTCATAATAAACCATAATAAAAAATTACGAAACTCGATCCATGTAGCGAAAAATCTATATATCTCGGAAATTAGATGCGACAAAGTGGGCCCTTTTCACGTGGACGCACACATTTATTTGCATGTAGAAATACTCGCCTGCTTGGAAATTGCTAGCTGGGTAAATTCTATACAACTATGCAGTAATTCATTGTGAAATAGGAACACTGAGAGAAGTAGTAAACTTTCACAAAATACAGTTATTTGATAATATTGTAATAAACGCAATACAATGTTATCGTTTTATACCGGGCATAAATATATATATATATATATAAATATTTATGTAATACATTCATTTTTTGTTTGGTTATTGTGCGAATTACGAAAAGTAAACGGAGCAAAATAAATTAAGGCCATTGAAAGGTTAAAGGTATTAAAGATATTAATACATAAAATGCGATTAATTGGAAACGTCAGTATGTATAATAAAATGCCGAAGTTTGGGGGAAAAATATGTTAAGAGTAATTTTATGAGGGTTCCAGCAAATGGCTCGAACGTGATGTTTTCATTAATAAGGTTTTTTGAAAGCTGTAGGTAAAAACATAATGAATATATTTTTTTTTTTTAATTATTTTGCGGCATCTCCACCGACAAGCGCCTAATTAAATTTGTTTATCGGCCTTCTGTACAGAAAGCTTTGAAATACTTGTTCAAAAACAGATGGACATTCAATATGATAGCGCTTATTAATGACCGAAATCCTATTTTAGTGTGTCGATTGATATGCCACTTTCCTGTTTATGCCTCATACTTGTATGGCATTGAATTTTTTTTTGGTGAAAATTTGTCGTAAATAGTATCTTCGATGGAAGATTTTAAATGGGCACTTCAAAAATAAGACGATTTTTAACCGATAGTTTCCATTAAAAGATTCACTTTAACGAGCTTGCTACGAAAAGTAGGACACACATTTTTCAGAGACTTTTATTTTGTGATTTGTGTTATGAAAGTTTTCTCATAATAATTATCAGCGAGATAAATTTTTTTAAGTCTACAAAGACTTTTATTTTCAGATTGCCTTGCAGGACAGGACGTCTTTAGGACCATTTCGGCTTAAGTTTGGGCGTGTTTCCGGACCAGTCACTTCTGGATTAGTTCGGTACTATTTTGCATCCCGAAATAGTTCCGTCTTTCAAAACTTAAATAAAATTGTCTTAGGCATAATTATTATGCAAATACTTTTATAATATAAATCTCAAAATAAAAGTCTTTGAAAGACGTAAACAAATTTATCTCGCTGTTAATTACTATGGAAAAACTTTTATGATATGCGTGTCAAAATAACAGTTATTGTCGATTTAAAATATTATTCACACTGACAATTATTATGAAAAGCCCTTTGTAATATAAGTTTCAAAATAATAAATATCGAGAATTTAAAAAATTAGTCTAACTGATAATTATTATCAAAAGACTTGTATAATTCTTATCGATATTTGAATGGCTTTTTTTTAAAACTCAATGGTCAAATAATTATTGTTCTGGATCTCTGGTCACTTTCATAAAGTTGTGTTCAATTTTGCCCTTTCTTATTTAATTTTAATTATTTTTTTAAATATAGTTAATTCTATAGCAAAAACGATGTAAGTCGAAGTATCAAAATGTTCAACTTTTTAGTCTGGATTTTGTTCCTAGCGGTGTTATCTTTCACATACAATGAACTAATAGAATTAAAAAGGTAAAACAAAAATGTCAAAACTTGTCAATCCATTATGCTACTATTTTCTAAATAACAAGTGCATATACATATGTATGTATTACGCTTTTTTTTTGTAACAGTGGAGATGAACAATCGATTTATAGTAGTTAACATCATTATAACTCATCATTTCCTATTTAAAGGCAAGCATTAATTATGTCAGCAAAAATATAATTTTTTTTTAAGAACCAATCAAATTAACTAGGTAACAACCAGTTTCATGTTAACCGAATCGTAAAATTGCAGAGTTTTTAAGTACCTCGCCATCATTAAATACGCAATTGACAAAAGTCAGCTAACTGAATAAATTTTGTCAAACCAAAGACAACCTGTCGAAACATTTTTGTCCATCAAAATAATCCGAAGTATAGTGTTTTCGCAACATCAAGATTCCCGCCGAAAATTGGAGTAGCTCAGCCTAAAATTGAGAAATATTATATACAAGCCAAATAACGTAGCGCCACAGTGATTTTGAGAGGGAAATAATTTCAAGTCAAGATGAAGTACTAGAACAATACATAAATATATAGAGAGCACGACAGAGACTTATTGACAAGTTTCAACACTTTATTTGCTTCTTATTAAATTTTAATAAATGTATGAAGTCAACTAATAATAGGTTCAAATTGCCACCATTTAACTAATTAAATGGAAAACTGGTTCAGGCCGTTCACATTGCAATTTTCGTGCTTAAGTTAACAGCGTGATCTATATGAACTGAAAAGATTATCATACTGAACAGAGTGATCCATATGAAATGAACAAATTAAGTCAGGAGGAAATATAAGTATTTTAATAAGTTCACCCTGTACCAAATGTTTTTTATTTACATATTTGTAGACGGAGCGTTAAAAAGTATGCAGCGGAATGCGTACGGTGATATGCCGAACTGGTTTTCGAACGTGTTAAATTTCCAACAACAATTTGCACGTGATTTATGCCGGTATTTAGTAACTCAGTCTCATCTCAAGTCACTAAATATGAGACTTTCAATTAGAGACATCTCTTGTGACTTGAGACGAATTCGGTATTCAGTAAGCCACAGCCTCAAAAAATTTTACCAAAGACTATGGTGAAAAGCAGTAGAGACAATCAACTGATGGTGTATTCAACTAGAGATGACCAATAAACATCAATGAAAATATGTTCATCGATAGCACACAATATACTTTTTCAATTCTTTGTCCACAGCATTCTTGCTATTTAAAAATTAAAACAATATGGTTATCGTAAAGTAAACATTGAAATTAACCGTTCAAATTCTTATTATTGCATTTTATGCAAACCGATTATTTAAAATATCTGTAAGAATTAGAAAAATTAACAACCGATAAATCCAGTTTCTCAAAATAGCAGAACAATATACATAAGCAAATGTTAACAAATATTTTTTTTTATTATGCGTTATGAAAATTAAGTGTTATTTTTTACAAATTGAGGCAAAATATAGCGGACGCCCAAGGGATAGATCGAAGGCTAATTCATTTTCGAGCTTGTTCAATACTTTCCTTAATAGTTTTGTGTTGTGGATTACTCGGTACCAGCTCACAAATTAGTGACTTTATTTTGAGACAGTTTACTGAATACCGAATAGTCTCAAAACTAATCTCACCATCAAAAAGTCTCAATTAGTGACTAGAGACTGCTTACTGTATGCCGGCATTAACTTGTTTACGAACTGATTTTTAAAACGTCAATTTGAACACAGTATAATCTCTTTTTTATAGAAGAAACGCACGATTTATCTGTAAGGTGCAGAAAATAAGATTATATTATAAATTGTTGTTATTGTTTGACAAATATATTCTCAATCTTCGAGAGCTCGTATAAGAATCCAAGCCAAGGATTATACATTCCAGATAGTGTACCCAACTGTCAGCAATGTCCTACTGTTAGGATATTGGTTTTAATTACAGTAAAAAAAAAATATATAAATACGAGTCTTTGTTTTCATGAAGCCAATATTTTTGAAAATTTTGTGTATAACCCGATTTGAGAGCGAAGCAAATGGCAGAAATGGCAACTTGATGACAATTCGTATCACATTTTCCTTCGTCAATAAAATTATATAAAGACAAGCATGGCAGAGTTGGCCTTTTTTTCTGCTTTATTTCAACTCAATATTCGAGCATTTTTATTTGAAATTTCTTTTTATTAACTAAGATTGATAAGTTGTCAATTGTATCAATATATCCTATTTTTTTGTCTTCAAAAGCTTACTCTTTTCTAGTAGCTCATTTCTTAATTAACTAGTTGCAATACAATTACCCGCCCTATCGATATTACTAGCATAATTTTACATGCACATTGTTTCTACAAGTTTACTCAATTGTTTGCAACCACAGACGTAATAGTATTCGGTAATCCAATATTACGATCTGTAGCGGTGATGTATTTGCATATTTCAAATGGCTATGAATAATTGAGAATTAAAGGCGATAATATAAGCGCACTTTTCGCTTTGATGAGGAAAAACATCTACATACACATACACATACAAACATTCATATATACAAGTTGAGCTATCTAAATTCAATAACAATTTATAATATACATAAATATATTTACACGTATGAAATCTATTGAATATAGGGTAAGTTTTAGATTATATTTCTTGCTAAAGTCGATTGCAATTTTTACGTAATAATAATATGGGAATTACCCAAAGATCTTGGGGGTTGTCTAGGTTGAGGTAGAGTTTGTTTCCTTTTTTGGTATATAGCAATTGTTTATCTCACAATTGAAGGGTGTGGTAGAGTCTGAACAGCAGAGGACTCAATTTTATGGCAGAAATGCTTCCGAATTGTTGGCTTATGATACTGCAGTGACTATTAATCTATGCACATACATAAATTTATATGTACAGTCATGTGAAAAAATAGGGACCGACATTTGGGCCAGTTTTGGCTATATAAATCCAGATTTCAAATTTTATTGAAGAAATTTAAAAAAAAAATTACACCAACAATCAACATTTTTTTTCGGCATGTAGTTGCATAGCCCATTAAATTCAAGTATAAAAAAGTGCTAGTCTATAAAAGGAGTCTATAAAAAAGGAATATATAAAATATAAAACGTAGAACGTAACACGTATGTATGTCTGCACTATGCGGTCTTTAAAGGCAAAATAAATCAATAAAAGTTCGTTTTGGGACAAAAAATACAAGTTTTTTCGGTATGTTTAGTAATAGGCAATTTTTTAATCAATTATAATTGAGATTTGGAGGAGCTAATTTTTTTTTTGTTTGTTTTGTAGAGAATACAATATTTCTCGACAGTTTCTCTAATCGTGTTCTAACCTTCTAACACGCTCGAGTTCGACGGCGTTCTCTAATCATTCGCTAACTTAAATATTTGCGGGGATATATAGCCCATTTCATAATTATAGCACCACCACATATTTAAAATGTATATGTATAAAAACATATTAAAACTAAATAAAGCAACACAGCAAGCATAATTTAAATATAAGTTCCCAACTTTGAGCGAAATTAAAAAAAAATATTAAAAAAATATTCTAACAATTTCAAAATTTTTAAATAAAAGAAGAAGAAAGAAGTGCAGTTTCACAGTTTATAAAATTTTAGTATAACAAAGCGCAAGTTTAAGTGGACTGAATTCAAATCTGGACTTCAAGAAGTATTCCTAATTTTAATCATATTCATTATGATTATTTTTCGTATTTCTCATTATCGACGCAACTATCGTTATTACTAATTGTATTCTTACGTTTTTTGTATAGATAAATGTAAATTTATGAGAGTTTTAGTTAACCACAAACCAAAATGTGTGTTTTTACTTTACTGCCAAATGTTATTTGGTTGAAAACTTAAATTAAAAAAGTTTATGGTACGCAATTAAAACCTTGGTGCAAAATTGCATTCATTTACTTTTAAAAAGGAATTCATGACAATTTCTTTGAATATTCGCTCTCTATTTTTATCGCATGTTTTTTTTCGCTGCCCAAATTAGGTTTGCGGGTCTTTTTTTATTTCATTTTTTACGCGTTCCTTTTCGCCGTGCGTCTTTCTTAGTATTGAATACCGTGCTTTGACAATTTATGTTAATGTAACAACTGGTTAAAACCTTTTTTTATTGGAATTTTCCGGGTTTTTACATGGCGCTCGTGCCACTTTTCATATAAAACAAAAAACATAAACCTTCCGCGCTTGCGCCACGAGCACCAAACACTAAATAATTAATGTACCTACATACATGTGTACGTAATTGCAGTGGCTTTGGTTTGCTTGGATGTTTAAAAATTTTGTTTGCAACTACGCATAGGTTATGTATATGGAGGAAAAAATTTTTAGGTAAAACCCACTGCGACATGATGACAACTTGTAGGCTTTGATTAAAATACTTCACAAAATATATCAGACATAGAAAATTTATCAATTTAGTAGCGTAATTTGCCTTATTTTCGAAATAATTGAACAGATAAATGCAAAGTAAACATCACATGATATACATTTGTATGTATGTATGTATTTAAGTGATAGGATATAAAAAGTTAATGAAATTTGCAAACAAGTGGAAAAGTAAATAAAAACACAGTTTTTGCTTAAATTGCGCCACAACAATAAATATATAGTGACAATTATTTTCTATTAATTTTCATTTGTACAAATATACGAAATGAAGTATACATATATAGTATACATATATGTATGCACAAACACTTTCAGAACATGAATACGAAAAATTGGAATAACCCAAAGGCTTCATTGAAGTGCAAACGTCCAAAAAGTAGCTACTGCATGGCCATTGACTTTCATCTCTGTTGATTTATTTAATTTTATGCAAACAAACCTGAGCTTGTATATTTACATATTTGCGAATAGTATGTACGTAGGTATGTACATATATATCCACAAGTATACATATATAGATTGACCGAAGGTGTAGGAGATGCAGTTCGGTAGCTCTGGCATAATGGAATAATCGTAGAATTGAAAATGCAAGCCAACAATTTAAAAAAGACAAGTGAAGTGACCAAAGTCCACGCGAATACTGTTACTCACAAAAACGACCATGACATAAAAAAAGATTCATTTTTTCAAAGGAAAACTTTATATTTTTCAAATATAAAAAATATGTGATACAAGATAACGCAGGAGACGTTGTTTTGCTTATATTTATTTGTTATTTACCTTTGCACATGTAACCAGAAAACTCATAGCGGTTTCTTTCACATATAACTTCTGTATAATTTAAATATATTCGGCTTTCTTTAAAATATAACCATGCACCTTCCTTTCCCTCTATGGTACGAACCTTTTGACACCGAGATTTGAATATTTCATGTAACTTGTGTATAATTAAATTCAATTCGTCCTTTGGTGGCAACCCTCCTCAAAATATATCAATGACTCTCTTCTTGGAAGAAGAACCGCATCACATTCATTAAGAATTTTAACTTTAAAATTAGAAGACAGGTGGTGATTTAATTAACTCTTATTCACTTTTAAGTATGTGGCAACCCTATACTAAAATATGGTATAGAGCTCTTACAAACATGATTCGTTTGATATCCCTACTGTTGCACTGTAAAAGTATAGGTAGAGATTTTGATTAAGTACCATTTTTCTAATTTTTCAAAAGGTGTCACCCCTAGCCAAATTTCTTTCCATTTTAAATTGTCATATATTCTGAATGAAATACCATAATTGCGCTTCAATTTAATTTTTATTTTTCGATATCTCAGATATGTGGCAGCGCTCATTTTTCCAATTTCGTCAGATAGGTGGCAACGCTTACTTAAAATATGGTAGTGATCTCTTTGAAAATATTTTCGTTCCATACCCGTACTTTTATAATGTGCACGTAAATTTTTGTTTTAAATATCTTTTACTGTAACTTTTCTCGGAATGTTTTTTTTTTTTATAATTTCATCATACATTTTTAGAGGTACGCTATTATTACAGTTGCCTAAATAAATTTTTAATTTTTTTAACTTTACATATTTGGGAATTCCATCCCGATTTTCAACTATCCGGATAAAGAAATTAAACGAAAAATTCGAGTATTCAGATATCCGGATACCAGAAATTAATGTAATGCAACCAAATAAAACAAACATGAGAAATCCCGTTCAGGAGTTCGAGAGTGATATCCCACAAATTTTCATCAAAATTGCAAGAATTTTATTAAGAAGGGGAAGCAGGCAGTTCATAGCTACAAATTTTCGTCAGCATTGGATACAAAGTTTTCCTCAGTACATTCTCATTCCCTACCGCCATTTCCGAGTGTGTAGCGTGTGCGCGTTATCACCCGGTTTTCAAAGTGGACCGGGGTAAGCACTATAAAAAAACTCCGAGCGTATTTTTACCAAGAAAAAATACTTATTACAAAAATCAGTTGATGTTCGGGGTCGGCGGAAAAATATAGGCTCTTCAATTTGTTGTATAGCAAGTACAAATTATAGAGAAACGACTAAACATCGAGGTATGTAGTATGTATATGATTTAAGCGGCATATTATTATTATCCTCATTTACCTTTAAACGCATAGAAATTTAAGAATTGCGATGGCTTTGAATGTTGACGATCCAGTGAAAAGTTCCTTCACTCAAAAAATAAAAGTTCTCTGTATTGTAGAAAAACAGCTATCAAAAGAAAGAAAATATTTAATACTTTTTTGAAAAAATAGACTTCATTTTATAATGGAAGTACCAAAAGCGGAAGGAACTATTTATTAGTGGTATAAATAACTTGCGCAGCGTCGCGAAGAATGAGTAAATTTTTTATATTTATATGGTCACGTATATATGCAATATATTATTCCGATTTTCCCCAACTTATCACAAATTTCATTTCTCGCAATCTTTCTATTGTCAAATACAAGTTTAATATTTTTTGCTTTGCAGTGCAGCCAACTCACTAAACTAATCAGGCTTACTTACCGAGGAAATCATTAATCAAAATTCAACGGCAAATAAAGCTACCAGCGATAATAAACTGTTAGACAAGCCACTTTGAAATATAAAACAGTATTTGGTTTATTTTCTGCTGAGTATATAGAATAAACAGCGTTGCCCAAAATGCATCACCAAATCGAATTGGAAGACGGAAAAAAATTGGCTTCCCATGTCAGTTCATTTGTGACATTCGTAAAGAAAACATAATTAAAATAGTGTGAATAAATCGTTGAATATCGCATTTTGGAGATGTTCTCCGGCCGTCAATATTACCAGATTAAACCACACGATACTTCTCTTTGCCGAGTTTTCAAAGTGGGCGGCTTGGCTTATGTAATTAAGCCACTGGCTCCGGGAACACTTAAGGCGAACATCCGTAAAGAAATCCAATACTTATTCCAAACTATCGAAAATGTCATAAAACGGATCTGGATAGCAATTAAATGGCGGATGTCAATGAAATGACATCATCTTACAAAAAAAAAAAAAATAGAGAAGTAAATGAAATAAATAATAAATAATTTTCATTCCATTCATTCAGAAGATGTGCCTAAAAAAAAGGGTAATTTATTATGGGCCACCTTGTATCGCATAGAACGATTTATTTATATTATAAAAGCGTGATCGCTTTTGTGAGCTACCGTACATAAATAATAAAGTGGTGAATATATACATATATACATACATCTGAACAAGTGCATACGACTGCAGTTAGTAATTAATTACATGCAATGCATTCAACGGTGGTCTCAGCGAGTTCTGTTAGCTTTGGAGGCTTCAAGCCCCCTTTAACCGCTCTAATCTTTTATGAATTTGTACCAATCAAACTTTTTGTTTTTACCGGGAAGAGCTGATTACCCGATTGCCAGTTCTGATTTTGCCATTAATTCTATGAAGAAAGGCTTAAATTTATAGTAAAACTAATATTCATAATGAATTGATAATTATAAATTTTTTCTTTGAAAAAATCACGTTGCAATTTTTCTGGATCCGCCAATGAATAAATATGCAAAAAATATATGTAAAAATACATACACACACACACTTGAATGTTTAATAAAGAAAAAATATTATGCGCTGCAAAATGTTACTTTTTTTATTTAAAATTGATATCACGATCAATGAACTATGTCTTGTAAATACAGGTGACTGTACATAGAACATATAGTCAATTGCAAACACGAGATTTATTTAGATATATTATCACGTTGTGGTGAAGCTAGCGAATTCTCTTAACTCAGATTACATTACCGATTACAATGCACAAATTTAATTCTAATGCGGAACTGATTACAACTAAACGATCATACATATCAATATCGCATATCGAAATGTGTGATTATAGCTTTTATGTTAGTTAGAAAATGTCATAGTAGCAAATAAATATGAACGAAGATAGCGTGGTGTTAAAAATTGAAGTAGGAATTGTAATGCTCCATTAATTTAAATCTGTATTTAAGGGGGTTTTCGGATTTTTGGAGACCGATAAAATATTTAATATTAAAAAATAGTGAAGCAAACAAATGGGTAGTATT
This sequence comes from Anomoia purmunda, assembly GCA_951828415.1. Lineage (NCBI taxonomy): Eukaryota > Metazoa > Arthropoda > Insecta > Diptera > Tephritidae > Anomoia > Anomoia purmunda. Next base: position 22,247,041 of record OX639996.1, on the reverse strand, counting down.
CCTTGAAGTTACCTGATGGGAAACAGTGTTTGGGGATGAAAAATATTGATTTTCATGGATTCTATACCATTTCTACGAATTTATTTCCTTATATTTTTTTCAATTTCAAGTACATGAAAACCTTTAAGCGCTTTGATGGATCTCTAAATATTTGTTTGTTAAAAAAAATAATTGTGGTATTGTTTTTTACTAACTGTCATCAAAATTTCAGAATTTTTAGGAAAAATTTGGGTATTCAGTTTTGTAGGTCATTACATTTTAGTATAATAAAGAGAAAGTTTTAAGAAGTTAAAATTTCCGATGTTTTTAGACAATTTTTTTTACTGACGGTGTATCGCATTTTCTTCCATGTATAAAAAAAAACTGAATACTCAAAAAGTTACTAAAAATTCTAATTAAAAAGTTACAATTTTTTTTATTTGCTAAACTTTGTAGAAAGTTTGAAGTTTGTTCTTCTGTGTATGACTTTTGTTACAGAATGAGCTATATTTTGATAAAAAAAATTAACGAATAAGTTTTAGCATAAAAAACATTGTGACTAATATTAAAAAAAAAAAAAAAATACTGTGCCAATACTTTTTTCCGGCACTGAACATATTGAAAATAAAACATTTTGTGACTTAATCAATTTAGACATATTTTAACGAAAGTTGTAATTACTTTAAACATCTTTTTCTTTAAGGAAAAACATACTTTTATATTTCTAAATCTATTTATAACAAAAACCGATATTGTACTACACTTAAGGATGTTTTTTTAGGCTTTCGGTTTTCATGAAGAAATAAAACGCATAAAATTTTAGTTAAGACCAAGAATTTAGCTTTATTATAAAGACATGGGCTTGCCATTATGTTTTAAAAATGATTTCGGGCAGAAAATTCCAGCCGAGATACCCAATTTTCGACCACTTTTCGCAGCAATTGGGGCCGTATATCAGTAATAACTCGGCGAATTTTCTCTTCCAAGGTGTCAATCGTCTCGGGTTTATCTGTGTAGAAGAGCGACTTCACTTAACCTCACAAAAAAAGCCCAGCGATATTTATTCGCACGCCACAGGCCACAGGCATGTTGTACCGTCTTGTTGGAACCAAAGGTCGTCCACGTCAACATCCTCTAATTCAGGCACGAAAAAGTCATTAGTCAAGGCTCTATAGCGTTCCCCATTAATTGTCACATTATGGCCGGTTTGATTTTTGAAGAAATATGGGCCAATGATTCCCTCTGCCTAGAGAGCACGCCAAACAGTGACATTTTGAGTATGTAACGGCGTCTCAACAATGGCTTGTCAATTATCAACAATCCAAATGCGACAATTTTGTTTATTAACGTACTTGAATGGGTAGTGAAAAGTGAGTGAAATGTGAGCTTCCGAACCATTATTTTGGTAATAAATTTGAACGGTTTGCGTTTTTCCTTATGTTCATTATGAAATGGAAAACCAAGTTAAGTATAAATCAAGTAACCGTTGTCAAAAAGGCCAACTCCGATAAATAAATATATGATACAACTCCAGTTAAATATAATTAGTAAATATAATTATAATATTTGTACAAGTACGAGTGTCGATGAAAACTAAAATTAAAAAAAGTAAACTTAAACGAAAATCACAATTTTTAGCCAGACTAATGATGTTTTTTTGCTTTTATCAAATAGGAAAAAGCATGACCGACGATGGTCAATCCCAATATTTGCACATAATATTTAATGTCATTGCTTTTAAATTATGTGTTTCCAAAGTTTTTAAAAGCTTGCATCAGTTTATTTTCCTTGATATAAAAAAATAATGCTTCTAATTTCGTTGTTTTTAAACTTTTTCATACGCCATAGTATTCCTTATCTTTGACATTAGCTGACAATTATTTATTGAGCCTGAGATGACATTTATTTATAGAATAAGACATTATTACTTGGTTCAACAGAAACAGTTTATGTGTAGCAGATTTGGAACTGCGTATGTCTATTAGTTACTTTCCTAAAATTTTCTGTGCCTACGAATTGACATGTTTTGATAATTTAATTTTATATAGGATCTCAACAATAATTTTTGAGCTTAAAGTCAGTTATGTATCGTTTTTAATTAATCCAGAAAAAAATAATAGGTAATCAAAAAAACTGGTATTGCGTTAAAAATTATTGTTGATATTAGAGCCTTCGATTTCTGAACCAACCAGCTATAGCAATAAATTGGAGAATCTTATACTTCTCGATACTGCTCGAGAAGCAATATTCGACGAGGATCGCTTACTCGCGAGCTTCTCGATACTCAATTTATTTATATTAAAAAACGATCGTTTTGTTAACCCTTTCCGACCGTGTACGCACAATTGTGCGAGTAAGTTTGAATTGCTATTATTTCTTTAATATTTTACGTTATGCGATAAGGCCGGCAAAACACATTTGTGTATGCTCTGTCTTTGTTGATCGTTGTCAAGAACCGTTATCAGTTTTTGTTTTTTCATATTAATTTCGTCGTTTCAGTGACGCACTTTACTCATTTGTAAAAATGAGTCGCAAGGGTAAGTTTGCAAATTAAATAAAATTATTTAAATTGTAGAATATTTTATTAAACATGTGTTTTCAATAAGAAAAAGTGTTAAATATTGTTTGTGAAGTGCAACTTTGCTTTTATTTCGTGATTTTGTAAACTTTTACGTCAAAATAGATTCAAGTGCTACAATTGTGCGTGTTCGGATTATATTGTGAAAATATGCTACCTTTTTTTGTTCTTATTCTCAGGTGAAATGACTGAAGATGAGATATTAGCAGCACTTATAGGTTCGGATTTGGAAGATTTTAGTAGTGATGATGAGGGAGGGGATGCAACTTGGCAATTACCCGTTGCTGCAAATGATATGGCAGACCAGCACAGTGACAGTGAAGAAGAAGAAAATGCGCTATCAGAGACACCACCAGAAGTAAGTGAAACTACAAGTCGCCGTGATATTTGGAGGAAGATGCCCTTTGAGATTCAGTTGCAGAGCGGCTCTTGTGAGCCTGCAGACACACACACGCCTATAGAGACCCCTCTTAATTATTTTTCGGTATATTTCAATGATGAGTTTTTCGAGAAGGTTGCGGATTACTCAAACAGGTACCATGTTGCGACAAAAGGCAAAGCACTGCAAGCGTCAGTAGGTGAAATTAAAAATTTTTTTGGAATCGTCATTGTTATGGGCTGCATTCGTTATCCAAGGCTGCGTATGTACTGGGAGAAAGCCACAAGACTTCCTATTGTAGCTGATACTATGAGTCGTGATCGATTCTTTCTCTTGCGTATGTGTCTACATGTGGTGGACGACAATGAAGTGACAGATGCACAGAAACAATCAAACGTATTTTGGAAAATAAATCCGTTACTTGAACGCGTTAGAACTGCTTGCAGAGATATTCCAAGAAAATCCAATGCGAGTTATTCTATAGATGAACAAATGATACCATTCACTGGCCGGTGCCCTGTTAGACAAAGCCTCCCGAATAAACCTAGAGGTGTGGGCTTGAAAAACGAAGTTCTAACAACCTCTGAGGGGCTAGTCCTGGATTTTGAAATTTATCAAGGGAAGACTACACCACTTCCATGCTCGAATTTGGGCTTAGGTCCAGCCTTCGTTTTGCGTTTGGCAGAAACGCTTCCTGAAGGTTCCAAACTATTTTTCGATCGTTATTTTACAACGATACCACTACTAAAAGCACTTTTGCAACGTGGAATATATGCAACTGGAACTATCATGAGAAACAGAATAAAAAACGTACACTTCACGGATGAAAAAAAAATGAAAAGGGGTGATATGGAGGAGTTCTGCCATAGTGAAGACAATATTGTCGTAGTTCAATGGAAAGACTCAAAGTCAGTAATTCTTGCATCATCAGCATACGGGTGTAGTCCAGTTGAGCACGTAAAACGCTGGGAAAAAAAAGAGAAGAAGTATGTGGAAGTTCCAGCTCCAAGAATCGTTAGGGAATATAATAAGTATATGGGCGGTGTTGATGTTTGTGATCAATTAATGGAATCTTACAGATCCTTTTTCAAAACGCGGAAATGGACTTTAAAAGTTTTTATTCATTTCATTGATCTCGTGTGCTGCAACGCCTGGATGCAATACAGAATCGACTGCAAAATGGATTCAAGACCTCGAAATAATACTCATGACTTGTTGAGTTTTAGAACAGCGTTGGCTCAACAACTGGTAGCTGTGGAAAAAAAACAAAATCCTGAATATGAGTCGGAAGAAGAAGATGAAGAGCTCCACAGTGTTGCCAAAAAGTATCGCCCATCCGAGCAACCATGCCAAGACAAAAGACTTGATGGATACAAGCATTGGCCTCTTGAGCATGATTTGACATCAGCAAGATGCTGCAGACTTGTTGGATGTAGATCAAGAACGCGTACATTTTGTTCAAAATGTAAAGTGTATTTATGCCTTAATAAAAAACAAAATTGTTTCATAAAATATCATACAGAAAAATAGAAATAAATTATATTCTTTCAAGCAGACTGATGTATTTTAATTTGAAATAAAACCGAAATGCAACAATTGTGCGTATCCTGGAAATAAAGGATAAAGGGTCATATTTACACATTTTACTATTTTAAAATGTTGTATGTACAAAGAAATACCAGAAAACAAAAATTCATAGTAAACTATTTATTGGATTGGCTATAGGTCGGAAAGGGTTAAAAAATTAGTACCTACTAACGAACGCGTCATGGTTGGCATTTCCAAACCTAAATGCAGAAGCAGAACTCGTCTTGATAAATTCTCGACATTTCTTGTGAGAAAGGCGATACCCGATATTGTATTGAGGAGAACTCGGTTTAATTAATATACTAAATAAATCAGGTAAAAAAAATTAATATATACATAAATTTAATTTTATTTTAATGAACTTTAAGCATTTTTTTTAAATATATTTTCAAACATCCTACTACATTTATAAAAATTCGAAAATGTTCAAAAACATTTTAACCCTTCGCGGCGCCATGTTGCATTCCTGCAACATAATTTTTAATTTACATTATTCTCTTAAATATATTTCCAACTTCAATTACTTTCGTTTGTTGCGCATCTGCAACATTCTTTCTTTTGAATTTTAGTAGGCATCAAAACCAAAGTAACTGTAAATTCAAATGATACAGAAAAAATTCGCAATAAACTGCAAGTGTCTGCGAGTTGTTGATGGAAGTAAATTATATTTTGTGCTTATTATTGCAAAAAGTGAATCAAGTTTAAGAAAGTGTATTTATTTTGAAGGTAAGTACGTATCTTTTTAGAGGAAATATGATATCCATTAAAAAGTGGATCTTGGCACACTATTTTATTAGCTTTTGTAAGTGTTGCAGTAATGCAACAAAGTGCTTAGTAGAGATAATATTTAGTACATTTCACAGATACTCAATTTCGTGATTCTCTTCTTTATGATGTCGTCGAGACGAATGAACTCCGCTGAAATAAGTAATATTTTGGAAGACTTCGATAGTTCGTCTGATGAGGACTTTTCAAGTGATGACAATCTTGAAGATCCAGACTATATTGATAATGCAGCCAATGTGCAAAGCGAAATTGAAGATGCAAATGGTGATGATCAAAACATCGAATGTTACGAAAACGCTACAGTTTTGTCAAGTACTACGAGTAAAAATCGCCAAGAATGGAAAACAAATCTGACATGGAAAAATAATAACTTATTACTGAACGAAAACCAACTCGCCTTTTTAGGAAACACCATGCTGCCATCTGAAGTTATGGAACTTTCAAATCCCATACAATTTTTCTTTTACTTATTCGCACAGGAAATATTTGAGAAAATAAGAGATGAAACGAATATTTACATACGTCAAAAGGATGCAAACTCGACAGCTTGTGTAAGTACTTTGGAAATACGTCAATTCGTTGGAATTCTTCTCTATATGTCGGTTATACGTATGCCAAACGTTAGGAAGTATTGGTCAGATGATATAGGTGTTACTGTTATTAAAAACACCATGTCACAGAAAAGATTTGAATTAATCAGGAATTCAATTCACTTCAACGACAATAGAAATCAGTTGCCGTTATCCCATCCAAATCACGACCGTTTGTTCAAAATAAGGCCAATTGTTACGGATCTAAACAAAAATTTTCAAAGAGTTCCAATGGAGCAGTTCCTTTGCGTAGACGAGCAGATATGTTCAACAAAGGCACGTAATCACATGAAACGGTACAACCCTAAGAAACCACATAAGTGGGGCTACAAAATAATGGTTCTAAGTGGAGTATCAGGTTTCTGTTACCAATTTGAGCCTGATACAGGAAATGAAAACGTAATGCGGCCCGGAGAACCAGATCTTGGTGCTTCCTCGAACGCTGTGGTTAGACTGGCAAGAAATATACCCAGGAACGAAAATTTTCGTTTATATTTTGATAACTATTTTACCTCTTTACCACTGCTAAAGTATCTTGCCAATGAAGGGATTTTAAGTTTGGGAACTATAAATAGAAATCGGATCCCAAATTGTAAATTGTCCGATCAAAAAGCTATAAAAAAGGAAATTCGTGGTTATTCAGTGGAATATGTAGCTTCCTTGGATGGTGTTGATATATCTACCACTGCCTGGGTTGACAACAAAGTTGTTTGTTTGGCATCGACTTTTGCAGGTGAAGTTCCTAAGGATACAGTTCAACGCTACGATAGAGCCAATAAATGTCATATTCAGGTTGATCGGCCATTTGCAGTAGCTCAATACAACTCATACATGGGTGGCGTTGATTTGATCGACAGTATTATGGGCCGGTATAAAATAACTGTTCGGAGCAATAGGTGGCAAATTCGCCTATTTTACCATTTAATTGATTTAGTTATTAGCAATTCATGGCTTCTTTCCAAGCGAGTTCATAAAGCGTTCGCATCAACAGAGAAACAATTAAATTCTGCTGAGTTTCGTCTACATGTTGCTGAAATTCTGTGCAAAATGGACACAAAAGCAAAGCAAGGACAACAAAGCGGAGTTCTAATTTGGAAAACGAGTTGAGAGCTAAGTCATCCAAGGGTTCGGCGCAGCATATACCACCACAGCCAATACGTAAAGATCAGGTGGGTCATTGGCCGATTTGGACTGACAATCGTATGCGTTGCAAATTTCCAAAGTGCACAGGATATACACAAACGCTCTGCGAAAAATATGGAGTATCCCTTTGTTACAACAAAACCAACAATTGCTTCAAAAATTTTCACCTAAACTAATTTCATAAATTACCTACCATAAACATTTTTTAATCAGAACAGCATTTGTTGCAGATGTGCAACATAACATTTTTCTTTAAAATAAATGCAATTTTTCAAATTATAAAAAAAAACCCAAAACAAATGTTTTTTATTTTGTGGTTTTCTACCAAAAAAATTTACTTTTACTAAAAAATTCATTGTTGCGCTACGAAGGGTTAAAAAATTTTAATCAGAGTTTTTAGTATGCAATTTAGTATAATATAGGGCAGGTCTGAAGCTACTACTGAAATTCGTGGTAATTTTGGATTATAAATTGTTTGCCGACGGTGTTGCACATTTTCTTCCATATAACGCATGAACAATATTTATTTATGTATATAAATTTATATATATATATATATGTTTATTTATATATATTTATTTATAAAACTACATTCGAGGAATTTTTACGCTTTTTGAGAATATTTTTTGGAACATTTTTTTAATTATTGTGAATTTTTGAAATGTTTGAAATTTTGATCTATAAAAAACAGAATTCAAATAAAATAAAATAAATTCGAATTGCAAAATTCGTCAATTCGCTACTACCGCGCTACTATTTTCGTGAACTGAATCACTTATAATTTTATTTATCTGCATAAATATTAATTTCGAATAATATTATGCATTCAATCAGACTTTGTAGTTGATACTGATATTTTCAAATAGATTTGAATTTTCTAATTCCTTGGGATATAATTATAACAAAAGTCCCATACTTTTTAATACTACACTCAAAATGCAATCATGAAAATTCTGTAAACGGAAAGTAATTGTCAAAAACTGGCCAATCTTGTACAAAGTGAAGCTGATTATTTCTTATAGCATTAATCATTAATCATTTCCAATACAAATTCTATGGTTATTTTCTACGGCGTGCTGAGTTAAAGTGTAAAAATTAATACATCGCAATAAAAACATCTATATTTGACATATTTTTAAAAGTGGCGTTTGCCAAGTTTTCGAAGAAAACAATTTAAGCAGAAACCGAAGGTTTTATTTAGCCCGCACACTATAACATCGAAATATATGTATAAAGCAATGATTTTCTCACTTTTCGAGAGTGAGGCATGTGAGTGTCTGGCAGCGCATATTTTACTTTTAAACTACAGTTAAACTCCGACCAATCGTGTTTTTCGGGATCAAGTATATCAAGGATAAGCCAAGATTTCTGTTAAAAGTGGTTTTACCCAAGGTGGAGTTTTATGGGAAATAAAATAAAATATACCCACAAAAACTTAACGATTAATTCGCCTAATGTGTGTTTTGGAATAAATTTTCGTGATACCTTGCTCAATTTGGTATCGAGATATTCCGGTTTCGGCGTTGTGCCATCCTCAGTGTAATGTTTCGTACGGAAGAATCGACAAAGAGCCAATAAAACAATAATTAATCTATTATCATGATGAAGTTCAAAATCAATCCCGATTACGGAAATACTTTATAATCGAGAGTCAACTGTACTAATTTAAAACCTAGCGAAGCTTAAAATTTGCGCAATTAATTTGAAAATAACTTTTCCAAATTATATATAAATATGTATGTACATGTATTAGGGGATAATATGAAATATTAAAAAAAATATTAAATAATAAAAGCTATTTAAATAAAAAGTGTTGTTTTTTTATCACGAATCTCACATACTGAAAGAAACACTATGTTATACAGTTTCATATAAGTACATTTAATACAAATTTATTATTGTTAGAGTACTGCCTAGAGAACAACCGTACATCGGCTTTAAATACAGAACACAACGAACCCGAATCAAACAATTTACATGTTAAATTACACTTACAAAATAATAATTATTTTTTAGCGAGAAATAAATTGCAACAGAAAGGTATAACTTATCGCGTAAGTTTTATTTCTTGTGCCAAAAAGAAAACTCATTTCAAAAGTGTTATTTATTGTATATGTAAACCAAATACGTACATACATAGGTATGTATTTCCATTCATCCCTGATAGAAGACATTTTATTTTTGTTATGGTTTATAGTTATTTACCAAATGTGTAAGGCATTTTGGCTCATTGAGCGCGTGCACCTCGGCCATTATTAATACATACATACATATGTACTATATATCAAATGTCTACCATATAAAATGTCAATCCGTGCATGCGTTGCAGTTGTAACAATTTGTTAAAAAAAAACCTTATACATATATAGTTGTTACCATTTCATCCCATGTTACAGCATACTGAATATAACAAATAAGAAACAATCTTCAAAATGAAAGCAGATCCATAAATTGAATTATGGGCAATTCTGCCTTCCGCTCCTAGGAAGACCACCTGAAGCGACATTAAATTTGTGGTATTGCAATACAGGCAGTTAAAAACTAAGGTATTATGAGTTATGACTGGACTTTTACAATCAATAGAACTTAGAATCCTATATGAAGATTTGCTTGAATAAGGTCAGCACAAAATGGATGCCCAGACAGCGGAGAGTTGTCCAAAAACGAGAACGAGCGTAGTGCTGCACTCAATTTGTATCCGTTTGACAAGGCGAACATAAAGGATAATTAAATTTAATTTTTAATAAATATGAAACTACGGATCTTATCATGATCCCCTGTAAAAACGGAAAGCCATAAAGTGGCATTGTCCAAGCGCACCGCGGCTAGAAAAAGCAAAGGTGTCTTAATCAAAGTAAAATATCCTAAGAAATTCTACTGGAGGATTTTAAAGATTGAAACGCAACAGACGGGAGATTACAAGGGTTTCTTGCCTACATTAATTGTGAAATGCTATTGAAGAAAAATTGTCAAAAGGCGTGTTGTTGCTTCATGGCAGCTCCCTGGTCCACACATCGAATATTTCAAAGACGGCGATTAAGTAATGGGATTTCACTGACCTCGACCATCCATCATATAGGCCCGACTTGGCCCGAACCAACTTTTTTTTATTCTCTAAATTACATACGATGGCAAAAATGCTGGCTATTTGTTAAGGGTCACTAAAGAGTTGTGAAAAGCGTATTGAAATAAAGGGAGCATATTAAAAATTTTGAGATTTATCTTATATTTTATAGTGTAGGACAGAAACTTATCGAACTTACTGCATACGCATATGTATTCAATTTGTTGATGATTTCGATGGGTAGATAATTAAGTTATATGAGAAACTTTTCATCGCGCATGATGCGCACAATGGTTCTACTTTGTTTTAATGATTTGATGAGATTAGGGAGTCACACTACGAAGTGATATCACGCATCGCTACACATTCGGCTATTGCGGCTGCTTACAGTACTTTTTGTGACAACTGTCGTGTGTTTCTTTTTTACTGTCACATTTGCTATATGTCACATTTACTATACGCTTGCGGCGACTGAATGCAGTTAGCTTAATGCACAAATGCCAAATAATGCATTGTAGCAAATAAATGCAATCCATTAAGATTGAGTATTGAAATATTAAATGCCTTTTATTGGCACTACATTTTAATCACATCTTAAATGAATGCTCGAGTTGTGTGTAGCAGATAATGGCATGCCGAAGCTGTGGAGGAGTCAACCCAGAAAAACGAAAAAGGGCCGCCGTCTTTTGGGCGACAATGTAAGTTGAATGAAAAATATTGTTCTGATTGATTGTAAAGAAATAGACTGCGAGAGGTAAATGTAAATACCCGCACAAAAGCTCTGTCAATAGAGTAGCATTGTAAGATATATTGTTAACATTTTGAATTACATATATTAATATGAATAAGTGTGTGCACACAGTGTTTATTTATTCAAATTGCAGCAATAAAATAAAAGAATAATTTTATTACAATTAAGCGCATTTGTCGTTATAGTAAAACTACTACAACCATTAAATATACCGGCTTTTCTAAATGTAAATAAATATTATGCATACGAGTACAAAAAGGTTTTTTTTTCAGAGCGTGGCGCTTTGATGCACAATTTGTTTATATGCTTTATACAACAGCAATTGAAAAATATATGTAAAAGGGTAACCAGTTTATACTAGTTAGTGAAAGAAAAACAGGGCGAGGTGCTGGGCGTAACCATCCTAAGTTTTAAATCGTAATACATTTATAAGTACAGCAATTCAATCTCATTAAAAAAAATGCTTTTTAATCTACATGTTTGCATTATTCAAAATGAAAGTATTGAAATAAAAAAATAAAGATTACTCGTCGTAAATTGTTAGAGAATGATGATGAATCAAAAGTTCTATTTTTTCAAAATCTTGCTTTTCTGACATGTCAATTAATTAAAATTAAAGTAATTACATTCTCATAAATATTAATTTATACTATGTAAGTCTCTATGAATTTCACAACTACATACCTTAGGCATTTTTTTAACAAGCCCTTAGTGAATAAGTAAAAATAAATACATATATAATAATTTTCAGAATATTAATTGCATAAACTACTTAATAACATATTTCTCACGCTCAATTTGGATTATTAAAAGAAATTAATATCTGTATTATATACATATGTATATGATATCGTGTTAGGCGGTTTTTAAATTCGATTATCACACTCGGTAAGAATAAATCATTACGCTCTTGACTGACTGTGAATTTTTAATACAATGGAGTTGCATTTATTTATTGATGCATTCGTTTTTTTTTGTTCTATTCACACTTGCTGTAAGCTACATTTAATACGCTAAAATGGTTTGAAAATAGTTATTATTATTTTCTTTTATATTATTGTCAAAAAAATTAAAAACACGATGGTTTGACAGTTTTTGTCAATAGCCAGTTGAAACTGTTAAAAATTTCACATTTTCAAATTACAATTCATATTTAGAAAATTTTCTAGGTCCAATTTTTGTACAATAAAGTGTAAGTTTGAACTGGAAATTTTTTTTTCAAATTTTGATCAAACGTTCTGAACTTTTGTTTAAAATAGATGCATTTCTTATTTTTCGCACAAAGTTTGAAACATGGATTTAAATAGTTTTAGTTATAGAATGAACTATATTTTTATGGAAATACAATTAAAGTTAAATAATAAAGATCTAAAATCCACCTGTCTGAAAAACAGCAGATCAAAGGCAACTAATATAAAAACTCTGATTAAAGAATATTTTTTTTGGAATTTTTTAATTTTTTGCTAATTTTGTAGAGTTTGAAACTTTGAGCTATATGATTTATATTATAGAATGAAATATGATTTTTTTGTTTGTTTTGTGGCGTAGCAACGCAAACCGCTTAAAGTTAGTGATTGTATATATAAAAATAATAGCTGGAATATCGGTCCGTTTGTTAACGTCTTCGTCTGAACGTCTGATTGTAGAAATGGGAAAGTTTATATTATATTTGACGAAAGCTTTCGTTTCGCTTGCCTTAGGCTAAAAGTAGTATTTTTTTAAATAAATTTGTAATGGTTCAAAACTCGGCGTTTGAGGTAGTTTTAGTCAAACCTCTGCCATGGCGTTCAATCTAAACGAAGTCACTTGAGTTTTCAGATACTTAGCGAACCAGTTGTAGGCTTTTTCGAGCCTAACGATGGCTTACGAGGAACACAGTTTCAAAACGCTTTTTGCAAATAAAACCCATTGCCTTTAAAAGTAACCACTTTTAAACACAACACAAAAATAATGTCACTGCACTGCACTGCGTAATTAGAATTTTAGTATTCTTTGAAATGTACTGCTTTGTTAGTTGATTTATTATAGTGCCTACTATGTGTGATAAATCAGTTCTGTGAAACGCACTGTAACAACCGAATATTTCAGCTTTTTGTGCAATCCAATGACTAGCAGGGTTAATAGAGGTGTAAATTCAATAGCCGAGTCCACTAACTATTATTACACTAATTAAAATACAGTCTTATTAAGTCAAAAAGATAAAAAATAACATTTAGAACAAATCAGTACCGTTTTTATGTTTTTGTACACAAAAAGTTGAGGAAAACGCGAAGTAATCAAACATGACTCAATGAAACAGTAAATTAACAGATTTTTTTAAGTGCTGCATATTTGTTTTGGACCTGAAGATAATACAATAATAATAATAATTTGAAGCTTACACCATAGCTTGATGTTTGGCCGAACTTCTCCCAAAATTTGTGGTGTGCGTCTTGATGTTGTAACACAAATTGAGGGACCTACAGTTTTACGCCGACTCCGAACGGCGAATTTATTTTTTCTAGAAGTTTTTTCATGACAGAAATACACTCGGAGTTTTGCCATTGCCTGGCGAGGGGCGGCCGCTATTATTAGAAATAACTTTTCTATAATTTTTGATTTTGAACCCAGGACCTACCGAATGAAGTACGCGCATGCTACACACACTTGGCTACGGCGGCCGCCATTTAAATTTTTGTTTTCGGTTTTTTTAGTGAAAAAATAGTACTTGAAAAACGAGTTTTAGTTTTTCATAAAAAAAAAAAAAATGTAGTTCGATACAAGATTTTTTTGAGCGATATGTAATTTTTAAAGATATAACACCAAGAAAATAATAGGTATATACATATACTTAAAACTGATCTTCGATATTTAGAAGCTGTTGAGTTTTTCCTTGAAAATTTAAAAAACAATTATTATTTTCGGTCCTTGCCTAGTCTACTGAATTCCCTGCTGATTTGGCATCTCTATCTGGGTCTAGGGATATCCAAATCGTAATATCTGTTTCAGTATTTAAGATATTATCAGAAGTTCTGTATTTCTAGGTGAAAGTTTTTTTTCGTTTAATTTCATTTTACTTGTAAAAATTAATTTTTAGGTTATGCATATTTTGCTTTTGAAACGAGTTCTTAAAAATTTGACAAAACTGTGCACGTTTGTAGGGAAAACTTAAAACTTCGGAATACTGCAAAGTTGTATGTACCTAGTTGTAGATATAAAATAATTTGCAAACCTATATAGATTTTTTACTACCAATTATAACCGAGCAATTTCACAACATACTCGTACTGTACAAACATTTGAGTTGATTAAGCGGAACACAGTTAGCACGCAATTTTTTTCACAAAGTATAATATCGAAAAGTCTGGAAAATATTTACCCATAGACGGGTGAAAAGAAAACAAGCTTTTTTCATATATGAAAAAAGTGAATGACAAAATTTTATTATCATATTAAAGACTCACTTTCTTTTGTGCGAGTACAGAAATTCACTTGAATGTATTTTAATATTTAAATATTTGATTTATTCATATACATCGCATGTACATGTATGTATGTACAAATATACTCGTATTTGTACCTACTTATTTAAACATTTGTTCATTTCCTTTGTCATGCTCTTTGGTGATGACGGTTTTGAAACCAACAGCTAAGGAGCATGTGCGGATGTGGTTATTACATACATACATACATATTAAAAGTAAAAACATATACATATATGTATGTGTGCACACTGACACGCTCTTGAGACGTGAATTCGTGAAAAATATTGGATCGGTGCCTGATAAGAAAACTAATTGAGGAGTTCGCTCGGAAGGCCAGCTGGTCATGCAACTTTTTGGGGTTATTAGAAAATACTATGGTAACTGAGGTTACTGCAGAAGAGGTTTATTGGCTAAAATGGATGGTTTCAAATTAAATTCTAAACAGCAAATTATCTTCCAACTTCCCAGCCGTAAAATTCCAAACCGTAGTCTATTGGCCCAAGATCCCTTAACTAGAGTTGCAAACCCAACGACGGCACTGCCAATGATTCCTTTTTAAAGTTACAATTGATTTATTTTCGTCACTGGGCCCGTTTCTTTGTAACCGACTTGCAAAAGAACACCAGATAGGATAACGAATTGCATGTAAAGCAACAACACTAACTTGGAAAAATGTGCGAGTTGAGCAAACTGCGCTAATGTGAATCAGTCCGACGAAAATAAATTGGAAATTTCAATTCACAACCTGATCCGTTTTCATTTATAAATATATATGTATAACTAAATTAACAAAAAATTTGTCACCACAGCTATTTTCCGTTCTTAGATAGCACTAAACAAATCTCATTTTTCATGAAACACGCTAACAGGGTTGCTCTTCAGAAACTTTATCCGAACGTTCTTTTGTAAGTCGGTTCCAAAAAAACGGGCTCACTATTAAAATCCGATAAATAAAATTATCTATCGAAAGTTATTATTTTTTGGGTACTTCAGATTATTTATTTCGGACGGACTTTGTAACCAAGTCACAGTGAAACTGTTCAGTGATGGTCCGCAGTAAAGTGGAATAGTTGGTGGGCCTCCAAATAACTACACTGTATATATTCTAAGCGAATATAATACCAATTAAAAGATCAAACGATGAGCTATTTATTAGTAACTTCCCCATTTAGAGGTAAATATTTACTTTGATAGCCAAGTACCTACTAACTAAGGCTCTAGGCGAACTGAGAGTGAGCTCAAAAATAATCCGGGAATGCCATATTTAGTATTCAGATGGGTCATGGCAGGGTATTGCATCATTAAGAAAATTAATCTGGCCGTACTTCTGGATGCCTTCGGCCTACTCTCGGACATAAAAACTACGTTAACTCAGCAAGAATTATGTAAGGACATTGATATACAAAAATACAAATCACTAGATAGATGCGATGAATGGGCAATTAAGTTGAGTCTCGAGTGTGGTCGATTTCTGAGCACGGCATAGCTTAATATCAATTCAAGTTCATAAAACACATCTGAATTTTTAAATATTTCTCCAGTATGGAATTGTGGCACTTATCGTTTTCTTTTTTTCTCAAGCACACCACATTCTAAGTATAGAAATTTTATCTCTACGGTGATAGATTTGATCTAGAAAATTTGATCTACGACGAATTCAGTGATAGCTTCGAATGTTATCTCGAAAACACTCAAAACACGAAACTTAAAAAACCCCAGTTAGTGATTAAATATTGAATGAAAAATAATGCTTATCTAGTAAATACCTACATACATATAATGAAAAAATATATAATACTCTAATGTTATTACTTATCACTCTCATTTAGGCAAATAATAATAGTTGCGTGCGTAAATATATTTTTCCGCTAATAGTTAACTTATTTTCGAAAACTTGGAAATCCCAGATTTAAAACCGATAATAGCACGCCTAGTCAAATACTAAATAAATATTCTAAATTGCAAAAAAATTATCATCACAGATAAGTGAGTGTAATCGAGAGCATTTTTTTAATTCCGCAGCAACACTTTTACAGTTTAATTAAATAATTAAGCGTTAAAGGACCACACACGCAACACAACATAACAAAACGAAAACTGTAGTGTTTTGATTTGCTTTATCTCATTCAGTGAACTGGAAAATTGACCCACAAATTGGATTGACGACGACGACGACGACGACTACTACTGCATGCACCCGCTTTGCAATGATATAAATTAATTCGTTCCAATTCAATTGATGTGCCCTTTGTGACTCTGTATTATCACAGAAAAATAATCGCGAGACAAATTATTTAATTGAAATGTTTCGATTAAAAAACTTAGTTACACATACGAACAGGGAGGTGTGAATATTGATGCAGTTGGCTTTACGTTCAATTCGAATTGTTAACTAAAATGAACTCGTACTAGGCTGAAAATTTTTTAACCTGAGGGCAGTATTATATGGCTGCATGCAGGCATACATTTTATGAAATTTAATGATCTGATTCATATTTGATTTAAGGACACTTATTTAGTGAGGTTGGCAGAGGAATGTGCAGCTTATTGATTCATTAAACATAAAATAAATATTTGGATCTGAGGTTCATTGACATTAAATTATTTACATATTATTTATTTATAAACACGTTTGTTGTTATATTTTTATACATTGTATGTATGTAAGTAGATAATTCCATGTCAAATCGACCAATGCTGAGAATCAACCATTTTTGATTTGAATGAAATTTGGTCAGTAGTTTACTTTCGTCCCATAAAAAAATTCTACCGACGGAAAAAAATTTTAAAATTAGTTACCAAAAGTTATGCAAAATAAAAATTGCATTATTTTTCCAGTTTTTCAAGATTCTTTTTTTAATATCTCAAAAACTACTTTAGCTACAAAAACATATTAGTTTCATTTTAAAGAGGATACTTGACGCTCTAAATACAATAAAATAATACTACAATACTCATCATAAAAACAAAATTCAATATAATAATTTTTGACATTACAATTAACTAATATAATTTAATTAATTTATATTCAATAACTTTTGGGACAAGTATAGCTGATTCCATAACCTAAACCATATAAATGAAAGTTTCAAACTTTTTTGAAAATGTATAAAAATTCGGCAAATATAAAAAAAATGGTCATCGAAATTTTAAACTTTTTATAATGGATTTTAAAAAAATTTCAAGTAAGCAGTTTTCTAGCCCATTCAATTTTAGAAAAACAAATATCAAGTTTCATGTGACTAAAAATTCGCGTTAACTTTTGAATTTCTTTTTTTCTAACGGTATCACTTATTTTCTCCCATATTGGAACTTTCATTTAAATATACTAAAATTTAACGGGCTATAACACTGCATATCAAAATTATTTCTACAAAGTCTGATAAAACTTTAAAATTTAGGTACAATTTTTCTAATTTTTACGCAAAGTTTGAAATACGTATCTATTTAGTTTCTCTTGGAAAATGAGCTATAATTTTAAAAAAGTTAGTAAACATTAAACAAATAGAAAAAAATAGTCAAAATGTCGCGATTTTTTATTTAAAAAAAAAAACCTAAAATTTGCAAGGTGATAGTTTGGTTTTTCAAAAATTCATATCTTACAAAAAGCAGAAACCCTCCTTGAAAATTTTAGAAAAAAATTAGCTTTTGATTTATTTAATTTTGAAAATTTAAAATTTGTTCCTCTTTAGGAATCCAAGATGATTTTTGTATCTTTATAAATTTTTCGGCATCTAAGTGCATCAAAAAATAAGGTAAGGTAATTTACGCTATCGCTCCTTGGTTAGCAAAATTCTGCTCTTTTTATTCTTGCTGTGCCTGCGTGTATTACACCACTTTTTACTTTTTTATTCCTTTGCCTAACGGTCGCGACAGTTATGTTTTTTCATACGATTTTTTTATTGCTTATTTATTTATTATAAATTTTTATATGAAAGCAATGACATTTTTAACTTATCATAAATTATATTATTGAAAAAAAAAAAAAAAAACTGAACTGGACTTTTCATCTAAGCTTGCACAAGTCAAAGATGATAGATTTAACACCGTTGCTGCAATATTATATGATTTGCAAGGATTTTTTGAATATAAATTTGGCGATATTGAATTATTTAAAATAAAGTTTTCTCGCTACTACAGCTACTATTTCCAAACAGAGTAACCGAACCGGTGGGAGAACGGCTTGTTGCGAGCATACAGTGAGTCCCTCATTGGCACAACAATTTGTAACCTCTCATAACTTCGGATACATGGTAGCCGCGATAAACCCGTGACAATGACATTTTTTTAAACAATTATTTGGTTGATTTGTATAATCTCTTATTAGATGTTGTTGGTGTGCTATAGTTTAAGTGATGAATGTAAAACAACAGAAATTCTAATGAAACAGTTTAACGCGATAAGTAGCATATAAAGCAATAGCACCTAATAAAAGACTCTGCTAATGTTTTAATGGCAAATAATTAAAACTTTCCAATTATTTCCAATTCAAATCGAATATTACGAGTAACAACAACTAATTTTCATGATTAATCAATACAACTTATAATTATATTTATTACCGTTGTCTAAACTTAGCAGCGCAACTAAAATTTGTAATCACTTCGTCCTCCTTTGAATTAATGGATAAATTTCTCTAAGTCTAACGCATTTCTAACTAACTTTACAAGACTATACTTTTTATAGATTATACCATGGTCTTGTTGTAACAAAATTAAATATTCACCTTAAAATGTTTGGGAATATTGTCGAAGTGATTGTCCTTGGAAATTATACAAAAAAACAAGTAAAGAGGTGCTACCTTCGGCCGAAGCCTTCATATCTTTCATGAATATATAAAAATTCAATTTCAACTACTGCATTTTTAGCTTTTGTTTGTTAAAAATATCCCGTCATGGTCATTATAGGAAGTTTCATATGTTTGATGTTTGTAGTTTGATGTTTCATAGCACGGACATTTTCTAGCAATGAATTTAGCACAAGGAATGTTATAAATGGTTTTAATCTCCTACCGTAACCTATTCTAGATGATTTTCTCAGTAGACCTAGTAAGATTCGATAAGCGAATGGTCTACACAATTTCCCGCTTTTTACTGCATAAATATAGGAGTTTGAAAGCAAAACCTCATATCTGAATAATCAGTTGCATGGGAGCTATAAGTTATAGTGGTCACATCTCTATGATTTTTGTTGCGTACTTTTAATCCGATCTTAATAATTTTCAGTACACACTTTTCATTAAAAAAAAAACGGGAAATCATTGCCAAATTTTATGTTCTTAGCTGCTTTGGTGTAGGATTTCAAATTTCAAATCTCATATCTGAACAAACAGTTGTATAGTAGCTATGATAAATACATTATAGAAATACATACATCTGCCTACCAATTTTCTTTTAGATATCTCTAAAACTCAGGGACTAGTTTGCGTTCAAACAGACAGACGGGAATGACTAAATCGAATCAGCTCGTGGTCCTGATCATTTTAGTATACTTGTGTATGAGCCTATCTCTTCTCCTTGTTATACTTACAAACATCGGGCCAAAGTTTTAATACTATTTCATCTTCATGAAAAGCATAATAATATTGCTGAACAATATGCTCTACCGAAAATTCAATCTTCAATTTATTTAATATTTGTGCATTACTTGATAAAGTTTGTTGAATTTTTTTCTTCTTTTAAACCAAGTTTGAAACTTGGATTTAACTGGTGTTTTCTTGTAGAGATGCAGTGTTGTGAAGTATAAAAAACAGCGCTTTTGTGAATGAGATCAAATAAAATACATGGGAATTTCAATTTAACACTCAATGCGTTTTTATTTATATAGCATTTTTAAAAACATATCGAAATCAACCAAAAATTTGTCAGCACAACTATATTCCGCTCTTCAATAGCACTAAACAAACCTCATGTTCCATGAAAGACGCTAAAAGCTTTGTTTTTGCAACTAAGGAACATTTTATTCGAGCAGGAGTGTTCTTTTGCTAGTCGATTACAAAGAAACATAACTCTTATTATAATAAAAATAAACGAACTAGAGAACCGCACAGCCAAAAGTTCTACAAAATTCAAAGAATATTTTCTGCATTTTCATAAATTGCGTACAAAATTCATATAAGGTGAAGTTGATCAAGCAGATGATTGAATTCGCTTGGTGAACGTTAAGTCAAGATGGTGTATTTGTTGTAAATCATTCTGTCATTGAGCGTATATTTTATTAGTGTAAATTTTTGTTTTGTATAACGGATAACACAAGATGGATAAATAGAAGGTGATAGCAAGATAAATAAGGCGAATCCGCTGTGTATTTTGTTAGTGTAACTTTGCGAGTGAAATGTCAAAAACCGAATTCGCCCAGTTTGCTCATGTATTTTGTTTGTGTAAACAAAACAACCCAGCGAACAAGCACACAAGAACTCATGGGATGCTATCACCTTGTATGAATTCGCCTTGGGATAACACTACCTGATATGACTTCGCCTTGATTACAAACTAGGTTAGGTTAAGTTAGGCGACAGTATCTAGAGGGGATCACTTTGGGCTACTAAGTTAACCCTGTTCGCAGTTACGCCAAATGTCGCAGTGATCGAGACTCATACGATCTCGTTAAGAGATCGCCGATAATCCGCGTAGTTCCCGGGTAGTTCTCTTGATGACAGCCGCTACAACGGCAACAACAACAACAACAACAACAACAACGTTTTCCTTTCAGTGAAAATATAGATTTCATTACCAGGAATCATATCACACTGTACGGTTGAAATTGTCATTAGCTTCAATTACAAACTAAAGTTTTATACAAAATTAACAAAAAAAAAAGCTAGTAGTCAGCTGTTTGAGTTAGTGTATAAAATTTAATACAGGACCGAATATTTAGCGCGATTTAATTACAAAAACCAACATAAAAACTGCTATGAATTTTACAATGAATAAAAAACAACAATTGAAATCAAGACAAGTTCTACACATTCTACATTCTACCAGTTACTCACCAAGTTTGATAAGTACTTTATTATACTAATAGTTATACTACTGAATAATTCAACGTCATTATTAGTAATTAGAAAAATAGATGTAGTGCCTGAATTTAGTTAGGCATTCAAATATATTAATTTTGTTAGCGCATCGTTGTAAATACAGTGAAAGTCCTCATAATGGCCTGCCCTTATAACCGGGCAGCTTGAATAGCCGGACAAATTTAGTTTACCCCATCTTTTCATTAATTTTTCCATACAAATATCATTCTAATAACTCGATACTCTAATAACCGGCCGCGGACACTCTATTTCAAACTATTTTGATACAAAAATGTCTCATAAACGTAAAAAATAAAAATAAAAACGAAGTACCTAAGCTTTGTAGTAAATAGTTTTGATAGAAACGAAATTTTTGGTATCCTTTTAAACCTGCTTGCAAATATTCAATAGAGGTTAGTCAAGTTAAGTGTGCATTCAAAAATGAAGCTGCAGGCGATTTTTGGTTTTTTAAGGTTGCAACAAAACACAAGCTGCCGAAATCAATAAAAAAAAGCAATTCGTTCTAAATGGGGATCTGGAGTTGATGTTCATCAAAAGCGACATTTCTTATAACTGCATACATATTTTTTATGCCCTACCCGTCTGTTCCCCATAAGCGGGCAAAAACACTGCGACGGTGAATGCCAGGTTATGAGGAATTTCACTATACATACATACATACGTTTTCTATATCGTATACATATACTTACATATACATATGTACATATGTATTTTCGCAAATTATTTACAAATCAGATAATTAAAATAACTCATAAATCTTATTACTAGATAAATATCGGCATGCAAGCAAAAAGGAGATATTACTCTGCTTATAGTTAGATGGCAGGCCTTGATAACTGGAAATATGTATATATTGTACGGCATACTTCGATATTGTGAGAAATGTATTTAGTATTTAATTTGTTGTGTTTTTAAATCATGATATAAGTCTCAATTGCATCAACACGATTGTGAAATAGAAGCGCCATCGAATAAAACTAATCAAAACACATACCCAGTTATAATATTTTTTCTTATTATTAATAAATACAGTTGAAGAAAAAATTAATATGTCTAAAATGTGATACAGCGATTTGTATGGAAACCAGTGAAATCCCGCAGAGAAAGTGAGTCATATTGACAGATATCGTTCCCTTCAATTCAAGATTTTATTACCACTCCCTTTCGCTAAGCACTTCTCTTTCATCTCGCATAAATTGAAGAAGTCATAAGCAAATTACTAAAATTATCTTTTGTGGCATCTTTGGTTGAAAACTCTAACCGTAAACCAAAAAAAAAAAAAGAAAAAATTCAATTACTCAGACGTGGCAAGAATGGCTTTGGATTAGTGATATTTGGGAATTTGTGCGGTTAAATGCGACAGTATAATAGTCTAAAGAGTGCAATCTTTACAAACTACTGAAGTTCAGTCTCCAATATTTATTAACCCAAGGACAACCGCACAACCCACAAACCACTAATAATAATTTTTGAATATTTTTGTTAATTTTTACGCCGTAATTGTAAAAAATGTAGGAAATAATAGTTTTTGATATTTATTGTGCATATCGCATAACTATTACGACTCCGAATGGAAGATGATTTTTATGAGAAGTTTTTTCATGGCAGAAATACACTCGGGCGGTTTGCCAGTGCCTGCCGAAGGGCGATGGTTATTAGTCAAAAGCTTTTCGATTTGTTGATGTTACTTTTTGTCCTGGCCGAGATAGCACGTACACGCTACACACTCGGCTAAGCTTAATAATAAAAAATAATAATCTAGATTTGAGTAAAAAATTAAAAATTTTGTTTTTAAAAATTTCTTTTCACATAGTAGAAAAATACCCAAATATTAAATAGTTTTTGAATAAATCGTATGCATATTAGCAATTCCATAATATAATAAGTGCATTAGGGTGGTCTAAAATAAAAGACCCGAATTTTATTGCTCTCACCACTTAGGATTGTTCTAAATCGAAGAAAAACGGGTTTCCGCTTTTTAAAAAAAAAATGTTTAGAAGTCACTCAAGGCGCTCAAAATTTGCCAAGTATTTTATATGATATTATTTTTCGTAAAAATGGTATAGAATCCTGGAAATATTTTAAAATAGGCAGACTCTGTTTATTTTCAGGGAACTTCAAGGAATAACCCCCATTTGTTTATTTAACCACTTTTTAATAATCACTATTTTTTATAAGCCCATGATTGCAAATTTTGGAGTTTTTCGGGCTATCAATTTATTTCATTTTTTATAAAAAACTTCTTCTCTCGACTTTTTGGGAGGGTGAGAACATTACAATTCCGTCCTTATTTTCCCCTATGGATTTTTGAACCACTCTTAATGTGCACATATACATATGTACATCTGTATTTATTAGAGATATATGTAAGTACTAGTCTCAGTCGTATTATACATATGTATAAGAAATTTATGTGGGATATTGATTTTACACAACTCACATTAAATCGATAATAATAGCTGTGGAAAAAGAAGCTGTATAGGTACATATATTCTGTTTTTGATTTTAATCTCTAGAAAGTACATAAATACCATGTGATGCGTTATGAACTACAAAAAATGCGGCGTTCCCACGACAGTCGGTTCTACGATACCAGGACGATCCGGACTTATATCCGGCCAAGGACTGTCACTTCAGCAGCAATCCTCAAAATTATATGGGGAATATTAAATGCTGTTACAACAACAAAGGAAGCGGCCCAGAATTAAAATAAGAATTGACAGTTTGGAGTCGAAATTAATAGAAAAACGATCAAATAATCTGCGTACTTGTTAATTTAAATTCATAGAGTTTTATCAAAAATTTAAAAATTGTGGTAAAGATTTCTGCTATTTTGCGCACCAGAATTAGCAATGAAAATCAAAAATGATGAAACCTAAAAGTAAGTTGGTATTTTTTCGCGAATCGAGAAGAATGCTCCTAGTAAATATCGTCATATTTTTAATATCGTCCGATTATTGACTAGCGCTATAGCGTCGTTCCACGCAAAATTAAATTATCTCTCAAAGAAAATGGTAAGTTCTTTATCTTTTTTCAATTTTGAATTACAATAATATAAAAATTCAAAGATAATGTGTACGACTATGATGAACGGTACGTAAAAATTGTATACTTGAAGTCACAAAGGTTTTATCAGATTATATTTTAATATTGTTATTTTAAATTTCAATTGGATGATTTTTATTTATCAATGAAATTCTGCCAATCAAAATGGAAGTGACTTACACAGGATATGACTTTTTAATCAGTACCATATCATCGCTTTTCTAATTTCACGTAAGCATTTGCGTCAATTATTTTTATTTTTTATTGGAAAATAGTTACACAAATATCATGAAATGACAGCGTGTGCCCCGAAATATACCCGCTCTACGATTCGGCACGGTGGTGGAATTATTATGGTCTGGGGTGCTATGTCATGGGGAGGAGTTGGGTATATTACAAAAATTGAGGGCCGAATATTTCAATATCGAACGATGTAATGCTGTTTACGATGAAAGCATGCCCGTTACATGAATTTTCCAACAAGACAACGATCCGAACCGTACCGCACGAACAACAAAATAGTGGATTGAACAAAATATGATAAAATTGGTAGACTGGCCTTCATGTAGTCCTGATCTGTACCCCATGGAGAATCTCTGGGAGCACTTTAAAAAAAAAGAAAAAAATTTCGCCGATCTAATGGCAAAGGTACAAAGGTTTGCAACAAAATATTAACTTTACTGCAAGATCGGTTAAACCATGGACGTTTTTATCGAACTCACCAGATGTGGGAGGACCAAGAAACGCGGAGTTTCGTCAGGGTCGGACCAAAGGGAAAGAGGCGTTAGAGGAGTCGGTTTTAGGGAGCAAGTGACAAGGTGGGTGGTATCGTACCGAAAATGATCATATCGGTGATTCTAGATAGGTAAGAGTTTAGCCTACAGCAAGAGTCTAGCTACAATATCCAGATCGTAACCCTGTGTTCCGTGTTTTACGCTACTTGCTAAGCACAAAATGATTTTCGAGTCGAGATTGAGAAGAACTACGTTATATTTCAATTCAAATATGATAAGAGAACTAAATTGGCATTTAATATTACAATTTAATTTGAGAACTAAAATACTCTATTAAAAGAAATTAATCTCGAATGAACTGGCCACCAAAACTGAATGCTGATTTTTTATAATATTAGCAAGGTTTTCATGATATATTTTTTCGTTAATTTTATATAAAATTATATTTATTTATATAAACCAATTTTCATCAAAATTGTTCAACTTTTTAGTAGTAGGTTTAGACATTTTTCGGTTATGCAGCTTTATAGCCTAACTAATTTTAGTACAATAAAGAGCAAATTTGAGGTGGTTGGAAACGGCCATTGATTTTTTATATTTTTTTTTTTAATTTTGGCTTTGAAACCTTATCGCAATGTATATATTTTATATGGTAGAAAATTTAGAATATTGTCAACGTATGCACAAAATTATTGCAAATCAAAGGGAATTTTTAGAAAATGCATTCGTTTTATGACATAAATTTTTAAATAAAGTTTTAGATAGTTCAATTAAAAAGCTAAGAAACTGAATGCAAGAAAAATTTCTAATAATTCTTCTAAAAAATTTTACAATTTTGATGAAAATTTGTTGAGTTTTAATAAAGTTTGAAACATTAATTTACAAGGATTTTGTTATAGCATAAGTATATTTGCATATATAGTTAACAAAACAATTGTATCATGAAAAACCTTGTTAATATTGTTAAAAAGGTCACTATTCGACCGGTTTGGCTCGTGTCTGTGCACCTACTTACTAATTAAGTTATAATAAATTAGTTCGTAAATACATCATTATAGTTATACCCTGTCAGATGAGATAGCAACAAAAAAAAACCTAGAAATACTTATAAATTATTGAATATTTTCTTCCGCTTGTGATCAAACATGGTTTCATTGACCCGAAAAAGATAAAACTCGGTTAATGTTGGCAAAAGCCAGTCTCATTTGGTAGTAACCTGATAAGGCTTTTGTTTTTGGGCGCACTGCGCATGCATTTTTATATGTCAATAACTTAATTTTTATGGATCAATAATTAGAATTTGTTCCATATTTCTGACTTACCCACAAATGATGATCCCGAAACACTGTACCAAAGCGGGATAAAAGTTGCTCATGGACACGGCAGGATCCGATGAAGATGTCGTTGTGTCCCCAGCAGGAGTAGTTGTGGAAACTTGGAATAAGGTGCTAGCATCATCCATATCAATCTCATTACTTTTGTTGCTTGCATTGCGAAACACACCGAACACCATTGAGCTATCCATAATTATTGATATTCTTAGCACAAACACCACTTGCGTTTAGATTTCACTTGAAAATTCTTGCAAAATATTTGTTAATTTTATAATTTGCTTAATTTTGCATACACAAACGTAAAATGTATTGATATTATCACTTGAATAAACAACGGATTTATAATTAAACGTATTGGTTATATGTATTACGGAGCGTTTAATGTCTGCATGATTCAGCTGATGTTACTAGTGCGCAACGGCCAAACACGTAGATTGGGGTGGTCTTCCTGCCTGCCCGCTCAACCGCTGGTGGACAAGTAGGCAGACTTGGTGGAGTGAACGAAGATGGTGGAGGTGTTTGCAGCGCGTATAGTCGTGCAATTTCCGATTTACGTAGGCAGCATGGTATTTTTATTTTCGGAAATAAAAAAAAAGCGAGAGTAGCTATGTATTTGCGCGGTTTGTTTTTGTTTGACCTCCTATTGATATTTTGCCTTTTTCCTCTTAATTTTGTTTGGGCTAGCAATGAGACCACTATATTACCGAATCGATTTTGCCCAAGAATTAACACTCACGTTTAAATAATTATACACGGAACCGTCACGTTATCACTGGTCGGAGCCACTACGCGCTTTTGAAGTATTCTTGTCGAATTTTATTAATTTATGCACAAACAGAAGCTATGAAACTTAACCACTAATTAAAAACTCGTCTTTCCGCACAGCTGTGTAATGTCAAAATGAAATTTTCATAGGGAAAGCGCACGAGCGACACCTAATGGTAGTTACTGCAGCAGCTGATTACTTAGAGTTGCCAAAAGTTTACAATTGCAAACAGACCTAGAAATAGTTTTGGAACACCCAAAATAATTTAATTATCTGTTCTGCACTGCGCACTCCCGCTACTTTGGATTTACCAATTATTAAAATTTTTAAATACAAGTAGACAAACAGTTATGAACAAATAAGCGGCAAAGAGTCATTATATATGTATATTTTTCATTTTCAAATAAAAATTATATATACCACTTTTAGACATCACCTAGAGCCGTTTCAGATTTACCGGCAGACAGTTTTCAATTTCGTTCCTTTTTTCTTGTTTGATATTTTCGCTAAAGAAAACACATGTTTTGAAAATAAATGGATAATATATTACATTCTTTACAGCAAAAACGCACAACTTTTCTAACCCTTCATTATTTTATTCCTTTACTTCTTACCGCCCTTCTTCGACTTGACACGCTGATTCTTCCGTGTACTGCGTTTCCTGTTCTCTGCCTTACGTATTGCATTCTCCGTATTGCGTTTCTTAATGAACTCCAAACGCATGCGCGCCTTAACTATCTGATCTGGATGTCTCATTTCATTATCACCACCACCGGCGCGTTTCTTGGCCGCCACCTTAGCATTGTGACGCGAGTGACGTCCCACAGGATAACGTTGCTCATGTGAAAATGGTTTAAATCCATCATCGTCACTGCCTGCTTCACGCTGCAGTTGCTCTTCAATTTTTGACTTCTCTTTCCAGTCATTATAGCGGCCAGTCTTGAAGGAAGCCGGTATCCAGGCTCCAGATTCAGTACGTATTTTCCCAGCGCGATGATCCTGCACCGATACCATTTTCTTCTTAATACGATCCCATTTCTTCATGCCTGGCTTGTAACGCGTGTCTGTGTTATTACCATCAACCACCGAGAATTCGGCGCTCATGGCTTGTCGTTCGAAAGAGTTAATCGCAAGACCATCTTCGGTGTGTTTATCTGCCGACTGATAATTTATATAGTTTTCAGTGTCCTTGGTATTGACCTTCCTCTTTTTCTTCTTATTCTTATACAAATCTTCGAGGTTTTTACGTTTCTTTGGCGCAACGATTGTGTCAAAAGCTGAATTAATTTCATTTGCGTCCGCTTCGTCCGCCTAAAACAACAATGTGGGGAAAAGTAAATGGGTGTTTAAAAAAAAAGTATTTCAACGTTATACGGTAATCTCTTAGCACTAATTATTATTATATACGATTATTAATTTAAACGATTTTTAATTCTTATGATTATAAATGAACAATTGGTTAAGAATTTATATAAGGAGCAATTATTTTTTATATAATCAGTGGATTAGCGATAAATATATTAAAAAATAATTAATGTCGTCCGTCATTAAAGGGGAAAGGGGGAAATAATCTAAAAATAGTGAGGACACTATGAGTTTTGATTATTTTTTATCATTATTGACTAATATCGGGTTGATTCACTTGATTTTATTTGAATTTTCTTGATATCACCAATAATTGGACTATTTTTATATGCATTACTTTTTATTACTTGAAATATTTTTGACTATTTTTGATTAATTTATTATATGTTTTATTTTGCCCTCATTATCTTTTCCTTTTTTTTGTGTTTAATATGTATAAAAATATAAACAATAGGAATTACGTAATCAAGAATACTGAAAATGAAATAATAAATAATCAAAAAATTTGTATTGTTTCCGAAAGTAATAACTGGCTAATAACAATTGGACTTTTTTGGTTTTGTTAATTTTTGATTATAGCTACTAATCACCTGGTTATATACCAAACAAAATTTAAAATTTATCAGCCTTGCTTTCAACTCACTTTCTCCTTTTCGTTCATTACTAACAGCTTGTTGGCTTCCTCCTTTTCAATTTCATTCATTTTATTTCTATATTTCTCAATAACTTCCGTATGTTTTGAACGTTTCTGTTTCATAATTGAAAACGGTAGAGATTTTTGGCTACGATTAAGCTCGAAGATTGTCTAAAGTTCGAAAGTAGAAAAGATTTTAATATAACTTTGTATAGTCTTTATTTAATTTAAACTTACAGTAGCGGGCTTAAAGTTCCGCATTTTTATCAACAATTCATGTTTTTCCTCCCGAGATTTAAGTTCGTCTGACGCCTGTTCCTCCTTCGATTTGTTGGTGTTATCCCTATTTAAATTGTTCGATTTTTGAACTGAAATGAAATCGTCTAACGGTTTGCAACTATAAAACTTAATTTTTTTTATGCGCGCATTCGATTCCGCTGAAGCTACAGGCCGTGATGACAAGTATTTTTTGTATGCATTTTCGCTTGTACGTAGAACCCCAGCCTTTGGAAAAAAATGTGTTTAATTTAAATATGGTTATGAAGTTGTAGCATTGATAAATTACTCACGATATCGTGACTTTTCTTGATTTCTGTTACAGATAGATGGTCCTCCTCTAATAGATCCTGCGGTGTTACACCAACTGCTTTCTTGTCATTTATATCGAATTGACGATTTAGAAATAAGTGCAAATCAAGCACATGGGCAGCGTCGTCAGTGGAAAATATTGAATAGGCTGTGCCAGTACGTCCAGCACGTGCACAACGTCCGACACGATGAACAAACAATTTCGGTTTGCCTGGAAAATGCAAATTTACCACGTAGTCCAAACTTGGTATATCAATACCACGTGCCGCCACGTCTGTGACAGTCAGTACAGATACCTTCTTATTTACAAATTTTGCCGTATTAATTTTACGTGCAGTAGGATCCAAACTAGAATACACGGCCGTATTGGATATGCCGCACTGTGTTAGAATCTAAATGCAAAGCAAAAAAAAAAACATTAGTTCCCAATTTTATCTGTCTCCATATGGCTATCTATTTACTCACATAACAAATCAGTTCAACGTGATGCTGTGTGCCAGCGAAGACTATAGTTTGAGCATCTTGTGGTATTATGTATTTGAGTAGCACTACCAAAGCTGTGTAACGTTCATCCGGACGGCAGTATAAGAATTTAAGCATTAATCCCTCCGGCAATTTAGATTCAACATCTGATTGTAAAAGTTGTTAGTGAGGGGGTGTCTTTAGTTAGTATATATTTGTCTATAGTTACCTAAGCGCAGCAAAATGGGATCATTCAAGCCAGCTCGCGCAAAATTCACCAACAGCTTAGGAAGCGTTGCCGAAAAGAGAACTGTTTGGCGCGTTGTAGGCAGGCGATGTAATGTTTCGTTTAGTTGCTCGCCGAAACCCATTTCAAATAACCGATCTGCTTCATCAAACACCACGTATTCTAATTATGGTAAATTACAACAACAAAAATTAACAAAATAAAATAAAAATTTAGTTTACGTACTACAACTCACCAACAGAATTCAACTTAAGATCCATTTCGACACATAAATGCAGAAAACGACCAGGTGTAGCGACTATAACGTCCGGGCAAGTGTGTATAGCAGAAAACTGAGAATCCATTGAATCGCCACCAAGCACTAAAATAGTTTTCAGATCCATAAAACGACCCAGTTCTTTAATGAATTTGTACGTCTGCACTGCCAACTCGCGTGTGGGTGAGAGAATCAATGCACGCGCGCCCTTTGTGGGTTCACGATTCTTCAATTTTTCGAACATGGGTATGAGAAAACATGCAGTTTTTCCGGAACCAGTTTTGGCCATAGCCACAACATCACGACCCTCCAGTATCAATGGAATAGTCTAGAGAAATATGATTGCTATCATAAAAAAAAAGAAACTTTGCTGTTTTGGTTTAATTACCTTTCGCTGTATGGGAGTCGGAATTTTGTAGCCTCGCTTGGTTATAGCTTTAAGTACACCGAAGGTAAGGCCCATTGATTGGAAGCCGCCACTTTTCTTCGATTTGCTAGTGCTCTTGTTCTTTACATTTTCAGTATCAGCACCATTGAAGTCTTCAAGAGCAGCGAAGCCAGGCAGGGCTACATCGCCCTTCTTCTTACCCTAAATTTTTTTTAAACAATAGCTGTGAATGAATACTGTAGTAGTTTGTATGTAGATATTACCATTTCCTTAGTGAATTTAAATAAAATAACGATTTTAAAAAATATCTAACACCCCGAAACACAAAACACGTGTAAGTGGATTTGTTTTGGAATCGAAGAATAAATTAAAGAGAATGGGCATAATTTTGATTAACAACAGCTGGTCAGTAAAGTCGGTAAGGCAGTTCATGTTTAACCCATCCATTGCGCAATGTTGAAATAAGTAGAAATAAAAAAAATGAAATAATCATCTACGTCGTGAAATCCGATCTTCTCATTATCGGTTTCGAATCCCTCAGCTTTTCTCGTTATGTGTTACGTAATCCGACCTTATTGGTTTTTAAGTTCGAATTTTTTTATGGGGTTTAGGTGTCGCAGAGTCCGGTTTTTCCGGTTTTGTTAACAGAATTTTTTTTGCTGATCTGTGCTTTTTTATGTGCGCTTAGGATTCTTCTGTTCTCATTTTGAATTCTGACATGCAACAAAAAATCAAGATTTCCCTCGTAAACAGTTGGCAAATTATAAAAGTTCTCAGTCGTTTACGAATAAGTGTAAATTTCAACACATCTACAAAACAGCTGATTAGAATATCGGTTTAGCAAATTACAAATTCCGATAGAATTTCACGAACTCAATTGAAGCCTATATCGGTTTGATTTACATTTCCGATAAAAACTAATTACGAGTCGGATTCTGTGATATATCTAAATATCAATATACTTTATATTTGAATGAGACCAGTTTTAAATTTGAACTATTAATAATTAAAAGTAAAAAAATTAAAAAAGAAAATTTAATTTAAAAAAACTTGAATAAAAGTGAGAAAAAATAGTTTCAAGATTCATTCGTAATTTTTTCAAAATAAATTCAATTAACAAAATTTCATACTTTTTTTAAATTCCTACTAAAAACCGGCGCACCATGTTTTTGCGTCTAGGAATAGACGGTCGAACCCTTGCAGGGTTTAACTAAAATCATTGTTAAATTTTCACTTAAGGCATACCATTTCCAAACAAACCAAATTTCACTTTTTCGATAGTTTTTTTTATTCATTGAAACGTGTGAGATAACATTAACTATCTTAAATTAATGTAATTTGTAACGAGTTTATCAAATGTTTTAGTTTTATTTTAAATCTTCAGTTCCAAAATACGGATTGTTGCTTATTTACTATGTACGTGAATAATAGAAACAAAAATTAGTTTTTCGCTTTCTGACCTCAATTAATGCTTACTCCATACTCTATACAATCTAATTTTTGCAGTAATTTTATTTTTACACATATAATATATTTTTAATATGCATATCGACATAGCATATACATACATATAAACTCAAAAATAAAAATATTTTTTGTCTATCCAAGTGTTGTTTATATTAGTACTTTATATTGTCATTAGAAAAATACAAAAAACGTAAATAATTAAAATTCTTTGTGATTAAATAATTATGATTTGCATTATATCGAACAGCAAATTAATCAAAACGATATATGTGTGCATTTGTACATACTTTTAATTTTCATGTTTTTCTTGCGGGACAACCTTAGTGTTAAAAATGCTAAATATCAGGGAGAGCATATGTATGAAATATTTTCTTTTGTGGCAATGAAATATTTGTTTTTACATGTCTAAAATCTATATATATATGTATATATGTATATAGATATAGGTATTTACAGTTAAATATTAAAGTAAATTATAGTTTTTTACTATTAAAACTAAAAAAACGTATTTCAGCTTAATCCACAAGTTTCTACTTGTATATTGCAATAAATTACAAAACACACTTGATTTACAACAAAAAAAATATGTTTAAGACAAATATAGTACAGTGTACGCTCATCAACAGCTCTAACTAGGCTTCCATGTAGCCATCATCAGTGCGTTCGACCAGCAATAACTCTTCTAGTCTATCCAAACGCTGTCGCATTTCTTCCTTCTCCTTCTGTGCTGTATCGAATTTACGTCGCAGTTCATCATTTTGTCGACGTAGCTCGTATAGTTGACGGCATATTTCCGGTACAGACAGCAGAGAAATAACAGTCGCACCAGATTGCTGTTGTTGTTGCTGTTTGATGGTGGTGTCACTTCCCGAGCCACTGATCTTACTGCTGCTAGCAATAGGGCTCGGCTTGACTACAATGGAGGAAGCTTGTCGCACTACCGACGGTGCAGCTATGTTGAGTAATTGTTTAACTCCTGGAGTACTTGGTTTTTGTTGCTGATTTTGCTTTTGCGCTTGTGTTTGAATATGTTGGTGTTGCTGTGGCGGTTCAGTGTCCGACATTTCTGTTTCGCTGTCTGTTGGTGCCAATTGTATGATCGATTCAATATCATCCTCCTCCGTTATGATAGTGGTTGTCTGATCGGGTTTAACAAGTGTTTGGCCAGACTTTAACTGCAATCGAATTTAGTTATAGTTTTGATCACTTAAAAAGCGAGGGGAAATTATGAAATTACCTGTCGCTGAGCAAGAAGTCGTGGATGCATGTACACTTGCCGACTACCAGGATTAAGTATTCGCTGTTCCTCACTTAAATTTCTCATACGCACCAAACGATCGCTAAAACAAATTGAAAGTTAAAGTAAGGTTGATGTTTTTTTTAGAGACTGATTTCATTTACCTCGCCATAGAGGTCGGAAATTTTTGCACGCCTTTTATATTTGTATTACCATAAACCTTTTTAAAGTCATTCAGCGAAATAATACGAACATTCTGTAAATGAGTAAAAAGTTTCATTAACATATATGGCTTTCTATTACTTATGAAATGATTTATCATTTTAGGTTTTATTTTTATTTCCTAACCGAATGCATCATGGGTTCTGATTGGAAGGACATCACAATTATACAAAACAAAAAAAAAAAAACAGAGAAAAACGACTTTAAATTTTTTTAAGCAATATATAAAAATAGAGGCAAATTCCGCAAACATAACATTTGCAAATTGTGCGATTTTTTAGATTCACAAAAGCAAAATATACCTGAAAATAGCAAATACCATAAGCCCGTTAAGTAATTTGCATTACATATTATTTTAAAAACATTGGTGTACTTTTTTGTAACAGTCACTTAATGCTTTTCGCATACATACATACATACATCCTAAAATGTTCCTTTTCAAATTTGACTATGCATATCCAAACTAGTTACATATATCGGTATCATAAATTTTAACCGTTTTCTTAAATGGGAAGTGATCATTGTATTATGTTATATGTATGTACATATGTTTTAGATATGTATATCATGAAGGATACTTCGTGTCATTTTTGTCTACATAAAACTATTTTCCGAAATACATATGACACTATTTTACCAAATGTAAGATGTATTAGGCATGCATCTTCATTACCCACACACCTTATACATATTGAGATTATCTTTCGCCTTTGAAATGATACTTGCACGAGCTTTATAATTCTGCGTCCGCGATGCCAATGTTCCACGCACCGGCACCACTGTAAAATTTCTTTGATTGCTGTTTGTTGATATTGATTTCCCATTGCTGCTGGCATTACTTTTGTTCCCAATGCTGTTGTTGTTGTTGCTGTTATGTATTTTCTTTGTTTCGTTCAATAATAATTTGCCACCTTCCGACAACACCAATTGACGACCATTTTGCAAGGCAGTGGTGAGCAACTCCTTAGAGGTATCTTCATCCTCTGGTAACATTGAAATGCCATGATCTTTCAGCATATTAATTGTCGTTTTGTCCAAAACGCCAGTTTCTGTATCAAAGAAAACCAACAACAAAATGTGTTTTAATTTGTTTTCGAAATCTACACTAACTTTCAAAGCATTAACTCAATCTACCTTTAATATTTGTCAAATCTGATATTTTGGCTTCAAAATCAATGCTGTTTACATCATCCTCGGTATCCAATATAATTTTCGATGAACTTGCTTCATCATCTGCCCCAGAATTTGTCAGACCCATGATGGAGTTAACTGCCTCGGATGTTTCCTTCTGCAATGGTAAATGGTCAAAGATTATAGTCAATTATCTTAGCTGTTTAGCTAGTTAAAAAAAAAAAAACAAACAAAATCCAAAAATAAAACACAAATTTTAGAAAGTAAACTAATAAAAAAAATCTGGAAATCTTTCCACTAACTTGCTAATAACACAAATAGCTAATAATATGCATACAAATTAATGAATAGTGACATTTACTGTTTCAATTCGAGCTAATTTGTGTACCTACTTTGAATCGTTGGGACCGCAGCTGCGTGCATATTTTATGATTTTTTCAATGCACACGTGAAAAGCACAAGTAGAGAAGCACAAATAGAATTAAAAATTTTAATACTTTTTAAAAAAGTTTTGTTATTCAATGCAAATTATTTCAGATAACAGCGTAACTAACTTAAGGCGAACTATAGAATATTTTTTATCTCACCTCTTGTTCTTCAAATTTTTTGCGTTTTATTTGCAATTGTCGTGCTGTTTCTAATTCCTCAAGCAAATCTGCTTGTTCTGTCATCACTGCAAGTGCAATGGGTGTCCTGCCGAATTTAGATACGAGGGTTACGTCGGCACGGTTTTTGATTAGTAATCGAGCAATTGATTTGTGCCCTTTCTCTACTGCCCAGTGCAGTGGCGTCATCCTTAGCTAAATATTTGTTTCGGAAATCAAATATATGTACATATGTACATTTTTACATCATTTATATGGCTTTATGTGGATTCTCAATTTTAACTTACCATATCTCGAGCATTCACTATACATTTCTTGGAAAGTAAGAGTTCCGCAATGGCTTCATTGCCATAGTAGCAGGCCATGTGCAATGGCGTACGATCGACTTTTGTTTTAGCATCTTTGTTTATACCGCCTTTCAGTAGCGCATCGCAAACTTCGTACTGGTTGTTCATTGCTGCAAAGTGCAGTGCCGACATACCCAACTGGAAAAAAATTGAAATTGAAAAATTAAGATTCTAGTTGCAAGTCTTTTGGCAGAAGCATATCTTTGTTGCTGTTAAAACCCCTGCTATTGTTAGAATGTTGCTTAAGTAACAGTTCTTGGCCGGATAAAAAGTCAGGTCTTTTCGGAATCGTAGATCCGACAATCATGGAATATTCCGTTCAAAGACTGTCACCCAAAGGTCATTTGCCGAAATTGAAGTGAAAAAGTTTCACCTTTTCACAGAAACCAACAAAATAGTAATTGACCCGACTGCCGGAACTTCTGTAACTGACATTGCACATATACTATATTCCCAGCAGCACACCAAAGGCGATTGTCACAGTTTATTTTGCGCTGTCAACACTGCACAACACTTACCCAATCCGAGGTGAATGGAGCACCACGCGATAGCATATTTTTCACACCTTTCAAATCACCATCACGCGCGAATTGTAATAATTGCTTTCCCAGGTCGACAACACTTGTGGCCACGTTAACGGGTGCGTTGAGTGCCTTGTTGCTGACGTCTACTTCCGTGCGCTGAAACAGTCCGTGGGAATTTGTAAACAAACATATGGAATTAGTATTGTAGTTTAAATCGGTGTTATTTGAATAACTCACAATTTTATAATTCATTAAGTTCACTAGTTGTCCAATAGAAGTTCCACTAGCAGGATAGACGCTTCCATCCGCTCGCAAAGTGGCCACCACTTTATTGTCGCCACTGCTGCTGCCGCCAACCATTTTCCACGTACTTTTCACTTTGGCTAGTTCACCTGGATGGTCTTAACACTGGGTCAACCTCGAATGTTAGCGTTGCTGTGGTGTAAAATGGAAAAACATTTAGAAATTGTTGAAATTATCAAAAACAAAATTAAAATTAAAGGAAAAGGAAATAAGGCGCACGTACAAAAATAGTAAGCGTTTTCTTTTCCGCCACTTCGTACGCGACGATTCGTTTTAATATGCAATTTCGTTGACAAACGATGATAAAAACAGAAACACAGCAAGAGCAACAACTGCAAGGTTGCATGCGGTCGAACGCACAGCATAGTTATTTCTTAAAAATATTAACTAATTTTCGATTCTCACTTTCACATAAATATGCGCCTAAATTTAAAGTTTTATTTGCAGCCAATAGCTCAATGTCACACTACCCTGATAAACGTTTAATCGGAACTTAATCAGAGTTTTCATTTCACCAAGTTCAGTTTGCGTTATCTGTCAAAAATTGTGCCTATTAAGCCTACGGCAAGTATCGATCCTAATTATTACCTAATGATTAAGAAAACCGTACTTTAATATTGTATTTATATGATTTTTTTGATCCATTTTTGCTTCGTTTTGAAGACTTGTCATTTGTTTTGTGTTAGTTAAAAAAAATATTTGTAAATCAAGCAAACACATGAATTACATGAATAGTGTAATTCTATATGAGGCAAATCGCGATTTCGCACTTTTCTGTAGGTGATTTTTTTATTTAAGCATTTCTCATATTTACATACATCTTAAGATTTATTTTATTTCAGTTATTGATAGTAATTTTTATCACTATATACGCAAATAAAAAAGCCATTCAAATGCTAAATTTACTATTAGAACTATTTTCTGGCACTAAAATCCATATGATGTCGACATTTCTGTTTGATTCGACGGAAGTGCAACTAGTGGCGACACTACAACCTACTGCAACCCTGTATATGGAAACGGTGAATGCTCCTGCAAATGTCGTCTGAGCACGGAAATGGCGGAGAAACGAATTTTGCTAAAATCTACTTCCATGCGCCTACTCACAATAATCTACTTACCAATTACTTTTCACGATTACTTCCAGGGAATCTTCCCATGAATCTTTGCCACTCAACGATAAAGCTTAGTTGAGCAAATAATATATTTATTTTCACTTAATTATTGGTGCACACAAACTGGCCCGGTCACTTTCAATGGTTCCGTTCTTCTTTTTCCTGCCTTTTCTTAGACGTTAATCTGACTTTTACATTGGACTTTGGCGTGACGTTCGTATGAACTTAAGCAGATACACACATAAATATGCGTATGTATGTGTTGTTTTTTATGCAAGCGCGCTTATTCACATCCGTTTGGGCCGGGAATGGTGAATCGCACAAGGGGGAACAAGAAATACGAATCGCATTGCGGCGGAAGTAATTACATATTTTGGTCGGAAATTTGTTTTCTACATAGCCGATGAATAAGATAATTGCTTATTTTTAATGTAACCCATATGTACCTATGCGAACGTGCACATACATATGTATGTATGGATGTTTGTATATAGTCTGTATATGACTATATACATGCCTACATCTGCTAGCTAATTTATCTACAAATAGCTCAACTTTTAGATAGTTTCAAATTAGCGCCCAAACAGCTAAATAATATAATTTACGTTAGCTTCATTCCAATTCCAAATTATCGCAAAGTCGTCAGCCTGAAATAAAAACTACAAATGTACTTCTACCAAATATAAGAAGCACAGAATTTTGCCGTGATTGCTAAACTATTTACACCCTTAATTAAAGGAAGGAAATGAAGCGGATATAAAACTGTATAGGAGAAGCGCACAATGAACATTGCAAGTATGTTAGTGATTTACTTAGATACAGTATACAATAGCTACGAAGCTTATTCCTAACTAGAGATAACCATTTTAACTCGTCCAAACAGCGAATGACGTAGAAAGGGGGATAATATTATGCTAGGGACTTTTTGGGCGAAACCCGAAGCTCAGCAAAATGATTATGCAGTGCAGCCCGCTTACGATGGACTCCAGGAATTAGGTTAACCCGTAGTGCTCATCTGATCAGTAAATAAATCCGTGATAATAATAATGTGGCGTTTACTGCATATTTTATGCCGATGTTTGGCCGTACATCTCATACAATTTGTGTTCACGCTGATTCCGAATGGCTGATAATTTTGGGAGAAGTAGGTTAAGACGCTAAAAAAGCTTTCCTTAGATTTTTTGATGTCACAAACCGAGGTTTGAATCCAGGACACCCCGAGTGATACTACACGCACTTGGCTAGGGCGGCCGTCTAATGATAACTCCATTTTATTTTTAAAAGGGATGATATCGTGGTAACTATGATTTATGTTTATCCAAATCGTGCCTCTAGAACCGAGCTGATCCCACCAATTGTGAACTCATAAAAAGTATTGTTCCTTGAATTAATTTAATACAACAAAAGGCAGAGAAATAAGTTTGGAATGGAAAAGGAAGCAAAAAACTACACAAGCAAATATTTTATTCAAGTTTGATTTAGATTTGTTTTGTGCGCCAACAAATAAATATAGCTGTTCGTAAAACTAACAAGTTGTTACAAGTTTTGCGTTCATACCCATTTTGAATAGTTTTCTCTTCGAGAGCGAATGCTGCCAAATTCTGAAAAATTTTGTTACTAGATAACTTTTACATGAACACTCCATCAAATGCAAGAATGATAGAATACGAGCGCCTTTCATGGACCGCTAGTCCTCTCTTTATTTATTTGCCGATTAGACAGCATACACACGTTCGCTGAGGAAATAAAATCCTTTTACGCAAACAATGCTGAGAAAAATTTTCAATCATTCTGCCGTTTGTCCGCTTCTTCCTCTTCTTTTTTTGAATTTTTTCTTTGCTCTATCCTTTTCTAGTTATTACTACGTCACTATCAATTGCTCTCAACGTGGATGTCGCAATCTTGTTTTCTATCATTCTTGCATCAAATGTAATTATATTCCACAATAAGTGATTTTTCTTGTTTGCTAAACTTTTGCAGCATGAATTTGCAGCTTCCCCTCCAAATGGCAAAATTGCGGCCTCCTAGCAAGTTTATCAAGTCGATTAAAAAGTTTTTTTTTGATTTTTTCGGATTAAAAAATCATTAGGACCGTCTTGCCGTCTGTTATATGTATCATCGCGAATCAGAATCTCTTCCATTCAGACCGTCTCGGCGTATGTCGGATAACTCGATTCACAGCGTATATATCCATAAAGTTTATGTTATGCACCTTATTAATTTTAACACTGTAAGAGCCAATGTGTATAGTTTGTAATATTTTGTAAAATATTCCCAATAATTTATCTATTAAGTCATAAGACTGCAAAAAATAAATAAATAAATAAAAATTTATTTTTATTTAGAAAATTGTTTGTTTGAAATTATTGTATAATCGTTATTTTGTAATTTTTATTTTTATGTTTTTATGTTTTGTGATTTTTTATTTTTTCGGTCGAAAACAATCGTTATTCCAATAATAATCATAGTTGATCGATATATTGAAATTTTAATTTGGTCGATCATAAAACACAAATCGAAATATTGTTGTTTTTTGCCTTTAATGTGATCGATAAGTTTTGAATCCAAGAAAAATGATTACCTACTTAAGTTAAATACCAATCCCCATAAATAAAAACAAGAAGGCTTGAATAATTAAATATTTGTATTGGTTTATTTGTCAGTATATACTTATTTTATATGTATTTTTATGCATACAGATGTTTCAGTGATCTAGTATGTAAATATGTATGTATGTACATATGGATTACATACATATATTTTCTGTATATTTTTATTTATATACGGCTGTAAACAGCTGCAACGTTCTTTGTGTTAATGCCTTTTTAACTATTATTAATTTTTAAACTGATTTTTAAGAATTGCTTACAATCAGTCGTGTATCTACATATACATTTTTATAAATATATATGTATATGTATGAATGAATGTAGTAATGGGTATTAAGGTGCCTTATCCGTCACACAAAACCAAAAGGTACGGTTTTTCCAAGCTAATCATCCATGTGGCTATATTTTCCGTCTTCTACAAGGCTGACTTGTTAAAAACAAATTTAACACCACTTATTTTGAATGTAATTTGTAATTCAGTTTAAATCTATTTTCTTTAATCGTAGGCCATTTGCTGAATAAAAATTTTGCAATATAATTTTTTCCCAGCATGGGGGTTTCGATATTTATGATTCGATTGAAAAAACAGTACCTACTCGTAGAAGTGCGAGGTACCTTAATGGCCATTTGTTTATGAGCATGTTTTTAAATTTTCAATGCCTTGTTAAAATTTTTATTAATCGCTTTTTGAAAAAATGCTTTTAATATGTTGCTTAATTTACAACTTTATATCCACTAGATGCATTCTTTAAGGGGACCTATTTATGTTTATAAATTAGCAACAAAAGGTCAATGTATTTTTATTTAAACACATACTTATACAAGTATAAGTATAAACTGTTACAGTACTTGCTATATTTTTTTTTAATATACGAACGTAAGAATTGTCATGAATTATTGTAGGTTCACAAATTAGCAGCTATGTAAATATATGAATCTTCTGATGTGCAAAATGCACCAAAATAAAAGGGAAAATTTGTTGAATTTGTCTAATTATTTATATAATGTTTACAATTTAGATTTATATTGTATTATATATATATATACTTATAAAAAATTAATGGAAATTAAACATTAAATATTCAGATATACATAGTTGTTACACTATATTCATATTGTTTGATTTGTTTAAAACCAAGTTGGCCAAAAAAATAGAAACCAAACGAAAAACATTTTATTAATGAGAAAACAATTGTGCGCTTCGGTATTCACTGTTTAACAGTGTTGTTGGGCATGCTCCCAGAAATGTGTCGAGGAAGACATCTTACTACTACCGAACGAGACATGATCAAATTTCTTCGACAGAGCGGCAAATCCATTAGAGAGATCGCCGAAATCATTAAGTCCTCGACGAAAAAGGTATTCACGGCACTTATAAAAAAATGTAGAAAAACAAGGTCGACCACAAAAATTTAGTTTCTGGTAAGAACTTGAAGTGAGGCTTGGAAAGTTCCATTTAAAGAAAGAGCACATCAACAAAGTCGCATGATATGGGCTATGAAATGTCATATACAAAATTATCCTTGTGGAGCGAGAGTTCAGTGGCGAAATGTGCTATGATGCGACGAGACCAAATTTAATTTGTCTGGGATGGATGGCAAAAAGTTTGTTCGCCGTCACTTTAACGTTGCTGCAAATTTTCTTGAATCAATAATTTAATTATGATACGTTTATTTCTTGAGAGCTGTAAACTGAATCTTTCGCTTTTATTAAGAGCCGGATGCCTAGCGTTATGTATATATATATATTTTGACAATAGGGATATTTCGGGAATTCTATGAAAGTTTCTACATACATGCCCAATAAAGAAATACCCAGTCGGTTATGGCAGGGACGTAAAAACATTAAAATATATATTCTGATTCTTGCGAATAAAAAGAAGCTGTCCAATAAAAAACTTAAATAAGCCGACATATGTAATTCTTTCGGTAACTTGACTTTTGTAGGGACATTTTTGTATTATTGTTTTTTTTTAAAATATTTTTTGGCATTTTTAGTCTTTCTTTGTTACCTTAGTTCTTTTTTAAACGCATTTGATTGTTACATTATACAACAAAAGGATGTTTAGGCGTTACTGAAAAAGTATCAATCTGAAAAAAACGATATAAGTCGTCTAATTCTCAAAATCATTTTCGAATGTATCCGTTAGTGGCAAATCGGATTCAGTAATCGCATTTTCGAAGATATCACGTAAATTCGGATTAAGATAGTAAAATTGTAAGAAATAATTTTTATTTTTCTAGAACTCTTCTGGCAGGTTATGTGGTATGTTTTAAGTTATATGATTTATCAGAAAAATTGAGTTTTTATAGGAAAATTAAAATAAATTTCTTTTTATTAGGTACAAAATACGTTTTTTTATTAGTCTTCAAAATATTGTTTTTTGAGAAACGAAGACACATTTGTAATAGAACATCATCACTGCTATCCTCGTGATTCTCAGCGTGAATTTTCGTAAATGTATAAGTTTTACAATGACACATAATATATGTTAATTAAAAAATATACTTTTCAGCATTAACAACAGTAAAAATACAACATTTTCAACGGAAAATCATAACAAAAAACGAAGAATGCACGACAGCGCCACCTTGCGTAAATTTCAAGCAAAAAAAAAACATCAGAAATTATTTTTTGTAATTGCAGGTCTAAACTAGCATTAACTTGTGGTTTCACCAAATACTGAGTTATAAACCTCAAGTTTGTTTCACTGTGTTATAGATACAAGACACGAAATTAGATAACTACGGGTAATAATGCAAATATCTACTTGCTATTAACTTTATATATGAATGTACATATACTGTGAAATAATCAATTAATTAAATCAATTACATACATATTATTATATTTTGGCGTTTTGTCTCAATTCTTATTGGCACTTCATTAAAAAATTTGCCTTAACAATCTACAAATACATATTAACTTATATCGGAATTGGAATTCCTATGTACCAAACTGTTTAGAATTTAGAAACTTTATGTTATTCTAGTGACACAAATTGTTTAACACGTGCGTTTTTTTAACACGTCAAAATTAGTAGCTATTTTATTTTTATAATTAAATTCGCTCATTTTTTTTTGTGATTTATAAATACATATATGCATGTGTGTGTGTAGTATATGACTAACATGTAAATAATACCTCATGAAAGAAGCTATTTTAGATATATATCAAATCGAATACTAGATGCCTAAAAAAATAAGCAATTTAAACTTAAAAAAATATGTAATGATCTTACTATGATTATTGTGTATAATGTTTATTTCTTTTAAATAAATTTTCGCCAACACTGTTTTAGATAAATCCACCAACGAATTTTAATCTAAGTTAAAAAAGGAAAATTTGAAAACCC
Source organism: Anomoia purmunda (assembly GCA_951828415.1). NCBI lineage: Eukaryota > Metazoa > Arthropoda > Insecta > Diptera > Tephritidae > Anomoia > Anomoia purmunda. The sequence continues at coordinate 22,202,950 of OX639996.1, read as the reverse complement.
TATGAGAATTTCACGATTTTAGTGGTGTTAGAGGCGAGGACTGTAAATACGAACCTGGTGCTCTTCACTAGGAAATATAAGACAACGGATCTCGAACATATAACTCTAGGTGGGGAGATCCTCATAGTAAAGGGAGAGCCAAACATGGCAGATATAGTGCAGGAAAGGACGATCCCATCGATGTATAGATAGATAGATATTTGTATTGTGGTTTGCACTTCGAGCTAGCGACCCATTGTGCCCTCTGTTCTTTATAGTACCTCGTCTAGCCCCAACGCTCTTAGGAAATCTCAGATGATGGTTGGTGGTAGCGAGCATCGACATCTGGGTCTCCGGGGCCGAGTCACAGAAGCGACGCAACTCGTTCGACTATATTCCGAGCCTGTGCAGATGGCTTCGCAGCCTATCGATGTATACACAAATGGCTCTAAACTAGAGGGTAGGGTATACACTGAACACCTGTTAATATCCATTAGCTTTAAACTTCTGTTTTTCATGCGGAACCGATGGCAATTGATTGAACCATAAAGCTGGTCAAGTGTGATATGAAATCCAAGATTAATATCCACATTTTCACTTATAGCCAGGCGGCAATAAAATTACTCAAGAAACATTCGACAACCTCCATGGTAGCCATGAAATGTCGCACAACGAGATGGCTGAGTCATTTCACCAAAAAGTGGCGGTGCCATAAAAGGACATTGTTTGATAGGTAAACAAGCCCATCAACTTGCATGATTTATGTAGAAATTGTCAAAACGAAGACGAGGAGGAAACAAAATTGCATCTTCTGGGCCAGTGTCAATTCTTCAATGGGAATCTTCTAAATGGTGTCTCTGAAGACAACCGCTATAACCTCCTCTAACATATATGTAATTAAGAATTTCATCATCAAAAATTTATATACTTTTTAACATTCTCCATGCCTAATTGGTATTGACAGCTCTGTAGCCACAGGGTTGCTTAGTTCTTTGATTGTAGCAAAAAATGTGAGAGATTCTGTACATTTTTAATATATTTAGATTTTATTGTGATATATCCTTTTTTAAATTTACGATCCAGAAATACAGCTTCTAGAGGTAGTAAAAATCAAGGAACAGTAAAGTTAAATGCGAATATTTTAAAAATGCGTCGTCCAGTTTGGATATGGGAGAACTCATTATTATTATCGATAAAATTTAGAGCAGACACTATTTGTTCGTGATTTCGTTCTGGATTAATGATAAAATACCTCATTTCATCTTAATTTATTGACAGATTTTACAAGGCTAAATTACTTAGCTTCATTGCAATTTGCTCATAAATTAAGAATGGGCCATAAATTTCGAATCGGGGTTTTAGAGAGACAAACAAATTTTTAATTATTTTTAATTTTCTATTAATCGGGCATGTTCTGCAATTCACTTCCGAGCGAATTCGCGTTTTGTGAATATCTGAAACTCCCGTGTAAAGTGGAAATTTCCGAGTGAAAGTGAATTGGTGAACATGCCCGATTACTATTCTTTCAATTTATAATGGAACTTTAAATTCAGTATTTAACATTTTCAGGAATTCCGGAAACTTTTGGTGAATTAAATAAAAGGGTATAAAAAACTATTGCAGCATGGTTCTGAAATTCGAAGGTAGTATATAGGCATGCTCTGCATTTCAATTCTGCGTGCATTTGCGAATTGCGGATATCTGAAAATGCTGGAAAATTCCGAGTTGGCCGAATGTAAGACTTTAATGTAAGGCTTTAATCGAAAACTAATGACGCATCAAATGATTGAAAATCATTTCAATTTGAGATAATGCATTTCGATAAAAAATAAATAAAGAGTAGTACATATTTATGCCCTTAATACGGCTAATTCATTTCAGTAACAAAAAAAAAAACACCAACACATTTGATTCCGCTAAAGCTTTAAAGAATTTTTTGTGAAATGGGAGCTGATGATTGATTTTAGTTTATCTTGGATTGTAAGCATTTCTTTAACCTTTCAAACTTTATTCTAGGTATGCAAATTTGGATGTGTGCATTTAGTTATGTACCTACATCTAGTTTATATGCGCTCATTTTTATAGCGGTGTAAATACTGTGGGTTGGTTACCGTGTTGCGTTTTTGTGTTTGCTAACTATATTGTTACTGCATTTTGTGTGTGTGTGTTTTTTTTAGCTTTTATTTGTTTTCTTTTTTTATATCCTAATTCCTTTATAAAATGATATTTCCATTAATTCTTACTTTTTATGAACCATTTAAATCGCATTTAAAGTTTTAAGAAATTGTTTGTCTTTTTTTAAAGGTTGCAATCTATGTACAATTATTATTAGTCGTATATTTGTATTTATATTTTTTTGTTACTTCATTTGAAACTGCGGAAGAATTGCCCGTGCTTATGCAACACATGTCAAATTTTATGCAGTGCAATGGATTTGCGTGAATTTCAACGTATTTTTTTTAATTAATATTTTATTTATGTTATCTAGTATATACTGCTGCTGCTTTTTGTGCTGGTTGTTTATTGCTAAAATTTAACTTTCATTTTATTGTTTACATATAATTCATTGATTTAGATGATATCATGCAACTTGGAAAGCGAAAAACCTAAAGTATTAAAAAAGAAAAGGAAACTAAATTTAAAAATTTATAAATAAAAAACAAGACCATTATTGTATGAGTATATTATAACTTTTATTAATTATCAATTATAAACTTAATTATGAACTCAAATATCGAAAAAAAATACAATAGCTAGTTGGTTACTTGAATTAAAATTAATATAAAAAATAATAAATTAATTATTTGGGTTAAGATGTTACTTGTTAATTTACAGTTACAGACTTTAGTTTTCGAAATTGGTTCGAATGTGAAATTTCCAATTATGTCTTTCTTTCTTTCTTTCTTTCTTTGTTTTTGGTTTATAACAATAACTTTTACATATGCATGTATGTATGTATGTATGCACGTTTATATAGCTTACACATAAGTAAATATCTAAACAACGCTTTCCTGCAAACATTACTACTTGCTTTTATTTACAATGTTTTATAAATAAATTTATAAAATATACATACATACATAAATGTATTCATAAATTACCCTCATTTTTCATATGTATGTATGTATGTATGCATGTATGTGTGTTTGGTTGTGAATTCAATTAACTTTTAATTAAACACTTTTAATAACACATTTTCGAACCAATAATAATACAATTCGTTCTGGCGTTTTTAATTAGTTTTTTTAACTCTATTTTATTTGATCCTACAATATTGTTGTTGTATGCGGGTATGCATTTATAACAAATGTGTGCACTTACATACATATATTTTTATTTCAAAATTCAATTGCTTTTTTAATGTTAACATTATCATTGTTTTGATATTATTGTGGCTTCGCTTAATATCAATTGTGGAAGTGCTAGTAAAGTCGAGCTATGACAAAACCAACCAACAAAGACTGTAATATAAAACCGCTGGTTGGATTCATCGGGCAAACACTTATTTTTTGAAGTTTAACTGCTTTATAAAATTACAATTTATTGACACAAAATAAAAATTGTAATATGCTAGCAAACTTCTCAACAGTTTTACCTATTTTTTTATCCTGAAGTAAACTTATTTGAAACTAAATAGTTGAAGCAAAATTCATAAAAGATGGCGTTACTAGAACAAAGAAAAAAACGTACATGTATTATGTATTTGCTTTTAGCGTACCGATTGTCAAATTCAATTGACTACTTTTAACAGAAAGTAAAAAGGAAAACAGCCAGAATGTAAGGAAAATATTTCAATTTGGCATTCGAATAAAATAAATTAAATGAGTTGTTATAGTAACACCACTTTTTATGAACTCGTATTGAAATAGTTGCCTTGGAAATTAGTGAGATTTACTCAAACACATATCTAAAATATATTCGCAAATTAACTCAATTTTTAATTATACAGCATGCCTCCATTTTCGTATGTCCACCATACTTACTATTTTTATAATATTTATGTATTTTTCAAATGGCCATTACAACAACTGACTATTTACTATGCTTTTATGTTCAATTTCAATGCATTGTTTATTTGTAAAAGTTTCAAAAATCACCACCACACATTGGAAAAATGTTGATATTTGTATACCCTCGAAAGTTCTTATAGTAAAATCTCTTAGGAAGCGAGTTTAATAGTTTTTAAAAATTGTTTGTTAAACAATGTGAACATCATTAAAAACCAAATCACTTGCCTTCGCATTCATAATTGACTCAGAGATAGAGCGAGAGGGAAAGAGAGGGAGAGAGCGAGAGAGAGAGAGAGAGAGAGCGATATAGTTCAGTGGTTGGCAAACTTTTCGTACATATTTTCAATGTATTGGCTTTGTAGACATCAATACAATTTTTGTATAGTCGTAGCTCAATTTAATTTATCGTTAGCCGTGTTTTTTGCTTTAGTGAAGATTAATTTTTTAATCACTTGTATAACATTTTGCTTGCTCTAAATAAAGGACTATAAAATACACAATTATCGCTTATTGTTCTATCGTAAAAACATGACAAAAAGTTCTCCTTCATACTCGTCTTCAGATAACTCCCTACAAGCTATCGTCGGTAATTAGTTTTTCTTTAGTTTTCACAGCCGCAAACGGCCTTTTCCCTGGTTAACGTCATCTTACGTCGATGAGCCTGACGAAATGTAATTTCCGCTACCCACATTTATTGAAATATTATTTTCACTACCACCCACCAGTCCAACGGATAGCTCGTTGGGTTTGTGTGTTGGCGAGTGATTTGGCGTCGAGTTGCTGCTCTTCGGTTTGCGGAACCAATTACCGAGGCGACGGCGGCCTAACGAGCCAGTTTGAGATTCACTCACTGCTCCGCTACTACCGCCCGCATCACGTGTTTGTGATTTCTTCGGCAGCGTATCACTGTATTTGTATTTAACCGGCGATTCAGGCACCGAACTATCACCACTTGTTGCCGATGTACCGCCAGCATTAGTTGTGCTGACATCTGCCATAGACCAGTGACGCGTTGTTCCAACCAAGCCACCAGCACCCGTGGCCGCGGCCGCACCTGCAACCACACCGCCACCACCACCACCGGCGCCACCACCACCACTGCTGTTGCTGTGCTCACAGTCGGGCAGCTCATAGTCCGACTGATCGGAATAGTCACGCTCATCATAGGCATACTCGAAACCGGTCATTTCCGAAACGTAAAACGCTTTGCCACCAAATTGTCGCTCCAGCGCCAAAGTGCTGAGAAAACGATGTTTGCGATTTGCCGAGCGGAAACTGAAATCGAACCACTTGTCACGCGCCTCACAATAGATGCGCAATGAATTTCGTATATTATGCCCGAACATTTTACCATCGCGCACATTCACCACACGACAGCGATCAAGAAAGATGCGCCCTTTATAGATGAATTGGCTACGTTTAATGATGTCTCGCTTACAGTAGATCAATTGGTTATCGAAGAGAAATAGCGTACAGCTGCTGTTCCAGAGATTTTGCTTTTGTCGTGTAGCATCGATTTGCAAGAAGAAACGTGTGCTGTGAAGATGGAGTGGCGGACCTTTGAAGTTCTGAAAACTAGCTTGATGGCGTGCAATTGTCTCACTGTGTCGTTTGCCTGTGGAAATTTACAAAAATAATACATACTAAGTACATTTATTTCGAAGCAAATAATTTAAATTTTGTATGTGTTTCTTTTACCTTCATTGACCGCCTCTGTAATGCCACGCATTGCTTCTAATGCTAGATCGATTTTTTCATGTGTGTCAGCTATATCCATTTGACTTACATCGAACTGTTCGTATTGTGGTAGTTCAAATTCTGGCGCTTCGCCACTTTTGACCACTCCCTTCAGTATTTCGCTGAGATGCAATGGATAGCGACAAATACGCTGAACAGGCGCCAACAGATGAGCCGAGAGCGGAAGCTCAGCAAGATTCTCCGATTCGCGACAACTGAAATTAAGTGGAAATACAGTAAGAAATAATATTCATGTTCTAAAAACTCAAGCTTGATTGGTACTTTTAAAGGTACCGTAAATATTCTATTAAATAAGAATTGCTATTATGAGAAAAAAAATTATGGGAGATAAGATTTGATTGGATTCTGAATGAACTCTTGCTCTACCAATTTTCACATCAATTATAGTCTATCGTTCGTGATCCCAACTCTGAATAAAATGCCTATTCCCATATGTGTAGCAAAAACCTCCTAATCTTTTTGCGTCCCCTACTATTTAATTTTTTTTAAAACCGTATTAAGTTTGTAATTTTTTGCTTAGATATTTTTAGAATAAATATACAGTTTGTGTAAATGTAGTAAAATCTCTTTCACGATAGGATAGTTTTGATCCTCCTTTTATGGCTGTATAAAAGGAATTTACCAGGTCGCTAGAGAGTTAAAATGTGCTCTCAAATTCACTTTATTCAGACTTTCAAAAGAAGGAGTAAAATCATTCATGATAGAGCTAATGCTTAAAATGTTCTACCAAATAGATATTTCGCTTAGATAAGAATTGCAACTCTTTTTTCTACTTATTTTAAAACCAGGCCAACAAATTTAAACTTAATATAATCAAACAAACAATTTGAACTGAGAATTCACTGCGTTTGAATCATTATGTTCCAAAAATGCTGTTGCACTGTGTAATTAAACGTTATCAAGAAATTTGAAATTCTTGGAATTCCCGTACGCAAAAAACTTAATAAAAGAGGAAAATTGAGAGCAACTTATATTTCATATTTAGGAGGGAGTAGATTCTAATACGTACACATAAGATTGTCTTTCAAAATTGTAACGCTAAAAATGAGGAGAATGGCTAAACTTGGAAGAGGAAGGTAACTTATTTCTTTTTTGTTCGCAATTTTTGATTTTGATATTTTTCTCTTTCAGAGAAAACTCATGTATGGGAAAAAGTTCTTATCTATACTATTATATAAAATTGATTGTATTGAAAATGCTTTTATTCAATTGGTTTTTATTAATTTTTTCTGTAAAAACTAAATTTGTGAAACACAATAATGTAACATTTCTACTTTCCGTAAATTTTTTCAAGACACGTTTTATTAAAAAGAAAAAAAATCGGTACAATTTTGCCATCGGAATTATAAAATTCATTATATTTTAAGACACCAGCTAAAATATTCCGCAATAGTTATAAGATTTACGTGAGCTGATATGAAATATTGTAACTAAAAAAATTGAAATAAAATAATTTCTTAAAATATTTGCTCAAACAAATTTCCTCAGAACTGCATACAAATATTTTCTAAAGTTTTAAACAGAATCATAATAAAAGTTCTTTGATGCCGATGCTGTTGTTGATCTTTCAATTTCTGTAGATACTTTTCAAGTAAACAATAATTTCTTTCCGATATTTTTTGTTTTTAAAAATAATGTTGTGCAATTAAAAGTAGCTCAGTCTTTGTTTTCTTCCATTTAAAAATATGCAAATTTCGTTCGGGCGTTATATGGAAGAAATATATAGAACAACGCCGTCAGCCACTTGAAAATTGGCTATACTAAAACTGAAATAAAAACTCCGATTCTCAAAATGATCAATGTCCATGAAATCGATCTTCAAAAGTACTCGATACCTTCCAACACTAGGCAAAGTATGTAAAATGTTCTAGATGTACTCGATTAGCAACAAAATTGGTATCCGGTCAAAGCAATATACAATTTTTAGAATACGTTTTTTCATAAATAATGATAACGGGATTTACACTCTTGACAGAATTGACAATAGTTTTAGTGAACAAGTTGCATTATTATCATCATTATTTTAAATGTTACATACTCGGCAACGACGCTCAAATTTGAGTATAGTACTGGTCGGCTCTTGGTATACTACAGAAACCTAATTTATCATTCAGATAAACATACGTGTTTATGCTTTCCCTATAAAAAATATAAAAGTATTACTCTTTTTTGCCTCTAGAGTTCTCAAAACCCTTTACATCAGCGATAAGTATTTGGTCCAAACTAAATACCGGAAGCCTCGGAAACTTTCAATCCCAATAATCATTTTTGAGTAAAAAAATTATAAGTACGCTATAGTGCGTTGTTTACTTGGTAAAAATGAAAATTATACTTTAAATGCTACGATTTATAAATATAATTACTACTTACTTGTCTAAAATTGTTTTAGCATCTTTGATACGATCATATGTTTCCAATTCGATGAGCGCACGTGGATACGCATTACAATAGGTTGAGTAGCAAAGGAAACCCTTATGCTGCAAATAATTAATTCAGCAGAAAAATACATATGATTACATTAATTTTTGAGTTTATTGAGAAAAAAACAATTTGCTTACCATTTTCAAAAAAACTTTGGCGACTTGATTCTGTTCGATGCCTTTGCGTAAAGCCTCTAGAAATTTACGTTGGAACTTATAGATCGCAGTGATGTTTGAGAAAATCAAACGAATACTATTCGGTGAGAAAATATCAATGCGCTTGCTCATTGCGGGCAGATAGCTGTAAATGTAAAGATAACATATGCTTTCAATATACAAACTATAAATCGTATTTAGAATTTTATTTCTCACCCCTCACATATAGCGGCCAACAGCTTCACATAGTTAACCTCGGTGTCGAGCAACTCTTTGACTGCGCTGCGTCGCAACATATCCGCACTGTCGAGTATCACATTAATGCTACGCGATGGTGTCAACGCATTTGACGTATCACCACCCCCAACACCACCACCCCCACCACTTGAGGAACTGCCATTGCAAGGCGCATGGCTCGCATACGAGGGAGATTCAATCACAATTGTAGTTACATTATTCTCATCCACAATAGTGGCATCTAAATCACAAGTCGACGTTGATCTTTCATTTGAGGCGTTTATTATTGTCGTCGATAGCGATGTGGTTGTTACTGTGTTTGTTGCCGTCTGCGACATTGGTGCCACTTTCTTGAAGCTGTCGCGCTTTGTTATTTGTGGCGCTTGTAGTGTAGATGTCGAGACATTTGCCATTTGCGAAAGGAAAAACACATCGGACTTGGGGCATTGTATGATGCGCACGAACTCCTTGGGGAACCAACCAAGTTCGGGGTCAAGTATCTCTTCGACTAGTGTATTATTTTCATCTTTACGTATGCGGCCAAACCACCAGGGACCGACTTCTTTGCGTAGAATTTCGATTAGCGTGCCGCGCTCGAGACCGAGTTCCTGTGGACCAGCAGCGGTGAAACTGTACAACACTTCAGCATAAACCGGATAGTAGTTGAGCGCTGTAAGAGAGTTGAGAAGTTTTATTATATCGTACAAACATACAGATGTATGAGCAGCATGTCTACACATCAATTAAAATGCAGACAGTTGAAAGGGTATTCTGGGTTAATTGAATTTAATTGCGCTGCATTATGTCACCAGCCATAAAGTGCAGTGCAGCACAACGTAAGTAATTTCGCTTTCGTCAACTTACCTTCTTCGTGCGATGTTACACTATCGCTGTCACTGTCGTCCAAATCTGAAAGTTATAAATCAAACAGAAAGCTTTACAATCAAGTTCACTACGAGATTTGCACAATTAAATTTTCCATTTGAAACTTACCGCCAGCAGTTCGGCCAATGCCGCACGTATCTAAGCCATTGGGTTGACTTAATGAGCGCGCGGGTAGTGATTCGGGCGCTTCACGTTCCATCCTGCCACCGTGAATTTCCATGCGTTTGAGTATTTTTGTTTTGACATTAAGTGCCGTTGTAGCTGACTGATCGGTGATGCTGGTGGCTTTGACCGAATTGGCACGACGCACAGAACGTATTTTCAGCGCGACCTTGAAAGGGAAATCCAGTTAATTAAATGGCTATTAAAGTGGCATGCATCGAAGAGAGTGCTTTCGCCAGTGGCGCAGTTGATTGCAAAGAAGGGAAGGGGTGTGGGCTAGACTGGCCGCTTTATGTACAACTATAGCCAATACAATAGTAACACAACATTTGTCAAGTTTCGACAAATCCACCAAATAGCACAGAGCTACGCCCGTGATCTGGTAAAAAATGGTACGCAAACGATAAAAACGCGTGTGCGACAAAAAGTTCCATCACTTGTATACGAAACAAATAACAACTAATATTTTAGAGTTAAATTATAATTAAAACAAATTTGATTTCAAAGCCTTCCAGTTTTTTTCTGGTAGTACTTTCTAAGTGTCGCAGTTTTGTTGTGTTCATCCTTTATTTCTGGTTCACCACTTCTTCGAAGGCTAGGGATATATATGCCTGTACAGTTACAAAGTGTTCAATCCATTATCTAAATATGACGTTGGTTGAGAGACGTTTAGTGATAAGACTCTCTACATACAACAATGGGCTTTCGGTTCATTCATCATTTTAATAATTTCGAAGTCAGTCAATTGGCATTTTTTTAAATTTAGACAGCAAATTTGCAAGCCTGTTATAAACGAGTTTTGATGTGAACTAGACACCGATAACCTAGGTGTTGATCTGATGTTTTAAGAAGATGATTCAGCTTCTAATAGAAACTTATTGCCGAGCAAATCAAGTTCGGGTAATACAAAAATCACTGGAATGTGGTATTGGACTATACCCACTGACTAAACAAACTCTCACAAAAGTTGATGTAATCGAAATTTACCTTCTCATTTGCATTACGTTGCGTCGCTGCCGCTGCACTCGCATTTGACGCTGCTGTGCCATCGCCTGCACAACTCCCCGCAATCAAAATTCGTGAAAATTGCTCGTCATTATCCAGCTCTATTTGTATGCCCGAATCTCCGCTATTGCATTTGTCACGTCGATTATACTTTGTCTTGCGACGTTCCTTCGATGAGCGCCAAATTAGCGGACCAAAGCGGTATTTGCCCGCCACACCCTCCAATAAGATATTTGATGTGGACTCTGTTTGATTTTCGGTTGCTATCGAATTGCTACCACCAACGCTAGGAGGACCACTAACATTCGCAGCTGTTGCGGATGAAGCCGTTGTTGTGTTGTTCGAAACAAGTGTCTGCGCGCTGTTGCTGCTTGTAATCTGTTGCAGTTGTTGCGCTGGTTTGTTGAAATTCGTCAGTGTACGTTTGAACTTTTGAAGCACACCCACACTCTGACTATTCGGCAGACCAGTTGACCTGCCGCTGCTGCTGCTGCTGCTGCTACTGTTGTTGTTGCTGTTATTACTTGTTGCAGTGACCATTGTCGGTGTGGATTCACCGGATGCTGAGATTGGATTAAGAGGCTTTAATTCGGTCTGAGCAGCAGCTGTAGTGGCAGCCTCGTTTACTTCCTCCTGTAAGGCGTCTGTGAGCGAAGGACTAGAGACCGCACGCATTTGATGGGTCTGCAATGAAAAAAACAGATGGAAATAGTTGATTAGCTCTATGTTGAATTTGTGTGCGTGCTTTATAAAGGGATACGTAAAATGTAGTGAATTTTGTCATTATGAGGTTTAGGAGGAATTAAAAATTTCAATAGTACAATTATAGTGTTTGGTGTTTTATAGCTAATTTCATATTGGCGGAATATCCGTAAAGTGTAAGTTGAAAGTGGCTGTAAATTCTTGCTGGTATTTACTATTTTTGTGCACATCCTGAGCATTTTCTTCTGTATACAAATGCAGATAAAATTTATGCAAACGTTAGGCAAAGAAAACCATAAGCCCATCAAAAACAACCGGAATTTCGAACCACTTTAAACGGGCACTTTATTATTCTGAAAGTAAATGACCTATAAAACTGCATACCCGAAAATTTTGTACGAAAATTTCATGAATTTTTCCATTTTTTAATTATTTTCTTATTTTTTGTTACCAAAATTTTTTGACAAAATTAAATATAATATTGTAAAAAAATCATTTTGTCATATGTATATTTTTGACACACTGTATACATTATTGCGTAGACACGGAATTACCCAGCAGCGAGGGTAATCTACTCGTAAGAGATGCCAACGTGCCATTATTGATTAGGTTAAGTCGTAAATGGTAATAACAACCTTTTTGCAACGTCAACTAAAAGTCCGCCATCATATCTTTTACTGAAAATAAAATTGGTATTTCGCCAGAGTTGCCATTGTCCCTATAGTAAATGGAGTTGTGTGTCAACATTAATTTCAGAATATACCACCTTAATTCTAGGGGCATTCAGATAAATTTTGCAGCTTATTTATTTCTTAAAAAATTTCATTAAACTTTCAACATTTCGTAAATGAAAATTTAGGGAAACTGAGATTTTATAAATTAAGGGTATTCACAAAATGTTGTAGCGAGTCGTACTGTCATAAAATTAAAAAATTTCGAAAAATTAAAGTTGTATTATTTTAAATATTTTTTCTATGCAATAATAATAAAAATAAATTGCATGCAACTTTATAATTTTATGATTTTATGACTTTATACGACATCTTGTGAATCTCCTAATTATGACAGAAAAATAGAAAGATGTTCCATTTCATTTTTAAATAAGTTTGTGACATGTTACCAGATTGGCCAGCAGTTGTATTTCGTTCCTTATGAAAGAAACCAAAGTTTATTCAAGTCTAGTGAAGTTTCAGGGGAACATTGAAATGCTAAAAAAGTAGTATAAATTTAAAGCACGAAATGCATTCGGTAGATATGTACATACATATATTCGAAGGCTCTGAAATATCGGCCAAAAAAATTATTAAAATCGTCGAAAACTTTTACGCAGCTTAAAACTTGCACTTTTTTATACTAAAATTATATTAAACCGCATATCCTAAATATTTCTAAAAATAATGTTAAAATACACTGAAACTTTGACGATTTGTTTTTTTTTTAATTTGTCGATTATTTTATGCCCCTTTTTATATTCACCATAGTATGTATATTGGCAATCTTTTGTAGCCAATTAAATTTCAGTAATAAAATGGAAGTTTCAAGTATCAATTGCCCTTTGATTTTTGAGAAATTTTTTGCCGATGGTTTTCTTTATTATTGAAAACAAATAGGGCAAAAATATTATAAGAAATCAATGCCTATTTGTACCTACATACGTCTACAGTCACCTTACATTTGAAAATAAACAAAAAAAAATTATAAGCAACGAGCGAAACCTTTCACTCAGGTTATTCCTGAATCAGTCGAAAGGTTACGCAATGCTCATGATTTTTTCCAAAAAAAACCCATGAGAAATTATATTAAATTAATAAATCTAATTAAATTTACCGAAAATACCAAAAACTCAAATTAAGACTTTTCCTGCCAGGTATCGTTGCGAGACAATTTACTTATCAAACATTAAGCAACATGTGCCAAAACGATTAAGACTGTGAAATTTGTATAGCGCAAAGCACGCATTCATATCATTATCGGTACGATTGTACATTATATATGAAACTATGTTATGCGGTCTGAAGTTGAATATGTGGCGTGTGCATGCCGGCATCGATAGGTCCCGAGTTCGAGTCTCGACCGAGGCAAATGACATCAAACATTTTAGAAAAGAGAGTCTAGTTCCGCATTTGCCGTTCGAAGTGAGCGTAAAACTGTAGGACCCCCATTTTTGGGTCATCATATTGATGTGGTACACACCGCAAATTGAAGGAGAAGTTCGGCCAAACATGGAGCTGTATGCTGTAAGTGCCAAAATATTATTATTATTATTATGTTAAGCACTCACCGCATGCTAAGACCCAAATGAGTTTAAAACAAAGGAATGCTGATAAATTTTGTTTCTACTTTGTACAGGTAAATATGGTTGTGCTTATAAATGCTAGGTATCCCAATGTTTATAAATATTTACATGCAATATTCTAGACATAGCGTACATGGATTCGTTTTATAACCAAAATAAACTGAGGTAGGGTTTTATTGAATGTAAAGTCAATTGCATTTTGGTGATTGATAATTAAACATCTGATCAACATGCACGATATTTTCCAAATAATGTGTTTTCCCAAATTTATGGGACGCCAATTGACCCAATAAAAAAAGCGAATATCGACGGAGTATTTCTGCGGCGAATATCCTTCTGAATTAATACAATTTTCGCAGAAATAATAATAAAAACTGCCAACGATTGAATTTAAAATTGGTGTTTTTTTAACTTTTATTTTAACATTTTTCTATGATCTAAAACTATGTAGAGAAACAAAGTTTTTAATATTGCTCGGAACAATGAAATTTTGAACTTGGGAGGAAAGAACCCAGTAAGTCGATACAAATTATTTTGAAAAAAGTCTACAAATTTATATACAAATGAACTTTTTGCTTGCTTTTGCTGCCACAAATATTGTTATAATTTAACCAAATAACTCATAATTTGTACATTATAACGATTTTGTTTTTTGGTTATATAAACTTCAATAGCTAGTAGTAGTCATTGACCACGAGATTTGAAATAGGCATATTCGAATTGCAATTGAATTGTTGCTAATAATATAAAAATGATGCGTATCTATCAAAGAGTCAATCTCCAGCTGGGTTTGCAATAAGGTGGCTCTATTGCACTTCCACCACTTTAAGTTTTACTTTGGATCTCCACTAAAACAAAGGCACACAAATTTTAAAAAATTGGTTTGGTAGCAAACTTTGAAATAGCAACAATCAAAGGCCAAGAATATTCCATACATTACCGAGTTAAAGGTTGAGATCTTTGCCGATGAACAAAGAAGACGATGGTGTGGTATGAATAAAAAAAATGATAGAGAGATAGAGAAAATATCAATGTTTTTTGCAATTCACATTAGGATTTCCAGAAATTTGACCTTTGCTAAGGTTTTTTAAAAGTGATAAATTTCTCGAAGGTCGTTCATCTACTGTTGTTGTTGCATTCCACGCATTTTGACCGATGCAAAAAAAAACCATGTCCAAAAAATTAAATCAGCGTGGCTTTGAAAGTGTTTATAGGATCCTAACGGGGGACGAAACTTGGATCTGTGCACGGAGAAGTTTAAAAAATTATCGATTTCTTCTTGTGTAAAATTGGACCGGTTACTACTATTGCTATTGAGGATCGAAGAACAGTCAATGCTGAATGGTATACAAAAATTTACCTAGTCGATGCCATCGAGAAAAAATATCAGAAAATGCAGGATCATCCTTTATCACACAATACCAATTTTTTAATAGTGAGTATTTTTTTCTATTTTCCCATTTACCTTTAGTGTCCCTAATACCATAAGTAGTGTGACTGCCAACAAAAAGTGAATTTTGCATTTTTTTAGTTGATGCACTCAAAATTAAAGGGCTTGCTTATTTATGGATATCTATTATATTATCTTCAATTTTGTTTCATTTAAAATAATCAATTTCTGACGATTTATACGTATAATTCCAAGCTGCAAAAAAAGTTCGTTATACTCGAAAGTTGGTTAAATTTTAAGACGAGTACAAGCAACTCGTACAATCACTCAGGACTGAGAAAATTGAAATTGTACACAAATACTAGCTGCGAGAAATGTCCAAATTATGCTAGAAAATCTAAATTTTTTATAAACCAAAGTCACGTGTTTTATTCAGTAAAACACCCGTGAATTATTGTATTAAAGAAAAATACTAGACCTCTCGTGTATTCCATTATCATGGGTGAGACGATTTTATACAACCTTTTTTCGTTCTGAAAGAATTTTAATAAAATTATAATTTTATTCTCAGAGTTTTAGTAACAAATTTCTTGGCTAATAAATAGCGTTTACATTTTTGCCCACCCGTGGCAATAGTAAAACGGATATTTTTTCCAAATATAATAAGATGCTTTCTTTTAACTGGAAATATTAATTGGTTGTTAAATCTCTAAATCTCTCTATCAAACCCAGAAATACTTAGTTGATTTTATTAAAAGGTTTTAATACTTTTTGTATAAAATTGTCCCACCTGTTTTGATAAAATACCTCTGTAGCAATTTTTGTTTAAAAAAAGCGTTTAAAAATGAAACGATAGATTTCGGGGCCTTAGCTCACGTAGTGAACGCCGAGCAGATGCTCTTTAAAAAGCAAATCCGCAAATTAATGAAAAAGTGCAGATTATTGAAAAATAAAAAAACTAAATGTTTCTAAAAGTCACATTAAAGGTTGCATATATTCCTCCTTTCGTAGCTGACCCAATGCCCAATTTATTCCGATCTGAGAATTCGAACTACTGAAAAAGATCCACAGAATAAACTAATTCTCATTAGTGGAATTCACAACTGGTTGAGAAATATCGAAAAAGAAACAGTTATCAAAACTGAGTCTTTCTGGTACGCCACTGTATTAAATTCACCAGTTGTTTGCACTGAAATCGGAATTAACACGAACTGGCTTTGGTTCTAATATCACAATAAACGTTGATTCGAAACAGGCGCCTTTCTCTGAAGAACTTAATTGAAAATTCAACAATAAACATTCAAAATTTCTATTCCTTTCCTAGACTAAGTATTGTGAGAAAATAAGAGTATAGTTTATTTTCAATATAATTTGCCAAATTTAGAATTTATTCGGAAAAAACTCAAAGTGTAATTTCAAACTGAGAGTAGTCCGGAACTATTGAAAAAGGGATCTTTCGCCCCAATTTTATAATGCGCTAGATGTTTGTATGAAAAAGATAATTAGATCAAACTAGTCCAAATTGAAGTTTCAATAGAAATGAACAATTAAGTACCAGACGATTTACGACGAAAATACGACATACAAAATACATAAATCATTAGTAATATAATTTTGCTTTTGATTCAAAAATATCTACTTATACTTGAAAAGTTGTAATCCAATGCAATCACCCTGTACACTTGTACACATTGTCTTTATGACAATACGTCGAATCAACACTATCGATTGCCACTCGGCGGCGTTACTTTGTTTCACTTTATTTTTCAATTCACACTGCTTATGCTCTTTAAATATTTACTGCATATCTTTTACTACGAAACAAAAAGGGCTGCGTCACTAATTCAGAAACAAAAAAAAATTGTAAATATCGTCCGCCACTCTACCTTTTCCCTTGGTATTATGTTACGCTCATACCGCCGTCTCCAGTTGGTGCCGCGTTGCTGTTTCGGCTTTTGGTTTTCACCCGGTGGCCCAGCATCAAAATCCCAAAACTTAATCAATCCATATGTATCAATTAATGTTGGTATGATGAGACGTTTCATTATATCTAGTTAAGCGATATTTTCAATTAAGCTGAGAGTATTTATTTGAAAATTTAGTGGAGTTCGAGATGAGATTAGGCCAATATTTTTGCACAGGGTGTTTTATAATTTTTTTTTTTCTAAATCACAAATCAACTATTAATTTTGTTTTGCCGACAGTTCGACCGATAATGTCAACACCGATGCGCTGATAAACCTAAACTAATTCTGAAATATCCGCAGCATATCCATTCCGGCGCGGGGACGACCATTGCCGAGTCATTCGATAATGTTTTCCCATACGCTCACATGCTTTAATTGAAGGTGTACAATTAGTTGTTGGTGTTGCCTATCAAATATAGGCAAATATTGATTTGAAAAGTATTATCAGACACATATCAACCAACCAAGGCTGGTAACAGCTGATAACCTGACCATTGCGCAACAATGTTTTGTTGTTTCGGTTTTATCGCTAGCAACATGTTGCTATCATTCATTTCATTTGCGTTGCGACGCTTTCGGAGTGATAATAGCAATATAGTATGACTACTTGCTTATCTCTCTCTGCAAACACCGAAGGGTCAATGTAAATTAGTTATAGCTTAGACCATTGCATAGTTCCAGGCGCATAGGGGGGTAATGTCATAAATATGGAGGAGCAGTGGTTTCACATAACATAGCATGTAACTACTAATTAAGGGGCAATAGGCAGCCAGGAGGAAAAATATAATTCAAAAACTTGTTCATGGAAAAAACTTTACATATGTACATATTTCCTAGAGCTTACGATTTCTCGAGAATGCTCGAAAGGTTATTTTTGCGATGACACTTGAGTGTTCTGCTTTTTTTTTACTTTAACAAACGGCGATACCCGGGATTGTATCGAGAACCCTAATATACATACATACATATGTATACTAACGCAAAAATATGTAAGACTATTGAGGAGACTTTGTACTTTTTTTAAAGAATTGCAATTCGTTAAAAAATGATAAAAACTAGTGTGGTCGTAAAAACGATATCTTCGAATCAAGCCGTGCGAGGTATATAGGGAGATACCAAGCCAACTCAGCCACCCCAATTTTTTTTTTTTAGAAAAAATCATTTTATAGTTGCATTAGAAGTACCATTTGTGCTGGATTGCATTGGCTGACCATGTTTGGTTTCTGAGATATTCACTACACTACTTTCAAAAAATTGACATAAGGTAAGTTAGTACTGAAAATAGGTGAAATCGGATAACAACCACGCCCACATAACGAAAATCTACGAAAATACGAAAAAAACGATATTTTAGCAATTAAAAAAGAAAATTTGCTCAATTTTGTTATACAAGATTGGGTTGGAGAAAAAATTAGGCGGGCTAAAAATAGTTTGGAAAATGGACGTGATTAGTAAATAAATAATACCTCAACTCAATAAGCCCAGTTTCAGCGTTGGAAAAGGCAATACAAATTTTTGGGAACAAAAACTCGAAGATTGATTTTGTAAATTTATCATGTAAAAGTTTTTTATTGTAAATTTAGTTAAAAAGAAATGTTTAATTTCATGGATATAATTTTAATACATTAATACATTATATAATACATAAAATAGGGTTGTTTTGAACTTCTAACATCAAGCATTTTTGGAAACAAATTTTTTTATAAAAGTTTGAATCGATATTGTCATTGTCAGTTAGCATTTTAAAACCGATTTTTTAAATTTATCACTAAAAAGTTTCTTATTGTAATTTTTAGTTAAAACAATGCTAAATTTTATAAAAGGGTTGTTTTGATTTCTTTTTACTCGTTTGTTTTCCGATAAGGTAAAAAGTTGATGTATTTTGGAAATTATGTTGGAAAATGTATCCAATATAGGTACATAATTTCGGTCGTAATTTGATAATTTTGCAAACAAACTAATTTGGCAGGGAAAATGCGAAAATTATTCCTCGATTTATTTTCTGAAACAATTTCTGTACAGTTAGCGTAGAATTCTACAAAAAAAAAAACAAATAGTTTCCAACAAAACAAAGACAGCTTTTTTAAATTACAATTTTACTGAAAGGAGAAAGGTCACCTTTTGCTATTTTCTGTTATAGCTAACAGTAACCATTGAATGGATATTTTGTTCGAGAAACCTGTAATAACATTTTCCAGGAAACGATTTTCTAGAATATTGTAAAATTCTGGAGACTTTCCAAATCAATTTTTGTTTTGTAAGGCTACTCAAAAAAAGTGTTGACTATAAAAATTTTTATGAGTTTACATAATTTACTTTTTTTTTTAATTTGTGTATATTGATACTATGTAAAAATAAGTAAAATAAATAAGATAAAATACAAATTTGCAACATATTCGCTAAAAAAATGTTTCAATGCTATAAGAAAAAAATAAAAGTATAGTATTTAACAAAATTATTACTTCATTGCTAGAAAATATAGAACACACATGTGACATGCCCTTTAGGATTTATGGCGCTGGAAATCCAATAGCTCACTCTATTCGTACGCTCACCTCCTACGCTCACAAATCAATTTCCTTACATATTATTATTACATAAACTTTTGCACATCAAGGAAACAGACATCATAAGCCATAATCGTCATAATCGTATGGGAGTATCTACGTACTCGTAAGCACCCACATATAAACAACTTAACTCAGCTTCCACCTTTGACTCTCAATCACTAACATTGTTTGTATACCTACAGTTGTTCTATTGTGCAAAAGTTCTATGGATTATTATTAATAGTATTAATAGTTTTGCTTTATTTCGCATCGAGGACTAAGCATATTTAAAATATTAAACGTTGTTGGTTTATATTGTACTAGTTATGCATTTATTTATGCTATTAATTGAATGTGTGCATTGAATGCATTTGAAAAAGGTGATTGTATATATATCCTTGACCGCGTAAGACAAGTTCTTCTCCAACATAAAATGGTAAAAAAAGCATAACATTTCTGATAAAGAATGGCTTTCTGAAATGAGTGTACTGTAATGTTGTAATTTAGTTTTTTTATATTTAGATCAGTAATGCAATTTTTTTGTTGAATATGCACACTGTGCAAAACTTCCAGGGTCACTATCTGGGGCAGGATAAACGTAGCAGATATATGGGGCATTCCGCGCCAGATCGTCCGATCAAAAAGTGGCACATCTTCGATTTTGATGAAATTTTAAAGGCTTAAAAAAGTACTCGAGAAATGACGAATTCCAAAATTTCAACTATTTTTATGCATTTTTATGGATTTTACAGTATAAACAAAAAAAAATCACCTTTTTACTACATGTCAATTATCTTATCGAAGATGTGGAATAAAATTTTGAAAAAATTTACACATTTCATTAATGAAATTCTTGTTTTGGGGAAATTTTTAGAAATTTTTTTTTTCGAAAAAATTTTTCAAAAAATTTTTTTTTTTCAAAAAACTCAATTTATTTCAAAAGGCCCGGTCTTCGATTTTTAAAAAAAAAAAATATGTTATAGCCGAAGTCATCCCGGAAATAACGCATATTCTACTTTGAAGGAGTCACAAAAAATGTGAAAGTTATGAATTTTTTAGTGAATTAATCCACGTTACAGCGGGTACGCGCGCGAGGCTATACTTGTACGCTGCCAGCGCTTTTTACGATTGCGCGTTTGGTTTTTGACCGTAATTTGTAATTTTGTAATTGTAATTAATACACTATTATTTATTATGATGACAGTGTTATTGATTAATAATTAGTTTGTTTTGAAATGAGTAATATGAATCCTACACTAAGTATTGAAGTGAAAAATCCAAACTTTACAAATTACGGTCAAAAACCAAACGCGCAATCGTAAAAAGCGCTGGCAGCGTACAAGTATAGCCTCGCGCGCGTACCCGCTGTAACGTGGATTAATTCACTAAAAAATTCATAACTTTCACATTTTTTGTGACTCCTTCAAAGTAGAATATGCGTTATTTCCGGGATGACTTCGGCTATAACATATTTTTTTTTTTTTAAAATCGAAGACCGGGCCTTTTGAAATAAATTGAGTTTTTTGAAAAAAAAAATTTTTTTGAAAAATTTTTTCGAAAAAAAAAATTTCTAAAAATTTCCCCAAAACAAGAATTTCATTAATGAAATGTGTAAATTTTTTCAAAATTTTATTCCACATCTTCGATAAGATAATTGACATGTAGTAAAAAGGTGATTTTTTTTTGTTTATACTGTAAAATCCATAAAAATGCATAAAAATAGTTGAAATTTTGGAATTCGTCATTTCTCGAGTACTTTTTTAAGCCTTTAAAATTTCATCAAAATCGAAGATGTGCCACTTTTTGATCGGACGATCTGGCGCGGAATGCCCCATATACATATAGTAAAACCTGGTTTTCACCAGAGAAGTTGTTGAATGTTAAAAGTATGCAATTTTAAGTTATTTATCTGGGGGTTAGGAGACTGATGGTTAAACATTTCACAAGGAATATTTTCTTAAACCATTAACCTAAAAATGCTATAACGGTAGAATGCTTTTGAACCATGTTTCGCGAAGCGTATAAAAATAAAAATTTGATCACTAAGGGTTAAAAGTGTTCAGACAAAATTTGTGCGCTCTTAACACAAAAATCAACTGTATATAGAGTAACAAACAATATCGCTCAAAAGTACCGTAGTTAAATCACAATACTAATATTGATTAAGCAGACCTTAAATAATTAATTAATTATAATTGTTGACTATTTTTAAATACTCCAGGTTATAATTTTCCAGAACTTTTAGTCCTCTTCCCACCTTTGAAATAAGAGTTTTCGCCATGCATGTGACCGTCGATCTGTTAAAATATTCCACAAAAATTCTGCTCGTAATATATTCTTTATATACTTATTTCCCTAAGGCATATTTAGTTCGCATACAAAATTTGAATCGTGTTTACAAGTTTGCGAAAATTCCCTGGAAAATAATTTAGTATATGGACATGAAAAAATTTTACTTGAAGCTATTGTTATATCTAGTTCTTATACCCTGATTGTTACTCATTCCGTCCCGAAAATTACCGTTGCACTATGATTTTACAGAAGGAAGTTCAATATGCCAGGTATGAACTGATCCATACGGATCTTTCGTAGTAACTTTTCTGTCTTTGTCAACTGTCTGTCTCTGGAAACAAAAATTCGGAAGAACTGACTAGTAAAGATCAGACAATTAAACAAAAATGACGAATCTGCACAAATACAGTAAAAGTAACCAGTTTTAGAATTGTGGCAAGTAGGAAATCATTCTTTAGATGCTGGAGCTGCTGTTATTCGAATAATAACATACTCCTTATACAACCGACTGCCCTTGGCCGAATAAAAATCCGGTTCGCTCCGCTATTTCACTCTCTTATAAGACAGTAATTCAATTTGTGTCACAACATCAACACTCACAACACACATTGTAGGAGAAGTTCGGCCAAACATCAAGCTAATGGTGTAAGCGCCAAATTATTATATTTTTATTATTAATTTTGAATTTAAATTAATTTATTGTAGTGTGGACCTTCTTCAAGGACATCTAAGTATATTCAAATGAAGTCATTCAGTTGTTCAGTTTATTGTCTAAATTTACTAAAAGTTTTTTATAAAATATTGAAAGAATTATCAATAACTTCGTTACGCTTGGAAAAGCTGAAAATTTTGTCAATCTAGGGCGTTGTTGGCTTTTCGAATTATGGTTGTGAAATTTTTTTTTCATATACATATCTAATTGCATTAATTGAGCTATTGAGACAAAAGGTCCAATCCTAAAGGACTTGTGCGAAGTTGTAGCTAGTTCCAGAGCTCTGCAGAAATCGGCAGTTTTAGCAAATGAACGCTAAGAAATTATTCAGAGAAAATAAAATAAAATATGTACATATGTTGTATATAGCAAATGGACAAAAAATCAAAGTTTATTGAAATGAGGGGATATAAAATGAATTACTAAATTACGTATAATTATATGATTGATGTTGAAAATATTCAAGTATTAAGATTTATAAAGAGAATCTAAAAATTATACCTATATTATTTACATTATTTGGTACCAAGCGATTTCTGTTTCTGTAATTATATTACCTGTTTGATCTACTAGCAGAAATACTATAGATGCAAATTGAATAGCAAATTTCGATAGATTAGAAAAATTCGTTTTGTGGTTCTCTCAGGAACTAAATTATTTTCAGAGCCAAAATACTTTCGAAGTAAGTGAAAAACAGTAATTATTTTTTGAGATTCAGAAGCAGATAATAGCTGTGAATTATCACTAGGTGACTGGTACTAATTAGGGTGAATCACAAGGTGACATAAATCATAAAGTCATAAAATTGTAGATTTCAAAAGTTATGTTTTTGGATTACATTGAAATAAATAATTGAAACTAAGCAATTTTTAATTTTTCTGACTTTATGACTTATGACACATTATGACACCTTGTTAACTTGTATGCTTCGTATAAATTTTTGGTATAAAAATATTGTTCTTTCTTAAACAAAACCTATATGAATTCAAGCTTTAAACTTTGTACAAATTTAACAAATTTTTAAAAATTGTCAATTGGCATGCATCAAAAAGAAAATGTTGAAAAAATTTTACTTCCATGCCACTTTTATTTTTTCGCGGTCAAATAGTGCTCGATAGAGTAAAGTGTAAATTGGAAGTTGGTATGAAAATCGATGATTTTTAATGTTAAAAGGGTTGCACAATTTCTTCCATATAAAAAATTTCGATTATGGGGAAAATGTGCAATATATGCAACTTGGGTATAGTATATTTATTTGACGTGACAGAATTTAATTTTGCTCACTTTTCAGTTGACCGAAAAATCGTTACAAAATTTGTATAATCTTCTTATAAATACTTGGCCGCAAACAAATTTTATATTCCTACGCTTACATACTCGTACAACTCCTGTGAGTGAGTACGACGCTAGGAAACCAGGTATGAAAAATAAGAATGAAGTGCAATGTATTTTTCAGCAAATGCAAGCGCACGAAAGACGACAGGTAAAAATTACGAAAAAAAGTAGACGACATGAGAGCGTTAAACTTCACTAAGGGCCAATTTAATGGATCTCAATGAACGTTAAGGGGGAAAAGAGTACTTAGCAGAATGCTCTAACTGACTGAAGTAATAATGATGATGACGACGATGTGTGCATCTGTGTCGCTTCATTCGTATGGAAGTGAATCATAGCCTCCACTCGTTAAGTTACAGGGAAGTAGAGTAAACTACGTATGGAAGGCAAGCGAAAAATCAAGAAGCAAAATAATCAGTAAAATTATGTTGGAGAAAAATTGGAGCTTGTGAGTAATGCGGGCCGATTCGTGCCGCCGGTTGGTGCAGTCAATGATCCATGGAATTCACTTCTATAAAGCGCAAAATGTAAGCAAAAGTTATAATCACAAATAAACAGAGTTAAAAGTTTTAGAGGTAAACTTGAAAAATAAAAGGAAAAGTATGCGAATGAAAATACCAAATACCAAAGTTAATTCACGTCCATGCAAAGGAAGTCGATATACAAGCAAAACAAAAAAAAAACAAAAACAAAAGAAAAAAACATAAATGCATATAGAAATGGAAAATATAAATGTCGGACACTCCCAGGTGGGCTGTTTGGCAAATGGAATAGTTGATTGGTTACACATTCGGCATTTTATCAGCTTATTTCGATTGCTCGAAACATTATAGCATTTTTTTTATAGCTGAGTTGAATTCAGAAACAGTGTTGGTTAAAGAATTAAATATTTAAACCGTTTGAACTTTTTGCTTATTTGTGTATTGTTTGCTAATAGAACAGTCAGTTCTCGATCAGGTTTTTATAATCTAAAAACTGGGTGGAAAGTTTATCCAAAATATTCGAAATTCAATGGAAACAAATGAAGTACTCTCAAACCGTTTTAATGACATACAAAGAGCCTGTTTCATAATTATAATTCATCCACATTTTGACAAATTTTGAATGAACATTTTTTTATTGAACTATATTAAAGAGTAAGTTTTAGACATTTTTGCTGGCGCTCTTCCAACATGTCTTCTATACAAAGCAGGGTCGACGTTTTTTATATGAAAAGGAAGGAGCTGTAAAAGTCAACAATAATTTTTTGTTTAACTTAAGGACAGTATTTTTTTTAAAGAGTATTGAAAAAAGCCATAAAAGGTAAAATCAGAAGAAGTTATAGTTTTTATTTCGGAGATCACCGCATTTCCTCAACATACCTCTTGCTTCTCGACTTGACCAGGGCTCGAACACACGAATTTCCCCCAGCAAGACAAGTACCCTACCACCTTAACCAAGCTAATCCGTATAAGCCGTTTCCATGTTTCTACTTACAAATACAATTCACCGTAATAGCAGAAGCGCATCTTCCAGGATTTATTGTTTTCAGCTTATCAAAAATATTATGTAAATTTAGAATTAACTTAGAAGGTATGACTAAGAGTATAAAGCTTCAAGTATTGAATCAAAACGTGATCTCGGGAGAGCAAAACCTAGATCCAGATTACTAAATATTCGATTGAATTGTACCTCTAGATTCAAGTGACCTCATCCATATAAGCATACAGCGTTCACTATAGGATAAAAACCAAATAAAACTTCGCTGTGTAATTTTCATTAAATATTAGTATGTTTAAAACGTCCGGTTTAAGATTAATAAACCCTATTCAAATTTTAATCACACTAAAGAGTTTATTAAAATTCTCCTATAGCAAGCGAAGAAAAGTTAGATTAGATTGCGCTTTGGGAATAATATAGCTAATGCGATACACAAACTCAAACACCGAGCCAAACATCACTTCCATATCAGCAAATTTATGAACGGTAGAAAGACAGGAATGAATAAGAGAATAATGTTGACCTAATGAGGTTTAGATTTTTAGTCATATGAAAACATTTCTTGATATTGAGAGCTAATTTATTTTGTATACTCCATTTAGCCAAGTAATTTAGGTCATTGCGTAAACATAGAACACCTGATATGCTAGCCTACCTCAGTAGAACGATTCACAATAACTTGTCCCAAGGTACAACCCCAAACCATTACATCACCTCTAATGTCGTTGAAAGTTGTATAGCTTGGTGTTAAGTGATTTTCACCTCAAGGGTCTTCCTCTATCGGAATCTTTTGTATTTTGTTTAAATTTCTCCGAAAAATAGATGGTATTTCAAGGTATTGTCTGATTTAGCATATGGAAGTCTGGACCTTCCACCATTTAGCGACATAAAAGGATTTTTTTCGGACGGAACTCAAAATAAGGCTGATTGAAATATTTGCCTTTAAAATTGTTTGTCTTTTAAAGCATAGTTAAATGTGAGATATCAATATCTACTGTCATTTCCTTCAGCATGAACCTCCCGAATGGATTCTTATTGCAACATAAAAACTATAAAATATGTTACTTTTCTCTACGCAACAAATTTCATATTTTTTTGCACTTATCGATCCACCATATTTGCCATAAAATGCGTAATTGGTGTTGTAATAATTCGCATAACTGCATTTTGCGGTGAAAGAAAGATGTCTGTTTAAAGATATGAAGCCATGCTGTTACCATAGAGGACTTCACTTCTTTATATGCACATATTTACCTATACAGTGCCTCTGCCTCTGTATGTACTCTAAGCTACTATACAATCCATACAATGTATGCGCGATCAGCAAGCATTCGGATGTCATGTGATATCCATGTGATATCACACGTTGTGGAAAATCATGGCAGTACGATTGACGCAATCATAACAGTCATTAAAACAAAGGCGTTGACATCTTTGAATGTCAATGGCTTTGTTACAATAGTATTAGGAATTTTCTGAAATAACAACTACACCAGCCTTTTTCAGCGCATAGAAATTGATGCTATTTCACGTATCAATTACAAATGTGTAATTATTGTATTGGAAAACCGCAAGCCATTGAACTGCAACGTAGGGCCTATTTACTATGGCCATGTGTACTGTGTGCGTTGCGTTTTCATTTCATGTCTTTCATAACTAATTTTAAATTGTTAGGCGGTTTATCCAAAAGTTCAATTATATTGTATAATTTATTATATACAAATAGCTATCTAAAATGTTTCGACCACTTCGTATTCGCTCATACATATGTAAAGTAACTCAAAAAACTGTCCACATGCATGAAATTGGTAACCATTAGCAATTCGGCTTGCAAACAAATATTATGGCTCGTCTTTGATGACTTTACAATATGACAAGATTTCAGTAACTTTATCGTATTGTTATTTCGATTGGCCGAAATTCGAAAATGCTGTAGAACGGTGGAAACAAAAAAAAAACGACGTTCCCAGTGATGAGATCAACATACAAGTCTGAATTCTTTTCAGTAAAGCCGCAGAAAATTCAATTGATCTGCATTTTCCGAGTTTTTGTTCTATATTATAGGAATACGATGGGTTTTGTAAGGGCTCAAAAAGGAGGTCCGGCCATCTAGCGCGATCAAAATATCGATTTTTTTTTTATTTTACTAAAGTCATCTTTGGGACTTAAATAAATTTTTTTCGTCCGAACTCTATTATTAAATATACCTTTTTGATCTTAAACATGACATTTTTGTAGAAATAGTATAAGGATCGAAGTCCAAAATTTGTTCATTTATTCTTCATTACTTCGCCGTCAACATCGTCTTTAGTTTTGGAATGCTCCCAATAATAAACCCAACTAATCCTAAGATGGAAAACAACCGATGGAAGCAACGAATAAAGCTCCGTACACTTCCTACCAATCGAACAAGCTCCGTCCGGCTAACAGTGAGTTTACAATGAACTCCTAATTTTTAACTTTGCATTAGGTTAGAAGATTAGTTACATCTCAGTTTTATTTTTACGCATGCATTAACTTGTGAAAAACTTGAAGCTAAATGCATACAGCAAATCAACTCAGACTACGAATAACTTTCTGCAAAGGAAAAAGATGAATCAGTTAATTTCATTCCACTGCAATGTATTACTTACGCTAATATCCATAGTTATATTGTAGATTTATGCAAGACACACCAACAACGCTTATGCTAATAGCATTACCGACTTTTCATAATGAATATCTCTAATGTTGTTCATCGTTATCCTCGCTAACCACTCTTTGCCACTCGCTCATCAACTTCAGTGCCACTTTAAGCTTAAGTGAGATTTGTAGCAAATAACTTCAAAAATTTTGTAGTTACTGGCGCGCAGCATCGTTTCGGGAAAAAATCAACATATAACTAATAATTGGGGCGCATAAATGGCAACATTACAAATAGCACTCACTATACTTCAGTAATCTCTATCATTTGCTCGAGCATAATTTAGCGTAAAGGAGCGTAGAGGAACAAAACGAACGGGAACTACATAATCGAAGTTTGATTTCCATATTCATTCCATTCCACTTCTTTCGTACAAAATGTAGGTCAGTTCGATTAAATTGCAGTTGGTTGTAAAGTGCGTAGTACTATAGTGTGGTGTATGGATGTGGATTCATACAAAAAATACTTAATGCTCTTCTATGCTTAAGTAAAGCGTTACAGTGAGGTGCAGGTAGATTCAATACGACGATTCTCTTTTCATCTCAAATGACTACAATTAGTTCGAAGAATCACCTCCGTTGTTTGCTTGGTTTGTACATTTTATTCAGGTAAGCGAATAGATTTCTAAGAGTTTATGGAAAATCAACTAAAACATCTACACACACACATCCTTAAATGTACATAATTATTTGAAGTTGGTAAATTTTTCGTAAGTGAAATCGCTATGTTTTGCAGTGTTCGGAATATTAAATTTCACTCTGATTTTTCGATAAAAAATTATTACACTTGGGTAGCAACTATTCGTATTTCATTCTAGAAAATTATTAACAAAAACACAAAATACATGAACTTGCCAAAATCCTAGCACTTATATATAGAAAATGCGTAGTTTACGTTGGGTTTTCCTCTCGAAGTTAAATGGAGAATGAAATCTCTACTAAAAGAAATCGAGCTGACAAAATACCCTTTCATACACACATACATAAGTATATACATACAACAAAACAAGTATGCAACAGTGTGAGGAGAACATTAACGTATCCTGAATCGCGAGAAAGGGGTGATTTAGGAGAGTGTCCGAAAACCCCTATGAGGGAATATAAGTAGATGCAATAATATAGATAGATATAGAGTTAAATGAAAAATTTAATAAAGAAATGCCTTCTTAAATACCCAAATTTGTTCTTATCTTTTTATTTATGTGAACTATACCTAGCTTTTTTTAAACGGTGACAAAGTAAAATTTTACCAAGAATGTTTTTGCTATAAATACTAACCCACTAAAAACTGGGTTTCTTTGAGATTTCCGAATAAGTAAGAAATTAAACAGAGACATAATTACTATTACTAACAATTTTAAAAGAAAAACACCAAAAGTCTATAAATAATTATTATAGCTTCATAATCATTTTTAAGTTAACGATAACCATTATTTTGACACTGAAATTAAAATGTTTGAAACAAGTGCCATTTTATTGAGCTCGAGGCCAATTTTTATTAGGGAATAATATGAGAAAACAATTAGTTTTCAAAGTGGCAGAAGACTCCTCATCAGCCTTCTTTCTTTCTAGGCTTTACCAAGGTTTGAAATATGGTACACGGAGTTGCTTGGCCAGCATTCCCCAATAAAAAACTGGCCTAGATCCCAGTAAAATGGTACTTGTCTTTCTATAGAAAATAATGAGTGCAAAACAACTTTTTAAGTTTTGAAACACAGAACTCTTTTGGACATAGTTCGGGACTGTTTCGCGACTGATTTGAAACAATTTCGGGGCCATTTCGGGACTGGTTCCCAAAGGCTATCGAACGAGAGCCAAAATTATCACGAACTTTTTTCGAAATAATCCCGGTATAGTTCCGTATTTTAATACTTAAAATTTTTTTTCACAGTCTATAGAAGACTTAAAGAATTTGCTTCACTCATAGTAAGTATAGCAAGATTTTTATAATATAAGTCCCCAAAAAATAGTCATCAGTGACTTGAAAAATTGTCTCACTCAAAATTATAGCAAAACAACTTTTATAATAAACTCTCAAAATAGTAGTTATCGACGACTTAAAAAAATTATTTATTTTAATTATTAAAGCATATAGTACTTACAAATATTTAAATATATGATTTTTTTAAAACCCAACCATCAAATAATTTAAATATGTTGACATCACAACCTACATAGGGTCTCTGAAATTTACCCTTAAACGTATTTTTAGTTTTGGCTTATTTCTGACAGTTAAGCTGAAGTTTTAGCTTTAGTGTATCCCAAGATTTATTGTGGAACTTTATGACAAATATTTTGTGGCGTAGTTTAGTGCGTTATATACAGGGTTTATGTGTATTTTTTTGGAAATGTTGACTTCGATCTTTTACAACTTAGATACGCTCGATAGAAACTTGCTGCGATATTAAAAAACGAATTGTACGGTGGTTCGTTGCTGTATTAACTTGACTGGTAAGTCGTCACGCCTCGGCCACGTTATTGTTATTCGAATTTCGTCGTGGTCGGGTAACGAGATGTCAATACAGCACCCTGCCTTGGGTACGCATGCAAACATCAAGCTATATATAAGTGCAGGATTTCAAGTAGCAAGAAAACTAAAAACAACTAAAACTATCCAAAGCAAATAAATAAATTCTTAGATGCTTAAAAAACTCTCGCGTGTGCTGGCATTAAAATGGCAGAATTTCATTTTAAATGCTGTATTTTATTATCACATATTACGTTTCTTTCTGTACTGTACTTACAACAAAGCTCAACAGGAGATTGACTTCTGGGCAGAGCTCAAGTAAAAAAGTTTAAAAGCGGAATGCAGAATGCAGAAAAAGTGCAACCAAAACGAGTTCAACAAAACTAAGAGGAAAAAAATTAAGACGAAAATAATCTTCATGTTTACAAAATATCTCCTCAAGTTTACATAATGTGGCAATGAACTTTCAGTTTGGTCTATTTTGAGTGATGGAAGTAGAGTGCTCTGAGTGCTATGCTAATACAAAACTGTTGTGCCTGTCATGTTGGTGTTGAAATGTTGGAAACATATGTTCTGACAGAATACTGGAAACAGTACTATATTTTTGTTTGTTACCGCGCGAGTTAGAAGTTTAGATTGAGAGGGGTGGGCGGGAACATTTGGTTACCAATTGTGTACTTACGAATTTGTTTACTATTTTTTTATGAACAGAGTTCAAAGATCGCAACAAAAAAAGTGCTTAGAAAAAACATAAACAATATGTGACAATCAAGATCAGTAATATTGAAGCTAAATGGGAATATAGAATAGATCATGAAGCTATGCATTGGACTACATCTGAATGGCTTCTAAATCTCAATTGGTGAGGTCAGATTTATCTGACAAGCCGCTGGAAGTTAAGACACTATCTTTGTACGATAGAACTGGTTGAATACATTAATTGTAGATTATTTGGGCTAGCTGAGCAAGAGCCAGAACATATCGTTTTTATAGAATCTGCACAGTACTGCACTCGTATCAAATGTCAGCAATCGCAAGCAATCGCAATCAATGCTCGAATTGTTCACCGTATTTAGAGCTCTGTATTTCGGAATAACTCTGACGAGGTTTTAGTTTGTTGAATTAATACATATGTACAATTTTATTTCGTTTATAAAATGTATAAAAAAGCTTAGTTTTCATATCCTTTATAAGTACCTAATAATGTATGTATATATAAAAAACAATAACCCTAAAATTAAGACTTAAAAAATTATTAATAATTTATAAAGTTTTTATTCATTAATCTTGCTTGCAATGAATCCGAGAGAATTAGGGGATTGCTGCGCTCACGCAAAATTCAGTTCTTTATTTTACCCAATATATTTTATACTCTACTTTTAATGCCAATCGCATTAAAAAAAATCAATAGTTTATTATTTAAAACTTATTGTTAAATTAGTTAATGCCAAACACTATACTTTTTTACAAATTAAAAAGTACTCTGGAATATAAAGGTAAACAATGGACGCAACAATAAAACAATTGAATTTAGACAGTCCGAATAGTATTTGATTTTTGTTCGAACATATCAATTTCGATTGCATTGCCGAACAGCTTCATAATTCCGCGCCAGAAATCCAAAACGCTGCGAAAACAATTCCGATCGGATTTCAGAACACCCGTGAACATTTGAGTTCAAATCCCAAAAAAGAGCAGAAAAAAGAGGTTGAATATTGTAACAGTTTTATTTTTGTTACGCATACAAATCGAAACCTAATTTCATTTATAATGAAAAACGAAATAATAAAAACTAGAAGCAACACTATTCTGATGACTAAAACAAATGATAGAAATGTGTTTCGCATAAAAATTCTAAATTTTTTAATTAGATTTTCCGTCATCCCTTGTCAAGTTTGGATCGGAGACGAACGTGTTTCGGCGTTTTTCCATCTTTAGTGTCATCTTTCATTTACTTGATTAGCCTAATTTTTATAACGTAAATTAAACCTCAAAGTTGGTACCAGCCCGCAGACAGGGTCAAAAGAGCGTAGCAAGTCCAGCGTTAAGAATTTATTGTTTATTGAATGTAAAAATTTTTTAAACGAGTTCACATCGTTTTTAACTTGCAATTGATTTCCTAAGGGTTCTCGAAAAAAACTGTATGCGGCGCAGGTGTATACGAGTATAACATTTTTTGTGTTTAAAATAAATACACATGTAGATACTTTTGTGCGTTAGCTTAGTACTCTTTTAAGATATCCACTTATTATCAGCATTGTTATCTATTTTCAACTATTCCGTTCAAATATTACTTATCTTGTAATGATCAATAAATTAATAAAGTGCTTAGTTTTGGTATTTCTTATCATAGTATACAAAATTATATCTATGCCGAGTTATTAAAAAATAGGAATATAATTCAATAAATTATCATATATTTTTATAATATACGCACATTAAATTGGATTTGCCAAATGGCTGTCCAGAGTTCGAACATTTTTTGTATATTTATGATGATAGCGGCGGTGTTGTTATCGAAAAACAAAACACAGGTAGCTTTGACATTTATCCCACAAAAATGCAAAAAAAAAGAAAATATATTATCTGTTAAGAACTTTCATTGCGCGCTTTTCATCGAAAAATTGTCGAAGCTCATTTATGGTTGAATGGGTACGTGCACAAGCAAAACTGCCGTGTTTGGAGTGAAGAGCAGCCAGAAGGATTACATCTAGCAAAAGTCACTGTTTGGTGTGGATTATGGGTCGGCGGCAACATTGGGCCGCATTTGATCAAAGATGATGAGAATCGAAACGTTACGGTGAGTGGTGAGCGCTACCTTGCGGTGATAACAAACTTTTTTTTTGCCCAAAATGGAAGAGCTTTATTTGCATGACATGTAGCTTTACCAAGATGGTGCAACACACCACACAGCACGAGAAACAATGAACCTATTGAGAGGCGAGTTCTGTGAACAGTTTAATTCACGTTTGAGGTCTGCCAATTGGTAGCCTATGTCGCGTGATTTCACGCCTCTAGACTATTTTTTGTGAGGCTATGTTAAGGTTCATGTCTATAGCGATAAGCCTGCTGCGATTGCCATACTGGAAGCCAACATTGAAGCTTTTATTCGTGAGATACCGGACGAAATATTGGAAAGAGTATGCCAAAATTGAACTAAGCGAATGGAGCATTTGAGGCGCAGCTGCGGCCAACATTTGGATGAAATAATATTCAAACATTCAATTATCTCGACCGTACTATCGACTCAAATAGAGGTTTCATGCATTTTTCTTATAATATAATTTGATGTGTTTTTTTATTTAAAATTTCAGATAGATCTTAAAAAATCACCCCTTACAAGGTATTTACATTTACATCCCTATACTTATAGGAAAATTAACCAAATTTAAAATTAGTTGCAAATCAACTATCTTGTGAATTCCTATAGAACTCCACGCAACAAAAAATTATTTGAAAGAAGCTCATTTTGTTGTTCTTCTTTTAGCCAAAAGTCTTAAAAAGTACACAAGGCGAAAACACCACGTAAACCAAAACAAGATTTAGCGAATGTCTCTGATTTTTTCCAATAAGAAACCCTTTTTATTACGACTGGAAATGTCTTTTAAATAAGGTACGTGGTAAAGCCTGATGAGGGGATGTGGTGATTTCCGAAATGCTACTTTAAAAAATCATTGTTTTTTTTTTCAATTATTCCCTAAATAAAAATCTGTCCTCAAGCTCAATAAATTACACTTTCGTTTCTAAAATCAAGAAGATAAACTGTAAAACTAAGATGAAAACTTTTCAATGTAATTAAGAAGATGAGCCGCTGAGTTACGATGAACACTTTTTCAATAAAATCAAGAAGATAACCTCTTCAAGCCTTAGTTTTTAAAAAGATTCAACCCTTAATTTCAATAAGCTGACAATATTTTCTGAAAATAAACAACAACAGTTTTTTATTTAATTACTCAAAATATGGGTAAGAAGATTTTCTAGCAAACATTTCTCTAACCTCTCTCCTCTCTCCCTCTCCTTAGCCACTAAACTTTTTTAGACAACGATCTCTTTAATTATAGGTTAAATTTTTAGCTCTGTGTAGTTGAAATCAAATGCAGACTCGGATAATTCTCTTGTTACTAAGACATCGCCTTTGTTAGCAAAGTTAGTTGATTACAAGAGCAAAAAAAAAAAGAATTTCAATCACTTGTAGTTGATAAAAAAAGTACTTTTTAAATTGTTTTTAAAGTAGTTAAATTTACGACAGGGAACTGTTACAGTCATGAGGCCACAACTTAAATTATTGATACACAAGTATCACTCATAACAATTGCTATCGCTCTTGAAAAGTTAGTTAAGTCAAATTATATAACTTGCCAGCAAACGAAGGAAACAATTTGGTGTTTTCTTTTAATAGTAATGCAAAGCGAGACTTAACTAATTTTTTCGGAAGATATTTACAACAAAATATTACTTCAGCTTTTGGTGGAAACTGCAATGCATACGCACAGTGTCCATTTATGGTGTACAGTATCAAAAATAAGTAATTTTGAGTCAACGTCCTTTTCAAAAACGTATGCTTTATGGTTGTTAAATAAATAAAATAAATAAATAAAACTAAACTGGTGGGAATACTATACATGCATACATAAATACTAGAATTATTAACATATCGAAATTAAGCTTTTCCCCGCTCTAACACATCGGTTTTGTTTTACGTATAAACAGTTATGATAATATTGGCGCCGCTTTTATTTGCTGCAACTGATGAGAATGCAAACAGATGTAGGTATATTTGAGGATCTAATTAACTAGTGCAGTGATAGCTCACACATACACACTCATAAATAACAGAGTTGGCTATCCAGGCACATACAAATGTTTAGCGCCTAAAAGTGGTAGTCAATTATGAAATTATCGTACGTCAATTGTAATAACTAGAGGGGAGTACATCTCTGTAAATTTGACGTCAAATGTTGTTAGTTGAATAAAATTAGCCAATGGCAATGGTATCATATTTCGTCGTCAATTAATTTATGAATGAAATCGATGCGGTGGCGTTGGCCGCGCTTAGCTGTTTTGGGACATTTCGATAGTGAAATTGAGAGTGTTTTTTTAGTTAAAGAAATATAAGCCGCTAAAAAAAGTGTATTGAAATAAAGAGAGTAGCAGTCATTGAAGTGAAAAATAGTAGCTTTTGTAGACTTTTACTCACGTGTCTTAAATAAACAATCGACCATGAGCCTATTAACATTAAATTAGGGAATTTTAATCGTAATTTAGTTTTGACATGTATGGCGCCAAATAACTAACGAAAAATATTCAAATCATATATTATTATTATTATTATTATTATTTATTGTAAAGGTTAATACAATTGAACCTTAACAATTTAATTTAGCTTTAGCAACTTTGGCCATCAAGTCATATATTTTCATTTGAGCTACATTAGCTACAAGGTGTCATAAGTCATAAAGTCATAAAATTTAAAAAAGAAAAAATTGCTCAGTTTTAATTATTTGTGTTAATACAATCGAAAAAACATAACTTTTGAAATCAAAAATTTTATGACTTTATGATTTATGACACATTATGATACCTTGTGAATCACCCAATTTAGTACAAATAAATTTTACTGTAGTTTTCTCATATCATTTCATGCGAACGCATTCAAAATCCTAAATTTCTCAGTGGGTTTTGTTTTAGCGAATTAGCACAGGTACTTGCATAATGCGGTTAAGTTGGTATGCTAATATTTACATATGTAATTATAGTAATTAACTCCACACACTATTACATTTATGCAATTTTTAATTAAATGCCATTATTCCTGAATAATTTTCTTCATTTGCACATTTTGTGTGTTGTGTTTTTCTTGCGGTGAAATTATTTTCCATTTACACGCCCCTTTTATGTGGAATTTAGCTAATTAAGTTTTCAGGAAAATATTTGACGTATTGAATGCAGATTAGCAGTGTAATTGAATCAAACAATAAAAACTTACCAAATTCGTTGAATAACTGCTTTTCGCATCATTAACCACCGCTGGTATTGCTGGTTTTGTGGCTCTGGATGAGCTGAAAAAAGGAGAAGAAATGCTTGAATTTAATAAAATGTATTAAAAGCAAAAAAAAACTGTTTTTTTGAAACTCTAGAAAAAGGTTGGATAAGGAATATATATATATCAATGTTTATTCAAATATATGTGTTAAGCAGTGTTGCCTGAACATTTTGAAAAAAGGCTTAATAGACAAAAGAAAAAAAAATATTTTGAAAGTACGACGTAGTTTGTTTATATGTAAAATTAATTACATCTTCATCATATGACTATATATTAAAAGTTCATTTAACATTTTAACACTTATTTTAATTTTGAGTTGATATTGCTTTGTTTTCTTTTGACAATGTTCTTAGCGATAAAAAGCGTTCCACTTCTGCATTGCTGAGGGAGGGTAAGATTCAAAAATTAAAAACAAAAGTACAAAGGGTAGCAAAAGGTTTTTCGCCAAGCGTGTTTTTATATTCACGAACCTCTGCTCAAAATTCAACAGTATATTGTGGTTATTTCCTCTCATATAAGTTTAATTTTTTCCATTGCATTTCGCTGCTATTTATTTCATTAATAACGTATTTACAAATTTAAGAAAAGGCTAAAAAAATAAATTCCAATTTTTCGCCTTACAGAAAATAAAAAAGTAAGATCTAGTCGGAAAAAGACTAAAGTGGTCACATTGGTGCTAGCTAATGATGGCGGTTTTGTGATGTCAAAACGGCAAGTTCAAAATTTTTATACATTGCCTTAACCCGCCTGTTTTCTTTTTTTTTTTGTTTTGCTTGTAAATTTACGGTGTGCAGAAGTTTTCCTCGACGCGACAAATGTGCAGAGATCCTGGGTCGACTAGTTGTTTATGATCGATTAGTCGATTAAACTTGAAGTCGAATATTTGTTTAAACAACTTGTGCTAATCGATTAATCGGTTAGTCGATCAACAAGAACTCTACTTAAAAGGCATCTTCGGCGTTTACGTTTTATTTGTATAAACAAATTACTTCACGTAAACCAAGAGGAGATAATACAGACCTCCGCGTCCAATCGACTGATCAATTTTGAGAAATAACATGTACATCCAATTGGGGCATTAAATGGAATAATGCTGTAAGCATACCCGCAGGGTGGGCCCTGAATGCCTAGGCGAGTGTAAAGCTGATTCCGACCGGCGTCGATCAAGGCTTGCTACCGCAGAGTACATAGATGCGAGATTAGCACTTAAATTAACTACCTGCCATAAAAGGCGACTGAATAACAAATGTGGCCATTTTCGTTATTTAAATGCCTCTTGGATGAAAAACTAGCCTCACAACTGAAAAGAATTAGCTCACAACACTTTTATAGAAAGCTTTTTTTTTCGCAGACAGGGTGAGAAAAGAATAACCAAATTTTATGAAAAATTTTGGAAATTTATTTCGAAAAAGTCTTTAAATAATTTCCGGTATGCGACATTTGTAAGAGCGTTGAATTTACCATAGAAATGCAGGTCAAACCTCCATTATTTTTCGAAGATATCAATAACTCGCTACATGACATTTGCATAAATGTTCAAAAAACAACGGCAACTTTCATCCACTTGAAATTTCAATTTTTTAGACTGTAATTTAATTTTCTGCCAAATGGCAAACCCGAAAAGCTTCTAAGTATTTATTTACATTTTTTTTTAATTTGCTGAAATTAAAAAAAAAAATTTTTTTTGACTGAATAACGGTAAATTGAAAATATCTTGAAAACCTGCCCATATAATGAAACCAAGCTGTACAAAACATCTTTACCAAATTCAGCCAAGTGGGCGTGGCAGCAAAGTCTGCGTACAGTGATTTTTTTTCTACAATATTGAGTATTTTTCTATTTCATTGATTTTTTATAAAATTATAGTTCATTTTGTAACTAATGTAAATCATTTAAATCAAAGCTCCAAACTGTATACAAAATTCAAAAAGCTGGGAAAAAAGAATATTGTTTTCAGCAAAAAAAAAAATGTTCAAAAATTAACGGCAACTTTTCTGCAAAATTACTTAACCGAAAATTTTCTAAAAATTCTAATTAAATTTTTTAATTTGCTGAAGTAGACAAAAAAATTAACTGAATAACGGTAACAAGTATGTATCTTGATAACTTCCTCTTATACTGAAAATGCACAAAATTTTCGGATTCAGCGTGATTCGGTGGGCAAAAAAATAAATAAAAATATCT
This sequence comes from Anomoia purmunda, assembly GCA_951828415.1. Taxonomy (NCBI): domain Eukaryota; kingdom Metazoa; phylum Arthropoda; class Insecta; order Diptera; family Tephritidae; genus Anomoia; species Anomoia purmunda. The sequence goes on along the minus strand of OX639996.1, from coordinate 22,164,240 downwards.
TAAATATTTGTGATCCATTGGAATAAGTTTAAAAAAAAAAATAAGTCTTAAATTTTTATACGTTAGACACGTAAATCTGCAATAAAACACATATTTTGAATTTTCTTTGGGCTTCCGTAGATTTTTCAGTTTTTTACATATAGTATTAGAATGAGATCACAAGACTTCCAGTTAGGTTTCCATTATTGATCTTATTATTGGATTTTCGCTTGGCTCCTTCAATGCGACATTCTTCATATGAATAACTTAAAAATGTCGTTAGATTTTTTTTGTATTTGGGCTCAATTTTTCAAATGAAGAGCTTGCTATAAACGTACAAACAAATTCCAACATTCCATCCGAGTTTATCTTGAAACGGTGCACGATAAATATTAGCACAGTAAGGAATTTCCTATGCTATGCAATGGCAGCAGCTTTGTAGAAGGAATAGAAAAAAATAAAACCGAACAACAAATATGAATTTATACGAATGTATGTAGGTATGTAGGTGTTCAAAGTTATGTACATATCGCTATATGGGAACTATGAAATCCACTCATTTAACTATCAAAAGAAAAAAGGTGAATAAGAAAATAAAAAAAATTGGTGCAGTATGCAGGTATGCAATATCAAAGGATATTTGTGAGAAATATTTTATTTGCATTGACAAGTAAAGTGAAAGAAAAGAGCAAATAAAATCACTACTTCATGAGAACGTGATAGATAAGGCGATATGCGTACGCTGCTCACTAGAGCACGGTTTGCTGGATGTAGTAATGCTGTGTTTTGATTTGCCTAATTTCCCACAATTAGAAGCACGCATGTCCTTTGTGTAACATTAGCATTAAATTAATAGGGGTATTCTCGATTCGTTGCATTATATTTTCAATATTTACTGAAGGCCCAATTTTTTGCTTGATTACAAGTGAAATAACAGCCGACACAGGGTTGCAAAAGCTTGCTATCATATTACGCAATAAAACAGAGCGGGTCAATAGTAGCATAATCACGATAAGATTGCATAATGTTTGAATACATAAAACAACAACAAAGCTATCCAATCAGGCTGCTTATGCAAGAGAGTAACTTGCCTGTGACATCATAGCAGATTTACCGGTGGAGAGAACTGAGATGAAACTCGTTGTTAGTTATGTTAGAAAGAATACACACTAATATTGTTAAACACGTTGGAAAGAATACACACGATTGCGAGTATACATACATACAACGCATTTGTAAACAAAGTCCTTTGTTACGTAGAAGTTCTGTCTAAATTTTCAAGAGAGGGGGGTTAGCCGTACCACAATCTGCGCCACCTTCTGTTCTTCTTTTCAGTATGCTATTTATGGTAACATGTATCAAGCTAGATAGTCATGGTGTAATAAAGCAAGGTGAAGTACGTTCACGTTCCTCTCACTCTAATCGCCATCTTGAACTCCCTTAGAAATCCAGTGCGTCCCTTTTTGCGAACTTAGTTTTATTTTGCAACGATTTTGGATAAAATGCGCTAAAAATGGTACATTCTCAAAAAAAGCATAAAATCATCACTGATCATTCTTTCCATATTTGCTTTTACTGTTATTCGTTGACAATTGAAATTTAAATTCATCAGAATTTGATTTCATTTTGGAAAAAAGTCAAGATTTTGAAATATTCAAGGGCAATATTGGAAAGCCAATTGCTACAATCGTAAGTATTTTATCTATATCATACATAGAAACTACAAGTAAAATTATTCTTAAGAATTTTCGATGTTTTGTGTGCTTGTGCATATCACAAACTTGACTGACCGCCTGGCGCCAGCATTTCTTAAATTCAATTCCAATCCGCTGCTGCACATTAATGAATGAATTAATGAATTTTTTCTAAAGGTTTTCGACTGCTTGGTGTCACCTGAATCGCTCGTTTTTCTTCTTCACTGCCACTTTTGCTTAACTGCTGCACGTTTTTCCCTCACCACTGCGACTGCTGAGCTGAGCCTTTTTTTAGTCACTACGACTCCTCCGTAACTGCTGCGTAACTGCTGAGCGTTTTACATCTCACGGAGGTTTCTTCTACTGGTCTACAAGTACCCTGGCAATACCAGTAGGAGTAAATATAATGGAATTACTACACAGCTTAACCAATACTGTTCGCTGCACTTCTAGCTTACATAAATTAGTTTAGAGCTACTCCTTTCTCTTTCGTCATACTTTCGTTGTAAGTTATCAATTATGATTATAAGCATTAATACATGTTTAACACTTTCTAATTGCAGCCTTGTAGAATCATCGCAAATAGGAGATATTGAAGCTTTACACGAGGATGCGTTATAGTATGTAGCAGGGCTACATAATTAAGAAGCTGAGACACGCTCAGCATATAAGCAAGGACGCTTCGTTTAGGTGGGTGGGCGAAGTGTCAAAGGGTTCTTTGATCAAGCCATCGCATGAGTTTTTGGGGAAAATTAAGGAATTGGAAAATATTTTTAATGAATTTAACGGGCAAATTATCCAAACGCACATGAAATTTATTGAACATTTCATAAAAAGAAGTGAAGATTGTGATTGCGAAGATGATGATAAAAAAAAACTATTTTTTAAAAGCAGAATGCATTTTCGAATTAAATGATTGAATAATTTAATTAAAAATAAATAATAAAATATCCTATAATAATAATATAATACATTTCATAAAAAAACTTATAAACATTTTTGCAATAATTTACTACAAAAGTTAATAAAAAACCCATAAGTAAACTCATTATATGGTTTTATTTAGTATATCGTGAATTTCAAATCAGAAAGGTTAAAGGTACATATATTTCCCCGAGGTTTTTCTATGATATATGGTATTTTCAACTTTAAATAAAGAAAAAAATGTAGTGTTCAAACTTAGTAAATATTTGTTTTACAAGTATCCCGCAAGATATAGCATATATATATATTAATGTACCATTTTAATAACAAATTGTCAAAATCTCAGTTTTTTTAATCCCCCAAAGGGCCTTTTTTCTTCCCCTTTCTCTCGATATTCGCAATCTAAGGGAGCGTCGAAATGAGCTGTCACTACGTATATCACCTTTGTTTATTGCATCATGCTAGATAGTATGCAGCGAATCGAGAATACCCCTAATATTTGCAGTATAGATTTATTTCAATGACCGCCGCCAGTGGTTGTTGATTGGAGTACGGGGAACTTCGGCCATGTTCGGCGACCAAAATTCGGTTCGGAATCGAAAACAGACGAACTTTGATCGAAGAGAAATATTCTTGAGTTTCTTTTAAATAAAAGTGTTTATATGATTATTTCTCATTAACCCATTTTATGAGACATTGATGTGTACAGCTAATTTATTTGAGTGTGCCCGAATAAACAGTTAATCACAAAAATAAGTATATTTTTCATGCGAATTTTTTCCACTGCAGAAAGATTCTACGTTGTTGAGTTTTTAGCTCTGGTAAAATATGTCCTTTTAGCTTAACGCGTTCTCTGTTTTTGCGTCGAAGAGTAATAAATACATATATATGCTGCACATCTCCGAAGAAAGAGAAAGCTCGTTAAGAGAATTCTATGCAACTCAGATTTCTATCTGTTTATATATATATTCAACTTTTACTTCATTGGTAATCTACTAGGAGAAAGTCATAATAAAGGGTGGTTTGATCTCACTGTATATTTTTAGCTACAACTTTTACAATAGCTGTATCTCTTTCAAAATATCAATTCATCAGCTGCTGTAGGAAACGAGGCATCTTGTCACGTGCTTCAGATGACAAAACTACATTTTACATCACTTATAGACCTTAAGTTCAAAAGCTACGCTGCATCCAAAGGCGTAACAATTTACATAAGTAAGTACGCATTTGTAGTTCATTCAAAGAAAGTGACTCATCTAAACCAATTGACAATAGTGAAAGTCAATACTCACAGACACACTAGACATGCATGCTATAGGCGAGCATGTTTCACTTTTCATTAATTTAAATACATACATGCATATTAAATCGACCGTGCTAGCTGATTCAATTCAAATGCAATATTTATGTTGAAAAATATTTTTAAAATTGATTTGATGCCATCATCTTAAAATGACCTTACTCCGCGCTAGTTTAATACTTAAAAATAATAATTTTTAGCATAAACCGGTAGTGTTAGTTGAGTACCATATCGATGTGTTACTCGAGATATTTAATAAACTCGAGGCGTGTTTCCATTACAAACTCTTCTTTACATAAATTGTAAAATATTACACCACGCAAACTTTATAAACTGTAGAACATAAGAAAAATTTGAATAGATTCGGAAAGGCAGTTTGTATTTTCTCCTCAGTGGTTCTTGGATTATTCTAAAAATTAACATTTGAAACGAAAAAAAACAGTTTTAAAATTTTTTAATTAAGAAAATTCATTATGTGCCATTTTAGTTTATGCTTCGTGTACTTTATCCAACAACAGAAATTCTACTTTATATTCGATATATTCGATTCGAATTTCGTACAAAATTTAAACTTGACAAGTATTAGTAGTATGCTGCGCTCGGGTTTATTTGCTGTAGTACATACAACCAAGGCGAATTCATATGAGGTGGTGTGGAGAAATCAACTGAGTGAGTTCGCTTGGTGGGCTGAATGTCAAAACTATGTGTTTGTTGTAATTCTCACCGATTTTCACTGTCATTGTACGTACAATATGTTAGTGTACATTTTTGTTTTTGTACGCTCAACACCACTTGGTATGAATCCGCCCTGAGTACACGATGAAAATATAATTCATATACGATGGAGTTGAATAGACAGCTAGAAATGTTTAATTTCACGGCTTGAAGAGCTGAAGCCAGAAATACAAAATCAATGTGAAGCAAAAACAAAATACATGTGAACTTTAACTATACAACCATAATAAAAATATGAAATGCTCTTCTTTCAATTAGGAGCTGGCAGTGTGCATGCAACAACTCATAAGCGAAATATGGTCGGAAGAACCATGCCTGCTGATTAGAACTTAAGCGTACTATGCCCAATGAACAAAAAGGACGATGCCGCAATATCCGGTATTTCCTCGAATGATTGAAGACAACAAACTGATCAATGTCGCTTTAGACCTTGTAAGTATATATACCATCGCTCAGATAACAACGATACAACAAATCTTGGAAAATACCAAAGAGAAGAGAATCGACACTCACAATCTCTTTGTCGACTTTAAATCAGCTTTCGACAGCATCAGAAATAGTAAAATAATGTAAAATCCAATGGAGTGCTATCCTGAGCTCCGTAGGCAATTGAGTAAAAGCCCTACCGAATCGAAAGATTTTTGGACATTTAGATGCAAAGCGACGGCGCATACAGAGGCCAATGAGGCCTTGAGACCAATTGGAATTTAAATCAATATAATATCCTCATCAAACGAACTCATCGCTTGCATTAGGAGGCGATTAGGCCCCGAGAAGGGTATTTATATTACGAAATCTGGTTAAAATTTTAATGAACCTTCTCTGAATATCGTTCTTAATTTGCATTTCTTATAGTTGATTGTATTTAGTAAAATAAATAATTAAACAAATACAATATCGGTTTCCCATAATATTGGCTGAGATATTCAGCCCTAACGCTGAATCCATTGTAGCTTAATTTTTTGGAGATTTGACCGAAATGAGATCTTTTAGTCCGAAGAGTTACGAACGAATACATTCAAACTATATGATACCATGATGGGTTCGGGGATAGCTTTTTCGTAGGTTTCACGAAAACTCAGACTAGGTACAATGGATTCCGTGATAGTCCCATTTATCTCGTATTGTAGTACGACAAAAGTAAAACGAAGAGGTATACTGTGATTTAGTTTACAATTTTAAGATGTTGACCTATTCATATAATTCTACCAGAAAAAATGGGAAACTCCCAAAGAGCTAAAAAATATAATTTAACCTAGTTCTGTCTCTTTTACTGCAAATTGTAGCCACTGTATCTGTTTAAATTCGCAGATGATATTGAGGGGACCTAAAAAATCTACTAATGCACTTCTAATGTGGCTTGATAAATATACATTGGACCCGCTTCATTTTAACGTACTTGTAAAATAACGCCACAGCTCGGATAAAATTTCCTTTTCTCGCAAAAGCAACCTTGTTAGCATCTTTCATGAAACATGAGGTTTGTTTACTGCTCATGAAGAACGGCAAATAGCTGTGGCGGTAATTTTTTTTGATTCAGTTATATGTATATTAAAAATTACTATATAAATAAAAACTAAGATTAGGTGTTAAATTGAAATTTCCCATGCATTTTCTTAGGGATCATTCACAATAGCGCAGTTGTTTCCACTTTCCAACACTACATCTCAGATAGGTTATCAAGTTATCGCATATTTTTCCGAGTAAGTGGTTTTGATTTACTTGCAATTTGTAATCCTACCTAATGTTTTTTATACCTATTAATCTATATTGACGATTGTCGAGCAGAACTATGCCACATATGATTATCATATAAGCTTTACCTACAATGGCACGTACACAAAAAAATCTTAAAAGTGCAAAACTATGCCCAGCCGCTATGCTCCTTTGTGGAATCATTTAAAAATAGTACATCGTTTAAGCTCAAAACCTCGCTGTCACCTCATTGCTGCCTTATTTTTAGACCTTCAAACGAATGATCTAGTTTGCCCACAAAACTTACCGCCTTTGTAAAGTGTGCGCTCGACACAACCAACTCGTCGCCGATGTTGCTTTCTTTGATTTTATTCCTTTTGCTATTTCCGGTCCAAGTTGTAATTTTGCAACTGTGGTAGCAGTTGTAGTTGTTGACCTCTGACTGACCATGGCAGAGCAACAGCTGAGATGGAATTCGCACAGCTGCATTTAACAATGACCGTGACTTGGGAACGGAGCACACCACTAACGACTCTTCCGACTGTCCGACTGTAATTAATAGCACACTGACACTTTAAATGGGTGAGGTTAAATTTTGCACTTGTATCTTCTTGGATTCTTGTTTTTTAATTATTATAGATAAGTATGAATTATTTTTAGTTTTACTTGGCGTTCAAGCATTTACACTTTGACACTTGGCACTGAAAAGCGTTAAAGTAACAGAAAATTGGAGTTAAGGCTACTAACGACAAGATTAGAGTAGCGATGATTAGGATGTACATAAATATTTTATTTGCAACTTTAAAATTTAATTGCAACTAACTAGGCAAGGCGAAGCGTAAAATAACTGCCACTAATAAAACGTGACCACTGTTTTATGTATGGATGTATGTATGTGTTTTGAATATATGTACATATAATAGCTCTTCACTCAAGCACTTTATTTTTAAGCCTTTACACTGTATTTATTACAAATTTTTCATTCACAATTTTCAACCGTCCGAAAAGCGTAGTGTCGCAATGTAAGTAGGCACCTATACCAAACGCGCTACATTTGCATGAATGAATTGAATGAACGGCGGACGAATGCGTACAACACGACCGGTATTTGAAATGCAACTGACTCACTTTCGAGTCAGCCAAAGCCAAAGGCAGATTTCAATTTCGTTTTGAAGTCGATTCGTTGAGGCCTATTGTTTTGAAATGAACCATCGCCGCCGCCACCACCACCACCAACACCACTACCACCACCAACACCACTACCACCACCAACACAACTACTACCAATAAAAGGAACGCAGCAGACAACATCGCCAGAAATGCAACAAAAAGTATGTAGTATAATCAAAGAACATTTTGTAGACGTGCGATCATCGGATCCTCTGCCATTCTTTGGTGGTATGCCGCGGCATTAAGCAACAGCTGCAAGCGGTGGGTCGTCAGCGCGTCGAGTTAGTTTATTTTTATAGTTGAGTGAGTATTTTCGAAAAAGTTGTGTACAGTGCCCGCCAGAACGATAGCACAACCGCATATTCAAAATAAATTTTTCAAACATTGTTGATATGGGGGGACAAAAACAACCTTTTACAAGATATTTAATAAATTTTCACATTGGAACTTCATTTTCTTTAAATGGGACGTACGCTAAAATAAAATAAAAATAAAATAAACGTAAACAGAAACTAAATTACTTTAAAAAACATTCCTATTTATTTTTTACAGATAACTCCAAATAACTCATAATAATGAAAGCGAAAAAAACAATTTTTATTTTCAATACAATTTAGGTGGTTATTTTCTACATAAATTATAAAAAGTCTCATAACTTAGCTGCAGAATTTTGCTGTCATAGGGTATGTTCTGCAATTCACTTCCGAGTGAATTCGCGTTTTGTGCCTATCTGAAACTGCCGTGCGACGTGGGGATTTCCGAGAGTGTATGACTCTCTAGTCAAGATTTCTAGAAACTCCATATTTAGATCGAAGCTAAATTGAATAAGCTTTGTGCAGTTAAAAACAATACCCTTAGTATTAGTAGATATAAATATGACCCTTAAGTTAGTTGCTTCTATTTTGGGCAGATATCCATAGAAAATTATATAAAAAATTGTTACTAATGCTTTGAACACTTGCTTGACCTGAAGACAGCAAGCGATAGGCCGCCTCCGTCAACTTTTTTAGCTTCAAAAAATATTCTGTAAATATATATGTATATAATTTTAAAATCTTGTGCAATGTTTGTTGAATCTTTCTCTCATTTGAACAAAGTCTGAAATTAATTAAAGAAAACGAAATAGTCAAAACTTGTGAATATGTGTTTGTGCTATCTTTATGACGTATACTGTATGTGAACACATACATACATATGTATATAGATGTGGATATAGATGATTTTATTAGGGTGCACTATTTCGCTACGGCATATTTTTCGATAGCGGGGTTATAAGGCTTGCATTAATTCACACGATGCAAAAAGCATAGGTGCGCGAGGTACTGACAAATTTTAGAAATTTTTTTTTCTAATACAGTGGTGGTCCGTATAACGAATGCCGATATAACGAATCCATTTTTCCTATAGTACATTGTTGACTCTGTATAACGAATGTTGGAAATTGAAGCAATTCGATACTACGAATGCTTTGGGTTTCAATTGCGGTTTGGTGATTTTACAACAATAACGTAACAATACATGTGCAGTTCATAACTACAATAGTTATTTCCATTTTCGAGCTAATTTCTTTTAAAAAGCTTCCTTTATTTCCTGTAAGTCTGCATTAACGATTATAAAGAAGAGGTACAAGATCTTAATATTATTCTCATTTTTTGGCCAAGGAAAATTTCGGTGGGGAGTTTTAGTTTCAGTTCTTTCACCAAGCCATTTATTACAACCTTATTACTAAGTTTATATATTAACATAACTTCTATCTAACTACGATACCTATTTCGGTTACTTTATGATGAATGTTGGAAATTGGAGCAATTCGATACTATGAACTTTGGTTTTTAATTGCCATTTGGCGATTTTACAACAACAACAACGAAAACAATACACGTGCAGTTCAAAAGTACGATAGTTATTTTTATTTATCAAAATCTTGTTAATAATCTATTCGGTTACTTTCTGATATTACAATCAACCGTTAAGTGAACAAAGTTTTGATATCCAGTTATAAAAATAGTTATGTATACATATAAGTACATATGGAGCACCCTAATGCACAAATTGCAACTTTGGAAATTTTACTCTTGTACTATGGTATCCTGTTGTTGCTACTGGCGAGGCACCCCAAATGTGTTGCCGAATTGAGTGAGACGACGGCACCAGAATATACCTATGCACATACATATATAGGGAAGCCAGAAGTAATTACAGAATACAGAGGCAAGAGTATAACATGAGAAACAAAATGATGATTAAAATCGTAAAAGTGGGAAAGTAATAAAGAGAGCACGATAGAATATAAAATAAGCTAAATTATTATGTTCACAATTTAATTGAATATAATTTAAATTTAAACATGAAATCTGGGGTCCGTTTAAGATCATTTAGTTTGGCTCTCACCAACATGTACAAATGTAACTGAAAATCTCACCTAAGGACGACATGCAATTTACATACACATACTTACATTCTTTATAAGTATTTGTGGTTAAATATCCTTGTGGCCTACCATAACATTTTAAACACGTTTCGCATTTTCTTTATGTACTTTATGTTTGTATTATGTATTTTATATCCTTTAGTTCCCTTATTACTTTTTACTTCATTTTCTTTGCTAACGCCATTTCTATCTTTCTTTGATTGTATTTAAATTTCCCTACTATAAAGCGCATCCAGAGCAGATTTAATTTGGTATTTATGTATGTACATATGTATATATTTTCACTTATTATTTTTCTCAGTCTGATTTAGAATATACAGTGGCGGACAAAAGTCTACATACACCCCCTATTTCCGTTGGATTTAATGTAAAAAAAGTTTATTGGAAAATTTAATGATACAGTTTATTTCAAATATATTTCCTTATCATGAAAAACAAAAAAAAATCAATTTTTTAACATAAAATAGTAAAGCTATGACAAAAAAACGTTAATTCAGGATTGACAAAAGTCTACATACGGTACATACATAACTTATCGAAAACTTTGTGGTTAACATTAGGTAACCTGATTTTTTAGTATTTAGTTGGTCCACCGTTTGCATCAATAACAGCCTGAAGCCGTCGTGGCATCGAAGCTACTAAATTTGTCAATTCTGCTGAAGTAATACTGTTCCAAGCTTCAGTAATGCGTTCTTTGAGTATTGCAGAGCTGGAAATCTGATTTTTTCTAATTTTTCTTTCTAAAATTTCCCTGACATGTTCAATAACATTCAAATCTGGACTTTGAGGTGGTGTGTGTAGTTGCTTTGGAGCGTGATAAAGCAACCAATCCTTGACAATATGGGCCGTGTGCTTTGGATCGTTATCCTGTTGAAAGATCCAGCGCGCACCAAGCTCCAAACTATCCACCGAAGGCTTCAGATTAGCTTCCAATAATGCCTTGTATTTAAACCGATCCATATTACCCTCAATAAAAGCAAGCTTTCCAACTCCAGATGCCGCAACAGCTCCCCAAACCATTACGTTGCCGCCACCATGCTTTACTGTTGGTACTATATTTTTCGGATTTAGTGCAGTGTTTTGTTTTCTCCAAACTTTTGCCCTTCAATCGCTGCCGAATATATTAAACTTCGATTCGTCTGTAAACAAAACTTTTTGCCAAAAATCCATTCCCTTGTCCAAATGTGCTTTGGCGAACTCTAAGCGAAGTTTACGATTCTTTTCAGAAATAAGAGGCTTTTTACGAGGTGTTCTACTGTGGAAGCCGTTATTGTTCAGAGCTCTTCGAATTGTTCTTGGATGGACATACTTATTTGATGAGCTTGCTATGTTTTCGGCTAATTTTGGAGCAGTAACTTTGGGATTATCGTTCACTTCTTTGAGAATCAAGCTGATGTCTCTTCGAGACAGTTTCTTCGAGCGGCCAACTCGCGGCTTATTTTCGGTGGAGCCATTTTTTTCATAGTTGTTTACTATGGTCTGTACTGTTGGACGACTTAAATTTAAAATTTTTGAAATTTCGCCATAAGATTTGTTCTCATTTCTGTGCTGTATAACAAGGTTTCTTACGTCAATAGAAATTTCTTTTCGAGGAGCCATTGTTGATGCTTAAGTGATTAAACCACAACTAAATTAAATACTAGCAAATCAGACTACATAATAAAGGAAAAAAATGTGAAAAAACGGTACTTTATCCTTATAGCAACACAGAATATCGATCTACCTGCTAAGAAACCGGTCTTGTATGTAGACTTTTGTCAAGGACGTTTTTGGGTTTTTCCACCATAACCTTTTTATATTAAGTTAGGTAATGGATTTTTTTTAGTATATGACATTAAAAAAGGATTTAAAATAAAACCGTATACCTACATTTTTCAGAACAGTGATTGTACTCTCTACACAACAAATACAAGCGGTGTATGTAGACTTTTGTCCGCCACTGTATTTTGCAACAGCTGATAGCAGCTGTATCGCAATCTGTTGCTTTCTTAGATGCAGGAATTTCTTTTACATTTCTTTGGTTTTTAGATGCAGCTGCCATAAACTTCAAACGAATACTTATGAGCGAACAAAAAGGACTCTTAATGAGCGTTCAGGTACTTCTACCTTCACATACTTTTAACATAAGTACTTATTCTAAGAGCAGAGAGAGAGAGAGAGAGAGATATTTCGAAAGTGCTTAGGTTGAAATTGTGAAATAGTATGCATTTGATTTACTAAAGGCTTTAGCTTTCTTTCATTTGATATATTTTTGTTGTTGTTGCACTATGTATCTACATATGTATGTATGTATATGCCTGAAATAAACACTTACTACGGAGTTGCATAGAAAAGTAAATGATTTATGGTAAGTGATTGGTAAGAGTAGAAGTCATGTATTAGGTCGGAATTAGGAGAATATATTTTCAAGAATTTCTACGCTAGAAAACTTTAAAGGAGTACAAAAGAAAGCATGCCATTTATACTGATTGAAATATTTGCATGTAAACAATTTGATTAATTATGATTTCATTTTATTCTAAACAATCAATCGTGATAACGCTGTAAAGGAACATTTTGCAAATACTGCGATCCTATTGAAATAATTTTTTTTTACGCAATATTCATGTTGCAACCTAGTCAAAGTTGGACAGCACCGGCGGGGTCAATCTCCACTGTCTCAATGCGCTGCAGCTGCGAGAGTAATTAGTCATTGCACTGTGTTACAAAATTTAACTATTTTTTTCACACATGAGGAAATCCATATACGCGTGAAACTAGAGCTCAAATATAATAAATTTGCATTTTTAATTTTTTCACAGAATGTCTGCATTTTTTTTAAGGGACCTCACAGTTTATCAAAGTTTCAACAAGTATTAAATTAATAAAAGTCGTATAAATATAAAACTACACAAGCTATATAAATATTTCTGTTTGATATGCATATTTTCATACCTTTTATAATTTCAGATTTATACACATTTTTTGAAGCTGCTATACTTGTTGGATTTTCAAAGTTCTTTAAAAATCTAATGCGTTATATTAAAAAACTCAAAATGAAAAGTTATTATAGCGCGGATTAACCTAAACTGCCGCTCTTTTCAAACTCAAAAATCTGTAGAGACCGAAGATAATTGACGCACATTTTTGCTTTCTTACTCCCGATAACGTTTTCTTCGGGACCATCCATAAAATATATGACATTAAATAAATAAGTAAATTAATGAAAGCGCCGCTAGGGTCAATTTATTAAAGCCGAAGTTGACAAAAAAAAAAGACAGTTTACTTGTAATATGAGTTTTTGTTATATCGACAGTTTGCATTGTTTCGAAGTATCTGCTTCAAATGATTTGCTTTAATTTATTTTTTTCCAAGTTCTTAGTGACAAATGATGACTGTGAAAATAATGCTTGGTTATAACGAAGAGTCGCGCAGGATGGGTGTCCTTACATGCAAGAAACGCGCAAGTAAGTAAGAAAAAAGCAAGAAAAAGTTCAATTTTAAGCTTTGTTTGAAATTTCCCTTCCCTGAAAATTAGCCGCTCTTGGTAGCTGCCGTTGTTGTCCTAATGGTACATCCACTGATGGTGGAGTATATCCCAACTATCTCGGCTCCTTCATTTAAGGTCTTTCTACATATATTCGAAAGCTACTTTTAAGTTAATGTCACAATATAATTGAAATTTAATTACAGAATACATTGCAACGGATGACTCAGTTGCAGTAGAGATTTTAAGTTTACCATAGCGGTGTGATTATAAAATTTTATTTTTATTCTATAAAGACTAGAACTAGTGTACACATTTTTTGGCCTGCCGACTAAGAAGTTAGAGGCTAGTTGTAGTCCGAAAGGTGTTCGTGGTAGGTTTAGTTGGAACTTTACGGATTAAATTTTGAAAGTAATGGACGTCAGTACCTCATTTAGACTACTAGACGTCGACAGCAGAAGTTTATGACCAGCAAACTTTTGCTAGTATAAAGGCGGACATGGAAAATTATAATTACAAGTTTAAATGCTACTGCTACTTTAAGAGTCTTTGACACCTCAATAAATATAACCTCTAAAGAGAAACAACAAGATTACACATTTTTGGGTCATTTCTACTGGCAAATCTTAAGCCACAATTAGCCGCCATATTCTCGCTCACCCTCACGTGTTTTAGAGTAATGTTGCAAATTTGTCGGGTATAAGTGCAAAATTTTGAAGAAAAAATACGCAACCCTATGGATGTGGTAAGAAAAGACCACGAAAATTTAACAGCCGTGGCACAGGTTAGATTAAATTCAGTATTATTACGAGAAAAGGAACCCCTATTAGTTTTGGATTCGGTAGGACAGAATTTGGCTGTGCTTTGCCTGCGAGGCTTTTAATAGCAGTGAATTTACGTACTACGCAAAACAAAAATCTAGTGAAAAGGTTGAGTCCACGTATAAAGTTGAATTTGAAATGTTTCGCAAAAGGCTAAAATGATTCTAATAAGAACTACAAGCTGTAAGCAAGTAGATGATAGCAGGAAATAAAGTACACTTCATATATTTCTCCAAACACATTTCAAGCTTTTACGCCTCTTTCTTTGAAACGTTTTTCGTATGAAAAACTAAAGCTAAGAATTATTATTCTGTTGTATTTCTACGAAGGGAAGGATAAACAGGAATATGTAGATGTAACAGTAAAAAAATATACGAACTAGCAAGTATTGAAATATATCTACTACTCGTACATTTGCACTTTAAAATACTAGGTTCCTTTGCACAAGTTAACCTTAAACGGAAGCTTCAGTTATTAAAATCCAATATCCACATTTAACTATGTACATACTTACATACATATATGCGTGAGGACTTGCGTATTTGCATATAAGTAGTAAAATCTAAAAGTGCCTGACCAACTTAGATTAGATTTGTCGGACATATCAAACTGTCACCAAATAACTGAAACCTATCAACAATAAAAAATATTAATTTATTTGATTTTGTTACAAAGACAAAGTGTAATATATTCAAGCGATTCCGTCGATTAAAAATTCGAAAAGCATTATATTGTGTATGGAGTTATGTTACGTTTAGAATGACCATCCGAGAGTATTACGAATGAAAAAATAAAAATTATGGAACAGACAATACTAGAATCAGCGGGTATGACTCGACTTTCAAAAACAACGTTGAGTATTTGGGTACGAATAAGGGTAGTTCAAGGAAGGTTCTTAAACTTCTGTCAGTTGTTCAGGAACAAGACTTTCGATTCTCTGTCAAAAAGGGAATAGATAGGATGTTGTCGTCCGAGCTCGTCGCTCACCCAAACTGAGCAAATGTGACTAAATCTCTGATGGTTAAAATGAAATGAAACTTTGAAGGAATTTTGCTTGGGAATTTTTAAGATCACAACATAATAAGTAGTAATGATCAGATATTATTTTTAAGAGGTACAGAAATGTTAGTAAAGAGTTGTGAAAAGCACATTGAAATAAATAGTGTGTATATTGAAAATTAATATTGGTTTGCAATTTATAGCGCAGTTACTCAATCACACGGCGTAAGTTAGGTTGTAAAATAATGAAGAAAAATTACTTGAAGTTCGTTAATAAAGTTATACTTAAACACAATATAAACTAAGTTAATAATTTTGAAAAAATGCCGTGGCACAACCCACTTATGATAAAAAGTTTTATCTCAGTAAGCGCTGTACTAATCTCTACTAAACTAGGTGGACTCAGTGCATTCGGTAAATATTTAAAATGCAGCTGAAATACAGGGCGCCTCAATAACTGGGTTCTTGAAAATCAATTCATGGAGGAATTTCTTCTAAACTTACTTTTATTTTCCTTTCCAACAAAATAAGAAGAATTATACTACATCAATGACTCGCAATATTATATATATTTTTCCTTAGATAAACCAACATCTATAAATGGCGCCAAAGACTCTTCAGTATTCTATTTCATATGCAATGCATACTTTGGCTGGTAAGCTGCTGCTAAATGAGACTTGAACTTTTCTTCGTGGGTTTTGTTCTCTAGTTCGATGTGCTGATGTTCTAGGCTTCTATTCGTCAAATAAATTTATACCCGCTGGCCAGTTTCCATAGAAAAACGATTGGTGACTTGCTTTTAGTTTGATGGGAATTCAATTAATTTTTTCCGGACATTTTTCTTTTATGTACCTTACTACCTGATTCTCTTATAATAGCCGCAATGAAGTCCCTTTTAGTATCTGAATCTTTAGTTTAGATTTTCACTACACTAAAAAATAATTTTTCCGTTAATTTTATTTTAAAATACGATTCACTGATCATTAAAGCAATATAAAATATTTTACTCTTTAAGGTCCAAAACCGACTGTTTTAAAAGACTTATACACAGGTTTACGAAACACCAATCACTTCCCTACTTGTTATACATTTTGCAATTAACATGAGCGAACCATTGAATTGAATACCAATACAGGTATATTATGCAGTTCGTAACCAAAAAATATGGGGTTACTAGCAAAAAGCGGCCCTCAAACCGTACTACATGCGCGTCCATCTTGTAACTGCTGAGGCCCAAGGTTGCTTCGCTTTAATTTATAATAACAGTAAAGGAGCAGCCAGGGGCAGATACAATTTTGAATTCAGGTATGTAAATATAAGAAAGGAAAAATATTAAATCTAAAGGCTGAATGAAGAATGAGCATGCCTTAGAGACAAAAAAGAACTGATAGATAAAGCAATGCACAGGGACGGATGTGAAGTACTAATAAAAGATATGAACTAAAAACTTGAAACGTACTACATATGGAAGTAAGCGCGAACATCTAGTAAATGGATACATAACAGAAGAAGAAATACTTAAGAAATAACCAGAATTAATTTTGCAGAGGATATTTTCGGACCTTTGTTTTTTTATCTGCTACGAGAGTTGGACGACTTTTCGTTAAAATACAGGAAAATAGCAACAGACAGGCTAATCTTTTAAATATATATTTTATTAATCTCTGAAAAATTGTTGGTTACATTCGATTTATCGAACGCTTTCGTGAAGTTTTTGATTTTTGCACGTTTTTGTGGGAGAGACGCAATAGAGAGTCAGCTAGTTTTCATTTTTTTACATGGTGCTCTGATATAGGCCCGGACACACCACAACGTAAATTACTTATTTTCGTCCAAATTACCTCGCATAAGCCAAGTGCGCCCACACTTATCATTCCTAATTAATATTTGCAGCTGTGTAGCCACAGGGTTGCTTAGTCTTTTGATCAAAGAAGAAAATTGTGTACATTTTTAATACAATTAAATTTTAATGTGATAATATCTTTTTGATTTAATTTACGATCATGAAATAAGGCTTCTTAAGGAAGAAAAAATCTAGGAATGTTAAGTGAAATGCTAATCGGGAGATTCATCTAAACATATAGATAATGACTCGTATAAAAATATAAAATTTTTTATGGAAAACTGGTTTATTTATGGGATTTATACGTTTATCACCAGTTTGTCATTTTAAATGAATCCCCCTAATATTTCAAAATGCATCGTCAAAGAACAAGAACTAGTTATGTATTCTTTGTCATTTCCCAATTTAGTGGGAGAATACATTTTTTCGATTATTGTCGAAAAAATTTAGAGTAGGAACTGATTTGTTTGTGATTTGGATCTTGCTTTATGATAAAATAACTCATCCATCTTAATTTATTGACAGATTTCGCTAGGCGAAATCATACGATTTCATCGTAATTTGCTAAATTAAGAATGAATCATATATTACGATAGTGTTTCTGGGCTTTAAGATAGAACGAGTAAGCTGATATGTTAAACGATTTTATGTCGCTGAGTATATAATATGAGTAGGAGCTTAAGTATAATTCAGGGCATACACTTTTGGGACTTACTACCTATGTACCGCAGAACGACATCAAATGCTGACATACGAAACGCAAATTGTCCAAACATCTGCCGGCTTTAACTAACACAAAAATATACAAATGCACATTTGTGTAGGTTTAAATTCAGTTGGTATATACATATAGACATCGAGAAAAGCAAATGCCTGTAGATTAAAATCGAAGCCAATGAAAACACCAACAAAACTACATGAGAATTCAGCGAAGACGCCGCAGTGATTTGAGATGATCCACATGAGAGTAGGTACTCGTATACATATTCATAAATTTCAGTATACAACAATGGATTTAGTAGGTATGTATCTACATTTATCAGCTGCTCCAACTGCTCTTGCACCTTAGCCATCAAAGCAAGTGTAGCATAGTTGTGTGCGCGTATTTCCCAAATGTGAAGTCTGGAATAGTGGCGTGCGCCAAAAAACTTAGCAGGCAAATTTAAAGAAACTCGGTTTGATAACAAGCCCGGTAGAGAAAACAGCTGTTTCCCTAACCGAGATTCTAGTCAACTATCGTTACTTTCATGTTCTAAGTAAAACTCATGGGGTTTCAAGGATATTGAAGGGGGGAAGTAACCTTAGACATTTCAATAAATCGATTTTTTTTAAGTTTTAATCGATAGGTATATCACCTCAAAATATCGTGTCAAAGTTTCAAAAGCTTCTCGGAAATTGCTGGGGCCGAGCCCGCCGAGCTCCTGACCGCAAACTTTAAACGGGGTTTTCTTGAAACAATGTTTTTTGAAATTGTGTAAGTAATAAGAAAAAACTAGTGAGCTAATTTTCATCATGATTTCAAAAATTATCATTTTTAGACCCGTTTTGACTGCAAATACAACGAAATTTTGTTCAAAATCCTAATTTTGTTTGGGAGCCTATTTCAAAGGGTTAATTTTCGAATACCGCAAATATTTTAGTTTTTCTACGCTAAAAACACCTTCTTGAAGAAGAAAATGTTGGGTTTGTTGATTTCAGACGACATCACTCAATCAATAAATATTAAACTTACTTAAAAACAACTGTTTTTAATTCCCTACAAATCAACTGCAAGAAATACCCTTTTTTCCGCCCGCCTCTAAATGTACTGCCCCCCTCAAGGTAAGAGAGAAATAGTAAGTGATAATTGTTTCCCGGCGAAAGTCCCTTCGTTCTACGGAAATTTCCACTGCTACTATTAATCACTGGGGAGTGGGCGGAAACAGTTATTTTGCATAAGGTTCAGCCTGTCGGGTCGGTGTGAAAAATCCGATTACTATCGGCCTTGCGCTAATCCACATTAGTAAAGTAATAATTTGAGAGTTAATGCAAATTAAGGCTCTGTTACCTATAACGCACATTTCGCTGGACAAAGTTCAAATATATACAGTGCGTTTCAGCTGGTTAGCAGACCATGAGATATCCTGATTTCATTTACGTTATTATTAATTTGCATTTCATTTTTAAACAGTGGGCAACCACTCAGTTCAAATCAGTATTGTAATGCTTCATTTATCTTGTACATTTTGATGAATTTAAATTGTTCAAACAGGTGGCAACCCTCGAATCAAGCTTCCGTCAATCATTTTCGTTTGAAACCAAAATAGTAGAATTTCGGTTACCTTATCAATTAAATTGAGTCAACACTCTTTAAAAGGTGGCAGTGCTTTCCAAAAAAATGTTAACATTATACTTTTGCTTCACACCATTCTTGTTATATTTATGTAAATATTTTTAAAAAGGTGGAAAAACTCTTTAAACACATTGTTATGATGAAGCCTTCTAAGAAGGTTGCTGTTTCTGATTCCATATGCAGGGGGATTGCGCTGCAGTCCAAAAATCGAATCATTACATCTTATCGCTGTGCGTGTAGGGTCACTCCTCAGGGAATATTCACATTACCACTCCTTTGGGTAGTTGCACCGAACTACATTCTACTACAGCTCACTAAAGGTTTCGATAACGTAGTGGTGGCTGTAACTGGCCCCTTAGTCAACGTGGATCTCGAAAAGTGGTCACTGTGGCAACCCGAGCAGGACGGTGCGGATGCTGTATACTAAGAAAACAAAAATGACACAGTTCAGACTTTCCTCTGTTAACTGAGTGACTCTAATATGGTCCCCCGAGGCGGGGCCCTTCAACAGAAACTGGGGAGTAAAAACAAAGCTTATTCTGTGGATTCACATGATCGTTATAAGGCCAATACTAACTAAGGGTGCAGTTATATGGTGGTAGTATTGAACACGCGGCTCGTGTAGGTGCACATAGAGCTCCACATTTGCTCCGCTATCAGACTCAGACATTCTAGCTGCCGGAGGTCGAATCAATACAATATCGCGCTTTAAACACAAAGCGAGTTCTGAACAGTGGCCCAGGTAACGCTACTACCAACCTACCGACCAAGATTTGGCCGGTGAACAGAGCCAAATATTCCAAAACCAGAACAACTCGCGGAAACCTAACGCCTGATAGCCCTATTATCAAATCGGTGTACATATTTAGTTCAATAACAACCGCTTTCCGGTATCGAAAGGATTCGGATTTTATTTTATTAGGAGTTTTTGCTTCGGATATGCTTTGCATTGCTCCGATATTCCTTTTCCTGCTTTATGTTGTAATTCCATTCAAATAATAATAAAAAATGCTTATTAGGTGTGAGTAAAATTACTAGATAGTTTAATTTATAATACCTTCAAAAAGCCAAAAATTTTATTGGTAGTTTTCATTTTAAATTGTTCAAAAATCTTGCGTTAAGAAACTACTCACATTTTAATTTACAAGTTGCACAAATTTTTATTGAAGTATCTTCTAATTCCTTCAGGGTATGTTTGTGATTAACATCTGTACACAAAATAATTCAAACCATTGTATTCCATTAATCTTTTCGAATGCAACAAATGTGTTTCATGCTCTTAAGGGCCAACTGAGTTATGAAGAGGCCGTCGAACGTGCGGTATCTCTTCTACGATTCCAAATAAATACTTGCAGTTGTAAATGTAAAAATGTTCATGTGCATGTGCCTAGCTTCTTTGTATGAGTTGTAATTAAAGCAAGCATTTTATAGCCTAGGGTGTTGCCATGTATTGAGGCGGCATTGGCATTGACACTGGAGCAAATGAACGTAAAGGTGGCGGAGGTGGTGCGGCATTGGTAGCAGCAGTGGTAGTGCCGGTTGTTGCACATTTCTGAGATCATTCAAATGTCGATACTCACACATATTACTCGTACTTATATACACATGGATTGCACTTAAAAAAACGCAAGCAATGATTTCTTAGTATTTCTTTCGGTGGCTTCTTTAATAGCATTGTCAGCAATTAATTGTTTTCATATGTGGAGATGTAAGCACATACATATGTATATACATACATATAGCGGCAATTCTCTTATAATACCGAGTGTTATTTGATTGGATCAAAGCACAGACGTTGCTACACATTTATAGGCAAGGAGGCGTTTGATCAACGGTTTGTGCAACATATGGGTGGCACATTTGTGGTTTTATTGTTCTAAGAATTTGATGATTTGATTTTAGAAAACTGTTTGCGTTATACAATTTGTTGTAGTAGAAAAAAGCCGGATAGTTAATAAAATATTAAAACGTCAGCAAGTAGGCACCGCTTTATATGGAACAGATGCGATTGACATGTCGATCATAGTTTCCTCAATTCAGCTCGATAATAAAAAATCAATTAGTAGTAGGTCGAAAAGGGTTTGTGATATGGGTTATGGAAACAATCCTCGGTTCAATAAATATTTAGAGAATCGGTATTGATGAATATTTTAGCAAATATATGACCTTTGTAATTTTGTATAAGTTTTACAGCAACAAACTGGTCTTGCACATAACTCGCTGTGTACAATAAATAGAAAATCTCTCTATCACTAGAACTGAACAAAAAAGTGATTACGATAGTGGGGTATCCGAATGGCAATTCCTCAGTGTACTGTTATTTATACCAGTAGTGCGATTCACTAACTTATTTTAACGATATTCGCATGGTTAACTCTCTTTAACGAACATTTTAGCCATTTTGCTTTTCAGTAGCCATTTTTTAACGGTATTCGCTATCGCCGTACCAGCTGTTGTCGTTAGCTAGTCGATTATCGAAAACTAATCGATAACAAATTTGATGCTGTTTATTCAATCGGGAGAAGAAAAATTCGCGTTTTCAACTTAGGTAAAAATTAAATGCGAAATTCCTAGATTCGTTTTCTTGAAATTAATAAAGGAACTTTAAATAAAGTTGTTCGAATATTTGGCATATGATTTATCACGAGGTGACGAAGAAGTAAGCGCTCCAACAGCGGGTAGACGTTAACTACGGGATGTGGACCATCCCGTTCACTTGAATGCAATAGAATTTCAGAAGCTGTGTTGGTTAACTCCAGACTTGGCTAAAGAATTTCTCAGCTTGATGACCAAATAAGAGGCTCCAGAATAACAGCAATATCGACTGAGAAACAGGTAGGTCGTGAAATCTTTAGGTCTGTATCCAATTTTAAATTTTAACATACATCGGGTAACCGATGCAATCAATGATTCATTGTTTCACCTAAAAGTTAGTTTTCCTATGACTCAAGTACAGCATCAAGCTGCTAAAAAAATGTTTGCTTCAGCTTCATCAATTTTGGCGCCAAAGAATTATGAGGAGGCTTATGTTAACCATCAATTAATGTGCAAGTGGAACTTTTATCTAGGATTCAAGTATAAAAACAGAGATAGATATACTTTATTTTTAATATATTTATAAATGATCTTAATTTAAAAATATTAAATATAAAAGCTAAATACCCTGGAGCACAACGAAAACGAAACGAAAACCATTCCATGTTTTTGTTTGACAAGTTTCATTAACTCATTGAGAATTACTAACTAAAAATAATTTCAATCAACACGCTTTCAAATTTATGCATTAATTTTTTTTTATTTTCCATTCGTTTTTGTGTTTTCGCCGATTTTGGCATTTAGTTTGACCAAGATGTCATTCTTTAGTAAATCACATAATCGTTACTGCAAACGACAAATATTGTCGACAAAAATTGCGATTGTCGGATCGTTTAAAGTTTGTGAATCGCACTACATCAAATTCATCTGGGTACCTGGGCACAGGGATATTTAGATCGAAGCATGTGTGTTGTTTAGAAAGTTAATATTCGTATTTGAAAATATTTCGTGATTTAAGTATTCCTATTAACGATTTGTGTTGTATAATTCTTGTACTGTATAATTTTTTCGGGCTTTGCGAGGAAGATACATATGTATGTATATAGAAAGGGTATGGTAAGTTGTAAGTAAGTAAGTTTGATTTGAAAATTAAGTGGCAATACCAAATAAGGTGATAATTTCATTCAAAATTGCTATCAATTTGCTATTAATTCTTAGTTTTAGGTGGCAAACCCATTCAAAAATATTTTTGAAATCAAGATCATTTAATATTCAGTTTAATACTGTATGAAAATCAAAAAAATTAAATGAAAAACGTTTTATATTTTTGCAAATATAAATATAAACATAGGTATGTACGAATACTCGCAATGTGTGTGCAGCTTTGATTTAAAGCAAAAACTTCCGTGTAAATATTTTTTATTTGTCATTTCTAGCTACTATATATTTACAGAATATTTCCTTCCTTTCTTCCTTCCTTTATTTCTGGTAATTTGATACACAAACTATTTACTTAAAATTGAGTACTCTCAAGCAATGAGGAAAAATATGCGGATAAAAGTGAATCAAGATATGTAGGCGATGGAAACAGATGCTCTAAATTACTGAGCAGATGTGTGTTTGTATATATTTATGTACATGTGTGTATATATAGTTATATATATGCACTTAAACATATGTTCAACAATGCGTATTTATACAGGATATGCGTATGCAAACTCAGCGCTAATAGAAAAAGGAAGAATGGCAGCTTGCTTCCGCACTTTAAGCAGGTGTTCTTTGTTACAACCATTTGGGTGTATTTCAAATCTAGAATCAATCAGGATGTATATAAACTAATTGAAAACGGAAATTTAACTGAAATTTTATGAATGCATAGATTAAAAGAGTGATTGCGTATTCATATGCCCATTAAGCTCAACATTTTGGAACTTTTTTTATAAACACGCGCGGTGGTACCTAACGGTTGTTTGTAACAGCCTAAAGCAACTCGAGATAGATATAAACATACATATGTACATATATATACTAAAAATTCTTAACATTCATAGTTAAATTGATTAAGCCTTGTCTGTCTGTCCGTCCGTCCATCAGTCGGGTAACTCGAGTAAGTATTGAGCTATCTCAACGAAACGTGCTATACACATTGCCCTGGACTCCAGGTACTTTGATATTGCTAATGGGCGAAATCGTATAATAACCACACCCACATCAGAATTCGATATTTTGATAACTTGCAAAAATAATTTGGTAAAATTTGATACACATGATTGGCTTGGAGAAATGAATAAGTGTATAATTATTATTATTATTTTTATTAATTATAATTAAAATTACAAATTAATATTTTAGCACTAGCTACCAGGGCTATCGGCTTAGTCAGTATATGAAATTAAAATATTTTAAATTAGATGGGCAGTGTTAGCGTTTTTTAGAAAGCTGAAGATAGTTTTTACATTGTTTTCTGAAGGGTTGGAAAGTAAGTTGATTGGGCTTTTGTCCTCAAAGCATTGAGCGTGAATGGAGAGCAGAGCAGGGCAGTGAAGCAAGATATGGTTGATGGTTACCTCGTAATCGTTGCGGAACATACATGAGGGTTGGCTTGTGGCTTTTAAAAGATGCTCGTGGGTTAAAAGAGAATGTCCCATAGAATGTTCATAGGGGAAGCATCCAAATTCAAGTGTCTGGATAGCTCATTAAGTTCGTACAACGCCGATTTGTGCCACATGCTAGTTTTCCTTTGTTTCAGGAGTTGAATATCGTGGTGTAGAATATGATTCCTGTTGCAATATAATTTATAGATAATGCGACTTCGTAGGTGTTGCAGCCGATCTTCGATTGAATGAATGTATAATTATTTTACGAAACTACTTGGTAAACTCTAAAAAATTTGGTACACATATTGTATTTCAAATCGGTACAAGGTAATACAAATGTAATTTGTTCAAATTTCAGAGAAAAGACTGGGGTTGAGAATGAAATACATGGAATCATCAATGTTGGGAATGGGAATGGAGTGAGAATCGGCCATTTTAGAGCAAACATTTCGAAAATTTAGAAAATCAAACTAAAACCATGCTCAACTCTCATATAACGGTAATTTACAACTAATTAAAATCTTAAATATTTTACTAAATCATGTCGCGAAAAAAAATATGTGTGGTACATTAAAATCATACTAATTTTCTTTTGTGTTTTTTTCTTAAATCAATAAACATCGTTTAAGGTTTCCATCCATCTTGCTTTCATGCGCCAATAAAGACATATATTTCTAAATATTGAACAATGATATGGGCTTAAAATATTCTCTATATCTTGATCTAAAGGAAACATGTAAGTAGATATGGTAGTATTTTCGTCTAAAATTTCCCCCAACAAATGATATATAGACTCAGATATGGGATCTTTATACCAAATATTGTACATCTGCATAAAATAGTTGCCAAATGATACACAGTACCGTTACCTGACCTAGACGATCCTCAAACTGAAAAAAAAAGCCCGCTGGTCCTGACGCGGCCAGCAGAGCTTTACAAGTGTGGTGGCGAGGGGCTGGTAAAGTGAATCTACAAAAAGGGCGATCCTGCAATATGCGCCAACTACCGCGGGATCGGTAACCTTAGCATAACAAATAAGGTTCTGTCGAGCGTATTGTGTGAACGACTGAAGCCCACCGTGAACGAGCTGATTGGACCTTATCATTGTGGCCGTAGGCCTGGTAAATCTACCATCGACCAAATATTCACTATACGCCAAATCTTGGAAAAGACCCGGGAGAAGAGGATCGACACCCATCATCTATTTGCAGATTTTAAATCAGCTTTCGACACCACGAGTAGAAGGGTCCTATATGCCGTGATGTCTGAATTTGGTACCCCAAAAACAATAAGACGGCTATGTAAAATTAAGCTGAGCAAAAGCACCAGCTTCGTCAGAATCGGAAAGGACCTCTTCGACCCGTTTGAATCCAAACAATGTTTCAGACAAGGGGACTCTCCTTTGTGGAACTTCTTTAATCTTATGTTAGAAAATATAATTCGAGCTGCAGAATTGAACCGTTCAGGCACTATATTTTATTAGAGTGTGCAATTTTAGGCGTATGCTGATTATATCGATATAATTGGCCTCAATAAACGCGCCGTTACTTCTGCCTTTTCCAAACTGGATAAAGAAGCGTAACGTGTGGGTCGATCTGGAGGTGAACGAGGGCAAAAGTAGTACCTCCTGCCATCAAATAAACAGTCAGCGAGCTCACATCTTGGCGCTCGCATCACAGTTGACAATTGCAATTTCAAAAAGTGCAAAAAGTGGAAGGAGGACTTTGTTTATCTGGGAACCAGCATTAACACCTACAATAATGTCATCCAGGGCCCTTGTAAGAGAGAGATTCTCCGAAACATTTGTACACCTCTACGTCTTTGCGACGGCTAATATTGCAGGCGATGGCACGATGAGCTGTCTGAGCATTACATTAGTGCAGCGAATTAAGATTCAGCGGCTTCGTTGGCTAGGCCATGTTGTACGTATGGACGAAAATGCTCCAGCCTAGTTTAGAGTATTCAACGCGGTACCAGCTGGTGGTGGTAGAGGAAGAGGACGGCCTCCTCTGCGTTGGAAATACCAAGTAGAAACGGACTTGATGTCACTTGGTATTTCCAATTGGCGACAGTTAGCAGGAAGAAAGAGTGACTGGCGCAATTTGTTAAAGTTGGCCAAAATCTCGTAAGAAGTTATAGCGCCAATTAAGTAAGTAAGTAAGATACACAACTTGAT
The DNA here is from genome assembly GCA_951828415.1 of Anomoia purmunda. Lineage (NCBI taxonomy): Eukaryota > Metazoa > Arthropoda > Insecta > Diptera > Tephritidae > Anomoia > Anomoia purmunda. Next base: position 22,137,543 of record OX639996.1, on the reverse strand, counting down.
CGATAAGACATATGTATATGTACACCCAAATGTCATTCATCTGCACCGAATAGTTGCGAATGAAATACGAATCCCAATTTTCTCTTCCATGTGGGCGTCGCACCGCCAACTTTTCCAAATTAATATATATCCTATGTTGGGCTCGGATAGCACATTGATAAATATCGATTGAGTACTTTGGGCGCCTATAAAGGACTCACATTCATTTTTATATTTTTATATATAAGATTACCTTTTTTGATTACATACAACAAGTGATGCTTATTTCAAATAAAAACTTGCGTTGGGTATATACATACTTACTTATAAAAAATTGAATTTTCGATAGGATAAATTGCAACTTTTTTTTGTGAAGAACCTTAAGAAAAAATACTAATGTATGTAAGAGAAGACGCGGTCCTTATTTTGTTTGGAGTAAACATTTTAAAAATTTTGCATAAACTCAAATAATTCCCTGCCTGTTGCCTCTAGTTATTTGGCTTAAATAAGCACAGCGGCTTGAAGTCCTATGCACAGTGTAAAGTAACTCAGATAACAATCTTGGTATGTATTTGGTGAACATGGAAAGAAAACAAAACCGTTTTAGCCATTTTGGCATTCTTTGAAAAAAAAACCACAGCCAATGCGTAGAATCACTGAAGGTTTGGGGGAAGTTGTAAACTATTGGCGACAATCCAATCGCAACAAACAAAAAAAAAAATCGCGAAAGAGTCGAAAAACTGGTTTTGTCAATTACGCACACATATACATACATACCTACACAAAAAGGAAATGACCTGTCGGAAAAAAGCAAAGTCAACTGCTTTGAAACAAAGGTTTGCTAAATTAATTATGTTGATCTAACTTGCACAAAACCACAAAAATTATGAAAAACAAATTTAAAACCAAAATTTAAAGAACAAAAGTCTCATTTTGACTCAGTTAAGCAATGCAAAATGGTTAATAAAGTCATTAGCAAAAAAAAAACAAACATAAAATTAGCGTCATCTAAAAACCTTACCCATAGAAAAGTATAAAGATGGGTGCTCTAGCTCAGAAGGTGCATACTAACCCCCCCTATACATGAATTTTTTTTTGAAATTTATTGCCTGCGAATTGATGTTCAAATAGTTTTGTTTTGGTTTGAAAGTAGTTGATAATTACATTAGCTTTAAAACAATTTGAAAAAAAAAACGGAATTTCAAATAATTGGAAATGAAATAATTTTATTTCAGCTAAAGGAAAAAAAATTGATATTCTTTTTTTTGTTCAAATATATTTAAAAGGAGTTGAATTCAAATGTTGAGTCAGTTAATTGATTTTCTCCTAGGACATATTGGCACTTGAAATGAAAATACTCACCCTAGCCAGCAAGTTTTATGAGATAGAAATATTTCCCCGATAAGCCACTATTCATTATTCTGGAATTTTTAAGGGTGTTAGGTTAATGAAAAAAGATAGTTGATGTTTTCGCCTCCATTTATAAAAAAAACCATTCATTCACCTCCATACTTTCATGTTCAAGAAAAGATACAATTGGTTTGTGGTATGAAAAATATACGAAATGCAATATCGTGATTGTAAATCATTTAAATATCTTGAGAAAATTGCATCTATTGTCGTGCCTGATCTGGTTGTTGAGTCTTTGGGATTATTATTAATTTTTAATTTAGTTAAATTTACTTTCTAAAAATTGTACAAGTGGTTGAGACAAAATTGACATTCAAATCACCGCTTAAAATCATTGGCATGCACATCTTCTCCTAATTCTGCTGCACCAGAGGGAGTATAGGCCAATAATGCTCTATGTATGAATTTTATTATATCGTCAATTCTCTGGTTCGGAGTGATGTAGAGAACAATCATTGCCACACTCTGTACGCCCCTTAACGCATTCTACCCCACTCTCGTTTTTTCCTACTCCGAATCTGTCGCGTTTTCGTTTCTCTCCCATGTCTCCTTCCGTCCGACTGCCCCACCACGCGCGCCATTCCCTCCCTTTTCCTGTCGCTTTTTCGTTTCATTCGATATTGGAATTACAGCCCAACGAGCGCAAAGAAGTTTCACTTCTAAAAGAAGCAATCTAAACCACCAGGTAAAAAAAATACTTTTTAAATTGCTTTTAATGTAATTATATTTCCTATTGGGTGCATATTGGTTTTAACAGCGGAATTTATGCACATGTCCTCGGACATAAATTAATTTTGGAAATACGCACAGTGGCAGGCAGCATCGAACGTGCAACAGGCAATTGGCAAAGCCAACGGCCTCAGTGACCATTAAAACAGGTAAGCAGAGGTAGGCAAAACCAAAAAAAAAACAGAAGAAAAAAAAGAAAACAGACATAATGTGGCACGTTCTGCCACACAATATCTATTAAATGTTCAGATAACAAAAAACAACAACTTCATACTCTACACTCCCAAAGCGTTGTGGCAGGTATTTTTTCTATGTACATATATCGTAGGAATTTTCTTACTGTTGTCGTTGCTAAGCTAAGATCGTGACAATTTGCCACCGCATGTGGCGCGCCAATGGAAATTGCTTAATTCGCCAAAAGGTTGCAAATTGCGCACAGCTACATAGATAGCTAGCAGCTGCAGTGCATACCACAACAAACATATGTACATACATAGTACTCGTACATGCAAGCTGGCTAAAATCGACAAAATATTTGCGTGCATAAATTTATATTTATAAATCTATGTATATGTTTGCATGTATTGTAGTTTGTATATACAGATCTAAGAGCACAATTGCTTGTTTCTACTATGTATGTATGTAGTTTACACGAAGGTGAAAAAATTGCGCACACACACTGGCTTTGTTGATTGCAATTCGTTTGCTTCCAAATCACTACAAATGTGGCTTTTCGAGTATGAAATCGATTGCAAATTGGCAACAATTTATTTGACAACAAGAACATAAAAAAAAAAAAACTAGAGAGTTGTGTGAAGTGGAAAATTGGCAAAGGTGTTTGAATGCTGTTTCTAATTTTAGTAGTATTAGGTGCGAAAATTACCTGAAGGTGTGTAATGTATGTATTCGCGATAGTTTTTTAGCGCACATTAGCAAGCATTATGAAGTTAATTTATTAATCAAATACTAGATAATAGGATTGGGTGTAGTTTAATGCCCGTATTGTTTAAGTAGACTTGAATTACTAATTGAGAATTTTCGGTTGTGAGTTTTGTTTACGACGGCAGCGTAAATATTTTTTTAACCGCCCTAATACACGTGTACATAAACATACGCATACATATGCAACTGCGAATTATTCCGTATTTCCCGCCGGATAATTCCTTTTGTTAAATTTCCATTTACTTGATTTCCAATGAAATTGCGTTTGACGGCAACCGTACATTTTTTCCAAACTTCACTCCGTCTCAGGATCTAAGAAGCGAGGCAGGCCAACTACCACTTCACACCACAAAGTAAAACCATTCTTGTATAACTACATACATATATACATTTGAATAAATTCTAATTGAATTAAACTAAAACAAATCTTTTCATTTCTTTACAAAATTTCCAACTGTGCGTCTGGACTGCCCTCTTGGGAGACACGACACACATTTGTACAAGTTTGATTTTGATACTTTTCGATATTCAGTAACTTCAGACAGGTCTCTAGTCTCAAAATAAATTCACTTATTTGTCAGCTGGCCCTGAGCAGGTCACAAAACAAAGAAATTGAGGAAAGTATTGAATAAAAGTGAAAATGAAGTAGCACTCAATATGTTCCATGGACGTTTGCTGTTTTTGCTAAATCTGTAAAAATATCACTTAATTTTCAATACACAAAATATAAAAAACTATTTGAGATAGGCATAGTGAGAAAACAAACAATTTTCACACGGTTAACGTAGCTGAGTGGTTGCGTGCTCGCCTAGCAACTCCGTGTACCATGGTTCAAAGCCAGGTAAAGTCTAGAAAGAAAGAAGTCTGATGAGGAGACGTGGTGATCTCCGAAATAGCAGCTATCACTTCTATCACTTTGAAAAGTTGTTGTTTTGCCATATTATTCCCTAAAACAAACATGGCCTCAAGCTCTATCAATTATACAGACGATTCATAAATATAAGGCCAAAAATAATAATAATAAAAAACTATTTGTTTACATTTACATTTACCTACATATGTATCTTGTTCTTTAGTAAACAATAATACGGGAGAGAAAATTGAATAACTTGCAATATTTCAGAGAAAAAAACGTGTTTTAATTATTCTAAAGTGTATAAAATATGGATTTATAGGCAGAGATTTAATAAATAACTCTGCAAAATACTAAAAAAAAAAATGGCGCTTTTTCTAATACATATGTGAAAAAAGTTTGGTCTAGTTGAAGTTGAGAATTGTCAAACTCGGCAAAACTTAAGTAGCGGTACCTCTCTGAAGGCGTCACCTTCTGCATTTAGTACACCGTGCATATATGTAGGATATATGGGCAGCTCTGTTTATCGGTTATTGTTAGGTTTAAATTTTAAACATATTTTAAAACAATTAATTTAGTAATAAGAATTTCCAACAGCTAATTTCAATATTAATTTTACAAAAGCCATATTTTTTTAATTTTTAAACAGAATTAATGCTCTAGCTAGAACATACCATCAGCTTATTGGCTCTATTGCTCTCCACCACAGTCTTTGGTGAAATCTTTTGAGACGGTTGCTTACTGAATACCGTAATTATCTCAAATCACAAGAAATGTCTTTAATTGAGAGACTCAAATTTAGTGACTTAACATGAGACTGAATTACTAAATAACAGCATAAATGAGCAGTAAAACAGTGAACGCAGGACAGCTGAATTTAAGTTTTATGGTTGAAAGAATTCGATCACCAAGTTTTACACTTTATAAAAAATTCCCGAAAATTCAAGAAATTTAAAAAAATTGCCAAGTAATCACAATTTGCAAAAGCTTTTAATTTTTGCCATACTTTCAATTCCATTTCAATTTCAGTATAATAGAACGCAAGTTTCCAGTGGTTAAAGATTTTGCTTTTTCATATACTGTTTTTCGTTTTTCTGACAGTGTTACGTATTTTCTTCCATATAAAAGGCATATTATATATTTTTATAAAAAAGGAATGAATGAAAAAATTTAATTTGAAAAACATTGTGCATAATGAAAATATCAATCATTTATGGAAAGTAAAGACAAACAAGTACCCGTATGTTTCAGTTTTTCTACATCAATCCACTTAAGGTTTCTAGGGGGCGAATCGGTCAATAGAAAAGCGACTTGTAATTTTTTACACTTAATTAAACTTCGTATTCAGGAGTTTTGGGAGTTTCTGATTCCGTATCTGAAGTCAATTTTGAAATATTCAATATTAAAAAAACGCAGATTTTTATGAAACATAACACCTAAAGGTTATTTGAGAGGTTGATTACAAAAATGAAATTAGTTGTAAAAAACTCAAAATAGCGGATTCAAAATGAATTCAGATTTTTCTGAAATTGGATGTCAAATGATTCCTTGAGTCATTGACTACGAATCTTAAAACAGTTATTAAAGGGGTGTTTCAGTGTAGCGGCCCCTTTTCGACCCCTATTTTAGAGAATTAATTGTAGGAAAACTACTGAAGGCTTTTTCAACTCAGCTTTTTTCATTTTGATTATTAACTTTTTATTGGCTGTAAATATTTTCAAAAAAAACTTGTGTGACGCCTGAGCGACAAGTTTGCTGAAGAAAAAATGAAAAATGTGTCAATTGTTTCAACAGTTTTTTTAGAACCGTTTTAACATCATTTATGCAAAAAAAAACCAAAATCGATTTTTCGAACCCGGTACGCTAAATCACCTCTTAAAAAACTCAAAATGGCGGATTCAAAATGAAGGATGAAGTAAAAAATGTAAAATTTTTATGAAATTTGATATCCAACGTTTGCTACAGTCACTGATTGCGAAACTAAAAATTGATATTCTGATATTTATGATATTTTTGATCAGCCACTCGAAGAAGCTTGGCCATCATCCAAAATTTCTTCTGGAGTAATTACCATATTTTCATGGATGAAAGTGAAGTGAGCAAATTAAGGCTTCTTTCTCTTATTTCATCTCTGAAATAAGTTTTTATAGAACGCAAAGATGAAAATGAGCTGTCGTGTGTGGCGGTTATTACCAGGAGAAAACACAATACTGAAAAAACGCCTTGCGCAGTTTTCCTTATAGCTTCGGCATTTATGGCCGGAACTTGAAGTAAGATGCATCAAAAGTTTCGAAGAGAAATTTTTTGTTTCGGAAGTTAGTTGACCGTGGTGTGGTACTTACCCACCAGATTTCAGTTATTACCAATCTGTTAGTTAGGCTGGGAGAGCAATTAACTTTCGGAATAAAAATCCATGTATCATATGTACTTTAAGATCCGACTTTACATAGATGCCGAAAATATGAAGAAAAATGTAAAAATTTATTGTTGATTTTTTCGAACTTTCCAAATAAAAATTTGCTCTTAATCCTAAGCTCAATAAATTATTGTTGATCTAATTTTAGCAACATAATTTTGTGTTGATTCATAAACCATCATACACACCTAATTATGCTCGAATTTAACTTAACTTTTTTTGATTCATTTTTAAAAAAAATCATTAACAAATGGTTCAACTTCGTTGATCTACAACGACTGTAATTAGTAAATAATGTGAACCGCAATTAATTTTAAATATTGATAATCAAAAATGTTACATTTTTAATTGCATGTACAACATGCCTTGTCAACCCAAAAAATTGACATCTCAGCATCAATCCATTAACGCTTAGGAAAACACATTATTGTATGTATTTTAAAATATCAACCTCAATAAAAGCGTACCCTTAAAAAGTTTTTAGCAGAGCCGAACAAGGTACGAAAGAGTATAAAAAAAATTAAAAAAAAAAAAAACAAAGCAAACTTTGTTATGCGTCTGCGAAACTGCTAAAAAGGCATGAACTGTCAAAAAAATGTTTTTGCTTACACCTCGCTTTGGCGATATTTATTAAGAATTTTTAAACATATTTGAATCTTTGTACAAAATTCACAAATATTCTGTAAATTGAAAAAAATTGCCAGTAAAATTTTAAAATTTTTAATCAGAATGTTTCGAAACTTTTCGGGTATAAAATTTTGTATTTTATTCAATTTTAGTATAGCATAGTGCAAGTTTCAAGTGAATAAAAATGCCCAATAACTTTTTGATAATTTTTTCCGGCGTCAGCGCCGCTTCCTTTCTTCCATATAAGAAACTCATCGACAACAAAAAAATTGTTAAAAATCAACGGGTATTTTTATGCAGATTTTTTTCTTAGTTTGCAGAATTTCTGTGCATTTTGTATAAAGTTTGAATCTGGACCTTTAATAATATAATAACTTGGCGCTTACACTATAGCTTGACGCTTTGCCGAGCTTGCAGTTGACTCCAAACGTCAAATGATTTTTGTGAGAAGATTTTTCATGGCTGAAATACTCTCGGAAATTTGCCATTGCCTACCGAGGAGGGAGCGCTTTTAGAAAAATAACATTTCGTATAACACTAGTTTAAAAAAAGAGTTTTTAACCTATATTTTTCTAAAGAAGCGTTTTCGAGATACAGACAAAATACCTGTTTTTGAGGTCCTTTTGCAGTTATTGCAAAAAAAAAATACTCAAGAATAGCAAATACATCTGACCTTCTATGGGAATCATTTTAAGACCACATTCAGCTTCTTTACGCTGATATATCTATTGTGTAAATCGTAATTCGAATATCATTTTATGAGTTGCTGGCATTTAAATACAAAAAATAATGACATTTTGGAACTTTTTCGAGCATTTGTAATTTTTATTCGCTTTTTTTTAGTGGATAAGCTTTGTAAAAAAAATAACTAAAAATTTTTATTGAAAGAGTATTCTGAAAACGACACCCAAATTTTTCCATCACTTCTAGATTTTGAGATACAGGGTGCCGAAGCTTTTTCATAAGTTTGTCCCAACATAGGTTTCCTTTTTCTCAATATTTTTCAACACTATTTTAAATAAAGTTATGCAAGTTTTGGTATCAAAAATGTATACATTCTTATAGATTTTGTAACTGTTTGAATTAGTTTTATTCTAAAAAAAACGGCTAAAAAATCTAACTTATGTAACTTCTGAACCAAAAAAGTTTTTCAACTGAAACAGTAAACGTTGCAAAAATTTAAATTGCCGCTTTTATTTAATTTATAATAACTTTTACATTTTCTGTGTTATTTACCCATAGAAGTTTAAGTTTATTTGATATTCTGGAGTTTTTTTTTTGGCAATAACTGCAAAGAGTCCTCGAAAACAGTTGATTTGTTTATAGCTCGAAAACACTTCTCTCGAAATAAAAATGAAATGGGGTTTAGAGTTCAAACTAGTGTAAATTCTGATATTACTTTTTATGTCCAGGATTTGAACTCGGAATGAAGCGCACACACTCTACACACTCGGCTACGACGGCTGCTTGTGCTACGTTAATTTATGGAGCGTTAAACTTCAAAATGTGTGCGGAGCTTTCAATTTCAAAATTCGCAACTATAGTTATTTTAGGTCCCTGCTTCAAGTAACAAACCCTTTGAGAGAAGCTGGATTCAAAAAATTCGGAAAAAGGTATTACGTGTTTTATGGATGAGGGTTTATCGTCGTACTATGAAGCGACCATTTAGTTTGAAATCTTTTCTGCTCGATTGAGAGCACCGTAGTCATCTAGAGGGCTTTAACTTCGTTAGAACAAGATCATTTTTCAAATGGAAGCTTGGGTTCATGAATTTTTCACTCATACTGTCCTTTTTATAACGTCGAATGGTTATGAGATTAAGGTTAGGTCTACGTAAATTTAACTGTTTCCAAATAAGATGTGCCAATTTGAGTTTACATATTTTGTATTTGATAGTTTAATTGACTCATGTGAGAAATATTTTACTAATTTCGGGATCTACATATTTCAAAAGGGCTTAAATGTTGCATTTAAATATCACCAGTGTGCCTACTATAATTTCCATGTTAATGGAAACGAAAAACAGACGACGTAAAACAAATTTAGTACTTAAAAAATATTAACAGTAGCAGTCAAAAGAATGTATAACAATAACTGTGTAAAGAACTCATTAGTGCAACATCAGCATTGGCTGGCAGCGGATATTGTGCAAAGTACGCAGAAAGCAACTGACACGAATTAGTGCAGAGGCATTTCATTTGCAAACAAATGCACACTGCAATTTCAAAATGAAGCCTGTCTGTCAGTTAACGGTATGTAAATATACAATATATGTAAATAGCAATAATTATCGCCGTGTTGTTTGTTTGAGAACTGCAAGTTATTAAGAGGCGCATGCGCCGTAATGTCCATTCGACTAATAGCTATGCTATATTTAATATGCATGATATATGTACATATGTATGCACATATGTATAGTATATTTGTACTTGTTGAGACTATAACCAAATACTCGTACATATGTAACTATTTGCATATCTAGTTCAGCTGTGAATGTACAGAAATGTCCATATCCACACGGTTCCCATTACCAATGTTTTGCTTATTACCTGGGGCTTTTTTCTACTTCTATACCTGTCATGAAGGTGATATGGTATTATAACTTACGTGCGAAGTCTGTAAGTATAAGATGAATAAGAAATATACACATACAAAACGATACTTTTAGCATAGGCATTTAAGCAGGCATTGGGCTTGGCGTTCCCGGCTAGAGGAAGATATGTATATCTCGATTGGGTTTCCGGCTATAGGTAGATATACGGTAACGAGAGGTTCGACGAATTGGCCATAGCCAGAGGTTGTTAAGGATTCGTTAAGAATCTATGGTGGAAGCAATTAGCTGACCGTTTGGGGTAATGAAGACAAAACTACACTTCAAGTTCTCACTAATGGCAGAAACAAGATGAAACAGATGAACCACTTACAAAATTGTGAAGAAAATCTGGTCCACTTATAAAAAATCAAGAACGGTGGATATGGTAAGTTATTTTATTTTTATTTAATTGGCTCTATAACCGCTTAAGCGATTTTGGTCGAACTTCTCCTACAATTTGTGGTGTGCTGGCTAATTGGGGAACAGGCGGCCAAGATGGGCATCCAAACTACACTCGATGTCAGAGCCGCAATCTCCAGGATACTAGAGAAAAAGTTCTTCATTACCTCTGTGAGTCATCTACAAATCGAAATGGTTTGAAAGTTAGGAATCAAAACAGCAGGAAAAACAAGTTTCAGGACAGGTAGCGTATCAATATGGCACTCCAAGCGCTAATTGGATCAACGCTATAACCAACAAACCAACCATATCCAGAGCTTTTTCTAAAATCGACTACCCGGCTAGTTGACTACCCAATTATAAACATTATAGATATCTAAATATTGAATAATAAATTTGTAGAACCTTCATTTTAGTGGAAAAGACGTTTGCCAATAAGCATAAGAAAACGAACAGTTAGTCTAGGTAAACTATACACTCAATAAAATTTTATCGAAAAGTACATAGTAATTTTTTAAGTTGTGGCAGAGTGTATCTCTTATCACCGAAATATAATTGGGTCATTTACAAGGTGTCATAATGTGTCATAAATCATAAAGTCATAAAATTTTACATTTCAAATGTTATGTTTTTGGATTGCATCGAAACAATGAATTAAAACTAAGCAATTTTTGTATTTTTTAAATTTTATGACTATGACTTATGACACATTATGACACCTTGTGAATCACCTAATTATATTTCTCGTCGCTGGTTCTGAACACAAAACATTCACATTTAAAATGTAATACAGTTTGAGAACATTCAACGGCGATGATGTCCTGATTTCGAATTCCGTTACATAAATTGGATAATCCGTTGAATTTCCAAGCACACATATGTATGCTATTCCACATTCTCGCTGTTACTGCCACATTTACCACTGCTGATGCTGATCTGATGTAATGACTTGCCAGACAATAATTATCGCAAAAATCATATGTATGTACTATTGCACTATTGCATTTTATGTGCGAGTATTTACATATGTATGTAAGTAAGAATGAATTTCGTTTTGCTGCTGACTTAAAGCCACATTGAGTATTCTAGTGTGGCATGCAACAGCACAATTTCTCATTTCATTTACTGTTCATATCTATTATGTGCAGCTAACTGTGGCACACGATATACCTACCTACATATGTTTGTACGAGTATGAGTTGAGAGTGCCACAAAAGGAGATCAACAACAACACCTACAACATATATGTACATATGTATAACATTTAAACGCCCATTTACTCGTCTGAAATAGTTTGCCAGAATTGTACGACAGAATAAATGTTGCAACGAAGCGTACGAGTGCATATGGTGGAGCTGTGAGCCGGCGGCGCCTAATTTATGCCACATTTTGTGGCGCATTGCATTTCATAGCGGCAAACTAGCGCGTACATACTACATATGTATGTACATTCATACATATGTATGTATTTGTTGTTGTTAGTGAAATTACGTTGAATGAACAATGAGATGTGAAATGGGTTTTGTCGATTTATTTATTTTACATACAGATTTGTTGTGCTTCCAGTTGAATACAGAATGATGGTGAAAGGACTTTTCGATGTCTATTTATGTTGTTAAAAATTGTGCTGTGCTAACGACTCATGGCGTATTTCTCACGTATGACTCATAGAATTTTAGATTTCCTGACCTTGGAGACGATCACTTTTAACAATCACCTTTCGAAAGAACACTATTTTCTGTCTGAATCGCCAAATAGTTTAGGTTGTCGCCATCGTGTAAGCAAACATGAATGAAAGGTCGCCAATATTTTTTTCTAATGTTTGATAGTCACATATGGCATACGCATAGGACGTGTAAAAGAAACAAAAATAAAGAAGAACTATGTAAACAGCACCTAAGTCACCACAAACAACTCCTGCGGAGAAATTTCTGCGTTGGCCCTAATTCTGTAGTAGAGGGAGCACACCTCAATAAAGTATTATCCAATTTATCTAAAAAAAATCCCACAATGATTGCTAGTATCTGAAGACACGTGGAATGAAAAGAGACGATGGTTGGATTTGCCTCTGAGCACACATTTTCCAAGCACCAAGCTGCTCCTAGACAACATACGTCTTCACATCGACCGAAACCGTATTGTCAAAGAGCTCATCACTACGGAAAATATTATCTGGTCTATAGAGATTTTTAAGCCATTCAAGACTCCAGCTGATATCACATTCATACAACTGCAACAATCGATTATATTTAGTGCAAACTGTCTTTTTACAATCAATAGAGGAATTGTCAATTAAATTGCATGCTTATCGAAAGAATCCAGAGTTCTCTTATCCCAAAAGTGGGGTAAACTTTCCATATCAGACCGCAAGATTTCAGACCTATTGGTTAGACGTTATAGATAAAGTCACAATTATTATTAATTCGCAACATGTTACATGGAAGGGAAATCCAAAACTGTTCTACATGAGATTGTTTCGCACACATAGAGATTTCCGCTTATAAGCTGATAGCTTTCCTAGACATTGAGGGAGTTTGCAAAAATTGTATTCTAGACTCCATTATGACATCACTTGTATATCTGGCCATCGACTCCCGGTTGTTGACCCTAGTAAACCAAATGCTATGATATAGAAGTGAAGCGGAGCTTGCGGGAGTGACGCTTGCAAGATTCAATAGAGAGGCTGTAAAGACATAGCGTATGCTAACGACCTCGGAGGAAGGTTCCATGGGCCATTCACCTGCGGTCCACAAAAACGCTTCTTCTAAATACGGTTCAAGCAACTCACGATTTCCGAGTAATTCTAACCAAGTCTCCTTTGGATAGCTTCGAAACATTCGTTAAGGACTGAGCTAAAGTGAGCAACTAAACCTGGTGAGGCCACTCCGACATTTTCGATTCAAGGGGCTCACCATTGCTTGAAGCATCTGTTCACCAGTGGAAGCGGCTGTGAGCGAGCGGCTGACTTGGAGAAATCAGCTAGATGTACAAAAAATACCAAAATACCCCAGGATGTCGTTGCACGCTGAGCGTGGAACCCACTACGTAAACATATTCCAATTACCATCGGCTGGTTGCTGTCTTTGTGAGAGTAGGAACTGACATGACCGTTATCCAGAAAATCCAATGGACGGGGCAAAGTAAACTAACCGTAGGCCCTTGCGATGCCTACTACAGCTGCCATGTCCAGGAGCGCAAGTTCAGATTTGGATATGTAGCGGGAGAAAGACTTCGTCGCAAAGGTCGATTGTTCTCTCCTATGGACGAGCTTTCGCCTCGATTCGCATCAAACCCCATTCTTTGGGTTTGTGTCCACGCTTCGACCCCGTATTAGACATACTTATACTCCAACTCGTATCATCAAAGAACGTGCGTCTAAATACACAAAGAAGGCTTGATGTTGGAAAGCTGCATTAAAGGAGACAGTAAAGAAGTAATTAGCTTTCAGCCACCCCGAACAAATGACTGGTACGATGAGGAATATCGGAGTGCTACTGTGAGCTGAGAAAGGGTGCAAAGCGTACTGTTCGAAAGGCAGCAGCCAATCGTTAATGGATTGATTGTAGCTTTAGACCTGGGAGGTCTGCCATCGACCATATACTCAAGATACGCCAAATCTTGGAAAATACCCTTGAGAAGAGGATCGACACACACCATATTTTTGTCGACTTTAAATAGCTTTCGATAGCATGAAAGAAAGTCGCATATGTACCGCGATGTCTGAATAGATATAGGCCAGCGAATTAAGAGCCAACGGATTGGTCAAGTTGTGCGAATAGAAGATGCTCCATCCTTGAAGTTCTCAAGGCGGTACCCATTGGAAGAGGAAGGCCTCATCTACGAAGAAGCACTTGGCGTGATTAGGGGTATCTAGCTGACGTCACTTAGTCGAGAAAAGGAACGACTGGTGGTGTGCTATATTGAAATCGGCCAAAATTGCTTATTAGGTTTTTGCGCCAATTAAGAAGAAGATTAAGAAAAGTAATAGTAAATTATTCAACTTCTAAACTATTATTTCATTTTATCGAATGAGGGTTTTGGGATCACTTGAGAACACATTAAAAAATATTACAAACTCAGTTATTAGAACACGGAATCTATTTTTTTTTAAATTAGCTGCCGTGTTCGATATTTTTAAAATAAATTTTAAGCTTAGACAGTTTAACTGTAATACGAGACCTTAAATACTTTTTCCTGAAACAAAAAAACCAGAAACTGAATGTTATTAGTTTGTTGCAAATCCTTGCTGGAAAATTTTTACTTGCAACAACTTACCAGTAAGAAAAACAGCTGATTGCAAAAATTTATGAACACAATAAACATAGGAAATTATGTTTCTGAACTAGTTTACTAAAATAAAAGACAAAAAAAACAAATTTGGAACGGAAAAGGTCAGTAAACATACTTCAACAAAGGGTTTTTCCAAGTTTATTCGAACTTTAAGCTTGTTAAATACTGGGAAATGTGTTTTTACAAATATCTCATACGGCGAGCTCTCTACCAGAGCAAACCACGTCAAAATAGTGTACGCCTTTTTTATTTTATTTTTTAATAAAAATTATAAAATTTATAATAACTTGTTGCTTGCATCAAATAGCTTAATTTTTTGGCACATATTTTTAATATTTTATTGTACAGTACTCGATTAGCTCTATTGGCAAACAATATTGACTAACACTATTTTGAGCTATGTATGTCTTTGGTACGATCACCTGCTGCGAAAAATGCCAACCACTTTCTGATACGCCCATCAAACTTCTTTGAAACAAATAGTTGTCATACAAATTTATGATCACTATCTAATGTTTACGTCTACTAAATATAATGCCTTCGCCATAATTACCAGTAAAACTGCGGTGGTCAAGGTAATAACAATACGGAAATGATCCTAATAAATATTGTATTAAGAAAAAAATAGGAAGCAAATGTAATACATAGGATAAGTTAAATGGCAGAACTAAATATATTAATTCCATATAAAAAAAATGCATTAATGTGCAAGAAAACAGCGGTATCTTTTGAACCCTATTTGAGGCTTGGCAGCGTCCTCAGAACATATTACAAACACTGCACGGCGGCATGCCCTTATCAGGACTCCAACAGTCAATTACTGTGCCTCATTTTTTTAAATTTGCAGAAACGTTCAATATTTTCCTAAAATTCGAGAGAACAATTAAACAAAATTACACATCTGTGTGGCATTCTGGGTATTTTATGTTTTGTGCAAACATTAGCGAGTGCACCCACTGTTCATCCTTTCCACACTTTGTCGTATGGTTTTGTGCGTGTCACGTACGCATTCACACACACATACTTACAAGGAAGACAATACACACACACATATATGAGCATGTTCCCGATTGGATGAGCGAGTGGCTGCGGAGTCCCTGTTAACTAATGACAGCGTGTCATTTACTAGCACCTTTTGTGTTGGCAAATATGAAAATTACCGTGACATGCGACCTACAGCATTCCGCATGATGAATGTTCCAGGTACACTTGCAGGGAATTCCCTCAAAAAAGTCTTTGTTGGAGTATTTTCCTCATTTTGCAGCAGCAGCACTGCGGTGTGGCAATTTCCCAAGCCTACCTTTTTATTTCATTCACACTGATTTTTGTCATTTTTTTCTTTAAACACAAATATGTGCATAGATACATATGTACATATGTGCATGTGCGTTTCTGTTTGATGTTGAAAAGTGATGATAGCGCAAAGAGTGTGAAAGTTTTTCCTAGAAATTTGTTTAATTAAAAAATTCTGCAGTACTCTTTTTCATTTCACTCGACCTCTGGAGAATATTTTTTTTCAGTGCAATAACATGCATCATTTTGCATTCGATTTTATTTTCATTCATTGGTCACACTTTTCAGGCAGGTTCTGGAATTCATGCCAAAGTGATGAAAATGAATCTAAAATCAAGTGTATTGGATTTTGATGTTCTGGAAATCGATTTTTTTGTTAATTTTAGAACTCATTTTTGGTTTACCCGGTGAATGAACTTTATTGCTGATAGCTGTCATTTTAACCAAAACCAATAATACTTAGTCTTGCCATAAATTCTGTTATAAAGTTTACAAAGCACACAGCGAGAATAAATTTGCAGAAAAAAGTGCCGTTATTTTTCATTATAATTTGACTGGAGTGTCTACTCATATATTAAAATCAGTTCAGTGTTTGCTTTCGCGTATTAACAATGGAATGGAGAGTTAAATAAAATCGTATTGCGGTGATAAAGTAAGTGTGGGAAAAGCGAAAGTGAAATTTATAAACTTCTCAAAAAGTTAATATTTCGAGAAGGTTTGTTTACCGCAAAAAAGGTCGATTATGACACAACTGCAATTGACGGCCAAACTGAGGCTTTTGGCGGAACGCGGCTTTCAAAGGACAGTGGGGAAGGATAGTTATATTGGAATTGGTTCGGAGAAGCTTATCAAAAATTTAAATATGTTCCAGGGGGATAAACCAATAAAATACAATTTTTTTATTAACGAATCTCAATATAATTTTAAATTCACTCACACCTTCGCAACGATTAACACTGCTAGTGAAAAATTTGCGTGTATCCATGAAAGTCACAAAGTTCAATTGGAGGGAATGCTAACCAACAATTTCATTGTGAATTCATTTTACAGAACTTCCAAATTCACTCCGAATTGATTTTGGAAAAAAGTGTGAAAATGAAACAGTGCGAAAGATGAAAATTGTCGGTCAATACCTAAGGTTTGTTATTCGGATATTTCGACATCCGTGCATTTGGCTATCTGGATATCCGAATATTATAAACAGTATTTAAATGGATTTGTAGACCTGTAACAATGATTCGGCGAATCCGTGGCTGATTTATCAACTTATGCTATTGACTTGACAAGGTCGCTAATCAAGTGCCTGCCTATATTGCTTAGCATTGACGGTAACGTTGGCGCCTCTTCAGTTTTACGAAAGTATGGAAAGTCTATTTAGGATTATCCGAAATGCACCTCATCGCTAAAGATCATTTGACGTTAATAAATCGCTTCAACTTCCGACTGATTTTCAGCCCATTCACCGAACGAGCGACACAAGTCATATGGATCTAATTTCTGCACAGAGTTTTTGAGAACGGATCGATACATTCAGGTCCTCTTTCACAATCACCTCTACAGGGGAAACGTAGACTTACAAGATTTATTACTTTGTGTATATGGAACGCTAATTCTGGAGATAAATTCATTACGAAATCAGAATATTGAAAAATGTCCACTGACAGTAGGTTTCTATGGTTTTATATATTAATACTCAATGCTGCTCTTCAATACACCCCCTGCTGTTTATTCTTGACAACAAAATGATACATTTAATTTGAGTTTATTGAATATACAATATTAATACTCATTTTGGGTGCTTCAGTTCTGCTTATACTTAGGCATAAACATGTATGAAATTTTATTCTATTCCATTCAATAACCTTCAATATTCAAGTTAGATTACACAAGAGGCCTTGGCCAAGGCAACCAACAAAGCTGAACACCATCAAAACTTCAACAAGCAGATAGCGACACAAGTAGCAGACAATAAATTCAATTAGCTCAAGCGAAACATCGCATCAAATGGCAAGCGTCTGCTGCAAAAATGTAAAAAAACGTTGGCGCAGTAATCTAAGCAAGCAGCCAAAAACAGCAAACAGTATACACAAAAAATATGTGTACACTCCAAAACATTGAAAAATTAGCAAAAAAAAAAACAAAGTAGCGAAATACACAAAAATAAAATTCTTCAAAGAATATTGTGCAAATATGTTAGTAGATTGAAAACGTTTTATTAACACGTGAGTGTGTCTTTTTGGCGGCACGCCACGCCTTAATGCCGCTGCGTCAAATGTCGCCAACGCGATAGCAACTGTGCTAATATTGTATAAAACCGAAAATGTGTAAATACTGTGAAATATGTACGCCATTTAGCTACAGCCTTTGGATCCCCATTAAAGCTCTACCGACACGCCTACGAGTACATGCCGCGAAATTGCACACATAGCTTAGATTGCGTTCTTAAATTGGCAACAAAAGTGGCAACAAATTCTTGAACTCAAGTAAGTGTGTTGTTGCTTTTTGTTTGTTGTTCTCGTTTTGTTACGTGTGACTTAGGCGAACACAACTATACTTCAGTACAACTAATGAAAATGTACAATTTTTTTCGAGAATTGGTTTCTTTACATACGTACATATGTATTTTTGTTTCTTAAAATGTCAGTAAGGGGTCGTGCGCATATTACGTAACGTGATTTTTGATCATTTTAGACCCCAACCCCCCACATGTCACACTTTCAGAAAAATTGTTTTTATTAATCGTACAATAAAATACAATGTTAATTGATATATGTATGTTATATATTAGGCAAAGGGAAATCACATGTCACACTTCGTCACAAATCGCAAACCCCCCTAGCGCGTTACGTTATATGTGCACGACCCCTAAGCTAAAAATAGGTAAATAATACAGAATTATTCCGAATATCAAGTTTTTAATAAGCAAGACAGCTAGCAGCGTAATCTGCATTAAAATTCTCAATTTGCATTAACTAAGGAATTACCCGAATATAAATTATCATAAATTAAGCCATCCTCTCTGAATGTAGGGTGGTAGAATTTACGCTGACCACCGAGTTCAAGGACCTAGGGATGATCTTAAGCAGAAAGTCTGATAGGAAACTAAACCTTGAAGAACAGTCCTGTAAGTCCATCACTGCTACACGCTTTCAAAGCAACGGTAGGTATAAGAGAGGGAATAAAAGTACGCATTCGATGTACTCATCGGTGGTGCAGCGCATTCTCTTTTTTGGAGTCACCTTATGGTGCTCAACAAAGGATCAAATCTGGAAGTGGAATGGAAAAAGTGTATGTATGCAAATTTAGTTAGCTCTGCTTATTACGAGGATTTTGCCTGCCAGGTCCAGTCCTGCAGGTCCTCAAACTTCTACCCAACTTTATTCCAGTAAGCCTATATGGAAAGCTGCAATGCAGTTCTTCTGCAAATTCTTCACACGTATCCCAGAAAGAAATGAACAGAGGGAGACTGGGAACCTAAACCTAGGCTACACGACCATTTTTATAGAGACCTCCAAGCTAAATGACAAGGTAGGTAGTGGAATGCACTCGAACGAACTCACATTAAGCTTGAGCCTACGACTACCTGTTCACTGCAGTGCCTTTAATGCTGAATTGACAGCAATAACTGAATCCACTCTTTGCCCTAAGAACTTTATACTGGCTCTTCGACACATCACGATCTATTCTGCTAGCAAATGCTGCCATTAAATTGCTAAATTCTTGTAGTACCACCATCAAAGTCGCTATCGATTGCATATGAGCCCTAAACGAGCTGGCTCAGAAATGGTGTAAGAAGTGGTGTAAGAAGTTTCAGGTAGAAAGAATAAACGGAATGTGTAGAATACCATCAGTGTCATTGTACCGCTCATTTCGTTCGAAAAATTACACTAAAGATGACAGAACCACGAAATCGGTTTGCATCCAAATCAAACTTGACAAGGGCTGACGGAAAACCATTTAAACATACATCAAATTTTCACCCTATCGGAGAAAACGTAAGAGAGTTAAATGGATAAGTTAAAATAAATTTTTAAATATGAGTATCAAACTAAAAGGTTTAGGAAAGCCTAATTTTAAAAATATTTTTGTTGGGGGTTGCCATTTGTTTCCATGTCCGGGAAAATAATTTTTGAAAATTACTTTACACTGGAATACTAGCTTGACTTACTGATATAACCACCTGAATACGCGCATCAGACTAAGATTAAGGTACATCTTTTCAATACTAGAAGACGATAATAAGATTTCTAAATGGCGCTAAAGTAAGTGGACCTGTTTAAGACATATCCATGTTTAAAATAATATTTTAGCCCAGCAAAAACCAATGGAACTCTAATATTGCTTTCTGTTGGTTTAGAGTTCTTTTGTTGACGATTAATAAAATTTAAACTAAAATTTCAAAAAATTAACTTCATTGCAATTTTCGGAAAACTATATTTTGTTCCTAATGTCATGCGAAAATTTTGTCCGGTGCCTGCAAAGCGTCCCGCAGGTAGAAGCAAGTATTATTTAATTTTACTATTGTAAATAAAATTAAATTTAAAAAACTAATTGCAACCCAAAGTGTCACTGCATAATGTACATATGTATGTATATTGATCCTTTGAACTATTTGAAAGACAATTAATAAAGTAAAGAAAAATCAATTGCTTTCTCTACACTCCAATTAAATTCAATCCAATCTAGTTACTTCCCCATTTGCTTAGTTTGTCTAGAGAACATTAAACAATTGTTCGAAGTGCTCTGGTTTGTCTGTCATTTGTGTCAACTCCTTTCCACTTCTTGTTGCTTTTTTTATCTAATAAGTTTTAATTGTTCCTCAATGTCTAACGTGCAACTCGAAACTTCTGGTATGCAGTTGTTATAGCTTTATATACCTCCAATCGCTCGAAGGCACCTTTTTTTTAATTTTTATGTCTGACTGATAAAGTCTGCCCATTTCTAACTTTTTCATTTTTCTTTCGAGCTTAATCTTCTATTACTGTCTATATCTATGTACATAGTATAGACATATATTCGCATTTGAAAGTTACTCCTGTGCGTCGTTGCCGCATACCACTATCTACTTATAGGTAGATGATGTATGCAAGTAAAAACATAAGTACAATTGATGCTGATTTGCAGACTGTCCCTTCGGCAATGTGTAAGCAGAACATTTGCATGTTTAAAAATATTTGTTTTGACATCAATGCAGCTAACTTTGCTCGACACTCACTCCGTCAAGCGTACATTTGGCGCTTATCATACTGAATACTCTATGTGGTTGTGACAGGAAAGACAGACATCGTAAACTCTTTTAGAACATTTTTTTTTTATTTTATTTACTTTTACTTACGTTTGTAACTAACAAATGCGACTTGTGACTCGTCTGCATAATGTCTAAAGCTGCGTTTGTTTTTTTAAGCTTGGCATTTTGTTTATTTGTTTGTTTTTGTTGTGACAAGCACAGCTCCATCCGCCATCCTCCATATTCAAGCTAACCAGTTTGACAGTCGGCTTTAGTCGTTAGTTTTCAAATGAAAAAATGGGCAGCACCCACATAATTTTTTTACTTGTTCATTGCCTATTTTAATTTGCAATGTTTTTTTTTTTGTTTTAGTATTTATTCTGTGTGGAAGTAAAGAAAAGTCAACTGTCAAGAACGTTCGGTCGGTCGGTCGGACGGTCGGTTGGTAGTTGGCTGTTATGATTTGCTGTTGCGTGAAGTATTTCTGTCAACTCATTTTTGTTCGTAGCAGACGCTGCTTATTATTTAGAGTAGTATCTGTCAAAGACTCAGCAGCCGCCACATAGCCGCCCACTGTCGCACAATTCTATCTTCCATGTACTTATCCTACTAAATTCAACTCTAATTCTATTCTATAGAATATAATTTTTTTCACTTTTTTCGATTTGATTGTAGGTAATTTGCGTATTCGCCATATATTCTGGTTTATTCTATGCACTCATATCTAAGTTCGTGCGACTTGCCACATGTGACTGTGCTGGGTTTGGCGTATGGCATATGCATTGTGTTCGCGTAGGTTGTTAGTCTATGGCTGGTCTATGGTTAGTTAAATTTTGTAAATATGTATATCAGGGGCGGATCCAGAAACGATTCTTAGGGGGGAGGAGGGGGGGGGGTTAATAATTGTATACCTCAAATCTGCATCAAACTACACTTAAGTCAATACACGTTATAAAGAAAATATTTTATCCTGATTGATTCCAAAGTAAATTTCTGAATTCGATTTATCTCAAATGCAATATTTTTACGGTTACAAGTAATCTATCAGACTTCATGTCCCCCATTTCCCTCTGCTGGATTCGCCCCTGTGTATCTGGATGTTTGGTAGGACGCTTTAATTTAATATTGTCTAAAATTATACCTATCCAGTTAGGATTTACTAAAGTTATCTAAAATTTTTCTTTTGCTCTACTAAAGTTTTCAAGCTCCGTCCGACCTAAGTTATTTTCAAAAAAAGGTGGCGAAAATTTACATATATGTAAGGATAGTCATAATTATTTACATAAAGCTAAAATTATCACATTCGTTACTGGAAAGCCTTTGGTTGTTTTTGTTTAACACCTGTATTGAAAAATGTAACTGTTGTAGGGCAAATTCAAAGAAAGCAACGGTACTTTTCATTTTAGAACAAGCGTCGGCAGTAAATTTTAAAGAAGTACAGAATATATGTACTTACATACCATCTTAAAATTACATAAAATCCTAAATCTACTTAAAAACTAAACAAACAAATAATTGACTATCCTCTATGGCAGCCAACTAATTTCTTATCATAAAAATTAGATACGAAGCAAGATTGATCACTTCTGTCAAAAATCAAAGACTCATTAATTATGCCAAGCGAATGTATATATTTCGTATTATTCCAGCTTACATCATGTTGCGAATGGAATTCATATTAGGATGAGTTTTTGCTCTATTGGCAAAACTATAAATAAGAGCTAAGATATAAAGATATACCTTTTAAGTGGCAACACCCCTGCGTCATGGTAAATTATTTTATTTGAATATCTGCGATGATAACCGGAAAAATGTTTGCTAACACAAATTCGCAGAACTTTACGCTCAAATATTTCAAGTTTACTTGCTACCGTGGGATAGAATGAGAACCATATAGGAATGACATATAAAAGCATTGGCCTAATAGCAACCCTATAAATCAATAGTTTTACTTTTTTACTAAGAAAAGAACTATGTAAAACCGGAGACAATAAACCGAGAACTACCGAGAACTGCTCTTGCATGATTATTAAACTTGAATAAATTATCAAAACTAATTCCCAAATATTTAAGTTTATTACTAGTTTTAACTATATTATTATTTAAATTTAGAGCAAGGGATCTTGCCACTTTCAAAGCATACCTATTACCATTTGCATAAAAATTCCTTATGCAAATCAGCTGTGTTTTATTAATATTAACTTTTATTCCCCATTCTTGATAAAAATCGATACAAATAAAGCAAAGACTGACCCCAAGCCCATTGCTAACTACAGAGAGAGCATAATGCTTATGAGAGCCATCAGGGAGAATCCATCGTTAGTCCTGTTGCTATAGCAGCAAACTCCAAGTGATTGATTGCAAAGTCGTAAGTGAAGCAACAGTACGGCGTAGGCTAAAAAGCACAAAAATTAAAACTTATGCCATACGTTAAGTGATCGATATACATAAGTCCGATGTGAACAAATCCAATCGCCTCGCTTTTGCTAAGGAGTACATAAAAAAGCCAATTGAGTACTGGTATAATGTGTTGTGGACAAATGAGTGCTCATTTCAGTTCCAGGGTGCATTGAAAGGAACTTCATGCATTTGCCACAAATCCTACACGATAGGGAAGTGCAACCTCTTAACAAATTCGGAGGTGCCTCGTACCATTCTACTCATACCCGTACCCATTGACGGTACTCTAAACCAAACTGGATATGTTGACATTCTTAATGGTCATACATTCACATCCGCCAAACACTTGTTCTCCAACCAACGATTGGATTTTACAGCACAAGGGTTGGTTACCAACAACATTTTTTGAGTCAAGTAAATCAAACTTTTCTACCTTGTCCGCCTCAAAGTCCAGATCTAAATATCATTGAAAATGTTTGGTCTTTCATCAAACAACAACGGACAATTAATATGAATAGGAAAATACGTGGAACAATCGACGAAATCAAGGAAATTCGGGAGAAGCTGACAATACCATTTCTCAACAAATTGTTTGAATACATTCTTTCAAGGCGGCAAGCAGTAAACGATGCCAAGGGCAATGAAATAGAATATTAGTCAATATTTTTACTAAATATTAATATTACATCTTAAAATTGTAGTTCATTTAACCAACAAGTCACTTTTTTATATTGTGTAATTACTTTTGTCGCAACTAAAATAATTTTGATGTCAGGTGGCAAAAATTAAAATGCTTGCTGTAAAATGAAAAGTACTGTTATTTATTAAGAATTTGCCCTAATTGTCTTTGCATTTAACCACAACTACATTTCTAAATACAGGTGTTAAGCAACAACAACCAAAGGGTTTCCAGTAACTAGTGTGATAATTTTAGCTTTGCGTAAATAGTACTCGTATCACCTCTGAATGTCAGTCGATCTGACAGCAACTCTCCAAAAAAACAAATTAAGAAAGAACCAACATAGTTGAAAATAGCTACCAAATTATTCGCTGTAATATTTCACTAGGAATATTCTCAGACAAAATCTGTGTGCGATTAAAGCATAAATAAAAGTTTTAAGGGTAAATATTCGGTGTTTTTATATTCTGAGGACTTTTACGTTCTTTGAAAAAATATTGTCTGAGAACAGTAAAATTTTATAAAGAATAATTCTCTAGAATATTTCAGCCCTCTAGGGTCTTTCCAAATTCGCTTTGGTTAAGAGGTTTCATAAAGAAAAGGTGAAGACGAGACTTTTAGATGAGTGTTGATCGGTTAAGTTTTTCTAATATTGCTTTAACCTTTCATTTCGCTCAGACATACATATATTTTAACCAAATTATTTACTTTTTTGAAAAGAATTCGGGCCGCGACAGGAAAATTTGGTGGGTCATATAAAAAAAAAATTGGAACTCACTGTTGCAAACCTATCGATTGTTTTATTACTAGATATGTACAATTTCAGAAAATTTCGACAGAGTTCGGGTTCATTTTGGTTGTTGCACAGTGTAATAAAGCTACACAATAAATGGCAACATATGCATGTATACCATGCGCAAGTCAAAACTATAAATAATTTTTGTTTAAAAATGATAAAATTTCAACTTCCTACTTTTATTTCCAGTTAATGAGAATCCATTTTAAATAGAAAATGCAGTGCAACCCTTTTTTTTAGAAAAAACCTATTGCAGGAAATTGAGGCATAATCGGTATTAATTAATTACATGCGCACAGTACATATGTACATTGAAAGCAAAAAAAAATGTTGTAATAAGTGTAATGTGAGTGGAGCGACGAAATCACAGCTAAGTATAATAGAAATTGAAAAAGCAATGAAAAATTAAAAAACAAAAAAATTGCAGTTGAAGGGCGGAAGAAGCATACCCTTAAAGCTTCAACCCCTTATTTTATGGTGTTATATTAGGGGGGAGAATTTTGCTCAGTACATACATAAACCTTTTCAAACCGTTCCACCTGTCAAACGCGGAAATAAAGAAGTGGCTGATATTTTCGTAATTATTCCTTTAAAATTTGTATTCATTTATTTTGTTGTTTGTAAGAATATTTAAAATGCGTATGAAATGCCTCGATTGGTTTATGTACAGTGTTCTCAATATTCAAGGTACATTTTATATGTTTAATAAAGATGAAATAGATAACTGAGGCCCGATGATTAATACGAAAAATAGAAAAACAAGGCGGCTGCTATAGCCCAGTGTGTAGCGTGTGCGCGTTTCATTCGGTAGGTCATGGGTTCAAATTCTGGCCGGGGCAAGTGACATCAAAAATTATAAAAAAGTTTTTTCTAACAGCGGTCGCCCCTCGGCAGCCAATGGCAAACCCCCTAGTGTATTTCTGCCCAATTTTCGACGGTTTTCAAGCATAAATCGGCCGATACTGCTGCAATTTCACGTTCGATATTCGTACGAAGTTCATCAATTGTCGCCGACTTGTTGCCATAGACCATAGACTTGATGTAGCCCCACAGGAAATAGTCTAACGGCGTCAAATCGCACGACCGAGGCGGTCAATTGACTGGCCCATTTCGTGAGATAACACGTTCACCAAACTTGGTTTTCAATAAATCGATTGTGACATTCGCTGTGTGGCTTGTGGCGCCGTCCTGTTGGAACCACATATTGTCCAAGTCCATATCATCCGGACCAAAAATATTCGGTTATCATTGAGCGGTAGCGATTCCCATTCACAGTAACGTGCCGGTCCTGATCATCACGGAAGAAGTACGGCCCAATGACGCCGCCGGCCCATAAACCGCACCACATGACTCATGGAGTACGTGTAGATTGCTGCCTGTCCAATAACGCATATTTTGCTTATTGACGAAGCCATTCGGCCAGAAATGACGACGACCATAAATTGGACGTAGCGCCCTTAAAGTTGAGGTAATTGACTCCGAATTTCGGTAGTAAATTTTAATAATTTCGACTCGTTGTTGGATCGTATATCTTTCCATGATGAAATGGCAAACTTTACTGAAGAGAAATGTCAAAGGAGCGGGGAAAAATATGGCGTCGTTTGCTGTCACTATCGGTCTACTTTTGTGCGTCCCTATTACAAGACCCTATATATGTACATAAACGTAACATATAAAATCTTCATCCCATTATCTCAATTTGAAGGGTGTAGCGAAGCGTCCCGAGTCAGCTGGTATAGCGATAAAAGCACAGATGTTGGATGAACCAGCAGGTGGAATGTGAGAAATTCATGAATATCGTAAATTTTTTACAGTGGTTATATCCGTGATATACTGTACACACAAAGCAGTCTGGAAAAACTTAAACAAACCCGTAACACATTAACCCTGCAACATGGCACAAAAGCGATGGAGTACTTTATTTCCACTTGGAGTTATGGAACATACTCGTACCACATTTTGTTCTCTGCCACATATGTACTATATGTATATGTATACATTTACTTTATAATTCATATACAAATTTACATAAATATTTCTATATTTGAAAGAGCCAAAAAAAGACGCAATTGTCGCTACCGCCAACCCCAATGACACATACTCCAAACGTAAATTCAAGCAGCGGAATTGAGTGCACCGCCTCCACCACCTCCACCACTTCCATTAACCAGCCATACCCGCTCATCACAAGCACCACCGCCCGCAACTGGCTGCCATCGAATGCGGAGGTATATGGAGATGAATAGAAGTACGTACTAGGAGAATACCGACAAAATGAGACACGTGCATTCACCAACTTGTGGTTTACATATATATAGTCATACACACATACATACATACATACTTACTAGATGCATGCATGCAATCACTCCAATGCAGAATTCCATGCGCCATGCACTCCACTTCAACTTACTCGAATATATAACTACTTAAATATATTTGTGTATATATTTGTATGTGTAAGCGTGAAGTATGTATGTAGGTTTCTGATACGCTTTATGAATTATTAAGAGATTACAACGGTGCCATAATTTATGCCTCAAAGCGTCAAAGCAAAGACAATGCGTTGCAGGAAACAGTAAACTGGCGGCTTGGCAATGAAGTGGCATCAAATTCGCCGCCCCATATTCGTATGCATTTACGTATGCACAGAAATATATAATATACATATATGTAGACCTGTGCGGTCTTCAAATGCATCCGCTGGGAGAAGTGCATATATTTTACTTGCGTGCTTAGCTTTACTCTGTACAAAATACGAAAGTTATTAATTAATCCATAAAATATTAAGAACTCACAAGTGTACGACTGCGAATAGATTAGTTGATTTATTGTGAAGTAGAACAGGAAATTCGCCGGAAAATAATCTTAATTCGACCTAATGATTTTAGAATCTTACACTCGCTAGAAAAAAAAACATCAGTCGGTGGCAGCAGCTAGCTATGTAAGGGAAGACAGCGAAATGAGAAACTACAATGTGGCAAGCTATTTATTATGCATTAGCTTTTTTCTGCGACTCCGCTCGCACGGCATTCCATGTAGCTTCTTTCAAATGTAACAGAAAATGGAGGAAATATTTTTAATAAATGTAATAAATTTAATTTCTGCTTCATGTGATATTCTAAATTATATAAATCTTTATCTGCTTCGTAATTTTTGCCTGTTTTTATATAAAGCGTTACTTTAACACTAAGGTATGGTAACCCTAAATCGGCACTAACTAGAAATTGAAATTACTTCGGTGTAAATTACTATAAAAAAAATATATCTTTTATTATAATGTTTTTAATTCATTGTAGTTTACAAAATTTAAGAAATTCATTTTCAACTACACCATTTCGCCGAATTAAATCTATTCGTGTCTGTGTACTAGGTGCCAACCCCCGTGGAGGATTTTCATCGATTTTCATCGAGATCGATTTTATTGAAGCAATACTTTCTCCTGGTTTTTAAATGAGCAACTATTCCGGCTTTCCAGTTCCTTTTGTAAACATTTGATTTTAAAATTCCCCAAAAATTCTCAATTGCCCGCGCTTCCGGTACATTTGCAGGGCGGTCTGCTTTTGCCACAAAAACTATGTTTTCGTCGCGAAAGCACTCCAACATTTTCTTGGCGTAATGAGCGCTCGAAAGGTCCGACCAAAACACGTATTTGCCTTGCGGATAATTTTTTTTTATAAAAGGCAATAATTACGACCGAATAAAGTCTCTAAGGTAGGTTTCTGTATTGGTTGCGTAATACTCTCTTCTCAACTTTTGCTTTTGTTTGAAACTTTATATGTAAACCGGCCAAGGAGATTTTATACATATGTGTGCAAAATCCGTAATTTCTCCTTACTTTTGAGAATTCGTTAGAGTGAAATATGACTTATCGTCTAATATGAAGTCATGGTCAGAGAACTTTCTGTAAAGTCGACCGCACTTTAATTTTGCTACAGTAATTTGTCGCTTCGGCATGTCTTTTTTTCTAAAGCGAATTACTGTTTCTTACTGTTGCATAAAAACTTCGTTACATAACTTTTAGAAATCCCAAACTTTCTTGCAGCCATACAATGAGAAATTCCATCCCTCTGGTCAAACCTTTTCATCAAGCTTTCAACTTTACTAGCAGGCATTTTTAAAGCTTTTCTTTGCTTTCCGACTATTCTTCCTGCTGGAAGGTCATTTTCGTATCTTTTTATTAGAGAATAAGTATTTTTTCGAGACATTTGCCGCGATTTTGGTGGCCTGCATAGAATTTGTACACACGTTTACTTAGATTCTCTTCGTTACTTGCCATGTTGTCACACGGAACTATTACAATAGACACGTTTATTTGTAACCGACTAACAAAATAACACTCACTAGGTAGGATAACGAATGGCATGAAAAGCAATAACACTAACTCGGAAAAATAGGCAAGTTGAGCCAACTCCCTAAAATGATATCCGACCTGAGATGTGGAGCTGGGAAGTGAAAAAACTGCGCTATTGTGAATGAGCACAACAAATTACATGGAAGAATTCAATTTAACACCTAATCCATTTTTATTTAGATAGTATTTTAAAATATATAAATACATCAACCTAAAATTTTCCAGCACACATATTTTCCGTTCTTAAATATCACAAAAAAAAATCCCATGATTCATGAAAGATGCTAACAGGATTACTTTTGTAACTAAAGGAAAATTTACCCGAGTTGGGACGTTCTTTTGTAAGTCCGTTACAATGAAACGGACTTAATATTGGTATCAAACGGAAGGTATTTAATAAAGATTTCAGCCCAGTACTTATGTTTGTAATAGAATTACCACCTATTTCAAGAATTTATCACATTTTTGTCTCATGCTCTATGCCCTTTGTGAGAACTATATAGATGGGAAGACGGTCCCTTCGATTAAGGAAACCCGCAACCAACGTGCTCGTCTCGGCAAGAAAATTGCCACCTGTTTGAAAAGCCGAATTTAATTATAATGTACACAAGTTATACCAAAATGTGAAAATATGAATGTCAAACGGGTTGCCATGGTTATGCTTTGAATGGTTGAATGGTTATGTTGTTCGTGGTCATATTTTGAACAGGGTTGCTTCTCAGTTGCCGTAAAACTGTAGGTCTCTCAATTTGTGTTACAATATCCGGACGCAAACCAAAAATTGTTGGAGAAGTTCGGGGAATCTTACAGCTACCATTTAAGGGCCAAATTATTATATTAATATTATAAATTGTACAGATATTGGTGTACTATTTAACGTATTTTAAATTTAAGTATTTTGCTTTGTGTTTTTTGTTACAGTAACTAAATGGATGGATTTTAAAATAGCAACACCCTGTATTAATATGCAAAGGCAATTAATAAATAAAATTAGGCAAGACAACTTCTGCCGGGTTTTTCTAACTTTATATATAAATATAGGTCATACTATACCAGAAACAATGTGACTTAATCTTTCAACTTCTTTTTTTTTATTAAAAAACTGATATCAAAATTACGACTTTTTTGTAATCAAAAATCGCCTACTGACCGGTTTTGTTTGTCATGCGCATATCAGTCATACAAGAATTATTAAGAAACTTATAATTATCGGTGATCTACCAAAATCAGCTGTTTAAAAATAAATAAATCCAGGAAGTTTTCTTGTGTTGTATATATCTTTTAAATAAATAACATGTATGTATGTGCATATATGTATGTATATATCAAAATATAGGTAAAAAGTGAACTTCCGACGAGGGCATTCAATTCAATTCCTCAAATGAAAAAATGTAAACAAGTCAATCAGCTGTTTTATGTTTAAAAGCAAAACAAATGGATTTATCGAAGTGACACAATTTTAACCGGAGAATTAAGTGCTTGCTAAATTTGTCGGCGGGATAAACATAGCAGGCACTTGAGAAAACGAGAACGCGTTTAAAGAGGAGGTACATTGTATGATGTAATCGAGAAAACGGTCCTAAAAATGTTTATTTGATTGTATTTTTGTTTAGTAAGCTTAAAGATGCAGAAATAAATGAAAAGAGTTCGGGCATCGGCAAATCCAAAAACATCACTTTCTTTACTTATTTGGGTTTATATTTCTCACTACTTTGAAATTGTGAAATCAGTTTGTTTACTGTCATTCGTGAGAAAATACAATAACCAATTGGCGGATGCCTTTTAAAAACTGAAATGTGTATGCAAAACTGAAACAATTGATACAGACTGCATTTTAAACTTTGATAGAGAACAATGGGATACTATAGTAAAAAAATAGTGGTCTCGATGGAAGAAAAACAATTATCAAACAAGGAAAAGTGTGAATGATTGGGCGCTTAACAAATATTTACTACTTTTAGAGGAAACAGATGACATTTTATGTAGGTTTCATTCAACTTGAACAAACTTTTGTGCAATGGGGAACAAATTCACAACATTTTAAGCGCAAAATAACAGACAATTTTTCTTCGGTTCGGATATGATCTTTTTTGTATGTGCATTAAAGTAAATACCCGCACGCATATCTACCCATGTGGCTCGGTAGTCAAATTAAGTGTTAAGCTGAGCATTTTATTGAATATTACAGATAGTTAAGAAAGGCAAATAAACTGTAAAGAAAGTTTAGTCTAAAACTGATCTACATAATGGAAAATGTGAATATTTGAGATGTATTGTAACTAGTCTTAAAAACTTTCAGCTTTCAAGTGTGCATCTATAAACTATCTAAATATCTGCTTACATAAAATAAATTGTATGTAAATGCCTATGAGAGTAACAATTTAATATGTACGAGTAGGTTGCATCCAAATATTCACACGTCGTCACCACAAATGGTGATTAGGTTTCGTGCTATTATCATCAATTCTATTCAGTGCCTTTTTTACCACACTCAATACGCATACTGGCCAAAAATATAATGGACGCACCTAGTCCACTAGCCATTGTAGGGAAACTTTTCCAATTAAGTTGAATGCAATACAAAGAAGTGTTTTGACCAAGTGTGCTTTTTGTGCGGTTGCTGTTCAATGAAACAAAGCCAATAGTTGAAAACACTACAGTGAAACAGAAATACTACATAAATAGGAGGGAAGAAAAGCGGCAAATGAAAGAATGTTATGAAACAAAGGGGAAGAAGTGCAACGATTTCATTCATGCCCGCAGTGAGTTGATGAGATACTGTCGGCCAAGTACAGCGTATGACACAACTATAGCACCACTAAGTTTTTACTATTAATTTTTCTTCATTTAATTTTAATTATTGTTTCATTAAAAATATATTTCTTTCTACAACAAACATCGCGAATCTTCGGCTAAATAAATTCAAGTTTTAAACTTTGTTTAAATTTAGATGAAAAAGTCAACAATCTTTGCACAAGGTTTCAATATTTTAATGAGAATTTCCTGAAAAAATTAGGGTATACAGTTCTACAGTCAATTCAATTTTAATCTATAAAATACTAATTTAAAGTATCTACAAATTGTAGCTGCTGGTGCTGCGCTGTTGTCCCATACAAAAATAAAATCCGAGCATGCGTGATGTGAACAAATTTGCGTAAGAGTGCCATAAAAAAAAAATAAATAGATCAGAAATCAACAGTAATTTTTAGCTACTTTAAACTTTCGCTTTATTATTTTAAAATTGAATAGGCTATAAAACTGCATATCGAAATATTTTTTAAAACACTAGTTACAATTTTGTGTAAAGTTGGTCGAAGTTTTCTCTCGATTTTAACAAAGTTTGATGCTTGGATTATTAAAATTAAATAACTAAAAATAAATAGTCAATATTATGTATGTGCTATAGGTATGCAATGCACCATATAACTAAGTTAGTTTTGTTGTTGGTATCGATGTCGGTTAAATGATAGTAAAAGCTAAACAATAAATGACATCGAATTTCCGTGATGACAAAAAACTGACGGAAAAAAGGAAACTGACGAGGGGAATGTTTACCGGCAAAAGCAATGATCAATGATGGTTTCAAAAAGAAAAGAGAAAACGTTAAGAGAAAAATGGTTCGCTAATTGTTTTACATACGTACAATACACATACATAAATATGTATGTATGTAAATGGATATTGTCAAAGCAGAATATTTTACTATATTTTGATATTTTTGTAGAGATACATTTACTCCCATTGTACGAGTATATTTTTTCCCTCACGAAGGCATTTAGTTTTGTTTGAGTTCTTTAACAGCATTGAGCCGCATTGATACCGTTTGAAAAAAACTCTCAAAACTAATGGTTTCAAGGCCGGGACTAGTTCTTTTAAAGACAAATATGGAAATCTGGTAACAGGGGTTTAGAGTACACTTGAGATATGGAGGGAGCACCCCCTAAATTACAACACTGGTGGCGCGCTGCCGTCCGCCGTAGCCGAGTGTGTAACGTGTGCGCGCTTCATTCGGTGGGTCCCGGGTTCGAGTCCTGGCTGGGGCAAATAACATCAATAGTTATAGAAAAGTTCTTTCTAATAGCGCTCGCCCCTCGGCAGGTTATGGCAAACCTCTGAGAGTATTTCTGCCATGAAAAAACTTCACAAAAACACATTCGCCGTTTGGAGTCGGCGTAAAACTGTAGGTCAATTTGCGTAACAACATCAAGACGCACACCACAAATTGTAGGAGAAGTTCGGCCAAAATCGCTTAAGCGGTTATAGCGCCAATTAAGTAATGAAGATCAATGTTTAGGGACGATATCTGCAGTGTGAGGCAAAACTGGATATTATTTATAAATGTTGGGCAACATTTTGCATGATAAATATATTTCGTAGATTTGCTATACAAATATGGTTCAAGCTACAGGAAAAACCATGTTAATCTAAGTTTTAAACTTTGTACACATTTTATAAAAATTTAGCAAATTTTCCTCAACCTTTTCCATTTTTGTGAATAGAAAAATGTGTGAGATCGTTAGCCAACAAAAAAAAAAAAAAAAAATTACGACAAATTAGGGCGAAGATCACACAATTTTTTTCTTATAGTTTGAACTATATTTGTATAATAAGTTTACAAAAAACGTTGCCTAGTATTTATAAAGAGTGGCTGAGCCTTTCAATAAATGCCCGAAATATGGAATCTCAGTACACTTTCCCCAATCCACCCTGCGTTTTGTCCTAATTGTCGCGGGATAAGCCTTATTAATTAATATTCTCTATAAGAGCGACAGGTACTAAAAAGATGGAATAACGAACTTTTCGAGCTCTACAATGACATTCGCATAGTTAGCTGAACTGAAAAAATTCAACGATTGCGATTACTGTGCAATGCAAGGGCCAAGTGCAGAGGTACCTATCTACACTTGGTGTGAAAACTGACGCAACTTCGCAAGAGAAACAGGTGATGGGCGAAGTTATTTCGTCTTGTTCCAAATCAATCAATAACAATCAGCGCCAAATATGAAGAAAAAAGGAGATGTGGTTACAATTTCCTGCAAAAAAAATCTTTCAAAATATCAAAAGTTTAACATAAGAGTTCGCAAGTTTTTTTTTATTCAAAAATTTATATTTTGCAAAGGAAAACGAACAACTTCTGGAAAATATCAGCATTTTTCAAAAACAATCGAGTCACGAATTTAATATATGCCTTTGATTTTATCCAAATATTTAAATGTCTAAACTTGAATACATATATTTAATTTTCGATTTTTTTTATTGCAAATTCTATTTCTTCTTATAATCCCAAAACGAATTTATAACTATTTTTGTAAATAACTATAGAACTTATATGTATATTCAAAAAATAAACATGAAAGGCGTGCAACCTTCGAATAATTTAATTTTTTTTCCTTTACGAGATTTGACAAAAATTCGTTCAAATCAAATATATTTCTGCATAAAATGAAATTCGCAAATAACATCAAAGATTATTATAAAAAATTAAGTCGAACAAATTAATAATCAAAAAATGAAAATATATTCCTAAGAGTTTTCCACAACAAGAAGCTGAGGGTATCTCTTTTAAATAAGGCCAGGAAAACATCTAACCAAGGATATGATATACGGTCTGGAAAACATATGACCAATAATATAACATTAACTATCAAACATAATCAAAGCCATAAAAATGGTAAGATAATGATGATTCCGAACGAATAATGTCAGTGTGGAGCCTAACATTCTAATTCTCCAACTCGAAACGGGCGTTCGTCTCGTCCAAACAGCTGTTTCTTCGTGTTCTTGTATTCTCTAATACGAAATCGGCTTCGTAGCGGCAACAAGTCTTTAATAGTTGGTTTTTATGTACCCAACCCGACTTAAAATGAAGAAATGTCAAAATATAACGTAAAAGATCTTGCTATCATGTAACAGCTAAAATTAATAATTGCAGCAGAAAATTCAAGTAATAATAGTCGTGGTCTTTCCGATAATGTAGACATGCCATATTTAGAAAGTAAATGCAGCATAACTAATAATTTGGAGCGGTTTGGCTAACTCTCCTCAATGCCAATAAAAAAATTTCGGTCTTATAGGTAATTTCCTTTGAAAGTTGTGAAAGAGGTTTTAACACCGAGTGGCAAATTTTTTTTTTGCAAATACACTATATTCGAAAAAAAAACTTGACCAAATACAGAATTGGAATCTCGTAAAAACTAAGAAATGGAAATCTTGGCCAAACGGGACCTCTCATCTTGAAATCAGATTGATAAATGAGGATACAAATGTAGAAATATTGTGCAAATAAGTATATATTCTAACTACTCAACCAAGCGCTTTCAAATTTGGAGCATACTTTGCATTTTAAGTCAATAAGAATAATTTAGAAATTTGAAAAACCACGCCACTCTCACATATCGGCAATTTTTATAAAAAATTAAAGCATTCAATATTTTAGTAATCATTTAGCGAATTCGTTAAAATTGGCTAAGAAGAATTTGAACCGGGAGAGTATTAAGTAAAAGTCAAAATTTTGGAGAAATGATATTAATTAAGCTTTGCTTTTATCGTTTTCTAAAAAGGCCTTTTGTGTGTCTGTTGGTATGTAGAATATATACTCGAATATTACTGATGAGTTTGCAATATTTATAGAATTCGTACTTACAGCCTGATTTGATTCAAATTCAAAACACATGTTAGCCAAAAAAAATTTTGAATTGAAAATTTAACCGTTAAGTGCCGAGATATCTTAAAGACTGTATTCACAGTTCAATTTGATTCAAATTCTGAGCACATATGTATGTAACAGGTATTTTTGTTTTGACTGATAGAACTTTCGATAGGGATAGCTGTCACTTGACAGCTGGTAAATGACATTTCGTTTTGACATTTCTGTTCAGTAAGCATTGACAAATCATCATGGAAAGAATGACGCCGCAACAACGTTTAAAAATTGTCGAAATTTACTTTAAAAATCAGTGTTCTGTTCGCACTTCGTGAATTTTATGGTCCACATAATCGAGCATCAGAGCTTATTCGCCGAACTGTTGATAAATTTCGAACAACATTTACTCTACTCGATGAAACACCAACAACGGAGACAAAGAACTGTAGGTACAGAAGGAAATATTGGTGCTGTAAGTGATAGTGTTGGAGAAGATCCGAATTTGTCTATTCGCCGCCGTGCTCAAAAAGACTTTGTCCATCCACAGCATGGAAAATTTCGCGCAAGAAAATTGGACTGATCGCATCCGATTCACCACAGCTAGTCGTGGCGAACATATGCCAGAAATCGTTTTTAAATATTGAGTGTCATGAAAATATCTTTCAAATAAAAAAAAAATGGCATCCTACTTCATTTTTATGTTTTTTATTTCAATTTAAAGTTGTATCAGTCTAAAAAAAATACCCTTTACATACATATGTACATACATATATGATAGCTAGGTATCAAATAATAACTTCAATCTTTGAATTGGTAGGGTGTAGCGAAGCGTGCCGTGTTACCTAGCATTTTTAATACAACAAGTGCGGTTTATTTGAAATAAAATAATGCGCTGGATATTTAAATTTCGGTTTCACCCGAACTTGCTATAGATAGATATAAACCCGATCATAGAAAATATTTCTGCAACCAGGAATTCTCATTAGTTTTCGAATGTGTTTTCATTGAGTACAACATGGAAGAACTACTTCGTTGTTCAGACTTAACTTCGAGTGAAAAATTGACTCCTTATTTTAGCTAAACGGTAATCTGATGACCAAAATCGTGTTATATAATATGCATATTACATATTTATATATATACATATATGTACAAGGCTCAAAAAGCTATAGAGATAAATTTTTTGAGATTTGCCAGTGAACAGAGGTTGCAGTTTATGAGTTTGCATGTGAAATTATGCACAAACATAAATACTGCAGTGCACCCGTAACTCATTATTTTCACCGCTCTTACACTGCTTTCATTACTCATTCGAGTATGAAAACTACGATTTGTAAAGGAGGTCTAAAGGGCTAATGACCTATAATTTTTTTTTTTTTTTAATAGTCAGTAGTTTAGAAATAAAAATAATTGTTAATGGTATGATAAAAACTAACAGTCATAACCCTACAAAATAACGGTTAACTGTATTTTCTCACAACTCATATCAATGCACATATGTACAAAATAGTGCCGAACACCATGACTTGGCGCCAGAGCACCGGTAGGTAATAACCAAAATAATGACGATGTGAAGAGCTTAGGGTGTATTGGACATAAAACATAGATAAATATGTATGTATAGAAAAAAGATATTTATATGTATGTATTTATGTACGCACGTGTATTGCAGCAAGAAGAAAGGCACTTGTACGGTAATTGAATTTAAAACAAAGCAAAGCAAAACAAAAAAAAAAATAAAAATAATAATAAAAATCCATAAAAGAAGACAGTAGAATGATTTGCGTAGATAAAAATACAAACAAATGTATACATATACATACATACATACCAATGAAGAAATAAATAAGCTTAGGAAAATATAAATTCGTACATATGTATCTGTTTAAGTAAATGGAAATAATATGCGGTATAAGAACAAGAGAATACAGAATAGAAGATTAAACGTGGTAGTTGTCTGTGGGTTACAAAACTAGCGCAATATGAGTATTAATGTAGAACTCTGTATCGTTCATGTACAGTCCAAGAGAGAGAAAAAAAAGAATATTAACTTGACCCATAAATCAAGCACGATTGATCGACTGACGCCAAGTT
This sequence comes from Anomoia purmunda, assembly GCA_951828415.1. Classification (NCBI taxonomy): domain Eukaryota; kingdom Metazoa; phylum Arthropoda; class Insecta; order Diptera; family Tephritidae; genus Anomoia; species Anomoia purmunda. The sequence continues at coordinate 22,099,819 of OX639996.1, read as the reverse complement.
ATTACATCGAGTAAAGCGAATTTGTTAACCAGCAGCGGATGTACGATCATTAATGTATAGATGTAACTATGTAAATAAAGGATAGTAGAAGAGTAACATGAAAAGCAAAAACCAAAAAATCCATTTAGCTATACTTGCACTACTGGGGGTACTTTGTGTATACGATAATAAAACGAAAAGCTTGAAAGACGTGTCGAGAAATGTAATACGACTGAACGGTGAGCCACGAAAGGGCAATGCTAAATAAAATATTCTTACTCTTGGTGAGACAGTCGTTGACTCGTTGGCCGAAATAAGACTTCGTTGAAACTCTCATCTCAACATCGAATTGCAATCACAAAACAATCATAGATAAAAAACTAAATAAAATTAAATAAAAAAAATAAATACATTAAAATTTGATTAGGTGAAGTAAAATAAAAAAGTTAAATGAAAATAAAAAAATCATACAATAAAACCAAAAAACAAGAAACGTAACAAAAATACGTAAAACAAAGTAAAAACTAGCAAAAAAGAATAGAGTAAAATAGAGTGAAATAAAAGGTCACTAATTTGTACAACATATAACAATATATAAAAAATTAAGCCTAAAGGAAAAAATGTAAAAAATAAAGCAAAATCAAATAAAATTAAATCAACCAAACCAATAAAAGAAAACGATAAAAAAAATGCTTAAAATATAAGGCCGAAAATAATATAATTGCAAAAAATATGAGCAAGCCTAAAAGCCTAGAATTCATAAAAAATAAGGATCACTTAAAAATAATGTTAGCTGGAACTTATTAGAAGTAAATAATTGCCCGGAATCTGACTCTCGAAAAAGAAGAACGGTTTTCTGAGATAATTTACTATATACATACATCTCTGTGCAAAATAGATAATAGCAGTGATTTTTTGACAAAATTTTACCATTCATAAACGAAACCGAATTTTAATGGAGAACTCCCAAGAGCCTCGGCAACTAAAAAATTTCACAAACCAACGGTCATTTTCACCAGCTTTTAACTTTCACTTAGATTAGGTTAGAACACAAAACGTACTTAGAGATTTTTTTGAAAAATATTTGGCATAGAGCTCAATAAATTAACACAAATTAAATTAAATTAACAATGATATAAAGTAATTCTAAAATAAATGAAATTAAAAGACAATAACAAATAAAAAATAAAATGAAGGAGCAAAACTCCACGTCACACGTAAATCAATTTTACCCCGAAAACGGTTAACCTGATTCAACTAAAATGAATTGGAAAAAAGTAAAAAAATTTCTCTTCACTAACTCCAAGGCTAAACCTCCTTTTTGGCTCTCGAGTCGGTATAACAACATTTAGAAGTGGAAAGGTGGCGAACCCTTATCGCGAAATAACAAATTAAACTAACAACAAAAAAAAAGACATAAAGGTAAAAAAAAAATAAATAAAATAAAACAAGGAAAATATAACAAAATAATATCAAAAAACAGCAGATAAAAAACAAAGTAGTATTATATTCAATTAATTAAAATAACATTAGAATAATAATAATATAAAAACAATGTGTGAAATAATTTTTCATAATTTGAACACGATGTATTTTTTAATGATTTTCACTCAAACCCTATCAAGATTGGTTTGAACACAAATTGCTTTGTCGGATAATTGCCCAGAAACTTGAGTCTCAGTCTCGCCAAAGCAGGGCAGAGGAGTACAAAGTGCTGAGATAATTTTACCTTCTTGTTCTCTCACCAGTTGCTATTGGAAAGTGTTATCCGTTGAAGAGCAGCCGACAGGTAGTGGGAGAAACCCCAAAAAAGCCAAGTTGATACCCAAAATTCCGTAGTTTGATCGCAGTCCAAACTGTCAGGCTTTTATTTAACAAGCCGTTCAGCGTGGTTCGAGGGCCAGCAAGAATTGTAATATGGACCAACATTTTCAAATTTTCCAGTTGCCTGACTAACGTATTCTTATCGAGGTTCCTTAGCACTCCTGAGTCCTAATTGGAGCACCGCTATGTACCATCCTGCCCCACTCAGCACCTCAGCATGTTTCTCGGATTACCGATCGGCATCTTGATCACTGAAGCGTTCCTCGATTTTAGAGGAATTTTAAAAACTATATGATTCGTTTTCATTGCTTAAAAAGGCCGCTACTCAGAGCCCCTATCTAAAATCCGCAACGTGTAGTCGGCCACAGTTATCTTTGCTGCGACTGGGAGGCCATGCGAGGGTTGACGCATAACTTTATGGGGTATGCCTTTGGATCCATTCATACATGCATACATATAAATATTTCAGTAGATGAACTTGGGATCACTTAAATTTCTACTACACTACAGAAGTACTATCCTACAATTTTGATCCCAAAAGTGAAATACAAAATTTGGACTATTAAAATATATGGCCAAGGCTTTAGTACTTGGATACTGAAAATTGTATAGCGCTACTAAAAAATTGCGAAATATTTTCCTAGGAATAATTAGAATGCTACCAATAAATACATATTCTATTTATTTGTACTTTTTGTAGTTTTTCAATAAACATATTTGATGCGCATAGTTTTCAAAAATACAAGCCAAACATATTTAGTTCTATGTATTACTAAGAAAACATATTTTTGATTCCAACAGATTTCACTGTGTCCCAATATATCAAATCAGTTTTTATTTGGGGCATTATTCGAAGCGCTGTGATAAACAAATGCAACCACAATAAATATATGGTCACTCAAACAACTCACCACATGGTGATTTTTTTTACAATATTTACATTCTATTTTGCTCAAAGCTTTTTTGTTACATTTTTACAAAACTTTATTTTCCTAAAAAACCTAGAAATTTTGATCAAATTTTTCAACTTTTAATTCAGAATTTTTAAAAACTAATGCAGAAATCTTAGGTGGCTAAAAATTCCAGTTGATTTAAAAAAAAAAATTTTCAAACTTTTTTTCATTTAAGACATGCAGTTTATATTGCAGAAGATAAACAAATATTATGAAGAATAGAAATTATAGAAATTTCATCCGTTATATGTAAAAATATGCGTAAAACCAAAGTTTCGAAAAATTGTCAAAAATCAACTAGCATTTGCAGCCTCATGAGACTGGCATATTAAATTAAATGAGCTACAAAACTGCATAGGCAAAAATTTTCATATTTTGAAATATTGGTTTATTTGCTTTTTGTTATATAATGAACTATATTTTCCTAAAAAAATTAACGAAATTTTTTTTCCATGAATAATATGGCGGATTATATAATAAAATCACCGTGGTGTTAAATGTTTGAGTAACTGTTTTTGATTTTTTTTTAAATTGTATGTACTGCTATAATGTTTGCATAGGTAATAAGTTAAGGTTTTAATAACATGCCTTTAGTTTACTGATTGACATGAAAACCATGCGTTAAGTCCAGATAATTTGTTTTCCCTTATATTCGTAAAATAGTAGTTACATATTTTCGCGTAGTATGTGAATGTAAGCGGTAATCCAAAATTTAGGTACTGCACCGAACATGCCAATTACGGAGTCTGCAATATCAAGGGTCAAAAGTAGTTTAAACAAACACCAAAGTCTGAAAGGCACCAATTACTAGCAGTCATAAGACTTTTAATGAGTTGTAATATTTACTATTACTCTAAAAAATATAGTCTACGGTATGCGTCCTATGAGTTGCCAAACTGCCGCTCTAAAGTTGAAACCATATTTGGGTAGCAATTTGTTTACTGTTGTTTAATTATTATTTTTACTTTAAATTACCATAGCTGTGTTTATTTTGTGTATTTAACTTGGTTAACTGCATTTGTAAGTGCAGAGAGCAAATGGAAAAAATAATCAAACAAAAATTTTATTACCGGTATATGTAATATTAAAAAAAAAAATACTTAAACAAAGGTAAGGTGTGGCTAATTGAAAAAATTTATTACCTTATGAAAAATATTGCAATATTTTCAAAGCCTCTGAAATATGGACCTACATAGTTTTCCAAGCTGAATTAAAATTTAAGTTATTTTTGGTGTCATATAAAACATATTTTGCAAAATTACAAATATGTTCAAGAATTTTTTGAGTTAATATCATAGACTTCATTCGATAGCATCAGATTTTTGAATAATGTTAAAAAAGTTTATGGTCCTGCAAAAGGCACACATTGTAATTATTTAAATGTAATTTAAATTCATAATCAACCGACATTACACAGTTCATAAAATACAAGTGCTTTGCAAATTTTAAAGTTGTTATTATGAAAAAAAAGAAAGCAGGCATAAGTAATAAACCTAAATCGAAAAATATCAAAGTTATTAGCAATCGTACAACTGAGAAAGATGTGATTCACATAAAAGGAAAATTTGTTATTAGCATATGTATATATTTAAAGGTACATATATATATATATATGAATTCAAAGTACATACACGAGGGTTGGCTTTTATATTTTGCGCCTTCGCAACACTGCATGCGATTAGCTGTAATTAGATATTTTTATCGAAAAGTTTGGTATTTTTTGGCATAAACTCTCATATAACGTTTTCACTTACGAGTTTTATTTGTGTTTATTTATGTATAGTGAGTTTAAAAATTCATATTGCCTAAAAATGGAGTTAACCCGTGAACATTTTCGTGCGATGATTTACTACGATTTTCGACGTGGATTATCGACGCAGGAGTGCATCAATCAACTTGCTTCTACTTTTGGTGTTGAATCACCACACTTAGCCACTGTGAAACGATGGTACAACGAGTTCCTACGTGGCCGCCAATCTTTGCAGGACGAATTTCATGAAGGTCGTCCAAAAGCGGTGGTTGTGCCAGAAACAGTCGATGCTGTGCGTCAATTGATAATACAAGATCGTCATGTGACATATCGCGAGATAGAGGCATTCTTGGCCATTAGTGGGACCAGCATACATTCAATATTGTATGAACATTTGGTCGTAAAGAAGATTTGTTCTCGTTGGATACCGCATAATTTGACAATTGTCCAAAAAAGAACTCGTGTCGATTGGTGTAAAGAAATGTTGAAGAAATTTAGCCGCGGTGGAGCAAACCACGTCTTTGACATCGTAACAGATGACGAATCTTTGATCTATGCATATGAGCTGGAAACAAAGCAGCAATCGACTGTATGGTTGTTCCAAGACGAGCCTAATCCAACAAAAGTTGTTCGCGCAAGAAGCACCTCAAAGCAAATGATCGCCTGTTTTTTCGGAAAATCTGGTCATGTCGCAACTGTTCCACTAGATAAACTTAAAGCGGTCAATTCTGAGTTGTATACAACCATTTGTTTGCCAAAAGTTTTTGGAGAATTAAGGAAACCCAACCGCCGTAGACAAATCATTCTTCACCAAGACAATGCGAGCTCTCACGTAACGATTCACACAAGGGAGTTTTTGAGGACTCAAAAGGTCGAATTGATGTGTCATTCGCCTTATAGCCCTGATTTGGCACCTAATGATTTCTTTTTATTCCCGAACATCAAAAAAAAAAAAAAAAATGCGATGTCAACGTTTTTCAACGCCTGAAGGAGCTGAAGGAGCTGAAGGAGCTGTAGAAGCCTTCAAACAGCTGGTTTTAGAGGTATCCTCTTCTGAGTGGCAAAAGTGCTTTTAAAATTGGTTCAAGCGAATGCAGAAGTGTATTGACTTGGATGGAGAATATTTTGAAAAACAATAAAACTATTTTCCTTAATATTTGACTGTGTTTTCATTATTAGGCGCCAAATATAAAAGGCAACCCTCGTATGTATATACATTCATCTTTTTGACTTTATTTCTCAAACGTAAGCCCATTTGCTCATATTAGAAAAAAAATCAAAAAACAATAGACAAAACCGCGGAAGCGAATTTACATTGCAGACGTTTGCAGCGTATAACTGTACTCATTAAATAACTAAGCAATAATCGCACGCATATGCATTTTTACCACTAGCAAATAATAGAAAATAAAAGAAAGAAAATTCAAAAATCAGACGGGATATAAATGCAATATATGTATGTATGAAAAATATTGATAGTATTAAGTCAAAACATTTTTTTAAGCTTAAAATTTCCGCTGTGAAAGTTATTATATTAATGAATTTAATTTCTTTATTGTATAATTAAACGAAAAAACAGTGAAAATCAAAAGGAAATCAACAAACCATTTCCTTAGTATATGAATTTCCATTTTGTTTAAGGCACTTTAATGCCTTAAAGCTGTGTCCCTGTGCAACTCCATTTCGAACTCGCTGGAAGCGATGTTGCCAGGGGTTCGCCCAAGGCGAATTCATATAAGGTGAAGTTGATCCAGCAGCTGATTGAGTTCGCTTGGTGAACGTAATGTCAAAATGATGTGTTTGTTTTAAATCATACCGTCATTGTGGATACAATTTGTTAATGTAATTTTTCGTTTTTGTGCGTATAACACCACCTGATATGAATTCGCTTTCGCATTCGTCTTTTCAGGCATTATGGAATTTGAAGTTCTTCAGGCGTTTCAGACTTTAGAATTTGGCAACGAAATAAATAATTTTCAGCCATGAAATTTCACCGCAATATTAATATTTCAAAAAAGGTTTGTTCGATGAATGTACTAGTTGGATAAGCGGATATACACAAGAAGAACTGAACAAAAGAAAGAAAATTAAAAAAATATCACCAAATGGAAGATTTTATGTAGATAGATAAATTGCTGATGTTGTTCTGCGTTGCTCTACACTTGCAATGCATTCATCGAACAGACCTAACAGTGTACACAAAAGTATAAAGAATAATTTTCCACCATGAAATTTGCCGATTAAAAATGCGTGAATCAGACGAGAAAAAGTCTTCTAATTTGAAACATTTTTAATTAGTTTATTGTTGTGTACTTCGACCTACTTTAAAGGCAAATCAACATGTTATCAAAAGCTTCTGTTCATTTTATTGTCTAAATTGCATACAACGTTGGAAGTGTGAGCGATTATTTCGTTTACGTATTCCCACGCACCAGAACTAAGTTCGAACTGAGTTCGAAACAGCTGTTTGTCACTAGAGTCTGGAACTCCCGCGAAAAGTGAAAAATTTGTGTAGCTTCAGGCGTTCTGAGCTTTTTTGGCTTTAGTTATGGAGATGTTTTCATACAATTGCAGACATTTTTTTTTTTGGTCATTAGTGGCATATGCCGCAAAGCCTGAAACGACTGGTGTAGAGCTGCAGCTTAAGGCCTCATTTCGCTCTCTTTTTTCCGACCAACGAGGGAATCGCATCAACAACTCTTTTATTCCTTAACCATCGAGGGAATATCACCGAGGGATTTCTACATTGAATTTCGCATCACATTCATATAGATTATCAGTTTCATCAACCTATTTCCAACATCATTTTTACTCTTCAACATTCATTACAAATCATCCACCTTATCATCAAAGGATACATAGATCAAATCTTTTCCTCACTCCACATAAGTGTAATTTTTATACATTTATACACTATAATAACTTTTCCAAAATTATAATTGCAAACACATTCATTCAAAAATAAATAAATAAATAACTAGATCACCTTTCTTTCCCAGAATTAATAGAGCAAATCTTAAAATATATTTTTGCGGTTGCGACACGTTTTAACACTTCTCTAACTTGCGGTCACGCCCCGACGGCAGATAAGGACACCGGAATATTCCATCGGAAGGTACGGCGGCATACAGCAGGTTTCAAGACAGCAATTTCCTGTAATTACAAAAAAAGACTGAGGTCGTCCGACCGACATACAAGGTGACACAGAAACGCCGGAAATTTTAAACCCGAACCTTCAATCAATGAAGACGAAGTTGAAATCTCGTCGCACAATTTGGACGAAACTCCAAAGGAATTAGCACGGGTAAAGAACAACAAGACCTCTGGGCTATTCAAGTACGGCGGCGAGGAGCTGGAAAATTGCACGCATCAGCTCATTTTGCGGAATATGGTAGGACGAACGCATATCTGCTGCTTAGTACCGTCGTGTACTCGGCTTAACCCACCAAAAAAAAGATCCTGCAATATGCAGCTACTCCACCGGGGCCAGCCATTTAAAAATTGCATAGAAGGTTTTGCGAGATAATAATGTCTTGCCAATTACCACTCTTTAGAGCTGAGTAGGAAATTTAGTACTGAAGCCCTCTCTCGATGAATCATAACTACACTCTATAAGTCTCTTATCTACGAGTATATCATGGACGCTGTTAACATCGGATGAGTGTTCGAGAAAATATTAGATTTTCGCCCTTTCCGTCTTTGCGACGTCGAATACCCCAGACGATAGAACGATGGTGGCCTTAATACAGAAGCTTTGGCATGCGGCGTAGCAGGCAGGATGAGACACTATATTCAAATTTTGGCCCAGTCAAATGAGGAGATTGCTTTAGATTTTCTAGGCATTTATAGATCATTTAAGAATGTCTCGCTGTAAACCATAATGCAGAGCGTGCATAGTACACTCATGAAATCAATAGAAAACCATCAGGGATGCATAATGATTCGGGCTTATATGAAGTTAGGAGAACTGTGGAGAGTGGAACGGCGCAGGTTGTGCGCTCTTAACGCTACTGTGATCATTATGAAACTACTTTGGAAGCTAGGAGTAGTCTTTGGTAATAGGGGACGTGAAAGACGTTTCAGTCATAAGAATAACGAGTTCACGAGAATTATGCCGATGTCAAAGCTTGATTACATACTATATATATGCATGTACATACATGCCATAGCGGGTAGACTAAGTTCAGAGAGCACTGCTTCAGTATTATAGATTCTTTTCTAGTAGGATGAATACGTCGCATGACCTCTTGTCTCTTAAAGCTTAGAAAAAGCTAACTGATCACTGCAGAATTCTTCAAGTATAAGTTTAGCCGTAAACCAAGTGGTAATTCCCACAATACTGCCACCTAGAAGTGCTGAGAAGTCAACCGAGAGAGCTGATGGCATTGCCAAAGGAAGTGTGCAGGAGAAGTGAACTTTAAGGTTGCTTGTAGTCGCCCATTAAAAATGGCAAAATCAATCGTGTGAAAAACCAGATTAAGTCTACGGAGCACACTTGATTGCAGTGATTGAAAAATATTTAATTTAAATAACTTTAACAATACAATAAACTTTTTGAAGTACCATTTTTTCGCACAACACTGTACCGCTGTAATAATAAAGTAATCAATGAACCGAAAAATCACACCGCAAAGATTAAACGCAACGCACAGCGGTCGCATAGCGTGTTGCATTTGAAATTATGAATTCACATCACTTTTTACTTCAAGTGCAGTAAACGCATTTCTATTTTTGTTGTTTATGTTTAACATTTACTGCGTAAAATCAACAAAAGCTCAACACAGAAAACTTTAAACAATCAATCTTTTCATCGGTTACGCTCCGCAAATAAGAGGTTAAAGTTGAACGGGAAATGTTGCTTTTTGAACATTTGCCTCCAGCTACATGAATGCAATTTTATTTATTTCATTCATATTTTGCAGTATATTGATATTTCCTGTTCAATTGTGAAGTTTTTTTGTGTTTGTGAAATTGCAATTGCATTTACTTACTTATTTTGTTGTATGCTCCATTACATTATTTTGTGTGCAGCGCGCACATCTACATATATATGTATGTATGAATATATGTATTTGACTTTTGAATTTTTTAAAGCATTAAAATATAGATCCAATAAAGTCCGCAGAATAAACGAGCAAAATGCCTGCATAGGTTATGAAAATAAATTGCCTTTAAGTTGTGTAAATATAAAAATAAATGGGCGCATATGGAGGTACGAGTAATGTTTTTAAAGTTATGCAATAACCTGCATTTTTTTTACAACAGGCACGATGGACGACAAATGCTTAATGCCAATTTAATTTCAATGCCTATACCAGAATAAAGAGTCCCTAAGGTTAAATGATACAAATAGGCCGTTAAATGGGGTAGCTGTTATATAACCTGGGGATCTCTCTTCTATTTAAACCCTGACGTGGAGTTTTCAAATGTGAGCAATTTCAGCTCCTTCAATCCAACAAGGCCACTTCCGATTCCATGAATTGTCTTCTCGTTCTCCACAGTACGGGATACTCGCACAGTAGATGTTTTGGCTCCGAAAAGTTGTGGTTCCTGAATAACGAGCCTACAGTTGGCGCACGGCATGCCTAAATTCTTGCAGGATGGTGAAAGTGCCCTGCCCTGTAAGATCGAATGATTTTTCGTTGCTTGGTATATTACTGTGTCTATATTTCCATGCCTGGTACAAGGCGAATCACTCAGTTGAGAAATCTTCGTCAGCTAAAGTCTTGGATGTACTGTCTTTCGATTGCAGACAACAGCCACTTTTATTGCCGCTAGTTCGCCTTGGAATACACTATAAGATAATTATTGGGTGCGAGAAGTTCCCGTGGTGGCTATTACCTTATATTTGTTGTTAAAGCTACAGGCCGGTACACATTAGTCGGTGACGGCCGGTAGCCATATCATTAGAATTAGAATACAATGGTGTGCCCCTGTCCTCTAGCAGTGTGAAGACAACATTTGCAGTACGTTGTATCTCCAACCCTTAGGTATTAGGGTTGGATGTTTAGCGTCAGAGAGCACTAATTAATTAAACAGAGAACTTAGATTCTAATTCGATTGGAGAACTAACTTTTTTCTAATCAATAATAATTCTCCATTTTTAGCTTCTGGAACCCCAAATTAGAAGACAGTGAAGGTACGCCCGGGTGCGTGAAATATTGTGCCATGAATATTTTACCACCTAGTGAATATGAGAAATTCGAACCTGTTGTCAGCAATTTCACATTCAGAAGATCCTTTCTATTGCCACAACCAGCAATTTGAGAGGTTATACACTTAGATATTTTCAGACAGCTCTTTCTAAACAAAATTTCCAACAGGATCCTACACAGTAATGATTTCTAGGTTTAAAAAGTTGAATATAAGAAACGAAAGAAAATATTTCTTGAAGGGGGTTGCCACGTATCTAAAAGGTTTAATCCAGTTGAATTAATAAGTCAAATAAAAGTCAAAACGAATTTTCAAGAAAGTTGCCACCTGTTTAAAAGGCTTAATTCAATTTGATGATCTCAGATGAGTGGGATTTGAGAAAACCTAATTTCAAAATTATATTTCAAGAGCGTTAATTCCAAAATTTTTTATAAAGAGTTTTGCCACCTGTTTGAATAATTGAATTGGGTAATAATAATGCCAGTAAAAGATAGGTTTGCTATTTGTTTAAATTATGAAATTAAATTATTAAACTAACGGAGAAGCTATTATATTGGTCTCAAAATTGAGTTTGTTCAGAAACCTTTATTTAAAAATTTAACTTATTTTTAATTCCTAAAAATCATTTAGTAATAAAATTACTAACTCCTTACAAAATGGGTGTCAAGTTATGAAGATTTAGGAAAGCTTTATTTGAAAAATATTTTTGGTGAGGGTAGCCACCTGTTTAAAGAGTTACGTGGAACATTATTGCACTACTGGTGTGAAACAAAATAACGAAATGAAAATATATAATGAGCAGAGTTGCCAGCTGTTTTTAAATAAAAATAATTTATAACATTAGGCCCGTTTTATTGTAACCGACTTGCAAACGAACGCTCCAGCTCGTAAAAAATTTCCTTTTATGAAATATGAGTTTTGTTTAGTGCTACATATTTAAGAAGGCAAAATAGTTGTGCAAATTTTAAGTTGACGTAGTTATATTTATATATTCAAAAATACTATGCAAATAAAATTGAATTAGGTCTTAAACTGAAATTTGCCATCTATTTTCATGCGGCTCATTCACAATAGCGCAGTTTTTTCACTTTCCAACATTACATCTCACGTCGGTTATCATTTTACCGAGTTGGCTCAACTCGCATATTTTTCCGAGTTAGGGTTGTTACTTTACGTGCATTTTGTTATCCTACCTAGTGTTCTTTTGCTAGTCGGTTACAAAGAAACGGGCCTAATATTAGAAAATATGTATATCGAAAACCTTGTCCTTCTTGTATGATTTCTAAGAACCTTCAGCAGTTTGTTAGCTCCCCTACCCAGTGGTTTTTTACTATAGTAAATTCGGATAGTTCTTTTATATTTTTCTTTAAAATTGTATTCCGGAACACTGTTTATTTTACTTAAAGAATACATATGTAGATATACACACATACATACATACATATCTGATTATACAGTTTGCTGCAAGGCATAAATTTTCCTAATTTACATGGAAAACATACAGATGTACATACATATGTACATAGTAACAGAAACAACGAAGGATCTTGTGAGTAAATGAGTAATTGCGCCAACAAAAATAAACAAAAACACACAGTTGGCGAGGGTATGAAAAGAAAGCAATAAAGACTAAACAAAGCGACCACAAAACTTCAAAACCAATTCCTCTATGTTCACACTTCATTTCAAGCTAAATAAAATTTACATTTCTTTCAATTATATTTGCTTTTGTCGTTTCTGGGCTGTTTTGCTGATGATGAAGTTGTTGCAAGTTCTACATACATATGTACATATGTACATATAGTATCTACAAACATACATACATCTGCACCAGAACATATGTATGTACATATGTATACAAATTTCAAAAGAAAGAGTGCTTCCAAATGCTGAGGTAGCGGGGGCACTCATCCAGTATGTAATCTGTCTCCAAGTTGAAGCCGACTGTAGCAAAGAAAAGGTGGAGCCTTTGTTGTTTGGAATTTCGATTCTTTCTGCTTTTTTTCCAAGGCATGCTGTAGTTTTGTTTTGCTTTCCCATTCCCCAATTGCTGCGACTGTGCGTGTCACTTCACCACTCTACGTAAATACTAAATGCAATTTGATCTATCTGTTGGCGGACAACCTACTTGTGTTATTCAATCAACATATGTACATATATTTTTGTGTTGTTTTGTCTACGTACAGATTGGCAGTTGGTGTTGCGCTGAAGCAGCGTTCATGTAAATATTTGTCTCGAAAATATGTTTGGATGTACATACATACATATGTATATATAAGTACAATATATAGCCTAAAGCATCCCAGGAACCCCTCCCCAAATGTGCTTACCATAAAGTGATTTACCACTGATCTTGTCTTCAAAATGTTTTGTTTCAATTCTTTAAGTAGGCGTTCCAAAGTGATGCGCTAATCTTTTAATTCCTTGCTTCAATACGAATACATCTTTATTAAGTTTTCATAAATGCACTTACCTGGAAAGAAAGAAAGTAAGGAAAATGTAATAAAAATTGTCATTCAAATTTTGTAAATCTTAATTACAATCATCATTTCTTATATGTACGTATCTATCTACATATCTACACGTAAACTGCATTTATGAATAAAGAGTATTGTGGTAAGATGAAAATGAGTTAGAGAGATACGGTAAGCTTTGACATTAATCAAATAATTTCAAGTAAATAACATCATGATTACTATAAAAAAATTTCACAGAACAAATGAATGCTAGGCAAAACACGTTCTCGAATAAGGGACCATAATAAAGTTCTTGGATTTCAAAGCATTGCCCCCTATCATATGAACATGTTCCCATGAAAGCAATCCAAGTATCTCTATTTTGATATGAATTGCTGGCGGTAAGATACATATGTGGAAATTAATGCCGGTTGGCTCCGTGCGCTGAGTTCGACGCACGTGTGGAAAGTTTCTTATTTCCATTTATCTGGGAGTGGTTAGAACTATTCTTCTACATGCAGTTTTAATAGCTCACGACTTCCAGTTGATTCCATCCAAGTGTCCTCTTGGAAGTTACCGTATGCAAGAAAGTCGTAGGACCTTGCGATGCCTACTACAGTGCAAGTGCGCGGTTGGATTTGTAGTGGGAGAGAGACTTTATCCGGGCCCAATTCCTGTAAGAATCAGAACGGCCACCTATTGGCTGATGCCCAAAGCTCACTTAAATTATGGAGAGAACATTTATCCATTTTGCTAAAAGTTGACAGCGTCGAAAGCGTCGCCGCGGAAAATGGAGATCCCGAACACGCCAGCCGATTTCGACGATGGATAGCAATAATGCGCTACGGAACAACAAAGCTGCTGACGCTGTTCGATTAAGAGCTGAGTTACTCAAGAATGATGGCAAAAAAACTGGTACGGTGCACCCACCAGCTCTTTTACCGAATAAGGTCGGTTGAACACAGGCATCCTGATTGGAATTTAAGTTCATTAAGCCCAATCCATAAAAAGGGTGATTCTGCAATATGCGCCAAATACCGCGGCATCAGTCTTTTATACATTTCATTTAAGTTTCTATCGAGCATATTGTGGGAAAGACTGATTAGACCTTGTCAGTGCGGCTTCATACGTGGCAAGTCCAACATCGAGCAGTTAATCACGATACGCCAAAACTTGGAGAAGGACCGAGAGAAGAGAATCGACACTCATGATCTTTTGGTCGACTTTTAATCAGGTTTCGACAGCATGGGAAGAAGTTACTTATATGCCGCGATGTATAAATTTACATAGTAACCTTGCAAAACTAATACGGCTATGTAAAATGACGTTGTGAAAAAACAGCTGATCCGTCAGAATTGTGAATGACCTAACCGAGCCGTTTGGTGACAAACGAGAATTCAGAATGGGTGATTCCATATCGTCATGTTGAAAAATATAAACCGTGCTGGGGAAATTCCAAACCGATCTCGAACTTATTTCAAACTATTGGTATCGGCTTTAAACATCAGTCCTAAACTGGTTTCGGGGTTATACCAAACCTGTCCCGATCTAGATCCAAAGCAATCCTGAACTAGTCCTCAATTGTGCTCGAAGTCGTCTCGAATAGACAACTCAAAATAGTCATGAAGTAGTCCTGATATGAGAACTAATCCCAAAATTAATCCGAACTACTGCCGAAATGGTCAAACCTTAGGTTCAGCGATCATTGGGTTTGCACAAAAACAGTATTGTAAGAAAAATTTGATTTTGTTTGGAGTATGGTGTTGTTGCCGTTGTCGGATTATCAACTAGGTGTTGTCGTCAAGGTCATCATGTCGATCTGTCTACAGTTCGTGTGGTCCAGTGCAGTTCAGCGGCTCAGCAGCCTCAGGTGTTATCATGGGTGATACCTACGGTAACAATTCACGAACAACTGCTCTTTAAAATCGCCCTAACTGGGAGTATTTGCCTCACACTATGCTGGTGGTGAATGGACGACATAAGGAGACATCTTGTATAAGTCTGAAGTGTAGTATTTTGGAGCTTCGTTCACTGAGTCTCGCTAGTTCCCGGGGACCATACTGTCGCAGCGTAGCTTAGAACAGGCCGACCAATCGACTTGTATGATGCTGAAAATGTTTCTCTTTGTTATGGCTCTGTATTTTAGTGACGATTACAGTTGTGTGCGCAGAGAAGGAGAGCAAGCTGTCAAAGGTGACCCCTAATATTTTCGGGCTATTGAAAGTTGGAGTTTAGGCTTCATTGGCATGTATGTCTAACTCCAGTTGACCTCCTTCGTCTTATATCTTTTCACTTAAACGAAAATTTTGCAGGGTCAGCATCATTCCAAAAGGAAATCGATATATTCTTAAAAGTTTTTCTCATTCGCATTTTTACGTTCGATAACGTTTTTGAAATTAAATTTTATGCGATGAAATGTTAACGTAAAAAAAATTTCTTTGCGATAACTGTTCGCATGATATCAAATCGCCAGTTCTCGTAAGTTGGCTTATAATAAATGGAGACGCGAGGTTAGAGAACTTCAATTGAAAAAAGGCAAGTTTAAAGAATATATGTACATGTAAAACCGAAGTTGCTAGAGCACTTTATAATATCAAAATTTACTCCAAAATATGTCAATACTTCGACATATTATGAATCGGTAGGTAAACTTAAAGTTTGTTCTTCAAAATGCAACAGTTTCTAAAGCAATCTTCTATTACTTCACATTCAGTAAAAGTTTTTGCAAGGCTCTAAAATTACAAATCCAACAATCTGATCGTGGCATCCATAGCGAAACATAATACGTATTCTACGTCAAAAGTCAAATGAAAGGAATTAGAATTTAAATATTTAATGTTTAAGCTGTGCAAACATTTAATATTCAATATTTTTGTTTACCTATGAAAACAAATCTTAAAATCGCAGTACCTATTAGCCAAAAAAATATTGTTCGTTGGCACTTTTAAATTTGGCATACAAAAATTTCATAATACAGAAACAGTAAGGTACGAACACAGGTACTACAAACATATGTACATATCTGAGCCCGTACATATTACATTGGCATACAAACATACCCCAGCTATAAAACGTACAGCCAGTGCTCAACAGCTGCTGTTTATTTAATTTAATTTTTATTTTGATTACTCAGCGCCACCCATTCGCAAAACTTTTATATGAACTTGTGCTGAATTTGCCGGTTTGTTTGTTTAACTTTGTTTATATTATTTTTCACATTACCATTTGTATTCTAACGTTTTCCAGTATGTTTACATTGCTTTCGTTTTATTTATTTTCAGCCATCAGCCCTATTGTATGGGATTTGCAAATTTTTCTATTTGTTTACCGCGCAAGCTTTCACACTTTTCCTTAGTTCATTTACATAAAACTTTATAGCAAGTCCTTGCTGGTTTTCTTAGTTGAATTTTTCAAGTGCATGTATTCCAATCAAAAGGGAAAAATGGTTAGGTACTTTTAAAGTAGTAGTACCTTTAACTAATTTTATTTTAAGAGTGACATAAAAAAGAAATGGTATTGCAATTTCTTAACAATATATTTCATGATAATTTTGTTTTTAGCTACTTCCCTCTTCGGTTCATACTATAAAAAAGGCGTATGTGTGGTTTCGCATACAATAACAAAAAAGTTTGAAATATTTATCAACATTGCTGACTTCTTAAGCAGAAGTTTTAGAAACTATTCGACCTTCAACCTTAGAATGAATTCTATTGTTAAAAAATAGTAAAAAAAATTTGTCGGCGCGATTATCATTAGCAATACCAATAACAATATCATCATCATTACCATTAGCACTATGATTATCATTGTCATTACTATTATCCTTACCCTCATCATTATCGTTATCATTATCATTATCATTATCATTATCATTATCATTATCACTATCATTATCATTATCATTATCATTATCACTATCATTATCATTATCATTATCATTATCATAATCATTATCATTATCATTATCATTATCATTATTATTATCATTATCATTATCATTATCATTATCATTATCATTATCATTATCATTATCATTAGCATTATTATTATCATTATCATTATCATTATCATTATCATTATCATTATCATTATCATTATCATTATCATTATCATTATCATTATCATTATTATTAGCATTATCATTATCATTATCACTATCAATGACGTTATCATTATCATTATCATAATCATTATCATTATCATTATCATTATCAGATACATCAGGAAAAATATAATTTTTTTTTTTGAAGAAAGGAAAGAATATTTAAATATTTCTCTTCATTGGCACCCCAAAGCAAATCGAGTTTACCAATATAACATCATTTTGAAACCTTAAACGACGTTTTTAAAATAAAAGCAAGAAAAAATTAAAGTACCACACCCATTTTCCAAAATTTTGATCCTGTATGTATTTATCTCCTTAATTATATTGTTTCTAACAAATTTTAAAGAATTCGCGATATGAGTTAGTAAAACATGGAATATTATGAGTTGTTATAAATTAACGTTATATAAGAGGCGAGCGCGGTCTAAGCCTGAATTCTATAATTTTCGAAATTGTGTTTTCTGATTATAAATATAGGTAACGCTTTAGAAGAAGTTTAGGAGATATATTTTATGATTTCATGTATTTTATTCTCAAATCTAATCTACAGACGAGAAATTTTAGCAAATTACCTTTTCTAGTTAATAAATATCGATTGTTTTTTGATTTGTGTATTTTTCCGTGATATGAGAGGTGAGCGTGAGTTATATAATTTTATAAATTCGGTGCCACGTCCATTCCCAAAATTTTTTCAATCCGAATATTTGGTTATGCCATTATGTTACCCCATTCTGCATATTAAACTTGAGAAAATCCAAAAGCAAAGCTCTCTATCTCTCGGCGAACATCAATCATTCATATGTATGTACATATGTACAAGACTCTCCATCGGTTGCATTTTTTAAATGCCTGCCAAAAGTAACAGTACTCAAAAGAATTTGTGAAGAAGAATGACATAATGGAAACCAGCCATAAATGCGACTTTTCAAATTCAATTTTACACTTCATTGTCTTTAATTTATTATTTGCATTAAGCGAGTGGAGTGTCCTCAGCAAAGAAAATTTCTAAATTGAGTTCTAACTCTTATCAACTTCTGCCTTAAATCAGAAGTGTAATCAGCAAATTGTTGATTGGAAAATAGAAATTGCAGTGAAAGCAGTAAATAAAAGGGGATCAAAGATATTGCAGCCAATGAGGCATACATTGTAGAAAGCTCATTTCATAACAAACGCCAGTAGATTTCTATATAGAATGACTCAAGATCTTTGAGTGTTTGCTATGAAAAAGAAAAATGGCCATGAGAGCTCTCAGCAAATAAGCAAAACAAACAGTCAGCTGGAAAAGAAAATAAATACAAGCATACAAATTAATCAACAATGACAACAACTCAATCTAATACTCTCATAATGATGACCATTATATTTGAAATGATTAGGCTGATTGCGAACCAGTAGTGAAGAAGTTGCAAAAAAAAAACTTTGGATGACTGAAAATAATAAAAAGTTCAGCAAATAATACCAACAATTATCGCAAATAAATTAGCGAATAATGGCTGGCATTATCTACGCATCGATGAATTAACGCAACAATAACTATACTATATACTAAATATATATACACGTAGAATGATTGCCATTATTTGCAATTGTTTGCCATTTCAGCGCAAAATACGCGCCACAGAATAGCAGCTTGTTGAAAAAAAAATCTAAAACTCTTGGCAGCAGAGCGGTCAACATACTACATAAATTTCTAACAGAAAACAAAAACAGCAAGAATTAGAAAGAAAGAAAAATAAAGAAATTGCTGCATAATACAATACGACTTGCAGTTGAGGAAGGTGAAGGCAACGACCGGCGCGGCGAACAACAGCAGCCAACAAGATTGGCCGACAACAAATTGGAGCAATGCCAATTGTGACTCCAATTTACTGGGAGACCGGGAGGATTGTTGTAACACAAATTACATTGCCGTTGCTTGCATTGACCGAGAAACAGCGGGGGCAAAGATATTTTGCCAGGCTAGCCAACTGACTGGCTGACTGATTGAATTGCCGGTTGGTTAGTTTGAAGCTAGTTGATTTGCAAGTTATGCTGTAACTATCTAAGTATATGTGTATGGTATGTACGTTCTTCAAAAATGCATTAAGTAAAAATATCTAATTTTTCAGAACACACCTAAATTAAAGTGCAGCCTTTTTAGGTTTAATCGCGTGACCTGAAAGTAGGCAAAATGGGCGTTGACACAAAATTACAACAAAAACTCACTTTTACTTTTGCTAAATACATATATGAACTGAGAGCAATTTAAGTAATTATGTATATATCAAAAGAAACAAATTTTGTGTTACACGATTTTTAAAAAATGTACAATTTAAGTATAGAAGGTGTGCTTTTATTTGTACGCTGCGCGGTTGCTGGCTCAATTTACAAATCGTCATAATCATAACGACAAAAAGTCTAAAAAGTTATTTTGCTGATGCCAATAATATTGTTTAGGCGCATTGCTGATTATGTAGAGTTATGTTATTTAGATGTTTGCGAATATGAAAAAAAATTTAAAAAAGGGAAACACTAAACCAATTATCCTTTTACTGTGACAACTTTCCTGAACTAAGAGATGCCGTTTATGTTTCATTCAAATAAAAAATAACTTAATTGAGTACTTATAAATTGACATCTTCCGATATTTCAATGCGATGCTTTTCATTTATCGAATCAAATTAATGAATTTTAAACATGCATTTATCGACTTCGCAAAGAAAATTTCTTTTCTCTAGAAACCGAAGAGTGGCTGAAGATTATCACTCCGAAACTATCCGAATGAAAAGCTGCGCAGCTATCCACGTGCGATAGGGATAATGTACCGGGCGTACAAATGATAGCTGCGTACCTTTTAAAAGTTTCACTTCCTTGTTGCCTAAAGTGAAGGTTTTTATCCTAACCAGTGGCAGATCATTAGGAGCAAGGATCTGCTAAAGATCGGGATTAACCATCGGCCACTAGATGCTATCAAAAAGTTCAACTGTGACATCAGTTAATATATGTAATATTTTAGTTCACATTCACAAGGGTCGAGAGGCGAGACAACCGACCAAGTCTAATATTCCACCTTGAAGTAGATCCTGAGATAGCGAAGGAGGTGAATGAGATTGTAGCGACAGCTAAAGCGAAAACTGCTGTTTTATAAGAAAGATATGTTCTTCCCAAAAATTCGGAACAGAAGTTCGCAGGGAGTGATTAGCCAGTAATGTTCCTCCCTGGAACTTGGAACAAAAGTTTGTAGGGAGTGATTAGAATACAGGAATGTCTTAAAACTTTACAATCAAGAAATAAGGGACGAACATCGTGCAAGTTTCAGACATTTCTGCCAAAATAAACAGCAAATTACAAAGACTTCCAGACTCTGCAAGGTGATGTCCAAAACCAACGCTATCTCACCTTTCAGTATAAAAGAGGGGGACGAGAGTTATACTGAGAAAGAGGAGGAAAAGTCCAAATAATTTTAGATGCTTATTTCCCAAGATCTACACCATTGCCAGTGTTTTAGCATCCATAGAAGTTCTGCTAGATTTAACAGCTCTTCACACGGCGAGAGCTATCTGGAGAATGAGTATTATCCATATCGGGGCTGAATTGTATCTGAGTGATGATTGACCCTCTTGGATGGTTCACTAACTGAAGAAGGTATTGGTAATATGTATATGGTCTGAGACTAAGTAACTCGGAAGTTATGGGAAAGCGGATGTCTACAATCTGGGAGATCAGGGAGCTTTATGGAGCTCATCAAGCTCCAGATATTGGCCTATGTTGGTATAAGATGAGCTTTCAGAAAGGAAAGGAAACTGCTAGGCACATACTTGAACAAAAGGAACGAAAGGGAATTCAATATTAAAATTTATCTCGGATGCCGGGTTAAAAGGTTAGATGAGTTGGTTTGAGAGGGCATGTGATTAGGTGGTTGGTATCGCGCGAAGACTCTGGATCCAATATCTAGATCTTAATTGGGGCAGAGTAGCGCAGGACTCGCGAGGGAGCTGGCACTCCCCGTCTGCAATTGGTGGTGGTTGGACTCCTATCACGCCAATAACAAGGCGAGAGTCGACAGTGGTAGTAACCGTCTCCTTGTGTATGTGGCTTAGGAACCCCTGTTGGGTTGTGTGCGGTTGGATATCGTTCTTTAACTCAAGGAGGTGCCTTCTGAAGTACCCTGGGAGGTAGCTCGTTGGCAAGCAGATGCCTATTTGGGTGGCCCAAACAGTGGCATCCAGCAATAGAAATAGTTCGTAATAATAGTTATTTAAAAAAAAAAAATATCCAACGGCATTTCGTTTATTGAAGATGCCCAAATAAAAAAATATGCTTGTTTTTTTTCTTTTCGACTATTCTGAGGTGTGGCTGGAAAACATTTTTTGGAACCATCCTAATATACATATGTACATACATACCAATGTATATTTATCTTCTCTCACCTCAACTAATTGAGGTCTGCCACATTTACGCAGCCCAAGATGATCAGTTAATTCACGGAAATTCGAATTTACTTAGAAAATGAAATTTCACTGACTCATTAATTAGCTGTGGTTGGAGTTCGTTGGAATCGTCACTAACTAGCAGACGTCTACTCACTATATTTCCATATGTATGTATTTTCCGTAAATTATACCAAAAATTAAGTTATCACAATGGAAATGGCTTCTTAATGAAATGGAGGCAGATGTAGCACAAAGAACTAGGTTTGAATGCGGCACAATGGTAGCCCTTTTGTTTTGATTGTGATGGTTTTATAAAGCACTTTTCCATCGCTGCCAAGCAATTAATTTCATTAGTTTCAAGTTTTTTTGCTTTTTATTATTTATTTTATAGCTTTCTACACAAGCATGTACCGTTGATTTGAAGAATAATTATTTTCTATATAACAAAGTACGTTTGTGTGTTTCGGGATTTATTATTTCTTTCGGGTTACAACAGCAGTTAATTTCTTTCGAATTCCGTATACCATTCATATTAAAAAATTTGGAAGTGCATTTTGAAAAATTTAGGCAGTTAGAGCTAAAAGACATTAATACTTGGTAGTCCATACTTCAAAAAGAAAGTTAATTTTTCTAATCTTTTGATAGGCAAGCTTTTCGAGATTGCAGTAAATAATTGAAACTCCAAAGAAAACTTCATTATACACAAAAACGTGCTTGATTTTTAATAACCTAGGGTAGAATAAAAATTACTTTCGATGTGTGAGAATTTATGTCAAAATACGTCTAATAATTTTAGAGCCTACTTCATCCTAACTTTGACTATGGGGCATTGTATTAAGTTACGTTGACGAAGTCAAGAATTTTTCTATATCTAAATAATAATAACCATATTTTTTTTTTAATAAAAAATATATTTAGAGAACTCTCAAAGCGCTTAAAGTTTCCCATGTATTTTAAATGGGCAAAAACAATTTTTCGTAGGAATGGTATAGATTCCGCGAAGCCCAATATATTTCTATCCACAACCTCTGTTGCTCTTCAGGAGACTTCAAATTGGTTATTTAATAATTTTTTAATTTTAACTTTTCTTATGAATCTCCCAAAAATCGGGAAAGCAGATATAAACTATTTTAAAATAGATAATAAATCCAAATCTGACTCTTTCAGCAAATTTAAATAACTACACAAATATTTTATTAATGAGAATCGGGTGTTGATTTATCTTGTTAAAAAGTGCTTTTTTCTACTTTTATTTTCAAAAGGGGGTATCGAGGGTGTTCGACGCACCTGCTTTCAAAGTCAAAAAACACATTCAGTCAAATTAAATAAAAGCCGTTAATTTAAATGTTTGCTGCTTTAATTTTTTCAGTTCAAAATGTGCCAAAAACTTTTCATTGCACGGTGCAACAACCAGAATGTATATTTGATGTAATATAAAATTTTATATGGTTTTCAGTCTGCTGTTATTGAAAATGGCACCCAAATTTTTCCGTCAAATCTAGATTTTCAGATACAGGGTGCTGGAGGTTTTCTATGAGTTCGTCCCAACATGACATTGGATTTTTCTAAATTTTTTCTAACACTATTTTACGTTCGGCGATTCTAAAAGCTATACTGAATTTTGCATTGGAAATTTATATCTAAAACGTTTACATTCGTACAGATTTTTTCAATGTTAGAGCCAGTTTTATGCCAAAAAGACTCTGTTTTTGTATTATTTATTATTGTTATTATTTTTATAATCATCTATCGTCAATTACCAATCATATGAACTTGACAGTTAACGGTTGATTGTAACAGCCTCACGGAATCGAGAAAGATGTAGACATATATGGATAACTGTATAATGAAAATTAAGATATCCCAACGAATGTAGATTCGTGTCGAAAATGAACGAAATCGGGCAGTAACCACGCCCAGCACCTTATAAAAGCCAGTTTAAAAAAAAAAACAAAGCCATACCTACAAAACTTAATTTGCCGAAATTCAATATGCAGCACCACATTCGACGAAAAAACCTTAGGAACTTGTTTATCAAACCCTACTAAATCATTGTCTTTGAAAACTAATTTTTTTTTAATGTTCTCAGTACTTTACCAAATATATAATATTTGAAAGAATTTGGGAAACGCAAGGGGCAATAGGCGATTTAGAAAAAATCCGTTTAACTGCAAAACTCTAACAAAATTAGTACAAGTACACTCATTCGATTTGGCTTACGTAATGGTAAGTTTTCAAAATCACGAAAATGGCTTATTTCTGTACCTAATAAAACAAAGAAACTAAATTGATAATATCGATATAAGGAAATGCCTATGATTTATGAACTGTAAAAATTCATCAATCTACATATATAAAACTTGTTACATACATTCCCTTTTCATCGGCTTCGGTTTTCATTGACCCCTTTTTTTTATTAAAAAAAAACGAGTGGCGTATTAGTAAAGTAGGACACTTTACTTGTTATTTATTTAAGTTTGAAAAATTTATTGCCACAACATGGCTGCAGATAGCTCGACAGCAGGTTAAAGTGTGGCGAATAGTGATATGTAATTTATTACTTTTTAAAGCCGCTGTAAGTTGTTGTACAAATTTAATGGTTTTTAATTAATATTTAGCTTAGCACGAACACCAGTAATAAGATAAATGAAAATTAAGTGCTTTACGCAAAAAAGTGTACACACTTAGCAAATATACATATATTGTATGTAAAACCAACAACGTATTTATATAACAAGAAAATTTAAATAACTCCAAACTAAAAAAAAAATCATTGTTGTATTTTTTTTTATTATCAAATCGGAGTTTGAGCCACATATCCTGAATAACCACGTCTACGCTTGAATGATTTTTTCAGGAAAGGTATTGGATATTTTAACGAAACTGACCTATAATATTTAATTAATATTTTTATTTCTATGGGCAAGTTGTGCCAACAAGAAACACCGATGGACGGCCAATTTTAGCATATTTCGAAGTCTACGCATACTTCCTACTACTCACTGTCACCACCAGTGGTTTTTAAATTAAAAAAGTAGAGAAATAGTATTAATTGCTTAAATATTTAGAAATAAAAATATGAAAATGAAACATGCATTTCAATGCAATCTAGGAAATTGGGGAAAAATTGGCTTAAAATATGGTATGCATATATTAAGGATTTAAATAATAAATATTTGATGGTTGAGCCTTGAAAATTTTTAAAGAATTATAGAAGTATTTTGATAATAATTATGACACGATTCACAGCAATTGCGGGATTCGTTTTCAAATGATACCGAACTATTGTACACTCCTAATTAATATGAAAATACTTTTATAATTATGTATCGAGATAAAAGTCTTTTGAAGACTTAACCAAATGTGTTTCACTGATAATCATTACGGAAAGACAGTTATATGTAATATAAGTCTCAAAATAATACTTACTCATCACTTAATAAATGGATATCACTCATAATTATTACGAAAAGACTTTTAAAATATAAGTTCCAAAATAAAAGTCTTTTGAAGACTTTAACATTTTTTTCTCACTCATCATTATTATGGAAATACTATTATAATATAGGTCTGAAAATAATAGGTAGCAATGACCAAAAAATCGTATTTACTCATAATTGTTATCAAAACACTTATACTTTTAGTTTCAAAATAACAGTCATCGACTACTTCAAAATTTTGTATCCTGTCATAATAACTAACATGAATTAATATGAATTATTTTCCCGCTATTAGAATAGTTAGGTACTATATCTCTGTTAAAATATTCTAGAAAATCTCTCCTCGGAAAATTTTACTAGACGACTTATCAGACAAAATATTTATACACAGAAATAAAACAGATATACTCCCATTAAATACGGAGTATTTATTTATTTTATGTTGAATTCAGTTTTAATTACAATAGCAGACTCGAAGAACTTCGAAATTTGTTTTTTGAGGGGTTTCCTAAACGATACTTTTGAGTGGCAATTAATCTGCTAAAATTTTTTACGAAAATACTCTCCGTGGAATTTTATTGTATAAATTTTCAACTTTTATTTCTCAGACATATATTTCCACCTTTTTTTCCACTATTTTGGAAACCAATTAGGCCGGAACATGGACACCTTAGTAGGCCATACAAAAAATTCGAGCTAACTTTTGCAAATCTAACGAGCGTTTTATTACTGGATAGAAAGTATTTTTGGTTCAGTTGACAAAAATTTGTTGCACAGTGTTATCTATGCTTATATAGAATATAGAGAGTTAACTTAAGTCAGATGCGTGGAAATCTATTATGCAAACACTTTAGTTATAAGCAAATTTTACTATTTTCCCCTTCTAAGCTTTACTGTTCCCCAAATAAAGTCAGAGACTACACCTTTTTAATATCAAGAAACTACAAGATATCCAATTGTACTTCAGAAAGCGTCAAATGTACTTCTTTTACATCAAAAAGTATAATATGTGATGTAAAAATATAAAACGGTAGCTAAATAAAAATTTGGAACGATGATTTTTGTGAAAGGGGTTTTTCATAACAGAAATGCACTCGGTGTTTGCCCAGTGGCGACCGCTATTGGAAAAATCCCTTTTTCAATAATTTTTTGCTGTTTCGTACCCCAGCCGAGATTCGAACTCAAGGCACTGCGGGTGATTACGCTCACTCGACTATGGCGACTGGTAGAGAATTTCTCTATATTTTAGTGGGGCTTAAAGTTCACTGTATTAAATACATCTCCGGCCTTAATCATATACTTATATAATAGAAAAATAAGAAAAATGAATAAAAGTTGAAATTTTAAAACCCTGCCAACCCTTTATTGTACCAAATATTTTTTTTTTGCTTCACCTAAGCCACTCCAAATAAAAGTCGTATAGTATTAGTGGGTCTTAAAAATAATCTCAAAAAGAACTAAACATCAAAACAATAAAATGTGCGCTGAATGAGACATCGTAAAGTTGTCATTAGCAGTGACACTTCTGACATTCTATGAGAAGGGCAAACACCCGTAGCGACTTTTCGGAAATTTTTCATACATTGATCACTTATGTTATTGATTTGTTAAGGCGCTTGAAATCGAAAGTTCAAAAGCATATCTAAGCAGCAGGAAGTAAAGTAAATGAAGTGTTTATATATGTAAATGTGTATGCATGTAGTTATTTATATATTTATAAAGCCTACATACATATAGTATGTGCTTATGAATTTAAAATGTAAGTATGTATGTAGTATACTTTATGACTTGAGGTTTTATGACAAACCACTGAAATTTGAGAAATTCATCTTGGTTTGACAAAAAAAATTGTTGATAGAAAATAAGGAAATAGTTGCGACAATCGAAAGAAAATTTATTGTATAAGTAGGCATATATGTACATATGTATGTAGTTAAGTGCTTGGAGAGTGAGAAATGAAAAACTATTTCCTTTTTTTGTAGCTCCTTTTATTTGTTTGATGGTTTGGTGATCTGTGCCTAGATAAAATACTGCAATTAATATAGAATTTCAATAATAAATTGAATGCAAGAATGCTAGAAGATTATAATTAAAACCCAAACACAAAGGTATTCCAAAAATTTAATGAACTTTAATATACTTGCAATGCATAAGAAAACAATAAAAACACACTGAAAAAAAAAACAAAATAGCCTAAGAAAAAATTACACTCTTTTGATGTCATAATTTGTTGTTCAAATTTCGATTATTTCTCCCGGTTGAGTAAGGATGTTTTCTTAATGCAGAAAAACCTGCAAAAAATTAAATAAGTTTAAAGTAAATAATTTTTAAGCGCCGATTCATTCTCAGTGTTCATACTTTTCTCCGCTGTTTTTCTCCAATCGAGATAATTTTGCGTAGAAAATTGCAAACAAATTTAAAAGCTTTGTAAGTTTAGGATATATTTTTGAATATTATTGCGTTAAATTGTTTTGGAGTTAAATTATTTTTTTTATTGCTAGCGACATAGAATTTGCGTTAGTTGTAAAAGCAACCCTGTCCGTTTATTTCATGAAAGATGCGATTTAGCTAGTGCTATTTAAGGACGGAAAATAGTTGTGCGAACAAATTTTAGATTAACGTCATATATTTAAAAATACTTAAACTGAACTTGTCCATGTACAGGGTGGGCCAAAAGAAACCAAGGGGTGTAAAAGTTTAATAACTTTTTCGTTTATTAATTTTGCGTAGAATACGTCTTACCTTACGGTATGGGCCCCAATGTCAGGTTTTTATTGTTGTAATCTCTATTTCTTTAATTATAAGGAAACGGCTCGATAAATTTTTTTTTTTTTTTTTTTGTAGTCAAATGAAGATGTTAGCTTTCGTTTGACATACATTTCATGTTGGTTGATATCTTCCTAATATTTAAATTTCTCAAATGAAAATTGTATAAACACATGCACACAAATATGTGTGTGGTGTTTGGTTGAGTGTTTGCTGTTGGGCGATTTAAATGTACTCGTGCAGCCCTTTATTTGTATTGCATAATTTTAGGCGGGCAAGTTAAAGTAGAGTAAAAGAAGAGAAAATGCTGCCAAGCACTGCAAAAATAATAATAAAATTGATTCGCGTATGTTATTTATCATTTATCTTTACTATTGATAACAGCCATTGACTTCGTTTTTAATTGATAATTTAAAAACATTTTTATCCTATTTTTCCTATCATAAGCTTATGTATATCATCCAAAGTAACTATCAAATAAAGAAATTCATTTGCTTGTATTATTTATCATTTATTGTTACATATGTTTTCTGTCTTATCGGATGGCGTATTCTACGTTAAACTTAATGGCCGTGTCTCTGACACAGCCTGCTTCTTTTTTTTTTTATTTTTTCTTTCAGATTATATAGACAACACTTGGAGAATTTATAATTTTCTAATCTAAATTTTGCAGTTAAATTTCAAGAGTTGGCCAGAAATGAAATCAACTTTATTAAAAATTTGATTTTAAATGATGAGGCTCATTTTCATTTGAATGGCTTTGTTAATAAGCAGAACTGTAGGTTCTGGGGTTCTCAAAATCCAAGAGCCATTCATCAACGCCAATTGCACCCCATCAGGTGTACAGTATGGTGTGGGATCACATCTGAAAATGTCATTGGGCCTTACTTCTTCGGAATGAAGATGGAAGCGCTGTAACCGTAAATGGAGAGCGGTATCGGTTTATGATAGAACATTTTTTACGTCCTGCTCTTGAAAACAGACGTGGTATGTGGTTTCAGCAGGACGGATCCACTGCCCATACTGCCCGAGACACAATGGCACTTTTAATTATTAAACTCTTACACCCCTTGGTTTCTTTTGGCCCACCCTGTATTTTCAGCGGGCTCATTCACTATTAACACAAAAAATGAAAGCAAATTTAATTTGCTAAGCTCACAAAATTTGCTTTACGTGCGCCGTTCAGGTGGTGAAAGGTTCCAGGATAATTGTGTAGTAAAGAAAGTTAAGTTTCCTCAAAGTCAAATCATTTCGGCCTGCTTTTCCTACCATGTTTTGGGGCCTCTACACCTTGTTGATGAAATAATGAATTCACCAAAAAAATGCGACATTGGATAACAATTTTTTAGTACCCGCAATTGAAGAGCATTATTCTTATACGGATCGCCTAATCCTCCAGGATGACTCGGCGCCATGCCATCGTGCAAAATGGGTAAGTTTTGATAGGAAGCAAATCTTGTATAAAACATCTATATAATATTGGTATATATTATCCTATTCAGCTCGAATTTTTATTTTTAGTTGGCCAATGCATTTAACGATCTAGGGATTCTACGCTTGGATTAGCCTGAAAACTCGCCAGATTTAAACCCTATTGAGCACTTATGGCACATAATGAAGTGTGAAGCTGCTAAACAGAAGCCAACAAATAAAAGTCAATTGATAAAGATTTTAGAAGTGGTTTGGTATGGTCCCGTTATAAGGAAATCAATTGAGGTCCTAGTGAATTCAATGCCTTCAAGAATTAAGGCAGTTATTGAGGTTAAATGAGGAACGACTCGTTATTAGAAAAGCCTATTGTGAAGTCTATATTTCTACCGTTAGTAGTGAAAATTATTTATTCGCTTTAAGTTAACTTCACATTGTTTTCTATTAATTAATCATGAATATCATCGAATGTACATTTTTGTTAAGTTTTTTTTTAATTAATTGGCTATTCCTTATAAAAACTATTTTCGAGAAAAATTTTTGTGGATAACTAATTTACACTATGTTACCAAACAAATAAAAATTACCCTAATATTCTAATTTTATAAACAAATTGCTCATGTGATCTTAATTCAATTATGTATATAACTTACCACTGTACCACTTAAAATCTGCTAGTATGATCAAACATTTTGTTTGAGAAGCTACTTAGACTTGAAATTAACAAGATCGAAAACCAAATAATAAAAAAAAAAATGTTTAAAGCTATAACCGTAAAGGTCATTGTTTTCGACAATAAAATCTTGCGCGCGCTCTAAGTACGTGGACTTCTCTTTTTGATATATGTAGCTATATCATAAAAACCATTAAAAAAAAATGTTACCAAATTTCTTTATAAAACAAAAAAAAAAGTTAGCGCAAAATGTTAAACTATCCCCTAAAATTGATTTAGAGTTGAAGTCAACCGCAATAAGATTTTTCACCTAATATCAACACATTTAATTATCTATGCACATCACTGCCTTGAAGTTCATGCTTGGTTACGCCATTGCCTCAACCATTAATATCTAAAAAAAAATTGCCATTATCAGCAGCGGCATCATTATCATCATAATTATGGACGACATACATATGTACATACATACATAGCCATGTAACTATGTATGTTCAAAAACTGATATGAAACTAAAAGTACCTTCCAACAACTCAACACAAAAATACATACATACTTACATACATACAAAATATGTACACAGTATTTAAAAATGTATACAACCTTTCAGAAAGTATTAAAAACACTGCTATGAACTGCTGAAGCAAAGTTGGAAAATTGACACAATTAACATACACACACACACACACACATACACAAATGTATGTACATACTTTTATAGTTTGTCAGCTGCTAAAAGTTGCACTGTACTTACTTGGACAAAGTTGAATGAAAAGAAAATCGTAAGAGCTTAAAACAGTGCAACGCTTTATAACTATAGGTAGTATCTACTTAAAATTATTTTTGTATATACTATGTACGTATATAGTTTTTTTTTTTTAACAAGTAAATGCAGCATAAAATTGTAGGGCAACTATAGCAAAAGCGGCAACATCTTCATTATTACTACAATCATCAATAAAAGTAAGAACGTTAACAGCATTTTGCGGCATTATTGCTAGCTTTGTTTTTTTTTTGCATGGTTCAAAACTAATGGAGCGCGTGGGCTAAGAGAGCGAGTGGAAAACGAAAGGTAGCCAAAGTGGTAGGTGTCTGTCTGTAGTGATGCTTTGAATGTTGTTTGGAGCCTACGCATCAGCAGTACCTGAGCCTAATTGCCACACTTCAGTGTACCTAGGATGATAGGAAAACTTTTGCATGCCACACCGCTAATGTTAACCACTAAACATGGCAAATGATAAAACATAATAAAAGTAAAAATAAAAAAAACAACTAAGCAACTAAAACACCAGTAATAGATAAAAAAATAAAGCTGCTTAGCAAGAAGTTTAAAGCGCAACAATAGGGGCAACAACACGCATAAATATGCGCATAAGATTATGGCGCATTTATACCCAGTTAGCAGCAAAAACGTATTTTTTTTTCGAAATATACCCGCAAATCTTTTTACTTGGTCAGTTTTTGATGTACGGAAGTTTCAACGGCCGAAGCAAAAAAAAATTTCCACTATGGTGTTGTGGGAAGACACTCTATGACTTTAGGCTATGTATAATTGTCAAATCAAATAAAATGTAAGTCATATCTTGTATTTTTTATATAAAAAAATATCGTACTCGTACATCAAAGCATTCACAATAAATACAAATTTATAACATGCAAAAAAAGTTATTATTTGTTGTGATCGATGTGGTTTTAGAGGTGTGGAAGTTTAAATTGATGTAAAATAAAATATGACACTCTTTTAAACTGAACTTTTATTTAGGTTAGTTTATAGCATACCTGTTAAGTCATGAGTACTACTCGTACTAAGTAGCAATTTAAGGACTTTGGCTTTCCAGAGAAGTATTCAATACTTTTCCAGTACATTACATTTGTATCAATTACTACTCGAGTACAAGTACTTGTAATTGGAAAATATTTGGAAATACCATCAAGTACTGAAAGTACTCGAAAGTACTCGAAAATACTCGCTTAAAGAATTAAAATCCTTTTCCAAGTACCTTCAATTACTTTCAATTACTTTCAATTACTTTGAAGTACATGGAAAAGGATTGCAATTCTTTTAGTGAGTATTTTCGAGTACTTTCGAGTACTTTCAGTACTTGCTGGTATTTCCGAATACTTTCCAATTACAAGTACTTGTACTCGAGTCCTAATTTCAATTCAGCTAGAAAACAATTACGTATTCATTATAAGTACTTTAAAAAGTGTTTGTATTGACTACTAATTGTACTTGAAATTTAACAGGTCTGGTTTATAGTAACTGGTCTCGTTCCATTGCATTCCATTGAGGGTACGCTTAGGTCAATAGTAATTGAAATATCTGCCAGCCGCACCTCTAAAACCATATCCAATTGAATTGCCTAATGAAACGCAGTAGATCGTTTACGTTTGTGAATCCCAAATGTGAGATCCAGTCAAAGTAGTATTGGTTTAGGCAGAAGCAAAGATTGTTTACAATTTTCAAAAAGTGCTATGTGTTGCCTATTAGACACGTCTTGTAGCTGACAGTCATGTCATTGGATATATTTCTGCACTCGATTGTAGTCTTTCAAGATGTTTTGCAGTAACTGAGTGTGTTAATAGCACCTTGGCTATGGGATAATATAGTAATTGCTTGCAGGTTGAGCGTTGAATTTATCAGTTAAAGGTTGGCTTATTTTGTTGCTGAAAGTTCAGCTTAAGAGACGCTACAGTGTTCACAGACAGTCGAAAGCTGAAATGGTTTGCCAAGTATTTTTAGTCTCACTCTAGCGTGAGCTGGGCACTCGTACAGTACTGGAGCCCGGGTCATCATAGCTGCGACAGAACCTATTGTAGGGTAAGCCAATTCTTTCGGCATCCACTACTAAGGGCCAGTGCCCAATGCAGACTCTCGTATTTTGTAGATATTTTTTCTTTGGTCATACCTAAAGAGCTCTAGTTTAAGGCGGATCATAGGTAACCCTATACGATCCTGTACGGTTCCAACTACGCTCAGCTTTTGGGTATTAAATTTCGGCTATTCTGCTTTTTTACTCTTTAGTCGAGGCACCCATATACACCGGTGGCACACGCTCAATACAGAGCGACACCTCGCTGTTTCACTACCGCAAATTACCCAATGCGCCGGGACCAATATTAGGATAATCTCAAACGAGTCAGAAATCGAGGCCAGCTCTTTTCTACACTCATCCCCTAGATGAAATCTGATCGCGGTGGAAGACAGTGCCAGAATAGCCACTTGGTTGTCTGGGAAGATATTTCCAGCGACCTAGCGGGTGCATTTTGCTTTATGCATCTTACTGCCTCCTTTATCGCAAACGTTTCAAACTGAAAAAACACTTGCATGGTCCGGCAAGCGGAGGAATAATTTTTGATTATATTCCTCAATGGAAATTCCTACTCCCACCACGCATTCTATTTTTGACCCATCCGTAAGGGCAGATAAACCCTCTAGTGGTTGGCCCCTCCTCTGACAGCAGTCCATGCGGCTTGGAAATTTCGTGTGGGGTATGTGGTTAACCCACGTCTTTGTCAAGTGCGTTGAGAATGGAGTTATGACCGAAAGTGCGTTCTTCCCCGAACCTCAAGGCGCTGTTAGCAGCTGAGTTTTCGATAAGGATATCTATCTGTAATAAATAGAGCAGACGGTTCAAAACATACGTTGAACACGATCTCATAGCACTCGCAGCGACAACGGCTGCTGTCGTTTGAATCCAGGATGACACCAAGATATTTCACTTTGTTTGACAGACCCAGTTCTGACCCTCGAAACTTCGGTTTAGTGACATTAGGCAATTTAGTTTTCTTCGTGAAAAGCATCAGGCCAGTTTTCTCGGGGTTCACTCCAAGATAATAACTTATGGCACAGGAATGCACCAACTGGAGCGCCCGTTCCATGACTTCGCTAATAATCGAAAGAAACTGACCCGATACCAGTATCGCTACATTGTCGGCATATGCCACCATCTTGATTCTCAGAGTATCTAGATTTACAGTATTTTGTTCCAAGACCATGAGCCACCACTGCACCACTCTGCGAGGTACCCTCACTGCATATGCGACTCTGCTCTGTGATCCCAATTCAGCGTGAATTAGCCTAACGATCCATTACCGGACACAGGAATCAATACCTGCTTCCAGAAGTGCCTCATTTATAGAATCAACACTGACGTTGAATCCAGCGTCGTCCGAATACTTTGTATGTACCTCACCGGAATGTAAAATCTCCGGAAATACTCAGAGGAACTTTCGTTTGGTAAAACGGTTTGCTTGAACTTATCAAGTTTGCCCTTAATTAATTGCTTATGTATTTTTCTATGTCATTAATGCTTGAATATAATTTTGACAAACCACTGATGGCGTCGACAAAGCATAATCCGAAGGTCCAATACGATATTATGTCGGATATGGAGAGCAATTCGCAAAAACCAATGACTTAGCGTTAAATCGTACGGTCTCGGTGGATAATTTGAGAGATAACTCGTTCGTGAAATATTTCCTTCAGTAAGTCTATATGTGAGTAATACGCTGCGTGGCAAGTGGTGCCGTGTTGTAGTTGTTAACAATTCATTCAATTGGGGCATGAAATAAAGATCTAAGTATATCTCTCCAAAACTAGAGAGATCTGGAATCAACACGACTATTGTGATGATTATCTCCGGGGCAATTCCCTAGGTAGACAGAACTGATAAATAGGGATCCATTACTGCCAACCTGTACGTATGCCGATGATTCTGACACTATGTCAGAAGAGTATCTGGGTCGTGGTTTGATTTATATTCTTGCGAAACAATATCCTGAAACTGCAATTCGAGCGATATTATGGGACCAAAGCTTATTTTAATAAAAAGGTTTAAACCGAGCTCAGTAACTGAAATGAGATTGGAGACAAACTTGCAAAAAATGGGGACACCAACTTCCTTTATTGGCTCTTTTGCGGTATAGGAGAGAACCAAATATTCACTTAAGGCGAATTTGGAAAATTCCAAAGGGCTCAGGATAATGCAAGGGCTAATTGAAGAGCAACTTATGAATCATTATTGGAATTCTTACAGGACGCAGCATGTTAATGTATCACCTGATGATGAATTCACAGTAGAAAAGGAAGCAGAACCCTGCACTCATGCCTACGCGCAAAATAACCTTGGATTCTGATTTCATAAGCAATGGAAGTCTACTCAATCGAACTTAAGGATCCAGTGATCAATTCCAACAATAATAATAATAATTTCTCCAGTGAGATTCCAATCACAAACTTCCTGCAAGCAAATATCAAAAATTCCCAGACACTTTTACGAATATTTCGCTGGCTGGGTATTCACTCAGTTAAGTGGCACAAAAGTTGGTGGAGGTTGTTGAATGTAATGGGATTATTTGCACTCGACAAGTGAGCTCAAGTGCATAATTACAGCAGCTTAATAGTAGTTTTGTGTTTGGTAACTAACTACTTACTCCTTAAAAATAAGGTTCTTTAGTAGTAAATGCGTATTGTAGTGTAGTTGATGGTAGTAAATAAAGTGCTAAGTATGTTGTAGTTGTGATGTTGGTAAATCGGGTTGGAGAAACAAACCTCAAGCTGAAATGTTGGAAATAAATTTATTGTAAAGTTTTGGTCGTACAGCTTCAAAAGTTTATTAACTTGGGGTGAATAGGTTAAAATTTTAATGGAAAGTCACATGCATATCCATAGAAATACATAAATATGCAAGCAGAAATATATCGTTGGTCATATATAGTCTAGAGTGTTCATTGAATAAAAATAAAATCTCACGACTTGTGGCGTCTGAGACATACTTAGATAACTATATACGAAACTCTCTCAATTGCTAACAAAATAGGGAACTAAGCTCGGGTTAGACGATGGCAATATTGCCATTTCAGTCCCCTATTATCAGCCCGAGGCAAATAAGCGAAATGATTGGAGAAAGCAGGGTGTTTGCTAGTTGGATAAAAAAAGGAGTGAATGTTGTTTTGCGTAAAAGTTGTGAATTTTTATTGAAGTATTAAAAGGACGTGGAACGTTTGAATGATATTAACAAGCTAGTGCTTAATTTGACATACAATTGTTGTTTATATTAACAAAAAAAAAAACATTATATTAGCAATACCGATTATTATTATTTTTTTTATGTAATTGGGTATATATATACTTATACACAGTATTACATATATATGAAAGTAAATACAAATATATAAACTTTAAGATTGACATTATAAGTACTTAAAAGCTGGTAAATTTCTTTCAAATTTTTATGTTGTCAAAAAGCTGTTAATTCCTCCTACTCAGTTTTATTTTTATTGCATTCTCATTTATTCAATTTCAATGGTAGTGCGAAAGCTACAAAATCTTTTAAAAATGCTTTCAAAATTCCCAAATTTGCACATTTTGACAGCACTTTTACGAACCAAAGAGTTCCGTTCCGTTCGATTTAATTTTCTCTTTTTATTTTCAATTATTTTTCTTCTTCGGCGACGAATAGCTAATGGAGAGTAAAATTTTTACACCTTTGATGAAGATGAAATTGTATTATAACTTTGGTCTGATGTTTGTAAGTAAACGAATAAGAAGTGATAGCCCCATACCCAAGTATTCAAAATTGATTAGAACCGCGAGTTGATTCAATTTAGTCATGCCCGGTTGTTTCTTTGAACGCAAACTAGTCTCACATTTAGAGATATCTAAATGAAACTTGGTAGGCAGTTGTATTTCTATATTGTATTAATCATTTATCCGAACCGACCAGTTATAATGCCTGATCTGGTCGCTACTGGTTAGCTACTATACAACTGATTGTTCAGATATGAGGCTTTCCATTATAGATCCTACACCAAAGCAGCTAAGAACTTTAGGCCCTTCCCTTATTATGAATGAAAAGTGTCTAATGAAAATCACCAAGAGCGAATTACTATAACTTATAGTTTCGATCGACTGATTATTCAGATATGAGTTTTTGCGTTACAACTGCCACATTAAGCTAAGGACATGAAATCTGGCACTTCTTTTACTTATTACACAGTACGACAAGAGAACTTGTAAGTAATGAGAAGGCGCAAATGTTAAAACAGCTTTTTCATCAACAAAATTTGTACGTGCCGTCGGGAGAATTCAACAATTCTACCACACCAATAAAAACCATTTTCACCATATTTTGCTATATTTAGAGCAGAGAGGCTATTGCGGAGGCGAGCGGCTGCATGTGTTCAAAAGGAAGAAGATAAGTAATAAATCAAAACAAAAACCTAAGAAGAAAAATAAGTAAACAAAAAAACTTGAGACGGCAGATGAGTTATGCAACAGTTGAGGATAAGAGAAGGGTTGCAAGGGATAGGGGGAATCGCCAAAAGAATATTCTTTCGAGTTTTCGGCAATTTTTGTGTCAATCGCCATCAGCGCGTGCACTTGTAGGCAAATGAGTTGATGCGCGGATGAATTACTGAATAAATGCATGCTTATTGATGCATATTATCAATTTAGAATATTTGTGTCAATCGCCATCAGCGCAAATTGCTTGCTTTTTCAGCGCGAGTGCGCAAATTATGATTATTAGATATGGATAGATATTATGGTAATATTATATACTTATGTACATATGTACTATGTAGATATTTTAATAATCTTAACTTTAATTCTTTATTCATATTTACAAACATACATATGTATATGCACCTATCAACAAATCTTTATTTACTAATTTTCTAAGTCAAAAATAAGTTTAATAAAAACATGACAAAATTATATGCATACATATGTATGTATTTTAAAATTTAATAAAAGTCAGAGCGGCAGCTGTTTTTGTCTGCTAAATCATTTGCTTGTCATTTATTAAATAAAATATGTATGCAAATATGTACATACAATGTGCATGTGTATAAACTCAACCTTGGCCTACGCTTAATCTTAATCATATCGCAGCGCAATCGCAACCGCAGCTGCACTTGTGCCTGCACTTGCGCCAAATATTCTGAAATATTTGAAACGACATATGTACGTACATACATACATGCATACATATCTACATATTTACAAATGTACATACCTACAACAACAAAAAATTCATTCATAAACGCTCGCGTGTATTTCCGAAAACAAAAGATGTTCATTCATAACCGCAAGCATTTCATCTCCCCGCGCACGCAAATGTTCCCCGCAACAATCCTTTTCACGACGAACACAAAAATGCTAAAATCTTCAATTTTACAAACCATTGACGGCCATTGAAAAGATTCAACATCGCAATATCAGACAATAATCTAATTTGCCAACGTAGTCTGACAAATTGCTGGCATTCTAAAATATTCTGGAATATTCTGGAACATTCTAGAACATTGTGGAACATTCTAGAACATTCTAGAATATTCTAGAACTTTTGTCCAAATGCGCGCATCAACTCATTTGCCTACAAGTGCACACGCTGATGGCGATTGACACAAAAATTGCCGAAAACTCGAAAGAATATTCTTTTGACGATTCCCCCTATCCCTTGCAACCCTTCTCTTATCCTCAACTGTTGCATAACTCATCTGCCGTCTCAAGTTGCGTCTCGCGATCCAGAAACTGGTTTTTTTGTTTACTTATTTTTCTTCTATGGTTTTTGTTTTGATTTATTACTTATTTTCTTCCTTTTGAACACATGCAGCCGCTCGCCTCCGCAATAGCCTCTCTGCTCTAAATATAGCAAAATATGGTGAAAATGGTTTTTATTGGTGTGGTAGAATTGTTGAATTCTCCCGACGGCACGTACAAATTTTGTTGATGAAAAAGCTGTTTTAACATTTGCGCCTTCTCATTACTTACAAGTTCTCTGGTCGTACTGTGTTATAAAGAGAAAGCATGCAGTGAAAATCATCAGGATGGGGTTTCTATAACTTATGCCTCCCATACAACTGTTTGTTCAGATATGATATTTTGTTTTAAAGCTCCTATATTTAGACAGTTAAAACCGCTAATTTGTGTGGGCCATTTACGTATAATAAAATCATACCAGGTCTACTGAAAAAAGGAGCAATAAAAGGTTTTGGTTGGAGACTTTAAAATTTACAAGGCCGATAACATATGAAACCTCCTACAGTGAGCATGACATTTTATTTTTAGTGCTAAAGCCTAATATCATAACATTTCCATCATAACTAGAAGAATACAATTTTTTTGATCGTAGCTACATTACTTACCTCTACTCTATTTTAGTGTAATTCATTTCCTTTGAGAAAAATAAATAGGGTTTTAAATTTTCATATTTTTTTTACGCTAACAATGCAGTAGCTTAAATTAATTTTTTATGTTTGTGAAAGGTAAAAAGGCCATTTTTAGTGTAAAAACTGATTTCGTTACATATTTGAGACGAAAGATAAAACATTAGGAAATACAGAGTGAGAAAGCAAGCGACGTATACACAACGTAACAAAGCAATAGAATAATAAGCATCTCTTCTGCGAAAGTTCAAATTTATGCATTCTATGCACCTACCTACTTTATGGAAAACTATTTACCGCACAAAGACGACTGATATATCAAATTAAAGTGTGTAGTCAGTTTTGCAAGAACCTTTCATATTTAGGATGCCTTTAAATACCTTTGAGATATTTACATTGAAAGATGTATACATACATATATTTTTACATTCAGCAAAGCGGCTACATTATATTTCTTTTATCTCCTGTTGGCGCATAGGGCGTCAAAAGCAAAGTGGAAGATTGCCACAAGAATTGCCAAAGAATTAACAACAGCTCCTTTTATTTGCGTTTGTGTCCGGTTTTGTTGTTATTTTCCAATTTGCATCCTGCGTTGAGAATTGCAACGTTCGTTCCAGTGCAAAGAAAGAGAGAGAAGAAGTAATGTTTGACTAACGCTTGACTACTTTCTATGAAATCGAAAATGCTGTGACTACGAAATGATCGCAGTAAAATGAAAATGAACAGTCAACCACTTGAAATTTAATTACAAAAAGATTGAGTGTGAAACGGCATTGAAATAGTCAAATTCTATTGGTTTTACTAATTTTCAGTCAGAAATTCAAATCATGGTAGAAAAGAAAAAAGTTGCACACTTCCACCGTTACACTCACATAATAAGGGTATTAAAACCTTCTTATTATAAGCATATAAAACTCACACATAAACCGAATTTCCGTACATATTTTATTTAACACCCGTTGCTTTGTAAGCGACTCGCAAAACTACACTAGATAGGATAACGCATTGTATTTAAAGCAACAACACTAACTCCGAAAAATCTGCCAGTTGAGCCAACTCGGTAAAATGATATGCGACCTGAGATGTAGTGTTGGAGAGTTTGAAAAAACTGCGCTATTGTGAATGAGGCCGACGAAAATACATGGGAAATTTCAATTAAAGACCTAATTCGTTGTTATTTGCATAGTATTTTTAAATATATAACTACGTTCACCTAAAATTTGTTCACACAATTATTTTCCGTCCTTAAATAGAAAATCGCATCTTTTGTGATAGAAATGAACAGGGCTGCTTTTGCAATTAAAGGAAATTTTATGCGTTCCTAATACCAATTGAAATACCAACAAATGACTGTGTAAATTTTGAATAAAAGAAATATTTGTATGAAACTTTTTATATTCTTGTACTTACATATCTCCTGAGATGCTTTCTCTCTCTCTCTTTTTCTGCATCACCCACTAAATCTCTCCTATTTTCATTTTTTAAGAAGCGCTGTACGCGAATTCTTTGTACATATTTTGTAAGTGAGCAAAGGTAAAATAAATTTGAAGGAATATAAGAAAAACAACCGCAGCTTACATCAAAGTACTCTAAAAATATTTGGTTTTTAATTACAAGCAATTGCCACTGGAATTCCAAAGCACCTTAGCTATAAAACCAAAAATAATGAAGTGCCAGTTAAATGGTTGGACTGTTTGTTTTGATTGTTTCTATCGTTGCTTGGCAAAGTGAAATGTTTGCATCTCAAATTCAATTCATCTTTGGCAACACTTTCAGCACCACAAATACAAATGCCCTTCACTTAATTTCGCGCCGATTAATCGACACATTCCAATCTACGAAAATATCAAAATGAAAAACCTACTTTAATTGACGCTTAATACTTAAAAACGAAATGTTTTCCATTGCTATTTGGTAGATTACAGCTAAAATGGGAATACATATGTTGCATACGAGTACCACCCAGTAGCAATCAAAGAAACAAAGCTTGGGAAGAAAGCACGAAATTAAGTAAATAACACCTTTTACTTTCTCCATAAATAATGGAGTGGAAGCTTACTAGTGTCACTGTGCTTCGAATATCTTTCAAATATTTGGAATTGCATTAGGAAATGGGTTGCTGTTAAGTCGATCGTAAAATGGGGTATCTTTTCCTTCTTCAATTAAAGCTAAGTCTCTATTGAATTATGTTTGTACGCTTGCATAGAATAGTAAGCAAATACTTATGGGCACTTATTCTAATTAAAATATTTAAAAATATCTTTAACGCTTCCAATTTTCTGTTGTTATTGTTGTTGCAGCGGATACTCACGCCCTGTGAAGAACGGATTCACCCATGGTCGTTGTCGTCTAACTCATCTAGGGGGAGGCCTAGGAAACGCGCTGTTTCGACGGGGTCGGACCAAAGAGAGAAGGGGGTTTGAAGAGTTGGTTTGAGAGGGCATGTGATTAGGTGATTGGTATCGTGCGGAAAATCTCCACATGTCGGACATGTGTTTGGTATGTCGGGGTTAATTCTGGATAGGTAGGAGTTAAGTCTACTAAGATATTCCGAACTTTATTGGGTCAGAAAAGCGCGGGGCTCGCGAGGTAGCTGGAACTCTTCATCTACAATTGGTATGGCATTGACAAGGCGAGAGTAGACGCTGATAGTGACTGTATCTTTGTAGATGTTGATTAGGACCTGTCGGTACGCTGTCGGATGCAGCGGATGGGTTATGTGCGGCTGGATCTCGCCCATTAGCTGGAAGAGATGCCTGGGTGGTGGCTCGTCGGCAAGCAGATTCCTATTTGGGTGTCCCAAACAGTGACACCCAGCAGGGAACTGAGCATGAGGTTGTGCTCCTTAACGGGGAGCACATTTACCTTTTGGTGTAGGTGCTCCTCAGGTGACATTAGGAATTTTCTCTCTTTTGCGAAAGCGCATTTGCTGAAAAAATTAAGAAAATTTTAGTTAGCGAGCTGTTGTTCCGGTGAGGTTTCTCCAGTATCCTTGTGTTTTTAATCCAATACCATCTTTAGGCGAATGCAATCAGCCATTCCAAGGGAAAGATGGCCATACCACCGCATCTTTGGATCCTACGGTTCGCTAGTCTCGAAGAAAGACGTTAAAGTCAATTATCTCACAACGAAGCTGAGCAGGGTACAGCGGCCGGCGTGCTTGAGATAACTAATAGGCTTTGAATGTGCCGCTGATAGGGCTTTACATCACGGAATCTGTTTCTCAGAGTGTCCTAATGCTAAGGGAACTGGACCTTTGGAAGAAATCGGCGTTTGGTCAAAGATCGCCATACTACAGTCTGTCATGATCCAGGAATTCACAAACAATGGATCCATATATTAAGAGGAATTATATTATCAAGAAACTTCAGTGCCTTGTGCCCTTTAAGCAGCCATCAAGAAGGGCGTGGAAAGAACTCTGTTGTCACGGATGGCTCGAAAATATCCAGTGGAGTAGATGCGGAAATTTATACAAATAGAAAAGTACCTACATATGTCTACCACATTCTGAGAGTGTTTTTCAGTCGGGGGTCTTTGCACTCTACATTTATAGGAGGTCTATGGAACTGATGGGTTTAACAACGAATTTCTGACATTTCTTGTCATATCTGCTTTGGAGACGAACGGGATTTGGCGTTGTACCACCTTCAGTGTCAAGAGAGCGAACAGATACGGTAGCAAGTCTCATGGTACTGTACGAGTACAACATAAAATTACCTCTAGGGAACTTTAGCTAATATTGATTGATTGAAAATTCCAACGGAATCAAAATAGTGAGATTATTGTTGTTTCCCAAAATATTTAGGTCGAATCATTAGTATATAACATATTTTATAGCTCCGATTAACAGACAGTAGCATATTTTTTTGTATGAGAGGTGATGCATCCTAATGCACAGTTACATACATAGATGTTATAAATGTTTCGAATTCCAAAAAAAGTTGAGATGGGTTATGTATTTCCTCTGAAACCGAAAATTACTACAAAAAATTAATTATAGCCCTCCCTCACTCAGTTGAACACTTTCGCCCTCTTTCACGCTAAAAGTATTGAGCTTTGAATTTCCTTACAAATGTATGTAGTTTTGTAGTTAAAGGGGGAATATATATATACATTTAAAACAAAAAATACTTATTTATTTTGAATGGGACAAGCAATTATTTCGAGTAAAATCGCCGACCAAACCTTTTAAAATCATCAAGGACCGTTTTCTCGGCTGCATGATAAAATCTATCTTCTCTTTAAACACTTTTCGTTTTCGTTTATCCCGCCGACAAATTTAACAGACAGTCAATTCTCCGGTTAACATTATCTTTGTAAACGTAAAACAGCTGATTGATTTGTTTACATTTTTTTATTTGAGGCATTTAATTACAATGCCCTCTTCGAAAGTTCACATGTTAGCTATGTATATTTGTTATATTAGGTTTTTCTATTTGAAAATATATGCAACACGAGAAAATTTCCTGGATTTATTTTTTGTTTTTAAGCAGCTGATTTAGACGTTTCTTTTTATTCTCTTCTGAGGTGGTGCAAACTATTCACAGGAGTTAAATTAATTTTTAACAGGTTATTGTGAGAAAATGGAACCGGATTTATTCCTTAGACAAATTTTACTGTCGGTTGCGCAACATTTACATTAACAGGCAATCGAGAAAACGGTGGGAATGAATGAATCAAAATTAAACTTTTGATTTCAATTTTTTTGGCGTTTGAATGCTTTTTATTTTTATTAGGTATTTGCGTTCCTAGACTTAAAAAAGGTACACATTTTAGTAGCCAAAGCAATTGAAAGGGCTCACACTCCTTTACTAATCTTACAAGGATAACCTATGTGGACTTTCAATCGTTCAAAATTTAATGTGAGATAATAGGTCCATACTTTAGCAGAACATTATAGCATTAATTTGAACAAAACAGAAATAGTTGGAGGCATTCGAAAGCTATGGCTTTCAAATAATAAATCCACGATGACAATAAAAATTACATTACATTAATAATCTTACAAAAAATAACTTTCAAATAGACATTCGCTGACGGAGAAGAATGTCAACAAAAAAGTAAAAAGAGGCAAACCACTTATAGAAAGTAAAAATAGAAAAAAAACGGCAAAGTATTTACAGTCGAACTTTCATATAGCGAATCTCAAGGGGACAAACAAATTTCGTTGTATAGAAAACTCGTAATATGGAATTGTTTGAAAAGGTTGTGTTTTCTGTACAGTTTACAGTTAAAATATTTGGTATTTTTTGTTTGGGTTTGAATTTTCCACATTTCTTTCTCAATGAAAAAATTAAGTTTAATAAAAT
This sequence comes from Anomoia purmunda, assembly GCA_951828415.1. Lineage (NCBI taxonomy): Eukaryota > Metazoa > Arthropoda > Insecta > Diptera > Tephritidae > Anomoia > Anomoia purmunda. The sequence goes on along the minus strand of OX639996.1, from coordinate 22,055,397 downwards.
TAAGAAACGAAAACCGAAACAAAATTCGTTATAGGACGATTGAATACGCATGAAAATTCAAATTATGGAAAAAAATCGTGGTATAGAAAAATTCGTTGTAAGGGCATTCGTTATGAGGAGAGCAAACCATATCGAAAATTGAATGAAATATCAGTCTTCTGGAAACTAATTCGTTGCAAAGAAAACTTAGTTTTACAGAAGTTCGTAATAGAGAAGTTCGACTGTACCAATGAAAGGTGCTGAATTTAAAAACAGTCGATATGCATTAATGATAAGAGATTGATAAAACTGCTAAATAACCAAAAGGACCATGTTATTAATACAATTTAATTAAGTGATAATAACAAAAAGGCAACGGTTTAAAGGTATTAAAAGCAGTTTAATCAATAAAGTACGTAGCATAATTGAAAAGGTTCTTAATTAAATTTTATGTAATAAAAAAAGAAAAATTAATTTCCATGAGTACTATTTTCAATATTTATTTAACACTCACTGCGAACAGAGATTAAAAAAAAAGTATGAAACACATTTTTACGGATTACTAAAATAATAGCATACTTAATACAATTTAATTTTCACCACTCGTTCACAAATTACATAAATGACAAAATGTGCGCTGAAGAGCTGAAGTGCCGCAGCTACTATATAAAACAAAGCATAAAAAATAAATGTTTTCATACTGCAGGTGAAAAAAGCACAACAAACACAGGACACACATACGTATATAAAAATTAAATCATGCGTGCTGTAGCAAAACATTAAACTTTGCTGTGCCTGAGCGACTGTGCGACAGATCGCTGAGGGTGTATGAGTTATATCAGAAAACATCAAGTCAACCAGCAAATGGGCGAGTTAATGAAATATAGTGCACAGGAAACCCGCCCGCAATCGCTTCCAGCAGCGCCATACAAGTGACGATTATTCAATGTAGTTACTTGCAACAATGCAGCAGTGTTGCTTATGCAGGCAGGTGTTTTTTGCAACCAAAGAAGAGCATTGAATGGAAATAAGGACAACAGCTCAGCTGTGTGTGAGTTGATGTGAATTGTTCTTGCTTTAGCTTACAAAATTCGCTTTTGTACATAGTGAACGTGCATCCGTGTGTGGCAATCAAGCAAAAGCCCCTGTGGCATCCATGCTGTTGCTGGCAAGCTGCTTGCAACAAATGTAGGTTGCCGCTGGATGCTCGGTCGTTTTTATAGCAATTTAATTTTTATGCTTTTTTTATATATAATTATATGCGATGTAAGTTCCAAAAGTTACCGATTGGTCCACCCAGTCAGATTTTTTGGAGATACTCCAAAGTGTATAAAGAAAGTTTGGTAAATAGAGGCAGCGTTGCCTATCGACAGTCATATTATGTCAATTTGTTTTCAAATTGTTAACCCTTAAATGAAATATTGATTTTGAATTCTCAAACTTTAAAATTTTTTGTAAAGAACAATGCAATCAAAAAATATGAAAATAAAAACTTTTTGTGAACTAATAAAACCCAGCTAATTGGGTTCCGTATATAGACCAACATTGAACAACGAAATTAGGATGTATGCGAGATGGCCACGTGCTTGAATCATAATAATATTCACACACTCTTCAAAAATAAAGGGTCGTGCAATAGGGATGCTACAAAAGTAGACCGATAGTGACAGCAAACGACGCCATATTTCCCGCTCTTTTGACATTTCTCTTCAGTATGGTTTGCCATTTCATCATGGAAAGATATACGATCCAACAACGAGTCGAAATTATTAAAATTTACTACCGAAATTCGGAGTCAATTACCTCAACTTTAAGGGCGCTACGTCCAATTTATGGTCGTCGTCATTTCTGGCTGAATGGCTTTGTCAATAAGCAAAATATGCGTTATTGGACAGGCAGCAATCCACACGTACTCTGTGAGTCAACATTGCATCCCGAAAAAATTACAGTTTGGTGCCGTACTTCTTCCGTTAGACTATTTCCTGTGGGGCTACGTCAAGTCTATGGTGTATGCCAACAAGCCTGCGACGATTGATGAACTTCGTACGAATATCGAACGTGAAATTGCAGCAGTATCGGCCGATTTATGCTTGAAAACCGTCGAAAATTGGGTTCAGCGTCTGGACTTCTGCAAGCGTGCCCGTGGTGTCCATGCAAAAGAAATCGAGTTCCATATATAATGGCATCGAATGTACTTTCACAGGAATAAAGAATTTAATTCATATCCCAAACCGTTTTTGTTTTATTTAAAAAAAAACTTTTGTAGCGTTCCTTTCTTTCGAACATTCTTTTCGCTTATCGGCAAGACTGATTTCGGGCGAAAAAATATGTTCAAAATGCAAGTAGTATTTAAAACCAAGAATGATAGAATACAAGATTGCGCCTTCCCGCGGTGAAATGACAGATCTCGCCTTTAGTAAACAAGAATACGGGAGAGAGAAAATTGAACAACTTCCAATATTTCATTGAAAAACGTGTTCTAATTGTTCTAAAGTGTAAAATATGAATTTATAGGCAGACATTTAATAAATAAATTCGCAAAATACTAAAAAAAGTGTATCTTTTTCTTAATTTGTGAAAAAGCTTTGTCTAGTTGAAGTTGAGAATTGTCAAACCCGGCAAAGCCAAAGTAGCGGTACTTCTAAAGGCGTCACCTTCAGTATTCAGTACACCGTGATTTAAAACTTTACTATGACTAAAAAAACAATGAAATTTACTTTTCTTCTAGGAGTATAACGATAAATAAGCACCAGCACGATATCCTTTTAAGTAGAGTACAGGAAAAACTAGACATTGCCGGGAGTTTTATGAAGGGAAAGCTGAGAGAATGCAGCAGAATTGTGGAAGCAGCAGACATTTGAGCTAAACTGCGCGAGACCAACTTCAAAGTCTTTACCAACACCACTTTGAGAGCTAACCTCCGCAAAAAACGAAAAGAAGCGCTGAGTTTATCGATTAGCAAAATACCAAATTTCTATCTTTAATTTGATGATGCATTGGTTAGAACGCCCAATAAATATGATATGTAAACGCTTCATTGTTTTGTCTTTAAAATAGTACAAACGTACAATTAGTAAATTTCCTAATTGTTCCCTTTTATTGAATTTGATTTAAACAACAGCGACCTAAATGTTTAAATTATTGTTTTTGGCTTTTCTCAATTTTTAATTTTGCAAACAAAACACAGCGAACTCATAATAAGCGTATTCAATTCGGGCGATTGAAAAACTTACGGGCGAATTTTACCTCTTCTTTGTACTCCTCCGTAAAAGAATTGGCGATTGACGACGATCTGGGCCCAGGGGGAGTGCCACAAAATCCCCAAAAAAAAAATCCCCAAACACAAAATCCCCAGCTGAAAAAAAATCCCCAAACACATAATCCCCAAAATGAAAATCCCCAAAATTAAAATCCCCTAACACGAAATCCCCACCTTTTTTTTGAGGCAGTGTCACAAAATCCCCAAACACAAAATCCCCATTTTTTTATTTTTATTAAATATTATTACAGATCATATAAAAAATAGTAAAACCGCACTTTAGTTGAGTTTTAATTCGTAGTTACATATATATGTACCCATATATGTATGACAATATACAGATATAGACGAGAACGCATGACGAATTTAGAGGAAAAAAATAATTATTTCATCAATATAGCGACTAAAAAGCTAAAAAAAAGAGTATTTAAAAAAGCGGCCCAGACCCGGATTTGAACCCAAAACCCTTGCATGACAGCTGCAGACTCTAACCACTGAGAATACATGGTTTATTTATGTAAATGTTTTGAATTTATTGCTTTTTTGTTTATTTACAAAACTAAAGACTGGTCTACATATGTATGTATATAAATATACATATGTTTATGTTAATGTATATAAGCTATTCGAAAAATTGTGAAGTTTGTATTTATTTATGTTGTACAAATATGTTAAACTGATTGATATAACATGTATTGCATTTTCTTTAATTTACCTATTAAATATTCGTGAAACCATTAAACATAAAATATCTCGTGAACTTCAACTTTAGATATAATATTGAGTATAGAATTCCCTTTTTCTGTGTGAAATACATTGAAATTAGGTTTTAAATCGCGGCGATTTTAAACCTAATTTCAATGTATTTCACACAGAAAAAGGGGATTTTGATTTTGGGGATTCTGATTTTGGGGATTCTGATTTTGGGGATTTTGATTTTGGGGATTTTGATTTTGGGGATTTTGATTTGGGGATTTTGATTTGGGGATTTTGATTTTGGGGATTATGTGGTACACCCGGGCCCAGGACGATCATCCGCGGTCAATACGGATGAAAACATTAATTTTGTGGAGGAGACAGTAATAGAAGGCAGACAGTTAAGACAGTTAAGAATTTAAAAAAAATGTAACAATTTTCTAAAACAGAATAAGGTCAGTACTTATCTCCTTGTGAATGACGACAGAAAGACGTCTTAAATTCATCCGAGCTCATCGTGACCAAAAAACCAAAGTTTACCCAATCTGAGCAAAAGATTACGGCTACAGCCCAAGCGACTATTAATTATTCTCTAAATTAAAAAACTCACACATACTATATACATATACTTTGTTAGTAAAGCGCTGGTAAAATTGTGCAATATTGAAATTAATGGATATTATATTGCAAAATATAATAAAGATAAAGTAGTCAGGGGTGTCTGAAATCCAACAGGAATTGATTATGTTTTGTTTTGGATGTCTGACTTGTAATCAAAAAGGAGTTCTAAAATCCTATTTGAAAGAGTAGGAGCTACAATTCCCATTGAAAATAAGAAACAAAATATATTCGGAAAAATAAAGAAGCGTATTTTGAGTGCCCGCATCAATTCACTAAGCCTCGCAGATACATTCAAAGTAAGATTAATATACGAAAATTTTATAGATTATTAATATTTTCTTATTCTTTATTTTTAATACATAAATACTTAATAATTTATAAACATTTACATACATTTCCTAGTTTTATACGATATATAAAACGAATTATTTCCGCAACCTAAAACCTCGTCAGATTTATTCAAACGGAAATTTCTGTTAAATCGGAATCCAGAACACCAAATACGCTGAACTAACGAATTCGAAGATTGATCCCAATAATTCTAAATCGATGGTATTACAGACCACGATTCTATAATTACAATCGGATTCAATTTCTATTCCGATAGAAATCGGGTTTTAGATCAGCTCTGAGAGTGATAGATTTACCTTTCAGGCCAAAAACTTTTTCACCCTACAACGTATGTTCTGGATGATATGCATATAGAATAAACAGGATCTTACAATAGCGTTCACATATTGATTTTCTTACAATATGCACAATGAGTAGTATACCAAATCTTTTTAATTATTTTTTTTTAATAGAGTTCATATAACAGCAAGAATTTAATAAACCTAAGTTTTAAACTTTGCAAGCAAATAAAAAAAATTAATTAGTAGATGACTTAAACAAAGTTTTTGGAAGTGTTTCGGGTGTGCAGTTCCACAACGAATTTAAAGCTACTCTAATTAAAAACTTAAAAAATTGTATACAATTTTGTAGTTTTTTTAAGAATTTTGAAATTTGTTTTTACCTATTTTTTAGTATTGTTTGAACTATATGCTATAAAAATTACCGAAAAAGAAATTTCATATAAAAACAATTGTGATTGTTGTAAAAAAAAATTACTTCGTGAATGCCCAGACAATTCACAGTGGATTGCACCTAGCTGGAGTTATTGTTGCAATTTTGAGCGCTTGCCGCTCTAACAAACCGCATATTATCCTTATGCACACGTAGATGTTCACCTATACAAGTACAAAGAAGCAAATTAGTCCCTACATTTTCCCACACTTTCGGTTAGTATTCAAGCATAGCCCGCAGGAAAATTGTGAAATATCAAGATAAGCTTTTGGAGCATTACTACTGATTGCTGTCTGCATTTGTAGAGTAATCGCAAAAGATAAATATTTAATAATAATTCAGATAAAAGACCTAGCTAGGGTCATATAGTAAAATCTCTTATTGAATTCTAAGGTCAAACTTTTTTATGGCTATATTAAGTTGGATATTTGTTGCCTGTGTGTTTTTCGAATAAATGGGGAAAAGGGTTAAAATTCGTTTCTGAACGAAATATCTAGTATGGGTACATATAGTAAAACTACACGAGGACTACTTTTGTAGATCATTTCAACCCACTATTTCACTCACGAAATGGTTGTTTTGGCACTTTTTTAGAAAGTCTGAATAAAATGAATTTGAGACGTCGGTAGAGGGAAAATTTCATTAGAGATCTTTTCACATAAAATCTTTATGTTCTTTTTTATCTTCTAATTTTCCCGCAGGCGAAAGGTTGAGATAAATTGGAACGATTTTCCGTCATCCCTCGTCAAGTTTGGCTTGGAGGGAAACCGGTTTCGACGATATGCCATCTTCAGTGTCATTTTTGGTGCCAACTGCTATTTTCGTGAGAAATGAAGATGTCACAACGCCGAAACCAGTTTGTCCTCAAATAAAACTTAACAAGGGATTCAAAATCTCTATATATATTGACTTAAAAAAATATATATTTATGTCTTCTTAAAATAAGAGACATTTAAAATTAAAATTGCAAGCTAACTGCGCTGTTATCTAATTTGTACATGGAATTAATTGTGGTTTTATTTTATGAAGAATTCGGCTTTATTCACATACAGATTTAGTCTGAAAAGACCAATACGACCTACTGCTTTTCAGAATTGTCTTCGGATTGGCATTTGTACATAAAAATGTTGCCGTTTTTTGTGACAGCTTGTTACAAAAGCCATTGAACGGATTTCAATCTAATTTGAACAGTATCCGTTAGGTGGCGCATTAGTCGAGATATGCAGAAAGTCTGTAATTATGATTCAATTTTAATGAAGTGTATACTGGGGGTGCGCTGGCGCTGTAGTCGAGATTTTCAGCAAATCGATATTTATAGTTCAACTGCCTTGAAATTTAATAAGCTTCGCACAATTTAAAACATCCACTTACTCATAGTCGAGATAAAGTTGACTCTAAGTTAGATACACCTCTTTTTGGCAGATTTCTAAAAAATTGCTGCTAATAAAGTCGACTTTATATTTTCTGTGACTACGGGACGGACATGGTTTTTTAAATTAATCGCAGTTGGGTTTTTAGCTTTAAAATTCTGCATATAGAAGCGAAATTTAAGCAAAAGCAGCAGCTGTTAATTAGAAATTACATACAATATTTTCCATGTGCTTTGTTGTTGTGCCATTGCATGGATTGGATTGAAAGGCTTTGCAAGCCGTGCATTGAGAATTTTTTAGTTCTACTAGTAGTTAGTACGTAGACGATAAACATCATAAAATTTCCAGCTGGGACATTTCCATTGTTTAGTTTTCATTCGACTCACTGCAATCTTTTTTGATGCCTTTTCAAGACTCGTTTCTTTTATGTATCATGTAACGAAATTGAAGTTGCTGCTACTTAACACACTTTGTTTTTGCACTTAAACGTAGTTTGGTTACATAAATTACTTATGCGAGTTTGTAAGAATATACATAATTTTAGCACCTGAAATTTTATATGTTCATAAAATACGTACAAATATATATGTATATATTTTCATATATACATACATATGCAAAACTCACGTAAACAAGTAATTCATATTAAAAATAATATAATAAATTTGCGCTTGCACCACAAAAGGCAATTCATATTTAGTTCGTTGCATAGCCTGGAACTTAAAATGTGCACGCAATACGTTGAAAACATGCGCTCAGGTAACAGCATAGCACCTGACGACTCCAAAGGCATTCATAACTTTATAAAAAGTAGCTTTAGAAACATTAGCTTAGCATTAGATAATCTAATCGGCTTCAAGGCGAGGCATCTCGTCATAGCAGAATGCGCCAGTAATTTTAGGTACATACCTTTGGATGGGTGGGTGAATTTTGAGAGATCAGGAATCGAAAGACTGATTTTGCCATCACTCAAGCATTGTTGCCAATTAGCAAGGCTTGAAAAAGAACGTTAAATCTAGAGAAACCTTGTCAATATATCCAACCTGAAATTGATTCGCCTCAGCTCATTAAAAAAGTCTGCCAGAGAATGTGATTTATATTTTCTTCCTTTTCCATAATGGATACACATATTTTGTCTACGACGCCTCTTGCTACGGTTACCATCCGTTTCTTTAAGACAACGATTTATTTTACTCTTAATTGCTAATTCATTATTTTAAATCAACCTTGGTACTTTGCAACGTTGGTAATGTCAAAGGAATTGTTACAAAATAATATAATTCTGATAAGCGTGTCAACTGTTTTGAGACATTCCAAAGGCAGAGGTATTTATTCTTCTCGAAAATATGTATTAGAAATAGTTGCATAATTCAGCAATAGCTATTTTTTCGGAATATAATTTGCCTTAATACCGACAAATGTCAATACAAAACGTTTAGAAATTATTTGCTAGTTTCCCTTGATACCAATATGCAGCTACACCATCAGCTTTGTCCAGTGATTATCGATATAAGGTATATTTCCCTTTTTTGGTAAGGATCAACAATTTTGCTTCTACCTTGTCCAGAAGATGTAAGAAAAATTTTGGTGTTGTGCAGGTGTTTAGGACTCACCAATAACCTAAACGGCTTTTGCTTATGAGATTCGAATTCATCCTAAATTTCACTCTAAACTTAGTTCTGATCTTATTAGGAAAGCTACATGCCTTCAATGCATTTTCTTGGAAACCACAGTATACAAGAATTATTAGAATTAACCCTCAATCTAAAAACTTGAGGGGGTCCTACTTTAGAAATATAAAACAATCATGGTTTTCAAGAGCACGTATGTATAGTTAAACGATTGAATATATATGTATGAATATCATTTAATATTCAGAGTAAAAAGCAGAGAGGTATCGTTCAGATGATCAATAGCTTGAAAACTTTAAACATTCGAACGAGATGGCAAGAAAATTAAATCATATTTTGAAATATTTCAAAGTTAATTTCAGTATTAATTCGTCTCAAACTTAAATGACTAAATTGATTTTTGAACCAATTTTATGTCAAGTAAAAACGAAACTTGTATATGCAAAAATAAATTTTATATTCCGCGGTAAACATTTTTTTTTTATTTATAATACCATATAATCTTTGCATTGTGATATTTGGGGGGTAAGCAGGCCACTAATCTCGTTTATCGAACGAATACGAATCAATCGAAAAATAAGCCTAGTATTACTATTCCAGCGAATTCTCTCTGTGGGGAAGCAGACGAGGACTGAGAGCGAATTATGTCAAGAGGGACGGACGGACATAATACACCTAATATCGGAAATTTAACCCTGTAAAAGAGGCCAAATATCTAGGCTTCATATTGGATAAGAAGCTAAACTGGGGACTCAATATTGCTGATAGAGTCAACGAAAAAGGGCCCGTTCATCGCCAATGCCGCAGGGTAGAGTTGGTTGGTACATTTTCACTAATATCCAAGCGAGTAATAAAATCACTTGTGTAACAGTCGACAGATGGCTGAGTAATTTCCCTCAAAAGTTATATGACGATTTTGGAGTTAGCGTCGACTTCTATTCCGAATCATCGCCACTAACCATGCCAGTCAGACTACCCTATCACTACAGTGTGTTCCAGGTGGAAGTTTATGCGATTTGGCAGGCTTGCCGAAATTCCGCTAGCGGAATTAAATATTAGCTCAAAGGTTGTCGGTGGTTGTAAACAACGGATTGCCTCCGTAACCACCAATTTGAAATTCTCGGGTATAAAGGAATCGAAGGTAACGAGAAAGTCGATGCGCTAGCACGGTGCGGCTCAGCAGAAAATTTACAACTAGTATCGATGCGTGTATGCCCCTAACCGTAGCGACGGGATAGGGATATATCCTGACCGGACTATAATGTGGAGAGAACCAGAGGTCTCCGTTGTAGGTATAGCGACGTTGCTCGCAAACTTATTGCAGCATACACGGACTACTGGACTTTGGGCACGACGGCGGAAAAAATGGGCATTCCATATAATGAATATTGCAGAAGTTGAAGAGATGTAGGTGCCAAAGAAACGGTCGAGCATTTCCTGTGCAAATACCAGGCTCTAGCCCGCATTTGTGTAACATCCTTAAAAAGGCCATTTCTGGATAATCCTGGATAGGTATCGAGTAGACTCTGGCTGGTTGTAAAGCCCATCTTTCCATTACTCAGTAGGAAGGTGATTACTCTTAGAACTGCTAGACAGTTGTGGTCGCCACTTAGTGCTAAACGTACATACATACTTTTATTGAATTTAAATAAACATAACCCCAACATAATTGTATCTCTCATAGTAGGACACTGTTTGAGAGCTAAGCATGCCTAACAATTAGAAGTGAGTCTAAGTCTAAAGCAAGTCTAAGAAACGCATAACTTGGAGTACCCTAATAGCATTCTACTTAAGTGTATTTTGGCTATCGCTATCGGCGTTGATTTCGTATCAGCATCCCATCCTCTCAATTAAACATTCCGGTTCACCAATTATAGCAAATGTTCTAAATTGAGTGAAAGTCGGCAGACCACAAAAGGCATAACATAATCTGAAGATTTCATACAGATAACAATCAACAAGAGTATCATTTTCAGTCTTGAAATTGTCTATACAAAATATTATGCTATGCCACAAAAGCACTAAAATTATTATAAGTTTTTGGAATAGTCCGGCATAAATAGCTACATATATGCGAAAAGCAAATGCAATAACTTTCCAAACAATTTCACATTTTAAAAATTTTGTATGCGCTCATAACTCTTTCTACGATAGGACTTCCTTTTATGGAAAATATTACGCAAAACTTCTACATATTTAATGAAAGTAAAAGTTTCCAAATTAACCACGACATACTTAAGAAATGTGCATGCGGTGCTTACAAACAAAAAAAAAACAGTACAACGGCACAAAAGTATTAATTAACTGTCACAAAATGGAATTTTGTCGCGACTGCAAAATGATCAATGAATGCATGGCACGTAGTTGGCATTCAAATTTATGGAACCTCGAAAGCCGGAACATGAGTTTGCAAAATTTTGGTGGAACAACTGACAATTGACGGTAACGTGGTACATTATCGACGTGGTGAAGATTTCGCTTAGCCCATCTTCGTTGATGATTTTTTGTTTTTATTTAATTTTAATTTCATTACATTTAGTCGAAGCGCGGTAGTATTTTCTACTTGTAATAAATATGTATATATGTATGTAAGGTGGCATAATGATTGATACGAGTATGCTTTGTTTTATTGAAAATATGTTTACATTCAAATTAACAAATAAACAGAGATACATATGTACATAATCTGATTTCACTGATACGCAAAAAGCTTGGTATGTACCTACTCACAAGGAAAAAAAAGTTTGCCTTCAAGGCGAATTCATACCAGGCGGTGTTGAGCGTACAACAACAAATATCTGCACTAACAAATTTACCATAAATAACGCCGAAGCAAAAGTGAGTTTAGCTATCGGGGTAAAAAATCATTTTCCACTCGGACGTATTCTTGATGGTGGCCACCTCCGCCTGAAACATGCTACAGTGTTCTGACCGATTTGAACAAAGCGCACCAGTTACTTCTCTGCTGTGTTAACTGGCGCCAGCTAGAAACACCAAGTGAAAGCAAATCCTTCTCCACCTGGTCTTTCCAACGTAGAGGAGGCCTTCCTCTTCCGCTGCTACCATCAGCGGGTACCGCATTCAGTACTTTCAGGGCTGGAGCATTTTCTACCATACGTACAACATGACGTACCCACCGTAGCCGTTGAATCTTAATTCGCTGTACTATGTCACTGGCGTTATAAAGCTCGTTCCATCGTCTGCGGTATTCGCCATCGCAAGGACGGAGAATTTCCACTCGAACATTCCCAGGGCCATCTCATCTGATGTTGACAGTGTTAATGTTTTTACACCATACAATGACACGGTCACGATGAGGGCCTTATAAAGCGTGGTTTCGGTCGGCGAGAGAGGTCTTTATTACTAAGCATTTGCATATTTAGCAATCGCAAATTAGATATATTATGGTTTCTGGCTTTTCCTTGTAATAGCAGCATCTACAGAAATCGTTGAGGGGACTTCTATTCGTCCAGAGTATCTCCAGATAGGAATATTCCCTGTGAATACTCCCATAGCTAGGGATCATTCTCTCCTGCTGAGTAAGATAAGTTCTTGGGATTGTCATAAGTTTGGATATGTTGCAAGTACCGCTGCGTTTTCACCGCTTTTTTGAGGAAGAAATCATTCATTGTGAGCTTGCAGAAAGCGAGCAGCTTGTTCAGCCTCTACTAGGCCGGTGAAAGAGATACGGAAGTACCCGATCTTGCGAGTTCGTTTGCCTTCTCACGTTAAGTGATCTGCGGGAGCTCGCTACTCTCTCCGAATTTGTCGTGATGTCGATGTCATCGGCATACGCCAGTAGTAGCCCCCTCTCATAAAAGATGGCGCCTGAACCGTTCAGTTCTGCAGCTCGAATTATCTTTTCTAACATAAGGTCAAAGAAGTCACACGACCGCGAGTCATCCTGTCTAAAACCGCGTTTGGCATCAAACGACTCGGAGAGGTCTTTCCCAATGCTGACTGAGCTGGTGGTGTTGCTCAGCGTCAGCGTCATTTCCAACAACACATTTAGCCTTGAGTAATACCACATTCTCTATAAGGATAAAGCTTAACAATAATTAAAGCTTTAATAAAAGTGTGACGTATAATCCATTCCCATCATTCAAGGCCGGTTGAAAATTGAGTGTAAATGTACATATTACATAGTAGTTGAGGATGTTTGACAAAATGCCAGATAGCGAAACTTATTTCTAGAAAACAAAAAGTTGTGCATGGGTAAAAGAAATAGAAACACCACAATTAAAAGAATTGTAAACGCAGATACTGCAAGGAGAAAAAACAATAAGTGGTATCAGTGATGTACCCCCGGGATGTTTAGATGGCGGAAACAACAATTTAGTCGAATTAGTAACACAAAACACTTAATGCCACTTAAGGAATTATCTATCCTAATCCAAAGCGTAGACAACATAGCGAATTGTTGATTCGCTGCGTTTGACAATTATCGTATATACATATGTATGTATCCCTGAAGCCAATGCGATAGAAAGTGATTATCATGATAATCAAATCGCATAAACGGCAACAGTTGCTACTCGAAACAACACAAGGATACAATGGGGACTTCAATGACTCGGGTGGAAATGTCATCGTACACTCCGTATATGAACGAACGAGAGTATGTAAAGAGAATTAACAAATAAATGAGGGGCTAACTGGGCGCAGAGGAAGCAGGTAAGAGTTGTGGCTTGTAAGAAGCAGCTGTTCGCAATGTAGGCGAAGGGCGAACGAAGCTTTGAAAAGAAAGAACAAAAAATTGTATCATAAAGCAATCATGCAAACTTAAAAACAGAGCAAGGACTGTGTCAACATTGATAAGCAACACATACATTATGCATATATACAAACACACACATACACATCTACATACCTATGTATGTAAACATATAACCTAGTTTTATATTGATGCCGTTTTGATGGCAAGCAAGGAAATGATCCACAGTCAATGAATGACCGTATATTGTAGTGTAAATACCGATGAGCACAAACCGCATAAATGTTCGAAGATATGTACATATGTAAGTATGTATAAATATACATACATAAATAAATATATAGCAGCTGGCTACCCTGCAGTAAAACTTACTAGTTCTAAACTAGCATATCTTTTTCTCCATGCACTGAAAAACGGACTGAAAAAAATCTTCTTTATTTTAGTGCCGTAATTTGTTCTTCAAATTGCGACATTTTCTCGAGATTGTTTAAAAAAAGATTTCTTCAAAATGAATAAGGCAGAGATCCAGAATAATAATTATTTGACCGTTGAGTTTTAGAGATAATTTTGATAGGAATTATAAAAGTCTTTTGATAATAATTATGAGACAGATAAAGTTCTTGATATTTATTATTTTGAAACTTATATTATAAATGGTTTCTCATAATAACTATGGGTGAGAATATTTTTTTAAATCAAAAATATCTGTGATTTTGAAATTTATTTTATAAAAGCCTTTCCATAATAACTATCAGCGTCTTTCAAGGACTTTTATTTTAAGATTTATATTATAAAAGTCTTTGCATAATATTTATGAATAAGAGAACTTTTTTAAGCCTTCACAGACAGAACTCTCTTGGGACCCAAAATAGTACCAAATTAATCTACAAGAGATCCCGAACTGGTCACGAAATTATTCGAAGTAATCCAAAATCAGTCGCAAACTAAGCCCAAAATGGTCCTAAAAAAGTGCCGCCCTTCAAGTCATAAACAATTTTGTCCTCATAATTATTATGATAATACCTTTATTAAATAAATCTCAAAATAAAAGTGTGTGAAGACTTAAAAGAGATTATCTCGCTGATAATTATTATGAGAAAATTTGTATGACATAAGTCCCAAAATAAAAGTCTTTGACGACTTAAAAATATTTATCTCACTGATAATTATTATGAGAAAATTTGTATGACATAAGTCCCAAAATAAAAGTCTTTGACGACTTAAAAATATTTATCTAAAGTCCCGCCCTTCAAGACTTAAACAATTTTGTCCTACTCATAATTATTATGAGTGACTTAAAAGAGATTATCTCACGACATAAAAATATTTATCTCACTGATAACTGTTATGAAAAGGCTTTTATAATATAAATAATGGATATAGATTACTCGAAAGATTTGTATTCTGGATCCCTGCTTTCGATAGCTGTAAAACTCTTGACGCTAAGACATTGAACCGGAGAGCCGCTGCAAATCACTTGACCAAGTGTTTCGTCCATAAACCACATATATATATATATATATAAATGCCAAAGCCTTGTACATAAAATGATCAAAGAGTGGTTCTTATTTGGGTTCCCAGTTTGGCTTTGGAGTTTTCACTATCTATTGGCAAATGAAGCTCAGATGCAGTCACTATCGAGGTGATATGACTACCTCTAATAAATATCACTTTATAAACTAGTACATTTTGGTTTTACTAGGTGGGCTTTCCACTGCAGGGTACACACATACAATGTAAACATACTGAAGTGAAGTTATAAAGGAAACCTGGCAAGATAAATAAAACAACCCCACTATAATTTCAAGTACCACTCTCTGCGCACACAGAAGGGCACGACAGCCATCAGAGTGCTGATGATAATGACGTTGACTTTTCGATCATTATCAGGTAAGTCATTAATATCCAATATTTAGTGTTACCATCAGCTATTATCGGGGTTGGTTGGCTTTTGCTGCGAGTGGCAAGCTACGGGTTACGAAGAACTATGTATGTAAAGGAAAAAAAGTAATTTTGAATTTCCTACGGTTATGCAATTTCGTGGTTGGTAGCATTAACCAGCTGTGTATGTACATATGTATGTATTGGATGTATGTATGTATGTGTTAACATATATTATTTATATATGAACAAAGTGTTTATTTGTGGTAAGCAAGTGGTTTCATTATTTGAAGTTCTCTGGCGGTTTGTGGAAAGCTTAACGAAAGGAAAATTAAATTATCGATGACTGCATCAATTCTGGGAGATAACAGAAATCATAAATTTTTTGAGGGAAGCAATATAAAGGCGTTAGGATCGTCACGCCACTCGCCTGGAACGCTATTTGCTGATCTCATGAAATCAGTTGTTGTAAAACCATGGTCCTTATCAAGAAATGCATTTAAGAGGAAAACCAGGAATCGAACTCCCGCAGCCGGACCTTTTTTGGGTATGCCGGCTCTGTTTCGTAAGCAGGAGTTGAGTCTGCAATATCCAGAACGCAGTGGAGCTTCACGTTTGCAATGGGTGGTGGTTTGTTCTGAATAACAGCATTCATCGGGCAAGAGTTGGAGAAGGTGGTAATTGTCTCTGGGAGAATGCTGTTTATGACCCGTCTGTACGCTGTCGGATTCAGTGGTTCTGTTGTACATGCTCGCATCTCGTTCGTGAGTTCAAGAAGAGCCTTTTGACGTACCTGTATTTGGACTGGGCAGTGAGCACATGCCAATTCGCTTGCCCGTGTTGTGTCACCAAACAAGAAAGTACTTACTGAGTATAATTTTATGCTCCCTAACTGGTAGAGTGCAGACCTCTTGTTGTAAATAAGACTCGGGTCCATAAGAAGGCATCTTGTTACAGTCTGGAGTACAGCGTTCTGGCAGCTATGTAGTTTCGCCCACTTAATTCTATTGGGTCCCGTCGACGGCTGGCCAAGGTTGCGAGCTCATTGAGGACTTTGTTGTGGATCAGTACTTTATTGACGATTGCGGTCATGTACGCTTCGAATGAAAGCAGGTTATCAAAGATGAAATGAATTCTTCTTAGTTGATGGAAAAACCCGTCGTTCCTACAAGGGGTGGCCACGGGCAGAGAGGGTCGGCCAAATATCAAGCTATAGTGTAAGCGCGAAATTATTATTATTTATTCAATTTATCTAGTCTTCACTATGTCCGCCTCGAGTGGAAAGGATGCTCCTGACTAAACCCACAAAGATTAATTTTAAAATAGGAGTATCTTTAAAATTTTCAGTTTCTTTTAATAAACCCTAACATGCTTAGAGAAAATTTTGCAGGCCATAAAATCCAATTGTGGGGGAAATGTCAGCTTGCGGTTGAAAGTGATACCGTGTCCTTGACTTTAATTTTCCAGGTTAGGTAACTCCACTCAGTGAATAGTAGAATATTTTAGCCAAATGGCTTCGTGTGAAGCACAAATAGAATCGTTTGAGGAATTTTAGTAGTGACCCAAAAACCCAAACTTTTTAACTGTATATATGAGAAGGTTTAGGTCGACCTTGTCGAAGGCTTTCGCAAAAATACTGTTATGGAAAGAGATGTAATTATTTCCATACCCTGCAGGGGGGTTTTTGAAAAATTATCCAAATTTCTTATTTGTAGCACACAACTAAGTTGGTATCCCTGGCACCTTTCGCCAATTATTCAGTCCGCTACCTTAATTTTAGCAAATATCTCCGATTGGTGAACCGTTGTCTTTGTATTAAATGCAGAAAAGAATCTGATATCGCCGTCTTGGTGCCAATCAGCGTAAATGGATTTCTCCATTATTCTCTTGTACAAAGATTACGGAATACTTTCTACCACTAGATACTCTCGATATCGGTTTGTCATTTGGAGGCAAAAAATACAGAGAATTGTTTTAAAAATCTTCCAAATAACTTTCTGTGTCTGAACTGCTCATTGTAACAATCCAAAAGAATGTAGTCGACACATAGTTTCACTGTGTTCTCTTGGATCGTTAAATCCAAGGGTAACAAGTCCACCAAAACATTCAGAGCTCCCGATGTCGGGGTAATAGTCTTCGCAATACTTATCCACATGCAGATCTGCAGCCGGTTTAATTGGGGAACCGTAGATTTATCCATCGTTCTAGGCCAAAAAACTACAGAAGAATACATAATGAACATAATTGGCGCTGTATATACTCAAAGAACCGCAACTGGTATTAGACCCCACGATGCTCGATTTGTAGCACTTAGTATAAAAAACTTGTTACAATTTTAACCGAACCCAATCCTAATTCGGAGATACTCATGAGCAGTTTATTGTATCGGTAAAAGTTTTTCTAAGAGGCTCGATCCACTGAACTAAATTGCATTGATTTTTGGAGCGGTTTGCAGCCCTGGTAAACTTAATTATTTTATTATTATATCCTAAAATTAAAATCTAGCCGTCAATTTCTTACTGCATATCTATTTGAAGCATTCCAAAATTGCTTCACACCTTTAGCTACGCATATGCCTCATTAAAATTAAAGTTTGATTCACTTACATTTTATCACCAGCTTCACCGCTCACGCTTTCGACCGCTGTAGTCGCTGCATCAGCTGACATTGCCTTTGGCGAAAATTCACTTGCATCCGCATCGTTGGAGGTAGAAATGATAACAACGTTGTTGACAGCAACGCTTGGCTGCATCGGTGCACAAATTTCCGTTGGTGGCAAATACCATTTGGTTTGTGAACCGCTGCTGGCATAAAAATCTGTTGGACTACAATATTTCCGACTTGTTCGCTGCTCGTCGTCTGCCATAACAGATACAATAGTTGCTTGAATTTCCATATCATTCATATTTGCTGCTTTCCCTGTTGCTATGTTGGTGGAGTCATCTGTGGCGACGACTGTGGGCACGGCTGTGATTTCCAAAACAGTTGCCGGCAATGATTCTTCCAATGTTGTATCGAATTCATTTACTGAAGCGCGACCACTGTCCGTTGCCGGAATATCCTGCGAATGTGAATTAATAATTAATGTTTGACTTGCCGCCTGCTGCGACTGCTCCGCCATCGCACAAGTGCCGTTAGTAACAATATTCGGGCTACCCACAAGTATCACGTTAGCGGTGATACTAAAATCGTTGGCGGTGTTGATGGTGGCGGTTTCATTTGTGATGGTATTGCTATTCTTGCCACTGTTGTAGGGGTGGCTGAATAGGTGAACGTTGGGCAGTGTGTCGGCGTCATTTGGATTCGGTTGCATTGTTGTAGATTTTTTTTTGGTTTTTTTTTTTGTTGAGTGTTGCTATTTCAGTTCACTGTAGTTGTTGTTTTTGTTTTCTACAACAGATTTTCGCGTTTGTTATAACAAGTGCGACGACCGACAGCTTAGCTTAGTTATAGAGATTCTTACAGCAGCAAAAGAATGCCAAAACCCTTGCCCCAAGCAAAAAGGCGTTGCAGTGGTATGGCTGGGGAAGAGGTTAGACTGCTTTCGTAAAATACATAAGTGTGGATATAGTAGAGGGTAGCAGAATGCGTGGGTTGAGTGACGACAATTTGGTTTCGAAATCTATTGATTTTGCAACATTTCACGCTGTTGTGCAACGGAATTTTTCACCACTAACCACAAATTCACTGACACTTTATTCGGTTGTTGCTTTTTTTTGCTGACTATGGGTAAACAAATATATTCACACCGATGCACATATATGTACTTATGTATGTAGATATACAAAGTTATGCCCATATGCACTTGACACAATCGGAAGTCGGATATAGTGTCGGAAATAGCTATGCACTATGACATTTCCCTGATAAGGACGACGAAATCTGCATAGCGTCGGTTTTTGCGACTTTTTTCGCTAATTTTTTAGGATACACTTTTGTGTGGGCTGTGGGCTGCTGTGGGTCTCAAAGGGTGGTATGCATGTATAATATACGTATGTATGCATATATAAATTTTTTTGTGTATAATCACTCTTTTCAATAATTGACTTTGATTCATATAATTTGCACTAATGTGTATTCCATTTTTTTTGATGAAATTCAATTTATCGTGTACATCGCTCCTCAAATCGCTATTTGACATATGTACATATGTATGTACATATGTATGAACATACACATAGTACAACACCTCGCACAATTCTCTTCTAGCGTTCTATTGTTCGCTTTCCTTTGCTCCTTTTATTTTTGTTTGCTTTGCTTTCCTCGAAAACACAATTCACACAAATACTGGTTTTCTTTACATTAATTTATTTATTTTTGCTCCTTTTCTGCATAGCAAATAACAAAAAAAATAAATATCCGCTAACCACCGCGCGTGCAATTCAAACGTCATAAGTTAAAAACAACAAGAAATAAACTGCAAAACACATCAAAAGTTTACATCTTTGCAGTGGGATTGTTGTTAACAGCCCCATGCAACATGTTGCGCGCAACAAGCCGCCCAAACATGTTCGCTCAACGAAAGAAAAATGAATGAGAAACAATTGGTATATTAAGGTGCACAGTGCTCTATATAAAAAAAACCGTATAGTTTTTCAATCGATTAATAAAATTTGATGTATTTAACGAAATTTCGTAGTTAGTATTATTTGTTGTATGGGCTATAGTTTCCAAGTTTGAATACAACCAGATAACTTGAATAATGAACTAAATAAATTTTTAATAAATATTTTTTTTTAAACATTAGCAAAATAAACCTTTATTTAAAGATATACTCTCTTCTTTCTTATAAGTTTTCTTGATGCCACTTGCAAAAAATATCTATCAACAAAAAAATGTTCCCGCAACATTAGGTTTCTGTAGTTCCCAGTTTTCTAACATGCATTTTAAAATTTTTCGGCTTGAGCATAGCAAGAAAATGTAAATTTAAAACTCTGCAGATAAACCTGTATGACTCTGTTAAAAACTACATAAAAATGTTGCATCAAGTTCTCTGGAATTGCCCAATTCAGTTTATAATGCAATATTTTAGCGAGTTTTACTTTTCCTAAGCATCACATTCAAATAAAATTTATTTATTTTTTCTGAACGTGCTAAATTCTTAATATTTCCCTCCGTTATTTTTTCTTTAAATATTATAAAAACCTATACAAAAAAAAAAAATATTTTGTTCCTGAAAAGGAGACAAGGCTTCCATACCATCACTTCATTCCCACTTTTTTTCCACCGATGTAATTTTTCTTAAATTCAAACCAATTATTTTAAATGTGTTTGATACCTATGTAGGATAGACTTTTCTAACCGGTGTTTAATTTTTAAAAGTGTAGAATAATTGGTTCCGCTGGAGACGGGCATATGCCAAAATTTAGCAAACTGCCATTAAATTAATTTCAAAAAGGATTTCTGGATTATTACGAAAAAACGTATAAATATAAGGTTGCATGTGATTTACACTTGTGACGATTGGCTGCTTTTGTTCTTATATTAAAAGAATGCTCAGGTAAAACTAAGGCTTTGCCGAATTTGACAGTTCTCAAGTGCAAGTCGATCAAGCTCTGTTTTTTTTTTACAAGTGAGCGGCAAAGAGTCAATTTTTAGTATATTACAGATTTATTTATTAAATCTCCGCCTATAAACCATATTTTTACACATTAGCATAACTAAAACACATTCCATGTTTACTGGATTTGGATTATTTCACATTGGCGCGAGAAGGCGCGATCTTGTATTCCGCCCAATAATCATTTCGTTCGAATTGAAAGGGATGTTGGATGAATGGGTGTAGACTGAAGAATATATGTGCATATGTACATATGTGTTTAATAGAAGCCCTTCTTGTGTTAATATTTGATCCAGATCGGCTCAGTAAATTCTCATTTATTTAGCTCAGCGAATTCATAACTTTATATTTAAGGCAAAGTATCCTAAGGACTGGAAAACAGCTTATGTGAAGCAGAAAAGTTTTTATAACTTTGATAATATTTTTCAAAAATTTACTTCCAATACAGCAGAGAGCAGATGGTTTGGAAAACTCAAAAACTAGAAAATCTTAAATGATATAAAACTTCGTGTGAAAAAACTGTGGTCTAATTAACAAAAATCAATATCTATGTATCTGTTTAAAAGCATCCTTCAAGATATTTCACGATGTTGGTAAAAAAAAAAGGAATATTATTGTAATCACTATTGACATAAGAATTCGTTACCAATTCTTTCGGAAAAGTACAAGAGGAGTAGTAAATATTTTTAGTTTTTTTCTACTTACTATTTTCCCAATTTTATTTTTTTTCATTATTTCCCAAATATTATAGTTATAAATTTTAGTTTTCGCTTAAACTTCTTTGGATTAGAACATTCGAATAAATATTTTTTCATGTAAATAAATTGTCGTGTTCGTTTTCTAGTATTATCAATAAAATCATTATGCAAGGGTGTAGAAAAAAAATCACCAGCAATAGTTTTAAACGTGACATAAGAGCTATGCCAAATGTTTTAAATGCAGTCATGTTTCCATACAAATTGTGGTATTTTACTATGAAAAAAATTTAAAAAAGAACACTTTGATGTTGTAGTTGTACCCAAAATCGGTACTTGCATTTTTTAAAACAAATTTTATTGAAGACCCCAAGATTGTTCTTAAAACATCAAAACTGTTTATAACTAAACATTGACTCAAAATATTTTTTTAAACGTATTAAAAATATCACATTTTATGCGTAATTATTTTAGCAAACAGTATCTTGTTTTTTGTATATAGCTTGAGGCACCTTAACGTACAAACACCTGTACGCATATATATAAATATTAATTATTTAAATGTTTGTTTGTATACCATCCTACATGCTTTGCCAAAAAAAAAAAAAAGAACACCAGGTCAGGCTTCGTTGCTTGTCGGCATTATTGTTTGTGGAATGCATGTTTTCTGTCACATGTTTGATCCACAAAATGTGTAACGAACTTGTATGGATCGAGCATATATTTACCAGAGAACTTACAACAATATTAAATATTAAATAAATAATATTAAAATAAAAAAGTATATTAATTCAAATTATTATTATTATTGATTTTATTCGTCCTTAAGTGATGAATAAAATAAACGAAATGATGAAAATAATTTTTAATAGAAACATCCATTATGTTACATTTTAAATATTATTTATTAAATATATACTATATTTAACTAACAATGAAATTTCAAAAAAATTATATATTTTGTATTAAATTTATTTAGTTCCGTAAATTTCTATCCACTAGAAAATGTTCCTGACACATAGAACTTGCATATTTTTTTCATTTTCCAACTTACATTTTAACATTTGTGAACTTAACATTGGCAGAAATGTTAATGTAATGTTAATAATTCAAAATTCTGCAGCGAAAACTTACCAGCTCTGTGTTATGTACAGAGGTTTGCGCATTAGTTGATTTTCTCTGGTTATTGTAATATTTGTATAGCAGTTTTTGTTGTAGAGATATTGTTGCGCCTATAAGTATGCGAGAAAAGCTGGCGATAATTACGAAATTGGTCTTGTATCACAGTGAAGGCAAATTGGAAACAAAATCGAAAAGGTAATGTTTGTGGATGCAGGGGCTCAAAAGATTAAAAATAGCGCGGTTATAGGAAGAGTGGCATACAAGTTATTGCAAAAATCTAAAACTCGAGGAAAACGACTTAAAGTTTTCAATTTCCACCTTTTAATAATGAAGGTGCATTTGCTACAAATGTAGTGTTGCAGAATTACATATGTATGTACATATTTCATACATAGTGTGTCACACGTTCGTTGTGATATTAGAAAAACACCAGTAAAAAGATAAAAGACAAAATATATACCGCAGACCTTGCTAAAGGCTACACATATGAAATAATTGAAGAAGCTCTGTGTGTCAATAAGATATCCTCCTAAGCCACCAATGTTTAGGATCTTTTAAACTTAAACTACTCCAAAGCTGGGGAGCTGTGAAGATTCCAACTCGTAATCCTCAAAGAAGCTACCGCACCACAGACTTGATGCGATTCCGGGTCTTACCGCATAGCTTACATCATGGCAACCGCCATAGTCGAGTGTGTAGCATGTGCGGGCGGCATCTCTCGGAAGCCCACAAATCTTTGCCGGGGCAAGTAACATAAAAAATTATAGAAAATCTTTTTTCTAATAACGGTCTCTCTGTAAGAAACGACAAAACGCCGAGTGTATTTTTGTCATGTAAAAACTTCTTCAAAAAAATTATCTGCCATTCGGCACTCTTTGAGTGGCTTCTGGCTTCACCCTTGACCATAAGGGCATTGCAATATTATCTGCGCTAATAACTTCTTTCCTTTAATTCACGCGGAAGCCCGTAGGATCCCAGTCCAGAAGCAATTCCCGAAACAGCCCGCCCTTTTTTCGGGCGCAAACAGGCAAAGTACCAAATTTTCTACAAGCTGCTGCTTGTTTATATCCAAACTCAGAATCAGAACAACAAAAACTAATGAAACAATCGATTTCGCGAAATGATGCTTCGCATTCTACATAATTACCGAACCCAGTCCGGGCCATACAGGAAATAACACAATCCCGGCTCTTTTTGAAATAACTCAGTTGTATGGTTCTCCGCCTGCTCAGAGATTAAGTCGAAATTTCTAAAGACTTGTGTATAGCCATCATTAAAATGTTTACAATGGGTTTTCGTACCTACTTATGTACATACTTACTTAATTGGCGCTATAACCGCGATTGGCGTTTAAGCGATTTTTAACGAGTTCAACAAATTGGAGATACCAAGTGGTATCAAGTCCCTTTTCACTTGATCCTTCCAACACAGAGGAAACCGCCCTCTCCTCTACCACCACTAGCGGGTACCACGTTGAATACTTTCAGGGCAGGAGCATTTTCGTCCATTAGCACGACTTGTCCCAGCCAAGGTAGCCGTTGTATTTTAATTCTCTCGACTATATCCATGCCATATCTCATACAGCTTATCGTTCCGACGTCTGCGGGATGCACCATCGCAAAGACTTAGGTGTCCACAAATCTTTCGAAGAATCTTTCTCTCGAACACTTCATTTATTTGTACTAATGTCACGAAATTCGAGATCAGCATTTTCATTTCTTAAAGCGCATCAATAGCTCGTACTCGTATTGAGAAAACATACATACCTATTCAGTCGCTATTTAAAAAAGATCAAAAAGAGAAGTCTCTTGAGGGAAAGTCAACTTTCAAACAAATCGGATTATCTAAGCCCTTAATGCTGATTAACCAGAAAAATATGCTAAGGCTGTTCTTCGCAACGCCGTTTTCAGTTAACAAGGAAAATTACTCGTAACAAAAAAGCTCTCAACATCTAACGGAATACCGAAAAGAGGACAAACCTTTCAGAAAGAAATTCGAGTGGACATCACCCCATTGCATTATGTTCAAAACGTTTTTCCATGCAGTTTCTGCCTTCCTTCCGTCCCTTAGAGGGTGTCGCCACATTGTACCGATGAATCTAATCTGACGAGAAGTTATTCTGAGTTTCTTCACTTCGACATCGTATTCTTTACAAATCTGGCCGGTATTTTGGAAAATGTTGCTGAAATGTTTTCCTACATTCTCTCCCCTGACTATTAATTATTTCTTTGCTGCATCGAGATCTTGAATTTCAGTTCGCAGAACTCGACTCAATGATAAAGCCAGATAATGAATCTAATCGAGCATTTACAGTTTTAATCGCTGCAACAGTGGCTTTTAAATTTCCCAAGGTAATCGAGATGTTTACCAAAGTTCCACCCACCACGTTGCACAGGATTGCCTCAATTTAGCCCTTGAATCAGTTTGAAGGTTTTCGTTTTGAGAAATTGCATCTCACAGTGCGAACGAACATTTAGGATAATTGAAAAAAGTGTACACAGTTTGAATTGTGCCTAGAGAGTTTCTGATCGGAACCATTTTGCATGTAATTCATATAAATCCGAAAGGCTTATTTGACTTTATTCTGAAGATCATATCCGAAGCCGAATAACACAACATATGCGCTTTTTTGACTCTTCAAAAACTTTTAAGTCTATAAGGTTTTTGAATAGCCAATTTTATTCATGTTCTGTAATAAATTGTACTCTCAGTTACAATACTTCAATTGAAGACTACACAAATGGCGGGGGGGGGGGGGGGGGGGGCGTTTTTGAAACCTCAAAACTCCCCCGTGAGCACAAGCCTGGTTGAAGCTATAGAAAGCTGTTATGTAAGTGTCTATCTTAAAAACGTTCACCTACAATACATACATATATAGTAAACTTAATGTGTTACAAAGCTTAGGTTGTTGAACTGAGTCTTTTACAAAAACAATTACATCCATACATCGTCCATGTGAGCGCTTATAGACATTTTTGAAAAATTACATAATAAATATTTACATACGTACGTATATCCTTAACAAATACGCGCCTTAATTGTGACTGCTGTCTATGTATTTATGCTACCGTGTTAGTATTGCTTTGCTTTCTTTTTTTTTATATTTGTCTAAACAGAAGTTACAACGTACACACACACATATGTAGGTGCATATATTTCTTGCTAAAGGATTGTTGGAGTAGTCAATGTCGACGGTATCTTAGTTAGTTTCTGGTATTTATATTTCTCTCGAGACAATGTTAGACTTCTACTCATGTACCGTTATGATAATATTTATTTCTAGCTCTGGTATTTTCTAGTTTGTTAATCTCTTGACTGGATGTTGATTCTACGTCTTTGAATGAAATTGATGGAATTCAAATTGCTTATTACTTTATAAGATAATGACAAAGTTTAATATTTTCTTAAGAGAGTTTAAGCAAAATTAAACGAATAAGATATATCTATAATCGCAATATGGATGTTAAACGAAAAAAAGTGGCAGTAATTTAGACCTAGAAGTCTGGGGAGGAGTATTGTGGCAACTCTGCGCAATATAATTTTACAGATGAAAGCGCTTGGTCTCCTCTTTTTTGGTTCGGCTTCGGAGACTAACTAGGCGTAGGATATTTTCAGCTAATTCACTTCATATAAATTTAAATTTAAATAAATATATTTGATTATTTTATTATAAATAACTGGTGTTAACAATTTATTGATATTTTTTTGACATAGGATATTTTTCTCTAGGGTATATATTGAAAAACATACATACATATGTATAAAGAAATTAAAAAAAAAAATTATTGGTTGAAAATACGGAAAAATGGCGAAATTATCCAAGGTGTAGCGATCTGCGTGCATGATAACGCTCGATACGCACGTCTGATACACAAATATTGATATTGGTATGGGCGTTAAACTGTATTATTCATACTTCTATATGAACCATTTTGTTCCCGAAAAAAAAAAAAAAATATACATACATATATGTATATAGATAGAGATTTTTGCAAAGGCGTAAAAAACTATCATATTCACCGAAAAATTTGTTTAGTTGATGTAAAAAACAACTCAAAAAATTAGTAATTTTATAGGTTCATATCGAAGAGTTATTAATACTCTTCAAAAAAAATTTGTCGTTTTTATTGCTAGGTTAAATAGTTTTTGCTCAATCCTGCACGCAATTTAGAAAAAAAACTGGATTCGAGAAAATGCAGCTTAAAGTTCCAGCGCGGGGCGTGACTTGCACCCATCGACTCGCAGTGGTGCAGGTGTCACTTAACAGACTATATCTTTTAAAATACTTGGAATTTCGATCTGGAATTTCGTACAGATATTTTGGATAATCAACCTATCCATTAAAAAAAAATTATTAAAATCTATTTTTTCATCATTTTAGTAGAGCGGACCCCCTTAGTAATCTAACTGAAATGTTACCATATTAAAATGTTTTGTTTGAAAAATGTTTTTGGCTTGGGTTGCCACCTGTTTAAAAAGGTTGATTCAATTTAATTAATAAATTAACTGAAATATGGCAACACTGGTGTGAAATGAAAGAAATTTGGGAAAGCTTCGTTTTCGAAAATATTATGCATAACGGAATTGAAAAAGTACCTATAGTGCGCAACCCAATATATTCAGTGTTGATTCCACGAATTCCCATTATTATTACCAACTTACTATTTCAATTCAAACTTTGGCAGTTTCAGTTGAGAAGATCCTTCCCGATTACTATAAATAAAATTCAGGATCAAACTCTAAAGGGCCGTTCACATAGGACTTTTACATTGCTTTGCTTCAGAGTTTCGCTTTGACAGATAAGTTTAATACATGATGTTATATGAGTCCTGCTAAATACATGGCGAGAAAAGTAGAGCAAAGCAAAGCGAAGCAAAATCATGGGCAACTCTCAACTTTTTTATGCTTTGGCAATCAGCTGTTATCATTTCCATTTTATTTTTATTTTGGCGTGCGTATACACACTACAGACACTCGCGAATTTCAAACATTAGTAGCATAACTACTACTACTTCCATCATATCAGTAAAATTCATTTTTTTATTCTATCTTTAAACAAAACACTCTGAACAAACACAAATCCCAACTCATAACAAACTACTAACGCAGAAACTGTCAAAGCGTTCTATGTAGCTGACCTTCTACGCCTCACGCTTTGTTGTTAAAGTTCGAACTGTCAAGCAAAGCGAGGAAAGTTCTATGTAAACGGCCCTTAAAGGTTGAAGGTATACATCTCGGCAGACAATGTTTTTCGAACAGATAATAATGAGATAGTGAGATTTTTTCATCGATACCCTTTTTTTTTTGTAAATTTTCAACGAGTATACTGTTGGAAACATTCGACCAGGAGTCAAATCTCAAATATAGAAACTACCCTAGGAAACAAATTTAAATAACATACATACCTACTACATTCAGCTCAACTCACCGAGGATACTTGCAGTACATAGCCGATATGATTTTTTAGTGCTGAGCATCAAGCCCGGCAAAATAGTCAACAAACCAATGCTCTCCCCATAAATACATACATACATACTATTTATGTATACATGTCCTCGTTGCGGGTATTGTTTTTGTACTGGCACTATTTTCAAACGAGAAGCACTGAATTACTACAGGCATCTGTTGACGCTTTTAGTAGGCGACGTTTACAATTTTTATTTTGCCTAATGGGTACACATTTCATTTTCGTAAGCGACGAGACATGAGAGAAAAAAAACAACAAATGAAATACAAAGGATATGAGTGAAAATTTGCACAAGCGCTTAAACATACCATAATCTAAAATGACACCTGGTACCTACGTAGTTAAATAGTGACTAGTATAATACCAGTGGCTTACTCATCCTCAGTCAAAACAACAAAAATTATGAATGGCTTTGTTGCGAAAAATGTCCCTTTATATTAGCGCCTTCGATTTCCCGAGATTGCTCGAGAAGAAATTTCTCGCGATGACCGCTTTCTCACTACCTTCTCGTGTTTTGAGAAGCTCGTAAGAATCGCGAGCCTCTCAGTATTCAATTCAATATGATAACCAACTGTATCTTCTCGATACTCAATTTAATTACACTACTTATGTATGGCCATATTGTACTTATTTTGTTCCATGTGTATAGTGCTCGTCTCGATAAGTAGTCGACATTTCTCGAGATTGTATCGATAACTCGATTTCCATAATTATTCGAAATAATCGAGCAAACAAGGAAAGTCCTACTTTGCATAGAACTGATACAGCACGTATTCAGGCTTCATTCCAGTTTCTGTGCCTGACCGCGTCGGAGGAATGTTCATGTGGGGCCCAAAGTGAGGACTGGGTCCACGGGGAACACGGGGAACAGGAGCCCCCAGAGCTCGCTCAGGCCTGTTCGTTGGGCACGGCCCCTAGGGGAGTATCGTGGTGGCTGTGGTTCAATACCCAAATGCGGGTAGAGCTTGACCTTGTGTCAAAGTTCAATGTGGAGTTGCACTGCAACCGGGTGCCGGACCCATAGAACGGCAGAGGTGTTAGATAGGCCTCGAACCCTACCAAGGTGGTTAGTGTGTCCATTCCACACTGCCAATTGGTTCCGAGAATGCTTGCACATCTTGGGGCGCTGATCGACGTATTAACTTGATCCGTTGTGCTTTTGAGCGCCGTGGAGTTAGGCCGTCGTCGGCAGGTACCCACGTAAAACACTCCGGACGATGTCCGTCCGTCAGTCGGATAACTCGAGTAAATATTTACCTATCTTAACGAAACTTGTTATTACAGATTGTCCTGGACCCAATGTACATTGCTATTGCAAATGGGAGAGATCGGAAAATGACCACGCCTACTTAACGGTATTTTATGAAAATCAAAAGACCGTGATATTTCAGTTACTATGCCATCTTAAATTTGACCCATAGGATTGGGCTTGGAAAAGGAATACATGTGCACTTTATAAGAAAAACTTAAACTTCCGAAACTACTTGACCAAACTCTGCCAATTTAAATTTTACCTTACCTTTAATAAAACGATAATTTACCAAAAATTTTAGAAAACGCGATATTTAAGTCAGCATTGAAGACAATTCGCTCAAATTTAATACGAGGGAATCAAAAAAAAATGGTCCTGATTCTGTAACAGCGAATTACGCTCAATTTTACCTTCGTCGACACCGTTCCTTTAATTTTGGTATCAAAGCTGCACCACACTCGAATATATCGCTAAAATACTGGAAATCGTGTTAGCACTGTTTCTATAACCAGGAGCTAAGCATTGCACAAAAAACAGTTCGAAACTATTCAAATAAGGCTTGATACAAAAAGAAGCTCGATATATGGGTGTCACACGAGTCGACAATAAAAATCTCATCAACCGAATTGCCATCTGCGAATCGCAACAAAATCGATTCATTTCTGAAGCGGATGGTTATTGGCGATGAAAAGAGGGTCACTTATGACAACGTCAAGCGAAACCGGTCGTGGTCGAATCGCAAGCCTGGACTGAGGGTCAGGAAGGGTTTGCTATGAGTTTGGTGAGATTTGCTATGAGCTACTCCCTTACAGCCAAACTCTTAATTCGGACCTGTACTGTCAACAATAACCAACCAGAGAGGAATTCTGCCCCACTGGACAACGCCAAGCCCCACCCCGAAATAAGCTGGTTAGGAAGCATCCACCTTATTATCACAACCTGGCCACCGATTGAACTACCAATTCCTGTCTATGCCGAATCATTTCCACTATTCCAGTTTTTTTTGCCAATAAGGATGAGAGTGGCATTATGAAATTACCTTCAAAATGTCAGTAAGTAATCGAATAAAACGGTGCATATTTGACCATAATCAGAACATTCACTCTTTGCTGAATAGCTAAACAAAACTTTCAGTTTAATGCAAAAATAGTGGATTTTATCTTACTTGACTTTATTAATTTAAAAGCAAAAATAATAGTTGCTCGATGGAGGCGGATCTATCCCCTTTTTTCGCCCTTTGGATGCACCACTGGTTGGTAAGTATTTTAGAGTGCTATATAATCTCTAAGATTATATTGGACTAAAGTGTTAAGTAAAGTTAAGTTAGGGTATTTTTACTGTACATACGTCTAGGTTGAATACTATAAGAGACTAAAGTTCTGTCGCAAGAAGATTTCAAACTATTTTTATGGTACTGGTTTTGTTGTTTTTGACTGGGTATGTCTAATGAGCAGGGCTCGGATTTTGATGATATGTCATCTTTTTTCTGCGGCTACGTAGACAATGTCTGATGAAAGGAAAATGCCGTACGTACTCCCTAGATTCCAAATATAACCATTTTAAGGTCATTTTTTGTTAATTTTTGGTTTTATATAATTTTTGCTAAATTTAGTAATTTTTTATGTCATTTATGTCAGATTTAATAAAATGTTCAATATTTCAATGTGGCAGTTTTATATGCAAGTACATAAGTATGTATGTAGCTATGCTGTTTGAACATCCATCTGTTTTGCTAGTATGACATGCTCTCCTGCTTTTGCATATTGCAATCCAAGCGTGTGTATTAATGTTCATTGAAATTTTTGTGAGGCATTTGATTCTGCTAACATTCCACAACACGATATTTAAAAGCTTTATGGAGAAGTACACGCAGCGCAGTATTCCAGACGAGTCAACCCTACGAAGAACCTATATTCCGCGTTGCTATGATGACGTTTTGTGCCAAATAAGAAAAAGTGTGATTGGAAAAAAAGTTTTCGTTTCCATCGATGAAACCTGTGATGCCGAGAGTAGGAATATCCCCAATGTTATTGTTGGTACTATGCAATCTGACGAACCAGCCATTGTTTTTTTTGCTCACGTCTGAAGTACTGGAAAAATTCAATTACACCAGTATATGCAAACTATTTAATACATCCATGTCTTTACTTTGGCCTGATGGTTTGTACATAAATTTTATTAATTATTCATTATTTGACTTGTAACGCAGTTATAAAATATGAGGATGTGCTGCTTCATAGTATATGGTCAAGGCAGCCAAATCTATCAGGAGTTTTTACCCAAAATTAGTACATGTCACTTGTTTGGCACATGGCTGACACAGGATTGCGGAAAAAGTGAGATCTAACTTCCCGTTGGTTGATGCACTGATAGCAAACACTAAGAAAGTGTTCACTAAAGCGCCATTACGCAGAGAAAGTTTTAGAGCTTTGGCCCCTGATATACCCCTACCACCGGAACCAATTTTAACGCGATGGGGTACATGGTTAAATGCATGTATATATTATTGTGAGCATTTTGAAAAAAATAAAAATAGTTGTAGATTCATTTCCCAGCCAAGATGCCGAATCAATTAAAGAAACCCAAAAACTATATGCGGATGAAAGCAAAAAGTTAAAATTAGCTTTTATAAAAGCAAATTTTGAATGCATTGCTTCTGCATTGCAAAAGATGCAGACAAAAGGATTCTCATTAGAAGGTGGAATATCCGTCATTGAAAAAATCAAAAACCAATTAAGCGGCGTTCGCGGTGATATTGGCAAGAATGTTTTTTGAAAAATTTAATAGTGTGCTGACCAAAAATAAGGGTTACAAAATTATGTGTTCTATTTCTGATGTTTTAGGTGGTGAAAACTTCGAAAATGTAGACCTCAAGGAAATTAATTCTTACGACATAACATGTTTTTCAATAAGCTCCTCTTGCGAGTGTCGATGTAGAGAGAAGTTTCTCAATGTTTAAAAATATTTTAAGGGACGATCGAAGGTCTTTCCTATTCGATAATTTAAAAATGTATTTAGTAATTTACTGCAACGCAAACAAAGACAAAAATTAAATAAAATTTAAAAAAATTAAAAAAAAAATAATTTTTATTAAATTTATTATAATACTTAATAAATTTAAGGACATTTTTTTAAATTTTTTGGGCCATTTTTAGAGTTTTTTTTGGGTAATTTTTCATTGTTTTTTGGGTCATCACAATCCGAGCACTGCTAATGAGCATACATATATACTTATATACACACGCACAATCCAATATATATGTATATATATACATATATGTATATATGAATGTTGAAATAATCTCAATGGTTATTATGTTCTCAAGTTATTTCTATGGCAATACCATTGAACGCTCAAAACAAACATTTTAGTGAGATTGAATGCATATTCTTCTTCTTGTAGCGCCAACATAAAAATACACATAAATATACTATAAATTTAAAGGTATGTGTACATATGTATGTATATATACAAATTTAAGCAAAAGCTCCCAAGAAGCAGGTGTGTTACACCACCCAGCAAGAACAACGCCGAACGCATTCACCAAGCTATCAACAAATCTAGCACTTTACACTAATACTATACCGACCAATTTTCCATTGCATGCCAAACAAAGCAAATGATACGTTTCTTTTAGACCGATAGAACTTTTGATAGGGATAGCTGTCACTTGACAGCTGGTAAATGACATTTCGTTTTGACATTTCTGTTCAGTAAGCATTGACAAATCATCAGGGAAAGAATGACGCCGCAACAACGTTTACAAATTGTGGAAATTTATTTTTAAAATCAGTGTCCTGTTCGCACTTCGTGAACAACCAGACAAAGAACTGTAGGTACAGAAGAAAATACTGGTGCTGTAAGTGATAGTGTTGGAGAAGATCCGAATTTGTCTATTCGTCGCCGTGCTCCGATTCACCAAAGCTAATAATCAAATAAAAAAAAATTTGGCATCATACTACATTTTGCATGTGTTTTATTTCAATTTAAAGTTCTATCAGTACAAAAAAAAAACACCCAGTACGAAAACACAGAGTACGATATAAATACTCTCTTCCTCCCTCCACTGTACAGCAGACTATGTGTGAGGTTCGTCCCGATGCCCTACATGAATTCACGGAAAGTTCTTGAATTTCTCACCCATACTTTCGGTAGCCTTACAACGTGTTCGATTACAGATAGTGCTCTTACTGGGTACAATCTGTATATATCCACAACGAATTGCAGCCTGATAGAATACCTTCAGAAGTTGAAGGAAATATCACAGCTGGCGAATACGGCAAGGACGAACAGAAGGAAAATAAAATAACAAAAGGGACGTCTGCTTGTCGGCATGTCCTTCATAACTCTTACTTTTCGCCATTATTTACTAACGTGATTTGTTTTTACATATGTAGAGTTTTGATTTCCAAATTTTTGGTTGTAATTTATATGTTTCATTTTCAAAATAACGAAATGAGAGCGGAGGGCGCAGGGCGACCAATGGTTGCTAAACAGCAGT
Source organism: Anomoia purmunda (assembly GCA_951828415.1). Taxonomy (NCBI): domain Eukaryota; kingdom Metazoa; phylum Arthropoda; class Insecta; order Diptera; family Tephritidae; genus Anomoia; species Anomoia purmunda. Next base: position 22,021,586 of record OX639996.1, on the reverse strand, counting down.
CGAGAAAGGGTACTTTAATTGCACGTGAATTGTAATTTTCGTTTGCTTTTCGTTTAATTTAATTCTTTTAAACGGTATACTTTGCTCAAATTTTCAGGTTTCGAGTTGGTTAGATGGAATATTTGATTTTCGTTTTATCGTAGTATCCAAGAGTCCAATTAAAAGACGGAAAAGCCAAATATGAAAATAATAGAATTAGATAGTCAAAATAATCAAGTCACAGTTACAAGAAAAGTGTGTCAACTAACAAATTAACCATTTGTGATGCATGCACCGTATTTGCTTAAGCTCAATATCATTTGAAATGAAAGTGTCTGTAAATATGGAATTGTTCTTAGCGAGAATCACACACTAAGTGAAATGAAACTAAAACTGAAATTCGTAAAACAGATTTGTCGTTTTCTTGTTCTAATTCGTTAAATGTTTTACGTATTTAGTTTTTATATTCAAACACATATGCACAAATATTTGTAGAAATTAGTAATAATAGTGGTAGAAATAAATAAATATAGTGGTAGAAATAAGTAGTAGCATTAGTGAAAATAGTAGCAGAATTTAGTAAAAATAGTGGTAGAAATTAGTATAGCGATTCTGACGCGACTTTCGTCACGCGATGTAAAAAATCACTGATGATAAAGAAGTCTTATTTCAAAAATTCTCTTGATACTTTCTACTACATTTACATCAAAACATAACTTCAACAATTTACCACTTAAATTTTTGCAATTTACTTTGAATTTATAATAAATCACTTCCATTTTCTTTATGTATATCCACAAGGAATTCTAATTTAGGTTTCAGCAGACCATCATTTGAAATTAGTTATATCAATGTCGAAGCCCAATAGCATTTACATGAATGGAAAAAAACACAACTGCAACTGCGAACAAACGCGTTCACTTAGAAATACTCGGTTCCAATGGGAAACAACCAACTTCATAGCACTAAAATGATTTTCGCAAACACCGTAGCTCTTGCCACATACAGCACACCGCTCGTATTTCCTTTTCATTTTCATATTTTAAATCAGTTGCGTAACTGACATTTGAAAATTGAAATGGAAAAAAATTAAAACTGTCAAAAGGGAGAATCGCGAAATCATTTCTACTTTGCTAAATACTTATATTTTGAAGGAAATTAAGTTGAAAGTGAATTAATTGATAAGATGAGTAAAGTTTAAGGATCTCTTACATATATATTATGTTTGAAGCGTAAGAGTTGGTTATTCAACTGTAGCTAATCTTGAGGACAATCTTATGTTTATGTATATAAAATTATTGTGTCACGCTGTTTGTGGTCGAACTCCAGCAAAATAATTTTTATGAAATTTTGTACGTATATTTAGTAAGTATGACAATAGGTCGTAAAGTATATTTTATGCTAAATGCGAAATCACTATAAGAGTTACTGACAAAAAGAGTAAAAAATGGATGAGATTCTTAAAATAATTAACCCGATAAAATGTTCTATAAAACTTCTTTAGATGATTCTGAATGCCACGTTTTGGATCTTTCACCTAAAAGAGGAAGAGCAAAAATATACGGAAATAATACATTACTTTTATTAAGATCCACCGTTGGACCAGTAACGAAAGAAAACCCTAAATGTATTTTATATTTACTACCATACATCCTTTCAGTTTTTCAGGAACATTTTCAGAACCTTAAAAACTCGAAATGATCAAAATGGCTTACTTTTTGAAAACAATTCATAAATGTTCATGAATTATTGTATTCAATTTAAAAAAAAGGCAATTCACGCTTTAAAAACAACAATTTGGTCATAATAAATTTCAATTAATCAAGAATAATAAAATCATAAATCAAAATTTCGTGTAAAGTTTTAATTTTTTTCATTCGTTCACATGAAATTCATTAAATATTTACATACAAGAAATATATGGCTTACTTGTGGATCACTTTCAAAGTTATGGGCACATATGCACATATATACTTACCTATACATAAATACACCTACATTAAGGTACCTCCAAAAAAAATGCAATCTATTATGTTTTATGGTTTCCACCAAAATATTTTGGAAAAATATTAAGGTTTACGGAAACTATTTTGAAAATACCTTCAAATATGGAGTTTTTTTTTATAAACATAGATAGTAGTTTATATTATTAAAAGAAAAATTCCACAGACGATAAAAAATATTGGTTTAAGAATTAAGACGTAAATGCAATTGGAAACAAGTTTTTTCGCACTCTTTTATTTATTTACAAACAAACGCCCCATTTTTTTTTCTTTTATCAAAACATATTAATTCGAGAAAATTTTTCAAAATTTTTATGTAGATCTTTTACGTTTATGATAGATCAGTAATCTGAGTTAATTTTTTGAAAAAAAACAAAAATTTCAAAAAAAATAAAAAAAAAAAATTTTTTAAATTATTTTTTAATAATAAAAAATTTAATTTTTGGAGATATTTTCAAATACGTTCAGCTCACGCAATATTTTTCTGAAATAATTTGTTGTAAGTCTTATAATGGATTTTATAATTCCTATCGGAAAACATTGCCGATTTTTTGTATGGGTAATGATGCACCCTAATATGCATAGAATAATAGAAATTTGGTTGATTGTAGCTACCTGAATACCCACAAATTGCAGCAGATGAAATATGCTTTAAATGGGCGCTTTTCAATGGCTTCGAAATGAATCGATTCGAATGGAAATTCTGAATAGTAACAAAAAAAAAAAAAAAATAAGCTACACGAGCAATCAAACAAATCCTAGTGGGGAGATTGTGTGTAGAAATGTATACAAATTTGTTAAAACGAGCATTGACATATATATGCACTACATACATACATATATACATACATACATACATAGGTATGCTATTGATTTGTTGAATGGACGATTGAACGACAATGGCACCTATTCAAAATCGGCAGCCTTGAAAGCTGGATGAATTCCTATTTTCATGTAGAAATTAAGGTTGAAATTGGTGGTTGCTACGCAGAGTGTATGCCCGCTGATTTAGTTGATTGATTTCATTTCTTAAACTATGTATGGTGATGTGAGCCAAAGTATACTTATACGAGTAGAGATGCGGTCATATGTAAATTTATATTTGGTCTATTGTGACATTTATTGGAAACTTTTTGGCTTAATAAATCCATAGAATCAACGGATACAATATACGTGCAAAACCATTGCGTTCAAGGACTTTCAAACTCAGAGTAGAAACATTTTTTTTCGCGTGAATTTTTGTGTTTTCTTTTTCATGTGTGTTTTGAAAAGGATGAATTCTACAAACGTGGCTCAATTTTCATTGAATTTAATTTTTACACCTTTGGTAAGATATTCGTTGTGCCGGAATTTAAAATAATTCAGAGATATGAGGCCAAATGCTTTGAGTCACGGGCGTATTTAAATCAACTTGTTACTAAAAAAACTTTTAATATGGGCAAGTAGTATTTATCAAGATTTCCTAGTGAAATTGAATCTTGAACCCAACTGTAATTGCTAAGTCAAGTGAAATAAACCGCGTAAAAGTGAAATGTATAACATAGGTCTAATTGAAAAGTATCAGCCCAGCGTCTTTGTCAAGGTCTACGCCCTGTGTGGGAGCTCTAGCCTGTAAAGTTACACTTAGATCGCGTGGTAGGAAGATAAAGTTCAAATTAAAAACCGACACTTCCGCAAAAAATGAAATATTAGATTTGTTTTTATTAAACTGATTAATTAGCTGACAAAAATTTGCCATAGATGGCGACATCTGTGAGTCAATATTTAACCAGCAGATGGCGCATGATATTCTCGGTGTTAGTGTCTGCGGTGAGTTTATATTTGCACAGTGCTCTATGATTCAATAATTGTAGTAAAATAATACAATTATTTACTGGCATATATCTTCTTTTATCCCTTTTATTAGATGTATTAAATGTACATATTAACAACTGCTCTTTCGCACTTTTCTGTTAAATGTACAATTGCACGATATATATTTTGCAAAATTATTGCTGAAAATAAAATTTTAATTAAACAAACCTACCTGGAATTTGGTTGAAAGGAAATAAACTAATTTTGTTTTTACCAATACCAAACGATTTTAGCAGGTGTGGAGCATTTTCGAAATATCAGACGTCTTCTATGTTAAAGACTTATATTTGCATTTCCATTTACATTAAATTATCATATGTAAACTTGTATAATATCATAAAATTATTGAATTGAAAAATGTCAAGCTTGAGCTTGAAATTAACTATTGTACCCTTTAAATTAATTATTTTAGCCTAGCTCGACAAATGTACGTGGCAGGGGTGATCCAATCCGTTTTTGAGGCGGATAAAAGCACTCGCTTTCGGATCGCTCAAGAGATCACTACACTCATTTTAAATATCTCTAAAGCCTTAGAAAGTTTTCTTATAAATAAAAAGCTCACTGAAGACCAAACTAAATTATTCACTCCCTACTTATTATTTATATTTTCGCAATTCAATAGTTAGATAATAACACTGTCCAACAGCATTTTTGGAACAGAATAGCGACCCCCTAATTCAGAAAGGGTATGTTGAGTAGATCATTTTTGTAGAACAAACTTATGGTCCAGCACGTCTGAATTTTTTTTTCCAAAGGATATAAAGGTATTGGAAGAAAGATTCAAAGGGAAATCCCAAAGTGTAATGCTTGCTGAATACGTATGGGGCTTGTACAGAAACCTTGACACATCGGAACATTCACGTCAAGCTAAATACAGGAAAGCATATTAAGTTTAATCTTTAATCCATTGTCATACTACTGCTGAAGCAAAAAAATAAATATGTACATATGTACTATAATAAACCACTATTAAAACAAAATTATAATTTTTTTATAGAAGTTGGCGTGTAATTTTGCCAATTAATCGTAAAGAGCTTTATTTACAACAATGGTGTCTTTGGTGACTCCCACTGAAATTTTCCGCCAAACATTTTCGTAGAATATTTTAATCCTTAATTTTCTCGAAAAAAGGGTCAAATGGACCCATAAAGAGACCAGTTAGAGGGTTAAGATCTTCCACAAAAATAATCCTCATACAATTCCACAATATAACTTTGACCATAATAATTCTCTCAGACATTAACTTACAACATTTTTTTCATATAGTATAATGCTCCCTTCGACCAAAAAATGAAAACTTTGACCCACTGTAAAAAAAACTCAGACGTGCTGGACCATAAGTTTGTTCTACAAAAATGATCTACTCAACATACCCTTTCAGAATTATAGGGTCGCTATTCTGTTCCAAAAATGCTGTTGGACAGTGTAATAAACAAATTAACATATGAAAGTATTCGTATAAAAATGAAATATTTTAGAAAATGAAATGAAAATATTATTGTATATGGTAAACAAAGTTTGAATAATTTGAAAAGGTTTAACTCGTTAGAGGTTGCCAATTATAATTAAAATACAAAAGTAAAAAGTCACCCAAAGGATAACTATCATTTACGTTAAGGCACTCGTAAATTAATAAAATATTTTCTTCACGGTGGAACATGGCGTATGAGTACTACTTCGTATATTTTCGTCTTACGTTCCCACCAAAATCAAACCCTGGCCTTGCAAGATTTGGATTTGAGACAGCTGTCAACAGTGTCTACTGCGGTTTTGATATAAATGATGTTGAAGCTGCCATTCATTTGCTTATTATTTTTTATTGTGAAGTGCGAATTGTTAAAATTTGGGAAGGTGGAAGTGACTGCGCCATTACGCATATAATAAGTACATGCGATTTTTTTTGGGTACCAAAGAAACTTAGGTTTTTTTGTTACTATTTTATATTTTTATATATATACAGAATATACATTTCAGACACCGGCCGTCAATAATAATTCAAAAATAATTCACAAGTACAATTTGTTTGAATTAGACTCTTGACTTGTTGGTTTATCTTATTATCTTCCAGTGCTCGGATATTGAAGCCTTTGTCATATTTTTTCTGTTGCTATTTATGTAGACATATTCTGCTCAGTTCAAAGATCCGTTCACGGCACTTAGATTTTAAAATCATAAATTAAACAATTATTCATGGCTTGGTAAGTATTTGAGGATTTTAGGCAATATTTCATAGCTCTACCCTAGTGGTAGTGTGGTTTTCCTGATTCACTTAATTTTTTCATAATTGTTTTCTATTTTTTTATCAAGTTTCTGCAAAATTTTTCTTTTTAATACTTCATAATTGCTAAGTACTTAAATCTACTAAAGCACAGCTAACAGTACCGGGTTTGTTCCTTTGAAATTTAAATCAAATTCACAAAAATTTATTTCATGCTCATTTTCTTACTATAACTTTAACTATTTCATTGCATTTAAAAAAATAAATAGAAATGCTGAAAGAAAAGCCAACGTTGCCCTTACTCTTGAAAACAATTTTTTTTGCAAATTTAGATAGGACATTTTTGCCACTGATAGTAAAATATTATATTCGAAAATATTTTAAGTAAAAGTTACTGAAGGAAGTGCAAATGATTGTTGTTTACTGAGTCATGTACGAAAAGCATAAGAGCCCGCAGAGTTTTTTTTTATGGGATTATGCAACGCTTTGATGTTTATTAACATTCCACTTCCAGGATAAGAATTCGCTACGAAGTATTCCGGAGAAAGTTCACTGAGGACAAATTGCATTCCCATGCGCTATGAGGAAAAATAAGAAGAGACGTGGATGGAGACAAATTTGTTGTAGATATGCGGACAATGTTATTGGTTTAAATTAAATGTATTTCTAATTATTTTCCTCAACAAGTGCAGCTCACCTTAGTCTTAAAACTCCTTTACAAATTTGCCACTTAAATAAGACATTTTTAAAAAATGCGAACACCGTAACAAGTGTAAACTCCGAAACGGCAGTTTAGAGGCAAAACTGTAGACCCATAACCCATGTGTAAAACAAAAGTAAACTGTGTCTAAAGTTTCGATCTGCTACTTTTTTTCTTCGGGCCAATTCGATGTAAAGTTATTGGTCTAGAAAAACGTCCATATCTAATAAATTTATTCATTCCAAATCAATATTTTAAAACTCAGAACATTTGATTGAATGAAGAGATTATGATAGTCCAAAATACGCAACTGTGAGGCGACTCATACAAGTTAGCCGCGCAAAATTATTTTATGGGTTTAAACTATAGAACGAATTGAAATTAGTAAAGTGAGATATTTGAGGTAAATCAATAGAGCGGTGTTGCATGGCGTCGCGCGATGTAATCTTTTAGACATTTCACTTTGTATAGAAGTTATAATGTTTATTGTCAAATTCAAACATAACCCCATATCCGTTCCTTGATGTAAATAGTATTACCAAAAGATATCACAATTTTGTGTTCACTTTTACATTAATTTAAAAAAAAAGATGAAAACTATTTTCCGAGCATAGAAGCTTTTGTCAATAAAGCTTAGATTTCAAAATGAAATCTATATAAACAAGTTTTAGCATTTTTTAGGTTAGTGGACATTTTCGGCCTTAAACGATATTCAATTACATATCTCAAAATTTGAAAATGAGATTTTTCCGGTTAAATTAGTCATGGCCAAGGAGATGGAAGGGTGTAGTTCTGCCCACAAAGATAGAATGGATAGTTTCAGAACTCCATAAATTAGTGACACATGTATATTTAAAACTGTCGAAAAAAGCTAAATTTTTGGGAGTCATTCTCGACTCTAAACTCTCTTGGGAAAGAGGCGTCGAATAGCGGTGAAGCAAGGTTAAACGCATTTTCGCGTTCGACTCCTGCAACAAAATAATGGGAAAGACCTCAGTATACGACCACAAGTTATACATTGATTGTATTTATTAGCGGTTGTAAGGCCTATTCTAGCCTAAAAAACATGTGTGGAATTTATTTTTTTTTGCATAAAAATCCAAACTCCACTACAGAAATTGTGGTTTGAGGTAATTAGGAAACTTCAATAAAGTTACCTAATTAAAGGGTTAAATTCAACTGAAGCAATGATCGAAATGAAATATGGCAACATGGGTATCAACTGGAAGAGGCTTTATAGAGCTGCACTCCCAAACGTTTTGAAAGATGGTTGCCACGAAAGAGTTTGAAAAAAGCTTTTCTCGAAAACACTTTTGGAAAGAAGTGTCACCTGATTGAAAGAGTAAATTAAATTTAATTATTAAGTTAAAATAATTATCACGCAACGGGATTCGAAGAAGATTGCCACCTATTTCAAAAATTAATTGAAATTATAAAAAGTTAAATTAAATATCGAAATATGAGTCTCTAAAGCTTAGCTTACTAAAATATTACAGTATTACTCTGAAACGAGGCCGTTGATGCAACTAACCTGGTAAGGTAACGAAAATTCTAATATAAATGAAAAGTTAGAGTACTCTTTTGCACGGACAGACATATATATATATATGTATATATTTACACAAACCTTGTTTGAAAGATGTATATAAAAGAGTTGCCACATTTTCTATAACATAAATCCTACTAATATTATAGATGTGAAAGTTTATGAGTGAGTACATATGTATGTTCCACGGATTTGTTTTAAATTTGGCACATATTTGGCTTAATAATATATAGGGTATATTTTCGAAATAGTTTTCAAAAATGTTACAGTCAATTAAATAAAAAAAGGTAAATCACAAATGGATGACGACAGATTACATAATAGGATTAGATTTTGCACATACTTATATGTATGTTCCTTTATGTTTGTTACGATAGAAACAATTTTTTAAGCAGTTACCACCAATTGTAGCTCTTAAATTAATTAAAACAAAAGATTTAAGTCAAACATGACAGAATGGGTCTTATACGACAGTTTGTTGTCATCTGTTTAAAGACCAATTTAGTTATATTAAATAATGAAAACACTAAATTTTAAACATATTTTTGAAATATGAATCTTATACGAAGGAGTTTTAAGCAAGCTTTATTATGAAAATACCTTAGATGTAAGGGCTACCACCTACTTAAAAAAGTAAATAAAATTAACTTAAGCGAAAAAAACGGTATGGGATTTAAAGGAAGTGCGCTTAAGAAAACTTAATCATTGAATTGAGACTTTTTAATGTCAGCATCTTTTGATTTTGACGTTGTGCATTTCTAACAATAAATTAGGTTTCACTAAACCCGAAAGGTACACTGCGCAGTTGCCAATAAGAAAAAAATTGCAGTAACTAACTGTAATCGGCAACTATGAAGTAGGGTAGACTGTGCCACGCCACTACCCGTTTTAAATCCCTTTGGGGAATATCGAATGTGGTATATTTTTCGTTTGTTATTAGTGAAGCATCAATTTTTTTGTTTGTTTTTTTTGTAATAAAAGGTGGTGTGAACCACACCTAAACGTCAAGTTTTTTTCTGCATTTCATTTGACATTTCTCAATTTCAGACTAACTCAATTTGAACATGGAAAGATACACAATCGAGCAATGTGCTAAAGTTATTCCGGCTTATTATGAAAATGGGCGCCCAAATTTCGAAGAAAATCATTTTCAGTGATGAGGCACATTTTCACCTCAGTGGATTCGTCAATAAGCAGAATTGCCGCATTTGAGCGAATGATAATCCAAGAGTGATTGTCGAAAATCCAATGCACCCACAAAGAGTGACTGTTTGGTGCGGGTTATGGGCTGGCGGCATCATCGGGCCGTATTTTTTCCAAAATGAGGCCGGTCAGGCAGTTACTGTGAATGATGTTCGCTATCGTGAGATGATAACGAACTTTTTATGGCCCGAATTGGATCATATGGATGTGGACGATATGTGGTTCCAACAGGATGGTGCCACTTGCCACACAGTCAACGAAACAATGGCTCTTTTGCGCGACAAACTCAATGGCCGTGTTATCTCACGTGGTGGCGATGTCAATTGGCCACCAAGATCATGTGATTTGACACCGTTGGACTACTTTCTTTGGGGTTATTTGAAAGAAAAGGTGTACGTCGATAAGCCAGCAATAATTTAAGAGCTAAAGGATGAGATAATTCGGCACATTAACGGCATAGAAGCTCAATTATGCCTCAGCGTCATCGAAAATTTGGACCATCGGATGGAGGTGTGCCGCCGAGGTCGCGGCGGACATTTGGCTGATATTTTGTTCCATAAATAATTGAACCACACCATATTATCATAATAAAAAGAAATTACAATAATTTCCTAAATAATTTGTGTTTTATTCAAAATCAACATCGGCCCTTAAAATTTAACCACCCTTTACCTTAATATGAGAAGTGAGCGTGGCTTTTCTTCGACTTTGTATACATTTCTTACTGAGTTGAAATACAATGTGTGAATAAAATATGATAGAGTTTGAAGCAGCTTCAATTTCGGAGTTACTTTAAATTGGACAGTGCCACACCCATTTTTTTAAGATTTTGTTGAAACTAAAATTTGACTAAATTAAAAATATGTAGATGTATCCCTTTGGGAATGCCCAATTCCAATGTTGATTTGAAGCTACAAATAATTATCTGCAAAAATCATTCATAACTAATAAATTGATGATAAAGTAAAGTTTATCTAAGAGTGTTTCTCCAAATATTCTACACTGCATCTCTTCTGATTTTCAACAGAGATTTACATTGGATTTTTATTTTCATTTGCGCTAATGTACGCCAATCAAGACAGCATTACTTTGATAAAGGTCGGCCGCAGGAATGCGGACAAAGCATACAGAATGTGCAAAACAGATACTGAGTATTTTCTGCGTATTTTGAGAGGGCAGCTGCATAAACACATAAAAGAAGTCGAAATAGCAAATAAAGACGAATGTCTAAAGATAAATAAAAAAGGATTTTAAATAATAATTTGGCGCCAGCAGCGCTCGGCAGCAGCTGTCAAGTTGACAGTTGTTGCGCCACTGCTCTCATTTAATTTAAGGTAAAGCTGGAGTTCTTATTAAAAATATGTACGTACATACTTATAGCATTTAATATTTAGATTTTTCGTAATATGCTCACTCAACCAACACACACATAACGACCTACATACATATATACAGCCTGCCAATCTATGTATTTATTACTTAACGTTAAATCGTCTAGCTGCCACTTTTTTGACACTTTGAGCTCTTACCCTTTCCCATGCATTTTATTTGCTCACATTTTTATAAATTGTCTTCGTTTTACTTTACTTTGTCTGCACTTGCGAGTATCCAATTTCTTTCACTTAATTCATGCTTTCAAAAGTTTTATTTAAATTCTCGAAACGTCTAACGAGAGTTTAGCTTCAATTGAATTGAGTTACCTATGTACATACCTACATACATATACTCATCGTAAAACACTTCCTTGTCAAAATAAAAGCACAGCCATTCACAGTTTGTCTGTCGCTTGCAGTTTCGATTCTGCCACAGGTCAGCGTTGCAGCGTTTCCAAGTGATAGCAGGTGTGGCGTTTATTGTTTGTCCGTAGTACGAAAATTAAAAGCGTTCAACACTTTAGAAAAGTTTGCATTGTTAAAAGTTCGATTTTTTTCTTTGATGTTTTTCTTTTCTGAATATTTATCTTGTTAAAAATATTTGAAGAGCAACTTTCACTCAGCTCATAGACAACAAGTTTGGAAAAATAAAATAGGTGGCTGGTTAATAATAAGTCCGATTTTAGTCGCTATATGAATATCACTGCAACAAGATTTCTTTTGGTCAATGCCAGTTTAAAACTTCCATAATAAAATTCTGAAAGATTTTTTAGCCTAAAGATTCGGTTTTTTTTTTTGTTATGACCGCCGCAGTCGAGTTTGCTGCGTGTGCGCGCTTCATTCGGTGTATACTGGGTTCGTATCCAGGCCGGGGCAACTAACATTAAAAATTATGGAAAATATTTTTCTAATAACTAGCTGCCGCCTATCGGCGCCTCAATTTGTGTAACAACATCAAGACGTACATCGCAAATTGTAGGGGAAGGTCGGCCAAATTATTATATTATTATTATTAGTTAAAATTTGTCTGTATACAGGGAAAATTGATTTAAATTCGTTTAAGCACTATTTTTTTTATAATTCTTCGAGAAAATGATAGTATCTTATAGTTTTTGAGGCCAAGTTTTTTAGTTTTTACATTAATTTTTATTCACAATTTTATTTATTTCTAATAGTTTTTCATGGAGAAAATGTTATTTTTTACTCAGAAACTAAGTTTTGTTGGCAATGTTAGAGAGAAAGTTCCATTTTCCTTGTTATTTATCTATACTATATTAAAACTGTGGAAAAGTAGTATCTGTACATTGAAAACCTCTTTTGAAATTGTCCGAAGGTGATGTAGGGAATATAATAGAAACAAATGGCCTATTTTTAGAATTTTTACCTGTCGGTTTGTCTGTTTGCTTGTTTGAACTCACTAATCTCCGAAACTACTGAGTGGATTTTCTTGGAGCTGTAACCGGTGACTAAACAGGATCCTTGGCCATAAAATAGGCTATGCTTAATCAAAATATTTAACTTCGGAATGCATCTTGATATTGGATTTGTGTGCAGCGACCGTGAGGAGCTAAACTTGCCTCAGTTCGTTGGATAATAGAATTAAGTTTTTTTCATTTTATTTGAATGAGTTTGGTCGTAAGGATTCCAAATTATAAAACAATAATCTAGAAGACTACGAAACAGACAGCGCTTTCAAGTCGTTGGATCAGAGAACTCATCGGAGTACCTACGTATTTATAAACCCAACCATTGAAAATGCTTTAGACACAATATGATCTAAATACTCCACTAAAGTTAATTTCGAATAAAAAATTATACCCAAATCATTGATCTTATTTTTTCCCCCTAATATTATGTTATCCAGATTGTTATTCAGACTTGCTTGAATTTGAAAAAAACGCAACATTTTCTAATATATAGATTCAAATTATTTACTGTTTATCACATGTTAGGATTTTCAAGATCAATTTGAAAGTTAGTGCAGTCAGTCAAACTTCGAATTTTCAAAAATGTTACATAAGGTAAAACAATTTTTTGTAGAAATTGTTTAGAACATTTATTTTATAACATTTTATTTTACAACGACATAAACCTATTTTTGCCGATTGTTGGTTTATTTTTGTTAAAAAATTTCAACTGAAATGGAAATTAATGTCAATTGCTTGGATGAAAATGACAAACCCGTCAATGTAAGCAATGCCAAGTATTACATCTTCTTATGTACAAAAATGTAATGGTACTCGTTGGTCATCGCATCAATTAAGAACGGCTGAATCGATTTGGCTAATTATTAGCTGTTAGATTTGCTGTGAGCCGAATAGTGTTTGGATAAAAAAAATTGCTGGTAGGTGGCGCTGCGGTCGAGATATTTCTAAAAGTCGTATTTGTCCGTCGATTTGATCAATATTCAGTGGGTTGACTAGGCAAAGTGGAAGGTGACGCTGGAGTTGAGATATTCCAAAAAATCATCGTATTTATGGGTCAATTTTGTTCATATTCAGTATGCTCGTTGGCTTGGTAAAGAAAAATGTTTCTGGAAAATATATATCCTTAGATAGCGACGCGGTCCGAAAAATCGGATTTATGTACTGATTTAGTACATATTCAGTATGTACATATGTATGTAGGTTGACTGTGCAAATAAACCAAAGAAATTTAAGAATGAAGCTCCTGGATTATGTTGTGAAAGTGCCAGAGCCATTGTGCTTATTAGTCTCAGGAAAAGAGCACAATCTAAACACTTCCTGGCACAAATGCCATTGCCATTATTATTACACCGAACAGGTTCTCTAACACCACCGCCGAAAACAAATTTATTTCGTGGGTGAAAAATATAAAAATCATATTGTAATTATTGTAAGTTTTAAGTAAACCTCAACATAACAAATTACATAATCGACTGCAATAGAAAGATAAAATAACTTTTCAGAGGAATTTCAGAAAGCAACATCATCGAAATTACTACGATCGGTGGTCTAGAACGTTTAGATCAAATAGCAGAAATGGGGAGTTTCTTGAAAATCCCTTGATTTAATTAAACTTTATGTTATATAGGGGAATTAAATAGTATTTTAAAATTTTAAATTTCTGCGTACAAAAGACGTAGTAGTACATAGTAATAATAGGCCCGTTTCTTTGTACCCGAGTATCCTTTAGTTGCAAAAGCAACCCTGTTCAAGACAGATTTCGATTTGTTTATTGTTATTTAAGAACGGAAAATAGTAGTAGCGCCAATTTTTAGATTATGTTAGGTCTTAAAATGAAATTTTCCATGTATTTTCTTCCGGCTCATTCACAATAGCGCAGTTTTTTCACTTCCCAACACTACATCTCTTGTCGGATATCATTTTCCCGAGTTGGTTAAACGCGCACATTTTTCCGAGTTTCTTTTGTTGCTTTACATGCAATTCGTTATCCTACTTAGTGTTCTTTTGTAAGCCGGTTACAAAGAAACGGGCCTAATGACAATAATAAATTTAGCGTCCTAGCGCGAAAGGACACTGCGACCTTGAAGATCATTTGTGGTTGGATTGATATCATGCTGCATCAGAGGGAAATCACTGGTGATCATAAGAGCCATGAGGATCTGCACGCAGAGCGAGATCCTTCCCCTCCTACCGTGAGCAATAACTAAATGAAAGTTGTTTTCTTTTTATATTCATGAACGGTATTTGTTCGCTACCGTAGATAGATCCTTCTTTACTTATTAATATACACTTTTGTAAATTGTTTGCTTGTTCTGAATATATATGTATCTACTATACTACACATACAGCTCCACATCCATATGTAAATATTTAAAGGCAGGCATTGATATTCATTCTACTCACCCATCACTCGATAATAAAATATTCGGCAGCGAGATGCTTCGCCACTCACGTTCTCGCCTAAGTGGCATACCACACGTTGCACTGGTATTTGTAAAAGTTGTTGCTGGATTTGTTGGCAATCGTTTTGCATGTTTAGCAAATGCTGATGTTGATGTTGCGGTTATTGTTGCTGTTTCCATTACTTTTACTGCAGCTGTTGGCGGTGGTGGCGAATATTTGCTTGTTTCATTTCTATTTGCCACCATGTTGCTACTGCTACATACATACAAACATACAAATTTGTTGCAAACACAAAAAGAAAATACGAATTTGTTAAAATCGGTTCATATTTGTTTAATCTATTTGCATATATGTACATACATATGTATGTGTTTATTGTGTTCGTGTGAGTTTGAAAAATGGAATGCTAGCGATTTTACAAATGGATTCTTGGGTTTATTGTTCGGAATTTCGTAAAATTGGGTAGTTATCCCTCATTCTACTTATTTGCTCGTGCGTGCGTAGTGGGAAAGGGCAATGGTTTGCAGAGTAAACAGCAAAATGCATAAATAAAAAACTGGGTGTGTGCAGTCCCTAGTCGCAGAACTAGAGCTTCATAGGAAAGCTTAAAGTGAGATTACAATATTGTTCTTAATACAGTTATAACTATTTTGTACACACTTTATTATTATTCTATTTTTCAATGCATTTGTATTTAGCTTTTGAAGCTGGTGGCAACACCGTCTAAGGCAGACATAATGTAATATTTCATTAATATCAATAATTTGTTTCAATAGCACCACCAATATATATTAGGTCTAGTTAAAAGAAATCCATTATTTTTGCAATAAATGAAAATTTTATATAAGTAGCATAGATTTTCGATCCGATTTAGGTCAAATATGCGCCGTTTTCTTCGATAACTTGTCGCCATTGTGTAGGTAATTTCATAATGCCACTCTCATACAAACCCTCGTCCCTATTGGCAAAAAATTGGGACAAGCTTTTTTTTGAGACGAATTTTTCACCAGCAAAATCATTCACCATAGGCAGGAATGGGTAGTAATCACCTGGAGCGAGTCAGATCCGAACTATAAGTTGGATGCTCATTCAGCTGTGACCCGAACAGCTTTGTTTGGTTTCTAGCCTTATTTAAATGGTTCCAATCAGTTTTTTTGTGAAATGTTCAGCTCCCAGGCAATCGAAACGATGGAGCTCGACTGAATCCTTATTAATTTAACTGAATTGCATAACCATTTAAAAAAAAAATGTTGACATCTTTTTCCAAAACAGAGTTTCTTTGAAAAATTACTCTTTTACAGTTATTTTGAGCTTTACTTTTTGCTCAGAAAATAATGGTTATTCTATGAGGTTTAATTTTTTCTTTATAATATAATAATTTTTTTATTTGGTTTAAAAATAGTAGTTGCTCTTTCAGTTGCATTTATTACTTAAGAAATAATAGCTTGAGCTTTATTTATAGCTCAAAAAAATTGTTATTTATAAAACAGGTCACAATCCCAAATTTAGTACCATTTCTGTTAAATTATTAATCGAATTGAATAAGTTTTTTTTAAATAAGATTCCGAAACTGTTATAAGTTTTATTTAAAAATTACTCTTTAATATTTATTTTATGAGTTCTCAGAAAGTAATGAATATTTTTTTTTACTTTTAATTTTTGCTTAGAAAATAATAATTATGCTTTCAGTTAAATTTTTTGCTTTGAAAATAAAAGTTATTTTATTAGTTTTACTTTTTGCTCAGAAAATTGAAAGTAATTTTTTTAGTTTTATTTTTCGCTCAGAAAACTCAAAAGTTATATAAAGAGTTTTATTTTGTGCTTGGAAACTAAGCAAGGATCATGTTAGTGTAATCTTTATGCAGGGAGAATTTAACTTTCAATATGATTCTTTTTTTATGTTGAACTTCTGACTTCCTTCTTAACATTTTCGTTTGACATGCATGTCGGAATATTTCAGTTAGTTTAATTAACTTTTGTTTAGCTGGCGGTAACCCCCGCTGCAATTATTTTCGATATGAAAACACTAATCATCTTTTGAAGCTAATTTTATAATATTTAATTAAATTTATTACTTTAATTTAATTTAACTTTTTAAACAGCATCAATATGGCAACCTCGAATTCACATGCCATATATGTAAAATATTTCAATTACATTTTCTATCTCACATCAACATCCGGCAGATAAATTATTTTAACAAGAAAAAATAGAGGTACAGCTATACACAAGGCGAATTCATATAAGATGGTGTTGAGCAAGCAGCTGATTGAGTTCGCTTGGTGAACGTAACGTCAAAATGATGTGTTTGTTGTACATAAATCATACTGTCATTGTGCGTATAATTTTTTAGTGTTAATTTTTGGGTTAAAAATTCGCTTGTCGAATTCATATAAGGTGATAGCTTACCACGAACTGAATGCTTTTTCTTCTTTTCCAATTCGCTGTGATGTTTTGCTAACACACACAAAATACATGAGCAATAATGGGCGAATTCAGATTTTGGCATTTCACTCGTAAAATTACACAAAAAAATACACAACGTATTCGCCTTGATTAACTTGGTTATCGCCTTCAATAGATCCACCTTGGCAATTCATACTTATATCATGAGTGAGTTGATAAAAAATACATACATACATGCATAGTAAATGTAAACAAACATTTCAAATACTATTTAAAAAAAAAAATAAACGCCAAATAAATTTCAACATAGAAGTGGGGACGGTTTAGGTTTAAAGAGGAGAATCTCAAGCCCCAGTAGAAATGGACACATTGTATTCGAATGCATAGTTTAATTGTAGTTAGTTATCTTTTCGTAGCGGGAAAATCATCAATGAATTCCCGCTGGGTACTTGCATGCAGGTATTTGTATTTATATACGTTGGTAATTTGCACATATTTATGTTTTAGAGTATATTTTATAGAGGTTTTGCGGACACCTTTACCATGTTGTTATTTGAATGAAACAGTTCTATTGAGCTCTTTGTAAATACGAGGCTGTATATACAATGTACATATATTTATTTACGCAGAACGGGAGATCTCGCATTCGAGTATCATGGCGTACACATACACATACTTACATTTGTATTTATATGATAATAAGGGCAACTGCGGTCAAAACATATACTTACATACATACAAAAAATTAGTGAATGGCAATTTATAAAGTTTTTAAAACTTTCTCATTAATGCGGGTTTAAGTAGATCTAGATAAACACATTTGAAATGATTTCACAGTAAGCTGGTTTAAAAACAAATCGTAGCGGGCGTTTAATCGTGCATCAGATTATTATTTACACACCTCCCTTTTGCTTGGCCATACAAAATGACCTAATAAACTCAGTTAGTTGGCTTGTCTCTAGATCAGAATTGAAGTTCGCATTATGATTGACACTTTTTCATAAGTTTGTACATGCAGTAGCGGCATCGCGGACGCTGCACATTAAAAAATCTAAGAAGGCAGTAGTAGAAGTAAAACATCAATATATTTTGTGTATGAAAATCTGGGGAAGGAAATGTGAGAAAACTAACAAGTTTCAGGAGCTAGAAATTATGTATGTAACTACAAGCAAATAAAGGGTCTCCTTCAAGATTTTTGATTTTCAATTTTGATCGATTTTAGAATACGTAATACTCATATGACGAGTAAAAACTAGCCGCATGTTTTTAAAAATGGATCGCCGTATATTTGCCTGGATGCTGAAAATGCGTCAACAGAGACGTTAAAATCGAAAAACAAAATTGTACTCAGCGCTAAGATTAACTTCTATATAAACGAAAAACATTGCCTTATTTGTTCAAAGTAGAAATGCTTCGCTATCGTTAATCGAAAGTATTTCAGTCGTGTACAAGCACCGGGTGTTTTTTTTAAATATGTGATTTTCAATAAGAAATAAAACGCATACAATTTAATGTTATGGACAAGAAGTTAGCTTTATTATAAGGATAATGATTTCGGGCAACTGACCGCTGCGGCAGGCCCAGTCGAGAGGCCCAATTTTCGAACACTTTTTGCAGCAATTGGGGCCGTAGGTCAGCAATAACGCGCCGAATATTATCTTCCAAGGCGTCAATCGTCTTCGGCTTATCTGCGTAGACAAGCAACTTCACATAACGCCACAAAAAATAGTCCAGCGGTGTTAAATCGTACGATCTTGGAGGCCACAACACAGGCCAACGGCGTGAGATAATGCGCTCACGAAAAGTTTCCTTCATTAAATTTTTTGTTTCATTGGCTGTATGGCATGTAGCGCCATTTTGTTGGAACCAAAGGTCGTCCACATCAACATCATCCAGCTCAGGCACGAAAAAGTCGTTTATGATGGCCCTACAGCGAGCGCCATTGACTGAAACATTATGGTCGGCTTGATTTTTGAAGAAATATGAACCAATGATTCCCTCTGCCTAGAGAGCACACCAAACAGCGATGTTTTGAAGATGTAACGACGGCTCAACAATGGCTTGTGGATTATCAACAATCCAAATGCGACAATTTTGTTTATTATGTAACAAGCCCATTTAACCAAAAGTGAGCTTCATCGTGAGTGAGTTCAATGTCGACCGAGTATTGGACGCAGAGCATAGAGCGTCGTTGGGAATAAATTTACACGATTTGCAAATGTGGCTCCGGAGTAAGTCTGTTCAATATGCAATGGCAAAATAAACTGAGTATAAATCATCAAGTAACTGCTGTTAAACGGACCTACTCCGAAAAAAAGTATTGCCCAGTTGAAAATAGAAATCCAAAAGGTAAGTTATTGCATTAATTACTGTTATAATAAGAATTTTGTATTAGAAACCGATTTATTTATGAGGTTTACGCACTTACGAGGTATTTGCGCGTACAAATGTATACCATATTTTTTCATTGCCTCTATTAGAAATAAAAAGCTCGATGTTTTATTTTACACGTTTTACTTCAAATTTGAATTCTTAAATTTTTTTCGAAATTTTTCTACCTCAGAGTTGCTGTTTTTTGCGGTTATTTTAATATCTATATATATATATTTAATATCCGCTTCTTTGTTACAACTTGGCTGAAGAACTGATCAACGGATTTTAACCAAATTTAAAGAGTTTAATTCTTAGACACGTAGCACGGACATACATAGGCTATATTTTAATCCGTTAGGTGGCGCATGAGTAGAAATATTTAGAAACTCCGTATTTATGATCCGATATTGATGATATCCGAAAGATATGCTGCTGGTACAATATAATAAAAAATACCTTTATGAAAAATAATTGCGCTAGATGGCGCTATTGGCGAATTATTCAGAAAATCTGTATATATGATTCGATTTTGATGAAATCAAAAAAGGATCATGACGTTGCGAAGAGAAATATTTTAAGGGAACATCGATCTGCTAGGTTGCGCTAGAATCGACTCCGATATTAATGGTATTAGAAAAGAATGTTGCAGCTGCGATTAAAATGATTTTATAATCCGATTTAGGTGACACTAAAAAGAATACATCAGCATGTATACTGAATACGTATACCTACTATAGTTGCAAAAAAAAAAAAAATTATAAAAATCCTTTAGATGGCTCTGTCGTTTGCCTTGTGCAGTTCACAACAATGCCCATTAGTCGTAGTTGAGATGTAGTTGACTCTTCAGTTAGTTGCAGCTATCTAGTACATACATATATTTGAGAGATATCTCATTGAAAATTGTATAAAAAGCTGCTACTAACTTTAGACTTGATCTCATCTTTAGTGTGGCTACGGGTTTTTATTTTTTTTTACTTATATGTATAAGCTGCATTTCAGCTTTAAATAAGCTTCTGTAAGTATATGAATACTTAGTAAGTAATCGACTTCAGAGACTTGGCAATTTGATACCATTCGAAGACTTCTCCTTTGGGGCTTCATTAAAGATAAAGCATTCGTAAATAGTCCAGTAACGAATCAAGTGTATAAATACAACAACAGAGGTCTTATGGGAAATGTAATGAGAAAATTGTCCAAACGAATCAAAATCTGTAGAAAATCCGTTGGTGAACATTTAGTAGATATTGTGATTCATTGTTACTTTCAAACTATGGGCGTTGTGTTTTTCACATCACTGCGATTTTTAGATTTAGCTGCAACCCAGGGAGTATTTTTATGATCCCAGCAGTAGTCCCATATTAAATCCCGCGCTGTCTACTGGAACCAAGTAAACTCAAAAATATATTTTAATGTGATTGCTTCTGCTTCGTGAAATTATATTGCAAAACGCGGGGTTTCGGGTTTAGCGTGAGCTAAAATGTTCCAATTAAATTTTGTATGTATGGGTGTCTAAGAAGCATTGGCATTTGGGCACCAACTTTTTTTTGAAGTAAAACTTCCTTAGCGGAGTGAGAGCGATTTTTGCTAATTTCTACTGCTATTTTTACTTATACTACGATTTTTTTAGTTGCTTCCACTATTTTTTACTAATTTCTACTACTTACTGTCTTCACTAATGCTACTTCTAATTACTATTTCGATTTTTACTAATTTCTACCACAATTTTTGATAATGCAACTGATCACTACTACTATTTTTACCAATGTGATACTACTACAATTGTTTGTACTAATTTCTACTACTATTTTTAATAATGCTGCCATTAATTGCTACAACTATTTTTTACTTATGTTACTAATAATTTCTACTACTAATGCTACTAATTACTACAACGACCTTTACTAACTTCTACCACTATTGTTACAAATTTCTACTACTTACTTACTTACTAATGCTACTACTAATTATTACTACTTTCTTTTACTAAGTCTACTAATAAGTACTATAACTATTACTACTACTACTACTTGCTATTCCCTTATTAGCTCTTTGTGAAATCAGGAAAGAAGTTTTACTTCAGGCTTGCGCTTTTGGGTGCATGAGTGTTAGCCTTTTTTTCCCCCGTAAACTTAAAAAAACGTTTTCAACGGTGATAAAAAAATGAGGTTTCCAAATTTTTCCAAAAACAATTGCTCAAATTTTGCAATAATTCGTTATTAAACGCATTAGAGCCCGCCATATATTTGAATTATGAATAAAATATATAAAGCTTTAACGGGTATCTTAATTTTTTTTCTCAATATCCGACTTATATTTCCAATATACCACTTACCTATTTATATCCTTCAGGTCTACAGCTGCTGGCTGCTTCGCGTAAATCGAATCGTATTCCCCAAAGCGTTCGCTAACATCATAATTATCTTTATTATGTATTTCATTAATCGTTCGGTTGTCGTCTAAGTTCGTAACATCCCGTCGCATAGGTTGCCGAACATAGCTATAGTCGGTTTCCCGTTCATATATACTCGTAGAGCGTTCTCGTTCATATTTCTTACTCGTTTTCCATTCGCGCGTTATTGGCATCTCGCATTCGCCCAAAAATATCGATGAAGTGCCAGTTAATGGTAAAGTGGACGATCTAACGGCAATTCTCGCGCCATTGATGCCTGTCGAAATGTCATTTGTATTTGCACCGACGCTGGTGGTCTTTGGGTTTGTGTTGTCTGCGTTCACTTTTGTTGCAGTGCCTTTAGACTCTTCTCTGCTATTCGCAAGCGCAACACCGCTACACAAAAGCGTCCATTGTGTTTTTTTACGAGTGACACCTGTCAATGTAGTACTGTTGTTTTGTGACGCCGCAACGGTACTACGACAATTGCCAGCATTCGTCGCGACATTGAAATTAGAATTGACGCTGACAGTGGAAATGTATGGACTGTGATGTGTAACCTCATTACCACTTTTAACGAATGACAGCGAATCGATTATACCGTTAGTGGTAGCTTTAGCGGAATTATTACGACGCAGTGATCTGCCACCTTTTGCGGCAAGTTGACAATTCAATAACGTTTTTTGTGTATCGCGTAGTGACATTTGACGTTTGCCGTTGGCCGCTTGTGCGCGTGTCATGGAATTTGAGGCACAAGCACCACAGTTAGGCCAAAACGAACAGGTGGTTGGAGATTTTCGTAGTGCCTCTTGTCGTTTTAGAGTGTGCTTGTTCGGCTTTATTGGTATTGTGGAATGGTGGTTGGCTGTCACGGGTGTTTTTGGTATGGTGAATTTTTTACTATCACCAATTCATGATGTGGAGTAGAAGAGTAAGAAGAAGAAGAAGAAGAAGAAGAGCTGTATTAAGACGTTGAGAGTGTGCTTAGCACTGTTTTAGTGAACGGGTATGATGGATTAGTAGTTGTGCTGATGGTGGTGGTGGTGATAGTGGTCGTGGTTTCTATTTATGAAGGTGTTAAACATTTTGCATATTCCTTTGTGGTGAGTGCATAACTAAAATGCTTGTTAGTGAGTTAGTAAGTGGTGAATTTTGACCAACACATATCAGTTGAGGTTTGCGAGTGGTGAGTTTTCAGAACATATATGTATGTACATATGTATGCACACATACATATATATATATATAAATACATATGTATGTACATATGAATGCAAATACAAGAATGGAGAGCATCGAAAACATAGATTTATTTGTGGTGAGTTTTGAAAGCGTTTTGGTGAAGTATCTGAAGTTTCAGGAGTGACTGAATTTCGTGCTTTGGGATATTGTAGAATAAAATGTTTGGAATTTTTAAAACAACACAAAAGATTATTTGAAAAACATTTGCGGATTAGCAATTTTAAATTATTCGGTGCATTTTCGATTCGTTATTTTACGTTTACATATATACTAGTTCATATTTGCACAGCTTATTTATTCATCTGAGACGCTACTTTTAATTTTATTGTAAGTTTTTCTAACTTGTCAGGATAGCGTATCAAACGATTTACTTTTTTATTTGCTTTTCAACGTATTCTTTTTTAGGCTTTGAATTATGCAATGTTATGTTCTTTAAAGCAGTCTTAATACCACATTAACATAAACGGCAAATATGATTTCCCGGCTGTATGTGTTATTCACCTCAAGTATTTTCAAACACTTACACTTGCCTTCACTCTTGTGTAAGTCTTAACACTTCGGAATTGTTTTCGCATTTTCAAAACATGCTCACTTTCAACAAATGAAAAGTGTATTGTTTTAGTTTCTATGAAGTTCTTTCTTTGTTAAGACAAATTCACCACATTCACTTTTTGTGTAATTCTTAAATTTTTTTGTTCAAATTTACACAAACACTTACATTTCTACAGTTTTCAAAAAACGTTCGCATATTTTTTTTCGTTATTTTTTTTTTGGTTGCTTTTTGTTTGTAACCATTAGCTTTGTTTATTTATTGGATGTGGGGAAAATGTGGCGGTTAATGCTTCAATGCAGACTCAATTTTTTTTTATTGCAGCGTTGCATTTCGGTTAGTATGATGATTATCGTGCTGAGGTGATTGTGACGGTGGTGAGTTGTTAGACTTGGTGCGAAGGTTAGTTTAGTTTAGTTTACACGTGAAGGAGTGACAGAGAGAGAATGTGAGAGTGGGAGAGACATTAAATGTTATACGAAAATTCAGCTACATAGCTGTGGTAAATAATTTTCGTTATTATCATGGTGAGTACTCGGCAGCGCAACAACTATTATTATCTACATACGGTTAGTGATTAAAACATTTGCATTTGCAATAGTCTTTTGTTAATATAAACGGCGTGGAGCTACTCAGTCAGTTAGGCAGACAGGCAGGCAGGCAGGATAAGGCAGTCAATGTCTATGTTAGTGAACTTGTAGTTCTGCATGCACTTCGACCATGCGCTCTACTTTCATCACTTTCGCATCCAACTTGTTTCTATGATGTCAGCGCTTCAATACCTGTTGCGACTGCTACCACCGCCGCCGCTGCCACGTTGCGTTCCCTCACGCGAAGATTCCCGCCGATACAAATGTTCGCCACGATAATCTCCACCGGCGCTCTCTGGTGTCATGCTCTCACGTCCCGAAGCGTTGCTGGTTTGACGCTCAAGTGAGTATTGGGACTCGCTCGGACTGTGTGTGTGCCCGAGTGAACGTTGCTGCTTTAGAGAGGCTCCAGCTGCTGCACTTGCCGTTGTTACCTTTGTTGTCGGTTGCTCGTAGATGTGTGTTGTGTCGTTATTAAAGAAATTCAATTCACTATTACCGCCACTATTGATCGTCTCGCGATTGCGCAACAACGATGGTGGCAAATCGTATTCACCACTATCGCCACGTCGAAAGTCCATGATTGGCGAGCGATCGAGTGATTTGCGTAGCATATCGTAGGTGAGTTCGTGATCACAGAGACGTGTACCGTAATTTTGGGGGCTTGTTGATTGCCGTGGCAAGTTGAGATTATTGCACGAGGAGCCGGATGATTGTGGTGAACGTGAATTGCGTTCACCGCTGCCTATTGGCGATGAGCGTCGTAGACGACTCGTTTTGTTGCTACCACTGCCGCTGCCACTGCCACAGCCATCGGCGATCGCCTGCAAGTAGCGCATGCCGTTAGCTGCCGCCAAATTATTACTGACGCTATTCAGCGACTCTCGGTAGTCATCATCGAACGAACGACTCTTATCGAAATCCAGGCGCAAAGGCACGTTCTGGTTATTGCCACTACCTCCACTGATAGTAGCGCCACCGACGTGTCCATGTCCCTTCAACGCGACTTGGTTATTGTAGTTGCAGTAGTCAAAGTCGAATGACCGACTTTTATCAATGTCATTATTGCGCGCGCGTCCTCCGCTGTTGTTGCTGCTGCTCAAGAGTAGTGACTGTGATTTGCTGCTGGTGCGTATGGGTGGGCGGGTTTGGTTAGCACCGCCATTGCTGACGCGTGCCCCAGCTTGTTGGTAAATTGGCTGCGCATTTGTTGTGTGATAAGAGACGCCGGCACCCTGCGATTGGCCCATGGACACAATAACCTTGTGTGAGCGGTTCGGTGAACGCTCGCTAAGTTGAAGAGATCTGTGGATGAGTAAAATAAAGACAATATGCTGTGATATTGAGAACTCAATAACAAAAAGCCGTCGAATATTTTAGGATTAAACCAGTGGTGAGCATTTTTAAATTTCCTATTCACGATTTTCGCTACTAATATCGAATGAACGAAGAACGGCATTCGGCTGAGAACAATTCGAATGTAAGCTCACAGAAAGCATACACCGTCACTCTCTCAGTAAAGCACACAAGCATGCTTATTTATGTCTAGGTTTGCTCGCCACTGGCATCAACTTTTTTTTGTATGTAAGTTTTCACTCACCTTGATCTACGTATACGATGCTCGTCCGCCTGCTTGGCATTCCGCCCAAGCGATCGTCGGTGTTGCGAGCGCCCACCAGTACCCAGCATAGCAGAGATACCACCGCTGCCACCTCCACCTCCACCTCCTGCGCCAACACCACCACCACCCACTACAGTGGTTGTTGGCAAACCTGTGACATTTCCAGCTAGCCCTCCTCCGCCTACTCCGCCCTCATGTTCTCCAACGCCACCGCCACTATAACTTGAACTCGAAGAGCTGCGTGAAATATTCGCAGTGGTTGGCCCTTCCGTTAGTCGCTGTTTGCGTTCAAGCGTATTGCTACGTGAACTTGAGTTCTGTCGTGAACCCATAAGTGAAGCCTGCGAACCACCTTTTCGTCGTCGATCCTCTGGGGTAAGAGATCGTGATTCTGGTGTTAGTGAACGTTGCTTTCGTATGCTACTCGATGAGCTATGCGATTCGTTACGATCTGGTGTTAGTGAACGCTGTCGCTGCGTCTTTAACGGCGATATGCTGTGATGATAATTGGCGGTGAGAAATTCATTGGAGCCTTCGTCGTCATCACAATCCAATTCGTCATTGGAAAGATCTGTGAAAAAATATAACATTTTAAAAATATTGCTAGACTATCTTCAGTCAAAAGTTGAAAAATGAATGACTGAAATATCTTAAATCTATGGGTTTGGAACTTCCAAGGCTCATGACATCGGACCTCTTTTAAAAGGAATATCGACATCAGATATGTATTACGCTTCCCATTTTTTTTGATTATTTGTTTAAGTCCAAGAACTTTTTTGAAAACCACGTTAGAAGCAGACTCCGAACACCCTTCAGAAATCCTTACCGCAGGAAAAAGTGACTGAGAGCCTATAATTCAGCTTAAGAACTAAAAAGATGGAGTTCGATCAATTTACTAGAGGCGAGTTCTCCCTCTAAGCTTAATTGAGGTCTGACCTTTGAAGAATCTTTATGAAGCAAAAAAAAAGCACTGTTACCCTTCTTAAGTAATCTTTTCCTTATTCAACCGTATTTAACGAGCTCGTTTTCTTCTTTCTAAGAGCTTGCCAAGAACCTCCTAGCAGCCTGATCATCTGTGTCGAACTGCAGAATTTACCGTAACTTAGCGACTGTGACGCTTAACGGGCAGTGATCCGGATTACAAGACATAAGCTCTGCGTCGCATATTACTTCATTTCTTGTACTGGTAACCATACTACTGCAACATAGAGCTAATAACGGCCGTGTACATTTAATCTTACTCTCCAGTTTATGTTGAAGATTATTTGGCATTTGTCTGCCTACTCAGCTTGGTGTCTAATTTGACACCCAAGAACTTCGTCTCGGAGGAAAATGTGAGAGTCTTAATCAGAGTTCAGTTGAGGCAAATAAGTCTGAAGTGTGTTATTTTTGTTTTGTTGGTAAATCGGGTTGCAACTGAGGCCGCGGTTTGCGGCCAATGCATGTAACTTAAACATAGCTCCTTCAAGAATTTCGCTGATCGTCGAGGAAAACGGGCCACAAATATCCACCACTGAATCATCTGCATATGTAACTATCTTTACTACATATTTGTTGAGCTCCAGTAGCTTCAGTTTCAGAGTCACCACTTAGAGAAGCGTGGATTGGACTCGCCGTACTTGAGTTATTGAGCCACTAAGTAGTTAATACTATGGTTCTATATCTGAATTGAAGAGTAGCTTAATCAACCTGCATAAAGGGTCAGAGACATCAACCTTATGGAGGGATTGGAATCACTCCCATAAGATTTTATGCTGTTGCAAACTCCTTTTTTTTTACCTAGGAAGGCAAACAGTAAATGAATTTCCCTATAGCACTCTCAACTTTATGTACACACCGTGGGCCGCTGATAACGTTGATGTTGTTAAAAGGGATTTTATGCGCATGCCCAGCAGTCTTTCCAAACCTCTCCCTTTCTTCTAACGAAGGTTGAACAAACCGAGTTCTGGGGGCTTACTCTGTAGTTCGATTCGAAAAGTTGTTCTATTCGAAAGCCAAATCCGATTCGAAAGTACATTCGCACTCTGTAGTTCGTTCGAATCGACTTTCGGAAATACTCGAAAAAGGGTAAGCAACACTGTTCGCCAAATGTCAAGTGGAAAACAAAATACAAAACAAAGATCGAAATCAAAACAACAAAACAGAAATTTATTATGCTGTGAATGTAAGTTTTGTATTTTCATTTCGTATTGTTGTGTTCAAGTTATTTAGTATATGTGCTAGTATTGTTAGTAAAGACTGAATAAAAATAATTTAAAAAAATGGATTCAGTGGCTATATGGTTGGATGAAGATGAGGGCCAAGTGGCGGAACGAGTGCAATTGCGAACACTCAGGGACAAGGCCAATATATTCAACATCAATGATAAAAGGTAACAAAACTACTTTATTGGTAGAATAATCCAATTGAAAATAGTTGTAACTATTTGGATTTATTTCATTTGGGATTTAATTTTTAAAAGTTTTACTTTTAGTTTTCGTTTAAGTTTTTCATTTTTTTTTTAAACTCAAACTTTTCGCGTTCTAGTTGAAGTTTAGCTTCCTCTAGCTTTATATTTCTCTTGGCATATTTACTCAAGCTATTGAGAGCCTCACTTATTTCTTTTAATTTTTCTACCGAGTTCTCGTGGTATTGCACTTGGTCACTATGCTCCTGCATAAAATTTATCATCAATTCAAATTGTCTGGGCTTCGTGTTAGGTTGTTTTACTCTAGCTTCCCTAAAAAATATTTTTTTATTTGAAAATAATATACTTTCTTTTATTATAATTGTAAGAACTTACATTTTAGTGGACTTCCGTGTGCTTGGCTGTTGTCGAATAGAAATTTCTAACTTTCGAGCATTTTGACATATGCTTTCGAAGCAGAAAGTACCAAATTTTCGTTAAACAAAAGGGGATAAATTAAATCCGAATGGAACAGAGTGGAATTCGAACATCCAACGAATGCTACTCGAAAGATTTTTTCAGAGTACCAATCGTTCGAAAACGAACAAATTTATTTTCGAATCGAACTACAGAGTAAGCCCCCTGTAGTGGAAAATATATAATGATGATGAGTTCCAGCGAATCCTCAGCTATGTCTGTTCTCACACCATCTACCATTCTATCGAAGTTAGAGCTGTAGACGGATATATGTTTGCCAAGTTTCCAATTGAGTTTCTAGATATATCTTTTGTTGTTTTAGCGTAAAATATTAACCCAGCGGCCTAAGTTTTCCCCGTTAAACAAGCTATTGTGCTCTGGAAGAATTTAATTACGAATTACCGGACGACGAGGAAGAGAAAAAATGTCTGCCATTTTGTGTGATTTATCTTCTTGATTGGTGCAAACAAAAAGTGTTGAAAGGGTCCATTAAGGCAATTAATGTGGTGACTATATGTTTCCAGATTTGCGATTTCTTCAGCCTCACATCCCAGGAAGATGATTCAGTGTTGATATCGGTACAAATAAAAATCTCTGCAAATATCTTCAGCCTCAGTAAACTTCTATTCTAGATAATAATTTAACTATCGGCTAACCAATTGCTACCACTCTCAGCTGCTACACCAGTTAATTATTTTTTCAAAAGTTCATTATATGTAAATTCAAAAAGCCACACATCAGTGAATGCACCTACATTACTAATTGGCCATACAAATTAATTCACATTAACGTTTGCAGCCAGATTACCATTTCTATGCATGTTTGTATGCACATATGTATTTATATCATTGCTCTTTTATGGTTTCGCTTAACTTTCGCAGGCAATTGAAAAAGTTTTAAGTTCAACTTTAAACTATTTGAAATGCATTCGGCGGTGAAACTGCGTCAGATGTGAATATTCGCTCATCTTTGTGCCATTATTCGCAAAAGTTCACGAAAGTTTCAAGGATTCGCTCATTCGTTGATATGCACTAACAAATGTGTACATATATGTATGCATGTATATTTGTAAATATTAAGCAGATGCACTATTCATTAATCGCTGGCAGAATTCAAATCCATTTTGTAGATATGTAGCTATGTGCGTGCGCAATGAATCGAAAGAACGGCATGAATACAAGCTTGATATCAAATCACCATAGTAGCTTTGACGAATGCACCATTGTCGCCGTTAGTGGAAGCGTAAGGGAAGGGAGAATTGAAGTGCATGCGAAACGACGGAATTTCAAATATTTCAGGTGTGAAGGTAATATATAACTTTACTCGCCTTCTTTCAATGCACTTACTTTTCTTTAATACGAAAAGTGTCAACGTACGCGGAAGAGAGCTTGGGATTAAAGTTTAAACCAATTCAAATATGATTATCAAATGAGTGCTGAAGATGTGGAGAAATTAATGAATGATGTCAAAATAAAATTAAACTTGATATTTTGAAAGTTATTAAAGGCATCGGGCAACTATGGAGCAAGATTTTCCATTGCGCACTATGGGTCAAATTACTGTGTTCTGTGCCCAGGGACATGAAGTTTTGCACTTATATTTCAGACAAAACTGAAGACAATCATTTTTTCTCCATATATAATAGATCAAACGAGATTAAGGTTTTCAAGTCATGTGAAAAAATTTCATTCAAAATGAAAACTATTCATACTGGAGAGAGACCAAGGCATCTGCTCGTTTGTTGGTACAGATTTTCTTATTTTTCTTGGTGTTATTTACTTACTTACTTAATTAGCGCTATAACCGCTTGAGCGATTTTGGCCGAGCTTCTCCTACAATTTGTAGTGTACGTCTTGTTGTTGTAACACAAATTGAGGGACCTACAGAAGAAGCGAAGGTTTTTCATGGCAGAAATACACTCGGAAGTTTGCCATTGTCTGCCGAAGGGCGACCGCTATTAGAAAAAAAAAGTTTCTATAATTTTTGACGTGACTTGTCTCGGCCAGGATTTGAAGCCGGGACCAGCCGAATGAAGCGCGCAGACGCTACACATTCGGCTACGGCGGCCGAAGGTTACGTTGCACGTATTAATTTGATGCAACATGAATTAGAAAAATACCGTTATTTGCTTGCTGAGAACAGATTACCGATGCTGTTATCTGATTTTACTGCTCATACGTAACTCTAGGGCGCTCATTTTGTGAAACCATATACTGTCATAAACTCTATCCCTGACAGTGGCTGTCATATTTCTTCTTTTTTTTTTGGAGCTAAAATGATGAAATTGATTCCATATTTAATTGCTGCATCTCGTCCTCGTTCATTCTTAACTTTTTTATTAATGATCTCTGAAAATGATTGCTATGTCGGCGATTAGAAAGTACCCACAAAAAAGATATGCATCAATACACTTTCTTTTCGTATTGGATACTGTCGGATAAGGAAAATTGTACTTCTTGAAATAAGAATAATATTTTCAAAACTAAACAACTATGAATCGCACATGACTACTGCGAAATTCTAAACACAAATTTCTCGTTCACAAATTTCTCTTTTGCTCAATTTACTTGATGAAGGTATCCGCCCGCAATTGGGATTGGTGTATTTCTATTGTGATTCTGAGAAATCCTTTACATGCTGAAAATAAAAAATTTCCTAGTGGGGTCTAAAATCCAACAAAAACTGGAAACTGATTTCAGATTCCCAATCGAGGCTTGGCAAATATACCGATTTTAATTTCTTTAAGCATAATTAATAATTACAATGAATTAACATCCTGTTTTGCTCAAAAGTAATTATAATTATGCGGTTTATATCTTTTCGCTAAAGAATAATGATTACTTATCGATATCCTTGCGATTTGAGAAATTTTATTAAAAATAGGTGGAAAAATGATATGGCAAATGATTTCCTCACGGGTCTCTTTGCACTTAGCTTATCTTTTGTACCTAGTAATCACAAACACACATCTCGCCAAATTTATATTATTGGTTAGTTGTCTTAATATTATTTGTTTACATTTACTTTTATGCGACATTTTTAGGCGCTTCGATAAGTTTGGCTGTTAGCAACATTTCACTGTAATCTAAAGGCGTGGAGCTGCGAAGTTACTACTAGCCTTAAGTCTTCCACAACCGGGCCTTAGAAGGTATACAATTTTGCAGTGTTTATTTATATATGTACAGTAAAATCGATCATAAAGGGTTCGGTATGGTACAAGCAGCTTTTATCAAATTTAAATTGCAAATTCATTCAGTTCATTTTGGCTGCCATTGGATTTGTTGACAATTAGTTGGATCCAAAACATGTTGAAAATGCGAAACATCAACGGCACCCTAAGAATCACTGCAGTAAGGAAGCTGGACACACGAGGAACTCCTCAAGGCTTACTTCCCTGACAGAAAGAGAAAAGAAAATCCGGGAGAAATAAAGCTCAGGCATTCGACACCCTTGCAAATTTCTGACGAAGAAGAGTTGAGTCCATTTAACACTTATTGACGGAGTACTAAGAGAAATGCGCTTTAGATTTCTGGGGGAAACCCTTTTCTGGGTATCACAATGGGTTATATTACTACCAAGGGAAAATTGTACAAGAGTTACCCGTTCAATTAACTTGACATAGAATACAAATTTATTTGAAAATGTATATAACAACTATTTACAAGTCACATACGGAATTTTCCAAATATGTATAATAGTTAAGTGAAAACCCCGTTTTAAGTTAGTTTTTGCTTTTTCGCATTAAAAATAACGATAACAAGTAGAATTTCGAACGATGTTTGCCATATGGAGGTTCCTCACGATAAGTGGTGTGTTCCTATACAATTTCAAGGTTATATACAGTTTTGAGTTTTATTTTAGGAATCATCCTACTTAAACTTGGGAAGAACAGCTATTACATCATTCGTTGATCTTCTCAAAACTCAATCACACCATGAACTATATTTTGACAAGTACCTCTCTTTTTTAATTTTTTAATTTCACTTATGACCAACATTACCGATTGGTAGTCAAAATTTCAGATTTCTCTTCCTTGATATTTAAAACTACATTTAACCAAAAGGGCGAAATTCCAAAAATTCCAATATTGAGAACTAATAGCTTCATTTTCAGATAGCTATTTGAGCTTTCAGTGGCTAAATCGAGTACTTATTACTCAGTTGTGAATCTTTGAAAATGACAAACAGGAAAATATGCTGTATATAAAGATATCCGACTCACCTGATCTCGCTCCACTGTCGCATGAATTCAGTCGCTGGTTCGCTGTCGTATCAAAACTACGAAAACGCGACATTCCCACGCTAACCATTGGCGGTTGGCTGCCAACACTTGCCCCCACAATGGCGCCACCGCTAGCGCCTCGATTGAACTGTGACTTTCGTGAACGCACCAATACATTATGACTTTTCGAACGCTCGAATGAACGTTCATGTCGGGCACGGGGCGAAAAGCGACTATTCGCGCCCGCATTTGTATTTGCGCTAGCCAAACTGTAAGCGGGCGGCGCTTCTTTTATGGAAGCATTCAGATAGGCAGTGGTTTGGGGATGCTGGTATTTTGGTGAATTGTCACGACTGCGTAAGCTGCCACTACTGCCGCCACCCGAGTCCTTCTTTGTCAGATAGTTGGGTGAATTGCCGGTAAGAGAACTGAAGTTGGGCGAACGTTCACGTTGCAGTGGTGGCCGTTCGGACAAATTACCATCAAAACTGCGCGAAAACGTTTCGACATAACTATCGGCTGGTGCATTGCGACGTGTGTCGTATTCGAAGCTGCGCGAAAATACCATGCCCTTGACGACGCTACCATTGGTATTTGCCGCATGCAAATTATTAGCAGTTAACGCTGATTGATGCTGTCGACTCGGTAAGGTTTTGCGACGGTCTACATATTTGGATTTGCTGCTGTCTTGGAAGGCGGGTGGTGGGGAGAGAATGGGCGTTATTGGTGGTGGTGATTCGGCATCATGCAAATTCCGCACAGGCAGGAAACCAGGACGCTCATTAAGTATGCTGGCCAATTGTGGATCCACAATTCGATAGCCTGGGCGAAGAGCATTGTCTCGAGTTGTCACAAAAACTGGACCGCTAGCATTACCAACCCGCGCCTGATTGCGTTGGATTAGCTCTTCGACTTTGCTCGCCGGATACTTGCCCATACCGAAGGCTGGATCGAGCGAGTATTGATGCTGTTGTTGCAGTGCCTGCCGTGCTCTGTCAGAGCGTCGCGTATTATCTATTTGTATGACGCGCACTGTTCGCCGCAAATCTCGATTACGTTCACCATCTAAACTTCCGCCATTTTGATGTGCATAATTTGCGCCTCGATAGCCGCCACTTCCGTGGTTCTCATGGCTATTGCGCTTCGTATTCACTTGCACCCAACCAGACTTGTTGAGAAAAATTTCCTCCTTATTGCCATGTGGC
Source organism: Anomoia purmunda (assembly GCA_951828415.1). NCBI lineage: Eukaryota > Metazoa > Arthropoda > Insecta > Diptera > Tephritidae > Anomoia > Anomoia purmunda. Next base: position 21,987,420 of record OX639996.1, on the reverse strand, counting down.
GACTTGCGCACACCCGTCACCTTTGTGGGCATTCCATAGTAATGTTCACCGAATAGATAAGTGGGCATATGTGTACTACCACCGGCCACTGGACCACCAGCCGCATTGCTGCCAACACCACTTTCGCAAGCACCGCCACCACCCATGTGGTAATGCATTCTACGCGCTTCCAGTTTTTCGTTGAAACTGCGCGAAGATGCCTCGAGACTTTCGCGACGCTTTGCCACGTACTGCTGAAAGGCAGATAGATGTGGCTGTGGCGTTGCTTCGCCACTACCAACGCCAGCACTGCCACTAGTTACAGTTTGCAAACTTAGATGCACAGTTGATGCGGACGTTGTGTGTCGTGCTTCATCGACGCCACCAATGACAGCCGAATCATGTTCATATCCACGGCGACTGCCGCTGTGATGCCGTGATGGGCTGGCGCGCAAACGTGTACGTCGTTTCTTTGGTGGAAGTGCGGGTAGTGGTAGAGTGCTAACGTCAAGTTTGTCGTGTGTCGATGAGGAAAGTTCGTCGTTCTGCGATTCGCGTGTTAGAGAGTCGCGGGTTAAATGACTATCGTCCGACTGCGGCTCGCTCGAATCCACACAGGCCGAGTAGTCCTGACGGTGGAGCTGTGGACGTTTCGAGTGATCGCGAGTCGTGTTCAGCTGGTTTGGTTGATCGGAGTCCAGCGATGATTGCGTTGTTGTGGTGATTGTAGGTACCTTAGGCACACTGAAAGGAAAATAAGAAAAATACGATTAGTAAACAACTATTTTTAATAAACAAATATTGATTAGGTTAAATAGATCAATATATATAATAAAGTCTGCAGAGGGCGTTGGAATCAGCCCATTTTCTTCGCGAGTATATATATAAATTTCCTAAGGTCAGAACTTATAGTAGAACTCCTAAGGAATGGAGTGTAATACGGGTAGTCGGCATTTTGAATACATTACGTTGGCAAATAAGTGACACAGTAACACACAGACATGATACACGAGATATATTCAGGACATAAATTCTGATAATATTAGTGTACGACATCGTTACAGGCACACTATGCAAAATTTACATAACTCTAAATCCTGGTCCTTGATTGCAATTATCGAATTCATGTATCGCTAAAAATAATTACTTTTATTTCGAAAGAAAAAAAAAGTAAACCAAAAAACACTTTTTTTTTCTACCTCAGCAAAAGTGAAACTGAATCAAAAATCTTTCTAAGGAAAAAAAACAAAATTACTATTACTTTCCAGGCAGAAATAAAACTGAAAACATAACTGAGTAAAAACAAAATTCGAAACAAAGCATACTTTTATATTCCACGCAAAATATAACAACTTTTATTCACTAAACAACCAAAAAAAATCAACAATAATTAATTTTCTAAGCAAAAAATAAAACCCAAACAAAATCCTGTTTCGTAAGAAAAAAATAAATAAGAGAAAAATAAATATAACTCAAAATCTGTTACTCTCTAAGCAAAAATAAAATTAAAAAAATAATTTTTATTTTTCAGGAAAAAAATAACATTTAAAAGATATTTTTTTTTCTTAGCGAAAATAAAACTTTAAAACATACTATTATTCTCTGAGAAAAAACTGAATTAAAAAAAAAATATTTCTTTTTGCCACGCAAAGAAAAAAACTCAAAAAAAAAAAATCTAAACAAAACCTCATTTGAAAAATATATAAAATATAATTCACCTTTTATTCCTTTTTTCTCTAAGCAAAAAACAAAGCAAAAAAAATAATAGTTTTTATTTTATAGGAAAAAAAATAATATCAGAAAATAAGTTTTATTTTCGTAGCGAAAATAAATTCACTATTATTTTCTGAGTTAGAAACTAAACTAGAAAATACATTCATAGTCCAAGCAAATAATGAAACTCAAAAGTAGCTTTTATTTCCTAAGTAAACAATAAAACAGGAAAAATAACTTTTCATGTCTAAGCAAAAACCACAACTCAAAGAATGACTTTTTGTTGATAAACAAACAGTTTTCCTCAAAAACCTACAATTATTTTCTAAGCAAAAATAAAACTAAAAACAACTTCAATTTTATTAAAAACAAACCTTTATTTTCTAACCAAAAATTAAATTCAAAAATAATGTTGTTATTTTAGTAGCAAATAAAGTTATATGTAAAGTATAGTTTTTCGATTCTAAGCAAACAGATCTAACTCACAACTGAGCTGTTGTTTGCAAAGTAGAAGCTAAATAATAACTTTTTTTCTGAGCAAAAAATAAAACTCCAAAACTTCTCGATTTCCTAAGCAAAAAATAAAACCTAAGCAAAAACTTATTTCATACGAAAAAAATAAATATCTAAGCAAAATACAAAACTAACAATATAACTTTTATTTTCTAAGCAAAAATAAAATTCAGAAACTTACTATTATTTTCTGAGTGAAAAACTAAATTACAAAAGATCCTTTTTTATTACCAGCAAATAATAAAACTCAAAAGCAGCTTTTATTTTCAAAGCAAAAAATAAAACAGGAAAAATAACTTTTCGTTTCTAAGCTACAAAAAAAAACAAGAAACCATATATTTAACATTTATTTGATAAAGAAACAGTTTGCCGGTATAAATTACTATTACTTCCTAAGCCAAAACAAAAATAAAAAACTTTTATTTTCTTAAAAAAACAAAACATTATATTCAAAAAAACATTAAATTCAAAAATAACGTTTTTTAACATCAAATAAAGTTCAAATATAGCTTTTTGATGCTAAGCAAACAGATCTAACTCAAAACTTAGCTATTATTTGCAAAGCAAAAACTAAAAAATAACTTTTTTTATTTGGGCAAAAATGAAACTACAAAAATTACTTTATTCCTAAAAGGAAACTAAAAAGAAAAAAAAAATATAACTCAAAAAGATACTTTTACTTTTTAAGCAAAAAATAAAACAAAAAAAAACTGCTTTTATTTTCTAAACAAAAATAAAATTAAAAAAGTTACTTTTATTTTACAAACAAGAAATAAAACTAAAAATATAACCATTACTTTCTAAGTCCAATTAAAGTTAAAACAATAACCTTCATATTTGCAGCAATAATTAAAACTAAAGCAAAAACTATCAGACTATTGTTGCATAATTCAAATAAAAAAATTTAAAGCTATTGCTAACAGCGGCAAGCTATTGTTATATAGCTAAACAACGCCAAGCCTACCAAAGCATTTCTGCCCTGCAAAAGTTCGGCACAAAATAGATATCATAAATTACACATATCGCCTTTTAAAGAGTAATAAATTTTGTTTGATTTAGATGAGTATTTTATCTATCTGAAAAAGGTCTCTACATTTGTGTGCTTTCGCTAGTATGGTAGTGAAAGGGTTAAAAGAGTTTTAAAAAATTCCATAATACGAGTTTATGAATTTCTTCTGCTAACCAGTTACTTTGTTATTCCTGTTTTTGAAATTAAAAACTTAAGAAACTATATTTTGTTTGACATGATATACGTTTTGAAAATTTCTGAAATTTGGTAAGTAACTTTGAAAGTAGAAAAAAATACATTTAATTACTCGGACGCTGTTACATAATATTTTTAACTACACACGACCAGCTCAGAGCAAAAAACGTTGAATATCAATGATGGATGAATTCCATAAGTGTTCATTGTTTTACTTTAAGCAACGGCGAACTGATAAACAATTTATTTAATTTAATTTTAATCCCACGTGACTTGCAGTGGTGGTGCCAACAGATTTTTAGATAACATACACCGTAGAAAAAAGAGCAAAATTTAAATATTGCCTTTTAACAAAGCTATACAAATTCATTAACTTTCAACACCATTGACTCAAAATGAAATTCCATAGTCTGTTGCATTGCAAAGTTACGTATACGCCTAGGTGTACGAGTGTAGTATATTGAATGCGCAAATAGAATAAATGAAGTCTGCTAAACAATGCTATGTGATTTTGCTTTTATATTTTCACTTCAAAATAACTCGCATATTTCTATATCTTTGTTATGTTGTGTTTTTTTTTATTATTGTTGAAATTTCTCTTCGCAAAAATTCAATTTCTCCTGCTCTACTTCATTTCAGCGATTTGCAGATATCAGTAGTCGGAGTTTTTTTTTGTTTTCTGTTTTTTTTTTTTAATTACATAACCCACACTGACCCACTTCAAATTCCACAGCGAGCATTCTACACATGCTGCGAAGCTCAGTTTAAGTGTAAATACATGTTTGGACGTATATCTGTGTGAGTATATTTGCAAAGCACAAATATTTTTATGCATTATTTTAATGCAATTCTCTTATAACATCATCAGCGGACAGCAGCCATTAAAGGCGAAATGAATTTCTCTTCTACGAGTAAAATTGGCATATGTGGCCATATGCAGATGTTCGTATGTACTATGTGTGAGTGTGGGAATTTTATACTCAACTGCCCAGTCAGCAAATGGATGCTAGTTTGAAATGCATTTTAAAAGTGACTGTTCTGAAAAATATTTATGTACATTTTCTGTTTTTGAATCTGCTACAAGGCACGTACCAGACGCGTGTAAAACTTTTGAAATAAAAGATACAAGGTAAATCAGTTTTTATCATATACGGCTTTTCTGTGATTAGCAGAACAATTGCTATACGAATATGAAGTATATGCGGTCGAATATGTTAGCAACTGGCTACAATTTTAGTTATCAAATTTTGTTAAAAGTTTTCGCCCGAATAATGGCAAGGAATAAATTCACTCTTTCTGTTTGATCTTCTGTTTTTCTAAGGTTGATATATATTGGAACGATTTTCCGTCATCAAGTTTGGTTTGGAGACAAACCGCTTTCGGCGTTGTGCCATCTTTATTGCCATCTTTCGTTACGTTCAGTTAATGGTTGTAATAGGACTGTACCGATGATTTGGTTGTAATGATTTTGGAGTAGCTAGAAAAGCGAAACAAATACCACTAATAGAATTTTTGAAAGCAATTTATTATAAATATGTATTTTCTCCTTATGAAGCTCCAAAATTTTCGTACGGTTTTTAGAAATAAAGAAAAATTGCCAGGAACCAAAAATATTAGCAATAATTGAGCAAAGGAAATTAGTTCAATCTTGGTGGCAAGGAAACTGAAATCAGATACATCTTAGACGATACACTCACCCATCTAATCCAATTCGAAAATAGTAGAAATGTTTAATCCGAACACATTTTTCGACACTTTTGAAATAGTAATACTAATTTACAAATAAAGGGCAGTAAACCAAATTTATACCATTTTAATCCATTTTAAACAGAAGTGCTAACTTTCGAAAAAAATTATATATTATGTAAATATCTACTAGAAATATAGTGCAAGTCATATCTATAGTGCCACTTAGTGAAAACTTCTGGCTGCTTATTTTTTTAAATTTAAATAAAATAAATTGACTAAAACAACAATATAGTTAATTCCGCCACAAAATCTGTTTAAATCTGTGCTTCAACCCTTGTTCAAATCGGGTGAAAAGTTCAAAAAAAGTTTTCTCAAGATTTCAATATTTTTAATCACAGTTTTCAGAAAATATTTGAATATACAGTTTTAAAGCCCATAAAATTTTAATGTAAGAAAGTGCAAATTTTGAATAGCTAAAAATTATCGTGGAGTTTTGATAATTGTTTGCTGATGCTCTTCAACTTATACTCCAAATTTTTTCGTATTAAAAAAAAAAAAACGTGGGCAAACCACCAGCAGAAAAGTTATCAAAAGTCAAAAAATTGAGTGAGCTAAAAAACCGCGTCAAAAAATTTTATATAAGAATTCTGATTAAAAATTTTGAAATCTTTTTATAGTTTCCTGAATTTGTTTCTTCAGTTGAGCAAACTTTGAACTTCGATTTAAATAGGTTGCATTCTAAAATAAATTAGCAAACTAAAAAAAACAATATAAATAATCAAAACTTATAGGTGGTGGTGCTATATTTATGATATGCCCTATATAGACAAATATTAATTGAACTTAGATTTGTTTTTTTTAATGGATATTTCCTTATAGATGGCAAAATATAATAATGTATGAATTACTTAAAAAGTCTCAGCGGATTAGAAAAGTAATTTTAACCAAGCAATTTAATTTTAATCATTTTATTTTCTACGATTTTTTGCCATTTTTCGGATAGCTTTCTAATTCCATCGAGGTAGAATTTCTGTGGATTATCTTCAGAGGCTCTTCGGAATGTCAATTTTTTGTTGGCCAATTCTGGTTACCTTATCTTAATTGCTTTGTTAAAACGAATTGACAGTTTTACCACGTTGTAGCAGTTTATATACGCCACTTATCTCCTAATCTCACCAAACACTCAACTTAACGTTATTTGCCGTCAATCCAGACTTTTAAAATGTTTACGGCCTTTGGCATTGATCATTTTAATAAGGGAATAAGCATTGGATATTTTCATACTAAATCCATTTTCCCTTCGATCGTAATGACTTTCTCTAAAAATGGTAAGATTTCTTTGCATTAATTTATGTGACACTCAAACATCGAGCTTTTTTTTTGCCTAGAATGCTTTTTTTTTTAGATAATTTAAAACTCTCATGAGGTTGATGTTTAGTGACACAACCATTCTTTGACAGCTTACAGCCGGTCTTGCTCAACTATTTGCATTATTTCATAGTCTTTCCAGTGATTGTCCGACTAGAGCCAGGTAAACGTCAAAATTTCTGCAACGGAATCCAGAAAACCCTTTTTCGCGTTCTACTTTTTTAGCGCAATCTGTATACCATTATTTGAATATACATAGAAGCGCGATTATTCCAAAACTTCAAATTAATGATCGTGTTTGGGTCCTTCATGACATTTCGGAGAAAGATCACACTTGCCGTGGATTCCCTTTTTCTTGGTACATATAGTTTGGACAAGATAAAAACCAATCAGTGAAATAAGGAAGGTTTCTATTTGAAAAGGATTATCACCATTCAAGAAAAAACTCAAAAAAATAAAAAAAATAAAATTCATTAAAATGTTTAACTTTTTATTCAGAACTTTCGATCCATTAAATTTCACAATAATAAAGTTAAAGTTTCAAGTGGCTAAAAATTATTTTTGACTTTCGTACATTTTTTTCTGGCGCTATTGGGCCGTTTCTTCCACATAACGCTATATATAACATTTGTATGGAAGAAAATGCTGAACACCGCAAAAACAAATCGAAAACTTGACCAAAATTTATATCCACTTGAAACTTACACTTAGCAGTTTGATAACATTTCGAAATTTTTTGAATTAAAAAAAAAAATTAAAAGAGTTTGTAAATTTTGACTCATACGACTTTGTAATAGAATTATCTATATTTTTTTAAAAAATAATTAAGATAAAATAAAGAAGGACGAAAATGTCAAATTAATTTTCAAAAATGGCAATGTAAATATTAAATGGAACTGTTTTGGATCATTATTATTGAATAGAGTTGCCATATAAAAAGATGATTGAAAATGTTTATTTAATATATTTAGCAGAAAATTGTGGAGATAGATAAAAATGAAGCTTAAAGAAATAATTTGAAACAATTTTTATGGAATATTTTAAGAATGCAATTTAATTTTTAATAAATATGCAAATTTTAAAAATTTATAATTATAATAATTTTTGTAACTATTACAATGCTGATCACTGTTGAAAACGTCAATAAATTCTGTTTATACCAGCGCAGCGCTCTATTGTCTGATTCGAATTTTCACTGCTGGCTCGTCATGAATGTCTCTACCTCTATATGAGCATGCTCGGATATGCCAGAATGGTTAATATTCTAGTGAAATATTTATTTACACACATACATACATACTTATATATGTACATACTTTTAGCGATGGCTTTGGTGTAGTGAAATAAATGACACTCTTTCATCAGTAGCTTTAGTTTCAGGAGCTGAGAGGCAAGAGCTGTTAGTCAATTAAGAAAAGTTGGGGTTTTAGCTCACTTTTTAGATATCTGATATGTATGTATTGAACATGTGACCTAAATGGCTTTTATTGTATTATATTATGTGTGATGGATATGAACTCTAACGTGCTTGCCTTTTGTTTTATATATGTATAAGCTTCTGGCTTACTTATCGTATAAAGCACTTGTCAATTTATTTTGTTCTGATTTTATAGGAAACATGAGGGCGTGTAATTTGGTCCTAGGAAATATTAAAAAAAAAAACAATATTTGAGCGAGATTTACTATAAAAAAGAAAATTGGCATATTTATTGCGGAATTTCATATTAAAAGTATGCAGTGTAGCCCTACGGATTTAGCTCGAGTTCAAATCTCGGCTGGGAAAAGTAGCATATAAAAATTGTTGATAGTTTTTTTTTTATTATTATTTTATGTACATCAGCATGGATCGAAAATGTGTGGGGTAAAGCAAGGTTGAAATTTTAAGTCTCTCATCTCCAAGGATTGTTCTTTATCGAAAAAAAATCCCGTTTCTTGTTAAATAAAAAAATATTAGAGGTCCCTTCAAGCGCTCGAAGTTTTTCATTAAATAAATATGTAGCATATTTGCATAACTAAAAATTTACTAAGGCAATGTATTTTTTCATAAAAAAAATTCAATCAGTTTGCTATATCAGATAAATGTTAGCATCGCAAGAGAAGAATTTTACAACCACATTGACCGAGTTAAATCTTCCAATTAATCTGTTAGGAGCCAATTTATTTTAGTTTTCGATGATCTTAAATATTAAGCTCGAGGTTCTATTATGAAACTAGTTATTTTTTAAGGTTATTAAACAAGACATGCAAAAAGTGTCACCTTCTAGATTTTCTGGTACTTTTTGAATATGTGATTCGCACACCTTTTAATGAATCAAACATAAGATGTTTAATAGCAAACAACATTTGAATTCATATTCGTTTTTCAAGCTATTTTGCAAACTTGGTCTAATTTTTTTGCAAATATTAGATAGCTTAAAAAGTGAAATTGACACCGCCATACTTACCCAATGGAAAAGGTCATCTTATCTCTTTTGAGACAATTTTATTGCCTAAAACTATACCGCAAAGACTTAGATAAAAATTTCGAGAAAAAAGAAATCAGTGAAAATTCTTGGGATAATTTCAAGCATAGCTCGGAAGCGTTTTCTTTTCTTGAAGTAAGGTTGCATTTCTTCTGTATTAGGGCTGTCAAATCTATGCGGTTTTTTAATTCTGTAGTTTCATATATCTCAATTTTGACACCAAATACAAGATAAATTTTAAATTTTACTGCTTACGATGAATAAAAGTGATGCTAGAAATTTAGATGTAGAAGGAAAACTTTTTTTTTGTTTTTCTCTGATATAAAAAGTTCAACATTTTCGTAAAAGCTGGATACTAGGCTTAAAAAGTAGAATAAAATAAATATTTTTTTTTAATTTGATCAGATGTGCGGTTTAAAGGTTATGCAGGTAGATTTTTGAAAGTTTCTAGTTTCAAAATGTTTGAAATCAAAAGTTATAGGCTCACGAAATTTTTCATTTTGGCTCATTGAATAATTTTTCCTTGAAAATTTGACTGTAAATATCATTTCAGATTACAGTGAGCGTTAAAGAGGTATAACTGTTTGAACGAAAATTGTTGGCCATATATGGGTCATCCTTTATAGTACCCTATAGTACACTAATTGGGTTCTAGGTTTTCCTAGGCAACGCCACAATCAACTTTATACAAGGAATAAAATTGTACTCTACAAGTAAGTCTTCCAAAAGGCTTTAAGTTTTATTTTATTTTTACTGTGAGTTTTAACATAACTGGAATGGTCTTGCGCCAAAAATATAAGTAGTTTGCTTCATGATGCCTTAATTTAATTTTCCATTTCATATTACGGTAAGAATTTGTTTAAAAAAATATCGCAAGTGGTAAAATTTAAGTGACTTTTATGCCATCAAATGTTACACCACTTATTGGGCCAATGGAACAAAGTGCAACTCAAGCCAAGGATAGTGTAAGTGAAATTTGAAATTATAATTTCGACCACTTTCATCTTTTTAACTCCAATACGAAGACGAAGACAATTTAGAAATGAGGCGTGGAATTGATTTGCTACACACTGTTTTTTTTTTTTTTTTTTCAAAATGTTAATTTTGTTTTGTAAATCGCAATTAAAAGAAACATTACCTAACTAATTGAATTGTTTGTTTTTAGTTATTTTGTTGAAATACTTATTTTAATACAGTACACTTAAATGTATAAATTTATCAAGTTGTAGAATTTCATTCCTTAACGAAAAAATCGATTTAACGAATAGGCCTAGCAGTTGTTGTATTTCTTAAATCGGAAAATTACTGTACTTCGAAATGCAACTTTCAAATATTTTTTTTGTAGACAGCAACTGATAAGGAGGAATAAAGGTAGGTGGTGGTCAAGTTGACATAGAATATCCATTTAAATTTCATATAAAGAATTTTTTTTAGTAAGAAGATTTGTGGAAGATTTGTAGTATGCTTTTAACCATAACAAGAAGTTACGCATTATTCTTTGCGTGCACAAAAATACGCGCTGTCATTATTATAAGTATACATAAATAAGTACTTATTGAGAAATGTTTTAGACTTTCACTCCATACATTTTTACATTTATCTTTCAATTTTGCTTGGGAAGAAACTTTATTCGTTTCGCTTTAGTTAAGTACATACCCAAAACACATAGCCCATTTACACAATAAGATAATTTTATATATACATCTCTTAATGCTTAATAGTTCGGATTCCAAATATGTTATTGTACTGATAGTTGCCTTTTTTATTAGCATCATATATATTTGAAAGAATATACATACATACCATTATAGGCGTCGAAAAATTAGGTCAGGCATACAGCTATTCATATTTATTTACATTCACGCTATCATCAATTGTTAAGCATTTATGCACATAGATATTTCCATATTTGGGATTTTGTTCAAAAGTGGACCGCGGATTCCAAAGCTACATATACCAAGATTTTTTTCTCTGAATGGGTGTCCGATAGTTCATACTCATGTTAAGGAAAGTCAGCTAAACAGTGTAACAAGATTCTACATATCTGACAGAACCAAATGTTAACTTGCACCTCCCATCACAAAATCTCGAATAGAGTTTCAGCCTCTAAACTGAGTGTTTTTTATTATACGTATTTAAAGTTGGCAATATCCCGAGTACAGGAAGAGTTGAGTAAAATTCGATCAAATAATGTTTTTTCTGTTTTTCTGCAACAACAATTCTTTTTTGTTGTTATTTAAATCAATAAACGTAGTTTAAGGTTTCGAAATGATTTTATACTAGCAAACCCTGACTGATCGGATGCGCCAATAAAGACATATTTTTTTAGATATTGCTTTTGGACTTACAATATCCTTTTTACCTCGATCAAAAATTAATACTTATTTATTTGTTCATCAATTAAAGTACAGCTTAAATAGATTACTAAATACTAAGGCTTACATTAAATGTTTGTTATACAATACGATGAAATCCATTACTCACAATTCAAAAAGTGTATCACTATATTCAGTTTTGACTTAAAAGTTTCTCGTGAGTAAGAGAATATGCCCAAATTTTCACAAATTTGATTAAATTGCTTTATACAACGTGTAAGCGGTTCATTAAGACTAAAATTCGTCCTGCGATAAGGTAAATGGAACATATTGCTGAGTCTAAGGGTACGAGGAGGGAAATTAAAATATAGTAGCTCCAGTAGGAAGTGGCATTTGATACAATTCGTCACCATGCCCCTTATAAACATTACTGACGAAATTTTCCTTCGCATTTCTAATGTTGGCAATGCTAACAAAAGGCATCTACTTTTATATTTTGGCAAACTTCAAGGCCAATGAAGGGAGTTAATGGCAAATCTAGTGAAATGTTACAGAGCTTTGTCAATTCTCAAAGAAGAACCCATATAGAATGGATCCCAGATGATATGAAATGCAATACTCGAGCTTTGATCTGACAAGAGAAAAATGCAAATTCTTAAGTGTAAAAAGATCCCGGAATTTCTTTGAATTCGTCACTACGAAACCGAGCACAGACCTAGACATCGCAATCATAAAGTCTATATGTTTCGTAAACGACATTTTTGGGCTACATATAACTCCCAAATCATTATTTTTATATAGTTTTGAGAGGGTAGTAGTGCCCAACTTGTAATCGAAATCCATCGGAACTTTGCGTCTACTGAATAATATTTGCTGGCATTTACCAGCATTAAGAGGTAAAGAGTTAGCATCACACCAAGTTTCCAACCTTGTATAAATATCCATATTATCTATATTATTATCTATATACTAATAATTCGATTAATGTTCCAGTAATATCTTCTGAAGATGTATTATTTTATCTGAAATCTTTAAAAGCATCATTCAGGTACGGTCCTGATATGATTCCGACATGTATTCTTAAACAATTTGCTGATTATCTATATCTGCCTTTATCAAACTTGTTTAACTTGTCGCTAAAACAAGGTTATTTCCCGTCTGTTTGGAAAAAGTCTTTTATAATCCCTCTTCATAAAAGCGGCAATAGGTCTTCGATTGAAAATTACCGTGGAATAGCAAAGCTATCGGCAATTCCAAAACTATTTGAAGCAATTATTACTAATAAGTTAAAATATACGATCTCTTCATCAATTGCAATTTCAGTAAAGCTTTTGACAAAGTTTGTCACCCCTTACTCATCCACAAACTTGATCTGCTGGGCTTTCCACCCTCTCTCCTCCACTGGATTTCTTCTTATCTACATGATAGATCTCAAATCGTTATATTCAAAAATGCTTTTTCCAATGTCATTAATGTTACTTCGGGAGTTCCCCAAGGCAGCCATCTAGGCCCGATTCTGTTTTTGTTATTCATAAATGATATTACTACTGCAATAAGATATTCGAATATACTAATGTATGGCGATGATGTAAAACGTTTTAAATCATACGCTTCGATTGAAGAAAGAAATTTATTACAAATAGATATTAACAGCTTAGTTGATTGGTGCAGCATAAATTATATGCCACTTAACCTTAAAAAATGTAAATTTATGAGTTTTTCACGAAGAACTATTCAGCCAGCTTCTTACACAATAAATAACTATACTCTGGATCAAGTGTTTGACTTTGTTGACTTGGGAGTTACAATGGATTCCAAACTTAATTTTAATAGTCATGTTAATGCTATAGCTAATAAGGCTAGTGAGATATTTGCCTTTATAAAACGATGGTCAAAAGAATTCAAGGACCCATATGTAACAAAAACTCTTTTTACAACTTTAGTAAGACCTATGCTAGAATACGGTTCAATAATGTGGAACCCACGTTATCAAGTTCACATTGATCGGCTGGAATCAATTCAAAAACAGTTCTTACTTTTTGCCCTAAGAGACTTTAGATGGGATTCTCGGCTTAATCTTCCTCATTATACTGATCGTTTGAAGCTAATAAATCTTCCTACTCTTTCCAGCCGTAGAGAAATGCTAGGCATAATATTCATTACTAAACTACTCACAGGGTCTATCGCAAGCACATTTCTTATTGCCGAAGTTAAACTTAATGTTATTTCTCGGATTTCAAGGCACTTTAAACCTCTTTATTTAAAACAGTGTAAAACCAATTATGAATTAAATGAACCTTTCCGATGTTTATGTCAAGATTTCAACTGTCTTTCCAGCACTTTTGATATTTCGGACTCACTTTTCACCATAAAAAGAGCTGTACTGTCCTTTCTCAATAAATGATTAACGGCGGTATAATATATATTTGATTCAGCTGATGAAGTTTTTTTCTGCAGCTGAGCAGTTTTGGATCTCGACGCCTATTATTTTATCTTTTTCCTTTAACAACTCGGCACAAAAAAAAAAAATTATAAAAATAAAAAAAAAAGATCCGTACGTCATGCGGACTGTGCCCCTCGTGTCGGTTGGGCGGGAAAGAGGATAACCGTTGGGCTTATTATTATTATTAAATCCTCTTCAAGTCTGATGCAGTCAGTTATGTTGTCTATACGACTGTATATTTTTAAGTCATCTGCATACATCAGACAACGCGATGTCAAGAAAACATCTGGAATATCATTAAAAGAGATTAAGAAAAATAATGGCCCAAGATGGCGGCCTGAGGTAACTTTAATGAAATCAGATTTTATATCGTTAATACGAAAAAATTGAATTCTATCAGTCAGATTCGTAGCAGTAGACTTACCTTTAACAGAGCCATGCTGATAGCGCGATACGAGATTTGAAATTTTGAACAGAATCAAATCATAAATCAGTTTTTTCAAAGGTTTAGGTACACAGAAGCTTTTGCAGATCGGACGATAATTTTTGACATTTGACTTGCTTCCAGACTTACGTAAAAATTAACCAGAAGGCAGCGATTCGTGTAAATATCGTTATCATATATCTTTTTCCTCAACAAATAACATATATCCTCCTACATGGAATCTTTATAACAAATATTGTACATCTGCATTAAATAGTTTCGGAGTTAAAAGAAATTAGGATTTTTATTGTATAGGGCGTGGCATTACCCATTTTTTCCCAAAACTATACTCAATTTTATCTATAAGACATATGTATGTATGTATGTATGTATATCTATACCCAAATATTATCCATCTCGATTGGAGATTAACGTGGAAAAACCACGTTAAAGCAAAACGAAAAGAGCTTAAAGTAAAGACTACAAAAATGTACTGGCTTCTTCGATCGACCCAAATCTGAATTAAGCTTTGAAAACAAAACTTTATTGTATAAAGCCATACTAAACCCTGTTTGGACGTATGGAATCCAGCATTGGGGCACTTGCAGCAACTCAAACGTCGCAATCTTACAGCGGTATTAGAATTAAACTCTGAGGATGATTATAAATGCCCCTTGGTTCGTTTCCAATAACACAATTAAAAAGGATTTAAATATACCAAGTGTCAAGGACGAAATTAAGAAATTTAGTTCGAGATATTTTGAAAGGCTGAGCAATCATTGCAACCCTTTAGCTATTGCGATATTGGATGAAATAGATGAAACGTTTCGACTGAAACGGTTTCTTGATCTAGACCTCCCGTACAGGAAATAAATAGTCACTAAGTTTCTGTGTTATCTATAGCTTAAGCTAAGTATAAAATTAAGTATTATTTTTATGCCCACTGGGGCCCAAAAGTATTAGGTTATGTATATTTAGAACATTTACTTATTGTTTTGAGTAGATACAGATTGTAAAAAAATAATGTGGGGGGAAAAAATAAAAATCTGCACCGAATAGTTGTTGATATGAGAATTCAAATTTTCTCTTCCATATCGGCGTGACATCTCCCATCTGCCCAAATTTATATATTTATATCCTATGTTGGACACTGCGCCCACATGCATCTACTGTAAAAGTTTAATATAGATCAGTTAAGTGGTTTTAACGCCTATAAAGGACGCACATTCATTTTTATATATAGAATTAAATTTTTTTATTGCATTGTTTATTTCAAATAAAAACTGGCGCTGGGTATTTAAAACTCGGTTGGACCCGAACTTATACTCTTTCTTACTTGTTTTGTTTTCTATATGCTATATTTATATATTTCTCCGACACCTTCAACCACACTGGACAATAAATTAGATTTTACGCGCACTCTCGCGCCATCTAGCGAATAAATTACATTGCATTACCATCGAAATCAGACCCGTGTTGAACGGCCTTTTAATTAACTAAAACTATTCGCAAAATTTGTACCACACATAATACAATGAAATAAATGTTTTAAAAATTCGTATGCCTTTTGCTTGGCTATTAAAAATATCTGTAGTCACATTTATTCTATTCGAGCAACATAAATTACATAAACAATAAACTAAGAAACATTTTGTATTAACTTAAAAATGTTTTTTTTTTTAAATCTATAACATGAAATTTAATCAAAATTGTTGTACCGATATATGTATGAATGAGAAGTCAAATCAGGCCTTAAGAAAATGAAATTTTTAATTAAATTCATTTTTGGGTAATAACGAAATGTTTTCTTATTTCCATTTTATTGATTGGCGGCTTGTGAAGTTACTTGACCCAAAAATGTCAAATGTAATCAACAATCTTACACGCCTACGCGAATATAACCAAATCTACGTCAGTTCACATACTCACATGCCGTAATTGTTTCTTTCAAAAAAGTTTCAATAATAAAATAATTTTGTTGAAACTCGAATTGAAATCAAATTAGAGCAAACCATATTTGGCGATGGCACAGAATGCTGTAGATAGTTAGAGACACACATAAATTTGTGTCGTTGAACTATGTACATCAAATACAGAAATTCCAGCAGAGCGTTGCCACAGATTTCACAAGTCATTTAGTAAACTCAAAAGAAGATGATTTTGCGCACGAATGCCAGTTTTGATTACAACAGCTGATACTGAGCTGTGAGCCAAGAACAACAACAAAAAAAAACACATACAAGATATAAATTGAATGTGATTTATGATGCTGTTGTTGTTTTTGATTTTTTGTAGCATCATTACTAAACCAAAAAAAAAAAGCCAACAATTATATTTTGTCTCAATTGTTAGTTGATAGCTAAAGCGCCGAAGCACCGAAGCAAATTGTGATCGGTCGACGTGGCAGCATGTCAGCAACATGAATTCATAATTTACTTGTACAAATAGTTGGCACTCGAAATGTAGATACATACATACACATTTCTACTTGAGTGAATGGAGCTGACAAAATCCATACATATTTACAATTGTATGTATTATCCTGTTTATCTGTATTTGTCTATGCACGTCTGCGTCTTTGGTGTGTCTTATAGCAAGAAGGGGGAAAAAAGTGAAAATATGTGAGTTATCTGTCTTTGTCAAAAACATAAACGTATTTAGAAGTAAGAAATGTAGTAGAAAAGTGCTTTTAGGAAGCATTTGTTGCTGATAAGATATGATATGATATGTAAGTATGTATGTATGTATGTGTGTTGTGGTAGAAACTAATGTGCGAGTATTTGTACTACAACATTCCTCATATATTTCTTCATTACATTGTGGTTGTGGGTAGGTGTACTGTTTGTTTGTGAAGGATAAATTACTTAAATGCAGTCAAAATGATGAGCATCGTCGCATGGACGGGCATTGTGTAGACATCAATCAGTGTACAGATGAAATTTTTTGCATGGCATACCAACAATACTCAAACTCAAATTGCGTACGCCTATATGTAGCCATAAGTATTCACTTAGATTATAGCAGAAAGACTTAATAAAATATGGAGGAATTCATTGTCATTTACTTTTAGATATGTATAAATATTTTATTGTATAACCTATGTATTTCCTGGCAATAAGTTTCCCCCTACCAATCACTGTTTTGAATCACAAAGCGAAATTAGGAACTTTACTGCGAGGAGTTGCGTGATAGAGGATGCTGCATATTTTCATGTACGGCCCGTGGATAGGAGCGGCTATTCAAAAGTGGTTGTTGAATATTAATCCTCAAACTTTTCCATCGTCTTGAATACTAACCGTGACCAGCTTTTGGAAGCTGACATAAAATCGACTAGCTAAATGAGGAGTATGAGGGATATATTTACATACATAATTTTTTTTTTATCGACTGAAGCATGAGCGATTTTAGCAGATTCCGACATAGCCAAGACAAGTCGTTGCTTTGTGTATTGGAAGCTTCAAGTATAGCCAAGTCATTTTCGCTTGGACTTGCCGACGAAAACAAAAGTCCTTCCTTTTTCTCTGCTATCCCGTAGAATAGTTTTATTTACTTCTGTATTTATTATTATTCTATATTTCTGTATATATATAAAACATATATACATACTAACATATTAGACCGGGGCAGTTCCAATATGAAGGGAAAGGTTTTTAATTACCTCCCTTTGCTACTTTGACATGATTTTATGATCATAATAGTTTTCGTCCTTGTCATGTCCTAAAAACATCTAGCTTGCGATGTGTCGTTGAAAACCCTACTAAAAGTTCAAATAACATAATATCTACCCTCTCTAAAACACCTTTCCAACAAATTTAAAAAAGCTATATAAAGTGATCACGGAGAATTCATATAAGGTGGTGTTATAAGTACAACTACACAATTTCCAAGTAATTTGATTTTGCGTTTGCGTAAGAGTTGTCAAAATTTACATACATTTTGTTTTTTCTATTACGGCTATTGAAAGCTCATACGCAAAAGCAAAAAAAAAAAATGCATGTAAAACAAATCAAATCGGCTGCTATATTAACCACACCTTATATGAATGCGCCTTGAAAGTGATGTCTTCATAAAAATGTTCGACTTATAAATGAGTTCCCATTTTATTTTTCATTTATTTGGTGTTAAAGTAAAAATTGGGCAAGGTATGTTTTCATTTGATTTCTTTTATTTAAAAAACATTTTATTACAATGTGAACTAAGAATTATTTTAAAACATAAATATAAATTGAGATAGCAAATCTCAATGTTCATATTTATACATCAACGAAAATTTGAACATAAAACGTTTTTAAAGTTGTTTTTGCTTATACTACTACGGGTAGAAGCTGGGATGGAATTCAAAATCCGAGTAACTTTTACGAAAAATAACCTTGCAGAGAGAAGGAAGCTATTGTTTAGAACAATTAAATCTTATATGGGAGCAGATTTTGGAAATGCTGGGTGCATTATCCACCATTAAACGATAAAAAACACGCAATTTCTCGCCTTCATGTACTCGGAAATTTCACAACCCAGTAGCTGCGACTTCCACACGGAGATATTTCGCTTAGCGAAACACTTACTGTGTAAAATGCTATATATTAGCTGAGGAAATCAAATGATCGGTAATATAAGTTGGATGGGCAGTTTTCTTCTAATATGGAATGCAGCACAAAATCCACACCATCTTAAATTCCTTAAGATATAAAACCTAAAACCTGCTAATAATAAAGTTTACTTTGTCAATACATGCGAAGTTACAATTTTCAATATAGCCAAGATCAGTCACTTTTTAGAAAAAATTAATGAATTCAACCCCCATATAGAGTTGGGGAATAACTGTGAAACTTTGTGGTTTTTTGTAAATAGATAGCACGTAGGATTGATGGATGACAAAAAAAGTGTCTATTGAAATCCGAGCGCACAAGTCAATTGTCTTTTCTAGAGAGCCTGACATATACATACATTTGGATATCATCCGGTTGAATATTTGCATGTCTACAATCATTAAATATGTCGTTCACGAATGAACTAACCCCTAAATAGAGCTTTGCAGTACAACAACAGGACAACGATGAGTGGGATGGGCGAGTGGGCAAATGCGAGGACGAAGCATGACTGACAAAGGGCATCATTAAGTATTTGAATATTTAGCGAGTAGTCTAAATTGTTACAAACATGAATACAAAGGTTTTTAAGGTTGCGCCCGGGTTTTACTTTATTACAAAGAACTTGCGTGTTATAGCTAAGGTAGCTTGATTCCGTACACCAGTTTGCATCCGTGCGATTCCATTTCAGACAGAGTTCGATTTGTTTCGCTTTCTGATCACAGCCCAGACAGCGCTGTTGAACCAGGAACACGATGAGAACCTTTTATTTGTGCGAAGCGGAACATAAGTCAACACAGCTACAAGATAAACTATCTCTAAATATCTAAAAAAAAGAAGTATTTTATTGATCCTTTAAGTATAGAAGTTGCCAGCCATGACTATATCACATGCTGGAAATTCGGTGCGGGAAGATGATTTCCAGAACCACATCCACTGGGCGGCTGGAAAGCGTTGGATTCCAAATTGGCTTTTTCTTACTCTACGGAGGACGTGATCTGGAGTCGTTCTAGTTTCCATGCTGAGCCTTTCTGTCGAATAGCCAAAATTATGCAGTAAATACGTATTACGAGTAGCCTCTTGAATTTTTATTTGAGTTGCTCGTTCATTAAGGGATAATTTTTACCAGTTTTTTCACACACTTTTCTTTAACCAAGAATTTAACAAGTTTCAAAATGCTAACACTTGTAGTCAGATACCAATTTAATTCGAAACTAATGAAGCATAAAATTAAATTATATAAATTACGCAGAAAATTGAGATTTTTCAATAATGATGGGTCGAACAACGATTACTGCCGCCTTTATGGGTTAATTGATTCTCTTCCTAACTTACATTACTGGTTTCACATGAATTGATTTATTAGACAAAAAGACGTCGTTCAACTTTTAAATTAATTCATTACAAACAAGCTTTTATCTGCGGCTTCCTTTGCTTGACATTTGGCTTAACGATATGAATTTGAATGTAAAGAAAAAGAAATAAATAACTTTACCAAACGTAATTTATTTTTAGTTTTGATTTTAAATTTTTTATTATCTTTTTTTATAATCTAGTTTAAATCTATGATCATTTCTTGAATGGATTTTTCGTACCGCTTCTTCAGAATAAATCGCACAGCTCTGTTGTTTTTTACAATTAACGAGCCCTTTGGTTTTACTTATTTCAATTATACAATGGCACATTAACCAGGTAACAGCATTAGAAAAAATACAACCCTGCCATGTATTTTGTTGTTGCAAGTGGCCCATCAAACGTCAACATAGAAATGCCAAATTTGGCGTGTTTGACAATTCAATAAGTAAACAAAATGCACACCAGCAAGGCACATTGAATAAGTAATTCTATTGTTCGAAAAAAGTGAAAAATAAATATAAAAAGAATAAATTTGCAGCTTGTGCATCAACAACTTATTACAGTAACGCTCATACTGAGCTCGTGTTTCTTTTGGCAGTCATTTTTGGGCATACATTTATTTATTGGCACAGGTTGGGAAATTGGATTGCTGAGCTTCCCATATCGAAGTTCCACGCCACATGCTCTGTTCCAATTGGATATTCTCCACTGAACTTGCAGAACCTTAAAAAAGTTACAGCCTTTCCCCCTCCTCCTATTGCAAAGAAAACATTTTCCCATTTCTGAATATGTAAATATAATTTGGATATGTAATATGTAAACAATTTATTTTCATCTATAATCAAAACAAATAATAGTTTGTTATGATAAAATGTAAACAAACTTTGACAGCTGATGAACCACTTCGAATGAAAAAAAATCAAAAAATCAACCCTGTTGCTGTTACCTGGTTAATGTTCCATCCACAAATAAATTGTGTAACACTGCAATTTTGACACTCTTTCAAGTAAATATTTCCACATTAATAGACCCTCAACCCTATTCGGTTCATAAATGTATTTCATTTATTGTATTTTGGAATTTTATTATAATCGTTATTTATTTCATAGCCATATACCCAAGCACCTGTGATTATTGCCTTTTCTTAGTATATATGTACATCGTACCGAGAGGTTAATTGATTAGTCTTCGAAATCGGACAATCCCTTATATGTCAGAGCTTAATATCAGAACTGATACTATTCGGGTCCGAGGTCTTAAGATACATATATAAAAGGTGTTTCGCGAGAAGTTAATTCAGATAGTATATTAATCGCAACTTGTCTTTTTTTAAATTGCTCGAGCTTCCTCTGATCAGTTTGGTGTCAAGTGGATATCTATATCTACAGACAGAGTACATTCGGTGCTTTTTATTTAATTCGCAAATGCGTTTTTATTTTTAGCATTTTTAATAATTTTACTTAGAATTACGATTGCGCCATTTCTCTTACCGTCCAACGCGTTGCGTTACTGAACTCCATTATTTAAATTCAAAACCTTAGATTTCGTAAAGTTTATTGTCGGACGGAGTTGTATACTACATGCACTTACAGTACATTTACTGCAGTTACGGTTGCCACAAATTCAATGCAGAATAATGCAAAATAAATAAAGAAATAATAAAAAATGACGGAACTTCAGCAACGAATAACCAGTGAAGAAAAAGTTATCACCGCGAGGAAAAAAATTTGGCATATAAGTTACAAAGGAATAAAAATGGTTTAAATATTTGTAGGTAGATATAAAAATATAACTGAAAGCAAGTTCGCCAAATCTTCATTCGAACTAAGAAATTGAGACTCAAAGCGGTAAAGAAAAAATCTTCACACTTAGAGAAATAACTGTCTGACGTTCAATTATGCAAACAATAAGAGACTTGAATATATGTAGGTTCACTACCCGATCTGCTTGTGAGCGAAATTTAGACATTTGTTTTTACTCATTTCCAAATTTACCCTTAACTTGGATTGCTCGAAAACACAAAGTTTCTTTGCAAATCATTCGAACATTTGGCTTAATTGGAAGTAAATGAGCCGCCGGCATTTCACTGCCAATGAAGTTAAAAACAAATAACAATTGTGTGCTGTCTGCTATATTAATTACAATGAAAGTTAAGCAAAAACTTTTCTTCATTGATTTGTACTAATAATTAACGTCATTGAATCTTAGTAATAATGAATTACATTCATATAAATATAAGAACATATGCATATAAAAAATGATTTATATTTATGAAAAGAAAATCTTCAAGAAAACCAATTGATTTAAGTAACGGAAAGGATTTTGATGGTGCAGTTTCATGGGAAAGACTTTGTATTGAAAAAGGTAAAGAAGTGTCGTGGTGTTTACGAAAGAATAAAAAGTATGAAGTATACTATATAAAGCTTCTTGTGAATTTGCTTTAAAAACTTTTAAAATTTTAATTAGAGCTGGAAATATGGTTGCAACCTTACATAATAGTTGCTTTCACGGGTTGAAAAAGGCTGGTCAAAGTCTTCATTAAACACTTAGTTGATGAGAAACTTTTATTAGTATGAAAATTACAAATTCGAATGTTAATTAGAAACTTAAGTCTTTTAAGATGAACTAAACTCGACAAATAAAGTAAGCATAAATAACTTGGCCATTCATAAACAAGGTTATTACTAAAATGACGACATGTTCTTTGACATTACCCACCAGGAGAAAATAAATAAACTCTAATAATTTCGAAAAAAATCAAGAACTATAACTTCCTGTATAAGATACTTGTTATTGTTTTTATTAATATCCTAGCTTTCACCCTCGGCTTCGCTCAAATTCAAATGTAGCGGAAAAAGAAATAATTAATTTTACGAAAGGCAATAACTTGTAATTCATTTGTAGTTTAGCTTTTCATTTTTTTACTATCTAAACCAAATTCTACACCTACATCATAACTTCCAATTACGGTTAGTTGCTTTTTTCTCATTGGCAACAGCAAAGTGTGTCATGTCATTCGGCTTAAGTGAACCCAAATTTATTGGTAGAAATGCCCAAAATAGCCAAACGAAGGTGACATTTTGAAGTCTTATTTTCATGAATAAATTTTCTTAAGCTAACTTCCTTCGAATTTCATGCCGTATATATTCTTTAACTTAGTAGTCTAATTTTATTCGCTTTTTGTAGGAGGTGGCAACCCTATCGAAGGTATTTTGAAAATAAAGATTTCTTAAAACTTCTTCGTATAAGACTCATATTTCAATATTTGATTTAATTTATTATAATTTAATTTTAATTTTTAAGCCCAAAATAATTTTTGAAATGACGTATTTTTAAATTTCCAATTTAGTATTTAACTTAATTTGTATCTAATTTGACGCTCTGTTCAGCCTTTAATAGATTTGATTTAACTTATTACAATTTTGTTTAATTTTTGGCGTAGAATACGTCTTACCTTACGGTATGGGCACCAATGTCAGGTTTTTATTGTTGTAATCTCTATTTCTTTAATTATAAGGAAACGGCTCGATAAATTTTTTTTTTTTTTTTTTTTTGTAGTCAAATGAAGATGTTAGCTTTCGTTTGACATTCATTTCATGTTGGTTGATATCTTCCTAATATTTAAATTTCTCAAATGAAAATTGTATAAACACATGCACACAAATATGTGTGTGGTGTTTGGTTGAGTGTTTGCTGTTGGGCGATTTAAATGTACTCGTGCAGCCCTTTCTTTGTATTGCATAATTTTAGGCGGGCAAGTTAAAATAGAGTAAAAGAAGAGAAAATGCTGCCAAGCACTGCAAAAAAAATAATAAAATTGATTCGCGTATGTTATTTATCATTTATCTTTACTATTGATAACAGCCATTGACTTCGTTTTTGCGAGAAATTTAATTGATAATTTAAAAACATTTTTATCCTATTTTTCCTATCATAAGCTTATGTATATCATCCAAAGTAACTATCAAATAAAGAAATTCATTTGCTTGTATTATTTATCATTTATTGTTACATATGTTTTCTGTCTTATCGGATGGCGTATTCTACGTTAAACTTAATGGCCGTGTCTCTGACACAGCCTGCTTCTTTTTATACATGTGGCAACCATCTCTAAAGTTAGTTTTGAAATTAAGTTTTCTTATTTTGGCGCACAAATTCTAAATTTTTTTTTTAGTTTTTTAAATTAACTCAAGTTTCTTTTAAACAGGTGGCAACCGTCTTTCACAATATTTAGAAGTGAAGCTTAAAAGTATTTTTCATTTAATACCCATATTGCAATATTTGAATGCTTTAATTGAATGTAACTTTTTAAAAAGGTGGCAGCTCCCTATAAAAAAATCGATTTTGTGGTAACCTACATATATAATGGACTGGCTATGTACCCAATCTTATCCAGATCTATTCAGTGGTTATATATCAATATGCGATTTAACTTATTTATTTAATTCACTATAACTCTTTTAGCAGTTGGCAAATCCCCATATAACAACTCCTATGCTATAGCGTTTTGGGCTGAAAAGCTAAAAAAATCTCGTGTTTACAGCTTCCTCATCGCCGACCTCGCTATAATCAACGCTTTCCGTAATATTTTCCGGAATTCAAAGCAAAAGCTGGTAAAACTTAACAAAATCCACAGCAGAAATAGATTGCAGTTATTACACGGCGTTACAAAAACGAGCTTTAGTTCTGTCCTATGAACCAAATATACTTTTTCGGAAAGGGGAGAAAAAATAAAAATACACGTGTACCGGCGATTTTCATGTACACGTCAGAATTTTTTTTTTATGTATAAAGTATGTTTAAAGCTTGTAGTGTCCGTCTGTCCGCCTGTGTGAAAGACTTTGGATCGATTTTTAACTCTTTTTCCGTGATCCAATCGAGCTGAATTTTTGCAGGCAGACTCGTGGAAATGTCTGTATCAGGTCATATTAGATTTTTATCAATTCTCAGATTTTCCTGAATTTTTTTTTGCATAACTTGAAGGGACTTCAAATTTTTAAACTACTAAAGCGTTCCGAAAAAAACAAAAATTGTTTTTCGACCCATCCTACTCGATATATTTGTAGTTTATCAATAGTGACTAAACTGTTTATGACTTTTACAACCCTTACAACTGGTATGACAGATAAACATTGAATTGCACAATTGTTTTAAGTTCTGTTGTGCGAAAACGTATTTCTATATATTTCATCTGAGAAAAAATGCAGTGCCCAACTCCAAATAACTTTCGTTACGTTTGTGGCTTATTCGCACCAAGTAAAAATTTTAAAAATATTACGAAAACAGTGGTTAATTCGTTTCAGAAATTATTCAAGACAGCTTATGCTCTTTACTTGTGGTATACTCCGGAAGTCCTGTGCGACTATTGCTATAGAAATTTATGCAAGTTTACTGATGGAAGGTCAAGAATAAAGTACGCTGTACCAACAATTTGGCTACCACGTACGGAGCACTGCAATGAATTGTGCTACTTTTGCGTAACTTTTACTCAAACTAAAGGGTACCAATACTTTCGCCGCAACAAAATTCGCTACGCTAATGTAGAGTCGGTTATTCCAGCGGTTTTTCACTCACCAGAAGAACGTATAGCGGCTTCAATGGAGATTTTTGATGATGTTCCCGAATTAAGCGATGGAGAACCAACAGTAGTACCAACAATGCTATCAACATTTCTTGCATCGAATGCGAGAATCCAAAAGTATCGGAATTTGTACCAACACCCAGTGAACTTGGGACTGCAGTGCCGCATTTAGTAACGCAAGCCGACTTCAGTGACCTTGTACGAGACGGAAATTTGCCAAAGAGAACAGCGGAACTCTTTGCATCACGCTTTAAGCAGTGGAATATAATAGTGGCGGCTGATTTTTAAATAAAGAGCATAATTGGAAAATATGCTGCGATCTGAAAGTGGTCGGATTACTCATGGATGTTAAGCGTGGATTTCCAACCCACCAGTGCTTTTTGTGTACTACATGGGAAGGTCGCAAAAGAGATCAGCATTACACTGAATTTAAGTGGAAGCCGCGAACATGCTACAAAGTAGGCGTAGAAAGTATAGAAAATCTACCATTGGTGCAGCCATCTCAAATCATTTTGCCACCACTACACATTAAGCTCGGTCTCGTATCAAATTTTGTTAAAAAACTGGATCGTGAGGGCGAGGGGATTGCAAGTTTTCGCAAAATTTTTCCGAAATTGAGCGGCGCAAAGATTCATGTAGGTAATTTTTTAAGAAGGCATTCAGTAACATTATTTTTTTTAATGATGTGTATGATTTAAGGTGTTTTCAATGGTCCGCAGATAAAAAAATAGTTGCAAGTTATGAATTTTCATCAAAATTGAATGCTATCGAGCAACGTGCATGGAAAGGCACAATTGCCGTTATTGAGCAGTTGCTTGGCAACAAACGAGCTGCCAATTATAAAAATATTGTTGCAGAAATGATTTCGGCATATGGTGAAATGAGGATATTAATATCGCTAAAGATCCATTTCCTTCACAATCATTTAGATTTTTTCCCTGATGATTTAGGAGCTTGTAGCGATGAGCATGGCGAAAGGTTTCATCAGGATATTGCGGCTATTGAAAAGCGCTTTAAAGTACAAGACATTACGCACATGCTTGGCGAATACTGATCACGGAAAAAGGGTTAAAAATCGATCCAAAGTCTTTCACGCAGGCGGACAGACGGACACTACGAGCTTTATACTTTATACATAAAAAAAAAAATTCTGACGTGCACATGAAAATCGCCGATACACGTGTATTTTAATTTTTTCTCCCCTTTCCGAAAAAGTATATTTGGTTCATAGGACAGAATGTGTGTAACGCGGTGTTATCTATGCATTTTTGTTATTTAATTTAATCCACTACAAAAACGACAGCGTTTAAGGGCATACTTTCAATTTAATATATGCAACTGAAATTTCGAAATCTACAAAAACATCAGCAACAATTTCATCCTCTTGACTTTCATCGTCAGCAATAGCTTCACTGTCTCTCAGCCCTTCAATAACAGCACAACTTTTATTGCAGCAGCAATTTGCGCAACCTTTTTCAATTATCTTCAAATGCTTTACATTCCATCAATATTAACAATGTAATTTTACTCATACGACTACCAATAGACTCGTAAGCTACAATCTTTATAGCCGTCTTAATTTTCACTGTCTATCTGCTACAGCAAGCAACAACAAATAGTGATTTGTCTTTGTCACAAGCACTGCCAAAAATTTGTTTTGCCTTTGCACTTCTAGCTTCGATATTATATGTCCGACGTTTCAAACTGCCAGCTATTATTGACATATTCACAGTTTCCGCAACTAGAATATAGCGCGGTGGATCAATTTGCCAGTAACGTAGGTAGGTAGGGATATAGCTTAGATAGGTAGGTATCTAAAAGGCCCACTGCGTTACCACAAGAATTTATATCATCCAAATAAAGAATATCCCTCACTAAACTAGTTGGTTTCGGTGATGAAATTCATCAGGCAATTAATCTAAAAGAAACGGTGATGTCAGATATCGCAGCCTGCTTTTACACAGCGCAGGATATTTCCACCATTCTTGCAGCTCCTGCAGCAGCTTCGGAAAAGTATCAGCCTTTCTGCTGTTAAAGCTCCGACCATCTTAGAAATATTTCCCTCCTTAGAGAGTAAACGTTACGCGACCGTTTCCAGTCCCATTTTGGCCACGTCTGCCTAGAGGATCGACAAGTTTTAGTTTGACTCCATCTATAGTCAGCATGTTCATATATACATTCTCTAAGTAGCAGTTTGCAAGTAGCAATTGGCATACCAATGCGTTCTTTATCCTGAAGAATCTGCGTGGTTGTTCCTTATCTTGCAAGCTCGTCTGGGATGCAGTTTCCCTCTACATTCCCGTGGCCAGGGACCATCACCTGTACAGATGGGTAGCAGTCCAGTGCAATGCTTGAGTTTGATGTGAAAGAACTCAGACTTTTGATTGCAACCTGGCTATCATTAAAAATTCAGATGTATTCTCCATAGTAATCCGGTTCCAGGCTTCTCTACTGCTTTCATCTTAGCTGAGACCTCACCCTGGAAAGCGCTGCAGTGCTCTGGAAACCTAAAGGGAATAAGTAGGAGAGCGATTAGTGGGAAAACGCCCCTTCTCAAGTTTCCACTCCTCCCTACTTGGAATTCTTGAAATAAAGTTTCTTTCAGAAATCGATTTCGAAGCACATCGATTCGTGCTGCTTGGAATAGAGCAAAAGTTGTTTAAAATACGAGAGACCCCTCAGTTTCGGGATGCCACTGGGATGTCTCTTTTAGTCACAAAGTAGTCATCGCGGCCATCTGTTGCATTTCCAGGTGCAGATTATACTAGATCTTTGTACCTTGGCGAAGAGTCTGAGGTTAATTTTTCTAATGCAGGCCACCATGCGATCACTCCATTAAGGAAAATGGGTACAACGACTGCGGTGAAAATCAGATCCGAGGATTAAGGCCCCATTTCTTGCCTATGGTTCTCTTACAGGTATACAGGGCTACGGAAGCCTTTTCATAACGTTGAGCTGTATTCTCTTTCCTGATCAACTTCATATCTAGAATAGCGCCTATATATTTGGCACTTAAAGCTAGACTTAAACGGACGCCATTTAGTTCCAGTGTATTAACCGAAGGCATTTTAATACCGCCTCGTAAAGAGAACGAGTTCCACCTTTCTAGAGCTGACCCCAAGTCCGCAGCTGGTGGACCTTTGAAAACATCCCGAAGCGTTAGTTCGCAGAGCGTTTGCGAAAACTCCTCCCTAAGCGCGATTGCGACGTTATCAGTTCATGCGACAATTGTTGCCCCTTCTTAGTCCGTTTTCCGCAGAAGCGTATTTAATGTTAGAGATGTTAAGTTCCACAAAATCAAGGATAAAAATAACTTAAGTGTAATATTTCATTCATCAATTTATTGGAGGGGTGTAGATGAAGGTTTTAAATATATACTTTTTATATAAGCTATTTCTTATTGCTTTTATCAATACTTGTACCAATTTTTTGTTGCTCGTTGAAATTCTTATATTTTGTAAAATGAAAATTTTTCATTATTCAAAAATTAGATCAAATCAAATAAAATTTAAATAAGTTTTCAAAATTAAATGTCCTTTAACACGATAATAACTTCCAAAAAAAGTTGGAAAATTCGTCAAATTCATATTTTTATTTTATCGTTGTAAACCAAAAACAAAAAAGAGGTAATTCTACCAAACTCTGACACATTTCACAAATTTTGACTGCGACAATCGCACGCACTTCATTTTGTATTTGTATATAAATAAGTAACTAGATAGCGAAGTAACCTTGCCTCGGGCATTTTACATGTAGCTAACTACATGCGTTGCAAAATTCCAGCTGACAATCTGTGAACTTGTCACGAAAATGTTCTGCGTGACATAACACTGATTTATACTTAGCAAAACAATAGGCGTGAGCTTCTACACACAACACCATAGCTACTAGCATTCACGTAAATTGATATGTGTATTTGGAAAGTATGCGACATTATGTAATTTCAATATAACATATGAAGTAGTGTGTTGTTTGTGGCTCGCTCGGTGCTTCTGCTCCTGCTCAGATGGGTAGATATGTCTAGGTCAGGAAGGAAATGGGTGTGAAAGACATGTAAGATCTGATAATATATAAATATAAATAGCATAGACATAGAGACATACAGATATAAAAATAAGATACTTCAAGCAAGTTTACAATACAGACGGTCTGTATTGACATAGAGATGTATGTATGTATTTAAATATTTATGATGTCACACATGCCCATAGTATCCTCGCAATGTCACTCATACGCAATGTTGTTCCTCTTTAACACCACAGTGCAAGAGCCATTTTGGGGATGCAATGGGAATCGAGTTCTGATAGAAAGTAATACATAGTAAATATAGCCAAGCTTGTTATGCCTTTTGTATTATCCGGCAAAATTTACATTGAAATGATTTACCAATATTTTTCAAGGAGCGGAAACAACGATTCAATTGCATGCTTGAGTTAAATACCAAGTTTGAGATCATACAAGGAGTTTTCGGTACGTGGTGGGACTTGGCTTTAGTTTAGAACTGTGTTCGTATAGAAAAGTAAGCTACAACTCCAACAAGATAATAGTTTATAGATATACACAATTTTGTTTAATTTTTATGTTAGCTGTATCTATGTAGTAAAATTGTTTTAGCCGAAAACTTTGTTTTTTATGTTAGTGAAACTAAGAAAAAAACCCTAACCGAACGGGTTGAAAAAAAGAATAAACAAAGAAAACGTGATCTTATAAATCGAACGTAAAAAGGAAGTGAAATTGTTAACAATACAAAGAATTTTGAAATTTTCATCGTGCAAGAAGATAGAACAAGAGTTCAGTTCATGCGGTGCCACCAACTCAAATGAATTTTCCTGGGTTTGTTTTGGTTTTATTGCAGTTTGACAGTTTTTGTCACAAACAGAGTGCGCAAATCAAGATTGCACAGAGTAACTAATGCCGGTATTCTGCAACTTAATCTGATCTCAAGTCCCTAAATCAATCGACTTTCAATTAGAGACATTTTTTGTGACTTGAAACGATTTTGGTATTCAGTATTCAAGAGTCTCAAAAAATTTCACCAAAGATTGTGGTAAAAATCACTATCTAGTGCTCTCTAGAGAGAATCAGCTGATGGTGTATTCAACTAGAGATGCACAATGAACCTCAATGAAAATGTGTTCATCGATAGCACACAATATACTTTTTCAATTCTTCGTTAGCAGTATTATTGTCAACTGATTATTTAAAATATGTGTAAAATTAGTATCGATAAATGTACATTCGATCAAAATGGCAGAACAAGATACTGGAAATGTAAACACACGTTTGTTTTTTTTTTATTTCGTGCATTGAAAATAAAGGGTAATATTTAATGATTTAGATAAAATATATTTCGCGTTTGTTCAATACTTTCCTCAATTTTTTTCTTTTGTGACCGGCTCAGGAGCAGCTGATAAATTAGTGACTTTATTTTGAGCTCGGGCTCAATAAATTTATAAAGATTTCTAAATGTAAATCCAAAAATAATGTAGTCTAATATTTCTTCAAAAAATTTCCCTCAGATATTAAAACCAAGGAACGAAGATAACGTTAGTTTGATTTTTTCGTATCAAAAAATTATTCGCAGGAATTCGTGCAAAACTAAACTCGATTAATGTTATTTTTGGCCTTATATTTATGAAACGTCTGTATAATTTATAGAGCTTGAGGCCAGGTTTGTATTAGGGAATAATATGAGAAACAACAATTTTTCAAAGTGGTAGAAGTGATAGCTGCTATTTCGGAGATCACCACATCTCCTCATCAGACTTCTTTCTTTCTGGACTTTGCCCCGGGCACGAACCTTGCAACACAAAATTGGTAGGTTTACTTTAGGGGAGAAATACCTTCAGACATTTCAAAAAATCGGCTTTTTATTGTTTTAATCGATATGTATATCGCTTTAGAATATCGTATTAAAGTTTCAACAGCGAATTCTCAAAATTGTGGAAAAGATGCTTCTCGGAAGTGGCTGGCGCCGAGACTGTCGAGCTTTTGACCGCAAACTTTCAATGGGGTTTTCTCACTATATCGATGTTATCCTGATGCCATATCCTATATAAATCTGAGCTCATTTTTATTTAAAACATTTTTTTGTTTTATATCATTGTATAATCGTAAATTTGTGATTTTTATTTTATCGATCAAAATTAACCGTTATTCTTGCATTTTTTCGATCACGCTTGATCGTTAATTTTTCATTTCTATTTTGTCAATCAAAAATTATCGTTATACTTGAATTTAAAATTTTTTGATTATAACAGCAAACAAATTTGTCAGCGGTGACAATACTATGACCGATAAAAAAAATTATCGTAAAATATCGATCAAATGTGAT
Organism: Anomoia purmunda; assembly: GCA_951828415.1. Classification (NCBI taxonomy): domain Eukaryota; kingdom Metazoa; phylum Arthropoda; class Insecta; order Diptera; family Tephritidae; genus Anomoia; species Anomoia purmunda. The sequence continues at coordinate 21,955,453 of OX639996.1, read as the reverse complement.
CGAAAAATTTTAGGTCGATTTTTTTTACTTAAAAATAAAAACTAAAAAATATCAGTATGATCGGAAAATTTTAAAATCCAAGAAGAACGGCTATTTTTTTAACTAAAAACTAAAAATAAAAAAATATCGATTAAATATGATCGGAAAAACAAAAATTCAAGACTAACGATTACTTTTGATCCACTAAATAAAAATTATAAAAAAACGATTAAATCATAATTTTTTTTATAAAAATTATAATGCGTATGGTTCCTGTCGAAAGGAGTCTAACTGAGTGTGTTCGGGCTTACAAATAATTGATAGTCTGCAGAGAAATGAAATACTCCTTTTTATGGCATGTGGATATATTTACTCAACTATTTCCTTTCCTTTGCGCAAATTAAATGATACAGTATACAGTCTTCAAATACAATCTCATATGTATGTATGATAAGCTTTAGTGCAACTGGCCACGTGCTGCTTCATTCAACTAGTCGATTTTTTTTGTTTTTTAGCCAATCGCCTTTAGCAATTCATCACCTAAACATTGACGCATTCGAAAGTAAACAACAGTTATTCCATTTTTAGTTATTCCAAACATAAATCATATTACTTTTTAATTACAGACAATTACTTGCCACATTTCATTTACTTTCACTCAGGAAATTTGAAATTCACAGAGTTTTCAATTTTATCGAAGAAGGAAAGGTAAATTTGCAGTATTTTGTGATTTTTTTTTAAACTTCAGCTACTGGCAAGCTGTGGTAAATTGAAATCTTTCAAAATCAAGCAACATACCAGTACCCACATATACGGAAGTATATGTGTGCATGTGTGTGTGTGTAAATATTTTCGCATTTATGTAATTTTATTTTGTGTATTAAAGTGAGCGATTGGATTGGCCGTATGAGATGTCTGTTCAAATGAAAATAGTTTCCATGGAAGCACAAAAGTCTTATTTACTTGTTGAGATTCACAACTTGAGAAATAAATCAATCGGCAAAAATATGTAAAATTGGTTTCTAAATTTGGCAATATTTTATAAGAAGCCGAAAATATATAAAATTGTATTACCCAAATAAGACATATCCCAGTATGCACAATAAAAATATTTTCACTGTTGAAGTGAAGTCCGTCATACCTTTCAATATTTAGAATTTCCTTCAATTTCACAATGAAAATATGAATTTCGGTAATAGCTTGATAATATAGTTTTTCAATATTGGTGGGATATCTGCTTCTTCTGCAACTTCTTTAGATTACGCGAACAGCAAAATCTTCTATCAAATAACAGAAAAGTGACTTGTAAAAGTAAGACGCAATACAATGAACTAGAGCGGAAGAGTAGAAGTGGCAGTGGGTGGAATGGACTAAAACGACCAACGAGAGAATGGATTTGCGTATGTAAATACATACATACATTCATACATACACATATACATGCCAATCGGCTGAAAATAGTTAGAGATTAATCTTTTGTATGCATTTAATTTAAGCCCCTCACTATTTTTGTTTGCTGTCAGCCAAATATTCTATAAAAAGGCAACAAACGGTCTCTTGCGACCAAGTAAGAAGGCAAACCTGTAATCTTAACTCTTCGTAGTATTTGACGGGCTACACGGTGCAAAAAAAAATACCAAAAATATTTTAATCGTCAAATCAATATTAAAAGCCAATACTCGTACCTAGCGAAAAGCACTTGATTGTAAAATACGAAAAATGTGCGACTTCAGGCGTCATGTCTTAGGAGCGCACCTATATCAGGGTGATATTCTGCCTGACAACAAGTGAAAGGGGGAAATATAGTATGTATACGTAAAATATTTTAAGCACAACATCGCTTGGGCGGATAGCTATACCCTGACTTTTAAGGGTGGAATGCCTGCGGTCATTGTCATCGTGGATAAGAGGAAGTGGCGGGTGTGATGATCCTTACGTTGCACTGTGCATTTTTTCTTCTGTATTGTATATCAACTGACCGTGTCTACTCATTAACTCGGTTATATCCTAGATCTTGTTTGTTGCAATTAAATTGAAGAAGTTTGGTCTGTGTTGGCAGAGTCGTCGGGGTGCGGGGTGAGGGATAGATGGGGTTATCCATTTTGGCTAAGTGATTGCTGCACGCTGGTGATTGAGGACGGTTAGGAGTATATGTGGCTACAGAACTTTGCAACATTAGCCAAAACCTACTCACGTGAGCACGCCCGAAAGTGACACCGACTTGGGCATGAATTGTGAATGAACGATGAGCAAACCTTAAGATGGCTTCATCCGAACGCACGTACTCACCGATGTAAACAGGATTGGATCGACGAGTAAAACCCGTCTCATTCCGGCACGAAGAATCGACTGTGAAAATATTGTCGTTTGCTTTTCATAAATCAACTTCTTGAAATTCCAAAAATTTATCACTAAATAACAAAATACATTTTTTATTTGATAATATTTTAAAATTTGTCTCAGCCAATTTGGTTCGAGAACAAAGATTTGCCGTTATTATTATCTCGCTGTTAATTTTTCAAACTTCGGGGTTTTGAAGATTATTTGACATTTATGTACATTCTAAAGCTTCTATGTAAGCTGATATCAAATTCAACTATAATCCCTAGCTACACACTACAGACTTGCACTTTATTATATTAAAACGTAATGTATTTTACGATTGCTTACCAAATAAATGTCTACTAATTCTAGCAATGAATTTGAAAAATGTATGCTATTGTTTCTTAGTTAAAATTAACTTGAGAGTCATCTTTATGTCGACTATGAATAAGAGGCATTGTTTTTAACTGCATAAAACGTTTTCAGAAAATCTCGACCATGGAAACATCGAAATGTTTTTTTGCAAATATAGTACCCGTATTCAGTCCACTTTTCATCATACGCCCAGTATATGATTCTCATTTCATCAAAATCGAATCATAAATAGAGATTTTATGAATAATTCGCCTCTAGCGCCACCTAGCGCATCCATTTTTTTCATAAAGACATATCTTTCCGCACCAGCAACATAGCGTTCTATTATTATCGAAAACGAATTATAAATACAGATGTTTTAAATACCTCACCTATACCGTCGTGACAAAGAAAAAGTTCTTTCCGTAGCATTCTTTCAAAATCTAATCATAAAAACAGATTTTCTGAGTATATCGACCAATGCGCTACCTAGCGGATTAAAATATAGCCAAGTATGTTGCTTCGCCCAAATTTGGCTTAAATTCGTTAATCGGGTTTTGAGCTAAGTTGTAACAAAAAAGACGGCTACATTTTTTAATAGATAGATTCAGAAATTGTATAAGTTTTAAAAAGAATTTTATATGATTTATTTTATGAAATGTGTAAATATTCATACAAAGAGTGCAAAAAAAAAAGAAAAATAAATTGGAAATACTGCAAAAAAGAACACTGTTTAATTTATCACCAAATTTGTGAAATGAACAATCAGGCACTATAAATACAAAAATTGTAAAGACACATTTTAGAAGGCATTTGATCTGCTCAAATCCTCTTTTTTAAATGATAGCTTAATATAATAAAAATGTAAGTGTTTAGGCGTTTATATGAACCCTGTTCGTACACATATCTTCTATATTTTACTATAAATGTATGTACATATGTGCTTTTGGTAAAGACTCCAGCTGTCCATTTGCAAATTGATATAGAGCACTTTGAGCAATAACCTAAGCTAAGCAAACCAAACGCACACAACAACTACAACGACTGCAGCCTACTCATCGCTACATCTCAATTCCAGTTTCATTTCAGTTCAATCACTTTAAGCCAACGATGCAAACCTGAAATTCCAGTACACATTTACTATATGACGTCGTCGATGGAGTAATGAATGATTGCACACTGCCACCTTTTGGCGCGTTTGTTATTTACGTTGTACTTTTTTTCACCATTTCATTTACAGGAAAAGAGCAGTAAATGTACATTAATTTTTGCGGAGAATGTTCATTTAATGGAGATTGTGAAAAAAACTTTAAGCTTCCTCAGGAAAAGGGTTATGTTCCGCTTAATTGCTCTTAATTAATTGATGAGTGCATTTTTTTATTGAGACATTCTTATTGAATGGATTAACAAAAATTTATTATATTTAATTTAATTGATTTCATTTAAACTAAATTTTTTTATATTCAATCAATCTAATTTCACTTGATTTGCTTTTTGATTTATTTTGTTTTCATTTTTCACAGTTTATATTACCTTACGTATTTTCTATAGCAGCGTATTATCTTTTATCTGTTTTTATTTAATTATACGTATTTGTATTGCTTTTTATTGTATTTGATTTATTTTATTTGGCTCCATACTATTTTCTACTTCAGTTTTTTTACAATTTATTTAATGCATTCTACTTTATTTTATTTCCTTGAATTTTGCTGTATGCTCTTTCGATATATTTTACTATTTTTATTTTTATTTTTTTCCCCTTATATTTTGTTTTACTTTATTTAAATAAATTTATAAAACCCCATTACTCTTTTTGTTTATTTCGCTTTATTTTTTGTTAACACTTTTTAAATTGAACTAAATTTTAAATTAATTAGGTTTTATTTTATTTAAATTTGTCTTACTTTATTTTATTTATTTTATTTTACTTCACGTAATGTTAACGTAATCAGGCGTTTTAGTTTGTACATCTTATTGTCTTTTATTTTATATTCTTTTATTTTATTATGTTACACCGCTCTACTTTCGTTCGTTTTCTTTTACTTTATTTAGTTTTGAATATTTGTCCATTTTGTATAATTTTATTTTATTGAAATTAATTTATACATTATTTTATTTAATTTTGTTCACTTTCATTTTAATATTTTTATTTTACCTTATTATTTTTTAAAATTTATTTTCTTTACTTTATCATATTTTATTTTTTGTTTTATTACATCAGTAAATTTTTTTTACTTAATTAATTTTTGTTTTATTTGATCTCAGTTTTTATTTAATTTTAGTTTACTTTATTGTTTACTAATTTTAATTAATTTTATGTTGATTTATTGCATGAAATTTAAATTAATTTTTATCTGCTTTATTTTGCTTCAGTTAGTTATTTAAAAATAATAATTTTTATTGAAAAAAACAAATATTCCATATTTATATTTTATTTCTTTTGTTTTATTACAACAGTAAATTTTTTTTACTTAATAAATTTTTATTTTATTTGATCCCATTTTTTATTTAATTTTAGTTTACTTTATTGTTTATTAATTTTGATTAATTTTGTGATGATTTATTTTAATGATTTTACTTCGTTTTGTTTCATTTATTTTTCTTTATAATAATTTTTATTTTATTTTTTTTTTTGTAATTTATTTTACTATATTTCATATTATTTGCATTTATTTTGTGTTACTCAATTTTAATTAGCTTAAGTTTATATTACTTTATTATGTCTTGTTTTTATTAATATAATTTTAATTTACTTTATTATTATATTTTAGATTTTTAATTTACCACATTTTAGTTTATTTTTTAATTTAGTTGATTTTTTATTTTATTTTGTTTTATTTTAATTTCTTTTATTTCATTATGCCAGTAACAATTTTTGTGAGCTGAAGTCCATTTGTTTATTCCAAAGTGATTGGAAAAAGCAACAAACTGTCAAAGCGGTGAACGATTTGTGCAGCTGCTATTTGGGAGATCTTCTCTTTCTAAACTTTCGCAGGCGTCGAAACTACCTGCCATCTGTACCAAGCAAAGCCGTGTGAACTGCTGTTATTGTGTATTTTATATTTTTTTTAACAATAATTTTTTTCATGCGAGTTCGAGCCTCGGAAGAGGTCTTTTGAGGAGATGTGGAGATCTTGTTTTTCCATAACTTTTCCTATTTCGAAAAATTAATATATATATTTAATTTTTTATTTATATTTTTTTCTTCATTTTATTTATGTAGTTTTACTTCTTTATTTGAATTTAGCTTTGTTTGTTTTAGTTTCTTTGCTATTTGCTTTAATAAAGATTTATTGAATCATATTTTGTTTTAACTATTTATATCTTATATTGATTTATTTTTTGTTTTAAATACAGCAAATTCAGATGAAGTGGTGCTAAGAGTTTATTTAGTTTTTTTTTCCTTTTGCTCGCATTAAAATGTCAAATTGAAACTTTTGTTTATGCTGATGTAGTGCTCATTCGATTTTGGTATGAATTTGTCGCAAAAGCAAAAACAAAATACATGTAAATCTTGTTTTTTTTTTGCTACTGCTGTCACTTTGTTTAAACTCGCTGTGACCGGAAATATGTTTTTTAACCTAATCGTTTTTTTTTTGTTTATTTATATTACAAATGATAGTTCGTTTATTACGCTCTCTAAAGAAATTTGCGTCTTGTTATTTGCCAGCCGACACTGGCGAAGTAGGTGAAAATAACTATCGGCAAAAACACAAATTGCGAACCATAGATATATCGGCAACAACGGTACAAAATTATGGCAGCAAGAGTCCACCAAAGTCAAGTTATTGCAACAATCAGGGAGCATACATCTACATATGTAGATATGTTTATGGAAGGAAGTATATGTAATAATTACAAACTGCACATGAAAAGAAATCAAATGGATTAGGTGTAATAGCAGAGTGCAGAAGTTAATGGTAGCAAAAAAAAAAAAAACAAACAAAAAATGTGCTTGCAACTGAACATAGTTTTTAAGCACAGATGGTGAATGGCAATATCATTAATTTTCAAGCATCAGTGGTAATTATGACGCCACATGAGATGTTGTATCTAGAAATGTGAACGTAATATTTTGATCAACAGATAAGGTACAGTAGTGAAGAAAATAGGTAGTATTATTTATGTTTGTTTGTATTTAGGCTTAGACAAACGGGTATAATTCCGAACCAGGCACCCCTGTATTAACACCAAGCAAAATAAATGCACATACATATATAATATATAACTAAGTATATCAAACACAAACATAACATTTGACAAAGTGTTTAAGTATTTCAGTCACACACACATACACACATATGTACATACGAGCATTATAACCGTTTTGATGCGGAAAAATAAATCCTACTTAAAAGTTTTTATAAAAAATGCGCTTATTGTTATTTGTTCTTTCTCGTTTTATTTTAGCTCTTATTTGAGTGAAAAAAAGACAATTTCCTTTTTATTCATTGAAAGGCAAGCCTAAAAGCATGATAAGAGTATTACAGTATGTCTGTATTTATGCCGTTCGCCCTCTCAGAGATGTTAAACATACATTTCAAATAAATACATATATAGTACTAGCTTTTACACGCGGCTTCGGTCGTACGGCATTCGGAAAGGAAATAAAGAATTTCACCTATCTAAAAAAAGCCTACGCTTTCATCATAATTACCGATTACAGTTAGTTACTGAAACTTTTTTCTGACTGGCAACTGCGCAGAATGCCTTTCGGGTTTAGTGAAACCTCATTTATTGTTAGAAATTCGCAATCTAGTCAAACGATGCTGACATTCTGAAGTTTAATTTCCATGATTTAGTTTTCTTGAGCATACTGCCTTTGAATCCCATACTTTATATTTCCCTTAAGTAGATGACAACCCTATCCTAGGTATTTTGAAAATAAAGCTTTCTTAAAACTCCTTCGAATGTGACTCCTATTGCAATATTTGACTTAACTAAGTATAATTTCAATTGATTTTTTAAACTCTCTCCAAGAAGATTTTTGAAATTTAGTGTGCACATATTTATTTTGGTTTGATACTCATATTGAAAAAAATTTCAGTTAATTTTACTAAACTGAGCATTAGGCAGATTACAACCTTCTTTCAAAACATTTTGGAAATTAAGCTTTATTAAACTCTTTTCGTTTAATACCCACATAACAATATTTAAATTCATCCATTTGTTTAAATCAATTCATCCTTTTAAATAGTTGGCGATCCGTTGAAAAGTTGGTTCTATATTTTCATATAAACTCTTTCGTTTCAGAGTAATAGTAAGCCAATAAATAGCGTTGCTTGTAAATAACATTAAATTCATGTTTTAAACACGTGGCAACACGCCCTAAATACTTTTTCATAACTAAGTTTTTTTAAGCCCACTCTCTTTGAAATTCCTTTAACCTAGTAATTATAGTAAATTTACTAATTTAATCAGGTGGCAACTCTCGCCAAAAAACATTTTCAAAATAAAGCTTCTGTACAATTTTTTTGTTTGAGATTCATATTTCGAAATTTTATATAACTTCTAATTATTTTAAGTAATTTCTTAACAGGTAGTAGATAGCCCTCTTCGAAAGTATTTTTAAAATTACGCATTTTTTAAATTTAAAGTTGCAGTTTAGCCCACATATTGTAAAATGTCGTTTATTTCTTTACTTAACTTGAAATGCATGTAAACAGGTGGCAACCTTCTTTAAAAGTATTTGAGAAATTAAGGCTTACAAACCTTGCATATAACATTAGTTGGATTTGTTTTAAGTTATTATACTTTTGTCTAGTTTTTTAAACAAGTGGCAACCCTCTCCAAAATTATTTCGTAATTAAGCTTTCTTCAAAATTTGTAGCTTGGCGCTCATATTGGGAAATGTGAATTATTTTTACTTAGCTTAATTTGCATATAAACAGGTGGCAACCTTTTTTAAAAATATTTGGGAAAGGAAGCTTTATTGAGCTTTGCATATGCATATGTAATATTAGTTGGATTTGATTTAACTTACTATAATTTTGATTAATTTTCTAAACCTGTGGTAACCCTCTCCAAAACCATTTTTGAAATTAAGTGTTCTTAAAGCTTTTAATTGGCACTCGTATTGTAAAATGTCATTTATATTTTTAAGTTCAGTTAATTTGCCTTTTGACAGATGGCAACCTTTTATTAAAATATTTGGAAAATGAAGTTTTATTAAGCCACTTCATTTGATACGCATATTGCAATAAATGATTTCGGTCATTGCTTTAATTGAATTCAATTCAATCAGGTGGGAACTCTCTACAAAGCTATGGATAACCTATGGAACTGGCTATATATTTGCCAAATCTTATCCAGATCTAACCAATCGTTATAAAGAAATATTTGTATTAACTTATTTATTTAATTGACAAAAACTTTTTAAATAGATGACAACTCTCCTTATAATACAGTCTATGTTATAGCGCAAGGTTACTCCATTTGTATGCTAAATTCAAGCCGGTCTGGTGATGAAAAGGTAACAACGTACTCACAAACTTACTCACAAACACACAAACTTTTACATTTACTTGTATAATATAAGTAGGATTGTCTCAAGAGGAATTTCGAGAAAACTTTATTATAGGACAATTTTCAAAAGGAAAAAAGCAAAAAACTACAAAGAAATAAATGTGTAAGTTAAGTTTAATATCGTTCAATTGAAAAGTATTGCATGGTCAATTGCTCAGACTTGTTTTAGAAATTCTCCAAATAAAAAGTTTGATTTATATTTGACAGTTTTTCCGTCAGGCTGTTATTTAAAAAGACGTGGATGCATAAATATTTTGCAGTAGTAAAGCTAACTAACTAAATGGTGGAGTCTGAAAAAAAATCTGATGCGGAGATGCGGTGAACTCCGAGATAGCTATTATTTCTACCACTTCCGATTGTTGTTGTCTTTTTTCCTAAATACTTCTCCTTATACTGGCCTTGAGCTCAAAAATTAATATTGTCGTAAAGCTAACTATACAAATATACTATTGTACTATTGTGTAGTGGAAGAGGCCATTGAGAAAGCTTTATGCCGATATAATATTGAACAACATTGGCACTTGCTTAGAACAAATTAAATTGTGTAAAATATACTAGTTTAATAAAAAAAAATACAAACAAATTTTTGAAAAAGTGCCATTCACCACTACCTGTTTAAGACGTGAAACTCGCCTATTAAAGCTTGGCACAAGTTTTTGAATCAAGCCGCTATGTATACAAAAAAAAAATTAAATAAAGGAGAAACAAACGTAAAGAAATTATTTTATACACACTTTTATCAATTTTTTAATTTATTTGAGTAGGGTTGCAGTCTAAAATACTTTCCTTGAATATCGCCTAGTATGAATGTAAAAATAAAAACCTGGCCACTGAGCTGTACTGAAGTTATTCAGATAGTGAAATGTGCAGAAATGTCTAATTTAAATAAATAACTAGCAAATAACAAAAAAAAAAAAACAACAACATAAGCAAATACATTTCCAACATCGTTTACATGTCCTGCCTGTCATTTGTCCTGCCAACACTTTTCCCACATTTCCAACCCTTCCTTCCGTCTTCCTGCATTGAGAGTACCCTGCCTTTTTATTCGTTTAGCTATTCGCCGCTAATATTTCCCTCGTCAAATATATATATATATATACACAGTTTTTTTCATTACTTATTATAAGCGCATTTCCTTTTCCAAGTTTTGATTTTTTGCTTGTTATTTGTTAATTTTGCACGCTTGTACGTCGCTGTTGTTGTCACTTGTATTGTATTGTTGTTTTGCTCGCCCAGACGTTGCAGGAAATTAAAATCTGCTCTGCAAACAACAAAAACGAAAGCGAATCGAATACAAAGAGAAGAAAGGAAACAAAAACCACCAACAAACGGCAAGTGCAGAAAGTAATGTTATACTCGTACTGTTGTTGAGTGAAAAGAAAAATAAACAACTCTAAACGAACATAAAAAAAAGAATATACAAAAAATTAATTCAAAAGATGGATGGATGCAGGATAGACGTAAGCGTTGAAATTCACTTAATTCATTCATCCTGAATGCAGATGATACAAAATAGATAACAACAACAACGCTCTTCATTTATCTCATCTCAACCATAACCGTTGCCAAACTTCATCGCTTTCTCTGCTTATCCATCGCCGGAAACCACGACTACCACCAACTGAAGTGAACGCCTAATTTTATGCTAAATGTGCTCTTTCTACTGCAGTTGTTGTTGTGATGTCACGATTTCTCTTTTATAATATTGTATAATGAAATAAAATTTCGGTGTCGGTTATAAATGTGAGGAGGAAAGTATTTTCCGCACCCGGCACGAGCCAAATACTCGAGTAATGGGTGTAGGATATATACAGTGTGCAGATTTTCATATTCTTTCGCGGCTACAATTTAAATTACTTATTTATTTTTGTTTTTCTTTTCGTTTTTGTTACACCTACTTTATGGCTCTTTGTTAGCTGATTTGTGTGTTCTTTCCATCTAGTAGGGAGGGTTTATTGGTATTGCCAAAGAAGTACATCAGAAAACTGGAAATTAAGTGAACAACAATTGTTTGAAAACAAAAAAACTTTTGTACATAAGTATTGTACATATATATTGAGTAATAAATCGTATAATTGTTAAGACGGCCGTGTATCTTTTTATACAATAGCTATGCGTGTCAATTTGATTCGAATACTAAGCCCATGGAGATGTTACCATTCTTTAGGCGCAGTGTATGAAGTTTAAAAACATGAATTATGAATTTTGTTTAAAAACTGTGCTTCAAATACCAGTTTTAACAGTTAACTATAAATAACTTTGTTTTATCTACATTATCCTTAAATGTCTTTGCTGCTGTGGTTGGGGAGAAACTGAAATTTTAGCAGATTTAAGGTTCATTACTTTTTAATACATTTTGTAATATGTAATTATCTTTAGTGCGGTTGATTTGATCGATATGCGACCATTGGAATGGAAAATCGAAAACTAAAAGCATAACATTGTATGTACTTAGTGTACTTTTTTTAATGTTACCAAACTTCCTTCGCCTACATTTCTTAATTATTCGGCAATCCATCGTTTTGGTAAATAAGGGGCTGACTGCAAACGAAAATAGCACTAAAGTGGTTGTATAATGAAAATTCGATTACCGGTAGGCTAATAAAATTACTACACACTTCTCATGTTATTGGTATTATATAAAGTTAATTACATTTATTTGCTATCCAACAGTGCAATAATATAGGTATTAATTTATGTCAACGAAATGGTAATTAAAGAAGCCTCTCAAATTTCGATGGCAGAATTTAAAAAAAAAACACACACACATATACAGAAATGTGTATATATTTAAATGCGCATATACATGGGAAATAAATAACTGTATGTTGTGCGGTGAAAAGCTGAAGCGACGTGAGTTGTATTGATTTTCGATTAGCCAGTAAGGAGATTAGGATTTGGTAATTTCATTAGACGACCTTAGGTAAGGCTGTAAATAATTCTTACTGACTTACCGGCATATACCATACGTATGTACGTATGTATGTATTTACGCGTGCATGCAAATACATAATATGATTAACATTGATCAATTTTAGAGGGCATATTGTATATCACTTGCCTTATTTAATGAGCCCTAACCGCGAAAAGAAATGTCGCTTACAGTTAGGGCTTGATAAGATGAACGCGTCACGGCGCAATAGGATTTATATTTTAGTACCTTAATACGTTTCGTGAATATAAAATAAGCTTAACTTGTTATTGTTTCATTGGCTGTATGGCATGTAGCGCCGTCTTGTTGGAACTAAAGGTCGTCCACATCAACATCCTCCAGCTCAGGGACGAAAAGGTCATTAGTGATGGCTCTACAGCGGGCCCCATGGACAGTGACATTATGGCCGGCTTGATTTTTGAAGAAATATGGACCAATGATTCCCTCTGCCCATAGAGCACACTAAACAGTGACTTTTTGACGATCTAACGGCATCTCAACAATGGCTTGTGGATTATCAACACTCCAAATGTGACAATTTGGTTTACTCACGTACCCATTGAAGTCGGTTTGGGTCTATTCACGGAACGAGCGACGAGCTTAGTGGTCGCTCGGCTTCAATTCTAGCACGAGTTGGACTTTGCAAGCCCGCAAACTAAGACCCTTCCGCGAAAGCTTCCATAAAGTGGATGGGCACAGCTTCAGTGCGTGGTGCAAAACCTGATCCATGGTTGCTGTAATTACCGACTCTGCTGGGCGATTATGTCGACCGAATTTGTACTATTATTTTGGTAATAATTGTGGGCCTGGCCCTATGATTTCTGATAGCTATGTGACCTATGCGAAGCCCCATGACTTTGGACAGGTTTCTCCTACTTCGCATGCAGAGTTGTTGTGCTTTGGGCCTGTTGAGTTTTGTGTTGTTGCAGATGTCAATAAGTTTCCATCGTATATCCGCTTCCATAAGACATAAGTTTCTCTTATAATGAGTCAACTGGCAACGAGCGTCATGTCTCAATTCTTTCTCTATATAGAAAGTGGGGTAAAAATGCAAGCTCATATGAATTCTCGACGGCGGGTTTATTTCTATCCAGAATGTTCATTTGATGTAATTTCAAATTTTATATGGATTTTTGGAAAAAAAACCTTTCACAAAAATCATTAGCTGTTTGGAGTAAAAGTATCAAAACTCAAGACGCAAACCACAAATTGGGGTGTAAGCGTCAAATTATTATTATTATTATTACTATTATTAGTATATGAACTATGGATCGCTGATTTCGAAAATGCCACCAAAACTTTTCTATCACACCTCGATTTTGAGATAGAAGGTGCTAAAGTTTTTGCATAGGTTTGTCGCGACATGGGTTGACTTTTTCTAAATGTTCTCCAATTCTGTTGTACGGTTCGCAATTTTTAAAACGAAACTGAATTCAGCATATGCATAAGTAAAATTATGCAAATTCGGATATCTAAAACGTTTACATTCGTATAACTCGAAAACTCTTCGATGGAAAAATAAATGAAATTTATTTGTCTGTTCAGCGAGCAAAAATTAGTTTAGAAAGTACTTTTCCAAAGAGGTACCACTCATCTATCAAATATTTGTTGACTGGTGTAAGAGGGCGGCATTTTTTTAATTATTTTTAACTAAAATAATCAATTATGAGATAGTTTTTAAATGAAATATATGACATTGTAGAGAGTAGAAGATACCCTACATGTCACTTTCCCTAAACAACCGTTTATGAATTTTCTTTTTATGCATGTGAATCTTTTATGTGATGTGATATTTAAACCGTTGTTATTAGTTTTTAGTCAACCGTATGTTCAAAGGACTCAAGCAGATGAATAGAATTCCCCACAAAAATACAAAATTGTAATTATTAAAAAATGTTAAAATCCTTACTTATTTTGCACCACTCTTTGGCTATTCCTTGTAATTAACTATACAATAACTTGGCTTTTAGACACATGAAGTCAAAATGTATAAATACCGACCGAGCCTATACAAAAATATGAAAGTCTATATGTATGTGATATGCCCAAACTCATGCAGTCGCTCAGCTCGCATAGTTCATCATTTAAAAAACGTTCTTGGTTGTTTTAGGGTTGAATGTTAAGCACAGATTCTCTCACCTTTTATGCAAACACACATCACCGTGTTTTTACTATATTTACTCATCCATTCATTCATTCATTTTAATATCAAACAGAACCTAACCAAATGGTAAATTGCTAACAATTTGAATTTACCCCCCCCAGGTAAATGACGACCTTGAAATTATCGATTCCAGTTTGCATACAATACTAAGAAATCAAAATTCAGCAGTTGGCTGCAGTAAAATGTACTCTAAATGGCTGCTAGCGAAGTCACAACTACATGCACAAAATTACCATACGATATATATGTAAGTATTATTTAGGTATGTATAGGTAGGTGTATTTATTGTTATGTGTATGGTGTGGCATATTATGTTTGTGTGCGTAAACAGAAATGCGCAAACAATGCAAATGCTGCAATTGTCGGATTGCGATTGTAAATCAATGAATTTAACTTTGTGGCCAACAATAAAATTTCCAGCAGCGAGCAAACTGGGCATAAATGTAATTAAAAAATTGCAAATATGTATTCGAAGATAGTTGTCCAAGTATTTTTACGATTTAAAAATTATTATTAATTTTGCAATATAATAGATGTTTTTTTTTTGCTATTGCTGTATTAGACATGTTGACAGTAGGTATTGGAAAATTAACTAACTCAGATAGTAATAGAGCATTTTCGGGGCAGAAACATCCCGAACTTTTTACCGAGCACAAATGGACAAAGTCTAAAATATCGGAGCACAGAATCACAACCACATCGTATAATTGAGTATTTTTTTCTATTTGACAGAAAACTTATTTGCTAATTAGCAAACGCAGTCCGGGCTGTACTGAAAAGAACCCAACTCAGCTTTTAGCGACTGTCCTGTCAGTTTGCGCCGCCGATGACTTGATCGACAATTTATTAAAATTGTACTCGACCGAGCTGTATATCGATTTCATTTATTTCGAGTACCAACTAGTTTTAATATCTAAATTTTTCTGAGATCCAGAATCAGAATAAAAAAAAGTCATTGAAATTTTGATAAGAATTAAGAGTGAGATTATTTTTTTTAGATCAACAATAGCTATTATTTTGAGATTTGTATTATAAAAGTCCTCCCGGAATGATTATCAACGAGATACATTATTTTTTAGTCTTTCAAAGACTTTTATTTTGCAATTTATATTTCAAAGTCCTCAAAATAGTGCGGAACTAGTTCATAAGAGATCACGAACTGATCTTTCAATTATTTATTTTGGAGTAGTCACGAAACAGTTTCGAACTAATTCCGAAATGATCATAAAAAGGCCCATCCTGAAGGTGTTCAAAAATGTTTTCTCACTCATAATTATTTTGAGAAGACATTTATAATATAAGTCTCAATGTAAAAGGCTAATACATAATAATAATGATAATTCAATAATTTGGCACTTACACCCTAGCTTTATGTTGGACCGAACTTCTCCTACAATTTGTGCTTTGCGTCTTCATGTGTCATAAATTGTGGGATCTACAATTTTACGCCGACTCCGAATGGCAAATAATTTTTATGAGAATTTTTTATGGCCAAGGGGAGAAAAAGCTTTTTCCATAATTTTTGATGCTACTTGCACCGGACAGCAGTTGGATTCGGTTCTGAACCAATGAAGCGCACGCATGCAACACCCTCCGCTACGACGTCCGGTACATATGTACATACATATGTGAACAAAATTGCAATACCCTTGTGCACAAGGTCACTTGGATATATAAACAAAAGCGTAAATATATGGTAAACAACAAATAAATTAATTTGCATACACAACGCAGTGGCAGGTAATTTGCCATAATTTAATCATTACAATATTGGCAGGAGAATTTCGCTGTAATTCCTTTATTCACACACACAAATGCATGTGTAATGAATATAAGTACGCCTATACTGTGGGTATAACTTGTGCTAAATTGAAAATTTGGTACACACTTTTTTGAACAGGCAGATGGCAGACAGAAATAACACTGAGTAACAAAAAATTAAAAAAAAACCTGCGGTCATGATTTTGTTAATAGCTTTTATTAACATTAGTAGCAGGCTTACGAACTGTGTTTTAACTTTCTTTGGATTGGCTCTAGTTCTTGAGATAAACGAAACTTAAGAAATTAATGGAAAAAAAATTATATGACCCAGTTCCAGTTGTATTAATTTAATTATTCCTCAATAAATTTTGTTATATAAATTATTAAAACAAGTAGTTCGTTGGTTTAAATATTTTATTTCCCTTGCAAGAGTGCAAGGGCAGCCGGTTAAGTCGGGTGAGTTAATACAACTAAACATTAATTCGACGACTTCGCCTAAATACCTGAAAACTCTAACAGTCCCTGCCAGCCGCTGCACGTTATCGACCGCGTGACTTATAAATGCAACTTGTAAATGGGCCAACAAAGTGGTTATACTAAATACCCCTGTTCTGTTTTATATGTTTATGGGACAGTCGTGCAAGAAATGAACATTGGATTAGAAAGGACTGGCCGGTGAGAGAAAATATGGAGGTAGAAACAGCAAATGTGGTTCATGACCAACTGATAAGCCGAAAAAAAATCATTCTTCCACCACTTCACATCAAGTTTGGGCTAATGAAACAGTTCATCAAACCCCTTCATAAGACAGGTGACTATTTCGAATGTGTGTGCAAAAAATTTCCAGTCCTTAGTATGGAAAATTAAAAGCAGGAGTCTTCGATGGTCCTCAAATTCGTACCCTTCTAAAAGGCACTGAATTCTTAAACCATATGTATGTCACAAATTGAATCTGAAGCCTGGCTAAGCTTTGTTAATGTAGTCAAAATTTTTTTGGGAAATCATAAATCACCAGACTATACAAAACTAGTTGCTGATATGCTTCTCAATTTTCGCAAACTAGGAGCTAAAATGAGTATTAAATTACATTATTTACATAGTGATTTGGACAAATTCCCGGACAACCTAGGCGATTACAGTGAGGAACAAGGTGAACGGTTCCACCAGGACATAAAAATAATGGAAGAAAGATACCAAGGTCGATGGGACGACCACATGATGGCAGACTACTGCTGGAACTTAATACGGGATTGTCCTGAGCAACGACATCATAGGAGGTCCTACAGAAAAAGTGTTTTGTAATTTTTTAAAATTTTAATACATATCTAAATATTTAACAAATAGGTAACGATGGAATCTCGATATAATATATGTATGTACATAAACATATAAAATCATAAATTTTGAGGGTGTAGCGAAGCGTGGCGGGTCAACTAGTATTTTAGAAAACTATAGATCAGTTTACGTGGAAAAAATATTGAACCAAGCTTCGAACTACTATATTATTTTAGCATTATATGTTAGAAACAAGTTTAAATTTATTGAGATCGAGGCCAGTTTTAATTAGGGAATAATATTAGAGTCATAGCTGCTATTTTGGAGACCACCACCTCTACTCATCAGACCTCTTTCTTTCTAGACTTTATCAACCTTTTTGTAGATTACAAAAAAAACTCAATATATATTGATTAAACATTCACAATTTTCAGGAGGGCATTTGTGGTGACTTTATACGATTAAGAAACATGATTTAAAAATGTTGTATTTCTTTAAAAAAAATTTTAGAATATGTTTCAGCACACAATTTTTTGCTTGAATGTGTGTATATGTAAACAAAAAATCTCCATTTAGTTAACGGGGTCCTCTACTCTCAAGGCCTGAAATTGAGCGGTTTTTTGGAAATAAATTCCGAAGGATCTACTGAATGGATTGAACAAATTTTTTTATTTAAAAATTACATGTTTTGACTTCAAAATTCTTGTATCGAATACCAAAAAAAAAAAAAATGTTGTCGACCTCGAAACGTCATTGATGTTGAAACTGTATGGGTCCCGCTCAAGTAAAATTCTGGCCAGTAGGGTAATCTGTAATCCAAAATTATATATTCTTTATAATCACAGTTCCGTTAGATATATTTTCCCGAAACAGATTTTTTTTTATTTTGTAAGTTGTAAGATTTATGCAACAATTTATTAAAATTTTCAATTTCCACGTTACTTTTTGACATATTGGAGACTCTAAAAATGGAACAAATTAGAATTTCGCCAATCGTACTAGGAAAAACATATCGCTATGTTCACTGATTAATTCAATATAAAATATTTCTGAAATCGGACCAATACTTTTATGAAAAGTCTTACTCGGCAGCTAAAAAAACCCTACTTTGAGGAAAACGCGACGAGTACATTACGGATGTGAATTACAGAGCCCAGGAGCATGCAAAGGAATGTGATTTCCACGAAATTCTCTCTGTGGCGTATTCTTGGATACATATAGATTGAAACTAAATTTAAAAAAAAGAAATCGATTTTTGAAATCGCAAGAGTGGAGGACCCCCTTAACCTAAAGTTGTTAAAATTGTATTTTTATTTATAAATATTCTTTTAATTTAATTTTTGTGTTTGCAATAATAGGAAGATGAAAAGGCAACAACAGTATACATAGCTTACTTGGCTCTTCTCGTTTAGGCTTTGCCTTAATAAATGTAAATAGAGAAAGTGAGTACGATCATTGGAGTTTGATCCTGATTAGGAGATGTTATGATCTCCGAAACAGCTATAATTTCTACCATTATAAATTTTTCCTATGAAAAATGGCCTTGCACTTATAAAAATTATTCTTTATTTTTATTGTTATGTTTATATATAAATATTCATTCATATTCAATTTCCCTAAACAATGAACGTTGAATTTGTATTAAAACGAACTTGAATCGTTTCCTTATTTTAACTTTGAAAGTCGGAATCTTAAAAACTATCGTGGATTTTCGGAAGAAATGATATTTCGTTTTATACAAAATGTTTTAACGAAAGGTTTAAATTTAAAATTAAAGCGCAGTAGTTTTGGGAAAAGTGGTGATTTTTAAACTTTCATAGTTGAAAACTTATAAACCCTGTAAATTCTATTAATTTGTGCCAAACAGAAAAGTTTAGAGAATATTTATATTTGAAGAGAGTTGCCAAGAGTTGTGGTTTAAAACTAAGAAACGAAGAGATTTTTAGGGTTTGTCAAATGTATGAATATAAAATATAAATTCATTCATAACACTAACGACATCAGGATATTTTACGCATATAGGTATATATATCAAGTTACATAAAAGTTTTTGAAAGAAGTTCATAAAAGGGATGCCATTTATTCCAAATGAAAAATTTTTTTAAGTTCAATAAAGTATAATAAAATTAATTTGTTATAAAATCAGTTTCAGTATATTTAGATAGTATAATTAGATAAAAGGAATCATACAGGAAATAGTCTATGAATAGTACACAAAATGGTCCCGAAATATTTGCGTATTTAAAGGCTTAACAAATTTGTTCTCGCCCGTAATTATTATGAAAATATTTCTATAACAAAATTCTCAAGACAAAAGTCTTTTGAAGAGAATTATTAAATTTTTTTCCAACTCATAACTCTAATGGAAATAATTTTTTTTAATAGTAATGTTAGTAAAGTAGTGGTTACTGCCAATTTTAAGAATTTGTTTTACTGAAATTTTCAATTGAAGACTTTTATAATTAGTTATCGAGGAACTAAACAAATTTGTATAGTGCTATAATAATTATTCGTTAACTTTTATTACTTTTTTCTAAACTAGTTATGCCTCTGGGCAGTTCCCTTAAAAGAAATGGCCAATTTGTCAACACAGATCATCGAACGTTATTTGCAATCGGCCGCTAATAAGGGCAAGCTAATTTCCCATTTCTGTGGATGTTTTTGGCAAGAACTTTGAGTGACAGTATTAAATTATTTTTTGAATGTTTATACTTATATTTTTGTTTTAATATAATCTAAGTTAGGCTAAAAAGCACATTTTGAAAAATATGAATAACTGTCTATCTAAATTAATGCATCTACTTTGTAAAGCTCGTTTTTCTCTGCCTGTAATTCTCCTATTTACTTCACTTTACTTTAATTAAAATATAATATTTGTGCGCTAAAGAAACTATGAAATAAAATAGATTTATTATAATTCTTGGAATACCAATTAGTCAACGTTGTCGAAAGTTCATAAAAAAACCTGAAAGCGCAAAATATTGATGGAAATTATTTTGATAATTACAGAGTGGTGAGACTATTTGAATTTGCGTCGCAATTCTGCAACTGCTGACACTGCTCTATTTTTTTGCATCACTTAAGCTGTCAGCTGCAGCCAACGTCTGCACCATTGTGCAACTAATTGTGCGCTCTTTTCAAATTTGCAACACATAGTAAACGTGCTCATCAGATTTTCTGAAAGAAACTTGACTTTAATTAATTCACTAAAAATTGAAAGATGGAATTTTGAAATTCCTATAATTGGCGATTGAGTTCGAATGAGATTTGAGTTTCAGGCAGCAGTCATTAATTACTGTTGGTTACTTTTTGATACTCTGGAATTAGTCAGTGAAAACATCAAAATATTTTTTAGAACATGATTTGTATTTTATTGTCATTTATAAATGTATTGCTTGTGCGAAGTGTTATTAGGGAATATTCATTCTGAGCAACACATTAATTTTTAATTGAATTTTGAATCAGTGCTCATTATTTATTCCTGAATTTCATGCATTAGCACTTACCCTACAGCACTGAGTGAATATTATATCAGGACTGATCGATAACTTCTTAGTTAACGGAACAGTAGCTTTTATTGATTTTGATAAAATTTTGCGAGAAGAGCGTATTAGTTCAAAGCTACTAATAAATGGAAATTACTAAAATTAATTGGAGTATAATATTTCATTGCCAAAAATTGTATTAAAATTATGCTTTAAATGTTTAAATTTTTTAAAGAATTTTGAACGTTTTCTGAATTGCAAAAATTTCTAAACTCTGATTTATAAAATTTGTTTATGGAGTGAACTATACCTATATAATACAAATAATTAAAATGAAATTGTTTATTGCTTTATTTTTAATTAAAATTCTAATTTCGTTTATAACTGCTTTCAATTTTATTGACTGGAAACTCTTTTCAAAAATATTTTCGAAATTTAAGTTTCTTAAAATTACTTCGTTTGACACCGTCATAGTAACAGCATTTAAGTAAACTTTTCAAAAAAACTAAAGCAACACTAATTTAAAAAAAAAATAAAGTAAGTGCCAACCTTCTTTAAAAATGTGATCGAAATAAAGCTGCGTTTAATACCTTTCGAGTGATCTCCATATTATGATAGGTATTAATTTAAATTGAATTTTTTAGCCAGGTGGCAACCTGATCTAAAATGTTGGTTAGAATTAAAACCTTTTCAGAAATATTTCGATCGATAGTTCATTAATCTGTTTAAATAATTTAATTTAATATAATTTTTATACTGGTGGCAACCCCCTCAAATACAGTGAAAGTATTCTGTAAATGAACTCAACATTTCTGTACACTCTTTCGTTTGGTATCCTTATAATAATATTTCCTAAAATTTAATTTAATTCGAGCTTTCAAAAATGTACTACCCTCGTAACAATATTTTAACTCCAAAATCCTTAAACGTCATACCTCATACTCTTAATTATAGTTTAATTTAATTTTATAAACGTTCGGCATTGTTCGTTCATGTGGTAGATATAAGTAGTTCTCGAAATAGATTGTATATTGTGTCAAAATTTTAACGCAACCGCTTTGTGGTAGCTTCCATTAAAATAATAGTTTTATGATGGAAAATTCTTTACTTTAAAACACTAAACGTGGATTTTACGTAGTTATGTGTCAGAACATGCATTTAGCTATTATTTTTCTGCACAACAAACAACGTTTACAATTAGTTGAAGATTTTACCCCGAAGTCAATGTTTTGGTCTTGTTTACTAGAAGGTTTGAGTGCCTGATGCACGACCTATCTCAATCGGCGGCTTCACACTTCTGATTTCTGACCGAATCAGGTACTTGGGTCTGATTCTGGCGTTCATTGGAATCAGTGGGGCGCTTCGGACGACACCCACTTTCGCACTCAACGTTATGCTAAACGTGTTACTTGTGGACATTGCGAGGTTGTCTCCGAACTACTTTAAGTGTTTTTCAGTGTTTTTTTTACTCTCATAGTCAGGCCGCTATTAAAGCCTTAGTATCTCTGAATACTTTTTCATTGGGCTAATTTGGGTGCCGGACAATAGCGACATTGGAGGAAGCTGCATGGGTGACGAGCTCGCTAGGCGGGGTACCCTGGGCAACAAAAAACCCTGGACAGGGTTGGGGCTTCTCAGGCCGCCTACGGACTTCTGTTGGATAGTTGTGCTCTCTGTCGACTCAGCGAACGCTGGGCAGCAACTACGACATGCAGAATTGCAATGACCCTCTGGCCGATGGTAAACCGTGTGCGTTTGAAAGAGCTGGGATCGCTCATAGGATCGCTCGTAGGAGTTCTGATTGGACATTGTCCGATGGGTATTCATGCGGTTGGGCTGAATATAGCCTATGACTCTTTTTGCCGCAGTTGTATGGAATATGACGAGATGGAATTACTTTTTCCATTTTATACTCAGCTGCCTTGCCTTTGGGAGACTGAGGTTCAGGTACCTAGGCTCCTACTTCTTTAGCACCCCAGAAGAGCTCCCTGAGGTGGAAATTGGTAGTATGCAGGACTTCATTCTAAGTACGCGGCATTTCTCCAGCCAACCATTCTTGGTTGCGGTGTACGTTGCCGTTCAACAACAAGTGGTGGCACAATGGACTTATTTTACTATGCCTAAGTGAGTTCCCTCTGTGGGGACTACCCCATCAACCTAACCTAGCCTAACCCTTGTCAATGTAGTTTTGAAACTGCCTTTATGAATGATCAATAACTCCAGCATTATAAGAAAGCCGCAGACTTTGTATTTTAACACCCGTCAAAAGTGTTGAACCAATTTAGTTTGCGTTTTTTTTTTATCAAAAGTTCAAAGTTATGTTAATGTGGCGTATAACTTTATATATGTATTGTATCTATAGATTGATATGGTATGCGGAAAACGAAAGTGAGAGGCAAAGAAAAACTTCAAGTTGTACTATTTATAAATAGCAAATTGCGACGGCAACAATAGCATGGCTGGCAGCGATCAGCAGCCAACATAAAATTACAAAAAACAACAACACTACAAAAGTCGCTCTGGCAACTTTAAAACCAACATCGTGCAGATTGGCGGCCTAACAAAGAAACCAAGGTTTGCAAAAACGCTTAATATGTAGGTACACACAGCAAACAAAATGCGGGACTGAATAAAAAAGTGTATGCAAACTATGCAAAAAACGCTTAGCGATAAAATCAATCGGGCAGACAAGAAGTGGGAAAAATTGAACGAATAGATCGATTGTGTAGCAAAAAGCGTGCACATGGAATGACAAAAACTGGTTTGGTTCAACTGCATAGAGCCATATAACTAACAAATTGAGTGGGGCACACAGTGAAGGTAGCAAGCAAAGACTTTGTGGTGCACTGCCTTGAGTTGCGGTGCAATAATTACGTCAAATACCGCACTTGTCGCTGCAACGAAGCTGGGGCGCGCTGTACATGGCAAACATGGCAAGCTACCGCTTTTATGGCTATTTATTTATACTATATAAAAATATTTTTTCCATTTGCTAACTGCTTTCTGTTGGATTTGTTGTTGTTGCATGTAATACTTGCTGCTGCTGATGCTACTGTTGTTATAGCCAGCTGAAAGTGCAAGTGGAAATTCAACTTGCAACAAACTTCAAAACTACGTGAATCAGTTAAAGACTAAGTGTATACCAGAGTTTGGCTATAACGAGCTGCAAGCAACTAACTGACAGTGAAAAACAAAAACCCATAATAACAACCGGCGCAAACGGAATTGGAAGTGAAGCAGTGGTCAGCAGTGAGCAGCGAACAGCAAATAGCTAAGTAACTAACAGCGTCCAACAACTCTGTGTGTAGTAGCGCAGTTGCGTTGTAAGTCCCACCAGTTAGCTAGCTAGCGGTGTGGTGTAGTAAACCAGTTTATGTTGATTGCTTTTGCGCCTGCGCACACTACTAATGCCCACCACCGTTCGTCGCTCTAGTAAAACTTAACTTAAATCGTTTTGCCATTTACAGCGCAACTGCAAACTTATTATGGTGGTCGTAACTCGCTTTTATCACTTTGGTCTGCGGCTTTGTTGTGATGCGTATGGATACTTGTTTAGTTTGGTATTCTATTATTCTTGCTCATTTTGCCTGTATTTTTTTTTTTTTTTTGATTTATTTGTTACTGTAGCCGGTTGTCGATGACGTCTTGTGCAAGCTGACTTTACAAGCATGATATTTGAAATTTTTATTTTTTCTCAGCGTATTCTGTTTTAAATTAATTTTCGCTTGTTTTTTTTTGGTCTGAACTGCAAAGCTGTTTGTTGGCTATTTTATGGCTGGTTTATAATGAATTTACAAGAAATATAAAATTCTTGTATTTATATAATTTTGTAGATTTTTTTTACATTCATTAGAGTGCATCACTCCGCATACAAAATAAAATCGGTACTGTTTTGTCATCGAAATTATAAAACTGACTATATTTTAAGACATCAAGAAAAATGTTTCAGGAAAATATTAAGATACCACGAAAAATTTAGTTTTTTATAAACAAAGACAATATTTTAAAATCTGCCCTATCACCAACTTCACGGAAACGAATCATTCCATTGAATTTACAAGCAAAATAAAAAACAAAATTTGGAAAATTGGGGTTTGTTTCGCGTGTAAATTTGTGGGAATATTTGGTCCCAAGGAATTTGGGATAGGGCTGAATGTTAAAAAAAAAAATAATTTTAAGTTAAAAAGTGTTACACAAAGTTATTGAAGTGAAACTTCGTTCATTGCATGGACTGATTTTTTACATCGCGAAACGCTAGTCGTGCCGATATCGCGCCACGAACTCATCACATGACGCTTATATGAGAAAAAACAAATATCTACTACCACTACTAATTACTACTACTATCGCTAAGACTATTACTGCTATTACTACGAACTCTTATCACTATTTTTTTACTAATTTCTAGTACTATTTTTACTACACTGCCAATTTCAACCAATATTTTTACTACTAATAATTGCTACTACTATTCTTACGGGTTTCGACTACTATTTTTACTAATACTACTGCTAATTACTGCCACTATTTTGACAAATTTACTAATTGTGCTAATTTTTTGAATATTTTTACTACTACTATTTTTACTAATTTCTACTACTATTTTTATTACTGCTCCTACTAATTAGTACTATTAATTTTACGAATTTCGACTACTATATCTACTATATCTACTAATGCTACTACTAACTACTACCACTATTTTGACAATTTTACTAGTTCTACTACTATTTTTATGAAAGCTCCTACTAATTAGTACTACTATTTTTACGAATTTCGACTAAATAATAAAAAAAACTAATGCTACTACTAGCTACTACCACTACTACTATTTTTACTAATATCTACTACTATTCTTATTAATGCTACTACTAATTACTAATACCAATTTTACTAATTTCTACTACTATTTTTATTAATGCTACTACTAAGTACTACCACTACTTTTACTAATGCTATTGAACTTATTAATGGTTGTGCTAATTACTACTACTATTTTCAGTAACTTCTACTATTATTTTTACTCATGCTACTACTATTTTTCTTATTTCTACTACTATTACTACTACTACGTACTACTAACGGCCACTATCACTACTACTCCCATATTTAACTCTCTATCATTTTGTAGAATCGGCACAGAAGTTGTACTTCTAGTTAAGTGCACAAATGTTATACTTTCGGTCTTTCGTACAAGATTGGTTTAAGAAAAATTTGAATAAGTCAGCTAAAATCTAACTTATAAGATATCTTTGCAAAATTATTTTCTTCAGGAGTTTTTTTCACAAACTGTTTTGATTTATAGAAAATTCCATATTTGCAGGTAAATCTTAATATTTTTCCGAAATATTTTAACGGAAGACTTAAGCATTGTATATTTATGTATATTAATTCCGGTGCAAAAATCGCCATTTCTGTTGGTAAGATACCCTAATATATATATATATATATATATATATATGTAAATGTAAGTATATGACTCTATGTACTGATAGGCAAACATTCGCATTCCAGCATCTGCACATATAACAAATATTTTCACGTTTCATAAGCAAATTAGCAACCAAGTAACGACTTAATATGCGTAGCAAACGTTGGGCAAGACAAGTGGTTTGTGTTGCAGAGGCGTGGGGAATAATCGCACAAACGAAATGTGAGTGAATTGATTTGGTGTTGATTTCGATTGGTCCAATTTGCCGCCATTTCTAGCTTATTAAATGTTTAAATTTGGTCATTCTCTTTTATTCCGCTTCATTAATTAGCTGATCAGCCATGAAAATCGTGAAATTGAAAGTAGAAATATATAAAAGCATAATTGGAAATCAATATTTAATACTTATATATAAATTGGCAATCAATAGCTAAACATCCGGTTAATGGTGATGGTTGAAAACAGTCGTTTATCTTCTTTTTTTTTTGTTTGATTATTAGTTTATTACGATTACGTGAATGAGGGCCCACATCATACGTGGAAATCCATATATGCGTTTTTAAAATATTAAACAAATTTGTCTCACACAACCCACAACCCGATATTTAGTTGTATATTTAACGAAAGAAGAATGTGAGAAAAATTAACATATATGTAAGGAGTCAACCCTTTTCTGTCCATTTCTCGATTTCACGTTGGAAAATATTTCTTTTAAAACTTGCGCTCTCTATGTATATTCACATAGCAATTTGAAAACAAAAAATTTTAAAATTTTGTATTCACCAAGAGTCAATTACCACTTTCCTGAACTCTCGCCCTGTGAATGCTGTCGTTGGTGTCAAACCACAACCTATACAAGACGAAAAGTTTCAGCTGCCTCGAAAGTCCAGGGTCACTCTGGCCCAATTAAGATATATGTAGATATTGTTGTAAGCTCAACTCGTACCTACTCACATGCTCCAATAAACCCACTCATCTAACCCCCGCTTACTATGGTCCAACCCTATGAGTTTGGAGATAACGACTATGGGTAAGCTGATCTAGCAGGGTATATCACACACTACAACAACAACAAAAACAACATCAGGAAGTGTTCATTCTCTTTTACATCCATTTTAAGCCACTTGGTAAATGAAAATTTAGCTGCTGTGGATTATTTAGCCGAAACCGTTCAAGCTTTTATTTTTTTGCCAGAAAAATTGCACCTTCTCATACTCTCTAACAGATTAGTTTTAATCTCTTTTCCCAGTAGACTTTCCATAAATAAATAAAAGTTTTAAAGGACACCCTCAAATTTGATAAATCAGTTGCAGGGAGTTAATAATTTGTATTGGACCGATTAAACGAAATGAAAGGAGTGTGAAATTGTTACCTGCTTTAGTGTAGAAGTATAAACAAATATATATTAAATGTTTAATGGATTAAAAAACACATCTGCATACCAAAATTTTCGAGAGAAAAATATGTGTATATAAAACAGGCAATAGGGTTAAATCGACTCAGCTCGCTGTCTATCTTCTCTTCTTCTTATAAAGAGATTAATCGCATTTTAAACAAAATTTGCAATTACGTAATTTTCACTCTCTTATTTTGGAACAACGAAGTTATCAGTAGACTTTCGCGGACGAATTTGACACTAAAGGCAGACAATATGGACAAGAGGGGCAATATGCTTCTATTTAGCTCAAATTTTAATTTTGTGAGTTATCAAAAGATTCAAAAACGTGCCCGTCAATTTCTTTGTTGATATGAAATTTTAGGTAATCCATCAAATTTTAACATGCGGTCGCATTAAGTTATCAACATCAGCGCCAGTTGGAGAAAACCGCACCGAAAGATCGATGGAATAGTTGTCGGAAGCAGATGCAGCAAGCGGCGTCTGCCATAAATCCCTTACAGGAAGGAAAGAGTATAAAGGTAAATAAACATTTCACTCATCAACATAATCAACGCCAACATTATCAGCACTACCAGACTTGGTACACAGCTAGTTACATACGCGCGTGCATTCAAAGAAATATTTGTATGTATAAAGTCCCAGCGGGGAAAAATGTTTGTAGAATAACACACACACACACACACACACACATATGTATTTAGTCAGACATCACGTAAATCATTGAGCTTGAGCATTGGTGTGCATGTGTGCGTGTGTGTGGGGAAGGTGTAGAGTCTCCACCTCAGCAACCATGGCACGTGACACGTGCGAGCACATCATGAATATTAAAAGTTTTTGGTTGGTACATCGGCGGGTGGTGGGTGACAACTAACATTGGGAATGCCAATGTCATTCCT
This sequence comes from Anomoia purmunda, assembly GCA_951828415.1. Taxonomy (NCBI): domain Eukaryota; kingdom Metazoa; phylum Arthropoda; class Insecta; order Diptera; family Tephritidae; genus Anomoia; species Anomoia purmunda. The sequence continues at coordinate 21,926,927 of OX639996.1, read as the reverse complement.
GCAAATCCGACAGGATTTTCGTCGACATTTCTATAGCCAAGCAGTTAGGTTGCTGTTTGTTGAACTTACACCAGCCGCCAGTCAACCCAAAGTGTTTGCCGACGCCATATTTGGAAGTGTCCCAATATGTGTTTGTATATATGTATGTATGAATGTATGTGTGTCTATAAATGCATTTGTGTATGGATGTGGAAAGGAATGAAAAGGTTAACTGTTGCGATAGGACCGCTCTGACAACGCCAGCGCATAACTACAAAGTTAAATACTTGGCAAGTTGAAAACGATGTTTGTTGATAGTAGGGTGTTCGATTTCTCACGTTTTCTCAAAAACCCTTTTTTCGTTTTAACAATTTAAAAAAAGTAACTGATATTTTTGCAGTTTTGTCTGGCGCGTTCATAGTAAAGGGAAAAACTCATTTATTTAGCAGATAGTAAATAGTGCAGGAAGAAATATTGGCACTGTATGTGTTTCATATTATTCATAAAGTTTTTCATGCTAAAACTTGTTGGATAATTTTTTATCAAACCATAGCTCAGTCTATGGCAAAAACCATATATGTACATAAGTACAAATATCGTACTTAAAAAAAAGCTATTGTAAAACATTAAAAACAATGTTAATTTAAATTTCTAAATTTGAACTTTTCAGCTGGCAAATTTGAGATACTACACAGTTTTGTAGACCATTCAATTTATAAAGTGAAAGTTTAAACATTAAAGTAACTGAAAATTTCCTTTGATTTTCAAAAGTTTTTTTTTTGCTGACGGTGTTGCGCAGATTTTTCTACATAACGTATGAACAAAATCAATTTTTGTGTGTAAGACAACATTTAATACTACTGGTGAAAAAAGTTACGAAAAACCATCGGAAATTTTCAGCTTTATTTTAATAATAAAGTTTTATAATAAAATTAGAATTATAATAATTTTTTGAAATTTCTTAATTTTTTTCAAGGTTTGATACTTGTACTTATATTTTTTCGTTATAAATTGAGCTATATTTTAATAAAAATCATGAAAAACATTGTTAATAATGTGAAAAAATTACGGTGGCAAAACTTTTTTCGGACACTTTAGGTCAGCAGCTTCTTAAATGAAAAAAAAAAAGTTTCATGTGCCTTAGTGAAGGTCTTTTTTCAGTTGAGAAAGTACAATTTTCTTTTCATAAATTTACTCAAAAATTGAAGGCAGTAAAAATGGGCAAAACGAAATATATACATATTTATTTTAAACACCGTTCATGCAAGATTTAGTCTTGAAAACCAAACGATAAGAGTAATCACTCCTTAGTCTCTATGTAAATCAGGACAAATCAAGTCAAGTCTAAGTCTTACATAACCTGGCCTTAACCACTCACTCACTCGCGAACTTTTACACTTAAGGCGAATTCACTCATTTTGAGTCGCAGAAGTGCACATTGTATTATCAATAAAAGTTGCTTGAATTTCTTCATCTTCTTCTTCTTTGGCGCTATAGCCGCCTAGGCGATTTTGACCTATTCCAACAAAGCGCGTTAATCGCTCCGTTGCTTTGCTCACTGGAACCAGCTATAGAGAGCCCAAGTGAAGGTAAGTTCTTCTTCTCTTGGTCTTTCCAACACATAAGCCCCTCTTTGTCTGCCACCGGTAGTGGGTAGCGCGTTGAATACTTTCAAGGTCAGAACATTTGCTTCCATTGCGCTCGGCCAGCGTGAATCATTAATTCGCTAAACTATATCTAAGTCGTCGTATAGCTCATATCTCACACAGCTCATCTTTCCATTAACTGACAGCAGTGACAGTTATCTGACTGATTTAACTCTGCGGCTTGAATTATCTTTTCTAACAGGGAAAGGGATTCACCCTGTCTGAAACCTCGTTTGGTATCAAACGGTTAGGTGGTGTTGATTCAGACATCGCGGCTTATAGACAACTTCTTGTCGGGCCGTCGAAAGAGGATTTAAAGTCGTCAAAGAGATGGTGGGTGTCGATCCTCATTCTCCCGGATATTTACCAATAGTTGAGATATCGTGGTTATCTTGTCCATAGTAGATGGTTGCCGAATGGCTTCGATCTTTACTGAATACGCTTGATAGAACCAGACATGAAATGTTAAGCAGGCTAATCCCGCGGTATTTTCCGCATATTGCAGGATAACCCTTCTTGTGGATTGGGCAGCGCACAATTAAGTTAAGTTTCAATCGGTGGGCATGCATTCGTCAGACCATTCTCTGGAAATGAGCTGGAGCATGTACCTTACCAGCTCTTGCTCCACTGGTAACCCATCAGCTCCAGCCGCTTTATTGTTTCCTAGCCGGGTTAACAGGCCGCCGTTCTTATTCTTAAATAACCTTGTCCCGGCCTTAAAACTTTCCGGAAGTCGCCGCACCTTTTGGTAAAATTTCCGAGCGCTTTTCCTATCGGCTAGCATCTCAAGCTCTTTGCACTCACGTATTTCGGCCTATCTATTCTGCGAAAACCATGTTTCTCTGCCTTTCTCAACTCCCGGTAGCGTTCCCATACGGACCTGTAGGCAACATCTTTACTTTCCGTAGTTGAGTGGCCTTTCTCATCGTACCAGACGTTCATTTGCGGTTGCTGAAAGCTAATGACCAAAACGAATTCATATTGAGTGAAATATGAGTGAAATATGTGAAGTTCCAATAGCGAAATTAATAACCCTCTTTTCCCAAAAATTCTGATGAAAAAGTTTAATGACAACATACCAATTTTTCTGTTTTATTTGCACCAAATTTCAATTTATATCATATTATATAAATTATATTTATAAAATTAACTATGAATGGTCTTAAAATGAGTTATTTATAATTGGATTAAAATATTGCCCAGTAAGAGTAGTGGGCGGTAGTTCTTCGTGGGTAGCACCCATCTCTGCTCAACATCGGATAACAACGTGAACCACGATAACAATATTTCCTTTTGGGCCTACATTTTTATATTCATAGGTTAAACTTTTGAATCGAGTCACTCCTGACAAGATGGAAAATTGGAAAAAAGCAATATCAAGATTTCTATAAAAAAATACTAGTAAAACCGGGACAAATCGGTTTGGACAAACAAATTCGATCACCCTAGTATGCATATCTATATATTTGTATGTACACATTTCACTGGTGCTAAAGTGAACGCATAGGCAAAGCTATACATATGGGCATAACACATTGTGAATTTTGTAACCGCAGCAGCTGCATCCAAGCAGAAGAAGCCACTATTTTCAACTTCTAAATACTCTGTTTTGCCCCACTTCGAGGGGGCAGTTTTCTTCCCCAAAATCTCTGCCGCTGTTTTATGAAATTTGCTGAAATGTGAAGAGTTTTAGAGGATTATATTGTTTTTTTCTTCCATTTCTGCTACGCAGTTTCTGCTGACTTGCTAAGTGCTTTTGCCGCCAGGATTTTTTACACGCCACACATTTGTCTGTTGCGTTTTTAATATGCAGAATAAAATTTTTAAAGAGTGAGGAAGTTCTTGGAATTTTCGGCTAGGCAATCGGAAAATGGAAAAAGCAAAGAATGAACGTGCACATTTGTATTTGTGTGGAGTCAAATACGTGTGTTTTTTTGTTTGGATTTTGAAAGTGCGTTGTGTGTTTTGAGCTCACATTAAGAGAATTTGCAGCTTAGAGAAAACCAAATTTATAACTTTCCAAATTCAATTTTGAAAAATAGCCTAAAAGGGCGGTGTCAAAAGTCGTATATGTAAATATGTATGTATGTACATTAGAGTGTACCTTATTTGTAGGGAGAAAATTTGTATTTGCAATCACCGTATTTAGCTGACAAAAACGGTAAGTTGTGCTCCATGAAAATTTTCAATACGAAAACTGGCACAGCGCTCTGTCCTCAGCTGTTCACTCGCCCTAGAAAAATTAATTTAGTCAAAATGCGGTCAGCAGACAAATACATATTACATTAAATGACATTAAAAAATGAGTAAAAATGTGTGAGTGGGCGTCCATTTTTGCGAGGGCTAAAATTTTTTGTGAACTTGATTTTTTCAGGTTCGCAACATTAAAACTTACGAGTTTGATGATTTTCGAAGCTTAAAATGTTTTGGAAGTTAAAGACTCATCAGACTTCTTTCTTCCTAGACTTTAGGAAGGTTGGAATCGAGGTACCCTATCTCCAACCATAATGTAATGTAGATAACAAATCTACAAGCACATTTTCTGTTATTAGACGTGCTCGGCCTTTCGCAGTTATTATATTATTTTCGGCATTATATTAAGAAACTAGAAATTATCGTGCTCGAGTGCAGTTTCTATTATCCAAAAAAAAAATCCACAAATGATTTGGGGCATACACCTGTCATGTCCGAACCCTTAATGACCTAGCGACGTCTTCTACAGCTGCCATGTAAAGGAGCGCAAGTTCAGTGTTGGATTTGTGGTAGAAGAGAGAGATACTCGCCAAGTACGGGCGTTCACTCCGTTGGACTGGCTTCTAGCCACGATTCGTATCAAAGCGAGATTTAACATCTCACGCTCTGACTTAAGAGAACAACAATGTGATCAAAGATCACGATATCAAAATCGTGCTTGTCGACTTCAACGCCAGTGTCGGTAAAAATGGGATCTTTAGTCACAACTGAATCTCCACGACTGCCAACGGACTGAGACTGATTATCTTTACTGGGGCAGAAGGCACATTTCCATTGCATTGTCGCTGTCAAATTGCGCATACCCCTCTTGGTAGCAAAGAACGTACGCCTAAATTCAAAAGAAACCTGCAATCGCAACAGAGAGCTACTTACTTCACTACTCGACTCTCACAACTGGCTGTCAGCACCCTGGACGCTATGAATATCGGATGAGATTGGTGTGCTCGAGAGAAAGATTCACCGAAGGTCCATGAGGAGCTTTACGCCCTTGCGACGGGGAATACTGCATGTGACGGAACGAACAGCAAAAGATTCAGCGGCTGGGACATGTCGTGATAATGGAGGAAAATGCTCCAGGCCTGAAAGTATTTAATGCGGTAGCCGACGATGGTAGCAGCGGAAAAGGAAGATCTCTTCTACGTTGGAAAAAGCAGGTGGAGGTGGATTCGGCTACACTTCGAGTCTATAGATGGGGCCTGTTAGCAAAGCAGATGAGTCCCTAGCGCGTATGTTGACATAAAGTTTCGAAAAAAAAAAATGAATTCAAAGAAATTGGTGTAATTTCTGCATTTGCGAACAACGATTCTTAACTCGTAGCCAATTGAAAAAACGCATGAAAAAATGTGTGCTACATTTATTTCGCAGAATACAATAATGCTTATATGAAAAGTTGTAAAGTCTTTAGGTTATTATGCTTGCTGCGGTTTAATGCCGCAGCGATGAAATCAAATATTCTTATGTGTTTGTCGAACGAAAAAAGGGTTATTGGAAAGATGAATTTCTAGATTATTTTCATAGAAGCTTACTGAATAAAAGGATAAATTGAGTTAAAACGTTGCAATATCTTAAATCTAAGCCTTTACAGTGATATTAGTGGCGTGTTTTTTTTTTAAATTAGTTTACCGTTTGAAAATTTCGCCTGACAGCTTGATATACCCGCCGTGTCGGTGAAACGATTTAAATTGATTCAAAAATAACCTGTTTCCTGCTCCTGTACTTCTAATGCAGATATTATTTGTATGTAAAACATGCAAATCTCCTTGGCACATCATAATTCAATAAAAACCAAAAAACAAAATAAGTTTATTTTCTTTTTAATATGTTTTATTTTTATTTTTCCTGCCTGATGACAGCAAAATAAGAACTAAAAATATTTAGAAAGAAAATATTAAATTTGCATAAAGCAAACAACTGAGTGACCCATAAAAATAAGCGATTTAAAATGCAAATGCGAAAAACCAACGTAAGCAGCTGCAACAAAAGCAAAAGTTCAATTAAAATGTAAATATCTCACACTCACACTAACAGCAAGCAAATGCAACAAAAAAAAAGTATAGAAATAAAAAAGGATATTGTTTGATTTTGGTTGCTTTCTCTTCCAACACTTATCCGGTTCACGTACTCTCGATGCCTCTCAATCTGCTGCTCATCAGCTAAACAAAGACGCAGACGCAGCCAGCACAGCGCAAACAAATTTTGAATTGAATGCAGATGCTTTCGTCTGGGTCAGCTATAATAAAATTATTTACAAATAAGCGCCGACGCTACAACTACTTCCATTAGTGTACGGAAAACTTGTTCTTAAATCTATGGAAAATGTTATATATAACCTACTGACAACTAAACGGAACGGAGAGTGTAAATATTCTCACTTTAGTAATTTTTCACTTTTTTTTGCTATGCTCCAGTGCCATATTGATTTTACTTTATTTTCGGTAGTTTTCTTATTTGTTTTGCCGCTAATATTTTTACTCCGCCAAATTGGTTTTAGTTTGCATTTGAGGTTTATATATTTTTCGAATGTAAAACGAAATTAAATATACATATGTATGTATGTATAAGAGATTACCAAACAAATTACATTGAAAAAAAAAATCGTCTGAATTAAGTGAAACTAAATCGAGATGATTAATTTTATTCGACAGCTGATGGAACGGAAGATCCGATGGTAAAAAACTGGAACATACAGAAAATTTACATACTTTGCGAATGTACATAGCTGACATTTTATTTTTGTGTTTACTTAATAAATAATTTCCCTTTACACTTTTACCTACTTTTCTAAATGCCAATAGAAGAATGTATAAAAATTTTTTTTGTATATTTCAAGGGGACATATCAGTTTTTTTCGGCTTCTGTGTATTTTTAAGGTTGCTCATTTGAGAATCAGCCATTTTCAGGCAAATAACTTGAACTCTCTGATGAACTCTTAAGCTATTTTTTTCAGAGTTTTCAGAGTAAAAAAAAAATCAAAACGCTTTATTTAACTTGCTTTCGTCGTAACTTGCGTGTTACAAATCTTGCTATCGTTTTACACAAAATTTTCATTGCGCTATAAACTTGAAGGTTTTTTGCATTGGTCACACCTCGTCGACAATGGAATGTGGTATAAAAAATTATTAGCGCTATAATCGAGATACTCATAAAAATTGCATTTATGAGTTCAGTTGGTCAAAATCGAAAACACGTATTACTTTTATTAAAAGTAATAAGTGAGTAGTTCCATTACCCGCTAGGTGGCACAAAAGTGCAGAAATGCGTAAAAACCTCATTTATTGTGGGATTGGGCTGAAACTCAAAATCTATATAACAAAAAAATTATTGTCCAAAAATTCACCCGCTTGGTGGGGAGGAGGTAGTGTAATTGTTAAAACTGTGAAATGTAAAAACTAACTAAGTGGGTCTGGTGATTTGATTTTACTCATTACTTTAATTGTATTCAACATTTTGAACAAAAGGGTAAGTCTCTTCTCTGCGATTGCTGGTAAAAGTTCCCACACTACTCCTAAAAGCTTCAGACCAATCAGCCTTGATAGATTATCGCTTGCACAGCATCCCCATTGTAAGGGAAGATCTGTGGAATCTGCAATGCACACCCTCGTGAAGTCCATAGAGAAATCTCTCTAAGCACTGCTTGCTAGGTTCTTTCCATGACATCGAGGGGGCTTTCAACAATGTTTTTCTCGGGGCTGTCGTAGCGTCTCTAAGCGGGCTAGAAGTCGAAATCGACTTCATATGCCTCGTCTACCATTTCATGCTCATAAGAAGAACTACCACTACGCAATGGAGCAGCGCCGTAAATCAGAGAAGAGTGAGTAGGGACACCCCCAACGACCTGTTTGCCAAGGCTGGAAAGTAAGCGATGTAAAGTTATTCCGTATACGGAAGACTTGGCGCTCATTGTTAAAGGAAGGGTTTTGGGTGCCTTGTGTGAGTTGATGCGAGGCTACTAAGGGACGGTTAACAGTTGGTCTCAGACCTCCAGACTGACTGTAAGTCCTGGAAACCTCGGGCTTGTCCTTTTCGGCTCGTTATTTCTGATTGGGTTAAGTCTTTGGGTTTAATACTAGAACACAAACTTTCCTGGTAACTTTGAGGGCAGTTGGAAGAAGTCCTGGTGAATCATTTGGGCCCTTAGAACAACACCTACGCTAGCGCTGAACGTCATACTGAATATAATTTCAGTACATACCGCGGGAAAAACTCTGGCAGCTTAGGCCACCGTTGGGCTACGGGATATTGGACGGAAATTTAACTCAGAATGTGGTCATTTTAGGATTTTATAAGATTTCGATTTCATTCCGGACCATTGCGTACCCACCGTGATGTCCAAGGGTTACGACCTGTGTAGGGAAAAATGTTGGTCACGACATCAAAGTAGCGTCTTCTGTAATGGAAGTGAATATTTACTCCGATAGCCAAGCGGTAATCAGAGCTATGAATTCAATAACCATGCGATCGAAAGTAGTTAAGTATTGCCGGACTTCTATTTCGAGAGCTTCGGAGTATTTCTCCATCAAATAAATTTGGGCACCTGGGCACAGCGTTATCCCGAGGAATTCTGAAGCAGATGAGTTAGCCAGAAAAGGTACACACTTGAAATTCTTGTGTGTTTTATTCAGTAACAGATATCGTGAATCACGGTATCCGTGAGACAAATGAAAACAAAAAATGTCGGCGTGGGCGGGTTCGGAACTTAAAAATTTAATGTCGGGATGGGCGGAATCGGGACCAACTATTTAGTCCCGCGGCCAATCAAATCTTCCACTGGTGCTGCGGCTTATAAATTTTCACCTATTGTAATAACTCAAAAGCATAAAATTAGAAAAGTCTGCCATGCAACTTTTTGGAAGACTTAATTTACTTCAAACCGGATTTTATATTGTTTTAAAGCTCTATTAACATCTTTGTATTCTGTATATGTTGCGCTCATGTATCTCACTTTCTGCTTCTCTACAGGTTTTTGAAATCGAAATTATTTAAAATAAAAATTTAAATATCCTTTTCTAATTTAAACAACTGTGAATGCTTTTGTAATTCTAACTGCTCTCAGCACGGCGCCATCTTCAGTGTCATTTCACGCTTCGGATAGAAATAAGCTTGAAATCTGCATATAACAAATTCTTCATTGCATAAAACAGATTATAATTCAATTGTGTGGCGCATTGGTATTATATAGATATTTTAATGAGATTGAACTAAATTATCATTATCCGCTTTGATTTCAAGAACCTGGAAGAAATCAAAAATTTTAAGATATCAACAGACAGACAAAACGCTTAAATTATTCATAACACTGAAAAATAATATTTACAGGACAACTACGAGTACACTCCCAAAAACGGATTATTTAAATTCCTTTGCAATCGTATAGACACTCACCACCACAACCACGCATAGCAGTTATTAGTTTTATTGTTTTTTATTCGCTCTGTTTTTTCCAGCAGTCTCAGCACAGCAACAGCAACTTTTGGTAATCTTCAACAGAAGGTTGATTGGTGGCATGCGGGAAAGTTGAGAGAACCAAATAAATTTAGTTTGCAGATTTAGTTCAAATTCAACAATTCATCGCAACAAAACAAAATATTTCGCAAAAACAAAAGCATCTACAAAACTATAGAACAAAACAAAAACAAACAAAAAATCACGGAGTAAGCTCGGAAGCCATTTTCGCTAAGCAACTTTTGCTTTAAATAATTTAATGCAAATTTCTATGAACGGATGCATTTACTACGCTTAAATATGTGTGCAGTGAAGTGTAAGCGTATTCGTATGCGTATGGTAACTGTATCCATTTAACCGCATTGTCAGTTTGTTAAATATAACGATAGTAGAAAACCCTTTACCCCTGCTGTGAGCTAGCACCAAAACTATAGCAATAAAATTGCAGTTTGCAGACTCATGGCACCAAGTGACATTCCTTCCTGCTCATCGTACCAGCATGCCCAAAGTTTAAGCCCAAACAAAAAGTAATGCAGAATACTTGCTGCATAGGGAGCGGACTTTTATAAGCCAACCGCGATAGTGCAAAGTAGGAAGTGCCACCATTTGATCTGCATACACGAATGATGGCAGCGGGTAGTGGGCAATAGAAAATTGTTCGCTGTTGGGTGCCCACTTTCCCCGGGTGTGCGATCGACCAAAGGTTTGCGCTTTTTTCAGCTTTCCAGCATTAACAGATTTGTTTAAACAGCCCTGAAAACGCGTAAAAGTTTTCGGTTTCGTATTAATGGCAGTGGTAGAGGGCATATTTCGTTGGCAAGAAAAAAAAAAGTACTTAAAAATAAGTGCACCCAATTTCGCACACATGTAAACATAGGCACACACACACACACACAGCTGCACGTCGCTTGCAGATAAATATTTACTAAACAAAAGTTACAGCAGCACAACGTGGCGTATGAGTAATGTATAAAACAGTTTATCGTCGCATAAGCGGTATGTATGTATGTACATACGTGTGCGTGTGTAGTGCCAATGCAATGCGCGCCACTTGAGCAAAAAAAAACAACAAAATATAGCAAAGCAAACGAGCGCATTGTGTTCGAGTCTCAGCAGTAATCAACAGGAAGTTGCAGCACTTCTGAAGCTATGCCACCACTCTGAACGACAGACCTGCCCCCAGGTAATACTTTTTGTTTTGTGTTTCTTGCTTTCTCGCTTTGCTTAAAAATCGCATACAGCTCTTGGCATTAACCTTCGCATGCGAAGGTTATCAAAGTGACTGAAGAGCGAACGTTTCATTTATTTTATTTATAGCGAAAGCTTATAGTGTTTGATTTTTAATTATTTAATACAAAATTCACTACATTGATCCATCCATACGGGTGAATAAAACTGGCGTATGGCAAATGAGTGAGCCCATTGAGTTCCGAAACAATTCACAGAATTTAATTTTATGCAATCAAAGGAAAATTGTCTGTAAACGACCGACTGTGCATAACGATATAAAGGGTGGGCAAAATTTGATATTCGTTTAAAATTTTTATATCAAGTAGAGAAAGAGCAAACGCCAACTTTGCTTTACACTATGTAACAATCATTAAAGCTTTAAAAATATTTATATTTAATTCCATTTGTTTAAATATGTTTCTCTTTTGCAACCATTTTATTTCTTCAATCGAAGTGTAGCATTTAAATGGATATCGAGTGTTTTAATGCTTTGCTCTGATTGCAAAAAATAAACAGAGCAGCTAAAATTTTCAAAAAACCCTCCAACTTTTCGGGGTATTTTATATTATTATATCCAAAAATATTCACAACTATTAAGGCTATATGAACAATGTCACTTATTTTGGAATTTTGTGCAACTAAAAATCGCGTTTTGTACTTTGTTCACATAAAGATTGGTGGCAAGAGAAAATCTCAGAATTAAGAGAGAAATCGATTGATCCACATCAGCAATTTGCCCGTCTGCCCATCAATACGCTCTACAGTTTGAGTAAAAAATTATTCCTTACACTATTTAGTAATTTAAAAAAACTACGATATTGCATTAACTACATGTGGTGGTTTGCTAAAGTCCAAAGTAAAGAAGAACCTTTTAAAATGTGTTTTTGATGAGAAACGGTTAACATTTTGTATCTTATTAATTTGGTTCATAGTGAAAGTGAGGTGACTTTATTTTGTACCAACAAATTTATATGCGTTCAAATATTTATGTTATCTGCTTCAAAGTAATCCGCCTTAGATACATTACACTTGTCCTAATGCCTTTTCACTTCTAATCAGTACTTTTTGTTTATAGCAGTGAGCTCATCCAGCGATGCACTTTTTATTTCCTCGATATCTGTGATTCTCCGAGCTTTCACGTAAAAGTCAGAAGGGCAAATGAGGTGAAAATGTTGGTAAACCTACATGGCGCGAACGTCTTCGGACGCTTACCGACGTCTTCAGTCACTTCATTCATATTCATCAGTTGTTGTTGTGCTGGGCCATCCAGATCAAGGTTCGTCATTTGGCCTTCTTCATAAAAATTTGCTTAACTTATTCTAATTTCTTATCCTCAAATTAGATTACTGTCAGCATTTCAAGTACTTGTTTCGATTTTGTACACCAAATTTTATGCAAATTCTTTGATCCATTTTTTCGACAGCATAAAATCGTCGGTCACGCCCAACAATTCTAGTCTTGACACGTTCCCACTATTTGGGGAATGTTTTGTGATATTACAACAAAAATAGCAATAACCTTTGCGCATCTCACACAGAAACAAAAAATGTTTTACAATTCAGGGAGTGTTAGATAGGATGTGTCAAAATAAAATGTAACAAAAATTGTAGTTTGATCATAGCCCGCGAAATTTTAAAAGCTACCTTATTTTTTGAACCGAAAATTCGGATTTTTTAAACATCCCGACTCAGGTCCATTTTTGTGAAATATAATTACTGGAAACTTGCTTGATTTTCACCTATTACAATCAAGATTTCCCGTATATATATGTAAGTATATTGCTAACTGTTCACTTTGTAGTACAATAATATTGCGATTTACTACCGAAATGGATCTCAGTCTCTATCTCTGAGTGGCTACCAATATTTGGAATTTCACCGGATCGAGAGCGCTTTTTTTGAATGCGTTTTTTTTCAAAACGGTGTTTCCAAAGTCGGTAGAATGATTTCTCAAAAATGTCATAACCGATCGGTCTGAAATTCTAACATAACGTTTTCAGATGTATTATTCACTAATAAAATGTTTTGGTATTTTATTTCAGATAATCCAAACAAGACATATCTTGCTCGTTGCCAGACATCTTTTTTTGAGGGATCGCTATTAGAAGGCGGCCGATTGGAGCAATGCTAATCAATATTTAAAAAAATTAAAAAATGCTGAGATAAAGTTAAAAGCTATCACTGAATTTGTTAATACTTCTTGTATTTGTCAAAGAAAATCCCTTGTCAGAAAAACTCATAACCTCCATATTATCTCTTAAGTAAAAGTAACCACATGTATAAACTTATTCTAGTTTTTAATAATTCCGTGAATCTCGTAATTGATTGAGTGCCAAATGCAATATAAAGAAATTTATTCCATTCCATATGGTTAGTATTTTATTATTATTTTGGTGTTAAATATAAATGTAAGTAATAGCTCTATTTATGCTAAACAAAGCTCTGATTCCGATGGAAATTCGATTTTACAACCAAATCACAATTGATACATTTTATTTGGATTGGATTTAAAGTCCAGTTAAAAATGGCAACTGATTTAGTAGCAAAAAAAATTATTTTGAAGAGTTTATAAAGAACTCGGCTTTAAATGCACGTAAAATGACTAAAAATGTTAAATTGCACCACTCCAAAGTTTCAGGAGTTTTGAATCGATACAAAAAGGGCTGGTAGTGCTCGGAGGGTTCCTTGGGCATTTTTGCAAAGTCCAAAGGTTTCGCAAATCGCAGTCTTTTGTACAAAGAGTAAAGCGACAAGCTTCATTGAGAAGTTTCAAAGCTCAAACAGTGCCAGATCGAGACGCAAAGCAAAATCTTACAGCAAAATTCTGCAGCGAAGCTTTATGAAACACAATTTACAAAATAAAAATGCATTGATATGAACGACGAAATCTACTGCTTTCAAAATTTCAAATATATTGCTTTTCAAGATTTTTATAGTGCTGCAAGTCGCCAAGATGCTACTGAAAGCTGCAAATTGAAAATCAAGTCCAAGTTCCCAAAAAATACCTGCCATTTGTTCTTGTGGCCGTAAAAGCAGTCCTTCTATCACAACCGGTACGATGAACGATCAAGTTTAAGAGATGAGTGTCTCCTGCCGTTTGCTCGCAGTCATGGTATCCGAATATGGCAAGCTGCCACTACGCCAAGGACACATTGCAGTGGTACGATGCTTATGACATCGATTTTGCTTTACCTTGCGACTGTAATCCACCAAATAGCCCAGAGCTGCGTTCTATTGAGGAATATTGGTCAATCGTGAAATGAATATTGAATCTAGTAAAAAATATTGAAGAATTTAATACAATATGGTTGTGGGCATCACGTAAAGTCGACGATGCAATCGTGCAAAAGATAATGGCGTGTGTGCGACGAAAAGTTAAATTACCTACATATGAAGCAAATAACAACTACATAATATTTTAACATTTTTATTATGAATATTCATATGGTACTCCGGCTTAATTTTATTAAAACTTCAATATTAATTTTTGAGCTCAAGGGCAGTATAAGTAAAGTATTTGACTGTCGTTGTCTTTCTTCCCAAATAAAGGGGGTTTCAATAGGAACGCTAACAAAAGTTTTTTTTAAATTAAACAAAAACGGTTTGGGATATGAATTAAATTCTTTATTCCTGTGAAAGTACATTATGTATAGAACTCGATTTCTTTTGCACGGGCACCACGGGCACGCTTGCAGAAGTCCAGACGCTGAACCCAATTTTCGACGGTTTTCAAGAAGAAATCGGCCGATACTGCTGCAATTTCACGTTCGATATTCGTGAGAAGTTCATCAATCCTCGTTGGCTTGTTAGCATAGACCATAGACTTGACGTAGCCCCACAGGAAATAGTCTAAGGGCGTCAAATCGCACGACCGAGGCGGCCATTTGACTGGGCCATTTCGTGATATAACACGTTCACCAAACTTGGTCTTCAATAAATCGATTGTGACATTCACTGTGTGGCTTGTGGCGCCGTCTTGCTGGAACCACAAATTGTCGAAGTCCATATCATCCAATTCGGGCCAAAAATATTCCGTTATCATTGAGCGGTAGCGATTCCCATTCACAGTAACGTGCCGGTCCTGATCATCAGGGAATAAGTATGGCCCAATGACGCCGCCGGCCCGTAAACCGCACCAAACCGTAATTTTTTCGGAATGCAATGTTGTAATAGTAAATTTTAATAATTTCGACTCGTTGTTCGATCGTTTATCTTTCCATGATGAAATGGCAAACCTTACTGAAGAGAAATGTCAAAAGAGCGGGGAAAAATATGGCGTCGTTTGCTGTCACTATCGGTCTACTTTTGTAGCGTCCCTATTGCAAGACCCTATGCTTTCCTTAAACTGGCTTTGAGCTCAAAAATTCATATTGTCATTTTTATTATGTTGAAATCCCAGGTATTGTAATTAAAACAAATCTGATTTCAAAGCCTTCTAATTATTTTCTGGTAGTAGTTTCTAAGTGTCGCAGTTGTGGTGTGTCCACCCTTTGATAAAATAAATAAATATCAGTTAATGTTTTTACCTCATGATAAATCAAACTTTTTGCTATTCTCAGTCTTTAGCTTATGGGACGAAAGAGAACAGTTCTAGATATTTAAATCGGAAAAATTTAAACGCATTAAACTACCTAAATAGTGTTAGCTGGTGGCTCATTTATGTGGATTTTTTATTTCTATCGTTAGCAAAAACTATGTCCTGGAAATGCTGCACGAAATACAGTGCATGAAATTGTATTGCTTAACAATATCCAAATTTCTTAGCTGCTTTATAAAACAAATTGTTACTTTATTTTTTCGTTCTAACGCAGCAACCAATGGACCGTGTTTATAATTTCGATGATTCCAAACAAAACTTGCATTTGAAACACCCTATACGAATATCTACACATGTGCACTCTTCGTTCGGTTATAAACGTTTTGTGTGAGTGTTGGTGCGTGTGCTTTGATATAACTAAAGGCAAAAATAAATATTTGCAAAAAAAAAACACACAAAGGGAAAGTAATAAATGCAAAAGGAAACAAAGTACTTTTACCCAGGGCGACGAATTGCGGCTCACTGCCGCGTCAAAAAATTTAATAATCCAAAAAATATTGGTTTGGCAAGGACAGTCGGCAGTCGGCAGTCGGCAGAGCCTGA
This sequence comes from Anomoia purmunda, assembly GCA_951828415.1. Taxonomy (NCBI): domain Eukaryota; kingdom Metazoa; phylum Arthropoda; class Insecta; order Diptera; family Tephritidae; genus Anomoia; species Anomoia purmunda. The sequence goes on along the minus strand of OX639996.1, from coordinate 21,911,238 downwards.
AAGTGTTATATAATAAAATGAGTGTGCGCAAATTCGCGCAAGCGTGTGAGCTTATTTCATGTTGTTATTTTTTTTTAAATATTTTTTATTGCAATGATTCGAAGCCAGTTTGTATATTTCATGCGTGCATACTCAAGAGAATTAAAGAATATCATTCCAGCACACATTTTTAGTGATACACAAGATAAGGAAATCATTTTTTTTTTTTTTTGTTACCCTATATTCGAACTTTCCGAGCGGTGTGGTAAAAAAGCCAGCTGGGAGTATATTTTATAGGTATGGTGGGGGAAGTGTGCTTACTTTTGTAAGGCTATTAATAAATTGCCAGCTTGCCACTAAGAGCTGTTTTTTTTAACTTTTTTGTTAAAGTAAACTATTTTTAATTTGCTTTGAGTTTGCTAAATAAGCTGAAACAGAACTGTGTTGTGCTTATAGAAATTAGTACGTTTTAAAAGAAGCTTAATATTTTTGCTGACAATTTTTCACTTTTCTTTTGCACAACGGCGGCACTATCTAAAAATAACAATATCTTACAAATTTGGCGAGCTGAGCACAGACAACCAAAACAGTTAGCATTGTGGATGTTTCTTATATGGCGCTTCCACGTGCCGGAAATTGCGCAATTTCGGCAATAAATGTCATTTTGAAATTTTGACTGTTTACACGCCCATCTCAATTCTAATCGTAATTTCATTGACAGTTGTTTCAATGCGATTGTACCTTGCTCCTTAAGTTCTGGCCAATGGCTTTATATTTTTGCTCTGCCATGATTGTATTTAAAATATTACAATTTCAACTCAGAAATACCATTTTTGATAATTAAAATTTGTTAGATGTTTATTTTTTTTTCTCTTCTTCTTTCTTATCTAACAGTCACAGTAAGTAAATGTCAGAGTTGCTCAGGCGACACTGAGTGAAGTTTGTTATAATTTGGCTGATATTGTGCTTCATTCGCAAATTCTGCTGACATATTTTTGCAAAGTTAAATTGGGAATCTAGGCGCAATTTTTGCTGATATTGGGAACATTGCTGAAAGCGTGCAGTTTTGGAATTGTGGGAATGATTAAGTAAAATTGCAAAATTTCGAGGCATCATTGTATGAACTATGTCTGAAATAGGGTCTCCCAGTGGTTGAAAAAGGAATTGAGAATCAAACTTTCAAATTACCCCATGTTTGGCGTCAACCACGGCGGCTACATGCCCGAAGTTATATAAGAGCATTAATAGTGTAAATATATCTTTCTCGTAAAGTAAATTTTTCATTTCAGAGTACACAAACGTATTATTTTAATTCAATTTAATTGCCTGAACCCACTATCATAATTTATGGCTTATTCTTAATTTATGAACAAATTATGATGAAGCTAAGCAATTTCGCCTTTTAAATTCTGTCAATAAATTTAAATTAATATGAAATAAGATATTTTATCATAAATGAGAAATCAAATAACAAAGAAATCAGTGTCGGCTCTTAATTTTATTGGGCGATTTAACTGCTACAACAACAAAAACATACCTTGATTTTTACTGGCTCCTGAAACTTTCTTTCGTGATCGTAAATTGGAAACAAAGATATTATCACATTAAAATTTTAATAAACTATACACAATCTCTCAAATTGTTTTGCTCTGTTCCAACAAGTAAGCAACCCTGCGGCTACAGAGCTGTCAAAATAAATTAGGTATGACAAATGACAACGCACTTGGTTTATGCAAAGTAATTTGGACAAAAATAAGTAATCTGCGTAGTAGTGTATCCGGGCTTAAAGTTCTGCGTCTCTACAAAAAACAATCCAATAGTTAATAATTTGCACATTGATCAAAGGAAACTAATACCAGTATTCTGTAAGCAGTCTCGAGTCACTAATTGAGGCTTCTCGGTGGTGAGATGAATTTTAAGATTATTCAGTATTTGGTAAGCCGTCTTAAGTCTCTAGTCTCAAGCTAAAGTCACTAATTTGTCGGCTGGTCCTGAACAGGTCACAAAACAAAGAAATTGAGGAAAGTATTGAAGAAACGCGAAAATGAACTAGCACTTAATCTGCCTCTTAGTCGTACGTTATATTTTGCTTAAATCTATAAAAATTAACATATTAACATATTTTATATGAGAAGTAGCCATTGCAGAAAGAAATCAAAAATGGAGGTTGTTGAAACCGCAACATTTGGGGTACATACATTATACAATATACAATTTTTAGTCTGTTGGTTTGTAAAAATTGGTTTAATTAAAAGTTTCTTCATTTATATCATATAAAATAAATAAAAGTAAAGTAAAACCTCATATCAAGCAATCGAATCAGCCTGGTCGCTTTGGTGTACTTGGGTATGGGTATATCTATTTTACAAATTATACTAAGAAACATAATTTTTCTCTTAATTTCGATTTTTATTTATTTACTGCTTTGATAATGAAGCAGCAATGATTTGTTTTAACGAAAAAATTATATACTTATATATATTTATATATATGGGTCACTACATCCGAAATTTACACTGAAAAATTTTTTGAAAAAACATTTTTTTTTTCGCGTTCTATATTGAAAAATAATCGACCCTTTTTTTATTTTAATATGATACTTAAAATTTAAAAAAAATTCATAACTCCCGAAGTTTTCATTTCTACATCGCAGATTCACAGGTTATATAGTAATCGCAGGCAATCATATTAAAAAAAAAAACAAGTAAAAAAAATTAGTCCCGAATTTGGAAAAAGTTTAATTGTTTTGAAAAAAACACTAATTTTTTATTAAAAAAAACCTCACAGAACGTCTACTTAGCTATGTTGCGAAGATAGGGGAATAACGCAAATTTTCAGTACAGGAAGAATTTTTAATGACCAAAACTTTTTTTACTGTGGAATACTGAAAAAATGTCTTTTTTGAAGATTTCAAAAATTCGAAAGTTCATTTCTCGAAAATTTTAAGTATCATATTAAAAAAAAATACGGGTCGATTATTTTTCAATATAGAACGCGAAAAAAAAATGTTTTTCCAAAAAAATGTTTGAGTGTAAATTTCGGATGGAATGACCCATATATAAAATAATAATTTAATTTAAAAAAAATTTAAAAAATTAATTAATTAATTATGTAAGTTAAATCAAATATTATTATATTGGCAATAAACGATATAAACTTTTTGAGCTGTCGAAAGGTTTTTTTTTCGAGACCTATTTTGAAAAATATTGACACCTAATTAAAAAAAACAAGTAGCAAGTAGTAGTGTCTAAGTTCGAATGAAACCTAACTTTAAACACCAGCTCATTTTTTTTATTTCTAATAAGCAATATTTGTTTTTCTAATTTCTATACCCTTGGACATCATTCTTATTGTATACCTATTTTCCAAAAACGTTTTGTTTTACAGGTATTTATTTCTCTAGCCCAATATTTTATATAAAATTTCAACAAATTAGCATTTATAGTTACTGAATTACCTCATTTTTTCCTTTTTTTTCAATTACTTTATATAAGAAGTGGATGTAGGTTTTGTACTGCTCCTAAATAAATTTCATAGAGTTTGATAAATTAGTTTTCGAAATAATTCTCTATGCCCCAAATTTAGGGGCTACAAGCCCATTTTCACAAATAAAAAATTAACCTAGCTATTTCCTTTTTCAAAACAAACCAGTACAATAATTTGACAAATTATCATTTATAGTTCTTAGCTAGACGGTTTATAATTTATAAAAGAAATCTAAAACTATTCACTTTAACCCCGTTACAGGTATCAAAGGCGGTGTACTGCATACGAGTATAAAAGGTGACGCTTTCAGAGGTACCGTTACTTTGGTGTTGCCGATTTTTACAACTCTCAACTGAAACAGCATAAAGATTTCTCATAAATGGTGATAATCAGGAACCCCTTTTTGTATTTTGCAATTTTATTTATTACATCTCTGCCTATAAATTAACTTTTTACACTTTACACGTATCTCACTGTAATATTGGAAGTTATCAAGAATGATAGAATACCAGATTACGACAACGCCGACAGCGTACACATCACAGCGGTGCCTGCCACAGGAATAGCGAGAAGAAAAGGAAGGTGATAACTACAATTGGGCGTTTTATTTTCACTTTAACTTCTACAATACAAAACTCGGCAATTGAAATTTATTATTTTGTAAAAATCACTCAAAACTCAGAAAAATTAATTTTTTAAGAGCAAGATGTGACGTCAATTTGTCAAACGAGGCAAGTACGAAGTAACGGAAGTGCTTTTGTCGTCATCTAATTTTCTCTGTATCGCAGGAATTTATTCATTCTTCTCTACTCCGTACTCTCGTTTACTAACTATGAGTTCTGTCACTTCGCCGCGGCAAGACGCAATGTTGTATTCTATCATTATTGGGTATCAAATAAAATGTTTCAAACACCGTTGAGTATTTTTGCATCAAACAAAATATTTTGACAAATAATTTAAGTAACGAAGAAATGCCACGTATCTGCTAGAACCTATAAATAATGTCAATAACGATAACTATGATGCAGATCGATACATGTCGATACTAGCAACGATAACTATTTTTACAAAATGGAACCCTACATTGCTGAAGTTAAAGGCAAGCGACAATTTATCTAAATTACTTAGAACTCAAACACAACACAATTCTATAAAACGAAAATTTGTGTACTGTAATAATTTAAAAGAAAAGCGGCGTTTTCATTAATTTCGGAATGGAATGGAGTTTGTTTCATAAATTGCAACAAACAACGGTGGAAAGAAATAATATTTCATAAAAGTTTCCATTGTTATTTGTAGTAATTCACCAGCAGTTTCAACTCGCATAATCGTCTTTACGTTTTAACCACCAGACCATAAAACTGACTTCCTTTCCGTTTTTGGTTTGTTTTGTTTGTTTTTTTTTTTTGCTTAAACGTAAATATAGTACGTTTGAGGTCACACGAAAAGCATACGAGTGTGCATGCTGAGCAGGTGTTCTTTTGTTTTCCCCAGAGATCAAAGTGTTTGTTCAGTCGGTTTTTGCAGCTGTAACGTTTCGCGCATCGAGGAGCACCATTGAAAATGAATTGAAATGCTCGAATGCTATGCTGGGGGCGGATGTAGAGAAAAGGAAGGGTTAAGATGAACACTAACTAACATTTGCAGGAATTAAAAAAATATGCACTTTAAATATTTAATACGAGATTTACTAACGTGGTGAAAAGGATTTAAATACTCGAACGCTGTTGGCCAGCGAAATCCTGAAAATTCATGCATTAAGGCTCACAACAAGCGGGGTTTTTATATATTTTTAAGCTGAGAATTTACTTAATTAGAAATAAAAGTTTTTGTTATAAGTGCATAAATATTATTTTGGACATGTGGCTGTCGCGACTGTGGCGTCAACTTTTTCAAGCATTGGACACCGTGTCTCGGCAATGCCTTCCAAAGCATCATAAGTTTCCAATTTGTTCGCATGAATTATGGAATTACAGAATATATTGTCGAGGTGTTAAAAAAGTAGGGATCGAGGATTTCAAAAGGCCTAAAGCCCATGCGTTTTTGTGAATTGATGCATAGACTGTTGAAGTGAATTGAATAAAAAATTAGTCTCATCTCTGAACAGACGTAACTTACTGTAACATTCCCATGTTGAATTGTGATCTTTGAAATAAATTTGCATGCGTTGCTCAAACATAAGTCTAGTCTTGTTAAAATGGAAAATAAAATAAAGTCATATAGTCCATCAATGACAGATCATACAACGTTTCAAATTCACTATTTTTGAAATTTATGCACCAAAGCAAAAAAATTTCAAAAATAATTCTAAAGTTTGGCGAAATTTAAAAATTTACCATTAGAATGATTTTATTTTCCTCGTAAAGTTTTATAGTTGCAAAAATGGTTTAAATTACATTTTAACGGTAATTTTAGGTTTTATAAAAAGAAGTATAACTCAAAACAAAAATTAAAAAAAAAATAGAATTTTGAAATTTATCGATTCCAAAAATTAAAATCATGTAATAAATCTAACTGATTTGAAGAAATCTTAAAATTTTTACAAAACTGTTTTTTTTTTCTTTTCATAGATATTAACTTTTGAAAGTACAAAGGGAAACTTTTGTTGATTATCTCGAAAAGTATAGTAGTTAAACAATGATTCTAAGTTCATTTTAAAAAATAACATTTCGCTATGTAAAAAATATATTCTTTGAGAAAATTTTGCAAAAACGAAAGTTTTATAATTTTAATTGAGTATATAAAATTAAATTTTTTTTTGAAAAATAATCTCAAAAATATCAAAATTTTGTAATATAAAAAATGAACAAATCAAAAACATTTTTCAGATCTTTGACATATCGCATTAGTTTTACACAATACTAGCAATAAAAAGATTTTCTCGTTAGAGGCACGCGCAGGACATTGTAATATCTGCGTTTCTATGGAACATGGCAGTAAATAGTCGCCTTCAAAAACTTCAAAGTATTGGGGGGACAGTCACTGCTTACACCGATGATATTGTGATAGCAATCTCTGACTGCTTTTCTTTTTTCAGTGCAAAAGGCGAGTACATCCTGTAGATCCTGTAAGAACGGCCTGATGCTCTTCAATAGAAAATATTAGACGACGCATCTGGAATACATAAAAAGGTGGGGAATAAAACCCAAAATAATACATTGCAGTAAACTTCAAAGAGATGGAAAAAATCCAAAAGCTTGCGCCCGTACACATAACGAGTGCGATGAGAACATTCATGAGAGCATTCAAGACACTGTACGCTCTAATTTCCGGTAGATCTACATAGATGCTAAACATTTTACAACCAGTACGGTAATTCGACTGAAGCACTAAACAAATGGGCAAACACCAAGGAAACAAAAGCAAAAAAACAAAAAAGAAACAGATAGAAAACAAGATTGCGCCTTCCACGCCGAGAGCAACTGATAGAGACGTAATAATAGCTAGAGAAGGAGAGAGCAAAGAAAACCTTCTAACAACGAAAACGGGGAAGTGTAGAAGAAGCGAATAAACGACAGAATAATTGAATAGTTTTCTTAGCATTGTTTGTGTAAAATGCGTTTATTTCGTCAGCGAATAGGTGCGCGCAATTTTTTTTCTATGAGTCGTATGCAAACACTAATTGTGTTTCTAGCAAGGTACTTTCGGGGATCTCGGAGCTTCCTAAGTCGTTTGACTATGCAATCTTTCCTACCTACAAGGACAGAGTGGCAACGGAATGGTGTAGTAAAGGGCGAGTGCTACCTTCGAGCGTAGGGTTGGTGGAAGGGCATACTCTGAATACTCCTGGGAATCACCATTAGCGTCCGCCTTCCGTCACTTTTGTCTGAAAAAAAAATCCTTCTATCTTCTTTTGTGATTAGGTAAATACAGACTAAGCTCGCATGAGCAGTATTATTGTTGAACAGACATACATACGTACATATATAGATACATAGGTATTTACTACAACCCAAGAAAGAGACCAATAAATACGAAAAAAGAATTTTTAAGAGTATAAAATTCTGCAATCGTGCATATTAATACCTTTTGTAAAATTCATAAAGCAGAGAGTCATACAAACATTTTTCGAAATCAAATATTTGCCACTTAATGCACAAAACGCAAACTAGACATACATAAGTATACGTAACCAAACCGCATAACCCTTCCACAAACTCAGTAACTTTTTTGTGTAATATAAATTGCACACGCGCCAATGTAACGTTTGATGTTGGGTAATGAAGATTTGCCTTTCTGTGTCAATAGAAACAGCCGTTGGCTAATTAATGTACACGATACATACTTATGCGTGTAAATGTATCAAATTACTATATATAGGTATATATTTACATAAAAAACAATGATAGCTATTCTCACTACCATTAAAAGTTAACTTCTTCTGCAAGCTTATAAAATAAACCATAGAATTAAACTCCGAAGGAAAAACAACATACCCGAAATGCAAACAAAAAGATTACTGCGTTTGTCAAAGTGAAAAGCTGTGTAGATATATCCTTTGATAGTTGAAGTTGAATGCACGTAAAGTCAAGTAAAGTAAAGTAAAGTAAAGTAAAAGAGTACACGAATCTCATGTGTAATTCGTGGCACACTACAGCCCACACTACTAATGGTATCACTTTTTTCTAGCTTGATTTTGGTTCAGAAGGTATAGCCAAAAATAGCTCGAAAAAATGTGAAATTTCTCAAGTTTTTTTTTTTTTTTTTAGCTATTTCTTATAGCCAGTCTAACAGTTAGAAAATATATAAGAATGACAATATATTCGAAATCCAAATTCGCATAAGTTTATGCTAAATTCAAATAGCTTTTCGAATTGGGATTTATAAAACTGTGTGGGAAAATATTGGGTTGGAACAAATTCATGAAACCCCTATAATACCCTGTATATCCAAATCTAGACAGGATCGAAAAATTTATATGGCATTTTCAAAATCAGCGAGCCCAAATCTATATAAAAGGTGCGCTTGTGCAGTACATTTTCGCAATAAAATTCTCTTTCAGAAAACATAATTAGTTTTTTTAGAGTGAATAAAAATTCGCAATCTTCGGAAAAGCTCGAAAATGTCCTTCTTTTTTGCATTTAGAGGCCAATAACTCAAAAAGCTTTATTCCGATTTACACAAAGGCTTTATCAGCGCAAAGAGGCTGAATGTATCTTTTAACCAACGCCCTTAGAAGATTGGGTTTATTTGCTATTCCGGAGGACCTCGAAAACGGGCGGTTTGTCTATCTCGAAAACACTTCTTTGGAAAAATAAATTAAACGTGTGTTCGGCGACCCAAAATTAGTGTAGAAAACACTTTTTGAACGAGGTACCAATCATTTATCAAATATTTTTAAACTCGTTTTAATGATTCTTTGATAATCCTACCGCCAAGTAGCAAACTCATACCGAGAATATATTTTGGTAGAGAGTATACCGTAAGTATTCCAACAAGAAAACTATGGAGAGGTCCTTGTAATCTCTTTGGAGGCTCGATGAAAACTTTTCACACTGACGGCTCAAAGGCAGAATTTGGAATTGGAGCTCTTTGGCAATTGATGGCGATTTTCGATGCTTTCTAACTTAGGTAAAATGACAAGGGTTTTCCAGTCGGAGGTGTTTGCTATACTTAGAGCAGCAAACTGGATAACCGGTGATAAGTGACGTGGATACAAAATCAAAGTCTGCAGCGGCAGTGAAGCTGTCTAAAGGCCTTCATCAAACATTGTGGAAGGAACTAAGTTCGGGTTAAAATTCATTTTAGCTTCATACTTATGCGGTTGCCGTGACACAGCGGCGTTCAAGGTAACGAACTGCAAGTCCTGGGAATATACCAATGTGGAACCTTAGCTAATTATAGACTCAAGCATAACAGTGACTGTCTGGCGCATCAGGAATGTCATGAGATGGATGAGAAGCGTTGGAGTGCTACCGACACCTGGAAAACAACCAAATGCTTTCTGAAAAAAAAAACCGAGGGTAGCCAAATTCCTTCTTAGACAGTTATTCTCTGCCTACGAGCCTTGACATATCGATTACCCGATGTACACATCTTCTCTGGAGGATGATGTCAGCGCTCAAACTGTCTTTGTATCTCTTCAGCTTTTCCTACGCTGAGAATGAGCATATTTGGGGCAGATATAGTGACAATAGGAAACGTTCATTTTTTATCACAAAGCAAGCTTCTCAGATTTATGAAAGAGTCTAGAAGATTAGTGGAGAATAAATTAAGTTCCATCCGCACCTTTTCCCCATCCATTCCCCCTATCCTTATTCCCGTTATATTTCTCAGGCCAGCGCAATGGGCAACTTTGCGTGAGTGCTTCGAAACTCGGTTTCCGATTTTCGGTCTACCACAATTCCATTTCATTACAAATCTAAGTTTTCGAACTTGAAAATTATTAACCTTAGATATGTAAACCGCAATACAAAAAATTGGTTGACATTTTAACCTAACCTATCTACATACATATGTTTGTCAGTTTTTAGTTATCTATTATGCAAAAAAATAAAATAAATTATGTATAGCTTAAACAAGCAAACTTTCGAAGTTTCGTAAAATCACCAAATAGAAGAGCCAAATGCAGTATAATTGAATGTGTCAAATTCAAATTCTTCTAATTCAAATCCTAACTTGCACACATGGAAATATTCTATGGAAACAAAAATGTACATTTGTACTAATTCAATGGCGTTGCTCTATGTTATTGTGTAGCTGTGACTGCTGCACTTTAGTGTGCAAAGCTTTTTAGCAAACAAAAATATTTATACCTATGTATGTATATCTGTAAATACATACATACGTACATACATATGTATACTATATGTACTATATGCGTTTGTTTGCCTTTGGCTCAACTCGACAGCTGGACAATTTTGGGTGCTTCAAGGCGAATTTAAGTTTGTTTGAATATTTACAGTGTCCTCAAGTGCAAAAAATATTTAGATATACTTAAGATTGTTGTTGGGTTTTTCTTGTAGAGCAATCGCAAACAGCTGTATGTGCACTTGCTATGCTTAACGATGGAAGCAATAACTAAATATGTAGCATCTCCTGATCATTTCCTAGCCACATCTGTATCGCATCCGTATCATATCCATTTACATATATAACATTTTATACAATTTTTCGCTACATGCACGTACAGCGACATACATATATATTTATACAGTGAAATTTTTCATTGTGGACAGGCCTTATAACCGGACAACTTCAATAGCCGGACAAATTTCGTGTAAACAAAGTTTTTATTAATTTTCCATACAAATATCATTCTACTTAAGAGCTTTTCGCAAACAGACGTTCGTGGCCTTTCTGTTGTTCTATTTAAAAATTGTGTTTCGCTTTCGTATTCTCTGAGGATAATTTCTAATGAAATTAGAAAATATCTTTTATTACACGAATCTTTAAAAGCGAAAGCAAATGCGATGTGAATTTATCATTAAAGATGTTGGTGTTTTTCGCGGTTAAAAGTTTGGTTTGCGTTAACCAGCATGGCTTCATTATGGGTTGGTCTACTGTTTGAAATTTGACTGTCTTCTCAGAAGGCTGTACTTCAGATTTTCAAAAGGGGTTTTCAGATCGACGTTGTATATACAGATTGCTCTAAGGGCTTCGATCGAGTTTCGCATGCTATCCAAGTTAAGAAATTAGCGTGCCTTGGTTAAAATCCTATCTGTCAAACAGACGGAGTATGGTTGTCGTTGAAAACTAACTTCTTATTCGTCTTATTCGTTTATCGCTGGGGTCCACGAAGGTAGTTGTACTGTTTATTAATGATATTCGAAATTGTTTTTCTTAAGCTAATTTTTTTTTTGCTCTATGCTGATGATCTAAAAATATATGTATTCTGTTATAAATAATTTATTTAATTCTTTGTCTTATCAAGCTGATATTGATAAAGTTCTCTTATGGTTTACCAGTGTGATTGAATACAAGATTGCGCCTTCCGCGGACCGCTAGTAATCTCTTTGTTGATTCTTATTTTTTTTTATTTTTTCTTTGCTCTCTACTCCTCTAACTATTACGTCCCTATTAGTTGCTCTCAACGCGGAAGGCGCAATCTTGTTTTCTATCACTCTTGGTAATTGAACTTTGAATATAGCGAAATGCTTTCGTATTATCACATTTTATTTTATCTTTAATTGTCGTTTGAAATCAGTTAATGAAACTATGGAGCTGGGTGTTGTCTTCGATGCACAGTTCACTTTTGTTATTCATATTAACTATACCATTCCTAAATCTTTTGCTATATTAGGATTTGCCAGACGCAATAGTACAGAATTTAATTTTCAAGTCACTACCCACGCCGACTGCTTTAAGAGTACATATATGTCATTTGTTCATTTAAAGCGTGAATATGGATCTTTCATTTGGAGACCCTATGTCAAGCTTGTCATACTGTTCGAATTGAACGGAACCTAAAAGTGTTCATTGGATGTACTCTAAATTCCCTTCGTTATCATGACCCTGCCCAATCATACTACTTCAGTTGCCTTATTAATTTGAAATTCCTGGAATCTAGAAAATCTATTTTGTCTTTATCTTTCGTGTATGATATTATTCGGGGAGTTGCGGATTGCCCCTCACTTCTTGGATGGGCATAACTATTAGAAGAGAAAGAGAATAAGTTAATCAATAATTATTAGAGTAAGTTAAACAAATTTCGAGTAATATATAACCATTATTCAAATACTTATATTATGCAAATTTTTTAAAACTACTTATCAGCGAGACAAATATTTTTAATTCTTCAAAGACTTTTGTTTTGGGACTTATGTTATGTATATTATAAAAATTTTCTCATGACAATCAGCGAGATACAATTTTTTAAGTTTTCAAAGACTTTTATGTTGAGTTTTATATTATAAAAGTCTTCACATAACAATTATAAGTGGAAAAAAATTGTTTACCTTGAATTACGGGACTTTTTGAAACCATTTCGTGATTCATTCGTGATTGATTCGGGTCTACCTCGTAATTATTTCGGGGACGCTTCGAAATCATTTCTGGACTAACTCGGTACTATTTTTGGGATAGGAAATAGTTCCATCTTTCAAGACTTAAAAAAAAGTTGTCTTACTAAAATTTATTATGCAAAGACTTGAATAATATAGGTCTCAAAATAAAAGTCTTTGAAATACGTAAAAAAATGTATCTCGCTGATAATTATTATGGAAAGACTTTTATAATATAAGTCTTAAAATAATAGTAATTGTTGATTTAAAAAAATTATTCTCACTCATAATTATTACGAAAACATATTTCTAATAGTTAGAAATTTCAAAAAAAAATCAATAACTTAAAAAATTTTTCTGACTCAGAATAATTACCAAAAGACTTTTGATGTGCTTCTAATGTATACTAAATATTATAGCTCTAATGGTATCCGCCCATATCACTATTGATTATATCATTCTGATTAATTAAAGTTATTTGTGTTAAAATATCAACAATAGTTTGTAAGACAATTTCTTTTTGTTTGTTTTTTTTTTGACTAATTACTACTTAAATAATTAAATAACTAATAGCCGGGCACTCCAATAATCGGCGGCAGACACTATATTTCAAACCATTTTTATAAAAAAAATTCTCGTATACGTACAAAATTAAAAAAAAATAATTAAAAATTCCAAGCGCACATTGTAGTAGTTTTAATAAAAACGAATTTGGTGATTCTCTTTCAAACATGCTGTAGAAATTAATAGATATAAATAAATAATTCCTTCTAAATGAGGGTAGAAAGTTAATGTTAATTAAAAGAGATATTTCTTATAAATCTATACATATTTCCCCCCTCCTATACGCGGCGGACATCACCCATATCCGGACAAAAACACTGCAACGCTGAGTGTCCGCTTATGAGGGATTTCACTGTATGTAGATATATATATATATATATATGTATGTATTTTTGTTTATATGCCGGACAGCGTATGCATACTACTCTACTCGTATCTTTTTATAACCCAACTAAGTGGAACACACGATCCAGTAAAGTACGCACAGCATTAATGCAACATGCGAAAGATACGAGTACTATGTAATTTGGAAAGTATGCGTTTGTATGTGTGGTGTATTTATGCAAGGTGCATGAGGTCAGATAGCTTTTATTTTACGTGTGTGTACATATATTGTTATAGAAAGAATAGGAGATATAAGAGAAAGAAACAAAAATAGAAATATAAATAACAAACAAGAGAAAACACGCAGTACCTTCGTTGGATATTCTACGAGTAAGTGTGCATTTCTTTGTATGTATTTTATATACATATATGTACATAACTACTTCTCCAGTCGTATGTTTGCGTACGAACATGTCCTGTAGGGAAAACTTTTGATTTAATGCTGATACATCGCTAAAGAGTTCCGCTCACAACCAGTTCACAATAATGTGTTTTTGAGCAAAAACATTTGCATAACCTAACTAAGTATAACACAACTGGGGGTGCTGCGGAATTTCTAAAGTGTAGTGTTTCACATGAAAATGATTTCACTAATACACAAAATAGCGTAGAAGATGACTTTCTCTACGGGTAACAACGAATTGCTCTACAATATAATATAAACTCAAGAATAGTAGAATACGCGCCTTTCGCGGATCGCTAATACTCTCTCTGTCTGTCTCTCTGTCATACAATCATTTTGCTTTTATACTGACATTTTAACATTAACAAAACATTCAATCGTTATACCGTTAGTTTGACTCAGCCTCTTTCTCTTTAAAATATCTTCTTTACTCTCTCATTCTATACCTTTTATTGCGTCACTTTCAGCCGCTTTCAGCTTGAAAGGGAAGATCTGGTCTTTCATTGTTCTTAACTCAAATCATACTAGTAAATACAAGTACCTTGTGTATATTTGGCTTAGTATTGGGTTTTTTTTTAGCGATTACTGAGTAGGCATCGTGTTCCGTGACAGTTTTAGTTTACGATCTATAATTTTTACACACAGTTTTCTATTGTGAATAGTCAAAGTTTTTTACCACTATGATTGCCAATGAAAACCGCAGGAAGGTGATAGATTGGATGCCTTCAAAAATGCATATCACCTCGCGATAGAGAGAAGCCAAAATGCGCCCATCTCGTTTCGCTAGTTGGCTCTGGGTGAACTTGACAGCATCAGCTGTATGATGACGTCGCAGCGGTGCAATTGTTCATTTTAATTGCAAAAAAAAAAAGTGATTTCATTGATTTATTTTACTGAATCAACTTACATCAACAATAAGTTTGATGAGCTCAAATCCATTTTCAATAGGAAAATTTATTGAAAAACCAACAACGCAAAAAGAACAACAGCGTACATATGTAGCCTACTTAGTGAAAGTTGTTAAGGTATTACCTGAAGTAATACTGCTACGAGCTAGCTGTGGCGGACGGGAGTTCGTTCCTTGGAGTTCGATTCTAATGAGGATATATGGTGATCGCCGAAATAACTATAACTTATACTTTTTTTCTATAATTTTCCTATTAAAAGTGGCCTTGAGCTCATCAAAATTATTGTCGATACAAATAAATAAGCCGAAAAATTAATATACATATGAATTAACTTACATTCATATAGCACAATATGATTCTAAAATTTCAGACTATAAGGCCAGCACGTAGTAATTGCATCCTCCTTACTTAGGTACTTAGTTTTTTCACTAAATGAATTGTTTGACATAACTTGTTGCAAAAGAAGATGTAAGGCTAATTTACTCCCATTATCCTATCTGATGTTACATTTTATTACTGATAAGTGTTGTTGTTAAACAAATTCGCGAGCCCCTATAAAAGTGTGGTTGCAAAAGGAACGGTGATTGGCCGAATAGTAAATAAAAATGCCAGACATTTTCTAACAAACAGTTTTTGAACGAAAACTAGTATTTTTTTTAAACCTTAATGTTTTTGGTAATTTGATTATTTCCTTTTATAAATTTTTTGTGTAAGTAGTAGTAAAAAATAAAGAAAAAGTTTTATGAATCCAGTTTCTGAGATTTTCGATGCTATTTTAGAACATTTTTTTAAAACTATTTTGTTTAAATTTGTAGAAAATGTCTGGGTAGGTATAAGTAGTTTAAAGTTAGTCTAAAATAGCTGAAAATTTCGGTTGATTTTTGACAATTTTTTTTTTTAATTTTAGTCTTATGCACATTTTTTAATTTAAAAAAAGCAGATTTTATATAAATTTCCGTTAATTTTTATTATTTTTTGTGCTGACAATGCACGCGTTCAATGAAAAAAGTTTGCAAAACTACAATTTCAAAAAGTTTTCTAATTTTGAAATTAAAATTCACATATTTAATACTAATGTTTGATAGGCAACAAAACTGCATACTCAGAAGTTTTATAAAAATTCAAACTAAAATGTGGAAATTTCGATTCAAATTACTTCAAATTACTTTTGCTTTGTAACGAGTACAAGTACGTGGCGGACATGGCTTCGATCCCCAAGAAAGTCTGGTAAAAAAAAGTAGGAAGAAGAGCTTTTACCATTGTTGTTTTTTAACAACTTCCTAATAAATAAATGGGCTCGAGCTCATAAAAATTATGGTTGCTACAAATAAATAAGCCGAAAAATTCAAGAAAAACTAGTGTCATGAAAAAGAGAAGATCAGAATGTGATCAGCCCTTCGACAAAATTTGATGCTAAAAAAATTTTTCGTCCGAAGAGCCGCTTAAAATCACTTGCCTTTTTCGTCGATAAGTTTCGCACCGATGAAATTATGAAGATTACCTAGAAATAGCAAAAGGTCCCCACTAATAATGGTCATTATTTTCCTGATTAAAATTGATTTTTAATACAGATTCTCAATATAATAATCGATAAATAGTCATCATTGTAATGCGATTTAAAATTTTTCGATCACATTTGATCAATATTTTCAGAGAAAGCCTTCTTCAATTATCATTATTATTTTTAATGGAAAAAAGTAAATAAATCCAAAGACATTAATCAAATTTCATCGAAAAAGTAAAAACCACAAAATATCGATACAATTTGATAGAAAAATAAAAATGTAGCATTAGTGCATGATTCACACAAATCACAATACTTTTTTAAATTACTAACCGCAATCATTCTCGCAATTAACAAATATTTAATCTTTTGATGAAAATAATGCTGGTCGATGGCTGAGAGAGATTAGCTTATTATCTAATCAGTTATTGAAAAGCAGAGTACACACGCTGTATGGACGATGGATCCAACGAGCTTTTGGATTGATATTTAGAGTTTTAGAAGTGCATTGAATAAGATAATTGTTATTTGAATCTGAATTTGACCCACTTATCTCGTTGTTAAGAAACATCTACATAACATGAAAAGTTGCTCTATTCTTTTTGTCCAACTACTGAAAACTTTACTAATTTGTGAGTTATCAACTTTTTCTTACTAGTTCATGTTTTCTCTATAAGTGAAAAGTAGTGCCCATTTATTACGAGCTCCTCTGCCAACTACAGCTCTCTTTAGAAAACATCTCCAATTAAAAACACGTTAAACGGTATACTCAAATGTGTGTGTGTGTGTGTGTGGGTGCTTAGTTATGCAGGAGGACGAATAGCTAAATTTAAGCCAGAGTATTTTTATAAAAACATACATACATACATATACATATGTACATATGTATGTAGTAAGTTAAAATAAGCTAAGAAGATAAAATAAGCACACCGGTAGCCACGTGCCTTTGCTTCAATCAATACGTACACACTGACACGTTCACAAATTATTTATATTGCTTTATAAATATATTTTCAGATTTATTATTTTTGCTATTATTTTATTACATTTAAACATAGATTGCCTGAATATTAGGTGGGCGCTTTTTAACCCGATCATATTTAAAATTCATTTGCAATTTAGCTTATTTTAATTTTGTTTTGTATATTCTCTATACTTTTTCGATTAACATCAAAATATAATTAGTCTAAAATTTACTATTTTGTAGTTTATGGGTATCGCATTACATAGAGCAGGGGCGTCCACGTCGAAGAAGTCGTGCAAAGTTGTACATATATGGTTCTCTATTTCGTACATGAAAAGGCAAGTGTCGCATTTTTCGAAGTAAAACTACTTTAGCGCCAGTGATTTTATACATCGCGTAACGAAAGTTGCGATTTCTACACTATATTTACTAATTTCTTCCACTATTATTTTTAATCTAAAACTATTTTACTAATGTTACAACTAATTATTACCACTATTCCTGGTAGTTTCTACCACTATTCCTAATAGTTTCTAACACTATTTTTATTAATGCTACTACTAATTTCTACCACTATTTTTACTATTTCTTCCACTATTTTCATTACTTTCTACCACTACTTTTACTAATTTCTACCACTATTTTCATTACTTTCTACCACTACTTTTACTAATTTCTACCACTATTTTTAATAATGTTACTACTAATCGCAACCACTATTTTTACTAATTTTTTCAACAATTTTTACTAGTTTCTACCATTATTTTTACTAATTTCTTCCACTTTTTTTGCTACTTTCTACAACTATTTTTATTGGTTTCTACCATTATTTTTACTAATTTCTTCCACTATTTTTAATAATGCTACTACTAATCACAACCACTATTTTTACTAATTTTTCCAACAATTTTTACTAGTTTCTACCATTATTTTTACTTATTTCTTCCACTATTTTTAGTACTTTCTATTACTATTTTTATTAGTTTCTACCATTATTTTTACTAATTTCTACCACTATTTTTAATAATTCTACTACTAATCACAACCACTATTTTTACTAATCTCTACCACAATTTACAATAATACAACTACTAATTACTACCATTATTTTTTACTAAATTCTTCCACTATTTTTAATAATTTCTACCTTTATTTTTACTAATTTCTGTCACTATTTTTATTTTTACTAATGCTACTACTAATTACTATGACTACTTCTATTAATTTATACTACCACAAAGAAGTTTCACTTCTCGCTCGTGCACTTATGTATGTAGGTGCACGCGTGTTTATTGTGTTTAAAGCCAAAATCCAGTTTGAATCCCGTAATTGGTGAGTATAATTTTATTACATCAGATGCAACTGGTAAAATTTTTATCATAAAAATCCACACACATCCGCCATGGATTTAATTATTTTTCTTTAACAGTTTATGGACAAAAATTATATAGCCTTCGGAATTAAAGTTATTTTATATCGATGTCAAACTGTGATCTAAAATATTAAAAAAAAAACTGCAGGAACTGCAAAAAACTTATTTTAAACTTGTACAAACACTTTATTACAAAATATGGCGGACTTAAGTTTGTGAAATTTTGTTTAAAAACAAATAGCGATTTGTTGTTTTAATAAATATAAGGATTTTTAAAAATAATAATTTTTTTTCATTGTTCTGATTTAAAATACCATAACAGGCTGCTCAACCCATTAAATTGTACATGTAGTTACATTTTTTAACACTCACTAAAATCACCAAAATTCACATCCCTAAATGGCAATAATGTCACAGCAGCTTAAAAGATTTGAATTTTTAATTGAAAGTCCTCAAGCAATAAAGCAATAAATATGTATTATTGTTATACATGTATTGTTAGTTAAAAGAAAAAAAATGTTGCCTCCATGAGTTAACTTAAGAAAAAAAAAACTCACCGATAGTTACGCTCTATCTTAATTTTTTACATTCAAATCACGTCTAATCCACCCATTTAAAGAAGCAAATGCAAAGTAACTTACCTGTAAGAAAAAGAAAAGTATATTAATTGTTAAATGTATAATATAGATAAATTCAAATAAGTATGTACATATATTTATATTATATAACAATATTTATTCTATAAACCAAATATTTGTTAATCACAATCAACTGAGCATAAGTTAGTATAGAATAGTTTAGAATATCTAATAAAGTGATCAGCAGAGAGGTAATTCTCCCTGGGCACTCAGTACTACATAAATTGTTTTCAACAATAATACTTTTTTGGTTGGAATCGACTCAGTGATCTGCGAATTAAGGTCTTGGCTGTAAGCTGCCAGTAAATTGAATGAAATCTAAACATAAATAGGCAAACATGTGTTCTATACATGCATTTTAATAAAAAAGCTGTTTTCTAAAACGCTGAATACCTTACCATATGCATATTTCCCTCAATTATTATTACTTTCATTAAGATGAAATAGTATTATAATTTTGGTCCAATGTTTGTAGGTATAAGAAGAAGGAGGTCTATCTCTCCTATGTATCCAAGTGAACCAAAATGATCAGGGCCACAAGCGGATTCGATTTAGCTAGATCCGTCTGTCTGAACGTAAACTAGTCACCTCAGTTTTTAGACATCTGACTGAAGCTCGGTAGCCGGATGCATTTCTATAATGCAATAATCATGTGTCAAATCCGGCCAGATCGGGTATTACCGCAAAGAACTCGGGACTCCTGTCACCTACTATGAGTGGAAAGTACCTATTGAAAATCACCAAAATCAGATAACTATAATTTATAGCTTCGATCAACTGATTGTTCAGATATAATCTTTTGCGTTACAGCTCCTACAGTAAAACAGCTAATATCATGAAATTTGACACTCCTGTAACTTAATATGATTAGAAAATGTTCACAGGAATTAGATTAAGATCGGATGACAAATCTATTTCAGTAAATGGAAGCACTACAGAGACATGATAAACGTTTTTTGTAGCTGGAAATTGAAACCATGGACTTGGAGGATCAACCCATGCCACAATCGGAATTTTGCGTGCCAAGTTATTGTATTATCAGCCGTTTGGTGATGTCGATTGACCAACTTGGAGCTGCGATTTGACGTCATTAGACCATTAGCTTAGCAGGGTGTGGGACCTAAAATTTGACGCAATAAGAGGAGAAAACAAATTTTAAAACTTTCAGCCGCTATATCTCGCGTCCCCTCAGTAGTTTTCAGCTCGATTTGGTACAATTCATGAATAACTTTACGAGGTTTTTTAACATCGGGACATACAATTTTTAGGAGGAACATAGGAAGTGTTTTGTTCCAGTTTTATTTTGGTTAGAATACCCACATAATTGGATGGTTTAGTTATATATTAAATCACCATTGGGAATTTTGTCCATTGTCTTACTATAAATTACAAGGTTGCAAGTGTTTTTGTATTCAAACGCCATTAGATAACTTTCTTTGCCATAAAAGTTAGAATATTTCATTCTCTCCAATATGAATGGAACATTTATAGTTCATAAATGCTTACAGATTTTATACTGCGGTTCCTAGTTTTAATGACGCATAATTAGTAATTATTGATGAGCTTTTTTGTTAGGCCTGGAAGAAATTCGTTTCGTACTAGAGCTTCTTTGGCGACGTCAATATTTTTCCTTCTGTAAATCTTATCACTTATTGTGAGAACTTTTTAAACGAAATTGCTGGCTGTATTTGGAACTGTTTTCTTTTCATGTTTTGAACTAAAATTTTTTAGTCTCCCCGACGAGGCTTTTTATACCAGTCAATTGCTATCTACTACAAGAGGGTTTTATCCTTTTTCCAGATTTCAAGGAATTAAACAAAAGATTCTATAATAACTACAAAAGTTTTAAAACTTTGTTTTGGAGATATGGGTGTTTCAAGCCAACACAAGTATGGATTGCTTCTATAATGTTCACAATTCATTGCATGCCCATTCCCTTTCGTTCATTTTTGTATGCATTTTAGAAAGATTCCACAAATTTTAATAAGAAATTTTTAAAGATGTTTATTAAGAAATTTTGCATTTTCAGAGCTCATTTGCTTTATTATACCGAATATGTTTGAGGTTGTTAGAATTTTCATCGGAAAGTCTTATTTATATTTTTTTTAATATAACGCAAGCATCATTAAAATTTCAGTAGAGATATGTGATGTTTAAATTATGTATACACTCCCCGCTTTTAAGAAATGATTGCAGTGTGGTTGATTTGCTATTGAAAAACTTTAACTGGTATTAAATGCGTTGAGTCCAGAAAGGATCAATTGAGGTTATTATGAATTACGAATTGGTTAGACTAACCGAAACCGAACAAAAAGTCGATTCAAAGTTGAAATTTGCATGACCAGAATCGAGAGCTACCAAAACAAAATAAACTGAGTAGCACAACGAACTAAAAATAAGTGAGTAATAATCTAGCTTGCGCAAGAATTGTAGCTACATTGGTTTGATGGTTTTCTAGATGTCCCACTCACCGACTTGACAAATTTAATTTTGCTATAAGCACATTTAAAGTTTGATGAAAAGTTTTTATCCTTCAAATATGCCGTATATTTCTTTCAACATACGCATAGTAAACATGCAAAAGTTAAGCTAAGAGCCAATTAAATGAATCACTCAAGTCTTATCATATCCCTTCCATGATAAATACAAAAATTTATATGAATATTTCATTAAAGAAAATACCTATGAGTGTAATTTGTGAACGCAGAGATGTCGAAAGTTAAATTCAAAAATGAAATTATGCGGGAATTTACGCAATTTACCCTACCATAAAACACAGAATATCAGCAGCACATTTTATTGTGTGAAAAAGTGCAATAATTAACATAAGTTAAATCTGGAAGCAAATCCTCACTAACATAAATAATTCCACTTCCTACGTTGAAAAATTTTAAGAAATTTAAAATATGCCGCCTTAAAGTATAAAAAAACTTTAAGAATTCTTGGCAAATCAAAGAAACGACAAAGTTGCTTTGCCGCAGCGAATTTTTAGCGTAACATACTTTTGAGCGCATTTTTTTTTGTTTGTTTTTTTTTGCTTTTAAAGAATGTCAACGAGTTGCTCAATTTATGCATTAAACTCTTGAATAATAATAACAGTACGCTAAACTTACTTGTTGACACTACACAGGCGCTCAAATAAATAAACACACAAGCAATTGGAGATTTAAAAATTTCATTTTAGCACATCTCGTTAAATGCTTTTATTATGCTTTGCTGTTTGCTTTGGAAAATTTTGTATCGCCTAGGACAAAGCGCAAATGCTATATGTTTTTTTTTCTTTTACATACAGATTGTGTTGCTTTCAGTTATTTGTTAATTTCTCTGATTTTCTTTCTGTTACATACTCGTCCTTGCCCCAGTGCACTTGCCACTGGTCCTGCCCCACCATACTACGTAGTTATTGTGCTACTCTTGTTCAACGTCAGCAGATTTTCTGCCAGCAAATTAACATAAGTAGTAGTTCACACACACACACACACACCAACAAAAGGTTGTAGATACATATACACTAGCACTTGTTCTTGTGTGCTCTCATTATGTCTAAACAGTAAGTGCAATTTAGCGCAAGAATCACGCTTTGACTATACAACGTTTAGTTTCTTCATCTTTACGTGTCCATTTTGTTTAAAAATCATGAAGTACTTGCCTAGGACAATTCGCAGTTGGCAGCCAATTGTTGTTGTGGCCAAGAAAATAGCATTGGCCGCCAAGTCATTTAAATGCTGCCCACACGATTTCTACTAAAATTTCATTCAACTTGCCTACCTCCTACGAACGTTCTGAGTTGAAGAATTGCCACTTCGAACTGTTGTTTTTTAATAGTAGTTAGGTTTTAAAATGGGCACCTTGACTTGTCAACCGCTGTCAACTGTCAGTTGGCTCACTCAACAATCTCGGTACTTATGTCAGTTGAATTGTGCACTTAAGAAAAATAGTGCTATGTAGGCAATTCAAGAAATGTAAGAGCAAGAAATGGCCTTAAGAAGGCCTAAGCTTTGGGCTACGCTTGGTCTAAAAAAAATTAATTATTATATAAGCACAAACAACATATGAAAAAAGAAATTCAAATAACGTGAATGCTGCCAAAGAAGAAGGCTTCAATTCCTAATCACTTTGATGATGGACGATTGCGAGCCAAGGATTGGAAATAAAAGCAATAACGATGAAATTTCCCCTAACAGGCTACCTGTCGTCGTCGTCGTTTTCATGGTGGACTGCTCCAAGTAAGAACAAACTTAAATGTCAATATCCGTGACCGCAAGTTATAGAAACTTAGCTAAACTTCAACTAATTTTTTTAAAAGACTTCAAAAAACGGCGGAAGTATTTAATTCAGCTTCCGTGTTTGAATTCACACTTCATCAAAACCAATACAGTATTTAAAGATATAATCAGAATGATAATTAAATTGATAATGATAATGATACTGATAATGATAATGATAATGATAATGATAATGATAATGATAATGATAATGATAATGATAATGATAATGATAATGATTATGATATTGATAGTGATAATGATAATGATACTGATAATGGTATTGATAATGATAATTATAATGAAAATGATAATTATATTGATAATGATAATGATAATGATAATGATAATGATAATGTTAATGATAACGATAATGATAATGAGAATGACAATGATTGTGATAATGATAATGATAATGATAATGATAATGATAATGATAATGATAATGATAATGATAATGATAATGATAATGATAATGATAATGATAATGATAATGATAATGATAATGATAATGATAATGATAATGATAGTGATAATAATAATGATAATGATAATGATAATAATAATGATAATGATAATGATAATGATAATGATAATGATAATGATAATGATAATGATAATGATAATGATAATGATAATGATAATGATAATGATAATGATAACGATAATGATAATGATAATGATAATGATAATGATAATGCTTATGATAATGTAAATGATAATGATAATGACAATGGTAATGATAATGATAATGATATTTATAATGACAATGATAATGATATTGATAATGATAATGATAATGATAATGACATTAATGATAATGATAATGATACTGATAGTGATAATGATAATGATAATGATAATGATAATAATAATACTAATTATGCATGAACAAATTAGCTTTTAGCAAAAAGTTTATCAAAAGTAAACAATAATTTTCAGCCACTTCCAACTGACACAAGTCAAAAACTTGAGCACATTTTCTTTAATTTGTTAATTTTTTTAAACTTTGTACAAAGCTTGAAACTTAAAAACTTATATTTATTGTACATAATGAACAAAATTTTTAGCAAAATTTTTTAAAATTCTAAAAATATTAGACGATGTCCACCTGTATATAGAATTGGTGGATTTTTTGGAAACTAATTGTAACAGATAAATGGTTTGGGTTCGATACATGAGACTGTATTATAGAAAAATGAGCGTAGCATAGCTGCTTTTAAAGTAAAAATGAATGTCACCCAAAACTTTTCCACCTAAGTTGGTACGGTTGTATTCATAAGCGAAAATTTCGAAAATTATAGCAGTTGGACAAACCCACGATTATTTCTTAAAAAAATCAAAAAAAAAAAGATCTCATAATTCGGTACCATAGAAGTTTAATAATCTAAAAAAGTTGAAAAACGACCTCGCCTACTTTAAAGAACAAATGCCCTCGAAGCCAATCTATGCAACTCCAATAATCCTTGAATATAACTTTATAGTGGTCTTAATCGATCTACATATCTGAAACTTCATACACTGATTGCTCGATTTCTGGATTTAGATGGAGTTTTAAGATTGCCATATGATTAGTTTTTATGCAAGAAATAAGCAAAAACGTAAAATCTGAAATTTCACTTTCTTAAAATGAAAAAATATGAAAAACAGGATAAATAATAATAAATTGGAAACATTACACCATTTCACTTAATGTATCACTAATGGATGAAGGTTACTCTTCACCCCGCCTCCGAAATTGTTTCGGAGAATTGCCGATGCGTGCCGAAGGGCGATCGATATGAGATAAACTTGTCTTCAAGATTTTTGGTGATATGATACCTCGACGGCAGACTCTCGGTTAAGATGGTTTAAAAAAACTAAAATGATGGAGAAAACGAAAGTCATTCTAATACAGAAAACCCACATACTGAACAGTAGAGTATCAAAATAATGTAAATTTTTATGCAGTCCAGTCTAGCTGAAATTGAAAGTCTTTTTATTATTTCATTTGGTCAAACGCTAAAATGCCAACGAACATTTAAAGTGGAATTAACTCACTTGGGTAATCTCTAAATGTGCAGTAAACATTACAGCTGCTGCTGTTCTATCGATTTGCTATTAAAAAACATAGCAAAACAAAAAAAAAACAACATTTTCGCTTTTCCTAAACTGAAGTTCAGTTTATATGGCATTTTCCTACTTGCAACATATAAAATTCTTTCAATGCCATTTTGCGCTTCATGCAATCTATGAGGATTGCAGTGATAAAAAAAAAATCGTTAAGCGAAGCAATAGCAGAAATAAAATTGCAGTCACGGTCCTGCATTGTCGCAGATTTTTATGAGTGACAAGCACGTGCGTTCCAATTGCAAAGCAGAGCCAAAACTAAAACATTTTAATGGGAAGAGTGCATTGAAAAAGGAGCATGAAAACTTTGTGGACATAAAAAATCTGCACTACTACTAATTTAAGTGAATTTAAAAAAAAAAAACAAATCTTATCTCGTTGAAATAAGTACGAAGTAGGAATTAGTACAGATATCAAAGAGAAAATGCTGAAGTAAATTTTAATAAAATAATATAGGAACATGTGTGACAAAATTCCGATTCTTTATGCTTTCTTCAAGATTGCCAAATATTAACAAAATATAGGTATAATGCCCGGCAAACAATCTATATGACGTTATTTAAAGGCCACGGAAGCGAGTAAAAAATTAAACTCCCTCATCACACCATAAAGTTTTTAACGGTACGACACTTATAAAACGAAATTCTAAAAAATTGTAAATGTCCACAGGAATGAATATATGTTTGCTCCAAATTGGATATGACATGCAGTTGATGATGCATAGCATGCGAGTACCCGCCATTTGACCTTTTACTTTGAGAGCATTCGCTGGCAGCACGCGTAAAAAACTGCACGCGATTGCTTTTATTAGCATTTCGTTTTACTCGTTTTGCTTTTTTTTTTTATTATTTTTGTTGCTTGTTAAGCATTTCATGTTTTACGTTTCTTAAAATGCTTACTTCGCATTTAGCTCTGGAAAAGACTGCGTGGATGATAAATCATTTTTTTTTTTTTATAATGCAGCAGACTTTTTACCACGAATATTTTGAGCTTTTTTACTTACTGTTTTTTCTGATAAAACTCGTTAGTGATTGTACTTATTTAAATGATAAAAATTCTTCATTTGATCTAGAGTTTAGTTCTTATTTTGTGAGGAAAAAGGGCTGGATTGCAATCCTCTTTAATTAATTCAGGATCAATCAAGTGAGTTAGGTAGACACTTTGTTTAGTTAATTTTTTTTGTTTTTTAATTTAGTGATGAACTTGAAAAGTTCAAGACGATTCACAGTTCTGAAAATTTAGTTCAGCGAGGAGGAACATTTTTCTCTTCCTATGCCAATAGGCTTCCTCGGCTCAAAGGCAAAACAAAGGTTTGGTGCGATTTATGGGCAGTTGGAACCATCAAAAGAGGCCAGCCCGAACGTAACTGTGCTGGGAATCGATTATCGCGACATAATAACGAACTAATTCCTATCTGAAATAGAAGTCCGCGATGCTGCTTAGGGGGGCTGTAGTCGAATCGAGGAGGGAGGGCGAACCCGCCCTAAATGTCATTCCTACAAGTATCTGAGAAATGCAGACAAGAATCTTTACTATAGGAAATTTTGATCGCGGCATCTCAGGAGAATTTGGAAAGCTCGATTGACGACTTGGTGAAAAAATTCACCTTCTAATTACGATATACATCTTGTGTCTACAAAACTGCCGTCGGGCAAAGGTAAATTGCAATGGTGAACGAAATAACTTTCTCTACTTAGGGCTTCGGGTAGCAGCAGTTTTATAAAAAGCTTAGAGAAAAGAGAACCCTCACACTGAGATCTGTGTAAGATATGTTTAGGAAAAGGCAAACGAGACTCAACGAGAAGCTTCTGCGAAAACGTGGAAGGCTACCGCTAGTCTTCCATACTTAAACGCATCCTCGCTAAAACCCCGTTCTCTGGGAATGCCCTCTTTGTTTTTCCTATGAAGCTGGTGATTGCCTTTTGATTTAGTGAGGAAATTTTAAGAATTTCAACTGCACGTGAAAGTAAAATATTCGTATTACGAATTGGAGCTATTTTTGAAAAATGCAAAAACCAAAATTTTTCAGTAAATACTGAATAAAAATTGCTCGGAGTTGGTCAATAAAGCGTGGCACTGTCCAATTATGACACGCTTTAATAATCTCTACGAATATCAGTAGATGTAAGATTTAGAATATAAATACACCCGGTTTTAAAATTAATTTATAAAATACGTTATTTAAAAAAAAAAACAACTTATAAACTACATAATTTTTTTGTAGTTATGACTAAAACGCTGTTGGCAGGTTAGTTTTTCTTGCCATAGTCCTCCACACTGGGAGATATATCTTTTAAAGAAAGCATTTTTAGGCTATAAGTATATGTAAGATCTTTCGTCTCATGATGTATCTCAAAAATGATATGACTGGATCAGAAGAGGTTGCTAATATGTTGAAAAAGTCTTCGTTTTATTGAAATAGGTTGGCCAGTGCCTTTCCTCTCTTTCGACCGCTTCTGAATATTTTCGCAGTATATTGACTTGGGTGCCCGGCCACGACAGCAAAAAACTCCGGCGCTAATGATCTGGCTTCACAAACCTCCGTTGAAGTCATGGCTTCGGCCAGGGAGAGGGTGCGATCCTCTGGCAGCCTGCGGACTTCTGTTGGACAAGTGATCTCGTTGTCGGCTCAGCGAACGCAACGATCCTCTGGCCGGTGGTGGACAGTAAGCGGTCGGGTGAGGTTCGTGCCTTAACAAAGATTTCTTTTCTGTAATGTAAGTTAGGTGCACCACTCTTTTATTTCTTTGGGGTTACGTAGAATCGAAAGTCTACATAAATAAGCTGCCAACATTTCAAAGAAATAATCTTTAAAAAACAAATGAATTTATTATTTGTATGGTAATATAGATAACCCGATAAACTGATGCTATTTTTTTTAATGTTATTTCAAAACTCAAGGATTCATATTTTTGAAAAAAAATACAACTTTTCGCAAATTCTCAGCTCTTTTAGGAAAAACCAAAAAATTTATCTGCAATTCTAAAATGTTTTTAGAACCATGTTTGATGATGTACGACTAGAACCTTTCGAGATAATCGAAAACTAGTTTTGAGAGATCTAGAAATGGTAAAACTTGAAATTTTATATTGACTTCGGAAAAAAAATTTTGTTTGTCGACTGTACGTGGAAGTGATTCATATAGTAATTTCAAAAATTTTATTTAGATTTGGCGTTAATGGTAGACGAACTCAAAGTATAAAGTAAAATTCCTCGGCATCCGAAATGGTTGAAGACATAATCATTTTCTCAGATTGAGTCACGTTTGACTTATTTAGACCTGGTGAGCTCAGTCGATGCTATTCCATCGCTTATCTTTCTGATAGATGAAGAACCATGGTTTCAAGGCCAATGACAATGGAACCAAATCTTTTCTCTGACGGTTTTGATAAAGATTTACATGAGGAATGACTATAGCACTTCGATTGTTCTTGTTTTTTAATAGCTTACCCGAAAGTTAATGTAGGATTTTAAGGACTGTTTTTTTTTTTTTTTTGTAAAGTTCAGTCATATAAAACTGCTAATACTTTAGTTTTTATGTTATGTTACGCAATGGCTTCATACTGTTGTTCTGGTGTGATTCACCATCAATTGATTTTCGTCCATTGTCCAAATTTTTTTACATAATTTTTAATGGGATATTTGCCAAATATAGCTGCAACTAACTTTAGGGTCAACTTTTTGTCTCGACTACGACTAAAGATCATTGGTTTTAACTGCACAAATCTTATTATATTTGAACTAAGTTGAATCATAAGCATGGATTTTCTGGTATCTCAACTACGGAGCCATCTGATAGGTTTGATACATTTATTTCCCAAATATACTAGGTATATATTTAGTACATAACCTCTGTAGGTTTTCAATGTCATCTAAGTGGTATTAAAAAAGCTTTTCTAATGGCACCTGCAGCACAAGTTTCTAATAACCAAAAATGCGGATTTTCTATTCTAGCGCCACCTAGCGGGTGCAGTTTTCAAATAGCTCAACTCACGCGCCACCTAACGTGTCACTGGCCACAGGAATATAATTTCAAAATTTGATCTAAATCCGCTGATCAGATTTAAGCCAGATTGTAACAAAGAAAACGGCTACATTTTTATATAAAAGTAGATAGATAACACAATTAAATAATTCATTTTTTTATTGTGGGTAGAGAACGAATAGTCAAGCAATTAAATGATATTAAAGTTTTGCATCTGGTAGGCCAGCCATCTATGGGCCTTACTTCATGTGTTAAATTAAATTAAAATAATGAGGACTACTTTATTGCGAGGAACTTCAATATGGCTGCATGTCAACCCTATGACTCCCACACTCACTGCATGGGCGTGCCAGAGTGCTTCGAGAAGTCAAGACACAACCAAGCAAATTGTCATCATTTACAGTTGACAGTTCATTGACCGCAACAACAACAACAACAACAATGATAGCAATGACTTGCCTGAGTTGAGCCTTTGAGCCGTGCATTAAAGCTACCAGCAACTGTGCCACTTGCTCATTTGTGCACACACCTGTGGCCCTCGATGGAGGAGCAAAAAGCCTTCCTAAGACTCCACTACACTGAAATACTTTATTAAAACATACATACATACAGGGTGTGTCAATAGTTCCTTCGGCATGAGAATGTTGAATTACTTTGCAAAGAAATCATAGATTGCAAAGAAGGATAATTTTTTAATTGTTTCAATTCTTTAAAATTTATGTGGACTACGTTTTAAAAATTACATCGATTAAATGTCCACCGCAAACTGTGCTCTTTTTCGGGCATTTTTCATCACTTCTTTGAGCATCTTGCTCGGTATGTAACTATTTCGGCACCAATATTGATCTTGAGCTTGATCTTGATCAATGGTTTTTGAATTGTTAGCGTAAACTTTACTTTTTAATAAGCCCACAAAAGGAAGTTCGGGGTGGTTAAATCTGGGGTATTGGTGTCCAGTCAATATCGCCTCGCTTCGTTATCACACGCCTAAGGAATTTTTGTAGCGAAAATCGCATTGTTTGGGTTGCTGTGTGGCTTGCCGTCCCGACTTCTTGAAACTAGAAGTCAGTCAGATCTTTTTCACGCATTTTCGGGCACACAAAATGAGTGTGAACTGCATCTCGTCGGTCATTAAAACTTGCATCCAGAAGTCCGACTTGGTTTCCAACAGTCTTCCGATTGTTTTACGGTATTCTATCCGAAGATCCATGGTCCATGATTAAAATTGTACGGGCTAAAGTTTACAAAACGGGTCTAAGGATTTCAAACGGTTTACAAATGACGATGTTATTCCATGTTCAATACAACACCCTGTATTTACAAAAACACATACGTACGGTTGCATACTTCAGTGCGTAGGCAAAAAGCTTCTCGTGGGCGTTCTGTTAATTTTCTTCACATCCATTCATATTTCCGCATTTCCGCATTTGCGCATTTTTTCCGTTTGTCAATGCCAACGTAACTAAATGCAAATTACGATTGTGTGCGTGTTTAGTTTTGAATTGTGTCTTTCTGCTACTTAAGTGAATGATTTGTACGATAAAAGAAGACGGTAACAAAATTTGATGATGTCACCAATTGCGCGGATCTTCCCCAAAACCGATTACCGTTACTTTCCACTGTCTTCCTGTAACCACATTTTTTTTTAAATATTTTTTTTTTAATTCTACACCTAATCCCACCCAAGGGCGCTTTATAATTAATTGTATTCCAACTGCTGCGTCGTTGTGATTCGTGGTTGTTTACCGCAGCAGTTCTCTCTTCCTCTTGTGAGGTAAGTGTAGTAGAACTGTCGTCGCTTCAAATATCACATTCAGTCATTTCCATCGTCAATAATACTCGTCCAGCTCAGCGTTTGTCTAGGGTGTGTTGCTGTTGGAGTTGAAAACTCCTTAGTGTTGTCGGCATTTTATTTCTTAAATCTCAGTCTCAATGGTTCATTCACTTTGCCTGCTGGTTGAAGGAGTTGTTGAGTACCCTGTAGGAAAAATGTGAAATAGGAGAAAAACTCGCTGGAGCAGTTCACTGCGCCAAATTCGATATGGATTTCAGTTTTCGGAATTTGGCAGTGGAATTTTTATGTTTGAAGTAAAATTTCTTGAGACATTTTAGAGATGGTTGCATTAAATATTTAACGCCGAGGTGCATTACGTTTATTGCACATCAACAGCTTGTAAACTGATTCAACATAAAGTTTATTGCTTAAAGAGAGTTACCATTAGATTAAAAAGTTCAAAACTTAATTACATTTATAAGTTAAATCAAATACTGCAGCATGGGATACAGAAATAATCATTCAAAAAAAATAAAAATTAATTAATGAAATAGTTAAATACTCGTATTATTATACCGGTGTGAAACGAAAGAGCTTTATGAAAAACTAAATTCAAGTAAATAAGTAAATTAAATATTACAATAATGATGTGAAACGAGAGAGGTTTAGATGGAATTACTTTCGAAGAGGGTTGCCACCTTTCTTGAAGGGTTACTTCAGTTTAACTAATAAGTTAGCTGAAAAGCTGCTTCCTTGATGGGAGACTAAAGAGATTTAAGAAAGCTTGATTTCTACAATATTGTAATGGGGAAACCCTCGTGTTGAAAATGTTAAATTTTATTTACTTAATAATATTAATGAAATATCAGAATGTGGGTGCCAAATGAAGAATGGTTAGGAAATTTTTATCTGATACAAGCGTGCCCCTTAAAGCGCGAAATTAGTAAAAAAAAATATTGTGGTACGAATTAGTATAAATAGTGGTAGAAATAAGTAAAAATGGTAAAAATTAGTACTACTATTAGTCAAAATAGTTGTAGAAATTGGTAAGAATAGTGGTAAAAATTATTATTACAATTAGTAAAAATAGTGATAGAAATTAAGGAAAATAGTGGTAGGAAACTTTGGTAAGAACAGTGGTAGAATTAGTAGTAGAAGTAGTGAAAATAGTGATAGAAATAAGCCAAAAAAATAG
Source organism: Anomoia purmunda (assembly GCA_951828415.1). Lineage (NCBI taxonomy): Eukaryota > Metazoa > Arthropoda > Insecta > Diptera > Tephritidae > Anomoia > Anomoia purmunda. The sequence continues at coordinate 21,878,766 of OX639996.1, read as the reverse complement.
TGGACGAAATTAGTAAAAATAGTAGTAGGAATTCGTAAAAATAGCGGTAGAAATTAGTAAAAATGGTGGCGGACATTAGTAGTACCATTAGTAAAAGTAGTGGTAGAAATTGGTAAAAATAGTGGTAGAGATTATTAGCAGCATTAATAAAAATAATGGTGGAAATTAGTTGAAGTGTGGTAGCAATTACTAGCAGCATTAATAAAAATAGAGCTAGAAATAAGTAAATATAGTGGTAGAAATTAGTAAAGCGATTCTGACGCGACTTTCGTAACGATACGTAAAAAATCACTGCCGCTAAAGAAGTTTTACTTCAAAGAAAACAAAAATATTTCTGGTGGAAATTAGTTAATAAGTTAAATGAAATATTGTAATAATGTAGTGAAACGAAAGAGCATTAGGAATGATTTCCTCCGAAAACATTTTTGAAGCGGTAATTTAAAAAAATGATAGCTAGGTATATACATAAAAAGAAACATTTGTGGGAGTGAATAATGAACTGATAACACGAAACTTACTAACTGCTCAGAAATGCAACCCTACTGACTTGACGCAAGTACATTTGTTTTGACGAACATTTGTTTTGTCGAAGGAGACAAGACGCTGCCTACAAACACGACGAACAGAACAGTTGCCATTTTAACTTTTTTGAATAAAGATTCGTTTATTTCATTGCAACATTTATTTCATACGAAAGAAAGACCTTTTCGTTTCTGGAATTTTTATATTAAGTTGACTTTAATTATTGTTTTTGTGATAAGTGGAAAACGTTGAAAAACGTATCTTACCGAATACATAGTAAGGTTTCCTAGAAATATTTTTGTAGAACTGTCCTGACCTTCTTCAGGAATACACTAATAAATTTTTTTACAGGCAGAGAGGCTCTAAATTAGCTAGAAGCGATCCGGTTCGGCATAAATGAATTTTCCTATAGGGCCACATCATAGCTGGCTGTTCGACAGACAGTGCCATCATTTGCAATTATTTCCTTATTTCGCCGCGTTTTTAAATTCTTCCTCCTCTCTACCTCTTTTCATTTCCTACAGCATACTTACGCGTACACACATACATACATACATACATAGTTAATACCTTCCAACCTTTTTCCCGTCACTTTGCCATCCAATCAGCACGCTTCCTTCTGTCAGCTATTTTATGATCTGATTTAAAATCTGCTACCACAATTTTCGCATTTCAAGTTTCGTTAAGCTGATACGAGCATCACACAATTCGAAACTGAAGCTGTTGACAATTTTTCTTATTATACAATATTTTGTTCTTAACCACTGTTGCACTCTTTCAGACAAGGTCTGTTTGTATATTTCCATTATCCTTTTATCCTGGTGAACGGTAAATATGCAGATAGTCAGACAGTTAGACAGTACGCGGAGTTACATTTAAACTTAATAAAAAGTTGTGAAGATTGGTATAAGGGATCCCATTTTTGTGCGGAAACTACTTAAATTGAATTAAATATTAAAGTTATTTACTGAAAATAGTCAGAAGGGAATTTCATCGGTACAATAAAAGTATCAGCAAAATGCTGCCAAATTTGAATTCAAATGCTTCAAAACTGAAGTAACAATATTTTTTAGGATATGCGGTGCTTGCAATAGAGGAAAACGTAGGCTTTGTCCACGTTGGAGAAACTATGAAAAAATGACTTAGCTTTACTTAGATTTTGCAATTGGCGTAATTTAGAAGTCGAAAAATTAAAAAAAAAACTGGCTAGCTCTTTTGGAATTGGGTAAAATCATTTTGATAGTTTTAGTACAATTTAGTTTAATTTTAGTGACAATTTGGCAATTTCGTAGCCCAACGCTGTAAGATGAAGATTTTAATATCTCACTAGAAATCAACCTTTCTCGAGGATACCCAAGTGTTTCGCTAGCTAACTCATTCTATTCTCGTTTCCGCCGTTTTTTCGCTAATCCATATCCTAGTTAAGTTTTGACTAATCGCTAAGATATAGTTGCATATGTGTACATAATAGGTTGCTATTTTGAATACAAATAATGCAGCTACTTTGCAGTTTGCTATAATCTGACATTTCAATTATCTACCGAGCTCTGGAGGGCTGCTCTGTAATTCGATACATCAATTAATACGATGCAAAATTGAATACAATACCAATACAAATTTTCCATTTTTACACAGCTAATTTCCAATTTTTACAGGCCTATTCTTGCGTACTCTGAAATCATATACCCTCTATTGTGTTAATTACTGCTCCTAAAACTATGCCCGAAGGACTTGATTTGAGGGCTGGAGAAATACAAAAAATAAATTAGTACAAAAAATGCTGCTTGCTGCTCAGGTTTGAATTTCATTTTAAAATTCTATTTATTTTTCTTATATCAACTACTTAGTCCTGCATATATTAAATGAGCGATGCACAAAATTTTTTTCGACATAGTCGGTTTTTGCTTTCACACATTTCCTAAAACGATTCGGCCATTGATCAAAGCAGCACGCACAGTTTCTATTGGTATAGGCGACGCTCCTCGAACCAAAGATCTTTTGAAAGTCTTCAAATTTCTGTGGGGTATTCGACAGGACATGTTCCCCAACTATGACCACTAACTGTAGTCCAATTGATTCAAATCTGGACTTCCAGAAGGCCAATCATCTCCAGCTTTGAAACCAGGAATATGGCTTTTAAGCCACTTCTGGGTGATTTTTGCCTTGTGTGCTGGAGCAGAATCTTGCCGGCAGATCCAATGCTCTCCATCGAAGAGAGTATTGATTAGCTACTTTACCACGCCTTCTAAAATATCCTGTTGGTACACTTTTGTGCCAATTTTAACCTTTTTTCCACAAAAGTGAAGAGGTGTAACGCCGCGTTGAGTCTTTGGAATAACACTTTTTGCGTCTCTGGCAGCTTCTGCGTAGATTTTGTCGTTTTGCTTACTAAAAACTTCTTCTATAGTGAAAATTTTCTCATCCGTAAACTTTCGATACGTTCACGACCGTTTACCGCGTGCCACTGAAGAAGCTGCTTGCATCTGTTGAGCCTAATTTGCTCTCATGTGGAGATCATCTCGCATAACTTTTGACATTGATCTGATCGATATATCCATTCCCCTTGGCATCATTTTCTATTTTCTAAGGGGATTTCTGCGATTACATTAACGAACAGTTTTTTTTTTGGCGGAATTGGTTCGAACCACGCGAGGAGACCATTTATTTTTCTGTCATCAACTGCAGATGTTTGGGAAAAACGATCAATAGTGGGGTAAATAAATATTCTCGAAATATTAAGTTTTTGGGGAAGCTCATAAATTTGAATTGCGCTTTTTCCACACTTGTGGAAACCAATCACCGCAATACGAGTTTATTTAGCTCCCCACTGCATTGTTAATAAGTGAAAGCAAATATATTATATACATATGAGTAGACACTGTATACACATTATAAAAAAAAAATAACGGCACTTTTTTTCTGCGAATTTGTTCTCGCTGTAGTCATTGTAAACTTTGCAACAGAATTTATGGCAAGACTAAGAAAAATAAAATAAAGCATCATATGATAGAATAAATTTAATTTTTCCACAAAAGAAATTTAATATAAAGTTAGATATGGAAATGTAAAAATATTAAGCGCTACAAACACATGGGCACTGTGAGAGGTTTCACATGTTATCACCCTTGTAGGACCTTCAGAAAATATCACAGTTTCCTGTTTTGTAGTAGTATCATTCTCATACAATGAATATGTTCTTGGTTGGCTCAATCGGATTCCAAGGAGTACTATAAATATAATAGGCTGCAACCAAAACATCTTCTTGAACGTTCTATTTAGCATTTATTGTTTAAAAATTGAAATTTGATAACTTTTTTTCCTTCCATATAGCTGAAAATTGAAACCGCTACAAATTCTCAAAATGTAGCGTCGTTCAAAAACTCACAATCTCTCCATCTGTGTGTTGAAGTGTTGAACTGTATTGGGAAAGCATACGCTATAATTGGGTTTATGATTTGTTTGTAAATAAAATTTTTATATTCGAATTTAAATCCTTGGTCCGCTTTATATAAGAAAAGAACATGGGTTTTTCTTTTTTAATTACTCGATCAAGATGTAGTCTAAAACTAAAAAGACAGTCCATTATAACTGCCAAATGCTTAACATGTTCGTTAAAATTACATTATTGCTATGGAAAAATTACAATAACTTTTTATATCGGCAAGAACGATAGAATACATAATGGATTAATTGGCGGTGATGTAATAATTGGAGAGAACTGCGAAAAATTGTATGTTACATACTTGCGAAGGAATACAAACGATTGAGAGAATACACACATACACAGTTTTTGGGTATAATCATTCATTCCGCATCGACTTCGATATCGATACGGAAAGAGTTCTCGATCGAAAAATTTTATGGGATCATTGATACCGTCGATAAGCTGCTTTGCCCCCAAAGGAGAACTGTTGTATCGACAAATTTGACAAGCCAAACTTTTTGCTTGAGCTTCTGTTTTTTTTTTTTTTTGTTGAAATAATTTAAAATGTATACAAAAGATATTTTTTCAGGTGACACTGACACCCTCTTCGAGTGGGCTTAAAGTTGTTTGGCTGAAGAGCCCACCTGTTCCGGAAATTCGTTTTATATTTTTTACCATTTTATTTTTGATACCAAATTTAAAATCAGTACAAACCTATTTGCAAACAATTTTAGTAAATATACATATACGCGCCTCTTTTTTCCTGCCTTCTTCCATCCAGCTTTGTCCTTAATTGGTGGGACCAGTGCATTTAATTTCTGTGATGTATCTTCCCAAAAAGTATTTTGTTGTCTCTTAAAATATATATGTAAAAATATAATGCAGTGGGTTCTCGTCAATTGTTTACATAAATACTTACAAAAGTGCTATTATTTAAATTTTCCGTAACGATCTAAACAACGGATAGATATCGACAAGCATTTGACGGCATCAATTATTCTGCAATCAACGCCATCTATAGGCTACGGAATGTATTTTATCGAGTCGGCAAGAGAGTTCAGCATCTCGAGAAATTTATTGTCGATACGAGTTCAATGATTGCAACGCAGTATTTGCCGATCGATAACTATACATTTTTCGATCGATACGAGTTCAATGATTAGACTCTTTGTAAGAGAAATCGATTGTGTCATAAAAGGCAGCCGATTCTGTTAAAATTTTGAAGACAGACTTAGCAGTAACGTCTTTTAAACCGCCTTCTGTACTCTTTTCAGCGTGGTTTGACGGCACTCTTCTAGTTGACGGCCGAATTAGTTACAAAGTAACTTTTCTTGTCATATAAGAGTTGGAAGTTTTAAAGTGTTAACGCTTTCTAATCAGTGTGTAAGATAATACAGACTATTTATTTATTGGGATAGGCAGTTGAAGTGTTAACTATTCGATAGTTCATATCTTTTCTGTGTGAAAGTATTTTTTTAATGCTTTCATTTGAAAAACAAATGTATGAAAATAATCAAACATTAAGGATATATTTCCTTCAGTTCAATGCGGCCACCTTTTGACTTCACTACAGCCTTTAGAAATCAGAAAGCTAAACGTATTTTGGCACTTTAGTTAAAGTGGCTGCTTCTAGAAGTCTTCTGAGATCCATTGTGATATCACAGTACAAACAGAACGGCAATTATTGTCTTAATATGTAAAGCGGTGCGTGCATACAATGAAGCTACGGAGACGGCTAATCTCTACTCCCAGATGCTTAAGGCTTGGTTTCGCAAAGGCAGTGCAGCTCAGTAAAAAGTGCAAAAATTACTCCATCCCACGTAACCGTAAAAGCTTCCGTGACCTACCTCCTCTGGTCTACTTTTAGCCAAAACGACCTCGCTACTCTACCTGTTCTAGCAGCTGCACAGCGTTTGCCAGGCTCATCGAAAGCCCACTCGTTTAGAAGTGGCTAGAGGAATCCCGGAAAGCTCCGCGCTTAAGCAGTCCTTTTAAAATGCGGTACTGAATTCATAGCTCTGATTGCCGCTTGGCTATCGGAGTAAATATTCGCTTCCCTTACAGAGATCGTACTGGCAAGCAACGATTCGACTGCTTCTCTTATGATGGCCACTTCCTCGTGGAACACGCTGCGGTGATCTGGTGAGGCGGCGGTGTACTTCACCTTTAACCCTTCCATCAAGTTTCTATTCATCCGGGAACATATTCAGTCGCCCCCCTCCTAATCCTTTTTAGAGTAAATCCCGAAAGTAAAAATTGGGACCTATTGTGGCCAGAATGAAGTCGAAACCCCCCTGTAAAATCCTAGCATGACTATAAACCGAGTTAAATTTGTACTTAATATGCCGTAGACTGACGGCGGCCTGGGTTGCCAGGATTTTCCCGCAGTATCTACTGGAGTTATATTCAACATGACGTTCAGCGCTAGTATAGGCGTTGTCCGAAGGGTCCCACTGATTCCTATGAGAGCCGATCAGCGCGTACATACTGAGATATTTTTTTTTTTTACTTCACCTTACTCTTCAACTGTAATCAGAATAAATTTGATCTAATTGTCATTGGTAGTTTAACAAATATGATCACTGTAAGGTTAGGAAAGCTTCACAACTGGCCACCCCTGTACTAATCGCATCCTTCTATCGGAATTTTCAAGTCGTACTCTATGATACTAATCTCAAAAGCAAATAATGTTCGAAATCTAAGCAAACACATTACTATACATAATGCCAAAAACACGAGAGGAATTCATAACGAAATAAGGGAAATGATGTCGCATTTGAAATATGATGTAAATGCAACGGTTATGCAAAGGAGTGTCGCCCTACACACCAAAAACTGCAAACCAGTAAGAGACTCATACAAATATTTCGCACAATATTTAGTTTGTTTTTGTTTTTTTTTAATACGTTAAAGAGTACATCCAGTTGTCATCAACATCAGAAAAATTTGAATTTTTCCATCATTAATCAACCTCAACAATGCAGCTGCTGAACAACTGATCATTCAAAACAACAACACAACAAATAAAAGCTCTACTAAACTCGTAATCACACTCGTACATGTATGGGGTTTCACAGTTTAGCCATTTATCGCTTGCATTGGAAATTGTCTTCCGCAACTTGCGAGGTTTCTTTTGGCTCTTCAGCTGAAATATTTACATAGATATGTACATATATATTTGTAGATGTAGATGATGTACAAAAACCAAAATGTGCTAAATTTTGAAGTGAAAACAAGAAAAAGTGTAGGTGGCCTATTGGAGTATCTGTAGTGAACATTTCTTGCGGTCAGACCACAAAACAACACTTTACATTAGTATTAATAATCTTTTGTTTCTCTTTTATAGCACTTGATAAATATTTGAGTGTTTTAGTTACTTTTGACGTTGGCGTTGCATGAAAAGACAATCAATCTATTTTGTTAAATTTCGGTTTGGTTTCATGCTGAAAATATATGTAATGATATATGAATGTGTACACACGCCTCTGTTATATATAACGGGTGCTTCATTTAGGGGTGCTTTTTCAGCGAGGATATTATTAAAAAATTGCACGCAGTTGCATCTGACAAACTGCCATGGCATTTTTGTTAAATATTGTTTATCATTTCAGTATGGAACGGCTTATCCCATTTTTTTCTTGCCGGATTTTGTGCAGAGGAACAATCCGAAGAAGTTGAACAACTGCCTTACTATTGAGAATTGATCCATATTTCATGAAAAATTAGGCCTTCTGAAACGTAGTGTGATTTGAATATTGCTGCAATTTGTTTTCAGTAGATGTTTTCCATATAAAGCATGACCGTCCAGACAGCATTCCTTTTTACTCACTTGTTTTGCGATGACATTTCTCTATTTATTTACCTTTTTCCGATCAGGCAATCGGGAAACCGAAATGGCTTCGAAATAAAAGCATGCTCTGTGCACATCAAGCAATGCCGGTTTTTGAAAGTATTTCAGGTTTTCTTCAATCCAATTTTTTCTTATTATTGTTCTTATTCCGTTTTAATCCTTTGACAAACAGTTATCGAACACAGAGTTGCTTATGAAAACACAATGAAAATTTGGATGATTTCTAGATTATTTATCATGATTGGTTCGTAATATAGTAAGATATTTTTTGCAGGGCACTTTCAACTTGTTTTCACAGAACATCACGAATGTGCCATAAACTACTGGTTTTCATTGACGTGTGGACTTAATATAATTATCGCTTTATTGCGAAAACTATTTGCAAAATTTACTACCTAGATCATGTATGGGAGAATAGCACCTCTAGACTTTTTCCTTCGGATTATGTTAAGTCCAAAGTCATTAAAGTAAAGTCGAAAATTATTGAAAAAATTGTAACGGGCGATAGTTTTTATTGAGACAAGTAATCCAACCTTAAGATTAATTCTGCCCCCTACTCTTTACCGTGTATTTCGTCTGGTGGGGAACGTCAAACCATCTTCTCAGATCACAACAAATTCGATCATATTCCAAGTTTGTGGAGATGCTTCAACAGTCCGTAGTGACCTATAACAAAGCCCCTGTAAGTGAATTGTTCTTTAAGATTAATTGATTAATTGCTTAAAACATTTGCGGTCACTTTAAGCCAAATAGGTATAACTCCGAAACTATTTTATCAAAGTGTACCAAATTTGGTACATATTATGAATTTTAATTTAGTAAGCATAATCTCGAAAATTATAAAAATCGGACAAAACGAAGCTCACCTTTCATTTAACCGAACAAACGCGATATTTCAGTAACTATCAATAATAATTTGCTCAAATTAAATATTTAGGAGAGAATCAGATAACTCGAAACCAAAAGTGAAATAGTTGGGGCACCGCCCTATTTAGAGAAAATAGGTATATCTCAGAATCTACTCTATTAATTCTGGTATACACTTAGCATTTCAAGTCAATGTGCCAAATGACACATCCGCGTAACGGAAATTTACATAAATAAAAATGTTATATCTAGTTTAATAACTGTAAATATGTGTGGGACCTTCCAATTTAGAGGAAATTGGTTTATCTCTGAAACTACTGTATCGAACTCTATCAAATTTGGTACACCATATACCTTTCAACTCAGTGCGCAGAATTTCGAAAATTATATTAAAAAAAATAATAATATTTGCTCAAATTTGATACGAAGAAATTTTGAAAAACTAACGGATTTCAAGCAAATTTGAGTAGAATATTCCTTAGACCCTTGGAATAGATATACATAGGTAAATTGGTGCCGGGAGGTGGCGCATGAGTTGAAATATTCAGAAAATTCGAATTTACGGCCCAATATTGAGAATATTCAAAAGTTATAGTGCTGGTGAAACAAAAATTACGTGTATGAAAATAAATACGCCAGGTAGCGCTAGAGGGAATTTTTTGTTTCTTGATGCGATTTTAATGAAATTAGAAACGGATAATACTAGGTTGTGCGTCGAAAAGTACCTTCACTAAAATGGATCCTTTTTTCGGTCCGATATTGATGACACTAGAACACTAGAATACACCAGGAGCTAGTAGACGCGCTTTTGTAATTCGACTTAGATGACAATGAAAACATTCATATACTGTATGTGCATACTATATTTGAAAACCCCATTTTGATGAATGAAAATTCATTAGATGGCTCTGTGGTAGAGATACCAGAAAATCAATATTTTTGATTCAACCTAGTTCAAATCTAATAAGCTCTGTGCAGTTGAAAACAATGCCCCATAGTCATAGTCGAGATAAAGTTGATCCTTAAGTTAGTTGCAGCTATACATATATGGCAGATATCTCATTGAAAATTATGTAAAAAATTCCTACTAACTTAGGAGTCAACTTCGTTTAGAATATAACGTAGAATTTTTTTAACTTCATCGAAGCGAATATCCTACAAGTATATGGAAACGTAGTAAGCACAGTAGACGAAGTCATTGGTATCTACAAGTCCTACTTACATATATAATGAATGAGAAAGTTTGTGGGTTTGTGAGTGTGTGTCTGAATATAATATTACGTTTTCAAACCCAAACGGCTGGACGAAATTGCACAAAATATATACATACAGAACATAGGCAATATTTTACGGAGAGCTGCCACCTGTTAAAAAAGTTATAGTCGATTAAAAATATAAGTTAAATCACATATTGCTATATAAGAACTGTATGGATCTGAATAACATTTGGGGCATGTATAGTCCGTTATGTGGGCTACTATAGAAGTAATTTTTTTTAAGGAGTTGCCACCTGCATAAAATGTTAAACTCAATTAAAGCAATGAATTAAATCAAATATTGCAATACGGGTATCAAAAGAAAGAGGCTTCATAAAGCTTTGTTTTCCAAATGTTTTAAAAGAAGGTTGCCACCTGCTAAAAAGCAAAATAAGTTAAATTAAAAAAAAAATGAAATTTTACACGTGAGTGCTAAACTAAAAGTGTTAAGAAAACTTAATTTTAACAAAACTTTTGGAGAGGGTTGCCACCTGTTAAAAATATTAATTGAAATTTAAATATGGGTCACAAAAGAGAGAGGTTGAAGTAAGCTTTATTTTGAAAATGCGTTTGAAGAGAGTTGCCACCTGTTTAAAAGGGTAAATTCATTTTAAGTATTAGGTTAAAAGAAGCGTCACGCAATGGGATTCAAAGAAAGGGCTTTAAAGAACTTACTTATGAAAATAGGTTTACGGTGTGTTGCCACGTATTTAAAAACATGAATTTAATGCTATTTGCAAGCTTACTGAAATATTACATTGCATAGTTACATACAATAAAATTTGGAATCATTTTTTCTCTTCCAGCGGAGACGAACCGAGTACTTACTTCGTGCTTGCCATGCCGCTGTTCTGCCTTATCAGCTGTTGCAATCGCGATAACGGCGCTGGCAAACTAATGGGCTTACTTTGCTTAAATATAGCATGGAATATTCTAATGGTAACTCAGAAGCTAGCTAATTTGTCTGTCAACCGGTATTATTTCTTGCTTACATGGATAAAATATAGAAGCCGAAGTAGTTGAGTGGCTAAGCAAATTGGTAAATAGTAAGCCAGTTTAGAACTAGTCAGTTTCATCAAAGGATATTTTTTGGGACTTATGTACATACATATATATGGATGAACAGTTCGACATGCTTTCTATGTGTAGCGCGTGGGAATATTAAAAATTTACTGTATCGCATAAATTTTGTAATCCTTTTAGCAACAAAAATTTTACTTAATTAATCAATCAAAATTCATAAATACGAGCTGAAATCCGAAAATCTATCATCTATACGCATACACATCATACGAACAATACAACGGCATATACAAAATTTAATCAAGCAAAGCGAGATGTAAACAAACTAAATTATGTATACGGAAAATTTTGGTTTGATTTATGTGGTTACTTCACTCCATTAATAATTATTTGTTCAACTTACTGTTTTTGGTATTTTGGTTTCGATTAATTTCTCCATTGAATTCAAATGGATGCAGAGTGTAGTATTTAGGTTAGCATTCGTGTTGGGAACTAAGTAATCCTCAATATATTCTATTGTGTTAGTGAAATAATAATAAATTGCAACAATAATATTTTCGAACTCTAAAATAACTCAGCATTTTATCATTTAAGGCTCAAATCAGGGCAGTTTTAGACTGCTCATTTAATTTAACAAGCCATTTCTTTCATTCAGAAAAACTTTATTATGTTTGAGAATACATAGGGTCATGAAATCGGACTCGATTCCATTAGCACTATTTCCTTATCTTTTTCCGCAGTTTATACGTCAATAAATCTCTGTTCACGTTCGTTCCATCACCTACCTGTAACTGGTGCCTGATTTCCGCAACTGTGAATACTGATAACTTCAGTGTGGTATTGGAAGTCACTCTCCTTTTTTCAAATATAGTAATTTGGCGGCTATATTATATAGATAGATATTTTGGTGTTATTCACAAATTTAGGGACCTACAGTTTTACGCTGACTCCGAATGGCAGATGATTTTTGTGAGAAGTTTATCCATGGCAGAAATACACTCGGAAGTGCTATTACTCGTTGAGTGGCGACCGCTTTAAAAAAAATTTATTTTTGTAATGTTACATGCCTGACCAAGATTTGAACTAGAGACTCACACGCTATCAATCGGCTACGGAGGACGCTTACCACCTAACTTTTTTTCCTGTTGAGCAATATTTCAGACTTGGGGATTAGTTATCGAAAGATCCTACTAGAAGGAGATATGGAGCTCTTAAATTTACTCTTTGTCTTCCGCCAGTGTATTGCAAAGAGAGACCTCTCTCATCTTCTTGTTAGTTCTACAGTGTAACTCTTGGATGTTCCACAGAAAGGCTCGTTATGTTTCAAGTTTTACGAGGCCGCCAGACTAATTCTTCTTCTTCGTCATTCAGATATCCCTGAAACCGACTTTGCCTTTCCAATTTAGAGGACGTATTTTTCAAGGTTAAGGCATTTTCTTTTTGTTTCAAATCTATTGAAAATCGTAGTCCTGTAGTGCGATTGACTAACTTTTAAACGATCTGACAATCGGAAATTTTTGTCGACAATATTTGTCGTTTGCAGCAACGATTGTGCTATTCAGTAGAATAGTCATCAACTCGACTCCAAGGAATATTTGGAATTACCTGCAAATATGCCATGGTTTTCGTTTTCAAAGCTCGCTCCATTATGAATCGTTTTGCGCTCCAGAGTATTTGGGTTTTATATTTCAGATTTTTTTAATTAGCATCATTCATATATGTATTAAATATAAACTATATATATTTCTGTTTATATACAAGAATCCTTGATAAAAGTTTGATTTTACCATTGGCACGTTAATTGAATGGTAGATTGGTGGTTGACATAGCCTCCTCATGATTCTTTGGCGCAAAAAGTGATACACGAGTACAAACGACGGTCCCGATAGTGCCTACCACAAAAGTCTATCGACTAGTTAACGACAACAGCTGATTGGGCGATAGGGAAAATCGTTAAAAAATGGTTGCTGAATAGCAACATCATTAAAATTATCGTTAAGATGAGTTAACCATGCGAATATCGTTAAAATAAGTTAGTGAATCGCACTACTGGTAATCTTATATTTTTCTGCGAATCACAAAATTTATCCACTAATGGAAAAATTTCCGCCAAAGTCTAGTGAATAAATTAGCTACAAGGAGATCACAATTATGTTGCTTGCCGCATGCGTTCAACATCCAGCGATGACACCAGCTTAGATTTCAACAATCCCGGTCATAGGAGGACTACACTATGGCGAAGACGTTTTGCAAGCACAGATCACGACTGACGGTGACGCTGACAATGAGACTTTTTGCTTTCCCCATCGCCACCAAAAAAGCATGAGCGTTTCAAATAGAGTGATGAGGCGATGAGGAAATTCCCAGGGAACAACATCAATAAGAACGAATTTTTTTAAAAATGTGAAATGCATTTCCGTATTAAATATTTGAATAGCACTGCATTGCCACTGAACCTAAATCCGAGCTTTCGTGAAAACTTTCGAAATCCAATTAGATTTCCGAAATATTTTCATGATTTCCTTTAGTTGGATTTGGAATCAGGTTTGAATAAATTAACCTTTCGATAATACAAAACGCAACCCTTTAGACTGATTCATTTAAAATGTCAAAATTCTCTGTATAAACAAAAACACACAAACGATTTTAAAATGAGTAAAAAAAAATATTAACAACAGCATTGGAAAAGGAGAACTCGAACACTGGAAGTTGAAGAACCACTTGTATATGAAATTAAATTATTAAACGTCAATGAAGGAACACTTCAAGATTTCGAGGTCGAAATTTTAGTTTTCAGTGTAGTGGGCATGTAGCTTAAATCTTCGGAAAACTGGAAATATGTAGTACCCAAACCTATTAAAAATAGTATTCATTTTTCGCCCGTTTTCCAGTACCTTCAAATGCATAGCCGCCTAGCCTAAGCCTTATTTCATTACATCATGATGCAAAACAAAAAGTTCTGAACAAATTTGCTAATTTCGATTTTTTATTAGCCACATGCCATGGACCAAAACATATGTATGCTGGTACCAAGTATATAAACACATACACATGTACATATGAATGCATGTATGGATACGCATGTAAATATGTAGGTTTACCAAATCGCTTTTCAGACTTTTTATTTTTTTTTTTTAGCAAATATTTGTTGTGGGCAGTAAATGACTGTCCCAAGTGGCAAATCGGTGACCAGTAATCTTTTAAATACTTTGCAAAGCCGCAAGCTATTTGAATTTGTAAATATGTATTATATATGTATGTATGTATGTCTGCAGGCATGTGTGATTCATGGTACAATGTTGGTTCAGTTAAAAGGTCAAACAAAGACAAAATAAAGAAACCAAGAAACGAGTTCATTGCTTTTAAGCCAAATCTGGTTTTTTTTTCTCAAACCTAACTAACTAATACATAGGGATGTGGGCGGACAAAAATATTCATTTCAGTCGTAGCTGTGATGCTTTGCAAGCGGCGAGCAACAGATTATATGGTCTTATAAAAAAATGTATATATCTGTATAGTATTTGGTACAAAAGTTTAATGCGTATGCGCACTTGCGTAACTGGAATTAAAAATAAAGTAATATATGTATCTATATGTAGAACCTACTCATGATTGAGACTTGCTGTTGTCTCCAAATAATTTTTTTAATTCATTTCTGATCCAGCCGGCTTTAAGTTTTTAAAGTGGAAGCTTCCTTATTTAAACAAAATTATGTATTCAGCTTTCAAACTTCTGGATGGTGATGCAAATGAACATTTTTCGATTCCCATTGAAATTTAAAGTTTGTGAAGAATTATTTGCTTAAATAATTCTCTCCAAGGTATTCAACAAATTGAGCAAGTGATATGGTTGACAGAATAGTAAAATATTCAAAATAGTATATTAGCATTACTACACCTCATACCTGCTTATAGCTCAAGCAGTGAACAAAAAAAAAATTGGGATATTTGCTCTTTATTTTTCTTTGAGCGTAAATTTTTACACAACTAAATAAATTAGTAGTTTGAAATATAAAATGAATGATAGGCCAAAATTTTCAGATTTTCATTATTTAAAATTATATAGCGATAAAAACAGGGAGTTAATAATGAAGTTTAATTTTAGAAATAAAAAAAAAAAACAAAAAAAAAAGAAACTGAGTTATGGAAAATTTCACTTTCAATTTGCTAGTTTTACAATTAAATGTACTCTTTTCAATACTTTATAACTTTTAGCTTAATATTAATAATAAATTCCAAATGTGGCATTTCAATAAAGTCAGCTAATTCAAAGTTGCCTCTACTGTTGAAATTTTCCGAATTTCCCTACAATTTCAAGCTGGTTTTACAGAAATCCCTTCGCTACATATAACAAAAATTTTAATTTAGAAAAATTTTGACAAATTGAATTAGTATTTAACCTATAAAATAGCAAACATCGAAAGTTTCAAACTCGCTTTCCATACTGTCTTTATCGAAAAAATTTTGTGTTTGATTTTACGCCGTTTTACTTTTCCATTTTACCAATAAAATCAAGTGCAAACTTTAAAGCTGTGTCAACTTCAAAATCACCAATTTAAAAAAAAAAAAATGGTCAAGGAATAATTATTTTACATTTTTTTTAGCTCCTTTTAGGATATTTTAATAAAAAAAAAATAACAATTATTTGATTACTTATTTTGAAACAATAAATAGAAGGCCATTTTTAGACAATTTTCAATGTAGTTTTAACGTTGGAGAATATAATTTAATAAAATAAACATTTCTTCATCCATCGAAATTTTCAATTGTCCATTGAATTATTAAACTATCCAAAAAATGTTCAAACTCATGAAGAATGTAATAACTGTACACATATTTTTGCAGCTTTGATAATATTTTTTGTTAATTTAATTTTCATTAAAAGAAGTCCAGTATCAGTTAATTGGAAGAAAATGTGCAACACTGTTCGCAAAAATTTTTTTAAATATCAACGGTAATATTTAATTACTGAAATTGAATTTGGTATAAAACTTCGTGCCCGAGAAGATTCTAGAAACGCTGATTCAAAAGTTGAATTCTTTTCTTGAAGTACTTAACATAATTGTATTAAGTACTTTTCAAATAACTACTCAAAGACGAAAAATTAAAATAAATAATGAAAAATAAAAAGTGAAAATACCATTGAAATATTCTTCAATTGCATATCAGTTTTTTGCTCCAATTTTCTGTCTTCAAATAGATCGAAAATCTCAAAATGATATGGCAGACGAGAATTGACCAAATTCCAAAGACCATTGACCAAAGTTTTAGTCAATTTTGTGTATGGCATGCTGTGCTTACTTAGATTTAAAAAAAAATACAATGCGTAATTGCACTTGTCTCAGTTTTTTTGAACGCCAAGCTTCTTAGTAAATTTTATATTTGATAAAAGAAAAAAAAAAAAAATTAGGGTGGCTACCGTAGCCGGGGTTGCATATGTCAAGTGTAATTAACTTCGAAAATGTCATAAAATTTTCTTTTAATAGCGGTCCCTCACGGCAGGCAATGCCAAACTTCAGATTTCTGGAAAAACTTCTCATAATAATCATCTGCCGTTCGGAATCAACTTAAAACTGCAGGTCACTCAATTTTTGGTACAGTATCAAGATGCGCACACTTTAAATTATAAGCTATAGAAGAAGTTCGGCGTATATGATATAAGCACTGATTTTATTAAATTTAATGACACAGAACTATTTATTTCAGGCAATTATAAACTTAACCATGTGACATTGTATTTCTTATAGTCAAATTCTTAGGTATTGAGATATTTACGTAAAAAGAGAAATCAAATGTACCACCTGTTATTTCGTTCACTGTACCTAAGACATTCATTGCATGGCATTTGGTTAGGTATAAGTTTATTAAAACTTAAGCTTTTTAATTATATTTTGTATCATCCTTACTGTGTTGGCTTAAAACCCAATCAAATAAATTTGAATATCTGTCGCATGCTTTTACCGGAAATTAAAATTAAACATTTTATTATTCTGGCATTTCGGTGTTTAGAGAGCTGCAGACTAACGTAAGGAAATCAAAATATTATCAGTGTGACAGGTGGGATTTCTACGTAAAATTTTGGCAAAAGCAAAAACTGAGTGCGAATATACTATAATAAAATAGTAGAAAAGTTTGGACCATTTTTAAATTTGTTGTCTGTCTTTTTGAACTCACTATCCTCCGAAAATACTGAATGGATTTTCATGGAGCTTTAACCGGTCACTATACATTAACCTAGGGTATATTTGATTGAAAAATATAAAATTTTATTTATTTTTCATATAGTAAATAAGTAACACCTATTTTTCTTAGAAATCAATTTAGGATAATTTTCTTTAGAATAACATTTTATTTTTTCAGCGAAGCAGCGGACGCTTGATATGACTAGTTTTAAATGAAGTTTTTGAAGGCCGTACGATAAAGTGCATCTCTTCTAAAAGTTAAATTTTTTCGATATTCGTAACCAGCTATGTATTAGCTATAAGGGATTGCCTTGGCACTATCGGGACTTTTTATGTATTTTTCAATACACTCAAAAGAGCGCCAATTAAAAAAAAAAGTGTCGATGATTCTAATGAAACTGTCAGGACAAAACTTTGTAGAGATTAAATCTTAATCGATTTGTAGCAAAATACGGAGCTGTAAATGGTTTTGTCGAATTATTTCCGTTCATTTACAATACTTTAGAACTCAGAACTGACGCCAGCAATGCTGAGATATTGAAAAATGCAACGGATTGCCGTTACATTCCATTAACCTTATCTACCAGCTTTCTTTGCCATTGAGTCGAGAGTTCCAACAAATTAATAGATTTAGTGCACGCTATAGATCTGGCGGAAGATTTTCGCGAGAGAAAATCCTACTGAATTTTCAAAAATTTACGAAGTTTCTACAGCAGCAGCGAAATATCTTTTGAAATCGAGGTAAAACACAAAAAAAAAACATCGGCAGACAGAAACACGAGCTTTTCAATCCCCAGTGAGCTGAAAACTTCCTAGTTTGTACAACAATACCAGTTTTGTTGAAAAACTCTTTGCTGGGCATTAGATTTATTGAATTTCTATTTTTATGCCTGCATTTTTGAGCGTCTAACTTCTTGTGTTCCACAAACAGGTAAAGAAGATGCAATTTTTTGTATTGGCCATTTTTCATTCGAAATATTCGGGAGAACCGATGAGTAATATTTAATTCTATAAATTTTTTATAGCTTAGCTGTTTAAAAAGCATGCAATTTTACAAAGTTTTTGCACTGGCATTTTTCTCTGAGAACAAATCTTGTTTAAGGTCCAACAGTTTACACAGATTAGATTTGTCAGAGATACAACACTTAAAGCCATTTATTTATTGAACATTTCCTCACCTATCCTCAACAGAAATTATTTAATTTTGTTACAGCGATATAGTATTTTAATTTCTGAATTAAGCAATTAAAGATTTTCTAAAAGAGGCGAAGAGACAACTGGAAATCGAACAAACTGGTACGGTAATTTTTACTCTCAGTCTCTTACCGCCAAGGGATGGCCGAAACAATTTTGTTTATGAAAAAAATCAGTTGATGGTGAATTGCGACAAGTGACAGAAACAAATACTCTGCCGGAACGAGAACCTTGCTACCTCAATTACCCGATGCGATGAAAGCAAAACCAAAAAATGTAGATGCCAAAGACGTTCCATCTCATCCCACCGTTCTTCTAATTCCTCTAACACAAAATCCAAAAATACCCGAACTAATTTGACTTTTGCTGATTTCTATGAGAACGCAGGTTCTCATAGATTCAACGCGCCGGTTCATACATCGTGTGTTTCAAATGCTGCCATTGAGTAAAACACTGAGCACGAAATCCACCAACATTTGTAGTCCCAACTTGACATCTCGAAATTGAAATCTAAGTAAACAAATCAACACTGATGATAAAGTTAAGTTAGCTGTTTTGGAATATTTAGACGGCAAAACCTCATACTAAGAGTATAGATGGCGAATACCGCATACCACGGCACGCAGAGCAGGATAAGCTTTATAGCGACATGGACATAGTTCAGCGAATTAAGATTCGAAGGCTACGACATCTAGGTCACGTTGTACGAATGGAAGAAAATGCTAAAAGTATTCCACGAGCTACCCACTGGTGATGCAAAGACCAGGTGGAGAAAGGCTTGGCTTCACTTGGTATACCTAGTTGCAGTCAGTTAGCGAGAGAAAGGACTGGCGAGCTATGTTTGAAATTACCAAAATTGCTTAGGCGTCTATTAAGAAGAAGACATTGAACAAAAAAATAGTGGTTTAGGGTTTACCTTTTCTCTTGCATATATGTATTAGTGGTGCCCTGCGAACAACGCCCACTGAGGCAATAAATGTGATGCTAAACATACTACCCATAAACATGATGGGGAAACAGGTTGCTGCTAACGCCACTCTAAGGCTACAACATCTTAAAAGTTGGAAAGCATATAGCAGTAGCCATATGACTATTTTTAGAACCCACCAAATGCCGAGTATAATGGACTACTGAGTGCCAAGACAACAAAGAATATCGCGTATCAATTCCAAGCAGGGAGTCATGGGCAGATGGAGTTCCAGGATCTAAATAATCCTTATGATTTTATACTGATGAATCTAAGCTAGATAGTAGAGTTGGTGGGGGTGTTTTCTCTTAACAACTAGGAACGAAAACGTCATTCCGCCTTCCGGGCCACTGTAGCGTCTGTCAAGCTGAATTAGCGGCAATATAAGAAGCGGTACAGATGATTACGACAAAAAAAATTTATATCTACTCAGACACCTAAGCTGCCCTGACAGTCGTTGACTCGGTCTCGACAAATTCGGAAATAGTAGCGAACTACCGCAGATCACTTAACGTGATGGCAGAGCTGCTTGATTTTCATGTGGTGTAGGTACCGGGACGCTGTAACATACCAGGTAATGAGCAGACAGTCTCGCTCGCAAAAAAGGGTACTTCCGTACCTCTTTCACAGACCGGGAAGAGGTTGGGATTTCTTCTTCCTTAATGAAGTGGGTATGCTGTGGAAACTCAGCGGTACTTGCAGCACATCCAAACTTATGTGGGCTAAATGGGACATAAGAAAATCACAAGAACTTCTCTCACTAAGCAGGAGAGAATAATAACTAGCTATGGGAGTATTCACAGGGCATATTCCTATCTGGGGACACACGACGAACGAATAGGACTCCCCACAACGATTTCTGTAGAAGCTGCTATGACGAGGAAGAAGCCAGAAATCATAAGACATCTAATTTGCGAATGCGCCGCACTATGCAGACGCGGTTGCAGAAGTGAAAACACGACAGTTGTTCAAGTTCGTCGTTTTGACAAATTTGTTTAGAGAGACTTAGGGTTAAAAATCAAGATCCAAGTATCACAACGGGTCCAATTACGGGTATGTGTGCGGGCTCACTGGCAACTGCCACCTTAACCTAACGTAACCTGGGTTTACCCTTAATTTTGTAGTTCACGAAAGAAAGATAGATAAATATTTTATGCCACATATGCTCAGAACTAAGCTATGATTTGTTTTTAAATACTTTAGCTATCTTTGCAAACATTAACCCAACTCCATGGGCCAAAGTCCGTGTGAAATTAGAGATATATACTTACACCAAAGTAAATCCTTTTGATGAGCCAGTTGCACTAACTTAAAGAGGTTGTCGAACTTTTGAATAGTTTGAATGATTTCCTTTTACGCACTATCATTTCGTATTCGATAGGCAAATGACTCAAAACCAATGCGACACTAATAGCATCCGTCCCATAGATAAACAAACAAACAAAAATAAACACAAACAGTCGTTAAGAGATAAAACAATTCAATATGCACATCTGTATGTATTTACAATTTTGCACAACATGGCTACGTTTGGATATCTGCACATACATATGTATGTATACTCGTGCGGGCATTCACACATTCAAGCGCAAATCCCAAATTAGTGAGACACAAGTGAATAGTTGAATGGAATTTCGTAGCGCAGATTAATGACCTCACCATGAAATAAGAGAGTGTGTGGTTAAAAGGATGCCACACACACACACACACATTTGCAACATATTGGAGACAAATCGTAAGGGAAATTATTGCAGGAATAATGTGGAAGTTCTTCAAAAGAGCATTAAGTCAAAATAACTCATTCGTGAATGAGTGTGATGTGAATGGCGGAGCATTAAAAAGATAAAGTTTTTAGGTTGGAGAGCATATTATTTTTATGCTCCAGCTGTTGCTGAAATCTAGTCATGTGCATGTCATGGAAATTTAGAACATTTTTAGTGTACAATATGCACACTGATAAATTTTAATTTATTGTATTTAAAAAAGTAGGAGATCTTCGCACATTCAATAGAAAAGCAAACAAATTGGCGACGCGATTAATTTCAATTTGTTGTTCAAGTACAGGAAGTGTCGTTAACATTAGAAGCAATGGAGAAACCTCCTTCTGTTCACTGCTACAGATCTACAGTAGTGCAGAAGCAAAAGTAATAATATTCGGTTATTTGAAGCGACCCTAAATGTTCTACAAAAAAGTTTTGGTAGCTAGCTAATACCTTCACTAGTAGCAGATACAAATTTTATATATTTACATAAATTCGCTGCAGGCTCAATCAGGACGTCCGCTGGCTTCGCAGTAGCACGCCCTCTTAAGCCAGTTTTCCAAGACTTTGGTCTCGGCTTATCAGAAAATATCTTTCTGTCAAGTTTTTCAGTTTGAAATATCGTCTTATATATAAAAATATTGTGTCATGATGTTTGCGGTCGAACTCTTCGACCGATTTTTATGAAATTTTGTATTTACATTTGGTAAGTATGTATTAGACTAGGTCGTAAAGCATATTTCTTCATTGGGAGAGGGTTGCCATTGGTTTGAAGAGTCAAATTTAGTTAAACTATAAATATAATATGGGTGTCAAGCAGTTTTTCACGAAAAGAAGGTCCATAGCTAACTTTTATGAGGCTTGCCACCTGTTTGAAAATTCGAATTTGAATCTCGGTGAAAGTGATGCCACCTGTTTGAAACGTCAGATTTTTAATATGAGTATCAAACGGATCGATTCTATGAGAATAAGGTATATAGATAGCTACCTATATAAAAGTCAAATTTAATTAAACTATACAAAGGGCAATTAATAAATAAATATAGGCAGGACACGTCTGCCGGGGGTTTCTAGTAATTTATAAAAATTTAAATATTCCAATAAATAATAAATGTCACATTTATTATCATAGTGCATTTCTGTGGCGCACTTTTATCTAAATTAGGGCTGTTTCGGATTCTTAAATTACATATATAGTATGTATTTTCAATTATTTTTCGTATATGTACGTAAATTAACGTAGAAAGCTACTTTACTTTTTGTATTACTCTAATCTCCATAAATACCAGATGCGAATGGATATTTTGATGTTTTTACTATAAATTTTGTTTTTTATATCTTAAATAAATCTGTGCAAATAATTCATAATTATAATAATATAAATATCTTGTTTTGTTTTGTGTAAAATGTTCACAATAATGCCCTTTTTATAATATACAATGAATTAGGAACCGGACAAAAATGTTCGCACATAATTTGTAACAAAATATGATTTTTGATAAAAATGCGAAAAAAGGTTAAATTTTGGACGTTTTTTTTTTAAATTTTATTAATCGTCAAATACAAGAAAATGTTTCTGAGCCTAGAGAAAGCAATATTGGAGCTCCACTATCGTTTGCTGGGCTAAAATATTATTTATTACTTACTATTACTAGTAAAGTTTTATTTTAATAGCGGTCGCCCATCGGCAGGCGTACAGTTTTACGCCGACTCCGAGCGGCAAATGATTTTTGACAGAAGTTTTTTCACAAGAGAAATGCACTCGGAGGTTTGCCAGTACCTGCCGAGGGGCGACCGCTATTAGAAAAATCTTTTTCATGTTACTTTCCCCCGGGGTCCAGAATTTGAGCCCGCAACCCACCGAATGAAGTGAACTCACAGTATAACTTTGGCTATGGCGGTAAATAGGTACACTTACCTTAATATAAGTAAAGGTTTAAAATAGTTACCGGTAACTTTAAACATTTCTCTCGCACAGAATTATTGAAGTAAAACTTCTTCAGCGGTAGTGATTTATTTGCATGGCGTAAAGAAAAATAGTATAAAGAAATCGCGTCAGAATCGCTTTACTAATTTCTACCGCTATAATTACTAATTTCAACCACTTTTGTTACTAATGATACTACTAATTTCCACAACTGCTTTTACTCATTTTTACCACTATCTTTAGTAAATCTACTGCTAATTACTACCACTATTTTTACTATTTTCTATCCCTTTTTTTTACTAATTTCCTCCTTTATTTTTACTAGTTTCTACCAATATTTTTATTAACTTCTTTCACTATTTTTACTAATTTCTAGCACTATTTTCACATATTTCTACAACTATTTGTGTGAATGCTGCTACTAATATCTATCAGTATTTGTACTCATTTTTCCACAGTTTTACTAATTTCTATAGCTACTTTTACTAATGGTACTACTTGTGTATGGTAGAAACTCTATTTTTGTTAATTTACTTAAACTAAGCTTCTAATGTCTGCCACTATTTTGAATAACTTCTTCCACTTTTTGACTAAATTCTACCACTATTTTTACTAATGGTACTTCTAATTACTAACACTATTTCCACTAACTTCTACTACTATTTTTATGAATGCTACTACTATTTTAACTAGTTTCTACCGCTATTTTCTACCACTATTTTCTACCACTTTGTTCTACCACTAATTTCTACCACTATTTTACTCATTTCTAACACCACTTTTACTAATTGCACTAAAAATTTTTACCACAATTTTTTTTACTAATTTTTCCACTATTTTTACTAACTTCTACCACTAATTTTCGTAATTTCTACCACGATTTTCACTAATGCTACTATTAATTATCAACACTATTTTTACTCATTTCTACAATTATATTTACTAATCGCACTAATAATTTCTACCACTATTTTTACAACCGCTACTACTAATTACTACGACTAATTTTATTAATCTCTGTTACCACAAAGAAGTTTTACTTCTGACTCGCGCATTTAGGTCCACACGTGTTTTATTATCAAAAGACTTTTATAACGTCAGTCCCAAAATAATGCTTAGGATGACTTAAAATATTTGTATCATGCTTTCATTTTATTTTTTGTCTTAAACAATTTAGTCTCTGTCGATTCTAATTCGATGCAAGAGTTTTTAATAACATTATCGACGACTTCAAGATATTATTTATTTTCTATTTTTTCGCCCGATCTTCCACACTTATTTACTTGTTAACTTCTTTTAACTATAAGTAAATGATTGAGTTGAACAACCTCAATCATGAATGGATTTCCTCGTTTCCAAGGCTTTTCTTGAAATTTCCTTTAATAGCATAGAAATTCAGCAGATTTTGTGTGGACCTGCACAAACAGGCGGTGGTTGTAGGTCAATAACCAATTGGTAGTGCAAACACTTATATGAAGGAGTGAGTGCAAATGTATGCATAGCCGACGAAAGTTGACGATGCGTGAAAATGTGTGTGTGTGTGTGTGGGTGTGTGTGTGTGTATAAGTTTCGGTTAGCGCTGCTGCAATTTCTTAAGTGCAAGTCAAACTTAAAGGAAACAACAACATGCACATAGTATGTATATGTATGCGTCGTATATGCACAGCACTCCAGATTGTCGCCTCAGAAATGAGAATAAGAGATTATTAAGTAAAACACACCCACTGTTTGTATTTAAGTTCATATGTATGTATGTGCAGAGTGCAGGCAGCCAGTAAGCAAACACAGGATATTGAAATATGTAGCTGCTGCAACGGTACTTCATAATTACCGCATGTGACACAGTTTTTCGTAAAAGTAAAAATAACAAATCTTTCCACAACACAAGCCCATACTATGCACACATGCACAGAAGTAGTTTTAATATTAATAACACAATCACACGCGTATAAACTAACACCTCGAAGGTATGCACTTACATATATATATATATATATATATATATATATTGTATGTATGTATGTATATGTGTGTGTGTGTTATTGTGAATATATTAGTGTGTTTCATTCAACAGGAATTTCCTCAGAGGAGTTGACACATATTTTTTTTTACAATATATACCCTTATATACGTATGCACATATGTATGTTTGTATTTGTGTGAATAAGTGGAATGTAAGGAGCTACGTACGTGCCGGAAGCGTGAAATCCACTTCCTTAAAATCACTGCAGTACTCCCGTTCGACTCGGCTTGCAGACGCTTTTGATATTGTTGTAATTGTTGCTGTAAATCACTTTTACTGCTTTCCTGTTGCTATTGCAATTATTATTTTTTTTTTGTTTATAATGCACGTTTTTTGACGATGTTTGTTTTTTTTGTTTTGTTATTAATTCACTCTAATTAAATTTCTATTTGATTACTTTTAACAATTAGTATTAATTAATCTAGAATATAAATATTTAGTATACGATTTTTTTTTTTGGAATATACATACATACATGTACTTATGTACATAAATATTTATGTATTATTATTTTTATTTATATTTTTTACACAACCGTACGCGCTGTGGTAATTATGCGGAAAATATTTGTAACGTTCACAAAAACAGTTCTGTGCACACAGAAGCAGCTGCAGGTGTTTGATCCCTGCCGGACATATAATGGCTTTAAAAGCAATTTAAAAAGTATTTTTTTTACCAAGTAAAAGTGGTTGGAGTTTTTTCGTTTTTTTTTTTTGTAACGAATTAACTTTACGAATTAGGCGATGTTTAATGAGCAAGTCAATTATCTGACTCTGCGCTTGATTTCAATTGACTTCCAACTACTATGTACTTTTTGAATTGTTATATTAGACTGTTATATTAGACTGTCTGCCTTTTTCCAAGGGGGATTGAAAATATGCAAAAAAAATATTATATTTTCACAAAATCAAAATACGTATGTATGTACATATATTGTGCGTTTGTTTATATTTTTGGCTGCTTTGATTGATTGAAAATGAGCGCACGAGTGGAGCCGATTATATTGGGTTGCTGTCACCAGCTTTCAACTTACAGCTTATTCGCGAATAGATTGTTAGGTTTGTAGGTATGTGTGTATATATGTATGACTCTGTGCCAAACTACGTGCAATGCAAACTCCTTAAATAAGCGGTAGTAGAGTATAACGCGCAATTGTTATCGTGTACGATCTTTAAAAAATTAAATTATGATTTAACTTAGATATTTCATGCAGAAGAAATATTTTCAATTCAAAAAAAATCCATTTATTTTTTTATAATAATTGAGAAAAAAAAAACAACTATGAATGGAAGCAAAATTGTTAATGAATTGGCGCTAAATAAATATTTACTTATTTTAAAGTAAATATATTTAATGTTATATAATATTTGATTTTTTTCTATTTTGATGAATATATTTTATTTTAATTTGTTAAATTTTATTATATTTTAATTTATTTAAAATAGCTACATTAAATTGCTATATTTAATTACACCAAAATTTAATTTAATTTTATTTGTTTCGTATATACTTCGTTTTTATTTAACATTATTTTAGTTTACTTGTTTTATATGATACTTTATTCTATTCTACTATATTATAATAAATTTCATTCAACTTTTTTTTTTGTTAGTTTCTTATATGTATTTTATTTTGGTTGTGTTCCTTTATTTAATTTTTATTTTGTGTTCAAATTTACAACGTTTTAAAGTTATTTTTTTTTTATTTTATTTATTTTTTTCTGTTTTATTATTTTATTTTATTTTTTAATTATATCTTATCTTGTCTGTGTTTGTTTGTTTTATTTTTCTTCACTTATTGTTATTATTTGTTTATAGACGGCTTTATTTTATTTCGATTTTTTTAAATATTTCATATTCGCTTATTATTTTTTTGTTTTAATTATTTTTTTATTTTTCTTTGTTATTTTTCATCCTACTTAATATTTTGTATTCAATTAAAATTTGCTTTATTTTAATATTTTTCTCACTTTACTTTGTTTTTTTTTTTTGTATTTTGCGTAATTTCACTAAATGTTCTATTCTTTAAAAGTTTTTTATTTTATTTTATTATATCAAAAAAATTTTGATTCAGTTTTTACTACCTCGTTATATGCAGTTTTTAATTTTATTTTGATTTAAATTTTTTGTTAGTTCATTATATTTTATTTCACTTTTTGGGTTAATTTCTTTATTTAATTTTTCTAGTTTGAAATTTACCTAATTTTAATTTTATTTCATTTTATTTACGTTTCTCTTTCTTGTTTTACTGAATTTGATCTCATTTAACTTTTTGTTTTATTTTTCTTTACTTATTGCTTACTTATATACGCAACTTTATTTTATTTCGGTTTATTTTTGTATTTTATATAAGCTTTGTATTTTTCTGTTTTATTATTTCGTTTTCATTTTTAATTCATTTTATTTAAATTTTTTTTTTCACTTATCTTTGTCTCAATATTTTTGATTATTGGTTGATCTTTGATTTTCGTTTCTTTAAAAGATTTTTATTCTATTTATTATATTATATCATACGAATTATTATAATTTTTTTTATTTATTTTGTTATGTGTAATTTTAAATTTTTTTCTTGGCATATTTATTATTTAATTTTAATGTTTGCCTGATTGCTTTATTTTTGTTAAGTGAATTTGTTTTATATTTACTTTTATTTTGTTTATCTTTATTGTATTTCACTTCATTTCATTTTTTCGATTTGACTTCATTTTCCATTATTTATAAATTTTTTTTGTTATATTTTATTATACTAAATTTTATTAAACTTTTAGTTATTATGTTTCCGCTAATATTTTATTTTATTTTAATTTTCTTAGCTTCTCTTTTATAAAAAATAATTTTAATGACTTCATGTTACTCCACTTAGTTTCCTTCATTTGTGTTTTTATCTCATATTGGTTCATTTAATTTTGCCTTATTTTATATTAATTTAACTTTTTAACTTTCTATAGTATTATTTTATTTTAAGTGATTTTTTTTTAAGGAAACTCGTCGTATTTATTTTTCCGTTAACTAATATTTTTTGAAAGATTTTATTTACTTAGTGGGCTTAAAAAGTTTTTTCGTTTTTATGTAAAATGTTTCTTTCTTTTTAAAACTTATTTATTTTGTTGCTACACATTTTGTTACAATGCTTTATTTTTTTTACGTGTCCTCTGTTTTCACTTCTTGTTTTATTTTTCAATTCAATATTTCTACTTTCGGAAAATTCATCGCAACATTCGGCATCTGCAACTTATATTTCAATTATTAAGCTCAGGGAACTGCAGTCGTTATCTCATTTAAAAAACGTAACATAGGAAAAGTTGTTGCAGGTTTTTTTGCCTCAAGCAGAAGGACGCAAAGGGGCAAGGTCTTTAGCGTCCCACCCTAGCTGTTTGGGCTGCGCCAACAACAACAATAGTGTGCATGCTGTGTCCTCGTTGCTTATATTGGATACGAATAGGATGTATGTATATTAAGGCCCGTTATGCTAAATGCAAAAGAAACTCGACTACTACTTTTATTAAATAAATCGTAAAATTTGGTATATGCTAAAATTTGAAGCAAAATAAAATATACTCAACAATGCATTGCAGTTGCACGGCAGGATTTTCTCATGAAAATAGGAATTTTCTGAAACATAAATGGCCTAACATTATTGCGAAATACATATGTACATACATAGGTATAAGATTAAAGGGATTGGATAAAGGCTTTTCGAAAATTTGCCAGTGTGTATATAATAATAAGATTTTTTTTTACAATATTTTGTGAGTCCGAAAGGGGTTTCTTTAAAATAAAAATAAATGATTTTCATTTCAAAGATAATATCTTCGCCAAAATAGTATATGCGCCGTTGGCTTGACTAGTTTTAAATGTTTCTTTTTATATAGAAAAAAATCAAAGAAAAAATGTAACAAATTTTCATCAAAATTTATAAATTGTTTTTGAAATTTCAGAAAACAATTGAGTATGCAATTTTGATAGATTTTTAAATTTATAAATTTATTGAAGTACCTACAAATTACCATTGTGTTTTAACCAAATTTACTTTCAAACATCGTATGTCTATTATTTTGGCCACAGGTGTATATTTCTTTGCTTTTGATTTTATGTAAGTTTAACAACTCCAGCAATTACGGCTTTATTGCAAGAAGTACTAACAAATAGATACCAAATTTCTTGCCCTGCCGGTCCTTAATTTAATATGTTTGCAGATATTTCAAAAGCATTGATGCAGAAATTTTAAATTTATATTTTTCTACTATATTAATTGAACACAAACGAAATAACTCGCAGTGAAGATGGTCCTGTTAAATTTTTTGCAATATTGAGAACATTTTCCGGGTTAAATTTTTATTTATTAATAAAAAAAATTAAATTACATAAATATACCATAAAAATAAAATTTGTAAAAAATTTACGAACTTGAAGAAGTCAAGGTTAAAATTTAAATTTTTTTTCAAACTTGTCAAATTTTTTTATTGTGCGCATTTTTATAACCGATTACACTACTCGACAAATTTTGATCAACTTTAGTCTCCAAGAATAAAATAGTCCTTTCCTAAAGTGAAATTTTCTCCTGATTCCGAATATGACTTCCATTTTCTTGTGGCAGATCTAGTTTCCGAGATATCGGCGAAAATATGAAAATTCCCATTTTTGCAGAACACTACTTCATATAGGTACGGCAAAAATTTGCATTTTTCATTTTTTCGTTTTTAACTGTTGAATTATGCATTATACTAATTCCCATAAAAATTTCTTGCCTTCTTCGCCCTCAAGTATCTTCAGTAGTTTGGCCACTATGCCAAAAAACGTTCAAAAAATGTTGAAAAAAAAAACGAAATTTTTTACACAATTTCAGATTTAACCACTTTAAAATCGGAAAAATTCTATTGACGAAAAAAAGTTAGCCCTCCTATGTTGTAGGTAATTCAACTACGAAAATTTTAAGCATACCAGTACAACAATCGGACGTGCCATTGAAACTATAGCCCCGTTAACATTGCAAGCGTCTATCCTACAATTTTAGTATTACTCTGATAAAATTGGCGAGACATTTCATTTGGTCACTCTACCTTAGGGTCTAATAAATTTAAAAAGACATCAAGTATTTAATTGTCACTACTGTTTGTTGTAAATTTTGTTTTGCAAATTGTAGTGCAAATTTATACATACTATATCGGTAGATGTGTTTACGAAATGGCTTGTTGCAAAAGAGATTTTAAATGTAAAAATAGTCCGGATGATTTTTGCTTTATTTGCGGACATTATATTTTCGGAAACTCAGCTCGGAAAATAACTAATTCTGTCAGAGATGCATACTTTCATTATTTCGGTTTCCGTGTAAAAAATCTCGATAAATCTTGGACACCTAATTTTATTTGCGCCTCCTGTAGATTAACTTTAATGAGATGGGTATCGGGTAAAGGTCATAACATGAAGTTTGGTGTTCCAATGATGTGGACTGAACCCTTTAACCACGACCAGTGCTATTTTTGCGTGATAGACCTTAAAGGTAAAACGAGAAAAAAGAGGAAATTAAAAAGTTATCCAAAT
This sequence comes from Anomoia purmunda, assembly GCA_951828415.1. Lineage (NCBI taxonomy): Eukaryota > Metazoa > Arthropoda > Insecta > Diptera > Tephritidae > Anomoia > Anomoia purmunda. The sequence goes on along the minus strand of OX639996.1, from coordinate 21,848,232 downwards.
GTGGCATCAGCTAAAAAACCAAAACTACATGACCATACCTTACCCATACCTAGACCGCCTATAAGTTTTGAAGCCTCAAGCGAAAGTGACTCCGAAGCAGATAATTCAGAAAGTGGACAAGAAGGAGAGATCCCACATCGAGTCTCACAAGCCGAACTTAATGACTTGGTCAGAGATTTGAAATTATCGAAATTTGATAGCGAAGTTCTAGGATCTCGTTTGCAGCAATGGGGCAGCCTGGGCCCTTCGACAAGTACTTCCAAATTTCGAAATAGACACAAGACTTTCTCTTCTTTTTTTACTAAAAGTGAAAATATTTGCTACTGCAATGATGTTCAAGGTTTATTTGAAGCACTAAAATTAGAAAATAAAGTGGATGATTGGCGCTTGTTTATAGACAGTTCAAAGCATAGTTTAAAAGCAGCATTACTCCATAAAGGAAATTCGTTACCGTCAATACCAGTGGCACATTCTGAGAATACTAAAGAAACTTATTTAAGCATATCAAATTTACTTGAGCTCATTCAATATAAACAATTTAATTGGAAAATTTGTGCGGACTTAAAGGTAAGCAGTTTCGGTGGTACAGTTTAAAATAAATAGTATATGAAATACATCCTAGGTTGTAGCTATAGTTCTCGGACTTCAAGGAGGTTTCACTAAATATTGCTGTTTTCTCTGTCTTTGGGACAGCCGTGCTAGAGAAACCCATTATATGCAGGAAAACTGGCCACCAAGAGCTGAGTACGAACCAGGTGCCTTCAATATCGCAAACCCGCCTTTAGTAAATCCCGAACGAGTTATTTTGCCAGCACTTCACATCAAATTAGGATTAATGAAAAATTTTGTAAAGGCTTTAAATAAGGACGCGCCATCCTTCCAGTACCTAACGAAATTTTTCCCTAAAATAACTCAAGCCAAATTAAAAGAAGGTATATTTGTTGGTCCGCAAATTAGAAAGTTGCTGAAAGACGAAAATTTTGCGAATCATTTATCATCAGTAGAAGCAGCGGCTTGGGACAGCTTTAAGCAAGTCGTTAGTGGGTTTCTTGGCAACAACAAAGATCCCAACTATAGAGAGATGGTCAAAGCCTTGTTGAAAAACTACAGTGCTATGAAATGCAACATGTCCCTCAAAATGCATTTTTTGCATTCACATTTGGATAATTTTCCCGCAAAACTAGGTGCTGAAAGTGATGAACAGGGTGAAAGGTTTCACCAAGACCTCATGATTTTTGAAAAGCGTTACCAAGGTTTTTGGAATGAAGAAATGATGGGAGATTATTGCTGGACAATAATACGGGAGACAAACCCAGAAAATTATAAACGGGTAGTTAGAAGTACCCACGTCCCTCACTATTGACCACCACGGTAAAATCGCTCAATTTGACTTTTTTAGATGTAGATATGTATGTATTTAATGTTGTTGTCGTTGTTGTTTTTTACTGAATTGCTGATTTATACTCATATTACTCAATTGAATACAGTTTAACGTGCAAACATATGTCTATAATAAAACGTTATAAAAAAATAAAAACCTAGTTTGAATAAAAATTTTCTCTATAAAAAAATTGTAGGATAGACGCTTGCAAGTTAACGGGGCTATAGTTTCAATGGCACGTCCGATTGTTGTACTGGTATGCTTAAAATTTTCGTAGTTAAATTACCTACAACATAGGAGGGCTAACTTTTTTTCGTCAATAGAATTTTTCCGATTTTAAAGTGGTTAAATCTGAAATTGTGTAAAAAATTTCGTTTTTTTTTTCAACATTTTTTGAACGTTTTTTGGCATAGTGGCCAAACTACTGAAGATACTTGAGGGCGAAGAAGGCAAGAAATTTTTATGGGAATTAGTATAATGCATAATTCAACAGTTAAAAACGAAAAAATGAAAAATGCAAATTTTTGCCGTACCTATATGAAGTAGTGTTCTGCAAAAATGGGAATTTTCATATTTTCGCCGATATCTCGGAAACTAGATCTGCCACAAGAAAATGAAAGTCATATTCGGAATCAGGAGAAAATTTCACTTTAGGAAAGGCCTATTTTATTCTTGGAGATTTTTTTTGTCGAGTAGTGTTATTTATTCTATTATAAAAAAACGTATCCGTCTCAATATCCTAAAGTTTTCATTGCTGGTCTAGGACACTTTTTTCCATATAAATTATATTTGTGTAAAAATTTTAACGTAAATTTTTTCTAGCTTGTTCGGTTTTCGTAAAATTTGAAATTTGAAAAGTTTGAAATTTTAGAGTTTTTTGGTTTACAGATGTAGTTGAATGAAGGAGCATATTATCTAATAAATGAAAAAAAAAATTACATGGAAAATCTTACCAATTTTGCAAAAAAAGACAACTGGGTAACTTTCACTGTAAATCCTTTTTTAAAAGTGTCCCATTTCAGAATAAACCTGACTTGAGGCATACGATTAATCTAAATTTAAGATTCGCGCAAAAAAGTGTACATTTGTTGGGTGGTCACACACACACACGCACATAAGTATGTGTGTATGTATGTATGATCATTTATGTTTGTCGTCTCTTAGATGATGCGTAAAATGTCAAATCGGTTTATATCGGTACACACTACGGGCAAAATCGCAAACGTGTGTATGAACGCGTTGCATGTTGCTCGAATCCCGAAGTGCAAGTAAAATAAGGAACTTAGCTCAAGCGCAGATTACCGAACGATTGCCGGTTTCAACTCAAACATTTTGAGTTTAAGTAAAAAAAAAAAAGCACGCGCACACATAAACAAACTCGGTAGGCACAGCATACGTTGCGCAAAACTACATACATAAATAATAGACACCATATTTCGTACGAAACCGATAAATAGTAGGCACTAGAAATAATTAATTGCTGAAAAGTAGTAAAAAAAAAAACACCAATACGCCTCTTGGAAAAGCCAAGTCAGCGAATGCACCAAAAAACACACAGCATCTAAAACATTGACGAGAAATATTTCGCGCAAATAATGAAAAAAAAAATACTGCGGTTAACTCATTTCTTTTTTTTTTTGCTTTTTCAATACTGCAATAAATCTTGAAAAATGCTTCATTTCACGTTTTCATTTTGAACAACTACATTTCAGCACACACAGCACCCTTTAATACGTACGTATGGATGTAAAGAGTTCGTACAATCACACAACAACACATAGCGAATAATAAATGTCCGCAAATATGCAATTTTTCAATTACAAAAACAAATATAAAACTGACAACTGACAGTTAATGAAATATGAAACGCGCGCGCGTGCGACATACCTGTACGAAGGCGTAGTGACACCTGCGATATCCGAAATACAACTGGCTGTAGAGTTGGCCGCACTGGTTAATGGCTGAGTCGTTGCTGCTGTTGCTGCGGCATCGAGCGCTACTGCTATTGTTGTTGTTGGAGAGGCTGCTGTAGGCGCCAGGGCCAGCGTTGATGTTGTTGTTGATGTTACTGTAGTTACTAACAGTTTAGCAGACACTGTAGTAGATTCCATTGCTGCAATTCGTAAATCAGCAGCAGCAAATATTGTTGTTGTTGTGGCCTCTGCTGGTGTTATAATAATGGTGGCCTTTGTTGGCGTTGTTATTCTGGTTGGTGTTGTTGGTGTTGTAGTTGATGATAACTCAGCGCCCACTCCATCTTGCTTTACCTCTCTATCATTTGGTTTACTCGGCAAGCTCGCGTTAACAGCATGCACGACCGCAACAGCGCTGCCGGAAACAGCCTCTGCAACATGTTGCGGACTCATGTCTTTTGCTCTGCCATTTGGCTTGCTATCAGTTTGCGCGCCAATTTCGTTAAGCATTGCACTAGTGGTCACTGTGTTGGCCTCGACGGCAGTGGTGGTAACAGTAGTTGCAGTCGTTGTTGTTGTAGTGGTTGCTGCTGCTGCTGCTACTGCATTAGCCTCACTCTGCTGTGCATTACGCTCGTGTGTTGCAGTTGCTCTCACATTTGGTAAAATTGCTGCCGCGCATGTCTGTGCCTCTCTTTCCTTCAAGATATATTTTCCTTTTATTGTTGTTAACTTTGTTGTCGCAATTGTTGCTTGCTCGCCACTCTCTAGCGCAGTTGGTGTGATTTCTACACTCTCTTTGCTTTTTTCGTCTTTTATTTTGTTCGCTCGTTCTTTGCTTGTTTTGGTTTTCGATTCAGCGCGCGATTCATGGCGGCGGCTTGGTCTATGTTGTTGTTGTTGTTGTTGTTGTTGGGAAAGCTGCTGTTGCTGCTGTAGCTGGTATTGTTCGCATTCCACTTGGCAACATGTATCACAACTTATAGTCATCGCTGGCGTCCCAGCCGCTTTATGTTTTCTGCTGGACGATTCTCGACTGCTACTGCTAGTGCCGCGTCGCTTCTTCTCTCTGCGCGAGCGACTGTTGCTGCCATCGCCGCCCACATCTTTATTTTGCTCACTAGCTGGCGCTGTAGTGGCCACTGTTTCCACTATTGCCTCGACCAGGTTCAATGCCATCGCCGAGGACCCTGTTGCTCCATTTGCAGCAACATTTATTGCATCTTCAGCTTCTGCTTTTGCTTCAGCTTGTGCACTTTTGCCAACCGCAGTTGCCTCGTCGTCGATTTTGGTTGCTGTGCCTTTCGTTGTTCGTTTAATTTTTACGCTCTCGCCAGTTGCCGCTGGCGTGTCCTTGGATTTCGTTTGGTCTGCGGTTGTATTTTCCTCGCCATTCACAGGGCTGTGTGTGTCCGATTTAATGCCGCTGCTGCTGGCGATATGTCGCTCTTGTTGTTGTTGTTTTTGTTGCACTTCTCTGTGCTGTCCTCGGTTGATTTCAGGGCTCGATGCATTCTGTAATATATAAACATTTATGTAATTCATACATATGTACATATACATATTTAAAATGGTTTGAATATTTATTTTGTATGTTTTTCAGAAATGAACAGCTGAAAAATTTGCAGACAAAAATTTAAATGAAAAAATAGTTTTTATTCCCTATTACACAGTGCAACGAGTTTAAATAATTTTTATGCAACAGAGTAACCATTTTTTCTGAACAAAGATATAGTTCACTCCGTCTGTTTTTTTTTATTATTTTCACTGAAAAAATTAGAGGGTGACAAGTACAACAACTTAAAAACTTACAGTTTCGGTAGTTTCAGAGTTTCGGTAGTCCGAACGTTGATCGTAGCAATGTTTTGACCGTAAACAAATTTTGAAATGTTTCCACGCAAATATCTTGTAAGTTGTTTAAGGAATCCTAAATCTAAAAAAAATTGCGCAAATTTAATTTGAAATATCATTTGTGCGGAAAGTACTTTTCTATGAAGTAGACGCTTACAAAAATATGTAAATTTGTATGCTCGAAGAAAATAAGATTATTCTATCATTTTCTTTCTCGCTCATTTTTTCTTCACAGCATATCTTTTGTTTCAACTATTAACAAAATTTACTCTACTTTGCGAATCCCCGCCTAAACAGTCATTTCAAAAAGTGTTTTTACCATATTTATTTTTGCGGTTATTCAAATGACTTAAATGTAACATTTGGTGAGATAAAAGTTTTTTTTTTTTTTTGGTTTGTGGGGTTTGTTCTAAATTCTGTTGTTTACATTTAAAGCCTCATACTCTAAAACCTAATACATTTTAAATGATTAAGCAAATCTGAACAAATATCTTGCGGTAGACTGATACCATGTACCATGTACGAACACCTACACTTCCTCAATAACGCCATAAGTTTGTTCACCTCTCCTTGCGCTTCTATTATTAGCATTGTTGCCATCATTGCTGCCGCCTAATCTGTTGTTCGTTCGTTCCTTTGTTCATTCGCGAAATATGACTTTAAACAAATTTGTTCAATTAATTGAAAAACTTTTACGTTGGCTTATGCCTTTCGAAATGCAAACGTCTGGGCATTGACATTGTCAGGCCAATGTTGCTAATGGAAAGAAGCAGCTCACCTGATGTCCATGTCCTCAAGTCACTCCGTACTTCTTTTGCATATACAAAATATCGAACTTTTAGATGTCAATGTTGATTTGCATTGAAAGCATTGTTACTATTGAAAGCCTTCGTGTTTGTATCCCAGTTGAAGAAAGATCTGTCGAGACTGCTAAGTTAAAATTCATTGCAGCTGTTGTTTGCGCAAGCCATCGTTTGTACTATATGAGGAGATTGTTTGCCGCTGTAGGAATGTAGTTATTTCCATCATACTTAATCCGTTTTTGTGCATCGCTCTATACAGAGATTATGAATTCAAATGCACATTTTTCAACCGACTTTAATTTGCCACTATTTATTAGAAAGCTGCACTTTTTTCACTTGTTTATTTTCATCCTCTATCGAGTTTGAGCTTGCGAGAAAATAGTTTTAAGGCAATCGAGTTTAAATTGATTTAACATTTATAATATTTTCTATTTCCTTGATTGGTAACGCAAGTGAGAGAAAACTAATATTTCATAGTTAAATTCCTGTTTGTTGGTATTCAAATTCGATGGGGAACTGCCAAACGTGAGTATAGAGATAGGATTTCCATGTGAAACCCAAGGCGAATCCATACAAGGTGGTGTTATAAATACAACTACAAAATTCCTATGTATTTTGTTTTTGTTTCTGCGTAAGAGTTTTCAAAATTTAAATACATTTTGTTTTTGCTTTTACGGCTTTTGAAAGCTCATACGCAAAAGCAGAAACAAAATACATATAGGTAAATAAAAAAAATTAAATCAGCTGCTCTTATACCATCACCTTCTATAAATTCGCCTTGGTGAAACCGTTCGCTGAATTCGAAACTTCAAATCATTTTTTTTTTCTTTGACTGATAGTAGTTTTCGGGGTATCGACAAATAGGGAATTTCATTCAAATCGAAACAGGTCGATCTATAAATTTGCTAATAGCCTACGATTTAACCTTAACAGTTACAATTTTATTATAAAGATCGCTCATTAACGATTATTTTTAACTTTTATTTAATTACTTATAGATTTTTATTTAAAAAATCATAAATAACAGTTATACTAGATTTTTATTTTATAAATCCAAAATTACTGCTAGGTTTCATTAGTATTTTAAAAGTCATAAATAACAGTTATTTTTTATTTCTACTTTACAAATCAAAAATAATAGTTATTGAAGACTTTTATTTATAAAAGTCACTAACTTTAAATTAAAATTATTTTTATAAGTATGACTTAAAAAATAAAAGCCAGTGATTGATTTGTATAGATTACTTTTATAAATAAAATTTCTATGAATAAAAAATAAAAAATAACTGTTATTTTCGATTTACGAAATAAACACCAAAATTGTGATTTAAAAAAAAAAAATTACACAATAATTTTTATTTTAGATTTACGGAATAAAATTCGAAAAAAATTTTTATTTTTTTAAATTTTGAAAAAAAAAATTTTTTAAATTTGATTTTCGGTTAAATAAGAAATCGATTGGCATATGTATTACAACAATTGGTTAAGTAACATTTATTTCATAGCGAATTCTTCAATACCAGCTTTCAGAAATAACTGTTATTTCCGTCTCTCAACATTAAGGCGCACAAATTATTATATTATTAAGGCTTTTAAATTTGGGAACTGATCCTTGGTTACTTTATTTCAATAAAAGCCATTGCCAAAGAAATAGAAAACCGATTTAAAAATGCGGACTTATTTTTGGTGAATATTTTAAACGGAAATTTTAACTTCAATTCAGTTTGTTTAATTTTACACAAAATTTCAAATCTGTCTTAGACTAATGCTCGGTTTTTCATCATCCTGAGTACGCAAAATACAATGGATGTGAAAAGATGAATTAGCATTATTGCGCAAATCAAAGGTGCTTTATATATTAATTGTCATCCCGAAGGCAAGACATACTGCAAACTATATGCTCTTGATATCGAATGTCATCCCAGTCATTTTCCAAATCTTTTACAGCAAAGTGAAAGTCATTACATGGACATTATTACTAATATTTCTCAACAAACTGATGAGCGCGCCAATCTTTAGATTTAATCTCTACAATATGAAGCCGGGCACATCCATTGAATTCAAGAACTCAACTGGATAATTGGCTGAGTCGTCATTATTTTGTGAGGGTCTCCATAGAGTAAATATTAACACAAAATTATCAAATTAGCAATTGTTCTTTTCGTTAGCGTGGGAAGTTATTAATTGAATGAGCGGGCAGATTAAGAGAATACAAAAAACTGCAAATATTCAAACAGACATATTTAGTTATTATCTTCTTTGTTTCACCCTTTTTCTAAAGAGACAAATAATTAAACATAACAAATAAGAACACGAATGTGTTAATTAAATAAATGCGTCTTATATATTAAAAGGAAGAAGCATTTTTTAAAGGAAATCCTAAAAGTGTTGTGTAAAATATTCCCGATTGTCGGGGGTTATATAATCAGTTGGTATTTATTTTGCCATATTATGCACTACTAAAATATTTTATTTATTTATATTGTTTAATGGGTGGCATGCCTTTTCCCCTAAAAGTTTTCGTTTCATGTTCACACTGCTTTATTTTTAGATATAATTTTAATGTCCAATTCATATCAAGATAATGTAATTTATGTAGTAGTTCATTCACTTTTATAGTTTTTATCTTTTATATCTTTGGGATCTTAAGTCCGGTTTTGATAGAACAAACCGAGTTAGCTATTTGTGGTGTGAATTTAGTTTATTCCTAAAGCTAATCTCTTTTCTCACCAAGTAAGGTTACCTATAGATATGGTGGATGCCTGTCGGGAAATTTATAAAAGCTGATGTTGAAAAACATAATTCGAAAAGTGTTAATAGTTTTCATTTCCAAAAAGTTGAAAATCGTCTACTTGGAATCCAGAAACTCTAAGCGAGTAAATCCGCCTCTCGTTGAAGAACAGCCACACTTCATAAGTCTCTCATTATACACGTCCTACAGTTGGGTTATTTCCTATGCGGACGATGTGGCACTCGTTGTCAGGGAAAAGTTTTCGGACACCCTGTTTGACATCATGCAGAGTTACCTAAACATGATCGTGAAGTGGGCTCGCTATTAATTCTAGCATGACAGAGCTCGTATTGTTTATTAGAAGACACAGAGCGCCTGATGCCCTACCTCCCTCAATCGGCTGTGTCACTCTTGTGCTTTCTGACCGGATCATTTATTTGGGCCCGATTTTGGACATAAAGCTCTCCTAGGGGCCAAATACTGAGGAAAGAGTGAAGATGGCAATGGTTGCGGTATACTGTTGCCTGGGTGCTATTGGGAAGAGTTGGGGCCTCTTTCCCAAGGTAAATCACTGGCTTTATGAAACAATAATTAGGCCTATAATGTTTCATAGAATGTTTGTCTGGTGGATAAACGAAAATTAAGCAGCGAGAGCGGGTGCAATGGACCGCGCTCATTAGAATTAGTGGAGCGCTTCCGACCATACCCACTCTCGCGCCCAACGCTGAAGACATTGCAGCAATGGCACAACTTCGATTCGGCCTATGGGCTTTCTAAAGTTCTTGCGAGCTTCGACTTTGTTTTGCTAAGGAGTTCTGTTGGATAGATGGGCTCTGTCGGGCCAGTGAGTGCTGGGCAACTGCAACGATATGCAGAATTGAAATGACTCTCTGGCCGATGGTGGGCCGTGGGCGTTCAAAGGAGCTGAGCTCGCTAATAAAGCGGTTCACTCTCAATCCTCGTAGGAGTTCCGACTGGATATTGTCCGTTGAGTGTTCCTTCGGTTAGGCTGAATATAGTGTGTGGCCATTTTTGCCGCAGCTGTATGGAGGATGACGAGGTGGAATCATCTTTTCATTTTCTGCTCAGCTGCCCTGCCTTTGACAGACTGAGGTTCATGTACCTAAGCTCCTACTTCTTTAGCACCCCATAAGAGCTCTCTGGCATGGAAAGTAGTAGTCTGACAATGTCCAATGCCAATATCTGTCAATGGACTTCTGCGGGAATACCACATCAACCTAATCTAGCAGTCGGACGTAGAAGCACGAACTATGACAACATCCGATCAAGCGGCCTTTGGAGTATTCGGAAGATATATCTTTGCAGAGTTGGCAAATGAAGAATGAAAAAGATAGGTCTCCCGGCCACGCCAGATGGGCCATGTTAGCCGAATGAATACTTCACGATCCAGACTTGGAATCACTCCATGCTCTATCGGCTAGTGATAATAGAGAAGAGACAACATCTCCGAACAAAAAATAACACTGAAGGTGACACAAGGCCGATACAAGGTTTTCTCCAAACCGAACTTGTCAAAGGAATAACGGAAAATCGTTATATTTTATCAGCTTTTTTTAAGTTTGAAAGATCAAAGTCAGAAAGGCTTCACTTGGACAAATAATTGTGACATATAATACTTCTCCCAAAGGCAGTCACATGTTAAGCAAACGAATAAAGTTGTGTAATTGAATACGTATATGAAAAGTTGGTTATATTTGTGGGCTATTAAACTAGCAACGGAGGAAAGAGGAAAACGCCGCAATTATCGTTAAGCAGACAAAAAACATTTATTTTGCCGTCGAATGGTATGGAAGTCTCAGATATTGCGATATTGCTGTTACAACAACAACATAATACACGTAATCTATATTTGGCCATATTTGAAGTATGACGAAAAGCTAGAGTGGGGCAGTGGCATAGTGTTATATAACCTAGCCCTTTCGCACTTCAATTGAATAACTATTGTCCGAATATTAGAATATTATATTTCAAAATATAATACATACTAACAACCACAATAAATTGGCATAGTCCACAATTAAATTAATTCATATTTAAGCATTCCCTACTCAAATTCGCATCTTTATGCAAAATTCCCAGCAGCTCAGTAGACGACGCCCGGGAGCAGTGTCATTGTGCTCTGCTTGCCGCTCGACTTGACTTCTGAGGCTTCCTCCACTCATTTAATATAAATTGTTTCATTAATGAAATATTTCAACAATGCAAAACAATGTAAGGCTGCAGGTTCTCGAAATTATTATGCAGCAAGCTTCTTCGTTCGCGGTAACGTGTCAAACCAACCTTCTCACACCCCCTCCCACCAAATGAGCAAAGTCAAAGTTTTTTTTTTTGTATGTCAACAACAAAACTATGAAGAAATGACCTGACGTGCAACTTGAGGGAAATAAATCCAGACAATGGTAGCATAAGTTAACAAAAAACAACAAAGTAGGCGTACAGGTAGGCAAAGTAATGTGGGCGAACGCTGTGCAACGGATAAACAAAGAAAGGAAGGCAGAAAACTTACAAAGTGACAGAACTTTGTTGCACAATCACTGCGCTACCAACTTACTTGCGCTGTACGTAAAACAAAAACAAACAAAAAATGCGTAACCAACTATGAGTATAAAACCAACCACGTGTATTTAGTTAGAGAAGCCGCAGCAGCTAGAGAGCAGCCGTGCAAGTAAAGGCACGTCAAAGTTGAACACAAACATGTGCTGCGGCGCCTGTAGGTATGCTAAGACTTGCGAATTTAACTAAAATTTCTATGAATAGCGGTATGCAGTGCACACATAGCATTTATTATAAAGGGTGATTATTTTCATAGCTATTTTGTGTTTGGCAACACTGGGTTGGACAGCTCACGCACGTTGCATGGCTTATGTCACTCTCAAACATCTTCAGTTTGGTTATAATTTAATTATGAATCGTCTTACAAATGAACAACGCTTGCAAATTATTGTACTTTATTATCAAAATGCGTGCCATGTTGAGACTGTTCATCGAACGCACGAAATTTACATTGGGCCCGTTTTATTGTAATCGACTTGCAAAAGAATACTCCAGCTCGAATGAAATTTTTTTTAGTCACAAATGCAACCCTGTTAGCATATTTCATAAATCATGTGATTTGCTTACTGCTATATAAGAACAGAAGAAGGTTGTGCACACAAATTTTAGGATGACGTAGTTATATATTTAAAAATACCATACAAATAAAAACGAATTAACTTCTTGAACTTCAATGTCATATGTATTTTTTACGGCTCATTCACAATAGCGCAGTTTTTCACTTCCCAACACTATATTGTAGTGTTGTTTCTTTAGGCGAAGCTCATTTCTGGTTGAATGAATACGTGAACAAGCATAAATGTCGTTTTAGGAGTGAAGAGCAGCCAGAAGCACTGCAATCGCTACTAATACACTCAGTAAAGGTCAATGTTTGGTGTAGACTATGGGCTGGTGGCATAATCCGAAATCGGATTTCCAAGCACTCAGGTAGAGCTGCACATTGCGCTTAAGGCCTGGGAAGGATGAAGGGAATAAGAAATAGGGGAAAGGGATACGAAAAGGTGGGAATGGAACCTCATTTATCCTTGACAAATCTTCCAGATTTTTTTATAAACCTGAAAAGCTTGCCGAGGAATAGATAATGAGCATTTTCCATTCTCAATACATCTGACCCAAATATACGCCATCTCAGCCAAGCGAAAGCAGGACAGATACAGAGGAAATGATCTGTGCTATCATCGATGATGCCTATGGTAGCCATGTGTTGTAACCATGGATTGGGTCTTATAATCAACCCAACTAGGGCTCGCACCTCCATCCTGCTCTGTCCTGTCTTGTCAGGAAGCGCTTGGTCGTTTTGCAGGTGTCGGAAGTGCACCAGTAGTCTTGGTTCATCTAATGCATGATATCCCAGATGCATCTAACCGTCCCTGATATGCTTGGCACTATAATTGGCTTCGGTCCAATGAGGTATGCCAATGACACAGAATTTGCCAATTCGTTACCTTAAACACCGTGGTGTCCCGGCACCCACATGAGTTCAATCTTATTCCATTTTCCAACACAGTTTAGCCTCAACTTAATTTCTTGGACAATTTTTGAAGAAGTGCGAGCAGTATCCAAGGCCTTTAGTGCAGCTTGGCTGTCACTGCAGACTCTGATTTGGTACTCACGCTACTTTTCGCCAATTATCCAGTCCACTACCTTAAGTATAGCAAATATCTCTGATTCGAAAACCGTTGTTATCGTACCTTTGTACTTAGAAAATCATCTGAAATCGCCGCTCAGATGCCAATCAGCTCCAATCCCATTTTCTGTTTGGGAGCCATCAGTGTAAAAAGTTTTTACCGGTAACAGTTTGTCAGTTGGGACCAAAAACAAAGGGTATTGCTCTGACAACCTTACTCTCTTTATTTCGAGTTCTCCAAAAGAATGTAGTCGACACATAGTTTTCATTGCCTCCCCTTAGATCGTTATGTCCAAGGGTAGCAAGTCCAAAAAGATATTCAGAGCCGCTCCAGATGTCGTGTTCATGGCGGCCATGATTCCTATATATTCGCACCTCTGCAGTGGGTTTAACGTAGAAACCGTGGATTTAACCAAAGTACCACAGCTGATCTCAGACCCAAAGTCTTACTAAAGGGTATCCGGCACAGTCCAAAAACTTTCAATGCTCGATTTACCTACTGTTCGACATGGGTTTAGCAAGTAATTTTTCTATCAAGGGCTACACTCAGATATTGCACTTCCTCGAAGAGTATTACGTTTACGCCCCTAGGCACCGGAAGAGTGAGACCTTCCAATTTTATTTTCCTCGTATACCAGGGTTGTCTTGCTTAGATTGACACAAAGACACTGCGTAATGCGCCATGCATCAATCTTAACAAGAGTTCTCTGTATGTTTCCACAGACCTCCCGGAGAGTTCGTTCAGATGCTAATGCACAAACATCATCTGCGTAAACTTGGATGTGAACGAAGTCTTGCCTTTCCGTTAATAGGCAGTCCACTACCAAACACCTTAAGATAAGATGGTGCAAATCGCAACGTTACTGTCAATGGTGAGCGCTACCGCGCGATAATAACAAAAATTTTTTTCCAAAATGGCAGTGGTTGACTTGCATGACATGCGGTTTGGTTTGAACAAGACGGTGCCATAAGCCACACAGCACACAGCGACACAATGGATCAATTGAGAGACGTGTATATTTCACGTTTGGGTCCGTCAATTGAACTAGAGTATTTTTTGTGGGGCTATGTTAAGGTTCATATCTACATATAGCGACAAGCTTGCTTCGATTGACGTACTGGAAGCCAACTTTGAAGTATTTATTCGTGAGATACCGGCCAGAATGTTGGAAATGTTTGTATACCAAAATTGGACTAAGCGGATGGGGTATTTTAGGCGCAGCCGCGGTCAATATTTGCATGAAATAATATTCAAATATTAAATTATATCCACCGTACTATCGATTCAAATAAAGGTTTCATTCATTTTTCAGGATTTTGTGTCTTTTGTTTATCATTAAAATTTCAGATAGCTCTTAAAAGATTACCCCTTAATAGCAAATTTAACACACACACACACACATGTACCCACAAAATGCACACTCACCTTGTCTCGTAGTTGCGTGTGTTGTTCACTTCTGCTCTTCGGTGTCTTTATTGCTTGTTGACGCAGCAGACTGCTCGATGCCACGCTTGCCGCTGTACCACCCGAATCCTCACTACGTGCATCGTAGAAGACATCATCATCGTCGGTGGCATGTGCGCTGTTGCTTACATCCAGTTGCTTGGCGGATTCCCAAGAAATTTTGCTGCTGCTGCTGCCGCCACCGACGTTATTTGCATTGTTTGGTTTGGCATATATGCGCTCTGTTTGTTTTTGTATTTGTTGTTGTTGTTCTGGCAGTTCTTGCCGCATAACTGAGCTGGCAGTTGGCATGTAATTAGCACCTGTAATTTCTACTGCGGCAGCTACCACAGATGACTTTGAAACGGCCAGCAATGCGTTGGGTTGAGCCTCGCATAAATCTTTGCTATCCACAGTGCCAGAATTTTGTTTCGCAACTGTCGCTGTTATTGTTGCTGCCACTGTGGTATTAGCTCTTGATGACTTTGGTGACTTTGGCGACTTTGGCGACTTTATTGCAACACCTTTACCGCCATCGCTGCCAATTTGTGATGGACTAGGATCGGCGGTTGTCTGCATTACCTTTATGGGTTGCAATACCAACTGTACCTGTTTTTGTTGTTCATTTTTTTCCATTTTCACTTGACCTTCATCATTTTCTTCGCCTACCGCTTGCCGCTCACCTTCTTCTCTTGCGTGCTTTTTCTTTCGTCTTTCGGCTGAAGATTTTCTGATATCACCTTGAGTGCCACCTTCACATTGCTGCTGCAACTGCGCGTGCTCTAAGTTCGCCTTCAGTTCCTGCAAGTCCGAGTAGGTGGCTGGCGAGGGCGGTGGTGGTGCAGGTATGTCCTTGCTGCGGCGTATCGATGCCACTGAAGTTTGTTTCGAAGCGGATGTGCTCCGATGATGGCGCTTGCCAGCCTGTGTCGAAAGCGAATATCCGGTCTGCTCAACACTTAAATAGCGCGCCTCACGCTTCGTTGCACCGCTACTGCCATCTCCATCGCGTACCTTAGAGCCGCCAGCTACTTTACCTGTATTATTGGGATTCGCATCAGCGCTCGATGACGCAAGGTTATTATTATTGTTATTGGTAATTGTCTCAGCGGCGACACGTATCTCGCGACTGTTAACCTTGACCGCATCTATGTCAGCGCTGTGCGGCAACGTTGATGGCAAACCGAGCGGATGGTCGGTAATTCTCAAACTCTTTGGACTGTGACGCGGACTATGACGTTCCGCGCGTGAAGCGCTGTTGCTGTTTATGTCACGATGACTTTCGACTGCATGTGGTGTTGTTGCGTTGGTAGCATTAATTTTGGGCTTGCTGCCAGCGCTAGACATAGGTGTTGTTGTTGTTTTGGGTATAGCGCCAGTAGCGCTTGCCACTAGCCGATCTAAGGAGGGATATTCGCTGTGTCGCTCGTAGGCAGCAACTTGGGCATGCGTGGCGCGCGCGCGTTGTATGGGCTGCGACTGAGTTGTCGACTGTGCCTGCTGCAAGCTAGTTCTTGGCGCTGGCGTAGGCGTGGCTGAGTTGCCTGTGTGCGTAAAAATTACGTTTGTGGCACGCGAAGCCCGCACGCGCTCTTTCGTTAGTGGTAAAGTTGTTATATGGGCCGCTTCCTTAGACGCATGTCGTCGTGGACTGGCTTCTGACGCCTGCGCTACAGCACCGCTGCGCTCAACCTCGTGCTCGGTCGCGCTGCTGCCGTTGCGTTGCATCTCTGACTGGTAGATGCTGCGTTTAACATCGTTCACATGTTTGAAGAAATCTTGCGCATATTTATTCTGCTTCAAATCTAGCTGCTCTTGCTGGCGGTCGTGTTCTCTGTTGCCGACGCTCGTGGGCAGTGTGCCGGCGGCAGTTTTGCGCGGTACGCCGCTACTACGTTGAGCAGCAGTCAGTGCTGCAGCAGAGCCGCCAACGCCTGCCACGCTGCCATACATCTCATCAAAATCAGAGGAGAAATAGCTAGATGAGCAGTCGCAATTGCGGCACTCATAGCGACATGTGTCTGAGTAGCTACATTTTTCACCGCCATCCAGGCTACAGCGACGGCACTCGAAACCAAAGCGACAACTCTCCGAGCTGCCAAAGTAACGACGCTGCGCAGAGGTGCATGAAAACAGTGAATCGCCAAGACTGGAGTCGCTAACCTGGCCGCCTCCTCCGCCCCCGCTGCCAGCACCATAACCACCGGCAACGCCACTAAAACTACCGCCCCCAGCGTAGCGAAAACGATTATAGCGATGAGAATTGTCACTGCTACGCAATGAGTATTCGCTCAAGATGGAGGCGCGCGAATCGCTTTTGTACATTTGCGGCATATCATAGGAATCAATAAGTATCTGCGAGCCCCCAATCGGACGACTGGCGGCGAACATTAGCGAATTCGCCGGACCAACGTGGGCGCCACCATAGAAAGGATCACTCGTGAGCAATTGTTGTGCATCCAAACGCGACATGGTATTATATTTATGTAAGTGCTGATGCTGCAACGAGTCGCTAGACGAGGACGATTTTGTATTCACGCGTTGCATTCCGGCACCTGCTGTTGTTGGTGGGCCTGCGAGCATTGCCGGCGACGCATTGTAAGTGACCATGTAATGGGAGTGCTGCTGTTGATTGTTAACGCCCCGATGGCTGTTGCCGCCGCGTACGCGGTGCTGTGTGATAAGCAAACCAGCGCTGTTGGAGGAAGCGCCACTCAAGCCAGGTGGATGATGGTAGTGATGGTGTGGCAGGGCGGTGCCACCTTGCAGTAAATAACTCTGTGTTGAGTGCTTAGGTTGTTGTTGCTGTTGTTGTTGTTGTTGTTGCTGTTGCTGTTGTGCAGCCTGATAGCTGATTTGTTGTGCCACGTATGGTTGTTGGTGTTGCGCTAAATGTGCGGCATCATGCGCCAAACCCAATTGCTGTTGTGGCGGCTGTAGCTCACCACTTGGCGTTGTTGTTGTCGTTGTTCCTGTCGAAGGCGAAGATTGTTGAAATTGTAATATCGGATTGTATTCGCCAGTAATGGCTACCGGTGTTGTTTCTATTTTGAAAACGCCCGGATTGTTCGGGTTGTACGATTGAAATTCAAGTATGTGGGCGGCGGGCATTTGGCTGCCTAGCAACCCACCATTACCCGCGACCGCGACGTTGCTATTACCTCCCATTGCGCTGTTAAAATCGGCACTGGCATGCATGCTGCCACTCGGCGCTTGGCTGCTGATTAATGGGTGGCCGAGATTATCAAACTGTTGTTGTTGTTGTGGTAGTTTGTTTAATTGATGTGGTTGCTGTTGCAGTGGCTGTTGTTGCTGTACTGGCACAACAGCGTATGGTTTCACCAAATCGCGTTGTAATTTACCCCCTGTACCCTGAACCTCGACCGCGACCGACGATTGCTGCACGTAACAGTATTCGCAATTCGCTTTGGTGCATTGTTGCAAACATAATTCGCAATCGGCGTAAAGTCCTTCCTCGCTGCCGCTGCACTGCGATAGAGGCGTGTCCGGCGCTTTGGGCGATTGTGGCATAGATTGATGCTGTTGTGTGTGGTGCAAGTGCTGCTGCTGTTGCTGATGTAGCTGTTGTTGGTGTTGCTGCTGTTGCAGCTGTGCTTGTGATGGTGGTAGTAAGCGGCTTTGCTGCTGAGCCTGCGGCTGTTCATGATCCGATGGCGGCGCATCCTTGAAGAATATCTCTTCATAGATATTCTCTTCGCTGCGCGAGTGCGTTTTCTTGCCTACGCCTGCCGCGAACGAGTTGCGCTGTTTCTCCACAAAGCGCTTTGAGCTCTTAATACCCTCTTTCAGTAGATAATAGTTGAAACTCTTAATGCCGATTTCACCGCGCAAGAAACGCCGGCCTATTTGCATTTTCGAACTGCCACCTGAGGAGGACGCGGTAGGCGTTGGCGCACTTGTAGCTATTGCTTTTGTAGTCGATATACCACTGCGCACTGAAGCGATTTCATCGCGTACCTGTTCTGTTGCCCACTGTAAGTCCGCCGCCGAGCCATCGCTCAGCTGTTTGGTCATTATGGCTGACTGCGCTTTCGCACGCCGATTACTGGCGCTGATCGTGCGTGTTGACGCAACGTCGGTGCACATACCCTGTTTCTGTTGCAAATCTAGTTGTTTCTCTAGCGCACTATCCGCACATTGATTGCTTTTCTGCTTGTTGCTGCTGCGTTCACGTTTTTCACGTTTCTTCTCCACGCTTTTCCCCTCTACATCTGCCGTACTGCGCTCTAAGCTGCGGCCACGACGTCCTGCACTACCTGTCGCACTTTTCGGTTGGCTCTCAGAACGTAGCGGTTCATCTGAGCTACTCGATTCGTCACGCTCACAAGCAATGCCACTTTCGCGCACTTTACCTTGCAGTAGAAACTCTTTGGACAATTTACTGCGCTTACCTAGTGAACTGCTACCGCTGGCGGCGACGTTGCTTCCCACACTACCGCCAATATAACTTTTCACCTTAGTATCGGGTTTGCCGGAGCAGCTGTTGCGGCGCAAAGGATTTGCTAGGTGGCTTATGTCGTCTGTGTAGGCTGGATCGTCATAAATTCGGTCACGCACCGAAGACAACGACCGGTCTTTGGTCTGCAAATGGAAGAAGAAGACAACACAAAATATGAGCAGACAGTAAATGCAAAAAAAATATATATAATTCAATTATATAATTCAATGGAAAACGCAATACAAAAAAAAAACACAAACGAAAACTCAAGCAAGTTAAGCAAATGTGCATCTACAAAATATGTGTATCCAATTCAGAAAATTCATACTGAGTAGCTGCGAAATGTGTAGTCTACTCAGCGTCATAGCTACATCCGCCTAGCGACGCTATTTTCCGCTTAAGCTTTCAACTATCAACCGATATAATCTTACCACATGTGGTGGCGCATTCCGCACATTCAATACGTGATATGCGTGTATTCTTTGTCACTTCTGTTTTTTTTTTGCACTATTGTATAGTCAGGCAGTATCACGGAAATGTTGATGAAAGCGGAAATCTGATTGAAAAGTTTCCCGTTGTAGCTGCAAACCGCAGTTGATGCGTAAATGCAATAGGAGCAAATGGAATGCCAACGAATGTATTAGTGTATGTGGAATTAGTGCAAGTATGTGTCAACACATGCCTGTCGGAAAATTCTATGTATATATTTATAAAAATGTAATTGATTCTCCCATTTCCAGACAACCATTTCATTCAGATCATGTTTTTCCCCCAATGAAATTCGAATATGTTGTTTCTTGGTCAAAATAATCAGGCACGTATTTGTTCTTTTGATCGAAAAATTTTTGTATGTCTTAAAAAAAGTTTTGCCTAACAGCTGCTGGCCGAAATGTAACGCGGAAATTAAAATCGTCGAAAAATATCGGTAACAATTTTTTTCGATCAAAAGAAAAACTATGTGTCTAATATTCGATTTTTTTGGGAAAAAAAATTCATGACGCGAATAGACCGATTGCCTTAAAATGGAAAAGCTCAATTACTTTAATTAATTATTACTCGAAATGAAACAGTTTTTTTTTAATTTTGATTTGGAAAAGTATTTTTTTGTTGGCATTTTTTTAAATGCGCTTAGTATTTTTTAAAATTAAATTAAGAAGTTAAAAAAAAAATTCCAAAAATTCTGAAAAAAGCTTGAAATCAAATTTTAAAAAAGTTTCATTTTGACTCAGTAGGTTTTAAACCAATCCCTACAAATTTAATATCGTTGAAAGCGAAATGCAATGATGGCAAAAAACCAAAAGCACAACATTATCGTCATCTCAAAACCCTTTGAGCTCAGACGGTACATACCAACCTCCGCTGTACCTTAATTTTTTGCTTGTTAAGCAGTGTAACTGAACAAACAATCAACACTAACAATACTTTGGATAATTGATGCTCTATCAAACATATTTAAAGGTAGTTGAGTCAGAGTCAGATAATTGACTTGCCCCTAGGACAACGTCATCTTAATAAAGTTAGTTGCTTACAAGAAAAGAGAGTGAATTTCAACCACTTGCAGTTGGTAAGAAGCTATTTTTTAAATTGCTTTTAAACTAACTTCATTTCCGACAGGGATATAACAAATATAACCTATATAGAAAAAACAGCAAAGTAAATACAACTTAGAGTTTAAAACATTTCATATTGCCGTGCCACAAACATATCGTCCGTGGGAGCAAAATTGATATTAGTTTGGTCAATGATTTGCTCTGGCTAGCGCGCATGTAACCTATATTAATAACTCTGATAACGTAGAAATTAGATTAAAACCAGGGACTGCAAGTAAACGTTATACTGATTTTTACGGATACATTTTTGAAGTAAAACTTCTTTAGCCACATGAAAGTGATTTATTTACATCGCGTCACGCAAGTTGCGTCAGAATCGCGTCACGAAGTCCCCGCATGACGCTTATATGAGAAAAAACCGCACTTACATACTGATTTAGCGACATATCATTCAATGTATATGTACGTATGTATATATTATATATATCCATCAGTACATTCATATCAATACACATGTATTTTGAGACCATTTCGGTACTAGTTTAGGACCATTTGAAGATAAGCTCTAGACTATTTCGGCACTATTTTCGGACTAGATAACTCTGGACCATTGCATGACCTTTCAGACATTCGAGACTGGTACCCCACTACAGCTACTGCCACTCCTACTTACAATACTGCTATTGATTACTACTAATACTACTACTACTAACTACTACCAATTACTACTACTATCACTTTGACTACGACTACTCCTACTCCAACTTATACTACTACTACTACTGCTACTATAAATAATAGCTTACTACTTCTATTTTTACTTATGCTACTACTAATTTCTACCACTATTTTGTAATAATTTCCATCACTTTTTTTACTAATGCTACTATTTTTTTTTTTTACTAATTTCTACCACCATTTTGACTAATGCTACTGCCAACTATTAGTACTATTTTTACAAGTTGATACCTTTTTTTCTACTAATTACAACCACTACTTACTACTATTCCTGTATTTAACTCTCTATCTCTTTGTAGAATAGGCGCATATGGTTTTCTTCTGTAGTTAGGTGCACGCGTGTTTTTTTTTATTCAAAGCATAACTCTACTAGGGCTTTCTAATCCCTTTAGTCCATAATAAACAAATCTGACTTTATTTTATTTAGAAAATATGTTGTTTTAAATTACTGCATCATTATTTTTCTTGGAAAATTGCTGTTCAAGAGAGTATTTGAAACTGGGATATGCACAAAAAAAGAGGTAAAAAAAATTGTCGGTTACAAGGTTATTTTAGACAGCCCTTCATATTAAGAATTTTTTTTTTTTCAATTTAAGTTTGATTGTAATTTTTACATCAAATGTAATCATCACTTTGTGAATTTTTTATTTTCGATACTAAATTTAAATTATTGCTATTACATTTGATCGATAATTTCATATTTCTATCATATTGCTTTTGTTGTTGCTATTATGGTCACTACAGACAAGTTTTGTTTGCATTTACTGTAATCATTCAAATTTTAATCCAATTACAATCCGATTTTTTTTATCGAAAGTTTACAAAATAATGATACAATTTTTTTCAAATAGTTTTAATACTATAATGATTAAATCATAATTATTTAAAACCATGAATAATATAGAACAATACCATCAGTTAATTTTTTTGCTACCAAACTTTATGGTCAATAATTATAGGTAGGCTGAAAATGCCTGGGTAGTCAACATATTTAGTATTGTAATGCAGACAGTTACAAAATATTCTTTCAAAAATGCTGCGTAATAAATACAAGGTGGCGCAAAAGTAAACTTCCGATGTTTTTTGGCTGTAATTTAAAAAAAAAATGAAAAACTTTGATTCTTGTGGATTATTTTTATTTGGTCTTTTAATTTTTTTACATCAAGTCGGGGATATGATGTCATGTAAATGGCCGCCGCCACAGTTGATTGTCATTTGAGCCCTTTTTATCACTTTGGCCAAAACTTCCGGCGATAGGTCCTCACATTCTTGACGGATATTCTCTTTAAGAGCTGCAAGAGTCTGAGGCTTGTTGACATAAACCCGCGACTTCAAAAAGCCCCACAAAAAGAAGTCTGGAGCGGTCAAATCAGGCGATCTTGCTGGCCAGTGCAAATCGCCAAAACGGGAGATTAGGCGCCCGGGAAATGCATCCTTCAGCATATCGGTTGTGGCACGTGCAGTGTGTGCCGTTGCACCGTCCTGTTGGAACTACATGTTTTCCAATCCCAATTCATCATTGCTCTGTAGCGCTCACCATTCACAGTAACCGCTTGGCCCGCGACGTCTTCGAAGAAAAAAGGTCCGATGACTCCTCCAGCGAAAACAGCAGACCATACAGTGACTTTGAGCGGGTGTAATGGCTCTTCGTGGGTTACACGCGGATTTTCAGTGCCCCAGAAGCGTAAATTTTGCTTATTTACGTAAACGCAAAGATGGAAATGGGCCTCATCACTCATGATTATTTTTGATGAAAAATCATCTTCCTC
Source organism: Anomoia purmunda (assembly GCA_951828415.1). Classification (NCBI taxonomy): domain Eukaryota; kingdom Metazoa; phylum Arthropoda; class Insecta; order Diptera; family Tephritidae; genus Anomoia; species Anomoia purmunda. The sequence continues at coordinate 21,825,392 of OX639996.1, read as the reverse complement.
TTGGTGGTGATTAAGGATGGCTTGAGCGTATGTTAGACGCGATTGGCGGTCAGCAGCTAACAGCTGATGCACCGTCTGGACTTTGTACGGAAACATCTTCAAATCTTGTACAAAAATTCGCTGTAAAGACCGTCGACTGATACCCATTTGGGTGGCACGTCGTCTGGTCGATGTCGACGGCGCTTCCATGACATCCTCGGCTACAGCAGCAATATTCTCTGCAGAACGGCTACTCCGGGGTCTGCCACGCCTGGCAGCATCTCGTGTTGTGCCAGTCTCTTCGAGGCGAGCGGCTAAGCGTCGCAGTGTTTCACCAGTAGGCGTTGGACGGCCAGGAAATCTGCGACGAAATTCACGTTGTGCCAAAGTCACCGACCTATTATTGGTCAAATAAATAGTCAGCAATATTCCGCGTTCTGGAGCAGTGTAGCGTAACATTGTTTATTAACGTGTATTTCGCATGTGTTTACTACACAAATGTCAAAACAGAACTGACATTAGGGGCCAATCGCAAAATTTATAGCATTTTCTGATAGGAGGATTACTTTAGCGCCACCTTGTACAATACAACAGTGATTATCAAACTGTTTGAAGTTTTAAAAAAAACTCGACGAGTTGGTGCGACTTTGCTAGGGAGGTACGAAAACAGTATTTCAGCCAAAGATAAAATAAAATCATTTATTTCAAAAATTGCACTTAATATGGCTAACAGCTCTCCAACACTTACAATATGATTCATTCACTTGCAGAGATTTCATCTAATGAATTGAAAAGTACTTGTATTCATGACATAATTGAAGGGATGCAAAAATTATACCTAATGAAAACTATACCGTCAAAAGACCGACAGGAAAATAACGCCAATTGTTGGCTAATAAATCCGATATAGTTTACCGATATTGACAATATTTGGAAAGAAAATTGATATGAACTGGCAGCGGACAGTATGTTCAAACTGGAATTTTTATTTGAAAATAATTGTACATTTTGGATGAAGCAAAAGGTAGAGTATAAAAAAATATGAACTCAATTTGTGAGCTTTTCATAAATGGTCAACATTAAACCAACAAAAACCAAAAAAAAAAAAACAATTAAACTAAAATTAGAAAATTATTTGATTGTTTGCATGTCACATATGCAACCGCGTTCTTTTACGACTGAACTAATATCGGGTGTTTATTTAAGACTGATAGAACTTTCGATAGGGATAGCTGCCACTTGACAGGTGTCAATGGGACAGGGTAAATGACATTTCGATTTGACATTTCTGTTCAGTAAGCATTGACAAATCATCATGGAAAGAATGACGCCGCAACAACGTTTACAAACTGTGGAAATTTACTTTTAAAAGCAGTGTTCTGTTCGCCAAACTTATAGAGCACTTCGTGAATTTTATGGTCCACATAATCGAGCATCACAAGCATCCGAGCAGCTTATTCGTCGAACTGTTGATAAATTTCGAACAACATTTACTCTACTCGATGAAACACCAACAACGGAGACAAAGAACTGTAGGTACAGAAGAAAATATTGGTGCTGTAAGTGATAGTGTTGGAGAAGATCCGAATTTGTCTATTCGCCGCCGTGCTCACCAAGTTGGGCTTTGTCCATCCACAACAAGTGGTTCAAAATTGGACTGATCGCATCCGATTCACCAAAGCTAGTCGTGACGGACCTATGCCAGAAATCGTTTTTAAATATTAAATGTCATGAAAATATCTTTCAAATAAAAGAAAATTGATATCATACTCCATTTTTTATGTGTTTTATTTCAATTTAAAGTTCTATCTGTCTAAAACAAACACCCTTTACATACATACAGCATGAAATACATGTAACTCAATCGGATTTTTAAAAAAAAGGAGTACAGAAGTATTTTTATAATGTATTAATTGAGGTATGACCCCTTAGAATTTCTAATTCAAAAATCGGCTTTTAGCAGTCACTTTGTGATTTATAAACAACAGCTAATTTGGATTTTTTTTATTCCTCTCATGGTAACAGTTATCGAAGATGATGTATATTGGAACGATTTTCCGTTATCCCTTGTCAAGAAGTTTGGTTTGGAGACAACTTGGCGTTTCGGCGTTGCGGCATCTTCGGTGTAATTTTTCGAAAAAGAGCAGATCAAAAGTCACTCAGTCACTTTAATTAATAAAAATCATCGATTGAAACCATTTTGGGGAATTGACATTTTTAGTACCTTTACAAAGGTATAAAATTTATAAAAATTGGGACCTACAAGTTTAGAGATCTGATCTCGATGCTTTTCATTTTTATGGACTGTAGTGATACTTACTTAGGTATATTCGGATATTTGTCCACCTCTTCTTCTTTTTCTAATGACAAAAATTCACACTAAAAGTAAAATATCATTTCATTTTTATGTAAGGTATACAAATCAGAGAAAACAAAAGAACAAAAAAATAAATCAGTATTAAACAAAATAAAATATATGCAGTATCATATAATAAAATATAATAACATAATTCACTGACGAAATAGAATAAATAAAATGAAAATCTGTAATATGTAATTTGTAATCCTTTTATTATAAATATAAAAGTTTGTGTGCGTGTGTAACTATGTTTGTTACCCTTTCACGCCTAAACGGCTAAACATATTTGTATAAAATTTCGCGCTTAAATAGTTCATAGCTTGGCTTAACGTATAGGTTGTGAAACTTTTTCCTTTTAAATTTATAGTCAATTAAATAAATAAGTTAAAGCACATATTACTATTTATATGGCTTACCAAAAAAGCGATTTTTTATAGCGAGTTGTAGCCTGTTTTAAGTACTAAATTTAGTTAAACCATTGAAATATTTTGAAAGAAGGTTTTCACCAGTTTAAAGATAAATTGAGTTAAATTAATAAAATAAATAAACTTTACAGGTTGTGCAACAATTAAAAAGTATTAGTGAATTTCGAAAAAAAATGTTAGAAAAGTTTGCCACCTCTTCAAAATGTTAATATTATATCAAAAAACTCAATCAAATATTGCAATATAGGTGTTAGACGAAGGAGGTTTGAGAAACCTTTCTTTCGAAAACATTTTGCGAACGGATTGCATGCAATTCAATCGGTCTCTTTTTGTTATTCTGTTTTTTTTTCGTCAGGGTGAAAAGTTAATGTATACTGGAAGGATTTTTAATCAGTCCTTGTTTCACGTGGGTTGAAGAAAAAGCAGTTTCGGCCTTCAGACATTTTTCTTTCCCAACTGTTTAAAATAGTAAATCTAATTGAAGTAATAAATTAAATTAAATATTAAGACACGGTATTCAAACGAAATAGGCTTAAGAATAGTTCAAAATGAAAACGTTATTAAAGTAAGTAGGTTGCCTATGTTAAATGTTTTTTTTTTTATATTTATAAGTGAACTGAAATTCGACAGTATTGGTGTGCAACCACAAGTTTTATACGAAAGCTTTTTCGCTAAGGGGTGCCACATTTTTATAAACGTTGATTCAATTTAATTTGGTCTAGAAGCTTAGTTTCAAACATACTCTGGAACGGCTTGTCACCTATTGAAGTTTTTGAATTCAGTCAAATGTATTAGATAAATGAACTATTTCAATAGAGGTTTGAACCGATAGATGGGGTTAGATTATAATGATGGCGCAAAAACTCAGAGTCCAATTAGTAACTGAGAGTTTCAAAAAAATCTTTGAGTGGTACTTACTATTTGAAAAACCGCTTACAAAATTAAGCAATAACTTAAGTAAGGGTTGCTATATTCTAAAAATTAAGAAGATTTTTATATTCTAATTAAATAAATTACAGTAATATTAAATTGAAAACTGAAAAAATAGTTTAGTGTATGACTCCATCAAGATGCATTTTCGAATAGAGTTGTCAACTATAAAATATTTTCTAAAAATCTGCAAACGCTACCAACTGGTAACGCATGAAAATATAGCAACCACATTTTTTTTTTTTTTTTGAATATCTACAATTTCTCCATGCAACAACAATAAATTTAAGCAAAGAACAGATGATTTGGATAGCTTTAAGCCAGCGTTGCGGAACAGAATGTAGGAATTTTAGCTCTTACATAAACTATTGCATAGACAAGGAATTATCTGAACAAAAGTTAATTCAAAACAATTTCGCTTCAATTATTAAAAGAAAAAAATTCGAAAAATTTAATTAATAGAAATTTAAGTGCATACAAACTCATCCACTTACATAGGATATTAATTTTAAATATTCCTGTCTCAAAATCAATTGTGCTAATTATACACAACGCCCCCACATTCACCGCAGTCAATTGTTCCTTCAGGAATCAGCCAATTCAATGGCAATAATTCCTTAATCGCTACTTAAAATTTCCACTTAAAATATTTACACAATGCGCGCGTACAACCGCAAAAGTTTCATGCAACTTATTACTTATTTTGATATATATATATATATATGTATGTATATGTATACAACAATAAGCGCATAGTCATTACAGTCATTAATTATCGTTGGCCCACGTATCGTGGCAGCGAATAAATTTTAAATTAAATCAGCGGTGTTGAGCAATTAAATTCGAATATGCACAGCTGAATAAGTTTGTACATGTGTGCAAAGGAATGTAAATACATATGTACTATGAGTCTGATGCAATTATATACAAAAATGTAGAGTGAAGAGAAATTCCACTATTCAGATTTCGTCTCACGTAACTTAACACATAAATATGTACCTACCTACCTACCCAATGGAATCAATATACTATAAAATGTTTTGCTCATATTGTTTAAGATATGAATATTAGAGTGTGACCGAAAACCGTTGAGTACAGCCTTATTTGTGAGAAGATTTATTTATCACAACAACTGTTTCACTGCTACGAAGACTTGATCAATGCCATATTTACTATTCTATATTTCCTTCATACGTCACGCCGTTCGTTGTGAAAATTGCTCTTGGAATTCCTTGTAAAATAAAAATCTTACACTCTAGTGATCACACAGCTACGCAAGCAACATGTGTGTATTTGTGCATAGCCATGTACATACATGCAACAAATAAATGTAAAGTCTCGATAAAAAAAAACAGAAAAAAATGTATACTTCAATTGAGATTCCTATCAGACTTCACTCATACGCCCTGTACGACGCAAAAGTGGAGAGAGAATAGCTCCGAGCGTACAGCACAAAGTAATTCAGTCGGACTGTGTGTAACGTGACTAACGTTAATTAAAAATTCTAATTAAAGCATAGCATCATCTTTTAGCTAACTGAATTGTTGTGCTCAAGCTACGTGTGTGTGTGTGTGTGTGTGCAGGCGAGTGTAGTAAGTTGGCTACTGTGAATTTTTCATCTCACGCACGCCAACTCAATGGAAGGCAGCAGGTAGCGCAGAAAGCTAAAGCTATAATTTCAATATTTTGCATAAATATTTTGTACCCCCAAACAAACCAAAAAAGAAAGGAAAAATATGGAGTAATTAAATTCAATTGTAATTTTTTATCTTGTATATTTTACTACTGTCGCACGTGTAGCTAAAAAGCGGGAACTTTTATTTATTTATTTATTTATTTCTTACAGCTTTATTAAGCCTAGCTTATACATAGTTCTTAAAATCTACAATTTATAGCCTATACTAAAAAATAAAGTAAAAGCTACTTATAAGGACCACCAAGTATCAGTGAATAACAAACTAGCAGACTTCCAAAGCATATTAACACAATGATTGTAGGCATCATTTGTGCAAATGAAGTGCGAAGCAAGCATCCATACGGTGATGCATTGATTTTATCTAGTGATGCGTTTCGGGATGAGCTTCGGCTACTTAATGGTTGCATGTGGGACCGATACAGCATTCTGACAAGACCCTGAAGTATGCTATGTACGAATGCATTGTGGTTGATAGTTCGAAAGACCGCCCCTGTTACACTAGATTGGAAGGGTCCTACAATAATTGAACAATTTTCTTTTGAACTCATTCATATTGTTACATTTAATATCATTTGGCAATTCACTAAAACATTTTAATCCTTTGTAATATAAGTTACATTTGTCTGCTTCTGTTTTATAAGACGGGAGATTAAAATCATTTTTGTTCCGAGTATTTTTTGAGTGTACATTATTGACATGTTTTATGTTACTCTTCAAGTAATCGGGCAAGTTTCCCTCTATAATATTCTTAATAAACTTCATTGTATAGTAAAAAAGCTGTTGCTTAACGCTCAACCAATTTAAGGTGGCCAGCATATCTCTTATAGGTGTGTCAAAGCGTTTACTAAGAATGAATCTCATTGCTCGGTTCTGTTGCTCTTGTAACTTATAGATTTGACTATCTCTCATTATAAAGAATATTGTGGGACAGTAAATAAAATGAGGTTCAATTATAGATCTGTACACCATAGTCTTGTATCTTCTACTTAAGTAGTTACACGTTCGTTGTGTGAAGTATAATTTTTTAGCTATCTTCCCCGCCGTATAATCAATGTGATCATTAAAGATCAGTTTATCATCAATTTTTATTCCTAGATATTTCAAGGTACTAACTTTTTCAATAATTTCGTTGTTTATATTTAGATTTTGCAGTTCGCTTTCCTCAAAATTTCGCCTTGATATGACCATGTATTTAGTTTTATAGACGTTCAGTTTAAGTCTGTTCAAGCATAACCCGTGATATTTATCATAAAACTATTAATAAATGCAAGTAAATAGTCATTACTTTGTTTGGGGAATTGAAATAATTTATTCGCTAAATTTTGTTAATAATTTAATGGAGAAAAAGGAAATCATTTTACTAATGACATTTTGTGAAGCGTTTTATTACTTTAAAGTAATTTTTTTTCCTACACGCATAATTAATTATACCTCGTTTCTATGTAAATTTTAAAACTTTTAAATTTGTTTTGTCTCACTGATAATTTTTTTGTTTGTTTTTTTATTGTTCTTCCCTTTAGCTTGATTTGTTTAATATAAATTAATTTAACTAACATATTTAACGATATTCGGTTTTATTGGATTTTATTTTTTGTTTATGTAAATTTGTATTTCTTTTATTTCATACTATTTTATTTTAATTCTTTATTTTCATTAAGTTAACTTAATTAAATTTATAATTTGTCTGACTTTATTTTATATATTTTTTATTTTATTTATTTTATTCTACTTCGCTTTATTTGTAACAACTTTAATATAATTTAAATTTTATTTATTTCATATCATTTAATTTAATTTAGATTTTTCATTTTACTCTACTTTGTTTTGTTTTTATTTCGATCTATGTTATTTTTTATTGTCTTTGGAATGGAATGAAATGGAATTGAGGAGGGCCGGAAATTCGAAATGGCGGTTCCTAGTACTGGGGCATAATTTATTTTCTTTAATTTTATTATACATTATAACTGAAATAAAAGTTATGATTTTTTTCGAAAAACATAATTTATTTGAGTTAAATTTTATTTATTTCATATCACATAATTTAATTTAGATTTTTCATTTCACCCTATTTTATTTTGTTTTTATTTCGATCTAGGTTATTTTTTATTGTCTTTGGAATGGAATTTATTTTCTTTAATTTTATTATACATTATCACTGAAATAGAAGTTATGTCTTTTTTTCGTAAACGCCAAGAAATACTCGTATTTTTTGCACCAATAAATTGTGGGGTGAAAATGAGACAGTCCAAATTGTAATTTTTTTATTTGGATCCAAAATAAAATTTAACACATGACTTTAATTTTTTCGGTCAAAGATATCACTTAAAATTTCACTTTCTCGGTGAAAGGTAAAAGTTAACATTTTACTCTTTTTCAATCAAAAATAGTTTTTTATTTAAATTTAGCTTAATTACCTTAACTTAACTTAAAAATTCGACTTTGATTTTTTTCGATTTTTAGAAGTTAAAATTTGATTTAATGTTTTCTACAATATTAAAATTAGTAGTTAAAATTTAACTGGTATTTTGCTATCATAAATAAAAGTTAAAATTAATTGTTTCATCTGCTTGTAAATACAGAAAGCACATTTCTGGCACTTAGGAGGAGGAGCAGCTCATGTTTCGCATTTTCCTAATTGAAAATGCTTATTTTGGATACATGGTTTTAAATTAAAAATATATTTTTCAAAAAACGATGACCACACACTTAACGATTAGGACCTGTGGCGTTAAAAAAAGACAGATATTGTATTTTATAATAAGAAAAAGAGTTCATTTTCCCGATTGTGCACCTCTTTTCTATAAATGTTTAGCCTCTTCTCCTTGAACTGCTAAATAACTCACTGCAAAAATGTCGACATGATGTTACATGTGAAACTGTCGAAGTTATCGGACGAAAAAGTTATTGAATTCATGGAATCTATCGAAACTGATGGTGGGTACTAGATAAAGATTTAAGAAGCAAAATCGACTTCAATTATCGAAACTGCGATTCAGCGAAATCGATTTTATCATTTATCTAACCGCGAGGCAGGCAGATAAACTGTCCCTGCCGTTGGTGAAATCTTTCCATCGACAGATCCGATTTCACCGACTTAAACGGCCTTTACTTTCACTCTATCTTAAAACAAAAGAGTGCATTTGTTCCTTACTCCAGCGGTTGTGTCAACTAATTGTACTTTTACTAGTAAGCTGGAAAATAGGGTTTATTCCAATTATAAATCGGTCAGGCTGGCCTCTTTTTATGTAGATGTTGAGCTATTCATCTAATTGTAGTCCGAAAGAACAACGGGCTAAGGTGAAAAAAAAAACAATTAATTGAAGTCATTTCTCCACAAATCATTCCGAAGAACTATATAGGCCGTATCGATCTTATGGCTAGCTCCTAGAAACGAGACCCAATTTCCTTCTCATTTCATTGATTTGGCTGCTGCAATGAACGCTTAAATTATTCACCGCCGATTTCGCTTAGAAAAATTGGATGATTCCAATAATGAAGAAAAAAACATGGCCATAGATTTTTTTGCCGTTAAGAAAAAGCTTCTTAAAAAATTCATCTGCTGTTCGTATTCAGTGCAACTAGAGAACGTGCTAGCTTCTGATGTGGCCATGTTCGGCCTCCAAATTTATTTTCGGTTTAACTAGTTTGGGTTCGGCCTCATAACAGCAGATGATTGGATTGGACTGTGATTTAAACAATGTAAACAACTTATTTTTAAATAACAATAATAAAAAACCTTTAAACCTCGAAAATGTGAGGTTCGAGTTCAGCCGAAGTTTTCCGAAGTTCGTTTCGGTCCGGCTCTCAAAATCGATGTGCGGTCGTTATCTAAGTATAAGACTATTTATCAATGGTCGGCGTGCTCACACATTTAAGCACTTCATTTGTGGGGAGTGTGTGCGTTGAAAGAGCGCTGAAAATAATATCAGTATTCCCTCTCTCACCGAGAAGATAACTGCTTTTATGATAACAAGTGTTGAAAAACACACACAACTGCTCAGTGAAAATGAGACAGTCCAAATTGTAATTTTTTTATTTGGATCCAAAATAAAATTTAACACATGACTTTAATTTTTTCGGTCAAAGATATCACTTAAAATTTCACTTTCTCGGTGAAAGGTAAAAGTTAACATTTTACTCTTTTTCAATCAAAAATAGTTTTTTATTTAAATTTAGCTTAATTACCTTAACTTAACTTAAAAATTCGACTTTGATTTTTTTCGATTTTTAGAAGTTAAAATTTGATTTAATGTTTTCTACAATATTAAAATTAGTAGTTAAAATTTAACTGGTATTTTGCTATCATAAATAAAAGTTAAAATTAATTGTTTCATCTGCTTGTAAATACAGAAAGCACATTTCTGGCACTTAGGAGGAGGAGCAGCTCATGTTTCGCATTTTCCTAATTGAAAATGCTTATTTTGGATACATGGTTTTAAATTAAAAATATATTTTTCAAAAAACGATGACCACACACTTAACGATTAGGACCTGTGGCGTTAAAAAAAGACAGATATTGTATTTTATAATAAGAAAAAGAGTTCATTTTCCCGATTGTGCACCTCTTTTCTATAAATGTTTAGCCTCTTCTCCTTGAACTGCTAAATAACTCACTGCAAAAATGTCGACATGATGTTACATGTGAAACTGTCGAAGTTATCGGACGAAAAAGTTATTGAATTCATGGAATCTATCGAAACTGATGGTGGGTACTAGATAAAGATTTAAGAAGCAAAATCGACTTCAATTATCGAAACTGCGATTCAGCGAAATCGATTTTATCATTTATCTAACCGCGAGGCAGGCAGATAAACTGTCCCTGCCGTTGGTGAAATCTTTCCATCGACAGATCCGATTTCACCGACTTAAACGGCCTTTACTTTCACTCTATCTTAAAACAAAAGAGTGCATTTGTTCCTTACTCCAGCGGTTGTGTCAACTAATTGTACTTTTACTAGTAAGCTGGAAAATAGGGTTTATTCCAATTATAAATCGGTCAGGCTGGCCTCTTTTTATGTAGATGTTGAGCTATTCATCTAATTGTAGTCCGAAAGAACAACGGGCTAAGGTGAAAAAAAAAACAATTAATTGAAGTCATTTCTCCACAAATCATTCCGAAGAACTATATAGGCCGTATCGATCTTATGGCTAGCTCCTAGAAACGAGACCCAATTTCCTTCTCATTTCATTGATTTGGCTGCTGCAATGAACGCTTAAATTATTCACCGCCGATTTCGCTTAGAAAAATTGGATGATTCCAATAATGAAGAAAAAAACATGGCCATAGATTTTTTTGCCGTTAAGAAAAAGCTTCTTAAAAAATTCATCTGCTGTTCGTATTCAGTGCAACTAGAGAACGTGCTAGCTTCTGATGTGGCCATGTTCGGCCTCCAAATTTATTTTCGGTTTAACTAGTTTGGGTTCGGCCTCATAACAGCAGATGATTGGATTGGACTGTGATTTAAACAATGTAAACAACTTATTTTTAAATAACAATAATAAAAAACCTTTAAACCTCGAAAATGTGAGGTTCGAGTTCAGCCGAAGTTTTCCGAAGTTCGTTTCGGTCCGGCTCTCAAAATCGATGTGCGGTCGTTATCTAAGTATAAGACTATTTATCAATGGTCGGCGTGCTCACACATTTAAGCACTTCATTTGTGGGGAGTGTGTGCGTTGAAAGAGCGCTGAAAATAATATCAGTATTCCCTCTCTCACCGAGAAGATAACTGCTTTTATGATAACAAGTGTTGAAAAACACACACAACTGCTCAGAGAGCGCTCGTTGATCTAAATCTTATATTTACAAATGATGGAAATCAGGGTAGAGAAATGCTACGTGTATCAGGAGTAAATTAACATACTTCTTTTTATAAAGATTACCTACATCATCAAAAATTTAATTTTATAATAATAAAATAAATAAGTTTTAAGTGGCCAAGAATTTGCATTGCTTTTTGAATCATTCCAAAAAGAAATTATGTTGCTTATAATACTCAACAAACATCAAACAAATATTTGCATAAACTTTGAGAAAACTATAGTTCTCAAGTCCTAAATTAACCTTGGAAAAATTTATATTCCCAATTTGATATCCAAACTTTCTCAAAGAATTATATTTGAGTTAGAATTGCGAGCTCAACTTGAGCATCCTAGTCATTGTCATACAAAAAAAATTTCGTTTTTTTGTAGAAAACTCTTTGATTCACCACTTGGGATGCACTTGAGAAACAAAGTTAGAGATTTGAGAAATACTTTACACAGGTAACTACAAGAATCTACTCTTGCTTTATAAGAAAGAAAAAAACACCCTCAAATTACGTTTTATCTTCTGAGCAAATTATAAAACTGAGGGAGTAACGACTATTTTTCCACTAATAAACAAAACTCCAGAAATAAAAAGGAACAAAAAATAGAACTCAAACAATAACGATTAAAAAATGATTTTTTAAAACAAATTAGATACATATACAAAACACAAACTATCTTCAATTAAAATTTGTGCTTTATGTTTAGAAAATTTAACTTGTTATTTTTGGTCGAGAAATTAAAACTAAGTTTTAACAGACATTTGATTTGAAATGGGAATTCAAACTGTTATTTTTAACCGAAAAAATAAAAGTCAAAAGTTAACTTTTATTTTTAATTGAAATAATATCGGTCAAAAAATAACGATTAATTGTTAATTTTTTTATACACTAAATTGATATATCTTAGTTAACAAACTGCACGCTCAAATAACTTCTATGAAATTCCATCCGCCTGACTTCTTGAATTGAAATTTCGAAAACTACTTTTATTTTCGATTCTGTTTTACTTTCCTTCCTTTTAATTTTTTTTTTGTTACTTTCGTTTGCTTCGTTTTTGCACCACATACTGCTCCATCGTTGTTTTTGTGTGCACAAGTGACTGCATACTCGCCCGCTTGAATTGGCGGAAAGTTTTCGTTATAGTATAAAACGATTTTATCTTCACAACCATAATCCAGTGATTCCAGCAAGTCAGCTCGTTTGGCATGCCGACGTCAAAATGTTAAACAAAAAAAAAATATTTTCATCACAAAAGCCGGCAAAGGAAATTGTGTTGTTGTTGTTTTGAATGTTGCTGATTACAAAAGTGTTATGAGCAGGCCAATTGAGGAACGAAATTACATTAGTGTGAAGAGTTCCCGGAAAAACAAAAAACAAAAACAACTGTAAGGGCATCATCAGAATTTTGCTGATTTATATAGTAAACAGTAGGATAGTACAATACATAAATTATATACAAGGTTCATATGCCGGCGAACATCGCCGGTAGCCCCTCACCACTAGCAAACATTGCGATTTTGTTGAGTAATTATTTTTAGTAAATTTAGGAGTTTCTACAGCTTTTCGATTTGATAAAAAAAATGCAGAATGTGAAGTTAAAGCTAAGTGAATATGTTACGCCATTCAATATCACTTCTTATTTTTTCAAACGTTCCCAGGAAAGACGCATTGGATGCGTTACGTATTTGGCTCGACAGGCAGAGCATCAAACCATTACTTTTGCCAGCAGTTTGCTCCAGTTCAGAGACCCAATCTGTTTCCGCCAAATTCAAAATAATAATTTTTGACTGTCGAGTTTTAAATAAATCCTAGTAATTTTGATGACAATTATACAAGTTTTTTGATAAAAGTCAGACACATTTTTTAAGTAATCGATATTTATTATTTGAAAACTTCTATTAACTATAAATGGCTCTTCATAACAATTATGTGTAAAAACAATTTTTGAAATTATTAATAGCAATTATTTTCAGACATATATTATAAAACTCTTAGCGTCATAATTATCAGTGAGCTAATTTTGTTACATCTTTTAAAGACTTTACTTTGAGACTTACATATATTACAAAAGGCATTGCATAATAATTATGAGTACGAAAACATTTTTTAAGTCTTGAAATATGGCGCTATTACGCGACCCCAAAATATTACTGAACTAGCCTAGGATGGAAAACGAACTAATACCGAAATTGTCCTAAAAAAAAATTCTCATACTTCAAGACTTAAACATTTTTTTTTTCACTCATAATTATTATGAGAAGATTTTATTAATATAAATCTCACAATAATAGTCTTTGAAGACTTGAAAAAGTTTACCTCGCTGATAATTATTATGAGAAGGTGTGTATAATATATGCCCCAAAATAAAAGTCTTTGAAGGCTTAAAAATATTCATATGTATATTATTTTTCGACCTGATATTTTATTAAGCGTAAATATTAATTATAAGTATAAGTATAAGGAAAAGCATATTGGAAAAAAGACAACAACAATCAGGCGTGGTAGAAATTATAGCTATTTCGGAGATCACCACATCTCCTCATCAATATACCAATAAACTTTCCCTTTACTGGTATTGAGCTCAAAAAATTAATATTGTCACCTAAAAATATTTATCTTACTGATAGTTACATAGTATGAAAAGAATTTTATGATATAAATCTTTGAATACGAGGGTTGCCTTTTATATTTTGCGCCTTCGCAGCACTGCATGTGATTAGCTGTAATTAGATATTTTTATCTTAAAGTTTGCAATTTTTTGGCATTATCTTGCATATAACGTTTTCACTTACGAGTTTTATTTGTGTTTATTTATAGTGAGTTTAAAAATTCACATTGCCTAAAAATGGAATTAACCCGTGAACATTTTCGTGCGATGATTTACTACGATTTTCGACGTGGATTATCGACACAGGAGTGCATCAATCAACTTACTTCTACTTTTATTGTTGAATCACCACACTTAGCCACTGTGAAACGATGGTACAACGAGTTCCTACGTGGCCGCCAATCTTTGCAGGACGAATTTCGTGAAGGTCGTCCAAAAATGGTGGTTGTGTCAGAAACAGTCGATGCTGTGCGTCAATTGATAATATAAGATCGTCATGTGACATATCGCGAGATAGAGGCATCCTTGGCCGTTGGTCGTAAAGAAGATTTGTTTTCGTTGGATACCGCATAATTTGGCAATTGCCCAAAAAAGGACTCGTGGCGATTGGTGTAAAGAAATGTTGAAGAAATTTAGCCGCGGTGGATCAAAGCACCTCTATGACATCGTAACATGTGACGAATCTTGGAACTATGCATATGAGCCGGAAACAAAGCAGCAATCGACTGTATGGGTGTTCCAAGACGAGCCTAATCCAACAAAAGTTGTTCGCGCAAGAAGCACCTCAAAGTAAATGGTCGCCTGTTTTTTCGGAAAATCTGTTCCACTAGATAAACTTAAAACGCTCAATTCTGAGTGGTGTCAACCATTTGTTTGGCAAAATTTTTTGGAGAATTAAGGAAAACCAACCGCCGAAGACAAATCATTATTCACCAAGACAATGCGAGCTCTCACGTATCGATTCACAAAAGAAATTTTTTTGAGGACTCAAAAGGTCGAATTGATGGGTCATCCGCCTTACAGCCCTGATTTGGCACCAAATGATTTCTTTTTATTCCCGAACATCAAAAAAAAAAAATAAATGCGAGGTCAACGTTTTTCAACGCCTGAAGGAGCTGTAGAAGCCTTCAAACAGCTCGTTTTAGAGGTATCCTCTTCTGAGTGGCAAAAGTGCTTTGAAAATTGGTACAAGCGAATGCAGAAGTGTATTGACTTGGATGGAGAATATTTTGAAAAACAAAAAAACTATTTTGCATAATATTGTGTTTTCATTATTAGGCGCAAAATATAAAAGGCAACCCTCGTAGAGCGAATATATTATTCAAAAAATGAATATCTTACTATACAATTATTGACTAACTTCTACTCCTTTCTTTTATAATAGTTATGCCTCTGGTTTCCACAATTTTATGGTCTAAACTCCTTTAATTTAGGCGGAAGCCAATAATGAACTTCTTTTCTTGGACCTAAAATTGAAATGTAATGCTCACGGCATTGTTGAATTTGATGTTTATCAAAAGCCAAAAACAACAACAAAGCGCTTCATTACAGTGAAGTCAAACCACCATTATTCACACAAATTAGCGGTGTTCGAACCTATAGTTTATCGACTTCAGCTGTGTCGCAGTCAAAATTGAAAAACAACACATTATATACATATATTGTCAAAGAACATTAAACTATAAGAAGAGACAACACGTACTTTTGCTTTACTCGTTAGTCAAGAGGGTTGCCCCTTCTCTTTTCATTCAATCATGGCAAACCCCGCGTTTATTTCTGCCATGAAAAAACTTCTTATAACATCAAAATATCCAAATTATTATTATATTATTATTATATTATTATTATTTTAGCTTCCACGTTAACCTCGTTTTGTTTAATTGTTACATTTTAGTAGTTCTCTCTAAGTCAGTAGATGTGTTGAATGCAATTACTATTTGATAACAAATTTTTGGTTATTTGTTGAACTGATGATTTGGAGAAGGAAATGCACAGAGGTAAAAACTGTTTGAGATAGGGGTGGTATGGCCCAATTCAAAGCTAATAGGTATATCCCAGAAACTAGTTTATCGAACTGTTCCAAATTTGGCGCGCATTTTATTTTTAGTCAATAAGCAAAATATTGATTTGTAAAAATTCGAACGAATACCATGCCTTTCACTTCAACTCGGTAAGAACAGACCGAAGATCTTCACGCGCATCTCTAATATTATAAAAAAAAAAAATTCGCCACATTACAAAAAAAATTTTCGCTATTTGTTTTATCCATGCAGCAAATTCGAGTACGCGAAATGCGTAAGAATTTTAATTTTGGAAAATGCACATAATGATTCCTTAAAAACATTCTTTATACTTTGTATATTTAAATAAATCAACGTGGATTAATTTTTCAAAAGGAAGAGTATAAGATTAGCTATTTTTATTACATAAAAAATGTACTATGTATTTATCATAAAAACGGCGGTCGAGCATTTAACGTTCGGTTGCACCCGAACTTAGACTCCTCTTTACTTCTTACTTTTTATTTATTTAATTTTTTTCATTTTACTACACCTCGTTTTATATTATTTAATTATATTATAGTTTGATAATTTGGGATTTTATTTTCGTTGCATTTATTTCATACAATACATTCAAAAACCAAATGAAACAATTTAACCTTAAAATTATAAAACTCTCTAAATATCGCAAGAAGAGATATGAAGCAGATGGCAATGATTTTTTAAATTGTATTGCCATTATAAGCCCAATTTGTTTGATGAAAGCAGTTGTCTTTTTCCACCACAAAAAAACAAAAATAACAATTTATCTTAAGCCAATTATCAAATGTATAGTTGTATTCCGAAAGTGTGTACAATACTTCAAAACTTATCTTTAACCACAGAAAGTTTTTAGATTTATCAATATCTCGATAAATACGAGTGTATCGGTGGCCTTAAATGCTGGCATTTATGTAAACTTTGAAATTGTATTGAGGCTCCTAAAGTTAATGACTAGCTGACTAATTGCTCAAAGAGCAAGATATTTAGATCATTAAGATAAAAACCGTGAATGGAAAAACGAAAGCATACAAACATTTAGCAACCTTCTCAGAAAATGTGTAATCAATTGTTTTGCTATTGGTAATGTGAAGCTGATTAAACTTTGAACCTTTTCCTACTACTAGAGCTGATGGCTCAAATTTTACTTGTAATATATCATTTTCACTTAATGAACTAACTATCCACAGCTTCCTTGTGTTAATTAATTTGTAATGAATACAAAGAACTATGGCCACAATACGTTAACCTTATATGTATATGTTTGTACATTTGTATCAATATACACTTGCGGTCAATAGAAAATGCACCACCAAATATAATTGAAATAAGATCACATGAGCAATTAGTTTATAAAGTTAAAATATTAGGGTAATTTTTATTTGTTTGGCAACATAGTGTAAATTAGTTATCCACAAAATTTTTTTTTCTCGAACAAAGTTTTTAAAAAAAATTAACAAAAATGTGCATTCGATGGTTAATTAAAAGAAACCAATGGGAAGTTAAGTTAAACCGACTAAATCATTTTCACCACTAACGATAGAAATATAGACTTCACAATAGGCTTTCCTAATAACGAGTCGTTCCTCAATTGTGTGCGTCCACGTGAAAAGGACCCACTTCGGCGGTATTGGAGTTATGCATATAGGCGTCTTCCTGGTTGATTTCCGAACCTTTTTTGACAAATTAGACCATCCTAACTGAAGAATTGAGGGAAATATAGAGCTTTGAAGGAGAATATCCGAAAAATGACTAATTGAGAAAAATCAATTTGAAGTTGAAAGTGGTCCCTTTTCTTTTTTTTTTCAAAAAATAAAATTAATTAATTCTATTATACCTAGGAAGCTAAATTTGGTGTCATTCGACGCGTAAATGTATATAGTTTCATAATAAACCATAATAAAAAATTACGAAATTCGATCCATGTATCGAAAAATATATATATCTCGGAAATTAGATGCGACAAAGTGGGCCCTTTTCACGTGGACGCACACATTTAGCCTCAATAACTGCCTTAATTCTTGAAGGCATGGAATTCACTAGGACGTCAATTGATTTCCTTTTAATGGGACCATACCAAACCAGTTCTAAAATCTTTATCAATTGACTTTTATTTATTGGCTTCTGTTTAGCAACTTCACACTTCATTATGTGCCATAAGTTCTCAATAGGGTTTAAATCTGGCGAGTTTCCGGGCCAATCCAAGCGTTGAAACCCTAGATCGTTAAATGTATTGGCCAACTAAAAATAAAAATTCAAGCTGAATAGGATCATATGCACCAATATTGTATAGATATTTTATACAAGATTTGTTTCCTATCAAAACTTACCCATTTTGCATGATGGCACGGCGCTGAGTCATTTTGGAACATTAGGCGATCCGTATAAGAATAATGCTCTTTAATTGCGGGTACTAAAAAATTGTTAACCAATGTCGCATATTTTTGTGCATTCCCAAAACATGGTATGAAAAGCAGCCCGAAATGATTTGACTTTGAGGAAACTTAACTTTCTTTACTACACAATTATCCTGGAACCTCTCAGCACCTGAACGGCGCACGTAAAGCAAATTTTGTGAGCTTAAACCACATAAGCTTTTGCCAATCATTTCTAGCCCAAGAAATTCGTGCAGCCTTCATTTTTTGTGTTAATAGTGGCTTTTTGGCAGGGCGTCTCCCATATAAACCCTCATCTCTAAGCCGTCGGCATATGGTTTCGACACTTAAATCCACTCGGTGAAAATTTTGCATTTCCGCACTTATAGAAACTGCACTTTTAAAGCGGTCGCTTAAACTTATCCGCCGCAGTATGTTGTCTGTTCTCTCAGTTGACTTTCGAGGACGACCTGATCCCTTTTTACGCTCCAACACATCACTATTCTCTTTTTTTTTTTGTAAAAGACGAACAATAGTTGAATGGCTACAATCAATTCTAGCTGCTATTTACCGAGAAGATAACTTTTCTTCATCTAATGGCAATTTGCGAATGTTTTAGTCATACGTTAATTTCTACCAATTATTTGGCATTTTGCACCACTTTTCAAATACACAACCAAAACACGACTATAACTGAAGAGTGTGCAACCCAATTTCATAAAAAATAATTTATTTCTCATTGCTTACTAGATCTAGTAGAAATTTTTTCAAATTTACAGTTATATAGCTGAAGATAGTCTACCAAAGTGGTGGCGCGTTTTTATTGACCGCAAGTGTATACAAAAACAATATACAATTACTTTCATGTATATTATTTGCATTAAGTTAGCAGTAGCAGTAGATTGTTAAAAACGATTATAGCAAAGCTGTTAGTTTTGCTTGCACTTGGGGGAGGGAGATGGGGTGTGTTAAAAACTTTTTAGTCTGAGTGAATAAGGAAAGGAAAAATACTCACGTTTGCTTACCTATTTTCAACTTCATTGAGCGAAATTAGCAAACTGTGAATAATATAACAACATAGGAGTAATTATTTTATTTACTTAGTTAAGGTAAATTGTAAGTAGAAAGGTAATTTGGCAGTGTGCTCTGACCCAAATACTAACAAAATAAACGAATTCGAAGTTAGAGTTACTTTTCACGTTACTTGCGTGAGTTGAGATTTAGGTAAACATCTTAGTGGCAAGACATATGTATCTGGGTCATCGTTAAAATCCAGCAAGAGCGATGCAGTAACTGATAAAATACTTAAGGATTTCCTACTGTTCCTCAGGGGCGCTTAAAGCTGGCGAGTAAATTTCATAAAATATTCAAGGTATATGTTCCTTCGCATTTTTTCGGTAGTTATAAATTTTATTTGTTAAAATTCAACATTCTAGATAGAGCATTGTACAAAAAGTACATTAAGAAGTATGAAGCCAGTATTAAAAGTAATCCGAAAGTCTTTTGGAGTTAGTTGAAATCGAAGAAATCAGGCTCTAATATTTCTTCTTCGGTTGTTTTTTTTTTTCAAAGATAAGCACGCTAATTCGGCTGAAGATGCGGCCAATTTTTTTGCAGAATTTTTTAGTGCTAATTTCGACACAGACATTGAAAATGTAGTTGGGGATAGTTTTGCCTCCAATTCCTCGCTTTCCTTTGGTTCAGTTAAAATAACGGAGGTTGACGTCTTAAGAGGCATATCCTGTATAAATCCGTCTTAGCTCATAGATGTTGACGGGATGTCAGTTGTACTTGTACTTCTTAAAAACTGTCCTGCTTTTATTGTACCTCGAACGTTAATCTTTAATAAGTCTCTATCTTCTGGTGATTTTATTGATGACTGGCAAAAAAAAACCTCAATTACCCCTATTTTGAAAAGTGGTAACAAAAACGATGTTCGCAATTACCGGTTTATTTCTAAACTATCTACGGCTGCTAACTAAACTCTTCGAATGTATCATTAAAGAAAAGTTGGTTTTTTCTGTCACAAGTTTGATTTTTCCCAATCAACATGGATTTGTTAAAGGCAGATCCACAGTTGCCAATTTCGCTGTGTTCACGAAAGACTGTTTTTCGTTCTTTCAAAATGGGTACCAAGTTGACTCAATTTATACACTGATTGAGGGTAGCATTTTGGGACCCTTGTTTTTTTGCTCTATTTATCAATGAAATTAATACCTGTTTTTCTATAGCCAAATTTCTTTTATATGCAGATGACTTTAAGATCTATTCGGTAATAAAATGCTATGATGACTCTCATGCTCTCCAATGGCTGGTGTTCACAAAATCGCCTATCTTTGAATATTAATAAATGTTCTCACTGCACTTTTACTAGAAAGCATTATCCAATTTCTACGAGTTATTTAATCTCTGGCACACAATTAAAATGCGCATATTAATTGTATTGTGTCAAAATCTTACGTCACGGTAGCATTCATCCGACGTAATAGAATAGTTTTTCTTAACCATATACACTAAAACTTCTGTTTACAACTTTTGTGAGGTTTAGGTTAGATTACATATGCAAACAGTTTTTTTTATTAAATTCACTCTTCGCTCGTTAAAATTTATGGATCCTTTGCCTGCTGACGAATCTCGCTGGCTGCTCTTGAACTTAATGATTTTAAATAAATCACTTTTGTTAATAGTCAGTATGGATTGTGTTCTTTAGACTGAATTTAAATAAATGAATAAATAAATAATTTGACATATACGCTCCATCTGCTATATTCCCGTTTCATAATTTCGGAGCGTTTTACCTTTTTCAAGACTTAAAGCTCTGCATTCAAACAAAAAAAAAAAAAAACATTAATTGGTGCTAAGAAAAAATAACTTATTCTAAAGAAAACTTTCGTTGAGATGGCTCCAGAGACATGGTTGCCTTAAAATAAGTAAAACGATTTAAACCAGTCTGAGGAAAACAAATTCCCTTCATTTGCAGTACTCTTTTCTTTATTTGTACGAAAACTTAACTTGCCAAGAGGTTTTTTTTTTTATATTTATGTTGAGGAAATTGATAGTTTTGTATTTGTTTTTGTTTTGGCCAAAGTGTACAAAGCAAAGTGAAACCACTATATGACATATTTTCTTTCGATACGCTTATTTGACAACAGTTTTTTATTTTATTAAATTAACCCGTTTTTTAGAAACAACTCTATATTTCTATGTACATATTTGAAATTTCCCCATTTTTATTTGAAAACCAAAATAAATTTTTTTTTTTGCCAAGGAAAAAGGAAACATTAATTTGAAAACTAATAATTGTACTAGATAGTAAAACAGAGTATAGTGAAATAAACATTTGCGGTTTATGCATCAC
Organism: Anomoia purmunda; assembly: GCA_951828415.1. Taxonomy (NCBI): domain Eukaryota; kingdom Metazoa; phylum Arthropoda; class Insecta; order Diptera; family Tephritidae; genus Anomoia; species Anomoia purmunda. The sequence continues at coordinate 21,803,816 of OX639996.1, read as the reverse complement.
TGCCCACAATAATTAGGTAGTGTGTGCCGGCGGATGTGGCAAAAAAAATGGAATAGATGAATGCGTTTGATATCCCATTTACCAGGATTCAATTATTAAAGGTTTGTTACATAATAACAGCTAATTTCAAAGCTCTTCCGTACAAAAGGTTGCATTTGCGAAGGAAGTAGACAAGGGGAACAATGTAATCCCTTTTTTAAATTTTTTTTTTAACAAGTAGGCAAAATATGTAACTAGTTGTAGAATTTAAGTTCCATAAAATCCAAATAAGTTTCATAGTCTACGAAATATTTGATGCATGCTTCTGATTGGAAACTCTTTCGTTATGCAAGCATTGATTTTAATTAACAAATATCATTATTATAAGTAAATAAAATTGAGTTTTCTACATTTAGTGGTGAATATATGAAATTTTTGGTACAATCAAATTTTTGTAGTTCACAATTAAAAAAACATGTGATATAGTTCTTTGTTCTTTTAAAAACCAAGCAACAAATTCCTTTGAACTCTATGTAATATTGTGAGGTGAGCCATATTAATTCATTCACCAAAACTCACACAAGCTCCACACGCTTGATTTACGTTTTGGTAGGTTCCGAAAAATCGCGACGTAACACAAAAAGGCGTAAATCGAGCTTTTATCCTTCCACATGATAACAAAAACAATGTTATTGATGGTTTCAAACAAAGTAAAGTACTTTTTTTTATTATATTTCGTACAGAAATATTTATGATACAAAAAGTACATAACCATAAATAACTATATCACTATATCACAGGATTACGTTTCAACAATTTACATACAAACGGGGTCGGTGATCGAATTGGGCAGAAAACCACTCCAAAACGGCGACAGTGAAGTTCAGGAACACAAGTTATTAGCAACCTACTAAGAAACTACTAATATTTCACTTGGACAGAAATGCTTATCATTTTTTCTAATGCCATACACGCTCTAAGGCCCTAATTAAAGATATATGTTAACTTTTATTTAAAATATTTGATTTTTTTTTAATACTAATTTAAGTTCTCGAAATTCGGAATGCCCACTCACTTTGCAAGGAAGCGGTGGCACAGGGGTGGAGGCGAAAAAGTGTAGGGATATGATCACTACGAGCAATGGGCTTTGGAAAGAAATGCTATAAAAAAGATAGGGAACAGCAAAGGTCTTGCTAAATCACGCTCGCACACGTATGGAGATAGAAATGAACTAGGGCATGGAGCTTAATGGGCTAAGATGCAGGGAAGCGGTCACTCAGTATACCAATCACGATTTATATATATTCTTTATTTGTAGGAAAACGTTAAAAATTTAAACATAGTTATTGCACAATTTACAGAATATGGGTTTCCTTAATTCTAAAGCATTATCATACAGTCTCGGCAAAGATTTTTAACTTATTTGCAATGTGGATCGTTTCAAAGGAAAACTACGAAAAAACCTTCGATTTGAAAATATAAATAAAAATAAATAAATATATACATATGTAAATACATTTGATCATACATACATAGTACATATAAAACATACGTATGTTGATAATTTAAGCACAAAATTGGTTTATTAAGTCATTGTCAGACATAACACAACTAATTTCGAATTTGGTGCTTACTTTTTTGATTCTTTCGGCAACGTAATCGTAATTTTTGTTTCTGCGTGGAGCTTTGCTGTCGAATAGTCCCAAGGTCGGTTTAGCATCATTCTAAGGATCTTGTTTTGACATATTTGGAGGGATTTAATATATGTTTTGGCGCAGTTGCCCCAAACTAGACAACCATACAATATAATTGCCTGGAATATTATCTTCATGATTAATATTTTGTTTCCTAAACACAAAGCTGATCTCTTGTTAATTAAGGGATATAACATCCGTATTGCGACATTAACCTTATTTTTTACTTGTTGAAAATGCCCATTGAAAATTAGTTTTTTATGTAAGTAAATGCCTAAGTATTTTACATTATTTTCCCAGTTTACAGGATGGTTGTGAATCATAAGTTTTGTTGTTGGCAAAAAACATTGGCTTCTTTTCCGGGTAAAAAATATGGCTTAAGTCTTATCTGCATTTAACTTTATTTTTCACTTTTCACAATACTGCGTCGCTTCCTTCAACGCGTCTTGCAGGTTTGCCATTATATTTTGACTTGCCTCGTGCGAAGAAAAATGGCAGTATCATCGGCATAGAAAGCATAACGACAGTTTCTGGACATGGGGAAATCAGCGCAATACAGAACACACAGTAGTGGCCTGATTACAGACCCCTGAGGCACCCCTGCTGTTACATACTGCTGTTCAGAGCATATTTTATTCACATGCTTACGAAAGTGCCTATCTGTGAGAAAGCTTTTAGAAAGCGATTTAGATGCATAAATTACCTAATTAATTGCAAACAAAACCACATATTTGCATTATATAAAATATTTACATTTTTATAATATATTTACTCAAATTGTCAGAGTTTTCAGGAAAAACGTTAGTGAGTTAAAACTTTTTTTTTTTTAATTTAACTACTATTTAAAAATATTTGATAAGATTCAACTTTAAGTTTCAAAGAAGTAATACTGTTTTAGCTAAAGGAGGCGTCATGTGAAGAGTGAGGAGCAACGCTGTTTATGTATCAAACCTTTCATTATTGAATCATGCCCATTTACCGTATCTTCCAAAATGACTTCTTAGTGGTCCGTTTTTTTTTTTTTATTATTGAACTAGCAAAGTCTAGCGTGCACTGACCTGCTTTAAAAAAAAAACAATAATCAACAAAAAAAATGATAATATTGAAAACAATAAAATTGTATTCGAAAGAAACTGTAATACCCAAGATTGTAGTCTAGTCACCTATGAAAGTACCGCTAAAATCCATTCTGTAATTTTGGAGATCTGTGAGTTTAAGCTGATAAACGTTTACGCATACAAAATCTTTAAAAAAAAAAATTTGGAGGGAAATTTTTTTGGACAGTATTAAAAAGATAAAGAAATACGGAGCAAGCAACACAGCTTCATTATTCAAAGTTTGATTTGCTGTTATTCGCTGACATTTGTTTTTTTTTAGATCGATTGAAATCGTAAATTACAATTTCTTATTTATGATATTAAATTTATGGAAGAATGAAAGAATGTACTCAGCACGCTGTGAAACATTTGAATGTACATACATATATGTATGATGGCTGTTTAATTTACTTCCTGAATTTCGTATTTATTTTCCTACTCGACTGACACGTTCAAGTAAGTCTTTATTTATTTTACAAAAACACGAATGAAAAGTTCCATTGCAGGTTTTAATTAGTTTGTATTGTGTTGCTGTCCAAGCTCAGCATAATCATGAGTATGTCATTCCGCCCCATTTCGAATCTCGGCCGGGGCAAATTACATAAAAAATTATGGTAAATAGCGGTCGTTGTCCCTTGGCGTTGTCCCTTGGCAGGGAATAAGAAAACTCCGAGAGTATTTCTGTTCTTCCCTCGTTGTATCAAATTTTTAGGCATCGGTATGGATTCGTGTTGTTGGTTTTGGTTTCGACAACAGTTTGATAAATCAGTATCATTTGTACCAGGTTAATATACATATTTGTAAACAACCCTCATTAATTAATTCGAGGCAAAACCAAGGAAATTAAGAAGGTGTCAGAATATAAATCTATTTACGGGTAATTTACCCATTCGAAATCACACACACACACACAAACGGAATTGTTAAATTTTTCAAGAAACCTAAAAAAACTGTCAACATCGGCATGGAAATAGATTCGAAAATTATTCGAGCTCACTCGGAGTCAAGAACACCACCGTCAAAATGAGTCAGAATGGTATCAATTTTACTTTTCAAACCATTGGATTCAATAAGACAACAACTTAGAACAGAACTAGAAAAAAATGATTTTATCGTATTATTACATAATTGTATTGCATTTTTAATAATATGAATATTTTGATTAGAACTTTTTCCCAAAACGGCCTTTATTTCTTCCCATGTTTTCCCCCCATTTCCAAAATACGACGTTGAGTTAAGGCAGTAGCAAAAGTAACTGCCACTACGTACTGGGCACTTTTTTATTATTGCATCATGTTTGCATATAAAAAAACAAAATTATCTTCATAGTTTTCTTTTGAGCAAAAAGTATAATCATTCATGATTTCCAACCAAAAAAATATTCATTCGTCAAGTATTATTTTATCTTTTTTACATGTTTAAACTTTCAGAAAGATTTGGTAAGTCAATCCACAATAATTGAAAAAAAACTGTAAAAACTGAGGTGTTACAGTTTGCGTGGCCACGAGTGTATGTACATATGTGTACAAATTTTATATTTATTTTCTACACACTAAATATTCAAAGGCATTATTTGAAAGATCTGACAATAGGCAACAAATGTGATTACATTTATATATTTTATACAATGCCATTTTTTTAACGAAGTTTATTACAATATTTTAACAGTTGATATTACAAAGTAGCATTGCGCAAGCAATTATTGCCCAATGTAAGCAGAAATTATTTCTTGTACTCACCTTAACTTTGGTCTTTTTTCGACTGCGATGCGGCATCGTAACATCGGTTAGTTTTAGCAATTTCGGTCTTATTGGACGTTTGCAGCTCTTTCCACTACGATCGAAGGTCAAATCCAAATATGTTTCTGAGGTCATTTTATTTCTATTTCTTCAGTTTTCAAAATTTTAAAGTACAAGTTTTAATCGATAATATTGTTAACAGTTCCCTGTGTCATAATGCTGAAAATAGAAAGAATTTGGTGTAAATAGCGACGGTGGTTATGCTGATAATACAAATTCTAATAGAGAAATATGTAGATATAATTTAATTAGCTGTCAAATTGCAGTGTCTAAAAAGAACTTTCCTTCGGTTGCAAATCGAATAATTAAATTAATATATTAGCCACCATAGCCGTATGTGTAACGTGCGTGCGCTGCATTCGGTGGGTCCCGGGTTCAAATTAGGGCCGGGACAAGTAGCATTAAAAATTATAGAAATTTTTTTTCTAATAGCTGTCGCCCCTTGGCAGGCAATGACAAACCTCCGAGTGTATTTCTGCCATGAAAAAACAGTCGCCGTTCGGTGTCGGCGTTAAACTGTAGGTGCCTCAGATTGCGTTAGCAACATCAAGACGCTCACTACAAATCGCAGAAGAAGTTCGGTCAAACATCAAGCTATATGGCTATTGCTACTTATTATTATATTATTTTCGGCCTTTTATTTAGAAATTTGTGTAATTTTATTTGAGCTTTAAAGTGAAAGAAGTGATGACAGCTATTTCTTAGATCGCCACATCTCCTTATCAGACTTCTGTCTATCTAGATTTTATCAAGGCGGGATTGCTAGGCCAGCATTTAACAGCCATCACTTCTACCATTTTGATAAATTGTGGCTTTTGCGTAATATTTCCTGATAAAAACTGACCTCGAGCTCAATAAAATAATAAATAATTAAATTATTTAAAATAAATTTTTGAATCGACAATGCAATTCAGTTTTTATTTACATTTTATTTATTGTCTTCCAGAAGTCGATCGTAAAAAAATTAACAGAAATTTTGTGTACGATAAACTGCAATACCAAATCTATCTCAGAGCCTTGGCGTTGCTGGTTTAGGTAGGGACTCAAAATCATGGAGAAGAGTTGGCCAGACACTTGTCCCAATCTGTGAACGGAATTTGAATGAAAAAGTAGATTCAAAAATCTTCCAGTAATATTAAAGATAAATCGCTTTTTACTGTCGAAAAAATAGATAATAAATTAAAATAAAGCCCGTAATTTTACGTTTTGAGTCGGGTTTTGACAACTTACTATTACTTTCTACAATGCAATTATTTTTCTTAAAACAAAATATAGTTTACTTTATAAAAATATTCAAAGTTTTAGAAAGCTTAAAGTATGCAGTTTCAGTCACGTAGCTCAAAATTTGTGTCGATTTTTAGGAATTATTTTGGAATAGGTTTTTTTTAAATAGATGGAAATGTAAAGCACCGTAAGTTACTTCAAAGCTTGCACATTTTTGCTATGAAAATGAATTAAGCATTTTTCCACACATTTTTTTGTAGTTTTCTAGACTTTAGAAGAAAATATAGCTAAAGAAAGAAGTAATTTAATCATTTTGGTCACTTTACGAATTTAGCTGCTCGTTTTTCCCTGCAATTTATTTCTCATTCTAATCATTTTCGAGACTGCAACATTTGCTCTACTCAAAGGATTCCTACAATATTTCCTTTTGTAATTCCCGTTTTTACATTCACTTTAGTTTGTATGCGCTCTCTGCCTACTAACTTATTGGAATTTGTGTTTTCGGAAGTAACTCAAAGTGAATGCGATTTGCCAAACCGCTACTGCCCTTTTCACTTATTGCGACTGCCTGTCTATAGTATTTCCGTCCGCCTATCAATTCATTCTATAATCTCTTTACTATTTTGCTCGTTATCTATCTATCTTCGATTTGCATTAAATTGTTTTTCAATTTGTGTAGGACTGGTAAGCTTTCAAAATAGCATTATTGACAATTGAATAATTTTTTTGCTGCTTCAACTTTGTCAGTCCTTTGTTTTATGCCAATTTAGGTGTATGCCTGTTAACTCCTTGATTGTCGGCCTGTGTTAGGTTTTTTCAAATCGCATTTTTGTACATACATACATATATATAATACCAAAGGTGTCCGCGAGTATCAATATCAACAAAGTTGCAGCAAACCATTCTTGCTAAATCTACCCAACTGGATTCGCTAACTTGATTTCCAGCTGGTTCACCATGTCACCGCCTTAGCCGAATGTGAAGCGTGATATAATCCGATGTGCACTCGTTTGAAATTTGGGCTGGAATTCATATCACCAAAAAGAATAAAAAATGTCTTTTCCTAAAGTCGTTGATCGGTGTTCGCATAAAGTTGAAGGCCCTCCAATTATCGGTACAACAATATGACGTTCGTCATTATCTATGGGGGGAGCAGTTCGGAAAAAAAAACGATGATATAAGTTCCAAATTGTAATTACTATTATTACCATCCCACAACTGACTAACTGTAGAAACCACTTGGAAACGATATTGATTGTTATATTTATAACTTTAAGTTAATATTTATTTGTTTAAATATAAACACCCAGAAATTATTGTGCTTTTAACGTACCACACCTATTTTCGAAAAATGTTGGTTTTTAAATTTCTCTCTTTAATTAAATTCTTTGTACGAAATTTTAGTAAATTCGAATATTTTTAATTCTTATTAATTGCCGTTGATAAAGTAGTTTCGAGGAAATATCATTTTGCTCTACATTGGGCGGTACCACTCCTACTTTAAAATTTTTTTGAACCCTTGGATTCCTTTCTCCAGCCCAATACTGTATATCAAATTTGAGTGAAAAGCCTTTGGTAGTACTCAAATATATGTAGATGTTTGTTCTTTTTGAGGTCAAGGTAGTTTCAGAAATTTACATATGTACATATTTGCTAGAAACTCACAGCCATTTTCCCAAATATTCAATTCTTTATACACAATTGGGGAAAATTATTTTTTAAAGTTAGTGAAGCATCGGATTTTTTTATGCGGGTATAGTTATATTTCGCCTATCGTCAAAACCTAGCCTACCTTGGGTGAAGGGCAACGTGTATACCAAGATACATATGATTGATATTTATCAATATGTACTCGAGTTAACTTATGCGCAGACGGGCAGGCAAATGAAGGAGGGGTATGTATAAAGACATGGCTTATATAATCGATCTGTCTTTTCATTCGGAACAAAGTTATAATAATGTTCTCGGGTATACAAATCAGAGAACGAAAGCAAACTACGTCTCACAACTAGTACGAAAAGTTTGTGCTCTTTTTGTCAGACTGATCCCGAACGTTAACAATACATGAAGATTTTCAACACCTGGTGAGTACAAACTAAACGAATTGCGTAATTTTGTTTATTGTAAAAATAATAAATAATCATCAGCAAAACCCCGTAAATACCGTAAATGAAATATAAAGGCTGTATAATGAATATGAAAATATAGCTGAAGATAAATCGAGAAAAACTGAAACAGCAAATATGAAATGGCATTTTCCGACACATTGTGATTAAAATAACTAATGAACGAACACCAAAAGGAGTTGCATCATTTAAGGTCATTAAATCCAAGATATTTCAAGTATACCTTATAAATTATATCTCTTTGATCTTTTTTTAAAAATGTTACACCTTTGTAAAGCTGAATTGTGTTTTACAAAAGTGATAAAACGTTATTAAATTTTTTTGAAATTTGTCACACATATTCGATCTAGTAAAAAGAAATCCTTATTTTTGCATTAAATTGAAGGTTTTATTTAGCATAGTTAGAATAATCTGATTAAGATCAAATATGCACCGTTTTCTTCCTTAACTCATTGCCATTTCATAATGGCATTCTAATAGAAACCGTAGTTCCTATTATCGGATAGAAGATTTGCAAAAGCTTCTGTTGAGGCAATTTTTTCTCCAGCGAAACCATTCGCCATAGACAGGAACAAGTAGTAATCACTTGGTGCCAGATCTGGAGTATAAAGTCGATCATAAGAACCCCCAACCAAACTCCCGGAACTTCTGATGAGTCACTATCGTTGTGCGTGCCCTGGCGTTGTCCTGATGGGGCACAACTCCTCTCCCATTGGCCACAGCTGACCATTATCCTGTCATATTTAAATGGATCCAAACGGCTTTTTTGTGCAATGTTCAGCTCCTGGACAATCGGAACTGGGCTTATATGACGGTCGGACTTGACGATTTTCATTATTCTATTGATGTTTTCGACAATTGGCCTTCCAGAGTGCGGTGCATTTGTGAAATCAAAATTAGCGGAACAGAATCGACAAAACCAAAATTGCGCGTGATTGACTGTTACAGTACAAGGACCATAAACGCTATGCACATTTGCAGCCGCTTGTTTTACGTTTTCGACTTTATCAAAGAAAAACTGTAAAATATGACGTATTTTCTCTTTGCTGGCGTCCATCTTTGACGAGCAATCACAAAACTGTCTAAGAAATAATAATATATATCACAGAGACTCGAAGCATAAGCAAAACCTTCTAAAAATTAGCATTTAATTTGCTCACTTATAAAGTGAAACACCCTAATATACATATACATATATAGTATACACCCACAAAATAACCTAAAAAGTGTTCCAAAATCATTCCCGATATCTTGGGCACAGTTTTGTATGAAATGGTTCATAAGAATTTGCAAAGAATTGCCTTCGCGGTATAATTCCGATTTTTTTACTAAAATTTCCGATTTCTGATGAATTCAAAAGATTTTGGTTGATGGGTGTGTGCATAAATATTTACTGTGCACATTTTAACATATTTTAATGGACACTAGCATTTTGAAATGTAATGTACATAATCGATTGTAATTGAGATTCATAAATAATGGAAATTATAAGTAGACTCCAAATTAGTTAGACAACAAAAACAACTAAGGGCTTTTTGTTGTAATTAATACAGTTACAAAATATTCTTTCAAAAAGCGGCATAGTGAATACAATTAGAACTTTATGCAGATAACTTTATGCTGTGCAGATCCTTTGTATCCTTTCCATTAATAATAATTAATTTGTGTCTGTTTATAGGTGCTTAGCAAATTAATACATACATTTTGTCATTGTCACACATTTTACAATGCCTTGAACAATATCTCGCTGGAATGGAAAAGAGAATGCTAATGTGAAATGGTTCAGCGAAAAAAAAAATAATAATTCCTCGCAACTCGCAAACACTTATTAGGGCAATATAGAGAAAAGATGGCTCAAAATAAATTTGTCAACGTTCTTTGGTTATGTCTTTTGAAAAAATTCAAAGAAAATTGCATATTTTTTAAATATTTCTTAGGAAAATTAGATTTTATTACAGTATGCTTTGTAGATGACACCAGTTAAGTGTTCGTCGCCATTTACTTGAACGCTATATTAAAACTTTTCAGTCGATAGGTTCTAGATTTCTAGGAAAATGTACTTCTAACGGACTTCCAAAAAAAATATTTCGTCTACACAGCAATGGGCCGGGTACTAGCTAGTTTTAAGTCAGTACACAGAGCTAAAAAGTTCCCCTATAATTAATGAGATCGACGTTTAAAAAAGCTTGATGGCCAAGAAGTGTGAAAGGGAACAAAATAGAAGTAATTTTCGTTTTTATGTTAGAAATCATATTATGGAAATTAATAGGGAGATCCACTCATTTTTACTGGTATCTTATTGAATTTATTAATAAGGAAAACTTTTTACTTTTAAAAGAACCCTTAACACGCATATGTATTTTGTAAACAATCTACTTTACATTGTTTTTAATTTAATTTTTGTATTTTTATTTTTTGTTCCACAAGTTTTCAATGAATAATACCGCGCTGCAGTAATTCTATACTTTTTAAGTGACATAGTGCAGGTCCGCTGGTCAGATCGAGTTCATCACAAAGCGGTGTTTTTGATTTATTGTTAAAAAAATGGATTTTCGCTGTTTTCGAGTGTTTGGAAATTTCTAACTTGACGTCTATTGAACCGAATAAAAATTTTCAAATGGCTTTGGAAAGGCCAATGATTGCGCATTTATAATAATATATAAATTCTTATTGTTAGAATTCGCAAGCCAGATAGAAAAATACCGAACACGTCTTAACGTTACCAAAGATTTATTCAGAGTAAAAACTTAGCAGTTACAAAATGGAAAGTATGAAAATGAACAAAACGGTAGATGAAATGAATTCAGGAATAAAGATGTCAGCAGAAAGAAAAGCAGAGTTACCATAAATGTCAGAATTTAACACTTATACATGTGTAGATTAAAGATGATTTTTCAACCAGAATCAAAAGCTTTTGCTAATATTTCCCCCCTTTTTCAAATTCAGTGCAATTGCTTGGCCACTATCCACAAATGAAAAATTCTAAAGTACGAATATTTGTGAAGTTCAGTCGATTGTGAAAAGAAAAGATGTTCACTCCTATAAATCTGTTGGAAATTGATGATATTAGGATACGATATCGTTACGAATTAAAAACAAACAAAGCCGTGATTGCAAGATTTACCGTAATTTGACCGCAAATACATTGAAAGTCAATGTTTTGAATCTGAATATACTTTTTCATCATATTCTACTAGAATCAAGAAATGGAAATCGAAAGTGTTTTTAATTTCTTTTTTTTTGTGGTACTGTGTAATGATTTAAAAACAAATATATTTACTCGATAGTGACGCTCTCTTTTTCTCTCGAAGTTCCTCTTGTACATTAATATTAAAAATGTTAATTGTACGTTAAAGGTCTGAACATGTATTAAATTTCAAGAAATGGCACACCAATTGTCATACAAAATATGTAAAACCTGTAATAATAAAATATAAATACTTAAACTTATAATAATTATAAGTAAATTTTATATAATTAAAAAATAAACAGTTTCTAAAAACAGAGATATATTTGTTTTCAGAAAATAAGCCAAGCAAAAAGCTTTAGGTGCCAATAATTTTAAATTGAAAAGATCTTCGGCTTACTAAAATTAAAAGAAAATTGTGATGAAAACTAAGATTTTCTTCTTAATTATTCTGAGAAATTGCATCTAAGTTTTACAGATTTTCTGCTTGATTGAACTGAAAAGACAAACCCAGACGTAATAAGAAGGGCTTTTTATTGGAAGAAAACTCCGCTAAATTTTGTTTTGATTTATAGTACATTTTAGGTGATCTTTTCGCACTGTGGAGTCCGATTGGAATTAATAAACGGGAGAGTATTTATCTCCGCCAATTTCAGCAATATGTTAATCGCTGGCCCACACTGCTAGCACACAGAATGGGAAATAAACAACAGTTTTTTGAATTCTTCTGAGTATAAGTAATAAACTTAATCAAATTTTATATAGTAATCTACAGAGTGAACTTGAATTTAAAGAAAATTAAATAGATTCTATTTTCTTGATAATTCGAAAAGTGCTATAGTTCGAATTGTCATAATTTAGGCGTTCTAATTTCTAATGGTGATATGTGAGATTATAATATTTAATATACAAACTTTTGAAAAAAAATTCTGAATTTTAGAATTAAAAAAATATCGAAAACAAATTGTGGTACATATTAAACTTTCAAGTCACTTTGTTTTATGCATTATCCCTAACTTATTTGAAAAGAGCCTGCACTTTTCGAAAAGATGTTTTTCTTTGTCAAACATATAATTTTTGGGATTTTGAAAAAATCATCTTTAAAACTCTATCGACTATCCCGAAAAGCTTATAGTTATAAAAATATTTATAACTTGGTATTAACTGTTGCTATAAAAATTAATGTGCTTTGAAAAAAGATGCCCCAAAAATTAGATTACTCTTTTTAAAACAGTAGAAAAACTCAAAATCATACATGCATACAATTGTTGGCTAAAACTACCACTAGTTGAAAATTTAAGGATATTTTAAGATAAAGTCAAACGTGAGCTAAAAATTTAATATACTAATTGGGGGTTTTCAATTTTTAAAACTTCAAAGTTCTGAAAGTTTGTTTTCAAAGCATATTTATTTCTGTAGCTACAGTACCTTTGAGACGAAGGATATAAATATAGAACTTTTCGATATTTAAATATATATATAATTTTTATTTTATATTACACGATGAAAGGAAATTTCTAACCAAAATGCATACTAATCAAAAATATTTTATTAATCCTACCATACCGATTTACCTAATTTGATGTTATTACTTAGTATTGTGCTATTTATTCAGCTTTAGGTCGCTCTGCTTAGTTTGCACGGGTTGGATTGGATTTATAACACTGTCGTTTGCCGGGGCGTATAAGTAACCTCTTAACATATAATCAAATATTTCATATTATCCTTAAATAATGCATGTACAATAAATCTCTAATGAAATACATAAGTAAGATGCTCAAAAAATTTCAATTCAGCATGCTTCAATTTACTCTACGTAAAAGTGACCTCAATTACGTGCACAGTGTTATTAAATAATACGAAATTTAATCAGAAAAAAAGCATAATTATTTCATTAAAAAGGCTTCCAACCAGAAAAAGATTGTAGAAATTCTCAAGTACGATCCTTAAAGAAATACCACGTTGGAAAAAATAAGTGAAAAACGTTTTAAAATATACGGCATTTCGTCACTTTTTGAATGCATTTGTTAAGCTCTAAACAGCAGCCCCACGTAAAACGAAAATTCTCTTACGACAGGCACATATTGTTATTGTTTTCATAGCAAATCCAAACATTTGACAATAAGAGTGAGAGCTGACCCGCTTGAAAAATTACTAGCTGTTCGACACCTAAGGAATATAATAGAGACTATAGATATTTGAGCCTTTAGTAAAGAATAGATATAAGAAGGATTATTACAATCTAGCTCCCACACGCAGGCATAGCGATGTTTAAGGGTTTAGGTAAACTTCTCATTGAAATTGGCTGTCAGAAGACTTTTACTATTAATGCAGAGAAAAGAGAATATGTCGCAGAGGAATCTTACTGCAAGTCAAACTGAACGCTCTCTGAATCATAGTTAAATTTTTATGGTCTATATCCGTGCTAAACTAAAGTTTTTAATCAACAGTTAAGTGTTCAGTTATTCAAACTATACGCGGAGATTTCGCACGATGGGGCTTAACTTTGAAATAGGCTCGTGGCCGAAAATCATTTTAAAATCACACTCGGAGCACTTGCTATATTGCCCTTGACCCACAGAAGGTTCGTTTAGCCAACGTGCGAAATTCGATAATAACAAAGCAATATTTCAGTAAATTTTAAAATCTATTTACTCAACTTTTATATACAAGATTGAGTTGGGGTGTGGAATACGCGGACTATTTTTGACTTATCGCCTTTTATTTTAACTCAGTAAGCACAATTTCCAAAATTATAGAAATCGAACAAATCGAACGCCTACTTCTAACGATAGCTTCACATATGTAGTTGATTTGCTCAATTTGCTAATTAGCAGGATTGGGTTTCATATGGAAACATACGAATTTTAGAGATAATTTGTGTATTTCTGAAATTAATTTTCGAAACTCTAAAAAATTTTGACATTCGAAATATAGATCTTTTAGTATTTACTGATCAAATTGTCTGCCCATTTCATTTAGAGCAAATAGGCATAACTGCGACACTATTGCATTTGGTAAACACTTTACAATTCCACTCAGTAAGCATAACTTCGAAAATTATGGAATTTACTGTAAAAACCCATGCCTACCACACATATTATAAAAAAGCCAATGCATTTGATAGTTTATTAAATCATGTACCAATTTCGATCAAATTTGCTAAGAAGAATTACATTTGGAAAATTTTTGGAAAATAGGTGTGGTGCACTAAAAGCATAATAATTAATGATTGGTTATATTTTAATAAATAACAAGTATGGAGGAGCCTTAGTTCGGGTGCAGCCTAACTTTAAGTACGCAGCGCAAGTTTTTATTTCAAATAAACAATTTTTATTGTATGCAAATTTAATCTTACACATAAAAAAATACGTGCATTTAAAGTACTCAACTGATTTTTATGAAATTTTACCAGTTGTATCATGTGATCTTCGGGCTCAACATAGGATATATATAAATTTCAAAAGTGGACGATACCACGTCTCCACAAAAATTGAAATGGAAATCTTATACCACAAATACTCGGTGCAGACTAAACATATTTGGGTATTAACATATGTCTTATTGATCAAATTGTGTATCATTTTGGAAAATATATACAATAGAAAACCAAATTCCTTATAACTCCGCAACTATTTGATGCAGATGCGCAATAATTGGTATATGGATCCTATATATATATATCTTTCCACCCATTTGACGTAGGTGTATGATATTCGATATTAAATATTAAATATTAAACATTTCCTTTAGATCAAGGTATACAGAATCTCTTAAGTCCGTACTCTAATTAAATTATTCCATTCGATTGCAATAATTTTCGAAATTATGCTTTCTGCCTAAAAAAGCAAAGTGTTTGCAAAAGTTGGTAATGAAGTTCGGGCGGTGCCACGCTCATTTCCAAATTTTTTGGAGTTCTTGTATTTGTTAGTGCAGGATAGAGCTGCATATTAAATGTGAAAGAATTCTATTCAATACTTACCTACATATCGTTTTCATTTTTTTTTTTTTTGATTTGTATTTTGGTAGATTAACAATCTGAGATGTGGGCGTGGTTCTCTTCAAATTTTTAAATTTTCTTGAATTTTGATTTGGTAGAGTTTGGTAGCTTAGTTTTGGAGATATACCTATTTGCTCTAAAATGACTTAAATATCGCTTTGTTTTATTTTTATGGTTTATTTTAGATATTTTAATCAAAATTTGCGTTATGTTAAAATAACATACATAATTCCACGCTGGTATTTTGCTACACAACACTAACTTTAATTGAATAGGAAAACGAGTCAGAGTAATTAATTAAAACAAATGCAGCTGCGCAGACGTCAACCTCAACCAAACTGCAAAATTCCGCCACAAGCTGTGCACCACTATCTCCTGAGATGCTCACAAAATAATTGCAACTATACAGACAACAAATTTGTACCAACTTAAACTGCGAGCATTTCAAAGCATCTAGCAGACACCACCCTCACCACACTGCAATAAAAGTCAATTGTAAATTGCCTTAATAAGATGCGGCTAATAAAAAGCAAAGAAATACAAAAGTTGGCCAGCACGAATCTTGGTAGCCAAACTGCTGTTCGTCGCGCAGAGTTCACGCATACATGGCAGGGAAAGTGTGGAAAAAGTGAACGCGTTGTTGCAGGATGTTACAGGAAGCATATGAATGAGTCAACATTTACTGACCCACTTTTTCGGTCAGGAAGTGGTGAAAGCAGATGAAAAATAATGCCAGATAAACACGTGCGCTAAAAGGAAAACCAAAAAAAAACAAAAAAAAACAGAAAAAAACGAAGAAAAGAGGCACATACAAAAATATGCACATCTATTAGACAAAGGGACAAATGAAAAGCCATAGAACGAAGGACAGACGATGGACGACGAGCGAAAGATGAAATGTGTGAGAGCGACGTCGGGTAACAGCGACGACAAATGAATGTACATACATACATAAGTATGTATGTACTTAGATGCTCGGAGCAGCCGACGGTAATGGTTGGTAATAGCAGACGACGCCGCCGCCGCCACCGCCGCAAGAACAAATAGCAAGGACTTAAGGATGTAGAGGAAAAAATAACAAAAGCTAAGCTGGAGGACACTTTGCGTGAGTACACTCGTTTATAAATACAATTGCTTGTAGATGTGTGCGTATATTATACCACACACACAGACCCAAGTATATACTATATTATTGCGCATAAGAAATAATTAAAGATTCACAGCACGCCGGTTAGCGCTTTTGTTGCTATTTCACTTAATTTTTCTTTATGAGCTATAATTTTTCTTGCCTTAACACGCTCGTTTACAATTTTGCAGTTATCCTAAACTTGCATTGTTCTTAAATTATTGTTGCTCTTGTGCGGAGTAAATTGCAAAAGTGCTAACTACGAGTATAGTAATGCCCATGATATATTTATATCATTATATTTATTTACTTTTACCTTATACTGAAACAAAACAAAAATAACACCAACTTCCTTAATACGTTTGCCCAATAAGTGGTAATATTTAGCGGCTGCATAATACAAAATAGCAGCATTCTAGTTAGGTACATAGATTGTTTTGATCTTAATGACTAATGCCATCTTTATTGTGCGCGGCTTTGCTATTTTTTTTCTGTTTTCTCATTTTTCCTCGCTGCCTTTGAATACTAGCATTTTTAATAGCCAAACTTCAAGACAACCCCCAATACCTGGAATGGATTAAATGTGAGTACTTGTTTTCGTTTTTAAAAATTGCTATGGGAAATAAACTCCCAATTCAGCTGTTGGCAGTTACTATGTACATAATATTTATTTTTATGAGCGCAAAGAACCTAATTACTTCATCATTTAATTCTCGAAAATAGCTTTAGCAACATGTCATTGTGTAGCGGTTTCCTTTTATGTATGCACATAGATAGTACAATTTCTAAACAACAACTCGGAGCTAAAAATTCCACTTATATTTAAAGAGATCGGCGTCTAAAAAAAGCTTTATGGCCAAGTAGTGCGAGAGGGGGCAAAGCTGAAGAAATGCTCACTAGAAAATCTTCTTAATATTGGTTTCAGTCTTTTCAAATTTATTGTAAACTAAAACGACTTTTTATTAATTTCTGTGGAATTTTGTTCAAAAATATGCAATTATAAGAAGAAATCTCTTCATTTTATGTTAAAAATCATATAAAGTAAATTAATAAGAAGATCCTCTCATTTGTACTAGAATCTTATTGAATTTATTAATAAGGAAAACTTTTTATTTTAAAAAAGAGCCCTTTTTAATTCAAATTTTGCTTTTAATGTTTCAAGAAAAATACGGGGCTTTGTGAATAATCTACTTTAGATTTTTTTAGTTTAATTAATATTAAAATTGTCAGTATTACAATAAAGGTCTGAGCATGTTTTCAATTTCAAGAAATGGCACGTGCCATACTTCGAATAATTTGGTCACACCAATTGCTATATTATACTTATTTTAATTGTTCCTATATTATATATTAAAAGAAAATATGTAAAACCTGTACTAATAATTTATGAATACTTCAACTACTCATAACTATAAGTAAAGCTTCTATAATTATATAAATATATACTTATAAAGGGTGATTTTTTTAGAAGTATGGTTTTCAATGAAGCAATACTTTTTTCGGAGTTAGTCTTTTTGACAGCTGTTACTTGATTTATACTCTGCTTGGTTTGCCATTCCATAATGAATAGACTAACTCCGGCCCAAGATTTGCAAATCGTGCAAATTTATTACCAAAATAATGGTTCGAATCGGGCGACGCATCGCGAGGAAATTTTATTCAGCGATGAAGCTCAATTTTGGTTGAATTCGTGCCCGAATTGGAGGATGCTGATGTGGACGACCTTTGGTTCCAACAAGACGGCGTTTCAAGCCACACTGCCAATGTATCAATAAATTTATTGAAGGATCCTTTTAATAAGCGCATTACCTCGCACCGTGGGCCTGTGGCGTGGACTCCAAGATCGTGTAATTTAACACCGCTGGACTACCTTTTGGGGGGTTATGTGAAGCCGGTTGTCTACGCAGATGAGCCCGAGACGATGGACGCCTTGGTAGAGAATATTCGCCATGTTATTGCTGACGTACGGCCTCAATTGCTGCAAAAAGTGGTTGAAAATTGGGACTCTCCGCTAGAATTTATTCGAGCCAGCCGCGGCGGTCACTTGCCCGAAATCATTTTTAAAACATAATGGCAAACCCTTATCTTTCTAATAAAGCCAAATTCTTGTAAAATCCATAACATTAAATTATATGCATTTTATTTCTTCTTGAAAACCACATGTAAAAAAAAACACCCTTTATAACTCAGAAAATAACCTAAGTAAAAAAAATTGGGTGCCAATAACTAACATTGATAAGATCTTCGGCTTATGAAAATTAAGAGGAGATTCTAATGGAAACCAAGGTTCCCTTCTTAGTTATTTTGAGAGGTTTTTATCTTAAATTTACAGGTTATCTTTTTGACTTTTTTGAAAAGGCATACTCACTCATAATAAGGGCTTCTTATTAAAAAAAGTCACAGAAAAATCCCCTAAATTTTGTTCTGATTTATAGGGCATTTTTGGTGGTATTTTTGCTCTGTGTGTGGCTTGAAGAAGGAAGAAAAGTTTGACATGATATCGCAATTGAAACAGATCGTTACAATGTTGAAATTTTTAATATAATATATGATGAAGAAAATATAATGTGTGATATAGAAATAGATGAGTTGGTTTTACTTGAGAAATAATTTTTTTTGAAGCTTTCAAAGCCTCTACTAATAAGCGTAAGCCGTGTAAAACTTTCTATGAAATATTAATACAAATAAAATGTTTCAATTGTTGATTTATAAGTTTAGCCTTAAATAGATTTTGATTTAGCTCTTTTCAGTCTTTTTATATTGCCTATTTCGCTTCTTTTTTTTTAAATTGTTTTGGTTATACTGATGCTTTGCTTAGTATATAAGTAGAAAATTAACAACAACAAAAAGAAGCGAAAGTGAATTAAATAAGCAGGAATCTTCCCGCTTATGCGTTGCGTATCAAAATGATCGTAGTAATGTTGTGCTCGAAGTAGAAATTTATATGTAATTAAAAGAACCTAATAAATTTATGCGATTTCGGAATACTTTACACTTTACACTTTAATTTGATATATGCAGCTCTGGTCAACTAATTAACAATGCACCGATGTCGAAATTTGTTTTATTAAAAACTCTAAACATCTCTCAAGGCTATTAATTATTTCACGGTACATACTTCGCTGAAAGCAATGTTTCTTCGAAACAACTTGATTTTTAAAGATACTTAAAATATGTTCCGTTTTTTATAATAGTTACATAAATACAAGTCTAAACCGACCGGTCATATAATTAGCAACGCTTCGTTTTTTTATAAAAAAAAATCTTTTTTATTGTAGTGAAGTTAATATTTTGTTGCAACCTTCTTATTTCGAACCACTGCTTTACACCTACGGGACATTGACTCGATTAACTTCTCGCACACAGAGGTTGGACAGGCTTCCCACGCCATCGGGACCTTCGCCATTACTAATTACTTACTTAATTGGCGCTATAGCCGCTTAAGCGAATTAGGCCGAACTTCTCCTACAATTTGTGGTGTGCGTCTTGATGTTGTAACACAAAATTGAGGGACCTCACTTTTACGCCGAATCCGACCGGCGAATGTTTTTGTGAGAAGTTTCTTTCAAGGCAGAAATACACTCGGAGGTTTGCCATTGCCTGCCGAGGGGCGACCGCTATTAGAAAAAACTTTTCCTATAATTTTTGGATGTTACTTGCCCCGAGCTGGATTCAAACCTGGGACCCACCGAATGAAGCGACCCACCACACACTACACACTCGGCTACGGCGGCCGCCATTAGATCGGCGAAATTTCCGATTTTGTGCAATCGAACTTTTTTATTTAAGTACTCCCACAGATTCTCAATTCATTATTCTGTTGCTCGTACGGAATGTTTCGTATCGCTGTCTAGATTTGTATGTGTTCAGTGATCACTTTTTATCGTTGTGTATATGTCGCTTTCTATCTCATTTGATCTGTCTCTATATTACATATTTTCATCAAGTCTTTAACGAAATCAGCTTTAAAAATCTTACTCACTATTTGCTATTCGCCGCCTAAGAAGTTTCACTTAAAGGGGTATTCGGATTTTTTGGGTTCAAAAAATAAAACCACGGTTTCTTACTTATTTACATTCTACAACTATCACAAAATGCGTAGAAAAAATGTCATTCGAGTGCTGGAGATATGCCCGTTTTGACCCAATCCTACACCTGGCGCCAAGCGAAAACTTTAATCCCATTTATCTCAAACCCACATTATTACGGCTTCTTGTCAACTTTTCACAAACACTGTACGATATATTTTAATAGTTGAATAAATTCTAAATTGCTCATATAATACTCAAAAAGAGATGAACTAGAGTTAAATTAATCCAGTAAAATTTAGTATAATGAAAACCAAACGAAAAATTCCGAAAAAATAGCAAAAAAAAATTAATTTTTTCGATAATTCGTCACTATTGCATCGGCTTAGGTTGATTCTAGTTTATTTTTTAACAGATGCGATCCCGATTACAAAAATATTTAATTTGTGCCAAGAAACAGTTGGTGTCGTTTATAGAAGTTCTACTTTGAACCCATCATGGTGCTTTATTTTTTCATATTTGTTGATTATTAAACCATTTTCGTAAACGTCAAATATTGTAGAAAATATATCTTGCAACTAACATCACGTGCTTTGAGTTTCAAAATAAAAAAATAAATTGTTGAGCCCCAAAAATCGGAATATTCCCTTAACAAAAAAAAAGGATAAAATAAAACAACTATTGAGAGGCATTAAAAGTGTCCCTGAATTGTCGTATTGCATTAGAAATAAAAATTTAAGAACAGCAAACGCAAACTGAGTGATTCGCACGCAAAACAAATGACAGATAATACAAAGATTAGCGAAATGCGAACAAAGGCAGGTAAGTGAGAAGTTTAAAAACAACACAACAACTTAAACATTTGACATTTAATGTAGCTACGACAGACGACATTTTCCATCTACTATGTAAATGACTGCTGCCCCACATCTGAGCATCTCTGCCCGCTTTTCATTTACAGCAATTTGCATTAAAGCCTCACTTAAGTATCGCCTAGGGTGTTGTTTGTGTGGGAATATTCTACTGTTGAATGTCTCCACCAAAGCAGCCAACAAGTCAACAGTTAATAGAGCGCGTAGCACTTTTGTAAGCACATTTTCAGCGTTGCTGTTTTCGTGCATGACCACGCCGACACTTTACTGCCGCTTTCCTGCCAAAACATTTTACTCGCTGCTTTTATTCACAAAAGATTGCGAAACAACAAGCGAAAATTGCTCGACAACGACAAATTGCTGTTGTTGTTGTTGTTGTTGGTGCGAAAACTGGGTTAGCATGCTTGCTGTCAGCACAAGTAAAATCGAACAACAACAATAATCATCTCAATACAACACTGTCGCAATAACCCCAACAGCAATAGCAACGGTAACAACAAGAACATAACTCATAAACAACAACACTTGCCGCAAGTGGCAAAAGACAAGCTGTAAAAGTGTTGTACGTGCTAAAGCATCAATGATGTATTTGTTTACAAATGTATGCAGGTAAATACCGTGCACTCGCGATAGCGTGAACTAAATTGACAAATGACCAAACTACTGGGGAAGATGGTTTCCCTCCTATTTTGTTAAAAAAATACTGTGCTACATCGTTAGCCCAACCGTTAACAATAATCTTTACTAAATCGGAAAAATTGGTTTATGATTTGATTCTCTTCCAAATTTCAGATCTCGTTTCGTCTTATCAGCACGGCTTTGTTAGGGGTAAATCTACTGCTACGAACTTGATTTTAGTCTCAAATTTTATTTTAGAACAATATGAAGCGGGCAAACAGTGACTGACTTTTTTCGTATTAACAATATAAAATCTGATGTTATTAAAGTTACCTCAGGTGTACCTTAAGGCAGTCATTTTTATTAATGATATTCCAGATGTTTTCTTGACATCGCGTTGTCTGATGTATGCAGATGACTTGAAGATGATTTAACAAGGTTGGAAACTTGGTGGGATGCTAACTCTTTACCTCTTAATGCTGTTAAATGCCAGCAAATGTTATTCAGTAGACGCAAAGTTGCGATTGATTTCGATTACAAGTTGGGTACTACTACCCTCTCAGAAATTTATGAAAATAACGATTTGCGAGTCATATTTACCACGAAAATGTCGTTTTCGAAAAACATATTGGTTTTATGATATCGAATGCCACTTCTTACTGGAGCTAATATTTTTTAATTGCCCTCCTCGTTCCCTTAGACTCAGCAATATGTTCTATTTGGCTTACCGCAGGACGAATTTTAGTCTTAATGAACCGCTTACACGTTGGCGGCCGCCATAGCCGAGTGTGTAGCGTGTGCGCGGTGGGTCCCAGGTTCAAATCCAGGCCGGGACAAGTAACATCAAAAATTATAGAAAAAGTTTTTTCTAATAGCAGTCGCTCCTCGGCAGGCAATGGAAAACCTCCGAGTGAATTTCTGCCTTGAAAAAAAAACTTCTCACAAAAAACATTTGCCGTTCTGAGTCGGCGTAAAACTGTAGGTCCCTCAATTTGTGTTACAACATCAAGGCGCACACCACAAATTGTAGAAGAAGTTCGGCCAAAATCGCGAAGCGGTTATAGCGCCAATTAAGTAAGTAAGTAAGAACCGCTTACACGTTGCATAAAGCGGTCTAATCAAGTTTGTAAAAATTTGGGCATATACTCTAACTCACGAGAACCTTTTAAGTCAAAACTGAATATGCTGATACACTTTTTGAATTGTGAGTAATGGATCTCATCGTATTGTATACCAAATATTTAATGTAAGCCTTAATATTTAGTAATCTATTATTTTATTATACAAATAATATAATTAAAATCGAAGTTGTTCATTTCTACAACTTCAAAAAGCTACAACGCAAGATCCTAACAGGAGATAAGTCCAAAAACTCGCAACAGCAACCCTGTAAGTGTTACCCAGGGGTGAATTTCACCAAAATTACAAAAACAAAAAGTAAACAAACCGAAAAGGTTGTCTACTGGTTTTACTGCGATTTCGATAGCCTCAATTGAGCCAATTTTCTTTATTGAGTCAACGGAAGGCAATCATTGTTAGCAGTTTCCTCGTTTTTCTTTCAATTTCATAAATAGTGTTGGTATCATTTAAACAAGGCTCATCGTTTCACTCCTGAATCATTTCTTATGTGACCTCAACTCAAATTCTGAAGAAGATCAACCGAAGTATACATTAAGGAGTTCATTTCTGCATTCCAATTATCTTCTAATACATTTAAGGAAATGCTGTCTTCGAGATCTTCAATAGCTAATACATTTTTCCAGCATTTAGTAAGAGTTTCTGTGCTAATTCGATTCCATGCATCCGGCAAAATTGTGACATCATTTTTTAAAGTTACATCTCTTATAGAAGCAAGCAACTTAATCATAAATATAAATTCACCACCATTTATAAACCAATCACGGAATATTGTAAAGCCAACCTTTAACAATGCAAGAAATCATCCAGGCTGATTGAGAGCTTCTATGGTCAGTAGAACAATAAAAGTTTCTAAAAAAGCGAAGATTTTTTGCCTTACTGATCAGCACAATTTTTAGCCTAAGTATTCCTGGTGCGTTTTCACAACACAAGAAGTTAATTCGTTGCTTCTCTGACCTTGTACTTGGAGCAGTTTTCTCACGCGATGACGCATACGTTTTTTCTGATAAACGCTTTCAGAAAAAGCTGGACTCATTAGCATCCTATATTTGATCGAGACTTAATTCCAACTCCTCAATTGTTTGTTTCAATTACCGCTTGATTATTAAACATTAGCATCATATATTTGATCGCGAATTAATTCCAACTCCTCAATTGTTTCTTTCAATTTCCGCTTAAATGGGTCCACTAATTGAGGCTGTGAAGAGAGTTTCTCCCTAGACACTTTGAGTAGTCGAACACCGAACCTTTTCTTAAACCGCTAAAATCACCCATCACTAGCATTGAAATCACTTAAACTTTTCCTTCAGCATCACTCCACTTAAAGCCCAGTTTCTACTGTGCATTCAAATGAGCCAACGGTAAAGAGATTTTTCCATTCTTAGGAGCTCTGATAGTTTCGATGGCTTTCATTTGGCTTTTATCAAAACATGGTGATTCCCCACATTCAGGTATATATAAATTTGTCGCAAATAGTATTTGCTGTAGCCATATTAATTTTTGTTCACGTTATAGGGTTTCCTAAAACTGTTCCCTTAACAGAGTAGTCAATGTTAAATAAAAAGTGTTCACGTTAGGCGGAATTCACATAAGAAAGTGCTCACATTACTGCGAGTTCACTGTATATATACATATATGTACATATATACGTCTATATCTACGAGTATACATATATGAATGGATAACGCTCAAAATGACAAGGTGGTGGTAGTATGCCATTAGACAGACAGATAAATGGAAGCTACGCGAGACGCCACACACATCAAGAGAACACAAATTGCCGCAATAGAATTGTAGTAACTGTGTGGGTTGTTTTGAATATAGCACATTTTATGTACTTGATACGTGTATGTATATATATGTATATGTATATTTCCTTTTCATTCATTCACAGTCATTTATTCACTTGTTTATAATTTTCCTCCCGTCTTTGCGTCAGTTTGCATTATCGATCGCTTTTCAAATTAGCACACGGTAATTCGATAAACAAAATTACCAAATTACCAAAGAATTTTTTTACAAAGTAATTGGTAAACATGCAAATTGGCTAAGTTGACGTTTGCAGTTTATGAAGAAAGCGAAACCTGAGATTAATGTTTCCGAAAAAAAAAAATTTAATTATGTATTCACTGTTGTAAAATTAAACCGATCAGGCACCATTTTTTATAACGGTGTGCAACTGCTGGTGTATGTCAATGACAACGACATCATTGAGCTCAATAACCACGTCGTTAGTTCTGCACTTACCAAGTTGGATAGGGTGGAGAATCGAATGAGTCTAGAGAAGAACGAGGGCAAAGCAAAGTAACTCCTGTCGTCAAATAAACAGTCAGCGCAATTGCATCTTGCCTTCCGCGTTACTGTTGACAGTTAAAATTTTGACAAAGTAGAGGACTTTGCTTATTTTGGAACCAGCACTAACACCAACAGTAATGTCAGCTTCGAAATCCAACGATGAATCTCTCGTGCCAACAAGTGGTACTTTGGTTTGAGCAGGCAAATGATGGTCAACATCAGATGGGATGGCCCTTGGAGTGTTCGAAAGTAAGGTTCTCCGAAAGATTTATGGACCTCTAGGTCTTTGCGACGGCGAATACCGCAGACGATAGAACGACAAGCTGTATGAGCTTTGCCGCGATATAGACATAGTCCAGCGAAGTAAAATGCAACGACTACATTGGCTGGGACAAGTCGTGCGACTGGAAGAAAATGTCCTAGTCCCGAAAGAATTCGACACGGTATCCGCTGATGGTAGCAGATGAATCGGCAGACCCCCTATCTGTTAAAAACGCCAGACGAAGGACTGTGAAGCCAAGTCCTCCTGGTGTCTCCAGTTGGCGCCAAGGGAATCCCAACTTCAGTAGCAATTCCTGCGTGGAAATGTCGAAGAAGAATAAATTTCAAAATACTGAGCCTCCATGTTTGTAAGAAGAACTGCCAGAATATTATTATTCGAATAAAATTATTGAAACTCCAGGCAAGCATTTCGTTGCATAAAAGCAATAGATGTTTACATTATTATTTACTAATGAGAAATGGAAAAATGAAAAATACTCAAAATGCTTAGCGTTTTGTACATGTTAAAAGTGAATGTTCACTTGTAGTTTCTGACACAGAACATCTTGGAAAATTTTTGTTTTTGCTAAACTTGAAAGTCCAGAACGATACAACGTACTTGAGTCACGCAGAGACTTGAAATTATTTCTTATCAAAGCGCAAAAGTTAGCAGTTGCTAAGTGATGGGGTTTGCTGGATTTTAAAAACATTATAACTTTTTTTGGTTATGAATAAAGTCTAACACTTTTTTGGCAAAGTCCTCGTCATTTGTCGAGAGCTTTAGATTTATAGTTTAAACATAAAAAGCTGGGTATAGTAATTTTAAAATTTGTGAAGGTACAAATCAAAATGCCGTTTAAGGTCAAAACCTTTCAAAGGCCAATATAGTCCTGAACGGAACCTGTTCGGTAAATAGAGATTTATAAAATCGGGAATCAAATAAGAGAGTTATTGCAAATAACGCGATTTTTTTTTTTACGGCCAAACTTTTTTTTCCGGGGTATACTTAATGTACATCTAGCCAGTACAATTCGCTCAATTGTGGCAAAATTAAAAAAAAAAAAAAAATAACGATAAGCATGAGGTCATTGAGCTGTTTATCGATCGCAATAGCTGTTGCCGGCATATAAATTGAAAGCCAACGATTTTACGCTTTTACCTACCTATGTAAATATATATTCTTTGTTATGTGCAATTATAAACTAAACATTCATTTGAGCTTTGCACATTTCAACTATTTTCTACAATTGCAGCCTCAATAAAAGTAGGTACTTACTGTTTTCAATTTAACTTTTGACCTGATTTGCATTTGAAGTTTTTTTTTTTGTAAACACTAATTTTACTACACTAATTGAAAGTTTAACTTTGTATTTACATTTAGTTAGAGTATCACGTATAGTATGTACATATATTTACTCTACATTTATTTAATTAACAGATTTAAGTTCAATTTGGTGAATCTTTTATTGACATTGATTTTTGTCACATGAAGGAAATTAGTGTTAGCTAATGGGCATCTTATGTAAACTCAAACACTTGTATGTGCATACATTCATATGCAAATATGTGCACACTTGAAGAGTGCTTCTTCAATACTCCCTTTCAGCAAAAGTAATCAAAATGTAAATGTAATTTTATTTACATAGTACAGGAGCAGCAGTGCTTTTTGAAATGCCAATGTAAGTAACACAAAGCTGAAATTAACCGCAACAACTAATTGCAACTGATTTACATCTTCGTTTTACGTCAGATCGGTATCTATACATAGATGTGGGCATATTCATATCTGTATGTTATGCCGCAAAACTGGTGACTAATTTTGTGTTTGATTACCGAAAAATATATTAATTATTTATTCACATTCACATTTGCGTTTTATTCGTAAGTAAATTTTTAGCTCACATATTTTTTTAATGGTAAGATTGTAAACAAAACTTTAGATCTAATTATTTTAAGCTCACTCTGTGTGATAATCTAATATTTTAACTAGGTGATGAGCTGAGGCTAAGCCAATTTTTCGAAGACCGCGAAATAAATAAGAAACAAATACGTTAGACTATATTTTATTGCAAACATTTCATGGAACTTAGCTTACCGGCTCAATCTGCTGTGGGTGGAGATTGGCAAACCTTGGTGAGACTGAGGTCTTTGCTGACAAAAGTGGTAAGTTAGGGCTTCCATTTGGCGAACGGAGTGGAGTATTACTCCGAAAAGCGCAAATTACAAAGCATTTAAAAGTTACATAGTTTGTTCATTACATTCACTACAATTCATATTTTTTTTTTAATTCGAGAATGTTGGCCTAATAGGTCATGCCAGAAATAACCCATCAAACGATCGTGTTCTGCGCTACCCAGTTGGTCCAGCGACGGAGGGAATCAAACCAGGTTGTATAAGCTTGCCATACAGATCCGCGCGCGAGGGGTTCGTGAGTAGCTTCCGGCAGTCCGATCGGAAGTCACCAATTCGCTTAAATCCGCGAGACGAATCGAGTCTGGCTCGCTCCTCAGTGAGCGGGGCGCGCGGAAAGTGTCGCGTCGTAGTATGCGGAGCTGGCTCCAACCTATCGAGGGTTCCTTGTCGATGGCGCTTCTATTTCTTTGCTTGGCACTAAGTTCTCTATTTCTACCATCAATGCTTTCTCTTCCTCGACTTGCTGTACCCTTGTCTTCTGCGTCGGAGCTGGGCCATGAAGCATTGTGTTGTGGGTGGTGGGATTTGCTGCAACGTGTGCACTATTTCAATTGATTAAGGAATAATTTAAAGCAAGATAGTTGCTGCAACTCTAACTCAAAAGGATTTCGGCGGAATTCGGCGCACATCCGGAGAGGATAGCTCTTCATACATCGAACCCAGGCGAGTGCCGACATTTTCTTGCCCGGCTTCAAATTCTGTGCACTGGTCCACCTCTCCAATCCGATTTGACAATGTTATATTATTTATTAATAATTTTCTGAAATATTTAAAAACCCAATCAACTATTTAAATGTCCCATTTTGAATACTCCTCAACAAAAGGTTGAATATAGACATTTTATGAGATGCCAAATGTTTTAAAAAATTAAATAAGAACTTTCTCAATTCATTTGAATATAAACTTATACATATCAGCCGTTTTTCCTCGTTTCTGAAAAATTTTAGCAAACGAAAATTTTTGGCTTTGGCAGTAGATTACTAAACACTTAAAAGGTTTTAGGTTTTTGTTTTTAAATTGTTTTCCTTACTTTCTATAAGAATTGCAACGATTTAACTGGATATTGAACTCCATAGAAATCTATGATTTTGATGACTGTGCCCAGCTTATGTTCAGTTTCAGTCATTTTACACTTCTAATTTAAAAATATTTTACAGCGACAGAGTACTTCACTTCACACACTTTAGACTATCGACCATAATCGCCATTTATATAACAATGTAAATAAACACATTTGTCTTTTGTTCCAAACACTAACCACATCATAAGAACTTTGGTGTAGACGTTAACAATTTATGCCTCCGCATTTTTCCTATAAACATTTACCAACAACGCATTTGTTAGTCAGGACCACACATCAAAGGACTCACAGACAGTCAGGTAAACAATTTGCATACAACCGCAACGTTACAATGTTACACAATATCGTTCGAGTGATGGTTCTCAAAGTCGTCTGCAGGCAGTGCCATCACCTGGAAACTCTAATTGTTCCTTCAGTGACAGTCAAGGTCAGCAGTCAGCTTGTAACAGCCCGCCACATGAAAAGCAGTTCGAGGTAAAGCTATTTGTGGCTTTTGTGGCTACTTTTGTTGGTGGCGCCCGCATCTGCATAAGGAAACGGAAGGAGGAGAATATTGTACACACATATATAAATGTGTGGATATGCACATATGTATATTAGGTTTTCATTTTTCGAGTTTATTTTCGATGGGATGCTCTTCAATTGGAATAAAATTAAGCCCCGCAAGGGACATCCAATTAATTTTTGACCCACGAAAGTTATCTGGGGCGCTAATTAGCAAACAACCTTAGTAGTCAAGGTTATTGTATATATTAGAGCTGTTAATAATTGTTGGAATACATTATACAAAGCTGCAACTTCAGTTCGGTTAAAGGCATTACTGAAAAAAACACGCGTACATCTACATGCTAGAAATAAAACTTCTGTGTCCATTCTACAAAAAAATAGATATTTAAATATGAGGGAAATCCTTTTTAGTTTTCTTAGTTTAAGCATTAGTAAAAAAAGTAGTAGTTGTTAGTAAACATAGTAGTAATAAGTAGTAAAAAAAAGTAGTAATAAGTAGTGGCATTAGTAAAAATAGTGCTAGAAATTATTAGAAATAATATTAGTAATAAGCTCTAACATTAGTAAAAAAATAGTAGTAGAAATTAGTAAAAAAATAATAGTAGGTTTAATAAAATTAGTTGTAAAAATAAGTAAAAATAGTTGTTGTAATTAGTAGAAGCTCTAGTAAATATAGCAGTAGAAATTAATAGAACTAGTAGTAGTAATTGGTAGTACTATTAGTAGATAGGAATTAGTAAAAATAGTTAAAGAAATTAGCACAAATTAGTAGTAGCAAATAGTAGTAGCATTAGTAAAAGTAGTAGCAGAAATTAGTAAAAATAGTAGTAGCTTTAATAAAATTAGGTGTAGAAATAAGTAAAAATAGTTGTTGTAATTAGTAAAAGGTCTAGTAAAAACAGTAGTAGAAATTAGTAGAACTAGTAGTAGTAATTGGTAGTATGATTAGTAGGCAGGAATTAGTTAAAATAGTAATAGAAATTAGCACAAATTAGTAGTAGTAAATAGTAGTAGGAATTAGAAAAAATAAAAGTAGAAATTAGTGAAAATAGTAGTATTAAATAGTAGTAGCATTATTTGAAATAATAGCTGAAATTAGTAAAAAATAGTAGTAGAAATTAGTAGTAGCATTATAGTATGATTGTGACGCGGCTTTCATTACGCAATATAAAAACTCACTGTCGCTAAAGAAGCTTTACTTCAAAAAGCGCAGGACTAGCAAAGCAATAATATAGAACAATAATAAGTATTAAATCGCGAAAAAGTAGGGTGAGAGCCAAAGAGCTTGACCGCAGCCTAGCTAAAGCATGGCAGCTGAAAAGAATATAAAAAAAAATGTGTTCACTTTTTTTTTAATACTACCACCTAAAACACATGCTAACTGTGGTCTTGTGCCAACCGATAAAAACGTTCCATGGTGAGATATCTTTTATCATGGTGAGAAAGTTTTACATTTCTCGTCTTGTTATGTTTGGTTATGTTTGCTGTAAAATTCTTCGCTAGCTCTGGGCATCTCATAGTTGTCAAAAATTTACTTTTCAGAGTACCTTTCTATCAATTGGCATACACTATGTTTAATTTATAAGCTCCATAATTTTTCAGGTCTCTGCCAGCCAGATAGCTTACAACTGTAGAGCTTACCTTACAAAGGGTGATACGCCAAGGAAATATTTCTCCTATTTTTACGAATATGGTCAAATTGAAGGCAAGTCCATTAAAATATATTGAAGATTTCAATAGCCACCCTAGTGTACATTCGTTTTTGTATGCCTACAAACCTTAAGAGAAAGATAGCTGCAAAATTAACTGCGTATAGAGTAGAGAAAGGACATGACTGTTTGCTGGTAAACATGTCTACCTTTAATGCATTTAAAAGGCATGACAGATAAAACAGCGAAAAGAGAAGCAAAGAATATGAAGCTGTAATTTCCCTCTACTTATCGCACCTGAGAGTATAACTACGCGTTGGTCAATCGTGTAGTCCGTTTATTATGTAATTTTTAACGTCTCTCTTCAGCCACCAGCTTACCTGGGCTGCGGAATACAAAAGCGCAGTTTATGAAGCGGCAACATTAAATTCACATCAGTTCACTTCATTAGGCTCATCAACGAAGGGGAGTAGCGTCAGAGAACGAACTAATTGGCTGAGTTATGTGGATGGCGGGCTGCTTGATGAAATGTGCCAGAGTTGGAGCTCACTGTGCATCCTTAGCTGCTATAGATTAGGAAGGAGTATTTACGTAAGCTTTAAAAGCGAAACGCCAGCACCATCTATCGTATTTTTTTTTTTTGTAAAAGTAATTCCATTGCACCAGAACCAAACCTTTCTAATATCATCAACTTTGCATCACAAACACGGATTTTTTTTAATAACTCAATTCTAGCACCAGCTAGCAGAGCTATTTTTCATAAAAGTCTTTTTGGTCGCAGTCAGATTATACGTTTCTAATTTCATCAAAATCGGATGCTAAATATAGGCTTTCTGAATAACATGCGTCTACCGGCACTTTATTTTTTGTATAAGCATTTTTTATGGCACCACCATGTCTCTAATATCTTTAATATCGCGCCATAAATACGAATTTTCTCAATTGTAATAAAACAATCGACGTCATTTTTATATATAAGTATATAGTATAGGCCGCAGGCCATAGTGGGACACACTTGGATTCATCAGTTAAATGGCCCCTGTTCCCCTAAAACTCCTTGGTGTTCCAAAGGAATCTCGCCAGGTCCCTAATTTCGATTGACTTGAGATCGGCAAGCTCATTAAAGAAGTAGCTACCCACAACTTAACCTCTCCTTCGAGCTAGTGCCGGACAGTGGCAGAGGAGGTAATGTATGATATCCTCTTCCTCCATTCACGGCACCTCCATCAGAAGTCCCACTAGGGAGCCCCTAGTCTTGCTGCATATGCGCCGATTAAACAATGCCCAGTTAGGGCTGGAGTCATCATCTTAATGTCCTGTCTCCCCAGGCTGAGGAGAGATTTCTTTGGTTGGTCACTCATCGAACCAACGTACCCTCACAATTTGGCAAGTGGGTTCAGCCTGCCCCCTGTCGTTTGGGGTGCTAACAAATTTCCTGTCTATCAATAGCTTACATACCTCTAAAGGAATTTAATCATTGATATGAGTTTCTGGCAGAGTCGTGCCTTGACGAGCAAGCTCATCAGCTTCCCAATTAGCCTGTATTTCTCATTGATCGGGAACCCACACAATAGGTCTTGCGAATGTCTCGGCCATCTCGTTAAGAGTTTGGCGGTATTACGCAGCTACCCTTAATGTCGACGATGTTCCCCTTAGGGTTTTAATAACTGCCTGGCTCTCGTGAGAGAAAATATAGATTGCATCACCGAGAATCATATCACATTGTACCAGTGATGCAGCCTTTGAAATTTGCATCAGCTCCAATGCCCAATTGTTCCGAACAGACCCTTTCATTTTAAGCGCCTTGTCGGTTATCGTAGGCAATCCCGTGAGTTCGGCCATTATTGAGCTCTGTCCGATATAAGGATGTGTTCATTTCCTAACATGTCACAACAAGTCATAGCCCCAGTTATTAACAGAGAGGCTACCCGCTTAACTCCTCTACCTATTTAATACTTCCTTTTGGTGAGATCATCCAACCAAACCACTGTACCATAAAAAACGATTGGTCTCACAACGGTCGTGTATATGCATGCAACAGCCATGGGTCGTAAGCCCCAGTTCTTGCCGGTTATCCTACTGCATGAGTAAAGAAATTGCCAGCGGAGGAGCGATTACTATTAGAAAAGCGCTTTTCTATAAGTTTTTGTTTATTTTACTTGCCCTGGCCAGAATTAGAACCGGGGTTAGCCGGAATGAAGCACGTTAATCCTACATACTGGACTCCGGCGCTATTAAAATATCATCTGTTTTTATTTTCACAAAAAATTTGAGTGGGGTAGTTATTCCACTTCGCCCATGTTGAGTACTCGTACCAAGCGACCTTAAGCTCAGGGGCAAAATTTGTACTAAGTTTGATTGAGATCTCCATTTATTCTATTATACTGACCATTTTGGATATAACACTATATAAACGGCGGTTTTTTAACTATTACAAATAACCAAATAGTACGCTCGGGTACAAAAATTCAGGTATATTTTTTACATTTTCTAAAATTCTGGTAATTTTTTTACTGTTTTTATTATTGTTTAAATTGTAAGGAATTGTTTTCAAACTCTTTAACGGTTTGAGATCTAATAGTTGTTGATTTTGTACTAGGCAAACGAATTTTTGGGTAGGTTTTATGGCATGTTGTTAAAGTGATGGTCCTAGGTCAGATACATAAATTTCTACAACTTTGAATTTTCTTATTTATTTATTTTTATTTATTTCCTTGTCAAATTTGGTTTGCAGACAAACCAGTTTCAGCGTTGCGCCATCTTAAGAGTAATTTTTCGTTCTCCAAAGATATTGTCACCATGTCAGAAAAACAGAAGATTAAAAGAAACTCTTTTACCTAATCTATTCGAAATATATATCAACATTTTAAGACAACTACATATTTATGTGTCGTTTTACACTCTGTCCCAATGAAATATGGGAATTGCGAATATTTCTAAAAAATTAAATTTTTTTGTTGTTTGTAACTGTCAGCCTACGTACGTAGATGGAGAAACTCTCAGTTACATAAATAAAATATAAGCACAATTGTTCACTTAGCATAGAGCATATGAAAATCGCATGTCATAGTTCGGTCATTAATCTTCGTACCTCTTGATGTTATACCCTGACTTTTTTTATTTATATTGTACATATGTAACAAAATGAAAAATGTTTAGTTTGCCTTTCTAAGTTATGCTCGTAAGCATTATTTTCAAACAACATAAGCACTTGGGCATATCCTTTGCTTACAATAGCCTTGTGTGTGTTTTTTTATAGTGAACATACTCTGATTATTTTCAATATCTCTTTAGGTAACTATGCCCGAATCTGAAACACGATTTTGGGGATTCATTTACTGTATTAGGAATTTATAAACATATGAATATTGCGAGAGTTTAAACACTTCTTTTTTTTGTATTATGTGCTATGAGCATTTACACGTTGATATAAAACTGTGTAGATGACTGACCCTTGTCAACCTGGTGTTAGCGACCATCAGCACGGCCATTTCGTTGCAAGTATTTTACGATTATATAACACAAATGTACTTGTAGTTTAAGGACTTAAGCCGATTTGATGCTGCTCCAACTCAATGAAATGATTGTGTAATGCTGAATGATGCTTTCAATAAAGTGGCCTTGTTAGATTTTGAACGCATATGAGTGGGTCAATTGACACGACAATTGTGTGATAGAAATGCCATAAAGCAGTTTTAATGAACAGAAGAAAAAGGCACACAAGCGTAGACGAGGTACCGCGATGCCGAAGTCTATGTGTGCGAAGGTCATCGATTCAATCCTTAGTTTTATAATGTGTGAGTAGTGTGAGTACGCATGAGATTTCAATAAAAAATATTAACATTATTTAAGCAACATTAGTTGGCAACTCACGAAATCAGTTGCGTGGCAAAGATCCAGAAAAATCGTAGCAAAAGAAATAAAGTGGCTCAAATTCGCAACTTTATTTATCATCAACTTTTTTCGTTCACTCTACTAAATAGGTAAACCCGGCAGACATTATCCTATTTTTTAGTTCGTCAAGGACTAGATAATTGTATTTTGCATAAGTGTTCAAAACATTGATTGTGCAAATCGGTTCAACGGTTTTCTTGCAACACGACTTTGGGGAAAATGCGTTTAAAGTTTTTCCACGATGGTACGAGCCGCGTGCCACGAGAGACAAAAATATTCATATCTCTGTCTATTTTTGGAATATCGCCCTTAAATTTTATAGGGATATTTCTGAATATATAAAGGTTTTATTAATTTTTTGAACATGGGATTCCTCCCTTAAATTGTACATATGAAATGCTTATCTTTGAATGAAGAATACAATTTTCTAAGACGTCAATACTGTAACTCTTTATGTTTTGTACCTGTTCTACAAATGCCCGTTGTCACCCCTTGACCTGAAGAGCAAATAAAAAACAACACAGACTTGGCGGCCTACTAGTTTCTTCAGCAACCACCATCTAAACGGTGTCTTCTTCCAGAAAAATACACTAGTTACTCCGTTACAAAAAAATATCTACCTTTTTTTGTGTTTTTATATTTTCACTCTTTTTATTTTTTTTTTTTGTTTTGGTGGATTCATACATGGCCCGTAAATTCTCAATCGAATTGGGGCAACAACCCTGGTATTTTTTATTACTGTAATAGGTCGTACAACAAAAATGTCGCAAGCGATTCAACTCTCCTCGCACATTTTTATCTTCCCCTATCCTTACTGTTGCGTTACTGTTTTTGACTACACTCTCCCATTGGAGACTTATACCCTGATTGGCAACGCACAAAGATCACCGGCTTTGCCAACACTTAGGCATTTTTTGGGGTTTTTTTTTTGGCTGTGTTACTCGCCACCGTTATTAGTGAGAAAAGAGGAAATTGATAAACAAAGGAAATGATTAAATTAACTATTTTCTTACAGACACTGATCCTTTTTTTCGACTGGCCCTGTCCGAGTTGAAATACTCGGTAAACGTATGACTATCTTTTAGACTTGTGTGACGCTATTCTGACGCGACTTGCGTAACGCGATATAAAAAAAAGTCAGTGCGACATTGTGCGAGGCCTACGGCTACGCACGGGCTGTCGTGTTATTTCTAGGTATCGTAACGTTGAACGTTGAATGACGTTCCATTTGAAAAAGTTCGCTCACAAGCACGACCACTATTGTATTGGTCGTCGCTGAGAATAAGTGAGTAGCAAACATTGAGCAAACAGCTGCCCCAGAAATGCCCCCCACCTCACTACACTTCTGTTCCTCACTTTTTTACTTCAGCATACCCGCATCTATCTCTTTACCCTCACTTTTTTACAAATTTCTCTCTGGTTTCAATTTTGCCTGAAAACCCTACCGTATAGCGTCATTCAACGCTAAAAATCACTGCCGCTAAATAAGTAATTCAAAACCAAACGAAAAAACGCACAACAAACCAACGAACATTGCAATAAAATGAGATATTTCCGCCGATAGTATTTCCAATTAAATGATGGATCATTTTTGAGTATTTTGCGTTTTTAACAAGAGGTAAAAATTACAGTTGATATACCAGGTAGACCTATAACCTTATTAAACAGTCGAAATAGGTTGGGAAATTGTAGTCCCACAAGACAATAACACATGCAGTATTTAAATAAACCTGCAATTCCTTTCTTCTAACCAACTAAATAAAGTTTCGTCCCCTCAAAGGTGAATGATGTTTGTAGTCAATATATTTAAAGTTTAATTTTCACATAAAAATATTTCAATTACTCACCTGCAGTTAGTTTTCCATGATTTGATTTAATTTATACAAATGATTCAATCTACGGCAAACGGATGCAGATAAAGTCAAAATCATTTAAGCTGTTTTACTTCATTTGTAATTCTGAAAGAGAGACAAAATGCATTAATATGTATTGTGGTTTAATTGTCTACTTTGTAAAGTTTTTCAGTAAAGTTGGAAAGGTCTTTCTGTCGAATATACAGTAAATGATTTGTTTATTATTAAATAAACTAATATAAAAGTTCAAGCATTTCATACAACATGTTATTTTGCTTTCCCATTAGTATTCGAGCTACCTAAGAGGTATTTTTGTAATTACCTTTAGTTTTGTCATTATTTTAATCTCTTAGTTTATTTGCAGAACATTTACATTTTCATTTATTCGCATTTTCAATTTACTAGTTTCATTCAAAGCAATTCAGTTGTTATGACGCATGTCAATGCAATAGTTCTGGGAGTAAGTAACAACGAAGCGTAAGAACCGAACAATGGCCACAATATCCCTGCCCACATCGCTTTACAAATTTTCATTAACTTAGAAATATTGTACGTATGTAAATACAGACATGGACCTACCTGCATATATATATATACTAGGGTGGGTCACAAAAAACAGCTTATAAATTTTCCTTCAATAGTACTTTAATATCTAACGCTGCTTTTGATTGTTTTAGGTGTGCAGCTAGGTCGGATAATATTTGTATCACATTTATATTCTAACAAAGCGAGCTTTCATACATGAAAAATATACACAAACAAACATTTTCTGCTTATATTCCGACCGATCCGGATTATGTGCATAACTAGACAATACATTTTCATTCTGCTCATGGCATTCATTTACAGTTCTCGGCGCAACACGTACAAATGTTACGTATACGCCATGTAGATAAGTTAGGCAAAAAGGAAGCTTTGCGATGTAGAGTTTGCACAACATGTAGAGTTTCTTTGAAGTAGAAAATGAGAGAAAACTGCTGAATGAAAATATTGAAGTATTGAAATTATTTTCCATGAAGCTCTAAATCGCCAAAGGTAATATTAAAAGTTTGGTAAAGTGCCAAAATTTCAAACATGAAATTAAAAATAACAAAGATAAGGTCAACTTCTATTATCACTTGAGTAGATAATAAATGATTCATATAACACTTGTGTTTTTTTTTCTATGAAATATTTTCGTATGTATACAAGTACAATTTGCAATAACTTTATACATTATTCCTTTTTGCAAACTAACATAATATTTTATAATACAAATTAACAGCTGACCTTTTCCACAAAAATATTTTCTTAAATAACTGCGGGTGATATTTACATGCATGCCTTTCCTATTTATCACAGTCACTAACCTTAAATTCTGTAACATAAATCATTCGATCAGTGGTATATCTGTGATAGTAAGTGATAGAAAATTATACATGGAATTTAATGTGGGCCAGCTGGTTACGGTCTCTGATTAAAAATTGTATAAAGTTTGATAAAGTAGTTTCGGATATATACTTATTAGGTTTAAAGTAGGTGGTGCCACGCCCATTTTGATCAGCCTAATCCAGTGTATACAATTTGAGCAAATTATCTTTCATAGTTAGTTA
This sequence comes from Anomoia purmunda, assembly GCA_951828415.1. Lineage (NCBI taxonomy): Eukaryota > Metazoa > Arthropoda > Insecta > Diptera > Tephritidae > Anomoia > Anomoia purmunda. The sequence continues at coordinate 21,765,604 of OX639996.1, read as the reverse complement.
CTGAAATATTGCATTTTTGGTTTTTGTAAATTGCCGGTATATGATGGTGCTTACTGACTGAATTAGGAAGAGTTTGGTAAAGTATTTGCTGAGATATGTCTCTTTGCTCTATCGAAATTTTTAATTCCGTATATTTCGTTATAGAACCAAATCTTGTATATTAAATTTGAGCACATTATTTCCAATAGTTACTTGAAAGTAGATTTTTTTTAAATTTTTTCAAATCACTTTTTCTCATCCGATACCAGTTTAAATGCTGACTTCAATTCCCCTTACATTCTATGTTGCCATCAACTACGAGCAAGATCCATCACTTCAATAATGCTGAACAAGTTTTTCATCCTCGAAAAGTCGAGTAGCCAAGAAATACATACATACATATATTTAGTTTTGCAGAAGAAGAAAAAGCAATAAATATTTTACTCCAAAAAACATTTCAATAATAAAGCCAACAAAACGAAACAAAAAACACAATTTATAGTTTTCTACTATGTGAGGATAACCCTGAAAGTTGCTGGAAAACATGGAGAGACTTAATGCACATCTCTATTAAAATATTTGCTTCATTAATTTTGCAGATATTAATTCATCACCATTTTCTACTTGGAGAAACTAGATGTCGAAGCAAATTCAAAAAGGCTCACTACTCATACTATTCTTCACAAACGGGATCAAAAAAAAGATCTTAGATGATAAGTGAGGTGAATTTGGGTAGCGAGGTATAATTCGACTTTTGTACCGTTCAAATAATCAGTTGTGTTATGTGCTTTGTGACAGCTGTCATTGTCGTGGGGAAAAATTATGCCAAAGTTACTGTTTTCTGATTTCGCCGATAACTTGGGGCAAGAAAATTGTTGCGGACCATTCAGAACTACATATGTACTCTTCGATCCTCAAAAGCAACAGTAGCAATTGAATCGGCTTTACGAAAGAACAAATCGATTATTTTTTTCTTGCTGCTCTGTAAACGGACCATTTTTGTTAGATTTAGCTCATTTTGGAGCATCCCGATTAAATTTTTTGAGCGTTTCTTTCCACCAATCTTTATGAGCTCTTTTTTTGAGCTCTGTGCAAATTGACGTGACATCAATGAGTGGGCATGCGACATGCTGATCCATATAAATCCTTTAACTCACATCATCGATGTATGCTACAACAACAACAGTTGATTGGCTACCTTCGCGGACCTCACCACTGAGACTGAGGCGCCCACGTCTAAATTCAGCAAACCAGTTATGAACTGTAGGTATTGATCAAGAATGATGGAATACAAGGTTGCACTTTTTGCGGACCGCTAGTCCTCACTTTGTCGATTAGACAGCATCCACCAATTCGCTGACGAAATAAAAGAAACTTCGGCTTTTGGTAATTAAGCATCATCAAGACCCAAAAATTATAAAAAACAAGATTGCGCCTTCCACGCTGAGAGCAACTTATAGTGACGTAATAAAAGCTAGAGAAGGAGAGAGCAAAAAATAAATTCTAAAAAAAGAAGAGGAAGAAGTGCAAACGAACTTGGAAAACGACAGAACGTTCGGAAGTTTTGTTAGCATTATTTGTGTAAAATAAAAGCAAGTTGGTCTTCCTTTTAGAGTTTTTACTTTACTCTCGCCTTCTCCAGCCTTTAATACGTCACTATAAGTTGTTTAGGCGGCAACGTAGCCGAGTGTGTAGAGTGTGCGCTCTTCATTCGGTAGGTCCCGGGTTCAAATCCTGACCAGGGCAAGAAAAATCAAAAATTATAGAAAAAGTTTTTCCTAATAGCGGTCGCCCCTTGGCAGGCAATGGGAAACTCCGAGTGCATTTCTGCCATGAAAAAAAAATTCTCACAAAAATCACTTGCCGTTCGGAGTCGGCTTAAAACAACACTAAGACGCACACCATAAATTGTAGTAGAAGTTCAGCCAAAATCGCTTAAGCGGTTACCCAATTAAGTAAGTAAGTAAGTATAAGTTGCTCTCAGCGTGGAAGGAGCACTCTTGTTTTCTATTACCAAAAGCCGAATGAAAGCGTTCCTAGTTTTGCCTTTTCGTTAAGCGGCACTGAAAAATGTAGTTCTCTGAGAAATTTTGACCTGGCAATGCTGTTTACCAAAAATTTCAAGTTTCCGAAACTAGTGGTCGTTTCCGGTAACTTTCAAGATTACCTTTGTATATAAACATTATTATATTTCATTTCACACGATTTATGTGTAATATGTTTAAAAAATCAGCAATGCGCCGGATACCTGCTAGTTTATTAGAAAAGTCAATAATTAAAGGCCATAATATGGGAAGATGCACTAAGTCGCTTAAAATCGAATTCTCAATTCTCGCAAAATAAAATGCTTACTCCACATTGTTTGTTTACTTCTATAGCCCTTACTTTCCATTAGTTCAACAATTCACGCATACTCTTGAAAATGAATCCTGCTTTTAATAAAGGAAGCAGTTCGCAAGAGAAGAGGTTAGGGATTGGCATAATCATTTCATTAAAGTCTGTACTGCATACAAAGCAATCATTTCGAAGAAAGCACAGAGAGTTTCAATTCCATTTCGCAAAATAAATGGTTAACAGTTTGTTTTTCTTTATTGGGCAGTGGTAGGCTAAACTGTTCGCCCTTTAATCAAAAATAAAAGGAGGGAGAAGAAATATGACAGCATTCAACAACTACATACATATGTATGTATTCTACAGATGTTCTTTATCAAAACCTAATACTGGAAAAACAAGCAACTTGAGTCATCAGTAACACCAAGACATCAACCCTTTCCTACTACAGTTAGTTCACTGCCATTCAGTCCCTATATCAGTAAGAATGACAGCAGCACACTGTCTTATTGTTGATTGAGTTGAGCGCAACTTGTCTGGCCGACTAACTGTCCGTATTTATCTCTATCTGGCTATCTAAGCCATCAGCTGTCGGTTCGTAAGCCAGAACTTTCATATTGCTCGCTGCTGGTTTTTAGCAAATATTTTCCAGTTAACTGCGCTCTTGATTTTGTTGATTCAATTTGACTTCTATTTTGTTTTGTTCTTTCGATGTCTGCTTCGCCAGCAGCAAGTAGCCGTAGCCTTGGAATTTTCACATGCACGTATTGTGTTACTTCTCCTCAGCTAGTGAGTGATTGAAATAGTTTGTGGCTTTTCTTGTGAGTTAAGTTAGTGGTATTCATATTCCAGCAAAATCTGCGTGAACAAAATCCATGTAGATTGGCAATTTTTTTTGGTAAAACCACCTAGAGTTCGGCAAAATGAGTGATTTTTTACAAGCATTAACGGAAAAATTGCTTGTTTTTTTATCCCTTCTAAAAAACTGTTCAGAACTTTTAAGTTCGGAACTTAACCGAACAATAACTGACAACGTTTTGTGGTACCAAAAGTACAAAAGGACTGCGAACGGAATATTATAACGGATTTAAAGGCAACTACAGTTATCAACTCAATACGTTTTGTTGCTTTGGTTTTTTAACAGATTACAGGTTTTAGTTCCACAGGAACGTGAACAAGCAAATACGATTACAAAAGCAATGCTTAGAAATGACATAGATGAAGAAAAAAAAGAACGCAGATAAAGTTAGTGATTTAAAATTATGGGCGATGACACTATTTTCAAATATCAATCAAAAACAGCAAAAACTCATGCGATTTTTGATTAACGAAAATACAGCTTCATTTGAAATCAGAAACCAAATGTGACCCTGTTTTAAAATTTTGGGAAAGCACACAGATTTTCTTCTTCTGAGAAGGCTTTCGAGACAAATTTCCAACACACCAAGCAGCTAGCTATGAACTTTCTCATTTTTATATAACTTTATTAAATTCGACTTTTTAAAAAGGGGGCAACCCTCTATATGCTATAAGCCTTCTCTTCAGTGAATCGAACAGCTTGGCTCCCATTTTTTCATATCCCACAGCACTTACGCTTAGATAAACAAACAGGTGGCACCCCTGTCAAAATATATAAATATATGTACGAGTATCAACCTTCTCTTCTCATAACGAACCGTTTGAAACCATATTCTAATAGTTCATATCACTCGTGTGAAATTTAATCAAATTCGAATTTTCAAACAGTTGGCAACCTTTTCAAAATATGTAAATATATATATAAACCTTCTCTTAGCAAGGCGAATCATATTTCAATATCTCATATCACTCGTGTGTAATTTAATTAAATTGGACTTTTCCAGCTAGCGGCAATTCAAAATATAACTAGCTTCCCCTCCGCAAAACTAGCCGTTCGTTTGAAATTTCCTGCCGCAGCAGGGTTCCCTAGTTATGGAGTCAGAAATTCTACATACATATGTATGTCCAACCCTTGTATGCTATACAGGATCCCTCATCTATACCTATTATGAAGAAAGATATCTTAAGGTCTATGGATTTCCAGCTCTCTTGACGCCGCTGCTGCCTATATTAAATTGTGGAGCGAGTTCCAGCTTACAATAAACTCAGGCACCACGTTTCGCCCACATCTCCTAGACCTTAGGCTAACCGATAGAAAGGCTAACCTTTGAAGTTTTCTTAAACGGAATATGGTGGGTTTCTTGGTCTGCCTTTTTCTACAAACAAACACGGAACCAATGACTACAATTGGCCAAAAGAGCGTACAGTGGAGCCACGCTATAATTTGTGAGTTCAGACCCCATGCCCAACTCTATTTACGGTTTTACCCTATATTTATCTTAATCAAAGTATTTAAGGACCCTCTTTCCAAGATTAACTGAGCTAAGGTTCGATTTGTACCTGCTTGTGAGCGATGCGAAAGACGATACGTAACGGCTATTTTAGAAGTCACATTCAGACCCTACTCGGTCCACCAATTGCAACCACACTGTGATGCCGAAGTTGACTGTCACAACTATTTATTTATTTAATTATTTATTGATTTTATGTCTATTTAGTATTTTTTGAAGTTCGTTTACTATCATTGTCCACAGAAATCTTAGCCTACAGAAAGGCATAGATATAGTCATTGCAACGCTTCTAAACATGATCCGAAACAGCATTACATTTGGTAATATGCGAAAGGCATCGAGAAGAGCGAAGATAGTTTTTATCCCGAAGGTCGAAAAGATAGACCGTATCTTATTAAAAATATTAGAGAAAGTTATAGACAACTACGTACATAAGTACTACTGTTCTCGATATCGAACAACCCATTGCACAAAACTCAGCATGCATCTAGGTATCGACCGCCCGATACGAACCTATTTTAAATAAACCTGTGAAAAGATCCAAACCTCACAAATGCCGACCTTTACTATTATTAACAAAAGAACAGAAGAGGAAAATAAAGTAGTGTTCCTCAAAATAAAGAATCGTAATCCACTTCATATACATGTAGTGTCCAAATAAGAACACTTTATATGCTTGGGCTGTCGGTTTATTTAGTAGAAAGTTATATAATATTAGTTTAATCAATAATAATAAAAGTTTAGATTAAAATAGTTAAATTAATGCATAGTGAACTTTACAAAAAGCGCGTTGTCCGTGAGTGACCGGTGTGTATAAAGGTTCGCAACTAACTGCCGCGTCGGCTTTTTCGTAACTTCATTTGTTGTCTAGCGTGGGGGTTCAGTTCGTCCAGTGTCAGGTCTTGCTGGAAGGGTTGCATTCTGCTATTAACCGGGTCACACATATGTAGGTACATCGTGTACATAGCCTTTTAGTGTAAAATTCTAATATTAAATTTTACCATTTTCGATATTGGAATACATACTACAAGCACTTACTGATTTATAGGAATTATTTCAGAATCTTTCACTACAGCCAACATAATCAATACTCACATGCCGATTCTGTTATGCTATGCAAACTGCTATGACTAATCAGTTAGCTTCATTTGTTGATGGATTCTGTAATTTTGACATTTCAAGGAAGTGAGGAGAAAAAATGTAACATTTACATCACATACATATTTAAGCACAGTGATGTGCCAAACTAGTAAACAAATATTTAGTCTGGTTCATGAACTGATATTAAATGGATGGAGGTAGTCATATCAGATCACAATTGAACGCAGCTCAGCGACAGCCATCTCCTAAATGTGAGCGTTACAAAACTAAAAGAAAAACGCAAATAAACACTCTCCTCGCGAGGACGTTAGCAATACTTGTTGTATGCAATAAAATCAGTTCAAAATATATTCTTAACGGGTTCTCTTAGTGTAACGGCCCCTTTTCGAACGCTATTTTTGAGAACTGATTGTTGGAAAACTACCGAAGATTTTTCAACTCGGTTGTTTTCATTTTGTTAAATAACTTTTAAATTATTGGCAGCATTTTTTTGGTTATCAAAATTTATTCACACATTTTAGTTATGTGACCTTGACTCTGTCCTTGTCAAAAAAAAAGAAGAAGGTGCCTGGGGTGTAGGGTTTTGAGAGTTCGAATAATCTGAAACAAAAACGTAAGTTAAATTATCATTTTAATCCCTTAAATTGTAGAATTCCGACGAAAGAAAAATTTTGCTTTTGTGCTAATAAATGGCTGTAAATATTTCTCCATATATTTCAAAAAAACTTGTGTGACGTCTTAGCGACAAGTTTACTTAGGAAACAAATGCAAAATATATGTCAATTAAAAATTACCTTAATCTTTCTACAGAGTATTTTGCACATCATTTGGATGAAAAATATCGAAAAAAATCGATTTTTTGAAGCCGCTACACCAGGACATCCCCTTAATGAAGAAAACTCATATGACTTTTATTTACTCAAATTTAAAAAAATTAACTCGATTTAAAGTACCATGGTAATTAAATTCTTTGAACCAATTGCACGCGAATTTGCTACTAATTTACATAATTTTGTAAAATACCGTTATATAAGAGGCAGGCGGGTTTTTTTCCGATGTGCAATAGGGGTTTTGGAGTTTCACACTCCATGAGTCAACATTGCATCCCGAAAAAATTACGGTTTGGTGCGGTTTATGGGCCGGCGGCGTCATTGGGCCGTACTTCTTCAATGATGATCAAGACCGGCACGTTACTGTGAATGGGAATCGCTACCGCTCAATGATAACCGATTATTTTTGGCCCGAATTGGATGATATGGACTTGGACAATATGTGGTTCCAACAGGACGGCGCCACAAACCACACAGCGAATGTCACAAACGATTTATTGAAAACCAAGTTTGGTGAACCTGTTATCTCACGAAATGGCCCAGTCAATTGGCCGACTTTTGTAGCGTTTCTAGTGCAAGACCCGATATTTTTTTGAAGTAGCGCACTTTTCTTATTTTCGTAAAACACCGTTATGTGGGCGTGGTTATTACCGAATTTCGTCCATTTTCAGTACCAACCTGCCTTGGGTCAGTTTCGTTTGGGCATCTTAATACCTATTCCGATTTACAGACATCCAGTCACAGTCTTGGGTGCATCAGTCTGGCAAATCGTGTACTGAGTCCAACTTATTCCCGGCATGTCATTCTTACCAATCGATAACATCCAAATAACCAAAACTTATACCAAACTAGTTTAGAAGTAGTAAGTTTAGCTGTAGGCTACAAACACAGTTATGTACTATGTTCGTTTACCGCCCCAAACAAACACTAATGAATCAACTCGTGTCTGTATGTTTTTATATTCGCGTTGCTTATTGTGTCAACACATCCTTCATTCTGTGCGACAGTTTTTGTGTTTGCGCTTTCATGCGTGAATTCGCTTGTTATTCATAGTCACTGAGATTTTGCGAGACAGCAATGTTGACACTCTCTAACGGGCGCAGTATACTGAGGATATGTAATGAGATGGGATGGCATAACCATACGAATGTGTGTAAATTAGACCGTATCCCGATACAGACATATATGGGCCGCCGTAAAGATATTCAATATATTCATTTTTGATCGTTTGTTAGAACCTTCTTTTCGGTTAAGTCGTTTTTTAATAATGAATCTTCTTTAGATGTTGTCCGATTTCAATGATATATGCACCATTGTATGAAAAAATACCTACATATTTCTCCCTGAAAAAAATTATTCGGGCAGGGAATACCTTAGCTATTAAGGCGAATTTCAGAGACTAACCAGAGGTGCAAGCATTTTTTGCAAGTCATGCCTGTGACAGAATTAAGAATCTTTATATATTTTAACTAGTTTCTAAATAAATTGTCAAAAAATATTTTATCTTCCTTAATTGTGCGAAATTTCAGGCGTCTCAAAGCAATTTTTCAGCTCTGAATAATAGAGAACTTTGAGCTGTTATATCTTCGAAGACGGAAGGTGATAGAATGTTTATTTCATACCTAACAATATTAAAAAATTTTAAAATTGATTATCATCAGTCAAGAAAAAACTCAAAATAAGCAAATACAATTTAATAATATGTAGTGTAAATGTTTTCTATTAAATAGATGAAAAAATAATAATTTTAATTGTTTGAGTTTTCATAAGTCCTACCCCTGCGCGACTCGTCTTATCCGTCTAAAATCAGTGCCAGAATTGTAGATGATATTTTGGACTACAGTAAACTCGATTTTGGCTATTAGATGAAAAATAATAGTTTCAATTTGTGAAGTCTTCATAGGGTAATATAAACTTCAACCTCTTTGCGACACGTCTTAGCTATTTACAATCGGGACATTATGTACTATATGTGATATCTTTGGCCGTGGTGAGACAGAAAAATACTCACCAATCCTGACAGCACTTGCCATATTAAATCTCGTTTATTATATAATGAACAATATTTTTAATACAAAACCTATATAAACTAAGATATCAAATTTCATAAAAAATATTAGTTGCAAAAATTGTCAAGAAATTAAAAAAAGTTAATAAGAGAAAATTTAAATAATTTATATTTTTGCTGAAAGTATTGTGGATTTTTTTTGTTTCATGTATTATCGCAAAATTATTTTTATTTTTTTCCCTCCAAAAATGCTGGACTGAATAGAATTTTGAGCATACTTATTTCCCACTTGGGTTAGCGTATAAATATAGTTGCCGTATGTTTAAAAAATTCAACAAAATAAGTACCTAAGTTATTAAGCTAAATGAAATACTACAACATTTGCGTCAACCGAAAGAGATTTAAGAATGATTCGTATCGAAAATATTTCGAAAGAGGATGCAACCCATCCGAAAAATTTATTTTAATTAAATTAATAATACCAATGAAATTTTGCATTATGGATGTCGGCCAGGAAATATTTAATTTTCAAGAAGCTTTGTTTGAAAATATTATTGGATACACTTGTCAATTGTTTAAAAAGCTAAACATGTATTAATTATGTAGTTTTATATCTTTAATAAAAATTAAAATATTAATTTATAGGTTAGGTAAAATATTTCAACACTGCAGTGAAACAAGAAGTTTAAGAAATCTTAGTTTCGAAAATATTTTTAAAGATGGTTGAAAAATTAAACGCTAGTTAATTAACCGTACACTCCACACCTGTGGTGTGCATCATCTCTAAGATTTTTGCAGCATATGCAGACTGGGAAGCTGCCCCATAATTGAGCAGTGATCTACCACTGAGAGAATGATTCAAGAGTGACAAGAATACCACATTACGACAACGCCGGCAGCGTACGCGTCACATGTGTCCCTGTTACAGGAATAATGAGAACAAAAGGAAGTTGATAACTGCACTTGGGGGTTTTATTTTCGCTGCAACTGCCACAATACAAAAGTCGACACTTAACATTTTACTTAGAAAAATTCACTTTTTAAGATCCATTTGCGACGTCACACCTTCAAGCGTGGCAAATATGAAGTAACGGAAGTGCTTTTGTCGTCAACTTCTTTCCTCTGCATTGTGGGAATGATTTATGTTATACATTTAAGGTTAATGACTGTGGACAATAGAAAAGATACGAAAGTGAATATCAAAAGTGGTAGTAAAATTAATAGGCGCCTTGCCTGGTGGCTTTCCAAATTTCTGCTTCAAATGCTCGAAATGTGGGGAGAAACTTGTCGATTTTTTTTAATTCCGAATTTCGAAAATTCGATTTGCACTAGTTCTGGTTATAGAATGAAATATAATAATAATTTGACGCTAACATCAGATAGCTCGATGTTTGGTCACACTTCTTCTAACTTGAACCACAAATTGAAGGACCTACAATTTTACACAGACTCCGAGCTGATTTTTTTGAGAAGGCTGGCTATCGTAGCCGGATGTGTAGTGTGTGCCTTCTTCACTCGTATTGCCCCGATTGTAAATCTCGGTCAGAGAAAGAAACATCTAATAGCTGTCGCCCCTCGGTAGGCAAACCACAGAATGTATTTTCGCCATCATTCCCCAAAAATGTTAGGTATTAACTATTATGCCGGCTTTTACATAACATTAGTAGTAATCTTTTAAACCAAAAATAGTTTACATAAAAACTCATCAAAATTTGCCTATATCTCCAAACTATCATACTCGACATAAGCTACTTTTTCATATGGACAAAACTATGCATGCCAGTGGATGGAAAAATATTGAAAATTTTCGTTAGCATTTAATCGAATTTATTACTTTTTACTTCAATTATATTGCTCAATGCGATGTAAAAAATAACCATATTGTATAGAATATAAAAATAAAATTTTTTCCCTTATTTATTGGGTAGGAATATACTGCAAGTTCTTCATGTCCTCGATGTGGCTTTGAAACCAACTAAAAGTTAAAGTGATAAAGTTTCCAATAGTTAGATTTAATAGTCAACTACGAAAAATAGGCGAGGTAAGTTGACGTACTTGCTTTCCACTATTAATACGAATTTATTGATGACTTCTTCCTCCGCAGATATTTTTCAGTCGATACTTAGTTTTAAATACTAATTTATCAATATATGTGTATATAAAATAAACGGCATGCCCCCAGTCCGCGGTAAATTATAAGGAAACTTTTTAAAAGTAGAGTAATAGCCAATTTAAGACCAATTTAATTCTCTATCGTTTCTTTTTCACTTTCCCTTGCTTTACCTTTTTTCCTTTCCCCTCACACTACGTACTTCTTCTCATTGTACACTTCATTGTGGCACTTTTTTCCTTTTTAACTGTACATTGGTTTCTGTATCTATACTCGTGCGTTGTACTAACATTTCCGGCAAAAGTTTTCTCCAAATATTTGTACTGCGTCCAGAATTTTTATGGCCGAATTTTTACGCAGAAGTGAAAGTAAAACATCACATAAAAAATGCTAGCTCTTTCAAATGCTGGTGCGGTGAAACTCAACTGAGTGAAACGGCATTGAGAATGGAGCGGACTGCGTCATAGTGACTTAATGCATTTCTGCACTAAAATAAGTTATGAAATTTGAAGAGTCTTTCATTGGGCTAAGCTTTTTTTTAATTTTATTACACCCACGAGTCGCAACTATGAATGTAGGTATATATTTTTTGTATGTACCGTACATGAGTTCTTCGTACGAAACATCATTGCTCTTTTTCCAATGATAATCATAAATGTTTTTGCACAACCCTGTAGAAAATTCAACTAAAAACTAGAGCTTTCGATGTCTGATACAATCTCGTGTATGGAAATTCTCCCGAGAAAGTTTGAGTATTTATCTAGACGAGTTTATTTTATTCTTTCATTTGGGTGATTCTCAAGGTGTCATAATGTGCCATAAATTCTGAAGTCATAAAATTTTAAATTTCCAAAGTTATGTTTTTGGATTGCATTGAAACAAATAATTAAAAGTAAGCAGTTTCGTATTTTTTAAATTTTAAGGCTATGACTTTTTGACACATTATGATACCTTGTGAATCACCCAATTGTTTAAAGTAAAAATAAGACAGCGCGCACAAATGAAAAGTAACAAAATGCGTACAATCAAATTGAGTATCGAGCAGCTTGCGAGCCTTACGAATTTCTCGAGCCTTACGAGATTATCGTATCGAATTGAGTATGAGGAGGCTCGTGGCTTATACGAGGCTTACGCTACACGAGAAGCGCTGGAGAAGGTGGTCTTCGCAAAAAATTTCTTCTCGAGCAATCTTCAAGTATTGCGCCACGCAAGTCATATTGAATTTTTTTTAATACAGTAAATGGTTTTAGATATTAAAAGAACCTTAACTTATATTGCATTTCTTTGAGATTGAAATGGCGAAAATTGCGAAGTCACTATTCTACTTTTGGACCAAGTTAGTAGAAAAAAGGTCATGCATTCCGTGCGGTCATCCTCTTTTCTTTTGATGACGAAGCACCTGACGTTATATTTAGGCCTGTTCTGCATTTCTATTCCGATGAATTGATTTTGAAACAAAAATGGATTGTTGTTCTTGATTTTATCGTTTTGAAAAGTTTTGCCTCTGATTAGTCGAAATAAAAAGTAATTGGCAAATTAAACTCAAATATATAGGCCGTTTATATTTAAAAATTCATATTATTTGGAAGATTTATAGATCAAATACATATGTATTCAATTAGTTTAATAAATCGGTATCAGAAAATTTCTATTTAAAAACTACTGCTGTTCTTGATTTCACTTCAGCGCATTCGCAATACTCATCGAAAAGTTCCATATTGCCATGCTTCACGAATAATATTCCAGCTTAATCTTTCATGTTCGTAGCATTTATTATTCCTTTTGTATTCGTTCGAGCTTTAGTAAATGTTTGAAAAACATTACAAAAAATATATTGGTGCTGTAAATAATCACGTTTTGGGAAAATGTTTTATTTGAATCACAGTTTTTATACAGAATCTGCGACTGTTGGCAACCTCTACGATAGTAATATTGAGACCAGCTGATTTAATTTGTAAACAAACTTCATTAATTAATTCAAAAAAAAGCAAGCCTAAAATAACTTGATTTCTTATCTCAGCACACCCAGGCAGCACTGTTAAATTTTTGAAGAAATATAAATAATTGGCTACAGCTGTTCAAACTGATTATCGACTCGGAACGTAAACGATTCGAAGTACTATATTCGAAATTAGTTAGAATCAAGAACACCGCCACCAAAACGAGTAGGAATTCCATCAATTTTACTTTTCTACTTCTGTTTTTCCAATCATCTATGAGGTCACATGTATGAAATCACTATGGTAACTTTCAGTCATTTTAGTCAGGCACATAACTTTTGTAACTATTCAAAGACTTATATTATGAAAGTATTTTCATAATAATTATCAGCGAGATAAATATTTTTAACTCTTCAAAAACTTTTATTTTGGTACTGATGTTATAAAAGTTGTCTCATAATAATTATTAACGCGAGAAACTTTTTTAAGTCTTGTAGGACTTTTATATTTATAGGTACTTATATTATAAAAGTATTCTCATAATAATTATATGTCAGAAAAAAATGTATAACTCTTGAAGAACGGACGACTTTTCTAAGATTAGTCTCAAAATAAAAGCCTTTGGAAGACGTACAAAAAATGTATCTCGCTGATAATTGTTATAGAAAAACCTTTATAATATTAGTCTCAAAATAATAGTTATTGTTGATTTAAAAAATTGCTATCACTCAAAATTATTATGAAAAACCATTTATAATATAAGTTTCTAAATAATAAATATCAATAACTTAAGAAAATATTCTGACTCAGAATTATTATCAAAAGACTTGTATAATTTTTATCAAAATGATGATAGCTATTTTAAAACTCAACAGTCACATTATTATTATTCGTGACCTCTGCTTTTAGCAAGCTTAAATTTTAACATAGATACATTAAAATTGCATGAGAAATTTTTCATGGAGCGTTTAACAAATTAGCTCCCCTGTAAATATGCGAAATAACTTTTGGCCTCTCTCGACTACAGAGCCGCCTAATGGATTTATTTTCTCATAATAAATGCAATGCAAACGCTTTTAATTTGATCTAAATAAAACTATAAGTAAAGATTTTTTTTAAATATACTAACTCAAGCGCCATCTGATGGATCTAGTTTTGATACCACTTGAAGTGCAGCTTTTAATTTCAAATCTCAGGTGGTAAACACATACATAGTTTATGGATATGTTTACTATAATGCCATCTGACTGATTTATTTTTCCAAACAATATTTCTCGTCGTGCCCTAAGATCCATTCCAATTCCACAATAATCGGACAATAAATAGAGATATTCTGAATATCTCGGGTGATTTGGCACCTAGCGGATAAAAGTATAGCTTACATCTGTGTCACGACTCCAGAATATTACACTATCCAAATTTGGTTAGAATCCGTTTTAGTTATGAGCTAAGTTGCAGCAAGAAAACGGCAGAGTTTTTAGAAGCAATGTTTTTTTGTTTTTCTTAAAATATTTTCACTTTGTTAATAAATATGTACATGTTTTTAAAATTGGATAGAATGCCAGATTTTCCGTGAGATGGTCTCAATTTCAAACTGCAATTGCGTGCTGAAATTAAGCAACTTGTGCTTCACGAAAACTCCCTTTCCAGAAAAATTGAATTACGTTTTTTAGAAATCTGACAACGCATCTAAACTTGAAAGGTAATTGATTAAAACGTTCATCAAGTAATGCGTTCTAACAGTTTTCAGTCTGCATTTCCTACAAATAGAAGCTCAACAAATAATTATTAAATCCAATGCGTATTGACAGCGCAAATGAGGATAAAAGAAAAGGCTGCATGTGTACACTAGAAATTTCGCATAAATCCGTAGCAACCATTGGCGACCGGAAATGCAGCATAAAGCAGAACAAGGTCAATTCGAGGAAACTAGGCCGTTATGGAAAATGAAGAACAAGCACCATGGTGATAAAAATTACAACCCAGATGGAATGAGTCTAGCAAAACATATGTGTAGCTGCAAATATAATTTCATTACTACATCTCACACTAGCTTTCACGTATATAATAGTAACACACACAGATGCGTGTGTGCATAAAACTTGGCGCGGTAGAAATGCAAAAAATACATGTCCTTAGAATAATATTTAATTTACTACAGTTGGGTGGGTGAATTTAGAGAAAGCGAAAGGTGTGGCCATTAAATGAAATGCAATGAAAAATAAAAATGTAAAGGCTTGGAGGCCATGGAAAACTCAAGTTAATGTAAATAAAAAGTTCAAGTAGACTGGTAAAACGGCGCCATATGACTTCACCTCCTACGATATTGTTTAAATAATAAACTGCCTTAGGTTTAAAGGAAAACTGTTAGACTCTTTAATACCCCTAAAATTCTACTAGTTTTAAAATAAAACCTTGACAAGCTTTATGACATATGATCACCAAAAGCTTCAACAAAAATTTATCCTATCAGGTGGCTTAAAAAATTTAGCTCAGTTAAACCCCAGACCAGTGGCGGATCTAGAGTAGCGGGCGCCTGGGGCTAAGAGAAAATTTAAAGCATTACTTTTCTTTGGTTTCTGCAAATTTAGTAATTATAAATTTGACAGTCCCAACGATGAAATGTATTCCTTTTGGAGTGGATCAAGAGTTTATCCGTTTTAATTGGCTCTCTTCAGAATAAATATGAAACCTTTGATATCGTCAAACAATTATTTCCTATTTAAATCATTTGAATAAATTTCGGCTAATGATTTTGCATTTATCGTCAATTTCCGATAGTTTATACTTAAAAATTTCTTTATCGTCATAGAGATATTCTTTAAAGTACATAGAAGAAAATCTCGAAGCGCTCGTTCAGCACTCTCTAGGTTTCGAGAGCAGCGTCATCAGTCAGTTCACCTGGCATCTTTCGTTTCCTAATTTTCCTCCTCGAAATCGTTGCGCCCATTTTTTCACATAGTTTTTTGAGCTTTCAACATGACTTGGTGCGGCCACCATAGTCGAGTGTGTAGCATGTGCGCGCTTTATTTGGTGGGCCCCGGTTCGAATCCTGCCCGGGGCAAGTAACATCAACAATTATAGAAAAAGTTTTTTTCTAATAGCGGTCGCCCATCGGCAGGCAATGGCAAATCTCCGAGTGTATTTCTGCCATGAAAAAACTTCGCACAATAAAAAAATATTCACCGTTCGGAGTCGGAGTAAAATTGTAGGTACCTCAATTTGTGTTACAACAACAACACGCACACCACAAATTGTACGAAAAGTTCGTCCAAAATTGCTTAAGCGGTTATAGCGCCAAATAAGTAAGTAAGTGAGATGACGAATCATCGATTTTTTTTTGGCAAAACCTTATCGAACACAAAGTGGCTTATAAAAACAACGAAAATTTAGAAGTTTCCGAGATTATCATGATTGGTTCGTAATAAAATTAGATAGTTTTTGCAGGGCGAAAACTTGTACTTTCAACTTTCACTGGTTTTCGTTGTCGTCTGGACTTGGCATAAATCAAGAACCAAATTAAGAACGAATCAGTGTCAGCTCTAAATTTTATTACTGGTAATCTAAAGTAAAATTACGCCTAAAAAGCTGCATAGTTACATTTTATGTGGCCGCAATATCAGGCAATATTTTTGACATAAAATACATCCTACGTTTCGGTAAGGATTCAATGCTCAGGCTATTGTAACTGTTCATCTAAAACTTCAGAAAAAGGCATACTGAATGTCATGTAAGGGATGGAACGATTTATTTTTTCAAAACACCGGAATAAGGTCTCATTCACAATGGCGCAGTTTTTTCACTTCCCAACAATCCATCTCAGGTCGGTTATCATTTTACCGAGTTGGCTCAACTCGCGTACTTTTCGGAGTTAATGTTGTAGCTTAACAAGCACTTCGTTATTCTATCTAGTGTTCTTTTGCAAGTCGGTTACAAAGAAATGGGCACAATATAAGCAAGTTATTTAATAAGTTGCCGCACTCTAAGACACGCGCAACGGATTTGTGAGCTGTTTCATTTTAGCCGTAGAAGCTATTCGAATAAGCTTTCTTTATTTGTACTTGTGAAGATATCTATTT
Source organism: Anomoia purmunda (assembly GCA_951828415.1). Lineage (NCBI taxonomy): Eukaryota > Metazoa > Arthropoda > Insecta > Diptera > Tephritidae > Anomoia > Anomoia purmunda. Next base: position 21,748,857 of record OX639996.1, on the reverse strand, counting down.
TTATTTTTTTTCTCGAAGTAGAAGTAGTTGATATACTAGATGTCTTCCTACTAAATAATTTTGTTTTGTACAGATGAGTACAGCATTTTAATTATCTGCATATTACGCGTAAATTGAACGTCAAATGATAATCTAACATCTTAGAGAAAATTGGCAAGCGACTGCCAATGGAAGATTCTGCGTACATAGATATGTAGATATATCATTTAAAACGAATAGTCGACCGAAAGCTAGCAGCAAGCATACACAGCTGTTGAAATGTAAGGTGAAACTGGAGCTTGAGTGACTTAGTTGATTTCTTTGGGTTTTGCGGAAATTAAGAAAATAAGTTGGAAGAAAAATTGTCGTTCTCTTTCTATTTCCCTTCGCTTTCACGCTAAACAACATAAAACATATGTGCGTAGCATTTTCACTGAACACACACACATATGTACATAAGTTACAGTTACAGGAAACCCTTACAGCTAATCTGCGTAGGAATACACAGATGTTCTCTACACCCATACACCCATATTATATTTGTTCCAAATGGGAAAGATAAATACATAGTTCACGCGTAAGCTTGTTGAAAACGTATCGAGCACGAATCTGGAAGATAAAAGTGGCTAAAAGATTTACAAGAAATTGAAACTGATTCGAAACTTTAAAATAAGCTAGATAAGAGGAAGCGAGATAGTTGCGAACATCCATATGTACACAGTTACACGCTTTGCTCGCACGAGATTCGGTTTAACGCTGTCAATTGAATGTAACAGAATTGTAAATAAATAATTTTTCCAAAGGTAATAACTTTTTATTTATCTTTTGTCTGTTTGCTTTGTATTGGCAACTGCGCAGTCTGCCACGGTATTTGGTAACTTGAAATTTTCAATGGCTGCCACTCGCTCCTTAATCGGAATAATTCCATCTTCTGAAATTTCATGACCGAAGAAGACCAGCTTACTCTTTCCGCATGCACATTTTTCAATGTTGATCTTTAGGTTGTGTGCGCGTAGCTGTTCGAACAATAGGCGCCGATGTTTTTGGTGTTCACTAAAACTATGAGATGCGACGCAGATGTCATCGACATAAGCGAACACGAAGTCTAAACCGCGTACAACCTGGTGGATTAAACGTTGAAACGTTTGCGCCGCGTTGCGCAAACCAAACGTCATGAATGGAAATTCATACAGTCCGAAAGGCGTTATAATTGCTGTCTTCTGAATATCTGCGGGAAAAACGGAAACTTGATGGAAGGCCTTTTTTAGGTCAATCTTCGAAAAAACTGATTTACCACCAAGGATTGAGGTAAAGTCCTGTAAAAATGGGAGCGGATATCTTTCAGGAATCGTGATCGGGTTCAGCGCTCGATAGTCCCCACAAAGCCTCCATGATCCGTTTGATTTTGGAACCATATGCATCGGACTCGCCCAACAGCTGGATGATGGTCGGCAAATACCTAGGCGTAGCAGCTTTCGGGTGACAGACGTGAATTGAAGTTGTGTAATATCGTTCGAATTTCTTAAGAGCAGCTTCAACGCATAGTTTGTGTCATTGCTTCTTAGGCGTAAATGAATAGAAGCAAGGCTTGCGGCAGCTTCGAGCCTCGGTGCCGTATGTTTGGTGGTACCAGCAAATTTCTTTACCTGTGCCGGAACGCTGAGACTCTGGGGGATGATTTCGTACATGGTTGCGTACTGGATCACGTTTGGTGGTGAAATTATTTAGTTTTCGAGACAGCTGGGCGATTTCCAACTGTAAAGTCTCCAAGGCCGCCTTGGTCTCGTTGCTGTTTTTTTCGGTAGCTACGGTTCGAAGGTGTGAATCTGAATAACATGTTTCTCCGAGGTTTAGAGATTCAACGATGTCGTCCGCAATCTTGCCTTTCTTCTTATTTTATATTCAGATGCCATAATTGCGGCTCGTGCTTGCGCTTGCAATCGAGCTGTCCACAGATCGATGAGGATATTTTCACTGAGGGCCTGTCCAGCGACGCGCTTCATTTCACCTAGCAATTGACTCGGCTTTAAGTCCCCAAGCGGCATCTCAGACGTAACTTTGCCATTACCATGTTGTATTTTTTAACGTCGGATAAAATCCCTGAGGCTGCAAACCAGAACTCTAACGCCATAAAATACGTTTCGATGTGCGTATCGGCATACTCGGTGGATTAATCTTTGGGATTGCAACAGTTGCTCCCACGTGTTGTTCATCGATGATAATATTCGTAGCACCGGCTTCGGAGTGCTGGTTCTTGCTGCAACAGGGAGTATCTTTATCGTCCATATTCATCACGTCGGGGTCACCAATTTTAGTATCCTTATTTCTGATAAATAAATGATACTAAATTCTATTGATTAAGATTAGATTTACTGGTTTCAATCCTTTTATATTAATGTACGTGTTGTCGCTTGCGATGTCGTGTCCAGAAGGAAGGGAAAGACAAACGAAGCAAAACGTCAAAAAGTTAAAGTTAAAGTAGATAAAAATATCTTAGCTTGAATAAAGGATTGCCACATATATTGTCATAGATAACTAGGTACGAATATCTCACAAAATAGGGGGACTGAACTCGTGTTTGATGATGGCAAAATTGGCACTTCCGTTCCCCTATTATAAGCTGACTGGGAAAAAGGCGGGATGCCAGAGGCGAAATAATTGGCAAAAGCAGTGCGTTTTCTAGTTTGATAGAGAAAGGTAGTGAATGTTGTCTTGCTAAAAAGTCATGGTATTTGTATTGAAATATTAAAGGGGGCATGCATTTGATTTTTGAACGTTAGTAAAGAATATAGCGCTTAATTTCTTACACAACTATTGTTTATAAAAAACAAAAAAGAAAATTATTAAAAACGAGGATTAAAAAAATTTTTGTTTTTTTTTCGTTCCCATGACAGTCGATTCTACGATACCGGACCGACCCGGATTTATTTCCGACCAAGGACTGTCACTTCAACAGCATTCCTCAAAATTTTATGGGTATATATTTATTTTTAAATCCTTCTAAATGTATATATATATTAATATATGTATGTATGCTGTATTATATATGTATAAACCCATCGATTCCTTCAACTCAGTTTTACTTGTCATTGCATAGTAGTAGCTATAAAATCTTCAAAAAATGTTCTTAACATTCCCAAATTTTTATTTTTCTTTAGTGGCACTATTAGCGAGCTCTCACGTATCGATTCACACAAGAGAGTTTTTGAGGACTCAAAAGGTCGAATTGATGGGTCATCCGCCTTACAGCACTGATTTGGCACCTAATGCTTTCTTTTTATTCCCGAACATCAAAAAAAAATGCGAGGTCAACGTTTTTCAACGCCTGAAGAAGCTGTAGAAGCCTTCAAACAGCTCGTTTTAGAGGTATCCTCTTCTGAGTGGCAAAAGTGCTTTGAAAATTGGTTCAAGCGAATGCAGAAGTGTATTGACTTGGATGGAGAATATTTTGAAAAACAATAAAACTATTTTCCTTAATATTTGACAGTGTTTTCATTATAAGGCGCAAAATATAAAAAAAATATAACTACGTTTTTCTCAGCCAAGTCAGAAAAAAACATTTTTTTTTTGATTTCAATGAAATTTGTAAAAAAAAAAGAATATTATTAAAAAATGTTTACACTTTTATTAAGCTTGAGGCCAGTTTTGTTAGGGAATAATATGAGAAAGCAACGATATTTCAAAGCGATAGAAGGAGGATGGTTGGAGATAGGGAGAATGAGAAAGCAAGCGGTTTTTACACGGTTAGCCTGGCTCAGTGGTTGAATGCTGGGATAGCAACTCCGGTTACCTTGGTTCGAACCCTGGTAAAATCAGAAAAGAAAAAGTAGTCTAATGAGGTGAGGTGGTAATCTCCGAAATAGCAGCTATCATTTCCATCACTTTGAAAAAACCTTGTTTTCCCAATTATTCCGGTCAGGCCTCGAGCTCAATAGATTACACTGATTTCAAAACATATAAGGCCAAAACAATATAATAATTGAAAATTATTAAGATCGGATTACTATAACTTATAATTTCGATCAACTGATTATTTAGATATGAGTTAGTGCGTTATAACTCCTACACTGAAATAGCTAAGGACATGAAATTTGATACTCCTTTTATTTCTCATCAATTAAAAGTGCACAATGAAAATCATCGAGATCGGAACACTGTAACTTAGAGCTCAAATACAACTGATTGTTCAAATATGAGGTTCGGCGTTATAACTCCTGAATTAAAGCAGATAATAATTTGAAACTTAGCGCTCCTCTCACTTATAATTAACTGAAAGTGTACAACGAAAATCATCAAGATCGGATTACCCAAACTTATAGCTCCCATACAACTGATTATTCAGATATGAGGTTTTGCGTTATAGCTCCTACACTGAAGCAGCTAAGGACATGAAATTTGGTACTCCTTTCACTTATCATTAAAACAAAGCATAAAATGAAAACCATCAGGATCGGGTTTCTATAACTTATGGCTCTCACACAACTGATTATTCAGATATGAGGTTTTGATTTAAAACTTGTATATTTAGGCAGTAAAACTTGTGAAATTGTGTAGGTCATTCACTTACCAAATCATACCAGGTCTACTAAGAAAATCATCAAGAATAAGTTCAGTTGGAAACTGTAATATTTATAGCATTGCTTGGAATTGTCGATTGAGCTAACTATGGCTAGATTTATTGATAGAAAATTCCTCCTCCAACAAAACTTCAAACTGCCCTTGATTGATTCCCATATGTATCATAATCTTTTAATTTTTCTAAAAAAATACAATTTATTTTATCATAGTTACTTGAATTTACTCTAATATATTTCGTTTTGTATAAGAAAAATAAATTGTGTTTTAAAATTTAATATTTTTTTACGCTAACAATGCAGTAGTTTAAATTAATCTTTTATATATTCATGAATGGTATGAAGGTGTCGGCAAGGCCGAAGGTAGCACTTCCTCTTTACTTTTTTAAGCTGATGTTGTAGTCTACTAACAATAAGATCCTTATAAAACTTCCAACATTCCATTTATATACATACTACCTATAATAATAGAACAGAACAATAGTTTGCACTTCAAAGCATAGGGTCGCTTTTAGTATTGTAGGATTTTTATAGAAATTTTATAGAGCAAAATGGTAGAGTATTTGTTCTGCAACTTTTTGCAAGTAAACCATTTTGAAATGATTAATTTAAAGATTTAGGGAGAAGTAAAAATTGTGAAATCTCCAAATCGAAATGCTACACAAAAATACCCATGTCAGTATCCGGTCACATATTTACGACTACATACTTACATATGACTCCTTCTACGCACTTAAATTCCCCAACGGCTTGTGAACATCTACGAACATGAAATCAGCAGATAGGAATACATACTACTACAAACTGTATTATGTATGTAGGTATGTATGTGCACATTTATGTAATCATGTCCATTTCTACGTGCAGATATGGGGCAAGTATTTTAAATCCCTACACACATACGCACATGCATATGTAGTACATATGTGCATACTTAGATAAGTGTAGAATGTTTACATTTTTACCATTTTACTTTATTCGCGTTATCCCTAAAATGTTTTCTCCATGCTCGTTTTTTCAATGGGAATTTCTAATCTGGCTAATAAAAGAAATGTATCCGCAAAGAGTAAAGGCAGCTTAGTCGTAACCAGCCGCAAGCTAAATACATACATATATTTGTACACATATATGTATATATATGTATATATATATGTGTGTGTGTGTGCGTGAGTAAGCACGTATGTTCGGTTAAGCCATTAAGAGCGTAGTGATTGGATGAAAAGATGAGTGATAAATAAATACTAACGCTGTTATGTATTTGCAAAGTAATATTATTCTGCGCAAGCGAATTTAAAGCGTCTACAGGCTCTGAACTTTCCAATTAGCTTTATTTAAAGATGGCGATACTCATAATAAAAATATTAACAGAATTTAAGGCAAAGTATCATCACGCTGAGTTCACATACACATAGCCCTACTTATTACGACTACGTATGTCTTTCCAATAAAATCAGGCAGATAATCTGTAGAACTAAGATGAAAACTGTTTCCTATAGAATTAGGCCGAAAATGGGCATGTAAAGGTCCTGGAAGTTCTTCCGAATGCAATAATAAAGATAGATTACACTACTCCTCTACTCTGCATGTACAACAAATTCCTCATAAGAATCCCAGAGAGGAATGAATGACCTAGACAGATGGTTCCAAACTAAACGAAAGAGTGGGCATCGGGATTCACTCCAACGAGTTAGCGCTGGACCTCAGACTTCGCTTACCGCTTAGACAGTCAAGCGGCTATTAAATCTCGTAATTCTCACAAAACAACGTCCAAAGTTGCCATAAAATGCAGAAATTCTCTCAATCTGCTCGCGTCTAAGCGTTCCGTGACTGAGACATGGGTCCCCGGGCACAGTGACATTCCCGCCAATTGCGCGGCAGACGAGTTGGCAAGGAAAGGGAGGGAATTACCTATGATAAATGCTGCTCTAGAAGCGGGCATGCCTCTAACCACCTTTCGGATTACCCTTGGCTGGTGTGTTTCTTTGGAGTGTTCTATGGGCAGAGGGAATATAGACTAATATATTTATTCAAAAATCAAGCCGGCCATAATGTTATAGTCAATAGGATGCTATAGAGCCATAATTAATGACTTTTTGGTGTCTGAATTGGAGGAAGTTGATGTGGACGACCTTTGTTTCCAAGAAGACGACGCTTTTGGTGAGCGCATTTTCTCGCGTCGGGGGGCTGTGGCGTGGCCTCCAAGATCGTGCGATTGAACACCGCCGGACTACCGAGACGATTGACGCCCCGGAGCAGAATATTCGATGCGTTATTGCTAACATACGGCCCCAACTGCTGCAGAAAGTGGTCGAAAATTGGGCCTTTCTAATAAAGATGAATTCTTGGCCAAACCCATAAGATTCTAGTAAAAAAATTTTGGATTACCATATTAATTTACTTTATATGATTTGTAACTTAAGAACAAGGAGATTTCTTCTTACCGTTGAATATTTTTCGACAAATTTCCATAAAAATAATAAACCAGAAGTTTTCTCCTTATTACCAGCCATTTATTTTTCGATCAAATTGAGAAGAAATTATAACCAATATGAAGAAGATTTTCTCGTGAAATTTTTTTTGATTAGGTCTCCTCTCACACTCCTAAGCCTTCGAACTTTTTTAGTCGTCGATCCCTTTAATTATATATGAACTCTTTAGATCCGTGTAGAGCAACATTCGTTTGGTTAATATCAAGAATACAAATACTAGTATATTTTTTATTGTTTACGATTTTCCGTTTGGAAACAAACCGGTTCCCAGAAAGTTACAAGAACGAAAAATAACGCTGAGGATGGTGACGGGTGTTTTTTTTAGACTGATAGAACTTTCGATAAGCATAGCTGTCACTTGATAGCTGGTAAATGACGTTTCGTTTTGACATTTCTGTTCAGTAAGCATTGACAAATCATCATGGAAAGAATGACGCCGCAACAACGTTTATAAATCGTGGAAATTTACTTTAAAAATCAGTGTTCTGTTCGCCAAACTTATAGAGCACTTGTCGAACAACATATACTCTACTCGATGAAAAACCAACAACAAGACAAAGAACTGTACGTACTGAAGAAAATATCGGTACTGTAAGTGATGCTGTTGGAGAAGATCCGAATTTGTCTATTCGCCGCCATGCTCAACAAAGTGGACTTTGTCCATCCACAACATGGAAAATTTTGCTGATCGCAAAATTGGACTGATCGCATCCGATTCACCAAAGCTAGTAGTGGCGGATACATGCCAGAAATCGTTTTATTAGAATTACTTTTTAAATATTAAATGTCATGAAAATATCTTTCAAATAAAAAAAAAATGTGGTATCATACTTCATTTTTTATGTGTTTTATTTCAATTTAGATTTCGGAAAATCGTTCGAATATACATTAACTTTTCAATCTTTCAGAAAAAAAGAAGATAAAAAAGAAGCACAAATACTTTTATTCATTCGTTTCTTTGATCACTATATTAACAATGTTGTTATGAAATTACAAAAAATTTAAAAACTTCCTACAGAGGTTTTCACTTTAATAGCCTACAGTGATATTTGTAAATTCTAGTCATTTCGAATGGCGAATAAATTTTCATTCTTCATGCAAATAATTTTGAATAACAAATAAATTTGTATTCATCATTATTCAGCCATTCAAATCATTTCATGATGACTTCGCCACGCGATGATAATTGCGGTTGACGAATGGCTGTGGGAAATATGCATATACTTATGTATGTACTTAGATTCAGTAAAAAAAAATTCTGTGAAGTAAAACGCAAAAACAAAATTCAAAATAATTAAATGGTGATTTTCGTTGCCTTAACTGTGCAAATAAACCGAAAAATACATGGCGTATGAGAAGCATGATTGCTGCCAATCCTAAGTACCAAATTACTAACGGTATATGCTGATTATTTCGAGGGTATACATATATCGATACGTTCTCGGATATTTCGCACGTCACACAGAAACCCAAATGGTTATGATATAAATACAACAATTTATATTAACTCACTTCCGGCTCAGCATAAAGCAATTTGGCAATTCTTAATATAATAATAATAATATAAATTCTAACATTCGGTGGTTTGGCGACAAGTGCAGTTATCTGTGATATGATTAGCTTGTGAATATTTAAGTAAATATATAAATTTATACATATATAGGTATCTACAAAAGTGCGTGAGCTGTTTTGTGAGCTTCCTGTTTTTTCATTGAAATGCTAAATATCGCATGTTAGCACTGAATACTAATTTTTATATAGAAATAAGCATTTTGTTGATGTACATTTGTGAAATTTGAATTTTTGATAACGATATTAGAATTACTTAAGTGAAAAATTGGCATTCAATATTCCGGCGGATTTTTTTTTATCGAGCTAAGAGATTTTACGCTTACATTCTTTGGTTCTCTTAGCGCAAGTATACAAAAGTGATTAAAGAATGGTGCCACCTATTTAAAAATATTGCTTTAGCTCAAATTCTAGATTGCATTTATCTAAGCTGCAAGTAAATATATGCGGAATGTCAAGAATTAAAAAAAGATAGAAGTGAAATTTCTTAACAAAATTAAGAATAAGAGAGATTCGATGAACGAGACAGAGAGGGAGAAAACATCACAAAAGATAAACAATAATACTAAACTTTGCATAAAAATATGGTTTATTTGAAGTCACCAGAGTCAGTGGTTAGTATTTCAACATTACTAATATTAACGGCTTGTGGAAACTTAGTAAAATATGTCTAGACCAAGAAAGTTAGTAAGCGGTAATAAATCATCTGAAATACAATTTACGTTATCTTCACCCTTACGAATAGCACCAGCATTTGAAAAACTGTAAATAACTTTTAAATGCTTTCTATGTATGACTAAAAGTTTGATTATGATGATGTATGTATTTAGGTATACTTTATCTATCTTTTATATATTCTATATATAAATATATATATTTTTCAATCAATCAATCATAATTCGTCCATATATTTTTCAATACCGATGTACTTATTCCCTGGGAGTTTCCAATTTATTTTACGCATCTAGCTCTTGCTAGAGTGTAGCGTTGAGACTAATCAATTACAATTGCGAATAGTAAAATAATTGAAGATTGGCGACGTTTGACACTAACATATGTACATAAACATTTTAAGGAAATCGTTTCTTAATTTAAAACAAACGAAGTAGGGGGTATGTTGATTTAATAAAATACTAAGTACTTTAATTTTTTTTGTAATATGAGATTTTTTGTATACTTCGAGGTGTGGTTATTCCCCAGAATTCCATAATTTTTTAATTATGCTTATCAAGTTAAAGTCAATAATGTGCATCAAATTTGATAGAGTTTGATACAGTAGTTTCGGTGGTAAACTATATGTTTTCTACAGGTGGTGCCACGCCAATTTTCCAACATTTTTTTTAAACCCACGCTTTCCCCTCTCCAACACAATTCTCGGTATCTAATTTGAGTAAATCACCTTTAATTGTTACTGAAAAATAGCGAGGCCATGGGGAACAGATTTTTTTTGCATTTTATGTGCATCCACCGTTGTAATTGTGCCCAAAGAACGTTGATTAAAAACTTGATTGGACCAAATTCGATTCTAATATCAATCAGAGAAGGTTAAATTTAGTTTGGTATTGGGGCATAATTTTTTCTGGTTTTGCACTGCCTAAGGCAACAACGAATTGCTTAGTATTAAAAAAAAAAAAACAACAACAAAAACAGACGCATGCGAATATAGTTCTCTTATACCCATCTTCCAGCTGATGCGCTGCCTATCGAAATGATCGTAGCAATGCTTTGCTCAATGTAGAAATTCATTAATCTATCCCCTCAAATATTTCGCAAGTGGATTAAGGAAACCTGAATCTGAATCTGAAAAGTTTGTGTAAAACTTGAAACCATGCACTTTCATTTGATACATAATTTGTCTCTGTGTGGCAAGTAGTTTTTAATCAAGTAAGTAGCTACTTACAAAATTGCATAAATTGTTATAAAATGACAAAAAATGCTTGTTTTATGGCCTTGTATTTTTGTGTACACGTCATTCTCTTTCTCATTCTCTTTCTCTCTCTCTCTCTAAGTTGTATCTTTCGTCTCAGCTATGTAAAGAAATCAGCTTTTTTTCTTGACAAGAATAATAGAAAACAAGATTGCGCCTCCCACGCTGAGAGAAATTGATAGTTACATAATAAAAGCTAGAGAAGGAGAGAGTAAAGAACAAATTCTAAAAAAGATGGGACAGAAGAAGCGAGCAATCAGCAGAATGATTGAATAGTTTTCTTAGCAATATCGTTCAATTGGTCGCAACTCTAGCGCATTAGGAGGATTGAATGAAGTCTTTCCTTACGTAATTTACATTGTCTTCATCTTATCTTCATTACATCTTCGAACCTCTTTTGGTTGACATTGGCGTAATGCTCTGGAGCCAAATGTGGCCAAAGTATGAACATTATGATGACGTAGGAAGAGCAGGCGTTGACGTTTTCAAGATAATGCTCGACGTAAATTTCAGTGTTGATGGTTCCCGTGGTGAAGAATTGCGTGGATTTAGGCCCGCATTCACAAACAGCTTGCCATGTTAGAACTTTTCTGCCAAACTTTTCAATGTGGATGATTTTTTCCGATTCAGAAATGTCATCTCCAGATTGCAGGTAGTAACATTGGTTACCCGGCAATGGCTTCAATTCCATTTTCAAATAAGTTTCGTCGTCCATAATTACGCAAAAATTTGTATTTACCAGTTGAACCCTTTTAGTTTGTTTTTCGCTCCGTTTCGGAAGTTTTTTTATTTTTATACATTTTTGTACCATTCCTTTTCTTAATTCGAGTGGCTTGCATAGATAGAGCTTTAGCTTTTTCGGCGATATCTCTTGCCGTTATCCCCTCCATTATTTCCAATTGTGGCTTTTGCTATCTTCTCCCACTAAACCGCTGCTGATCCATTTGGACGGAAAACTTTTGGCTTATACTTTACTGGCCCACCATCCTTAATGAGCAAACCCGTCCTTTTTGCCGTGTTATAAGATGATTCACTGAGTTTTGTCAACTTTTTGTAACTAATATTGGGGTTATTCGTCCAAATTCTTTCGTGGAGCTTTTTGTTATTCTACAGTGAAATCAATGAACTCGAAATCACTCCTATATTTACTAGTCAATTAAATAACAAACATTAAGTAAATCTCATTCAATTTAAATATAACGCGCAATTTGCTAAACATTACCACCTAACCAATTCAACTAAGTACTCATAAAACTATCTTCAACTAAAATCAATTTACAAATTTCGTAGATCCTGGACGAATTCACACAATCGAACGTTCATCAATAACCGCTAACGGTATTTGAGTTTCCGGTTCTCCTTTCGGTGTTTGTTAACTGCAGCTTCTCAGCAGACAAAGTCACCGCCATGGCCATTGTCACTACTTGATTTAATTTATTTAAAGTTGACTCTTTTATATCCGGTTGTGGTAGAAGCAAAGCGTAAGAACATTTCAAAATTGAAGAGTACGAGTGGCAGTTGAAAACGTAGAAAACAAATTTGCTAAGAAGGACATCTTCTACATAAACAACTACAGCTATGTAACGCCAACACTTAAGATTTACAACGATTACAACTGCATATACATAGCACACAGTACATAGTACATACGAGCCGAGAGATAGCGATTAAAAGTTCATGAAAAAAAAATTGTGGTTGCATTTGTTGTCTCCTCGAAGATTTGTACTACATATGTACGAGACATTTTTAGAACCTACAGCTTGGGATTAAATCGAGATACTTAGGGCAGGGAGTCAACAACTTTGCATGTTGCCCAACTTTAGTAGATAAAGTTTTTGCTTGCCGTCAAAATTTCTTGAATGAATGTAAATGTAAAGAACAAAATCCGTGTGGGTGAATAGCAGTGGAATTTTTGTTGAAAGCCAATTGATTTTTATTGTGGCACTTGTCTAAGTGATGCCCACTCTAAACCAAACAAAAAAAAAAGCACGAAAACATGGATTGAAATCTTTATTTGAAGCGACAAGTTGCATTGAAGCTGCATAAAATGGATTCACTCGCAAAATTTCGAAACACTTTAGCGGTGAACAATTTCAATTTGTTTAAGAGCATCTTGACAAGGCATAGTCAGTAAGGTGGTGCCAATACCGACAGCGAATTCATTCACAAAACTTGCATGTATTTTGTTTTTGGTTTTTGGTACGGCAATTCTCAAAGTCAGTCTTGTTGCGAAAAAAGAAAACAAACAAACGCCGGTTGAATTTTATTGTTACAGTCATACTACAACAAAACCCCATAAATAAATGTTTCAAACTTAATAAAAAAAACTTATGAACACTCAGTAAATTATCACCAATATTTAAAAAAAAAAAATTAAACATTTTTTAGACATTTTCCGAGTATGCAGTGGTATAGCTTATTTAATTTTAGTATACAAAGTTTCCTGGGTCAAAAAAAAATTAAAAATCAACGGTAGTTTCTACCCACTGCATATCCATCTAAGCATCCTTCTATAATATTAAAAAATCTTAGTGAAAATTTTTTGAGTTAATATTAATTGGGTACAAAGTTTTAAACATTAATTTACATTGTTTTTAGTACAGAATCCGATGATTTTTACGTGAGTACCTGCCGACGACGGCCTTACCCCACGGCGCTCTAAAGCACAGCGGATCAAATTAATGCGTTGATCAGTGCCCCGAGATGCAAAGCATACATCGGTACCAAATTGGCAGTGTGGAATGGACACACTAACCCACCTTGGTAAGGTTCGAGGCCTATCTAACACCTCTGCCGTACTATGGGTCCGGCACCCGGTTGCGATGCAACTCCACATTGAACTTGACACAAGGTCAAGCTCTACCCGCATTTGGGTATTAAACCACAGCCACCACGATACTCCCCTAGGGGCCGTACCCAACGAACAGGCCAGAGCATGCTCTGGGGGCTCCTGTTCCCCGTGGTACCAGATTTAAGTCTCCGGTCGGACCTCGTTGCCGAAACCACTTGTTTTTAGTACAGTATGAACTTTAGCTTTATATAAAATTAACGAAAAATATTTATCATGATATTGTAAACAGGTCACACAATTCGAACGGTTTGTCCGCCAATGTAAATAGCTCGTGTTTACAAAATCGAAAGTTTTATTGTCAAGGTGGATCCATAGAAGGTGACAGCAAGATAAACAAGGCGAATCCGCTATGTATTTTGTTTGTGTTTTGCGTGTGAAATGTCAAAGTCTGAATTCGCCCATTATTGCTCATGTATTTGGTTTGTGTAAACAAAACAACCCAGCGAATTAAAAAAGAGAACAAGCATTAAACTCATGGGATGATATCACCTTATACGAATTCGCCTTGACCACCAGTGTAAACAGTTCGTTTTTACATAATCGTAAGTTTTATTGTAAACAAATATTCATTTTGACAATCCATACACAAATTCAACGCGAATTTAGATAAGAAAACATCAAATCAGCTGTTTTTATGACATCGCAGTCTATAAATAAAAATTCACCTTGGAATATCCCAGCAGGCCAAATAAGAACGCGTTAAATTGAAAAGTAATTATACAGTAAGTTATTTTAGATTCAAAAAAATAATGTTTCCTATGGAATCGAATACTCTTGTAGAACAATAAGAAGTTATTTGATCCCAAAATCTTCTCAAAAGGGTTGCCGGTTGCCATCTACATATCAACCATTGACTGTATCCTGTCCAAGAGTTGGGTTAACATGCGCAAAATTCCGAAGTCGCCCATACTGGATTCAGGGCAGGGGTCTGGAATTTGGGTTTGGGGCAGAGATTTCAATCAAGCCGCCGTAGCCTGTGCGGACTTTGTTCGGTGGGTTCCGGATTTGAGTTATAGAATTTTTTTTTCTAACAGCAGTCGCCCCGCGGCAGGAAATGGTGAACCTACCGAGTGTAAATACGAGATTGTCTTAGTAAGGGGCACGGCGCATAAGGGCATTTAAGGAAATAGACAGCAGATGAACTAGCGAGGTGCAGCACTGCACTAAACGTGGACATGGGCATCTCGGTCGTGAAAATCTAGAGTTTTTTTGTCATTCGAGAACTCAACAGAGGTGGAACCGTACAGGATTATATGGCAAATATGGTTGCCCTTGGGCCCATCTAAAACCAGAGCTCTCTTCGGAATGAGTAAAAACAAATCAAAGTAGACTATGTCGCATGGATGAGGCTAAGGACACTCGTCAAACCAGTCCTACAGAATATTTCAGAGTGCAGCCGCTTCTCTCTGTATGGCTGCATTAGGTTGCACGACTTGAGAAATCAAAATGGCAAACTTGGTAATTGCATGCCACCACATACAGCACATAAACCAGCCAATGTAAAATGTCCGCCAAATTGAATAAAATCTTTACCAATGACTAACCATCTCACCACTTTTCAAACGGAGGTTCATGCAATTGAAGTTTGTGGAAGTGAGGTCTTAGAAAAGGTATAACTTCGAAATTCATCTCCATTATGTTGGACAGCCACACTGCTTTAGAAGCCAAGAAGTCTAGCATAATTCTCCCAAAACTAGTTGAGGATTAATGCAATGCCATTTACGGTATAAGCTTTCAGTACTTCATAGTCTGGAGTCCATTACCCTGCCACTAAATGAAGGTAATTAAAAATATCCACCACCCATCAAAGCAAGCATCATTTAAAGTACAGAACTTAGGCAGAGAGAGCCTTTGAACTGTCACTGGGTAATTCATGGAACACTGCTGCCTTCGCTATTATCTCAATATCCTAAAACTTTCACAGCCTGCCGTTTTTTGCAAGCTAAGCACAGATTTACCCACCTAAGTAGGCCGACCCTTAATTCACAATGCGATTACAGTTGGCTTAGCCAAACAGACTAAATTAAACATGTAATACTATTTAAAGTTTCCCACTGCGAGTTGTGAATATGTGCACATTTGGTTTATATACAAATATTTCCATGGTAAAAAACATTCACTTTGTATCGTATAGATATGTATGTAGAACAAATTTTAAGCATAAAAGGCATAAATAATATTTTTCTTACACACATACACACATACGCATGTACGTAGTAGTGTATCTGGTATGATAGCACTTTAGTGAAACTTAAATGACTGCCTTTATTAATTCACCAGATGTGTGTCCAATATTTAATTTTAACAAAATTGACTGCGAAAAGTTAATAACAAAACTTTTTTTTTGAAACAAAAACATACAATAATCGCTGCAATCTGTGGGTGTGCTTGCCGAATTTGCATATTTCCATTACAGCGCACAATGCGGCTTCTCCATTCAAATGAGTGCACACAATGGTCGGTTTAAAAAATAAATCGGCTTAATATCTTTATTACCTGTTATCATAAAATTTACTTGCAAATATCGTACTAAAGTGTTAATACCACTTGATCTTTATTAACGGTATAATTAAGATTAAAGATTTGGTATCAAAAATGAAAAAAATCACTAATAAGTCAAGCACTCTCTCTGTACCGTCTTCCATACCAGCGCTAATAGTATTTCGAGTTTTATACTTGGCACTCTCCTTTCTTTGTACACATATGTATGATTTTTTATTTGATTTCCAACTCCACTATCTAATTGTGATTTTGGACAATTAAGATAAGACAGAAACGCACAAAAAATGCGAAAGCAAAACAAAAAACACTGAGTTTATGCAGTCCCTAATAGTTATCATTTCGTTGTGAAGCGGGCCACGGGATATAGACTCGCTATTAATTATAGCAAAACGGAGCTCGTCTTTTTTGCTATAAGATGCAGAGTGCCTGATATCGACCACCCTCAATCGCCAGGGTCCCACTTGTGCTTTCTGACTGGGTCAGGTACTTGAGTCTGGATAAAGACCAATGGATACAGCTTCAAATCGGCCTATGCGCATTCTAAAATACTTGTCAACTTTCGGCTATGCCCCTCTAGAACCCGGCCGATTCGGACCACAAAGAGATCTTTCTTCACTCACATCCCGTCAAGGGAAGAATGAGAGAAGGGTGTCGGTTGGGACGAGGGGTCGGTGAATTTCTTCACGGATGGAAAAGTAGAAGGAGATGTCTTCTGTGGGGAGCTCTCCCTCAGCCAGATATGTAGGCTTCTCAAATACGGTAGTGTGTTTCAGGCTGAGGTGGCAAAAAACAAGGAGACTGTCGATTCCCTACTCACCAATGTAAGGCCCTTTAGATGGATAAACCTCTATTTTGATAGTCAGCCCGATATTAGGGCCTTAGGATATTTAAGGATCAGTGCAAAACTTGTGGGAGAGTGCCTGACTTCTCTTTCAGCCGCCTCTGAATACCTTGACATTGGACTGACTGAGGTGCCGGGCCATAGCGGCATTGCGTGACTAATGAGTTCGCTCTGCGGGGTACCTCGGACTGGGCATTATCCGAGTGGTATTCATGCAGTTAATCTGAATATATGTAGTCTCTGACCCTGACTCCTCTGCCGCCCTGCCTTTTCGAGACTAAGGGGCCGGTACCTAGGCTATTCCTTCATTAACACAAAAGACCTCTCTAGGATTGAAATCACCAATTTGTGGGGCTTCATTTTGGGCACGCAGCGGTTGCCAAGTTAACTATTTTTTGGTTACGGTGTACATCATCGTTCTAACAGCAGGTGGTATCACAATGGACTCCATTAATATGTCCAGGTGAGTTTCCTCTGCGAGGAATACCACATCAACCTAACCTAACCTAACCTGACATTGTCATTTTTTTGCATTTAATTTTTCATAACGCTGGCAGCCCTTTTCAAAAATATTTTCTAAACTAAGCCTTTCTAAACCTATTTGCTTTCACACCAATATTGAAACGTTTCATTTATATTATTAATTAATCTATATATAACTTTTTAAACAGGTGGCCGCCCTGAAACAAATATTTTTAATTTTAGTGTCTTGCTTTTGAACACAATATTTGCAATATTTGATTCAATTTATTTATATAATTAAATTTAAATTTTTAAACAGGTGACAACTCTTTTAAAAAATTATGCTAAAATTATCCACAGACTGTAACAGAATTATTCAAAACAGGTTACTAATGCAAATTAACTCTGTTAGTCTATCACGCCTTTAATTTAAAATTTAATTTCATTTAGAGATCGCATAGTATTAGAAGTGCAACTAAAATTTTTCGGTTTTACGCAAACTTAATTTTTTTTTTAATATTTATTAGTAGAGCTATTGTTAAAAGTCAACTAGCTGGCTATTCCATTCAACTAGTTGATTGGCAAATTTTTTGTTGGTTAGCCGAATAGCACATTTTCGATTAACCGTTCATTTGCAACTCACCGCTCACCATCGAATAGTTGGAAATTATTCGAAAAGTGGCAGCTACTAAAAATAAGTTCATTGAAAACTGCATTATAGCTTTAATATATATACAACCAAAAAAAAAGTAAATTAAAATGTATTACTATGGAACATCTTATAAAAATTAAAAGCAGTCAAATTAGTAGCCCTACACCCTTGGTTAAAACCAACCGAAATTCGTCATATTCATCAATCAAAAATTTCTATAAAGTTTTAGTTTTAATTGTTTCTCTTTTGAAAAAGTCCAAGCAGCTTTTTGGACTTGCCTGATAGCGATATGATTTGCAGTAATAAGAAAGCAATAAATTATTAATTAAATAGCGAACTGAACAATGTTCTTAATAAACAGCTGATTCCTAGAAATTGCGACTTTCTGTTTCGGTTGGAAAAAAACTGTTTTACAAAATATCTATTCGTCCCTCCATCGAGTGCGTCTAGGTAGCAATTGGTCATTGCTGCAGGTCAACTTTACACAGATATACGGAATCGGTTGCGAGGTGGAAATAGTCTATTTTATTTGTACATCTATCTATACCAGGGAGAGTTCATATAAGGTGGCAGCATTAGTACAAAAGCAAAATTTATATATATTTTGTTTTTGCTTTTGCGGCTCCGACTGAGAAATTATTCCATACAATTACATCGCAAGCCAATGAGCACAAATATAATGTACTTAAAAAAAGAAATCTATTTGACAATCCAAGCCGTAGGGTAAATAAAAAATGAAATCAGCTGTTCTAGTAACACCACCTTCTATATTTTCGCCGTGATCTATACTACAATAAAACTTTAGAAAAGTCATGTCTATAAATTTAAAATTTCTTTAAGAAAAATGATCAAAGGGGATGCAGGGAATGTTATAGAATATATCTGGATCACTTTAAGAATTTGTGTAAGTCTTGCTTGTCTTTTTACCTGTTTGCCTGTTTGAACGGAACAACCTTCAAAACTGCTGAAAGGATTTTCATGATGCTTTAACTAATGGCTAGCCAGTAATCTCAGATATCATAGGCTATATTTTATACAAATATTATATCATTTTCTTTTGAATAAAGTTTTATGTTTCCCACGGTATCCCGGTGTTTATTTCTTACGATTTTTTTCTTCTTCAACTGAATTGAAAATTAATATCAATTGTCTGGGTAATAACGGTGAATCGTTTATGCTATTTATGTAGGTTGAAGGGTGAAAATGATCTTGATAAAAAAACAAAAAATAAAAGCGTGGCGTAGCACGCTGGGTAAATGTAGCTAGTTACCATATAAAATTATTAAATTCCGATCATCAGAAATACAAGTTTTTTAGTTATAAAGGGTGGTTAAATTTTAAGGGCCGATGTTGAATGTGAACCACACCTAAACGTCAAGTTTTTTTCTGCATTTCATTTGACATTTCTCAATTTCAGACTAACTCAATTTGAACATGGAAATATACACAATCGAGCAACGTGTTAAAGTTATTCAGGCTTATTATGAAAATGGGCGTTCAAATCAAAATGATGATGATCAATTTTCAAAGAAAATCATCTTTAGTTATGAGGCACATTTTAACCTCAGTGGATTCGTCAATAAGCAGAATTGCCGCATTTGGGCGAATGATAATCTAAGAGTGATTGTCGAAAAACCAATGCACCCACAAAGAGTGACTGTTTGGTGCGGTTTATGGGCTGGCGGCATCATCGGGCCGTATTTTTTCCAAAATGAGGCCGGTCAGGCAGTTACTGTGAATGGTGTTCGCTATCGTGAGATGATAACGAACCTTTTATGGCCCGAATTGGAACATATGGATGTGGAGGATACGTGGTTTCAACAGGATGGTGCCACTTGCCACACAGCCAACGAAACAATGGCTCCTTTGCGCGACAAATTCAATGGCTGTGTTATCTCACGTGGTGGCGATGTCAATTGGCTACTAAGATCATGTGATTTGACACCGTTGGACTACTTTCTTTGGGGTTATTTGAAAGAAAAGGTGTACGTCGATAAGCCAGCAACAATTCAAGAGCTAAAGGATGAGATAATTCGGCACATTAACGGCATAGAATCTCAATTATGCCTCAGCGTCATCGAAAATTTGAACCATCGGATGGAGGTGTGCCGCCGAGGTCGCGTGGGACATTTGGCCGATATTTTGTTCCATACATAATTGAACCACACCATATTATCATAAAAAGAAATTGCAATAATTTCCAAAATAATTTGTGTTTTATTCAAAATCAACATCGGCCCTTAAAATTTAACCACCCTTTATGTTCACAAACATAAGTACGTATGTGCCAAGTTGGCCCTAAAAATTTATGTTCGGTCATTCTCTAGTTAAACATAGAAAGCTGCTTACATTTTTTGCATTTAATAAATTTAATGAATTTTGGCTTAGTTATGCCAAATAAGAAGCATACTTTTTTGTTGGTTTGGTGCGGGAGTTATCTAAATAAATATGTATATATGTGCATAATACTATGTATCAGTAAATCATTATCGAATGTAGATACGATAAATATCAAATATAGCAGTACATGGTCACTTGAATTAGTGAAACCAAACAGGTGTGAGTATTTATACGAGTGAAACTATGCACATTTTGCGCGTATGCTGAAAGAGTGTCATATTTCAAAAGCTCACTTTCCAAATTCGTCGCTCCAATTATGAAAACGAAAATATATTTTCTGATAATGAGATATTGTTAAGAGATATTGTTAAGGGACTGCTTTGAAGTTGTTGTATAACATAAAAAAGCAGCTGTTGGGTAATTTTGAATTTTCCTCCAACGGTATAGGAATACCCTTACGCAGACTGCTTTCTCTGTATCATATTACCTACAATGTATCGTTGCATGGATATATGTACATATATGGTGCACAGTGTACAGTGTAAACAAATTTTTTCTCTGGCTTAACCGAACTTTAAAATACAAATAAAAATGTTAATATTTATATCTAAAACTATTTTGCATTGATGTACTTTTTTGACTGCAGCAAAGTGTAAGCCATTTATGACATTGTGGGCGCTGTAATTAGGACTGAACAATTGAAGTATATCTACAACTGATTGTAATTATTCCAATGTATTTAATTTATATTAAATGTTTCATATTATATGTTTTTACAAATTACTGTTACAAATTATACCATATAGAGAAACGATATAACAAACTAAAGAATATTGAGGAAACGTGTGATTTGTTCAATGTTTTTTTTTTACATACAAGCATGATTGCAAAATTTATTTCTTCTTCATTTGCAATATTTCTCAAATATTGAAATTTTTTCTTCCGTAAGTCTGCCACTTAATTTTGATATTTACCACAATTTTTCAGACTTACCTACCATAAAATAAAATGTGCAGTCCTAACCACTGATACCATTACTAATTCCCAGCAAACATAATCGGAGCGCTCAGAATTTATTAGGGCGAAATTACTAATACGTTTTTTAAAAATATGAGCTTAAAGAAGTAGAGAAATTTAAATAAGTTCTGACTATGATCATTTGCGACTGATACAATGCTCACATTTATGCACTGTATGCTTAAAAAACTTTGCTCCAGAACAAACTATGAACAGAACCAAGGCGAATTTATAGAGGGTAGTGTCAAAAGAACAGCTGATTTTATTTTTTTCAATTAAATTTCCCTTGCATTTGTGCCGGGGTTATCAAAATGAACAAATTGTTTACACTCGCGAGCAAAACCGGTAGAATGGTCAGCTTTTTTAATACAAGGTTTTTCGATTGTTTTTATTTCGTTTCGGTAATTTTAAATAAAATTATAATTCATACTATACTAAAAACCATATATAATAATGTTTCACACTTTATACACAATTTATAAAAACTCAAGAAATATTCGTCAAAATTTTTCAATTTTTTAGAAGGATGAAAAGAAATTGTTTGGTTTTTAATTTTGACTTTGGCAACTTTTTATACTAAAATTAAATAGCCTATGCAACTGCATTCTCGAATAATTTCTAAAAACTCTTTAAAAAAAAATTTAAAATTCTGGTAAAAATTTGTCAGGTTTATCACAAATTTTTTATTAAGTTTGAAATATTAATTTACAAGGTTTTTGTTATAGCATATAAACTATGTTTGGAATTAACTAAAACAAATGTAACATAAAAATCATGAGTCACAAAAATAGTCTCTAAGGATAGACTAACAAAGAAACACCTTGGGGAAATAATATAAAACTAAAAACTCGATATTCATCTATGTATTTTTACAAAGTAGCCTGATTATTTACGAATATTTGATTACCCAACACATTATTTGGCGCAGAAAGAAAAAAGTTGAACCAATTTACAAAATTATGTATGTTAGATTTTTGGCAGCTCAAGCGAGTAATACAGGGTGGCCCAAAATAAATGGC
The DNA here is from genome assembly GCA_951828415.1 of Anomoia purmunda. Taxonomy (NCBI): domain Eukaryota; kingdom Metazoa; phylum Arthropoda; class Insecta; order Diptera; family Tephritidae; genus Anomoia; species Anomoia purmunda. Next base: position 21,726,635 of record OX639996.1, on the reverse strand, counting down.
GCAATTGGAAGATGGAATAACTTTTACAAATGACAGTACATTTATGATGTTTTTACATAGAACATAATTCGAAATTGTGTAAAAAAAAAAATAGAACTCTTTTGAGACCGTCCAGGACATCTCTCTGGAGATTTATTTCGAAGTCATGTGGTTTTGTGAATTAACCCAGACTCGCTTTTAAAATGAGAATTCGTTAAGGAATCCTTAAAACCTTGAAAATGCAATTAAATGATAACATTATTGATAACGTCTTCCAAATATAATGCATTAAAGTTTTGGGGTTCAAATAAAAAACATCACCCCATCAGTCATCTTGTTTTTCATTACCTGTACAGATATAATCAAAAAACATTGGGTTATTAATTTCAATCACCTTGTATTTACTTATACTACAACTAAACACTCACTCACGCAAACGATACCCAGAATTATGTACTTTATATATCGTAAGTAAAGTTGTTTTTCATTGTGGTTTGTTTTTGTGTATTGATGGGCATCACTCATACGCTTGAAGGTTGGGGTAATTGTATTATTTGCTTTAAGAAGACTGTCTGAAAAGTTTTCGCACAAGGGTGAAAACGACTAAGTAAATATTAGCACATGATATGAAGGTCGATCGGCAAAGTTTCAAATAATTTGGAATTACTTTTAGTTGTGTAAATAAGTGGAGGCATTTTATTAAAAAAAAAAAGAAAGAAAAACTCGAAAATTGATTTGTCATCACAAATTAGACACGTAGAAAAAAAGTACATGTAAAAAAGCCAGTACTTTCATAGCCATGAAATAAAACCATTTAAAATTTAAGACAAATTGATTTCAGAATACTTATATTGCATAATAATATTCCTTTATTTATCTTTAAAAAATTAAGGTAGGCAAAATACACAAAAATTGCAAAAATATTACGTAAACAGAAGTTAAGTTAAAAACCAAATTGTTGGCCTTTCTTTTAATCAATACATTAGAGTAGGCCGAAATCCGATTCTTGTTTTAGTATTTTTAATGTTGAAATGCAATATGCAATAAAAAGTTATGCTAAAATTTCGAATTCGAATGTTTGAACAATATCTCGGTTCGGTTCAAGTTTAAAGTGTTCAAAATGAAATGTTTTTTGTGAGGAAATTAATTTCATGTAAAATATATAGGTATGTATGTATGTGCAAAAACATGATTACTACATTTTGACCAGTTTTGGTTATTTTTCTTTTGTTTGTTATTTATTTATAAAAGTCTAGCTCATTCTACATATGTATAACATAACATCGTATAAATCCACATTTGAAATTTCATCAAATATTCGGAATTTGTAGTTAGAATTTTTGTAAGAATTCTAAGTAAGCAGTTTTATAGCCTATTAAATTTTATTTCAATAAAGTTTAAATTCCAAGTAGCTAAAAATTTCAGTTGATTTTTCTTTTTTGCTGACGTTGTCACACATTCTCTTCACATACAAACAAAAAATTACGACCGTACTTTGTATGGAAGAAGATTTGGATTTAAACGGTATTTGTTACATATATAATGAGGCAGAAATTTATAAAAAAAAATTACAAACAAAAGACGAATAGTCAAGACTGGTCAAATTGTCGTGTACCTATGGTTTTTTATATCAGAACTGTACATTCATAAAATTAAAGCTAGTTTCTAAGAAATACTAAACTTTTATTGTAATGTTGTAAATATTCTAATAAACAAGTTCTGCTCAGTTCGCTACTTAAAAATTTTCGCGTGATTTGTCTTCCCGCTTGTTACTAGTGCCGAAGACTCCCATATCCCACTTTAGTGTGCCATTTCCTACGGCTTGACCACCAGCTTCTTTAGGACTTTGTTAGCTGCCCTTCGGTCTCGCTGGGTTCTGAGGGAGAGAAAATGGCATTTGAGCAGCTTGGTCGCTGATCGAGGTCATCAATACCAGCTACTCAGGTAGGCGCATTTCCTACAGGAGAGATCTTGAGCTTGTCCGTGGAGGACTTCGCGTTTGTCTCCTGCGAGGTGGGTTTACCCAAAGTGGGCTTAATTTTTCTCGCTCTTTTTTGAAAGAAATGGACCCTTAGCAAGGCGTTGTACTGCTAAATCGTCAAATTTACGTGGAAAACCGAATTTGTACAACAAAAAGATACCATACCATATACCTTTGAATGTAAGATACCAACTGCATACTCGATGACATTAAAGAGTCTTAGGTACGATGACAATAACCTTTTTGTAAGTGAGTATTAAAACTCTAAATGGGCCCATTTCCCTAGAGGATTTCTTCCCCTCTAGGAGCTTAGCCAGTCTTCTAGGTACGGCGGAAGACCGAATCAGTGCTTTGGACCATATAATTGCTCTCAGTGCTATCAATGCGGTTCCCGAACTTTTTTTGGACTTAGCCCTGCCCATTTCCCTAGAGGAGGATGGCTTTCCCTCTAGGCGCTTAGCCAGTTCTTTACCTACTACGGAAGGCCGAATTAATGTTTTGGGTCATGTAAATCCTCTCGGCAATGGCAATGCGGTTCCCGGAGTTTTTTGGTCTTAGCCCTACCTATTTCCCTAGAGGAAGGCTTTCCCTCTAGAGGCCTAGTCAGTCTTTTAGCAACTGCGGAAGAACAGAATCAATGTGTTGGGCCGTGTAAGTAGGCGAGGTCCAACCATCGGAACTACCCGTGAACGGTTGGGAGGCTGGTTTTATGTTGTTTATTTGATCTGATTCTTTGGCCACCTACTGAGACGAGACATTGCCGTGGCCGGAAAAAAGAGAAAGGGGATGAAAACGGTCGGCCGAGGCAGAGTCCGTGACGCAGCAGGTCTACAGTTACGTCTGCAAGTGAGCAGGTATCCGGGAGGTGCCGTTATAATAAGGTGGTAGAACTTGCATGCAACCAAGCATGCACCCTAGATTTGCGGGAAAGGGTGGGATCAACACTCTCCTGGTCGAGATTCATAGTGTTCGGTGGAGACAGGCATAGATACACTGAAATATAAAAGTATTTTCAAAGCAGTTAACATCCAAAAAAAAAATTTCAAGTCAACAATAACTATAATTTTGAAACTTATGAGAAAACGTCTGCTGATGAGAAATACCAATGATTTACATTTTTAAAATAATCAGTAATTATTTATTGTGTTGATACTTAAATTATTAGTAATAAAATTTTGTTAAACCTTCAAGAACTTTTATTTTTAGATTTACATATATTAGAAAACTGTTTTTATTATAATTATGGGTGAAAAAACCTAGTTCTGAATTGAGCCCAAAGTGGTTCCGACTTCATAACATTTCAATACTTCAAACATTCATTTTTTTAATAAGATGCAAAACAAATTTTAAAATATTTATTGAACTCTTTCTTTTAAACAGCGACGCTTTTCTATAAAAAAATAATAGTTTCGGAGAAATGTGAATTAAAAATATGATATAGATATGCATAGGGTTAAACATCTTTGAATAAAGTATGTTTCCAATATATTATATATTTGTCTTAATAAATATATTAGAAAAATCTAACAGCAAAGTTCCGCAAATGTATTTTTGGTTTTTTCCACGTACTTCTAAGCGCCTTTCTCATATTGAAATAAATAGAGATTTGACGTCTCATTCACAGATTGCCTAGAGATTATTAAAAAAAATTCTCATTTTCCAAAATTCCCATTTACAAAAACAAATATTAGTTAAAAAGCAATATCCTCATTTTATAGTCATAATGCACTAAAAAAAGGGGCCCTAGTCAGAGTTATTATTTCATAGGAAAAGCAAAAGGCTATTATTTGCATAGGACAGAAAAGCCTTAGCATAAACGGATTTTCAAAGTCCGTGGGTGTCCCACACTCTTGTCATATTTGATTGATTCATTCATCAACTCATTTCGCTGGTAATATTTGCCTGCTCAATAAGAATTTTCAAACAAATTTTAACCAATTTTGTAAGCAAACACGTCCTACTTGTGGTTGTTGTTGTTAAAGCAGCTTTGAGCGCAAAAAAAATGTTTACTTGCATATTTTATATAACAGCTACAGGAAAATATTCACAAAGACGAATAGATGATAATATAAAACCATAAACAAAAAAAAACAAAAACAACATCAAAAATAATCAAAATGCAAAACCTTAATTTTCACCGCCCACTTTCTTTCGTTGCGGTCTAGACTTGGGTTTCACGGGCAAAGAAGTAACATCCATTCACCTTTCTTTTTTTTTCTATTTTGCTTTATGTGTGGTTGTTTTTTAATCCACTTTCAAATTCAAATTTCATAATTTGGCCACGGCCAAAAGTTTTTCGGGTTGTTGAATAGATTTAAGTTTATTTGTAGAACAGTATTTATTTCCATAGCATAGCAATGTGCCTTAAAACTCAATACAGAGTATAAGTATACAAAAAAAAAATTAGAATTTCTATTCATGGAAAATTCTAAAAAGCGATTTAATTGAGTGTTTTGTAGTCCGGTGCAAAGTTTTCTTTTTGTGTTATAGTACAAAGGGGAATTTTTGGAATAAAAAAGTTTTAATGAGCACTGAACGCAACTGAATGCGTTTAGTGATTTTTCTTTTTATTCTCCGTTTTCTACTTTTGATGCTATTTCAATATCTACATAGATTTCTAAATAGGAGATTTTTTATTACAAAAAAAGTACCTAGTTGTACAAACCTTAATTTACAATTTTATCAACTGCAACACTGAACATTTTTACAAACTGAGCGCGCTAGTATTGCCCGGGGTATTATAACTTTGGTCACCTACTTTGCTCAAATTTGACATAGAGATCTTTTTAAATCTCTTTTGGTAAATTTATTATTTAAACTCCGCACACTTTGGAGAAAATTGGTATATCTTGCCAAATTTGGTAAAAGCAAGTCGGTAAGAAAAATTTCGAAAATTATAAACATCACATAGCTCGATGTTTGACCGAACTTCTCCTACAATTTGTGGTTTGCGACTTAATGTTATAACACAAATATCTCATAGAACGGTATTTTACAAAAATCCAAAAACTGCCATGCATATAAAGGGGTGTGTCAGCGCCCGCTTTAAGGCAAATAGATATATCTCCGAAACTTTTCCAAATTTTGGTACAAATTTTGGAACTTTATTATACCCGAGCGCAACAAAAAAAAACGGAGGCAGATATAGAGATAAATATGTATGCCAAAATTCTTAGAATTAATAGCGAATTTGATTAAGCCACGTCTATCTGTGCCTCCGTTCGTCCGTCAGTTGGATAACTCGAGTAAATATTGAGCTATTTTGACGAAACTTGGTATACACATTGCCCTGGACCCAAGGTACTTACATAAAATCAAAAGACCGCTATATTTCAGTAGGTTAGGCTGGAGTGACTGCCGCCTGTGGCGGCCCTCTTAGGACAATAATAGGAGGCCCATTGTGTTACCACAAAGAAAAATTTTGTACCATCCGAAAGGAGAAAAATTACCCCTCATTAAACTATTTAGCCTCGCTGGTGACCCTCAACAGGCAATTTACCTCGGTGCTTGAAACCTCACTAAGGTCATCCAAAAACGGTGCTTCCCGATATCGCATTCTGCTTTTACACAGCACAGGACACTCACACAGTAATTGCAAAACCGTTTCCTCCTCCTCGTCATTTTTGCGGATCCCACAGCATCTTCGGAAGAGTGCTCACAACCTTTCAGCGTGTTTCCCTATCAGACAGTGGCTTGTTAGGCCCCCGATCACGTTAGAAATGTTTTCTCTTCTTAGAGAAAGAACGCTGCGTGACCGTTTCCGATCCCATTGAGGCCACGTCTGCCTTGATGTTGGACAGGTAGCAGTTTGCAAGTGGCAAACGGCATACCAATGCGTTCTTTATCCTGAAGAATTTGCTTTGTCATACCTTGTCTTGCAAGTTCGTCTGCCATGCAGTTTCCCTCTATGTCCCGGTGACCAGGGAACCAAATGAGGTACAGTGCTTGGCCATCTCCTGTAGAGATAGGCGGCAGTCCAGCGCGATGTTCGAGTGAAACGTAAAAGAACTCTGAGCTCTGATTGCAGCCTGGCTGTCACTAATAATGGAGATATCTCTTCCTACAATCCCGGTCTTAATCTTCTCTACGGCCTCCATGGCTGCTGAGACCTCAGCCTCGAAGACGCTGCAGTGATCTGGTAATCTAAAGGAAATTTTCAGGAGAGGATTTCGTGAGAAAATGCCTCCTCCTACCTTATTATCGTGTTTCGAGCCATCTGTATATATTTCAGTAACTGTTGCAACGGTAATTTACCAAATTCTTAAAAACCGCGATATTTAAGTGAACACTAAAGGCAATTCGCCCAAATTTAATGTGAAGGATGGGGTTACACTAACAAATAAATCGAATCAAAAAAATTTGGAAATGGGCGTGGCAGCGCCCACTTTAGAGCAAATACATAAGTATGTCTCTGAAACCATACTAACAAAGTCTACCAAATTTGGTACATATATTGCATTTCCAATTGCAAAAATCATACAAAAACCATACCCAAGTCTCATATAATGGCAAAAACAAAAATCAAAAAAATTCGGTATATTATTCGTTAGACAAGATTGGGTTTGAGAATGAAATACACGCAATCATAAATGTGTGGAATGGCCATGGTTTCGCCCATCTTAGACCAAATAAATAGGTATATCTCGGAAACTTCTACCGCATTATATCAGAATAAAACCCCGCTCACCTCTCATACAGCGGTAATTTATAACAAATGAAGATATGCAAGATTTTACTGACTCAAGTCGCGAATTCTTTCAAATTCGGTATAAAGAATTTAATTGGGGAGAAAATAATTAAACTCATATTGATTTTATTTTTTTATACTTAAATCAATAAACGTTGTTTAAGATTTCAAAATTTTGTTATACTAGCAAACCCGGAGAAGAACAGAAGAAAATATTGGTACTGTAAGTGATCCTGTTGGAGAAGATCCAAATTTGTCTGTTCGCTGCCGTGCTCAACAAGTTGGACTTTGTCCAATGCTTAGATGAACATTATCGTAGGTAGTGCTTTTTTTTTGACAGTGCGGTGGCTGCGAAAGTAGCAATACGTTTGGCGGTTAGAGATGGTCACGAGTCCAAAATATGTTTGGGTTGTAAGCGGGCCATTACAGAGTCGGCACACCGAGGAGGGGAGATTCCCGAGGAGTATGTGTTTGTGGGATAATTTTGTGTGTCCCAACCTTAGACTTGTGAATACATTGATTTGATGTTTAGTAAGGAAATTCGGGAATGAAGATCTACTGCATGTAGGGTTAAGTAAGTTGTATGGGCGGTTAAAATGAGTCCAAACATTTCTCTTGATATATTCGACGTGTTTGTTTACTATTTTCAGGAAGTCATTAGTGGAGGATGAAGGGAATGTGAGCGAGTGGGTGGGAGTACATAATTTAGCTGTCGAATCGGGATATTCATTTCCTTGGATGTTTTTATGGCTGAGGATCCACAAAACTTTAAGTTTGTTTGGGTGTCTGATTAATCGGCTCACGGTTTGGCTCACGGTTTTATCGTCGTTGTATATATTTTTTAATGCTTCGCATACAGATAGGCTGTCCGTACAAAAGACGAAGTAACCGCTTTCGGTTATTGCGTATTCAATAGCTTTTAAAATGGCTAATGCTTCGGCTATGAAAATGGAGCTTACATGGTGCAGCCAACCATTGGATATAAGCTTGCCGTCTTTTGGAACAACATCAAAGGTAGTGCTATGCTCAGTTTTTGAGCCGTCTGTAAAAATTTGTTACCGATTTGCAAGGTCTTGAGGGTTGATTAGTTCCTGGTAGCGTTGTTTAAAGACTTTTTCGTTTGTTGCGTTTTTGACCAGAGAATGTAGATCAGCGTTTATTGAAGCTGGGCTTTGATGGTTTACTGCAGTTGTGTTTATAAACTTAGGTATGAGCTTAAGGGAGGTAGTCTGGCATCTTTTATTAATGGATGGGAGCACTGCTTCTGCTAAGATGTACTTGATTGGTGATGTTGGGAAGGCATTAAGGCTACGTATAATAGCTGAATGAGAGGGGGCTTTGAGGAGGTTCAAATGGTTATTGATGCACCAGCCGTATATTTTAAGAATAGCATTAGTTAATGTTATACATACTTTCCTTACATTCGCGGTTTTGCTGCATACAACAAGCACGGTTTATTTGAAACAAAAACTTGCGCTGGGTATTTAAGGTTCGATTGCACCCGAACTTAGACTCTGCCTTAGTTGTTTATCTTCTGTTTTTTCTGACAGGTTGAAAAAGTTGATGATTATCAGAACGGAAAATGACACTGAAGATGGCACAACGCCGAAACCGGCTGGTCTCCAAACCGAACTTGACAAGGGATGATGGGAAACCGTTCCAATTTACATCAAGTGCACACGGGTATAAAAATAAAATTTATTACATTTACACTTCCATTTCTATTACATTCGAAAGCATAACGTAACGGTAAGAACTAGTTTACAATATTACTTATATCATACATTCCAGTCAGTGCAAGGTTTCCTTCTAAGAATCGTAATAAATACTACTAACCTCTTACCGTCTATAACGTAGTGTAAAAGTTGATTGGCTTCGAAAAACGCATTTTCAAACAAAATTGAAAAGTTGTAGACGCGTGCTGTTGTTGAAGCCAAAAAAAGTTGTTCACCTATAGTCATTTAACTATTGCAATATATGTATGTGTGTAAATGTGACCTTACATAAATGCTCACACACACAGAGATATATGTATGCATGTGTTTATGTGCGTATACGAACATTACAGCATGCAACTTGAGAGCACACAAAAGATAACTAACGGTACATATAGGTATATCTCGTTCATGAGAGCGCGCTGTTGTAAGTATATGCTTGGCGCTTAAATAAAAGTATAGTTATAGTACAGTAGAATTTCTCTAAAAAGCACACGAGATGAGGAGAGAGAGCATTCGCATATGAGTTTTGAAATACAACAGAGAAAAAGAAAAAAAGATGTGAATATTTATGTTTTTGTGTACTTATGTAAAAAGCTTTGCCAGAAGCTAGATTTTAACACGATTCGTGCTGACTTTGCCACACTGCGCTGACACTGGCCCAAAGAAAAGTGGCACACAACTCATTTCGTATGCACTCGAAAGCGTTGGCTTTACAGACTTAAAACGATTCAAATATGAAGTGTACAATCAAAAATACGTATATTTATGCTTTTCAATATACATATGTGTGTATTTTTTTTTTTTTATCATTGCAATATGTTAATTCACCAGTTTCAGCAATTTAAATAGCGCGTATTTTTCAGAAAAAATGTGAAAAGTATGTGTGCGCTATGATATTTATAACACATAGTAAATAATAGAGTTTCACACAGAGCTAAAAAGTTCACCTGTAATTGAAGAGATCGACGTCTAAAAAAGCTTGTTGGTCAAGGGATGCGAGAGGGGGCCAAATCGAGGAAATTTTCACAAGAAAATCATCTTAATATTGGTTTGAATTTCTTCTCAAATTTATTGAAAACAAAAACGACTGGAAATAAGAAGATAAATTCTTGTTTATTCATTTTTGTAGAATTTTGTTCAAAACTATGCAATTGTAAGAAGAAATCTTTGTTTATATTTGTTTATTTATTTCAGTCTATGAACATATGTTTCTTACAGACTACTTACATAGTAAGTTAACTAACAGCTAAGATTATGGAAACTTAGAACACTGTGTTTGGAACACTAGAAAATACACCTTTTGAAGACGAAAAATCAAGTTGGATATAACGCGATATTAAATTAAATTCAATTAAAACCCGAGCAAGGGGTGTATTATGCGAATATAATGGTTTACGATTATCCCCATAGAAAACGTAAAAAACTACGAAGATTACGCTATGCGTACGTTGATGAATTAATTCTTATCAAAAGAAAGGAGCAGTCAGTGTCACCACATATGATATTAAAATCAAAAAACAAAAAGCGAGTGTACTGATCATCTTGCTTCTAAAGACTATAGGTTTATCAAAAGCAAAGGAGATTTATATGAGAGAATTGGCTCATCAAAACTCAAGGACCGTAAAGCATATTTAAAAAAAAAAAATTTGGACGTGTTCAATTCTATTTATATAATTTTGATGGCTTGCCCTTCAGATGAAAAAAGCGTATTTCAAAGAGGAACAAACAAATGCCGTATATAATAACTTAAGAGTATACATATGGGGTGGAAAATTTTGGACTATTTCGCCTTACAACCCCTAAAACCGAGTAAGACTTCGAAATAATATGACTAATATGTTTACTAAAAGAAAAATTTCTCGAAAAAATTACGCCAAGATCTTTACTCTCGTCCAAACTTTTTAACAAAGAATGAGCAATATTATAAGACGTCGGCAGGATATGAAGAGCTTTTGAATACATGACTTTAAAGCATTTTTTGATAATTAAAGGAAGATAAGAATTAACGCACCTTAGGTGCAAGCTGTCAATGTAGTTTTGAAGCTTACACGCATCGGTCGGGTTTTCAATTTTGGAAAATACTTTTTAATCATTAGCGAAGAGCAAAAATTTAGCAAATCTAAAGCAGTTACATTAATCATTTATAAACAAAACAAATACTAACGGGCCTAGTATATTCCCTTGGGACGCCCCAGAGGAGACAAAGGAGCATCAGACATCAACTATAGCACACAATTTCTTTTATATAAATAGGATTCAATCCATTAAAAAAAAACTGAATGAAAGCCCAAACAAGACAGCCTAAAAACAAAGAATGTGAAAAAGATTTATCAAAAGCTTTAGCGAAATCTGTGTAGACACAGTCAACCTGGAAAACAGCAGAAAAAAGTACGCAATACAATATTCACTAACTACTGCAAGATTAGAAACTGAAGATCTGTTAGAAGCAAAACCATGCTGGTTCGACGAATCAAACTCTTAGACGTAAAATACATTTTGTCTTAAATGAAACTTTCAAACAGTTTCGAAACAGTTGATAGCTTTGAAATAGGCCTGTAATACAAAACATCATTCTTACTACCACCTTTGTGAATAGGAAGTAAATTTCCAATCATTAACGAAAATGCCTGAAATCTATGACAAAAAAAAAGATTTTTTTAAAGGTAAAATCAAAGAGGGGACATTTTTTCACTAAAAGAACTGAAAGTTCATCTATATCCGTTTTCGCAGATGGTTTAAGATTAATGATCACAGTAAGAACATCATCGGAAGACAGTCTAACAGCACCAAAGCTTAAATTAGAGCTACAGGTAGAGGTTTTTTTTTTTATGTTAAAAATCATATAAAGGAAATTAATATGGAGATCCTCTCATTTTTACTAGAATCGTATTGAATTTATTAATAAGGGAACATTTTTATTTTTAAAAGAGATCCTTTTAATAAAAAATTTTGCTTTTAACGTCTTAATATACTTAGGTACTTTGTGAATAATCTACTTTCTATTGTTTTTAGTTAAATATTGGGCCTGTTTCTTTGTAATATAGTCGCAAAAGAACACTAGGTAGGATAACAAAATGTATGTAAACCAACAACACTAAACAAACAAAAATATGCGAGTTGAGCCAAGTTGGCTAAATGATATCCGACTTGAGATGCAGTGCTGGGAAGTCAAAAAAACTGCGCTATTGTGAATGAGCCCTAAGAAAATACATAGGAAATTTCATTTTAACATTTAATCCGTTTCTATTTGCATAGTATTTTTAAATATACATATAAATACATCAATTTAAAATTTGCAAGCACAACTATTTTCCGTTCCTATATATCACAAAACAAATCGCATCTTTCATGAAATAACAGGAACAGGTTTGCTTTTGCGCCTTAAGGAGCGTTCTTTTGCAAGTCGGGTACGATGAAAGGGGGCCATTATGAATGTTGTTCTTTGAATTTTTGTATTTTCCAAATGAAAGTTTTTGATTTACATATTTATTGTTCCAGAAGTTTTCAATGAAAAGACTTTAAAAAAATTCTAAAATAAAATATAATTTCGGAAATAAAGTATGATTTAATGTTTTATAAAAATGTTCAAGAAATGGCACGGGCCATATTACTTATAAGTAAAAATTGACAGCACAACTAGTTATAAATACTTATTTTAATTGTTTTTATATCTTAAAAACAAACATGTAAAACCTTTTATAATAATACATAAGTACTTGGAATTATTATAATTATCTATAATCTACTTTAAAAAAAATTAGGTGCCAATAATTTTAAGTTGATAAGATCCTCGGCTTATTAAAAAATAAGAGGAGATTGTAATGAAAACCAAGATTATCTTGTTTATTTTATTGAAAAGGTCTTCCTCTAAATTCAAAGGTGTACCTTCTCAACTACATTGAAAAGTTCTCACCTCAGTTTTACAGATTATCTTCTTGATGTTATTGAAAAGGCATATCCAGTCATAAAAAGAAGGAATTCTTATTGGAAAAAAATCATAGAGAAATCTTTTGAATTTTCTCATTCTTATTTATAGGGCATTTGAAGTGGTATTTTCGCTCTGTGCAACATTGACTACTACCACTAGTTGAAATTTTGTAATTTTCCCACTTTCATGGCATTATATTGTATACAACTCTTTCCACACTCCATTTTCATAAATTCTATTTAACTCATTTTCATTATTTTCTTTTAATGCTTTGCTTTTACTACCGAGCTTTTATTTAGATGCGCCAGTTTGGCGCTCATTAGCGTTACAATTTTGTAGCGAATTGTTGTTTTTGTGTTTACTTTAGCTGTTATTTTTGTTGCTACTGTTATTAGTCTAAATATTTATTTGTTTTATTATGCGCTCTAAACTCTCGCAAATACTTCATTATGCGTGCAAACATATTTCATACATTCGCACACACACCCACACACACACACATTTCGTAAATGGCGACAATATGCGCCCGTAAGTATGCTTGTTGTTTAATGTGGCAGACGGGGAATTTATGAACTTTTTTCCACTACATTATTCCAGGGTGTGGCAAAAAGTATGCGTACTTAAATTATTTGGCAAATTTGTATAGGATTTTGTCATTTGTGTGTGTGTGTGTGTGTGAGATGGCACTGTGATGGTGTTGTGACTTTTCACGCGTAAAATTATATAATGAATGCTTGGCTTGTAAACATGACAGACGTCCACGGAAGTGGGGAAAGTTCCTGGTTGTCCTTGGAGTGGACAGACAACTTCCGGGTGATTTCACCAAACTCTGTTCACATATTGATTATTTATAACAGCCATGTCTCTCTGTCCAGCCGTCTGCCCACACATTGGATATTGAGATCCAGCCGTCATCATAATCATCACTTTTTACTACATATTTTTTTATAGAAGTATAGTTCATTCTACAGCATTCATTCAAATGGGGAAACAAATCAACAAACTGTACATTGAATCTTAAGTTTTTTAATTTGAACTTTCATGAAAATTCCGGTTTGCAGTTGTTTAGAAGTCGGATAATGACCACTCCGCCCGAGTAAACATATACATATATATATATATATATAAATATTTGGCGCACTAATGTGAATGTTCGACCATTCCGGTTTTCCCCCAAAGAAGGGACAGACCAGCAAAAGTCACAAGAACCTCATATTCTGAAAAACCAAGTACTAAAAATTTGAAAATGTATTTTCAAAATGTTTCCGGAATATGAAGCAAATGTAAAAAGCTACTAAACATTAGCTCACACTTAGATTATGATATTTTTATTCTTGTTGAGACCTGGCTAAAAGAAAGTAGTTCTTTGACAACGAATTTTTTGATTCGAATACATTTCCTGTCTATCGGAAAAATCGAGACGCCGTGAAAACCAGACTCTCCAGAGGTGGTGGTGCTCACGTTGCTGTACGTCGAAAGTATCGCTAAACTAAGTTAAATAGTTTAGGCTTTCATTCCATTTTTCAGTCCTTGATAAAATCGTACCTTTCGTCACGCAAATGTGTGATGGTAGTAGATAACATATCTTCTAGTCATTTTGCTGCTGTCATATTATTTATTGATAACATATGCAACTGCTTTACACACTCCAATTTCCTTTTATATGAAGACGACTTAAAAAATTTTGCTACTATTCAATATTAGTTAGATGCCCAATCGGATATTCAAAATGTTGTTGAATGGTGTATTAAAAAATACCTTAAATTAAATATAAAGCTCTCATATTACATAGAGAACTCTCGTTTAAGCACAGTGAAGAAATTCTTAGATCTGGATGTTATTTTTGATAACAAACTTCTATTTAATAGCCACATTACCTACATCATAGCAAAATCATATTCGATGCTTGCTTTCATTCGCCGTTTTAGTTCAGATTTTACTGATAATTATACCATAAAATTGCTCTTTACTTCTCTTGTTCGCTCGAAATTAGAATATGCTGTATTCCTGTGGAGGCCGTACTATGATTGTTGCATTCGAATTTTATTGACCTAACTCCCCCTTGTAAATCTAAATGTCTTATAATAAACTTGAAATCGCTAAATAACAGGAGGCCACTATTCCTTCACTCACTTTCATGTTTGATATCGTAAGGGGCTCGATTGATCCCCCAGTTCTACAATACTTGAATGAATCAATTTAAACATACCGATCAGAAACCTTCGGGCTCGCGATATTTTTTATTGAACGAGTTAAAACACTTTATGCTTACAACTCTCACATTTTAAGAGCATGCTCTCAAATTTCTGAACAATTGACTTTTCGTTAACAATATACATATATATTGTGTAATTAATTCTCAATTTTATCTAAGAGTCTGTATAAATAAAGAAATAAATGGGGATATCTCACACTCTACCATATTTGGAACGTTAGTACTTTAAATTTTAACTCAATTTCGAAAATTATAGAAATCGGATCAAAACCCACGGCCACCTCTCAAATAACGGTAATTTACATAACACAAAATATTCAATATTTTTCTAAATCAAGTAGCGAATTTGTTTAAATTTAATACGAAGAATTTCATTAGAGAGAGAAATAATTCTTCTTTGCTTGTCCTTTTTTTAGGTTTTACTTTTTTAAGTTTTACTTTTTTATGAAAAAGAAAAGAACCCCTTATTTTGTTTGCAGACCCCTTATTTTGTTCGGAGACTCGCCACTATTATCAAATTATGTTACAAGAATTATAGTAGACTTGAATAAACGCGCTTTGTGAACCTGCACTTTAAACCAAAGCTTCTGCAAAATGGTTGATATATTTCATATAAGACAGCAAGATAAATCACTTCAGTTTTCGAAATATTTCAAAGAAAAGATTAAAACAATATCAGTTGCTTCTGTTCAATTTCAACTCCTTTTTGTTTGGTCTGGTCCCATTCCAGAATATAGGTACAACCAGATTGGGCATCACACCTCACCTTAAGTTTCAAGTTATTTACATATATAAGTATAGAATTTGAAGCTTCTAAATTGCATTTAATTTTTCAAAGAACTGCCAACCCTATTCGAACATATTTCCGAAACATCTCACACCGTTCCACACTAATGTTGAAATATTTAATTTAACCTATTTGTTCATTTCTGTTAAACATATTTGCCCAATTAATCTTTTTTAAACCTCGTTTATTGCCGAGATTGTCACTTTTAATTAATATTATTGATTTCATATTCTTTTAATATAATTTCATATAAACCTCTTTCGTTTCACACCAAAGCACAGTGGGCAAGTGAGCAATTTGCCTTTCGTAATGAGCAATTAGCTATTCGTTTACAATCTTACATAAAACTTACTTAGATTATTAGGTCAAATCAGTAGAGACCCATTATTACAAAATACTATTTAACAAAAATTGTATCTCTTAAGCAACAAGTTTTGGCTAACAGCCGCTTGGCCAAAATACATTCTGAAGTGTTTTGATTCTGATCAATTAATCAACCGCACTCTTTCTGATGTGAAAAAATAATAAAATAAAAAATTCTACTTTTCGGGAAATATTTGAAAAAAGTGTTTTCTTTAACTTTTTCGAAAAAAAAATTTCTAGACATGAGTTGACTATTTTTTCTCTTTGCATTTAATAATCAACTATATTTATGAATATTTTGCAAGTTGAACTATCAAAATCGGACAGTTTTAGACAATTTATGTGCACTTAAAAACAAAAATATTTAAGGACGGAAAAATACGATTTTCACTGCGAAATTAAAATCGCCGAAAAATATCGATAACAAATTTTTTCAGAAAAAAGTAAAAATATGTGTCGGAAATTTTGACCAAGAAACAACATGCACGAGTTTCATGGGAAAAGAAGAACACAACCCGAATAAAATGGTTGTCTTGAAATGGAAAGGCTCAATTAAACAGCTGAAAACTCACTTTTAGGAGTTATAAGCTGCTTGCATGCCCAATTTTTTCTACATCTTTCCCGCCGTTTCGGTGCGAAAATGCAATAAACCGTAGAGTTTAACGTTTACCGCGAAAGCCTCCAAAGTCCCTTAGGAAGTTTCACTACAAAAGCTTTGAAGTGTACATTTTTACTTCTACGATTTGTTATGCCCATAATTCAGATGTATTTATATAATGTTTGTTTTCGGAATAACTCCTTTAGAGGTTCCATTATATTCCAGGCAAAAACTTTAACACTTCTTGCTGCGCCATAATTTCTAATTAACTGAAACTTCGTCTGTTTATTTTCTTCGCTATGTATTTTTAATTTTAATGCTAGATTAAGACGAAAAATTACTAGGTAATTGATTCTTGAGCGAAAGTAATTTTAAAATATTTCCATTCCGTTCATTTCAATCTCTCATCGAAGTGCATTATTTCGGGATACTTAATTTTTAATTCACCTCAAACACATATGTACATACATACATTCAGTTCACACATACATTAAACTTACTTTACATGGGGCAATGACCATCTCGCAAATACTCAAAGTACCTTCTTAATTCTCCTAAGTGCATAGTACAACCATATGCATGCAGGAATTCTTCAGAAATGGTTGCAGCAAATTAAAGTTTTTAATGCGAAAAGTGAGCATACTTCCAGGCGTATAAGCCCACTTAACCACACAAGAAGAGCAATGTTAAGTGATATTCAGTCGAAATTCCGTATCGTAAGAACTCGCAAATGATGTTATAAAATATGTATGGAATAATTGCTTATTTATGAAATAATGACGTATGTAAATATTCTTAAGATCTCTTTATATCTACAAAAGAAAATATATGCACACATCGCTCTGGTATGCTCTTAGTATAAATTTTTATATATGTATGTATTTAGTTGACTAGAATAAAGTCCTCTGCCCAAAAAGTTTTCCGCAAATTTTCTAGACAAAGTCAACTAACTTTGTCAGGATATGAATCAGTGCGCAAATAATTGGCAGACACTGAAGTATGGCAATGAAATCGGAGGCCGCATGCGGCAGTGTTCGTCAACAGTATCATTGCATTGAAATCACAGAAAAGTTGTATGTGCTATACGTTAAAAAAAAAAACAACAAAAAAACAACAACAGAACAAAGCTAACCAGCAAGCGTACATAAATTTTCCAAGGTACATACTAGCAAATCTATAGGCGCAGTGTATATATGTATATATAAGTATGTATTTATAGTTCTATATATGTATGTATATGTATATTGTATGTACATCGCCATATGTTTATATATATATTTTTTATGTGTTTGCTTGAAAGCTGCTGACAAAGCAACTGTATTGTAAAGGCGACAGCAATTTTTGTTCCTCTTTCGCGCCAGACGTGCAGCACAAGAATTACGTGCACATCGTCATCTTGATTTCACTTTGCATTCTCGCTCCCCCATTCTCGTTATTTACAATTCAGTGCAGTTAACCACTAAACCAAAATGACTGACTTTGATGCAAATGAAAATTTTATCGAGCTCACAAGCAGACCTGTTAAATTTCGAGTACAATTACTACTCAATACAATTACTTCATAAAGTATTTGTAATTAAATAGTAATTGCTTTTCAGCTGAGATTCAATTAGTACTCGAGTACAACTACTTGTAATTGAATAGTAATTGGAATTACCATCAATTACCAAAAGTAATTGAAAGGAATTGAAAGTAATTGAAAGTAATTGGCAAAAGTACTTCAACTACTTTGTCAACTACTTTCAACTCCTTTCAATTACTTTTGGTAATTGATGGTAATTCCAATTACTATTCAATTACAAGTAGTTGTACTCGAGTACTAATTGGTAAAACGTAATTGTACTTGAAAAGAATTGATTACCTTACACTAAAACCAAAGTATTTAAATTACTACACATTACGATTAGTAATCATTACTTAACAGGTCTGCTCACAAGTCATTGTCAAAAGTACAAAAAGTTGTTGCCACTTTTTCAATTATTCCACAAATATATCTACATATTATTTCATTCGCCAAAGTACGCAATCCTTAAATTCTCACCTGGCTTACATTTATTGATCAACTTAATCTGCATTTATTTTTAACCAAAATTAATGGAAATGTTTAACAAAAGTTTGTTCACAAAATATCGCTTCAAAAAATAGCCAAAATGTCGATACTAATACAGAAATTAAGTTCTGTCTCAATTTTTATAAAACGTAATCTGTTTGTCAGTTAGCAAGCAAGCAATTGCACAAGTACGAATTAGGTCGTTAGCTTGGCACGCCGAATTTGAGGACTACAGTTTTTAAATACCGGTACTATTTCCGGTCCATCGTTTTGTTTTACCAATATTGCACTTCAAAATTTGAGCAAAGTAGAGAGCGGAAGACGCATCTTACCTAAAATTAAATTTTTTTTTTTCATTTCAGTTGTTTGTCGAAAAACCGTTGGCGACATTTTTTTCAAAACTTTCTAGATGCTCTAGGAGCATTTCTGTAGAAAAGTAAAATTTTTAAAAATGTCACATGCGTTTTTTTCGCGGCTACGGCTCGAATTGTCTTGTAAATAATTTTCTGCTCGAATTCGATACGATGCTGGGTTTCAAGTAAACGATTCCAAAAATTATCGGCTTAGAAATATCGGTAACGAATGGCAGAAGTATCGATACGGTATCGTATCGTATAGAAATTCGTGTCACTAGCATTGTGCTTTACTTCGATACACGAAAAATCAAAATAGACTGCGCTGCTGCAAAAACCTTTCATCTGCTGCAATTCTCTATTTGCTTCAATTATGATTGTCTCTTTTGAGTGCCAAGGCATATTAAACAGGTAACTGCAACAGGGTTGATTTTTTATTTTTGTTTTTTTTTTTCATTCGAAAAGCGACCATAATTTATCGATCAACCAGAGAACTTACAACACTGAAAATTGTTTGATGTTCGCTGGAACAACATACAATAATCTTATTCTTCATTCAATTTTATTCACTTTAAACACAGCGCTTTTGACCACTCATGGACCACTAGCAACAACAAAATACACACCAGGGATACATTTTCTCTAATGCTGCTACCTGCTTAATGTGCCTTGATATGTATCAAAATTTTAACGACAATGTACCATTTCGGATTAAAAAGTACCACTTTTTTAATTTTTCGGTTGCACAAAAACTTTTCAGTATTTTCATATTTCAAATTGACGGCAATCCACAAACAAAGGCTTTTAAGAAATATTTTTAAGGCCTATTCCTACATTACCGTGTTAAACCTCAACTAGCTGACAAAACTTCACAATAAAGCGGCGCCGGCACCGACCAAATGGTATTTTCAATTTTGACAGCGCGTTAGGTGAGAATTGATAAAGAAGAGATCAAAAGTGAGAGAGATGAAAAGGTAAATAAACAAAAACACAAACAACGGACTTCAAGAGAATGAGAAAACGTCGCGGTTATTTGGGTACGACGCGCACTGTCACTAGTTGGCGTTGGGAAACGCTAACGCTTGACGCTACAGTTTAGGTACTATAGTAAAGTATGGTCACTAAATCTTCAAATTTTCGTGCCATTTAGACTAAACTAAATGTGTCAAAACTCGAATAGTGATCCAACCTCACACTGTTTACACATCATTTGGAAACCGGGCATAGTGTGGACGCTGATTTTCAAATAATTCCTTCTATAGCTTTTTTAAAATTTAAAATCTTAATATGTAGCAAATTTCGCAGTTTAATCTTAATTTAACTTACACATCTAACAAATATTTAAGATCTTTTACTGCAGAGTTATGGGACGAAAACAAAAGATTCCAAAAAAGTATCGATACCACAAAAGTATCGAAGAGAAAAGTGATCGATGATTCGTTGCTTATATCGGACTCATTCAGAAGTTCAGTACTCGTTACATTCAATACAGCGGATATTAGACCAGTTTTAAGCTACACAAAAACGACGATCGTCCGCAAACGTGCTTGCTCTTTTGGTGCATATTTGTCGTTGCATTGGAAACAAAAACTAAAACTGTGTTGGAGCTAATTTATGTCATATGCTTCATCGATCACTAATGAATGGCGAAACGAATATGGCTTGTGTTACGCAGTCGACTCATCGTAAGTGCACGGCAAAAACCAAAACGTAAATAAATTAAAAATAACTAGTTGCAATTTGTAGCGAGTAAGTTTAGGACAGCCATATGAGTTTATAGCCTTGTTTTATACAATAAATACGATATTTGTTCGACAGGGATATGATGCCCCAGTGGCCGATCGGGACTTGCGTGAATTTAAAAATGTAATGCGAAAAATTATTCACAATATACGGTATCAAAAAGTGTTGTCTAGCTCTAACTACTTAGTTCAACTAGTAAAATAATAATTTGTTTTTTGTGTTCTATCCAAAATTTCACTCTTTTAATAAGACGTTTGATGATCAAATAGTTTTCTACGAGTTTGTCTAAGCATAAACTCGGATATTTTTTAAAAAAGTTGTATATCTTTTTTTTGGGACTTTAAACTTATTAGAAATGAAAAATAATATGCATACAAGTTCTTATTAATAAGTTTGAAACGTTGATAAATTTTCGTTTGAAGTTTGAAAATTAAATTAGTACGATTTTTGTTGTAGAACTGTATCAAAAAAAAAATTAACAATGAAAAATATACTTAATTTGTAAAATATTTGTAGATAACAAATAAACGGTCTAAACGTGTCTAAAAGCCCTATTCGTATAGTCATTTAGTGAAACGTCCAAATATTTTTACATTCTCAGGTCAAATTTTTTTAAGTCGTAATTATGTTTTTAAATTTTTGGTTGAGGTTTTTTACAAAAAATGGAAAAATGGTTAAAATGCATGTCTGAGCGAAATATCTTGTTTGGAAACAATTACATATTTCTAAACATTTAAATTAAGAGTAAGTTGTGTGAAGACTAAAAAAGACTAAAAAAGTGAAAAAACAGATTTGGGGGTTTTACTATGTACGTCTAGTTTTTATCTTAAACTAAAATCATTGCGCCCCCAAAATGCCTATTGCACTGCTTAATATTCATTTTAACTTTCACAGATGTAGGTAGATTTGAAAATTTGAGAGGGAATCGTACTTTTTTGGAACTCTTTCAAAAATTAGAGAATAGAGACAACGGAGATATTTTGTAAGAAATACGTATGCTGTAATTTACTAGATGTAGGAGTTTGAAAAGAAACAAAGACGGACCATTGAATAAGAATATGATAGTTTTTGAAACGAATAACCGCTAAGGCTTGCCAAATTTGTACCGACATTGACAAGACATGGCTGAAAATTGTAAAAAAAAGAACACCCCTAATACATAGATGCATTTACATATGTACATGCAATTGGATGTTGACTTCGTAGCCATAGTATATTTCTCTGTCTCGTTTGGCTCCCTTTCCGGCAATACAGTTAGGTTTTTTCGATCTGCTATCCTTTTGTTGGAATTTTTGCTGCCACCACTTTGGCCACTATGCTGTTTTGACGTATCTACTTGCATTTTTTCTGGCTACGTTAGCTCTTATTTGCCAGAAGTATTTTTTGTCATTACTGCTGCTTTTTGTATTGTGTATAGCGATTAATTTTTTCCTTGCACATTTTTTGCTTTGTTCCTTTTGCCTTTTGCAGATGAATAAAAATATTGCGATAGAATGGTTGGCATTGAAGTTGAAATGCTTAGAGCGATTTTAAATTTATATAATTAGGTATGTCTGCGCAAGATATATGTATGTGGGTACATAAATTGGGTACGAGTGCATATGCATAGTGCAAGTAAAAGTGTGGAGGTTTTTCCTTTTATACCAAATTTTTGGACAAAAAAAAATTATCTGTCATCTTTTCAAGTGAAATCAAAAAAAAAAGTCAACGGCAAATGGCTGTTTTGACCAGCAGTTCGACGTTAGCGAAATAAAGCTGTAAATATTCTACTACAATAACAATATCTGAACAAGTCCGGGTCTGTTTGAGATCGAAGGAAATTAGTGTTAATTGTTTCGCCAGCAACGTTCTGAGTGAGGAATAAAATGAAAAATAGGCATAATTCCATGATAAAAAGTCCAATTGGAATGGAGCGAACAATAGCTTTCAAATTCATTAAATTTAATATATATTTATAAGTATATGTATGTGTGTATAGAAATATATAAAATATGAAGCAAAAATTAGCAAATGGTGATTTTTTTTAAATATTGACAGCTTTTCTCAGAAATGTGCTAAAAAAAATGCAGTTCATACTACATACAAATAAGAAATATGCTATTTGAAGTGTCAAACTTTATTTTTAATTAGTGTTTCAGAATTTTTGGGTATGCACTTTTGTAGCCCATCCTATTTTAGTACATAAATTTGCTAGTCTAAAGTGACAGGAAATTCCCGTTTAATTTAGGATTTGTTAACCCCTATGTTGGAAAGACCAAGTCGATAAAGACCTTACTTCACTTGAAGTATCTGACTGGCGCCAGTTAGCAAGGCAAAGAAACACCTGGCGTGATGTGTTGGAATCAGACGAGGCTTATTCAAAAGATAGTTTTATGTGCACTATAAATAAAGCACAATGATAAAAAGTTTAAAAAAGTAACCACTTGGAGTCAGCGTATAGGTTTTAAAATAATTGTCTAGTTATTTCCATCCCCACATTTCTATTCACATTATTTTTTTTAATGAAAACTTTTGGATGCAATGAAAATTTACATTTTTCGTATAGGCCTAAAGTCATCCTAACGACAGCATATACTCGTACTTACATACCTACATACATATTTTACTATGTTTACACAAATTAATTGCCTTTCACTTCAGAGCAAATAGGTAAATCTCCAAAACTACTTTGTTCAACTGTAACAAATTTGGGGCACAAATTTGCATTTACAATAAATAAGCATAATTTCAAAAACTGTAGCAATCTGAGAAACCGCCCATGCCCAATTCTCATACAACGGTAGTTTAGATAAGTCGATAAATCGATATCTCAGTAACTATAAAATTATACCTTTCTCAAATTTTATATAAAATGCATTCGATTCGCCACTTCTCTGCTCGCTTTCGAACAATTTTTTGTGTACGAGTACAAGGAACAACAACGATTGGTTGCTAAATTCGGCGATCACGGTTACGGTGATACCTCCTTAAACTGGTCGAACTCGTTACATTCAAAGCTGCAGATATTAGACCAATTTTAAGCTGCGCATAAACGACGATCATATCTGGAAACCTGCTTGCTCTTTTGGTACATATTCGTCGTTTGTGATGCGGGAACGTTGCATTGGAAACAGAAACAAAAACTGTGTTGATGCTAATTTATGCCAGATGCTTCATCGACTCGCCACTCGCTAACGAATGGTGAAGCGAATAGGGCTATAATTAGAGTAAAAAAAATTAGAAATAGGGAATACCTACGCGCAGTTTTCATATGATGGTAATTTGCAAAACTCAAAAAAGATCCTATTTTAATAAATAACGTGGCAACTTCGTTTAAATTCGTTACGTAGGATGTAATTAGGTAGAGAAATAAATACTATTCAAAATTTTGGAAACCCCTTATCTAACTCTACCGAATTTAGTACACACTTAGCTTTTCAACTCTGGATGCATATTTTCTAAAATTATAGAAATTTAACAAAAACTACGCCCATTTATCATTTAATGGTTATTTTGAGGGCACGTAGCGAATTTGTTAAAATTTCGTGCGATGCGATAAATACACAAACATCAAAATATAGGAAAATGGGCGAGGTTTTCATATAAATAAATTAAGCTCGTTTAAGTTAGCAAAAGGACGAGTATTCTACTTTTTAACTGGTTTTATAGCACACAAGGCAAGTATTTAGGGTATGTACAGTTACATTCAAAATATATTATAAAGATATCGCCTGTTAAACTGGAACATTTTATAATAGAAAAATTATTTAATTTACAGTCCCAAATGTGCATTCGAACGTTTTATATATCAAATATATTCTAACAAATAATTCGAATGGTAAATTAGAATCTTTACAATGTAAAAATTCTCTAAAGTGTTATAAATTACTACGTAATATATTTACAACACCTTTTACAAGGAGTGCCCTAAATGTTTAATTGAAATAAAAATATGCGCTGGGTATCTAAAGTTTGCTTTCATCTTTTCAATTATTTGATCCTTTATCGGACTACACATATCGAAATTTTTTGGAGTTCTAAGCGCTGTGTTAAAGGATTTTTTTTAATAAGTACAAGTTTTGTATTCTTGTTTACGAAGTTTTAAAAATAAATTTATTATTTGCAAGCGATCACATTCGTGCACTAAAGCTAATCCAATACCATTATTTCGATAGTTCCCGTCTTCTCAAATTTCTTTATACGAGTATTAAAAGATATTCGATCATTAGACAAAACGGCATTTAAAATTTATGAAAAGAAGTTAAATGGCCGACAGTTAGAATTTTTACTCTGCATATATGTATACTCTGATCTAGCAAAACTGAACACTTTGTCAACCTTCATAGTTTTTTTTTTATTTGTCAGAGTTGGATGTGGCATTTATCAGTATGTAATATGATATATACTATATGTATATAATCAATCAAGAAGAAAAAAACGTTTTAGTTCAAACAAAGTTTTTTATGCTATTATGTCGTTGCTATTTAATATCCATGGATTTGTATGTATGTGTGTGTGTGTGTGCGTGTGTGTGTGTGTGAATTCAATCAGCTAATTCATTTACACAGACTTTTTTGTGCTGCTATGAAGCAGAGAAAATCGCTTCGAAACTACTGTAGTCAAAAAGAGAATTTATGGCAGATAATGGTAGCAAAATTGCTATGAAACCCGTAATGATTAAATAATAAAATTAGCTTTGGTTTTTTTGATAAATCCACATTTGTCTTCAGCGGGATGAGGAATTTCTTTGTAAGTCAATAAATGTTTAATGAATTGACTTTGTGTGTATGAAGCTATTTTGTGATATTGGCATCATATCATATCTACATAGAAGTCACGATGCAGAGAAATGAAGGTGACGACAAAAGCACTTCCGTCACTTCGTACTTGCCTCGTTTGAAGGATTGACGTCACAAATACCTCTAAAAAAGTTGATTTTTCTGAGTTTTGAGTGCATTTTACAAAAAGTTAAACACAGAATAACAAATGTGAAGTGTCGATCACCTTCCTTTTCTTCTCGCTATTCCTGTGGTGTGAACATCTGTGACGGCGTTGTCGTAATCTGGTTTTCTATCATTCTTGAATAGAAGGTATAAAAAGCTGTCGGTCATCGCTCGACAACCAAACCATGTTTGGTTGTTTAAAATATATCTAGTATGTCACATACTACCTATTTACAAGACATTTATAAGTATCTATGTATAAAAAAGAAACAAATGCTTGTAAGCTGTCCATAGCTAAGTTATTGTAACATCTGCTCATTACACTGGGCAACAACATCAAGCATACCCCAAAATAACAGAGTTTCGCCAGAGTTCTAGCTGAGCGGACCAAAAATATTTACATGCACCGACAATTTTAAAGTTTACGTCTGCGTTTTGCCCCCTTTTGTAGATTGCAGATTGCTAGGTTATCGAGCGATCCTTACTTTTTATATATATTATGTGGTAAAGAGTTTAATCTGAAATGCGATGGGAATTTTTTTTTAACCCTCTAGCGTTTCAATAGTTGGACCTTTTCATATATTTTGTGGTATGGGGTAAAAAAATGCCCATAAAACAGGAATATAACAGATTAAGTTGTTCCACAAAAATATTTTTCATAAAATTTTACAAAAAGTATCTAAATACAAAAAGTTTTGAACCTTCATCTTAAAAGACAGATATGTTAGTGAAAACTTAAAATGTGTTGTCATGCTTTTCATCGTACAATAACTCTGTAAAATACTACAATAATAAAACTGAAAACAATAAATAATCATAAAAATTTCAAACTTTTGAATCCAAATATTTTACAAAATGTCTCGGTATGCAGTTTTAAAAAAGTGTAAGTTTCAATTTGGTAAAAACTTTCACTGATATTTTCATAAACTTTTTTTTTTACCAACGGTGTTGCTCATTTTCTATCTTATAAAAAATCGTTATATAACTTTTCCTTTTTGTACTAACATTCTTTAGGCTATAAAACTGATTATCCGAAAATGCTTAGAAAGTTTGAAGTTTTGATGAAAATTTATTGAATTTTACTGAAATTTGCACAAAGTTTAAAGATTGAGTTTATACGATTTTTGTGGTAGAGATTTTAAATTTAAAAAAAGTTGCTGGAGAATGCACTGTGGGCAATTTTCGACGAATTTTGTTTAAAAATTCTGGATAAGTCAAATTTTCACAAATTTGTATCACTTTTTTTTAATACTAGGAACGGATTTTAGAAAAGAAAAAATATTTTTATCAGCGTATAATAAAAATCCGGAAATTTTTTAAACATCCTTTAAACGCATTATAAGAAATACTTTTCTTGGAGAAATATTTTAGAACTTAAACATAACAAACATTTTTCGACCTCGATGTAAACGTTGATGATAGATCTGGCTTCTGGCTTATAGGATCCTCCCTTAAAATCCACAAAAACATTGTTGCTATCTCTAAATTGTGAAATTTTTTTCAAAGAAAAAATATTACTACATATAAATTATTAATTTAAAAAAGTCCAATTTATTTTTTAAATTTGACATGAGAGGATATTTTCCAAAATACCTTCCGATTATTAAAAAAAGTATTTTCAATTCGCTAAAAAACCATCGAACCATTTTTGAATAAAATGCGTCGAAAGCTCTCCACTCTGCGTTGGTTCGATATATTAGAATACCCAGAACTAAAATAATAATTTAGTAAATAAATGCTCGTAATATACCAACCCCTGAAAATCGGGTTTTGTGGAACATTTCAGCACCAAACAGATTTTCACTTATGTCTCATTTCTTACATTTAAATTAAATTTCGAGCTTTGGTGTTGAGTTAATATTGAATTTTCGCAGAATAATTTGTGTGCTACATTTTAATCTGTAATATACCTATTTGAAGGGTATTTTTTGATACCATCTGAATAAAAATTTTGAAGAAAAATACCGAAACGCCCACAAAAACGTAGCTCTTCCAGAATTCGTTTCTGGGATCTTGTTATAGTTTTTTGTTTTGTTTTATATTACAGTGTTATTTAATAGCATTAAATATGTTCGTTGCGGATGTCCGCATGTATTTCGAGAGAAATACAAGTAAAGACAGAGTGAAAAATTTATCAAATAAGCAAGTGAAGTGACCAATTCTGTTTTGTGTGTTTTTAGCGTGCAATGGCATCAGGCACGCATTCATAAAAATCGAATTTTACTACCTAAACCGTTAGTTATGTAGCTCACTTGCGCGCTTCGAAGCAGAACTTAGCGAAGCGGAAAACAGGAAACACTTTCTTCTAATACGGAAGTAAATTTATAAATAAAGCTAGCCAATACTCGCACGTATGTGTATGGACCGACATAAAGTACGAAAATTAAAAAAATGAGGTCAATAAATTCAACAATATCATTATCATTGTGTAAGTAAAATCCTAGCAAAAAGAAATGTGTAAACATTTTTGGCGATAAACAACTTTTTCGCGGCAAAACTTTCCTTAGTTTAGGGATTTTATTAAAAAGGATTAAGTTTTGTTTTTGCGGTAAATATATCAAAATTATGATTGCGGCGCATATGAAGGCAAAGATTTTAGTATTAAAAACTAACTACTAAGTAAACTTCTACTACCAATATTTGTGTAGAAAATTAAATTTCTATTAATTACAAGAATAACGATATATTGCCCCTAAACAGAAAGAGTATAAATTAGGGGTTGTAAAAATTACAATTTTTATTATAAAAATCGCTTTTTAACTATTATTTTGCCACTTCTATTTAATTTCTCATTAAATAACAGTTATTTATGATTTTTATTTTATAAATAAAATAAAAGTCAGCGGCTGATTTATATTGATGACTTATTTGTATAAATAGAAGTATTCAATAACTGTTATTTTTGATTTATAAAATAAGAGTAATTTTTGATTTATAAAATAAAAATCAGAAATAACTGTTATTTATGATTTTAAAATAAAAAAAAAAAATTGTTATTTTAGATATATAAAATAAAAATCAAAAATAACTATTACTTTTTTTAATTTTGCATAAAAAAAATTCTCAAATTTGATTCCCGATAAATCAAGAAAACGATTGATATATTACACTTGGTTGTATAACATTTTCTTCAGAGTGAACTTTTCAATGACAGTTTTCAGAAATAACTGTTATTTTCCGTCTCTGGTATAAATGTATAACAGCTAAACTCGTTTTTGAATAATGTCAAATGAACTATTCAGTTCAAATTTACTGACCGAGTATTAATTAAAAATAATTTTAACATTTGTATATTCAATTTGGAAATTTTGAAGCCAATTATTACAAATCTAACTCCTAACAGTTATTAAGTAAGAAATATTTTGTTTTTGCCGATAACGTTTTTTTTACGTTATCTGATAAGTGTTATACAGGAAAAAACTTTTTCCGTTGGTGATAAGATAAACATTGTAAGATAGGGATATTAATGAAGATGAAAACAAAAATGAAACGGGAGAAGAACATAAAGTTGATGAAAATAAAATGGAATATAAAGATAAAGATTAAAACAAAGGCAAAGGGAAACAGACAGATACAGACTAGGGTAAAGATGAAATAACTCTTATCAGGCAATGTTGGGCAATAACTGTTATCAAGCAGTGTAAAAAAATCGCTGCCGTGTAAAAAATATTGCCAACGGAAAAAATAGTCCTGAATAAATAATGAATATTTTTAAATTTTCAATTCTAAAGCTTCCTAATACCGGGCGGCAATTTTGAGTAAATGCACGAGTATATTTATATATTTCCATGCCCTGTACGAATCTGCTACGATGTTTAAAGATTTTGCGCAATATCTCTAAAACGAAGAATTAATAATTACTTTTTGATTTGTATTGATCGCTCAGAAAGAATAATCATACAACGAGTTATATTTTTTTGATTGAAAGTAAACCCCGTTTAATGATAATGATTTTTTATGAATTGGTTGTTTATTTATTAACAATAAAAATTATTTTATGTGTTTTACTTTATTTCAGTATTTTTTTAGTTATATTTTTTTGATCGAAAGTAAAATTTCCTTGCCGGTACTTTATCTTTCAGAAATAAAAATTGGTTTAGTTAATGGAGAGGGAATATTGCTGTTTATGTTTTACCTGCTGAAAAGGACCCCGCCTAATTGCTTCGATGATGATATTGAAATGCTAGAAAAATCCGGCAGACATTGTCCTGACCATATTGATTTTTTTTAATTTTCCTTTGCGTGTGTAATCAAACAACGCATTTCCATTTCTGTCACATATAACAGATGGCAACCCTTTCAAAAATATAGGTATGCACTTTGTCCTCGCCGAGACGAAGAATTTTTCACTCATATTTTAATCTTTAATATCCTGGTGTATAATTTAGTAAAATTTGACTTTTTTAAAAAGGTGGCAACCCTTTTAGAATATACTCTTAAACTTTCTCCTAGCCAAAAGAAAAATCTTTGACACCCATATTTTACTACTTCATATAGCTTGTGTATAACTTAATTAAATCCGACTTTTCAATCAGATGGCAACCTTGAAATAATAGCTATAGCCCTTCCCGCCGAAACGAACCCTTTTGAAACCCTAATATTAATATTTCATATAACTTCATATAACTTCTGGATATATGTATGAACCTTCTCTTCACAGAGACGAACATTACTTTATTATTTAACTTGTGTATAATTTAATTAAATTGGTTTTTTTTTAAACAGGTGACAACTCGCATAAAAATTACCTATGCACATTAGAGAACCGCTTGACAGCTATAGTTTAATATTTCACATAACTTTGGTATATAATTGAATTAAATTTGACTTTTCAGACAGGTGGCAACCCTCTCCCAAGTACAAAATACACTTTGCGATCTATTTGCATACCTATGTATATACCAAATATATGTACATATAAAATTTTATAAAATTTAATTTTTTTTCAAGTTATATGGAAGAAATTAACAGCAAAAAAAATTATCAAAAATCAACGAAAATTTTTATTTAATTAAAATTTAATTGGCTTCAAAAATGCATACTCAAAAAGTCTTTCAAATTTTTGTTTAAAACTTTTTGAAATTCGATAACATTTTTTCTTTTTTGCTAAATTTTTGTGAATTTTTTAAAAAATGTCTAATCTACATATAATAATAATCTATAAAAAATTAACAAAATAAAACTTCCTGAAAAACATTGTGAATATGACAAAAAAAAACACTGTACGAGTTTCGCGCGAAGCCACTGAACGTTTTTAGATTTTCGTTTTCTCAAAAGAATTTCACTTTTGAGCAAAAAAATATAGCTCAAAAAGTAATGATTATTTGTAATGAAAAAGTAAAACTCAAATAATTATTATTTTTTGTCATCATAAAAATTAAGCTTATAAAATGATGATTATTTTTCCTATTCAAAAAAATAGGATTGCAAAAATTATCAATATCTGAGCGAAAAAATAGCACTCAAAAAATGAGTTTTATTTGTGTTCAAGAAAATAAAACTCGACTTATTATTATTTTTTCTGTGCATAAAAATTAAATTTAAATTATTATTTTTTCATTAATATTGTAAAAATCCTAATACAATGATTAAATATCTTCTTTTTTTTTTTGATAGAGTTCATAATGATTATATTCCTTGTTCAAAAATATATAATTTCGCGTTCAACCCGCTCATAAACTAATGCAACGATTCGATCCAATCTAATTCTTAACAGTGAAAAGTCAATTTAATAATGAAGTTAAATTTTTTATTTCTATCGCTAGTAAATTTGCCACTCCATGATTTTGACCCATAGGCTTTCCACCCATAATTTCATTAAAAAAAAGTATTTGCTGTACATGCTTATTTAACTTTGGTAGTCGTAGCATTGTCCACAGATATCTTGCGTACAGATATTTAAAAATTTATTTTCTAATTCTAAATTAAATG
Source organism: Anomoia purmunda (assembly GCA_951828415.1). Classification (NCBI taxonomy): domain Eukaryota; kingdom Metazoa; phylum Arthropoda; class Insecta; order Diptera; family Tephritidae; genus Anomoia; species Anomoia purmunda. The sequence continues at coordinate 21,695,380 of OX639996.1, read as the reverse complement.
TACAAGTTTAAGATTGACGCTTTAAATGTTTCAAAATTCTAAATAAAATATAAATTTCTTCAAAAAGCAGCATTTTTACCAACTGATTAAATACTGTTGAAATAAATTTGGAATTTTGAAATTAAAATTTCCACTCTCAAGCTTTGGGATAAGCTATATAAAAATCACAGGTATTTGCGTACTCAAATATTTACTGCATTGTCAAGACAAGACCGCAGTTACCAAATTTTTTAGTACCACCTACAGCTAAGTATGACAAGCAAGTCGGCAAGCATAAGATTATTGCGCTTAGGCGCCTAAATGCATGCCAAGCATCCGTTTATCTTAAACAGCAAATTATCAAAGCTTTTCGCATGGCATAGCTTCTTGCAAAATTCTTAATTTCAGCAAATAAACTTGAAGCAGGTGCAAGCTTCTTCTTCACCAATACGAGTATTTATATATGTATATATAAAAACCATGTATGTGAATTACTAACCTTATTAATGAATGGAGCGGACGTTGTTTTTTTCCTCATCTGCTGTTTGTTATTTTTACGCTTTGATCCACTCAAAATCCACCAACGTACGCATTTACGTTTGTCTACTATCTGCATACGAGATTTTCTACACGCCACATTTATTTACTACGGCAGTCTAGTAATGTTGCGGCCACACTGAGTTGCCGTTTTTGTTATTGTTGCCCTGTGCTGCAGCATGCCAGGACACTCATTTAAAGCATGCCACAACTGACAACGTGCAACACACGCACACACGCACAAATTCGCACATTGGTTGGCACATGTTTAGCACTTTTTGCAATTGAGTATATTACACATGTATGTATGCATACGCATGTGTACACACACACACATATATATATATTTAACTATATATTATACTATTTCTTTGGCAGTATGCGTTTGCGTAGTTGCGGGCGTAACTCACAATTGGCAAGTCAGCGAAATGAATTTCTAGATAGCACACACAATTACATACATTGGCTTCCGTACTATTGTATACACATACATATGTAGATACGTACGCATCTATGCGAGTATGTGTGTAGTGCAAATGTGCACTTTCTGGAAATTGTCGTTATACTTGTACGCCAAATACTCGTACTTCGCACTTTAAATTCCATTCATCGCATTGCAAGTAAAATTTGGGCGTGTTTTTTTTTACCAACACTCAACTGCATTTTTTTTTCCTTTCTCTTAACTTCACTTCACTGACATTATACTTCATTTATAATACATACACACATCATACACCATTCAAGTACGGTAGTATTTTAAGTAACCGTCGCCACTTTGCAAAACACTTTTCCGCTTTTTTTCGGTATTCACAAGTACATATACCACATGTCACGCACAAATACAACTTTAACAGCTTACACATTTAGGTAAATATATGTATGTACATATTGCTTTGGGTGATGTAGAGTTGCGCTTCTTGTTTTTGTTTTTTTTTTTTTGTTAATTTTTTATTATTTTTCACCCAAAAATACAAATAGCATTGTGTGTGGCATTTTCCCGTCGCGATAAACGAACGCTGCGTATGCTGCTTCCAAATCGACTGATTCATCTTGGTAAGCTTTTCTCATACAACCAGCCAGCAGTTAGGAGCCAGTAAATTTCCGAATTCCACTTTCAGCAGCCCATTTATCAGTTTCTCTTGCCATTCATCCGTATTTGAGTTTATGTGTGCACTTTTGCCACTTCGTTGGTGTTTCTGGTCTTTTATGTCTTCTACATTTTTGTTTATCCCGCTATTGTGCTGTTCTTCCGGCGACATTCGTGTCATACTTGTCGGTTGGGTGCCGCTAGCTATGGTGTACTACTTGGGACTTGAGTTTGGGGGCGCGCCTAGGACACAGCATCATTGTTGCTGTTGTTTTTGTTTTCGGCGCTTTCATACAACTGTCAAATGTCGGTTAACCGATGGGTGTGTTCTAAAAAGCGCAGCATAGGTCGAGAGCACCGCAAGGAGCATCAGTTTTGTTTATTTTCTGCTCACTCTCTCTCTCTCTCTCTTTCTTTTTCTCTCTCCCTTATATAAGTTAGTTATTTATTTGGTTCTCTCTTTATGTGTAGCTCCCTAAACTTGACGTGCAGTCAAAACAAGTGCAATTGTAAAAAACTTTCGTTATCACTTTTTTGTTTGAAAAATATATATTGTATATACATACATACCTATGTATGTGCATTAGGGCGACACAATTTATTATCTAATCATAGATTATAATGTGCTAGTCGAAAAACTGAAAAACACACCAAGGATCAAGTATAGTCAATTCGAGCTTGCTGAATGCGACGGTATTGGTAATTATTTTTCAAGGCAAATTTATTCAAATTTAAATTTCTTATCGTATACAGTTTTTATTCAAATTTTTCGAGTATTATATTAACTTATTTCACAAAACATTTATTTTGTAAACTAAAGTAAATGGAAACCATATCAAAAAACTTTGCTAAAAATATGAAAAATATAAATTTTAGCAATACTTCGTAGGGGACTTTCGTTTGACAGGGCGTATGAGTAGCCTGTCACTAGTTACTCGTAATGATATTTCCTAGGGTTATGGAGCAAGGGTTTTTTTCATTGCTCTGGGATTTTATTTCATTTCTCTGTATGTATATATTTAAATATTTTGAAGTAAAACTTAGTTAGCGGCAGTGATTTTTAACAATATCGTATACCGAGGGTCGAGTCAGAATCGCTTTACTAATTTCTACCACTATATTTACTAATTTCAACCACTATTGTTACATATGCTCTACTAATTTCTACCACTACTTTTACTCATTTCTGCCACTGTTTTTATTAATGGTATTAATTATTACCATTATTTGTACTAATTTCTACCACTATTTTTTACTAATTTCTACCACTATATTTACTAATTTCCCACTATTGTTACTTATGCTACTACTAATTTCTACCACTACTTTTACTCATTTCTGCCACTGGTTTTTACTAATGTTACTACTATTTTTAATTATTCCTACCACTATTTTTACTAGTCTCTACCCCCAGTTTACCTAATTCTGCCACAATTTTACTAAATTCTTCCATGTATTTTTCTAATTTCTACCACTATTTTTAATAATTTTTTCTAGTATTTGTACAAATTTCTGCCACTATTTTCACTATTTTCTAACACTAGTCTTACGAATTTCTACCGCTATTTTTATTAATTGCACTAGTAATTTCAATTAATGCTAATACTAATTTCTACCACTATTTTTACTATTTAATTCACTGTTTTTACTAATTTCTACCACTATTTCCACTAATGCTACTACTAATTACTACGACTATTTTTATTAATTTCACCTACCACAAAGAAGTTTTACTTCTGGCTCGCGCACTTAGGTGTATGCGTGTTTTTTTTTTAGATTTTGTCAAATAAATAATGGCAGACATTAAATCATTTTTCAAGACTGACTTAAGTCGTAAGGGAAATGCATTGAAATAAACGTTCGACCAGCTAAACTCTCTTTCTACTAAATCGACAAGCATCTTCATTGAAATGGTTGCCATTTACAATAATACTAATACTTTGGCGCTTGCAAAACATAGCTTGATGTTTGGTTGAACATCTTCTACAATTTGTGGTGCGTGTCTTGATGTTGTAACACAAATTTAGCGGCCTACATTTTTACGCGGACTCCGAACGCCAAATGATTTTTGTGAGAAATTTTGCATGGCAGAAATGCTCTCGAATGTTTGCCATTTCCTTCACGGAGGATTTATAATTTTTAATGTAACTTATCCTGATCAGGATTCGAACCCGAGATACGCCGAATGAAGCGCACACACAGTTTCGGTTTAGTATATTGGTAATTTATTAAAAGAATGCATATTTAGTAAATTTTTAATGAAATTAATTAAAATAGCAACAAAAAAAAATGTAATATAATACAATGCACATAAGAAATTTGAAATGGAAAAACTAACTTTGAAAAATGATTAGCACAACTGAATTCAGCATATGCTCGAATTGACTTGATCAGTTGTCTAAACAACAATAACAACATTTGACCTTCTCAAAAAAAAATGGAGAACAAAAAGAAATACTGCGATATTGGATTGTAAACTACGTGTATTTTGGGCGATTTCTTTACGAGGCTAGATAGTACTAGAAGGTCAGCTTGTTTAAACTAAAATGCTGCTGAAATCAATGGACGAAGTTAAAGCGTGAAATTCGCGTCGTTCTTTTACAGCGGTAATCAGAGTATTTACACTATTAAAATTTTAATTACGATATCATCTTCAAGTTATATGACTTTGTCAAAAACTGTGATACATTTTGAATTGATATGGAACAAAAATACCACTACATACGGTAGTAAAAATGAACGAGTCATAAAAATCAGAAATGCAGAAAGTCTTCAAATATTAAATGCCATATCTTTATGACCTATAGAGATTTGGAATTGGCGTCTTTCTCGTAACAAATTTTGTGTCGCTGAATATGAAAATGAGTTTCATTTATTTTTCCAAAGAAGCATTTTCGAGATATATGCTAAAACTAACTTTTAAGGGTATCGATTTAAAGGTACATTCACACCCCATTAAGCTGATACATCTCTTGTGTACATTGATTTTGATTTACTGGCGTCTAACTGTAAAAAAAAAATAAGTACATTTTCGAACTTTTTCAAAAATGTAAAAAAATTAGTTAAAAATGTTTCGTTGAAAGACAATTTCATTACAAGAATGTGGAAAAATCCATAAATTGGACAGCAAATGTTAAAGTTATTAGAAATTAAATAAAAGCGGTCAATTTAAAGTTTTATCACATTCGCTATTTCAATGCAAAATCGGGCAACAGCCAGAATGTTTATTTTATATAATATTTATTAGACTTGACAAGAATGTAAATGTGAATTAACATTTTCTTTTGTTCAACTTGTTGCTGAAATGTTGATATGATTAATAAAAAATTTAAATCTTTTTTGAAGATTTTTTTAAAAATTTGCAAAAAAAAGTTTTTTTTAATAAAAGAAGAAATATTAAAAATTAACTAAAATAAATTGCATCTGAATTTATTATTTCTACTTGGAAGTCACCATGAATATTTTTTTAATTTAAAATATTATATAATATTAATTAAAATAATATATATAAAAGTATTTTCAATTTAAAACATTATATAATATTAATTAAAATAATATATATAAAATGTATTTTTATATTTCTCATCAAATTTTCAAAAAAAATTTTTCTAACAAAAGAAAAAATTTTGCATAAATTAAAATTATAGTTTTTGCGAAAAATATTATTAGCTTTCTTAATGTAGCATGGATTTTTACTTGCATATCAGCATGAATATTATCAAAAATTAAAAAAAAAGGCTAGATTCAAAATGTTCAAAATTGTTTGATATTCTCTGGTAGTACTCTGTTCTTAGACGTGGAATTTTACCGGCAACATCATTTTATATGACAAATTTAAAAATTATCGACGCGCCTAATACATAGATGCCGTATAAAAGCAAATGAAAAAAAATAATACAAAAACAATTCTTACTTCAAGTGGCGAATTGTTACCTTTAACGAAATTTTAAATAGTATTTTAAAGCTGTTAGATTTTGAAACCTTTAAGGATATGTCTTTTGTTGGATATTATAAGGTATTTCACAGCGTGAACTGAGTACAACTTTGTCGGTAAAATGTTTTGGAATTGCACGCATGTTTTTTCACCACAAACCATTTTATAGAGCATTTGACAGCTCATATCACGTGAAATGGGAACAGAGTACGAATTTTATATAAGGCATTACAAAGATATCAAAACTGTTGCCATTTTTGTATGCATATTTTCAGGCTGAAGACAATAGAATTGACAGTTTGAGTGGACGCTTGTATTTTTTTTGTAAAACATTTTATTATATAGAATATTGAATTAAATACTATATTTATTTGAACTAATTTTACTTAATTTTTTTTTTTTTTTTTTTTTTTTGTTTACTGTTTTATTTATAATTTATTCTATTTTATTTTATTTATTTCTCTTTTTTGTATCTAATGATGAAAGTAGATTGCTGTTCTCTCTCTATCTTCCTCTTTCCAAGCAACTTCGTATCTGTCTACAACTTTCAGCTCTTACTGCGCCTTACTCAATGAAGAATGTAAAGCTTTGCTCTCAGCACTATCCCTCCCAAAGGTCAGCCAATAATCTGTGTTAGCTTTCACACACATTCGCGGTGAAATTTAGTTAACAACAAATGTGAAAAAGTGTTTATGAGCAACAATACTAACAACAACTAACATCACCGCAAATACATGTATAGTCATTCTATGCATGCCAAATAATATTATCATTAATACATATGGGTGTGTGTGACTGTGTGTGTACTGTACATACATACATACATATGCACTTATTGTGCGCGTGTGTGTGTGCGTGTTTTCATTTGTATGTCATGTAGTTTTTAATTTTCCGCTATTCGCACTGTCGCCGCAATGTCTTACGCTTTTGTTTTACTTTGTTCCATTTTATTGCATTTACCAGGCTTGCTTTGCGTCCATTCTTCCGCCAGTGTGTATGAGTATTCCCACGCCATTTCGCTTTGGCGTCACAACAAATCAGTGCGATTACGACGCTGACGTCGCCATCAACACTTTGATTGAAATTTAAATATTCATGTCGAAAATGTTTGTATCTGCCTGAATGTCTGTGTGTCCCCTGCTATTGTCGGCATGTCTCTGTGGCAAATGAAGGAGTACCTACTAATTACGAGTGGAAATGTGAATAAAATTGCTTTTGTTTTTTGTTTTTTTTTGTTGTTGTTTTGTTGTATGAACACATTTACTATTCGTATATATCTAGTATGGGTTAAATTACTTGTTGTTTCGTATTTAATGGCATTTGTTCGATTTCGGTCACATCCATTCTCTCAGCAATATTCTATTATACTTCAACAACTTGTTTTTTGTAATCAAATACAAACATGAAAATTAGTAATGGAATTAATTTTCAATTTAATTTGGCTGTGAAAATCGGCAACAACAGCAGCATCGGCAACACTAACTATAACAACGAGGCATCAACGCCAGAGCAGCTGCGAGTTGTTTATTTCATCAGCAACAGGATGCAGCCGGTATTACATACGCACACATATACACATACACACGTACAATAAAATATTTGTTGACATATTTGTTGTTTGTACATACTTTGCTGTGCTGTCTGTCTCCCTGTCGTACGTTCCCCAGTGCGTATACGTAACTAATCTTATATGTATGTATGTATGTATGAGTGTAGTAAATGTAAATTAATTATACGCACTGTTGCCCCGTAAACGGAAGTTGAATGCGAAATTGCTATATTTATAATAGCAAGCATATATTTATTGATATTTATTAGACCAGTTATCTAATTAAAAATGTAAATACAATACAATTGGTTTATTTCATGGTTACGCTTTGGTGCGATGGCTGGCATTGCGTTATGTTTAGCTAAATAGTCTCACAAAAGTTAATTAGTAAGTGATATTTTCGATTATTGCGTAACTGAGATTTGGATTTCACGCCTGCATGTTATTGAACAGGTAGGATTTATTTCATAAGCAATATAATTTTATGGAATATAATCACACTGTGTCTAATCACTCGCTGATTCCGAAAATCGGGTAATTTTTTTTTTCTGAACAAATTTTTGAGATATATTCAGCTAAACAAAAAGGTAACCAATATAAAAAGGTCAAACTGGGTAGAGAGCAGCATGTGTTGGGGTATTGGGAATTTGCCCTACAGATGCCCTTAACGTCATACCACATATTCAGCCTATAGATCTTCATATGATGAATAATGGCTGCTGTGAGGTTAAAAGAAATGGGACCTGTGCAAGGAGAGGTTGCAGAGGCTTAGTAAACTTTTTTCGCTCTTACCCGCCATTATCAGACGGAGCATTGATTGCATGCAGCTAGGAATGGAGCTTCATCGACCCTTTGGGGTCGGAGAGTTTAGACTGAGATAGAGGACTTAATATGTCTACCTACACACAACAAATTTACAATAACAGCGTCAAGACGGAGCAAACGCGTTTTCAGACTCCTTTGGGAAAGGAAATCATCGCCGAAGGCCGTCGCATTTTAGAGCGTATTTACCTTGGTACATAAGCAAGGAAAAATGGGTATTTCTCATAATGATAAATGCAGGTACGAAAATGAAGAACGGGAAGAGATTAAATGAAAATGATTAAGGCCACTCTGGCGGCGTTTGAGTACAATTCTCTACAGAACTTATCCAAGCGCTGCTTCACTAATACTCTTAATTTTATAATTTGCTCTATTTGATTTTCATTTCAATCGGACCAAAACGGCACTCAATTGCTAATTGGGCGTTGAGTTACTTTGCCGCCATTCTAACCCAATCTAAGCAAAAATTAGCTCTAACAGTTTAACAATCCAGGTAAGAATGTCAGGTATACAAAATTAAAAATAATAAAATTCCCATAAATAAATCATTTTCGGATAGCTTTTTATTAGTTTCCGAGAAACTGCGTAATCATTCGAAATTAAGATTTTTTAATAATAAAATCAAACTTTGGTAAGGGTAAAATTTAATGTGTAATTAAGTTTTTGTAAATTTCTACAGCGATAAAAAGAATAATAACAAAAAGGATATGCATTAAAGCTTCAAGCCTTGTACACATTTTATAAAAATGTTCAATAAAAATATGAAACTTTTTAATTTGAATTTTTGTATAACTTTTTGGTATTCAGTTTCTGTAACCCATTGGATTTCAATATAATAATAGGCCCGTTTCTTTGTAACCGTCTTGCAAAAGAACACTTGGTAGGATAATGTATTGTATGTAAAGCAACAACACTAACTCGGAAAAATATGCGAGTTGAGACAAACCGCAAAAATTTATTCTGTCTGCGCTACTGTGAAAAATGGAAATGAAATTTCAGTTTAAGACCTAATCTGTTTTTATTTGCTTAGTATTTTTAAAGATATAACTAGATAAACGTAAAATTTGTTTGCACAAATATTTTCCGTTCTTAAATAGCGCTAAAAAACGCATTTTTTTGATTTTGCTACTGCTACTGAAGGAAATTTTATTCGAATCGAAGCGTTCTGTTGCTAGTTGGGTACCAAGAAACGGGCCTAATTTGTAACTCTAAAATGGCTAGAAATGCAGGCAGATTCTTCTTGGCCCTTGTGCAATTTTTTCGTATTCCCGTTGATTTTTAATATTTTTTTTTTGAGCTAACGGTCATGCACATCTTCTGCCATAAAAATTGCATGCAAGTTTCTAGGACCAAAATTAAAAAAAAAATTCTCAAAATTTCCACTTCAGAGTTACATACATATGTATTATAGTACTAAAAATAAATTTTCTACATTATTGCATATCTAAATTATGGTTAAAAAGTTTTTACATACAATTTATTTTTCGGTTTTTATAATTTTTTTTTTTTAAATATTTCAAAATTTTTGCTTTTGTAGTTTTTATTATAGAACGGGCTATGTTTTTATGAAAAAAAGTCTATTATGAAAAACATTGCGAATATTTAAAAAAGAAATCACCAGGTGATAAATTTTTTGAGTAACTGTATTTACGTATAAATAAGGCATTACGTGATTACTGCATTAGAGTATCCGAAACCCCAATTTCTTTTTTTTTCATATAAGTTTTTACTTGTTATTTTACTAGAAAATTAGTTGTTTTTTATGCTAAAAAAATTTATATTTTTAATTGGAGATTTGAACCATCAAATTGCACGAAAATTCTTGCCACAGGAAACGAAACGCCATCCAACGTCTTCGTAATTTACTTTCTTTGGTAGAACCCCGCTGCCACTCCGTTTGACATTTTCTGTTTCGATCAACTTTTTGTTGGTATTTCATACGTTTCCCCCCTCTATGTCTCACTAAGAATGCAACAAAAATTTGCCAAGCACCCTCGCTCATATTTCAAATTAGATGTAAAAACCCGTTTTTGCCCCATAGTTTGTAACCGCCATAACGTCCAAATCTTCATAACATCCTGATCAGCAAGCAGTTCCTGATTGGCAAGCTGTTCCTGATTGGATGCCATCGTACGGGACACCCAAACAGGAACTTGAAAATAACAGAGCCGCCTACCAGGAACGTCAGAGGGCATCTCCGTGAACTCAAGGACGAGATCCACTCGTTCACCAGTCAACCACTGGATCCGATGGCGTCACGCTCTGCACAGCATTCACCAAGAGTCAATTACCACCTTTATGAACTCTCGACCTGTGAATCCATTTATTGGAGTCAAACCACCACTCATAGCAGACGAAGAGCTTCAGCTGCCTGTTCAGCGTCACTCCGGTCCAACTAAGATCTGGATATTGTAGCAGACTCATGACATGCCTCAACAAACCCACTCATCTAACCACCCCTCCCTATGGTAAAGCCCTTTCCCACGACAGTCGGTTCTACGATACCGGAACGACCCGGATCTATATCACTTCAGCAGCATTCCCCAAAATTTTATGGGGAATTTTTTATGCTGTTACAACAACAACAACAACAACATGGTGAACCCCTATCGAAACAGCACGTTTCCTGGGCCTCCCCTTCGATGAGTTTGAAGATAACGACCATGGGTAACCTGATCTAGCAGGCTGTAGCTTGCCCAATAACAACAACAACAACATAATTTCCCCACATATTAAGGGGAGAAACTTAGATGGGTCCTTCTTTTGACAAACTTGCATAAATAAGTTCTGACATTAACAAATTTTATCTGTAGATGCCGTCAACAAACAGAAGCCGAAGGACGTACCGAAGCCATTGACTAAACTCAAGCTTTTAAATCTTTTAATCTATCACTGCTTCTTGATATAACACCATTTTAAATGGTTATACCAAGCTAATATTTTCTCTGTGGTCAGTGGCCATCTAACCCCCCCTTTCCCTATGGTCCAACCCTATCGAAACAGCACGTTTCCTGGGCCTCCCCTTAGATGAGTTTGAAGATAACGACCATGGGCAAACTGATCTTACTATACAGCAACAATAACATCATCACAAATTTGGAAATCTGAGGACTACAAACACTGGCGGTGTACGAACGATACTCCCTTACAGTCTATACACAAAAACATTTTATATTCGTCGCAAGAACACACAAACAAGTTGTACACTAATTTCTCATGAGCCATTTATTCCAAACGCTATTAATCACTATCTACATCCACATCATGTGCTAGGTGTTCGAATTTGTGTGATACCAATTGATTCACAATACAATCGGAACACTGATTAAGATAAATATAACATGTATTGCAACGCCAATTTGAACGTGAAATAGCTCTAATACGGCAAGTATCACACAATGGAGCTAATGGATCTGGATTATAACCATCGGGCGTATTAATTTTTTCTTCCTTTATCAAACTTAATATTTTCACCATACGTTCACGATCTTCGGTACTCTCCGGTTCATAGCTACCGCTTGCCTGTTCAGCTGGAGTTTCCGTGGAATCATAGCGTCTCTCTGTTGGCGCTGGTAAACTTGCCGCGTGCAAGTCGTCCATTAAAAAGTCATCCTCTGGCATGTGTACAGGCACATTAAAGGCGGGGAAAAAAGTAGTCGGCCGAAAGAAATGCTTTGATTTCGATTGACCACCTCGTCGATTTTTCGGCCGTCGTCCAGGTATGGGTAATCCTGCATCGTGCAATTTTTGAAAATACTTTTGCACACGACTGCATACCTGCTGGGGCGTGCGATTACCAAGCGCGTTGGCAATTTTTACATATCGCCGGCTTTCAATCGCCTCAGCTGGGTGTTCAATAAGCAGCTCTTCAAGACGACGTTGTTCCTCGCACGACCACAGCTATGACAATAAAATATTTATTTATAAATAGATATATGAAAAGCTTAAGAAAATGCTGACCTGATTGAAAGTTTCCGACTTGGATTCATCTACAATGCGTCCACGCACCGTGGCCGGCGTTGAATCCGAGTCAGGCTCTTCTTTGATTTTCATGTCAACGGTAGGTAGCTGGTCCAAATTCGTAGTTATATCTGGTATCTTTGTTGGGAGTGTTCAATGTGATTAGTTTTCAATATACATATCATGTTAATAAATGCTACTGCTACTTACTTTTTCAATTGTCATGTAGTTGGGAGCAATTATTTGTTCATTATTTCGCAGCTTTTGTAGTAGCAATTCGGGATCGTTTAGGTAACGCTGCTTCGCTAGCTCCAATTCTTCTAACTAAAAAAAATGTTATTGTTTATTTTATATAGATATTTTATACATTAAAATTAAATCAAGTGGCACCTGTTTGTGCACGCGCATTTTTTGAACTTCCAGTATTGCTATGGTGCGCAACATTTTCGAGTAATCCGGATTACCTCGCAATGCTAAATGATCACTTTCAAAGTAAAATGCATTATCCTCTTCGCCACTATTCGATTCACTCATTTTAAAATAAAAAAAATTACAACCGAAGGAATATATTAAGCCTGCCGCAAACTGGTGACATAAAACACAAATATTTTGGCGCTATCAAATTTGTCTGCAATCAGCTGTTCATAGTGAAGGCACGATTAATCGAAAACCCGATTGCATTCGACTACCCTGCATAGCACTGCCCTGCAGGAAATGTACTGTGCAAAAAATTTAAATTTTTGTTATTTATACAATGTTTTCGGATTATTGTCTCGAAATGCAAGATCCGATCAAGAATCTTTTAAAAAATTCCATTTTAAAAATATTTACTTTTGGAACTACGTAGAAAGGAGTTCTGCCCAAAAATACTTCGATTGCGTAGCCGTAGTTGGATTGAACAGGGTTATTTGTTTACAGTGAGAAAAAAAGCAAAAATAGGATTGAGTAATTTTATCTCATTTTTAAATTGATTCCCGTGTATCTGTGGAGTGGTCCCAGAGGGAGGTGGGGTGATTTTTCCGAAAACCTACGTCTGTGCTCTCTCTTATGCAGGTCCCATTAAGTGGCACGACTGCTGCACCTCCATTCATTCAACCCAAAGCTTTGCACAAATAACTAAACATTTCTCAAACAAACACCCAGACAGATTCTAAATGCTACCGAGTTTTTTCACGGAAAATTTTACCTTTCCCCGAGAACAAAATTATTAAATTAAAAATTAGTTTCTCATTTCGAATTAGACGTTTTCACAGGTCACTTTAAATACAAACGTAAACAAATTTGAAGTAAATGGAACTGAGATTTGTAAAATTTAGGTTTTTTTTTGTGTTTGTGACAATACCAAAAATGCATTATCATGTTTCTCGGATATCAACCTTTTTTTATCAACCTAAATAAATATGACAGCCACAGTAGTCGTCTGTGTAGCATGAGTTCGGTGTATCCCGAATTGACACCTGACCGAGGGAAGTAACATCAAAAAATTATAGAAAAGATTATTATTTGAATGCTTTCGATAAATCACTAGTCGGTTAATCGGCTACTTGTTGTTTTAACAGCGTAAAATATTTCCCATAAAATATTAGGGGAATGCTGCTGAAATGACAGTCCTTGGCCGGATATACATACATACATATGTAAATCCGGGTTGTTCCGGTATCGTAAAACCGATTGTCGTGGGAACGTTAATCGGTTACTCAATTGTTCTGGTACCTTTAGCTGTCAAAGTTGTCCAGTAATTATGCCACTGCCTTACCTTAGCAAAACTGCTTTACTTACTGGGCGTTTTTCCGGCCAGAAGAAAAACCCTTGAAAACATATCCGTTTATCCAAGAATGTTTGCCTTTACCTATTATGAGAATATTCAATAAACGTCAGCCTCCTGAATTCGCCTTATTTTCCCAGTTGGAAAAAGTATAAGAGATAAATTTGTCTCAGCTTAATTCCGGTAACTTAATTTAATGTTTTGGACGACTTAATTTAACGTTTTGTACATAAACACACGATGCAGAGAAATGAAGGTGACGACAAAAGTACTTCCGTTACTTCGTACTTGCCTCGTTTGACGGATTGGCGTCACAAATGGCTCTTAAAAAGTTGATTTTTCTGAATTTTGAGTGATTTTTACAAAAAGTTAAACACAGAATAATAAAAGTGAAGTGCCGAGCTTTGTACTGCCGGCGTTGTCGTAATATGGTTTTCTATCATTCTTGATATATATGTACATACATATGTATGTATGTATATACGCAAAGATACTCTGCACTTAACAAAGTACTCATTTTTGTTCAGTGCATGAGATTTTACTTTTTAATTACTTTTATTAGTTTAATAATGAACTAAGTTACTCAATATTTGAGCGATTCAATTATATTGAAATTTTTATACTTTTACGCTTTATCTACCTGTTCGGCACTTTTATCTTCAGTTACAGCACCTTTCCCTTCAGTTTTGTTCTTCACTTTCTCTACATTTAGCGCAGATTCTGCCGCAATTTTATTAGCTATTTCTGCTAGCCGTTCGCGTCTATAATCCTTTCGTGCCTCATCTAACAAAACATTGTGTATCAAATTGCGATTGCTGGTATAATCAGGTAACAGTGTTGGATACGGATTGCCACGCAACTCAAGCACAGATTTTCTATAATATATGCCGGGATAATCACGCGGCGCTTTATATATGCGGGTATATGAAACATTGCTACTTTCAAATCGTGGCACCAACACTTTAAACAGTTTATGCACCAATTGTTTTTCGAGTAACCAATAATCTGCTAGCTCCATTGTGGCTCTGTGACGGTCGCCATACCGTATGGCGTTTGAGATTAGCTGAAATTGTGAAGACGAAGTGCAAGATTTTAGAGAGATTTGCAGAATTCGGTTTATTTACTTACCAATTCGGCATAGCCGCGCGCTTCATCAGCCCGATTGTAATACAATTCAATGCGTTCATGTTTGACTAGTGCCGTCACAGTTTTGCGTAGCTTTAATAATCGCCCTTCAGGACCATCTGGATTTTTAAGATTTCGTTGCGGCTTGACGGCAATGCGCAATTGTGATATTAGTTTGCTCACATCGGCTTGATTCATTTTTTACTTTCACTAATTTCTCAAATTTTGGCAAAGCCCCAAACGCCACAAAATTAATATAAAATTTACGTAAACAGCGCAATGCGGCGCTACAAAAGAGGGCTGCCAAAATCAGCTGGCTGGTTGTAATAGAAGCAAATATAGTACTAGATTAAAACAGCATATAGCAACAGAGCTGCATGTGCTTGTAGGAAATTTTTCAGGTACATTTAGAAACGCAACGGGCCTTAATGACTAAATAACGCACTTTAATTAAACGCAATTTCAGATTAATTTATGAAACAAGTGCAGTATGGCGGAAAATCAGCTAATCTTTTATAGTTAATGGCAGGCGCTAAAAATAAATTATTTTATTTATTCATTTATTTATTATAAACAGTCTACGGCTAATACAATTCTTCTTATTTACAAATAAAATTTCAAAAATTAACAGCCAGCTGTCTATGACATTTTAAATTTTAATTATAAACTAAATTTTAATTATAATTACACACTAAATTATATAACATATTTTTGCTTCAGTCTTACGAATTGAAAAGGTACATACAAAGCGGGCATTACATTAAAGTTCTTTTCATACATTACAAAGTTTTTGTATTTACAAATATCTAATCGTAGTACATTGTAGATACAGTCAGAATGGACGAGATTCCGGGCAACGCGAATCTTACTTCTTGTGCATTAACTGCGGTTGGAAAGGACTGGTTTCCAACCAGCCTGTTCCAGGCTTCTTTCAGGGCATGTGATCTGAATGGACAAGATCCAGAGTCACACTGCTAGAACGGATGGAAAGGACTGGTTTCCATGCCGGACCTTCTCTCTATTACAATTATTTCTCATACACAGTGCGGTTGGAAAGGACTAGTTTCCAAGCCACATTTGCATTTGACACAGTTTGTTTCATACCTAATGCCCTGGCACATGATTTTAGCCTTCTAGTATAATAATCGTCTTCTTTCAACCAATCAATATTAAAATCTCCTAAAATAATGCAATCTTTTTGACTACTATCTAACAGCTCTTCCATAAATGTACAGAATCTGAATCACATCTAGTACTACAATATCCTTTAATTTCTACTAATGCATCGTCATCAACATCTGTTACGTGTGATTCTACAATTATTACCAGGATTGGTCGAATTTCGTGAAGAAATACAGAAATGATTTCTCTTTTAGCAATCAGACCATTAATATTTAAAACTATTAGACGCCTTTTAAATTCATTTACCTTTGTTTTGGATTGCTATATGCTATCATACATAATTGTTCTTCTTTTCATGTTCATTCTTCTTTGATATACAGGACACTCGCTACTGTACACTGTGGCTCAAATCTAAATTTAATTGAAGCTTATTGTTTGCCTTCGCGCAATTAATGCATTTTATAGCTGCCGCTTTACAGTCCTTATCCAGATGATCCCCTCCACATTTCACGCATATTTTTCCACCTTTGCATGGTTCACTCCAATGGTCGTACGAGTAGCATTTCATGCATCGCGATACTGCCAAATACTCATTCACTCTCCACCTCTGCCATTTGATTTTCAATCTTCCTTCCTCGATCATTCTTCGGAACGTCTGCGGATCAGTCTCCAGTACTACCATATATGTATTCCTGCTTTTCTTGTTTAATTTGACCTCAATTTTAGATTCTGCCTTGACTATTTCTGGATTCTGATTTTGTAATGCATTCAACAATTCACTATCTTCCATTTCATCTTCAACATCGTATATTCTTATCCTTGGTATCTTCAATTCAGGTATTTTAGCTTCATATTCTTTCCCCATCTTCTTTATGACTTCAGTATTTATTTTCTGGATTTCTTCCTTGGTCTTGCATGTTATTGCAATGCCACCATGTCTTATTTTTCTGACCTACCTACCTACTTTCATCTCCGCTGGATTCAATTTCTCTTTGCATTCCCTCTCACTAGTTTGACTCTGCTTTTTTGGGTGTACAATGATAACTTGTTCCTTGCCCTCTTTAACCTTATGCGCATAGGATGCCACATTCTCCTTGCTGTTGCTCTGAGTATTTCTGTTTTTCTTCATTATCTCCATTAATTTGCTTGTCACGATTTTTTCCATAGCCGTCTTCATATTTTCCATCATCTCACTCATAATTTTCTTCACGGAAGTATCTACCATATGGACATACTGACTATTCGTCGCACATCCACTTCAGGTTATTATTTTTAGATATAATCCTCAGCTCTGGAACTGTTATGCTCACACAATTGGAGTGAAACCACTTTTGGCATACCCCTTCACAGCCAATGCATTCATTATTTTTAAATTTTTTCTTGCATTTTCCACAGGTCTCATGTCCGCCGCTTGCCATATTACTAGTAGTATTGGTGTTAAGCCACCAACCACCTTACTTTGGAAGCTTGGGTTAATTTAATCAGTTTTCATAAACTTTCCACTTTTACTTGTTTACTTCTAGACTGATTCAATGCTTTTATACCTTTTTATCAAATTTAGTGTAATAATTTTATTTATTTTGGCTGTTAAATATACAATCGTAGATTTTTCCACCCACTTGCTTTCAGTTAAAAAAAACTTATATTTCGAACATTTTTTTATACCTATTAATATGTAGACACCAATAAGAAGGAAATTAACACGTTGTATTAATGGTGTATATGCGTATATATGCTTTAGTTTGAAACTTTTTCTATAAATTCACTTCAATGCAAAATATTCCTATTTCTTTATAACAAAAACGTGGTGTCAACCAAACAAAACAGTGTAGTAATTAAATAAAGCCTAAAATTCCTTCCTTTTGATATATAGATGTATATAATTATAATGACACCTACTTTTCAAAATTGAAATATAAGTTTTTTAATTTAAAATAAAAACTTTTCCCAAACAAATTGTGTACTGTTAGAATATAGACAAAGTGCTATACTTATGCCGAGTTATTAAAATACAGATTATGGATTAATTTCTAAATTTTATTTTCAGATCACATACGTATATGTATAAACTATATCTCAATGCCCAATATTGCCTATTACTCAAAGCAGAATGTAAATACGGTACTGGGCCCTTTTCTTTGTACTCGACTTGCAAAAGAGCGCTCCCCAACACTCCATCTCAGATCGGATATAATTTTACCGAGTTGGCTAAAATCGCTTACTGTTCTGAGTTTGTATTGTTACTTTGCATACTCGTACAATACGTTATCCTACCTAGTGTTAATTTGCATTACCACTCTACAAAGCTCCGGAGACGACACTTCCAAGGACAGCTGCAGCTATGCATGATCGATGTCGTAATGGCCTGGTATCTTAAAGATCTTAAAGAAGTTCATCTGCCAAACCAAGTTATAGTTTACCCAAAAAATCGGAAGCGGTGGTATTGAAACCCACAGCCTCTATAGTAAATAGTAGTCGGGCCTGGATTATTGTATGATTGAGTGACTACTTGCTGCTTGATTTATCCACGTAATATAATTTAGTAATTATTCGAGGAGTATTATAACATATCACTACAAAGTTTTCTCAGATTAAGGACTTCCATCTTAATCTAATCCTGATCGGTGGTATAAAATGGTTTTGCTTACAACACTCTCTCTGAAAGGAGGTTTGGTTAAAAATATATTTACTTAACACTCAGTAAGATGGCTGTGAGCACGCTCAATCGCTACAGATCTCCCGTATTCGGCCGGTGCTGCTACAACAGTGAACATAATGAGAGACTCCCTGGTAATAGCCCATATTCCAAAGGTATGGAGGCCAGCTAAGATATCATTTATACCTAATAGAGGAAAAATGCGGTCACTCTTCAGTTAAATCCATTACTTTAACTGGGATTGAAGCCATCGTAGTTTTATACAGGAAGTACTTGGATTTCACCACGGACTCCAGGCTTCTCTGGAGAGAACATGTCGATGCAGCAACATGCAAAGCAACTAAGGCAATAATGTGCAGAATTGTAGCGGAAACTTCTTGAAACTGCAGCCCGAGTATACTTGGATGAGTGTGCACTATGCTAGTTAGGACGATAGTAACTTAATCCCCTAACCTAGGGGCAACGGCTAGAATGCGAATGCATAACGGGATACACGCGCACATGTCCGACGGGGACATTGAAGGCGATTGTAGAACTAACACAAGAATTATAGAATACAAGATTGCACCTTCCCGCGGCGAAGCAAGAAAATAACATAAGTATTTCGGTGTTTTAATTGTGCTAAAGTGTAAAATGCTGATTTATAAAAATATATTTAAAAAATAAGTCTGCATAATACTAAAAAAAGTGGCAAGCGGGGAGGACATTGTCGTGTGTAGAAGTCCACGCAAGTGGGGAAAGTTTCTGATCGCCATTCACCTGGGAGTGGCCAGAACAATTCTTCTTCTGCGGGTGATTTCACCCAAGAGTCCTCTGGGTTGCTCCTGAACATTCGTTTGGGAGTAAGCTAAAGTGAGAAGCGAACCTGGTGGGGTCACTCCAACGTTTTTGGTTTAAGGGCTCACCAGGGGTTTTCAGCGTCTGTTCATCAGTTGGTGCGGCTGCGAGCGGGCGTCTGACCTGGAGCAAATGGCTCGCTATATAAATGTGACCTAAATTAAGAGATCCCCAATGAAAAATTTCAACAAGAAACCTCGGATGAGACCCTCCTATTCTGATGACGACCACGGCAAAAGTTTCAAGGTACGATTTATGGCCATGCACCTGGAATGACCGGACATTTATTTGGGAAGAAGCTAATGCGGTGCCAAAAGTACCCATAGGGCTCGAGCTCTTTTTGGTTAAAGGGCAAAGCACTGAGAAGGAGCTTGTAAGCTCGCTATCGCCATAAAGCATTTTAGACTTCCTAAGGGCGTTGGGGTTAGACGAGTTCTTATAAGGAGCGGAGGTCTTAATGGATCATTAAGGTTGAAATGTAAACCTCCATAACATTTTTTATGTATCTATTTACATGATCTTTCTTATGTTCACGAAAAGTATTGAACCCTAACGCCAAAAATTCAAACTCCTTTGCTATTAACATTGCTTTTAAGCTTGAAAATGATTTGTGAATATATACAAAAATTAAAAACAATGTGGTTTTTACCACTAGAGAAAATAAAACCCGCCTCAATACTCATAAACTGAAGAATATCCACTTCAGTTTCGTTTGTAAAATATTGCTTTATCTTTCAACTTTTTGCAAATAGTAGGAGTATCAATCCTTAAATGCGTAGGTACAATATAAATCGGCTGGATTCGATTGCATGCCGCAGGCTTTTATTGGCAACAAAATGTACAACATGCACAAATAAAATGCGCAGGTAAAACAACACGAGTGGAAAAAGTACAAAATATTCCCTGTATGTTTGTACATACATATGTACATTGGTATAGTTTGTAAGAATTTTTAGTAACGCTAGAAGACCGGTGGAGTAGCAACAAATCCTTTTAGGTCAATTGCATTGGAATTTACTGCAAATGTGTGAATTTTTTTGTATTGAAAACGCACGGCACGTAGGAGCAGCAGTTACAGCACAAACTAACAGTACAGTCGAAAAGCTGACGCCCCAAAGGTATTTTGCGAATTTTACGCCCTCTAGTGGCCAATAAAATGCAACACAGTGGCGAATGACGATTGAGTTGGAGAGTACTAGGGGGGCGGAATGGAAATTTGTATTGCATTGAGGTAGAATTAAAAAAGGAATGCAAGCAAAGCTAAAAGTAAATGAAAATAAATACATAAAAATGCCGAATGTGTGTGTATGTGTGCGTGTGTGTGAGTCACTCACCTATCTACGCACATACATATGTATGCAGTTGCATAAGAACACTTTCGACCATTTTAGATTGGATGTAGCAACTTAATCAAGGTTGGCTTGCAATGAAATGGAACTTTCCCAAGTGCATACACACACATATATTTGCATATATACAGGTGTACATACATATGTACATTCATTTACAGTTAAATGGGGGAACAAAATGAAGTTCGCTTATTTAATGAAGCTCTAATGTAAAAATCTTTTGATAGCAAATGTTGCTAGATTGTTTGGACTTTTTGTTAATACAAATTTATAAAATTTATATCAAATTCGGTTGAAGAAAAATACTGTGTAGCAAACGAAACCAGTCCGATCTTTGATAATGTTTTCTGAAAGTACTACCACTTTTTGCACCAACCAAAATTCGTAAACTCGTATAAAAAACTTGAGTTAGATGTCTCAGAAGTCGGTTGGTCGATTTAGACTTTTAAGGTATCATTTGGAAGTTATTTTCTCCCTCTTTATATTTCCTAGCAAATTTATATCCGACTTTTTCGCAAATCTAATTATTATGATTTCGTTAACGAAACTTTTGCATATAGATCTTTTAATCTTAAACTATTTGTATTTATTTCGCAGTACTTTTAATTCGGTCCAGCTCACGTAAGTCACTTTTCCGAATTTTTTTTTGCGCAATTCTTAAAATATATTAAATATGTCAATTTCACTGCCCCAAAATTCTAGGACAACACGAATCAATTTGGACTTTATTAATATTTTCTTAAAATAAAGTTTTTTCCAAACTTGTGAATGAAGAGCGAGTCACATACGCACTGTACGGTTTATCGACCACTTTTAACGTCTTTTCCGCGTATTTCAAGGGATAAAGCCAATTTTTCACTACACCTTTTAAATGCATAAAATTGGTCCAAAAATTAACCATTTGCTTATGACACAGTGTAACATCGCCATATAATTGGCGGCCAAAATTAGTAAACGTGCTCACACTTTGATGAAATGTGATATAGTTTTACTTGTACTAAGGAATGAAAAAATAAGAAATATGATAAAATTGTATTATCAAAAAATTAATAACTTATTTTAAATCCACTTCATACAAAATACGGTGCGATATCCGTGCCTTCTAAATCAAACGGAATATGGCTGAAATTAAAATAACCCACTTTCTCACTAAAATAACATATAGTTCAATTTCTGTATACAAAATTAGAACATTGGTTCATTGCCACAACCACACCCAAAACGAACCGAGAGATCAAATATAATAATGACAATCAGTTTCCAAAGAACTCATCATTCTTTTCCTAGCATGATACTCGCCTAGCTCTAAAGCGCATACCAAGAAAATTAGTATTTTGCTTAACTTTTCCAGAGTCAAATTAATTCGTGGCTTTACTCTGATTTAATACTTTAAACGCAAGTACGATTTCGGGGTTAGTTGGAAATCTATATCTTTGTTTAATTTGGTAAAAGATAAACTATATCAGGAAATCAGTGATGCATTGATTAGTCAGAGTATTTTATTTATTTTTTGTTGCGAAACCTGCAAGTTCTATTGCCATTTCCCTCTTCAATATGTGACTAGCTATTCTCAACCTTTCAGGGTTGCTATCTGGGAGCAAAAAAATTCCAGCTCGGTATGAAATACCTACAATCATATACGTATAGTAAAACTTCCAAATATTTTTGTCGTCTCAGGTAAAATTTTAGTTTAAGACTATATTAAGTGAATTATAATTCGCTGGAGTGTTTTCAGAATAAGTGGAAAAAAGTTCATAACTCATATCTCGTTTGTTATTTTATTTTTTGGTTTAATCGCACACATATTTTGTCTGAGAAGGTCCTTAGTGAAATTTTCCGGCGAATAGTCCTCCTGTGGCCTCTCAAACTCATTTCATTCAGACTTCCAAAAAAACAATCTATAAAATAAGCCTCCTGAATTTTCACTACATATGTATGTATATGTATCAAATCAGATATCTCGCTCAGATATGAATTTTACACACTTTAACCACTTATTCTGAAAGCACTCAGGCAAAACATTTCAAATCTTAATATGACCAAAAAAAATCAGAAAATATTTTGAGATGTGGACTCTCCGATCGGTTTAGCTCTTCTTTATACTTAAAAAAAAAGTAACAGCATAGTTTCACTTTGTTTTTAATTTTTTTGTTTCAAAAAAAAATTTGCTAAAAAAAGAACGAACATCTGAAAAGAAAAATGGGACTAAAAGCAACAAAAGTTGCATATACAATTTTGGCGTTTCACTCCTTTCATTCTAATCGAATTTTTATTGAACTCACCGCACGTGATGACTTTTCCAAAAGTGGACTTAAAAGCAAGCTAATTTACAATTTGCTAAACACTTCCTCGATTTGCACTACAAATGACAACAAGAACAACATCAACAACAACAACAACAATACGTAAGCATACGCCCCTTAGGTAACACCGAAACACGTAATACAATCCAAAGAGCAAATTTTATGTACACACATACCTATGCATATATGAAGCGTATGCATGTGCGTTGCATAAAGAGCACATTCCCAAATTTAGCAACAAAAACTTTGCAAACAAATTTCCTTTCATACTACTTTCTCATCGTACCGTCGACGAGTTGCACAGTGGAACGACGTCGTCTATTTTTGGATAAAAATAGTAAACGTGCTCTGATTTTAATTAAGTTTTAAATCAACATCTTTAATAAATATTCAAGAATGGTGTATTGCCGCCCAACGCACAGAAATGAACTGAGGGTTTCTTAAATTAGTCTCAATTATTTTGCCCGATGATTTACCATAATTTAACAAAGAAACAATTTCACTACAAGGGGAGTCTAAAATGAACTGCCTCTATGGGCAAAAAAGTATATAATTGTCTTAATTTAGCAAATGGCTGTCACGTATTTAGTAAACAAATTAAAATTTAATACAAAGAGTGTTCTTTTAGAGGGTTAATGAAGCTACAGATACAAATTTACCTTGTTCGGGTCTGGACTTTGCAAAGTTTGAATAGTTGTTAATCTCAAAAGCCAGAAAAATAACGTAAATAAAAATATACTACAAGCATGATTTCCACTTCAAATGAATCCGCAATCATTTATTCTAAAATATCCTTAACTCTTTGTTGTAGAGAGTGTGCTCTCTCTCACTCTCTACCTTATCTTTCCTTCTCACTATAGAATACGTATACAATCGATACAAATGATACTTTCAATAAATAAATTTTGACGGATAATAAAATTGTCTGAAGTTTCATAAATTGTGAGTATTATCAATAGCCTTGCCACTTTGATAATATCAAAACAATAATTTCGAGTTCGATTTTCTTTCCCCATATTTATACCAATGTTATAATATTTCAACTCCAAAATCGCCCTGGTAGCATTTAAATTCTTTTACTTGCGCGATTAGCACCGTTTTTATTACAAATATACGAGATGTAAACTGTAAAAAGAGACTTCATCATAATTAATCTTTTTATGCTAAAATAAAAAACAACGAGTGATCGTTCAGTATTTTTTTTCATTTTCTTATTTTCATATAAAATTTTGGGTTCATTCTTCTTGTGATTTAAAAAACCTAAAAAAGGGCACTGATTAAACTTTATGTTCTTCTGCAAATTATTCAATTAAAAAATAAAGAGCAAGGAATGCACTGAGGGAAATTTTACTTTAGACAATTTAATTATAACAATTTTGTACACATGTACCGAATTTTCACAAGTTGGCGACTCTGCTCATCTCTCTTTCTATTTTTGCACACAAAGACAAAATTATTCAACACAATTTTTAAACATTTTTTTTATGATTAGTAATTTCACCGACACTTACTAATTTTCATCAGTTTTCGTTTATTTTACAAGGAAAAATTATTGGTTAGGTGCCATTAAAAAAAAAATTAATTAGAAGTAATTAGAAGTAATTAGATAACGATGAATTAGTTATTCATTATTTTAGACCTTGAAAATGTTCGGCACGGTTTCGGCTGAGATTGACCGAAGTTCGGCTCGGCATCGGCCCTGAAAATTGGTGTTCGGTGGTTATGTAGAAGAAATACAATGGCAAAATTACCAACCGATTTCGAGGTATCTCCTTTCAGCCACACCTTGTATCTAAACCAAGGCGAGTTGGAGTTGGAGTTAGCATTTGAATGAGGATTTAATTTTGTTGTAAGTTTCTACTCTTATTTTCCCTCATATTTTTATCATTTCGTTCTTTCATTTCGTTACACTGTGCGCTGCTTCGCCATGGCTGTGAGTAAACCATTTCTTTGTTCATGACCATGTCGCTTGTCTTGTGCAAGTGGTAGTAGTACGAGTAGATGCAGATGAATCATTCACATCAAAAGTGTTTGCTAGATACTAAAAAGTTAACAACAACAACCACAAAAACAGTAACAACAAAATCAAACAACATGCTCTATTTTCATTTTGTACTTGTTCTACATGCAAGCCTTTAAATTCACAAATATGTATGTGTGCTTATTCTTACACACACAAACATATAGCAAGTATGTATTGTTAGAAGTTTTCTACATATTTCCGTTGTAGACCGGAAATGTGGCTGCCATGTATGCTGGGACTAGCAACAAGAATTACGAGGAGATTGTGAAGTGATGTTGCACTTTTGATTTGTTAAAACAATAAATTTTACTAACTAATAGATGAAGCTGTAGTTCTGTTTGCAGTTTGTAGGCAAGGAGAGATATTCTCGAAGCTAATTTTAACAAAAACATTGTCTCTTCTCAATGAGAAGACAATGAAGTGAGTTCTTGGAGGAAGTAAGTTTAGACTACGAAAAGAAAACAAAAATAGCTCTTAAAAAACTAGTTGTTGTTGTTTCTAGCTACATATGTGAAGGTCATATATTTATTTTGCGCTTAAATATCATTATCGAAATTGGTATCATCAGAATTATTTTATGGGTTTTCAAAATAATTTTCTTGACCTTTGTATACTTTTGCCATCGATCGAACCATTCAACGCAGTGTTTTTTCACTGCGATTGAGGTTTCGAATGCTTTTTCAGGCTACAAAAACAATAATTTATTTTTCATGTACAAGAACATTAAAATATTGCTTTCGCTCCCAATGCTTTGTAAACATTTTTCAATTTCAAATTGTTTGCTTCCTTAATGGAATGTCTTAGAGCTTGTCAACAGAGTATTATGTAAATATTAATACTGCAAGTCATTATTCATTTTGCGATTTATTTACTGTACAAAATCTTTGGATGAGTTGACAACTGAAGAATTGCAAAACAATAGAGGTAATTCATCTAAAGTGATAAATTGCTGTGAAACGTATAAGCCTAATAGATAAACCTTTTATATCATAGGTTTATACGTTAATGCGATTATAATTGAATCTACTTTATCAAACTCCACAAAATTTTGTGCTCACTTTGCACATATAACGGTGTTTACAAGAAACCTTGAGGTTTTACTAATTATGCCCCAAATTCGTTCACATTTGATACGAAAAATTTAATCAGGGAGAGGGAGACATAAAAATTTTGGAAAATGGACGTGGTACATTAAAATCATTTTTATTTCTTTTTCTTTTTATTTAAGCAAATAAAAGTCATTTATGTTTTCAAAACAAGAGTATTATTAAAGATAACAATTACATCAATACTAATTTAATTTTTTTAAATTTCTTTTAAAATCACCATAATTCTAAGCCATCAATCAATTGCT
The DNA here is from genome assembly GCA_951828415.1 of Anomoia purmunda. Classification (NCBI taxonomy): domain Eukaryota; kingdom Metazoa; phylum Arthropoda; class Insecta; order Diptera; family Tephritidae; genus Anomoia; species Anomoia purmunda. The sequence goes on along the minus strand of OX639996.1, from coordinate 21,668,978 downwards.
CAGCTCTGGATGCTTTATTTTCATTATTATTTTTATTAAAAATATAGTTACAAACTTTCATCAATACTTCATACTTTTTAATCAGAGTTTTGAAACAAAATTTGGGTATGCAGTATCACAGCCGATTTAATTTTAGTATAAAGAAATGAAAATTTGAAGTAGCTCAAATATCGCATTGATTTGTGATATCTCTCTATATAAAAAATCTCCGATTTTTTTTTATATGAATGTTTAAAAATATGTATATGCCGGAAAGCAAAGGAAAATATAATATAATAAATTGTTGTTTCGTGTTTTTAATGTTCAAAAAACGTAGGAACGAAAACTCAAGAAAACATAGAGCTACTCCAAAACTGACTATTGCGTAAAGTCACTTTTAGAAGATTTACTTGGATGACCATAAATAAATTTCTATCATATAATCCAAACAAAACAGGAGACAAAGCTAAGGGTAGCAACATGAAGAACATCAGCTGTAATATTTAAAAAAGATATTCATATATACCAAATGTTCTTTTTATCCTGCTTGTCATACTACGTATAAGTATATAGAAAAAGGATTGACTGGCGCAATTTGTTGAACTCGGCCAAAATCTCGTAAGAGGTTATAGCGCCAATTAAGTAAGAATAAGTATAAGTTTAAGTATAAGTTTAAGTATAAGTATAAGTATAAGTATAAGTATAAGTATAAGTATAAGTATAAGTATAAGTATAAGTATAAGTATAAGTATAAGTATAAGTATAAGTATAAGTATAAGTATAAGTATAAGTATAAGTTTAAGTATAAGTTTAAGTATAAGCATAAGTATAAGTTTAAGTTTAAGTATAAGTTTAAGTTTAAGTATAAGTATAAGTTTAAGTATAGGTATAAGTATAAGTATAAGTATAAGTATAAGTATAAATATAAGAATAAGTATAATTATAAGTATAAGTATGGGTATAAGTATAAGTATAAGTATAAGCATAAGTATAAGTATAAGTATAAGTATAACCATAAGTATAAGTATAAGTATAAGTATAAGTTAAAGTATAAGTATGAGTATAAGTTTAAGTATAAGTATAAGTATAAGCATAAGTATAAGTATAAGTATAAGTATAACCATAAGTATAAGTATAAGTATAAGTATAAGTAATATACTCGTACCACAAAATCAAGTGAATGCCGAAATGTTGCTATGGAAAATGGATTTGAATTTTCTCCACAGCGTTTGGGTTGGTATGATCCAAATACACTTGGTCAGTTTGATCTATTTTACTGCATAAATAATAACCTTTGTTTAAACTGCCAATTTGGTGCAGTCAAACTGAGTTTAACTAACAAGCTCGCGAACCTTGGACCTGCAAAGGATAATAGAAACTTGCTTTCTCCTTTTCGAACTTTTATAAAGGTTTAAAGAAAAGTAAATTTTTAAAAAGACGACACTTGGAATATAAAAGTATTCAGCTTACAAAAAAAAGCATACACAAATATATATGCAGTGTACGTATGAAATTTTTATCGCGTGCTTATACGACTTACCTGTGTTTATGTCGAAACCAATAGGCTTGCCATTTCACGTTAATCCATAAGGTTACCAACGTCAAGCAAAGGTTCAAAACAGAACTAAATAAGAAAACAAGTAAGAGTATCACTGAGTTTGAAAAGTGTGTTTATTTATTGTTTTTTTTTTTATAACAATCTAGAAAATGTACATTTTCTAACAGACTATATAATATTCAACTTAATATTATTTAACAATTTCATTTACGAGTAGCAAACACATAGTGAAATCAATATCAGACGAATATGACATAAAATTAAATTATGTTAAGGCTCAAAATATAGGTTGGAATCATAAACTGTGTTAACGCGGTTTAGAAATCAAATATCATGATTGCGCAGGTCTCTTATGGGGATATTAAAGTAGATGAATTCAAGCAGAAATGGAGAAGCGAAAGAATAATAGTAATAATAATTTGGCGCTTACATCATATAGTTTGTTTATTGGCTGAACTTCTCCTATAATTTGTGGTGTGCGCCTTGACCCTGTAACTCAAATTGAGGGACTTTCAATTTTACGCCAACTAAGAAACTGCAATGATTTTTGTAAGAAGTTTGTTGATGGCCGAAATACACTTTGCTTGCCGAGTGGCGACCGCTTTTAGAAAAAAAAACTTTTCTATAAGTTTTGATACACACTCAGCTACGGCGGCTGCCTTCGATTAACTGACATCTGGCAATGTACGAAGGAGAAAGCATTAGGAAACTGAAGCGAACGAAAATCAAAACGTATAAAGGTTTTTGTAATCGGTCAACCCTATTGATATGAGAATCGTCGGATAAAGACACCAAATTCCAATTTAGAACAGACGAGAGATGTGAAAAGTCTTTTCAGAGTGTAAGTGTCAGTAAATTCGGGGACGTAAAGAATGGGACTTTGCTATGGTATAGTTGAGATGGCTATTAAAAAGTTAGTTTTGAGTCGAAAACCACTCAAAGATACGAAATTTCACTTCGAGTGCTTAGACAGGAGTTAGAGATATAGAAAGAAGTGGCTGTTGGCGAACGAGACTTAAAAAATGTGATATTTACTATTGTGAGACCAAAACAACAACATTATTTAGATCCGATTGAACCTTAGCAGAAGCAAACTGATTAGGGATAGTAGTGAAAATTTTCAAATCATTGGCATATAAAAGATATTCCGAGTGTTTAAAACGCCTTTACAAAGAGAAAGGTACCTAAGATGCTACCCTGAAGTACTCCAGAGGTCGCAGTGAAAGATTGAGACGAGATATTATCCATTATGACAACCCATTTGCGCGACGAAAGGTTAAAGTCTTACCTAATTCAGAAAATTAGAGTGAAGACCTATTGGATAATTCAGAAATTAGGAGCGAATGACTAACTTTGCAAACACCTTAGGGAAGTATGTATAGACAGTATCCACTGGCAGACGATTATTGAATGGGACAGACAAAACTCAGAGAAAATAGCGAGATTTGTAACAATTGATCGACATAAAGCCATGTTGGTTAACTGAAATCAGCCGCAAAGTAGATCTTTTGCTTGATAATGCACTCGAATAATTTGGATACCGTAGACAACTTTGATATGGGCCAGTAATTGGAAATATTGCTCTTATTACCACTTTTGTGAATTGGGGCTATGAAGCTAACCATCCACGCATCAATAAATTCACCACTTTCAAGGAATTTATTGAGCATTAGTAAAAGAGTGTATGCAAAAGCGGGGCACTTTTTGAAAAGACAAGAGAGCAATTATGAATACCATCAAATACGTCATGGAGCGAAATGGATGGAATGGGGCATTCACATCCAGACAACAGTCATCAGTAGAATCCAAACCAGACTGATAGTTAGAGCTACAGAAACCCGCAAACAGATTTACCGCTTTTTCAGAGCAAGGATTTAAACTCTTTTGAATAGTCCAAATATATTTCACTCTGTGATGAATAATTTGATACTAAAATTTTTTTGAACAACTCATTTCTAAAATTTTTAAGTTTCTTTAATTTCTAAGTGTATCAGGAAATTCTACAAAAACTCTTACATGAATTTACATAGACTCCGGAAAGAAAAGTTCTAGTTCAACAAAGAAACTTAAACATAACTCATAGAATTGTAGTTGAAGAAGGAAGTACGAAATATTGCTTGTTAAGATCGAAGTAAAACCTTAAATAACATCTAAGTAGATATGCTACTACAAAGATACAAACATTCAACGATTTTTGTTTGTTACTAAAGCAAATACCTTCGGCTCAATTAATTTGTTCGCTAATTGAGTAATTTACTGAAGACTTAAGAAAAAGTAATTTAGAAAGCCGCAATCAGCTTAAGGAGACCATAACTGTGGCGAAAAATGCTCACTGCTTAATTTTGCAGAACATTATTCCTACAATATTTGCATAGATACCTGTTCGTTACTATCCCTTCAAGACAGGCAGTTCTTGGCTGTGAAATTAGCAATCAACCAACCAACAGTAATTTCATTACACGGGCGCAATATACATATCTATCTAGCTATGCTTGTAGGTAATGTGTACATATTTACATGGTGGTGCAAATATTCTTGTACATCTACTCAGTTGGTATTATTATACTTATATACATACAGACAAATTTGGAGTTATATATTCATATATGTATTCGAGTAACTTCCCTATTTCGGCCGTCAGTATCTTTAACTGCTGGCCAGATGCTTTAACATTGACATTGAAAAATGGCTAAGGGGTTATATACAAAGTTGAGGTGAAAAAGTGAGCTAAGTTCGTGATTTTTTTTAAAGGTTTTTTGCAAATTTTATTCAATAAAGCGAAAGACAGTTTGTTGGTAGTATTATTGAAGAAAAAAAAACAAGTTAAGTTTCAAAAAAATATTTAAAATTTTCCGAGTTAGAGCCCATCTCCCGAAGCGTGTTTTTTCTGTAGAGCCTTGCCGTTCACACTCTCCAAGCCGAACCGCTCAACTGAAATCAAAAAGGTACTATAATTATTGAAGAGAAATGTATTCTTGTGTACTTGAACGAACCGACTTCCAAAAAAAAATTTTTTTTCTGAAAAAAATGCATGGTTTTCAAAAAGTCAATTTTTTTGTTGCTCAAAAATTAAAAAAAAAAACTTATTGCAAAAAATCGAAAATTTTCGGATTCAAAAAACGATCGTTCAAGTACACAAGATTGTAAATACGAATAATTATAAAAAAAAAATATGATAATCGGTTTATAAGTTTTTGAGTTATCGTGTGAACGGCAACGGTACTTTTCAAAAAATGCCATTCCGAGATAATTGCGTTTTAAGTTTTGTTTTAAGTTAATTATGGATGGGTCCAGTTCGCTGCGAACGGCTGTAATTTCGAATCTAGTGATCCGATCTGGATGAAATTTCGCGCTGATATTCTATAAAGTATGTACTTTTAGAATATGCAATAAAAATATTTTCGATTTTTTGAGCCCCAACTTTGTATATAACCGCTTAATTTGATGAATGGAAGGCGACAGGTTGGTTTAACGCGTAATTTTGTTAATTTTGTTGTGGTCATTTAAAAAAAATCGGAAGACACAAATACATTTCGTCGCTGCGCCAACTTAAACTTTTCAGGAGGCCAAAACAACCCCAGCTTAGTTCCATGTAGTATTGAGAGCACATAACTGTTTTGATCACCTCTAAACCAAGAGAGATATAAAAGCGGCAAATGTAGGAATGTGAGCAATAAACTTATACATACATACATACTTATATAATGGTAATAAAATATGCAATGAAAAAATATTGACAACAACCACATATTTGGAATAAGAACTAAAAAAAATGGTTTGAACATTGAAACTTTAATGTACTTTTATATCCGGCGCACATTTTCTTAAACACAAAACGGGCATTGTAAGTTATTCTAATGAAAGAAAAGCAAGGTTTTAAAGACATTGGGAGAACGGGCAATGTTATAATACGCTTTCATACAAAACTATTAAGGAAATAGCATTAGAGATACATAGTATGGTAGTATTTCTTACTATCGCAATAAAATGAAAGCTAAACTTAAAACTATTAACAATACACAATATATAACAATTCAATACAATACAAATACTTTTACACCCATAAAAAATAGTCCGCATTTTTTCCGTCTAAGTATTCAAATATAATAGCGTTCCGTAATTGATCTGATACAGCATAGTAATCCCTTAGTAAATAAAGAAAAAAATATTGAAAAACTGGAAAACTCCGACTTTAATAATTTACCTCTGCATATTTATAAAACCATTAAACGCATTTAGGGTTTGTCACGTATAACAGGTGACAACAGTTTGACCCTCATAGTTTAATATTTGATATATTTTTGTATAAGTTATTTAAGTTTGAGTTTTAAAAAAGGTAGCTAAAACCTTCTTCTCAGCAAAACCAACCATTTGACACTCATATATTACTATTTTATAGACCTTGTGTATAATTCAAATAAATTCGACTTTTCAAGCAGTTGATAACCCTCTTAAAAATATAGCTAGCTACAAATCTCCTGCTCTGCGAAATAAATGGTTTCATACCGATATTTTAAAATATTGTTTACTGTTGCATAATTTCATAAAATTTTACGTTTCAACAAGTCATGACTTAATCGATTTGTTGTTTTTTTGATCTGAGCCAAGGCGAATCCATACAAGGTGGTGTTATAAATACAACTACAAAATTCCTATGTACTTTGTTTTTGTTTCTGCGTAAGAGTTGTCAAAATTTTAATTCAATTTGTTTTTGCTTTTACAGCTTTTGAAAGCTCATACGCATAAGCAAAAACAAAATACATATAGGTGAATAAAAAAAAAATCAAATCAGGTGCTCTTAGCCATCACCTTCTATAAATTTGCCTTGATCTGAGCATTTTGGTTTATATATGTCTATATCTGTACAAAATACCGGTAAAAGAACAAAGTTATCATACATTTTTGTGTGCATATGTAAGTTCGCTCGAGTATGAAGTTAAAATGCACTAACTTTCAATTTAATTTTCCACAAATATAATTGCGTTAAATGCTGTCTCAAATATTTTTCTCCTTTAAGGTTTTGCAAGAGTTAATCCAATTCAATTTTCAACGCTTCCCACACAGATTATTTACAATATTCCCGTATTCACCTTTTCTTGTCTTCTTCGGCTTGACACTAATTTTAATTTTCATACCGCAACATTTTACATTTTACGGCCCAGCGCGTAAGTAAATTTGACGCGTCAACAAGCCACAAGGCATTCTACTCGTACCTAACCACACCAATCGCGCGCTAATAATTATAAATATCAACACAAGCCTAAAAATGCAAAAGAAAACGAAAACAAACTTAATGAGAAAGTTAAAATCTCAAAAACTGTTGACTTAACGAAGTTTATTTAAAAAAAAATGCGAAAAGCTGTAGAGGAAATAATCGGAAAACTGACATCTATTTATTATTAAGCCGCAGCTTGTGACTTTAATTAAAATAAATTAATTTATTCAAAAAAAACAAAAAAAAATCGCACACAATCACAAAAATTAAATCATATTGTGGACTTTTATCTTAACTGTACTAGTGGAATTTTATTGAGCTCGAGGCCAGTTTTTGGTAGGGAATAATATGTGTAATATTATTATTACACTTGTTCTTCTATTAAATAAGGTAAAAAATAATGTAGTAATTAAAAATGTACTGTAAAAAGTAGACCATAAAATCAAATGAATTCATTTAAATGATTTCATTAGCTTAGTTATAAATTGCAATACATTTTTACAACAACATCTCTAAAAATCATATAAAAGTACTATGTACTTTTTTGTTGACCGTTTGAATACTTAAGAAAGTATCCGGAATAAGTAGGAATAGTCAAAATTATTGAGTGATTTTATTTATCATTTCCTTAACAACATAATTCGCTTCCAAAATTTGCTTACGAGGTTGACGACTTATATTATTTATTAATGAAAGTATCAGATGAAACAAGCAGATGATTGAAAACATCATGAATTTCTGCAACAAAATTTTGAAATTTTAAAAAAGGTCAATTACATTTTTTTCGCGGTTAGGACTCGATATTTTAGGCGGAGAAGTTTTTCAACCGAATCGCAAGAAGATACTTTCATTTATTTGTAGTAAGAATACCGAAAAGAATACCCTCTAACTGCGTTTGATTGATATAAAAAAGTGGCTAATGGATTCTTAGAAAGAAAGAGAAAGTTAGCACAATTTTGCTTCTTTGGTACAATTTGAAGACGAAAAGTACTTCGACAGTTTTGGGGGAATTTTTACCGTTTCCCATTTCTCATATCGTGAATGCAAATTTGGAGCAAATACGACCTGACATGAAATAGAATTACAAATTAGTTTTTTAATATGTATGAAGCACTGGCTTGGAGTGAGAGATTTGGGTAGAATGAAAAGGTCATCGATGGAGAAAGATCTGAAGTCCCAAAGAAGTAATACTACATGTAGCGTTTCATGGATGTAGTGTATTGAGGTGTATCGGAGTGATGTAGAGGACAATCATTGCCACACTCTGTCCGCTTTCTATGACACATTCGGCCGCACAAATATCTCATGGCTCATTTCGTCGGAGCTAATGCCCCTCCACGCATGCTACCCCTCTCTCGTTTTTTCGTACTCCGAATCTGTCGTGTTTTCGTTTCTCTCCCATGTCTCCTTCCGTCCGACAGCCCCACCACGCGCGCCATCCTTCCATTTTCCTGTCGCTTTTTCATTACATTCGATATTGGAATTACAGCCCAACGAGCGCAAATAAGTTTCACTTCAAAAAGGAATAAGAAAACGTTTTCTTTGCCAAATAGAGTGTTTCTTATTCCAGTTGACAGATTATGGTTTAAAATACGATAGTGCCAAGGTATAGCAACCGATTTAATTTTTTTTATTCACCTACAGCGTATAAGCTTTCAAAAGTCGTAAAACCAAAAAACAAAATGTATGTAATTTTTGATAACTTTTACGCAAAAACAAAAGACATTTTGTGGCTGTACTTCTAACACCGCTTTATATGAATTCGGCTTGGATAGTGCCTACCATAACTATATGACAAGGAAACGTTGACTTTTACCAATCTTTATTTGATACTCACTACTTATTTATTAATTGCTTTTACGAAAGTAGACTTAATTCCACAAAAAACCCTATAAATTCATCCACAAGCATTGTATAAATTTTAATAAAATCCTACAGATTTTCATCAAAAATTTCAAACTTTTTAATCATTTAGTAGGATAAGTTTTAGTATAATAAATTTGTAAAAATGTCCATTAATTTTTTATAGTAATTAAACCAACGGTGTAAGACATTTTGTTACATATTAAATAAAATTCTGCTTTCCTTATATGCACAAAATTAGTATCATTATCAAAATCAACGCGATTTTTCAGCGTCTCCAAACTTGCACTTTATTACACAATTGAATTGGCTATAAAACTGCATAACCAAACATTTTATGAAAATTCTGATTAAAAAGATTGAAATTTTGATGACAATTTGTTAAATTTTATTAAAGACTAATGTAACTGGCTTGGCAGCCAAGAATAAATCAAGCCAATTTTTGATATCCTGCTCTGATGTGAACCATATTCCAGTGAGGGCGTTCTGGATCGATCGTAACAAATGGGAGTCAGAAGGGGCAAGGTCTGGGCTATAAGGCAGGTGGGGTAAAACTTCCAATCCACTGTTTTCTAAATAGTTCTTAACCGGAATAGCAACGTGGGGCGGAGCGTTGTCATGGTGGAAAATTATTGCCTCGTGTCTGGTCGCATATTCCGGGCGTTTTTCGCTACTGCTCTATAATACAGCATACCCTTCTGATCCAACCAAATACAGAGCATTACCTTCGCGCCATGGATATTCGGCTTAACCGTTGATTTGGCTGGTTGGCCGAATTTCACATATGATTTTTTGCGCTTGGGGTTGTCGTTATGTATCCATTTTTCATCACCAGAAACAATCCGATGCAATAATGACTTCCTTTTGTGGCGTTCCAGCAGCATTTCGGACAAGCAAAACCCCCTTTCGACATCTCTCGGCTTGAATTCATGTGGAACCCAGTTTCTTCGCTTTTGAATATATCCACCTGCTTTTAAACGTTTTGAAATTGCTGCTTGAGTGACACCCAAAGATTCTGCGAGCTCTTCCTGCGTTTGGCAACAATCTTCATCGAGTAATGCTTACAGTTCTTCATCTTCAAACTTTTTTGGCTTTTTTCGTCTTCCAAAACAAAATCACCACTTTTAAATCGTGCAAACCACTTTTGGCACGTTCGCTCAGCTAGAGCATGTTCACCATAAACTTCCACCAAAATACGATGACTTTCGGCAGCAGTTTTCTTCATATTAAACTAATGAAGAAGAACTCCCCGCAAAAACACTTTTTCAGGCACAAAGATCGACATATTTGAGTGAAAAAAATTATTGTTGTTTACGCTTCAAATGAATGACATATACTGAAAAGACGTACAATGGCAATAGCTTTCCAACGTATTTATCGGAATATATTGGAACGATGGAATACATACAAGTTACGCCATCTCTTAGCAAACCGCACGAATTAAGTTATATACCCATTATATTCTCAAAACCTGGTGTGAGCTTTTCAAATAAGAGTTTTATTATTAAGACACATCTCGTAACTTACGGAAATGTTTTAGGCTTCGACTGTTTTCGCTTTTACCCATTTTTTTCTTCAGAATATATGTAAGTTCAATATTTTTGAGACAAAAATGTTCGAATACCTTTTGAAAGCTAGCTTTGAAAGGAGATCCACGTAAGGCATGTCTGAGGTTTGTAAGCAGCTATAGAAAATATTTTTTAAACAGCTATATATTTTTATATTTACTTTTAAGTAACTTTTAATAATAATAATAATTTCGTATCTACTTCATATATCATGATTGCATCTCGATGTTGTACCGGAAATTGAGGATCAAGAATTATACGCCGATCACGGTATACAAATTTTTATGAGAAGCACACTTGGCTATCGGGGGTGGCATTTGGAGCGAGGGGCCGTTGAATTTGTTCTCGGACGGAGGAGGGCCCTGGCCGCCTGCGGACTTCTATTAGACAGATGGGCAAATACCACGACTTGCAGAATCTTGATCCACGTAGGAGTGCTGACCGGGTACTGTCCGGTAGGTATTGTTGCGGTTAGGCTAAATATAGTCTCTGACCCTTTTTGCCGCAGCTGTCTGGAGGACGACGAGGTGGAATCATCTTTTCATTTTCCACACAGCAGCCCTGCTTTTGTGAGGATGAAGTTCAGGTACCTAGGCTCTTACTTCATTAACATCCCAAAAGAGCTCTCAGGTGTTACAATCAGCAGCTTGCGAGACTTAATTTTCTCCAGTTAACCATTTTGGTTACCCTGCACGTTACCATTCATACAATAAGTGGACTATTTCAATATGTCTAAGTGAGTTCCCACTGCGGGGACTATCATATCAAGCTAACCTAGCCTAACCTGAACTGGTTATCGGCTTGTAGCGGCCGCCTTTAAAACATTGTTCAATACATGCTTTTATTGATAACTGGAGTTTTGCACATTCAATACGGTACAACTAACCTTGAGTAGAAATAAATATTACAATTCACTTACATTTTCTATAGCTATTTCTCGAATTACTCTTTCAATTAGAAACATTGTTTTCGGCTTAGGTTTATTTCCTTTTCTCCAGCTAATCAGGTGCTTATACTATTCACGAAAGTAAACTATACACATATTTATGTACGCATGTAAATAGTTTCCCAATGTGTAGTACACATACTTTTAACCCTCTCAGCGGTGGCGGATTTAACGGCCAGCAAAACAAACATTGCCAGAAACGGCCACTCCAGAAGAAGAGCCCCAGTTCATTAAAGAAAAGATACGCGTAATTCTTTACTATAGATCTTAAACATGATCTGACTAGCTTTATCGACATCTACTTTTCAGAAAAGTGTGATTTTTCGAAAGACACACCACTTCATTATTTTGCAGTGTGTAACTACGAACGAGATTATGAACAGTTTTCCCGAATGCAGCAGTCTATTCAGATTGTTCTTGACTGTGCCCATCGGTTTAGCTAGTGCTAAACGTGCCATGAATTATTTGAAAATAGTTAGACACTCCGTGCCATTAGCATGCTTCGAAGTTGTAGTTGTAGTTGAAGAATGTAGTTGGGACTTAACCGAGAATGGATATTGAGTAGCGTTAACTAAAACTGGGCCCCTCTTAAGAATTGCTGACTGGGCCTTTTCCTTCAAATCCGCTACTGTCGCTCCGATTGGCAATGCGCAACAAAATATCCAGTAAATAACCATTTGACTTTTCCAATTGATTAAACATTGTTGATGGAAAATTATTTGCAATCGCCAAAATACTAATCGAATGCATTGTTAGTTGATAGAAATAGCGAAATGCAAAGAGGTCAAAAAAGGAAAAAACAATTTTCATATAACTTAATTTTTGCTTTTCGTCGTTGGCCTAACGTCCATGATTATTACCATCGGCTTTGACTATAACTAGTATACCTTCCTGTAATTGATTTTTATTGCCAACGGTTAATTGAATAAGAATTGGCTGGTAATTGAAGTACTACCTACATATTTACTACTCCTACCCTCAATGTATAGCATATCTATTGTACAAATTATGCAACTAATGCGATCGTAAAAGTGTAGCAACATTGGGTGCTGATGGGCTGTCAACTGCAGTGGCAACATCTCGAGTAACAAGTAACAATCTTGCCCTTCATTCTTGTGGCGCATCAACGAAATGCTCTCAAGTGAATTTAATTAGTCAATTTGCGCTCAATTGGCGAAATTCAATATAGCGACAGTAATAATCATAACAATTGAAAACAGTACGAGTATTACATACAATATCGTTTTAGTAGCAAAATATTTTTTTTCGTATTTGAACTTTGTAGTACTGCAAATGCCAAGGAAAGGAAGTGAGTGGAAATTTTGTTGGAACATAAGTGCTGTTATTACTAATTGGTCGAGCAAATAAACTGTTTACAATAGTACTTAAATACATAGGTCAATTGATTTTTGTTGGACAAACTTAAGGTAATGCTCTGGTTGGGTTAGGTTGGAGCGGATACAACCGCGTATGACCACGAAGGCAGACGTAGGCTGCCAAAGCCCATTGTGATACCACAGGTGGGAGCCATGAATTTCCTTCCTTCCTTTCCTAGAAGAACACCGAGTAAGCCTTACGAGCACAGAAAATCGGGAGTGCTTGCCGAGCTCAGGTCGGTGGGACTGAGTTAGAGATTGTGTGCGATGCTTTCCGCTTACTCTTCGTCGTATGCGTTTTCAGGAGAAATCGTTAGTTAGGCAAACAGTCTAGAAAGTTAGGGCGGGACAGTGGCAGAGATAGTGTTTGATGCTATCCATTCCCTCTTCGACCCTTTAACTTCGATATAGATTAATGATTAGGCATCCCAATATTTTTTCCGTGCGTGCCCTTAAGTTAGTGCCCGGTTATTACTCCGACCATCCCGACGTCAACCTTTGGCAAAACTTGTCTGGAAATACGACAGGTGGGTTCCATGGCTCACGGAACTTCCACGCAGTTGCCAGGAATGCCACTGTGCCAAGGAACCTGTGCAATAGTCACGGAAAGTTTAGATGCGAGCGGATTGAAAGAACTTCTGCATTTTATGACAGCTAAGGACATTGCTTCCTGATAATTAGGAGATTTGGCTGGAACGGATACTGACAGACCCCGAGCAGCCTCCATTATGGCATTCAGCTCTGTCAGAAAAACGCTGCAGTGGTCCGGTAAGCTAAATGAGAGGTGCAGCCACTCAGGAATTTTCCATATAGAACCATCGGTGGTTTAAATTAATTTCCACAGATTTATTAGATGTAGAGGGTATTGCTCCCGTGACCAGCATGTACGTTGTACTTCTTCCATCTTAGCTCTGAACAAGGTTTTACTTAGAGCTGGCCACTAGACACTACATTCAGTGTACTATGTTTGGTTTTATTCTCCATGTTTTGCATATAGAAGATACCTTGGAGCGTTCTTCGATGTTTCGCTTCCATTCGAGCTTACTGTCTAGAATAACTCCAAGGTATTTGGCTTCGGTTGAGAGAGTGGATTCTTACCCGTTCATGAGGATGGTTTGAATGGTGGAGTTTTATGCAGATGTTTACCGGTTGTTACGATTGCTATGTCATCGGCATGCGCTGGGACTTGACAACCAGAGCCCTTTAGGTTTCAAAGTAGGGCATCAACGGTTAGATTTCATAGAAGAAGGTAGAGAACACCCCTTGGGGGGTGCTCCTGGTCGCATTTTTAGTTTTGGACCCATCCCCTAGCTCGGAAAAAATAGTTCTCTTTTTGAGGAGGAGCCCAACAAAGTCTACTACTCACAGGATGGACTTTACCACCGATTCTGTTCCCTCTTAAGGCAAATCGTTGAAACAACTTGATGAGATGTGATCTCGGCTGATTTGCCTTTAGAGTATGCATACTGGCGCGGAGAGAGGTTGCCGTTTTTTATATTTAGATTCCACCTTGAGGCTCTAAAATTGTGATGACAGATGGAAAAGATTTTCGTCTCCGGCGCCACCTATCGAATTTTTTTGCCATTTATGCAATAGACAACATTTCAAACACATCCTATGAATGTGAGATCAATTGGTTCAGTAGTATTCGACTCTATAATCTACATACTAAGTAGATGATTTTTTTATGAACCATTTTCTGCGCAAGTAATATATTTGTTAGGGTAATGTATTCTATTTTATTTAAAATTTTGCTATGGATATTAAAAATTTCAAATAGATTAATAGAAGGAGGGTTAAAAATTAAACAAATATACCAAAAAGTTTGTAGTGTATACCAGAGATGGGTATGATCATAATGTATTCATAATTTATTTATCAAGAAAAACTGAAGGTACCGAAGGATGTGGTACTTATGGTATGCGCCGATCTAGACAGGGCTAGGTCCGACCCTGTCGAAACTGCGCCTATCCTGGGGCTCCTCCTAGATGAGTTTGATGATAACGACCATGGTTGAACCGAATTTGCAGGGTCTACGTAACCATTACAACAATAACAACAATACTGTGGTACCCCTAAATCTCTCTTGAAAATGCCGACGAATTTCAGATCAATCAGCGCAATGGTGTATTCATCATTCAGGACACCTTCCTTAGACCGTAGCCTTGAATTCAAGAAAATATGATTTTATACGTCAGTTGAGTATTACACTCGCGTGCTAAGTAGCCAAATAAAATAATTAAAAAAAAAAAACATATTTATTTAGTAGTAAATTTTGCACACTTTTAGGCACCTTTCCTGGTAACTAGGCGAACACAACAGAGAGGATACGAAACCAGCTGAAGCTGTTATTTCAATATACATATATTGTAATTGGCATAATTTTATAAAATTTTCGTTGGGGTTTTCGAGAGTTTTAGTTTTGATTTAGAGCCAAAATTAATAAGCAAGTACTTGCAAAAATAAAACTTTTCTGGCTATTGAGTCATCCAGTTAAAACATAAAAGTTTTGTAGCCCTTCGCTTAATTCAAACCGTACATCACAATACGATAGCACATAGGGATCAAATTTGAAATCAAAATTGTAAAACCCTTTTAGGAACTATTCTGTGAGTTACATTTCCATTTGCACACTTAAAGTTGAGTATTGTTTACATTTTCCTCTTGTTCGCTGTTTGCTTTTTGTTCTTTCGTTTTTTTAATGCAACAAACTTTTATTTTGCCGTCGCCTGAATTTCTCGTTACTTGAGCACAAAGATCCGCATAATAACAGCAATACTTGTAGAGAAAACTAAAAATTCGAAGGAATATAAACACACACACACACACACACATACAAACATTAATCAAAAAACTAGAAAGTAAGTTACAAGAATGAGTGCAACAATCGTGGCATTACCGAAAACCTAGGCACCATTGTATAAAATTCATTTTGTGTTGAGAATACAACGGATGAGCTGCAAAGGCGAATATTCGGGAGTCAACGCTCAAAATTCTAAACTTTATCTAAGTCGGCACCTGCAGTTGATGCAGTTAATTAAAAAGTATCATGGTCACTACACAGCCAAGCTGCCGCGCCGAACAAGCCAAGTAACAAACCATTTTCGCCGACAGTATTCCGGATGACCCAACAAGTGTTGCGCTGTAAGTCGATTTTCAAGTAGCAACTCAGCACAACTCAGCTCAACTCAACAATGCAACTACCCGTACCTTGAGTACCAAACAACAATGTATAAACAAGTAGGTAGTTAGTTGGAGATTTTAGAGTGACAGGTGGAGCGATAGTGGTGGAGATGATGGAGGACAGCAATAAGTGGGCTATTTGCATGCAGCTCATCTAGGAAAACAAAAAAACACTGTAGGGAGTCAAAGTTATTGGTGTTTATATCTATAAGCAAAAATGACAGTAGTTGAATTCGGTTTTAATTTCATTTAATGTCTTTTAAAAGTATACGTTTATGATTCGGTGAATTTAGTTTTAATTAAGAAAAGCGTAGAGAAAATGGATATAAAGATAAAATTTGCTTTAGAAGTTTTATTCAATAAGATCAAAAATGGTTGCGAGTTTTAAATGCTTTAGTTGTAGTTGTTGTTATTGGAATAGCATAAATCTATCCCAAAACTTGTGGGGAATGCTGCTGCTAAAGGGATTTGCTTGACGTGATACATAAATTCTGGTAGATCTTCGGCATTGTGCAACCGACTGTCGCTTCGCCTTTTGTCTCATGGATTGATCACAATATTTTGAGCACGAATGATAGAATACAAGATTGCGCTGACTAATCTGAAATTCGTAGAGTAACTCGACTGTGACGTCACACCAGATTTACCGGTGGAGAGAAATAAGAGCCGAGGTGTTTCCTCTGCTAGAATGAATACACACTAAAATTGATAAAAGCGTTGGAAAGAATACACATGATTGCGAGTATTCATATGTACTTAACTAATATTGGGGTTATTCGTCCAAATGTACAAACATTTTTTTTTTCGGAGCTGTTAGTTTATATTAATTTCTTTCGTTGTTGATGCCTTGACTGCAAAAACTAATTAAGTTTCAAAAATGTAAATAAACACCCCAAAAACAATCTTTTCAAAGCCTACCATTGCTAAAAATTTTGTAGCGAGTTTAAATTTTTTAATACCGGTGATACCTCCATATCGATGAGATTCGGATCAGTGGTTATAAACCATTTAAAAAAATGTAGTCTGCATACTCAGAACCTGCGATCGACGTTCAAAATTCTGGCTGACACCACCAATTTCGCACATATACGGGACCTTAACTTCCAGTGTATATTTATGATACAAATGATAGGAGAGTGACATTTAAACAATTTATCTTTTATTTCTGTAGCAGTTTTATCACAAGGGCTAAATTTGTAGTAGTCAATGTTAAATATCACGAAACTTGAAAAACACTTTAGCGGATTTTTTATTTTGAACCGAATGGACAATTTTTTGCAGTGGTTTTCTGCACTGACATTTCAAATTAAAAACGGTTCGGTCCAAAGTCCGAAAAAATCGGCAGTTCAAAACCAGTTTGCTGCTCTGATAATTATGTTTTGTAGAACGATGGAAATAAAGAGTTGGAGCTATTAAAAAATTATATATACCCGATTGTATGACCCACGCTACGGTAAGTAATCGTGGTTATAATTTGGGTAGTTAGAACTTATTGGCAATGATCTATCAATTGATTGAGTAGTCTAACAAGCGCCAGTATATGCCCAATAGCATTCTACGTAAAAGTATCCGTGAAAGATCTTTTAAATCTAAAAGTTTTCATATTCACATTCAGACCTAGTCCAGAAGGCTATCGTGGGAACAACTTGTAGCACTATCGAGGCGGGTAGAAGGGTATGTGAGTCGTGGGCAATTGAATATTCAAATAAAGCTATGCACAGTAGGAAATTATCAACCAATTTTCTTTAATGACCTCGTTTGGTATCAACCGGAAAGTAAATTTTTACCGAACTGAATATATTTTTTTAAATAATTGAAAAAATCCCATGTTATTTTTATCGGTAAAATGTCTGATTGGTTATTTTTTTTTTTGTAAATCATTAAACCATAAGTTTCTTGGATACAAATTTCAGCATTTAAAGATTTTAAAGACGGCAAAAGTGAGCGTTGTCAAGGCCGAGGAAAACGATTGTGATGATAGAATTGTAAAATTCAAAATATACGACTCTAAATACAAGTTGCTTATAATGGCTCCTATCGAAAACTCACGTCTTACGTTTATTTGTGGGAGAAATATATGTAAGGTCATTTCGAAATTCACAATTCCATAGTCAACCTCGAAAAATGTTTTTGCCATCTTTAAAATCGGAAATTTGTCACCAATAAAAATTTTCCCAGCGGCTTTATGCTGATAAAAACAAAATTTTTCCTAGTTCGAACTCAGTCAAATTATTTAACAAATAACTTATACGAAGTGCTCAAAAATTAACTTCTAAAGCATTTTTGAACAAAATCTGTCAAAAATTGTCCACAGTCCAAAGAAATAGCAAAAGGAAGTTCAGCGGCATAGAGCGCTTAAGGGTTAAACTGAGTAACAAAATGAATTCAGAACTTGATTGTACACTGGGCTTTGGTTCCACCACGTGAAATAACGAGCAATGAAAAGATATCACAAATCGCGGGTGAGACCCTCCCTATTTTGATGATGGTCACGGCAAACGTTTTTAAAATTATGATTTGAATGCATGTATGTACCTCTCCATACAATTTTAGGGAATGCTGCTAAAGTTGCATTCTTTTTCCGGATATAAATCCATGGAGTTTTGATGTCGGATACTCGACGGTCATATCATTTTTCCCAGCTGCTTGATGCCCTCATAGGGGCAAAGGCCGACACAGCCACCATGCAACAGATGTGATGAAAGCGGCAGGGAAGGAAGAATATCGGATTTCACTACGTCTAATACAGCCACCATACATATAAAGGAGCGTCAATTAGTGGTCGGGTTTGTGTCTCGTAGCCAAGTAGACAAACTTCTCTCCATAATCCACATTAAAGTAAGGTTCTCACCTATTTCGCTATTATGCGCTGCAATGACAGATAAGGACGATATAAATACCAAATACCGCTTTAATGAGCACCTTTAACGCATTTATAAATACTGATCCCCTCACAATATTATTTTAGTGCATTGCGGTTTTAATACTAGAGTAGAATAAAACGAAATCTTTGGTTCCACAGCCAGAGCTAACTTATCAGAGGTGATGAATGGAACCATAAATTTGTCGATTGTAAAGCTCGTAACTTGGTATTCCCGAAAAACGGTGGAAAATGACGTTATGCAACGCCACAAGCTCTGCCAGAATTGATAAGAACCTTTCCGAGCCGATTGATACCAAACGAGGTCTCAGATAAAGTGATTTCTTTGAACTAATTTTGGTGAAGATAATTCGAGCTGCATAATTGATATGGTATCGGTTTTAGGTCATATTGATATTGTTGGAAATAAGATTACACAAAGAAATTCTGTGGTATAGGAAAGGGAGCATACGTTGGGGAATAAAATGAGAGAAGCGCACAAGACATCATATTGGGGCAGTCCATTTGGACTTGAGCACAAAAAATTGCTTTCAGGATATTATAAGGTAAAACCCGTTATAAATGGTTTGGCCATTAATAAGTTCGTATAGGACATTTGTTTCCATACACTTACGGAATATTGTTTAGTAAAGCTAAAACTGCAGTTTCGATGAATATGAAAACAATTCTACGTAGTCACAGTAAATACATTTAATATCGCATCATAAATATGAATTTTCTGAACCGATTCGATTATAGCGACATCTAGCGGATCATCTTTTTATAAAAATATTCCTCGTCGCATCCCCATTATAGGTTTTTAATTGGTGTATTTGATTTTTTTTATAAAACCTAATACCACCAATATCGGGCCATTAATAAGAATTTTCTGAATATCTCGACCCACACGCCACCTAGCGGATTGAAATATAGCCGGCGTAGGTGCTTCTGGGCTAGCAAATATACCGTTGAAGTTTGATTGAAATCTGTTCATCGGTTTTTGTGCCAAGTTATAACAAAACTTATATATGTAGATTACAGTTTGAATTGTCACCTGGAAAAACTGGGAATTTACTCGCAAGACATAAAATACATATTCTGAGGTAGTAAAGTGCACTAATACAATTGGCTGAGTATTTTCTGACGGACTGCATTATGAATAGAGAAGACTTGGCTAGATGGCCAAATTTCTTTTGGTTAAAGAAAATTCTGAAATCTAAGAATAAAAAAAATTAAAAACCTAAGAGTTATAGTCCCTAGGCAGGGAAAGGCAGTGTTCGGATTCGGCGTAGGCGTAAAACTGTAGGTCTCTCAATTTGTGATACACCATCAAGACATACACCACAAATTCTTGGAGAAGTTCGTCCAAACATCGAACTATATGATATTGCTGCCAAACTAAGTATTATTATTAATATTAAGTTTAAGCCTATTCACCCGTAACTCATTTCATCAAAACTGCGAGTATACCTTTTATTATAAGGGTTGAATTTCCGCTGGACCTTTCCAATACCCTCGCAATGCCGTACTCCCAGGAACCGGAGCAGCTGGAAGCATTTCATATCTCTTTGTTTGGCTATGAATTCATTTAGCGCCAATCTTTTCTTTATTTTTAATTTGATGTTACACAGGCGACAATTGTACACCGTTATTGTACGAATTCATCGCATATTTTGAATAGGTGCTTAGGCTACGACAGCTTTCACGTCTCCTCTGTTTGGAACAATTTATTTAAAAAAAATGCGAAAAATGTGAAAACAAACAAATTTAATTCAATAGTGGAAAATAATCTTGCTCCATTTATGTATGTTTGTGAAATAAGGGGCATTGGAGCGCGACAAAATGTGTGGCATCATTACACAAAAACAACAATAAACGCCAGTATTGAAAGAGCAAAATCCAAACAAAGAACAACCCGGCTAATTCGATAGCGACAGTGCCGCGAGTAATGTGTATACCAACAATGACCTGTCGTTAACAAACAATAATAACAACAACAACAACAACAACACCAAAAGATCGGCAACAAAGCAAAGCTGTCCTTACAACAACATTCATTGTTATTGTACTTCCGTTTCCGCTTTTATTGAACATATATGAATGGTAAGCAGCGCAGTTGCAATCAACGTCGCAGTTGCAGCCGGATGAAACGACGCGTCGCTTGATGTTCTTCCATTTATTCCCACAAATACCAACAATCACTTTGCGGACAAAACAAACACAAAATGTACTATGCAAACAGAGCCATTATAAGCCTTGCTTATATGAGAGTAGAATTGTGTGCGCGTAGGTGTGTGTGTGTGTGTGTGTGTGTGCATCTGTTGTTTGATATCAAATATTGGCCAACTATTATTGTCACGATGGCAAAGGAAGCGCGTAAACCAGCATCGGTACAATCGGCTAACCAACACAAATAAAAATTCGTTGGGGGTGAACCAGAAAATAAGCACCACTGCAGTTGAATAGAACGAAATGAATGGTGGAGGAGAGTTGTGACGAAGGTTATGGGCAGTGTGATTGCGGTAAAGATTTATTTGGAATATATTTGTTTAAAATTTTCTTAATAATTTTAAAATTTGTGTAAAAGTATAAATGAGATATATATCCACTGCATATCATTCTGAAGAGAAAACTCTTTGTAGACGAACAAAATTTTGTAAGGCTATGAGTTACTGCAGAATCTAAATTCGAAAGCACTATATGTGCTTAAGGAATTGTACCGACAATAAATAAGTGGAAACATGAAAATAATAATTCCGATGGGAGTTGAACAATTTTAAGCAATGCTCCAACAGATCTAGGACTAAGTGCTCTGCGATCGAGAAAAATAAAGATAAACTTGTTAGCACCTTGGCAACACATTTCGAAAATACTTCATTGTTTGAACTTTAGAACTGGTAATATAAAATATTCTACACAGAGCAAAAATACCACTTAAAATGCTTTATAAATCAGAACAGAATTTAGCGAATTTTCTCTCTTTTAAATAAAATCAAGAAGAAGAAGATGCAAACCCATTCAATATAATTAACACTCCAAGGGACGTCTCATCCGATGCTGACAGTGCCCACGCTTCTGCGCCATACAAAAGCCTGATGAGGGACTTATAGAGCGTGGTTTTCGTTCGTCGAGAGAGTGCTTTGCTGCCCATTTACATACTCAGCCCAAAATTGCACTTTTTGCCAAGGAAAACTTTCCGTGGGATTTCGAGGCTGCTATTATTACACTACTCGACAAATTTCGATCAACTTTAGTCTCCAAGAATAAAATAGTCCTTTCCTAAAGTGAAATTTTCTCCTGATTCCGAATATGACTTCCATTTTCTTGTGGCAGATCTAGTTTCCGAGATATCGGCGAAAATATGAAAATTCCCATTTTTGCAGAACACTACTTCATATAGGTACGGCAAAAATTTGCATTTTTCATTTTTTCGTTTTTAACTGTTGAATTATGCATTATACTAATTCCCATAAAAATTTCTTGCCTTCTTCGCCCTCAAGTATCTTCAGTAGTTTGGCCACTATGCCAAAAAACGTTCAAAAAATGTTGAAAAAAAAACGAAATTTTTTACACAATTTCAGATTTAACCACTTTAAAATCGGAAAAATTCTATTGACGAAAAAAAGTTAGCCCTCCTATGTTGTAGGTAATTCAACTACGAAAATTTTAAGCATACCAGTACAACAATCGGACGTGCCATTGAAACTATAGCCCCGTTAACATTGCAAGCGTCTATCCTACAATTTTAGTATTACTCTGATAAAATTGGCGAGACATTTCATTTGGTCACTCTACCTTAGGGTCTAATAAATTTAAAAAGACATCAAGTATTTAATTGTCACTACTGTTTGTTGTAAATTTTGTTTTGCAAATTGTAGTGCAAATTTATACATACTATATCGGTAGATGTGTTTACGAAATGGCTTGTTGCAAAAGAGATTTTAAATGTAAAAATAATCTGGATGATTTTTGCTTTATTTGCGGACATTATATTTTCGGAAACTCAGCTCGGAAAATAACTAATTCTGTCAGAGATGCATACTTTCATTATTTCGGTTTCCGTGTAAAAAATCTCGATAAATCTTGGACACCTAATTTTATTTGCGCCTCCTGTAGATTAACTTTAATGAGATGGGTATCGGGTAAAGGTCATAACATGAAGTTTGGTGTTCCAATGATGTGGACTGAACCCTTTAACCACGACCAGTGCTATTTTTGCGTGATAGACCTTAAAGGTAAAACGAGAAAAAAGAGGAAATTAATAAGTTATCCAAATGTGGCATCAGCTAAAAAACCAAAACTACATGACCATACCTTACCCATACCTAGACCGCCTATAAGTTTTGAAGCCTCAAGCGAAAGTGACTCCGAAGCAGATAATTCAGAAAGTGGACAAGAAGGAGAGATCCCACATCGAGTCTCACAAGCCGAACTTAATGACTTGGTCAGAGATTTGAAATTATCGAAATTTGATAGCGAAGTTCTAGGATCTCGTTTGCAGCAATGGGGCAGCCTGGGCCCTTCGACAAGTACTTCCAAATTTCGAAATAGACACAAGACTTTCTCTTCTTTTTTTACTAAAAGTGAAAATATTTGCTACTGCAATGATGTTCAAGGTTTATTTGAAGCACTAAAATTAGAAAATAAAGTGGATGATTGGCGCTTGTTTATAGACAGTTCAAAGCATAGTTTAAAAGCAGCATTACTCCATAAAGGAAATTCGTTACCGTCAATACCAGTGGCACATTCTGAGAATACTAAAGAAACTTATTTAAGCATATCAAATTTACTTGAGCTCATTCAATATAAACAATTTAATTGGAAAATTTGTGCGGACTTAAAGGTAAGCAGTTTCGGTGGTACAGTTTAAAATAAATAGTATATGAAATACATCCTAGGTTGTAGCTATAGTTCTCGGACTTCAAGGAGGTTTCACTAAATATTGCTGTTTTCTCTGTCTTTGGGACAGCCGTGCTAGAGAAACCCATTATATTCAGGAAAACTGGCCACCAAGAGCTGAGTACGAACCAGGTGTCTTCAATATCGCAAACCCGCCTTTAGTAAATCCCGAACGAGTTATTTTGCCAGCACTTCACATCAAATTAGGATTAATGAAAAATTTTGTAAAGGCTTTAAATAAGGACGCGCCATCCTTCCAGTACCTAACGAAATTTTTCCCTAAAATAACTCAAGCCAAATTAAAAGAAGGTATATTTGTTGGTCCGCAAATTAGAAAGTTGCTGAAAGACGAAAATTTTGCGAATCATTTATCATCAGTAGAAGCAGCGGCTTGGGACAGCTTTAAGCAAGTCGTTAGTGGGTTTCTTGGCAGCAACAAAGATCCCAACTATAGAGAGATGGTCAAAGCCTTGTTGAAAAACTACAGTGCTATGAAATGCAACATGTCCCTCAAAATGCATTTTTTGCATTCACATTTGGATAATTTTCCCGCAAAACTAGGTGCTGAAAGTGATGAACAGGGTGAAAGGTTTCACCAAGACCTCATGATTTTTGAAAAGCGTTACCAAGGTTTTTGGAATGAAGAAATGATGGGAGATTATTGCTGGACAATAATACGGGAGACAAACCCAGAAAATTATAAACGGGTAGTTAGAAGTACCCACGTCCCTCACTATTGACCACCACGGTAAAATCGCTCAATTTGACTTTTTTAGATGTAGATATGTATGTATTTAATGTTGTTGTCGTTGTTGTTTTTTACTGAATTGCTGATTTATACTCATATTACTCAATTGAATACAGTTTAACGTGCAAACATATGTCTATAATAAAACGTTATAAAAAAATAAAAACCTAGTTTGAATAAAAATTTTCTCTATAAAAAAATTGTAGGATAGACGCTTGCAAGTTAACGGGGCTATAGTTTCAATGGCACGTCCGATTGTTGTACTGGTATGCTTAAAATTTTCGTAGTTAAATTACCTACAACATAGGAGGGCTAACTTTTTTTCGTCAATAGAATTTTTCCGATTTTAAAGTGGTTAAATCTGAAATTGTGTAAAAAATTTCGTTTTTTTTTCAACATTTTTTGAACGTTTTTTGGCATAGTGGCCAAACTACTGAAGATACTTGAGGGCGAAGAAGGCAAGAAATTTTTATGGGAATTAGTATAATGCATAATTCAACAGTTAAAAACGAAAAAATGAAAAATGCAAATTTTTGCCGTACCTATATGAAGTAGTGTTCTGCAAAAATGGGAATTTTCATATTTTCGCCGATATCTCGGAAACTAGATCTGCCACAAGAAAATGAAAGTCATATTCGGAATCAGGAGAAAATTTCACTTTAGGAAAGGCCTATTTTATTCTTGGAGATTTTTTTTGTCGAGTAGTGTTATCAGCGCTGATGCAGAGTTCTAGATAAACAACGTCCTCCACTTTTTCAAAATTTTAACTTGACTGTTTATTTGATGACAGGAGCTACCACGTTTTACCTTCTTTCACCTCTAGACCCATTGGCTTCGCTTCATTATCTAGGTTGGAAAAAACAAAATAACGGCGGAATTGTTGAGGTCAATAATGCCGTTTGGCATACGCCAACAGTTACACACATTTATAAAAGATGGTGCCTGAGCAGGTTAATTCTGCAGCTTGAATTATCATTTCCAACTTAATGTAAAAGAAGTTACACCACTGGAAGTCACCCTGTCTGAAAACCCGATTGGTATCAAATGGCTCGGAGTGGTCCTTCCCAAATCTGACTGAGCTGAAATGTCAAAACCTGAATTCGCCCAGTTTGCTCATGTATTTTGTTTGTGTAAGCAACACAACCCAGCGAATTTGGAAAGACGAAGAAGCATTCACCTCTTGGGAGTTGCTATCACCTTGTATGAATTCGCCTCGACTGGTACTTTCTATTATTTAGCGTATCGTGAATATTTAGTCCGATGGTAAGTTTTTTCAGACTAAATCCGAATTGAAAGGGTACAAACAGTTCGTTGACGGTTGTCTTCAGTCCGTCGTCCAATACGCTCGAAATATTAAGAAAACTGAAACTTCGGTAGTTGACGCATATTGAAAGATCACCTTTCTTGTAGTTCTTGTAGCTCAGCTGGTAGTCCATCTGCGACCCTCGCCAGAGTTGGTACCTTGTGGAGCGGATTGTCTGGTATGCAACCCAGAAAAATGTAATAAAATTTTAATATACTCGTCGTTGCAAAAAAAGAAATAAAATGACTTAAATTTGCCACGCTATTCCCGATAATTTTATTCATTAGTTTAATATTAAACTTTAATTCATTATATACAAATTTCAAACTTTGTACAGAGTTTATATGAATGTAACAAACTTTGATCGGAATTTTAAACTTTTTCATTCGAATTTCGCGAAAATGTGGGCTATGTATCGTTTGGCTATGCTCATTGAATTTCACCATAATAATTTGCATGTTTTTTTCGTTTCTTTTGGTGTTTCACACTCAACTATCCATGTCGGTAAACTTTCATTTTACGAATTTTTACACAGTCGGATGATTTTTGACAATTTTTTGATTTCGATCATACACACTGTTTTTCCATATAACGGTTGGATTTGATATTAATTCCCGTTGATTTTTATTATATTTTTGTGCGTGTTGCCTTGCACATTTTGGGTCACATATACTGCATGCATTAAATGAAAAAATTGTCTAGGCTATGGCTATACCTTAAAAAAATTAACTGACTCGACAAAAATTCATCAATACGAAATGTTTCGACACAAGGCGAGTCCATACAAGGGGGTGTTATAAATACAACTACAAAATTTCTATGTATTTTGGTTTTGTTTGTGCGAAAGAGTTGTCAAAATTTAAATACTTTTGTTTTTGCTTCTACGACTTTTGAAAGCTCATGCGCAAAAGCAAAAAAAAAATACATGTAGGTGAATGAAACAAAATCAAATCAGCTGCTCTTATGCCATCATCTTCTATAAATTCGCCTTGTTTCGGCATATGTCGGTTATCCCATATTTTCCATGATTCCGTTTGGCGTTACCAGATTTTTCAAATAAACCAACGCATAAATCCTTATCGCCCATTATGAATTGAATGACAGAGAAATCTTATGGCATCGATTTTTTTAGTTTTATTTGAAAAAAAAAATCAAAAATGAAATAATGGAATGGAATTTTATTATTTTATTTAAGAATTAATCGTTATTCATTGAATTTTATTTATCGCTTATTACCTGAAAGAAACCCTACAAATTAAGTTTTATTTCCTGAGCAAAATACAAAACTGCAGGAATAGCGATAAGTTTGCCAACAAAAAATAAAATTCAAAAAATTACAATTATTTTATAAACGAATTTCGTGAGCATGTGGATGGTTGGCTAGCACATACACGCCAATCGCGTGACTTCAATCAGCCATTTCGTTTATATGTACATAAACAAATTTCTCGATACTCATTCCATGGTAGTCAGTGGAAAATAGCACAGCTAGACATCAGACGGCTGTCAAACGAGTACCGTTACGTCAATCAAAGCAATATCTCAAAGTCGAGTAGATATTTCGCTCTTAATTGAAGCACGTCGAAAATTCGGCAGCTTCGGGCTTAAACCTCGTGTGTGTCACGCATACATTTACATGGAGTAGCAATAACATTTATATATTTTATTATGAAGAAGTTTTATAAATTTCACATGAAAACTTTAGAAAGTATCAGGTTTTTCATACTAGAAAAACGGAACGAGTATATACTTACAGTAACTCTCAGTCAAAATGGCCCAGTGTTATTTGTTTGCAAATTCTAAACTTTTTAGAAATTTTTCGAGCACTTCCTTTATTTTTTACCATAACTGAAAGGCGAGACTTAGAAATTACCACCAGAAAAAGGCTAGCAGGCTTCAAAATCGAATTTATCTTAATTATAATACTTTGGGATTTAAACATAATTAAAGTGGTAAAATATTAGTTGTTTTTGGGTTCATATGCAAGTGATCGAACTTTTCGTCGCACACACGCTGCGTTGCCTCCGATCACTTTGTTTTAAATTCTCCAATATCTTTTACCAGATCACCTGTGTTCTTCAATATTCCTTTCACGATTGACCACTGCAATGTGTCCTTGGCATAATGGCAACTTGCCAGATCCGACCAGAATAGTGGTATGCAACCATGACTGCCAATAAATGGCAGAAGATGCTTTTTGAGGCATTCGTGTCGATAAATCTTGGGCGTTCATAGTCCCAACTGTGATAAAAGGGCTGCTTTTACAGCCACACGAACAAATGGCTTGCCGAACTTGGCATTCATTTTCAGCTTACAGCTTTCAGGAGCTACTTGGCGACTTGCTGCAGTATAAAAATCTCGACCAGTAATATATTTAAAATTTTGAAAACAGTTGGAACAATGTATTTGTATTTTGCAATTTGTGATTCCTACAACATCCTGCTGCGGGATTTTACTGTAAGATTTAGCTTTGCGTTGCGATCTGCTACTGTTTGAACTTTGAAACTGCTTGATGCTTTACTTTTTGTAAAAAATACTGCGATTTACGTACAGATTTTGCAACAGTATGTGACGAATCCTTTGGATTTTGCGAAAACGTTCTGAGAACCTTCCGAGCACTGCTTTGATCGCATTGACCATCTCACCTCCGCTGCCAGGCTTTCTAGTAACTGCCAGTCCTCATACATATGTATCGATTCAAAACTCTTGAAACTGTCGTGTGGTGAAATTAAAGCCGGATTTTTTATAAACTCGTGCAAAATAGTTTGCTTTGCTGCTAACTCGGTTGTCATTTTTAACTAAACTATAATTCAAATCCAAATCACATTTCTCATACGTGAAACTAAGATCACGTGGCCAACTTATAGTATTTGAATTTCAAAATATTTAAATATTTTTTAGGTAAGTTATAAGTTTTCTAAAGTCCTTTACCTTTTCTAAAACTACTTACTGTTTTACCTTTTTTGTTGCTATATCAGAAGAAATAATTTACCAAAAATTACTTTAATTACAATCGCTGTTTTTAATCAACAGACATGAACTAATTTGGAATTAACCTGTAAAACAAATAATTAACTAAAAATTACTTTAATTAAAACCCCTATTTTTAATCGATAGAAATAAACTAATTTAGAATTCACCTCTGCCTGACGCGAGGGCGAATAGTATTCAAAAAATATTTGATTAATAAGTTATGGTTTACCATTTACAAAAAATGCAAATATAAAACAGCAATACAATTAGTCCTAGTCTAATGGCAAACTAATAAATAAATTGCACAACACAACAAAAACTCGTCACTCAAAAAAAATGTCTAATAAAAAATCGGTAATAAAGCCGCATATTTAGATAATAAATAAACTCACAAATACCACAAAAATGTGGCAGTTTAATATGTAAATACAAAAAAAAAAAAAATGAAAACAAAGGCTGGCAAAGGGTGTCATGTTGAGGTGGCACTAACGACAACAAAACAATGGCGACAGGTGAAGTGTGCGTATTGCAATTTGTATGTAGAGTTATTGAAATATTTGTGCGACAAAGATAATAGCAATAACACTAAAGTGAACTGAAGCGCTAGAGTACAAAACAAAACCAAGTAATATAAAATGGAAATGGAAATATGAAAAATGCAACGATGCGCGCCACATATGTATGGGTATCCATGAATGTACATATACTACATATATTATACATACATATGTTGCAGTAAATAACCACATGTGCATTAGTTGTGGCATGCAACAATGGCATATGCTACGGTACTCGTATAATATATGAATGTAGATGTGTAGACTGAAATAAAAAAAAAAACGCCACACCACCTGTACATTAACATTTATTGTATTTGTATGCATAAATATCTGTGCACATTTGAAAGAACAACCAAACTCGAGTTATCGCTTCTTTACTGTCAGGCCAAAAATAATACTGCCCTGAGGAAATATTTAAACGTATTAACAAAGCTGTAGTCTAGCAGGGCGTCTTGGTTAAAGTTTAATTCAAATATTAATTTTTGGGTGAAAGATCGGAATTAAATGGTTTCCGCCCAAACTTATAAAGTCTATAAAATTTTTCTTTCAACAGATATACAGTGAAATATTATTGTTTGTTTTTAAATATTCGTAAGTTTTGATACATCTAATATAGAAAAAATTTTGTGTCACGGTGTTAGTGATTGAACTCCTCCGAAACGGCTCGGTAGGAATGAGACCTATCCTCAAAGTAAAATATAATTTAAGCTTGATATAGGGTTGCCACGTGTTTGGAACACAAGATAAATGAACTGTCAAAATATGAATGTCAAGCTGTTCGTCTTGGGGAGGAGACGGTTAATAATTATATTTTGAGCTGGGTTGGTACCTGTTTGAAACGTAAAATTTTATGAAATTATACACAACTATATAAGGTGTTAAAATATGAGCTGAGTTGAAGGTTTAAAACTAGTTATATTTTAAGGAGGGTTGCTACCTTCTTTAAAATCTGTATTTAATTAAATTGTACACAAGTTTTAAAAAAATATTAAAATAAGTTTGCCAAGCGGTTTATCTCAGCTAGGAGAAAGTTAATACTTATATTTACTTATTTGAGGTCGAATTTGATTAAATTATACAAAAGTTATATAAAATTTCATAATATGAATATCTAATTGTTCGTCTCAGCAAGAAGATTCGTAGCCAACTTTATGCGGGTTGCCCCCTTTTGTTTTGAAAATTCGAATTTAATTAAATTATATACAAGTTGTATGAAATTGGAAAATTTAAAGCTAACTATATTTTAAAGACGGTTGGCACCTGCTTGAAAAGTCGAATTAAATTAAATTATACACAAGGTTTATGAAATAGTAAAATATAAGTGTCAAACTACATATGTATATGTTTCGCTAGGAGAGGCTTTATAGATATACTTTGAATAGGGTTGTCAGCTTTGTTACAGTTAAAATTTAAATTTAGAGTATAATTTACTATATATGTACAAGGATGTAAATAGTCAAAAACGAATGTCGAAATGTTCGCCTCGACGAGGACAAGGTGCGTGCCCATCATTTGTGACAAACCCGAAATGTTTTTTCTGGTTACATAAATACAAATGACAATTAATCAATAAATATCGGCAGGACAACGTCTGCTGGGTTTTTTCTAGTATTTTAAGTATATCCAAACTTGCATACATATATAGCTCTACATACAGCATGCGCATTTACTATAGATGTTTGTATTTGTCTCATCTTCATTTAATATTCATTGCCGATACTAACACAACAAAGTTTTTGTTTGTTTTTGTTTTTTTTTGTCTTCGGTTATTTATGCACTGCTGCGCAGCCGCAATTTAGTAAATTAACAATTTGCTGAAAGTGTTCAGATCCAGCTGTGTACGCCTGTATGATTGACGAAGTGGATGATTCGCTACTACGAAATGGATATTATGAACTTCATATTTACATATGTATTATAAATATACATACATTTCGTACATTATTTAGAAGTGTTTTAACTCAAAATTTATCATTTAAAAAAAAAATTTTCATATTGCATGTTTTTAATTTCCAACAACAATTGAAGATATATTAATAAATTATATTTTTATCCTGTTTGCCACTTGACTAAATATTCACTGAACTCTGTATTTTGTGGTTTCTGAAAAAAAATGATATTTCGACTCAAAATTATTTTAAAGTATACATGTGATATAGGCGGCCGCTGTAGCCGAATGTGTAGCGTGTGCGCGCTTCATTCGGTGAGTCCCTGGTTCAAATTCTGGCCGGGGCAAGAAACTTCAAAAATTATATGGCAAACCACCGAGTGCATTTCTGCCATGAAAAAACTTCTCACAAAAAACAAAATTTCGCCGTTCGTAGTCGGCGTAAAACTGTAGCCTCAATTTGTGTGACAACATCAAGACGCACACCACAAGTTGTAAAAGTTCGGCCAAAATCTCTTAAGTGGTTATAGCGCCAATTAAATAAAAAAAATATAAAATATGTGAAAAATGTGTAAGTACCTGTATATATTTCGATGAGCAACGAATTGAGCTTTTATGCAAATTAATTCGTATCAGTATATTCTCATAGCGTAATATTTATATTTAGCACAATTTTTTTATTTATATTTCATGAAAAAATAAAAGTAATGCTCCTTTGACTAGGCACATATTTGTTTACTTGACTCCGTAAATCAAAATAAATGTAAACCAAGCTGCTGATTATTCCTCGACATTCCTTCAACTCCAGATAAATGTTCTGAATATGAGTGATAGAGATGATCATCTCTCTGTCTCATGCTTTGGTGTTTTAAATTCACAGATGGTCCATTGCGGAGCTCTCCTTTTAAGTTAATTTCCTGGCGAAGTATTGTGATCCATTAATGTATTAGTAGCTTCGCCATTGTATGGAGAGGGTTAGGTGCAATAATAGGTTCGTGGGCCTTTAAACACATGAAAAGATAATACGAAAATTCATTAAAAATTACAAGGTGTTGTAGTCTCATCTCTTTTGTGGTGTTTGCTAGTTGCCTCCATTTTAATAGACAAACAAGACTTCATTCCCATCCAAGCTTACGCGGATGTTGTAGGGAGGGCTGTGCAAATAGAAATAGGAGCCAAGGTAAGATTGATGCAGGGCCAAATATACAATACCCTAGATAGGAATCTAGATGCTTTTCAAACAGTGTTAGAGAATCTCTAGCAATAATTTGAATCTTCGGCCAGCTTGGGTACGTTGGATACAAACAGCTCTGCTGGTTAAGTCCACAATTGCTATGACTACAATACCAAGAGTGGCTCTTATGGCTTTGCTGAACTTGCTACTCTTGGGTTTTAACGATCCAAAATGGAACAATGTAAACTCCGGAAACAGTGAGTTGTTTAGGTGGTCAGAGTAATATCCCCAAACTGATAAACTGACGATGTGAGGTTTATCTAGAAAATTATCTATGTACCTTATATTATTTGCAAATTATTATTGTGGATATTGTTCATCGAATTTTGGATTTTGAAAATAAGAATTTTTGATTTACATCACGGTGAATTCATATAAGGTGATGTTATTTTGTTTTTTTTTTTTGCGCACGGATTGTCAGAATCACTATCAGAATTGATGAAAAATCAGTATTCATAGCAACGACAACTACCAGAATGTAAACAAAATATTTTGAGTTGAAAAACTTAAATGAGTTGTTTTAGTAGCACCACCTAATATGCATTCGCCTTGATTTACATTTTGCATTGTTCCAGAATTTTTCTTTTATAATAAAGTTCAAAACGAGGCGAATTCATATGAGATAAAGTTGATCAAACAGCTGATTGAATTCACTTACGTCAAAATGATGTGTTCTTTGTAAATCATACTGTCATTGTGCATTTGATTTGTTAGTGTAAATTTTTGTTTTTGTACGTACAACACCACCTTATATGAATTCGTCTTGGTTCAAATTATTTGTTAAAAATTATTATTATTAATTATTTGTATACGATATTTTGGGAGTAAATGTAGAGTTTATCTACTTTGTAAATTATCTACTATTTATTTTTTTAAATTTAATATTATGAATATTGTTGGCTGAATTTTTGATTTTCAAAATGAAAATTTTTGTTTTACATTTTTCATTGTTCCAGAAGTTTTATTTTCATAAAGTCCAAAGTATTTCTGAAAAATCAATATTATCACACGATACTGACTCCGAACTTTTTTTAAGTAGAAAGTGTACCAAAAAATCTCCTAAAATATATCAATGGAGTGATCCACACACTATCTCGGGAGGTTCGATAAAATGTAGAAATAGAAACGATAGATAATTTGTAATTTTTCAGAATTACACTCAATGGTTTTGGCCAAACAAATTTTTCGTAAACATTCTTCAAATCTTCTTAAGATGTTAATTGCAACCACTTAGTATTTGTTACGAGAGATTTGGTATCCTCGTCTTCATCACAGTAATTGTGAATAATTGTAATAATTACCATAATTTTCAAGGCTGCCGCCGTAGCCGAGCATGTAGCGAGTGCGCGCTCATTCGGTATGTCCCGGAAAAATTGAAAAAATTAATAACTAGCCCCCAGTAGGCAAAGGAAAACCTTCGTATTTATTTTTGTCATTAAAAACCACCCAAGTGTCGTCGGCGAAAAACTGAAGGCTCTTTAATTTGTGGTACAATTTAAAAAAAAAATGTAAGTCCCAATGAAATGCTTTATTTTTCATTCCAAAATTTTGATGAGTTTCACTTATGTGCAATATTTGATATTAATGTATTAATTTTCCAGTATAAGTGGACAAAGTAGAATATCTCAGCTAAGCCTCAATTGATTTTTAAAACTTAAGGCTCGTTGAAAGAAGAATTCAATTTCCGAATACCTCTATATATGTACTTACATGAAATAGTTGGTCAAAACGCTATTCAAAGTGAGAAAATAAAAAAAAAATAAAATATTCCGAGTATTCTTTATGATTTCTCCAGCGTAAGACAAATTAATGGTTTATAAAATGACTCTCAAATGACATATAAAGCGTTTTTTGTTACACACAAATAAAGTTTCGAGAATTTTCTCGTCAAAAATTAAATTTCGAGTCCTAACTCCAGATTTTGAGGTCCAATTCCAAATTCAAATTTTCGTCTGATTGATCAGGCTTAAGGTACGTGTAACCTCGAAACCCGCACATTAATTTTTGTAATATTGACCACAATCAGTGTTATTGATAAATTATATATGTATGTATGTACATAGACGCAGTTTGGCGCAGAATCTTTCATATCTGCATCCACTACCTAAACCATCTTCGAACTGTGTGTATGCGCCATTTAAGGAACCCATTAGCAATCTGGAATTTTGACTAATAAACCATAGAGCCGAATATCTCGCATATTGTTTGTTTTCCCCAATTTTGTTGTACATATTTTTCCAAATTTTTTTCCCCCTTTTCTTTTGGTATTTTGTCTGCACTTTGTTGCTGAATTTCTCAATAATTTTGCACTTCTCCTATGCAAAGTCCTTTGTTTGATCCACACACACACACACACGTACCCACAGATACACAAAATTAATTAAATAAAGTAATTTCACAATTGTCTACAAGCAAACACTTTCCCACGTTAAATCACAATTTTCTATGATTAAATGGCTGCCATTTCTATGGCTCCATACACACGCAAAGACACAAATCTAAACAAATGTAGCCAGTCATCTATGTTTGTGTTGGTGTGTTTCGCACACTGATTAACTACTTTGTGTACCACCTAAATAAATATAAACAAAGAAAATGCGAAGCGAGCGCCACATTTGCTTGCAACTTCATTGCAGTGATGTTTGCCAAAAAAAAAATTTGTTGTCACGACAACCACAACTACAAATGCATATGGAATTGTTGTAAAGTACCCAGTAGGAACACTATTTGTAGTGTAATAGTGATTTCGTTTGCGACTCAAAATGTTGCACTTTCACGTTGTTACATTTGTTCAATATTATATCCAACTCTTTAAGAGGCATGCTTTTGTCTTTTTCTTTTAGTAAAAAAAATGTAATAAATGTCTATCCTTGTCTAGCACATGTACTTCATAATACATTCGTTTTAAGCTATCAGCTGATTTTCAGGGTAACCATCTTCCCAATAAATCTTCGCAGGACAGAAAATATGAATTTTTTGGGATTTTTGAGTGTGGCGAATACAGTGTTTTACAATTATCCGCATAGAAAAGTAAAAAACTACGAAAATTACGTTGTAGTATGTTGAAATTAATTCTTTCCAAAAGAAAGGAACAGTAAATTTCACCACGGATGATATTAAAAGCAAAAAAGGGAGGGTACTGATCTTCTTGCTTCCAAAAAAGATCAAAAGTAAACGAATTGGCGAATCAAAACTCAACGACCGTCGAGCATGTTTAGGAAAAAATTTTTGGACGTTTTCAATCCTATTTATATAATTTTGATGGCTTGGCCTCCAGATGAAACAGGCGTATACCAAAGAGGAGCAAACCAATGCAGGCAACTTCAGCTTCATTAACATGGCGATGCCCTAGGAGTAAGCCAGTTATTTGACTCTGCATTTCAACTATTTTTAAATATGTTTGACAGAAAGGCATTAAAATTAGTTTTTTCCGAGCTACAATAAAATATTTTTATTACCAGCTACTTGGAATTCCGTTTTATCATACTGTTTGCAAACTAGTCTAATTACCAAATACTTTCCAATCGTCCATTTCCATTTTAACTATAAAATTTTTAATTTTCGTTTAAACAAAAGTACATTTTAGTTTAATTTTAGTGTACAATAGGGCATCAATTCTCGAAAATATTGTGAGAGTCGACTCCTTATTTAACTACACTGCTTTACAGGCAAAAAATGTCAAAAAATCAGGTATGGGGAAGGTTAGAGCACCTTCTGAGCTCAAATACACATTTTGTAAATTTTTTTTGGATGAGTTTTGAGATGACGGTAATTTGTTTTTTTTTTTTTTGGGTATCACTCATGAACAATTTTGCATTACTTATTATTGTGAACCTTTTTCGAAAGACAATCAATGCTCTTCTAACGACATACAACTTGGTTAAAATATGCTGAGTTATAGCTGAAATGAAACATTTTTTTTAAATTTTGGTTTAGAAGTTTTTTCAGAATTTATGCGATATTTTTTTTGTTTGCTTTCTTAACTTCATGTTAAAAACATAACTAAAAAAAACTAAACAAAATAAAAAATGGTAGAAATTCTAAAAAAATACATTTAAAATTAAAATTCGAAAATGAAGTTTAATTTCGTTCAGTTAAAACTCTGCCTGTTTTAAAACACATATATAAGTATATATCTAGTATTTTTCTACAAAATAAAAATTAATACAACTAATTACATATTTAAAAAGATATACATATGATTTATTGAAAATATATTTTATTACAGAAATATTAGAATAATACACATACGGCTACATATGTACATTTATTTATACTTGGTGCAAGTTAGATCAACATAGTTCATTTAACATGCATTTGTTTCAAAGTAGTTGAATTCCAACTACTTTCTAAATTGCTACATTTTGTAGACTGGCTGCTTTTTCCTACAGGGAAGTGTTACATTTGTTTATGTGTTGGTGGAGGCGTTAGGTTGGTCTTGCTGGCTATATAAAACTGTATTTGAAAGTGCACATATGTATGTATGCATATATATATGTAGAATAATAGAAAAAATTCCGCATAATGCTAAAACAAATACAAACTTTTTATCCGCACTCACCACACAATCATGCCAAATAGGCTTTTTTTTATCTATGCCCCTGTGGGAAATTAAATCAATTGTAAAATAATTTATGAACTTCTTTTTTTTCAATGATAACTAATTGCCTTTCCCTGCAACGCGCTGGTTTATTTAACATGACAATGTCATAGGCAGTATCCAATTTCCCTATCTTAAATATATTTTCAATAAATAAATTTGCGTGTAAATTAAACAACTCGAAAACATATTAATTTTAAATTAGCACGGCAAATGAGAATATAAAATGGAAACTGGCTCAAGCTGCATTTGTATTAGACAAACTTTCACCTGTCACTCGCCACTCGCACAGTATTCGGTTTAACTTTATGAATTCGAATGTAGCAAAAGAGGAAATAAATAATTTCATCAAACGCAACCACTTTTATTTAATTTTAGTTTTTTTATAATTTCCGATTACCGCTTATTTGCCATTGACAACTGCGCGGTCTGCCATTGGGGGTTTGTGAAACCCAATTTACTGTTAAAAATAAACTAGGTTATCAAACGATGACGTCATTTCGAAGTCTCATTATTAACATCTAATATTGAAGAGCTTTACCCTTCAGGGATAAGGAAATCAAGTAGATTTTCGAACATTTTTGATAGGCAACAGTTATATTCAAAAGCGTGTCTTTGCGATAGCATATTCCAAAACTATTTTATTTTGTTATAACTTCTATCATTCCCTTTTATAAACTGTTTTAAACAATTTTTTAGTCAATCTGTATATATCTATTTGAGATGTCCTGATTTCATTTGCATTCTTAATGATTTTTTATTTAATTTTACAGAGCTGAGAGACTTCAATTTTTTTTCTAATCTGAGCCTGCCTAAACCTTATTCGATTTATACCTGTGTTAGTGCTTCATGTGGGAACCCTCTCGAAAAATATTTCTCAAACAAAGCTTTCTTAAACATTTTTCGTTTGACACCAGTAGTGAAGAATTTCAGTTACCCCACTAATTAAATTAAATCAACATTCGAAAAAGGTGGCAACCCTATTCAAAATTATTTTCACATAAACGATTTCCTTTCACACCAGCACTGTTATATTTCATTTAGCTTATAAATGATTACCAGCATTAGTGCTTCATATACGTTGTAGTTTAATTGAATTCAAATTTTTGAAATATATGGGGACTCTCTCGAAAAATATTTCTAGATAAAAGCTTTCTTAAACCTTTTTCGTTTGTATTCAGTAATGAAAATTTTCAGTTATCTTACTAATTAAATTAAATCAACGTTCGAAAAAGGTGGCAGCCCTCTTCAGATTTATTTTCATATAAACGGTTTCCTTTCACACCAGCACAGTTATATTTAATTTAGATTATAAACTATTATTCTAATCCTACTTCTTTTGAAAGTCATACCATGAGATCCATATCGAAATATTTGATTTACTTTGTATCAATCATATCAATTAAATTTTTAAATATGTGGCAACTCTTTAGTAACTTATTTTTTAAATAAAGCTTTCTCAAACCTATTAGTTTAACACCCACATTGTAAAATTTTATTTAATTTATAAATTTAATTTAAATTACATTTAAACAGATGGCAACCTCCTTTCGAAATATTTTGAAAATTAAGCTTTCGTTTGATATCTACCCATACTGCGAAATATGATTTCACTGTTTGATTTAATTGAATTTATTACAAAGAACTACATATGTATGTATATATGTGCCAAATCTGCCCAGCTTTCATTTAGCAATATGTGCACTTACAGCCCCACCTGTTGAAAACTTTTCGAAATTTCTGCCTTTGTAAACCATCGCGTAGCAATTACAAGCAGTTCGGTTATCTTACATTTATATTTACATACATATGTGACGAATATATATTTTTATCTGAACCAAATTAAACTGTAAATGAGGGGTTTAGAAATATTCGACTCCACCGCCACAGAGTCGTTCTGGCTATATTTAATTTTTAATTGCTCTTTCCATATGTACCCAAACAAGCAGCTCGGTTTCTCGCACGTATAACTTGTGCATAAATAAATTAAATTTGACTTTTCAAACAGGTATATATGTAGATATGAACAAACAGTTTGAAATTCATATTTTTATATTTTATACACTTGTTTACAATTTAATTAAATTTCACTTTTTAAAAAGTGGCAACCCTCTTCAAAATATACCTATAAACTAAGTCCTATCGAATCGAACGGGGTGACGCGCATATTAATTTTAATTTTATATGACTTGTATACTATTTTGTTAAATACGGCTTTTCAAACAGATGGTAGCCCCTTTAAAAGTTAGTTAACTTGCATGCCCAAAACCTTCCCGGAGCAGAAACTAATAAATATGCACATTTTCTGTTTTAAAACAGGTGGCAACCCTATACAAACGAAAATTTTTATTTCAATTATTATTATTATTTATAGGCATCCGAACAAGCCACAATTAATTTTTCTATATTTATATAGATTATATACTCCAAAAATAGTTTCCAAAAATGAGTTTTAAAAATGTGTTTTCCATACAACTAGCTTATTTTTTCCGGCAGGCACCATAAATATGTATGCATGTGTGTAAGCGCGTACAATAAATATAAAAACATACTTTTTAGAGAAAAAACAAAACTGACTGGCACAACGCACAGCAAGTTTTGTCGACGCAAACAGTCTGTTTCCCAACTGCAACTTTTGCCATTAATCACACCACAACACATACTGATACACAAATTGTTGTCTATAGGCACACAGGGAAACCTACTCATATGTACATATGTATGTACATTTGTTAGTAGTTATATATACTTTTATTTATGTGTAGACGTACCTTAGGGATAACCTGTGCTTGCGAATAAATTTCTGCTTCTGATTCTAATTAAATAAATTGCTGCTTTCCGACCAGACCGTTAAAAACGATGCGTGACGTTTATTGCGAAGCCCTAGTCCAAAGTGGCTATACAAATGCCTGATAACTAGACACGAGGTTTTCTGTAATACCTTTGTGCGTTGCAAAATCTGAATACTGGGTGACGAAATAAAAGCAGTACCAACATTTTTACGCAAGGTAGGGGATACCGAAATTAATAAACCAAACAAGCGCATACCAGGTGTGCTTCGGGATACCCGGTAACTAATTTTGCATTATCGTGAAACAGAAGCCTTGTTAAAAGTTAATAGGTAAAAACTTTTCATATGAATTTGTGTATGTTGATTTCGAAAATGGCAACCAAAATTTTCAATGACGTCAAGATTTTGTGACATAGGGCGCTGAAGGTTTTCCATGAATTTCTCCAACATCAGTTGACCTTAACTAAATTTTTTTTCAACACTGTTTTAAAAATCGACATTTTAACAACAGATCTTGTACGTTACTATAATTGCGCAAAGTTTTATATCCAAAACGGGTTTCTTACTGCCAGTTTTATGGCAACAAGGGTCTGATACGTAAAAAAAAGTCGTAATTTTTTAACATAACTTTAAAATAAAAGAAGCGAGCTCAACTTAATGTAAAAAGTGATAAATATTACATCGATTATAAATTTGAGTTTTTGCACCGTGTAATCAAAGCTACAAATCGTTATTGGTTTTTTTTAAACCTCTATTACTCGAGAAAATTGCAATTGGTCTTGGAGCCAATCGTACGCAATGATATCATTATCTGACCTTCCAACTACGTCAATATATTTTATAAGGGTTAAAACGTAACTGTTATCTCGATTTTATAAATTGAAAACATTCTGCGAAGGGCTCATAAGTTATAACTCGAAAAAGTATGAAATTTAAAGATTTTTTAGCTTAGTTTTATATAAAAATAGCACTAGCATACGAATGGAAATTTCCATAATTTTCCTATGTTGAAAAACTTCAGCACCCAAAAGCTGGACGCGGTGAACAAGTTTGTGTCTATCATTTAAAGAATCAGCAAATTCACATCCAAATAATTGTGATATTACATGTTTGCAGCTTTTCTATAGAAAAAGTGAAAGTGGCAAAAATTTAAATTTGCCGCTTTTTTTTACTTTGCTAAAACTTTTTCAAAAATTTTGGCATTTAGAAGCCAGTAGCTCAAAACTTACTATTCCGATTTACACAAAAGATATATCAGTGTTAAGTGCTGAATATATCTTTAAAACGATACCCATAGAAAGTTAGGTTTATTTGCTATTCTGGATTTTCGTTTATGAAATATCTGAAAAGGAGCTCAATTAAGTACTTTTTTCGTGAAAACTAGTGTAATCGATTAGTTTGAAATATTCAAATATTCTACATTAAGATAAGCTCAGAAAAGTTACTAGCAACATTTTTGTAAAACCTATATAATATAACAGACATATCTCTATTGCTTACCTTCGCATTTCTAATAGGTTATTTTTTGTTGTCTGTAGCTTTTGAAACATTTCACAAAAAAATGACTTATCTTTTATCAACCTTCTAATCAGGTTGTTACCTTATTTTGTTGGGTTCGCATATGCCCCAAATTAGTGTACATAGTATATATATTTATTTACCTGTGTAATTTTGTAGATTAGAGACCAAATTAAATTTTATTACTTTGCCTCTAGCCTCTTCCGTTTCTTCGTCTTGTTTAACTTTGCCGCTTAAACTTTAGCCATTGCTCCACTTCATTTTTGTTTCATTCATTAATTTTGTCCTTTGTCTTTATTGCTATTATTGTTATTTCTATTCTACTGTTACTGCCTCTTTTGTCCATTCATCCTTCGCTAAATATTCTTTCTCTTTGTATTTCATGTTAAACATTATCGTCCCATGCTCTGGCTTGCTGACCATTTTCATTGGCGCTTGGTAGTTGTTTGAGTTTATTTTGTTAAATTGATTGCAAAAGTTTTTGTTGTTATGTACCTTTTTTGCGAGCCCTCATTCTTGAGTTTTAGTGAAGTATTTCACTCAATGACTTGTTGCAGTTCTTTCTTATACCTTCATGTTTTTGGGCCCTTTTTAATAATATTGTACATAATATGATTCTTATTTTTATACCTTTCATGAGAATGAAATGGTATATTAAGTTTGGTCCGATGTTTGTAAGTGCCAGAAAGAGAAGAGATAGACCCATCAAAAAGTATACCTAAATGATCAGGACGATGAGCTGAGTCGATTTAGCCATGTCCGTCTGTCTGTCCGTCTGTCCGTCTGTTTGAACGCAAACTAGTCCCTCAATTTTAGAGCTATTTTGATGAAATTTGGTGAGCAGGTGTCGTTGTACAAATGATTAAACATTTGTCGGAATCGGCCAGATCGGGTGACTATAACATATAATACAACCGATTATTCAGATATTGAATTTTGCGCCATAACTCCTCCATTTAAGCAGCTAAAGGCTTGAAATTTTGCAGAAATATCAGCCATTATTAGCTACGTATCAGTATTGAAAATCATGAAGATCGGAGAAATATAACATATAGCTCCCATACAACCGATTGTTCAGATATTGCATTTTGCACCATAACTCCTCCATTTAAACAGCTAAAGGCTTGAAATTTTGCACAAACATCAACCATTATTAGCTATATATTAGTATTCATCAAGATCGGAGTTCACAGTGTAAATCGGCAAGATAAATTCAGGACAAATATTTATTGCGAAAAGTAATAAGCTCAGCGCAATATCACATGAATCATAGCGTTAAACGTTTGGGAACTATTTACGGATCTGATAACTGTTTCCAAAGACCGACATATGTAGGTCTTACATATTAATACTTAATTATTTGTATTTTTTAAATGTTAAATATCAAGCGTCGATACGATATTAAAAATATTCAAAAACCATTCCCTTCTTAAAACATAGTTCTTTTTAATTACATAAGGAAAAGCATTAAATAATTTATAACAATGCCTTTACTAGAATTATTTTTATTGATTTGAAGGAAATTTTCGCTTTTAACTATAGGTAATACGAAATTGTAATACAATAACACGTTTTTTACTATTCTTCCATTCATGAAAGGTATGAAGCCTTCGGCATAGCCGAAGACAGCGCTGTTTTTACTTGTTTCTTGTTCTTTTTTTTTTTTTGTTTTTAGACCTACTTCCGTTTTAGTTTAATATTCTTCTTTATTTGTTTTGTGTTCATTAGAATGAGTGCTCAGTGCTATCATAAAACTTTAACGTTGTACGTCTTAGCTAACTTTAAGGATTTACATATATACGTGGGCTATATTGCTGGCCAAACCCAGGAGAGGATTACTAGATTACCATAACAGGCCACATATAAATAATTAAATAATTTTTAATTTATTACATTAGTTCCTTAACAATGAAAATGCGTTGGGGGTGTATGTGACATTTTTTTTTTGGAAGGAAGAGTTATCTTTAGCCAAACGCCAAAACCGACAGTGTAGGACTCGAACATGAACTAAACTACCAACCGGCTAAGTACCAATCTCCCCGGCGCGACCGGCAAGAACCCCGAACGCCGCATGGAACACAACCACCCACCTCTATTTTTATTAGCTAGAATGGGTGTTATGGCTATGATGATTGAGATACCGTAAATACCGCTTTCAACTACATCTGGGATGAATTCATTTCCAAGTTCAAGATAAGAAGAGGGGAAAGGCGAAAGCTATTCATCTGTCGAAATAAAATCAGTTTAAATCACTTCTGTATCAGCTCTGAACAAATCTAGCCTCCTGAGCTGGAAACAAAATTGCGCTTTGCCAAATAAATATATGGCCTGTGGCGGCATTTTATTATTTAAAAATTTCTCCAAGTTATAATTTGTGTTAATTTTGACTCTTTCTCAATAGAAGGGAAAGGAAACAGCTGGCCTTACCAATGAAATATCTGAAAGTAACCCTTGACAGGAAAATACCTTGGAAGGCTCATGTGGAACAGAAGGTAAATCGAGTATTGAAAGTTTTTAGACGTGGTGTTTTCCTGCAACATGCCTTTTGATTTAGCTGAAATTTGGCTCATTAAGTAAATTCATATTCAAGGTTTTCCTAATGAACTCTTTTTTGAAAGCCCTAGTTATAGTTTTAAAAATTTCGTTTTATAATCCCAAATTTTTTTCGAATAAACAATATTTACTTATTATAATAAAACATTAATTATTTGGTGTATGTTTGTAACGATTTTGGTGTATGTTTGTAACGATTTTGCTCCTAAAGTTCTGACCCAATTTTAATTAAAATTTTCAAAAACAATAGAGTGGCATACTTATTTTTTTTATAA
Organism: Anomoia purmunda; assembly: GCA_951828415.1. Taxonomy (NCBI): domain Eukaryota; kingdom Metazoa; phylum Arthropoda; class Insecta; order Diptera; family Tephritidae; genus Anomoia; species Anomoia purmunda. The sequence goes on along the minus strand of OX639996.1, from coordinate 21,625,088 downwards.
TTTTTGGATATTGATTACATTAGAGTGGATTCCTCCCCACTCAAAAAAACGTATAGCGTGTTATTTTAAGACATCAACCAAAAAAAAAAAATAAAGTCGCAATAATATTAAGAGCTTGGTGAGCTGGACTGATTTAAAATCACCCAAATTTTCGTGTGCTTTTTTAAATCAAAATATACTTGTTCAAAGCATTAAAAACGAGATGTCACAACAGATGAAGGTTTTGCTGCTGTCTTTGGGACTTTATACTACCATACGAAAAAATAAAAATGTATCGAATCTAAAGAAAATAATTGCCCACAAAAATTGAGGTATTTCTAAATTTGATAAAAGGGGTTTGAAAGGATTTGCTTTCGAATGTTATAATCTAAACTCAACTAGCACAAACCCATCCATCCGGCATTAAATAAAAATCCACTAGTTACATTTTATCATCTAATTTTTATCCAACGACTACGATGTAATATTTTGTCGGGTTAGAGATAAACGCAAGTAACAATACAAACGGAAGTAGAGCTGGGCAAAGCTCGAGTTTTTACGATGAACGTGAGTGAACTAAAAAAAAACGCAAGTAACTATGAAGATTCAATGAGTTAATTTCGTATATATTAATAAGGCAATTTTACAAAATTTCTACTACAAGAATATTTTATATTGAAAAATTATGAAGATTAAAATACACGCGTGCGCCAAAGTGTGCGAGCCAGAAGTACAGCTTCTGTGCCGACTCTACAACGAGATATAGAATAAAATATGGGGGAGAATTTTATAAGACATCCCTTTTAGTTTTCGTACGAGTAAAAATAGTAGTAGAAATTAGTAAAAAATAAAAGTAATTAGTAGTCACATTTGTAAAAATAGTAGTAGAAATAGTGGTAGTAATTAGTAGTAGCGTTGGTAAAAATAGTTGTAGAAATTAATAAAAATCGCAGCAGAAATTAGTAAAAATAGTAGTAGCTAGTAGAAGCATTAACAAAAATAGTAAAAATAGCAGGAGTATTTATAAGCAGCGTTAGTAAAAATATCAGTAGAAATAGTAGTAGAAAGTAGTAAGAATATTAGTAGCAATTAGAATCAGCACAAGTGAAAACAATAATAGAAATTATTGAAAACAGCAGGAGAATAAAGTCATTACTACTACTACTACTGAAAGGTCTTTAAATGATTCGGAAATATCTAGTTCGAACATAGTGCCAAACCGGTCTAGAACTTGTCTCCAAGTGGTCCCGAAATAGTGCCGGAAATGGTTTCAAGCTATGCATGTATTGATGGACAACATTTTTTCGAGTCCCTTTTGGGTAAGCCAAATACGTCAGAGTGGTGTCACCTGGTTCATCAGTGGGCCCCTTGATCCACAAACAAAAAGTCGCTTCTGACCGTAAATTCTCACAATGATTTAAATTATGTGGCACCTATTTAGTACCGCTTGTTACCGATAATCCTAGTTCAATTAAAAAAACAACACCAGTCATCTGTAAAAACCTCTAAATTCATTTGAATATATGTATGTAATTTTTAACTAGTACTCATAGAGAATTTAACACATAAATAACCGTTAGGTATGCAGCATTTTCGCATATATATTTGTGCAGTTACATAAATAATTTTTATAATCAAGCATGCCCGAAGTGCACGTCTTCTCAATTACTGCAGCGCTGTCTCAAGTATTTACGTTCCAACGATCTGAACCGTTAAGTTAAGTTTTTCAATTCAATTCAATTTGCCACTACCGCCAAATAAATGACAGCCAATTAACTTAAATGACATTAAAGTGATACGCGCCGCTTTATAATATAAGCCTGCACGGCTACACGGTCTATGCAATCAGTCAGACCGAGTCGCTATGCCTCTGCTCAGACATACCACACTCTTCACATGCTTTGTCGGTGCCATGAGGCAAGTTACGTATACGACCCACCCCACAGTCTGTGGCCTCCCTATCGACCATGCACCTTTATTGCCGAGTTCTTGCTTTCTCTAGGGTATATTGCTGGTAATATTTTTTGCTTAACCTGGTTAGCAGCTGACATTGTGCGCAATTGAAAGTTGATGTTTTCAATTCATTTAAATCGCCTCGCTACCATCGTTGCAACACCACATTGCTGGTGAGAGGGTTAAAGCATGGACGTCGTTCATTTTGCAGCTGGAGTTGGCAAAGTGTCAAAGTATAAATACAGCAGAAGGCAGTTGGGAGCCGATAGTAGTACTTACTGCGCCATCTCATGCTGCAAGTAGTTGTGATGATGTGCACGTTGAAAATGATGATGAAACTATACCGCTAATAGGGCCAAGAACCAGACCACTTTGCTTGGCAGCTGGGATTATATATGTAGTGTAAATTTTTCCGTTGTTGATTTATACATAATAATATCTGATCTATTTTAAAAGTTCATGAATTTGGAAATGTAAGTACAAAGTTTGGTATTTTTTGGTATAAACTTGCATATAACATTTTCACTTACGAGTTTTATTTGTGTTTATTTATAGTGAGTTAAAAATTCATATTGCCTAAAAATGGAATTAATCCGTGAACATTTTCGTGCGATGATTTACTACGATTTTCGACGTGGATTATCGAGACAGGATTGCATCAATCAACTTACTTCTACTTTTGGTGTTGAATCACCACACTTAGCCACTGTGAAACGATGGTACAACGAGTTCCTACGTGGCCGCCAATCTTTGCAGGACGAATTTCGTGAAGGTCGTCCAAAAACGGTGGTTGTGCCAGAAACAGTCGATGCTGTGCGTCAATTGATAACACAAGATCGCCATGTGACATATCGCAAGATAGAGGCATCCTTGGCCATCAGTTGGACCAGCATACATTCAATATTGCATGAACATTTGGTCGTAAAGAATGTTTTGTTGTCGTTGGATACCGCATAATTTGACAATTGCCCATAAAAGGACTCGTGTCGATTGGTGTAAAGAAATGTTGAAGAAATTTAACCGCGGTGGATCAAAGCACGTCATCCGCCTTACAGCCCTGGTTTGGCACCTAATGATTCCTTTTTATTCCCGAACATCAAAAAAAAAAAGCGAGCTGTAGAAACCTTCAAACAGCTCGTTGTAGAGGTATCCTCTTCTGAGTGGCAAAAGAGCTTTGAAAATTGGTTCAAGCGAATGCAGAAGTGTATTGACTTGGATGGAGAATATTTTGAAAAACAATAAAACTATTTTCCTTAATATTTGACTGTGTTTTCATTATTAGGCGCAAAATATAAAAGGCAACCCTCGTAGTAGTAGTATTATTATAATTTATCTTTAAGCACCTAGAACCGATTTCTGTAAAAATTGTCTGAGTTTAAAAAAAGTATATTATTTATTCTTCTAAAAAGTCTTTTGGTTTTTAAATAACAGTGATGTGTCGCAGCGTATGAGTAACTATTTGGCATGCATTTAATTAAAAATTGCATATTCCATTTCAACTATTAAATTTGTTGTTTAAAATTAAGAAAATAGAGAAAATAATAAATAATAAATTAATAATAATAATTAACTCATTTATGACAACTCTATAATATCGTCTTAAACCATTTTCGCCTAGTTTTCTAGCACAACCTGTAGACAGATTCTTCGAAATCTTTTTTAAAGTCCTATCAATTTGGTTTGTTGGTGGCATTTTTCTCTCCCGAGTCTTCGATTTGCTTTTAGAGCCCACTCATTTTAAATTTGTTTTGCATCCCGTCTCTGTAAAGGTCGTGACGTGCATAGTCGACTCTAGTGTTTTGGGTCATTATCTTCTTGAAGGATTCAGTCATTTGTATTTATAAAGATTTGACGCAGAATTAAGCAAACATTTTTCACACATTTTGATCTCAAACTTGGCATCGAAATTCTGTGTAAAGACAGCCGATCACCTATCGAATCACTTTTTAGAAAAGTATCCGTAAATATGAACTTTGGCAGCGTGTTTAAGAGAACGCTGAAAAAATTTAAATGTTTCTTCTGGGAGTTCCCAATAACAAACGATAATAAATCTATAAATATCACTTTGCTCCAATTGTCGCTTTTTGAATATGCGCTTCAGTTAAAAGATTTTTGGAGTGTGCTCCGAGTTCTGATGTCAGTTTATTTCAATCTCTATAAGTAATAAGTTTTCATTTGATCTTCGGTTTTTGAGCTAGTTTTAATCAAACCCTTGCCAGGCTTTTTGTCGATATTGTCCTTAACCTTGAACTGATGGTTCCACTTCCTAATAGAGTGACTTGACTTTTTCGAGTACTTTGCGGCCTCAGTTGTGAACATTTTCGGATATTTGCTGTGACTTACGAGGAACATGGCTTCAAAACAATGCTTGTAAATAGCACTGTTTGCCTTTAAAAGTAAACACTGTGAAACATAACAAAAAAAAAATGGGTACCCACTGAAATCCGTAATTTGAATTCAAATTTACAGTAAAATCTACTGCTTTTTTTAGTTATCACTCTCTGTCTAAAAAAGAGACACAAGTAGATAAAGTAGAAATAAAGGTATACGTTCGGATCAAGCCAATGTAAAAACTTAATAAAACTGCTCTTAAGTTTGCAATAATATTTACATAATTATGTGCCTGGGTAAGCGTGTATGGCAAATATATTTGCATTCTAAAATGTGATTAACTCGTTCCCTGACATTAGACGTACAATTTCCCAGCCACGTATTCGAAAAGTAAATTCTCAGAATATTCTCTATTTTAATTTAAACCGAATATAATTCTCATTTTATCCCCAACGATACGCCGTCTACGCCTAACCGTTCTTACCACAACAACAGCTCTTGGTCTTGGTTGAAGTCACAAGAAATACTTAAATTTTCCTTTTGGGACATTTATGCACACTTACGCCCATTGTACGCCTCTATTCGCACGCTTACTTTAGTTTTAGATTGTTTAGACTACGCTAAACATTTTTCTTGCTGCTTTTCTTGGGCTGCTGTTGTGTTACGCCTCCTGGGAGGACTTATGTCTCAGAATGAAGATTATACGCGCCCATACATGGTGTGCAAATATTTATACTTACACATACATACAAATATTTCAAGTTGTTGTGCTGATTTTTAGTTCAGCATCTGGTACATGCGGTTGAGGTGTGGAGTGACATGAATATTGTGCATGAGTTTAACACAAATACTAATATGGCAATATGAGATTTTAGAAAAAATTGTATAATAGTATCTGTGAAATTTTTGAAGTTAGTATAAACCGGTCTCTAAGCGCAAGTGTCATGAGAGCCACAAAATACTGATACAAATGCATATGCGTACTTACGAATACAATATGCTTCAAATGCCGCTTTTCTCTAAAGAGTTTTAAAACTAGCTTACAGGGACATCCAAAAAAAACTTGTAAAGGAAAATCCAGTAAAATTTGTCCTCTATCTGCATTAATTAAATATAAAAATTTATACAAAAAAAAAAGCAATTACAAAATTCGATATTATTTTATAGCAGCAGTTTGACATTAGAAAATGAAAAATTTAACATTGCATTAATCTGTTATTGATTGTTGATATAACAAAACTGCATGGAAAATATAAATTTGAGTCTGTACAATTTTTATGGAAATTTTAAAATGACAGAAAACTTTTTAGTATGTTTTTATCGATGAGAATGCTCCAGAACCTCCACCACAGCTTGTCAGTGAAAGCATAAGCGATAAAAAAATCTATTGGACTTACTTGATAGCCAAAACTCGATGTAATATATTTGGTTCATCTACAACACACCATGGAATGCCCAAAACTAACTTATTTCGCTATTAATTAATATAACTTGATTTATTTCAGACCGACCCATAAGTTCTTAAACTACATTTATGTTTTCATAATATCTATATGCTTTAGAATGAACTATGTTTTTATAAAAAACTTAAAATAAAAAATATTTTGAAAAAATATCAAAATTTAACTTCAAATAAGGTGTATTTATTTTTCTTTTAAAATATAATAGTTATTTCTATGTAGCATATTTAAAATCTGAAAAAAGAATGTTATTTCTATTTTTTTGTTTTATCTAAAAACAACAGTTTTTTTAATCTAAAAACAACATTTATTTCTGATTCATATTTCATAAATCAGAAAACAACAATTATTTTTGATTTTTATTTCATTCGATAACAGTTACAAAAACCTTTATTTAAAAAGTCGACAAAAAAAGTCGGTGGTGGCTTTCATTTAAAAAAAATCGACAATATAAAAATTAATTTGTTATGGGTTTTATAAATTATTTTATAAAAGTGATTTTTAAAAATAGTAATAAATACTGCTTTTTTATATCTTTAAACAATTTTTATATCTAGTTAAACTAAATATGTATAAAATATTTGAAACTACCTTTTATTAACACAAGTATGGCAAAAGTTTCTTTCGCAATGTGTAATGGGAATTTGAAAAAAAAAACACTTCAATCTATTTAATTTGATTAACATGTTTTCATACTACATAACAGTGAGAAGTATAATTATTGATCGTTCGGCGCCCGTTGGTGCCGTTAACCTTTCACAAGTTAAACACTCGCCATGTTCACTTTGTTTTGATTGCCACTGTACACCATAGAAAAGTGCACAAATATTTTGCGTCGCCTACTTATGTACATATATTTTCTGCACTCCTTCGAAATTCTTCGCAGTTTGTCGTCGTTTGCAGTGATTGCGCGCAATGCGTAAAAAATATGCTATTTTCATTTCCGAATTCCTTATCACGCGAAAAATTGTCTTTCCCTACTAGTTACACCTCGCACAAAATATAAGTACATACATATATACATCGGTACCATGTCATTGAAGCGTTTACACAAGAAAATATCACTTTGCATACATTGGCTAGGAATGTATTGTACTTATCTATATGTATATGTATATGTATATACGTATGTATGTGTGCTTGTATGTATGTATATACTTTGTGCACAATTTCGTTATTTGCTATATTTTCGCGTTGAAACTTGCAAAGCAAAGGGGAGCAAAATGCTGAGAATGCGTTTCAATTTGGTTTGTACTTTTTCTTTGTTGTTATTATTGCTTTTTATGCAGGATGGCATTTTCTAGCAGTATTGTGTCATGGTATGTTCGCATTCGGAACACCCCTGCAGTGGACCAGCATACACAACTTGGCACTGGTTGGTTTGTAATGCGATGAGGGGCACTAATGTTGAAAAATTTCAATCTCTGCTCGCAGATCCACTGTACAAATTTTTTCTATGCCTTAACTGTTTAAATTGAAATGTATGAGAGTAAAATGCCCAACACCAATGAGACACCTTCACTTTAAAACACACAGTTAAAGCCGTTGTTTGGAGATTGAGCAGGAACTAGTAATGTGGAAACGGGAACTCATCATTTACTAATTTTCGGGCTAGAGACTTTTTCTGCCGGGACTGTACACACACGCACACACATACATAAACATTAAAATCTGTTGGTAAACATTATTTTGCGCTGATATCAAAAACCATTGCATACTTACTGGCGTTCTAGCAACACGGAAACATTCCCAACGCCCTCTTATCTGCCTGACTGGCAATCTGTCTGTTTGTAGAGTCGGTAGTTTTTTCTTCATTTTTTCTTTTGCGAGCATATTGTTGTAGTGCATATTTTTGTTTAGTCGCATGGCGACTGTCTGCTTCCGACACACCTTCATTGACTCGCCTTGTTTGGTGTAAACGAATAAATTTAATATTTTTCATTCTGTTAGTTGCAAAACTATGCAAGGGAGTTGCACTACAAATGCATTTCGACGCTGAGTGAGCTCTGGGAGAAGATCTGTATATAGTAGCTACGAGTATGTAAATACTATGTGCATCAGACCTTTCTCCAAATATGTTGCCGGGTGTATTTCGAGGGGTTATGAAAAATAAAAAGAAACTCTCGTACATCTAATTGCGTGAGCCAGAAGTAAAACTTTTGTGCCGACTCTTCAAAGAGATATAGAACTAAATATGGGGAAGAGTTTTATAACTATTATAAGACATCTTTTTTAGTTTTAAGATGGGTGAAAATCGTAATATAAATTTGCAAAAAATAGTAGTAGCATTAATAAAAATAGTAGTAGTAATTAAAAGTAGCATTGGTAAAAATAGTAGTAGAAATTAGTAAATTCAATTGCAGAAATTTGTAAAAAACTTGTAGTAATTAGTAGTAGCATTAAGAAAAATAGGAGTAGAAAGTAGTAAAAATATTAGGATTAACTAAAAGTAGCATTAGTAAAAATAGTCGCAAAAAGGAGTAAAAATAGCAGTAGAAATAAGTGAAAATAGTAGTACTAATTAGTAGTTACTTTAGTACAAATAGTAGCAAAGTTAGTAAAAATAGTAGTAGTAATAAGTATTAGCACACGCAAAAATAGTAATAGAAATTAGTGAAAAAAAGTAGTAGAACATAGTTAAAATAGTAGTAGCAATAAGTAATACCATTAATTAAACTATTAGGGGAAGTTAAAAAAAATAGTAGTAGTTGTAAAAACAGTAGTAGAATTTAGTAAAAATAGTAGTTGAAATTATTTGAAAGATTAGTAGTAACTAGTATAGCATAAGTTAAAATGAAAGTAGTAATAAGTAATATTATTAGTAAAAATAGTAGCAGTAGCAGTAGTAGTAGTAGTAATTAGTAGTAAAAGTAGTACTTGTAGTTGTAGTTATTGTTGTGAACCGGTCCCGAACTACTAAAAAGTCTCTCAGTACTTCACTGGTATTTTGAAGAATTTATTTAGGTATTTCATCAAGAATATACCTAGACTCTCCAGGTTTTTGAACTTAGGGTCTCTCACATAAGAAAAGGATGATATTTATTGCATTCTGTTTGATTCTACAGCTTCGGAGTCTTGTAATCAACATTCCACTAAACCCCCTATGCCTTCGTTGTAATCAAAGTCGTCTCTCGGCAAGCGTTTTAGTCCCTTTAGATTTAAAGTTGCCATCAAATATGCAATTCATTGATACTTCTACCGATATATTATTTTTAAAAGGCACAGGCAAGGCAAAAGTGCCAGCAACGGGCATACTGATTGTCTAGGATGCAAGCGTTATGGCCCATTTAACTCTTCAAAATTTGTGGGGAAATGGACAACGATTCGGCGGAGCTCCTATTTTGTTGGCTGACGATTTTTGGCAGACTCATCCGGTTATACCCAATATCAGCTGATGAACTTTAGTACGGAAAAGACAAGGCGAATTCTTACAAGGTTATAACATACCATGAACTGAATGCTTATTCTTCTTTCCAAATCCGCTGGGTTGTTTCGTTTACGTAAACAAAATACATGAACAAACTTGGCGAATTCCGTTTTTGACATTTCTTTCGCAAAATCACACTAACATCATACATGATCAATTCTGGGCGGATTCAGATTTTGACATTTCGCACAAACGAAATTCACAGCGGATTCACTTTGTTTATCTTGCTATCACCTTCTATGGATTCACTTTGGGAAAAGAGATAAAGATTTTTAATTAAGTGAATCTAGTACATTCTATATATTGGGGTAGTTTTACAATATTCTAATCATAATTATTTTAAACTCATTAATGATGTCACATTGTTTGGTTATATTTGGTAGTGTTCTTACAACATTTTCGGCATTTATGGTAAATATAACATTTTAATTAAAGACAAATTGAAATTATCTTATTTTATTGTATTTTATTTAAATATATTATTTTATTTCACTTCAATTTATTTTATTTTATTTCACTTCATTTCCGTTCACTTTATTTTAATTTGCACATTTTGTCTTATGTTGTCTTATTTTATTCTAGTTCACTTTGTTTCATTGTATTATTCTTTAGTTAATTTAATTTCATTGTAAAGTGTTTTATGTTTTTTGTTTGTTTATATTTGCTTTGATTTCAGTTCGTTTTATTTTACTTAATTTCATTTCTTAAGGCCAGTTTTTTATTTGGAAATTATTGGAAAAAGGCAACAACAGTGAAAGCGGTAGAAATTTAAGCTGGTATTTCGAAGATCCCACATATCTTCATCAGATTTCCTTTTAGACCTTACCCGGACTAGAACTAATATTATTTGAAATTTCATTTAATTAATTAATTAAGCTTCATATTTAATTTTGGTTCATTTAATTTCATTAGTTTAATTTTATTTTATTTCGCTTTCTTTATTTGATTCCAATTCAGTTCGTTGTATTTTATTTTGATTTATGTTATTTTATTTCAGTATATTATATTAAATTATAGCAAATTATGTTTAATTTTATTTATACATGAATAAAACACTTGATTTCTGTACATGCCCTGTTTCTTCATTGCCCCTTCAACACAGTTCAAGTTCTTATTAATATTATAGCTTTGGAAGTATAGTTTAACGTTAAAAATGGGTGTAAGGAATTTAGGGTTTTTGCCTATTTAAATCTATCGTCATATGGAAAGTAGCTTATGTTGAAAATGATAGTTTCGAGATATATGCAATTTTGTTTAATATTGATTAAGACTAATTTTGTTTTTTAGCTCAACGCATTACTATTAATGTTAGTTAAAAGCCTAGATAACAAGCTTGAGACTCTGTTAAGCTCTTTTTACTTAAGCGTTTCTTTAAAACTGAACTCCCAATATAATGGATCGTAAGTAAGTTAAGCGATTATATTGAAAAAAAAAATTGTGCATTGGGTAGCGTTAAGTAAACAGAAATTTTATTCAAATATCAATTTATTTTAAAAACCAATGTCAATTTGTAATTTAAAAAGTTATTTAGTCAAATGAAAGTTATAATGTTCAGTATATAAATGATAATATGTGCTTAAAAGATATTTTGCTTAATACAATATTTTTGAATCAAAACTTCTTTGGCAGGCATGGGCGTGATTTTTTACATTACGTAGCGAAGTCACCACATGATTACTAAAACTATACTACAACTACATTTTCAGCTACTACTACAAACTACTACTACCATCACTTTTACCACTACTTCTAATAATTTCTGCTACTATTTTTACTATTACTAATTACTGCGTCTATTTTTACTAGTTTCTACTACTATTTTTTAGTGTTATTACTATTTCCACTAATTTCTACTACTTTTTTACAAATGATACTACGAAATACTATTACTATTTTTAATGAACTGCAACTAATTTTTTCTATTATTTTTACTTATGCTACTACTAAGTTCTACCACCATTTTTACAAATTTTGACCACTATTTGCGCTAGTTCTACTATTAAAATTTTTATTTACTTCTATCTCAAATTTGAATAATCCTACCACTATTTCTAGCAATTTGTACAATTTTTTTTAATGATACTACTATTTTCAATAAAAACATTGCTTATTGTAAAAATGCTTTCTGTACAATATTTCATTTCTCAGTTAAGTCTACTTAAGCAACTCTTCCATAAGACAACACAAATGTATACAAATAAGTACATCAGAATATCTTCGTCTTAAAAAATCTTATACGATCAAAAGTGCCGTTCTTGCACATTTGCATAGAATTGTGTGAAAACATTTTAGCATTTGATTGACATTACGAAGTTAATTCAGCCAAATCCTTATAAAATTGTTAGATTGTGGTAACTGAAATTGGCGGGTGGAAAATTGCATTCAAGAATTCCAATACTTATATGTAGAATCAAGTGTAAAATACGCTTACAGTTTATCATCTACATTTGCGTGTACATGGTGGACAGACATTTGCGCATATAAACAAAATTTCATATGTAGATGTGGTCTACATCAGCACCTAAGCAACATTTGAAAATCTCACAGCCATCCTTTTAATACGGACGCTCAAAAGAAGACTCCACAATCTAATATATTCGAATCTTCTTAGTACATATGAGTCATATTATGACAGAGGAAATATGTTGTGTGTGCTGCAACTCCAACGGCAATCAGCATAGAAAGAAAAATAGAAAAATAGAAATAAATGCAGACGTTGAACTAAAAAGTAAGGAAGTGAAATGCGGAAAAAACGGAAATGACATAAACGCATTCAAGATGGCGTGGTTTCCTGTGCTCACACTTTCCTAAACGTACACACACACACACACACACACGCACACGGAATCTGTCACAGTGAAGTCCATGAAGGCAATGAGAAATGGCACACAAACCGCGGTCATAAACCTTCCAGTGCGAGATGCACAAATCATGGTGGAGGCGGGACGAATCCGTATAGGGTGGGTGAATTGCAGAATCCGAGAAGTAATTAGCCCACTCAGATGCTATCGATGTCTTGATTTCGGCCACATATCCAGGCATTGCAAATCTGCAGAGGATCGTAGCGGCACGTGCTTGCGATGTGGAGAAAAGGGACACATTGCCAAGCTATGTAAGGCAGCACCAAAATGCGTCATATGCAAAATAGGGGCCGGTGTTGGGCAGGACCACCCCACTGGTAGTTTCAGATGCCCAGCATACAAAAAAGCAGTAAAACAGTTAAAGCAATGATTAAGTGCTTACAAATTAATCTGAACCACTGTGAGGCGGCGCAAAACCTCCTAAAACAAGCAATCGTCGAGAAAAGTATCGACGTTGCTCTTATCAGCGAGCAGTACAGGGCACCCTCAGTGGAGGGAAGCTGGCTGCAGGATAAGAGGGGTAAATCTGCAATCTGGGCATGCGGGCCTCTTCCCTTCGAAACACGGGGCAATAGTCAGCAAGAGGGCTTCATTTATTCAAAAATTGGGGGAATCCACTTCTATAGCTGCTACGCCCCACCAAGCGAGTCTATAGAAAGTTATAAAAACATGTTAAGCCGTCTAGCAGATGATGCTGCCGGGAAAACTCCAGTCATCATCGCTGGAGACTTTAATGCGTGGGCAGTAGAATGGGGAAGCCCAAAAACAACTGCCCGGGGCCAGGCACTTCTTGAAGCTTTCGTTAATCTCGACATCGTGCTACTTAACAAAGGGTGCAAAAATACCTACCAGAAAGGGAGCGCGGGTTCGATTATTGACTTGACCTTCTGCAGCCCGGCGCTATTTAGCAGAATAGAATGGGAGGTCCTAGAAGATTTCACATATAGTGACCACTTAGCGATTTCTGTTGTAATCCACCCGCTGCGGGCCTGTGCTCGGGGAAACCGAATCAGGAAGTCACAAAAAGCTGGCTGGAAAGTCAAAATGCTAGACAGTAGCATGCTGGAGTATATGACAGAACTCCTCCCGGATACACTCGTGGATAGCACCGAATATGTCAACACTGACTCCTGTGCTAATTCGCTAATGAAGTTGGTCACCAACATCTGTGACGCTTCGATGCCACGAAAAAAGAGCGGAAACGGGAGAACTCCAGTATACTGGTGGAATCAGGAAATAGCGGAGCTGCGGGGGGAATGCCTCAGGCTGCGGCGACAATACCAACGAAAAAGGGCAAGAAATAACCCTGAACATCTACGTCTCCAAGCCGCATACAAAAGCAAGCGCCATGAACTTCGAAAAGCAATCCAGCAAAGCAAGCGGGAAGCTTTCAAGGAACTAATCAAAGACATTGACGATAACCCTTGGGGCAGTGGGTACAACATTGTGCTAAAAAAATTGAAAGGGAGCAACGCAAAGTCGCCGGTGTGTCCGAAAATAATGAAGCGCATCGTTTCTGGGTTGTTTCCGCAGCAAGATATGTGTAGTGTACCGCGTGAGTTGATGGTTGAAGCCACTGAGATTCCGCCGGTTAGCAGTGCCGAAGTGCTCGCCGCTGCAGCCAAGGTTAAGACCAACAAATCACCTGGTATGGACGGAGTTCCGAATGGCGTTCTAAAATATATCGTTAGAAAAAAGCCTGAACTTTTTAGCGAGTTATTCACCAAGTGCATCCAGGAAGGTATTTTTCCAAAAAAATGGAAGCGGCAACGGCTGGTCCTACTGCCTAAAGGCAACAAGCCCCCAGAAGAACCGTCATCGCACAGGCCCTTGTGTATGCTGGATACCGCAGGGAAACTGCTGGAGGCCATTATATGCTCGAGGCTTCAAGCGATAACGGAAGGGGACAGAGGTCTCTCAACTTGGCAATACGGGTTCCGTAAAAAGCGCTCAACTGTGGATGCTGTAGCTGCTGTGTGCAATATCGCGCGTCAAGCACTTGAGGGCAAAAGGTGGTTTGAAGGTACCAAGCAGTACTGTGCTGTAGTCACGCTGGATGTGAAAAACGCATTCAACTCTGCCAACTGGGGCCAAATAATAAAGGCAATGATTAGTTTAAACGTTCCGGACTATTTAACCCGCATAATGATGAGCTACTTCAATGATAGAGTGCTCTTCTACGACACCAATGAAGGCCCGAAGAAGTACAATATTTCAGGAGGTGTGCCCCAGGGGTCAGTCCTCGGGCCACTCCTATGGAATATTATGTACGATGGCATCCTTAAAATAACTAAATCGGAGGGTGTATCCATAGTAGGCTACGCTGATGATATAGCTATTGTAGTGGTGGCAAAACACTTAGTCGACGTATCGCGAATGTGTAGTGAAACCATAGCCACTGCAAAAACTTGGCTTCAAACAGCAGGGCTAGAATTAGCGGATCATAAGACGGAAGCGCTGCTAATGACTAGTCGAAAAAAGCTGGAGAATATTCAAATAAGAGTAGGTGGCTGCACCATAGAGTCGAGCCCCGCTTTAAAATATCTCGGTGTCGTACTTGATTGCCGGCTGAGCTTCAAGGAACATTTGAATTATGCTGGCATCAAAGCGAGGAAAGTTGGTACGGCTATTTCAAGACTTATGCCAAATATGGGAGGTCCAAGACCACAAATACGAACTCTGCTGGCGAGCGTCAGTTCGTCGATCCTGATGTATGCGGCACCAATTTGGGCACCTGCTACATCTGTTCCCGCATATGTGAGAGCACCAGCCTCAGTGCATAGACTAGCGTCGCTGAGGGTATGCTGTGCTTTCGTGACAGTGTCAGACGAAGCCGCAAACCTGCTGGCTGGAAGGTGCCCGCTAGACATAGCGGCAAAGGCGGCGGCAGAAATGAAGGGCAGCCCAATCAACCGTAAAGAGATCATGCAACGTAGCATCAAAGAGTGGCAACAAAGGTGGGAATCGTCTACGAAAGGGCGATGGACAAAAGAGTTGATCCCAAGGGTAGATGAATGGATCAACAGAAAGCACGGGGAAACTAGTTTCTACCTCACGCAGTTCCTCACTGGACATGGCTGTTTCCGACAGTACCTCCACAGGTTCACGCATGCAGACCATCCCTATTGTTTGCATTGCGATGGCCAACTAGAAAACGCGGAGCATATTCTTATGAACTGCCACAAATTCGAAAATCAGCGTAACCAACTTGAACGCTGTATAGGAAGCGCAGTAACCCCCAAAGGCCTGCTGAAGGCGATGTTGTCTAATTCAGACAAATGGAAGGAATGTGCAGATATTATCGCTGAAATAATGAAGCTCCTCAGAGAAGATGAAAGAACAGCGCGGCGCGAAAACGCACGTTGAGTGACGATAGATAATAATGTCCAGTGCCTGCCCTGCGAAGTAATATCGGAATTGATAGTCCCGCGGGGATGCCACAGGCCCAGCGTACGAAGGAGGTTGGGTTTAGTCCGTAGGTGCCAGGAGGCAAATCGGGCATGCGAGTCGCACGGGCTTCTCGTATCTATGAAGATTCCCAGCCTACCGGGTCGCAACCAAATAAAAAAAAAAAAAAAAAAAAAAAAAAACACGCACACGTATGAGTGTGTACACATGAGTGCTTCAAAAATTCAGATTGCTGAAATAGAAGCGAACGTTTTTCTCAGTCACCGCGTGCGGAGGGTAGCCAAGTCGTATAAGTAACTTCAGATGCGGAAAAATATATACTTACAAATATACAATATATATGTTTATATATATATGATCTAAGGTACCCACACGAATACCAAGGACATGCATTTTATGAACAAAAATGAAACAGAGAAAGCACACTCGAATTATTACGTTATAAATTTAATAAAGTAGTTTCCTTTGCTTCCTGTTACAATACATTCGTACATAGTGTCTGGTTAGCTGCAGGTTTTTCGTAGCAGTTAACAAGAACAACTAGTTACTCACATCTTTGCAAAACAACTGGAATACCCTTTCATCTTTCTCTATCAAAATTTTCTTTAAACTGAACAACAAAATAAAAACAAAAAATGCACACCAGTATTTGCTTAACATATTATAAAGTGTGTAACTGTTTTTGCAAGTCGAATTCATATAATACTTGTTCTTCTTTTCTAATTCGCTGGGTTGTTTTGTTTGCACAAACAAAATATATGCGCGATACAGAGTGTATTCAGATTTTGACATTTCACTCGAAAAATTACAGCGACAAAATACTTAACGGATTCGCCTTAGTTATCTTGTCATCACCTTTTATTGATCTACTTTGAAATTTCAGTTTTTAGCATCACTCGATTTTTTGTTAATTTGTGTGATAACAAAAATTTTACTTTTAAGAATAGCCTAATAAATTCGTCAAACTTATGGCTTTTGCATTTGAACTGTTAAGCTTAGACAAAAACGTTTAGGGAATGAATCAAAGGATGTTGGTATTCCAGTCGGTTGACATATCACTTATTATAATCATTTTAGTCTGGCCTGCAATAAAAAAAAAGACGATTAAAAAAAAGAGTTTGTTGCTTTTTATTTTTAACATACATATTTTATTTAAAAATTGTCTTTCAATAGTTTTTTTTTTGAGTTATATTTTTTGCTAAGAAAATAACAGAGCTTTTAACACTACCTATCTATTTGTTGCTTAAAACAACTAACTTTTACTTTACTAATACAAAATAAAGATTAAAATTACCTTTTACTTTCTAAAGCAAGAAATAGAGATCAAAAATAATTATTTTAATTGAAGTTTTTAATATAATTTCAAATTTCGTTATGATTTTTTTGTTGTTGAAGTTAGAAGAATAAAATTGTGCTATTTTTTTATGGTACCCCAATGTTTTATGAAAGTATTCCTTTCCAGTAATAAAACACTTGGTGCACCTGTTTGCATTTAAAATGGAATTCGTAGAACTTTAACTTGCGATATTAATATCTATGAAGGAGAGTAAAAGTAAATGTGTTTGATTTTTGTGGACTTTTACCTTGTGCGTTTAAAGATGTTATCTGTAAATACTTCGAAATAAAATATTCCGTATAATAAATTACTAAAACATTTTATTAATCATCTGATTGATAAAGAGCGAGTCCAAAATATTTAAGGTGCTTGAATCTGGCAGTTGATATCTTAACACAAATATCAGACAGGTTAATTTAATTTGATATTGGTCTTACACTGTTTTAAATAAAGAGGATTAAAGTCTGTTGAGACTCGTGAAGGAATATTAAGTTTAACTTCGCTAATAAGAAATGTATTTACAATTGATCCTGGGAGTATTTATTTTAAACCCAAATATGATGCATGGCGATTTACTACGGCTGGAAGGGGTAGGAAGATTTATTAGTTTCCAACGATTAGTGTAATGGGAAAAATTAAGCGGATGAGCTAATCAAAAATCTCTCGCACAGTAAGAATTCCTTTTGAATTGATTCAAGCCAATCTATGTGAACATGATGCCAGCGTTGTTATTGCAAATAAAATCTTTTATCTCTTAGAGTATTTTCACGAAACCCATTTGAAATATGAGTTTTGAACTCTAGTAAGAGCAATAGGTGACGTGAGGCCCAGCATTTGTTGCTGGATTTATTTGCCATAGGTGAAACTTATTCTGTGCTTTAAGAGGTAGTCGAATTCTGGACAAAGCTGTTAAATTCATTCTACTATTTTTAGGTGGATAAAAGTACCACACTACACCTGGTAGTTTTGTTAACTCGACAGAGGTTAGAGTGGTGGGGTTTTTTGCAAAATTATCCACAAACCTCACATTTAGGTTGGCAGATGGCTGCAGTATCTCTTGAACTAAGTTTTCAGCTGGCATCGATGCTGTGAGAGACATAAATATTATGCGAGAAAAGAGTAAAAGTTATTCAGTAATTATTATAGTAAGATAAGTAAGCAATATATGTATAATCATTATGCAAAGCCTTAAATTACAAAAAAAATTTCATAATGGTTATCAGCGGAACAATATTTTTAAGTCTTCAAAGACTTTTATTTTGAGACTTATGTTTTAAAAGTTTTCTTATATGTAACAATTATGAGTCAGTAAAAAAATTTGGGACTTTTTGGAGCCGCTTTGGGATTAGTTGGAGACTGAGTAGGGAGTAATTCGAAATAGATTCGTAACCTATTCGGATAACTTCTGAACCAGTTCGGTACTATTTTGAGTCTCGAAATTGTTTCGTCTTTCCAGTCTTAAAAAAAAGTTGTCTTACTCATAATTATTATGCATTTATTTATTTATAATATATGTAAGTCTCAAAATAAAATTTTTTGGAAGACGTAAATAATGTATCTCGCTGATAATTATTATGGGAAGAATTTGATAATATAAGTCTAAAAATAATACTTATTGTTGATTTAAAAATTTGTTCTCACACAAAATTATTATGAGAATCTTTTATAATATAAGTTTCGAGATGATAACTCTCGATAACGTAAAAAATTTGTTTGACTCATAATTATTATCAAACGACTTGAATAATTTTTATCAAATGTAGGACGACTCTTTTAAAACTCAACGGTCTTATAATATTTATTCTGGTTTTCTGTTTTGTGATTCTCCCAACAGTGAGAAAATATTTAAAATACATACATATATGTCTGAGCAAAATGCATAGTACCACATATTTCAAATATTTAAATAAATAAAGTCCGTATACCAAATAAAATTCTACAATGCTTAATATACACTCAAATAATAAATAAAATTACTTAAATACCATTTAACAATTTTATTAGAAATCTTCTTGTAAACAAATCGGAGTTGCTGCTTTTTACAAACAAAAATTCCTATTGGGCATGTACATAAATATCATAAAAAGCAAATACAGTAACAATTTTACAACTCTCATTAATTGCTATGCAAACTACAGCAAATGAGTAAAAATTAAATACAGATTGTGCATACAGTGGTGAAGAAAAAAGGTGTAATAGTAATTAAAAGAGCGGCAAGTAATTTATTTTAAATTAAAAAATATTTTATTTAGAAGCCCAGAGCTACACGAACACAAAAGCAGATGGTAACCGTGGAGTAAAAAGCTAAACTACTACACAAACTTAATATATAGAATCTAATTCCAGAACAAAAGAAGAAATTAAAGCTACCTTGAGCTAACTCTAATAAATCAACATACCCAGAAGTGAAAGCAGCGAATGAAAAGTGAAAATCAAAAATTTGCAGATGTTATCCCTGGCGTATGAGTTACCTACTTATGCAGATAATTTTTTAAGTGGAAGCTCTTGGTAGATGATTTATTTTTATTTTATTCCATTAAGTCGTTGGGTGCAAACAATGTGTTTTACGCCAACGACTAAAATGTTTAAACTCGACAATAAGTTCGATGAGCTTGCTGTTTTTAGGATTACTTATCAATTACGCTTATGTTATTTTGGTCGATTCTTGCATAGCAGATCAGGCGTTCCTTTGTCTTGCTAACTAGCTCCAACTAGAAACACCAAGAAAATGACAGTTTTTCTGGTTCTGCAGTAACACCAAATGCACACAACGCCACAGTGTGTTTCGTTCCAATATTTGGCATACCGCGAATATCTGTTCGATGGCAGATTTACTAGGTCTAAGGCCGTTCTGATAAGGTCCAATCGGTTCGTTGGCGGTTGGTTTCAGTCTTTTAAACAATACGCTCGGTGGGAACAGATTCGTTCGAGCATATACGGAAAATAAACAACTTTACGCCATTATTCTGGAATAGATCATCTGTAGTGCGATTCACTTACCTTAAACTATACGATAATCGCAATTTTTCTCGACCACATTTGTCGATTGCAGTAACGATTGTGCGATTTACTGGCACATTTTTAACGACACTTATTAGCTGTCATTTTTTATTTATTCACAGTTATAAAACAGAGGTACCAATGTCAATCTAAGTGTCAAAATAAGCGAAAATCACAAAGACAAATAGAAAAATAGAAAAAAACCAATGACTGCCTGAAGCCGAACATAAATTGGCACGCTTTTTTTCAAGTGAAGAACAATATTTCCGGCCACAAATATTTATAATTGTTTTTATATACATCAATGCTTCATTGTAGCGAAATTTCGAGCTCTCATCAGGGTGATTTGCCAACGCAGTTATCACTGCAAAGGATATCCGTAATCGCCTGCATATTTTTATTTATTAATTTTCAATGAATTAATGAAACTTACAATCAGAGACATACCATTGTTTTCAAATCTTGCTCCATTACCCTTCGCAGAGCGGAGTAGATCCGCATTTATGAATCGTGTTGTGATCCAGAGTGTTCAGATTATATATTTAAAACTTGTAATTATAATCATTTGTTTATAAATTAAAAATAAACTATACTTATAATTGAATCCTAGATAAGCTTTTACCTTTACCATTTGCGATAGCCATGGGGGTTTTCATAAGTATCCATGACTGAAATATGACCACGACCGATAGCCCCAATGGGAATGCTGAAGATCCACTTGGCTCTTGGGGAACTTATGTATTTTAAACAAAGCATAAATACGGTGTACTCTACATCTAAGCAACTATAACTTAGCAATATGAAATTGGAATTTAAAAAATTACGTGAACTACCTAAATCCCGTATTTGGGCTTACTTCATCCTCATATCGTGATAAGTCATGCGTATGCTAAATATGCAAAAGACTGCTTAATTTCCTTTTTTCAGTTGTATACAAACAAACTCACGAATGTTATCGATAGAGTTAACAGCTACATATTTGTTTTCATTTCGTTTTCAATAATCGACTAGCTAACGACAACAGCTGATACAGCGGTAGCGAATATTGTTAAAAAATTGCTACTGTATAGCAAAATCGTTCAAATATTCGTTAAGATGAGTTAACCATGCGAATATCGTTAAAACCAATTAGTGAATCGGAATACTGGTGTATTGCAAGTCGGGCGAAGGGTTGTTAATACCGTCATCAGCAATTTAGGGTTCCGAATCTTCATCCTCTGCCCCCTATTTAGCAGAGGAGAGCAATTCTTTCGCAACAATTTTCTCTTTTGGTTTATTTTCTCTGCTTAAGTCACTGGACTCATTAATCTAAAGTTTCTTTTTTGACATTTTAACCTCTGAGGTTTGCTCTTTAAGCCACTACCTCTCCACTCCTCTGGGGAAGCTGTTATCAGAACTTTCTTTAAATTCGTGACATTCATTAAAAAAGTTGGCATTTCTAATTTTGGTAGCATACATTTAATATAATTGCAATTTTCGACATCACATCTCGATTTAAGTTATCATTAAACATTAAAAAAATATTCGTTAATTTAAATAATTGCCTTTAATTTTAATTGAGCTCAGTAATTAGATATTAACTTTTTTAACAATATCAACGAATACGCTCGCTAGTACCGACCGTAAAACACTGGCATTTCAAATTCACAGAAATACATAGAAGGCAAAGCAGAAAGCTAATGACGTAGATATGTCAGGTAGCTTTTTAAAAAATCAGCGAATAAGAATAGCACGCAATTAGCAGCAGCTATTTGGCCATGCGAAGTGTAGGCTACACATTTCTTCGCTCACAACCCTCCCTCCCTCATCTTTTCCTCTTGTTTGACATTTTGGCACATAATTGATTCGTAATAAACGCGTGAACGCGAATTTCACGCGCTCACGCAATTATAAGCGTTACGGCAATTAACATTTCTGCGGTTGTCAGTCGGACAACCAATCACCGCCTCCTGACCAACAGAACTAGTAGCTACTAATTGCTTTTTTTACGACTGTCATTTGTAGGTGAATGAATATGCAGCATTTCTACCCGCACGACCACAAATGCGCTACGCCGTGGTATTGCGTGTTTTTTTGTGGCAGGCTTAGCGCGTTGAAAACAATTGGCTTGCATGCCATTTAGGTCAGTCGGACTTACTGTGGCGTTATATTGCAGAGAGAGAGAGAGTATGGCGATGGAAATGTCTATGGGGTAAAAAGCTACCAGCCAACCAACTGACAATACTAGTTACTAGGTTATAATAGACAAAGGCACTAAAGTGTAAAGCCCGTCTTTCTTTTACAATACGATTTGTTGCTGTGTTGGTTGTGTGGGTTGTCGTCAGCATTGATAATGGTAGCGTGGCGTTGTTGATGAAGACAGTACCGCCAACTGACACCTACATAACTCACACATGCACACACAAAAACACATAACTACATACATGTACAATTTATTATACCTTTCATGAGAATGAAATGGTATATTAAGTTTGGTCCGATGTTTGTAAGTGCCAGAAGGAGAAGAGATAGACCCATCAAAAAGTATACCTAAATGATCAGGACGATGAGCTGAGTCGATTTAGCCATGTCCGTCTGTCTGTCCGTCTGTCCGTCTGTCCGTCTGTCCGTCTGTTTGAACGCAAACTAGTCCCTCAATTTTAGAGCTATTTTGATGAAATTTGGTAAGCAGGTGTCGTTGTACAAATGATTAAACATTTGTCGGAATCGGCCAGATCGGGTGACTATAACATATAATACAACCGATTATTCAGATATTGAATTTTGCGCCATAACTCCTCCATTTAAGCAGGTAAAGGCTTGAAATTTTGCAGAAATATCAGCCATTATTAGTTACGTATCAGTATTGAAAATCATGAAGATCGGAGAAATATAACATATAGCTCCCATACAACCGATTGTTCAGATATTGCATTTTGCACCATAACTCCTCCATTTAAACAGCTAAAGGCTTGAAATTTTGCAGAAATATCAGCCATTATTAGCTTCGTATCAGTATTGAAAATCATGAAGATCGGAGAAATATAACATATAGCTCCCATACAACCGATTGTTCAGATATTGCATTTTGCACCATAACTCCTCCATTTAAACAGCTAAAGGCTTGAAATTTTGCACAAACATCAACCATTATTAGCTATATATTAGTATTCATCAAGATCGGAGTTCACAGTGTAAATCGGCAAGATAAATTCAGGACAAATATTTATTGCGAAAAGTAATAAGCTCAGCGCAATATCACATGAATCATAGCGTTAAACGTTTGGGAACTATTTACGGATCTGATAACTGTTTTCAAAGACCGACATATGTAGGTCTTACATATTAATACTTAATTATTTGTATTTTTTAAATGTTGAATATCAAGCGTCGATACGATATTAAAAATATTCAAAAACCATTCCCTTCTTAAAACATAGTTCTTTTTAATTACATAAGGAAAAGCATTAAATAATTTATAACAATGCCTTTACTAGAATTATTTTTATTGATTTGAAGGAAGTTTTCGCTTTTAACTATAGGTAATGCGAAATTCTAATACAATAACACGTTTTTTACTATTCTTCCATTCATGAAAGGTATGAAG
This sequence comes from Anomoia purmunda, assembly GCA_951828415.1. NCBI lineage: Eukaryota > Metazoa > Arthropoda > Insecta > Diptera > Tephritidae > Anomoia > Anomoia purmunda. Next base: position 21,601,747 of record OX639996.1, on the reverse strand, counting down.
CCTTCGGCATAGCCGAAGACAGCGCTGTTTTTACTTGTTTCTCTTTCGATTATGTTCTTCAATTCAATTGACCGTTGTTTGGATTTAGGTTTTTGTTTGTAGAATTTGAGCAGTTCGGCTAAGGCATTATCTGCTTTCACTAAGCTGACCAACAAAATAACTGCAGCTATGTTGTATATCTGTGCCAAATTAAATGAGAAACTTTTGTGGGAAATTATAAACCCCTGAAGAGCAATATAAAAAAATTTGCAGTGTGTGGGGAATCGGCTTATTTTCGCTAAAAGAAAGAAAGGTTGAAGTTTAAGTGTTTTCTGAAATACGAGACGCCTGGGAAAATAGGCTAGCGGTTATTGTTGTTTTGGTTTTGTGTTAATGATCCAGCGCATGTACATAATATATTAAAAAAACAAACCGCAAGCACATGGGCACATGAATTGGCACGTCAAGTGAAGACAAATCGTAGACATACAAAAAAAATTCTTTTTTGTGAATGCGTGAAAGGGAGAAGAGGGATTTAGGTACTGCAAATGATATACTATAAAGTTGCTTAGTGTGGGAAATGTGACTTTAATAGCCTTAATTGCTTGTTTGTTATTTATTTAGGTGCAGAAAAATTTGGTGAACATTTTGACCGTATTTAAAAATTGTGAAGAAGTTTCGATTTTTATAATATTGATCCCGAAGATTTATTAAAACCCATTCTATACTTTTGCATGCGCTCAAACCACATGGTAAACTATTTTTTTTACTAGGGGCCGATTAACGAGACCAATTATGCGCTCAAAAATTAATTTGTATGGCGATATGCCCATAATTTTTCTAAAATACCATAAATCCTTTATTTCTCCATTTATCCAAGGTAGTTGGCAATCAAACGATTACAATTTGATTCAACCAGGAACCGTAAACAATATAAGTTTTATTTACAAAATTAATTTTAATAGCTATTTGTTGAGCTATGTTCATCGCGTTCTAGTTTTTACTCGGCAAGTAGGAGTTTTTTAGTTTAAGTTTTTTCTTAGAAAATAAAAGCAATTTTTAAATTTATTTTTTGCTTAAACCATAAAAAAAATAGAATTCGCTAGCCAAATAGATTAAACACCAAACACATCTTAACATTACAAAAAATTTATTCCGAGTAAGTTAAAAAATGGAAGGTTAAAAAGAAGCTAAACTAGAACATAAAATGAATTTACTAATCAAGATGCAAAATTAATAGCAGAATTGCCATAAGCATAGGAATTCAACACGGCACTAAAGAAAATTGAACCATTCGAACCATTTCTTATTTCACATTTTTTAAGTCAATGACTAAAATGTGATGGTATTGGCGCATATTTTTAACTAGAACTGCTTGATCGAAACTGTTATGAATCTTTCGGTCGTGGGAGTCGTGTTATCTTGAAAACAAAAATAAAAATTAATGTTTTTGAAAAAAAATTGGCCTTATTATGAGCTACATTCAAACTTCGAACTGTGATCGAAAGAGCTGATCGAAAAATTTTGCATTTGCTATTATTGCACACGTGCGATGAAGAATAGCGCTATTGTGAATTTCACTCGTCCACAATAGTATATTTCTATCTGCTGTTATTGAAATGAGCTACAAGTTGCAAGCAAGTTGAGTAAAAAAAATTAAAATACGGCTACGACGGAGTTACGGTTGGATGGTTCTTCAGAGCAGGAGGAGGATGAGAGTTTATTGGAATTGGCATGAAGTAGAAAACGATTAAGGGATGCTTCAAACCCTTTGGAAATGAATTCCACTGCGTAAGTGGCAAAGAGGGTTTTATGTGTATAATAAAATAATTTATAAGAAACTTTCGACTATCTAAGGCGGCGTTTGTGGATTTGCTCTGCACTATCGAAGAGTCGCTGCAGCAATGTGACCGATCCAAAGCAATTCCAAACATTTTAAAATTATGCGCGACGAAAATTTCTGTAGGCTTGCACTGCTCATAATATGAATTTGACATTCGATTTACGATGTTCGATAACCAGCGAAGTTCAAAGATCGAATGCTGCTAATATCTAGGGCCATAATGTCTTCGAGTTCGATTAGCCCGTATAGTTTTCCGAGTTTGTGTTGTTGCTTTACATGCAACGCGTTATTCTAGCTAGTGTTCTTTTTCCAGTCGGTTACAAAGAAACGGGCCTATTATTATTTTATTTCATTTAACTTATTAAGCTAGTGCCAGACTTCCTAAAAAATATTTTCGAAATTAAGCTTTCTTACACCTTCTTCGCTTGGCAAATATATGTATTATAGAAATAGATTTGACTTAATAGTTTATAAAATATTCAGTAAGTTTATTAAGATGTACTCAAATTCATGCAGTCAATGCGGCGTGAAACATTTAACGTAGCCATCTGCCAAATTCGATGAGTAGTTTCACTACGCAATAAACTTCTTTTTTTTTTAATTTTAACGCGATACTCACCTCTTAAACAAACACGAAAAATGTAGCCCTAGCTATCAATACTGTGCCAACTTTAAAGCAAAAAAAAAAATTGAAAAATTATACCGAATAAGCAAGACTTCTTCATTCAATACCCTCATATAGCTCTACCTGTGATATTTCGATACTAAAAATAAGCAACTATCAATAGCGAGAGAGGGACAAGTCGTTTCCTGTAGACACTTGCAACACAACTTTTGATAAAGTAAGTAACATAAATGTATACATTTCACACATAATTAATTTTGTTTTACGCATGATTTTCCCTTTTATGAAATATACTTTACTCTACTTGTAGAGAATATTCTAAAAGCAATTTCAAGACAGTCCCTTGGTATTTGCAACTTCTTCGTTTTTTTTTTTTTGTTTTGTATTTATTTATGTAAGTGAGCAGGTGCTTTTAATGACACTGTAATAATAGCAACAGCAACGAGGTAGAAGCAAAAGTGGCAAATACTTGTGAAACTACATAAATTAATATTCAGCTACGCTTCAGTGTATGTGTAAACATGTAATATTTATACCGTATCTGTGACACTTTATACTCCATTAAAGTTGAAAATGTTAAAAGTTGTTCAAAAAACATGCCAACACGCACACATACTCACATAAATATGCATATGCATATACTCGTACATACATATGGTATTGCCACTTCCTTATAGGCGTTTTATTTTGCTTGCATTTCATTTCTTACGAACGTTTTATTCACGAGTTCATTCCTGCATTTACGTTCTTATTCAAACAAATGCTTTGTCATTCAGTTTTCTGCTTTCATTGAGGCGTCACACTCCTCCTCCTTCTCGTGCTCTACCTAAACAGCGTTGCCGGAAAAATTCGCCAGTTATTACCAGATAATTGTAGAAAAATATATAAAAAAAATTCTATAAAATTTTGAAAGAAAATGAAGACAATTTAAAATCTAGCCCGAAGTCATTCTGGAATTTCGTTAAATAGAGTAAAACTTGTTCCAATATCACGTCCTCTCTGTACCTCTACGATAGAGTGGCTAACTTTCCTATTGATGCCGCTAATTTATTTGCCGAGTTTTTTATGTCCAACTTTGCATCTGATTCTGACGGTGTTGATAATATTTCTTTTAACATACAACCTTCTGTTGATTTCGGCAAGCTGGTGTTGTTCTCTGATGATGTGATTAAGGGCATTGCTCGACTTAAGCCCTCCTCACAAACTGATGTTGATGGCTTATCGTATCTGCTGTTTTTTCCAACAGTGCAATTCTCTTGTTCTCCCTTTGTTGACCATCTTCAATAAATCCTTGTCTTCGGGAACTTTTGTTGATGCATGAAAATTGGCTTTCGTCCCAGCCATTTTTAAAAGTGGTAATAAAAACGACATTAGCAATTATAGACCCATTTCGAAGCTTTCCGCCTCTTCAAAACTTTTTGAGTGTATTATTCAAGACAAATTGTCTTCAGTGGTTAAGAGTGCAGTATGTCCGGAGCAGCATGGTTTTTTCCGGGCCGCTCGACGGTGTCTAATTTAGCTGTTTCCTCCGAGGACTGTATTGTAGCATTTCAAACTGGGCTCCAGGTGGACACCATTTACACCGACTTCTCCAAGGCCTTTGACCGCGTTTCACATGCTATTTTGTTAAAAAAAAAAGAAAGCCTGCATCGGTTTCCACTCAACATTCTTGAGCTGGATCTCATCGTATTTACACAAGCGTCGTTGTTTCGTTGTTGTCGGCAATGTTAGGTCAATGCCCTTTGTTGCTTGCTCCGGCGTCCCGCCAGGTAGCATTCTTGGTCCAATGTTCTTTGTCTTATTTATTAACGATATTTGCACTGGTTTCTCATTTACAAGATTTCTGCTATATGCAAACGACCTCAAGATTTATTCGACAGTCAGTAACTCCCTTGATTCTCAATTGTTGCAGTCCGACATTGATAATGTTAGCAAGTGGTGTATCAAAAATCGGCTAGCATTAAACTTGAATAAATGTTTTCACGTCACTTTTTCAAATTGTCGTAATGTTATTAATACATTTTATTGTATCTCCATATCACCTCTATTACGCGTTAGTGAATTTAAAGACTTAGGTGTAATCTTTAACTCTAAGTTTACGTTCGTTAGTCATATTAATTTCACTATTGCTAAGTCGTATGCCATGCTTGCGTTTGTCAGACGCCACAGTTTCGATTTTACCGACCCTTATGCCTTAAAACTTTTGTATATGGCTTTCGTATGCGCCAGGTTTGAGTACGCGTCCTGCATCTGGTCTCCGTATTATGCGGGCCATACTGCTAGGATTGAGCGGATCCAAAAAGTATTTTTGCATTTTGCTTTACGCAATCTGCGTTTTTCGGATCCTATTGCAACGTACCAATCAAGTTGTTTATTGATCAATTTAAAATCTTTGCAGAATAGGAGAATTATTCTTGCATTGTCTTTCGTTTTCGATTTAATCGGTGGTGCTGTTGATTGTCCTGCACTTCTTGAGAGGATTTCCTTTAAGGTTCCTGCTAGAGCTCTTCGTATGTCAGATTTATTCCATGATAGCTTTTCTAGAGGTCTGTATGCACAATATGCTCCTATTACAAGGGCCTTAACAGAATTTAATAGAATCTCCAAATTTGTTGTGATAGATTTTTCTTTTTCAAAAGATCGCCTTATTAATTCTTTAAATTACTTTTATAATTACTCTTAGCCTATAAGAATTTGAATTGTACTCATTGGCTAAATTTAAAATTAAAATTAAAATTAAATAAATATCAAGCTATGGTGTAAACGATAAATTATGACTATTATGAAAAATCTTTGAGCGCTATTTATTATACATAATAATTATTGTCGGTTGTGTTTTTCGACTGTCTTGCAAGGTTGCATTTCATAAGCGAAGAGAAAGCGATGGTAGAAAATTAGATATCTAGTGGGTAAATGTGTTTCATATTCAATTATTTGTGGAAATTTGTTATCTTGAATAAAAATTTAATTGCATACACAAAACAGCTAAAAACGCATTGCCGAGCAAGGATCTCCGCAATCAGTTTGCTCTTTATCCTTATTGTTGAACGCATCTAAGGTAGGCCTAGGAAACTAGCTATTTCAACAGGATTGGCCCAAAGAGAGAGGGTATTAGATCGGCCGGACATATATTGGGAATGCCGCGGTTTATTCTGGATAGTTAGTGGTCAAGTCTACTACAGTATCTAGATCGCAGTTGGGCCGGAATAACGCGGTATTGGTTTGGCTCCTATGACAGAATTTACTGGGCGTGAGTTGGTGAAGGTGGTGATTGTCTCTAGGTGAATAATGTCGGATCCAGCGGTTGTGTTGTGGAACCGTATTCAAAAGTTCATAATTATGTCTTTTGACTTGGCTTCGGAAAAATGTCCATTTATACCCTGATTCAACCGATACATATTAGAACACATAAGTTTCCTTGAGGCAGTGGTATAACCTCCTTGGCGAACTGTTTCAGACAAGGATTCCCTTCCAAAAGGGGAGCAAATCCTATCGCCCTTGCCCCCTGATCTTTTGTCTGCAATTGCCCATATTTGGTAAAATTAGCAAATCAATGCCAAAAGGTATTTTAGTGGTAGTTACAGCGAGCGAGAGCAAGGCAAATGCCTAGTTATCCAACCTATAGAAGGTGGCTTTAAGCTACCTACACATTTTTGTTTTTTAATTAATCAATTAGCGAAAGTGATTTTAAAAATAGGAAATTTCATTTAATCGATAAGCACACTGGTCGATTTTTTGTAATGTCTCCAGGTTAGCACATTTTTGGTTACTCCAACTCCATATACGAAAAAATATCAAAACATGAACTATTATTAAATAGCACAAATAAGTAGAAATAATTTCGACTTAATATCTTCACCTTACGTAATTCATTGAAATTGGAAAATCTTGCTAATATTTTCCGAGCCCTTTTCTTAATTTGTGTTAATTATATTTATTTCTACATCTATTTTGCTGAGCGGAAAATTAAAAACAAAGTTGCCTACACCTCTAAATGGGTTCTCATGTATCACCTTACCTCTATCCAAAAATCGTTTGTTACCCTACTGTTTCTCCAAAGAAACGAGCAAAAATCATTTTTTTCGAATTTTTGAATTAAGTGAGCCGAAATTAATTTTGTCAAGTGTCAATATTTTGTAATGTAATCGTTATCGTAACTGCTGAATTGAACGAGTAACAAAAGTCTGACGAGCTTTACGTATGTGTAATTCGACTTCGTATACTAAATTTAACTTAAACTCGTCGAAATAATAATGGAACAGTGGAGTATACATTCTCAATAATTCAATTGTTTATTTGTTTACTTGCCCCGCTATACGAAAAACCGGCACAGCGCTTTACCCTCAGCTCATCTACAACAATGAACTGGGCTTATTTTTATAGTTAGCAATAGCTAACAGGATTTTAAAAAGCTAGAAAAATGATCACTCAAAACAGACGCTAAACTGAGCATAAAATACGTGATATTGAAGAACGTATTCAAATTTAAAGCTGTAGCGCCACCATATACCAGCGCCATCTATCATTTACTAGTCACAATAAAATAAAATACATTATATACCAACATAGATTTCTATGGCTCACCTCTTGTTGTCTCTGGCTGTGTGAAAAATTAATTATGCACATATTTTTTTAATAAAATACACATACTTTTGAGACATGAATTAATAAATAGTTCCTATATAACAAACCAAAGAAATAAAATCAATTTTTTATTAAAACCCCCTAAAATCAAATAATTCATTTGGGATTTGAGCATTTTTTTAAATTAAAAACAACAGTCTATTTTTACAAGAACCTTTTTGCCTTAAAAATACCACTTTTGGCAAATTTTGATTATACTTGTATACAATATACATATTTCCCTTCCTTTAGAGAACGTATGTATGTATATTCCCAAAAAACTCCAAGTTGCCAGAGTACTTTAAAGCCTCAAAATGCACACCAAAATAAGCCAGTATTTGACGTAACTTCTACGAGAGAAACTTAAATGTTCACCTTCAAAAACTCATCTACAGGCAAATTTGGAGTTTTTCCTTTAATGTGTCGCATTTTTTAAATAATTCGTTTTAGTAGTTCACGTTCAGTTGGCGCTTTTGTGAAGCTCTAAAGGGACGACTACAACAATCTGAGAATGGCATTCATATTCAAAGACAGAATGTGTTCTTTGAACGCTAAAAAAGCGGCGAGCTACAACACAATTTCCATAACTAATTTCAGAAAACAGAAGCTATATCTAGTCATAAAATATCTCAACTGGCAACACTGCTCCTAACTCATTCCGCATCATTCATTAATTCACATTTACACGCTCATGCATACCTCAAGAGAGTGCTCTCGCTCTGAGTGCCTTTCTACTTCACTGGCGAGTTGACGCACTGTCATTCTGCTTACATACAAACATACATATTTATGCGCCTGCTTGACTACTATCTGTCCGTAACACTGTCTGATGGCGTATATTTGCATATGCAAAAGCACTTAAGAAAAGTCCTTTCACATTGATGCTTTCTCACTTCCTAGTTCCTGTCCAAAACCATTCTACTGTATGCTCGCTCACCTCACATCCTTTTCAACTACTTGCGTTCATTTTCATTGCACCACTGCTTGTTACCTACCATACCTACATATAACACAAGTAGTATAGTGTGGCAGGCATTAACCCGCGGCTAAAAACTGTGCGACTAATCTCAAATGAGAGTATTCCGGCATAAGTCGCAATTGGGTAGGTACGATTGGTCGTCAATTAGTCATAAATAGTCTCAAAAGAGTATTCTTGGAAATCAATTAGCATAAACTCATGCCTTACGGGTACGATTAAAATTAAATTTATTTTCATAATTTTTGCTTTTAAATATGGTGCCAAAAAGGCATAGATAAAAAGTGACTATGGCAGGTGGGTATAAAAATGACTAATATCATCCATGTGTGCAAACCAATCTGTAGTTTTGAGGCATAAAATGCACTAGTTCAATGGATATAAAAAAATACCTTCTTCATATCCGGTCCAGTTCCATAGGTTACAATTATGCCGGTATTCTGTAAGCAATCTCCAGTCACTAACTAAGACTTTTCGGTGGTGAAATAGATTTTGAGACTTTTCAATATTTAGTAAGCTATATCAAGTCTGAAAAATACAGTTACTAATTAGTCAACTGGTCTTGAGAAGGTCACAAAATAAAGAAATTCAAGAAAGTATTGAATTAACGCTAAAATTAAGTAGCACTCGATCTGCCCTTTGGTCATTCGCTATATTTTGCTTAAATCTGTAAAAAAAAAACACAAACGCAAACATTTTAAGTAATCGGTTCACATCAAGTGCAGTAAAAAGATTTTTGATCGATTAATTCCAACATTAATTTTTAAAGACCAACAATGCTGCTGACAAAGAATTGAAAAAGAATATTGTATGCCATCGATGAACACATTTTCATTGAGGTTTATTGTGCATCTCTAGCTGAACATACCAGCAGCTGATTGTCTCTATTGCTTTCCCCCACAGTCTTTGGTGAAATTTTTTGAGACTGTTGCTTACTGAATACTAAAATCGTCTCAAGTCACACAAAATGTATTCAATTGAAAGTCTCAAATTTAGTGATTTTAGATGAGACTGAGTTACAGAATACCAACATTAGTCTCTTCACGCCATACAAAGAGAAACAAAATGGAATTAGTCGTATGTTCGGTTGCGACTCATCCCGAACTCGTGGCATTTTTTACAGAGTCGTTAGTCGTATGCAGCTCAGCTGGACTGAATGAGTTTTTTACATCCATACTTTCATATATAAATATAAGTAGATGTTAGTGTGTGCATGATAAATGAAAGTGATTCTGTGTTTATGTGAAATTTCCAAATTTTACAAGTTAACATGCCATTAATATTTAAAATATGGAAACAAACCGACATTGTACACAGACGCACTCATACATGTATAGATATATATGTATGGAAATATTTACCTGTGTGTACTTTAAAAAATCAACTTCCTTGCATATTTCAGCGAGACCAACAACTTTGTAATATATGACTTGAAAATTTTATTGGACGAAAAAGTGATTCATATGACTTATTACAAATAAGAGTGTTTTTTTTTTTTTTGTGAAAATGTAAACTGCGAGTGGAAAAGCCAAATAATTAAAAAATTCTGAAATATTTAAAATAATGAAGTATTGAAACTAGAACTCTACACCAGTCCTTTCAATCCAATTGTTTGAAATCACCTCCATAGCTAAAGTCCGAAAAAGCATAGAACGTTTAAAGGTTTTCCGGCATTCCCCTTTGCATTGCTTAAACTATTGGCTAATTCGACGGCTAGTTTTGTGTGGGTATCGGGTATAAAGTGACCATTTCTCCTCTTCGCTTTTTTGCATTTATGAAAATTAAACCACATATTTCTTTATTTTCTTGTAATGCACAAACTATTTGTCCGTTGTGCTTCACAGTTAACATTTAACGCGAATTTCCTTTGATGTATACGTAGGTGGGGAAGAATAAACAGAATTGGCATTTTCTCATTGTTTGCAGTATATACAATCGGTAACTTATTTTTGATATGGTCAGGCACTTTTTGCAGCGTCCGAACTCTAGTGACAAACAGCTACCTCGAGCTTGGTTCTGATGCACGAGAATACCTCAAAGCAGTAATCGATAACTTTTCCATAGTTTTTAAATTTTGCATACAAAAATGAGCAATATAATTAACTAATTAAAAATGCATGAAATAAGACGATTTTTTCTCAAGTGTGTATGCAACAAAGAAAATTTGAGATCAATGTTAGATGTGGAGCACCTCGAAGACAGACCAGGTGTATAATTTGATACCTGATGCCCATATAGAATTAACCGATAAACTGAGTTATTTATCCCGCTAATAAAACCGATAGTTATTGGGCAGGACTCTTGCTGGGTGTGTACATTCTAGGTATGTTCGTTGAATGCACTGCAGGTGTAGAGCAGTGCAGAACGACAACGGGAAAAGCCCAAAACAGTTTAGTGAAGGAGCGCTAACGAACGAAATTTATATTTTTAAATATATTTCTAAAATGAATAAAAACTTACATTCGGTGAAGAAAATGTGAATTTTTTATTTTTGTCTGCCTTTTGATTCGTTTTTCTTGTGTATTCCAACCCATCCAACTAGTGTATTCATCGAACAGACCTTTTGTCATATATAAACATTGCGGAGAAATGTCATGCCTGAAAAATATCGCATGTATTTGCAAAATTCTAGTGCTTGAAACCATTGTGAATGAATGCAAGTGAGAAGTCTTCTAAATTAAAGATGTCGGCGGCTGATATTAAATGTCACAAATAGCCAATATTAATTGTCCAATATAGTAATTCGCTCAGTGAATGACACAAACAAGCTGTGGGTTGCTACATCAGGTGATCTCAGCTGTGCCGAATTTTGACGTCTATGGGCTAAGATTTTTCACTTGTATTTATTCACAATGCCTGAAACGGTTGTAAAACCTGAACAATTTCGAAAACCACAACACCAGCAAGTACTGATGTGGAGTTCTAACTTAACAGCTTATTGGAATATTAAAATTTGAAAAGTCGACTAAGTTTTTCGCAAATGAAATTAACTATTTATTCTTTCCAATCAACTCAATTAAGATAATTGAAACACTACATGCAATTACTTCTTAGAATTAAATCTAAAATAGCAACTAACATTGAAATGAGAAGAGGGAGAAGTTGGAGCCCGAATAACGGTAACTTTTTATATTTATTGCACTTTTGGTGGTATTCTAATGTCATGTACGTTATGCAAAAACAATGTTTGCCTAAGTCATTCGCTCATTTGCGGTCGTAGGTAAAGCATTTAAATTATCAAAAATATTTGCAAGCTCTCGAAACGATGGCGAGAATTAAAAAAAAATAAAATAATATTAGAATTTCATTAATAAGCATGTTATGAATTAATATAAATAAATAGATCATAAATTTCATTTTACTTGTATTATAAAATAGTTTTTGAATAAGAATAAAGTTATATTTCTTACCTAATTTAAGTGTAATCTTTGCTCAACAAATCAAATTTGATTACTTACATATACAGATACGAAAAAAATTCTCATATACATTATGTCCCTTAAATTATTTTGTTTTTCTTGAATATAAAATAAACAGAGATAACTTTTTTTACATATAATTTTATTAAGCTTGCTTTAGAAATTCCTAGAAAAAATAAACACCCCCAAAATTTGCCGACTTTCGAATATATTTAAATGTGCTATAAATTCACTTCTGTTTTTCACACGTACGTTATTACCTTAACTTTTTACGAACATAGTACCCTTTGATTGCGAAATAAATGTTATCTTGTTTTTCAGTAACTTGTGAAAATATTTACCCATATTCTCTGATACCCACACACACACACACACGTTACTATATTTAGCTATGCAACAGTAGTGCTCATCGAATTTATTTACATTTGAAACTTCCTTCCATTGATTTATGTCACCAGAAACTTTTTTTTTTGCAATAACTATTGTCTTTATTTCTTTTGTTCTACGAAAATGCACATAAATTCATAAGCTACCAAAAATTCACAAACTAGCTGCTAGCGGAGTTCTTGAATAATCAGTAAATTAAAAGAAAAATATAACAAAAAGTACATGCAGTCAGTCACTGGTTGAAAATACGATATTAGTTTCAATTTTTTTTTTCCAAATATCATCACTATATTTCCTTTACATTGCAGGTTTTTGGGTACGGCAGCGCAAAAAATAAGATAGTTTGCAATAATTTTTGATAGAAATAGAATTAAATAGAAATTTTTTTGTTGTTCTCGTTCTTGGTATGGTGGTCACTAAATCAAAAAAAAAAGGTTATTATAAGTATTTTTTTCTTTATTATTAACAACTTGAATATTAAATTTCATATATTTTCAACTTCAATTTATAGTTTTCTAATAGTAAATGAAAATAAGTTTAAACTTATTTGAGTGCCCGTTAAGTCAAAATTTCACAAGGTTTATGATACTTCGGTTAAAGGGCAGAATACCTTTGAAATTTATCGTTTCTACTTATAGATAACGTATTGACCAATCCGATTCTATAGCTTCCAGCATATTTCGTAAAGAGCTTATCCAAGAATGATAGAAAACAAGATTACGACAACGCCGGCAGCGTACGCGTCACAGAAATCCTCTGCCAAGAATAATGAAAAAAGGAGGGTGATAATTTGACAATAACAAAGCAATTACAAAGAATTCCAAATACCAAAATTTTGGTCACAGCGTCATCAGCGGGAAATGTGAAAAAACTGCACTATCTATCTTTGTTTTTGCTCTTGCTTGAGCAATTCAAAACACGGCACTTCATTTTCTTTATTTTTTAAATACTTTTATACAAATATTTCAAAATTAACGTTTAGCATAAACAAAACGCAGCACAATTTATATTTCCCAGTCTGTATTCGTAAACAAACACTCAGAACATCTTGCTACGTCATTCTGTCAAACGAAGTAATGGAAGTGCTTTTGTCGTCACCTTGTTTTCTCTGCGCCGTGGCGCTTATCTATACTAAAGATAAATCTGTAGAATAGTCGTGTCTGTACATTGCAAATTTCTTCAAAAAAATTACTAAAGGTGATGTAATAGAACTGGACTATTTCTGCCTGCCTTATCTTTTATTTGCTTGTCTGTTTGAATGCAGTAATCTCCGAAAGTACTGAACGAATTTTCACGAATGGGTAGACCTCAGGCATAACATAGAGTATATATATATTTTTTTTTTGAAAGTTATAGAAATGTAGCCGTTGATTATTTTTTGTAGTTGCAAATAACCATATGAAATAAAAATGTATGTCAGTTGTCTGTTTAGGGAAAGTCTTTAACTCAAGAGAATTCGGGGAGGAATAAACTGTTATATATGTCTAATTGCTTAGTGTTTTGTGTTTGACTATGGGATTCGGTACATAAAAAGAAATCTGACATTATAAAAAATGCTCACATTAAAAGTACATACATATTTTCTATTAATTAAGCCGTTATGGTTTGTACGAGCTTCAAGCCAACCTCTCAACGTTCTTGAGCAACTGGTACAGCATAACTTTAGCAACCAATTTCCGATAGGAAATCTAAAATAAACCTCATAAGTTCTTTTGATCAGATCTGTTTTTCTATTTTTTTGTGTCATTAGAGTAAATTCACTACAAATGCGGCAAAAAATAGACTGCAAAATTATTCACTCTGCTCCTAGAAAAATACCTTAACTGTACAAAAATACTTCAACTAAATGTAGAATATTAATTATTCCAAAACTTGTCAAAATAATTGACATAAAATGTATCATAAAATTTACTTACAACATTATGCTTCTTTCTCTTACTTCTCGCTGAACCTCACTTTGTGTAATTGTATATATGTTTATACAGAATTTATAACATTAAAGAGCCGTTCACATACGACTTTTGCTTTGCTTTGCTTCAGAGTTTCGCTTTGACAAATAAGTTCAATACATGATGTTATATGAGTCCTGCTAAATACAAGGCGAGAAAAGTAGAGCAAAGCAAAGCGAAGCAAAATCATGGGCAACTCTCAACTTTTGTACGCTTTGGCAATCAGCTGTTATCATTCCAAACAGCAAATCGAACATATCATTGTTCACCCTGACCATTTTCTTAAATTCCTCTGGATCGTTTGCATACATTTCGTGGAAAGATGCTGCAAAAAGACCTTTTTCATCGCGGTCTTGATAAAGTTTCCTAACCCATATATGACGCTTCGATTTTAACTACTACTACTACTTCCATCCTATCAGTAAAATTCATTTTTTTATTCTATCTTTAAACAAAACACTCTGAAGAAACACAAATCGCAACTCATAACAAACTACTAACGCAGAAACTGTTAAAGCGTTCTATGTAGCTGACCTTCTCCGCCTCACGCTTTGTTGTTAAAGTTCGAACTGTCAAGCAATGCGAGGAAAGTTCTATGTAAACTGCCATTACCGCAAAAAAAACAAATTCAAAACACGATCAGTTTCAAAACATCATAACACAAAATCTAGATGTTGGGAGAAATTGAAATTGTACACAAAACCAGCTGATGAAATACAACACTTACTAAACATAGGGTAGAGAGTTGTATTAGCGTTATTCAAACTTCAAATGTGCACATAGCACATACAACAAATAACAACAAATAAGAGATCTTGTGAATTGCCCAATTTTCTTTTGAATAAAATTTTTGTTTTTCAGCGGCATAATGCTGTTTAATTCTTGTTAGTAATTTCTTTTTTCAACCGAAATGAAAATGAATCTCAGTTATCTGGATAAGATCGGTGTGTCCGTTTATGACATTAATTTAGCTTGAAGGATAACGCTAAAAATGATCTTGATAGAAAAACAAAAGTCTAAAGCGTAGTGGCACATGCTGGTTACAGCTAGTTTAAAATATAAGTAAGATATACACTAAAGAAATAATATTGTTTTTTATTTATTTTGCAGTCTTTGTGATTGACATAAGTTCTTATCTGAACAAAAGTTCTAAATAAGATTCTAATAATCAATTTGAGATTATCAGAGCGCTTTACGAGCTATGCCCACGAAACGTACAACACGTTAATTTTCTTTGTGCGAAAACTTATGTAGCGGAATTACAATGATTAAAGGTGATACTAGCAAAGCACATTAACCAGGTAACAGCAACAGGGTTGATTTTTTGGTTTTTTTCATTCGAAGTGGTTCATCAGCTGTCAATGCTTGTTTACATTTTATCATAACAAACTATTATTTGTTTTGATTATAGATGAAAATAAATTGTTTACATATTACATATCCAAATTATATTTATGTACATATTCAGAACTGGGAAAATGTTTTATTTACAATAAGACGAGGGGGAAAGGCTGTAACTTTTTTAAGGTTCTGCAAGTTCAGTGGAGAAGATCCAATTAGAACAGAGCATGTGGCGTGGAACTTCGATATGGGAAGCTCAGCAATCCAATTTCCCAACTTGTGCCAATAAATAAATGAAGGTTCACAAATGACTGCCAAAAGAAACACGAGCTCAGTATGAGCGTTACTGTAAAAAGTTGTTGATGCACAAGCTGCAAATTTATTCTTTTTATATTTATTTTTCACTCTTTTCGAACAATACTTACTTATCTTCAATGTGCTGGTGTGCGTTTTGTTTACTTATTGAATTGTCAAACACGCCGAATTTGGCATTTCTATGTTGACGTTTGATGGGCCACTTGCAACAACAAAATATGTGCATGGCAGGGTTGTATTTTTTCTAATGCTGTTACCTGGTTAATGTGCCATGGATACTAACTCGTTTTAGTAGATTTGTGATGCAAAATATTTTACTAACGAGCTTACTCGCTATGTCAAAAATTGAAATCATTTCCGGCATACATTTCGCAACTCAGGCAACCCTTTTAACATACTAAATAGTCGTATAAAGAGTTTGTAGAGTGACTTGAGCAAAACTGTTGTCATTAACTTTATCCGCAATTTTCGCAGCATTATGATTCTTGCGCTCAAACAACTACCTCGCAGCTATTAGCCGGATAATTACACTCCTGCTATTTAGTAATAGTACTTAGAGGCTGGTGGCAGGCTTGGCCGCAGTCTAAAAATAGGTTAACAAAACCCAAGATAAACTACGAAAACTCTTTGGCAATCGCTAACATCAAGCCGGCAGGCAAACTTAAAAATGCATTGCTGCATAATTTCTCCACCTGCACATACACACACACACACATATTCAAATTCACTTGCACATCTACATTTACATGCAGTTGGAATTTATGCAAGCAACGATCTTGCACTCCTTTAATCACTCACACTGCACTGCAATTAAAAATGTTAAATGGTTCAGAAAAGGGAAATGGTAACCTGCAAAATAGAGCCGCTTCTTTTTCTGCTGCTGTTACCTTTCATTCTGTGTCTAATGGCATTTTACTCGTCGCCCCTTTTGAACTCTCATGCACCTGCATTGTGATGCTTTCGTGCATAGGCTGGCAACTCGTTGGCATTTATGACAATTTTCCTTGATTGTTCAAAGTGCTGTGCCTGCATTGGTATGCGAGCGTTAGCATTTAAATAAAAATGAGGCAACGCCAGCAAATTGTGCATAAAGACAAAGTGCAATGGTGTAGGCGAGTGTCAGCGCACAAAAGATTCGACGTCGTAGTGCATTATTTTTAAGGTTCATAAACCTTAACATTCCGTTTACAATTGTCTTAGGTATTCTGTAGAAATTGTGCAGCCATTAAAACGCAGTAATCAACTCTTCCCTTCGGTTTTGCTTTGCATCTGTAATGGCGCAAAAGTGCATTGCTTTGGAATTAAGGGCAGAAATATTAAATAAGTTTGTAGCTTCGTTAAAAAAATCATTCGGGGCATCAATTCATATACAAAAAATCGTTTATTATTTGAGGTAAATAATGCCGTTAATAAGCCCATTATAGATCAGGATAATAATTGGCGTTCCAATAGAATAGAAATCTTATAGAAAAATCTTCAACATGCAAACAATTTCATATCAAATAGCATTGAGAACTTTTACAAAATTCGCAAATCGCCTTGGTTACATGTTGTAGGAGGCTTTAAGAATTAGAATTGCAAGCAGAATCTGCTGGGGAGACATCCAAGACAGCCGTGGTGAAAAGAATACAGAAGATGGCGCAGATTGTGGTACCGCTAACCTTCTCTCGGAAATTTTGACGGAATTTCTACGTTACAACCACGATGCAGCGAATACAAGGTGACGACAAAAGCACTTCCGTTACTTCGTACTTGCTTCGTTTGACAGAATGACGTAGCAGGAGGTTCGGAGTGTTTGTTTACGAATACAGACTGAGAAACACAGATTGTGCTGCGTGTTGTTTATGATAAACGTTAATTTTCAAATATTTTTGTAAAACTAACTTAAAAATAAATAAAATGAAATGCCGCGTTTTGAATTGTGCAAAAACAAAGATAGAATGTGCAGTTTTTTTCAAATTTCCCGCTGATGATGCTGTGGCTGTGCGTGCGTGCAATTCTTTGTAATTGCTTTGTTATTGTCAAATTATCAACCTCTTTTTTTCATTATTCTTGCCAGGGGATTTCTGTGACGTGTACGCTGCCGGCGTTATCGTAATCTGATCTTCAGTCATTCTTGGTTACAACAGATTTTGTTTACAAAAACCGCGTATGTATGTGTGCTCGAAATCTTGTGTATTCTTTTCAACGTGTTTAACACTTTTAGTGTGTATTCTTTCTAGCATGCATATTAACGTATTTCTTCGCATTTCTCTCCGCCGATAAATCTGGTGTGACGTCACAGCCAAGTTACTCAGATCAGTCTCTGCAATCTTGCATTCTATCATTCTGGCAATACAGCCATCTGAATAAAAGGCCAGAGCAGTAATTTCTATGATTTTTACAATAAAAATTGTTATTTAATTATTATTCTTAAATTAAATTAATTTTCGATATCATTTGATGGCAATTTAGTTTTTTTATTTTGGGGATCAAAAGTAGATCAAAAGTAATAACTAGTTATTCGTTGGTTTAATTATAACATTATAATTTATTGAGCTTAAGGCTAGATTTAAGCAAAACATAGTTTTATTTTATTTTGTAGCGTATTAAATATATCGATTTCGAATTCAAACTGTCGAGAAGGCATTTCGAATTTGACTTCAGATTGAAGTAGAAATATCAACATTTTTAATAAGATATAAGATAAAATAAAGTTGTGTTTTGTTTAGATCTGGTCTTGGGCTCAATAAATTAATACAAATAAGGAAGAGTCTAAGTTCGGGTGCAACCGAACTTTAAATACCCAGCGCATGTTTTTATTTCAAAGTTAATCTTATATGTAAAAATAAATTTGATTCTTTTATAGGCGTCCAAATTACTCAATCGGTGTTTATGTAATTTGCACAGTAGGTTCAAATGATCCCTGGGTTGAACGTAAGTTATATATATATATAAATTTGGAAAAGTGGGCGGCGCCACGCCCCATGGGAAAGAAAATTTGAGTTCGTCTTATTGTACTATATTTGGTATATAGATCCTATACACCAAACTATATCATATTTGTTGAGAAAACAGGCGGATTCACGCCCCAATCGAAGACGAAGCTTCTATTTAGTAAAATATTCAACATTTTGATTTTTTAGAAATTACCATTTTATTAGAGATGAGCGTGGCTTTAGTCTTATTTGTGGTAGAATTTCACAAAGAAGTTTCGGAGATATACCAATTTGCTCTAAGGTGGGCGACACCATTCATTCCCAACGTTTATGATTCCATGTATTTCATAATCAAACCCGATCTTGTTTATCAAATTCAAGCAAATTACCATGAATAGTTATTTATTATTATTATTTATTAGATATATCAAAAAGCTTATATCTAAATATCAAAATGAGTACTAACTGCCAGGGCTTACGACTCTATCATTAGGTGTGTATTACATTATTTTTGTGTTTTGTGTAAATCTGGTTTTGAGATTAAATGTGTTTTAATGAACTGCATAGTTTCAAAAAGTTATATATTTTGTTAATATTTTCTGCCGAGGGTTTTCCAAGAAGTGCAGTCGGTTTAGAGTCCTTGAAGGTTTCGATCCTGTGGTCTTGGAGACTTGGGCATTTATCTAGAAGGTGGTCTATTGTGGAATCTGATCCGCACCACGGACATGTGTTTTTTGGTTTCCCTGTCAGGAGGTGTTCGTGTGTCATTAGAGTGTGCCCAATGCGTAACCGTATAAAAATAGAAGTTTGCCATCGAGTGTTGCCGCTTGGAAAACGAGGTTTTTGTCCTGATGGATTAAATTTGATGTATCTGGATGAGAATTGCTTCCAGGACTTCTCTTTATCCTTTCGAATATAGGCTGCAACAGTACTATTTAGGTCGTGATTTTCGGATGTGGCAAAAGTAAGACATGGTAGTTTGTACATTTGTTTTGCTGCTTCATCTGCTGCCTCATTGCCTTCAATCCCAGTATGTCCCGGAACCCACAACAGGTTGATTTTTTTGTTATGAGTAGTATGAAGTACTGCTTTAATGCTTTTGATTATACTGCTGTGATTGTTTACGCTTAGGATTCCTTGCAAACACGATAAACTGTCTGTGCATATAACGAATTTCCCTTTGTTTTTAATCGCATGATCAATGGCTGTTTTGATTGCAAATGCTTCTGCTGTGAAGACTGAGGTTCCATCGAGAAGCCAACCACCTGATCTGAGTGAACATGTGTTGGACACTGCCGCGAACGTGGTAGTATTGTTAGTTTTTGAACTATCTGTGTAAATAAAGTTCCAGTTTTCTTGAGTATACTTTGAAAACTGTTCGCGAAATAGACCTCTGAATGCCTCAGGACTAGTTGTGGACTTTTTATGCTGGTGGAGGCACATGTTAATAGCTGATTTATCAAAAGTTCACCAGGGATGACGTGGTGTCTTGTTACAAGTTTTTTGCCGCTCAATACCCAATTTTTTGCAGAATGCTACACAGCGTCGTAGGGTGGAAATTTGTTTGTACCGCCGCTTGTGGCTAAAAACTTTTTTAGTAAAACAATTAAACAGAACAGAATTTGTTGTGTTTATTAAGCGGGGCACCAATTTTAATGTGGTTGCCTTAACCCTTTCTTCCAAGGAGAGAAATCCGGCTTCGAGTAGTATGGTTCTTGTTGGCGAAGTTGGGAACGCGTTAAGACTGCGACGCACCGCCGTGTGGTATGGTGAATTTAGCTTTTGGATGTTGCTTTTGGCACACCACCCGTATATTGGCAGACCATAATCAATTTTGGACAAAATTAGCGTTTTTGTTACATTTGTTAGTACCATGAATAGTTAATAAATACCGTGTGGTGTGCATGGTTTTTATATGAGATTATTGGGTAGCACCATATTCAGTTTTAGCGAATTGTCTTAAATGCTGACTTAAATATCGCGCTTTTTTAATATTTTTTTTAACAATTTCCAAAATTTTACTTATTGACTTGAAATGCTGTACATGTACCAAATTTGGTAGAGTTTGGTCAAGTAGTTTTGAAGATATAAGTTTTTCTTATAAATTAGGCGGGGTCACGCTCATTTTCCAAAAACAAAAAAAATGGCACGCGTATTTCTGTCCCAAACCGAGTCCTATGTATCAAATTTGAGCACTGAAATATCGTGAACGTTGATTTTCACAAATCACCGCTATTAGGGCGTGGTTATTGTCCGATAACGCCCATTTACAATACCAAAGTACCTTGGGTCCATGGCAATGTGTATACCAAGTTTCGTTAAGATAGCTCAATATTTACTGGAGTTATCCGACTGACGGACGGACGGACAGACAGACATGGCTTAATCAAATTCGCTATTATTTATCTAAGAATTTTCATTTATATATGTTTATATCGATCTCGGTTTTTGTATGTTGTTACAAACAACCGTTAGGTAAACAAAGTTACAATGCCCTGGGCACCAGTGCGCTCTGGTTTAAAAATAAGATTTAAATGAAAGTAAGAGGAATCCCATGGGAGCTAAGCCGCGAGTAAAAGCTAGTATATATGTAATATATTATAACAAACATAAAGCAATATACGGGGTGGAATGGATTCATTTAGAATAAATATCGGGCTGTACTGCCACTTTTTAATGATTCATTAAATCAAATACCTTAATATTCAAATAAAGCGAAAGATAGCTAAACAGGCTTCATGGCTATCAGTCTGATGACCAGAGAAATTAATTTAGGGTTGGGAATATCCATGTGAAATTACGAACTACTTCAATGTCAAAATTACACACAATTAAGCCATTAAAATACTATTATTTCTCATAGCTGATTCGAAGTTCATCGGTACACAAAAATTCAATTTCACATAAAACTAAAATATAGTGCTATATATAGATATGAGCATGTGCATGTGTGGGTGTGTGTGTGTGCAATATTGACGCGTTTGTGAGTATGTTTATACTATGCGCTTCACTAGTAATGCTTGACTTTGGCTTTTGTCAAATAAATATTTACTCTTGTAAAACACTTGTAAGCATTTACAATGCCTATTTATCTTAGGTACCAACACAACCCAAGGTGCCACTCGAAAGGGTCATACAAAAGCACTTCAAGAGAAGCAACCAACAAATATTTGCACAAAAAGCATTTTTGTAAACACATTTACTTAGATAGAAAGGGACATAGATAGTGTTTTGGCAAAACAGCAAAATAGCTAATTTACCTACACACGGTCGTACAAATTTTTCAAAAGACAAGCTATAGCTGGATGCATCTACTTCTGTACTTCTGTACTTCTGTACATTAACGTACATGTGTTTGATTATATGAATGTGTATGTATGTATGTGTGTGTGTGTGTGTGTGAAGGTGTGCACTGGTAAACGTAAAACTTTTTTGGCACTTGTTTGCAACTCAGCGTTAAAGCTACAAACAAACATTAGCAACCACATAATTTTCGGAACCCAGGGATGCACTACATAAAGACCGGAAATGTGAAAGTAGAAAATGGAAAAGCTCGAGGGGTCAACATTTAATTATGTGCAGTGGGAGAGTTTAATCGTAGGAGGATGTACGATGTTTGTAATTTATATACATTCTACATTGCATGCATTTCTACACCCATAGACAAATGTAGTGAGGCCGAAAAGATTCTGTCTAAAATATATGTACTCCTAAAAATAATTTAAATTGTCGGCATCAAAGTGTTCCAAAGCAGCTACTCCATCGGATTAAAATTTACAAAACTATTTCAAAAAGTTAGGAGGCGCTTTATGGTAAATGGTTGAGTTCAGTGTAACTGCGTTCCTTAATGACAACTTTGGAATCACCCGATGTGCGGATCAACGCATAAAGCAAGAACACTTTTCGCGGCAGTATTCTCCCACATTTTTATTGTTAGCATCTCGCAATTAAACTAGCAAGGAATCACCATTTACTGTTTTATTGCACACAGAAATTCTTCCAGTCTATATTAAATATTTAGGCATACCTTTTCCTTGAATATGAGTCACCTCTCCTTTTTATTTTAATCCCAATGAGCTTGGACAACGTCCCTCCGCCAAGTCTCTTTTTGAGACACAATCTCTCGATAAAGAGCCACGATTTCAACACCAGTCACTATTGTACCCACTTCACTCATTCTTGTTTCTAAACAGCGGAAAGGAGTTCTAAGACTCGCTTTTGACTGCTCATACTCATAGGTTAGGTTAGAATGGCGGCGAAGGAGGTCAAGGAACAATTAGGAACTGATTGTCATTTTGATACCATAGAACATTACATAATTTCGTTTAAAACCAACTAGCATTATCTGTTTGCACAAATCCTGCAGAAAATTATACTCAAATGCGCGCAGAGTGATTTTTTCGTTTGTTTTTTAGTGCCGAACATCAGGTGCTTAAGTTTCTCTTGTCCATTTTCATCTCATTTGGTTGTCACTGAACCCTTTCTGGCTAGCTCAACGTCTGCATAGTTTCCTCCTATGTTGCTATGCCCAGTATTCCACACTGAGTTTACTGAGAGCTAATTGCAGACTCCGTTCAATAGAGTCCCGCATTGTTTAACCAGCTTCGATTTGGATGTGAAAGATAACACAGCTCGACTGTCTGAGAACATGGCTACACGCTCATATTGAGAATTACCAAGGCAGCTATGCTCTAAACCGGAAGAGCCTTCAACGATAGCTGAAACTTCCGCCCGAAAAAGATTATCGAATTGAGGCAAGTGGTAAGATTCCTCCTCTCCTAAGAGGTCTGAAAATATCCCCGCCCAACACCTTGCTGTATCTCGGAACCGTCAGTGTATATGTGGTGATTCCGGGTGGATATATTAAAACCTCCGTCCGATTCAAACCTCGACGGGTCTAGATCGGCAAAGGACCTATGGAAATATATTTCTGGCTGCATATAATCAGTCTGTCTGATCTTGGCGGGAAGGAGAGAAATAACTTCACTATGCCCTTTAATTATTTAATTTCACAGGGTTATTTCTCGGAGCCTTACAGCTGACACTGATGCGGAATGCATTACATGAAGATCTATAGGCAGGAGATGTGTTAGAATACTTAGGGCATTCATAGGCCATGTTGTCAAAATTCCATCACGCCAATGCACGCTGATTTCCGAACTGTGCCTAACTTGATTCGATTATATTGTCCACCAGACCAGGTAACCATAGCAGAAAATTACAAGAACCAAATTCAAAGAACTATATTCGGGTGGCGTGGGGTATATCTTCCCAAAAAGCCGCGTGTAGGAGTAAAACGCGATTCTCATTTTTTACTATCACTTCGATTTCAGTTTTCCAACTCAGCTTTAGATCTAGAATGATTAATAGATATCTTGCTTGACTGGATAAAGAAAGCGTTTGACTATTAAACTTTGGCAGCTCACAAGTGGTAATCTTGTTCTTGGCCGTAAGGCATAAGTACTGATGCTCAAATGTTCTTGTAGGATCCCAGGCGCTGGGAGTTCTCTAATTTTAAGCCAAATATTACTCAATACTGTATTTTTCACAACTTTGATGTTTTTATTCGTAATGGAATCAAATTAAGGAAAAGGAGAGGATTTGTTCCTCACAAATCACAACTTAATTTTAAGCATTTCAAATTTTTAGTCGAATTATTTTACTTAATTTCATTTGATTTTACTTGATGGGATCTGAACCATTTTTCGGTCTTATCTTGGCATCTTCCAAAAAAATAGTTACTGAGTGGGTAAGCTCAGAGCGTAGTTGGGCAATTCGGCTATCCCGGTTAGTACTTTTGATATCAGACTTCTTGCTATCTTCCTAACCATTCAGAATTTCCTACGATTTCACATGTCTCGCCCGGGACAGAATGACGGCTATATCTGTCCTGAAGATGATGAGAGATCAGAGCATATCTTTTGTACATATATAAAACTGAATTATTTTGTTAAATGAAATATTACGACATCCTGCAAAATGCTGTAGTATAGCGCGCATAAAATTTAAGGTTCAGCTTTTCAAACATAGATAGCATTAATGGTACTTGGCTAAATCGCGCTATCGTTTTCTTACAATGGGCATTTCGAACAGCATTCAAATGTGGTTGGAAATTATAAAGCAGAGGGAGATTTAAAATTAAGCACAATTTTTTATATTTTGTAAATTCTGTATTTCCGTTTCTGTTACAATCATGACTTTAAACCGAATGCCGTTCGAACAGAACCGCGTGTATTTAAAAGCTAGTAATTTAATAAATTTAGTTTTAGATAGATAACGAAAAGTCCAATAACTTAATGGTGTTACAATTTCGCATATCAGACGAATCTTATCTGCGTAAGCCAGATACTTTTAGGCCTTACTACGTGCCTAGATCCATTTGCATCAATGGATAGTTGCATACACTACTACCAGGGGCACTATGCAAAAAGTTTCTGTGGTTTCAACCGCACAGTCACCGAAAACCATTGCATCTACCTCAACTACTACTGGCTGGAGTTTCATTTGTGGAAATTCAACTGCCAACAAAGGTGTGCGTTGAGGGTTGGTGTAACGGCTGGTCTAGACCACCACAAAAACTAGTCAAACTTGCAGTCGCAGTAGCAGTAGCATTCTTATCATCAGCGTGATTGTTGTTGTTGTTGTTGTTAGCGGCAAAAAAAAAACATTGCAAAATGAGATTCACTAAAATTTCAATTTCACCACAAAAACTACGTTGAGTAGCATAAGTAAGTAGGAGGGGGGAAAAAGTAGCAATACAAGCAAATGCAAAACTGTAGTTGTAGGCAACAAATATATAGCAACGAGTGGTATCCAGTTGCAGCAACACAACTCCAATTCCATGTAACGTACACGTCAGAGTAATTACGAAATGATACTTACATACAGCCGGGCAAGTATGTACTTCGATTGCTTGCCGTCAGTGGCTGGAATCGCCAAAAACCAGAAGAGCGTAAAACCAAAAAAAAAAACTCTACAAAAAAAAAACGAAGTGCATTTCCAAGCGTTGTCTATACCGCAAACGGAATTGTTCATAGCAAAGTTGAGAGTTGAAAGTTACGGCCATGCTGTGGTGACCGCCACGCTTCCACTTCCCACTCAACAACCCTATCACCGATATTTTACTCACTTATTCCTACTACATATTTGAAGAGTTTTGCTCATTTGGAGAAAATAGCAAGTTGGCCTGCAGGCAACTCAAGTTGCACAAATTATAGTCGGCGAATGCGGTTGTGCGGCCAACTACATAGCTGGTTGGGCTAAATGCTCGACCAGACGCCAACCACAGTGGCTCTCACCTCACTCACTCACCTTTGCTTTACCTAGTGTATCCACTAATAATACGACGCTAGCGGTGTACTATGCTCATCCATATATGCAAGTGTATAGAAATTTGTGTGTATGTAAATGTAATTGTACTCAGAGGTCACATTGCAAAGTTGCCAACCAGCATATACAGTTAGAGGTTAGTTGAAGTTTTGCGGGTTTCTTGCTAATGGCGTACACGTTTAAGATTTAACCACTCGCATTTGTTTACTCGTCCTCAAAATTATCTTATAAACGTCGACATGTGGGCATATTCAAGTTGAAGCGATTTTGTTTTGTACACATGGCGATCGCAGAGCAAATACGACTAAAGTTTATAAGTTATAATACTGTTATCGATAATTTTAAAGAATTTGAAAACATGGCATACATTTTTATAAATTAAAAACCTAAAGACCGAACAAGTTGAATTTTTTCTTAAGACTTAAGATAAAGAGTTTTTCAGTAGATATTAGAGTTATATTCCGAAATTGGGTGTGGCGGGGCTAAGGAAAGGACTATTTTTTTAATCTTATATAATAAAAATCTCATGACACGACGTTGGTGTTTGAACTCCTCTGATTTTCAAGAAAGTTTGTATGTATTTATGTTTGGTAGGTATGAGAATAGGTCGCAAAGTATATTTTATGTTTGGGAAAGAGTTGCCACATTTTTGAAATTTAGTTAAAATATATGCAAGTTATATGAAATATTAAAATATGGGTGCCAAGCGGTTCGTCATGGAAAGAAGGTTCATAGCTAACTTTTATGAAGGTTGCCACCTGCTTGTAAAGTGTAATTTAGCATGGGATTCTAGGGAAGTTGATCTAAGAAAACTTAGTCATAGAAATGAGACTTCTTAAAGTCAGCATCGTTTGATTACGTTGTGCAGCTCTAACAATATATTAGGGTTTATTAAGCCCGAATGGTACAGTGCGCAGTTGCCAAATAAATTTTAGCAACCAACGATTATCGCCAATTCAGAAATAGTTGTAGGCGCGCTTTTTAGATAATGGAAAGATAAAATACAGGACTAAAATGAATTTAAAGTTATTACCTTTATTCCACTTTCTGTTACATTCGAATTCATAACGTTAAGTCGAATGCTATGCGAGTGAGGGCGGAGGCTTGAGCTAGTTTTATATATACAGGAAGAATTTTTGAAGAGAATTGTACACCAATACTCGGCTACAATCTTGACCAAATAAAAAATTGTGAAACAAAAAATGTGAACTAGTGTCATTTTAAAAGTAAGGAAAGAAAAATTAAAGAATTAAAGAATTAATTCTACTCTTCGGTCTAGATTCCGTTCTAGTTTTGAAGGAAAAACTCTGAATTTGCCTATGGATGAATTTTTAAATGTAATGATTTTATTTTCCGTAGTAGAAATTACGCCGAATAATGGCTTATTTTGGTGTATTTTTGAATCATTAAAGTGCTCCACCAACTTAGCTTTTGTATGCACAACTTTCATTTCCGGAGTTTAAGTTCTTTAAAGAAAATATTAATGTAAGCAATTTTAATAAAACATTTCTAAAGAATGGCTTGTTGTATAAGAAACATTTCTTTAACTGTGTGTGTCAATAGTATAATTTTATCGTATTACTTTCAGTTTTCTTTATTCAATGCACTGGAATGACCAATTAGCACAAAGAGCGCCGTTTTGATACCGTGGTATCAAACCGTATCGATGTACATAGAACCAAACAGAACAGAGAAAAAGGGAAAAGCAAAAAGAAAAAAAACAACCTTTCCCATCACCTTATCACTTGAATCCAACTCTTCCACGTTTCTAAAATGGGATTTGGCCAGATATCTTATTCTGGCTCAACTGTTTCCTCTGCACTTGGTAAGCTACAGTTGCGGCGATGCATTTTAATGAGAGTATAAAACCTTGTGGCATTGAAAGCGAGCCACAGGCTCTTGCATAGCTCTTTCACTAGCAGTTAGCCTTGTTCATCGAGTGCTGGGGATACGTCTCATGAAGATACTCAGAGACACACGAACTTTTACGGTCCCGAAGATATCTAGAACCGTCCAGGGGCAGTTCGTCTACCTTTTCGTTGCCGTGAATGTTTCGGTGCTCTTCACCAGGCTAAATGTCTCCATTCCGAAGCTGAGAAAGTGGATCGCTGCTTGGCTATCTGAAAAAATATCGATACTAGATCCACACTGCTGGAATGCCAGAAGTGCTCTGCAGCCTGCCAAATAGTAAAATCCTCTGACTGAAAAACAGAACCTGGGAGATGCAGAAATGCCTCTCTTTTATGGTCAGCTGAATAGATTCTCGCACCTACTCCACTAACCATTTTTGTCCGATGTGTGAAGCCAGATACTGCGAATTTCTCTGTGAATAATATATCCTTCCACTGGCATCTATAGTGGAAGAGGGTGCTGAAATTTCTGGATGGTA
The DNA here is from genome assembly GCA_951828415.1 of Anomoia purmunda. Classification (NCBI taxonomy): domain Eukaryota; kingdom Metazoa; phylum Arthropoda; class Insecta; order Diptera; family Tephritidae; genus Anomoia; species Anomoia purmunda. The sequence goes on along the minus strand of OX639996.1, from coordinate 21,573,654 downwards.
GTACTTCTTTAAATTTTTTGTAAATTTCTGGATCGCAGACGAACTGTAGTAGACGTCCATGATCAAAATAAATATATTTAACATACATAGTTGCCCCGAAACTTCAGAATCGTTCAATTGAAGCTTTCAAACAACTCCGCCTTCATTAGCAATTTCAATCCTCAACTAATTATTCATTTATTTATTTCAATTCAGTCAAAAGAAAACAATTCCAATTGACTATTAACAAAAGTGCTTAATACTTTTCAAAGTAATTATATAATAAACTACGTACTGTGCGCCTTGCAAGAGATGAATCAAGGTCAACTATAAGATTAATTTCCGAAATAGTTCGCATCAGAGGAGAATTTTTTGCATAATTACCACTAGAATATAAAAAAATCGAGAACTGCCTGAAATTCCGAAAAGGGATATTAAAAGATAACCTTTCCAAAAGGTCAGAATAGTCTAGCAGTGTCAATGAGGAAGGCACTTCACATATTTAAAGTCATTAAGTTCAAGGAAGCCAGCGAGATTCGTAAGCACGCAAAGGATCCCTAAATTTTAACGAGCGAAGAGCGAATTTAATAAAAAACTGTTTGGATGTGTAATCTAACCTAGACCTCACAAAAATTGTATACAGAAGTTTTAGTATGTATATATGGATCAGAAAAGACTATGCTATTAGTCGGATAAAAGCTAACATGGCATGTTCAAACATAGTCGAATTTGTGAACACCGGACAGAAAATTTATCAGAGTCCAATTGGAGAGCATGAGAGTCGCCATAGCTTTTTATTACTGAATAGATTTTAAGGTCATCTGCATATAAAAGAAATTTGGTTGAAGAGAAACAGGTATAAATGTCATTGATGAACAGAGTAAAAAACTGGGATCCCAATATGCTACCCTGAGGAACACCCGAAGTCGGAATGAAAGGACGTGAAGAAACATTGCCATATGCAACTACATAGATTCTTTTGGGCAAGTACGATTGAACTCATTAAAGAAAGATTGAATGAAATCCCAAACAATAGCTAATCTCTTGTGCGAAACGCTAACGAAAGCCTTCGAAAAGTCAGTGAAAATTACCAGCGAGGTTGGTAATTGTCTTCAACAAATCCATGCTGGTTAGGAGAAATCAAACTGTTAACAGAAAAAACCAACGTTTCTTTAATGATACACTCGAAGAGTTTAGAACCCGTAGACAATTTAGAAATAGGCCGAAAATTCTTTTAATACTCACTTCAAAACCAAATTTTTTATTTTGAATTTACCGTTCTGAGTAGTGGTCGTAGTTTTTGGTCCGATTTTTACAATTTTAAAAATTTTGCTTATTGCCTTCAAATGTGACTTATGGTATAATATTGGTGGACTTTATTTCCTTAAAAATGAACGAGGGAAAAATAATAAATTGTCACTCGAGAAATAAATTTGGTTTTCACATTGAAGTCACACGACTTTCATGTGCGCAATTATGTAAATACTCTTGTGCGCCATAGCGTATACGTTACGTATTTATTTTATTATTATTATTATTATTATTATTTGAAAGACGAGTGATAAATCATTCGCTTACATTATAAGAGCAGCACTAGCGTCTAGGACCTTCGGCCGTGTTTATTTTAATTTTCATTCTAGTATATAGTATCTTAACTGTACGACTGGTTCTTTTTGACTCGACACTTAATTTATTTTTTATTAATTTTTAGTTAATTGCTTATAAAAATATTGTACCGTATAAATATGATAAAAACCAGAATTATCAAAAGTTATTAGCAAATTAAAGCTTACACTTTATTACACTTAACTTAAATGTATTAAACAAAAATTTCCAACAAAAAAAAAATCGAACTAAAAAGTTGGTTTTTGTTTGTAGCAGGTTTATTCTTGTTATTTGATTTTTAAAAAGTTCTCTCTATCCGATCAAAGCATGGCTTTGCATTTTGTTATTTGCCACCATCGACCAAAATTCGTCTGCTCAAAGTCCACTTATCCACCGCTTCAAAGTTCAAATATCCACTGTTTGCTAGAGCTTTGAGGTTGCCACCGAAAGGATTTACCACAGCGCATGCCATCAGTGTCAGGCAAATAGTGGAAGCTCTAGGATCAACAGCTACATGTCTCTGTATATGTATGTACGTATGTATGTATGTTTTCTATATCTACGTATATACATATATAGCGATTCGTCTATCGTTGAAGCCAATTTCAATGCTAAGCACTAAAAACTGCAGCTACGGCATGCAACCAAATTTTGCATAACCCAAAGTCGCTGACCTAACCAAAACCCGTTCACACTCAACCCTACTACATTCATTCATTCATTCGAAGCTGGTGAATTTCTGTGTGCATTTACCGCTGCATAGGTCTGACAAAAATTACGAGTAGCCAGAGTGAATATGCTAATTTGAAGCAAAGAGCTACAACAAAATAACAGTTGCAACCTCGAGTTGTGAGTGTGGAGGTGCAGTGAGCAAGAAAGACCGGGCGCTAGCGGTCACGTTTCGGTACTTCGTCAATTCCAATCTACTTCCCTATACTGATATTCTGCTCTGCATGCATATGAATTTATTTTGCAGGGTATATATTTATGTGTGTGTGTGTGTGTTTGATAGTTTTAGTTCAAACGCTTTTTAATTTCCTCGAAATATTACTGCATGGCCAATTGTAACTGGCAGCTCTTTTGGCAGTTGTCACTTGTCGCTGGAACGTTGCAAGTTTACTGGTAAAGGGTGCTTTTAAGATGACTTTTCTTGGTTTTGGTTTTTTTTTTATAAATTAAAAATATTTCTAGTTGACCATAAGTATTGGGTTGTGCAAAAAGTCGGTGTAGTTTTTAAATTTAACAAATTACGCTCATACACTTTACATAGTAAATAAACATTTTTTCAATTACACAGCGCTAAAAAAGTAATTGAATCCACCCGAGAAATAACTAAGAAGGTACTACTGGTATGAATGAGTATTACATCACAAAAGTGTTATTCACCTTCCTGAAAAGCTAAAAAATAGCGATTTGCCCCATAAAAACTCCTAATCATCTAAACTTTCTAATAGGTTTATAAAGATAATTTTTAAGGTCCAATAACTCGCTTTTCAAAATGCCTTTTAATCCATATCAAGTTCGAAAGTAGTGAGAGTTTTTCAAATATAAAAGTAGGACCTTTCAGACAGAACAAGAAAATTTTTCTATTGTTGTACTCAACCATTCCTACAATTTTACGAGAACTGGATCATAGCCTAATGTTCTGATTCAAACACAAATTTTCAACAATAATTTCAGACAGAAGCAAATTGATATACCAATTGGACTAAGATCCATCTCCACCGCTATTTTTATGGATGGTTCAAACCAACACAAGACCTTTTGTAGCGGAATTCACTCAAAAATGTCGCTCAATACACATCAGAATTTATTACTGTAGCATTCTCCAGGCCGAACTAACAGGAGAACTCCTTCTTGCTAATAAGAGTTCGAATGTCGTTGCAATATGTTGCTATTTATTCTAAAAGCCAAGCAGCGAATAGTTCACCACCTTACGGCAGCACCTCCTTGAAGGTAGCGGTGGAATGCAATAAGACTCTAAAGGAGTTAGCCGCGAAAGTTGGCACTCATTCGGTATCCAAGGCACAGCGACATTCCTGGAAACTACACCGCAGATGAGTCCGTAAGGGACGGACCGATTTGCTTATGTTTAAAAGTCCGCATGATACAGGCCTCGAAAAAATGAAAAAAAGGTCATTAGTGTAGTAGTCGGCATTATCACTGGAGCGTGATCAATGGGAGCGAAAGGGATCGCTAACGATTTCCGTCCCACTTGCAGGGACGAGGAGGCTGATGTACAGCTACACACTACCTCTAACACTGCCCCTAAATATATCTTTCAATTTCTCACTTATCTCGTCTGTGTTGATGTCCACAACCTGCACCAGTTCAACTAGAAAACACCTTGGTTCTGACATACGTGAAACTGAGGGAATGCAATAAAAAGGTCACTCAGGTAACATCACGATGAGCAGTTGTGCCTCCCTGCCGGACTATGCAGCGTGGCAACTGCCGTACCACAACTATAACTATATCTGTAACCCAAGAATGATAGAATACAACATTACGCCTTCCGCGAACCTCTAGTCCTCTCTTTGTCGATTAGGCAGCATCCATCCATTCGCTGACGAAATAAAAGCATCTTACACAAACAATGCTAAGAAAATTTTTTAACCTATCTGCTCTTTGGCCGCTTGTCCTGCGCTTCTACCTCTTCTTTTTTAGTATCCTTTCTTTGCACTCTCCTTCTCTAGATATTATTACGTCACTATCAATGCCTCTCTATCCATGTTATGTCTGGCAATCACCCTTTAACATCTGCGTGGTAGATTCATGCCTCAAGTTTCCGCATTTTTTGTTAGGAACCACTCCTGGTTCAATGAGTTTCACAGGTGGAAAAATTGATAGCAATGGCAGGGCGCAAGGTCTGGCCAATACGGTGGATGAAACAAAATATCCCTATGACACCGTAGGTCGAACAAATGTATCTAATTGTAGGCACATTTACAGCTAATAAGTTGTTTGGTTTCATCAGAGTTTGAAATAGCAGAGAGTTGGGAATTTGTTGGACTAATTTCAAATGTTCCTTCAATCGTTTTTCGCCTACCCACGGCCATAAGATAAGGTTCATAATTGCCTGCACTATCGCTCCAACTGCTCATCTAGACTAGCAGAAGAATCAACATTGTGACTGGAGAAAATAAGTAAAGGCTCCGAGTTCCTTCCTTAGTCCGAGGTAAGCTTCCATGACAATAAAGACTTTACAGCTCTTCATTATAATATTTATAATAAAATTTTAACAAGCAAATTAAACAATAAAGTAGGGATATTCTGCAGTACTCCACTGGTTTCGCTAGGGGCAGATCTTTGCAGTTTCTCTCTCTAGACAATTAATTGCAGATCCCATATTTTGACAATGGTTCTTCTAGAAAAAAGCAAAAAAAATGTTGACTTCTAATTTTTCTCCTAGTATTACAATGACAGCTTTCAAGGATAAATTCCAGGTACTTGAATTTGTTTGAATGCATTAGATAACAACGCCCCAACTATTTTTGCGAACTTTATCCTCATCATACATGAGCGAAAAAATACCGCCTGCGAAAGCTCATTAAATACCTGCATAAAAAAAAATTAGACAACTCAGGGCGACAATTAAGAAAAATTAACAACGGGTAAGCTAATTTCATGAGTCAAGATCTCTACCAAATATTTTCGCAATCTTAGAAGAAGTATTCCATAATATGTATTCAAAAACTAGTATTCGACGTAAGTAGTGAAGAAATGACCAAACCATTTGAAGCCACCCTTTAGAGACCTACAAAATCGCCAAAGCACACAATGATTGCGGCTTGTGTGGAATTGAATTTTGCGGTTACTTTACTGCAGCCGAGCGCATATTGGAGGCGATGGTTTATCAAGCCAGAAATACATAGTACGAATTAGAACGAGTTGATGTCACACAGCTGTTGCTGAAGCTGACGGCTTGGGCTACATGCCAGTGCAGAAATTAATGTGTGCATCTCCTTTAAATTATACAACACAGAGTTGCTCCCGCAGCCGGAAATGCGAATCCTTGCCAGCAGTTGTAGGTAAATTGTAGTGCTCTAAGCTCATATGAAAATATTCGCATTCGTGTATTCTAAGTTGGATTGGCACTGACTTTCAGTATGAGGCTTAAAGTCGGCATTGCGGTGCAAGCTTGTGGGAGTGTGTGTTTCGTGTTTGCTTACGCGCATTCTGGCCGTGACAATCTGAATTTATTATAAGTGAAAGTAAGGGATGTACGAAATTCAATTAGCAAATGTAAACCGTAGCTGAAACGTCCGGAATAATATGTACATACATACATATATATTTGCTTATGTAAATACTTGTTTGCTCATATGCTTGTATATGTTAATATTTGCAGAGGATTTTCGCTTTGAATTGATGCCAACATTAATTTCCGCTTGGAATCGTCCAAAATACTAAAATTTCTACATGCCACAGTGAACCTTGTTCCAAATCCTTTTATGTCCTGGCAAATACTTTTGTGCATATTAGTTTTGCACGAATTTGTGCTTCGGCGAGAATTTTATGCACCTGTGCGAAATAATAGCTACACTTACATGTTTGAAAAAATTTATGTAATATTACTAAATTGCGCTTCTGCTTGAGCTTAAAAGTAGATAAATTTATTTATATATTCAGTCATTATTGTCAATTTTATAGCACCACTTTAATTCAATATGGTCTGAATCCATAATAACAGCAACTGATAGTGTTACTGCTAGTGACGTAATAATAGCTAGAAAATGAGAGAGCAAAGAAAAAAGTATAAAAAAGAAAAGGAAGAAAAGCAGAACGAAAGCAGAAAGCAAAAGCAATCTTGTATTCTGTCCTTTTTGCTCTGTATCCACAGGTTTGCTTAGATCATTGATAGAAGGGAAAATTGTGAGAGACCGTGTACATTTTTCATATGTATGATTAAATTTTTCCTTTTTCCTAAATTTACGATGACGGGAGAAAGCTTCTGAGGTGATCAAAATCAAAGAAACAGTTGAGTGAAATGCCAATATTTCAAAATGCATCGTCCAGTTTGATTATGAGGGACCACATTTTTTCGATTATTATCGATAAAATTTAAAACCGATATTGATTTGTTCACGTTGTGTCTCACGATTTATGACAAAAAACCTCATTTCATCTCAATTTATTGGAAGAATAAACAAGGGGAACTTATTTAGTTTCATCGTAATGTGCTCCTAAATTAAGAACTACCCGTAAATTTCGATAGTGTGTCAGTGGAATGAGCGAAATATAAAATGAATTAGTTAACACATTTTAGGTGTGATTTGTGTATTTTATTATACAACGTTGTAATCTTTCGTTATAAAATTTTGAAAAATACAAAAATGCCTAATGTTAATTAACATTAGGCCCTTTTTTTGTAACCGACTTGCAAAGTAATGCTCCAACTCGGATATAATTTTCTTTAGTTGCAAGAGCAACCCTGTTAGCATATCTATTTCAAAAAATAAAAACGAATTAGGGCTTAAATTGAAATTTCTCATGTATCTTCTTTGGGCTCATTCATAATAGTGCCGTTTTTTTCACTTCCCAACTCTATATCTCGAGTCGGTTATCATTTTACCCAGTTTGCTCAACTCGCTTATTTTTCCGAGTTTGTGTTGTTGTTTTACATGCTATTCGTTATCATTCTAGTATTCTTTTGCCGGTCGGTTACAAGCAAACAGGCATAATATAACTTTCAAAATTTCAAATTAAATGACATTTTTTTATTTTTAAGTTACTGCTGTCCTTCTAAACGAAAGTAATGATGTAAGCCTGACGAAAGAGATGCGTGATGGATTGGTTCTGCTTTGACATAGGATTTTCGAGTTCATTGTGTAGTTTACTTTAACTATCGAAAATACTCGGACATGCCATATGCGTCGAAATCGACGCATGAGGGTAGACAACGTATGTTTTTTAAGGAGCAAATTTTTCTATTGAGCACTGGAAGTAAACGACGAATAAGAGAAATGAGGCTGTACTCAATTTAAACAATGGAGTACAAAATATTAGCTTTTCAACGGCAAATAAAATGAAACAAACACATTTTTAGAATAGCTGTTATAATGCAGTTATGTGGTTTTGCGGAAGAACGTACATATGCACACTCTGGGGAGAGAAATGAGCCAAGAAAGAATATGCCTAATGAAAGCGAAACGAAAAAAAATGAATTTATTGAATTGGCCTGACAGTTATTGTGTTTGTTAAATCGGAAAAATAGTGTATATCATTTCGGGATATTTTTGAACGCTATGCAGAGGAAAATATACAAAGTTTATCACATAGAAACTCTGTACCATTTTGCAGCTTATGGAACACGAGTATACTTATGGTATTTCTCTATCACTTATTTATTATAATAATAATTATTAATGTATTTATTTGGAAAAAACACAACAACAATAGACTTGGAGTACCCGAGAAAAAGGCTGCTTTCGGGAATTTATAAACAGCCATATAAGTTAGATTAGGTTGAGGAGACTGCGTTCCTACTAATGTGGCGGTAGACTTAGATCGTTTGACCCATTGTAATGCCACTGAAAGGCGGAGCTCTTTAACTCTCTTTTCGTACCTTCCCTCAAATTGAGCCACTTAATATAACGCAGCTTAGAAAACTGAGGACACTAGCAGAGTCGCTTGCCGTTTCTTCGTCCCTGCAGCTGTGGCAAAAAGCATTGGATAGGAAGCTTATTCTGTAGCCGAGTGATCATATCGACTAGTTCAGTGAGGTAGCGGTCGATATTTAATGGTGTCCCAGGTCATCTAACGCCGATCCTAGGTCAGATTGGTTTTGCAAACCGTCAGGAGGTGCTGCGTTTCGGAGCTAGCTCGTTTAGAGTGGCAGTCAGAATAGATCGTGATATGACGAATTCAGTGTAGCGTACTTAAATTAAAAACCGGATTGACGTATTGTTGTCAATTCAGCTTGAAATATAGTGGTCGGATGGACGCAGATGCAGGTTTATTGATAGTTCGCTCAAGTGAATTCTACTATCTAACCTGCCACCTATTTTGGAGTCATCTGTAAAAATGACTGTGGTGTGCCAGGGCTTAGAATGAATTTGAATGTGAATCTATGGTACCTTCAGAGGTGAATTCCTTTCAATATGCTGTCTTGTAGCCTGCCTGTCGCGTACATATAATGGACTGTTAATTTATTTGAAATTTCATTAAAATTGAAATCGAGTGGATCATATCAATCCTTATATATTTTTGACATTCTTGTTCATTGTGAGTTTTTTATAACGTCGAAGTTCCTTTGATATTATTCCTTTTCTTCAATCCAAATCACAACTTACGCTTCGAACACAGAATTGGAAATTTTGTTTAATTTGACAGATTTGGTATCATCTTTATTGTCAACTTTTCGGTACTCTGATTTTAGAGCTAGCTCGAACCGAAAATGCTGGGTCTAACTTGACAATCCACTAAAAGGTGTTGTTGAAATTCACCTTTCGGTTTTTCTTTAATTTCTTTAGAATCGGCTTTAACTTGAACATGAATATGCATTTTTTTATTAGTAGTTATTGGAAAAGTGAGGCCGCTCTTAGATAGAAAAACGCAGCTCTCTAGCAAACCATATCATCCATTTTCTCTGGGCTCCCGACCACAAAGGCATTGAAGTTAACGAGGAGACCAATATATTATAATAACCAAAGGGCCCGAGCCTTTCTTGGTAATAGGGCAACATACTATTAGAGGGGCGCTTAGGAAAGAGGAAAATATTTTAAAGGAAAGGCACTGGCACCAGATGACGAGGTTACGCCAGGCGAAATTCCTACTGGTAGGGTATAACAGTAAACGATCGAAAGAGTTTATCGACCTCTCTAAGATAAACTTGAGGATACTTACAGGCTTTTTTGCAATTCACTAGAGACTGCGAAGCCATCTGTATAGACTTGGTATGGTCGAACAAGTTATATCGCTTCTGTGACTCGGCCCCGGAGACCCCAATGCACCTATTTTTCGAATGTGAAGCCATCTCAAGTAGACGCCAGAGGTATCTGGGCTCATATAGTCCCAAACAGGCACTCGTACGCTGCACTTCCTAAGATCGATGGACTAGACGAGGTATTATAAAAAGTGAAAGGCACAATGGATCATCAGTACCTATATCTATCTAAGAGCTGCCTTACTGTAGACAAATATTTTATAAGACCTTGCAATTGAAAAATGCACTTAACTCTGACATCAAATATTTCCTTCAAATGTATGTAGATGCAATAATTGGCTAATTGAATTCCATTTTTAATGTCTACTAGACACCTATCTATATATTTAAGGCCACCACTGTATCCATATTCAGCGTTAATACTTTTTCATAGAAAATTATGAATATGCTCAAAATGTTTTTGCTGGCATTTGAAGCTGGTTTGTATGAACCGAAGTAAGTAGACGAATGTATGTGCATACATATGCAAATAGTTATAGTACTTATGTATAAGTGTATGTTTAAATGATTAATTGCTTATTAAAGTCCCTTTCATTTGGTCTATGGGAATGTATGCACGTGTTATTGTGCGCATATTTGTAAATTCGACCACAAGCACGTACCGTTGTTTTTGTTGAACAAACTCATCTAGCTGTAATCTTTTAGTGGCCATTCGGCCATCAAAATGAGCATTGCGCTCAGACGCCACATACAATTTCTCACTAAAACAAGTATGTAGTATATTTGTTTTACAATATTCGCTACGCTTTTCATGAACATTTTGTAAAACTACTTCTGTTTTTTGTAAATATAGTTCATTCTATAGAATAAACTATATAGTTAGGCCAAAGCTTCAAATTTTCCCATAAAAATTTGTACAAACTTTTTGGCTATAGAGGTTTGTAGTTTTGTAGCTAATTTAATTTCAGTGCAAGCTTCTAGTGGCAAAAAATTATGATTAACTTTTAGTAATTTTTTTGTCATGGTGCTGCGTATTTCCCTCCCATGCACCAGGACAAATGCATCGCACGAAAACCAACTATAATTTTTAGCGACTTTAACTTGTATATTTGACTGGCCAAAATGTGCGTGCAATTTGCCAAACAAAAAATTTTTTTATATAATCAAACATAATAAAATTAAGCCAGGAACCAAGCGTATACCATGGATATATCTGTATCTATTGGCTGATCGTATGCCATTCGACTCCATGTTTTCCACTTCAAACGGTCTGGGCCTAATAGTGGGGTGTGACGCAAACTCGAAACACTATGTGGGGTAGTACGAAGTACAACCATCGCGGGAAAACCAAATTCGATCTTATTCTGATCTCTGAGCGGGTAGTAGAGAATATACACGGAGCGAAAATACCACCTAAAATTCGCCATAAAGCAGAACAAAATTTTGCTGATTTCTTTATGATTTTTTCCAATAAGAAGCTCTTCTTATTATTATTAGGGGATATGTCTTTTAGATAAAACCACGAAGATAATCTGTGAATGAAAACCTTTTCAAAGTAATTAAGAAGGCGAGCCGTTAAATTGAAATGAAAACCTTTCCAATAAATCTAACAGATAGGACATAAAAGTAGGATGGAAACCTCTCAGTATAATTAAGAAGATTACCCCTAAAATTAAGATGAATACTTTTTCCATAAACTGTCGTAGATAAACTGTAGAACTAAGATGAAAACCTTTTCAATATAATTAAAAACGGAATCTTGGTTTTGATTAGAATATCCACTTAATTTCCATAAGACGACGATCTTATCAACTCGAACTTATTTTCTCTCAAATTTTTTAAGTCAATTTTTTTCTGAAAAAAAATATCACACTGTTATTTTTTTGTAACTGTTTATTATTTTATTGTGCAAGTTTTCTTTATCATTATCGCAAGTGTAAGTATTTATATATTACTATAACAACTTTTACATTATAAACAGGAAGCTATCTCCTTGTTATCAAGCGTTTTCCTCTTCCATGAAATTGCAAAAAAATTCAAAGTAAAGTTAAATAGAATTTTTTCAATCTTATCCCCGCTAGCTCTCCTTGGTTGCCAAGACGTCGGTCTCTCTAAGAGTTTTACCCACTCAGGATAAGGATGTTTAGAAATTAGCAGAGTTTTGGTAATCTTCACATGCTTTGAAAAAAAGTTAGAGTTGCCTTCATTCCCAAATCGGCGAAACATCATTAGGCGTTAGCATAAAGCTTCGGGGTAATCAGCATGACATTTTTGGTGGACAAAGGACTTAGTATGCGTCTACCCAGAGTCTTATGTGTAGTTTTCACGAGTAGTTTTAAGAGCTGTTATTTCAGACTCTGCAACTAATTTTTGTGTGGTAGTGAAAAGGATAAAATTTTCTAATAAATTTGAATTTTACGTCTTTCGCTCCCTAATTTAATTCCTCGCACCAAATTTAAACGAATTTGCTTTATAATTTAGTAAAATACCCAAAACATTTTTTTTTTATTACCGTTATACGAGAGCTGAACATGATATTTCTCTGACATCAATAATTTTGGAAACTATACTATACAGAATGAACAATAATATTTTGAGTTCAAGGCCAGTTATGAATGTATTATAAAAACGACAACAACAGTCAGAGAGGTACAAATTATAGCTGCGTCAGAATTTCTCAAACGGATCGCCTTAATGCGGTGAAAAATTATTTTTGCTCGTTTTTTCATTTTTTCTGTAAGCATTAATGATGCCAACAAACCCCCAGTTGGATTTTCTAAAAAAAAATTTTTGTTTAAGTTATTGATAATAAATGTTTTTCGTCATTTTGTTTTCAAAGATCAATTACGAGCGATCTATCAGACCGATTTAGATGATTCGACCGCCATTTTAATCGTCATTTAATATAGATTACGTGTAATTTTTTCCGAATAAAAAAATTTAATATGAGTCAATTGCTCATATGTTTGTTTATTACAAATTGAAGAAAAAATGCCTTCTGCGCCTTATTTCGACATAAAAAAAAACCATATAACTACATTTCACGCTAAACAATATTCCGTTTTGAAAAAAAAATGGCCCGCAATCTGGGAAAAAGTTATTTAGCCTTGAACGTCATGATGCAGCGTTTGGAGCGCACCATAGCGTGTTATTCTTCTCTAGTAGCAACAAGAGATGCTAGCGCTAAAGAGTGGCGGGCGCATATCACCACGCGTACCGCCGAACGTTGCACGTTGCTCGTTGCACGAAATTAGAAATATTAAAACCTCTCTGTTTGGTGGGTTGTTTTTGCGTATATGATATATATCTCATAAAAATTCCAATAAATAATAAATTTCACATATATTCTCACATCCCATTTCCGTGCCACACTTTCGGCTAAATTGCGATTGTTTTTGATTCTTACATTTCATATATAGTATGAATTTTGAATTATTTTTCATATACGTAAATAAAAGTGGAAAGCTGTTTTATTATTGTATTACTCTAATCTCCGTTAACACCAGAGGTGAAAAGATTTTTTGATGCTTTTACTATAAATTTCCGTTTTTCTCTTTTAAATAAATCTTAACAAATAACTTAAATACTTAACATTCAATTATCTTGGTTTTTTTGTGTAAAATGTTTACAAAAAAATGTTATTTCTATAATTTACTACAAAAATGAGCACACTCTTATACGGAATTAGGAACCGGACAAAATTGTCACACTGAATTAGTAACAAAATACGGGTTTTTAAAAACACGTAAGAATGTTAAATTTTGGATATATTTTTTTTTTTAATTTTAGTAATCGTAAAGTATAGCAAAAGATCTGTGGACCAAAAGAAAACAATATTAAAGTTCCACTGCCTATTCGTAGGATAAAATGTTACTCTAATCGTGGTTTATTCCTAGCAGTCCGTAAATAGGCACACATACCTTAGATATAGATACTGAACTGAATTTGGATATATGTAGATGAACTGCTGTTACTTTTTCACTTTCACAAGTCCGTTGTGAATCATCGGCTACATATTTGCCCACCAAGTCAAAGGTTATGAATTCATACACGGATGGAGAAATGAAAGAAATCTGATGAGGAGATATGGTGATCTCCAAAATAGCAGCTGGGTCAGAATTTCCAAAAAGTATTTAAATTTGAAAAAAATATTCCACCTATTTTCGTGATTTTGTTAATTTAAGGTTTTGAATTATCTTCTATTATAGTTTGGATTACAAATCATAAATTTACACAAAAAAACTTGACATTTTCAATGTCGGAAAAATATGTATGTATATATGTATACGGCGTATTTCATGGAAAATTTTTTCCGCGTCAAATATTTTTTTTCTCATTATAAAAGCGAAAATATTTGATATCTATTTTTTATATCAATACGTTACGTGAAGGTTTCGAAATTTTTTTTTTTTTTCAAAAAAGTACCACTTTTCAATTGCATATACTGCAGTGTCTACCGGAGATATGAAAGTTTTCACGGAAGAAAAAATGTGTGATTTTTTTCTATACTTTCAAATGAAGTATACTAAAGTTAAGTTAAATCAAGTATAATAAATTTTTTAACAAACAAATCAAAAATAATAAACAAGTAAACGTTTTTTAAATTTGGACTGGCTTTTTTTCTTTTATTTTCTTGGAAAATAAGAACAAAATGTTTTTCTAAGCCCTGGTAAAATTTGATAATGGCAAAATGAATACTTGCAAAGCAACGAATTTTTGAACCGCGACTTGCGGCTTTATTAGGCGCGCTCCAGGAACTAGATTGAATAAAAATTTTCGCTCGATTTAAGTGCGACTAAGCATATTAAGAAATATAATTTTTGTAGGGCAAATCAATTTCGTTTAAAAACACCTTAATCGATAAAATTCACAACTTCTTAATAAAACCTAATCTCGTATTAGTTATTATTCTGTCACTACACCTTTATCAGATTACTTCGTATATAGGACAAAAACATTAAAACTCAATGCATTATGCAAACGCTGAGATATATTTATTATTCAAGTTCAGTTTTTAATTTACTTTTCATTTACTTTTCACTAAGCAAATAATGCCAAATGCATTCCACGACAGTAGATTCATTGAAACGCGTGAACCCTTGAAAAAATCGCTTAGCATGAGCTTACTGGAAATAAATGCGGCAGTCAAGTAAGGATGATAGTAAAAGTTGTTGTTAATAATCATTATGCAACAATGGAAATCTACACCACGCTTTCTCCCTCGCTGTCGCTTCTATTGCCTTAACCGCAGCCATATTCACAATTTTTACTATCATCTCAAAGGCAGCATCAGAAAACAAAAAAAAAAAACAAATAATTTTAAAATATGAGTGAAAACATTGTCTTTAGCTATCACAGTGTGCGCTCGTCCTCGCTGTTCAAACCAGTAAAAGTGGGAGCATAGCCAAAACTGCATTGCACCACTGTCTACAGAGAATTTGCGATTACTGCATTTGTTGGCATTCATTCTACTCCACTCTCATTCCGTTCACATTTCTTTTTCCGCCTCTTCTATCTTTTGGATATGTTGTTGCTATTGTTGTTGGACGCAACGGCGCGCCGTGCAGAAAAGCTTTTAAGCGGTTTTCCGCTTAAATACTCATAAATACACGCTAATGCCATTTGCCGCTGATTATGGTCGCCATTGCTGTTGGTGGTGTTGTTGTTGTTGTCGGTAGCACTCGAGTAAGATGCGCCTTGAGCTTAGTTGGTTTGCTCATTGGGCGGCGGTTAGAGTCGGTGTGTTGGTGTCGCTTTGTTTGCTTGTTTGGTTCGCTTACTCAACTCTCTGCTATCACTTCATGCTGTCCATCAACACATTTCCTCCAGTTTCTGGTTTGTTAAGCCTTCATTCAAATGGTCGTTCTATTTCTCAACCTATAATATTTTGTTGTTGTTTTTTTTGTTTGTTTGTTTTTTTTTTGCTGCGATCGAGTAGTAAATCTGCGAAACAATGCTAAAGGCGGTGACAGCTAAAAAATTTGAAGCGGAAAATTGGAATTGTAAACAGAATAATTTCATTTAAATTTTTTCTCCCCCCGTTTTAATTTTTTTCATTTACTTGGATATTGCTGGTTAGTCGCCACTGCTACTATTTCTCAATTCCTTAATTTTAAAACTTGCATGGCTGTCACCGAAAGGGATGCAGGAGTTTACTAAAAAACAGTTGCGCAGGACATTCAGAAGTGGCATTTTACTTAATTAAATTATGCACCCCTAAATGTGCGACCCTTTCCTCGACACCCTCTGTTGATGAAGCTCTTACTTACTGCACTTTACCTAGACACTTTTATAAAAGATTTTATAAATATTTGCAAAACGCTTACGGTTAAAGAAGATACAGTTGCACATTGGTAGATTAGACTACATATAAATTATACATATGTACATACGTATATATACAGGGTGTGTTGGTTAAAAAAAAATATTCGACTAGCATATAAAAGAATTAACTTCGTCTGCTTATTTAGCATGCGAAACTTGTTTGGAAACTATTAAAAAAATAGTTCTTCGCTATAAACATAAAATAAAATTTTTTATATAGGGTGATTTCTTAGCTAAGTATTTTCTTTTTGGCAACACCGGTTTTGAGAGCCCACGCTCGTTTCATGCCTCGTGTCACTGTTAAACATCATCAGCTTGGTCTATAATTTAATTATCGTCTTACAAAGGAACAACGCTTGCAAATTGTTAAACTTCACTCACAAAATAAGTGCCCTGTTCAGAATGTTCGTGGCGCGTTTTTTTCATTTTTTGTTTATTTTTCGTTCCCACGACAGTTGGTTCTACGATACCGGAACGACCCGAATTTACATCCGGCCAAGGACTGTCACTTTAAAATTTTATGAGGAATGGTTTATGATGTTACAACAACAACAACAACAACAGTTCATTTAACGCCTCTATACTATGTTTTGTGTGGTTATGTTAAGGCTCATGTCTATAGCGATAAGCTGGCTTTGATTGACGCACTAGAAGCCGACCGTGCATAATTTACTGGCCGAAATGATGGGAAATGTACGCCAAAATTGGCGAACATTTGCATGATACGAGTATAATATTCAAATATTAAATTATAGCGACCGTACTATCGATTCAAATAAATAGGAGAATACGATTGAAAATAAAACATCGTTTGAATGATGTGTATGTTTTACTGTCGTAAAAATAACGTATACCAATTTCGTTTGGGAAGGGCATCAATTGGCGATGAAACGTGACCTGACCGACCAAATGAGATCATTAGCGTTGAAAACATTAAAGTTGTTGAGAAAACAATATTGAAAGACAAACGGCGTACAACTAAGGAATTGAAACTTATGACAAGAAAAACTCATACAAATGTGATTCAAATCAAATATATTTGAGTATAGTATTCTTTTAGAGAAAAGTAAGAACAAAACCAAAACAAAAATAACAATCAAAGTTTCTCATCCGACTTTTTGCTAGGCTTTACAGGGTATCTAACATGGTAAACTGCAGAAACCAAAGTCAGTGCTCTACCGCTGTGCTCTGCTGACGCCGTGTGAGCTATTACTGCCTTTAATAGCCTCAGATATTGCTGCTACGAGAATAACTTATGTATATGCTCCCCCATTTGTTTTGTCTAATATTTGTTAATAAAAAATTTAGCTCTAGTTCGTTTAACGAGTACAGTATTAAAAAGGTATTAGCCAAAGAAAAAAAAAACCAACCAGCCAAGCATTGCGAATTGCATTTTTATCAAACTACTCTAAGCTATATACAAAGTGAGTTGCTTTATTGAAATTCTCCACAGACAGCGCAAACAGTGCACAAATTTGAAGACAATTTTTGTTTACAGTAGGCGATAAGCAAACTGAATATCTTTCCATTTTGGCGCAGTAGAGAAATGTATCGGGTGTTTTTTTTAGGGGTATAGAACTTCGAATTAAAATAAAACACAAGAAAATCGTTTTAAGGTCCATCAATTTGGCTTTATTGGAAGGATAATTTTATGCCATTAATGTTTAAATATGATTTCGGGCATGTGGCCGCCGCGGCTGGCTCGAATAAAGCCAATTCTACAGGTCCAATTTTCAACCACTTTTTCGAGCATATGGGGCCGTATGTCGGCAATAACGCCACGAATGTTGGCTTCCAATTCCCCTAACGTTTCTGGTTTGTTGGCGTAGACGAGCGACTTCACATATCCCCAAAGAAAATAATCCAATGGTGTCAAATCACACGATCTTGGTGGCCAATTTACAGGTCCATTCCGCGAAATTATGCGCTCATCAAATGTTTCCTTCAATAAATCGATTGTGACGTGCGCTGTGTGGCATGTAGCGCCGTCTTGTTGGAACCACAACTCATCCACATTCATGCCATCCAATTCGGGAACAAAATAGTCGGTTATCATGGCTCTATACCGGTCTCCATTAACGGTAACTGCCTCTCCAGCATTATTGCGGAAGAAGTATGGCCCAATGACTCCACCAGCCCATAGAGCACACCAAACAGTCAGTTTTTGTGGATGTAATGGCGTTTCAAGGGTCTCATGTGGATTCTCTTCACTCCAAATGCGGCAATTTTGCTTGTTGACGTAGCCATTCAACCAAAAATGAGCCTCATCACTGAACAAAATTTTGCGATGAAAATCAGCATCGAGATCAATCTCATTTTCGGCCCATACACCAAAATCACGACGCATTGCATGGTCTCGCGGCTTTAATTCTTGCACAAGCTGGATCTTGTAAGGTCGCAAGCCAAGATCTTTGCGCAAAATCTTCCATAAAGTTGATGGACAAAGCTCCAATTGCTGTGCACGGTGGCGAATCGATTCATTCGGGTCCTCTTCAACACTTTGCTCTACAGCGGCAATTGTTTCTTCGGTGCGCACTGTTCGACGTCTCTGCGGATGCGTATTATCACATAGAGTAAACGTAGTGCGAAAACGATCCACGGTTAACCGAATTAATTGCTCTGATGGACGATTATGTCGACCATAAAATTGACGGAGCTCGCGGTAAACTTCGCGAACTGAACCATTATTTTCGAAATAAATTTGCACGATTTGCAAGCGTTGTTCTTTTGTCAACCTGTTCATGATGAAATGGCAAACCAAACTGAACATAAATGACATTAGAGTTGCCAGATTTGACCACAAAATGTCAGTTTTATCTCTATTCGAAAAACAAACCTGTAAAAAAAACACCCGATACTATAAAATTAAGGTCATAATTTGCAACAGTTGCATGTTGTACGTGCGTTATTATTTGAACGCACTTTTGTTTTATCTAAACATAACTTTTATTAGTAGTGACATTCACTACTCAAAATACTCAAATACACAAACACATTCTAAACACGCATGCGCTTTTTATCAGTACGGAAAACAGGCCAGCTTCAGAAGCGACTTCAATATTTTGCGCCAAATAACAGCAGTTAACTTTTTGGCTATCTACGGCAACAGTAGAAAAAAAATAAACTTTCTCAGAGGCTAAAAAAGTTTTAATACGTTTCTATATATGTATACGATTTTATACATACAAATGTACGATGTATACATACATATTAATTATGGAACTATAAACAAAAGTCAGACATCAGCCAGTCTCGGCCGACAGCGGACAAAGTCACGCAAAGCCTCTCTGGTAGTGTCCTCACAAACTGCAGCCATTGCAGCTTCAAACACATTAACACATACACACATACACACATACAAATGTATGTACATAAGATGCAAAAGCAAAGTTTTACTATAAAGTTTACTTAAAGTATGAAATATGAAAATGCAGCTAAAATGCTGAGGTAAACGAGTTATTAGAAGACTGCAAAATTAATTGAAAAATGTTGCAGAAACTTTGTCGGTGACGACGGTGAATGCTGTGGAGTTTTAAGTAAAGAAGTTAAATGAAAAATGTAAACTACATAGTGCAAGCTGAATGTAGAGACGTTTATGGAGTTTTTAAAGTTGAATGGATATTTATTTATGAAAATTTGTATAAATTATGAGGGTGTGAAAATTCTGCGATAAACTCAATTTATTTAGTAAGCAAACAAGGAAGAAATTGTTACCGAAATCAAAGCTTTCAAAGTTGAAATTAAAAATAAATTGACTGATTGAAATCATTTTAGTTCTTTTTTGCCAAACGCGGTGATTTCGCAACTTTGATTGGAACAAAGAATTGGTCAATTTAAACCACTGCAATATTAGAAATAAGCGATATTTTTTTTACACACTCGTACGAGTAAAGTCCAAATATTGCCTTCATGCTAAATGGTATTATAACTTTTGGCGTTGCTCTGTTTAATTAAACAATGTCCGTCTGTCTCTCCGTATGTCTTTCAGTTTGAACGGAAACTTACCCGCTCAGTTGTAGAATTATTTGACTGAAATTTGGTAGGTAGATGTATTTTTATAATATATCATTATTTTTATAAGGTATTACATTTAATCAATTTAAATTCCTGATACGTGCATCTTAACGTTTGCAATGAAAACGCCGAGTATTTTTTATAGATATTTTAAAAAATTTGAAGTATCTAAACACAAATGTTTTTTTGTGAACACCGATTTCAAATATTTCCCATACACATTTTTACCTACAGGCCGAATGTATGTAAGGACTAAATATGGATTTTCTGGAAGTCTTGACCGCTGAGCTATGTAATAGATTTTTATATATATACCGCGCCGCATGTTCTCTTCCAAAGCGTCAATCGTATCGAACTTATCTGTGTAGACAAGCGACTTCCCATAACCCCACAAAAAATAGTCCAGCGGTGTTAAATCGGACGATCTTGGAGGCCACACCACAGGCCCGCGACGCGAGATAAAAACGCTCACCAAAAGTTTCCGTCAATAAATTTATTGTTTCGTTGGTTCTGAGGCATGTAGCGCCGTATTCTTCGAACCAAAGGTCGTTCACGTCAACAACCCCCAATTCAGGGACGAAAATGTCATTTATCATGGCTCTATAGCGTTCTCCATTGACTGCAAGCAATGATTTCCTCTGCCCATAGAGTACGCCAAGCAGTGAATTTTTGAGGATGTAACGGCGTCTCAACAATGCCTTGTAAATTATCAACACTCCAAATGCGAAATTTTTATTTATTAACGTACCCATTCAACCAAAAGTGAGCCTCATCGCTGAAAAAAATTTTCTTGTGAAAATCGGGGTCGGTGCCCATCTCGTTTTGGGCCGATTTAGCGAACGTGAGACGCACTTGATGGTAGTTCGGCTTCAATTCTTACACGAGTTGGACTCTGAATGCCCGCAAACCAAGATCCGTTCCATAAAGTGGATGCACACAGCTCCAATTGTTGCGCACGATGACGGATGGACTCATTCGGGTCTTCTTCTTGAATACTCTGTTCCACAGCAGCAATACCATTTTCGGTGCGCACTGTACGGCGTCTCTGATGATGCACATTATCCACTAGAGTGAAGGTGGTGCGAAACCGATCCTTGGTTGCTAACTCTTCTGGGCGATTATGTCGACCGAATTTTGGATGTGTCGCGCGAATCGAATCATTATTTTGGTAATAAATTTGCACGATTTACAAACGTTGTTCCGGAGTAAGTCTGTTAATTATGAAATGGCAAACCAAACTGAATATAAATCGATTAACAGCTGTCAACAAACCAACTTCGAAAAAATTATTGCCTCATTGAAAACCACACGTCTAAACAAAACTTAATTTTGGACTAAACAATTTTGTAGTAAATATAAAGTATTTGATTAAGAAATATGGGGAGTATATCATATAAGATAGCCATAAATCACTAAATGGGAAAGAAAACTATAGTTGATTTTTTACCCTTTTTTAAACAAAATTTTTTTTTTTAAATGGAAGAAAATATTGAACACCACCAAAACGGGCTACTATTTTTGTGAATAATACAATATATGATTTATGAATTCTAATTACGAGCGAAATTATAATAATTAAAATATCTATATGCATCGATATTGCTATTGATAAAAACCCCATTAATTGCGTTAACAAGGGTATGTTTTCAATTTAATGTAAATTCGACTGCAAATTCTCTGCAAATTTTAGACTCGCTGCAACATTTTCAGCAATAACATAGTAGGCTTTGAAAAGATTGATATTAAATTGGTGTTTAATTACATTTTGGAAGAAAATATTGAACACCACCAAAACGGGCTACTATTTTTGTGAATAATACAATATATGATTTATGAATTCTAATTACGAGCGAAATTATAATAATTAAAATATCTATATGCATCGATATTGCTATTGATAAAAACCCCATTAATTGCGTTAACAAGGGTATGTTTTCAATTTAATGTAAATTCGACTGCAAATTCTCTGCAAATTTTAGACTCGCTGCAACATTTTCAGCAATAACATAGTAGGCTTTGAAAAGATTGATATTAAATTGGTGTTTAATTACATTTTGGAAACTTAGTTATTTTTTGCAGTCAAGGCACCGACAACGAACAAAACAGAAATATGAACGAAATGTTCCGCAAACAAATTGTGTATATTTGGACGAATAACCCAAATATTAGTTACTAAAAGTTGGCGAAACTCAGTGGATCATCTTATGAGACTGCACGAGAGAAGATTTAGGGCATTAAGGAAAATGACCCAGTAAAGGATAAGCCAAGTAGTGATCGCCCAAATGGATTAGCAGATGTCCAGTTGGTAAAAGAAAGTAATGGACATAATTACCAAGAAGCGCTCCAGGTCGACAAGAAATCTCGCCAAAAAATCTAAAGCCACACATGCGCAAGTCACCCAAATTAAGAAGAGAAATAGTATAAAAACTTATGAAAAGAAAGGCGTTCCAAATCTAAGCGAAAAACAAAGTAAAAAAGAACTTAAAAAAGGGAACTTTACTGCCTGTAGTCTTGGGAAGGCATTTCTGAATCGTAAAAAACAATCCATATAGGCAAGTTTGGTAAGCCATTAACTAATGAGGGCATAAATCCCGCCGTTCTTCACCATGGGAGCCATCAACACTGAAATTTATGTGAAGAAGTGTCTTCAAAAACATCTCCCACCCTTCCTACGTTTTGTACGCTTACGGACTGCAAAGAATAAATTGTTATAATTTCTTTTCCTATCATCACGACAAATATGTATTTTTATACTGATAAAAACAAAAAAAAAAACAAAAAAAAAAACAATTAACCAGAATACACCTCTGTTTCATCATTCTAAAGTGAACTCAGTTATTTTCAGTGAAATATGTACTTCGAAATTCTATTCCCAAAAACTATGTGCCTTCCTAGTAAACATTTTTTTATGCATATACATAAGTGAGTAAAAGTGCGAATAAGTCTACAATCTTGCAATATTCTTGCATTTTATTTTCCACGAAGAAAACTTTCTTACACTTCAGCCAACTTATCGCACGTTCAATATATAAGTAATTCACTGCAACTCAATTCACTTATCGATATTTGGTCGACTGCATTTATATCTTACGTTAAGTCACATAATTTTCTTTGATATTATGATATTACGAGTATTGTTTGCACATTGGAATTTTTAAGCGCATTCGAAGTCAATAAATATGGAATTATCTTATGTTCAGCCATTTACCTCAAGCTTAGACATCTTTCATTTGATTTATGACATTCCTTGTGTCAATGCGATTTTTTGTGCGCTCGGGCGTGGATCGGTTGAAGGTATTCTAAGTATGAATCAGCACATGTCTCTTGCACTGCTATCTATCTATACCTGCTGGTTTTGCTGAGAAAGGCGTGTGTGAAAAATTGCTCACTTTCACTCGGCGGCATAATTGTTCTATGTGAATGCGTTTTTTGAGTAATGGGTAGTGGGAAATCTTTCTGGCTGGAGCTGTACTTATGTACTCATTAAGTATGCTACTTACCACCTCACATAAAATTTAGTAAATCCAACGATAAAACTTCCGTCAATTTGTTTCGAGTCATCTAAGATGGGTGCGACCTGGAATTGTAGATATGGAGCAAAATTCCTGTTCTGCTGGTCAACTATGATCCCTCGCCGCATTGTAGAATTTCATTACTGACGATTCCCTTTCAATTCCATCAAATCTTCAACATAACTTTATTTGATGTCAGTCTAGGTTTTGAAGTTGCTTATGACTGCTCATGACCGCTTTCAAAAACTATCAAACAACCTATGCCTTTTATTTTTTCTTTAAAACATGAGTAAATCATGTTCTACTCTGTACGAAAATTCTCACTGTGCTTTAAAAATAGTGACACGATAAAAAATCTAAACACAAATTTTTTCTCTGGTGTTTACCTTTTCAATGGGGGAAAAGGATCACAATGGCATATTTCTTCAGACTTGCTCCAAAATATATTTGGTGGTCGCACAAGGCCACCTATTTTTTTTGCTACCAATTTAAATCATCTATTCAACTTGTATTTCCAAATAAGAAAAATTACATAATTTGAAAAACTTTGAAGTGAATTAAAACAAGTAAACACCCGGCGCATATTTTTATTTCAAATAAGCAGTACCAGTTAATGCAAAACTCTTCATGTTGAAAGTTTAAAAGATTATTACTTTTTTTTTAATATAAACAAAAATAAATTTTTATGCTTTTAACGTATCACTCCCATTTTCCAAACCTTTGATTTTAAGGCATTTCGCTCTCTACTTACCAAATTTGAGCGAGTTTCTAAATCATTTAATAAAATACTAAATATTTTGACTTTTTTTTTAAATACCGTTATAAGAGACACGTAGAACTTTCTCCGATTTAGAAGTTGTGCTTAGAAAATTAAAATGCAAAGTGTGTACCCAATTTTATAGAGTAAGAGTATATATCTATTTGCTATAACTTGAGTGGCGCCATGCCTAATTCCAATTTTTTTTTACCCATGGATTCCTATTTCCAACCCTATACCGTACATCGATTTTGAGGAAATTACCTTTTACAGTTAAATAAATATCACATTTTTTTGGTTTTTGTAAATTATTATTATTTACACAAATTCTGGAATTGTGCCTACTGGGTTAAAATATAGAGTATTTTCCAAATTTACTGGAGTTTGGTGAGGTTGTTCGGAGAAATACACCATGGGTTGAGGGCAAAGTATTAAAAAATAGTTACCAAATTTTTTACATATTGTTTTGATAAATATGATTTAACTAACTATTTCAAAATAACATATATTAATTCCCTGACCTGATTTTATTTTATATCAACAATAATTTTTTACCTACAGTCCAGTTTTTGCTGTTTGGAAAATATTGGAAAAAAACAATAAAAATACCAATAGCAGACTTCTTTCTACGAATAGACTTTGCGAGGTACTGATCCACGGCCGTCATGCCTGGCAGACAAACACGCACGGCTGCACGGCTCATTTTGATTTGCAAGCTTTTAAGTTTTCTCATTACACTATAAGCTCGTTTTAGAGTTTTATCAAAATATAGGCTATACATAACACAAATTCACTTTAAAATACCGAATAGATGATGATGTCAGTTTTTTTAGTCCACCACAGCACTATTTCAATGAACCACGGCAGAAAGAGACGGAGCTTTATTGGTCCCACTCCGACAGACTCGGCTTAAGAGCCCACTAAAGTCAGAAGCGTCTGTTATATAATGTGCCTCGAAAACGAAACAAAACACCACTATCTGGTAGTGCGCCGGAAAATGAAAAATTTCAACATGCCTAGGACTATGAGTTGAGGGCACGCACCTGGAATGTCCGAACTCTTAACGGGGAAGGTGCCGCTTTCCGGCTGGTTGATGTCCTTGTGAGTGCAAGGGCGGATATCGCCGCTATCCAATAAATGAAATGGACGTGGCAAGGTAAGAAAGCAATTGGACCATGTGACGTCTACTAGAGCGAGATTATCCAACACCTTGCTTTGATTTGCAGCCAGGCCCCGACAGAAGCGAAGGACGTTGTGATCAAGGATCACTTTTATGATGCTTGGGGTATTTAATGCCAAGGTAAGTAAGGGCGATTATAGCGCCAATTAAGAAGAATAATCATTGCATTTATACCAAAAATATTTCGGATATGTGGTGGAATTCAATTCAAAATTGGAGAGAGAATTATATGGCAGCATGATTCTCTCTATGCACATGGAAAAAACTTAACTTAAAAATCAAAGTTCTACAATTCTTCAAGTTTATTTGAGTCGTTTTTTGAGTAACTACATACAAGTGCTGCTTATTTGCCTGATAAGCAATTTCCAGGTCAAGTCAATTCTAAGTCTGGCACAACCGGGCCATAAGACGTGATCAACGTATTTAGTTTAATTGTTGAAAAAATGTTCCGGAATTAAGTTGGTATATAGTACATTGCAATAATATTTACCACAAATGCACGCAACTGTTTCCTATAAAATTCCCAAATCAAAGTCGTGTTCTTCTATTCTCCTTAGAGGAATGAGTCGTAATGCGGCTACTTTACAAAACAAGTATTCAAGGAAAAACTCATACACAAACAAACTGGACTTCATAAATTGGCAGGTATTATTTATTTGTATATATTTTCCAGCCAAATATCAAATTGAACTGTTCTACTGCAAGCGGAAATTAACAATTTAAATCACTGCGGTCCTTTCAAAAAAAAAAACCCGCAACAGAACTTGCGTTAATTTTTGTAATTTGCAACTACTCTGCGTACAAAACATATAAATTAAATGAATATTTATAATATAATTTGGTATGTCCAACTAATTAATATGTATCCATTCGTACGCCACATGGTAACTATGGCAGTTTATGTAAATATACACATATGAAACTTTATTATTTCCCACTGTTCTTTTGCACGGCCTGCCGGCGATTCGGCTATTTTGATGCGCGTTATAATTGCCAGTTAAATAAGCTGTCAGCCTTGTGGCATTTGCTTGACAGGTGCCGAATATGCGCCATAGGGAAACTCAACTGCTCGATTTCGAATGGCATTCTCCTCACAAACCAACAATGAACAATACAAGTTAATTAGGTTTGCATTATTAAATTTAATAACACTACTCGATGACCGGCTCAGTGGTGGGTGGAACAATAATAGGAAACTTGTTAAGTACTTATTTGCATTTATATGAGGAAGCGAAAATGTTAATTTTTTGTAAAATTAAGAATTGCATGTGAATAGCTTATTTTTATGCCCGAGCGGACTAGGGCTCAAGTTATTATAACTTTGTTTACATAGTATAGAGTCTTCCAATAGGGACGCACAAAAGTAGACCGATAGTGACAGCAAACGACGCCATATTTTTTCCGCTCTTTTGACATTTCTCTTCAGTAAGGTTTGTCATTTCATCATGGCAAGATATACGATCCAACAACGAGTCGAAATTATTAAAATTTACTACCGAAATTCGGAGTCAATGTCCTCAACTTTAAGAGCGCTACGTCCAATTTATGGTCGTCGTCATTTCCGGCTGAATGGCTTCGTCAATAAGCAAAATAGCAATAAGCAAAAAGTTAATCTGCTTTTATAAATGGATTTAACATTCATGCAGCATATTTTCAAAAAAAAAAAGTCCAACATACTTTTGGTCATCCCTTCGCGTTATTTAAAAGCTACTTCAATTATAGTATACTTTGAAAAAAAAAGTTAGGACACCTCTTTAAATCAAAATAGGAAAAGAAGAAACCGAGTATGCACTTTTTGATTTAAGATAATAAACCCAGTTAATACAGTCTCGTACTCTTTATTTTGAAAGAATTAACAACTATAATTTCTTAAAATATAGAGGCATTCCAAACGAAAGCCAAGGTTGAATATTGGTATTTTCTTCAAAATTGGAATAATTGTAGTACATATTTATGCCGGTATTCTCGAATTCAGTTTCATCTTAAGTCACTAAATTTGAGAAATTTTTCGTGACTTGAGACGATTTCGGTATTCAATAAGCAACAGTCTCAAAAAATTTCACCAAAAACTGTGATGGAAAGCAGTAGAAACAATCAGCTGATGGTATGTTCAGCAAGAGATGCACAATCAACCAATGCAATATACTTTTGCAATTCTTTCCCAACAGCATTTTTGATCTTTAAAAATTAAAACAACACAGTTATCGTAAAATTAACATTGAAGTTTTACCGTTCAAAATTTTTCTTATTGCATTTTATGTGAACCGATTATTAGTGAATTTATTTCAAGATTAGAGACTTGAGACGACTTCTTGAATACCGAATAATTTCAAAATTAATCTAACCACCGAAAAGTCTCAATAAGTGACTAGAGACTGCTTACAGAATACCGACATCATAATAAAAAATATAAATCGTTTTTTTTTTAATTGCTAATATTTACTGTTTTATTAATATATGAAAACTTTTAACTCTTTTTTCTAGGTCAAACAATTTGTAAAAGTATTAGTGTAAAAAAATGTTATATAACAAAAGTGTTTTGAAAATTATTAAGTTTTATGAAAAGTCTACAAAAATAATAAACTTAAAACACTTTTTTAATAAATAGTTTTTTCTGTTAAAACTATGAAGTGGACGATTTTCTTTAAAGAAAGTTTGTCGAAACCGCTTGACAAATTTAAAAGCTATGTTATTCTTCGTTTCCGTGAACGAAATTCCATCGTGCAATCTTGTGAACAAGCGTAATCGCAAACAAATAAACTAGCAGAAATCTCCCGCATTAAATAAAATAATTATATTATTAAATATTATATCTGCACCGAAGGTTTTTTTTTAATTTTATCGTATTTTGTAAAAGTTCACATAACAATATAATTACTATACAAACGTACAAAGAAACGAAGCGCTAACACCAGAGGCTTTCGGCTGGCATTATTCGAAGAACGACGTTGGATACATCGAAGAGGGTCGGAGTGTTTGAGACACTTGTACAGTCGAACTCCTCTATAACGAAGTCGTCGGGACCGGTGAAAAAGTTCGTTATAGAGAGGGCTTCGTTATAGAGAGGTCATACGAAATTTCATGTCTTTATGTTCAAGGCCTATTTAATGAAACATTGATTCATTTTATTTGTTTTTATTTCTTACATTTTAAAAAGAAGACCTTAATAAAAAGTCAGAAAGATTATAAG
This sequence comes from Anomoia purmunda, assembly GCA_951828415.1. NCBI lineage: Eukaryota > Metazoa > Arthropoda > Insecta > Diptera > Tephritidae > Anomoia > Anomoia purmunda. Next base: position 21,545,205 of record OX639996.1, on the reverse strand, counting down.
GATTATTCAGGTATGAAAAAATTGTCGACTGTAGTTTGTTTAGCTGTTTGAGCCTTTTCCTTATCAATAAATGCTTCTAAGGAATTAATTTTATTAAATATAATGTCGGATACATCGCTTCGTGATTCAACAAATGTTAATAGAGTTTGTAATGCTGCACGCGTTTCGGAGAATGATGGGACTCTAATATATTTTTGTGTATTATAACAACTACTTTTTAGCTCTTCGCTAAATTCGTTATAGAGGTGTTATTTGCTATGGAAAATTCCATTTATGTATAACAAAAGAATTCGTTACAGAGAGAAATTTGCTATAGAGAAGTTCGTTATAGAGAGGTCTAAATATATGAATAAATTGTGAAAATCGTAGTGTTTCAAAAAAAAATTCGTTAGAGAGAGGTTTTCGTTATAGAGGAGTTCGTTATAGAGGAGTTCGAATGTATATTCTTTTTATATTATCGTTTGAGGAATGTTTTAAAAGCTTAAAAAGAGCAATATTAAAAAGATTGCGTTGTCTCTTGGTTTGCAGTGCGGAGCAGCATAACAATAGGTAGATGATTTACGCTAAGAGGAAGTTTGTGAAACAGACATCCTCTAGATTTAGGACGTTGAAGAAGATGAGAGTATGTAATAATTGCATAGGACAAGACGCAAACGAGTTTATGGCGTAGCATACTTAGTTGGTCGGTATAGTGGAGGCACATGAGTACATATCTGCTATCCCTAAATGGTGCTGCCATTAAAAGCGTAAACAGCTGTGAAAATCTCTCATGCCCATACAATTTGTATGGAACAAAATAACGCAGCGCCGACCAAATAACGCTGAAGAGTTGTGTTTTATTTTTGAGCAAAAAAATATAACTCAGAAAATTATTAGTTTTTCGGGCAAAAAAAATTAAACTCAAAAATGAGTTTTATTTGTGATCAAAAAACAAAAAATTAAACTCGACATATGATCATTATTTCTGAGCGATTAACAAAATTCTAAAAGTAATTATTAATCATAATGGTTGGAGATATCTCTCAAAATTCTTAAATCGTAACAAATTCTTATAGGGAACTAAGAGATATTGACAGACATATATTCAAAATTGTTCTGCGATACTTGGAACCTTTAAATTTTTTCAACGAAATTCAAAAAATAATCATTATTTTCTGTTCCTGTCAAATACGGACTGTTTCTATTATTCTGTAGACTTATTTATAAAATCTTTTTTTAAAATTCATATTTTTTCTATACTACGCGGCCGCCATACCCAAGCATGTATTATGTGCGCGCTGCATGCGGTCGGTCCCCGGTTCAATTCCTGGCCGAGGCAAGTAATATCAAAAATTATATAAAAAGTATTTTTCTAATAGCGGCCGCCCCTCGACAGGCATTGACAAATCTCGGGGTATCGTATCAGAGAACTTCGGTCGACATCAAGCTATATGTAAGCGCCAAGTTATTACTAGAAATTGGATAGTGACGTCTAGTACGCGGTTTTGCTGTCAACCAGTATTATAATGCAAATAAAAACAATGCGGCTTGCCAAAATCCAAATCTACAATTTTCACACCGGTGTTTCTTTCCTAAAAACAATATCAATTTCAAATTCATAACAAAAGGTTGCATGGTTACACTCATTCTCATTTAAATAAACATTTATTTGTATCTATGTATAAATAGTATGGGTGTATGTCTATTTCATCATGTAAAATTTTCCATTTAAATACCACGTCCAGCAGAATGTCATGTTATATTTTGGTAACCAAGTAAAATTTCCGTTTTGGCTGACAATCGACATGTTTAAACAATATTTGCATGTAGCAAATATTCATACCCTACAAGACATTGCTGAGCAGTTTTTACAACAATTTTAACACACTTATAATTTTTGTATTAATCTTTAATAAAAGCGCATTTTCAAAATAATTGTGTTTTCTGTAATTTATTTATGATGATAACAATGAGCAGTTTAGTTATCAGCGCTAAGTAAATTATAAGCATAAAAATGATTTGTTGCCTTGTTATGTAGAGCAAATATAAAAATTACCGTTAGTAGAAAGAGACAAAATATCACACCAACAAGGGAAAAGTAATCATTCTATTCCCATGACCCGAACAAAAATGAGTACTTTGATAAGCACTTTTGTAATTTTAGTCATAATGAACTTCACAGGCGTGCATTTTTTTATCAAAACTTTTATAAAGTGTTTCGCAAGGATAGAGATGCGGCTAAAACTGTGTGCGTAAGAGGCGGCATTGTTTTAATTATTATTTTTACAGAAGATGCCTCATTTCTGAGTTCAAAGATGGTTTGCAGCTAGATGTTGTTTATATCGATTTATCTTAAGTCTTCGATAGGGTACCTCAATCAATTTTAGTAAATAAACTTGAAATTATAGGATTTCACTCAACTTTTCTGAATTTTTTGCTTCCTCTGGGGTACCCCAAGGTAGTATATTGGGTCGTTTATCTTTCATTTTATTCATTAATGATATAATTAGTTTCTTCTCATTTGCGAAATTTCTACTGTATGCTGATGACTTAAAAGTAAACTCCATTATTAGGTGTCAAATTGATTCAGAGATTCGGCAAGTAGAGCTTAATAATCTTCAATCGTGGTGTACAATAAATCGTTTATTTTTGAATATTAATAAACGCTATAATGTCTCCTAAAGCAAACTAAGTACAGTTTTACACATATCTTACCATTTTTCCATTACCTATCTAAAATTCGGCCATGAAATTAAGTACCTTGTTGTAGTTTTTGTTAGAAAATTTACTTTAGTCGATCATATTAACTACATTGCTTCAAAATCGTATATAATATTGGCATTTAGGCGACGGAATAATTCGGAATTCTCAGATCAGCACACTTTTAAACTTTTGGATGCTCAGAGAATATTATGATTATTGATAACGAATTCTTTTGAAATGGTGTATGCAAAATTGAAACTGAAGATGAACATTGATTGTATAAAGCATTCGTTATCGAAAAGTCTTGCTTTGTGAATACAATTTATGATACTTGCCAATAAAAATTATAATTAGAAAACAAATAATGAAAGACTTGAAAACTTGAGTCAAAAGAAAAATAGCGAATAATACCATAGTTCTTGGCTTTCAGTCAACAAACGGACTCTTCGAGGTACCGAAAAAAATGCATCCAAAACCCTTTGAACATCAATCTCTCTGCATTGTAAATGTCAAGTGCTTCAAGGGAATGGTTCATTTCCTCCCTAGCAATGCGTCGTCGCCAAAGTTGAACTTCAGCAATCCATATTTCACTAGAATTATCGTGTAGAATCGCAGAGTATGATTTGAATAATTCAACACATGAGTTTTCATCAAAAAATTTCATCTTGTTTGGGAATAGGCAGCCGAAATTCGATAAAATATTCCGATAATCCAAAAATCGATCTTGTAAATTTGTGATAAAAGTATCGAGGTAAGGTATGTAAATGGTGATTCGATAGTAATCTTCAACTGAATCAGCTGGTGCGTTGAAGCGCTGAGATTGTTTCGAAGCAAGTATTGGCTTCCACAACTCAAAGTCATGTTCTTCGCTAATTTTTCTCACATTTTCAAAGATTTCTCTGAATCTCTCTACAGCACATGCTCTCGGTTTGAACCCCCAAAACCCTCCGTGCGCACAGGCCTGGTACCAAGCAAGATTTATGCTCATAAATCTAAAATCGCTCGAGAATAGGAGACTGATATTGTCATTATCTTTTGTTGTTGACATTATCTCTGGGAGTGTGTGTGGTATTGTGCCTCCCTCCTCGTTTTAGGGCGCCTCTAAGAAATTTTCGTCACTTTGTATCCTTTTATATTGGCTCCATTAAAACTATATATGCATTAAATGCTCCGATAACAAGAGCCTTAACTGATACGTATTAGAAACGTAAAGATATTGATTTTTCAGGATGTGGAAATGATTTTTTGAATTTGCTATATATAAATAAATAAATATATGATATTCAGCTGACTTGCGGGGTATATTCTATGTACATATGTATCAGCATATTATCTATGCGTTATTAATACATGCGGCGCTTCCCACTGTGCTCAATACTATGAATAAGGATTGCCACAAACATGCCATAAAACTACATGGCGATTGCAACAAAAACCAACATGTTGATAATTTTAAATCAGGCTACCTGTATACAGATATACACAGACAAAACATGCGCATTCACAAGGGACAAGCGGCTAAAACGTTCCGCAACATTTATGAGTGCATATAAATATACAGACATGCAAAATATCTGCGTTAGTTGTAGGCAACCGATGTTCCAACAAAAGTCGCTACTAAGCATATAGTTGTGCTTTTGTCTACTTTTATATTGGCTGTAAATGGCGTGCTACAAGTTTTCAAATCACTTTTACATTTTACGTTATTGTTGTTGTATCATTTGCATTTACATTTCAGCATGCTATGGATGGGCACATCTAAGTATATGTATATAAAATGATATATGTAAGTAAACATATTCATCATGCATAAATTCATAGTAATGAAGCATAAAATATTGACGGCATGCAAGCAAAAAACAATTGCACTTAGATGCAAACGCTAATAATAACGCTAATGCGCGTTGTGGGCCAGATTTCTATGACAGGCTTTCAAAACGCGTTTCTCCTTCAATTTGTACAAATTGTCAAACGGTATGGAGGAGTGTCGATAGCAAAAATACACTTGAAGGTGTGTCGTCGGTAGTCGACAGATTTAGGAAAAATAAACATTTTTTTTTTGCTGTCCAGGATTCACAAACCAGATACTTCAATAAGGTCCATAGTTAATTCCAAAACTCCTAATAACGAAACTTATAGACTGAAGACCTTAAAAATCACATATCGCTTAGCATTAACCTGCCGTTACTCGCGCGGGGTATAAAATACACCCCACTACTTTTAATTATTGTTATATATTTTTCCTTCTTGCTCCAAGACCGCACTTGTTCTAATGACCGAGTGTATTACGTACTTTATTACCTGGTTGAAAATTTGGAAAAAGGCATCTATAGCACCCCGCGAGTAACCGCGTTTAAAAAATGTTTGAAAGGACTTAACCAAATTTTAATGTTTTTTTGAACAATTATTTGTAAAAAATTGTTTTCTTTTGTATGTTTGTGTTACTTTATAAAGTTTACCAATTGATTTGAAGTTTAATTTAATAGATGTCTAGAGGAAGTTTAGAGGAGTATCATTGAAAACATCTCTAAAAGACTTCAGGAATTACCAGATTATGATGATAAGGCTAGTAGTGATAGCAGGTGAGATATACTGATTCTCGTTTGTGGAAAGACTTTAAAGTCTAAATGTGAATTTTGCCCAAAATATATGTGTAAAAACCACATGTCTAATATATGCAGAGCATACTTCACGCTGGGATGAGGGCCTACAGTTTTACGCCGACACCGAACGGCGAATGATTTTTATGAGAAGTTTTTTCATAGTAAAGGGTTTTGCAATAGGGACGCTACAAAAGTAGGCCGATAGTGACAGCAAACGACGCCATATTTTATCCCGCTCTTTTGACATTTCTCTTCAGTAAGGTTTGCCATTTCATCATGAAAAGATATACGATCCAACAACGAGTCGAAATTATTAAAATTTACTACCGAAATTCGGAGTCAATTGCCTCAACTTTAAGAGCGCTACATCCAATTTATGGTCGTCGTCATTTCCGGCTGAATGGCTTCGTCAATAAGCAAAATATGCGTTAGTGGACAGGCAGCAATCCACTCGTACTTCATGAGTCAACATTGCATCCCGAAAAAATTACGGTTTGGTGCGGTTTATGGGCCGGCGGCGTCATTGGGCCGTACTTCTTCCGTGATGATCAAGACCGACACGTTGCTGTGAATGGGAATCGCTACCGCTCAATGATAACCGAATATTTTTGACCCAAATTGGATGATATGGACTTGGACAAATGTAGTTCCAACAGGACGGCGCCACAACCCACACAGCGAATGTAACAATCGATTTATTGAAAACCAAATTTGCTGAACGTGTTATCTCACGAAATGGCCAAGTCAATTGGCCGCCTCGGTCGTGCGATTTGACGCCGTTAGACTATTTCCTGTGGGGCTACGTCAAGTCTATGGTCTATGCCAACAAGCCAGCGACGATTGATTAACTTCGTACGATTATCGAACGTGAAATTGCAGCAGTATCGGCCGATTTATGCTTGAAAACCGTCGAAAATTGGGTTCAGCGTCTGGACTTCTGCAAGCGTGCCCTTGGTGCCCATGCAAAAGAAATCGAGTTCAATACATAATGACATCGAATGTACTTTCACAGGAATACAGAATTTAATTCATATCCCAAACCGTTTTTGTTTTATTTAAAAAAAACTTTTGTGCGTTCCTATTGCAAGACCCGATATAATCACGCTCGGAGGTTTGCAATTGCCTTCCGAGGGCGACCGCAATTAAAAAAAACTTTTGCATAATTTTTGATGTTAGGATTAGGGACACGATATCGCGCATAAAGATTCGATATGGTACTCATTCAAAGTATCGCTCTAAAAGAATCGTGTACCCATTGTTATCGAGTTTCAAAACCTCGACGCCGAAAATATTTGTAAACTAGTGTAAGATGTGGACATAGTTTCGGTGGGATTTCTATTGTTTTCGAGTAAACTGTGGGTCGAATTTGGTGGGCTAGTTTCGGAGGTATAGCTCTTTGCCCTAAAGTGGACAGCGTCACACCCATTTTAAATTCTTCAGCTCTTTTATTTTTTTCTGCTTAGTTGGGGCAAGTAGCCTAGGCGATTTTGACCGATTCCGGTTGACGTTTGGTTTCAGCCATTTGTGCAATACGCTCGATATAACTTGTATGAAATTTTAGAAGACTGATTCCGCGGTAGTTCGTCATCATCTGGTACTCCATCAGTGCCCGCGCTATGTTGTGCCGTAGCCGCGTTATTGCTATCCGAAGTTCAGCGATGTCGGGTGAGAGGGATTTTGTATCGTCATCAGTGGTGAAATGTTAAAAAAATCTCGCTTTTATATGAATCGTGGCGAGACGCTCCTCTACACAACAACACAACAATGCTTGTCGACGAAGTTTCTCTCAAACTACAAACCCAGCAATGTTCGTTTAATTTTCTGCATGCCGATGAAGTCAGCCCTAACTCTCACAAGGGCATCAACCGGGCGGGCAGCAGTATCTCCTTATCAAGACTTCGAACCTTCAAGATGCATAATCTCAATCCCATAATCCCATCCCACCGTTCCTCTACTAATCTCGTCCGACTTCAGCATAACAAAACTAATTTGACTTTTGCAGATTGCTATTAGAATCTGATTAGATCCAATTCGTTTTTGGGTGTGGTGAATTGGACGAGAATTCTTCTTGATTGTAATCTAAGTTCTTTGGTAATATTAATCAGCAAACGCCAAATTAATGCTGGTATGGTGAAAAATAGAGCATTTTTGATTAGCGGAATGATGGGAGGGATGCAATTTCCAGTTTTCAAACATTCCTTCTTACGAAACGGTGAACCAAGTTTTTTAGGTTTTTTCTTCTATTTGATTTTTCCCACTTCATTTCGTTCCATTTTATTTCGTTCCACTCATCTCCATATCTCCTTTTAATTTCTTGCTATTCAATACAAACCGCTGTGAGTGAGTCACTCAGTAATTGAAGTTAACAGAGGGCTTTTTACAGCGATTATATTTTTAGCAACCACGAAAACTACTTATATAAATTTGTTTGCCCGCCACAAGGATATAAATAAATATGCTGTTAAGTTCAAAGCTATTTTTGGAACATGCGCAACAATTTTTGCACAGCATTCATTGAGAGAATCAGAGAGCGAGGAAGAAGACACGGTGTAGCTGTAAATAACTTCAAATGAGCGAGAGAGAGAGGAATAAAAGTCAGAACAATTGGAGCAAATGAACTTTGCAAGAGGAAGAGACTTCCTTGCTGGGCTGAATATGACTCCGAGTGCGGGCGAGTAAATGGTGGTGAAATTTGAGATGCTGTTGTGTGTGTGCCACACGAGACACGTTCAATCTCGTTAGTCCAATGCTCTTCGTTGCAAGGATACCATCCTGACGATTTGAGTGAATTGCTGAATGCAGACGGTTGCTTGCTGATTTATTCATTTTCAACAGCTTTTGTTTTTCTTTTTTGCTGAGAATCATTGCCAATATGGTGGAATTGTGGGTGTATGCGTGTACTTAAATTTTTTTTTCTAGAGAGCTAAAGCGCTGGCAACGCCAACGCCAAAGTCAGCATGTCAGCCATGGAAAAGTTTTAGTTCAGATCCAGTTCGAGTTGCGTTCAGTACGACGGTAGCGTGCAACGTGCACAGTTTGGCAACGCAGAAAGGCAAAAGTCATATTATCAGCAAATTGAGAAAATAAAGTTAATTCAACTGTAAGAAAAGGAAATTCATCAAAAAATATTTACTATATGATAAAATTTGTGCAATTGTGAATAGCGAGCAAAATTTAAGCAAAATATATAAAACCCGTATGGTGAAAGCGCGACGAGAGACGATTTTACCCTGCAAGACTGCGACGTGGCATTATAGGCTAGCATTTTGTGTATTTTCGTGTGTGTATACATATGTGTGTGTGTTTTTTATGCGCAAATATGTAGTCGTGAAAAATATATCTTTAGATTAGAGAGATGAAAAAATCTGAAAATACTCGATAGGAAAGTGACAAATAAAAAGAAAGTGAAGAATAAAATTCAAACTGGAAATGTGAAATTGCAGGAAATATCTTAACGCCAAATGAACTTTCAGTGAAAAATCAAGGAAAATCGTCATTTGACCACTTAAAAATTTTATATATTAAAAATCTACCATACTTATTCCCTAATGCGGATATTTCATTGATATCTGTTGTTTGTTGACATAATGACGTATTTCGAAAATACTAAAGCAAAAATCGCAAAAATAACGAAAAAATTTACTGAAACATTTTAAAGGCTTTGTAAGATTGAATAACCATAACTTCTTAAATTATACTTTATGTGTATATAGCCATAAAACCCAATAATAGGCAAACATTTACAATATTTTAATGCAAACAAAATTAATTAATACAGTTCGATGTTTTCCAAGCTAGATATTTGGTATATTGAAAGGAAGCTCATTCCCCATTGTTTATTTTTTTTTTTTTTTTATTTAGCTCTGTTATTTGTTGACAACAACAAAGAAGTCCTTATATAAGTAGTATTTTCGTAATTATAAAACCCAAAAGTTAGAAAAAATATTACTTGGGTTGCGGTCTGTCTCAGACAATGTGCTGGATGAAAGTATTTTTAAGCACCCTAATTGTACGTTAACTAATTCACATACCTTGAAGTTTTTAATGCTGATACTCCTATAAAAATTTTTTTTCTGCGCATTAAATTCACCAAACACATTTCGTTTGATAACAATCGCAGCATTTTTCTATTTGCGTATTTATTTTGTAGTACATGGCTTGATTAATTGGAATTTTTGCTGTATTAAAGTTTATTTTAATATATTCATATAGGAATATTTTACTTTGATTGCAATTGTAATTGTTTTTGGTTTTTAAAAAGTCTCATTCAATAATACACAGACAGTCTGGATAAAATTGTTTCAAAGTTTATTTTTTTTATTATTATTCTTTTGTTTTCTGTGACAGGATAGATAAATTTTCTGTTATCCCTTGTCACATTTGGTTTGTAGACAGTTTCAGCGTTATGCCATCTCCCGTGTCGGAATGAATTTGGCAAGGGATGATGGAAAATCATTTGTTTCATTAATATATTTTATTTGAGGTAAAGTTTCTATTATTGCTACATATTTATTCAATACTAGCTGAGACTTGCAGCAAATTTTTAAAGTCAAAAATCCAGTTTTGAGAAATTCTAAACCAATGTCTTCCCGTAGTGTGCAAAGACTAATTAAAAATGTATAAATAACAACTAATATCTTAAATGCACAAAGCTTATTAGATTTAAACTTAATTGTTCTACTAATATAGCTTACAATACATTTTCAATAAACATTTTTTTTTTGCGTAAATTCGAATTTTCTGGATAACTTGACTCATGCGTGATCTATCGGATCTATTTTATATTAAATTCATTTCTTTCTATGTAACCAACATATGAGCGGAGTTACACGAAATCGGTCTATAAACACGGGTTTAAGACTAACACTGCTCACGCGGCATCTAGCGAAAGAGAATATATCCTATTAGCTATTCCAAGCCATTGCCGTCTGTGTACTTTCACATTGATAATCTTATTAAGATTTTTTCAAATTATTTTTGAATTACACGCTTTCTAAAGACATCTCGGTTGATATCAACTTTGTAATATTTTACTTAGCTTTATTCTTATTATATTGTATCTTATTATTTTAAATTGGTTGCAATGCTTTTTACAAATATATCATGGTCAGTCTAGTTTAATTTACATAATCAACTCAATTTAAAATTTTAGTTAGGTGGCAACCATTTTCCTGCCAATAAATTCTCAACATGATATAAATATAAAAGATAATTTTGTTCAACGATTTTGCCCGCAATGTTCGCCTTGTGACTTTTGCTGACATTTTGCACATCTCCATCGAAATCAGGCTGCCAACTAATTTCTATAATTTTTGATTGTACTTGCCCGGGCTATGATTCGAGCCTGAGGCACACGGTATGAACCGCGCGCATACCGCACACTCGGCTACAGCGTCCACCTTTTCAACTGCCTTTTAAAAGACATCGATCGGTTTTTATAAAAAATATCAAATAATTTTATTATTCGATTATAAACCAGTAGCGGTATTTATATTGAATAGTTCATAAAAAGCGTCTGAGTCATTTTTAAATACAGCTCTTAGAACGAGGCCTTATTGGTATAGGTAATTTTTGAAAGTTTACGATATATTTAATAATACCAAATCAAGCTCTGCAACAAGATAAGGACTAATGAAGGGCTATATTTGTAAATGTAAATAAAAAAGATTCAATTAATACATCTAAATTAAATATATATGTAGCTCGATGGTTTTATAGAATAGCAATTCGCGTCAGCTTATTTTTCCAAATTGTTGCAGTGGCTTTTCGTTCGATCCAGCTCAGTTGCAAAGGGAATTCTTGTCATTATCATTTTAGGAAGCGAACTTCACCTCACTCACGCTCAAGTCTATTTTATGTAATATTTTGCTTTTTAAATATAAATAGATTATCGGCTCCTACGAAGAATACATGTTTTTCTCTCCCAGAGGTTTTTGCATTATAAAAAAATAGTTAAAACAGGAGTAAAACTAGTTTGACTTCAAAATATATTAATTCATTCTAAAATATCGTACAGCTTAGAATAACTGCTCACAACCTTTTCAATTGCCACGGGGAGATATTGGCATCCTCTTGCGGCATTGCTGTTTTGGCGGCGTCTGTCTTATTTTGTTGCTACGGATCTGTTTGTTCCAATTTTCAATAAATCTGCCGCATAGATCAAAGCTAAGTTTGTGTGATGGCCTGGGTTTTGTTGAATCTAAGGGTGCCGGTTTATTACGGCTTATTGGCATAGATATTTGACTTCATGATTCTGCCAAAATGTCATGGTTACCACTAATAATGCTAACAGCTACCCGCGCTAATTGAATACCACTTTATTACCGAAAATATTGGAAAAATAATAATTATTTTTTTTTTCGTCAACAAACAATACGATTTAAACAGGGGTTTTGGAATTTTTTTCCAATTCAAAAGAAACAGATATGTCTTCTACCACCAAATTTACATATTTCAGTTTAATTTTCAGAGTAACATTTGTGCTAATTTCAATAGACGAACACTGAACCTTTCGATCTCAGACATTGTTCGTTTCGCTGTGTATCAAACATTCGGTATTAAAACCGCTTTGTCGCGAGTTGAATCAAAGTTCGTTTGTCGAGTGTGCTCTTGTTGAAACAAATACGGAAAAGATTAAATTCAGCTTTTGATAATTAAATATTTCCGGATTTTGAAGTAAAGAGGTAAGTACGAGTAATCCAAGCATATATGTATGTAAAAAAGTGCATCAAAATATCTCGATGTAATTAGCGCTATACAGTATGAACCGACGCTTTCAGGTGTTTTTATAAATAAATTGCTATCGCTGGTTCTGTGTTTCTTGTTTTTTTTCCTTATGATTATGCGGGAGAGACACAAAATCTCCGAAAATTAGATCCCAAAGCACAGAGTCCCCATTTAAAAAACAAGCTCGCCAAAAAATTTCCAAAATCATAATCTACAAACACAAAATCCGCAAACACAGAATCCCCAAAATCAGAATTCCCAATTACAAAATCCCCAAATCAAAATCCCGCAACACATATTGAAACCCATTTTTAATATTTGAATTTCGCATTATTCGCCCTACGTCTGCGGGAACTATTCATTTTGATTTGCATTGCAGAATTGTTAGATAATACAAAAAAAATTTTAATGACTTAGCGGGACTTCCAACACGATTATAATTATTATTTTTCGTAAAATCTATTTGGATTAGCTTAAAAAATAGCATGGTGTGAACTAATGGCGCACCCTAGAGGAAAAATGGGTTTTGGAGCTCAAATTCAAAAATTATAAATTCTCAAAATCGAAATTAAAAAAGTAACTACAAAGCATAATCGTGATCCGACGATCCATCAACTACCAGTTAGAAATACCAAGAGTGAATTGAAGGAAATGGCAAGTTCTTCAAAAGTATGGGAATAACGAAATCGCTCCTTCCTCTTCACGATATTTTTTGGCTTACTATAATGAACTAAATAGCAGTACGGAAGATAAGAATTTTAAGAAACTAAGCAAGTGGTTTAAGCAAAACTAAATAACCGAAAATAATTAGTCGATCAATCAAAAACACCATCCTAGTTTTTGAAGTGTAGCAGCTTCTATAAAACAAAATGTTCCACGAATGCGATTGGGGATTCTGTTTTTGGGCATTTTGTATTTAGGGATTTTGTGTTGGGGTGTTTTGTTTTTGGCGATTTGAAGTTAGTGATTTTAATTTGAGGATTTTGAGTTTTGGGATTTCAAGCCCCACCTAAAAGAAACCCGTTTATACGAAAGCATTTGTGGGTTGTGGGTTGATACCTGTTTTCAAAAGTTCATTTTATTTAATCAGTATGGTAATTCAAATTCTTCAATATCCTGCCCAAATTTGGTTGGAACAAAAAGGTTTCGAAAATATTTGTCTGAAAATTATTATTCAAGAAGGTTACCGCATGTTCATGAAGTTTATATTCAGTTAAAACTACAAGACAAATGCTGCGTTAATACTGGTGAGAAACGAAAGCGGTTTAAGGAAGGCTTATTCTCGAAGAAGTGTTGAGAGTTTACACACTCTTTGAGAAATTAAATACAAATTAATTAATAATGCAATTGAAACCAGGATACCTCACATACATATAGATTTATAAAGATTTCTTTGAAATCAGTTTAAGAGCAATCAGAATTAAAGAAAATTTTTCAGCTCATGTTACAGTAATTATAACAAAACGTAGTTGTTATGAAAAAAGTATACTTTCGCAAAGACACGAGTTTGGCCCTAATTACTACCAATACAAAATTTCAAAAAAATGTTTATATATACATAGGTACATATGTATATTTGTGTAAAAATAACTAGCTATGTAAAACAGGTGGTTCTTCATACTAGCGCAAACATTTTGTATGTCCCGGAGACAATTTTATAGACTTTCTTATCACTGAAATGCTATCTTGACTTTTACAAATAACAATCCTAATAATGATGAGACTTCTAAATTTCTAAATAGCACTATCTAATTAATTACGTTGTGCATTTCTAAGCCCGAATGGCATATCCATGGCAAACAAATTTCAGCGACCAACTGCTGTCGGGAATTATCAAGTAGGGGTAGAGTTTTTTTTTAGATGAGAAAAGATTAACGAGTCAAAATTTGTTTCCGTTGGTGAGATTATTTTATCTTTTTCTTTTTCATTCGAACGTAACTTATAACGTTAAGCTGAATGCCGTCCGAACGAAGCCGCGGAATAAATCTTGTATTCATATAAAATTATTTATCGAACTGCGATATATGTAAATATAAAGAGTTAACACACCAGAATCGCGACATTTTAGAAAGCTTATAACTCACCCAAAAATATTAAAATATTTTTAAATTTAAATTCTGTGAGCAGAATATGATCTTAGTTTCATGTGTGAGAAATTTTATTCGGATTTAATTTATAGTTTATTCAAAAAGGGCAACCGAGTTAGCAGCAAGGCAAATTATTTTAAACGACTTTATAAAAAATCTAGATTTAAGTGCGCGTAAAATTGCTAAAAATGTTAAATTGCACCACTCGACAATTTCCAGAGTTTTGAAACGTTGCAAATAAGGACTGGCAGTTACCAGAAAGCTTGACATCGAAGGTGAGATGGTCAAAGCGATCAAAGCAGTGCTCGGAGGGTCTCAGGGCATTTTCGTAAAACCAGAAGGTTTCGTCGCGCACTGTTGCAAAATCGTAAATCGCAGTCTTTTGTGCAACAAGTAGAGCGGCAAGCTTCATTGAAAAGTTTCAAAGCTCAAACAGCGCCAGAAGCTCTATGGATCACTAATTACAAACAAAAAAAATGCATTGTTATGGACGACGAAACCCACGGCTTTCAAAATTTCAAATATATTGATTTTTGTACTACTGCAATTCGCCGAGATGCTCCTGAAAGCTGTGAATTGAAAATGAAATCCAAGTTCCCAGCCTTTAATTCCTGTGGTGGTAAAAGCAGCCCCTTATCACAGCCGGAACGATGAACGCCTAAGTTTAACGATATGAATGCCTCAAAAAGCGTCTTCTGCCATTTATTAGCAGTCATGGCAGCAGACTACTATTCTGGTCGGATTTGGCAAGTTGCCATTATATCAAGGACACATTGCAGTGGTACAATGTAAATAACAACGATTTTGAACCTCTCGACTGTAATTCTCCAAATAGCCCAGAGCTGCGTCCTATTTAAGAATATTGGTCAATCGAGAAAAGAATACTGAAGAAGACAGGTAATGTGGTACAAGGCAAAGAGAATTTAAAACAAATTAGTCGTGGGAACAGCTTTTCTGTTATACCAAAATGTACAGACTGAAAATAGAAGTCTATTAAGCCGTGTCCATCCATATGAAAATTAAAATTTACTCACAAAATGCTTAGCAGGGTTTTTAGCACACGTAGTTTCTGCTTAATAACAATAGCTATGAGTAGTATCTTCTAACGGTCTTAAATTCATAACTATTCAAAAATTTCCCTACTAAAATCAACGAGAAACGAGTTTATTTTAAAATTTTTCTGCCTAAAGAAAAATGTGCATACCTAATGGATGCACCTACTCACAATAAAATCTTTCTATGTATATTGCCATATTTCTACCCTTTTTACTCTCGCGTTAAAACCATCCACAAGGCGTCGTTCAACTGCAAGGCCAAATGCATTTTTGCATTCATAATACGCACGAAATTTTGGATGTTCAATGAACTTTTGATTTATTGGCAGTTAGAAAATTTAAAAGCTTCTTTCCCCAAAACGCAAAATTGCAAACAAACAGCAGAAACCGAAATCGAATCACACACTCATACGAACAAGGGTGAGGCGATGTAGCATTACAACAACATTTGGCATTTATTTATTACCAACCATAAGCGTTTAATGGGCATCCATTGGGCAATGGTGGCTAGTAAATATCACTGTGCAACGAAAAATGTAATCTAATATGATATTTCCAAAAATCGAATTTAGATAAGCCTTAAAATATATACAACGGAGCTTTTCGCGATTAGCTCGAAATATCGTTTATCTGCTACTTTTATATAAGGTAATATATTTTATTGTTCAATTATCCAAATTTAAAAAATTTATAAGGATTATCTTGGGCAAAATTTGTTAAATGGTTCGCTTAAAATTTCTCTGCAAAATTTGAATCCTCTATATGAGTTTTTATCATACCTCTTTTGAGAAGCGGTCAACGCCCATTTGGATACAAAAAAGTTCCTCGTAAAATTCTACAGTAGATAATTACTTATATATTTATTCATTCGGTAGGTCCCGGGTTGGAATCCAGCTCGGGACAAGTAACATCAAAAATTATAGAAAAGTTTTTTCTCATAGCGGTCGCCCCTCGGCAGGAACTGCCAAACCTCCGAGTGTATTTCTGCCATGAAAAAACTTCTCACAAAACAAAAACATTCGCCGTTCGGAGTTGGCGCATAACTGTAGGTCCCTCAATTTGTGTTACAACATCAAGACGCATACCAAAAATTGTAGGAGAAGTTCGGCCAAAATCGCATAAGCAGTTATAGCGCCAATTATGTAAGTAAGTAAGCAATTTCAAAATTTTGTGCCATTCGAATTGAGGAATTTTGGAGCAACTATTTTGCATATAACAATCTAAATTCTTACATTGGAAGAGTAGGTTTTGTGCCAAAAACTGCAATATTTTTCAGTTTTCGTTTAAAAATCGTATAAAAACACGTGATATTAAAATCAAAACAATTTTTTTGCGATTCTCAGGTTCAACTTACCTGCCATAATTTCCAGTGACAGCTGTAGTTAAATTTTTCGACATCTGGCGAACGTGTAAAGCCACAAAAGGCATGGCGGTAAATTGGCCCATGTTTTTCATAACGGCTGGTGTTAGTGATTCCGATTTTTGGGGCAAAAATGATTTGGAATATTTGGAAGCAATTTTAAATTTTTAATAAAATTAATTTGAAAATCAAAAAATATTGAAATATGGTGTTATTTAAGCACCGAGGCTGGACAATTTGATTTCCGAAATTTCTTAAAAACTGAAGTATGTTTATTATTTTTGATCGCCGTTTCTATGGGAACGTTACACTGTGCATCGTATAAAATACAGTAAGATATACATACATACACACCCACAATGTTGGTCGAAAATTGCATTGTCAGCGAGCAGAAAGCAGTGTGACAGATTTCGAATTGCACAAAATAGAGTGAAAATTCTTGGAATGGTCAAACAATGACGCATTTTTTCTAAAATAAAATATTTGTATATTGTGCCAGGTAGTAATGACATTCAGAAAAGGTTGTTATTGTTGTAATGATTTGAATCATTCACCATAAAAGTTTGGGGAATGTTCCTGCACTGGCAGTTCGCCCTTAGCTGAAAATAAACCCCGGCCACTCCAATATCATAGACTCGACTGTTGCGGAAACGATTCAAAAATTGACGTTTTTCCTGCTCCAATTTATTTATTCTTCCGAGAATTACATATACATATATATATATATAGTGCACGTAATAACTGTACGATGGAGACTTAATGAGAACTTTCGACAGCTTATTTATTATTTCTTATTTCCGATTAATTTTTAATAATTTTTTTTTATTAATATAGTTATATATAAGCTTTAATCTTACAACAAATATTCATAAAAACCTTTCACCACATATTTTCATTAGAATTTATTTAGAATTGAGTACACAGTTCTGTTAAATTTTAGTATTAGTTTGATCGCGCTAATTTTGGATAATTTTTTTGTTTGCAAATGTTGTGCAAGCTTAATTTTTTTTAATTGCAAGAGATCGCCTAAACACCGTCGATCAAAAATAAATTATCTACATATATGCCATGCGGGTTTTCAGCTACTTCTCATACTTTTTTTTTGTCCTGAATTTTGTTAATTCTTTCCCTAAACCAAAGCGTATCTACTTTTTAGAGACAATTACTTCGGGTTGCCAGATCGCCAGTTGTTCCTTAACAATATTAGTACTTTAACTATAGTTGTGTGTCACCTTAGATTTGTATTTACGAATAAATTGAAACAGATTTTCGGGTATTAAATAACACAGGTGATCCTTTCTCAATACGTTGCTGTTATACATTAACCTTGCACAGGCAGGACAGATCATCCTGATTCTTTAGAAGAGAGGGCGTACAAATGGTATTGTCATGTATGTCAATCCCTGGCAGATGTGGTCATGGAAAGCGACCAGTCATCAGTCCCACAAGTTGTCTGCAGTTCAGTCTACTCAATGAAAGTAGATACTTAGCTTGAAATATGATTTTTTCAGCCGCTCGACGCCTCTCAGTCATTGTCGAGCAAAATATTTACCCAGATTCTGGCTGTGGCATTGACGATGAAAATAGTAGTGCAATAACTGGTTGTGGACCAATGAATGCCTTCTCAGACCAAATGGTCAAATGTATCATTACTAAGTTCTCCAATATCTTCAAAATCTGCTGGTGGCTCTGAGGTCCACCCCGCTTATAAAAACGCAAAATGATGGCAAGTGTAGCAGAGCATGAATAGTAGCGCAAGGCACTGAAGAGAAGGAAGGACACAGCGGTTGTCCTTTGAAGTTAACTTTATGTTTTCTTTATTTATTTTCTTTCTTTCCAACGTTTTTTTTTATTTATATTGTGCACTTCTTAAAATCCTTCATAACACTGGAGAATATCATATGATTTGGCGCACCCCAACATACTTATGTATGTATATACAGACAAACATACAACAAAGTAGATAGTGGTCATTAATAACAACTTGCTAAGATGAGCTACCAAAATGACGCTCATATTTTAAGTTGGCACCCAAATGCAAGCACGAGACTTTCACGCAAACAAACACGAACACTTTTGAAAGGATGCTGCACCGCGAATGGAATGCCAGCCAGTAATTGCTATATTCAGTGAATTTATACTCGTATGCCGCATCGAGACTAGATGACGCGCTGGATAGAGGTAAATGCTCGAAGCGAGTGATTAATGCTTTTATATTTGGCAACGCTTCAGAAATCCCGTTTGAGGGTGTGGTATCAATGAATAATTGTTCTCCCCTAAACATGCGGATATATTTAAGTTTTCAAACGGTAAATTTGGAAATTATTAAATAAAATGGATAAAGACAGGAGACAATTCGTAATAGCTTCTCTAGTAGCATACATTTTTTAGAAGTCGCTAGGCAACTTGCCAAATTATATTAGGTTAGGTGAGGTTAGGTTTGGCAAAAACGACTGCCACCATGCAAAGTGCCAAAGGAACATGTAGTCTAAAAAACAAAAGCCCGTTGTCGTTGCAGAGAAAGTCGAGAAAATAGGTCGGCTAAACAATATAAAAAGTAGTGGGTGCGCGTCCTGACCAAAGTCTGTCCACAAGGCGGGGTCCAGTTGTTATTCCGACTACTGGTTGGAGAGAGAAA
Organism: Anomoia purmunda; assembly: GCA_951828415.1. Lineage (NCBI taxonomy): Eukaryota > Metazoa > Arthropoda > Insecta > Diptera > Tephritidae > Anomoia > Anomoia purmunda. The sequence goes on along the minus strand of OX639996.1, from coordinate 21,526,054 downwards.
AGGTCAAGGCGAATGAGAACTTTGATCGCTTAACGTCAGCCTTCTTCCCTAAACTTCTGTGATAGTCTAACTGGTAAGAAGAGAGTCTTTTTGCATTCCATATCCACTTCGGACACTGCTCCATTGGAATTTATAAATTATATATTAGATTATATATAAGAGGTTAGGTTAATGTGGTAGTTCCCGCAGTAGGAACTCATTTAGACATAAATAGTAGAGAAACCCATTGTGATACCACCTGTTATACATATGAACGGTAACGTAAATCGGAAAACCAATAATGATTAACCGGAAAAACGTTGCGTACCTCGAACGAAGTTCCGCAAATCACCAATCTCCACCCCAGAAAGCTCCTCTGGAGTACTAAAGAAGTACGAACCTAGGTACTTGGACCTCAGTCTCGCAAAAGCAGGGCAGCTGAGCAGAAAATTAATCCACCTCCTCATCATCCATACAGCTGCGGCAGAAAGGGTCCGAAACTATATTTAGCCTAACCGCATGAATATCCATCGTACAATGACCAGTCAAAACATCTACGAGGATCGAGTGTTGACGCTTAGTAAGCGACCTCTGTTCCTTTGAGCGCCCACGATCCACTCTCGCCCAGAAGGTCCTGGTAATTTTGCATGTCGTGACATTTTCCCAGCGCTCGCTGGGACGCCATCTCACCATTAGCGATCCTAAGACCTAAATAGCGGCCTGCCTTTCAGAATAAATGCAGCTCGTCTAGTGGACATTAATTGGTGAGCCACCAATCGGCTGCTTCCTTGATTGCGGCCACCTCTGCCTGAAACGCACTACAATAGTCCGGAAGCCTAAATTTTCGGCTCCTCACAGAAGACACCCCCAACCTTTCCGTCCAGCTTCGAGCCATCCGTGAAAAAGTTCACCATACTCCCGCCCCACACGCTGCCCTCCCCCCATTCCTCCAATGTGGGTGGAGAAGCAGCAACCACGGGCCGGAGGCGGCAGATACCAATCCGTCTCCAGAGGGACAAAGTCGAAGCTGGCAAGAATCCTTGAAAGCCCAAAGGCCGAGCTGAAGCTGTATCCATTGCATCTTAGCCGGGCAGCAGCACAGGCTGTTGCAACCTTGCTTGCAATGTCCACAGGTGTATAATCCAGGTGTATAAGAGTATTTAGCGTCAGGCCGTTCTTGAGAGCCGGACGTTATGAGCCACCGTTCATCCATCGCGGAAATTAATCTCGCATCTTACTCTTCCGCTAAGCTTTGCACCATCTGTATAGATAAACATCGGCTTTGGGTGTAGGCCTGCGGTTGATTTTTGTCCAAGCAGAGTAGACTTGTACACTTCACGGATTTTAACATAATTATAGCATAATTTCGGAATAGAAATCGGACAAAAACACGCCCTAGGTAACTATCAAAAATAGTATTGCCTTTTAAGTTATTATTAAAGATAATTTGCTCATATTCATATCCAGAATTGAGTTGGAGCAGAAAATACAGCGGACCAAAAATTTTTTGAAAATAGACATTGCACCGTCCACTTTAGGGCAAATAGGTAAATCTCCGAAACTACCTTATAGATCTATCTACGATATTTAAATAAATCATGTGGCAAATTGGCTCAAATTAGATATGCAGAATGTAATTCGGGAAAGAAATGCAACAAAATTAAAATTTCGGAAAGTGGACATGGAATGTTAAAAAGATAATATTTTTTTTGGTTTATATTTTAAAAAAATGCTTGAATTTCCAAAATAAATAAATGTATGCATATAAACCGTTTAAGTTTTTAAATGAAATGCATTGTATAAACTGGACCTGTGTTCAAATCATGGCCGGGGCAATTGAGCAAATCTTTTCGGGACATTAAAAAAGTGATGAAAAACCTACAGTGGAAATGTGTGTCCAATCAACAGACAAAGTTACTAATATGCTTTTTAAAAGGTTTGATAATCAGTGTTGAACTAAAGTTCAACCATGTAAAATATGTATTTTAAAAATTTCATTTGAAAATACCAAATACGAATTAAAGGAAGACAACCCACCTGACCACCTTACGCAAAAAACTTCAGCAGTTCATAGAATTTGGCAGAAGGCAATGCGTATGAAAGCCAAAAAAAAAAAATATCTGTGATTGACTTTCCATTTTCACCTTAAGCTCAGCGTTGTTTGAAAAACTCTTCATTATTTTGATGAATTTTATAGGTAGAATTAATAAATAAAATAAATTAGTAATAACTGCATTGATTTCACCGAATTGTTTCTTTTGAAGTCATTCAAAACTGCAATGCAGCTGTCTTCAATTCATTGAATTCATATTGCCGGTAAGAAAATTTCCACGAAAAATAATATTGCAAAGCAAGTATTGTTTGTGATAAGTGAATTTTTTCTCTTGAATTAATTAATGCCAAAAACTTCCTTGGTTATTCTGTTCGTTCTATTTCACAAATTTATAACTAAAAATGTATTAATTAAAACTAGTTCGGCAAATGAAATTATTACTTGTTTGTACACTTGAATTAATAAGACTATTTTGATTGCTGAACTACCTTATATTATTACGTTCAAGGTTTTTTTTCATTCAAAAAAAATATGACTAATATAATCAGAAATAGAAATATATCCGATATCCAGAAGTCTGATATCAGACTTACAAATCAATGTTTTGTCCCTTAAACTAAAGGGAGAGCTGAAAAGCCTGGCCTGTCTGGAAACCCCAACAATTCCATTTTACTTATCGCGCTGTAAGCCCCTCCACCTAGTGATTAATCCTTTTGGGGAAGGCCACCTAAGGCTTGGAAATGGTGCAGGTCTCATTAAGATTGTTTCCGAACCCTTCCTGGTCAGTCCGCCATTAATCTCGTTATCGTCAATTCCAACTCGATGCTTGAAGGGTGTAATGACACTCTTTAATCGGCTGCGACGGTAACATCCATTCGGAATGACCGCTTGACTGCCTGAAAATATATGTAGCTCTGACTGCGCCTCTCAAATCTTTTTAGAAGGTTAGACGAGCATAGGTCGAGATTGTCACCATCTGGAACTGAAAAATGGCGGCCGTTTACCAATAGTGATATATTCATGCACCTTCCGACCCTAGAGTCTAGAGGTGGAACCCGTTTAAGGCAACGGCTCAGTCAGGTATTTTGACTAGAAATTTCCTCCTGGAGATTTACTCTTTAGCCCTAGTTACGGAGTAAGAAATTTTACATATTATGAGATTTGATTTGAAAGGTTCCAGCGCCTCGGTTAGACAAGATATCATAGATCCATTGACCGAGACGGGCGCGAGTATGTTTCAATCGGCCGAGTGATCATAGAGTAGGGCCACGCTATAAGGTTTGAGTTCAGACTCCATATAAAATACCCCATTAGTCTTCAATAAGCCCACATGGCCCATGTAGTTTTACTAAGAGCTTTGTCGAGATGGGAATTCGAACTAAGACTTTTAATGGGCTTCGTCAGAGTATTCAAATACCGTCTCCCCAAGAGTGAACCAAGGCTCGGTTGGTATTTTCGTGTAAACGGAATGAAAATTTAATTTCGCGGGTTCATATTCTGTTTCTCATTGGCACACAAACTTGGGACCGAACACAGTGTCGCAATTATATCGTAGGAGACAGTGCAATCTGCCTTTGATGTATAGATCAATAAATCATTTCGATTGAAGTCAAACTCAATGCTCTGCATAATTTAGGCAACTTCAGGGGCATATTGCATATATGGATTAGTTCTGGATGTATCCCATCAACAGCTGCAGGTGAAATATACAAAAGACTCTACTGCCTATCGAACCTTATCCCTGTGAAAGATGGAGCCCGATCTGCTGTAACTCCTCTCCCTAAGGAACCTGTGTTATGAAGTGGAACAAGTCGATTGATCAGATTCCAACTTCGAATCTAGAAAATGAACCTCGGGTGCCCTATATACATAGAGAAGAAAAGTGGGACAAAAGCACTTCCGATACTACGTGCTTGTTTATTTGACGGATTGACGTCGAATAAAGAACCCAAACACCTCGTTTTTTGTTCACAATTTTTTTGTAAAGCGTCGATTTTTCTGAGTTTGGTGTAGTTTTTACATTGCAGAAATTGTTCCGAGTTTTAAAAAAGTAAAGTTCTGAGCTTTGTATTGTGGCAGCTGGAGCGAAATTGAAAACCTCCAAGTGCAATTCGAGCTGTAGCCAAAGTTGGTTGCATACCTTTGTGAGCCTCTTACTGCCTTTTAAAGAACACTTGCTCGTTATCCCAGCTTTGCAAGACAATTTGGAAAAATACTATGTATGATTAATTTTTATAAATTTTAATGATATTGCCGATTCATTACTTTGCAATTGTGATTTTATCCCCAACATTTCCTTGTCATATTCGTAGTAGTTTTCTGCAAAGAACGTAGATTACAAAGAAGTCGCATCCCGCATCCCTACCGTTCCACTAATTGAAAATTCACCACACTCAGAAACCAATTGGATCTAATAAGATTCTAATATCAGTCAGCAAAAGTCAAATTAATTCTGGTAGGGTGAATTGCACGAAATTATCTGTTAGAGTAACGGTAGGATGGGATGCAATTTCTTTGTAATCTACGTTCTTTGTTTTCTGCCCGTGACGTGTACGCCGAGAATGATATACAAGATAGCGACTTCCGCGGACGGCTAACCCTCTCTTTTTCGATTTGGCAACATCCACCTTTTCGCGGACGAAGTAATAGTAACTTGATTTTATTTTACACAAATAACAGACAACGAAATCTTCCAATCGTTCTGTCGCTTGCCCGCTTATTCTTCATCTACTTTTTTATAATTCTTTCTTTACTCTCTCATTCTCTAGCTATTATTTCGTCACAATAAGGTACTCTCAGCGCATCGTGTATTCTATCACTCTTTCGTGTACGCTGTCCGCATTGGCGCAATCTGGTATTCTATCATTCTTCCCTCAAGCGGGTAGCTTAGAGTCGCACTGTCGTTGTTAGTGAATCTACAAATGTGCGTCCTTAGGATACTTATCCTAACGCTTTGATAGAATTTGTTACTCCAACGAGAGTATAAATACAAAAACGAGTATGAATACTCTAGAACTTTTACAATATTCGAATTCGAACACGAATACAAATACAAATACGAGTTTGAAAGCATGAATATTAATAGGAATACAAAAAAATACCGTAAGTGCGAATGCGAGTGCGATAACGAATATTAATTTAGCTGGTACTACGAATGCTTCTAAGAGTTTTTATATTGGCAAAATTGGAAATTAATAAAATAATACTAGTCAACAAGTTGATGCTGGTTTAACAACGTTATCCGATTGTTTTAGAGTTAGATGTGAAATTCAAGCTGAAAAATTTCAGCTATGAATTTTGTGAATTTCGTTACCTTATTTTGCATAACTATATTTTCACATGTACCTCAAACTTTGTCCAATTTTTGTTTGTTTTGTGTGAATAAAACTATTCAATTTGTATGCAATCCACCACTTGAAACCTAATACTACACTAACGAATTACAGGATGAAATGTGATACGAGAACACGGAAACAAAAATTCATTCCATAAAACTAATAAAAACTAACAAACTAATTGGCTTGAATTGTGTGAACATATTTGGAAGTATATTATATTTGTATGTATGTATAGATATTCGCATACAGATTTGAATTTTTGTTTCATGTACAACAACACATAAATTTGATTTTAATTGGAACATACTTTAAAAATGCCGATAGTCGAAAAGTTTGTAAAACAAAGGAAATGCGCTGAAGTGAGAATTGGAAGAGTAAATAAAAATACTTTTAACAAACAATTTTACGAACAAAATATGTGCAAAATTTAGATGTGTACATTAGATTGGAAGCTAGTTTTAGCAAATATGCTTTGAATAGGTTTAACAAGTAAAATAAATAAATAAAATGAGAAAATGATAAAATGAAAATTGGAATTGTAGCACAGTACTTTGAATATACACATGTTTGGTTTTATTCGATTGTGAGATTTATTGTTAAGTAGTTGCTAATATTATTACTTTTTCGAAAATAATAGCTAAATGAATTGACAAGTTTATCTTTGCTTATTTAATTTCAACAATTTTTTATAAAAAGTGTAATTAATTATATAACAAAAACTTCAAAGTCGAAGAAAGTATCATCAAAATCTCTAACTACTTAATACAAGGTTTTAGTAGATTTATGAAATTAAAGTATATTTTTTCCATGCGTTTTATGGAAGAAAACGCGTAGTAAAGTCAGCGAAAAAAAATTATCAAAAATCGACAAGAATTTTTAGGCACTGAAAACTACATTTTTTTAGGCTACAAAACTACATCGAGATTTAAAGCTTAATATTTTTAATGAGCATCTTTTGTAAGTTTGTTGAGTTTTTAAAAATTTTGTACACAGTTTCGTACTTCGACACACAGAGTTTTTGCTATAGAATTAACTATATTTTTATAAAAATTAATTAAATTTATGTAAGGAAACACAAAATTGCAAATATCATATTGTTACTATTTTCGCGGCCACAACTGTATATACATATATTATAAGAGAACCCACAAAAAAATTCTAATAATTCATTATTGAATAAGGATCAAAATTAAAATAAACAGGGCAAACAAAAATATAGCCGCATAAAAAAAAAATTAAACATAAAGTGTTTTGAAGTCATTTCCAACAAAAATGATATTATTCTTGGTCACCCTTTTAAAGAAATTTCGAATGTACAGACACGACTTTTCTTCACTTCAATTATATTTAGTATAGAGTTGAAGCTTTTATATAATTTTTTACCAGTTTAGACCTGAAACATTTTCATTCGATTTTATAATTTGGTTAAGATTGACTCAGTTAAGTTTGCCTAAATATTGTTCAAATTTTCCTCTAGATAAAAGCTCAAGCAATAGAAGATACGTAGATAGATAGGTTATTAAAAAAAAACTTCAACGGAGAATATATTACATATATATATTTTTTCTAAACCGTACGAAATTTGTTCAGCAGAAATTAATAAAAAAAATACCCTAAAGGAAACAACAGTCATGTTGGTGAAATAGTTTTAATACCAACTTTTAAGTTTAATATTTGTTTCTGAAGATTTTGGCATAGCCGATGCATTGCCCAAGTGGGAAGGACAAATATTATCGGTACCATCGCCAACTTGATGGAAACAAATCATTCCCATAAATTTATTAGTAAACAAAAACAAAATTGAAAAAAATTGTTTTTGTTCCGCTGGTAAATTTGTGGGAATATTTGTTACCAAGGAATTCGCGATATTTTTGTACTCAGGATCAATTCATCAAAAGTAATAGTTTAATTTTTTACCTGAATTTTTAATGTCACTCAACCTTAGCAAAATAACTGAAAAAAAGAGAAATCGATAGGTTCATGACTGTCTGTCCGTTCGTGCATCGTATAACTCAAGCAATCGGTGTTTTCTGAAAATAAAAATAGTTATCTCCGAAATTACTTTATCAAAATCTATCAAAATTTATACATTCAAGACTGTAAGCTACTAAGCATCATATCGCAATTAAATCATAGAAATCGGATAAAAATCATAAAAAACGGGCAGAAAGGCGATATTGTTTTTAACTAACTTAAGAGTTCTTAACGAAGTGTATCATATTAACCGGATGTATGCAATAACAAAAAGTATTGAAAAAACTAGATTCTCAACCATCACTCAATTGATTTTGAACAACGAATAGATTTTCAACAGCTGCAGGTGAAATATACAAGAGACTCCACTGCCTATCGAACGAATAGATTTTTGTCACCTTATTAATTTTTTTGGCAAACAATTTTGAAAAACTAATCGATTCTTATTCATTTCTCAAATAATTTTTATTACCAAAAAAAATTGTTTTGATCATTATGCAATCATTCATATACATCCCTATTCTGCATTTCTATTACGTTGCCGCATTCCGCTCCGCATCGATCGGAATTAGGCATTCCGAGTTACGACGGAATCGAAAGAAAAAGAGGAAGAGCGGCAACCTTTTCGAAATCAGCAGTGTGAAATTGAAACAAAATAAAGCAAACAGATACAAATGCGTGGCCAAACTATTGCTTTTTAAATAAAATAAATAAAAATATAATCGCGTAATGGATTCAATAGCCGCGGCGATACTACTTGAGGAGGACGACAACGCATCCGAGAATGCTGACACAAAAGTTGAAAGGAGAAGATTGCGAGATATGTGTGATCCATTTCAGATGAGTGACGAATTGTAAGAAATTGAGTTTGAAAGTGATAAATCTTAATTCATTGATTTACTTATTTAGATTCAAAAAAAAAAACTTTAGACTTAATAAGGACGCTTTCAAGTATGTCCTAGATGCTTTTGCGGAAGAAACTCAACCCAGTACTTTGACGTTATCTCCGCTTAATCGCGTAGTGGCTGCATTGAGATTTTTTGCGGAAGGCAGTTACCAACATGTAGTTGGCGCAGATTATAATGTCGGAATGGGCCAGTCAACCTGCAAACATATCAAAAAACATCAATGAAGCCCAAAAAACTTAAAAAAAAATCATGTTGATGACTTTTACAACTATCAACAACAAGTTTTACTCACATTTTTGGGAAAATTATATTTTAAAAGTACACGAAAATAAAAATCTAACCGTCCTCCGCCAACAAAATTTCAACTTACAAAAACGTAACTACGATCGCAATGTAGCATACATATAATTGTACATTTCGAAGATTGATCGAAACTCATCGAAACGCAGAATACCAAAGTTGTCAAACTGAGAAAATTTCGATTCGAGTCGAAATGCAGAATAGGGCTGATAATTTTGTGATGATTTCGTCACGCAATGAAAGAAAACCTCTTCTCTTTCCTCAGTTAAAGACCTTCGTGATCTTATTTTATTATCGTTCAAATATTTAATTCAAACTCTTTTAGAATTGAAAAAGTTATACGCCTGTTTCTACGCTTTGCTCTTCAACCACTGCATTTTGATAAGCCAAAAGGATACGTTCAAAGTTTAATGTTTATAGATATAATAACCAATAAAATTTAATAACATTTCAATGCTACTAATAGAGTACATCACTTTCACAATCCATTTCATATAAAAGTTTTGAGCTCAAATTTCTACAGTTAGTTCAATAAGCTTTCTAGAAGCTGACACCTTGATTTTGCGATACCAAGGTATCTCCTTAAGTTACGCGTTGAGTCGCTTTATTTATCAAATCAACCATATTTCGGATTTAGTTGTTTAATTATTACTAAGAGATTTTTTTATTCTAGTCAGTAAGGACTTCATAAAAAAGACAAAGACAAATTAATTATGGTAAGCCGCCGCTATTGATATGACTGTGTGGTTGTTGCGTTTTTCGGTTGAACAAATCTATATTTTTTTTTTGTTTAGGTAGAATTTTAGTTATGCTTGGTCATCGATTTAATTTTTATATGTTTTTACTGTCTAATTTTATTTAAATCAAAATTGAAAAGCAAATTAGTTTAGCTTTCCGCAATGAAATAAAGCTCACTGACCGGAAACTGCATACAATGTCACAATCACTTTTTGTAGAAACTCCATTAATTAAATATTTGAACTATATATGTATGTATGTACAATTTTATGTATATTTTTGAAAATATAAATATGCAAATAAGTCGCTATTTAAATAATATTTTCGTTAGTTTTACATATGCAATATAATTAAATAGTAACCACTTATAAGTAAATAATATTAATATTAAGTAACTATTTTAATCTGAAAATTAGAAAACACAAATGTAGGCAAACACTTCTCCATTTGCCTAAATAATCAATAAATTAATTCCATAATGCCTCAGACGAATAACACTGTCATTAAACACATCTCAAATCTTTCTCAATGTGCCTTGCAATGGACTTGTACAAGCATGGTGGCATAAAAGTTGGAGAAAAAGTGCACTACAGGCGACATTGCTCATTTGCTATGCGACAAAGTTCTCCCAAGCAACCGTCAAGCCAGCCTATAAAATTTAGGCATTAATCATCCCTATGCTACGGTTTTAATATCATCATATTTCATCAACTTTTCCCACCCTAACGCGATTGGTAAACATACATACTACATATATTTGCTGGCAGTGGCTGAAAATGACTAAACTCCTGTTTTTCTTAGTTCACCCTCTTCTTCATACCACAGACTGCTCTCTCCTACCTCTACCCCAATGTTGTTTTATGTCAGTTTGCTCTGCTGCGCAAGTTTGTTGTTGTTGAAAATTGAAGTGAATCAACAAAGAAAACAGAAAAAAAAAATTAAATGTTAGCGACAACAACAGTTAATGGCATACGAATGTCGTCTAATGTCGTTGAATAAATTCGGTTTTGCTTATGACGCAGCTTACCGATTTGCCACCACCATGCCAACAATCCACCATCTACTATCTAGTGATGATTCTTTACATTCATCGTTCTTTTAAATTGGCTAAGCTTAAGCGTAGGTTGTTTTTTTGTTTTTGAAATGTTCGTCAGCCATGCTAAATATAATTGAATTTCTTTTGCCGGAATTTTTTATTTTCAGCATTTCAAATTCCACTTTAAATTTAATATTTTTAATGTATTTTTTGCTGTGTTCAAGAACTGTTAGCGTATGTTGAGGAGAGTTACCCCTGGTATAGGAAAAAATTTGTTTCAGCGTAAATTCACTCGATTTTATAATTTATTTGGTTTTCCCATAATATTCGCTTAGTGCAATATGAATAATATTTTATTAAGAACTTTATTAGCATAACTAGTTGGCAAATCAGCGAATAATTGTCGAGTTGTTGGGTTTACCAGACGATGTTGATATCTTACAATTTAATGAAACTGGCACCACCAAATAATACTTCCCTCTTGTAATCTTGCGATGTAATCAAATTCTACGGAACAGAATTTCACACATAATAAATTAATTCTCAACTCGACAGCTTGGACGTGTTTATATTTCCACAGGGTTGTTCATTTAGCTTACTTAAATCTTATGTTACTTTTCCAGTAGCAGCTTTTTCCGCTGGAAATTAGTATCATATTTTGGAAAAGATGTTTCGCTCGAAATAGGTCATCCACCGCATTTGCGTTTTAGCAAGAAATTAGTGAGAATGTCCCCACCGCAGCTACCCATCTTGATGCGTATTCGGTCGATCAAAATGGCAGAACAAGATGTAAGTAAATAGTGTTTTTGTATTATGTGTATTGAAAGCGAATGACCCAGAACAGGTCGAGTACTATTTTGTTTTCGCTTTTATTCAATATTTCCCTCAATTTCTTTGTTTTCTAACCTGCTCAGAACCAGCTGACAAATTAGTGATCATATTTTGAGGCTAGAGAATTGAGACGGGCTTCTGAATACCGAATTGTCTCAAAATCAATCTCATCATCGAAAAGTCGTAATTAGTGATTAGAAGCTGCTTACAAAATATCGGCATTAGTTTTGGAATAACAACTCAGGATCGATCTCACCAACTCAACATTTGAGGCACCACCTCGATGCGAATTTCGCACAAAGATTTGACATTATTCGATTATAAGGTACATTTGACTTAGTAATTGAAGACACGCGACCATCTGTTTCGATTTCGCTTCCAATAAGCAAAAAAGCCGCGTCTGCGAATCGGAAAACACGAACATACGAGTAGCTGTCGAGAAGCCAATGCAATAATACGGTATGAAAATATTCAAGTACTGAGAATTCTATATGTCGCTATCCCAAACATCATTCACGAGTTACCGTATTCCGAAAAATTAATAACAAAAAGTGTTTGTTGATTTTTATTATTGTTCATTAATTTGTCGATGTGTTTAAACATCCTAATATACGAATATTAAACAGATCTTGGTAAATCAGGATATCCGGATAATTGCGTCACGGTCTGGATTTTATCCAAGTTAAAGAATATCCGCAAGCGTAATTAGATATTCGAATATGCGTATAGTCCCAGCTCTACTGCAGATCCATGCTAAACGATATTTGGTGGCCGAAAAGTGAAGACACGGCCATGGACGATCTTTGGTTTCAGTGGATTGACCGACAAATGAAGGTATGCTTCAAGATATATGGAATCTTGGTATATGGAAGAAGATATAACTAGATCATCCAAATTGGATTACATACGCAGACTTTCTGAATTCACCTATAGCGCCACCTAGCCCAGTTGTATTTCAAAAAGTATGCATTTTCTGGGTAACTCCGTTCAAGCGCCACCTTGCGGATCGATTTTTCATAAAAAAACATTTCTCAACGCACCCCTAATTTCATCAAAATCGGATTGAAATACAGATTTTCTGAATAACTCCCCTCTAGCGCTACCTAGGACATTTATTGCCCATAAAATTATTTCATTTAATTTCGAATGTGTTTATTACGCGAAAAGTAAGCTCCTTTCTCGTAAAAATTGAATAGTGGAATATTTTAAAAAATGAAATGTTAGCTCGAAAACAAAGTACTCTCTTATAATCAACTAAAATCTGAGATGGATAACGAGTATTCATGATCCTTTTGAAGAGGAATGCAATTTCGAAAAGAGGAAGAGCAATTAATCTACATAGAAAAGTGTTCATAGAATTTACGAAAATGCATCCTAATTCGAAAAGAGATTGCTCTAAAATTAAAAAAAAATTCAATAAAAAAAGAATAAAATGAATGAATAAAATTGATACAAAAAATTTTACTTATCATGAAATGGCAGATAATACGGAAAACGGTATGAGAAAAGAAGCTTAAAAAATATATTTACATGCAGCGCCATGCAAAACCCTTATAAACGCGGAGTCTACGAGTAGATCCTTATGAATACTTTATAAAACCAATTTGTAAACAAACTCTGAATTTTACTGATTGTGGTTTAACATCAATATCTAACAAACTTACAAGAGGTGTATCCGGGGGAAACATATTGAGAGCTTTCCTTAATTTGGATTTGTCGCATTTCTATCCACATTACTTGTAATCAGATTGAAATTTAATTAAATTTAGCCAATAATACTTAGAAAATTTCTATACACAGAAGAAGTATAGATCTGAAATCCTTTTGAATATACATTTTAAAGTCATTTCACTCCCACACCTCGCGTAATAAAGACTATTTCCATTGCTACATGTAAACGTGCCTATATTTACATATGTGTTTTCCTGTACAGGTAAACAAATGTAAGTATATATCATTTTTTTTTTGTAAGTACCAACACGTTTTCTCAATGGATTGTGATTTTGAAAGACTGGCGGCGCATATCAGTACACTTGATGCTACTTGAACTCAAAGTCTAAGTAGCAAAGGGGCTATGACACAGCCAACATAGAGCTAACAAAAATCTACATATATGTACATACAGTCGTCAGTCCTATTCAACAATACACGCATACGTCCATAATGTGTTTATGTAGATATGTATCACGTTGTAGTCATTCGCTTGCCTCAATCAACCTACTCGCTGCCATTGCCTATGCGAATGTCAATTCGTGACAAGTGGCACGGCGCGACTAGGAGAGAATGTGAGATATGTTTGGAACATGTAGCTTTTCACAGATGTGGAAGCAAAAACAAAAAACAAAAGTGCACCGACAAGAATTCCGTTTGACAATTCAACAAAGTTAACAGCTGGTAAACATCAGGATGCACCAAACAACCAAGACATCTCAAATGCAGCTAAAATAAACTGAGCAAAATAAATGCGAAAAAATGCAGCATAAAAAAATATGTAAGCCAAAAAGAAAAACATTATCAAAAAACGTATGTGCATATATATGTTTGTAAGCACGTGAACTCTATGAAGAACACCATACATTGGCAAAAATTCTCAAGCGCTCTCAAAAAAAAAACGAAACAAATAAAAATAAAAACTAAATAGAAAACAAGTCAACACCTTCTAAAAGTTTAGTAAACTCGCGCGTTTGCATGTATAGGTACATTTGTTCAAATAACAAACACGCATACACCCCACTGTCATTTTTCAAACACTCAAAAAATAATACAAAAAACTCCAACGCTAATGTCAACGTCGACATTGTTGTTGGCGCTGTGGACGTCTGTGAGGCATGCAAATTCGCTGTTAGTATTTAGATGCGCGGTGCTTCCAACAAAATGACAAAAATATACCCAGCATTTGATAGAAAGAAAGTATGTGTTGCTATTTTTGATGTGCACCCATGCGAGTATGTAGATATGTACCACATATAAGTATGTAAAATTGCCAACATGAAGTTGGCAATTGTTTCGTCACTCATACGCCCCACCCGCCAGCGCCTTCAAGTTCCCACAAATGGCTCAATGTAAATGCATAGTACCTACGTTATGTTGTTTGTTTGTACTTTACTTATGTATGTGTGCATACATTTCGATATGTGCCTTAAAATAAGCGTACAAAGTAAATGAGTTTTCGTTCTGTAGTTCCGTACGTTGATTGCTATATTTTTGGCTTCGACGTTTTTTTTCAGTTTTAACCGGTTTAAAATGAAAATTTAAACGATCGTTTTCATAGTAGTTAGTTTGTTCGCATTTAAAGTAGCTAAGATAGGTCTGAAATGAGTTTAGAGCAAAATATGCGTTTTTCACTTGTGGACTTTGACTTGCGCCGTTTTGTCAACGCGTTACTCGTAATGTAAAAGTGGGAATTTTGTATTACACTATACGTGAACGTAATTTGGTATTATGAGTTCAGTGAACGTTCAATATTTAGCGAAAGCGTTAACGATGTTAATTGTATAGTAAGACATCATTCGAGTGCAATTAGCTTTTACTTTTTTCTGTATACTCAGAGGTTTTTAATAAAGGTTTTGTAATAAAGAGAGCTAGCACTGTTTATTCGTTCATTAAAAATGTTAGGGCACTAAACAAATTCCGACTCTAAAAAAATACTTATATTTTAAATTAGAAAGTTCCTGTGTATGTGAGTGAGTGTGTGGGTGAGTGTTTGAGTATATTATTACCTTGTCAGGACCCCACGGTTAACACATAGGCTATATTTTTTGGAGAGTTAGGTTAGGTTAGGTTGGAGGGGCAGCTGCCTGCAGCGGTTCACTTAGATCAGTGTTACCACAAAGAAAAATTTTGTACCATCCAGGAAGGAGAAATTACCCCTCACCAAACCATTTTGCCTTACTGAAGAACCTCAACAGGCAATTTACCTCGGTGCTTGAAACCTCACTAAGGTTATCCAAAAACGGTGATCCAAGATATCGCGTTCTGCATTTACAGAGTGCAGGACACTTACACAGTAAACGCTAGATCGTTTCCTCCTCCCCAACCTTTCAGCATGTTTCCCTATCAGAAAGAGCTCTGTTAGAGCCCCGATCACGTTAGAAATGTTTTCGCTCGTTAGAGAGAGAACGCTGCGCGACCGTTTCCGATCCCATTCAGGCCGCGTCTGCCTTGAGGTTCGACAGGTCGTATTTTGCGTCCATCTATTGTCAACATGTTTATATAAGCATTTTCCCTCTATGTGCCGGTGACCAGGGACCCAAATGTGTGTTCTGCTTTGCCATCTCCTGTAGAGATAGGTGCCAGTCCAGCGTGATGTTCGAGTTAAACGTGGAAGATCTCAGAGCTCTGATTGCATCCTGGCTGTCACTAAAAATGAAGATGTCTCTTCCTATAATCCCGGTAACTATCTTCTCTACCACTTCCATTATAGCCGAAACCTCAGCCTGGAAGACGCTGCAGTGATCTGGTAACCTAAAGGAAATTTGCATCGAGTTTTGAACCATCTGTATAGATGACAATGCTATCAGGTGGAATATGAAACTCAAGTTTCCACTCCTCCCTGCTTGGAATTCGTGTAATAAAGTTACTTTCAGAAACCGATGTCAAAGCACACTGGTCCGTGCTGCTCGCAATAGAGCAGAACTTGTTCAAAATACAGGAGTGCCCATTGGCTTTCAAGATGCCACTGGGATGTCTCTCTTAGTCGCAAAGTAGTCATCGATGCCATCTGTTCTCCAACCAAATCAAAGGGAATGAGGTCTAAAATGGCGTTCAAGGCCTCATTTGGAGTGGTTCTGAGTGCCACACTTATACAGATCATACTAGATCTGTGCACCTTGGTGATTTTGGAGAGTTACCACCTATTAAAAATATTATTGTCAATTAAATAAATAAGTTAAATCACACATTGCTATATAATGACTGGTTATATCTGAGTAAGATTTGGCTATTGTATAGCCCATTATATAGGTTGTGCTAAAATTCGTTTTTTTATAGAGACTTGTCACCTGATTAAAAGGTTAATTTGAATTAAAGCAATGATCGAAGTTAGATATTACAGTATGGGTATCAAACGAAAGTTTCACTTTCTAACTGTTTTGAAATAAGGTTTCCACATGTTTGAAAAAAATAAATGACATTCTACAATATGAGTGTTAAAATAAATGTTGCCACCTGTTTATATGCACATGAAGTTAAATATAAAAATAAACGACATTTTGCATTATGAGTGCCAAACCACAAATTTAAAAATGCATAATTTCAAAAATAAATTTGGGGAGGGTTGCCATCTGCTTAAAAAGTTATTTAAAATTAAAATAAGTTAAATCATATATTGAAATATGGATCTCAAACAGAAAAGTTTTAAAAAAGCTTTATTTTGAGAACCATTTTGGAGAGGGTTGCCAGCTACATAAAACAGTAGCTTAAATTAAATTATTACGTTAAAGGAGATTCAAAGAAAGTAGACTTAAACTGGCATAGCAAAGAAGGAAATTTAAAAACAACAACAAAATACCGATTATAAAATACAAATTCAATGCACTCTTAGCATATCACAACAACAAGTACATTGCGAGTGAAGCTGTAATTTCCAGTTACTTATTTAACTTTGGTACCACGAAACACAGAGTATAAAATATAAAAAGATGTACGCTATAGATTTCGTGGCTAAAGTATTCTCAAAAACTTTTTTGATATTCATATCCATATTTATTTGTACATATCTATAAGCGAATTTAGACGCTTTTTTCGTTATAATTTAGAATACCATTTCCAATTGCAAATGCGAAAGCGTAGGAGTTTTATCGTGTGACTGCAACTTGCGCGGGTTTTTACGGTGATTTTCCCATAGCGCGCTGTTTCTCTCTGGGCAAAGCAAATATTAGAATTACAGTGGCGAGCAAAACCGGTCGGATGATGATTGTTTTACAATATTAGCAAGGTTTTACGTGATAAATTTTTTCCATTAATTTTATATAAAACTATAGAGCATACTATAACAAAAACCATGTAATGAAATTTGGATTTTCAAGCATGTGGCAACCCTCTTCCAAATATAGCTAGCTGGCATCTTATCAGAGAAATTAACCATTTGATACTTTATAAACTTGTGTATAATTTGACGAAATTTGACGTTGCAAACAGATGGCATCCATCTCCGAATTATATATAAGTGGAACTTCTCCTCACAGACACGAGCCATTGGATACCCATAGTTGCACCTATAGTTGCATAATTCATATAACTTCTGCATAGTTTCATTAAATTTGACTTTTCATACAGATGATAACCCTCTCCTAAGCATAAAATATACTTTACGACCTATTCTCAAACCCCCAAATATAAAGGGTGGTTAAATTTTAAGGGCCGATGTTGAATGTGAACCACACCGAAACGTCAAGTTTTTTTCTGAATTTCATTTGACATTTCTCAATTTCAGACTAACTCAATTTGAACATGGAAAGATACACAATCGAGCAACGTGTTAAAGTTATTCAGGCTTATTATGAAAATGGGCGTTCAAATTTCGAAGAAAATCATCATCAGTGATGCGGCACATTTTCACCTCAGTGGATTCGTCAATAAGCAGAATTGCCGCATTTGGGCGAATGATAATCCAAGAATGATTGTCGAAAAACCAATGCACCCACAAAGAGTGACTGTTTGGTGTGGTTTATGGGCTGGCGGCATCATCGGGCCGTATTTTTTCCAAAATGAGGCCGGTCAGGCAGTTACTGTGAATGGTGTTCGCTATGGTGAGATGATAACGAACTTTTTATGGCTTGAATTGGAACATATGGATGTGGACGATATGTGGTTCCAACAGGATGGTGCCACTTGCCACACAGCCAACGAAACAATGGCTCTTTTGCGCGACAAATTCAATGGCCGTGTTATCTCACGTGGTGACGATGTCAATTGGCCACCATGATCATGTGATTTGACACCGTTGGACTACTTTCTTTGGGGTTATTTGAAAGAAAATGTGTACGACGATAAGCCAGCAACAATTCAAGAGCTAAAGGATGAGATAATTCGGCACATTAACGGCATAGAACCTCAATTATGCCTCAGCGTCATCGAAAATTTGGACCATCGGATGGAGGTGTGCCGCCGAGGTCGGACATTTGGCCGATACTTTGTTCCATACATAATTGAACCACACCGTATTATCATAATAAAAAGAAATTACAATAATTTCCAAAATAATTTGTGTTTTATTCAAAATCAATATCGGCCCTTAAAATTTAACCACCCTTGACATACAAAATTTATCTACATCGTACATAAAATTAACGAAGAAAATGTATTATGAAAAACTTTGCTAACATTGTAAAAGAATTACCATTCGACCGGTTTTGCTCGCCAGTGTAAGAACTTCGTTGTAATTTACTATCTAAGCATTTAGATCAATAAACAAAAATGTCTCATATTGTATCTGTACATACAAGCATATTATATATGTAAGTATATACAGTCCCCATAGTCACTGCATCAAAGAAGTTGTCAAATTCTGCAGATGTGCACAAAACTTCACAAAGATTTGCAAACTGCTAGCTAAAAAGAGCGCTAATTGCACGTTTACACAACTGCATATATAGTATTTATATTTTGGTATAGAATTCCGTAGCCACTCCGCAAAATTTGTGATAAATATAAAACCATGCGCCTCCTCACATTTTGATATAAATATACTACGTACTACATATAAAAGACAAACACAAATAAAATAAAAACCATAACCATAGGCAATATGTAAATTTATTCGCGAATTTCATCTACGAAATATTTCCCATTTACATAAGTAAGTACATAAATACGTGGGTACATATTTTGATGAGTATAGGATTGTGATTCTGTGTTGGCACTTATTTGTGTTACTTAAGTTAACCTACAACAACAACATTTGCGAGCCGCAAATGCCGTTGATGGATAACAGTACCCACCAAAGCTGCTACACAAATTGCTGCACTTATTGTAGTACATGAACTTAACTACATACGTGTGCAAAATATAAGCATGCCTACATATGTATGGATGTGTGTGTGTGTCTTGTTGAAAATGCTGCACTAGAACGTTATGCTTCGCTTGATTTGCATT
The DNA here is from genome assembly GCA_951828415.1 of Anomoia purmunda. Taxonomy (NCBI): domain Eukaryota; kingdom Metazoa; phylum Arthropoda; class Insecta; order Diptera; family Tephritidae; genus Anomoia; species Anomoia purmunda. Next base: position 21,506,803 of record OX639996.1, on the reverse strand, counting down.
TGGCTTGTGTGCAAGTGTACGTGCTACTTCAATACAGCCCCCGCTTGCCATGGAATTTTTTGAAAATACTTATGCTATGCTGCATATTCGTGCTTGTTAGGACGCACACTCGCACATACAGTAGCGGGCGAGAAGAAAAAACAGGACACCCTAGAAATTTGCAATAATTTGGTTTCATTTAAAAATGCAGAGTTATGGTTGTAAAATTTTGTCTTGAAACACAATTCTTATAAGTATTCCTAAAATAAATAAACTAAATGTAAATGATACATTTCTGTTTTTCTTTGATTAGAAGCCAAAACCTTTGGTCCGATTAGGTATAAGAAGAAGAAGAGATATACTAAAATGATCAGGTCCTTGAGCTGATTCGATTTAGCGATGCCCGTCTGTCTGTCAGTCTCTTTGAACGCAAACTAGTCCCTCAGTTTTAAAGATATCAACTGAAACTTGATAGGCAGATGTATTTCTAAAATATATTAATTATTTGTCGGAACCGACCATATCGGACTTTATATGTGTAGCTACTTACAGCTGATTCTTCAGATATGGGGTTTTCCATTATAGCTCCTACACTAAAGCAGCTCAGGTCATGGAATTCCGCACTTCTTTCATTTAACATTAACTTAAAGTGCACTACAAAAATTACCGAGATCCGACCACTACAACTTATAACCATACAACTGATTATTCAGATATGAGTTTTGGCGTTATAACTCCTGAATGGAAAATTGTGTGGGGCATTCACTTATCAAATCTTACCAGGTCTACTGAGAAAATCATCAAGAATAGGTTCTTGTTGGAGTCTTTTATTTTATTGTAACCGACTTACAAAATAATGCTCCAACTCGTATAAAATTTCCTTTAGTTGGAAAAGCACCTCTGTTAGTATCTTTCATGAAATATGAGATTTATTTAGTGCTATTTAAGAACAGAAAATGGATGTGATGCCAATGTCAAAAAATAAAAATAATGTCATGTAAATAAAATCGAATTAGGTTTTAAACTGGAATTTCATATGTATTTTCTTCCGGCTCATTCACAATAGCGCAGTTTTTTTCACTTCCCAACACAACATCTCAGGTATCGGATATCATTTTTACGAAAGGTCATGTCACCCATGTGGGTAAGGTGCGCCTCAATTAAGAGGGATCAGGGTTTTCCTGTAAAAGCTGTCGGCATTTAATTGGATTCACAGTTCCATCCACAAAGGCCGGCTTTCCAACACCATGGTAGAAAAAAACACTTGCAGCTTATCCGGCTCCTCCCCTGCCAGAGGTAGGGACGGTACGTCTGACACACGAAGTTTCGCCGACTCTTCCGCGAACGTGTGCCTTCTGTCCGAACCAAAAAGGTTAATTTTCTCTTCTGCATCTTAGCCTATTTTTTCGCATTGTTATCGTCAAGGGAGGTTTTTTTTGTGGGCTTTTTTTCGTTTTCAATTTTATTTTTAGCCGTGTGTAGCCCAAAGAAAACAAAACTAAACTTTTAAATGCAAGTAAATAATGAAATATGTATAACTATTTATTTATTTATTTATACAAAGCTTACATAATAATTAATTATTATATAAACTAAAGCAAACGCAGCGCTAGCAGCAGAGGCTTTCGGCTGCCTATGTATAACTAATACTCATTTGTAACACACAATATGTTTTATAAATGTTACTTTGTTTCTAAATCACTACGACTAAGTGTCTCGTTCTTTTTTTGTTTGTCCGCTACTGTACATGCATATTAATATATGTCTGTCTTTCTGTCTTTCTTGCCTCGAGGACTCGCATGTGGTTGTTTTTTGTGTGCTCTTCAACTTTCAGTGTACTCGTGTGCATGTTGTGGCATTGCTATTCATTTGTATGGGTGTGTGGGTACATTCATATGTGGCATGTGACACTTGCAATTCGTACTTCGTTGCACCGCCAAGTGCGATATTTGTTATCTTTACGTCACTTCCCGCGCTCATTATACTCTTACACGTCTGCTTACGTTCATGGATTTTCATTTTCGTTATGTTTTTCCTTTGTAAGCTCCGAGCACTCTCTTGTGTGAATTAAATTGAAGGCGTTTATTTAACATTGCGCTACAATTTTGGGGCAATTTAAATCAGCACGAACTTTATTAATAATTTCTGAAAATAAAACTATCCATTAATACAAAACACTCACTGCATTTGCTAAAGTTTTTGTATGGCCTACTAAAGTTCTTAAGTCCTGGCCTAAGTTGTTTTCAAAAGAGTGATACAAATGGTTAAAATACTTAACATGTCAATGAAAGGATATACAGAAAACTTTCGCCGAAGATATTTCCGTAAAACATCTTAACCCACCTTTAGTGCCGTTTTCATCCTTATTCCAAGAAAAAATATAAAAAGTCGTTGGAGGATTAAAATAGCCTACAACAGATAATTATTGGCCGGAAAATTTTATTTAAAGAACAAAGGAGGAGGGCATAAATAAATGTTAGATATTTCAAGAAGGCATATATCCGTCGATTTTTAGGTGTTTCGTTAAAAAATTGTGCCTGACAAGTAAAATTTTTCGTAAGTAGTTCTCGAGAAGATTTTTCCACTTATTTCGGGATCTAAAAACTTTATTAAAATATTCAAAAACTCGAGATAAGTGTTGTAAATGCATTGATTATTAAATTACTGAGTAAGTGTTTTACTTTCGGAAAATGATAACAAGTGTGGGTTTCGGTTTTTGCACATATATTTACTTTTATCAATAATAGTTTTCGAGCTCAAGGCCTGTTTTTCATTTGGAAAGTGTTGGAAAAAGACTGCCACAATTTATGGTTGCTATATCGGTGATCATCACATCTCCTCAGATCAGATTTATTTCGAGACGTTATCACGACTTGATCACACGACTTACGGAAAATAAGGCATGCTCACTACCACCTTTATAAAACTAATCCGTGTAAACTTTTGTTGCTTAATTATTATTATTTAAGTAGGGAGGTTATCAAGAAGCTGCTCGGCATTTTGTTTCCTCTCGGAAGATTTTTCATCCCATTTTACCACATCAGAAGCCGATTGAATCAAATTAGATTTCAAGGAGGAGATCTCATGCTAGATGAATGGTGGGAGTGATGCAACTTCTTTGTAGTCTACGTTCTTTGCCAAATGCGCGATTTTCCTCACTAAATCATCATTGATGAAACTGAATTTTCAGCACATCTTTCCTACGTTCACATTTCATAGACATCCTACTAATATTGTAAATGTAATAGTTTCCGAGTAAGTTAATATGTTTATTATACTTTTACGGCCAAGTGGCATGACGGGTTGGGGTAACATTTACACACCATAGTTCATTATCTGAGTTAACGCCACATTATATTTGGGGAAAGCTTAAAAAGTTAACTAAAACAGGGTTGAAACCTAAAAGGTTTATGTGAAAATAAAACGAAGAGGGTTGCCACCTGTTAAAAGGGTTTTATACAATTAATTTTAAAAGATAGCTTCAAGATTTTGTAAGATAGCTGTATGGTATGGTATTAGAATAGTTTAATATAAGTTTGAAGAATTAAATATAAAAAAATTATTAATGAATTACTTAGCATTAAAGAGTTTACGGGGACTCCGTCGCATAAGATGTGACAAATAGTTCCTTATATGCCGTGAAAGCAGACGAGGGTTTGAGTCCAATGGAAGTCTATTAAGAAAAATCTGATCAGGAGATGTGGTGAACTTCGAAAGAGCAACTATAACCTCTACCGCTCTGAATGATGCTTTAGCAAATAACTTTCGATATAAAAATGTCCTTGAGCTCTATTAATTTTGTTAATATAAATATAAACAGGCCAAGTACTTAAAAAAAATTAAAAACAAAAATTGTAAAACCTTACGAAAAAGTCATTTTTTATATAATTTTGACCATATCCGTGCTTCGCTGCGCTCTAAGTATAAGTAGGGATTAGGGATGCAAATGATACATCGCTGTTTCTGTCAAAAAACAATGATGGTATTTCGATTCTTAAAACATTGATACATCGATGTAACTTCGAGCTATGTTTCACATCAATGTTTTTTTTACGTCGATTTTCCTAAAGATTTACTACAAACCTTTTAATTATATTTTACATTGTACCCAACATTAAACTTACTACATTTAATAGATTCCTTGGCTAAATGTAAAAACTTTTTTAATTTTAATGGTTTTATAAGATCTTTTAATAAGTCATAAAAATTTAGTTCACAAGACTTTTTTTGAAAGTAGGAGTAACTATCAGGCAGCGGCAAAAGCTTTGACATGGAAAAACTTCACAAACTGTTTTTCTTAAATTTTGAGCTAAATAAATGATTTTTTTTTTATTTTGAAATCATTGTTATTTGTAGAGGCAAGCTTTTTTTCTCGCACTATGAGTTGTCATTGAAAATTTGAAAAAAACAACGAAGCTGCGTCGGCACAACGATGTTTTTTTTGAAACCCTCGATGTTTTATTTTACGATATTTTCATCCCTAGTTTACATTTATTAACAGCGTAGAAACCAACTTGGTCTTATGGTTTCATTTTTGCAATACAAATCGAAAGCATTTCGCATTATGATTAGTTCAGAGTCATTTAAATACGTTTTTTTCAAATGAAAGTGTGAAAGACAACACAAATGTCCTTTGTCACAATTATCTCTTCGGATAGTTTTTTCGATTCTTCTGTTGTTTCTTGCATTTTTCATTTTACAAAGTTATGCGCTTTTTTGTATTAATTTAATTATTTGAGTAGTTATGGTGCAAAGTTAAGTTAAGTTCATAAGTGAAAAGTAAATGCAGTGTATTGGAATTATTCGATAAAAATTGTATTGCCTCATTAAACTGGAGTAGTTTCTATTAGTTGACATCTACGGGTTACCATACGGTGTGTAAGTTTTCGATAGTTGATGCCTCAAACACAATATTCGAAGTTTCAAAATTACCGAGAGTCTGTAGATTAGAATTTTCTTCAAGCATCAGCATTACCGATATACTGACTTGAAAATTATACTTCGTATTTTAATTGAATCGAAAAATGCCGCTTGAAATGTAAAAGAAGAACTATTTGCATTGAACGGAAGAAACAGTTTTTTTTTCTATCTATCTACATACACCACAGACTACCAAATAAAATATGGTTCATTCGATCCGCTTATTTTAAAATTTTTACACCCAAACATCGCCCTCAATGGTATCATTCACTTTAATACCGTAAAAAAACACCAAATCTTACCATATTAATTAAATAATTACAGCAGTTCTTGTTTTATCAAATACACAAGTGAACAATTGTATAAAAAAGTATATAATTATTCAATATACATACATATATTATACCTACGTATATATACATATATGTATGTGATAAAGTTGCCATAATATTTATATATTCAATTAAAATAGCAGATGCTTGTGTATGAAGCGAATAAAGGTACAAATTAAATTAATCGACGCAAACTGAAAATAAAAACAATTTATAATAAATTTCAGATATTTACAACAAAAAAATGCGTTCACTGCATAAATCGAAAGGAAATGAACAAAGCCAAAGCGGAATATATCAAGTGTGGTAATTGTAAAATCAATAGCAACAACATTTTTTTTTTGCAAACCCACACAAAAGCAGTAACAAATGCGGGCTCCACATTTAATAGCTAAATATTTATTCGTACTCCACTTTAACAAACACAAAATTCGACATGTCGCGATCTACACACATAAATGTATAACTATGTATGGGAATGTGATATACTCACTCAGTGCTACACTAGGAAATATATTAGGAATGGTCAGCCGAAAGCCTCTGTTGCTAGTGCTGCTTTAGTTATAGTTTATATATTAATTTCAATTGTATATAAGCTTTTATAAAATAAAAAAAAAAATAAAAATAAAAAAAATATTAGGAATGAAATATATAAAATATTATTTTCTGCAAATTTATATGCAACTTTTCGTAACAGCGGAACTCTTCTTCAATACAGTTATTCATATATAAATCCTCTCATCGTTCGGGATTTTTTTATCAATAGCAATATCGATGCGGATATTATTATTATGATTTCGATGGTAATCAGAATTTCTAACTCATTATATGCTTCACAAAAATAGTAGCCTGTTCTGGTGATGTTTAATATTTTCTTCCATTTAAAAGTAAATTTTGGTTAAGTTTTAATTGGAAGAAAAGGCCAACGCCGGCAGCAAAAAAAAAAATAATCAAAAATTTACTATAATTTTGAACCACTTTAAACTTACTATAGGTAAATTATTATAGTCAAATTGAACAACAAAATAAAATTTCATAAAATTCGGATTAAAAAGTAAGAAATTTATATGATTACGAGCTTTTTATATAAGGATTTTTTTTGTAAATTTATGAATCTTTTACATATTTTCTAAGAAACATAAAACTTTGACTCAAAAAAATTAAAAGTTTCGTATAAGGAACCGTGGCACTTCGAGGAAAAAAAAATTATTATTAAAAATGGATGGTGAATTCATTGGGTCAAGAATAAGTCGTCTCCAGAATCTTTGAAAAGGCCGACAATTGGATAGTCGCACATAGGGTTATTTTATAAATTTGGCCGGCCAAACCCTTTTTCTTGTGTCAATTAATTTTAATGATTTCACTAATGGCGATTTCAACGAGTTATTTTATTCTTTTACATAATTCTCACCTAATTTTATATACATTAAGCAGGTTCTCCCTTGCATTAAATCAATACCTACTTAGTCTTAAAGTCTAGAACTAGTCATTAGGCAGGTAATTTTTACTAGAAGCAAAGAAGCGAAAGTTTGCGATGTTTTTTCTCTTTGTGGTCTAATACCTGCATCATCAATGGTTTTGAACTCATATACGAGATACCGCATACGTTTTCTCCCCGATTCGCTTTTCAGTATTTTACAACTTTTTTATGTAATTTTGTTTGAAGGCAGTTTTTTCTCTAATCACATCTGAAGTTTTCTTAATCAATTAGAGTCTGATTGGATGGCAATAACGCGGGAATGAGAGATTCGGATTATGCAAGTGATTTTTCGTGAAGTGTTCCCAGTATTTCTTCGTGATCTGGAAGCCATTAAACTTGACCGCAATTTGTATCAAGAAAAGACTCCATACCTGAGTAGCAGTCCTGTTTAGCTTGCTGTATTTTTGTGTATTAAAGATATATGTTGGAGCTATAGCTTCTTATGATTTCCTGTTGTTTTCATGATAGACCAGCTTCTATAAACATAGACAAAGCTTGTTGGGGTATAAGCTGCGACTTTTATTTGGGTTGGCTATCACCAAAAGCCTTTTTAGAGGAAAGACAAAGTTATTTTCTTAAGCACCGACTCCTTTCGTTTGGTCATCTAATTTGGATTGAACAGCGAAAGTGAGCCTTTCCAAGTCAAACTGTTTACCAAATTTATAGTTACATTTGTATACAAACATGTTCTGATGCGCCAATGTCACGCTAGTTTTCCAAAAAAATTTTTCAACCACGTATTCTTTACTCCAACAGAAACCAAAGCAAATTTGAGCAACTTACCTATTGTAGTTACTGAAACATCAGATTTTTTTTTATTTTTGTCAATTACCTTTATGAAAGCGATAAGTGTGGTTGTTGCCCAATTTTAATACGCCACGAATTTCATAAGCGTAGCTTGAACCTTTATAAATCGTTGGGCCTTTCCTAATGGGTTGCACCATCAAAATCATTGCAGGTTTGTTTATTTTTTTATTTTTTTTTTTTGCTTACTTTTATATTTCCCACACACACTTATCGTACGCCGCGAGTTCAATGCAGCAAATAATTAAATTCGAAACCGCAAATATGCATAAATTAATATGTGAAACCGCATTAATTTAAAATGTAAATGAGTACTCAAACGAATAGGCGTTCACACTTTTGCATCAGTGCACGTAATGATCACAACAAAAAAAAAAGCAAAGTCATGATTGGAAGAGGCAAAAGTGGTTGGAGGTTGAATAAACTTCTGAAGTTCCGATACGCTTTTGGTCACTTTAAAAATTCGGCCATAATGTTCTGCCAACTTGAAGAATACAAAATTCAATTCAAATTTGTATGTAGGTACACACATACATACTTATGAAAACTGAAAAAATTATTAACTCAGTGATTTTCAGTTCTCATGGTTGCAAAATAAAAACCTGTATTTTTTCGCTCTCAAATGTTTTTTTTTTTCTCTTTTGAATTCATAACAACTAGATAACTTGCAACATTTTAAAATTTTTCCTGCTCTGATATTTTATAAAACTTATATGCTTAAATTAAACTAATTTATTTCACATTTGCTTACCTGCAACGTGAGAGAATCAACAAAGGGGAAGCTGTTAAATTAATTTATTAATCTTTATTTTCCATTAGCGTGAATACGATTTTTATGCTGCGATTTTGATGCATCTGCAATTACAAACAACTAAGTATTTTACAAAAGTAATGGTAAAATCGTGAAAGCTTTTCGTATTCTTTGATTCGAATTTCGTAAAAATGTTAGGCACATTTTCAGCACAAAGAAATATTTTGAACATTCTTTTCGAAATCTTCGCAATATGGTAGCAGTGAAATCAAAATGTTTTTATAACTTATTAATATTTCAGAATGGGTTTTCGATAGACGAATTCATATAAGGATCATTCATATAAAGCTAATGATGTCTTCTTCTACCACTATATTTGTATTTTTCCTTCAACCATGACATGCTGAAAATTCAAACTAATGGCCTTCATCCTTCTATTCTCTTTTGCCGAGACATCCTAAAATTGAAAAACGCGTATCTGTGGGCTATGAATTCGCCCTGCCATCGCTTTTGGATTTTCTCAAGTAATTAATATTAAGATAAACAATAACAGGATGGGAACGAAAGTTAGAGATACAGTTTCAAACTTTTACTTATATTTAATTGTTTGCAATTTTTTTAATTACTTTTTGATAAAACACTTTTTCTTCAAAAAATAAAAGTTATCCTTAGAATTTGGTTTTAGTTTAGAAGATATTTTTTTTTAGTTTTTTTTCTACATAGAAAAATTTTTTTACTTTTTTAATGTTATTTTATGCGTAAAAGCTTATTTTTATTTGAATTTAATAAGTAAAAGTTTGTGCATGGATTCTGCAGATAAATTCGAACTTGAATCAGTTTATGTTAGTTTTAACGCAAAAAGCTATATTGGACTGCAAGCACGCTACGCGAAACTTGTAAAAATCTTTATAAATAGGGATATTTAGTTTGTGTGTACAATCACAAAGACTTTCTAAATTAAATTTGATGAAGACTTCTATTGTAAAATGGAATAGGAAAAAACAAACGAAAACTGTTTCCATATTTATATAGAATGGCATAAGTCTTTCATACCATATCCTCTAGAGAAGGACGATTTTCTGCACTACAACTAATAATAATCGTTTGTGGGTCGAATCCGAACATAAGCTCTCATTTTATAAAATAAGTTTAAAAAATTGTATACATTTTACAAATTACTTGTTTGCTTTGAAAACATTAAACTCAAAAAATAAATTATTTTCTGAGCCGAAAATAAAATTTTATTTTCGGACCATGCAAAGAATACAAACTAATACAGCTACATTTCCTCCATATAACGTTTATTATGTTGTTGTATTTCTTATGTATTTCTATTTTATTGCAATTTTTTTTCTGGTTAAAAAATTGTCATTATTTTCAGTCCAGCTTTAATCTATCGGAGTGAGTTTTTGCAGGAGCAAATATCTTCTGGTAGTCAGCATATAAGAGAAACATATATTTACACATAGTAAATATAATATCCAACATTTACTTATACTCACCTTAGCCTCTACCATATGTCCCGAATCAATTTAGATATATCAATATTTTTTAGGGAGTGTGATCATTATTTGATTATACAGGTATTTTTGCACAAGGACATTATAATTTTATTTACGTTTCCTTTATTAAATTTTTAATTTGATTGGTGATTCAATTAATTTAGAAAATTGTGACATTGAATAGCCAATCAGAAATTGTAATTTACCACCATTGGACCACTTCTTGTTGGACTATCTGAAGCCGGAATCTATTTGAATAATTTTTGTGTTTTAAAAACCAATATTGGATGAACTAGTCAGGATTTATGACCCGACTCATTCGAAAACGTGTTCGAATATGGGGTCCATCGTATTCATTCCTTCAAACGCAGGATGCTATTTGAATTATCTTATAATCAAAATTTAATTTTATATTGTAAAGACTTTACGTTGAATAAAAAAGATTTCAATTCCATAAAAACTTTTGCGCTTTACCAACGAAAAACTCTTTAAAATTTGCTCATTTGTTTATAAAATACACCTAGTTTTTAAGATTAACTTCAAATTTCTAGTAAGCATATTGGAATATTTCTTCTAGGGATCCCACGTCCTGGGTATATGTATCACAAAAACCACATCTAAAATTAAATTTTCGAAGTCACCCCTAGTCACCCCCTTGCCAGAATTGAGTTCACTAAATATATGTAAATCAACCTTTCCCAAATATGTTTTTTTTACAAATTGATAAATGTGTATGTGTTTTGTATGAACTTTTATTTATGCTGCGGTTGACCTCGGCGTGCAACCGTTTGTCATGGCGTATACGCAACATTAATTATCCTAAAAATTTAAGTCGTCGCTCATTGCTGACTTTGCGAATTTAAATAACACAACAGTGAATTATTGGCCAGCATTTTAGATCTCAAAAACAGTAAATATCAAATGCTGGTTTCTATTCGCCTCTTCTTTGCTCACTCTGGTTTGCCTATTATAATCTAGACTAACTTTGTAAGCGCTTATCGTACGCAGCACCAGACTTAGCGTTTGTGTGTATGTGCCTAAAAATTTTTAATTTCTTTTTAATTTTCCAAAGTAATTCAATTTTATTTTTTCCCTTTTATCTTTTACTCCGTCATTAGGTTACTCATACGCCCCATCGACCGTAACAGAGTTCAACTCACTGTAGCATTATTAATCCGCAGCATCAAAGCCAAATAGCTGATTAATAGTTTTGCTAAAATGTGAAAAATAACAACTTACTTGAGCTCTCCGTACTCTATAATCATAAGGAGATAATCAGTTGATTTTAATAACTTTTCCTTGTTTTTTGATTCTTCAATTAAATTCACATAGTTAAACTTTTTTTGTTTGTCACTTAAGACGAAAATTAGTTTTATTCTCCTTCAGTTATGCTTTGCCGCTACATAGTAAAAAATCAAGGAATTTAGATGGAGATATTGAAATGCGAAAAGTTAAAGTATTCTACCTTCAAGTAGATCGCTATAACTTTCATAAATTTTTTCGAGTCTAGTAGTTTCAAGATAAGTCGATTTTTCTTACTATTGATAAATAATCTTTAGTACTTATATATGCTTCTAATTATTTTCTGTAAAAGCTTTGCCAATAAAAACAGAATAGAACCAAATGGAAATGTATATTTTTAAACACTAAACGCCACAAACACGAAGCGCACTTTTACGCATTTTAATGCAGTTTCTTTGGAACAAACGAAATAAATTTTCATGCTCAGGCGTCATAAAAGGCGATAACAGCTTTTAATAAATACCTATTCTTAATTATAACCTATTAGTTATACTTAATGACAATCGAAATTAATTATGGGCATACATATATACATATACTGATTTAAATCGCATTTGAACTTTTGAAAAAGTAGAAAAAAAATTAAATTTTAAATTTACCTTTACTTCCTTCTTAGGTTTTTTTCGAAAAATTTTTTTTTTGACTTTTAGCAAAGTTTTAACAAATTCCCAGTAAGTGAGATTTTAAATGTCATTCATTTTCTTGAAAAATATTTTCTAAATATTTTTATATCTAGGCAATGTCTGCGGCTGTCCAGCGCGATGTTTGAATGGAACATGAAAGAACTAAGAGCTTTCATTGCAGCCTGGCTATCACTAAAAATGAAGATATGTCTTCCTTGAATTTCGGTTCCAGGCTTCTTCACCGCTTCCACGATAGCTGCGATCTTAGCCTGGAAAACGCTGCAGTAGTCTGGTAACCTATAACCATTTCGCGAGGAAACGTCGCCTCCCTCCTTACTGTCGAGTTTCAAGACATCTGTATAGATGAATGTATTATATAATTGTTTTCAGAAACCGACTGCGAACCAAAACGATCCGTGCTGGTCAAAATTAAGCGAAACTTGTTTAATGGGTTTCGGAATGCCACTGGAACGTCTCTCTTATTCAGCAGTCATCGCTGCCATCTATTGCCCTGCCAAATCCAATGGCAAGAGATCTAAGATAGCGTTCAATGCATCATTCAGTACTATTTTAGATACATTCATCATATAAATTATGTTCGCTATCAAAATAAGATTTGATTTGGAAAATATTTCTTCATCGATACTGTTATCTGTATTTTCGATATTTACCGATAGTATTTTCATTAATTGCCATCAATGAGGATATCAAAATTTACCACAAATATTTCTTATCTTAATTAATATTTATAAAGATATTTTCAATACTTATCGATATTATTGTCATTATCTACATTATCATCGTTATTACCGAAATGACAGGATGATTTGCAGCAAAAATTAGTGCAGAAACACGTGCGAACTCTTGACATTACATTCAGAATTTCCGTTATTCGAGTAGACTCCAATGCATAACAAGTTGCGAAAATATTCTTCATATTAATGTTGTTTTCTTTCTACAGTGAACTCGCTTGCAAAGTGCTAGTGGATATCCTTTAATACAGCCAATTCACTTTGACTTTTAAATAACTGTCATTTTCTTCGAAATTCAGCTAGTTGTCATGTGCTCTGTTTTAAAGTTGGGTTCATTAAAAATATCGAATGTTCCACTTGTGTAAAATTTGAACGTGTATTTATCGCATGAAAGCAAATTGAACAAAATGCTTATATAAAAGTATGTCTCGCCGATTAAGTTCTCAAGAACTATCTCTATTATAAACTTTAACTTTAATGCTTCCTGAAATTTATTTCAAAACTCTTGACGAATAAAAAAACCAGCCAGTCAACTAAATGACAGCTCAATGACATCAACCACGACTTACATTTCAATCAGGACGACATTTTATATCTATGGAGAGTAAAATAAAAGAAAAACTGCAACCCCTGACTAAAAGGAGCATGCATACAGCGGGAGCGTCAGAGCGCAAAGTAAATGAAAATATACCATGCAAATAGAGTACATATGTATGTGTGTTTGTAAATTACCCCACAACAGCAATGCAGCTGAGGGCATTGCGCGGCCCTTTTACCTCCATTTCATCATTTATTTTTCTTTTTACTTTAACAAAATGCCTCGGGGTACTACAGACAGTGGTGGTTTCTTTTTAGTTTTGTCCCCGTATTATTTCAGAAAGTCTACATTTAAAATGTATTAATTTTTTTCACTTCTTCTACTTACAGGTGCAACAAAGGCAACTTATATATAAAAGGAATCGAAGCGGCAATTTTAAATAACGAAGTCACATAAATACCACTACTGCCGCACACCCGTCTCTTTCACTAACTGAGACACTCACACTTGCAGCGGTCCAGCACTCGCCAGAGCATTTTATCGAGCAGGATGCGACGTTGTCATCTAATTGCGCTGTCGATTGGGATATGCGTGGCAGCTTTGGCGCTGTTACCCGCCACTGTGTGTGCCACCACAGAAGTACAGGAAACGCCAATGGCGCTGCCCATTGCCGATCAGACACAACCGACCACGGCTACACAGGGCGAGATATGGGAGGAGGATGATCATGAGATTTTGATACGCAATGAACGTGGCACAAAGAGTGATGGTGAGTTGATGAAAATTGAAACTGAAATTATTGTACGTAATTATTTTAACGGTGCTATTTATTGTTAAATAGCTGGAAAACGCATTTTTAATCAAATTTGCTCAGCAAGCAAATTATCGAAAATGAAAATTATTTAAAATAGCTTCAAGTTCATTGTCTATAGTAGGTACCATTCGTTTAGGTAGAGAGGAAAAATGGTCAGAAAAATTGCGGAAACAATTTTCAACAAATATCTCTTACTCCCAATCCCAAAAAGTAAATTGTTTAGCTTTTGTGACCACTTTAATCAATTTAACAAAGAGTAGGGAAAAATATTTTTAAAATATCCCCATTATAATATTTGAATTTCGATCATTTTTTAAATACCACTAACCAATTCCTTGCCTAAAATTGTCTTGCATATTTAAAGTTAATAGTTTATTGTCAAAAGTTATGGAAGTTTAAAAAGCAAAATTAAGATAGCTTGAAAAATTTGCCATCAAAGAATATTGAAAGATTTTTCTGTTTATATTATAAAAATCGAATAGAATACTGAAAGATTTTCCCAAGTCAAATTCATACCAGGTGCTGTTGAGAGTACAGCAACAAAGATGTACACTAGCAAATTGTATGCACAATGAAAGTGCGAATCGTTGAGAATTACAACAAACACATAGTTTTGACATTCAGTCCAGCAAGCGAATTCACTCAGCTGTTTTTTCAACACCACCTCAAATAAGCATAAATTTTGCAACACTTTTCAAATGGAAAGCGAGGAATTTTATTCTGGATATCGCTTCGATAAACAAATATCATTTTTGTTAGACTTACTTCAAATTAATGAGCCCAATAATAGCAAGGAAGTCCCGAGCACAGTTTACAGAACTTACATCACAAGTTTGGACTACTGATTTTTCTTAATTTTACAAAAATATACTTACAGTTCATTCTACAACAAACAGCGGTTAAATCCAAGGTTCAAACTTTGTTTAAACGGTGTAAAAATTCAATAAACTTCGCCTCAGATTTTGTAATTTTAAATACTTTTTACCAAAAGTTTCGCTGTGCAGTTTTATAGCTCATTTAATTTTATTAGTATAATAAACTGCTAGTTTTAAGCAGCTAAAAATTATCGCGCGACTTCTCTGAAGTATATCAGAAGTAGAAAAAATCCGAACATGTATATGGGATTTACAAATTTGCACATCATGTTGTTGTTGTTGTTGTTGTTGCGACCTGTTAAGAACGGATTCAACCATGATCGTTGTCGTCAAACTCATCAAGGGGGAGACCCAGGAAACGTGCTGTTTCGACGAGGTCGGACCAGAGGAAGAGGGGGGTGTTAGATTAGTAGGTTTGAGAGGGCATGTGAATAGGTGTTTCGTATCTTGCGGAGAATCTCCACGTGCCAAACATATGATTGGTATGTCAGGGTTGATTCTGGATAGGTAGGAGTTAAGTCTACTGCAGTACCGTTAATTGGGCCAGAGGAGCGGGACTGAAATTGGAGGTGGTTGGGCTCCTATTACGGCATTGACAAGGCGAGAGTCGATGATGGTACTGGCCGTCTCTTCGTGGGTGTCGCTTAGGGCCCACCGGTACGCCTCCGAATGCAGCGGTTGTGTTATATGTGGCTGGATCTCGTCCTTCAGTTCGATGGGATGCCCTCTGATGTAGCTGAGAGGTGGCCCGCCTGCAAGCAAATCCCTATTTGGATTTTCGAAAATAAGCATGACATCGCCCACCTTAAAGAAAATAAAGAAAATAGGTATATCTCCGAAAGTACTTCATCGAACTCCACCAAATTTAGTACACACTTTGAATTTAAAATCAGTAATTAATGTAATTGCGATTTTGTAAATCGGGGAGAAAGACTTCATCCACCTCTTATATGTATAACAATAATGTATATCAAGTCAAAATATAAATAATATAGAAATGGGAAAATTTAAAATTTTGTGAAATGATATTAGTACGCTAAAAGCATAGTAATTTTTTTGCATTATTAAAATAAATTAATAGCTCTTGAGTGAGAAGGGACTAGATTGAAGACATTTTTGTTAGAAAATCTTCTTAATTTTTTTTGAATTTCTTCTCAAATTAATTGAGAAAGAAAACGACTGAAAAAAGGACACAACTTCTTGCTTATTCATTTTTATGGAATTTTGTAAGAAAAAAACACATTATTTTTATGTTAAAAATCATATAAAGGGGGACCTCAAACTTTCATACATCTTATTAAATTTTATAATAAACAAAACTTTTTATTTTTAAAAGATCCCTTTTTAATTCAAATTTTGCTTTTAACGTCTTAACATACATACATACATATGTACTTTGTGAATAATCTACTTTATATTGTTTTCAGTTTAATAGTACGAATATTGTTCGTTGAATTTTTGTATTTTCAAACTAAAATTTCCAAAATAAACTATGATATGATAATAAGAGAAGATCTTATTTAAAACAAAGATTACCTTCTTAATTTCACTTAAGAGATTTTCTACTTAGTTTTACAGGTTACCTACTAAATTTTATTGAAATTAATGTGAAAAGTTTTCATCTTAGTTTTACAGAATATCTTCTTGTTTTGGCATACGCAGTCGTAATAAGAAGTGCTTTTTATTCCAAAATAAATCATAGAGAAATCCCATAAATTTTGTTTTGATTTATAAAGCATTTTAGGTGCTGTGCAGTTTTATCTTATCCCAAATACTTTTTTGTTCACTCGGAATCTATCCACCTACGAACCAATACTGTTACACCTTATTTAATAAACTTTCATTTTAACATTGGCGACAATTCAAATTAAATATTTTTGGATTAAAATATTTGTTAAAACATTTTGATTGAATTATTTATTTTAACTAACTACCAAATGAGGTTAGCTTTTATATCTCAAATATCTGGAAACTCTACTCTACTAAGCCTTTAATTTAAACCTTTCTCAAACTTTGCAAAGTACTAAAGAGTTAACCAAGTGGGAGGGGAGAACTTCGCCTTACGACCAGCATCTTAAGCGGATTACTGCTACTTAATGAAGTAGTTGAAAGTTTTCAACTTCATGAATGTGAAGAAAGCGAAAAGCATTTACCAAATAAGTTAACCAAATTCAAACGTAGAAATTATTCAATTAAAATTTTCACTAAGCAACATCAAAGACGCATTTATTCATTTCGAAAATATGCTTTTTATGACAAATGCCATCAGAATTTGGAGTCATTATATAAATAATAGATGAATATACTATAATGCATACTTACAGGCGTAATTGCTAGTTTTCATAAAATATTACTTTAACTTTACTTGCACTTTTCAGATGATAACTTATTTATGGCGCAGAGCTTTGCTAAGGATAAAAAGCTTTCAAATGGATTTCTTCGTTTTTATTATTTATTAGAGCTGACATCAACAGTAATGAAATGTTTGCATACTCTTGCTAATTGGGTTGTGTTTCGCTGAATGCTAGCCCTATTAAAATTTTATGGTGTGTTCTAAAGCTTTGAGTTTAATGCGACAACGTCAGTGAAATCGTAATTTGATTAATGGCGCTTATTTTAATGGCTGGCCGTTGTCGTTTTAATTACAAATAAATTTAATTGGTTTTTTTTGTTTGGTTTTTTTTTTTGTTTAATGCTCTTACGTTTATTAGTCTACGTGTTTAAATGAAGTTTGGGCATCATTTTCGTTTTTTGTTTTTGTGAATTTGCAGCTTAAAAGTTTAACATTATCATTCGATTAAAATGTTACGAAACGCATGCCATTTTCATTTTCACTAATTAACTTTGTCTCAAAATAAAAATTACACAACAAGTTATATATTCCCGTAGGAAAATGCAATAGGCGTGAGGGGTTTTATTTCTGATGAGCTTAGATTAATCACTAGTTTGCTTTTAAATCAATTCCAAAAAATTATACGCACGTGAAATAAAATTGTTATTGGCAGTTAGTTTGAGCAACGAGGTGTACCACATAGGATATTTTAGAATCACATCAGCGGTCGGTAATAAAATTCTTAGTGCGTGGGTTAGTGATGTAACACGACATTATATTGCTAAGGGTGATATGTCAAAGCTTCATTAGCGATTAATAAAACAAAAAAATAAAGGAAAATGCTTTGTATTATTTTATAATTTCTGAATTTCTGCGACGAAAACTACATGAACGCTTGAAATGCAATAAATGGGATTGTATTCAAATGTTATAATTATTCCCAGTCATAGGTGCATTTATTTCGTAGAAAAGTGGAATACCTCAACTTGCACTAAACCGTAATGAAAGTAATTTTCCAAGCCTTCATAGGGGCTCCAAAAAAGTTGCAAGTAATTTAGAATGTAGCGCAAATTGTGGCACCATTAAACCTCTTGTTTTCAGAAGCAGCTGTTTCCCTATGATACAACTAATTTTGTTTTTAATTGCAATAAGCTCTCATCCAGTACTTTTCCGGTAAAATCCTATCAAAAAGTCAAATAGCAAACTTACTCTCTAAAGTAAGACTAAAAAGAGTCGAACAACTAAAAATTACGGAAATACAAAACACCATTTTGCCTGTAAAATCGTCAAACATTTTCTTTCAAATTAAAAAAAAAAAATTAGTTGCTTTCAAAGGCTGTAAAATGATTCAAATTTACACTGATATTTTTCGCTATAAACTTGGCAACGTACAATTTTTTGCTTACTTTTGTCAAACAGCTGATCATTTCCCACTTCTCATGATTTTACCAGAAGAAAGAGTGCAGATAAAATCTTGCTACTTCATTCTCTACCCAACTCTCAAAAAATTGCTCTTCTTTAAAGGTTTTTTTTGTACGAGAACATTTTTCCTGTAACTTTCTGTAAAACCCTGTTAGTTCATCGAGTCCGGGAACAGAACAATTCTTTCTTCTTCCTCTTTCCACCGGTAAAGCAAATATTACGCCACAGCTACTCTATTCTACGAAATTTTACACCAATCAGCGTAATCGTTTATTATATAGCTCTAACATATTGAATATTTAGAGTGGTGAAAATTAAAATTTTAAAATCCGGTTTCTAATTTTTCAACTGAGACAAAGTATACCAGTTAACGTACTATTGCCAAGTACAATATAACTTAGTTTGCAAGATATATACAAAACTTGAAAAGATATTGAGATACCTAATAAAAATTTGGTTCATTTATTTCCTTCGGCCCGAGGTAGGTTGATATTGAAAATGGGCGACATCTAAATGTAAAATATAATTGCTCAAATTTTTTACATTTACATTTCTTTGTGGAAAGTGGACGGCCGCCGATTTTAGACCAAAGGGGTATATTCCGAAGCTACCTTTTCAAACTCTATAAAATTTGGTACAAACTTTGCATTTCAATTAAGTAAATAAAAGTTTGAAAACTATATAATTAGAAAAAAACCACGCCCACCCCTTATATAACTGTAAAATACAAAAACCAGAAATATGCGATATTAAAGTAAATATTAAAAACAGACAGTGCGCTCAAATTTAATATGCAGGTGTTCGATAAGGATGTACATAGAATAGAATACATAGAATTTTCGAAACAGGCGAGGTACCACCCACGATTGAGCAAATATATATGTATATATTGTATGTATCTGGAGTGCGGTACCAAACTCTACCGAATTTAGTACACACTTTACATTTCAAGTCAGTAGGCACCTTTTTGAAAATTGTACAAATCAGACAAAAACAACGCCCACTTCTCATATATAACATCAGTTTACGAAAGCCAAACGAATGCAAAGCTCCAGTACCCATTAGGGTAATTTCTTCAAATTTTGCACTCACGATTGGGTTAGAAAGAGAAGTGAGTGGGTTTAACGAAATGTGGAATTTCAGCGTAGCACCGATCACTTTAGACCAAATGAGTTTGTCTCCGAAACTACTTTACACAAATCTTGAAAATTTAGTATACTCTTTGCATTTCAACTCTGGATTTACTTTATCAAACACTTCCAAATTTGGCACACAATTTGGCATTTCTTCGTTAGCACATTTTTAAAATCGGGGAAAACTTAACAACGGTAATTTAGAACCAAAAAATTTAAAAAAAGAAGATATTTTAGCAACCTTGCTCAAATTTAAAACGAAGAATCTAATTGGGAATATACGTGTATATATATATTTACAAATTTTGGAATATGAGCGTTGCACTGACCTCTTTAGAGCAATAAGTTATATCTCCGATATTACTTAACAAAACTCTAACTTTTAATTGAAACTCAGTAAACATGATTTTTAACATTATAGAAGGCTGAGAAAAACCACGCATACATTTGATATAATGGTAATTTACAAAAAATCAGTATCTTCGACATTATTGTCAAATTGTTACGCAGAATTTAATAATGGAGAATGGGAACCGTATGATGGAAGCATAATAATTAATTCTTTTGTTTTTATTTAAATGAGTAACAGCCGTTTAGGTCTTCAAAGTGAATAATATCTCCTTAATTGGTTTAGTATTGCATTTAACAAGTACTGCTCAATTGAGATTTCGCAGACCTGCAGTTTTTGTTCTCTCAAATTCGTCTCTCGTGCAAGTTATATTGATTTGTAAATGAATACTTTATAATGTCAAAAATGCACTTTTATCTGGTAAGGCAATCAATGGTAAAGTGAAAAGTCGATGAAATAGTGCAAATCGTTGCGCAAAGCCGATGTGCAAGGTGTCTGAAGATAGCCGAGGCACTAAAAATCAACCTCATAACACTTTGGAATCCTCGAAAAATACCAGGCGCGTCAAATAAACTCATTATTTGTGTTTCTCATGAATGAACCCATAGAAATTTGATTTACCGAATTACCATCGGTAAAACGCTAAGGAAATAAAATGCTACAACATGGCACAATAGTCAGTCCAGTCCTCTACAGAAGAGCTCAACAGAAACAGCCTCATAAACAAAAAAATCCGCGCGTGCTTTATATGAACGAATTCGCAGACGACCGTCAGCAAAAATGTCACCAAAAATCAAACGTGATTTGAACCTACTTGAAACTTGTACATTACTATACTAAAATTAAATTCAAAGCTCTGATTTAAAATTGTGAAATCTTGATTTAAGTTAGTTAAAGCTTTTCCTATTTGAAGAAAGTTAAAACTTGGATTTAAAAGGTGTTTGTTGTAAAATTAACTGCATAAAAAAGACAATAAAAATAACACGGGTGCACCGAAAAGCGTGAGCCATAAATAAAATTTCTTTGTGGAAGAAGAAATTTGTAAAAATTAGTACAACTAAAAATATTGGTATTAATTAGAAAATAGTGGTAGAAATTAGTAGAATTAGTGGTAATAGTTAGCAAAAATAGTGGGAGTATACTGATAAAAATAGTAGAAGAAATTAGTAAAAAATAGTGGTAGAAATTAGTAAAAAAAAACATAGTGGTAGAAATGAGTAAAAGCTGTGGAGAAATTAGTAGTAGCACTAGTAAAAATAATAGTAGAAATTAGTAAGAATAGTGGTAGAAATTGGTAAAAATAGTGGTGATAATTAGTAAAAATAATGGTAGAAACTGGTAAAAATGGTGAAAGAAATTAGTGAAAAAATAGTGGTAGAAATTAGTAAAAATAGTGGTAGAAATTAGTAGAAATAGTTGTAATAATTAGTAGTAGCATTATTAACAGTAGTGGTTTAGTAAAGCTATTCTGACGCGAATTTCGTTACGCAATGTAAAAAACCACCGCCGCTAAGGAAGTTTTATTTAAAAAATAATAATTGAAGACTGGTTAATATGTGGTGGGCTATAAATATGGCATGCGCTATTCATGTTCATGGTCATGTATTTATTGATGCAAACCCATTCAAAAATTATTGATTATGTTCCTTAGGACCGCCCGCACCTTCGAGTAATTCTAGTATGTTTATTAGTAATGTAAGTTCCGCCTTGATATTTCACGAGATTTTTCACATGACTTACCTTAATTTCTTACCTTAGTCTTGGCCGTAAAATTGTCGTTCCTTTTGAGAAGCGCAAATGTAAAATGCTCCGCATTCTTCCAACAAGCTAAAGCTTTATTTTTTTTTTATCTTAATTTCCAGGTCTCTCCTGTCGTTATGGCAAAAATCCATGGACTGAATGTGACCAAAAAACCAATACACGCTCACGAACGTTGACATTGAAGAAGGGCGATCCGGCATGCGATCAAACGCGAACCATACAAAAGAAATGCAAAAAAGGTGAGTGCAAATGCATAAAACTACAAATACACTAAGATTAAAAATTAAAGCACTACATAGTGCAAAATTATATTGAATTTGTAAGATTAAAGTCATTTACGCCTAAATGTGTGCTATAACTTTTCGCAAATGGCCATTTCCACTTAGCACTACATTTGAACAAATGCGATCAGTAACACAAAAACCCACACACACACGGTCACACACACATAAACCCACACATTAACGCTATTCGGGGCGTGCACTTTGCTTGCAGTAGCAGCATAATTGCTAACATTACCGTTACTTCTGTACGGTGCTGGTAGTATTTGTGAGCCCCACGATGCCAACACCATTAACTTCTCGACAATCTGCACAGCCATCAACGACGTCATGCCCATCATTAGTATTACGGCTCGCTGACGCGTAATTACTTTTTATTATTTTTCCGTGAACAGCGGGTGGACATTGGGCGTAGAGCATTAAATGCCGCACACAGAAACGCAGTCACAAAAGCGGATGAGAATAGGGAAAGCAAAAGAGAAGTGTGACCAGCCATCAACAAGCTGGCTGCGTAGAAATTGAAGAAATCAAAATGTACATTAACAATGACAGCGAGGCAGATGTTTTTGGTAAATCGCCTTTGTGGAAATTATAAAATTTGCGAATTTTAACTGTAAAGATTACTTAGTATTTGTTAAAAAGCAAAATTGTGTTCTAGTATTGCGAAGCAAAAAAAAAAGCATTTTATTCAATGTAGACTTAAATTTAAAATATATATTTAAGGTGTGAGATGTTTAAAGCAATCGAGATTTTTAATATTAGGAACATTTCAATAATACAGGTTTTGATGAGACTTTGTGTTTTAACTCCTAATTTAATTACACCGTGTTACAAAATTTAATAATTGAATAATTTTTGTAACACATGCGGAAATCGAAATAAGCGCTAAAATACGGATGAAATATAGCAAATATGCGTTTTAATTATAACCAGATACCGTAAAGTTTATAACTTTTATTAAAAAAATTACTTTTTAATCGAGATTTTTTGAGCTATAATTTTTGCTCCGAAAGTAGTCGTGGTTTCTTGAAATTTTTTAAATTGCTCACGAAATAATCATACTTCTTGGGTTATATTTTTTGATCGGAAAATAATATTTAATTTGGGTGAAAAACTTCTACAAATTTAGTCTAGATTTCTGTAAAAACTTCCACATTTAAGTTTTATTTTCTGGGCGATAAATAAATCTCAAAAAATGAAGGTAGTTCTCGTTACAAGGAATATGTTGCTTTAATCCTTTTAAACGTAGCATTTCCCTTTCCGCATGATTTTTAAATGAAATTTGTACAATACTCGTTATTTGTGGTACATAAAGCCGCGAGATTTTAACAAAGATAGTGATTTCAGAAAAAATCAGAAAAGATATAAAAGTATGAGTACCAAATTAAGGCACAATCTTTTTTTCGTAGTCATTCTGTAGTAAAACACCTCAAAAATATCCCCGAAAAGTCTTTTCCTTGGATATTCTCGACAATTTTAATTCGGATTCCTTAACAAAAATATAACATGCAAATTGTCATACCCACTAACACCAACTCCGTTTTGAACCTCTACTGTTATTACTTTAGACTAAAATCTATTCCTGGATAAGAACTGTAAAGCACAATTTTTTAAATGTTTTCGGCAGAATAAATATAAACAACCAAAAACTCTCTGCATTCTTTTCATTGACGTCTTTCTTTAGAGTTTCAAGTGTGTATAGCTTGTATAATTTCAGATTTATAAAAAATTTTCAAACCAAAATTGCTTAAGTTATTTAAAAACAAGTAAAAAAGTCTTCATACCTTTCATGAATATAAAAAAAATACTTAAATTAGCGCATTGTTACCATAAAAATATTCAATTTTGAAACATCAGTTATTTACTGCAAATGCAATCACTCTAGAAAAATGTTACCTTTTATAAATATTCCTATGTATTCGATTTCGATTTTCGTATACTTCTCTAAACTTACTTTTCTGGGGGGCGTCAAAGAATTAAAATGTTCTCAATGACAGCTCGTAAAATTTAACTGATAATTTCCAAACAGTGTTAATATTTGAGTACTTATTTTACACTTACTGGGCGCATACTGATCACCACCATCATCCTTCACTCCACATTCCACCTTCATACTCCACAGCATCGGCAACAGATCTGAACCAGGCACCAACACGGCACCAGAGGAACGGAAAATCCAATAGTGGAGGCGTTGTAGAAGCTCAGAACCCTCATGGTACCAGTCATTCCCCACCAGCCCCGCGGCCGATACCGCCACAAGCCAATCCGGCTGCAGCCAGAACACGGCACGTACTGGGAACTCACCGTCCAAAAGCACGGACATCATACATTCTCCATATTTTCTCGGGTATCAAATATTTTGATGTCTTACCTGACGGTGGGTGTTCAATTCCTTCGGCAGAGCCTCGTTAGATTTAACAGGGATCACCACGGCCATTATGGGATGTGGATGAGTTTGTCTTGAGAAGCAGACTAACAGGGTGCGGTAGTTTAGTCCGAATTTCAAATCTCGTGTATGCCCACAAGGTCTCGTTGATGGATTCTGGTAGGGACCGATTGCAGGCGTGCTTTAGTTTAATAGTTTACTTTGAAAGGTTATATGGCCAAATGAATACTTTGAATGCTTTCAATGGACTCAAATGTATGTCTGCAAAATTTAAAGTCTTCTCTCTTCTATATGCTCATAAAAAAAATAACATAACGAATTTTGGTCAATTTTTTTTTTATTTTTCCAAAGAATATAAACTAAAAGAAAACAAATTAAGAGCTCAATTGAATTTTCAGAGATAAACCTTGTGTTAAAAGAATTCGTACTTAGCTGTACAACGGAAGCTTTTAAAATCATTGCATATGCAGATAATCTAGACCTCCTAGCTATAGAATAATTCTTCACGACGGTTAGTGAAGTTAAGGAAGTGGCAGGGAATGTCAAGATCTGTGTTTAGAAATGCGAGATTTCGGTATTTAAGAAAGGCTAAAAAATGGGAACAGAATCCGCAGTTTTCATCCAGCAACTCTCATTAAGGAAAGCTTTCAGGTTTGCTTTAACAAATTTTCGTCAACTCTTGCCATCATTCAATGAACAATGAAGAAAGAGTCTGCTAAGCATTTCTTTACCGAACACCAAACTTTTCACGGGAATACTAACGGAGCTCCTCCCCATCGGTCACATGAGTGCCAGACTTGGGGCACGGCACAATAATTTCTGTAGGAGCTTTGGCGATGAGCAAGAGCTGCAATGTGTTTTTCTATAATTTTTGATGGTACTGGCCCCGGTGAGGAGTTGAAGCCGCGCCGTAGCGCTGAAATATATTATACATACAATACATTCACTAATGATAGCTAACATCCTGCTCTAGTCGAAACAACTCAGTACTGTTCGCCAACTAGAGAGACCTAGTCGATACTAACTACATAATGGACTTCATATTTTCTCCTTGTATTTTCACATTACCATCAAATGCCATAGTACATGCGACAAATCGACTTTGAACACATTCGTTAACAACAGCGAAAGGATAACTGCATTCACATGGGGCATTACAGGCATTGAACCCTTTATGGCAATAGTACAATGGCATATTAGGGTATAATTATAGTGAATTCTTCGCTTCTTTTTTCTGCACTTACATAATAAAACATAATGCAACAAAATACTGCAATCACTTTCTCTTACTGGACTCTTTCACATGGTTGGATTGCAATTTACTTCACTCACATTATTATTTTACTTATTTGTTGCACAGCCAGCAAAGTTTTCGCTGACATGCGAAAATCCATTTATCTGCCACAAACTCAATATATGTATGTGAATACATGCAGCTGTGTGCAAAATAATAGAAGCACAACGTGTTGATAAGCTTTGACAATTTTCTTTTGGTTATGTTAAATTTTTCTTTTCCGAAAATGTATTGGAAACTTTGTGAAAAACAGATAATATATGTACATATGTTGGAGATGTAAAAAATTTTTGCGCTCAATTTTTATCTAGAATTTATACAGTTTTTTTTATAAAAATGTATAAAAATTATACTAGCATATGAAAGAAGAATTGAGAACGAGGAGGAGATGGTCATACTGATTTTATGTATAGAATTACTTCCCAGGATAAACTCCACCGCCAAAGGCAGAACCTATTGAACAAATCGAGAAAATATATGGAAACAGCTGCCATGTGGGATTTTAGCCTTTATCCTTTTTTACCTTTTTTTTTTTTGAAATTATTTAGCCTTTTTCACCTTCCCTTTTAAGCTGTAAGACAAAATGATTTTAATTACTTTACTCACTTACTTAATTGGCGCTATAACGCTATAACCGGTTAAGCGATTTTGGCCGAACTTCGCCTACAATTTGTGGTGTGCGTCTTGTTGTTGTAACACAAATTGAGAGACCTACAGTTTAACGCCGACTCCGAACGGCGAATATTTTTTTGTGATAAGTTTTTTCATGGAATAAATACACTTGGAGGGGCGACCGCGATTAGAAAAAACTTTTCCATAATAATGTTTGATGTTATTTGCCCCGACCAAGATTTGGACCCGGGGCCCATCGAATGAAGATCGTCATATCTCAGCAGGTAACTTCAAAACTGGTTAAAAAGTTGAAGGCACTTGATTGGACCAATCGAATTTGGTTTATCTGTGTTTCGGGTCATTCTGATATTAAAGATAAAAATATCGCGGACAAATTCAGAAAAAATAAATTATTTTATCCATTTATAGGCCTAGAGCCCTTCTGTGTCATAAGAAAAGAGACACTATCTAATTTAGCCAGTGAAGAGGAATAAGCTCGCAGGAAACTATTCTGGTGCAATCTACCACGCTTGGAGCACTCCAAAGCAGCCTTAGACTCCGATAACCTAAAATATTTTGGGGAATGCAGGGGGTTGTCATAAAACAACCTAAGGAGAATTTTTACAGGACTTTGCAGGCTGAACAATCGCCAGGGAACGCTGCAGATTCTGCAGGGTAAGGATGGAAACTGCAAGGCACATACTAAAAGCAAAAAGAACTCCAGAGATTAAGTAAAAGTACTAAAAATTATCTCGAAAGCAAGATCAAAAGAGATTCTGTAATCCATGAAAGGGGGATCTCAAGGTCGCAGTACTTAATGTACAAAACTAATATTATTAATTACATATGTGAAAAAATGCGCAGGGGTGACAGTAACCCAAATATCAAAAATCTACTAAATCCCAAATTTCATACTTCAAACTTGCGTTTTATTATAATATAATTTAAGAGCTATAAAACTGCCAGAGTTATTCCAAAATTTAAGTTTAAAAAGTTTTAAATTTGAATTATTATTTGCATGTTTCTTGTTGACATATTTCCCACAAAGCATTTATACGGTATTTTGTATTATAAAATTAACATTTTTTTGTAAAAAAAAAAATAACAAAAACTAAACAAGAAAATAAATAACCAGAACTTGTTACAACCTCATGCTCCTATCATTTTAAACGGAACTGTACACACACGTACAAATATTTTGGTGCATATGTAAAAGTAAGTGTCATCATTGCAAATACAAACAACTGCCAATTTTCCCACAGCTACACATTTACTACGCCTTGTAGCATATTTGCACATGTGGTTGCTTTACATTCCACAAATACTTAGCTACAATCGCACTGCAACAGTTCTTTTCCATCATTGGCTTCACTGATTGTGCAGCACACCCTTGGCTGATCACACACACACACACACACACACACACACAGACAGATACACACACACAGTGGCGCACAGTTACTGCACTTCTGAGCTTTTAAATTTGTTACCGTCGTTGCTATTGATTTTGTTGATAATGGTGCTTTTCTTCATTTAATTTTTTTTTTTTGGATTTTTTTGATCTTTTTGTCGTTATATATTTTCGCATTGTGCAATTCACGCGGACTTCTGCATGCTGGCATTCTATCGTACTTTTCGTGTTTCCTGTCAGGTTGCATCCACTTCTCCGCTGACATTTTTTCATTTCCTTTGCCAGTTGTATTCTTCTTGTGCTTTTTTCTTTGGTGCCTTGAAGTGCAGTGCTAACGAACTTTTACGCTTTGTTAGTCCGCTGGCATACTTTAGGGCGCGTTGAAGGTGTTTGTTTTTTTTTTTTTTGTGTTTTTTATTGTTTGTTTGTCTGCTGACAATAAGACAATTTTTGGTATAGTAAAATGCTGAGTTTTAAATGTGGTAGTGCTAAAAGAAATCTATTTTACAAAATTTCTTACGTCAACTGTTTTGCAAACTTGATCAGAGCCAAATGTAGGAATTAGTCTGAAAACTTTTAAACGTATGTATATATGTAATTTTTTTTTTTCAACAATATGTGAGCTGGAAATCAACTAAAATAAATTATGTTAAACAAGAGATGCTTTTTTTAGCATAAAAACTAATTGTTGATTAGAATAAAACCGTTGATTTTGAAAATCTAAACGACTTCTATTTATTTTTATATAAAACTGTTGATTTTGAAAATCTAAACGACTTCTATTTATTTTTATATAAAACCGTTGATTTTGAAAATCTAAACGACTTCTATTTATTTATATAATGCAGGGAAATACCCGGCGCGCTTTGTTACGCCTCAAAAAGTAAAACTTATTACTTTTATGCATTTTTGTAATGAAAAAAATTTTTTAAAACAGCTTGGGTTCAACTTAAAATAATATACATAGATGTTGGTTTATATCTATGTGTAAGTACCTCGTGGTTATGCCTTCCAACTACAAGTTTATTTTAGATCATTAAACGTATGAAAAATGGGTATACCAAAAATATTAAAAAAAAATAATAATATTAAAAAAGAAAACGAAAAGAAAATGAAAAAAAAAGAAAATAAAAATAATAGGATAAATGAAAAGAGAAAGAAAAAGTCAAATAAAAAGAAATAGAAAAATAAAAATAAAAAGAAATAGAAAACTAGCAACAACTCATTAAATTGCCCATAATACGATTGGGAATGTTATAACTAAAGTAGAAAAGAATCCGAGGGTAAAAGTCATCTTATAATCCATGATGAACTTTATTTTAGCGGCTTTTCATAAAATTACTAAAATTACTCTTTTCAGGTCCACGAAATAGATACTTTATAAGTGGTACCTTATCGGCTCCGCTCTTACTATAAACCTCGCTATTAAAGTTCACCAAAAACCAGCTGCTACATATTAACGCAGTTCAGCGCATGCATATCTCTATATTTTGACAAACCTTAAAAAAAATGTATTTTTTCTCCAAAAAGTAAAAAAAACACCCTATTGATTTCCACAAAAGCTTAAAATATTTCTTTATCTATTAATTGGTTGAAACGTCGATAATCTATACACAACCTATCGCTACCATTCTTTTTTTCAAATACGAGCATAGCTGGACTGGCAAAGATGCTAAATTATTTCGTCGGCAATTCGTTTTTTTTTTTTAAATTTAGGCATGGCATTTTAATTTGATTCTCATTTTGCATTTTAATTTGATTATCATTTCTACTTATTCTTTTTACCGTGTTCACTTAAATTATTAGCCAACATACTTGAATTTTCATAAATGATTGAAATCAGTTCTGATTTTAAATGATTGTCATTTGACGCTTCATTTCTTGAATTTCAATTTCAAAAATTTTTGTATTTCCGTTTTTAATAGACAATCGTAGCTTAAAATTGTCTAAGTATTCTAAGAATTCCTAAATCATGCGTTAACAAATACGAGGTTTGTTTGGAGAAATTTTGCCCATTTATATAATTCGTTTTCAATAAATATAAAGATTCATATTTTTCCCCCACAATCTTAAATTTTTGTTGCCAACAAAGTTATGAAAATTAAAAATATTTTTAAAATCATCTCAACTATAAATATTCGCACATGAGCTGTAGTGATCTTCTTGCACAGATTTTATCAAGCAACGCGTTTCATTTGGCTTATTCTCGGATAAAAATTATGGGCTTATCATAAAAATACTTTAATTTGCATTAAACCATTGACAACACGTTCCGTTTTATGCAACTTTGCATATCAAGCTACCAACTCATTAAGCAAACGTGTTTCCATGATTGCCTTCGGCTGCATGTTCGACATAATTTTTGAAGATAGGGTAATAATAAAAACCAGAAAAAAAAGACAAAAAAACATTAAATTACTACCACCAATGCACTAGCAGAATTTTATCAGGCCACTGTATGTTCATATGTATATACATACTGCAAACATATATTTTCCATTTGCTATTTTTATTTTCTCTTTTTACAACTACAAAAATTAACAACCGAAATCCATGAGATTGAGCTGTAATTTGTGCGCTGCGAACAAAAATTTTACATTTCACAGCAATAAAAAATTTAACAGCTACGAAAAACGTTTTTGCAGACTCTACTACATCGCATTTATTTATTTATTTGCTTCAGTGTAAGTATAAAAGTAGATATGGCTACAATACCGCAGTGCCAGGATAATAAGTATTAAAAAAATGAGTGCAACAAAAGGATATGATATAATAAAAAGTAAAAAGAAAAATCGAAAAACTAAAATGGGCGATGAATGGAAATGCTTGCAGGCGGTGCATACTAGTTCATAATGAAAAAGGAATGCAAAAAAAAATAAAAATGGAATTGGCTATAAAAATCATAGTTTCTTATCGAATACTAACATATTCCAATTAAGATTCATCGAGTTGGAGAATTTAGGGAAAGCATTCATTCATACCCAGGACCCACTTGTGGGAGAAGGAGACACATAATTGTATGCCTGTCTAATTTTCCTACATGTTTAACAGATTTTTCGTTATGTGTAATTATCGGTAACCGTAGAGTTAATGCTGTCAAAATATTAATTTCATTATCAGTTACTTATTGCTATAGACGTCGATATTGCTTTTGATATAAGCACTGTTATCGATTTTTCTTATCGAAATTGTTATCGAAGTTTTTATCGTAAACATTATTTCAAAGAAACACCTGACCATATCAAAAATAAGTTATCTACGAGTGACGATGAGAAAAAGACAATTCATACTGTTTATGTTTCCGCACGTAAGTATTCATCAAAATAAATTTAAATTCAATGCTAGCTATGAAGCAGAACGGACAAGGAGTGTGTGTGTATTACTGGATAATAAAAAGTTCTGTAAATTCATTGCCATAAATACAAAAAAGCGAAGAAGAGAAGTGGTTATTTCATACCCGATGCCCATACAAAACTAACCGGTAAAACTGGTAATAGTTTGAGTTAATTTTCCGGCTAATATAACCGTTAGTTATGGGTCAGGCTTATTGCAGGGTACATATACTCTTGTCTATCGATGATACTGTTATTCATATTGTATATTTATTGCATTGATTTTCATTGTCATACTCATTTTTCTCTTCGTACTTGTGCCTGGATTTCCTAGAGGCATTATTAACAAAGATAACAAAAATTAACAGATTCAAAAGTAAACAGTTATTATAGTAAATACTAAATAATTATAGATGCCTGTTCAACTTAAGTCCGTTTGGTAATTAAAGAAATATTGATGAAACCGAAATGTTAAGATATAAAGCTATTTAATTTTCCACTATAAGAAATATTTAAAAGCAGATAACGTTCTTTTTTTAATTTGAGTGCGTATCTTTTAGGATAGCTTATAAACTTCCTGAACACAGAAGTTTTTTCTGGTACCAGAGCTTGCGAATGTTATAAGCCTCTCACTTCCAGAACTACCCATCGCTTAAGAATGTAGAATATACATACCTATTATGAATCTTCTGACAAGTTTATTCAAATTCTTCAGAGCTTCCTGAGACAAGGGCTTAACTGCTACCATCGGCAGTTAAAGAAATCCGATTACTCTCCCAAAGTCAGGCATACAAATCTCTCGGAAACTGCTGGTGTCTGAATTGTGTATAATTTTTACTGCCGCAATTGTAAAGGTGAAGAAATGCGGAATTTCTTGTTTGCAGAACTTGAAAGAAAAAGAGTGAGAGAGAGCCAACACATGTACAGCACATTGAGCTCCTAGAACCTTCACATTTACTTCCTAAGAACTGCCCAATTTAGCCTAAGCAGAAAAATAAATTATTTAATCAAAGTTTCCATCTCGTCCAGTCGCCGATTTTCTCTCTAACATCCCGTCTGCAATTTTTATTGCCTATTTTAAGCGATAAATATTTTTCATGCCTATCTACAATTAGAAAATGAATATATGCAGGACAACTTAAGTAGAGGTTTTCTAGTGTACAATATCTTCGTTCACATAACGTTCTCTTGCATGTAATAGCCTAGGGCAACCGACATGGTTATTGACATACATACATATACCAAAATATTCGCAATGGAAAGATAAAGCGTTTAAATTAAGGTAACACCGCTCACTTTAGATCGAATAGGTATATATCCGAAACTATCTTATCAAACTCTACCAAACTGAAACCGACTTTATTATTTCAAGTTAACAAGCATAATTTCGAAAATTGTAGAAATCGAGGAAATTTCATGCTCGTCAGCCATATAAGGATAATTTACAAAAATTAAAAAAAAATCAAATACTTTATGAAATTTAAAAGGTAATTAGCTCTACATGATTATTTTGAAAAAGGGAATGTGTTGGCTAAAATAAATTTTGGAAGATTGGACCAATAAGGGATATCTCCGAAACTATTTTATCAAACTCTATCTAATTTTATGCAGGATTTGAAGCTTTAAATTATATCCGACAGCCCACCAGAGAGAAATAAATCACACTTTGATAGATTATTAACTCCATTATACAGTAAGACCATTTATAATTTTTGATTGTCATTCCGATTTTGTGGGTAACTGCAATAGGAAAGGCTCTAAACGCTATTTTCATGTATTTATCAGGCGAACGTTGTGCTGCCTACATTTATTTATTTATTTTCCTTTGTCTTTGTACCCAGAAAATACATTTCGGTTTCTATCGCATATAACAGGTGGCAATCCTCTCAAAATTGTCCGACGGCAATAGAGCTAGCTGTATATCTTCTCCTTGGTGAAACGAATCGTTTTACACTCATATTTCAATATTTTACACACTTTTGTATAGTTTAATCAAATTTGACGTTGCAAACAGGTGGCAAATCTTAGAAAATTTTTATAAGAACTTTCTTTACGAGTCCAGACGCTTGACACATATAGTTTAATGTTTCATTTAACTTGTGTATTTTCAAATAAAATTGAACTTTTCAAACAGTAGCATTAAAATCAATGAAAGATTAATAACCGTGGCACAACCTGATGCGTCTAGTTATAGGTTCGTTATAGCCTTAATTTGCAGTGAGTGTTATTTTCTCGAATATCTCGTAAGTTAGGCGAGGGAATGAGAGAATGAAAAAAGATAACAATATTTTCACAGTTTACTTTACCATTTTAGGTATTAAAAATAAATAGCAGAGAAACACAATAGGCATATCTATGTATATTTATAAATACGCGAACATGAATTAAATTATTAAGCAAACTATCTCAGCACTTTTGTCATCATATAAATAAAGGATATGCACCTGTATATATTCACACAAACCTATATTTTTATGCACATACATATTTATAAATTGGTTGCATGCCAATGTTTGCGTGTTTGTGTGCCTTATCTCGTTTGCTTGCATTAACAAAACAATTGCGTAAGAAATATATAGCCAACGGCAGAATAATGGAAGCAAAAACAACAAAAATATTTCATATGACGCTAAAACACATGTGGCAGAAATGAGTGGCCAAACTGCCAAGTACCAAGGCAAGCAAATGGAATGGCAAAGTGAACAAACAGACACGTTGTCCAATTGGCTGGCCACTGCTCAAAAGGATGACAAGGCTGACAGACAATCCGACAGGATGGCTTCTACAGGCCACATGGGAAAACAGCAAATATGTAGGTAGTCGCAGCAGCAACCGCCAATGCATGAAATGCACAATGAGCGTACCCATAACAATAACACTAACAATATATTCATATATTTGTATGTATGTAGCCCCGCTGAGTATCGGACAACTGACCTACGGGCTCGCACATTTAATGTCCGTCTGTCATATGTAGGCCTAGCACGCATAGCAACCACATTCACGCAGGTCCATGCGACAGGTCGTTAGCCCAACAACTGACTTGGCCATCCATTGTTTGGGCCATTCGCTGTCACTGATAACGAACGATGGTCGTCGGCGACACAGATTGTAAAATGTAAATTGGCAGGATTTCGTTTAAATTTTATTGCTGAAATTGTTGGACCATATTGCGCGTGCGAGTGTAGGGGTGTATATTAAGGTGCGTCGTCCAAAAATGTAACGCTTTTTTTTAAACAAATCACAGCTATTAGAATAATTTCCCAAGCTCAATTTTTAGTTATTCGTATGCTGAACTACAGTGCCGAGCGAAAGCGGTCCAATGGCGATCTTTTTACAATATTACCAATATTTTTCATGCCAAATAAGTTACAAAAATTTCTTAAACCTCAAAGCGGCATCACTGCTGATTTTTTATCTCTGTCATTTGTTTCAAATAATGAGCTATTTAAGTTTTACCTTGTCTAATCTGGTATGGAGACGAGTCAGATTTTCGTGTTATGTCAATTGCAGTATATTAAAATCATTTTTACAGAAAAAAAAAAAAAATTAATTAGTCAATGTTAAAAACACAAAAATAATGTAAGATATTTAAAAAGTAATAGCATGGACCAAAAAAAGGAAAAAAGTCTGTGTAAACATGGGCACGCAAACTAAAAGTAAGCAAAACAAAAGTCACGTAAGATGCTCAAATTTCCCTCATTACATTTCCAAGCAGGCATGACGTCATTATTTATGGGATATTTGAGATCTTTCTAAATCCCTCTACTCGGATTTGCTGGCATTCTTGATTAATTCGTAGCTTCAAGGTTATTCGCAAGATTAAAATAGGCTGATATTTTCAAATATGTTCTAGAAAATCTGGAAACTTTTCGCCGTTAGAATACCCTTCCGAATGTCTATGTGTAGAAAAATGGGCACTTTCGTTGGCCAAAACATGCTGGTTATGAAAATTAATAACTCAATTTCGTGTGAACCCAGCCTCATCAGTAGTAAAAATATTAGCAAAAAAAGCTGCAGTTTTCAGAATCCAGTGCCAAGATACCTTTGGTATTTTTGGTATTCAAGTTTTTTAAGACTTTCTGGAACTAAAATCAAAATTTTCCAATCAAATTTATCAAAATCTCATTGTTTTGTATGTGTATTTTATAAAATTTAGCGTGGATATATTCGGAGAAAATTTTTCGATGGAGCCAACTATCAAATACCTTTGGGTAGAAAAACTTAGGATAACTCAATCCATCCCTAATATTTTCTAAAAGTATACCTATCTAGAAATAAAACCCTCTATGGATGTGCAAAAGTTAACTCTAGTTTTTATGCTCCACTAAGGTGCTCATGTGCCGGTCTAGGCTATTACAGAAAACAATGGAAACAATGGTTGAAATGAAAAGCCATTAAGATAAAATTTTAGGAGAAATATTTTCGTTGAACATTTTAGCCAGTTAGCTCCCATCTAAAAGTGTCTTGTTGACCCATAAAACAAAATTGGAAATCAGTGGTTAAAACATTTTAGAGAATTATTCGCCGGTAAATTTTACAAGAGATCTTCTTAGTCAAAATCGGCGTGCGATTAAAGCCAAATTCCGAATAAAATAGAATTACAAATAGATTATAAAAAAAATTAGATAACGGCTCTGCTAACTGGCAATATTTGTTGTAAAGAAGAAGAGGATAAAAAAATTTTAGATATTTCAAAGGGGCACAATTCTTTTTTTGTTATTAACTGTGCACCTTTATTTTCCCAAATTTATGTATTTGTTGTTCCTTTTTTTATAATACTAACAGTCATTGCGCATATGGTTTGTGAGTGTAATTTTAGTTTCTCCACGATTTTGAATTTTACTTCCTTTTTTGCATGAAAATATTGTCTGGGAAGGCAATAAATTTAGAAAAATTTATAATTTATAAAAATTACCTTAGAATCATAAAAAAATATTCTTAGCAAATTTTGCACCCATTTTTCAACCGCTCATTTCTATAGAGTATGGCATAGTCGAAAGTTTGGATAGTTATTCCAGATTGCAATTGGAAAGTCATAGCATTGCTCTATCGACTTTTTTTTAGTTATCAATCGTTCTCACATGAACAGTTTCGTTCCAAACTAGCAAAGCCGACAGAGTAGTGATATGATTGGCCAACTACAAATTTGTATAACCTCACAAAAAGCCATCACGCTGAAAAGTTGAAGATATAAGTACGTTATAATCCTCGTTTCTTTCTTTTACTGCGATCAAAAATAAAGTGCGCTTTCTAAAGCGCTGTTCATAAATTACACTGTATAAAATAATAGCATGAGTACTATCTCATATCCAGTATGTTTAATGAGTTTTGCATAAAAGCGTAGCTCATAACAGGGCATGACAGCGAAGTCTATTGAATTTTGATTTCGGTGTTGTGTTACGCTTTCTGAGAGTGGTGTCGCTGTTTTCTTTTCTCTATCATTGCTTCTATGCTTTCACAAACAAAAACGAAATTGGTAATCAGCTACTGAGATACAATGCTATGTGAGTATAACAGAAGCTTAAGGAAAACCTATACAAATCCTGTATCTTTTCTTTAACTTAAGGTATGTTCATTCTTGGAACATCGACACAAATTTTCTTTAAAAATCTGTATTTTCTTATAGAAGAAAAAAAGTTAGATTTGTCGCAAGATTATATATTCTAAAAATTGTGTGTAACTTAAAAGAACATACCATTTTTTGTGTTGAAATTGGAGCTACTTAATGTATTTGCCTATATACGCAAATGTATATCCCACCACCAGCAAATATACATAGTGCTTGACTATAGATAATAACTCGTTTCCTCTGAGCCCATCCTGTCTTGCACCGGAACAGGCCTACACGCACTCTCCCATACGCCCCATTAAGTAGTCGATCTCGGTTTGTATTGCTTAAGCAAAAACACACACACACACACACACACATACAATCATTGCGAAGTATTCATTCATTTACTCAGCCGCACGTATTTTCGCCTATCCTTTGCTTGCATTTGCATTTGCAACAGCATCCAATTTTGTAGTTAAATTGTTTGCGAGCATAACATTGTATGGGAATTTACGACCTTAGACAAAAGCTCGACTGTCACAAATAGCCAACGGTTTTTTATTACCTCTATTATTGTTTGGAGTTTTTTTTTCTTTAGTTTTATAGCATCTTCGCCATCTGGTCAACTTAGTAGTCTCAAATGGTATATTTTATGGTGCTTTATTGAAAATCTCTTCTCTATTAAGTTGCAAAAAGGATTGATAATGAACGCAAACTTTCTTTAGCCATTCGGAATATAAATTTAATATAATCTTAAGA
Source organism: Anomoia purmunda (assembly GCA_951828415.1). Classification (NCBI taxonomy): domain Eukaryota; kingdom Metazoa; phylum Arthropoda; class Insecta; order Diptera; family Tephritidae; genus Anomoia; species Anomoia purmunda. The sequence goes on along the minus strand of OX639996.1, from coordinate 21,469,505 downwards.
GGCTTAAACGTTATATTAAAATAGATTTGTTGGAAGCAATTTTACTATTTAATTCGGCAGTGAATTTTGTATATAAAAATAATTGTTAACGTTGTTTTAAGGGATAAAGAGTTTTCGTAGAATAATGAATTATAAATATTATTTAGTAGTTTTATGTAGGTATGCAACCCATAGCAGGCTTCGAAGGTTTTAGCCAATAAGTCTTTTTACTCTTTAATAAATTACGAATGGTAAAAATAGCTTCACTCATACTACTCACATCTCTCCCCCATATTTAAGGTATATTTAAAAGAATGGTGACATAGTTTTTCTATATTAAAAAAAAAAAACAAATTGTATATTACTTTAAGTAATAAAAGCAAATTGCCGTAAATTTGTTGGAAATAAAAAAAAATTTCATAATATGTATGTATGTAGAAAAATTTTCACTTTTTGTTCAACAGTTTTGCGCTTGATTTTAAACTGCTTGTTTTTTTAGAATTTCTCTAATTTTTTTAAGTTCTTTTATGACAAAGTCGGTATTTCTGCGTTTGCAAGCGTTGGAAACCCGACTGTATGAAAATACCATCTTTGTCACATTACTATGGCATGGTAGCGGCAACGTGGGCAAGCCCATATTTTTGAAAGTGTAAATCTTATAAAAGAATAAATTCTTGATCAATTTGCATCAACGATGAAAAAGTGCAAGTTTGATGGCTTTTTGAAATTCGAAATATTCTGGAAATTGGAGCTATTAACTTTTTTCGAAATGGTTTGGATTTTATTTACTTTCCCGTGATGGGTACAAACAATTCTGCATTTCTGCAAACGGTTAAAACGATAATCTTTGCTTGATATTTCCAATTTTTATTTCTTCGTATGTTTTTTTCTTGTAAACGGCAATTAAATTCTTCTAACTATTGTTGATTTTTAATCGGTTAAAAATCACTTTGTATGTCGAAATTTATGTACATTTTTCTCACGACGAGCAACGAAATTTGTTTTAAATAAATATAAGTAGGTGCCAAATGTTCGGTTCAAGTTATTTGCCACTCTTCTGTTGTTAGGTACGGGAGAAAGATTTCTCCCAGACCACGTAGTGATACAAATATTAAATTTCTTTATGGCTGTCGACACTTTTCGGTGATGTAGCGATGTCGATACCTTCATCTGGAGTTTTGAGTTCAGGATCTTCATATTTTCCGGCAAAGCTTTTGCTGTCACCATTTAGCAAAGTGGAGAAATATTTTCTCTACAATTTAAGTGTTGGCCACCACATCGCTGTTTTTATCCTTACATGATTTTTTCCCAATCTTAAAACCTTTCATAAAGCGCCGCATGCATTTTGATATCTCTATTATACGTCCTTCATACTTTCTCGGTAGCGTTCCCATACAGATCGCTTTCCTGCCGATCGCAGAGTGACCCTTTTGGGTGAGTGAGAAATGTGCTCAAAATACTAGCGAATTCCAGTTTGCTGGGAAGTATTTTTAGTGAGCAGGTGTGAGAGTCGCGTCAAGACATTAGTTGGAGCTCTCCAAATTTGAGCTGCCCTTCTGCATTACATCGCATGCAAGAAATTATATTTTATGTGGAACAAAGTGCCGTCACGACCGTCAGCAAAAGAAATCATTAAAAATCAGTGGAAATTTGTAGAAAATATGTTATTTGAATTTTTCAAGTTTAACAAATTTTCGTGTATTATTTAAAAATATCTTTTTTTTTTTAATTTTATGCATTATTATATTGAAATGAAGTATATTTTTATAAAAGCTTAACGAAAAAAAGTTGACAAGAAAAATATTGTTAATATTGTAAAAAATAATACTGCACAATTTGAGCTATGAACCACTGTACATAAAAGATGGATTTATAATATAAAGTTGTAAAAATGTTTTTAAAGAAAACCCACATCAAATGTGGCTGCATTCGAATCCAAAACATTAAGATAACATACCATAGAAGAATTCCAGAAGAAAATTACTTGATAAAATTTCACTCCAATTTTTCCTATGTACAGGGGCTCAAAATTTTTCAGACACAGCCCGTCCATTCTAACTTTAATGTCAGTTACTAAAAAGTATTTTGCGTAAGGTATTACAAAAAAATATTTGAAAGTTTTTAGCGGCTGAATCCTATAAAATATAGTACTTTTAACTAATTTCATCTTTTTTCATATATAATTGAACACACAATGTCTGTAGCCCTGTGGCTCTAAAAAAAAGGCATTTAGGAAAAAATGGAGTAGCCCACTTATTTGTATGTTTGAAAGAATATGTACTTTAGGGGGTATCCCCATGCAAAAACAAGTAAAGAGGTGCTACCTTCCATCATCTTTTCATTAATGTATACAAATTTAATTTAAACTACTGCGTTGTTAACGTAGAATTTTAAAACACTATTTATTTTTCTCATACAAAATGAAATACACTAGAATGAAGTAAAGTAACTATGGGTCCGTTTCTTTGTTACTTAGTTGCAAACGAAGACTAAGTAGGATAACGAATTGCACGTAAAGCAACAACACTAAATCGGAAAAATATGCGAGTTGAGCCAACTCGATAAAATGATATCCGACCTGAGATGTAGTGTTGGGGAGGGGAAAAACTGTGCTATTGTGAATAAGTCGGAGAAAAACATGGGAAATTTCAATTTAAGACCGACTAGTTTGCGTTCAAACGGATTGACGAACAAACAGACGGCCACGGGTAAATCGAATCAGCTCATGGTTCTGATCATTTTAGTATACTTTGGTATGGGTATATCTCTTCTTCTTCTTATACTTACAAACATTTAACCAAAGTGATAATACCACTTAATTTTCATAAAAAATATACAAATTGATTTTTGATCGGCATTATAAAATTCATTATATTTTAAGACATCAATCAAAATAATGCGCAATAATATGAAGACTTACCACCAAGTATTGAGTTTTTTCGAAATATTTTCCGAAATATTTTGGCGAAAGTCTTAAAATATAAAACATTTTATAATTCCATTGGAAAAACTGCAACTGTTTTGATGTGACACCCAAATATATATATGTATACATATATGAGAGACTTTTTGACGGACATTTTTTTTCCGCTCAAAAAAAATTTTTTTTTGGCGGAATAATAATTTTTAAAATTTTTGTTGAACTGCTTTCAATGACAGTGCCGTTTTACTGCTCCAATAACTGGAGAACCGTACCTCGTACTTATAGTAAAAGTTATGTTTTTTGTGTTCTCAAAATCTACTTCCGGTTCCGTCATAATATTTTAATGTGGTTTTCGGAAGAATTCATTGAGATGAAAAATAGAAAAGTCATAATTGCCCCAATTTGGAAAAAATCAATTTGTTATTAATACTTATAAAGTATCAACACTTTTGGTAGGGAAAAATTACTTAAACAAATTTTTATAATACAACATTGCAAATTATAATAAAAAATCTAACTTTTGCTATAAATAATTTTTTTGTACAATGTACGGTTATCGAGTCATTAAAACACCACCAAACAAATTTTTTTGAACGAAATAAAAACTACATGTATTTACTAATAATGCAATAGATATTTATATAGCCCCAGAGTAACTGTTTAGCAAGGCTACACTCATAACTTTATAAGTATTTATTTATTGTACGACTTTCGACCAAACTCATTTAATACTTAGAAATAGCACATATTTATATATGTAAATGACTTCAAATATTCCAGTTAATATCTCCTTTTAATTACTTGCTAACGAAATACGATACTAAATGTTCATAAACCTTTTCTTTCTTTTCCCCCCTATACTTGCATCCGATTTAATAATTAATCCTGTATGCATATACGTCCAGCCTGCCGATATGAGAAGGGTTCCTGGTCTGAGTGTGCTACTGGTCAAATGACACGCGCTGATAAATTAAAGGCGACCAGCGATCCATCATGCGAAGCAACACGTGTCATCAAGAAGAATTGCAAACCTGGCAAATCCAAGGATAAGAGCGCCAAGGAGCAACGCAAGAATAAAGATAAAGGTTGGTGAATGTCAATATGTCTGATGAATTTTATAAATGGTTTAAAACGGTTGTGAAAGAAGGGGTAGCCGCTGGCTGTGCTACAATTTTTCCACATTCATCCTACTTATGTTCGTCGTGTAAGGAGCGTCCCTTGTTTGAAAATCCATTCACCCACCTCTGTCACACTTGAAATACCCAAATTAATTATTTGGTGAATTCAAGAATTTCTGTGCTTAATCCCTTTGAGAGTTAAATTAGGTAAGTTAGTTGCCTTAAGAGGAGAGAGGCAGCATTAAATATTAAGAAAGTGTGTTTAAAACTGACTTTAAATAGTTGGATATCTTATACAGCTGCTAACAAAGAAAAGGCTTAATTAGAAAGAGGGTAATGTTTGAAAAAGGGCATAAAAAATCGTATTTCATAAAAAATACAACAACTCTGTAATATTCATCCCCAAATTCTACAAATTTATTTTTAGTCTAATTAATACCAGCTAGTTTTGAATGTAGTTTAAATCGAAGATAATTCAAACAAAACAACTAATCAACTATGTCATAAACTGACTGCACTGATATATTCAAATGAACTTTCTTCACTCATGACCAATTTCAATCAATTTAAACACAGAGATATATAACTCAAGAGCTTTAAGAAGAATTCTCCAAATTACTTATATTTTGAGGAATAGCACATCTTATTATAACAAGTAAAAAACTCCACTACAAGAAGATGAATTGTTTACCCAATTGGTTGAACAGTATATAATTTACTTTAGCAGAAAGTGAAATATCTTTTAAATGTCTACAATGCAGAAACCAAATCGTGTTTAATGCAAATGACTCACTCAGGTGTGGAATTCGTAAAGGTTGTACAGCAGTTTATTCAAAGAACTGAAGGATTATGGATATAAAACTATACTACAAATATGACTTTCACTTCTATGGACCGATTGTTATTTATTGTAAGATATCCTTCATAATCATAAGATGGAAGAATGCCCTAAAATCAATTCCTAGCATAGCTTCTGCACTAGAAATCGCTTAGCAACTTTTTGGTAAGTTGATATTCGAATACGAGGTACTAGACTAACTGTCTCACATCATCGAGTAGTCTGAAAATCGACTAACCGAAATGACTTTAATAGTGGCATCTACTCACAAAAATTCGAAAAAACTTCATAATAGTGGAAAACTGCATTATAAATCGGTAAACATATGACGTCCACAATTTTTCCTATACTTAATTTTTTTCAAACTTTTTTTTAACAAAGTAAAGTTTTGTATACCATTTGGTTTGAATTTAATATCTCGATAACCACTGGTATATGACTTTAACGCTATTATAATTTCTTAAAATATTGAGTACGACTCTTGACATATCAAATAGTATAAAAAAGAACTTATTTGAGGTTATGAAAAAATGTCTTCTCCGTTTCAGAAAAAAAAATTAAAACCCTTTTCCAAAGATCTGATTATGCAGAAACCAATGTCGTTTTAAAATTTTTGTGATCGGCATTACCAAACAAGCTACAGCGAAAATAGCGAAAATAGCGAAAATAGCGACTCTATATACAGCACTACTCGATGTCATAATTATACATGAATATGTATATGAATATGAACACTTTGTTAAAAAAAAGTTTTAAAAAATTGAGTATAGGAAAAACTGTGGACATTATATGGCTACCAATTTATAATGACTAACTAAAAGCGCGGCCACCATTTTTTTGTGCGATTTCACGAATTCGGACTCATATAAAAAAAAATTTGTTGAAAGAAATATCAATTACACAGGATTGTGTTATTTCAAAAACTGTCAAATAAAGGAATATTCCTGCACAATCAAATAATATAATTAAAATGATTGAATTTGCAAAAAGGAATTATGTAAATGTATGAAGACCATCATGACAAATATTACTCCCGCTTTTCCTGCAAAACAAATTTGCGTTGGCATACAAACTCTCCCAACATTTCTTTCATCCTCCCCCATAAAGCCCTATCTATGCCTAGAAGCAAGAAAAATGTGCAACTTAATGCCAGCCTACAGATTCCATCATAATTTGAATAACACCAGATACCTTATGAAACCTATCATAACCCCTGACTCTCACCCAATGCCTTAGCTACTGAAACATTTACATATGTATGTACATATTTTATAAGATAAAATTAAAACACGATTTCTTAAATGAAAGGAAAAAAACGCCTGGCAAAGACAAAATCCCATAGCATCGACTCTTATTAAATCTAAAATAATTACTTTATATTACATTTTGGCAACGGCTCTGTTCCCACCAATAGCAATTTCCACTCCACACTTAAGCATTTGATAAAATTTTAGGAATAAGTAGTGTTATATAGAAATTAAAGTGTATCTGATTGCTTGGGCGGCGGCCCTCATATATGTACCATATGTACCTACCATTTTCAATATTTCTAGATACCATCATCCAGAATCTAATCTCTTTATTTCCGAAGTTACAAATTCTAAACATAATACTTAGTGGACTATTTGAAAACCATTTGGGAACACTCAGTCGCTGAACGTAATTTATATGTATATGCGATTGAGCGCGAGCGAGTATATGCGTTTTGAGATATTCCATTATAAGCGGTAACTAAGTAGTTTGCCAATCAATCTGACAACTGAAGCCACAAAACTTCCCAAGCGGATAAAAACATGATTTGGTATTGCAGGAATTGGACAGAAAATGTAAAAGTTATTACAAATTAAATAAAAGCGGTTAATGTAAATTTTTGCACCATTCACAATTTCAGTAGAAAGTCCGCCAACAACTATTCATTTCACGGTGCAACACCCAAAAATGTTCATTTGATATAATATCACATTTTATATAGATTTGGGTCCCTAATTCAAATTTATCTATTCCGTCCCGATTTTGAGAAACAGTGTGTTGAAGTTTTTGCATAGACTTGTACCAAAAAAAGTTTGGCTTTTTCTCAATGTTTTCCAACACTGTTGTACGAATTGCAATTCTAAAATCTGGGCTAAATTTAGCATAAGACTATACAAATTCTTATGTCCAAAACGTTTACATTCTTTTCGATGTGCTAACCATTAGAGTCATTTTATGCCAAAAATGGATAAAAAATCATTAAAAATTTGCATACGTTTTTGAGTTATTTTTAGCTATAACTTCTGAACCAAAATCAAATCACAAAAAGTGATACTTAATAAATACTCCTACAAAACATTTCTGGCGGATTCGCCGTTCTTGCTCGGACAACATTCTGTTTATTCCCAGCAAGTTTTGGTACCTTTGACTGTTTAGTTCGACACTTTTTAAACAGCTAATAGTTATACAAAGGTTGTTCTTCTTAACAAAATTCGGATGATATAATGATGATTAATATAATTTCTTCGTAGAAGTACATTTAACTTTTTCTTAGCCTTTTTGGATGGATGGATATATCCAAAATCATTTTCATGTTCAGCGACGCCAAAAATTTGTCTAAAAGACACTTTTTCCACAAGGTACCACTCATTTATATAAATAATTGTAAACGTAATTATTGTTATTTAAACAAATTTCATATAATCGTTGATAGTTTGGCGCGGGCGGCAAATAAGCTTTACACGCACCCCTAGATAAATTATAAATTCTGATTACCCATTTATTAGTTCGTAAATATTAATAATTAATTAGTATTTTATTGGCATTCAATCTTCGCTGCTATCAGCATTAGGGCTTTATATTTACCAAGTCAACCTTTGATTTGAAAACTTAACTCGTCATCTTATCTTTATCGTCATCTATTTTCTCTGTGAAATTAAAAAAAAATATGAAGATGCAAATAGATGAAAATATATAAAACTAATTTTAAGTAAAAGTAAAATACCTGATTTATTTTTAAGTAAATCACTGGAAAAACTCGGTAACTGAAAGCCCATTGAACAGTTAAAATTGTACTGGTTATCTTCTAGTGTCCCGCCGTAATTCTCAATATTGGCATTATTCCATATACTCGCAATGTAATTTCTTCGACGGCTTTGCATCAAAGTTTCTTACGAATTTTCAGTTTTACATCGGAAACTGTGTAGGTGTTTTAAAAAATCTGAATTAATTATTGTATTAAATTGAATACATTTAGTTCTTCAAATTTTCTTCATCCTTTCCTCCTCTTTTTCTTCTTCTAATATTTCTACTTAAAACTAAGTTAAGTGAGAGGACTTTGCAATTAACAGCAGTAGCGATCCCATTAATTTTGGAAACTCTCTGAGGCTACTCTATCCTTTCTAGCGAATTTCGTGCGCACTTAAATTTGTCCTTTATTTATTTTGTAATCAGTATTGTCGTATATTTATATTTCATTTCAAACATTGTCTAGCCAAAGCTGTTCTTATTAATTTTTATCGTGTTGTTATTTACTTACTTAGTTCAGGTTACACCCAAATGTCTGTCCTGTCATAGGAGTTCACTAACACTAAGCATTCTGCTTTAAAATAACTGCATTTTTTTTTGTATGCTGTTTTGCACTATCTCTACATATTGACACAATCGGTTTGGGTGCATAACTGCTGTGTTTTGTTTTTTCATAATCAGTTCCACAATTTCTCTTTGTACTTTTGTCATTGGCTTGGTGCGCAGAAAAATTTGTTTTTCATTCATATTTACCGCCATAATGTAGCGAAGTTATGCTCCCTTTGTCTGCACTCTGTAAGGCTTAAACGAGTTCCTGGAACACAAACTTCACAAACAGTGAAATTTATTTCCAATGCATGCGTTCAATGCTAAGGTGTGGTTTGAAAATAGTCATACTGTCTTCAATCCTTTATTTGCCTTTTAGCCTGCGGAATTACTTTGTATTTCAAAAGGAAGTTTGTTTTGGGAAATTATTTGCAAATAAAGTTTAATAAGGTATGTTTACGAGTTGCGAGTGATAGTATAGTCTTACATACAAGATTGTATGAATGTCATAAAAATTATAGGAAATTATATGCAAACCACCGAGTTCATTTCTGCCAAGAAAATATTTATTTATCCCTTTCGGAGTGAGATTTAAATTGCATGGCCTCCTTTTATGAAACAAAATATTTTAAGGAGCATATCAAAATTCGTCGCAGTAGCTCGTCCAAACAACCAGCTGTATGAGATACGCCCCAAAAAACAATATTATTATTTTGAAAGTGAGCTTTGTACATTGGGCCTATGCCAAACGTTAGCAAAGTTCTATGGTGAAGAAATTTTATTTTTTCTGCTGTGCCAATCGGCAAGTTTTTACAAGAAAAAAAATTAACAGCTATGCAGTTACAGAGAAGAAGGAAACAAATTCATAAAAATAAAATTCAGCAAATGTACAGAAAATACTAACCTCTACTACTTTCAATTATTTAAGAATCAAAGACAATACATTTAATATATATTTTAGCATTTATTTGACTTAAGATTGTATTTAGTTTTAATTTTAAATTTCTAACTAATTGTTGAAAAAAACATTGTATAGTTGACTTAATTTATTTAACTTTTTGTTAACAAGATATTCGCATCTGCGTAATTTGTGCTAATAAAATTAAGTTATTTCCCTTCTTTGCCCAACGTTTCGCTGAAATATTTTTGTCATCTTCAGGGACTATGTTTTATTTGTCACAACGAATTACAAAAATCACATTACAAACAGAAATAATAAGTAGAATTTACAAACGTAATTATATGGATTAAAATTAACAAAAAAAAAGCAGATTAAATCAAAATTAAATCAGCTCACACTCTTTTAACACTAAGGCACTACAGTTGTTAAACACGTAATTGTAAATTTAAATTGCCTTTGGGGTGCTTTTGGAGCTTTTCGATCGGCGGTTCTAAAGCAAATAAAAAGTTTACTTATTCGTCGACATGTTTCGTATTTTTGGTTGCATTTGAGCACTTCTAATGTTAATCTTGCCTTCGCATTTTTATTCGCGTCTACTATTTGCTTAATATTGTGCCAAATTTTTTCTTGTATTCGTGGGTTGGTATTGGAGAATGGCAGCGCCTTCATATCAAAAAAAATGCGATATTTCTGTAAATTATAAAAATAATTAATATTATACAGGATTGGGCTTGAAAATGAAATATGTGGGTAAATAAAAATGGGATGTTCTAGTAACAATAAAAGGCAATTTACTCAGGCTTAGAGAACGCAAGGCGGGGTTACAAAAATTGCGGAAGAGGGAGAGACACTTCCGTATTTCAACCAAAAGGTGTATTTTTGAAATTACCTGAGAAATCTCCACAAAGACTACACTAGAATTCAACTGAATGAGCACAACTTCGAAATTTATTAAAATCTGTTCAAAAAACAAAATAAATCGAGAATTTGCTTGACGAGTGAAATGGACACTTTAGGCGAATATTTATATCTCTGAAACCACTCCTAATTGGCGCTGTAACTGCCTTCAAGATTTTGGCCGAATATCTTCCACAATTTTTGGTGTGCGTCTTGATGTCGTAACACAAATTGAAAGACCTCTAGTTTTACGCCGATTTGTGAGAAGTTTTTTTATAGCAGAAATACACTCGGATGTTTGCCCGGCCACGATTTGAACCCCGGACTTACCGAATGAAGCGCGCACACGCTACGCACTCGGCTACGGCGGCCGCTAAATAGTAACTATACAAAGTAATTTGATCACGCTTGGTATTAAGTATTTGGGTTGAGAATGAAACACACCCTCGCCCACCTTCCAGTATATCTCCGAAGTACCTTTGTCAAATTTCGTATGCATTTTGCATAATATCGAATATTATAGAAATCACGCTCAACTTTCCTGTAACGGCCAGTCAATGCAAATTTTGAATATTTTATTTTTTTCCTTTTAAATTTGGTATAACGACTCTTTAATGGGGGCCTTTTACCCCAGAAAAGAATATATACCCTGATATATAAAATTAATATAATAATATAAAACAAATATTGTTTATTTGGAATAAAATATATGCCGGGTATTTAAAGTTTGGCTGAACCCGAACTTCCTTCTTTGTTTGTATTTTTTTTTTTAGTTTTCAAGTCCGGGTAGCATCTCCGAAATAGCAGCTATAATTTCAACCACTTTCCAAATAAAAAAACTGGCTTAGAAATTATTGTTAATCTTTTTCTGCATTATAATTAACTATTTAGTTTCACTTACTAGGTTTTTCGTTTGCATTTGTAAAAAGATTAATTAATTGATTTCCATATTTTTAAATTCCAGATAATATTTGTGGTATGAAAACTATTTATAATTCTTCTGTGCAGTTTTACCTAAAATACATAAAATAGATCTTATATGAAAATTTGTTTAGCATGAATTTCGTTTCAAGACCCAAGGAAACTATTGAAAGTAAATAGGAAGCGTGATCAAAAACAAGGGGGTTGACGGCGACAGTTTTTGTGTGCTCGAAATCAGGAGGTTGTTTTACATAAAAATCAACTGAAGTAGTATTGCTATTTTCTATGTTAGATATTAAAGAAATCGTTCGAATTATACGTTTTAAGGATTGTTATAGTGTGCACAATTAAGAAAGGAGCCATGTCGCCGTCAGATCCATTGTCTGCTCTTAACAAAGAGTTTTGATTGGCAAGCTCAGTTAAGCTGGCAGTGACTTCACTGAAACTAAGTATTCCATGGCATTTGATGGGAAATAAGATTGTAACTATATTTTTTCTATGATTCAAGCAAATCTCATATACCTCAGTTCCCTCGACTTAATGCCAAGGTTTTTCTAAGTAAGGTTCATTTTTCAAATCCAGACGTACAATAAAATTGAATAAGAAATGACGAAAACACTAGAAGTATCTCTTATAAACATCTAGTATTTTAGTAATTTGAGCTTAAAACTTTTAACTGTCGCACTTTATTATTAATATTTTTTTTTTTTCTTCCTCTTCCAGGTGTACGCAAAGCACGCGCTTAATTTCCCAATAGCACTTTCAACACCCAGCGAACTGTTTCAATTTTACATCAAAAAAGAAAAAACAACTTGGTAAATTGAAACATCAAGCAAAATCAATCACATGCAAATATCGTCACATACATACAGACATACGCACACATACACAAAACAATACATTGAAATTCGCAGAAAAGGGGAAACGATCATTTCATTTTTAAAATCAAACCACAAAACACTACTAACTGACAGACTTCTTACAAAAATACACACAACAAATCAAAGAAGTGTAATGAATTAAATAGATGCAAAAAAAAAAACAAAACCCAAACAGAAAATAAATTAAAATCAGACTTAAAAAGTTATATAAAATTAACCAAAAAAGTACATAGCTACAGCAAAAGACAAAAATTAATAAAAGCAAAAAACCTTAAAACCTAAAAAGTATTTATAGAGATCTCCAGAATTTGATTACAAAAAAATAGTAAACACTAAAAAAAACAATACATTTAAAATAAAAGTAATACAACAGACTTATATACCATATATACATTAAGAGTTGCTAAAAAAAACAAAGAAGAGTTGCAATTACATACCAATCCCCAAAAATTAAAAAAAAATATTGAATCGAAAGTGAGACAGTAAAATTATACATATATGTATGTAGGTACATACAATACATACAGTAAGTACGTAGGAGGGTCGCAGAGAGTGTGGGAAACTGAACCGACACCGGCAGCAGACGCGAAATACCAAAAACTAGAGACGCGAGCCGCCACGAAGGTTGGTTTTGTGGCTGTGACTGAATGCAGCAGGCGAATTTCACAGCACAGCGAGCGGGCGAGCGTAAGGAAGAGAGTGCAAGAAAAATAAAATTTTATTAAAATTATAAAGTAAAAGATTCAACAAAAAACAAAATTAAAATAAGAATTATTACTTATATACACGATACAATACAAGGAGGAAAAAAGACAAAGTATTGAATGAAAAAAAAAACAACTTAAAATTATATTTGTTTTACAAATAAAGATATTAAAGCAAAGCCAAATCCATAAAAGAAAAAGAAACAAAAACAAGATTTTATTATAAAAGTAAATAATTTAAAATAATTCACAAAAAAAAATCAAACCCCAATTACTAAAAAGTTTACAGCAAATAGTTAATAAAAAAAAAAATATTTGCGTTTCAGTGCTGACAAAAAATTTTTAAACAACACAAACTAAAATGCAGCTGTAATATTTAACGAAGTAGAAGTCGAACAACCAGAAATTCTGCAACAACTAAATAAATACATAAATTAAATTCAGTCAGAGCGCATACAAACACACTGCAATTTCAATAAACTGCTAAAAAAAATTTTTTTTCGCAAAATTTTTTAAATAAAATACGAAAACTATAAGCATGAAAACTTAAAAAAATTGACTTTTATTTTATTTGCAATTTTTTTTCTCTTTTCGCACAAATTTTTTAAATGTCATATAAGCAAATTAAAAATTGCAAGGATGAAGTGCGATAAATTATAAATTTTAATTTCTATTTTTAATAAACTAATATTTTTTGTATATTTTTTGTTTTACAATAATTATTTAGTTACTTATCCTCTACAATTTTTTACTTTACTGAATAATCTACAACATCATAAAACCTTTTTCCCCTTTTAAAGCCAAAGCGAAAATAAATTATCTTGCAAAGCAAACAGTTGGCAAATGAATGAAGAAAAAACAAAAAACACACACATATAAAGTGGATCAACAACAGAAGCAGTTTTTGAAAAAATTTAAATATGAAAATCTGTAAATATTGTAAAGAGAAGATGAACAACACACACATACACACTCACATAAAAGGAAAATCAAAATCATACATAGTCGAAACCCAACCCAAACCATTTGAGCTCACAGCTGCCTTCTAAATTCCCAGCTTTGCAAAATGTCATAAAACCATTTCGTAATATTTTTTTTACCCCCGCTCTCTTATTCTTATTTTCGTCTCTAAAGTTTGAACAGCACTCGCAAATAGTATTGTATTTCAAATCAAATCTTTCACAACAACAGTTTGAATGGAAAAGAATGAATTAGAAATTTTTAAAACATTTCAATTTACACACATCAGCAACACTATACATACATACATACATACATTGAACTAATAAATAAACCAGTATGCAAATGAAATGAAATAAACCTGCAGAAAATTTCAAGGAAACAACCAAACACATACATACATACATATTTAAAAAAATATATATATAGAGATTTGCATAAAGCAGCAGTTTTAAATGTGTGTTTTTAAATTGTCTGACCATTATTTTCGATGGAAATTACAAATACAATTAAAATATTTACAGTAATATTGAGGAAGAAACAACAATTGGAAAATATGCAAACAATGAAATAATTATTGAAATAAACAAATGTGAACACAGAACACTAAAACCAAAATACATAAAACAACCAAAAACCTTTAAACGTATATGAAAACTAACTGAGAATATAAAATTTTAAACAAATAAATAAAAGTAAATGATAAAACTTTACGATAAAAACAAAACAAAAAAAAATAACATGTTGTTTTATTATTCCATATTATTATTATTATCGGCTAGTGATTCTTCTTATCTGCAATATTGACAATCGGATTGTAAAAACTAAAGTGAGACATGAAATTATAACATTTTTATCAATATTTCTAGCAAAAAACAGCAGCAATCCGATTTGGTATGAAAATTATATCCACTATTAATCGTACGTAAAATAAATCTCATCTCCGAAGCAAAGAAAATTTTAATTTATTTAAAACTGCTTAAAATTTCGTTATTTCGTTTTCTTCTAGCCGCAATATTTCTACGTTTGAAGAATAATTGGTTTTATACAACTTCTACTCGTAGACTCCGCTTTTATAAGGGTTTTATAAGGGTCTGTATGCAGATACGTAAATTAAAACATTTATTCTCTAAAAGAAGTAAATATTTCAATATCGCCAATCCATTTCATTCCATTCATTAGGACTTGTCCTCATAAAGATCATGGACACTTTAGTTTTTTTGAAGTTTGCATAAATGCTGTTTATAAACACAAGGATTTGCCATTATTATGTTCTAAAACTGAAGTGGCCGTCGCGGCTGGCTCAAATAAATTCCAGCCGAGAGGCCCGGCCCAGGCAATAACGCGCCGAATATTCTCTCCCAAGGCGTCAATCGTCTCCGCGCTAAATCCACGTAGCCAAGGATCGTCCACATCAACATCGTCCAATTCAGGTACGAAATTGACATTAATCATAGCTCTATAGCGTTCTCCATTGACTATAACACTACGGCCGGCTTGATTTTTGAAGAAATATGGACCAATGACTTTTTGAGAATGTAACGGTGTCTCAAGAATGGCTTGTGGGTTATACATACTCCAAATGCGGCAATTTTGTTTATTAACGCACCCATTCGACCAAAAGTGAACTTCATCGCTGAACAAAAGTTTCTTGTGTTTTGGACCCATTCACCGACCGTACGACGCGCTTTATGGTCATTCTTTTTCAATTCTTGCAAATGGTATACAAAACTGAAAGTAAATCAAGTAACAGCTGTCAAAAATCCAACTCCGAAAAAAGTGTTGCCTTATTGAAAACCACACATCTAAAAACATTTTTCTGCGTACATTAATTGATCCTTTTCTTTTCGTTGTTTGATTCGTCTTCATGAATACTATTGTTTCTGCAGTTTCTGAAAAAACCCCTTTCCTCTTATAAAATATCGAAATCTGTGGACGTAAATGAAATTATATTTCTTGTAACATCACTAGAATTAACGAGAGACATTTTGATACAATAAAAGCACTTTTCAAAGAGGTTATAGAGGGTGGTTAAATTTTAAGGGCCGATGTTGAATGTGAACCACACCTAAACGTCAAGTTTTTTTCTGCATTTCATTTGACATTTCTCAATTTCAGACTAACTCAATTTGAACATGGAAATATACAAAAGTTATTCAGGCTTATTATGAAAATGGGCGTTCAAATCAAAATGCATATCGTGCATTTTCGAAGAAAATCATCATCAGTGATGCGGCACATTTTAACCTCAGTGGATTCGTCAATATGCAGAATCGCCGCATTTGGGCGAATGATAATCCAAGAGTGATTGTCGAAAAACCAATGCACCCACAAAGAGTGACTTTTTGGTGCGGTTACTGTGAATGGTGTTCGCTATCGTGAGATGATAACGAACTTTTTATGGCCCGAATTGGAACATATGGATGTGGACGATATGTGGTTCCAACAGGATGGTGCCACTTGCCACACAGCCAACGAAACAATGGCTCTTTTGCGCGACAAATTCAATGGCCGTGTTATCTCACGTGGTGGCGATGTCAATTGGCCACCAAAATCATGTGATTTGACACCGTCGGACTACTTTCTTTGGGGTTATTTGAAAGAAAAGGTGTACATCGATAAGCCAGCAACAAGTCAAGAACTAAAGGACGAGATAATTCGGCACATTAACGGCATAGAACCTGAATTATGCCTCAGCGTCATCGAAAATTGGGACCATCGGATGGAGGTGTGCCGCCGAGGTCGCGGCGGACATTTGGCCGATATTTGGTTCCATGCACAATTGAACTACACCATATTGTTGTAATTAAAAGAAATTACAATAATTTCCAAAATAATTTGTGTTTTATTCAAAATCAACATCGGCCCTTTAATTTTAACCATCCTTTACTTACTTTATTTAAGGCTGTCACTTAGACTTTTTTTAGATTAGAAAATTTAAATACGAATCTTTTCCATAGCAGGTGAGTACGAACCACACGTATTTTTTTTCTTGTACAATTGCGTATTTTCTGTTATTGTAAAAATACTCATTATGAACAATACGCGAACAAAATATGATACACATAATAACGAATCATTCCTCAGCCAAATACAAGGTTCAATTATTAAAGGTTTATGTTTCTATGTTTTATGAATTGTTTAATTTAAAACATATGTATCATTAAGTTCGAACTCTTCGCCAGTACATTTTATTTCAAGATAACAAATTTATTTCATACAAAAGGTTCACAATACTTAAAACAGTTTCGAAAGAACCTTTAATTTTTAAACAAATAATATTGTTACAAAAGCATTTGTGCGTAAAATCATAAACTCTAACATGTAAGTTCTATTAGGCATTATCTTGGAAAATATTTTTGCTAATCCTGGATAACATGATACATAGGCCGAGAAATTTATTTTCACATTCACATACATTTGGTGATTTGAATCCGGTTCCCTTGTTGACAGTGAAATTAAAAGTAAATGACAAAAGTCGTTTAAAAGTGTAATTATTTTCGATTGTAATATTTTTAAAAATATTTTTCGATATGTTTAGGTGAATTTCATGTCATTTTTGAATCATTTCTTTATTTCAACATATGTATTTTTTAAACTGTTTGTTGATGATACTTCGAAAAAAGCTCAAAAAAGTGAATTTTTACAGCTGTTAGTGAATTCCCATAACGATAACCGATATGGAAATTTGTGAAATTGGGAGCAGACTTATTCACTTTCGCAGGGAATTTTTAAAATCACATAATGAAATTGAAATTTCAAAATGGGTGCACGGCTGTAAATGTACTTCGGATTAACATAATACAAAAGCCAAACCAGTAGGGAGGCATTACTTGGGGACAAACTGTATATTACCAATTCATTAAGTCAGATGTAAACAGTCTCAAACATCTGCTGTTGGCGTTTGGGTCGTTACACAAGTTTTTTGTAAATAATCAAGTGATAATTGATTTTAACGAGTTAAGTTACATTTATATTAAACCATATGAAATCGCAAATTTATAAAGAGGGTTAGTTCGATATAGCTAATTTTTCGTTATACCGCATGACTCTGAAGATTATTACAATCATCGTACTAAATGGCCAGTGTATATAAAAAGAAATTCGTAAACACTACGTTTCCAAAATTCTATCACTCACAACGTTGTTCATGCCTATAGGAAAGCGTTTGCTTAAATCCCGCCTCTATCACACCTAAAAAACTGTAGATATATTTAAGTCATATGAATTGATTGTCAAAATTTACGTAGCTGTTTTTAATAAAAAAAATTGTATTTGTGATATTTTAAACTCTGTCTGGAGCTATGACAGCTGTTGTTTGAATACAGCAAATTCCATTAGTGCCCTTTTCAATTGCTTGTTTTTTTTTTGTATCAAGACTGGACGTTTCCCGAATTTACATACAAATTCAATGCACCTCCTAGTCAATTCCCATTCAAATTTTTGTACTATCCATAGATACACCCAACGACAAAAAAAGTTTCCATAGCAATATATTGCTATTATCGCATTAAATTAAATATATACGTTAATATATCCTTGGGCCCCCGTTATTTATCATCTTTATAAATGATATTAGCTCACGCTCCTTGCACTCAAAATTTTTCTTCTACGCGGATGACTTGAATTCTTTTGCAATCCAGTTCGATCTCGACCGGGATCATGCCTAGTGTGTGAAAAATCACCTTTTTCTTAATAACGATAAACGTCCTCATTGCATTTTTTCCAGAAAGCCGAATACTGTTAATATTTAGTATATTTGACTCAAAACTCACGTGGGCAAGCCATATAAATTTTATAGTGTTCAGATTTCTTAGATCCATATACACATAAGAAATTGTTTATTCCCTTTGTTAGGAATATGCTGACCCGCTCAGGCGTTATATATAAAACGAATAGAGCGAATCGAAAAGATTTGTATAAGATTTGCACTCCGATCTTTAAACTTCACTCAGCCCCTGCCTTCTTAAAGCTCCATTTATTTACACCTTAGTTTAGAAATACTTGGGAATGGAAGAAAATATCTCTCTTACTAATTTATCCTTAAAGTCATAACTGGGAATTTGGACTGTACTGCTATTCTAGGATTACTAATAGGATTATTATTAACATACTTACTAGTGTAACAAATTAAAAGGCCATAAATTTGGTTTGGATTATTATTGTTATTTACTTGAAAGTATAAAATGTGTGAAAATAATTAGGAGTTCAGAATCAATTCACTTTTATTTTGCCTTCACGATGGTTTTCAGACGGTCTAAAACCGAATCGCCAGCTGCCCGAAAGTGGCTTGACGGTATTTTGGCCCAGTCACGGGCAATGGCTTTCTTCAGCATCTCGAAGCTGGTGTATTTTTTTACTACGAACTTTGCTCTCTAAAATGGCTCAGAGAGAATAATCCATTGGTATTGTGTGTGCTGAATTCGAGAGCTGTTGTGCGATCGTAATGATGTTCAGAACTTTGGTTTTCAGCCATTCTTGGTATACTCGCACTTTGTGGGACGGTGGCGAGTCTTATTAAAATGTCCATGTTTTTCTGACCAAGGCTTCAAAGCAGCCATCAGATCACTTTCGCGATAATACGTCGCATTTACTTTGACGCAAGGCTCAATGAAAACGATCGAAGATCACCCATCTGCGGCTGCAACGGCTCAAGCCATTATTTGTAAAGGATGCTGCCGCCTGGTGGTCAACCGATGACTCAAATACTCGTATGATCTGTCGGCCCAGTAAACCCTCTAGGTTTGAGAGTTTTAAGAATTGCTCAATTTCAATAATTTTTTAATCACAAAAAACGATCTTCAGAATTTGACCGCTTTCGAACAAGCGATGCAATTCCTTCGCTCTCTCAAGTGTAACTGGTTGTGGCTTCGGTGTGAGATCATAGGCTTTTTTGAATTTATAGAGCTTGACCTTGAGTTCATTTTTGAATATCCGCCGGAGGCTGCGGTCGTAAATTTTCAGTTCTTTGATTAACACTTCGTCGTAGATTTCGCTCAAGTGTCTTCATCACTTCTCGAACCATCTCACGTGAGGTTGCAGTCTTTTGATGACCACCTCGATGGTGTCACGAACAATTTCTGGTTATGATTTCCAGCTAGATATGAAGAAATTACCCTGTTACGTTTGAATTTCATCGCTGATCACTTTTGTTACTTTCACATTTGGTAAAATGCTTTAGTGCGCTTGTTAGTAATACTCCGAACTATCTTTCAGCAAATTTATAGACAGCTGAAGGTAGTGCGACCTCTGCCCGAACGGTCTGAAGTTGGTTATGCTTCAAATGCCGGGCCCTGTATTATTTACATTTCATTTTACCACAACGATACAAAATTAAAAGAACCCACAAAATATTTAAAAATATGCCGTGGGAATAATTTCAACTTTATGAATAACAAAAAAAAATAAAAAACACGAGCCATATCTTTCTTACTCAGATTTTGGTTAAAAAGAGCTATTATTTTACATCTTTATTCTGCAGAGAAATTCGTTACTTTCTATCTACTATCACTCTTAAACTTTTCGCCAACAAGTTTTATTTACTGATGAAACCGCAAATCTAAATACAAAATAGTAATCTAAATACTGAAATTATGATACTCTCCTAAAGTAAATAATGCTTTGAGAACTATTCCATTGGTTCTAAATTTATTTCGACCGATTTGATAAGCACAGTTTAGTTTTTTTTTTCAAGTATAAAATGCAAACTTTTTTTTGTCGTTGTGTGTACTCTGCGTATTACTAACCACAAATGATATTTGTCGTTTCGTTGCCATTGCCACTGCCTGGCAGGCAGCTTAGCGTGGATGTAGTCGCGTCATCAACTACATATTCGAGGTTTTTGTTCCATTGCGCGCTGCAAAATTCGCTGCAATACCAATTCCTCCTCAGTTGCGGCTATGTTACCCTCCCCCCTTCTCCCTTTCCGGGTGCAGTCGACCAAAATTGAATAGTACACACAGTATATTGCCGCCGTGGGCGCGGTTAAGCTGGGCAGTGAGTAACGATACGACGACTGGATGGAATAGGATCAGTGGCCTGCTTTGCCCGGATCTTGCCAGTGGCGACTTTTTGCAAAGCGAGCAAAATTGTTGCTTGTGTGTGCATGTGTGTGGGTTGGTGGAGAGGGTGTGGATTGTTGCATGCAAATGTGTCAAAACAATTGCAGTCCGGCGGGCATGGAGAAATTTTGAATGCACTCGTATTGTTGCATATAAGTATGGACTAGTATTATGGTCTTACTTTCCGCTCCAATTTTGGCTCAGCGCTGTGGCACAGGATGCTATTGTAGTGCATTCTTGCATTTTGCTAACATAGGCGCATGCCATTTTACAGTCATTGTTTTGGTATTTTTTTTTTAATTTTCAATATTCAATGAATCTGTATTGTTTCAGAGTTTGGTTATGCAACATTTTTGACTATACGTATGTATGTGTGTGTGACGTATTTCAAATTTATACGCTTAATATGCAGTTATTTTCGTATGTCCGCATAATCATATTTGACGTGTATGCGCGAGCATTGAGCAAGTCTGAGTTGAATTCTAATCAAGTTTTCGTCAGAATATATTAATTATTTCAATAATTCAGTAACTCGTAGTGATTAGTTGAAGGATAACTTAATAGAATTCAGTAAATTGGAAACAAACGTTTTTCTTTCTATCAGGGTGAACAAAATTTCAGTTTTCTGTAGAATGTCGAGACTGTTTAAATCGGACTTAATAAGCTCGTAACTATTTTACACCTTAATATTTAGTTTTTTCCTGAGCAATATCTTCTTACAAGTAGTCGAAACCATTTCGTAAAATTATAGCTATTTATTTGCTGAGTTCAAACTTCTTCTTGACCATTTTTACGAATTCTTTAAATGAACGAGACAAGTTTTTTTGATAGGAAGTATCTATGGTTTGTATCACCGTTATAATCTTCTTTTTCAATGCATACCCTGATTTGAAAATTTTAATGAATTTTCTAGTTATTTACGAGGAAAATATTTAGTTTTTAAATAACACTATAAAGGGTCAATTGCATACCGTAAAGTATAGAATCGGAAGGAATTTGTAGGAAATATTTCGTAACGTTTTCCACTTGCAATAATCGGCTCTCATTCGTTTAGTTCATATAACAACAAACAAATATGTAACCTTGAATTTTCATAAATACATTTTAGTGTTCCACCGTTGAACTCAAAATACTATAATTAAAACAATGAATTAGGAAAACAGACTTTTTATTTAAATATCTCTATTTAGTATATTATTTTTTGGTCCAATTTATTAAATCAACAATATTAATTTTTGAGCTCAGGACCAGTATAAGTTAAGTGTTTGGAAAAAAGTCGTACTTGAATGGAAAGTGGTGAAAAGCAACAGGGGTTCACAAACCGGCTGTGGTCTATTGGCTACGCACTTCCCCAGCAAGTCGTAGGTTGTGGGTTCACAGACCGGTGGAGTCATGAAATAAATGTGATGAGGAGATGTGGTGATCTCCGAAATAGCTGTAATTTCTATTTAAATTATTTATTTAATTTATATCTTAAGCCCAACAAAAAGCAATATCAAATTCATCTTAAAATAAGTTAACGAAAATTGGTATTTGGATAATAAAAACTATATAATTCTAAATAGAAATTTAAAAAAAATTCCATGGTTAATATTTTCTTTCGCAACAAAGTGTGCTTTAAACAAGTATTGTTAGAATTTTTAAAAGGTTAGTGATAAAATTTATTTAAAAACTTTGTGGATAGTAGTGACATCGGGTTTACACGCTTTGCTGGACGAGAAACGATAAGTATTGCACATATCACGTATTGTAATAATCATGTCGGTTTCACAGCAAAAATCATCTTACTCAATTTATTTATGGCGTTGATTAAAAATAATCTACACTTATAGAATTAAATTTTAAAAGTTATTCAGTTATTGAGAGTTTATCGCTGTTAGCTCGATTTAAAAATTATTCCGTATTCGGTAAGTCGACTCAAGTTTCTAGTCTCAAAGTAGAGTCTCTAATTTGTCAGCTTGTTCTGAGCAGGTCACAGTAAAAAGAAATGACAAGAATTGTACGTAATATTGAAAAAACCCGAAAATGACTCGAGGTATTGTTTAATAAACTTAAATTTGTAATAAATGCAAATGAACACCAGTCAATTTTTTTCCAGACATGCACATAGAAAAAGATCATTCATGTTTGCTTAATAAGGAAGACTTGTTTTAAGTGGAAGAAAATTCTTTTTGAAGATCCTTTTATATTTATAAGGAACTTTAGCTCATTGTGCTTCCCTATAAACATTAAGTAGGACTCGATCAGTACCTAGATCGTATACGTTTTGCTAAAATCTGTAACAAAAATGATGCTTTTATTTCCAAAAAATAAACATAATAAAAAATGCTATTTTTTTTAATTTACTTACTTATCTTGTTCTGTCATTTTGATCGAATATAACTTTGAATGAGTAGCTATACTTATCGGTTGTTGCTAGTTTTAACTTTTAAATATATTTGAAACAATCGATTGAATTAAGATGCAGTAATAAAAAAAGTATACCAGGTAATTTCAATGATTATTTTACTTAATCTATAATTTTCATTTTAATCTATAATTTTCATTTTTATAGAGAAATAATGCTGTTTACAAAGAATTCAAAAATCATCAAGAAGTTTCTACAACAGAAACTGGTACAAATTTACTTATGAATATAATAACAATTGAGAAAAATATAACGCTTCCACTTACAATTGGCTATTATTCGCCGTTTTCGTTCAACACTAACCTACACACATTACACACACCTACACAAACACAGTCTACTGACAATGAGTGGAAATCATAAATTCCGTAACGAAAAACCACAAAGTGAGCATGTCACTCGCATAACCAACCGCGGTGCAACAATAAAAAAAACTGCTAAAAAATCAACAATAATAAAATTCAGCAAATAAAAGGCCAAATGTTCCCATCACATTCCAACTGCGACGTCCAAAAACTCTAAAAAACTAGGTACGAAATGATTCACAAAATGGTTGAGGCTAGAGAAAGGTCGAACATTGATTTTTATGGTCGAATCAAACGAAACCGAACTTCGGTCAATTTTGATCGAAGCCGAAACCAAACACTTTCAAAATTCAAATTTATAAACAATCAATGAGTTTTCAGAAATACTAATATAGTTATTAAAAAGTTGCATGGTTTAAATCACATCCATATCGGTTCATTACATAACAGGGAGTTTACAGAGGCGATTTTTATTTGCACATGAATGTTGTATTTTTGTGTGAAAATGAATTTAAAACGCGAAAATTTAACAATTGGCGTCGAAATAGTTGGATAGTCATTGACAATGTTGTAAGCAAAACTTAAAAGAAAAAATGAAATAAAGAAGCAGAATATTTGAATGCTTAAATGGATCAGCCGGCGGAATGCAGCAAGGGCCTTAACCAATTTTTAGGGGGAATTGTATTACAAAGCTGATAATTGTTTCAGGCAATACTTGCAGAGGACTGCTTTGGCCGCCCACTAGTTGTACATAGTTTACATGCCTTTTATTTTTGTTTTATTTCGTCAAATTTGATAATTACACCGTACTACAATGATTCTTCACTTTCCAAGTGACATAGTGCAGATCATTGGTCTGGTCGAGTATATCATAAAACGGTGTTTGAAAAAAAATTCTTGATTTATTGTTAAAAAACTGAGTTTTCGTGTTTTCGAGCATTTGTTCCACTGAAACAGGTCACAAATGATGTTTTCTCCGTGGTTGTTGCTTTCAGGCTCTCCTTCTCTTTGCAATCGACTGTACTTCAAAAATATTCATACTTTGGAATTTATCATTTGTGGGCAGTGGCTAAGAAATTGCATTGAATTCGAAAAAATTAAAAAAAAATTGGCAAACATTTTTGATTCTGGTCGAAAAATCTTTTTTAATCTTTGTTACATATATGTATAGCAATTTATATATTTTAAAAGCCCAATCATTGACCTTTCCAAAGCGATTCGAAAATTGTAAATCGGGTCAGAAGACGTCAAATTAGAAATATTCATATACTCGAAAACATGGTAACTCAAGTTTTTAACAATAAATCATCAATTTTTGGGTGTAAGAAGTTTTTCGAACACCGTTTTGTGATGTATTTGAGCAGACCAATCACGTGCACTATGCCACTTGAAAAGTGTACTTAGCTTTTTTTTTGTAGCACAGTGTTATATATTGTAATTTAAAAATAATAGCTTATCGGCATTTTCACCTTGCAATTGAATCCTTCTTTTTTTTTTTGGCCGAAACCAAATCGTACTTTTGTGACCAAAGTTCGGTCATTCTCTAGTTGAATTTAATGTTGCTAAACTTGCCAAGCCAATGGGAATGCATACCCTTTAAATTATTTAAGTAAGTATGTAATAATAAATGTTTTATATAAATATATATATTGTAGGACAACATACGCATAGTGCATTGTTGAACGAAAAATACAGCATGGAAACCGAGTAAAAAGGGTAAATCTTCGAACTACAGATTTAAATCACGAGCCAAATGGAATGGAATGAATTAAAAGTTCACCAAGTGTAGGAGTGACAAAATTTGTTCATGCAAACAAACTACATATTTACATATATATAATATAATAAAATGATAAAACTACATAGCCTGGTAGACCAGGTGCAGAGCTAAAGTTACACATTTTTGGCTAGGGGAAAATAGACGGTCACTAAATGTGGCAGAAAATCAGGGAAATACTCGCGCTACCTATCTACAAACAATGGAAACTATTTATATGTATGCAAATGCATATGTATACATATATTTTGTAAAAAAAAAAATTCACTGCATATCTATGAGTGGAATATATGTAAGTTTTACAAAATTGTATTCCACAAATCACACAGGCACAAATTTATATATGCATACATGAAACTAATATGTGAACGAACATTAATAGTTTTATTATTTAACACATGCGTTTAAACTAGTTTTTTTAGGCCAGACTCTATTTCGTATCCAACCTCTGTTTTGCCAGACACGCCGCTTCAACTATTGCACTTTTTCTATATAATTTTATGGCAAAGAATTCGTGTTTTAGTGGTAACATGGCGCTTACATTAAATAGCTCGTTGTTTGGTCAAACTTCTCCCTCAATTTTCACAAAAGTTATGGGCGTGTAAAAAACCCCCTAACAAGACTTACGAAAACCTTTTGTATTATATTATTATTACTTAATTACCTTATGTAAGTCAAGCTTTTCAGGACCGATTGGTATATATAAAGAAAGACCTTAAATCACGATTTCCTTCCCTTTCCTATTTCAGGTGAAAAATGGCCACTTTAGTTCTAATAAAAAAGTGCGTCTGTCTGATTTTCAACACCGCATCTCTTTGACAACACTAACGGTGATTTCGTTTCCACCTACACATTTTGCCCTTCCACTATATAACATTTGATCAATGTTGTATCTAACCCTGTGCAAATGCATACACTTGCATTTTCCTTTTCGTCAAAATAAAATGTCAAATTAACACATAAACATTAGTGATAGTTACCAATCTTTGTCTAGCAAACGCATTTATTAAAACTTATACGTTTGCTTTGAACTATTAGCCGATTTTCAGGGAAATCACCTCCGCAAAGCGAGTTCACATCAGGTGAGGTTGTTCGAGCAGCTGATTGAATTCGCTTGGCGAACATAATGTCAAAATGGTGTGTTTTTTGTAAATCATACTGTGCAAAATTTTACACTAAAAATTTGATATGAATTCGCCTTGCATCTGCCTTGACAAAGCTTCGCAGGGCAGAAAATGCGCATTTTTTTTATCTGTTTGGGTGTGGCATTTTAAGAAACGATCACGGAATTTTCTCACCTGTTTGCATTTATTTTAGAATCGACCTCCAATTTTGAAGAGGCCAGTGAAAATGTGACATTTTTTAGTATAAACGAAATCACCATAAATACACTCCTGCCACAGTACGGATTTCTTCAATGCATTCAAATTTTGTACTGTAAAAATATCATTTGATATGTAATAGAAAATTATTGTTTATTAATTTCTAAGAATATGCCTTCCCATGTTTTGTTTACTGTTCTCCATAAAGAATACTTTCTAATAACTCGATGTTTGTCCCAACTTCCCCTACTACGATATTCTACCAAAAAAAAAGCAGACTACAAAGAAGTCGCATCACTTCCACCGTTCCTCTAACAGAAAATTTCGTCCGACTTCCCCATACCAAAACTAATTGGTTTTTTTTTGCTAATTTATATTACAATCGGATTAGATCCAATTGGTTTCTGTGTGCGGTGAATCGGACGAAAGTTCTTGTCGCAGGAAACGAAATGCCAGGCAACTTTTTTGTAGTCCACATTCTTTGTTTTTACACCAAATTGAGCACAACTACAACAACTCTGTGTTTCTATAATTTGTGAAGATATTTCCTTTGGCCGAGATTCGAACTAAGGACACTCCGGTTGAGGCACACACCTGCTACGCTTACGGCTACTGTGGTAGCCAAAATTATCTTAATTTGATTTTTTCGGATCAAAAAGTCATTCGCAAGAATTCCTTTAAAACACAACCCAAATAACTATATCGCCATATGCTATAGAAATCTGACTCAATTTTTATTATTATATATTCGTTTTGTGATTTTTTTTCGATCAATTCCTGAATTTTTATATTGCAATCATTTCATCATTATTTTCTGATCATAATATATACAAACAATAATATGTTTTATGATCGAAAAAATATCACAAGATAACGATGAAACTTCATCGAAAAAATAAAAATCCAAGAATAACGATTACTTTTGATCGAAAAAATAAAATTGCAAAATAATGATCAAACTTCATCGAAAAAGTAAAAATTTAAGACTACCGATCAAACTTGATCGACAAAATCAAAATCCAATAATTACAATTATTTTTGATCGAAAAAATAAATATCACAAAACAATAATTGAATAATGTTTTTTTTTTTATAAAAATTATAACCGTTACAGCCCTTGGTTATAGCCACTGAAATATTGCATTCATTTCATTATTACTCGTACAAAACTCCTTTATGTGGTTATTATTCGATTTCATCCGTACAAATCTACATCAATCGGGTCTAGGACAATACCGATACCAAGTTGCGTAAAAAAATATTTCAATATTTACTCGATTTATCCGATGTATGGGCGGGCCGTTCGGACAGGCTGACATTTTTCTCGACTTCCTTCTGAAAATGTTGGTACACAGATATGTCTATATCTACCTCGGTTGCTTTATGCTATTACAAACAAATGTCACATTTTTGATCTTCTGTTTTTCCGGCAGGGTTAAATGTAAGCGATAGTGAGTAATTTACATTCATATGTAATTTATAAACGCATTACGAAGGGTTGTTGGTTAGAATTCTACCATAGGTAAGGCTGATTTCTGTGGGGTCACAATGCGGTTGAATATAATCAAGATTTCTATCATCTGTTTATCATAACAGTCTGCCAAATGGGCATAGGATTTTCTTCAGCTTATACTTACTTTCTGGCATATTCAATGTATCACAAAAGCAGCAAAGCGTTTTAGAATTTAGAGTGACACTTTGAAAGCATCACACATTCTTTCCTAAACCCTCAAAATTTACAACATATTTTCCCACTTTAAGCTACATTAATGACGACAAAAGAAAGTCTTTATATAGCACAATTTAAACATTTTTTATGAATCAGGTGAAACGTTTCGCATATGCGCATAATTTTCTGGTTGAAATAATTTCAAACCCTTGCAGCAGAAAGCGGAATCACCCGAAACCGAATATGAGTTTGTACAAATAAAGCAACGTCGTGGTGCAAGGGGAGCCCAATGCGGAGCTAGCGTCCAAAACGAGCCATCGCCCACAGCACAGCAAAAGAACAAAAATTCAATACAAGCGTCAGCTTAGCTCAAGCCGCATAGTACTAGCCGTATAGCCATAATGACACTACCGGTGTGCCACATATCACGACCGGCATGACAAAACAACCGGACGCGCACTTTAGATCATAGCCACCAGACCGCAATGGATGCGACAGACAAACCTCGTTGTCGTCGAGGCGGCGGATAAACAAGAAGGAGTACCTGGAAGATGTGGCTAGGATAGGAGTAACTAGTAAAATGCTCAGTAAACACAATCAATTCATACACACATAGATACATGCATAAAGCTACACACACACACACACACACACTGCTCCTTGAAACGGTGTGTTGAAAGGTAGGGAAAATAAAAAAGAGAGGAGTGTAAATTTTTGGTTGAGCTGAGCCGAACTCAGTTTAGGCATGCTGGGCCGGTTGGTAGTGCGACAACTTGACGAAAAGTCACGTCTAAAGACTTAGCTGATAAGTTTTCTTTTCTGCTCAGGCCAAATGGACGTGGCTGAGTTGGCGTTTTTTTTCTTCTTTGTGTTGTTTTTGATATGGTGGCATTTTTGTTCGTGTATATATATGAACGTACATATGTATGCATGGATTTATGTGTGTGTGCATTGAACAGTGATGGCTGCCATTTTTATTTGTAAAGTTCTTCAAATGAATCAAACGGTATAGCTAGCCCAGTAAGGGGTGAAAATATAAAAATCTACCACTTGTAGATATATATATGTACATATTTAGGTGTGCATTAGAGGTGTTCCAACTAATTAGAGAAAATTTAACATCTTGTCAATTGTTGACTCGCGGGCGATTGATTGGCGTGCAGATAACCCGTAATAAAATTGGCATCCCATAATATGTTATGTTTTGTGAAGAATATAAATTTGACGTAGAACACGTTTTATGTTTCAATATGGATGTCAGCCTGGCAGAATTATACAGGTGCATTTATTAGAACAGGTGATTTGTTCTGTTTTTCGCGGCGTTACAGAAACGTCAAATGGGTATGCTTTCTAATTGGTTTAATTTTGTTTGGTAAAATATTGTCAAAACAATGTTGTTTACATTTGTTGGCAAATTAATTACGCTTGATCCTCTGTTCGCGTGATCTGTTTGTAAGCATATG
Organism: Anomoia purmunda; assembly: GCA_951828415.1. Lineage (NCBI taxonomy): Eukaryota > Metazoa > Arthropoda > Insecta > Diptera > Tephritidae > Anomoia > Anomoia purmunda. Next base: position 21,439,836 of record OX639996.1, on the reverse strand, counting down.
AATATATAAATATCTCTTAGTCATTTTTTGTAAGCGGATTTACTTTTTTTTGCGCGAACTTGCCTAATAATTTGCGTCTTATTAATTAATTTTAAATAAATTATGTATTTTTGGCCGGTCATTGAAAAAACGTCACGTACCGGTTGTGTATATCTTAAGCAAAAAAACACCAATATAATACAGTTAGCCACTTATATTTATCAATTTATTTATAATAATTTGTTATAAAAGTATAGCTCGTTCTGTAACATAAACCATATACATAAATACAAGTTTCAAACATTTTCCGAAATAACCAAAAATTAATCAAATTTCAAAAAATTGTCATACAATTTTCACACTTTTTAAACAGAACCTTCACAAAATGGTTTTGTGTGCAATTTTTTAGAAAATTTAATTCCAGTATAATAATGTGCAAGTTGTAAGTAGGGCCAAATGGTTTTAGACATTTGCTTCCGTACAAAAGTAAATTTTACGATTCGTTATGTGGATGAAAACGCCCACGGCGTCAAAAAAAATATCAAAAATTAGCGCCAGTTTTCAATCACTTCAAATTTGATATTTGTTATACATATTAAATTTAATGGACTACAAAATCTCAATACCTAAAGATTAAAAAAACAAAAATTAGCAATCAAAAGTTGAAAAGTTTGATAACCATTTTGTACCTTTATTTAGAGGGTTATGTTTTATAAAAAATTAATGAGAAAAAAATAATTAGTATAAGTGGCCAACAGTATTACATTATCGTAATTTATTTAAAATATGTATGTAGTTTGGTAGAGATGGGCATATTGAGTACGTATGAATTCGAAGTTTCCTTTGCAAATAAGTTCTGTTTTACATTTTTGTGAGGTGTTTTGTTGAAACTGTTAATCAAATTAACTTTTCTATACGCAAAAAGTCTTTTTTTTTCCTATTCAAATCACCATAAGAATTGTCAAATTGAAACTTTTTGTTAGCATTCTAGTTGTTTTCGTTGCCATGGGAATTGATTTTTCATACTTTCTGATGGAAGTAGTAAATTGACTTTGTCAATAGGTACGCAAACACTGAAAACAAAATACATGTAAATTTTTTTGGTTCTAGTAACATCACCTTACATGAATATATGTATGAGCGTCTAGAATGATGTTAAAATTGTGCTTGGCGACTTCCATGCAATATGAAAGGTAAGACTCTATCCTCAGACTGACATTTTCAGACTGATAATTTCCACGTGGTTGTCTCCAAATGCTCAAAACACAATCTATCACATTGCGATAGACTGAAAAGTTATTAGACGCAGGTATACTCCGAAGACCGAACATCGACTCGAATCATTATCTTGGCGCGGCCAAGATGCGCATACGCCTCTGATCTGCAGTGAAAATCCATCTAAATATACAAGGAAAGCTCATCATATTGGATGCGATTTATCATTAATTAATTCTCTTCCCAGACAAAATTATCTCCCTTGCCATAAACTCAGCACTTCATTTTATTACAGTATATCTTTGTAACAAAATGAATTGGTTTTATGACGAAAAGTATAGTTACTTAATAGGTCTAAAGCTTCGAATTATTGGTAGGTCGAGAACTTTTTTACCTTAATTGGGATGTGTCTAGTAATTTGTTGACATTTCTTATCACTAAACTGACTTTCGTCTTTCGAAAGACTTTTCCGTAATTCTCTTAATTATTTTAATCAGCCGTAGAAGTTGAAATACAGTAGCTCCTTTATTCGACTTTTTGATTAATATGCGATTATATACTTAGGAATGCAAGTACAGGCAAGAAAGGCTTCTAAAGTTGCTAAAAACGCTAAATTTTGGGGTGTAAAAGTAGGAGTAGCCCGTAATATATAGTTTTATTTTAAGATGCCTCTTCTGCTTTTATATATGGGTAGATTTTATCGAACTTTTAATTGCGAACCGATGTAATGTGTATACTTAGTATATGAAAACTTTTACTTTTCTAAGTGATAACGGTTAATTTTTCCATGCAATTGTGCTAAAAATTTGTACTTATAATATCTCATTTTTAATTTTTAGATGCAAAAGTTGCAAAAAATATTACATCTAAGTGTAGAAAATCTGACATCACCCCGTAAATTAGGTTCATCTGCCTGATACAAAGACGTTTTTCAGAAAGATCCGCCCTGCCAACCCACTTGAAACAGCTAAAAGGTATTCGCAGATTCACAGAATTGAATTTCAGTTTCCATTAAATATAAAAATGTTTAGCAGTTGAAGGATTTGCGTTAGGTAAGTTTTTGGCTGCATCACTCATAGCTACGATTGACGTTTTTGTCACACCTTCTAACCAGCGCGATAGTTGCAATACAAACTTTTCTTTTGTATGGAAACCGGCCCAGTCTAATGTGAACACATACACATAAACGAGTGCGGCACAGGACTGACATTTATTTACACTTGAGAGCTGTGAAAAGACCTAAATCATAACCGAGTTGAAGTATAAGATGAACACGAAAAAAACGATGCTAAGAGTTAGCCGTTAAATATGCGACACCAAGTTGGGATAATAAACAACAAAAGTACCAAATAAATTAAAATGGGGGGGGAAGGATTAATATTAAGCTGGAGTATTGGAGTAGATGGAAGGTTTTCGAAAGACAGCAATCACATCAAGTTGCGCTTGAATTTAACGAAGTTTTTGTGCTCAAAATTTTCTACACTTTGTTCTCATTGAAAATTATTCGTTTTTATGCATAACAAACTTTTCCCCCTTTACGTTATACCTAGGCTACATATATTTATAAGCACACATATGTATATGCATAAATACATACATATGTATATGTAGTTGCAAACATTCAAAAGAAAATCCATGCAATTCTCAAAGTCAATATTTATTTTAATTTTCCATATTTACCATACTGTATGTATCTCTACACATATGTAAACTTTTCAGCTCAATCCCAAGCGAACATCCACATGCATATACACATACATACATATGTAGCTATGTGTTAACCGAAAGGATTTACGAAGATAAAATGCAAACTTGACACCACTTATGGCCTACGTCATTTTGTGGCAACATGTAGGCGATCCTTCTGTTTTCTAGAAAAAACAAAAACGAAGCGTGCCAAGTTCAGCAGGTTAGTGTCATGTTTATTATAGCGTGAAAGATTCGCTCACGAGCTCCAAATCAAATATTTTGCATATTCCTGCGCTACGGTCGTAATAAGATTAAGCTAAATTTCTGTGTATACAAAAATGTATATATCGAGCAATATAATCCCTATTATTGTTAGAAACAATAAGCGAGCAAATTCTTACCACTCTTGGAGGAGACATATTTACTTGTATGTGGATTTGTATTTGGAAGGGAGGAAATATGGCAATTTGAAAACAAATTTTCATCAATATACGGAAAATTTTGTCTAGGCTATTTTGTTTTTTCAATCTTATAATAATGCACCCTTGAAGACCCTCCATTGGGGCACCACTTAAACAGGGAGGCGCTGAACCACTGCTGCGTTTTTCAGGCAAAGCTAAAAGTTATAATGGAGGATGCATGGTATCTCACAGTATCCACTTTTTCAGACAGACGACCTGCCACTATATACTATGTTGCAATAGTTCTCTCAATCTGGTCGCATCTAAAAGTTCTGTGACAGTTGCATGGGGCCGTGGGCACAGTGACATGCCCGGCAACTGCGCGGCAGATGATGTAAATTTTATGGCGGGAGCAAGTGGGATAGGTATAGACAGACTTGCTACTAGTATATAATTCAACAAATTTCAGACTGTTTAATCAGAATTTGCAGAAAAAAAATTACAGTTGATTTTTGAAATATATTTTTGTGGAAGGTGTTGCATATTTTCTTATTATAAGACATGCTCGAAAATATTTTATATGAAAAAAAAACGTGCAACTCGTTTCTAATTACTTGAAACTTGTCTGTTATTGAAAGCGAGTTGTGTGCGATAAGCATCTGCTAGTGTATATTTATTTAAAGCAGTACTTTAAGATTTTACGCTGGAAATCCCAAAATGGGTATTTTGATGTTTAAAATATTTAAATACAACGCCACAAATGAAGGAGGGATTATTTAACTCTTGTGAATAATTTTGTCTATTGCATGACCCATAGCGCTTCAACTGCAACTTCAGATCCTTTTTTTTATATTTAGGATCTTACCACACACATTCAAATGTGCTTGTTCGAAAAATACATAAGCATATGTTTGTGATATGTACACACATCGTTTTATCCCACTACAAATGCAAGTAACACAATGTCGTTTCCCCATTCAATATGTACCCCAGTCGATTGCGCTCTGACTGCTACTTCTTTTGTGAAGCTTTCGTTTTTTCTGCTCGCTTTCTTCACTCAGTTGTTATGCTGTTGCCATTCAACGCTTACAAATATCTGGAACCCTTCAACATCAACGTCTAATGTCAGCTTTGTGCTTCCAGTAGGTTGAACATAGCCATCATCTGCGTCTGGTTCCAATCCCAAGTGAAGAAAACATTTTTTTTTTTTTGATTTGCTGATTTGCTGACGGGGAATACTTTGCCTTAACCGGAGAGTGGGTGGATAAACACTTGCTAGTGAAGTAAATAAAACTTTAGTTATATTTTTGCTTTTACTTCGCTTTCTTCAGTTTAGCTAAAGCCATTCAAGGGAAAGAATGCTACGTTTTGTTTAACTTTCAAAAGATGAAAGCGCCTCCAGGTGCGCCTTCTTAAAAGAAACGTAAATGGCGGGTTGTAAATACATCAATGAATCCTTGCCGTAAGGTGCAATGTTTCCTTTAACTTAGGAAATGCCAAAAGTGCAAACAAGTTTAGATGCAAATTGAAATTAAATAAAAAATCATTAGCATTTAATTTATTTAGAAGAGGCATATGACTTTCTTATGTACATACGAATGTGCATATTGGCAGAACAGAACAAAATACATAAAACCAAACTAGATTCGATTTCCTTCTGAGCCCAAAATGGCATTATTTCCAAAATTTATTAAAATATTTTCTCTAACCCTATTCTTCTTGGCATGCCATATTTCCCACTTTTTCCCAATATCTTCAGGTCAGAATTTAGTCATAAAATATTAATATGCAAGTAGTTCTGGATATTTTACCTTTTACTTAAGTCGAATTTTTTTCTTTTGTGTCGCCCACAACAGAGCCTTTTTTTCTACCTATCGGTCTCGTTTCACTCGTTTCATTATCTGGCTTAATCCAAGACGAATTCATATAAGGTGGTGTTATAAGTACAACTACAAAATTTCTATGTATTTTGTGTTTGCTTCTGCGTAAGAGTTGTGAAAGTATGCATACAATTTGTTTTTGCTTGATCAACCTCACCTGATGTGAATTCGTCTTGCTTAGGGCTTTTGAAAACTCATACGCAAAAGCAAAAAACAAAATACATGTACTAGGTGAATAAAAAAAACAAATCGGCCGAAATAGGCAATGATACCTTTTTTTCGCAGAATAGAACGTTTTTGGCAAAAAATTTCTTAAATGTAATTGCTTTCTTGTAAAATTCTAGAAAATATAGCTAATAAAGTTGAAAATTTAAAAAAATAATTGCAAATTTCAGATTTCACCATAAATACACTCCTGCCACAGTACGGATTTCTTCAATGCATTCAAATTTTGTACTGTAAAAATATCATTTGATATGTAATAGAAAATTATTGTTTATTAATTTCTAAGAATATGCCTTCCCATGTTTTGTTTACTGTTCTCCATAAAGAATACTTTCTAATAACTCGATGTTTGTCCCAACTTCCCCTACTACGATATTCTACCAAAAAAAAAGCAGACTACAAAGAAGTCGCATCACTTCCACCGTTCCTCTAACAGAAAATTTCGTCCGACTTCCCCATACCAAAACTAATTGGTTTTTTTTTGCTAATTTATATTACAATCGGATTAGATCCAATTGGTTTCTGTGTGCGGTGAATCGGACGAAAGTTCTTGTCGCAGGAAACGAAATGCCAGGCAACTTTTTTGTAGTCCACATTCTTTGTTTTTACACCAAATTGAGCACAACTACAACAACTCTGTGTTTCTATAATTTGTGAAGATATTTCCTTTGGCCGAGATTCGAACTAAGGACACTCCGGTTGAGGCACACACCTGCTACGCTTACGGCTACTGTGGTAGCCAAAATTATCTTAATTTGATTTTTTCGGATCAAAAAGTCATTCGCAAGAATTCCTTTAAAACACAACCCAAATAACTATATCGCCATATGCTATAGAAATCTGACTCAATTTTTATTATTATATATTCGTTTTGTGATTTTTTTTCGATCAATTCCTGAATTTTTATATTGCAATCATTTCATCATTATTTTCTGATCATAATATATACAAACAATAATATGTTTTATGATCGAAAAAATATCACAAGATAACGATGAAACTTCATCGAAAAAATAAAAATCCAAGAATAACGATTACTTTTGATCGAAAAAATAAAATTGCAAAATAATGATCAAACTTCATCGAAAAAGTAAAAATTTAAGACTACCGATCAAACTTGATCGACAAAATCAAAATCCAATAATTACAATTATTTTTGATCGAAAAAATAAATATCACAAAACAATAATTGAATAATGTTTTTTTTTTTATAAAAATTATAACCGTTACAGCCCTTGGTTATAGCCACTGAAATATTGCATTCATTTCATTATTACTCGTACAAAACTCCTTTATGTGGTTATTATTCGATTTCATCCGTACAAATCTACATCAATCGGGTCTAGGACAATACCGATACCAAGTTGCGTAAAAAAATATTTCAATATTTACTCGATTTATCCGATGTATGGGCGGGCCGTTCGGACAGGCTGACATTTTTCTCGACTTCCTTCTGAAAATGTTGGTACACAGATATGTCTATATCTACCTCGGTTGCTTTATGCTATTACAAACAAATGTCACATTTTTGATCTTCTGTTTTTCCGGCAGGGTTAAATGTAAGCGATAGTGAGTAATTTACATTCATATGTAATTTATAAACGCATTACGAAGGGTTGTTGGTTAGAATTCTACCATAGGTAAGGCTGATTTCTGTGGGGTCACAATGCGGTTGAATATAATCAAGATTTCTATCATCTGTTTATCATAACAGTCTGCCAAATGGGCATAGGATTTTCTTCAGCTTATACTTACTTTCTGGCATATTCAATGTATCACAAAAGCAGCAAAGCGTTTTAGAATTTAGAGTGACACTTTGAAAGCATCACACATTCTTTCCTAAACCCTCAAAATTTACAACATATTTTCCCACTTTAAGCTACATTAATGACGACAAAAGAAAGTCTTTATATAGCACAATTTAAACATTTTTTATGAATCAGGTGAAACGTTTCGCATATGCGCATAATTTTCTGGTTGAAATAATTTCAAACCCTTGCAGCAGAAAGCGGAATCACCCGAAACCGAATATGAGTTTGTACAAATAAAGCAACGTCGTGGTGCAAGGGGAGCCCAATGCGGAGCTAGCGTCCAAAACGAGCCATCGCCCACAGCACAGCAAAAGAACAAAAATTCAATACAAGCGTCAGCTTAGCTCAAGCCGCATAGTACTAGCCGTATAGCCATAATGACACTACCGGTGTGCCACATATCACGACCGGCATGACAAAACAACCGGACGCGCACTTTAGATCATAGCCACCAGACCGCAATGGATGCGACAGACAAACCTCGTTGTCGTCGAGGCGGCGGATAAACAAGAAGGAGTACCTGGAAGATGTGGCTAGGATAGGAGTAACTAGTAAAATGCTCAGTAAACACAATCAATTCATACACACATAGATACATGCATAAAGCTACACACACACACACACACACACTGCTCCTTGAAACGGTGTGTTGAAAGGTAGGGAAAATAAAAAAGAGAGGAGTGTAAATTTTTGGTTGAGCTGAGCCGAACTCAGTTTAGGCATGCTGGGCCGGTTGGTAGTGCGACAACTTGACGAAAAGTCACGTCTAAAGACTTAGCTGATAAGTTTTCTTTTCTGCTCAGGCCAAATGGACGTGGCTGAGTTGGCGTTTTTTTTCTTCTTTGTGTTGTTTTTGATATGGTGGCATTTTTGTTCGTGTATATATATGAACGTACATATGTATGCATGGATTTATGTGTGTGTGCATTGAACAGTGATGGCTGCCATTTTTATTTGTAAAGTTCTTCAAATGAATCAAACGGTATAGCTAGCCCAGTAAGGGGTGAAAATATAAAAATCTACCACTTGTAGATATATATATGTACATATTTAGGTGTGCATTAGAGGTGTTCCAACTAATTAGAGAAAATTTAACATCTTGTCAATTGTTGACTCGCGGGCGATTGATTGGCGTGCAGATAACCCGTAATAAAATTGGCATCCCATAATATGTTATGTTTTGTGAAGAATATAAATTTGACGTAGAACACGTTTTATGTTTCAATATGGATGTCAGCCTGGCAGAATTATACAGGTGCATTTATTAGAACAGGTGATTTGTTCTGTTTTTCGCGGCGTTACAGAAACGTCAAATGGGTATGCTTTCTAATTGGTTTAATTTTGTTTGGTAAAATATTGTCAAAACAATGTTGTTTACATTTGTTGGCAAATTAATTACGCTTGATCCTCTGTTCGCGTGATCTGTTTGTAAGCATATGAATATATAAATATCTCTTAGTCATTTTTTGTAAGCGGATTTACTTTTTTTGCGCGAACTTGCCTAATAATTTGCGTCTTATTAATTAATTTTAAATAAATTATGTATTTTTGGCCGGTCATTGAAAAAACGTCACGTACCGGTTGTGTATATCTTAAGCAAAAAAACACCAATATAATACAGTTAGCCACTTATATTTATCAATTTATTTATAATAATTTGTTATAAAAGTATAGCTCGTTCTGTAACATAAACCATATACATAAATACAAGTTTCAAACATTTTCCGAAATAACCAAAAATTAATCAAATTTCAAAAAATTGTCATACAATTTTCACACTTTTTAAACAGAACCTTCACAAAATGGTTTTGTGTGCAATTTTTTAGAAAATTTAATTCCAGTATAATAATGTGCAAGTTGTAAGTAGGGCCAAATGGTTTTAGACATTTGCTTCCGTACAAAAGTAAATTTTACGATTCGTTATGTGGATGAAAACGCCCACGGCGTCAAAAAAAATATCAAAAATTAGCGCCAGTTTTCAATCACTTCAAATTTGATATTTGTTATACATATTAAATTTAATGGACTACAAAATCTCAATACCTAAAGATTAAAAAAACAAAAATTAGCAATCAAAAGTTGAAAAGTTTGATAACCATTTTGTACCTTTATTTAGAGGGTTATGTTTTATAAAAAATTAATGAGAAAAAAATAATTAGTATAAGTGGCCAACAGTATTACATTATCGTAATTTATTTAAAATATGTATGTAGTTTGGTAGAGATGGGCATATTGAGTACGTATGAATTCGAAGTTTCCTTTGCAAATAAGTTCTGTTTTACATTTTTGTGAGGTGTTTTGTTGAAACTGTTAATCAAATTAACTTTTCTATACGCAAAAAGTCTTTTTTTTTCCTATTCAAATCACCATAAGAATTGTCAAATTGAAACTTTTTGTTAGCATTCTAGTTGTTTTCGTTGCCATGGGAATTGATTTTTCATACTTTCTGATGGAAGTAGTAAATTGACTTTGTCAATAGGTACGCAAACACTGAAAACAAAATACATGTAAATTTTTTTGGTTCTAGTAACATCACCTTACATGAATATATGTATGAGCGTCTAGAATGATGTTAAAATTGTGCTTGGCGACTTCCATGCAATATGAAAGGTAAGACTCTTTCCTCAGACTGACATTTTCAGACTGATAATTTCCACGTGGTTGTCTCCAAATGCTCAAAACACAATCTATCACATTGCGATAGACTGAAAAGTTATTAGACGCAGGTATACTCCGAAGACCGAACATCGACTCGAATCATTATCTTGGCGCGGCCAAGATGCGCATACGCCTCTGATCTGCAGTGAAAATCCATCTAAATATACAAGGAAAGCTCATCATATTGGATGCGATTTATCATTAATTAATTCTCTTCCCAGACAAAATTATCTCCCTTGCCATAAACTCAGCACTTCATTTTATTACAGTATATCTTTGTAACAAAATGAATTGGTTTTATGACGAAAAGTATAGTTACTTAATAGGTCTAAAGCTTCGAATTATTGGTAGGTCGAGAACTTTTTTACCTTAATTGGGATGTGTCTAGTAATTTGTTGACATTTCTTATCACTAAACTGACTTTCGTCTTTCGAAAGACTTTTCCGTAATTCTCTTAATTATTTTAATCAGCCGTAGAAGTTGAAATACAGTAGCTCCTTTATTCGACTTTTTGATTAATATGCGATTATATACTTAGGAATGCAAGTACAGGCAAGAAAGGCTTCTAAAGTTGCTAAAAACGCTAAATTTTGGGGTGTAAAAGTAGGAGTAGCCCGTAATATATAGTTTTATTTTAAGATGCCTCTTCTGCTTTTATATATGGGTAGATTTTATCGAACTTTTAATTGCGAACCGATGTAATGTGTATACTTAGTATATGAAAACTTTTACTTTTCTAAGTGATAACGGTTAATTTTTCCATGCAATTGTGCTAAAAATTTGTACTTATAATATCTCATTTTTAATTTTTAGATGCAAAAGTTGCAAAAAATATTACATCTAAGTGTAGAAAATCTGACATCACCCCGTAAATTAGGTTCATCTGCCTGATACAAAGACGTTTTTCAGAAAGATCCGCCCTGCCAACCCACTTGAAACAGCTAAAAGGTATTCGCAGATTCACAGAATTGAATTTCAGTTTCCATTAAATATAAAAATGTTTAGCAGTTGAAGGATTTGCGTTAGGTAAGTTTTTGGCTGCATCACTCATAGCTACGATTGACGTTTTTGTCACACCTTCTAACCAGCGCGATAGTTGCAATACAAACTTTTCTTTTGTATGGAAACCGGCCCAGTCTAATGTGAACACATACACATAAACGAGTGCGGCACAGGACTGACATTTATTTACACTTGAGAGCTGTGAAAAGACCTAAATCATAACCGAGTTGAAGTATAAGATGAACACGAAAAAAACGATGCTAAGAGTTAGCCGTTAAATATGCGACACCAAGTTGGGATAATAAACAACAAAAGTACCAAATAAATTAAAATGGGGGGGGAAGGATTAATATTAAGCTGGAGTATTGGAGTAGATGGAAGGTTTTCGAAAGACAGCAATCACATCAAGTTGCGCTTGAATTTAACGAAGTTTTTGTGCTCAAAATTTTCTACACTTTGTTCTCATTGAAAATTATTCGTTTTTATGCATAACAAACTTTTCCCCCTTTACGTTATACCTAGGCTACATATATTTATAAGCACACATATGTATATGCATAAATACATACATATGTATATGTAGTTGCAAACATTCAAAAGAAAATCCATGCAATTCTCAAAGTCAATATTTATTTTAATTTTCCATATTTACCATACTGTATGTATCTCTACACATATGTAAACTTTTCAGCTCAATCCCAAGCGAACATCCACATGCATATACACATACATACATATGTAGCTATGTGTTAACCGAAAGGATTTACGAAGATAAAATGCAAACTTGACACCACTTATGGCCTACGTCATTTTGTGGCAACATGTAGGCGATCCTTCTGTTTTCTAGAAAAAACAAAAACGAAGCGTGCCAAGTTCAGCAGGTTAGTGTCATGTTTATTATAGCGTGAAAGATTCGCTCACGAGCTCCAAATCAAATATTTTGCATATTCCTGCGCTACGGTCGTAATAAGATTAAGCTAAATTTCTGTGTATACAAAAATGTATATATCGAGCAATATAATCCCTATTATTGTTAGAAACAATAAGCGAGCAAATTCTTACCACTCTTGGAGGAGACATATTTACTTGTATGTGGATTTGTATTTGGAAGGGAGGAAATATGGCAATTTGAAAACAAATTTTCATCAATATACGGAAAATTTTGTCTAGGCTATTTTGTTTTTTCAATCTTATAATAATGCACCCTTGAAGACCCTCCATTGGGGCACCACTTAAACAGGGAGGCGCTGAACCACTGCTGCGTTTTTCAGGCAAAGCTAAAAGTTATAATGGAGGATGCATGGTATCTCACAGTATCCACTTTTTCAGACAGACGACCTGCCACTATATACTATGTTGCAATAGTTCTCTCAATCTGGTCGCATCTAAAAGTTCTGTGACAGTTGCATGGGGCCGTGGGCACAGTGACATGCCCGGCAACTGCGCGGCAGATGATGTAAATTTTATGGCGGGAGCAAGTGGGATAGGTATAGACAGACTTGCTACTAGTATATAATTCAACAAATTTCAGACTGTTTAATCAGAATTTGCAGAAAAAAAATTACAGTTGATTTTTGAAATATATTTTTGTGGAAGGTGTTGCATATTTTCTTATTATAAGACATGCTCGAAAATATTTTATATGAAAAAAAAACGTGCAACTCGTTTCTAATTACTTGAAACTTGTCTGTTATTGAAAGCGAGTTGTGTGCGATAAGCATCTGCTAGTGTATATTTATTTAAAGCAGTACTTTAAGATTTTACGCTGGAAATCCCAAAATGGGTATTTTGATGTTTAAAATATTTAAATACAACGCCAAAAATGAAGGAGGGATTATTTAACTCTTGTGAATAATTTTGTCTATTGCATGACCCATAGCGCTTCAACTGCAACTTCAGATCCTTTTTTTTATATTTAGGATCTTACCACACACATTCAAATGTGCTTGTTCGAAAAATACATAAGCATATGTTTGTGATATGTACACACATCGTTTTATCCCACTACAAATGCAAGTAACACAATGTCGTTTCCCCATTCAATATGTACCCCAGTCGATTGCGCTCTGACTGCTACTTCTTTTGTGAAGCTTTCGTTTTTTCTGCTCGCTTTCTTCACTCAGTTGTTATGCTGTTGCCATTCAACGCTTACAAATATCTGGAACCCTTCAACATCAACGTCTAATGTCAGCTTTGTGCTTCCAGTAGGTTGAACATAGCCATCATCTGCGTCTGGTTCCAATCCCAAGTGAAGAAAACATTTTTTTTTTTTTGATTTGCTGATTTGCTGACGGGGAATACTTTGCCTTAACCGGAGAGTGGGTGGATAAACACTTGCTAGTGAAGTAAATAAAACTTTAGTTATATTTTTGCTTTTACTTCGCTTTCTTCAGTTTAGCTAAAGCCATTCAAGGGAAAGAATGCTACGTTTTGTTTAACTTTCAAAAGATGAAAGCGCCTCCAGGTGCGCCTTCTTAAAAGAAACGTAAATGGCGGGTTGTAAATACATCAATGAATCCTTGCCGTAAGGTGCAATGTTTCCTTTAACTTAGGAAATGCCAAAAGTGCAAACAAGTTTAGATGCAAATTGAAATTAAATAAAAAATCATTAGCATTTAATTTATTTAGAAGAGGCATATGACTTTCTTATGTACATACGAATGTGCATATTGGCAGAACAGAACAAAATACATAAAACCAAACTAGATTCGATTTCCTTCTGAGCCCAAAATGGCATTATTTCCAAAATTTATTAAAATATTTTCTCTAACCCTATTCTTCTTGGCATGCCATATTTCCCACTTTTTCCCAATATCTTCAGGTCAGAATTTAGTCATAAAATATTAATATGCAAGTAGTTCTGGATATTTTACCTTTTACTTAAGTCGAATTTTTTTCTTTTGTGTCGCCCACAACAGAGCCTTTTTTTCTACCTATCGGTCTCGTTTCACTCGTTTCATTATCTGGCTTAATCCAAGACGAATTCATATAAGGTGGTGTTATAAGTACAACTACAAAATTTCTATGTATTTTGTGTTTGCTTCTGCGTAAGAGTTGTGAAAGTATGCATACAATTTGTTTTTGCTTGATCAACCTCACCTGATGTGAATTCGTCTTGCTTAGGGCTTTTGAAAACTCATACGCAAAAGCAAAAAACAAAATACATGTACTAGGTGAATAAAAAAAACAAATCGGCCGAAATAGGCAATGATACCTTTTTTTCGCAGAATAGAACGTTTTTGGCAAAAAATTTCTTAAATGTAATTGCTTTCTTGTAAAATTCTAGAAAATATAGCTAATAAAGTTGAAAATTTAAAAAAATAATTGCAAATTTCAGATTAACGGCAAACTTTTTGACAGATTCCAACTATTTTCGCAGATGTCATTATTGATCTAAAAAGCGCCAACATTTTTCTATCAAAAGATATGTCCAAACCTAAAATAGCTAAAAAATTAAAAGAGAGAATGGTTGTTTTGTAGACGAGGTCATGCAAAATTGGTTTTTTTTTCGTGAATAAGTTGAGAATTTGAGGGTGTTTGGAAATTTTCAAACACAACTTTGTGAACAACTCGGCCAGATCTGACGATATTTCGTCTTACTAAACTCTGCTTATTTTTAGTATAATACCTTCCATGATGGTTAATATTTTTATCATTTTTTTTTAAATAAGCTTAAATAAAAATTTCCTATCCATGTGTACACAAATTTACATCTAGCAACACACACACACACTTCCATATTCATACATAACGTTGAAATTTAAATTATATAAAAATAGAGAAGACATAAATGGGACAGGATATGCAGAAATCGTTTTCAAATATGACGTTGATGCTAGTTATAAACTGTCATAATAGTTTTACCGTTACGAAAGCGAGATACGTTTATACATATTTAAACATATTTTCCCTTGCCCCCTTCCAAAGGGCCGTATAAAAGGTTTAGTGTTTTTGACGTTAAGTTGGCCATTTGGAAAAGCGATAGAGCAAATTTTTTTCTTTCTTTATTCATTTTTGCTTCGATCCCACATTGAATGGCTGGGGTACACATGCATTCTTTTTTTCCTTTTTTTGTTTTTTGCTATTAGTGCGTACGGAAATCTATACATATCAGCGTATTACCGTTGTTTTATGCGAAAAAGTAGCGTGGAATGTTAAATGACGTGCCGGTTATATGTCAGATTATATAAAATTCGAACGGTTTGGTTTAGTGTGGAACGATTTGGCTGAAATGTTGATAGCGGTGCACAATGGGCCAGCATACCTGCTGTCGAGGCTAAAATTTTATGAACACTTAAATTGGACAATAAGTTAATGCTACTTTCGAACATATGTATGTACATATATATAGTTTTAACGTCTGAATTTTTTATCACAACATTAAAAAACAAAGTGGCAAATCCAGCATGGCCGATCAACGGTAAGAAAACTGTTGGTTTTTTTTTTAATTGGATATCTGAAGCGGATATCGCTGATTCCGAATTCGATGTCGGAAATTCAAAAAACAAAATGGCGGATACAATATGGCAAACGCAAAATAAAAAAGTTATAAATCGAGATAGAAAATCTAATATGGTATTTTACAAATAAAATGAATTTTGCTACAAATTATGTTTAAAACTATACATACTTTAAATTACGCAAAAGTTTTCATTACATTGGATACAATTTAAGAAACCCAATGGCCCGCTTCTCCACTTTACTATTGAAAGTTCTACTACTACAATTTTTCTAAAATTTTTCAAGTTTTTTAGGAGTTGTTTCTAAATTTGAGTATTTTATTTTAGTTTTGAGCTCTTTTTTAATTTACTTCTCTGTTCTATTTTTGTTAGAGTTTTTTATCATCTTTTTTTATCATTTTATCTATCATGTTCGAAGAATACTGGTTATCGAAGTCTTCTTCTTCTACTTTTGAAATATCTGGCAATTCCGAATGTGCATCTCAGAGACTCTTGATCTAAATCATATGAGTCTTTTTTTTGATTTATTAAATTTAAAATTAACAAATTAATAATTTTATTGTAAAATTAGACATTAAAATAATATTAAATATATTTAACTGCTCATTAAAATGTTAAATGTATTTTAAGGCGGCTTTTAGAATTAAAACAAATTATGAATACGGGGAAAAAAGGGCCGACTATTTTTTTAGTTAAGGTATATAAATAATAAATCTGATATGTAGAGGAGTCTTGGGTGATTTGTCTTTGGTAGTACCATAGAACCGAAATATTTATAAGCGGATGAATACAACTTTGTAGTAAATTCCTATATTGTAATAAATAATCTTCAATCTAGATTTTTGTTTCTGTATAAAACCGAAAATTCAAAATTCGTAGGATAAATTAAGTTCATCCAAACAATAATTAAGCAAATCGCAAAGAGTACCAAAATATGATGATAATTTGATTCAAATTTTTAAAATTCATGCAAACAAAAAACACACAGTAACTACTACCCATCATTACTGGTACAAATTATTTATTTCGTTTTACCAATTTTTGTAACGGGCTTTTCACCATCAAACCAATTCCTTTGGCCCATAGTGCGGTGGCGGGACGATAATGGAAATGAAATGATGATTGTTTTCATTCAGCTTTATTTTAGTGTTGCACGAATATGGAAATGAGTTGACGAAATGGCAGAAAAAGTTAACAGTGAGTTTAGAGAATTTTTTATGAATATTTGCTGTAACAAAATTGTAAGACACTAAGCTTAAGAGATCGAATTCCCAATTTAAAAAGCACGCAGTATGATATTTTTTTTACTTGTGTTTAAATTTTCAGAGTAGAGTACAATAAATGAATTATTTGTCATCAAAATAAGCCTTATTGGCCTCCGATGAGTATAAAAATATTTGTACGAGTATATAATAGATATGTACACTTTTCGAATATCCTGCACTTTTTCCACGTTTTTTATTATTCAAAAACTAGATATTTGAGTAAAGTAAGATCATACATTGCTAATGTAGTTAAAGTACATTAAACATTTTTGACCATTAAAATACGTATGCACTGATATTAAAATATTCCGAAAAGAAAATTGAGCGTTCCATTAATAAGGCAAATTGTTGAAAAATGTCCCCTTAATTTGATCTGTATTCTAAAGTCCCCATATGAAAGTTTGCATTACTATAAACGTAACTTGATTTTTGTTCAATTACTCAAAACTATTTTTGAATTTAAATATTTAAAATTTCCATTTGCTTTGAAAATGCAGAGCAACAAACGAAACAAGTTCAGACTTTAGTAATATTTTCTGAAAGTAGTTATCCTGAGCAGCAATAAAACACTCGCTAAGTTTACAAACGTTTTTTTTTTTTTAAAAAAAGTGGAAGAATAGTTGAAATATATATCTAAGTGAAATAAAAACTTAAAACATATAATTAAACTTTTACAGAAAATATTTTCGAAGACGATTTTTACTCATTAGCTCCCTCGAAAAAATGTCGTTTTGAACCTGGCTTCAAGAAATAACTTACAAAATAAATTTGGTAAGCTGTCAAAGAATTAAAATATTCTCAAAAAAATCTGTTTTTTTCAGAAATTTTTCCTAAAGATCTTCTCAGACAAAATTTGTGGCAATTAATGCGGAATTCCACTTAAAATAAAAAATAAAAATAAATAAATGTTGCACAATTCAAAGTAGCATAATTGTTATTTTATTTTCTGTGGACTTTTATATTCTTTGCATTCGTATTGCTGTGCCATAAATCCTACAGTTTATGCCAACCCCGAACGGCAGATGCTTTTAGCTAGAAACTTTATAAAGTAAATCTACAAAACCAGTAAAAAAATAAAGTGTACGGTATGGTAACTCACTCGAAAAAGAGCACTATATTCTACTCATTCTGATACCCAATTTTTCATCCCATAAAATACGGAAATTAGTGAGCTTTATTAAAATAAAAAGACTACACTACTGTGAGCCGAGTGGAAATGAGATTATTTTTATTTTAAGCTACAGCAAAATAATTAATTTAAAGAGTGGAAATTATTATAATCAACAAATGCTTCTAAAACTTTCTCATACCTCTCTCGCATCGATGCAAAATAACTAAGCATGCCCGGCGAAGCAAACTTTTCTTAGCAGGTTATCCTATAAGTTTTTTAATTAATTAACGGCAGCGCAGTAACCATTTTAAGGGTTGAAATGATCGAAAATGATTGAAGTGCAAGTAATTGGCATACATTCTAAATTTTTAAATGTTTTTAGCCTTTTCAGCTGAACCTTTCTTTTATAAAGCTTTTACACTAAATATTTATTTAGTTGTTAAACAAAAAAACTTTTCAAATGCATACCGAGTTATAAAATAATTTACAAGGAAAATCTTTGTGAAACAGCACATTTAAAACGTCAAAGGCTCAATTTGTTTCAATTATTAAGTAGCTGAAAGAAATTTGTTTTTCGTGGATTATAAGGGGTAAAATATTTTAGAACATTATTCATAAGAAAGTTCTACAAAGGATTATCGCAAAAAAAGAAAAGAATCAACTTTAATACTAACATCATTCTACTCTTCATTACTGTGCTGGTAAAATGTTTAGAATGTTTTCATACCCAATGATTTTCGGAAAATTTCAGCAGCCAAAGATATAGACCAAAGCTGCGAACCGCTCCAAAAGTCGATGCGGTTCGGTACAGTGATGCGAATCACTTAAAAAAGACTTGTACCGGTACAAGAACCGGTTAATGAGTATCGCTAAACCGGAACTCATTTCAATTGCATCAATTTTTTGAGCACTACGAGATAAAAATGTAGCATGCATATACTATTGATATTGATATACATATATTATTGAGACTAAACCCTAATATGAAGTATCATATAATATTTATGAAAACATTGATAAGGAACTGGGATCAATACTTGAAGTAGTGTAGTCAAAAGCATATTTATTTAATGGTATGTAAGAAATCATATCAATTATTACCTTATTTTTATTGTAGGTCGAAATTAAAAAAAAAAGAAAATGAATACAATTGAATTGACACTAAAAATATTAACGTAGAGTTGAAACTCCCGTTTTGAATAGATGGGTGCATGATACAAAGAAGAAGGTAGGTCTATTTCGAATTTTTTTTTTATTATTAAAAAACAGATTATTGCCATTTCCCCAGACGTAAACTTTCGCTAATCGTTGGCCCATCGGATATTTTTAGAAGAGTAATTTTCAATCGCATATTGGCGCAACAATGAAAAAGCTTTGTTTTAAAAATTAATTCAAATAATTTTCATAAAACTTTTAAATGAAGGATAGCCGAAGATGTTCAAAGAGTCAAGTTTGTTGTACCATGGGTGGGAGTTTGGACCAAGTTGAATACTTGAAAAATGTTTTGATGTGTTTTCATTTTGAACCGAACCGAACCATTTTTTGTCTTAAGTTTTTTTTGGGTTCGGTTTTGGTATTAAAACTAAAAACGGTTCGATTCGTGTTTCGCTTCAAGCCCGATTTTCATCCCTGAACTAAACAGATTAATGTCTTTACAGTTTACAGTGACATACAAATGTAAAACTTTAACTACGGCAATATAAAAACTTTTTTATCGATGTTTTCACCCAAACCAAACAAAAAAATGATGAAATTACGTTTAGCATTTGATGCATCACACGAACGAACAATACTCTACTTCTCTTTTCATTTCTCTTAAAAAAAAAAATTGTTCATTTTCCTGTCACAAGCTATAATCCCCAAATTCATCCTTCTTTGATTGCGGTTTAAGTAACGCTTTTTGCAATAATTGTTTTATTACGTCCCTTTTTCCACATTTCCTTTGATAGGCTTGCCGAATATTTCGTTGCATCGTTTTTTTTTTTTGGGCATTTTAGAGCATATGCCTACTATTAATCTTCCAAAGCTGCAAGTGTCAGAAGATGACAAGCCGCGCAGGCACAGCTGAATGAAATTGTGATTGGCTTTTGTTTGCAAGTGTTTCATTCTCATCGTCGACGTGGTATCATTTTATTTATGCACATTATGTGTATGTTGACTTAATTTATTTATATAATTTGCATATTTTTTTCGATTATTTCTTTAATGAAAATCTTGCTGGTTCACAACTTAAAAAAAAAACAAAAACAAACAAACAAACGGAAGACGCCGAAACGCGTAGGAGAAAAAAAGAAACTTTTTGTTTGCTTTTAATAATTACCGACCGAAAAGCTCCTAAAGCATCCCAATTGGAAATTCAACTTTGGTCCCAAGAAAAATACAACAAACAAGGTTGACCTCCCAAGATAATCAAAAAAATTCTTTTAATATAAGTAATCGTAGTGTACACTATAACATAAAAAAGATATGTAGTACATACTGTTAGTTAAAAACTAGGAGCTATTCAATCAATAAAAGGCAAAAGAGATTGAAACAAAAAGTATTAACCGTATATTCTCTAAGAAAATTTAAATTGCTCATTAAATCCCGAGAATTTTTTGGCTTGTTTAACAATTTCTTTGAGTGCTCCAAATCGATTTCATTTAGTGCTTGATGCCAAAAAAGAGTCAAGAAAAGCTTGAAGCAACAAATGGCTAAACGCGCTAACTTAAAGCGAATTTGATGTGGCCGTTCGAGAAAGAAAGTTCCCTCTTACTTGAATCGCAACCATTAAAGCACCACATGATTCATAATTTTTATGTCCGCCTTTTCGAAAGATTTTTGTTTATTAATTTAAATTTTTCAATTACCGGACTTCGTTAAAGTATCGATTCAAAACTTAACAAGTAGAAATAATACAGCTTCATTTAACAGATGGTATCACAATGGACTCTGCTATGCCTAAGTGAGTTCCTATTGCGGGAACTACCAATTAACCTAACCTAATAGTACAGTTAACATAATAACCTTCATTTGCACTTCGACTTTTTTTATGTATATTGGAATAATTTTCCGCCATCGAGAGGCTGGGACCCTATAACACCGCTGAGCAAGCGGACATTGTAGAGATACTGTAAGAGTTGAGTCCTATCATTCCCATATGCAACTTCCGAATCGTGAATACCGATCCGACGGACTGAGCAACAATGCAAGTAATTCTGCACATCGATTAATGACAGCTTAGAGCACTAGCCAAACCTGACCATTGGGTGAACTATGGCTGCATGAAGATCACGCTGGGGAAACCTCCCCTCACAAGAATCCTTACAGGTTCTGTCTAACTTACTTACCTGCTTCCAGATTAGAAGGGAGCGCCGTCAACTACTAATGCAGCTGCTAATGCGTAGAAGAAAAAGAAAATGTTCAACACATTAACTGGCACTGCCCAGCACTCAACAGAAGACGACTAAACACACTCGAAAACCAATTTCTACACAACCTTCCGGCGATAGCAACCATCGATATAAGAGCAGTGTCGCTTGAGACTTACATTTTCTTATGGTAAAATTGACTGAGCTGCATAAATGAATTTCCAAAAGTTGTTTAAAAAATAATATTACAATTTTTGAAATTTTGTTAAATATTGGTGAATCTTTAATAAATTTTGTAAAAAGTTTTAAATTCTGATTTATATTCCTTTTTATTATATAGCAAACTCTATTTATATAAAAGCTGAGCTGAAAGAGTATTATAAAAAAACACAACATGACAATTATTTGTCAGCAGAGCTGTTACCCGACTTTAGTCGAAATTTATTATTTATTATTTGTGGAACTCTATCTACACAGGGTTTGTCTAAAGAAACTCCAAGTGAAATTTTTTTAAGATCAATTTTCCCAAACCCTTGTTTTTTGTAGCATACTTCTCCAAACAAGGGGCCACAAATATTTTTCGTGAATGTACTAATGGGTTAGAATATTTTACAAAAAAGTATCTCGCAAAATTTTTCTTAGTCTATTTTAAATATATACATTACTTGGATGCATATTAATTTTAGCAGTTTCGAAATGCTCTAATTTTAGCACAAAAAAAAATCACCTGAAAACTGACATAACTTTGCAGGTTAGGGCTTTCATCCCTAATTTCAATAGCGTCTTCCACAGAAAAAGCATGACACGGTTATATCAATACGAACTCACCCGGTACACTTCGTTATACCCTTCATATTGAGATAATGGAATAGTAATTTTGTATATTTATGTATATATATTTTATCCCAGATATAATATATATACAGTATTTATATTTTTGCAGCTAATATGTGTTTCGAAATTGAATGAAATCGTGCTGTAAATACCGGTATTAGAAATATTCGACTCTACCGCCATAGACATTGTCCTGCCTCTATTTGTTTATTAATTGCCCTTTGCATATGTATCCATAAAACGCATTTGGGTTTTCTATCACGTACACCTAGTGTGGAATTTAATTTAATTTGCCTAATTAAAAAGTGGCAACCCTCTTCAAAATAAACTACCTATAAACTAAGCCCTAGCGAAACGAGCAGTTTGACACGCATATTTTATTATTTTATATAACTTGTGTGAACATGGCAAACCTTCCGGAACAGCAGCTAATAAATATGCAAAGTTTCGGTTTTAAGGCAGGTGGCAACCCCATACAAAAAAATGTATTTATTGGTTTCACTTAATTTACGTTTACACAGATGGCAACCTATTTTCCATATAGCAATATGTGATTTTATGCCACGTGTTGAACTGTAGTTGCATTAATTTAAAAAAACTATGTATGTAGAGCGACACCTAGGAGAATGTTTCGACTTTTCTTTTTCTTTAAACCTTTGCGGTGCAATTACCAACAAACCCGCAGAAGAAAGTATCAATTTTGGTTCGAGTGTTTTCAAGTTTTAAGCATCCGAACAAACTGCGATTCATTTTTACATACACATTTACAATATACATATGTATATATGTAAAAGTTTTTCCGTGCTCCATTGCGTATGAGTAATAATTTACTATTACAAACGTGAAACCCCAATCATGTTTCACATCAAAAATAATAATAATAGATTCTCAACACATTCACTACGAAGATGTTATAAAGGAAATTCCACTACACGCACACCCAACTCTTCACTCGCTTTTCCTATGGGTGAAGACTTAAATCGACGACGACGTAAATGACTATAAAGGTCGACGTAATCAGTCCACCATGTTTGAGACACGCACTTAAAGTGAATAAATTGTGTTCGTATTTCCAAACAACCCGCAACATATTCAACCACTGAGTCATCGTATGTCCAAGAGCAAAGCGCACTTTCACTTTCCACCGCTATTGAACCAGTCTACTCAATGATTGAGTGTCATTTTCCTGCAAAAACAAACAGACAAACAAACCAGTACCCTCATGTAGATATATATGTTTCGGAAGTACAATACCGTTCTAAACAAATGTCCTCTTGAAATGTTGCAACTCTTAGCTATGTACAAGTGCTCACGTGTAGGGTATATTTCTACACGTGCTTAGCGTAGTATTAGTAGTTGCCTCCTGCTTGACCTGCTGTTCTCTGCATAAGCCTCGAAGAGAAATGAGATGCGGTGGATTGTGTCAGTGGACACGGATGTGCGAGTAATTGATTTTGTTGTCCAACGAAAGGCGCATGGTAAAGTATAGCGATACACTTGGGAAGATACTTAGATAAAGATACATACCTACATGCATAGATATTTGTGTATGCACACACACGCGTTGGCTTTTCGAATGTTATGCCTATATATTTTCTAAATACTCGACATGTTTTTTCAGAAAGTCGGGCAAGTCGCCAATGTTTGGTTAGTGTTTTCCCCACACTACGTAGATATTTACATACATACATACGAACATGCGAAGCATTATAGTTTGAGGCACACGCTTTTGTTATATCTTCAACTACATAGCACGATAACAACAAGCAATGGCCTTTATCTCACCGCAGCATGTAAAAGAAGAATATATTGTAGAATTACAAGTACCATTGAGTTTCAAGAACTCACTTGGTGCCGGGTCCGTTTGATTGATCTCATAGTGAAGGGAGAGACAAATGTTCTACAACAAATTTTTGCTTTCACTTTCGAGTGACCTCTTTTTAGATTGTTTCGCGTAGGCAAGACATTGTTTTATAAATTTATGTACATTTCTAGGCATGCTTTATTTGTATAGAAGTAATTGAACTAAATATGCCTTCTGGCTATCAATTGGTTTCTCAACCACCATCGTTGGATTTCTGTACTTTTACAAGTCACAAATACTCATCTTTGTTTATTTTTTACGTTATTTCAGTACAATTTGCAAAAACAGAAACTCAAAATTGAATAATGGAAGGTTACCATTCAACGGCACTAAAAAAAACGCAAAAAACAAGTGTTTTTTCGAAAAGTAAAGTAAAGATGAGATTAAGTCGACTCTAAAGTAAATAATAATTTTTTACATAATTTTTAATTGGATATCTGCCAAAAATAGCAGCAACTATCCTAATGGCCAACTTTATCTCGAGCTGACTGAAAGGCGTTGATTTTAACTACACGAAGCTTATGCGATTTGAATTAATTCAAACCATAAATATGGATTTTGTGAAAATCTCGACTACACAGCCATCTGACGGATTTTTATACATATGTATTTTCAATATTTTTTTCATATATTATACAAACGTTTTCAATATCATCTTAGTCAGATTGTCGCATAAAGACGGATTTTCTGAATTTTTCGACTTATGCGTCACCGAATCCCCAATTTTATAAAAATCGGATTATAAATATGGGTTTCCTGAATTACTCGCCTTTAGCGCCACCTAGCGCATTTATATTTCATAAATGTATTTTTTTATTCCACCAGCACTTTCTAGTATTATCAATATCGTACCATAAATACGGATTTTCAGTATATCCCGACTCATACGCCAACTAACGGATAAAAATACGGCCTAAGTTCATGTCAAGCGTTCAAATTTGGCTGAAATCCGTTCATCGAATTTCGAGGCCAAATGTCACAAACAAAATGGCAAAATTTATTAATATTTAGATAATTTGCATTAATCTTAAATGGCACAAAAACGAGAAATTATATTGCATGTGAGTTTTATATATATCTTTAAGCATATAAAGATACCACAGAAACTTTGTGATTTTATAAAACGAATACCTGAAAATATCAGCGATCAATATAAGGCAAAAAATATTTATCCACACTTAATTATTACTATCTCAATACAACTTTCTTAAGCATAATTAAGAATTATTTATTGATCGTTAGTTTTCAGCTCAATTATCATTATTTGATTTATAATTTTTAGCTGAAGAATCGATTTCAATATTTTTTACGTAACGATTATATTGTGAGCTTTATTTTTTGACTCAGTTTCAGATTTTCCCCTTTTTCTTTGGGACTACTTTTGATAAAAAATTTTTTTTGCTCAGGTGAAATAATTATTTTGTGATTCTTAGGAGTCTTAATTGAAAGTCGTATTTTTCCACTTAAGAAGAATGATTGTTCTTTGATTTTTATATTTTCGTTCAACATAAAACTCAAACTCTTATACAACCTAGACCATATGAACTATTGGCTTGAAATTTGATAAGAGGTAGTACTCAGTTAATCCAGGGTGAAGGTCCCAGTTCCTAAATACAAACGCTATACTTCAATGTTTTAAAGGCGAACACACTCACGCTCGTCTTGGTGTACTGCCACGCGTCCAAGGATTATACTGTCCGAATTTGGCTGAAATCCTTTCATTGTCTTTTGAGCCGAATTGTAAGAAAGAAAACGGCTACATTTTTCTATATACATATGTACATATAAATGAGTCGATTAACGAGTACTTGAGTATTGACGCATGGCAGGCAATCACCCTGAGCTTAAATACAGAGTAAGAAGACAATTAGCCTTAGCAGGCAACCTATTCGAACATGCTGGAAGCAAGAATTGAAATAACAGCATAAAATTACAATATAACTAACTCAATATTTCTTAAAAAATCTTTTCTCATTTTAAACAATACCAGACACTTTCTTCTCTAAAGTTTAAAAAGTCAAAAGGCTCGTGCAAACATTTTCTTTTCTTAATTAACTCCACCAATCCACGATTTTTACTCTCAGAATTCTACTTGTCACTTCTGTCACCATTCACTGTGTTTTACATTTTATTGAGTTGCTTACGTGTTTGTGGTATATTGGAGATTTAAAATGGAATCAAATACTAATCAAAAGCTCAAAGCATGTAATGTATGTCAAGCGGCTCACCAATAACATGCATGTATTGCGTGTGTACATGTGCATATACATATATAGCAGTAAATATTTTTACATATGTACTTATCACGAACTATTGACCGCAAAGTTTTTTAGTTACATTGTCCCAGCCTGGATATGCTTTTGATGCGGTTGACGGAACCAACTTGACATCTTTGATGAAAGTCAATTTCGGTGAGCATACATACACACTCGTATATGTATGGAGTTGTTGTTGCAAGCTATGTGAATATTAGGTATGTTCGTTTTATCGCTCCATTAAAATGTAGCCGTGATTAGAGTTGCTGTTGAATATTTTGGAAAGGTCTCAAGCTGATTAGGTTACATTACATTACTACTGGCATTATTTGAACTCACCATATTTATTGGTGTTAATAATTGGAACGAGGACCGCATATTTTAAATAATTTACATTTTATAACCAAAAACCATCAAATTATTTTATTTTGAACCAGTTGTTTAATGGGTTAAAAATAATTATTGGCATGACTGCTCAGAACATATCCATTTGATTTTACATTGGTCAAGTATTTGCTTTTGTTGTTGTTGGACTGCTTAGGAAAGAGCCATAGCAAGCGCCTTTGGCGCACAAGGAAAATTCCTTCTTCCAAATTCCAAAGTGTAGAAAAGTTTTAGATGTTGAAAAAAAAAGTATGGCTGCCATTTCCCAGGGTGTGCCACACTTTTCATTATAGCGTCCCAGACAAATGTCGCTACCCGCCATGTCCATGTCACTACTCTGACTTTTTTTTCTTGAAACACTTATGTATTCGAATCATGACCCTATGAAACTGCGACACGTTACTGCGCACAGTGTAATATTTCGGAAATCTGGTGGAACAACATCAATTGTGTTCGGCGCAGTAATCCTGACAACTGTCGGTAGAGTTGTGTGAAAAGTGGCACTCGCCACTACATTTAAGGAATTGTTTTTATATTACTTGTTACCTTTGCTTTTACGTGGCATCTTTTAGGCGCTTCGATAATGCGATTGGTCGCTAGCAACATTTCACGGCAATCGAAATGAATGTTGCTACCGAAATTTGACGGCTGTGAAGTAATCACTAACACTAGTTTACAGTAAATTTGTTGCCGAAGAAATTTTAGCTGTTGCTGACTACATATAATATGCTATTTTCAAAAATATAATTAGAATATTTTTATCAGCTCTAGTTTCTGAGTTTCAGCTATGTAGGTATTAGACAGAAAAAAACATGTATTTAATAAGAAAAACTTTATTTAAAGAAACAATTAATCATTGAGTTCTAAAAAACTTCGATTGAAAGCTTTTCTCCGATGTGTCGACTTTGGAAAATGACGTATTAGAGACCAACAATAGTCAGACATCATATTTGTATCCCAGAAACCCTGATAGCGCTCTTCCATGACGCGTAAGTCTTGATGCATACGCTCTCCCTGCTCTTCGCTCATATCTCCTAAATTTTTCGGAAACCTGTCCAGGTGACTATGGAGAAAGTGGACTTTTATACTCATATTGCATCCCATATTTCTTAATTGTAGCAGAAGGTCTTCTACAAGTTCAACATAATTTTCAGATTTCCGATTTCCGAGAAAATTCTGCATCACGGATACGAAAGCTGTCCAAGCCTTTAGTTCTGACTCAGTCATAGAATTTCTAAATTGAGTATCATTCGTAAGTTGTCTAATTTGAGGGCCATCAAAGATACCGGCTTTAATCTTTTCCATAGTGAGCTGAGGAAATTTTTGGCAAATGTAAGAAAAGCAGTTACCATTTTTATCTAGTGATTTTACAAACTGTTTCATGATGCCCAGTTTTATGTGTAATGGTGGAAGGATAATTTTGTCACGAGATACTAATGAATTGTGGACTATATTGTGCTTTCCAGGCTCCATATTTGCTCTCAAGGGCCAGTTTTTTCTTACCCAATGTTCTTGTTTAGCTCTACTGTCCCAAAGACATATAAAACAGGGAAACTTGGTGTAACCACTTTGTTGACCGAGAAGAATGTTGACCATTTTTAAATCGACACAAATTAGCCACTTATGGTCATTGTATTTTATTTTGTTCAAGACTAGCGAAATGTTACAATATTCCTCCTTTAACTTTGTACTGTGGGCAATAGGTACCCCAGCATATTTATTTCCATTATGTAATAGAATACATTTTAGGCTACGTTTTGAGCTGTCAATGAATAAACGCCAGTCATTTGGTTCGTATTGCTTCAAGCCCATTTTTATAAACAATTTTTTGATATCTGAACAAAAGGTAATGCCATCTTCTTCGGAAAAATAACACCGTAATTCTGTATCTCTTTCACGATAAAAACTTATTTTAGTATCCGAGGATAGCAAATTTTTTTCTTTTAGTCTTGATGCTAACAATTCTGAAGCTTGTTTAGAAAGATTTACAAGATCATCTAACTCATTTTGGGAAAAGCATTTTGGCTCATTAGACATAGCTTCAAAATCAGGATCATTTTGTGATGAGCTTGGTCCTTCAATGTCTTGCTCTAATGGTTCAGATATATTTTTAAGCTTTGAAGAGTGAGGTGAACGCTGCACTGGACGTTGAACACAACTAGTACTTGGGTATTGCCATTTAGCTCGATTTTTAGTGTTTAAACCGTTCACGTTCACACTACAAAAATAACAGTCTATGAGATGATTTTGTGGTTCTCGCCAAATAGTCGGTGTTCCAAATTTAAAGGCACTTCTTTTACAACTTTTCCATAATCTTAAATATTCCACACACGATTTACAAACACAATTGGGAGCCCAAGACTTCTCATTTTTATCCAAGAGCATCCCAAAATACTCAAAATAGGTATTTTTCACCAACTCTGATATAACTTTTCTACTATTGTTAAACACATATTCTCCGCATATATAGCAAAAATGATCTGGATTGTTTAAACAACGTCTCCTTGAACTACTCATGACGCAAAAACTAGAGAAACTAATTTTAACACAGTAAAATATGCCTGTTATCGATTAATATATATGATATAAATTAATATAAATGATGAAATCAAAAACAAAGTAACTCGAGCTGCTCAAAAAATGTTGAGGGTAGATTTGACAAAAACAAGTGATGAGTGAACAATATCAACCACAGGATTCGCGGCAACAGACAAAAAGTTTAATATTGTAAACCAGTGTAATCTATGGTAAATAATAAATCAATTTGATACAACTCCATTGTTCATCTCATTTTCTATTTAATTGTTGAACGAACAATAGTTTTTATTCAAAAAATATAAATGTAATATTAAAAAAAAGTCAAATCACTTAGTATTGTAATGTGATATACAATTTTCAAAGGTCGTTAACAAACGCCGTGTATATATACAATTTTTGTTGGAAACTGAGAACTTTACAACACTTTGCGGTCTACATACATACATATCTATTAATATGACAGTTTTACTACTCAGGATTACTCAGTTAAATTTAGTACCAGTCTAATGTCCATTTTCAAATACTTATATAACTAAAGGATATTATATGTATATATTTATTATACAAAGTACATATGTATGAGTGTGTTTGTATTCGTCTAATATATTTACAATCCACTTCACTGACATCTCAAAACTTCACTTCACTTGATGGCACTCAGTCACTCCAAGTCAAGTTTACTTGCCACAACTCAAATACCAACTGAAAATCGTGACACACTTTGATAATTGGAATAGCAGCATATGGAGCGTAAGCGATTATGTCTGATATTTTTCATTACAATCTTCAAATCTTATTGGGAATGTCTGTGCTGTATGGAAAATGGACAATCTGTAAATATTTTCTGTTGATTAAAAAAAGGAAGGCTACCACCACACCAACCACTAAAATTACATCAGATTGTAAAACAAATTGCAAGCGTTTGCAGATGACAGAATATTTGTTTAAAAAAAAAACTCATTGTTTTTGTAATGGTACAAAAAAATAAAACCAATACTGTATTTGGTTGGCGAACTTTAATATTAAGAAGTGAATCATTTGTATGCCCTCTAATGGAGCAGTTTACTTTAAGGCATGGATATATATCCACCTACAATTCACATTTAAACTTTGCCCTGATCCGCGACAATAATGTGCATTTAAAAGAGTTGATTTGATTTCGAATTAATTTGCTGAGTTTTTTCACTTGTATAGCACAAATATGCCTGCATAAAATGGGACAGAATAAGAACTAAGATAATCTGTCAACAAAGAACTAAATAATAAAACTGTAAAGATGTAAAAAGAATTGTACAAAAATTTGGAAGATGTCATATGGCGCTATTTGTCTACGATTTAAAAGTGAAGCAAGTTGATAGTTAAGTTACATTAGGCTATGCGGGCTAGTCCAACAATAGGTATTTAGGGTGCCGTTAGAAATACAAACACAATACAACAGCCATTTAATCCTTGCCTCCTTCCTTGAATGGCTATGTCTAAAAGCAATGCCGCCCCCTGGACGAACTAAAGCAGAATTTTTTCTAATTTAGATGCATGTAGCCCGAAGAGGCAATGGTCCGTCAATAGCCCTACTAAGAGACGGAAGTCATCTATGTTGATGAATTTTGGAAGTCCTTTATTCCTCGGAATCTAATAAATGTGCACGGGTTTGACCACAGTAAATCTTCCCAAGTTTTCCTTATACTCCGTTACAGTATTTGAGCCAATGCTAAGCGAAAACAGAAGCTTGACGACCTGAATTTGCTTTTGGTCTTCCATAGTGGGCACGAGCTATTGAAAGATATTACAAGTGTGGTTGTCAGGTGGTTTGTAAGCCTTTTAGAGCCGGTTCTGTGCGAAAGCGGAGCCTTGATGACCGCCTGATTGTCGATGTTAATCCGCCAGCTGATTGAAAATATGATATCAGCTCTCCCGCTTTCTTCACGATCAGGAGTTCTATTTGAAAAATATTGCAGTGATCCGATAGCTGGTAAGATTTGCAGATCTCTAGTTCTGGGCAGTTAACCGCAGCTCTAACTCCCTGTTCTATTTTAGACCCGTCGGTGTATATTTGTGTCCTTCTTCGTACCATTATCATACCTCTGCGCCACCCATCAATATACTATTGTAGCCTCAAGAGTCCCGTCGAAGTTTAGGCACGTGATCTCGTAGTCGGTTCCTCCAGTCAGAGAGAACGCTATCCAGGTGTGGCCGTGCATTATGAACTCAAACTGTCTCGAAGCATTAAGTCTTGCAGCAGTTAAGAACGCTGGGCGTCAGGCTGTTAGGTTTTAGGTCAAGCTTACGATTGGCCCATAAAAGATAATCAGCCCAACAATTGCAGTGAAAATCCTATGCGAAGTGCTTGAAATAGGCTTTGTGAGCAACCCAACATCGTTTAAGATGCCACAGAGACCTTCTTCACCATCTCTCTACATTGAGTCTCCGCAGAAATTCGTTATCTCCTACGATCCCTATGAATCTAACACTTTGCCTCATTTGTAGCGTTACGCTTTCCAGTTCACGTTTCTCATCTATTAGACGCTCAAGAGTTTTAAACAGAAACGATGTTATATAGGTATATAGTCTTTCTGGTATATATGAGTGACCAGATTTGCAGTCCTTCATAAAACCGGGACATAGTGCAGTCTCTTTAATTTACGACCTTAGGTTCCGCTTTCTGTAGCATGGCCGAAAGAATTCGGTCAATACATGGCCATTTGTATTCTGAAAGAGAGTTTATCGCCCTTCCAAGTTAGTTTGAGATACAAGACTCTCGGCAGTTAGTGCTGTACCCTGAGCACCCAGATATGCGGCCTCCAACTGCAGGACTTACTCCGAGAAGTTGATGGTTATGAACTAGACTTGCTTTTAGCAAGCAGCTATCTGCATTCACAGTCGTACACAAGTTTACCTTTTGACGGTGTTGTTAATTGCTTAAAAATTAGTTTAAATTTATGCGCATTTGAATGAATACAATACACGGCCCGATGCACATTAAGGCTGTTATAATGCATACAAATCCAGGGTTCTACATATACTGGAAGTGTTTACTAAGTTGGTGATTATATTTTGCAACGGAAAGATTAATTTCATCAAACCAACATGATTTTGTTACAGGTAGGTCCACATACTCAACCTAGCCTTTTTTAGTGAATATTGCGTTGATAATTTTTCGTCTGGACTTCGAGTAGATTGTATCCACACGGGTTTTGCAAAAGCTTTTGACACTGTGTCTCATAGAATTATTTTATGTAAATTGGGTTATTTGGCTTTCACTTGGTCTTTCTTCAAGGGTTGCAATCTTGTCTAAATGAAAGATGTTCCATTGTTACGATAGAGGTGAATCCTCCGCTCTCTTCATTGCTACTTCTGGGGTACTGCAAGGACGTATTTGTATGTAGTAATTTTTTATATGCTGATGAAATTTTTCTCACAAAAGGAAATTCAGATCTAGGCGTGATTTTTGACTCCGTTTCTCTTTTTCAATCCATATCAATTTTTTTAACTCAAAATCATTCTCGTTATTAGATTTCGTAAGACGTGATAGGTCAAATTTTTCAAATCGTTGCACTATTAAATAGGTTGGAAAATGCTATATTTATTTGGAGACCTTCTCACCAATTCGTTACATTGAGAATTGAACGGGTGCAATGTTTGTTTCTGAATTTTTAAATGTATCTTTCCCTATTCCGTCTTATGTTTCCCGCCTGCTATTATTCAGTTTCAAGTCCCTTGAACGCAGAAGGTCAATACTCTCGCTGACATTTGTGTTTAATATAATTCGAAGGGGCATTGATTGTGCATCTCCTGCAGGGTTCGCTTCTTTTTTGGTTTCAAAACATTTATTAATTTATCTAACATTGTTATATTCTTAGCTTTTAATCAATAGTGAATAAATTTCAACAATTTGTGCTATCATTTAGTAGTCAGTATAAACTACCGTGTTTTCGAGTAGTAAAATAAATAAAGAAATAAATCTACCGAACCGCTTCACCAAAGCATCCATTAAATACTTACTTGTATACGAATGACGGCTTCGGAATTAACCGTCACCGCCGATTCGAGATATTATCCGGGCTTTGTAATGTTTTGCTCCAGAAGTATTGAGGCTTTTCAAGCTTTATTCGTAAGCTTGTCTTCCCCTTTGCAAATAGGCGTACATACATATTTAGACAGTATTTATGTCTTTATTTGCTGCTATTTGATATACGTAATCAAAGTAGATGTATTCGCACCAACGGCGTTTCGATATCCAATATCGATTATCGACTTAAGTAAATTTTGCTACAATTACATTAGGCGAATGATATGAGCATTTTGCTTCAGACATTTCCAAGCAAACGATAGTCTTCCGCCAATGAAGCGATGACGAACGGAAATAGCTGCTAATGCAAAGCTTTAACTTCGCCGCAGCGCGACCACACACACACACAAACACACAAACACTCCCAAGCATGCTCATCAACGCCGGGTGTTGTGTAAGAAAAGCGCAACGAGCGACTTCCGTTGCGTTCAAAAGAGGGAAATAGTTTAACCTAACGCCCACTCATCCTCGAAGAGGGCTATGTAAATTGATTGCTGCTTTGTTGTAACTATGGAACGATTCCATGTTAGAGCCAATCGCATTCACTGTTTTTGTTATTGCTTTGCAGCTGCTTCTTTAGCGCCCAATGATCATTGTAATTATGATTGTGGTGATGATGCTCGTAGTACCAGAGGCATGAGATATGTTGGTGCATAGCTGTGCCAATAAGGTCGATGATTATAATGATGATATTGATGAGTTGTATTAAGCATACGAGAGTGCTGCTGTGGTACAACCGGTTGTTGAGTCATCCATATTGATGGATTTGCAATATATATCCAACCACTTTGATTGAGTTCAATATCTTCACTTTTTATTTGCACTTCCAACCTCTAAGCCACACATAATGGTCCATGCTTTGGCAACATAGTAGCCATTAATAAATTATGCTGGCTGGTTGAAAGAGTAGTAAGCAATTGCGATTGCCTCCTGTTTAACAATTTGCCAGAAATTCTCGGCACTTGAACCTTTTTCGAATGTAATCCCGAAACACGTATACATTTACTCAACCAATTGACCAGACAGTAACTTTTTTTATAGTAACTATCAGCCTTTACACCAAACTTTTTATTTGGATACTTGGCAGTTTTACGCATATTTAGTTTTTGTAAATCTAACGAAAGCACCGTAAACAAAAACGTAGAGGTCAAACAATCTTTCCGCTATTGTTTTCTCAAACCCTTCAAGAGCCACCTCATCTCATCTGCGCCATTGAATAGCTTGGGCATAATAACTGGGACTTATAGGGCATAGTTTTCGTTCGTCAAGAGAGGGCTTTACTGCTCATTTGTCTACTCAGCCCAAAGTAGTACTTGTTGGCTGATATTATTGTTGGTGTTAATGTTGGCTCCCAGAAAGTCCTCTACTTTTTCAAAACAGTAATTGTTAACATGATGCGAGAACCGAGACGCGAATGAGTTAACTATTTATTTGATGACAGGAGGTACTTCGTTTTGCCCTCGTTCACCTCCAGAATCATTCGCTTTGTTTCTTTATCCAGTTTCGAAAGGCAGAACTAACGTCGCGATTATTGAGACCAATGATGTCAGTGTCATCGGCATACGCCAGTAGTTGCACACTTTAATAAAATATAGCGCTTGGCCGGTATAGTTTTGTACTTGGAATAATATTTTCGAACATAAGATTAAAGAAGCCGCATCATAGAGAGTCACACTAAAATCTCGTTTGATACGACAAATTTTCTATCCAAGCAGATTTATTTTTCTTTCCAACTTGCTAATTATCCCCAGAATTACTCGCCTCTTTCAATCTGTTGTGGCTCACTCGAGGCTGATATGAAAAGGAGCTACTCCTAAGAGTGAGTCCATCGCTGCAAACTAGCGGTTTCTAATTACAATTGGGCGAACGATCACGCCTATAACAAATATGAGTTCAGTCTCTATGTCACATCAATAACTATGCTGGAAGTGTGGTTTTACTTATACTTTTTTCCAGATCAATAGCATAATAGAAATTTAATCGTTGAGTTTTGAAAAAGTCAACAAAATTTTCGTAAGCATTATAAAAGTCGTTTGATAATTATTATAGCATGATAAAGGTTTTTAAAATCATGGAAAGTTTGATTAATTATTTTTTTGCGATTATAAAGGATTTTATTTCGATAATTTAATCAGCCGCATAAATTGTTTAGGTCATCAGTGACTCTTATTTTCAGACGTACATCATCACCATAATCACTTCTTCGGGTGGGTATAGAACCCAAAACCTGATATGGTGTGACTTCTACCTCTAGGAAGTTGATTCCACCACTGAACCAGGAAAGTGAATTTAGAGCAGGTATTCTATGTTATATTTTATATTAGTAATGGAGAAGCCTTCCTTAAGAGGCCAATCCCATTTGATGGTTCTTCAGAAAAGAATTTATGTGAAAGTGTCCTTACGGCGAATAGGCTGTAGTCTCACCATGACTTTTACATGCCAAATGATTCCTGATACCTCAAAAACTGGACAAAGTTTCTACATCTGGCATCTCTGGTGTCTAATTTGAATTAGCGTCCATATATTCATGAAATCCCAAAACCAACTCTCCCACCTTCAACCTCCCATTCATCCGTACTCAATCAATCGGTAAACGCTCTCAGCTGCTTTTTTGTTTTCATATTAGCAGCAGATATACAACTATAAGCGATTTTAAGCGTTCGCTTAGTGTCCATTGAATAGTGACTGGCATTACTGACCATCGTCCTTGTAATTTTTTTCACTTTTGCATTTATTGCACGCTTACGCAATGCGCAATGAGTAAATTGAAAACGTTTTAAAACTTCTATAAGCAGCTTAGCGAAATGGACCGTCAAATAAATTAACACTAAATGACTTTTTTCGAAAACAAAGACGCTTCTTACTGACTAACACAACGCGGCGAGTGCACACAAATACGTACGGTGTCCGTAAACACACGAACATTCATTCGAACTTTTATTTGCGAAAATAATGAATGAAGAAGCGTAATCGGCTTCAATATTTTTCCATTGTTATTCTTTCTGTTATTGGTTACGTACTTAAATGGATGTGGATTTAAGAAAAGCCAATTGATTGTTAGCACAGATTTTGGCTTAATGAGTTGGAAAATTTTAAACTACTGCTACATAAATACATACGCATATTTGACAAAATTTCTACTTATTATACAGCGATATTACAGGAGTCGTAAGTATACGAAACAAAACGAACCAAGTTAGATGTCTGGGTGGCGTTGGTTTTGAAAAAATGTAATTTGCTTCCCGATTGGGCCCGCATTTTCCATTTATTTTTTTAGCTGTGATTTAAATAATAGGAGTCAAGGGCCAAATGCTTTCAATCTTAATCTTTGAAAATGAAGCAACAAACATGCTTAGCTATTTATTACGTTTTACCAATACTAAATATCAGGTTACCTTTGGTTCCTTAAATATGCTTGAAAATAATTGTAAATATGTTAACATGAAGTGTTGGAATTGTGAAAAAATAAAAGCAATCGAAAATACAATCTTTTGACGTCATTTGAGCATTCGGTTTGCATATACATACATATGTGAAAAAATAGAAAAAACACGCATGCACCTAAATGCGCGCGCCAGAAGTAAAACTTCCATGTCGATTCTACAAAAAGATATTGAATTAATAATGGGAAAGAGTTTTATAAGATATCCTTCCCTTTTTTTCGTTTCAGCATGAGTGAAAATAGCAGTAGAAATTAGTAGTAGCTTTAATAAAAATAGTAGTAAAAATAAGTAGTTGTAGTAGCATTGGTTAAAATAGTATTAGAAATTAGTAAAAACAGTAGTAGTATATTAGCAAAAAACATAGTAGTAATTAGCAGTAGCATCAAGAGAAATAGAAGCAGGAAATTATAAAATATTAAGAGAAAGCAGTTGCAGCATTAGTGAAAATAGTAGTAGAAAATAGTAAAAATAGTAGTAATTAGTAGTAGAATCAATAAAAATAGTAGTAGATATTAGAACAAAAAATAGTAGGAGAAATTAGTTGTACCATTAATAAAAATAGTAGTAGAAATAAGTAAAAATAGTAGTAGAATTGGTAAAAAATAGTAGTAGAAACTAGCAAAAATAGTAGTAGTAGAATTGGTAAAAATAGTAGTAGAAACTAGTAAAAAAAAGTAGAAGAAATTCGTAAAATTAGTAGTAGAATTAAAAAAAATAGCAGTGGAAACTAATAAAAATAGTACCAGAACATAGTAGAAACAGTTGTAGAACTTAGCAAAAATTATAGTAGTAGAAGATAGTAGTAGAAATTTTTAAAAAGAGAAGCACAGTAACTTGGAATACCATAAGTTAAAATAGAAGTGGTAATAAATAGTAACGGTAGCAATCGGAGTGATAGTAGTAGTGACATTTAGCAATAATAGTAGATGTGGAAGGAGTAGTAGTAGTGCTTGTAATTAAGACTTATAGGGATAAAACTAGTAGTGGTAGTAGTTGTAGTGGTCAACCAGTCCCGAACTACAGAAAGATCTTGTAATGTTCTCGAAATATCTTGTCCGAAAATAGTGCCGAAGCGGTCCAGAAGTTGACCACAAATGGTCCTTACCTAGTGCCCAAATGGTCACAAGCTACTTATGACTATATACTCGTATGCCTAGGTAATGATACATAGAACATAGGACACACATACACATTGATATATCACTTTTCACATACAAGCGTCATGTCGTGGCTTCGAGACGCGATCTAAAAAAGTCACTACCGCCAAAGAAGTTTTACTTCAAAGCCAGTATAAGGAAAACATACAAACCTATAAATATTTTTAATATAGTTATGTACCACGTTTTAATTTCGCAGTACAATAAATTTCCCATTGTCTTTGAAAAAATGTGGCATCTACCAAGTCAGTTCGAGCATGCTAAATTCAGTAGTGCTAATCATTTATCTACGCTGGGTAATTTAATTTAAATTTCTTATTCAATTGCATTTATTTGAGTAACAAATTATTTATCTTTTTTCTGCAATTTTTCAACACACTAAGTTACTCATACGCAAAGGTCTTAAAGTACAATCAATAGGTTACCTTGGGGTCTAGACAGAGCTCACTCTAATAAACAATTACGAGTGTTGATATATACATATATACGTTGATTTATGAACTACATTAGTGTTGCATACAGTGGCTATAAAAATGTATATCGGCATTCGTGCGATTATTTCTCACAATACAAAGAATAAGATAAGCACAGAATTTAAGCAATATGCAACTTTTTAATAAATCACCTCGAAACCTTATCTCCCGATTAGCCCGGATAACCCAGATATTTTGTTTAGCTTTATATATTGAATCTTCCCTGTAAGAGACTAACAATAAGTTTGAAAACGTTAATTTAAAAAAATTTAAAAACTATTTCCCTATTGCGCCCATAGGGTCTTGCAATAGGGACGCACAAAAGTAGGGCCGATAGTGACAGCAAACGACGCCATATTTTCCCCCGTTCTTTTGACATTTCTCTCCAATAAGTCTTGCCATTTCATCATGGAAAGATATACGATCCAACAACGAGGCGAAATTATTAAAATTTACTACCGAAATTCGGAGTCAATTGCCTCAACTTTAAGAGCGCTACGTCCAATTTATGGTCGTCGTCATTTCTGGCTGAATGGCTTCGTCTATAAGCAAAATATGCGTTATTGGACAGGTTTGGTGCGGTTTATGGGCCGGCGGCGTCATTCGGCCGTACTTCTTCCGTGATGATCAAGACCGGCACGTTACTGCGAATGGGAATCGCTACCGCTCAATGATAATCGAATATTTTTTGCCCGAATTGGATGATATGGACTTGGACAATATGTAGTTCCAACAGGACGGCGCCACAAGCCACACAGCCAATGTCACAATCGATTTATTGAAAACCAAGTTTGGTGAACATGTTATCTCACGAAATGACCCAGTCAATTGGCCGCCTCGGTCGTGCGATTTGACGCCGTTAGACTCTTTCCTGTGGAGCTACGTCAAGTCTATGGTCTATGCCAACAAGCCAGCAAATTGATGAACTTCGAACATCGAACGTGAAATTACAGCCGTATCGGCCGATTTATGCTTGAAAACCGTCGAAAATCGGGTTCAGCGTCTGGACTTCTGCAAGCGTGTCCGTGGTGTCCATGCAAACGAAATCGAGTTCCATACAAAATGGCATCGAATGCACTTTCACCGGAATAAATAATTTAATTCATATCCCAAACCGTTTTTGTTTTATTTAAAAAGCTTTTGTAGCGTTCCTATTGAAAAACCCTGTATTGATTGCTGGTTAGGAAAATCACTTCGCCTGAGTTATGTTTGTACTGTTCAATCAGTGATTGTTTGTTCTACTAGATGTGAAAGCATGTTAAGTATTTAATCCTTTCTCTTGCTTTCGCTATATCATTTAGCATGGATGGAATGTTGAAGACAACAAGGATGTTCATATTCCGTATGTACCACGAAGCTTCAGTGAGTATCCTACGGATTTTTTAATTGAGCTCTTTACATGATTTTTATCATAAGCTCTGGCATAGTTATTTGCATAAAAATCTTGAAATTCATTATGTTTGTTGCAAAGAGATGAATAAGGACCCGATATTGTTGAGAGTGTTGCCGGAAACAATTGCTAAGTGATTGGAGAGCGGGTTGCTGAAGTCCAGTTTTGACGGCATCAGCTGGAAGTAGTCTCTGAATTAAACATGGGTGTATGCGAGAAACATATGTCAGATAGGGTTCGGTACGATAAATTTGTGTCAGTTGTCCTCGAAGTGTTGTTTTTGAACTAGTCACAAGTTTAGTTTTTTGTATACAGGACATCTCCTGTAATTTGATGTGAGACATACAAAAAATACGCAGTGTTGCCCATCATTGAGTCAAATATCACTCTGGCTAATAGTGCAGTTTTCTTTATGAGCTGGTGGCGCGGCAAAATGCTCGTATCCATGTATTTATTTTCGCATTTTTGTGATATTTTCCTAAAGGCATTACCGTGGAACGTCTAATTTACCTTTCGCTTCTCTACCCCATTTCGTGGAGTGAAAATTCGCCTGCCAATGGCATGTCCATGTCTAAGTAAGTATTGTCTTTTAAAAAGGAAAGAGGCCAATTGCCTTTCATCCTATA
Source organism: Anomoia purmunda (assembly GCA_951828415.1). Lineage (NCBI taxonomy): Eukaryota > Metazoa > Arthropoda > Insecta > Diptera > Tephritidae > Anomoia > Anomoia purmunda. The sequence goes on along the minus strand of OX639996.1, from coordinate 21,399,760 downwards.
TTCGATTCTGCGATCAACACGTTACCATAAGAATCTCTTCCAGATATTTTACTGGATTTTTGGTGTATTGAAAGAATTTTTGGTATTCGATATCTGTTTACAATTATTATTAAGTTTACCATTTTGTGCCATCAGTTTTGAGTTTGTTTTATCTGAAGTTGCAAAGGAGTTTAGCAAAACGTTGTGCCCTGAAAGTGAGCAAACGATGCACTAATTTCAACTCAACCTTGAAAACAATAATTGGATAATTTTTGAGTTTCATTTTTTGCTTAGAAAATAAACGTTATTTGTTTAACGATCAGCTAAATCTATAATTACAATACGAGCTGATTCGATATAGCCATGTCCGTCTGTCTGTCGTCTGTCTGTTTGAACGCAAACCATTCCCTCAATTTTAGAGATATCTAAATGGAGCTTGGTAGACAGGTTTATTTCTAAAATGTTTTAATCATTTGTCCGAACCGATCAGATCGGATATTATATAGTTACTATACAACTGATTATTCAGATATGAGGTTTTCCATTATAACGCCTACACCAAAGCAGCCAAGAACATGAAATTTGATAAACCTTCACGTACTATTAACGAAAAGCGTGTAATGAAAATGATGTAATGAAAAAGATCGGATTACTATAACTTATAGTTTCGATCAACCGATTATTCATATATAAAGTTTTGCGTTATAACTCATCGAAAAACGCAGAGAACTACATGAAATTCGGTGATCTTTTTACTTAGCACAAACTAAAAGTAGACAACAAAAATCTTAGAAATCTAGCCACTATAACTTATAGCTCCCATACAACTGATTGTTCAAATAGGAGGGTCGGCGTTACAACTCCTGAATTAAAGTAGATAATAATTTGAAATTTGGCACTTCTCTCGCTTATCATTAATTGAAAGTACACAACGAAAATCATCAAGGTTGAACTAATATAACTTATAGCTCCCATACAACTGATTATTCAAATATGAGGTTTTGCATTATAATTCCTATACTAAAGCAGCTAAGGGTATACAATTTGGCACTCCTTTCACCTGTAATTAAAAAAAGGTATACAATCAAAATCATCAGAAACCCGACGATTCTATAACCTATGGCTAACGGATCCCATACATATGTTTGTTCAGATATGAGGTTTTGCTTTACAGAGAGTAAAAACCGTGAAATTTTGTAGGCCATTAACTTATCAAATCTTATCAGGTCTACTGAGAAAATCATAAAAAATAGATTCTGGTTGGAGACTTTAACATTTGCAGGCAACTTGGGCTAAATTCAAATTCATGCTAGAAAATTTTCCAGCTGCAAAACACCAAACTGCGATTATTTGATTATTGGTGAGTTTTCCTGCAGACGGGATATTTTTTTAGTTCTAACGTTTAACTTCATTACATTTCTGTATGTATCTTTATACTTAATTTTTTTAGGAAAAATACCATTTATTTTAGCATGGTAACTTTATTTTAGTATATTTCATTTTATAAGAGAAAAATAAATATTGTTTTAAAATTTAATATTTTTTTACGCTAACAATGCACTAGTCTAAACTAAATTTATGAAAGGTATAAAGGCTTCTTTACTCGTTTTTCTAATGCTTTCATCCTGATTAGAGTCTTTCGCCTCCAAATGTGTACCTATGTATGTCCTTTTTCATATCCACTGTCATAAAAAATTAATGTATGTAGAAGTATTGTAAATTTTGCAAAAGCTTCACTCATCGCATGCATCATTTGTTTGACGGGTGCGCAAGTATAATGAACCTTCGTCAAAACAATACTTAGGTTTATGTAAATAAACATATCTAACATTTTTTGTGGAAAAAATAAGGCCCAAAGATATTTGCATTAAAATCTGAGCACCAAAGTGATGAAGTGACAGACAATCAGATGAATAAACCACAACGCAGACAGTCTGAGCCCACATGAACCATTTAATACAATATGCTAATAAAAAGTTTGTTATGCGAACCCAAAAAATATAAGTACAATACATTCATTTCACATATAAAAATGGGTGGAGATTTTTTCTGATTTGCAATATTCTGAAGAATAAGAAAGAAGAAGTTCAAAGATATCAACTGAGGTGCAATATTAATACTACTAATACTTTTACTAATAATAACTTAATTTAACTTAATTTAAGCAACATCTGGTATCGGTTATCTAATTATTTTTCCCATGCCATAAGCTCCCGATCAAATGTGTAGGTTTTGGTAAAAAAAAATTGCAAAGCTGGAATTTAGAGGTAGTGACTAAATTTCCTTTTGGCATGTCCATGAAATAGCTGAGCTCAGAGTGTCCACCTCCAAGCACAGTGGAAAAATTTCGACACATTTCTTTTTGAAGGGCCAGGGCCAGCTTTTTCAACGAATTAGAATTTGTTTTAATAATAAAAAGAAATTATTTTTATCGGCATATGGTGAAAAGTTGGTTGACTATTACTTGCAGCTCCTATATAATTGATTGTTCAGATATGGGACTTTTTATCATACAAAATCTGCTAAGGAAATATTCAATATCGGTACTCAATAAGCTATAGCTCCCACACCACTGATTATTCGCTAAACCCTACAAATAAATGTTCTGAATTCGAACCCAACTGAACTGCAAAAAGGACTTATTATAAATATCGTGCGTATTTTAGAGGCTATAGCGTAGCCGAATGTGTAAGGGGGGCCACAAACTCAAATCTCCGCTGAAAAAGTAACATCAAAAATTATTTAAACGCTGTTTTCGTCCCTCGGGAGCCGATGGTACAACGTCGGGCTTATTTCATGTATCACAATGAAAAAATTACTCACAAAAATCATCCACTGTTCGGAGTGACAGTAAACCTGTACACAGGTCCTTCAATTTTTCGTACAGCGTCAATACGCGCACTAAAAATTGTAGGAGAAGTTGAGCCAATCCTCGTACTATGTGATATCAGTGTCACTTTTTTAAGTTAATATTATAAATAGTAACGATAATATTAATTTGTGAGCTCAGTAATGAGCTAAATCCATCTTTTAAGTTAACAATAAGTGACGTTTGAAAAAACATTTGAAATAAACCATGTTATTGATCTTCTTGTTACCGTCGTTGTCTCGTTATCGGTCCACATGCGTATTCAAATTCGTATTCGAATGAATAAAAAATCCAGAGTAACTTTTGCTTTCCAGATTATCATGAAAGATCGGAACCTAGGACAAAATTTTGATTAATTTAATTTTGTTTCTTTCGATTAATTGGGGTTTATCCTTTCAAATTCCAATTCCCTCTGTCTACATTACACTATAAAACCGCTCATCAAATCACTATCGCCCCGCAATTTTTTATTCTAAGAGCCAAATAATTACAAATACATTGACTTTGAAAATCAACAAAGCAAACATCCCAGCAAACATATTCAGAGCACTCAGAATTTATGAGATCGAAAAGAGTCCCACTTTTATATTAGATATTTGAGTATTAAAAATAACATATTTAAAGTTTTTGAACCGGCGCTTAATGGAAATAGAAAAACATTACAGCTCTACCAGTTTTTAAATTTTTTATCGGCATACATATAAAGAGAGAGTTAGTTCATCGGTAAAAGCAATTTAAATTATTTTCTAAGCCACCGATAAGTTGGGTATTATTCATATGAAAACGTTGTGAGAATTTTCGACCCCCCAATTTAGTTTATGACAAAGTATTGCCTCCGCATGTCTAACACTAAAAGCAGGGATGGTTGAAAGTATAAACCTTTAACAAAGTGGTAAGTCTGCTGCTTTCCGACCAAGACTTTCAGGTCATTTGCAGGATCGCGAACACTCTGAACTATCACGCCATTTACGTGCGTCAAAACTTCAGCTCCATCTCCTTTGCGCCTTAGAATAAGTCTGTTTATGACAAAAATTTAAAAAAAATTAAAGCCTGCAATAAATTGTAACTTCATAGCTTAAATTCCCTTTCTTATATAAGTAGAATATCGTCTCTAAGGAAATAAAACCAGCTATGTACTTATGTGATTTTTAGTAATTTTTCAGATAACTTTTCAGGTAATTCTATTATTGCGAGCATATAGCTGTTATCATTGATAATATTGGGCCCGTTTTTATTGTAACCAACTTGCAAAAGAATGCACTAGCTCGCATAAAATTTCCTTTTCTTGCAAGAGCAACTCTGCTAGCATCTTTCATGAAGCATGAGATTCGTTTAGTGCTATTTAAGAACGTGGAATAGCTTTTTGTTGATTTAGTTATATATATTTAAAAATACTATGCAAATAAAAACGAACAAGGGCTTAAACTGAAATGATGTAATCCCATGTATTTTCTTCCGGCTCATTCACAATAGCGCAGTTTTTTCACTTCCAAACACTACATCTCAGGTCGGATATCATTTTATCGAGTTGGTTGAACTCGCATATTTTTCCGAGTTAGTGTTGTTGCTTTACATGCAATTCGTTATCCTACTTAGTATTCTTTTGCAAGTCGGTTACAAAGAAACGGGCCTATTGATAATGATATGGGGAATAGATAGTGTTAAGAAAATATGGAAAAAAAAACAACACTGGGAAGCTCACTTAACAAAAATATATGAAAAATCATGAAGCTAAAGGCTGTCCCACTAATACACACATATTTACGTTACTTACATAGAAACACAGAGACAACTGTACTTATTTCCATATGTCGCTTGTTATTTATATTAATCAGCTATCACAGCTAGTATTTATAAGCTTTGTTGCGTGCAAAGATATGCGACTAAAATGTGGCAACCAAAAAAAAAAAAAACATTCACCCAATTTTCAATATAAACCCTTAGCCTTAGCATATTTTCAGATATAATTATACGTAGGTATGAGGGTTTGTTTCTGTACGACATCGATTGTATGTAAATAAAACGGAAATATGCCCTTTTACAAAGCTTATAAAATGAAAATTACAAGTTAGAAGTTACAAATTATAGCAGCATGGCAAGACGCCATAAGCATTTTGCAATTTACATATCATTATTTATTTTGTTGCATAATTAAAGGCGTTACAACCCTGAAACGGATGGGCTTTTGCTCGTCTACACTTTAACTTTTGGTTAAGCATTTATTAAAGCCTACTTCTCACATGATTTCTATTCGCTTTTCCTTATTTCCTTTGTCTAACTTTTTGATTTATACAATTGTGTGTATGCATGCGTGTATGTATGTGTGCATGTTATGAGTAATGAAACTCTATTTGTTGCTTTTGTTTAGAATTTTTTTACATAAATGGCCAGGGGCTCGTTTGTCCGGTGTAAAACGTTTGTAGGAATAACTTCATAATTGAGCATACCCACATACATATATACACGCATACAACGCATACACGCACATGTACTTAGTACCCTGTCGGAAAAATGCAGGCAGTCTAAAAAATTTACTAATGTAAAAAGCTAAATTAATTAAGTCAATTTGACTTGCAGTATATATGTAGGGGTATGTTTTATGTACATATATAATTGTAATTTTTTTGTAATGAAATATATTTTCAATAAATGATATATAATTACTTTTATTAATCAGTAACTTTTACAAGCAGGTTCGCTCACATGGCTGTCGACTTTACGTTATTAGTTCGAATGTAGCAGAAAAGGAAATAAGTAGTTTCACAAAAGGTTATATCCCTGAATTCTTTTTGAGTTTAGGTTTTCATTTTTTACTATCTAAAACAAAATCTTTCCCTTCTTCATAATTTCCTTTTACGGTTAGTTGCTGAAACTTTTTTCCATGGGTTACTTCGCAGTAGGCCATGCCATTCGGTTTTAGTGTAGCCTATTTTATTGATAGAAATGCCCAACGTAATCAAACCATGTTGATATTAAAAAATTTTATTTTCAAGACTAAGTTTTCCTTAGTCTACTTCCTTTGAATCGTATGCTGTGTACTTCCTTTAACTTAATGAGTTAATTTTATTTACTTTTTTAAGTAGATGGTAACCCTACCCAAGGTGTTTTCGAAATACAGCTTTCTTAAAACTCCTTCGTATAAGTTTCATGTTTCAATATCTTATTTAACTTATTATAATTTTAATTGATTTTTTAAACTCCCTCCGAAAAGATTTTTCAAATTTAGTGTTTTCATATTATATAGTATAACTAAATTGACCTTTAAATAGATGGCAACCATCTTTAAAATTTTCGTATAATACCCATTTTGCCGTATTTTGGCTTCATTCTTTTGTTTAAATGAATTAAATTGTTTTCAATAGGTGGCAACTCTTTAAAAAAATGTATTCTATTGTAACAAATATAACGGACTAAATATAGATGTATGTGCCAAATATTACCATAATCAGTGCAGTCGTTAGCTATATGTTTTTTTAACAGCTATTTAACTATTTCGAAAATATACCCTATATACTTATATTAACCCAGCTTATAGGCCAAGTATGTGCCAAATTTTATACAAATCCATCAACCATACTCACACATAAGCAACAATACGTGATACTCCCCTTAACTTAATATTTAATAATTTACACTTTTAAGCATGTGGCAACTCTCTCTGAACGTATTTTCAAAGTAAGCTATTTCGTTTGAGACCAACATTTCAATATTTGTTTTAACTTAATAAAATTTAAGTAATTTTTTAAATAGGTGGCAACCCTCTCCAAAATTATTTTTTGAAACTACGCATTATTAAACCTTTTCACTAGCCACTCATATTATAACTTAACTTAATTTGCATATTGCAAAATTCTCAATAAAATTGTAAACCTTTTTATCATAGCTTTTATAAATATTTTATAGCGTTCCAATTTGCATGTAATGTTAGGTTAGGTTATGGCGACTATCGTCAGAGACACACTTAGTCTCAAGGCTCATTGTGATACCGCATGGGAATTAACAATTCACGATTCAAGCTGAAAGCATTTTGGAATTTTCAAAAATTTTAGAAGATCTGTGATTTCTACGCATCGAAAGTCTTCCAAGCTATCGAAGAATTATATACCTAGATAGAGCGGGGAACTGGCACAGAAAGTGCAATCTCATTTTCTCCTCCTCTTCGTCCTAACAACGTCTACAGAAATCACGCCATCGTACGCCTGATCGACAGGCGTGTTTACCTATCAAACAGTGCCCTTTAATGGCAGATACAATTATGTTGACATTATGATATTTTAGCTTCAATAGTAACCAATTGCCTGACTGTTCTACAAGTGATTTCGTTCCGCCATCTGTCAGTTGTCACCCTAAGAAACCTTTCGGAAGCAAGTAGCTTGCAAGTTTATGCAGGTACAACCATTTCATCCATTATATCCTCTGCAGGAAGTTTAGTTCCAAGTCGCGCGAGTCATCGGCCTTACTGTTCCTCTCTATGTTGCCACGGCCTGGAGCCAATACCACTTCTGGGTGAAATGACTCTCGAGCTTTGAGCCTACATGGATGAACTCACCCATCTCTGCGGATTCCACTCATCCCTTCAGGGTAGGTTAAAGCTATAGTGAGAGTAGAAGTCGGTCAGATGTGGATTATCATCCCTAGGAACCTCCGAAAGCTTAGTAAATATCCTACCGTGACCATAATTAGTGTTTGACGAATTGTTTTGAGTGTTCAGTCGAACTGCCGCAGCGATTGTGACTTAGAAGTAAGTTCAGTAGGACGTACATGGCCTTGAATGATGTTTTTGAACCTTTGAACTTTATAAAAATTTTTTTTTAGTTTACCCCTTTGTCCAGGTGCATTTCACCACACCAGTTTTCTATTTTGGGCTGATTTATATTGATGCGACAAATATTTGAGAAACACCATACTTTATACAAATGCAAAACAACATGCTACTTGGAACTCGCCTAGAATTTACAATTTTGCCGTGGCGATATGACAAAGCTAATAAAAAAAATTAAAAACAGGAAATGGACATGTTTGATAGTAGCTGTTAATTAGACTAGTTGTAAAATAGTTTCAAACAAACGGGATTTCAAACAGTTGTAAATAAAAACATTTCATTATAGCTGGAAATACTTTCAAATATTCCATAATAATAAAAATTTTAATATTCTTTCTATCCAACATATTTAAAAGTAGTTCAGAACAAATATATTAATAAAATTAGTTTATTTCAAGAAAAAATAATGAGTTTCAACCACTAATAGTTGGTAAAAAAGAAGTACTTTTTAAATGGCTTTTAAATTAATTATATTTCCGACCGGGTATTTTTACGTACAGATATAATATTGGTCGACTGCGGGCGTTCGCCTCATCCGGCGCGGCTTAACGCTTTGAATGCTTGTGCCGCATTTCCTAATTAACCATATTCCGGTTCATGTGCAAATTCAAAGAGCAATTCTAACACTCATACAGTGAATAAGTAAATACATACAGACATACTAGAACATATGAATTTTTGCTTGTATGCGTAACAAGTGGCCCTTAGCCCCGCTACAACTGCTTTTTGTAGGTTTGTTGGAGTAATCACTTCGTTTTTTGTCCATTTCATTATGGTACCCATTTAATTATGATTGAGTTGATTTTCCTTTAACATTCACATCTATAAATTTTTTATGTACGTACATATAATGTTTCGACCACACTACTGTCATACCCTCCTCTATCACTTCCTCTTTATTCTGTGTTAGTGCTTTAAAGTTACTTTATTAGTTTTGGCTCTAGGCGCCTATTTCTCTTTCTAATATGAGTAGCAAAATTCCCTAACTTTTTCTTAGTGCACACCTTTACTTTGTAACATACCTATTTGCATTTACGCTGTTCAAATAAATATAATTTTAATTTTTGAAACGATTTAATTTTATCGGTACATATGTATGTAATTTCATTAAACATTTACAAGCCGATCCTGAATAGAAACTCCAGGAGAATATTTTTCCCTGTCCCATGTTAAAGTAAAAGGAGAAAGAACCAAATTGTCCGGCAGTTTCTATTCAGAATGGAACAATCAATGTGTCCAAATTTAGTAACTACTTTCAAGCGTTTGAGAGCATTACGATAAACTTTATATAATAACTCTTAGAACCGGCAATAGCGTTGCTGGAAAAAATTTCGTTTGGAGCTAAAACCGTCAAAGAATGTAATTATGTTTTTTAAAAACCAAATGAATATGTTTATAAATCAGACCAAAAACTATTAATCTAAAACTAATTTATAAAAATATAATATAATAATTTGGTGACTACTCCATAAAGCTGATGTTTGGCCGAACTTCTCCCACAGCTAAATCGCAAAATTTTTGTTTTTTTCGTTAACTTAGTCATCATTGTTTCTATTTTATCTTCTGTTTTTCCGACATGCTTGTAGTCATCATTGATAGATACATACGATCAGTAGCCCTAATGTCTTTGGTGATTAGATTTAGATTCATAGGGAACCTTTGCCTTTTAGGTAAAACATTGACACGATGTACAAATATATACCACGTTAATCTCTCCACTTCTGTTTTTTTTTTCTAAGCGACCGAAGATAACTGACGCACATTTTGGCTTTTTTACTTCCGACAATGTTTTTCTTCGGGGTCGTCCATAAAATACGTGACACTTCATTTTCTCAAAATTTTGATATTTGATAGCAAACGTTAATCCACTGTTATATGGCCTTACTTCCTCTGCCCGTCGAGATAAGCCATATGTTCATATTTACTTACTTATGTCAAATACTTAAATGCCTGTCGAATTTTCATTTTTAAATTTCAAGCAAAGAAAATACCGTACTTAACTATTTTGTTTCAAGTTACAATTCAATTTTTTCTATTCCTGATTGAGTTAGCAGCTTTAATTTATTGCCGTTAAGTTTTCGTTAATCGGCTATCTAACGATAACAGCTGTTCCGGAGATAGCGAATATCGTTAAAAACAGTTACTGATTAGCAGAGTCCTTAAAATTAAACTGACCGAACTCGTTACATTTAATTCTGCAGATATTAGACCAGTTTTAAGCTTCGCACGAACGGCGAACATGTGTGTAGCACGTACGTCATTTGTGTAGCGCCCACACACTTCATTGGAAACAAAAACAAAATCTGTGTTGATGCTAATTTATGCCAGAGGCTTCATCGATTCGCCACTCGCTAACAGATGGCGAAAGAAATACGGCTATAATCAGCCTTATCGGAAATTTCTTGGGAGCAAATATTTACACAAATTTACATTCGAAACCAAAACAATATTTTTACTTTTGTTTTTGTTTTGCTTGTATATTTATGCGAATGATTTGTTTGCGTGAAATTGGCGATAGGGCCAAATAATTGGCAGTAGTGAATTTTGCATGATTTTCAAAACAGCAAACTGGTTTTAAATCGAACTACATTTTAACTAGTAAATTAGATTTAAGTAAAGACTCATTGAATACAATGAGGTCTGCCACACTTTAAAGTTTACTGAAATTTTTAACAATGTCGTTTTTGGATACTAGGTATGACATTTTTTCAAAAATCCTCTAATACTTGAAAGCCCAGTGGCGGTGAAACTGTGGTCCTTTGATGTGATTATCTTCCAAAAACAAAAAGGAATCGATGGAGTCAAGCTACAATCTTTTGGCATTCCGAGGGAACGTTATTTGCGAATTTTAATAACAGCAATAGAACAGTAACGAACGATTACTATTTACGCTTCTTTGCTACATAAATTGCGAGATTAAATTAAAAACAGTGGCAAAGAAAATTCATAATACATGGGTCCGATGTTGCCTCACGATATAAGTAAAGATATTATTATACATATGTTATTAGTAAAGCGTTATGAAAAGATTATTGAAATAAATTGCGATTCAGTATATTATTGAAAAAGAATAGAATAGAAAATAAGAAAACTTATATATGAAGCTATGTTCATGATAATAAATATCTGCATCATATTGGAACGAGCGATAACTGTGTGGTATATTTTTTTTCATTTATATTTGTTTTTTATGCAAAAATTGAATGCCTTCACATTCTAGCTTCCCATTCTTGTGAAATCATTTCTTACGTAAACTTGTACCACATGCTATTTTCATACTTTTACTTCATTTCCATTCATACAAGGGCAAGCACATTTACATATGTAATATACATATATATGTATGTATGTTGACACATTTGTAAGCACTATCCTTTCGGCATTCCATTGCGAGTAGTTGTGTCCTGTGTCAATGTCGAGCAGCAAGAACAAATTCTACTTAATTGGATTCGCCTGCTGCTAAGAAAATCGTTATGGTCGCCACCATGCTATAATTTTGTTTTCTTTTAGAATTTTCACACCTTTGATACCAATCTAAATGTTGTTTTTTTTCATTTTATCATTTTTACGCAGTAAGGGCTTGTTAGTGCTCGTGTCCGTTTTTTTATGTTTCATAAAATCCTTTTCGTATGAATCTCAATTTAACTTTAGTGATATGAGTACCTTCAAACTTGAATTTCAACGTTTTGAGTATAAGTGCATACATTTGTGTACACAAAGGTAATAATATATGTACTCGTACACAACAGATAAGGCATACATACATACATACTTATAATATATTTATCTAAGTAATGCTTCCATGTAGTAGAATGAGTGTGTTGTACATAATTATGATTATAAGTATGGCGTTGCCATTGAACCAAATTACATAGTTCATTGCCGCTTGAGCACTGCACTGACGAACCCTCTTTGCATTCCAGCACACCGCATTCGTCCGCCCGGAGCATTTTAACCACTTCGCATAGCTCGTAAAATACATAAATAAAATGGTGCTGATTATGTTAATGAAATTTTGAAAGTAAGTCCATGTACTCGACTTGATTGGATAGAAATACAGATGTACATATGTATGTACTTACAGATAATTTTAACGTATTATACTATATGGTTCATAAATTTAAATATTTATTTGCACATTTGTATGAATATGGTTTTGCACGGTTAAAAAAGGGTATTTTGCTAAATACAACCCTGCAAAAAATTTGGAACTGCTACTTGTGGTAACGTGTTGAACTCAGAAACAGATATTTAAAGTAAGTAAGATATTTAGAAATTTTTATCTCGCTGCCTTATCCCACTACGGAGAATACAAAATCGTCTGCTCGCCATTAAAGTAATTCCTTCTAGAACCGAAAGAGGAAGACCTTATCAATTTCCATACGATTCTACTTTTGATTATGAGGTAAAAGTGAATTTGGGGCGCTCGTAAATATGCGCTTGCGCAATGCATACGTACATACATATATTTACTGTCTAATTATGTAATGAATAATAACAATAATTTGACGCTTCCACCATTGCGTTGTTTGGGTGGTTTGGGCCTATGAGATGTTTTTCATGACAGAAATACATTTGGAAGTTTGTCATTGCCTGGCGAGGGGCGACCGCTATTAGAAAAAAATATTCTTCAAGATTTGACATTACTTGCCCCGACCAGGATTCGAACCCGTGACCTACCCAATAAAGCACGCATATGCTGAACACCCGGCTACGGCGGTCGCGAATCGTATAGACTTAATGTAAGGAAAATTTGGTAGAAAAAAAAGAAATTAAAAATAAGAGAGGATTAATGAGCAAGGCAGAGAGAGAATTAAGATCTGGAAACACATAAAATTATGTTAATTTGCATACAACTTAACCGTTTCTTCAATGTTTGCACAGCCATTAGTTAATATTTTAATTGATATTACAAAAATTAATCGCTTGCGATAACTAAATCAAGTGCATATATACTGAAAGTTAGCAGTAGTAATTAGTAATTAGCTGCAAATAATCATCTCAAATAAAATTTACGTTAAAACTTCCCACTCCACTAACTCTTCCAAGGGTATGGCCATGCGCCTTATTTATTGTAAAAGTGAACTCTACAATAATTTAGATTTGGCGAAGTTTAACACATGCTGACTGAAACTTATTAAAGGAAATCCATTATAAATTCTTAAAAATTGCGGACTATCATAAATTTAGAGAACAAAATTGCAGCTTTAATCAAATAATAACTTTCATGGTCGGTTTTTACTAGTTGAAAAGTGTTTCAATCCACGCTGAAAAATATACTTCATTCAACCTTTTTAGAAAAAATCAAGCAAAGAAGCGTATAAGTTCTGATGCAACCGAGGTTTAAATATCCAGCGCAAGATTTCATTTCACTTAATTGCCGCTATTGTACGAGTGTGCATTGAAAAAAGTCAATAGGTGTTCAAAGTACTGAACCGAAATTCTTACCGTAAGCGCATGTGGTCTCCGGGCCCAACATTGGGTATAAATAAATTCGTAGAAGTGTGCGGTGAGTTTAATGATATTTGGATACACATATACAATACGTCTTATAGATCAAACTATGTATCATTTTGGAACACCCCATACATGAAAACCCCAAATTGCTAATAACTTTATTTTTAATTTTATTGATTTAAATAAAAGCAAAAAGAAATTTTCTAAAGTTTTGATTTGTGAAGTATTTTTCTCTCTCATTAAGCTCATTATACCAAATTTTAAAGAATTCGGGACATGACTTAGTAAAATGTTGAATATTTTGATTAGTTATAAACTACCGTTATATGAGAGGTGAGCATGGTTAAAGCCAAGGTGTTTTGGTTAAATTTTTGGAAACAAAAAATGTGGATTGAATAATTATTTGTGCAAAGGCGAATTGAAAATTAGAAAATGCTTTGTGTAAGAAGAGAATGGGAAAATGCGTAGACATTTTTTTTGAGTTTAGCCTGATCCAAGAAGGAAGCATAATTGTGGCAGAGCTTGCGTGCGAACGGTGGATTTGTTCAGATCGTTTCCCAGAATCTGACCTCTATGTAGGAGCAAGGAAATGTAAGTGCATATAAATAGCCCTTTTAAGGGTTGCTAACAATGAGCAAAAATATCAAATTTAATTGTTTATTGTTCCTGATGTTGTGTCAGCGAATTCCAGCATGCGCGTGAGATAAAGGGTTTTTCAATAGGAACGCCACAAAAGTTTTTTTTAAATAAAACCGAAACGGTTTGGGATATGAATTAAATTCTTTATTCCTGTGAAAGTACATTCGATGCCATTATGTATGGAATTCGATTTTTTTTTGCATGGGAACCACGGGCACGCTTGCAGAAGTCCAGACGCTGAACCCAATTTTCGACGGTTTGTTGGCATAGACCATAGACCCGACGTAGCCTCACAGGAAATAGTCTAACGGCGTCCAATCGCACGACCGAGGCTGCCAATTGACTGGGCCAATAAATCGATTATGACATTCGCTGTGTGGCTTGTGGCACCGTCCTGTTGGAACCACATATCGTCCAAGTCCATATCATCCAATTCGGGCCAAAAATATTCGGTTATCACGGAAGAAGTACGGCCCAATGACGACGCCGGCCCATAAACCGCACCAAACGTGTGGATTGCTGCATGTCTAATAACGCATATTTTGCTTATTGACGAAGCCATTCAGCCAGAAATGACGACGACCATAAATTGGACGTAGCGCTCTTAAAGTTGAGGACATTGACTCCGAATTTCGTTAGTAAATTTTAATAATTTCGGCCCATTGTTGGATCGTATATCTTTCCATGATGAAATGGCAAACCTTACTGAAGAGAAATGTCAAAAGAGCGGGGGAAAATATGGCGACGTTAGTTGTCACTATCGGTCTACTTTTGTAGCGTCCCTATTGCAAGACCCTATACCATCACTTCTATAACCTTGCTGTTTGCCTGGCGCCCAACTTAGCCTCCTCCACTGGCAACCCTTGGTAACACTCATTGATTTTGAGTTTGTGAAATTGTTGATACAAAATGTAATTAATTGAAATTTTTTGAATTGTTTTGGCACTACTTTTGTATACAATTTAAATTTTCGAACTAACGAAATTTGTCACTTCTACTTTGACGAGGCATGAACACCTGTTTAATATAGAGCGTGTACGTAATTTGGTATATATGTATAACTATTTTCTCCATGGCGCCGGATCCCATATCCATTCCCAACAGTTTTGATTTCACCTATATCACTCTCAAACCCAGTCTTTTCTACCAATTGAGCAAATTACCTTGTATAGTTAATAACTATCGGATTTTATTGCGTTTTGCATTTTACCGTTATATAAAAGGCGATTTTTGTACGAATTGTATAAATTTCATAATTGTGCTTACTGACTTAAAATTCCAGACGTACACTTTTACGTCTTTATTTTATTTTTTAAAGCTACCGTTATATGAGATGTGCGCGTGCTTTTTACCATTTCGAAATTTTACTTACTGACTTGAAATGCAATGTGTATACCAAATTTTGTGATTTGTAGTTTCCCATATACATATGTATATCGACTTGCCAAAAAGTAGGCGGTGGCACGCCTATTTCCGATTTTTTTTTGTTCATTTTTTGTATTTGCATAATAAATTTGAACAAATTCTCTATAATTATTACTTAAACAACGGTTCTTTTATTTTTGCAAATTACCGTTATATGAGAGGTGGGCGTGTTTGTTGTGCGATTTTTACAATTAACTTGCGTTGTGTTTAGGAAATTTGGTATAGTTCTGTGAAGTATTTTCGGAGATACGCCTTTTCCTACTAAAGTAGGGGGTGCAACCGCCAGTTTACAAAAAAAAAACTGGCACATGTCGTTGGGCGTATTCCATGATTTCGTCCAATGCTGGATTTAAAATTGGAGCAAATTATCTTGAGTGGTTACTGAAGTATTGCGTTCTTTTTATTCTCACAAAACACCATTATGTGGGTGTGACTAATACTGCCCATTTGCCATACCAAACTACCTTGGGTACAGGTCAAAGCGTATTTCAAGTTTTGTTGAGATAGCTCAATTTTTTTTCGAGTAATTCGATGCACGGACGGCCGCACGAACGGACAGACATGACTTAATCAAAATCGATATCCATTCTGAGCATTTTTGTACGTATGTGCATAAATTGGTGAACAAAATTATAACAACTTTATAACATCCAGTGCACTTGGATATACTGACTGAAAAATGTGAACCATCCGCTAAAAAGAAAGGGTAAATCCGCCAATAAGGGGTGCATGAAAAACGAGATATCTAGGTTTGTTTAATTTTTAATTCGATTTGATTTTCTGGATGCCTCCTTGGACCTAGCGCGGAGACAAATGTGAGCTTTGAAGACCCAGTACCGCAAAGGTTTAGGATATTTGGTTTAGTTTGTTTCATATTTTCACATTTTTTCCTTCGCCATATTTCTAATGCACTTCCTTTGTTTCGTTTGTCCTCAAATCTCGTTAGATACATGAAATATTAAATAACATTGCCTACGAACTGCAATTATCTTTACGTATACTTTAGTTCGAAGCAGGTATACGTGTAATTTCCGTTTTCCGATTGGATTTTATTTAGTTTCTTTTTTACGAAGTAGCAGGCGGATATGCTGGCATGATTTTCTAATTTACTTGCATTTAACCCGCCGGGCTAGTACTTAGCTAAATACACAGAGCATCCAGAGGTAGTCATGCATATTTTCATACATTGTGTATATAAAATATAAATCATACATACATACATAGGTCATCGCAGCTGGCAATCGTCTTTTTCAGAAGCATAGATATTTATATACTCATGTTTGTATGTTTGTACAAATATAAATTTCTACAAGTGCATATAGTAAACATGTATGAGTCGATTTGTGGGCACTTTTTCGGTTTTACTTTTGCAACAAACATACAAATATCAACAAGACCTAAATCCTTTCATTTTTCGCTATACCCTTCAAATTCTACATATGTACATACTATATACATATGTACCTATTTACTTAGTTTGTACATGTATACTAGGTATGTTAATAACTGTTTTAGTAGCAAACCAAGGATTTCGGGATACTAAAATTCGTCAGGGTATGTTAAATGTAATCGTTGATTTTTTTATAGAGAAAATGCACAAAAAATCTGTTTGAAGTAAAGCATCTTATACCATGTCCACACGACAATGAAAAGAAGTTGTTTTCAATACTAATTATGAACATCTAGACAGCATTCCTTTTTACTAACTGATTTTCGATAACATTTCCTATTTATTTAACTTTTTTACCTAAGGCAATGTGCTATGCGAAATGCCCCCCAGAGCATCAAAATAAAAGGAGGCTATAGATTTTTTTTTTTTTTGCCAAAAAGTTAGCGAACACAGAGGTGCTTATGAAAATATAAGGAAAATTTAAATGTTTTCGAGATTATCATGATTGGGGTTTATAATAAAGTTAGAAAATTTTTGCATGGCGAAATCATCTACATTCAACTTGTTTTCATAGAATACCAAGAATGGGCCATAAACAATTGGCTTTCGTTGTGGTGTGGAGGCGAATAACAAATGGAAGTACAATTTTTAAAGCTGATAGCTGAAACGAAAGATATAAAGTAAAGAAAGAGCGACAAATACACGAAGAGACAAAGCGATAGAATTAGCATTTTTTCTGATACACACATTTTTTTGTAATTACCTTCTTACCGTTCAGAGCCACATGATCAAATTAAAGTACATGATCTGAAGATTTACACAAACTTTTCAAACTAAATATTACTTAAACCACTTATGAAATATCTGCGTTCGAAAATTTATAAATTTAACTTGATAAAAGCTTAAAAGAATGAAAAGAGATCCAGAATAATAATTATTTAATCGCTGTGTTTTAAAAAAGTCATCTTAATTTTGATAAAAATTATACAGGTCTTTTGATAATATTTATGAGTCAGACAAATTTTTTAAGTTCTCGATACTTATTATTTTGAAACTGATATTATAAACGACTCTTCACAATAATTACGAGTGAGAACAATTTTTTAAATCATTAGCGAGATCAATTTTTTTACGTCTTTCAAAGCCATTTTTTTGTAGACTTATATTATAAAAGTCTTTGCATAATAATTGTTACAAAGACCACTTTTTTTTAAGTTTTGAAAGACGAAACTATTTCGGGACCCAAAATAGTACCCAACCAATCCAGAAATAAAACCAAACTTGTCCCGAAATTATTTCGAAGTAGTCCCAAATCAGTCCCGAACTGATCCCGAGCAAATGTTTTCTTACTAATAATTATTATGAGATGACTTTTATAATATAAATCTCAAAATAGAAATTCTTGAAGATTTAAAAGGCCTTAGCTCGCCGATAATTTTTATGAGAAGACCAAAATAAACGTCCTTGAAGACTTATAAATATTTATCTCCCTGATAATTATTATGAAAAGACTTTTATAATATAGGTCTTTGAATAGCGATTATAGATTACTCGATAAATTTGTATCTTACTATAATAATTATTGATTAACTTTTATTCTTTTCTCTCATAATAGTTATGTATTTGAGAATGAATGTGGTTTATTATCCTGTTTACTGTTATTGTTACTATCAAAGCACTGCTGTTTCTACGTTCATTTTCATAGGCAGCGGAACGAAACGAAGTTGTAGTAATTTAACCATAACAAAATAAATTTAACGTCTAATAAATTTTGATGGTACCATCTTTGACAGTTCTGCTGACCTATTAGAAGTAATGTAAATTAAATAAGTTAGCCTTTTTTATATAAGTATACTCGCAAGTTTTTAATTTTATCTCATACAAAAATTTTAAAACAATAACGTCCCGAAAGTCGCGCTACTACGGGTCCCGACATTTTCGGTACACAAAAAAGCGACATCCCCAATTCACATCCCTAATAGTTATATACATACATACATATATAGATAGTCATGTACAATACATATGTAGAGCATATCCTCTGCCCGTCACTCTTCCATCCGCTGCATCTCTGCTCTTGTTACTCTGTTTGGAACTCTTTCACTGATTTGCAACGCACACAGGAGCTCCACTTTTCCAGCTTAATTTTTTGGTTTTCGCTGCGTTCGGATTTGGCATTGTTTTGCGAATTTCCTGCTTCCGGCACTCATGGGACTTAACTTCTTCGTCGTACCACATATACAGGGAGGAGAGAGAAGGAAAAATAAGTAACCATCCGGTAGAGAAATAAACTACCAAATTGTGAAAAAGTGTACCACTCATATTTTTATTAACAGCTAAGTTATTTTCATCGAACTAAATAAGAATCCTGTTTGAAAATTTTTATTAATGAGCAACTAAAATTTTAGATTGATTTATTTTAATTCCCGCTAATTTAGCGTAAGAATTTTATAAAGTTTATTTTCTAAATAAGTTTTCTAAATTTATGCAAAATATGTTTTGGGGTAGTCTGCTATTTTTTGAGTTAGCTCTTGGGTAGTAAAACTGTAACTTTCATCTCAGCATCCCGGACCACAATAGGTAAAAAAAAAATCAATTTTGCATAATAAGTATTGGAAATGAGACTTTTCTCAAAATTATGAATTCCATACATATTATTTTAAGTATTTTAAATTAAAATTATATTTTAAAACTTAAGCTATTTTTATTGTTTTAACCAAAAAAACATAAAGAAATTAGTAGGTACGCTTTCATTGTACCATTTAAGATTCTTTCTAATTAAATTCTTCTGCCAAAAATGAGCAAATTTGCTAAATGATTTAGCATAATATCGAATATTTTGATTTTTTGTAATATACCGTTATTTGAGCTGTGGGCGTGGTTTCTATAATTTTCGAAATTATGCAAAGATAATTTAAAGTAGGCATAGCCCCCCCCATTTTCGAAAACAATTCAGTTCACGCATTCTATTTTCTATTTTTTTTTAATTACCGTTATATGAGAGGTGTCCGTTGTTCGAAATTTTGCATATCGAAATTTCGGTAAGTCAGTTTCGAAGTAACACTTTTTTTGTTAACAAAGTGGCAACCCTGCACACATCCGCCATTTAATCGTTATTTTTGGCCGCATGATTTTCATGTGGCTGCCAGGCACTTCATTTGAGATCCCCATTCGCTGTCGAAATATTTTGCTCAAATCTGCTGCCTCTGCCGCTTGGCCGTTTGCTTAGTTTAATCGTATTTTCGTCAGATTAGTTAGTTGCAAGTTTCGTGCCAAAGCAGCACAAATACGAACACAATCCCATTCACACACACACATATGCACGCTTTTTACATATTCGCATATGGATGTGAAACTTCAAAAGCTGCTTTAAGCGCCAAGACGCTATTTTGGTATTTCCTATTGTGGTACGCTGAAATTTCTGTTGAAATAAAAGGAATTCGCTCATACTTATAGTTGGCTGCACAGATGTGTGCTTTAGTTTTGGGTTTTGGAATCCATAAAACGAAACCCTTTTTCAGCCTCACCTATTTAACAAATGCTTGTGGTCTTTGCCCCAATTGCACTTTTGATTTTTATTCACATAATTTATGCTAATTTGCTATGGATGGTTGCATTTTAAGCGGAAATAATTGTAGTACACTTGGATACAAATATATGTATTATTGTGTTATAATATGTAGGTATACACTATTTTTAAATGGCATTCAATATAAATATATTTTTGGTATAAATATATCAAACGCATTGAGTGATGAGTACAGTGGATTTCACCAAACACTTGGGGCTGACTTTGTATCTTTTGAGTTAGGTTAGGTTGGAGTGGCTGCCGCCTGCAGCGGCTCACTTGGGCCAGTATTAGGAGGCCCATTGTATTACCACAAAGAGAAATTTTGTACCATCCAAGAAGAAATATTACCCCTCACCAAATCATTTTGCCTCACTGATGAACCTCCACAGGTAATTTACCTCGGTGCTTGAAACCTCACTAAGGTCATGCAAAAACGGTGATCCCAGATATCGCATTCTGCTTTTACACAGTGCAGGACACTTACACAGTAAATACAAGATCGTTTCTTCCCCCTCGTCATTCTTGCAGCTCCTACAGCATCTTCGGAAAGGTATCCCCAACCTTTCAGCATATTTCCCTATCAGACAGTGCCCTGTTAGAGCCCCGATCACGTTAGAAATGTTTTCCCTCCTTAGAGAGAGAACGCTGCGCGACCGTTTCCAATCCCATTTAGGCCACGTCTGCCTTGACGTTCGACAGGTCGTATTTTGCCTCCATCTATTGTCAGCTTCTTTATATAGGGATTTTCCCTCTATATTCCGGTGACCAGGGATCCAAATGTGGTGCAGCCTGTTCTCCTTTGCCATCTCCTGTAGAGATATGTAGGTGGCAGTCCAGCGCGATGTTCGAGTTAAACGTGAAAGATCTCAGAGCTCTGATTGCAGCCTGGCTGTCACTAAAAATGAAGATATCTCTGCCTATAAAATCGGTCCTAATCTTCTCTATCGCCTCCATGATAGCTGAAACCTCAGCCTGGAAGACGTTGTAATGATCTGAGCCGAAAGTTAACAGCAATTTGTTAACATCATTTTCAATGGGACATCTGCAAAAAATAGCTGGTATTAGTGATGATCCAATACCACTACTTTGAAGAAATACTAGAGTTCTTCCACTAAAATTGAATATTTTTTCTACTTCGATACGTAGTATGAAGGGGTACTTGGTGGCTATCGAGTATATGGTATAAGTCGAGTACACTTGGATAAAAAATATGGACGAAAAATATATGGGAAGCTGGCACAAAATTTATTTTGCGTAGTAGCAACGTCGGTTCCATGTATCTCAAAAAAGAAAACGTCTTTCTTTTTCTATATATTTGTTAACAAACTTCATTGCTTACGCGGTACTTTGTTGTATATAAAATTTGGCATTGTTTATTTAACAAAATAAGTTAGAATTTAAAGCTGAGAAAGTAATTTCAATTACAAAATAAAATCAGGTATCATCCCACAATACTTTCCAAAGTATCGAGTATTCATCTACGATACTTTTAAGTGAGTACTAGAATCGAGTACATAGCGGTATCGGAACTTCACTAGCTGTTATTAATTTATGACTCTATTTTCGCTCGACCATGACTAAGAGCTTTTGTTTTGAACCACACAAAACTTATTAAATTTGCGCGAGGTAGAACCATAAATTTGGGGTTTCTGGAAATCTTGACAACAGAGCCATCATATGGACTTTTACGCATATTATATATATTATATGTATTTTCAAATATGGTATACTTCATTGATTTTAAAACGAAGGCACGAGTGCTGTCCATTTTTTTCGATTTTATCCTACAAATTGCCCCAGCACCCCTAACATCAAAAAAAAAACCTAGAAAAATTGATTTTTTCAACGGGCAATAGGAATCCTCCGAGTGTATTTTGCATTGAAAAAAAATCAAATTATGGCATAACATCAAATCGCACATCACGATGTAGGAAACTTTCGATTAAACATCGAGCAATATGATGTAATCCCTAAATTAAATATTACATATACATACATAGATTTAAGTTGTAATGAATAGATGTCCAATATTGCTAAATAACCCTGGGTCGCAAGGCAAAGTGGTGGCGCCTTCCCAAAGGCCATCCGCATAGCGATTTCTGTAGGAATGGCACAAAGGTGACAGCGACAATCCCTGTGCGCTGGCAGAAAATTTACACTTCAGGTCAATATTTATAACAGAACCTATGACCACCGACAGACCACAGCCCGTTTAATATAACCTGTTAGAACTTTAAAAATCCATAACCCGAAACGCATATTTACAAAAAAAAAAACATTTTGATGACGTCCAACCACAGATTTGAAGAGCTAACTATTTGAGCTCTAAATGCAATAAAAACTTCGTTCCCAAGATAGAGCTGCACAAAACTCAGTAATACCGTTTTTATGGTCGAGAGACTTTGAACAATTAAAATAGCTATAATAACTTAATCTCTAGATTCATTAGAACTTTGAGCAGTGTGAACTTTCTTAGAATAATTGTAATGCTTTTTATATTCAAAGTGAAGAGTATCAACAGTCATAATCAAAGGGAATGGTAACCGGATTCGAATATGCTTTTTTTCGAAGTCAGTAATATTAATTCAAGCTTATTTTATTTGTATTGATTGCTGTGAATCACCCATCCAAAAATCAAAGTACAAATCGAATTGCTCCTTATGTATAATTTGAAAAGCTTTTGCGTATAATTTCCATTAATTATGACATCTTAAAATCTTGCCAAACACGTCAGCTGTCAAAAGTTTGACGTGCGTTGATCAAATCACAAAAAATAAAACATTTAAGCATGCCGGAGTTGTGTGTTGTTTGTACGGAAAATTTTAATTAATCAATAATAATAGCTATAATAATTAAAGGAGAATGAGTTGTTATGAAATATTTGATTAAACAAATACCGCCACTTAACTTGATTATATTAAATGCATTGTTTCGATATTTAATTTGCTTTAAAACAGGCAACTAGGTAGATTTGGTAATGGGTTTTATTTCAAGCATTTTGATAAACTAGTAATAGGCATTAAAATAATTAAAAGACAAGTTAGTGTCAAATAATAGTTAGATAGTAGTTAGCTATGTATTAATGCAGAGGTAACTAGGGCTGACTTTTTTTGGTCATCGCCATACAAAAATAGTTAAGTTTTCCCAAATAAAATAATACAATTAATAGTCAGCACTTGTATTTCCGTAAACAGATTAAAGTAAGGTTTAAGCTACCTTCAGTTCCTGCAGGGTAGTTATTCTTTACGAACATTCCCATTGCAAAAAAAAAATTACTACTATGATTCCCTTATAAAAATGTAGTACATTGAAAGAAAGAATCGCCCCATAACCATTTTTAAGCATAAACCCCTTTAATTAAAAAAAAACCCCCCGAATACATATAATCATATATAATACATGTATACATATATGTATGCGCGTAAGTTGTATAATGCCAGTGGTCAGGTGAGCTCGTGGATGTAAATAGTAGGCAATGAGGAATGAGTATTACTGCGCCCAGAAAAAGTCGCCAACCAGCAACAGCACCCACCCTTCGCTTCGGTAAGTCAATTTAAAATTCACTATTATAAACAATTGTGTACAATATGTTGATGTAGTGGTGCGAGGCAGGATACTGTTATCATAAATACTAGGCGTTTATTACTTTTGCTGTTTATGTTAACCAAAACGCTCTACCCACTATTACATTACCTCAACCGCGAACTGATAATGTTAACGGTGCTCTTGTTGCAAGCGTGGAAATTTTATCTACATATGTGCATTAGGGTGAGCTGCAAGCCCGTTTTTTTAGAATTGTGAAAAAAAGCAAAAGTATCTGCGTAAGATGAAAATATTCGGTCAATATCTTAGCCCCGCCAAAGTCAGTCAAAATTCAGTGTTAAAAAATTTTTTTTCTTCTGATGAATTGCATTTTTTATATAATTAGCAATATGTCAATTAGTTTTCACTCATAAATAATAAGTTTATAGATAAATTAGTAAAAATTTCATAAAGGTACCTTTTATTAAAATTAATATCCTGTAAAATAAGCATTTTCTGTAAAAGTTAAAACTCAAAACTTATTTTTTTAATAAAATTGCCATTACCTCCGAAAATTTAGCCTGCGATCGAAGTAAGCTAAGATACAATTGGTTGAACTTTGATGAACTTGAGCGCACCTAAAATATTGAGCCTAAAAAACATACTAGTTCTTTTGTTTATATAAATAAATAGAAGTCGTTTAAGGTTTCAAAACTAAGAGTGTTTCAATAACTTTCTTTATTTCATACAACAAGAACTATTTATTTAAAATAAAAACTTAAGCTGGGTATTCAACTCAGACTCCAATTTACTTCTTTTATTTTCTTTGTTTTTTTAGTAAAGCTATTGGCAAGGCAAATTCATACAATGTAGTTTTACTAGAACAGTTTATTATTTTTTTAATTTAAATCAAACAAACAAAATATAGGTACATTTTGTTTTGGATCTAGTAGTGTCACCTTAAAGGAATTAATGAGGAAATAATTTTGCATTCCATCATGTCTTTAGTTCAAATTTTCTGCAGCAGAACTGAATCTCAAACATATACGAGAATACATGGCGTAATTTCTGAATTGTCGAACTTTCAACATTTTCTGGTAATTTTCAATTCCACTAGCATCCATTATCTTCCTAGCAACAGAAAATAGCATTGAAAGCGCCACGCACGTTTCCTTCTTCCCTTTGTTTGTCTTACGAGTATTGTTTGCGCGAGGGAATGGAAAATTGTGCACAAAAATAGCGAAATAAACATCTCGAAGGCGTCCCATAATCCGAGTAGCAATAATGGACTTAAAATATTGGGGGATTTATTTAAAGACGTCTGTCAAATTGGATTGATATTTTTGACCCTGGAATTATGCCGCAAAAATCTTAGAAAAAATCGAAAACTTCATAGAAGCGTACGATAAGAATCAGCATTATAAGAAAATATTTTGTTTTTATACTAATTTTAAAGACTACGTAAAAATATACCAGAAGTTTATTTTTTCAGAAGCTTCTCAATTTTTTAAAATATATTTCCTAGTTTAAAAATACAGAAAAAACTGGTCTTAAGGTCAAAAATTGTGGTTGACGTGGAAATCAGGAATGGAATTTTATCGATAATTAGTGCAAAAGTTTCAATTTTTGGAAAGGAAAAAGTCTAAATGATCGGTGGCGTGTCGTCTACAAATTTTTATTGAAAAGCTTGAAGAGAGTGTTCATTGTTTAAACAAAAATTTTGTTCGGCCGAAGAAGAACCTGAAAAAGCGAAAATGCTTCGGATGTATTCCTATATGCTAAGATGTGTGATGCCATGACATTTTCTAATATTTTTAATAACATGTATTATTTATCAAATTTGAGCAAATAACATTGTATAGATACTAAATTATCGTTTTTTTTTTTTGGATTTTTGTAATTTACCCTTATTATAGAGAGGTGGCATGGTTTTTCCAAATTGATTCTAACTGAGTTGAAATACAAAGCGTATATCAAATTTGGTAGAATTTGATGAGGAGGTTTCTGAAACATAAATATTTGTTCTAACGCGGCCAGTTTACACCAGTTCTCTAACCGAGTTCTGTAATTAGAGTAAACTACCTTTTATAGTTACTGAAATGTCGAATTTTTTGACTTTTGTGCATTGCCAATATATGAGAAGTGGGTGTGGATTTGATACGATTTTCAGAAATTTCGCAATTATGCTTATTACATTTGAAATTTATAGTATGTACCAAACTTGGAAGAGTTTGCCTAGATACTACTTTCTTAAACGTACCAATTCGTTTAACGCCCAATTTTGTAACGATTGTCTTGCGCTCTTTAACCCAATCGTGTACATTCAATTTATTTACCTTTTATTGTTACTGGAATATCAAATTTTTTTGTATTTTTGTAAATAACGGTTGTATCTCGATTTAGTTACAGTCCGATGTTCATAATTTTCAATATTAAGTGTTTTTAGTGGTTTGAAATTCAAAACATGTACTAAATTTGGTAGTGAATGATAACTTAAATCTGGATTGGTATAGTGGGACCATTTTCAGAAATGGTCACTTCATGATGTGTCGTCTTCCAAACACACCCAGAGTATGAAATATTAGAAAAATTGAATTTAATAGTTACTAGAATATCGATTTTTTTTTTAATTTTTTATACAACCGTTAAATATAAGGTAGGCGTGATATTTCTCCGATTTTTATATTTTCGAAATTGCTCAAGGTGTGTGCCAAATTCGAATGAAAAGTTTATATATAGAATTTGAGCAAACTATTTTCTATAATTTCTAAAACATCGAATTCTTGTGATTTTTACACTACACCGTTATGTGGGTGTGGGTATTATAAAGGGAAACTATATTGAAAAATGATAATGTGAGTGTTTTGTGATTTACTCTACATTTTGCAGTTCAGAATAGAAACTTTTAAACATTATTACGTATATAAATAGATATTTACATATGTAGGTACATATATCCGAATGTAGTATACACATATTTTGTACATACATACATACATATATATGTACATATGCATAATCTAGGAATCGCATATCGCGGCTACAACGCGCAAATGTGCCAACGCCCGCAACATCATTTGCATTAAATTCAATGATATGCCACTTCGTCCGAAGGCCGCCAAAAGCTACTTAACCGTTTCCATAACCACCTGTAAACCAACTACCATACAACTTCCATTTGCAAGACACATCACATGCACATTCGTCGATATGGGTGATGTCTAGAGTGATTAAAACAGCCCCCCTCCCGACGCTCCCCTTGGGCCATGTTGAGTATAATATGAAAGGGTATCGAGTAATTGGATATCATTTGCAATGCAATATGATAATGAAAGTTCGTCAAATGCATTGTTGGAAACAAAATTGAAAACTGGCAGAAATGTTGGCATAATGTTGCACACATACGAATGCGAACTATCGCAATACGTATGATGATAATGAGCCAATATAATTTCGAAAACAATGATGATATGTATGTACAATCAATGGTTTACGCTTTTATAAACCTAATTAACATTAAACCAAAATATATGTAAATAAATTTCATTCTAGTGGAACGAGTACACTCAGAAAAAACTTCCTTCGGGCAAGGGTAAATTATATGATTCTAAGGAAAAATTTTCTTACAATGTCGCCAAAGACATGGTTCCCTTTAAATGACTAACCGATTTGAGCGTGTTTGAGAAAAATACATTTCGTTAATTTTCAGTACTATTTTCTTAGGAAAAATCAATTTGTCAGCAGGATTTTTGAAGTGAAACTTCTTAGGCGGTCCATTGCAAATGGAGACTAACATTTGTAAAGCTGATTTCGTTACATTGCTGAGACGAAAGATATAACATAGCGAAAGAGAGAATGAAAAAGAAAACCACCTATTACCGGAGCAATACAAAGCGAATGAAAAAGTATTTATTCTGATCACATAAAAATTTATGCATTTTTGTAAATATATAGCTACTTTGTTTGAAACTATTTACCGCACAGGGGTTAGTGATATGTCAAATTAAAGTGCATGGTCTGAAATTTTGTACAAAGTTTTCAGATTTAGACTTCCTTAAACCGCTAACGAAAGATTTGGGGGGGAAGATTAATAAATTTCTACATTGAGCAAAGCATTGCTACGATCATTTCGATCGGCAGCGGCATCTGCTTTTGTTGTTATTTTCTTTTTCGGACATTCTCTGATATATATTAGAATCTAATTTGAGAAATCAAGTTCTTAATCAGCGTTCTTTGGGCAGAGTTACAGCGGTGGATGCATATAAAATAAAAAACAACTCTTCCCTTTCAGTAAGATTTAAAGGCGATTTACTCAAATTTCATACAAAGCATTGGGTTAGAGAGAAAAACGCGTGGATTAAAAAAAATGTTCCAAAATAGGCATGGCACCACATAAGTTAAAAAACATATAGTCTATCGCCGAAAATGCTGTATCAAACTCTACCAAATTTGCAACACATTATTGATTTTAATTTAATAAGGATAATTTCGAAAATTACGAAATTTCGGGAAAAACCCACGCCACTTCTCATATAACAAAAATATCAAAATATTAGGTATTTTATTCAATCAAGTACAGAGATAAGTTGCCAGAAATTAAAATTTTAGAAAATAGCGTGTTACGTTAAGATATTATATATAAACAAATAGAAGTCCTTTATATTTTTAAAATGAAGTGTATTATATAAACTGTTATAACTTGCGCCAGCTATTTAAAGTTCGGTTGCACCTCTACTTAGTAATCATTCACAAATTATCGACAATTATACATTACAGCTAACTAACTTTCTTTGCGAAAAATGTGGTCTAGACATACATATTCTACTTAGTTCCCACAAGCCATTATTTATTGGTAATGTCAATGGAAAAACTAACCAATGATTGGGACTTGAATAAACATTGTTTTTATGCTAAGTTTTGTATTATTGTATATCTTTTGAGATGCTTCTGTCTCAGCCTCCTTTAATAAATCTTTCATATTCTTAATTTTTTAAGAAGTTTCACTTCTATCACTTTTTGTTTAAACTAATTTGGAGGAAATTGACAGCTGTGTTTTACTTGTTTTGAGGAATTGAAAATTTCCTCAATTTCAGGCAATCCTAAACAAAAGTCTTTTTTTCAAAAAGGGATTTGAATTTTTATTTAAGTTATATTTGTGCCGATTTGTATTTCATTTTTATTGTTTTAAATAGATATGCTTAGGTTTAACTGAGATCATATATGAAACCTATATATGAAATGAGGGCGCCGCAACTATTGTTTTGGTTTAAAGCACTGGCAAAATTCAAAACTATTTAAAGAAATTTTTACTAATATTAAGTACATTTACTTTCACAAATGTTTTCAAAATGAACCTGAATGAAGAGAAAAGTTTTCATATTGTGGTAATTTTTGTTATTATGAAGTATAAAACAGTAACTCCAAAATAAAGAAATTGATATCTTGTATTAAGGAAATACTTTTTTTGTTTTTGAGTGCAGTAATATCGTAGGTAAACCAATTTAACCAATTTATCAATGAATACAAGGGAGAAACCTTACTACCCGGTTAAAAATTTTATTGACTAACATCTTTTAACATCTCAATTGCTAGTAATAATCAATATCTCCAAGTTCCAGTGTAATGTGATCTACACTCTGTGAACTAAGTAAATTCTTATTTGTGGGTTCAAGCCATCTAGGCCCGATTCTGTTTTTGTTATTCATAAATGATATTACTACTGCAATAAGATATTCGAATATACTAATGTATGCTGATGATGTAAAACTTTTTAAATCATACGCTTCGATTGAAGAAAGAAATTTATTACAAATAGATATTAACAGCTTAGTTGATTGGTGCAACATAAATTATATGCCACTTAACCTTAAAAAATGTAAATTTATGTGTTTTTCACGAAGAACTATTCAGCCAGCTTCTTACACAATAAATAACTATACTCTGGATCAAGTGTTTGACTTTGTTGACTTGGGAGTTACAATGGATTCCAAACTTAATTTCAATAGTCATGTTAATGCTATAGCTAATAAGGCTAGAGGGATGTTTGCCTTTATAAAACGATGGTCAAAAGAATTCAAGGACCCATATGTAACAAAGGCTCTTTTTACAACTTTAGTAAGACCTATGCTAGAATACGGTTCGATAGTTTGGAACCCACGTTATCAAGTTCACATTGATCGGCTGGAATCAATTCAAAAACAGTTCTTACTTTTTGCCCTAAGAGACTTTAGATGGGATTCTCGGCTTAAACTTCCTCATTATACTGATCGTTTGAAGCTAATAAATCTTCCTACTCTTTCCAGCCGTAGAGAAATGCTAGGCATAATATTCATTACTAAACTACTCACAGGGTCTATCGCAAGCACATTTCTTATTGCCGAAGTTAAACTTAATGTTCCTTCTCGGATTTCAAGACACTTTAAACCTCTTTATTTAAAACAGTGTAAAACCAATTATGAATTAAATGAACCTTTCCGATGTTTATGTCAAGATTTCAACTCTCTTTCCAGCACTTTTGATATTTCGGACTCACTTTTCACCATAAAAAGAGCTGTACTGTCCTTTCTCAATAAATGAATAATGGAGGTATAATATATATTTGATTCAGCTGATGAAGTTTTTTTTCTGTAGCTGAGCAGTTTTGGATCTCGACGCTTAACAAACTTTTTCCATTTAACATATCGGCACAAAAAAAAAAATATTAAAATAAAAAACCAGATCCGTACGTCATGCGGACTGTGCCCCTCGTGTCGGTTGGGCGGGAAAGAGGGTAACCGTTGGGCTTATTATTATTATTATTATTATTAAAAGCTTTAAAGATATAATGCCGATTATATCTAATGGGACAAAACAAGTTCTGCTTCTGAAAGGTGGGTAAGTTTTTTGCTAACAATGAATCTGAGATCTAAATTTACTCATCACGCTTAGATGTTGCCCCAGCGAACCCTTAGAGTTTCTTACTTATTTTATTGGCGATGCAACCACCAAAAATATTTTGGTTGAATTCAATATATCACGTCAGTTATTCCTCTACCCGGCAAGCTGGGGTGAATTAGGAATTCCGAGTTATTCCTTTTCCGTTCAATATTTCCAACGCAATCGAGGTCTTCCTCTTCTTTCCCCTTCGACAGCGGGTACCACGTTGACTGCTTTTAATACTCATCATACCATCGTCCTCAGTATTCACCGTAACATAGGCTTAAAGGCCCATAAATCCTTTGTAAAATTTTTTTTTCGTATGCGACTGTTTATTTGATGCCATGGAATAATTCGTCCTCTCCTATTGCTTCTTTGTCCAGTGTATGAAAGGCAGAACCAAGAGCGTCGTTCGCTAAAATTTGCACGTGTTTTTGAACTTTAAGTTCCGCAGCTCGAATTAGCTTCTACAACATTAAGTAAAAGAAATCATCATGTCTGATACCTCGTCTGGTATCAAATGCCTTGGAGAGGTTTCTTCCAATTCTGATGGAGCTGTTGGTGTCGCTCAAACTCATTTTGCAACAGAACTGCACATCCAAATCGAATCAAGAATAAAACAAGTTTAAAAAGTTTACAACAAGCCCAAAACATAGCACCCTCCAAGCAGATAAAGCAGGATTGTTTTCAGACTAATATAGAGCTTTTTGTCAATCCTTGTAAGTAAATTTCACTAATTTCTACTTACTTTATTATGATTATTGTCTGGCATAAAGAAATCACTTCTATTAAAAGATGTGCCCCTTTTTTCTTACTGCAGGCGCGGATTTTCTTACGACGGTCTTGGAACTTCTACATGTAACAGTGCAACTTTTCCAATGTTTATATAAGTACGCTGGTGCTACACGCGGTCCATGCTTCTCAATTTCTGTTATGTTTTAATTATTTATATAATATTATTCAATGTCAGTAAAATCGAAAAATAATTGTTGAAATAAGAGAATTCAAAGCTCATATTTATTTATTTACCTGCGGAAGTGGCAATGTTTAGTAATTCTTCTCACACTTAATATTGCAAGTAAATAGATGGACGATTAATCGAATATTTAGAAACTTATTTGTTTATTTAATTATTTTTATGTAAACTTTTCCTCATTGCTCGTTAATAAGTCTACAAGGCAAAAACGAAAACAAAATGTATTCTTAGCCACCTCTCATTGTTAAAAAAAAAAATGTATATACAGAGTGGTTGAAAATTTTGTGTATTTGCCTTTATTTTATTATACATACATATTTTATAAATGTACGTATGTAAGTTTGCCTATATTTTTGGGTTGTCAAAATTTGTTGCGCTTCACGCACAATTTGACAACAAACGCAGATCCGATCTTAGACCTACGAATACGAATAAATAAGAATGAAGATAAAAGTATTATGTATGTATTTGTATACCTACCTACATAGAATATGTAGATATTTACATGATGTATAAGGCTTATTTGTTTTACAAATACCATTGCATGCCATCAATCAAGAAACCCCTCACACAATATACCACAAAATCAATCAAAGCATCATCTGATAAGGATTTTTTTTTTGCATAAGAGTGCACACAGACATGCGCATTCGCACAAATACATTTCGATAAATTTTATTTTGCTTGCCAATGAGGCATACAAATGAAACCTATTTAAATCTATTTAAATAAATATACATACGACATTTCTATATGTACATAAGACCGTATCCCGATGAATGAACTTCAAAAAAAATGAAGATGTGCCACTTAGGTTTGAACACTTATGTACCTTGGAAGGATTTCCAAAAATGGAAAAATTATTTTATTCGGCATTCTTTAAAAATAGCTAAATTGTTGTTTTCCTTATAATTTCTCTATTTCAGCTTCGACTTTTCAGCATGTTATATACTACATACAAATACATATGTATAAAATAAGTAAATATAATTTGGTTAAAATTATATGTATACTTTTTCATGGGATTTGGTTTTGTAATAATGGAACCGTTATATTGTAACCGACTTGCAAAAGAACGCCCCACTTCGGATAAAATGTGCTTTACTTGCAAAAGCAACCCTGTTAGCATTTTTTATGAAACATGAGATTTATTTCGTGCTATTTAAGAGCGGAAAATTTGTGTGATGCCAAATTTTTTGTTGATTTAGTTATATGTATTTAAAAATACTATGCAAATAAAAACGAATCAGGTCTCTTAAACTACAATTTTTCATCTCTTTGGTTCCGGCGCATTCACAATAGCGCAGTTTTTGAACATCCCAACACTACATCTCAGATCGAATATCATTTTTCTGAGTTGGCTTAACTCGCATAATTTTCCGAGTTAGTGTTGTTACTTTACATGCAATACATTATTCTACCTAGTGTTCTTTTGCAACTAGGTAACAAAGAAAAAGGCCTAATGTGTCTTAATCCATTTGCACCGGAAAGCAACCAGCACAATAGTCTCGGTTTTAGTTGATTTTTATCTCTGCTATAAGTAAACTAAAAATAAAAAATTACAAAATTAAACTTCCTTCTCCTTCCGCCGGCCCTAGGGACCCATCATATATGACCCAATCAATCGGATTTGAAGACGGGACATATATGTATCATCAGGTCTCTACAGCATAACTCTATATAAAAGTAAAACATTAAGTTTAACGATTCTTGTTAACTAAAGTTCAGTTCAGTTTTTAATATAAAAAAGTATCAGTAAACCTATCGTTTATGATATGGCGCAAAACAAATATTTTCAAGTGAAATTTGGCATTCTTTACACATTGTTTTAGTGTGTATTTTGCTAAGGCGACAACTTGCGCATCGTCAGGGTGAGGGCACCCTCAACTGGTAAATATGTAGCAGAATTCCCATAAGTCTTCTTCTTTTTGGAAATATGACCTAATCTTCCGATGTGAACTACTGCCTGCGTTTTCTGATCTTTGACAATGAGCTCTTTTGTTGAAACTACAAACGCCAATATCTGTCGACGTAGTTCTGAATATAAAACTCCCGCATTTACGATTATCAAGAGGTGATAAAATAGTTTTTTCCAACATTTTTATTAAATTTATTTATGTATATCGTATAAACCACCACTTGATCTGCTCTATTGACTCCTCTCATAATATGCTTATTAAATTTTATCATTTTTGGACAAGATGTAGGAATTAGTTGCCCATCCATCTGCGTTTTGCCGACGGTTGTCATTTCGTCATTATGACAGTTACTTAAAGGGATTACTTCTTTTTTATCTTGTCATTTTGAGAACATAAGCCCAACGCTTTTACTTCTGATCACAGTTTCCCCTTTATTTAATTTTTGATTTATTTTTGGCAAGCCCTTCCTATTGGCCATACGGGTTCCTAACCCAGAAA
Organism: Anomoia purmunda; assembly: GCA_951828415.1. Classification (NCBI taxonomy): domain Eukaryota; kingdom Metazoa; phylum Arthropoda; class Insecta; order Diptera; family Tephritidae; genus Anomoia; species Anomoia purmunda. The sequence goes on along the minus strand of OX639996.1, from coordinate 21,365,778 downwards.
AGTTCAAGTTCTCCAATAGGATAAAGTTAATCATATAAGGCGATATGCAATTTTGATAACAATGTAAAAACTAGACCCTTCGATTCCTCCAGATTTGCTGCTCGTAAGTCTCGCGAGCCTATCAATATTCCATTTGGTGATATACATACATAGCTAGATTGGTTGAACTAATTTTGCATTGCATATCCTAAAAGTACAGGATACACACAGTGCATGCATAAAGTACAGTGCCCCGAACAACCAAAGCAATAAATTTTAGAGTCTTATATTTATCGATACTGCTCGAGAAGCAATTTTTACCGAGGTTTACTTTCTCGCGAACTTCAGGTGCATCGAGAATCTTAGGCTCGCAAGCTTCTCGATACTCAATTTGTATCGAAACCCGGTTTCTCGATTTGCGAGCAGAAATCGAAATATATTTCTGCATTATTAGCCACAAATATTTGGTTTTAAGATACTATTGAATATCCGCCTAAAAAAACTAAACAATAAAATAGATATTTGAACAATCAGTAGTATAGTAGACTTTGCATGATTAATAAGAAATAGAGTTCAGACAATTTTACGGGTTTCGTTGTCTATAACGAAAAACCTCATATCAGAGTAAGAAATTATATATTATTATCCAATTGTGTTACTGTAGGCGATAGAACGCAAAATCTCATATCTAAACAATCAGTTGTATATCAGCTATATGTGGTCCGATCTAATCGGATACGACAAATAATTAGCACCTTGTAAAAGTACATCTACATATCTATCAAATTTCAGTTAGCTATTCTACAACTGAGGGAACAGTTCGCCTTCAAACAGGCAGGCGGACAGTTAAATCAAGTCAGCTCGTCGTACTGGAAATTTTGTTGTGCCCTTACTTAGGTATGGGTCTAACTTTTTTTCTTCTTTTACTTACAAACATCCGACCGCAGATATAATACCATTACATCTTTATGAAAGGTATAATTAATTAAAAGGCGATCAGACGTATTTTAAACGGTATTAAAGCAAAAATAACTTTGCCACATAATTTTTATATAATAATCCCGCTTATCAAATATTTTATGATATTCTAGAGTGAGCATGAGAGCGCCCGTTGTGGCTCTGGTTCAAATCTCGTCCGGGGCACTACGACAAGCCGCTCGCCACAAATTATAGGAGAAGATTAATCAAACATCTATATATGATGTAAGCGCCATACTATTCCAAATTTCAATATTGTTAAATTAAAAATTTGACAAAACAATCAATCCTTAACTCGAGCGATCGAACAAATCAAGAAAGAGCTACCAGAATTGGCCAACAGAAGAGACCATGCACACCTTTAACGATCAGCCAAAAATTTACTGCATTTGACTGGTAAGCTCTGATGTACACGTCCTGACAAAATGTCGAAATAATGAAATGTTCCCTTATTTCTACTGGACTAAAACATATTGTATGTATTTCTAAAATCTTTTAGTTGCTAAAAATTGCGGAGATAGCCATTCTCCTGGTCCTATCAAATTCTCTTTCCATCGATATACTGGATACTGGAATATTACAGTCCTTTGCACGGTGTTATTTTCATGAAGTTGAAACTTGAATTTTTTAAGAGTTCAGCTATGAAGCTATCTTCTTCAGGGTATTTTAAAATTTTCGTATAATCAATGGTATCCAGTATTTCTTGTGGCTTGGGTAGTTGTTCCTCAATCTGGTCTAAAAATGTGCTGCTGTCCGCATTTATGGTATTTATATCAAGCTCTGTAGTGTTTAGTAGTTCTTTGAAGTGTTCGGCCATCTGAAATTATCTCTCTAAACTTTGCTGTAAAATTAACAGACTTGTTTGGAAGTCTTTGCACAAGTTTCAAGATCTCTCTTTTATTATTTTTTTTTTTTGACTGCCTTCGTGGTTATTCGCCATTTCTCGATATACATTATTTGAGCTGTTTGGAGTTTCTGAGCTATCCAAACATTTCTATATTGATTTTTTATGACAAGTCGTATCATCTTTATGCCTTTCTCTTTCAATCAACCAAGCTGAATAATCTTCTTTCCACCAATTTGAATAGTTTTTACGTCGTGACCCAGAATGAACCTCTTGACATCGAGGCATTAAAAGTTGTCCATTCCGGCTTGCTAGAAGCTGTAAGCGATTCTATATATTTGTAAATTCCCGTCCGAAGACCCTACTTTCACCGTGCTACTTTTTGGTTTCCCACTTTGTTCTTTTAAAACCTTTGGATTTGATAGTGATTGAAAGTTCTCTTTTTCTTCGGAAATTAATGATAGCATGAGGGATTTGATTATCCTCATTGCTCCCTGATATCTTCCAGGCTCTTTTATTTTATTTTATTTTTTGTGAGCATGTACCATAAATGGATTCCATACTTAAATGTTTTCGCATGGAGATTATTATATGTAGGTTGCCGATCACTGGCTCAAATTCTAGAATTGTATTTCTCATTATTGTCAGGCAAAGCCCATGCCATATCTACCAGTTTGATTTTTTGTACTGCCATAGAACTACTTAATTTAAATCTTGTAGATTCGCGATATCCATTCCACGTTTTCGAAGTTTTACCGCGATTTCGGTCAGTTTTCCAGCTTCTAACATAGTTCTAATATTCCAAAAGCCGAGATTCCAACCTTTATTCTTTTTTTGGTTATTCTATTCGTGGGGTTGTGATCCGAGACTTTGGTACTACTATCAGGACATATAACAATAAACGAGTGGGTTGTCAGCACTACGTCGCCTAGGCCGCATTTTGGCGATGGGTATTTTACTATGCCGCCATTTCCTAGTCAGAGTTGACTAATTGATAGAGCCATACCGCCCGTGCTCAGTCGTCACAACGTTGTCGTTTATTATCCGCAAGATTTACTTCATACTTACATATGATATCTGGGGGTGTTTTCACATCCACAAGGCGTACGGAGGAACAAATCGTAGAACATGGTTCTACCTCTTGCTACAGTTTGTCGCTGATCCGCTCTTAATTGGCTTAACAAACTTGCTACTTCCAAACCATGAAAGTTCATTGAATTCCACAACATATACATATAAGCACGTGGCTAAGAGCATGTCTGCTAACACGTTTGTGGCTGGTACAGAGGCAGCAGTATAAATTTGAATGTATACAGGGTGTCCCGGTATGTAAATATTGCGTAACTTCGCCATTTGTCGACCGATTTACTTTCTTGTACACGTTTTGATAAACTTCAAAATAGTAAAATTTTTATCATAGAGCACTTCGTCAAATAGAATACAGCAAAACAATTGGCCGAATGGTGGAAACCATGCCGGACTTTCGGATACAATTTCGAATGACCGACGAGGCGCCGAAAATGCGTGAAGAAGGTCTGACTGACTACTGGTTCCAGCAAGACGGGGCGCCGTGCAACACAGCAACCCAAATAATGCTGTTTTTGTAACAAAAATTCGCTAAATGTGTGATATTGAAAATAACCGATATTGACTGGCCACCAAGATCCTCCGATTTAAATCCCTTGGACTTCTCTTTGTGGAGATTATTTAAAGAATAAAGTTTGCGCTAGCAAGCCGCAAATCATTGACGAGCTCAAGATCAATATTCGTGCCGGTGGTCACTTATTCGATGCTGTTTTTAAAAAGTAGTTCACATAAATTGTAAAGGATTGAACTAAATAAAAGAAAACACATATACGCCTGTATTTTTGTAATTATTAAATTTAATGTCAGTTCATAAAAATATTCCAAATGTAGATATTGTAATTGTAATTCTTTATTCTTTTTTTGTTTATTGTTTATTGTTTATTGTTTATTGTTTATTGTTTATTGTTTATTGTTTATTGTTTATTGTTTATTGTTTATTGTTTATTGTTTATTGTTTATTGTTTATTGTTTATTGTTTATTGTTTATTGTTTATTGTTTATTGTTTATTGTTTATTGTTTATTGTTTATTGTTTATTGTTTATTGTTTATTGTTTATTGTTTATTGTTTATTGTTTATTGTTTATTGTTTATTGTTTATTGTTTATTGTTTATTGTTTATTGTTTATTGTTTATTGTTTATTGTTTATTGTTTATTGTTTATTGTTTATTGTTTATTGTTTATTGTTTATTGTTTATTGTTTATTGTTTATTGTTTATTGTTTATTGTTTATTGTTTATTGTTTATTGTTTATTGTTTATTGTTTATTGTTTATTGTTTATTGTTTATTGTTTAATGTTTATTGTTTATTGTTTATTGTTTATTGTTTATTGTTTATTGTTTATTGTTTATTGTTTATTGTTTATTCTTTATTGTTTATTGTTTAGTGTTTATTGTTTATTGTTTATTGTAAGAAAACAGACTCCCTGAGGAAAACGCAAAGTGCGTTAAAACACGTAGGAGGAAAAAAGAAAATTAAATTTTTCGTTTCACTCTTTCCGGCCAAAGCAGCTCTAACCCAGTAAATAAACGAAATCATAATTATTTTGCAATCTATTGTTTCTTTCAAAAGTTATTCAAAATTCTCCTACCGGATTAACTGATGGCCCACCCTGTATATGTACTTATGTATATCTATAAGTAGTAACTCACTAGTGATATGTCTCCCCGAAAATAACCTTATAGCTGTCAAAGTTGTCGAAAAGTTTTATATTCATCGTTTTTTGCACACTTTGCTAGTTATTTGTTCTAAGCCCCTCGCGCTTCATGCCTCTCACCGAATTTCTTGGTGGCAAAAACTTTCAAGTGTCACATGAGCTCTTTTCGCTATAATAAAACAAAGAGGCATGCAGTCAAGTAAACATTATTGTGTATGTACGTATGTATGTATATTTCCCATTTTCCATGTATAAGTAAAATATGCAACATTTGCAGATATTCAAATGTAATACGGATCTTCAAAAACAAACCAAAAAAAAAAAACCATGCAACCTACTCGAATACTTGGTAAACGTAGTGGAAAAATAAGCGAAGGCAGGAAGAAATAGCAGCAACATGTGGAATGTTGCATGGTAATATGATGCTCCGGAACCAGCGATAAAACAATCAAATTCAATTGAAATTCAATAATTTTGCAAAATTTTCTGACTTTCTCCCTACACTAGTTGGCACGATTGCAGTCGTTGCTTTTGTTGCTGGCAATGCAGTCAGTGACTTTCAGTTGCTTCACATCGCAGATATTACATACTTACATATTAAAGATATATATATATACATATGTAGTCACATATATATTCACACATTAACGAGGCGGCAAAGAAGATGTTGCACCTGCTGCATTTCCATCGTTTCGGTAGAATGTTGTAGTCGATGGAAAAATTGCTGATTGCTCTTCAACAGCTTGACTATATGGCACACCAATTGACGACACCGACAGTCACTTAGTTGCAGTTTTCATGTTGTTGCCAACTAAAGATATTCGCTTTTATCTAATAGTGTGCATGAGCTTGTTTTTGTATGTGTGTGTATGTGTCTCTCCACATGCTTCTGTGTACGAATAGACTTTCTTCTTATATTTCGAATTCTTCTCAAATTACCAGCAACCAGCAGCGTGCAACGTTTAATGTAAGTAGTTGTTGCAAAAAAAAAAAGACATACAAAATGTACGATATAAAGTGAATTTTGTAACTTCGCCCAGTTTGCTTACCATCTTTTCTCAATGAAAATATATTTTATGAAAAAGAAAAAGTAAACCCAGTGGAAAAAATTACGACATTCTTATTTGTTTATTTGCCTATATGGTTGCCAGAACAAACAGATCTTTCCTCTTCTTTTACCTTGCTTTATTTCATCTTCGTCAATATCCGAATCTTACGCGGACCTGACCATCGGGCTTGCGAATAATAGTTCCTTCGAATACTCGGGAGCTGGTGAATTACATGTCGGAATTTATGGTTGTCCTTGGATGTCCATCCAATAAACCACGAAATTTGGAGCCGTCTTTTGTTCTGAACCTTTTACTATAGGTTGCCATTACTCGGATACCGGTGCCATCTATAATCGGGAGGTTTTGTTGTTCAGGCTGATTTTTTTTTGGTGTCAAAGCAAAATGATGTTGTCGCGACATTGTTTCTCAGGGTGCTTTGACCATGCGTGCGTTCTTATAGAAATCCTTCATTCAAGCCGTCTTCATTTCTGCATAAGCAGGAGGTGGTAGCAAATTTCGGCCGGAGTACTAATATCAAAAAATTATGACAAAATTTTATTTTCTCATAGCGGTCACACCCGTCCGGCAATGGCAATCCTCCGAGTTTAATCCTGCATGAAAAAAGTCTAGTAGTATTTTAGTGTGCAAAAAATTAATTTTTAAAGCATCGAGTTTCAAAAATCAAACGGCACAGTTTTAAAGTGAAATATCTAACTGCAATAAGTAAAGTTTACAATTTATCGCTCCAAAACGTAATATCTTGTGGTAGAAAAAATCAGCAGCACAGTCGTATAGGGGTCTTGGAAGTCAAACCAAACATCGAATTTGATCGATTCGAAATATGAGAGGTGGACATGGTATATGTCCAACTTTCACAACTTTGGAAATTATGCTTACCGAGTTGAAATGCTATTCGAAAAATATTAGCATTTGATACAGATAGATATACGTTTTTCCTTTAAAGCGGGCGGTATCACGCCCACCTTCTCTAACGTGCTCCTGTATATCAAGTTTTAGCTCTTTACCTTTTATAGTTGCCAAAATATATATTTTTTTATTTTTGTCAATTACCGTTATATGAGAGCTAGGATGGTTGTTGCCCGATTTTACTAAGTTCTCATACGGTATGTGCCGAGCTTCGCTCTAATATTTTTTTTTATTACTCTAAACTTGAAACTTGTACTTTACTTTAGGTCCTAGGGAGCGATCGATTTCAACCACTTTTGCTTAACTAGTTAAACTAAACATGCATACAACATTTTACTATCCTTGGAACACTCCTCCAATTTTATTCCATAGAGTTTATGATCTGTGTGACGTAATCCAACCATTTTTTATCGACGCAAGTAGCGTATTACAAATATATTTGAGCTATTCATTTCATTTTGCGTAACCCTCGCAAATAATCAGGTACCTCATACAAAATTAAGTAAGTTTACGAAGTTTACGCATTTGCGAGGCATTTGCGCTTTCAGATCAATACCCGTATTATAACTTTCAGACTAAAGGTTATGAAATTAAAAGTTTGAGCTATAAATATGTGGTGCCTTTTTATTTTTGACGTCTCAAACAAATATTTATCAATGACTAAAAAAAATGTTACGTAAAATCTGGTTACTCTTCTCACTAAAATCTTTGACATTTTAAAACTTGCCAAAGTTTTTCGTAATTAAATTTTAACTAAATTGGCGTATAACAAAGGAAATGTAATGTATTGCAATGTATTGGAAATTTAACGAAGGCATTAGGACTCCAATTGTTGACAGAAATATGTCTATAAACAAATTTACTGACATCAAAAAGAGTATCCACTTAGCAAATAACAACCAATTGGACCTTCAAGATCTGGAGAGCTAAATTTTTGTGATATGAATTAAAATTTGAATTTTACTATGAATAAAGGAAAATATTTGTATTTTAATGTTATTTATTTGTCTTGACGCGGCTTACTTTCAACGGCAAAAAGTAGTTTCGAAACTAAACTGCCGTAGGTACTCAATGGATAAGATATTAGAGTCGTTTTGTATTACTCTGATCTAAGTATATTTTGATTAGTTTTGGTGTCTCTCATGCAATACACTTTACATGCGCGCATGGACTAGACGCGAATTTTTACAGGGATGTGATGTATCCGAAAGATCATACATTTATGTATAATACTCTATATGCACCCTACGAGACATGACTGAACAGTTTAGGCAAAAATTCTAACCCACTTATAATTTTTTTATTAGTCCCTAAAACAAGTGCATTTTCAAAATAAGTTTTTTTTTTGTAATTTATTAATAACAGTTAAGTTATCAGCGCTAAGTAAATTATTAGTATCAAAATGATGAGCTACCTTGTTACTGAGAGCAAATATAAAAATTGCCGTTAGTAGGAAAGAGACAAAGTACAACAAGGGAAAGTACTCATTTTTTGCCCATGCCCTCAACTAAAATGAGTACTTTTATAACCACTTTTGTAATTAGTCTGAATGATAATAAATATGAATGATAATAAATATGAGCATCATATATGTATGTAAGTGCTGCTGTCTTGCAGGGCTGGTACTTTGGCACTATGTGTACGTACACAAAATATATCAGCAGCCACTAGAGTAGTTGTCAATTATAATGTTGCATTTTGCATGCTGCATGACGTTCACTTGTGGCAAATGCAAACGGTAACTTTGTACTTTCAAAATATCTGCACATACTTGACAATAGGTATGTGCATGTTGTTGTAGTCAAACTATTTACATTTCGTCAACAATTGTCGAGTGTGTTGATTTTTTACTTTTCAGTGCCACTTTGCGCGTCTAAAAGTGGTGCTAGGTGATTCAATAATATCTTACCTTAGCATATCTTTTCCACACACTCTTCCTCCACATACGGCTGCCATCATTTAACACCTTTCAAATATCCCAACAGTATTTGACATAAGGGGCGGCAAATTCTGTACGAAATACATATGTTAACCAGTGTAGCTTTCAGGACTACTGAAATTTTCATTGAACACACAGTGAAGTTTTCTGTTGTTTCTAGAAGTCAATTGCTGTGACGTCATATTTTGTGTTAATCGTCATAAACATTGTAAATTAACGAAATCTCTCCAGTAAAATTGAGTTAAATAATTTATTAATTAAATAATAAGTGCTATATTGCACTGTGAAATAAAAATATAAAAGATAATTTGAATTTTGCATTTTTTTCCTATCGAAATTCTGCCTGAATTTTTAGAATTTTTTCTTGTTTCCCGTTCTACAGCATTTACCCATGGTGTACTGAATGCTGAAGGTGACGCCTTCAGAGGTACCACTACTTTGGTTTTGCCCAGTTTGACAATTCTCAATTTCGACTAGACAATGTTTTTTTCACAAATTAGGTAAATGAGCGGCCTTTTCAGTATTTTGCAGGTTTATTTATTAAATATCTGCCTATAAATCCATATTTTTACACTTAAGAATAATTGAAACACAAAATTTCACTGAAGTGTTGGAAGTTGTTCAATTTTCTCTCTCCCACATTCTTGCTTACTAAAGGCGAAATCTGTCACTTTGCCAGGGGAAGAGGCAATCTTGTATTATATCATTATTGGCTTCTACCTAACTTTTTTCATCCAGAAATTTTCCCTTATAGTTCGCCAGTTTTTATATAGTTCTTTTTAGGCATTATCTGTATATGTATAAAAACTATTGAGAATATCGAGATTTTTTAACACATCCCTACTGAATATTCAATAGCAAAGGAGTGCGGTTTTCCAGCTAAAAAATACTGTTTGGATATTTTACATATACATATGTACATCTATACTCACATACAAGTATTTGCCGTAAACAGCATGCTATGCCACATTCACTTTGAACCATTTCTTGTGGCGCCAATAGAATTTGCTTGCATATCTAGTATACTTACATACATACATACATATGTAACATATTGTTTACATATTTACCTATGGGTGTACCTTTCCACACGTTGCGACTGATTATTGTCACTTTATTATTATTTTGCTTGGCTGGAAATTTTCTCATGGCTACATTTCTTCTTATTCTGTTGGTAGTAACGATAGGCAAATAAACTTTGTAGATTTCATTCATTTCTCGATCATTTTTTTTTTTATTTTGTCATATACATACACAAATGCATATGTCACATTCATAAATAAGACAAACAAACAAACTACTACAAAGTTTGCATTTTCAGTCACTGAATTATACCCTTCTTTTATTTTTTTCAAATATTTTCCAAAATTTGTATTAATTGTAAGATGTGTATGGTTTTTATTTTACTCATATTCAAAACCAAGTTAAAGTTATTATATAGGTATTTTTAAATTAATTATTACCTTTAATAATTCCATTTCGTAGGTGCTTAGAGTTTATAAATTAAAGTTAAACTTAAAATAACGTATAAAAAAGATATTGTAATGCGATTCATTAATTTGTTTTAACGATATTCGCATGGTTAACTCATCTTAACGAATATTTTAACGATATTCGCTATCGCCGGTTCATATATTGTCGTTAGCTAGTCGATTATCGAAACCTGAACCACAACAAATATGAAGCTGTTAATTCTATCGAAAAAAGAAAAATTCGAGAGTTTGTTTGCATACAATTGAAAAAAGGAAATTAGACAATATTAACATACGCGTAACTTATCACGATGTGAGCAGGAAGTAAACCCATACAACAACGGTGGATTGTTGATTGTTCCGCGATGGAGGTAGCTCACGTAATTTTGTAAATTCTAATTTCATATTGCTAGGTTATATGTAGTTGCTTAGACGTAGAGTGCATCGTATTCATGTTTAGTTTAAAAGACCTATGTATGTAAGTTCACCATGAGCCAAGTGGAGCTTCAGCATTCCCATTGAGGCTATCGGCCGTGCTCATATTTCAATAATTGAGACTTATGACACCCCTCATGGCTACCGCAAATGGTAAAAGCACACGCTTATCTAGGATTCAAGTATAGTTTATTTTTAATTCATACACAAATGATTCTAGTTAAACATTTTAAAAATAAAAAGCTAAATACCCTAGAGCACAACACGATTCATAAATGTGAACCTATTCCGCTGGACGAAAAGAAATGGAGCGAATTTTGAAAACCATGGCATGTTTTTGACTGTAAGTTTCATTAATTCATTGAAAATTAATAATTTAATTGAGAAAAGCCTGAAGTTTCGCTACAGTAAAGCATTACAGTATACAAAAATAATTATAAATATTTGTAGCGGGAAATAAAATTTTATCAAAAATAATAAAAAGAGCGCTAAATTATATATTCGGCAGCACGCATTCATTTGTTTTATTTTTCTATTCCTCTTTGTATTTTAGGCCCATTTTGACATTTATTTGATTTCAGTTTGGTTCCCATATTTATTACTTTGAATAAATACAAACGTTGGCTAACGTTAAGAATGTGTTAGTGAATCGCACAATAGCTACTGCAAACGACAAATGTTATCGATAAAAATTGCGATTGTCAAATCGTTAAAAGTTAGGGAATCGCACTACTGATGGTTCTTGATTTCGATTCCGACAAAATTTGATCGTTTTGAAAAGTTTTGCCTTTGACTAGTCGAAATGAAAAGTAATTGCTAAAGTAAACCCAAATATATACATATGTATGTATGTTGTTTGCCAGTCAACCTTTTATATTTAAAAATTTATTTATTAGGAAAATTTATAAGCCTTTATTGCTCCAATCTGTATTCAATTAGTTTGATAAATCTGAATCAGAAAATTTGTCAGCATGAAACCGACAGCGCATGCGCAATACTCATCGAAAAGCTCCATATTGCCATGCTTCACAAATAATACTCGAACTTAAGCTTTCATTTTCATGGCGTTTATTTTTCCGTTCATATTCGTGCGAGATGTAGTAAATGTTTGAAAATTCTATAAAAATACATTTGGGCTGTTAAATTAATTCGTTTTGCGGCAATATTTTATTTGAATTACAGTTTTTGTAAAGTATCTTCGACTATTGACAACCCCTACGGTAGTACCCTTGATACCAGCTGATTCTGTTTATAAACAAAATTTATTCATTTACTTTTAATAATGTAAATTTCACAGACCGGTTAAATTTTAAGTACAATTAGTACTCAATACAAATACTTTTTAAAGTACTTATAATGAATACGTAATTGTTTTCTAGCTGAATTGAAATTAGGACTCGAGTACAAGTACTTGTAATTGGAAAATATTTGGAAATACCATCAAGTACTGAAAGTACTCGAAAGTATTCGAAAATACTCGCTAAAAGAATTGCAATCCTTTTCCAAGTACTTTCAATTACTTTGAAGTACTTGGAAAAGCATTGCAATTCTGTTTGCGAGTATTTTCGAGTACTTTCAGTGCTTGATGGTATTTCCAAATATTTTTCAATTACAAGTACTTGTACTCGAGTAGTAATTGATACAAATATAATGTACTTGAAAAGTATTGAGTACTTCTCTGGAAAGCCAAAGTCCTTAAATTGCTACTTAGTGCGAGTAGTACTCATGACTTAACAGGTATGAAATTTCAATATATGGCAAGCTTGCTTTTAGTCCAGCTTTCGTAATTTGCCCACGCGTAATTTTGGCTAATGATTTTTTGCCTTTTAACGCTTTCTTGCCTCAGCACACTCAAAAAGCATTGCTAAATTTTTTAAGGAACATAAATAATTGACAACAGCTATTCAGACTGATTATTCGCTCGGAATGAAAAAGATTCGAAAACGATTCGAAAACGATTCGAAATTTATTCGAACTCAGTCGGCATTAAAAACACCAACACAACCAGAACGAGTCGGAATTGCATCCTGAATTAAGGCCTGATTAATAATATTCTCACTATACCTACACTCGCCTACACAAGTTTTATCGAGTTAAATGAAATATGTAGCTTTAGAATTATGTATATCAAATTGTTCTAAATTCATATGCTCCCTACTACATAATTTCATGCAATTTACTTAACATAAATCAAAGTGCGTTCACACGTGTCTTTCCCAATTTTATCGAACAGCTCGGTAGGCACAGGGTTGTTGAACCTAAGAGAGATTGTATAAACTTTTATCGTATTTAAATTTTATTGTGATACTTTGTTTTTAATTTATGATCATGAAATAAAGCTCATAGAGGCATTAGAAATCAAGGAGCAGTTGAGTGAAATGATAATATTTCCAAATAGATCGTCCATTAGGGAAGAATACGTTTTTTGATTATTATCGATAAAATTTATAGTTGGCACGCTTTCTTCTTGCTTTGTTATAAATTAGTAACATGCAACTTACTTAGTCCATCGGCTAGATTTATAAGGCCAAATTACTTAATTTCAGCTTAATTTATGCATAAATTTAGAATGAACCCTAACAACGCGGGGGTGTCTGGAATATTGCATGTTGTTTTGCCTAATGAGACCATCAATAAGAAATTTATGCGAGTTTGATTCACTATTAAAAAATATCTCATTCCTTCCATTTAACGAATTTCCGTTGTATGGAAAGTGAGTGCGGATTTTATCTGATTGCAATATTTTTGAAAATAATACTTAATAAGTTTAAGTGCGAATTTTGTTTAGTACAGTACGATAAAGTAGATTACACACTTATTTGCTAGGCACACAAATTTTCAAAAATATGAACCTGTTAGAAAAGTTGAATTAAATTAAATATAACGGTATATATTGGACAGAAACCTATGATAAAGAAAAAAATATGGTACGAATATTTTTAAATGCTTCCAATTATTGAATTGTAACCCGAGATACCCGGACTATTATAAAAATATCCCAAACCCCCTGAATAAAAATTGTCCGCTAATATTGGCAACCCTAGCGAGTGAGAAAAAGTAAAATATTGTAAATTGAATTAAATTTTAATTTTTTGAAGTCCGCTAAAAAACTTTGACAACTACTTCATATGCAAGTCAAATATTCACTCTCAAATTTCATTGATCCCCATTTTGCGCAAATTGTAAAGTTTTACCAAAAATCCTCAAGTCGCATGCGATAAAATGTAATTTAAATCAAAAACGTGAAAAGCAAACAGTCAAAGCCAGAAGTTATTTGATTGCAAAATAAAAGGCGGAATAAATTACAATATGGAAAGGAACTACCAATATGGCTTACACGCACATCTACATATGTTTGAATATTTTTAGTTTCATAAATGTAAATAAACATCTGTATTTGTTTACCAATGAACATGCGAAGGTGGACACATTTCGTATTTTGTATCAATTGGTGAGGCCACTGCCGGATACTTTTTTAGCACGGCACCAGTGCGATTCTAGTCAATTTTGATTTCTTTTTCAGCTTTTGGTGAAATTCACATTCAATTCATTGACATGATATCCTTTTTTATTCGTAATCGGTAGATATTTTTGTCTAACACTAAAGTTAGACTACCGTATTATCACTTATATTCCCACCATTTTCTCTCATACTACCACAACCTAAAATTATCCTTTGTTGGTATATTTCTTGTTGGGGTTGTCTTCATATAAAAGGATTGGCTTATAAATTTTCCATATACATACGTGCGCTCTTTAATATTTCTCAGCCATTCGTTAGAAATGCAAATTTACTGTTTTAGAATTTGGCTTTGTTCCAGTATTATCAGAGATCTTGTACGAAATAAATAAGTAAAGGTTGAAAAAGGCCGAACACAAATTGAGTAAGTCAATAAGGAGCCTGAATAATTTGAATTATACTTTGACTCGTATATAAATTTTCTGTAAGACAAAATCCACGTTGACTAATAACTCAGAAAAAAATACTTGAAGGATCTGAAAGAAATGATTTATTCGGACTCTCTGTTTTCATAGACCACCAAGCACTGGGTGTATACAAAACTTCAACTAAAGCATTTTATTATTTTTGAAATAGTAATTGGCCATGACACTAAGGCTAAATAACCACTGGTTGCGGTCAAAACTCAACCCATGCGGGTAGGCGCTAAAATCTTGAAATTCTGAGGATCTCACAAGAAGTTTATTTTGAAAATCAGCGAAATCGGCCCATATGAACACCCACCGTCCATATAGACAGACAGATTTTTCAAAAGCATTTAATAAAATTTCTCATAGCATTTTAATTTCGAAACTGTCGACAATTGGATTGCATTCAACCTTTCTTCAGTGGCTTAAATTTTATCTTAGTGATAGATCTTCCGTCGCAACTGTTAATGGCGCTAGATCTTACCAATTTGTGCCATCTTCCGGTGTTCCACAGGGAAGTATTCTTAGACTTCTTCTGTTTATATTTTCATTCCAAATTTGTTTTATATGCCGATGATCTAAAGGTGTTTCGGATAATTCTTGACTCTGTTGATAGCCGTGGTCTACAGGACAACCCAATAAGACTTTTTAATTAGTGTGAATCAAATAGTAATAGTAAAGACTTTGTCGATCCTTAAACGTTAAAATTACTCTACTCAACTTTTATTCGCTCTAGGCTAGAATATACTTCTCTAATATGGAATCAAAATTTTCCAACAAATTTTCAACATTTATTTGCCCGAAATAACATACATTTTAATTTAGTATTTATCTACGAGTTTAAAAATTTATATGTATATTAATTATGTATACAATATCTTAAAATATATACAGTAGTAGATTGAGTCAGGGGCGGATCCAGCAGGGGGAAATGGGGCCCCCCCCCCCCCTTCCCTAAGTGCTCGAAGTCTGATAGATTACTTGAATACCGTAAAAATATTTTGAGATAAATCGAATTCAGAAATTTGCTTTGGAATCATTCAGGAATAAACCATATAAAAATGCCACTAAAATGCAAATTGTAATTTTAGTTGCATTTTTTAGTGCTATTTAGTACCAAAGTGGTTTTGTAAGAAACATGTTTCTGGGAAGTAGGGGAAAAGGGTATTGTGGATTTTTTTCTGCTTTCGATTGAACTACACACCGACTATCATTCCGAATAACACTTACTCTAGATTTGAGGCATAAAATTATTTTGGGAGGTTCTTATGCCTTCACCTTATAGGCCGAAGCCAGAGCCAAGTGATTACTATCTGTTTTCTAGAGTACTTTCCCCCATTGATACAAGACATTCGCATCGCAAAGACCTAAATTTCCAAAATCTTTCGTATCATCTTTCTCTCGAACGCTCTAAAAACCATCTCATCCAATGATGATTGCTTGAAATAGAGTATATTTTTGGTTCGGCAAGAGAGAGCTCCTCTACCCATTTCCCTACTTAGCCCAAAGGACCACTTGTTGGCAGGATCACTTGGTCAGCTTCTTGGGCCGCTGGAATGGTATGTTGTTATTATTGCGAACGGATAGCTGGGAAAAATGTTTAGGTGAATGGCGAACGGACCATCCACTTATTGAAGGAATTAGGGAATGCGTAAATTTTAAATCCTGCGATTTAACGCCACGCATCTGGATTTGTTATCTGGGGTTATGTGAATTCACTAGCTTAAGCGAACAAACCGGAAACTTTGGACGCTTTCGTATACAACATTGCGCATACCTCGAGTTGTTGGCCTCTATCATTACAAATTATTAAAATTTATAGAATTCATACTTTCTTCCAGCTCCCGGGGCGCATCCCGGAAGGCTGGCAGACAAGGATCACATTTGGATTCAAAATATCATTATGCGAAATCAAATTTTTCATATTTTTGTAGTCTAGTGTAACTGCTGCTTTTTCGGTCAGGGTCTATTATATAATGCTTAGTATGTGCTACAAGCAAGATTTTTACCTCTACACTTTGTGTCCAGCGCAATGACATTGCTACTTCAGATGTAACTGTGGTTGGTAATCCCATCAAATGCACACACACACACACACACACACAAACAAACGAAGCGACAAATAAAAACTGCGCATGTCAGCGAATTTGCTGAAATATAAAAATCAACAAGAAAATATACACACAAACATCAATATACATAAGAAAAATATTTATATTCCATACCACAAAAATCTCCACCGAATGATGGAATAAATTAACAGCAGCAGCAAAGTTGCGCGAACGGGTAAAGGAGATTAGCATAGAGCTGAATTAAAAATTGGAGTAGGGATAGTATCTAGATATGTATGTATTCGGGAAGCAAATGAATTGCGTTGTTAATTTTTTTCTTTTTAGTTGCATTGGCAGAGAGATGAAAAGTTCAAAGCATTAAAGGCCCGTTCACATAGGACTTTTGCTTTGCTTTGCTTCAGAGTTTCGCTTTGACAGATAAGTTCAATACATGATGTTATATGAGTCTTGCTAAATACAAGGCGAGAAAAGTAAAGCAAAGCAAAGCGAAGCAAAATGATGGGCAACTCTCAACTTTTGTACGCTTTGGCAATCAGCTGTTATCATTTCCAATTTATTTTTATTTTGGCGTGCGTATACACACTACAGACACTCGCGAATTTCAAACATTAGTAGCATAACTACTACTACTTCCATGATATCAGTAAAATTCATTTTTTTATTCTATCTTTAAACAAAACTCTGAACAAACACAAATCGCAACTCATAACAAACTACTAACGCAGAAACTGTCAAAGCGTTCTATGTAGCTGACCTTCTACGCCTCACGCTTTGTTGTTAAAGTTCGAACTGCCAAGCAAAGCGAGGAAAGTTCTATGTAAACGGCCCATATATTCTATCTAACGTTGCAGATTCCGTTGAAGGCCTGCATACCAAACAAGCAACAACTTCCACTCAACTTCGACTGTAGTCGCGATAAAAACAAAAACACACAAAAAAAAAATGTTTGCATACTTCAAATAAAATGTATTCAAAAAACACTAAAAACAAACAAACTGTCTAAGCAAAGGAGAAGAAATGAGAGCAGAAATAAAAACAAACCCATACATAGTCGTACAAACTCCAACACATACGTAGTACCCATGTGGCCACTTGAACAAAACGATAACAACAACAACAACCACAAAGAAGCTACAGCAACACAACGATTTGAGGCTTTGAAACTGTGAACAACTGCCAAGTGATTCAAAATAAAAAAAAAAAAAAGAAACCAAAATTATTGAAAACCGAAACCAAAACAAATAAACAAATCACTAGCCAGCCTGCCAACCAGCTCAACCCGCCAGCTCAGCGAGCGTACCAATCGGTTAGCAGACAGATATGTACTTGGTATATTGAGGAACCCACATGCCAGCTCATATCAGTGGAGTGTGCTGGCTGTGCAGTAGTGCCTGCTGTGTCCAGTCTTACTACCCGTTTGACTGCCTGCGTGAATATCGGACTGCTCGCTACTTGGCTGGCTATTAGCCTGACAGCCTAACAACTGAGCTTGTTGTACATATATTCTACTCCTTGGTATACCTGTCCGCGGCTGTCCACTAGAATGGCATAACAACGACATGAGACATTACTATTTTTATGTATGGATGTATGTATGGATGTGCAGATGTACATATGTATGTATGTTTGTTAGTTGGTCTTGCAGGTATGCACTCAATGAGTAATGCAACAGCAACTCCAGTGGAGCAGTAAAATACTATGACGGTCATACTGATTGCATGGACCGTCGTATTCAGTCTCGTACGGAGAGGTAGCAGGAAAACAGCAAAGTCAATAGTGCTTAACACTCCAGTCATGGATGCTGTGCAGTGTAGCGTATTCATGTGCACATACAGTGCGTTTCAAAATAATAATACACCGAACTAAAGAGTTCACCAATAATTAAAGAGATTGGCGTCTAAACCAAAGCTTGCAGGTCAAGGAGTGCAGGGGCCAAAATCGAAGAAATTTTCGCTAGGAAATCTTAAAGCGCTTTCTTCTCTCGCAATAAATGTCACCTCATTCTAAGCTAACATGACGAAAATGCGAGAGAGAGCGAAAATGCTGAGAGAAGAATACGAAAGTTTGACAGCGGTGCAAAATAAATGCAACATTATTTCAAAAAAAAAAAAACGCTATTAATTTTATTTTAAATTTCTTCTACAATTTTTGGAAAAGGAAAACATCTGAAAACAAGTAGAAAACTTTTTTTAATTCTTTTTTATGTAATTTTGAAAAATGTGAAATTGTGAGAAGAAATCCCTTTGTTTTTATGTTAAGAACTTATAAAGTATATTAATAAAGGGCTTCTCTCATTTTTACTAAAATCTTATTGAATTTATTAAAAAGTACAAATTTTTATTTTTCAAACAATTTGGCTTTCAACGTCTTAACACTTTGTACTTTGTGAATAATCTACTTTGTATTGTTTTTAGTTTTAATATTATGAATATTGGTCTTGGATTTTTGCATGACGAATTTATAGAAGGTGGTGTCAATAGAACAGCTGATTTGATTTTTTTCGTTTAAATTCGCCTTCCTTTTGTGTACGGATTGTCAAAATGAATATATCTTTACAATACAACTTTCGATTTTGTAAATAACAACTTGTTTACACTGGCGAGCAAAACTGGTCGAATGGTGACTTTTTTATAATACAAGGGTTTTCTTTCAATTTATTGCGTTTCGTTAATTTTATATGCAACTACAGTTCAAACTATAACAAAAGCCATGTAAATTAATGTTTCATACTTTATACACAATTTATAAAAACAGAAAATAAATGTTCATCAAAATTTTTCAATTTTTTATAAGGATGTTTAAACACTTTTTTTGGTATGCACTTTTATAACATATTTAGTTTGAAGTGGCTAGAAACCACTGTTGGTTTTTTAAATACATTTTTTTTTTAATCTTGGCCTTAGAAACTCATTATACTAAAATTAAATTACCTTCATACATTTTTTGTTAAGTTAGAAACATTAATTTACAGGGTTTTCGTTTTAGTATGAACTATGTTTGTACATAAAATTACCAAAAGAAATTATCATAGAAAGCCTTGCTAATATTTTGAAAAAGTCACAATTCGACCGCATTTGCTGTTTCTTTGTTTTATAGATTATCTTCCTGATTTTGTTTTAAAGTTATATGCAGTCGCAACAAGACGGGTTTCTTATTTCGTGTTTGTCAACTCTCTGGCTTTCAGGCAACATTCAGATTCTCGGATTCCACGCAACACATTGCGTTACTAAGTATTTTCAAACAGGTGTTTATATTATAACCTATTCATCTTTATTAACATAAAATTTCATTTTGAAAGGGCTCCAAAATCGCTTTAGCTTTGGATACATAATTTTGCTGGCGGTGTCAGGCATTTTCTTAAAAAGACATTTCGAGCAATTGGTCTATGGAGAAACTATGCAACACCGCACATTGAGGTATTTCGCTGATCTGGTTGGGTCTGGTTTTAATAAAAAAAAGTTATTTGTGATAGTTAACTGTACACATTTTATTATTTGTAAGCGAAATATTGGATTTTAAGAATAAATTTATTTATTTAAATTAAACTATAAGAACTTATTCAACAAGACGATGAATTCCAGGGTGCATCTCCTATCGTATATGCTTCTTCTCCAACAAGCTCTTCGGAGCCTGAATTATCGATATTTGCATCTATATTCCCTGGAATCAACATTTCCTTTGCAAAATTTTTAAGGATTTTAGTGTTTTCTATCTTAGATTAATTTTTAAACCGTCGAAACTTAACAGAAGTTTATTTAAGACGTGAAGTAAATCAGCAAGCTTTAAAAATCAGCCTTCTCTTTTAGGAATTCATCTTGCTGTATATTAGTATATAGTTGGTCATCTTCTTCATAGCTAATGGGCCAGTAACGGAAACTAAAGAAAAGGAAAGTTATATAAGGTTTCATTTATTAAAAGATTGCTGTAAAGTGTTGCACATTCAAACTTTATCCGGCCTTTGGGTCAACTTGCCCTAAATTTCAACTAAAATTGATTAAAGTTCGGTCAAAATTGTATGCAACTGGCCTGTGCCTTTTGCTCAACGGGCAAATCCTTATGAACTTTTCAAATCGTTTGCAATCATCGCCGAAATATTTGTCCCTAATGGTGTACTAAAAAAAAGTAAAAACAGCGCTGTCTTCGGCTATGCCGAAGGCTTCATACCTTTCATGAATGGAAGAATAGTAAAAAACGTGTTATTGTATTACAATTTCGTATTACCTATAGTTAAAAGCGAAAATTTCCTTCAAATCAATAAAAATAATTCTAGTAAAGGCATTGTTATAAATTATTTAATGCTTTTCCTTATGTAATTAAAAAGAACTATGTTTTAAGAAGGGAATGGTTTTTGAATATTTTTAATATCGTATCGACGCTTGATATTTAACATTTAAAAAATACAAATAATTAAGTATTAATATGTAAGACCTACATATGTCGGTCTTTGAAAACAGTTATCAGATCCGTAAATAGTTCCCAAACGTTTAACGCTATGATTCATGTGATATTGCGCTGAGCTTATTACTTTTCGCAATAAATATTTGTCCTGAATTTATCTTGCCGATTTACACTGTGAACTCCGATCTTGATGAATACTAATATATAGCTAATAATGGTTGATGTTTGTGCAAAATTTCAAGCCTTTAGCTGTTTAAATGGAGGAGTTATGGTGCAAAATGCAATATCTGAACAATCGGTTGTATGGGAGCTATATGTTATATTTCTCCGATCTTCATGATTTGCAATACTGATACGTAGCTAATAATGGCTGATATTTCTGCAAAATTTCAAGCCTTTAGCTGCTTAAATGGAGGAGTTATGGCGCAAAATTCAATATCTGAATAATCGGTTGTATTATATGTTATAGTCACCCGATCTGGCCGACTCCGACAAATGTTTAATCATTTGTACAACGACACCTGCTCACCAAATTTCATCAAAATAGCTCTAAAATTGAGGGACTAGTTTGCGTTCAAACAGACGGACAGACGGACAGACGGACAGACAGACGGACATGGCTAAATCGACTCAGCTCATCGTCCTGATCATTTAGGTATACTTTTTGATGGGTCTATCTCTTCTCCTTCTGGCACTTACAAACATCGGACCAAACTTAATATACCATTTCATTCTCATGAAAGGTATAAAAAGTACGTGAGGATCATATTGACCCAGTGGATTTTTGTTTGCGGTTAATATAATCGTAGGGTTTTACCTTTAGCATTCATGTCATATTGGTTTCTTCTCTCCAGTAGAGACTTGTTTGTTGACACACACAGTTCCCGTTTTTATAAAAATATTTCGGAAAATAATAGGTTTCTTACTTTTCGCCCAATATCGAATTGATAATTCAGATCCATTTGATACAGAGCATGATGAAACTGAAATTGCCAGATGAAACTGGAATTGAAAATGATATTGACGATAGTGATGATATCGACATCGAATATTTGTATCAAGCCTTAAGAGAAGGTGTAATATTTTCCATTTTCTTCAGTTTTCTCTGTTTTTTGATTAAACCGTCTTTCTTTTAATAAAAAACTTTAAAAACACGCATGTACCTAAGTGCGGGAGCCAGAAGTAAAACTTCTTTGCGTTAGGGGAAATTAATAAAAGTAGTCTTAGTAATTAGTAATAGCATTGATAATAATAGTGGTAGAAATTTTTAGTACAATTAGTAAAAAAGTGGTGGTAATTAGTTGTAGCATTATTAAAAATAATGGTAAAAATTTGTAAAAATAGTGGCAAAAAGTAGTGAAAATAGTGGTAGAAGTAAATTAAAATAGTGGTAAAAACTACTAGTAGCATTAATAAAAATAGTGGTAGAAATTAGTAGTAACATTAATAAAAATAGTGGAAGAAATTAGTAAAAACAGTGGTAGAAATTAGTAAGGATAGTGGTAGAAATTAGTGACGCGATTCAGACGCGACTTTCGTTATACGATTTCGACACGACTTTTGCTACGCGATGTATGTAAAAATCACTGCCGCTAAAGAAGTTTTACTTCAACAAGTTGTGTCAATTTGACCCATATGGAACGGATTCGTTTACGGAAATAAGGTGCGGATGAAGGTTAAGTAAATACATAAGTACACTGCCCGAACGAGAAACCGCCGTGAAGATATTATACCCCTTACATTTTTAACCAAAATGTAAGCGATGAACAAACTTAATAAAATTCTATGTACTCGCACAATTATACAACTGTTAACCTTCCATTTTTTAAGGCCAGATGGTACATAAAGTTAATAATTAAATATTTTTTTATGAGTCTTTGGAACTCTATTTAAATGTTCAAATTTCCATAATAGCCTACCGAATCACTTGAAGAAGCACTAAAGTAAAAAGCCAAATAATGACTCAACATAAAAATCTTATACAATATTGTCTTTCCATATTTTGGTTTACTTTTAAGTTCATATACAAGTACTATCGTATGTGGCTGTATGTGTGTTACTGAGCTTCAAGCAAAGCTGAACACATGCTCGTTCAATGACCCCACCATAGCCAGCTGCAGTAATCGCAAGCCAGAAAATGGTCTACCTCATTTACACACCCATCCCCGCATACACACACACACACACACACTCAACGCGTACCAATATAAAAATAGCGAAATATGTATTATCAATAATTTTGAAAACTCTGGCCCGATTATCAGCATTTCCTACACAGATGACCGCTTTGCCACACTTTTCCGCTCTGATTACACTGCGGAACAAAATTTTGCGGTCGGAGATTTTTTAAGTCGATTTAGGGTAATTTGGGGGCGCTGATTACGAAAATAATACCAGTTTGGTCGAATTGGCTCTAGTTTTTCAGATAAAGACTTTTAAATATTTCACGAAAAAACCTAATTAAAAATACCCCCCCCCCCCCCCCCCCCCCCCCATATGGATTTAAATTATATTTTTATTGCGCGCCTGTATAAAAATAATACAAAAATAAAAAAAATATATTCTTTTCATTAATTAATTTTAAAAAAAATTACAAAAAAATTTTTCTGTAGGACCTCCTATGATGTCGTTGCTCAGGACAATCCCGTATTAAGTTCCAGCAGTAGTCTGCCATCATGTCATCGTCCCATCGACCTTGGTATCTTTCTTCCATTATTTTTATGTCCTGGTGGAACAGTTCACCTTGTTCCTCACTGTAATCGCCTAGGTTGTCCGGGAATTCGTCCAAATGGCCATGTGAATATTTAATTTAATGCTCATTTTAGCTCCTAGGTTTGCGAAAATTGAGAATAGTCTGGTGATTTATGATTTCCCAAAAAAAATTTTGACTACATTAACAAAGCTTAGCCAGGCTTCAGTTTCAATTTGTGACATGTGGTTTAAGAATTCAGTGTCTTTTAGAAGGGTACGAATTTGAGGACCATCGAAGACTTCTGCTTTTAGTTTTTCCATACTAAGGACTGGAAATTTTTTGCACACATATTCGAAACAGTCACCTGTCTTATCAAGGGCTTTGATGAACTGATTCATTAGCCCAAGCTTGATGTGAAGTGGTGGAAGAATGATTTTTTCTCGGCTTATCAGTTGGTCATGAACCACATTTGCTGTTTCTACCTCCATATTTTCTCTCACCGGTCAGTCCTTTCTAGTCCAATGTTCATTTCTTGCACGACTGTCCCATAAACATATAAAACAGGGGCCACTTTGTTTGCCCAATTAAAAAATTCACCATCTTCAAGTCCACGCATACTGACCACTTATGTTGTTGTTGTGTTAGGCGAAGTCGTCGAATTAATGTTTAGTTGTATTAACTCACCCGACTTAACCGGCTGCCTTTGCTCTCTTGCAAGGGAAATAAATTATTTAAACCAAAGAGCTACTTGTTTTAATAATTTATATGTATAACAAAACTTATTGAGAAATAATTAAATTAATACAACTGGAACTGGGTCATATAATTTTTTTTCATTAATTTCTGAAGTTTCGTTTATCTCAAAAACTAGAGCCAATCCAAAAAAAAAGTAAAAACACAGTTCGTAAGCCTGCTACTATTGTTAATAAAAACTATTAACAAAATCATGACCGCAGGTTTTTTTTTAATTTTTGTTACGCAGTGTTATCATTAACGAGTTATCAGCGAGAATATTTCATTAGCTTAGTAAATGCTACAGGTATATAAATCTTGATTTCGGAGCATTTGTTAATCCGAAGCAAACTTTTCGACCAATCATAAATTACTATGGATATACCTCGTCGTCACACAAATCAGTAAACAAAATGATTTTCACGCAAATCAACAACAACAGAAAATAAACGCATATTAAAAACAAATAGAAAAAAAAATAGTAGAGGCTTATCAGTTGAGCATTGGACTAAAAATAAATGCCACAGTTGACTAATGTTTAGAGGTCAAAGGAGAGCAATGAGGAAAGGCAGAGGAGCAGTAACAAAGTAAGCAAAACATAGAAGCAAAATGCAGGCATACCGCGAATACAAACAACATCAAATGTAAACAGAAAACAAAATCGTGAAAATAGTAAATAAGCTGTGTAAAGAAAATAATCCAAGCAAAAAAATGTACATATAAAAAAAAAAATCATTAAAGCGAATTGCAATAATAAAAAAACAAACAACTCTGGCTACTATCGGTAAATGCGCCATTTGGCTGCTTATCTATCGAGCAAGAAGTCGCCACAGCAACAACAACAAACTGGTACTGGAGCGTGAAAAAGTAGTGAATCCAGTAGTCATCTATCTTCTCAGCCAACTATCCATCTAACTAGCAGACGAGACAATTGCACAGGCTGACATTCAAACGCTCAAAGAGCCGCACGTAATAATCCCAAGCAACCAAACACCCATTCACTTTGCAGCCGGTAATCAATCATTAAAGAAATTCATGAAAACAAGCAAGTAAATATTCTGGCTGGATGATGGCAAATATCCAGCAGAAGAGGTTCAACATTAAACATATTTTCAATACATGCATATAGAAATATACTATATACATACATATGTGTATATACTTTAGGGTACTTAAACAAAAAAATGTTGCGCGTTTCACTCGGAATTATAAAAATTATTATATTTTAAGACTTCAGCCTAATTTTTACGGAAAAATATTAAGATTTACGTAAGTTAGTCCAATTTTAAAATAACTCCGAAAATAGAGTTATTAATTAATCTTTTTTTATTGAAAAAAAAGCGCACCTAAATCGGTTTCGACTAAGTTATTCAAGTGTCTCCTAAACTAATCTTCCAACAAAAGGTGATTTAAAATGTATATGTACATACAAACAAATACTATATATACATTGCGGTATCTGAACAATAAAATGGTGAGAATTTCCCTCGGAATTATCAAAAGTATTATATTTTAAGTAGCCTAAATATTACGGAAAAATATACATACTTTTCTTAATAGTTGGGTTTTTGTTTTTTTTTTTTTAAATCAAAAAATTGGTTTTATTTATAAATAACTCCGAAAATGGGCCGCCAATGCGATTTCGACCGAGTTCAACAAATTGCGCCAGTCCAGCTTTTTCTGCTAACTGGAAACGTAGCCGCTGTACATATTTTAATTCGCTGGATTATGTCTATGTCGTGGTAAAGCTCATTCAGCTCATGGTTCCATCATCTACGGTATTCGCCGTCGCCAAGACGTACAGGTCCATAAATCTTTCGGAGAATCTTGCTCTCGAACACTCCAAGGGCCGACTCATCCGGTAGAGCCCATGCAATAGCACGGGCATGATGTGGGACTTATAGAGTATGGTTTTGGTTCGTTTACTCCGCAGTTGCCTCCTACTCAGCCCAAAGTAGCACTTGTTGGCAAGAGAGATTCTACGTTTGATTTTGAAGATCACATTATTGTAGGTGTTAATGCTGATTCCCAGATATACAAAATCTAAAATTGTAGTTGTCAACGTTGCTACGGAGGCCAAGGTGGGAATTCGTTGACTGTTTATTTGATGACAAGAGGTGATCGGTTTTGCCCACGATCACCTACTGAACGTTTCGCTACTTTATCCAGTTTGGAAAAGGCAGAAGTAACAATGCGGTTGATGAGGCCGATGACTTCAATATCATCAGCATACGCGAGAAGTTGCACGCTCTTATAAAAAAAAAAGCACACCTGCGAAATAAAAAATTGCAAAGCAATGAAAAGGGCGAAAACAATTAGTTTTCGAAAATCTAATGGCAAAGGATTGTGTTTGTCATTAAAAAAAATTCAGTCGACTAACATTCGAACTAGTTTTTTTTCCTTTCCCCCATATGTATATTTGGACGAGAGTTTAACGTAAAATGGTTGTTGAAAAATACAAAGCAACCCTGATGAGGAATTTGAAGTTCAATTTGAATTGAATTGCGCCGTTAAAAATTAACCTCCTTATTTTCGTAATTAAATAAATTTATATAAGTACATATATTGATTTTGAAAACCGATTGGAAGGGTCAGCCTTTACAAAAAGGCATTCATGTAAATCACAAACCACCTAAGCTCTCTATCCAAAAACGGATTACCAGGTGTAGTGTTCGAAATCCTATAGTCAGAATATCCCCACTTGCAAAGGGATGCAGTAAGTGCAGAGAATTTGATGGGTATTAGAAAAACTAAATGCCTTTCATGTCCCGTTTCACTAACAACCAAAAGTCTACTAGTCAAATTCACCACCACATCATTTTGGATATAAATCTGGAAAAAATTATAAATAGACGTGGTTGGCGTATTTTATCGCATACCTCCCGCATAAACCGAATATTACAATTGCCATAAAATTTCTACCAAGTAATATAAGATGTTGAAAGTTTTCCCTCCGTTACCATTTTAAAACGTGGACACATGGAGTGGGTCTAACTGAAAAAGCGAATGTAACAAAAATATAAATTGGCCGATTTTATTTAATTTGTACCAACTTTTACATTTTCTGTGCAATTTAGGCGCCCTTATGCTCCAGTTTTTCGTGATGAAATTCTCTTTCTATGTTGAAAAAATTGTTAAATATTTTTTTGGAAATTATATCTACTTAAAAGAAGAGCATAAAGAGCCTGAATGTACATACATACATACCTTTAAAAGCAAATCCAGAGAAGGCTAGGTTTAGATTCTATTCTGGAGTCTTTCGGTAATAACTACAAAAGGATCTCGAAAACAGGGTTTTTACCTATAACTCGAAAACGGTACTTTGGAAAAATAAATGAAACTTATTTTCATGTTCAGCGACCACAAATTAGTTTCAAAAACTTTTTTAAAGGAGTACTTTGTTCACGAAAACTAGTCAAATTATCAATCAAAAAAAATGCAGGTGGCTGGAGAAAAATTTTTTTTTTGGACCCCTCTAAGACACATTTAAATGCTTTTATAGCGTGGAATTGCCCATATGCATAGGCGTCAACAAGTACTAAAGAACTGAAACCTGATAAGAGCCGCTGAGGAATTAAATGTAATTATATCATTGAAACTTGCATACTACATATATGTATATATGTATGGGTGTGTGTGTATTCATACAATTTGTCACATATTTATAATAATAATATAATTATTTTGGTACTTACATCAAATAGCTCGATGTTGGCCGAAATTCCCCTGCAATATTGTCTAGAGCCTTTTCAATTCCAGACAACCGGTCCATTTGTGGCATGTTTTTATTTTTCCATAAAACTCGAATATGTTGTTTCTTGGTGAAAATCATCAGGCACGTATTTTTTTCTTCTGGCCGAAGAAATGTTTTACAAGGAAAAAACACTATTTTAAACAAAAAATTATATTTCCTAAATAAAAATTTTTGGCTAACAGCTGCTTGGCCAAAATACATTTTGAAGTTCCTTTTTTTTGATGTGAAAAAATAAAAAATGCACCTTTCGAGAGAATTAATTTAAACAAAAAAGTGCATTTTTCTCATTTTTCCGAAAAAATGTTTGGACATGAGTTTTTTAACGAACATTTTGCAAGTCGAATTATCAAAACTGGCCAGTTTTTTTAGGAGTCATGTACTAAAATCTTAAAAAAATAAAAAAATTGTTTCGGTCAAAAGAAAAAATACGTGTCTGATCATTTTGACCACTCGAATTTCAAGGCAAAAGAAAAATATGACCCGAATGTACTGGTTGTCTTGATATGGAAAAGCTGTATATAATTTTTGAAATTACTTACCCCATCCATGACTCGAACCTGGGACACACCGAGTGAAGCGCCCACATGCTACACACTCGGCTACACCGACCGTCTCTTATTGATTTCTACCTAATTGGACTTAATAAATGCAGTTTTGTATGTATGTAAAGAACATAAATTAGTTTGTGTGTACGTATGTACATACACACAGTTTACAAGAAAAGCTTTCGGCAGCTTAAGATAACATTTGCCTGCGATCAAAATACATACAAAACACTATACATATATTACATGTACACGAACATACTCGTATAAGAAGTGTAGGTATAAAAAAATATTACTCTAAACAAGAACCGAGAAACCTGTTCAAATAATTAAAGAAAGCAAAAAATTTCAGAGCAACTCCTTGGAGTTAAACACATTTAACATAGCTATGTTAAGACTACTGTAAAAGAAATAACTTCATGTTAAAGAAATACTGATATCGAACATGAGCGAAATGCTCAATAACACAAATATCAAAATATTCAAAAACAAAAAAACTCATAGCACTTCATTGAGAGCATAAAAAAAACTTACTCCAAAAATAACACTAACGCTCAGTTCACAATTTGTTAGCTACACAATTTCTCTCAATTGAAACACTGCGCTGTTCCATTGCTGCTTTTGCCAGTAGTCTTTTTCGCTCAAGTAATCAGCTCTCATTTTCACTCTAACTCAGACATCCAGCACTGCCGCCACTCAACACATTTCACTTACTTTTCATGCCATGATATAAACAACCATTGAGTGTCATGTCTGGCCAAGCAGAAGTGAGTGGCTTCCATAACTTCTAGCCAACGCTGGAAATATTCACTTCTTACAATCAGTTTGACTTCAACGCGCTCAAACGATTGTACTGATTCGAAATTTCGTTGAACAGCAAAAAGTCCAACATTCGTTCGTTTTAATTTGATTGAGTTCGTGGATTTGGCAATGGGCATAGCATTTGCGATACACAAAGTATTTCAAGCATAATAAAAAACAAAAAACAAGGAAAAAAAACGACAGCAAGATTGCAACTCAAACTCGCGGTGAACACAGCATCTCTATTGAAGTATCCTTGCTGAGCGTGAGAAATATCCTTTAAGCAGAGCATTTGCTTCTTTCAGCTGAATGAGAATCGAGAATCATAAATGTGAATTACTCAGCTAAACGCAACTGTGTGGGCGTTGTTGGGTAGTACTCGTAAATACAACAATACAAATTTTTAAAAACACCAAGAACCCTTTTGCGTAATTTTGTTGTGCTGAGTTCGAAAGTAGATAGAATTGTGAGTGTTAGTGCAAGTAGTGCGCGCGCATAAACAAAAAAAAAAAAATACGAGAGTGAAGTGAGCAAAATTCATTTGCTGACAAATTTGCAAACGTGTTTGGAAAAATCTCAACAGTGCAAGTGTGAATTTATTGAATTCTTATATTCACCACAATTTTTTTGTACTTTGTTCAACATCAAATTAAGCCAAAGCTAACTTTGTAGCATCGCCAACGGCATCTATCCTTTGGTCGAGCAGCACAGCATTGTAATTGTGCGTATTGCGCAGTTTTTTTTCCAACATTTGCTCTCGTAAGAATTTATTTGTCGGTACTGCGTAAAAAAAATAGCAGGTAAGACAAAAAATGCAACATAATCCACTGCAGTTCAAGTCATATCTGTATACAAGTACAGACATCCATATATGTATATGTGTATATATGTACTTATTTACATGGTTGCATTCGCAAAAAAAACTGGCTTATCTACTGTGCATATTTTTCTTCACCACCAACCGTATCCTTTTTTTCCATAAACCAATATAAATACTCACAATATGGAAAACAACCTGAAGCGTATGCGCCTAAAATAGTTATATGTATGTGTAGGTGTGCACGAGCATACGGACATCCATATGTACTTAGATAAGATAAAAATGTTTAGATGTAGACACACAAATATTTAAATACGTCTGTATGTGCATATGTATTCATGTCAAAATAATTTTGATGATAACTGTCTTTCGTAGTTGGTAGTTGGTTATATCCTTACGTGCGTTTGTTTGCTATTTGCGGGTAGTTCGCGTTGTTTATATATGTATGTACATACATACAGTAATCCAATCAGCTTATCTGATGATCAATCAATTTAAATTATTTATGTAGAAAGCTGCAATTCTTTGGCTACTTGGAATGATAACAAAATTCGTTTTTTAATCATTTTTATACTTTTCATGAAGATGAAAGAATACACAGTGCGAAAAGACCATTTAAAATTTTCTATAAATTAGAACAAAATTTAGCGGATTTCTCTATGAGTTACTCCCAAGAAGAATACCTTCTTATTATTTGTGGTATGTCTTTTCAATAAAATGAAGAAAATAACCTGTAAAATTAAGATGAAACCTTGTTCAACATAATTTAGAAGGGAATCTTGGTTTTCATAAGAATCTCCTCTTAATTTTAATAAGCTGAAGATCTTAATCAATTTAAAATTATTGGTGCCTAAATTTATTCACGTAGATTATTTTCTTAAAATAAATATTAAACTATTTCTTTAAACTCGTTACTATTCAATTATACAAGTTTTACTTATAATTATGATAAGTTTAAATATTTATATATTATTATTACAGACCCGTTTCTTTGTACCCGAGTTGCAAACGAACGCTCCAACTCGGATAAAACTTCATTGAGTTGCAAAAGCAACCCTGTTCGGATTTCTCATGAAATATGTGCTTTGTTTAGTGCGATTTAAGGATGGTTGTTGGTAGTTGTATATTTAAAAATGTTATGCAAATAAAAACGAATTAAGTCTTAAATTGAAATTTTCCATGTATTTTCTTCCGACTCATTCACAATAGCGCAGTTTTTTCACTTCCTAACACTACATTTGAGGTCGGATATCATTTTACCGAGTTGGCTCAACTCCCAAATTTTTCCAAGTTAGTGTTGTTGCTCTACTGGCAATCCGTTTTCCTACCTAGTGTTCTTTTGCAACTAGATTACAACGAAACGGGCCTAATATAACAATTGGGTTGACCAAATGTTTCGTAGATGACACCTGCCATTTCTTGAAATTTAATTTTTACATGTTCAGACCTTTATTGTACAGCTGGCCTTTTAAATATTAATGCACAAGAAAGACACTGAGAGAAAAAGAGAATATCAATATGGAGTCAAAATATTTATTTTTAAAACATTATGCATTGAAAACATTTTAGAACATTAAATAAGTAAATCAAAAATTTTCATTTTGAAAATACAAAAATCCTAAGATTCACAATATTAAACTCAAAATAATATATAGAAGATTATTCACAAAAAAACAAATGTATGATAAGACCCTAAAAGCAAAATTTTAATTATAAAGGGTTCTTTTCCTTATTAATAAATTCAATAAGGTGCTAGTAAATATGCTAGGATCTACTTATAAATTTTCTTTATATGATTTATTAACTTAAAAACGTGAAGATTTCTTCTTACGATGGCTTATTTTTGAACAAAATTCCATAAAAATTAATAAACAAGAAGTTTCCAGCCATTTTGATTTTCAATACATTTGAGAAGAAATTCAAGCCAATGTTAAAATGATTTTCTTGTGAAAATTTCTTCGATTTTGTCCCATCTCGCACTCCTTGGACTTCAAGTTTTTTTTATATTATAGGTTAACTTTAAGCGAAGTGAATATTTACTCTGTTAGCCAACCGGCAATCAAAGCTATGAACTCAATAACAATGTGATCGGAGGGGATTCCGGATTGCCGGAGTTCTCTTTCAAGAGCTTGCGAAGCAGATTAGATAGCCAGGCTTCATTCACAATTTCAGCTGACAGATTTTTGTAAAGCCAAATTGAGAATCTAGGCGCAATTTTAGCTGAACTTGAGAATACTGCTGAAATTGTGCAATTTCGGGCTCGTGGAAACGATCTATAAGAATAAAAATTGCCGTTCTGTTTGCATTTGTATTGTGGTATCTCAATGGATCCCAGAGGGTATATGTAAGCTGCTAGGAGCAGCAATGTTAGCCTAACATAACCTAACCTATTCCCGCATCATATGCAGTACTTCACATTTTCTCTAATAATTGATTGTATATAGTGATTTATTTTATTAACATTAATTCTAATAACCATTGTGAATTTCAATCAATAGCATTTCTATTTACATATATTATTTGCGTAATAAAAAATATCATGTTGCTTTGCATTTCCGATAAAATTCAAGTGTAAAAGATAAACTTTATATTTTATTTGCAAATCGTTTCAATCAATCAATTCTCTTAAACATTTGGAATGGTCTTTTCTGAGCTATTTAGAAATATAATGTAACTATTTTATTACACATGAAAATAAACTATAGAAAATCCCCAAATCATTGCAATTTGACAAGCAACAAGAAAATCCAACCATATTGTGTTGTTAAAACTGTAAATATTTAAATACAAGCCATATTTAAATACAGGCCATTGATACACTTGTGACACCAACAATGATAGGTACTGCCAATCAAATGTGAAAATGAACTCGATAGAGATAGTAGCTGCATTGATAACGTAAACACCTACGACTTGTATTGTATTAAATATACAATATTGATTATATTAAGGTAGCATGAAAAGAAAGCACGTAATGGAGATCTGTTCATTAACTCAATTCACTAAAGCATCTCCCTTTCCGCTGAAACTCTGTATTGGTTTTCCATAGCTTGGAATAAAGTAAGTAACGAAAATCTATCACAAAATGGCAGTTTTGTAAAAAGTGAAATGAAATTACAATGAAAGCCATGAATGATAGAATACAAGACTATGCCGATTGTTGTGAAATTTAGGAGAGTAACTTGGCTGTGACGTCACAGCAGATTTACCAATGGAGGGAACTGAGAAGAAACAGGTTGTTATAAATGTTAGAAAGAATATACTCTAAAATTGTTAAACACTTTGGAAGGAATACACATGATTACAAGAATACATAACTACATATGTATGTACATACACGGTTTTTGTAAACAAAATCTGTTGTGACGCAAAAATTCTGTCAAAATTTTCCAGAGACCGTTTTGCGGTACCACAATCTGCACCACCTTCTGTATTCTTTTCGCCATGCATGAAACAAATACTAAAATGAACACCTTCGATGGCAAAATTACACATTGCGCAAACCATGTAAAGGAAAACACAAATTCATGGTTTTTTTTTTTTAATTTCATAATATTGGCATTGTCATTATTACGTTATCTACGTATGCTTGCATAATTATGGTAATTAATTAACAAAAAATGTCACAATGTGTGCCGGCTACGTAATCACATAATGGATTTGAAATTATGCAAGTCCGTAATGTCACTCTCATGCATGCGAGTTTATAATTATTTAAGTGTACATATGTATGTATGTATGGTATGTAGGCTCTTTAATATTGTTTACAAAGCATGATTTTATTTTATTAACATCATTGCATGTTAGGAGTTTTATTATTTTGTGCATACATAGTGCATACTAAGCTATGCGCATAATTATTTACCGTTATTTAAAGGAAAGAAAATGTTTCTCTTTTCGAAAATAAAATTACATTAATTCATTAACCCGTAACCTCCTACATTTACCTACTATTTTTATGAACAATTATGGTTAATCTGAAATAATCCAATGTATGTAGCTTTCTTTCTTTTTTTGCATTTGTGCATAGATACAATCAAATATATGTATAAATCCAGTAAATTTTTTTAATCCCATTTTCTAGTTATTTTAAAGCCATCATTCTGTAACTCAGTCTCATCTCTAGTCACTAAATTTGAGACTTTCAATTAGAGACATTTTTGTGACTTGAGACGAGTTCGGTATTCAGTAAGCCATCTCAAGTCTCTAGTCTCAAAATAAAGTCTATAATTTCCCAGCTGGTCCTGAGCAGATCACAAAACAAAGCAATTGAGGAAATTATTGAACAAACGCGAAAATGGAGTAGCGTTCGATCTGCCCCTTGGTCGTACGCGATATTTTGTCTGAAAATCAATCTCACCACCGAAAAGTCTCAATTAGTGACTATGGCATAAGGCCATAATTATGTAGTTAACATTCCTTCACTCCTCTTCACAAAGAAAAATATGTGCAAAATATTTATTTATATAAGACATTTCCTCTCGTCTCTAAATTTTTCAATTTACGTAGGTTTTCATAATACAAATTGAGGTATATTTTATTGTATTCAGCTACTGTTAATGGATGTCAATTTGAGATTTGTATAACAAATCCCATTTAAGCCTTTAGATGGATTCACCAAAGAACATAGATTATAAAGAAATTGCGTCACTCCCACCGTACCTCTAACAAGAATCTTGGCTTACTTCACCATACCTGAACAAATTTGGCTTTCGCTAATTGATATTAGAGTCTGATTCGATTCACTTTGTTTACGGTGTGGTGAAATAAGACAACATTTCTTGCCACAGGAAACAAAACGGCATGCAACTTCTTTGTAATCTACGTTCTTTGGATTCGCCGTTCTCGTCCGGTGATTTTTTTGTGGGTTTTCCTAACCTGTCTCACTGAGAGCGCACCAAGAATTGTCCGAGCGCTATTTATTCGGCGTAACTTGATTTTGATTTTGGGAATGAGTTGCCATTAACTACATTTTTTTGTGTATATTTTATGCTCTTTTCGAACTAAATATCTTCAATTCACATGTAGGGAACAATATTGCAACTTTCAGCGGAAATTGTTTACTAAATTGCATCACTCCCACCGTTCCTCTAACACGTCATGCAACTTCTTTGTAATCTATATATGAGAGCAAGCAAAAAGTTGTCCGGACAAGAACTGTGAATCCACCTGACTAAATTTAAAAGTCGTAAAATTTCACTCAAAACTCCAAAATTCTTCATCATGAATAATTTTTGACAGGGGTGGACTTATCATAAGGGCAACAGAGGCAGCCGCCCAGGGTGACAAATTTTCTGGGCGGCAAATTTTAAACAAAGTTTAAAACTAACCTTTTTTATCTATTCTATATATTTTTTTAAACAAAACAAAAACGGTTTGGGATATGAATCAAATTCTTTATTCCTGTGAAAGTACATTCAATGCCATTATGTATGGAACTCGATTTCTTTTGCATGGGCACCACGGGCACGCTTGCACAAGTCCAGACGCTGAACCCGATTTTCGACGGGTTTCAAGCATAAATCGGCCGATACTGCTGCAATTTCACGTTCGATATTCGTACGAAGTTCATCAATCGTCGCTGGCTTGTTGGCATAGACCATAGACTTGACGTAGCATCACAGGAAATAGTCTAACGGCGTCAAATCGCACGACCAAGGTGGCCAATTGACTGGGCCATTTCGTGAGATAACACGTTCACCAAACTTGGTTTTCAATAAATCGATTGTGACATTCGCTGTGTGGCTTGTGACGCCGTCCTGTTGGAACCACATATTGTCCAAATCCATATCATCCAATTCGGGCCAAAAATATTCGGTTATCATTGAGCGGTAGCGGTTCCTATTCACACTAACGTGCCGGTCTTGATCATCACGGAAGAAGTACGGCCCAATGACGCCGCCGACACATAAACCGCACCAAACCGTAATTTTTTCGGGATGCAATGTTGACTCATGGAGTACGTGTGGATTGCTGCATGTCCAATAACGCATATTTTGCTTATTGACTAAGCCATTCAGTCAGAAATTACGACGACCATAAATTGGAAGTAGCGCTCTTAAAATTGAGGCCATTGACTCCGAATTTCGGTAGTAAATTTTAATAATTTCGACTCGTTGTGGAATCGTATATCTTTCCATGATGAAATGGCAATTCTTACTGAAGAGAAATGCCAAAA
This sequence comes from Anomoia purmunda, assembly GCA_951828415.1. Lineage (NCBI taxonomy): Eukaryota > Metazoa > Arthropoda > Insecta > Diptera > Tephritidae > Anomoia > Anomoia purmunda. Next base: position 21,329,493 of record OX639996.1, on the reverse strand, counting down.
GAGCGTGGAAAAATATGGCGTCGTTTTCTGTCACTATCGGTCTACTTTTTTAGCGTCCCTATTGCAAGACCCATTATTATGTTTTGTTACGTGAGGCATCCCCCGATTCGAAGAACGTCAGATTGTGTCATAAAACGGAGGGGAGAGTCAGATTTTTGACATTGCAAAGGGCGACATTTGGGCATTTACACAGGGCGGGAAATTACGTAAATGCCGCTCTAATTTTTTAAATGTTAAGTAAGCAAAGTTTATGGCACTTCTCAAAATCTAGCTAGCACTATTTAAATCCCAAAGTTATACGTTTTTTTAGAATAAGGTAGTTTTTCTTGTTATTTTTAATATTGATATCCTTTCAACAGCGCCACTCTAATCCTTGCTAGATGGATTTGCATATAAAGAAATATCACTTGCTCTGAGAAACGATTTTTTTGGTATTTTATATAAACGTATGTATGTAGATCGACCTTTATATGGGAAAGTATAAATACACACCTAAACATATGGCACTCATTCTAAACGCTTGTCCACATCTTTTTCTACTGACATTTCTAAAAGCAATTTACATGCTCATAAATCATAAATATTTTACTCTACACTATGCATTTCTAAATATGTTACAATTTATACTATAATGAATTGTTTTTCTTTGCTCAATTCCCCTTTTTTCTTGTGGAGCCTTAGAGGTGGTTGATAAAAAACAACACACATCTGTTTTAATGGATTAGCGGTAATCTTTTTCCATTTTTTATTCGATAAGCCTAATAAAAATGTTAAAGGTTGCGTAAATATTTCTAAAGAAATTAATAAATAAAAGGCGTAAGTATAAAAAGCGTGTACAGACATATGTAGGTGTGTGTGTAGATGTATTCGTATATTTATCGTAGTCGCATGCTTGTGCATTTGTGCATAATTAATTAGACCATGCAAACCATTGACAGATTTATGTTGATTAAAGCATTTTGCCACAAATGAGCTTAAGGAAATGCACTGAAATAACCACAGTAAATATTGAATCAAAAAAAAAAAATTCTTGTACGACTGAAATACGCAAATATCTCTAATTGAATTGAAAATTAAAAAACAATTAACCGAACTTCAAATACCCAGCGCATTATTTCAATAATTATTGTCTGCAATCAAGAAAGTTAAATTTTTATTGGGGCAAGCACTTTTTCAATGGAGGGCTTTAGGAATCTGTATCCCTCGTTGTATAACTGCGATCGGGTTACGCTATATGGCATTAGAAATATAAGATTCTGTACTAAAACGCCTTTTAAGATAATTTTCTGATTGCTTGTCTCATTATTATTTGATCACGCGTCAAATATGGGCATCTGCAAAAATAAAATACGTTTTTCTTCGATAAAGCGAAAACGCAAGCCAGGCGGCTGAAAGTGCGAATAGTGTTTATGGTCCTGGGCAAGGCGAATTCATACAAGATGACATCATTCCAAGAGGTGAATGTTTGTTCTTCTCTCCAAATTGGCAAGGATGTTTTATTTACACAAACAAAATACATTCGCAAACCAGGCGAATTCAGTTTTTGACATTTCAACCGTAAAACTACACCAAGGCGAATCCATACAAGGTGATAGCATCCTATGAGCTGAATGCTTGTTCTTCTCTCTGAATTCGCTAGATTGTTTTGTTTACACAAACAAATAACATAAGCAAACTGTTTCAGTGTTTGACATTTCACTCGCAAAATAAATAAATAATTAAAATACACTAACAAAATACATGAGCAATAGTAGGCGAATTCAGTTTTTGACATTTCACCCGCAAAATTACACAAACAAAATACACAGCGGATTCGCCTTGTTTATCTTGCTATCACCTTCTATGGATACACCTTGAACTACACTAACAAAATACATTAGCAAACTAGGCGAATTCAGTTTTTGATATTTTACCCGAAAAACTACATTAACAATATATAATATTTTGGAAGTCCCATTGTCGAAAATATTGATAAAATAATGGAAATCGTAGAGTCGACCGTCATATGAGCACTGCTTCGATTGCGCAGGAGCTAAACACTCCACAAAAAACCGTTTGGAACCGTTTAAATAAGGATGGATACAAAAAGCAGCTCAATGTATGGATGCCACCCGAGTTAATGCAAAAAACCTCATGGACCGAATTTTCATCTGCGAATCACAACAAAATCGGTCCATTTCTGAGAGTTTCTATGCATCCACCTTGCCAAGTTATTACAACCAGTTCCTGCCAATGGCGAATTATTTTGCTGGTCCCCGTTTTTTTTTATCAATAGGAACGATGGTTTCTATGAGAGTAGCATTATGAAATAATCCTTCAAAATGGCAACAAGTTATCAAACAAAATGGTGTATATTTGGCCTAAATCAGATCATTCTAACTATGCTAAATAAAATCTTCAATTTAATGTACAAATAATGAATTTCTTTTTACTATACCTAATATATAATAATACCCTGACCACCAGTCCGCTTGTGAGTTCTTTATAGGCGTCCAAAGTGCTCAATCGATTTTTACGGGCGATCTAAACCTGCTTGAAATTCTCGCTTGCTTAATCATGTTGCTCGTGAAGACCATTAAAAGTTGGAAGTATGCTTGTTCTTGTAAATCAAATCATTTTCCTAGTATGACAGCAATTTTTTATTTCGCAACATCGGATATCGTAGTGTCTTTTCGCAGTAATTAGTGCCCAGGGCACTATCTTTCTTATTTGACGACACATTACAAATAAAAAAGTATTCTTTCAAATTGCCCAGTGAACAAAACTCTATATCGCTTGCGAGAATATAAAGCAGAAAAGAAGCAGGTGAACACCGACCGTTATGAAATTTTGACAGTAGGTTTATGTGGTTCCCGGGTGTATGTATATATGGTTATATACTATTGGAGAAAATACCCCCATTTTAGAAGAGACTATGATATTTGATATATACAAATTTCTTTGAAGTAGGCCGGAAATCCGAAATCGTTCACTGAGGCTAGTTGCCCACTGCACTTAAGGCCAACGTAGATTACAATGAACTTTCATCACATCTCGTTTTCTGTGGCAAGAACTCTCGTCCAATTCACCACACACAGAAGTCAATTGGATCTAAACAGATTATAATATCAATCAGCAAAAGTAATATTTGTTCTAGTGTGGGGAAATTGGGACTTTCTGTTAGAGGAGCGGCGTTCTGTGTTATGACCTGTGAAAAATTAAAGGTAAGGGATAGAGGAAAGGGATACAGAAACAGGTGCAAATCTTCCAGACTCTCTTATGAATCTGAACATCTTTCGGAGGGATAGAGAATGAACGTTTGCCATTCTCAATACATCTGACGGAAATTTACTCTATCTCAGCCTAGCAAAAACAGGACAAATACAGAAGAAATGCTTTGCTCTATCTTCATCTTCCAGACAAGGTGAGGGCATCGGGTCATCGATAATGGCAATGGTGACCATTGGGTCTTATAAGCAACCAAACCAAGGCTCGTAAATCCTTCCTTCTCTGTGTAAGAAGGAATTTCGTCACCACCATGTTCGGTCGTTTCAGGAACCACTTGGTTGTTTTGCAGGTATCGTTAGTGCACCATGGTTCTCATACATCTTATGCTTGACATCCCTAATACACGTAACCGTCGCTGCTATAAATAAAAAATAACCTTAATTTTTTTAGCAATGGCAAAGTTCAAGAGATAACTATTAAAGAGTATTTTTTTTTAATAAAACTTATTACCGTTGCGGCACCTCAATTATTTAGCTTATAAATATTAATCGATCTTTTATTTGCCTGTCAATTTTTTTTCTAATAAATCTATTTATTTCAATTCGGGACTACTCAGAAATCGACTTTTTTCAATTTGGCATCCCTATTTTATAGAACAGCAGCTACAGTCGTCCGAAAATAATATCTATGAACCAGATATCAAATTATAGAACATCATTTCAATCGAACTAAGAACTTTCGAAAAATATGTTTTCATTCGATTAAGATCTTGCCAAAAAGGAAAGAAGGAAATAAATTGATAATCAAATTTTCGCAACTAAAGTTAAATTTACTTCAAAAGCATTGACTTCAACGTTCGAAAACCTTCACCCGTACAAGTTGCTTGGAAAATCACATTCTAATTTCATAACTTCTCCTTCAACATGATTAAATTTTATTTGCATACGTTATTTTCTTTTATTTCTATGTACAAATATATAGTACGGACGTTTCAAGAGGAATGGAAAAAAAAGAAAAACTGTTGTTTGTGTTACGAGTGCAAGTACGTATTCGTAAGCAAAGTTTTCCAAATGGAACTAAAAAATAATAAACACATCGGCATCAGCATTTAAAACCTTTCGCTATAGAATACATAAAACAGAAACAGATTGCCCCAAACGGAATTTGCGAAAATTTCAATAGCTTACTATTAATCAAATCACTGAGATAAAAAAAAAGAATATTTTTGAAAATTTAACGCTACCGCAATTCAATGGGAAAATTTGGTGGTTTCAAATTAAAAATGTGTTTATTTTATTGTTTTGCTGGTTGTTGATTAAGTTTGGATTTCCGTTATAAACCATCTGTCTAGCATATTGTATTTGTGAATGTACGTATTTCTATTGAAAGCATTAATTTATGCAATCTCATTTGTGTGGCTATGTGTATATATATATATATATATATATATATATATATATATGTATGTACATAAGCAACATTTGTTTAGGCTAAAGGCGCTTTAAAAGTATTTAGTTGTTTATATGCCAAATTAGTTTTGGGAAATTACTAACCTGTTTTGTTTTGTTTTTTTTTTTTTTGGTTGCCATGATGAACTGTCCAGATAAATATCTGCATAAAAATATATTCCAAATATATTTTCTAGATATGCATGCACATATGCGCTAGGCATCAATTACCAGCTGGCTCGCATCAAGTAATCAAGCTAGATCCATCAAATTGATTGCTTATTCGAGTGAGAGAAAAAATAAATATTTGTTGATAACAAAAAGAAAAATTGAATACTGATAAATGTGTTCGATTTGCTAGAAATAATATAAATGGATGCTTTTGTTAATATTGTGAATAGTGGAAAAAATAAAATCACACAGAAAAATATTTTATTTTATTTAATTTAAAGCAAGTAAATTAATTTCAGGACATTGGAGGGGTTTGACTTCTAAACAAATCCCCCCCTTCTTCCCTGCCAATACATTCATACCTATATCGATACAAATCCTATAAAATATTGTGCGACTAATCTCTAAAAAGACTATCCCGAGTTTAGTCTCAATCAAGTACAATTGGAGGTTAATTAGTCACAGGTAGTCTCAAACGGGTTTTACTGCCGGTCAATTAGTCTCGATTCATCCCTTACGGCTACAATTAAAATTAAGTTAATTTTTAAAGGTACAAAAAGCGGCTGCTATAAAAAATTAATAATCTCATCCTGGTGTCTAGTTTTGAGACATAAAACACATTAGTTCCAATGGGTATAAAAAGAGACAACTCTGCATTCATGCCTTTCCGGGTACCCCCCTATTCTGCTCACTTTACAAATTAACAAAATATTTATAATTTATTATAATTTTTATCAACCAAGCAGCTTTTGGTTATTATGTACAAACCTTGATAAAACTTAAAATTTGAGTGCGCAGAGCTTTTCAAAATTTTGAACAAACGGTAAAATAGATATTTTACTCTTGATAATTTATGTATATAAAAAAATAGCTTATTATTTTTGACAACCGAAATCTTAACAAATGAAAATTCCAAGGCGAATTCATACAAGGTGGTGTGAAGAAACAGCTGAGTTTTACTTTTTTTTCAATTCGGCGAAGCGGGTGTAATGTCAAACTAGTTTTGTTTGTTTACATTCTAATTTGTGTGTTTACATTCTAATTCAGATTTTGACATAACTCCCGCTCAAGGCGCAACAACAAAATACATACGTTTTTTCTTGCTACCACCTGGTATGAATTCGCCTTGGAAAATTCTTTATACACAAGCTAGATTGAAAATTTGTCAAGTGTCAATTGCACAGAATATTCTCTTCTTAGGGCATACTCGAACAAGTGGGAACAGTTCAGTCCATAGTCCATACAAAGAGATGTAAAGTAGTGGCATTGGTCGCATGTTCCTCTACGACTACTTCCGGAATGGTCGCATTTTTTGCAGGGTAAATACACCTGTGGCCACGAAAAAAGTAGCACAGTTTATTTACAAGTTTAACAATTTCGTCTTTCCTTATTTAATTTTAATAATTTTATAAAGTTATAGGTAATTCTATAACGAAACCACTGTAAGTCGTAGTTTACAATATTTGTAAAAAATCGACATATTAAAAAAAAATTGTCTGCAGTTTGCTCAGCGTTTTTTGTTAGGTCCCTGTTGATTTGTTTCTGTCTAGGTAATGGGTCGTATAATAACCGTATGCATCAAATAATGATAGAATTCAAGATTCCGCCTGCCGAGCTGAGAGCAAATGAAAGTATTGCCATTAAAGGGAAAGCGTCTCTTTCATTCTTCAAAGCAGAATTTCTAAAGAATAGAAAGTTTCCACAGTTTTGATTGTGTAAATAAATATCAGCTTATAAGAAAAATATGTCTATTTCGATTTGCGGAGGAACAAATTCCGATATATAGGGGGCGAGGTAACTGAATTCAGACTTAAATTTTAAAAGCAATATATCTGTAAAACAAATTTTGGGGTGCTAAAATTTGGCACAAATTTCTACATTAGAAATGCCATATTAATCGAGAAAAATGCAACTATAGTGGAAGGCACTTACCATGAAATCTGAAATTTTCATATTCCATACTTTCATGGCAATAGGGAAGACATGGTTGTATTATATTGAACGGGGACTACGAGTGAATTAGAGTCAGCAAATGCATTGAAACTTAGCACGTTATTCATGTATTACTGAATACAATAAAATAAAATAAATGAAAAAATAAATACAAATTAAAAGTTTAAAAATTAAATAAAATTAAGCTAAATTAAATTATATTAAAATAAAAAAATAAATAAAAAAATTAAGCAAAGTAAAATGTAAAATAAAACAAACTAAAGGAATTGGAAATGAATTTGCATAAAATAAAATAAAGTAGAAATAAAAAAAATATGTTTGCCAACATTAGATAAGAATTGAAACAAAATAATTTAGAATATATATATGTATATATATATTTATATATGTATAAATTATGCTATAATATATATAACATAATACAATGAAATAGAAATTAAAAAATTACATAAAATACAAAAAAAAAAAATTATGAAAAACAGAAAATAGTAATAATATAATATAATAAAGCATAATGCTTGATTTTGTTGTTGGCGTTGGACATTTCGTATTGAAATTTTCTTCGCACTCTGAAGTTTTTTTTTCGATTAAATGCCAATAACAATTTTTGCATTATCAGTGAACAAAGGGAACCAGTTAATCTTGCCAATATAACAATTTTTCATTAATTTATTTAAGTAAGTAGAAAATTAAGAATGACAGATAGGGAAGGAAGGAAAACTTAAACAAAATAAAATGAAACGAAATAAATGAAATAAATGGTAAAACTAAAAGATAAATGAAATAAAAAATTTGAAAAAAAAATCAAAATAAATACTAAAATATAAATACAAAAACTTTACAATTCAATTAAATTAAATTGAAAAAATTAAACAAAATAAGGCAAAATAAAATATAAAAAAATAAAAGAAATATAAATGAATTTCCATAAAATAAAAAAAGTAATTTTATTTTTGCTAAAAGTAAAAGTGTGGTAACATTAGATAAGAATTAAAATAAAATAATTTGGCATACTACAATAATAAAATTAAGAAATTAAAAAGAAAACAGTGAAATAAGTTAAATAAATTATAATATATAGCATTTTCATTTTAAATTAAACCTTTTTAAAACTAAATGAAACTATTTTCAAACTAAACGAACCCTTTTTCAAATGAAACGAAACTATTTGCAAAATAAGTAAAACTCTTTTCAAAATAAATGAAACTTTATTCCAAAGAAATAAAACTTTATTCAACTTAAATTAAACCATTTCCAAATTAAATTAAACAATTTCTAAGTATATTCATTTAATTAAACAAACAATATGTTATAAAATATGAAATTAATGAAGGGCTTGTCCACTCGCCGCTTTCGGGATTTGGATGATCATGTCCATAACGTAATTCGAACAATCATTTTGATTAATTTGTGCCATACTTTCTTCAATTGCGCTGACTATGTTATGCTCACTAGTTAAATCACTTAGTAATGATCGGGCATAGGATTTTAACTTAGAGTTACAAATGGTTCAAAGAAAAAGCATAACCAAATGATATTCTGATCTTTTGCTGTTGTTGCTTCCGACAGATGGCACAACGCCGAAACCGGTTTGTCTTAAAACAAAATTTGACAAGGGATGGCGAAAATTCGTTCCAAAATACGTCATAACCAAATGGTTCATTAAATATATAACAATGGTTTAATTTAATTTCGAAATGGTTATTCTGAAAATAGTTTTATTTATTTTGAAAATAGTTTCGTTTAGTTTGAAAAAGGTTTAATTTAAAATGAAAATGCTATATAGAAAGCAATAATAACATAATAAAATACAACATAATGTTTTATTCAATGCCAACAACAATTTTGACAAAATAAAAAACAAAACGAAACAGTATAACAGCCTTGTATTAATTTTAATGTTTTGTTTAAAATGAAGTCAATGTTTAAAAGTAAAATTCCTCTTTTTAACATTTTTTTGTTGCTTTTGTAAGAAACAATTTCTTTTTCAATACAAAAAAAACTATACAAAGATTAAAGTGTCTATGAATACAAATTTCAATTATTATTATTTAAACTTTATTTGATAAAAAAAAAACGATTGCGATACCCTAAAGTACATATTACTTATATACAATATTCCATTTATATAAATACATATGTACATACAAATGGTATGAGCTGTTAAAGTTACGAAGGCTAACTCTCGCAATGTATTTTTCCTCGGCACACAATTTCAACGCAATCGCACAAAAGAACCAAGGAAATGGAAAAGTTGAAAAGCAGCAGCAACCACATTCCTTTTGTCGATCATTTTTCGCATATTTTCTTCTTGATTAGCTTCCGGCTTAAGGCATACAGGTGCTATGAGGCGGAAAACTCTGCACAGCTGCAACAATAGCAACAACAACAACAACAACAATACGAAAATAAAAACCACAAAGAATTAAATGTCGAGGAAATATTAAGTTCGCAAATGTTGCGCTAACTGCAAAAAGCATGCAACTCTAGCGTCATCCGCACACATTGTTCATACTCTAGTTACTTAGTGTTGTTGCATGCAACAGTCAAGCAGTCAAGCAGTCGCACAGCTAGGCAACCATTTAACCAGTCAACCAACGGCTGTGATTCTCGTTTTCCGCATCATGCCACATGCTATTGCAAAATTACTCTGTGGCAGCGACAAAAGGCAAGATGTTTGTTACATTCGTATGCGAGCAATTTTTTATCTATGTAGGTACAGATGTATGCCAGGGTGTATGTATGGGTGTAAGAGCTTCAGTTTGCACATTTGTTTCAGCAAATGCCCAGCGCTTACAACACCAACGGCGTACGCAAAACAAAAAAAACCAAAAAACCCAACAAAACCTGCATGCCACAAATCCTGGAAAATAGCAATTTCACGTTTTTCACGCTCTCACCCCATACGTAGCGGGGATGTGTGCACTGACATCTTATCTGTAACGTACGTAGCATCGTGTTTCCAATATACATAAGCTAGCACAATTAAAAATGTTGCATGCAACATGCGCAGATTTGCAATTCCAGATGCAGTTGCACTACCAAACTGGCAATCGGCAATGCACATCTTCAGTACTTAGATATGTATGTGCTTCTTTGTTTGTGCACTCATTCTGGCGCTGCGGCATACATATCTATGTAAGTATGTATGTACATATGTATGTGCTTAAATGCATATGCAAAATGAGCCTGCTATCGTGCAACAAACAGTTGAATTGTTAAGGTAAATGCCGCATGTAATTGCAAAAATTTTACACACCCACCCGCTGGCATGCAAGCCGCTATTGCCTCTGATGCTACTGTTGAACGGTCTGCAGCTTTGCATTTGCTGATTTTGTAGTATTTTGTTGGCAGTAGTTACATGAATACATATACACATACAGTTACTCAAACAATTGACCACTTGGTGTTTTATTATAATATTTGCAATGTTTTGAATGATAAATTTTTCCATCATTTACAAATAACACGCGTACACCTTAGTGGACGAGGCAAAAGTAAAACTTCCTTGTAGTAGTAGAAATTAATTAAATATATCGTAATAATTAACAGTAGCAATAGTAAAAATAGCGGAAGAAATTGTTAGTGCAATTAGTAAAAATAGTGGTAAAAATGTGTAAAAATAAAGGTAAAAAGGAGCGAAAATAGTTGCAGAAATTAGTAAAAAAAAAAGTGGTAGAAGGAATTAGTAAAAATAGTGGTAGAAATATGTAAAAATAGTTGTAGAAATTAGTAAAAATTGTGGTAGAAATTAGTAGCAATAGTTGTAGTAGTTAGTAGCAGCATTTGTAAAAAGAGTGTCAGAAATTAGTAGTAGCATTTGTAAAAATAGTGAAAATAATGGTAGCATATAGTAAAAATAGTGAAAGAAAGTAGTGAAAATAGTAGTAGAAATAAGTAAAAGTAGTGGAGATTAGTAAAAATAGTGGAGGAAATGAGTAGTAGCATTATTAAAAAAAGTGGTAGAAATAAGTAAAAATAGTCGTAAATATTAGTAAAATAATGGAAGAAATATGTAAAAATAGTGGTAGAAACAAGTGAAAATAGTGGAAGAAATTAGTAAAAGTAGTGGTAGAAATGAATAAAATTCGTGGAAAAATTAGTAAAAATAGTGGTGGAAATAAGTAGTAGCATCAATAAAAAATAGTGGTAGAAATTAGTAGAAATAGTGGTAGAAATTAGTAGAAATAGTGGTAGAAATGAGTAACAATAATGGTTGAGATTAGTAAATATGTATGGTGGTAGAAATTAGTAAAGCGAATCTGACGCGATTTTCAGATTTTTCCAGGGTTTTGAACTCCAAAAACCGCCTAAAATTAACTATAAACCTTCTTGCCGAGACCAAGCGTTTAACAGCCATATTTTGATATTTTATATAACTTGTACATAATTTTCAAACAGGTGGCAGCCGTTCCCAAAATGTAGATATGAATCTTCTGCTCGCCAAGATTAACCATTTGACAGCCTTACTTGAAAACTTCATATAACTCATGTATAATTTAATTGAGTTCTACTTTTCAAGCAAGTGGAAACCCTATCAAATTATTGCTTGCAATAAACCTTTCCCTTAGCGAAACGAACCGTATAACTTAATAAAATTTTACGTTTCCAACAGGTGGCATCACTATCCGAGATCAATGAAATAACCTTATCATCGCCAAGGGGAACCATTTGGCACCCATATTTTAATATTTGCCCTTCTAAGCATAAAATACACTTTACGACTTATTCTCATACAAAATTTCCTAAAGACCGACCGAGCCGTTTCGGAGGAGTTTGACCGCAAACACCGTGACACGACATTTATAATATAAGATATGAAATATATTTACATTGGGATGCCTCACCATAGTTATGATTTTTCTCCTAAAAGCTATTAGACTTTACAACTTCCCACGAAAAATTTCGGAAAATTATTGAGATTTATGGGAGCTGAGAGGATATGAAATTTTCTAAAATATTTTTTTTTTTTAATTTCCTCAGTTATTAAAACGGTCAATTCCATTTTGATATTATAATATGAAAGCCTCGAGAGTTTTTTTTTATATTTTGTTGTTGGAAACTTTTTCATTCAATGTAAGCTATTTATATGACAGAAAATTTTCAAGAACACCAACAAAAAAAAAAATTAAAATCCAACGGGAATTTATAAAAATCCATTCGTTATATGGAAAAAATTAAGTAAGACCAAAATTTCAAAATTATGATAAACAGAAAATAATTTTAATATAATACACAGTACGACAAAATCAAGTTTTTTGGTAAACATGTTAAATGTTAACAGAAAATGAAAATAGGCTTAAAATAAAGAAATACTTGTCTCGGCGTTTTGCTGTAGCGCGTCAGAATTTCGAGAAAATCGAATAAGCCGTGGAGGTTCACTCAAATAAAAACAAAATAAAAATTAAAAATTAAAAAAAAAAATTAAAAAAAAAATGAAAAATGAAATATTAATAAAATAAAACTATTACATTAGAAGTGAAACTCTACGGTCCTTTGAAGCTTATTTCACTGTCGTACTGTGATATAATACAAAATAATGTATCGTTTTGTTGTTTGCATTGGGCATTTCGTTTCAATGCCTACAACAATTCTGACAAAATGAAAAAACAAAGCGAAGCAGTTAGTATTGCGAGTACAATAATCTCTCTATAATTTTAATGCTTGGTATAAAATAAAATTGTTGTTTAATATTAAAACTTTTTTTTTTGTTTTAATTTGTTGCTTTTGTGAATATAAATTTTTTTGTTAATACAATAGAACCAAAATTTCAAAAAACAACCGAACCTTTCTGACATTTTACAAAAGCCTTCAAAAAATATTCTGCTTATAATATTTTGAATTTTGATAAATTATCTGTTGAATTTTTATAAGTTGTATACCAAGTTTGAAATTTAACTAACGTACTTTTTGTTATATTACAAAGTAAAGTTTTATAAAAAAAAAAATTATTTACATAAAAAACATTGTAAATATTGAAAAAAAAACATCACTATATTATCTGAGTTACTGTATATGGATAAAAACCAGCAACCGAGCTACATATGCTGCACGTGAGAAAAGCTTTATTCTATCCATCCAGTCATGATTTTTCATTAGTTCATTTTCAACACTTCCTTCATTTGCACTTGTCCTCATTTTGTCTACAATAAATATGAATACAAATTTACGCTGAGCTCTTCACTTAAAATTAAAATACTGCCATTACAAGTACAAAATGGTGGATTCAGTCTTTTTCGAGCACTGAAAAAATCAAAATAATTTTAAACTATATAAATATAACATATCTGTGTGTGTGGTCATATGGAACAACATAAGTAGTTCAAGTAAGTAACAAAGACCCATAAATGTATAAAATCCATTTAGAAAAAAAAACAGTAAAAGGCAGTGAAGTAATAAGGGTCTATTTTTTAGCATAAGTATTTTAAAAAAATATTCCACTCGCCAAATAACTTATGTCCGCATATAAATTAATTCAGATCTTATAATCATAATTTAACCAATTGAATTGAATTAGCCTTAGCGTTCGACATTTCCACGTTTAAAATAAATATATATTTGAATTATAAAACCCCGACAGACATTGTCCTGCCTAATTTATTTATTGATTGCCCTTTGCATATTACTTACTTACTTAATTGGCGCAATAACAGCTTAAGAGGTTTTGGCCGAACTTTGAGGAACCTAAAGTTTTACGCCAACTTCGAACGGCAAATTTTTTTTTTTATTTGGTGAGAAGGTTTTTCATGCTAGAAATGCGCACACTCGGCTACGCCAGCCATCCTTTGCATATGTAACCTGCTCGGTTTCTGTCACATATAACAGGTGGCAACCCTTTCAAAACTATAGGTAATTTAATCTGTATCTTGCAAAAGGTGGATACAATTTTAAAAATATTCCTATAAACTTTCTCCTAGCGAAAAAAAAAGGTTTGAAGCCCATATTTTTCTACTTCATATAACTTGTGTATATTTTTAATTAAATTCGACTTTTCAAAAGGGTGGACACTTTCTCTAAACCATGAACCTTTTTTCCGAGACCAACGGCTTGACACCCGTAGTTTAATATTTCATATAACTTGTGTACAATTTAATAAAATTCAGCTGTTCCAGAAGGTGGCAACCCTTTTCAAAGATATGAACCTTCTTTCAGAGGCGAACCGCTGGACAATTATATTTTAATATTTCATATAACTTGTGTATATTTTAATTAAATTTAAATTTTCAAACAGGTGGTAACCTTCTGCATAAAATATAATTTACGACCCATTATCATACCTACCAAACATACATACAAAATTGCGTAAAAATCCGTCGAGTCGTTTTCAAGGAGTTCGACCACAAACACCGTAACCCGAGATTTTTATATATATTATAAAACCACTAATTTTTAACTAACGCTGCCTAATTCCCAGTGTTCATTTCAATATAATCGTTTAAGTTAAGTTAAGGTTCAGTAAGCTTTTAAGTTCAGTTTCGATAAAACACGAAAGTAAGACAACCTTTTCACACATATTTTTTTCAAAACCATTATCCAGGCTTTTAACTAACATTAATAGCAAAAAAAAATTTTACATAAAAATTTTACATAAAAATTATACAAAACTGCCCATATCTCCGAACTATCTAATTCGACATAAGCTACTTTCCCGTATGAACACAGATATATACCTACATAATAGCAAGCTCGCTTTATTCTTACTTTTTTAGAAAGAATTGGCTAAGCATTGTCGGCTAAGTCCGAATTTTCGGAGACGCATTCGATAATTTCGAGTGATTTTTTTTCGAATAACACCTCTGTACATCTTTCTGCGCAATGGTTTTATTCTAGCTATGTTTTTTCTTCTTTCCAATTCTATAAGAGAAAAAGTTGTTGACCAAAATTTCCGCCACTTTCTGAAATAACAAAAATTTAATACATACAAGTGTGTGTGTGTGTGTGTATGCCGACTATGTTCATTTGTAAGAGTGCTGGTTAAAAATGTAAGATCATTAACCCGGAATGACTTACATATTGGCCCTTACGTAAGAAGAATATGTGTACTTTTGTTTTTATTGTTTATTGCATTGGCTATAGTAAACACACAAAAATCTACAAAAATAAAAGGGCAACGAACAACAACAAATAAACGTACAAACCAACGCACCTAAAGTTTTGGTTTGAAAATCTGCTGAGAGTGTACCGCAAAAAAACATTAAAGTAAAGGGGTAATAAACAAATCTACACATGACTCATAAAGAGTTCGCTGGACAAAAAGAGAAATGGAATAAACAAGTTCGAAGACAGCATGATTGTTACAAAAAATTTCTTAAATACATATGTGTGTATTCTTTTTGTGCCTCATTAAGATGATAAGAAAATATTGAAAATATTTTTAAGTGCCTTGGAATTACTCATTTGAAAAAGTGGCCGAAAACATTCATTATATAATATTAAGTAAGATAAAATGAAAAAAACAACCTTTTTTCGAAATATATGTCAGTTTTTTATTAACATATTATTTTTTCCTCAAACACATTTTAGCATTTCTGAAATTCATTTCAAATTTTCTTTAATACATACATTTGTGGTACTTTGTTTAAAACGATAGAAAGTGTAGAAGATAAAATACGGTTGGACTAAAGACTTCGATAATTTTTTTAATAAGGGCAGCCAAATAAAACTTTTCTTCCAAAAAAAATTTCATTCAAGCTAAATATTTTAGAGTACACTGAGCAACAAAAGAGAGATCACTGTGATTTTTTTTTTAATTTTTATAGCGTTTTTCAAACTAACCTACTTCGATAATTTTTTGTTTAAAGTAGTTCGAACTAAATATAATGAAAAAAATTAAAAAAAATTTGAAAAAAACAAACAAACAAAAACTCTTTTTTTAATTCTACGAACTTCTATTAAAATTACAAATTTTTTAGTCAAAATAATGTAAATCAAAAACTCAAGTTTTGTAATTTTTTTTTGTAATTCTACAAATTTGTATCAAAATTTTAAATAGTTTAGTCAAACAAATTTAAGTCAAAAACTCCAATGTTTTTATTTTTTTTAATTCTGCAAACTTGTATTGAAATTAAAAATTTGTTGTCAGAAATTTTAGAAAATTTTCGAGTATGAATTTCGAAGAAACTAAAAACTTCTATTAAATTTTTATACTTGTTTAGCAGATGGTATTGCGAATTTTCCCTCATTTGAAAAAATATAGTGTTTACTTGATAATTGGCAAAAAAAAAATCTAGTAAGACCGCCTCAGTATCGGTGCTTGGAATCGGTATCCGAGCGTGAATTTAGCACATTAAGCAATTTTGTTATCTATTCGACAATTTGTAGTGTAATGAAATGGGGAGACCTAAAGTTTTGCTCCAACAATGTATTTTTTTTTTGCATCTGATTTAGTTCAAGAGATATGGGCAAACATATGGGGTCTAATTGGAAAAAAAGATATTTTTTTCTAGAAATATTTAAATCACAGTTCATTAAAAAAGTTAACTAAAATATTGCAATATATGTCCATTAGTAATAAACAAAAAGTAAATAAAAAAAAAAACACCCAAATCCTTAAAAATATTTAACCAGATTCGCAAAACTCCAGATTCAAAAAGCATTTTACTTTTCACCTGATATACTCCGGATAATAGCACGCACTCGGCTACGGTGGCCTAAAAATTAAAAACCTCCAATTATTGATTACTAAATGTAAAAATTGGTAAATTTTCGGAAACTTTGAGGGAATCTTGTTAAAAGTTGCATAACGATAAACGATTTTTTTTAAATCCTCACCAAATTTTATAATCACATTAAAAATGAAGCAAAGCGCAGTTTTTTGGTTCTGTGTTACGCGTTTGCCTCGGGCGTAGCGTAGATGGTGCGCGTAAATCAAAGTGCTGTCTACCAAAACTTTTCTCGAATGCCATTGCATTCCTTCTGTGCTGCTTTCCACTATTTCTCTTTTACCACACAACCTACTTTTAATGCCAATGATTCCCATTTGTGTCCAATTTCTAAACAAATTATAGTACAGTACTAATTCAAAGACCAATTACAAAAACAAAGGAATAAACTGGTAGACAAGACAACAACAGCAACAGCAACAGCAGAGGCGTAAAGTAAGATACAAAACATTCGTTACCACAACAACCAGCATGACATTATTACGCCACATATTAACCATCCTGCACTAGCAGCATCACTGCTATAACGAAATTAATACCCTGAAGAAAAATCAACTGGCACCGTCCTTGTTCAGTTCAGGTTTATTGGGAACCATGTCCGGACACCCAGTAATTCGGACACAGAAGTTAATTTCATTGTAATGTTGACACTTCTAGGTAATGTCTCCCTGCATTAGTTTGTCCTTTTCTTATTTCCTCATGTCGCGTAAAGTTATTCTTTATTTTGCCGTCTGATGATAATGTGAAGGTAAGACGAAATATTGGAGATTAGACTCTTCTGATAGGCATTCAACAAATGTTCAAGAAATACAGATGAAAACACTTTCTTCGCAGCAGACATCGTGAAATTAGACTTTTTAACTCTGGCTTAGAAAATCGTTTCCAAAGTTCGTTTCAAGTATTAAAAACTAATGTAACGGATTGGTTACAATTTTTTAACAAAATCTGCCAAGTGTTTTCTAAAGTGCAACGGCGAGCATATTTCGGCTATAAATGAGCGAAATCTCTTGCATTTATAGTACTTGATCTATGTAAAGTAACATGAATTTTTCTTTCCGTTTTTCGTTTTTCATTTTTCTTTTACGCCTTAGTGGAATAAGCCTGCTAGATAGAGTAGCACATAGATAAAGCTGCGCAGGTTTGGAGTTCGCTCTTAAAGATCGATTATGGCCTCTGCCCCTTACAGCACTCCTTATAACCCCAACGCCCTTAAGAAATAAATGATAACGGATTGTGGTTGGGAGCGTACGAGTTCTTTCTCAGAGATATGTGGGCGTCTTCTCAAGTTATCGTCACTCTCGAAAAGCAAGTGTATTAAGGTGTCGGTCGGCAAGTGGCGAAGCGGGTCGCTGAATAGAGTTCAAAGATCAATTCTATGAGCGTCTACAACGGACTTGCTGGCCCGCCATAGTATCAAAATCGTGGTTTGCGACTTTAATGTTAGAGTGGATCTCTTCCTTATCCTCTTTCTTATCTATGGTCATACTGTCGGAATATTCAGTCTTCACAACGAACCCTCCGCTAGGATACTGAGATTAATCGGTTGAGCTGGTGCCCCAAAAATTCAGAGATCCGTTAGGCTACGTGGCTGTCTCCATATAAAAAAAACAGCGAGATCAAATCGATAATATTGCGATAGACGGATGCATAATTCCAGTGTATTAAACGTAGGTACACTTCGAGGACTGATGTGCATCTGCTTCTGTATAGCAAAGGCCGTGCTTTCATGGTTTCATGGTTTCAGCTTCCAAAGTCGCTGAGAAAGTTCTTAGATTTCAGCGAGCCTGAAAGATCAAGTGGTAAGGCGAGGAATGTCGCGCTTCCGCGGAAGGGAAGGTCACTACCTACAGTTGTGCAGAAGTGCCACATGTGGCTGAGGATTGAACAAAGACGTATTATTCGCAGAAAGAAAAGATAGACCGAAATATGTGAGATGCCAAATAGGAAAAGCGTCCAAAAATTATACCAGAAGGTGAATGGGCTGACAGAAGATTTTAAGACCGGACCAAACTCCTATAAGAATAGGAACGCCGACCTAGTGGGTGATGTCCAAAGTACATTTAAATTGTTGAGGCTCTAGTGGATTACCAGCTAAACTATTTAAGAACGGTGGCGAAGAGCTGGCAAGATACATGCTCCTCCTCTTGCAGAATATGGCCGGGCAAAAGCATGACCGCCGCTTCGAATTTAAGTACGATCTACCCAATTCACAAGAAGAGTAATCCCACAATATGCACCAACAACCGTGAGTCTTCTAAAAATTGCATAAAGGGTTCTCTCACGCGTATTATGCTAAAGACTGAATCCAAACGTAAACTAGCTGATTGGACATTATCAGTGTGAATTTACACCTACAAGTCTACCATCGAATAGATATTCACGGTACACCAAATCTTTAAAAATACCCCTGAGAAGTTGATCCACACTCACCATCTAATTGTCGCTTTCGAAAGCAGAAGTTGCTTATATGCCGCAATAAGTGAATTTGGTATCCGCATAAAGTTAATAAAGCTATGTAAAATGGCACTGAGCAACACCGCCATCTTCGCCTATATATACTCTATGAGTCTGTCATCATGTCCATCCTATTGTATGGCGCAGAAGCATGGAAGTTGAGATCTCCCTTGGCGTGTTCAAGATAAAGATAATTCGAAAGATTTGTGGACCTTTACCATGAGATGTTTGATTCCACCAAATCCGTCCAGGAGGTTATAGCGTCAATTAGATTGTAGTGATCATTAAGAACGTTTTTTAAGAACGTTTTTTTCCATCAGTCGTTATAAGTAGGGGTTCCTTTCATATAGCAGTGAGTATTTAAATCTTTAGGCTTTAAAACTCCAACAATTCAAAGACAGATGTCACCAAGTGAGACGTGAGAAACAAAGCGGTTCCTAAGTAATTGTCGAAATAGTACAAGTTCTCGAACGAGAATTTCACATCGCCAATTCAGATTTTCTCTGTTGGGTATATGCAATTTATACATGCCCACCCAATTGCATAGCCACGCAAGCCGACTGTAGCGAAATTAAAAAAAAAACAATAGTCAGCCTTCAGCCACAGCCACATTGGTAGTGGTGTCAAACCAGTTTCCCACCGCCAGATGCTGAGATGCGTACACAGATCTTTTGCTTTTTGGCGCTCGTAAAGCTTACGAGTTTCGTGCATTCTCTTGTTGCCACTATTGAATGTATTGTGTTTTTTGTCTATTTAACTTTTTCATGCATTTTTCTTGTTGTTTATTTTATTTTTTCGCTTTTCCTTTGGCAACTTTAACTTTTAACGCATTGAAATTCCCACATGTGGCACGAACGCCCGCAAAGCGGCAACGGTAGCGGCAAAAAAGTCAGATGGAAGCAAAGTTCTATACTAGAAGAGTTGGGAAATTGTTCATCCGCATTTCTTGTTGTTGATTGTTGTTGCTTTGGCGCACGCATGTCATTTCAACATTTCGCTATTCGCATGCAACATAGTACATATAAGCTGCAATGCTGCAATGCGCAATGCTTGTTGCCACAACATTCTTCTCATGTATGTTTGTATGTTTGTACTTACAGTTGTTGCAAGTGAATTGCTGTTGCATTGTTGTTTAGCGTAGTGGTATGTTGATGTTGCTTGCTACGAGCAATCTATAGGCAACGGGCTGTCAACGCAGTTATCTTAAAAAGTTTCAGCTAACAATGACACCAACTTAAAACGCAACACCAAAAAAACACAAAACAACAAAAACTTAGCTGACACAAAAGTGTAAAGAAAAGAAAAAAACATATTTTTAATGGATATGTGAATAGACTGTGTTCGCATGCGCAGAGCTCTGCAAAGTGTCGAAATTTGTTCACTGTCAGCCTGATTTCGAAACTTATGTAGGAAAAAAAAGAAGCGAAAAACTTTGAACAATAACTGTGAAGCGTCTGGGAAAATGCAGAAAACTTTTTTGTGTAAAAGAAACAAAACAGAGATGAGCAGATTATGGGTACCGGTATTGATCCCGAGAGTATGTTTTTTTTTTTTTGAATTTCACCAAAGGTAATAACTTTAAATTCATTTTTAGTCCGCGTTTTGATATTTATTATTTATTTACTATCTACAACAAAATCTGCCTCCATAATTTTTACTCTATTGGCAACTACGCAGTATGCCATGCTTTAGTGAAACCGAATTTTTTGTTAGAAATGTCCAACGTTATCAAACTATGGTGACATTTAGAAGTCTCATTTTGATGTTTAAGTTTTCTTGAGCCTACTTCTTTTGAATCCCATGGCGTATATTTCCTATAACTTAATTATCTAATTTAATTTGCTTTTTGAAGTAAGTGGCGACCCTCTCCCAGGTATTTTCAAAATAACAAAATAAAGCTTTCTTCGTTGATTTTTTAATGTCTCTCCAAAAAGATTTTTGACATGCAATGCTTCTCGAAAAAGGAATCAGATATGTTACAATAAAGGCACAAAAAAGTGTTTTAAAAACTTCATTGGAAAATTATTTGATTACAATCACGTGACGGCGGAGTTTTTATTTTTTTAAAAGTAACATTTGCAAGAACTAGGGAGGCAAAGTGTCACTGGGGTAAAAATGGATAAATAAATCGCAGTTAGGGCAACGTCTGCTGGATTTTTCTAGTATTGAGTAATATGTTTTTTATTTTTAATTTTCGTCAATACCAACATTGCCAGCCTACCTTGGGTCGAGGATAATGTTAAAAACAAGTTTCGATGTGGCCCGACCGATTTTGCTTTTTATTCTGGAAATTTTGCTTTATGCTGTTACAACCCCGTTAGGTGATCATAGTTTACCCATTTTTCGGGACGGTAACGAGATCTCGGGAGTGCCAACCCTAACCTATATGCAGATTTATACTTACATATTTATGTTCTGTGAAGATATTTACCAACAAATAGTCACAAATAATATGTTAATAAAAGGTAGTGTGTCGTGAAATGCGAAAAAGTTGCAAACAATAAATATAAACTCGTAATGGTGAGGAATTCAAAAATTTTGCAATATGCGCGTCAACAAAAAAAATTGTAAAGTTTCAAAACTTTTCATGTTGTTCAAGCAGCATTAGTATGGTAAAGAAAACAAATAGCAAAATTCTACTGGTTATTTACTTGAATACCAATAGTCTGATATCTTTATAAGTAAAAGTCAAAGTCATAGAAACGTTCTAGGTTAAAAAAAAGACACCATAACAAGTGAAAATAAAGCTAAGAATGAAAGCGTACTATGTCACACTAAGTTTCTGTAGTGCTGAACATAATTTTCGTAATGTTCTGGCATATCGAGAGTTCGAATTTCTCTATATCCCCAGAGGCAGTCAAACCAACACTGAAAAATGAGCTGAAAACAAATTTTCTTTGCGTTAATGTCGTACTTTTTTTAATTGCGATATTATCTACCGATTGATTAAAATTTTCTACAAAATGTATGAAAATCTACATAAAATTAAATATTACAAAATATTAAATATTAAATATAAAGTGCCATACTACGAATATATCATTTTTAAATACATACGCATATTTGTTGGCAATATATGTACATGCGTCCATATTTGGAACCAAATTCTTATAAATTAAATTGGTTGGGTTTCGTGAAAAAGTATTTTTAATTAGTTTCAATATGTAAGAAAAGTCAGTTTCGTAGTAATTTCTCTTTATAAAAAAATTTATATATTACATATACTATACTACGTTTTATAGTAATTTTGTTTTCATATTTCTTTTACAGGTAAGCTTGTGACGCTTTTTCAGTGGTACTCGTAAGAAATTTCGCTTACAAAACAAAAAAATTTAACTGGATACCCAAATTATTACTGTAAGTTTTTATTTAAAAGGGGCGAAAGCTTAGACATCAGAAACTTAAAAAGTAACTATATGGTGTAAACCTGTACTCATATGACCAAATGATGTGGAAAATAATCAACTTTCTCCCTGAACAACAAAATGAACTTTTCGAAAAGCACGTTGACGGCCAAAGTGCAAATTTTAGGTATTAAAAAAATGTGCACAGTGATTTACCGCTTGTTCTGTACTGTGCTGTGTTTTTTGCGAGTAAACATATATTTTGTGCAAACGTTTAAGGCATAAAAATATTGCAAATTGTTCTGTATTTCACTTCTGCGAACATTTATGAACGATAAGAACAGTTATAATGTATGTATGTACAAGGTGGCGCAAAAGTAACCTTCCGATGTTTTTTGGCTGTAATTAAAAAAAAAATGAAAAACTTTGATTCTTCTTGTGGATTATTTTTATTTGGTCTTTTAATTTTTTTTTACATCAAGTCGAGAATATGATGTCATGTAAATGGCCGCCGCCACAGTTGATTGTCATTTGAGCCCTTTTTATGGCATTTTCCATCACTTTGGCCAAAACTTCCGGCGATAGGTCCTCACATTCTTGACGGATATTCTCTTTAAGAGCTGCAATAGTCTGAGGCTTGTTGACATAAACCCGCGACTTCAAAAAGCCCCACAAAAAGAAGTCTGGAGCGGTCAAATCAGGCGATCTTGCTGGCCAGTGCAAATCGCCAAAACGGGAGATTAGTCGCCCGGGAAATGCATCCTTCAGCATATCGGTTGTGGCACGTGCAGTGTCTGCCGTTGCACCGTCCTGTTGGAACCACATGTTTTCCAATCCCAATTCATCAAGTTGCGGCAAAAAGAACTCGTTGATCATTGCTCTGTAGCGCTCACCATTCACAGTAACCGTTTGGCCCGCGACGTCTTCGAAGAAAAAAGGTCCGATGACTCCTCCAGCGAAAACAGCACACCATACAGTGACTTTGAGCGGGTGTAATGGCTCATCGTGGGTTACACGCGGATTTTCAGTGCCCCAGAAGCGTAAATTTTGCTTATTTACGTATCCCGTATCTTCCTATGTTCCTATGTATGTTAGACGCGATTGGCGGCCAGCAGCTAACAGCTGATGCACCGTCTGGACTTTGTACGGAAACATCTTCAAATCTTGTACCAAAATTCGCTGTAAAGACCGTCGACTGATACCCATTTGCGTGGCACGTCGTCTGCTCGATGTCGACGGCGCTTCCATGACATCCTCGGCTACAGCAGCAATATTCTCTGCAGAATGGCTACTCCGGGGTCTGCCACGCCTGGCAGCATCTCGTGTTGTGCCAGTCTCTTCGACGCGAGCGGCTAAACGTCGCAGTGTTTCACCAGTAGGCGTTGGACGGCCAGGAAATCTGCGACGAAATTCACGTTGTGCCAAAGTCACCGACCGATTATTGGTCAAATAAATAGTCAGCAATATTCCGCATTCTGGAGCAGTGTAGCGTAACATTGTTTATTAACGTTTATTTCGCATGTGTTTACTACACAAATGTCAAAACAGAACTGACATTAGGGGCCAATCGCAAAATTTATAGCATTTTCTGATAGGAGGATTACTTTTGCGCCACCTTGTAGTATGTTCTGTATTGCGATGAGGGTAATTTTCACTTTCGGCCGCAGTACCCGAGTATGTAGCGTGTGGGCGATTCATTCGGAGTATTTCGACTTCGCATCTCGGCCGAGCGAGCTACATCAAAGATTACAGAAAAAAAATTTTTTTTTCTAAAAGCGATCGCCACTCGACAGGCAGCGGCAAATCTCCAAGCGTATTTCGGGCATCGAAAAATCATTTGCCGTTCGGAGTTGCCTTAAAACTGTAAGTAACCAAATTTGTCGAAAGAACTGATCGAAAAAAAATTTGTATTTGATATTATGGCAAACATTGGATGAAGAATAGCGCTATTGTGAATTTCACTCATTTAGATCATTCCCAATTGTATATTTCTGTCAGCTGTCATTGGAATTAATTACAAATTGCAGAGAATTTGAGTAAATAAAAATAAAATACAAATAGTATTATGACGGCGTTATGGTTGAACGATTCTTTAGAGAGATGAAAGTTTGCTGGAATTGGCAAGAAGTAGAAAACGATTAAGAGATACTTGAAATCTTTTAGAAAAGAATTCCGCCGCGTAAGTGTAATATTTCAAAGAGGGTTTTATCTGTATTGATAATGGTTATGAATATTGCTTACAGATTTAAATATAAGAAACTTTCAACTATTTAAGGAAGCGTTTGTAGATTTACTGTCCAGTATTGAAGAGTCGCTGCAGCAATGCACCCGATCCAAATAAATTCCAAACATTTTAAAATTGGCATTAGTGCTAAGACTTTGTGCTCAGGGATGCAAATGCCAAAGCTTATATATATATATATCTTACGGAAGCTAATTTAGTTAATATTAATCCACTTTGCGGCCCCATTTTTTTGCTGTCTTAAACTTTCGCAAATTGTATTAGAAGTTCGGCCAAAATCGCTTAAGTGGTTATAGCGCCAATTAAGTAAGTAAATAACGGCAATTATGTAATAGCACAACTGGCAATAGTGTTGGCAGATCTGACCAAACTGTAACCAATTAATCTTTATCATAAGATATACATAATATAAGAAAAAACTTGTCCAAAAAAGCTCTTGTAAATAAGTAATTGAAGGACTATTTTGGACGTACATTATTTTAACTGAGTTGGGTCTAGTAGATAATGACTGAAAACTTTGCATAGCAGAAAAGGGTTCTCTTTCAACAGAAATTAACGTTATTGCTTCTTCCAAAAATCCCCCATTAAAACTGCGAACCATTAAAAAATTACACGGCATCCTTCACTTGGTTGATAGCATCAAAAAATGTAATTTAAATAGTCGAAGTACCAGTCAAAAAATTCAGATGGTTTTATTAACATGCGAATGAAAGAGCTAGATGAATACATTGAACCGAAATCAAATTATAAATTACTCTATTCTTTCCGGAAGTATTTCCATGGGAAGATATAAACATTTTCATATTGACCGCAGCATTGCGGATGCAAAATATAAAAGCGTGGCTTAAGCGTGAAGATTTTCTACTTTGTATTTCTGTCTATCATTAAAGCATAACAGAGTTTTTAAGCTATTATTTATTTTATTTAGCACAAGTTCGTTCATCTCTAGAGCCAGTCTTACATAATAAACTTTTGCACACCATGCGCCACGCTTTGAACTGATCATAATACGATTTCACCTAGGCTTTGTTGCAATCTTTGTGACAGACATACTGCCCAAGTAGCACAAGGTGGTGCTATGCTGCTTGCAATTTTGTTTTTATGTAATTTTTTAGTATTATTTACAAATTATTTACTCATCTCATCTTGTATTACCACACTTGATATTTAAAACAAGGAAAGCCTGATCAAAAGCTTCATTGTTTAATTAAATTTCCATTAGCAGCCACATTTTGTCGGTCTCTCAACAGCAATATGAGTATGTACTTAGTGCGCATAAATAGAAATATATATATGGAACTATATGTATGTATGTATAATCTACAACACACATTGTCGGTAGATGCTTCAGTAAAATAATGAATTTTCACTTCAAAGCATTTTTATTAAATTTATTTTTGTTTTGTTTTGTTTTGAAACCCCTTGCGGCGGCAACCCTGCAGCCAACGAAACAAAAAACAAAAAAAAAAAACCAAGTACATACTCGTAATAAGAATCATAATACAATAGCAACCACCAAAAAATCAAATCAATTATTACGAAGTAACAGCATTGCAGTCAAATACAAAGCCTCAAAGTCGTAAGCTGGAGTGTTTGACTAACATAAATAAGAGATTCTTAACTTCAAGCATATTTGCCTTTCCTCACTTTGTGCTTGCTTTGTGTTTCGCAAGTGTTTGGCATAAAATCTCAGCCCAACGTTGGGTTTCGTGGTATTTAGTAAATATGTTAAGCATTTGCTTTGTGCCAAAGTGGGGAGAATACTATGTGGCAATTTTATTTTGATTTACGAAATTTTGGAAAATTTGGATTTGCGAGTTTCAGTTTAAACTTGACCTGTTAAGTACTGATTATAAGTTATAATTCTCTATAGTTAGTTATTTTTGCAAGAATTAATTTCAAAATTATTTATAATTTTTACTTTTTACTTAACTATAACATTGCCACAAAGAATAATCAGAAAAAAAAACCAAAAATAATTACAGACATTTGTAATTTGTTTATTTTTGGCGTAGAATACGTCTTACCTTACGGTATGGGCACCAATGTCAGGTTTTTATTGTTGTAATCTCTATTTCTTTAATTATAAGGAAACGGCTCGGTTAATTTTTTTTTTTTTTTTTTTGTAGTCAAATGAAGATGTTAGCTTTCGTTTGACATACATTTCATGTTGGTTGATATCTTCCTAATATTTAAATTTCTCAGATGAAAATTGTATAAACACATGCACACAAATATGTGTGTGGTGTTTGGTTGAGTGTTTGCTGTTGGGCGATTTAAATGTACTCGTGCAGCCCTTTCTTTGTATTGCATAATTTTAGGCGGGCAAGTTAAAGTAGAGTAAAAGAAGAGAAAATGCTGCCAAGCACTGCAAAAAAAAATAATAAAATTGATTCGCGTATGTTATTTATCATTTATCTTTACTATTGATAACAGCCATTGACTTCGTTTTTGCGAGAAATTTAATTGATAATTTAAAAACATTTTTATCCTATTTTTCCTATCATAAGCTTATGTATATCATCCAAAGTAACTATCAAATAAAGAAATTCATTTGCTTGTATTATTTATCATTTATTGTTACATATGTTTTCTGTCTTATCGGATGGCGTATTCTACGTTAAACTTAATGGCCGTGTCTCTGACACAGCCTGCTTCTTTTTATTTTTGTTGACTGAATTACTCTCGCTTTTCCTGATTACTTCTGGATAGATGATTATTTCTAGTTTTACCAAAATTTCAATATATTTTATGTGTTTCTTGAAGATTTTTCGTCACTGTAAATATTTTATTACTTTTAATTTTTTCTGGTACTTATTAAAAAAGTTGTCATCAAAATTCGTAATCTGAATTTTTTCAAAAATTTCGGATGTGCATTTTTAGCGTCCAATTAATTTTAGTACAGCAATGATTTTTTTAAGTTCTTTTCCACCGGTAGTGTTACCCGTTTTCTTCCATATAATCGTAAAAATAATTTCTGTTCATGTTTTGTAATAAATTTTATATGGAAATATATAACAGAAAGGAACAGGAATTTTCAGCCTATTTAAAACTTGTGCTCTCTAAGCATAAAAGGGTATTTCATGGTACATCCTTCTGGAGGTTCTTCTATGGATAGCGAAAGTAAAAGGTCTTCAAGTTGTGTCACAACCAAAACAAAAAAGGAGGGGGCCGTATAAAGAAAGTCATTTGGCCTCTCAGGAAGGCTGTATGAATTGGCTTCTAATCCCTGAAATTATCTATAGGGGACTGTGTAAATATTGAATAAACAGAATAGTTGTATGCAAATTTGTGTAATATTGTATATCTTTTAAAATGCTCTCTCTTAGTATCGCACATTACGCCTCTTTTATTTTAAATTTTTTTAAAAAGTTTCTATCACTTGTACGCTGCTACACGTGACTTTTTTTTGTAGATGTATTATGTATAATGGGATCCCTAAAAAGTTGTAGTTTTTCCACCAGAAATTTAAAATATATTATAATTTAAGACTTCCCCTGAAAAATATTGAGATTTCCGTGATCTGGACCGATTTGTATATTTTATAAATAAAAATATTTTTTTTAAATCACCTAATCCTTTAAAATAATTTAAGCTTAAAAGGTCTGTACAAAAAGATTTTTAAAACTTTTTTCAACGGAGTCGTAATACTGAGATTTTAGAAGCTGTTTTGAAATCGAACCAGCTTACTCAAATGTTATTATTTTTCGCACAATATTTCTGTCGGAATCTTTAATTATAATAAATTATATGATTAAGATGAGAAAACCATACCGATTTTTTTGTATGCCTTAAAAAAGCTTCTCACAAAATCCATTATTTTAAGGCGTCTTGCTATGAAGCGAGAAAATTCCACTTAAATGCTCACTAAATCCGAACAAAATTTAACGGATTTCTCTATCATTTTTTTCCATGAGAACCCCTTCTTATAACGATTGGATGGATATATCTTTTCAATAAAATCAAGAAGATAATCTATAAAACTAAGACGAAAACTGTTCTATATAGTTAATTAAGAAAGAAATCTTGGTTTTCATTAGAATATCTTAGAAATTTTTGCCACCTTAAACTTACGGTGAATGTTGCTAAAGTGACAGTACTTGACCTGATCTTAATCTGGGTCGTTCCGGTATCGTGAAACCGACTGCTGTTGGAACGCAGCCTCTTTTGCTCGCCACAGTATGCTTGTATTTCTCTATTTTCTCAATTCGTCCAACAAATTCACCTTCAACACTGACTTTGACAATTACCACAACAAAAACCAAATACATATCTTAGTTTTGTGAATGAATGTAATTTTTGTACTGAATGCACTTTGATTAAAAGTTTACTCATTGAAAACTTCTGGAACAAAAAAATAAATAAACCAAAAATTTTCATTTCGAAAAAACCAAAATCCAAAGATCAATATTCAAAATATTAAACCAAAAACACTACTGTGCTCTTTGGAAGAGATGGATCAAGGTCAATTATAAGAATCTCAGTTTTGTATCAAAGTAAATAGCTAAGTCCTTGACTTCGGTCACGCATTTCAATCGTGAGACAGAGATAAAATAACTCGTAGAAGTCGGTTAATGATTTCTAGTAAAAGTGCAGTGAGAACATTTATTAATTTTCAACGAAGGGCGATTTTGCAAACACCAGGCAGAAAATTTATCTAAGTCCGATTGAAAAGCATGAGAGTCATCATAGCTGTTTAATGCAGAATAGATCTTAAGGTCATCTGCATATATAAGAAATTAGGCTGTCATTGATAAACAGAGTAAAAAACAGAGATCCCAATATGCTACTCTGAGCTACACCCCAAGTCGTAATGAAAGGGTATGAAGAAACATTGCCAAACGCAACTACATAGATTCTTTTGGGAAAATACGAATTAACCCATTCAAGAAATATGGAATGGAATCCCAAACAAGCTAATTTCAAAATTAAATCTCAGTGTAAATTGATACAACTTGATACCCATTTTAAAAAGACGAAAAACAGTATTCGGTAAACACAGCAAGGTTGGTAACTGTAGATCTGGTCAAACTGTTGACAGAATAACCAACTGTAGATAATTTAGAAATAGGCCGATAATTACGAACATCGTTTTTGTTACCACTTTTAAAAATTAGGGTAACTGAGGTTTTTTCCAGTCATCAATGAAATCTCCAGAATATAGAGACTTATTAAAGATTAACATTAGTGGTACAACAAACCCAGGACTAATTTTAAAAAGTACAACTGAAATTCCATCAATATCCATGAAGTTAGACGGTTTTATGCACGATGTCTTAAGACATCATCCTCCGTTATCTTAACGGCGAGGAAAACTTTCCCCAATCACATATCCAGTGTATGTGTCGAAATAACTTAAAAGTCCGCTTGGGGAACGTTGGAACCAATTTGAGACAAAATTCATAAGTCATTTGTCTGAAAAGCTCGAATAATATTGCAGTATTAAGGTACAGTTATAACTACGCACTACTGAATTAAAATGTATAAAATTGCATAAATCATAATTTAGTTTGAGCCGTTCACTTCCGGGAGGCACAGTAGAAAAATCATAAAATTCAATGCCTAAAACGAGGGGTATGTGATGTACAGTAACTGCTGATATTTGAGAGTGGCATTCATTCAACTTAAAGTTTAAGTTGCTACTTATAAAAACTAAATCTAGAATACGATTATATTCCAACAGATGTTATATACACCGACTTCAGTAAAGCTTTTGACAAAGTTTGTCACCCCTTACTCATCCACAAACTTGATCTGCTGGGCTTTCCACCCTCTCTCCTCCGCTGGATTTCTTCTTATCTACATGATAGATCTCAAATCGTTATATTCAAAAATGCTTCTTCCAATGTCATTAATGTTACTTCGGGAGTTCCCCAAGGCAGCCATCTAGGCCCGATTCTGTTTTTGTTATTCATAAATGATATTACTACTGCAATAAGATATTCGAATATACTAGTGTATGCCGATGATGTAAAACTTTTTAAATCATACGCTTCGATTGAAGAAAGAAATTTATTACAAATATATATTAACAGCTTAGTTGATTGGTGCAACATAAATTATATGCCACTTAACCTTAAAAAATGTAAATTTATGAGTTTTTCACGAAGAACTATTCAGCCAGCTTCTTACATAATAAATAACTATACTCTGGATCAAGTGTTTGACTTTGTTGACTTGGGAGTTACAATGGATTCCAAACTTAATTTTAATAGTCATGTTAATGCTATAGCTAATAAGGCTAGAGGGATATTTGCCTTGATAAAACGATGGTCAAAAGAATTCAAGGACCCATATGTAACAAAGGCTTTTTTTTACAACTTTCGTAAGACCTATACTAGAATACGTTACCAAGTTCACATTGATCGACTGGAATCAATTAAGATCACATTGATCGGCTGGAATCAATTCAAAAACAGTTCTTACTTTTTGCCCTAAGAGACTTTAGATTTGATTCTCGGCTTAATCTTCCTCATTATACTGATCGTTTGAAGCTAATAAATCTTCCTACTCTTTCCAGCCGTTGAGAAATGCTAGGCATAATATTCATTACTAAACTACTCACAGGGTCTATCGCAAGCACATTTCTTATTGCCGAAGTTAAACTGAATGTTCCTTCTCGGATTTCAAGACACTTTAAACCTCTTTATTTAAAACAGTGTAAAACCAATTATGAATTAAATGAACCTTTCCGATGTTTATGTCAAGATTTCAACTCTCTTTCCAGCACTTTTGATATTTCGGACTCACTTTTCACCATAAAAAGAGCTGTACTGTCCTTTCTCAATAAATGATTAACGGCGGTATAATATATATTTGATTCAGCTGATGAAGTTTTTTTTTCTGTAGCTGAGCAGTTTTGGATCTCGACGCTTAACAAACTTTTTCCTTTTAACAACTCGGCACAAAAAAAAAAATTATAAAAATAAAAAAAAAAGATCCGTACGTCATGCGGACTGTGCCCCTCGTGTCGGTTGGGCGGGAAAGAGGGTAACCGTTGGGCTTATTATTATTATTATTGTTAGCAAAGTGATTAACTTGGGATAATCCATTACTTAGCAGACTATCAGTTATATAACTTTCAGTCTCACTATTTACATTGACAGGAGTTAACGAAAAATAATTACTTAAGTAAGACCAAGATATATTGCATAAATGAAAGTCACAAAGAACGCAAAGCTGCTGATCGCAAGCCTTGGTTGAAATATTGGCAATATTATCGATGTATCTTATAGATGTCATCCCTGCTATTAGGAGGGATCTAAGAGGCACATATAAAAGGAAGTTCCGACGAACAACGTGAACGTTTTAGCTCTGTGTACCTTATATACATACATACATTCATACAAACTAGAATTCAAATTATCGCTAATCAAGGAAATTGGCTTGCAATACTTTAAACCTACAAATTTATATATAATCTTCTCGATATACATATAAAATAAGTTGCAAAAATCACAAATCACACATAAATCACTTGGCAATTGCCAAAACAGACAGACTCAAAATATTCAACGCTTGATAGCTCATACGCCCTGTGGCACATGGATTTTTTTTGTTTGCGTATGCGATGCATTGCGTTTCGATATTAAGCAGAGTTTTACAAACTTTCCTAACAGCTATAAATAAATAAATAAATAAATTAAGCAGAGCAAAAACTGCCAAGCAGCAATCATCAGAGGGGTGTGCATATAAAACGATACAAGAAACGGGAAGATAACAGCCATAAAAATATTAACTTATGTGAATACAACCAAAGAGAAGTAAAAATCACTAAAAATAGCAACGATAAAAGCAACGAGTACAACTGTATTGAAAATGAAAACAAAAAGAAAACACTGTGATTTGCATGAAATTTCTACAAATGCCTGGAAGGTGTTTGAAACACCAGAGTCACATCATCAATGAAGTGAGAAGAAACAGCAGATTCTCGATTATTTTTTATCTGCGTTTGCATGAAGGCATGTGTACAACGAATCAAGTTTGTTTTGTTAGGAAATTCACGCCTAAGGAATATGCAAAGGTTTATTCTGTATGTATGTATGTATGTCTTAAAGGTTTTTAGCAAACAGCACGAGTTTGCATATTACATGAGATATATATAAAGATATATACATACGTACCATATGTAAATTTTTGTTTTCGATTTTATACTTATTTGCCATTTTTGGTTTATCTTTCGTATTGCAAGGTATGCTGAACTCAAATACTTTAATTAGAAGGGATAACATTTTTTTCATATAAAGCAATATATATCAATCCAGTTAAGAAGGATCCTGTTTTGGGAAGTCAAAAATTTAACGAAAAGAAAAATTGAACCCATCCATTTGCTATTGTGCTTTTGTTCATATTTAATTTATTTATGACGATATATGAAATTCCAGCCGATTTTCAACCTCATTGTAAAGTCCCTTGGCGCTGAAAAAGCCCGTTGGCAAATGAAGTGCATATCGCAGTTTTTGTCTGAAACTGAAAAATGGTGCAGATATTTTATTCTCGTGTGGTTTTCTTATTACATACATGAACCAAAAAAAAAACAGTCTGCGCGTAGACTCCCTCCACGTGACAGAAGTGAAACTTCATAGGAAACATTCAGGGAAGCGAAGCTTCTTTCTACCCGACTTGCACAGAGAACGCTCCACATCTGATAAAAATTGTTTTAGTTGCAAAAGCAACCCTGTTCGCATCTTTCATAAAGGATGCGATTTTTTTTGTGCTATTTTAGAACGGAAAATACATAGTTGTGCTGGGGAATTTTAGGATCATGTATTTATACATTTCAAAATACTATGCAAATAAAAACGGATTAGGCGTTAAACTGAAATTTCCTATGAATTTTCTTGGGGCTCATTCACAATAGAGCAGTTTTTTAGTTAGTGTTGTTGCTTTAAATGCATGCAGTTCGTTACCCTACCTAGAGAGTTCTTGTGCAAGTCGATCGCAAAGAAACGCGCCCAATATATTTCCTAATACAATTATTATTTGTTAATTATATTTTTTAAGAAATTATATATTAGATTATTGGATGATATTAAATATGTTGATATTTCGACTTGTCGACAAGGTATAGTCCAAAGTTCCTGAAGATAACTCCAGATTGAATTGACCCAGCTGGTAACCTTAAAAATAATCTCCAAATTAAGACTTTTGAAACTTTTTAAATTTGGCACCTTTTAAATCTGTGGCAACACTTTACAAAAATATTTTCACATAAATCTTTTTCGTTTCACACTAATATTGTAGTAGTTCAGTTAACTGAACTGAATTTAACTTTCTAAACTGGGCTGCCACCCTAAAAACAAATGTTTTTCGAAAAAACACTCAGTTAAACTTTTTTCATTTAACATCCATATAGCAATATTTGAATAATCTTGTAAATTGATATTTTTTTAGTAAAAATATTTTTGTTCGTAATTTAGCTGTATTAAAACATTTTCATTTAAACGAAATATAATTAAGTGAGTCTTAATTGAATTAAGAATAATTAACAGGTGGCAACCCCCTTCAAAAGTACTTGCATTTTTTTCGCACCAGTATTTCAATATTTCATTTAATTTATAAACTAATATACATATAAAGATGTAACTTATAAACCAGGTGGCAACTCTCTTCAAACATATTTTGATGACGTATTAAACTTTCTTAACCCTTTCCGTTTGACAGCCGCATTGCAAAATTTGCAGTTATAATTAGGGCTTCCGATATCTGCTCGCACACTCTCGGTTATTTCGATGCCCGAGAAATCCAGTTCTCGCTACAATTTCGCGTATCGCCATTCTCGCGAGGAATATCGAGTATTTATCGAGATGAATTTATTTTATTGTTTAAAGTCGAAATAAGATAGACGAAAAATGTGTATAATTAAATTGAATATCGAGAAGCTCGCGAGCGAACGGTACTCGCGAAAAATTACTTCTCGTGCAGTATCGATAAATCTAAGAATGTAAAATTGATTGATCGATACTGTTGTGGGTTAGAATAAGTAGTGCAAAATTAGTGCAAGCAATCCAGTTATCTTATCGAATGAAATATTAAGAGGCTCGCGAGCCTTACGAGCTTTTCGATAAACGAGTAGAGAGAAAACGAACCTCGCGAAAAATAGTTTCTCGAGCAATCCCTAGAAATTTTATTTCAAAAAAAAGTCCTCAGTTAGCTTACAAACACATTCGAGTTTTACAAATTTTGACTTAAGTTGTTCAATGGTTTTTACGTTCTAGCAAAAGTATGTATGTATGCTGGTCAATTATTCGCATTATTCGACTTTAATTCTAAATATCATATGACAGTGTTACTTTACTTCTTTAAAAGCTTTGAAAACTACATACATGTATGCTCCGTTATTAACAGCACATTATATTATTGTATTTGTACCCATCAAACAATTTATTTTGATTTTCTAACGAATGTGTTCCGACAAATGATAATCTAAAAATCTTTTGTGAACCAATTTTTACCAACTTTTTTATAAAAGTATTGGCATGATTTCATAAAAAATTATGTTTGCGATTTCGTTCAGAACCCTTTGAACTATTTGTTTCGATTTTTTAATTTTTTCAATACTATTGATTTTCATCCAAAACGAATTGCTTAGGCCCACTTGCGGAATATTCAGATTTAAATTTATAAATAAAGAGATAGTAACTCAGAGTTAAGTTTGTAATTTCATAACCCAAACATTGTCTTGCATCAAATAAATCCAATAACTCGGGCTACGTACATTTCTTTTTTGACATTTTCTTCTTTGAATTTTATGAATTTATTAAAATTGAAAATCAAAATAATTTTTGGAGATTCCAATACTTGGTATGCTTGGACTCTAATCGCGTGAAAATGATTGCTTCAATTAGCCAAAGCTCTGGTAAAGAAGTTGGAGCCAACGTATTCGATGGCTTCCTCATCATAGCTGAAAAAAAAGCCAAATTTGTTTTTTACAAATTAAATGTCAGAAACGTTAAAATTTAACCTGAATAATTGCTAAGTTAAATATTTACGTTTTTAACTCTTCGCTGATGCCTAGCATTCTTCTTGTGCAAGCTAATTTATTAATTTAATCAGAGTTAAATCGATAACCTGCTTTCTCGCAAGTGGACCTTAGAGTACAGCCATCTAGAATAAATAGTTTTGTTTACATTTTTCCATCCAGTTTACACAGTTGAGCTTTCACTACCACTGTTTTTGACGAGAATTTCGTGATAAAAAATTATAGATTTTCGCGGTTGATATGGAACGAAGGTATTACCCTAATTTCACGTGGGCTAATAGAAGTAGATGAAACCATAGGTTTCATATAAAGAGAAAGTCTAGAAAATTTAGGTCACATAGCATTGCATATTGAATTAAATCGCAGCACCCACAAATAGTTAAAGATGAGAAATTAATAAACTAATTATTTAGATTTTTTACTTTGCCTTTACTCTAATTGAATCATTGGTACAGCCAACGATTGTTTGATAAAAACTTAAAAAGCGGTCAATATGTTTCAACGTTTAATTTTAATCTAAATTGATATTATTTGCTTTTGATAATTCCTTCAAGATAAACACACAAACTGATAAGTTTAAATGTGCTTTCGATGTTCAGCTAGAAGATCTGATTTCCACAAAAGCTTTCGTTTGGTGGGTTCATTCAAAAAAAATACACATCTTTATTTATAAACATTTTCCAATACATACATAGCTTTGCCACAAAGCGCAATGACAGCTCAGCTAACTTGAATCATTGTCAATTTTTCTGCATATCATAAGTACAGGCAGAGTAAATATGTATAAAGGATAAACATTATTGTTTCTTCTATGCATATAAATTCACACTTGCGTACGTACTCATAAATATCTACGCATACAAATATATTTCTCTTATTACTTACACTGCAAAAAAATTCGACTTTTCCGAGATGTGTGCGGGATTTGGTTCTACCATGTCCTATGATGAAATTAATTGCATTCTTCTATAACCGTAAGGATGCAAAAAGAGACTAGTCGTCTTTTATATCCCAAGGCACACTAGTGCCGCCCCATACACAAAAGTCAAAGCTTTAGATTTCTCAAAGTCTTGCGTGTAAATTAAGCTAATTCGAATTTTTCGATATTTTGAATTTAAGTGTTAAAAAAATCCAAATAGCAATGGCAACGCAAGAAACCAGTTAAGAAATCATTTACTTACTTAGACAAAGAAAATATGGAGGACAATTCATATTTAGCAAAATACAAGGTGATTAAGATTTGGTTCTTTCACGAACGCAATTCTCAAGCATTCGTATTTGCGTTTAAACTTATAAGTTATAACAACAATGGACCACTCAAACTCAGTTATTGTAAGCAGCTTTTAATTCCTTCAAATGTACTCTTTAAAAGCTTGCTTATACAATTTTACCTTTTTCCCCACTTTTTCAGCAAATATCATATTAAACGTAACTAGTATATTAAAAAATATTTGCATTTTTGCCAGCGATGTTTCTATTACACCGATTAATTTCGATAAAACTTTATTCTCGATTAAAGTTCTAATCAAATTTGAGCTAGTTTTCATCTGGTTATCTGCTCTTTCATTTCGTTATCTTTGGATCCACGGAGCTGATGTGATTAAAAATTCACTTCTTGATATAGGGCAGCTTTCTGAAGAGGCGGCCGAAGCGAATAGTAAAAATTAAAAGCCTTTTATACAAGAAATGATACACGAAAAATCACAAACGAGGATTTAATTAATAGACTTCTTCTTCAATCGGACTCATATATGTATGCAGAATTTGCGGCAGTTACCAAAAACTAAAACTAATTTATTTCTGCTCTAATAGAAACTAGGCCTATTTTGTTATTACATTCTTTGTTTTATAAACTTACTTTAATATAAAACCTCAAACAATTGTTTTCGTTTCGATCGGACGTGATTTAGAGTTTATATTGAGGACTTCATAAAAACAGATACCTGTGATCTTAAATTTTTTTGACTCGCATACATCAATTAAACAAATATAAGAAAAATCTTTGCGAAAAGTGCTCATTCTGTCAAGTCTAGATGTTTGTTATTTATTCACGCCAAAAGTGATAGTGATTGTTTTTTAAGACTTAGCATATTAATAGCTTGTAGCCTGGATTAACATATATATATGATATTTTTTTAAAATGAGAATTGCGACTTGTGAAAAAATATTGTAAATTAAATAAATAAGTTAAATCACATATTGGATGTAATTTGGCAAAGTCTGTTATATGGCTTACAATAGAATCAATTTTATAAAGGGTTTGTCTCTTATTTAAGATACTAAATTCAATTTAAAAACATTAGTGTAATCAAATATTGCAGATGGGCATCGAAAGAGATTTAATTAAGCTTTATTCCCAAAATATTTGAAAAGAACTTGTTCACCTGTTTAAAGGTAAAGTAAGCCAAGTTAATAAATTAAATTAAATTTTATAATATGACTGCCACACAACCAGTTTTAAGAAATTTCAAAAATATTATTGGTAATAAAACGTGAAATATGTAAGTTAAATCAAACAATGAAACATGTGTAACCGGCGAAAGAAGTTTAAGAAAGCTATGTGATGAAAATACCTTTTGACGCAGTTGCCATCCTAACCTATGCTATCCTTGAAAGAGTAAGCTAAATTATATTATTAAGGTAACCCTTTAATGCATACTGTTACAGAATTGCAACATGCCCTTAAATTGAATGTTATAATAAAAATATTGTGGCAATGCATGATGTTGTAAATAAATCGTAAATTTCAAATCTTTTTTTAATGTTTTGTAGCCCTTTTTGGGTTGTTTACAATTTTTGATTGACATATAATGCCATTTTGTGTCTAGTGTAATTTTTTTTATTTTAAAGAAAGTGTATTGAAATACTTTCATTTAATATATATAGATCGATATTTCAACGTTAAGTTAACTTCGTTTTTTAAATGGATTTGGTACCTACTTAAAACTTTCATACTTAAATGCGTGGTTTGGCTGATATGCAACATAACATTTTTTTAAAATAAAATCCAAAAAAAAGTTTTCGTTTTCGCTTTCATTTTCGTAAATTGTGTAATTTTACCTTAATCATGCATTCAAGGGTTAATGGAAATATTACGGTATGGGACTCAACGGGAGTGGGCTTAAGAAAGCGCAATCATGAAAACGTTCTAAAATATTAATTTTGTTATTTTTTTAAACTTCGTTTAATAAAAAATCAGGCCGAAAAATAATAAACATATGAATATTTTAAGACTTCCTTAAATATAACACTACTGCCGTGAAACGGAGGACTGTATACGAAATCGTTTTTGAAGAGGCTGGTGTCAAACGAAAAAAGTTTAAGGATGTTTTATTCGAGAAACGTATTTGGAGAGTGATGCCTCTGTTTATAAAATTTTAAAATAAATGAGGCATTATAATATTGGTTAGAACTAAAATTAGTAAAATTTACTATCGAAAAATTTTTGGGGTTTGCCAATGACGTAAGTGAAATCGGGATGCCACACGTACAATATAAAGATTTACACGAAAGTTTTTAAATAATGGCTACTTTGGCTTCGCTTAGTGAATAATGAATGTCGGCTTTACCCGAAAGGTATTAAATGGGGACTAATTGTACCAAAGCAGACTAATCTGGCACAACTCTTTTTTAAGATTCGTCGTACAATTTTTTGCAGCGTAATAAACATCGTTCTTCGCGACATGTCTTATACTCTTTCATACGAGTATGAGCGACAATCATTTTTCTATGTACCATCGAAGGTATTGACTTTCACAGCTTCATCTCAAATGCTGTCACTTTTCTTCTTACTCGTTAGCTTTTTCCCACTTATGTACGTAAATATTTGTTGTACAGCATCCTTGTTGTTGATGAAATTTTAGCTATACACATTTTTGAAAGGTTATTGTAATGACGCATTGAAGTATGCTTGAGTTAATATTGGCGAACACTTTACGTCAATGTGTTTAGGAAAATTGAGTTTGACACTATATTGGAAAGTGTTGTCATAAATTGAGGAAGAAGCTAATTGAGAAAAAAAATGAACATACATATGACAACAATATTGCAACTAATAACGGTGTAGTATCAGGTTTTAAAACTTTTCGATGGCAGCGCTTTTGATATGCGTCAAATTATTATTAGTAGTGTTAATATTCTTATTATCTTTATTATTACTACTAATATTATCATTTGTATTATTATTATTGCTGGTGCTGTTGTTGTTAATATTATTACTATTATTATTATTATATTTCATACTATCATAATTATATTATTTCATTACTGCTATTGCTATTATTATTATTATTATTATTATTATTATTATTTCTCCTTGCCACTTACGTCACTCACTTTACCTATATCGATTCTGCATGTATCGTTTTCATATTTGTACTCACCATAATCAATTAACATCGACTCTAGCAAATAACATCGTAAACTTACAGCAAAGAATGTAGATTACAAAAAAGTTGCATGGCGTTTCGTTTCCTGCGGCAAGAACTCTCGTCCAATTCCCCACACACAGAAATCAATTGAATCTAATCGGATTCCTAATATCAATCATCCAAAGTCAAATTAGTTCTGGTGTGGTGAATTAGACGAGATTTTCCGTTAGAGGAAAGGTGGGAAAAGATGCAACTTCTCTGTAATCTACGTTCTTTGTTAACAGTCACAAAACTTATCGCATCACTGTTGTTACTGCTACTGCGCCTAAAATTATGCCGCAAAAACTTGATTCTATTTAAAACTTTACCGAAAGAAAAGTTGTATTCCATTAAAAGGTATTGATTTTGTTTGAGTAAATTCGTTGCCTACTAAGTTATATGAATTTCAAATTAACAACAACACTTGATGTACGCAAATTTATAAAGCATTTCTTCATAACTATAGCTCACCAAATTCAAACAAGTTTTGCATATTTATTTTTCTGTATTAATTCTACAACAAAGACAGTTCAAATACAAATTTCAAACTGGGGTCGAATTACATGGTCAGTGAACGAGCTAATCGTCACGTAAAAGTGAGTATTTGGTATTACACGAAAAGTGAACGTATACCTTATATCGTCGTTTGGTATTTTGCGTTCAGTGAACGTAATTCATTTAGCGTAAACGTTATAAATTTTCATACGAGTTCAAGTCGCCATTCGTTTTCCAAAAATGTCTACTTATTGCTGTGATATTATAAGTAAACATTTAGTTGGATATTTAAAGTACATAAGTAAAATGTGACAAAATAAATAAAAAATGGGTGTTTTTCTAAAAAATATCGTTTTTTTATCCTAGACCGTTCAAGCAACTTAATCAGCAGCAGAAAATCATCATAGGCAATTTCATGAAGCAGCATTCCCATTTGGCAAAAAATATGCTGCCAAATTGTGCACAGGGCAAAGCAACTGGTTTGAAATGTTTTATAATTTTTTGCGTACAAACATTGAAATTTCATTTTCTAGCCAGAATTTCTATTACAATTATTTCAGAATCTAGTGCACCTTGTGATGAAATGCGATATGGCTGTACACGTATATCGTAATTCCAATATTATCGTACATACGATCAGTCACCTAAACTATTGTTACCCGATTGCCGTTTCGTTCACTGAACACGTATGTACATAATTTGACCCCTGGTTCATATCTAAAAAAAAAGTACAAAAAATTTTACTGGAAATGAAAATCTAAATTTAGTTTAAGAAATATTTGGCTATGCAGTTTTGTAGCGCATTGAATTTACTATAAAAATAAGGTTTTATATAGCTACATTTTTTTGAATTCTTTCACATCTGATCTAAATTTGAGACCTGAGCTCAAATAGTTTTCGCTGTTGAATAAACTAAAAAATATTTAATACTAAATAAATAACAAACAAGCCAAATTATGTAACTACGTGATGGGGCTGTAGCTATGAAATGCACTAAAGTCTAAGTAGAGTCATGGAAATGATCCAGCTATGAATAAAGGTAAACAACAAAATCCACTTTAATCCTTCAAGAGCAGATAATTTCTCATATCACTCAAAAAAGGACGACAATCCTGTTAAGCACTGCATTACGAAATTCCGTAACCCAACCATCTACACAAAACATACGCACTTATTTATATTCTTTCCCAGTCCTCCGCATCACACACGTTGCTCAGTTATTTAAATTCGCATAAATTTTCAACTTCAACACAGCATCGATTGCGTACTACTGACGCGTGTGGTGCGTGCGCTTCATTGAAGCTTCCCTAACGGTTGCTTGCTTGTGGTAAACCTCATCCCACCCACACACACAGACACCGCGATCCCCGTCGTACGCACGTACAACTCATTTTGATTCGTGTTTTTTTTTTTTTGTTACTCCTCCGCTTACTCTGGCAATTTCACAGATTTACACTTCAGAACAAGTGCAAAATGCAAAAAACCAAAACAAAAACAAAGGAGGTACGAACCAAAAATTTGACTGGCCAATGTGTTGTATGCATAGCTGTACATTTGATGAAAGACAACATCGACCGCAAGCAAATACAATATACATACATATTTCGCAAAAAAAAAAGCACACAACAAACCAGCCAGGCTTGTACTTGAAAGTCGCTGTTGAATAGAATGAACGATTCGCCGCTAGCCCGTTTTATTGGCCTTTATGGTTGCATGCGGAGACCACATGCCGACTGCCACACTGTTGGGGTAACAAATTTTCCATGGCACGCGTAGGGAATGAGGTAGGTACATATTGGGTTGTGTATGAGGGGGGAGGGGTGGTAGACAATAGACGTAATAGAGGTAAGACAAAACCGTGAATGGTGTGAAATGGAGCAGACGCAATGTGATAGCATCATCGCTGCTGAATGTTTTAATTGGATGGAAGCTGCGAATTGCACACACACACATACACCCATATGATTGTAAATAGCATAGGGCGAAGGAAAAAAAGAAACAGTAAGCAATGCAATTCACAGGCGTGGTGTTACATAAAATTGGGGCAACATTACAAAAAACAAAAACAGAAGATAACACCATTGTTGGGGAATAGCGAAATCACAATGGTACTGTGCAGTTATTTAAATGCGGAAATTTTTAACTTATTTTCAGTTAAAGCGTAAATCATAAAAAAAGTAAAGCGCGTGGAGGCACTATGCTCGAAAAAACGGAATTTCATAGGAAAAAAACCAGGAAGCAAGGAGGGTGCATGCCATAACTATAGCCCCATCACATATTGAGAGGTTTTTACTATTTAGTTATCTTTACTCAATTTTAATAATTACAATACATTCCGAAACTTTTTCCAAATTGGAGAAAAAATTCAACAAACTTTAAGAAAATATTTCAAAATTTTGTATCGAAATTTTTTGTATGCAATTTTATCGATCACTTGATATTAGTACAACAAACTCCAAGTTTCAAGTGCCTGTATATCGCATGCTTAGAATTTTTTTTATATGAAATGCAAAACAATCATCAAAAATCAAACAAAAAAAAACTTATTATTTCAGTCGCATTTTTTTATACTAGAATAAAACAGGCCATAAAACTGAAACCCCAAATTTTTTGTGGAAGTTCTGATTCAAAAGTTTGAAAGCTTGAGGAAAGTTTGTTGCATTTTCTTCACCCGATTTGGGGTTTCTTGTATAACTATGCATATAAAAAAAGAAATAATTGAATCTGAATAAAGAAAA
Source organism: Anomoia purmunda (assembly GCA_951828415.1). Lineage (NCBI taxonomy): Eukaryota > Metazoa > Arthropoda > Insecta > Diptera > Tephritidae > Anomoia > Anomoia purmunda. The sequence goes on along the minus strand of OX639996.1, from coordinate 21,286,389 downwards.
CTAAATAGTCACATTTGCCAATTAGAAGTATATTATAAAAACTAATAAAAATAAAAAAGTATTTTTCAATATATGGTATATAATATATACATACATATATATATTTTCGATATAGTAGGTTCGCAGGTAGAATATGTAAAACCTTCAGGGGATGCTGATAATAAGCAACGTTCTGATAATCATATATATATATATCATATATATATATATATATGTATATAATATATACATATGTATGTATGTATATATTCTAATATTCTAATAAGATTATCATAAAGTTGCTTATTATCAGTACCCGCTGAGGGATTTTACATATTCTACCTACATATGTACCTACTATATCGAAAATATTGGATTCCTTACTTGGAAACCGTTCTATAATATTTAATTTAACTTATTAAGTTAAATTAAAATTCCTTAAAAACCCGATTACAACATATTTTGAAAATAATTTTGAAATTCTGCTTTCTTGAACTTCTTTCGTTTGAAATCCATATTTTAATATTTGATTTAACTTGTTAATAGTATTGAGATCCATTTTTAAATAAGTGGCAATTGTGTTTAAAAATATTATGTATATTAATCGTTCTTTAAACAAAAGGTATTTAAATCACGCGAGCCGTGAAAATGTACTAAAGTTTTTAGAAAAACGCATTGCTCGGTTTTAAAAAAATCTCTATCGATATTTTGTGATTTTTATTTTTTGATCAAGTTTGATCGTTGTTTTTTATTTTCTCACTTCGTAAACGTTATTTTTTAGTTTTGATCGATATCTTGTGACTTTTATTTTTTCAATCAAAAATAATCGTCATTCTTATGTTTAAAATTTTTAGATCATAATAAATGCAACAAAATTTGTCGGCGATGTCAGTAATAGCCACAATATTGGTGTTGGTGCGATTTATTTTGTATGATCGAAAAAATAAAAATCACTAAATTTCGATCAAATGTAATCGGCAAAGCTTAAATCCAAAAATATCGATTATTTTTTATCGTAAAAATAAAAGTCACAAGATATCGATCAAAACTAAAAAATAACGTTTACGAAACGATTTTAAAAATCTTTTAAATAAAAATAAGATCAGATTTGCATAACATATACCGTAAGGTTTAGAGCAGTATACTTGACTTTCGTTTTGAACGAATTCCTCCCAATGATTTTTTAACCGAAAAAAGTTCAAATAACGGTTATTTTTAGATTTACTTAAGTAAAATTCTTGTGAATTCAATTATTTTCATTTTGTATAAAATACTTAATTTCGTAAAAGTTTATAATTAATTATTATGATTCAAATATTGCTTCATAATGTTAAACCTCTGAAAGAACTTAAACTGAAAAATCTGTATTGCTTTCTCCAAAATCCACTTCAAACACTACACGCGCGCGTGCCAATGCTGCTTTAAATACACACATACTTAGTAGCTGCTTATTTCGCTTCCCCATAATGTTTTAGTCAATATGGTCTTTTATATATTTTTTTTTTATATTTTTTACAAAACTTGTTTTGTAAACATTTTAATTTTTTCCTATTTTTTTCAAAAAATTTATTTGCTAACATTATTTGAAGCTCATGTAACATCAGCATTAACGAATTCCCTCAAACGTAAATGTTCAATACCTCACATAATTCATCAACATAATTCCCTTGTGCTGTGAAATTTTAAATTAAACTCACCATCGTGCCGGAAAAGTTTAGTTGTGAACAAAAAGTGGTTAGCATGAACTTGAATACTTGTGGGCTTGCCGTTGATTAAAATCACTTAACTTTTTAGCTTTTGAACGAAACCTAAAAACCACTCCACCTCCTCGCAATCACCCCCCAGCTGTCTGTAAAGCTCAGCATCTACTCAATTCAGGCAACTCATTTGCGAGTATGAATGAACTCAGTACTACAGTTACTAGGATCGCCGTTATTTCAAAGCATCGCACTCAGCAGCTAGCGTTACAACTCTTCATCTCGTTACAAATGTATTTAATTTTTTTTTCGTTTGTGTTTTTTTTTGTTTTGTAACCAGGATGTATGCACAGTCAAGTTTGCGTTATCCTTTCAAATATTTTGTAATTAAAAGCCATTCGGTTCTTCTATTCTCTCCTTCAGGTTTTGCTTGAATCCTTTTTGTCTAAAAATCGACTAGTATTGTTGCATACTTACGGGGGTACTGCTATATTAAGATGAAAATGTTTACTTACTACCGGCCAGCGACTGGGATGCTAACAGTCTGTATATTGGTTATATTTTATTTCACTGACTAAATGGTTGACTTTTTCCCTTTCTGCACTGATATACATATATTTTTTGATGAACTGTTCTTTCGGTCAGTCGCTGTGAAAATTTAAAGTCATTAAAAAATTACAGCATTTCCAATGCTCCCTTAATAGATACGCACATACATATCTACATATATAAAATTTCATGAACACTTGATATAAATATGAACAGCAAGCAAGATAGCTCAAGGCATAAAATGCTTTTTTTATGTTAAAAGCAGGCTTTGATGTTTTTAAATTTCAGTCTCAAGTTCCTTACATTCTCTTGAATTTATTTCTATTAATTTTTTATTGTTTGCTTTCAATAATGGTTTTTATTTAAGATGTGCATGAAATTCTCTTTGAAGTTTTAAATATTTAATAGAAAGTACGAAACGGAAACTTTAAACTTTTGTTGTATATAAGTATGCTTGAAACGATTTCTATAAAATTTTGTGTATACATATATCTGGTAAGTACGAGAATAGATCGTAAATTTAAAAAGTCAGATTCAATTAAAATATACAAAAGTTGCATGAAATATTAAAAAAAAATTGTGTTAAGCGGTTAGTCTCGGCAAGGAGGTGCATAGCTAACTTTTATGAGGGTTTCCACCTGTTTACGAAATCGAATTAAATTTAATTATACACAAGTTATATGAAACATTAAAATATCTTTGTCAAACGGTTCGCTTCGCCGGGGAGAAGGTTTATAGTTAGCTATATTTTGAAGAGCGTTGCAGCCTGTTTGAAAATTCTAAATTATTTAAATTATACACAATTAAACTAGCCAGAAAAAGTCTTGGTTCATAATTTTTTAATTTTAATTTTCCTCAAATAACATTAGTAAAATTATATTCAAGAAATAATTCTGAGAACATCACATAGCCATAGCTAAAGTAACGAACATGCAAAATTTTTTTGAAATTTTGTTTGCATAAAAACTAAGATAACGGCATATTTCCTGTAAGGTTTGAGCGCAATGACCAGGGAAAGTTTCCGCTCATAGGTGTTTTTTTTAGTATATTTTAACGTGAGACAGGATGCTATTGCTTATTTATTCAAAAAACTAAAAACTCTTAAGTTGTAAGTAAAATTGTGTAGTCTTGCAACATTTCTGTTTTTAAATAATTTATTTTAGTAACAATGAACAAAAAGCGAAAAGAAATTGGAGTGGATTTCAAAATTAAGTAAAAGTGGTAAAACTTTTCGCGAAATTCGAGTAATGGTTCGTATGACTGAGTCTTCAATTAGATACGTTATCAAAACTTTTAAAACCACTGGAATTATTACTTCAACACTTCGTTCCGTTCGCCCAAAAATATTAACAGAGCGCCAAACAAGGCAAGTTATATATTTGGTTAAACAAAAATCCCCGTCTTACATCTGCGCAGGCAGCGGAAAATGTTAAATAAATTTGCAGTGTACAGCCAGGAAAATTTTGAAAAGAGCTAGTTTGAAAGCTATAGTAGCACGTAAAAGGCCTTTTGTATCCTTAAAAAATCGAATGAAGCGTTTAGCGTTCGCCAATCACCAAATAAATAAGCCTCTATCATTCTGAGTATCAGTTCTGTGGTTTGGTGAAACAAAATATTGCATTTTCGGAATAAAATGTAGGCAATTGGTATGGATAAAACCTGGCACCGCCCTGGTAGTCCATAATCTCTCTTCGATAGTGAAACATGGTGGCGATGGAGCATAATGAATAAGTTTGTTTAGTTCAATATGCTGTAGCGAAAAACGAAAGTAAGTGCAGTGAAATTGGGGTTACCTGGGGAGTTTTACTTTTAATAGGACAACGATCCAAAGCATGCTGCTGACGTTATGTGCCTTTTGCTCCTTTATAATGCGCCAAACACCTCCACAATCACCTAACCTCAGCACTTGTGGGCTCTGTTTTTTCAGCTCTGAATGAACATTAATTCATGATATGTACAAGCGAGATAGTTAGTTATTTATGTATGAAATTGAATTGGTCAAAAAAAGATGCATGATCCCACATACATACATACCAAACTTGGTCAGAAAATGCATTTTGACTTTAAGAATCTGACAGAAATTTGGCACTACGCGCTAACCGAGAATTTGAACTGCACAACCCAGCAGTTGATAGTTGATATGGCCAACTGGGAATTCTCAAAGTAGTCGCTACTTCAGATCAAACAAATAACAGATCAAAACTATACTTTAATTCGATACTTAATTTTTATTTGTGAAACTTATTATTATTATTGATTGCAAATTTTAAAATCTTAAAACAATAATTATATAGAAATTTTTATGGCAGAACTCATAATGTATATAAAAACTATAAATATTTTTTATCAAACTGAATGAACAAGGCTTGTGAATTTTATAACAAAAATTACTTTTCGTCCTCGTCTTGCACCTATGTTTACAAGGACCAATACAGTATTAAACTCAAGGTAACGGTAAATACCGGAATTGAGATTCTTTTCAACACGCTGAGTTACAAAATATAGGCATAAATTATGTAACTCAGTCTCATTTTAAGTCACTAAATTTGAAACTTTCAATTAGAGACATTTTTTATGACTTGAGTCGATTTCAGTATTCAGTAAGCGAATTCACCAACGACTGTGGTGAAAACCAGTAGAGACAATCAGCTGATCGTATGTGTAGCTAGAGATGCACAATCAACCTCAATGAAAATGTGTTCATCGATAGCACACAATACCCTTTTTCTATTCTAAGTCAACAGCATTATATGTAGCTCTTTAAAAATTAACTGTTCAAATTTCATATTACCGTGTTTTCTGTGAAAGGATTATTTAAATCATGAGTAAAAAATAAAACTATCAACAATCGATAAAAGCAGCTACTCAGTCACATGCACATTCGATCAAAATGGCAGAACAAGATACAACAATAAAATTTATTGTAAACAAATAGTTTGTTTTTATTATGCGTATCGAAAATTAAGTGTTTTTACAGATTGAAGCAAAATATAGCGTACTACCAAGGGGCAGATTGGGCGCTACTTAAATTTCGCGTCTGTTCAATACTTTCCCCAATTTTTTCGTTTTGTGACCTTCTCAGGACCAGCTGACAAATTAGTGACATTGTTTTGAGACTAGAGACTTGAGATGGCTTATTGAATACCGAATTGTCTCAAAATCAATCTCACGACACAAAAGCCCCAATTAGTGACTAGAGATTGCTTGCAGAATACCGGCATTAATTTCATCTATGCTTGGCCAAATTGTCAAATTACAATACTAATTCCTCAAATATTTTAATTTTCCTGCTTTTTAATCAGATCTACCTATCGTATTTTTAAACTATTATTCTTTAAATTAAATGATTGCGCATCGTTAAATAATTAAAGTAAATAATAATATAGATCAATTTTGATGCACATTCACTTACTCATACATGCACACAGATGTAATAAATGCGAACGCACATCTCCACACATCCTTTTCCGAGAACTCCCTGCCAATTACGTGCATATAAGGATATCTGATTACTGAGTGTTTTTACAATGGATATGTATGTGTATGTGTGCATGTGAATAGATAATAGCGATCCTTATATTTCTAAATAATTATCATAATGATATAAATGCATTATCAATAAAATTGATATTCAATAGCACAATGTCAATTATCTCACAAATACTAAATTGCATGAATACAAAATCGAATTAGAATTATTCAAATGGATCAAAAAGAATTTAATAAAATTTGAGAAGCGACATTTTAATGAAGCTAAAGCCCGTAACATCAAATCTCGTATATTTTCGAGAAAAATTTTACTGGTATGACAAATTTTACAAACAAATTTATGTGCAGCAAAGCGGGTGTACAGTGTTAAAACTAATACATAAATAGATTTGTGTTGATCGTATTGGAACAATAACTCCCGTAGAAAATCCGGAGAAAGCCAAAAACTTTCAGATGACGCCCATAATAGTAAAACCTATAAAGTTACAAAATGCAAATAATTGAGCAGACCTATACATTTGTCTATACTGGCTTAATTTTAAAGTGCTCCACAAACTAAGCAAAAAGTTGACAAAAGAATGCGAAAAGTGACACATTACTTTCCCATATCATGTGCCATGTGTTGGTTAATAATTGTATTATTTGATTTCGACTATTGTACGACAGATGACGCTATTCAAATATTAACTCAGCGAAGTCACTGACAGCGCCATCTGCCTCACAGATATCGCCACCGACGGGAAATATTTATCAGCTGCGGTATGATTGGTAGTTACTTCGTGTTTATTTCAAATTTTCTGTAGTTCTTAAGATAGTTTACGCCCTATCTATCTAATAAAAAAAAAATATTTCATGTATGCAAGTGTTGACGGTGTATTATAATTTGCTGTTCAAAATCGCTCGTTCTATGATTTAGTTTAGCAGCTGCCACTCCTACCAACACGCATGCGTTGAACTGATCCTTTCGTAAAAAGGTTACTATGTCGAAAAATTACTGAAAGCTTCGCCATTGTATTTTCAGTGTCAAATAAAGTTTAAAAGTATTCACTGGTATATTTGTGCGGAAGGAGTCGATAGTGTTTATAATAAATGTTGCATTTATGTACATTTTTGTTATATCATATTATAGCTATAGAATTCTATGATCACCTGACATGGTATGGGAAGACCTGCCTATAGAAACTTTCAGGAAATAATTTTTTGAAATAAGTCTCGACAAGATATTTTACTCAGACTTGAAATCTAACAATTTTTTTTTAAAACTTGCTTCAGTTATTTTATATTAACAAACGTTCTGCAATTGAATAAATATTACCATTTAAATGGCCGTAGAATTCTTCTATTTAGCCAACTATATTTTTCTGAACCCAACTAACTTTTTCGACAGGGTATATAGATTTTCACTGCAGATATTTATTTACAATCACAAATTAGTATTCTCAAAATTCCTATAATATGTACGTTTCAGAGAGTCTCACTTACGTAAATATGAACATCAGGGTGTAACACTTCCCAGACAAAAGAAAATCAGAATTGTTTTATATTATAAAATGCATTATATTTTAAGAAGTCATCCAAAATATTTCGGAAAGATATTTAGAGTTACGTGCGCTGGACCGATTTGAAAATACGTCGAAAAATTAAGTTTTCTATGAATAAAAATTGTTTAATAAAAATAGCGTAAAAGCAGATAATAAAACAGTTTACGCTTAAAAGATATGCACAAAATTAAGAGGCATAACTATTATAAGAGAAAAAAGTAAAAGTTAATATAATATTATTAGAGTAAGGTACACATTTTTCGAGTAATCTATAATTATTATTCAAAGACTTGTATTATAAGAAATCTTTAGATAATAATTATCGGCGAGTTTAATATATTTAAGTCTTCAAAAACTTTTATTTTTGGGGCTTATGTTATAAAAGTATTCTCATAATAATTATGAGTAAGTAAGGAGTCTTGAAGGGCGGGGCTTGTTCAGAATCATTTCGAGACTGATTCGACACTATTTCAAAATAATTTCGGGACGGGTTCGGGACCAATTCTGGCGTAATTCGGTTCTATTCTGGATCTCTCATAAAAATTCAACGAAATCATAATGATGAGATTTTTGGTTTAGACTTGTAAAGTATCATTTGGAAGGTATTTCCTCCCTCTTTGTCAATAAAGCTATTTAAGACCCATTTTTAGTCAAAAATTTTATACAATATTATAAGCTTAAACTGTTTAATAAGCTCAGTTGGTTTTTTTAAATTAAAAAAATGCATGTGTTTATCAATAGAAAAAATTTCATTCGATCCCATTCACGTAGATCTTGATATTTTTCCAAATACTAGTTTAGCGGAAGTCTTAAAACATAAAGACTTTTATTGTACCGATGGAAAAATCCAAACCCAAAAACCATTTGCTTTTTTTTTTTGGATACGTACCCTAATGTACAAATGTATAGCAAGCTTGTAAGTGTGTCTGTAATTCTCGCTACTGTAATGCCAAATGACGAGAAATAATAGGATAACAACATTAATGACAAAAACGAAAGCAACAATTGTTATGCAACAGTAGTGTAAACAACTACTTTAGGCAAATACTCGTAATTCCATACACACACATACATATATAAAGTACATAGATATGTAAATAGGTTTATTTTGATTTGAAGAAAGTTACTTTGACGATTGTTGGAGCTGTAGCTGTGTAAGTCTTGGATTATAAAGTAGTCGTTAAATGTGCACGTAACCCAACAACATAAGAATCACATAGTAACAACAAAACTTATTTAATGCAATGCAACACTTTAGCGCACTTCTGTCTTCTAATTTGAAGAAATTTGTAACGAAAAGAGAGGCTACGAAATACAAGTAGAATACTTCCACAGACAGTGTTGCCACTAACTACATAAACTTGTTTTGTTTATTGCCAAATATTTAACAAATCTTACTGAAATGTAGCTACAATTTTTTTTAGACCTATGCATTTATAATTAGAGAATACTGTTTGGTATAATTTTTGTATATTGTCTTCAACTTAATTCGATTATTTATCCAACATCTATTATTCAGTACCTTTATTCGTAATATTTAATACGTCAAATAGTGTTTGTTAGCAAACAACAAATTTTAGTTTAAATAAACCATATAAAAGTGTCAAACTTTTTACAAAAGTCATATAAAGTAAAAATTAAAAAAAAACGTGGTCATAAAAATATCACATTGTATAATCATAAATTGTATTTTTTTGGGTATGCGGTTATGCGAGCAAGTCAATTTCAGTATGGAAAGGACTGGAATTAAGATAGGACAGAAATCAGAATTTGGGTTTTCAAGTAGTGATTGCTTATTTGGTAATGAAACTTAATATCTCCTCTGCAAAACGTTCAGCACATTTTAATAAACCTGTGAAACTCGTCGAGTTACCTTTACTTGAACGTTTGCTATTCTAAATATATCAGACACATATTTGCTCCATTTCAACATAGCAAAAGCAGGGCAGGTACAGAGAAAATTCTATTATCATCCAGACAAGATGTACATATCGGATTATCGATGGTGCTGACAATTTGTGACTCCAATGAATTCTGTCCTGTCATCAACCCACCAGTGCCCGCAGCTTCTTCCTTCTCTGTCTAACAAGGTATTTCGCCATCACCATGTGCCATTTCTGTTACAAGGTAATTTAGAGCTAATTCATGGTGATTTACCATTGCCTTTATATGGACTATGCTCCAAAACCTTTGATCTGATGTACTTGAAGATTCGATTGAGCTGCAGATTTTCCCCCGGTTTGGAAATTGAGATTACCTCTGCTTTTAAAAAAATAATTTGAATACGAGAAAAAGCCTGACAAGCTTTAATGATCCTTATCAAAAGGTATAGCAAGCTCACGTACACTTTATAAACTTCGAATACAGCCCATCGTAGTAACTTAAAAAGGATAGAGAGTAATTCAAGGATTCTTCAGTAACCCCCCTGGAGGTGATGTGGCAGTTTAGCCTAGACGTCCTCCCTTTCACGCTAACTGCCTTCATATCTCTGTCTGCGTCAGGAATGTTTCCAGGTGGGTGGTTTGGGTCTCTAACAGCGACGTGGTATCAGCTACATCAGACTTTTGTAGAGAGTTTCGCTTGACCGTTTGGCCTAGTTGAGGTAACTCGCATTACCAACCCTTTTATGTTATCAATATCACTACAGAAGTCTCTACAGAAGCTTAATTCCGATATTCGAACTTGCTATTTTATGTTTTTCCCCCCCAATATGATATTCGAACCAATCATGATTATCTCGAAAACATCTAAATTTGCATGGTGTTTTCATAAGCAACTCTGTGTTCGATAACTTTTTGCTAAAACAAATCTATGATTTGCCGCCACTAGTTTAGGCAAAGGAATAAGAACGGTAATACGAAAAAATCGGGTTGTAGAGAAACCCCCGAAACGCGTCAAGGCTTGGTGTGTACAGAGCGAAACTTTTATTTTGAAGCTCGGGGGAGCATTCACTTACCGGATCTACTAAGAGTAAAAAAGTAAATAAATAGAGAAATCTCAATATCACTAGAAAACTAGTTAGTAAAAAGAAATGCTGTCTGAACGGTCATATTTAGTATTGAGAACAGCTCCTGAAAACAACTTGTTTTCATTGTCGTGTGGGCATGGTATAAGCGTCACTCATTCAACTAATCCCGAAACCAAAATTTCAAAGTGGTTTTTGATTTTCTTACAAGTTTCTTATTTTCTTTTTGTTTTTTGAGCAAGCAAAAAACTTCTTGAGAATTTATACAGTTTTCCATTTTAAATGTTAGACTTTGGCAACAATTGTAGTCAAACGGCAACGCTGTGCTTACAGTGTAAGTGAATGAAATGATGCAACTACATGAGTATAAATAAATGTAGGTATGTAAAGTAAAGTGAACCAAATATGCATGAGTATGGGTTAGTGTAACAAGAAGCAAGTGATTATAATAATAATGATCAGTAGTAGGAAAGAAGCATTGGCGGAGTTGTAGGAATGCATGGCTGATAGCTAGCATTTGTATTGTGAAGAGAAGAATATCGCCAAGCAACATTATTAGCAAGATTTTGTGCCCCGCCACGCAACATGCACGTGACTCTTCTGACAACCAACAGGAACAATAATTATTTTAATGCGCATCATAGGTACAAGTACGCTGCATCGGTAATAGAGCTGACGTAAAACCGTTGACGAGCGACAATAGCTAAGGAAGTAGGAGAAAAGCTAGACCAGCTACAGAGAATGCCAGCAACAACACCCATTGACAACTCGTCATCATACATACATACATACATACATCCATACAATAGTGACATTTATAAATTCATTATAAATTCATTCATATTTGCATTGCGTGTTTCCATTAAACTATGGAACATTTCATCCTTTCATACAACTTGAATCTGCTCCAGTTGAAAGCGTCGTCAATTTACAAGCTTCATATTGAATTACTTTTCAACACGCGCACTTTCGTTACATACTACACAAACATGCATACATACATATTACAACAACAGGGCGATATTATTATTGAGTGCCCATTTATTTACTAAAGCTTTTCGCGGGATGAGTTAAAAGTATTATTCAAATGATTGTTGTCATGGCACGTAACAACATTGTATTTATAAGTAGATGCTGTTTTTGTGGTGAAATTTTTAGTTGCGCTATTGTTGCCCCTTTCTGAGCTAACAGTTTTAAGTAAACACTAATTTAATTGAAACTTAGAATATATCTTCAATGGGCGATGACAAAACTAATTGGTTGAAGGAACACCTAGAGGGTATTTTAAGAAGAGGTTTAATTTGTTTGCAAAATAGGAAGATGAAAAAGCAACAACAACAGAATAGACGACTTACTTGGTACAATGGGTTAAGGCGTTGCCGTAAAGAGTAACGAGTACGAGTTAGCCGCGGAGGACGTGGGTTTGACTCCCAGGAAAAATCTGATGAGGGGATGTGATGATCTCCGAAATAGCTATGGTAAATATGTACCTATAATAATTGTTGTTTTTTTCTAGAATTTTCCGTATTAAAACAGTTTTGAGCTCATAAACATTATTGTTTTATAAAAACAACACATTCATTTTAAGAAAAATGGCGATTTTTTACTTCAGTATAAAGTACAAACTGTAATGAAATGTCTCATCAAGTTTCCTCATGTCAACGGCTCTGTTTTGAGAATAAGTTCTCTGAAGTTGTCTTGAATCGCCGGAGTGATTGCTTGAACTTTATCTTTGATCTAACTCCTCATAAAAAGGGAAATATGGACAGGTGGAAGCTGGGCGGAAAGGTTGTTCGATGAGGTGAGCCAATAGTTTAGGCTTCCAGACTACTTTTAGGCATAACAAAATTTATTCTGATAGCCAGGTGGCAATCAAGGCCTTAGGGTCTTTGATCCTAATTTCAAAATTGATAGCGGAGTAACTGGCCTCTCTTTTGGCCGTTTCTAAATATTTCCAGCCTAGTCCTGAACAAGTTGGTGCGGCTACTTTGGCGCGTCGCTCTCCATAAAAAAAAATGGAAACACCCACAGATTTTCGCCGCAAGAGGAACTGCAATAACAATATTCTAACAAACAATTTCCAACTGCTTAACAACACTTTAAAAAAAAAATACAAGTGGAACACACACATCTTCAACTAAACATTAACAAATACTTATCTAGCACTAAACTAAACTCATCATATCCAAAATCAGCTACGGCATTTACATTTACGGATACTCGTCAAAATCCATTTTAAATTAAGTCAAACTCCCTCTTAACGCAGCTAACTATGCCCCTTCAAGTCTACCCTAAGAAATAACATATTTTTTTAATTCACATACTCCAATTGAACACCAAAGAAACTTCGTTACTGCTAAGCTTTTCAAAACAATCATGAGATCCTAAAAAAGTCTTCTAAATAGCATAATCACTGAACTAGCTCAACAAAAATAGACAACAGCAATCAAAAGAATCACAAATTGTAACCCACTCAACATACCATACTCGCCCCTTAATCTAAATCAACACCTTCCTACGTCAATTTGTCAATATATTTCGCTCTAGCTTTCACAAAATTAAAGATCTCCACTCAAATTACACTTTCATATGAACGGACGGCTCCAAAACAGAAGATTCTACTGGCTTTAGCATAGCCCCCATAGGTCATATCATAAAAATATCTGACCTTCCTAACTACAGCTCAGTATATACGGCAAAAATCATAGCAATCCACGATGCTGTCGAACTCTCGATCGAGACTGATTCAAACTTCGCCATGTGTTCAGACTCCTTAGCTTCTTTAGATGCCATATCGAACATTGAAAACAATGAATTTTACCCCCACCAAATCAGAAGCGCCAGTATCTATAGCTATCCAAAAATTAAGCTTATCTGGGTTCCAGGACAAGTAGGCGCATATAGCACCATTGATTTTAATGCGAAACCGCAACGCAAAATATAAAACACAGTACATAAAGAACATACATATGTATTTAAATCCAATTTCACTCAAATCTGGGAGCAAATTTCAAGCTAGTACTCGTATAAAGATATCAACCGCAACGAACAATCCATGAGGCTTGGTCACACTAAATAACACAAGAATACTTGATGACTAACGATACTCCGCTCTATTTCTCTGACTGTTACCATCCTACTTACATCACCATACCACACATACTGTATAAATTTCAAAAGCATTAGATCCCCAAATATTCCGGTATTCCGACCCCCTACCTCTTCTTCCTTAGATAGCATTCTCAAAGTAATAGAAAAGGTACCATCATATAACGTAAAATTAATGTAAGCCAAGCTTAAGATTAAGGATGCCAAAGCTAAATGTGCATGTTAATCCTAGGTTTTAACTTTTGGTCAATATTTAGTAAATAAATAAAAATAAATGTTTCCGCATCCAACGGATTTGGTTGACAGACATAACGAGATAGCAGGATATTGAGATTATGGCTGCGGGCAAGTGGCAGCTCCTAAGGCCGGCTGTATACTTTCATTACACAAGTGGGTTCTTTGTTGGCTCAGTGAGCGCATATAACAGGGCATGGAGAAAAAATTTCGATCCCCGTAGGAGTTTTGGCAGGGAATTTCCTGGTAGGATACAATAAAATATAGGAAAGTTTGATAAATTCATATCGTACGGTATATTTTGCTAGTTTGTTAGTTTATTAGTTTGTGCCATATTCCTACATATTATCTTAACCCTCTAACGGGTAAAGCTGCCTTGAGGCAGCCATCCTTTTTAAGTGCAGGACATCCTATTTGAAACTTTATTTACAAAAATTATTGTTGGCAGTACTTAAAAATATAAATTACTTAAACCTTGGTCACCCTAAAGCTCAATCAGATGTTTGGTTTAACTTTTGTGATCATTTGAGTTTCAAGTTTGTGCAGAAAAGTGTAAAAAACGAAGTTGCAGAAAAGTGATATTTGAAAAAAATAAAAAAATTGTTTATAGACGTCGGGTACTTTTAATTATTTGTGGGTAAGTAGCCTATAGTGTTTAGTGTTCGAATATGTACAATTTTATTCAAAAACTGGTATTCCATGGTGCTTTGGGGGTAGAAAACTGATAGCAGCCTGCAGGCAGCCTTGCCGGCCTGGGCGAAATTTTCGTTCGTGCCAATTCTTATTAGTTTTTCATTGGTTTCATTATTAATGTTATAGAAATGAGCAATAAACGAAAGTTCAAGCTGTCCGAGATATCTGATGAACAGATATTGAAATTTATGGAAGAAGTTGCGTCGGATGAAGGGGGTGGCGATGCCAGGAGTGTAGATTTCAGCAGTGATGATGAGTGGAAGAATCCAGATTCTGCACCTGCACATTTCCGCTTGCATAAGCGATATGAATGCAGGAGAAACAAGCGATTTATTCATTCAGGCGACCAACTTTTCCGTTAATTTGTCAGAGTTTGAAAATGCATCAGTTCCAAACATAGAGCCATTAACATCAAGCCACACAAGAGGATTCGCTCGCCATTACCATTGTTCGAGGAAACGGGTCCTTCCATTCCGCCGTCTTCTGAAGGATTCACTTTGTCAAGTAATTGTTGCATAACCTTGGTTTGATTGAGCACTTATTTTCAACGTTTGTATTTTGTATTTTTGTGAAGGATGTCTCTAAAGATTCGCATGAATTTTCGAGAATGGCATGGCGCAAGAGATCAATGCGAAACCATGTGAATGAGATCGCTTTCCATGGGCACTCGAAAATGCCAGACAATATCATGAATTTGGATACTCCAATGGAGTACTTTTACTATTTTTTTTACCACTGAAACTGTGCAAATGATTGCTGAAGAGACCAACCGAGCAACCATTACTCAGGACATCACCACACAGTTCAAAACAAGTGTTGAGGAAATGTACAAGTACATTGGAGTTCTGATCTACATGTCAATTTACAGATATCCTAATATTGATAGTTACTGGGGGCAAAATGCTTTTCAAGCTGTTCGAAGAGCAATGCCGTTGAAAAGGTTTCTGACGATAAAACGGTATCTGTGTTTTGAGGACGAAAGCGGACGCATCAAAAAAGGCAACCCGCGCTACGATCCGTTGTTTCGAATAAGAACGGTAGCCGAAAAAATTAATGAAAGGTTTGACTCCATCCCGAAAACTGCTCGGTTGTGTGTAGGCGAGTAGATGTGCAGCACAAAAATTTGGCACCATCTTCGCCAGTACATGCCAAATAAGCCGCACAAGTGGGGAATAAAGTTGTTTGTCTTATGCGATTCGATGGGCTTTGCATATCGATTCGAGGTGTATAATGGTGCAGGTGACAATAAAGTGCTGCCTGGTACACCTGATCTCAGTGCCTGTGCCAACGTTGTTGTCCGATTGTCGCAATCAATTCCAAATTTTAAAAACTATATATTGTTTTTTGATAATTTTTACTCCACTGCATCTTTATTAGTATACCTACGTTCTAGAGGCATTTATAGCTTAGGTACTGTAAGAGCGAATAGAATATAGGAGTAGTGCTTACGGGATTGAAATAACAAGTGTTCTTTGGAAAGACAACAAAACCGTTAGACTGATATCTACCTATGTTGGCAGGGAGCGATGTGAGCGTGAGACTGAAGCTGAGCACCCTTCAAAGGCGACGCGATGTGATAGAAAAAAGAAGCAATATATTAGTGTAGACTACCCTCAGATCGTGAAGGAATACAACGCACATATGGGAGGGGTTGACCTGATGGATTGGCTCATGGGACGATACCACATTCGCGCAAAAACCCGAAATCCAATGACTAAGCAATTTTACCACTTAGTGGATATGGCAGCAACAAATTCTTATATAATGCATCGTCGAGTGGATGCTGAGAAAAAGAATGATTGAACTTATAATTCATAGGCAAAATTGCTGAAGCTTCCAAATTTTAGGGACGGTGGTTTGGTGATGTACTCCAAAAAACGTTCTGCAGGCAGAAAAAGCCAAAGTAATATACCACAGCCTCTCTACAAAACTGGGCAAAAAGCACAACATCCTGTTGCTGATATGCATTTTGATGGATTTATGCATTTCCCGAAATGGTTGCCCAGAGACATTGGCAAAAAGAAGTGCAAACTGTGTAAAACATCATAGACGCAATGTATTTGCGAAAAATGCAACCTGCATTTATGCTGATCTGCTAATTAAAATTGTTTTACGACATATCAAAATAAATAATATGTGAAATAAAAAATAATACAGGAAAAACAAAAAATTAGTAAAAACTACTCTGATCTACCTGACCATTTTTTTACGCCTGAACGGGTAAGACTGCCTTGAGGCTGCCTTCTTTATTTTTTACCTGTCGTCTAAGTGCAATACAAATATGAAAATTTTACTTCATTTTTCGTTTTTTACCACCATTTTTAACGTGTATAGCAATTATGAACAAAATCTGTTCACTGGATCAATTTTGCCTGTTTGAGGGTTAAACAATGGCCCTCAACTCGTTTAACCCATGTCCGTCTGTCTGACATAAATTTGTAGGCAAATATATTTTTATAATCATTTGTCAGATCCAATAAGAAGGACCATATATAGCTGAAATACAACTGACTGATCAGGTATGAGGTTTTGCGTTATAATTCCTATACTAAAGCAGCGAAGGCCAAGAGATTTGGCACTCCATTTACCTATCATAAATAGGAAGTGTCCAATTCAATTATCACGATCGAATTGCTATAATTTATAGCTGCCATGGTTTTTTAACTCCTTCCTTTAGACACAAAAGTCTACTGATACAATTACCAAGACCGGTGCTCTATAAACCATAGCTCTGATTGTTCAGATATGAGGTGTTTTAGATTTAATTTTATTGTGTTTTTTTTATATTAAAAATATATATAGTAAAAAATTTTAAATATCTTAATTTTGTTTACCATTCATGAAAGGTAGGAAGGCAGATGTGAAACTCGTACACCGACTCTCCTTCTGGTGACTAACTGTGGTATCTAAATTTCGGTGTCAAGCGTGACGTTTTCTACCGCCAACTAGCGACAGCGCCTGTCGCACCTAAATCACCGCCACGATTTATCATTCTCTCAAAGTTCGTTGTGGCGTTTTACTTCAGGAATGATAGAAAACAACATTGCGGACCGCTAGTTCTATCTTTGTCGATTTGACAACATCCACCGATTCGCTGACGAAATAAAAGTAACTTGATTTTATTTTACTCAAACAATGCTAACAAAAGTTTCGAACTTTCTTTCTTTTTTAAAATTTTTTCTTTGCTATATCATTCTCTAGCTATTATAAGATTTATATCAGGGCTTTGTTTAGAAGACCAATAGCTAATTTACTTACAGAGTACGTTCACAACACCTTATAATCATCTCACGGTGAAACTAATAACAGTTAAATTCTTATCAAAATGTTGCACCTATGCTACAAGATCATCCTCTTGTCAAAGTTATGGAAAAAGAAAAGCTTATTTCAAAAACCCAATAGACTTACCAGTTGCGACTTTGTTACAGAACCCTTTAGAGAATCTGTTATGAAAAATAATATACAAACAATTAGCCATGTAGACAGTCTGCCATAAAAATTATTATAAGTACAGACCAGACATTGTAATAAACCACATTTCAAGCACCACGGTCATGTATCAAATGGCAGGGCTATTATGTAGTTGAAATTGAAGAGAATACATTAGACCAGTCCTGGTTTGGTTGAGGAATTTTCAAATAAATTTGCATACCTTTCATGAATTCTATTATAACTGTGGCTCAATGTTTGTAACTATAAGAAGAAGAAGAAGAAGAAGAAGAGATAGCCCCAAGTATATCAATATGATCAGGATCACGAGTCGATTCGATTTGGCCATGACCGTCTGCCTGTCCCTCAGTTTTAGCGACATCTGACTGAACCTTGGTAGGCAGGTATATTGCTATAATGTATTAATCATTTGTCGGATTCGAACCTTATATAGGGCTTACATTAGAACTTCTACATGAAAGCAGGTACAAAGATGATACTTACCACTCCTTTCACTTATCATGAAAGTGTCTAATCAAAATCATCAAGATCAGATCACTAAGTCAGCTAAGGACATGAAATTTGGCACTCCTGTCACTAATTATTAATAGAAAATGGTCAATGAAAATTATGGGTCATCTGTTCATATTTATTCAAAAATGAGTACTGCCAGAATGTGACTGTGAATGGTGTTCGTTATCGCATCATTATCACCGATTAATTACTGCCTGAAATTGGAACCCGTAATCTGGACGCCACTTTGTTCGAACAAGACGCTATGGCCTTATTGCGAGAATTATTTGGGGAAACGGCCTCCTAGATTCTATGGCAACCCACCTTAGAACTTTTTCCTTTGTTCTACGCAAAGTCGAAATCTTAAATGGCATCGATTGTGATATGGGAAGACAACATTATTCACGTCGTTTGCTACGACTTGAAATGCTCGAAAATGACGTCGAAAATTTTAAATTCAGAAAGGACCATGTTGACCCCAAATACGGCCAATACATATTTGAAATAAATAATTAATTTTTTTCATTAAATTTTATCAAAGTACCTCTAATACCTTATAAAGGGTGAACACACCAAAATTTCGACACTTTGGAAAACCTGGTCAAGATTTTTTACTGCTGCAAATCGCCAAGAAGCTCCAGAAAGCTGTAAAATGCAAATGAAGTTCAAGTTCCCCAAAAAATACTTTTTGTTCCTGTGGCCGTAAAAGCAGCAACTTTTATCAAAGCCGGGACAATGAACGCCCAAGTTTATCGAGATGTATGCCTCAAAAAGCCTCCTCTGCCGTTTATTAACAGTTTTAGTAGGAGACCACTGTTCTGGCCGGATCTGGCAATCGATTTTGTACCTTGCGACTGCAATTCACCAAAAAGCCCAGAGCGACTTTTGAGGAATATTGGTCAGTCGTGAATGGAATATTAAATAAGATAGGTAATCAGGTAAAAGATAAAACAAAATGGAAAAGCCGTAAAGTCGATGATGCACTCATGCAAAAGATGACGGCGCATGTGCGATGAAAAGTCCAAATATGGAGCAAATAATAGAATCCGTTTCTGTTCTGCAGTCTGCCGTTCTAGCCACCGATGGTTCCTTCCCCACTCACATCCCGCTCAGGGAGAAACGGGAGGACGGCGACGTTTGGTGCGGGGGCCGTTGAACTTCTTCACGGACGGTTCGAGGAGCTCTCTCCCAGCCGGAGATTTAGGCTCCGAACTACTGTAGAGTGTTTTAGGCGGAGATGGCCGCAATCAATAAGGCAGCCGATTGGCTACTCACCAATGCTATGCCCTCTAGGGGGGCAAACATTCTTATAGTCAGGCCGCTTTTAAGGCCTTTGGATCTTTAATGGTCAAGGCAAAACTTGTCGGGAATTTCCCGACTTCACTCTCAGCCGCTCTAAATACCTTTACATTAGATTGATTTGTGTGCCGGGCCATAGCGGTAATGCAGGAATCTGCATGGCTGATGAGCTCGCTCGGCAGCGTACCCTCGAAGTCATTACTCCATGCAGGCAGAGGGTGGAAGCTCCTCTTTCTGCCTACGGACTTCTGTTGGGCAACTACTATGACATGCAGAATTGCAAGGACCCTCTGGCCGATGGTGGACCGTGGGTGTTCGAAGGAGCTGAGGTCTCTTACAAAGCGGTAACTCTCGATCCTCGTAGGAGTTCTGACTGGACATTGTCTGATGGGTATTCATGCGGTTAGGCTGAATATACATAGTCTCCGGCCCTTTTTGCTGCAGCTGTCTGGAGGATGACGAGGTGGAATCCTCTTTTCATATTCTACTCAGCTGCCTTGCCTTCGTGAGGCTGAGATTCAGATACCTAGGCTGCTACTTCTTTAACACCCCAGAAGATTTCTCTGGGGTGGAAATTAGTAATATGCGGGACGTCATTCTGGGTACACAGCGTTTCTCTAGTTAACCATTCTTAATTGCGGTGTACGTTACCGTTCTAAGGACAAGTGGTATCACAATGAACTTCTTTTACCACGTCTAAGTGAGTTCCCTCTACGGGGACTACCACATTAACCTAACTTAACGTAAGGAGACGAATGAAAAAATATTTTTTTTTTCATTTTTGAGCTGGTCTAATATAGACCTGCATATGCAGTAAAACATCTACCTACAACAACATCGGGATGATTGAATAGGAATAAACATACAAATTTATGTACTTACTACATTCATTTACGCCTGTGGATGGAACACATGGAGTTTTCGACTCGACTCGACTCAACTTAAAATAGGGAATTATTAATAGCGTGTAATGCGCGCTCCGTACACTCCATGTTCATATGTACATAAATAAATATATATTTGTATTTTCATATGTAGACACATATGTAAGTCCCGATATTAATGTTACGATGTGCAATTGGGGATGAGGCGTCAAAGTTAATAAAGCATTTAACGTGCCACATCTGGTGCTCAAATATTATGATGGAGCGGCTGAAGTAATAATGATCGTTACTCAAAAAAAAAAACACAACAAACATAACAAAAATATATATAAAACAACTACAACAACAAATGCAAATACAGGAGTTCATTAAAGGCACAATACTGGAGTGGTGTTGGTAATAAAATCAGCGGCGCATGTGTTGCACAGAACGCGCTTTCAACAATCACTGAGGTTTCTGTACCATTTTTTGTGTTATTTCTTTTTTTTTTGTTTTTTTTTTTGTTTAATGCTGTGATTTTGGAGAAATTCATTGCCATACCATGTACTGCTATGTGCTTTGGAGTTCCATTATTCAATTAAAGCAAAGTGAATAAACGGCAGCAGTAAATAAAGAAAGATGTAATAAGAAAATAAAATTAGTTTGAATAAAATTCTGGAAATTCTGGAAATAAATTTTTCTATGTTCAGGGAAATGTAGTGAGTTGCAACAAATGCATGGAACTTCAGCAAATACATATTAATACAAATTGGGAAACGGTATATTTATTTATACCCATGCAGGCGCTCTGTATCTGCAATATGCAACCGAGAAGCTAATTATATTTACATACATACATCTGTACATTTATCCAGTGCCGTCGGGAGAAAATTGGGCCCAGTACTGAAAATTCACGGCCTCTTTACATTAATTGTAGTAATTTAAAAATATGTGATCAATTCAGATAGGGAAGAGAAGCAAATCAAAGTTTTTGCCATTACACGACAACCAAATAGACGGGGCGACGATTTATTATTGCACAATTTTTTGTTGGAAAAGAAAGGACAGCTTGGGATTTTGAAATGAAAATATCACGGCGAATTCATTAATGTTGGTGTTACAAGAGAAGGCGTATTCAGTAAGGTGGCGGCCAAGGTGATATTATAAGTACAAAAACAAAATATACGCACAATGACAGTATGATTTAAGTACAACAAAAACACCATTTTGACTTAACATTTACCAAGCGAATTCAATCAGCTGCTTCATCAACTTCACCTTATATAAATTCGCCTTGGTGCCGTCAATACCAACAGCGAATTCATTTACAAAATGTGCGTATATTTTGTTTTTGGTTTTTGGAGTGGCAATTGTCAAAGTCAGTTTAAGGCGAATTTGTTGGGCAAATTGAGAAAACAGAAAACAAACAAACAAATACGGACGAGCAAACCCTGTTGAATGGTGCCGTTCTTACAATATTAGTAAGATTTTTCATGATAATTTTTTTTTGTTGTGTTTATAAACAAACCAGTTGATACGCGTGACTTCGTCTACGCTGCTTACTGAGTTTCCAAGTAGTTTCTGGAGATTTTTTAAAGATAAAAAGGCAGCTTCGATGAATTTAAAAACAATATGCCGTAGTAACGGTAATATTGAAGTGGACTGAAAGATTAGAAGCAATTTTCTGACATGATTTTCAAAGGGATATCTGGCAAAAATAGCTGTAACTATTTTACTGCTACAGTATTCATAATTTTATATTTCAATATCATCTAAGTCAGACTATAAAAATTTTACATAAAAGTATTACTCGCCATACTCCCATTATAAATTTCTACTTTCATCAAAATCGTATCATAAATACAGATTTCTTGAATGAGTGGCCTATAGCGCCACCTAGAGCATATATTTTTCATAGCAGTATTTTTTTATTATACCAGCAATATAATTTTTTAATATCATCAATAGCGGGCCATAAATACGGATTTTCTGAATATCTCGACTCAGGCGTCACCTAACGGCTTAAAATATAGCCTATCTAGGATCTAGGGGATATACTGTACAAATTTGGTTGAAATCCGTTGATCGGGTTGTGAACAAAGTTGTAGTAAATAATAAGGCTATATTTTTATATATTAGATATAGTTCATCCTTTAACAAATACCCTGTAGATTAATGTATCAAACTATATAAAAAATATATGAATACTCAACAAATTTTCCTCAAAATTTTAAAAAGTTTAAGAAGAGTTTTTAGAAAATATTAAAGTGTGCAGTTTTATAGTAGTTTTTACCCACTTCAAATTTGAAGTACAACTACAAATTTCCATTACGTAATTTTTAAGTAGTTCTAATAAGAATTGACAAAATTTGCATTCATTTTGTGTTTTGCTTTTACGATTTTTGAAAGCTCGTACACAAATGGAAAAACAAAATTCAGGTAAAGTGAATAAAAAAATCAAATCGGCTGTAGTAACACCACCTTAAATGAATTCCGCATGGAAATATATTATTCTTATAGCTTAGCCACACGCCGGCGAACGCAAAATTTCGTCGAACGCGGTCACATCGATTTCCAACGTTCGCCGGATAAATTCGCCTACTTGAGTACAATTGAAGCGGCAGCAAATCAAGGTGAAATCATACCAGGTGGTGTTGAGCGTACAAAGACAAAAATGTCCACTAAGAAAGTTACAATCACAGTGAGAATCAGTGAAAATTACAACAAACACTTAGTTTTGGCAGTCAGTCCAACAAGCGAATTCACTTAGTATTCCCCGTAAAAGAAGACTTTCCTAATGTATGTGAAGGAAAAGCATCGCTAGTTAGCTAGATACCCTGCAATAACATACTGATAGAATTGTCAATACACTCTAATTTATAATATCAGCGCTGACTGTCAATTACCGTGAAAATTACGGTGAAGTCTGCCGAAAGCTGCCAACCATCAAAAAGAGAGATCATAGAAGATAACTTAGGTATTTTTAAGGGAATGGCTTCGAGAAGTTCTAATCAAAAAGTACTGAAAAAATTGTGTGGAGAATTAATTCTAACTAAGGTTTTATATTCATGGCATGTGAGTGATTTGTTTTTGAATAGAGAAGATGTTTTAGTGGATGGCGGCACGTCCAACAAAATCGCCCCTCTAGAATTCCTTCTATGGCAAAAGAGAAAGGAAAAAAGGGAATGTAGAAGAGAAGGCCTCCCAACTCTCTGGAAGGCCTTTTGAAATGGTTTTTTATTCCTGAAGTTATCTAGTGATTGTACAAGATAAAGAGGAAGATGAAGATGGCAGTGATTTTGAAGGTTTATTTTTATTTTTGATATATTTATAAGTATTTGAAATGCATTAATTACAAATTGTTAAACTTGCATTGTTCACGTTTTACTTATACAAACACTGATAATTTTGTGTGTTTTTGCAAAGGCAACCTACTGCAGCAATTAACGTAAACAAATTTAATAGCTCCATTAACCTTCTGGCCTATCATAATACACCTTTTTATCAAAAGGTAGTTATAATTTGTTACGGCTATATACACCCATAATAGCAAATAGCAACACATCCTATTACAGGATGTTAAGGATTCACCAAAAAGTGCTTCTATCTTTTAAGCTGCAATTGTTTTCATATTAAATTACTGTATTCGCTTTTTCTCTCCCATAACTTCACAATTCTACATAGTATTTATGTGTGACCGCAATATTATTTGAACAGCGCAAGCGAATCCGATGTAGTTAGCTAAAAATACAAATTTTATTGAAAAATTCAGAAAGCGATTTTTTTTTTTTTTGGTAAGTATTGTTCTGAAAATACGTATAAATTTCGTGTTATCTAGTATGACAATTTTTACTACTTTTTGCTGAAACGCACACACCAAAACAAACACATACACTCGCACAAACACAATAGCAAAGCCATATCAGCGGTCTACAAATAGTTAAACAAATAGTGAATGTAACAATGTGAACGCTCTTTATCCACACTTTGTTGGCATTTATTTGCATATTTGTTGCACAAAGTCTGCTGGAGAAAATAATAGAATAGAATAATGCATTTGAATAAAAATAAATTTTGAGAAAATGGAATAGAATGAGCGTTAAAGACGGAAAGTTCAAAAACAAACAAAAAATAGCAAGTCGCAAAGTAACAATAGATATGTAGAAATCACATGGTGTAAGCGGTGAATAGAATGAAATTAGCATGTGAGATTGTGTGCGTGTGTTTGTGCTACCATATAGCAATATATTTACGAGTATACGGGAACATTTTAGTCTTCTTTGCATTTTTCCCAACTTCACACACTCAGTACACTCAGCTGTTTGTGGATCTGGGTTTCTGGTCATTGCTAAATTTAATTTTGCATACATTTCATGTCATTTTTATTATATCCATTCACTTCATTTCTCTTTCCAGTTCGTTGCATTTATTCTTTCCTGCTTGTTTTTTCCTTATTTTCTTTTTTTAGTATATACATATAATATATACTATGTTTGCATGTATGAGTTTTGTGCTCGAAAATAACCAGCATTACATTCGCAATTGCCGTTGCCAATGCATTTAAAAAGCACAAATACAAACTTTATATTGCCTACTTGTAGGCGCATTGCACTATTTGCTTTTCTGATTGTTTGTTTGCAACCGAACGTGGCATGAATTGCCATTTCCATTTCTATTTCCATTTGAATGGCTTTTAGTGCCAGTACAAAATAGACTCCTTTTTCCCGCATACAGTTACGCAGATGTACCCATACACACACACACACACTATCTCTCTCTCTCTCTCTCTTATTTATTTGTAATATTACACGCGCTCACAAGGGAAATTGTGAATTGATATGTTTTACATACATACATACAGATGTTCATAGAATTGTTCACTTGCATATTAAAAACTCGTTTTGTTTTTTGTCTCTTACCGCTCGGCAATGCACAGTGGTAGGAAGTTAACATGTAATAATAATAAAAACGCAAGCCTGCACCTAAGTTCGCCGGCCAGAAGGAATTAGTAAAAAATAGTAGTAACATTATTTAAAATAGTAGTAGTAGTATTAGTTAAAAAAAATGATAGAAAGCAGTGAAAAATGTAGTAGAAATTGGGAAAAATTAGAACTAGGGCAAGTAAAAATTGTAGTAGAAATTAGTATGAATAGTAGTAGAACATAGTCAAAAAAATAGTAGTAGTAATTCGTAGTACCATTAATTAAAATGGTAGTAGAAATTAGTAAAAATTCTAGTAGTAATTAGTAGAAGCATTAACAAAAATAGTAGTAGAAACTAGTAAAAATAGTAGTCAATATTATTAGAAAGTGTAGTAATAACTAGTAGTAGCATAACTTCAAATAATAGTTGTAATAATAAGAAGTAGTAGTACCATTAATAAAAATAGTAGTAGTAATTATTAGTAGCATTAGTAAAAACAGTAGTAGAAATTAGGAAAAATTAGAACTAGGACAAGTCAAAATAGTAGCAAAAATCGTAGTAGAAATTAGTAAAAATAGTACTCGATATTATTAAAAAGAGTAGTAGTAACTAGTATAAACATAAGTTAAAATAGTAGTAGTAATAAGAAGTAGCATAGGCAAAAATAGTAGCAGTAGTTGTGGTAACTATTAGTAGTAGTAATTATTAATTGTTGTGGTAGTTAGTAGTAGTAATAATTATTAGTAGTGGCAGTTAGCAGTAGTCGTAGAAGTTGTAGGAGTAAAGCTTCTGCACAGACCCTACAAAGAGATATATGTAGAATTAAATATGGGGAGAGTTTTATAAGAAATTTTTTAGGTTTTTTTTAGTTTTAGCATGGGTGAAAATAGTAGTAGAAATTAGTAAATATAGTAGTAGAATTATTAAAAATAGTAATAGTTATTAGTAGTAGCATTAGTCAAAGTGGTAGTTAAAAGTTGTGAAAATAGTAGAAGAAATTAGTGAAAATAGTAGTAGCATTAGTAAAAAATAGTAGTAAAATTAGTAAAAATATTAGTAGCAATTAGTACCAGCACAAGAAAAAATAGTAGTAGAAATTAGTAAAAATACCAGTACAACAAATTAAAAATAGTAGCAGAAATAAGTAGTACTGAAAAGTCTTGAAATGGTCCCAAAAATAGTAAACATTGTCTTGGCAAATTCGATTTTTTGCCAATCGACAGTAAATACTTGAAAAAATGCTTCAATTGTGTTTTTAGTTGAAATATTATTGAGAAATGTTTATTTATTCTACTTTTTTTATTTTTTTATTTTTGTGAGTTTATAATCATTAAGTAAAATTTCATTTACCCATGGGACGAATATAATGATCAGCTTTATTTTATTAATTAGACTAAAAATGCTGTATGTTTTAATCTCCTAAAGTTCATAGTTTATTTTCTTTTCATTATTTCAAACAAAAGCATTAAGTACCACAAAATAAAAAATACAAAAAACTCTTGAGAGATCCCAGCTTTAAGCGGTTTGAAATCATTTATTTTACATAAAAACTATAAAATAAACATCTGCCACATAATACAAATAGTTGCATATAATGCCACAATTTACATAGGTATTTCGTTTCAAGTTTTTTGAAAATGATTTCCTAAATCAAGTTATTTTCAAATTATTCGAATATCGGAGCATGCATAATAGATTTTTTTTTTAATTGTCAATTCGAACGCATGTATTTGATATTTTTGAAAAAGAAAAAAATTAAACGATATAATAGAGCAATAGAGCGTCAGTGGACAAATATTTATTTTTACACTTGGAAAAATATTAGCTCACCAATTGAATTGGTAGAGTAGAAATAATAAAATAAAGGGGTGTAATAAATGAGAATACCTTCTGACTTACTTACTTACGTACTCAATTGGCGCTAAAAAATGTCCCTTTAATCTACACATGGTTCTTTGAGTTGAAATTTGGGCAATAATCTTTTATTTCTGGTCCCTGGTTTGAATTAATACAGCACTGCTTGTAAGTAACCTACATATATGTAAGTAGAAAATATGAATTGATTCGCGTTAAAATTGCGCTTTGATCCACTGTCCAATGGCATGTACTTATTACCTATACCTACACAAACAAAGCACATGATGTTTCACGCATTGCCGATTTTCAAGCGCACTGGCTTTAAATTCAATGTTGAATGCAGTTACGATGGCAGACACACTGCATATATTTTGTACGTATGTAGCTGTGTGTGTAATTTTATTTTCTTACTACTTTTTCTGTACTGTTATATTTAACATGTATGTGTGGAATTGTGTGGGTCGATCGTTCGACCGTACGACGAGCACTATATTAATGTTGCCACATGTGCAACACCATCAATGTGTAGAGACAGCAATACATTATGGACGCCAACGATACATGCACACACACACACACGTACGTACATAAATATAAAGAACTAACAAACACTTGCATTGGCTTTTTTGCTGCTTTTCTCTCTCTACTACTGCTACGAAGAAGCTGTAAGGAAATTATTGCGTCCTTCATTTATACTAACTATCCATGTACGTACGGATGTAGATGTGTAAGTGAATATGTGTGAATTTATATATGTATATACTGAATGCTAATGGCGATGTCCATCACTTCAATTCTCTTTCTCCGCAACTTCCTTTCAATTTTTTTGTACCCAACTAATACCATAACAACTACCTACTTTGACACCATAAATCACAGTCCAGCGACAGTTTGTTGACGGTTATTGCCTTCAAATGAAAATATGCACCAGTAATATAATAGAACAGTTCTAGCAACCAGCATTCACAGTAACAACAACACCAATGCATTAGTAGCATCTTATGTATATAAATACAACAACAACAAGTGAATTTAACAACTACTTTTCGAAAGTGTTACAGCATTATTGTGATGACAGTTTGAAAAATGCATTTATTAAAGTGTAAAATTCTTGAAGAAGACGTCAAGCTGTTTGCAATATGAATTCTTTATATTGTTAGCATTGGCGCTTAAATCGCACCTTTCGTGTTGGGTGCATTAAAGGAGTAGGTACGTCGTACTGTCTTACAACTTTTTGGTTGGAGTTGAGATATAATGAGAGTTTAATTACCTACTTAATTTTCGTGCAAAATTAGTCAGCTAAGGTGATGTGGTGTGGTGTTATTTTTTTATGCCGGAATGCAATTGTGCCACTAACGGTTATATATATTTTAGTGACACCGCTGAAGGAGGAGTAAAATGAGCCTTTTTCTTAGTAATTTTTTGTGACGAAAAATAAAACTTATGTATATACATATGTACATATATTTGGAGTTTACAACATATATGTATATAAAATAAGCTTATATTTTCTATAGAATGAAGTGTAAAATTCTAATCGATTCCCAAGCACATCCGTCTTCGCTTATTATTTTTCCCAGGGGCCGTAATGTTTATAACTTTTATTTAAAAAAATTAAAAACACAAGTGCGCGAACCAGAATTTTAACTTCTGTGCCGACTCTACAAAGAGATATAAAGTTAAATAAGAGAGATAGTTTTAAAAGGCATCCTTTTTAGTTTTAATACTAATAGAAATTAGAAATACCATTAGTAAAAATAATAGTAGAAAATAGTAAAAATAGTGGTAGTACTTAGTAGCAACCTAAGCAAAATATTGGAAGAAATTAGTAAAAAATAGTAGTAGGAATTAGTTAAAAATAGTAGTAGAAATTAGAAAAAATTGTAGTGGAAATCAGTATAAAAAAAAGTTGTAAAATTAATAAAAAATAGTAGTAGAAGTTAGTAAAAATACTAATAGAAGTTATTAAAAATAGTAGTAGAAATTAGTAAAAATAGTAGTACATTAGTAAAAATATTATTAGAAATTAGTAAAAATAGTGGTAGTACTTAGTAGTAGTACTGGAAAAATATTGGTAGAAATTAGTAAAAATAGTGGTAGTACTTAGTAGTAGCCTTAGAAAAATATTGGTAGAAATTAGAAAAAATAGTAGTGGAAATTATAAAAAAAAAGTTGTAAAATTAGTAAAAATTAGTAGTAGAAATTAGTAAAAATACTAATGGGAGTTAGTAAAAAATAGTAATAGAAATTAGTAAAAATAGTAGTAACATTAGTAAAAAATAATAGTAGAAATTAGTAAAAATATTGGTAGTACTTAGTAGTAGTCCTAGAAAAATATTGGTAGAAATTAGTAAAAATAGTGGTAGTACTTAGTAGTAGCCTTAGAAAAGCACTGGTGTAATTAGAAAAAATATTAGTGGGAATTAGTAAAAAAAAGTTGTAAAATTAGTAAAAATAGTAGTAGAAGTAAGTCAAAATACTAATATAAGTTAGTAAAAAATAGTAGTAGAAATTAGTAAAAATAGTAGTAGTAACTAATACCAGCGCAAATAAAAATAGTAGTAGAAATTAGTAAAAATACAGCTTGAAATAATCCGTTCCGCAATATTCAGGGTTACCATGTGGTGGAATGCTATACAATTTTTAGAATAATTTAAATACTTTCGGATATTTTAATGGGAGCTGGTACATATGAGTACCACTCGAGGCGAAAGGGTGAAACCTAGTTTTTTTTTTAACTAAAACTCGAAAACAAATAAATATCAATGTCGCTGAAGGCAGTCCTTGTTACAAGGAGTAGGTTGCTTTAATCCTTATATACATACGTAGCATTTCTCTTTCCGCGTGATTTTTTGAGTTGAAATTTAAGAAAAATTAAAGTTATTTGTGGTCCCCTATTCTGGCATTTAGTTCTCGATAGCTAGCAGTATACTATTTTGCACACCTACAAATTTTTCAATCGATTTTACCTTACCTTTCCCGTCACGCTGGATGCTTCAGCGTAAGCCAGATTTTTATGACAATGCAATACTCTGTAAAAAATAGAGTCTCTAAATGACGGAGGCGTCGATGTATTTATGGTCATATTATATACATATATTTTTTATATTAAATATAGAAAAAATATTAATTTGTGCGAAAATATCCGTAAAAACCGTCTTTATGGTCTGGTTTTTTTGCGTAAATCAAAAAATTAAGGTTTTGGATATTATTTTTGACACTAAACTATACATACAATACCTTTTTCAGAACTCACCAACTTGTTGTTTTCGAAAACCTACTCGATGATAGGATTCATAATTAAGAATACTAAAAATTTTAGAGACCCTATAACTCTTAAAACACCTTATGTATACTCTGAATATTGTAAATTATAGCCTAATATGGAATCCTTGTTATGCAAAGCGTTTTGACAGAATAGAGGGAATACAAAGGAAGTGGTGTACAAAATTTTCAACTGCCGTCTCAAGAAAGAGACTTCTTGGCCTCCAAGCTTTAGTTGTCGCTTATATTTGCATATAGCATTCTCTCCGGCAATATTTTCAGCTCAGCGATCTCAATTTTTTTCAAGTTCAGAAATCTAATATTATTGCGGTATTCTGTAAGCAGTCTCTAGTCACTGGTTGAGACTTTTCGTCTGGTAGTGACATTGATTTTGAGACTATTCGGTATTCAGTAAGCCGTCTCAATTCTCTAGTGTCAAACTAAAGTCACTAATTTGTCAGCTGGTTTTGAGCTGGTCACAAAACAATGGAATTGAGGAAAGTATTGAACAAACGCGAAAATGAAGTAGCACTCGATCTGACCCTGGGCTGTAGTAAAAAATAATACTTAATTTTGAATACGGATAATAAAAACAACTATATGCTTGCATTATCTGCCATTTTGATCGAATGAGAAGTGGACGAGTAACTGCATTTATCGATTGTTGATAGCTCTAATTTTCACACATATTTTAAATAATCCGTTCACATAAAATGGAGTAATAAGAATTTTGAACGGCTAATTTGAATGGTAAACATATTATTTTAATTTTTAAGAAGCAATAATGCTGTTGACAAAGATTTTGAAAAGTAGATTGTGCGCTATCGATGAACACATTTTCATTGAGGTTGATTGTGCATCTCTAGCTGAACATATGAACAGCCGATTGTCTCTACTACTTTTCACCAGAGTATTTGGTGAAATTTTATGAGACTGTTTTTTACTAAATGTTGAAATCATCTCAGGTTAAAAAAATGTTTCAAATTTAGTGACCTGAGATGAGACAGAGTTACAAATTATTCGTAGCAGGTTCGCCTTAGTCTCCAAACCCCTTCAATGAACCGATAGTGAGAGTTTCTCGCCTTTATAAGAAGCACACTGCGCTGATTAACTTAAATGACATTAAAGATAAT
Organism: Anomoia purmunda; assembly: GCA_951828415.1. Lineage (NCBI taxonomy): Eukaryota > Metazoa > Arthropoda > Insecta > Diptera > Tephritidae > Anomoia > Anomoia purmunda. Next base: position 21,254,853 of record OX639996.1, on the reverse strand, counting down.
TTGCTCAAATTTAATATCTACCATTGGGATTGAGGAGGGAATATTTGTGTATTCCTCCTTTTTTGGATTATTGCGCGCAATACTGCACGCATTAGAAGAAAGAGGTATATCTGCGAAACTGTTTGGCCTAACTCTTCCTTAGATTACAAAGTTGTATTTACATTTTTATAACTAATTCACTTCCCTTCTTGGTGGCAGTTTTTTTTTAAACTATTTTTAATAACGTCTTCTCGATTCGCATTCCCTTTGACTACTTACGTTGTAACCAGAAGCAAATTTTGTTCTATCAGGCATTTCCAAAGTTCTTATAATTTGAAATCCACTTGTTTCAAATCGTACGAATTTTGAAGGATGCGCCCAAATTTGAAGACAATCGATCGACTACATTTTGGAGAAAAACAGGTAGGTCTAATATTTATAGAAAATAGGTTCAATATGGGCCTGAATACTGTCTATGATACATCAATTGTTTTTTAAATCAAATGTGTGTTTTAACTTTATTCAATTCTGCAAGTTTCATAATATACACGCATGTTCCCATAATTTCGAACTCTGAAATTTCAATCACAGTTCATTGATAATATCACCATTCACTTGCGAAATCACCACACTTTTGAAATCATTAAGACTCTTGGCAAATTATTCATACTTATCTGAAATGAAATTCCATAAAAAACGGAAGTATATAATTTCGGCAAGAAAAGAAAAAATAAAAGGACTTACATTGGCCCCGTTTTAATGTAGCCGAGTTGCAAAAGAACGCTCCAACTCCTATAAAATTTCCTTTAGTTGCAAAAGCAACCCTGTTAGCTCCTTTCATGTAAGTTGCGTTTTGTTTAGTGCTATTTAGGAACGGAGAATAGTTGTGCCGGCAATTTTTAGGTTTATGTAATTATATATTTACAAATACTATGCAAATAAAAACGAATTAGGTCTTAAATCTAAATTTCACAATAGCGCAGTTTTTTCCACTTCCCAACACTACATCTCCGGTCGGATATCATTTACCCGAGTTGGCTCAACTCGCATATTTTTCCGAGTTAGTGTTGTTGCTTTGCATGCAATTCGTTATCCTACCTAGTATTTTTAGCAACTAGGTTACAAAGAAATTGGCCCATTAAAACAAAACAATTGGGGCTTTGGATTAATAGCCGATTGGATTGAAGATACTCCATATTAAATTTAGCAGCAAATCTTCAACCTTAAACCACCTTCTATGCCGAAAAAATATAAAATGATATTTCGCAACACTTTTCGACAATTTCACAGCAAATTACCAACTACCAACCTGATTTCTTTAAACACTTGCCTTTTAATTATTAAATAATTACCCAACATCGTTATTAATATTACCAACATTTATATATAAATTACTTTACTATGGTAATTTACTATAATGATAACTTTGCGTGCAATTTACCTAACTTTGTTGCATATTTATAGGCGCATTGCAGAAATTCCATCTATAACTCAGTAACCATAAAGCGCCAGACTCAGGCTCTAATGCATTTGACCCAAATTGAGATGTATGCAGAGATGTGTGGCTATAAACAGCAAATAAATACCTGTGCTTTGGAAGTTAAATCCCACACAGTGATGCCATATCATTTGAAAAATAACGTCCCTACATCTGCATGAGAAAATCTATACTTTTCGTTACGCAATTAGAGAATGTGCCCCTTCGCGTTTTTCTACAAGATTTTTTATGTATGTCGAAAAAGTTGTTTATTATAACACAACAGCTATGAACTAAGGCGTCTGCTAGAGAGCCTGGTGTTAAAGGGATTCTTCTGGGGGTCATTCTGGACTCTAAACTATCTTGGAAAAAGAAATAGCGCAGAGCAAGAGTGCAATTGGGATCGGCGACCGCACATTTTACAGCTGTTTTAAGTCCCATTCCAGCGCATGGTACGCTAGTTTGATGGTAGGGCTATCTTCAAATCCCAACAAATACAAAAGGTATAAGGGATGAAACTGAGGTAGTAAATTCAATGTCTAAAGCTGAGCAGGAGACAATTTTTTGAGATGGCCCGCAGCCAAAAGTGCTCCTAAAATTGGGACGTATAACGACTGCGGATAAGGTTAATACCTCTAATTTAAACCGAGTCGGTAGAAGGCAAAATATATGAGTATCAGAATGCGCTGATTGATTTTAGCCACAATTTCTAGGTTAACGTTCCTGACAGAAGTGACGGGAATCTGACATGGGTTTAAGTACCGACGAGAGTTATACCTACTAAAATGCTCAAAGATGGATATTAGGGCAGGAGCTGGTATTTTCTGCCAGCAACTGTCGTTAAGGAAAGCATACAACGTTAAAATTCTTAGGTATAATGGACCTTGCTCCTTCAAAACTTGGCTTTGTTGTAGAAATAAAGTTAAGCAGCGCCCAAGGCTCTAAAGGCGACAACGACTAATTCGAATTGTGTTGGTAATAACTGAAGGTCTCTCCGGAGCTCTGTGGAATCTAGCGAAACGATGAAGTAGACGAGTGTGCGAGAAACTGAACATACAGCCTCCTTAAGATTTTTTAGCTCTCATGTTAAGGAAACGGCAAGAACAGCTAATAACAGCTGTTGCACCGATCTGGAAATAAGCGGGGCGGGATAGTGCGTCAATTTTTGCCATCACTCAATGAGCGAAGAAGTCTGCTGAGATTATCCAAATCAAATGTCAAGCTTCACACCTACGAATCGGCAAGACGTACAAGATCCCTATATTTTTCATATTGCTCATATAATATTTTATATTTCAAATTTCCACCCAAAATTTGTCAGTTTGTATGGCGATGGCCCTGTTTACCTCTACATTTGACAGCTAACTACTATCTAACTATTATTTGGCACAAATTAGCTTTTGATAGCTAACTTTTTACTAAAGATAAACTAATTATTTATTAACTATTTTTATGCGAAATAAATCTTGTTACCTGTTATGGCACCTATCTATTTATGTATTGCCTATTTTAAAGTAAATGAAAGATCGAAACAATGAATTTAATATAATCAAGTTAAGTGACAGTATTTATTTATTCAAAAATTTCATAAAAATTCATTTTCCTCAAATTATTGTACATTGTATTGTATTATTAATTAATTAAAATTTTCGTAGAAACAATACACGACTCTGGCAGGCTTAAATGTTTTCTTTTTGTGATTTGATCAACGAACGTCAAACTTTTGACAGCTGACGTTTTTGGATTATTCTGCGTGACTTGCCAACTAACTAAAAATGCATTTCTGAGTGTTTGATAAAAATGGGATTTTATTTTAAAGCACTACAAAATATTTAGTAAAACGTCGTCTAGTTTTAGCAATTGATAAATTTTTAATGCAGGAATTTTTCACAAAAAGAAATTTAAACGAACTTATTGCCTTATATTGGATATCTTTGCTGAATTTCTTGCAAAGCAATTATATAACAAGTAACGGAATCTAATCCAATATGATCGGAAGCGTTCACCAAAAATAAAATACGTAGATTTGCAGATGCAATTGTGGTGATCTAATATTAGTTATAAGCAATCTTCAATTCACTTATTTTTCGAAAACAAAAAATGTTGGCCCAACTTTAAAATATATATTTTAAACAAATCCTCCTACAAGCAAGCCAAAAATATTAAACAACTTTCATGCGAGATAAAAATGTGTCAGCTTCGTAATAAGTTTTTGAATAAAAATCCCTACATGTGGCATCACTGAGCCCACCCACTATTCATACACATGTCCATATCACCTATACACATATACTTACTCGTACGCTAAACTATGCCATAGACTATTTACCTCACTATTGCTCCCAATCGACTCGAAGCCTATCTATTGCCAACCAACACCCCTCCCCTCCTTCCCGTCCTTTCGCTCACGCCACAATTCACTACACAGCACTTAAACGAGATAACTTGCCAATAAATTCTTAAACTTTGCACACAGGTCGGTGGGGGCGTGGATTGTACACTTTGAGCTTTACTGAGCGGCTTGCATGGACTAAAACATGCCACATGCCACACATGCCACACATGCCACAGATGACGCGGATAGTCGTGTTTTCAATGTAACCATTCCCTGTTTTGACATCTCTAGATGGTTATGCATATGTACATATATTGTAAATATATGTATGTATTTTTGTATGTATAGCATTGCTGCAACTTGGCGCCTCACTATAAACTAACTATTATAAACTGACATTATATAAAATTGGATTACCACGAATAGTTCATAAATGTAGAACGAATATTTAGTTATGATAACTTGCAATAAAAACATGAAAGTGTTAATGTGTTGATGTTGGTAGGCCGAAGAGTGCAGGTGCAAATACTCTTAGGTAAATGTTGCAAGACCATGAAACTATACTGGATTAGGGCTGGTCTACTTCGGAGCAAAAAAATTTTGTGCTAGAAACTGCACCGGGGATAAGAAATAAAGACTTCAGTAGATAAAAATATGTACAAAATAAAAATGTAAGGAGTGAAAAGCTCGCGTGTAGCTTACTAGGGATGCCGTTTTTTAATTCTATAATCGATCGTGGAGTTCAGATTGTGGCAGATAAAATAGAGCTGTTGCCCTTCATGAGGAAATATAAACCGCCTACTTTCAGACCTCCAAGCCTAAATGGCCGACAAGTAGGTTTATCTTCCAGTACCAAGTATTCGGAGCTAACTATCGGCTGTAAATTGGAAAATGTGCATTGAGGCGCGAGTACGGAAAGCCGGTGTTGCTTTCTACGCTTGCAAATCGATGTTTGGCAAGAAGTGGGGTGTCAAACCGAAGATGATAATATGGGTGTACCAAGCGGTGGTGCTACCGTTGCTGAGCAGAAAGTTCAACAAACTGCGTGTGTTGATGCCATGGAAGCCTAACGCACTTGGCCCACGGTAGCTTTGGATCCTTTTTTAAGCCTACTCCCAATTGACTTATAGATTTTATGTACATACATCTTCACAGACAGCATCAGGGAATCTGGTTGCTAGAAGGACACACAGCAAGGGCACAGTAGTATCCTTAATCAACTACTTTCAGACATAGCTAACACCAGGACGGATTTCAGCTCTCGCAAACTGGAGTTTGAGCACAGAATTAAGGTTGTGTTTCCAAGCAGAAATGCCGATAGCGCCATACAAATATTCAACGAAAGTTCCAAAATGCACTCTGGAGTTGGAGCCGACATCTACATGTCAATCAAACTCCCCGCTTACGGAAGTGTATTCCAGGCGAAAGTCTTCGCGATCTGGCAGGGCTGTAAATCGCTTGAAGATAGGAATGTAACGGGCAAACTGGGGCTGCTGTCCATGAACTTAGTGCAGTATACACGGGCCACTGGAATTTGGGCACGCATGCGGAAAAAAAGGGCATTCCGTATAACGATTACTGCAGAAGCTGCAGAGACATAGCTGCGAAGGACCGTCGAGTATTTTCTGTTCCCAAAATTTTGATTTATTTTGTATTTTTCTCTCTAATATTCTAAATTCTTCGTGTCAAATTTGATCGACTTTGCAACATTTTTCATTAAAATAATGAGTTTTTAATTTTTTATCGCTTACGATGATGGGCATTTTATTCCATTTGAAACAAATTTTGAGCTTCAGTTAAAAAATTATCAAAAATCAATGCAATTTTGTAGACACTTGAAACATGCACTTTATTCTAAATAAGTTTAATAGGCAAATAACTGGTTACCTAAAATTTATCTTAAAAGTTCTTAAATAAAAAGTTTGAATGTTTGATAAAACTTTTTTCAGTTTCTCAAATTTTTGCACTAAATTTGACATTTTGATTTGCATGCCGTTTTAATGGAACGAGCTAGACTTTTATAAAAAATTATTCATAATTAAATAAGCTAAATAGAACTTTTAAAAATATCGTGCTGCTATTATTTTTCCCACCACTGTATAACTGTATATCTCTATCGGTTGCTTTAGTTTAGTAAAAAGTTATGTGACAAAAGTTTACACTAGTGCGCTCTGGTATAAAAATTATATGTACAGATGTATATCCAAATAAGAGAGTAAAACCCGTTCGGTTTATACTTCTTCGCCATAGGGTATTTGATTGCCATGCTATTTGGATGCATTTCCATTTTATGCGCTTGTGAACATTCTCGAGTTTACGCATACCCTCACAAATATAATAACTGTGTACGTATATGTATCACTATAAATATGGGCACTTCCTAAGTGTTGGACATCACGGTCAAGCTCATTTTATCTTAATAAATCTGGGAAGCTTACCGAGGAGTAGAAAAGAACGTTTTGTATTCTCAATATATCCGACTTAAATCTGCGCCACATTAGTCTAGCAAAAGCAGGACAGATACAAAGAAAATGTTCTGTATTGTCCTCATTCTCCACGCAATAGAGGCACATCGGGTGTAATCAACCTAGACCGGGCTCCGAACTCCATCCTTCTTAATTTAAGAAGGAATTTGACCGCCACCCTATCCGATCTTTTAAGGAAAAATTTTATTGTTACTTGACCCTATAATTGTATGTGGTCTCATTTGTTATTCCAAACACTTAGTTCGTTACCTTGCACACTGCAGTGTCACGGCACTTGCATCAGTTCCATCATATTTCACTTTTTTGCAGAATTTAGTTTCTTGGGCAATTTCCGAAAGGTTCCCTTTACACTCCGATTTGGTATTCGGTCTACCTTTTCCCAATTATGTAGCCCTCTACCTTAACAATAACACAATAAAAAAGATCTCTCTCTCTCTATTTCTTCTACCAGATGAGACAATAGGTATCGGTTTGTCATTTGAAGCCAGTAGCAAAAGATATTTCTCGGGCATCTTTGTAAGCAACCATCTGCCCCGAAGCTCTCATCGTCGTGAGAATGTAGTCAGCACATTATTTGTGTTACCTTCTCTGCAATCGTTAAATCCAGGTGCTAGCAAGCCCAACAAAGTATTAAGAGCCACTCCTGGATGTTGAACTCATATCGCTCGTGGTGTCTACACAAACGCTATTCAGGTGGCCGAAGCCTCCGTACGAGAGAGCGTAAACCCAAATTACCACATCCGAGCTCAGATCTCAAGCGTTACTGAAGGTTGTTCGGCGCTATCCGAAAACTTTTAATGGTCGATTTACCATCAGCTTTCTATACAGAGTAGGTTTACGCCGCGATATTTTCGTTCCTCAAAACAGTGTGAAGTTTTTTTTGCACCTTCTGCACATACTGTTCTAAATTACTAAATAAATAATGAAATATACTGATTTGTACTGAATTTTAAAATTTTCAATTTGGAAACAAAGAAAATTCACAAAAAATCGGCCCGATATGCTCTTTTTTTACCTAAATTATCCCGTTCTGCTTCATACATTCCTTCGTTTCAATCCCATAATGATAATAAATTTGAAATTTAAATTTGAAATTTAAACTTTAATCTAAATTTTTCAAAGTTTACTGTTGTTGTGAGAGACTTGTCGATACGAGACACCGACTTTACGCATGCTTAGATTATTTTTTAGACGAGTGCATAACTTTAAGAAACTCCGTTACTGTCTACAAACTGAGGTCCCTAAACTGAACGATATAAAGTTCCCACTCTAGCGTAAAACGATATTATTTTTGCAAATGGCGACAAATGCCAGTTCATTTTTGAATGAAATCTCGTTTTGGTAATTTATCCAAAAAGATTACAACCAGCCTATACTTCTCTCTTTGGGGGTCATTAATCCACACAAATCCAACACTATATTTTCCATAATTTTAAAAGTGTACTTGTAAATTTCAATATCTTAATTTTTTGTTATGTTACGTTTTCACAGCTGTCAAATTGTCTATGTTTGACCGAACTTCTACTACAATTTAATATTGATGTTGTACCACAAATTGAGTGACCTACAGTTTTGTGCCGACTCCGAGCGGCAAATGATTTTTGTGAGATGGTTTTTGAAGGCAGAAATAAATTCAGAGGTTTAACATTCCTCACCGAAAGGCGGCCGCTATAGGAAGAAGGGTTTCTTAAAGTTTGTATGTACTTTCTCCGGCCGAGTTTCGAACCCGGGACAACCCCAATAAAGCTCGTGGCCACGGTGGCACTAATCAGTTGTTAAGAAACTGGCCTTAGGCGGCGCCAACGCTTGAAGAAGTTGTGCAACCTGACAGTAAATTGGGTTCCATTAAACCCGAATGGCAGACCACGCACTTGTCGAAGGCAAAAAAGTTGCAGCAACGAGAATTAATCATAAATCAGATGTATATTTCTTATTTTTAACAATTTCTTAAACATAATTGGAACAAAGTCTAGAAAGAATCCTGATGAGGAGGTGTGGTGATCTCCTAACTTCTATCGCTTTTACTGTTTTTTTCATTCAATTCCAAATACAAAATTGCAATTAAGTTTAAAAATTATGGTTTATACAAAAAACAACTAAAAGCAAAACAAGAATAAAATAAAATTTGTAACATTTGGTGAAATTATTTAATTACTCTGCTGTTGCTTTCAAAAGCATAACGTTGAACCCAATGTCATGCAAGGAGGCGGGAGTAGAAGATAGTTTGTTTTAAAATTTTATCAGAACAATTTCAATTATTGTAGTTTTTGTGGAGCATATCAACCATGTGATGTGGTAGTTACACTGGAAATTTAATATTGTCTCGGTAAATCACTCACTTCAATGAGTCCAATAATTTGTTTTAAAAAAGCTTACATAAACATGTACATATGTACACTTCATTCCATTATATCTTCTAAAAAATTGCACTGCATGGTGCTTTATTTTTTAGCACCTGAGTGTTGAGTTTTTTACGGAAATTCCCATATTTACATACATACATGCAAAATCATCAGCATGCCAATAACAGCTGAAAGCAAATTCAAATTGCAAAATAAGAATTCATTTATGTAAAATGCGAAATGTTTACGCTCTTTACTCTTGCTCTTGAAGTTGAACGGTACATCAAAGCATTTCTACGAATATGAAAAATGAATTGCTATGACATTTGTATTGCAAAAATTTGCTATGGCCGCCATGACTGCTGTGAAGTTTATTTCTACTGATATTTGCATTGCCAGTTGTTTCGTTCATTTTTGTATAGCTATAGAAGTATAAAACTAGGCGCTTAAAAGCTTGCACACACACACACACCCACTCATACATATTAAGCGCATATTACCGTCAGTTACAGACAGCTCCATTGAAAAAAGAAACTATTGAAATTGAAAATTGAAAATCTAATTTCATGCCATAAATGACAGACGTGGTGGAATGACAAAAGGTGCATCAAAATATTTAGCAATTTTATTAACGCTGGCAAAGCGAAGTAATGCTGAAGTTTCTTTGGCAAATTCTATGTACAATACATAAATAAAAACAAAATTGCCAACTTAATAAATTATTTACCATATGGCGCTTTGACGCGATTACCAAAAGCTAAGTTTTTAATTTTTGCAGTACCGTTTTTTGTAAAGAAAACTATTGTAGGCGGTAAATACTCTCATTTGGCTTATCATTACTGACTTATCACAAAGGCTTTGAAATAAAACTAATGTGTAATCTCTATTCTCACATCATATTGTAATGGCTGGCATTTAATATTTTGCCCCATAGTACTGATTTGCTTGGTGCCCAAAAACAAAATAAAAAGTATCTGTGTGATTGACAATTATCAGCTTCATTTGTCAAAATAAAGAGCGCTACAGACAAACATTCGTAAACATAAATGAGCATTTAGATTTCACCATAACGGACAGCAACCTTGTGCATTTAGGCCAGAGTCAATGAAAACCGAGCGGACGCACACAAACAAGCTTTGTTGTGTTGAAGGCGAAACAAGCGTGCGAGTGAATTGACGATCGTGTCTATCTCGCGAAGCTATTGTATTTTAATGCTAATTTGTATAGGAATTATTCTTGAGTTAATGCAAATTAAGGCTATGTATGCACATTAGGCTGTCATCTGTTTTGTCTTTAACACATTAACTATATATTTGTTTACACTGAGGTGACAGCACATTTTAGTCATCATCATAAAACATAGCATTAAACAAAAAAGCTGAAAAGATGTTTGAAAGACTAAGACAAGATTTCGTGAATTAGCTGTCAAAACGACACTTTTCGGCGGGAGTAAATGTGTTAAAATGTTCTATAAAAATATTTCCCTTGAAATTTTACTGTGCATGACTAAACCTATAATTTCCCGCTGCCATATACTTTAACTAATATTTCCACTTTAGACCAGGACATGAAATCTTTAGTAGGCCTTAAAACACAAATTCGAGGTAATGAAGCTGTCTAACCTCCACTCCCGATATGACCGTCGGAGAATGAATAAGGCGAGTCTTAGCCTTGCGCAGGCAGGGCACCTAAGCAAAAAGTGCTGACATTATTCCATCTCCTCTTCCTCTAAGCAGTTGTCGCAATTAGGATCAGTGCTGATATTAAGGCGCGCCGCGTGGATTCCTCTTGGACAGTGTCTTGTCCTTTATGATTAATGTGAGCAGTGGCTGTAGCTACCGTGAACTCCTCCGGTCCGCTTTTGGGCAAAACGATCTCGTAAAGTGTAAATATTCACTTCTCTTACAGAGTTCGCGCTAGTAAGCAGCCGCTCGGGCGCTTACTTAAGGGCGGGTATCCCTCTTCTCAATTGGAAATTAAAATTTCCTTCGCATCATTTCGTCTCCCTACACAACAGTTTTGTGCAATGGTTGACATTTCAGATATCGGAAGTCGTTAACCCTGAATTTGCATATAGGAAAACTGCGAAAGATTCTAGAATGTAGCAAATTTATATGCACTTTCATTCAAATATTTATAAAAGTCTCCGACTGATTTTCCTTTATAAATAAAAACTTCAATAATTTTTATCATAAAACATATAATATAAAAGTTAAAAACAACTGTTATTTGTAGATTATTTACGTAAAGATAACACAAAAATGTTATTTTGATTTTACAAAATAAAGCTTTAAAAAAGTTATTTAAAGAGTAATTAAAAGATAGTCAAAAAATACTTATTGAAGATGGAATTTTATATTAAAAATTGTAACTGTTACGCGTGCAGTAGAAATGAATAAAAGTAGTCGTAGTAATTAGAAGTAACATTAGTAAAAATAGTCTTAAAAATTATTAGTACTAATAGTAAATATTAGTAAAAATAGTGGTAGTAATTAGTTGTAGCATTAGTGAAAATAGTGGTAGAAATTAATAAAATTAGTCGAAGAAGTTATTAAAAATAATAGTAGAAATTAGAAAAATAGTGCTAGCAATAATAAAAATAGTAGTTGAAATTAATAAATATAGTGGCAGAAATTAGTAAAGGGACTCTGACGGGACTTTTGTTACGCGATGTAAAAAATCACTGACGCTAAAGAAGTTTTACCTCAAAAATTATGAAACCGTTTTTAGTTTTTGAATAAAAAAATATAACGCGAGATATTTTTTTTTCTGAGCGAATTATAGAAATCAAAAAGTAATTATTACTTATACTTTTTAGAGATATCGCTCAAACATCTTTAAGGCGTAAAAGGTTCAAACAAGGCACAGAAAATATACATTTACCTTCACGTGAAACTGTTCTCCGGTATTTGGAGGAAGCTATTAATTTTCGAAATAGTCCTTATTTTCGGAGCCTATTTGTTTTTACATATTTTTCTAATTTATTATTTTTTGATATATATAAATAATTTTACTAACCGCATTTTTCTTATTTTTTTTTAGGTCAAACAGACAATATAGCGACAGCTCGACAACAACGACCATTAAATAACACTGGGCGTTCCAATTAAATTCAAAATGTAAGTAAAATTTTGCTTTGTATCATTAAAAAAAAATCCGATTTCAACTCAGCTGTATGCGGCACATCAAAAATATACTGATATTACGTAACTTGATACCTAGAAACAAATTAACAAAAACCACTACACTATCCGTGTGCGGTCATTGAATACGCTTGGCATGTGCTCAGTGCTCCATTTTTCCCACACTTGAAGTGGCTGGTGAAGTGCAGCGACAGCAACTCACTATCGCTTGATTTCCCTCAGCTGAAAAATAATTGCATCCTTCTAATCGATGCGTCGATGCATAAATTTTTGCGCATTTTTTTCACTCAAAAACAATAATGCAGTTCAACGCTAGACACTAGATAATTTGTGTCAAAAGTGTTTTTTTTTTACATTTAGTATGTATTTTCAAACATTCTACTACTCGAAAATTTCTTACTTTAAAATGGAATGGCGAAAGAAAAATCGTATGAGGCTACAGAGCAACTTTTTAATTGCTCTTTATACTGCTATTACTAAAATTTGCTGTCATCTTTTGTGCAGCAAGGCATGCTATGGAATATTTTGTTTACTTCGCTTTCAATTAAAAATCCGCCAGTATTTGCTGCTTTTCTCTATTCATTTGCTGAGGCTGCCAAAGCCGCCTTTTATGCCTTTCCGCTTTTTTCGCTTTTTTCGCTTGGCAGCCAACTTTATTCTTATTTCAGCGCACTTATTCTTCAGAGACTTAGTACTTAATTCTCTGCCAGTTTTCTCATTTCCTCTTTGTTGATGCTCATACCCGCATCTTAATGCACTCTGCCGGCCGCCTTCGTTTTTTTTTATCTTCATGGTGCTTTTGGTGCTCCTCCTTGGTCTAAAAAAAAAACTGCACACTTTTGTCGCTCATTATATAGTACAATCTCAATTAGTACTTAACACTTCCGTTAGTAACACCTTTACACCTCACTCTCCTTGGGGCTCGCCGACTGTTGCTTTATTTAAATTAATTCTTACCCACACTTTTTGATTAAAAACCACAATTACTTCATTTTTTTGTGTTTTTTTGTTAACGAATTTTTCGAATGTATACAACAAGGACTACAGCTACAACTTTTTAAATAAACTTTCCGTTCCACAAAAATGTTTCCCTCTCTCCCTCCCCTGCTGCACCATGCAACTATTTTGCTTTTACTTTAAGACTCTTCAGCACTGCAGTATTTCATTTATATTAACCCTTTGATGCTAAGTACACTTTTGGATATACCAGGCATTAAAAAGCTCGGGCAATCATGCAAGGGACTAGTTCTGGACTAAACCTAATTTTTATATGTATTCTTCTTGATGTACTTCGTATGGATCGATTTACGGATTTGAGCAGGCTAGGAAAGCAAGGATCACTTTGGTTGTTGCTATTGTTGGCGTAACAGTATAAATCAGCTCCTGGGCGTTGAGAAATGTACTCGCTTCTAGCTTATTGCAATGCTACGGTTCAGGACAATTCAAGCAGAATTGGGAAACTGCATATTAACGAGAAGCATAAACAGGGGAACTCCACAATAGAGAGGGATCTCCCGACATTTATGGCTTGCCAGTATCAACAAAGGGCTCCTCAAACTTAACCAAGGAAAAATGAGAAATCATCTGGCGATGTGGTAATTTGTACCCGCGTTGAGTAACAACATGGGGAGAGCCCTAATGAAACTGGGCTAATGGGCGTGCACCCGAAAATAGTCCTTTGGATGTGCACAGCCATAGTTCGTCCACTTTTATAACGCATTCTGAATCTGTGTCAGTGAAGGGACATAAAAAATGTATTTCTCTTTGCCCGCGACAATCAGCCAGAGCACTGATTATATGCAGCCAGAAATCACGTCAATATCACACTGGGGTAGAAGGCTTTATATGTCTTCCTAGAGTTCCAAGATGGAACAAGCTGTTGGGCAGGGGGTGCTTTCAGATCCGCTGAGGAGAAGGGAAATCTTGTAACCGGCCTCAATCGGCCAGTGTTTTGCATGCTGAAGTTTTTGCTATCGCTGAAGGCTTTCAAGTATCCAGGCTACCAAATATATTATTTTGAAAAATTTTTCTTATTATTTCTATTGGTAATGTACCAGCAGAATGGTCTTTTTTTACCATGTCAGAAAATAGGCTAAATATATATTGAATTATATTGATATCCTCAAAGACTATTACGGTTTTTCGCAAAGAGAAATTTAGAAAAAATATCATTGGTTTTTGCTTTATATTACACTTCTTTCGGTCGTCTAATCTAATCATCAAATCATAAATTGATTGGTTCCGGCAGGGGCCTTGGGCTTCCCTGAATCGCCTCTGTATTTTGTTGTTGTTAATGTAGGGCATTTTCTGCCTCTATTAACTCTTTTCCATGTAAATCCCTACACTAAATTATAGCTTTTTCATTTTCAATTTGATAAAATTTCGCTACTGCCCTGTCTACCTTCCAGGAAACCACTTTTATGTGCAGTTGTTCCTAAGATCTAGGATCATCCCAGTAGTTCTCACAAAACACTGACTTATGATTGTTTCCGATTCTATTGCATGAATCTCCAAATATTTAATTTCCCTAAAGCTTAGGAAAAGTATAGAGGAGTTATGCTGGTTTTCCTGAGACTTAATGGCACTGCCGATGTCCGCGTCATCTCTTTTCAGTTATGCATTCCGCAACTCTCAATATTACAAATACTTCCAATTGAAAATCCATCGTTGCAGTCGTTAGGAAATCTGAAATTATCCTCCAGATACCAACCTTATTCCGCTCTAGTACCATTGTCTCTCTTGGACTGGTCCTTAAAGAGCTTGTGATTTCCTCCAGCGGCAGGAAGATAAAGACAACGAATACAGTCCTGAGATCTTTTCAAATAATTAGCAAATTCGAAATGTCTTATCACAAGTCAAATAGAACCCTAATAGTATTAGAGGTTCATAGTGGCACTTATAAAAGGTATTTATTTTAGAGAGAAAGTTTGGCAACGCTATTATCAATTGTCAATTACCACGCGAACAGAATACAACTTGGGCGTGGAGATGTTGTGGAATGTCACGACAAACCATTTTTTATGTAGCTCATTTCACGTGAAACATTTGACAGCTGTCATAATTGCGTTGCTGGCGAAATTCAACGACTAAGGGCAGGGTACTATCTTTAAGAGCAGACTCGATTGTTCAAAATATTTGAAAACAACTTCAGATTGAAATTTAAGCAAAAAAATTGGTGGTTCGCCCTTAAGTCTAGGTTAATATTTGTAATAATATATATAATATAATATTATAACAAGGACATTTATTTTATATTTCGCGCCATTTTCAATTTGCCAATGCTGCAACTGATAGTGAAATATCATTTGACAAGTAAAAACTATCAGGTTTTCAAAAAGGGATCGATGTAGGCTAGCAAATTGGCTAATACGGTGCAAGGGAAAAAAATATACCCAGCCAAGACATTGTCATATTTTAGAGTAGAAAATTGTCGTTTTTGCTAATCCGTAAAGTAAAAACTAAAAAGATTAGAGTCGAGCACTGCTTCATCGTCCGTTTTTGGGCGAGTGGTGTCTCGAAATAGAGCCGCAATTATATGAGAACGTAATAAAAAATATCACCAAAATATTAGCAGCCGGTAAGGAAATCCGAGGTTGACATTTGGCAGATATTGTTTTGCAATTTTTCACTTGGAAGTTTGTGGTTTGCATAAAAATTAAAATTTTTACTTCAATTGTATTTGAAATAAAATTTTCTGAATAACCACCTGCAATGGTGATATGTAATTCTACGCCAGCCACAAACTAGTTATATTAACTACCGGGTAATATGAATTGTGGTTTATCACTTCTTTTGCTTTAAGTTTTTTTTTTTTTTTTTTGGCAAGCCTTTCTATTTGCCACTTCCATTCTATTTATATTTCCCTCCTACCAAAAGGACTCTTCACTATTTTCGTTTCGGTAATTTAATTTTCTGCTTTTATTTTTCGTCTTTGTTATTTTTCCGGCTCTATGTATTTTCACTTATCAGTAACTATTGAAAAAAGTAATAACTAAAGTGCAAAATATGTCTGCTAGATTCAGCCATCAATTAGTTGCTAGGCGCTTTTCGAATTTTCAGTTTACTCTTTCCTATTGTGAAAAGATCGTAATTATTTTTTATAACTTTTGTACAAATAGTTTTTAAAATTACAGAGAAAGAAATTGTAAATTTTTACGGTAATTTATGGCAAAAATATTGTACTTAGTTAATTAGTTGCATATTTAATCTGTTATAAAATAAAAATAAAATAAATAAAAAAATATAAATATTGAAGCAATAAATGATATAGAAAAAACATGCTTCAAAACAAATTGAAATGAGATAGAAATGAAATGAATTGGTACAAGGAGTACCACGTAAATAAGTATTTACATAGATTAGGTAAGAAAACAAATATTGTTCTGTCCATTTGCTAGCGAAGTACGCCCTCGTTTGAACAAATTGAGCGTTCAATTTTTTTAATAGTCTTGGCAATATAAGGTATCATTGGAGAGGGATGTCTTTACCTTTTTTTTTTTGCAAATAACCCCATTTGCGCCCCACTTTTTTCATAAATCTCCCTATTATAACTATGCTGAAAACAATTTTTAAGTATTTTTTAAGCTTAAATTGTTCTATCATATCAGGTGGTTTTATTTTTAATATTTAGGGGTTTAATTTTTATTTATAAAAAAATATTGTTTTTTAATTAGCCCAATAGTGCGATTCACTAACTTTAAACCATCCGACAATCGCAAATTTTTGACGACAATACTTGTCGTTTGCACTAACGATTGAGCGATTCACCAACTTATTCTTAACGACACTAAATGTCAAAATAAGCGAAAAAATATAAAATTGAGCGTTTTTATTACATTTCATTAAAGTGAAATAATATATTAGTTTATTTCAAACTACAAACATTTATGATTCTTTTTTTATATTGCACTGTGAGTGATTTGGTAGAATAGCCATCAGCAAACATTTCTTTAGAAGCTTGGCGTTCCAGTTCGGGTATAGGAAACGTCACTTTCTGGTGAAACAATGAATCATTGATTGCATTCGTTACCCGATGAATGCCAGCTTACGGATGACTGGCTCATGGATGTTTCCAATGGCTCACCTACGGGTCGTTAATAGTAACCAGTTCCAAAGAATCTCAATCCGCTAGAACCTACCAACATAAAAGTAAAATTTTGATGCATACAGGCTTAAAGATTACAGGAGCTACCAGTTTCTCAGTCGATTTTACTGTTATTCTGGAGCATCTTGTTTGGTTGTCAAGCTGAGAATTTAGGTATTCAGCCAAGTCTGGAGATAGCCCATACGGCTCCTGAAATTCTGTGGCATTCAAGTGAAAGGGATTGCCCACATCCCGGAGTAAACGTCGATCCACTGTTGGAGCGCATACTTCTTGGTCACCTCGTTATAAATCATAGGCCAAATATTCAAACGACATTATTTAGTGTTCTTTTTTTAATTACAAGAAAACAAATCACCGAATTTTAAATTTATATTTGATTTAAGTTGAAATCGCGAATTTTTCTTTTCTCGATTGAGTTAACAACATCAAATTTGTTGTCTTTCAGTTTTCGGTAGTCGACTAGCTAACGACAGCAGCTGATTCGGCGAATGCGAAAATCGTTAAATGATAGCTGCTGGATAGCAGTATCGTTAAAATTTTCGTTAAGATCAATTAACCATAAATCTTAATAAATATTTTGGCGGAACACTTTTTAAATATTTTTTTTATGCAGACGTTATAAGCTTAAACTCTTCCAGCATCTCAGGTGATTTAGTTTTTGTGTTTGTTATACTGAAAAAATATTTTTTTTAATATGATTTTTTTAAATCAGCCCCAGCTCACGGAAACCTTAATGAATACTTGAGCGGAATTAATTCGTATTATAATTCCGGTGGTTTTCCACCGCACTCTTTTGGGCGAGGCACCCTAATATATGTATTTTACATGGATATCGTAATAAAATTAAAAAGTAAATCTTCTACACATGGATTCCAGGAGTTATATTTTATTGCTCGTATTGCGATTGATAACATTTTTATTTGCTTTTTCATCTCTACCGTACAACAGTGAAAGTAAAATAAACGAAGCAAATCCTTTGACAATTTCACCAATGCTGTACATTTGCTTCTTCCTTTTTCCCCCGAATCATATTTTTGACAATGCTACGCAGTTAGTTTTGCTTTTATTGCTATTTTTTTAATATTGGTCTAGGTACACATCTTGTTTATGCTTGCATGTGTGTGTGTGTGTGGGGGTGTGTGTATGTACCTACATCTGCATAGCTTTTAGTCATATGCTACGGCAATTTCTGTCGATTGCGTTGTGGGAATTATGAGAAATATTTTTTGGTTTGTCTTCCTTGCTCCTGTTTATACTACATACACACATACACACATATACACAAATACTTGTACATGTGTGCATGTGAAGATGTCCCCGTTGTTTGTTGGATTACTTTTTTTTAATTAATAAATTGCTTTCCAGAAATATATTGCCTTCTCGGGGCATAGAAAATAGAAAAGAACGAAAACCTCGAATTGAAAATTTATATGGCAAACAATTAAAAAATGTTGGTTTGACAATTTGACCGATTGCGGAATGCGACGTTTGTCGAATTTTTAGTTCATTGTGGGAGGAAAATAAAAACTAAAATCTTTCTATCAGCGATATGGTATATGTGTACCAGATTTCATTAGCAATTTTGGTGGAGGGTGTATAAAATTTTAAATGTGTATATTTAGCATCAGAATATAATATACATACATATATACATAATTAATTAATAAACTTTTTTTTTGTTGAAAACATCACATGACAATATAAAATATTTATGTACAATAAAACGGCTATCCAAAGCTTCAGCTTTGTGCTCATACTGCCAATTTTTCCTCTTGTGAATTGTTGATTGGAAATTCCTTTGCAAACCACTGTTGAAGCGCACACACATACATACATACATACATACATTCGAATGAACGAGTATTGATTTTTTTATTTATTTATTTTACAAGATCTCTAATGAATACAGGAGTTTATGAATGATATTTACTCGAAAATAGATATGTGGAAATTCATAGATTGAAAAGAGGTCAAATAGTTTAAGCTATATAACTCAGCAGGAGGAATGAAATGCAAATTTAATTACTATAGTAAGACAAACATAACTTTTGAGTTTCTTTTTTGGCTTTACACATTTTAAATTAAATTGTTTTTTGTTAACCTTAGCAACAAAGAAATTCAGTTTAGTGAAAATTGGTTATTGATAAAACGAAACGACTTGCAAAGAAAAAGATAGATAAATGTCAATCACTATGTGCATATGTTCAAAGTCTAAGAAAATTTAATTTTTATACAACAGACAGACAATATTGAACTGAATTTAGCTATCACTCTGTCAGTTGCAAATTCGATCAGACAATGAGCTTGTGACTAGTTATGCTTTAACTATTTAACGGTAAGTTGCGTATTGGTAACTTTTTCTGCAAATTTTTAGTTTTTTAATTTTTAAAATGCATTTGCTAACCTTTTATTGTTTTTCAATTTGGTAACATTTTTAATCGTGCAAAGGCCGTTATTTTTAAATTTATATCACTATATAATCTACTACTATTAAAAAGTATTTAAGATTTGTATACCCAACCGCACTCGTAGGGACACGAATTTCAATACGATACGTTTGTCATTCTATACCGACATTTTTTACTCGATTCTTTTCGCATGATATTTTTTTTGCCATCAAATATGTGAATCAAAGTATACTATCGAATTTTCGAAGAACAATCATTTACGGAAGAATATATGAGCCATATTTAGTTATTTGTACAAAGTTTATGGGAATGGGAGGAGTGCCACATAAAAAACCCCGTATTAGTCGTAGGTTTCAAAAAAATCACATCTCTCCCCTCTATTTCTCGATACTGGTCGAGAAGCAATTTCTGGCCATATTCTTGTGCATCGAAAATCTCGTAAGGCTCTCGAGCTTATCGATACTCGATTGTAAATGCATATGCAATACTCGTATTCGTCTCTATAAAGATCCCACGTTTCTCGCGTGAACGGCGATATCTGAAATTTTACCGTAATACTCGAAAATATGCGATCACAAATCAAAGGCTCTAATATAAACCAAAATGTGGAGAAAGAAAAGAGCAGTCGACTCAGCATCGGATAACTCGATTAAAACAACAAAAAAATAATTTCAAAAGAACGCGATATTTTGGTACCTATAAAATATAATTAGCGCAAAGTGGATAGATGGGGTTGGATCGGAAAAGCGAACATTTTTTTCTTTTTGAAAATGGACGTGGCACCACCCACTTTAAAGCAAATTGGTATATATCCCAAACAACTTCATCAAGCTCTACCAAAGTTGGCATAAGCTTTGCATTTCCACGCGGTAAATACAATTTCGAGAATTATGGAAATCTCATATACTTACAAAACCCAGCAAAATTTCGGGTACTTCACGGAATCATAAATTTCGAAAATTGTTGAAATCCCACAAAAGTCCCAAAACACTACTCATGCAATGGTAATTTACAAAACCCAAAAAAAAAACTCAATTCAGTAACTATAAAAGGTAATTTGCTTAAATTTCATTCCAGGATTGGGTAGGAGAAGGAAATACGTGTTCTATACAAATTTTGGAAATAGACCTGACACCATCCAATTTATAGCAAAAAATGCCATCTCTCAAACAACTTTATTATCGATGGCTCAAAAAATTGTATCGTGCTACAATAATTATTGATTGACTTTTATTATTTATTTTTTATAATAGTTGATTGAACCGATTTTCCTTGTCCAAAAAACGACAAATTAATTTCGGCGCTGTTTCTTCTTCTGGGAGAACGAAATATGACATTGAAAATGGTGCATTCCCTTCCAATTCGACCAAATATTTACCATTGTTTTTTTGCTTCTCTTCTTGGAGCGAATTGCGTATTCAATATATCCTCTTTCCCTCAAACTAAATTAAAATGCTTTCTGGGAATAATAAATTCTAGTCATAAATGTTCGGTAATGTCCAAAGCGATATGAGAAAAGTGCAATGAAACGAAGTTTGAAATAAAAATCGTCGAAAAAAAGTGCAAACATTAAGTTTGAGCAATTGTATAAAATTTTGAAATTCAACAATGGAGCTGATAAAACTCGCTTATACAACTCACATACATAAATACAGACGAAGGAGACAAATAAAATAAATTTGCATAAATGGAAAACTATAGTTAAAGAAAATGTAGATAACGTTAACTACAATAACATGCACATATATATGTATATATACATATGTACATATATGTATATGGATGCAATATATTTACTATATACAGCCCAGTAGCGAAATTCGCTCAAGATTTATCAATATGTCAACAATAGTTGGACTAAGTTTTCATCAACAATTTGATTATGATACAATTGTATCAGAAAAAAGTCAGTTATAGATTTCTCTATTGTGTACAGGGTTGCATTATTGAGTTTTTTCATTCGAAGGTATAACTTGTCAACCTTTGTTTATATTTCTTCGTTTCATAAGAAAGTACAAACTGTGTTTGTTGGTTGTTGAATTTTAATTTTTGAAAACAAAAAAAAAATTGTCACCCTAGAAAGCTAAGCGATAGAAGTGAAACTTCATGGATATCGATGGGCACTTGAAATGAAAATACTCACCCTAGCCAGCAAGTTTTATGAGATAGAAATATTTGCTCGATAACAGAAGCCACTATTCATTTATTCTGGATTTTTTAAGGGTGTTAGGTTAATGAAAAAATATAGTTGATGTTTTCGCCTCCATTTATAAAAAATCTATTCATTCACTTCCATAATTTCATGTTCAAGAAAATATACAATTGGTTTGTGGTATAAAAAATATGAAATGAAAACTCGTGATTGTAAATTATTTAAACATCTTGAGAAAATTGCATCTATTGTCGCGCCTGATCTGGTTGTTCGATGCCTTCTGCCAGTAAAAGGTTCGGAGGTGGTGGTAAATTGATAGCCCTCTTCCTTGCTCTGTATTCCCGGACACGTTCGATACTAGTTTTCGGGTTTTTCTTCACTTCATTTAGTTTATTTTTGGCACGCAGTCGATCTCTGTATTCTTTACACGACTGAGCATTTGATTTAGGCATGATGAACAGTTCTGATTAATATTTACACTATTTAACAGTACTTCTCACTTCTCTATATAACCTCGAACACTTAGAAACACTATATAACCTCAATAAACAACAAATGCTGCACGACTGACGACACGTGCTAGGGATACTTTACAACATATGTAGCTAATACCCTTGTAAATTCCCATAAGAACTCGCCATACTTGGGTCAATAGTACGAACACTAGACGGAGCATCGATATTCCGAGCCTACCTACGTTGTGGAGTTACCTACCTACATAGGATATTGTTTTTAAAGAAAATTGCCACCAGGTTGAGAGGATAAATTAAACTAAAATTAATGAACTTGTCAAACGGAAAAAATTTAGGGGCAGGTTTATTTAAAAAATTGTTCTGAAAATGTTCTCTAGTGCGAAAGGAAAGAGGTTTATCTGCAAATATTTTTGAAGAGGGTTTCAATGTGTTTAAAATGTTTCATTCGATTTATTTAATGAGTTACCTGGAATGCTACTAAATTGATGGGGTTTAAGAAATACTGATTTGGAAAATTTTGTTTGAAGAAGAGTGTCACCTGGTTAGAAAATTAAATTAAATTAGTAGTTCGAGAAACATTAATTTTTAAGCTCGAGGCCAGTATAAGGAAAGTATTTTTGGAAAGAAGACAATAAAATGGCTCCACCGGCATTTGAACCCACAACCTTTGACTTACTGGGCAAATACGTAGCCAATGGATCACGGTAATAGAGTAGGCCACAAAATAATTTATGTATATTAATAATAGAACAGAACAGAATGTTAAAATTTGGATAACAATCGAAAAAGTTGAAAAATTTAATTCAATTAATAAGTTTACTGAAATATTGCAGTATTGATGTAAAACGAAACAGCTTTATAAGAAAATATTTTTGAAGATGGTTCCCACCTGTTTAAAATGTTTAATTCATTATTAATTACATATGTACATAATTAATAAATTGATGCGGAACTAAAATCGTTTTAAATATAGTTTCTTTTTTAGCTTCTATTTTTCCAACAGTTCCAACTTTTCATTGATGTATGTATATTGGAATGATTTTCCGTTATCCCTTGTCAAATTTGGTTTAAAGTCTGCGTTGTGCCATTTTCCATCTTCAACGAAAGATAACACTGAAAATGGCACAAGGCCGAAACCGGGTTGTCTCCAAACCCAATTTGACAAGGGTTAGGGGAAAATCGTTCCAATATACAACAGGTTTTAGAAACCTCATTTTCTAAAATATTTTTAAATTGTAAATTGTGAATGCAATGAACTTAATACGAATAGTATTAATGAAGTAATACAATATCGACTTGGGGAGGATCTATATGAAAATAATTTTGGTGGTCAGCTATTTGGAAAATTATATGTAAAGAAATAATAACTATATATGTATATATGTACATATATTCATTTTTGGAAATTGAAAGCTTCACTTCTGCCGCACACTCACTTTTTTCATAAGTATTTGTACAACAAATTTGAAATTGTGTGATCAGATATCTCTTTTCATAAGGAACTTTACTAACGATCATGCCAAATCAACGATAAATCATTGGAATCGTTCACGCCAGTGAAAACTTTCGCTACTGGGATGCATTGCAGATGTGAATATAAATGGATATATGTATGTACATTTGTAAATAACATATCCCCAGTTGCATTCATCATTCATCGAAACAATGCAATTCCGCTAAACTGTCAAAAATATTTCCATATCGTACAAATCGCATCGCATGCCAATTAAAAATTGTCGCAAATAGCAGTTTGCAACTACACTCTTCAATCTTTCAATGAAATCAAATTTGACATGTACATACATTTGTTTTAAAAAATGTTATCTTGGCGATTTTAATAAATCCTTTTTTACTTCCCAAAATATCTTCTCAGGTAGACAAATCAGTTGTAAATGAAATAAAATTCGCAAATCACTATCCGCTATCCATAATTCAGTTATTAAAAGTTTGGTGCGGTTTATGGGCTGGCGGCATCATCGGGCCGTATTTTTTCCAAAATGAGGCCGGTCAGGCAGTTACTGTGAATGGTGTTCGCTATCGTGAGATGATAACGAACTTTTTATGGCCCGAATTGGAACATATGGATGTGGACGATATGTGGTTCCAACAGGATGATGCTACTTGCCACACAGCCAACGAAACAATGGCTCTTTTGCGCAACAAATTCAATGGCCGTGTTATCTCACGTGGTGGCGATGTCAATTGGCCACCAGTCACTCTTTGTGGGTGCATTGCTTTTTTGACAATCACTCTTGGATTATCATTCGCCCAAATGCGGCAATTCTGCTTATTGACGAATCCACTGAGGTGAAAATGTGTCTCATCACTAAAGAGGATTTTCTTCGAAAATTGATCATCCACTGTTGCCATTTCTTGTCCGAGGTCGCGGCGGACATTTGGTCGATATTTTGTTCCATACATAATTGAACCACACCATATTATCATAATAAAAAGAAACTTCAATAATTTCCAAAATAATTTGTGTTTTATTCAAAATCAACAAGCGGCCCTTGAAATTTAACCACCCTTTATATGATGGCACCTAAGTTGCAAAAGGTCGCTTTTGAAAAGGAAGTAGATATGGGTCAAAATCCAATCCACTTTTACAAAAGTACACAAATTATATACATTAAATTTGAAGAAATTAGTTCATTTTATATGAATTTTTACGTCCATGAGTTATTTCATATAATCTGCTGATAAGAAGTTTCCTCGTTATGCAAACGTCAATGATTTTATTTAACAAATACTATTACTATATGCAAAGAAAAAGATATTCACGTAATTGGCTGGGGGAAATAGTTCAGCTAAAATCTAAATTGTTTACATAAAAATTTTATATCAACAATAATTGTTCAGCGCAGCCAAATTTTTTTCGGAGAATATTGGAAAAAGGCAACACCAGTCAGAGCGGTAGAAATTTTTTAGCTGCTATTTTGGAGATCACTACATCTACTGATTAGATTTATTTCTAGGTTATGGCGAACTTTGAATGTTAACCTCCAACTGCCAACAAACTGCCCACTTTTTACACTATTCCTTTTCCATAGATTCCACTGAGTGCTGTGTGTTTGAAGTGGAAATTTTCCGAGTTCAACACCGTATTTCTTTGCGCTTAATATAAATTTATTTAGAATAGTTCACTTTTTAAATTTCATGTTCTGTGTGGCTGATGAATCTCTCAAAAATTGTTCAATTTCGTTGCGTTTCAGCAAAGTCCACTGAATGGACTCACGTGGTACGAAACCAATAAACTACAAATAACTACACACAAACTTTCGTCCAAAGCATTTTAAGAAGAGCAAAAACTCCATATAATACTTAAGAAATGCCCAAATAAATTTCTTGTGTCAAATTTCCTTAAGTCAGTTTACAACTTCCAAGAAAAAAATCTATCAATTTATAGGTTTTTGTAGAAAATAGTTATACTGAAACCCTGGTTTCAACAAGAAATAAAAGCGCGCTTCATTATTTCTGCAAGAAATTTTTATTGTGTACTTTTATTAATTAAATTGAAGCTAATTTTATTGTCCACTTACAAACGTCATTTTGTTACTTTGTATTACCATTTTGTACCAAGAATGATAGAATACAAGATTGCGCCTTCTCGCCTTTAGTAAACAAGAATACGGGAGAGAGAAAATTGAACAACTTCCAATATTTCATTGAAAAACGTGTTCTAATTGTTCTAAAGTGTAAAAGTATGAATTTATAGGCAGAGATTTAATAAATAAATTCGCAAAATACTAAAAAAAAGTGTCTCTTTTTCTTAATTTGTGAAAAAAGCTTTATCTAGTTGAAGTTGAGAATTGTCAAACCCGGCAAAACCAAAGTAGCGGTACTTCTAAAGGCGTCACCTTCAGTATTCAGTACACCGTGATTTTGTACGAATCAGAATCAAATCAATTTCTTTTATTTATATATTACATTGTCTTCTTCTTCTATTGCCTGTCGTTCGCCATGAATTATCAAATGTCAAAATTACTGGTTCACTGCTATTTCACGCTCTAGAAGTATTGCCAATCATTTTTTTAGGCTTTTCTTGAGAGCTGTGGACGAGGCTTAACCTAAATAAGGAGTACACCAACATAATTCTTGTTACACAGACTCAACTTATTTGTATTAATTTTTAATTGCTTACGTTATATTAAAAAAAATATAAAAACTATTTTTTGAGTTTTTTTTATTAACTAGAAAATAAAGGATTTTTAGTTTTATTTTTTGCTTGGAAAATAAGCAATATTTTTCGCTAACCCTTTAGAATTTTGGTTTGGAGGAAATGTACATCCATTATTTTTAGAGTTTTATTTTAGCCTTCAAGAAGTAAAACTAAATAAATTTAATTTACAAATAACGGTTACAACATCAAGACAGACACCACAAATTGTAGGAGAAATTTGGCCAAACATTAAGCTATGACGGAAGCGTCAAATTATTAATAATATAATAATATCTTATTGTTTATTTCATTCAACCGTGCATAAACTCTTATTTGTAAAATTAAATAAAAATAACTTGAAGCTAAAAATTATTATATTTTTAATTATTTTAATAATACATTTTTCATTTTTTAGAGAGAAATGAAATATTTTATATTGTGCTTAATTCAGCCATCAGTTATTCGTAACACTGCAAACTAATCCGCCACAGTGAGCTAAAAAAAAATAGAGTAGTATGCATACAAAATTTTCCGAAGGTTATCACAACCTGCAATTTATTTAGCGTAATCCGGGTAGTGTTTAAAAACTCCCCCTCAGTAGCAAAGATTAAGTATACGCCCTGTACCTGCTTTCTTAATGATTGCAGCAAAAGCCAAAGTATATCAAAGTCCCGGTATACTTTCCGCTGCTAGAAAAACTAGACTGTTGGCGGCTGAGCTGTAGTGCACCAATACATGCGTATAAACTTAGTTGCACCTACTCCTAACAATGCATACAGTGGGATGTGCAATGACCTTAAGTGAAACATAAAAAGAAAAACATTGAAGCATGCTACTTCTGTATATGGCTGTACTTTTGTAGAGATATTTCGTAAATGCAAATGCAGTGCATATAATTTTACTATGAAATACTGCATTCAACTAAAAATGGCAATTAAATGCAAATTGCAAGTATCCTTCTTTTCCTTGTTTTTTTTTCTTTTACGAATGGGTAACTACAGCACTTGAAGCGATAATTGCTGACCACAATGAGAATGCAATGAAAGTTGTTATTAAAATTGAAGCGTATACATATGTACATAAATTCACTTAACAAAAGAACTGAATACAGACGCATTGCCTTGAATTAGAGTAGTATTCATAAATTATACGAAAAATTTAAAATTTTGTGTTGGAGTCCATTAAACACCAGAAATGAAAAGCAATAAAGATAAATTTGGAGAAGCGAAGGTTTTCATGCAGCGTCTGCAGCGCTACGGTTCGTTGGTTGGTTGAAGTGTTACCTAGGACGAACGTAGGATCCAGTTAGCGCTTAGAGCACCATTTTGGTTAGCTGATTCTCCTAAAATCTGCATCTCTGCTGTTGTGATTCCTAATTTTCCAACCATCTGGATTTGTAAATCAATCTATTGAGGTTTTCCATTGTGCAACTCGAAATATTCTTCAAGTCGCTCGCCAGGAGGAATCCTCTACTACGAGCCAGAGCCGGACACTCACAGAGGTGGGGACGGACTCTTTCTCCATTGCTCTCGAGATTGCAGCTCCCACATCGGATGTTGTGTGGAATGCTCATCTTGGCCGAATGTTCGACAATCGACCAGTGTCCCGTTGTTGTGGCTGTCAGTCTGAATATATCTTTCCTTGACCTATTTAGTAGGTCTATGGTTCTTGATATGTCATACGTGGGCTAGATTTCTTTCGCAGTTTTGCAAGTTTTCAATCTGTTCTATCTCTTTTCTGCCAGCTTTGTGCAGCCTTTTCTCGATTACCTCTAGCGGACAGGTTATTACGTCGGCCCTCTCGTTACCGTACCTATAGCCGGGAACCCAGACGAGAGAGATTTGAATTATTCCGGCCGCCAAGCTCAATGACCCCTTACAGTTCCTAACTATTTTAGAGCTTGTGATTGGTGAATCCAATGCTAAATGTGCTACTCGCAGTCCATTTTGAATCCCTCTACTTCAGTCCCATTTTGAAGGAAACTTTAGCTTAAAGTTTTGCTTGAAAGCATGCGATGAAGGTGCATACTCAGCTTGTACCTCTATTTCTAAGAGCTTATCAAAAGCTTCACTATGCCCTATTGCTTTGACCTCAAGCCTCCCCACTCTCTGAGTCTGATTACAAAGTTCGCCAAAGATGGAGCTCTATGAGCAGTTGATTCAGAATCACATTAAGCGCATCCGTGGGGCACAACCTGATGGCTCCTGTAATGCCTGTACAAGCCGTGCGTTGGATGCTACCTAACTTCTTGATGTTGTATTACCGGCCACCATACTATCGCACCATAGGTTAGTATTAGTCTTATCACGGGCGTGTACATCCACAGGACAAGCTTTGATTTTAATCCCCAGTTTCTCCTGAAGATTCGTTTGCATGTATAATTCTCCAAGTGCACGATGTTTGCCTTCCAGCATAACTTGTGATCTAGTATGGCGTCCAGTTATTTCGCCTAGGAAGAGAATGTTAGAATCTTGAATTTTGTTTAGAGAACGCAGTCTGAAATGCGTTATTTCCATTTTCTTGGTAAACAGTATCAGCTCTGTCTTGCTCGAGTTGGCACTGAGGGCGATTTTTTATCTTTTCTATCGGTATTCATCCAAATGCTTAAATAAATCGTAGATATGTGAACCTCGCAGATAAACTGGTTTCCCATACAACATTGCGTAAGTTTGCAAAGTCTAAGTGGTCAGGAGGCATTTTATAGTTTAAATCATATACAGTGAAAGTGTGCATATACACTGAAGCTTCTTTATGTTACTTTTGTGAAATCTAGATTAGAATGTTTATCTATATATTAATAAAAATGAAGCCGTTTTTTTCGTTACAACTTGTCTTAAAACCGGATGAACAGATTTCCACCAAATTTGGACACTATATTCCTTAGACCCGTGACACGGACATAGGATACATTTTAATCCGTTAGGTGGCGGAGGAGTCGAGGTATTCAGAATATCCGCACTTATGGTGATGATATTAAAAAAGTATGGTGCTGGTGCAATAAAAAAAATTTATGAAAAATAAATGCGCTAGGTGGCGCTAGAATCAAGTTATTCAGAAAATATTTATTTATGGGTCAATATAGATGATATTATAAAGGTATGGTACTGGTGTAATAAGAAATAATTTTATGAAAAATAAATGCGCTAGGTGGTGCTAGAGGCGAATTATTCAGAAAATCTCTGTTTTTGATACGATTTTGATGAAATTAGGGATTGGCTGTGACGGGAAGTATTTTTACGAAAAATGGAAAGGGATCCGCCAATATGGTTCCATATTGATGATATTGGAAAGGTATGATGCAGGTGCGATTAGAAATGATTTTATAGTCCCCGTATATATTGTATACCTATATTATATTTGAAAAAAAAAAGCATGTGCAGTTACTTACAAGAACACTTTTCTTTCATACGAGATTTTTTAGTAGATTTTTTTTTAATATAGTTCATTTAATATCAAAACCCATGCAAATGAATGTTTCACTTTTTGTACAAAGTTTATAAAAAATTATCTAAAGTCACTACTTTGTGATCGACTGTATCACGGCCATAACAAGGGGCGCATGCGTCCAATAAGATCACTATCAAATCTTAAGGTAAGAAAAATGGCAGATAACGATTTGAGATTGGGCAATGCCTCTGCAATGGAAATACCAACAATTTCTCATTGTGGAAGTGTTAAGCTGATAAATCGATTCACCACTTTTTATATCCATATCCTAGAATTCAATAAAAGTAACTTAAACATATAGTGTGTATTTCTTTCGCCAGTCTACCAAAGACAATGTAAACCGAAAATTCTAGAAACATATACAAAAAAATCAATTACCTTTACACAAAAAATCAATTTTCTATCTCTTATTTCTTCCCAATGTTGAAAGTAAGGGAAAAACTTAGGCAGCATGATGCTC
Organism: Anomoia purmunda; assembly: GCA_951828415.1. Taxonomy (NCBI): domain Eukaryota; kingdom Metazoa; phylum Arthropoda; class Insecta; order Diptera; family Tephritidae; genus Anomoia; species Anomoia purmunda. The sequence goes on along the minus strand of OX639996.1, from coordinate 21,224,888 downwards.
TCACAGCTCTCCTTACACTTAGAAACTCGACTTCAGTACTAGGTTCGATCCTATGTGTGCTACCTCACGCCAGCTGACACCTCAACCTAGATGAGTAGCAAGCTGAGAGCGAGAGCGCGAAATATACAATTTTCAAGTCCAATCAAATGTATGTTTTGCATAACAGAGCCATAAGTGATACAACATATTGAATGTTGACAATCTAGGTTGGTGATGTGTTACAGTCACTCATAGATGGCGCTCACGGTGGGGAATTTTGGCAAACCTTAGCTGACCTTGCCAGCAAGCCCATTCAAAAGCAATACCATATAGAATTTTTCAAACACACATCTTCTTCAGTAGTATTTTTTTGTATTGTATATTTTATTTTTATTTTTTGGAAATCTATACACTTTAAAATCGTTCAGTTTTCAAAACTTCCTACTTCGGAATTATATTTTCACCATCATTTATAGCTTACGCTACATGGCTTAGGAAAACAAAAAATTCGATGAAAATACTATGCCAGCACTTCGAGGAAAAAATGAAACTGCCACTAAAAACATAGAGCGCATCAATAATGTCGTTTCCGAAAATCGAATTGCACAGATGAATGAAGTTCTTGATTTGCTGCCTCTTAGTTCACTCAGCTACGCCTCACAAAGCCAACGTACAGACATACAGATGGTGGGCAATTGGTGCAAGTGCAAAATGCGCCACACATGTTGCCAATCATAACACATTGGTGTTTTTGTAGACTGCTCGCTTCAATTCGCTTGAATTTACAGCACGTAAAACTAAAACTAAAACAACATTGGTGCAAGAAGAAAGCCAGCAGTGCATTTTTATGCGATCCATGTGGCAGCTGTTGACGAGAAATTGCTTAGTGGCTGATGCTGTGCTATGTATTTCACACTTTTTCCCCATAGCCAGTTTGATTTTGTTTTTTTTTTGTTTTTTGCTTTTGTTCTAAGCGCGGAAGTACACAGCTGATGTTCCGATGTGCTGATCTGGCATTAATGAAGTTTTAAACGTTTGATTATTTTTGTAACTCGAGAGCTTCACTTTTTTTTCTTTTTTTTTTGTGCAAGTTTTTTGTCACGCGAATATGCTGACAGCTGTCGTCACATTGCTTACAAACTTACAAAACGATTTCCTGGAGACCCACTGTTTCTCTTTTAAGACTTACATATATTTGATATCCCATTTAGTTTTGGGTTTTTCTTTGTCTCATTATAAACGGTTTTACATTGCTATGCTTCCATTGAAAAAAACTTAAAAACGTTTGTTATTTAGCAAGCAAAATAACAGATAATTTCACAAACATGAGGCATGATACATAGAGCACATACAGTCATTTGAAAAACAAAAATTGGGGCAGGACATTTTGATTGGTTCTGGCTATTCCTTTTTCGTTTTTTACTTTTTATAAGAGCCTAGAAATCGTTCCAATAATGGTAAACTTTATGTTAAAATTTATAAGAAAAAGTTAATGTAAGCAGTTGTTTAGCCCATCTTAGTGATGTGCCCGTTTAAAGTTGCTAAAAAGTTTCACTGATTTTGAATTTTTTTTTTTTTTTTTCTTAAAGTGTCACGAATTTTCTTCCATACAAAAAAACTTATTGAACATACATACTTTATATGGCTATAAAATAGCATATTTAAATTTGTTTAGAATTTTTGAATAAAATGTTTGTTGTTGCTATAAAAATTGGGTTAATTTTTTCAACTTTTTCTTTGACCCAGATTTCTACAAACAAAAAATAGCAAACAAAAGAAGAATATCCAAAGTTGTTCAAAATGTCGCGCCTCTACTTTTTTTCACATGGCTGTATACATACATATTTTACACGATTTGGACAGAGACCAAACATTTTTGCCTATTTCCCCTCTCTTTTCCGAAAATGCCAACGGCAGAGCAATTGTCATTGGAGAGATCGTACAGCGCACCAATCTCGTCGTATCCAAATAACCGCGACGCTTTCTCATTCTCTCGAAGTTCGTTGTTGATGTTTTACTTTATTTACCTTTTCATCTCTCTTATTTTTGTAATCTTCTTTCCCACTTCTCGCCTAATGTGCTGTCAAAATTGAAAATGCTATTAGCTCGGCGCTAGCGCCGGGTTCTCGTGAGATGCTCTATACAAATTCTATGGGCATAAGAAATTTTGACAGTTAGTTGATGCTTGACGCGGCAATTTAGGGATAGGCCTTATCCGTCGACTATGCGCAAATGTCATACATCTGGCATAGAACAGTTATTTTGACAGATCCTGTGCTGCGAGATATCTAGAGCGAAATTTGTGTTCGTCAATAGAGGGCTCTACTTTTCGTTTGCCTATCGACTCCGCAGTATCGATCTGTGGTTAGATGTTTGACAATTATTCTTCTTTGTATTCCATCGGAAAATAATGTCCGATTCAATTTCATTTGGAATGAGAACTAATAAACCTTGCCCGGACGATCATCCATCCGAGGCTATTATGGATGAAAAATTAAAATTTTTAAAGGAGACTATACTTGAAGGCAGACGGCAAAAAACTAAATAATTAGCAGTTAAGACACTGGATTTTCAAAAGGATCAGCACTTAGAATTCTACATGAACATTTGGTAAGGTCCAGTATACGATGGATCACATAACTTTTTTCCGCTGTTCAAAAACAACAACGAGCGAAGTGCAGTGGGTACTAAATTTTTAACTTTTTATGAGGATCGAAATTTACTTGAACCCAAATTTTTGAAGCTACTAGAAATTGCCGTGGATGTTTCACAATTTTTGAAATTTGCATGCGGTTTATTGTACTAAAATTAGATAAGTAGCTTAATTAAATGATTCATTTTTCAATTTAGATAATTTTGAAAAAGAGAGTTGCCACCTGCTGAATATGTTAAGTTGAAATAAATAAATTAATTAAATCTCTATGCGTATCAAACGTTCATTTCCAAAATGTTTTAAAAGAAGGTTGACATCTGTTTAAAGGTAAATTAAGTTATTAGTTAAAGTTAACTGAAATTTTGCAATTCAAGTGTCAAACTAAATCAGCTTAGTTTCCAAAATATTTTCTAAAGGGATTTATACCTATTTAGAAAATTAAATAAAATGATATAAATAAGTTAACTCAAATATTAGAATATACTAGGTGCCAAACGAAGGAGGTTTTTAGAAAGTGTTGTTTCGAAATTGTTTGTTCGTTTGGAAGAGGGTTGCCACATGCTTCAAAAACTATTGTAAATTTAATCCAATTAGTACTGAGTAAGTTAAGAAAGCGTAATCATGAAAATAGTGTTGCCACCTGTTAAAAAATGAAAACATTTTTGAAGAGGATGCCACCTTTTAAAGAACGTTGATTTAATTTTATTGGTAAGGTGACTGAAATTCTACTACACTGGTGTCAAACGAAAAACGTTTAAGGAACGCAGCATAGCGAAATGTATTTGAAGAGGGTTGCCACATGACTAAAAAAATTAAATTGAACTAAATTCATATGGCAAATGAAACATTATAATACTGGTTTGATATCTCACGTAGTATATGTATGTATATACATATGTACATATATTTTCATAAAAGTTTTTTGAAAACAGTTCATAAAAGAGTTGCCACTTTAACGTAATTAAAGAAATTTTGGTTCAAGTTAAATAAAGTGTAATAAAATTAAATTGTTATAGTATCAGCATTTAGCAAGACACATTTTTGAACAGAGTTGCCACCTACAAATTTTTTTTTAAATTTATAAATGTAAGTACAAAAATACTAGGATGATAGGCAAGTTCTTCTTCATACTGGTTTATACATTGCCAATATTCAATATCATTTTTGACACCTTCTTAACACTGAAAGACTCAATAAGCGCGTTATGATGATTATAAAATTTATATTAGATTGAGGTTCATCTTTTCAACACTGGAAAGCGATAAAGAGACTACTAAAAGGCGCGTAAAAAATGCAAACTATTGTCAAAGTTCAAATATTCAACTTGGCGGATATCTTAGTAATGCATTGCAATTTAATAATTTAAGTACGATTGAATGCATATTGTGAATATTATGTGTTGCATTTCATGCAAAATATTTTTGAATTGTGTCAAAAACAAAAGAAAAGGCACGTTTTATATTTAAAACTATTTCTCATTTCCGCTTCCGCTCACTACGAAAATAGTACTGTTAGTAAATCAAATCAAAACCCAAAAATGTAGCCATTCATCTTTTTCTCAAGTACAATAAATATACGGACTTAAAACACAATGTAGTTGTGCAGAGAAACTAAAGAAAAAAACTTAAAACTTCAAATTTAAAGTTTCCAATGTATACTATTTTTTATTTAGTAATTTCATTTCAAACCCAACTGTTTGCCACATTACAACAATTTTTTCTCTTTTCTCTTTTCTTCTTTCTATCATTACAGAGATATTTTCTTGACCAAGTGTTCACCAACAAATCTGCACACCAGCAGGCAGCTACAACAACAGCAACGGCGTTGGACAACGAAAAAATCAAGCCGCAATACTCGCACTGGGATTCGGGCTAGCAGCGCTGCCACCAAGACCAGAAAACCAACACCGCTAGAGGCCGAGCAGCAGAAGCAGCAGCAACAACAAAAACAACAGCAACAACGCCAACAACAATCGCCAAGTCATTTGTTCGTGAAAATGAATCTTCTAATGATCTGCGTCCTTTTGTTGGTGGCATTAGTCTGCCAACCGACATTGATTTATGGGCTAAGAGGTTCCCATAGCTCCACCGCTGCTGCTGGCGCCACCGCTGCCGCTACTGACCAACGAAGTGTCAAAACGTTTGGCGGTAAAGTGAAGCGTTCACGTTCGCATTCCCTACACGCCTCTGCAGCTGAATTGGCGAATGCCAAACTAGTGATGGCTCTCGAGTCTGGTGATGTTTTGGTGCAGCGTACGGCGCGTGGTGCCAATGTTGAAGGCGTCGATGACAGCGTAACGCCCGTTGATGGAGCTGTTGTTGTTGGAAGTGGTGGCGGCAAACGCAACAAAAACGGCAACAACAATAATAAGAAACTAAATAAGGGTTCTGATGCATCAAATGGTGGGCGTAGTAAACAGGATAAAAAATACTCGGCTACGATTGGCAGTCAAATACAATCACAACAACAGCAACAGCAGCATCATGGGCACCATGGTAGCGGTAACGGCAATGGTAATGGTGGCAAAGGCAGACAACGTCAACAGTTGAGATCACAACAACATCAGGGACATGGCAAACGCGGTGGTAATGGCGGCAATGGAAATGCTGGTAATGCGAGTGCGGGCGCCAAGCTGCGTACGGAAAGTGTGGAGAAGACCGCAACAGCTGAAAAGTCACGTAAGTAGTAGTGGGCAAGAAAAAAAAATCCTCGATATTTGGTAGCTGATTGTTAAGGGAAAATAATTAATTGTTGAAAAATTGTGCATGTTATAAAAAAAATCTCACCAAGAGAAGAAAGGCGAGTGAGAAAAAAATTACGTTAAGTAAAATTTAAATTTTCGTAAATAATTTGTTGTCATCTTTTACATGATGGACTGAGTTGTTTCTGTTGTTATTTAACAGCTTTGAAGGTCCCACCCTACCGCTTTAAGGGCAGTCTCTACTATAGCTACTTTAAGGCCTCCGTGAAAAATTTTCAAATTAATCGATGATGCAATTTTTTTACAGCTTTCAATATTTGCATATCGCCTACATCCTTTAAGAGTGCTATAACTTAAAGTTTATAAATTTAGTCGTATTATATAAGTTTCTGATAAGAGAACGTTGTATCCAACTTCACAATGCAATAAACACCAGAAAACTAATATCGTAAGATATGAAATAGTGCGGCTAAGGCGCTTTTGAAGAACACGTACGATATGTATGTCAATTTATCAACGGTAAAATACCTCAACGTCTGACAGAAGAAATTATTGGGGACAAGAGAGAAACAAGTTGCATGCTGAGCTTGGAATCCGCCATCTAAAATTAACTTTTAATTAAAATAACACACTGAATGATAGCACGAAGAGAAGCTGTTCCTTTGGTACAATTTTCAAGTTTGCAAGCCCCTACAAAAATGGGTGTTTTCTAATTGCGCTCGCACCTCGGCAGGCAATGCAATCCTCCGATTTCTGCCATGAAAAGGCTTCTCACAAAAATCATCTGCCGTCGGAGTCGGTATAAAACTGTAGGTTCCTCAATTTGTGGCATAACATCAAGCCGGTGAAACATTAAGCTATGCGATGTAAGCGCCAAATTATTATTATTATTATGATGATGATGATGATGATTATTATTATTATTATTATTATTATTATTATTCAAAGAAATACATTGTGCGCTGACGAGAAATTAATTCTAAGTTTAGAATCCCTGTCAAACTGCAATCGGTATGTAGTGTGCCTTTAAACACAATCCTTAGCTCCGTCCGAATTGGAAAGACCTCTCAGCGTCATTCGATACCAAATGAGTTTTTAGACAAGGCGATGGGACAATGCTGTTAAAAATAACATGGTTGAACTCAGTACAAAGAATGTCAGCTTCGCGTTCGCTAGCTTATAGAAGGAGGCGCAATAGGCTAGTTCAGGGGTGAATGTGCATAAAACAAAGTACCTCTTGACAACACACTAGGAGTCTTTGCGTATTGGGATATACATCACGAATAGTAAGTAGTAAACATTGATTTGTTCTTAGTAAGGAACAAACAAAGAATATCTCTTGCCAATATAGGCTACGATCAGCAATTCAAAAGGCGAACCCTCTACAAAACTGTGGGTGTATTTGGCTATCCTTAGCTGCTCTTAACCAGATGAGTGATGAAAACCTTGAATATCCTTAGATAGTGTTGTTTTTTCTCTGTATTTTACTTACATATTTCTTCCTCTTAGCCGATGGTGGCAAGGTTTAGTGCCAAATCGCGGTAATCACTTGCGCTCAGAAAATCACCCGAAATGCTACAAGTGTTTGAAGCAGACGGTTTTCTAGATATTTTTCTTAATGAATAAAAGCTAGGAGCTAGAGAAGTAGCAGTGGCGCCTGTCGGTGGCCTTTTTTTATTATTGCAAGGTTTCGCCGACTGTTTGCTCCCATGAGTTCGGTCTAGTGGCGGGATAAGGTTCATTGCTGGGTTTTGGAAGTGCATTAGGTAGTTCGCACAGAGCATTGACATAAAAAGTGAGTGTCCCATTTTCTATCTTGGACTCGTCAATTTAGAAAGTTTTCACTGAGCCTCCAAAGAGGCTCCATTGTTCGCTTGTAGGAAATCTTACAGTATGCTTACTAACAATAGTGGCTCTCGGTAAATTTTTTTTCATTTGAGACCGAAAAAAGGGACTTACTCTGACAGCCTTCGAAACCACTCTCTGTGTCCGGACCTCTTATCGTCATGCCACAATCTGATTAGAGCTGTGTATAAACAAATTACCGCAGCCGGTCTCAAGATTCACCGATCCTGTCCGCTCATTTTCAATACTCAATTTTCCTTCAGTTCGACGTCGTTTTCCAAATCAATTTCTAATTATATATAACTTCCTCGGAAGTCTCTAAGTTTATGCCTCTAAGCACCAGAAGATTGAGGCATTCCAATTTCATTAATCTATGTCCATTCAAATGGCGTACACTATCAAACACCACCAAAGGTGTGAAAGTACACCGCCCCGTGGGCAGCGTCTCCCAACCTCTACCATAGTGCAAATTCGATCTTTTTCTCCACGATTTGCAATCTTCTAGCTTAATGTATTCTACAATCCTGGTTTAAAAAAGTGTTTTTGTAATATAGAAAAGTAATAAAGAAGTAAATTGTTTACATATTTATTTTCTTTATTTAAAACACATTTTCTAAACTAAAAAACCTTTAACATTACGATAGTATAAAACTATTCAATATTCAATAATATAATAATATACATTAACTACGTACAGATATTTGCATGGCAAACCAAAAGCCAAAATACATCAGCAAAACATGGAGTCTCCCTGAACTTGATGTGCTCAAATATTTTGCTATTGACCCTCTTCATTCTGTAACATGTAAATATTTCTGTGCCATTTCTTTTTGTATGTGTATACTACATTTCTGCGCCCAGGGTGATGCTGCTAGAAAATTGCAAACATTCCTCTTTGCATACAAATTGGCCAATACAAACGAGATTGGTTGAAAGAGAAAATGAAAAATTACAAATAACCATATACATATTTCAATTCCATATCTTCAATTCACATACATATATATGTACATACATACATACATCCACCTAAGCTTAAGCAGCAACGGAAGCAATTACCAATTTATTTATGAACTTAGCCAAGCACTAAAATAATAAATGTAGAAAAGATGTCAACGTGGAAACCAAGCAAAGTTAACGATTTTCTTAAGTCAGACAAAAATATGTAGCGGTAGTTTTGTGGAGTTGGTGAATTTTCTTCGCAATTTTTTGTTGAAAAAGCCCTTAGCGATATTAGCTGCGGCTGACAGCAACAGTCAATGGAGGAAGCGATTAATGGCAGTGCTTAGGGCGTGTCCAAATTTGAGCATCCATAAAACGGCGAAAACTTACGAGTATTACAGCCTAAGCAAAGGCCTTTATGCTGATTACTTAGGCAACCCAACGAAGTAAATTAAGTGAATTCGACCCAAAATTTGAATGCAATGTATGTATTTATTATTGGTTGTAAAGTACATGGAGAAAATTGTGAAATTCTACAATTTTTATTACCGAACGCATCAGTGTCCAGGTTCACAAAACTGTTGTTTGTAACAGCTTTGTAAAAAAGCAACAGAGATAGATATAGACATATGTCTACATACATTCATATATACCAAAATGCTCAAAATGAAAATATAAATTGCGGGAGCTGCAGTTTTACGCCGACTCCGAACGGCAGATGATTTTTGTGAGAAGTCTGTCATTGCCTGCCAAGGGGCGACTGCTAATAGAAAAAACTTTTTACTTACCCCTGACAGAATTCGAACCCGAGATACACCGAATGAAGTGCGCACAATCTACACACTCGGCTACGGCGGCCGCATAGGATAACTCAAGTAAATATTAAGACATCAGAACGAAACTTGGTCCACAGATTGCTCTTGGCTCAAGGTAGTTTTAATTGAGCGAAATTGAATAATAATCACGCCCCCATATTGCTTGAAACACCATAAACACCGAATTTTTCATCTGGAATATTCTAAACCAAAGCGAACAACAAGTTTCGCCCGACAAACAATGCGTTGCGATAGATTTACATCTATTGTGTTCGCTAGCGACAACGCCAAAATACAATCTACTGTTATAATTTACATAAATCGAAATCGAAAAATTCCATATTAGTTTTTGGTATAAAATTTTACAATAGTAAAATCTATTATCAGCTAATTTCGTTGTGCCATATTTGTGTTCTGCTGAGCGAAATTTTTGGGCGAACGCCGTCGCTCTACTGAAAGAAAATTAACTAAATATAAAAGACAATTTCGTCAAATTTTGCATACATGATTGGATTAGAAAAAAGAATTTTTTGTTAAAAAATGGGCGTGGCGTCAAATTGTTCATATGAACAATCACAAACAAACAAAATCACGCTCGCCTCTCATATATGTAACTGTAAATGACCACATTTGAGCAAATAGGTATAACTCCGAAACTTCTTTTCCGAAAGCATTATTTCGAAAACCATAGGAATCAGACAAAAACTCCATTCACCTTTGATAAAAGGGTTACTTACAAAAAAGCAAAATATTCGATATTTGACGAGGAATTTATTTAGGCACGGAATAGGTAAAGAACTAAGATTTCGGAAATTGGGCATTGTACGCTAAAATCATACTAATTTGGTTTTGTATTTATTCAAATCGATAAAAGTCGATTAAGTTTTCAAACTATTACTATAAACTAATGTTTATTGGAAATAAAAACGTACGCCGGGTATTTAAAATTATTCTTTACTTTTTGTTTAAAAATTTTGATATTATATTATTGATATTATACATTACATTACCGAATTTCGAATGTGACACTTCAGATTGAAAAAAAAAATTAAAATAGTTATTTGGCAGTTCATTTAATTTTCAATAAGTTTTCATAAATTTAGTCACAATATAATTTTGTATACCCTTTACAAAACAATAGCATATACATAAATACGTATGCACGATTTATTTACAATATCAACAACTTTTTTCATGTAAATTTTTTAAACTATTTTTATGAAAATATAGTTCATTTTATTACAAAAACCTCTAAATCAAAGTTTCCAACTTTATAAAAAATTCACAAAAATGTAGCAAATGTTATTCAAATCTCCAAAGTTTTTAATCAAAATTTTTAGAAACTTTCCGTTTGTAGCCCCTTTTATAAAATATAAATTTTGTTCATGTTTCAGAATCCACAAATTTAAATTAGCTTTTTTTCTCCATACGCCGCTATCCAATTTGTACTATGTAGAATCACTCGCTGATTCCGAAAATCGAATTGATTGTTTTTTTGTATGAACACGTTTTTGAGATATTTGCAATTTACCGTTATTCAACCAGTTAACCAATCTCAATGCAAATTGTAGCAAATAAAAGTAAATGAAATGAGAAATGGATACTGTACATACGACATTTCGATAGGCCTTATAATTTCTGGGAAATTGATTTTTAAAAACAAAATTATCAAATATATAGGTATAGATATAGGTCCCACAGACAATGACCCTGAAATAGCAAACTTTGTAATCCCGTCCGATCTCGACAGGGTCCATGCCTGGTCTGAGAAGAATCGCCTACTTCTTAATATCGATAAATGTTCTCATTGAATTTTTCCCAGAAAGCCAAATACTACTGATACTATGTATTGCTGCTTGAAGTTTTTGTTTGTCAATGTTAAGCATTTAGGAGTATTTTTTGACGCAAAACTTACGTTCGTAAGCCAAGAGGTTGGACCGTACTGCTATCCTAAATAGGACCCCTACTAATAAAGGGTCTTGCAACAGGGACGCTACAAAAGTAGACCGATAGTGACAGCAAACGACGCCATATTTTTCCACGCTTTTTTGACATTTCTCTTCAGTGAGGTTTGCCATTTCATCATGGAAAGATATACGATCCAGCAACGAGTCGAAATTAATAAAATTTACTACCGAAATTCGGAGTCAATGGCCACAACTTTAAGAGCGCTACGTCCAATTTTTGGTCGTCGTCATTTCTGGCTGAATGACTTCGTCAATAAGCAAAATATGCGTTAGTGGACAGGCAGCAATCCACACGTACTCCATGAGTCAACATTGCATCTCGAAAAAATTACGGTTACTTCTTCCGTGATGATCAAGACCGGCACGTTACTGTGGATGGGAATCGCTACCGCTTTATGATAACCGAATATTTTTGGCCCTAATTGGATGATATGGACTTGGACAATATGTAGTTCCAACAGGACGGCGTCATAAGCCACACAGCGAATGTCACAATCGATTTATTGAAAACCAAGTTTGGTGAACGTGTTATCTCACGAAATGGCCCAGTCAATTGGCCGCCTCGGTCGTGCGATTTGACGCCGTTCCATACATAATGGCATCGAATGTACTTTCACCGGAATAAAGAATTTAATTTATATCCCAAACCGTTTTTGTTTTATTTAAAAAAAACTTTTGTAGCGTTCTCAACCAAAACCCGATATATTATACCAACTAGGAACTTATGTCATCCCGACATATTTTATTTTTAAATACTTAAATTCAATCATGCCATCAATGCTCCTATTAGTCGAGCACTTAGAGAAGAATTATTGTCCATAAATACTTTAATAATAACTATTAGTTTAGTTCTAGTGATATATATATAATGATATTGCACTTCAATTTATATCTGTTAGGAATAACAGATGTTATTTATGTAAAGATTTTTTATGGGCGACTTGTTTTAAAAATTACGTTATTTGAACAATAGCCGTCCGTGAGGTGAATTCATTGGAAATTACTTTAAAACAAAAGATGTCGACTCTTCCGAACCATTTTATAAAATTTGGTTTGATGGGTAAACAAATGTTATGATGTACAATACATCGCGTTGGCCCAGCGAAGGATATATGTATCTATACCAATATATATACATAGATATGTGCTTACATAAATATATAATCCTAGCGCTATCAACGACATCTTAATGCCTCTATTTGTTAACTTGTGTAAACAGAGTAAATGCGTATAGAGTTATTTATTCATATTAATTTATGAAAATCATATTTGTTGAGTTTCTGAAGTGTTTTCTTCTAAGTATAAATTTAGTTAGGCAGTTTGTGGTTATTACTTCGTAATATATGGACAGCAAATATTTTTATTAAAGGGCAAACAATTAGCTACATAATGTATTATATAAATAAAAAAACATTTCTTAAATAATCTGCTAAGTAGTAGTATCTATTTTTTTCCAAAGGTATTCATGAAGCTTGTGGGTGTCTTCGCAAAACGTACATGAATTCTCTGCATTATTTATTTTTGTTGGACATTCGCATATTAAAACTCTAAACTAGGCTCATTATTTAGAGCTGGAATGTCATATTTTTTACTATTTTGTAGCAAAGAAATATTGTCGGTTAGTCCAACGGATTTAGCACGGAAAGCTTCAATAGATATACAACCGTCTTATTGTGGCTAGGCTCGCTTCCTTCCTGGATAGGAAGGGAGTTTCTACATGAAATATGCTAGAATCCAATCCCCTCTATGGCTGCCTGACACTCCACGTATAGATTTATGTTGGAGTTAAGTTTTACGTCTGTGCATGCTAGATTCGCAACTTTACTTACACCAAAAACTTCCCTCTGAAAAATACTCCGGTGACCAGATAACATTATTGGTTGCCTATTCTCTAGTTCAGAACAATAGATTCCAGCTCCCACTCCATTTGACTTTTTCGAGTAGTCAATGTAGCTTAGGCCACCCACATTTTTACGCCACCCATTATTTTCGATTACCGTATGGAGGTCCCACTCCGAATTGAAACCCGAAGCCATATAGTCAGTTTTAAATGTACTCCTCATTCAAATTGTAGCTGCCCGAAAGTTCTGCAAGTAATGTCCGCTATGGGTGTTAATCTGTCCGCGGACTTAGTTGCACTATTCTCCACAATTTGGTCGATAGGCGGCTAACTGAGAATTATATCGTGAGCGGCCGTCAGGTTAGTTTTTAGCACTCCTGTAGCACACAGTGCAGCTGGGGTTTTAACTTTCTCCATCGGACCCGAGTATGTATGACAACTACTGAGTTACTCACTTCGTCTTCTTCCTCTCCTCTGAAATGCGCCTTCAAACAGGTGGCGGTCCAATACTGCTGCTTAGTATTTAGTATGGTCTCCCTAGGGTATTCCGGTCTCCCCCAATCCCTCTCAAGTTTCGTGCCCTTTTATCCTTTTTAGAGCGATCACTGACCGGCCAGCGCATATTGTTTAACAAAAATATTTTCGAGAATGTTGCAGTGCTCTAAAGAAAATGGATTTATTCCTAATGTTACCCATACCAAGAGCTTAGAGCGCATATTAATTTAGTACATATATAAATTTTATGTATTTATGGAAAATTTTAAAATATCAGTAAACGATTTCTCCATTATTGCAAAACTCATAATGATATACACATGAAAGAGTTCCCAAGTGAATTTTCGCATAAGCTCACGCACACAAGTACACAACATAAATAAAACCATTCTATACAGTGCACTCCACTCACGCACATTTACTACCCGAAATTTATTGCTACGAATATTTATGCCACTTTATGTATGTAGCTTAGTGATGGCACGATTAATCGAAAACCTGGTTATTCGGTTATTTTCTTTCGGTTGACGGTTAAAATAAGAAATGCAGGATAATAGTAACTTGATTTATGCGTCATATTAAAGCAAATAATAATTTACATTTCTTGCAGTCTTCAGTTGGAATACTAGAAGCTAAAATGTTGAAATTTATTTTAGACGTCAAGACAAGGTGGAACTCTACTTACTCTACTCTACGCTTGACCGCTTCAACCGCAAAGAGAGAAGAGTTCGACCATCGTTTCGAAGAAATGTAGCTTTAATTTCTGGTCGTAGCATTAACTTTGTTTAAAAACAAAAATTCACTTCGAAGATCCCCTATTTTATCAACATTGGAAGTAGAAGTGAAACAGCATTTCTTGGTAATAACAATTTTGATTTATGGGCTCACCATACGACTTTTGCGCACAAATGAAGAAGAATGGCTCTTTAAATCCCCATCCCCAAGACGAATTGAGTTTTTCCCCAATACTCCGGTTTTAGAATTGAAACGACATGTAATTGATGCCTGGGAAGAAATAAAGTCCGTTTATCCTAACTTAAACACTCTTTCTCAAAACTAATGATATTTAAATGGTACTATTAGAACGGCCTTTTCCAAAGCGGGAGCTGTGAGCTATGCTAAAGCGACTTACTGTGAAACACTTTCCAAAACTGTTATTCGACTAATTGTTAATCGATTAAACTGAATAACCGATTTTCTTGTCATCACTAATGTAGCTTTAGTCTGCGATTTTGAAAGCAAAAAGTATAAGATTTACACACATACATATGTATCTAAAATATTTATATATGTATGTATACGCATTTTCTCTTGGGATATGAATATCTAAAATATAAAGTACATATGTACTATTGTATATTTATACCTATGTACATACAATTGCAATCATAAATAAGTGAAAAGCTTCAATGGAGAAACGGAATGTTGTATTTTTTATTAACTTTTATTTTTCTTTTTGCTGCAAATTTTCAAAACGTAATCGATTGCCTTTAATTTAATTTTAAATCACAAAATGATATACCTTTTAATGAATACATTTGAAATTTAATTAATCAAAAATAAACACAAATATTTTTGAAAGCTTTTGAGAAGCATCAAAGAAAGTAAAGTAGAATACAAGATTGCACCTTCCCGCAGCGAAGTGACAGATCTTGCCTTTATTAAACAAGAATACGGAAAAGAGAAAATTTAACAACTTCCATTATTTCAGCGAAAACCCTGTTTAAATTGTTCTAAATTATAAAAATATGGATTTAAAGGCAGAGATTTAATAAATAAATCTACAAAATACTAAAAAAGTAGCTCTTTTTCCTAATTTGTGAAAAACGCTTTGCCTAGTTGAGATTGAGAATTGTCAAATTCGGCGAAACCAAAGTAGCGGTATCTCTAAAGGCGTCACCTGCTGCATTCGGTACACCGTAGTCGTAAAGCGCATGTAAGCCTTTGGAAAGGGTTGCCGCATGTTTGAAAAATAAAATTTTTGTAAAATATACACAAGTTATATAAAATATTAAAATATGGGTGTCAAGCAGTTCGTCTCGATGAGGTAAAAGCTCGTACATATTTTTTTTTTGGAGAGGGAACGTCGACTTTAATTAAATTTTACACAAGTTGTATGAAATATGCAAATATGAATGCCAAACTGTTCGATTCGCTGAGATGAAGGCGGATAACCTATCAAGAGTTGCCACCTGCTTGAAAAGTAGAATTTAGTAAAATTATGCACAAGTCATATGAAATAGTAAACTATGGGCATCAAGCGGTTCGTCACGAAAAGAAGGAAGGTGCATAGCTAACTTTTGTGAGGGTTGCCACCTATTTTAAAAGTCATATTTAATCAGAATAAATTCAAGTTATGTGAAATATTAAAATATGGGTGCCAAACTGTTTGTCTCGGCGATAAAAAGCTTCATACATACATATATTTTGGCAGGGGGTCAACCCGTTTGGAGAATCGAATTTAATTAAATTATACACGAGTTTTATGAAATATTAAAATATGGGTGTCAAATGATTCGTTTTGCTGAGGAGAAGATTTGTAGATATGTAGCTAAATTTTAAAAGAAAAATTTAATTAACTTATCACAAGGATTTAAATTATAAAAATATGAGTGTGTAACTGTTCGCATCGGCGAGGACAAGGTGCGTACCTATATTTTTGGGAGTGTTGCTACCTGTTATATGTAACAGAAACCGAAATACTTTTTTTTGGCTACATAAGCAAAAGGCAGTTAATAAATAAATATAGGCAGGACAACGTCTGCCGGGTTTTTCTAGTTTACATATATTTATTGTTATTTTTCTAGCTATATATATAGTCCTAATTTTTATCCTTACACTCTCCCCAAATTCTAACCATTTTATTATACATATGTGGTACTGTTGCTTATTGTAGGTGAGTTTTTTCTTTTTACATTCATTAAAATATTTATATCGCCAATAATTCTTTTGAACTCAATGCCACTTTTTATTTGGAAAGGCAACAACGGTCAAAGCAGTAGAAATTATTGCCACTATTTCGGAGATCACCAACCTTTCTCCAACTGATTTATTTTCTAGACTTTGTACGAGCTTGAATTCACAAGTGAACCAAAGTGTACATACATATAACGGAACTACTTATTTTAAGAAAAGTTTTAAACTATTACCGATTTTTTAGATTTTAATTTTTTCCATATTACACTATTATATTTTAATTTACATTTAATTGCGAATAAATTGTGAAAGCATTGTTTCAGAAATTATTGTTTAAAATTTAAACTATTTTATTAATTACAAATGTAAAATTAAAAATATCTCAGGTGTCTTTTGCGTTTGATTAACATAAAACGGAGATTCATAAATTTTAAAGTTATATGCAAAAATACTACTAGACCCTTGAAAAACGTACTTATGGAACTAATTCCAGGTTTTGAAGGTGTATTTTGGATTCTGAGTAAACAGCTTTTAATTAATCAACAATGAGATTTTTGGGCTTGAATCTTCTGTGCAAGTTCTTGAATTCGTGGGGTAATATTTTTGCTCAACACTACACTTACTTTTAATCTCTACCAGGACTTGCTACAATTAACTGACTAATCTTTCTTTCATATATGTATAAAAAAAAACCTAAATTTAGCAAAATTTCAAAAAAATTTTATTTTTTGTATTCGGACTTCATTTTATATCTGAAATGAGATGTGATACGTCAGATTTCTTGTCAGCTGGTGTAATTGCAAAACGATATTATTTATATTTCTTCACAATTTCTACTTTAAAAATAAATGCCAAAAGCGTATCTATGGTTTTCCTAAAAGAAAAACAAACCTGATAACAAAACTACGCACATTGGCATTTGAATGGCTTTTCTATACTGTTATCAACTATGGCATTTTATGAAGTCATTTGACTTCCGAAATTTCACTGAAATTTTATTTAACGACTGAGCAAATCACACAAATTTATAAAAAGTAAAGCGATGTTGAACTGCTCTTTCAATAAGTGGCTTCTGCATAACCAGAAATGTTCAACATCTGCTTTTCAAAATTTCATAACATATGTACTTATATAACTTATATCATTTACACACATACACATACATATCTTAAGCTAAGCTAAATAATTTCGAGTTTTATATATCGTCGACCTTTTTGAGCTCAACTTTTCTTCGATGCGGGTAAATGGGTTGCAAATTGGCTTTAACTGCACACAAAATCCACAGAAATTCATCAACTCATGTCATTGCAATGCCTTTGAGGTCCGCTTATTATTTATTTATATATTTATGTACTTACGTATATACATACATATCTATGTATACATGGGTATCCCAATGGAGTGCGTGGTGGAAAAATAAAGCTCGGAATTTCAATGCTCTTACTCCCTAGGATTGTTCTATCTCAAAAAAATAAGTAACTCCATTTTTTAATCAAGAAATAGTCCAACTATTTGTATGGATCAGTTGTTGATTTTTTTTGAAAACTGCGTTTTCCCTTTATAAAAACTATGAGCGCTATGAGGATATCGTTTTATGGACCACGTAAATGTACAGATGTGCTTAACACAGAAAATTGTAAAAGTTTCAGGCTAATTCGACATTGTGTAAAAAGTTGGACGACTTCAATATACTATAAAATTTTAGTTTAGTTTTGAATTTATTTAATAATTTACAATTAAATGTTGTTAATCCTTTTAATTTATGTGAATCTAATAATCTATATTTTTTGATTTAATTGTAAAAAACTTATGTACATATGTCGCCTTCTAGACGATTCTAGCGGGAGCTGTCAGAATTGGGTGACATTCTACTTAGAAAATGTCACGGTTTTCATAGCATGGAGTCACTCATGCCGGTATTCTGTAACTCAGTCTCATCTGAAGTCACTAAATTTGATGCTTTCAATTATAGACTTTTTTTGTGGCTTGAGATGACTTCGGTATTCGAAAAATTTCACCACAGGCTGTGGTGTAAAGATGAAGAGACAATCAATACTTTCCTCAATTTCTTTGTTTTGTGGCCTGCTCAGGATCAGCTGGCAAATGAGTTATTTGGGACTAGAGACGGCTTACTGAATACGAAATAGTCTCAAAATCAATCTATCCACCGAAAAGCCCCAATTAGTGACTAGATACTGTATACAGTATACCGGCATAAGTCACTAAAACTCTCTCGAACTGGTATAACTACTACCGTTAAATACCAGTAGAGGAGGTAAAATTTTTTTTGGCTCCATTGGTTTTGCACTGCATGGATAGTATACTTGTACTAGCCCTGTCGGAAATAGAATTACCAATTTTTTAAAGTATTTTTTTACCAACTATCAGTGGCTGAAATTCTTTATTTTTTTTAATTTGACTCTGCATTGGGGTTCAACTACTTTTCTACGTTTCAAACATATCCGTTTCGGATTTTTTCCTTTTGCGTTTATGCATTAATGTGGGGATCTGCTGCAGAATGTGTTCTTCTTTGGCCAAAGTGGATATTTATTGTTGATGCAGAGTATGCAGAGAATCCACACGTGATTGGTCAGACCAAGTGTGTTCTGTTTTTTAAGGCACTCCATCACCAGTTTAGAAGTTACATGGCGAGATTTGAGGGCCTTAGTAGCTCCTGGGTGTCTGTCATTATGACAATATTCCGATTCCGGTAGTTGTGGGTGGTATTGAATTACGCACATCTTTCTATAGCATATATTTCGAACTGAAAGATAGGCACTCGCTTTCCCATGGATTACGAGTATCTTAACCCCGGACCATATACTCCTACCTCGAACAAATTCACGGATGCATACGTAGGCTGAGAAAGCCCGTTGTGGTACCGCTGACGGGAGCCATGTGTTTTCTTCTTCTTTCCCTTACGTAGCACAGAAAATCGGGAATGCTTACGGAGCTCAGGTCGGCCAAATAGTCTAGAAAGTACCCATTTAGGAATTGGTTTCTAGTCTTGGCCAGAGCAGGGCAGTGCCAGAGATATAGTGTTCGATGCTCTCCACTTCCTCTTCGTCCGTCCCTTTCCTTGCCAACTCGTCTGCAGCGCAATTGCCGGAAATGTCACTGTGCCCAGGGATCCATTTCACAGTCAGGGAACACTTTGACTTTGGACATTGTTTTGTTAGAATTAAAAGATTTAATAGCCGCTTGACTGTCTGAGAATAAAGTGCTAGGTCTGTCTGTAGGAGCAGACACTGTCAGAGACCGAACAGCCTCCATTATGGAATTTATCTAAGAAACGCTACAGTGGTCCGGTAAGCGAAAACTGAGGTCCCGCGCTAATTCGATGGATTAAATTACGCTATTCTTTCTTTGAGTTCGGAACCATCTGTAAAGACAACCCTCGACTCTGGGTCTAGGTCTATGACATTTTCCCACTCATTCCTCTCTGGGATTCTTATGGAGCATTTATTGTACATGCAAAGTGGAGGAGTAATATAATCTATCTTCCTTAGAGTATTCGAGAGAGCTTCCAGAACCTTCGCGTGCCCGTACTTTAGCTCTTTCCATGGTTGGATCGCGTTAAGCTTGGCGGCACTACAGCCGGCCAGAAATTTACCATATAGATCTCTCGATGGAAGATTTAAAATTACTTCCAGAGTTTTAGTAGGTGTAGAGTTCTGAGTACTGAGTTCTGTTTTGAATCTTTTTGTACAGCTAAGTGTCTCTCGGTATTGAAGTTGCGGGGTATTGTTTCGCAAGATTCTCAATTATCTCGCGATTCATATACCGTCTGGCCTTCTTCGTTGGTACTAGTCATCCTCCAGACAGACCTCTTCTTACTACTGTTTAAATTGGTAAATTTTTTATACTGTCTACCTTTTTCCGACAGGGTATTAACACGCATATGTATATACATATTTACATACATGCATACATTTGTATATCATTTGGAAATTTAAGCCGCAACGCATGCCAACATTTTTTTTTTTCATCCAACGCCACAAAAAACTAAGCAAGAACACAAAACTGCCATATTTTTGTCACATACATGCGCACGTAAAGCAATTATCCATCCATTTTCTGTGGCATATCTCGTTCTACTTTATTCTCTACTCGTACTATTTGGACTCCTGCAGGATGCTGGACAATAAATATAATTTTCGTTTCGTGGCTTTTACGCTGTGATTCGGACTGGTTGCTAAGCACATACATACATACATATTTATATATTTCCAACCACATATGTATGTACATACCTACAAATGTAATTGATAGCCCAGTGTTTCTGTTAGTAATATTTCTTAGCAAGAAATATACCGAAATATTGTATGTATAGAAGTAATAAAAAATAAATAAAAAAATAAATTATAAATAATTTTAATCATCGACCCGGTAAGGATAGCATTTTGCAGGGCAAATGGTTACTTTCTCAAATCAAATGAAACTTTTTGCAAATAAAAAACAAAACTTTTCTGTTAAATTTCAGGATATTGTAAGAACAGTGAGAGGTTTTTTTTAATTTACTGTAATTTTTTCAAAGTATATCTCTTGTTGTAGTCACAAATATCATCTTTAAAATGAACTCGAAATCTTTAATAAAGATTACAAAAAATTATTATTTTTCCCTAAATTAAAAAAACGGCTTGTTCGAAATGTCAGGATCTGCAAGAGGTAATTTAGTCAAACATTTAATGTGTGCTTAATTTTTTTCAATTTTTTTAAATTTAAAAATTCTGATTTTTCCTCCCAAAATTTTTTACATGTTTGTTTAGTCAAAAATTTTGTGTGCGCATGACTTAGACTTTTTCACTTTTTCCAATTTCAAAATTCTGATTTTTTCTGCCAAATTTTTTATTTTAATTTTTTTTCAAAACATATTTATTTTGTGTATTCCCAAATATGGCCTTTTAAAAAAAAGTTAAAACCATTTTTGTAACTGTAGAGCTTGTTGACAAATTTAAAAAATATACTGGAACTGGCGAAATTTTAAACTTTGCATAGCTTTCGAAAAAAAAAATTTCTTTGGTAGAACTGTTATATGAAAGACGGACTAAATTTATCCGAATCAGATGCGATCGGTTCTAACGATTGGTCGATTCGACATGACACATATCGACAAACATTTTTTTTTTGCAATTTTCAGGGAAATGAGATTCTGAAAAAAAATCGGCCTAAGACTAATTATTAGCGACAATGTTAATGCTGACTTTGTATATTGCTTGCTAGAAGAATTTACTATTGCATTGCAAAGTTAAAATTCATTTACCAAAATGTCGTTTTTATTATACCAAAAAGTAGATTTTATAAAAATTGCAGACAGAGGTTATTGAATATGGGCCCTCGATATATTTTTTCTATCCTCAACAGCCGCTATAATATTCAATATTGTTAACTTGCTCTTTTATTCCATGAAATATTCTTAGTGCAGGCACAGTTTCAGCGTCGTCCAACTTGTTGTTGTTGTTTTTTCTTTCTTTCTTTTTTTTTGCAGTATTCACTTAACTCGCTGAACGGCACACATTCGGGTTGGCATGGGGCCTGAACTTAATTACATTTTTGTTTTTTTCTCCATTTTCATATTTTCAGCGGTAGGAATTAACTTTTTTGCGTCCTGTCGCATTTATTAGTTACTCATAGGTTATATGTAGGTATGTTTGTATATCTATAAAGCTTTTCCCCATTTAATTGGCATTTACTTCTCTCTGATGCTGATAAATCTCATTAACTTGCTCATAGTTGCATGTACTTCATTATTCTTAGGATAAATATGAGTAATATTTTATCTTGCCCCTTCACCATAACCATACTCGTATACACAAGGCGTCTACATATTTACATGGTTAAATTAAGATTTAAATAAGTCATTACATTAAGATGTGTCGCGCTTCATATATTCATTGATATATTTTTTTTACAGTTTGCAAAGTTTTATAGCTCAAAAAAATTTCTTCGAATGTATTCCCGGAAAACTGAACTAAACTTAAACTGTTTAAAACATAAACCAACCCTATTCTAATACTCTTCTTAAAAAGTGAGTTCCTGCTTCCCCACATTACCTTGCGAAACTTATAAAAATCGAATAAAAACTACAAATTTTGGAAATAGGCGTAGAACCGCCCAAATAGCGAGCAAATAGGTGTACCTCAAAAACTATGCCACCACTTTGCTTTACACATTGCATTTCAATTTAGTAAGCGAAATTTCGAAAATCGTGAAAATCGGACAATAACCACGCCCAAATATGATGTAACGGTAATTCACCAAAATCAAAAAATTTGATATTTTATTAACTATTAAAGACAGTACAAAGTATAAAGCAAAAAGGTGAATATATCTTCGAAACCACGTATTCAAACCCTGCAAAATTTAATATACGTCTTGCATTTCAAGTCAGTAAGTACTCAATATGCTTTTATCAAAATTAAAAAAAAAATTAGAAGAGATTTTAGACATTTTTGAAGTATGCAGTTTTATAGCTTATTTAATTTTTGTATAGAAAAACGGCGGTAGATTCATAGCTACTTCAAACTTGCACTTTATTTAACTAAAATTATATAGGCTATAAATTTGCATACATTCTAAATAGGAAAAATTTTTAAGAATATTTGTTGGGTTTTTATAAATTGTGATAAAGTTTGAAATACTAATTTAACGAAGAAAATTTACCATGAGAAACGTTGCTAACATTGTAAAAAGGTCACTAGTGTAAACAATTTGTTATTAAAAAATCAAGGCGAATTTATATCAGGCGGTGTTGATTGTACAAAAACATAAAATTGCAATACTGAATTATGTGCACAGTGGCAGTATCATTGACAACAAACACTTCATTTTGACATTACGTTCGCCAAGCGAATTCAATCAGCTGATTGATCAACATCACCTTATATGAATTCGCTTTGAACAAAGTCGAAAATAGTATTGTAAACAAATATTCATTTTGACAATCCCTACACAAAGGCAAGGCGAATTTAAATGAAAAAAGCTAAATTGCCTGTTCTTTTGGCATCGCCTTGATATCTATATAAGCTGAAACAAGTTCGAAAAACGGCACACACTTTTTAAAAACTAATTATTTTTGCGGTGAACCATAACTTCGCCCTAGTAAAAGTGAGTTCAACTAACTATAAAATAAAAAAATAAAAAATTACGTATGCAGCGAATTCTGATTCAAGCTGCATTTAGCTTTGATGAAAGTAACATCACGCTCGGCTATTTATTTGCTTGTAAAGTCCAAGACAAATGTCCCAGCCGCCAAACCCTTCCTATAGCAGCATTTGTCGGAATGTTTTAAATATAAAACTTTTTCTATTTTTTACGAAAATTCTCAGTTGGGGATCATTACCAGTATCAAAGTTTATAATATAATTATTAATACTATGGATTAACTTAAAAAATAATTACTTCTTGTGCGCTATTTAATAATTACATATCATATTACATAATTTGACGTGAAAAATACCTGATAATTTTTGTTTTTCTAGAATTTTTATTAATTAAGTACCAACTAGTAGTTATTCACTACCAACTTCCGTCCGCCAATCGTGTAATGAGTTAAAAGTATAAAATTTAATGGAATATTTCAGTTCATTTCATTTATACGAGTAGTATCTCAATTTATTTATTGAAATTTTACTTGCAGTTTGAATATTTAATTGATTTCCTGATTTTTTAAATTATTTTTGAGTTACTCTTATTTTAATCCACTTCTTCATTTACACCATATTTTATTTTAATTATTTTTTGTTTGTTTTTTTTTTTGCTACAGAATCCAGCTGTCGTTACTCGAAGAGCGCTTGGACCGAATGTGATCCCAAAACGAATGTGCGTTCGCGCACTCTGACGCTTAAAAAAGGCGAAGCGAATTGCCTGGCCACTAGAACAATGCAGAAGAAATGCAAGAAACGTAAGTGAATTTATGGAATGAGAGAAAAGAAAAGAAAAAACGAAAAAATTGCAGTGCATAGTTATAAAAGGAATGCGCTTTTTAGTGTATAAAATAGATTTTCACTGACAAATTATTCTTTTTTTAAGTAGGAGCAGTTTGAAAATAGTGTAGGCTTTAAACTGGAAAATATTTTTTAAAAAAACTACAAATTGTTAGAAAAGTATTATTTAGGTGTCTCTGAACAAAAAAATTAGTTACTAAAAAACGGTTTTCGAAATATTTTCAAAAATCGTATGTTTGGCTCCTGTTTAAGTTAACATCAGGAAATTAATTAAAATAGTTTAGAGTGTAACAAAATAGTTTTATTACAAAAAGATTTCTAAAATTGTGTCATGAAAAAATTGAAACATTATAAAAATTACATTAAATTTTTACCAACTCGGTTTCCATGACATTGCTAAATCAGTTAAGCGCTCACTAGCCGCACAAACGCACTGTGGTATTGTAAAAATAATATAACAATAAGTGAAGTTGGCTAGATATATGGTATAATTAATTATAAACCGAAAATTTTTACGTTCGATTTTGACCAGTTGATAATTTATTTTCAGCACTAAAACTATCTATCACATCTTTATTTTCTATTATTTTTTAGCTAATGTTTTGTGCAGTCTAAAAAAATTAAAAAAAACTTTTTTTTTTCAAAAAATTTGAAAACCTTAATTTTTTTTAGTCTAAACGCCTTAAACTCGAAATTTCTGATGTTAAAAAGATGTATGAACGGTGTGCATTTTTGTTAGTTAAATCTTTCCTATCTATCTATCTATTTGTCAACGTCTTGACCACATTTTTTAATGTTTATTTTTTATGCTTTAAAAAAATTTGTTGAACCCCATCATCTCTAATGTGTCTCTCTTTATTAACTAATAACACTGTTATGGAAAAGCGAGGTTTATGTTTTTTACTAAAAGGAAATGCAAGTTCAAAACTCATGTAAAAAAATTCCGAAAGGCTGAAAATCCTTTTATTCTGGCTTTTTTGTTATACGCATGAAAAATTCTTGGCTTTTACGATATTCAGTATACAGGAAAAATGTAGTCAAATGCGATGAAATCATGTTTTTTCTGAAATTCTACAGTAAATGTATGGTATCTTACTGTTGTTGGAGTCGAGGAATTAAATTATGATCTTGATTTTAACTAAAACTTGTGATTGAAAAAATATTGTTTTTTTTTATATAAATTTTCAAGTTTAAAGAAGCGCAAACCTGTAGTTTTTAACTTTATTTCTATTTGCATTAATTCATCCTTCTATTTACTGATTTAAAGGTAAATATATTTTCTTTATAGTAAACAATTTTTTTAAAGGAACATTTACCATAGAAAAATTACTTATGCTAAGCTAATTTTTTTAACAGTTTCATTTTTTTAACAAAAATAATGAGATTATCTTTATAACATCGTCTGGCATAAGAAAAAGAAGCCCATACAAATTAGCTAACATTTTACGACAGCGCCACCTAGGTTGATTTTTAGGTAAAATTAAGCATCAAAAATAAACAAATAAATATTACAAAAAAATCCTTTTCGAATTTTGTTCTGAGAGGTGTAAACTTGCATTTAAATTTTGTTTCATCAAATAGGTAGAATTTCTTATTAATATTAGAATTTACAAAAATCGTATAGAACCATTGATCCTAATAATAATTTATTTACAATATTTTTTGCTATTAATAAACCTCAGTTACTACAGTTCAATTCACTTAAACAAAACATTTTTTCTTTCTTAAATTCATCAAGCAAATCTTTCTACCAAGTTATGTAAATCGTTGAAATTGATAAGGAAACCTTCCTCTTTTTATGAAAACGGCTTTCGTGAAATGTGAGTTAAAAAGATACGACAGAAAATTAAAAATTAAGTGCGAAGATGAAGGTAGCATAACGTAAAGAATTCCTTGCAAGGCAAAAATTTGCCCTTACAAATATGCGTGAGTTTAAAAATGTGCATTGCACATTCTCTTGAATGAATGCATTTATATCTTACGTAATGTTGTCAGCAATGCGCCGCAGAGAGAGTTATGAAATATGTTAATTTAACGGTCAATGGCTGATTTACTGGTCAGTTCATATTGAACTGAAGCGCGACGGTATAATTAACTGGCTCAAAAACATCGAAAGTTCATGTATGTATGGGAAGTGAATTAATGCGAATTTTATTGTTAATCACTTCCTTTATCGTTGAAATGAGCTCGTTTTGCATTTAATTTAAAATTATTTTTGGCATATTCCCCAATATCAATATGTAATGGGATTAATTAAAGAACATGAACACTGGCCAAAGTCCCAAAACAATCAAGAATGAACATAAAATCTACTTTCTTCTTTTCGTATGTTTTTATGTATGTATGTATGTGTGTAAATACAGTTTAATACTTACACGAATGCCATTTTGCACAATACCCAAAAAATTGGGGCAAGTGTGAATTGCTACATTTGAATTGAAAACAAAAAAGTAATAGAAATATAAGAAACTTCAAACAAATTTAATTTTTCTCCTATTCCATCGAGTTTACTATTGGTATTTAAATATATTTTCAATTAGCAAAAAAAGATAGAATTAAAATACCAAAATAAAATAAAAATATGTGCAATTTTTCTCTTTCCTGACCCAGATTTTAGCTAAAACACAGGTTCGGAATAGTTCCTTACTAGGACATTCTTGTGAGAGTTCTAAATTCATTAGAACCAACCAATTCGATACTAGTGGATATTCCATCAAAATGTCGTGATAAATTGGAAATTAATAAAGATTTAAAGGAAAAATAAATACCCAGCAATAAGTGGAACTATTTGGGCATTATCGCTGAATGCCATTATGTCTCATGACTGGTTCTCGATCTTTGCCAGAGCGATGTTTTCAATGTCCTACAATATTAAGTGGCAATATTTCCATTTATGATTTGTTATATTCTATTAAATTAAAGATTTTATGTAAACTTTATCGAATATGTACATTAATTAGATCATTTCACAAAAAAGGATTCAGTTTGTTCCAAATGGTTCTCACTATAAGGAATTTTTTTGCATTCTTTAAAAATAGCTAAATCGGCTTCGTTTTCTTTATATATTATTCTGTTGTAAGGGTATTTTTTGCCTAAAAAGAAAAAAACTATCTATCTATCTACCATCTATTGTTGCGTAAGCGGCTTAAAGTACTCCACAAAAAATGTCCCCTCCCCCCGTAGTTTAGATAAAACTACTGAACATATCATATATCTCAAATGTAAAGATCCCAAAAAGCGGGACAACTTTGACACCCCTAAAATAAAACTCAGACGTAAACTTTCAAATACACGTATATTTTTTTGATCCCCTCTACCGCAATCCATTGCCCCGTTGCTGGAAATCTGTTATTTTCGAAAACGTTTGATTTTGTTGCACAGTTTTATCAGTTACAGTAATTTTAGGTTTTTAACATGTTTTTATTAAAGTTCAAACTTACACTAAACGGTGCACACTTTGATGAAACTTTGACAATTTTTGTAAGTTTTATATTTTGATTGGTAAAGTTTTTGGTTTGCTCTTATATTTATAACAAAAAATACATCAAAAATAACCTGAAATGGGCGGCATGACTTTGTCTCGGCGTTTGCCTAGTTAATTTGTTCAGCATCAATTCCAAATATTCAAAGGAAATATGTCAAAATTATCGACAGTGCATAAGAACTATCGATAGTTTTTAAAAATGAAAGCTATCGATACTGTCGATAGGCTATCGAATGTTTTCCCATCTCTATCATGCGCTTCATTCGGTGGGTTCTGAGTCCGAATCCTGGCCGGGGAATAATAAATAATAGAAAATTTTTTTCTAACAGCGCTAGACCAGGGAATGGCAAACCTCCCAGTGTATTTCTGCTATGAAAAAACTTCTCACAACTGACTCATCGCGACATTTTTACACAATTAATTTAAACGGCATTAATTGTAAAATACTCGTTTACTCTTTAAAGAATTTTTAATATTTCAATAAAATTTTTATTAAAATACATTGCAGTCATACTTAAAATATTAAACATCAACCGATAGAACGCCCTCGCCGCTTTAAGTTTAGCCTATTATTCACTGTGAGTGCTATGATTTTACGTCGGTGAGTTACCGTTCTACAATAGTGCATTTACTCAACGATATGACATCGGCAAACGAAGGTAGATCCATAGAAGGTAATAGCAAGATAAACAAGGCGAATCCGCTGTGTATTTTGTTTGTCTAATTTTGCGTGTGAAATGTCATAACATGAATTCGCCCAGTATTGCTCATGTATTTTGTTAGTGTAATTTTGGGAGTAAAATATCAAAAACTGAATTCGCCCAGTGTGCTCATGTATTTTGTTTGTGTAAACAAAACAACCCAGCGAATTTGGAGAGAAGAACAAGCAGTCAGCTCATGGGATGCTATTACCCTGTATGAATTCGCCTCGCGGCGAACGTGTCAGCGTAAAATTTTGACTGAGAAAGCCACGGCGTTTTGATTTTTGTCGTAGAATTATATCAGCCGATTACTCTATCTGACACACGCTTCTAGCAGGACTGCCAGATCACAATGTTTTATGATTATTGCTAAATACATTAAGAAATGTTTAAGCTTCTCTAAAACGAGTTGAAAATCAATCAATTAGAAAATTGTATAAAACAAAATAGCATGCATTTCAAATGCTTTTTATTTTCTTTTTCATGAATAATATTTGTATTATTTGGAATTAATTGTGGCTAAAGAAACACTACTTGTCTCCAAATCAAACTTGACAAGGGATGACGGAAAATCGTTCCAATATTTGCACTTCAATCATGCACCCTGTCAGAAAAACAGAAGATGAAACAAAAGATGGATCTATAGAAAGTGATAGCAAGATAAATAAAGCGAATCCGCCGTGTATTTTGTTAGTGTAACTTTGCGAGTGAAATGTTAAAAACCGAATTCGCCCAGTTTGCTCATGTATTTTGTTTGTGTAAATAAAACAACCCAGCGAGTTTGGAAAAAAGAACAAGCATTCAGCTCATGGGATGCTATCACCTTGTATGAATTCGCCTTGATGTAACCGAAATATTTACTACTTTTGGAGAAAACAGATTTCATTTTATGTGAATTTTTATTCATTTTGAAGAAACCTTTACTCAAATGGAAGAAAATATTGCTATTTGAAGAAAAAATTACGTCACCAAATTTCCTTATTTTTTAGTGTAAGCGATTATTGATTGTTGTACACATATTTAATAAAGCGCAGCGCCACTTGTGATTGCTTTAAATGGCAGTTTGTCCTCGAAAACCATTTCGCTGTTAATCGACAAGCGAGCGCTGAAGGGCAAGCAAAACGTGGCCAAGTTGATTTGACTTTGAGTAAAAGTAAAGTGGGCAAAAGAGACAAGAAACCCAAGTCCCTTTCTGTTATTCACTTGTTTTGTTTTTTCTTCAAACATTCGCCCACTACTTTGCAGGTTCGTTCGAAAACATATTTGATGTGACGCTGCTGCTGTTACTACCAGTCAAGTTAGCATCTGGCAAAAAGATGCTTGACCTTCGTGTGTACGTTAGAGTTGCCTTAACGTTGTATAAAAAATTTTAAATGCTTGAATTCAAAATTTTGCGCCCAGAATACGCCGAGGTTGGCTATAAAAATGAATGTGAAATTATTTTAAAATCCATCTGATGAACTCCAGGCGGTGCATCCGAAAATATCGAATTTACATAAATATCTTCTTCTTTTTCTTCATTAGGGCTAGGCGATTTTGGTCGTTTCCAACATAGCCTGCCAGTCGTTTCTTTGTCTTGCTAACTGACGCATGCGAATCTTTCTCTCGAACACTCCAAGAGCCATCTCATCCGATGTTGATAGCGTCCATGCTTCTGCACCATAAAATAGCACGGGCATGATGACGGATTTGTAGAGTGTGGTTTTCGTACGTCGAGAGGGGGCTTTAGTGCTCATTTGCCTACCCAGCCCAAAGTAGCACTTGCTGGCAAGAGATATTCTTCGTTGAATTCCGAGGCTGGCATTATTGTTGGTGTTAATGCTGGTTCCAAGATAAACAAAACCCTCTACTTTGTCAAAATTGTAACTGCCAACAGTGACGCGGGAGCCAAGACACTATTTATTTGATGAGAAGTGGTACTCTGGTTTGCCCTCGTTTACCTCCCGACCGACTTGCCGAACCTCTAGACGCTCCTTTCCGAAGATGCTCCAGGAGCTGTAAAAACTATGAAGAGGAAGAAACGGTCTTACATCTTATGTGCAAGTGTCCTGTGCCGTACAAAAGCAGGCTGTGGTAAGTGGGTTCACCGTTTCTGGATGACCTTATTGAGGTTTCAAATACCGAGATTAACTGCCTGATGAGATTCATAAGCGAGGCAAAATGTTTTAGCAAGGGTTAATCTTTCAGTGGATGGTGTAAATGTTTGTGGTAACACAACGGGCCTTCTATTTATGGCCAAAGGTGCCGCCATAGGCGGGAGCCACTCCTACCTACCTACCTACCTTCAGACCCATTCGTTTCGCTTCTTTATCCAGCTTGGAAAAGGCAGAACTAACGACACAGTATTTGCACTTGCACTCCCTTATAAAAGATGATGCCTGACCGGTTTACTTCTGCAGCTCGAGTTATCTTTTCCAACATAATGTTCAAGAAGTCGCGCGGTAGAGAGTCACCATGTCTGAAGCCTCGTTTGGTATCAAACGGCTAAACGGCTGGGAGAGGTCATTTCCAAGTCTGCCGAAGCTGGTGGTGTTGCTCAATGTCAGTTTACATAGCTCTATTAGTTTTTAAAGGGATACAAAATTCAGACATCGGGGCATTTAGGCAACTTCTACTCGTGCTGTCGAAAACTTCAAAGTCGACCAGGAAAGTCCATTTAATCTTCTCTCGTCTTTTCCAATATATCTTGTCGATGGTAG
Organism: Anomoia purmunda; assembly: GCA_951828415.1. Classification (NCBI taxonomy): domain Eukaryota; kingdom Metazoa; phylum Arthropoda; class Insecta; order Diptera; family Tephritidae; genus Anomoia; species Anomoia purmunda. The sequence goes on along the minus strand of OX639996.1, from coordinate 21,193,905 downwards.
ACTTGCAGATCTAAAGCCCCACTGATAAGATTCAATCAGTTAGTTGGCGGTTCACTTCAGTCTTTCGCACAATATGGTCGATAGAATATTGTAAGAAATAATTAGAAGACCGGTTCTGCGGTAGTTTATGCATATTGCAGGATCGAATTTTTTGTGGATTTGGCTGAACACGCATAAATTCCTATTTGTCTGACCATATTCTGCAAATTAGCTGGTGCATGTACCTTAGTAGCTCTTCGCCACCTTTCTGGAATAGCTTAGCTCCCGTGGCTTTGTTGTTCCTTAGTCGCGTTATTGATATTCGAACTTCATGGTAATCGGTTCACATGATATCAATATCATCATCAGTGATTTGGGGTTCGGTATCTTCATCTTCACCGCTTTTTCCGTCACCATTTAACAAAGTGGGGAAATGTACAGGAATTCGCCACGATCTTAAAATCTTCCGTAAGCCGCCGCAACTTCTTCTGGCGCTTTTCCTATCGGGCAGCATCTCAAACTATTCGTATTCGCGTATTTCTGTCTCTCTTTTGTTCAGCGAATAATGTATCTGTCTCTCTTTCTTCTCAGACTTTCCTCACCTGCGTGGACTTCTTCACACGAAGATATCCACCATTTTTTCTTAGTTCACTTAAACAGAAATTACCGTCTACGCTCTTTATTGTACTTTTGACTCCGTTTTCACTAACATCGGAGTAGATAGCTTCCGCTTGCTTGATATTAGTGATCCGAACCAATTATAAACTTTATCTTTTATTCCATGCCATTTTCTATAAAAAGTTAAAGTTCAACCCGAAACCAGTTGGAGTCAGCAGAGCGTTTTTAAAGTAGTTTCGTACTTCGTATGAAAATCGGCTCACTATGGCCACTCTAATGCACATCCACACACATATCTACACTCACAAACACAGAACCACATATATACTATCATCGAGTACATAAAATCCTCATTGATGCGAAACTAAAAGGAAGCGTGGGCGTTGTGAATGTGTTAGTAAAAGTGTGAAAGTAGAGCCAGGTGAGACTGCTATGATGTATTTAAAAGGATGTGTGAGTGCATACGAACTTGTGGCACGTTTATCACTTGAAAACTCACTTCTTCTACTTTCATCTTTCGCTCACCCACGAAATGGATTTGCTGAGAAGAAAGCATCAGAAGGAAAAGGTAAATGCAAAAAAAAAAACAAGGAGACATTTCACTTCAATAGTTTTAAGTGCGAAATTGCGCACTTTATGCAAAAGCAGTAATGCTGAAAGCAACAACAATAACACATTGTAAATTTCGGTATCGAAGCAGAGAAAAAAATGGCCTTATAAGTGTTATGTTATGTTTGTACGTGCTACGAATTTTAGACAATTTTCTTCACTTTGTCAGCCCTTTGTGAACCGCTATATGTAGCAGCTTGTAAACCAGCGGAAGCCAAATGCATACATTGAAAGTTTATACCCCACACACACATATACATAGTTGGCTATTGTCCCCGTAGTGAAATTCACTAGTTCTAAAATGGCTTACTGTCAGTTCGCTGAGCAACCCAGCTACTTCATCTTCTAAATGTTTTTCATGTAAGCAAGTGGTATTTTTAACAAGGCGAAATCCTACGAAAGATAAAATTGTCAGCCTTTGCATCAGCATCATACCAGTTGGAAAACAAGTCAGTCTCTGCATTCGAATTATACCAGTATGATATAATGTTAGAAGTTATTACTTATTTCTAAGCGAAACAAATATCCGTTACAGAGTTCATGTTAGAGTTTAAATCAATCGAGGTGGATATAGAAATGTATGTGCATATTTACCAAAATGTTTAGTAAGTAAATAGACATTGATGAAGCCATTTCTATCCGTCCGTCTGTCCGACCGTCCCTCCATTCGTGCATGGGTTAACCCGAGTAGATGTTGAGATACATTGCACTTGGTACAAAGGTAAGTAGGTATTGAAAATGGGCGAAATCAGATGTCAGCCACGCCCACATAACGGGATTCCGTAAAAATCCAAAAATTCGGATATTACAAGGAAATCAAAAGCTTTTGGAAGTAGGAATGGCACCGCCCGTTATAGAGGAGTTCACTCAAATTTTATAAACAAATTTAATAAAGCATTGGACTGGAGAGAGAAAAACGCGTGTAAAAAAAATTCCAAAGAAGGGTGGCACAATCTAATTTAGAACGTGTTGTATCAAACTCTATCAATTTAATTTTGAACTCAATAAGCACAATGTTGAAAATTATACATAGAGTTCGGAGAGAAAAGCGTGTCACTCATGTTTATTACAAAAAATTGAAATATTTATAACTTTTAGGAAATTATGTAGCAAGTTCGCTCCAATTTGGTGCGAAGAATTCAATTACAGAAAACAATGCATAAAAATCAAAATTTTTGTAAATGGGTATGGTAAAAACATAATAATTTCTTTTTCTTTATATTTACATAAATAGAAGTCGTATAAATTTTCGAAATGTAGAATATTATATTAACTGGTTGTATATCAGAAATAAAAATTCTTTAAGATTTCATAGTGATGTGCATTATTTTAAAATCAATTCGGGCTTATCACTTTGCATAGTTGATCAGTTTTTGGTGTTATAATTTGAAATGATTATGAGTTTAATAACTAACAATTTTGTTCTGTTTAGCTCTTAAAGAATAATTTAGATTTAATTAGTTTTTAAAGTTCACATACCCTTCCAGACACGAGTCGACCCAGCGTCCTCAGTGTCCCCACCGCCGTAAGCGGCAATCATCGCACTACACCACGGTCGCCGGCAGACATAGCCACTATTTAACTGATATAACTACTTGTAATAAATACCAGTTCAAAAAAGTGCTAGTGTGGCGTTTCACTGCAGGGGTTACATGTGCGTTTTTGTCAAAGCCTTTCGAAATGGCCAAAAGCTACATTTCCAAATCTTTTTCTTCTACAACAAATAAAGCTGCCTGCTGTCGGTCAAGTGTAGAATGCCGAAATCAAAAGAAGATGAAAATGGGTCAGCAAACATATTGAAAACCGATATATTCAAAAAAGGGATGTGATTGTCCTTAATGAACACCGAATATTAAAGTGCAACTGGTAATGAAAGAAACTTTGAAAAGACCAGATACATATGTATACAATATTGTATTCCCTTTATTCGTATTATTTAGGTAGAGTTGGTGATATCCTATACATTATTGGTGTCTTTATAGATGGTAATAGCCTTTGTGTTGTCAGTGCCTACTTTTACTGTTATCGTTATGTTATCGTTATTGCTATGGTTATCTACAGTTGTATGCCGATTCCGAATAGCAGATGATTTTTATGGGAAGATTTTTCATGGCAATTCAGTTTTCCCCGTATAAGGTATTGTCGAGTGGTGGTTGATAGAACTAAGGTAACGACAAAATTTTCAAAAATATGAGTTATATAAAGTCATGAATTAGTATCCAAATTAGAGATGGCTGCGCGGCTAAATATTCGATCAGAACCCCGCCCGTCCCGACACTCAAGTTTTACGTTCCGAGTCCCGCCCGTACCGACATTTTTAAAACTGTCGCGCAGTTTCTCTGGGTCCCAATGTCTTTCACGGAATAAAACTCACATGCATTTCAAATTAGTTTAAAATAATATATTTTGTGCACGAAACTCTGTGTAATAAACGTGGGTTCATATTTTTAATATTGAACACTTTTTTAAATAAAAAATTTATGATAATTTTTGTTTTACTTGTTTAAATTTTTATTTAAAAAAGGATTGTTTCAAAGTTAAGGTGCTCTTCTTTCTTCTAAGATTTTATAAGTAGTGGAAAATAATCGTTCACTCACAGCAGACGAGGGCGTATTGTTAAGCATTTGCTTTGTAAATTTTCAAAGTGACATAAATTTGGTCAAATTTTCCTAGAAATTCAATACCTTATCTCATTCTCGAATATTCTAATTTCGTCATACTGAAAGCTATGCCATCCTCTGATTATTCTGTGTGCAAATTTCATACAACATTTTTTAGGAAAATTCTCTAATTTCTTAGAAGTTGACGAGTGTAGCTCACACATTTTTGAAGACCTTCCCGAACCCGCCCATCCAGGCCATTTTGATAATAGCTCCTTGGATCTCGCGGCCATCTCTAATATGAATGTAGATATGCTGCATTCAGTGTTTTGTTATACCACGTCATATTGACTACTAAGTTTTTCATTTTTAGAAGAAAAAAGTTAGAATACATATCTTAGTCATAAAGCGCGTCATATTTTTATTTTTTTTGGTACTTCACTCGAAAATAGCAGCGAAGAGAAGTCTGTTTTCTCTCATTTTTCTTTCTATTCTTCTTTTTTTTGAGAGTTCATTTGTGTATGGCCCCCATAAAATTGGCGAATAACCCTAACCCAAAAAGTTCCGTATTAAGGGGTTATTTTGAACTACATTTTTCAAAAGTGTCTTAGAAGTCCATTTAGAAGGACTTTCAAGCACCAAGTGCTCTCCAAAAATATTTCAAAAAATTTTTGGCTGAGGGCCACAAAATAAAATAAAAAACTCTGTGTCTTAAGCCATGTCGGGCATATCTATGGCAATACTTATAAGAATTTGACACTTTAGAATCATTTAAAAATGTACAGCTGCTGAAGCTCGAAGATTGGGTATCATATGAATTAAAAAACCGAAAAACCATCAATAAGACGCCACTGTAGCGTCTCGAAGTCGAGACATTTCTGCAGTGAATTTCAAATAATCTGTACTCGTTGCAAAAAGCCAGTTAGTATGATGGTCTTCATTTTGAAAACATAAATCATTTTTATTTATTGAAATAAACACGAAAAGAAATCAGTGTGATTTTAAAGTAGCACGGCCATTCTCCAAAATTTCGATTATTTTTTATATTTTTGTCTGATTTCTTTAATTTTCGAAATTATACATACGGAGTTGAAATGCATTGTGCACCAAATTTTGTAGAGTTTTATATTTTATTTGCTCTACATTATTTATCAAATGTTTGCTAAAATTGTTGCGAAGATATACCTATTGTTTTAAAGTGGGCATTGTCACGCTCATTACTCAAACATTTTTTGCCCACTCATTCTCCTACCGTATGCTGTATATACAATTTTAACTAATTGTTTCGCTTCGTTTATGAGAATTTTTAATAGTTAAAATGCAAATTTGGTATAGTTTAGCCAAATTTGGTAAAGTTTAGTCAAAGGCCGATGGATCACCTCCAATAGCAGCGAAGTCTCGACTGACGACAAGTGAGGTGGTATCGAGGGTATGGGGGAATTAGAAAAGAATTTCATACTCTTTAAGAAAAAACTGAGCTGCCTTCAAAAATCACTTGGGTAAAGTTTTCGAAGACAAACCGCAGAACTTTTGCACCGATTGATTTAAACAATAAAAGCATACACATATATGTACTCGTGTACATACACAAATGCTTGATTAAAGTGTGTTCAAAATCGCTAATGAATAGGAACAGCGAAACGCACAGATATGTAGTGGGAAGAATTAGTAGACAGGACGAGATCAAGTTAGTGTGGATACCAGGATATATGGGAATAACAGGCAATGAAATAGCTGACAACGTTGCAAAAGAAGCTTTTAGAATGTCACTTGTAGTAGAAACTCCTTGCTTAACTACTGTCATGGCGAATTTTCATAGAACGGATCTCCGATCATTAAGAGATAGTTCATAGGAATCGTTGACCTATTTTCTAAGGACTCACAACAATGACCAAACTACCACAGGGATCTCTCACGCGAAAAATTCATTAAAATAGCCAAAATTAGAGTAAGAGTAACAAAATATACATCTGAGAGCTACTACAGCCACAACTCTCACGGAAATGCACCCCTTAGAAGAGAGCATAACCTAAGGGACTGCCCCATCTCTAGTTGCAGTAATAATTTGACCACAGCTCTAGACTGCAGCAACGAGCTTACAATAAAGCTACTAAGCGACGCATTCAAAAAGCCTAACCTACTGCATGAAATATACATAAATTCCCTTAGCAGGCAAAATGGCCCAGTAGCTGAGCTTCCAAAATATATTATATAAATTAATGAATGAAATCAATTTAAATACAATAGATAAAGAGTACCCAATATTTAAATAACTATTGGAGAGATGAAAATACAACTAAACTACAAAAACCAGAAAAAAATGCAAAGGTCAGATATAAAAAATGCAAAACAGGATATCCTTATTGAAGCTATTAACAACAGACTCATTTCCACAAGTGTTGCAGACAAAGAACAAACACTTAAAATCACACACATCATGCTAAAGCTAGAAGAAAGGATTTTTACACTTCCCCATTGACGTAACTAGCCTGCGGCCTATGAAGCTCTATGGAGACGTGTATGAGCACTCAACTCAGAGGCAGGCACATTTCTCGCTGTGGTCGGGTAGCATTTTTGCTGCATTCTATTAATGGTGACACGTCTCAGAGCACAGCTTTTACAGCACTGATTTTTTTCTATGTAGTACGTGTTGCAATCCATATCATAAGACAAGACGTAGCCTATTTTCATATTTCGCAACTGTTTTGGTTTTAAAAAGCACGTAGCTGAATCTGCGTCTGTGTCTGTGTGTTTAGGTAAGCATGTAAATGCGGCTTCTTACGAAAAAGGAAGTTGGTGAAAGCATCAGATCGAATGGGTATTAGACCAGGCTTGATGTTTTGCATTCTATGCACTGGCTTTAATTTATCTCTTGTAGTAGTTACTCATACGCACCCCACTTCAGTACATAAACTCGTATTTCGCACGAAATATAAATAGGTTATATCTTTTTTTTGGTTCAAAGGTGCAACCAAAGTATACAGAAATGCTTAGCTTGGCCATATTGAGGCTACCATTACAAGCTATAGAATATGGAAAAAATTACATTTTCTTACTCGTTTATTTCCATTTGTTTTTAATTATCGCAAAGTATGGAATATGAAAATATAAATATTTCACATTCGATAGCTCGACAGAGTTATTGACGATTGTACACACACAGTTACATAGATGCAGTCAAATAAGAAAATTTTTATAGAATTTGTAAATTACACTGACCACACAAAATTGTTTGAGCAATTAATGTAAGACTTTTTGAAAGATTTTATCCGTAGTATCAGCGTCAGGCTTAGATGATTTTGTTTACCCGTTTAAAAAGCTAAAAGCGACAATTTTCCTCAAAATCAAGCTATATTGACAATTTCCTATTACTGAAAAGTATCATTCTCTATTAATTGAACCATAAAAGTAGCTCTAGACTGCAGAAGGTGGTAAGAAATGAATATAAGGCATTTAATTTTTCTACGTTAAATTTGATCCGATTTTGTTGAACTTCGATTTGTACACACTTTGTTCAGATTTTGGAAAAATCCTCTAAGCCCAAATAAAAAAACATAATATTATTATAAGCATATGGTGAAAATTAGTCTCGCATTTTATTTTCACCACCTTGAAAATGTTTTTGTCAACTTTAAAATATAAAGTACAAAATATATTTTATACATAGTTTGTTGAGAGTTTTAAAAAATTATACGGAAAAAATTCCTGCAGTGCACTATCACACGTCGACCTCACACAAATAGTTATATTTCGATTAAGTAATAATATTTCTTTTTTATTTTCTGTCTTTCCGACAGGGTGAATATTGGAAAGATTTTCCGTCATCCCTTTACAGCTTTATTGTTTACCGTTTTGACTTAATGTTTTTCCAAATTTTCCGAAAAACAGAAGATCTTAAACCGACCTCAATCTCATATAAAAAGTATTGTTGTTGAAAATTAAACATAATGACTTTCTAAACAAAAAATTTTAAGCAAAAATGTTGTATTTACAAAACTCTTTCCTTTGATTAAACATTAAATATATGTATATTTTTATAAGGCTAATCTGAATTTGGCCTTGAGAACTTTTAGCCTTGTCATAGTTACATATTTTACCATAAATGCACATTTTGATGTATCTAATGTATTTGTGTTCTTTACCGTGGCTTTAAAAACTTACACAAATTTCGCAGCGGAATAACAAGACAAGAATCCATCGATGAACTAAAAATATTATATTTTATTTTAAGTGACATGCTGTACGCGAATGATTGAGCAAATGCGCAAATGGAAAATTATATAGTGATATATATCGTACAGCGAAAATGCATATTTGGCAGTTTTATTATTTATATTTATTACTAGCTATATCAATCGTGCGTCGCTTAAAAAAAATCAACTACAAAAATAAGCACTGTCTAAATATTGAATTTAGAGGCACGAGTTTTCTTCAGTTGTATTATAGTACTAGCTATATCAAACGTGTGCTGCTACGCTTTAGTATAACGGTCGTGAATAGGACTTCGCAATATTACCTTGTGGTAAAAATAGTTTGTTGGTGTGGAATCTCCCAAACTTAAAAAAAAACGCCCAAAAAAGAGGCACGTGTCGATTGGTTCGAAAATTGATTCAAACAAATTCAAAAATAATTGATCGTCATGGAGAATATTTTGAAAAGCAATAAAACTATTTACAACCACGAAAGTTTCATAGCAACCATCGTAACATAAAAAAAAAAATCATAGAAAATCTTTTTTCTAAAAGCAGTCATCCCTCGGCAGGCAATATACACCTTCAATTCTATTCTGTCATGAAAAAACTTGTCAAAAAATTATCTGCCATTCGGAATCAGAGTAGAACTGCGTCCCTCAATTTGTGGTTCAACATCAGACGCTTACCGCAAATTGTAGCAGAAGTTCGGCCAAGGAACAACTTCATTAAATTAGGACAAGTAAAATTAAACTTTTCTTTTTAAATAATTTTCTTCTACTAAGGTTATGCCGATGAGTAAAATATAAGTAGACTAAAAACAAAAGTGGGTGTTTTTAAAGTTCGTACATTTTCTATTTAGGCCAGTTCCTCTGAACAACGCACTTTAGCTTGAAAAAATTTAAATTTAAAATTAACTTAACCAGAAACGCATTTACCGTTCTAGACACATTGCACACATTCTTTTGCACTCAAGTTTATCTGTTAAATTTTAATATACAAAAATAGCAGTTGGTAAGTTACTAGAAGCTCATCAGTTTGCAACCAAAGAGTTTCCTCTGTACCATTTTTTTTTTTTCAAAAATGGTTGAAATGCAAAAATGTGGTTGAAAATGTAATTGCTCTTTGTTCTGCTACATTTTCATTCGCTTTAAAAAAACAACAATTTTGCTTTCGTACTATACCGCAATAAACTGCACCTAACGGAAATGCATCATTTTTTGCCATTTGAAGAGGAAATAAACTGTACTGCTGCAGTTTCACCTAGAAACCCTTTTGCAACACAACGAGAATATGAAGAGTAAAATTTAGTTTTCTTAAGCTACCGCTGCGACTAGTGACGACTATAATTACATAAATTGCACGAATACCATAGTAAGGTAGAAAAAAAAAAATGAAATGGAATACACTTTTGCAGTTTTAATTTGGAGAGCCGCGAAAGTGAAAGTCGCGGTAGTGCACACACGCACACACACACACGTATGCACATACGGGGCCACTGAGCGCATGTTACATTTACAGGCATAGGTCTTATGTGTGAGTGTATAAATGTATGTATGTGTATGCGTTTGAGTACGTATGGAAGTGTGTCAACGTGCGCGGTAAAGTGAACAAAAACTGTGAAGTGGCAAGCGCAGTGAGCCATTCAGCTAGTATACACATATATAGTGAAACTTCGATATAACGATCCTTGATAAAACGAAAAGCTCAATATAAAAAAATATTGTCAGCTGAGCGTCCTAAAGGAGCATACTCGTTACGGAATTTTAATTTCGAAAACTTAAACGACTATTATTTATTTATATGTAAACCAAAATAAATGATTATGCTTTTACGGTCCATTTTCCAAAACGCATTTATTTCTCTAATTAAATTATTCGTACCGAATTTGAGCGAATATTCAGCATATAAAGTGTATACCGAAATTGATAATTTGACACAGCAGTTACTCTAAATTGCCTATATATAAAACTTGAGTAATACTACATTCAAATAGCTACCATTTAACTAATTAAATGGAGAACTGGTTTAGCCCGTTCAAATTGCAGTTCTCGTGTATAAGATAGCCGAGCGATCCACTGGAACAACCAGGATTTATAACCGGCCAAGTACTGTCACTTCAGCATCATTCCCCAAAATTTTATGGGCAACAAATTAAATCAGCACCTTGTAGAAATATGAATATTTTAATAAGCTGGTACAGAGCTGATTTTTATTTACATATTATAATACCAACTCCACACGACAACGAAATCCAGTTGTTTATATCTCATTCGTGATATTATGTTCAAACAAATTGAAAGTATTTGCGTTCACCCTTCAAAAACTGTCTAACAACTTATGTATTGCAAACCATTCATGAGAATCTCGAAAACGTCTAAATTTTCGTTGTGTTTTCATAACTAGCTCTGTGTTCGATAATTGTTTGCCAAAAAAAAACGATAATTTGCACTAGTGAAAGGAATAATATCAATAATAGGAAAAAATCGGCGTGGAGAAAAACTGAAAAACGCAAAAAGCGGCACTGCTTGATCTGAACAGAGCGAAGCTTTAATTTGAAGCTTTGGGCGTATTTCGGCTGACAGATTTTCGTAGATTAAAAAAGATAAACAAATAAAGGAATGTCATCGAAAACCAGTTAGTAAAATGGAATGGTGTCTGGACGGTCATGTTTAATATTGAAAACATCTCCTGAAAACAACTTGTTTTTATTGCCGTCTGGACATCGAATATAATTTTTTCTGTTTCTGTAGTTTCAGAGTCAGACCCATTTTCTACAATGTTTTTTACCCAAAGTCTTTCTCTCTACAACCAATCCTGTATATAAAATTTGATCAAATTATCTTTTATAGTTACCGAATTTTTATTTTTTTTTTATTTTTGTAATTAACCGTTATATGTATAAGATTTAGCCATGGTGTTTGTCCGATTTTGGTAATTTTCGAAAGTAGGCTTATTGACTTAAAATGCAAAGTGTATACCAAATGTGGTAGAGTTTGGTAAAGTTCTTTCTGAGATATACCCATGTTTTTGCTCTTTTATAGTTACTTAAATGTCACAGTTTTTTTTTTGTTGCATTTTTGTAAAATGCCGTTATAAGAGACGTGGGTGTGGTTTTCGTCCGATTTGTGACTACTGAGTAAAAATTTGAAGTATATTTGATAGAGTTTGTTCAGGCATTTGCTCTAAAGTGGGTGGTACCATGCCCATTTACCCGAAAGAAATTTACCTACATGTATCTTTCTGCAACCCAACCCTACATACCAAATTTGAGAAAATAATCTTTTATATATATGTACATATATTTACTCGAGTTAACCAATGCACGGATTTTTTTTTCGTTTTGAAAATTCTGGTATGTAAGTATATGTGCATATTTATCTGGATTGCTTTAGCCTATTACAAAGAAGCCTGGGCACTTACTATAAGTAGTTTACGCGAGTATAAAAAATATCGTAAACAAAATGCTTCAAACATTTTTTGGGGTAAAAATAAATGGTTATGAGTCAAAGTGTAGATATGGAATGTTTAACCTTTTATAAGGTACAATATTTTCTTATGCAACAAAGCTGTAACTTTTCAAGTTTTCTTATTTAGAGTACAAATACCCCTTATGACACCTTTAACTTTTAAGTGCAAATAAAAAACAAAAACAGACAAAGATCTATTTTTGTTGTACAGTGTTATTTTGTGCGAAATGTGTGTAAAGAAATTAAAATAATGGAATATTTTTGCGCAATTTGAAAACGTTTAACGATATGTTCATTACTAAAAAATCAATAAAGGTTTTTCCTTAAGGTTTGATCTGAAATGAAAACAAAAAACAAACGAAATTTTGTATTTTTCATTGTATCTAAGTTTTGTTATTCTATAAACAATCGTATAACGAAACTATAGATGTGTTTGCGTAACGAAGCAATTGTCGAACCATTTCTATTATTCATTATACCAAGGTTTCTCTGTATATATGTACAAGTTCCCATATAGCGGATATGATTGTGCTGCGACTGCCGCTAACCGCTAGCACAGTCAATTTAATTGGATCAAGCAGACACATATTCAACCAAATAAAGGAAGAAGCCCTGTAGAGAAATTAATTACTAACAAACGATGTCGTTTCGAGTGAAAATAAAGCAATGGCTATTTCGCGTTTACAGAGATGTTCCCATTATTTGTCATTTACTGCATCTTTTCTAGGCAGACCGGAATCAACCCCTTAGAAGATACTGGAGATGTGAGAACGAAAATAAAAAAAGGTTTTCTGGAGCGCTTTGAATCGAATTTGATTATAGAAAACTCAACCCGCATAACAAAAAATGTATCTCATTTAATGGATAACGTCATTCTGGTACGACCATTGTCCAGGTCATCAATATTTTTTGAGAAGCTGAGGTAATAAAACTAAAATTATTTAATGATTTTCTTGCGCTCTTGATAGGTATTTACATTTGAAACCGAAATATATTTAACAAAATTTAAATAATTTCAAGAGCTCTTTCTTTTGAACTACTACTGAAAAGTCAATTTTCAATTTTAATAAATGTACAAAGTTAAGTGCTCAAAAACATTTAGTGAATAAAAACCAGAAAATTTCCAAAAAGTGTGTAATTTTCTTTAACACCTATCCATTTTCACATACATATACAATAACTACTCAAATGAAGCTGATTGTAGGCAGTTGAAAATACTTTCATATTTACGGATGGTATTAAGCTGACATATTTCAAGTTTGCTACACTTCTAGCTACTAAAAATGAAGTCGATTTGAATCTTGTTTTATGGTATTTAGAACCCTTCAGTTTTTTGCTGAGTAAAAAAATTTAAATTTTTAACGATTTTGAAGCCTAATTTGGCTTTTATTAAAACTTCGCTATGTTGTTGGGTTCAATTTTTTTCAATAGCCCTCACTTAACGAGTGGCGAATCGAAGCGCCTCCTGACATAAATTAAATAGATTGGCATAGTATTTAAAGAGAGCTGTTACAAAAAGGATATATTTAGAAAACTTTAATGAATGCCGTGGAAATGCTGAGTTATTTGACAGTATAATGCTGATCCCAAACGACCAAACTATCCGCTTTTTTTCAAATATTCAATCCAACCCACGAACTGTAGGCTTATGTTCTTGTTTTCCGGCCAAGATTCAAACCCGGAGCACACCGAATAAAGCGCGAACATGCATGCATAATATATTCATAAATTTTTGCAATTTTTCTTTTATTACCGAAAAACCTCTTCCTGCAGACACACTAATTATGAAACTCAAATTTATAATTTAGCTTTTATTGACAAATTATAAGGATTCTTTTATTTATCGGTGTTAGTCCTGCAAACTTCAATTACATTTACAGTTACGATAGAGAACAACTCCATTTAGTATTTTCAAAAAACTCCTTAATTATTGGTTAAATGTTCTCGGAGTTAATTTTCTTCTAATCACTTTATTTAAAAAAAAAAGTGACAAAAATCACAAAAATGGGCATTATTATGCCTTCCTTTTCTAAGCATTTGTACTTTAATTAAAAAAAAAGGCTTTTGGATTCATTTGTGGATTTCTTTCACTTGTAGCTGATGCTTTCCATTTCCATCCAATTGGTGAAGTACGAGCATAACTTTTTTGCTTGTTGTTCCAAATGATGGGACAAGTATTTTTTGTCTTTTTGTCGACGTACACGCTTTCTTGTGTTTTCAGATAAAAATCGATTGTATTCCTTAAATGATACTAAATAGATCGAACCACAAAGATTGTAATTCAAATCGGATAATTGGGTGAAGACTTGAAAGATCAGAGGCATTCGTGTATTCCTCCACTCAAATAAAAGAGAAGTTAGATCTTCCATTGGGTCAAAAAAACTGCGGACTTGAAATTGTTATAAAAAATCGAATTAAAGAGTGAAACTTTGTTGAATTTTCCTATTTCTTCTATAAAGTTTGAAATATGGATTTAAACGGTGTTTCTTTTATAGTGAGCTAAATTTTTAGAAAAAAATAACAAACGGAAAACAAACAAAACAAGAATAGCCAAAGCTGGTCAAAATGCTGCTCCCTATTTTTTTTTTCTGTATGTCAGAAAAAACTTTGATGTTGGCGGTATTTTCATCAGGCTTCGTGCTACCAACGTGCTACACACTCCGCTACGGCATTGCAAATACATGCATACATACATACATAAGTTAGAAAAATTAAACATCTGAATTACACAAAAAAATAAGTCAGTTTTCGGCCTCAAATACCGATTTGACCAGGGTTTGTATAGTGGTTTTCTTGATCAAACAAAAAATTGTTTGTAAATAAACTTGTATTATTAATTCCAATGATTACACAACCGAGAATATTTATTTAAGAATTAGTTGAATGATTACTGAATTTACATCTGAAGCTACTTGATTGGTAATCTAATAATAATAATAATGAATCACGAAATAAATATGGCGGTTCCCAAATTGATTATATTTGACTATATTTTCTCTTTATAGCTTTTGCCTATGGATTATATTTGTTTTTCTTTATTATTATTACTAGAGAACGACCGAACACCGATTTTTAAGGTCAAACCGAACCGAACGGAACTTCGGCTATTTCGGTCATTTCGGTCAAAACCGAACCGATCATTTTCAATGTCTAAAATAATGATTAATCAATGAATTTTTAAAAATTAAAGATTTTTGCCTGGTTACGAAAAAAAAAACAATATATAAATTAGAATAAATCTCGTCCATTTCACTTCAACACATAAATATATGTACCTACATATTTTTATGAAAATAACAACAAATAAAAATTGCCAAATGCTTTGCCAAAAATTCGGCTTTTATACCAAATCCGATATTTGGTCGTTCTTTAATTATCACTACGTATTTCCCATTTTCATAGTAATGATTAAAATAATGAATAATAAATAATGATCTGATTACTAAGTCGGTATTCTTTTTTAATTATTAATTAACATCAAAGGGGATATCTCCAAAGCTGTGGTTTTTATTCACCACTCTTCTGCTCGCTCGAGCTTATAACTCATAAGCAATGTGCTTAACGGGTTGTTGAAAACTGAGTAGGTCCTATTGATGATAATGGAATGATGGTAACGTATGTGAACTATTGACGCTGCTATATTCAATGAATCATATAAGTCATAATCACATTACTACGGAAATTACTTATTTTTTCAAAATTACTTCGCATAGACAATGTGCGTGTCATTTCTAATTTATAGTAACAGCTATATAGCCGCAGAGTTTCTTAATTTTCCGATCAAAGGAAAAAATGTGAGAGATTATGTACATTTGTAAATACACTTATATTTTTTCTAGAGGCAGTAAAAATCAAGGAACAGTTGAAAAAAATGCTAATATTTCAAAATGTATTATCCAAAACAAGGGGAATCGATACAAGGTGGTGTTATAAATACAACGACAAAATTCCTATGCATTTTATTTTTGTTTCTGCGTAAGAGTTGTCAAAATTTAAATACATTTTGTTTTTGCTTTTACGGCTTTTGAAAGCTCATACGCAAAAGCAAAAACAAAATACATGCTGGTGAATAAAAAAAAAAACAAATCAGCTGATCTTATGCCATCACCTTCTATAAATTCGCCTTGATCCAAAATGTATAAAACAAAGTGAAATCAATATCTGACGTATGCTTATTTGAAAATCAAAACATAAACAATTTATATGTAAGTAAGTAAGAAGTAAGTAATAGTAACTAATTGATTAATTTTTTTATAATCGAATGTGACAAAACATACAAACAATTGAAGCAATTTAAAAACTCCATCTTTAGTGGGAAACAGTGGACAGAAAAAAGCTTTTCGAGTTTTGGGAAAAATGTTTTATAATTTTTTTTTAATGATTATTTTAATTTATTATTTAGAATAATCCACATCAGTAGAAATGAATATGACACAATTAATTAAACAGCACATGCGCCGCACAGTTTTATATAAATTTGTTCATGTTGTAATACAACTTAATTGCATTTATATTCTCACTATTTTAAAAATTTGCTTTCACCAGTGCTCATTTTTTCCTGCAGGGGAATTACCTTTAATTAGTTAAATAACTATGTACATATGTATGTGTGTACACTATGTGTGTAAATCTATGCAAAAAAATACAATATAATGCGTTTAAATATCCATGCGTTTATGTATGCCGTTCGGCTTTGAACAGCGCAAAATATAATTAAGATCCAAAGGAGTAAAGTGGCACTAAATAGTGCTGTAAAATCTGCAAACAAAATAAATTAAATCCTTTGGAAGCCAACAGTCAGCAATCAGTAGTAGTCGCTAACCATTTGCTTAAAAAAAAATGTCAACTGTGCACCCTCATTGCATTTGCTATACGTTTTTTTTTACATTCATGCGTGCCACTCAAGCGCATTTTAATATTTTAATTAGAATTTTCAGAAAACAGACATTCGTAAAAAACTTCGTCCTACTTTGTGCTACATGGCGTATGAATGAAATTTTTTCAAAGCTATTTCCCTTGCGTATTGCAAATATTTACATACATATGTGAATGTCGATTTGAATAGCCAAAAAATCTTTGCATAAATAGCATTCTTATTTTTTTATCAATTCACATCTGTATATATGTATGTACATACATAAATGTCGAACTCCACGCCAAAGCTTTCAAGCGCTGCTCATCACTCATACGCCCACGAGACCCTTTTTGCAATGGCTCAGTCGCGCAACTCTAATGCGATTAGTAGTTTGAAAAGCAAAGGAAAGCAAGTGGAAAAAAATAATAATTAAAATATCAACGATAAAAACGATAAAAACGTTAATTCCGAAACTATTCGGTAGAATTTTTGTATTTACGCAGGGAATAGAGTCAGAGAGGAAAAACATCAAATATAATATAAATGTGTGTGGACTGCTGAGAATGTATATATAGATATAGATATAAAGTAAACATATTGGAGTCCAAAATAAAATTCTAAAGTAGTAAAAGCTAATTGTGCGTAAAGCATAATGAAAGTAATGAAATTCAAAACATGCGTAAAAGTCCATTACTACATTTATACGAATTAAAATGATTTATAGCAAGCGTATAAACTTAGTATATTTCAGGATAGACAAATAAAATAATAATTTTCAAAAAAGTTTACATTGGAGATTGGGAATTACTTTAATTCATTATAATTTGAACTATAATAACTATCGGCATAATAACACTAAAGTAGTATACATACATATATCTAATTGCAGGTTAAAGCGAGCTTTATACATCCAGATTCAGGAATAATATGATTTCATAAATACTATATAAGGATCTATATTAAGAAATACATATACATATGTATAGTGCATTTCATAATTATAACTATTTATTTTTCTTTATTTATTTATAACAAAGTCGTTTAAATCCAAATTTCAATCTATGAGTAAAAATTCATGTAAGCCATGAAAATTTTTCCGCTGACGATATTTGTCGCCATTTTTGCGAATGTGTTATATGGAGAATTTGCGAAAGAGCATCGCCAAACAATTATCAAAAATCAACCATAACTTGTTGTCATTTCAAACTTGCACGATTTTTTCTAAAACTTCTGATTAAAAGTTTTGAAATTTATGTACATTAAAATGTATTGCATTTTTTTAATGTCACACAAAGTTTAAAATTTACATCAATTCCAAACCAAAAGTTAATCATCTCAAATCGAAGTTAATCCACATCACTAACTGTTGCCCACGGTTTGAGGTTTGCAATTTATTTAAGATCACATTACCAATACAAGAACTCTTTGTTTGTTTTTTTTTTTTTTGGTTTTGATGGGATTGAATGCCAGAGAAACTACGAAAAACAACCATAAATGAGCTGTTGAAAAGTAAAAAAATAATGTCACATTTTTGTATGCCGCAATCTGGTAAAATCAAATGGATTATCGAAATATTTACGATAATTGCGATTAATACAAAATTATGTTTAGGTCTTTACATGGGATTAGATTTTAACGATTTTTGATTGATAATGATCTATAGAAATAATAAATATTTGACGCTTACGTCAAAAGTATTGGAAACAAGGAAATTAATTTTATTGATTAGTACTAAAGTTTTAAAATTTTGGTAGTGTTTGAACCCCAAAAAATCTACCTTAGGTGCGTCAATGTACCTACCACTTTGTCAAATACTACTTTTCCCAAATGGGTTGTAAAATCTCTAATGATACTAAAAAAGGTACTTCCATTTAATGACATTCGTTGTTGTTGCTAACCATTTTACTTTTAATAAAATTGTAAAATGTCATCAAATTCATGCTACCTGCTTCACTAGAAGTAATATTTCTTTCGAAAAGTTAAGCAATCCACTCAAAGATGTGGAGTATGGAAGTTAGCGAAACCAGAAATTGACCAAAGTTGTGGGAATTCAAACTGAATTGAAAATTTTGGGATAAATTGCATATCTTATGTTAAAAAATTTGTTGAAGGTGATGGTTATTGGTGAAATCAGGTGAGAAATTTAAAATTAAGTTTACACCAAAATTTTATAAAAATATTTGCTTTGAGATAGACCTTTTTTAGAACTAGATTTTTAAATCTCAATACGGAAGAAGCCAAATTTGTGTATGAAAATAAGAAAATTAAAAAAAATAACAAAATAATCGTTCATTGCTTTTATTGTAGTATAAAAAGATGAATTATGATAAAGTCTCGTTTTGCAGTTTAGTTTTTATATATTTTTAATAAAAAGGGTGCGAATCAAGCCATAATAATAATTTTTAATTTGTTATATTATAGGATTAATATAAATAAGGGAAAGAAAATACTCGGATGTATTGTTTTAATATGATCCAAGTGGTAAGGCCATTGATAATATAAACAATTTATGAAACCTCCAAAAATTATATCATCCGTCAGAGTTTGTTTATTGAAACTAAATTCGACAAGAGGTTTCATAAATTCGTGATTTTTTGTTTAAACCACGGTGCTTTTTCTCTTCAGTATCTATTACACTGGTCCACTTTAACTATTTCGTATTATCCAACTAATAATAAATTCAAATTAATTTTCTGAACATATCAAACGTTCTGTATGTACATATATCGATATACATATGGCGGCGCTTTTTTTTTTTTTGATTAAATCGATAACGGCTTTTAAACAAACAAAATTCTTAAACTTTAAATAGTAAAATATTTGAAATATTTTCCAGATGGATAATTGTAAACAACTGTTTTTAAATACATACATACATGCATTAAATTCACCCTTTCTTATTCTCGGGTTCAACGTTAAGTCTTTAAAATCATAAATTTTCAAATTAGGAAACTAAAATATGTATGTCGTATTACGGCAACAGATTTTAATTTTATTTTCACTACGGATGTTCTTGCTTTTTAATTAATTTTAATATTTTTTAGTAAATCATTAAATCATTTTGAAGATGCCCGAATCAACCTTATTTTAACGCAATAAGCACTTTTACTGTCTGTTTTGCGTTATATAATCCGTATTTTTTTCATATTCTAAATTACAGCTGTTTTAATAATTTCTCTTTCCTTTTTTTTCATTCACAGCATGTCGCTATGAAAAGGGTACCTGGTCGGAATGTATTAATGGCCAAATGACGAGGCAAGATAAATTGAAATCGACCACAGCAGTTAATTCGCCTGGCACCGCTGATGCTGTCATTGAGTCCAGCTGTGAGCCGATGCGGAATATTAACAAAAAATGTAATCCCGGAGGCGCAAAAATGCCCAACAAGGCCAACAAAGAACGAAAGCATAAGGAAAAAGGTAAACATGAACAAAAATTTCCCAATTTTATTAGGATTGTAATCCAAGCTTATTTTGATATTAGAACATTATAAGAAAAATCGAGTGAAAATGTTATTAGTCTGTTTGCGCATTCAAACCAAATAATAAGAGTGTTCACGTGGCAGATAATTTATTCAAGCTTGTATGAGCTTACAACAAATCCCATTCATTTAGGCAAAAAACTTGCAAAATTTTCAACGAGGGAGCGCAATTTTGACATTTCATTTTGAGGGGAAGTTACTAATTTGTGCTGGGAAAATGTATCAATACTCGTAGAAAAATGCCTCTCTGTGGGAACTCTATCCACCGAAGGACGCAAAATAAACTGCGGGCTAAATAAGCGCATTTCTTCGGGTCCGATGAAGCGTGGTTCACGAATGAAATCTCCACTCGGTCATCACGCTTCACCCGGTTGGATAAGGACCTAACGGTTGACTAAAACTTACCCCCGGTGGGGAAGGTGGTGACGCTCGTTTGCAAGGATAACCGCTTCGAAGAGGGTTGAAACAGGTACAGCTATAGGCGTGCAAGCATCAGTGGTAATGGAAATAGCACTGAAAGCGCCCTCCGTAAACTTTTTGTACCTAACCCATACAGCATTTTCAAAGTTGATGAATGTTCGCTGGTACTTTTTGTCGTGCGTCACTGCCGAAACGTTATATAACTCTCTTCAAATGATATTTGGCGAAATAAAAAAAATATAGATACATGTACCTAGTACCATACGGATCCAGAAATATTTTTGAGTGGAGTTTCAAACCAATAATTATTTTCATAACGTTTCTGGTAGCAAAATGTGCCAACACTCGATTGTAAAATATTTACAAGAACTACATATGTATATTTTCCTACTTCAGCCCAAAAAACTAGAAACACCGACGTATTTTTCTTTAAATTTAATTAAGTAAAAAAAATCATTTTATAACAAAACCAATAAAAATTCAAATTTCAAAGTTTGAACAAAACTAATATATTTTCCGCTTAATATTATTTGTAAAAATTTATGAGCAAAGTTTGACTTTGATTTATATGGCTTTAATTGTAGAATAAACTGTATTGTTATAAAAAAATTATTATATTAAATTTTTTCGCCTATAATACAAATTATTGTTGATTTAAATAAAAATATTAATTTTCCATAGCATTAGAAAGCCATTTTATTAATGTATGTATGTATGTAGTATGTGTATGTGTGCATTTAAAATTCCTTATATCTTCTGTTCTAATTCCAGGGCAACGTCGAGCACAGCAGCAAACCCAGTGAGATGGCCGCAAGCAAAGAAGCAAATAAAAGTATAGCACCATTGTGTCGACTGGAGAAAGGCACAAGATGAAAAATTTAAACAAACAAGCATAATTTTAACATGCTATATTTTTAATGTTAAATGAAACCACGAACTAGTGCATGTACATAAAAAACATGCACATTAGAAAGTATTTAGTACTAAATCTGTAAAATAAAATCCAATGTGTGTATTGAAACGCATGCATGAATTTTCTATAAAAAATATCTAAATATATACATATGAATATTGTGAGCCACAATTAACAAAGTAGATTAAAACCAGCATCTTTTGAAATAAAGATATTAAAACTTTATTTGTTCAATCTTCTGCCTCAGTAATGGCTGATAGAGCTTTACATATTTCCATTCATTTATTTATCCAATAAATTTTTAAAAATATTTAAATGAAAATATACACATGTAGTATTTATGTATATTGTTCATAATCTTTTTAATATATGTACATATAAAGCTGCATCTGCATGTTTCTCCCAATCTTTCGACGTAATTGCCCAATTATTTATGTGTGACGAATTTTTGCAGAAGATTCTCAAGTATGCCAAAAGCGAGCGAATGAAATCCATTAATGTGTCCAAAAGTGTTTCAATACGAGAAGAAAATTTGCTTACAATAAAAAAAATGTCAAGATCTTGCCTGATATTGAGTAATATTTGTTCGATTTATTCACGGCATATCGGCCAAAGTGATGTATTCCTCCAACATGTAACATTTGCCAAATTCTAAATGGTTTGCTTTATGAAACGTTGCGAAGTTTGAAAACGAACTTAATGAGAATTCATTAAGTATTCTTTAGGTTAAACCAAACTCTTGCAATTGAAGAGTTCTTTCCATGTTTACACAAATATTTTTAATTTTTTTCAATGTGTGTGCATTTGCGTGGTCTAATGTCGGGAATTGTAGTTACGCGATCTCGACCCACTGCCATTCGAGTAACCACCACCACCACTAACGGCACTACTATTACCATATCCACCACTGCCACTACTATTGGCTCCCATCATCGCATTACCTCGATAGCCGTTACCATACCCAGAACCAGAGTTTCCACCCATGCCACTCGAGCTAAATGCATTACTTCCTCCACCGCCGCCACGTCTGTTAGATCCTATGCTACTACTTCCACCGCCACCACCACCACTTCCACGACCACCGCGACTACGACCACCACCTGAACCAGCACTACGCGCCATATACTCTAATTCTGGATTCACATTTTGATTGGCTTCTCGCAGTATATCGATCAGCGCCCGCGCACATTTGGCGTTCTTTCGAGTGAAAAATGCATATGATGTACCTGTGGAATGTTTACGTCCGGTACGACCGATTCGGTGTATATAGTCCTCCGATGACTGTGGGAAGTCAAAATTGATAACATACTTTATACCATCCACATCCAAACCACGTGCAGCAACATCTGTTGCCACCAAAATATTTGCGCGACCGCTCCGAAACTCGGCTAACACATTGTCACGATCAACTTGTGATTTATCGCCATGTATAGAACCAACTCGTACGCCAAAGCCATTGATAAATCGTGACAGTTCGTCCACTTTCTTCTTTGTAGCAACAAATATAATAATTTTACCGGGAGCATGTGACTGATCATAGATATGAGAAAGTAAATCCTTTAGCTTGGTACCTTTGTCATGTTCGCTGCAAACGTCGACATATTGGCGTATATTGTGATTTGCAGAGAGTTCTAATGAACCGATGTTTACCTGTAAAGAATAAGTTTAGACAGTATATTGGCATCAAGATTGATTTGATTTATTTCTCAAGAATTTATTATCTAATGCTTTTCTTCGACATATTGTCAAATTGTAATAAATTTATTTCTATTTACCAAGGCGAATTCATATGAGGAATCAAAAATTTACACTAACAAATTATATGTACAAAGACAGTATGATTTACTACAAACACGTCATTTTGACTTAACGTTCACCAAGCGAATTCACTCAGGGGCTTTATCAACTTCACATTATATGAAATCGCCTTGGTAAAATATCTACTCATCTTTGATATTTTGCAAAGGATTTTTTATTTGATGGTGTCGAATATCCAACAATAAAATTCACGTAAAAGCAAAAACAAAATACATGTAATTTGACACTTTTAGCCGTGAGACGAAATCGTTTAGCTGTTCGTTCAACTCCACCTTATATGAATTCGCTTTTATATTTTGCTTTGATTGACGTAGCGGTATTGGTTGGCAGTATAATTTTGTAAGTTCGAAATTTTATTAAAATTGTTTGTTTTTTTTATATCAAAATTTAAATTAAATGTAGAAAAAATTGTTTTCAAACTTATCAGCCATTTTTAGGAAATGAGGATACGACAGTTTCTCAAAATACTTGAAATATTTGAAACAATTTGGGCCGATATTATTTGCAAAAAAATTTATTACGCATACCTGAATATATGAGCCGAGAAAATCTTCAGCCATTTGTCGCACCTCTTTCGGCCAAGTAGCGCTCCACATTAGAATCTGTCTATCCGGTCGTATTTGTCCGAGTATTTTCCGTATTTGAGGCTCAAAACCCATATCTAGCATACGGTCGGCTTCGTCTAAAACTAAGTACGTACAACGGCGCAAATTTGTAATACCGCTGGCCAAAAAATCTAACAATCTTCCTGGAGTTGCAATCACAATTTCAACACCACGTTCCAAATCATTTGCTTGTTTGCCTTTTGGTGCACCACCAAATATGCATGTGTTTCTCACGTAAACACTCGAACCAAAATCATTTGCCACGGTTTGTATTTGTTGCGCTAATTCTCGTGTTGGTGCCAATACCAATGCAATCGGTCCATCACCACGTTGCAATGGTGGCTGATTATTAATGTGTACTATAGCGGGAAGAATGAATGCAAGTGTTTTTCCAGAGCCCGTTTTAGCGATGCCGACGAGATTGGAACCGCTCATTGCGATTGGCCATGCTTGCGCCTGTATAGGTGTTGGTTCCGTATAACGCTGACGTCTTATTTCGTTGAGGCAATAGTCGGGGAAGCAAGCTTCGTCGAAGTATTGTATGGGATTGGGTGCAGGGCCACGAACTGTTATTTGGTGAGCTCCGCGGTATCTTTCCACCTCGTTTGTTGGCCGATTGCGCGTTTTTGGATGCTCTTGGTAGAAGTTTTTCTGGAAAGGCGGTAGGCGCACGTCGGACCAATTTATGGTGCGTAGTCCTGAAATATATGTGTTGTAGTATATTGTAACCTAATATAAATTGCTAATCTGACGTACAAAAATTTTAACAATCGATGCATTTTTAAATTTTTTTTAATTTTCTCTGATTTAAAATTTTGAGTAGACTTCTTGAATTTTAAAGCACAAACTACTGAACCCATTTTTCGTAGTAGTTCTGCTACGATTTTCTCAAATTTGTCTACTCGTTTATACGATGGTGAAACTCACCGGCAAAATCGTTGGTGTTACTACTACCACCACCTCCACCACCGCCTCCGCGACGACCACGATCATCATAACGCTTCTCTATACGTCCTGAACGTATACCATCGTCGCGTCCTCTACTACCTCCGCCTCTACCCCGCCCACCTTCTCGCATGTTCGCACCTCCACCACCAACCCCTCTAACGTTTTCACGTCGATTGCTCAACCGGTGTTGCGGCATTCCATAGATTTCAATATCCTTTGGATCTAAATGCTTCCCCTGCACACTTTACTAACAAGTAAACAAAAGTTTTTATTCGATTTCCAATTAGTCTATCTAAATTATTAGTAAATGTAACAACACGGCACAGAAAAAATATTTTGGCATCTTTTAGAAAGCGTTTGGAAAGTATAAATCATTGTGAATAAATACATTCACAATGGTATCAATAACTAGGAAGAGTATACATTCACAATGGTGTCAATATTATCTCATGGCCTGTGCCAATTGATAGAAAAATACTCTGGAAAGTAAATTTTTGACAACAATGAGGTGAAAAATCTTACAGAAAGCATATCCAGAGAACTTAGAACTATTTAATGAAGCACAATATCTCAAGTAAAAGTTAGCCAATGCAAAATTATAAAATGTCAATTTGCGGGCTCTTCGTGCCATATTCGGGCTATAATCGTAGTGAGAGCGTAACATATACATACATTCAATGTATTCTTTCGTAGCTATTCGGACTCAGCAACAACATTTTCATAACATCTCCGAAAATCGAGCAACAATGGAATAAGCGATAAGCTGTCCTCAAAAATTTGATTTAAAGAAAACCAAGTATTAGCAAAAATTTATGCAAAGAAGTCAATGAAATAAATTGTGAGGTTTCGCAAAAAAGCGACATCGATAGATTTCTAAAATTATAGGCATTTGCTGCAGGTTTCAACTATCGATTGTACCTCAACTCTAATACAGATATCATTGTGAATAGTTGAACCAAATACTAGCTACATTTTTGTCGATATATTTTTATTTCTATAACGCGTGCGTTTTATTGTTTACGGAATCGCATCATCTAAAACAGCATAACAATGTCTGTGGATGAGCTGAATGGCTCCGAGCTGGGCACAAAGGAGTATTGGGACTGCAGTTACAGCCGCGACATCAAAAATTACAAAGATCATGGTGACGTTGGTGAAATCTGGTTTGACGAATATTCGCAGATTCGGGTCATAAATTGGATATTAAAACAGGACAATATATTAACCGATGTAAAAGTCGTTGATATGGGCTGCGGCAATGGCATGCTACTGGTCGAATTGGCCCGAGAGGGCTACACTGATTTGATTGGTGTAGATTACTCCCAAAATGCTATTGCATTGGCTAAACAAATTGCTAAGGATCAAGAATTAAATATTGACTACAAAGTCGGTGATTTGTTAAATACTGAATCTTTCCTGGAACAAATAGGCACTTCCTTTGGGATTGTGCATGACAAAGGTACCTACGACGCCATCAGCTTGTGCCCGGAAAACCCTAAAGAGAAAAGAGAGGCCTACCTTCGCACAGTCCATAGTGTCATGGCGGAGAACAGTATATTTATTATAACATCGTGCAATTGGACCGAAAATGAACTTTTGATATGTTTTGCTGCTATATTTACGAAGAAATGTACAATTCCAACACCCTCTTTCCAATTTGGGGGCAAAGTGGGGAGTGTGGTCACTTGCATGGTTTTTACAAAGAAAAAAAATTAAGGCATGCTGTATCGCCTGTAAATTTAATTAAACTTTTAGAGTTCATATATAAAGAATTACTACGACCAGATTTCAATAAATATACCCATTACCGAAGAATGATATCGTTACCACAATCTGCGCTACCTGCATTCACCATGCCCATTACATATTAATTATTCACAAATCAAAAAGTTTTCCATGCAACTGTGCGGTCTTTTCAGGATGTAGAGACCAAATCTATCGTTCATATGATTAATAGTTTTTTTTACCAATATGTTTTCCGCATTTCTTATTTTTTTGTTGTTCATTTCGCTTTGTGTTCTTTTATGTCTGTTCGATGGATGTACTCAAGGCGAATTCATATAAGGATTATTGTGAATAAATATAAGTGAGTATTCATTCACAATGTGATAGAAGCCTAAGACGGCGTTCAGACAGGGAAACTTTTGTCGCGGCAACTCGTTACTTGTTGTAGAGAGAGGGACGGGGAAAGGGGAAGGGCACCGAGTTGCTCGTGCTCGGGCGACACGCTTTGTGTTCTTATTCGTCTCAGTCGGCAGCTAAGAAATTTGACATTCCTTTTCATTTATAAATTCTTTCAGTAGTTGCAGTTTTGTTGAGTTTTAAGTGAATACAATCAGTAAGTTGGGAAATGAAATTTTGTTTTTATTTTTTTGCGATTAAATATACACATGTGTATGCATATACTATACATATTAACGTAAATTATGTTAAAACTTCATTTTTCAACTCACCTTTTACTTAAAATCACAAAATTTATCAGAATGTAAATGCCGCTTAAGCGAAGCGTACAGAAATTTGCGAAAATGATATAAAATGAAATGCCAGAAAATTGCCTGAACAGAGTTGCTCTGTGTGAACGCGACGAGCAACACCAAAAGGGAAATCGCCGATTATAAGCAACAAAAGTTTCCCTGTCTGAACGCTGTCTAAGAGCTGAATACAAGGCGAATTCTTATAAGGTGGTGTTGAGAAAGCAGATGTTACAGTTAAGAACTGTAAAAGTCGGCAAAACCAAATAAGCGGTACTACCAATTGGTGCGAACTTGCTGGTTAGCTTTTGGTTTTGGCGTTTTTTCTTTAGATAGGGTTTACAATCAGTAACTTTTGCTGGCAACTCGAAGTTTGTGGGAGCGTCAGCAAAAAAGAGTTCACGTTCTTTAGCATCGGCGACGGGATAGTAGATGCACAGAACGTAAATTACAATGAATGTGCATTACTTCCACAAATTCCTCTAACAGAAAATCTTGTTTTATTTCACCATACCAGAACTAATTTGAATTTAGCTGATTGATATTAGAATCTGATTTGATCCCATTGGTATCTGCGATGCATAACAGTCAAAAATGTGCAGTCAAATGTACTTTGCTACTGCTTAGCACAGGTATATATTAAGTAATTTGAATTTTGATATCAGCATCGTTTTAAAATCCATACGTTTTGCTTAAAGCTTAAGAATTTTTCGTCACTCAAGGGGCGTAGATTACAAAGAAATGCACCATACCCGAACTAATTTAACTTTTGGGGATTGGTATTGGAAACTAATAAAATTCAATTGGTTTCTACGTGTAGTGAATTGGGCGAGAGTTCTTGCCACAAGAAACAAAACAAAATGCAATTTCTTTGTAACCTCCTTTCTTTGCGGCTTGCAACTTCTTTGCAATCTATGTACGTTCTTTGTTTATATTCTTTAATTATAATATCGGAACTATATTCAATTATTCGCTTCGCTAAGTTGTAATTGCCAATACTTTTAAAAAGTGAGAGAAAAAAAGCCTCCTAAAATAATTATGATATTTTTCACAAAATTTGAAATGCAACTCTTCCGCGCTATGACGTCACTTGACATCTTTTCATTCATGACATTTGTTCGCATTCCTTGCTCCTACTGCTGTCAAACCGAATCGAAAATTCACGGGCGGTGGTGTGTTCGTACTCGTGCAAACGTGGAAGCAAATAGGTGGACATCGAATTCAGGCACAAGAATAGTATTTTCTGTGTTTTCAATTATATTTTAATTGCAGAAAGCAAGAAAAAAGTTGATTGAATAGCGCACTCGCTATAAATTATCAGTGCATAAATACCCGCTATACCAAGCAAGTGAAATTCAGGTGAAATGAGTGGACCCGCAGCGACAGCCCCAGCCACGGCGGCAAATAAGGATGGCGATTCTGCAGCGGCGGCACCAAAACGGCGTGGTGTCGTAAAACAGGTCAGTCTATAAAATCTGCCGAGAAAAAAATTTATTGGTTAATACGCCGAGGTTTATGAGTTATAGAAAATTTGAATAATATGGATTTTCATTAAGACGAAGGGTAAGGGAAAATCAGAATGAAATTTAGCAGCGCGCTGGCGACAAGCGTTGACGCAGACAGCGCTTCTGTTAAGTGTGTGTGACCGAGATGTGCTTATGGCCCTATACTAGTGAGTGAGCGGTACCAACATATTGTTGTAGTCGAAATGAAAGTTTGATGGAGGTGCCAACTTGGCAGATTTTAGAAGGGACCGTTGGTATTTTACTACGTGTACTATGCACGTCAAGGGATTCTGCGTCGATAGCTCCATAAGCAGCGCTGTTTGTTCCACTGGCGGTTAACAATTGAATTACCGGTCATGTCAATTGTTAAATTTCTTGTTTCTCTACGTCCGTAGGCGTCTCTGCTTTTCGCGTTAACGTCGCTGTAGCAGATGTCAGTGTTTGCTTGCTGACCGCTTCTGATTTTGGAGTTTAGTTTATAACCTCACTTTCGTTAAAAACGCGTTTGCCACACATACATTTCTGTAGGTTGCAGGACTTTTGATCTTTTACATTTCACAAAATCTTGATTTAGATATGTTCAAGATACATCTATGTGAATTTTATATAAATTCATACATACATACATACATATGTATATGCATGCATAGTACTTTTTGTTATCACAAGGTTTGTAGTTTTTGCAATTCAAATGTAAATCGGTAAAAGTTCAATTTCATTATTACCTATGTATGCCAAAGAAGATTACATCTACGTACTTAGCTTATGTATGTACATACATAAGTATGTTTATGCGGCACTCCAAAGAAGCTTTCTACCATCATACTTCTAATGGAAAATCCTCTACATATTTCCCAATACCGTAGATGAGTTAGCTGCTTGTGCGCATAGCATTTCATCAAACACCGAACTGGGTAGTATCATCGCATTGGGGATAGTGATATCGCTGAAATTTGAATATTTTCATACCACCTGTGACTTGTTGCCTGGTAGGACGTCGGCCTGATATACAGGGTAGCCAATATAGTGTTTTTTATGATGTTATTCTGACAGTGTCATTTCCCGCTGAGAATCTTTTTCACAAAGTCAGTATCATATCACCGCGGAACGAAAATAATACTTCACGTATGTATGTATATAACGAGCAAATTTGCTTTTTTAGTTGTAATTGATTTTAAATTTCTGTCAATCATTTACAACCTTTATATGCATGCTATAAATCACTTTAATTCAAAACGTCGTCACTCACAACTTATACTTAAACTGCATTTCAATTCGCTTTGAAAGTACAAAGTTTGCCGATTTACTTATGTACATACAATATTCGTGCTCAAACCGGTACTAGTTATGGCGCTTTGAATTAAAGCGACATAAACTGCGTATGAAAGTAGTAATAGACATGTCAACATTCTCTTTTAGGGTAAATGGTATCAGTCTCTTACATCACGAAATGAAAAAGTTTATTAAGCGCTTGGAAGAAATATGAGTATTTTTATAAATTTGCTCCGTGGCGACTGAATTTCAAATAAAATGGAGCGCCTAAAAGTATTCAAGAAGTAGAAAAATTAAGAACTGAAATCCTGATTTAATAACTTCTAAATCACATCCACCTAATTTTGAACGTAAAACTCAGAAAACGGTTATTTTAACAAAGCTTGCTATAACAAAGTTAAAATGCTTTTAATTTTATTATTACTACATGATAATCTTTTTAAATCTTATAATTAAGTTATGTTATAGTTTATAAAAATACATACATATGCACATAAATACATGCATAGGCAATAAAAATGTAAATAAAAGAAATGCTACATTAACTACACTGAAGGACGAGGGTGTTACGTTCCCACGAGATTCGGTTCTACGATACCGGAACGACCCGGCCAAGGACTGTCACTTCAGTAGCATTACAAAAAATTTTATGATTAAGCGAAGACTTATTTGTTTTTAAATATGTAATAATAAGAATATCTACATATGTACATATGTATGGAATTATTCATATTCAAAGTGATTTGCCTGCTGTAGAATTTTTGTATCTCGTTTCCTTATTCAAAATTCTCGTTTCTCGTTTCTTTATTGAACTAATTAATATTTTTTGTATAATATGTTTGTGATCGTAGTTTATATACATATGTATATATGTACATATATATTTTTTTTTCAAATAGTAGTGGCCAACACTTTGAATTATCCGGGCAGGCAAAAAAAAGTTTTTTATCAACAACTTCTGTGCATTTTATTTTCTTATAGAGTAAAAATTTCAATTAAATTAAAACCTATTGTAAATATTATATGCAAGTACTGTATAGTATGTCGAAACTATGAATCAAATCTGGCTGCTTAGGTTCTTCGCGCTAGATTAAGAGCCGGTTTATCAAAGACTGATTAAATTGCTTTCTGTCAGCGGTTGGTTAATCACTGATATCTGGAATTTACAATTTCGTTTTCACCAAGGTCTGTAGTGTGATTCACCAACTAAATGATCCGACAATCGCAATTTTTGTCGCGGAATTTCGGACGTTCTTTGGGTTGATTTTGTAGAGAAGTATTCAACCACGACTCCAAGGAATATCGGGGTTCGCCGGCAAATAGGGGTTTGAATACCATTAAATTAATTTAGTTTTATTTAGTAATTTTCAAAAAGTTAATGAAACTTACCAATCGAAAAATATCATGGTTTTCGTTTTCGAAATTCCATTGATTTTTATGTTATGTCAAGGCAAATATGTATAATATACTGTTTCCACGAGCTCGAAATTACGCAATTTCGGCACTAAATCTCAATTTGAAATTTCGACTATTCACATACCCATCTCAAATCTAATAGTGATTTCGTGACATCACGCCACGATTTTATTCAAATTTAAATTCATAATATTGCTCTATACGTTCTCTGGTTTACTTATGAAACGCCTCGAACCAAAATGGGAAAGAATAGAAAGTCGTATAATAATTAGCTATGACGGGGAATCCGATTTTCTCGGTATCGGATTTGCATTCGTTCTTGTTGTAACATCATAAAACAAACGAATTTCTTTACAGAATAGAGGGAAAAATAAAAAGGTTAAAATACTGGGGGTTTCTATTCAGAATTCGAGTGTAAGTAATGAAAAAAGGGCCAAGTGATCGTTGGCGCGTATCTGAAATATAGATGGCGCGGAAAGTTAATAATTTTTCCGCAGCACACTTCGCTCGTTTCAGTTCACAACACGTGGGAAGTCCGTTTTGTAATATTATATTTCACAAGTAGTGTTTTTACAAAATGTGTTAAATCTTTCAAATCGTTTGAAGGTAGCTGCATTATTCTTTTCACAACTTTTTACAAATCCACAGTTAATATATCTAATTACTTTATTGTTTGCCGCAGGTTCTTTCTGGAGACACTGTTGTGATTCGTGCCCAAAAAGGTGCGCCACCTCCGGAAAAACAAATCACTTTTTCGTATGTTCTTGCGCCTAAATTAGCACGTCGTCCCGGTGCCGGTGGTGATGAGACCAAGGACGAGCCTTGGGCATGGGAATCACGTGAATTTCTACGAAAGAAACTCATTGGCGAAGAAGTGTTATTCTCATTTGAAAAGCCTGCCAATTCCAATCGCGAGTATGGTTTTGTTTGGCTCGGCAAGGATGCGGAAACTGGCGAGAATGTTGTCGAAACTATGGTACGCGAAGGTTTTGTGACAGTTCGTCGAGAGGGTAGGCCGTCTGGAGAACTGCAACGTCTCATCGAGCTAGAAGACCAAGCTAAGTCGGCTAATCGCGGCAAATGGTCACATGTGCCCCCTGTTGAGAAAGTGCGCCATATAAAATGGACACAGGAAAATCCCGCACACCTTGTTGAATATTATGGTGGTAAACCCGTGAGAGCGATTATTGAGCATGTACGAGATGGATCGACGGTGCGTGCCTTTTTACTGCCAGAATTCCAATACATTACTTTGATGATTTCGGGAATACGTTGTCCAGGAGTGAAACTTGATGCGGATGGCAAGCCGGATCTAAGTGTAAAAATTCCATTTGCCGATGAGGCGCGCTTCTTCGTGGAATCGCGTTTACTACAACGTGAAGTTGAAATCCGCCTAGAGTCAGTAAATAATTCAAATTTCATTGGCTCGATTCTATTCCCAAAAGGAAATATTGCCGAATCATTACTGCGAGAAGGTTTAGCTAAGTGTGTCGACTGGTCGATGGCTGTAATGAAGAGTGGTAAGTTTTTAAAATGTTCGGCGTAGTAGATAAGCATGCCGTAATACTACTGCACCGCATATTTCTGGTAGGCAGACGGTTTCCTGGTGTTTTACCAGCTCATAATCTGTTAACATTAGTTACCCTGCCCACCCTGATATTGTAATTTTAAACATTCTTTCATATAGAGTATACGTTTAAAAAATGTGCATTACATTGTGTTACCTGTGCAATTATTTGCAATGTCATTGGTATGCTCTTGTTTAACACAATGCCATGCTAAATCAAAGACGGATT
Organism: Anomoia purmunda; assembly: GCA_951828415.1. Classification (NCBI taxonomy): domain Eukaryota; kingdom Metazoa; phylum Arthropoda; class Insecta; order Diptera; family Tephritidae; genus Anomoia; species Anomoia purmunda. The sequence goes on along the minus strand of OX639996.1, from coordinate 21,160,939 downwards.
CCAAGATTTTGATGCTTTTTAAAATTTTAAGCGTCTTGATCATTTCACCCCGTCGACAATACTATTGGCTTTTACCTAATATTTCGGTAGAAACATACAAATTCTAACAATTTTCAACATGTAACACATCTTCTATATCAATAGGTGCCGATAAGTTACGTGCTGCTGAACGAACTGCAAAGGAAAAACGTCTACGTTTGTGGCAAGATTATCAATCAAAGGCGCCCACTGTTAATGCCAAGGAAAAAGATTTCACCGGTACTGTTGTAGAAGTGTTTAATGGTGACGCCATAAACGTACGATTGTCAAATGGACAAGTCAAGAAGGTATTCTTTTCTTCAATTCGACCACCACGAGACACTCGCTCTGTTGTTGGTGCTGATGGCGAGGTTGTGGTACCTCAACGCGGTAAGAACTACCGCCCGCTGTATGAGATTCCCTTTATGTTTGAAACACGTGAGTTTTTGCGTAAAAAACTTATCAATAAAAAGGTTCAATGCAATTTGGATTACATTTCGCCTGCACGCGATAATTTTCCCGAGAAATATTGCTATACAGTTTTAGTAGGCGGGCAGAATGTCGCTGAAGCTTTGGTCGCAAAAGGTCTGGCTAACTGTGTGCGTCATCGTCAAGATGATGACCAACGCTCTTCAGTGTACGATCAACTCTTAGCTGCCGAAAGCCAAGCTATCAAGGGTCAAAAGGGCATGTTTGGGAAAAAAGATAATGTGCCATTACGTATTAATGATTTGACTGTCGATCATTCCCGCATCAAAGTACAGTATCTACCATCTTGGCAACGTGCACTACGCACCGAAGGTATTGTTGAATTCGTAGCTAGTGGTTCACGTTTGCGTTTGTACGTGCCAAAGGATAGTTGCCTGGTTACATTCCTGCTAGCTGGCATTTCATGTCCGCGCTCCTCTCGTCCTGCATTAAACGGCGTTCCAGCTCAAGATGGCGAACCATATGGTGAGGAAGCGCTAGCCTTCACACGTGACCGCGTTCTACAGCGAGATGTGTCGGTGCATATTGACACTACTGATAAGGCCGGATCTTCTGTTATTGGTTGGCTTTGGACGGATAATAATCTGAACTTATCCGTTGCATTGGTTGAGGAAGGTCTCGCCGAAGTTCATTTTAGTGCTGAAAAATCTGAATATTACCGGCAACTGAAGAATGCCGAAGACCGAGCCAAGGCAGCAAAGAAGAACATTTGGTCAAATTATGTAGAACAGGTGGTGGAAGAAAAACCGGTTGTTGTTGAAGAGGAGAAAGAGGAAAAAGCACCCGTAGAACGTAAAGTAAACTATGAAGATGTTATTATAACCGAGATTACTGCTGAATTGACATTCTTTGCGCAAGCCGTAGATAATGGCGGTAAATTGGAAGCAATGATGGCCAAGTTACACGCAGATTTTCAAGCGAATCCTCCAATCATTGGCGCCTACACGGCTAAGCGCGGTGACGTATGCGCAGCACAGTTCTCTGCCGATAATCAGTGGTACCGTGCCAAAGTGGAACGTGTTCAAGGCAACAATGCTACTGTGCTATATATCGACTATGGCAACAAGGAGGTACGTTTAAAATAAGTGCATGTTAAATATAATAGCAAAACTTATTTAATGTTCATTATAAAACAAAAACCATATAAATCCAAATTTTAAACTTTGTACAAAAATAAGGAAAACAACAGTTTTGCCCAGTTTCGACCATTTTAATAGAATTTCTAGAAAAATTTGCAATGCAGTTTTATATCCTTTTTTTACAAAGTTTGCAATGTTTATTTAAATGGTTTTTGTTATGAAGTTGTGGGAAAAAATCATCGATAATGGGTATAAAAGATCGATTGCAACAGAAATAAAGATAGTGTTATCGATAGTTTGGCAACTTTAGTTTACCGGAACTCGTTATAAATTTTCTGCTCGAATTCTTAAAGAAACGAGCTTGAGTGGTCATGTAGTATTATTATCATTACTTTAACGACTTGCTTTGAAATGTTCGTAAAACGACGTTCAGACACGGCAACTCGTTACTTGGAGGAGAAACGGTGACCAGGAAGGGCACCGAGTTGCCCGTAATCGGAAAAAACGCGTTGTGCTGTCTTAATAGTTTGTTAATAGTACTCCTGCCTCACAATCTGCAACAGTGTTTTGGAGAAATGACCAGTTTACTCTGAATGTATGGTTTGCAGGGTTGTCGCAAGCTCCTTAGATCCGTTACCGTCTTGAAGTGTAACGCATGAGTCATAAGCTTGCAAAATCAAAAAGCGAGAATTTTGAGCATACCTTAATGGTGTTATACAATGTTTGATCATTGCTTGTCATGAGCATAAACTTCATAGTCAATTTGACTGTAGCCCAATTAAATTTGGATTACTGTACGTGGTAGATGGTGCAGAAACAATATTCTTTTGTTATATTGTATCCTGACGCCATGGAAAGTGAAAAAAATTTTAAGCTAACGGTAGATGATGAAGGATCAAAGTATTTGTATGACTCGCTCGATTTTCACGCAACAATATTAATAAAAACTGGTATTGAGTGTAACTTTTATAATTAGCCTCTTATCCTTAGTTCATTCCACAAAAATTACGGTTAATGATTTTTACTATTTTTAGACTGTGCCTACAAACCGTTTGGCATCCCTGCCTTCAGGATTCACCAGCGATAGGCCTTATGCCACCGAGTATGCACTCGCATTGGTACAGCTTCCCGCCGATAATGAAGACAAGGAAGAGGCCCTACGTTTATTCGCCGAGGACGTACTGAACCGCACTGTGAAATTGAATGTAGAGCTCAAACCAGCCACTGGGCCTCCATTAGCGACTGTACACGATGCAACCACCAATGCCGATATCGGTAAACAATTAGTAGCCGATGGTTTTGTGTTAGCCGAGAAACGTCGCGAGCGTAAACTCAAAGACTTGGTGGAGCAATATAGAGTTGGTCAGCAGGCTGCATTGGCTGCGCATTTGGGAATATGGAAGTATGGTGATATTACCCAGGATGATGCGCCAGAATTCAGCCGCTAAAACGGACGTGCGCGATAGCGTTTGAAATGTTTGTCTGCCACATACCCGCCCTACAAAAACAACAACATTCATACATGAAGAGAATAATAAAGATATAAAATGAAACTGAGGTATCGTCAAAGAAAAAAAGATAACAGCTAAATGAGAATTAATTTAAAACATACTCGGAGTTGAGTAAACTACAAGCAGAGATTCATTAAGTAAATGAAGTATAAGAATAAGAAAATCCTAAAATATCCATGTATACTATATTACATGTACACATCAATAGCGACGTGGTTGCACAAATAAAATTAAGGCAACACTACCAATTTGTACACCGCAACAACGTCGACAATAAAATACGACCCATAGCTGGATTTAAAGGTGAATGTCTTATATTGCCAATTTAGAAGTGTCCACACGAGCTTCGCATATAAATTCAAACTTCCATGGCCACGAAAATTGTAAAACAAATAAATAAAATACAAAATTTTTTATGACATAATCTATTCTATTATAATATCCTATAGCTTCCCTGTAAAATCGGAAGCCAGAAAAAACTATATAATACAGTTTAAATGAAGCATATACATATATAGAGAAAGGAAAAATTGAAATAATATTTCAATAATGCGCACTTATCGTCTATTATTATTGCTTATGTATGCTGTTAAATCTACAAAGAAAAAAAAATTAAATATTGAAGCAGTTTCAAATTTGATTATAAAACGAAAATCCAACTATAATGATTATATATTTTTCTTTACTATGATTTTTTATTAAACAATTGAGAATATGCTTTTTAATAATTCAATTCATTGTTTTTCTACATAATCTATAAAATAATAAACTACGACTACAGTAAAATCCGTATTATAAAATTAAAAACTATTAAATAAAAAAAAAAAGCACAGGTTGAGGGGCAGTGTAAAAGTAAACTTTTTTTCAAAACTTGTGTACTTCGCATTTATGTCGTCGCACTTATGCCGTTACGCACGTTTTACAAAGAACTTAGCGCTGCTTTAGAAATGCCTGTCCGTAAATAAAATTGCGTCTAACAAAAGTTGTAGAATAGTAATCGACAGTCGCTCAATGAACAAGAAATCGGCACGCGGCAATATCATTCAAAAGCGATATTCGCCTATTTGTTGTTTATCGCATCTAGCGCATCTATTTTTTCATTAAAGTATGTACGTCTTTTACATCAGCTTCCCACTGTTCTAATATCAACAATGTCAGACCATAAATATCGACCTTCTGAACAAATCTATTCTAGCGCCATCTAGCGAATCCATTTTTTATACAAGTATTTCGCGTCACACTAATTACAAGTTTCTATCGGAATATAAATGCAGATCATACTCAAGCACCACCTAACAGAGTTAAATATATAAATTTTATAATTCCGGTGGAAAACATGGCACGTTGTCGCATATATGGCGGGTTTTCGCCAGTGGTGTTGAGCGTACAACAACAAAAATGTACACGAGTGTTCGTTTGTTTATATATTTTTATTACTTTTTATTGTAACTTTTCGTGCATGGTGCACTTATCACATTTCAACTTTGCGCCCAAAAATAGACTTCGGCCGTCGTAAGAATTTTGCATTTCCGTTTGTACGACTTTAATTATAGATATATATGCTTTATGCCAACTACAGTCACTGGATGCACCGCCAATCTTTTGTTGATTAAGTAATCTATAGGATAAATACATATTTATTTTATTTTTGTATTGTTTTTTTTTCTTTTACTTATAAATCTGACCTGCACAGATAAATGAGAGGAGTGTAAAGCCTGTCAATATCACCAGCTTTGACTAATTCTCCAGCGTGCGCTGCAATCAAATTAATATCATATTTTTCTGGCACGTTTGCACTTTTCACCCAAGCTAACAGTAATTGTTCGCAATTCTCTTGCATGAACAAATTCTCAATGGATACTTGCGTTCTAGGACTCATTTCAGCATCACCTTCATCCCGTTGTTGTTGTTGTTGTTTGCATTTTCCCGAGTCACTTACAACCTTGTATTTTTCAGGTGGCTGCGCAAATTCTCTTTCAATTTCGATACGCAACTCCTGCGGCAATGCAGCCAAAAATTCGGGATCTATATGCACCGCTTTCAATATGCCATTCTCTTGTGTCTTTTGCAGCACTTTGTGCTGTTGCTTAAGTTGTGCTGCTTTAGAAGTGGACGGTTGCAAATCGCTTTCATTTAACGTACTTAAATTCGAACTAGATCGCGGTGGAGGTAGTAAGTCAATTTTAATTGAATTTTGAGCTGAATCATTTTGCGCGTGTAAAATCTCGACGCGAATATCTTCGGGTAAAGCTGCAAAAACCTCTGGATCTATATCTTTCGGTATTGTGGTACTAATAGCTGATTTTTTGCTCGACGAAGCAGGTTGCTTTGCAGCCGCTTTCTGCATCAGGTCCAATATAGCGGGTGTATTTGTGAATTTTTTATCTAAAGAGTTGCTAGCAGGTCTACCACGCGTACGTTTACGTAATGTTTGAAGCTGCATATCTTGTTTTTGTTCATTTAATGGTACATTCAAATTTTGTATCTCTTTTATATCACTTGAGCCACTAGCATCCCTAACATTATCATTCAAATCTGTGCGTTTCTCTGAATATGCAAATAGTTATGATATACCAAGAAAAGAAATTTTATAATAAAAATAAATATACCTTTTGATTTCCCCACCACCTTACTAAACATACTCATTATAGCATTCTCTTTTCGTTCCTTCCCCTCGTTAGGGTCATTTAGTTTAGACAATTGAATGCCGATACCACGTAATTCGTTTGGAGGTAATGATAAACACTTCATAGTTGTCAACACGGTACGTGTAATCACGTCTACGTCACACGTATATTCCGATAATGAAACTGATTTCGTTATATGATCACAAACACCATGGCCCATAAATTTCGCAGCCTCCTGAGGTGCATCTTTGGCACGTATCATTACTTTGAGTGTAATGCATTTCGTACGGCGTTTAATATCGCTTAGACGAGTATGCACTTCGGTGCATAGTTGCCGAAGGAATGTTTCTAGTTCACCGACTTCTTTAAAACGTATACCATAATTTACTTCCGCTGAAACGGATTTTCGTATCTGAAATACACCAAATATTTCAAACAATATTTTAAATCTGTTTTATTTACCTGTTCTAATACTTCTTACCTGTCCATATACCAGAGGACGGCTATCGTTGCCGCGACAATACTGATAAAGCGTCTCACCGAACTTCTTGCCAACATGCATTTGTAATTTTACTAACGAGACCTTTTGTAGGTCTCCACATGTTTCTAAATTGCTTTGCATCAATGTATAGGCGGTGCTGGCTCCAACACCTGGCAAATCATCTATTTTTATATCTGTCATATATTCCTCAGCTTTATCTGGATGTAGTAAGTACTGTCCATCTGGTTTGGCGCGTTTTGTTGCCATACGTGCTTGCAATCTAAGCGTAAGATTTTAACACATTGTACTAAACTACAGCAAACATTCAAATGTACTTATTGTATATACATACTTATTTCCCCCAACACCTGCAGAGCATGGACAGCCAGTTTTCGTACGCACTTCCTCACGCACAACAAGCACAAAATCCATGGGTTCCACTTGAATATCATCTAAAACATCCGTTAGATCAACAAACATTTCATCACAGCTTACGGCCTCAATATTTAATGTATACTGCGCTATAGTATCATATAAGTTATAAGCAACTTCACGATACCCTTCAAAGTCGTATGGTATTGTCTTTAATTCGGGACATAGATTTAAAGCTTGACCGACAAACATACCATTACGAATACCTTTGGCACGTGCCTCATAGCTACACGAAGCAATCTCAGAAAGAGACATTTTGGATTCGAAACCACCACGTACCTTATCAGAGAGTATATTGTTGTGTAATTTTTGCTCAAAACGTTTTGCAAACAACTCCATTTCAGTTTTACGGTCAACGCCGGGATGAGAAGGCACTTCAATAGGATTCGGCCCACCTAGCGGTTAGAGGAAAGCTATATGTACAAATATACGCAATAATGAAGGTAAGTTGTTCGGGCAATATTACCATATAAAAAAAAAACTGTAAACATAATTTGAAAATACTTTGTTCAGCGATTTCGTGTACTCTAGGATAAGAAAATATAATACAATCACAAAAGCTGCGATAAGAAGTGCTTCAAAAGTATACAAAAGGCAGTGCCAAATCTTTGAGCACTGCCGCTTCTCAAAAAAAATGTTTTAACTTAAATATCATAAATTAGTAGAATTGAAAACAATTAAAGGAACGCCAAGGTTTGGGCGCATATTTTTATTAGCGTAATTTGCATATTCAAAAGGTTGTAAAAGTAATTCGAAAATTCTTTGTGCTGGGAAAAGAAAATATAATTCAATTCCAAACGTCTCGACGTGAAGTACTACAAAATTATAAAAAAAGAAAATGTTAAAGCACTATTCATCGACAAAAGACAATGCCATATTGTGGTTATATTTCTTGTGTTTACACCGTTAACATAGGATCTGGACTAGATAGATTTCTATATGTAAATATATAAGTAGAGGACGAGACTAACAATACTTCTTTCCCACGACAGTCGGTTCTACGATACCGGAACGACCCGGATTTATGTATGTCCGGTCAATGACTTCAGCAGCATTCTCCAAAATTTTATGGCGAATGTTTTATGCTGATACAAGAAGAAAAACTAACAATACTTATTTTTCAATTAATGCAAGACTTATAATTACAGTTAAGTGTACAAACCTACGCTCGTAACCTAAACCTTTAAAAAAGTTAAGTACCTTTTGAATGTGTAACAGCCACCGGTTTACCCCTTAGTTCAGGATGCCTGCGAAGTCCTACCGACACGAAGAAGCAGTCCATGTCAATATGCATAACCCATGTGGCGGACGACGAGACCCGAGTACCTGTTTTACAGTGTGCATGCAGTCGTTCTTTCAGTTTTGTGCGCGCTGGAAAATTTTTTGTTCCATTACTGTCACGTAAATCAGACACGTATTGTTTGAAACCTGCGCCGAGTGTTGCTATATGATGCAATCTAGAATTATTATAAAATTCCGAAAGAAATTTTGGATCTACAGCAGTACGCGCTAAGTCCGTGCTAGTGGGTTTCTCAACAATTGCGGGAACCCTGTTCTCTTTAATTTTCATATCATTAGAAGTTTCATCCAACAGTAAATCATTTTTTGATTCGTTTTTTTCGGTTATCTTAAAAACCAACCGTGGCTGAGATTTATTTTGATTCGTGTACAATAAATATCTCGTGTAATCAAGAACGCGCATTTCTTTTACGCTGTCCACTACCCACTGAGGACTTATAATTTTACTAGTATTCATGTTGCGCACTTTTACATCCGGCAAATTGGAAGCTATAATATATGTGGTATGTGATCGTTCGTAATGATGGTAGGTTCCACCGTGCACCATCATTATACGTTTTAACTCATCGGCCGAAGGATTAGTTAGGCCGTTGACGTAAATGGATATCCCTGCGAATAAATTAGAACGCCGATAGGGATTGCTTGAAGCGGAGAATTGCTCTTCCAGCTTGGTAATCTTGGCTTCCATATAGCCACCCTAAAATGATTTTTATTTACCATTGCTAAAGTTATATTATATTTAGTTTTACCCATTGTTCAAATCCATTTGCGTTCATTTCCAAGGCATTTGTTTACTTAATTCACTTTTTAATCTTTGAAATATTGCGCCTTTTTGATATGATTATTTATATAAAAACATATGATGTTCATTTTTTAGAGACGATAGTTTAATTTGTCTGCTAAGTATTATGCATTGCGAAAACCGAGTACTCATAATTGTAAATTGCATGTTGAGTTGTAGGGTGGTGCTTTTCTTTAGCCGGTTGTTACATGATCAAATTTTCATTCAAGTTGCCTATCAATTTACCAACACCCTTTTCGAACTTGACCGTGGTCTTAATATCAGTTTTTCCTTTCAAGTCTTGTGGCAACTTGATAGTCAAATCGGTCAGCTGATTACACAGTGTGTGTAAAAATTTCGTGTTTCGCTTTATAAAAAGTTATTTTTTTATATTTATAGAACTATGCAAAAGTAATAAAGTTCTATTGAACATGAATCTTTCGTCGTATCGACAGTATGATACCAAAGTAGACGTTTATGAATCAATTTCAGCTGAAATGAAAATGTCTGTAGAAGATATGTGTGCTAATTATTTCTTGCAAAAGTTTCAAACAAGCGTGAAATTTAAGTTGTTAAGCTGCTTGCAACGTTCGTGACAGCGTTCAAGGCAAGTAATTTTGTCAAGCAATTGAGTGATGAACGTGATTGTCATTTCTTGATCGTGTAACCGCAGGGTTATACACATTACCTAGTATTAGCGATAATTTGTGGACAACTTTTTTTATCGATAGTTTTTAATGAAGTAGAAAAGAAATGTCAGATAGAAATGACATCAAAACAAACGTCGGCAGAGATAATTGATAGTAAAAGTTGGTTCCTTTGTAGCTTCAGACAAATTATTATTTGTTTTTAATATTCTATTATAAAAAAGCACTAGATTATATACACTGGCGTTGTAGGCAAATACTTTAATTTAGCCAAACAGATTCGGTTCGATGACGGCGATAATTTCTGATGAACAATATTTGGTGTCTCAAGCACAAAAGCTGAGAAGCTCAGATAGCGCATCTGCCAAAGCATGGTTAATAACCGCAAAGACGTTGTATCCTAATAACTTCAATATACTGGTAGATATCTAGTTTGAAATGTTATTGACCACCAAATAAATGACTATATTAATTTCAGTTCGAAGCTTATCAACTGGAAAAAGAGGCGAATAACTTCGAAGAAGCGGCAAAATGTTTTAGCAACATGTTAGTATTTAAAAAATTACTTTTTAATTATTGGTTGTAAGATTTATTTACTTGCAGTGCACTGACATTCCAGAATCAGAATGTGGAGTTATGGAATGAAGTAAATGAACTAACGAATGCACTCCGTGCTCCTGAGAATGAAATAACACCCGCACAGGAATTTTATGTAAAAATGTTTCAACATGTATCATATGAAGTGCAGCACAAAATTTTACTTCTCACTGTAAATAATGCAGAGAACAGTATACATCAATGTAAACTTCTATTGCTCATATTAAAACGCTTTCCTCAAGCCGCCATTACACATTCAGTAAGTTTGTATTTATTTGAAACATTTTTAACACAAAACTAAAGATTTTTATGTTGTAGCCAAGATTACTGGAAATGTTAGCGGACGGCATGAAACAAAATCCTCAGAAATATCAGGAAATGCTTGTTGAAGAAGCATTACCTCTAATTTACCACAAGACGCCAGAACTGCCGCCGGTACTCGTTTGTCGGTTATTTACGATCTCATTAGAATATTATATACGTCAAATAATTGATGATACTACTAAGTGTGACACCAATGAAATATGGAAGAAGATATTTCAAGTTTTAATGCTCTGCGGAAAAATTCTACGTTGGGAAACATTTTTGCCCTTTAATAAAACTTGGGGTCAGAATGTTTATTGGGACAAACTTATAGAAATTGTGTCTATAAGCCCAGCAGGCAGCACTCAAGTGCTTTTCTATGCTACCACTTTATTTATCTATTCATTGCACTGCTATATCAAAAATTGTTACACACGAGCAGAAGATACTGATATAAATCATGTTTTGGTTGAAGGCTTCACAGGTATAAGAAAACATTTAATTCTTTATTAGTACATGCAAGTGTTTCAAAGATATCGACTAAATGTAAATATTAAAAAAAAATTGCAGTTGACTGGAAAGTGGAAGCTTCAGACGTACAGAGTATGGAACCGCCTCAAATCTCCTTAACAACACCAACCAGTAAAGATATATCAAAAGCTTTTGTTCATGCTGCACAATGTTGGCAACTTTTGAATACAGAGCAATTTCAACGTGATTTTAGTAAACTATTACTCACATTACCCCTCGCTGCATGGATATCACGGTTCCTCTTTGACTTAGCAATATATTTCGGGCATCAGGAAGAGGCGAAAAAATTGATGTCCGAAATGATGGTGACTAGTAGTTTGGTACAAAATATACAATTGTTAAGCTTAAACTTGCTCCAAGGAAATTTGACGGTAAAAATAATTTAACAATATATTCCGACGCCGATAAATATATATCTAATTTTTCCAGTTGCAAGGATTTGATTGCATTGTAAAAATTATTGCTGAATTGCCAACAACGCAAGGAAATATTCTGGAACATCTAACTTTAAAAGTGCCACGCCATATGATATTTATACCACTAACGCAAAAAGCATTAGTTCAGTACTGTACAAAAGCTATAGTAAATACATTAAGTGTGAGTATTCAATTAACAAATATTTACAAATAATTGTAAGAACTTGATTGCGTAATTTTCAGCGGAAGCTATATGAACCCAATTGTCCGGATGAAATACTTGGTGATTTGTTGGTATTACTACAACTTGAATACCCACGTGAAACGCTTATGGCCGAACAAATATTCGCACTTATTACGTCGCGAGCGGCTTTCGCTTATCGCTTATTTACTACGTACATAGTAACAATTGATTTTGTCGAAGAGTTTATGCATATCTGGAATTCACACAATGAAGACTTTGTTTTCGATTTGTCCTCAACGCAAGCCGGCTCAAGCGTCTGTCGTGTTGGTACACGCGGTGCAGACAAAGGAGCGCGAGAAGATTTTAGACTGATTATAAAGCAACAGATAACAAGAGCAAATGAAGCTCTCACGACATTGACCGCCAATTTTATTGCTCAGGAGCATTTGCATTTAGTGCGCAATATGTTTAGCGTTACAGTAACAGGGGAGGGATTTTAATAACAATTTGTTTGTTTATTTTAAATGTATTTGTGTAATTAAAAATTAAAAAAAAAGAAATTTTAATTAAAAATAAATATACATAAATGTATATTCCCCCGATTCGATCTGAAATAAATACAAATGTATAATTACATATACAAACTTAACTTACATTTTACGTATTCCAATGGTGTTTTTCTGTCAACCTTAGATTGCAGCTCATTTTAAAATTATGAGAGTAATCATCCGTTACAATAATTTTAATGAATATGTAAAATAGCCTCCACTTGTCAAATTTTATTGTTTCTAAAAGCAACTTTAGCTATGTTATAAATTACTATCACAATGCAAAATAAACTACATAATTCGGCAAAAGTAACATTAAAAATCATGTTTCATATAGGACAGGAATATGTTATATAGCGCTGTACACACATTTACAAACATTACTCTATACTTAGTATCCAAGTATCTAAAATTTGCGTATTGTGCTATGGGCCAGACTGCCCAGTCCGTTATATAAATAATGGGAAACTTATCACACAATTCCGTGTTTGTCTCTTGGAATGATCTGTGTTCCAGATAACAAGCAGAGTAGAAAAATATCAATATGCATATTGGTGACATAAATAATTGATCAATTAATATTTTTCGCACGATATTCCGTAAATTTGCCACGGGCATTACATGATCCATCCATCTGTAGACATAATGATGAAGCGGTCCTTGTAAAGCACCTACAACAAACATTCGCCAAATACGCTTTACATCATAACGTTCACATTTGCTGTCCAGCACATCTACGTCGCTGTGACAACGCCGATACTCAATTTCTTGCGCAACCAAATCTCCAATCACCATTAAAATACCCGAGCTAAGCACATTTGTCGCTAATAAGTATTTTCCGAATAGCTTGTTCCAAATGTTTTGAACGACAGTCGCTTCAGCAGAGCTTTCCTTCCGCCTTTGCTGGTATGCACGACGGGCTATAGGCGCCAATTGGGATCTTAAAAACAGTTGAGGTACAGCGCTTGGACTTACATTTAAGAGATTCATGTATGTTGTCCGCACCAAAGGCTGCCCGTAAGAAATACATGATATACGGGCAAACATTACATTTGTCCGTTGCGATGTTGTCGTTATTCAGAAAATAAAGTTATATGCTTGCAATTTATTTCATTTCTTGTCATACGACCACTTCGTATTATTTCTCTTCACACCAATCCGAGCAGTGTTGTTCCGATACGAGTAACCAATACACATTACTCGATACTTTGTTCAAGTACTGAGTACTTTTTTATGCTCGTGCATACATCACGCAAATACTCTATTCGGTATCGAGTACGAGGTTAGAGACTTTACTTGCTTATTCACATTTTTAAGAGCTTTTATTTTAAAAGTATATAAATCACCTTATGGCGTTACCAGAGAACTTGTAAAAAATGAGAAGGCGCATTTTTTTCATTTCATTTTCATTTCTTACAAGTTCTCTGGTGTTACGCTATCCAGAGTATGATTCAAAAAAGAAGGTTGGATAACCAGGCCGCTGTTTTGCTCCATCTCGCCGCCTAATCCTGCGTGACTTTGTTTTTGAATTCGTAGAAGCTGCTAATAACATATAAAAATATATATATTCAATTAATATTTTATTTCTATTTAATAACTGAATCATGTGCCCAAAGGGGACCAACTTTTCTTTTGACAGCTATACCAATATAATCAAAAAAATCTAATATCAATATGCAGAAGTCTAATTGGTTATGGTATGCAGAAATAAGACAAGAGTCTCTGTTAGAGGAACGGTGGGAGTGATAACCACAGTATAACAGTATATAACAGTTCCAGCGTCGAATTGAGCAACAGTGCTTCTTTGTAAGACATTGTTCAGACAGGGAAACTTTTGTTGCTTATTATCGGCGATTTCCCTTTTGGTGTTGCTCGTCGCGTTCACACAGAGCAACTCTGTACAGGCGATATTCTGGCATTTCATTTTATATCATTTTCGCAAATTTCTGTACGCTTCGCTTAAGCGGCATTTACACATTCTGATAAATTTTGTGATTATAAGTAAAAGGTGTTGAAAAATGAAGTTTTAACATAATTTGCGTTAATATGTATAGTATATGCATACACATGTGTATATTTAATCGCAAAAATATAAGAACAAAATTTCATTTCCCAACTTACCGCATGTATTCACTTAAAACTCAACAAAACTGCAACCACTGAAAGAATTTATAAATGAAAAGGAATGTCAAATTTCTTAGCTGCCGACTGAGACGAATAAGAACACAAAGCGTGTCGCCCGAGCACGATCAACTCGGTGCCCTTCCCCTTTCCCCGTCCCTCTCTCTCCTACAAGTAACGAGTTGCCGCGACAAAAGTTTCCCTGTGTGAACGTTGTCTAATCTACGTTCTTTGCAGTTGCTCAATACGACGCTGACATTAATTAGGGCTGCCATTATCACAGAACAATGTACGTATTTATATCTAACTGCAATTTTCTATGTTTGCAGATTGTTTTTAGACTCATGTTGCTTATCTTTTGGCGGTTTATATTTTTATGTTACATTCCTTTAATAACTTTATTTGAGTTTATATCTTGGCTTTAAATGTTTCAACGTTTTGAAAAGTTTCAAAAAAGGTTTAACCACGATTGTTGGCAACCACAATACAAATTTAGTTGCTTCGTGTTCACGTCGTTTGTCTTCCTTTATACAATTCCACCGTCGCGAAAAGAGCAACGTGTGTAATAAAGCTATCTTTGTGATTTAATTGCAATTTTCCACAAAAGCATATTGGAAAAATTATTCTTCTGAATTTTGCAATAGTATTTGCTGAATTAAGTTTTAGCAAGTGGGTTGCTAATTGCCGTTTATCTTCATAAGTATAAACAACTTCAGAGTTGTGATTTAACACGCAACTTTTTCATCAAAGGACTAGATAGATTTGGGGATTACGAGGAAAATGGCCGAAGTTGAGAAAGAAGCACCAGAGAAAACCATCGCTGAAGATTTGGTGGTGACCAAATACAAATTAGCTGGTGAAATAGTCAATAGTAAGTAAATGTGGATATATATTTTATACTAATGGAAACTCGTCAAATTTAATAAAATATATGCATAATTATAAAAACCTACATAGAGCTACAATTAACTTGAAAACGAAATAAAACGAAGACAAAATATACGAAAAATATTTGATATAATTTACTGTGATATCGTACAATGAAGTGGTCAAACAAGCCACGCGGCGCGTACAGCATTCCCCCGTTTCGATTCAACATAACCTACAAAATACTTCAAATTACCGATGATGGTTTTTTATGAATGCTGCGTAAGGGATTTTTTATATACATACGTATAACGCTGTTTGTCATCTATATTCCCCATTCGACTACTAATAAAACATAAGCCACAAAGTTCTGCCACGCATTTGTTTTCAAAACCAGACCAGACCCCATAAAACTAAGTATGTGGTTTAGCATCCCTATTCGTTACGGTTAATGCCATTACATTTTAAGTAGTTTTATAAAGTACTGTTACATTTTGAATAAACAAAAATTACTATATTTGTGTATTTGCAGAAACATTGAAGGCTGTAATTGATCTATGTGTGATCGATTCAACTGTGAGGGATATATGCACCAAGGGTGATACTCTTATCAACGACGAAACCAGCAAAGTAAGATTTGAACTTTTATAGCGTCATATTCGTATTATTTAGATTACAATAGTATTTACATATAAATCTTAAAAAAAAAATACCCGAAGAATTATGTATGCCTTGGTACTTGTATCATTATTACTGTTCAATGATTAAAAAACAGCGCTTGAGAGTTTGATGTGTCATTTGAGTTGAAAACTGCAGTAGTTCTTACGAATTACTATCTCTGGTTGCCAATTATTCATCTGGCAATTGGTTTAGCGCATTTTCGACTATGATGGTACTGATGCTCCATGATTGTAAGATTATGAGATCTGAGAACAGAAAATCTAGCATATTTTTTTTTCGTATAATAGAAATGGATTTTACAATTAATTTATTATTTCAAGGTATATAAAAAAGAAAAGGATTTAAAGAAAGGTATTGCATTCCCTACTTGTTTGTCTGTAAACAACTGCGTATGCCACTTCTCACCAGCTAAAAATGATCCTGATTATACACTAAAGGAAGGGGATGTTGTTAAAATGTAAGTGTAATCTTACAAAGTAATTCCAGACGCAGACAAGAAGTGTCGCTCAAAATCTCAAATTCTATTTGCTTCCATAATGCTTTCTTAGTGATCTTGGTGCACATATAGATGGTTTTATTGCTGTCGCTGCACATACAGTTGTCATTGGATCTTCTAAGGAGAAAAAAGTGGCTGGGCGCCAAGCAGATGTTGTTTTAGCTGCATACTGGGCAGTCCAGGCGGCATTGCGGTTACTAAAGGCTGGAAATAGCGTAAGTATTTTTTGTTATTCAGAAATTCGATATTCATCTTTTTTTTGTTGATATACATTATGTCGTTTTGCAAGCACAACAACTTGGTTATTACAAATCCAGTAAAATCTTGGAAATTAAATATGCTTGCAACAGTAAATATGTTGAGCCACAATGGTGAAATGCCTTTTCAATGCATTGCTCCCTAATAATCTGCAAACATTAAAGAATATTATTTATGAATAGAAGTAGTTAGATGAATTATGTTAAAAATGAATGTTTCCTCGTTTCTTAGTATAAGAATTCAACTTGAAATATTTGTAGTCTATCATGAGATGTTTCGTTATAGTGATTTTTCATTTTTCGACTGCTAACACTTAAATAACGTAAATGTTTTTGATTTATCATGAGCATTAGATATTTATATGTTCATATGTATCATATGGACATTAACCTCTATTTAATCGATATCCCTGTACTACGAAACAAATAAAAAATGTAAAAACATCGATCAAATAACTATCTATTAAATAATCTAATCATGTCTTTTGGATAATAAAACCGAGTAAAAGATAAACCGTGCGAAAAGGAATTTTAACTCGTTAATTCGAAAACAGATATTTCGGACAAATTTAGGTTAAGTATTTTCTATTGTTTACTTTTACTTTTAGTTATTGAAATAGAAAAAACACAAGAAGTAGAAAATTGCAAGTTGATGATCAATGCTAAAGTTCATCTCAACACTTCCATAATATCATTCTTGGCATCTATCATGATAAGTTTAAGCCCTAGGAGTTCTCTCTTTCGACTGCTTAGTATTAAGTAAACATATTTTAGTAATTTTTTCGGTATAATTAAAATAATAGTTTTAATAAATTTTTGTAAATTCTTTTCCCAGAATTACACGATCACAGAAGCCGTGCAACAAATCAGCGAATCGTACAAGTGCAAACCCATCGAGGGTATGCTTAGCCATGAATTGAAGCAGTTTAAAATTGATGGTGAAAAGACTATAATTCAAAATCCGAATGAAAATCAACGCAAAGAGCATGAGAAATGTACATTCGAAACACATGAAGTTTATGCTATCGATGTAATAATCAGCTCTGGCGAGGGCATTGTAAGTGCGTTAAAATATTTTAATTTTTACCAAAGCTTTATACTTCCAATGATTAAAAAAGAGCGCTTGAGAGTTTGAAGTCTTTCGGCGAAAGACAAGTGAAAGCAATCAATTGATTCACATTCGATTACTTCCCATTTCGATATTTATTTGGCACACTTGTTATGAGCTGAACCACCGATGCTCAAAGATAGCAAGATTATGAGATCTGAGGACATTTATAGAAACACTTTTATTTTGGTTGTATGAAAAATATTTAACTTTAAACCTTTTTTTTTTTTTGTTCACAAAGGGACGTGAGAAGGATACTAAGGTCTCTATATACAAAAAAACCGATGAAAATTATATGTTAAAGCTTAAGGCGTCACGCGCGCTTTTACAGGAGGTAAGTGATGTAAAATTTAATTTTTTTAACAGTCTTATTACATTTATTTTTATTCCAGGTTAAAACAAAATATGGTAATATGCCTTTCAATATCAGACATTTCGATGAAGAAACAAAGGCGCGTATGGGGGTTGTTGAGTGTGTTTCCCACAAGATGATCGAACCTTTCCAAGTTCTTTACGAAAAACCATGTAAGGCTTTTTGATGTATACAACCTACTTCATTAGCAAGGATTAATTCCGTAAACGATTTTCGATACCATTTACGTCCAGACACTTTGCCAGATAAATTTTTAGCTATACAATTTTCTTAATGTATTTATTGTGCACATTAAGCAAAATTTATTGCTAGAACAATCGAATATTCATAATACCACACTTTCCGCAATATAAGCATTCACATTTGAAATTGTTTTTAAATAATTCAATTATATATTACAGCTGAATATGTGGCGCAATTTAAACATACTGTGTTGCTTATGCCTAATGGAGTCAATTTGGTTACCGGTATTCCGTTCGCGGAAGAATACTTTACTAGTGAGCATAGCATAGCCCAGCCAGAACTGAAAGTAATTATTGCAATTTATAAGAAACTAATATTTGGCTAATAAAAATCTAATATTTTAAAATATATAATTATTTATTTATTTTCAGGAACTTGTCGCAACACCATTACAACCCAGCAAGAAGGGCAAAGGTGGTGCTAAGAAGAAGGCTGGTACCGCTTCAGCTGGCACTGATGCGGCTGCCACAGCATCAAAGGTGGAATCCACACCGGCAGTGGAGACCAAAGCCTAAATTTCGGCTACCGTTACTGCCTTTTAAAATAACACAATCTAACAGAAATGGTAAAAGTGAAATCAGCAACAGAAACAAGAACATATTAGAAGCAATAAGGTGTTTAAAGTAAAATGGAGCAGAAATAACAAACACAGCCATTTTTTCTCTGCCACTGCTAGATGTGTGTGTGTACATTTGGCAAGGGAGGAATTTTAAAAATTAGTGTGCATATGTGTACTCTTCGAGTGCAGAGATGAAGAAAAATAAAATCATTGCTAAGTCTCTGCATAGCAGTTTTTTTCTATTTTAATTCAAACAACTGATAAATAATAAAAATCTAAAGTAAACGATCTTATCGTTATGAGTAGGACCTTTGAACGATGATACCCGTGAATAAATTTAAGAAAGTAATCATATTAACCACATACGGATCAAGTAATTGAAAGGCAAATTTTTTTTGTTGTATTGCAATAAGCAAATGAAGTTTTTGAAACTTAAAAAAAAAAACAATAAACAATTTTCACCTTAAAAAATATTGGAAATTAAGCGAATATGAAATGCATACAATCATTTTTTGCAAAACAATGGGACAAACGAAATTTGAAAACTGAACACAATAAACAGTAACAGTAACACAATAAAATTTGTATTTTTTAATAAGGAACTAAAATATGAGCGTTTTAATTTCAGCGTCTTCGGGAGTTGTTAAAACTAAAAAATTGGTTGGCGAACAATTTTTTTTACATACACACAACAGTAAAATATTTTTGAACGCAGTCGCATTGATCCTCGTCAACCGCAAATATTAAGGAATTGGGGATCGACAAAAGTTCTATAGGTATGAAGAAATCGCTCAAATGTAACAACAAAAAAAAATTGATTAAAACGATGTCATTCGAAATAGCCATTAAAATTTATTGTTACTTTAATTAAAAATGGATTTTGATATCATCTTACAGCTGATTATAAATGAAACTCATTCGTATATACTCGGTGGGAAATATAGCTTGCGCTTACCGCTATACAGAACATATGTGGATAAAATTAATATCTTCTTCAAAGGATTGAACTATTTTAACGAATTACTGCAAATAAATTGTGATAGCATTATCAGTTTCAAGAGATCAATACATGATCACTGTCGATAAGGTCCGTCTTATAAGTTTCTGTATGACTAAAACATTGAATGGGTGTTTGCTAAAATTTTATTCGTATTATCGACATGTAAATATATGCAGTTGTTTTTCGGATCTACGCTTTTTTAAGATTTTTAGATTTTATATTGATTTATTTTTTAAACTTGTAATGTTTGAATTATTTATTTATTGGCGCTAGATGGAGCCTGCGAGAATTTGTCAAATTCAGCTTTGGCTTTCTGCAATAGTTGGCCCGTGTAACAGGGCAACATTTCAATAAAATGAAATGTGTTTTTAACACCCTCGTTATAATAATGTTTAGCTAGAAATCGCACTTCTCCCCTTTCAGGCAGCGCCGGTACTTCAAATGGTAGTTTCTTTTCCAACTCCTTGGCATGTGGGCGCAATCCATTCTTTATATCATTATATAGTTTTTCCGATTCTTCTGCGCTACCCCATACTCCCAATTTCTTTGAGTAATACACAGCACCAACAATAATACCACCACGTATCAGTGAACTGCAGAAGTTGATTAAAGGATTGAACGCATGTGAAATATATGAAATGCCATTACGTAAATGCTAGCGTCGCTATTAATAAATTCGCAATACGTACCCAATCACCATTTTTATGCAGGAGTTTTAACTTAGATTATGCAATGTTTCCCAATGATCTGCTTTCAATATATTTATGATCGCTTTGCTAATCTTTGCACCTTTCGAATTGTATACAATAGTATATCGTCCTTTGCAGAATAATCGTGACATTTACTGACTAATTGACATTTTAATTTACTCAATAACAGCTGATAAATGCAGTGTTGTAAAACACATAAAGAAAACTTCTCTTGTCGTCACTCACAATTCAGTTATTATGGGCCGTTTACATAGAACTTCCTCGCATTGCTTGGCAGTTCGAACTTTAACAACAAAGCGTGAGGCGTAGAAGGTCAGCTACATAGAACGCTTTGACAGTTTCTGCGTTAGTAGTTTGTTATGAGTTGCGATTTGTGTTTGTTCAGAGTGTTTTGTTTAAAGATAGAATAAAAAAATGAATTTTACTGATATGATGGAAGTAGTTGTAGTTATGCTACTAATGTTTGAAATTCGCGAGTGTCTGTAGTGTGTATACGCACGCCAAAATAAAAATAAAATGGAAATGATAACAGCTGATTGCCAAAGCGTACAAAAGTTGAAAGTTGCCCATAATTTTGCTTCGCTTTGCTTTGCTCTACCTTTCTCGCCTTGTATTTAGCAGGACTCATATAACATCATGTATTGAACTTATCTGTCAAAGCGAAACTCTGAAGCAAAGCAAAGCAAAAGTCCTATGTGAACGGGCCTTTAAATGCTTGACATCAGGTTAGTAAATAGTGTTCTCACTCTCTCTTGACAAGCCCAAAATTCTAATGTCAATATCGAGCAAACCTTTAATAATTAAATTATGGTCGGCACCTTCTATTCTTCGCATAGTTTTATCAGCATTAGATAAAATACAACTTTGGCGTATTTTGTTGTTGCTCGTGACCCATGCAACGTTGCTGACACCTATTTAATGTGCCTTGGCTTGACGGCCAGTCTACAAATGCTTGAAATTTTCACTGCGCGTTATTTTGTGCTACAATGTTGCTACAATGGAGGATGCTACGAAATTAGAAATTGTTGTCAAAATACAAAAATGACAATTGACAACACGTTGCAAATAAAAAGTATTCGTTCAAAATTCCCATTCAACAAAGGACTCTCTCGCTTACGAGAATAAAAAGCAGAAAGCGAGCGATAGAACAGCTGATGATCTGACAGTTTCACAAGCGGGCGTTTTTACGAAAGCGAGAAACAAACATTTATCTTTTAGTGCAACTCTCATTTGCTCGAGAATTGTCAAAAATGTTTTACGAATATTTTTGAGCGACTTTATAGATATCCCAGCCGATCGCAAAAAATTATTTAATTTAATTAATATTAGAACAATTTAATACAAATCTTTCAAGAAGAATATACATGACAAGTAATTGAACATTAGGGAATTATAGCTGACAATGAGAATAACCTGACGTTTTGTGGATCACTCGGGTTCCTCTCTAGATATTCAAATTAAAAACAATAGGCAGCGGTAAATTAACTTGTATTCCTGAAAGTGAAAACAAGAAGTAATACCATTAGCACAATGGATTCTCTTCATTACATCGAGCTGTCCAAGTCCCCGATACGGTTCGATGCTGTTAGCCAATTGACAAATGTGTTTTTTGATGACTCCAACAGACAGGTACTTCATGAATTTAAGATAAAACTGATTAATTGAATTTTTGTTAGATTTTCGCTGTACGTAGTGGTGGCGCAACTGGTATAATAGTAAAGGGACCCACGGAAGACACTGTGATATCTTTTTGCATGAATGACCGCGGTACCATTCGCTCAATTAAATTTTCACCCGATAATAAGATACTAGCAGTACAACGTAAAGAGAATGCTGTTGAATTCATTTGCTTCCAAGGCGAACAATCATTGCTTCAGGAAATTTTTGTACATCAAATCAAGGGCGTCGTTTATAATTTTGTATGGGTACATGCGCGCGAAGTGGCCATAATTTCCAATAGTAGCATTGAAATATATACTGTATCAGCAGAAAAGCATCAACTGCGTGCCGTGAAATCTTTAAATATTGGTATCAAATGGTTTGCATGGTGTGCCGAATCTAACATTGCACTAATTTGCTCAACGGAAAACAATACATTAGTACCGGCTTTGATAAAGCAGAAATCTATTACTAAGCTACCAAAGCTGGAAAGTAAGCATGAAGATATTTTTTATATAAAAAAGAAAAACTTACGTCCATATACTAATATCCTAACTTTACATATAGTGGGTGATATGAATCGCGATGTAGAGGAGAGCAAAGTGACGCTTGGGCAAGTATATGGGACCATGGCTATTTTTCTGCTACAATTAAGCACTACGGGTGTTATGGAGGTAGAAGTGTACCTCCTTAATGGACCGGGCTTAGCACCACGTAAATGTCATGTACTTCGGCTGGGTCATGTGGGACGTTTTGCTATTAATATTGTGGATAACTTAATTGTAGTACATCATCAGGCATCTGCTACGTCGCTCCTTTTTGATATTGCTTTGCCTGGCGAATTAACGAACGGCGTTACATACCACAATCCGATTACACCAGGGCGTTCAATTCGACCTTTTGCGCTGAAGCTGCCAAGTTTATCGCCAGACGGACAAATTATGCAGTGTGAATTGTGTATGTTCCTGAAAAATATATATTTAAAAGTTATATTTCATTAATTCATTGCTGTTGTAGATTCGGTACATTGGGTGCTTTTCCAGCCCAATATTGTAATTGATGCCATGTTGGGCTGCATGTGGTATTTAAACCTTAATGTTGAACCACTTTGTACCCTTATATCCGATCGCATTCGTCTCACAGAGTTTTTGTTGCAACGCGCCACTGGCAAACAAGTTCTTTTAAAAATGCTACGCCAAATGGTCGATGAACAGTACAAAGGTACATTGTTGCCAGTCTTAGAAACGATTTTCAATAAAATTAACAAGGTTTATGCGTAAGTCTATCTAATTTTTTTAATTCGGCCTTTTTTTACTTAATTGCTTTAATTATTGTTGCAGGTCATGGGTACAACTAGAACTTCAAACACAAACCGCTCAACCATCAAATGTTAAAACAACTCCAAAACTACCTCCTGCGCCAAAAGTTCTCATTGAACAGCAAGATATGTTCACCTATGTCTTCCAACCGATTTGTGAACGTGAAAACACGGAAACAATATTGATTCTTTACTTACACTCACTAAATAAACATAATATTGCCGCTCAAGAGGATCTAAGTAAAATGATTATTACCGAACTGATACGAAATCGTAGCTTTGATACACTTAGGCATCTGGTTAGCTACTCGTTGTTGCTAGAGTCAAAACCAATTGCGTGTTTTCTGCTTTCGCATTCCAACGTCGACTCGGCTATTTCGCAAATTGCGCTCGACATGTTGAGTAAAATCAGTGCTTATGATGTAAGTACAAACACTGTTGCTATACAATTTGTATTGTGATAATCCATAATGCAAGAAATGCATCCATTTAATTTTAGATTATAATCGAGGTACTGTTAGGGCAGGCCAAAGTAGTCGACGCCTTGCGCTTGGCACGCAATTCGAAAATCAATGAAACTATTTCCGCTCGTAAATTTCTCGAAGCTGCTCAAAAGTCAAAAGATGATTTAATTTTCCACAGCGTTTTTAAATTTTTTCAATTGCGAAATCTGCGTCAACGTGGCACCATGGACTTTTTAAAAAGTAAGTTTCACAAATAAAAAATAACAAAATAAATTACATTTTTATCGAATGTAATTTTTTCTTTGTTTTCAAATTAGCGGAACAATGCGGCGAGTTTGTGAAATACTACAGCAATCTATATCCGACAGAACTATCAGGTCAATAAACAAGCCTTTCACATTCCGATACACGATTTATTTCGATCTATATAATTATATTTAACAACATTCGGTTTGTGAATTCATTTGTATTAAATAATTGGTAGTTAGGTCACAAGATTTGTGTATATCTTATTTTCTAATGTATTATAAACAATTTAAAGTTTTGCGAATGAATTTGGTTGTTGTTGCTGTTGGTGTAGCAGTTACCCAGAACCTGCGCGATCGGCTTAACCATGGCAGTTATCATCAAACTCATATAGTGGATGCCCGTGAAATGCAGAGTTTCGACAGCGTGGAATCAAAGAAAAAGGACTGTTAGACGAGTCGGTTTGAGAGGGCACATTAATGGATGAATGGTGCCGTGCAGGTAGGAGGTGAGCCAGCTACAATATCCAGATTGTAGCTGAGCCAGAGTGACGTGGCACTAATGAGACAGATGGTGATTGTCTCTCGCTGAACGTTGTTTATGACCAGTGTGTATGCGAGTCGGGCTGTCTTGGGAATTAATTTGGTACTTCATAATGATATTGGCTTGTTTTTATTATAACATTAGTTTATTATCGTATATTAAAGCTTAATTGGAAACATATTCACAATTTTATGTGACTTGGACATGCCAAAATAAATATGTATAATATATGTATATATGTAGTAAATAGAATACTGTGAGCTTAAACAAGTGAAAAACCAGAAATTAAATATTCAACTAAACAGAGTTTGCAATTATGGTATATCGACCGTAAAAACGATGGGAATATGTCGAATAACAAAATAAGTAAGGTCATCAATTAAAAAAAATTAATAAAGTCACTTAATCACTTTATGTAAATCGTTTCAAAATTTACTCATTACAAAATTTACTCAAGCCCCAATCTTGGAGTTTCTAGTATGCGTGGCGCTATACAGGGCGCCCTAGGCATAGGGCTATTATGATGGAAGAGGGTGAAATTTGAGGAGAAAAATAGGACGTTTCTCCGTCAAATGTGTCAAAAAATGTGACATATGTAAGTGAATATTTTGTTAACATGGCTGTGTTTTATACTAAAATCGTTAATATGTAAAAATACAGAAATCGTTTGCATATACGATTTAAGTGACCGTTATTAATTGTGTTTGTTTAGAGGAATTGTATATTTTTACTTATGAGTAAACAATTTTGAAGTGGGCCACCATTTTTTCAAAGGTTAAACTTTTTTATAGGTATATACATACATACATATGTACAAGAAAAACGTGAATAACTGTACTGCATTGTACTGCGCCATTTCTTTTTTTCTCAAATGAGTTTTAAAAGAATAACTTTCGAAATACTCCCAATTTCAAAAAATTTGTCAAACTTACATTTTTTATCGTTGTGAATCAGGAAGAACAAATTTCACAAAAAAGCTTCGCCTTCGAAAAAATTTTGGCCCACTTTACAAGTTTTACTCTTAGCAAGAATATTAAGTTGGAAATTTTATTGCCGAAACGTTTTATTTTTAATAAACCGTATTTGTTATTATCTTTTTATGATATCTACGCGTGTACAGCGTGCTTTTTATTATTTTTTAATCATATTTGATCCTTACTTTGTGATTTATCGATTATCGTTACTTTCGTATTCAAAATTTTTCAATCACAATATGCGCAGTAAAATATATAAATACATACATATAAAACAAGTCTGTGGCAACAAGACATAAATAACAGATAAACTTCTTTTAGCATATTTCTAAAAGACCACTTTCAAATGCATATTACTTCCCTAAAATAATGGACTAAAGCTTTAATATTCCTATGTACATATATTCAATCTGGAAAATTTTGTACTTTTTTTTTTTAATTCTCATGTTTACAATTTTTAGTTATTTGGTGCCACAGAGATATGGTCGAAAAATGTATATCTGAAAATAACGATAAAATATGAGCACAAAATCTAAATGATAGAGAAATTTATTTTTTAACCGAAAAAATAAAAATCGAATAAGAATGCCAGAAAAAAGTTTTGGGACAGTAATTTTTTCATATTATTCACAATGTTTTTCATGCTAAAACTTGTTCGCTAATTTTTTACCAAAAAACCAAAACCAAATAAGTTAAAATTAAAAAAAATTGTCCTCAAAATTTAAAATTTTTGTATCAGAATTTCTAAAAATATGTTCGAGTGCGCAGTATTGCAGTCAAGTTTTAGGTGACTAAAAATTCTCGATGATTTTTCATAATTTTTTTTACCGGAGTGTTAACCGTTTTTTTACATATAAAAATAAATTTTGTTAATTCTCAACGGGTATTTTCAGCCACTTATAACATTAACTTTATTATACTAAAATTGACTTGTCTACGATACTGCACACCCGAAATTTTTTAAAAATTTTATTACAATATTTTTTTTTCATTTTGTACAAAGTTTGAAATGTGTACTTATATGGATTTTGTTATAGAATGAGCTATATTTTCATACAAAATTAACGAACAAGTTTTAAAAATTTCTGAAAATTATAAACAAAATTACAGTGCCAGTACTTTTTTTCCGGTGCAGTATGTTGAAAAAAATTAGTATCATAAAGACTGATTAAAAGTTGTAAATCAAAGAATACCACAAGGCGAATTCATATAAGGTGGTGTTGAGAGTTGTCTTGCTTTTACGGCTTATGAAAGCTCAAACGCAAAAGCAAAAACAGAATACATATAGGTGAATAAAAAAAATCAAATCGGCTGTTATAGTAACTACACCTTATATGAATTCGCCTTGGAATAACGATTATTCTTTATCGAAGAAATAAATTTGAAATTGTATAAATTTGACTAACAAATATCTTTACAGAAAAAAGGTAATTTAGCTATTGCGCAGTGCTCTTAAAAAAAAAATTCCAAATAAAGGTAACTCCAGATTTGCTAAGTAGTATGTGACAAAAGGATCAGTTCAGTAACGTTGAGTTTTGGACAATAATTTTAGTCCTTGAAAATTACATGTGAATCAGAAACTTTTTATGACCAACTCAATTTAAATCATCATTAATAACTTCAGTCTGAACCACTTGCAGTCATATACATACATACATAAGTAGTTAAGCAAGAAAAATTAAATACAATGTTCTTAGAAGCTCTTCCTTACATATTAGGCTTTATATTTGTTTTTAGTTACTTGTAAATTTTCGCGGTGGCGCCTTCAATCTCAAAACTCCCATTTGAAGAATTTGTTGCTGTTGTTGTGGCTGCTGTTGGAAATTATGAGCGCCTTCGCAAAATTCATATACCTTATGGTTAGGCTCTGGTAGCTGAATTGCATTATTATAAAAATTGTTGTCTATCAGCGACAGACATTGCGGACACGACGCATTCACCATGGATGCATCATTTTCACCATTCGTGGTTCGTGAAATCTCGTCATGCAACTGTGCTTGCAATGTCTCGCTATATGTCGCCGCACATTTGTCATGCAAAGCATGCCCACAGCTACCTAGGACAAGTATTTCGCTCTGATTGTACAAGCGCTGTTGGCATACTACACAACGCATTGTTGATACCAAAATTCCGCGCTTAATTTCTCGCCGTTTACGTGCAAATGTACTGGCTAGTTCTTGTCCCCTTAGTTTAAGCGCCGTTTCCATGTTATTTGTTTCCAGACGAGATTGCGATAACATACTCAATAACAAATCCTTAATATCGCCGAAATTCCCAGATACATTTCGTGTATTCATCACTATTTGCACAAGCTTGGGTAAATCAACATGCTGGGATGCTGTATGCAACATATATTTCGTACTAGATTTGAGGTCTTCACGTGGCAGTATTTGCTGTAATAAAGTTAGCCAAAATTGTTCACACTCTCGGTTTGCTAGTGAATCGGTCGCCCGCACACATAAACCACTTATTTCTTGAGCCAGTGCAGCTGCCTCTTCACCACTTAATGTGGCTAAAAGTTCTATGGACAAGTCGAATGCGGCTCTGTAATTGTTTTGTTTTTCATAGAGATAAATAGCTGACCGGTTCAATTGATAAGCTAACACTAGCTTTAGTGCCTCTTTTATGCGGTACTTCTCAGTATTTCGTACAAAATCATCAACCTCTTCCGGTTTATATTTACATAATAGTGCCAATAGTTGCTCAATTTGTTCTGCTGTTAGATCAACACGTCTTCTATGTAAATGCTCTAGGAAAGTTAGTAATGATTGATCAGTTTCCTTGGCTATTTCTACCAATTTTGTTATTTTTCCGTTATAATGAAAGTGTACGATACGCGCTGTTTCCTTTGCGTTTATTTCCAGCATGTCGTGTAAGTTTTTTTCAATTTGTTCGTAAATTTTTCGTTCGGGATGTTGAACGTGTCGCTCCATGTAGCTAAACATGGTATCGTGACGTTGGCTGTTGTTCAGATAACACTCGACGATACCATCGTAGCGCTGTGACTTCTCCAGCAGATATTCCTGAACATAATAACACTGCGCGCGTTTGGCCAAGCGTAGCTGCTCTTCATCGTTGCTTATTGAGTCTAAACAATTGTTAATAAGCAGTTCATGCCATGCACTTTCTCGTTCCGAATGTTGTCGAGCGGTTTCATTCGCAATTTCCTCCTTCGATATATGGTTCAGTACTTTCTCTAGCAGTTGAGTGTCGGGCGTTAGACATTGTTGCGATATTTGTTGGGCAATGAAGTTCAAAAGGCAGCCAATTTCAGCCCACTATTAATTCAAATTAATTAATATGTTAGTAAAAATATTTTGAAATATATTTATACTTATGTATATAGTAAGTTTGCTGGAAGGTAACAGATTTAAAAACAATTATCGTATTACCGAAGCATTAGACAAATGAAATTGAGAAATGCATGGGTCTTATTTGTTTTTAATTATTGCATTTCTAGGAAACGCGTGATATAACTTATAGCCAAAAACTTATTTATATAATGAAATATTTATTATTTTAAAATGAGACTATTACGTAGTGAATTTTAAACTTACAGTTGTGTCTTCGGGTGTCATTATCTCCAGTAGTATATTAATTATACGCTTACGGTGTGAAATTCCAAGCTCTCCGCTAAATTCTTTCTCTTGAAAAGCTAAAGAAATTACATTTAAGGTTTCTCGAGTATCGAATTTGAGAAGAGACCGCAAATATGGATATGGCAGTTCGTTTGGTACGCTAGTATTCGAATGTAGTGAAGTTAAGCAACGAAGGACCTCGTGTTTCACATTTTGTACTAGATCGGCTGGAATTTCACCGCAAGGATAACCTCGTCCCGCCAGGCAACTAGATATATACACGAGTAGTGTGTTGCCCAAATCTGGCGGCTCTTGAGCTACTAATGGCATTAGCTCAGTGAGTGGACTTGAATAGTCGTTAAGAGCATGAGCATTGAGGTAGATTTGTGCGCGATAAAGTTTGTATTGTTTTGCTGCTTTTAATACCTGATTTAGATCAAGACATGTCCAATCGAGTTTAAGTATTATTTCCTCTAGTTTTGTTGGTGATATTTCTAGCCAATAATCAACCAATGCTTGTGATATTGTTGGGTTTACACTGTGTATATTATCATTTTCTATGTGCTCTGTGATATGTTTTAGGTAGAGGCTTTTATTTTGCAGTCGATCCCACAACTGCGTCCATAGCAAATCTAGTTCGTCTATTGTTATGAGACACTTTACTATGGGTCCCAAGCAATAATCAGGTGCACGAGCCGAAGCTGCCAAATATTCTTTAAAAAGCATTATAATTCGTTCTTTGGCCTGCGCTTTACGTTTGGGGCGTTCAGCAGTAGCGCGATAACCATCTAATGCAAGATCGCAAGCCTCTTGCCATCTTTGATTTTTTACCTAGAAAATTTATTGTATAAAATGAGTATATGATTTAATATAAGTTTTAAAATTTAGAAATCAGTTTTTACCAGATAGCTAATGCGTTCTGTCCACGTACGTACAGCGATCATATGCAAAGAACGTGCGCCCAAAACATATAACTGGGTACCGCGTGCCATTAAGGAATTGTAGCATGCATGAGTGCCGGCTAATGCCAAAGCGGGTGAGACATTCCCACCGGTAGCCAGTCCCTTGAATTGAGCCGATCCATAAACTAATCCTGCATTGGCCATATCGATACATTCAATCTCTTTACTCGAACGAACATCGATTAGATGTAGTATTTCCGAGATATCCATGCAAGCGACACACTTCGGTCCTAGCCAATGCACAGATAATAAATTTGTTTGCATTTGCACATGACGCAGGTAAAGCAAAGTAATACGTCCATTTGCCATAAAAAGTTGATGAAAAAATAGTTGATTGCCACGGCCCACTACAATGACTGGATCAACCGAGCGTGTGGTATCTGCCGCTTGAATTAAAACCATTTGCCAAGCCAGTAACGGTAAACAATTTGCTGGTCCTTGGAGCGCATGATACTTGATTACCTTCAGGCGTGGACGTATGGTTACAATAAAGTATTTTGATAGGGTGGCCAATGCGATAATGCAATATTGATCTAGTTCGTGGGAGCTGTCCATCATTAAAGGCTCCATAGTGCATACCTCTCCACGTGCACCACTAAAAAGACAACGGGATGAGCAACCGCGAATGCCTAACTTACGAGTAAAGCTCAATGACCACACTGAACCACCGGAATCAGAGCAAAGAGCCAGCGCTGATCTTGAGGTCCATTTTAAATGCAGCACTCCTGTGTTTGGAGTGATTACATCAAATAGATTGCGTAGAACATCACCGGATTGCGTATCAATCATAATAACAAGTCCCCGCGCAAAGCCGGCTAAAAGACGGCTACAATCCGGATTGTATGCCAATGCAGATACTGCCCCTTGACCGTGTTTATCCTGATGAGTCCACTTTAGTGTCTGTGTTATATCGAAATTGAGAATATGACCATGTGAAGTACCAACGCCAATAAGAGATGACACAGCACAAGCTGTTGCTAAACCAGCATTCACACAATCCTGAAAGACAAAAACAAAATCATTTACAAAAACGCTTACACTTATTAGTCAAAATCCAACTAACCGCTGCTGATGCTATTTGAGCCGAGACCCCTTGCAACATGGCGTAGCGCATAATAGAACCGCCACCGCCCGCACCACCATTGCGCACTCCACCCTCCTCAGCAATTGAGGGCGTTGGTGTAGGCGCCGGTGCTGGTACGCCCAATTCCGAGCCGATATCAGAGTCTGCTTCAAATTCGCTTAAAGCGGATTCTAAAGTCGGTAATGTACCTGTTGGTGGTATTGAGTATTCCACATCGTCCAACTGCAATTTTTTACAAGAATTTATGCAGTCTATACCAAAATAGGGAAAATTTTCCAATAAGGAACCACGCTTTGAAAAATAAGGGTCTTATAGGGGGGTAGAGGGGGTCCTCCAGATACTAAATCTGAAAATCCCGTCTACCGGAGGCTTCTAGGTTGTAAGTTATTTGTTGTTAAAGTTGAAAAAATGGTCAAATTTAACCTCACTTTTTCCTTTGTACATCAGTTGAACTGAAATTTCGATGTTGCCATATGTTGCTAAACAAAATCTTAAAAAAAAACCTCTGAAGACAAAAAAACGAAATAAAACAAAAACACAAAGGCTTATAGGTATATTTTATTGCCTCTAGTAGTTTTACGAAAGGGTCTTCGCGTTTTTTTAAAATTGATTTACGCCATAAAAACTCAACCACGGTATCGGCAAATTTCGCCGGATAGAACATCTTTCTGCGTGGGCGGCCTTCGGCCGCGCTTTAAAAAAATAACCCTGGCCGGTCCAACTTCGGCTACGCCATCCACAGTATTTTTGCGTAGAACACCTTTCCGCGTGGGCGGCCTTCGGCCGCGCTTTACAAAAATAACCCTGGCCGGTCCAACTTCGGCTACGCCATCCACAGTATTTTTGCGTAGAACACCTTTTCGCGTAGGCGGCCTTCGGCCGCGCTTTAAAAAAATAACCCTGGCCGGTCCAACTTCGGCTACGCCATCCACAGTATTTTTGCGTAGAACACCTTTCCGCGTGGGCGGTCTTCGGCCGCGCTTTAAAAAAATAACCCTGGCCGGTCCAACTTCGGCTACGCCATCCACAGTATTTTTGCGTAGAACACCTTTCCGCGTGGGCGGCCTTCGGCCGCGCTTTAAAAAAATAACCCTGGCCGGTCCAACTTCGGCTACGCCATCCACAGTATTTTTGCGTAGGACACCTTTCTGTATTTTTACAAGAAGTGTATATTCCAATCGTAATTTATTAATAAATGAACGTTTGGAATTTACAAAATTCGATTTCATTACGCATCCCAACATGTTTTAGAGTAAAAAAGAGTATTTCAATTTTGAAGGATCTGGTATCACCAGTAATGAAGTATGGCGGCCATCTTTCAGCCATTGTGTGTTTACGATTGTAGGAGAAAGCAATAGATTTAGAAAATTGAGTTAAATTAATTAATTTTTACACATTTTGTAAAAAAATATATGTGAATGAAGTTATAAAAGCATTAAATTGCATGTCTTAGTAAGAATAAACTTCAATAGTGCAGTGCATATATGAAAATATTGTGAAGTAAGCCAAGAAATTTTAAGAACAAATATCTTAAAAAATATAAATATATGTGCGCAAAATGTTATTAAAAACGGTCAGTGAGCATCTCCCCAACACCCCCTGCGAATTTCATTAAGAAATTACCAGTACTTTGGCTAAAACAGGCAATGGTTCCTTATTGGAAAGCCGACCCCCAAAATATACAAATTAGTAACAACATACATCTTCCACATCAAGCAACGATTCTGCAAGGAGACTATCACTAGACCCTCGATCAGACTCTAATAGCGATTGCAAGGACGGCGCTTTCAATTCGTTCATAATTTAAAACTTTT
Source organism: Anomoia purmunda (assembly GCA_951828415.1). NCBI lineage: Eukaryota > Metazoa > Arthropoda > Insecta > Diptera > Tephritidae > Anomoia > Anomoia purmunda. The sequence continues at coordinate 21,127,939 of OX639996.1, read as the reverse complement.
TAGCACTTTTTCGGAATTCCTTTTTTTATTTTTGGTCTCACTTACGAACGTGATTTTTTAATACCGTTTCGTTATCAATTAAATTTGCACCCCCACTCTCCCATATGTGATGCCTTTGTTGACTCGAATATTTGCTTTGATTTGTTGTGACACATTCGTTTTGACAGCTAACAGCTGTTCTCAAATCTCCACTAGGTTGCCATTTTTAGGAGCAATCGGTAACACAAAAATGTTGATTATGTTATAATAGTTTTCTTTAATGGTGATTCAAGAGCAATGTTTATATTTGTAGTAATCTTTAAATAAGACATAATAGTTTGATTTCTGTACTTTTTAGATCTTAGCAAGGCGAATTCATATGGAGCCACCTTGCATCTTAAATTCCCGTTGACTTTTTCAACATCCGGCATGCCAAGTCTCCGCAGTCAAATTTGTGAACCTGCGCAAAACTTTCATTCTGTAAAATTGTTATCTATTTAGAGAGAAAGTAAATAGTTCACTGATAGCACACAGATGTCACTTCAAAAACAGCTGAAGTCCAAGAAATTGTATATAATCATATTGGTCCTTTGTGTGCTTGCACTCGTACCATTTATAAGGTTCATAAAAGGTAGTTCGTCGGAAATGGGTCACTGCATTTTTTGTGAGATTTCCGCCGGGAAGCAACCAAATACCGTAATTGAGCAGGAAACCGACGAATTTGTTATATTTAAGGACATTAAGCCATCATCAAAATATCATTATTTGGCGGTTCCCAAACGGCATATTGAGAATCTAAACAGTTTAACGAAGGAGGATGAGGGATTGGGTGAGGTCAAACAATATAACATATTGAAGTTACAGTATTGATTTGATTTATTAATCGCTTTCGAAAGTACAAGTATATTTCATGATACAAAGCATATGTATGTAGGTATATTTCCGCCGAAGGACGGCCATTCGAAAATTTTCCTGACATCGAAAATTTTCGTGACATCTACGAAAAAGCTAACACTGAATCTATCGTAGTACGAACATAGCATGTACTTTGACTGTACTCAGTAATGCTATTTTTGTAAAATCTCTGATAATCGCGCTATGATGGATTCACCAATAGGGCTCGTTGCAACATGTTGCAACATTAGAGTTCCCTAGTTTTTTTTTTAAGAATTGTGTTTGTAGTAGCAGATATCTGGCGGACACAAATGTCTTGTAAAAATTTAACAGCATTTATTTTATTTTGCTAAATGACACAATTACATTTGACAAATTTGGCCAGGCTCATAGCGAATTCATTTACACTTGATATATGTACATTTGATAAGTAGTTGAAACTACTTAATTGGAAGTAATATTTGAATACGTATGTACATATGTATTTTATGTAATCCATCAGGTTTACATTTAATACATTTAAAATTAAAGATATCTTTCTCTATTTTAATTATTTATATTATTTAACTCGCTACGTTTAGTTAATCGCATGGAAGAGGGCCTCAAGACGCTGTATGAAAAAATGAATGTCAGTACGACAGATGCTTTGTTTGGATTTCACCTGCCGCCTTTTATAACCGTAAAACATCTACATATGCATGGAATAGCGCCTCGTTCTACGATGTCCTTTGTTCATAGAATGATGTTTAAGCCAGGGTCGGCGTGGTTTAAAACGGTAAATAATAAATTTGTTTATGCTTAAAATATTAATTGGATTTATTTCAGGTTGAAGAAGCACGCACCTATCTGCAAGAAAAGGCATAGAAAAATATGCATAGTATGAAGATTTACATATTTTATATATAATCGGTGGGATAGATTTAGAATTAAATGTAACGGTAATAGGAGATTTAATATTTTTGAAATGTATGTACATATGAAACAATAAAGAAGAAACTAATACAATCTCTTGAGAGTTAATACTGTATGTATGTATGTATGTATGTATGTATGTTCACGGATTTGAAAATATTTCAACCCTGATCATTTGACAACCACCAAATGGTCACAACTTCGTACGCACATACTTATGTAGTACATATTTATATAGAATGGAGTTAACAATACGGTTAGGATATTTATTAGTTATTATAGCACAGTTAACTGTCTCTTCTATGAGCCAGCTTGTTGAAAAAGGTGCTAGTGGCCAACCGTTGCCAAAGGCAGCCACCTTTCACTTTCCGGATTATGCATACAAGGAGACAAGTAAAAACGTACGTATTGCACTTGTATTGATTTCTTTTTCGCTATATTTGTAAAACTCTTAAAATTGTTATAATGTAAAGGAAATTATATATCACGATTTCGAGACTTTATGTGAGCGAAATACTCTATGCGAAAATTTAGATGGTGTTGTGAAGAAGTCCTGTGTACGGCGTTGCATTTCCTATACCTGTTACCAAGACATCTATGGATTTGATGAGGTAGGAGGTTTTGACTCATTTGCCAGATCTAGCGCTCGTGTCTTTTTTCGCACATAAACAATATATTGTCCAGTATTACGTTTAACAAATGATTGAAATTAAAGATGGTGCCACTGCATACATATATTTACGTAAATACTTGCTTATTGCATTCATATTGAAATTTTAATAAATACTTCGTCGCGAAATATAGATATGAGCGTAGGTCATCTCAATTGTTTTAAGTATATGTATGTACCTGGGTTTGTCACTACCTCTTTTTCAGCTGGAAGAGGGGGAAATTGATGTTCGCTTAAATTCTTTCAAAGGCTGTGTTATTCAACGTACTGGTAAAAATCATCGCCGTTATCCAAGCACTCAGGGTTTATTATTACAACGTTTCGATTTAGGAGAATTATTTTTCAACATGAAATGGAAATTAACCAATTACTTTAAAACTGTGATTTAATAGTTTATAAATAATACAAAAGTTTTAATAAATTTAAAACACAATTGAACTGAAAAGCGAAAAATAAATTCATGAGCGTGCCTAAAGGACTATTAAAATATATTTCACATAAAATTCAGAAAAAAAGGAAAAATAATAATAACGAAAAGAAATTAATGTTTATGCTTTTCGGAAATACAAAAATTTGTTTAAGGGTAAAAAAGCGGAAGGATTTTCATGAAAACCAAGAGTTAATTAATCTACAATAAAATTTTTACTTAAGAAGACAATATTTTTGTTTAAAAGCACGCCGAAAAATTCAAAGCAAGGCGAATTCATATAAGGTGGTGTTATAAGTACCACCTAGGTGAAACCATTTAAAGTGGTGTTATTAGTACAACTACAAAATTGCCATGTATTTTGTTTTTGCTTCTGCGTAAGAGTTGTCAAAATTTACAAACATTTTGTTTTTGTTTTTACCGCTTTTGAAAGCTTATACGCAAAAGGAAACAAAATACACATGTGGGTGAATAAAAAAAATCAAATCGGCTGCTATCAGGGGCGGATCCATCAGGGGTACATTCCTGTGGAAGTCCTTTTTTCACTTCTGCTTCGGAGCGCTTCACTTTTGGTTGCTCTAGACCCAATGCGAGTTGAGCAGCTCATTCTATTTTTTTCATTAGTCAAAAGTTAGGCTTACGGGTTATGCCGAGTGATGTAAACGCAGTAATAATTGTGTTCCAGACGTACAGGATTTACTGGTGTTTTCCAAAAAAAAAAAAAAAACTTCCAATTCCTTTCGAACCAAGGCGAATTCATATAAGGTGGTGTTGTAAGTACAACTACAAAATTATTATGTATTTTGTTTTTGTGAAGTCACTAATTTATTTATTTAGTTATTTATTAATGTTTATATATGTACATATTTAGATAGACAGATATTGCTAAAGTTTGCATTTCGTTCTTTAAGATCCATTGTGCCCTCTCCTTTTTACATTACCTCATCTAACCCCAACGCACTTTGGAAGTCTGAGGTGATAGTTGGTGGTAGCGAGCTTATGAGACTATGTGAGCCTAGCATTGACCACCCGTATTCCTATAAAATCAAAAAAATAATAATAATACAAAATGTTGATTTTCAAACAACATGTACTGATTGATTTTCTTGGATATTAAAAAAAAACCATAACTTCTACATACTTAGCTTTGGCGCCTTGCCGGGATATTACCAAAATATTGTTAGAAGATGATGCATTGATAAAAAAATATTCTTTCAATTGATAAGTATTCATTTAAATGTAACATTTCAACAATTTTTTTATTTACATTATACGGTTTTTTATTTTACATTTATCTCATTACATTACTTATTGTATATATGGTACCAATGAACGAACGTATTTTAAACGATATTTTATTGTGTACTTTCATTCTAAAATAAGTTTGACACCTTACATCACTCACCAGAAAAAAAGTGGTCATAGGAAAGACAAAAGCTCCTGACGTCATTGGTCCTGACATTCTAAGCATGCTGATCTTGATATATATCGGCATTGTGGAAGTGGTCCCAAATCTGCCGCGGCCACTACCTAACCGCAAACAAAACGTAGCGAGTTTTTTTTTAAATTGAAAGTAAATAAAAAAATGTTGCAAACATTTTTAGGTAGTTAGCTCTCGATATCTGAGATGTGAAAAGTCCGTAGCGTGGTGAAAATAGCTTGAACGCTAAGAGACCTATCAAACAAGACGAGTCGCACGAAGTCTCTGCTTTTTCCAGTTGTGATTAACATTGAGAACCTTTATTTTACTACCATGGCATTCGTTAAGTGTTCAGCCCAACTACAAAAAAATGCTAGCACAGTTAGTTGCGGAATACTATTGAGTGATCTACTTGGAGGTTATTGTAGCCCCAAAGCATCAATCAAATTTTTACTTTCCCACTTATCTAACACACATCTTACTTTGGCCCAAGCTCGGAAAAGCTCGTTTCCTGAGCCTCCCGTTAACTGGAAATGAAAAAAAGCATAACTTTTAATTTATGCAATTATATTATTACTATTTACGAAGTCAAAATACACTTATATTTTCTCATTTTATGTGCATGTGTATATGTTAAGTAGCAGTATAAAGAGAATAAGTAAACTTAATGTACGTTTGTATGTACATACATAATGTATACAGAGTGCATACTGAGTATGTCATAGGTAAATTATTATGGCTGCAATGGACCGCCTTTGGAATTCACATCCAAAAATGAAGGCGTTTATAAATAATTAAATAAAAAATATTTAAAGAATTTACATAAGTAAGTTTATAATATTATCGCAGAGGCATATGTGTATGTACCTAAGTATTATCGTAAATATAATACAATATTTTACTATACATTGTATATGTACATATATAGTAGTGGCCTGCGTTAGGGAGTAGTAGTAAAACAACAAAACTATATGCATATTTCTAAACACTTACATACATATATATGTACATATGCATGCATCTATGTATTACGGAACAGTAAGTGTGGAACTTTTTCTGTTAAGAATTTTTAAGTAATCACTGGTTCCCTTTTTTTGGGTAAATAACCTATGTAGTCCTTTTTCTTCAAGTTCCAATTTGCATTGTGTGTATGCAACATTTGCAAAATGTCAAATGACGACTTTGTTAGAAAAAGGCTAAACCGAAATGTTCTTTAACTAATTGCCCAGCTTACGAGTTCGCTATGAATACCCCTATTGTTAGATAAAAGCAAAGCATACATAGAAAACAAAGAACTTTTAAAGTTTTCCAAACGAATCACAAAAATTAAGTAATGAATTTTATAAATGCGTTTCATAACTGTAAGACAAGGACCATTTGACAAGTCTCGACCATTGTTGCTTATTAAGTTAGAATTAAATATCTGTATATGAAAGTACAGTTATTTCTTTCTGTGTGAAAATTTTAATAAAATTCTAAAAATACTCATCAAAGTTTCAAACTTTTCAATCAAGATTTTTATAAAGTTTTTGCGTAAGTAGTTTATAGTTTTAGTATCAGAAAGTGTCAGTTTCAATTTGCTAAATATTTCAATTGCTTTTTGATATTTGGTTGCTAACGGTGTTCATCATTTTCCTCGTTGTATGGAGAAAATGAGCAGCAGCATCAGCAAAAAAAAACAAAAATTATCGAAATACATCTCGATTTTTGAGCATCTTCAAACTTGCACTTTATTATACTAAAATTAAATGTGCTAAAAAATTGCATAACCAAAAATGTTCTCAAAATTCTTATTAAAAAGATTGAAAGTTTGATTAAAATCGCTTGGATTTACATGGTTTTTCATTGTACAATGAAGAGTTTTTTCATAAAAAACTAGCAAATCCCATCAGTTGTTCTGTCTATATTTATATTTATTAATTGCCTTTGCATAAATATGTAACAAGAAAACGAATTTCAATTTCTCTCACACATAGCTTGTGTATAATTAAATTAAATTACAAGTTTTAAACAGGTGAGAACCATCTTGAAAATATAGCTATTAACCTTCTGCTTAGCAACAACCCTTTGAATCCTATGCCTTAATATTTCATAGCTATAACTTATGTACAATTTCATTAAATTCGACGTTTCGTTTTATATCTGTAGTGTTATACTGATTACTTATGTAGGTATTTTATTTTAATACCATTTTTATAATTTTTCCGAAAGCTGCCAACCCTAACCAAATTTTTTCTATTTTAAATTTGCTCATACATTCTCATTGGAATACTATTGTTATGGGTTTTTACGTTTGGCAAAACAATTGCAGACATAAATAAACCAAATAAACAAAAATCACTGAGACCGTTTGTGAGTTATGGTATCATTAACGAACAGCAAAAAATTTTTAAATACATAGGTACATAGATTAACAAAAAATTAATTAGAAATAAATTAAGTATCGAAAATTGTCAATAAGACCCTGTCGTATTGTTATGGTAAGTACTATAATTACAGAATTCATAGTTCTCTTTCAAACACCTTCAAAAGTTATTCTGATTTTTTTTTTTCATTATGAAATGGAACCTTTCCATATGAAAATCAAAATGGACTCATATAAGGCTATGTTAATAGAACTAAAAAAAATTTACATGTATTTTGTTTTTTTGTGTTTGGCGTTCCGATCGTCAAAGTCAATCGACTCTTCTATGACAATGGAAACAACCAAAATGTAAAAAAAATATTTCAATTTGATAATCCATACGCTGATTCAGATAAAAAAAAAATATTGTTATACTAACACAATTTTAAACTTTACATACATATGTATATGAATTTGCATTTCTTATTTTAATTTTTTAGTAAATTCACTAATTGAAGTCCACAAGTTTGCCCAAACAATTTTCTTCCCAATTAAAATTCAAACCAATATTGTATCACTGATAAAAATTTAACAACATCTTTGACGCAGATCTGCCATGTTAATATTGTATATAATAAATGTATTAATTATTTAAGGTATTTTATTGAACGAAAACGTTTGACAATAAAAACTTTGTTCTGCTAATATTCCGTGAGGGTCAGGCACTTTAAATACGATCTGGTTAACGAATGTTGGCCGAACGTTGGTCCAAAATATTCGAATAAAAATCTTAAATTATTTTAATTCTATGATTCGCATTTAAAAAATCAATAGAAGATATTCTAAAACTACGCTTATTTTTATTGAGGTTGAAAATGGAGTGAAATTCGGAAGCGAAAGTTCCTATCCGACATTGCTTTATGACGATCATCCATCTGATTTTTTGATTTTTGTAGTTGGTCTATCACAGTCTCGCTATTTAAGCAGGATTTGACATTTGTTCATAGCCAAATTATTTTCAAATAAAGAAACATATCACTCCGAATTTCTAAATTGTAGTGGATCTTTCGACTTCACCCCATTTGTACCTTGACAGAAATACTCGTAATTTCGTGACATCCTGCCTATTTAAGTTCATTCCGTTTTCATTCAATTGGGCTCAGGTTTTTCGTGTAACCAAGGTCGAAAAATTGGTAGCGTCGAGGGATAATGCGTGTCCGGCTTTAGCACTGAGTCTGGCCATGTATTCGAGACATCATTACCATTATTACGAAAAGGATATGTGGCTAAAACTATGGGTAATTGTAATTTGATTTCCTTTTCTAACGACTTCGGTTCGATGACAAAAAATACATCGTAGGAAATTTTTATTAAATGGCAACCATGTAAATTCGTAGGCGGAAGCGGTGGTACATACAGGCTATCATTTTGCCATTCATCTTTTCCACCGGGACGAATCTTGCCGCGCGCCAGAGCAGCCAAGGCGCGTTTTTCAGTTTGCACAACTTTTCCACGTGCCAAATATTCAATGGTCTATGTTAATAAAGAAAATACAATGAACTACAGTAAGCAAGTATATAAAATTTTTTAATACGAGATTTTACCTCTGTAAGCGAGGCCTTTGTTCGTTTAATTGTCACATTACTGTGATTCGAAATGAACGCAGTGATCAATATGCTCTCCCCAGGTACATAACCGCCGCGATCGAGAGCAACTCGAGCGACCACTTTGCCGCCGCCCACACATGCCACACCAAGTTTGTGTTCTATCTCACAAGTAAACGGTTGCTGAAAAATAGATGTATTAAATTCAATGCAACCAAATATTTGTTTATGGATGAATATACTAATACTAAACATGTATGTACGTATATACTTCACATACCGATAGAATTGGTCTCTCCAAATTGAGATCGATCGGATTCATCACAATGAATACCTGATGGTTTTTATGTATAAGGCCGTTTGGTTCACGTAGCGCAGCTTTACAATAGTATTGTATCCAACCATAACGGCCCAAAAACGTTGACGGCAATCCCACCGGAAGGCCAAGTTTAAATGGAAAACTATGAATGCCGGGCGAAAGCACTGATGGCCCTTGATCAACATCGCCCAGAAGCCGCATTCGGAAGTCAATATAGTTTTCTTTGTCGTAAGTGCGTTCCTGACGAGCAGTGCCAGCGCGCACTACACCTTCCCCGACAACATGGAAGTGGAGACCCAACGCAGGAGTATCATCTTGAAGTTCGATAAGTACACGGCCGGATAGAAATTGTCCAGGAAAATACAGCAAAGATGTGTTATCGAAGATAATAAGAAATTTTAGTAGTTTTCGAGGCATTTTGCATAGGTTATAAGCGCATTCCTCTCTATGCTACAATCCAATATGGGTAGGAACAGTATCGGCCGTATACTATTTAATTAATAGATATGATGAAATTATTTGTGGCTTTACTGTAAAGAAAAATGGTGGATAATTAGACAATTCATGTATTATCAAAAAATGGTATCAAAAAAATTTTAGAAGAGCTGGTACAGCAATTCAAACAAACATTATAAGTAAAATATTGAGTGATTGCCGAAGTCGCATAAGTACTTATATAAAAATGTATTCATTCTAAAGGGGTAAACTAATAGAAAGCATACGTAACACCATTGTATGATGATTTTTATGTGAGCTCCTTCATATAAGCGATGTTCTTGTATTTCAAGTGACCTAAAATTTTTGAAACTATCACAGATTTGCGTCCTCGGTCCCAAAAAAATTGCGAATTGGGGAGACCGAGAGAGCGAAATTAACAAATCTTCATCTTCATTTTGAGGTGTGCATTTTCATATTGTACCCCACAACGGACAGTTTTCGACGACTGCGAACGGCAGATTATGTGTAGAAACTCATTCGAAAGTTTACCACTGCCTGCCGATGGTCGATTCCTATTAGAAAAAATGTGATCTGGACAAAGAAAATTTATATTCTTTATTTTTTCGATTGAAGTTCGTCAATATATCCGCAACTTATAGCTCGAAAAGAAAATATCTTCCCGAAGCCATTTCTAAATTTGGCTAGGCCTATCCGGCATACAATACAAAAATAACTGGCTTACAATACGACGTTGAGCTCAAGATCAAATGAATGCTTAGGCAACAACTTTTTTCGGCATATTACTTATTGGTTTATTCCTATTATTTGTGGAATACGAGTTCATTCATATTTGTGATTAGGGTTTCAGGGGACAGGGACCAACGAGTGCTTTGCAAAAATTTCCTGTATACAGAAAACACAAGAATAAATGGTATTGAGCGTCACCCTGCTGATCCTCCAAGTCCATGCTTTTAATTCCCGACCACAAAAAATTGTTTACCCTACTTCTTCACCATTGATCGAAATGCCATTTCCAGCAGCATTTTCAAAGAAAACTGGGGCAATCATGTCACCATTTAAAAATTCGATCCGAACTGTCACTTTCTGAGGATGTTTTGGCTTTTCGACGATTACGTGTGAGTTTTCCAATCCCAAGAAGTGGCACTTTTAAGGAACGAGAGCAAAAAAAAAGTACCTTCTGGCACCGGACAATGAGTCTCCACAAACTTCAATACACATTACTGGTATACTGAAATGCATTAGATCTCAACGACGTCGTTAACTTGAACATTTCGCAAGTCCGGTGAAATCATCTCTCGAATCAGGAATTCTGTAGAAGCATGAAGTACAGAAATGTCTGTCTGTGCTTGATATGAATAATTGACGAAACTTCATAAAGTAGGCTGGCTATTAGTGAAGGTTTTTGGCTTCGATGCAAGCCGATAAACAATTGAAGAACAAAAAAAAAGGAGACATAGAATTACATTAAATTTGTAAGTTGCTCCAATTTTCGATTAACAGACGTTTTTGGGTCTATTACATCTAAAAACGTAAATAGGAGCTTCTTATATAAAAAATGGCCGTGTGTGTCTATTGGTATGTAGTTTATGGACTGCATTTGTCTATTGTGCCTATACCTGACGCTGGAGTCGAAATATTTTTAAAAACCGTAGTCTGATTTGACTTAAATTCAAAGTTCTTAATAGCCACATAAATATGAATACATACAAATTTTATTTAAAAATTGCACCGATAGGCGACACGGTAGCCGAGATGCCTTTAAAACCCGAATTCACAGTTTAATTTTATTCAAATTCAGAAAATGTATTTATAGAGTGTAGCGAAGCATGTCGGTTATGCGGTATAAAGTAAAATTTAAGCCCGATTAGTTTGGGTTAAATGGTACATGGTTTGTATACATATATTTGTTTTTATCGCAGTCGGCAAAGAATAACCAAAAATATCAATCAATTAAAAAATCACATGCCTTTGGGCATTATTACTAATATTTTTTTTTGTGTGTATATATGTATGTGTGTGCGAATATAATAAGGTATTTTTTCCATGCATACAAATTAATTTTTGCAAAAAAAAATGTGTTTTTGTAATTAAATACATATTTACTCGCAACTAGTTAGTGGCTAAATTGGTTATAAGTGCGTCACATTGTTATTGTTTGGTATAGTATCGTAAAACTTGTTAATTACCGTTTTCACTTTTATTTAACAACTACACACGCAGGTACACACATACATATGAACATACATACATATGTGCACAAAATTTTACATAAATTCGCAAATGACATGACAAACTATGAGGTACACATTTGTATATATGTATGTGTGTGCATAATACATATGTATGTATGTATGTATATAAGTATGTCCTGACGTATGTATGTATGTAGGCATATTTACAGTTATTTACTGTAGCCAAAAATAATGTTTCTTTGTACATGCATATACATATAATATACATATTATGTATGTATATTATTTACATTAGAGATACTATGTAATATTCTAAAAAAATAAACAATTTAACTCTATCCATTAACAGTAGAAACAATTTAAGGAACTCACAACATTCATAAAGTCGTACAATTTTACGTTAGCTTAAACTGTGCTTGTGTTATTGTTTTTGTGCTACAAAGAAAAAAGAACTAAAACTATACAAATTTGAAAATGTGATAATTTTATTACACACATCTTTTGAATTCCCTAAATGTGTCTTCATTTTTACAAAGCCAACATTACGTAGTAAATTGAATACTCGAGTTTCTGGGTTTTGTAATTTAATTCACTTTTATATCTCTATATATTATTTTTTTCAGAGTGATTATTTAGCAACAAGTAAAATTATACACATTAATAATTTCAAGCAAATTAAAATTAAATAAACATAAATTTTTTATTTTATAGCAACTGCGCATACTATTTTCGATGTAGGATTTGTCTTCATGAAAATCATGAACAGTCTTCTCTAGATAAAATTTTATCTGCAGATTGCTTGAAGTTTGTTTCCTCTTCAAAAGGATCGTGAATACTCTTTATTCATACTATTTCAGATTTAAATCGCTTAATCATCACATATATACAGAATTGGTTTTTGTCGGAAATATAAACCGATATCGGTTCCATTTGGTGTTTGACATCCCATATTTGAAGTTTCTAAGTACATCTACCTTTTCGTCTTATAAAATATTGGAAGCTCTGCGTATAAAATAATAATTTTTACCACGTCACTGTTCTGTACGCTGAGAACGGAGAAGTATTGCAATTATACTAACAGATACTTTTTGGTATAATAATACCCGTTGCTCTATTCAAGACTCTTCACAAACACTTTTTTAAGAATAGAATGTTAAAAATCTCAGAGCTCATCCAATGAGAATTATTGCATGCAATGGACTGCTCCAAGTAAGTACTCCCTTCGGCACTGCAGAGCCTTCACACCTTCATGAACATTAGAAAAATTTTACTAAAATTACTTCATTGTTAGCATAAAAATATTGAATTTTAAAACCCTAAAAAGCTACACCGTCATGGTCGTCTGTACAGTACTGTTTGTCGTCAATAATTCATCACCCACTTCTGGCTTTGTAGTAGGAAAATTTTCGGCCAATGTTAAAGTCCCCAACCAAAATCTCTTCTTGATGATTTTCTCAGTAGACCTCGCATGATTGATATGTAAATAGCCCTCACAATTTCACGGGGTTGACTTTGAAAAAAAATAAAATAAAATAAAACTTCATACCTGAATAATCAATTGTACAAGAGCTATGAGTTATAGAAACTCGATCCTGGTGTTTTTCTTTCCATACATTCTTTTTTTAATAGATGATATTGGTGCGAAATTTCATGTCTTTAGATACCTTAATGTAGGAGTTATAATGCAAAACCTCACATCTGAACAATCAGTGGTATAGCAGCTATATAAGGGCCGATCTTCTTTAAAAAAAAAACAAATATCCCTTGTGTCCAAACATACAGACGGCGGACAGACAAATGGACATCGCTAATTCGAATCAGCTTGTCGTCCTGATAGTTTTGGTATGTACTACCTATGTCTTATTCTTCTTATATTTACAACCATTGGGGCAAATTTATAATACTATTTAATCTTCATAACAATTAAGACTATATAATCAGATAATCTGATAACATCAACGGCGTGAATACCCCAAGTATTTTAGTATTGTTAGCTTTATTTACTACTAGATTAACTAGAACAAAACACGGTTTTTTCACTAGAGATATAGAAATATTTTGAATTTTCTAATGAAGCTCCTATGTCCAAGTACTACAAAAAAGCAGTAGTCAAAAAATTTCAAATAACTAAAAATGATTAAATGGTTTTAAAATAATTTAGTTTATGATTGATTTTAAATGATTTATAAAACCCAAATTTAAATTTTTTATACAGATACGTAACATACTTTACAATTTATGACATTTTGAAATCGAAAATAAAGTTAAATGCTCGATAACAAGTATTTTTGCCACTTAACAATAGATATATATGTACACACATGCATACATACATTTGCAAATATGATTGTGTTAAAATGTGTTGTTTATTTGTTTGTTTAATTTATGAGATGACCAGTTTTGATTAGGTATGCAAGAGTAGCTCCTACTGCCAAGCCCTTTAATACATACCGACTTTATGGTCTTACTCACAGCTGTTTAACGATGAAAATTGTTTAAAAAAAGAATCAGAAAAAATACCAATGAAAAATGCTGACGACCTTTTAAGTGCTTCAAATACCAAACGCTCACGTAATTCGAATACGAATAGTAAATACATACCTATGCTATTCTGATCGTCGTCGGTGTAAACGATCGTTTCTGCGCCGGCGTACACTTTTATTATATCGCTTTGAAGTTTCTACAAACAAAATATTACAAATCTACATACATACTTATTTACATACACACACATGCATATGCCAATGCTATATGGTTTGCCCACATTTATTTGCATCGAAGCAAATTCTTTAAATTTATTTTGATTCTTTTGTTCAAACGATTTACATAGCTACATATATGTATGCACATATAACAAACCATATGCACATGTATTCATATATATGTATATATACATACATAAATAGGTACAAGCAAATCCATATAAATATATTCGATTTATAAGACTGAATATGTGTAGGTGCATGAACAAGAATATGTGTATAAGTATATACATAGGTAAATACATATGCATTTAAATCTACATTCAATTGAATAGTAGGTAGGTATTTTGGAACATTCAATTCCACCAACACAAGTTCTTATTTGGAAGAATTCGATTTTATGTAGTGGGTGCAATTCACTTGAGCTGACGTCCACATCACTTTTGACTTCACATTTGTATTGTATGTATTCTACATCAATTTAACAACTTGTCGATTACCTATTGTATAAACTTGCACTGAATCGTACCGATAGATAATTAACAGGAAGTTCAATACGTCTTAGCAATTTTCAAGATAATCCATGACCATTCTATCAGTCTCCACTATTTCAGCAATATTATTTGGGTATGTATGTAAATGCAAAATATTATCTCATTTTTCAATTCCTAAATTTGTTTAATTTTCAAACCGTCCGATAAAACCGACATTCTTCTTACAGTACAACAGCGTTCAACGTCGATCGTAACACAACTAACCAGGTAACTTTTTAGCTTACTAAGCTCAGGTGTTTCATGTATGTATGTAAACATGTGGCTTAGTATGTATATATGTATGTATGTATATATGTTTGCTAATGGCACGTACGTCGTCTCTCGATCTCTTGTGAGTCTTCCATACTTCGGGCCAAGTTAGCAATACGTTTCTAGCAATCTATTTGGCCTTTTGAGCGCCGAGAGGCCAATTGAAATCCAAGTCGAGCTGAGCTCTTTGTAAATATATGTATGTACACATGTATATAAAATCGTCGGTGATGATCCAAACCGCATATGAGTACTTAGTAAATACCGCGTAAGTGAGTTTTTGTAATTTTTCAGGAAGTATAGAAACCCCTTTCCATCAGAAATCTAATAAGTACCTACTATAAGTCATTAAGCTAGCAAATATATTGATAGAATCCGCAAATAGTTACTTATGTGATTTTGTAGCATTAAAACATTAAACATTTTAATAGTCACCTTTGTGACCGGGACTAGCCTTTTCAAGACTAGATCTAAAATTAAAATTAAAAATTTGTTTAGTCGATGGATTTTCAAATTGAAATATTTTCTGTTTTCGTTTTTTTTTTTTTTGTTTAGTCAATTGACTTTGGCAATCGGTATATTCAAATTTTGTTACTGTTCAAGTAACATAACTTTTTGAACTCTCCTTGGCTGGTAGCCATGATGAACTCAATACAGAATGCGGTACTGCTATTTTGGCAATTCTAAATTTTTTTTTTAGTATTTTGTAGATTTGTTTATTAAATCTCTATAAATTCGCCTTGATCTCCGGTATACGTTCGTTCATCGGTTTTTGAGCCAAGTTGTCACAAAGAAAATGGCTACTTTTTTAGTGTATATTAATTATAGCCAGCTAGATATTATTAACCTAAATTGTTCTGTAAATGTAATATATTAATAAGTACTTTCGTTCAATAATTATTAACCCTTGTTTACTTAAGTCAACTTTGCTATCAGCTTTCAAAATGTTTTATTTTCTCCGGGATAGACGGAAGATAGTTACGGATTTTTATATATGTATAGCTTTTTACGTTGTGCTACTGACATCATTTTTTTTCTTTTTATTGCGTCTTGAGTTGCCTAGCAGATAATATGCATTTTCTGCACAATAATAATATTTTTTTCCTAATTATTCTCAAATTCTAAAGTGGTCCTGTGTGTGACCTTTACCATAGAGTTTTGGGCGGATGTCCGAAAATTTAACAACTCAATAAACGAAACATCTTATTCTCAACTTGCCGAATTGGTATTTAGTTTTTAATATTACCACGGGTTTACTGTTATAGCAGTTCAGAATATGTTCATTAAAACGTTTCTCCAAATGTGGCTGAAATTCCAGAGTAATAAATGGTCTTATCTGAGTATATAGTAAGTTCGCAAATTTTATGCGCAATTTCCTGCTCTTCTGATTCATCTGACGAAGATGACATAATCCGAAATATTTGCCCTGAGTTATTTACTGTTTTAAATGATGTGTGAATTTTGTATGTTTTAAAAAAGTTTGCTAATCTGCATGTTGCCGTCCAAGTCCTCCCGCCTTTGTCTTTGTCGCTTCATGTTTCCTTCAAATTTTACCCATCAGATTCTTTTTGTATCCATTGTTTTCAGCTATGTTTTAAGTAGTGTACATTCTTTCTTATTTGCTTCCTGTTTTAGAATTATGTTTTTATAGTTTCACAAAATTCATGTTGGTAAAATTTTAATTATAAAAAACTATTACCCGTAACGAATAATTATAAAAACTATAAGGGAAACTAGAGCTCATAATTTTCCCTGCCGTTGGTTTGTTAAAATAACGCATTATAGTTTTTATTTATTTAATTAAATTCAGTGAATGTTTTATCAAAGTTGATTTTTGCAATTAACATTAATTTTAGAGTCTCAAGTTGAGATTCTCAACTATGAGTTTTTGCTTTTTCTGTTGTCCAAAAATTATTTATTAACGAAAAAATCATTCTGTAGGCGCATTAGATGCGGGTAGACACAAACTAAACTCAACTAACTTTAAAATATTTGCAAATTCAATATGGTTATCAACGAAAAATCACATCACATCTGTCTCAAAACCGAATGGACAACGTAATAATAACCTTATTTTGAAAACTTTAACTTTTATTTATTTAAATATAAACAAAGAGAAATTATTATGCTTTTAACGTACCATCACTTGGAATGACTTCGGACACAATTAGTCCTCAATTTCGTAATAGTGTGGGACAATATCTATATACAAATGCACATATACATACATATGAATATATTGTCAGTAATGTCCTAAACCGCTTCACCGATCATAACCAACTTCGGCGAACCTACTGTAGACTTCCCAATGATAATCATAGTCTAAATATAATTTCGAAATATCAAGGGGTCGTGGCATCACGCAAACCAATTGAATTTGTCGTAACCCAAATAACTGGAACTACTTGTTGTAGAGTACACAAAATTTTTGTATAAATACATTGAGACCAATCCCATGCTCATAGAGAAAAGTCAGAGTTATTGGAAAATTAGACGTGGTCCGTCCTATACAAGTGGATTATATATACCGCATAGGTATCTCTGGAAGTATTTGAGATGGGATACTAGATTTTTTTTGTTATCAATACCGTGCTGTCAGAGAAAAGTGGGAGTTATTGGAAAAGGCAGAGATGTGATACCTTCCATACAAATCAGAATTGCTTAAATATATCACAGCAACCTAGTGAACTACTCACCGCTTTCGTCCCAAATTTGAATAAGACACATATTTTTTACTTTATATATTTTATTAAAGTACATACATATACATATATGTACATATGTATATGCACATTATAACATTACTTTTAGTTTATGTAGATAGTTAGCTAGCACAGTTTTCTTTGTATCTTGTTTCGTGTGCTTTTAACGGTTTGACTTTTTAATTTAATTTCAACACTTTCAGCTTAATCAAAACTATGTTTTCGTTTAGTTCACAAATAGGATTCTGTGTTTTGTTATTATACATATAAAGTATTTAATGCATGCAGCTCACGAATTGAATGAAATAATTTCTAAATATAAAACATTGCATTAGGCAAAAATATTATGCATGATCGCTTACTTTAAGTGTAAAGTGCAGTGTAAATCTTAACTTCGGTGCAAACTTTCAGTGCATATATATATATAAGCATGCCAGACATCAAGAGGGTGTTGATTTAAAAGAATGAATGCTTATAATTATTATACATTTTAAATCTAACGGCTCGCGACCGAGTATAGCAACTTGGTGGTAATATTCACTATTTTATTAATTTGGTTCGGGTACTTATTGTTGTGGCAACTGTGTTTATGTTTATTTGGTTAACAATTTTCGCACTTTGATTTCGGCAGTTCCATGTGCACTGGCATGCAAAGATTTGCGTAATTTTTATTTTGTTATAACTAGCTAATTCAGCTTTTAACGACTAATAACCCATCACTGGGTCGTCGCATTGCAAATTTATATTTTTCACTTAGTTAGGTTGACCGCTCCAATATTATATTGACCTTCGCATATATTTTTGTATTTCAGTTGTTACTCTCTTCTTGACTTATGCTGCTGCTTTTGCTTCCTAACTTTTGGCTAAATTCTAGGCCAACTCCAGACGCTTCATCTCTTTGTACAACTCCTTGCCCATTTGTGCCGGACTTCTAGTCACAATGACACCAGCTTTTTCGAGCGCTTTAATTTTGTCACCGGCACCACCCTTTCCACCTGAGATGATGGCACCTGCGTGACCCATACGGCGTCCAGGTGGAGCCGACAGTCCCGCAATGAACGATACAACTGGCTTCGCTTTGATGCCCTAATTTACAAAGCAAAACAAAATCATAAATATGAAAATTAAATATTTTTACGAAAAATGAATTTCACTCTCACCGAATTGTATTGTGTCAAATATTCAGCGGCCTTTTCCTCAGCAACACCACCGATTTCACCGATTAGAATGATGCCTTTAGTATCGGGATCCTTCAAGAAAATTTCTAGACAATCGATGAAATCAGTGCCGTTGAACGGATCCCCTCCAATACCCACACATAACGTTTGTCCAAGGCCGACTTCTGTGGTCTGATTCACGGCTTCATAAGTGAGTGTACCAGAACGCGAAACAACACCGATTTTGCCACGCTTGTGAATATGGCCAGGCATAATGCCAATCTTGCACTGAAATTATAAAAAATTAATAAAAATAATGTAAAACTCTAAGGAACAGATGCATAGAAAGCTGGAAAATTAATTTGTTTGGTATCGATTTTAAATAATAAAGGAGAAAAATCAAAGAACTTTTAGTATGTGCACTCTTGTCTGAAATGTGAAAAGGCAAAAGAAGACAAAATATTTGTGTTTCACAACAATCGCGTATACGCTTCCGGAACGCGGAGAATTTGTGTCGGACTAAGGATTCTCACTTCAGCAACATACCCCAAATTTGTATGAGAAATGTGCTGTTACAAACAACAAAAATAAAGTTACAGCGAAAAACTATATTATAGATAAAACTAAACGATCTACATATTATAACTAAATTCACATTTCGAAAGCTATAGCCATGTGAAAAATAGGCATACGAAATTTTGACCAGTTTTGGTTATTTTTTTCTGTTTGGTTTATGTTTTTGTTTTTTATAAAAGTCTAGCTCATTATATAACAAAAACTATTTAAATCCACATTTTAAAACTTAAAGCAAAAATTGTGAAATTCAACAACAAACTTCTTATTCGGGTTTTCTAAAAAAAAATCTAAACATGCAATTTTAAAGCCCAATAAATTGAACATTTGGTGATATGCTTGCACCGTTTAAAAGACACGATATTGCGAAGTTCTTTGTCGAATTTTGTTTACAGATTTCTAGGGAAAGCGCTCAAAAATTAACTTCATAATTCTAAATAATTTTGTGAAAGGTGTGATGTAACTTTGGTGATTTCTAAGTTTACTTTTCAGCAAAGATTGATGATAACGACTGACAAAGCAGTTGATATTATAATGGAAATACCTTATCAAAATCATTTCCTTACCCTGGTTTGCGGTTTCGGTATTTCTAGTGAAATAAATTAAGCAATTCAAAAGAAACCAGGATATAGCCTGGGTAGATAGATAGAGTATAAAACACGATCTTATTAAAGGTCAAAAAGGTGTTTGGTGGCAAGTCCATTAAATTTGTTAAGAATTTTTATGGAATATTTTGATTTACTTATCGGTGCTCCCACTACATTCGAATGCATAAATAACTACATATATGTATCAATTTGTATGAGTAGGTAATAATCTAAGCGTACTTTGAACCTTCGTTTTTGTCTTTGTGTATGAATGTATTTTGTTGAAGAAATAATTTTTTTTATGGCCTTATCAATAAAGCACTGCATCTTTACAGCATTTAATTTATGCACATAGCAGCAGACTTAAGGAAAATAATTGAACGAACTTTAGCAGTATTTGCTTTTATACCAATAAATATTAATTTTTTAGAAAATGCATTTGTACGCAATCTTCATATTTACATACATATATTTATCCTCTTAAATATTTCTAGTCGACATAACTTCTTTTGTAGTTGTTGTTGTTGTTGTTGTTATAACAGCATAAAACATTCCCCATAAAATTTTGGGGAATGCTGCTGAAGTGACAGTCCTTGGCCGGATATAGATCCGGGCCGTTCCGGTACCGTAGAACCGACTGTCGTGGGAACGCTTCTTTTGTAGTAATAAGATATGCATACACATTTAATACCATAAGAATCTACTTACTCTCTCTGGGGCAATAATACCCGGGCAATTTGGTCCGACAAGGCGCGACTTGTTTTGCCTTAAGAGAGCATGTTTCACGCGCACCATATCATGTTGAGGTACACCTTCGGTGATGCATACAATAAGTGGAATCTCTGCTTCCAGAGCTTCCAAAATAGCAGCAGCAGCACCTGGTGGTGGCACATAGATAACAGTCGCATGCGGATCAGTCTCCTTTTTCGCCTCAGCTACCTAAATAAAAAATGGACATTACGTGATTTTATTAAAATGTAAAATAAATATATGTATATATTTTACCGAAGCAAACACAGGCAGACCAAGATGCTTGGTGCCGCCCTTTTTTGGAGAAATTCCGCCAACGAGTTTGGTACCATACTCCAAAGCTTGTTGGCTGTGGAAGGTGCCTTGTTTGCCGGTAAATCCTTGGCAAATCACTCGCGAATCTGCAGTTAATTGCAAATTTCCACGCGTTTTGGCATATTCGGAACTAAAACGAACACCGACAGACAAGCTATCTGTAAAAAAAGAGGAAAAACAGGTAATTAACATTTTTATTACTTGCATAATTCACATGCAGATATGTATGAAGACATGTATAGATTTATCATTGCTTAATACTTTTGTACAATTGCACAAAACACTGTAACTAAACAAAAAAAAAAAAAACAGAATGCATAGTTTCCATTTACAAATTAAACTAGACTTATTTGCGTATGTACATATTTATACACACATAGTAATTGTATGTAATAAAAAACTGTTACACCGATTTTCCTTTCTCTTGAATACATATTTATTTATAAAATATGCACATGTACATATGTATGTACATATGCTTCATGGTCACATGGAAAACATTTTTTTGCATTTACTTAACGCGAACACTTAATAAGATATGGTCTTAATTTTCGCAATAAACATTTACTTTTATATATCAATGAATTAATTGCACTGTATTTTTCGGCAGGCAAATTAGACGTTAAGGTTCCGAAGTTATATAATTTTTCACTATACCCACACTACATTCTGAGATTTTTACTTACCTCGAAGTTTTAGTAGGGTTCTCGCTGTTGCAGCCATTATCAATTCGAATATTCAATGCAGCGTTAGCCTTTTACAATTTATTGAAAAGTAAAAATTAATCAGATTGCAGCTGTGGATCTAATTAACCTTTTCTTTCGTTCGTTCGTCTATGATAATACCGACCCATGAATATGCGGCCAGGTATGTTAAATCGGGGTGGAAAAAAGCACTGGGGATTTTTTTTGTGTGTTATCAATACAACTCAAAGCGGTCTCGAACTATCGTAAGCTTCACTGATGACAGCGTATAATTTCACATATTGCAACATAAAATCTTCTTCTATAGATAGGTTTACAACAACAAATTTAAATTTGATATAAAACAATAAATTGCCATTAGGAATTAAATTTTAAAATCCCCTTTTTTTATAAATGTATGCAACATTTCTTTGCAAAAAAGATATAAGATGGCTTTACTTGTTCAAAAGAGAAAACTGCTATATTTACGACCAGTTGTCTCTATTGCTCAATAGTTTTCGCTTGCGATGACCATTTGTTAAAAAATCGATGAAAAAAGTCGATAATAAAGCCGATACGTAAATTAACAATAACAGAGGAAGGAATGGTTTCAAGCAATTCCACTTACTCAAGGCCCGATGAGTTATGGAATAACTGTGGTTAAAGACGAAAATCTCTCACACCCCTTGTTAGAAATCAGCTAACTAATAGAGACTTTCATAGTTATCAAAAAAAAAATGATATACATGAAAGGAAGAAAAGCTTCTGCGGCTGATCTCGTTTTTGAATATTTTAAAAACAAATTTATGTAATTCTTGATTAAAACTCGACTATTTTTTATAGCTTGCCGACAACGATTTATGTATATGTATATGTACATACATAGATATGCACTTATTAAATTTTAATTTCTATGTCAAAAAAAAACTGGCTTCTCGTTCGTTGATTGGAATATAGATACGCCAATGATTCAACATCCATTATTGTAATAATAATAACCAATATGCGAAAGCGACTCAACAACAACTTGTAACAATTACACCCTGCAAATTTATGTTTCAATCTGAATAAAAAATGTGTAGTTTTATAAGTTTTTTAATTTGAGTACAAAAATTTTCCGGGGCCAAAATTTAAAAAAAAGTTTCTAGCCACTTCAAACATCCAATTTATTGACGTATGACTGCAAATAGTATTTATTTTACTGTATTCCTTTTTTGTAATTGTTGTTATTTTAAAAATATAGTTTTTTAATTAAAGTAGCATCATAATTCCGTGGTAAATTTCACGTTTAGATCGCCAAAATATTTTTGCAGGCCAGTATAATAAAAATTCACAAACTCATAGGTGTATTGTGTTGATTCGTTTTTTTTAGCATGTTCTTTCCAATTTACGTCAGTTAGCAGGGAAAAGGAACTGCAGAAGTGATATGTTGGAACTTGCCCGTAGGTGGTTATAACGACAATAAAGGGAGTAAGGAAGGGCGCGCAACGTTGACCTGGAACGTTAAGCGAATTTCGGCAGGATGAATAAAAGAATGGACTACCTTTAGTTAAAAACTTTATTCAAAAATTTAAAAACTTGCAAGATTTTGTATAGCTTAATTTTACGAAAAACGGATTTTGATCTAAATCTGAGACAATAAAAACAGACTATAATATCAGCTAATTGGATGAACGTGCATGCGTACTCATGTACATGTATGTATGTATGTATGTATATATACGGTGGTTTTGGGTTTACTAGTAAATTTACTGGCATATTTTTTATTGACAAGATAGTGTAAAAGTCTGTATCAGTAGTTGCTGACAAATTACACATGTATACTAAAATAAATAAACACAAAATAAATCTTACAAATATTTGTATATAAACAAATGAGCAAAGCTGCATCTTGCATTACTTAGCCGCTATACATATGTATGTTTCTTTTAGAAACAAAATATATCAGTTTTTAATTTCGTCATTATATTGCAATTTACAAAAATCGTTAGATGATAAAATTTGTAAGTGGCTAGTACTAGTATATTTGCTAATCATAATACAAATACGATTTGTTGTCTGTGCAATTGCTTTATACTTTTTGTTTTTGTTTAATTAAATGAAAAAATGCATTGGGATTATGCTTCATTGAACATATTGTGCGGGTTTTCTGTGTCTTCTGCACTGTTAGCTTTTATATTTTGCCGAATGTCTTCCACTACTTTTGATTCCTGCGAAAAAGCTTGCTCTGCTACTTTGTATTCATCCCTATTAAAGGCATTTTCTTCTCCTGCGCGTAAACGTTGATATACTAGAATATTCTTGCCCACTCTATTATGTACACGCTGCAAAAGGGATTGCACATTGACATCCTTTTCCTTCAGTAATCTCGACCATTCGTTCAATAGCTGTTGCGGAGCGACATTTTCATTAACTTCTGCATTGATGATTCGATACAAAACTTTGTAGTTCACTAGAAACTCATTTATAAGTGGAGCTAAAGGCTGATAGAGTACAATATGTGACGGCATTGCAGTACGCGGATATGAGGGAATATGGGAACGTAACCAGTGTTTTGGCGATTCGAAAAATTTATCAGCCTCATCCACATAATTGGGTACATTTTTTAAATTAGGCTCGCAAGTTAGGAAACGCATTGTTACATTTTCATGAACATGACTGTAAATAAAATAAGTCAGTGTAATGATTTTTTTTTTAATTTTCGTGTGATAAAATAAACCTGTAGTACGGCGTAGAATGACAAGGCATTAGGAAGAGTACACTGGCGCGATGTTCGTTTTCATCGCGGTAATCTCGAGCAATTTGTTGAACCCGTGATATCACTTCCAGGGGACCTTTCTGGTGGACAGTACTTAGATACCATGCAGGTAGTGCATTACCAACAACAATTGTAAACGCGCAAAACCAAAGCATTGTTCTAACGTAAAAAGTAATTTGAATTATTAATATATAACTATAAACCAAACTAATTATACCCACCTGGAAGCATTATAACTCCAACGTGTAAGCGTGTCCGCGGTTATGTAGAGACATAGAGGCAACAAAGATGCGACGAAGCGAAACTCTTTGTGCTCAACGGTACTTAGTACCACTAAAGAAAGCAAAATGGTAATAAGCAATTGCTTGCGTATAGGATAATTTTTTTTATGTCGAACAGTATCCATCACGCCATAAATAAATGGCAAAGTATTGATGCCCAATACAGTTGGTAAGCCAACGGTGAAATACCAATACCTAAAATATTATGAACGTGTAATTTTATTGTAACTAAATATATACACATTTTACTCATTACTAACCACGGATGGGAGCCATAGAAACTACCAATGTTATGCAGAATATTGTATTTGAAAAACTCATAGGGCGTAACTATCAATCTGCCGTGCCAGTATGTATCAATACACACACAAACACCACCCACTAATAGCCTATTGTATGTTTTAAGAGCGATAAAATCATTAGTGGGAAAGTTTTCTTTGATTTCCAATTTAACTTACCCAATAACCAAAAAATTTTTTAAAATAAGTTCACTTGCTGGCAAACGACTCTTACGCAAATGATAAATGCACAATGGTATCCAAATCATAGCCGCAGTAGGCCTCAGGAAGCAACAGATGGCAGCAAACCACAAATATGTTGTACTTTCCCCACTCCAAGGAAAGTAACTTAAAGCGATGGTTATCAAAGAGGTTTCTAGAGTATTTGATAAAGTGCGCGAACCGGTATAGAACCAAAACCAGGGCACAAGTATTAAAAATAGAGCCCATTTCTTTTTGCCAGACCACACAAAGAATCTATAGTCTGAATAAGCTGATAGTATGGCTTGTAAAATACGCGGCGATATCACCTGCAAAATAAAATTGAAAATTGGACTTCAATGCTTGTACAATACCGGGCTAGAAACTAATATATACATAATTTAATTTTCATTATTCTGCTAGTTCTTTTTTGAGCACTTTAAAATTGACTTATTTTTATCAATTACATTTACACTATAAGTTTTAACAGTTTTTTTTATTTGTAATTTAATTTGTTATTTTTGTTCTTTTCAGCCTAATAAATTTAATAAACTCACCAACAACTGTGCTGTATCCAGGTTCACCAATGCTAATGCTTTGTAAATACCCGCAATTATTAATGGATAGAGATAGCTGCGTATTCCTTGTACCCATTCCCATGTCAGATAGCCGTAACTGATGAAAATACAAAAATTTTATTTAAGTGAAAGTCGAATAATTATGGAATTGCAGCTTACCCGAAAGTCAATTTATGTGCCACCTCTAAACTTTGCCAATATTCGTCTGGAACATAGTACGTTTGGACTATAAACACCGATGCAAGACGTACTGCCAATATTATGAGGAACACCAGCAGAATGTTCATGTTGTTTCTAGTATCGAAACAGGTTATTATAAAGTTGCAAGTTAATTCATACTAAACGGAGGTCAATGTGGTTTACGTAAGAAATAAACTATTTTAAAGAACTAGGAAGTATGATTACCTTTTTAATTTTTTTTAATTAAATAGTTAAAAAAAAAGTAATTTATATATGAAGTTATTATTAAAAAAAGGTGACCCCGAGTTTTAATCAAAAGTAGCGGACTGAAAGAAGTCCATAAATAGGCTGCACAGATATGTACATATGTATGTATGTAAGTGAAACTAAAATGGTTCTCTGTGGGAGACCGTCACGATGAAAATGAACTTTTTAAATTATTTGAACCAAGTTCGGCTGCAGCGAAAAAGTCAGCATTCTACGTGTATAAATTTTAGGGTTTATAGCTTTTTAATAGATAAATAAATCGTGTATAAAAGTACATACTGCTATGCCGCCAAACTCACATAACCTCAAAATGTGGTAAATCCACTGGTAGACATTTTTACCTGCCCTATATTTAACTTCTTTACATGCGAGTAACAGGTTCTGCCGGCTAGCTTCGTAACTATACAATATAATAGTATTCCTCCACAATTTGGTATTTTACGATTAAAGGAAGTGCAATCGTTTTCTCACATTAACTTGATTAAATATTTTTATTTTGCTCTGTTGATTCGCTGATTACAGAATGACTAAAAATAACACAACAAAACTCGCCACGAACTTAGCACCAAAATAAAGGCACTGGAAATGGTTGCTAAGTACGCTGTGACATCACCAGTAAAGCGAGGATAAACTTTTCCACTGTCAATGAGCCATTGCATACAATATATCGCAAGCTCGGCATAAGTAGCTATTTTAGATCGCCATGATTGATGCTAATTTTACGCCATCAACTTTTTCAAGGGCCTGTACCAATTGATAGAAAAGTTCTATGGTAAAAAAACTGTTTACTATGGTGAGAAAATCTTACATTTCTGATGTGCCAATTCGTAACTTTTTACTGCTAGATATTTTTGACATTTCCTTTGATGCACATGAGGACCAGAAAATTAAACCAGTAATTAAATACAGCGATTGCGTATTTTTATACCTCTAGAACTAAATTATATGCATTTATTAGATGTTTTAGCTATATTAGAACTAAAAAACGCTCCAAAACCGTCTTTTTCTTGGTTATGCTTGCTGTCAAATTTTTCTCTAGCCCTGCCAGCTCGGCAACTTTTGTTGACCTCATAGCTGTCAAAAATTAACTTAACAGAGTTTTTTTCTATCAATTCGCACAGGCCCTGCCCAAAGAACGTAGATAACAGAGAAGTTGCATGGCGTTTCGTTTCCTGTGGTAAAAAATGTTGTCATATTCCACCGCCCTCGAAATCAATTGGATCAAATCAGATTCTTCTCTTTCGACTAAAAGAGAGGGGGCAACCTGTTGATCAACTAGAAAAGCAAAAGTGACCTGTTGTCGTCCAAAAACAACATACATATATCGTTGATAAATGAGTTATCTTATGTCAAATACAGCGAAAATGTAAAGAAAAATATGAAGAACGCAAAGAAGAATAGAAAAAACACAATGAGCAAAGCGCAAAACACAAAGTAAAAGTGATTTTAATTTGACATAAGGTGTTTCAAAAGAAGAAGCATATATTTCTATCACCATTAATTGATGTGCCTGGCAAAAAACGTAGAATACTAATAATTAGCAAAGACGAAGATTTCAAAGAAGTTGGATCCCATCCCACCGTTCCACTAGCATAAAGTCTCGTCCAATTCTCCATACCAGAATTAGTTTGGCATTTTCTGATTGATATTAGAATCTGATTACATCCAATTGGTTTCAGTGTGTGGTGGATTGGACGAGAATTGCAACAGGAAACGAAACGCCATGCAACTTCTTTGTAATCTACGTTTTTTGGCTATACCAAATAATTAATGTTGGCCTCCTGGCCACCACCGAAGTATCAAATTTAAATGTAGTATTTTTTTAAATGTGTGCTTGGCATCTCTGTCATAATGGAGAACAGCTGAGCAACTGCACTTTATCTGTCAACAATTGATGACGATTTTGCACGTTGCTATCTTGAAATTCAATGGTTTTCTACGAGGTGAAGTGTTGAATGACGAAAATATCTCAAATTGGACATAAATAAAAAAAATTCTGTGGGGAAACACTAATCATCGAAATGGTTGAATTAACTTCAGAAGAAAAGAAACTGCTGATCACCCGCAACCTACAGGAGACGCTCGGTGAGGACAAATTAAATGCAATACTCAAGGATCGTGATCTGAAAATCTACTGGGGCACAGCTACCACGGGCAAGCCACATGTAGCATATTTCGTGCCAATGTCCAAAATTGCCGATTTCCTTAAGGCTGGGTGTGAGGTAACGAAATTTATCTAAAAAATATGAAAGTTTTGAACAGTCTTGATTGTGAGTCATAACGAGTTTCGTTTGTTTACTTACTTAATCTCAGGTTACTATACTCTTTGCTGACTTGCATGCATATCTGGATAATATGAAGGCGCCATGGTCGCTCCTCGATTTGCGAACACAATACTACGAAGCTGTTATAAAGGCTATGTTAAGCTCAATAGGCGTGCCATTGGATAAGCTCAAGTTCGTCAAAGGTACCGATTTTGAGCTCTCGCGAGAATATACGCTAGACGTATACAGATTGAGTTCAGTAGTTACTCAACATGATGCAAGAAAAGCTGGCGCTGAAGTGGTAAAGCAAGTAGAGTACCCATTACTTTCGGGTTTGCTTTATCCGGGCTTACAGGCCTTAGACGAGGAATACCTAAAAGTGGATGCACAGTTTGGAGGCGTTGATCAGCGTAAAATTTTCACTTTTGCTGAGAAATATTTGCCACAGCTGGGCTATGAGAAGCGTATACATTTAATGAATCCAATGGGTATGAAAATTGCATTTAATAAGTAAAGAAGTTACTGAAAAATATTTTTATCAATTATAGTACCGGGTTTAGCAGGTGGCAAGATGTCTTCTTCGGAAGAGGACTCAAAAATTGATCTGTTGGATACGCCTGCAAATCTGAAGAAGAAGTTGAAAAAAGCTTTCTGTGAACCTGGAAATATTACAGACAATGGACTCTTACAATTCGTAAAACATGTGCTGTTTTCGCTATTTAAAGAAGGCGAAGGTTTACTCAACAATATAAATAACATGATTACAAAAATTACCCTATCTTATCATGACTTCTTCCAGGATTTTCTATAAATCGTAAGGAGGAATATGGTGGCAACGTAACATTCCATAATTATGCCGATTTAGAAAAAAGTTTTGCCGATAACGAGGTACATCCTGGAGATTTGAAAGCGTCCGTTGAAAAATACATTAATCAGCTTTTGGAGCCAATTCGAAAAGCTTTCGAGACTCCTGAGCTTCAGTAAGTATCAGGTTTATGTTTAATGTAAATTTAATTTAATTTATCTTTTTTTATGAAAATAATTGTAACACGTAGAAAACTTAGCGCAGCTGCCTATCCGGTACCAGGTAAAGTGGCAAGTGGAAATAAAGCGAACAACGCGGCAATACCTGAGGGAGATGGTCCAGACCGTCTAGATATACGCGTTGGCAAGGTTGTGGAAGTGTCACGACATCCTGACGCCGACACTTTGTATGTCTTGCAGATAGACTTGGGTGAGGCAAAACCACGAACTATCATAAGTGGTTTGGTGAAGTTTGTCACAATCGAGGAATTGGATCAACGTTTGGTGGCGGTACTTTGCAATCTTAAGCCATCTAAGATGCGTGGTATACTCTCCGAGGGCATGGTACTGTGCACGTCGAAGTATGTAAAATCAGTAGTATGTATTAATTATATTTAAAATATTTTTTAACATGTCGAATTCAAATAGCGCTGACCACACTATTGTGGAACCGATTATTGTACCAGCTAACGCCGCACCCGGTAGTCGCTTAGCTTTCGAAGGCTACAATGGTACACCGGACGAACAATTAAATCCGAAAAAGAAGGTAGGCAATTTCCCTTGCTGAATACAATTACATTTTTAATAATACTTCAAATAATTTAAGGTTTGGGAGAAGCTCTCTGTGGATTTGAAAACAAATGATGATGGTATTGCCGTTTGGAAAGAGAACTTCCTACTCACCCCCGAAGGAGAAAAACTAACAAGCAAATTGGCAAATTGCAACATAAAGTAACTGAAATATACAATGTAATTTCAAACTAAAATGTGTGCTCTTGATCCGGTTAATGTTTTTACATGTCGCCAATTTTTAAGTTTATAGTTCGCAGAACTATTTTTATTTGCTGCCCAATAAAAGAAACTCCGCAGAATTGGAAATCTAAAGTAATTTTTTTTCACTACTAAACATTTTGCTATTGGCTATCCTATAATCTATTATTTTGTGAACTTTGTTGAATTTATCAATCCAAGCCAATATTTTTTGACACACGATGGTTGAAAATATATAAACTGTTAGATCAAAAAGTAAACTTGAAGTTTTTATACAGACAAATTATTGCAACACTTGATTTAATACATGATTATAAATATATGTAGTAAGTGGTTTACTTCCCCATTCGCCAGAGGCTAAGGCTCGATATACAATGTAATAACTAATGTATTGTTTTGCATTTATCATTTACCTCTGGCTTGATGTATACTGCATTCTTAGATGCAATTGCAAAGTGAGTTAGAAAACCAAACCACAATATCGAGGGTCGGCTAAACGGAATACTGCACAATTATAATATTTTTAACGAACTACTGCTGAGGAATTACATTCCGTAAAAACACTTCCTTCTGCATAACCGCCAAAGGGAAAATTGATGCTTCCGCTACAGCGAACCTCTATTGTGAACTAGGAAATGAAGTTGAATACAAATCTAAAGGATGGTACGCAGATCACAAAAAAATAAAAAAAAGCGCAAAAGATCAGGATTACGATCTTATGGAGGAATATACATGTGTTTAATTAGGTATTGAAGAAAAAGTGATTTATTTGTATCAAACGATAATTTTTGATAGCTCAAGGCCATTTTAAATATGAATAATTATATAATTTCCCAACTTCAAAACCATGCCTCATAAATAGTTCTCAATGTGTATTTTTAACAGCGCTTTTGTAGATGATGTATTTTGCTTTTAAATTAAAATAAATTTTTCTCTTCAACAGACATTTTGAGACCACAGACGGAAATAAGTAACAGATAACTAACATTTTTTTCAATAAGTCAATCTATTGTGAACTGGTTCTTTAGCTACCCAATCAGCTGATCGCAACTCAGCTATCATTTTCCTTTAATTTCAACCTGCTTCAAAAGAATTTGATCTATAATTGAAAAAATAAAATAAGTAACTAACACCTGCGACCCATGTATTTCCAACGTGCATTAACAACAGTCTTAGCGCAACACGGCATACGGAACTCGAAACGATGGACACACAATGAGGTACGTGTACGTTTCGCGCCTAGTCCAACTGGTTAGTATGGAATAATGATTTAACTGTAGTGGCATTTTTATAACAAACTTTTTGATAGGCTACTTGCATTTAGGAGGCCTGCGTACTGCTTTATACAATTATTTGTATGCACGAAATAAAAACGGGAAATTCCTGCTACGCATAGAGGACACAGATCAGACGAGAGTGGTGCCAGGTGCTTCAGAAAGTTTAGTTGACGATTTGCTATGGGCAGGCATAAACATTGACGAGGGTCCAGGTTTTGGAGGTGAACGTGGACCGTACGTTCAAAGTGAGCGGAAGCAGATTTATCTGTGAGTCAAAACTATTGCATATTTTTGTAAGTTAATTTTCAACACATTGCATGTTTTGTATAGAGAAGCTATAGTTGAATTGCTTGAAAACGACTCAGCCTACCGTTGCTTTTGTACGGAACGTCGATTGGAATTGTTACGTAAAGAAGCGATTCGAACGCGACAAGTTCCACGCTACGACAATAAATGCCGCTATCTGACACCGCAACAAATAGCCGTGTTACTAGCCAAAAATACACCATATTGCATACGATTTAAGCTGACCACGCACGAAGAACCACTGCAAGACTTAATCTATGGCCCAGTAACGCATAACGTTAGTGAAAACGAAGGTGATCCAGTTATTATGAAGAGCGATAATTTTCCCACATACCATTTTGCGAATGTAGTAGACGATTATATGATGGGAATAACGCATGTTTTTCGCGGCGTTGAATGGCAGATATCGACAACAAAGCATTTATTACTCTACAAGTGAGTTAATCAGAAATATTGACAATAAATTAAACAAATAAATTTTTTCATTTCCCATTTTCTATGTGAAAAGAGCTTTCGGCTGGCAGCCACCACTCTATGGCCATCTCCCGCTATTGGTCAACTCTGACGGCACGAAATTGAGCAAACGTCAAGGTGATATTGGTATCAAAAGCTTTCGTGATAAGGGATACTTCTCAGAAGCGCTCGTAAACTATGTTGTTAGTGCTGGTGGCGGATTTGAACATATGCCTGGACAAAAACAACAAATATATTCAATGGACAAACTGGCGCAAAAATTTAGCATCGAACGCGTCAATTCACATCCTAGCCGATTAAATTCCGATTTGCTAAACGATTTTAACCAACTGTATATACTTAAAATGCTGCAAAGTAAAAGAACCACCGAGAATTTGGTACATTGCGTACAAGCGCTGGTGCGAGAAGCTTATCCTAGAGAGTAAGCTAATCGAGTTTATTTTTAAAGATTACAAATTCTTATGTGCTATTTTATTTGTAGGCAAAATCTCGATTTAGACGAACAACATATTGAAAATGTTTTAAGATGGGCGGCTAAACGTTTGACTTTCATACGAGACTTAACCGCGCCAAAGTTGAGTTTTTTGTGGGTTCGACCTGTCGATTACAGATTAAAAAACATAACGGATGGTAAGAA
The DNA here is from genome assembly GCA_951828415.1 of Anomoia purmunda. Classification (NCBI taxonomy): domain Eukaryota; kingdom Metazoa; phylum Arthropoda; class Insecta; order Diptera; family Tephritidae; genus Anomoia; species Anomoia purmunda. The sequence continues at coordinate 21,095,152 of OX639996.1, read as the reverse complement.
AAAAGATATTGAATAACAATTCCTCTCCTTAGTTTAGCATACAAATAAGTTAAAAATTAAATTTTGATGCCAATATATATTTTTAGTTCAAATGCAATTACTGATAGAGAATTTAGGCACTGTGGAATTCACAAAAGATAATCTAAATCAAAGACTGAAGGAATTCGCGGAGGAAAATAAGCTGAAATTTGCAGTTTTCATGTCGACGCTGCGTTCAATTTTAAGCGGTTTAAAGGTAAACAAACTATTTGATTTTATGCTCATATTAATTTTTGAATGACAAATTTAATACGCAACAACGAAATAATGTAGGAAGGCCCCGGTGTTGCTGAAATGATGGATATTCTTGGTAAGGAATCTGTACTGCAACGCCTAAGGAGTAGCATCAATATGCAAACCAATGAGGCAACAACAAAAGCCGTTAAGAAAGCATAACACATAGTATATGTTTTGTTAGACCGTAAATAAAAGTTACCTGCTAGTTAAGTAAGAAAAAATATCAAAAGTTCTAATGGGAGGGATAGATTTGAGGGGCCATAAGTGCATGCAGTTTTAAGCAATAATTTGGTTGTTTATAAATGTGCGCCTAACATAGCGCATAAATTTTTGGTATGTTTGGTTACGCTCCGAATGCGAGTTAAAGCCACTAATGTAAATATCACACTTTGGCTGATTTCGGTTGTTTGGATCATTTCCTATGTTTCAGTATTGGAAATCATCTAGAATCGCACATCTCAAAAAATATTAAATAAATTAGCCATCAGCTCATTACGGCTATATGATATACTGTTTTTCTGGTAAATAAAAAGAATAGTAGGTTGCGTTCGTTGAATTTTAATTCAATATTCATTACGCTTTGAGACGAATATTTTTAGGTTATGTTCATAAGTTATATGTTTTAATATTATTGATTTAAGAACTTTGAGTGACATATACGAATGTTTTCTGCTTAAATACCTTATTAAAGGTTTGAAGACGGGATCACTGCCTACATTACAGCGATATTTATTTTTAAGTATAGTACTTTTCTTTAATTAATTTGGAAGTACTATTACTATTATTTTTATCTTAATCTTAAAAGGTTAGGGCAAATTTCTGTTGATTTCCATAGCAATTTCAGAGCAATTATTACTAATCTCTCAAATTCGAACCAATCCCTCCACATTTATCATTTTAAATATCTTCAGTATGCTTAACTAAAATCCCGATTGGTAAGTATAATGGGTGCCAGCAGGCTCCAACCATATATGGAGATACCAAGCCAACTGGATATTATTTTGATCCACATAGAAGCGGCATTAGCGTTGAATAGTTCAATATCGGAGTTCGGTCTGGCAATTAAAATGAATGTGTAAATTTTTTAGGAATAAAGAAAAGTAATAATTTATGTTAAACTTACTTATACCAGTTGGTAAGTGTCATCATTACATATAGGGAAGCGCAAACAAAAACAATATGGAACATAGACCAGGAATAGCTAACACCTTCATTCTCGTTGTCTGTTGCGCCTTTGCCATCACCATGGCCGGCTTCTGAATCTGAGAGAGCTTCTGTTAAGACTATGTTAGTTATTCAGTTGATGTACAAACAAATATACACAAAAATTAAAATAAACCAAAAGAGAATCAAATCCATAGCACCGATGTGTGTACCGTTAAATTCACATGATTGTGTTAGTTCATTGCAGATAGACATTACATTAAAGGTGACCGAAAGTTGAAAATCATAAGGAAATAAAATGAATAAAGAGAAGAGTGTTAGCAATTTACAAAAATAATCTGCAAAATGTTTTTGTTTTTACAATATGAATAGTTGGAAGTGCATTGGAGATTATGTAATGTGAGAATGCAATATAGGTGAAAACTTGATGTGTCTACTCATCTTACTTAAAGGAATTCATAAGAAAATGTGATTGATGCTTGGTGCAAGATTAGATGTTAGTGAATAATTGAAAATGGTAAAAAAGCGTGTTTAGAAAATATTTTCCAACAACTTACCACGCTTCTCGCCGTCATTATTTATTTTGGATACCTCAACAGCTGAGCTAATGCAATTGTAAAGAATGCAGAACAACCAAACGATCAAACCAATTATATTTGTCGTATCAAAAGTCACTTTGGAGCCATGCGTTGGTGGGGCAATAGTCGTATTTCCAGCTGTAACGCCACTGATAACGCCATACATGCCAGGATTGCATTCCTTTTCTGTTAGAGAGTGGATAAAATAAAAATAAAATAAAAATTAGCATAACTATTTAAGTAATACTTGTATTTCAGAGCAACCTGGATTATTGGCAACAGCAGACCAAGTCAAGTAAACAGTGTAGATAGTAACCAGCGAGCTTTGCAATAGACCAGAATATGGCAAACGATCCTGCACAGCTGGCATTACCGACAAAATGCTCACAATCAGGCAAAGTATTAGGTTGAAAGAGATAAAGAACTTATTGAGACCGCAACCATCAGACTACAAGGAATATATATGTAGCAAAAAAAAAAGTATTTCAGAAAGCCAAGTACAGTAGAGAAGAAAATCAATTCTGTTTAAAAAGTGTTAAAAACTTACATGTGTGAAGTAGATATACAGCAAAGAAATGCCCACAAGCGATAATGCATAGCTTGTAAGTGTTGCGGCGACCAAAGCATAGAAGTAACCGCGATTATTTTCTGCGTTTTCTGTACAAAAATTTCAATTTTATTAATCATCAATTTATGCATTAAATATTGCATTTACTAACCTATCCAATTTTCCGCCACCGAGTGCGCAAAATCTACAATTATTACCAATTGCACCAGTATGAACGCCAATCCACCTATCAAGCCAACCCACATCATTGCCGGTCCGAAAGAGCCATCGGGTATGAAAATGGCACCAATGGCAGCACCAAAACAAATTAAAAACTTTAATCCCCAAAATTCATTTTGTATATGCGAACGTGGATCACGTGAACTCTTTACACCCAACATAATTAATGCCATTAGCGTAAAGAAACAGGCCAGCCCAAAGCATATTCGATACACTGCCATATAACCGAGCGCATATTCACAGTCTACTTGTAGATTTCCGGTAAATTCTATAGCTTTGGCGCTATAAGTTGATGTGGAATTTATGCAAAATGGTAATTTTTTAAGTGTATCCTGTAAACCAGGGGAGAGTGCAATAGCGCCCAATACAGTGCCCACCAACAGCATGAAGGCATACATAAAGCGTGATGAAGTCGAATTTTTGCAGGAAGGACAAGCATTGCAGCAGCAGCTAGCCGCGGTGCCGGTGCAGCACAAAGCGCACTAAAAAAGAAGGTAAAGAACATATTACATATGTACGGACATATGTTCATACACATACATATATTACAAATGCTCCATATGGAAAGAAATAATAAGCAAGAGATCCCTAGGAAACGTATTGGATAAGTTATTTTTGCCGTTCATTGGATGAGTGATGTGTAATCAAGCATCCAATAATATACAAAAATAATTAAGTTACGGATATTTCACAACGTAATACATACTTATGTACATACTATATAATTCGCAATATTGATTATTGGCTTATGGCGTTGAAAAAAGAACGCAATTTCATGATTTGATAGCTAGCTGCATTTGTGTTATACATGCACTTACCTGTGCTGCGGAGCACAATCCTAAAACTGCTCCCATTTTTAATTAAATTGCACCACCAAAATTTTCCTCCTTATCGAATATATTAAATTTTCCAGTAATTTTCTTTTGTTTTGAAATTTTCCCGAAACCAATTCCCACTGTAACAACGAAAATTTTTCTTTGTTAGCAAAATGTCAACAAAACAATAAAATGCAGAGTTGCAATTCCCGATGATTGAATGCAGGCACGTAAAAGGTGTTCGATAGTATTTGAATATAAAATCCAATAAATTTTTTTTTTAATTTGCTGGAATGTGTTTTGCACAAAAACCAAACCAATTGTAATAATTGAAGAAGTTTGTGAAAAAATCAATAAATAATTTTTTTTTGATATGAATATTTGTATATATTATTGATAAATGATTATATATCGAGAAAAAAATAAAGGTGATTTTTTAAATAAGTTTCCATACCTTTCCTTAAAAATAATTTATTACCTATAAGCAAAAATTTATTTATTAAATAGAGAATAAAGAATAATTACTTGACCAAATGCTGCAATTCAATAATTATGCTTTCAATATGTCCATTAAAAATATCTACATATATTTCGCTTGCGAGAATAAAAAGCAGAGTTTCAGCGAGAATTTGAAGCTCGTGAAGACCGGCCGTTACTGTCAGTCAAACTGCTCTTGCTTTTGGTTGGTGTTCTTTGATAATTAACAAAACAGCTGATTATTTCCTTATTTTCTACTGATGTGCGACTCGTCTATTTCAGGTACTCGAGTATTTTCCTACTCATTAAAATAAGAGTCGAGTCAGGAAAAAAAAGGAAAGGATCGGGAAGAGATTTGGAAGTGGATTTATTGATCTTTATAAGGGGGTTTTGTGTCTTAGGATGATAAAAAGAAATAAATATAGCAATAAATTTATGAAAGCAGGTACATAGGAGCACATGATATGAAAAATTAAAATTGCCCAAACTAACAGGGAAATTGTATCGAAAATAAAAAAAAGTTTGAATGAATTTACACTCATAAAAAGCTCTTCAGAACAAGCACAAGTTGTCTTTAATTTTTTGATGTGCTTAAAATATCGTAATTTTTTTATTAAATCTCCATATTTTTCTACAATTGCTTTCAGTAATTGATTATAATGTTTAGAGATTCCCTCTGTAGAAGCTAATTTCAAACATTATGACGCAAAATACTCGATTCGGTAATTGGCATCTATAAACACTCGAAATCCGTACTCAGGTCTGTGGATCCGAGTACTAAATTTCTTTTACGCCAGTACGTGAGTTATTCTAAAGTACTCGAGTTGACTCGACTCATCACATAACTATTATTTTCTATTAATTTGACATTATTTGCTACTACTTTGTATTTCTTGGTCTCACTATTTACGCGATATCTTTTTCGGGCGCTCTCCACGTTATCTTTGCACCCAGTTGAGGGGAGGTGTTCCCAAGCAACCGCGACGTCATCTTTGACAGCAACAGTAGTAATTTTTTCACATCAATTCCTTATCGCTGCTCATGTATTTGTTTATTTGTTTTCATCTACCACCAACAGTGTGACAACATATGCTCGCACACAGAATTATTGGCATCGGCCGGCAACAAGCCAAATAGAAACGTCCAAATATTACAAACGGAATCGCTGTGTACTCGTGTTAACTTGATAATTTTCATATACATACTTATTCGTGCGCGCTATTGTGTCACATAACGACGGTCCAAAAAGCAAGCCATTCACTTCTAGTTCCGTTGTTCTCTGCTAAATTTTCAGTCTTATCGAGCAATACTGTCGCGCGGTTGAATTTCTAGTGAACGTCTTCGGAACCTATTACCTAATTGAATATATCATGTCTCAATCTGTGTACGAAGGCGTTGAAAAGGGACCAGCTATTGAGGTGTTTGCCCTAAATCGCGCATACTTAGAGGATACCGACCCAAACAAGGCTAATCTCGGAGTGGGTGGTAAGTTATAGTTGAGGATGTATAGAATATGAATTTACAAAGGTGAATGCTCGAGAAGCAACAATTGTCCTAACTACGGTGGAGTGCCAACAAATTATATATACACAGACGGTGAATCTTTATTACAAAACAACAAACGAGTAACAGTGCAAAAATTCACACACTATGTCAAAAAAAAAAAGAAGATATTCCTAGCTACTAAATAGTATATTGGTTTCGTACATAGTATGTATTATGTATGTATATTTTAGTCACGCGCAGTTTATGAGACTTTGCCTATTATTTCTTATGGAATTTCCATGCAGGCTTTGCTGAAAGGTCAAATTAAAGGTCATACTCAGAGTGCTATGTGCAATATGACAATAAGTTGGTTATGGGATTTGTAAGTATTATTTTCAAATGTTGCCTGTAATATGCAATTAACTAGGCTTTTTATATTATTTTTGGGTAGTCTAAAGTTCGTGTATATATGTACATACATATGTACTTATGTAGAAGTATCTGCATACATACCTACTTATGTATGTACATATGTACACATACATACATATATGGTGATGCCATTGTACCATTCTACCTGTTCAGAAACTCCGTAAAATAGCAATAAGTAAGATACATATGTACATTAGTTCTTTGCCATCATAAACTGACCGGTTTGCTTTCCTATTATTATCAAAACAAACAAACCTTTGCCGGTTTTAATTTGCATACAAGTATCTCCATATGTATGTGTGTATGTAAATTCATTGCTTTTTATACATAGTAGATATAAAGCGGAAGTGATGTAAAAATATTTACTACAGATACATACATATGTACATCTATGAATATTTTAGTTTTTATTGTACTTATTTTCTCAATTTAGTAAAGTAGGTTTTTTTTTAAAGCTTTTTTTCAACTATCTTAAATCCAAATCCAGGCCAGTATTCCCATTAATTTTTTGTTTAATGCGCAGTAAAATTCACTTAAAATGCTAGCTATCTGAGATACTTACATGAGTTGGGTACTTATTATATTCGTCAAAAACAAAAGTTTACAATTATGAATTTCGTTCAATTACACCTTTTTGTAATGGTAACAATTTCTCTATATTATTACCATTTTTAAATTTTTTAGGGAAGTAGTCCAACAATCTAACGAAAAAGCATTACTGTTAAAAATAAAATACATTTATTTTCGCTTCGGAGACTGAATAAGCAGAAATAGTGGGAGTTTCGCATGAAATCTTTTGTGCCTTTGATTTTGTATCCAAGTGTTTAAAAAAAAGAATTCAACTTAAATTTGCCTTATTCACTAGGATACTGCCATGATTCAATTATTAAAGGTTTGCTCAGTAAATTGTTTTCTCGCTCCCTCTTGAAAAAATCCGCTCCCTTAGAAAGGCGGTTTGTGCTAAAACTTAAAATTTACGTGCAAATTCGAGTAAAATCAACATTCGTAGAACAAATATATATTTCTATGTTCTCCTTGAATAAAAGATTAAAATTGCATGGAAAAGACAACATGAAAACAACTTTTGGTAAGGAGTGTCAAAAATCGAAGGCCCCCAATGAGCTAACCTTTAATAATTTAATAATGGGATACTGCAATAAAATTTAGCGAAATATTTCAATATTTTGATATTTTTTAAGGGTCATTAAAATGTTTAGGCTACACATTGGGCCATTGCCAATCAAAATCATGCCCACAATGTATCTAAGAACATAATTTTTAATGAAATCTTGATTGCACAAAACAGCTTTGATATTTACGGGAGTTGTTTTTTAAATAAAGTGCCAGCAAAGGATCTGTCATAGTAGCTATGATGTAGTACTGTGGATGAACTCAATATAAAAAATTGCATTCGGAACAAAAAAAACTTGCATTCCAAATGTGACAGACAATTTTAAGGTGTACTGCTGGCTAATTAGTTGATATACCATGTACATACATATGTACATACATAAATATATAAATTTTTTTAAATTTACGCATGGTTCATACAGTTCGCAAAAACCATCAAATGTTTAATAAAAAAAAATATTTTTGTAGAATACTGAAATTACGTATACGAAATTATATAGTTCGCGTAGAAAAACATTTTTTGCATGGTGTACGCGTATAATACCTTGGTACTTCTGTATACAACAACAGCTTTACGTACATACATACATACATATATCAGCCTTAAGCAGTTTTGTTTTCAATATTTTGGGTCTATAAATACGGTACCTCACTTTCATACATTTGTATGAACATTTGTATAATGCATAAGTCGGTGTATTGGGTGTTTTAGTCTTATATTGAGACACAACACTATGCACTCATAGTTTAAGTAAATTTTTAACAGATTATGCATATTCCGATTAAGGTTTTTGGCGTAGAATACGTCTTACCTTACGGTATGGGCACCAATGTCAGGTTTTTATTGTTGTAATCTCTATTTCTTTAATTATAAGGAAACGGCTCGATTAATTTTTTTTTTTTTTTTTTTGTAGTCAAATGAAGATGTTAGCTTTCGTTTGACATACATTTCATGTTGGTTGATATCTTCCTAATATTTAAATTTCTCAAATGAAAATTGTATAAACACATGCACACAAATATGTGTGTGGTGTTTGGTTGAGTGTTTGCTGTTGGGCGATTTAAATGTACTCGTGCAGCCCTTTCTTTGTATTGCATAATTTTAGGCGGGCAAGTTAAAGTAGAGTAAAAGAAGAGAAAATGCTGCCAAGCACTGCAAAGCTTATGTATATCATCCAAAGTAACTATCAAATAAAGAAATTCATTTGCTTGTATTATTTATCATTTATTGTTACATATGTTTTCTGTCTTATCGGATGGCGTATTCTACGTTAAACTTAATGGCCGTGTCTCTGACACAGCCTGCTTCTTTTTAACTTATTCTCTTTTTGCTGGAAGCAAAGTAGGTGTAAAAGACAACTGAATATGACCTGAGTGATGTTTGTGTTTTAATGGAAAAATATGTTCGGAATAAATGATATTAAAGCGAATATAATTTTGGCATAGAATTCAATTGAATTTGATACGACGTACAAAACCCATAATTTTCGGACTTATTACGCTTCGGCTGCAAACATTAGAAATAAATCTCAGAAACCAGATTCCTAATATACTAATACTAACGCTATTTTTACAGAGGATATTCCCAACGAAGCAGCTGAAGCTACTCCGACACATTCATACATTTGGGGGGTCAAAGGTTGTTTTATATCAAAAAAAAAACAACACCAAATTTTTTTTAATAAAAAATATTTCAAATATTTTATATACTCAAAGCTCTCAAAGATATATATTTCAATGGGAAACTCTAATTGTTTTCAGGAAACTTCAAAGCATAATACTCAATTTTTTATTTAACAATTTTTTAATACTAACTATTTTTTATGGTCCCGGTTTTTTTCATTTTTTTAGAGGCTTTAGGTGTGAAATCTGCAATCTGTATTTCCAAGTCAAATAGAATTTTAATACACCGTTAATAAAGTGTGTGAATTTCTCTACAGGTGTGGGTTTAAATAATACCATGCTTTCGAACATTCGAAATAATTTGTTGCAGTTAATGGAGTTCTAAATAATAAGTCCACTTTTTTTTTTTAAATAACAAAATTGCTTAAAGTAAGGGAAAATACAATCTATACTTTAATAAAGCTATCGAAAAATTGTGACTGTGCATTAAAAAATTGCTTTAACAGAATGATCTGATCAAAGGTGTTGCAGAGAATGTAATAGAATCCCGTTGGACCCATTTTAGAATTTTTACTCTGACTTTTTGAACTCACTAATCTCCGTGTTGGAGTTTGCAGTGGGAATGGATATCATTTTATTGATATGAACAGTTAAACTGGTGTGCATGAGAAAAATAAAGTATACAGAGTTGTAACTACATACATATGTGTATTGAAATCTAAATTAGAATATAAATACACAGTCCATATTTCATAGGACTTTAACTGGGCAGTAACCTCGAACATAACATAGGGCATGTTTTATAAAAAAAAAATATAAAAAGTAGAAAAATCATTTTTCAATCATTTTCTTTTGAATAAAAATCATTTTCTCAATTTTTTTACCAGCGACGTCGTATGTGTGTTTGCCATTTATAGAGTTAATCGACATTAAAATTAATAATAATTTTTTTAAGTTCGGTATTAACCAGCGACCGCAAATAACGATTATTGTCCAAATTTCAACAAAAAAAAATCATGCGGAAAGAGAAATACTACATGTATAAGAATTAAAGCAACTTACTCCTTGTAACAAGAACAAACTTACGCGCCATTCATTTGCATTTTTTGAGTTTTATTTTATCGCTCAGAAAATAAAATTTAATTTGTAGAGGGGATTCACTCAAATTAAGTTTTATTGTCTGAGCCAAAAATTAAATTCAAGAAATAACGATTATTTTCTGAGCAAAAAATAAGGGAGAGGTACTAAATTCTGCTTTTCAAAATTCTTTTGGATGAAAATTCTGTAAAAATCAAAAAAAAAATTCTGTCCAGCCTAAATTCTTTTGGTTCAATATTCTGTATTTAAAATTCTGTATGATCAAAATGATGGAGAACTGAAATTCTGTATATTAAAATTCTGGAATCAAAATTATTTTCGATCAAAATGCTGTAAAAATATAACCAAATAAGCAGATAACCTGATAAGCACGCTTACCTAAATAGCACATTTATTTTATGAATAATGGAATTCCGATTTTATAGAATCAATGGTATATATACATACGTCAATTAAAGAAAAATTCAAAAATTCATTCAAAACAAAAGTTATTACATTATAATGGCGAAACAATTATTATATTATTAAATTTTTAGCAATTCGCTTTAGAAAAGAAACATGCCTTAATATAAGCCTTTTTTTGTTATTCTTTTAATTCTGTTGTTTGCTTTTACAACCTTCTTCGTTTGACTAATTTTGTGACCATTTTGAAATTTCTGAAGCTATAAATACATACAAACATATGTACATTTGCTTTATGTAAATCTGTTTTGATAATATAGGAAACCATATGGGTCAAGACAAGTCATGTATTGGCAGTATTTTGTTTTGCAAAACTCTGTATTGAAGAACCGGAAGAGCATATGGATAAATAAAAAAAGTGCGCACTTTTTTATTTATCCATATGCTCTTCCGGTTTTTCAATACAGAGTTTTGCAAAACAAAATACTGCCAATACATAATTTTGATTTACAGAATTTAAAATTACAGTGTTCCGCAATACAGAATTTTAACAGTACAGAATTTTGAATTACAGATTTTTGAATACAGAATATTGAATACAGAATTTTAAATACAGAATTTTGAACCAAAATCATATTGTACCCAACCCTACATATGTATGTAATTAGGTATAAAAATTTAAATATGCGAATTTTCATGTATATAAAAACAGCCATACATATGTGTGTTAGACCGGGTGAAAAAAGTTTGGAATAACATATTACGTGTGCAAATTTTTATGTGTACATATGTATTTTGAATAGACGTTTTTTGGCATTGATCTTGAAAAAAACGAACTCTGGATATATGTATGTATGTATGTACATACATATCTTTGCACTTATATACAAACAGAAATAATTTTCAATATTCCGTTTGTATTTATAATTTGCACATATCGGGCAAGTTCCAAGTTGCATGTTGCTTTGTATTGATTCGAAATATATCCACAATATATACATATGTATGTAAGTATATAAATTCAGTAAATTAAATTTGCTGCTTTGTTTCGTTTTGAGTGTAACAAAAATTATTGATGCGCCATATGATTCATGCATATCGAAAACGTATGAAAAATAAACTGGGACACGGCACATTGTATATTATAATATAAGAATACAGCATCTAGGAACTCGCTCATCCATACATAAATACATACGTTTATATGTACATGCAAATAAAGGTATAGGGTCTATAACTTAATTCGTGAGGTTTGCTAAGAGATGGCGTAACTTGTATGCATTCTATCGTTCCAATATATTCCGAACATGCGTTGGAAAGCTACTGTCATTGTACGTCTTTTCCGTATATGTCATTCATTTGAAGCGTAAACAACAATAATACATGCAAATAAATGTGTTTTTGTTGATACATAGAGAACGAATCGAAAGCCTATCTGCCGTAGAGTGGAACTTAAATCCGAACTTAAACTTCTTGTCTATCCGCTGAGTATTAAGCTCTATCGTTCGTTGTCTCAGTACATTTTGTCGTAAGCTGCACCAGCTTGGCACCGCCCCAGTAGGTCATTAACCCACCCTCCCCTACGATCCCGTCTGCACGAACTGTACGGCTCACACTCCCAAATTTAAGTCGTGCGTACATATTGTTGTAAAGACTCTGTTACACATCTCAACGCTGCTTCGATACCATGCTGCTTCAGCTAAGAGCGGTGGCCAAAGTTACTCCTTCTCTGCGTCTAATCGATTTAAACCTCTGTTGTGTCCGCAGTTTACGGCTACACAGTTCGTTGTTAATTTTTGGCACTAAGTTCTGCACCGTGGAGTCTTCGCCGAAAGGTTCGCGTAAAACTTTTATCTCTGTGTTGACAAATGGCAGCTAAACAATACATGTTCCATGCTCTTCGCGATCAAAGCGCAGCAACTAATATCGGAAGCAGCAGTCGCGGGGAATTTTTGAAAATTTGTCTAAAAACGTTTTTTGGCATTGGGGCATACAACTTTTTTTTGAAAATGCGATAACTTTGCGAAAAAATTACCGATCTTCGAATTTTTCTTTTCTGTTTTTAGGTAAAAGGTCCCTTAAAAAAGAAATATGAGACATGATGTTTTTGAAATTTATTTTTGTATCGTGGTTTAAAAAAAAATCAAAACATTTTTGAGCTAAAAAATTTCAGATTGCATCAGTTTTTTCCTTCATATACGTACATATAATTGTAAAGTTTAGTAAATTTTCGGAATTTTTCAAATCAAATGAATTTCAGCCCAAAAATTTTGACATTGTTGCGATTTTTCCATTCGTAATTTCTGTTTTCGATTAATATTATATGTATAGATTTTTCAGAAGCATTTCTAATAAACTCAATTTCGTTTTTAATGAATTATGATTTTTAGGTATCCATTTTTCCCGTTAGTCTTTTGCGAGTTTCTGATTTTTTTTTTAAATCACGATATGCAATTTTTTCCCCAAAAATACCATGTTTCATATATTTATTTAGAGTCACCGTTTACCTAAAAACAAACAACAAATCGAAGTCGGTAATTTTTTCGCAAAGTTATCGCATTTTCAAAAAAAAAATTTCATTCGCTAATAGCGCAAAATCGAGATTTTAGAAAAATTTTCAAAAATTCACTACGACGAAAGAATTCAAAATCAAGCAAAAAGAAAAAAATACGTGTCTCATCGATTTCGACGTAGAAACTATAAAAAAAATTGACCCTAACTAACCTGACGATTTGGTATGAAATTACCCTGAAGTCAACTTCTCCATACGCCCAACTAATTCACGGCTCAATATTTCCCTGCCATTCGGATATAGTACTCCGTCTTACGAGCTTTCGTGTGATCGATGCTGTGGAGCAGTCACGAGCTGAGAATGAGGCTTTATCGCCAGTAAATCAATTGAAATCAGAGCTGAATCATCTGAAACCGTCCGAAAAGTTGAACAAATCATTAGTCCACAGAGTCTGTATATTCCCTTGATGCTGCGACTGTAAGAAGCTACTTTAAGTGCATCCGCCCAATTTTCGAACCCGTGGAGAATCACTGATTTTAATACGCTAGCCAAAAGTTGCCTGTTCTTCTGTTTGCAATTTCGGAAAACCACGAAGTGCTTTTGTAGCGGTCATAGGTCAGTTGTCGTTAAACGCAACTAAGGAGATGCCCACGAAACAAGCTACTTCGACGAGATCGGACCAGAGTAAAAGGAGTATTAGATGTGTAGGCTTAAGGGGTCTGCATATGCTGAACATGTGTTTGGAATATCGAACTATCCAGATACGACCGCAATAACAGCACTGATAATTATAAATTAATCTCTATAAATGTAGTCATATTTACACAAATGCCGTATCCATTACTCTTTGCTTGTTGCAGTTATTTAACTTTTTAATGTTTTTACTTTTAATTGCCTACTTAACGTTTAAATATAGCACGTTTAAATTTATCATTTAAGTGCATTCACTAATTGATATCAGTAACTGAATTAAGTGCCGCATTGCACGCGGCATACAAAGACGAATAGCATTTATCACAAAGTGCGATCAGTGCATTTTACCATTCGCTAGTTAGCGTCACAGTGATTTGCTAGTAAACTTGAAAACGCGTGCTCTAATTTAAAAACTCAATACAACAAGAAAAAGAATGAAGCGATATTATTCTGTCTACAAAAATGTTAAACAAGGTCCCGCTATCGAGGTATTCGATTTGACGCGAAGCTTTCTAGAGAATGCAGAGCCGAAAAAGGTGGATCTCGGTGCAGGAGGTGCAAAACAACTCTCTTTAAATTAAAAAAAAAAGTGTATTGGTTTTATATATACGTACATACCTACATAATATATGTATGTAATATTCTTCCGTGAATTAAGCTCGATCATCGTTAGAATGTTCCGGGAATTGCTAAAGGTGCTCAGATAGAAATTTCTCTTTGGGTTTAAAATTATACAGAATCAGGTGATAAGAGCGTGCAAATTTTTGTTATCAGCGCAATGTTAAAATTGCATTTAAAGTGGTTATTCCAGCTGTGAAAAATGGCACATAAACCCTTAAAGTTAGCCGATTTTATTACCGTACACAATTATTGAATTCAGTTTTATTTTTTAGTAAATACTTCAGAGATATTTGGCCTTCTACCATTATAAATATACTTATACATGTATAGGTGCATTTATGTATGCCTAAGTATTATCAATCAAAAATGCTCGTGCGCTCAATGAATTATATGTAGGTACATACTCATATTTACAGTTGCTCACAAAAATATCTATGCAGTATTTTTTTTTAAATACTCACAATATTTTTTACGCAATATTTGTATTAATGTTTTAAAAAATATATTTCATTCTATAAGATTTACATCCTTACCATGTTCATCAAAATTTCAAACTTTTTAATTAGAATTTTTAATTTTCGGGTATGCCATTTTGTGGTCTAATTAATTTCAATATTATAAATTAAAATTTTCAAAGAGTTAAAAGGTACCGTTGACTTTTTTATTGACTGTGTTGAATGAAAAAAAACACTGTCAGCGAAAAAATTATCAAAAATCAAAAGTAAATTTTAAAGTGAATGGACATACTTGAAAAGTTTCTACAAATTCAGATTAAAAAGGTAAACAACTTCATGACAATTTTTTGAAATTTCGGTAATTTTTAAAGAAGTTCAAAACTTTGATTCATATATTTTATGTTATAGAATGAACTAAGTTTTTCTAAAAATTCATTAAAAAAAAAATCATGGAAAATATGAATATTGTAAAAAAAAACATAGCATACTTATTTTTGTGAGTAACTGTACACACATTCAACAAATTGAAGGTATATTTAGAAGAGGAACGAAAAAAATATAATTAAATTTTGTATGTGCTACATTTGATTTGACGAAATGTGCATATTTTTGCAAAATAAAATGCCAATCGCACCAAATGAAAGGCTGCAAATGAGGGACTTGTCACATTATGCATACAGAATGGGCTAAGATCTCTCTATAACCCGCAACATCATTTTAAGAGTAATAAGTTTTTCGTCATAGTCCAAGTTTTTTTTCATAGTACTCAGCCACATCACTCAATTCATCACCAGAAATACTAAGATAAATTGTGGCATTAACCGAAATCGATTTCATAGGAGGATAATTGAAAATTTTCCCCACGACATCCTAATTATTGGACGTAGGAACCGTAAAGAACTGTTACCTCTAATTTGTGAAACTTTGCCCAAATTCTGAAAATTAATGAACAAGTTTTTTTTTATAAAAGTTATTAAATTATAAATATCATTTATTTCGCCGATAAAAGTTATGTATGTGTATCCTAACGTTTATTTTATACTTATCTAACTGATATCTGTTATGCAGGATAAATGTTTTTTCTAATAAGAGTTATTGTTCAACGGGTTTTTTACTATGATCATATGCGGCATGCATTACAAATTTTATTCTTTAGCAGCCCATTTTTATTTCTAGACTTAGCGGAAAGCACCACTGTATTATCGACAGTCCCGGATCCGATAGGAAGCTGGTTTTCTCGGTAATTTACACCAAATTTATTATCGTTTTTCTAAGAAAAATTAAGACGTGAAAAGCCCTATAAATAGTTTCACCCTAACTTTTTTAGCACTTTATTCGTATGCTTACAAAATGTTAGAGTTCCGTGACGAATGCTTTCGAACTGATATTTAGCGAGAAAAGGGAGTAACTTTTAAAATCTTTCTTTCTGTGGATTTGACAGTATCCACCCATTCGCTGTGGTCACAAAAACATTTTTCTTGTAGGGTTTCCATCGTTCTCTCATTTGTTTGCTTCTTCTTCTTCATTAGATTTTCTTCTTTGCTCTTTCACTCTCTCACTTTTATTACGTCACTTTACTCTCAGCTCGCTTCAATTTTATGAACCAACTAAACCAGATCTGGCAATACGAAGAGAGATAAAAGAGTAATTTTCTGGCAGTGACGTAGCGCTTAGAATTTAAGCAAATTGAAATAAAGACAAGAACAGAACAATAACATTGAAAACGTGCTGCGATTGAGTGCAGTGAATAATTGTAATTATTCGAAGATTTATTAAGTAAAATTGATTGGAAATTAGTAAAAAGTAGTTATAAAATATGGGTTTCGCATTAAAAAGTGTTTTACGCGCTTGGAATTGGTAAAAAAAAAACCTCCACGAATATGTAAACAAAAAATGGAGTGTAAACAAACCGAAAAACTTCAAAAGCGCTTCGTCTTCAACTTTTTTCTCAAATTCGATTACAAATAATAATAAAGATTCGAATAAAACACTAATCTGCTCAGATAATCTCAGCGTTATTAAGGCACTACCAAAGAAAAGTGGTAGTGTTTTTTTAAGTTCGTTTTCGGCAACACCAATCTTACCAAGCCGCCGAAAATTCTCTAGATACCAGGGCATGCAGGAATACTGGGTAACGAATTGGTAGATTAATTACAACATGTTACTTAGCCATGCAAACTGAACTAAAAAAAACGTCGTTGTCACCTTCTTAATGAAGCACAACTCTACACCAAACTATAACCCGCGCAAGGAATGTGTAACACTAGCAGATTGGGAACAATCATATTTTCTAGTAAACACTATGTACTACAGCACTTGGTTGTACTTTTCTGTTCCTTTAGTCGTTTAGCTAGGGTCAACTGTGACGCCAATCACAAGCCATTGAAATATTTAGAATCACATTTATTATTTTTAATTAATTTTTTTTAATGATAATGCCGCACAAAACTAAATATGCACATTAGGGTGGTCCTTAAATATAGGAAGACAATTTTTACATTAGATTTCCTAAACCTCAACCCGTACGTCTGCGATACTACTATAGTCGAAGAAAATTAAATAAAAATAAAACAAACGAAATTTAATAATATGTGCCATCGATTTTCGTTATAAGATTAAAACAAATTTTTTGAGTATTCATAGCCTTTGAACATTAAGCGACACGCCCTAACCGTCTCTAGTTTGGACCAAAATTTATTAGCGGCACCTTTGACCGAGGTATTATCAATTGAGAGGGATGGAAGGGGGTCGGAAAATTAATTAATTTAATTATAAGGACCACCCTAGCGTTTCGCATTAAAAAAGTAATTAATTATTGCCAATTTTTATATTTCTTAGGCGAGTGTATATAAATATTTTTTCATGTATTTTTTGAGTTGTTGATAAGCTTGGAATACATAAGATATGTATGTATGTATGTATGTACGTTCATACGTACTTTGGCAAATATGTGAGGGGATGTGTATATGTAAATATGTATTGTGTATTGGTATTTCTTATTACGCAAATTATGCGCTCAATTGAATGACAGAACATCCGAACGAATCCAACCTAATCGAACTCATGCTGTTGTGTAATGACTATTTACGTCACTCATGCAAATGCACAGTGGCGTACAATGAAATGGGCGCAGTGTTTTTTCTAGTGTAAATTTTTTATATGCACCAAAAAATGTATAAAAAGTCAACTGCAATTTTTAACGATTTCAAACTTGGTATTTTTTGTACATAAATTGGCAAACAATTAAAAAGCATGTCCCAAAAATGTCTGAATTCTCCGCCCATTCAGAGAGAAATAATAGTCACTCATTGCCCTCAAGTCAAACATTGTGTCATTTCAATGTCTAGCGGATATTGAACAGATTTTGTAACAAGTTTGAAACTTTCATTTTTATAGTTTATTTAATAGTACGAGCTACGTTTTTTTATAAAAATATCGCATGTAACATGAAAAGAATTGCAAACAATTCTCTGGACCATTACCACTGTGCCCCAATGTACAGACATTAGAGGTTAATGTTACATTACAGTTAATATCGTAAAATTTTAAGTTGCTTTGATTTCACACGAATTTTTTTATCATAAGAGTATCTGAAAATTTCGACTAGTTGGAGTTAATTAGATCCTCACTTTGGAAAACAAAAATACCGTTTAGTTTTACTAAAAATGCGGTTTTAAGTTTTTCATTTATTATGTTAATTTTTATTTAGAAACTACTTATATAAAATCATTTTTCTAATGAGCATATGATGAAACTAATATTGTATGTACATACATATGTATTCTGTATATTTGAAAATCATTTTTTTATTTAAGGATTAGTACAAATTTGGCTTTTGAAATTTTTTTTACTGTCATCAAAAAATATATCAAAATATATTTAAGCTCCTTCAAACTGGCACTATATTATGGTAAAATTGAATGAGTAGATAATAAAACTGCATACATATTTGTTTTTTTTCATAAACTCTAATTAAATATTTTAAGATGTGGTGTAAAGTTTGTTGAAGTTTTTTCCTCATTTGCACAAAATTTGAAACTTGGATTTTACCAGTAATGCTTGTAGAACTAACTATATATATATGTACATATAAATAATAAAAATAAATAAAGAAAAATAAATAGTCAACACTTGGGAATACGCCTATTTTATTTTAGCCCAATAGAATTCTCGGGGTCACGGCCCCCTTGCATGGTATCTTTTATATAGTAGCAAAATCTATTTTGTCGACAAATTAAACAAAAAATTGGCATCAAAATGGCTACCTTTTTAATCTGAATTTTGAGTATGCAGTTTGGTAGCCAATTCAATAATAAAGTTCAAATTTCAAGTAGCTAAAAATTCTGGTTGATTTTTGCTATTTTTGCTTTGATATTCATGCTTTAAAATTGAGTGGATTACACAACTGCATGCTCGAAAATTTTCTAAAAGTTCGGATTAAAAAGTGTCTAAATTTTGATGATTTTTTTTAATTTGTCGTATTTTTAGGAGTTATCTTAAAATTTTGAAATTTCATGGTTGGAAATATGGGTTTTGTTATGGAATCAGTTATATTGCTATAGAAAATAATTAAAATTGAATAAGTAAAGACAAAATTGCAAATATTTATCAATACATTTCGCTACTATTTTCGTGAGCACAACTGTACATATATACATATATACATACATATGTGTGATTTACATTTGTATATTAATAAAAAATTATGAGTATAATAAAAAGTGACATAATTGATAAACGCGAAGGAATAGTTTGCTTTCACGTTGTAATGATTAATTCCACTGTCAGCTATGAATTATTTTATTTTTCGGAATTAGCTTGTTAATCGCAATCAAATTGCTGTTATGATAAATATGACAAGTAACAGGAGGAAATGTCGGAAAACAATGAAAATAGTTTGTCTAGATTAAAGTGTATGAATAAAGTCGATTAAATAGAGACAGCGTTGTCATTTTTGTTATGTTTGTAAATTTTTTTAAAATTTTTAACCTATAAATAAAACATTGATTTCGAATTTTTATTAAATTTTGTGAAAAGAACAATGCTATCGAGTTTAGATCAACAAATATCACAATAAAAAAACCGTTTGTGAATTAAAAAAAAAAATTACAGCAAATTGGGTGTCATAGACGCATTGGCGCACCCAAGCGCGGGTTTTGTGTTTTTCAAGCCCCCACCAAAATATTAAAACTGTAGTACTGTTTAGAAATTACTTTACTTATTTTTAAATTAAATTAGCCTGAAAAAAAAGAAGAAAAAAAAACGCGGCCACAAGCTTGAATAAAATTCTACACAGGCTTACTTTTCAAAGTTATATGCATTTGATTTTAAGGATGAAGGTTTTATTTAAGCAAAATGCCTTAAATTAATTAATGTTGAAGTTATTTATTATATTCCAAAATTCAATGATTATTTCCTAACGAAGAGCGAGAAAATAACAAAAAGCACCTTAAAATTTGTAATGAAACTCGTTTTTGTGTTTTGAAACAAAAAGCTTAAATACCAGTAGCAAATACGTAAGAAACTATTATAAAACAAAAAACTTAAAAAAATAACCTAAGTACTAATTTAGATTTGTATCGGGCCCTATTAGTTGTTTATGGATTAAGGCAATGTAAAAAAGCTTTTGCCATGTCGGTTTGATTTAATACGACTACCGTCAGTATGTGACATACATTGTATCATTCACATTGGTCTAGATTAAAGTTTCGTAATGTTTTGAAGCTTTTAAACTTTTTACTTCAATGTCAACAAGCTACTTACATTTTAGGCCTCTTGGACTCTTATCTGTTTCCCCTCTTTTGTTTTGGCAAATTACTGTTTTTTTATTTTTTGATCTTCGTATCTACATAAATCACACCTTTAGCGGATCCTGCCAACGTTGACACTGAGCATCAGCAATTTTAGTTGTTAGTTTGATTGCTTTGCAATGGCAAAAATAGAGCGGAGCTTTGTCCACTAACGATGAGATGTTTTTTCAAGTAGTAACTGATAATAAAATCATTAACTGAATAACACACCGTCACACCGAGTGCCATGCGTTTTCAAACTTCGTCCGAGGTATGTAGAGTTGTTTCAAAAATCAACTCTATCCAAAGGTGTAACGGTACTGATGATAGGCATGTATCGAAAGACTGGCGATTCTTATGAACGGCCATTGCCTGTGGTGCTCTGATGATTTCTCCAACCGGACGAAGACCTACTCCCCCTTAGATAATTCTGTAAGGAGCACTCGTAAACTATGATAAGGGTAAATGGGCTATAATTTCTTTCCAATCCTACTACAAGCTGCATACTGTGCCCTTTCCTCAGATTGTGACAGCCTGAAAATGTATAGATCATCAAAGGACTTTTCTTTGATATCGATGCTCACCTTGAAGCTGTTGTACGTCTCCGCTTAGGGTGAGGGTTCAGCAGGGAGTGGTTGATCTTGTAGGGTTCCTTCTCGAAGGGATAACTATTCAAGTCTGGGAGGATGGGCTCATAACTCTATTACGCTCTATTTTCTCTATTACGCTATATAAGCGCTAACACCCCTTTTTCTAAATCTGAAGAGCACTAGTTGCCAAGTCAAAGCGTATGTTGACGACATAGAACTGGGTAAACATCTGCAGGTCCTGAGTAAGTTATTACAAAATGAATTCAGTCTTGTAAACATTTGATCTAAGGAATGCGGACTCAGCGTCAATCCTACAAAATCCGACATGGTATTCTTAACAGGAAAATAAAAAATTCTGTTTGTCGAACTACCCGCTTCTCAACTGAGGTTAGGTACATCAGTGTTATTTCAGACAAAACAGTCGAAAGGAAGTGGAACGTCGAAGACCACTCCTAGAAGGTCATTATTGACCTATACGCCTGCAAGACGGGTATAGGCAAAATTTGGGGAATAAAACCACATATAGTACCTTGGATGTAAACAGCTGTGATAAGACCAACTCTCTTCTACGGGGTCACCGGCTCTGTGCATAGCCAAGATAGAACGGGTACACTGCATCGGCTCGCCATGGCCAGGATGGGCAATGAATTATTCCATAAGTACTTTTTGGTTTTTTTAGCCGACCTGAACTCATCGAACATTCTCGACTTTCTCCGCTTTTGGAGGCGCACTCGTTGGTTCACATTCTAAGGGAAGGAAGAAAAATAAATGGGGTTTTACCAGCGGTTGTTTTATAGTCTGCGTGGGCCTCCGTGACCTTATAGAAAACATTTTTAAATTAGTGCACAGCCCTCGGCAGACAAAAGCAAAGTGTGATACAAAATTAAGACGTAAAACACACATTTTACATAGAATCTCGTCCAAACCTCCCTCGGTAGGATATACGCGGTAAATTATTATTATTATGATTCACTTGCAATTAGAAGGAATGACATTACTATTAACATAAAAGATATAAAAACGATGAATGAAGATGAAGAAATGTTGTTTAACTGATTATTTTTGGATTTTTATAATTTTTTTTCATTTTTGTTGATTATATTTTATTATTTTTTCATTATGCTACCGAGCTTTACTCCTTTGAATTAGTAGGCGGTATATAGGGCAATATAAAAAAAACCTGTTGCCTTTTGAGGAACTATTGATAGGCTTAGTTTAGCGAAGGTTTAAACATTTGTGTTTTCCCTTTTGGTTTTTACCACGTGAGAGCCACGAAGCACTCACTCTCTGGTGGGCTTTAGGTGCCGCTGGAATCGCTGGCTTTACTTATCTAAAAACTAGAATTGCAGGAACGCTAATGTAAACGACAAGGACTATATGTAGAGCCCCGATATACAATTATTGCGTAAATCAATTGAATGGAATGATAACTGAAGACATGTCTTCCAACAAGACGGAACGTGTTGTTTTCTCGAAATCGGCCAGTCGTTACCCCGTTAATATTACTATTACTTTACTTCTGTAATAACAATTAAATTGTGCCAGTATGTACGTATATACACAGACATACATATGTATGTATGTATATTTCATCAAGGTGGGAAGTGTTGAACACCCGTTTAAACAAACAGATTCATTAATGTCAGCCACCTGTCGACGCGGTTAATTGTAAATAAGAGAAATGTAAATCATTATCCAGAAACAAGTGAAGTCACGCTTTGCAATCATGAATGGAATCACCTATGTATGTATGTATGTATATTCGTATAAAAATTCATACATATAAGTACATACATACATATGTATATCGGCGTATCGGCTTCCGTTTCTTCTTTTATAGCCATTGAAATGATTTTTCTATTTGTATGAGTTCGCAAATATACTTATATACATACATACATATATTGTATTTTGCACATTTATTCTACGTAATGCATAAAAGCTGCAACGAACTGTAAATGCTACTAAATGTAAAAGCATCCTACATGGAGGTATGCAAAGCTCTCAAATTTCGAGACATTTAAAAATGGGCATACATTTTTATACCCAAGGAGACTCCAGCACAAGGGTAGATAGTTATTATAACGTTGCACTCATCTAACGGTTGATTATACGTGACAGCCTAACGAAATTGAGATATGTAAATAAAGAGTGTTTTGGTTGAAATCTGGCTGCATTGCTCTTCCAAGAATTCAGGTATTTTTTGTGAGACTATACAGCGGTTTTGCTCATTGAAAGTTCCATTTTACATATTTAACATGGAACAGCTTCAAGTGCTTAGAATAATATTTGTTCAAAATGGAAAGAAAATAATTGGCTAATAGAAAGTTAATTGTGGACAATTACAATCCCAGATCTAGTGTTCAAAATGTTATTGCAAATTTTCAGAAAACTAAAACAATTGACAGGCAGCATAGATCGAGGGAAAAATGTGGAACAGTTAGTAAAGAATTTCAAGAGAAAGTAGGGAAAGTATTTGAGAAGAATTCGAATCGGTCCGTACGGAATGTAGCTGCAACCGTAGGAATTTCGTCTTCTACACTGCACAGAATTAAAAACAGATTAAATTTACGTACTTATAAAATGCAAAAAGTGCCAAATAAAGATAGGTGCCGAAAAAGTTATGCTATGTAACACAAGAGCGAGAAAATTGTACATACACCGATTTCTTTAAAAAATTTCAATGCTGTATCATAGACGATGAGACTTATTGTGTAGCTGATTTTAAGCAAATTCCAAGAAATAAACACAAAATTGATAAAAATTGTCGAAATATCAAAAAAAAAAAATATATATCTAGTCTGGCAAGCAATATGCACATGTGGTAAAAAAAGTGAAGAATTCGTAACCGAAATTTATATTAAAGAGTGCTTGCAACGAAGACTTTTTCCTTTCATACAAGGCCATGATGTTTCTGTTTTCTTCCGAACTGATTTAGCCATCTGCCACTTTAAAAAAAAAAAGAAGCTATGGAGTTTTACTCAGAACATGGAGTCAATGTGGTACCGAAAGAGTCCAACCCTCCTTACTGTCCTAAGTTATGGCACATCGAAATTTTTTTATAGCATTAGGGGAAGCAAATATGTACATATGTTAATCTTTATGGCAAATAGCAACATATGTATAACTAGTTTACTAAACTCTACCAAAGTTTGTTCTTGAATTCACACATACCTAAAAAGTGCACCTATTAATTAAGAGATAGACGTCTAAAGAAGCCAAGGAGTGCGAAAGGGGGCAAAATTTTCGCTAGAAAATCTTAATGTTAGTTTGAATTTCTTCTCAAATTTATTGAAAAGGAAAACGACTAGAAATAAGGAGATAACTTCTTGGTTATTAATTTTTGTGGAATTTTGTTCAAAAATGTGCAATTGTAAGTGGAACTCTACTCGTTTTTATGTTAAAAATCATATAAAAGGAAATTAATAAGGGATTCTCTAATTTTTTACTAGAACCTTATTGAATTTATTAATAAGGAAAACTTTTTATTTTTAAAGAGCCATTTTTAATTGAAATTATTAGTTTATTACGAATATTGTTCTTTGGATTTTTGTATTTTCAAAATACAAATTTATGATTTACTTATTTATGGTTCCAGAAGTTTTTAATGAATAATATTTTAAAAATCACTATCGAATGCTTTCTTTTTCTCTCAATGCCTTTCTTGTGCATTAATATTAAAAATTTTAGTTTTAGAATAAAGGTCTGAAGGCCATGTAAAGGGTGTTTTTTTAGACATGTGGTTTTCAAGAAGAAATAAAACGCATATAATTTAATTTTATGGCTCAGAATTTAGCTTTATTATAAAGATAGGGGTTTGTCATTAAAGTTTAAAAAGGATTAAGGCAAGTGATCATTGTGGCTGGCTCGAATAAATTCCAGCCGAGTGGCCCAATTTCCGATCGCTTTTTGCAGCAACGCGATAAAATGTGCTTACCAAAAGTTTTCTTCAATAAATTTATTGTTTAGTTGGCTGTATGGATGTAGCGCCGACCAACGCTGGTCCCCATCAATATTCTCCAATTTAGGTACGAAAAAGTCATTAATCATGGATCTATAGCGTTCCCCAAAAGACCCACTGCGGAAAAAGTATGGTCTCATTGAAAACCAGACGTCTAAAAAAATTCCCTTTATTTAATTTCAAGAAATGGCAGGTGCTAGACTACGAAAAATTTGGCCACACCAATTGTTATATTATACTCAGTTTAATTGTTCTTATACAATATTATAAGAAAATATGTAAAGGCTGTAATAATAATATACAATATACATATATACATAAATACTTAAACTTATCATAATTATCATTTTCAGCAAATAACTTATGTAAAAAAAATAATTTTAATTTGATAAAATCTTAGGCTTATTAAAATTAAGAGGAGATTCTAAATGAAAACCAAGATTCCTTTCTTAATTCCATTGAAAAGTTTTCATCTTAGTTTTACAGATTATCTTGTTGATTTTATTAAAAAGACATACCCAGTCGTAATAAGAAGGACTTTTTGTTGTTACTATTAAAATATTATTATCATTATTGTTATTATTATTATTATTATTATTATTATTATTATTATAAAAATATCATAGAGAACAAACAGGCCAATTTTAAAACAATGTCTGCGTAATTTGAAATTTTGATTTATATGATTTATGTTGTAGGACATGTATGTAAGTAATATTTTTTAGTAAAATATAGTCAAAATTAAATGAAAATTTGTCAATGTTTTGCGTTATTTTTGCAATGCTCGCATCTGTATGTATGTATTTTTCAAACTATTACCAAACTTGAGACAAATGTACATATACATATGTATATATACGTCTAAATCAGATTTTAAAATTTATTGAAATTGAAAAAAAACTCCGCCGACTTCCGGTCGTTTATTAATTAATGCAAGGCTAGATTATTCTAAATAATTGATATTGATCCTGATGTCTTTATGAGAAACATGCGCCAGGTATACACATACAATTTTGTTGCGAACGAATTGCGACCTTTACTTGTTTTATATTTCAATCGATTTGCTAAGTCACCTATACTGTTCTTTTTTTTTGCCATACCTCCATACGACTTACGCTAGAGAGCAATTCACTCTGCAACATAAGTACTGAATGAATCTGACTTAAGTAAGGTGAGGGCCAAATGCACGCTTGATTTGCTTGTTGTTTGTTTTAAAAGGTGTCAAAAATGAATAGAAATTTACTAAAATTTATTAAACTTGTGCGATGTATGAAAGCTGAGGCCCTTCAAAGATTCGAATAGCGCAAAAATCTATTTGACAGCGCTTTTTTAGCTTTGACAAGAACTATAGTTTTAAAGAAACATAACAATTTATTTTTATTTTTCTGTTATAACAAATAAATAAACAGTTTTGGCAAGACGGGTTCGTACAAAAAATCGTAAATTTTGTAAAAAAAACTTTCGCCAACATCAAAAATGTTGCAACTAAAGTCAAATAAAAGCGAATATAGATATATGCACATATGCGAGTATTTGAGGTATGGAAATTCCTGTCTGCTCAGAGTTAGGTTTATTTTTATAGCTTGGAAATAATAAATAGTTTTCCTAATTTCATTGCATAATGTTTCTTATGAAAAGATAGAAACGAACAGATTTTAAGTTTGCCGACTTATAGTTGGTTGCATTAATACCCTTAAAAGCCTATATGATTTCAAAGTAAAGCAAAGCAAACCACACAAAGCAAGCGTAGCAGGTCTGCACTAAACGATATTTATATTTCGAGCGATTGTGCGCAGACAGTAAGCAGGTACTACTTAGATAACATTGAAACGCTGTTAAGTCCTCAACAGATAAAAACTTATAGTATAGTATAACGATAACGATAATAAAACCTATCGATAACAACGATACCACCGATAACTAGTCCGATATCGATTTCGATCGATAATAAAAAATGTGCACCTATAACTATCGCTTATATTAGAAAGAAAATTAACTCAAACTATTGACCAGTTAGTTAGCGGTTCGGGTATCGAAGAGATCATCTTTCCTACTTTTGTGTATTTAAGAAAACGAATCCACATAATTATTTATTTGCTTGTAATACACGCAGTATTTGTCCGTTGTGCTTCACAGCTAACATTAAACTCAAATTTTCTTTGATGTATACGAGGTGCTAATTTTTCAGTTTTCAAAAGGTCACACTGTTTTAGGCCTGATGAATAAAAATTTCTTTGTTCACGAAATAGATATTTTAGTTAGAAATGAAGTTGCAATTTAAAAAAAAATCGTTCAATGATTATTTTTCGACAATCGTTCCCGTCGCAATGTCACTTGTTGAAAAACACGATTCTGATTTAATCGAGTGATACTCTGAACACGGTCTCAAGTACTAAAATATACAACTCCAACGCCAAAGTTAACGCACGCGAAAAGATGGACACATTTTAAAGTTATTCCTAGATCAAATTAATAGTCGTTTTATTCGATTTTTTCGCGGCCGACCATACGGGATTACATAAAATAGTGGTGAAATCAGTATAGATATTAATGAAACTAGTAAGAGAATTGTGCATTCTATCTAAATAACTTTGACAGAAATAGTAGAGCTAGTACTTAGAAAGCCATATATGATTCGTTCACATTCCAATTAGACCCATACTTCCAACAAGTTTCAAGGTAAATCCAGAATTCTTTTGGAACATTTTTCTTTTAGTTTCCAAAGAGAAGTGTAATCAAAAATTGCCAATGCAACTAGTTCTTCAGGCAAGTAGCAAACGTGTCCCAAGAACTTCTTCATTTCGCACAAATAAATGTCTGTTTTTTCAATATTTATGCAATCTTCACGGGTTTTCCAAAGAAAATAAATCATTTATAAGTGCCGAACCAACAGTTTGTGTGATACTGGCAGTGAATATAGATTTTCACCACCAGAGAGATAGAAACAACCTCGAGCGTCTCTTTTATTTGGTAACTTCGTTCGACCTAAAGATGACGAAATTTAACCAGCAACCAAATTCATCTCTGTTCAAATATTCACTTCTGATAACTATATTGAAAGAACCCTTTTCCTGGATAATACTGACTGGGCTCGATAATTAGAAAACATTTTTTATTAAATTTGTGAACGAAAAAAAGTTCGGGCTGCTTCGGTAACCAATTATAATCCAATACATATGTACCAATTCTGACTCTCTATTACCCACGCTATGAGCCCATTTTCGGAGCTTGGAAATGACTTCTGGGGTACTTTGGGATCCAACAAAATTTAGATGTTCATGTATTTTGGACCACCCTAATATAACCTCTTAATTGCTAGATTCAGTATAACATATAATTGGTATCATCTCTATTCCAAATGAAAATTAAAATTTTTTTGACTCAACTCCGTTTTTTTGGCAATTCTGTGTTGTTCTGTATCTCTTGAATAGCCTGCAGAAAGGCACTGGGTATACAAAACAAATATTCAATATTTAATTTTAATAAGTCTTAATATTTTATGATAAATGGTTTGTCATACATTAAAAATTAAAGGCTACCGATGCTTACACAGTAAAATCATCATTTGTTTAATTCGATTTACAGGCGATAAATTATAGCTTTTCGGTTTCTCCCATTAATATTGCTTACAAAACCTTTTATTTTAATTGACATATTTTTGTTGTTGTTTTTTTTTGTAACTTCAATTAAACAAAATAACGCACTGACAACTATAAAAAATTATACATAAATGTAATCAACATCAATTAGTGATTTAATGCATCTTTATATACATTGTTTTTTTTTGTTGTTTTTTTTTTGCTCTTCAGCTTACCGCACAAATGAGGGTAAACCATGGGTGTTGCCGGTGGTGCGTAAAACCGAGATAAAAATTACCAGCGATGAAACAATCAATCACGAATATCTACCAGTATTGGGTAAGTACCAATATATCTACATATGTGGACAATCAATTGCATAAATTTGCGCATTTGCTCACTTGCACTTTAAACGCTTGCAAATTGGTTGCGGTTAAATTTGAAACTTGAACAAAAATTTAGATACATACATTTTTGCGCTCGTTCTATTGTAATTTACTCGTTTAATTTCAATTAAAGGCAATGATGCATTCACAAAGGCCGCCACTGGTTTGTTGTTGGGCGAGAACTCAGCTGCTATTGCAGAGAAACGTGTAAGTAATAAATGCAAACAATATTTAAATAAATCGGCTTGCAAATCCAATTTCACTCACACTTTTTTTTTCACTAACAGGCCTTTGGTGTCCAAACTATTTCCGGTACTGGTGCTTTACGCATTGGCGCACAATTTTTACGCGTCATTCTAGATCGTCGTGTTGCCTATTATTCAAATCCAACATGGGAAAATCATCATAAAATATTTTCGGATGCTGGTTTTGAGACGTTGCGTTCGTATCGTTATTGGGATCAAGAGCAGCGTACAATTGATTTAGAGGGTCTCCTAACAGATTTGGAAGCTGCGCCTGAGGGTGCTGTTATTATTTTGCACGCATGTGCGCACAATCCCACTGGCTGTGATCCCACACAAGATCAGTGGAAGCAAATTGCCGATTTGATGGAACGCAAAAAACTCTTCCCATTCCTCGATTCAGCGTATCAAGGATTTGCTAGCGGTGATCCGGAGAAGGATGCCTGGGCAGTTCGTTACTTTGTGGAGCGTGGTTTTGAGTTATTTGTAGCACAATCGTTTGCTAAGAATTTCGGCCTTTATTGTAGGTTATTCTGAAATTTATTTGTGTTTAAAATTGATATTAATTAATTGTGCTCTTTATTCGCTTTTCAGGTGAACGTGTTGGCAATTTGACAGTGGTACAACGCGATGCTGCTACCTCGGCAGCGGTAGCATCACAAATAACTTTGTTGGTGCGTGGCATGTACTCGAATCCACCAGCGTTCGGTAGCCGTATTGTGGCGACGGTATTGAATAACCCTGAGTTGCGAAAGGAATGGTGAGTAATTGCTAAATTATGCATTGGGCTTTCTATGGCGATTTTTTGTTATAATGTTCGTTAAGTTTTTTTGTAAATTTTTTTTTTTAACTTTAGTTCGTAGCATACTAAAGGAAATAAAAATCGGGGCATAAATAAATAATAGGGTCCGTTGAGCTAGAAAAAAAGAAAGGGTGGGCTTGGTTTGCTTTCATCCGCTGAATCTAATGATTCTGGGCGGCCCAAGGTCTGTGAGTTAGATCGGCCAGAGTTATTTTTTTGAAGTCCAGCTTACCCTAAAACATCAGTTTTTATAACAAATCATACCTCAAATGAAATAAATATATTTGAATATACGTACTTAGTTTATTTTTATTTTATTTATTTTTTTTTTTTCGATAAAAAATAATCGTTATTCTTGAATAAACATTTTGCCGTTCATATTTGAGATCAATCTTTTGTGATTTTTGTTCTATCAAAAATAATCGTTATTCTTGGATTTAAATTTTTTCAATCATAATAAACGCAACCAAATTTTCGCCGATGACAATAATGGCAACAACAAAAATAATACGATTTATGTTTTAATAAACATTAAACGATAAATTAAAACAAAAAATATTTTAAACAAAAATACGGTCAGATTTTCATAGTAAATGACATATGGATTAGATCGGTATATTCGAGTTTTGTTTTAAACGTATTATTCCCAATGATTTTTTAACCAAAAAAAAAATAACGATTATTTTCGTTTAAACTGTTAGCAAATTATAATTACAAGTTTTGAAATGAACGTTTGTTGAATTTTTATAAATTTCGTATTTTGATTTATATGACTTTTGCTCTATTGCGAACTAAAGTTTTATAAAAAATTAAAGAAAAAATGGTCAAGGAAAACACTGCGAATATTATAAAAAATTAACACGTAGTCAATTGTTCGATTCACTGTGTTTATATTTAAAACAACACGCCCGTATAACCAATGAAGTCGTGCCACTCCAACAGTAGATCTATTGTATAGAAAATGTGAGCCGTTTTTTTGCTAATATTTTAAGGATCAGCTCAAATAATGTTGAAATGTTGGTGAATTCCCCTATAATAGAGTATTAGAAACTGAAAGAAGCCACAAAATAGAGGTATGCAAGAATTGTCACTTACGACATTATTAGAGGCGGGCATTCAATTGGCTCAACTATTGGCTGATTTATTTAATTTAACTTGCTGGCTTTCTACACTCCTTCTGCAATTAGCTGGAACAGTGCCTCTATTTTGAAAGGATTTGACACAGAAAGGATGGACATATTTGCTTTTTTCAAGATTTTCCATAGCCAATTTGAAATTATTTTGATTCAAAACCACTCTTCTCCAGAACAATCGCTTTGAATTTTTTTCTTTAAATTAGTATGTCTAAAAGACAGGCCCAATTTTGTTGTCTCCGTAAATAGAGCATTACAAAACTTTTATAATTTTTTGTATGCATATTTGCAGGCTGAAATCAATGCAAATAACAGTTTAACTGTGGTACCTAAATTGTGACGTCAAGCGTTGCGCGCCGTACCCAAATAACCGCGACGTTTTCTCATTCTCTCGAAGTTCGTTGTTGGGGTTTTAGTTTACTTACCTTTTTGATCTCTCTCATTTTTGCTCTCCTTTTTCTCACTTCTCACCTAACGTACTGTCAAAATTAAAAATTCTATTTGCTCGGCACTAGACGCTGCAAATTAGGGTTAGCAGTAAGCGATTATACGCTAAGATATCTGTTGTGTATCTGATAATCTCGCATTAATTAAAAAAAAAAATTATGTTATAGAGACAAGTTGCTAATGTGTACCGCGCATTAGCACTTTAGATTTTCGATTTTATTTTAATTTGTTTTTTTCATTCGGCTTCTAGCGCTGATAAGAAACTTTCTTGTGATATTTCTCTTTTTTGAGTTTTTGCAATTTGTACAAGAGTTATTCATTATAACCACGGCTTCTAATTTTTGATTCCCCAAACTCTGAAAAATTAACACAGCGGCGCAATTAAGTAAAACAAACAATTACAAAAAAAATTTACTGCCAGTAAAGGTAAACTTGTTGGGAAAATAATGTTAAATACTTAGGCATTTACTTAGATAAAAAGCTAATTTTCCATGAGCATTTTATAAAAAAGGTTAATGTTGCAATTTGGATGCTATGTATATCACTTAATGAATAAAAAATTGTTTAGAAAACGAATAATTAATTATGAAGATAATATTCCAGGCCAAAAAACACATATTAAATCGTTCCAAATATTCCAGAACAAGATACTTAGCCTAACTTGGGGCTACTTGACAGTCAAGCTTCGCGTGGAAACAAAAATTGAATATGTTGCCAAAAGAAGCAAAAAAGTATCCACCGAAATCCGTTGTGTTATGTCTAAGAATGATTGACCAAAGTTCGACTGAAATAATCAACAAATGTAAATCTCTGATACATTAATATTTTCAAATCAAAGATTTGTTTTCGTTGTGTTCTTTCGAAACGAACCGTATTGCAAATAAATCCTTTGTCTCCACTGTATATATTCTGTCAATTTTGCAATAACTAGGCTTAATTTATAAGGTTTTTCTATAAATAAAGAATATCTATTTACAATTTATTGAGTGAAACCTAAAAAAAAAATAAGTTTAGAGGATCATTGTAACGCTTTCTTTATAAATTTTACAGGATGGACTGCATTCAAACGATGTCTGGTCGTATCATCAAAATGCGAAAAGCGCTTTTCGATCGTCTTACAGAGCTCAATACACCTGGCACTTGGGATCATATTGTCTCACAAATTGGCATGTTTTCATATACTGGCTTAACTGGTAAGTTTACATAAACGCTTTTAAGATAAAATAATGACCAGGATTTATATTCGGTTCCAAGCAATATTCTTCTTCTTCATATGCATGCAGTATTTTTTATAAAATTTATTTAACCCTTCGCTTTCTTTACTGTTCACAGAAAAACAAGTGCGTGTGCTCATCGATGAATTCCATATTTACTTGTTGAAGTCAGGACGCATCAACATGTGTGGCCTCAATGAGAACAATGTCGACTATGTGGCCAATGCTATACATACAGCTGTTACGAAAGCTTAAATTAAATATGTATTGTTTCAGAATTGATACTAGCATTTATGAATGCATTCAGTATAAACAAAAGAAAGAAATTTGGAATAATCCGCAAAACAGCGAAACATAAATTATAATTAGCCAAAGTTTAATATTCAATGGCTTTCAAATAAGTACACATAAACAAATTAGGGAATGTTTATTACATGTATGTATGTATGTATCTACACATATGTGCATAAATTTAAGATGCTAGTAGTTTATAGCCAAAAGTCCAGAAATATCCAAGCAACTGCAATGACAACAGAATAACCTCTCAAATTGATGACAAAACTCCCCACTGAGAAAAAAAGAAATGAATCGAAAATAAACAAATAAATGCAACCAACAGAATTTATTTTGTATTAGTAATGCAAACAATGCAGGACCGAAATCAAAGTATCATACAAATATTAAATAGAGAACGCCAAAAATGTTTGTAGCAAGAATTAAAAACCAAATATGAAGTTTAAGAAAATATGTATAGTCGATGCTATGTATTTATACAAATATTAAACGTACATTATTATTATACACATATATACATATGTATTATTACAAAACAATAAATTGCAAAGAAGTTATACTCTATTTGTAATACTTAGGAAAAATGTATTAAGCGTTTAGCGATCAGGTTCCTCATTATATTGTACGTACATACATATGTATACGAAAATATGTTTTATGTTGAAATCAAAAATAGTAAAAGTCAATAGAAGAAGTTAATAAATGTATTGTTATAAACAAATTAAAATATAATACAAATATAAACCACGAAGCGCAAATTTATTTATGCATTTATAAGATTTTATTTTTTTTCGGTGTGAAACATAATTGGTATTGTTGGTGCATTAAGTGGTTCACTCCAACGGTTATCGAGCTATCTGGTTTATGGTTTTCATTATTTCAGTTTTGCAACAATAGTGCCGCTGAAACAAATAACAAATTTTTGTTTTTAAATAT
This sequence comes from Anomoia purmunda, assembly GCA_951828415.1. Classification (NCBI taxonomy): domain Eukaryota; kingdom Metazoa; phylum Arthropoda; class Insecta; order Diptera; family Tephritidae; genus Anomoia; species Anomoia purmunda. The sequence goes on along the minus strand of OX639996.1, from coordinate 21,061,231 downwards.
TTGCTATTGAAAGAAAAAAAAATTAGTTGCATTAAATTAAATTAGAATCACATCACCAGGAAATGTCTTGCACGGAAGGTACAACCTAAATTAAACGTCCATTAAGACTTTAATACTTGTCAAACTAAAATATAAGATCCAAAATCCACGAAGCGTTGTTAATTGGCTCGCTGTTTTGTATATAAATAGATAAAAGGATTACGAATCAGTGATGCCAACTTCATGGTAAAAACGTTCCACTTTCTTTTGCGCATTAAAATATAAACGTAGTAAGAAAATAAAATAACTTAAAAAAAAACAACAAATAACCAAGAGTCGTAAGTTCGCATTCCCACGACAGTCGGTTCTACGTACCGGAATGACCCGGGTTTCACCCGCCCAAGGACTGTTGTTTCGGCGATCTAACCCTGTTTAGATCGGCCTACCCCACCCCAGTCGTAAGTTCGAGAGGAACCGAATTTTAAGTAAACAGTACTTTTTGTATGCAATAAAACCAGTTAAAATATACCTGTACTACGTTCAAATTGCCACCATTTAACTTATTAATTGAAGAACTGGTTCAGGCCGTTCAAATAGCAGTTTTTGTGTTTAAGTTAACAGAAAGTTCAATATGAAATTAACAAATTACCAGCAGGTTTTTATTTACATATTTTGTGATGGAGTGCCAAAAAGTATGCAGCGGAATGCATACAGTGATTTGTCGAACTGGTTTTCAAACGTATTTTCAAACGTATGAAATGGTTGAACTGGTTAAATTTTCAGCAACAATTTGTGTGTGATTTAACTTGTTTGCGAACTGATTTTACCATTTAATCACCGATTACCGTTATATGAGATCTCGGCGTGATATTTGTCCGATTTTTATAATTTTCGAAATTATGCTTATTGTATGTAACACATTCTGTATTTCCACAAATATACCATTTTCCAATTCAATTCTGGGTGCAAAATTACACTGCGGAACAAAATTTTGCGGTCGGATACTTTTAAGTCGATTTGGGGTAATTTGGGGGCGCTGATTACGAAAATAATATCAGTTTTGTCGAATTGGCTCTAATTTTTCAGATAAGGACCTTTTAAATATTTCACGAAAAAACCTAATTAAAAATACCAATATGGATTTAAATTATATTTTTATTGCGCGCCTGTATAAAAATAATACAAAAATAAAAAAATATATATTTTCAATAATTCATTTTCAAAAAAATTACAAAAAACTTTTTCTCCTCCTCCTATGATGTCGTTGCTCAGGACAATCCCGTATTAAGTTCCAGCAGTAGTCTGCCATCATGTGGTCGTCTCATCGACCTTGGTATCTTTCTTCCATTATTTTTATGTCCTGGTGGAATCGTTCACCTTGTTCCTCACTGTAATCGCCTAAGTTGTCCGGGAATTTGTCCAAATCACTTTGTAAATAATGTAATTTAATGCTCATTTTAGCTCCTAGTTTGCGAAAATTGAGAAGAATATCAGTAACTAGTTTTGTACAGTCTGGTGATTTATGATTTCCCAAAAAACTTTTGACTACATTAACAAAGCTTAGCCAGGGTTCAGATTCAATATGTGATATATGGTTTGAGAATTCAGTGTCTTTTAGAAGGGTACGAATTTGAGGACCATCGAAGACTCCTGCTTTTAATTTTTCCATACCAAGGACTGGAAATTTTTTGCACACATATTCGAAACAGTCACCTGTCTTATCAAGGGCTTTGATGAACTGTTTCATTAGCCCAAGCTTGATGTGAAGTGATGGAAGGATGATTTTTTCTCGGCTTATCAGTTGGTCATGAACCACATTTGCTGTTCCTAGCTCCATATTTTCTCTCACCGGTCAGTCCTTTCTAATCCAATGCTCATTTCTTGCACGACTGTCCCATAAACATATAAAACAGGGGTATTTAGTATACCCACTTTGTTGGCCCAATAAAAAATTCACCATCTTCATCTTTATTGAGGAATAATTAAAGTAATACAACTGGAACTGGGTCATTTAATTTTTTTTCCATTAATTTCTTAAATTTCGTTTATCTCAAGAACTAGAGCCAATCCAAAAAAAGTAAAAACACAGTTCGTAAGCCTGCTACTAATGTTAATAAAAACTATTAACAAAATCATGACCGCAGGTTTTTTTTTTTAATTTTTGTTACGCAGTGTTATCTTATATAGCTTCGAAAATATTGCTTGTGTTTGATTTTCGCAAAACACCGTTATGTTGGCAAGGTTATTATCCGAATTCGCCAATTTTCAATACCACCTTCCCTTGGGTCAAGCAAAAATTTGTGTACCAAGTTGCGCTGAAATATCTGAATATTTATTCGAATTATTCGATGTAGGGACGGACATTCTGAAAATTTGATATATGTCTATATCTATTTCTTATATATTGAGATGGCAATAACGGCCTCTTCTTTTTCCTATATATTAACTTCGAATTGGTTCGCAGTTGTTGAAAAATGGATGCAGCGGGCGATAATTGAAAATTCTTTTGACATCGCTGTGTTGTGTTAAATTCATAAAATGCTAAAAGTAAAAACTAGTTACGGTTATAATTTTTTTAAAAAAATTATCAGTGCGGTACCAGTACGTTTCGCTCCAAGGGGAATATTCATTTGAATACAAATGCAATAAAAATCTAGCGGCCACGATAACGATAACAATAAATATATACTCGTACAGATTAAAATGGCGATAATATATTGATGATAATGGTGATAATAACATCGATAACTCGATATTGATAATAAAGAAACTCTGTAAAAGAAGAAAATTTGATGATTTCATGTGCGATTGCCTACAACAGCGAAAGCACGCTTTGTTTCAGAGAGGAAGGTGTTAAAACTTCGTCGAAGGTACACCAAATGCTCTAGAAGTTTATTCAACAAGACTCTGCTATAGCACTTAAAGTATAAGCAACACAAATATGGCTCTAAAATCATGTTCCGAACTCCATTTTCTTAGCTGTTCGGCCGTTTCTAGTCAATATCCAAATGTCTTTACATTGGACTATAAATTATCGATATCCAAGTTTTGAGCATTTAGGTGAGTACTGCAATCGATGAGGGGTCCAATCAATCTCACCACAGCTAGAAGGCAAGTAGAGGCAATTTCGAATAAGTTGTGCTACAATTTTTAGGCTTTGTGTTATGAAATAAACAGAAACAAAAGTCGGTAAAATATTTACTCGTTTTCATTATATTAACCGAATAGCTTATACCAAATATTATGTTCTGTGTTTTCTAGTGGACCCCAAAACCGGCAGTGATTTTATTTAGTCCTCCAGTTTTGCCAATATGGTAGTGATGCCCGTCAAATACGCTCACGGTCCCCGAGGAGAAGACATGAAACTCTTCGTTTACCCATGTTTCTTTGACATACGCTAAAACCAATTGATGTGAAGTCCTTTTCCACTTGGTATTTTCAATGCAGCCTAGGCCTTAATCTTAAGCCGCCACAAACAGCGGGTATCGCACGTTTTTGTCCATTCTCAAGCTCGTTTGGTATCAAACTGCTGGGAGAGATCCTTCCGTATTAGCTGAGATACCAAACTAAGCCATCGCCGCATATAGGCAATTTCTTCTCGTGTGGATTTAAAGTCGACAAAGAGATGGCGTGTGCGGCCTCTTTTCTCTTTAGCCTTTTGCAAGATTTAGTGCATCGTGAATATCTTTTTGGTGGTAAACTTGCCAGATCTAAAGCGGCACGGATAAGATCCAATCAGTTCGTTGACGGCGGACTTCAGTATTTCGTACAATACGCTCGACATAACCATTACATATGTGCAATGTTAAGAAGACATATCTTGCGATATTTGGGGTAATAGGATCGTCCTTTTTAGGGCTTGCGTAGAGTACACTTAGATTCAAATCAGTAGGCATTCGTTCCCCGACCAGCACCCCACCGTCGAACTTGAATAGCTCAGATAACAGCCTGTTAGCACCAATGACCATTTCGGTCTTTATACGCTCTATTCTACTGCGGATCCGTCATCATTAATTTGAACGTTCATCATATCCGATTTTTTTCGTCCCAATACTACTATGATTACTGGTTGCCACTCTGCCTCTAGTCCGGAAAGGAGGCACATTTAAGACAGTTGTGATGAATCTTGAGCGGGATCTCTTGTTCCCCCTCAATCTCTCGCTGGACAAAACCATCGTGTGAAGCGTTGCAGGTCGCGAACAACCACCGAGTCGAGATTAATCAGACACTCAAGAAAGCGTTGTATCATATTTTTGGGCAGTTGAAGTCGTAGTATTCTATAGTTCCTGCAGCTAATATAAAAATCGTGCGCTCCCAGTAACAATACTGACCACTGCACTGATGATAGAGCGGTCGGCTTCAACAAGAGTTTTGCATCTGTTCACATTGACAGTTGGTCAGATCGCCATAGTAACTAAGCAAATGGGCTCAATCTTCCATTGGCCAATTCAATGAAACATGATTTGAGTTGGTGCTTGCAGGAAGGCAGGTGAGCAGTCGGCCCTTTTCGTTTTCATAGCTGTTGCCTCAGCCTGGAAAACGCTACAATAGTCGGGAAGCCTCAGCCTGATGTTTATTGAGTGATATTTGAAGCCGATTGTGCAACCACCCTTGTTGCGGACCTTTTACCTATCCGTAAAAATGGCGGCAGACACTGGATCTAAATCCGTGCGGTCTATCCATTCGCTTCTGTCTGAAATTTTGGATCAGAATTTTTTTTAAGATTAACTTTGTGTTGTTTAAGGCCAGTTCTCTAGCGCCATCAAGTAGCGTATAGAAGTAATTCCTGGACAGTTTAAGTCCACTCAGTGCTGCCATTTTAGCCATTTGGCTTCCTTGCTTATTCAACAAAATTTACTTTAGCGACTAGCCACATTTTTCTTTAGCAACTTCATAAAAATTGAAGTTAATAAGTTTTTCATTGTTTGGTCACCAAAACTTTCATCGGCTAAGAAAAACCACAGTCTCCAAGCCTTTCATCCCGTATTTAGCGAATAAAGTTGTAGGCTTTTTCGTTTTACCGACGGAAGAAGAAAAACAAATTCAACCAGGAAAACATGTACTCTAAAAGACGTTCTAATTCCAAATTTACTTAGCGCAAAAAACAAAGTTTCCTAATGATATAATAATCACTTTTAAAATACAGCTTTCGCACTGGAAACATTTTTAAGTACATACACTTGTAAGGTTTCAATAAAAAATCGTTTGAGTTTTTTTATAGAAAATACTACATTCATAATTTATAAGAATAAAGAGGCATGGTGTAGCTAATCTCTATTTAAATCTACAAACTCCTTCCCATCTACTTTACGCTTCTCTATACTTTATAATTTTTTTTTTTGTTTTTCTACTTTTGTTATCATTTAATGTTGTTGTAATTGGTGAGACTGCGGAAGCGCACAATAAAATTCACCTCGAGCGCTTAGAAAAATAATATGATATTTAAAAAAAATGTAAAACTAAAATAATTAATGGAGAAAAGGTGAAAAAATGGAGCATACAAAATTGAAGTTCGTGTATCCGTCGCCGGTTTGTTAGCAGGCCATAATTATGGCCGAGCGTGCAACACCGCTCCAACGCCCCTAATTACCATGTTATTTCTTACTAATGGATACATATGAATGAATGTATGTATGTATGTATTTATGGATATTTTATGCTCTTATTTTTTAGTAGCTTATCTACAAGTTCATTAATCTTCGAGTTAATTCACTCTTGATTTCTTTATTTCGTAAAATTTTTTTATTTTTATTTTTTGTATATATTTAGTATGAAGGCGCCTTTGATGAATATGGAAAAGGTTTTTGGTAAGTAACCTTTTCTTAACCGCATGCCTATGCATTTGTTAATCTACCACACATTGTTGTCATAATTTGTTTGCGGAAAGCAGAAAATGTGAATTAATTTTCGAAAAAAGTGCTGTTATTGGTGGATAAAAAATCTACATAATCAATAGAATTCAATCATACTCGTAAACACAATAGTGTAATTTCAGTTGGCAAAACTGCAGAAAACTTTTAAAAATAATGATATAAAAAAAATGATTTCACATCATTTAAAATTAATATTACTTATTTAAAACTAGTTAATATACATAATACCCTTCTCTTGGAAAGCTTAAACGACTTTTATTTATTCAAACTAAACAAAAAGAAATATGATTTTATTGTTCCACGATCATTTTTCAAAAATTAAATTTTTACGTATTTCTCTTCCTAAATCAATTTTTCGTTTTTTTTTTGTTGATTTTTTTTAAATTTTTTTTTAACCGACTGACAAAAGAACACTGGGTAGGATAACAAATTGCATGTAAAGCAATACAATTTTATTGGTAACAAAATGGGGTTTCAAATATTCATTTCATGTTTAATCATAAATTCTGAAATTCTGAAATTTATTCCGTATTTCACTCGGAATCAAGGTGAATTTACATAAGGTGGTGTTGAGAAATCAGCTGAGTGAATTCGCTTGGAGGACTGAATGCCAAAACTACGTGTTTGTAGTAATTCATATAGATTCTCGCTGTCATCGTGCGTACAATTTATTAGTGTACATTTTTGTTGTTGTACGCTCAACACCATCTGGTATGAATTCGTTTTGCTCGGAATTTTTCATATAGAGCATCGCCATGAAAATTCAATCGTAATGCGCACTGCTTTTAATTTTTACTCTTAGTAGTGTAGAAAACTATTTTTATTTTTACGCCCCGTCTACGTTTCATCTTGTAATAAAAAAATACTTTTCCCAAAGCGGCCCGTTTTATGCCTCTTTCTCGGCTCCTTCTGAAAAACACTAAGCTTTCGGTGTTCGAAATGGAGCATTCACAACGTGTGACTTGCGTTTATCATTCCATCATGATATATGAGCCCAGATTTCAAACTTTGTAAAAGATTCAGTAAATTTCAATTAAATTTGAAAAAATTCGCACATGCAGTTTTGAAGTAGTGTAATAAGTAAAGCGGAACTCTTTAGTGGCTAAAAACATGGCATGATTTGTAACTAATTTATTTTTATATAAAAGCAAGCGGGTAACAATACAGATGAATATCATCGTTTTAACCCCTTACAACTTTCACTTTCTTAAAATAAAATTGAAATTGTAAATTGTAAAATTTATAGAACAATTTTTAAACTTCGCTGATTTTTGTAGAAATTTTGTAGAAAGTATGAAATTTAGACTTGTATTTTTTTTTGCAATAGAATGAGCGATGATACAATAAATAAATAAAGTTCTACTTCTTCTTCTTAGCCGCCATTGCTCTCATTTGAGGTAAACTGAAATGGAGTTACCATATTCTTTTACAATAGTGGGGGTAAAAATGATAATAAAATAAGTAGAAACGAGCATAATGGCGCATGATTTTTATATCAATTAATATAATGTACTTCACTTCGAAAACTTAAACGAGTATTATTTATGAAATAGTGGTGCGTATTATTTATTGAAAGTTTAATTTACTTTTATTTATTTCATGAACAAGTTAAAATTATTTTGCTTTTAATCTACCACTCCCATTTTCCCATTTACTAAAACATCAAATATTTGATGATTTGCATCACAAGTTGCATGTTTAGGAACTTCATAAATTCCAGAAGGAAATACAAAAAAGCTGGGATACCCTTTTCCTGACTTCCGACGGTTCGAGAAAAGTAGATTACTGCGTACGGTTTAACTGCAGATGAATTACCAAAATTGTCCTTTCTTTGTTCCGCCCATTTTACGAGAACTATATATATATGTACATACACATATGTACATATGTACATATGTATATATGATACATTATTTATCAAATGTGCAAAATTATTTCAGAAAATGATAAACATTTTGGAATGCTTTACTTTTATAGTAATTTAACTCAGTAAACGTTTTTTTTTAACAATTACAGCAATACGGTTCAATAAGTTTATTTATCTTGTGAAAAAAAATTCCTTTAAAAAATATTAAAATTTCCGAAGCAATAATTTGTTGAGGTAGCACCGCGACTTGATAAATTTACCAAAAGTATAAACGTCAATAAGAACAGTTTATATCAAAAAATTCAAAGTAAAACTACCTTCCGTTTTTTGTATCATAGAGTCATGGTGTAATAAAAAAAAATCTCTCTCATTTTAATCGCTATCTTGAACTCCCTTAGGAAATTCAGATTGCCTCTTTGACGAACTTATTTTTATATTACAACGAGCGCTAAAAATGGGACATTACATTACAAAAAAAAAATATATATATAAAAACATCACTGACAATATTTTTCGTCTTTGTTTTTATTGTTACTCGTTGACAATCGAAATTAAAATTCATTAGAAATGGATTTTCATTCGTAAAAAAGATTTGTAGAAATTCAAAATCGTAAGTATTTTATCTTTATCCTATATAGAAACTGCAAATAAAATTATTCTTCACGTTTTCTGATGTTGTACTGCCTGTCGCCAGTATTTCCAAAATGATTGCACAATCCGCTGCTGCACTCGTACGTACATTTTACAATTGTTGCATCACTTTGCTGTTCCACCGCTGTGCATGTTTCCCGCTACTACTGCGCGTTTTCCTCACCGGTGTACGACTCCACCGTAACTGCTGTGCGTTTTTCCTACCGACTGCGCTTCCTGTGTAATTACTGCGCGATTTCTTCTCGACTGTGCTACTGCTGGGTAACTGCGCGCGTTTCCTCACCACTGTGTGACTCCCCCTTTCGAGGTTTCTTTCGCTGGTCCACAAGTACAAGTACTGTTGCAATACCAGTAGGAGTAAATATGAATGGAATTACAATACTTCACAGGTTTTCGACTGCTTTGTTCTATGCTACCCTTGTTCATTGGGCTCAATGCTGTTAAATTATGATTACGAATAGTAATCGGTTCGATTATTTTCTAAAAGGAATTGTAATTATTATTTAATTGTGCCTTTCAAATATTGGGATTACGTGATGATTACGATTACAAATAATCAAAAAATCATCAGGATTACTCTAGATAACTGAAAAGAATAAAAAAAAATCAAAAAGAATCAAAAAGAATCAAAATAAATAACTGATTCTATTCTATTTTTTTTATTATATTTTTTTATTTTGTCTTTAGTATATTTATTTGTTAAAAATAAAATGATTAAAAAATGTCTTAAAAATGAAAAAAAAAAATACTTTGGTATTATGGAATGAAAATCATCAAAAAGAATCCGTGAAAATAATCAATTATTTATTTTGATTCTTTTTGATTCTTTTCAGTAATCTAGAATAATCCTGATTATTTTTTGATTATTTGTAATCTTAATCATTACGTAATCTAGTTGGGACCAAGATAATCGTAATGTAATCAATTATTTCACTCTCAAATACAAAGTAATCAGATTACTAATGATTACGATTAGTAATTAAATCTTAAGCGATTCTGGTCGCTGCACTTCCAGCTTAAATTAATTAAGCATTCACATATCTTACTTTAATTAGTTCTTTAATACTTTTGAAGAAATCAAAATTATTTCTAAAATTAAAGTGCAATTGCAATTTTTAATTTAAATTGGAAATGGTTAATTTTTATTCATTTTTTACGTGACAAACTGTGTGAAATAAATAATTAAAAATATTTTATTGAAAGACAATTTTATTATAAAAATATGGTAAATGTAATAGTTATTAGAAATTGAAAAAAAGTGGTCAATGTTCAAATGCCGAAAAACACATTGCAAACGGAGAATTTATAGAGAACTCGGTAATATAAAAAAAAATTGGAATGTATATTTAATGAAACATCACTTTTTTTAGTTAATGAAAAAAGTTATAAATAATCGATTTGTATGGATTTATTCATGCTCCAAAATTTTTCTATCAAAATACCATATGCATACATATGTTCATATGTATATACAGGGTGGGCCAAAAGAAACCAAGGGGTGTAAGAGTTTAATAACTTTTTCGTTTATTAATTTTTTTTTATTTGTTCTTTCAGATTATATAATATACAAAAGGGACATTTTTTTACACTTTATTCGCCCTCCAAAAATTTGACTTAAAAGTGCCATTCTGTCTCGGGCAGTATGGACAGTGGCTCCGTCCTGCTGAAACCACATACCAGGTCTGTTTTCAAGAGCAGGACGTAAAAATTTTTCTATCATAAACCGATACCGCTCTCCATTTACGATTACAGCACTTCCATCTTCATTCTCGGAGAAGTAAGGCCCAATGACATTTTCATATGTGATCCCATATTATACTGTACCCTGATGGGGTGCAATTGGCGTTGATGAATGGCTCTTGCATTTTGAGAACCCCAGAACCTACAGTTCTGCTTATTAACAAAGCCATTAAAATGTCGACGATATGCTCTTTGGGTTAAAATAATTGATCTCTGGTTTAAATAACAAAATTCTATTGTTCTGGTTCTCTGTTCATGTGTGAACCTCTCCATTATAAATTCTCCAAGTGTTGTCTATATAATCTGAAAGAAAAAATAAAAAAAAATTAATAAACGAAAAAGTTATTAAACTCTTACACCCCTTGCTTTCTTTTGGCCCACCCTGTACTTAAAAAAAAGTGAAATTATCTAATGTTTAAACTTAGTAAATATTTGTTTTACAAGTATATTATTACACAATTTTAATAACAAATAGTCAAAATCTCAGTTTTTTATTTCCCCTTCCCTCGTTCTTCGCAAATTAAAGGAGTATCGAAATGAGCTGTCACTGCGTATATCACCTTTATTTATTGCATTATATCATGTAATGAGCTACATTTTTTTTGTAAAAAAAGAACGAAATAGTTTTAGGTTGAAAAACATTGTGAAAAATACCATAAAAAAAACTACCGCGCCAATACTATAACATAAAAATGTACAATGAAAAAAAACATGATATTTTATATTTTTTATTAGCGAAAAGTGAAGAAAAAGTTAAGAAAAACTACTTGCACTTAAACGAATGCATACCACTGTATACATTTACGTCAAACGGCATCACTAGTTTCCAATCTCTTTACTTTACTTTAAAAAGGAAAACATAAGTACATACGTAAAAGTTGTATCTAAGATTTGTAGTGTCCATTTTAAAAACTTTTATCAGATCTGTGTAATAAATTGTGGATAAGAATTTAAGGTTTCAAACAGATATACATAACTACATTTAAAATACTTTACCCAAATAACTCGACGCAATTAACATTACCACAGACGTGCATATAATATTGTTAGCAGTTGATATGTATTGGCCTTGTAATTAACCAGACCGAAAACAACACGATCAATAATAAACTAAATACGCCTCGTTTTTTGTTTAAAAAAAAAACCAACAAAAAAAAACCAACAAAAAAAGGTATGACACTTGTGCCCGGCCACATTTTCGCATTGACGATCGATTAACAACTCACTTAAATGCTTTTCAACACCATTTAAAGGCTATCAAACTAACAAGCTAACGGCGGCCGATTTCAACTCTTTCACTTTTACGCGAAACTCTATTAAAACCACCAGTACTTAAAATGCAAAACGTTATCTCGTCATAAATAAATGCAATATTCGCTTTCCATACCAATTTTCATATCAATACGTGTAGCTGCTGCAATATTTCGTTCAAATGTTGCATGGTAGATCTCAAACAGTGCATTACAAATATCTACCACATATTTACTTACAAAATACATATGTATGTATGCACTTAACTAGCTGGCGAATGTTGCTGTTTAATGCGTTATGGTTTTGTGAGTTTTTGCTGTTGATGCTAATGATAATTTGGGGTTGTTGTTTTTGGTGTATTTAATTAATTCAACGACCACTTAGAATGCCACATCAACATTCCGTTGAGCAACAAAATATTGCAATACAAATGAATTGTTATCCTATAAAAGTACATATGAAAATTGCAAAAGGAAAAACGCGATTGCCTTCAATGTGAATCGAAGTGTTTCAAAATAAAAAATTAAAATGCATGCAACATTTTGATACTCGTACCCAATGCATTTGCGCATAGGTACAATATACTATTTACGCTTTGTTCAAATTATCGCGTCATTTCATTTGTTTCTGAACTGTTAATATTTTTCAATATAATGTTTCATTAGAATACGGTTTATTAACAATTCTCGACGCTTTAAATTAATCTGATTTTTTACCTAGATATTTTAATATTTTGGCTTGGAGTCGAATTACGTATTCAGTGATATGGAAGCGGCAATCGGATAATTATAGTGACTGATCGTATGTACGATAATATTTGAATTACGAGATACGGTTACTGTCGCAACGTATTTTATCACAGGGTGCACTAGATTCTACAATAATTGTAATAGAAATTCTGACAAGAAAATGCCATTTCAATGTTTGTACACAAAAAATTATAAAACGTTTTAAATATTATGTATGCCGTGCTATTATTTTATTTGGAAAGTCTTAAAGTAGTTGCTTTGCCCTGTGCACAATTTGGCAGTATAGTTGTTTGCCAAATGAGAATGCTTTTTCATGCTACTGATAGGATTATTGAGGATATAAAAATGATTTTTTAGAAAAATATGTACTTTTTATTTATTTCGTAAATTTTTTCTTACATTTTTTCTCTATGGTTTCTATGATGTGTTTAATTTCGTTTGTCTGTAAATGAAAGTTTCAGTTTTTTCTTATACGTATATGAGATAATACTTATTTTAAATATCCTATTAAATTTTTACTAATAATATAACAGCAACAAGTATAAATTTTGGAATACGTATGACGTCTTGCAATCGTATGAAAATATTTACGTTTACGCTAAATAAGTTATGTTTACTGAACTCATAATACCAAATTACGATATATGTAGTTGATACGTTCACTTTTCATGTAATACTAAATATTCACTTTTACGTGACGAGTAGCTCGTTCACTAAACACGTACTTCGACCCCTGATTCTATTTATATCAACAATAATTTTTTGAAGTTATTGGAAAAGCTGCTATATCGGAGATTACCACTTCACCTCATACAATTTTTTCTTTTTAAAGACAGACAGCCGTACTTTTGAGTTGTGTTTGGAAATAGCAAGGTAGAAAAGCAACAACAGTTTACACAGCGGAGCACAGTACAAATACATAGATAGTAGAGGCTTGTCTTGCTTGCCGAAAATTGTGCTCAGTTTTAGAATACCTTCCAAACAAAAAATTGAGCTTAAGATCAACTAATTATTGTTGATAATGACTTTTTACCGTCAAAATGTCCCAAAAGAGGTAATATCACTTCATTCAAATTCGATATTATACTCAGTTTGATTCGTTTTGAACATAACTGTGCGTAATAACCCTTCGAAATTTATAATATATTTTTCACGATCGAATATTTTGATAATACTTTAGATAATTGCGCCTTGATGTAAAACAGGGCCGGCGGGGGCCCCGCGACCTAAAAAAAAAAAAAAAAAAAAAAAAGGTCATCAAACTTCTCAATTAACTTCAGGCAAATGCCGACACAGTTGTAATACTTGAACGATAATTTGCCGCATTTAGTATCAACCAGTCCTAAAAATCTTTTGCTTTCCACCACATAAACATGACGGGCAATGATATAGTCTGATTTATAGACGCGTCTGGGTCTTGTTCTTTTTGATTTCGGAGATGACCTCTTTTTTTTTTTTTTTGGCTTCAAATTAGAGGGGCCCCCGCCGTCCTCGCGACGGGCCTGATGTAAAAACATAAAATTCATATCTAATCGAAATATCTAATTTGGATAAATACATATGAATGTTTTATGAAATTCCACGTCGAATACTTTTGTAGGACATTCAGCTCTCTTACGAAAGGGCTTTGACCGCCTTTTTTAATTCTGAAATAATGAAGTAGAAAGGTCGCTGGAGAGTTCAAATGTTATTCGTTTTGGCCACGTTTTTTTTAATACTTACGCAGTGTGCTTTGAAAAAATTAGTTTTTTAATCAATGTTTATGTATTTACTAAACAATTTTTTGTTTTTATTTTGAAAACTCCTTATTAGCAATATAACTCCAGAAATTTACTTTAGAAAATGTCAAATATACTTTCGATAATATGCCTTGGAAATAATTTATATAATAATATAATTTGACTCTTACATCATAGCCTAATGTTTGGCCGAACTTCTCCTACAATTTGTGGTGTGTGGCTTGATGCTGTAGCACAAATTGGGGGACCTTCAGTTTTACGCTGACTCCTAACGGCAAATTATTTTTATAAGAAGTTTTTTCATGACAGAAATACGCTCGAAGGTTTGCCATTCATTGCCTTGCCAAGGGGTACTTGCTATTAGCAAAAGTTGTATAAAAACTAATAGCAGCTCTTTTACTTTGTAATGCCAAAGCGAACAGTTCGCGAGAGAGTTAATACATTAAAATGTTGTACAAGGCTATTCCTCTTGAAATTTTAGATAATGTACCCAAACCATTTATTATAAAAACATTCAGAATAGAATTTCAAATTTAATATCGTAAAATAAATTTATCTTAGAATGGAAAAAGATTTGGAGGATACGGGCTTAGGCGAATGCCGGAAGCTTCATGAGTTTCCCGGATGTTACAGTTTCGTGGAAAAGAGTTGTTTAAATTTGGTTTTACTCTGTAAATAAGTCTTTATATTTGGCAAGCTGTATTAGGAGTTTTCTTCAACAAAACGTGTTAGCGAAAGAAACGAATTTTCATTTGCAATATATTGGTTACTTTCTATAGCGTACCAAACTTAATTCCAAAATAAATTTTCGCTCATCAACGTGGGTTTCTTTCTCTTTCTTGTTCATGAATAAAATAACACAAAATTTCAATGTAAAATAGAAACGCGTATCTGAAAATTGGGATACAATTAATTTCTTTATACAAAGCGCAAACAAAGTACTTTCTTTTGCAGCGCTAAAATAAAAAGTAAACTACAATGCAAGGCTATGCTCGTGTTGCTCAAGCCTAAAGCGGAAAACACCGTTAACTAAGCAGTCATGTCAGATAATTACACGAGATTTCGTGTACGCGTTGCCACACGAATGGGTAACTATAACTAACATAGTGCTTTTGAAAGTTTTGCCGGAGTTTAATTTATTTTTTTTAATGATATTTCGCAAAACAAAATTTGCAGTATTATGAGCGTACAAGTTTGTATCAGACAATATATTGTAGAGCTCATATTTTCGTAAGATTTAATTGGCATGAATCGTCGTTTTTGGCAATCTGTCTAAAAAGTGCGCAGAATTTTCCACATTAGTGTTCTTTTACAGAATTTTTAAAACTCATTTTTAATATTTTGCTTTGATATGGCTCAATCACCGATTGCCAGTGGAGATTATGTTATGTTAGCCTATGACTAGCCTCAACTCTCTAGCAACCCACAATCACATCCAGCTTCTCTGGGTTCTGGGCCACAAAGGCATTGAGGGTAACGAGGAGGCCGATCGATTAGGCACTTCCTGCCGAGCACTTCCAGGGTAGAGGAAAATACTTTAAAAGAAAGTGGCACCAGATAACAGGGTTACGCCAGGCGAAATGTCTATTGGGAGTGTATAATAGTAAACTATCTAAACAGTTTATCAACCTCTAAAAACCCATTTGACGATACTTACAGGGTTTCTTACAGGTCAATGCAGACTGCGAAGCCATCTACACAGGCTCGGGAAATGGTCGAACGAGTTGTGTCGCTTCTGTGACTCGGCCCTGAAGACCTCGATGCACTTGCCCTTCGAATGTGAAGCCGTGTCGAGAAAACGGCAGAGGTATCTGGGCTTATAATTCCCCGATCAGGAGCTTGTACGCTCGCTATCACCGGCCATCATCTTAGACTTCCTAAGAGCTTTGGGGTTAGATGAGTTATTATAAAGAACGGAAGGCACAATCGATCGCAAGGTCGAAGTACAAACCTCAACACCAATCTGGCTATCTATCTATCTAGCCGAGCACTTCCAGGGTAGAGGAAAATACTTTAAAAGAAAGTGGCACCAGATAACAGGGTTACGCCAGGCGAAATGTCTATTGGGAGTGTATAATAGTAAACTATCTAAACAGTTTATCAACCTCTAAAAACCCATTTGACGATACTTACAGGGTTTCTTACAGGTCAATGCAGACTGCGAAGCCATCTACACAGGCTCGGGAAATGGTCGAACGAGTTGTGTCGCTTCTGTGACTCGGCCCTGAAGACCTCGATGCACCTGCCCTTCGAATGTGAAGCCGTGTCGAGAAAACGGCAGAGGTATCTGGGCTTATAATTCCCCGATCAGGAGCTTGTACGCTCGCTATCACCGGCCATCATCTTAGACTTCCTAAGAGCTTTGGGGTTAGATGAGTTATTATAAAGAACGGAAGGCACAATCGATCGCAAGGTCGAAGTACAAACCTCAACACCAATCTGGCTATCTATCTATCTAGCCTAGGTTAGATTAAATGGACTACTCTTAAAGAGTTTACACGCAGGACTGCTATCTGCGCAGGAGAAGATTTTCTTAACTCCATTCTTGGACATCTTTAAATCAACCTTGTATTTTGTTGAAAATAGTGAGTCCCATCATCGAGACCTATACCGAAATAGTTATCCTAGCCTAGAAATCTCAAGCGCATTTTTCCATAAAGTATTAAATAGATTATTTTTTAAGCATCGAGTCATATAGCCAATAGTCCAGCGCCTTTTAGTAATCCTGTGAGATAACATCTTCACTTTCCAAATTCTCACGAAGTTCATCTGACTCCGCGATAAAATATTTATTCTGTTTTGGGAGAAAGTTCCTGGTCAAAATTAGCACATTTTGAATTCAGATTTATAGTTTGACAGCAAATGTTCGACTATCTTCCTTCAGATCGGATAATCGCAGCTGCGACAGAAAAGACGATGCTTGTTTGGCATGTGCTCCTATGGACCAATGTCTTATGCAGACTGCCGTGAGTTTGTAGGTAACTTCTTTGCTCATTCCTATAAGAGCACTATTTTTAGGTTGGTCATAGACCACCCAGATCTGCCGGGTAATACTATACGATCCCCTCTTAAGCTTTCCAATTATAAATTTCCGCAATTCTGCTCTAGATCTCCCTAAGCGAGGCGCCCATGTCCACCGCGTTGGACACACTCATTGCAGGGTCGCGCCTCGCCAGTTCATCCGCTGTCTCATTTCCGTTGATGCCGCTACGCTCCTGCTACCCAGTTCCGTAACTCGAAACTTTTGTTTTATTTGTGAAAAGCATAAGTCGTTATCATTGTGAAATGGTTGATCTAAAAATTATTGTCTCTTATAAGGGGTAGTATGTTCTCTATTTGACTAGTGATTAAAATGTTGGGTTAAAAAAGGAGTTAGAAAGTTAAAATTATCTACCAATATATTTCTTGGACAATTTCACAGCACCAATTCTGAGTTAAAGTTCCTTCATCTACTCAAAGGTCTGTTTAAGGCCCTTTCTGCCTTCTAACTCAATACAAGTAAAAAATCTGATGCAAAACTCGGGAACGGAATGTGCGCTGTATATAAAAAGTTCGACTGCAACCAAACTTACATAGTTATGTTTTTTTTGTTTTTTTTTAATTATCATTTTCATTTCGGCCTTTTAATGCATTGCCGCTCACTAGACGTTATGACCAAAAAGTATGATTGTTGCTTTAGTTTTCATTTAGTAGACATTGCTGTTGGCATTTTCTCATAAATAAACCACTCAATTAATTTGCAACACCACCGATTGGTGCACATAAATGTGACTTTTCGATGGCTTTTCAAATTTTTTTATAATCTGTTGTTGACACAAATCATTTGACGTACGAAACGTTTGGCAGGTCCCGACAGCTACGAACTACAAACGCGCAATATTCATAGTAGAGCTACTACCACAACCGGCGGCCAACAGCAGTGAGCGTTTTTCGCTTTTAATTAAAAATGTGAGCGCGTAAAAATTATAACCAGCGACACGTTAAAGTCAGAAAAACGCCGTTGCCACTCAAAATCATAACTTGCAACATGCTGCGCGCTTGAAGTGACTAGCTCTGTACGAGTACCTAGTACAACATAGTATGAATGAATGACTAGCTGGATGCCAGCCGTGTTGCAACTATGAATGTAGGTACCTTATAGTATGTTGTTGCTAAGGCGCTGTGAGTAACTCCAACTCGCTGAGTGGAGCGTAACTTAAGCTGTGGTGCATATGAATTAAACATCGCCAAGACTTTGGCGCCTGCGCAGTGGCTAAGTGGCAGTTTGGGGATCACCGCTTGATCGGCAACGGACAGCTAGTTGTAATTGCTTGTTATGCCACCGCAATTTGGACGAACAAGCAGCGTGCCAGGCGGTTTGTTGAAACCGAAGACGGCAACCGAATGCTGAAATCGAAACTCTGTCGGAAAATTAATACCAATTGGAGAAGCTGTAATGCCGCGAAGTTTTGCTGCTGCAGTGACCGAATCGGCTGAGCCACGTTAAGCTGAAAAGCAACATGACGGCATTAAGCGTTTTTACGAAGGAGCCGCTTGCAACATGCAACTGCAATTTGTGAGCGTACAATGTGGATCCGTGCTACCGAAATGTTGTTTGGTTTGTTATTGTTGGCAAAGCTAAAGCTACCGACCGCTGTTGTGCCGATTATTGCAAATTTGACCGCAAATATCGCTTAACGTACATATGTGCATACATATTTAATCCTTGTGTTAATACCCGGGTACCGGGGTACCCACGACATCACCTTCTTTCTTACAAGTCGAGTAGTAGTTGATATTTCTATATCATACTCCATATCGTCGTTTTATTGCTTAAATAAAATAATTTGGGCAATGTGTAGAAATAAAATTGTATTATTTAACAAACAAATAGTCGATAATAAATATGGTCTATTGTATCATCACCCGATTACCTAATTATTTCGGTATCATCTTTTGCAGTTGTCGTTGATTTCAGGAAGATTATAACTTGATTCCGAGGTTTGTAAGTATAACAAGAAGAAGGGATAGATCCATATCTGGACGACGAGCTCATTCGATTTTGCCATGCTAGTCTGCCTGTTTGAACGGAAACTAGTCCCTCAGAGATGTATGATTGAAGTTTGGATGGCAGATTTACTTATATAATGGTCCCGTTTCTTTGTAACCTAGTGCCAAAAGAACACTAGGCAGGATAAGAAATAGCATGTAAAGCAACAACACTAACTCGGAAAAATATGCGAGTTGAGCCAACTCGGTAAAATTACATATATCCGACCTGATATGTAGTGTTGGGAAGTGAAAAAACTGCGCTATTGTTAATGAACCGGAGGAAAAGAAATGTGACATTTTAGTTTAAGACCCAATTCGTTTTTATTTGTATTGTATTTGTAAATATAGAACTAAATCAACAAAAATTTTGGCATCACCGCCATTTTGTGTTCTTAAATAGCACTAAATAAATTGCATGTTTCATGAAAGACGCTAACAGGGTTGCTGGAGCGTTCGTTTGCAAGTCGGATACATTAAAATGGGCCCAATGTAGTACTTAGATGTCAGAACCCGCAAGATCGGACCACACCATCGTATAGGCTATAGAGAGCTGATTTTTTAGATATGAGATTTTATGTCATAACTTCTAACTTTTCACTTAGCAGAAATTTAAAGTGTATAATGAAATTTCTCAACATCGAATGACTATAACCGACCGAATGACTACAACTGATGGTTCACATATGAGGTTTTCATGAAATTGTGCGCTTCTAATATTTATTAAAAGTGTTCAACTAAAACCGTCAGGATCGGACTCAGGTTTGATGCTTTGCGTTATAACTCAACCATCAAACAAATTATTATAAAACAAAGAACAAATAAAATTAAAAAAATTAATTTATTTGTACTCATACCAAGTAATCGGCCATATCGTCAGCTTCATTGGAACAAATCCTTCCCACAAATTTACAAGCAAGGCAAAAACAAAAGGGGATTGTCTTTGTTTTCGCTTGCAAATTTTTGGGAATATTTGTTCCCAAAGAATTTGCGATAGGGCTGATTACATTTTATGAGGCTTGCGGGAATATTCGTCCCATAGTTCGCTAGTTGAAATTTTTTTTCTTGTTTACTTTCTCTCTTTCTAGTGTATCTAGGCTTTCATATTATTTGTTTTATTTGTGCCCTTGTCGAACGATTTTCGATAATTGTTTTTTTACTCCCTAGAAACCAAATTTATAACTGACAACTTTCTAATTGAAATGCATAGAAATATTAATTTTATCTATACCTACAATAAACATTAATCCGCAAAACGAATATTTCATGAGATATAAAACAAATACCCCCGGCACCCAAGAATGATATATTTCTATATTATGCTACATCATTCTTGCCCGGCACCCACACAAGGATTAAAAAATCATGACAGTCACTTGCGCTCACGCTGCGCAGCAACAACAGTGCAGCAACTAACAATAAAAACATTAATAATGTTCGTTTAACCATTGTCTTCATCATCGGCATCAGCATCACCATCACCATCATCATCATCATTAGCAGCATCATTAATGTGTTGCGGCAATTACGTCACAGCTGCAATGAATTGTTGTGATTCCGATACAAGTGGCTGCAGGCATTTAAATACGTATGCTTATGTATGCGTGTAATAGTATGTATGTGTGTGCGCGTGTGTGTGTATTTAAGCGTCGAAAAGCGCATTTTGGCCCCTTTCACTCCTTCACAACGTTAGATAATCACTTCTTAGCCGTTATAGTTACAATATTTGCTCCTCACCGTTGGTGGCACTCATTTGTGTTTTGCTAATATGATGGCGAGTGTGATGATGCATGTGTGAGTGTGTGAGTGTATTTGTATGTGTATGTAGTCATAGATGAACTTAGTATGAGGCACTATGTAATTTTTATAGTATTTATCGTAGCACTTAGTTGTTTGCGGGTTTTATTGCATATATAGATTCACTTTTTTTAATTTGATCTACAGTTATGTATTTTCGGGCATTAAGTCGTTTATAGATGCATGCATAGTAAGATTCATAAGTTTTTGGCCTACGAAGATTAGTTTTTGGAAACTAAAAATATGGGGGTTTCGTTAGCTTTCCTCATCAGAAAATACTAAATTAATTCATTTGGGTTGGCTTTACAATAATACACCACTTGCCTTTATATGCATACCACTAGGAATTCTCAAATGAAACTTTGTAGGAATGTTCCATTAATGTTCCTTTCACCACTAAAATTATCACTTAAAGCAATCAGTTAAATAAACTACTTAAGTTTTTTTTTGTTAAATTATATGCCAATTGTACACAAAATTATCAATTGCAAATTAAATTTTTAATATATATTTTTTTATATAAAGGATTTCTGATATATTCTCACTAATTTATCTTTATTTTTACTTGATAAATTACATTGCTTAACGATAAACAACGCGTTTATAAATTTTTTTTACAATACATTTCACTTTCAAGAAAGAACCGAAATGCAAATGGCCGTGTAAGAACGTGTTGCCAGATAGCGTGTATTAATCTTTTATAATAGGCCAAAATCAAAAGATAAGAATTGTTAAATTCCATAGAAAGGCCTACTGCGCAAAAATACTGTAGCCGAAGTTAGGCTGGCCAGGGTTACTTTTTAAGGTACGGCCGAAGGTACGAATTACTCAAAAACTATGAGTCTCCTCGTCAAATGGTTTTCAGTTTTGTTATATATACGATCCCCCCTATCCCCCTTAAAAAATGATTTCTCCCAAAGCCTGGTGCACTGTTGTAAAGTTTTCCCATTCATTTTGTTGATACGAAGATATACTTAGTGCAATATTTTCAATATCGGGCAGTGATAAAATTATTTACAAAAAAAGGTACCGGAAATCAAGCGGGGATGCTAAGCTCGGGCATTCGTCCACCTCTTATTACACCGTGAAATCCTTTTTCGTTTGGCAAGATACTTCATTTTTTATAGACCGCGACATTCGAATCCATTAGGTTTAGAAAACATTAAATTTGTAGAAAATACAGTTTTGGAAGGCAGACGGGTAAAAACAAAAAAGTTAGCACTTATGATTTAGATCTTAAAAAAAATGGCGATAAAACCATGGTTCCTCTTTAAAATCTTCCGACAAAAAACGGAATCGATGCATAGGCCTCGACTGAGAAAATAGTCAAAGAAGAGTGTAGCGAGGAGCGTTGTTGCTTCATGACAACGCGCCTATCCACACATCGGGTGTTTCTAAGGCTGTCATTAAGGAATGGGTTTTCAGTTATTTTCACCATCATCCATATAGACCTAGCTTCATCACGAAATAAAAATTCGATTGGCGAGGAAAAATAAAACAGCATGAAGAGTGAAGTTTTTAGGTTTGGAAAATTTTGAAATTCAAATAATTTTTTAAGGGTATATAAATTTTAGTACAATATACAATACATATAAATTGAAAAAAAAAAATAATAATGGTTGGAGATTTACCTTTCATTTCCGACTTCAGACCAGAAACTTTTGTGCATTACTACGCACAATTCCAAATGTTTACAATTAAATTTTAGTGCTGTGTTTTAGTTTCTCGAGCTTACGGACGGGGGGTTTTTTTTATTAAAAATAATAAATTTGATTAACGTTACTTTTAATTGCCGATGTTTTGACTTCAAAACGTTGTCATCTTTAGAAACTATTGGCTGTGTATATCTAGAAATTTGGATTTGAGCTGGAGAAACTAAAACACAGCATCTATCTGGACTACAAGAAATCATTTAAAAAAAATTAATTTTTATTATTTTAACAAACGCTCAAAATATTTTGGTATCGAAGGATGGTGTATTATTATACTGAAATTCGATAAGCTATAAAAAAAAGTAATTCTTGTAAATTTTTAATTAAAAGTTAGAAATTCTAATGATGAAAATAAAATCTTAAGCAAACTTGAAACTTGGTTTTTGTTATAGTCGTGGAATGGACTTTTTTTTATAAAATAATTTAAATCAAATTAAAAACAAAACTAATTTTCAAAATGTGTTAGGTTGCTACTATTTCGAACATAAATGTATAAATTTATCAGTGTTTTAATATATATCTTTTTAAACATTATTTCTTTCAAACGTTGACTGCAGCTGCGGTTCAGAAAGCACCGGAAGTTTTAATGTTCGATAACGCGTTCGAACTTATCGAGTGGTATTCGGCGAATAACGCGAGTAATACTGCCTTTCCATTCCTCAATCGTTGCCGGCTCATCCATGGAGATATTAAACTTTGCGTATGCCCAAATAAATAAATTTAGAACGATGATACCACAGGATCTATACGGTCAAATCCTCGTTTTGTACTCGCAATAATATCGTAGTTTACGCGCTATTTGGAAAGTACCTAATGTCGTTGCGGTTATGGTCTTCATTTTCAGATAGCAGAAACTCCGTTAGCGTTACCAGTAATGCTCTGGTCAGCTTAATTTTTACGAATTAAAAATCGATTATCCTACAAAAACCACGTGTAGCCATTAAGAGAGAAGTAATCCTCATCGAAATGAGTGGACCTTCTCCAAGTGTCCGGCTAAGTTTTGTCATGGTGAAACGGTAAATAATATTGAACAAAAATACCATGCCAGTTTGATAGGGGGAGGCGTGATATGTCATAAAATCACCTGGTATAAAGTTTCATAGGCCTCTGATTTCACATAAAAGCCGCGTGAGTGCTGAAGACAGGCTTATTATTTGCTTTCAAGGGTATCGCTAATATCGATACTTTCCAAAGCCAGTTTCGTTTTGTTATCTGTAACCTCAATGTGCTGCATGAGGAGTCACAAAGGGTATCCACAATGTCTCACAATCACACAGAGACCAAAACACTGGCCACTGCTTTAGCTTCTTTAACCAACAAGAAGAATAATATCGAAAGGCCAAAGTAGCATTATCGAATTTGTTATATTGCAACACAGCTAACCGCAAAACAGTAATAAAGATGATAATAAAAAACTTTACAAAACCCAAAACAACTGAGCTCCATAACAAAACCACAAAGACTCTTTGAAGACTGCCTAAACAGTGCCACCACTGCTGAGACTGGTCGGTGCATAAAGTTGGTGGGTTTTATGCACTGTTTTGTTTTTTGCTTTTATTATTCGCAATCAAAAAATATGCGACGCTATGCTACACCTCAAAAATTTTGAGGTTTGGCAAAAACGAATATCAAAACCAAAATACTTATTCAAGACAAAAAAAAAAAGAACGTAATGCAACAGAAGCAGCTAGAAGCAAAAGTAAAGCAAAAGCAAAAACAAAAAACAAAACAGAAAAAGAGACATCCGAAGCTATTCAAACTGAACACAACTGTTGCATGCGATTTGTTGTTGCTGTTCGTGTTGTTGCAATGACAGCAAAACAAGTAGCAATTGCGATTACCCTGCAAAAATCGTGTGAAGTTCAAGCACGCATGCAAAGTATGCTCCATAAAAGACAAGGAGCACTCAATTTCTTAACACTACTCCCTTGTTAAAAAATGAATCTTAATTTCTAGATAGGGTCCAAAATGTAATTTTTTTTCAATAATATATTATGCGAATAGTGTTGCCAGCCAAAACCTCGACCATGCTGGCTTATTCCAAACGAAAAAGCCTAGCGGTACGATATGGGAGGAAAATTTACTAGTCATAAGAGTGAAATTAAATATTCACTGAATTGTTTTCGCAATAAAGCATATTTCACTGTTTCGTTTCGAGTTCCTGTGGGTTCCCTACCTCAAATAATTCAAGAGATATGTCATATGAAATTTCCACTTGTACGCGCAAGTCCACGGCCCATTTGCAATAACTGCGACTTTTCTCATTGGGAGTGGAATTGTCTATATTTATCTCTATACGAAGTTCCAGTATTCTACCACAAATAATTTCAGACATATCTCTTTTATATATCGAAATTATGTTGAATGGCGGTCGCCGTAGCCAAGTGTGTAGCGTGTGCGCGCTTAATTTGGTAGGTCCCGGGTTCAAATCCTAGCTGGGACAAGTAAAATTGAAAAATTATACAAAAAGTGGTTTCTAATAGCGGTCAACTCTCGGCTGGCAATGGCAAACCTCCGAATGTATTGCTGTCATGAAAAGTTTCTCATAAAATTCATTTGCCGTTCGGAGTCGGCATAAAACTTTAGATCCTTTAATTTGTGTTACAACATCAAGACGCTATGGTGTAGCGCCAAATTATTATATTATTATTATGTTGAAGTTCGCAGTAGGTGTGCCAAATATGGTTGGCTTTGGACGGAACTGAGAACATATTATACTTTTGTTTTTTGTCAAAATCATTTTTGGCGTTATCCTTCAACCCATATAATACATTCTAAACCATTTCTGCAAAAAATTGTTTTTTCCCATTTCATATGTTGATGGAATATACCCAATGTTATGGTCGTGATCACTGTATAGTGATCAGTTAAAGTACCATGAAAATCTATTCAAAAGTTTCGGAGATTAGCGAGTTCAAACAGGCAAACAGACAGACAAAAATTCTACAAGTAGTAGTATTCTATTACATTCAATGTATCACCATCGGCCATTTTTTTAAAGAAATTTTTAATGTAAAGACACGACTTTTGTACAGTTTCATTATACTATATATAAGTATATAGATATATGTAGATAGATTACATTGGCTAGATTTCTGAATCACCGGTATTTTTAATCAAATTTTCCTTGTTTATGGGAAAATTAGAGTTTTGGATTTAATTATTCGAACTATACTCGAAGATTTTGCTCGATAATTCTCATGATGTATGGATTAGTGAAGTTCAACTTCTGAATGATCCGTATTTTTCCAATTTCAACATTGCGTCGTTCGAAAACGTACTTATGATCGACTGAACTGAACGTTCATAGAGTTGTGCAGAGTACCAGCTCCAATGTACCAGTGAAGGGACCATTGCTCCGCCTGAAACCCACTGCAATAATCAGATAAACGGAATTTGAAAGTTATGCCCAGATGTTCTGGAAAACCCCCGACTCCACTTTCCCGTCAAGCTTGGACCCATCTGTGTAAATCTAACAGCAGCGTCCAATCTTCACAATCCCCGTTTAGCTTCGGTCGAGCCGTCCGGAAGTCCGTTGTCGGATAGCATGGGTAGGATTGGTCTCACAACCGTCGTATAGTGCCACTCAATAAGCTTGGGCTGTAGGACTCAGTTCATGTCTTTTGCTTTGTTTAAGTGAATAGCTGTCACAGCTTCTCAGACCCTTTCGTTAACTTTTGTTTCTATCCTGGATTAAGCCTAGATAATTGGCTTGCTCCGTCCTCATCATAGCTCTTGTGTAAGGCCTATCAGTGCCCCTAGATGATGCTATCACTTTCGCCTGCTACTTTGGTTTCCATTTGGCAGGCTACAGACAGCCAGTACCATAGTAAAGGCGATTGCCATTAATTAATATTATTCAAGCATAAAACGTAATTTATTACACAAGGCTTACTCTAAAGACATTTTTATAGTTAAAACCATGCAAATTCCTGCCGCGAGCCTGCTTTTTCGGCAGGTTCTTTCCAATTATCACATTATTATGGTTGGAGTGAGGGATAATGGAAAAGCAAGCCTTTTTTCACACGGTTAGCATACTTCAGTGGTTGAATGCTGATCAAGCAACTCTGTTTACCATGGTTCGATCCCTAGCAAAGTCTAAAAATGAAAAGAAGCCTGATGAGGAGATGTGACGATCTCTGAAATAGCAGCCACTTTGAAATATCGTTGCTTTCTTATGTTATTCCCTAACAAAAGATTCGGTGGTTCTAATCACTTGAGAATTAAATAAGATCGTTGTAACAGGAGTATTTGTCGCTTAATACTAAACTGGTATTTGAA
Organism: Anomoia purmunda; assembly: GCA_951828415.1. Lineage (NCBI taxonomy): Eukaryota > Metazoa > Arthropoda > Insecta > Diptera > Tephritidae > Anomoia > Anomoia purmunda. The sequence goes on along the minus strand of OX639996.1, from coordinate 21,034,564 downwards.
ATCGAATTGGTCCCTGACTGCATTACCTCGGATGGTGTTGTAGTGGCTGCATTTTAGCTAAAATAGACTAGGTGCTCCAACGGTTTTTTGCAGGGTAGATTTTGTGTTTATTTTTGTTTTTGCTGCTGCTGCTGCTCGCTCCAGTAATGCTGACGCGCTGTTACTGTTGTTGCATGTTGCATGCCGTCGTGTTTGCATTGACAGTCGCAGCTACTACCTTTATTCCGCTCGCAGCTATACCATCACCTCCTTACTTCGCCACACTTTCAGGCGCACATCTACATATACAATAAGTATTCATTCATATGCACACACACACATACCCCACGATATACAATAGTTCAGGTGCTGTACTGCGTGTTGCATATTCATTTGCTATATCCGTCCCCAGTGCAGCCGTTTTTTGACGTCGGTGGCTTCGACATCGTTGACGTTGGATTTTATATTGCCAAATGGCATAACAATAACAACAACAGCAACAGCAACATAAAGACTTATGTATTTAAATGTTAAAGTTTGGTTTGATACTTAAAGTTAAATGCGAAAAATACTTCAATGGTACATAATTACAATTCATATTGTGTACTTCGTCTGCTTGGATACACTTGTGGAGGTGCATTGTTGAGCTTGACGCCGTACGTACTTGGGGAAACGCCAATCGCTTGAAGAGGGATTAAAAGTTTTTTATTATCACTTTCAAGGATACGTGTATATTTAGCTTAGCAAGTTAAATATCTATTTTAGATAAAGGTACGTGCTATTTCGTTGATACCAATTTCTGCCAATTGCGTTGCTTAAGCTTTCTGAAAGAGTATACTCAGCCAGTGATGCATTTGAGAGATTTTATCTATCCTATACTTAAGATGAATAGGTTTTCAGATGAGAATTCCGTTTCTGATTGGAACTTTTGAAGGACTATGATTTTAGGTTAGTTTTCTTCTTTTTCTGGGCTCTTACCTGGCTGGTTAATGACCTCCGAAAGACTGAGCTTCACATCACCCGTATTGAAGATATGTAATGAACGGGTTAGGAAAATATACCCACGAAACTTGTGACATCTCCTCCATTTCCCATGCAATGACTACGGGAGATCGTCTCACCACAACCCTCATCAAAGAGAGGTTATTAAACGTCTCGTTCATTTGCGCCTTAAGCTGAACAGCAGAGAAAAGGATTTGTTATCAAATACTAATTCGATGGTCACACTATCGCCTCCGAGAGCTGCCGAAAAATGTAGAGTTCTTGGTATCATATAGACTGATTGACTTCCCGAAACAAGATTGCATGTAATACCAGCATCCAGCATAAAAAGATATATGGCTATCTTTTGTTTGAAAAAATGCGAAATCAAATTGACCTCGTTGTGGTAGACGAAAGGTATGCTTGTAGTGCAGAGAGCTACCATCGACTCGGATCACAATCTTGTCGCAGCCAATATTTCCACAAGACTCTTTGCAGCAAAAAGTTCGGGTTAATTGAGAAAAGGAAAAGAAACTTCCCACTCCTGGCTTCTAAGTGTCACTTTCAAGAAAATGATATCTGCGGACAGTGGGGCCACGTTGCGCACTCTTTACTGCAATAACGAAAATTTAAGAGGGAAGCAAGTTTTATCTGACCGAAAGAAAATAACCAAGAAAATTATTTCAGAAAGTGCGGCGACTTACAGAAGGTTTCAAGACCGAGTCAATTTCTTGCAACAATGAAAACGCCGACTGATGCCCGACATTGAAATCTATGGAAGAAGATGATGAACCCGAACGTCCAATTAATGAAGATGGTGACGAAGTTCCGTTACTGAACGTTGGCCAAACTCGAGTAGCAATAGCGCGGTTAACGAACAACGAGGCCTCTGGTGCTGACGGGCTGTCAGCTGACCTATTTAAGTTAGGCGGTGAGGAGCTGGTGAATTGCAGACACCAGCTCGTTTCCAGAATTTGGCCGTAAGGACGTATGCCTGCTGATTGGAATGTAAGTGTACCCTACTCAATTTACAAAAAGGGTAATATTGCGAAAGGCGCAAGCGAACGCCGGATCAGTCTTCGAAGCATAGCATAATAATGTTGATCAACATCACCAGCTCCATCAACGGATAATCTTTCTTGCCAATAAGTGTAACTTTGGGCTGAGCAGGTAATTTCGTAGTAAAGGCAAATCTCGGCGAACCAAAACCGCACTATATAAATAAGTTTCTCATCATACCCATGGTCATGGGCCATAAAAGCTAACCGAGTGTTTTATTATTGGATAGATCTATTTTAAGAAAATATTAACAAACTCTGGTTTGGTTTCGGCTATTGTCAGAAGTGTATTATATATTTCGGAAGGGGTCTATGTATATTGAAGGCATACAATAAGTTCGGTTGTACGAAGATAAAAGGTCGCAGCTCGCAGTTTACTTATATTTTACATTTAGATTATGAACTCTAGCACCTAAATTTGATATGGAAAGATTTCGCTAAGGTTTTAGCTATTCTTCAACAATTTCTGTTGGAAATAAGTGCCATATTAAATAAGAAATTTCTTTTTGTGCGATACTTAGGTCACGATTGGGATCGCGTTAAACATAGCGATTAAAGCGAAGCGGTGAAAAACTTTACTTCAGCATTGCACTGTGGGAAATTTTCCATAGATTTTATTCAAAAAATGTTGGTGAAACAAGATGTTGAGCAATCCAAATTTTTCGGAATGGGTTTTTGAAAAGATTGCCTAAGCGCAAATTAAAAAAGATAAGCCGGATAATTTTAAAAAATCCCATCAAACAAATATTTTGCTTTGGGACAAATTTCAGATTTTAAAGATGGCAAAGACGCTTTCCATCTCGGTTGAAACAATTCTGTCGACACAATTCTGAAACTCAAAATGTCTCCTTACTAATTTTTCATCCACAAAAACGCAAAACATACGAGTTTTGGATAGTAACCGCCATATTTGAATGTCCATTTTGAATTTCAGCCACGTATTTACCGACTTCAAAAACGTTGGTGCCATCTTTAGGTTGTAAAATTTACCTCCAAGCAAAATATTACTTATAGTTTTATGATTTCAAAACATAACATTATTATTTTTTACTTCGCGCTCAGAGAATATTTTCTAAAATCCCTTCTGATTATTTACAAAAAAAAAAAAATTCGATAAAAATTCACTCTTTCAGCTCTTTCGATAAATATGAGCCGATAATATTTCACAGTGTGCTGATATGTGAAATGCATTCATTGGACATAGTAGCGAGTTTTGTTATCAAATAATTAAATTTATTTGCAGCTGTTTTCTCTCATTAAAAAGACGATCCATCTAATGCAAATATATGACGACACATAAGAATATGCTTTTTTCATATTAATAACAATTTCTGCTTTCATTTCCTTTGAAATTTAAATTCCTTTAGCGATACAACTGTAACGAATTTTGCATTAAATCGCTTGAGCATGTCCACAAGAAATGTAGGAAAGTTTCAATTTCTTTTTTGCTTTTAGAAAAAAAAAACACAACAAAGTATCAAAGAAAAGAAACGATCGATGTGCGATACACAAACCAAAACATGGACTCAAATGAGCGAAGCAAATGACAACGAAGAGTTCAACCATAACCGCAACAAAAACAACAACAACAACCACAACAACAACAACAACAACAACAACAACACGCACCACAATAACAGCACCATCAACACCTGTAAGTATATACAGCAACTTGGGCTGCAAAATTGTAGTGGCTTAATAACAATAGACAACCTGCAACTTACAAATCGCTCATTGTGCCGACTGTTAACATTTCAGCGATGGCCACAAGCGCCAACACTAACGCTAGCTCGCCAAAACAACTCGATCAGCATGGCAAACGTAGCTAGCTAGCTGGCTGGTCGCGCTTTGCGCTCACACGCTCATTCGTTTAACTTCTAAACGCTTGCTTTGGCTTTGTTGTTTCGCTTCGCTTAAGTTCAATTGTTGGGTGAGTATGTGAACCAACTTCAAAACCTCTTCAACGCTTTTGGCCAAAGCGCGGCCACACCACTCACTACAACACACAACTCTCCTCATGATGGCTTCACTTCATGCCACTCCACTCCACTCCGCTCCGCTACACCACCACTTCGTTCAATGGCGCGCGGCAAGCGGCGAATGGCAAGCGACCATTGTAGAGCGACCGACCGCTGATGTTGGGGTCTCCACTAGCGCTTACTTTGAGTTGGACATTTCAGTTTCTTACAGTTTGTCAGCGCGGATGGCAGTGCTGCCGCCGACGTCTTTTAATTTCGTAGTAAGGAATTCTTCCGCGTTCGATGAGGCTTTCCTTTTCAAAAGCTCTGAAAACGCGCGTCTTTGTTGCCTTCAAATATTTCAAGGTGTGTACAAAAGCATACCAAGCGCATAGATATATATGATGTGTGTATGTGTGTATTTGTATTTGTATGTTTGCTTACTCATATACATAATTACAATAAATACAGAGCGCCATAGCCGCAACCGCTTCGCGCTGCGCTCATTAGTGTATTACAAATTGAAATGAATGCGCCTGCGCGCGCGCGCGTTCACTAATCGTGTAAGAATTCATATCGACTGAAACGTTTTACAAGTGAAATTAATAGTTTACGTCTGTGTGAGTATGTGCAGTGCTTTTTAAAATAAAAGCAAATAGTAAAAATAAAGGTATTTTACTAACATACATACATACATATAGTAATTGCCCGGAAAAAAACTCGCCGCCAACAAATTCAATGCAACAGGTGAAACAGCGCTGTTGGCGGTCTATATTATTATGGTTGTTATTGTTGCAAATTTGTTGTTGTTGTTATTGTAGTTCGGGTTTTTGCATTTCTTGTTGTTACTTCATCGACTGGCATCATTGTTGTGAATGCTTTGCGGGTGCTGATCGGCGCGATTAGCAACGCTGGAACGCTGCGGACGCGACTTGGCCGCTTAGCCAAATGTCATGCCGTGCCATGTGTTGTGCGGGCCGCATTGCCGCATTGCCGTCTTGTAGTGTTGAATATGTGTTTTTGTGCGCGCATGTGTATGGGTATGTGTGTGGCGAGCAATGGACTACGAGCAACATAACTAAATAACCGTGTTGTGCGCTTTTTAAGTTACGATTACGAAACCGTAATAGTGCAGCAACAACAACAACAACAGCAACAATAGTAAATATGAATACAAAACAAGAATTAAAAGTCCCACAAATCAAGAATGCGAAATAATGCAAATAATGCTTTATATGCAGCAAGAGATTTACATTCATACAAGCAGACATATGTAGGTAATCAAATTAGTGGTGGCAAAAATGCGATAGAATAAAAAAAAGAAGAAAAGCGGAGATATATTTAAAGCTGAGGCAGTGATTTTGTCCACTTAGCATTATTATATTAAATTATTTTCTTATATTAACAAATACCGCAAAAATTGTTAAGTGCATTAGGGTGCATCATTCTCAGCACAAAAAAAAATCTTCCCTGTTTTATCAACGGACTTATAAAATCGAATATATTTTAAGGCTTTTACCAAAATATTTCAGAAAAATGTTAAATGAATTAAAACAGCATAAAATTGTCCACTAATAGGAAAGTAAAAGACTGTTTTATGCAGAATGGAGCTTAAACTATGTTATCATTTAAGGTCCAGCTCTGTGCGGTTTTTCGAAATATTCTGGCGGAAGTCTTAAAACGTAATAAATTTTTTATTTTCTATAGAAACCCCACATTTTTTTGTATGAGCAACTTTAATGTACATCATATATGTAAATAGTTGGTAAGCATATTGTTTATTGCTTAATAAAAAGTGACATTAAATGAGAAGTGAAAGTTCCAAAACTTGTACAAAACTTAGCAAAATCCAACAAATTTATTGTCGAAGCTATAAACTTTTTATCAGACCTAAAAGAATAGTTTCCTGTGTGCAGATTTATAGACAATGTAATTTTAGTATAAGAGAGTACAAGTTCGAAACGTTTCAAAATTACGGTTCATTTTTAATATTCTTTGAATTATACAGAAGAAAATGTGCATGAAAAAATACTTGGAAAGTATACATATAAAGTACATAAGAAGATTATTGCCATACTTATTTGCATAACCAAAAAATGCAAATTAGTTGAATTTGTTAAAAAAAAATGCAAAAAAAGCATAATGCATGAAATTCATTGGCTAAAACAAATAATGTAATATTAGTTCAAAATAATTAAATCATTTTCAGATCTTATCGTAGATATCAGTTCTATATGTAGACTTCAAAATGGACATTTCCATACCGCCTCGCCCCTGATTTCAATGAAAAAAGGTTAATTTATGGATCCTTATTTTTTCGTGTTAGCTTCAAGAATTACCTTTATTCGGAAAAACAAGGAACTCGATTGATTTTTTTTTACTACGGCGCCATATCAAACCAATTCCAAACTTAACATTTCAATATTTGCCACAAATATTCGATAGAATTTAAGCCGTGTGAGCTTTTGGGGCAATCCAAACCGTGAATCCCGATATTATTGAACCAGAAATAATAAATCCAAAGTTAATACGAGTATAATCTTCTATACTAATATCGTGGAGAGATTTTATACGAGGTTTGTTTTCATTTTACAGTCTGGCAAAATTGTATCTTGTTCTCAGGGCCGGATTTACATAAATTGCCGCCTCAAAAATTGTATGACCATTTTTTTTAGAGCCCGAAGATAATTGTCGCACATTCTCGCTTTCTTACTTCCGACAACGTCTCCTTCGTGACTATCCATAAAATACGTGACACTAAATTTTGTCAAAATTGACTCCCTTGACAGGTTTGAGTTCTTTCAAAGCATCTGCTTCATATTGATTTACTTTACACTGCAGAAAAAACTTTGAAAGACTTTATTTTTCCAAGTTTTTAGTCCAGTGTGAACCCAATTATTTGAATGCGCAACTAAAAGTCACAAATGATGACTGGGTGTCATTTTACGTAAGAAACGCGCAAGAAAGTAAGAAAAATATAAAAAAAGGTTAATTTTTAACTTTGTTTGGAATTTGTCGCCCTGGTCCTTATTGCCCTAATAGTAAATCCACCCCTGCATGTTCTTATTAGACGCTCTGATTCCTGTCCCGATTCACCGAAAAATAGTTGACTGAACGGCAGATACGAGTAATAGCATCCACACCATTTGGTATCTGCCCAAATAAAATTACATGTAGTGTAAATAAACACATTGTCTCTAAATTGTCCGCGAGAGTAGACCTGGAGCTGAACTAAACTTTCATTACTATGCAATTATCCTGGAAGATTTCAGCACCTAAACGGAGCTCGTAAGCCAAATAACATAAACTGTTGCCGATTGTTTCGACTCAAATTGTGGTCCTTTTTTAGACCGAGAAATCCATTTAGTCTTTATTTTCTATGCTAATAGAAGGTATTAAAAAAGTCAACAATCAGAGCTGTAGAGATTATGTTGGGATGTATGGAAAAAAGAAAAATTAAAAGTTCACATGCCTACTTTCATTCAATGTTTGCGTACTTGCCCGGCGGGGTAGAGTCTAAAAAGAAATCTGATGAGGTGATATGGCGATCTCCAATACTTTCCAAATAAATACTGTTTTTTAGCTCAAAATTTTTTGTTGATATAAATAAATTATGCTAAATAATTAATATAACTAGTGTACTAAAAAAATTAAATTTACGCACAAATTTCCCATAACCATTTTTTCGGTTTGTATAGAAAAAGAAACTAAATTTCAGTAGTAAAAAATTGCAATATTTATTTTTCGTTCATAAAGCGAAAAGTTAAGTTTTTCACTAAAAATGCATGCTGCAAATAAATGTTCTTGAGAAATGGAAAAATTCTTACTTTATAGCTTGAACAGAAAAAAATAGTAAAAACTACAAAAGTAGCAAATATTATAATATTTGTTCTTTAAATTTTGCATTTTTCTGCGTGAAAACAAATGCATATATTTTGGCTTTTCCAAATATGTGGAAGCTAATAGTTTCATACCATCTACATACATTTAATTATTATGTAATAGTAATATTAAAATTAAAGAAGTTCCTGTAATACAAAAAGCCCGTGATACTGGAACAAATAACCTAAACTTGGATGTATCTCGATAAACTGAGACGTATGGCAGCCCTAAGCAGCTTTTTGTCGCTCTGTTACTCGTAAAAGGAACTAGGGTAAATAAAAATAGGATTGATGTAATGAAATGATGTGAAATAGTTAAAAACAAAATAAGTGATCATCTAATTGTGAGCAATGATAACAGATAAACTACGCGTTCGGTGTGTTAATAAAGAATATATATAAAAATACATAAGTGAATAATAAATACAAAAAACCCTAAGTAACTACTTCTCCTAAGGCATCTGAAAGGCTAAGAAATCAACTATTGTCGCGGTTTTGGGAAAATTAAGCGGCGAACAGGTATGCAAACACTTTATAATACTTGAATACTTGTTGAATGAAATGTTCATTTATCTGTTAAATTCAGATACCCAAAATAATAGTTATTTGATAGTTGAGTTTTAAAAAAAGTCATCATAATTTTTGTAAAAACTATAAGTCTTCTGATAATTATTATAGTGTGTTACATTTTTCTGTAGACATCGATAACTATTATTTTTGGACTGAAATAATAAATGGCTTTTGATAAAAATTATGAGAGATACAAATTTTTGGAGTCTTTGAAATACGGCAAAGTTGAGAACCATTTTAGGACTAGTTCGCAAATGATCCCGAATAAATTTTAAAACGACCTCGATTTAGTATCGAATTATTGTTACAATACTAATATAATTTCAGTTTCTAAGTACTAGCCACAAAGTGTATGAAGAAAGTATGTTAAATAGAGACGGCGTGTCATTCGGCAGTCATGTTATGTCAATTTCCTTTCAAATTGTTAAACCTCAAGCTGTATCCATAGAAGATGATAACAAGATAAACAAGGCGAATCCGTTGTGTATTTTGTTAGTGTATTTTGCGAGTGAAATGTCAAAAACTAAATTCGCCCAGTTTGCTTATGTAATTTGTTTGTGTAAACAAAACAACCTAGCGAATTCAGAGAGAAGAACAAGCATTCAGCTCATAGGATGCTATCACCTTGTATGTATTCGCATTGGTTAAACCTTAAATGAAATATTGATTTTGAATTTTCAAACTCAAAAATTTTGTGAAAAGAACAACGCAATTAAACAATATGAAAAGAAAAACGTTTTCTGGATTAAAAAGAAACCCAGCTAATTGGGTTCCATATATGGACAATATTGAACAACAAAATTGGGATTTATGCGAGAAGGTCGCAAGCTTGAATCACAATAATATCTACCCATACTTCCAAAATGTGTGACCATTTTATTTATGGAAGCTGGAGAATACCGCAAAACCCACCTTAGCTAAAATTCCACTTTAAACCAAAGAACGTAGATTACAAAGAAGTTGCATTACTCCCTCCATTCCTCTAACAGAAAATCTCGTCCAAATGGGCGAAAATTCTTAGCTTGGGTACCGAAAATAATTTTTGTTCAATTCTATTACACCGGAAACAAATTGGATAAAATCAGATTTTAATATCAATCAGCAAAAGTCAAATTAGTTTTGGTATGGTGAAATTGGTAAAGAAACGGTGAGAATTGCAACAACTATTACGAAACAAAAAAATTTAAGTTATGATCTATAAGCCAGTTTCGATTTATACTGAGCCCCATTGTTGCAGTCATCATTTATGGGTTAAGGCAGATCTGTTTGATTAAATAGGGTTGCCGTCAGTATCTAAAAAATTTATAAAATGCCATAATAATTATTGATTGACTTTTATGCCTTTCTTTATAATAATTATTTCTCTGGCTATATTTAATCGATTGAAATACCAGATCAATATTGATATCTTCAAATCTTATTGGCTGCTCAGCGAAATAAATTACTTTGTTATGAAAAACCAAGGCTCTAAATAACTTACCAGGTTATCTTTCGAAAGCGGAGGAAAACTGACGGAGTACGAGTAGAATAGGTTATATTTTGTAGAAATTAAAATTCTCACATCTAGTAAACGTAGAATTCAACAGAAAAAAATATTTTTTGTTGGTATTGGTATTGCGATTTAACAGAACTTTTATCCTATGTTTTAAAGAAACTTTTGGTTATTTTATTTCTCGAAGAAAGTAACGCTCAAAGTCGGTCTAAGACCGAATAATTTAATTTTTGCTTCAGAAATAATTTGTAAGGTGCTAAAGCCTGCGTCCTAAACTATAAAATGTAAGGTAAATCTCAAACTAATATTATTATTTTTTCTTATAAGTAGTATCCCTTTATTTCAATACACTTTTCATAGCGCTTTACTAGAATTTCGACTACAGCTTTCCCAGATCTTATTCATACCAAAATATTGATATAGGATTCTACGCACTGCCATTTTTAAAAGTTCCGTCATAACTGCTAAATCTTTAGTTTTAATTTACAAATTTTATGTTTTAATGTCTCGTCATAAGCTTTCCAATATTCACTTTTAAGTCATCTTAGAAAGGTCGTAATCTACTATTATCTGGTTTACTTAATAATAATAATTGACATTTACATCATAGCTTGATGTTTGGCCGAACTTTTTCTATAATTCGTCTCCGAACGGCAAATGATTTTGTGAGAAGTTTTTTCATGACAGAAATACATTCGGAGTTTGCCATTGCCTGCCGAGGGGTGACCGCTAATAGAAAATACTTTTCTATAATTTTTGATATTACTTGCCTCGGCCAGAATTTGAACCCGGGGCTCACCGAATGAAGCGCGCACATGTTACACACTCAGCTACGGCGGCTGCCATGATAGTGGAATTATTTTTTCATTATCACCTTATTGCATTTATTTTTAAGTGCATTATGCCGTGATTTTGAGACCTTGCCAAATAAATAAAGTTATACGAATCAAAAAAAAAAAATAAATTTTAGTTATGTTCTCCGGTTGCCTGTATTCTGTTCACACAACTGTAGACGTCTAATTACACTGCGGAACAAAATTTTGCGGTCGGAGATTTTGAAGTCGATTTAGGGTAATTTGGGGGCGCTGATTACGAAAATAATATCAGTTTTGCCGAATTGGCTCTAGTTTTTCAGATAAAGACTTTTAAATATTTCACGAAAAAACCTAATTAAAAATACCAATATAGATTTAAATTATATTTTTATTGCGCGCCTGTATAAAAATAATACAAAAATAAAAAAAAATATTCTTTTCATTAATTAATTTTAAAAAAATTACAAAAACATTTTTCTGTAGGACCTCCTATGATGTCGTTGCTCAGGACAATCCCGTATTAAGTTCCAGCAGTAGTCTGCCATCATGTGGTCGTCCCATCGACCTTGGTATCTTTCTTCCATTATTTTTATGTCCTGGTGGAACCGTTCACCTTGTTCCTCACTGTAATCGCCTAGGTTGTCCGGGAATTTGCCCAAATGGCTATGTAAATAATGTAATTTAATGCTCATTTTAGCTCCTAGCTTGCGAAAATTGAGAAGCATATCAGCAACTAGTTTTGTTTAGTCTGGTGATTTATGATTTCCCAAAAATTTGCTGTTCCTATCTCCATATTTTCTCTCACCGGCCAGTCCTTTCTAATCCAATGTTCATTTCTTGCACGACTGTCCCATAAACATATAAAACAGGGGTATTTAGTATACCCACTTTGTTGGTCCAATAAAAAATTCACCGTCTTCAAGTCCACGCATACTGACCACTTATGTTGTGCATACAAAATCTTTGCTAAAACAATTTTTACATTTTCGTATTCTTCTTTTAGTTTGGTACTATGACCGATTGGAACCGAAGCAAGTTTATTTCCATTGTGTAGCAACACACATTTCAGACTTCTTTTTGAGCTATCTATAAAAAGCCTCCAATGTTCGGGATTATATTCGGGAATAGCCTATTGCTCAAGAGTCCAGAAATATTGTTATATCTTCTTTGGTGAAGTAAGGCAGAAGGTGTTGCTCTCTGTTCCTAAAGGCTGTAATAGCAACACCAGGCTGTAGACAAGGAGGTTGTATTAACTCACCCGACTTAACCGGCTGCCCTTGCTCTCTTGCAGGTGAAATAAAATATTTAAACCAACGAACTACTTGTTTTAAAAATTTATATTACAAAACTTATTGAGTAATAATTAAATTAATACAACTGGAACTGGGTCATATAATTTTTTTTCATTAATTTCTTAAGTTTCGTTTATCTCAAGAACTAGAGCCAATCCGAAAAAAGTACAAACACAGTTCGTAAGTCTGCTACTAATGTTAATAAAAACTATTAACAAAATTATGACCGCAAGTTTTTTTTTTAAATATTTGTTACGCAGTGTTATTAAGCTCAAGTCACTAGACTGTAGGTGCTTCTTCATCCATAGGCGCATTCGATCGAAATGGCAGACCAAGATACATTTCCGTGTTTGTTCAATACCTTGCCTCAATTTTTTTGTTTTGTGACCCTGCTCAGAACCAACTGGCAAATGAATGACTTTATTTTGAAACTAGAGACTAGAGACGGCTTACTGAATACCGAACAGTTTTCAAAGCAATCTCCCCACCGAAAATAACCAATCAGTGACTAGAGAATGCGTACAGAATACCGGCATTAGTAATATGTCATAATCGTTCTGTCGAAGCTGTGAATAATACAAAAAGTTCTAGTTGATTTCGATAATAACGACCGCAGCTAAGCCGATCGTGCAGAGTCTGTGTAACCACAATAATAACAAGTTGTTTTCAGAGAATGCACGATGGTTCTCAATGGTATAACCGCTGCTGTAAATGTATAAATGTACATTCGCTCCGTTTCGGTATAATTTATGTGCCCTAATGTTGTTGTGCCCTTTGGGTTATCGCCTCAAGTAAGTTGTGGTTCATCTTAATTGTTAAATTGCTTGAGCAACTTGTAAATGAGCAAATCTAATCATAAAATCCACTTCCACAGTCATATACTCGTACGAGTAACTCCTTCGCCGCGCATACCCCTTTTCAATCTACACTTTTTACAGTGATTAAAAAATAATTATTCGAGCAAATACATTAGAAATAAATGGATATCAACATGAAATAAATATATGTATCTATGTATGTAATCATTTAGAGTGTGAAATTTGCTGTTACTTTTGTGGCGAAGCAGAGCCAACGGCTATATCGAAAAAATCCGGTAAGAGCGATAACCGTTAGTTAAGAAAGGAAACTAAAAGCACAATGAACGATGAAATTGGAAAAATATGACAGTACTAGTGAGAGTATTTGGAAAATATTATTGTCGGCTTTGCTTGACAAAAATTGTATTTTTGTTGCTTCTGCTCTTTTAATGAACTCGTAACTTTCACAATTTGTGATAAACAAAATGTCGCCTCGCCGCACTATAGAAAAAATTAGGATTTGCTTATCAAAAATGTGAAATTGTCCACGTGGTAAGCTTAGGACTTTATGTTTTTATCTTTGCATCTCGTTTAGCTTAAGAGATATCAACAAAAAAATTTACTTTCTGATAAAATAGAAAAGAGTTATTTCGCTAATTTTTAAATTAAATATTTATTTAACTTATATTTTATATTGCAACTGACCGTCGATTAGTGACTACCGAACGAAATATCTCCACAACCGGGGAAGACAAGAAATTGAGCTGCCCGCTACATTTTTTAATAGGTGTACGTAAAGCCAGAGTAGAGGCCCCCGGACATTTTTTAATAGGTGTACATAAAGCCAGAGTAGAGGCCTCCTGGAGTAACTGCTGTAGGGATGCCGTAACGTGGAGGAGGCCGAGACCATACATCATACATATAACCTACACATATCCTGCTGCTTTCCGACAATAGCTAGAAGGAGATCTGAAGCTCCGGGTAGTTATTTTTCAATTAGGTTAAATAATTGAAATGCGGGGCCACCGTAGCCGCCGTAGCCGAGTGTGTTGCGGCAGGCCAAACCTCCGAGTGTATTTCTGCCATGAGAAAAACTTCTCACAAAAACCATTCGCCGTTCGGAGTCGGCGTAAAACTGTAGGTACCTAATTTGTGAAAATTACGAAAAGAAGAGGGACTAACAAACTTCCTTGTGGAACTCCAGATGACGCGATAAAGAGGAAGGGTCAATTAAAACAACACAATTTTTGGCGAGAGAAATACGATTTCTTCCGCATCAAAAGTATTGAATGGAATCCTAGGCTAAGTAACTTTTGAAAAATCGTTCTACACAGAATCGACTTGTACATGCTGGTGAAAAGCCGAAATGCATTATTCCGAAAATATTTCCAAATTATGAAGACCTACCAACAATGAAACCGAGCTGGTTTAGAGAGATTAAGCAGTTAATTGAGGCCTAATTTTTTTTTTAAATTATGTATTCGAATAATTTAGATACCGTGGATAATTTAGATACAGATCTGTATGCGTGCGTTCGATTTTGCCTGACACTGGTCTAAATGCACAAGGTTGTCGTCTGTAATGCTAAAATCTAAATGTGCATTTATGCTTAGCTATGCAAATTAATTCTGTTCGTTTGCAGCGCCTTTTAAACTCTTCTTTTCTGCTATGCAACCGTTTTAAAGATAAGAATGTTTTTACTAAGCAAATGAAGCTTAACTAATAATTTGTTAATATATTAGCTTCAATTCCTTTATTAGCGATAAGTTGAGTGTAATCTGTATTGAAATCAGATTACATTGATAAATGATGTTATTAAATAAAAGGCCACAATTGTATTTTAATGCTTAACTATTTATGTTTGTTCGTACATTTATACCTGTGTTTGTCTATATGCAAATGAAGCTATAAATACCCTGTCGGAAAAAATTAAAGCAGTTGCATGAAAAAAAACATATTTAAAAACTAATTTTTCTGAATTACTTTCAAATTAAATTATATTTTTATATTCTCATTTGCCGAGCTTATTTGGAATGAATAAACTTTTCAGTTGTTGAATTTGAATTATTAGTATACTTAATCTGACTTGCGAGAAAGGAGGTTATCTATTCAACTCTGAGTTTACTGGCTAAATTGATAAATTTCCTTGCAGAGCAGAACATAAATATTGAACCTAGCAAGTTTATGACATTCTGTCATAAATAAATAAAAAATAAATTTTTCAAACCTTTTTTTTTTTAAATAAGCGAAACAATTTGAAAGGATCACTTTTTTCAACAATAATGAGGATGCCATCGAATATGTTGTCTTCAACTCCTTTAACAGAGCTTTGGCAAATCGAAGTGATCGCTTGCACGAGATTGGAGATCATCCAGACCAAGCATTTCTTTGTTGTACTTTTAAATTTCAATAAATACAATGTATGTATGTACATACATAAAAAAAGAAATGTGAGTAGCCCGGGTTACTGGAATTTTTAGATGCAAGACAATGTCTAGGTTACGAAATAAAAAATACAATTCTGAGTTACTTATTTATTGCTTTAAAAATTGAACTCTGGATTTCCCGCAAGTGGACCTTTTAGTAATTGAAAACTTGTAGAAGATTGGGAAATTGACTGACGTCGATGATATTGCCATGCTAAATAAATCAGTTCGTTGTCGGGAAGGGGACAGTAAAAAAAATTATCATTAGCATTAGATAAAATACAACCCTGACATGTACTATTATGTTGTTGCAGCAGGTACATGCCTCATCAAAATAGAAGTGACAAATTTGGAGAGTTTGACAATTCAAAATGTATACAAAAGTCGTGCCGAAACAAATGCAAAGATTTCAATTACTTAAAACACCTTCTGGATGCAAAAATAGCAGCTAAAAACGTAGGAAACATCTTGCAAGCACAACACATTGCATTTGCTCTTCCTACGCAAACTGCATTTTCCCATTTCCAATTCACAATTTTCATGTTTCCAAAACATAAACTGCCAAAAAACCAAATTCAAAACTTGTAGTTTGTTTTGAAACGTTAAAATGTAAACAAAGATTGACAAGTTATGGGTAATTTCGAATGAAAAAAATCAAAAATACAGCCCTGTTGCAGCTACTAGTTCATTGTGCATTGATGAAGAAAAACAACTATCAAAAGAAAGACTTTTGTAAAAAACATATTTAATTTTAAGTGAAGACACATTTACTCAATCTGGAGAAAATATCGGAATTTGAAGAAAAAATTACATCAAAATAGGGAACACTTTTCTCAGGTTCTTTTATTTTTCAGTGCAATTAGCTGTCGTTGAACAATAAGTAATTTCTAATTACTTTAAAATTAATTGCATTTCCTACAGGGTCTTAACACAAAGCTAGTATGAACTCAACAAAGCAAAGCTCAAAGTTAACAGCAAAATTAAACCAAAAAGTGTGAACGAACAACTTAAGAAACTTTACAAGATTGAAAAAAACGGGGAAAAGCAAGACTGAAGATGATAATAATTATCATAATAATAGCCTCACGATATAACGGATTCGAAGCTATACCTCAGAATGTTTAGTTATAGCAGTTTAAAAATTATGTATATTGTACACAAAGCGTGAGCTAGGAATTTCATAATAACATATTCTAAAATAATGTCAACGCTATGGTGAGCATAATTTATCATTGGCGAGTATACTGCAAATAGAAAACAAATGAGTTTAAAGTATGTTGACTAAAATCTGTTTGGTAATATCTTTCTTATACAATGAAAAACCATATATAAATTAGGTTACTTTTAAACCGTTTGACAGTTGGCATTAGGCAATCGAGGAAGAGCTATGCAAATAAGTATTATATTAGTAATTCATATGAGTTTTGCTTACATAATGCTTTAATGCCATTATGCTGTTTGAAAGATATGAAAAACCAATTTAAATAAAGAAGGTGTTTTTATTGCGTCAACGCTACGTTGTTTGTCGCTATTTACGGCTTATTGAACTTATGACATTCTTGTCATTCGCATTCTCATCCCGCGTTTATGAATTTAATCCCATCTTTGTTAATTTCCCAACTCAAGCGAGTACGTGATATTAACCAACATCTGTTTGTTTCCCATTTAATACTGTTAATGGAAATTAACTCTCGCTTGACCTGAGTTGACTTTTGCTTTGCGCTGTGCTTTTTGTGCAATTGTGAGACTTTTTACGGCTTTGCTGTGCCAGTAAAATCTTTTCTTTTTTATTGATTAATTCGTCTTTATTCGCCAACTCTTAAACCCAAAAATAGGGCCGAAGAAAAATTTTATTTATTTTGATTAATTATTATTTTTTCTTCAAATTGTGATTTTTTCTCCCGATTGATTAAAGGTTTGTACAAAATGAATAAAAAACCTGCATACATACAATAAGTTATGTTTTCTCCGAAAGTAGTAAATATTTCCTTAGCACCAATGCACTTTCTTTTTATAGCTGTCTTTGTTTAATTCGAGAAATTCTCAAGTGTTTTAATCAGAATTTTTAAAAACTTTTTGGGTTTGTAATTTTCGATGCCATTTTATTTTACTTTAATAAAGTGCAAGTTTCATGTCGTTAAAATTTTTGTTCATGCGTTATATGGAGGAAAATTATCAATATCATCAGCAAACTATTTGGTGTTTATTTTTTTTTTAAAGAGTAGCGGCGCTAGTATGATATAAGATACGATAAAATAAAGTAAAGTATAAGAAAATACAATACGTTTTTTCTAGGAAAATGAAAAATTTAAAGATATACTATCAACGTCATGATTATTGAAGGAGATTTCATATGTTATTGCCCTTTTACCAAAAAAAAAAAACACTGTCTTGATGATGCTTTCAGTAGACCGTGTATGATTGATAAGTAAATAGCATGACTAGACACGACATTACTCTGATTTATGGTATTTATTTTGTCCATTACAACCATCACTGAAACCATTTGAAAGTTCAGCATTTGCCATGAACTGCTTGAAACTCTTTTGGTCCTAACAGCATATAAATAAACACCAACTTTACGGAAATGCCAAAAACTTAACTTACTAAGCACCATAAGAAGGTAGGTCACAACTACTTTTAATGAAACAATAAGATATACAGACAAGGAAACGGACTGGAAATGGGAAACCCAACCTCAGCTATCCTCATGGACGTGCTCATGCAAACTCCGAATGGGCAATATATATAAGAACTAAAAACAATGCTAGATGTGGCATTCTACGCGATGTACGTTCATGACATTATATGGGCAGAAACCAACAACAATGAAGAAGAGGTTCTAGATTACCTCCACAAACAACATAAAAGCATAAAGTTTACGCTTGAAACAGAAAACGAAGGTTAATTATTAAATTTATAAAAAACCAACGACCAAAGACACAATAATATATAATACGTCCACCCATCCACAGCAACACAAAAAATCGTCACTAAGGAAACAACTAGATAGACAAGAATACCTGTAACACAGAAAAATATAAGAAGGAACTGTACACAATATATAATATAGCTGAAAATAATGGATATAAAAAGGAACTGGTGGATAAAATTAGAAGGAATCATGAAGCGCCAAAAAGAACCGGAAAGATAAACACGGAATGACTTGGACGGTAATTACTTATACAGGAAAATCTACACACAAATTATCAAACTTAAAAAAATACAACATTCAAACAGCATTTAAAACAATAAATAACTTAGGACAAATTCTGAGTACCAGCACGAGCACTAAGAACCCATTAAACAGGCAACCCATGTACAAGCTTACTATGGAATGGCAATACAACTACACACAACAAGGTTTCGCGAACAGAACAGAGGCCTACTGCAAAATTTGAGTCTAACTTTACGAACCATATGAGCAACAATATATGTTTACCATCAAACATTAAAAAAATAGTTAAAATTCTGCATGCGCAACATAAATGACGTCGTAAGAACGCACAAATATAACACATTCGATGGAAGAATAATAAACGAACAGACGAACATGAACTCAGATGTAATAAAAAATAAAATTAAAACTTCGTTACCAAAAACAAACCAACAACTTAGGTAGAACCACTGGTACGAGTATCAACAAGCAGAACCAACACAAAAAGTAAAGGAAAATTAGTTTAGAACATAGGCGTTAACACGATTACTCTCTTATCTAAAATGAAAAGAAAAAAAAACTCACTGAAGATGGCACATCGGCGAAACCGGTTTGTCTCCAAAACGAACTTGACAAGTGATGACGGGAAATCGTTCCAATATACACCAATTAAGCAAGTGTTACGAGTAATGTTCGAATGAAACCGAATTTTAAATACACGGCGCATGTTTATTTTTCAAGCTCTTGTTGTATGCAATAAATTCTGTTAACATAATAATATTAATTTTGAAAATTTAAAAGACACCTATCTATTTAAATAAAAACCAAACAAAAAGAATTATTATGTTTTTTTATGGTACAACGCCCATGTTCCAAAATTTTGATTTTTTACGAATACCTTCTTCTAATTACCATCTCCGTACCAAATTTAAGCGAATTTGCAACACGATTAAATAAAATATTTAATATGTAATTTTTTGTTTGTTAATTACCGTTTCCTCCGAATTCCATAATTTTCGAAATTGTGTCTTGAAATGTAAAGTGTGCTCCAAATTTGATAGAGTTTACCTACTTGCTCTAAATTGGGGGGTCCTATTTTCAAAATATTTTTAACCCACTTATTTAATGTGTTGAAATGTAAAGAGTGAACGAAATTTGGTGACTTTGGTCAAGTAGTTTTGGAGAAAAAAAAAATGTACCCATTATTCTTTACTCGGTCCCAACGCGTATTCTAATTTATTATTGTTTACTATCCATTTGCAATACCGACCTACTTTTTAACCATGACAATATGTGTATCAAGTTTCGTTAAGGCATCTTAATATCCGGTGCACGAACGAACGACAAGATAATGATCCGAGTCAATGTTAGCTCTTGAAAAAAGCGCACGCCCAATACTCTGGAAGCATTTCTACCGGCTGCCACAACATTGTCAATTGTAGTCATCTAGCTGTAAGTATACTATTCTGTTTCGGGCCGCAGTGAAGTCGATCAACCTCAGTCCGTTAGCAGATGTTTCGTTGTGTAGACTAAATTCATCGACTGTGGGACGATTGATCCCAAAGATCCCTTCCCTTCTAACCCTGACATTAAAATTGCCCACTTTTTATATCGTGTCCAGGGAAGGGTTCATAGGTGCTCATAAAATGGATCTATGGTCACATTATCCTTCTCTTTGGTATAGGCGTGGGCGTAAATTAACGAAATAATAAAAGAAAAATCACAATCCGACCCCGGATTTGCGCTCCAATATATAACAGTTTTTTTTACCTTCAGACTCATTGTATCTTTCAAATAGAGTTGCTAGCAAAACAAAAAATTAAAGTTAGTTTAGAATATAAGTATAAATGTTGCAAATACATTTTATTGCAATTTTATCAGGGTTGCTAGCTATAGAACTTAAATTAAAAACAATATATAACGTGAGTACCAAAGAAGGATGTTAAAAAATACTTTTATTCTGACAAGACTTGAGTAGGTGACGATTTCAGAAACGATATACCTACTCAACTACAACTAAAAAATATTACAAAATATTACCATAATTTCAAAACTTCCAAACACTTTTGATGTTTTCGTGCCATTTGGTCAAATCAGTTCAGTTTAACATCGCTTTTAACTTGGCCACTCGAGTCAGGGCATATTAAATGAGTCCAAAAGGTGTAACGGTCAGGCATTCAACCTAAATAGCTGCCACTTGCAAAATACTCACAAAACTGCCGCGTAATGCGCTAATGAGCGCACAGATGAGTCGCCAGTGTGTCATAATGCGTTTCGTAGTGAACAAAAAAGAATACGCTTGGGTTAAGAAAAGGTTAAACGCAAATAAGTATCTGCTTGTAAATTTTTTCGAGTTATTGTTTTTTGAAAAAGTTGTTTAGTCCATAAAAAAAAACCAACAAAGTTCTTAATTACTAATAAAGAAGTGAAAAAATATATAAACGTAAAGCGCAGCAATTGGTAAACACAAACAGTAGCTTAGCAAGCAAGAATTATGTACAACATTTTGTGGTAGCAATGAAATAATTGTAAAACCTAAAAAAAGATTAAGGTTAAATGACCAATAGCAAAATAAAGTTGTACCGGTGGAAATTCGCCATACAAGTTCGTGACAAAGTGAACAAAAACTGGCACATGGTAATACGAGTACTATGAATTTTCATATGTGTGTAAAAATTTTGAAGTGTATTGAAGGCATGTAAAACCTTATAATACATACATACATATGTACATACATACATATTTACGTACTAGCATGTACACATTGTACAATAACAGAAAATTGTACACATTGCACAGCGACAGCAATAAATCTTCTAGCTTCCATTTAACTAAGCAAATGGGCGACAATGCCAACGCGAACACAGCGCGCATGCGCTGTTTATGTTTTAGAAAAAAAAGAACTACTACACGTTTATGCGAGTACAAGCTTACGTACATACGTTTTTACGAGTTTGTGTGTCCACATTTTTATGGATTTAGTTGTCATGAACTAAACAGTGGTTTCAAAAGTCGGCAACAAGTTTTTGGAAACTATGAGAATTAAAATGGTCCAGAGCCTTTATGTGGAAAATTCAAGTATAACATCGTTTTAATAATGGGGGAAGTCTCGGCTGGGAACCTAATGGCTTAAGACAAAAGGTAAAAGGTCACGCGCTTTAAGCCACTGCCTTTGTAAAATGAGACTATATGAAGATGCGGTACGTAGGTTTTGTGGGATGGTCCACAAAAGGCTGGAGCACATAGTGTATGCTAGTTTTTACCCACGGCTTCGCTCGCATGACATTCGGCTTAAAGGTATGAATTCGAATGTAATAGTAAAGGAAATAGGTAATTTCCCAAAATGTAATAACTTTTAATTTATTTTTAGTCCTGTTTTTCAATTTTTTATTATATTATAAAAATCCATCCCTACTTGATAATTGCCGATTACGGTCGGTTGCTGAAACTTGTTTGCCATTGGCAACTGCGCATTATGCCTTTTGGGTTTAGTGAAATCTAATTTATTGTTGACATTAAGAAGTCTCAATTCCTTGTTTAAGTATTCTTAAGCTTAATTCCTTTGAATCCCATGCTGTATATTTCCTACAAGTAGATGGTAACGCTATCCAAGATATTTTCAAAATAAAGCTTTTTTAAACCTCCTTCGTATATCTCCATAAGGTTTTTGAAATTTAGTGTTTTCATATTATTTAATATAACAAAATTGACCTTTAAACAGATGGCAACTTTCTTTCAAACTTGCGTATAATACCCATTTTGCCATATTTGACTTCATTCTTTTGTTTAAATGAATTTAACTTGTTCAATACAAAAAATTGGTTCTATGTTCAGTCGGCTTACACCATAGCTTGATGTGTGGCCGAACTTCTCCTACAATTTGTGGGGTGCGTTTTGAGGTTGTAACACAAACTGAGGGACCTACAGTTTTACGCCGACTCGAATGGCTCCTATTAAAAATGGTCTTGAGCCAATGAAAATTATTGTTTGATACAAATAAATATGAAGCAAAATTAATATATGCATATAATTTTGATTGGGTATTTAAACAGGTGGCACCCCTCTCCAAAATTGTTTTTCAAATTACGTTTTCTTAAAATTTGGCATTCATATTGTAAAATGTCTATTATTTGTTTACTTAATTTTGTTTGCATATAAACAGGTGGCAACCTTTTTTCAAAGTATTTGTGAAACGTAGCTTTATTGAGTTTTGCATATAAAATAACTAGGATTTGATTTAACTTATTATAATTTTTATTAATTTTTTAAACAGGTGGCAACCCTCTCCAAAAGTATTTTTGAAATTAAGTTTTCTTACAACATTAAGTTTGCCACTCGTATTGTAAAATGCCGTTTATTTTTTTAAATTAACTTAATTAACAATTAAACAGATGTTATAAGGGTGTTCCGGAGATACATATACCTACTTACTCTCTATTGGGCGGTACCAAGTCCATATTTTGCCCGATTTTAAAATTTTGCTTATTGACTTGAAATGCAATGTGTTTTCGAGATAAGGGGTGTTTTATGACATGTGGTTTTCAAGAAGAAATAAAACGCAGATAATTTAATGTTATGTTTAACAAATGATTTCGGGCAATTGGCCGCCACGGCTAGCTCGAAGGAATTCCAGCCGAGAGGCCCAATTTTCGACCACTTTTTGCAACAATTGGGGCCATATGTCAGCAATAACGCGCCGTATATTCTTTTCCCAGGCGTCAATCGTCTCGCATAACCCCACAAAAAATAGTCCAGCGGTGTTAAATCGCACGGTCTTGAAGGCCCACGGCGCGAGATAATGCGCTCACCAAAAGATTCCTTCTTTATTTACTTGTTACTCAATTATCGCATGCTTCTGATTTTCACGAAACACCCTTATGTGTTCGTGGTTATCATCCGATTTTGCCCATTTGCAAAACCAACCTACCTTGGGTCCAGGGCAATGCGTACACCAAGTTTCGTCGAGACACATGAATATTTACTCGAATTATCCAAACCGCAGACGGAACGATTTCGCTTTTCATTCTGAAAATTTTGGTATATATATGTCTACATCTATCTCGATTGCTTTATGCTGTTAGGCGAACAATCTTATAATATCTTGGCCACAATAATGCCATGGTAAGTGATATCTCTGTAATGTGTTATTTACATAGATGAATGTTACGGTGCCCCGATACCCATATCAAGCTAACGTTGTGCTACCGATCCAAGCTCGTAACGTACTACCGGGAAAGCTAAACAAGGCCCGAAGTTAACCACCTGCACCTTTCATATTACAAAATATACTGTTTTATAGGGTAGTGGTATGAGGGACGGTCACAGAGAAGAAAACAGGGGTGTGAGGATGACAAAAAGAAGACACAAGAAGAACGATGGGTTTAAAATGGCAAAGAGAGTTGGAGCTACGATTTACTGACCGGAGCCAGAGTCCTGTAAGTCTTATTAGCTGCCGGATCACTGCAGTTTTTTTTTTAGTAGAAATCTTGGCCGTGAAGAAAGCATCCGAGCTGATAACAGGTATTTAAACAGCTAGCGGGCGTGTTAACTTCTATATCGAGAGCGATGCAGATATTCAGTCATTAAGGCTCTGCTTTCGCACAGCACCTGCTCCAAGACCGTAAGGAGTGTAGATCATACGATACTTAGCGTACCAGCTTTTTACTTTCTCTGGAAAAAAAGGACTCGAAAATTTCTACATTATATCTGGTATGGGATAAGAGTTAAGGAAATGTACTTTGCAGGACGAAAACGATGGAACACATAATATAGGAATGCGCAGCATTAGGCAGCAGATGATTCAAGATACTGCCGGATCTGCAGTCGGCTGTTGTCGTCAAAGGGACGGGAATGGCTCATGAGACGAGGTTTTGATCGGATCTACTCGGCCTATATGAGGCCTCTTTTTGGACCAGATAGCTTAACCTGACCTTACCTAAACCACTTTTTGAAAATCAATACTCGATTATAGTAACGCTATTAATTTGATTTAATCTTGCCCTTCCTACCTACATTTCAACAGTCAAATGACCACACTCTACAGATACTGGAATTGCCCCACTGTTCCAGACATGCGTGCCAGCATTCGTACGCTTTTAAATGAAATGCGCGTGTGAGCGCATTTGGCTCTAATGATTTTTGCTTTTCAGTTTTAATCATGACACATAGCTTTTTAATTAATGTAATACAATAAAATATAGAACAAGTTAAAAGTGAAACGAACAAACAAAAAACACACACACACATTGCAGTTATTTATGGATTTAATTGTAAATTAAAACAGTGCAAACGACAAAATAATGTAAGTGAACTAATAAAATGTCAATCTCTAGTGAAATATATGAAACATTATCTGCAATAAAAAAAAACCAAAAATACGCTTTAAAAACAGAATGCACAGAAAATAAAGTGAAATATTTACAAGCGTAAGCAACAACGCTATACGTGTGTGAGTGCATTCATATAATATATAAATACGCACGCAAGTAAATACAATCCAATAAATTGCGCGAGTATTGCATTTAAAAACGGTGGCACCCTGAATGCTTGCAGTTGCTAAACCTACTGCGAAAAGTTTAAAATGCATGGCAGCAATAGTGTTCGCATTATCGAAAAATCCCAACACCGATTTTAAAGCACCAAACTAAATACAAATAACAACAACAACTACAATGCACAAAGCGGGTATTATCCCGCAAAAGTGACGTGGTTTTCTTTTTTACTTCTCACTAAAAATTTACAATAAATTATTGTAAAATCAGTTGCATTCCAGGCATTGCAAATATTGTATGTATGTGTATGTGTATAAATGTGTAAACATTAGCGTGCATTTATTAACAAAAGTTTATTATGGCCAAAACATTCAATTGCATTTCTTTGCTCCAAAAACCTACTGCTACTTAACTAAACCGTAAATAGTGTGTAGCGAAACTTATGTACCAGTTTCAAACTAGCCTACATCGCGTATGCTGGGCAATTCGACTATTTACTTTAACTTCGATGTTTTTTGCTATGCAAGCAACTACTACTAATGAAATATTTTATCAATTGCTAGTCTCTACATTTGCCCTTACCGACGTGACCCAGTTAACTGGAGCAAATGGTAAAACGGAACTAGTCTTGTTCACAAAAGATAGACTAATTTAGTTGTAATACATTTAAAAAAAAAATCGTAAAGGGGTCTGGGGGTCATTCTCGACGCTATGTAACAGATCTTGGAAATTAAATGTTGAAAAGTGAATAAGAATGACGCCTAATGCGCTTTACCTCTGCAAGAGTACAATTGGGAAAGACTGAGGTCATCCCCCGTACACTATAAATTGGATATATACAACGGCCCACTCTAACCGATTTCGCGTTGGTATGGTGGGAGACGGATGACATCAAATCCGATCTGCTTAGCATTGCAAAAGGTGCAACGGATGGCATGTCAATATGCAACATTCGAAGCCTGAACTGGCGGCATGCTCTGTAGCGAAGAGTGTTCTGCGACTTAGAGCGTCTAACAAGCTGTGGACGACGGCTAGGGATCCTAGCTCTATTTAAAATTGAGTCGTTGCGGAGCTTACACGAAAGATGCGACTTTCAGATCGCGAAGATTTACTTTTACCGCGATTTCAGGAATCACTTCCCTTACAGAAGTGACAGGGGATTGGACATGGTTTAAACACCTAAGAGATTCCGATTTTTCGGGATGACTCAAAGATGGATATTGATTCAGGATCTGGAGTTTTCTTCCACAACTGTTAAGCTGAGATCTTTGGAATTGAATAGTGAATATTGTATAGGTATGTTGGGCCGTTCTTCTTTAAAGTTAGCATTTGCTGTAAACAGTCAAACAGCGTTCAAGGCTCTAAAGTATAAACAACGACCAACTCGATTTGTGTTCGGAACTACCGTGGACCTCTGAAATTTCTTCGGAAATATACACTCAACTTATACTGGGTCCCCGGACCAAAGTGACGTCTCAGGAAGCGAGCATGTGGCCTCCCTTAGGAATCCTGAACTCGCAAATTGAGAAAAGTACTAGATAAGCTATTAGAAGCAGGTGGACCAATTTGCACACATGCACGATAGCGCGTTCCCGTTAGATATGGATCAATGAGCGCCCATTCCCATCGGCTATATTTGGTCTGGGCAAAAATGGCTGCTGATTAGCAACATCCTTAAAATTTTCGTTTATATGAGTTATCCATCCAAATATCATTTGCATTTTGAGTTTTTTGGACATAGGTTGACTCTTAAACCATATAGAATTATCTCAAAATTTGGTAATGCATTTTATCCGACTAAATTGGCCAAACGCTCCACTGTGCATTGTATCAGCACATACGCGATACAAGCAAAAAAATACCACGGATTTTGTTATGACAAACCTAATGCTCAATTTCTCAGGCTATCAGTCATTGCGAAGCGTACAAAAGAATCCAGTCTAACAAATAAAAATATTCTTGCATAGTTAAGTGGCATCGCTACTAATTCTTAGGTACTGTGCACCTATCCGTAAATAAGTGTGTATGTATGTATGTTTGCAGCTCCATAAAGATTTCAAACGCTAAACAGTAGCAGCGGTGGTGGCTGCGGCGACGGCGGCTACGAGACACATGGCTGGCTGCTGGGGCTGGGCACAAATGCGTGTGCGCAGAATTTTAAATGAATTCATGCTTTCACGTGCCCAGCAGCGTCCAGTATTGGCGACACCAATGGCCATAGCCAACCAAGACGGTAGCGTTCAACAATGCTGCTAAAAGGTAAAGGTAGGCAGCAGTGTCAGATTTGTCCAAAACCACAACCACTACTCAGCAGTGAGCAGAGCAGCAACGACGCCAATTGCTTCGAGTTGTCAGCACTTAATGACGCTCCAATGCCATGTTAGCCGCCGCCTGTCTTACGCTGACTGTAGCTTGTCGGCGCGCGGCATTTGTCTTGTGTAGCAGCTAGCTGGTCGATGTTGTTGTTGTTGTTCTTGTTACCGCCGCTTCTCCAACTCCTGCTCCTGCTGCCGCTTATGCCATGGTCGCTTGGTTCGCTTGGTTGCCTTGATGGTGGTCGTTGGCGTATTTTTCCAACTAAATTTAATTTCTATTCAATTTCTTGTCATCACAAACGCACAGCCACATGCACGCCCGGTGTATGTATGTAAGTATAGCTCTTGAAATGGACTTTTTCTGCATATTCTAGGCGTGACAAATTGTCTTCGACTCTTCAGCGGCACAGCGACTTGGAGTGGTTTGTAGATACTACTTTACTTTTATGAATTTTTACTTTCGCTTGAAGATATCGTTTTTTGTTTTTCTGTTTTTTCTATCCACTTGCCGTTCACGTATTTGCGTATACGCAATGCATTTATTTATTACGATTTACTCATTCAGCTGTCATCCGAGGCGGCAGGCTGGTGCGTTGCGGAATCGGAGTGGGGGTGGATGGGGAGTAGATAGAGCATAGAATAAAATGTGCCTGACTTGAATATCAGAGTGACAAATATTCAAAAAACGAATGAAATAAAAGTGCACACACACACACTGAAACATAGCAAATTCATTTTCCCATTAAACGCTTTGTTTACATACTACGCATGTGTGTATGTGTGCACTAGGGTGGCCCAAAAAAAAAATGCATGAGGAATATGTAATCGAAAATGTAATAAGATAAGATAACGAAAAAATTAATTCCCGTTCACTATACTTAAATAAAAAAAAAATATCCAGAGGTCGCCCGCAGCGTTCAAAGTTCAAAGAACGTTTAAAAATCAAAATGTTTTTTATGTGAAAGTCTGTTATTCTTCAGAAGACTACAACAACAAATATCTATAATCATTACTTCTAATATTTTTTCTGGAGCTCAAAATTTGTAAAAATGGACCCATAAAAAAAGCTCCTATTAAAAAACGGGTAAATAGAGGGCTGGGTATTTTTTTGCAATCTCCTGAAAAAGCCCGAAAATATTTTTTCATTCAAAAAAAAGTATCGTTTTTTTTCGGTTGTTCTACTAGAGAGAGCCTTAAAATTCCTACTTGACTTATTTGGCACCACCCTAGGGCGTACGCAAGTATGCTTGTTGCTGCTGCTGTTTTAACTTTTTTGTTGTTTTTGTTGCACGTTTTTCTGCAATTCTGCAGAATTTTAATGTCTCGCTACAATACAACCTACAGTCCCACTTACATCCTTCTTCGCCAGCTGGTTGTCTCCGAGCTGTCCGCCTCCACTACCATACAGCGTCTTCGTGTCTTCGGAGCTTCACAAATGCCCACTGCGCCCCAAATCCGCCACCAATCTAACTAGCAACCACCTCCACTGCTACGCTGTCTGACTTGGGAGTGGCCGCCGTCGCTGCTGTCACCGTCGCCGCAACTTGTTTGTTAACTGCCGTTTGGCGCAATAGCTCCTTACCTACCTTGTGGCATTTCTTGCAGGTTTTTCTTAACTTATGCATAAGTAGTAGTTTGCATTTTTTGTTTGCTCAATTCTTTGATTTTTGCCCATTTTCTGTTGCACTCCCAGTTAGCCAAACGACTTCGAATGGAATTCGATTCCGACTCGTCCTGTTAAACATTTTGTACGCCTTTGGCTTGCCGATGAATTCGCCTTCGGATAAAACGCACAATTTGTTGCCGGGGCAAAAAATAACTGTATGACAGTTTAAACTGTGAACAGATGATAGATTAACATAAATTTATGTTATCCAAAAAATAACCTCAAAAATGCTTTACAACTTTCATGAAATGCGCACCGATGAAACTCTAACCGCGGAAAAAACGTGGGGGAAATTTTTTTAAATTTTCATTTCGATGCCAAAATATATGTATCTAGATGACCTAAGAACATTTCGGCATCAAAAAGAAAATTTTGAAAAAAATGACGCTTACGTTTTTTTGCGGTTAGGACTCGATATGACTCCAAAATTTTGTCCGTATATTTATAATAATATTGTAAGGAAACAGCCAAGCACTTGGTGTATTCGGTTTATTTTAAGGCAAACACAAATTTAAAAACGTATTAAAAATTTCGAAATTAACAAGCGCAAAAATTAAAAAAGGAAAGTACAGTTTTCATTATTTTCAAGTATTTATTATATAAAAGTCAAAAGAATATTATGTTTTAAACGAATACTTATTGATGTTATTATGTAATATGAGTAATAAATAAAATAAAATTTAAATAATTTACCTCAGCCGCTAATATCAACTAATAGAGATTCAACTTCCTCGTTTAAGGGCAACATTTTTTGTGTTCCCTTTGTTATTCAATTTTTCCGACGTTGTTGTATATTGAAATGATTTTCTGCCATCCCTTGCTGAATAGGAAAAACCCGTTTCACACCCATGTTTTACTACATATTAAATACAACTTGTGTATAATTTGATTAAATTCGACTTTCAAATAGGTGGCAACGCTCTGTATTATCTACGCCACCCATTTCTTTATATTTAATAAAATTTGTCTATAATTTAATTTAATTCTACTTTTCAAACAGGTGACAGCCATCTAAAAAATATAGGTATGAACTATTTCCTCGCTGAAACGAACCGTTTGACACCCATATTTTAATATTTCATAAAAATCGTGTATAATTTAATTAAATTTGATTCTTCTAACGGGTGGCAACCCTGTCAGAAATATAAGTATGAAACTTTTCCTCGCCGATACAAACTGTTTGACACCCATATTTTAATATTTCACATAACTTGGATTTATTCTGATTAAATATGACTTTTCAAATAGGTGGCAACTCTTATAAAAGCTAGCTATGCACCTTCCTTTCATGACGACCCACTTGACCGCCATATTTTAAAACTTTATTTAACGTGTGTATATTTTAATTAAATTTAACTTCTCACACAGGTGACAAATCTCTCCCAAGCGTAAAATATACTTTACGATCTATTCTCATACCTACCAAATATACATATGTACATATATACAAAATTTCATAAAAATCGATAGCCAACCAAGGCGCATTCATATAAGGTGATAGCATTCCATGACTGAATGCTTGTTCTTCTTTCCCAAATTGCTGGATTGTTTTGTTTACACAAACAAAATATTTACATTAGCATACTGGGCGAATTCAGATTTTGACATTACGCTTGCAAAATTACATAAACCAAATACACAACGGATTCGCCTTGATGATCTTGCTATCACCTTCTATGGATCCACCTTGATTGCCAATGTTCGCTGGATAATTTCGCTACTTGAATATAATTGAAGGAGCAGCGAATTAAAAAAAAACAGCTGATTGTGGCGCTTCTATACACAACGAAAATTAGAGGCATCATATGTTAAAAAAGGGGTTCATATAAAGGAAATGCAAAATAATATTAAACAGATAAGATAAAACAAAAAACAACCCCATTCAAGTGATTTGACTTTACATCCCACTTTATATGTATATAAATTAATTATTATTTAAAAAAAAACAATGAAATTAATTATATTTTATTTTACTCAGTGACATTGAAATAATGAAGCACTACGAGTACAGTCACCCTGATTTGGTTTTGCCTCGTAAAGAAGTTAAAATTTTGAATACGGCTAGCAATTAGTTAACTAAATATAAGCTATGTATTAAAGCAACTAAAACTGAGTTTTTGAGATACAGAAGTTTCACCCACCATGGCGCACTGTTTTCTTACATTATTATTATTATTTATTGATAGAATAATAAAAAATATTAAAAGCTAATCAAATATTAATATTAAAATTAGGGGTAATTATGTAATTGAATATTGCTGTTAGCGCTGTTTGTGTCCTTAAGTAGGGCAGATGGCAGAGAAATACCAAAAATAAGAGTTCGTGTTGTGGCTAAGCCTGGACACTGGTCGAAAATATGTTCCACAGTCGGATATCCTTGGCAAAATGGACAAGTGACAGCACTTGCCACAAGATGAAGATGAACATGAGAAATCCTCGTGTGCCCAATCCGAAGACGAACGAATACGCTAATTTCTCGTCTAGATAGACTGGTATGATATATCCCTTTTTTGCAATTTCGATTAATTGTGGAATAATAGTGTTGATAATGCGATAATTCAATAATTTTTGAATTACGCCAGCTTATATATACCTAAATAGTTCTTCAAATCTCTAGTGGAGGATGTAATAAATGTTACCACTGCATGTTTACTTTTTTCAATTTGTTTTTTAATTTTGATTTTATAACCATGTTTTTAAAATACATTTTAAGAGCCTTGTAGAAAATTTCAGCACTCTACGACCACTAAAAGTATTTATGGCCGCGCCTCCATACAAGCGGAACCACTGTGCACTGGCGATAAGCTGGCATTCTTTGCCGCTTTATCGACGAATTCATTTCCTGTAATACCTTTATGACCGCGCACCGCAAGAATTTTAAGAATTATGAGTAGATATTAGCATTAGATACGATAACTGACATACTATTCGTGCATGTGACATAATTTCCTTTATTACGGATAGCGTATTCAGAAGCTTTTAGTATCGCGATTGCTCCTATATAGAATATTGAATAATACAAAGGCACGCAGCCGACTGTAATTAGCGTTCCATCTCGATGAATAACGGCATCTGATTGAAGCACGGACTTTCTACTTTCGATTTTTTTTAAACAAATTTGAAGTTGCCTAATGACAGGCGCATTTTCATAATTGCCTACCATGATTTCAGCTATATGTAGAGAAATTGCCATATTTTTATGCCCACTTCATGATATGCAAAAATTCTGCGCAAATGGTATTGTATTTTCAAAGCATAATAATAAAAATAACAATTTGGCGCTTACACCATTTATGTAGCTTGAAATTTGTGGCGTGCGACTTGATATTGTAACACAAATTAAGTGACCTATAGTTTCACGCCGAGTCCGAGCGGCAAATGATTTTTGTGAGAAGTTTGTTTCCATGACAGAAATACACTCGGAGGTTTGCCATTGCCTCTCGAAAAAAAAACTAGTAGAAAAAACGGTTTCTATTACTTTTGATGCTACTTACTCCGACAAAGCACATTGCGGGAAAATTCGGTGTTATTATTTATGTTTTTGTTTTCTTTATACTGGATTTTTAAAATGCTAAAAAAGGGTAATGGAGAGAAAGCTATTGCCACGCCAATTTTTGTCGGGTAGCACGATATTATTACACAGAAGCTAAGCGCGAAATTTCGCAGTCATATATAAATTGGTACGGTTTTTATAGTATTTCTTACACTTGTATGGGAGGAGGGCGTTAAAATATGTCGACCATGCCCATTTCTCGTTTTACTCACATGAAAAACGGTTATACTAAGTATATATACAAAAAATGGATAACTTCTAATTTCTTTTCAAAAATTTACCATAATGCGTCGTACCGAACTAGACACAAACTGATTCTCCCTTTGTGGCAAATTGGGCTGTTGCAGAGTGTGAATGTGTATGTGTGTGTGTGTGTTTTTTTTTGCGCATAGTGCGCTCGCGCTCAACCAACTTCACCGTCGCGCCGTTGGCAGTTGGTAATGTGTTTTTTTTTTTGTTTTTTGCCAGCGCCGTCAATGAATTTTGATTGCTTAATGCATTGCGAATGTCGAATGGTAAATTTGTGGCTGTTTGTTAAACTTGTTTTTGCCTTATTTTCAGCTACCTCTTGCTTGGTCTTGCAACTTTTGCTTTTCATCTACTGCGCACATAATTTTATTAATTTTAATGTTGAGCAATTTTTAAAAAAAATTTGTGCATATAAATCAAGAAATTTTGCTAAGTTCTTTCAAGGGCTCTGCATTTGGACACTTTTTATTCACTTTAGTTATTAGCAAATACTTAGTTTTTAGTGTTTGCTATGGATGTGGTTGGAAATATTAGCGTAAATGCTTTCAAGTATCGAGTTTGTGTGGCTTATTGTGAATTTCGAATATCGGGATTTTCGATATTAAATTCGTAAGTTTTGGTATGGTTTCCGGAGTTCAATAGCAATACTTTACAAATAGTTGATAAATGAAAGAAATTTATACAAAGGTGTTTTTTAGATTATTTTTAGGCCGCTGTTTTCGAGGTCCGTTTGTAGTTAGTAAGAACATTTTCGAGCTTTTCAAAAATTGTTCAGTTATATTCATTCTTCAAAGTGGATAACGGTTGTAAAAAAAAATAACTCAATGTGTTATATTGAAAGATATTTTTATGCCAAAAATTTAGAGCGTGAAAGCGTTAAAATCGGTCAATTAAAATTTTTGCACACTCGCTTATTTAGTTGAAAATCTGGGAAATTTTAATTTTATTTTAATTTTAATTCTGAAAATGACACCCAAATTTTTCCATCACGTCTAGATTTTGATATACAGGACTCTAAAGGGGTTTCATGAATTTGTCCCATGATTGGTTGACTCTTTACCAATGTTTTCTAACACTGTTTTACGTATTGCAATTTTAAAACCAGCTGCAAATTGAGCATAGAATTATGCAAACTTCGATATATAAAATGTTTACATTCTTATAGATTTTCTAACTGTTAGAGTCTGTCAGTTTTATCGCGTGTTTAACGCATAGTCGTAGCGAAAACTTGAATGAAATTATTTGTAAAAAGTAAATTTCCGAAATTGTTCGTTCTGTTTTACGTGTTTTTTTTAGAACTAAAAAAGCTAGATGCCTTTATAGAAGTTGCTCAAATGGTGCGGGCACAGTTTTGGCGAAACACTTCTCTGAATTTATATATTTATAAATATTCTCAATTTGACTTAAATAGGACCAATCAAAACAATTTAAATAACATTTTCACTACCGACAACTGAATTGAAATTTCGGGATTCACATATCTAATATGGTACAAGACCATGTACAAGATTTCCAAATAACTATAGTTGCATGCAATTTACCATAATTGAAGCTGCCAAAATGCCGCATAATACGTCAGTCATTCGCACTGGAAACGATTTTTCATTTATCACGAAAAAATAATTAAATTAAAATGTTATACCTTTTGTTAGTGTACCGTAAAGAAATTTTTGGCAAAAACAAAAATATTTTGTAAAACGATGGCTTAACACTAAATTTAAGTTTATCACATGTTATGCCAGTTATACAATATTTACATAATGCTTCTTGCTTTTTCCTACCTATAAAGACACTGCGATTTAACAAACGGTAGTGGATTTTTATCATAAGCTTTGCATTGCATAAATGTACTCTAGCTACGGCTTATTCTACGTAGTATCAAGTGTTGAATCAAATGCAAGTTCTTACCAAACAATCTATGAAACAATAATTTCTTATAGACCGAGAGTGACTCGGTCCAGGCTGGCAAGGCTCTTCGACTACCCTTTTTATAGAGGCGATATAAACTGATTGAGTGAGGCTGGGTTTGCCTATAGAGACGGAATTCCGACTGCATATCTCTGGGGACGACGAGATGTCTCAACACATTTTATGTAAACTTCCGATCTTGGCTGCAATAAGACTAATTAACCATAAAAGCAAGTGTATGTTATAGGTTATAGGTTAGTGGGGCTGTCTTCATAGACATACATAGCCTTAAGGCCCGTTATGATGTCCCATGGAGATCAGCATCTCTCAATGCTGCCTAAAGCAACTTTAAATTTTAGAAATCCCTGATTTCCACATAGCTAAGGTCTTCCATGCTATTGAAGAATTGTGTACATAAAGTGGAGAGCCTTCGTCTGGATATACCGGCGCACTAGCACAGAAGTCGCAAACACGTTTCCTCCACTTTTTCTACTTCTAATTTCGTACGTCTAATCGATAAGCGCCTGAAAAACGCCTGACCTTTGAGCCATCTATGCATACTTGGATGGGTTCGCCCTTTTCTACAGCATTTCGTCTCACTCTTCCCTTGAGCTTATGATGGTCTAAATGATGTATTGAGAGTGGGCTTCGACAGTGCTTATTCCATCAACCTTGGTAGCTGTGGGAACCCCGTCAATATCCTGCCGTAATTAGTGTTTGACCTGTTGTTTAGAGTGGAAGTGCAATCGGGCATGCAGCGCCTTGGATGCTGCAATTCTCACCGAATCTTTGTAAGTTTTTGTACGTTTACCCCTTTCTCAAGTGCATTCTACCGCACCACTTGGTATAACTATCGCTGTGTAGAGGCAGGTTAGTATTTTTATATGAGAGTTATCGAGATCAGGTACATTAAGAAGTGGAGTACTGCGTACTTTCCTGAAAGTGTGTTTATATTAGAAGCTCGAACGTTTCTTCGTTGTCAGTTATCCAATTACCATATTCCTTGAAGCTGAGATTGGACGGAACTCATTGATCATATTTCTGGGAGGTTCTCCATTAGGAGAGGTTTTAGTTTTCCATAGACCGGCCGGACAGGTTTCCTTTATCGCCCGTTGAAAAGTCTTGGTTAGGTCATCAAGATGATACTCCACGCATATTTAACCAGGAAAGCCGGAAACGTTATTTGAAACTTTTTACATAATTTTCCTATAATTAGAAACACTTTTTGGTTGCTTATTGATAGGGATATGGTATAGATATGGCCTGAGAAGGGGGTAGTCCTTAGAAGTTTTAAATCAAATTCAATTGAATTACGATTTTTTAAATAAGTGGCCAAACACTCAAACTATATTTCTCGAATAAAGCTTCCTTCAACCTTTTTCCTTTGACACCATTTTGGTATGTAGAATTTCAGGTATATTACCAATTAAATTGAATTAATAGTTTAAGTTTAGAAAGGTGATTGAATGGATATTTTTAAACAGACGTTAATAAATGTAAACACATGGAAATTATTGAATTTTCTTCCTTCGAATCCAACGCATGCCGTAATATTTTCTTTAACTTAATAATGGGATTTAATTTACCTTTTTAAGAAGGCGGCAACCTCTCCAAACGCATGTATGTTCAAAATAAAAAGTTTTTAAATCTTTGGGATTCATACCTCAATATTATATTGAAATATCTTAATTTAAAAAAAAAATTAAACTAGTGGCAAACCTTTAAAAAACATATTTTTGAAATCAAGCCTTCTTAAAACGTTTAGTTTGACAATAATTTTGTAAAATTTAATTTAATTTATTAATTTAAAGAGATGGCAGCGAAATCTTTTGGAAAATAAACGATACTGAACCTCTTTCGTATGATACCTATATTACAATATTTATTTATTTAATTTACTATAACTTTTTTAATATCGTATATTTTAATTCAGGTTATAGACTATTTATGTAACAAATTGTATACAAATTCGTCCAACCATTTTGGAGTGAAAAGGTAACAAACCTACTTATACACAAACTTTAACATTCATAATATAAATCCGATTAGAAAATTGACGAATGCAATTAAATCAAATCAGAAGAAATACAAAGTCATATGTGTTATTCGCTAACGTCAACATCAACATCGTTTTTAAAATACTTTTTATAGGAATATAATATTGGTTACATTAAAAAAAGTGGCAACTTTAATAGTTTTTTTGACAATGAAGTGTTTGAAATATATTTTATTCATTTTATTGTAGTATATCTGTTTTAATTTCATTCATGATTTTTTTAGGCAGCCCTGGTAATAAAAACACACACACACAAACGGCATATTGGGGATTGAGGTTTTAAAGCAGTCTTGGCGAATTTGCATTCACATAAATTGAAATATTGATTTGGTAAATTTAATTTTTTTTTCGACAAATTATGGATGATTTCGCTGACAATGCTAACGTAAAGAGGGGGTCTCTTTTATTTTCTATTTAAACTGCCTATGTAAATTTGTGAAGCAAGTGGCCTCACAATCGATTTACATAATTTTCTTATGACATCTATCAAAATTCGACGGACAATGCTCATTTGCATTTCCTAATTTGTGTTCTGGTGAACTTTAACTTTCATCATTAGAATAGAATTCAAATAATCAAACGATATTTATGAATATATTTTTATGTAGACGTAAAAGTTGATGGCATAATCAGTTAGCTCATAAACTAAAATGTAGATGGACGCTTAAATCAAAACGTTTAGCTATGTGATAAGAAATTTTCTAAACAGCTATGATTATGATTATTCAAAAAGTATATTTATATTTCAAGTTTACTAAACATGTTTGGAATAATACAAATTATGGGCTAATAACTTAAGAGGTAAATTTTGTTCTGCTCTGTTAAAAATTATCTCTTATGAATTTCTAAGTATTCAAATTTATATTTATCTTGCTGAAATTGCTAAGGTATATATTAAATTTTTTATGAAAATTATATAAAAAATATTCTAGAAATTCTTATCATCCGGGTCGGCAATTTTCTTTCCATTACAAATATCTTCATCCAAAAATTTTCTATCATGTGAGCCTATTTGTGTGAATTATGTAAAATTCTCAAATGTATGTATGTATGTAAGTAGTTTTTGTTAAAAACTTGTGTTTAAAAAAATATTAATCACTGAAATTCAGTTCGGTTTCGGTTCGGCTCCGGCCAAAAAACCCAACTTTTGTCAATTTAAAAGTTTTATAAAGGTTTAGTTTTAATATGTTTTCCTTTGGTGAAAATCAAAGCAACTCTTGAGATGCATGTGATAGTGATGTGGTTTAGATGGGAAATGCCGATATGAAATAATTTTACAAAACTTATTTATTTTTTTAAGTATTTATGTTCATGTGATGAACTTCAATGGATGTAATATTGGTTTTTTTTAATAATAAAAATCTACAATTTTAAAACATTTATTGTTTATTTATTATTTTAGACCTTGAAAATATTCGAATCGGCTCGGTTCGGTCCCAAAAATCTATATTCGGCCGTTCTCTTGTAATATCCAAATATTAAGCCGAAATAATGCTGTGCAAGTCAAACCAATTAGCAATAGGTAAGACCAGCAGAGATTCCGAATGTTGTTTGTTTTTTTTAGTTACTTGGGAACGGTTTGTGGGGAAAAAATTATCGAAATGTGGTGAAAAGTCTGGAATTAAAACAAAAATCATTAATACTACTTGTAATATTTTTCTTGTATACAAATTTCAGATTTTAAAGGATATTTTCCAAAATCCCCTCCGGTTATTTAAAAAGAAATGTATTCTCTTCGGTAAAAAATTTAATCTTACCGTCATTTTTGTGTTGCCATTTTTAATTGAATAAAATTCAATATGTTTAAATATAAACAATTCATAAATTTAAAAAAAAATTATGTAGTATATTTATTTATATTGTACATAAAAACTAAATATAATCTTTAATTTTAATTTATATAAAAATAAATTTGATCTTTATTTTTTAAAAATGAAAAATTATATTTATTTTGGGTGTTCGTTACCATAATAATCATTTTGATATTTCGCTAAGCTCATTCATGCATGGTTACATAACAAATACAAAATAATTTCAGTAAACTACACTGTGCGATTATATCGCAACTCAAACTGGTCAAGAAATTGATATATATATATATTAATATTTTCCGAAAGTATATATGTACATATATCCAGTAATAAACTCAATGGCATTGCAAAAGTTAGCACCAAATTTTTGTTTACTAAAGTTTTCATGTTCCGGCCCAAAAAATATTTTCGTAGAATATTTTAAACCATTAGCTCCAACCTAAGAGTGTCGTTTTGACCCTTACTTCAATAAACCTCTCAAAAACAAATTTGCAAAATCTTTAGTAGATTAAATTGCCCCAGAAAATTTTTCTACCGAAAATTTCAATGGGGTCTTCTCATATAAAATCTACGTGCGATTAAAGCTAAAATTGCAAAAAGTTTTCAATCAAAAATTAATGTTCCATATTTCAAGGGGACATATTAGTTTTTTCTGCGGACTTTTACGTTCTTTGTATGTATGTATAAAGATCTTGTCTTGGAGGCTACTCTTGGATAGGTGTACTTTAAGTAAATATAAATAAAACCCGTCCCTTTTGGGGCCATCGCATAGTATTACTTACTTACTTAATTGACGCTATAACCGCTGTAGCGATTTTGGCCGAACTTATCCTACAATTTGTTGTGTGCGTCTTGATGTTGTAACACAAATTGAGGGACCTACAGTTTAACGCCGATTCCGCACGGCGAATGTTTTTTGTGAGAAGTTTTTTCATGGCAGAAATACACTCGGAGGTTTGACATTGCCTGCCGAGGGGCGAGCGCTATTAGAAAAAACTTTTCTATAATTTTTGATATTACTTGCTACGGCCAGGGTTCGAACCCGAGACCCATTGAATGAGTGTTATTAGCTATACATATATTATAGTTGACAGTTGTCATAGAAACGAAAGACCGTAAAAAGGCAGAAAATAGATATATGCCATTAAAATAGAGCAAAATTTACAAATGCAGGTATACAAATTCTGGCAGCGCATTGAGAGATTTTGGTATAGGGTAATTTAATTTTTTCAACATCTCACAAAAATGATAATCATATAAATCAAAGTTCCAAACTTTAAACAAAATTTAAAAAAACAAACAAATTCAAATCAAATGTTAGCGATTTTTTTTAAGTTTCAAGCTAAATTTTATAGAAACTTTTAAAGTACGCAGTTGTAGCCATTTCAATTTTAGTATAACAAAACGCAAACTGAAAGTAGCTAGAATTTATGGTTGATTTTTGATAACTTTTGCTTATGGTGTTGCATATTTTCTTCTATATAAAATGTTATTTCCTGAATGTTAAAATTTAATAAAAAAGTGTTAATAAAAAACATTGTGGATATTTCGCCAAAATCACTGTCAGATTTTGCGTTGGAGCCACGGTATATAGATACATAACTAAAGATTCGTCTCTTTAGAAAACAGCACGAAACGTAGCCAATTAAAATAAAATATCTCTTTTTGTATATTTGTAGTTATAGTATTCCTTTAGTTATCGTACCTTTGCAAGGATAATGTACTGGCCAATATTTTAATTATTTCCCAATCAAATATTTCTGAATTGAGTTTACCAATTTTGATAATTTTGTGCAAATGAACGCAGCACGACCTTTCAATTTATACAGATTTCACTTCTGTGGCTATTGTGATATAGTCAAGTTAAGCGCCGGTGGTCAATCTAATAATCATTCCAATATACATTTATCAACTTTTCACCCTGTTGGGGCAAAACAGAAGTTCAAAACGAACCAAAAAAACGACACATGAAAAACCAAGAATGATAGAATACAAGATTGCGCTTTCCCGCGGCGAAGTGACAGATCTCGCGTTTAGTAAACAAGAGTACGGGAGAGAGAAAATTGAATAACTTCCAATATTTCAGAGAAAAACTTATTTTAAATGTTTTAAAGTGTAAAAATTTGATATGTAATAAACAAATCTGCTAAATACTAAAAAAGTGGATATTTTTCCTAATTTGCAAAAAAAGCTTTGTTTAGTTAGTAATGAATTGTCAAACTCGGCAAAACCAAAGCAGCGGTACCTTTGAAGGCGTCACCTTCTGCACTGAGTACACCGCGGGGAAAAACTTTGAAATAATTTCGTTTTAAATGATATAAGAAAATACAAATTTGAAAAAACTGGAGTACGGGAAGCGGGTACTCAAAAATACTTGAGGTAAGGGCCTGCAAACTCAGTACGAAAAATGTCATGAAACTCAATTCAGCAATCAATATCTGAACAGTTTACCGAACAAGCAGTGAAGCTTTCAGGGCTACTTAAATTTTTGTTTAACGCGTGAATTTTTCAGTGTTTTCTAGAAATCAATTTTGGTAGCTTCTTATTTTGTGTTAATCGACATAATAAGTGCAAATAAACGAAGCGCTAAATTATATTGCGAAATAAAAATATAAATAAAATTTAGTATTTGCACTGCCATTTAGATTGTTTTTCCTATCGAAAATCTGCATGCATTTTAAACATTTTTTCTTGTGGATTTACCCTCTTCTCGTTCTTCAGCTTTTTCCCATGGAAGTTCCCAATGCGTCTTCAGGTCTTTTTTCATATAAAAATTGCCCCTTCTCGATCGCCAGATTTTAGAGAGTTGCTCTTTTTTTAGCGCCATCTCTATATAAAACCGAATGAGAATACTCCGCGTTTGTAACTACATCCCTATTGAATAGGCAGTAAGAAAAAAGTGCGGGTTTCCAGCTGAAAAATACTCTTGAGTTATTATCAGGAAAAAATTTAATGTCAACAAGCAAAATAAAGGAATTTAATAATTATAAAGCACTCGAATATATGAGAAAATTTTCCACACAAACAATTTCTTAATACATATGGATATATACTAACACCTTACCAATATGATGGAATTGGCATGAAAAGTGAAAAGATAATTTTCATATTTTCTTTTTAATGCCATATTTTCCAATTGCCATTTACAGCATTTAAATAGTTGGCTCTAAAGGAAACTTACGAATATGCTTTACTACATATTTGTATGTATTAGTCTGTACATTAGGTTGTGTGACAGAAAAATTCTTACATTTTTAAAAATAAATGTACCTCAAAAAAAAAGTTGTGTTTTCCTACTGGAGTTATCAAGTTTATTATGTTTTAAAAATTTCGACATATGGAGTTTTTTATTTACAAAATATACAGTTGAATTGCGCAAAAGTTAATCGCTCGGTTAAGTTAACAGATTTTTAGCGTCAATGTAGTGCTCTAATAAGTTAACTTTCCTAGGCTTGTGCATTTTTTAAACCAAAAGCAAGCATGATCTACAACCTCGTTTCTTAGTTACTTAGCAGTTTTACAAATATTTTGTTACTGCAAATCTAACGAAAGCGTGGAAGCGACAAGTAACGAAGTGCCAATTCTTCTGGGTTTGCAGTTTGACCGGCAACAAGTAAAATGGCAATCAGTTGTTTTTATCACGTGAGTTTTGTTGGTAGGCCGTTCATAGGAAACCAGTGAACTGCTCGCTAACGAGCCTCCACCTGGTGAATACTCCTAATAAATAAATGATTGTGAAAAGAAGTTCATTGAAATAAATGTAGCGTGCTATTTTCGAGAAATCTATGTTTTTTATTTTAACTTTTTCTATTTTGAAACCCGCTTGGAAAAGCTAATAATTCAAAAAGGTTAATTATCCTTGGTAACTTTTTCGAGTTTCTAAAAAAAAACACCTGAGATGATAAACCAGTATAAGCTTAAAAGGTATACATAATACTAATGAAATTTGCAAAAAAAATGTATACCTTACAAGTCTAAGAGCTAGTTTTATAAAGGCTGATTAGCGTTTAGACGTAAGTTAGACGAAATATTGATGGAAAAGTGTCAATCAACGGTTAGCACAAATTCTTCGGTTAACAACCAATTAAGTTTGCCAGACGACTGCCCTCCGATTAGCTGCCAACTGAATAAAAACTGACAGCTGGGAAAACTTATAGGACTTTCTATTTCATAAGAAACTCAAGAGTATATGGAGAGAGTGCAAATTTCTTTGAGAAATCGCGGCTTGCTGCTTATCAATAAATTCTCCTGTGGCGCCTCTTTCTTCTATCGCTTCCATTTGTTCGGCAAATACAATATTTTAAAATAAAACAATTGCGAAAACAGCAAGCAAATATCATAACCAAGGCGAGTTCATATCACGTGTTATTAAGCATGTAAAATGTACACCAACAAATTATGTGCCCATTGACAGTAAGAATTACAACAAATGCATAGCTTCTTCCTAAATTATTCAAAATGTTGAACCTAATCGGAGGTAGGCGAATCGGACATTGATGAAAACAAAATTGTCAATTCAAGATATCAGTGAACTCGAATTATTGTCATTCCCGGTTATGACAAAGTTTCGACTTCATTCCGGCTACAATGGACTACTGCGTACCTTCCGTTGGGCGGGATACGATATGTGAAAGATGTTCACGGATAGATCGAAGTTTTATGGACGGATTGGAGGTTTAGTGTACTGTCAAGAACTCTGTCTGTTATGGAAGACTACTTAAGTAAGGGGCTTTTCGGAGTTCCTCTGCCTATCAGCTGCTTTTGAACAAACGGGCCTGCGATCAGCTTGGTAAACGCTGGGCAATTGCTAGAACGTGTAGCGTTGCGAGGTGGTTTTGGTCGAAAGTAGATCGGAGGAGGTATAAAAACTTCTACATGCTTATCCATGACACATCTCTCATTAATTATGAGCGTTTCGCCGGAAACTACGTAGAGAATGTTGGCTTTGAATTATCTCGGTTCTTTCTGCTCAAGTGCCCTGCTTTCTAGTGACTAAGACTCAGGTATCTGGAACCTCAGAGGATCTAAGTGAGCTCGAAGGAGCAGCCACTTTAAACCTAACCTAACTTATTCACGTTTTTCTTAAATCGATCATTCAAAAAAGGTCAAAAACAACATCGAAAATCTCATTACATATTATGATTCAGTTAAAAATTTGTTTAAAATATTTTTATGCAGACTTTTTAAGCTTAAAACTTAATTAAAAGTTAACTTAGTTTAAAGTACTGTACATAAAAATGTACAAAAACTCCATCTTTTGACACATTTTCAAAACATACAGCTCTCACAAATTTTAATATTAAAAAAAAAAATATTGACTGAAGGCTTAAAATATAATGAATTTTATAATTCCGTTGGAAAAGTAGTTCAAATTTTCTTTGTACGATGTGTGATGCACCG
The DNA here is from genome assembly GCA_951828415.1 of Anomoia purmunda. Classification (NCBI taxonomy): domain Eukaryota; kingdom Metazoa; phylum Arthropoda; class Insecta; order Diptera; family Tephritidae; genus Anomoia; species Anomoia purmunda. Next base: position 20,990,709 of record OX639996.1, on the reverse strand, counting down.
TAATGTAAATACATATGTACTTTTTTATCAGCCATGCTACTTTTTGCCTTACTCTTCGTCAGCTCTATCGTTGGTCGTCTTAAATTTACTGATGAAAATGTCAGATACATATGTACAATATATCTTCATACATATATGCAACATTAAAATTACACGTATATGTACATTACTTACGTATGTATGTATATATTTCTATGTATATGCATCTACGTTGTCATGTTCATATTCCCAATATGACTGATCACGTCTTTCCCACACATGCCATGTTGTCTCGTCTCTTTAAGCATCGAGCGCTTGTCTATATACATATATATGAATATGTATATCTTGTATAAATACCCTGTGGGAAATAAATTTAATTTTAAAGTAATTTATAACTACTACGTTTTTTCAATGCCAACTAATAGCCATTCCCTACAAAAGCTGATCTATTTAATATGGCCAAATGTGTAAGGAAATAGTTCTATGCAAGGCCTCCCATATAAGCCGTGTTTAAAGAGAGTTGAGACCTTTGTAAAGTCTTAAATTAATTATAATAATTAGTGAAACTAAATATTGCAATATGGGTATCAAACGAAAGCTTCATTTTCAAAATATCTTGAAAGTAGGTTGCCACCTGTTTAAACGTAAATTAAGTGAAACAAATAAGTTAAATGATATTTTTTTGTATAGGGTTGCCACCAGTTTTATAACTGCAACTTTGCATATTTATTAGTTTTTGCTTCGAGAAGGTTTTAGGCATGGCTTTGTTTAGTTAGGGGAGGGTTGCCACCTGTTCGAGAAATCACATTTAATAAAAATATGGGCAAGTTGTATGAAATATTAAAATATATTAAAATATGAGCTTACTTTTATAAGGGTTGCCACCTGTTTGAAACCCCGAATTTAATGAAATTATATAAAAGTTATATGATATAATGAAATATGAGCGTCAAAGCCAGAGCTGTTAAATTTCGAGTACAATTAGTACTCAATACAAATACTTTTTAAAGTACTTATAATTAATACTTAATTGTTTTCTAGCTGAATTGAAATTAGGACTCGAGTACAAGTACTTGTAATTGGAAAATATTTGGAAATACCATCGAGTACTGAAAGTACTCGAAAATACTCGCTAAAAGAATTGCAATCCTTTTCCAAGTACTTCAAAGTAATTGAAAGTAATTGAAAGAATTGCAATCCTTTTCCAAGTACTTCAAAGTAATTGAAAGTAATTGAAAGTATTTGGAAAAGGATTGCAATTATTTTAGCGAGTATTTTCGAGTACTTTCGAGTACTTTCAAAACTTGATGGTATTTCCAAATATTTTCCAATTACAAGTACTTGTACTCGAGTAGTAATTGATACAAAAGTAATGTATGTACATACTTGAAAAGTATTGAGTACTTCTCTGGAAAGCCAAAGTCCTTAAATTGCTACTTAGTACGAGTAGTACTCATGACTTAACAGGTATGGTCAAAGCACGCTAGGGCAAAAATTATAGTTTTATTTTGAAAAGGGTTGCCACAATTTCTAAAATGTCTAATTTAATTAAGTTATACGCAAGTATATGAAATATTAAAATATGAGTTTCAAACGGTTCGTGCATACTTATATTTTTTTACAGGGTTGCCACCTGTTTGAAAGGTCAACTTTAATAAAATTCTACACCACTTAAAATACAAAATATTTATTCGTCACATATGTATGTAAATATAAAATTTAAGATATCTATGAAAACCGTATTTAAATAAAATAAATAAATTAGTTTAAAAGTAGTTCACAATAAATTAGTTTTTAAATATGTTTTTTTTCATGCAACTGACTTATTTTTTTCCGACAAGGTATGCACTTATACAAAATTGTATACACAATTGTAAACCTCTATTCGTTATTTGTTATTGTTGGTGTTCGGAGGAGATATCTAAAGCTGGCGCTGCGCTACGTTAAGTGGAATCAATGGCGTGACAGCTTTTTGTGGGTATTACCGGCGATTAATGCGACCATTTAGAGACAAACAGCTTAAAAGGTATAGTTGCATAAATAAACATCGTATAAGGATATACATTAGGGTGTTTAACTAAGAGAAGTTGCGGTTTTTATACCGGAACTATAAATTTTATTATTTTTAAGACTTTCGCCAAAATATTTCGGAAAAAAGTTCCAAAAATGTAATTTTTTTATAAATAAAGCAATTTAAGCTTAGAAGCTCTTCATAAAGATATTCAAAAATTTTGTTCAATGGAATTATACTATGTAACGAGATTTATAAAAAAAGGTGAAACGTGAAAATTTTAAATTTAGTTTTTTTTTATAAATGAAAATAGTTTTTAAATATTTTTTTTTAACAAAAACCACCTGAAATGTTGAAGCTGTTTATGCTTAAAAGCTCTGCATAAAAATATTCAAAAGTTTGCTCAACAGAATTGTACTATGTAATGAGATTTAAAAAAAAAGTTGGGACGTGAATTTATGCAAATCCATAAAAATGGTGAGAAAATACCTCTACAATGGTGTTTCATAAGTCGAAACCACACGAATCTTTCAACAAAGGGTCAAAAACAGGGTCACAAAACTCATTATTATAATTCCGTTTATATAACTTAGTATTCTTTTGAACAAATCTTTTAAATTTCAACCGTTTTATGATCTGAGGTATCACCTTTTTTTGAAAAATTAAAAACAAAAGAAATATTTTTATTAAAAAGAAAATAGATTTTTTCTCAAATCGATCCTGCTCAGGGAAACCTTTACAATTTCCCAAAATATTTTGGAAGAAATCTTAAAATATAATAAGTTTTATAATTCCGAGAGGGAAAGTAGTACAACGATTTTTTTTTGGATGGAGAGTAGTGCACCCTAATGTAAAGGTACAACTATACTTGTAAGTGCATATATATTTATGTAGATGAATATACATAAAAATCTCTTTGAGTATCTTCCTCTAAAATTTTTGATAATGTCTTTCGAACCTTGGCATTACAATCAAACCAAATCATATACAAATTTATTCAAATAAAAAAATTTTTTTTCATTTGGTGAATACAATAAATGAGATACTATAGAGATTAGAGAAAATATTCTCTTTACAACTAAATTATAAATGTTTAATATAAATCTATGCAGGATTTTGATTACGATAGCTATTACAATCAGCTGTGCGGCGAGTCATTCAAATGAGATCTAGTTTTATGAGTTTAAAAAAATCTTTTACTGTTTAATCGACCGCGAGTAATCGTTATTTCGATTTTCTCAGATAAAGATGATTGGATTAGTTTCGTTAAAAAAAAATTCAAATCGATCTAAACCTACGCCTACTAATCAAATCGACCTTATTTTCATTTAGAAAATGTTTCTTTTCAATTATTATACGATTTTTATCTTTTCGCTCAAACTCGATCGATATTCCTGATTGCTATTTTTTCGATAAGAAATAATCATTCTTGGACTTAAGTTTTTCCGCTTAGAATGACAGAATCATTTTATGTTGTAAAAATGATAACTGTTTAATTTTTTTACGAACAGCTTTTTATAGTATACTTGATAAAAATAGATAGTAAAACTTCGTTATAAAAAATACATATATCATACAAAGATAAAAGTAAGTCATTATAGGAATGATATGTTTTATTGCATTCCGAATGTATTTCAAGAAAATTAAAGGATCTATATTTAACATTCTTCAGGAATTATATTAAACTCAATTCGTGGAAATATTATACAAATGTATTTCATTTTATCTTTACGACCAATATACTCGGCATTCGAGTATGTATTAAAAAAAAAACAAATTTCTCGAAGGTCGCTAGAGAGTTAAACAATGCTAGCAAATGATTTCTCTTAAAACTTCATAAAGGGTCTTTCTTCTCAAACGAAATCTGCATAAAATGATCATTAAATTCTACACAAAATCCAAATAAAAAGGAAATCAATTTTATGGGTTCGTATGATTTTGGCAAATACAAGGAGCTATTGCCGAATTTAGGAATACATTTAATGAATACCTTTCTCCAAGTACACAGTATATGTATAAACCAACGTTGGATAATAACTGTCATTAGCAACGTGACAAGTAAACGTTTAAAAATAACTCTTAGCGGACAACGTAAAAAAATATTGCTTCTCTATAACGGTTGTCGGATCATGTAAATAATAAATATTGGGAATAATTTTTGAACTCACAATGGAATATAATCTTTATTCCATATAACATACATATATTAAGGCTCATCCATAATAATTATCGAGTTATGAAAGAGATAAATATTGGGAAGTAATTTTTATTCCCAACGTAAAAAAATATTTATCCCATATAGCAGATATTAAAGCAACATACAAAATAAAAGTTGGAAAATAACTTCTTTTATCAATGCAGAGAATATTGTTCTTCCACAACAATTATTAAAATAAATATTGGGAAATAATTTTTATAACAAAAGTGTACGTTGGAAGATAACACTTTTTGTCAAACGTACAAAATAAAAGTTGAATAATAACTCTTATTGGCAATACGAAAATTATTGTTTCTCCATAACAATTATCGGGCAACGTGAAAAATAAATATTGGAAAATAATTTTTATTCACATCGGAAAATAATATTTATCCCACATAACAGATATTAAGGTAACATACAAAAAGTAAAAGTTGGAGAATAACTCTTATCGGGGAACGTACAAAATAAACATTAAGATATAACTCTTATTTGAGTTTTAAAAAGCAATTCTCTTCAAATAACTGTAATGAAACACTTTGTTTGTTAGATTTCAGAATGGGGGAAAAGCTTACAATTTGGTAAATTCAGGATAACAGTTATTTTTGCTCACTGCTTGTTGGAAAAGGTGCCACCTATCCAATTGGACGGCTCCTTTGTTAGAATTGTATGCATACAGGCGGCCTGAAGCAGAGTCGAAATAAATAATTAATATCCCTTCTTGCATATGTAACTTTTTTTGACATTTGTGGGAAACGATATTTAGCTCAGCTATCTCGTTTTGCAAATAATTACAATTTTTTACTTATTTTCGATGTACTTTTTGTTGTTATGGTTTCTGCCATCGTTTTATTGGCGATTAATATTAATGATTGAAATTTAATTCAGACTTGCTCAATTTGATTTTAATTCCATTTGCCATGTTGCTTGAAGCTATAATAATAGTACATGTATTGCACAATTTGTAGTACGGATTTCATTTTGTTCTTGCCACATGCCAAATGCACGTCCGCAAATTTGCAAATAAAGAGAAATTGATTATATTATTATTGTTATGAGAATACATAGCAGATTGTACAACATATGTAAATATATATGTATGTTGTTGTGTTAAATATATCCAGAAGGCGAAATGCATACGTGCTACGTATGCGTCCGAATGGTTGAGGTAAATATATAAGTACATTTGTATAATTCGGCATACAAATACTCATAATAGCGACTATAATATAACCACAGTATAATCCTTTAGTATAAGTGGTCGTACCAAAGATTATACGTTCTTGCAAATTCTATTTACAATATATTTACATATATGCAATGTACATACTTATGTGCTTAGGGCAGCTGGTTTCTTAGCTTCTTGTGGCATATTTAGTAGAGGCCTCAAAGTACCAATCAATGAGTCAACAAATTGTCAACAGTCAGTATACAAAGTTGGCAGTGACAACAGGCAGTTAGTTAAATACCAATGGTGTGGTGGTGGTGGTGATGCCAACTTTGCCAACTGTCAACAATTTACGATAACTGAGTTGAATACACATGGGAAAAAAAGTTTCCTCGATTGCAGAACAACAACAACTAACAAAAAGAGGAAAAAGTGGGAATGAACTGGCGCTAAAGAAATGTGTACTACAGTTTTTAATACATTTTGAAGTACCCTTTTCGCGAACGGGAGAAAATATAGGGGATTGAAGAAAAAATTACGATATTTTAAGCATGAGTTGCTAAACAACATGACAAAAATTTTTCTTATATACGGAGATGGCATTTTTTTTAGTGTATTCGTATTTGTACATTTCTCGCAATAAGATTGGCATTTTTATGGAATTTTAAGAAGTGCATATCAAATTTATCTAACGATTAGAAAATACTTAATAATTAAATATATGTTGGCTTAAATTTCTAACATGTGATTATTTAGTGGTATTGTACCAAGGTGGATTCATAGAAGATGATTGCAGGATAATCAATGCGAACCCATTGTATATTTTTTTTATATAATTTTGCGATTGAAATGTCAAAATCTGAACTCGCACAGTATTGCTCATGTATTCTGTTGTTGTAAAGAAAACAAAAGACAGCCAGTTGCAAAGAAAGAACAAGGTTTCATATCATGTTATATCCATACGTCTTGTATTTTACTTTTTCAGAAGTTTATTCGATTTGGTTTGTCACTTCATCATGGAGTGAATTCGCTATTAGGGAGGAGATGCATATACATACATATTTATAACGAGTTTATTGAGCGAAGGACTGAATCAAATGTAAATGAACTATTTGGACCTTGTCAATCTGACTTTAGATCCGACAAGTCTACCATATACCAGATATTCACGATAGGCCAAATCTTCGAAAATACACTAGACAAAAAAGTCGATATAACTACACCCTTTCTTTGTCAACTTCAAGTCCAAATAACTGGAAGCGATTACCCATATGCCGTGATGTCTGAGTGCAAGTGCAATTTTGAGCTGAGTAGGATATTGCGCAATAAATTATCTCATCATGCCCATGCTATTGTATGCCACTGAAGTATAGATGCTATCAATTTTGGATCAGATGGACCTTAGAGTGTGTAAAAGGAAAATTCGCCGCATGAGTTTTGGGCCTTTAAGTCTTTGCGACGGTGATTACCGCAGACGATGGAACGATGACCTGCATGAGCTTTACAGCGACGAGACATAGTTCAGCAGCAACGTTGGCCTTTTCATCTACATGAGGAAAAAATGCACCAGCCTTGAAAGTATTCGGCGCTGGTGGTGGTAGAGGAATGGGAACTTCTCTCCTGCGCTAGAAAGATGAAGTGGAGAAGAGCTTGCCTTCATGTGGGGTCTCTAGCTGATGCCAGTTGGCAAGGCTAAAAAACTCGGGCAAAATCGACTACGCGGTTATAATGCCAATTAAAAGGAAGAATAGGTAGATGACTCCTATAAAGAATACAACCAATATTAAACTAAACTTTATGTGACCTCTCATATTTCTGCATTTCATAGCAGGTTTAATCGGTAGCCCAATATTTTTTGACGACCGCAAATTTGTCCTTTTCAGTTTTCCACCAAATAATTTCTTAAGTAATTAGAGCAGATTAATTTTAATAGCATAACTCAATACCGATAATTTTACATACGTCATAGTCTAGCAATTATCATATGTCCAAAATGGCAAAATAACAACCTATGGGCGAAATTATTCAACCTCACCTCATTGGCCCACAACTGAAGATTGAGTGTTTAAATTAAATTGTAATTTCGTTGTCAGTTTGTATTGTCGTTGTGTTGTCATTTGTTAATGTTGCTGACGCTCTTAAAGTGTAAGTCGGCCGTCATTTTGTAGTCAATTGGCAACACAAATACTCGTATGCTTACATCTCAATCATGCCCGAACCAAAGTACAAGCGTACACAAATGTGTATGTATGTAGGTATATTCGCACAAATTCATGTAATCAACCAATTCCGGCTGGAAATTTACACAGCATGTTGACGTGATAATAAGCAGAGTTGCTGGAAATTGCAGCTGGCTATGTAGTAGGAGTTGTAGGTGTGGATGTGGGTAGGAGTGATTGTGAGTAAATATATAGGTTCTGAATAAATTATGGAATATACGAATTTTCGCGGTAGATTTTCAAAAGTTGACAAACTAATTAAATTAAAACTTTTGACAAGCCACAATTACGTTTGCTAAAGTTGTGCGACATAAAGTGGGCACTGAAAGAAAAAAAGTAACATATGTATGTTTGTTGCTGAACAAGTTATTGAATTTACGAGTAATGTGGATGGAGGCTTCCGACTGGAGTGAACTGGGTACCTTTTGTAAGGCTAATTCCTTGAAAGTCATTAAAAATTGCTCAGGTCTCGCAAATTAAATTATATTCTATAAAATGTGTTCCGAGCTTAATGCGTTCCACTGTAGGTTGAAGATTGTCATATTTTTCTCAAAAATTAACAGTAATTCCATAGAAATTTGCACGGAAATGCACCAAAATTTAATGGGCCACAAAACTTTGTACTCTATAATTTTTTTTTAAGTTTGCAATTTTGATGAAAATTTGTAAAAAGGAAAACATAAATTAAGGGAAATTTTTAATAAGTGCTGCGTTTATCTACATACATATGTACGTAGTATCTACATACATACTTTCTGGTTAGGTTACGTTGATATAGCTGGGAAGATTTGCTCGGCCCTACACGGCGGCCTGTTATATCCCCGTCATGAATCATAATCGGAAACTTAACTCAAGGATTTCGCTGTTTAGACATAACTTTCTTAAGGACCACTAAGCGCCGGTTCACGACGGTGAGGTTAGGTTGTACTGGCTGGCCTAACAAGAGGCATCACATAGACCAAGGACGACGTCAGAACTGAAAACTGCTCATGCGTTCAATCCTCACCACATGAACCGGAGGCGATGCCAAAGCATATCCTTTGCTAAACTGTAGTAGATATTTTGGCTTTACATATGTATGTCGATGGTCGACTGCCGGCCATCTACACTGTAGAGAGCCACGTTTCACCCAATACTAAGTGCTATACCGTTTCCTCCTAAATAAATAAAAAAAAATACTGTGCAACAACCGAAATCAACCCGGAATTTTTTAATAATTTCTGAAATTATGCCTATTCAGTAATAAATAATAAAGTAATAAGAAGTATGCCTATAAGTGGTTTTCAAAAAAGTGGAATAGTTAAAGTACATTCCTGAGCAAAATGAAAGGTTAGAACATATTTTCATAGAACTTTTTAACTTATAGCTCCAACCTAAAAGTGTCTTTTTAACTTTATATTCAAGAATCTTCCGGAAAGTAATTTTGGAAAATCGTTGGAGGATCGAAATATTGTTGAAAATTATTATTGGTGAAAATTTACTAGCGGTCTCCTGAGACAAAAATCTTCATGCAAAGAACGCAAAAGTCTACCGCCCAGGTTGTACCACAAATTGAGGTTGATTATTCCGATTCCGAATGGCAGATGTTTTTTGTGAGAAGTTTTTCCATAATGATTTACCATGTTCTGTGATTTTTATATGTCACGTATACTGGCAGAATTTTGACCCAAGGCGCTCCAGGTGAAGGCAGACGTACGCTGCACACTCGGCAACGACGGCTTAAATTTACTTATTTTCCATGTGGAAACCTAAAAAACGAATTGAATTTTTTCTGAATGTATGTTTCTTACAGATTTGCTTCACGAAATAGTTGAAGCCACGTGGGTTTGGAATAAGAGTTAGCAGAGGGCAGTAAATTTACTGTTTACAAATGAAAAGGTTTACCAGCCGAAATAAATTAAAATAAATGTGCATGAAATGTTAAGCGAATGAATATTTCACATATTCGTGAACAGTTTAGAATCTTACTGTAGGAATGTACATATGTATATATATCGAAATTTCTAGGTATGTATGTATGTGTACTCGTATATCCAAATAGTCCACAAAATTTTCCAGTGCACTATTTTTCTTCCATAGCTTAGGCGAGAAAAATAGATTATTTTGCGGGGGTAATAGCCCTCATTTGGAATTTTCGTGTGAAGTAATGTCAAAAATAATATTCAACAAACCAAAATAAAGCCGCTGCATACATATATGCACAAGTATATATGCGCATATGTATGTATGTAGCAATTTTGAATGTTTACTTCGGTGCGGCCTGCAAAGTAATTATGACAAACGTTGCCACTTTGGTTATTTTTAAGCAAATTTGGTAGTTTTTAATTTTTTGTGAATTTGGCTGTTAAACTAAAAGAAATTGTCATATACTTTCTATATTCCTTACTATAGATTCAGTTTTAATTTTTTGATTAATATGTATTATAAAAAAATGTAGCGGATTTCTTTGTGCCTCATTACCCTGAACTGATACAAGCAAATTTAGACATTATATGTATATCCTAAATTCGTGACACGGACTATATTAATTTCCGGTAGGTGGCACATGAAACGAGATATTCAGAAAATTTGTGTTATAATTCGATTTTGCTGAAATTTAAAACATTTGGGCGACGAGAAATACTTTTAGGAAAAATGTATCCGATAGGTGGCGCTAATGCCGAGTGCTTTGAATAGAATCTGACAGATTTTGTTGTTATTAGAAATGATGCTACAGATTCGATCAGAAATATTTTTACTTTAGTGACAGCTATTTTTGATAGGCATTCCAAAAACTGCTACAAATTTTATTGACATTGTTTTATCATTTATCTACAGGCAAACTCGCTGATATCAGCTAGTTTTTAAGGTTTAAAATAAAGTTCATTAAATAGCAAAGTCTATACAAATCTAAATTTTAGACTTAATAAAAATTTTACGAAAATTTAAAGTTTTTAATTTTCTTCTTAGAATTCTAATAGAAAAACTAAAAATTGCATCGTCGATTCTTGGAAGTTTGTTAAATTTTCGTAAATTTTTGACTAAATTTAAAATTTGGATTTTCATCGTTTATACAATTGAATGAGTTTTTTGTAAAAAAGAAAGTTTTAATAGAAAAGATACCGAACATGGAAATATTTCAAATAGTAGGTACTACTGCACCATTTTCAGCGTGAACCAGAATGTATAAACTTATATTTTTATCTCCCGTTGTAAATGTAAATTATAAAAAAAACTTCTCAGATAGTTTTGTTATAGCTTGACTCAGTGCGCTATTTTGATGTCGTTGATTCTGTTCCGGTGATTTTGATATCGAAGATGCGAAACATTCTGGAAGGCCAATTGTCGAAAATACTCGCATCGATAAGAAAGCGTCGAGTCCGACTTTAATAGGAGCACTGTTTGGATCGCACAGAAGCTTCGGGAGGTTGGTTGGGAGGTTCTTATGCATCCATCTTATAGTTCGAAACTGACACTAAGTAATTACTACCTGTTCCTGTCTATGGCGATTGATTTTGGTGGTGAAAAATTCTCTTCAAGACAAGCTTTTGAATATCGACTCTCCCAGTATTTTGCCAATGGGGACGAGGGTTTCTGTGGGAGTGGCATTATGAAATTACCTTCGAAATGACAACAAGTTTTCGAACAACTTAAATCGTATCATTCAAACTATGCTAAATAAAACCTTCACTTTAATGCATAAATAATGGATTTCTTGACCTTAACTAATCTGAGTATGTAACGTAGATATAATAGTAGAAATTATTACGATTACCGCATTTCCATAGCAAAAGTCTTAATACTAAACTTGCCCTATCAAAGTTTAAAGACATGCTAAAGAGTTCGAAGTTCTTGTCAACATTAAAACATTCGGCAGGATTTCAAATCGATATAATAAATAATACTTCTTGTTTTAAAATATATGCCTAAGTATAATTATTTAATTCAAGTAGTAACCCATACTTAAGCATTTTCGGTACTTATTTTGCTGTTTATTTTCCATATTTTCGTTGTGCTTTTCATTAACGTGTGGCAACCGCGTCTAAAACACGTATGTACCTACATATGAGTTGATGTGCTTGTTCTAATATCAATTCAAAAATAGATTATATTTATAAATAATGATGCTTCAAGCGACTGATTTTTAGTCACAATCAATTTACCACATGAGCGAGTTGTATTCGGTTGTTTTATTGAGTGTTTCGATTATGTTGTTAAATGTAAACAAATGAATTGTCTCTTTGAAATAGATATGTACCTATGTACATCTGTATGAAAAAAATGTGTATTTCGATTTATTATTTATTTTCTTTATTCGGTCTTGGTTACTCGGTTAAAATGCTTCGTCTACAAAAACATGGCTAGGGTGTTACCAAAGCAACATGGGAGGCCGCCGTAGGTGGGGCCGTTGAAGCAAGTATAATAAGTACTTTGGTAGCATTAGCTGGGATAATAAAACCTCCTAAGCTTTTTGCTACCTCAGGCTGACATTTTAAGTATGTAAAAATTACAATTTTTTTCGAAAAGTGTGAAAAAGTTAAAGTGTATACCTGCGACTTTTTTGTACGATAGGCTCATTTTAGTTCTTATTTGGGGAAGAATGCAAAAACAAGAATTTAGCAGGTCACTAGAGGGTTGAAATTATCTAGGGAAAAACTTCCGTGAAAAATTCACTAAAGGCACAAGCACACTGCATGCGATGATTTAACCGAGTTCGTTCGGACTTTATGATCGCCCGAACTGGTAAGCATTTCCACGTAGAATATAAAGAAGTTGCATGACGTTTCGTTTCCAGTGCCAAGAACTCTCGTCCAACTCACCACACGCAGAAACCAATTGGATCTATTTAGATTCAAATATCAATCAGCAAATGTCAAATTAGTTCGGTATGATGAATTGGACGTCATTTTTCTGTTAGAGGAACGGTGGGATGGGATGCAGCATCTATGTAATCTACGTTCTTTGGCATTACCGACCGACCGACCGACCGAATTTGAAGCATATGTCTGTTCTTCGCTTTTTGATTAGTTCCTATGCCTAGCTCAATGCCAATTTGATATTTTTTTCACAGTTCATTTTATTGCTGCCAGCTGATATCGGGTGAAAAAAACAAATACGCTTGAATTCGATGTCAGCGGTCGCTGTTTACTCGATTATCGCTTCGTGTGTGAGAGTGCTCATAGCAATTTATCAGTTAATGTTGATGATAACTAATCTAAAATCTCCAATGAATTTTACCGTTTAATAACACTTTATATTAAATTCTCTAACGGCCTGTCAAAAAAATGTCTCGGAAAATGATATTAGGGCACTCATATATGTCAAGTGATAAATGCCTTGTTAAACTTTTGTTGTTTTTTTGTTTATTATGTTGATAAATTAAAACACAATTTTTGTATGGAAATCCCATTAAACTGGCTAGATTAAATTATTCGACAATTTTTGAGTGTAAACGATAAGATAAAATCTGAGCTGTTAAATAATGTTTAATACTTATGTAATCGTAATAATTGACGATAAACGAATTTTTGTTAATATAATGACAGCTTATTTCATAAATTCTAGTTCTTCCAAACTTAAATTACTGTAAAGTTGACTTTAAATCGGATATTTTATATAACCTTTGTTTGGAGAATTTGCTGAACGCTAGCCCCATTTTAATTATTTGAAATCCAAGCAATATTGTATTTAACATAACACTGTCATAACACCGGGACCACAAGGACGGCCATAGGACCCGATGCCTTCATGGCGATAGGCCAACACTCTACTAAGGAAGAGGTTAAGAAAAAATAGCAAATGACATATTCCACATACGACTATTCAACTATTTAAACAAACAAGAATATTTCAATTAAATATAAATAAAGTAGTCAATGATAATTAGAAGTAATCAAAAAATAGTTAGACAATTTTTTTAAACTACCTTTGCTAATTGCAAATAATCTTGATTTTTTTGATTATTTTAACCTTAGTTGCTGATTTTTATTCATTACTAATTTTTAGATTACACTTAGGCTCACTTGCGGAAAATCCAGAGTTAACAGTTATACACAAAGAGGTAGGCAACTTAGAGTTATATTTTTAATTTTTATACCTTTCATGAGAATGAAATGGTATATTAAGTTTGGTCCGATGTTTGTAAGTGCCAGAAGGAGAAGAGATAGACCCATCAAAAAGTATACCTAAATGATCAGGACGATGAGCTGAGTCGATTTAGCCATGTCCGTCTGTCTGTCCGTCTGTCCGTCTGTCCGTCTGTACGTCTGTTTGAACGCAAACTAGTCCCTCAATTTTAGAGCTATTTTGATGAAATTTGGTGAGCAGGTGTCGTTGTACAAATGATTAAACATTTGTCGGAATCGGCCAGATCGGGTGACTATAACATATAATACAACCGATTATTCAGATATTGAATTTTGCGCCATAACTCCTCCATTTAAGCAGCTAAATGCTTGAAATTTTGCAGAAATATCAGCCATTATTAGCTACGTATCAGTATTGAAAATCATGAAGATCGGAGAAATATAACATATAGCTCCCATACAACCGATTGTTCAGATATTGCATTTTGCACCATAACTCCTCCATTAAACAGCTAAAGGCTTGAAATTTTGCACAAACATCAACCATTATTAGCTATATATTAGTATTCATCAAGATCGGAGTTCACAGTGTAAATCGGCAAGATAAATTCAGGACAAATATTTATTGCGAAAAGTAATAAGCTCAGCGCAATATCACATGAATCATAGTGTTAAACGTTTGGGAACTATTTACGGATCTGATAACTGTTTTCAAAGACCGACATATGTAGGTCTTACATATTAATACTTAATTATTTGTATTTTTTAAATGTTGAATATCAAGCGTCGATACGATATTAAAAATATTCAAAAACCATTCCCTTCTTAAAACATAGTTCTTTTTAATTACATAAGGAAAAGCATTAAATAATTTATAACAATGCCTTTACTAGAATTATTTTTATTGATTTGAAGGAAATTTTCGCTTTTAACTATAGGTAATACGAAATTGTAATACAATAACACGTTTTTTACTATTCTTCCATTCATGAAAGGTATGAAGCCTTCGGCATAGCCGAAGACAGCGCTGTTTTTACTTGTTTAATCCAGACATTGTCATTCCCATTATTGTCGAAAAAAAGCAATTAGTTTAAAATTTGTTCGTCTATTTTCGTTTATTTGTCAAATTTATTTTTTATGTTAGAATGTAACACTTTATAATTTAACCTTGAATAATTGCTAAATATTTATGTTTAATTAATAGGTTAACTATTCATGTTTTTAACTTTGGGTTGATGCCTAACATTCTGCTGTGCAAGCAAATTTACAACGCGAATTCATATCGGGAGATGTTATACATACCAAAAACAAAAATTTACACTAACAAAATATACGCACAATGACAGTATGATTTACAACAAGCACATCATTTTGACATAACATTCACCAACCGAATTCAATCAGCTGCTTGATCAACTTCACTTTATATGAATTCGCCTTGAAAATGCATCAATTTAACCGGTAAACTGTGAGTTAAATAGATAATCTGCTTTCTCGCTAGTAGGTCTTACAAACATTTTTCTGTAAAGTTTTATAAATTTTCGATTCTCGCTAACTTTAGCTTTTTATTGATATATGTAAATGAAATTTGAAACACTTAACGAATAGGGCGAGTTAGAACCAAATATATATAATTCGCATTATATTGCACCGATTTTTAAAACATGGATTTAGGTAGGCAAAATACCTCATCTGATATTTTTATTAATAATAATTGATATACAATATATTTCGAGGAAACCAAATAACTATTACGGCTATTAAATTTTACCCCCCTCTATTGATTTGCGCCGAACAAAATTGTAAACAATTATAATCGGCGGAAGAAGACCGTCCTCGCCCACCACTCTAACTCACCGGGTAAACTTGTTCGTTTCGTGAAAATATCAGGTTCATTACCCACTCCATTCGGTGGGTCCCGAGTTCAAATCCTGGTGTGGGCAAGCACTTAACATCAAAAATTATATAACAACTTTTTGCCCCGCGGTAGGTAATGGTAAACTTCCGGGGGTATTTCTGCCATCGGAAAACTTCTCATAAAAATCATTTACCGCTCGGAGTAGTTGTGTTATAACATCAAGACACACTCCACAAATTGTAGGTGAAGTTCGATCAAATATCAAGCTATATGGTGTAAGCGTCAAATTATTATTATATTAAGAGGAAGTATGGGCTGGAAGGTCTTTTGTAACCCTGCAGACCGGAAATGTACAAAGGATAGGCTGCGATGGCTGATCATCTTCCGAAGCGATGCGTGTGAAAATACAAAAGATTCTGACTGATTAGGTGGCTCGCAGGAAGTCTGACATCAGACCCACCAAGCGATGCTCCCAGTACCTACCACGCTCCGAGTTTATCCACTCAAGTATAAGTCCTTTGGAGGATAGCCTGATAAACCCAAAAAATGTTTCAGGTTTTATTAAGGCTACTGCCAAATTCTTCCTGATAAACCCATCAGCGATTTCGTTCTCAGCGAACCCTTCGTACCCAGGTACTTAGCACAGCACAACTGCATTTCTCGATACCTGCAGTTGGAGGACGTCATAACATTCCTTAAATAACTTCGTCGACAGCAACCGCCTGGTGAGGGTCCTAATGGCCGCTTGGCTGTCGGAAAAAATTGTTATGAATGCGTCTTTCATACCTGTTTTGAGATTCAGATTCGCACAGGTCAAGATTGCCACCATCTCGGTCAAAAAAACGATATTCTTGCTTTCTCATCTACTTATGACTCGTTAGTCTTCCGATGTATAGATCTTAAGTCAAGATGTGGATACCCGTTTTTATCTGAACCTTCCTGCCGAACTAGAGTTTTCCAGTCATGGAACCAAGAATTCTACATATTTCCAGCCCTTTCATGATTCTCAGGATCCCTGATCGAGACTTGTTTTGAAGAAAAGTACCATTAGCTCCCTTGCGGGCGCTGCAGTCTGAATACAAATTTGGACCAGTTTAGAAGAAATTCCATCGCCAAGGGTATCACAGTTTTAGTGGCCAAGTAAGACGCCAAACTTGCTTGCTCAATTGTAGTATGTTGGGTTTTTGTATTATTTTTTTTCCACCAGACCACGTTTGTACCAATAATCTGGAGCGTTCTTCTTATGATGTATATATGCCGGGCATATTCTTCAAGAATAAACGATGGTCTACCTTTCTGCCGATGTCGAATGGCAGATAGTTTTCATGGCAAACTTTATCACTCCATTGCCTTTTGTGGGGCGGCCGCTGTTAAAAACAAATGACTAAACATTTTTCTTTTATTGTTTCCTACTTCCATTCCAATTTAGTTTTGATTTAAAAGTCTATTCATAACATTTAACACGCTCACACTAACTGCACGAAGGCCTCACAACATTTGATTGCGTATTTTATATACTTCATACGCCCAGGTGTCTCCACTCCTTGGACAACTGCAGCGGACGTGTATGTGTGTGTGTACTTTTGTGACTATCTTCACAGTTGACTAAATTGCCTCAGTGCAGAGCATTTTCGTGGCTTCAAACCTACTTCTACCCAACCTTCTAACTGCATTCATTGTCGTAGGTGAGAAAATCACTTTAAAGTAGAGTCCCATTCATAATCAGCCAACCACTGAACCGCCGGCACCACAATGCCACAGCAACCACTGAAGCAGCTAGCAAAACTCAAGCAAGCGTCAAGGTGTGTGGTGAAGCAGCAGCAATGTTTGCAGGCGGTTGGAACTCACACACCCACACATACACATACACCGGCAATGAAAAAGTTTAAAATATCACATGTGGACTGAGTGTCGCGTAGAGTTGCAATTGTACGAGTAGTGCCTATGGATACGTAACTACAATTCGTTGTACAATTGTTTTTTTTTTTGTTTTTTTTTTGTTTTTTGCAAATGAATCGGAGGGGGAGCCAAATGTGGACAATAAAGAAAGAATAAAAAAAATATCGTTTTAAATGTGGTATATGATTTCATGCTTCGGCAATTCTAAATGTCATACCGCTGTAGAAAATGTAACTGTCCGCTTCACCGCTTCGTCGCATTCGCCAATGTGCATATACAACCGGAACAATGACTTTGACCCACAAAAATAAAAGAAGGACTACAAAATTTCGAAATCATATGAAAAAGGGTAGAAAAAATTCTCACTAAATAAAACTGTGAGCTTTGAAATTTATACCTGAATGCGCCGGTGAATTTGGGGTAAAATGTTTGAAATAGTAGTTTTTGCAACATAACTCAAACTGAGCCCCCATTCGTGGTAGTGTGGCTGGAGAGAGCAGTTTGTGAGGGGGAGAACTTTACAAATAGGGGCACTTTTATTTACCAAAAAATATACAGGTATACATTTGTGTGTGTGTTTAAACCTCCTAACATCTAAGCGCCCATCTCCCGTTACCACCGTCATGTATTTCGTCGGGAGGCGGTTTGAGCACTGAGCTCTACGTTCGTGACAGTCCTGATACAGTTCGTAGGAAGTTGCATCGTCATCTGTTCTTCGTACCGACAATTTTTTGTCCTTTACCTCGGCAATTCTGTTACTTTTGCATCTCAAGCAAAAAAACCGTTAATTGTTTTTAAGGCGCTACTGAGACAGTTGGAATGGATGGGGTTCCAAGCCGCCGGATTTCTATATTTTATATTGGCAATATCTTGGCTTGTAGCTCGGCAATTTTACCACGAAACAAAAATATTCTGTCATTTATTTTAAAGGGTTACTGAGACAGTTGGAATGGACGGGATTCGCTTCATTTCGTATTGCCACCTTCTTGCCTTGTATTTTGGCAATTCTGCCATTTTTGCCTCTCAAGCATAAAATTACGGTTTATGGACGGTATTCCTAGCCCCCGATGGGAATATATTTCCTATTTCCAATATCTTTTGCATTTAAAGCAAAACAAAAATAGCCATTAATTTAAAAGGCACCACTGAGGTACTCGGAATGGATGAGAATCCGAGGCGCCCGATCTCTAGATTTCGTGATGGGCAGGCGGTTTGAAAGAACTGGTTTCAAAGGCGCGCCGTGTGTTAATATAAGTTGTGAGGTGCGAGGGGAAATGTGTGTGAGGTGAAATGTGTGGGGGTTTTTTTTTAATTTAAATCATTATTTAATGTGTCCAAACAATAAAATTTAGGCCTGTTTTTACATGGAAACACTCATTTAACATTAATATTTTGCGTTCTATTACAGATAATAACTGAATGGTACTTCATATGTTCAAAAGAAAAGTTCTGGCAAACGCAAAAACTATTTCAAGTCATGTTGGTGAACTGCGGGAAAAACATTTAATTTCCACTCAACGGGAAAAAAATTTAATTTCAACTTCAGGTAAATAAACGTTTAATATAATTACAAATATTTATATCAACAATAATTTTTGGGGTCGAAGCCAATGGGTAATATTGAAAAAAATGCAAAAAAAGAAACATCGCCGCATCTCCTCAACAGATTTGTTTCTAGTTGAACTGCGAACTTTAGGCATACAGTTTTATAGTCGATTCAATTTTAGGATAATGAATAGCAAAATCAGAGTTGTTCAAAACGTGCGTTGATTTTTGAGATTTTTTTTTGTGGACAGTGTTGCTAATTTTCTCCATATACATACATGTTTCGAATTCTTTTATATGGAAGTTAGTTACCAACACCGTCACAAATAAAAATTATGAAAAAATCAACCCCATTTTTGAGTCTCTTCAAACTTGTACATGAAATTTAATTGACTATAAAAACTGCAAACAAAAAAATTTTAAATTAGTTTGAAGTTTTGATAAATTTTTTTTTTGAATTTGTGTAAAATTGACACAATGTTTAAAGCTTGGAGTTATATGTTTTTTTAATGTTCAAAATTAACAAAATTAACTACAAATTAATAATAAAAAATCTCCCGTGCACCCAAGAGCGCGAGCCAGAGGTAAAACTTCTGCGCCGATTTTACAATGAAATAGAGGTTTAAATTTGGGAGTAGCAGTCGATGTAGTCGTTAGTAGAAAATAGTTGTAGTAGTAGTAGTTAGTAGTAGTAGTATCAGTAGTAAAAACAGTAGAAGCAATTAGTAGTGGCATTAGTAAAAGTAATGGTAGGGATTAGTAATAGCATTAGTGAAAAATAGTAGTAGGAATTAGTAGAAACATTAGAAAAGTAGTAGTAGCAGCAGTTGTAGTAATTAGTAGTAGTAGTAGTTTTAGTAATTAGTAGTCGTAGTGAAAGTAGTAGTAATTGGCAGTGCTGGTTATTAGTAGGAGTAGTAGTAGTTAGTAGTAGTAATTAGAAGTAGGGGTAGTTAGTAGTATTAGTAGAAATTGTAGGAGTAGATGTAGTACTGGTAATTCGAAGTTGTAGGAGTAGTAGCTGTAATTAATAGTAGTAGAATTTGGAGTAGTAGTTGTACTAGGGGAACGAGTCGTGAACCACAGAAAGGAAGATCTAGTCCGAAAATAGGGCCGAAACGGTCCAGAACTTGGCCTCAAATATAACTTAACTTACATTTATATAGTATAAGTATATTTTTGTCGAAATTCTATTCCATTGCCGGTCTCAGTAATATGCATTTTCGACCATTTTTAAAAGATTAAACTGTTTTAAAAGAACTGTACCAGAACAATTCCACATTTTCAAGAGATATGGATTAAAAAACTGGTAACGATCCTAATCAAATTAAATTGAATTAACTTGCTTACAAATGCGGCGGGTTTGCTATTATCAAGTCCATTGGGCTAAAAATGAGCCTCTTCACTTACCGAATTTAGCTTAAATAGTATCATTCTCGAGTTAAACCACAATATTAGAAATATCTTTATTCATTACGGGGACATTGGAGTACTAATGATGAAATGTTAAACCAAACTGGGTGCAATCGGCAATAGCGTTATTTGGTCTAATCAATCTTTGACTGTTAAATCCTGATCGGAAAATGAATCTTAAAAAAAAAAACCATTCTGTCGAATTTTTTGAAGTTTTTGCTTCAAATATTCTGTAGTGCGACAAACAAATTTACTCTTAAACTTTTGCAGCGGGCATTTTTTAAGAAGTAAGCACATCGATATCGATATGGATAAAGAAGCGATGCAAAGCCAATACAAAATAAACAGTCCGTCAGTGTATTCGCGCAAACGACGAATGATGAGGTCGTCTTATAGTGACTTAGACAGAGATTTAGGATTTAGCGGTTACACTGGGCAGATTGTTGTTGTTGTTGTAACAGCATAAAACATTCACCATTAAATATTGGGGAATGCTACTGAAGTGACAGTCCTTGGCCAGATAACGTAGAACCGACTGTCGTGTGTGCGTATGGAAAAAAAATGCCCCAGGCCTGAAAGTGTTCGAGGCGGTACCAGCCGAAGGTGGCA
Organism: Anomoia purmunda; assembly: GCA_951828415.1. Taxonomy (NCBI): domain Eukaryota; kingdom Metazoa; phylum Arthropoda; class Insecta; order Diptera; family Tephritidae; genus Anomoia; species Anomoia purmunda. The sequence continues at coordinate 20,969,743 of OX639996.1, read as the reverse complement.
GGTATTGGAAATACCCAGTGGAGAAGGACTTGGCGGCTGAAATCGTCTAGCCGACTGAAATTAGAAGTCATATTTCATAGTGTTTTTTTTCTTCTTATAATGATATTTTAAACTTTTTTATACATTTATTTTATGGCATGTGTAGTGACGGACATATAATTGATGTTACAAATATATGTACAAAGAAGCAATGAAATTAAACTAACAAATAAGTGCATGTATTTTAGTTGAACACATATGTAGCTACTTTGAACCAAAGAATGCCCGAGTTGAGAATATGTTATGATAAAGTCCCACTCGGGCGTTCTTTGGCTTAAAGTTTTTACCACATTCACCGCTTTTTTTCATAGTGCAAAATTTTAAGACAACCTACATACAGATTGAGTGTATCATGTAAATAGTGCAGTAGCATTAAAAAAAACTCAGTTTAAGTTTGACCACTTTGCACACTATAACTAATTATAATTGGTTAATAAAAAGTGCAACCATTTTTAGGGAAAAGCACAAATTGGTTGAAAATTTTCTTAGAACATTACATTCGCATATATAAATACATTTACATACATATATATTTATTTTGTAGTTTATTTTGCTATAATCACGTGTGTATTTAGATGCACTCAGATGCACAAATAGTATTCCATAAGCAATACATAGAAATTTATACATTTTGAAATTGGCAATAAATTATATATATTCATATTTTTCGGCCTATTTTATTTTTATATCAAACAATAATTTTTATGAGCTTATGTCAGTTTCTACTATTGCTGTTTTTTCTATAATTCTTCCTATTAAAAACTGGCCTTGAGCTCATCAAAATTTTTGTTTGGCAATAAAAAATATTCCACATACAGGCTTGCCCTGCATTTCGTTTCCCGTTTTGCATTTCGTTCCGGAATTTATATAGAATAGATTGGTGTTTTTGACATCGCTTCCGATAAAATTCAATCGTTTTGAAAAGTTTTGACTTTGACTAGTCGAAATGAAAAGTAATTGGTAAATTAAACCCAAATATATATGTTGTTTCCCCTTCAAACATTTTATACTTAAAAATTCATATTGTTGGTAAGATTTATAAGTATTTATTGCTTTAATCTATATTCAATTAGATTGATAAATCTGTATCAGAGAAAATCTCATTAAAAACTACTTAGATAAACACAAGGAAAACGATCAGCGCCTTAGTAAATGTTTGAAAAACATTTAAAAAATACGTCGATGCTGTTAAATTAATGCGTTTTGCGGAAATATTGTGTTTGGGTCAGCGGCTGCGCTGGATAGGTATTGGAGTACGTATGGAAGAAAATGCCACACCCCTGAAACCATTAGACGTGGTACCCATCGCCAGTGGTGATAGCATAGCAGGTATTGAAAATACCAGGTGGAAAAAGATTTGGCTTCACTTGGTGCTTCCAATTGACGACAGTTAGCAAACAAAAAAAAAAAATTATTAAGGAAAAGAAAAATATTAGTTTTCATATGTGTGATATTAGGAATCATATTTCTTTCGGAGTAAAGAAAGCACAGAATCTGCGACTATTGGTACCCATAACTATCATACCATTCGAAGTAAAACCAGGGAAATTAAGAAGGTTAAATTTAAATTTGTAAATTTCTTTACAGGGCAAATTTGGTTATACTCGTTATAGTCAAATTTTGTGGTGCAAATGTTGCCAAAACTTTTTGAAAAAAGGCTGAAAAGGGCTAAATCAAATTTTTTTTAAAGCTAAACATATGAATCAACAATTCAATCATTTTCTTCGTATTACGATTTCATAAGAAATTTTATACGGTTTTCGAATATTTATATTGGTTTTATGATATTCAAAAATAATTTATTTTTAAGGTACGATGTAATTTGTGCATACGTAAAATTAATTCGTATATATATAAACTTATTATATCTTAACCATCAGATAAATTTGAGTATATACAAACCACATTGTACTTAAAATTAAATTTAATACTAATTCTACTTTTGTTGCTTTGTTTTGACAACATTCATAGCTCTTCTACATTGGATTGTAGATTTTTTCAATGATATAAATACAATTTTTCCATTGCATTTCTATGGCGTTTAATTCATTAGTACCGAATTTATAGTTTTCATCAAGGCGAATTTATACAACAAATTAATCGCAAACTGACAGTGAGAATGGGAAGTGGGAATTACAACAAACGCATAGTTTAGACATTCAGTCCAGCAAGCGAATTCACTCAGCTGCTTTCTCAACACCACCTTATATAACTCCTCTTGGTTTTCATGAGTTAATTAATCAAAAATATTTCGTTTTACAGCATAACATTTAAGGCTAAAAAAGCAAAATAAATTTTCTCTTCAAGGCTAAATATAATTCTCTTCTTCTAATCATTTTTGCAGATATTGCAAAAAAAAATTCAGAAAAGCGAACCACTTTTTGTGCTAATATATTTCTTTTGTGTTATTATATTCTTTATATTGATCAGCATATTGGTTTTTGAGTTTCCAGCGTTTGAATTAAAAACATTTTCAATTGAATTCCGAAAGTTGTTTATGTTTATTCCTTGTTTTTTTCCTGATAAGCGCTGTATGAAAAAAAAAATGAAAAATTTTAAAATGCAAGAGAATTTTATTAAAAAAATTTGAAACCTGAGTGATTGCAAATTAAAGAAAGTAATTACAAATTAAATAAAAACTTCCAAATTAACCAGTATTTGGCAGTTTTTCCACTGAAAAGGAAAATTTAGCAAAAACTTAAAAATTAACACGTTTAATTACTTATAATTTCAATAACTTTTAGTATATTTTCTATTTGATTTCGGCGTTCTTAGACCTCACATTTTCGTTGCAAAAGTGTCTTTCATACTAATATTTTTAGTAATTTTTTCGAAAAGCTCATCAGCTAAAACAAACTCTGTATACAACATTCGTCTGGGTTTTGGACGAAGCGAATTTTTTTAAGAGATTGAGTCATAAGTAAAAAAGCAAGGTTTTGGGTTTTCGCAGTTAGCGTTCAAAATCGAGATATGAGTGTTCGAAGTCCGAAAATATTTTCCGCTTTTTCCTCTTATTTAAGTGATATACCTATAACTTATTTTGAGCGAACTTATATTAAAAGCCCTTTTACTTTTCCAGTTATTTAAATATAATTGTTAAAAACCATTTTTTAGCAAAGGCTATTTTTCGAACTTCGAAAGCCCATATCTTGATTTCAGAGGCTGAACTCCAAACTCCCTCCCTGCCATGGCTTGAGTACACAAATGCTTGTTGTTATTGTAACAAATTCTGTAGGCATGAATGTTTCTGCTGGAATAAATTGTTGCTATCAAAAGCAACAAAAATACGGGTCATATCAAAAGTGTCAATAAACAAAAGTGAAGGCTACAATACTCGTATAATGAAATCATAGCATAAAAAAATCAAACATGTAAAATGCCAACCGCAGTGATTGCAACAACAATAACACAACAATAACGACAACAACTTCAAAACTTTTCATCAGAACCCAAAACTTATTAACGAAAACAAAGAAAGCAAACGATAAACTTACAAAGAAAAACTTGCTCACATTATATCGAACACACACACATACAGGTTCATAAGCATGTACGTTTGGAAGTATATACAATATTTATTCGACACATTTTATGCTTCATATTTAATAAAAAATTGTATGGAATTGTAAATATTTTGAACACCGCCTGCCAAAGTATAATTAGCAAATTGTCACGCGCAATAATTTTATTATAGAAAAAAGCTCTTTATACATAGTATGCTCCTTTATATATATTTTATAAGCGTGTGAGTGTCGATTTTTTTGTAAAAACCACGCATATATATATTGGTTGTAGAATGTTGTTTATTCCCGGTAGGGAACATCAGAGCAACATAAGTGATTAATAACTAGTGAAAATTGAACGAGATTACGTAAGTGAATTTCAATTTTTCTTTGAAAAAAGTGGCTGGTAATTACAAGAATTAAACTTAAGGAAGTTTTGGGGAACCTATAAATAATAAGAGTCTTATTCATATAGATGAAAATTTTGATTTATATGTCGACTGTGAGTCGAAAAATACCGAGATGCGACTATTGTAGTTTGTATTACAAAAACTCATAAAACATAGGTCAAAATAATGGAACCGTGACATTTTAGCAAACCTTGAAAATTAATTTGTTTTTACCCGAGCACACTACTTAGTGCCCCAACAGCCTAAATGAGCCAATATGGCATAGACCATGGTGAAAAGAATTAAGAAGTCGTCGCAGATTGTGGTACCGCTAACCCCTTACTTGGAAATTTTGACAGAATTTCTATGTCTCAACAGATTTTGTTTACGAAAACCGCGTGCTCGCCTAGCAATCCCGTGTACCATGGTTCAAAGCCAGGTAAAGTCTAGAAAGAAAGAAGTCTGATGAGGAGATGTGGTGATCTCCGAAATAGCAGCTATCACTTCTACCACTTTGAAAAATTGTTGTTTTCTCATACTATTCCTAATACAAACCTGGCCACAAGCTCTATAAATTATACAGACGATTCATAAAAATAAGGCCAAAAATGAAAAAAAAGAAATCCGCTTATGTATGTATGCTCGCAAACTTATGTATTCTTTCCAAGGTGTTTAACTATTTTAGTGTGTATTTTTTCTAACATTTATACCAACGTGTTTCCTCTCATTTCTCTCCGCCGGTAAATCTGGTGTGACGTCACAGCAGAGTTACTCTCCGAATTTCAGATCAATCAGTGCAATTTTGTATTCTATCATTCTTGATATAGACAACATTTTCAGAATGAAAAGAGAAATCAGTCTGTCCATCCGTCAAACTTGATATGAAGTATTAGGTTGGAGAAAAGAATACGTGAGTAACACTTTTGTTGGGTAAATGGGCGTGGCGACGCTTTAGAGGAAATATATATACATCATCTTAGTACTACCTTATCAAAACACTATCAAATCTGGTACACACTTTACATTTTAACTCAGCAATAACTCGAAAATTGTATGAAAATCGAATAAAAACTACGCCCACGCATTTTTCAGAATACTACTGTATTTTAATGTATTAGGTTGACGGCAGAGTACACGCTATAAGCGGAGCGAAGATTGAAGCGATAATATTTCTTGCTATAATCAAAGCTATCACATGGCAGAGTGTATGCTAGTAAAAAAAAAAAACAAGAAGAATATCAAAAATTAAAGCGAATTCATGCTATAAAGCAGTTCACAACATACTTTGTAGCTTCACGCTTCATTTATAGCATGAATACGCTTTGCTCTTCGCTTAAGGCCCGTTCACATAGGACTTTTGCTTTGCTTTGCTTCAGAGTTTCGCTTTGACAGATAAGTTCAATACATGATGTTATATGAGTCCTGCTAAATACAAAGCGAGAAAAGTAGAGCAAAGCAAAGCGAAGCAAAATTATGGGCAACTCTCAACTTTTGTACGCTTTGGCAATCAGCTGTTATCATTTCCATTTTATTTTTATTTTGGCGTGCGTATACACACTACAGACACTCGCGAATTTCAAACATTAGTAGCATAACTACTTCCAGCATATCAGTAAAATTCATTTTTTTATTCTATCTTTAAACAAACCACTCTGAACAAACACAAATCGCAACTCAACAAACTACTAACGCAGAAACTGTCAAAGCGTTCTATGTAGCTGACCTTCTACGCCTCACGCTTTGTTGTTAAAGTTCGAACTGCCAAGCAAAGCGAGGAAAGTTCTATGTAAACGGCCCATTACACTCTGACATGTATCAAGCAAACACATAAGAAAATGCATGATGCTATTTATAGCACGATATAGCTTTACTGCTTTGCTCCGCTTATAGCGTGTACTCTGTCGTCAACCTTAGAAAAATATGCCATGCATTTTTTCGGTATGCTATAGAAAATAGCCATAGAAACTGGTTTGTTTCTCGCTTACGTTTTATGGAGTTCGCTGTACTAAATAAGCAGGGATATTTTTGAAAGTAATTTTGTACAATGAATTTGCTTTATGCAGGTGCAAGCACTGCTATCTAAAACGGCATAATGTGTATCAAATGTCGCTTGGATAAAGCATTCTTACGTCTTCGGTTAGGTCAAGTTATGTTGGGTGGCTCAACAACATGCGTCCCAGACACCAAGTACGTCCTTTGTGTTGCCGGAAATAAAAAACACGGCCGCCCCCTTGCTGAACTGAAGTACACATTTCAATACTTTGCCGATGGACTGCAACCGTAGTACACCCAGTATCGTAAACTGTGGCTTGCAAAATACTGGACATTCACTACTACATATGTTTTATATTGTTCCAACCTGCACTATGAATTTCCTGGAACATAGTCAGTAGCCCCACTATAACTCTCGAGTCTTCTCTTTTCAGAAATAAGAGAAAGCTTGTTAGTGTCGTATGATTTTTGCAACCCTACAGCCCTGCGTTTGCTTCCACTCACTGAAATGTGTGCTGTTGGTTGCTGGCAGAGAGATCGGCACGTCCTCACTAATTAAATCTTCTAGATATATACAATTTTTGGCAAGACCATCTACCCTTTCATTCCCTTCTACAACCATACGTCCTAAATGTCCACGGGTTTCGCTACAGGCAACCTTCCCAAGGCCTCTTTACACTCTGCTACTGTCTTAGAGGTAGTATGCGAAAGCAGTCTTGATGGCTGCCGGACTGTCGATGTAGATGTTGACTGCCGATGTAGATGTTGATCCTCGTGCTCGCTTGTTGGATATTTCATAACAGCTCAGCCGTTTTCTTCACGGCCTGAATTTGTACTTGTAAAATACTGCAGTGATCCGGCAGCTTATCAGACCTAAATGATATTTTGCTCTGGGTAGTAAACCGCAGTTCTCAGTACCTTTTCCATTTTCGATCCTTTCGGTTATATGTGTGTCGTACTTCTTGTCTTCCTGATTCTCCTGCGCCACCCATCGAGTTCTTTTGTAGCTCCAGGGTATCTATGGAAGCTAATGTACGAGATCTCATAGCCACTTCGTCCAGGCAGAGGAAAGGCAATAGTTCAATTTATCTTATTGAGATATCAATACATAATCTAAAAATGGTTATTCTCTCCAAACTTATATGGACGTAATTTCCTTAGATTGTACATATGTATTGTAAGTACGTGCTTTTGTCTGTATATTAACCTGCCTCACCATCTATCATATATTTGTGAAAACAACAGTCAAACTTGTTTGCTTACTTGCTTTTGTTTGACATTCCGTCTGTCTCTCTTCCACGGTTGTCTCTCTTAGTTTCTCTGATATTCACTCCACTCAAAAGAAAAGACAAAACAAAACATGGAGTTCTTGTATTTTTAATGACGCTGCTACCTTATATAAATTTCAGACCTCAAACAGCGGTGTGGACAACAATAGCAAATGACGTGGGCTAACTTCGATTTGAAATGATCGACTTTTGGCTAACCTTGCAACACTGGTTGTGGTGTGCGAGAAACGCGTTTATTTGCATCTTCATTTTCGAACGCCACATTCTAAAATCAGTAGAGCGATTCACTAACTTTAAACGGTGCGACAATCGCAATTTTTGACGACAATATTTGTCTTTTGCACTAACGATGGTGCGATTCACTAACTTATTCTTAACGATACTTAACAGCTGCCTCGTTATATTTATTTAAAGTGATAAAGAGTGGCGTGGCACCTCTGTCAAAATAAATGTCAAAATAAGCAAAAAGCACAAAGAGGAATCAAGAAAAAACAAACGAATGCCTGCTATCAAATATAAATTAAACTATACTTCTGTTTTTATACTTGGATCCTTTACAAAAGTTTGCTGTTACCGTTTGCACATTAATTGAGTGGTAGATATGGTGGTTGGCAAAAGCCTCCTCACGTTTATTTGGTGGCAAAATTGATATACATATGAGTACAATCGACGGCCCCAATAGTGCCTCCCACAAAGGGCGACGACGTTGAAGCAAGCATTTATTTAGCAGCTTGGGCCATAGGAAACCTCACTTTCTGTTGCATTCAAATGAAAGTGATTGTCTACATACCGAAGTAAACTTCGATCCACTATTGGAGCGCTTACTTTTTCGTCACCTCATGATTAATTATAGCCAAATATTCAAATAACATTATTTAATGTTCCTTTTTTAATTTCAAGAAAGTAAATCACCAAATTTTAAATTTTTCCTTGTATTTAAGCTAAAATCACGAATGTTTCTTTTCTCGATTGAGTTAACAACATCAAATTTGTTGTCGTTTAGTTTTCGGTAATTGACTAGCTAACAACAACAGCTGATTCGGCGAATGCGATAATCGTTCAAAAATGGCTACTGAATACCAACATCGTTAAAGTTTTCTTTAAAATTAGTTAACCATGCGAATATCGTTAAAATAAGTCAGTGAATCGCACTACAGATGTCGCTAATCACAGCATAAGAATTTAAGTGGTCATGTGTTGTTGTAGGTTTTCCTACAGGGTATCTACACACATTTACTAAAAATCAGCCGTTTGAGGGAAGAGTGTCGTATTTAAAAAAATCAAAAACTCAATTTAACAATTTCATATGCTGCCATAGTAGAAATGTGTACACAACTTCTTCTCATGAAATAAAGCGTAAAATTGGTGGTGACAGTTATTTCTGGAACACTTATAGCACAATTAATTTTCTTTGAAATCTGTCACTCTTTTAACGAGTGTACATATTAACATTTTATCAACATACACATACATATAAATATGCCGCACACACGAATGTAACTTAGTATAGATTTTCTTTATTTACCTTTACTGGCCTCTCACTCTCTCTGGGGGGTGGAATATTTTCATTGTCAACAGCTGTTGATATTGTCACTGCTTCAAACCGCAACCAAATTGGTTTATATTTCGAGTTTACCTTCAGTCTTATAAATATTTAAAAATATACGGCCGTGTTCTGAAAATCGAACGATTACATACAAAAATATAACGAGCAATTTCTGGTTTTAAATTATAAAAAGCAATTAATTGCAACACATGTCATGGATAATGGAATTTTGCATGAAGAATGGGTAACACGGCTAAATAAGCATCTTCAGTATTTTTACTCCATAAGTATGAATTAATATTTTTAAGATAATCGTAAAAAGAACGATATCGATAATAGTCTGCTATATTTTTTTTTTTACAAAAATTGATAATATGCCTTGTACTTGTACATACAAGAGGAAAAAAGGTACTTAAAAATATAGTTTATTTTCTTCAAAATGAATAAAAACCTACATTAATTTAAATCTGTTTAATCCAAAAGTAGTAAATATTTCTTTAGCGCTTATTCTTTCCCATTTTTCTATCCTTCGATAGACGCTTTTCGTCAATCAAAAGCACGATTCAGCTATACTTTTCATATCCCTTTAGATCATTTGTTTGTCTTATCTTGCACGTCCATCGCATGAATTTGCGTGCGCCGCATATATGTATGTACTATGTTTTTTTTTTTTTTCAAAAGAGGAAGCATCGAAAGTCTTACCACGTCTTTATGGAGCTTTAATCGCACTAAACCTCCAACCGTCCTGTACTCTTTTCACCACGGTACCACCGTTAACTATTGCGGCTGGAGGCGGAGTGGGCTGATGGTTAAAGACTACGTGGTAGGCGTCTTCAACAACATTGCGGACTGACCAAACCGGAGAGAAATCATGTCCCAATCGATATAGATAGCTTCAGTATGTCTGGAACTGTGTCAGGTCGAAGTCATCCTTGCCTTTTCTGCTTTGGTGATGGATGCAACCTTATCCATGTGACCGAAAGTGCAAGCTGAGGATGCCGCCGTACATGATACTCCACGTCGTATGTTGCCGTGTATGTTTTCCGTTTTTTTTTTCGGTACCATGTACCAAATCTATTCGGCTAAGGTAAGCTCGGATGATGTTGAAATGGTACAAAGGGACCGTTAACCGTTATGCTCGAAATCAATCGGTATATGTGGTTGAACAAAAGTTACACTATCCAAAATATACGACACAGTCGGAAGGGGATGTCAGACATTAATTTCATTTTGTAAAAATATATTGGGAATGCAATTCCTAAATAAGACTCTTCAGCACCGCGAAGAAAGCAGTATTAGCTAGTAATAATAGTAAATCTAGCATTTTAACAGCAACAGCACACTAACATTTTGAATATCTATTGTATCTCTATTTCATGCCCCTTACGTCCAAACCCCAAGACACTGTGCGACTTCCTAATGATGTCAATAACGGCCCCGGTAGACGCACACCTAACAGATGAAAGGTCAGCTGCAAATGTTCCTTAGAACATCAGTCTTACTTCAGCTAAGGCTAGAAACTTACAGTTGAGACGTCTCGTCGCCCAGCAAATATAGTCGTCATTCTGTCTCTGCAGATTGCAGATCGACCTATTCGGTGAATGTACGAACAATCTTCTTTGAGGCCAGTGAGATAGCCCATGAGCAGCCTTAAGTCAGAACCTATGAAAAATGTTCTTTACTTTTATGTAATTTTTTACCTTAAATTACAGCATTTTCACCTGAGTTTCATCGAATTACATAAAATGAAATATTTTTTTCCCTAAAGTAGAAAATATTTCTTAAGCGCAAATTTCATTACCATTTTTTTTAATAGCTGTTTTTCTTCAATCAAGATAATTTTTCTTCGAGTGTACTTAATCGGCGCCACAGTACTCATCTTACACTGAGTGTACCCAGTTCTTTATCGATGTAGACCAGCTGAGACCACAGAAGGTTCCAAGTAGAGATATGAATTTCGATATCATACGATACCATATCGATACTTCTACCATTCCATACCGATATTTTTCACTCGATACTTTTAAGCCGATATTTTTTTTGGAATCGAGTTCTCGAACCCAAGTATCGCGAAAAAAATGAGACATTTCTTCAAAATTTTATTTTTTCTACAGCAATGCTACTAGAGCATCTAGAAAATTTTGAAAAATATGTAGTCGTGTTAAGTTTTTCGTGGTTGCGGCTCGAATATTTGAATATGACAATCAACCGGAATGAAAAAAGTATTAGAAAGACGAGATCCGCATCAAGGTGACGATGTACATAAAATAATCCCTTTCAAATTTTAGGTAAGATGCGTCCTCTGCTCTCAACTTTGCTCAAATTCCAAGCGCCATGTTGGTAAGTAGACCGGGAATGTTACCAGTATTTAACAACTGAAGTCTTCAAATTCGGCATGTCAAGCAAGTCAGGTACCTAATTGCTACTTGTGATGATTCAATAATAAAAGGTTGGATAATTATTTACGTTTGTGTGTGTTTCGACTGCCTTGTAGCGTTGCATTTGAGAAACAGTTGTTGTAGTTGTTATTTCAAATAAAATATGAATTAAATACATAAAGCGAAAAGGTATATTGTAAGTAGTTTCTAAAAATTAAAAAATAAAGCCACACAGGATAAGGCAGTGTGCGGGAGCGAAACGACTGCCTGGTTATCCAACCTTTTATTATTGAATCGTGGTACTCGTGCAAACACTTTCTAACTGAAAAAAAATATTACGTTTTATAAAAAATTGTGGCAGAATTTCATTTTCAATATAGTATCGATAGTTTTGGTATCGAGCCCATGAACTTCGATATTCGATACTCGATGGGTACCTGATTTTTTTGGTATGCTACTTTGAATGAGTACCATATCGATACTTTGTGCCCGATATCGTGTTCCTAGTTCGATGAGAGAAGCAGAAGATCAGGGTAATACCGTAACGATCAGAGAGCTAGTAGTAGCGCACTTTCACCTGTTTGGAAGAAAGTTTTACATTTAATAGAGTCCTGCTAATTATCATTATATATATATTATGATTATAATCGCTTGGCATCTTTTTAACGCAATATTTGTATTTCATTATAATATCGAAAGGGGAAAAATTCAAACGCTTATTTTGATACGAAATATGCGGTAATTTTTGTGGACTTACCCTTCTTAGTTCAGAAATTTTCCAGAGATGCTGGAGAAAACAAAATTTCACAAGCGAAGCGATTTAAAAAAAAATATATTTTTTTTTTTTACTTCATGTAAATCTTTTTAACAGCCTCTGGTTATGTGTCTAGTATATGTTGCATTTACATTCAAAGATGTGCCTGTATTACCGTACGTCTATAAAATTCACACCTGTTTGGCTGTGCAGTAATGAATTGGCATACATACATACAGATGTATTTACATGCAATTACATACTTGAAAGTCAGACAGACTATTTAAGTAATTGGCTGCACGTACTTCTTAAAAAAAAAAAAACAAACAAAAAACTACTTATACCCACATGCCCAACATATATTCACTCAATTATAAACCTATACCCCTACCTTCGTATAGTTTTCTCTCTTACAAAAAAAAAAAAAAAAAAAATACAAAAAAGTTAAACTGTAATAAAAAATAACAACGCACGAAAATTACATTTACGCGGGAATTGGAGCAAAACAAGCATTGCCGACAGCGCCGAAAAGCCGTTGCTTGCCGCTATGGCGCATACGAGTATCCCCACCTCATATTGCTATCGTTTCGACTGCCATTTTCACATCAATCTCGCCTTTATCTTCTTTCCACATTAACCTAGAGCGTAATTACAGTGTGGAAAATTAATTATCATATATAAAACAGACGCGGCAATGCACAACACACACACACACACACACACATACATACATAGACCTGTATTCTTTTGTAGTCACATTAAAATACATTTGTACTACTCATTCGCGTACATTCATTCATTTATACTTAAACTTTTATTGCTCATATCACTCACACTCAGCCTCGTCGAAAGTATAAAATGGCAACAAAATTACTTGAAAGTAAAATTCTTTTTTTAAGTGCATGTGTGTAGTTAATGGCTCTGTAGGAAATATCTCAGCAATTTGGAAGTTACTAAAAGATAGTTTCAGATAAGTTTCTCTATGCTCACCTTTGTATTTATGCAATAAGAGAAACTGCAAAAAAGACTGGAACGAAACAAAGACTCGTGGGTTTCAAGCAGCTCACGAATTTAGTATGAGCTCGTTCGAAGAACTTTAGATGAGGATGCATTCAAAACTGTAAGTCAATCCACTATCACTGATGAGCAGCTTCTAATTGGACTAGTAAACGGGGGTTTGGGGCGTGGGAAATTGAGTCGAAGAATGACGATAATTTTTAAGGTTTTCGGTCACCAAACCAGAAGGCTTAAACTAAAAGGAAAAATATTTTTTTAAAATAATCGCTTTCACTTTCAAATTTGTTAAATAAAAAAAATTATATTGTGACTCTCATATACAAGACGGGCTGGACAGGCATTTCAGAAACTCACAAATATTTTTTGGATGTTACGTAAAACAATGAGCTGAGTTTACACGAAAAAAATTGCTAAATGTGAGAATACTGTGAATTTCAAAACCTTACTTTGGTTTCGTGATCAATGACTCAAATAAACCCGTAAAAAAATAAAAAACTTTATAAAACCCCTAAAAAGCAAAAAACAAAATTTTATTTAAAGAATAAAAAAACTAACAAAAAATCATAGGCAAACTGAAAACAAGCAATGCGCTGCAATAGACTAACCAAAGAACGTAGATGACAAGAGTTTTCATCCAATTTCGCTTCACCATAAATCAATTGCATCAAATCAGATTTTAATATCAACCAACAAAAGCCATATTAGTTCTGGTATGGTGAAATTGGACGAAATTTTCTGCTAGAGAAACGGTGGGAATTATGAAACTTTTTTGTAATCTACGTTCTTTGGTCCAACTTTCAATCTTTTCACCACGTGAAGTTGGTATTACAAAACTAGCAGAAGCTAATGAAAGTGTTAAATATTTTTAAAACCAATTAAAGATTTTTCTTTAAACTCGATGTTGGTGTTTTTTTCATCTCGAATTTTCAAAATAGTATTCTATTCAGCGACCCCCAAAACTGTAGAATATTGTGTTTTAGGCGAATCCAAAAATGCCAAATTTTTCGTTCCTCATATTGGAATCGCCATTTTGTGTGCTGAAATTCTAAATCGGTAGCAGCGATAGAAAATACTTTTAAGATATTCCGAAATGTTTCTTCAATTACAGTCAGCCATATTGGATGCGCAATTTTGTTTTGTGAAATTTTGATATCAAATTCGGCCTCGACGAAATCGAAGGATGTAACATTTACTTTTTGTCCGTTTTGTATGTTTTTTTTAGACATTAGTTCGGGTGAAAAGGAAGTGTTAATTTTTTTGTTTGTTAGCCTTTAAAAGAGTTTATGAAAGTGAGTTTGCATCTCTTGCTAGTTTCCGTTTAACAAGTGGCAAAATGAGAGCATTTAATTATTGTATTCATTTTCACATATACTTAAATATATCAGGTTAGTTTATTTACTTTTCGCTTTATTTTACTATTCGCTTAAATTTTGTTTCACTTTTCTGGTTAGACATTACCATAGCACAGAGCTCCATTTAAAAGATGCCAATTAGTCGATTAGGTGCTTAAAATTTAACTCCGATCATATCGTTTCTATTATGTAAATGTTATACTTATTTACTAAACATTTTTTTGTTCTAGTGTAATAGGAAAATTCGCAATACGTTTGGTTGAAAGAGATGTGCTAGCAAAAACTTATTGACTCGAATTGGATTCTAAAATATTCAGATTTGTTTTATGTGATAATTTTTAATACTTGAGGTATGTTAATGGAACGGCAGGAAGTTGCGTATTCTTTATCACATTTTTATCCATGATTAGGTTAGGATAGGTTGGAATTGTTGGAGATAGAGACACCTCCTGTACCTAGGCTAATAGTAGGTCCATTAGTAGTTTGCATATAGCATCGCAGAACCCCTACGATGTTGCGCCGCTCACCCGGGAGCGAACCATTTCGCTAACATAATAAACTTCGAAACTTGTCTTGGTTTGATTTCCGCTATTTCCGCAAGATCTTGCGCGAATTGCTTTTCGAGCGTATGCATTCATCTCCTGCTATGTGCTGGGCAGTGACAGATGAGGTGCGATACATTCTCCTCTTCTTCTTCGCATTTACAGCTACGGCAGTACTCCGGCGCGCTCACTCCCAGTCCCTGAGCATGTATGCCGATTAGACAGTGGCCTGTAAGAATTCTTGTCAGTATGGAAACCTCGTTACTTTTTAACCTCAGAATTGAGGACGTGCGCTTTTTATCATAAGAGGACTCCGTGAGCCTAGCTGTTTCACACATGAGTAGGTTTCTCCAGCGATCGTTTGCCGCTTGCATGGTGCTGTTCTTAGCACTTATGTAGTTTGAATGTGTCCATCGGTATAGGTAGATATGTATTCCACGGAAGGATGGGGATGGTCGTACCAGTCATTGCTAACTTGTTGCCTGTGCAGTTACCCTCATTATCTCGGTGTCCAGGGACCCACATGAGTCGTATTCTACCATGCAGGGAAGCTGGAAAGATGTTTCTAGTTGCAGCTCTGGACAGAATAGTCCTCCTCCGACCTTTTCGTCGAGTTTGGAGCCATCAGTATACATGTTTATGGCATTACGTATGCGGTGAGGCCTCGTGTTCCAGTTTTGGTGTGTTGATATAGTATTTTTATAGTTCTTAGTGATAGCATTTGATTGTATGCAATAGTCTGGGTGACAGGTATAGGGAGGGGATTCTGCGAAATGTTTGGAAAAATTATTTATGGGGGAATGCTTATTAAGACTTACGGCAATATTCTCTAAGGCAGTCTGTTAACACTAATTGAGAGTTTTCTGTGAGAAAAGTAACACTTTTATTTACAAAAAAAAAAAAAAATCAATTACCTCTTTACCCCATTTTGATCGAGTGTGCATAGTGTGCATATAAATGAGTAGCTAGAAATCTTGTATCCGCCATTTTGATTTTTTTAAATCTGACTTCGGATTTATACTCAGTGACCGCAAAAACATAACAAAACAATGCGTCTTTGGGTAAATAGTTTTGTCCATCTAGATTTGGAATTTGGATTGTACAAAGCTTTCCCATTTTTAAAATATATTAATTTTTTGGCCTGGTTTTATTTAAATCAATAATAATTTTTGGCTCAAGGACAGTTTTTACTTCGAGGGTATTGCAAAAGAGCAACAACAGTCAAATTTTTTTAGGAGGCTACTCTAGCTACTCACCAGTATTCTTTTTAGACTTTGTTCGGCTTTCATGCCTACCAGGAATGAGGAAGATGGAAAGCAACTGTTGAGAAAATGGATAAAATCGTCTATATCAAAACAATTTTTGTACCAGAGTTTTGTTTTTTACTTCCAGTCAATTATTTCTCGCAGAGTCTGAAGCGTCTGCTTATATTTTCATACTTACATATGTAAGTATTGGCAAGGTGTGATTATAAATGAATGCGCGTGGCCACGTTGGTAATCGGACCTTAAAAATTGCCATGCTCATATATTATATGCCATAAAGCAAAAACGACAGCAGCTGCTTAAGCCAACTGCCGAGACTTTTAAGACAATCATTTAAGTCATATAAACCAACGCGGCGTGAAATCATCAAGGAGCAACAACAACACTAAGTGCAGTCAAATGCTGCGCCGGCCTGGGCCACTTGTGCAAAAGATACATTAAGCAGTTAGTGGTACTCGCGTACTTCATTGTTGTCAGAGTAGCAGCAAATCGTTGGCGGGAGGCTATTGGTCATTTTGCTACTAACATTTTACACTTCCAATGAATTGGTAGTTTCTTGTAGCTTCTTCTGCTTAACTCATTCTAACTAGTTTCGCAATTGTTTCAAAATCTTATACGAGTACATACATTTAGTGTTGCTGCTTCTGGTCTTATTTCCGTTGTTGTTGTTGTTGTTATTATTGTTGTTATAGCGATTGTTGCCGTCCACTTTAGTGGCTTTATTGTAGCTGTTGCCACTTCTGACCCACACTTACGCTCGGCTGATTCTTTATTGTACCCAGTCTACTCGTTTTTTGCATTCATATGCACAGACCTACATATAATATATGTATATACTTTTATAACCATTTCATACCATTATTATGGCCATCAGCAGCAACAATAACAATGGCCAGCGGTGCATGCTTGTAGCAAAGAAAAAAAAATACAAAAAAAAAAAAATTGCCACAGAAAATGTTCAGGCAACACCATACACCAATTTACTGTGGCTGCAATAATTCATTGGCGTTCTTTTCGGTTTGTTGCGTTATTCTTTTTATTGTTATTATATCTACCATATTTCGCCATTTAAGTTGAGTTTATGAATGAGTTGTAATAATAAAATGTATTTTACTACCCCTTTTACCGCGCCAAACCTTTGCCCTCCAACCCCCTACATTCATATATTGTTGTTATTCAGATTTTATATTCGCTGCATGCTTTTGTTTTTGTGCTTTCGATGTGGTTTAGCTGCTCGATATTCGCGCTTGTACGAGTAATAGCCGCTAAAACCCAGTAGTTAAGTGAGAGTGGCGTAATGATTTTATTGCCTGGCCTGCTAGGGGCATAATTTTCAGGGAAAGCAAAAATTTACCACTGTATAAATAAACGAAAAATTAATGAACTTTTAATAATAGAAATAATTGACTAAAAATTTGTATAAGTTTATCAAGTCTTTATCGTACAATTAATTGGCTTTGGGATGATAAGGCATTTAGTACAATAAAATATTAAATCCATCAAAATGTTAAAGACTTATGTCATTTCCTATATTTTCTTTTACATATAAACCAGATGGATTGATAAAAAAATTTCCTTAATTAAATGCTGACGTAAAAAACACAATTAATTGTTGAATTAGGATAAGCTTTTGTAAAATATTTTTAGAAACAATTTTTTTTGGCACGAAGAATCCATTTCTGAGGTTCACTTTTTGGTTAGCAGTTCGCTTTTTCATCTTTTCCATTTACGCTAGTGCTTTAAGTAGAGGTTTTCAGTATATTTCTATAAGCCACATTATATTTATATTAAATAATCCTTTTAGACACAATAATTTGAAACAAATAACATTTTTATTGATTGCATTTTATTTAAGTTTTTTTTTGAGTGAAACTTCTTTAGAGTGATTTTCGAGCGCCACGTCACAAAGTCGCGTCACGACCCTTTTGTTAGATAAAATAAACATAGGTATGTGTTACTTGTACGAACCTACAGCAACAATAACAGCAACAATAACACCAATAAAACCAAGCTCGTATTTTCACTAAAAAAACATTCTTCCCGGCACTTTATTTTAATAAACTGAAAAATAAAAAAAAAATCTGCAGTAGACGAGAATTGCCGTTCACAATATATCAGCAAAATTGAAAAATGATGTCAAAGTCAAAATCTTTATGCAAAGTATAACAGAGATATGGTTATTATCTGATTGTGCAACGACTTCACGAACCGGGTTATTCTGATGTCGTTACAGTAGTTACCACGTTTACTTTTTGAGCACTTTGGTTACAAATTCAAAACCTCGGTATTCTGAGTTCTTTATACCGTGACAAAAGTTAAATAAATTGTTACCTGCCAGTAAAGACATAGCAGGCTAGCTGTTGCAGCTGTTTTCATAAATAATTAATTGATAAAAATTTGTTTGTAAAAATTTGATCTTCTACGGCTTTTTTTATGGCTTCAGAAGTGCCAACAACCCTTCTCTCAGTTTAGCTGGATCGTAATTATTTCACTGTTGCTCCTCAACCTTACTTCTCTCTTTCTTATATGGCAGAACACAACATCAACCAGTTCCCGTGAAGGTTCTCTTTTTCTATTTTTTCTGGATGGCGTTGCGTCAATGGATGAGCTGGAAGAGAAATATCGCTGCGAAGAAAAGTGTTGATATTTCAGGGTTCAACCATCAAAACTTGCAATCCTTACATTCCTCATATGATCGTCTTCTGATTTGTAAAATTTCCTAAGTCATAGTATGTTTTAGGTCATTAATATGATGGAATACCAATTTCCACGGAATTTATTCTTCTGCATACGGCAGCATAACTTCATTCAGGATTTGAACTTATTGACGTACTTTTCGATATTTATGCCATGCCTAGTTGGTTGTAGTTGTAGTTTTAGAGCTTCTCCAAAACGCTTACTGATTAGTAAGTAAGAGTCTGATATCCTTTCCAAAACTTTTATTTTTTCCTATAAATTTATTCTTGACGGCGATTATTGGTTTATTTTTGAGCAAAATTTTGAGGCTTGAAGAGTAATTTTCGCGACTGCCTGTTAATGTGAACGTTACGCAACCGGCAGATAAATTTATCGCAGGGGTAAATTCGGCTTCATTTTTTCAATATCCTGTTAAATATTTCTTTAACTTTGGTGAATAGTTCACAGCACTGTAGAAGAGAATGAAAGAAAACGTCAAAAACAACAAAATATAGGCAAAATGTTTACTTCTGAAACAGGCATTATAATAAAAAACCTCAAATGAAAAATTCTAAGCAAGCCAATCAGCTGCTTTATATTTACAAAACAAACGGTTGATGCCTCTTAAGTACATACAAAACCATTAAGTTCTAATTTTGAAAAATGCGTAAATATACATAAACATTTCATAGTAACCTGCGCAAGTGGAGTTGGGAAAAATATACTCAGTGAAGACACTAACCACTTGAATCACAGTGGCGCCATCTGCTGATTAAACATTGACTCACAGATGTCGCCTTCCTAAGCAAATATTTATCAGTTGGCAGTTATTTTGTGTTTATTTTTCATGTTTGGTATTTTTAAAATACTTTTAAAATAAATTTAATGAAAACAAAATGAGGGGTTTATATACTCACATACTTATGTAAGTTTTAGAGTTTTTAATTTGAATGTACTCTTCAATATCTCGGTCGGATACAGCGCGCAGGCTAAGACAAAGGCGATGAATTGATAAAGATATAAAACCATTCGCATAGTTTATATCGTCAGCGATTGTTAAAGTTTTTTGTACATCTAATTAGATCACCTCGCGTGCTACTTATCAATAAATAAACCTCGGCTATCTTTAAAAAAAAAAACATAATAAATACATATTTGAAATAAACATAAAATAATTCGAGAATCGATATGAAATAAAACAGTTATTCACCAACATATAACACATGCTTGGGGGAATTAATTTTGCCTCGTTTTGTCACTTTATATTGGATACACACATACATATGCCCATATTAACGTAAATCCATTTTTTTGTAAAATTCCCCATATCTCAAACGAAAGGAAATAATTTAAAAGAATAACCAAATCATTTAAGTGATTTTTGAGCATTTTCGAAATTAAAGAAAATATCATATTTAGAGGCAATATCTGGCATTGGCATACAAATAGAAATGCATATTTTTTTTAATTTTTCTTATACAACGATTCATTTCTTTGGATCCCCGCATATGCGATTTTCACACCAACAAAATATAAATCAATTGTTTAAAGTGCGGTTACATTTTGTAATTCTCAGTAATATTATACATAATTTTACAATAATAAGCTTTTAAAATGAACGGCAATGTGAGTTTAATAACTAAAATATTTGATTAATTTGATCTAATTTATCTTCAGAAATTTCCTGTTTTTATGACATGACCCATCGCCAAATTATAACCCAGCCATATGTATATTCACAACTTTGGACTATTTATTTTACAGTTAATTCTATAACAAAAACATACACTTTTTTCGAAATTTATACTTCAACGAATTTCATTCGATGTTTTAAAATTTTATTTTTATTTTATTTTTTCACAGAATTTAAAAAAAAATTGGGCTGCAGCTTTAGAGTCTATTCAATTTATAAGTGGGAAGTGGTTACAAATTAAGGTTCATTTTTGAGAATTTTTATTGCAGACAATTTTATATAATTTTTTCCACATTGTTTTTTTACCCATGATCAAATATATATTTGACGCTATCGTAAAGTAATAGTATCTTCCATTTAAATTGAGCTGATGGATATCTAAATAAAATAGTCCATTTCTGTTCAATTTATTTTATTATCACATCAAATTTTTTTACTTATAACTTAAACTGGTAGGTGGTCCTTATTTGAAAGAAGAAAAAAGTTTTCACAATCATCCCACGGACGTTTCTGCATTAATGTATCTCTAAAAAATTATTTCTAGCTTAAACTACTACACACCAATCACCAAGCATTTGATCTGAAAGAAAAGTTAGCACTCAATGAAATATTAAAATACTCTTCGAGTTTGAATACTAAACATCTTTGCTGACATGAACTAACAGTCAGCTTTCTGTGAGCGAACCAGAGTAGCGTAAATTCAATATTTTGAAGACCTTTCAACTGTCATTATATTACTTTAAACTATCAATGTGAAGAATGTTTGCAATCTCGACATCTGAGCGAATCTCGAAATTGTCTTATTCTCTGCACATTTGCATTGCAAAAATGCTCGTAGAAGAAGAAGAACAAGACGAATAATAAGAAAAAGAAGAAGAATCTCAATAATTTTAAGAATGCAAACTGGCAATCGGAGTATGAAGAATTTGTGTAGGCGTGAGCAACACATGCCCTATTCCATACAGCTACTTTCAAAAATGTGTGGCCCTGAAAAAAAAACAACTCTACTGAGTTTTCCGTTTTGAAATCGTTCTAAAGTATTTAGTATATGTATGCGGATAAATCTCTTGCTCTTTGCAGCAAACACTAAAATTTACTTCATCTTCTGTCAGATCTATATTTTCCAAATATACAATGTGAAGACATGAAAACTTATAGTTTTGTTTTTTTTTTGACGCTCACTGTACTGGCATGATTGCAACATTTTTTCCTATATTCAAAGTAGCGCCTTCTATTTCCTCCGCCAAACACTTCTACCATGCCTTTTGTGGACGTTACCTTTTTGTCAATGTTGGCACTCGAGCCATTGTAGCCATTGTTGGAAGGCAACTTCCCGTTCATTCATAAAAGCATCGACGACAATGAACGCGCTCTACACGCAGTTTTACATACATATGTATGTGTATGTGTGTTTGTATGTACATAACTCCACGCTTATAGTATAGCTATGTATATATAGTGGAACTTCATATACTTATGTACATAGACGGAGTTGGTGGGGGCGGCAGTTTTGCAATTGATAAAACACAAATATTTCCATATCAGCAGGAATATGTTTCAAATATCTAACTCAATTCGAATTATTAACACGATTTTTAGAATTAGCTCGATTAGAGCGCCTTAAGTATTTATTTTCACTGACCCAGCACATGCCTTTAATATGAGCCCAACCGGATCCTAACGACAAATTTTCCAAAATATTTTGTCTATATCGGTAGCAGTTTGTCCGCCGGAGAGTGAACAAGGTGCGATCCAAGATATCTGAGTCTTAGTCTCGAGAATTCTGGGCAACTGAGCAGAAAGTGCTAAGATGATTCCACCTCCTCACCCTCAAAGCAGTCACCAGCCTCGAGTTCCACGTATCGCACCCCGCCCAATCCTCTTTAGAAGGAATGGTGTTATCAAACTATCTTTTAGGAGCCATAAAATGGGATGAAGTCGAAGCTTTGTAATATCCTCGAATGACCATTATCGAAGTTTAAGTTACAACCAATAATCCGTAGTCTAATGGCGTTTAGGGCTGCCATACTTTTCCACGCGTTATCTATTGGAACTATACTTAACGTACAGTTCAGTGGAAGTGTTGTCGAGGCTCGAAGCGAATCCGCTGATTCTAATAAGAACCGATCTGCGTATCCCCTCCAACTTGCAGACTACCGTAGTCCTGCCCAGGCAATCGCGTCAGACAAGAATCCCATACAGTAGTCGCGGTTCTACTATCTCTAGGCGAGAGGCCCAGCGTTTACCGATGACCTACCTGCAACAATACAAGACAATCAGCGCCTTTTCCAATCTTTCTTCAATATTCAGCTTTCAGTAAAGTTCCCTATCCAATAATAACCCCAGATATTTAACGCTATCCGGAGGTATGAGCTAAGCGCCTTACAACGAAGGCAGGTGAGCGCTAGAAATCTTTTACTTTCTAATAAAAAGGATGAGCTCGGTTTTTCCAGGGTTTATAGTTAGTTCACAGTTCTAAGACCAGCTGCCATCCGCACTTAGGTACGACAGTTCTGTCGATCGGCAGGCGGTGGATGAGGATAATAAGGTCGATTTCGACTCCCAGCCTGCCTAGGAGCTCGAAACTATTTCTACAGCGACTTCTTTCAGTTTAACTTTATTAATACTGTTATTCTTTATTAAGAAGGATCAGAGTAAATTTTTGTTAAACTCCCTCCACGGCAAGCTTGTAGATCTGCCCATGAGTATATTTACGCACATATATTATGGGTAAAAAGATGAATGACCATTGTTATAACTGCAACATTTTAGCGCATACTCGTATACCCCTGACCACTGCGAATGTGCACCGTTCTTCAACGGGTCACTCGAATTATTTCTCTTCGCTCTGCTTAACACCGCAAACAGGACAAGCGTTTTTGAATTTTTTTTTTCGCACTCATTCCCTATCAGCAACATTACGGTCATTCTTTCCGCCTTCTTCTGCTTTGCTTGCACTTCTTGTTTCCCTTATTCCAGTCAGTATAGTTTGTTTGTTTAGCAAACTTAAAAGAATTGCATTGCACAAACAAATACACACACACACGCACACGCACACACACTGGGCAACACTTCCAAATAAAGTGACATACAAATGGCTTAAAGTGCTTTGGCATAGGAATGACTTTGCTGGTATTTTACTGCAGCAATATTTGTTGCAGTAACATTTAGCGAATGCGTATTTACAATTTCAAGCATCGAACTGGGGATAACAAATGCTAACACGCAACTGGACAGCGCATACAAATATGTTTATTTACATACGTACACACACACACATACACATATATGTATATGTATTGTATAAGCTCTTGTATTTACATCCCAGTAGAACTAGGAATCGTCGTTTGAGTCATTCGAGAGTACTCCTTTGCGAGCACGACATTTCCCCCCTTTACTCCCTCCCTATACTTCTGAGTAGAGGCATGTCATTTCTCTATATTTGCTTTTTAGATAGCTTGTCCTAGGAGGCCTAGTAATGGGAAAACTTTCTTTCCCTCTTAAACGAACAGGTAGGAGGTTTATTGCTAATAATTTCAGATGGCTCCCAACTGTGCAATGGGAGAGCTTTGAAGAATCTTGCCGCAAACCTTTCAATTGAGTAATGAGGTAGTTTTTGCTAAAAATCCCACTTCCCTTCTGAGCTAGCAATGAGTGAGTTTTGGAGACTCATCCCCCAAGCCCCCTAAAAAAGTAAGTAAAGAGTGCTCATAAAATCCGCATAAACGAGCATTAGAGGTTAATTTTGAAAAGCAGCAAGTGTATCTTTATTGACGATAAGACTAGTTTGCTTTTATGTAACATTTAATTCGCGAACCAACAAACACAATTCGACAATATTTTTTTTTTTAACATTGAACGCAATTTTGTTTCTTTTGTTGTATAAAAAAGAAAAAAATAACAGAGAAATCTTGTTTACGGCTCCAAAATGATGCCAAAGGGGATACTCCTTTATTCAAGGCTCTCCCTTTGCTCCTTAATGAGTAATGTGGAAGTACAGGACGGAGAAATTTTTTCTATTATTTCAACACCAAGCCAAAGAGCGTATTCCTCATTCCTCAAAGAGCGTATTGCTCATCGTCGTTAGGCGAGATATCACTTGAAGTTTAACTGGGATACTCTTCAGTGAAAAGAGAATTTAGTCAAAAAGATTCTAGTTCATAAACTCGTATTTATTGGGGGAAATCTGTAGGAGGACCGAATTGTGAATCTAGTAAAGTCACTCCGACGTTTTTGATTTAAGGACACACCAGGGCTTGCATCATCTCTTCACCAAAAGGGCGGTAAAAACATCTACTACTGGAAAGATTCAACGAGCTTCGGAAGAGACCCCCTATTCTGATGACAAAAACTGCAAACATTTTAACGACTCTGATTTAAAGACATACACCTGGAATATTCGGATCCTTAATTGATAAGGTGCCTACGCCCGTCTGGTTGATGGCTTGGTGAGAGTAAGGGCTGAAATCGCGTAATCCAGGCATCCAGGCAATAAAATCGACGTGGCAAGCAGAGGCAACCATAGAAACTTGCGACGTCTACTACAGCTGTCTTGTGAAGGAGCACAAATTTGGAGAGAAGAGACTACGTCGCTAAGTACTGTCGTTCATCCCGGAGGATGAACATCTCGTCGCAATCTGCATAAGAGCAAAATTATTTTTATCATCATCGACATCAAGAACCGAGTCGTTAGTTCTGCAGTTTCCAAACTGAATAAAGAAGAAGGGTGTGCAATGGTCCAGAGCAGATTGAAGAACATCCTGTTATCAAATATACACTCAGCGCATTGGCGCCTTGCCTCTCGTGTTAAAGTTGCCAATTACAATAATGAAAAAGTGCAGGACTTAGTATAATATCTGTGAACTAGCATTAACCGTATAATCTCTCTTGCCAACATCTTCTACTTTGGGCTGAGTAGACAATTTGCGGACCAAAACCACACTATTTTAGTCTCTCATCATGGCCGTGATATTGCATGCCGCTAACACACGGACGTAGTCAACATCGGATGAGATGGAACTTGGAGTTTCGGCAGAATGGTTCGCCGAATGATTTTGGGAACTTTATGATTCTTTGTCGACTCTAGTAAGTTTCACTCCAGGGTAATTCCTTGCTGTCACAGATCCTTAGCTACAATTTTGTCCACACTATATTCTCGAATTTCCGCAAAGCAGCAGTAGATGGAAAGGAAGAATAAGTTGTTACTGGCGTTTCGCACTCAATATTAGTACAAACGTGAATAGAGGACATGTACATATTAACGTTTCTTTGCAAAAAAAAAAGGTACTCGCATACATATGTATGTATGTATGTATGCATGCACGTTCGAGAGTACTGCTGCAGCGGATGAATGGTTGACTTGATGGTCAACACAACTGTGCAACCAACCAACCAACCAACCAACCAACCAAACAAACGAATAAACAAACAAATAAACGAATGAACAAATGGGCAGACGGATAGTTGTACCAGCCGGCTATCGAACAAATGACAAGAAGATCGAATAATCTGACAGTGGGTTCTAAGGCCAAGTATTGGACATAAAAAAGAGCAACAAAAAATTAAAACTCTTGCATCTAAAAATAAAAATAAGAAGTTTAAAAATAGTCCTATTATTCAAGAGTAGAAAAAAGTCCAATGAAGTTAAAAGTCAGTGATCAGTAGTGCTATTCACTAATTTGTTGTGATGATATTTGCATGTTTATTTAATCTTAACGAAAATTTTAACGATTTTGCTATTTAGCAGCCATATTTTATCGATATTCGCTATCGTCGGATCAGCTGTTTCTTGATTTTATTTCCATGCAATTGAAAAAGCGATAAATTCGACAATCTTTCGAATATTTGGCATACGTATGAAGTATCAAGAGGTGAAAGGAAGTAAGATTACGCAACAGTAGATTGATGTTTGCTTCGGGATGTATGTACATGGGTAGCTCATGTAATGTTGTGGGCAATGTTAAATTCGCATTTCTCATTTCTCATGGTAAAAGCAAACGTTTATATAGGATTCAAATAATAAGAAAACACAAATATAGTTTATTTTTAATTTATAAATAAATCATGCAAATAAAAAAGTTTTAAATATAAAAGCTAAATACCCTGGAGCACAATACGAATCCAAAATATGAACCTCTTTCGCTGTATGCCTAGATTTTAAAGGGTGAGCACACCAAAATTGCGACACTTTGGAAAACTTATAACTTACCGTGATCTCAGTTTCACGGATGAGATATTTTCTTTGGATTTAATTTATAGATTAGTTAAAAATGGCAATCGAGTTAGCAGCAAGACAAATTATTCTGATGTCTGAGGCACAGATTACAAATTACAAATGCATTTCGATGGACGATAAAACCTATTACTTTCCAAATTTCAATTCCATATTGCTGGCCAAGATTTTTGTACTGCTGCAAGTCGCCTTGATGCTCCTGAAAGCTGTAATGAAAAAATTGAAAATGAAGTACAAGTCGCTAAAAAATACCTGGTTTGGAGAGCTATTTGTTTCTGTGGGCGTAAAGCAGCCCTTTTTTTACAACCAGAACAATGAACGCCCAATTTTATCGAGATGATTGCCTTAAAAAGGGTCTTCTACCATTTATTAACAGTCCTTGTGGCATTAGTACAAAAATAGTGCTAGAAATCATTAGTACAATTAGTAAAAATAATGGTAGAAATCAGTAGTAGCATTAGTAAAAATAGTGGTAGAAAGTAGTGAAAATAGTGGTAGAAATTATTGATAATAGTGGTAGGAATTAGTAAAAGCAGTCGAAGAAGTTAATAAAAATAGTGGTAGAAATTAGTGAAAATAGTGATAGAAATTATTAGTACCTAGCATTAATGAAAATAGTGGAAGAAATTAGTAAAAATAGAAAGTAGTGAAAATAGTGTTAGAAATCAGAAGTACAACTAGTAAAAATAATGGTAGAAATTAGTAGTAGCACTAGTAAAAATAGTCTTAGAAAGCAGTGAAAATAGTGGTATAAATTAGTAAAAGCAGTCAGAAGTTAATTAAAATAGGGGTGGAAATGAGTAAAAATTGTGATAGAAATGATTAGTAGCATTAATCAAAATAGTGGAAGAAATTAGTAAAAGTAGTGGTAGAAATTAGTGGTAGCATTAGTAAAAATAGTGGTAGAAAGTAGTGCAAATAGTGGTAGAAATTAGTGAAAGCAGTCGAAGAAGTTAATAAAAATAGTGGAAGAAATTAGTAAAAGTAGTGGTAGAAATTAGTAGTAGCATTAGTAAAAATAGTGGTAAAAAGTAGTGAAAATAGTGGTAGAAATTGGTAAAGCGATTCTGACGCGACTTTCGTTATGCGATATTCTTACGCGACTTCTTTATACGATTCTGTGGCGACTCTCGTTATGCGATGTAAAAACACACAGAAATTTTACTTCAATAATAATAATAAACCCAAATATTTATTTGGGTAAACAACGGCAGGGTCCCTTCAATATAAATTTACAATTAATTATAATTATATTAATTTATATTTTTAACTTGAAAAGGTGTAGTTTCCGAATGCAAAATTGTATAGACCTTAAATGCAAATATTACTAAATAAAATGTGCATTTTTTCGCTCCGCGTTAGTATGTAGATTTTACTTTGATGGAGTGTCAGAGAGACTCGTGCAATTTTCTGATTGCATATCAATAATAAATGAAGCCCTGGTTAAAATAGCCCATTTTTAAATTGCATACAATACCAATCTTTGCCAAAACTTTGTTCCAAAAGATGGCTGAGAATTGCTGCGTTTTTGTGAAGAAATACAGCTTTTTCCAACACAGAAAATTTAAATTTTTTGCATTCAATACATTTATTTAGCCAACATCACTTCACTGTAACGAAATCGAACTGTAACACTGAAACTGAGCGCGTTAAACTGTTATAGCTTCTTCATTGCAGTTCCCACATTTTTCATTACTCCCGGCGATTTCTTTATATGCTCACTTCCGCTCATCATTGTCAGGCAGCGGTGCTTCATACTTCCGGGCATTTACCCTTTTTCATGTTTATACCAAACAATAGTTGAACAAAAGAATAAGAAGGAAAAAAATCAAAATAAAGTGAATAAAAATAATACGCATTGCAATAAAAGATCAAAAAAAAAAAGAAGAAAACCCGCTGAAAGGCGCCAAGAAAGAAACAATGTACGCGCAGCATAAAAAGACATAACCAACCAAGCGCCATACTACATACATACGTACTTGGTATAAGAATAAAAGCAGATATTAAATGACTGAAATCGTATCATATCGTTCCATGGCCGTCATCAATTCCACACATTCGAGTGTATATCGGCGTAAGAGTGCAGGGAAGCAGAGGGGCAAGTGTGCTTCACTTCACAGTCACCGCCATCGCCATCACCATCGCCATCGTCATCGACTGTGACTTTCTCCTGCTACCCTGCGCTCTCGTTGTTACTGTCATCAGTGGTTCTTCTGTTAGTTGTTGTAGCAAGCAGTTGTTAATATCATTGCTATGGTATTGCATTTATCATATTACCTAAGAACAATATATCGCTATGCATACAAATGCACATACGTACTTACATACATATATGAAATCTTATCGTGCAATTGTTCTTAAATGACAAGACAAGAGTACCTAGTGTTGCTATGTTTTTGTTATTTTTTTTTTGCTGCATTTGTTGATAGTTTTGTGGCAGTAGTGGCATTAAAACTTTTTGATTTTGATTCTTCATCTTGATCTTATGTAATTTTATTGTTATTGTTCCGTAAAATGCGTCCCGAATCGTATCGATTTACACAATAATGTCACAAAATAAACTTTAGTGCTCCTTCAATGTAACGACAAACACACACTGCATACATACATATGTGCATAGATACAAGTTATAAATATTTTAGCTAAATGTGCATAGGTGTATGTATGTAAGTTTGTGAGTTTTGTGAAGGAATTTAGTTGGTCGAAAGTACCCTGCAATAGACGAATCCAAATTAAAAATGTATACAATTTTTTGTATTAAAAAAAAAAAACTTTAGTATAAAATGCTAGTATTTATTAACCAAAAGCAAATATTTTGCGTATATGAATTCTAAAATTACTAATTCAGTCCTGTTGTTGGTTTCAATTCCGACAAAATTTGGTCGGTTTGAAAAGTAATTGGCAAATTAAATCAAAATATAAAGGGCATTTTTTTAGACATGTGATTTTCAATGAGGCAATACTTTTTTCGGAGTTGCTCTTTCTGATTAGTTGATTTAAACAAAATTGTCGCATTTGGAATGCTGATAATCCACAAGCCATTGTTGAGACGCCGTTATATCCTCAAAAAGTCATTGTTTGGTATGCGCTATGAGCAGAAAGTCTATATTTCTTCAAAAATTAAGCCGGACATAATGTTACAATCAATGGGGAACGCTATAGGGCCTTGAACAATAACTTTTTCGTGGCTGAATTGGAGGATGTTGAAGTGGACAACCTTTGCTTCCAACCAGACGGCGCTACATGCCATTACAGCCAATGAAACAATAAATTTATTGAAGAAAACTTTTGATGAGCGCATTATCTCGCCTCGTGGGTCTGTGGCGTGGCCTCCAAGATCGTGCGATTTAACACCGCTGGACTATTTTTTATGGGGTTATGTGAAATCGCTTGGCTACGCAGATAAACTCGAGACGCTTTACGTCTAGAAAGAGAATATTCGGCGCGTTATTGCTGACATACGGTCCAAATTGCTGGAAAAAGTGGTCGGAAATTGCTCCTCTCCGCTGGGAGACAAACGACTGTAATTTATTGAGCTTGATGCCAGGTTTTTATTAGGGCATAAAATGTGAAAACATCTCCTCATCAGACTTCTTTCTTTCTAGACTTTACCAGGCTTTGAACCATGGTCCATGGAATAGTGCCATTTTCACTTCCTCTTTCGTTCTTATTGCCTGCAAACGAAACTTGACAAGGGATGACGGAAAATAGTTCCAATATACATCAATCCCACAAATAGTAGTACTGACGTTGAGGAGGAGATGTGTTTATTATAAGTTATGCATACCATTTAAATGACAATAATTTATTCAAGTAACATAGAATCTCTGGAAAAACTTTACCAACAACTTGCAAAGCAAATAATTAATATTCCAGCCTCATCTGCAGCAAGAGAGCAAGTTTTTTGCACTTCTGATAACATTCTAGAAAGAAAATGTTTGTTTGAAATTAACTGCGAAAAAATCATCTTTTTTTTTAAACAAGCAAAAGTAAAATGAAGTTATTATACATTTTGGAATTTTGTAAAAGTGTTCAGTTTAAAAAATACGGATCCAGTTAAAGTTTATCTACTATTAAATGCACAGACTTTGTTACGTAAAATCTAGTATTTCAAACTAATTAGAAATTCTTTTGAGTTTAGTCAGTAATGGATATCGCGGCAAAAATTTGGGAAAAGTCGGTCAAGGCGGAACTTAAAAATGTAAAGTCGTGATGGGCGTTATTGGCACCTAATACTTAGTTCCAAGAGATTGTACAACGTAAATACTTGCACTACATGACGGAATACGAGTAGTGAGGTCAAAAATTGCAATGAGTATTCCAAATTATGATAAGCGCTTACGCCCAAGCCAATCCAAGAGCAGTCCGATTGTGGATCACATGGGGGTAAATGTGTCCATTTCCGAACTTCTCCCTTCGTTACCAACATTAAACCGCTCATACCAAATATTTTAACGTCTTCTCGGATGGTGGGTAGACAATCCCATCGACAGAACCTCATTAGCGATAACAGGGATCACCAAGCCCACAGGCAGTGGGTGAGGTTGTCTTGAGGAGGAGAGATTGTGATTCTCATCACTCCCCTTTGATGCCAACTTTTGAAATTACACGCCAAAGCAAGGCGAATTCGTACCAGGTGGTGTTGAGCGTATGACAAGAAAATTGTACGCTAACAAATTGTACGGACAATGTTAGTGAGAATTGGTGAGAATTACAACAAATACTTTGTTTTGACATTCAGTACAGCAAGCGAATTCACTCAGCTGTTTGCGTAACACCGCCGTATATTAATCCACCTTGTATTTCTACAAACAATTGTTCTATTTCTACCATTCAATATTTTGATAAAATATATCCCATGTTGTGGCCAAGGCTACTGTCTAGTCAAGTCCAATGAAAATCCACGCAGTATTTTCGGAGATTGGTGAGTTCCAATAGGCAGAAATATTATATAAATGGTCCAAATATATTTCTTACGTTCCCTGCCTCACCTTCAGTCATTCTTTTATATAAATACATACACGACATTTTTAAAGTTTTATTATGGTTTAGGTGAGGAAAATATAAAACACTTCAAAACATAATATTTTTACTCTAAAAACGCTGTTATAAATTAAAGTTAAATATTTTTATATTAATGAAAATTACGAATCTTTTTTGAGTGTATTGAGTGCCGATAGATCATTTCAGCAACTGCGACGTTATCATCGCACTCGTCGTTATCAGCTTTCAGCATAATTATCACGAAATTTATCATCGAGAAAAATATCAAGCATCATCCAATCTCCATTCACGAAAAACCATTAAGTATTCTTCGCCACTTCCCGTTTGCTGTTTGCCATCTAACATTCCATTGTCATATGAGGTATAAAAAAATTCCAATTGCGGAAACTCAATGGTTTTTTGTTTCACTTCTAGTACTTTGAATGCAAACACACACACATTGAAATACAAGTACATGTGTGTATGTTCATATATAAGTATAATAGTATGAGTATGTGAGTTTAACTACACAGAGAGTTCGGTTAGATTGAATTGTGGCTAGGATCGCACTAACTGACTGACGAATTGTCTAGCGACTGCGAATGGTTTTTTAAAACTTTATTTTTACCCCTTTTAAAAATCTTATTGATCTCTACATTCGCTTAACGTTTACAATAGCTTCGATGGGAATAAAAATGTAGCCAAACCGGGGAAAAAAAGAAAATACAAAAAAAGTGGAATGAAAAGAATAGCAGAAATAAAAAATTATAGAGAAGCAGAGTAGCGATAAAAATTGAGTTCACTTAAACTGCAGTCGGTTCCAAATTTAATCGAGTTTTAACTGTTTGCCAAAAAGGGGAATATTTTGAATGCTTCAACGCTTTAACACTTGCGGCAATTTGCTGGTGTTCTTTTTTTTTAAATTATTTTGCTTTGCCACTCTTCACCAGCTGTTATTCGTAATGATTGTGTATAAAATTAAAAAAAAATATAAAGGTTTGTAAGTGAATTGCATGCAAGTTCAACTCATTCATCATTTAATATTCGTATGTACGAGTATGCAACTGTATGTGAGTATTGCATATCCTTATAAAAATTGCACGTCGCTGCATATTTAAGTGGCCACATTACGCAGCTGTAAGGTTAACATATTGATTGTGGTTTTTGTTGTTGTTGTTACTGTTGCATTCGAAAAATTTTAATAATAATTTCAGTTAAAGCGTTGATTAAAACTTCCCATCGAAAAGGCTAACAAAATTCAATAAATGGATAAGGGTTGTCCATTATGTGGTTTCAATCAAGAGTGACTGCCAAGTTTTTCTCTTTTAGAACTTTTCCACAAAAAATATAACATTTTTCGCCTTGGTGCAAGAAATATAACCCAATTCAGCGCCTTGAAAGCAGGCTAAGAGGGCCTCAGTTTTCAATTCAACTTCCTCATTTGATAAAAATCTCTTGCCACCGAACCATTGCTTCACGTTTGGAAACAGATAATAGTAGCAAGGGAGCCAAATCTGGAGAATACGGAGAATGAGGAAGCTATTCGTGGCCTAAATCATTCAGTTTTGCCATTGCTTTCGTTGAAGTGTGACTTTTTTATATGGTTTTTTTTGTTGTTGTAAATTTCCTTCAAAAAAAGTGGCAAGCTAGCTCTAAACTTTCAAAGGAAAACAAATTAACTGCCGAGCATAAATAATATTGTTTTCATCAAATCTGCATGCAGACTGAATCAGAATCCACTGTGTCGATTCTGTATACGTACGAGGTTTGCCCAAGAATGATGGAATACAAGATTGCGTTGATTGATCTGAAATTCGGAAAGTAACTTGTTTATTTATAACGGTGAGATTAGCTACCAAGGGTTCCGCGTTTGTTTTTAATAAGAATCGCATATCCGCGACTCTGTTTCGAAAGAGCAGACCTAACTACAGTAAAATTTTTCAAAGTATAATTTCCTAAATTTGTAATGAATATCATTTCTCATTTGTTTTTCAGGAATTTTTGGAAGTAAGGGTCAAAAGCAAGAATGGTAGCACACAAGATTGAGCCTTCCGCAGACCGCTAGTCCTCTCTTTGTCGATTAGAGAGCATCCACCCATTCGCTGACGAAATAAAAGCATTTTACACAAGCAATGCAAGAAAACTTTTCAATCATTCTGCTGTTTGATCGCTTCTTTTGCGCTTCTTCCTCGTCTTTTTTAAAACGTTTTCTTTGCTCTCTCGTTCTCTGGCTATTATTACGTCACTTTAAGTTGCTCCCAACGTGGAAGGGGCAATCTTGTTTTTTTATAATTCTTGGGTCTAAAGAACACTTTTAGGTGTGACCGAATGGGGGTATATTATACAAAAATATTTATGGAAACAACTAGAGTCGGGATATTATAACTTTAGTAGTCCATAAAAAAAGAAGCTAACTTCTGCAAATCGATTGGATATTTTATTACAGAATAGGCATAAATTTATAAAATTTTAATGTAATCCGGGCTAGTTTCTTTTGCTGCACTGTGCTATAAGTTTTTGTCCTTCGAAAGTTCTAAACGATACTGGGTTCCAAGAGTTCAATTCTAAAGAAAACTTGTTCAAAAATTTCGAAAAAAAACCATCAGCATTATATCAAAATGTGCGGATAGAGTTAACTTTGTATTATCCTACCGCGGGGGAAAAAATATTGAGTCTCGTACCAGAGATCTGCTCTTTGCGTCGAACGTCCCTTATTATATAATATTTATGTACAAATGATTGGACAAATTAATTTCAATGGTACTTCTGACATTTAAGTGTTGTTAAATTGATAAAATTAATGCCGAAAAATGTTCAACAGCATAACATAATAACATAAATAAGTATGCATGTGTGAGTAAATCAGCAACCTTCAATTAGACTTCAACAGATGCGTTGACGTATAGATATCAACACATACACACATATATAACTATTTGAATAGCTCGTTAAGTTGAGTGTCTTTTGTGTGAATTTCTAAATTGATTAACCGGGTTTATATGTACATACATAATAAAACTGCAAGTGACTGCGCATATCCTTGTAAAGCCAAGGTAACTAACTACACATTCGTGCGTTCCCAGTGGGAAATGAAATTGATTTTTAAATAATTTACAAATTACTTTTGTATCAATGACAACTAATTGCCGTTCGCTTCAACGAACTGTTTAATTTAACATGACAAAGTCATAGGAAGCATTGAAGTCCACTATCTGGCATGCGACTTAGTTTAACTCATTAATGGTCGAAATAACAAAGGTTTAATTGCAAATTTGGTTATTTAACAATTAAAAGTGATACATTTAAAAACACACATTTTTTCGGCATTTTAAATGCGTATACCCAAATAGGTAACAGTGGCCACTTAATAGAGATAATTTTTAAAACACAGGTTTTCAATGCACTGAGTTGCTTGCATTTTTTAGTACCCACAGCGGCTTCCATTATGACACACCGGATCCGCTTTGGAAACTTTTCAACTATGTACGTGATTGGTGTCATCGACTTGCAATCTCTCAATATTAGATGCTGAAGGACGAGCAGTTTCTCTTGTGGACGATTGCTTTAGATAGAATCCAGCGTATTTTCTCTAGAATGTCAATGCCGTCGCCAAGCATTTGATATATGGCCATGGCAATTATGTAACTGAATAATACCCAGCACCTTTTGTGAATGCCGATCCTATACAGTGAAATAGACTGATCCATTTTACCAATTTCACCTTTGGCTATATTATAATTCTGGAATAAATGAGGGATTCTTAATTAATTAATAATTTGCTTCTTTTCCGCGACGATATTTTCGCCGTCCCTATTGGCTCATAAAAATCATAATACGTTGCCATTCTGCATGTGCTTTGGTCCTAAGAACGATAGAATACAAGTTTGCGCTGATTGATCTGAAATTCGGAGAGTAACTTGGCTGCGACGTCACACCAGATTTACCGGTGGAGAAAAATGAGAGGAATCCCGTTGGTATAAATGTTAGAGAGAATACACACTACAATTGTTAAACACGTTGGAAAGAATACACATGATTGCGAGTTTAAATACATACACGGTTTTTGCAAACAAAATCTGTTGTGACGTAGAAATTATGTCAAAATTTTCAAGAGAGGGTTGGCGGTATCACAATCTGCGCCACCCTCTGTATTATTATTACCATGCTTTTTTCCTTCCACCGAACCTGTAATCATACTCTCCACTTTACACTTTAGCATTTAAGAATGTGCATTTAATAGAGAAGTTTTAAAGAATGATTTCTTGTAAATCGGTATCATAATTGCTGTTTGTTTAGCAGATCATAATTAGTGATAAAGTTATCGAAGAAAATTGTGTGATTTGCAGGATCCGTTGCCATTTTATTTAACAAAATTTTAACAATTTTATTTCCTAAAGGCTCAGTTCTAGAAGTGGCGGATTTATCATTTTAAATATCGAAGCTATAAAAATATCCCGAGAAACCAGTTGATACCCAATTTTTGCTCCTAAAACCTATGGGGTTTCCTCTGAGCACATTCGCAACCATCCTATCCTATGGACATTTTATCGGTAGTTTTTGGAGCGACGTTATTGTCTACAAATTGTAATTTCTTTTTATTTCTAAAAACCGTTTACTGCATGTAGCTGCACTACATGGACTCTGAGGTCCTCATCTAATGACCAACTCAGATGTTCGTTCTCTGGGTAGTTTATACAAGCGAAATTTTGTCGATTAAGCTGACAGCGATCATGATAAAACTTTCTTTACCGGAAAAAAACATTTGAAATATTTAAACAGGTGTAAGACCCTGCACTGCTTCTTTCACGACTGTCATTTATTATTCGGTTGACAGATTCTGTGTGTTTAACCCTTCGGAGGTGTGGTGGGGTATGTCATACCCCAGCACATGTATTTCCTTAAATATATATATGTTTTTGTTTAAGGAATACGTTATCGCTCCCAATAGCTTTCATTAACATTCAAATACAGGAGATCTGCCACGTTTTACATACCCCAGATATTTCTGTTCCATGGGACAGCCTTTCAAAGTGGGCTGGGGTATCATATTCGATCGCCATAACTTTTTATGTAATTAATGCATTACAGTGAATTTTCTTTCCTTTAAATAAATGTTATTTTTACTTTTGAAATGTAAAAACAGTTTTGAAATTGTTTAAATACAAAAAAAATTATGTTTCAGAAAACTGGAACCTCACTTTTTGGAATAATTTATATTGTCTTTTTTTTATGGCTATAATATTGAATACGAAGGAAAAATTGTTATGTTTTCAAATTAACACTTTTTAAAAATTAGTTAAAGAATAATAAATCACCACAAAATATTGCTATTATTGGAATTTGGTATTTATTTGAAATTGATAGGCATGGGGTATGTCATACCCCACCACACCACTCAAGGAACTTTTAGTCACCACACCAACGAAGGGTTAATCGCATAACTTGGAGTACACTTATGACAAACTGGGCTATTTTATGTTTGAGATATACTGGATCTGATACGAGCTCTTTTCATAACCAATGATTCGCCATCACTGTTTTTTTCTGAATCTGAAAGAACATCAACGTCATCAAAATCCTCTTCTTCGTCAGTTATAACATTGGGTTCTGATGAAGTGATAGCCAAGTCATACTCCAAATCATCACAACTGTCTTCTATGGTGAAATGTAAAGCCTCTTCTGAGCCTTGGAAGTTGCGTTTAAAATTCGCATACGACTTTGATATAGTTTAAGAAAAAATTATGATTATATTTATGTATACATTATATATACTTGCATGCGTATCTTGATAAGATAATTAATAAATCTTTATATTGTATGTTTTATCAGTGCTCTTCTAAGTACTCAAAACTGAAATTATATTTGCACTGGTGTCAACACCACTTTTCTACCCGCAAAAATTAGATGTTCACAAATTGGCTCGACAACCAAGAATGGGTTAGCGTACTTTTGATTTAAATTCAACAGCTTGAAAATGTATTCGTTTCAAATTAGAATAGCAAATCTAATATATCTATAAAATTCAAGCGTCCTGCTACTCACCACATAGCGCTCAAACTGTTCATTCCATCACATTGAGCCTGAAAGTATGCATAACAAATATGCAACAGTTTTGATAGCTTTGCAATACATTATTTATGTGGATAAAAAATGGTTGAATGTCGTCGTGCGAGGGAAAAATACAACAGCTCGTGCTGCGTTTGTATTAAATTGGCTAAAAAGTAGTTTACAAAGAATTAGTTTTTATTTCAAGAAACGGTCTTATTTTTTCCAGCAGGGTTATTACAGACACACATACATACATCCATATAATAGCATGAAGCGCAACATTGTAGCAAGGACATGATTAAATAAATATCTGCCAGTGAAAGAAATAATGTGCTTTGGAGAGGGTGAGTGTTTGTGTGGAGGGTACATTACAAGCAAGCCTTTTATAAGCATGGTCATGCAATTTAGCTGCATTTGATGAATTCCTGGTAGTACGCACTATTAGCTGTCAAGCTCATAACACCGTTGCGACACTACGCGAAGTCGTCAGTTTGTGGTGTAATTTGCTTCATAATTGAATTTATTTAATTAATACTCACCTACACACATATGTGTGTGTAAAATTACAGTATGAAATAGGTGGGAGAATGATATGCAATAATAACTAAATTGTGATTATTATCTCAACGCAATTATTTAATTAGTATGCGTTTTAATAGATTTGAATAATTTATTTTTTTCCATATCTATGTTCATATGTGAGAACATAATTAATAGTCACATTTTTTTAACAGCATCTAGGTATTTGTATGCAAACAGATATGTGAATGTAATTACTATTAATTGCCCTTTAAAATCTATTTACAATTCTGAAGCGTAAAAAATCGACGGCTGGTTTAAAATGAAGCTAATTAATAGGTGGTCATAAATTTCAGTTTTTGAAGTACATATTTAACCGCCCCATGCTGGTGACTTGACAAAACTTATCAAACTGACAGTTGTCAGGTTTACTGCGCCTAAAACTATGTCGTAGAATATAATGTCGATGTCACGTGCCAGAGAACTTAGAAGTATGTCGAATGCGCCTGATCCTTAAGGTATGTATATTGGATTTAAAGGCAATTACAGATACAACTTTGAATTAAATGCTCTACCCAACTTCAATTACATTTTTTGGCTTTGCTGTTATAACACTCAATTTTCTTGGCGCTAGGTGCCGCAGAAGTCGATTTGTTGGTAAACACTTTATTTATGGTCCGATTTAGTTGAAATTCAAAGCGTATTTACTTATATCAAAAGAAATAAGTTTGCAAAAAAGTAACTCGTTACAACAACAGTATAACATGGCTTTAAGGGAATATAAAATGAGATTTTTGGATTTTTCAAACCAAATATTTTATAAAAAAACAAATGAGTCGTTAAATTAGTTGCTTTTCTGTACGGTTTTGAAAGAATTTAGCCCCCGTTGTAAGACATGTTTTAGTATTGTTTTTGCGCTACATTTTTTTTTATCCCGACAGTGGTCGAAATCTATTTATA
The DNA here is from genome assembly GCA_951828415.1 of Anomoia purmunda. NCBI lineage: Eukaryota > Metazoa > Arthropoda > Insecta > Diptera > Tephritidae > Anomoia > Anomoia purmunda. The sequence goes on along the minus strand of OX639996.1, from coordinate 20,930,566 downwards.
TTGAAAAATTCATAATAATCGGTGTAGCCGTTTTCAAGACTAGCTCTTACTTTTAGTATAGAAGTTACAGGAAAAATTAGGCACGATACAAAATGCGAAAACTCAATTGAAAAAGTGAAATTTTCACAAATTTAATACGTTTTTTTTTACTTACTCATATCAATCTATCAACTCTCAGTTAGATAATTCCCCGAAGATCTGCTGGGAATCAGTTGAACACAGATTTTCTATTTAAGTATTTAAGTTGTAAATTATGTATAATTTTGTGTGAAGAGCTCAAATTCGAATCACTCATCGCTGAAGGACGAAGATAATAATAGAACACATAATTTTGTATGAATGATTCGTACAAATGATTATTAACCCTCTGGTGGGCCAATTTTATTTTAAGTTCATAAATTAAGGTAAATATAATTTTGTTGTCAGAAAGCAAATATTATGGCCGAATTACATATATTTGCGGTAATTGTAAAATTATCGCGATAAGTGTAAATTAGTTTGCAAAATGCATAAGAAGAGGCAAAAATTGAATGAAATTACAAAAAGTTAAAGAGAAAAGTTTTCTAATTTTGAATATTTAAAAAATATATATGTATTTATTTAAATTAAAAGTGATTCATCATCGGTTCCTGTTTTTCCCATTGGAGCATAGGACCAAAAGTGGTTGCGACCAACTTATGGGCACTCTTGAAATATATTTGTTTTGACAGTATGCCCATAAATAATAATATTATGTAATACATATACAAAATAAAGAAATATTAATTTACATACAAAAAGTTATACAAAATATATTTTTATACAGTATTATCCCACCCCACAGAATTATGCTTCGACCAGAAATGGCAAATGCGACCCGTTTTCGATGGAATTTGATTTGTCTTCTATTGTGTTCTATTATTACAGAAATATGTTCTCTCTCTGCGCGGAAATGTTGAATAGGTTTGATTTACACTTATTTCTTACATTGATTTTACCTAAACAAATCTAAAACTCAAAGATGATGAAAATTGGCCAACTGCCACGCGCGCCTGCTACATATATAAAATGCTTGTTTAAATTTGCTACGAAGAATTTAATAAGACAGAGAAATGCTATATTTAAATCATACCAATTTCTATTTGTTTGTTTTTAAATCAATAAAAGTTTTTTAAGTTTTCAAAGTACTGCTTTGCCGAGTCAAGAAATACTTTTTTCTTAGATATCGAATGGTTATTTTATTACAATGCTTTTGGGCTTACAATATTCTTTATTCCTTAATCTACATCAAAAATCGCATATCTATGTTAAATGGCTGGGAATTATGGAGTATAGTAGTTCCCTCTTAAATGGGGACGTGGGACTGAACTTTTTCAAAAAATTATGTGTAGCCTGGTGTATAGGATCTGTGTGTCAAAAATCTGTGTCAAATAGTTGCGGAGTTATAAGGGAACTAAAACAAAATGTGTCATACGTAAATATAATCATACTAATATTATAAAGGTGAAAGTTTGTGTGAAGGAGTGTGTGAGTTTGGTCGGATCACTAAAGAGCTAAAACTATAATGGCCGCGAGGAATGAGAGTCAGTTCGCAATGTGAAATGCAATACTTAATAATAAATTCCATCATAATTGGCCAGAAAACCACAATACTAAAATTTAATTTGATTAAAGAAAGGATAGACAAACCTTTGGTATTAATACTACTAGAGAAGTTGCAGAAGACAGCCAAGAAAAATTTCTTGAATTAAAAATGATAGAAGAATAGAAAGATAGAAAATTTTAAATCATACACTAAAATTCGAAACATAAATTTAATTTTGCCACAACTTATATATAATAGCAAGAATTTTATTCTTTAGTATTAATTACAACGAGCTCAGAAATCGAGGAAACCCGTATTTAGAAGGTTAATAGTACTTTTGACGATAACTTGATTTATTGCAAAAATTAAACGCAATCGATAAGGAAATATGTTTAATTTTACATTGAAAGTATTGCAATAGTTATACGGTATAATTATAATTATTACGCTGTAAATTATATAACGTTTATTAATCCTTTTTTCAACAACTTATATGTAAAAACTGAAGAGCAAAGCAAAAAAAAAACGATGTCCGAGGTCCGATATTCCAAGTTAATTTTCGCTGTTACCCAATGTTATTTGTTTTCAATTATAACCAGTATTATAATAATAATAATAATATAATTAATGTTGTTGAGCTTATTTTTAGGCTTTAGTTGATTTTTTTGTGACAACGTTGTCCCTATCTCTAATAACTGGTCCCTGGTTCAAAAAAGCTTGGGGAACACTGTGTAGAAGCATTTGCATAAAATTTGGAACATACATAAATAGCTTATAACCTAGGTGAACATATAGTATATATTTGAAATAGAGTTGCCACCTGCTAAAAAATGTTTAGTTAATTAAATAAATAAATTAAATGACATTAAGTATGCTATATGGCGATAGGTGAGATTTGGTTTAAATTTATCACATATATAAATAGCCACCTGTTTAAATGGTTAAATTCAATTAAAACAAGAAGTGAAATTAAGGGCCGGTATTACAATGCATTTTTAAGTTGAACTTAAGTCTAGTCTAAGATTTTGCGTTTCACCAACCATTTTTGGAGCAAATCTTAAGTTCAACTTAAGTTGAACTTAAGTCGCCAATTTTGACGTCTTAAGTTGTTCTTAACTTTGTGAACAGCTGATCAATTGTTGCAAAGTAAAATTTCAAAGGCCTTAGTATTGATAACTGAGAAAATCTAAAGGATATTTGTTTTAATATGGATTTTGATTGGAGTAGTGATGAAGACAGTGACTTAGAATACGAGGAAGTAATAAATATCATTGTACTGAGGAGAAGTAAAGTAATACGAGATCGTCCACAATTTTTTCAATTGTACGACGAGAAAGATTTTCGCGACCGGTTTCGAGTCAATAAACAAACAGCTTGGAGTGTCCTTAATTTGATAAAAGATGAAATAAAGCATAAAACTGCTAGGTAAGTGAATGCTTTACTAACTAATTTATAAAGTAATCTAAATTACATTGACTCTTCACAGAAACCATGCCTTGCGCCCGGAGAAGATGCCTTTACTTACGTTGCGATTTTTTGCAACAGGAGGGATGCTGCAAACTATTGGCGACTTGTTTGGAGTCTCAAAAGCTACTGCCTCTCGAGTCATAACATGTACTTCGCACCATATAGCACTGCTACGAGAAAATTTTATAAAACTTCCAAAACGAGAAGAAATAAGAGAGTGCCAAAAGAATTTCTTCAAACTGGCTAAATTTCCTCGGGTAATTGCCGCTATCGATTGTACACATATAAAGATTTTATCGCCTGGTATATTAAAATATATATAAGATCATGCGAATATATTTATATCAAAGAATTCGGTTTTAGGAGGAGAAGATGCTGAGCTATTTCGGAATCGGAAGCAAATCAATTTCACTAGGAGCAAAATTTGTTCTGCGTTTATTTTCCGCCATTTTACCAACAATATAATTAAGTCTATTTATTTTATCCTCAAAATACAATTTTCATAAACCGCACACGAAACCACTTTTCTTTGTTTTGTATTTGGACAACTGTCAAAATATGCAAACAATGCATTTCGTTGCAGTGCTACCATATTAATCAATTAAATATTTTCCATACTTAAGTAGCCGTTGTGAAACACAATCGTGAGTGAAATCTTAAACTGTTCTTAGCTAAGATTTGTCTAAACTAGAACTTAAGTTGAACTTAAGATTAGTTAGTAATACCGGCCCTAAATATTGCAATATGGTATCAAACGAAATTAGCTTAATAAATATTCATTTCTCAAATGTTTTGTAAGAAGTTTGCCGCCTATTTAAATGACGATTAAGTTATAGTAAAAAAAAAATTAAATTTTACATTTGACTCATTTTTTGTGGATCGAAAACGAAAAGTTTTAAGAAAGTCTAATTTCCAAAAACTATTTTCGTAGGGCATTGCCACCTGCATTAAAAATAAATAAAAATGATAATGAGTTAAAGCAAATATTGAAATATGGGCGCCAACCGAAAAAGGTTTAAGAAGGTTTATTTCGACATAATTTTGGAGAGGGTTGCCACCTGCCTAAAAAAATAAATTATATTAAAGTTAAAGAAAATACAAATAATTTTAAAGAAAATATTAACGCATAGGATTCAAAGGAAGTGGACTTCACAAAACTCCATCATAAAAATGTGTTTGAAAATATAAATTTGATTCAATTTCTAAGCACACATACGAAATTCCAAAAAAACTACATATGTATGTACATATGTATGGGTACAAAAAGACTGAAATGAATGGCAAGTTCTTCTTCGTACTGGTGCATACATTACCAAAACCCTGAAAGTTCCTTAACACTTAAATACTGGCTTCATTTATTTAAATAAAAAACAAGAAATTAAAAACAAAAAAATTAAATAAATGTAAATAAATGTTATTAGCATTGGTAAAAATATCTATTTCGTTTCCCTGCCCCATTTGAGTGCATAATGTTAAACCTTTTGCTGCATATTATAATTTAAAGTGTTGCCCACTAGAGGGTTAAATGCCAAAATAAGCTGTATGCTTCAACTTGTAACATCCACAAAAACCAAACATGAGTACTCAATTTTTTTCGCGTTCCATACGCTATCTTTGTAGCACATCATCAATTTAAAAAAAACGCTATTCAATTTGAATATTTTCAAGAACGATACTGTAACGATAGAGCCAATCAATTTTACACCCCTACCACCCTAAATGTTTTATCTTCATACCAAGTACATGGATATAATCTAATATGACTGTATGCAGCAACGGCAATCTCAGTATCGCAACGGCGATAGCTGCAGGAGCCATTAATTGGGTTTTCTATTGTTGGTTGCTTGGTTGTTTGGTTGCTTGCTGGGCGCTCCGCAAGTATGCAAGCATATATAATTGGCTCCTGCTGCTGAGACTCTCTCCCAGGGGGGGTGATGGTGGTGTGCGCTTTTCGATGCTCGCTTAATGCACTAATCAAATCAGACACCACATCATTTGGCCATTTTCGCTCGCATTTCTAGTTAATACACCAAAATAAATCAATTCATCCGAACGTGACAGCAAATTTTTGTTGTTGTTGTTGTTGTTGCGTTACCAACCTACTATGAGTGTACTATTTATTTATTTATGTGTGTATGTGTGACTTTATCGTTAATGTAATTCATTGGCTATTCTTCTTCTTGTTTTACTTACAGCATAAATTACACGTCAAAAGAGCGCACAGGCAGCAGTCACAATTCGCAATTCGCGGGCGACAGGAGTAGGCGACCGAGGCGACTGAGGCGACAAAAACGATGACAGCTACCATGGCGGCCAAAGATACAAATCAATTGACGCGAAATAAAGCCACTTGCAGCACCAACAACAACAACAACAATAACAACTCCACCACAATTCACCGCTATCCATTAAGGCGGCAAGCATTTCACCAGCCACCAGCAGCAGCACCACCAGCACCAGCACCATTCACAGCGAGTACCTTCACAATTCCAACACCAATGTCAACAACAACAACAACTGCACAACAGCAAATGGCCAGAGCGATAAATATTGGTTTTACCGGCTACACACACGCTTACCTACAGCATCAATGCGCTGGAAATGTTGAAATAAATGAAAGAGTGCAACGAAATGAAATGACCGGCGCCCGTGTTGCTACAGCTCCTTCTGCTGCTGCCGTCGATAACGAAATCGATGTTGTTGATGATGATGAGGGCAATGTCGACGGCAATGCCAATATGTATGGAGATAGTGTCGCCGCCATGGCTACCAATATTGCTGCAGCTGTTGTTGTTGTTGATGATGTTAATTTTGCCGTTGACACCCGTTCAGGTGTAGCGATGGTGGCGGACGATGATGGCGACGACAGTGACTCGTTTGCTTCAATGGAAACATTGTCAGACAATGTGGCGGTATGGGTGGATGGTGAGAAACATTGGGTGGCGGGCGTGGATGCGAATACAACATGTACGGATTTGATCTGCGCGTTGCTCAATTATCAAAACGCACAGCAGCTGGAACAGAAACAATACAACCACCACCACCATCAGCAACAGCACCAACAGCATCTGTTTAATGTCAACAGCGCCAAAAACAACAATAATAATAAGAATATCCATAACAATAACAACATCAAAGCCACCAAGAGCAGCAGCAGCAGCAGTCCAACAGCAAATACAGCCATCAATCAATCAACGTTAATAAAAACATCAACGTATACCAAAGAAAATTGCGATCCATTGCTGGCTGCGAGCATTGAATTGACTGTTGGTGGTTGCTATCCAGCTGCGACGGCTTCTTCGATGGCATTAACAGTACCCGCAACCAGCAATGGAATTTCAATTGGTGACAGCCGCTTGGCGCAGGCTTCTGAGTACGTCATTGTGAAACAGCATCGTCATTGTGAGGAATATTTGGATGGTAAGGCGAGAGTATTCGATGTGCTGCCTGCGAATGATGGACCGTCAAGAAAGGAGGTAAGTGCGAGTGCCTAGAAGGAAGTATTTACTGTTGTTATGTTCTTAAAATTTTGTGTGCAAAATGCTGGAGAACTGCGGCGATTTTGTAGATGTGGTTCAGCATTGGCTCGATCTTGTGACCTTGTTGCATTCTATTTGGTTATCTCCTGTAGAGACAGGCGACAGTCCAGCGCGCTGTTCGAGTTAAACGTGAAAAAGCTCAGAGCTTTGATTGCAGCCTGGCTATAACTAAAAATAAAGATGTTAAAGATGATAACTAAAAATAAAGAATTCCGGTTCCAAGCTTATCTACCGCTTCCATGATAGCTGAGACCTTAGCCTGGAAAACGCTGCTGTGATCTTGTAACCTAAAGGAAATTTGTAGGGGAAGGTTGCGTGAGAAAAAGTTTCCTCCCTCCTTACTATCGAGTTTCGAGCTATCAGTCTACTCGCAGATGACAATACTATCAGGTGGTTTGTAAAAATCCATTTTTCACTCCTCCCTACTTAGAATTCTTGCTGCTCGGAATAGAGCAAAACTTGTACCCCTAGCTTTCGGGATGCCAATGGGATGGCTCTCCTAGTCGCAAAACAGTCATCGCTGAGTGCCCCGCTTATGCAGATCGTACTAAGTCTTTCCACCTTGGTGACTAGTCTGAGGTTAACATCTTTTTCTAATGCCGGCCACCATACGATCACCCTAGATGGCGATTAAACCGACAAGAACGTGCACGTTATTCAATAGCCCAGCTCAACAATTAAAAACAAGTGGCTTAGTTAGAAACACAGGAAGGGACAAAACCAACTTCAACTTCAACTTCACCTAGCACAACAGCTCTCTACCACTGTAATAAATGGACTGACTGATCTAATCCACCATACCAATACAAAATTACATATATACTGTGGTGAATAATTTCGTATAAAGCGTAATTCATTAGAAACATCAGCACGTTAAACTTGCTCAATCTTGAGAACGCAGATTATAAAGAAGTTGATGGGCTTTTCGTTTCCTGTAGCAAGAATTTTTGTTTAATTTCACCACTCCAGAAACCAATAGAATCTCATTGGATTCTAATAACAATCGGCAAAAGTCAAATTAGTTCTGGTATGGTTAAATTGGACTAGATTTTTTGTAAGAGGAATGGTGGGAATCTTCAATTTCTTAGCAATTTACGTTCTAAATATGTAGTATGTGCCCTGTGGTGAATAAAAGCTATGCTAGATAGAAGATTGCTTCGCTTTGCGTGACAGGTTCGCTTTGAAAACTAAGTTGAATACATGCAATTATACGAAGCTCTCCACATAAGCAAACCCGCGCCAAAGTGAAGTTGAAAGTTTGCCAACTATCAACTTTTCACGCGCGTTGGGTGATTTCAGAATATAACCAAAATTAAATCGCTTTTTTATAGTTATTTAAGTAACCGTTCACAATAAACAAATGATTGTTGTCCAAGCATTTATTATGACATCGTTTTTGTGTTTTACGCTTTTTGAACAAAATTACAAATGTCACGCAAAGCCAAAGCTTTTTATGTGGCATCGCTTTAATTTCGTATGAAGAATTACTCATAAGGCGCACATTTATCACCTTTATTTATTGCATTGCGGGACTTCTGTAAAAAGAAAATACAATGAGTTTCCCTCCTTGCTGTAACATTTCGCATCATTTGAAATTAAATTCATAGGGGTGAAACTTTCAAAACGGATAGAAATATTTGAGAAGCTTCATTCAAAAATAGCAGATCAATTTAATTAGCGTCTTTCGTTCTTTTTTCTTTAACTTCGGCTAATACAGTGAAATGCTTAAAGTATATCAAATGTAGTGGCTGTCTGAAAAATAAACTTTTTTGATTTAGCTGCTTAGGGTAACAGCCGGCATGCATAGTGCAAGTGCTTCGAAGAATGAAGTATTGGAACTGCAGAGTCATCAATAAATCGGTGTACAGTTTGCAAAATGTTGTTATAATTGTTGAGGTCTGACGCTGACGAGCCGTTCGTAAAATTTAGTTACTACCAAACCGTTGATGGCAAGGACGTTTAGAAAGCATGTCATGCAAAGGACACATCAAATAGGAAAACTGCTATACACAAAGGATTGCGAAAACAGCAAAGCACTATAGCTGTCAGCTAAGCAAACAAGTCACGCAATGCCTCCACAACGACCTACTACAATACGAGGCCTAACTATGCACAATAGCCGTTTGGTTTTGCCACAATTAATGAGGTTGCATTGCGGAGACTGAAGTAGCAATGTTGGAAAGCCTAAGGCAGTCGATTGTATTTAGCATTTCCTTGATTAAGTACTTCGAGCAGCGCTTTGTGGCTGTCACTATATCGAAAATTGCTCAAATCGTTTGCGCTACTCACTTTTCACTTTTCACTGTTCGCAATTTCTACTTCACACTTTTCTCTTTGGCATTTTTTGAAAATGTAAAAGTTTTGTTGAAAAACTTTACTAAACTTCCTGCAACACCATCAGCCATTGACTTGCAGAGTTTGCCACTACCGATTGCTCTTTTCTACCGTTATTTTTTATTGTTGCATCAATGTGGTGGTTAGCAATTTGCGATTTGTAAGACATGCAATTCAGTTTTAGTGTTAAGTGTTGAGTCACGCAACATTTTAACTTTCGAAAAAAAAATGCGATTTCTCAAAGCCAATATTTCCGTTCCACTTTCATTCTTTCTTTCTTGCATGACAAACCGAAAAATCTTCAACGCCAACACCAACAACAACACAAATAATGAAAATACAATGAAACCGCAACATCGATTCCCGTGGCAAACCGATGAACTCCACATACTATGAACACGCATGTACGCACGCACACGTACGCACGGAACACCACCAACGACCGACCCAACGTTCACTTGAACTCTGCACACCAAACTATTGTTGCACTAACCATATCATCTAACCAACCTACTTGGTATCACCACACACACCGCCTATGACCTCATCAACTACGACGACGACGACGATGGCGACGATGGCGACGCCAACTCGACCTCTTTCAACCAACCAACCAACCAACCAACCAACGAATCAACCATCTAATTCATTAGTGCGAATTGCTGCTACGTCGACTCGCTGCTACCAATTCCAATGGCAACAACAGCAACAATAATACCACAACTTTCACTGCAATGCCTGCTGCGTTGCATCGCTCCACCTCACCATCGTTCAATCTCAATACACAGGTCTCTTCGTTGCTCTCCACGGACAAGGATAGCGGCATGGGCAGTCCGGTGGGCAGTTCACGTAGTGCACGATTGCGTCGCCGCAAATACAAATCAGCAGCTACGGTAAGCTGGTTGGCACAAGCGAATACATTACATCCACGCGTCTCGCAACGCGCTGTCACCGCTTTCAGTGGATTTGGCAATACGCTGACCAACGCACATGCTGATGGTGGGAAGCACATGGCTGTCATTGAGCAGGCATTGGGTGAGGATGGGTTGGCCGCGGACGCACTGGATGGTTTAGGAGGAGGCGTAAGTGCAAATGAGCGACTTTTGAAAATTATTCTAGCACAGGATGAAACCATTCATCGTCAGCTAGTACTTTTAAGGTGAGCTTAAATTTAACTGCACACATGTACAGTGAATTGCAGAAGTGTACAGAAAGGAATGTATTTTTTAAGTCTAAACACTCACTTCATTTGATTAAATTCTATTAACATAAATGAGGCATTAAGTTAAGTTAAATTAAACTTAATTTATTATAGTATTGGTAAATTTTTTTTAAATAAAAGTGCATTAAATGAAATGAAATAAAACTAAATTAAACTAAGTTAGTTAGATTATATTAAATAAAATTAAATTAAAGTAAATCAAATAAAGTTGAATTAAAAAAATTAATAAATCTATGTTAGTTAGATTAAATTAAATTAAAATAAATTAAAGTTAGCTAAACTAAGTCGAATTGAGTTAAATAAAATCAATTTAATTCACGTTCAGACACACTAAATAAAATTAAATTAAGTAGAATTAGAAAATTAAATTAAACTAAGTAAGTTAGATTAAATTAAATTAAAATAAATTAAAGTAAACTAAACTAAGTTGAATTAAGTTAAATAAAATCGATTTAATTACAATTCAGATATATTAAAATAAAATTTAACTTAAATCAAGTACATTAAATCAAATTAAATTAAATGTACTTTAAAGGGATTTAATTTGCGTTTAATCAAAATAAATTAAAATAAATTAAATTAAACTACATTAAATGAAATGAAATTAAGTTAATTGAGTTAAACTAATTTAAATTGAGTGAAATTAAATGAAACTGTATTAAATTAAATTAAATGAGACCAAATTATGTTAAATTGAATTAAACTAAATTAGAAAAAAATTAAAAATATTTGTATAAAATAAATTGCATTAAATTAAATGAATGTAAATTAAATTAAATTAATGTACGCCAAATACAAATTAAACCAATTTGTGTTAATTTCACTTAAATTAATTGAATTCCAGTTAAGATACATCAATTAAATCAAATCAAATTAAGATAAATGAAATGAAATTAATCTAATAAGTTGAAAATTAAAGAACGATATAGAAATATAATGACGAACAATTATTTTTTTTTTAATTAAAATCAGAGTATAAAATTCTAAAAACAAATGATTTTAGAAATTAATTTTGATATGCAATAGTTTTTCTAGCATTTTTTTGTGATTTTAGCAATCGAATTTATAGAAGTGATCGCTATCTGATAAAACAAAGGAATCCTACGAAAATAACGTCTTAATATTTTAAATATGTTCCTGGTTTTTTCTAAAGCTGGTCATCACGCGGCGATCCCTTAGAAAATCGTAATCATCATCCATCGACTCCCTACCGCTGCTTTACAGGCAAATTAAGGTTCTAATTTTAGTTCAGCTTTCTGCCCAGGATGGCCCCGAAGTATTTAACCTCGTTTGTGAGTATAGCCTCATTAGATTAAGAGAAGAGCTGAAAACTCGGGTTTAGCATTGCCTAGTAAAAAAGTTACATTTACTTTTATGTCCTGATGGGGTTCCATGACCAGTTATTTATTTTCGCAATCCAACCTCCCACGCACCTCTATTCTACTTTGATGAAGTAAAACCCTTCATGATACTAATGCCGGTATTCTGTAACTCAGTCTCATCTCAAGTCACTAAATTTCAGACTTTCAATTAAGATCATCTTTGTGACTTGAGATGATTTCGGTATTCAGTAAGCAAAAGTCTTGAAGAAATTTCACCAAAGACAATGGTGAAAAGCGGTAGAGACAATCAGCTGATCGTATGTTCAGCTAGAGATGCACAATCAACCTCAATAAAAATGTGTTAATCGATAGCATGTAATATACTTTTTCAATTCTTTGTCATGAGCATTATTTCCCTTTAAAACTTAAAACCAAATGGTTATCGTAAAATTAACACTGAAATTAACCGTTCAAAATTCTTATTACTTCATTTTATATGAATATCTGTAAAAATTAGAACGTATAATTAAGATATTTATGATTTTTAGTTTGTTTCTTTAATGTTAATTCATATTCTTTACAGAAATATATTTTATTTGGCGAATACAAATTTCAAATTTTATATATTGTACAATTTTGAAAAATTTAATAATTTAATTAGAGTTTTCAGACAATTTTTTAATATACAGTTTATAGCCCGGTACTGCAAAATTTTCGCCGATAACTCAGGCTTGAAATGTTTGTATTTATTTTTGTGGAGAAAATGTTTTATATTACAATTGGATCATTGGTTTTTGGCAAATTTGTCTAAATTCTAAATAAATTTTATAAAACATAAACATTAAACAAATGCCAAAAACTGGAAATTTGCTGATTTTTTCTAAATATTGTAAAAGGTTTGAAATTCAGATGCGTTTTTTTTTGTACAATGAACTATATTTATGTAAAAAAATTAATGCACGTTAAACATATAAAAGAAAACTCGCCAAAACAGGCCAAAATGTTGCACTACAATTATTTTTACACAAACAGTGTGTATATCATTTTGAAACTAATTATGATTTTTTCTTAACGAAATACAAAACAGCTTGCTGTACTAAAAAGCGCCTTAAAACTTATTACGACTTTCTCTTTTAGGAAACGGTAAAAAATGTAATCAATTAAAAATGCTTACTTATCATTAGGAAAAAAAGTTGTATTTATTTATTAATTTTTTATATAATTTCGACATAATTTCGTTTCTAAGCATGCATATAATTATCATTAGTATCTAAAAAAAAAATTAAAAAATTAGTAAAGTGTAAACACCTTTTATTCACTTTGCTGTACGCTTTTGTAAATAACGGTATGAGTATCTGAACTGAAAACTCATTTCTGTATGCTGTTCAATATTTTGTTTATTTATGCCTTGTTTACTCATTCATGCTGTTGTTGTTTTTGCAATTTTCTCACTTTGTTCATTTTATGCCTTGCGTATGCAAACACAAACACAAACACAAAAAAAACAAACACACAGGGAAAAGGAGCGACAAATTTCGAAAATTGAAGAGGAGAAGCATCGTGTCCGCGAGCGCGAATTGGGAAAAAATTACCTGCTTGAAACGTACCTGAATGGCTTGGATGATGGGAATGTGGAACCCGATTTGGAGGTGGGTACCGACGTGGGATTGGCCGATTGTCCGCTTAATGAATTCAATGAAGCTCACATTGCCGATATTGCTGGTGGCGAATATGGAGTTGATGATGTGAATGGCAATGTGGAAATTTATATAGGTGAGTTGCAGTTATTTTGAAAAAAATAAAAATAAAAATTCAAAAGCATTTACAAAGTGAAATGTGCATGAATTGCATTGGATTATATATGTATGTATGTATGTATTTTGTGTATGATGTGGTTGTATTCATTTGTATACACAGTGTGCACTCATATACATATAATAATCAGTTCAGTATTTGATTTCGCTTATTAACAATGGAGTGGAAGGCTAAAGAAAATCGTATTGCGGTAATTGCTATAAATGTGGAAAAAGTGCAAGTGAAATTTATGAGCTTGTCAAAAAACTTAATTAGGGAGTTCACAAGCCGTGTTATTTGTCGTATTCCTTTAATCGTGTTATTGCAATACAACAGTTGTAAACTTGTTGTTTTTGTTTCACATTTAAAATTGTCTTATTTCAATACAACTCTGAAAGGTATGTTTAGTGTTTTATTTGTGTGTGTTATTCGATCAGCTGTTTCTGTTTATCGGCCCTTTTTTTTATTATATTTGCAAAAGCGGCCAGTGAAACAATTGAAGGAGATATATTAAAAAAAAAGAATGGAAATACATCTAAATGACGAAGTAAGTGATTTTGAATAAAAAACAAACACATTAGGCATTTTAATGTTTATACTTTTATTTCGTTTTGTTTTCTCTTCTTCTACTCAGCTGATTAATTGCTTGAATACGACATACAATAGTTAACGAAATAGCACAGTGCGTTCACACGTTCCACTGTTATTTCAATAACGGACTAAATATATACGACGGATGTTTGTTTTCCGCGCTATTGGTCGTTTTTCTCAAAGATCTACAGCTGATGTCTTCGAGTGGTTCGAACCAATTCAGCTATAAAAACCCCGAACACATTCTCAGAAATCCCCTTAGAAAACAGAAAAAGATATCAAGGAAAATAGATATGTATATGACCAGATTAATTCAAGACATATTCGAGATGATTTCCAAATGAAAGCCTACAACTGGTGAGATTCTGACAAGGCGTTGGGAGCAAATTAGCCTCAACAGATGCAAACGGCTTCTTCAGTGGCACACGGTCAACGGGCACTGAACGTATCTTTTTTACAGATGAGAAAATTTTCACTGTTGAAAAAGTTTTTAATAAGCAAAACGACAAAATCTCCGCAAAAACTTCCAATGAACTTGTAACAGAACTTATGGCATAACCAAGTACAGTGAAATCACGAAAAAGTTAATCTTGCGCAAAAGTTTACCACTCGGTTTGGCATCAACAAGGAGCGCTATCTTAATTGTGTTTATTTGTTATGGGATATTCATACCAAGCTAGAGTTTTACATATTTTTTGTTGTTGCAAATCGAACAAAAGCTTCGACGCGGGGCTTGGAAATTTGACCAGCGACAGGCAAAATGGCAATCAGCTGTCTATCGCTTGAGCTTTGATGGTAGGTCGCTCACTGGAAACCACTTTTGCTGGACTGTCAACTAACGAACTGCAGCCAGAGTTACGAAAATAGTGTGAATACCCCTAATAAACAAATGATATAGAAAATGAGTTCATCGAAATAGGGGTAGCGTTTTATTTACAAAAAATCTATGTTATTCGGGCATGCTCCACAATTCACTTTTACTCGGAAATTTTCCCTTTACACGGCAGTTTCAGATAGACATAATATGCATATTCACTCAGAAGTGAAATGCAGAATATGTTGAATTATTGTATTTATTTTAAATTTTGAAAACTCATGAAAATTAAATAGTTCGATGAAGTTAATTACTCTTGGGATATGCCAGTTAACTTTTTCGAAATTCTACTGTACTAACTAGTAGGATGTCCGCCAATTTATTCAGCTTTTTCAGTTCATAGCCTTTCTATTATCGAATTAAATCTCACTTTATTCCAGGTTAACGTTACGAAAATGTTGTATTTTGAGAGAATAACATAACAACAAAAAAATTCCACCCTAGCAATTTCACTTTCATCACAAATTTAATTCATCGAACGCAAAAAAATTAGACAAATAAATTGTATTTTATGTTAAAATTGAGACTTTTGAACAAAACTAAATTATACAACTAAAATCACCTGTACAGGGATAACTCTCACATTTGGTAGCGGGTAGAAAATGTTGTATGTACTTTTGTCGGGGCAGAGTGCAAAATTTTGAGGAAAGAACACGAAAGTTTGACAGCTCTGGCACCGGGCAGAACCGAAATGCAACATTATTTTGAGAAAAGAAAATGCTATAAGAGTAAGGAGTTTTCGATTTCGATCGTTTTAATTGCATACATATGTATATGCTTATACAATTTAATTCTGAAAGTTTAGTCTAGCATTAAAATCAAATTAAAAAAATAAGAATGGCGTCACTGCACCGAATAAAGTTAAACGACTTGTGTACTTGGGAAAGGGTTGCCACCAGTTTGCAAAGTGGAATTTAATTAAATTATATACAAGTTGTATGAAATATTAGTATTATTATTATGCTAGGAAAGGAGAAGGTTCGTACATATATTTTGGAGAAGATTGCCACCTGCTTGAAACACCAATTTTTTTTTTTTAATTTTATTACATAAGTACATAAAATATTAAAATATGACTAGCAAACAGTTCGTTTCGCCGAGGAGAATTGTTTACAGCGAGGGTTGCCACCTATTTGAAAAGTCAAGTTTAATAAAATTATACACAAGTTATATGAAATAGCGGAATATGGGTGACAAATCACATGTTAGAAATTTATAAGTATATTTTGAAGAGGGTTGCCACCTGTTTTAAAAGTCAAATTTAATTTAATTGTACATATGTTTTGCGAGAAGAAATTTTATATGTCTATTTGAAGAGGGTTGCCATCTTTTTTAAAAGACATATTTAATTAATTTATAAACAAGAACATAAAGTGTTAAGATATGAGTGTTAAACTGTTTCTATTGGTGTGAACTAGATGCTATCTATATTTTTGAGATACAGTTTTTTAGTAATACATATATAATTATTTGATATTAATATTATATTTTGCTTGATGATTGGTCGAACTTTTCCTACAGTTTTACGCCGATACCGAACGGCAAATGACGGGCGAGGAGCGAACGCTATTAGAAAAGAGCTGGCATCATTTTTAAATTTTGTTCAAGTAAATACAACCTGGCTACACAAATCAAACGAAATCGGTTTACATTTTTTATAAGAAAAATCGTGGAATGCTCATTACACATGCGTCAGATTAAAAATTAATGCACGACGACATTGAGTTATTAAAAGATCTTTTTTTTCAATAATTATATATTGACGTCAGTGAGACCTTAAATTTGCATATACTCGTACAATAAAACTTTTACAAACTTCCATGTATATACCTAAATTTATATACATACATAAATATAAGTATATTTGCTCCTACCATGTAGAAAAATTTCTCTAGCCTAAAAATAATTCAATCTGAGTTCCTTTCTCCACAATACTAGTTTTCGCTCAATCTACAAACAACGTTGGACAGTTGCCCTTTCTGCATTCGAATGTAGTATATATGTATGTATGTATGTAGTTCAGGGATAGTTCCAAAAACACGTAAATAAACTGATAACTGGTTGAGTGAGGAGGTGTGACTGATGCTACTTTTCTCAAACTTTCTAAAAATAAAAAAAAACTAGCATCAAGCTAAAAAATTATTGCTAATACAAAGTGTATAAATTTATAAAAATGTTGACCTGAGAATATGGAAGCCTTTGAAAATTAGGTAGTACTTTCATTCGGAATTCAAATTATTTCATTCTCAAAAGGTCTGTGGCGTATTTGTGGCAAATTCCTTAATTTTTTTTCGCCCATTCACACATTTCATGCACTCTTGATAAGTTGAAGAAAAATAATTTATGCTATGAATTATTTTCACTACCTACCTTTCACTGTCTGATGCAAAATTTTTTACAGTAGCTTTTCGTTGATTTATGAACTTTTTGCGCGCCCTTGGTTGACAGCTTCCGCTGCAATTTTTTGTGTTTTTTTTTTTTGGAAAATCCTGTAGCACACTTGCAAAAGCTATTAAGGGCCAACAGATAAATATATATATATATAAATATATATATATAAATGCATACATATACAAAATTTACATGCATTAATATGTAAATATGTAGGTACAGAGTGGTGAAGGTGCATAGCCTGAAAGTTTTATTTTTTTTTTCATGGCAAATTCCACCAGCCCACATGCCAGCGTGGTGTGAAGAAGCAACAACAACAGCTGGCGAGTATAAAAAAAAAATTCAGCTGGTCAAATAGCAAAAGTTTGGCCTATGCTAAACATGTGACAACCTTGCGAGGAATAAATTTATTCTTGCTGTTATGTACTTTCATTGGAGAGTTTGGAGAGTCTGATAAATAGGTAACCAAATGTTCTTCACCCACCGGCATTGCTTGTCTGTTTCTGGTTGCGCATTAATTTTTTGGTTCATTCTTTGTTGCTGTTAGAGCAAAACTTCAAAAAGTTCCTCTATGTTAAATGTGCGGCTCAGCTCCGCTCAGCTCTACTCATGTGAAAAACAAGTGATAGCAAAAAGTTGAACGAAGTTTTTTAGAATTAAAAAATATTCACTTATTTTTATGTAGACATAAATATATGGCCTGTGGGTAATGAAATTAAAATTACTTTTTTCAAATGATAATTAATTGTCTTGCGCTACATTTAAATGATTTATTTAACATGGCGATATCTTAGGAAGCAATCAAGTACCATATTTTGCATATGCTTTCAATTACTTCAATTGTAATTCAAATTCACCAACTTCAAAACCTAATCATTTGAAGTTAGCTCAGCAAATGAGAACATATATAAAAAAAAATAGCTCAGACGACATTTTTATTAAATTAGTTTAAAAGTAGTTCACAAAAAATTTACTTTTAAATATTTTTCAACATGCAACGGACTTATTTTTTCCGACAGGGTAGGTATACAGCGGTAAAAAAAAACGATGTACATATATGTATGTGTCGCCATAATCGACCGACAAACAATTTATTTAAACGCTATTCCACATAAAAGAGATATTGAAATAAAAATTTGATTTTTCATATATGTATTTTGCTGCAGCATTTTGAGTTTTGAAAGCTTATACTTTTTATCTCAGCCAACATACACATTTATGCACTTTTGATTCTAGAACTAAAAATAACTATATAGCGTTTTTTTTTAGGAGTTTTATTTAACGATAACGATTAAACGCTCACGAATTGGTCAAACATGGCCGTGAAACAATGCTTGCATATTTTGCAAATTTATTTCGAAAATCGTGGTTTAGAGCGGGAATGCTACCGTGCACTAATAATGATGGTATTCTTTAAGCAGCCTCTAGACACCAACTGCCACTTTCCGGTGGTGAGATTGATTTTGAGGCTGTTCGGTATTCAGTCTTAAAATAAAGTCATTAATTGTCAGCTGTTCCTGCGTTTGTCACAAAACAAAGAAATTGCGGCAAGTATTCAACAAACGAAAAAATTTAAGTACTCGTAGTATTTGTTTACATTTGCTTATGCATCTTGTTCTGTCATTTTGATCGGATGTGCATATCGATAAAAAGCTACATTTATCGATTGTTAATAGTTCTAACCTAATTTTATTTATTTTAAATAATCGGTTCACATAAAACGGAGTAATAAGAAATTTGAATGGTTAATTTCAATATTAACTTTACGATAATCATATTGTTTTAATTTTTAAAGAGCAATAATGCTGCTGACAAAGACTTTAAAAAGTATATTGTGTGCTATCGATGAACACATTTTCATTTAGGTTGATTGTGCATCTCTAGCTGAACATACGATCAGCTGATTGTCTCTACCGCTTTACCCCACAGTCTTTGGTGAATTTTTTTGAGACTGTTGCTTATTGAATACCGAAATCATTTCATGTTACAAAAAATGTCTCTAATTGAAAGTCTCAAATTTAGTAAGTTGAGAGAGTTTTGATGAGTTTACAGAATACCGGCATAAATCTCTTCAGCGACTAGGCTAATTTTTGGCTTAAGTACATGGCAATAGCAAAATTGCCGTATTTGAGATGAAGATAATCCACAAAAACAGACTCTTTGGTGTTCTTTGCATGCCGAGGGAATCAATCGTCCTTACTTCTTTAAAAATAACAACGGCCTGAACGATTCATACATCGTGCCCCAATACATTTTTCAAGATTATTTATTGTACCTTTCTTACGAGAAACTAACAACAATTTTTAAATTCTTAAAGCTAAAATACAAACATACATATAAGCTCTTTGGTGCCATTTCAGCAAATAGCAAAGTGAGTGAAGTAAATTTGAAATTCACTTTATTTTATAGCTAATTTATTTACAGGGATATCATGAGGAATACCACACAAAATCATTTTATTAAATACCATCATAATAAACACCATTGTATATTTTATACTCATATATAATTGAAGTATATTTTCGTGAAATACAGATTGATATATCTTTTTTTTATTTATTTGTTACAGCCTTATGACTTAGGAGATAAATTATATTTATAATATATGTGTTGTTATATTTTCTTTCCCCGTGCAAAATTCAATGATTTTTCTTTTAGTGGGCTTGCATTCGCACAGCCGTAAAAAAACAAACAAGAAAACAAAGTACATGTAACTTTGACAAATATACCACAAACATACAAAAACAAAAAATACACGGGGTTCGTGGTGCCATGACCTTATATGAGATCAACCTTTTCACTGGATATGTGCGCTGGGACGTCGGATAACTCGTTTACATCGATTTTCCTGTACTTGTATTGCCGAGTTGGTCTGAAAGGATGAAATTCCGATTCGCACGGTCATTGTGTTCTCGGCGGCGCATGATGATAGAATTTCGTGCTTCCGAAGCCCACTGTATGGGCGGTTACAAAGTTTCCAAGTCGCGTGTTTGGCGGTCGAAAGATACGAGCTTCCGAGCCGCAGCCTGTTAGAATGATCGAAAGGTCCCAAGTCCAGGTCCATTTCCTGGCGTAGGGTGGAAAGACCGAATCTCCATGCCTACACCCTCAGGGCGACGATGTCAAGCTTTCGAGTCGCCACCTGTTAGAGAAGTAACTCCGCACTTTTCTATTTGTCGCATGTTGTTGGCGGAAGAAAGTTCTCGAAACGTCCGAGGTTCCGATCCATTTCAGTCAAGATCATGAAAGATATTAGCAGAAAATACATACATATATGTTACATATTGTAGCGAATAATAACGAAAAATAGTTTGCATGTAATATAAATAAGTAAAAAAATGCATCACCGAAATATTCCACATGATTCAAATTTTTTTTTAGTAATCATATTTATTTATCTACTTATATAGAAGCTTTCAATTGGCGCGAATAGAAGTTGGCGGCCTGTGGCAGCCATGCAGCTTCGGCGACGTCTGTATGATCTGTAGTTAAATGATGACAAATTACCATGGCGCGTAACAGGTTAAAACATCACGTCCAAATGCAAACAAAACAAATGAATGAATGTTCAATGAATCTGCCACATTGGTGTAGTTGTGCGTGTGATGAGAAATGTTTTTAAGACTTGAAATTTTGAGAATTACAAATGACATTACATTACAAATTATTTCGCTCAAAGGCTGCAAAATAAGAAAACACTTAGACGAAGTTTAATGAGATTTCTCAGGAAAAGTTGTCTTCAAAATATCCAAGTCCATTAGTATGCTACATATTTAGATTCATAAAACTTCGGTGAAAAACTATAAACCCCAAAAACAATAATGATAATTTCTAAATTCTATCTAAAATGAAAAAGGGCTTGCTGAAAAAGATTAAAGGAGTATATAAATATATGTGAAAAATATGAAATAAAAGAAATTTTCTAACATCAAAACACATCCACTTTACTATGAAAATCTTAAATAAAAAATGCGAGGCCATACACAATGAATTCTGAGTACCTCTAACACAAATGTTCGAATAGTAAACGGAAAGCATATGTAGTAAGTATTCTAAAAAATTTTATTATTTTTATTGTCTACATATGCAGATCAAAAGGCAACACTGCAAAACGGTAGAGATCTCTCTCTCTGCCTACGTTAGTTTCTCAAGTATTCTAGAAGCGCGTAGTCCGTTAAAATACAGCTAATTTTTTTTAGCAGAGTATGCCAAAATATAAGTGTGGATGTTTGTGGATTTTTGATGGCTGAATTCTCCGATAGTTAAACCAAAATGCCTGCTCAAGCTTTCAAGTCGCCCAACGCAGTTTTAAGATGGCTGTGTGTACAGCGCTCACAGACTTCTTCCAGTTGCTTGTATAAAATGCTCCATGGTCTAATTATCCTTCCAAAAATGTGTCGGGAAAGAAAAATTTATAAAGAACCCAAGCATTGCTATCTTGTAAAGTATCGCTTCGAGGATATAACAGCGCAGATAGTTAACCAAATATGCGCGAAGTAAAAGCAGTTGTAGCAAACAGTGCGACAAACAAATTCATGCAAATAAGAATACATTAACATATGTTCATTGCTCAGCGTAGTCATCTAAATACAATAACAAATACATACGCACCTAGTAGATACTACTACATACGCACAACGATGTCACAGGATATACATACATAGATAAATGTTGAAATAACATTTGCGAAAAGCTACTACAAAGCGAGGTCGCCCAAACGCAAACCCTCTGTGCACTTTCCACACACTCACACGCACACACATACAAATCATCAGCATTCGTGCACACCTGAATGCCATAGCAAAGCAAACAAGCTCAATAAAAATAACACAAACACCAACAAAACAAAAAAAAACAAGAGAAGAAGAGAAATATACAATATCAGAAAAATCGCTAAAAAATATGTTCCAGAAGAATATTGTACGAGTTAACAGCGTTGTTGTACCCGTACTGATGTGGATGTAGAAAAAGGCGTTGTGGGTGTTATTTGAATGGCAGCGGTAAAAATCGTACATACAGCAAGCAAATCATTTTAATAAACTCCAAAAATACTGAAATTTTAATATAGAACGTAGTGATGCGTGTTGACTGCTGTTGCATGTGTAATGTGTTGGCTGTTGGCTGTTGTGGGTTGTGAGTTCGGAGGGGCGGGGAGTGTGTGCATTAAAACGCCAACAGCAGTCAACGCTTTAAAATTAGCGAGTTAATATCGTAAAAATGTGGTGCTGATGGCAGTGCACACAGGCGAGAATACGTGCTAAACAGCATGACAATGGATGTGTGTGTGTGTGTGTGTGTGTGTGGCCGTGTGTGTATGTGTGATATGTAGTCATGCAAAAATGTCTAGTTTTGTGGTCTGTCTGCAGCATTTGTTTGTTGAGTTGGTTAAATTTAGCTGGTACCTTAAAGAGATAGGATAATTTGTAGATTTATTATATTTAGCAGCTGTGCGAAAAAGTTTTAGTAGCACAAAACCGCTTTGTGCATTTAAATTTTTTGCTCTTTTTGCCATTTATATTTAAAAACAAAAATAGGGAACAAGTAAAGAATAGGGTACACTGAGCTGAAAACAATAAAAAAGTTAGCGAAGGTATTTTCACTAATTTTTAATAGCTTATATTTCAAAAACTATTAAACAGATTTCAAAAATATTGACGTGGTTGGAGAGGTAATTAAGAGATCTTTCATATACGTACATTATATATTTATGTATATTTCGGCTAAATAAAAAAAAATAAAAAAATTCTCTTTTATTCATAAAAAATATTTTTTTCTTTAAAAATTATGTAAGTAGCGGTATATAAAAATACATTTATCAAATAGCGCATAAAAATACATTTCATTTCATATATCATTATAAATAGTTAAGTTTAAATATTATTAGATATTTTGTTTTATTTGTTGTTGGCAAAAAATGTTCTTATGAAAAAGCTCTTTTTTTAATATTTTTTTTTGATTTTGTCGAAATACATATCAAATATGTACATATACAAATATACACATTAGGTGAAAGATCTTGTTGTTGTTGTAACAGCATAAAATATTCCCTTAAAATTTTGGGGAATGCTGCTGTAGTGACAGCTCTTAACCGGATATATGTAAATCCGGGTCGTTTCGGTATCGTAGAACCGACTGTCGTGGGAACGAGGTGAATGATATCTTAATTATTCTATTAAACCGTATCAATAATTTTTGAAATATAAGCTACTATTAAATATAGTGGAAATGCCCTCCATAACACCCCCTACTCATTTGCGCAAAAAAAGTTGTACACCATAAGAATCAGTAAAAGAAGACGGACCACACCCACATTTTTATTTTTTTCTAGCTCAGTGAATCCTATTCTTTACTTATGCCAAATTTAGTATATCGCCTATTATGGTTCTTTTTAACGATATTATTAACATAAAAATTTACGTACGGCTAAAAAGAATCAGTGTTATTAAATGTGTTGTTAAATCAAACAATAATTTTTATAAGCTCAAGGCGATTTTTGATAGGAAAAATTATAGGAAAAACAACAATGGTAGAATTTATGGCTATTTCGGAGGAAAAATTATAGGAAAAACAACAATGGTAGAATTTATAGCTATTTCGGAGATCACAACTTCTACCATTGTTTTTTTTTATAAATTTTTCCTATCAAAAATAATCTTGAGCTCATAAAAATTTTTGGTTGCAATAACTATGTAAATCCATTGGAGTATTCATGCCAACGAGCTTAATTAAGGGGTAATTTTGCTAAACGATTTCCAATTTTTCGTTTTACAATAACAAACAGTTGTTGGAAACGGGGAAATGCTATTTTTGTTTTTGCAAACAGAAAAATTAAGTCCACATAACCCGTTAACCCGATAACGATGGACGGCGTGAATACGCCAAATTCACAAACTTTTTATTTAATTATAAAAAATTCAGGAAATTTTCAGAAGTTTTCTTGGTATACGTAATAAGGCTACGAAAGATTCCGGTCTCAGCTAAGAAATGAAGGGCACATCACAAATCACCATTATTATTTTAATGCTTGAGAGCACTAGTTGCTAGGGTATTATAACTTCCTTCATATAGCGAATGTTTGTAATAACTAAAGTAACCGAGGTAGGTAAAAAAATATATATGTATGTATATATACCAAAATGTATTGAAATCGGTTAATAACCACTAAAAATTGCTATATACTATACACAACAAGAAATATAAAACCCTACTGTACATATCTCCGACATCCTGTTGAAACGAATTTCTGCCTATATCTCTGCAATAATGTGGCAAATCTGAGTGGTTCGAAAAGAGTTAGTTGAGAAATGATTGATTTCAAAAATGTTTGTTTTCTGTTTCACTATGATTTTTGTTCATATACTTGATACAGGGTTAGTTTAGGTTAAAAAGTCCAGGATATGGTACTCTAAACCACTTTGTATTTTGCACGAATCTTGTGAAGTTTCTAGTTTCTATTTATGTACCTGAGATTTTCTAGATCAGCAAAGAAATAGCAAATTTTAGATGCCATTAACTGCTCTCAGAAAAAATTGTAATTTAGTAAGAATTCTATGTGTAGCATGGAAATTTTAAAGGCAGACTTACGTGATCAACTTTTTGCAGTAAGTAAGTGGAGGTAACAGAATCTGACTATTCTTTTTGTCGGAAAAAGCTAAAAACACCACATTTTATAAAGCCATTTTGAAACGCCTTTATCTATTGAACCGCTTTCGGTAATCCAAATAATGTCTGCTTTAAATGAACAAAATTATGTATTCCAGTAAATATTAACCTGCTGTAGAATTTTTGAATGACTCACTCGATTTGAAAAAAATCTATTAATAATAATAATTGTACTCGTAATTTGGCGCTTACACCATAACTTGATGTTTTGCCGAACTTCTCCTACAATTTGTGGTGTGCGCGTTGATGTTGTTATACAAATTGTGGGGCCTTAAGTATTGAACTTTACTAAAAGAAGGTATGGATATGATTCTTTATAATACAGCATTATTCGAATTTTGAAATGGAATGGTCGAAAAATTGATTTTTTACCACCAAAATTATGGAACAGAGAAAAAATTATAAAAATCGCACGCGTATTTTGCTAAATTGGTTTGGAGAATTAGCCAAATTTATCACTTCGTCGTCCTTTAGTTCTTAAATAATAAATTTTTTTCACATCTCTTATATATTTCAAAGGAATTCTTTGTTTTTTATTATTTGAATTATTTAATCTTATTAAAATGAAATTCGAAAGCTACGGATGCAAGAAATTGTTCAAAAAATATTTGTACATACATATGTATGTATGTATGTGCGGATATTCGAGTTATTTCCTTTAACACAAATACGCGTTTATTCATCAGTTTTAAATTTCCTTGGATTTTTTCAACAAACCTTTGCGAATATTGGTTTTAACAAGGGCTAAAAAAAACTTGGCGCCACAAAAAAATTCAAATATATACATAGTTATGTGAGAGAGTAGGTTTGAGTTTATTTACATAGTACATACATACATCCGATGAGATGCGCGAGACTGCATTCAATTACATACAAGTATTTCATACAAAAATACCACTACAACTGCCATATGTATGTACACAAGAATAAAATCATTCACTCGCAAATACGGGCCCACATAAAAAATGTATGCAAATAGATACAACCCAACTAACCACAGTAGAAGCGCCTGTATGTAGATTATTTCTCTATAAATCACCATATTGTGAATGTTGCAGCAGGAATCTGGACAGCTATTATATTAATCCGTCTACGTTTGACAGTTCTGCTGAATCGATTTCAAAACCAGAAACACTGTTGGAAAGGTACATATATTAGAGATGAAATAAATGTACCTTAAGCAAAGCACAGCAATATAGGTAGGAAATACATATAATAGTAAAGAAAAGGTGCTACTGAGAATGCTTTAGCCACAATATACTGTTATAAAACATCGTAACACCCTTCTGCCAACCGTTGTTGATCCGCCCATGCGCTGAAAACTAGCAGCAACATCATGTGATCAATTTCTAAAAAACCCGCAGCAACAGCAACCGAACAGCATAGAGCGAATTCATATAAGCCAATGGTAATTGTAAGCGGCTTTGTTCTTTTTTCTTTCACTTTCCGTGTATTTTGTGTTTGATTTTTGTTTGACAATTATCCCTGGTAAGAAATTGCCTTTGACCAGTACAAAATTAGCGCTGCATTTTTTATTTATTTCAGGATGCTCTAAAGGCGAATTCAAATAAGGTATAACAACCGTCAGCTTCGTTGTTCTGGTTTCATTCGCTGTACGTGCGTTTTGTTTTTGCTGTCATCGGGTATAGCTGTCAAATCCGTAAAAGCAAAAACAAAATACAGACAACTTTGAAAATGATCCCATAAAAATGCAAAAGCTAAATACATGCCATCACACAAACAAAATACACAACGAATTCGCCTTGGTTATCTTAATATCACCTTCTGTCGATCCACCTTGAAAAAAATAAGGTTAGTTAGAGCTTATGTGTAAAACCAGGCATATTTACTCGCTTAAAAAATTCCTCCACCTCAGCGTTGTTTGTTTTCACAACAATACTCTTGAAATGGGTTGCCATTTATGAAAAATTTTATGTGGTACGTTTATTTGGAAAAGTTTGGCATTAAAATATAAACTTATATAAAGTAATATATCTACAATATATAATTATGAAATTATGTTTGCGAAACGAACGATTTAATGAGATACAATGAGAACATGTGTATTATTCCAGTAATTTTGGGAATACTATACTTTTCTGTATGTTGACCTTGTGCGAAAATAAATAAATTGTTTGAGGGACCCCCTCGAGAACATGCTACAACATAAATTTTCACAAATTTGTAGTGATTGCCATTGAGCTCTATTTGTTGGTATTGAGAAAGCAGAACGGACTGGAAACTGCAAGTGTTTGAAATCGAGAAAAAGTCGTTTGAAATATTTGTAGAGTTTATAGAATCAGATTCACCATTTAGAGTGGTCGCTTTGTTGAAAGTGGATCAATTTTTTTCGCAGTCAATCAGTACTTCAACCTCAAATGGAGAAAAGAAAAGTAAATAAAAATATGAATTATAAAAAGAGATTTAATAAGTGAATCTAGAAAATTTAAAGACACTGACTGTATGCCGTTCATTTCTAAAAAAAAGGGTTGGGCATTTATACTAGAGAATTGTCAAAACGGATAAAACGTAAGTAACGGTACCAATTAAGGCGCTACTTTCTGTATCCACTCCACAGTGTTTTTTTTATATTTTATGTTTTTGCTTTCTTTAATTTGTTGGTTTTTCTTTCATGCGTTGAATTTTGTTTGTCATGGTATTTTTTTATGGGGGTGGGTAAAAATGCGCTTATTATTCATTTCGGAATCTGCTCTAAGGTTTAGTTTTTTATTGTTAATATCTCTTTTTAAGTTATTAAGTTATTCGACACTCCAATTTTTAACAAATTTTCAGGGCCATTAAAAAGCTATAAAAACGGTAAAATTTCGTCAATAATTTTCACCTCTAGTTTAGTTTATAATTGCAGGATAAAATATCAGGAGGTGTGGTTATTAAAGAGTTCTATAACTATATTGCATTGTATTGCGTTCCGCGATATCGATTTCAAAATATCTAGAAACTTTGTGACACGGATCGTGAACCATCAATATGACGCGTTCAATATATGTTGTATTCTAGGAATACCGGAATGTATTGAAACATTTATAAAAGTTTGCGATATTATTGTATATACATTAAGAAAGAAATACAATTTTTAGTTATTCAGATATTTGGAAAGAAATCAAATACTTTTTTTTTTAAACCAAAAAACAAGCAAAATGTTACCAACTTAAGTCTTCAAAATTTTGTAATAAAGTATTTGTACCACAAGCACGCAATTTTTGTTTGCGGTTTTTATTGTTTGAATTATTGCTGATCACTGGTTGAGGTTGATAAACTGGAAATTAAATTCCTTTACAGAAAATTACTTTTTCTCACTGTTTATATTGATTAAAGTGTGAAGTGTGAAAATGAGGGTTGCAAACAAAGTTTAATGCTCAATAAATGTTGCAAAGTTACAGTCTTTCTTTCTTCAAAGCAAAATTTGATTAGTTGCATCTGATGTAAAAACCTTATACCCACCAATCTGGAGATACAAACTGAGTAACTCGGGATTTGACAACCCTATAAAGTAATTAGAAAACATCCAAGTTTTGTGCAAGGCTACTTTAAGATCCCTTTAACAGGCTCGGTTTGTGAACGCTCCCATGAGCTGAAGGCGAAATAAATAGTGTAGGAATATAGACTCAGTTACGAAGAGTTTGAAATTTCTTGTACTAGATATATTTCAAGGATTCAGAGCTTTTATTTTTAAATCGAAACAAATGAATTTAAGAACAAGAATGAAGATGAAGGACTCGAAACGCCAATTGCAAATAATGACATTACAAATTATAACGAAATAAGATCGCTGTTCTAACATTTAATAACGATTTTTTATACAGAGTGCCGAAGAAGTGAAAAGGTTATAAAAAATATAAAAAGTTGGAGCTTATTTGTGACTATGAAATTTACCCATGTTCATCAGCTCTTTATTTACCTTTAAGCTGCTTACGAAAGCCATTGCCTTATGTATCGATTTACATTTAGCAAATGGTCGCACGACGCACAATGACGCACGTTAGGGAATAACTCAAATTTTTATAGATTTTCATATCTTCTATTTGAATTATTACATTTATATTTATTATATAAGTAAACCCAATTATAAAATGTGGCATTTTAAAGGTTAGAACTTGGAAGTTTTTGATTTTCGCAAAGCTAATGGTAATAAGGAAGGAGAGCATAAATTATTGTTGGATTATTTCAAATTTTCTACAACATTTTCTTGAAGTAATGGTTAAAAAGAAAATATTCTATATTCGAAAGCGTTTCCCGCGAAATTTTACTTTATGAATCATAATGTAGTTTTACCAATAAATAGTTCGAGGTAAATTTTGTAAATTCTTCGAACTGTATATTCAGAAAAGTTAACAAATATCAGACTAATTTCGTTTGTTGGTCAGAGGTATATAATGTCCACAATGTATTGAAAAATAAAAAAAAACATTCGTTATATCGGCATTGGTTATACTGTAGCAGCACCTCTGTACAAGCAATATAACCTTTTAAAGCTATGCCATTCTATTGTTTGATAGGACAGAAAGCGAAAGAAATATCACTCAGGAGTTTTGCATACACATAGAGCGAAAATACCACTTAAAATGCCCTATAACTCGGAACGAAAGTTAGCGGATCTCTATATGATTTTTTTCAATAAGAAGCCCTTCTTATTACGACTGGCTATGTCTGTTCAATAAAATCAAGAAGATATACTGTAAAACTAAGATGAAAATTTTTCAATGTAATTAAGAAGATGACTCGTTGAATTAAGATGAAAACCTTTTCAATAAAATCGAGTAGATAACCTGTAAAATTCAGATGGAAACTTCTTCAATAAATTAAGAAGGGAACTTTGGTTTTCATTAGAATCTTCTCTTA
Organism: Anomoia purmunda; assembly: GCA_951828415.1. NCBI lineage: Eukaryota > Metazoa > Arthropoda > Insecta > Diptera > Tephritidae > Anomoia > Anomoia purmunda. The sequence continues at coordinate 20,900,946 of OX639996.1, read as the reverse complement.
ATTTGAATAAACCGAAGGTCTTATCAATTTAAAATTGGCACATAAATTTGTTCAAGTAGATTAGTTATTGAAAATAAATATCACACTGTTTTTATAAATTGTTTATTATTTAGTTGAAATTTTTCTATATAATGATAATATAATGCACAAAAAACATTGAGAGAAAAAGATAAAAATATAGTAAATATATTTATTTTTAAAAGATTATTCGTTGAAAATTTCTGAAACAATAAATAAGTAAATCAAAAATGTTTGTTTTGAACATACGAAAAGAAAAACAAAGTACAATATTCATAATATTTAACTAAAAAAATTTAAAGTGGATTACTCGCAAAGTAGATATGTATGTTAAATCGCTAAAAGCAAAATTTGAATTAAAAAGAGCTCTTTTAAAAATAAAAAGTGGTTCTTGTTAATAAAGGATCTCCGTACTGATTTCCTTTATATGATTTTTAACATAAAAATAAGGAGATGTCTTCTCTCAATTGCATATTTTTTAAATCCCATGAAAATTAATAGACAATAAATTATTATAAACTATTTCCAGCCGTTTTCCTTGTAGATAAATTTGAGAAGATTTTTTAGGGAAAATTTTTTCGATTTTATCCTCTCTCGCACTCCTTGACCCTCAAGCTTTTTTAGACGTCGTTCTTTTTAATTATATGTGAATTTTTTAGCTATGTGTAGTTCCTCTTAAATTTATATAACAAAATACGCAACGAGTCCGGGATGAGTCGCAAAGGAACATGCACTCACGACACTTTACTTTCATTTGTATGAACTGAACTCTACCATTTTGTACGAGTATGCCCTACAAAGATACCAATTTTACCCTTTTGTACCCGAACGGGTATGAATGTAGAATGTAGTGGCCAATTTTTATGCCCATTAGCATAATAAAATAGCTTTTACTGTAATCGTAATTTTAACCGTAACATTAAGGGATCAGTCGAGTTGAATTGATCTCCAATACTAATTGATGAGCTCTTTAAAGATTAGTCCCACATTTTTTTTTGCGGGGAAACGAGTTTAACTTTTTACTTTTTTCTGTGAGCGAAGAATATTGAATATGTTGTAAATGTGTATTTTTGTTGATGGTACATCCGATTATATATATGAACATACTTCCTTATACATACATGCTCGTACATACATATGTCAATATCTACATATTCTCATTAAAGCAGTGATAGCATATTTTCGCCTTGTAATTTGCTGAAATGAAATTTTCATCTTTTTTGTTTTTTTTCTTGTTTTCATACACAGATGAACCATATCACCGAACAGCGAAGACAACAGACAGACCACACACAACCACAGCACCAACAACTACAGCAACTAAAAAGGATATTGTGGCAGGGAAAACAAGAGACTTCAATTTGGATGCGCGTCATTCGAAAAAAATGAAGGAAGACTTCACCGGCGGAGGTGATGTGGCAATGTGTGCGGAGAAGGATATAACAAATGAGCCACCAGCTGCTACCTGCCACGGAAATGAAAAAGAAATAGACATGCAGCTCATTTGGCTAGAAAAGATTTATGCACTTAACAAACAGCTGCAGCGTGAGGAGGAAATGCTGTTGAGGCTGCACGCAAAAATACGAAAACATCAGGTGAAGCGCGCCTATCAAACAAAGCGCGAAGTGTTGCAACAAATTGAGAAATTGGATGCCGAGCTGACATTGCAATGCTGTGACATTCGCACTGTGGAGAGTAAATTACACGCCTCCAATGAGCAACTCAAGCAAAAGCTGGGCGTGTTGGAGCGACTGAGTCAGGAGTTTCTGGAAACGATGGATACATCGCCAGCGGAGAGTGCAGAGCAACAGTTGGAAGTAGTGACAGACGATACGGCTGATAGCCAGACAATTGTTAATCGAATGCCAGTTATAATTAACAATGCAGATCACAATCTTGCAAAATTATTGCATGCCACCACAGAGATGGCGAGGGAGAATAAGTTGGAAGTAGCTAGTGAGTTGCATGCAAAGCATAGTGTTACGGCAATAACGGAGCAGTTAGTTGTGCAACAAGGTTGTCAGTTGCAGCAAGTGTATGGAGAACCGGAAGATATGTGGCGCATGCAAGACGCCAAGTTACACTTGCCACATGCGAAGCAGTCAACCTCCCAAGCATTGGAAGATGGAGATTTGAATGTAGTGGATGAGCTAAAGAAGCCAGAGGTGGAAAGAAATATTGCGAAAGTAATAACAAAGACAACAACAACAGATTGCACTGCATTATACAGTACAATCACTAAACGAGCAACAGCAACAACAGCGACAACAACAGCAACAAGAGAAACAACAAACATATCCAACGCCATGGCAGCAAGCCATGCATCAGCGGTGACATCAAACTTGACAGCGACAAGCTGTGCCGCACCGCCGTCAACTGCCAGAATGGCACAAACAACAGCAGCAACAGCAACAACTATAAATGCCACATCAAGTGCAACAGCAGCCGCATCTGCATGCAACATGTCAGCCGTGTCGCCGGCGGAAGGAAAGCAAACCGCAGCACTTCATCTTCCGCAGCTGCAACAACAACAACAGCAGCAAACAATGCAACAAGAACAAATGTCGCTGCTGCCGCCTGAAGACGATAATTCGCATCAATGTGTCGATGCTGATGACGTTCTCGGCGATGTACGTCCAGCCGTTGGCACGGCAGTGTTGCCACATAGCAATTATCCAATTAGTTGCATTAATCGTGCGGCCGTACATGCCACCAACCAACTAACAACGAGACAAATTATTGTTGCAACTAGCGGTGGTGATGATGTTGGTGGTGATTGTAGTGGTGGTGGCCTGGCAGCGGCGGTTGGGAAATTAACGCCTGAGCAAACATTGCCATCAGCCGTAGCAACATTGCCAGCTGCTTATTTAACAACGCCGTCGTTGTCTTCATCGTCCACGACAAATATTTCATTTATCCAACAACAACAGCAACAGCAACAGCAAGAAGCACAGTTAGCGGCCCAACAGCAGCAGCAGCAATACCCGCCGCAATTATTGCCACAGCGGCAACACATCAACATGAACAGCTACTTGAATAGCAAATGCATTGGCAATCACACCAACAACAATAACAACGACAAGAATTTACTACCACCATCACATGTCGCCCACACGAAAACGTTACAAAAACAAATGTTCGGTCCAAAATCTCTTAATCAAATGCTGCCGGCTGTGACGCCACCAAAAATAGCCTTAGCTTCAACAGCAACAATGACCACACCTTCCAACTCCATAGCTACGATGCCAATTGATGTGTGTGCCCGCGCTGGATACGATGATAAGCCGCCCACGTTGGCAACCTTGCGTCCAACGACGCCAACAGCATTGTTTGATTCACCTGCGATTCCATTGGATGTGGCAACGCAACGGAGCGGTATTGATATCACGCATTTGGGCACACTGGTCTAAAGATAACGAACGCTGAGTTTTACCCTCATCAGCACTGCTAATACCGCCATGTAACAAAAGGAGCGGCCATAACAGGCTCAGCGTAGCTGGTGTATGGTGTTCCATGCTATGCTGTTGGCGTTTCGATGATGAGTTGCATAGTGTTCGGGTATTGATTAAAAATCAAAGTACAATAAGTGTTATTATTTGTTGATTGATAGTGGCTTCATCCAAATAAAAAAAAAAAGTTATAATAGTATTTGCATGTAAATACATAATATTCAAAAAAAAAATTTTTTTTTTTTTAATTAATGTACATATTTACTACATATAGTGTACCTCAATAAGTTATTTAAGAATACGACAATGATCAAACAAATAAACATTTAAAGGGTGTCCTAAAACTATGTGATTTTTTAAGTGTTGAACTGAGCTGAACTTGGTTGAAGAAAACCTTACTTAGACCGATGACATCCATAGCTTTGACGATCAAATAATCCCATATTTCCTCCGCCCGTTTTTTGTTGTTACAGTTTCCCCGATAGCAATGAGCACTAAAAATTATTTACATAAATATATTTAATAAAATTACGTCGTCATTTAACATCCGTTTTTGATTTGTTTTTCGTCTTTGGAACTTTTTACCTCTAGCAATTAGAAGCCGCAGGACCGCTTTGCACTTCAAGAGCAAAATAATGCACCACCTAGCAAAGCGTTGACCTGTTGATCTGTTGATCTTATTTTTATTTCAAATACCTACACTTTTCCTTAGCGTCTCTGTTTCTTCTACCGCCTCTCAACTATTTCATATATTGTAATTAATGCGTCATTTTTCATTGTTAAACAGCAAGTAAGAAAATCACGTATTAAATATTTAAATCCCTTTGGGACTAGCCATGTTATCCCAATATCTAACACTTGTAACTAAAACCAGCTAGTTGCAGTCTTACCAGAAAAGGCTCGCTAAAAATGGAGAATAAAATCCTCACATTTTTTGGAAGATTACAATTAAAATTTTTTACACAAAAATTAACAAAAAATGGCAACGCAATAAAAAACTGGAACTCAACCCACAGTCACTTTTTATCAACTTGCATGTACACGTCAAAAGCGATGGTTTTTAAAAGTCACATTACTTAATTGTACTCCTTAAATAACTAGACGGGCGGAAGAGACCCAACAAAGCTTTGTGATTTCATTTAGCATGACGAACTCGAGACTTCTAATTGGGGTGCTGACGGGGCACAGCCTTCTGGAGCCACAGGTCCTAAAATTAAGGCTTACAACGGATTACAAAAGGCGGAAAGTCTGAACGATAAAATGAAATAATATAATGATATAGAATATGAATAGAATATAGAATGCGTAATCTGTATATGTCCAGAGCTTAACTGACTACGACTCAGGATGCTTGTTGAGGATCAACTACAGGGCTTGGAGTAGGCGACCAAAAAGAGTCAATGAGGTTCAGACACATCCGAGGTATGCTGATGTCGTTAAAGTAAACACCATGGTTACAACTGACCACTTTCGCCACAAAAATTGTTACCAGCCAGGAATGAGGTAACAAACTGAAATGTAAAAATCAAACTGGAATTAAACTTACATAAGTTTGCTAATTGAATTCGCGTATAAAACTTTTAAATTTACAAATATATAAATAAAATGAAAAAGTCACAAAAGTTTATATTTTGCCACACTGTGCATTGATGTTCAGTGGCACGCGCTGTTTCCTTAGTTTTCTTGTTTAGCCTGTAGCGATGGCAGCTCAGGGGACCCACTTATTATTAATCGTTGGACATTTGTGGCGTCGCTTTAGGAAAATGGCAAAGCAAAATGTTTAGATATTTATTATGATGTTTCTACGCATACATACACACACACACACACACACACACACACACACATAAGTACATACCGGACGGTTCAGAGCTGAAGTTGTGGCATCTTTCTCTATCATTTATGCCCATCCTATTTTTTTCTTTCACTGAGTGGTCTTACTTGCGTGACAATCGCTGCTGCACGCGCACTAAAATTTTGTATGCACACATACACAGCATTCTATGCCCTATCGGAAAAAAGTAGAAAGCCTAAAGTTTACCAACTTTACTAGCTATGTACATTTGACATCACCATACTTATATAAAAAAATTAAAAACAGGTCGATCGCGAAACATTGCATTTCGAACAAGATACGTAATGGTCACACATGAATTGAACTCCTTTTATTTAATTTCTTTTTAATTTTTATATATACGGGTATATTTGACCTCATCATAGGTTAGGTTAGGTTAGATCGGATGCAACCATGCAAGACAACGGAGGCACAATTAGGCTAACAAAGCCCATTGTGACACCGCTGGCGGGAGCCATGCGTTTTCTTCTTTCCTTCCCTTAGAAGATGGACCACCAAGTGCGCCTAACGTAGCACAAAAAAATCGGGATTGTTTGCCGAGCTCAGGTCGACCAAACAGATTAGAAAGTAGCTATATAAGGATTGATTTCGAGTCTTCGACAGTACGGGACAGTGGCAGAGATTGCGCTCTCCACTTTTTCTTAATCGCTGTAACTTCGACAGAAATCGTTGGTTGGACACCCCACTCTCTTCCCCCGTGTGTGCCTAAAAGACAGTGCCCTTTTATTACCCCGACCATTAGTTTGAGACAAGGTTTGCCGAGGCGGATTAGTGCTTTGAATCGCTTTGTTGCTTGGTTCCATTGACCAACTGATATTCATCTCCTCAATAAGTTTTATTTTTAAACTGTGTTTGGTCTAGAGCAGAACTTACCTTGCTAACTCATCTGCCGTGGAGTTTGGGAGAATGTGACTGTGCCCAGGGATCTATGCAATAATCACGGAATGTTTAGACGCGAGCAGATTGAGTGAACTTCTATGGCAACTTTGGACGTTGTGTCGTGAGAATTAAGAGATTTAATAGCCGCTTGACTGCCGGAGTATACATACAGTGACAGGTCTGTGTGAACGAGCGGATATTGTCAGACAGCGAGCAGCCTCCATTGTGGCATGTAGCTCTGTCTGGTCTGGTAAGCGAAGGCAGGGATCCAGCGAAAATTCATTGGAGTGAATCCCGCTTCTTACTCTTCCGTTAAGCGTGAAACCATCTGTAGAGATAGCCGTTACCTCTAGGTCTAAGTCCATGGAAATTTATTGTACATGCAGTGTAGAGAAAGAAAATTGCATGCCCTTATCTGTTTCCAGATTCCAGAAATTTACCATATGGATCCACCGGTGGAAAATTTAAAATTACTTCCAAAGATTCAGATTTATGGGAGCCATGCGCTGTACTCGCTCCATCTTGGCTTTTGACAAGGTTTTGCTTAGCGCTGTCCCCCAGCCGCTATCCCCGTTGAAGAGAATGAGTCTTATCACTGCTGTGTACATCAAGTGTACTATGTGTGGTTTTATTCTCAAGTTTTTTCTTATAGATGACTTGCAAGCGTACAAGGCGGTGATGACCATCTTGGAGCGGTCCTCGATGTTTCGCTTCCATTCGAACTTCCTGCCTACTTGACCCCGGTTGAGAGAGTAAGTTCAATCCCTTTCACTTTTCAGTTCACTTTTTTTCGGCCAGATATTTAGTAAACTGAGGGTATACTGTAGTAGCTCAATCAAACCTGCAGATGTTTACCGGTTGTTACGATTGTTAGGTCATCGGCATACGCTACGATTTGGCAACCAGTGCCCTTAATGTTCGGCTAGATGCCATAGTAGAGGGGAGAGAAGGCACTCTTGTGGGGTGGCTCTGGTCACATGCTTAGTTATGGACTCATCCTCTAGCTCGGAAAGAGTATTTCTCTTTTTAAGAAGAATCCCAACAAAGTCCACTACTCCCTGCTGGGCCCCCACTCTAAGAAGAAACTTTACTGCCGATTCAGGGAGAATATTGTTGAAGCCTCCCTCTATGTCGAAGAAAACTCAGCGTGTACTCCTTGAAGGCCAATACTTTTTCAATCGTTGAAACAACTTCATAAAGTTTGACTTCATCATACTTATATTTAAGCAAAAAAATAATAATTAAAATAAAAAATACACTACACAATATACTTATTAAAATGGCACTTAACAGCTTAGCAAATCAAAAATTATTAATGAAGTGATACCTCAAAGGATAGCAGCATTTAAAAAATATGTGTTTGAGCTCAGAAGGTAAATAGCTCTCCTATTCTAACATTTTGGGGATTTTTTTTTTGAAAGTGGCTGGTGCTTAGACTGTATAGTTGGAAATAAACACTTTATATTGCAATTGGGGCAAATAATTTTGATGTGCTTGCTGTCAAACATCTTTAAAGGTAGTTGAAATCAAATGCAGATTCATATTATTGGTTTGCTCCTAGGACATCGCTATGTAAATAAAGTTAGTTGCTTACAGGAAAAAATAAAAAAAAATCAACCACTTTTATTATTATTTTTTTAAGTTGCTTTTAAAGTAATTCAATTTCCGACAAGGTGCTTTCAAATCACTGCACACTCATACTAAATATTTATATAGATGTGTATGAACAAGTAAAAGAGATACAAGCATTTATTACTTGTAATTGTACTTTATTTATATAATTCATTTTGGAAATTTTTCTGTCATCCTAGAATTTTCCGCATTCTAAGCCGATGTAGTACACATTTTTTATGTTTTAGTATTTATTTTTATACTCTTAGGCGAATGTATTCTGTTTGAAAATTGACAGAAAATAAGAATTTTTAAAAAGTTATGAATTGATGTCGGTGAGATTTTGTTTAATGTTACGACAAGCTGGGCACAATCGACGTAAATGAAAATAGAGGAAATAATGCGCTTATTATAACTTAAAGTCTCAGCTTAAGTATTTAGAGGAGTGATTCGTAATGATTTCCTAACATGACGATAAAATAATACATACATATGTATATATTTAGTTTGTTAATGTTTCTCAACACTCTGCTGATGATGTGATGTCCTCACATACCACAAGCAAACGGAGTTTTCTCCTCACACCCACAGTATTTATATATATCTCAAAATACGCAATACCACAAATATTTTTGTACCCGTGCGCTCTAGCGCCACAACAGCATAGAAGAACTGAGATGGATATAGATATATATATACATATATCAAAATGTTCAGAATGAAAAGAATAATCGTTTAATTCATCTCTGTCTGCCCGTCCGTCCGTGCGTCGGAAACTCAAGTACATATTGAGCTATAGAAACCTGGTACACCCATTGGCCTTGGTCTAAGGTAAGGTGGTATCAAAACTGGGCTAAATCAGATAATAACTACGCCAAGATGACGATGATGTTCTGTGAAAACAATAATATTACAATATTTCTGCAACTATTAAATATTAATTTAAAACACAGGATTTGGTTGGAAAACGGAACACGCGGATAACTTTTTTTTGGTATGATAGGAGTGACACCTTATAAATAGTTATATCTTCGAAACTACATTATTAAATTCTACCATATTATTACATTTCAAGTCGGTAAACAAAAAGCGAAAATCATGACTACCTCTAATATAACGGTAATTTTCAAAAATTAAAAAAACGCGATATTTAAACCCTCCTTCACAGCTGTATAACCAAATACACGAAATCAAAAAAGCAAATAGATGTATGACCGGAACTACGATATCAAACTCTAATTAAATTTAGCGCACACCTTGCAGTTAAAAAAATTGTCGAATTTTACCAACACCACAATACCCACTTCTAATATAACAGTGAATCAAAAATAAAAAAATTCGATATGTAATTTTTAAAAATAATTTGCTAAAATTTTATATGCAGGATGTGGTTGAAATAGGTAGGTATATATCCGTAACTATTTATCAAGCTCTACTAATTTTAGTACACGCTTTACATTTCAAGGGCAATAACAATAGCACAAGGAGTACAACCTCATGCTCAGCTAGCAGTTCTTTGCTTTGTCATCGTTTGGGGCACCCAAATAGGCACCTGCTTGCCAACGAGCCACCTCCCAGACTCATCAGTAGGTACCTCTTCGAGCTAAAGAACGAGATCTAGTCACACGTAACCCAACCGCTGGATTTGACAGCGTACCGGCAGGCCCTAAGCAACATCCACAAAAAGACAGTCATAGCCACCATCGACTCTCGCCTTGTCAATGCCATACTAGGAGCCCAACCATCACCAATTGCAGATGACGAGTCCCAGCTGTCTCGCCAATCCCGCGCTACTCTGGCCCAATTAATATCCGGATATTGTAGGAGCCTTGACTGCTACCTATCTAGAATCAACCCCGACATACCAAACATATGTCCGGCATGTGGAGATTCCCGACAGGATACCAAACACCTATTCCCTTGGCCTCTCAAACCAACTCAGCCGCTACAACAACAATGGCCATTTCTCATATCACGGTAATCCGATAGTTTTGTAATTATACAAGGGGTTTAAGTTTTCAAAACATGGTTAGACTAGCGTGCTCGGCTTGATTTGCTGCGCCAATGAATAGATTTTGATTAACATATTGAACAGATATTTTGTTACAGGGTTTTTAAATTTACAATATTCGTTGTTTTTCCGCCATGTGAACTAACGAATTTAAATATATAACAAGTTTGAATTTTTTTATTTTGCAAGAGGTGTGGCACTGTCAGGTACAACTTGACCTAAAGGAAATATGTATAGGCCAAATATCATATACATGGATATCTACGTTAAATAGCTGGGAAGATTTGAAAAATAGTAGTTTCCTCTAAGCAGGGACGTGGAACTAACTTTTTTACAAGAAACTGATAGTCCCTTTTTTAGTTAAAATTTAAATAATAATCCTCAATTTCGGAAACTACTAATAATGCGCTGTGAAGCAAGCGGATGTTTGCTAGTAATGTAATAATGCTATTTTTTTTTATATTCATGAAAAGCATGATGCTTTTAGGCACCACTGTAGTTACTAGTTTATTTTTTAAAATGAAAGCAGTTTTTTCAGAGCTCCTGAATAGCAAAACTCGATTTGCTAATTCTCATTTTTCTAATTTCATTCAGTAGAGTATGCAGCAGATTTTAGTGGTTACGTGAGCCATACTTGAAAGAAGAAAAAAAATTCAGTAATAAATTTTTTTATGCACCAAATCACTCTTAATTAGCCAAATATATTTGATCATAATTAAATAAAATGAACAGCGGGTGACCAGCATTGACTCGCTAATTTAGTGTTTGCTGCATATTTTCTATTAAATTCTATTTAAATTTTTTTGTTATTGATTATTCGTTTTACGCACGCGGCCACAGTAGACGAGTGTGGAGTGTGCGCGCGCTTCATTTGGAGTGTCCTGGGTTCAAATCTCTGCCGGGCAAGTAACTTTAAAAACTATCGAACAACTTTTTTCTAATAGCGGTCGCACCTCTGCAAGTAATGAATGGTAAACCTCCGAGCGTAAGTCTTTCTGCCATGGGAAAAATTCTCACGTAATTTATCTGCTGTTCGGTCTTTAATGGTTGGGAAATTTCGGCCACACATCTACCTGTATGATGTAAGCGTCAAATTATTATTATTTTCATTATTATGTTGCTGATTTATTACTCTGCGGCTGACCATGATTGTGCGGTTCTTTTGTTTTTCCATTTTCCATTTTCCATTCGTTAGTTTTGTTTTCCTTTTTTGGGTTTTTGGGGTTTTTGCTTTTTAGCCAACTGTCACATCGTTATTTAATTCAGAAACCTGTGCAGCTCTGCTTATAACTTCCTATCTCTATCTCTGTCTCTGTCTCTATCTCTATCTATTCCTGTTTACATTTATTGGTTACTCTTATCTCTACTTATTTCCACTTCTATTTACTTCTACCTCTCTAGCTGTCCCAAAATGCTTACATACATATATTCACATCACACTCTGTGTTGGATCCTTAGCGCCACCGTTTTTGTGGCCGATGTCTGCGGTGGCTTTGGCGGCTTTGTTGTTAAATGAGCGCGCATTAAGTGCTGCTCATCAATTCGTAACATTCCATTGGGGATCACAAAGCATTGCAAATTGTCGGTTAGCATTTCTGTGTGTACGAATATGTGCGTTGTGGTTGTTCCGATGGATTAGGCTTGTTGGTAGTTTGTCGAATTCTAATGTGGCTACAAGCGCGTGCAGCTTAGCTCTCAGTTTGCACAGACAGTACCGTGCAGGAAAACATTTATCCTTTGAGGTAAGCATCGATTTTGTTTTTTTCGTTTTTAACTCAGTTGAGCAGTGGAATCTGGTGTATGATAAAGTTAAATTAATTTAATTTGAAATTCCTTTAGAGCTTTAGTGCTCAATTTGTGGTGTGGACTATCTGATTGTAAGGCAAGTGCGATTTGAATGTCCTTTTAGCTCGAAGATACCAACCGCGAGCTATTCTACAGTAGATTTATGGATGTTTGGGGAAGAATATCATTGTGACGATGGAACTGTAACTGCATACGATTTATAATTGGTGTCGTGTGAATAAATACAAACATGTTTTCTCCAAGGAAGTTCAATTTTAGTTGTGCCAGAGGAATCACAATCCTTTGCTCTTAGTGAAATAAAATAACAAATGAAGAGAGAGAACTTGGAGGTAACAAAAAGTTGACTGTGCGTTTAGGGAAACTTGCCAAAGCAAAAATGAAGAAAAAGAAAAACGTGTAGTTAATAATAGAAGTAAATACACACATTTTAACTTTTATGGAATTACGCTACTTAAATCATTCATACCATTTTCACTCAAATCCAAATCGGACAATTCTGTTGGATTAAATAAGGGTATCTGAGGCTTACCGTGTTAGTTTGTTTTCTTTAAGAAAATCGTATTGAAAACCTAACCAACGTAGAGTGAAACTTTAAAATAAATTACTTTGCCTATTTTTCTTCGCAAAGCTTGCTTTTTTTTTATTTACATCCATTATTAGAGCCGTTTGTTTTAAAGGTTCAAAAAGAGTTTAAAAAAAAAAATGTAAATAATGGTTGACTCTCCGTTTTTACTAGAACGCATTGCATTTAATATTCCACAAAGAAGCCTAAGAAACCATGAAATTTTGTTGGAACTTGTTGGAAATAATTACCCTATTCGCAGAGCTCTAAATGAATTTAATTTGCACTCAAGTTCTTTTGCTATCGATTTCTCTTCGACTAAATTTCAATTTAAATTACTTTTAAACAAAATATTAAAATAGTTCGTTATTACATATATTATTATTTATGCTACTTAGTCTCTAAGAAATTTCATATTTCTAGATTAATAAATTACAGCTTGATAAGATCTTTGTATGCCTTAATAAACAATAAAATATTTTATCAAAAGGTGACTTTTACTATCCTGAAAATGAACGGCTAATTTCTAATTATCCATGAAAGATTTCAATGATGTAGAGAATAAATTAGAGAAACAGTCAACAGTAATGCATTGGCTATTTAATTACACTCTGAGACAGTTCCAAAACGGATCAGGTCCCAGGCATTTTCTAAAAGCATGTACACCTTTCCAAGAATAAAACTGGATTTTTAGAAAGTTTCGATAAAAATGGAAATATTATCAAAAATATATGTTGGAACGAAATAAAATTATGAGACATATGCAACAAAATTTTACGGAAAATATTTTCATGGAAAATTTTAACCCATTAGCTCTCATCTGAAAGTGCCGTTTTAACTGCTTTAGAAAAAAAACCTTCAAAAACAAATTTGGTATTAAAATGTATTCTATTTGGCATTAAAGTACTCTTTGGGAAATTTTACTACAGCTCTTTTCCAGGAAAACCTTCATACAAAGGACATAAAAGTGTACTGAAAAAGGAAAACAAGTTTGTCTTTTTAAAATATGCAACATATGTATGTCCATGCTCCGATTTTAGCACTAGCATTTCATTTATAAAAAAAATATATTTGTCATTTTATTTCCAGTATAGTTTGTACATATGTATATCTAATACATAATGTCTCAAACCTTCATTTCTCTCGAACATTTGCATATTTTAATATTTTTCACAGTTTTTTGGAAACATCTTGCACCCAGACGTAAAAACTTAAGGATTCCATGAAAAAAAAATCGAGCTAACAAGCCTAGCTGGAATTTACTTTTGCATAGATGCACTTAAAGAAAATACTAGTGAAATCCATTCCGTCTTCGGTTGCCACAAAATTGTCGTACAGTGTAATCGATTTTTAATTGTTCATTTTCGATGCAAACAATAACTTAAGTTAGAGAGTTAGTTTTCGATTAGCAAGATCTTCGAAAGACGAACTGATTTTTAAGAAAGACGAACCGATTTACAACGATGCCATGTAAAGATGATATGAGAGTTTATATACCGCATTTATAAAAAGTAGGACGAAAAGATTGTTTAAATCAATTACTAATTACTATAACTTTATTTAAATACAAGCAAAAAATGCGTTAAATTTGATACATAAATTGTTACGATGCTTTTATATTTTTATATCACATAGATTTCTGCCATATATATATTAGCTTAATTTCTAACAGAGCTGTAAATGAACAGGTATACTTAAAAAAATTACTTTCTCTACTTATCTTAATCTAAATTAAACCATTCTATTTTTATTTTCAATTAAAATGTAGCAAAAAATCATTAGATATGAGTAATTTCCAATTGCTTAGCTTCATTTCCCGCCAGGTAGATGAACGCCCAAACATTTTCATTCTGGCATCAATCTATTGTACTTATTTGTAATGTACGCTATTGGCGCATTAGTTGAACATAAGCACGTCGTAACTAAAGATTTTGGAGTATTTGTGCTGTTTTCGCATGGAATTAATTTGCCTGCATTTTACGCTCTTCATTATTGAACATTGCAAGGCCGTGCCAAAATTCATGGTATTTATAGTAAGTGAGTCAAGTAAGTAAGCAATTTTAGTGTAGTTCAAGGAGAAAATGTTTGTCATATGCTTTATTGTTATGCTAATAGTAAATATGAGTAGTGAGAGTGTGTTTGTGCAAGGATGATTATCGAAATGATGGGTAATTTTGTGAAGCGTATGTATGTATGTATATTGCCTGTATAATTGATTATGTTCAATGGAAAAATTTATGTGATATGCTTTAATTACACAATACAGAAAATTTAGATCGTTTTTTGTTTGCAATAGAGTAACCATGATATTTTTTTTTCAGACAAGTTTTTGAAGTAAAACTAGTTTAGCGGCTGTGCTTTTTTACATCGCGTAACGAAAGTCGAGTCAGAATCGCTTTACTAAATTCTACCACTATATTTACTAATTTCTACCACTATTTTCTTCTACTATTTTTACTAATTTCTGTCACTATTTTCACTACATTCTACCACTATTTTTACTAATGCTACTACTAATTTCTATTTTTACAAATTTCTTCTACTATTTCTACTAATTTCTACCGCTATTTTCACTACATTCTACCACTATTTTTACTAATGCTACTACTAATTACTACGACTACTTTTATTAATTTCTACTACCATGAATAAGCTGTACTTCTGGCTCGCGCACTTAGGTGCACGCATATTTTTTTTTTTCAGAACGAGATTTTGAGCTTGGTTTTTTTTCTCTCAAAGGTTAAGGATATCACAAAGGGCCTGTGCACCTCAAGTACAACAATAATAGCAATATCAATTGATGTGTGGCCGAAGTTCTTCTACAATTTGCGGTGTACGGCTTGATACTTCACCACAAATTGAGATACCTACAATTTAATGCCACCTCGGAACGTCAGATGCTTTTTGCGAGAGGCTTTTTTGTGTCACAAATACGCTCGGAGACTTACCATCGTCTGCCGAGGGCCGATCGAAAATATAAAATAAGGGTTTCAATATATTTTGATTTTTGAGATTTGAATCCAGGGCACTACAGGTGAAATACGTACTTTCTACACATTAAGCTACGCCCGCGAGCAACCTAAAAAGTAAACTTTGGGAAATAACTTTTATTGACTAAGGAAAAAATATTTTCCCTACAACAGTTATCAGACAAGGTAGAAAATAAACTTTGGTATATAACTCTTACGGCGGCCGCCGTAGTCGTCTTGGCCCTGGGTTTAAATCCTGGCTGGGGCAAGTAACATCAAAAATTAAAGAAAAGTTTTTTATAATTGCGTTCGTCCCTCGGCAGGCAATGGCAAACTTCCGAGTGTATTTCTGCCATGAAAAAACTTCTCACAAAAAGCATTCGCCGTTCGGAGTCGGGGTAGAACTGTAGACCCTTCAATTTGTGTTACAACATCAAGACGCATACCTCAAATTGTAGGAGAAGTTCAGCCAAAATCGCTTAAGCGGAGAGCGCCAATTATCGGTGGTATAAAAAATATTTATCTATTAATAACTATTGTGGAACCAGAGTCTTCAATTTATAAATTCGAAATAATAGTTCATAGCAAACTTTCGTACATAGTTCCTGTGTTCACTTTACTTTATATTCAAAACTTTTAGAAAAATTTTCTTCCATACGAGTACAAAGTATGCTCGAAGAGTTTTTTGCATGTAAGAAAATGCACCACTTCGTCAGCAAAGAAATTTTCACAAATCAGCTGAAGCTTTGAGCTACTTGAAACTTGCATTTCCCAAATAGAAATTAATGGATTATAAAACTGCATTCCTTGCATTTTTGCCCTTATTTTTTTTCAAATGACAGTTTTTAGGTGTTTCAGTTTTCAATTTAAATACGTTCTTCAAAATCACGCAAAAATTATACGTCTAAATTTAGCAGCTGTGGAACTGACACAGCGCGAATGCCAAGACGAAGGCATTGCACTGATCCCTTTTTATAGTATTTTTCACCATGCACTTTGAACGTCAGAAGTTATACATATGCATGAAATGTGCGGTTGACTGTGCAGTGACCATTTGAAGTACTACTGCAGAAAAATTTATATAAAATACTGCTGCGGTACTCTAACTCTACTGAGGGGAATTCAAACCCTTGGGAAGTACTCTAGTAAATTTTCAAAATGCTTTTTAAGATTATAAAACCGTGCGATTTTTTTTCGCAAACTACGTGCTGTAACTCTTAGTGTAACTCTTACGGTTTTCGATTTCCAAAAATTTCTTTGTGGCTCAAATTGAAAGAACGGAAATTTAGTGCATAAATTGCAAGTTTGAAGTGGCTCAAAATTAGCGTTGATTTTTAATAATTTCAGCTGAAGGCCTTGCAGCTGCATTGACCTTCAACTTAATGCTTTTCCATGCGGCAAGTTCAATTGGTGGGAGAATTTAGCAAAATTTAGCATTAAGTAGTGGTTTGTTTTTTTTGTTAAAGCCAACAAAAACATGTATTGTAATGAAAATATAAATGCATATATTTTTTAAATATATTTGGTACTAGCTTTTACACGCGACTTCGCTCGCATGACATTCGACTTAACGTTATGAATTCGAATGGAGGAAAGAAAGAAAAGGAATGAAATAATTTCGCTAAAGGTAATCACTTTTAATAAATTTTTAGTTTTGGTTTTTAATTTTTTATTATCTAAAAAAATTATGATTGCTATTTGTGTGGAAAATTTTGTACAATTCTTTCCAGACGTTGGGACCTGAAAAGGAAGGTAATAACATACCCACACTAACACAAACTTTCACATTTAGAATATTAGTAGAGTTAAACCAACGATAAAAATTAAAATTTGAAGCCTGCCAGTATATTTGTGTCAAATATTTACCACTACAATTTTTAAACGAGGTAAAACGACGAAGGATATTGAACTCTCCTAATCGCGCTTGAGTTAGTGACTCTTATTATGAGCTACATTTGAAAAGCTAGTTGCTCATCATATCATACCATCATATCAGCAATATTCATGTTTTGAATTCTCATATGAACTACGAATACTGCAAGCAGCAGGATTTTTTGTATTCTACAATATCTACCTCTTTTCGATTATGTTAACCGAATTTTACAAAGCAGTCTTGCCTAAGGATCAATGTTAAGAAAGCTAAATCTAAAATAATTCTTGATCGTTCTACCCATTAACTTATTTCACCATACCCGAGGCAATTAGATATTTGAACATTGATATTCGAATCTGATTTGATGCACTTGGTCTCTGGTGTGGTGAAATAAGACAACAATTCTTGCCACAGGAAATGAAACGCCATGCCACTTCTTCAAACTCAAATTCTAAGCCAGCTTTCATCATATGAATAAAAATATAAAAAAGAAGTTTTGGTACTCATCTATTCACATAGTATTACCAAGGAGCTCTCGGTCTTCTTTGGAGAGATTACCATTGACACGAGAAATAAAACAGATTACAGCTACTTTGCTGCGGGAATAATGAAACTTTTTTATTTAATTTGGAAATAACGAACAATAAAAATGTTTTAAAAATTCATTCTCAGATTGTTTACATTTGAAGGCTAGACACTTCTATTTGTAGAACGAACAAAAAACGTATGCCAGATTGATGATATAAAATTGCACGTGGTCTGACAAAAAAAAAAACTCCAATATAGAAGCATAAACGGCGGCTATAAAGAGAAAAATTCAAATTTTGCTTGGGTAAAAAGAAATTTTGTTTTGCATTTATTTATTTATGTAATTTACGCTTATTTTCTATTATTAAAAACAAAATTTACTAAAATTCTATAATGCCAATTTCAAAATAAAAGGGAAAGCAGAAACACATGAATGATTTTTTGCTACAACAAAAAGAAAATAGATATTATACAGAAAATCACATAATATAACCAATACAATTTTATTTCGTGGAAAATTGTGGCTTGCGAGGAATAAAAACGCCAACCAATTATTTATTTATATTATCGTTCTAATGTAGCATTCAATTACATTAATGAAAATTCGATTTTAATCTCCTATGAACGTGGGACAGAAATATGTGTTCAAAATTAATACATATTATATGTGTAGATATATTTATATGCTACAAAACGAATATGTTTTTTTAGATAATAATGATTCGCAATATGTTTTTATTAGTAAAGTTATGAGCACATACATATATGTACAAATACCTCCATACAGAGAAGACAAAAATAATTATTATGCCAAAACAAAAATATGTTCAGCCAGTTTCATTGACAATGGAATGGCGAGTGTTTTTTGCAAGAATTTGAATTTTTAATTTACTTTATTGGTTTGTTACAAAACTAAACTCTTACTCTAAGATCACACATTTTACCTAAAAACTTCCAAATTTTCTCCCCAACTTTATCAAATATAAAATTTTAAGCAATCGTATGATAGAATCTGAATGTCATCTATATCTTATATACATATAATATAAAAATCTCGTGTCACGTTGCTTGTGGTCGGAATTCTCCGAAACAGCTCGACTGGTTTTTATGAAATTTTGTATGTAAGTTTGGTAGCTATGCAAATAGTTCGTAAACTATATTTTATGCATAATTAAAATGTGTATATTTCAATTATGTTTGATTTTTCAAACGGCTGGCAACTATCTCTTCTATGAAATATGAAAATATTAATGTCAAGCGGTTCGTCTCGGAAAAAGGTTCATAGCTAGCCTTTATGAGGGATGCCATCTCTTTGAAAAGTCAAATTTATGGGGGTCAAACGAATCGCCTCGGCAAAGAGAATGTTCGGTCATATATTTTACAGAGGGTTGCCACTTGTTTGAGAAGCAGAATATAATTGAATTTTATACACATTTGTGAAATATTAAAATTTTGGTGCAAAACGAGGAGAGGGTTTTTGGATTGCTTTATTTTGGGAAGAGTTGCCACCTGTTTGAAATGTCAAATTCTTAGTTATACACAAGTTGTATGAAATGCGAAAATGTGGGTGCCAAACTGTTCGATTCGGTTAGGCTTATTGCATATAGAGCGTTGCCACCTGGTTAAAAAGTTGAATTTATTTAAATTATTCGATAGGCTTAAGTTTATACGGATATTTTGAAGAGAGTTGCCACCTTATCAAATTATATACAAGAACATAAAATAATAAAATAAGAGTGTTAAGCTGTTCGGACACTAATATTTTTCATAAGGTTGCCACCTGTAATACTTGCCCCAAACCGAAATGTGCTTTCTGGTTACATATCCAGGTTTTTCCAGCATATACATATATAAAAATGGATTGGTGTACGTTTGTCTCGCTAAATCTCGAAAATAGCTTGGCCGATTCGAATAATCTTTTTGTCATTTGTTCGCTATAGTATCGGATTGTTTAGGAATAAAAACTAAATGGTTACAAAATTTTCTATCGTTAAATTAATAAGGTAAATTCGTTATTACTATATGATTAGCAACGGAAACTTCCAAAAAATATTTTATTTTATGAAGGTTGTCACATGGTGGAGAATTTTAATTAATGCAAGTTGGTAAAATAAACGAAATATTGTAAGAAGATTGTCACCTGTTTGAAAGGTATTTGAGAAAGTTTTGATTTAGAGATATTTTTCAATAGCGTTGTCACTCATCTTAAATGTTAAAACAAATAGCGTGCAGCGTGTTAATGAAATCAAAGATCTAAGTGTGGTTTTCGATTCACATTTTACGTTTACTAACCATATTAACCTTAAAATCTCTAAGGCGTATTCTGTAAGAAGAAATAGCTTAAGCTTTTCAGATCCTTATACCCATAAATTATTATTTACTGCCTTCGTGCGTTTCAGATTGGAATATGCAGCTTTTTTTTGGGGAATTGAAAATTTTTTCTCAAAGTTTGCTTTATCTTCACTTGTTGCTAATTAACCTTAGAAAGTAGAGGAATGATTCTGTTTCTGTCCTTCATGTTTAATGTAGTTGAGGGCGAAACCAACTGCTCCAATATTTTACAAAGTATTAACTTTTCTATTCCTATTCCTATTCCAATTGTTCGTGCCTTTCGCGATTAAAATAATATCTTTTCTGTTTCACCCGAAATTAAACTCCCTTTAATTTGTTTTTACTCTAGGATTATTTGCAATTTTAATTGCTGGCGACAATTTTTTTTTGATTTCTTTCATTCATTTCTATAGATAAAAACTAACTCTATGTTAACCAATTTTGCAAGAATTCCCATTGAACTAACAAAAAGGCAAATGAAAATATTGAATAAAGTTTTTCTACGGCATTTACAACATCAAATCTTTTTTTTTTTTTGCAGAGCATAGTAAGTCAACATGTAAAAATTATCTGAATGGTAGGTTGATTATTCATACGAATATTTGTGTGGGTGAGTAACGTGATATTCGCTACTTATTTAAAATGTTTTTATGTTGAATATTTTAAATGGTCAGCTACTTTCAATAACTATTGTAATGGAGAGTTTAAAAGTTCATTTAGTTTGCAATTATACATAGTAAGTGTATTATTTGAAAAAGATATGCCAAATAATTGAATGAGTTTAAATGAAATTTGCTTATGGTACTGTTATTTGTATTTTGTATATTGCATTAGTTCTTTTGAATTTAGTAAATGCTTGCATGATGCTGTATTCGATATAATGTGTGCGATATTTGCAAAATGTATTGAATATATTGGAAATTTTTAATTGGGAAATTTGTAAACTGTTTTATTTAATTGATGAAATATAAAACCACATAACTGATTAAGTTAATATTTCTGAAGCGTTCGTTGTTGTTTTTATTGGGGAATGGGTTATAAAAACAAAAACACAGTATGATTGCTAAGTTCTCGTGTGATGACAGCAATAGCGTGAATAGGGTAATTTATTAATTTAAATTTTCTTATGTATGCAACTAAATTATCGACTAAAACTTAAAAGGAATCACTACTGCTAAAACACAAATTATTTAATTTCTTATACTCAGAATATATGTACATATGTAATTATTTTATGGTAGAGTTTTAAAAACGGCGATATACATCGGAAATATTTTCCGTCATACCTTTTCAAGTTTGGTTCGGAGTTCGGAGACATCAACTTTTCACCCTCTCAGAAAAATAGAGCATTAAAGAAGTGATTCAAATTTTCGCAAGAGTGATAAAAGTGTTTTGATAATAATTATCAGTATCGGTATCATTGGTAACGTTTATTTTTTAAGACTTATATTATAAAAGAATTTTCATTATGAATATGAGCTTGTATAGTTTCGTAGCCCTACAAAATCAGATCGAACTGAATTGCATGAAATTTATGTTATTTCCATGATTTTTTAAATATAGGAAAACTTGAGAACTTTGCAAACTGAAAGTTGCATAATATCAGTGAAAAGTAATATATGTTTGAAGGAGAAAGACTTGTTCTTAAAGAACAAAAATGACCAAAAACTGCGCTTGTTGCACTTTTAGGTTAGGTTATCTCATCCAGGTTTATATTTAGCGCGTCGAGAAGCTTCAGAAAAGCTTATTATGGTTTCTGGGTAAATGTTTGATTGACCTGTGCTTTTTTTACTCTGAGAATACGGAAATATTTTTGGACTATATCAGAACTATTTCGGTATCATTTGAAAACTAGTTCCCAAAATGGGCCTCAATTAGTCTCGAATGGTCTTCACTCTGTCGGAAAACCAGAAGTATTTCAAAATAATAGTTAGCAATGACTTAAAAATATAATATTTCGCTGGTGATTGTTATGGAAAAATTGATCAAAACAACAGTTATACATAACTTAAATAAAGGTTCTCACTCCTTATTGTTAATAAAATTATTTTATAAATTTTACTTAAAAAACAGTTGTCTATATGTATTTTTTTATCATGCTATAATAAGACAACTTTCGTGAGACATGACTGTAATTCCAGGTATAGCCAAGCAGAAAAATCTGGACTTAGAACCCAAACCCCCAGTTTTGCTAAGTTGGCCCATATACATATTTGCTCGTAAAATTTCCTACTCGTGAGAGCCACAAACAAATTATTTTCTTTATTTTCTCACCCTGTGTAAATATTGATTTACTTATATTGTTTTCCCTTATAGTTAATAGTTATATATCCATAAAATTTATTAATTTAAAACGCAATGAAATGAGAAGGTGTCTGCCATATGTAATCAAAGCTTGACGGTTGTAAATTTATCAATTTTTAAAATCATTAACATTTATCAGTTTTGTAGCATCAGCGAATAAGAGCTTAAATCATTTATGAGTTTAACAGAAAGGATACGCTTAAGATACAAATAATATTTCTCTATTAAATCTTTAGAACTTGGTAGTAATTTAATTAAAAATTTAAATTTAAGAATAAATAACTTGTGATCTACTTTCATTTTATTCAAACTTCATAAATATTTCATGATTTTGTTAATAGTTTTTATTAACATTAGTAGCAGGCTTACGAATGGTGTTTTTGCTTTTTTTGGAATGGCTCTAGTTCTCGAGATAAACGAAACTTAAGAAATTAATGAAAAACAATTATATGACCCAGTTCCAGTTGTCCACTGGGCCGGTGGCAAAGGATTAGTTTCCAAGACCTTCGTTTCTCTTATTTCTGGTTCAGTTCGATCTTCATTTGAGATGTTCGTCAGAACGGCCTCAGAACAGTCCTGCTTAGTATAGTGGAATTGCAATTGGAAAGTACGAGTTTCCCAGATGCACTTTCGCCTCTAGTATTGTTGCATCCGTTCGGCCAGAATTTGCGATGATCAGCGGGCTATCTGGAAGGACTAGATCAAGAGTGATGGACGGTGATGAAGTAGTAATCTCGAAAATTGATAATGCTACCACAATTTCTAAATTACCGCGGTAGTACGTTAAAACATTTCAATCCCTTGTATGTATAATATATTCGTTTTATCCATATCTGTTCCGTATAGCGCGGTAAGCGAAAGCTATAATAATCCCTGAATATATATGAAAGAGTATCTATCATTTATATATCTCAAATTATGGCTCAGGTAGTCTGGCAGCCGACCATTATTTATATTATATACGAATTTCAGGGGATGTTCAAAAATTTGCTGCTTCACACTCAGCCAATTCATATCTGAGATCATCTCTCGTATGGGTGCAACGTGCCATTTATTCAAAATAAATCGTATTGCTCTGTTTTGCATTTTCTGCAATTTATCAATATGTGTGTCGTGTGCCACAAAAAATATCGTTGGGCGACATATGAAACGGGGTTCTATTATAGACTTTAAATGATCTTTCAATGAGACCAATTTTTTTTGAGCAATCTTATTAAATGTATATTCAACATGCGTTTCGAATTTAAGTTTTTTATCAATGTATGTATATTCCTAAGTACTTAATTATTTTTACTTCGTCAATATTTTCATCTCTGATTTTTAAGTTATAGTTGTCCAAGTTATCATTAACCGTCCTTGACAAGATCACGAATTTAAGTTTGTTTATTTCTAGATTTCTATCACTAATGGTTAAAAGAGCTTCTGCGAATAGTTTTGTTTTACAACATTCCTTTCTAGTATATTCCTTCGCATACCACCGTACACTCGGCATAGCTTGATCATAATTTTTTTGTTTAATATTCTCCGATATATTTATTATTAATTTTTTTCTTCAGAAACGGCACATTTCAGCACTAATGCTATTAGGTCAATACGAGTAAAATTTTGTTTGCCTTGATTCTGGGCCATCTAAGTAAATAACATGCTTAGTTTGAGTAGGCAGCATTTTTTTGACAATATCTCAGTATTAAAGTTTAGGAGATATTATTTGGACTTAGTAAATAAAAATAAACCTAAATATATTTTAGAATATAATTGAAAAGTTTTACCAAATCAATAAATACTTTATACTGTCGCAGTTTTTCAAATACACGGTTCTATTTAAGAAATTTACGAACAGAGGAGTATAGTGCTTATAAAGCAACACAGGGTATGCTAGCTTTTTATCTGACGAAAATTCATAAGTTTGGCTCCGAAATTTTTATACTAGCATTACTAGGAATTTTGCCACCTAGGCCCATGATTGTTGTGAAACTGCAAGCAACAAAGAAACATAAATAAATATTGGTAGTAGCTAATTATCCTATCTCAGCACAGAAAAAAGAACATTGAAACTGGATCACACTACATTTGTATTAAATTTTGGTTTAAAAGTAGTTTACAAAAAAAATTAGT
Organism: Anomoia purmunda; assembly: GCA_951828415.1. Lineage (NCBI taxonomy): Eukaryota > Metazoa > Arthropoda > Insecta > Diptera > Tephritidae > Anomoia > Anomoia purmunda. The sequence continues at coordinate 20,876,635 of OX639996.1, read as the reverse complement.
TTTTAAATATGTTTTTTCCACGCAACTGACTTACTTTTTCCGAGAGGGATTATGTTCGCTACTTATTTTAAATGTTTTTATATGCAGTTGTTTACATTGCGATTCACATTCAGTAAATATTGGAATTAATTTTCCATTATTATCATATGTGTATTATTCGAAAAAGCTATGTGAAATAATTGAATGAGAATAAATGAAATTTGAGCAGGATAGGGTTATTAGTTATTGCATTAGCTCTAATTATGTTGAGTGCATTCAAAATATGCATTGTATTTATATTGGATATATTCGAAAATTGTAATTGGAAAGTTTAAAAATTGTTTAATTTATTTGATTGAAGTATTTAATTGATTCAGTTCATATTTTTATCATAAGGTGAATGGCAGTTTAGTTGTTAAACTATTGGCAGACAGACAACAACAATAACTGAAATAAATTTATGCTTTTTATATTCTCTTTTTTTGCAGCTAAATTATGACTATATTTAACTCTGATTAAAACTATTAGAGTAAACATAAAAATTATATAATTTCATATACCCAGATTAATGTTGAGGTTTAAGAAAGTCATGCAAATTTTCGCGAGAATTGTAAAAGTTGTTTGCTTATGACTTTGATTCAAAAATATTTTTTCAAATATCAGGACCATTTCGGATCGCTAGTTATTGATCCAATTCATTGCTTACCTATATTTTTCATATTGACGTAAATTTATATCATCCTACATATATCTATTATAAATGTGAAAGTGGGTGTTGAGTATGTTGCTCCTCTTTCGGGCCCAAAACGGCTGGACGGAATCATAGAAAATGTGGTAAGCAGACCCTACCTTATAATACAAATAGGCTATATTTTATGGAGAGTTGCCACCTGCTAAAAAAGTTGTAGACAATTAAATAAATAAGTAAAATCACATATTTCTACATACGGACTGGATAGATCTGAATAAGATTTTGGACAAGTATAGTCCGTTACGTGGGCTATCATAATCAATTCTATTTGAATGATGATTGATTTTTAAAATGAGTTTCAGCTGCTTAAAAGATTAAATTCAATTAAACCAATTAATGAAATCAAATACTGAAATATAGGCATCAAATGAAATAAATAAATTTAATAAAGCTTTATTTTCCAAAAGTTTTTTATGAAGGTTGCCACCTGTTAAAATGCTAATTATATTAAATTAAAAAAATAAAGGACATTTTACAATATGAGTGCAAAACTAAAAGTGTTAAGAAAACTTAATTTCAAAAATACTTTCGGAGAGGGTTGTCACCTGTTTAAAAAATTAATTGAAATTATAATAAGTCAAATCGAATATTGAAATATGGGTCTCTAACAAAAGAGCTTGAAGGAAGCTTAAAAGAGTAAATTAAATTTAATTTTTACGTTTGCGGGAACTATCACGTAATGGGATTCAAAGGAAGTCGGCTTAAAAAAATTTAACTATAAAAATAGACTTACTTATAACATAAACGTTCAACGGATTTGTATAAAATTTGGCACATATTTGGCTCATAAACTGGGTTAATATATAGGGTATATTTTCAAAATAGTTATTAAAAAGCTTGTAGTCAATCAAATAAATGAGGAAAACTGCATATCGATGACGACTGGACAGATTAGGATAATATTAATGTGGAATTTACAACTTCCACTACAGTAAAACTTACATGTGTCCTTTGATCAGTTTGAAATAAACAAGCGTCGAAAGTTCGTTTGAAGTATTTTATTTACAGTCTGACTTCAATTATATTTAGTATATAGTATTTAGTAATAAGTCAATTAGTCATTACATTTAAACTTTTCCGTTTGAATTATTTGGTCTTCTTTGACCTTCACAAGTTAAATAAAATTCACATTACACATTTTAGTTTTGGCTTTTGACCAGACTTACTGTGACGACGGCAGACAATGAACTGAACCTTTTCAAAAGGTCCGTTATGGGAGGACGGCCATTATCCTAAAGATGCATTCGTTGAGTTAGGGCTGCTTTGAGTCGATTGGATATTGACGTTGCCGTCTTGATCGAATTTACTATTCTTAGGTACCCAATCCCACATTAGTTAGATAGTCCTTCATATTTATTACAAAAGAATTTTTTTAAGAAATGGCCACCTATTGAAAACGTTCAATTAATTCAAACATGAAGTCAAATATGGCAAAATGGGTATTATATAAAACTTTGACAGATGATTGCCATCTGTTTAAAAGTCAATTTAACTATACTAAATAAACTGAACAAATTGGCCATCAAACATTTGGAAAGGTTTTAAAAAAATCAATTAAAATTATATTATCTTAAATGAAATATTGAAATATGAGTCTTATACGAAGGAGTTTTAAGAAAGCTTTATTTTGAAAATACCAGAATCGGATTGTCATCTACTTAAAAAATAAAAAAAATTTGCTTATTAAGTCAAAGGAAATGTACAGCATGGGATTCACAGGAAGTAGTCTTTAGAAAACTTAATCATGGAAGTGAGACTGTTTAACGTCAGCATCGATCATCAACTTTATATATATGTGAGATGAAATATCCTGCACTTCACTTTTGCTGCATATGACAACAAATTCTCACTTAACACAGCAGTTGCCTAGGAACTTGGCTTAATGAAAATACCTTTCAGTTGCATACACCACCACGTCGTATGCGTAATGTTGAATGTGCACATATTTTACGCATACGCCCTGTTGGTTACAATGGAGAATTCTACAGTGAACATTTCAAAGCTAAAAATTCGACGTTTAAACAAAATTAGCATGCTATAAGAGTACAACTAATTTAAAGAATTGGCAGGTGAACGCATGGCCTCTAAAATATTATTTACTATACATTTAAAAATAGTGTTTTGAAACTTTAGAGTAAAATAAAATGTTATCTTGATTTAAACGTAATGGTTGAAATTATTTGCAAAATGTTGCTTTCTCTAATGCATCCCCATTTTTTAGGCTTATTTAAGCAAACTATTCAACTTAATTTGCTGTACAATGTAATCAAGTGTTCATTAGACCGGTTCGGTTCATTTAAGAATGAAAAAGTTTGCGAGTTTGCAACAAAAGTGAAAGAACCTATGATTCCTCGATCAGTGAAGATATTCTATTAGACCAATAGTGAACATATCAAAGGTTAAGAATCGACATTTAACACCAAAATAAATATACTATAGGCATAGATTTTGGGATACATGCAATTAACTTAAACAAATGGCAGGTGAACTTATTGGAAAATATGTACGTTGACGACAGTAGCAATTCAACATATATAAATTTTGTTAAGAATTTTATACATACAGATTTTTCAGTTGTCATAAAATTTCATTCTGGTTTGTACTTCGTCAAATAAACATCACCTTAAAAAACTTTAAACTTATTTCTTCAATCAAATCCTTGGATCTCTAGTAGAACTTAAACAAAATATATAATATCATTACATAATTTTAAATTGCATTTTTCTAGAAACTGTAGTACGGATGATTGGTTCTATCTCTATCTTCTTTTTTTGGGTGACTTCACTCACCAATACCTGAGATAAATAGTTCACTGGTGTAATATTAAGTTTTAATTTTTATTTAATATATATAAAAAGAAAACTCTCTTGTAATTGGTTAATTTTATAATTAAGGGTTCCGATTGCCTTAAATTCTCTGTTCCGACCGCAAAGCGATCATGTGTAAACATCGTGCCCCAATTTTAGTAGCGATTAATCGTATTTGAAAAATTGGCTGACGCAAAAAAATTTTAAATTTTTCAAAGACACAGGTGTGAACGATTCAGATATGACCATACTGAAATTATAATTCGAAAACCATAATCGCAATATAAAAATTGCTGAATAAAAAACACTTATTACCTGAAAACGGTATACCAGGTATTTGTACATTAGAATAATTGCTTTTCGAGATGAGACAAATTGCCAAAATCGAGATAATATTTTAAGGTTAAAGTCGGTTTGGTGTTGGAAGTTCTTTTTTATTATATTGGTAATAGAATTTAAAAAAAAAACTTTTGATCTTAAATTTTTCTATATGTGCTTATATTAGTTTCTGGCCAATTGTTTCCTTATACTGGCCGTGAGCTCAAAATTAATATATTAATATTAATATTAAATTTTATTAATATTTTAAATGAATTAGGCCTAAAAATAATAATATATATATGTAGTGGTTGAGCTGACCAAACTTAATAAACTCTAACAATAATAAATAAATAGATTTTGTGTCAATCAACAACAATACAAACTATCGTGCTTGAATTGTGTTGGTCGAATATAAGAAAAGTGGTAAAAAGCAACAGCAGCTCATAAGCCGACTGTGGTCCATTGGCTACGCACTTGCCCAGCAAGTCGTAGGTTGTGGGTTCAAATGCCGGTGGAGTTATGAAAAAAGAAATGTGATGAGGAGATGTGGTGATCTCCGAAATAGCTATAATTTCTACCACTCGTGACTGATGTTGTCTATTTCCATTAATATTGTCAATTTAAATTATTCATGGAAAGCGTTTATCGGTCGTTGGAAACCATTGATGTGTCTATTGAATCGACCAGGGAGAATATTTATAAATTTTAAGCGTATATCCGTTTCACGAGTCTTTAGTAACAAATCGCACCGTATACCGTCTTAATAAATAGAAAATCGTTGCTCTCTTGGTTTCAGATCAAAGTTAATTAAGCTATTTAAACTCAACTCTATTTATGTGAAAAAAACGTAAATTTAAATGGTGCTGCATTTGTTCGACATTGAAGCAGTTGTTTTAAATTAAATATTTTTTTCCAATATTGTATTTATGTGAACAAGTTTTGCATCATATTTTTCCCATATCAATTGTATAATTAAAACGTTACATTTCGTAACCCCAAAGCAGCACCAAAAACACGCTGAAAAAATCACAGCACATCACGATGGCTGAAGTTAGTTGCAACCGGCGTTGAGAAATACGAATGTAGAAGTAAAGTTATTTTAAACTGATATTAATTTACGCTGATGATTTAACAGTTAATTTAGTTTGTTTAATACAAGGAATTAGACTATTTATTTCTTTGATCACAGCTTACAATAAAGTTATTAAATTATACTTTCATAAAATTTTGCATTATTGTGAAAAGCCAATATACATATTTATCCCCGATTTTTTAGATCTATAATTTAATTTCTATTTGTTTATAAGCAGAATCATAATTTTTATTTCCGATCTACCAACAGGTGGAACGCATAATGGGTAGTACCTCATACGATAGCTACAGGTCGTATGAGTAACATGGAGAAATTTCAATAATTCACATTACTCATACGCCCTGTAGGTTGGTTTCGACTAAAGCTGGGTTTCGCTATATTTGTGCTAAATATTTTCCTGCGGCCGAAACTGCTTTTAGACTGATTGAATGAAGGCTTCTAACTATTCCAATTTATGGATTTATTCACAAAAATCACTTGCTTTACGGAGTCCTGTAGAAAATAGTTTAGATTGGGTTAAATTTTTCGATTCTCGTTTCGGTGAGTCGACGTAAAGATCTCGATAGCCGATACTGGAACCACCACCAAGTATACATTTTTTTTGTTGAGTTGGTCTATTACGCCGGTGAGCCTGCAGGTATGTAGTATCATTTATATTTACTTACATGATAAATTATAAAATCATACATTTTATTCAGTTAAACTGATAGGCAAATTTTACCAAAATGTGCATTTAGCATTCCTTAATCCAAAATATGTTTGGTGGAAAAGAAAAACGGCTTATGTATTTATTTAGATTTTATTTTTGATTTATTTCATTTCTTTCTCGTTTTGCATTTTTTTTTTTTAAATTGTACGCATTTGCAATTTTTTAATTTATAATTTCCTACAACTAGTTATGAATATTTTACATGTACTTTCATACATATATGTACATATGTAAATCAGATTGGTTATGTTTTTCAAATATTGAAATCCGTAGCCTACTTTGACAACAAAAAGTGTAATCCGAAAAATATTAAATTAAGAAAATTAAGTGCATGCGATAAAATTGAGTGGCATATGTGGAGGCCAATAGATAAATAAATATTTGCGTCGATACATAAATATAAATGTGCTTTCCATTTTGCATAATACATAGATGTAATATGTTGCAAAGTTTATCAGATTTGAATTTTTTTCATTTAACAAGATAATTATGTCGTTTGTTGTGTGTACATTTATGTAAACATAAAAATGCTTGTAGCTAAAGTTTTATTTTTTTTTAAGAAATTGGCTTTAGCTCTTTTATTTTTCAAATTAAAAAAACAAAAAATTTACACTGTAAACGTTTTACTTTTTTTTAGTTTAGATATTTGCTTATTGCCTGGAATAAGCTTTGCATATTTTCAGTGTTGCAATGCATTATATATGCAAAGTTAAATTTTTTATTTAAATTTTTTTACAATTTTTTTTTATATAAAGTTTTAACGAATCTCTTCCATTTTCAATTTGTAGCTAATTTACTTATTTTTATTTTATTATTTGTTTTAAAAGTATACGTACGGCGAAATTTTATTTCACACATTTCTTATTGCTAGTTTTTATTATAAATAATTTATATCTAGATACGTGTACCTATGTATATCTAAATACACATGCACTTATATATATATATATATATATATATATATATATCATTTCATATATTTTTTGTTTAACTATGTATTTTACGTTCTACAATTCCTATTTTTAAATAAATAAATAATATTTCGCAGTATACGTTATTTTCCCTCACAGCTTCAATTGCCGTTTTTCATCCGTTACTCTTATTTGGTATTCCAATACTTCAGTTTACAGTTAAATAGTTTTTAAACCACAATTTACCTATAATTGTTGCGCATGTAAATATGTGTATTTTATTTACCACAACAACATTTGCTCACTGTATTTATCCATATTAACTTAGCTGCCGGGATTTTGCATACGCAAATGAATTCGAATACCACATTGGCTGTGAAAATGTTACATATGTGTGTGAATTTTGTTAGCTTTATGCTCAAGTTAGTGCTTAGCCGGTTGAAGGTAAATACTAAAAACAAACAACCGCGTTAATGCGCATAGCCTCTAAAATATATTTTACTAAAAATTTAAAACTAGTTTTATGAATACTGGGAGTATAGCAAAATGTTCTATTGATTTAAATATAATGGTTGAAATTATTTGTAAAATGTGACTTTCCTTAATGCCACCCCATTTAAGGCTTATTTTAAATAAACTATGCAATTTAATGTAATTAAATTATGCACAATGTAATTAAGTGTCCATTAGACCGGCGCGGTCCTAATATGTTCGATAAAATTTGACATTCCCCCTGGGTTGAAAGGTTAGTTTGAGAGGATTTTCTTCCATGATTGTTTTATTCGTTTTCGTCTGCTAAGTTCAACCAACTTAACTTCTATCCCCTAAATACAACTTTATTCTTCATAAAATTAAATATTTTACGTAGCCTTAGCATTTCCCTCTTTGAAGGACTATAAATTGAATCTGGAATATCTAAACCATTAAATGGAAAGGTAACTCTGTCTGGCTGTTATCTGACACCACCAGAATTCAAGAGGTACGATGGATGAGGAATGCAGAGCATCGACAATGCGATGTCTACTACAATTGCCGTATAAAGGAGTGCAAATTCGGAATTGGAAGCGAAGGAACCTATGGCAGATTCGCAGACGACTTATGTGGAACAATAAACGCCCGTCTATTGACGCAAGGAAAGTTCGACGTCGAAAATCTTCACTTACAGCAGATATCAAAATGCGCGTGTGCAAGGAACTTGATACAAAACACAAATGTCTGAAAATTCTAACAAAAGATACGATGGCTTGGAGAAGATTTAAAAAACGGGGAAAAATTCCTCTACGAATGGAAAGGAAATCCAGAATACGTTTCCTTAAAATTTAGAGGGAGCATTAAGCTAAGCTGAATATATTTGGTGGCATGCAAAATGTCGAATTACATTGATCGATGATGATAATGGAGCCAAAGTCCCATTACCTGACATGAACTGAAACCCGAATGCCAAGACCTTTTCTAAAGAATGACAAGACCGCTGGTGCTGCCCAGGCTGGCAGCTGAGTACGCATAGCTGCTGATTGGAATCTAAGTGTAAGTGTTCATCATCTTCTTAAAATAGTAAGTGAAGTACTAAGATATTATTCGAAAAACTGATGACCACCGTCAACGAACTGATTGGGTCTTATTGATGTGGATTTACACCTGCCCAAATCTTGAAAAAACCCGAGAGTTGACGCACGTCATTTCTTGCTCGACTTTCAATCCGGCTTCAATAGCTCATAAGAAGTTACCGATATGCCTGAATTTGTTGTGCCAGCTAAACTTCATCAGCTTCATCTGAATTGTAAAGGACCTCTCCGAGCCGTTTGATTCTAAATTAAGTTTCAGACAAGACTAAACCAATCAGTCACGATTTTTTATAATAGAATACTACTGCTGGCGGTCGCCGCAGCTGAGTGTTTAACGTTTGCACCCTTCTATCAATGTGTCCCAGGTTCGAATCCTGGCCGGTGCAAATAACAACAAAAATTATAGAAACGTTTTCTCTCATAGGGATCGTCCCTCGGTAGACAATAACAAACAATCGATTGTATTTATTTCTTCCATGAAAAAACTTCCCCCAAAAATTATTTGCCCCTTGGAGTCGGTGCAAAAGCGAACTTAAGTAAAAAACCCGAAGATCCGCAGATTCAGAGTTTCATATGTTATTGATTCGCACAATTTATTAATCCTACTTTATTCATCTTCTGCATCCCCGCCATTCCTAGAGAAAACGATCATTTGATAAGTGAAGTTTCTAATGTCTGCAAAAGTTTTGCTGGTCGTGCTGAAGCTATATCCATATATGATAAATTCTTGTTGATGCTCATATTGCATGCGTTTAAGAATTTCATTTAGGTTGATCGGAAACGAAATTGGATAAGAAAAATATCTTGACAGAGACTTAATTCAGACTCAAATGTAGGCGCTAAGTTTCCAATGCTTTATACTATATACAAAAATGTACTTTAATCCTTAGTGATGCGTTGCTTCATTGTTGTCGCATTTATTGGCATTTACCGCATGCAAATCAGAAATGTTCCTTTGATGGCAATTTCTATAACCAAATTTAAGTGCGTTTCAGTAGAGTTTCCCTGATGGTAAGAAAATCAAGCACCAAACGTCGAGTCAGCTATTTTTAAACGATTGGAAGCTGAAAGTTGGTCGATGCTTAGTTCCTCGCCCATACCCTAGATTCACAAATTTTAAAATTCTATCGATATCTTCAGATACCAATCAGCCAACTCACGCATCTTTCAAATCAAAATTTCCGAAACGAAACTGAGCGAAGCCAGGGAGGTTGATATACTCGAGTAAAGCATCCTTATGGAACAGTAAAAAATCTTCACATAATGTACTTATCTAGAAATTTCACTTATTTGCAAACCAATATAATTTGCAAAGGAAAAAATGCGATCACTGAATCCAATTTGCTACGAACAGATACATGATGGTTTTCATTAAGAAATAAATACTTTAAGTTTATTCGAAACAGCAAACATTCCCTTTATTTATGGAACACGACTTCATTCATGTGGGTGCCTCGTCTAGTTTCGCAGGAGCGCATATTTTTAGCATAGCTATCCTAGACCTTGGGGATGAATTCTGGCTCTATCTCACAAATTTCTTTATTGATATTCACCTTAAGGTCCTGCCTCTTTAATGAATTGCTCGCGTAATATCGGACCTCCACAGCGTCCCATTAAAATAATTTAAGCCCATTAAATAAATTCCAGTTCCGAAGTGGCTAGTTGATATCGAAGAGACGGCTAACAACGCGATTACCGAACTTGGCGCGAAAAAGATCGACTATGGCATGGACTGTGTTGCGTGACGCATCAAAGAAGCTTATGCCTTCAATTTCCAACTACAAAAAATTATTAACCATGCCTCTGCATCGCTTGACGTTGACCGCAATGACGTTTCCGCGAGCATGTCCGAAGGAACATGTGCCATTGTTGCCACCATTCTAAACTGTGCATCCACTGTCACTCTCTGAGAAAGCACTAGCTTCGTGCGAGTTTTTCAGGGCAATAAAATAGATTCAAGAGTCAAAAAATTCCAGCTTGACCATCAACATTATCGACTTGTACAATACAACGGAATTCAATTTCGATTCAGCTGATATTTTTTTTCAAACAATTTGCCTGGTTAACAATTAATTATGCATGATTTGAAGCAATGTAGGGTAGTAGTGTTTATTTTATTGTTGTGTACTCACAAAATTTACTTAAAAATAATTATTTGACAAAAATAAATTTATTGCTTTCGTTCAAACCAAATTAAATTTAGTAGTTATTTAGCTTATGATAACATCACCGATTTGCTATTTACTCTATTATTTTGTATTCTAAAAATTTGCGCTGCATATCTCCATATTGTTATATTATTTTTGTTGTTGTTTTTTTTCTCTGTTGCGTTCTTCTTTCATGTTTTTATGCATTTAGTGTTTACATTTGACCTGCTCACTCGAATAATGCGACGATTATTTGCACTATTAATCCCCTTTGGGTACATAAATTTTGAAAAAGTATTGTTTGATTCTGCAGCGCGCAACTATTGCGAACTTAAATTGTTTAGTCTCAATGGGAATTTGATGCACAGTTCAGTAGTTGGTTTTTGATTTTAATGCGATTTTTATTGCAATCGTTTTGTGGTTCATCGATGTTATGGGGTTGACATTTTTTCAAAGTTTTGTTTTTTTTTGTGCATATTTCCATTGTCTGTTTTTAAATATAATTTATGTATGTGCATTAGGCGTTTTAAGCTTCATAAAAAATGATTGAACCTGATTGGCTAAATGCAAGGTCATGGCGAACTGAACTGCGCTTAAGAATAAACAATAATGGGAGTAATGATTAAAAAAGTTGTTTATAAAAAAATATGTATTGTTCAACTTTTCTTCCAGTTAATAGCCTTAGCTTACTGAAAATTGTTATAACATATTTATGTGTCAGGCGATTTTCGTTTAAAATTTAGCATAGAAAATGTGCTCCGTTTATGCCTTAAGGTTATCCCAAGTCAAGATTTTTAAAGAACTGCACAGTTCTCAGGCAAAATCTATGTATGTGTCGCATTATATTTTATGGAATAACATTTCAAAAATTTGCCTAAAAGTGTGCCGGATTTGTTTACTAAAAATTAATTATACTTTAAAATTGTTATCTTAAATCGAAGAAAATCCTGGCCAGAGTCCCTATACCACAAAAAGACTTATCAATTTTTCACATACCAATTTTTTTTATCACTTTGCATAAGCTTCTGTTCCACAGAAGTTAAAAATATGCTAAATGATAAGTGTAAAGTGATGAGTGCAAAATTGGAAGTTTTAAATATTCTTTTCAATTTCTGTTCCACATAAGTCCGTTTTAATGGAGTGCGAAAGATGGAAGGTACAGTTCGCGAAGACTCTTTTAATCAGTGCACTATTGCATTCCTTAAAAACTATATTTAGTACACTAGTTAAGAAATTTTATTGAAAATTGGGCGTTGCATCTGCAATGCATACTTTCTCTTTTCAAATTAATGTGGCGAAACTATTAAAGCAATTCAAAATGCCTAGACGAGAGTTTTTGCTAAGAAACAGTGAAGCCGATGTGATCAGTAGGATTTGTAGAGAAATACTGACTTTCCCGGAATAAAAAAATATTAATTTCAAAGAATATTTCCAGTTAAATAAAATTTAAAATTAAAGTGTTCTTGAAAACTCTATTGAATTATCTTTAAATAACACTGCTTTAATTTTGGAGCTACCAATATTACACGTAAATAAACAGAATTTTTTTAGCATTTATCGCAGATGGCACTGTAAGTTCTTTTTCTTGATTTTGCATCCGACTCAATGTGATAAGTTATTGGAAAGTTGACAGTTTATGATAGAGAAGTGGAACGTTGTTTGAATGTGCTGTGGAACCCATTTCTCTATCACTTTGCGAGCAATTGATAACTCTTTGCAAAAATGTGCTAAATGCAAAGTAGCGTTGCAAAGATGATAATTGCAAAATGCAAAGTTGTTAAATCTTTTTGTGGCATAGGGCCCAGGATAAGCTATGAACATGGATCTTTAGCCGCCAGCCACCTAAGGTGATTTCACATCTATACTTGGGTCATGGTCTGTACAGACGACGGGAATATCAGGTATGATCAGCTCATATTCCCATACATACCTAATGGACGCATACAGAACTGCGTACGGAGAGAAAAATATTTCAGGAATCATCTAAATCTTGCCATTAACCGTCTGGGTTACAGAATGAATTTGCCGGAATAAAAGTGATATTGGATCACTAGAACGTGGACATGAGTAACGAGCACCCAAAGAAGATTAGGAGAGGAGTAGCCTTACTTAGAATCAGATATATTAGATGCATTTTTTTACCCAGAAATATAATTTCTTCTGAATACCAAATTATGTAACTTCGAAGCACAACGCACTAAAAGCTGTGAAAGAAGGGCTCAGAAGCACCTAGTAACCCCCTAAGGTTAAAGGTCTACAGTTTTTAAGGTTTTGGTGTCTGTGACGAAACTAAAAAAAAAACTATTTTCTTTATAAACCATCAAGATACCAAATGCTCCTGACAAATAAAATATTCGCTTTACTGTTTGTTCAAAACTGTGAAAGCAATCGCGTACTGAAACTTTAAGTTTTATCAAGATTTGTACAGAACAACCAAAACCTATGGGCTTTATAAAAATTATCATAAACTATAAATATTTTGTTAATTGGTAAAGTGAACAGAATAGTAAGTTTTGAACGTATGGTCAAAACTATATATTTAATACTCCTCCAACAGAAGAATAAAAGTGTTTGCTATAGAGTGAGCTAGGCTGCTTTTATGAAAAAATATCACACTTAAAAACATACAAAGGAATAATTGGGGCATGGCTACAATGAAAAAAAACCGTAAAAACAGACTCATAACTCTAAAGAATAAAAAGCCTTGATATCACTATCCTTTTCGGCAATATATATGTATTAAATGTTATGTTATGTTTGCTCAATTTACCTCCATATTGAATTTTTATTTCGAACTTGAATTTTCTCCAATGCATCGAATGCAGGCCAAACTCACTTTGCATCACTTTATTTCGATCATTTGAATGACCCACTTCATTCAAATATTTAATGAATGAACTGAGACATCATACCACTCCGTGCGAGCAATGGTTTTAATCAGTTTATGGTTTTGGAGAGGGTTGCCATCCGTTTAAAAAAATTAATCAAAATTATAATCAGTTACATCAAATCCAACTAATATTACGCGCAAGGCTCGATAAAGCTTCATTTCCCAAAAACTTTTAAAAAAGATTGCCACCTGTTTATAAATAAATTAAGTTAAGTAAAAAAATTAACGGCATTTTACAATATGAGTGTGAAACTAAAAAAAAAATTGGAGAGGGTTGCCACCTGCTTCAGAAATTATTAAAGTTTATAAAAAATTAAGTCCAATCCAACTAATTTTATAAATGTGAAGGTTTGTGTGCGAGTGAATGTGTCAGTATGTTCGAGGGATTTGCTAAATATTTGGCGCATATGTAGCTTTATGGGTATAATTTCAAAATACTTGTTTCAATTACGTCAATTAAACAAAGAAAGAAAAAATTAAATTAAGAAGGACGCTATTTGAAATATTTGTAAATGGCGGTGGACAACTAATGGGTTTTAAAAACAACAACATATTCTACAAATAACGGGATTTTCAATAGTGACGCAACAAAAGTAGACCGATAGTGTCAGCAAACGACGCCATATTTTCTCCCGCTCTTTTGACATTTATCTTCAGTAAGGTTTGCCATTTCATCATGGAAAGATATACGATCCAACAACGAGTCGAAATTATTAAAATTTACTGCCGAAATTCGGAGTCAATGGCCTCAACTTTAAGAGCGCTACGTCCAATTTATGGTCGTCGTCATTTCTGGCTGAATGGCTTCGTCAATAAGCAAAATATGCGTCATTGGACAGGCAGCAATCCACACGTACTCCATGAGTCAACATTGCATCCCGAAAAAATTACGGTTTGGTGCGGTTTATGGGCCGGCGGCGTCATTGAGCCGTACTTTATCCATGATGATCAAGACTGGCACGTTACTGTGAATAGGAATCGCTACCGCTCAATGATAACCGAATATTTTTGGACCGAATTGGATGATATGGACTTGGACAATATGTGGTTCCATCAGGACGGCCCCACAAGCCACACAGCGAATATCACAATTGATTTATTGAAAACCAAGTTTGGTGAACGTGTTATCTCACGAAATGGCCCAGTCAATTGGCCGCCTCGGTCGTGCGATTTGACGTCGTTAGGCTATTTCTTGTGGGGCTACGTCAAGCCTATGGTCTATGCCAACAAACCAGCGACGATTGATGAACTTCGTACGAATATCGAACGTGAAATTGAAGCAGTATCGGCCGATTTATGCTTGAAAACCGTCGAAAATCGGGTTCAGCCTCTGGACTTCTGCAAGCGTGCCCGTCGTGCCCATGCAAAAGAAATCGAGTTCCATACATAATGGCATGGAATGTACTTTCACAGGAATAAAGAATTTAATTCATATCCCAAACAGTTTTTGTTTTATTTAAAAAAAACTTTTGTAGCGTTCCTATTGAAAAACCCTGTATATCTAAGTTACCAGCTAGCAATAAAATTATTATTATGTTCAAGAGATAACACGGCTTTAATATATATTTAATTTATATCCTCTTTAAAAAATAATATAAATAATTAGAAGGAGCTTTCATTTATTAAAAATTTATAAAAATTTCGCAACTAATGCTATAACGATGACAAAATTTAATGAATGAATAAGACTTGTGTGAAAGAATTCATGTGTTAATCAAAATCATTCAGTAATTAACTGCCATTAGTTGACGTCGCTCGATAGCACCAAATACCAAATTACATAACCAAATTTTCAGCCGAAGTAGTTATTCTGACGGAAGTTTTAAAATTTTACAATTTTCTTTGCGATACACTTTAATATTTGATAAGTATCTACGACTATATATGTGATAACGGCATTTGTTTTGTAAAAAATATGATTTTCATGCTTTTAATGACTTTTGTGGTTTCACTTTACTTTTCCTTACACACACATACACACATGCGAGTATAATTCTTTAATTAAATAACTAATTTCAATATAACAAACCATTATTTAACGTTTTTCTTCAATTTCATAATTTTTTTATTCTACTCTCCATACCAATTAATAATTCTCGTCAATTAATCGCTTCGTTTAAATGTTATATAATGTTTTTTTTTTTTTAAATACTTAATTAGACAAATTATAAAAAATTCAACTATAACGCACGCTGTTGCCGCTTTGCCAACTTCAACTCAGCAGCAGCAGTTGGCACTTCCGCTAATCCATAGCTGTGCGCTGTTTTGTTGCCTTCACTTTTTTCGGCTAATTGAGAAACTTTTACCTGTGTACGAGTATGTACGGTTTGTGCGGAGCGTAAAGTAGTAACAGCAGTAGTAGCAATGAGCTAAGTAACGTACAATGAATGACCAACAGCTGATGGTGGAATGCGTTAGGAACCAGGGGTGACGCAGCGCCATGATGCAGTTCGGCGAAACTTTCACCTACAAATCGCCAATGGTTGTTGTAGCACAGCATCAGGCAGATGAATGGTCATGACCATGGTAGAAATGGAGCAACGTGCCGGATGCGCATCAGAGTAGTCGTTGTAACAGCGGGTGTAACATCAAGGTAAGTAACAGCACATTTAGTAGTTATAGGTGGTAGAGGTGGTGGATTGTTGAATAGCATAAGAAGTAGCGAAGTGCGAGAAGGAAGAAAAAGCAAACAAGAATGTCATAATTAAGTAATGAAAATATACTTATTATTATCTACTACGAGTATGCTGTTATCTGCGTTGGTTATACGAGTAAAGCGGGGGGAATGATGGAAGCGAGGCATACGCGGAATGTTCAAAGTAACAATGTAATGCAGATTTGCTGTAAAATTATGTTTGGATTTTATTAATGAATATTATGAAGTGGAATGATTGCATAATGAGTAGCTCGCGGACGCAATAATAGGAAAAATGTTGTCTTCATTTGCACGAGGGAATTAAGGAAAAATGTATGGAAACTCGGGGGGGTACTGAAAGCTATGAAAAATGTTACTGTAATTAACAATTCTTTAGATTGATGTTTATTTTTTATCTAAAACAGTTTATGAGCAAATAGCAAACGAAGCGCAATAGTTTTAAATATAAAATTGAAATACTAGATTAGGAGAGTGAAATAGTGGGTTGTATGATTAAATTTATAAAGGGACACAAGTAGTGCAGGACTAAGTGTCAGTTTTTTTACAATGCATTTTAATGTTGAATTTAAAGTCCAGTTTAAGATTTTGCGTTTCACCAACCACTTTTCAGCAAAACTTAAGTTCAACTTAAGTCGCGAGGATTGGCTACTTAAACTTTTCTTATATTTGCTAACAGCCGATAGGAGCAAAAATATTTGTGAAGTTCAAAATAACTCAAATTTGTAGGGAAATAAATTCGTACATATGCAGTGTTTTTACAACGGCACGCAAAACATATCATGGTATCGGAATAGACCCAATGAATTGCTGACTACTTTTCCGCCTTACCATATGACGATTGGAAAATATCTTCAATATATGAGAAGAAAGAATTTCGAGTATATTTCGGGTACTACCATATTTTTAAATCAATTATTTACCATACCTAAGTATGCATTGTCAAACGCGTATGTGGTGGAAATCTTTAACTGATCTTAGCCAAGGTTTTTCTCAACTAGAACTTAAGTTCAGCTTAATGCCGGTATCCAGTAACTCAGTCTCATTTCAAGTCACAAAATTTGTGACCTTCAAGTAGAAACATTTTTTGTGACTTGAGACGATTTTGGTATTCAGTAAGCCACTGTCTAAAAAAAAGTCACCAAAGACTGTGATGAAAAGCAGTAGAGATAACCAGCTAATCGTATGTTCAGCTTGAGATGCGCAATCCACCTCAATGTAAATGCGTTAATCGAAAGCACACAATACACTTTTTCAATTCTTTTTCAACAGTATTATTGCTCTTTAAAAATTACAACTATATGGTTATCGTAAAATGAATATTGAAATTAAGTGTTCAAAATTCTTATTACTGGATTTTATTTGAATCGATTTTTTAAAATATATTATTACCGATTATTCTTTGTATTGTGACCTGCTCACAACCAGCAGGAAAATTAGTGACTTTATTTTGGGACTATAGACTTGGCTTACTGAATACCGAATAGGCTCAAAATCAAACTCACCACCGAAAAGTCGCAATTAGTGACTAGAGACGGCTTACTGAATGCCGGCATACGATTAGTTGGTAAAACTGAACCGTAGGAAAATTAAAATTTTTGGTTTAAGTATAGTCTATATATTTGAGAATAATTTCATGATATATCAAAAAAATACCTCAAAGAATTTTTAAGCTACGGGCTTTTGAAGAACAGCTCCGTGTCGTCGGCGAAATCTAGGGCTTTATCTTAGAAACGCATTTTTTTCAAAACAACGTTTTGTTACTTCGAGGTAGCTGCTGTTCGAATACTAATTATCCGACTAACTAGAATCTTCTTTTATCGTATTTAGTATTGTTTCCTTCATAGAATTTGCGAATTTCCAGGGAAAACGACATTGACATTTTTGTTCAAAGCCTCGTTGGATTTAATTTTTTTCAAATCAGGGTTCCTTGTACCTTAAATATCTGAGTTCAGCAGACTTTTTGAATTGTTAAATTTTTGGCAATATGTGGGCGGTAATAGCAGTGGGTAGGTGTTTTGGTCAACTCTGCAGAATGCGTCGCTAAAAATTATACTTTTGCGTTTTTAAAAGTAATGTACGTAAATATTTACTCTAAATTTGAAACACCCAGTGCAAAAAGGTATGGTTTTAAATAAATCTGAATTTTTTTTCCAATCACACTATTCGTGTCCTTTAATTATTTTTGAAAATAATACCCACTTAAATAAAAAAAATTAGTTTTTTTTTATATATGACGGAGTTAAGCGAAACTCAAAAATGCGATATTTCCATATACGATAATTTGCTCAAATTACGTACAAAATTTTAGAGCGAATATATGAAGAAGGGTCGTCACAAATAACGTTGTAAACGGGAATTTTTTATACCTCACTTTTTTTAGCAAATTTTCGTTTAAGAGAGTGTTTGAACTGAATATTGAATATATCCAAAAAGAGAGGTATGCAAAAATTTTCGGTTACAACGTTATTTGAGCTGGCGCTTCATATGCTTATCTTCAAAAGTACTTTATCAAACTTTATCAAATTACCCACTTTTTTTGATCTATAATGCAAGGGAGTAAAAATAAGAATAATAATAATAATTTGAATGCCGTGCCAAATTTAAAAAAAAACGACCATTACAAAAATCATACAAATTTGAATAAACGTTATCTATAATAGAATTTGACCCTTAATAGAATCGGAAATTTAGGTAATTCTATTGTGACGGGTTTGACCAGATCTGGAATTTATGCAATAGTGAGATATATTTTTTAAAGTAGATAAATAACTAATATATGAGATTCTTAAAAAAAAAGTACTGTACAATTTCGCTTAAGGCGCATGATAAATTTTTGTTTGTGTTGTCAAAAACAAAACATAATATACGTTATCGGTTTCATTAATGGCTTAACACAGAAATATTAAAAATACTAAAAATTGTGACTGCAGAAACGACTGCAAAATCTGTGAAGATGGTCATTTATATGATGAATTTTTGTTATTGTTTTGAACCAGCATTGAAACAAAATCAGCAACCAAATAAAATAAATAATGGAGACGAACAAATTAATTACATATTCTCAAACATTCTAAATTTGTTTTTGTTTTTTTTTTAAATATTATCCAACACATTAATGCAATACAGTCCATTAGGTTGCATCGAATCGAATGCTATGGAATTTAGGTAGGCTGGAAAGCCGAAACTGGTTTTCTAAACACTCAGGCAAAGTTGCGTATAGGGCTAGGAAAGATAAAGTCAATAAGGATAGGAGAAAATGATGTAAACAAGTGCGAATGGGATTTCATTTCTCTTCTTATGGTGAGTTTTCGCCTAGCGCAAGCAGGGTAGAACGACAAGGTATTCACATCGGATTATGGGTGATACTGCCCTCATGGATTGTGCCCTGCAATCAATCTATCTAGAGCTCGTAACACCTTTCTGCCCTGTCTAAGAAGAAATTTCGCCAACACCCTGTCGGCAGCTTCCCAAAAGTTGTCTGTTGTGCATCTTATTCATGACCTATCGCAGACACCTACCTGTCCCAGCTATGCTTGCACCTATAATTGACTGCGGTCCAATTGTATTTGAAATGTGCCCCGCATTTAACCAATTGTCAGCCAGTTCGCCAGGATCCCCCCGGCGAGCTCAACCTTATTCCATTTTGTAAAAAAGTTCAGCCAGAACTTAGTTTCTTGAACAATTTGCTGGAGTAGCCTCCAAGACCTTTACTACAACTTGGCTGGCACTGTTGACGCTGAGTTCGTACCCTATCCACCTTTCTCAAATTATCCAGCCCGCTACCTTATAATATAACAATAATATTTTGGCGCTTACATCGCATGGATCGTTGTTTGGAAGAACTTCTCCTACAACTTATAGTGTGCGCAGTTTTACGCTGACTCCGAAATGAAGATGGTTTTTGTGGGAATTTTTTTTTATGTCAGCAATAGCCTCGGAGGTTCGCCATTGCCTGCCGAGGGGCAATTGGCGTTAGAAAGACCTTTCCAAATTTTTTGATGTTACTTGCCCCGGCCGAGATTTAGCATTCTGGATGGAGCGCACTCCCGCTACACACTCTGCTACGGCGGACGGTCCGCTACCTTAAGTATAATAAATATCTCCTATTGGTCATTGCACCTAAGGCGGAAAATAGCCATCCGGGTCTCAATAGAACTCTCCAAAGTCAAAGCAAAGGAAATCTTTTTCCTCCCACGTGAGGAATTTTTACATAGCATGAAATAAATCTACTCAAGGGCATAGAATCAAAAGCAGCATTATTAAAAGTCCCTGCAGCAAAAACTCCCATTGCGTATTTCTTTGCTTCCAACTCCACATCAATCTCTGTTACAAGGTCATGAAGAGCTAATGCACTGGAATTTCCAGATTCTTTACCAAAAAAAATCTTCTTTAGAAACTCTTTTATCTGTATATTGAACTATGAAACTTAATCAATACATTTTCAAACAAATTTATTTAAAAAATTCCTTTTTTTTTTAAATAAACCTTAGAGCGGCGTTCAGGCCTACCAAATTTAATACGTGTAAATAATACGAGCTCAAGACAACGTTTGGTTTGTGAATTATTTTCAAGTCATGTGAATTACATTTGTTGTTGATTACAAGAAATGAGGGCATCGTCTAATGAACATTTTTAAATTATTTCAAATCATTCCTAACTAATTTTTGCAAACTATATTAATAAAATTAATCGACTTGAGCGAAACTCCCACGTAATTAAGTGACCAATAAAGACAAATATTAACAATAAAAATAATAATCTATTTTCTAAGGATTAAGTATTTATTCCAACTCAGTAATCAACGCCCCTGTTTCCAGCTCATCAATCGAATAATTGACTTGCCTTCGCTATTCAAGTAATAATAATTATCACTATAATAATTTATAATTGTAATAAAAGTCAGCCCCATCATCAGCACGAATGCTGATGAACACCAGAAGGTGGCTACAATGAGTACACAATATTGACAGGACCAATGAAGCAGATACGCAGCAGACGGTGCAAGGAGAACTAGGAGAAACGCTGAGAAGGAAATGCTCGCTTAATGAGCGACGTGTGCATTTCCCCATTTAATTAGTTTGCTAAATGCTTGTGACGTTAACTGAATTTGCACAACTGATTTCACAAAAGCAAAAAAAAAACAAAGAGAGAAAAATAAAAAAAAACCACCAGTGAAACTCTAACACACAAATAAAGGCGTGCTGAGCTACAAATTCACTTAAGGATATTAAAAGAAAAAAAAATGTAGTAACATAATAAGTTTATGTATACGAGTATGTGGGTACTAGTTACGTAGTAGAGGGCTTAGTGGTGGCAAGTTTGTCTTCCTGCGGTGCGGCTGAATGCACACAAAAAGACAGGAAAACACAAACAGGTGGGATATCCTTGTTGAGCTCATTTCACGGAGCATATGCTAACGTCCATGCAAATGCGAGTGCAGTCACACATACTCTCATACCTATAGAGTGACTCAAATAACTAACCAGGTTTTGATTTTAGTTTTTTTTACAAAATTTACAATATTTTTTACCAAGTTTTTTCGCAAATTTTATATATAAAAATCTCGTGTCAAAGTATTTATTTAGTATGTATAAGAATAGGACGCAAAATAAATTTTATGCTTTGGTAGGGTTGCCACCTGTTTCAAATTTAATTAAAATATACACAAGGAATATGAAATATTAAAATATGCGTGTCAAACGGTAAGCTTGAGAAAGAAGGTTCATGGCTGACTTTTATAAGGGTTGCCACCTGTTTGGAAATTCGAATTAAATAAAATTATACTTACATAAGTTGTATGAAATATGAAAATATGGAAACCAAACTGCTCGATTCGCCGAGGAGAAGGTTTATAGCTAGCTGTATTTTAAAGAATGTTGCCACCTGATTGAAAAATTCAGTTTAATTTAATTATACACGAGTTATATGAAGTAACGGGTGTTCTTTTTAGACTGATATAACTTTTGATAAGGATAGCTGTCACTTGACAGCTGGTAAATGATATTTCGTTTTGACATTTCTGTTCAGTAAGCATTGACAAATCATCATGGAAAGAATGACGCCGCAACAACGTTTACAAATTGTGGAAATTTACTTTAAAAATCAGTATTCTGTTCGCCAAACTTATAGAGCACTTCGTGAATTTTATGGCCCACATAATCGAGCGTCATAAGCAAAAGAGCAGCTTATTCGTCGAACTGTTGATAAATTTCGAACAACATTTACTCTACTCGATGAAAAACACAAAGAACTGTACGTAAAGAAGAAAGAATTGGTGATGTAAGTGATAGTGTTGGAGAAGATCCGAACTTGTCTATTCGTCGCCGTGCTTGGAAAATTTTGCAACATGGAAATTTGGACTGATCGCATCCGATACACCGAAGCTAGTCGTGGCGGACGTATGCCGGAAATCGTTTTTAAATATTAAATTTCATGAAAATATCTTTCAAATAAAAAAGAAATTGACATCATACTACATTTTTTACGTGTTTTATTTCAATTTAAAGTTCTATCAGTCTAAAACAAACACCTTTAGTAAAATAGGAGAGTCAAGGATTCTTTCCGCACCTACACCGAACGGGATATAAATTAAAAATGAAAAATGTGCACATAATTTACAATACAAAAATTCTAGGTTTAACTTAAGGGGAGAACCCCATGTACTAAACGGTTAAAAAAAAATCAAATTTTATACTTAGATAAATAATTATGTAAAAAATACTTACTCAAATAAAACCTACATATATTTATATATATATTCACGAATGCCCCTGTAAAATTTTATTGCGATATTCCAAAAATTTACTGAGATATGAATATTTTCATCCCGCGTAGCACTTTAACGGATTTTTTATGGAAAAAAAAAATGTATAAATATTTGGTTAAGCAAATAACGTTAAAAAGTCGAGATATTTTTCTTGATATTCCTAAAAGAAAAAAAAAATTAGAAAAACCAATGAGCTAAGGACTGATAGGGGCAAATAGCTAACTTTTTTATTGGAATTTTTTCGTTACACGAACACTTTCTGAGGCCCCGTTTGCCTCTATTAATTGGTTTCAAATTTTGCAACGTACTTCTATTTTATTGTCTCAATAAAGAACTTCATAATGTTGCAATTTGATTATTCTATCATCAATAGATTTTTTTCCATCCACGTTTGAAGTAAAGTTACGATTTTAACCATTCACCTGCGATTCCCCTAAATTTTATAATAATAATGTGCATGGTCTAAAAATTTAATTTAAGAAGTTTCAAAGTTCGATGAAAATTTCTATAATTTTGTACAGTGCTGAAAATTTAAATTTATAAAAAAAAAATGTGTTAAAAAAAACATTGTGAATATTATAAAAGAATCGCCATGTGATCAATTGTTTGAGTAACTGTATGCCATCACACACCCACATTCTCATTTTGGCATGCAGTCGCCTTCTAACTATGAACTGAAATTCAAATCTGGATGTGTTTGTGTTTGTGTTAGTGTTAGTGTGTCGGCAAGCTACTTACCATTCAGTATGTGTACGACTATGCTGAAGTTTTGAAAATCACTAATTGCGCACGTATAGCTGCCGGAGTCGGACTTGTTGATTTTCGCTATGGATAATGTTGAATTGGCGCCATCGTCCATCAGCTCCGTTTTAACGCTGCAAAAAAAAAACAAAACGGTGCAAAAAAAATTCTATATATATTTTTATTTACATAAAGAAGGTAGATATTCATAAGTTGTGCAAAGCGAATTTATAGTGAAAATCTTTGCGTTAAATTAGTTCGCCAGCTAGATATTTTGTGTACTTGAATTTTTTTTTTGTGAATTTTCCACTTGTAAAACGTGTAATACTCGCCTACTTTCACTTTCACTTTCATTCAGTGCCGTTCCACTTAAATTTTAATGAGCATTTTAATGCGCTCATGAGTGTGAGCACTAGCAGTAAACGAGCGACGGAGTAGGAGGCGAAAAAAAAACGAAAACAAAAATGAAAAAAATTAAACCGGAAATATGCCGGATGTACGGAAGTGGGCTACAAGTTGCACTCTTCGTAGCCAAATGTTCGTATAGTTGTAAATATTTGTAAAAATTCACAAGTAGCTAATTCGCATACCATGTAGGGAAAATTTGAGTTAATGAAATGAGTTTCGCTAAGTACTTAGTAAAAAAGAAAAATAAGACTAATTCTCTAACAAAGCGAACGTTTATTTTTTTTAATTTTTTCTGCGCATGTGAGTTTGAGTTTCCAGACGAGAAATTATTAGGATAAGTCGGCAGAACGTGTTTGTGCCTTGTTAATATCAAGAATAGGCTATATTTTCCCCTACAGCAGTTATTTAGATAACCCTATTCTATTCTATTAAGTTGCTTACTATATTTTTCCCGCTATCCTTCACAACCTTTACCAAGTACAACGGAAAACTATGCTACTGTTAAAGTTTAATTCATTTGAACCCTAAATAGATTAGACTCAATTGTTCACTCATATTCACCATCTTTCGATGGTCGTGGGTTTCTAGGTAATAGAAATCCCTGTAGGCAATATTCGTTTAAACTAAATTTTTGAAAGTAGCCGTTAGTTTTAAGTTGGTTTTTGAGCATAATTGCAGAATACGTCCAATTCTCAGATTATCAAAATTTATATACTGATTGATAGTCTTTGAAGTGAGCATAATGGGTGAAACAATAACTGTAATGGTTATTGTAGGTCAAAAGATCGAATGAAGTAAAATGAAATAAAATCTAAGTAACTAATAAAATGATTTTAAATTTTTTTAGATACTCGAAGTATTCGTGTTATATCGGGTCTTGCAATAGGAATGCTTCAAAAGTTTTTTTAAATAAAACAAAAACGGTTTGGGATATTAATTAAATTATTTATTCCTGTGAAAGTACATTCAATGCCATTATGTATGGAACTCGATTACTTTTGCATGGGCACCACGGGCACGCTTGCAGAAGTCCAGACGCTAAACCCACTTCTCGACGGTTTTCAAGCATAAATCTGCCGATACTGCAGCAATTTCACGTTCGATATTCGTACGAAGTTCATCAATCGTCGCTGGCTTGTTGGCAAAGACTATAGACTTGACGTAGCCCCACAAGAAATAGTCTAACGACGTCAAATCGCACGACCGAGGCGGCCAATTGACTGGGCCATTTCGTGAGATAACACGTTCACCAAACTTGGTTTTCAATAAATCAATTGTGATATTCGCTGTGTGGCTTGTGACGCCGTCCTGATGGAACCACATATTATCCAAGTCCATATCATCCAATTCGGGCCAAAAATATTCGGTTATCATTGAGCGGTAGCGATTCCCATTCACAGTAACGTGTCGGTCTTGATCATCATGGAAGAAGTAGGGCTCAATGACGCCGCCGGCCCATAAACCGCACCAAACCGTAATTTTTTCGGGATGCAATGTTGACTCATGGAGTACGTGTGGATTGCTGCCTGCCCAATAATGCATATTTTGCTTATTGACGAAGCCATTCAGCCAGAAATGACGACGACCATAAATTTGACGTAGCGCTCTTAAAGTTGAGGCCATTCACTCCGAATTTCGGTTGTAAATTTTAATAATTTCGACCCGTTGTTGGATCGTATAACTTTCCATGATGGAATGGCAAACCTTACTGAAGAGAAATGTCAAAAGGGCGGGAAAAATATGGCGTGCTTTGCTGTCACTGTCGGTCTACTTTTGTAGCGTCCCTATTGAAAAGATTTTCGAGAAAACCACGTTTATATGCAAAACTGATAATTTTTTAACAAACACACCTTTTTTGTTGTTAAATCACCTAATTAAAATATGAAATATGAAAACATCGATATTTGTACTACAACTACGTTGAGGGTATTCTACTTCTAGCCAACAATCTCGCGTACCTCTCCAAAATTATTTCATTAAATGTTACGTCATACCAAATAACAGTATGAGAATGCTCGAATTTTCCGACATGGTATTTAGTTGCACACTATTCCCTTAGAAACACTTGTATGTATGGTATTTTTGTGCTTGGACGCTCATAAAATGTGCATTCACGTTCTTCTTCGTAATTGACGCACTTATCTTATATAAAGTTTTTATTTTTTTATATAAGCAAATTAGCTTAAGGGCTTATATCTTTCACAAAAATACTAAACGATGTGTGTTATAAAAATATTTTGAAAGAAAATTCTAAAATATGGAAGCGCTTATCTTTTTTCAGTGCAAGCATTTACATTTGCAGGGATTAGTTGTTAACTCAAAGTATATTTTTAAAATTGAAAATAAAATATGAAGCTAAAATATTTCGCTTAAATTGAGCTAATAGCTAAAGGTTTTAGAATCTTCACTAGACTTGTATGAATAAATACACATAAAGCATTTATTGTTCACTGACGTGCCGCAGGTCAAAGTAATCTGATCATTTTCCACTTCGTTATATTTCTAAGTTTGCATATATTTGTCTAACTATATTAGGCACATGCATTTACATATACTTTATATCAATTAAACATTAGACTAGAAGGACAAAATAAATTTATAAGCATTTTTAAAGCGGATGTTGCCCTAACTATTGCATACAGGAAACCATTTATGACATGTTATTAATTAGTTTGCGCTTCTCAATATGAATGATATCCTTTCGTACAAGAAGGAGCAGACAGAGAGTATCACTCGCTTATCTGGGTCCCTAAGGAAAAGGCGGTTAGGGAGGACTCATACCTGGGTAGGGCCATTTCTTCGAACTCGGCACGCGAGAAGGAACCCTTAGCTGGCCAGCTACAGGAGAGCTGAAACCCATACGCAATTCCGGCATCATTTTGCATAATATTATAAATCATATCCGTGAAGAATTTGAGAATAGCCAAAATGAAGAGTTTTATGAACACAGTGAGGAAAGAATCAGTCCTCATGGTAATTTTGCGAGGCAACATGTAATGAATATTTTTTTCAATTAAAATTTTCTTTAATGCTATAATGAGCCCCAAAACTAAAAATCTACAAATAATTGTAGGTAAGAATTGAGTTATTTATTTTCCAATAAATTATTGCAGTATAAATTGCAGTCTGCAGAGCAAAGATTTTCGGTACCCGTTCATTCTGGTTCTTATGTCACTCTTCTATCGTAGCAGGTTTCCAGTTTTTCAATTGAATACAAAACTATTTTTTATGTAGTTGTAAAAACATTTAATTATTTAAACAAACCAGAATAAAAAGGTAATATTATTTATCTCAATTGCGCAACTATGGACCGACGATTGTTACTACTTTCCCCACTTTTTTATCATAACTTGCCACCATATTTTCCTCCCGTAATCCAGGGGAGCATGCGTCAATGTGCCCATTGGATGGGTTTGGCACCAGATTACCTCACGAGGTAGAATGACCTTGCCGTGATAGAGGGGACTGCTTTGTTCGACTTCTCCCTTTTCCCCCCTGAAATATCTACTCGCCGGGCTTGCAGTGACGAGCAGAGTGTACCAATATGATACAAAATATGGACCCCAAAAACCCCGTCTTGGATAACCGAAAAACGCAAAAAGTGGACTCGTCTCTTGAGGAAGTTACGGTTTGTCTTCGAAAAGGGCCAGATCACCCAGCGGTGTGAAGCTGAATCTCTACTCACCTTGCCGCACTTCTCTCAACGAGAAAGCTGAGTCATTTTGACAAAAAGTGGTACGGGTTCCAGGCCATAGAGTGGAATTGTAAAGACGATGAAATTACACAGCTCCTCACTAAACTCCCTGCTGAGGATATAAACGATGAAAACTTGCAAACTTCTTTCTTCGGACAGGCTTTTTATAGTGTCGAATGACAGATGGCGGAACGCGAGCACTTGTTGACCTTAGATGTGTGGAAATCATGGTATTAAATTCTTGAAAAGTTCAAAATAACTTTAGGGAAAATTGGGAATTGCTGATTCCCATGTGGTATCACAACGGGCTTTGGCCTAAGTACTTTCGCCTAACTGTATTTTCGGAATTCCAAAATTAGTTTCATTAAAAGCTTGACTAACGATTTTATTGAAAATTCATGAGAACCACCGAATGAGAAATTCACATGCACGAAGTGCAATGAATGCATACGCAGAGAGCACATAATTAACCTATGTGAAAATTGACCTTAAAACAATAGTTCTTTATTTTTTTTATTTTTTAAATGTATTTTCTTTTGGTTTAATTGACTTGATTAGGTGTTAGTTATATTTTTATTTATCTTTATATACCTGATCCTAAAATCAATAATGCATATTAGGGTGCACCACTCCAAAAAAAAAAATTGTTTTGCTCTTCCGTCGGAATTTTAAAGTTTATTATATTTTAAGATATCAATCACAATATTGTGGAAACAAAATAACGGGTTGTGGGAGCTGGACCTATTTGAAGTTGCTTTCAAAAAGGAGTATTTCATAAATAAATAAAAGTCACCTCATAACATAAAAAGTTTAAGCTTAAAAGGCATGCTGGAAAATATTTAAAAATTTGTTCAATGGAATTCTCGGAATGAGATTTTTGATGATAATTTTGATCTTTTTTAGAAGATTGGTTGAAGAAAGACTTAAATAAATCTATCATTGGTATTTCCTCACCCATTTTATTTCTTTGCAAATAATCCCAAGTGCATTCTATTCTTTCACAAATTTTATTATGGTTATTCCGTTAAACAAATTTTTATAAATATGTTATTATGCAAGCTTTGTAAACATGACTTTGTTTTAATATCCGCAAAACTTATTTTTATTTATGAAATTCTCTGCTTTTGTAAATATTTTCAAATCGGTCCAACTCATAAGTGAATAATTGCACTCATTTCAGAATTCCCTCAAATAGCCCACTGTACTAAAACTAAAGTTTATTTAGTTTTCATTAGTTTATGAAAACTTTAAATAACATTTTACACCCACTGAACTATGAAAAAAACTGAAAAACTGAACGCCAATGTACGGCTGAGCGCTTTTAATACATACTCATACATTTGTGAAATGCGCACATTTGTTGGATTATTTGTTTCAACTTATGAAATAAATATGTACATATTTGTATTACGGCTGCCCTTTGTTCGTCTTTAATAATTTGCGTCACGGCGTTAATTTGCTGCCGTCTGCAATCAAGGAGCAGCTTATTGTTGATTTCCTTTTCAATTTGTGTTTGTTTTTGTTTTTGTTAAATGCTAAATGAGAAAATTAAAATGCAACGTAGTAAGTATTTACTTACATAAGTATGTAAATATGCTTATGTAAATGCAAGGATTCATAATTTAATGCATTTTGTGCACATAAAAGACTACAAATAAGTACAAAAACGTAAATACAGATATAGCCAGTATATAAATGCCAAACTAGCGCAAAAATCTTTTAGTTCATGAACTGGTATTTTATGGCGCTAGTCAAGGCGAAGTTATTAGAGCAGCTGATGTCTTCTTCTACACCAATATTTACATATATTTTGCCTTAACCCATGATATCTTAAAAACAAAAACTGATGGCGTCCATTCTTCTATTCTATTTTAGCATGACATCCTAAAATTGAAAAATACGTCTGTGTACGTTATGAATTCGCCTTGTCATCACCTCTTGTGAATTCGCCTTAGAGCTAGTCATAGCAGTTCGGCCCAGCGACGCTCGCTTTAGAAATGTGGCTTTGTGATACTTAGGATGCTGAAAAGACTGAATAGGCTGCAAAGGGAAGTGGATTTTTTTCCTAAATGATAGCTGAAATATCGGTGTAACTGCTATTGATTAAATTTAAGCTGAAAAAGAAATGCATAAAGCAAAAATAGTTCACAAAGTCCGATCTCCTGTGGAGTCTAGAAAGAAATCTGAAGAGCGGATGTGCTGATCTCTGAAATAGCGGTCATATCTTGTGCCGCTTGCATTCTCAGAAATAGAAAAAAATGGCGCCAAGTTCGTATAAATATTATTGATATAAATATCACCGGGTAATAACCAAAAGCAGCCTGGATTTTTTTAATGTTTCCAGAAAGGAATGCCAACTACAAAGAACGCAAAAGTCCATAGAAAATAAAAAAAAAGCAAACATTATCCCTAAAAATATTTAACATTTAGTTATGCTCGCCTGCATTAACATTAACATTACAAGTTAACAGAGCTGTTATCTAACTTTTTTATGAAGCTCTTTTTCATTTTATTTCACATGCAATCTGGCTTTTTTTTTAGTGAATATTTGAATTCTCTAACGACTTTCTAAAATTATTTTATGAGGGGTTTCTGGAAGTCGTGTGAAAACGGCATTTTTAAATGAAAGCTTATAGGTAAATATGTTCTAAGAAAATTTTCTCTTGAGATTTTCCTACAAATATCATAACATTTGATTTCACTGTGATATTTTTTTTTAACCAGGGACCACAAAATAACGATTATTGTTCAAATTTCAACTCAAAAAGTCATGCGGCAGGAGAAATGCTATGTGTGTATAGGGATTATATAACGGTTATTTTTTGAGCAAAGAATAAAACTTAAATAAAACTGAATAAAAAGTATTTTTTTTTGTTAATTAAGTGATTCAATTTATTGAAAAAGAAAATTAGGCCAGAGCAAGAGAACTTTATCATACCCTAAAAAATAATGCGTGCCAGCCGTAGGAAATCTCTCAAGTGTTTCATAGCAGGATAGGCATACCCGCAAGTACGCGCTGGTGGCAGTTGCCAGAAAATTGTCGATCAGTGTAATATGGATAAAAAATCAAATAAATAAATGTAAGTTATATAGTTTTTTTAATAAAAATTTTAATGTAATTATAAACAAGGTTAAAAAAATATTTTTAAACAAAAGAAAATTAAAAAACGTTGAAAGAGGAAAATAGTCTGAATTTGTCTGAAGAGATTCGAAGCCACGTCTTCTGATGGGTAAGTCAACGCTCGACTTGATCAATTATTTTCATGTAAATTTTTTGCTTCTATTAGATATGCGTTTTCAATTCAAATATGAATTTTCAAATTTCAAAAACTTCCAAAGTGTAATGACTTAAAGTAACGTACGCACATTTGAAGTTTTATTATTATCATTTTGGTTTTTATCCCTTTAGAGGTCTTGGTGCTACAATTTTGCTTACAATTTGTGTAATATATAAAGTCTTTTCGAAGCAATACGTACACACTAAAAATTATTGTTATGATTGCCTTTGACCACAGAATATTTGCTTCCCGACAATTTTTTTTACTTTTTTATTTATTTATGCAAAAAAATATTCACTAAGGCCCATTTGCGGAAATACAGTGTTAAATTCGTGATTTCATAACCCAGAAATTGTCTTGCATCAAATAATCCAGTAACCCAGGCTATGTTCATTTCTCTTTTGACATTTTCTTTGAATTTTATAAATCTCTTGAAATTTAAAATCAAAATAATTTTCGTAGGTTCTAGTACGACACCGAAATGTTTGGTATGTTTGGTCTCTAATCAAGTGGAACCGATCGCTTCGCTATACCATAGCTCTGTTAAAGAGGTAAAACGGTTCCTTTCAAACTTTTTCGTTTAATTCAACAAAAAAAAAATTGGTTTGACAAATTAATTTTTTCTTTTTTTATGACATAATATCACAAACTTAACAATTTTATATTTATGTTTTTTTAACTCTGATTTGATGTCTAACCTACTGCTGTGTATGCAAATTTATTAATTAAAATCGAACACCTGCTTTCTCGCAAGTGGGTCTAAGCGGGTTAAAAAATTACTGAGCTATTTTAGAATCAGCTACTTTGACTGCTGGGTAAATATAAACATACGTATGTATGTGTGTGTCTCTCATAAGTGACGTTTTAAACTCAAATCCAGCAGAAAACTAAAGCAAAAAGTGACAAAAACAATGCCGCATGACACAGTCTTTCACCCTGACAAAACACACAAAGCTTTCCACACACTCTCTCACACACTTACACACTTACATCCATATCCACACCCACACACAGCTCATCTCATTAAGACATGCTTTGTAAATTTTAATTTTAATAATAAAATGTTGTTGCACCACCAGTGGCACCCCCCAGGAGTAATGTGAAAAAGTGCAACATAGCAACATCTACTACATACATGGCAGACATCAGCTGTGACAGACAGGCGATGAAAACGCGTCGCAAACGGAATGCAAAGGATATGCAACTGCACATGCGCTCTATATGTAAGTACATTGTACATAGTAGAATACATTAATGTTAATGTTGTGTGTGTGTGTGTTTGTCATTACATACCTGATACCGCCGCGCGTCACATCATAGTTGAGTGTATCGTCGCCATGCTTCCAGAACACGACCGATGTGGCCATGGCAACATTCCGGACCACACATGACAGCTGCAACGTTGAATCGATTTCGTAATATTTTTCCTGTAGTGGATCACCGAACTCGTCAACAATCATCACTTTGGGTGCTAAGGGATTTACGGTTGCGGTAGAAATGAAGAAGAAAGAAGAGAGTAGAAAAAGTGAATAACAAAAAAATAATGAAAATAAGTACATATATATTGACATACGGGGAAGCATATTAAATTGTTACTATAGCTATCAAATTCCATATATACCATATATGGTATAGCCAGATTGCGATTTTTATGATTCACATTCGGTCGGATCGACTACAACAGTTTTTACAACATCTTTTGTTGAAGCTATATTATAAAAAAAAAATTAGGATATAACTGGTCATAAAATGGTAACATGCTTAAATGAAGTTTTATATAAGAACCTGTACAGAAAGTTCTGCAAAGTTTAACTTTGCTGCAAAATTTGTATTAATGACATGCTAGACTTTTAAAATATTATTCTTCAATAGATTAGATAAATTTATATTTTTGAAGCTTAATTATTAAACTCAATTAGTTTTTACAGTGAAGGCATCAACAACGAAAAAAATGAATATGAACGAAAAGCTCCTCAAAAAAAAATATTGTACATTTGGACCACGAATGATAGAGTACAAGATTGCGCCTTCCGCGGACCGCTAGTCCTCTCTTTGGCATTTGGACAGCATCCACCCAATTGCTGATGACATAAAAGTATTTTACACAAACAATGCCCAGAAAACTTTTCAATCATATTCCCTTTTGTACGCTTCTTCTGCGCTTCTTTCACTTCTCCTATTTTAGAATGTTGTCTCTGCTCTCTCCTTCCTCAGCTATTATGACGTCACTAGCAGTTCCTCTCAGTGTGCAAGGCGCAATCTTGTTTTCTATCATTCTTGCATTTGGACGAGTAAACCCAATATTAGTTACAAGCAGTTGGCGAAACTCTGTGGATCATCTTATGGCACTGCACGGAGGATGGTTTTGCGCATTGAGCAAGGTGGCCCACTAAAGAATAAGCCAAGAGGTGGCCGCCCAAATGGATCAGCAGACGTTCATTTGGAGAAGAAAGTAATAAAAATAATAATTAAGAAGAACCGTTTCATGTCGATAAAAGATATCGTCAAAAAAAACCTAAAACCTCACACGTGCAAGCCTCTCGAACTAAGAAGAGAAACGGTAAAAAAACTTATAAAAAGAAAAAAGTTCCAAGACGAAGCAAGAAACAAACCAAAAGAAGCTTTTTCCCTGAGCGTAAGTTGCATGAGACACAACTGCCAAATAAAAATGTTTGTTTGGTTATGGACGACGAAGCTTTTTTGAAAATGTACTAGAAGGTTTTTTTCGGATAACTAATTTTACTGCTTGCAGTCTGGTGAAGACATTTCTAAATTGGAAAATCCCATTCAGATGGAAAAAAATAGGAGAAAGGTTCCACTTTGGCAAGCCAGGCTTGAATCCTCTTAGTGTGCCAGAGTTGCGACCAATTGAGCGATATTGGGCTTTTGAAAGTTGGGAAAGCATCCAAAATAATAACAGAAATAAAAAGAATGTGGCGGATAGAATCGCTAAAACTGGTGGGCCAAACCGTTGTACAAATCTTGATGATGGGTCTCAGAAGAAAAGTTCGCGCCTACGGGCAGCAATGAATAAATTGAATGAATAATTTCTTTTGCTATCATCACTACAAATATGGATTTTTATATTAATTAAAACAAAAGTAAAAACAAACATATTTGTGTGCACTTAATGAGCGTTTTTTAATTTGCGGAACTTTCTGTACCAGCCCTTATCATCCTTACAAAAATTGTGATTGGTATAGAACGAGCACGCGAATATTCACAGAGGAATGCCAATTTTGAGATTTTTTTATTCATATCGTAGGCGAATGCTCTAAACAGGCTTTGGACTAAATTATTTATGTTAATGTTCATTTATTATTATGCCGCAGTAGCGGAGAGAAAAAACTGAAAAATAATTTAAATTGCACTTAAATTTAAAATACAATAATTTAAACTTTACTCAAGGTATTGCTTCTAGTTTAAGTTGATGCTACACATACTTTCACATTTATAATATTAGTATAATGTCCGATTTCTCTCTTTTCATTTTTCTATTGAATTAACGTCAACTGAGCTACATCAGTAGTGCGATTCACTAATTTGTTTTAACGATATTCAGATCGCTGCTCATCTTAACGAATATTTTAACGATTTTGCTATTCAGTAGGCATTTTTAAACGATATTCGCTATTGCCGGATCAGCTGTTGTCATTAGCCAGTCGATTATCGCAAACTAAACGACAACAAATATTTAGTTCTATCGATAAAATAAAAATTCGTGATTTTATTTGCATACAATTGAAAAAACGAAAAGTAGACAGTCTTTTGAATATTTAACATACGCATGGCTTATGACGTTGGGAGGAGGATTGATGTTTGCTCCAGGATGTAGGCAGCTCATGGAATCTTGTATACAATATTTAATTTTAATTTCTTATTACAATGAGAAATTTCCATTAGCGTAAGACGTGAGTATATCGTGTTAATGTTTTGTTTAAAAGACATAAGTTCTCCATGAGCCAAATGTAGCTTCATCATTCCCATTGGGCCTATCGGCCGTGTTTATATTTTAATCATGGGGACTTATGACAACCCCGTATGCCAAAATCAAACGCTTATCTAATATTCAATTATAAATATAATTCGTTTTTAATTTATTGCTAAATGGTGCTAATGAAACATTTAAAAATAAAAGCTGAATACCCTGGAGCACAACACGCTGCATAAATGTAGATCTACTCCGCTCTGCAAAGGGTAATAGAGCGAATTTTGAAAACCATGCTTTTGCTTGTAAGTTTCATTAATTCATTGAATATTAATAAACAAAAATAATTTCATTTCAAAAACTATTGCAGGCGATTGTAGATATTCCTTGGAGTCGTGATAACTCCGTTGCTAAATCACCCAGAGGAAAGCCCGAAATTTCCCATGAAGCATTGCAGTATATAAAAACAATTATAAATATTTGTAGCGGGAAATAACATAGTATTTTGCTTCACTTTAAAGAACTATACTAAAAAGGCGCTCAAATTTATATTTCTAATCCTATTTGTGTTTTTAGCTTATTTTGGCATTTCGTTTGACAGAGTTGACACTGTCACTATCATTGTGATCACTTTGAATAAATATAAAACACGACAGCTAATAAGTTAAAAATGTGTTAGTGAATCGTACAATCGTTACTGCAAACGATGAAAGTTGCCGAGAAAAACTGTGAGTATGGGATCGTTTAAAGTTAGCGAATCGCTGCACAAGGTTTGGTGGAGTTCTGCACGTGAGTCGATAAATTAAAATTTTACTTTTTAATCAGCTGAAAAACTGTTAGTAAAAAAAATTAGTTTGGATTAGGTTGGTAATGTGTAATTTCAGTCAATCTGTGTTCACTCTCTCTAAGGACTAGTAGCTTAATTTTCTGCAGGGGTATCAGTTAATGCAGTGTTTGTATTTGTTTGCCAATATCATTAATATATGTATGTACATATGCACATCGGTGTTAGACATTAATAAAATCCATCGCTCAATATCGAAAAGAAGTGTAAATTACTAATGGCATGCTGGGATGTGATGTCAACACTTCGATGTTACTACATTGGCATCATCAACATCAACAGGCAAGCCATGTAGTTACATGTAATAAATTGAAATCGCTATTTATGTTCGAAGTATTTGCTGGTCTTTGCAAAAGTTAATACTTAAAGGATCAAAGAAGAGGCGTACATCCGGCATTTGTATTGCATAGTATGTGACACTGTAAAATATTTCTTTTACATAAAATAAGGTTTTCAATAAGAGGTTTGGTTTTAAATTTTGCATTATTTCCAAAATATCAATACAGCTACTGACAGTGGTGTATCATTTGCTAGGTAAAATTTAGGATGTTTTCAGTAATGGAGCTATATCTGGCAGAATCCCTGGAAGTGCATGAACTTTTAAAACCATATATGTGATTTATAGATAAAAAATAGTCCAAGATTGATGCTAGTTTTCAACACTCTGGGCATGTAAAGAAACAAAATTTGCAGACGTGGATCTCCGCAAGTCAAAGACTATTTAATCGAACGCCAACTCCATCGACAACGAGTGATAGCTTGGTGAAATTTTGGGACGCTGGTGTAATGGGATCATTTTTAAATTGAAATTTTAGTCCGATGTTTGTAAAGATAAGAAGAAGATGAAGAGATCTGACCATACCCACATACACCAAAATGAGCGATATCACGACCAGATTCAATTTAGCCATGGTCGTCTCTCTGTTTGAATGTAAACTAGTTAGTTTAAGAGATATCTGGCTAATGCTGGTATTATGCAACTCAGTCTCATCTCAAGTATGTAAGTATAATTAAGACTTTCAATTAGATACATTTTTTGTGACTTGAGACGATTTCGGTATTCAGTAATCAACGTGTCAAAAAACTTCCCCAAAAAATGTGGTGAAAAGCATTAGAGACAGTCAGTTGATCTATGTTCAGATAAAGATGCACATTAACCATTCTGTCCACCTTCTTTCAAATTTCCACACTCTTTCGGAAGAGAAAGGTCTTTATAAGACAAATGTCTATTTTGGTAACTATCTTGAAAGTTCTTTTCTGTCTTTCACAAGACGAATTGAAAGATGTGATAAAGAGCAGATCTTAGCAATTTATTGTTTTTATTTAAATAATGGTTTTGAAGCGTGGTTTTGCTATACCAGAATTAATATTTTTATAACAAATATTAAAATAATCGCTAAAAGCAGGGAATTTGAGATATAAAAATGTTCAACAAAATTTTTCAAGAATGCAAACTTTAATTAAAATTGGTAAAAAAACCAGTTAGTTGAAAAAATAAAATAAATAAATAAATCCATAATTTGATTTTGTGCGCCGAAGGCAACGAACCTTGGACTACCGAATGACAGTCACGGGCAAACCAACTCGGCTGAAATGAACGGAGCTTTCCATTTGCTGATTGTATATCATCAGAAAACTGCGGGTGTTAATGAGTTTTTTAGGTAAAAAATATACCTGAAAATATAACTATAGACAAAAGGACTTTTCAGCATGAATGTTAAAAGAAGAGCTTTTTATGTAAGATGTTTGTGCCAGAATACAAAATAGCTTCCAAACTGTTTTTGCAAGTGTCTTTCGAAAGAGTATAAACTAGAATAGGTCTATAAGTGTTATTTTTTACAGACTTAAGCAAAATATAGCGTACTTCCAAGACGAAGATCGAGTGTTACTTCATTTTCGCGTTTGTTCAATTCTTTGTCACAATTTCTTTGTTTTGTGACCTGCTCCGAAACAGTTGACAAATTAGTGACTTATTTTGAGACTAGAGACTTGAGACGGCTTACTGAATACCGAATAGTCTCAAAATGAATCTCACTACCGAAAAGTCTCAATTAGTGTCAAGAGAGAATACCGGCAGAACTAATAAGAAGAGGAGAGGAGCAAAAGGCAATCTAAGAGGCTTCTCTGAACGATTAAGTTACTAACTTTGTAGAATGGGGCCCGTTGATTAAACGGACTATAGGTTTTTTTGTTTGCTGGCTGACGAAGCGCCGGAGTATATATTGTATGATGGACATAAATCACACCTCGGAAAGCGGTTATTATATCCATCCAAAATCTGGAAAAATAAAGCCTCTAAAGTTCTAAATTGTTTAAATAGCCAAAAGTTGGAGTGATTTTGGAAAACGTTAATCTCCAATGTTTATATGTGTAAGCCAAATATTTGCAGGAATGTTATTTTCAAGCATCAAACGAAAATAAATTTTTAGGTCGTAGCGTAATATTTCACAGTGCTACAAAATAAAAAAAAAATATGCACGAACTCTCCAAGTGGCCTAGTAGAGGTCGTAGATCTGGTGGAGTAGCTTACAAACATGTGTTTGAAAATTTTCAAACGCCTTCAGATTCTCAGCTTATTCATAAAAACCCAATATGGCATGACCTCGTCTACAAAAATAAACTTTTTTGCTTTTAATTTTTTAGCTATTTCTGGGTTCCTTAAAAAGCCCTAATGTGGATTCCAACATGTGGAATGGAAAATATATTGAAATACAGCTCCCCAATTAGCTCCAAAATTAGTTTTAGGTTACAAGAGAAAAAAATATCTGCAAATAAAAAAAGGGTATTTTCACGAAAAATTCAGCCTGCTTTTTAACCATACCATTTTAGTAACGCACTTTGGGCTTTTCGAAAAATTTCAAAAGAAACAGCTCTTCTTTAAAACACATAACTCATACATGTCTACCTTGCCATGCTCACGACTGTACATATTATACTATTTATAAGCGGATAATCGTTGAATTTTCTCTTATCATTTCATACAACCTTATTATAATTCAAAATGTAATACCACATCAACAGCTCATTACTTGATCACTTTATGACTGCCGTGAGCCAGAGCATAATACACAGCAGCGCCCCGTCAGTTAAGCTCACCCACAAATCGCAACCCGCAACCCTCAACTCATAGCATGCCTGCACTTACCATTGACGAACAGATTAATTTGTATCACACGCGGCGGATGTGTCGATATCTGACACTCATACATCGCTTCATCGTCCTTTTTCACATTCGTGATTTTCAACCGCCAATTGTTCGGATATTGAAATTCCATTTTGTAGCGTTTATCACCGGTATATGTATGCAGACCGACTGTCAGCAGATCCAGTGCATTCTCGCCCTGTGCATTGCGACGCACCCAGGACACCTGAATGGAGTAAAGAAATAAAATGAAATTTTAAAAAACATAATAACCATTATACTAGTTTAATATTTATAAAAGCGCTTGTAAAGTTAGATGAAATTAAATGTCAAAGAATAAAGAGAATTACAAAGCACTTGTGGCCCTGACATGGCCATTAGTTGGTGTCATGTGGGGTGGGTGAAAGCGCCTTTCTTTGTCAGCGGACACCTTCAACTTCATCCACGCCCACTCTGTCACGTGTAGTGTACTAGTTAATAATGAATTTCTTTCACTTTAGTCGACATGTTTTTATTCAATTTATTGCTGCTGAAGTGCCATTTCTGTAAAGCTTTGTCGTATGCATAATTTAAAAAAAAAATTGTAAGGAAAGGCAGAAAAATGATGGGCATAATTTAACACGCGAGCATAAAGAAGTGCAATGTAGTGAAAAATTGTTCATTGGAGTTGAGGCTGTATATGCAACTAGTACCTATTGCGGAAACGGTTGCTGAGGAATTTGCATTATTCCAGGCACTAGTGGAGGATATGCCATGTCGAGGTGCATTGTAATTTAAATTTTGAAAAAATATCTGTAAATAAATGCATATACATATATTTTCATACACATGCTCGCTGCACGTGCATATGTTATGCAAAATAATTCTATACCGAGTTCATACACATAGACAGTTCCTGCTGTCACTGAATGGGTAGCACAAGTATTAATTGTAGCAATGGTAAGGATGTCGTATGACAGTTCAAGTAGTTCATCTTAAACTAAACTAAACGGTGGATGCCATGTTTGAAGTTTGGAGCATAATAAAAAATATTTTTTTTGTTCCTGTTAACAGCGGTCACCTTCCTGGCCGGAAATAGCAAATACATATGCGATAAAATTTGCGTCATAATAAAGTATCTTTTAAAAACAATATTGATTTTGCTACCTTTCAGTACCGTAGCCACAGGAAAAGTGCGGAGTTGCGTAGGATTTGGGTATTCTCAATAATAACTTTTGTAATAAAGAAAGTAGTCTCAAACTAACTCAATGTCGTTACA
The DNA here is from genome assembly GCA_951828415.1 of Anomoia purmunda. Classification (NCBI taxonomy): domain Eukaryota; kingdom Metazoa; phylum Arthropoda; class Insecta; order Diptera; family Tephritidae; genus Anomoia; species Anomoia purmunda. The sequence goes on along the minus strand of OX639996.1, from coordinate 20,836,747 downwards.
GTAACTGCAACTTTAAAAATTTTCATTGCTTGGAATTTTCGCTAACTACATATGTATATAAAATTGCATTCCTGCTGTATTAGTTAATATATTTTTTTATTTAAATAACTTTATAAAAGTAAATTTCCCCTTACATAAACTCATTTTAATAATAAATTGATTTTTGTACAAAAAATAAATAATATTTTCATCTTATTTATTTAATAAATAATTAATAATAATTTAATTAAAAAATAATTTAAATTAAACTTAAGTAACTCCTACTAATTTAATAAAAAAGAACTAAATTAATGTAAGTAATTTAAATTTAAAAGTTATAGAGATTATAACTCAGTTAATCTAAATTTGCTAAGCAAAACTTTAGACATAACTATGATTAAATATATTGTAAAAAAATGTATAACAGAAAATTAAGCCAAAGTAACAAATAATGTTAATTAATAGTTTACATAGATGCATATATTCACTAAACAATACAAATATTATTGAATTATAGTAGTCAAGTTTAAGAAATAATATAAAATTAAAAATTCTTTATAAACTAATTTAAATTTAATTTAAATTTAATTTTGAAATTAAATTTAATTTATTAAATTTAAATAGAACAATGGTTATAAATTTAAATTATTTGTAATATATAAATAAACATAAAAATAATTAATTTAATAATAATAGAAATAATATACACGTGTGTAAATATATTATATTTTTGGTTGTTTTGTTGTATTGCAAAGAAATTAACACTGTGGTTAATGCTTAACAAACCATTTATTGATAAAAAGAACTTAAACTACCAAATTCAAATGATTATTTTAGTTGTGCCGGCTAAGTCCGCTAATTACAAAAGTCGAGAGAATAACAATAAGGTTTTAGAATAATTGTGAAAAAGGAATGTCAAATAAATGTGTTGCCAGACATCAGTTCTCTTTTAATGTATGTGTGAAAGCTGATGCATAGATGGCGCTGTATTGACTTGGGTCCGCTACATATTAAATTAAGTATATTAAATAAATAAATGTATTTATTATTTATTAATAATGTATTTATTATTAACTTTTTTCTTAATAATGAAATAAAATAGTAAATTTTTACGGTGAATAATATTACATAAGTATTACGTCCCCATAGAAAATTAGACTTGTTCATATACATATTTACGTTTAGAAAAATTTTAAATGATATTTCTATTTAATAATTTAAAATTAAATCAATATAAATAAGCTAAAGCAACCAATATCATTTTAATTTGAAAAATAATAATTTATTATTTTCAATAAATTAAATAAACACCATTTGATTTAATAAATAAAAGTGCTTATATGCATAAAGTGTTAATTTAAATGACCACCCTGTCATTTTATAATTTCTTTTTTCAGATATTTTTTTAATGGTTTAAAATTTGAATTATTAACTCAATTTTGTTTAATCATATACAAATCTATTTTTGTAAGAAGAGACAAAATGATATATCAAATTAAGTGTGTCCTCTGAAATTATGCATAAGTATTAGTGAGTGCTGTAAGATTAATAGCTAAATAGTCCACAGTGTAAAATCTCGTGTTTGAGCAATCGGTTGCGTGGAACTGCAAGTTAAAGTGATCCGATTTAAAAAATTTTCTTTGTACAGTTTTTTATAACTTTATTAGCAATTTATGTTACTATAAATGCAGGTTTATTTAATAGAAATCATGCGCATTCAGTGAAATAGCATTTAGTGCGCAGGAATGCCCGTGACCTGTCACGAAAGCGCTCAATCATGTTTTTGCACGCGTGTGTGTGAGCAGTATAATGTTAATATCTTTTATTCCAGATGCACCTCATTTTTTCTCAACGGAATGTTGTTTGAAACTGTTTGTATTGCCAGTTTTTTTTTCGTCGAAAAATTCGATGAAGAACATTGTTTTTTCGAAATTTGTTATAAACAATTTTAATAAAAATTTAGTAATACACAAAAATTAATTTCCAAAAGGATATAACTATTGAGTATATTCAATTTTGAATTGATAGGCGGTTGAATTTTTCAAATCGGTTCAGTCTAGCGAAAATGACACGTTATAGAAAAAAAATTGACGAAAATCTTTGTTTGTTAATATCAGCAACAAACAAATTTTTTTTTTGTCAAAATCCTTCAGGTTATCAATGATTGAACTCAAACATTACCAAAGTAGTGTACTTCCAACAACAACTGGAATCTGAAGATTTTTGGGTGGCCCACTTCATCCCCAACCGAAACACGGAGCCCAAGGTAGGCGTTCATATAAAACTATGAGTATATTCATTGAAGGATTTCGATGGCAAGCGTTAAGGATATTCAAGGATAAAAACTTGTGAGGACATTTTTTAAGTCTTTCACCCCAGGATAATTATGAAAAAGAAGGTTGGGATTATGTACTCATTCGTTTGACATAAATATTTTCATAGCCTGCCTAATTTTAATTTTATACGATTTTTATTGAAAATTTGAGAAAAATTTACAAATTTTAATTTTCGAGCTCAAGGCCAGTATAAGGATAGTATTTTAGAAAAACTGACAACAACAGTCAGGAGTAGTAGAAAAACTGGACTTGAGCTTAAAAATTAATATTTGTCGATTTAATAAATTAGGCCAAAAAATATTATATGTAAATTTGAGAAAAATTGAAAAAGAAATTCGGTGAAAAAACTAAAAAAAACTTTATGATATCTGAGCTGGCACGTATATCGATTTCCTCATACTTGACAAAAAGAGTTTAGTTTTGTAGCACGGTGTTATAAATCAAAAAAGAGAAAAGAGAATAAGATGGCCAGAGTGATTTAAGATGTCAAATATATAATAGTAGAATTGCGAATACTGTGTACCATTTGCAAAGAATTGGGATATATTAAAAGCTGTAGCTTTTAGAAGTCAAAAAAACGAATTGCGTTCTGTACGAATGTGATTTTGAGTTGAATATATTTATTCAAGGCGTACATACTGGCACATTTTTTTTATCTTACCTTACTATTTAACTACCATCAGAATAAATTTGATGTAATTGTCATGAGTAGTTGAACAAAAAAGCTACCGCTCTAAAGTTGGTAAAATTTCAATTGAATAATCGTTTATTTTGAGTATTTGTATTTTCTATACCTAGATCATATACTATAAAAAGCTTTACTTTACGCAAAGGCGATTTTTTTGTGCCAATTATTCTCAAGCAAACAACAAAGTAATACGAGTATGAAGCAGCATAAAGGTGACTTAAAGTACAATATAGACAACAATATCATGAGAATGCCTCTTCAAATCGCAACATTTTTAATTTCAACAATCCATCGAATTTTAATCACTGTACGCGTATAAGTTTTCAAAACATCATTTTACCAAACAAGCTTCAGCTACTGCTGCAAACAATGCATGAACGGTGAGGGGAGGGAGAGAATTAAGAGGGTATTAAAAAAAATGAAATATTTGTGGCAAGAAAAACTTTGCTCCTTTCATTCTACCAACACAGCGATTGTCAGCCACTCGAGACCCGCTATTATTCTCTTAGTAAAAATAAGAGGAGGTAGAAGAAAAATACAATCGTGAAATTCATTCATTTATGTGGCTGGAAACTTGAAAAGACTTTGAGTGCCATCTGCCTGGCATGCGTTGAACTTCTTTGCGCGCCACATCTGTAGCAACGTTGGCACCACCGATTGGTGCGATTGTGTGTGTGTGTGTGTGTCAAGCACAAATTACACGTACCACCTGGTAAGTATGCTATACTTTTATATGAGTGGAGTATATGAGGGGTGCCGCAATCAGCACACGCGTCTTATTGCCAACTTTATTTTATATTTAAGATGAAAGTTTTTTGTATGTTTTTTTTTTAATATTCTTTTTCTTTTTGGTTGTAATTTTATATGCTCTTTAGTCTACTCATGCTGCTGCTTCTCGTGTACTCTTTTGCTTTTTTTAAGTTTGTTATTTTTATAATTTGTAACGTTTTTGCTTGTTTTTTTTTTGTTTTTTTTTTACTTCTTCCTCTTCTAGAAACTTATACTTGTACTTATTTCTACTTGAACAACTTACAGTCTTATCTTGCAGCAGCGATATTCTGCAATTCAAATGTATGCTGCTACCCGCTTGCACCGTCATATTAGTTGGCTGTCCCACACGTTGCACATCCTCAAAGTGCGGTCCATATCTGCACACACACCCATACATACGCGCGCACGCACAGTTGTGGCAAGTTTCATAATTCCATACAGGTTGCGTTACGGCAATCGGTATCGTGTGGCAGGTGAAAATGGAGTTGTTGAGTTCGTAGCAATTGTGGCAAATGGCAGCAAATGGCAGCAAATGAGAATGAAAATAGACGACAAAGTATGTTGATTATTTGATATTAGTGCGAGTTGAGTGAGTAAGATTTTAAGGTTTATGGATAAGTAAGGAGCATGTGCTACGCATACGCAAAAATAATATGCATACCAATATCTACATACATACATACATACCTAGTATATCTAAATATATTCTATGACAAAAATTCACATCTATGTATGTGAACTTAAAATGAAAGTTTATGCATTCTGGTGTGTTAAGTTGGAAAGAAAATAAGATGTAATATTCGCTTTTATTGCACCAACTTGTTTTGCGCGCCAATGGCTGCAGCTCAAAAGTGATTTCATGATAATACTTTTATTTGAAATATTTTACATATAAAAAGTTATGTTCACACCTTGGTTGTGTAGTTAGAAGAGCGTAAATTGTAGAAAGTGGCAAAATTTAGTGAAAATAAATGAAAAGGTTAAGCGGCGACAAGTTCTATGATAGCAGAAAATCCATATGTATTAATTTCAGATTATTCTAATAAAAGTCGATATGATACTGAGAAGGGTATGGAATATACTTCTTCATTTAAATGGTCTCCAAATTTGAAAGAGACGACAAATGACATATGTACGTATAAGTTGACTTTGAAAAGTAAAACTATCAGGCATTGGCAGGAACACAGCTGATTATTATTTTTTTTTAATATTAGTGATCTCTTTGTGGTCAAACTTAGTTAATATTTTTGTAAGTAAAAGATAGAAGAAATAGGCAATACTTTTTTTTATTATACATGTGAATTAGATTGTCCGCGAAATGTATAGAACTTGCACATATGCTAAATTTTTTTGGATAGTTTGGAGATGAAAAATAAGATCTACAAATAAAATGTGGACTTCTATAGGGGATGAATGCCGTGTGATTTCGATTTAAATTTCAAAATTTAACAAACAAATTTACCATAGCTTTAAATATCTCTCACATAATTATTTTAAGGAGATATCACAATATAAACATTTTGATAAAAAACAAACCAGGGTTTTATTTTTCATATTTAGCCCTCGTAGCACGATTTTCAGAAATTTTGCAAAACAAAATTGCAACGATGATTCCGAAAAGCTGCCAAGGAATACATTCAAAATATATACTACGTTCGTACTACAATGGGCGTGCCTAAAAATTTTTCATAAATTTCACAAAAATTTAGACTACGATGGATTTAGTAATTACATCAATGGACTACCTACAAGTGGAATTTTAAGTGGCCATAAAAAGAAATTTCATAACTGATAAAGATATTGAAAAAATTGGATGTTGAACAAAACCAAGCAATCCACTGAAAGATGTGAAGCTTATATATAAGTAATTCACTACTACTGGTGTTGTTAAGCGATCGATACCTAGAAAGAAGAAATACGATAAGGAGATGTGGTGGTCTCCGAAATACGAGCAGCAGCTATAATTACTGCTGTTTTGACCTTTGTTGTTTTTCTAAATTTCCAAAAACAAAAACTAATCTCATGCTCGTATAAATTATTGCAAACTTTTTTTATGACAATTTTTTAAAAATTCAATCTTTAGTAAAAGGAAAATTAAAAAACACTGGGTTTTCTGTAAATTTGTTTCTGTTATTTAAAATCATGCTACTGGCAAAGAAGTTCGATGCATAAATAGAAAAAATGTGAATGATCAAATTTTTAATTGAATTCGATTATAACAAAGTAATAGATTAACTAAAAATGAGAATTTTTCTTTTCCGACGATTTTTCGCATTATTCTTCTCTATAAAATGTATGTTCAAAGTTTATTTTTACCAAAAAAAATTGTCAAAAATCAACAACAATTTTAAGCCATTTAAAGCTTTCTGTTTGTTAGACTGGAATTGAATTGACTACAAAAGTTAAAATGTCTCTAAGCATTCTGAATAAATTTTTTTGCAATATTTAATGAGCACTTTTTCATATTCTATACTTTTTTGATTTGTGTGGCTTATGCTAGATAGTGAACTTCATTTTTATAACAAAATTATTATTTTTTATTTCTACGACAAATTGCTAATATCTCGAAAACTTATCAATATAAAAAATCAACTCGACTTTCGAAATCATTGTGTACTCTTCCTTGAATGTGGCATCTGGCGCGCAAAAAAGGAAGTTATTTGAGATTCAGTGACATTTGTTGTTTTTATAATAGCATAAAACATTCCCCATAAAATTTTGGGGAATGCTGCTGAAGAGACGGTCTTGTCCGGATAAAAATCCGCGTAGTTTCGGTATCGTAGAACCGACTATCGTGAGAACGATTAAGTGATATTTATATTCAGTGATATTTAAAAGATATTGGACTTTAAAGCGAAGTACCAATTTGGGTCAGTTTTTGGTCTTTAAATTAAAGATGTGTGACCCTTCCCAACCCAGATGTCCAGATGTTAAATTTAATGATGAAAAATTTAACTATTTTGTATTTCTGGCTTCTCTAATATGAAGAAGAATAAGAAGGGCGACCTAACGGCAGATGTCCAAAGTTCACGTACATTGGGTAGGGAGCTTTTTTTTTGGATTTGGAATCCCAAGTGTTGATAATAAAGAGAGAATTTTTTTCTATAGTTTTCTATTCTATTTTCTGCTATATAACCGCATTGAATAAATAAGTAACGAATTAAAAATTTGTATTATTATTGTCAAACAATACAACGAAAAACTAAATTTTTGTGCGTTTCCAAAGTTTTCCACACAAAATACGCGTGGCTTCAAGAAAAAAATCTGCTAGTCATCCGCACGAGTGAATCAGTAAATATGGTGTTTACGTTCGCGCAGATGACAGTAAGAAAAATAAAACCAATAAGTGGTGTTAGTATTTTTATTGAAATATATTTTGGATATTGAAAGTATTTATAGTCGTTTGCTTTGGTGGCTTGCAAATTCACTTCAATGTGTGATTGTAATTGGATGATGGTGGCTTCTGATAGAAATGATATTTAGTATTTCACCATTCAATCGCTTGTTCGAAAAACGGAAATTTTATTTGCGTCTGCCCGCTGCCTTCATTATATAATTGCCGAGCGTAAAATACTGGGATGACACGGCGTATTCGCGACTTTCATATATGGACTCAAATAACTTTTGAATCATTGTATTGCGGAAAATATATTTTTCCAAATGAGTTTTTATAGAATGCACTAAAATAATAGGTGAGAGCGCCTTAAAATGTGAATAAAGTTTTTAAAATTGTTAATAACTTTCGCGAAAAAATTGTATACAAATATTAATTTTTTACTCTACCTATATGCACATCGCCTATAATTTTATGATCTCAAGGCCATTTATACATATACATACATATTTGAAAGATATTAAAAAAAAGTAAAAGTTTTAAAAATAATAACAGAAAAGAAAATTGCAAGTAAAGGTCATTGTTTTTAAGTGTTTTGCAAAAGAATCGGAATTACCACTAGGGCTGAGAATTCAATCCGTATTAATCAACTTAAACGGGTTGCAGATATTCGGATATCAATATGGTATTTGGATATCCAAATATTATAACTTAATGAAATGCAATATTGGGCAAATAAATAAATGGGTAATAGGGAACCCATAAAGGTTTAAGTAGTAATCGCAGGTCAGGAAAATAAACCGCGGTATCATATCTGGGCGAAGGCTAGTAAGAAAAATGTTCCTTATTTTGATGTAATTCTGTCCTGGAATTGCGATATTTTTCTCCCGCTTGAGTAAAAGTTTTTCCAAAATTCATAAAAACCTACATAAATTTTTCGCTGTTTTTCATGAGCGCTTGGGATATTACTAGGAAATTTTAAATTCATTCCAATAATGGTCGAGCACAAATTATTGTCTTGTTTTGCACGTTTATATCAACTCGGTTTTTTGTTTATACAAATAGTGCAATTGATTTTTAATCAACTTCCTGATGAGCTGAATACCTGAAATTTCAAGCATTGCTCAGCCCCAAGAACGACGCAATTTTCAGTTCTCTTACTCGCAAAAAAATAGCGCTTTGTTGCTTATGAAATTAATTTTTGCTCATATTTTTTTTTAAGAATTATATATTTTGAAAGTTAACTTACTCCCTCTCTAACATTGATATCTACAAGTTCGGTTGTCATAATATTTTGTGAATAGTTTTTAATTCTTTTGAAAAGATTTGAAGTCCTTATTTTGTAAATTTTCGCCGATATTAAAATAAAAACATAAAGCTCCAAATGATCGATCGCAAAAAATGAAACCGAGAGAAGCATTTTTATTTTTTATATTTCGCGTGTTCTTGCTCACTTTTAGGTTAGGCGACGTCCATTGTATCAAGCGACATAAATGTTAACGTAAGATGTTGTTTTACATTAACAGTATCCGGAATTATTTCCGTGTTACTTCTTGTTACTTAAAAATTACCAAAATTCAAACGCAGAGCAAACAGGTACGTTCTTCTTGCTTTTCGTTTTTTTTTTTATGTATAGGTAAAAATTAATCCATACAAAGTGAGTATGTTTTATGATTTGCTTTAAGAACCAAGAATTATAAAATGAAAAACTTTGAAGAAGACAAAATGGCGATATTTAAAATGAAAAAAATTTGCAAATCGAAAGGGTGAAACAGCGGTAAAAAAGCTCAATCAGGCGCAAGAAAACTCTGAGGATAATGCACGTGCTACTGAGAGTAGCGACACGGCAAATGCTTCTCAGTCACACAAGCGCTGGGTAGAGCAGTAAAGAAATTTTCCTGATGCTGAGACACGTAAAAGAGCTGCTGTAATGAAAATCGTTGACTCGACAAAATTGAACTTCTGTTCAAAAAAAAAATACATAATGCTGACAGTGAGCTAGTGGAAGATATTAGAAAATTCTTTTAACGAGATGGTGTTTCTTTAATATGGAAACTGTAGATAACGAAATTCTTTCAAGAAGGCACATCAAAGCTATCGCTGCTCTATATAAATCTGTCCCGTCCATGCCAACATATAACAATGATTTTGTTGAGCAGTTTTTGTGCGACGTCGCTGATATGAATTCTTGGTTTTGAAAATGCGATGGTTGTAAGGGTAATACAATCCGGCGACTCAAGAAATCTATCGCTGGCATGGTAGGTGGCGCAAAAGTAATCCTCCTATCAGAAAATGCTATAAATTTTGCGATTGGCCCCTAATGTCAGTTCTGTTTTGACATTTGTGTAGTAAACACATACGAAATACACGTTAATAAACAATGTTACGCTGCACTGCTCCAGAACGCGGAATATTGCTGACTATTTATTTGACCAATAATCGGTTGGTGACTTTGGCACAACGTGAATTTCGTCGCAGATTTCCTGGCCGTCCAACGCCTACTGGTGAAACACTGCGACGTTTAGCCACTCGCCTCGAAGAGACTGGCACAACACGACATGCCGCCAGGCGTGGCAGACCCCGAAGCGCCGTCGACATCGACCAGACGACGTGCCACGCAAATGGGTATCAGTCGACGGTCTTTACAGCGAATTTTGGTACAAGATTTGAAAATGTTTCCGTACAAAGTCCAGACGGTGCATTCGCGTCTAACATACGCTCAAGCCATCCTTAATCACCACCAAGAGGAAGATGATTTTTCATCAAAAATAATCATGAGTGATGAGGCCTATTTCCATCTTAGCGGGTACGTAAATAAGAAAAATTTACGCTTCTGGGGCACTGAAAATCCGCGTGTAACCCACGAAGAGCCATTACACCCGCTCAAAGTCACTGTATGGTGTGCTGTTTTCGCTGGAGGAGTCATCGGACCTTTTTTCTTCGAAGACGTAGCGGGCCAAACGGTTACTGTGAATGGTGAGCGCTACAGAGCAATGATCAACGAGTTCTTTTTGCCGCAACTTGATGAATTGGGATTGGAAAACATGTGGTTCCAACAGGACGGTCAAGAATGTGAGGACCTAACGCCAGTTTTTGCCAAAGTGATGGAAAATGCCATAAAAAGGGCTCAAATGACAATCAACTGTGGCGGCGGCCATTTACATGACATCATATTCTCGACTTGATGTAAAAAAAACTAAAAGACCAAATAAAAATAATCCACAGAAGAATCAAAGTTTTTCCTTTTTTTTTTAAATTACAGCCAAAAAACATCGGAAGTTTACTTTTGCGCCACCTTGTATTAAATGTATGCTTTGGCGGAAGGGTTGTACTTCAAAACGAGTCGAAAAATTTAAAGAATCTGGTACATAATTTTTGCGCTATAGTTACGTGAAACATGAGCAGTTAAATATTTTCAACAAATACGATCACTCTAGAGCTTTAAACGGTCCGTTTGGAGAAGAAGGAATACTGGAAATCGATTTTTCAAAAATTTAGAGCAACGAGCCATCATCGCAGTTAAAAAATAAGTTTTTATTTAGCTGCCATTATTCCTGTTTCTGGAAAGCAAATGCAGTATAAAAATTAACGGAAACTACAACTTCTCACGGAAAACATCGAGGGTATAGGCGCAACTAACAAGATGATCGCAAGAAAGCATATTTTGTCTAGAAAAATGAAAAAGGTACTGAATGAGTTTTTCATGAAATAAATTACGTTTTAGACACACCTGCCTTTTTTGATAGCGCGAAAAGTATCGGCGACATAGTGCCAGTTCATCAAATTCAAGTAATTGGCGGATCAAGTGTTTCTTTCTACACTTCAATAGAAGAATAGAAATTATACTGGTATCACTTTAACTTTTAAGTAACGAGGCATACAACAATTTTCGTCATAATTAAAAATGTTACTAAAAATATACTTATATAATATTTAGTATATCAAACAGTACGCGCCTTCAAGAATTTAAACAAAGCTATACATATTTCTATAACGTAGCAGCCCACGAAATTTGTGATTTGTATCAAATTAACAAATATTCCCCACGTTATGCTGGTCAGACGTGCAGTACGCGTTATCTCTTATGGCTTTACACGAGCTAAGATTGTGAAAATTTAAAGGTCACATCTCTCAATAGCATCACCAGTCATTTATGCATTACCAAGAAATTTTCTTATTCATCATGCAGAGTAAAAGTGAAAGAAAAAAGTAAAGTATCTTATCTTCAACACACGCAATTTGCTTTGGACAAAGCTAAAATTAAATAAAATAAGATAAGCACATAACTTTATTTATGACAACTCATTACTCTGCACTCGCTTTCATATGTTATGTACTCGTAAACGTATAACATAAAACGAATTTTAAATTTTCTACCAACGTCTGCTGTTCCCAATGGTAAACATGAGTTTAAAATCCTGCACAATGTATTTGCTGGTCATTTACTATTAAATTGAATTTCGAAAGATTTTCCGAAAGCAAACATGGAAGTTTGCGCACGATAAGCCACAAATGCACAGCAGTGCGTATACGCAACATCAAATAGCTCAAATAATGTATGTAGCTCCATGGTAAAAAAAAAACAACATACACATTCATACATTTATACACATAATGCACATGTTCAACAATTCTTTTGTTGTCATGCACATTTAAAGAATAATCTTGTTTTTTTTTTTTTTTGTTGAAAATTCCTCGCACATTTATATGCACAAAAGCGACCATACCATCGTACTTATCGAATTGAATTGTATGAAGCTAAATGTACAGTAAGTGTTCGGGGGCGTATGAGTGACCTACTTTTTCCAGTATGAAACAAAGTAATCACTATGCTTTTGTTTTCTGTACAAGCGCAATCTTTTCACGCGAATTCGTTTAGTAACAACACAATTTGTATATGAATTTATTTGAAAATTCGGAAGAGTGCTATTTTCTTTCGGCAATAATCGTAGTAAATATTTACAAAGTTCTGTATAAGCGCTTGCTTGATCGTGACTACATTTTTCGCAAACATACTTTCAGCAGATTTTCTTCTTTTACACATAATGCTTAAGAATTAACTGAGCAACATATTTTTTTATTATACTAACTTTGAGTTTTTTTTATAGTAGCTGGTGTGCCAATTTTATTGAAATATTGAACGGAAGAGAACTGCTCAACATTTTTCACAATCTCAAATACGGGTTTAACATTTTGGAATGCCAAATTGATAAAGAGCTTAAAACCAACCTACAGAAAAACTTCCTACTATATTGTAGACCAAAAAACTACAAGAAAATATATAATTTGCTTTTAAAATTTGGACAGATCTGAAAGGCAGAACTGCATTTTTTTTTAAACTACAGTGATATCCCGAACAATCTACCCCAACAACATTTGTACCCAATTTGGTTAGCTCAAAATTCTAAAAACTCTATCAGCTCCTCAGTTCAATACTTTGTCGCAAGAAATTTCTAAATATGCCTAGAGTGTGTTTAAAATAATATTTTTTTTAGTTACTTTTTTCCAGGCCCAAATGTGTTCCTTTTGATAAATCGTTATAATATTTGTAATTATATGGTCACCGTTATTAATTAAATTTACTTGAATCGCGATGGAAACAATGAAATTATACGACAATTACAAGTGCCAAAAAACTCAGATCTTAGAGTATTGGTAAAAAAAAAATGCAATGTATTGAACATTTTCAAACTTGGAGGACCAACATACATACATTCAATATTATTTTAATGAAAATATTAAATACTTAGTGACTGATATGGATTGCACTGAGTTGTATAAAATGTTCAAATTTCTCAAAATGCCTGAAGTTAAAAAAAATTTAAAAAAAATTCTGCTAAATCAGAAGAAAACACAACTCACGAGTTGAGGGAAAAAATCGCAAATTAATGTGGAATGTGGTTTGTTAGTTTGCATAGGAAATTTCCATGTGTTTGCTTAACAAAATAACTAGATGCCCATTGTATGAAGAAACAAATAATAAACACTATAAAGCAAGATACAAGCGCATTACTGGAAATATTTATCAAAAAAAAAAAACTTTCAAAAACTAATTTGGAAAGTTGCTTGAGAGTTAACATTCTCTGGAGAATTCTGTTGTTGGCATTCTGATGACTAAAGCGGATGTTATGGTTAAATATCTGAATGCTATATGTTGCCCGTTAACACACACAATTGTCCTATTTTAGAAGAAAACAAGTAAAAACAGCGCTGTCTTCGGCTATGCCGAAGGCTTCATACCTTTCATGAATTGAAGAATAGTAAAAAACGTGTTATTGTATTACAATTTCGTATTACCTATAGTTAAAAGCGAAAATTTCCTTCAAATCAATAAAAATAATTCTAGTAAAGGCATTGTTATAAATTATTTAATGCTTTTCCTTATGTAATTAAAAAGAACTATGTTTTAAGAAGGGAATGGTTTTTGAATATTTTTAATATCGTATCGACGCTTGATATTCAACATTTAAAAAATACAAATAATTAAGTATTAATATGTAAGACCTACATATGTCGGTCTTTGAAAACAGTTATCAGATCCGCAAATAGTTCCCAAACGTTTAACGCTATGATTCATGTGATATTGCGCTGAGCTTATTACTTTTCGCAATAAATATTTGTCCTGAATTTATCTTGCCGATTTACACTGTGAACTCCGATCTTGATGAATACTAATATATAGCTAATAATGGTTGATGTTTGTGCAAAATTTCAAGCCTTTAGCTGTTTAAATGGAGGAGTTATGGTGCAAAATGCAATATCTGAACAATCGGTTGTATGGGAGCTATATGTTATATTTCTCCGATCTTCATGATTTTCAATACTGATACGTAGCTAATAATGGCTGATATTTCTGCAAAATTTCAAGCCTTTAGCTGTTTAAATGGAGGAGTTATGGTGCAAAATGCAATATCTGAACAATCGGTTGTATGGGAGCTATATGTTATATTTCTCCGATCTTCATGATTTTCAATACTGATACGTAGCTAATAATGGCTGATATTTCTGCAAAATTTCAAGCCTTTAGCTGTTTAAATGGAGGAGTTATGGTGCAAAATGCAATATCTGAATAATCGGTTGTATTATATGTTATAGTCACCCGATCTGGCCGATTCCGACAAATGTTTAATCATTTGTACAACGACACCTGCTCACCAAATTTCATCAAAATAGCTCTAAAATTGAGGGACTAGTTTGCGTTCAAACAGACGGACAGACGGACAGACGGACAGACGGACAGACGGACAGACAGACGGACATGGCTAAATCGACTCAGCTCATCGTCCTGATCATTTAGGTATACTTTTTGATGGGTCTATCTCTTCTCCTTCTGGCACTTACAAACATCGGACCAAACTTAATATACCATTTCATTCTCATGAAAGGTATAAAAACTAAAAACCTCAAGCTCGCACATAAGAAAAAAATTGCAGTTTTTGCCGGTCAAAAAACATTCAGATCTAGCGAATCACATTGGGGGATAACTCGTATAAGTTATGAATTAGTTGTGAACATATATATAAAAAAATTTCGTGCCGCGGTGTTTGTGCTGGCACTCTGCCGAAACGGATTGATCGATTTTTATGAAATTTCGTTAGTATTTTGTTAAGGTATGATAACAGATCTTAAAGATTATTCAAAGAATATTTAACAATAAGAAGGGACAACACGTTGCTCTTGCTTTCCTTTCTCTTTTCATTCAATCGTTTACACATTTGGGCGAAAGCGTAGAATCAACGAGAGAAGAAAAAGTAACGTGTTGTCCCTCTTATACTAGTTCTATGTTCTTTGGAATATTTCATGCTTGACAAAAGAGTTGCCACCTGTTTGAAAAGACGAATTTAATTAAAATATATACAAGCTATATGAAATATTAAAATACGTACGTCTCGGCAAGAAAGTTCATAGCTAACTTTTGTGAAAGTTGCCATCTGTTTGAAAAGTCGAGTTTAATTAAATTACACACAATACAATTTGTCTCAGTGGGGAAAGGCTTATGGCTAAATTTTGAAGAGGGTTGCCACCTGTCTGAGAAGTCGAATTTAATAAAATTGTACACAAGTTGCTTGTTTCCCTAACGAGAGAGTTTATAACTACCAATATTTTGAGAAGGGTTAGAAATGTTTGGCGCTAATATCCGAAAATATTGAATGGATTTTTATGGGGCTTTAAATGTGGATTAGACAGTAATTTCTGGTATAAATTGGAATATATTGACTCTGGCGCCATCTAGCGGACTCGTATCATCGGACTCGTATCATTTACACAGCCCAACCATATGTCTACAATTTCAGAAACAAGATTTTCGAAACAACTCGACTCCAGCGCCACTTAGCGACTCCAATTTCGAAAATTTAGTTTCCACCATGCAAATACGATACATTTATATTTCATCAAAATCGATTAATAAATCCGACTGTTATAAATCACTTGACTTCAGAGCCATCTAGTTTACTTTGAAATAACCTATAATACATGTAGAATGAAATATACAGGAAATAACCTCCAAAAATTTGACTAAAAATTATTCAGTGGCTTTGATTTTAAGTCCGAACAACGGAAATGGCTACCACTATAGTTATGTAGATAAGCTGTCTAAATAGAAAAATTCCAAAGTAAAATCTCATATCTGAATAATCAGTTAAATGGGAGTTATAAATCACAGTATATTCCAATCATTGTAGATTTGTTTTGATTAAAGATACTAACTATATTTTATTTTATACGGTGGTAAATAGCAACTAAAAAATTTCCAGCAGAAGTCAAGTCTCACGAAGTCCTGCATATATAATTGAAATCACAATTCTGACAAGTTTATTTATGTAACTCAATGTTAAATATATTGAACAATATAGCAACCATTTTTAATGATCCATTATTATTTTTATACGTATATAAATCACATGTATGAGCTCATAAAGTTAATAAAAAAAGTAAAATTATTTTCTTTTATTCGGAACCTTGAATGCATATACATATGTACCATAAAGGGAAAGTAAATAGTTCTTTAGTTCTTCGACAATGCATTTCAACTTCAAACACAATTTCTAAAATATTGCAACATAACTAAACTATTACTACAATGACATGTTCATGGCTATCAAATAACAAAACTTGGAACATTTTTTTACAATCTGCTTGATTAAAGAAAAATTGTATGTAGCTGCAAAAACATTTATGTTGAATATCGCTGATGAATAAAAGCTAAGAGTACTTCATTAAATTCAAATTAATGTCAGTTGCCTTTATGAATAAAACAAACGCTCAACATTAGCTATTCCTGCAGTTTGTTAAATCTCAATTGAAATAAACTTTTAAAATATTTAAAAGCTAATTGGCTTGTAAAATTTTAAGCAACATTATACATTGATTTAAACTTTTTCCAGTCAAAATAAAAGCTAAACCACAACAACACTTTATTAAATGTGCAACTAAGCGTAGGTATTGTGTGTGCATGATGCAAATTTCATATATTTATTTATACATACATAATATTGCTGTGTTTTTAAGTGAAATACATACAAAGCAGTTTAGTTTAGGTTAGTTCTCCATTTTATTTTTCTTCGTCTTGATAAGTAAATTTGTAGTTGTGTACATCTCATTGAAGAATGCAGTAATTCAATATCTTTAAGGGCTCAATTTTTGACTAAACGTTTAATTATTTCCTCCATATTTCGTTAAAGTTAACTGTCAAAAAATTTGCCGGTTAAGCGTTCGTCAGGTCTCGGACGCCCTCCACGATCTTAAAACTGTAATACTTTCTTGAAACTAATTTACTGTTTTTTGTGAAATTGATATGAAACCCTACTGCTTTTCAAAATTGACTTCAAATACTTGCCTCAATTTATTATTTTATTTTTACTTTCATGCGATTTTAGTAAACAACAAAGCGAAGAAATTTAAAATCAAAATGAAATTTAAAATCAATAAGCCGATTAGAAAAATTTGTTGAAGCAAATTGTATTCGGTTTGCATTGGCAAATTAAAAAATTTGAGATCGATCAACTATGATCAGAAATAATAAGATTTAAGTGACTTGTCTTGTTTTCAAATCTCAACAAAATTTTAGCTGTATTTCATAAATTCGTCTACGGATCGCAGTTTCAGCGGAATATTTAGTATTACAACTAATATAGAAACGTGCCAGGTCAAAGAATTTTATAAATTTTGTAAACTTGTGTTAATTTTGTAAAAATCAAAAACAATAATTAATTTTTAGCAAAATAATAAAACCCATAAATAGGGATTATTTTTAATAAACAATATAAAATCACAACATAATCAATATTTCTGAGCGAAAAAATTGCACTTAAAAAGTGAGTTTTATTTTTTAACAAAAGAATATAGCTTGATATCCAATTTTTTTTTTGTTTGAGCGTCCAATCAAAAGTGAAACAAAAGGGTTGCGTGATTTTAAATTTCACAGAAGTCGTTCAAAACTGTTTATATCGTATATAAATGTACTAAAGCTCTTGAGGTTTTATCACTGTGAATTTAAAAACAATAATAGCTTTTGATACCTGATATTAATATCAGTAGTAAAAATTTGTAGTTAAAAATAGCTGCCATTATTTTACAATTTTTGTTTGCCGTTTGCAAATAACCGTTTGTTTCACAGATGCTTGGTTCTTTTGTAATCGTTATTTGTTCTATAAAAAAATTAATATTTTATCTTTATTATAAGATTTTTAAATTTTCGTTTAATACTAAACAAAAAATTCTGCAATTTATTTTAATATTCATAAAAAAATAATTTTATCACTTTTTTTGATCACAAATAAAACAAATATTTTGAGTGTTATTTTCTCGCTCTGGAATTTTTTTTATTTTTTTATTCCTATTTTTTTTTTTATTAAATTTTAGTAGAAAAAAGCTTTAAGTGGTTAAAAATTTTCCTTGATTTTTTATAATTTGTTTGCTGAAAGTGCTGCACATTTTCTTCTACATCGAAATAAATTTAGCAAAAAAAAATTACCAAAAATCAATGAAACTTTTGAGAGGCTTGAAAAATTTACTAAAACTTAATTTGCTACAAACAGAATACTCGAAAAGTGTTTAAAGGTTCCGGTTAAAATTTTCTAAAACTCGATCACATTTTTTTATTAAATTGTTGGATTTTTGAAAATCGTTAATAAAGTTTTGAATTTTGATTCATATTTCATGTAAAACATTGCGAATATTACAAAAAGGCCATGTACCGTTTCGCTTGAAGTCGCTAAACATTTTGCTTATAAAACATATTTTTTATAAATTGACGATGGCATAGCAAAAAAAAATGTAACACGAAATACTTATGAGAAAAGTTGTGTGGCGTGTTGACTATTTCCTTCTGAAAAAAAAACTCAAAAGTCATTCTTTATTTATGAAGGATAAACTAACGACGAAGAAGTGAACTTTATTTTTAGCAATAAATATAACTCAAAAAATTATTATTTTTTGTGAGCAAAAAACATTAAACTAATAAAATTACGATAATTTCTGATGAAAAAAAGAAATAAAAAAAATAATTATTATTTCTGAGTGAAAAAGTAACACTCAAAAAATGATTTTTATTAGTAATCAAAACTACCGAATAGCTAATCAATCTCCTGAGTGTTACTCATCTCTACGGAGAAATGAAGATTTCAGAGCTGGATTAAAATCATCATTTTTTAAGCTAAGAAATGATTTACAAACCTTTATTGTTTTACACATATCTGTACTCAAATATATACAGTACACATATATTGTATTAAAGCTTCGCTTGTACATTAAAAACATAAAAACTCCGAACAAGAGGTACTTATTCTGTTATTTATGACCGAATTGTCATGTCTTGCAACGCAATGCTTTTCGAGTAATTCAGAACGCAATAAAAGTACGTAAGTACTTTCTACCTCTCCTTATATTTTAACCACTGCTGATGAACTCCTAACAAAGCTCAGGTGTAATAAATTGCTTGTGAATAAAGGTACCATTGCATGCAACTATGAATTCAGATATGCATCTATTTACTATAGTGTGAAAATTTCAAAGTAATAACAGTTTTACAAGTATTATTTGTCAGCCGACCACAAAGCAGCCATTCACAAAGATTTCTAATAATTTATGAGCAACTCATTTCATAAGCGAACGAGAAATGTGAAAAATGAGCCTGCTTTTTACATAACATACGCATTCTGAATAAACTTCCTTTTATAAAAAATATGGGAACCAGATTGCCATCAACAGTAGGCGGAGAAAATATACTGCTATTTTAGTTAAAAAAATATCTATGTACAATATGAAAATGAAGAAAGAAATTTCTTCGGTTCTTGGGAATTTTACACTTTCGTGAACATTATTAAATGTAACGGGCTCCGCTATTTCAGCATGGAAGAGTATACGACCTCCGCCAGGTCACCCAGTGAAGATAATGCCCAATACCAAAAAGTCGTGAGAGTATTATTGGGTGGTTGCTACTCTACCTACAATATTTCGCTAAGGAGGCGTACTTGATGTCTCTCGAGTGGGCTCTCTTGTTACCTTCTCTCAGTTTGCCGAGTGTAATAGGACTTTCGTGTTTCTTTCTTGAAGCGTTGCATGTCGCGAACATTCACAGAGCATAGAGCCAGAGCCACATCGCCGACTCCGATTATTCTCCAATCCTTCATGGGGTATCCTTCATTCAATTCAAAGGGTTCGGTTAGAACGAAAAAAAAAACGAAAAAACTCTTACCGCCTGATAAACAGCAAGAATTGAAAAGCTATACAAAATTTTGGAGTTGTGTAAAATTTTCAAATGGTTTACGAAAAATGGATTCGTTAGTACCATTCAGAGACAAAGCATGATAAAAAATGGAGAGGTAAAAAAACAAAAATTTAAACTGAACAAGTTGGCGTCGTAGATTATGGCTAACAATTTCTGAGATAGCATGAGCATTTTATTATTTGCTTACTTACCTAAATAGACTACAACGAACGGCCTGTTCTACACTAATTTATTGGGTTCGACATATCTGCAGAACAACGCACCTGTGTGCACCGCTTGGTTTGCAAGGGATATCTAAAGCTATGATATTGATCATCCACTATATATTACTGGCATTATCGCGTTTTTATATGGAAGGCATTGACATTTTGCTTCCAATATCGCTATATAATTTTCAATTTATTTTTCATCTGCAAAAAAGCAATAACTGAAAAACGATACTCCCATTAAAACCAAATAATTCAATAGTTTAGCAGTTCAATGAAGAATAAATATGCACAATGGATGTGAAAATAAAAATCGAGACGTATTTTGGCATAATTATCTCTTCTTAATATCTTAGTCATTGAGTCTACTGGACAGTTGATAAGAAAATTTGGTAAAAATGGAGGAAGAACGTTTTGAAGGGAGAGTCTACAATATGAAGATTTTTCAAAAAATGCTACCATATATTTTTTACTTATTGTTAAATAAAATTTTAACACTGATACATGTACATCTTTTAAAATTTTTCATAAATAGCTGACTGCATTTCATCATCAGTTTTATTTTTTTATTTCCTTGAAAGTCAGATTTCAATTTAGAGAATATGTTATAATCCCTTGGGGGCAAGTCAAAACTATACAGTTCTCGTGATAGTATTGTGGTCTTTAAAAGTCGTGAGTAAAATTTTCAAAATTACATGGTCATTGTCTGGATACGGAATGATTCAAACGTCGGTTGAACGACCTACACCCATATAGCAAAACCCCCAAAGCTTTTCGCATTCTCAAATCAACGTTTTTTATGATCATATTTTTTCCTTCTTTTACGACATTTGTATAAAGATTTTATCTGACATTTGATTCGCAAAAAAAAGAGTTCAAACCACTCTTTCGTCAGAAAGCTAATGAGTTAATATGTTTTTGAAAATTTTATCATAATAATAATAATCAATTTACTTATGTTATAAAGCACTAGCAACCAAAATCTTCGGCTTTATTTAAAAACTAATATCTAAAATAACATAACTGGGATTGATATATAAAAGGGGAGAAAAATTGTGTATGCACTAAGGAACTGGGTATAATATGGAAATTATTCCTCGTGAAATTTTAATGTACATATTTACTTGACTAGATATTTTCTACTTATGGGTGATTCCACATCAGATTTGCAATCGCTGTTGCAATGAGATATTTTTTATACTTTTTATCAAAAATAAATTGGCACGTTTTTTTTTTTTATTTCGCTCAAAAATTTTTTTTGTCGGAATTATTATTTTTTAAATTTTTGATAAACTGCCTTTTTTCAATGACTTATAGTAAAATTTAGGTTGTTTCTTCTACTTTCCAATACTTCATTATAAAAATTTGTTTCAACAATTTTCACCACCAAAGTATTTTCGAAACATTGGCCAATTTTGATATTTTTTTTCTCTAAAGTCTTCTGAAAAACATACTGAAATATTATGCTGGAATTAGAAGTAGATTTTGAATTTTATAGAATTTTATAGAATCTCCCCCACTCAGTCCCAGTCAATTCACTTCGTTTTGAATTTGAATAGTTGCTCGTTGGTTGGCGAGTATGTTACCTCTTTTCCTTTAAGATATTAAAAAAAATCTTATTTAAAATTTATTATGATTCTTATGAAAAATTATTAAATATTATTATTAGTTTAAAATATTTATTCTAAGAAAATTTTACGGATATGGAAATCTGATTCTATCGATAATCTAAAAAAAAAACATCGATAGTTAATTCATGGAATTTGTTTGATTTGTAATATACCGATTTTTAGACAACCGATTTTTAATACATAAGCTTTTCCTATTTAAAAACTGCAAAAATTTTGTGTAATTCATTATTTTCCCCTTCCAAAAGAATTTGCATGAAAACAACTTAACTTTAAATGAAAACCGAGCTCAACTGAGTGAAAGATGGTAGGTAATTTTCTTAGTTTAACGCTTCCAATTATGTAAAGGAATATTGCATAAACTTTGTAAATTGGGCACCAAAAAAAATATATATTTATTGATATGCGTTTGTATATTTTGTGTGCACTGTTTAATTATCTTTTACATATCACTTCGAACAGTTTACCAATTCGATGTGAAATCGAAGGTAGATAATAGCGCTCCAACTAATCTAATTCATATACTGAAAAATGAAAATTTGTTCAAATTTTAGTGGAGCATTTAACTAGAGCCCATTAAATATTTACAAACTATTTTATACTCATACAGTTAAAATTATTTATATTTCCAGACTAGATAACCCAGTCAAAGCAAAGGAACGGTATTCATGGGGAAAGGAAACTAGCATTTGAACTTTATAAAATTGTTAATAATATTACGTTCGCTGTCTTTTTTTTTACTAGCAGGCCAAGGAAGCTAGCATTTGAACTTTATAAAATTGTTAATAAAATTACATTCGCTTACATTTTTTTCTATTTTTATATACTTCCCACAATGTAACTTTCGGAACTTCCTGCTCTTTAAATACAATTTTATTTTGCCTCTTCTTCATTTCAAAATTTATCTTGCTCATTTTTAAATGTGACTTGAAAACCGGCATTGGACTGCTGCACAATGTCAACTACTTTGATAACTTTTCACGCCAACTAATAAGCTGAACTTTCGCAAAGTCTCAAATGGACAAACACTTGAAGAGTGCAACTCAAATTGCAGACATTAGCACTTGGCGCTGGAAACAAGTATGAAAAGAAAAGAAATAAAACCAAGCTTAACACAATTTTAATTCCAAGCAAAAAACAAAAACCAAAACAAAAAAGAAACAAAATGAAAAACGAGTAATATGCAAGCGGGATGAACTGGCTCTTTAGAGAAATTGTAAAGAAAATACACGTAAAATATAAGCACACTTTAAATAAAGTAAGGATGATAGAAGGATTTGCTCACAGTGTGGACATGTTTAATGAGTGCAGCAAAAAATTAAGAGTGACAAGAATGAGAGATTAAAATGGAAGCACGTGAACGAGAGCTTTTCAAGCGAATGCAAATGTAGATGTTGTCGAAAGGATTATAAATTTGTTTAATAACAAAGTTTCAGTTATTTCAAGTGTTGTGGAAAATATTAGAATTTTGCTGCTACATTTTTGCTTACTACTCCTTTCGATTTAAAAAAAAATGATAGTCAAAACGTAAAAAACTGCAAGTCGTAAAAAATATATTGCTATAATTTTGTGTTTAACTTATTTGTGGATTTCTTCTAGTTTTGACTAACATCTTTTGTGTGCTTGTAGTCTTTGAGTAATTTGTGAGACAAACAAATTGAAGTAAGTGCATGTGTTGGTATTTTATATTTCTTTGTAACACCTGATATTGTTGAAAATTATTAAACTCAATATCACCTTAAATTTGTGCTAAAATCCGTACTTTTCAATGCAAGCACGTTGGTGAGTTGTCAAAACAATTTTAGGCAACTGCCCAGCTTTTGCAAGAATTAAGTGTGAGACCCTGGTCAGCGACATGTTGAGCGAGCAACACATGAACCCTTTGGCACCCAATAATCTGTTTCGACTTATTCGTAGAATGAAAACAGATAAAAAAGGTATATGAAATTGGAATGTAATTTTCTGCCGTTTCGGCGAATTTGGCATGACGTATACGTAATATGCACATTTATGGTTGATTCACAATGTGTCATAAATCATAAAGACATAAAATTTTAAATTTCAAAAGTTATGTTTTTTGATTGCATTGAAGGAAATAATTGAAATTAAGAAATTTTGTTATTTTAAATTTTATGACTTCATGACTTATGACCTGACCTTGTGAATCACCCATTAATGCTTGAAAAAAAATTAGAAGCTAAGTTTTTTAAATGAGAGAATTGTTAGAATTTCATGAAGTATTAAAGTATGGCAAAAAATGCTATCCCTTAAACAAAAGTTTTGGCTAACAGCCGCTTGGCCAAAATACATTTTGAAGTGTCTTCAAATTCTTTTTCAGGAATTTTACTTTGAAAAAAGTGCATTTTTGCATTTTTTCGAAAAACATTTTGGGCATGAGTTGGCATATTTTTGCTTCGCATTTTAATTTTCAATCATTGTGAACACATTGCAAGTTGAATTATCAAAATCGGTCAGTTTTAAGAGAAGTATGTGCATTAAAAAAACAACGTATTTTAGACGGAAAATCCGATTTTCACAGGGAAATTAAAATCGCCGAAAAATATCCAAAACTTCAAAAGAAAAAATACGTGTATGATCATTTTAACCAAGAAACAAACATATTTGAGTTTCCTGGAAAGAGAAAAGCATGAGCTGAATGCCCCGGTCGTCTGAAAATGGAATAGGAATAGACTGATTTAAGAAGAAAAGATTTTAAGGATTCGAAAGGTTTTATTTATGAGTAATATACAACATAAGCATTTAGGTTAGATTAGGTTGGAATGGCGCCGAAGTAGCTCAAGTTATTTGATACCATATATACTCGAATTATTTCATTTAAAAACAACTAACGCAGTTGAAAAATTATAGATTGCTATTGGGGCATGTTTGCACAAATCTTGCAGACATTTGTATTCAAACGCCCCCAAAGTGGTCTTACGTTTGCTCATTAGAGCCGGATATTTGCACAGAAGGTGCACAACTGTCTTTTGTTAATTTTGAACTCTGCAGCATCTACAGTAATTGTTGCGAAAGTTGCAACGGCAACCCATCGCATTTTTACATTTTCTCATTTCTCCCGCTTTCGTTAATTGCAAGTGTAAAATCGAATGTAGTTTCTCTTTCATTATTTTCTAGTTGTTCAAAAATTGTTTACAAATTTGTAAACCTTATTAATTGAATTAAATTAAGATTTTAGCTCGTTGAATGTAAAGGAGGCATATTGTTTTCATTGCGGGCCGCCAATTGCCGGTACAACAGTAATCATGATGGCAATACCAGTCTTTTGGCGTGGGTTTTGATCGGTCAGTGCCCTGTGAGAACTGCCACTACTCTCGTAGAAACCCTGCCTTTCGCTAGAAGAATTATACTAATATATTTTTTTAATAAATGAAATGAAATGAAATGAAATGAAATTGATGTACACTTAGGTCGTATTCGCACCATTTTAATTTTATAATTCTGTATCAAGGCTCTGTATGCCGTTACTGGACGGATTGCTGAAGGTGATGGAGGAAAATGCTCCTGTTTATCAAACCTATTGGGACTGGCATCGGCATCTCATTTGAGATTGTCACTGAACCATGAAAGTAGCGAGTTTGCCATTTTTATTCGCCCATTGCATTCTGAAGTGAGCTTGTAAGCACTTTTCTTGCCCGATAATCCTATACGATTTTGTGCGGTGCCACCTCTGTTTATCTTTTGAAGAATACATTTCGGCTATTCTGTTCTCGATCTCCCTGAACGAGGCGCCCATGTCCACACGGAACACATTCATTTTCTCGAATATTTACATTAGATTCTCTAAACCTCAATCATTGTGATGAGGATATTATATAGCAGTTAAAGCGTATCGCATAGGGAGCAAAGTTCAGATTGATGATCTATGAAAACCCAAAGAATTTGAATTTAATACCCCAAATGAGAACCTACCATAGTCGAGAATATCACACACAAATTAAAATTTTGAGTCTTCAGAAAGTAATCCGAACTTTTACCCCAGTGGAACTTGCCTAAATCGTCTCTAATGATGATTCAAATTTATGTGTGATGTCTTTAGTCATGGTATTATCGATTGAAAGGGTGAGACTTAAAATAAGCGTTCTTTGAATTTTTTTAAGAACCACCTTAATGTATATGCCTATAATCTGAATTATGAAATTTTACTTTTGGTTTATTTTGGTGTAGAACAACAAATTTAAAAATAAGTTTGCAAAGTGGTGCCACCTATTCAAAAAAAGTAATACAAATTAATGAAACCGTTAAATCCAATATTGTAATATAGATGTCAAACCAAAGGGGCTTAAGATGGCTTCATTTTGAAAATATTTTCGGCTAGGTTTGCCGCTTGTGACAAAAAAGGAAATTGAAATAATAACTTAAATGAAATATGAAAATAGGGTATTAAATGAAAGGGCTTTAAGAAGCCTTAATTTCTAAAATATTTTCCATAAAGTTTGCCACATTTTTATAGGATATATTGGCGTCAAATAAAACGTTTATAAGGCAATATTTCCAAAAAAAATTTTAGAGGGTTACCAACTGCTTTGCAAATAAATTGAATTAAAATGTTACATTAAACGAGATAATAAATATAAGTCTTAATCAATATTCCTAAAGAGCGTTGCCAACTATTTGAAAAGGTTGTTTTAATGCTATTAATAATTGGGTTGAAATATATTATGTTATACTGTTGCGTAACCGGGATACACCAAAATTGTGCTTGACATCAGACTTCACAGAGCTGAAAAGGCATGCTGTGCAAGCAAGATGATATCTTCGCTGGAGG
Organism: Anomoia purmunda; assembly: GCA_951828415.1. NCBI lineage: Eukaryota > Metazoa > Arthropoda > Insecta > Diptera > Tephritidae > Anomoia > Anomoia purmunda. Next base: position 20,810,289 of record OX639996.1, on the reverse strand, counting down.
AGCTGAAGAAACCGGATATTGATTTCACGAATTTCTAATATTATTTGGTTAATTTTCTGTAATATTTCAAAGCATAAAATACAAACCAAATGTGGAGGAAGTGCATGTCTAAATTTTATTTGGAATAAATTTTACTATTGGAGTTTAAAAATCTAAACAATACTAAATATTTCAAAACCTATCTTAAAACTAATCAATTTTGTAACTCTGCTCTCAGAAAAATAAACAACAGGCATATTTTGAGCTGACGCCAATTGAACCATCCGCCCCTGCGGTAACTTGAGCATACAAATAATCTACAATCAAGGCAACGCAGCTAGGTCACATAATTCTCCATGCTGAATTCAGACAAATCCTACACATTCAATAAGCAATAAATCATATAATGCTATCGAGCAATTCAGTTAGTCTCATAAATGCCTAGTAATGAATTTTCATTAATAAATTGTGAATTATTCATTGGCCTAAAGCTGAATGCTGGCAGGGAATTAGCTGAGATGCTACACAATGCCAACCTATTGTATACTATAGCGATTCGGAGGGCTTTTGTTGGCGAGACTTAAAATTTTAATTAACTTTTAAGCCAAACTATTGAGATATATGCAAACTAAACGCACACAAATGCACGCACATTGGTTTACATTGCACAGGGTATGGAGACTAATTTTTAATGGCATATAAAAGTTTGCGTACATTTTGAATTTTTCTATGCTATTTTGTTAAGCAGACTTTCTAAAATATGCATGTTTTTTTTTGTTTTTGTTAGCAATTTTTACGCTTCAACCAACTGCAGCTGGAAAATAATCGAAAAATATTATCACAAAGCATTTTGAAAATTTTATTTTGATTTTATTATAATAATTATTTAAATTTTTTGGTTGGACTTACATATATGTAGTATCTCGTAAACAAAAACTAAACTTTATAATTTCCTAAAAAATCCTCCTCTTTTTTACAAGTGCCAACTTTTAAGCTAGCTAATTGCAGTTTTTGGCGTAAAATGTAAATCTCTTTGAAATGGAACCAAACAAACAAAACAAACAAAAAAACATGAGGAAAAAGTGTAAATATTCAAAAGGAGCAAACTGCATAAAAAACATGCAAACGCATTCGGGCAGCCAACTTTCGTTGCTTATTTCCCCACCCTCTCGCTCTCTTTCTATAACAACCCCCTCCCTCCACCTCGCACATCATCTCTCGCTTCCTTGGCCAGCGGCTGTTGTGGCCGCCATTGCGCTTAGCGGTTGCCTAATTTCATATCCTCAAGATACAAGTTGCGGTGGTGATGTTAAATTTTTGGCAAATACTCGCATACGCAAAGTGCTCCATCATGGCAACAGGATGGATGGACAGGACAGAAAGAAGGAATAGGCGACCACCACAACACACACGAGGCAATCTAAGCTTGTGTTCATATGTAGCATAGCCGGATAACGAACTGAACTCATAGCACAACTGAACATTTTCCCAGCAAATCATTTGCCAAAATGACCTACATAAATGCATATATTTAAAATACAAACACAAAGTGGAAAGCGCAAAAAGGAAATGCGAAAAAGAAATTGAGAAAAAACTGTGATATGACGAGCTAGCTAGGCACTTAGTGTGAATGTGCCCTGTAGTGATTCTGTGAGGAAGTGAACTAGTAGTTGAAAGTTCGTTTTAATATTAGCGATGTTAGCTTGTATTACATGCAATAATTGAGCTGCTGTTTAATATCATGGAGTTGGGTCAAGCGCTGGTAAATTTCGCATTGTTAAAAATTTTTGTGGGAAAATTTATTTTGTTTATAAAATGCAACATTTCTTTTAAACCAGTTTGACTTCCTTTACTGGAAAACGAGTTGTCAAGTATGATGGAAGGCAAGATTGCGTCTTCCGCACTGAGATCAACTGCTAGTGACGTAATAATCGCTAGAGAAGGAGAGAGCAAAGAAAAAATTTAAAAAAAAGAAGAGGTAGAAGCGCGAAAGAAGCGGGCAAACGACAGAAATGTTCGAATGTTTTGTTAGCATTGTTTGTGTAAAATAAAAGCAAGGTACCTTTATTTCGTCAGCAAATTGGTGCAAGCTGTCAAATTGACAAGGAGAGGACTAGCGGTCTGTGGAAAGCGCAATCCTGTATTTTATCATTCTTGACAAGTTGTTACTTGTCTAGCGTTACTTAAACCAGTGAATGGTTGACAAAAAGTGATTTATAACTAGTGCGATTTAAGTTAGCACATCCACTTGAGATTATGAAAGTCATCGAAAAGCAACTGAAATTAAAGAAGTCACCAGAACATGATGTAATAACCTCCTAATAAGCTTGCTACCTTGCTTCTCAAAGCTCTTTGAAAAAAACTTTGCTTCTCACGATTTGTGCACATGCGAGGCATATAATACGTTCACATTAATTTGGATTCCGGGCACAAGACGAAACTATAGAACAAATTAACCATCTGACATCTGAGGTAAAAAGGCATTTGAACGGAGAGAGTGCTGCCCAGCAATTTTTCCGGACGTCGCTCAAGCTGGACGGTCTAATATGTAAAATACGTACGCTGCTTCCTGCGAACAAACGCAAAGTTCTTGAAAGTTTTGTTAGCAACCGGCTTTTAGCCATACGACCAAATGAGCTCATAACTCAAGAATTCGATGTCTTGGGCCGTTCCTGTATATTCTCTACACAGCAGATATTCCGACAGATCCCCGTTTCACATTATAAACCTTCGCGGATGACACTGCAATCCTTAGCAGTACTCGATACCCAAGCAATGCATCCAGATATGTGGCTCAGTATTTACTGTTCGTGGGGGAGCGGTGGACCAACTGGCGCATAAAGGTCAATGAGCAAAAAAGTAAACACGTCACGTTCACATAAAATAGGAACTCTTTCCCGCCACCGTCTCTTGTATTATAAAGCCATGCTGGGCATACGGGTCACAATTGTGGGGAAATGCATGCGCCAGAGCTCAATCAAAAATCCTTAGGACAATCACTGGAGAAGTAGCCGCCCAAATGGGTCAGCAGACGTCCAGTTGGAGAAGAAATTAATAGCCATATTTAGAAAGAACCACTCCATGTCGACAGGAGATGTCGCCAAAAAAGCTAAAATCTCAAACGCGAAAGTCACTCGAACTAAAAAGAGAAATAGTATAAAAACTTAAAAAAAGAAAAAAAAGTTCCAAAACGAAACGAGAAGCAATCAAACAAAAAGCATTTTCCTTGCGACTAAGTTGACCGAGACACAACTGGCAAATAAAAATTGTTGTGTGATTATGGGCGAGGAAACTTATTTGAAGGTGGACTTCAAGACTTCCCCAGTAACCGCTTTTACTGTTTGCAGTCTGGAGAAGACATTTTTGAATCCGAAAACCCCATCCAGATAAAAAAGTTCTAATTTAGGAAAGTTATAATCAGGGAAGCCATTTGCGAATGTGGACAAAAATCCACGACGTTCTTCACTATGGAGATCATCAATACTAAAATTTTCGTGAAGGAGTGTCTTCAAAAACATCTCCTGCCCTTTTTAAGTCACATCACTACAAGTATGTATATTTATATTAATAAATAAGCGTTTTTGAATTGGCAGAGCTTTCTGTACCGGTGCTTATATATATTGCATAAAGTTATTGCTTTAAATAGGTCCATAAAATTACAAAAAACGCATTTCTTGACCCTTAGACCTATTGTGGTTTTCTGCTGGTCGCTTAAAAAATATCCATGGAGAGTGCAGTATTTCAGCCATTTTTTGAATTTTTATTCTTATTTTACTTTGTAGAATCATTCTAATCTTAAACTATTTCAAAGTCTAGAACTTTAGCGACATGTTCTAGGTAATTCGAATCCAAAATGAATAAGCCTATGCCTTGTAACACGTCTATCACAAAATATATGCTCTGCCCTTTCGTCTGCAAACCCACAAAGCCTGCGATCCATTTCATCCGCTAGTCCATCTCCCCATAGATTGACTTCTAATCTTTCTCTTACGCGAGTGAGTTGCAAACTGAGATTACTCCCATCTTTTGATTACTTCTACAGAGCGACCCATGGGTGCTTTGCGAGATTATCATCCTTCAAAAAAATGTATGCAACATCGGCCAAAAAAAAAATTTTCAGCCTAGAAAGCTAGGCGATAGAAGTGGAACTTCATGGATCTCGATGGGCACTTGAAATGGAAATACTCACCCTAGCCAGCAAGTTTTATGAGATAGAAATATTTCCCCGATAACAGAAGCCACTATTCATTATTCTGGAACTTTTAAGGGTGTTAGGTTTATGAAAAAAGATAGTTGATGTTTTCGCCTCCATTTATAAAAAAAAATCTATTAATTCACTCCATACTTTCATGTTCAAGAAAAGATACAATTGGTTTGTGGTATGAAAAATATGAAATGAAAACTCGTGATTGTAAACTATTTAAATATCTTGAGAAAATTGCATCTATTGTCGTGCCTGATCTGGTTGTTGCGTCTTTGGGGTTATTATTCATTTTTAAACTAAATTTACTTTTTAAAAATTGTACAAGTGGTTGAGTGTCTTCCAAGGTAAAATTGACATTAAAATCACCGCTTAAAATCATTGGTATAGTGTGCAAATCTTCTCCTAATTCTGCTGCACCAGAGGGAGTATATGCCAATAATGCTCTATGTATGAATTTTATTATATCGTTAATTCTCTGGTTCGGAGTGATGTAGAGAATAATCATTGCCACACTCTGTCCGCCCCTCCACGCATGCTACCCCTCTCGAGTTTTTTCCTACTCCGAGTCTGTCGCGTTTTCGTTTCTCTCCCATGTCTCCTTCCGTACGACTACCCCACCACGCGCGCCATCCCCTCTCTTTTCCTGGCGCTTTTTCGTTTCATTCGATAATGAAATTACAGCCCAACGAACGCAAAGAAGTTTCACTTCAAAAATTTTGAAAAATCAACTGTATTCTCCACCTATTACAAACTTGCACTTTATTATTTTGAAATTGATTGGACTGCAAAACTTAAAAAAGTTTCTGAAAATTCTGATTAAAGAGTTCGGAATCAGTTCTGGAAAAAACTCTGAATCACTGATTTATATGTTTTTGTTAGAGAATTAACTATATTTTTAGAAAAAAAGTTGATAAAATCTTAAGTAAATAAATAGTCAAAACTTGTCAATAGTATGCTTTTGTTTAAATGATCAAAAACTTTTATATTAAGACAGAAATAAGAAAAATATTTTTTTTTTAAATAAATTGTTTTAAGTTTCAAAGGTTTTTATTTTGATACTGAAATTATATTTTTATTTGGTCGATATAATGCAGCTAACAATTGTATTTCGATATACTCGAATATTTCGATATCTTCAATTTATTTGACCATGTTTTGATATCATTGTTTGATTCTATAGATATTTGCTATATACATAAAACTTTAAATATCGATTTAGCTCCAAAATGAAATAAAAGTCATAAAATACCAAAAATCTAAAGCTTCAACTTTTATATTTCTCAAACGGCCAAAGTATTCACCAAAACCTTAATAATTAACTTAAATTGCAATATGTAGATCAAAGCCGTTTTTCTGCTGGGTAAAAATGTAAACGCTTTTTACACAAATGTGTGCATACATTAGTTTGGCTGCCTTCGTGGCTATTTTCTATTTGTTCCTCTCTCTCTGTAATGTGGTACATTTTTTGGTCTGTCTTTTGGCTTGTCTGTTGGTTTCGTTGTTTGTATGTAGTTTGGTGTGGAATGGAATGTAAGGAATTTAGTAAGTTGGCAAATAATGCTGAAAATTTCAGAAATTTATATTTCGCGCACAGTGCCCTATTTTAAATTGTCAAGCATAAAAACTTGTTTGTTTCGATTGAACACGTACGACATAAGAGCAGTTATGGTAATTTGTTTAGAATACTAGGGAAATTATTGCATTGACGACAGAAAAAAGGCTCTTCTAGCTATCGTCATAGCTTTAAATAAAAGTTGAAATTAGTGAAACGGTTACTAACATAGACTGTAAATGCATTTGATGTATTGGTGGGAATAATGTTGTACGGAAGAAAGTGTATATATATCTTTTCTAATCGAACACTTTTGCCGTTTTAGGCCACAGTTTAATTGAATTAACCAGTGCTATAACATTTTGCGAGATATTGATGATAGGAATAGCAACTTTTTGACAACTCTCGATGGCGTGCTATTAGCATCTTGGCTTAGCGCTTTCAATTTTAAAGATTCTTTTACGCTTCCGTACGAACTTAGACCACACACAGAACGAAAATACAACCAAAAATGCTCTACAAATCAGAACAAAATTTTGTGGATTTCTCTTTGATTTTTTTCCAATAAGAAGCCATTCTTATTACGACTGGGCATGTTTTTTAATAAAATCAAAAAGATAACTATAAAACTAAGATGAAAAATTTGCAATGCTATTAAGAATGTGACCCTTAGCGATAAGAAGAAAATATTTTCAACAAAATTAAGAAGGGAATCTTGGTTTTCATTAGAACCTCCTCTTAGTTAGTTGATTATAGAAAATTATAATAATTTGAAGTACTTATTTATGTATTATTATAAAAGGTTTTATATATTTGTTTATAAGATATAAGAGCAATTAAAATAAGTATTTATAAAAACTAGTGTTGCCACATTGTGCGTAAAAGTAGTAAAAGTAGCACGTGCCATTTCTTTAATATTAATAAAAATTTAGACGGAAAAAAATATTTATTTTGAAAACATTTATTCATAAATAACATTTTATTTCCCAAACCATATTTTATTTTAGAAATTTTTGAAACTCTATTCATTAAAAACTTCTGGAACAATAAACACCGAAATCAAAAATTTTCATTTTGAAAATACAAAACTCCAAAAGAACAACATTCAAAATATTAAACTAAAAGCAATATAAAGTAGATTATTCCCAAAGTTCACATGTATGCTATGAAGTTAAAAGCAAAATTTGTATTAAAAAAGACTCTTTTAAAAATAAAAAGTTTCCTTATTAATAAATTCAATAAGATTCTAGTAAATCTCCTTAGTAATTCACTTTATATGATTTTTAACATACAAGCAAGGGGATTTCTTCTTACACCGAGATGTTTTTGAATAAAAGTCCATAAAAATTAATAAACAAAACGTTATTCCCTTATTTCCCGCCGTTTTCCTTATCAATAAATTTGAGAAGAAATTCAGACCAATATTAAGAAGTTTTTTTAGTGAAAATTTCTTACATTTTGTCCCCTCTCATGCTTGTTGGCCATCAAGCTTTTTTAGATGTCGATCTCTTTAACTATTGGTGCGCTTTTTAGCTCTGTGCATTGATGCGGAGTTCGAAAAAATGTTTGATTTATCAAAGCAACATTTTCGTATTCCGTTATAACTGTAGCCAACAAATTAATTAGTTATGGCAAATTTATGCATTTGTGCCATAGCTAAAAGTGAAACATCGGAATAATATCGCGGGCGTCATTAACTACCTTGAAATCTAATTTCTCAACTTATTATAACTTTGATTTTCTGTTCGATACATCACCTTTTTACTTAGTTTTTGAACTAAAAATGATACTACAAGTAAATATTGTGTCGCATTCTTACTTCATACCTTTTACAAATGAAAAAAATTTTCTCGGTGGACTTTATGCAACTGTAGATTGCTCACAAAATTTCAGTGTTACCTCTGTCTTACTGAAGAAACTTTAAAACGAAACTTTATATCTGGGCAATCAGTTGTATGGCAGTAATATGTAAGAAATTATAGAACACATTATAGAATACACCTACCTACCAAATTTTATTCAGATAAAAACTAAAACCGAGGTACTATGTTGCGTTCAATAAGACAGACAGATGAGCATAGCTAAATCGAGGCAGTTCATCGTCGAATTATTTTTCTGATACTTACAAACTTTGCATCAAAATTATAATACCTATTAATCTTCATTGCGCACAGGCTTAAACGCCTTCTCGTTTATCAACTTGAAACACGATTCGCATTGGTCCAGGTCATATATGAAAAGATATATATTCTCAAAAAAAATAGTACATTTAGCCTAACTAAGACATTTTTAAATTGCTGCTATAAATTTGTTGAAAATCATATTTGATTTATCGAACAACTTCATTGGTGACTTAAACGTCATACTACAGTTAGCCACATAAGTGATGATTAATTTTTTGTTCAGGTTTACAACAACAAATTAATACGCTGATACCATGCTCAGGCGTTACGCATTTTTCTCTACCACTCCCCATTCAGCCGTGTCTAATTGCGCAAATATCCTCTTAAAATTTTGAGAGCAATTCACCTAAACTGATCTCCATTTTACAGCCGATGAGGAATAAATCGATGCACATTTTAATATTTATCGGAAATTTATAGAAATGGGGCAAGCAAACCAAAACCAAAAATTAACAAAAATAAATAATAATTACATATAATGGAAGCGAATGGTGGAATAAATTTATATAATCTCTTTGTATGAAGTAAAATTTTTGATTTTAACTTAAAATTCTTTCCATCATCGACATTAATCGAAAGCAAAAAAACAAGAACAAGAGGTAATGCTGCCAAAATGCATTACGGAATTTGGGCATGTAAGCAAGCCGTAAACATTCTCAAATTATTTGGAGAGAGAATTGCATCCCCGTAAAAACATTTCTTACCTATTACAGGATGTTTTGTGATTTAAGAAACTAATGTTATTTTTATTGAGCTATCACAAAAATTTTAAATTCAAAAAGTCGTATGCAGCTGTTTATAAAATTGTTGTAACTTATTTGATATTTAATTTAAAGATATTTTATGCAAAATTGTTGGGTTTTTCCTTTGCGTCATATCACATTTTATTCTATTAATAATTATAGTGTGTTAATATTGGTATTTTGTAATCGTGTTGATATTTCTCATCGTATAGACTCATATTATGTGTATGTTTAAAAAAATATTTTAATTTAATTAAACTATAAGGATGTTGTTATTACTTAGTGGTACATCTAGGCGTATGAGTATTATTTGATTTTTTATATATCTTTAAAATGTAAGGATTGATAACTATTTCAATCCATACCTATGTATATTTTAGGTAGACTAATCTCTTTCACTTCAAGAGTTGTAGAAATGCAATAAGGGAATCGAAACAGAACAAAATTTTATGAACACGAAGAAGGGCTAACAAAAAGGCAAAACAAAATTAAAGTATACATAACAGTTCCAGTCTCAAGGAGACGATTTTTATTGACCTCAAGTATTTCAACATATCTCAGTTATTACCATCATGTTGTGGTGATTTTTTTTTTAAATTTTTAAAGTGTTTTCCACGATATCTTATATATACGTTGTTCGTGGTCGAACTCCTCTGAAACGGATCGGCAGAAATTTTGTACATATGTATATTTGGAAGGTGCGAGAATAGGGCGTAAAGTATAATTTGTGTTTGGGAGAGGTTGCCACCTATTTGAAAGACCACATTACTTTTCTGAGGGCTGCCACCTATCCGAAAAATCGAATGTAATTAAATTTTAAATAACTTATATGAAATATCACAAAGTGTCAAACGGTTCTTTCCGGCGAGGAGAAGTGTCACACATATATCTTGGAGAGGGACGCCACCTGTCAAATTTAATCAAATTGTCAAATCATTTGTTTCGCTAGAACTAAGTTTATATGTATCTTTTGAAGACGATTGCCACCTTTTGAAAGTGAACTTTAATTATAAATTATACACAATTAGTTAAAATATTAAAATAAGGATATCAAACTGTTCGTCTCGACGGGGGAAAAGTGCATATAATATTTTGAGAGTGCAATTAATAAGCAATAAATAAATAACAAAGGCAGGACAGCGCCTGCCGCGTTTTTCTACTTTTTTTTATCTCAATATAGTTTGATATATAACAAAACGTATACAAATCAAAATGTCAAATTTTATACAAAATTTATAAATATTCAGCAAATTTTCATAAAAATTTCAAACTTTTCAATTTCTAGGAAACTTATGGCCATGCAGGTTTACAGCTTATCCAACTATTTAATATGCAAAATTTCGAGAGGCTGAAAACTGTTCTTTATTAAGGACAACTTTTTGAAATTTTGTGTTTTGGAAAACTCTTTTTGCTTTTCGACATCTTTTGAATTTTGTTTTTGGAAACTTTTTAAAATGCAGAAAATGCGCACAAAATAATATCAGAAATCAACGGGAATTTATATAAAATCCATCCATTAATTTAAAAAAAATGTGCGCATTTTAACCACTTCAGACTTGAAAATATTATCGTAGAATTAAATAACTTATAAAACTCCACATGCAAATATTTTCTAAAAATTCAAATTAAAAAGTTTGTTAGATAATTTGTTGCATTTTTTTAATTTTACACAATGTTGTAACTTTTGATTTGTATGGTTTTTGTTATATAACGAACTATGTATATATTTTATAAAGAGTTAACACAAACAAAAAAATCGTATCCTTAAGACATGGCGAAAATTATGAAACATAATTCTGTGCTAATTTGCCAGAGCCAGTGTACATATAATACAAAAAATAAATATAAAATTACTTAGACAAAATTATGCGTGGGGGATCATTAAAAACGGTATATGCTGGCATCGACTGTAGACGCCTTCGTACTCTAAATTGAATGATACAAACCATTATTTATATATTATCGACATTCTTAATAATCTTCGATCATTTATAATTCCATTCAATTTCTTCAAAATAGCACTTATTCATTAATTTTTTCATTCAAAATTGCAATTTATATTATAAGCTTATAACTGAGATAAAGTGCGGTTTTTATTATAGTATGATCTAAATTGTAAAGAGATAAAATTTAACTCATTCAGGATCACAATACATTACTTCCAATGCATCACATAACTTTAAAATACTGCTTTATTTCAAATAGTTCACTTTCCTAATCTAATTGCAACTGCATGTAACCAAAGCTAGGTAAATTCCAATCCTATATACCTTTTTTCACGTTTTTACTAAAGCTCTTGTAATTTGCATATTTTCAAAAAATATTGTGGCATAATTTCAATAGAGAGATTTCCATAATGCACAAACTTTTTTTTTTGTATTTTCAATTGACTGGATTTAACTTGATTTTCAAACGATACTTTCGCAACTTTTTCTTTTTTGTTTTCAATTACAAACCACATTGCATAGCAAATATCCATACACACATTGGAATACTATGTGTATCGAAGTTTGCAGTAGATTTGCGCGAACAATGCCACAACGTTTTTTTCTGTTTTTTCTGTTTATTTTTTATTTTTTTTTGTTATACAACTGAGAAGCAAACTATTCCGTCTGCGATCCAGCGTGCAGCAGCTGCTACGCATTGCATTGAATCCACCCACCTAAGTGCATGGAGAAGTAGTTGTGTTGGAGTGCATATTTAGGTTTGTATTTGTATTTGTATTTACATACGGTATGACGGATAAATGTAAACGTACTTAAGCCAAGAATCGTATAAAATCTTTTTATAGATGACTATTATCCCAGTTGGAAATCGATTGTTTTAGAAAAAAATCCGCACCGAATGACACTATCCAATTGCTACGTAGAATTAAAACAAAAATCGACTTAATATTTTTCTATGGGCAAGTTCCTTTGAAATTTGTCGTTGTTCAGGTAAAAACGAAGAGATTCCACTTAATCACACATACTTACGTGCCAGATGAGCGATCTAAATGCGAGTTGTAACAAATGAAAGGGGGAAAAAATTAACTACATTATTAAACCTAAATAAAAAATACCATACATAATCCTGACATGACACAATCCAGACGAAAAATCCATATAAAATATCTGGAAAAAATATTTTGAAAAATTTTCAAAATCGTGCCATTTAACCTCCTAACCTCACCCCACTCCTTGCTTTTCTACGTACTATACTGCATTACTTTCAATGCTGAATAAGTAAATAAAATTTAAAATGAAAATTTTCCGAAAATAGCTAAAATATTGCGCCTGGATATTGCAGAAACCGAAAATAACTGGCCCACATTAAACTCAATGCATTATTTTCTATAATTTACTATCTATAATTGCACTTTTATGATATATGTATCACTGAGAGAATGATTTATTTTGCAGATTTTTAGGTTAATTACTGTAAGAAATGGGAAAGGTACGGGTGTAAATATCACCCGAATTTATTTACGAAAATATTTTTGTTGAAAAGGTCAGCTAATAATTTTTATTATGAAATAGAGAAACTTCACTTGGCATTAGTCACACACCTACTTGGATGCCGTTGAATTTAAAACAAAAAATATAATTAAAAGTCAGTTAGAAATGTAAAAGGAAAAACAAATCAGCAAAAAGTCTAACCGCAGTAGATAAGCGAAAAACTTTTTGTATCAGAAATGGGCAGTGATTTATTTTTAACAACACCAAATAAATCACTATTTGCGACACTTTGAAAATGGCCCAGTAATTTCCGGTCTTTGATATATTCACCTAAATTTTGGTCAATATAAGATAATGTTTTGTTCAATCTTCCTTGAACGAAAAGCAACTCGAGACCAGGTATGCTTAATAGCCCAGGTTACCTAGTGATTGCCTAATAGGCCATATAAATACAAATATTTATAATTTAACTCAAAATCTAATCACTGAATAAAGAACAGTAGAAACTAAAATTAAAGAAAAAAATAAAGGAAGAAAATAACCGAATTTACTGTTCTAAAATTATAATTATTCCAAAGAAGAATTTTTAAAATATTATCAAATCAATTATGCATAGTATAAAAATATTTCTTATATTTCTTAAGTAATTTTGTTGTTTTCTTCTTAAATCTTTGTTTTTTTGTGGGCATAACCTAATCTTTTTGCTCAATTTTCTTCTATATCTGAAGCATATTTGTATACATATAGCATATTAGTTACAATAACTAATTTTTTCCTCCCCTTATGTATACTATATATTTTAATTGAATATCTCTGTTTGTTTTCAATTTATGTATGAATTAACATTTTGTGTTTATCATAGTGTTTGTTAAAATTTGATACATATATAAAGGTAATGTATATACTTAGGATGAATTAATAAAGTCCGATTCTCTGTCATTTTTTCAACATATTATCTGGCCGGGATTTCGTTATGTCTGTATAGTGTCCTATCTAAAGTGTTACTTGTCCTGATTTTTAAAAAATTGTCTAGAAAAACTTACAAAAAACAAATTTATCAACAATATTTCTCTTTTTTATTCAAGCTTCTTTCACTACGAAAAAATCGCATTGCTAACGGTAAAAATCGACGGTCAAATAAGAAAATTTTATTGATCGAATCCACAAAATATCCATATACTAAGTATTCTTATATACAGACATTTTGTGATGGATTCAAATGCAATTACTCACAAAAATAAATATGCCGTGATTTTCGTTTACAATATTCGCCATGTTTTTCCTACAATTTTCCTTTTCAGAATTGCTTATAGCAATATATAAAAATTTTCTTCATAATTTTTATTCATAATTTATTTTAAAAGATATAAACATTATACAAAACTCGCGAAAACTCCAAAAATTTTCTTACAATATTCAAACTTTTTAATCAGAATTTTCCGAAACTTTCGGGTATGCAGTTTTAAAGCTCATGTAATTTCAGAATAAAAAATAGTATTAGTTTCAAGTTAATTTCTGATAATAATTTTTCCTGGCTGTTTGCGTTTTTTCTTCCAACGCATGAAAAACAGGAAAACCCCCTGTTGAATTTTGTCTTTTTTAAATATTTTTATATTTACTCACAAAAATAAAAATAGAAATATGGAACGATTAATCAATTTCTCAGCAACAAAGTATTAGACTCACATTTTTCATCAACTTTTTTTAATATGGTTAAAAAGCTCTCAGAGATCAATACCAGACAGTTACGGAGCCGCTAATGAAAACATCCGTATAGAAATGAAAAAGTTATATCCAAAGGCGTGTCGAAGTGATAATTAGATGGCAGTAATTAAGGAATATTTTTTAAGTGATATCATCGTCAAAATATAATGAAGTAAAACCTTATGCTCAAATAATTATTAAAAGAAATCGCACCACTCCCTTGGTACTCATTCACTAAGCATTGGGTTATTTATTTTTGAGCTGTAGGAGTCTAACCATACTATGTCCGGTAGACTATATTCGGTGCACAGGCAATTTCGACAAAAAAATTCTGGTTTCACTAGAAGTCACCTTTTTAAATTTTTCTTCATATCTTCTAAGTATGATTCATCAATGCTCGAGAAGTCGTACCCACCAGATCTCAATTATTGCCTCTAACGTCCTAATAGGAAATTTCCTTTTAAAACTAATTCAACTACATTTCGGCTGAATGAGCACCATTTCGAAAATTATAGATTTCGAGGACAAACTACGCCGCGCACCTCTTATTCTTAAAAAAAAAATTCAAATATTTGATAATTAGAGAAAGAGAAATGTGTAAAAAACAAAATTTTTAAATAAATAAAATTAAACTTTCAAAGTGAAGTGTATTATATTAACATTTTTTCCATACCACAAAGGGTTAAAGTTCGGTTTGACCAGAACTTATGCTGTTGTTGTTGTTGTTGTAACAGCACAAAACATTCGCATACAATTTTGGGGAATGCTGCTGAAATGACAGTCCTTGGCCGGATATAAATCCAGGTCGTTCCGGTATCGAAGAACCGACTGTCGTGGGAACGCAGAACTTATGCTCTTCTTTATTTGTTCTTTATTTAATTTTGAACATTTTTTTTTATCTTCTATTTATAAGAAGCCTCGTTTAAATTTAAGTTTGAAATCAACAAGTTTTGTTTCAGTGTTCAAATTTGGCACAAATGTAAAAAATGTACCAACAATTTTCATCAACTTTTTTTAAACTTTTTAAACTAAGTTTAAAAAGGCAAAACTGGGTGCGCAATTTCATAGCCCAATTTTATAGCTCAATACAATAAAAAAAAATCAGTATGGAGTAATTTTAGATAATTTTTTTTCGCTTCTGGAATATTTTCACACAACGCATTGCTCGATTTTTTTTTATTAAACAAACGGCGGAAAATCGCTTAAAACTTGTACTTTATTATAAAAAAAATTAAATGCGTTTTTTCGTTAAAATAATATATGGGTTTTATTCACATTTCAGCTTTAAATATGGCTTTCAGTTTTGAAAAGAGTTTTTGGGAAGCGGAATTATAAAATTTTCGTTGCAGAGCGTACCAATGTACCAATGTTGTTTTGTTTTATTGATAAATATATTAATTTTTCGACAACAATAATTTTTATGAGTTTAAAGCCATTTTTAATAGGAAAAATTATAGAAAAAAACAACAATGTTAGAAGCTATAGCTATTTCGGTAATCACCACATCTCCTCATCAGACTTCTTCCGGGCAACGAACACACGACCTCCATGATTTTAAATGGAATACGAGAAAATGTCGTAGGGCATGATTCTTATTAATTTCTTATAAACTTTCGACTCATGGGAACCATTTGTTTTTTTTTTTTATATTTTGACCTTAAACTTTGAAAATTTAAATATAAGAACCATGCGTTGAAAATTTCATAATCAATTTTATCACTTACTTTAAAATCATTAAATAATCAACCAAAAGCATAATAACGAAAAATTCAAAACTTTTACTTCTTCCAACTCCATAAATTTTACATTACAAATGAATTGCACACATTTCTATTTTTTGCTGTACACTTCGCGCGAAATCTGTAATTTTCTTGTTTTAATTTGCTAGATTTTTTCGTCTCAGTTTTGAAGCCGCATTAGATGTCTGCGCTATTAATCATTTTGGATATCCCATACTACGTGTTTTGTTTAAAAAAACAAAACTTTGCTCTTAATCGCTAAAAAAAACTTCCCGCAGGGATATCGTATTTACATCTACTATACATATACTTACACTTTAAGGAGCGTTCGCATGTGTGTATGTGTGGTTGTGTGTGTGTGTGTGTGTGTGTGTGTATGGGTTTGCATCATTTAGCCGTGACACAAATCGATACATACTAACACATTTTTGCATTTATAGGAAACATTTCAATGTTAATGCACATGCATTTGCATTTGCACACAGATGTGCACGAGCACTCTCGAACACAAACACTTATGTAAAAATGAATACATCTACGTACAGTGGTACACTGGCACTCAACGGCGTGGCGCACATTGAATTGATTACTTACAAATGTACACTATTTGAATCGCAACTGCTTGCCTTGCCTTGGCTTGGCTTGCCTTGCCAATGGCTGTGCTGCGCCTTGAGGCCTTGCACTCGCGCGCTTACTTGCCTGCTTCCTTGCCTGCTTATGGCACGGCTGCCTTTCACCGAGGCAATGAAGCATCAACGCGAACATTACTCACATGATGACCCCAAAAAGAGCGAGAGGTGGTGGTTTGTGCGCCGCAGTAGCCAACCACAGCTGTAACTACTTTTGGTCGTCACAAACCTTTGCTTGTACAAAAAAAAAAAGCCAAAAACAGCCCATCAACACCGCCATCCATCTTTACACTTTTGCAACTTTTAACTGTTAACTCTAAAGTCCTAAGTGTATTTGAGTGTTGAGTACCACCTAAGCATATTTGCAGCGTATTTGCAACACATCTGTTGTTAGGTGACAGCCATGCCAGCCAACTGCGCCATTTTCACTTACCTCTGATCGTGATGATGATGTTTATTCGCCGATGAGAATGTATCGAAAATGTAGTTGAGCATTGGTGCATCGGTCTTTTGTGGTTTTGGCAGTATGTATTTGCTTTCTATCTTCTTCGCCGAAGAGCCACGCTGCTGTCGCCCAGAAGTGGCTGCTGTGGACCCCGCTTGAAGGTTGTTGGGATTTTGTTGCGTCGGGTGTTGCTGGTGTTCATGTTGGTGTTGATGTTGGTGTTGGTGTTCTGTGGCTAAGGTGGTTTTTGTTTTTGCTGTTGTTTTCAATACGACGCGCTGCGAGCCAAGATGTTGCATATTATTGTGATCGTTGGCAGTTTGATTTAGCATGGCATTGCTTGCAGTAGTTCTTTCATATGCCGATTTGCGATTTGTTCTGCTATTGGCCATTGCACTACCGGCGAATGAGTCAGCCGAAGCAGATAAATCCATCGATGTTAGTGACGCTGACTCTGCCGCTACCCCTACTGCTGCCCCTGCTGCCAATGGTTCTCCTGCTGCTGCTGTTGCAGAAGATGACGGCGATGACGATGCCGTTAATGTGGTCAATACTGCGTTCGAAGATGTCAAGGACGTATCCATTGTCATTTCCTGCACCATGGCCGATATTTCCATATTATGGTCGTTCGAACTTAGTAACGATAAGGACATTAAATTGTCCTGCGTTTGATTATTACTACTGCTATTATAATCGTTGATATTTATGTTTTTGTTGTTACTGCTGCTGTTATTACTACTACTCACATATTCATTCGCCATTGGCATCGCACTCGCCCTCACTTCCATGCTGGTATCGTCATCGACTGTCGTATGCGTCAATAGTGAGGCAATATGTTTCGACATGACGTAATCCATAGTATCGATTTCATGTGAATCTGCAATTCAAATGTTACAAAGAAAAATGTTGAAAATGCGTATGAAAGAAAAAATGAGGAAAAAAATAGTACAATAATAAGGGTAAAGCAAGAGCAATTACAGAGTTGAGTAGGCAACGCCAATACAAAATTGTAGCCAAATAAATTGACATACAAAGAAGGCAAAATATATTCGTCATATATGTATA
Source organism: Anomoia purmunda (assembly GCA_951828415.1). Lineage (NCBI taxonomy): Eukaryota > Metazoa > Arthropoda > Insecta > Diptera > Tephritidae > Anomoia > Anomoia purmunda. The sequence continues at coordinate 20,792,609 of OX639996.1, read as the reverse complement.
CTATATTCATTTTTAATTAGTTACAATACTCTTACACAATACTTGGTTACAATAATAATGGACCCACACTTTACAGATATTTCTTTAAGAAAGAGAAAAATGCTTGAAAGTTTCAATAAATTCCCAGAAAGGAAACAATTCCGGTCAGCTCCGCAAAATGACTTTTCCTTGCTTTCAACAATGCTCCAACCCCATATTAGATGGCTCTAGCTCGATGGCCGGTGCTAATTGCCTTACTCAGAGCAAACCATCTTGTATTTCCATAATTAAATATCTGAACTCAAAAGAAGCATTTTTCATTGGGCTTTGAAAAACTGTTTACAACTAATAATAATAATCAAATCAATAAATAACTGGCGCTACTATCGCTTACACAATTTTTACCGATTCTAGTTAAGCACGTCAGTCGTTCCTCTGTTTTACTAACCGGCCCCAACTGGAGACACCAAGTGAAGCCAAGTCTTTTTCCACCTGTCCTTTTCAACGTAGAGGAAGCCTTTCCCTTCCTCTGCTGTCACCAGCGTACAACATGACCAAGCCAACGTAGACACTGAATCTTAATTCGCTGTACTATTTATGTCACTGTCGTTATAAAGTTCATACATCTCATCATCTGCGGTATTCGCCGTCGCATAGACTTAAAGGTTCAAAACCCTTTCGCAGAATCTTTCTCTCAAACAACCCCCAGGTCCATCTCATCCGATATTGATAAGGCCTGATTTTAATAATCTTTGAAAAAATACCCGAGTAAAGAAAATCGACACACAACATATCTTTGTCGACTTTAAATCCATTTTCGACAGCACAAACAGAAGTTGTCTACATACCGCGATGTCTAAACTTGGTATCCGTTTCAAGTAATATGGATGCAAAATGACGGCTACGTCAGAATTGGGAGCGACGAGGTGTCAGAGAGGGTGACTTATCTATCGAGTGACTTCTTTAACCCTATGTTGGAAAAGATATTTTGAGTTACCGAAATAGACCGGCTAGGCCGATGACATCGACATCAATGCCCTCAACAACCGCGCCGTTATCTATTACAGAGAAAGTTACAGAGAACCTATTTTGCCTACAAGTAGGCATGTCGGTGTCATTGTTTGTCGGAGTAACGATTTTGACAGATCGGATGGGTCGGTCTGTGGAGTGTTCGCGTGAAAGATTTTTGGACTATTATGTCTTTGTCATAGCGAATACCACAAACGATGAAACGATGGGCTGCATGAGCTTTACAGCGACATAAAAATAGAACAGCGAACAACAGGCTAGGTCGTGTTGTGCGTATGGAAGAAAATTCTTCAGGCCCGACAGTGGCACAATTCTACGCTGTACCTACTAGTGATGGCCGCGGAAACCTAAGTTGGAAAGACTAGGAGGAGAAGGACTTGCCTTCACCTGGTGTCTTCAGATGACGCTAGTCGGTAAGGAAGGTTGAGAAGAGATTCCTCTTGTACTTTCGATATCCGCCACTAGAATTTTCTATATTATTTTTAATATTAATTAAATATAAACTAATAATTATTTTTAATAATAATAAGTTTCAAAAATTAGTTTTATAATATAAATAACCTAAATTCGGTATATTAAAGTTAACTTACATTTCTTTAATTCATCCTATAGTAGTAACTCTTTTGTATTCTTGGAGTGTAACATTCTACGCATTTTATGTGAAAGTATATACTGAGAAATCGAACTGTCCCTGGTATTTCTCTTCCTTTTCTACTATTTTCATTTAACTTAAATTTTTCAAAATTGTTGGCAAAAGAAATATCAAAAGGCCTAAAAAGGTCCCATTCATAATCCGCTTCTAATTCAATCATGAGTTCATTTAAATTTTATAAATTTTTTTTTTCCATTACTAAAAGCTCCCAATAATTTTTTGTTATTTTATACATAAGCCAGTTGAAAATTACGGGCATGTGCGGTATGCGATTGGTATGTATAATAAGCAATTAGCGAAAGTCACTAAAATTGCATCAACAATATTTCAAAATTAAAGTAAAATAAAAGTGCTGGACATTGCAAAAAGGTTTTTCTGGGGCAATATATGTATTAGGGTGGGCACATTGTTCGGCGGAAATTTTTCGGTGGCATTTTCTAATGCTAGTATTTTCGGATTCTGTAAATAAGGAGAAACTACAGGCCATACACAAAAAGTTTATTAGCTTGTGTATTTGTAAACGAAAAACTTATTGATGTATGTACATTGGAACTAATTTCCGTCATCACTTGTCAAATTTTCTGAGAATGACAAATGACACTAACGATGGCGCAACGCCGAAACCGGGCTTGTCTCTGAACTTGACAAGAGGTGACGACAAATCGTTCCAATATAGATTAAGTTTTCCCCTGTCACAAAAACAGAAGAACATTAAGAAACGTAAAACTTTAGCTTTTCGGAATATATTAAATTTTGTAACACTCAAACTGGCCGAACTTTGTTAATGTTTTCTGAAATTACACATACCCAGCGATAAAATACTCGCGGATTTGCAGGAGCGAGCTTGCATTTTTTGTACGTCTTACTAAAGTTTTTATGTTTTAATGACCCGGCATAGCATATTAAATAATTGTTTATAAATTGTTAAAATATATGTCTGAGCGAAATGAAATGGTAAGATATATGCAGTAAAATTTCAGGGAAAATATTTTCGTAGAACATTTCAATGCATTAGCTTCCAGCTCAAAGTGCCAATTTGATCCTTATTTTAAAAGGCCCTTCTAATTTACGCCGGGACATGAAAACTTTAGTAGGGCATATAAAAAACCTTCAGCTAACTTTTGCAAATCCATCTAATATTTTATTACTGGACTGATGTAGTACTTTCAGAAAATATTAACACAGTGCGGTCTGGTTTCGGTGGTAGCACAAGGTAACCCAAGCTTTCAGAAACTTTTTGTTATAATAAAATGTACGTTGCATATCTACTTTTTGAGTTTTGAAATTTTTTTGTTGCAAATTTTGTGAACATATTATTTATATTAAAAATGCGCAAGTTCGAAACTCCTTTCCGACTCATGGTTTAATTTACACTTTACCTTAGAATTATCTGTAGCATGCGTAAATACCATACGATTTAGCAGAAAAAAATATGGCCCACCCTAATCCACAAATGCAAATATTATAAGAAAAAAAATCTACAAAAAATGTTTGATTAATTATGCGCCAGCAATAAAAAATGTGAGCGTGCGAATGGTGAATATTCATATCAACGCTCTCTTAGTAAATATGTATGTGCGTAGTCAAAGTTCTAGCAGAACGCGTCACAGATACGGTATATTTCTCACAGTAATGCTTGTGTATAAATAGTATGTTTGTGTGTAAGAGTCCATGCGTCGAAATCCCCTATTTTTTATTGTCATCACGTAACGGACAAATGAATGGCAGTAATTGATTACCATATCGAATATCGCCCCTTTTTTACCCAATATCCTTAAAATGTGACCTCTGCAGCCCAAATAGACCCTTGTACCCTTGCTGGACCACAAATATTGATATACTTGTATTTAATTTGAATTGATGTTCATGCGAACGTTAATAAATCAGATGGTACAAACTAATTACAAGCAATTTTTTGTTGCATTAACATAAATATATTGTTGTACTTATATAAAAAGTTAAGTTCGGAAAAAAATAGAAAAAAATATATATATTTTAATTAAAAGTTTGTTATATAAATTAACGTAAAATATATTGCACTACTGTAATAATGCTGCCAATTTTATGCTACCCATTAATCTCAGTTGCCTTTTGTTAATTATTAAACGTACAGTATGGTAAATTATTCTTAAACTGTTAATTAATTACTTAACTGAATTTAAAAGCGAAATTCATATTAAATTTAAGTGGCCAGTCGCTGTAATCTACAATCGAGAAATGTGTATGACAAGATTGATGTAGCAAAAAATAAGTAAAATCACATTACATATGTGGCGCATGATACAAAGTGGAAGGTAGCTTCAATTTGAATTTTTTTACACAAACTGTACTTATTGACGTTTTTACTTTTCGTAAATTGGTCAATTCGCTCTGCCACCTAAAACATTCGATTCGCCACTTCTCTGTTCGCGATGGCTAAGCTCTGCTCGAGTTCGAACAAATTTGTGTGTGCAAGCAACAACAACGTTAGCTAGCTAGATTCGGCGATCGCGAATATGGTGATATCTCATTAAACTGGTCGAACTCATTACATTCTATTCTGGAGACATTAGACCAGTTGTAAGCTGCACATAAACGACGATCATGTGCGCAGACATGCTTGCAATTTTGGGTCATATTCGATATATCTGAAGTGCGTACATTACATTGGAAACAAAAACAAAAGCTATGTCGAAGCGAACTTATGCCAGATGCTTTATTGATTCGCCACTCGCTAACAGATGGCGAATACGGCTAATAATTGATAAGCCTAAACGAATACTTTTTGTACATTGCAATATGTAATATATGGTTCACGTGTCTTTCGTTAGATATCCTGTATTAGTGAAAACTCGCTGAAAGCTCGTTATATTATATTATAACTTTGATCACTTAACGGTTGTTTGTAACAGCCTCGGGCAACCGAGATAGATATAGACATATTTAAGCATACCAATACCGAAATGGTCAGAAAAAAAGGGGAATCGTGTCGCCGCCCAATTTAGAACAAATAAATATACCTCGAAACTACTTTATCAAACTCTTCCAAATTGAATACACACTTTACATTTCAACTCAGTAAGCACAATTTCGCTCACTTCTCTTGTTATAAAACTTCAAAATATTTGATATTTTACTAAAGCATGTAGCATATTTGTTCAAACTTGGTACATGGAAGAGGAATTTGCAAAAATTTTAGTATTGGAAAATTGGCATGGTATGTTAAAAGCAAAATAATATATACTTGTTTATATTTAAATAAATTTCCCATAACAATTAGTCGTTAATATTTCACAAATAATAATCACTTGAGTTTTCGGAATGTAGTCGGGGTATTTAAAGTTCGGTCTCACTCTTTTTTACTTATTTTTCTTTTATTAAACCTATAAGAGTTATATGCCATTATTTTTTAAGTTTCTTTTTTACGTTACCCGATAACTGATATGCAGGAAATATATAGAACTAAATGAATAAACTGTTATCAAAAAATGTAAAAATCTACATAGGGCATTAACTGTTATCAGACAGCGTAGAAATAAAAAACGATAGTCAATAACTCTTATCAAGCTACGTAAACAAAAGTTGCGAAAAATCTTATTATACCAAAACAAAAATTTACCTTTGCAGATTGACTCTTGTTGGAAACAAAATATATATATCTCCCGCATATCAGTTATAACGCAAAGTAAAAAATAAAAACTTTTAATGCCAATATAAAATATTTTTCATTCTACAAATGTTAATGAAAATCAGTCACACGGACAAATGTTTGACATCATTGATAACATATTGTCTACGTTAGATGAGGATATGGAGGCATACCACAAAATGAATAGTTCACTACTGATTACTGTCCATCCATTCATTCAACATATTAATGAAAATAATCTGCACCATCAAAGAAAGTTAAACTTTGCAGTGCATATCTGTCATGTAAAAATGTCCCATAAATTCCTTTCTCATTTGAATGCAGGATACACGTCTCCAAAGGTTACCCTCTGTAAAAACAAAAAAAAAACAGAAGAAATATCAAATATTTACATGCATTTTTACACCTCAAAAATACTGGTATTTATATCTAGCACACAATATTTCCGGCACCCATCCTACATACCCCTCCTCCACTACTGCCATCAGATGCCGTCAGATGTAAAGTCCTTGCTAGCTGCTGCTTCATTTTGTTAATGGGCGAAACAGCTTCATTCGTTCAGTCACACAAAGTTGAAGGGTGAAAAATGTCAAGCATTAAAATATATGTAAATATTCTTCCATCAAAAAAGCTTAAAAAAATTTTCTTTCAATTGTACTCATAATATTAATATTGTCTTTTTCCAACCGTACATTTAAAACGTACATACAACCAAATAAATTTATGTGAACGAAATATGTAAAACAACAACGGTTGTGCAAACATTTTTCACTGCATGTGTCTGTGTAGATAGCTATGTATGTTTGCATATAACAGTAAATGCAGTATGCAATATACTCGTATTATGGAAAAACAATGACATCTGAAATTTAATGCAAGCAATGATTTTTTGAATACAATGTTTGTGGGTTTGCAGCATGAATTGAATACTGAATTTACTTCAATTCACGCAAAATTGCTCCAAAATACAAAATTAGTTTGAGATACATATGTATATTGTGCTACTACCGATATCACCTTGACATCAGTACGTACACAAAACATAAAAAAAAATTTGAAACAAACTTAAGGAAAGTCGGTATTTGATTTTAAATCCTTCTTGAGAGACAACAACCCACATTTTTAAAGACATCTTGATTTAAAACATACAGAAACTATTAACTTGTAACGAGTTAAAAGATGTCTTGCCCCAATATTAAATAAATTTTTTCTCATTTTATGAAAAATATGACCATATTGAAAAAACAAGCAAAAGAACGAAACAGACTTCCTCAGTTATGAATTGAGAAACCTACATATATGACAATTGAGATTACCGGGAGATATACCAACCAACCATGATTCAATAATGAAAGGTTTGATACAGCTTTGCTCCTCACTCTTCACATGACGTCTCCTTTAGCTAAAACAGTGTTATTTCTTTGAACATTTTCGTATGAATCTTATCAAATATTTTTAAATAGTAGTGAATTTCAAAAAAAAAAGAGTCGGTTTCACTGCTTCGTTTGTTTTGTTCTGATTCGTTGACAGTTTATTTGAGAATTGTGAAAATTTGAGTAAGTATTTTTTAAAAATTTCAATATTTTCTAATTAAACCACATATGTATTTGCAATTCATTAGGCAACTTGTGCGTCAAGATCGTGACTTGTATACTAAGTGAACGTTTCTCTGTATCTTAGCCCTGTTGGCACGCGTAAGTACTTGAAAACAGCAAGTCACGATTATTAGTGATCACTTTTGTTTATATGTAGGTTTTTTGGCAAAGTTCGCCATTCGTTCGTCCCTGCTCATTTTCACCACCACCCCTGTGCGAGCATTCCTTTGCATCGAGGCCGCCCGTGAGTGCGCACCCTCCGCTATACCCTGTCCTTTCAGCACGTGCAAGTACTTGCCAGAAAAATTTGATTTACAAAAAAAAATCTCTATAAGAGCATATGAAAACATTAATGCCGACCGTTGTCGCTGTATATGTAGGTTGCTATTAACGTCTGTTCCTGATCTTCGTGAACGGCGACGGTCTTGGGGTATTTTCCTCCCAATCATATCACCTGTCCCATTTGTATGTAAGTTGTTAAAGGTGTAACTAAAATACATATAAAATACATATTGCCTTATCTAAACGAAATGTAATCCAGTGATTACATATGTATTACATATTATTTATCCTTAACGGAAGTACGAATTCTTGCGTAGCATTTAATTAGTTTATATAAGGTAAAATATAACAGCATAGATAATAGAAATAATAAACTGCTTTTCCAACAGAAACAGTGCCACTTTCTTTAACTGTGTTAAATGCAGCCTAAAGGCGCTGTGTCGCAAAGAACAGAAATAGGAACGTAATCTAGCTGATTCTGTAGCCGTTTGACGCTTTTGTTTCTGTTTCATATTACAGCTTTTATGAGGATGCTCTTGAGTACATTGCAGGTTTCATTGTCAGAAAACTTGGCTTAACGCAACACGTTTCGAATGAGTCAACATACACGTGGGTCGATGAAGTGTCCAGAGGAACACGCACAAAGCCAACCACTGAAGTTTTAAGCGAAGTGAAAAACCTGGAGGCTAATGACGACCAAATTAATACGTGTGAGCAATATTTGCAAAATCTTTTAGTAATTTCGGAACACATAAATGCCACCATGGAGGTAAAAAAAACTGTTTTTCAAAATTCGCATGCATCAGCTTTTAAAAAATCTGAACAAGAAATAAAAAATTAATGAAGAGACCCATTCTCTTGTGAATGGAGGTGGGAGGGGGGTATTTGACTCCAGACTTTTACAAACTATGTACAACAACTACATACTATGTCACTGGAATTTATGCAATAGTGAAAACTATTTTTTTAGAGATAAAGAAGTAATATAAAGGGTGGTTAAATTTTAAGGGCCGATGTTGATTTTGAATAAAACACAAATTATTTTGGAAATTATTGTAATTTCTTTTTATTACGATAATTATGTATGGAACAAAATATTGGCCTAATGTCCGCCGCGACCTCGGCGGCACACCTCCATCCGATGGTCCAAATTTTCGATGACGCTGAGGCATAATTGAGTTTCTATGCCGTTAATGTGCCGAATTATATCATTCTTTAGCTCTTGAATTGTTGCTGGCTTATCGACGTACACCTTTTATTTCAAATAACCCCAATGAAAGTAGTCCAACGGTGTCAAATCACATGATCTTGGTGGCCAATTGACATCGCCACCACCGTGAGATAACACGGCCATTGAATTTGTCGCGCAAAAGAGCCATTGTTTCGTTGGCTGTGTGGCAAGTGGCACCATCCTGTTGGAACCACATATCGTCCATATCCATATGTTCCAATTCGGGCCCTAAAAAGTTCGTTATCATCTCACGATAGCGAGCACAATTCACAGTAACTGCCTGACCGGCCTCATTTTGGAAAAAATACGGCCCGATGATGCCGCCAGCCCATAAACCGCACCAAACAGTCACTCTTTGTGGGTGCATTGGTTTTTCGACAATCACTCTTGGATCATCATTCGCCCAAATGTGGCAATTCTGCTTATTGACGAATCCACTGAGGTGAAAATGTACCTCATCACTAAAGATGATTTTCTTCGAAAATTGATCATCATCATTTTGATTTGAACGCCCATTTTCATAATAAGCCTGAATAACTTTAACACGTTGCTCGATTGTGTATCTTTCCATGTTCAAATTGAGTTAGTCTGAAATTGAGAAATGTCAAATGAAATGCAGAAAAAAACTTGACGTTTAGGTGTGGTTCAGATTCAGCATCGGCCCTTAAAATTTAACCACCCTTTACATACATATATATGTATAAGATTCCTTTTAAAGTTACCAAACAATTTCTAAGTTCTTTGTAAATGTTATTGACTGAATGTTCAGTTATTTTTTTAGATTACTCCTGATGAAACGCAAAGCTGTTATGATATAATAATATTTAAATTTTCAAATATGGTGGCGAATTCCACATCTCGATTTTTATTAAGCTTGAAATGCACTTTAACTAAACTAAATTATTGTACCTTAATTTTTAATGATTTTATGTTTCAAATGTGTTGATATGTACTTTTTGTACCATATGTTTTCCTGTACGCAATATAATTAAAAAGTACTTTCCCTTGTTTAAACCTATCAATAACCTTGTCTTTGAAATCGTATAGAAGACTACAAATTCGGTTTACGCCGTTTTGACTAATGTCGCGGTTTTCGAAATGGACTAATACGCATATAAATTAAAGAGTTTGGGGAGTTCAGGTGAGTTTTGGTGAATCAATTTATATGGCTCAGTATATAACATGGAGTTCAAACTAGTTTGTGTTGTTTATATTTTATAAGAACAAATAACGTAATACCATGTTTTTTATATTGTGACCAAAAAAATGAAGAAAACCAATTTTACTTACTTATAATAATGGTGTTTGTTAATTAAAATAACGAAAGAATTTCCAGTCAGAAGAACGCATCAAATATTTCGTAGACTTCCAAACATATTTCGATTTTGTGCAATTTACATTTACCACTAATTACATACATACTTTCCGTACTTGTTAACTACTTTTCCACAAAATGGGATTACAGTCTTCCCTCTTTCTACCTCCTTCGCAAAAGCAACCTTTTGTACGGGAAAGCTAGAAATTAGCTGTCATTATGTATCAAACCTTTAATAATTGAATTATGCCAACCAACATACTAAATAATTTTGAGAGGGGTCGTATACATCACAAAACAGGACACAATTTTTGCAATTAGCCGTTTTAATCAAAAAAATACGCAGAACACACATACATATATCACTACTAAATAACTGCTATGCTTTTCTTTGTTCCAAAGAGGCACATAGTGAACTAAAAATCGGCACCTGGTTTTAGATTATCAAAATATATAAAGACGATTCTCCAAGATACTCAAGAACTGTGAGCAAACACTAACGAGCATAACGGAACTTCTTTTCAAAATGAAGGCAGTGAAGTTCACAAAAAAAAGGAAAATTGTACCGTTTAGCATTAAAGATTTATACCCGTTCATAGCTCATCCAGAAGCAATACGTCTACAGGACACAACGATAATCGATAAAATAAAAAATAAAAATAATGCTGTACAGATGGCAATCGTACTTAAAATAATATTACGTCAAAACTACTTCAAATTTTATCACTGGGAATGAAAAACTCAGCCATGGTCATCCTCATGGAAGCATTTATTGCGAACCCTGGAAGGGAATTATATGGAGAAACTAAAAACAAAGTTAAGAGTAGCAATGAAAACAGAAACTGAGTGAAAAATAAATTATCTCGGTCAGACAAACAAGATAGCCGAAATTCTAGGAAGGATTAATTATGAAATGTTAAGGAACTCAACGGCCACATACCAGTTTGTACTTAAGCATAACACGTCGACCCATACAAAGAAACCCCAAGGCAACTAGTAGACAGTTCGTTCTAGTCCTCTAACACGGAAAAAATATGCGAAGTAATTGTACACAATAATAGAGTTGAAATCCTATGAAGAATCTCTCTTGCTAACAAGTGCTACTTTTGACTGTGTAGGCAATTGGGCAGTAAAGCCCTCCCTCGACGAACCAACACCACACCCTATTAGTCTGTCATTATGTTTGTATGGCGCAGAAGCATGGACGCTGTCAACATCAGATGAGAAGGCCCTTAGAGTATTCGATAGAAAGATTCTCCGAAAGATTTTTGAATTTCTACGTCTTTGCGACGGCGAATACCGCAGACAATGGAACTATGAGACGTATGAGCTCTACTGCAACATACACATAGTATATGGCCTTAAAATACCGCGGTTACGTTGACTGGGTCATGTTGTACCTTTGGAAGAGGAAGGTATTCTCTACGTGGAAACGACCAGGAGTAGAAGGACTTGGCGGCACATGCTGTCTCTCGCTGGCGCCAGTTGACAAAGCAGAGGAGCAACTTGCAAGCTATGTTGAAACCTGACAAAATCGCCTAGGCGGTTGTAGCGCCAATGGAGAAGAAGAAGAATATTCATAGTTGAAAACAACCGCTACAAAAAAGGAACTAGTTGATAAAATTAGAAGGGATAATGGAGCAGCAAACGGAACCATGTATAGGCTTGGACAGTAATAACTCATATAGGAAAGGCGGCATACAAATCAACAAACTTCTTCCAAAAAAACAAACAACATTCACACAGCATTTAAAACGGCAAATAGCTTAGGGCAAATCCGAAGGACCTGCACGAATACAGTGAATCCAATAACACACTGACTTTCGAATGTCAATATAGTAACAAAGGAAAAAGAGTACGAATAATAACAACAGCATTTCGCAAACACATACGGTATTATAACATCGAAATACAGAAATCCACTGCAATAACTGAGCCTTATTTCCAATCTAACTGCTCAATCAAAAATATTTATCAGCAAACATTAGGAAAACAATAAAATTATTTAAAAAAAAAAACGACGTCAGATTATAAACCAGTTACCACTTATAAACTTATAATTTCTGCTTTGAACTATTTAAAAATTTGTATTTAATAATGAATTTTTTGATGTGTCTTTGATCCTGCATGGAAGATTGTTTTTTCGAAAAACTTAAATAACTCAGCCAAACCTTGATCGATTGGAAAGTTATTTTTTCATGTATATAGAAACGATTTGCCGTCATTCCTAGTCATGTTAGGTTTGAAGACAAACCTGGTTTCACCGCCGTGCCATCCTGAAAAGGGATGCCAGGAAATCATTCCAATATACATCAACTTTTTACCCTGCCGGAAGAACGGATTATCAAACAGAATTTGTACTTTTTTATCCCATTTATTGTCTTCTAAATAACACCATTCACGTCTTATTTTTTAGCTATTTAGCTTACACTGTTTTATCATCTCAAGTGTTTTTTTTTTAAGATTTTAAGTTTTTTCAATGGATTCAGCTAATGCAAATCATAATATTTTTCGAGATATTTTGGCGGCGGTCTTAAAACATTACAAAGTTTATAATTCTGATGAAAAAGCGCACCTTTTTTTACGCTGAAGCCATTTTTTTAATAAATTGGTTTAGATCGTAACAAAGTACGCCGGTAATTTGAAAGTATTAAATAAGGGGTGCTTTATCGAGTAAAATTTTACAGTGACGAAAGCTGAGCAAAACTTATAATACCAATTCGTGGCAAAAATTTAAGCTGCGGTTAGATATCATAAGACTTTTTTTGTTGATTGTCGTAATTGGCCGACATAATTCTAACGATTCCGGCGCTTAAGGTGAATATGGACTAAACCATTTGTGAGATAGATTCAGAAACCCCCAGCAAAGTCTTGGAAATATATTTACATCATATTTCTAGCTAGGAACTATTAAACTTATAAATTGATAAATAGGACCGTTTCTTTGTAACCGAGTTTTTATTTGTATATTAATTTTTAATTATATAACTAAATCAATAAAAAAATTGTCATCGCAGCTATTTTCCGTTTTCAAATAGCATGTTTCATGAAAGATGCGAACAGGGTTGCTTTTGCAAGTGAAGGAAATTTTACCCGAGCTGGAGCGTTCTTTTGAAAGTTGGTTACAATAAAACGGGGACAGTGTTGATAAACTTAGGGCCAGTTTTACAAAGCATTTTTAAGTTGAACTTAAGTCTAGTTTCAGATTTTGGATTTATTAAAACAATGGCACGTAAAACATATCATTACACCAGAAAACTCTCAATTAATTGCTAACTACTTTTTATGCGCTACAGGAAGACGATTTGATAATATCTTCAATATATGAGAACAAAGATTTTCATGTATATCTCGCGGTGCTGCCATATTTTTGAAAAAAATTATTTCCCCCAATTAAGTTTGCATTGTGAAATGCAAACATGATCAAAATCTTAAACTGATCTTAGCTAAGATTTTTCTCAACTAGAACTTAGGTTCAGCTTTAGATTAGTTAATGGAACTGACTCTTAGACGCTTCCATTGGTGTACCCATAGCCGTTTATGTAGCGTATGCGCGATACATTCGGTGTGTTTCCTCCTGGCCAGAGGAAGTAACATAAAAATTGTAGAAAAGTGGTTTTCTAAGACTGTTCGCCCCTCGACAGGCAATGACAAACCTCCGAGTTTATTTCTGTCATAAATAAACTACTCACAAGGATCATTTGCCATTCGGAGTCGGCGTTAAACTGTAGGTCACTCCTCAATTTGTGTTATAATATCAAGACGCACACCACAAATCGTTGAAGAAGTTCGGCCAAATACCGATATATAGATTTAAATGTCAAATTTGTTATTATTTATTAACATGCATACTCATTTGCATAATGATAATTTATATACATACATATATTCATTTAGTCCTTCTACTATTTCGAACTTTCATTTATTTCATTGAAACATTTCCATACATTTATGCACACATACATATACTGACATTTCGATGACATTTTAATTGGCAGTGAAAGTGTAAGTAAAGGGAAATTTATCCTTCGTATTTCAATATTCTCATTGGTGAAATTTGGTTTTTTTTTTGTTACAATGATGCTTTTAATTAAGCCTATCTACACTTACTCATAGAAATGTAAAAATATATGTATTATATATATATATAAGTATCTACAAAAATACATAATTGAATTAAGAGTTCAGGCAGTGAATAGGCAAAATAAAAAAGAACACAAGCGAATGAATTTTAATTGAACTATGTGGCAGAGAAGGCTGTACATAAAATTAACGGCAAGGAAAGAATATTGCGCAACATTTACGAACATGAAAAATGGCAATAAAATTTATGTAGAGGAAAGTTTCATTAACTATCGCAATAACTATGTTGCCTTGGGGCATGGAGGGCCAGCTGGCATTCGATAGGCAACTGAGTTGTTGAAACTTGAAGGGCAGATTCATGCTAATGATTAATTTTTTAGAGGTTTAATTAAACGGTCAAAATTTTTATCACATCTCGCAATGCTACTATCAATTGTGTTCCGTTTGGCTTGTCATTTGGTTTAAGCCAAATCGAACTTGCAGGGGGTGATGTCAAAAGAACAGCTAATTTGATTTTTTTTATTCATTTAAATTCACCGTGCCTATGTGTAGGTATTGTCAAAATTAATATTTATTTACAACAAAATTTTCGATTTTGCAAATAAGAAATTATTTACACTAGCGAGCAAAGATGGTCGATAGGTGATCTTTTTATAATATTATCAAAGTTTTCCCATGATAAATTTGTTTCCTTAATTTTATATAAAACTATCTATCATACAATAACAAAAACCATGTATGTAAATGCTGAATGAAGATGCTGTAAATATTTTAGCGAAACGTTGGGTTTAAAAGTGGAATAATTTAGTTTTGTTAGCTCAAAATATTTAGCTCAAATTAAAATAAAATGTAAATTATTATCCCAAACTTTACATATATACAATTTATAAAAACTCAACAAATAAGCACACAAATTTTTCAATTTTTGAGAGGAAGTTTAAAAATGTTTTGGTACGCCTATTTAGTTTTAGTAAAATAAAATGCAAGATTTAAGTGGCGAGAAGCTGCCATTGACTTTTTTTTAACTTTTTTTTAATTTTGGCTTTGAAAATTTTTAAAAATAAAAAAGCTACAATTCTGCTTGCACGAAAAATGTCTAAAAACACTCTACTACAAAATTTTAAAACTTTAATGAAAACTTATTTCTAATATTGTAAAAAGGATACCATTCTACCGGTTTAGCTCGCCACTGTTTGTTTGTTTGTTTTATATTTTCTCTATTTGCTCAATACATTTGCCTTAGATAAAAAACAAAAACCAAAAACAAAAAAAACGTAAATTTTGTGAATCATTTCGCTGTTGCTACAGTCGCCACCTTACTGAATACGACTTGAAATCCATTCAACTGATGTCAAAAAATTTTACATTTCAAACTTCATATTGAAATAAATATCCTGCTAATGCAGTTTAATTAAATTTACTGAAGTGCAAATCTCCATTACCGGCAAATAGTCTGTCATCGGGGGATTTGCAAAATTTGATGAAAGCATTTTCAATGTTGCACTTGAGCCACTCACTCAGTTGTAATACAATAAAATCCTGTGCCAAATTGCCGCGCTAGAACAACTCTGATTTGGCAATGTATCGAATGCCCAATAAAAAATGTAAACAAAATATTTATGGATATCTAAATTGAGCAAGCTATTAATAATATAAGCAAATAAAAGTTATTCAATTATGTTGATCTAAAGCTTCGAAAAATTCTGCTCGCAATTGATGGCAAATACTCGCAGTACTTAAATTGATTTGCATATATAGTGCATATAAAAGTAGATACCTAAATTATAATTAGGTTTAAAAAAGGGATACTAATATGAAGCACATGCATGGCTGAAATTTATTGAAAAAATTTCAAGTAATAAAAACTAAAAATTCGTATTTGTTTGGCAGTGCGGAAAAAAATTTCTAATCGAAACGAATTTTTTCAACTGCTAAATATTTTCCAAGACACCATAAATTTAGGCAATATAAAAATATTTTTTATCTACCTTTCGTACACACCAGATGATCCTAAATATTTTCCCTAATTGGGTACTAAAACTCACACGTGTCTGAAAGCACATACACACACACAAGTAATTACACGTCTGTGAGTCAAGGTTGTTTGTATATATATGTACATATATATATATAACTGGCTTAAATTTTAAATTCGTATAAGAAAATTTATACATTTGTGGGCACATAAACAAATACTAAGGAGTATGAAAGCAAATAGATTTTTATATTTACATATATATATTTGTGTTTTGACTTGTATATTGCAAGCAAATTCGAAATCAAATCATCCTTTCATCATATTTACGCTTTACGTACATACATACTTACATATATTCTGGCAACAGTTTTAAATTTTTAATAACCAGCTAAATAAACAACGAACAAAATCATATTGACATTGGCGGTCCCCGTCGGAAAAATGTAATTTAAAGATTTTCTTTGTATAACAAAAACCTTCGAATTTTTCATTATTTCGGGCAAAATAATAAAAAACACACCCCGAGCTTTTATGATCACTTATTTTGTTACTATCGAATTTTATATTTTTAGGTTTAATTTTTTTCGACTCAATCATTTCATTCACTATAATCAGTATACATATATACGTATATATAACGGGGTTTTCAATAGGAACGCTACAAAAGTTTTTTTTTAAATAAAACAAAAACGGTTTGGGGTATGAATTAAATTCTTTATTCCTGTGAAAGTACATTCGATGCCATTATGCATGGAACTCGATTTCTTTTGCATGGACACCACGGGCACGCTTGCAGAAGTCCAGACGCTGAACCCAATTTTCGACGGTTTTCAAGCATAGATCGGCCGATACTGCTGCAATTTCACGTTCGATATTCGTACGAAGCTCATCAATCGTCGCTGGCTTGTTGGCAAAGACTATAGACTTGACGTAGCCCCACAAGAAATAGCCTAACGACGTCAAATCGCACGACCGAGGCGGCCAATTGAGTGGGCCATTTCGTGAGATAACACGTTCACCAAACTTGGTTTTCAATAAATCGATTGTGACATTCGCTGTGTAGCTTGTGGCGTCGTCCTGTTGGAACCACATATTGTCCAAGTCCATATCATCCAATTCGGGTCAAAAATATTCGGTTATCATTGAGCGGTAGCGATTCCCATTCACAGTAACGTGCCGGTCTTGATCATCACGGAAGAAGTACGGCCCTATGACGCCGCCGGCCCATAAACCGCACCAAACCGCAATTTTTTCGGGATGCAATGTTGACTCATGGAGTACGTGTGGATTGCTGCCATCCAATGACGCATATTTTGCTTATTGACGAAGCCATTCAGCCAGAAATGACGACGACCGTAAATTGGACGCAGCGCTCTTAAAGTTGAAGCCATTGACTCCGAATTTCGGTAGTAAATTTTAATAATTTCGACTCGTTGTTGGATCGTACATCATTCCATGATGAAATGGCAAACCTTACTAAAGAGAATTGTCAAAAGAGCGGAGAAAAATATGGCGTCGTTTGCTGCCACTATCAGTCTACCTATTGCAAGACCCTATACATATCAGGGTAGTAAAAATTATCCGAGCGGAAAATTTTCGACCAGACTGATGAAGTTTAAGATTTGGCAACTGAAAAAAGTAATACAGTTAAATGCAGTGTTTAACAGCCTGATTCCCGAACTCGAAAAGAGCGTTCGTCTCGTCCAAATTGTCTGTTGTTCCTGTATTTATATTCCCTAATACGAATTCGGTTCACTAGCGAAAGCTAGTGGATAACAACTGCAACCGTACCAAATGTGAGTTCCCTAACTCGAAAACGACTTAAAATGCCTACGAAAACTGACAAAACTAAACGAAAAAGGTGTTGTTATTGTGCGACCTTCTTAAATAAATAATTCAAGCAAAAATTTCCAGAAAATAATGGTCAAAACATTTATATTATTATAATTATTTGTGTAATATATTTTACAGTGGAGAAAAAGACTCGGGTTCATACCAAACACTTTCCAGCTACGAACGATTAAAAACATCTTAAACGCATTAACAATGGACTTATTGCTTGTTAATTCAAAAGGATTTGACTTATTAATTGAAATTATGTTCGATGTGTTACAACAATATGACTCAAAGTAACTTTTGATAAAACATCATAACTTCCAAAATTCTTAACTGAATTTTCAAGAATGATTTCTTTTTTCACTCAGAAAACAACGACATTAGAAAATCCGAAATTGTATATATGTATGTATATACGAGACGAAGAGTTTTGCAAAAATATTTTCTTTCAAAGTTTTCAATGAAGCCGAGGATTCTCATTGCAGTTTCGATTTTTTTTTTTATTTTCCCTCTCTGAAGCAAATATAATAATTTCATAACCCCTCAGTTAATTTTGAACAATGATACTTTATTTTTCTCAGAATAGGACGTTCTTGGCAGAAAATTACTTAAATGCAAATGCTTTCACGTAAATTTGTAAAAAAAAAGGAGCTACCAAAGATCAAAATTAAAAAAAAATGTTTTGTAAATTTCAGATTGATTGCAAATTTTTTTCACATATACAAACTACTTTTACGAAAGTCATTATTTAATCTAACAAGTGCCAAAATTTTTCTTTTGAATGATATATCAACACCTAAAATAGCTTTAAAATTAAAAGTAAAAAAAGTTTGTTTTGTAGGCTAGGTCATGCCAAATTGGTATTTTATGAATAAGTTGAAAATTTGAGAGTAATTGGAAATTAAAAAAAAAAAAATTTGTGAACCACTCGACCAAATCTAAGACCTCTACTGGGACACTTGTAAAAGTATTTTAACTGTAGCACAGTGTAATTGGTACGAATAATAAGCCGAATTGACCAGCAATGGAATGAATTAGCAAAAACAAAAAATAAACGCACATTGGCCTCCACAAAGAAGTGCTTCTGAATGGAAAATATAACTCCTATTTTATAAGTAGTAGGTTGTTTAAATTAAAGAGTTTCCAATGTGTTTTTCGAATACATTTGAACAATCCTGCAGCCTCCATCTTGGAATCCGCAATTTCACTTCATTCAAACGATCAATGGGCGTAAAACACTATTGCTTAACACATTTTTTAATTTTATTGAGCTCGAGGCTAGATAATTATTTGGGGATATTATGAGGATAATGAGAAAGCAAACGATATCCACATGATAGCTCAGTAGTTAAAAGCTGGCCTAGAAATCCATGGCTGGGTTCAAAACTTGGTTAAGTCTAGAAAAAAGAAGTCTGATGAGGAGATTTGTTGATCTTCTAAATAGCAGCTATCATTTCTACTACTTTCACTTTGTTTTCATAAATGCCCTGTAAGTACTATTTTTTATCATAATTTATGTTGAATGGAAAATATGATTTTCTGCGTGCATTTATTTATTACGCGGAGTTTTGTCTATTAGAAAAGGCCCGCATTGGTGGAATTGAAAGAAAATTCAGTTTTACGTGAATTTTTTTTTGCCCTATTCAAGGGCGGTTCCAAAATGTTTTTGAAATTATTATTACAAATTTATTTTATAACTAAATTAAGAATATTGTAATTTAATTTGAATTACTAAATTTATAAATACAAAGTGAAAGGTGAATAAATCGCAATGAATTTATTTAAAGAGTTATATCCATTATTTTTTTTTCTTTGCTTAGAAATAAATTTACTTTTTCTTTTAAAAGACACAATTTGTTGAAGAAAACCCCCGTTTTAATTTCGAGTTAGGAAAAGTATATTCATTTTTGTTCCAAGTCAGGGCTTAAATTTGCGTGTTCTCTAAACGAAACAGCAACTGTATAAAATTAGTATACCTTAGTGATCTTACGCGCAATAACATTGGAATTACGACCTACGTTTGCTGCCGTATTTAATAGAGGATGCATTAGGTTCTAAAGGAATTGTATAGAAATTTGTTCAAATAACTGTCAATTGTTTGAGTGAAAACAAAAAATAGTTTCAAAACATTTTAAAGAACATGGCTTTTTAAAATATTTTTGCAAAAAAAAATTTATAAAATTGCTTCAACAGAATCATAACAATGAGTTTTTTGATGAAAGTTTTCGACCTTTTGCAGACCTTTCAAACACAGACTGCTTTGTAATTTCAGGTGAATCATTTTCAAAAAAAATATTTTTACTTATAAAAAAACGGCAGCTCACGTAAATCTAGATGTTTTTCCAAAATGTTTTGGCGGAAGCCTTAAAAAAATATAATTATGATTTGCTTACATTAAATATCCAATTTAAAAAATTCGTAAGACTTACGCTAAGCGAACTGAACTCAACATACCAAATCGCGATTTGAGGGTATACCTCATAAGCGCTTTTACGTGACGAGTAGCTCGTTGGCGGAACACATAATTCGAGTAAAAGTTATTTGTAGGTATTTGTACAGCTATTGCTGGGAAAAACCAAAATGAAACTGCGTTCCCTTTCTTTGAGATTATTTAATTTTTATAACGGAATATCAACTTTCGTGTTACCAGCGTTTAATTTCATAAAATAAGATTATTTTTTTATTTTTTGAAAAAAAAAAGTTCAATTTTTCATAATTCTTAGTTGATAAAAATTGTAAATAAAAGAATTAAAAATGTTGCCATAACGAAATTCAATTTTAACACAAAAAGAGCAAAGTACCACTTTTTATGGAAATATTTGTGTACTAGTTTAATTAACCAAATTTATTACTTAGTAGTTCAATACAATGAAAAATTGACGATTGTAAAGTAAAGTTCTTAATACCAAACTTTCCATACCAGTGTTTTGAGAGTCGGTATAGAGTTAAGGATTAGGATAATGTCCTTCTACAAAGCTAATCATGTTATTTTCTTAGCCTTATGTAAATTAAAAATCATTTAGTGTTCTTTTGCATTAGATACAAACCAAATTGGATGCGCTTTCTCAAATTTTTTCTTGATTTTCATGCATCATCATTAAATGTAAATTTTATTTCGCGCAAAAAATTATCCAATGAAGATTTCAATTAAATTGGTATAAAAAAAATATATAAAAAAAATAATAATAATACAATTTTCATAAAGTCTCTTCAATTTGCCAGGATTTCCTTTGGGGTAGTACTAATTTTCTGCAACCGAACAATGCACCTGCGTCGAGAAAATATTTGGGTCAATAGCTCGGAAAATCCTACCAATTACCAATTGTTTGTGAATTTGTGCGCCTTACATTCTTACTTGTGTATGTCTGTAAATATTTTAGCTATTGAATATTGCAAGAGATAAATGGAGAATCTTCGTCATTCACTACATCCAATGGCTTAATTTGTGGTAGCATAGGATGTACAACAACTACTTTATTTACAAGAGGCAAGAGAAAACTGCAAACGAACGAAATTGTTGTGAAAAAACGAAACAGAAATTGATAGATATGGAAGAGAAGAATTGTTTGTATAAATGTATGTATATAATATATATGTATGTATAAATAATATATATATACTTCTTACGACTGACATTGATTCTACTCCAGCTGTAGCATCTCTACTTTAGCGGCGATTACATTATCACATTGGAAATTAGCAATACCCGAAAGTAATTATCGACTACCAATAGCTACTAATTGTAAATATATACAGACATTCACTTACAGAGATAAATTCATACATAGATATATACACACTTTTGAAAATGAGTGTACAAAGATTTACAGTTAGTTTCACGAGCGCAATTTAAATGAAAAATCAAAGGCAAATTCATATAAAGTACTAGCAATAGTACAAAAACAAAAATGTAAATGTATTTTGTTTTTGATTTTGCGGCTTGTGCTATCAAATTATATTAAAAATTTATATCGCAAGCCAGTGTGAACAACCAAAAGAAAAATAAAAATTTAAATTTGACATTTTCAGCCGTAAGCTGGGAGAAAAATCAAATCAGATATACCTGTAGCTCCGCCTTCTATGAATTCGACTTGGAAAAATAATTCTACTATTTTAAATTTTATATGAATGCTTGCAGAAAATAACAACATATTTTCCGTATAAACTATTGCTGAAATTAAATGTTAAAGTTAGTAAAGTTGATATAAATTTTTTGCAAAAGAATTTAAAAAATATATAAGCTTCTTAATACTATTGAACTGTAATTTCATTGATATTTAAAATTTTAACTACTAATTACTAATTGCTACTATTATCATGCAACTACTACTGCTACTACTACTAATTACACCTACCATTTTTGTTAATTTCCCTCCTTTTTTTTTACTAATTTCTGCTATTATTCTTTCTAACTTCTACTACTCTTTTTACTAATTCTAATGCGCTGCTGCTATTTTTACCGATTTCTACTACGATTTTAACTAATGCTACTACAAATTTCTTATACTAGTTTTATTAAGTGTTACTACTATTTTTACTAACGACACGATGTCGTGACAATTCGCTTTTGTGAGACAAAACAAGCACACATATGTGTCCCGAATGCGTAAGCCTCTACGACAAGAACGCTATTGGCAACAACAACACAAAGACAACAGCAACAACAAAACAACCCCAAAAAATATTCCCTATAATAACCCGACCACGGATCTAGGTAAGCTCTGGCCGACCGTTAGCTCCTTATCCAACTACATATATCACAACTATTTCGGGTACATTTAGAGATAGTTTCGGGAATATTCCGGAAGCATTTGAGAACTACTTCAGGACTTGTTGAGGCGAATTTCGTGATCAGCTCGCGACTAGTTGGAAATGACTTCGGGCGCAATTGACGATTAGTTTAAGATTGCTTTAGATCTAGTTCGGGACTGGTTCGGGACTTTTTCGTGACTGGAGCGGGCTATAAAACTACGTAATTGGTACTTTTCTAACATATCTGAATAAACAGGTGAACTATTTTTGAAAATTTGTTGAATTTTTCAAATTTTTGGGAACACTTTGAAATTTAGACTTATATAGTTTTTGTAGCAGAATTAACTGAATTTACTATAAATAAAACTTAATGAAATTAAAAAAGAATAAATAAATTGTCAAATGTAGTACAGACTAATTAATGATATTAAATATAAAATATGTTTAGAATTCAATAGATACCCAGGATGAAACAAACATGTCTAATACTGACAGTAATGACGTGAAATGGCAAAAAAATTCCAATTATTTCGTACAATATAAGTAAAATATATATGTAAATATATTAACCACATTGTGAGGAAATGTGAAGTATTTGAGTATTTGCCATACATAGTTGAGATTTTTTTTAAATTTAAATTAAATCTCGGCCGAAGCAAGTGGCATGAAAAAATTATAATGGATTACACTGTCATCGTTATTTAAGTAAACATAAAAAATTTAAAGGAGTTCATCGAATATTTTTTATTTGTAGGAGTTGGTGCGGATTTTTCGCCGATTTCTACAATTTTCGAAACTGTGCTTCGATAAAGTAGCTTCAGAGCCGTTTATATTTTCTAACAATTTCGAATACATGAGCAAATTACTTTTCATAGTTGCCGAGATATAGAATTTTTTTTGGATTTTTGTAAATTACCGTTATGTAAGAGGTGGGTATGGTATTTATCCGATTTATATCATTTTAGATATTAAGATTGTTTAGCCATGAATAAAATACTAAATAGCTCAATCGCATTGCAAACATTGCGATAAGTGTTAGAACCTACTTAAAAGATTTTCGTTTGAGAGCTGCTCAAGTATAACTAAATTCACGAGAAATGGAAAATATAGCAATAATAGGGATAAAGTTTTAGGAAGAACCCTTAAATTGGAAAGTTGAGATTTTGTGCAAATAAAAAATCGCTTCAAAAAATTTTAATAGAAGCTGGCCACAGAAATTGCGCTCAAAGGCATATTTTTCTTTGCACACCTCGGCATTAATTTTTAGTATCGAATAATAAAATTAAGTTAAGGAACCTAAGATTTTGATCTTGGCAATTAAGAACTTAAACATTACTCAAATCTCAGGCTCACATTTTCAAAAGCGCTTTTATGCAACCAACAATTTACGATCATTAACCTTTTGTCTTCGGTATCAGCCATCTCCGTAATAAACGGCTTTAGTATTAGCCAAAATAATAACAGAAACATTAACAATAATTATAAGTACACACGGCGAAGTAGGAGATACTTATTATACTTATATTACATAAATAAAACAAAAACAATTTAACCACCAAACACGCAATAACAAAAAGCATCTAAAACTTACGAAAAGTTTTTAATTAAATGACCTTTTTGTAGGCGGTTACAATGAAATTGAATCCTAAAATCCAGACAGTTGCCCGCTTGAAACAGTCAAAAAGTCATTAAGATTCCAAGGGAACGAGAGAGAGATAGAAAGAGAAAGAGTGAAAGTCAGAGCTAGGCACAAACGAGTGAACAAGTGCCTAGCAATGCCAGACAATGAGCGCTGGCCGCCTGCACCCCCCCACCCCCCCCAACTGTCTGACAAGCCACTTCCGACAGGATGCACATTCAATGTGAGAAAAGCGTGAAAAGTGCGAAAAACAAGTGAGGTGTGGCTATAGTTGCGGCTTATTGAAAAGGAACTAAGAATGAGCTGGAATTGCATTAATTGAAAGTAATTCCATGAATAAAGGCGAGAAAGTTGCGAGTAAATGTGATTGTGAGTAATTAACGGACAAAAAGAGAAGACAACAACAACTAAAAAAGAAAATAAAATTAGAAAATGGTAGTCGTAAGAGTTTAAAAGAACAAGAAACAGTTAAAACGTGATGCAAGAAAAAGTGCGTTGAAGGTGGTACAGCTGTAAAAGAAAACAAAAAGTGCGTGTAAACTTTTAGCGTTAATTAATTTGCAAAAATAAAGATAGTGCTACAAAAAATGTAAAAGCAAATGGAATATCGCATTCTTTTTTATAGCCAACAAGTCGGCATGGTCAGTCAAAGGATTCAAGGACGTACATATATCGAAAATACATTCATGCCGTGTTACTACTTTGGAAATTTTTATATGAATTTTAACAAATATTTTTAAATAGTAGTTAAATTCAAAAAAAAGGTCGGTTTTACTGATTGAAGCCAAGAATTTCCATTGCAGTTACGATCTATTATTATTTTCCCTCTTTGAAGTAAATGTTATAATATCATAACCCTTCGGTGAATTCTAAACAATGATACCCTATTTTTCTCAGAATTTAACATTTTTGGTAGAAAATTATTTAAGTGTAAAAGGTTTCCTTTAAAATTGTAGAAAAAGGAGCTACCAAAGTTCAAAATTAAAAAAAAATATTTGTAAATTTCAGATTGATTGCAATTTTTTTAACAGATTCAAACTATTTTTGTGAAAGTCATTTCAACATTTTTCTTTTCAAAGATATATCAAAACCTAAAATAGTTATAAAATTAAAAGTAAAAGAGTTTGCTTTGTAGACGAGATCATGCCAAATTGTTTTTTATGAATAAGTTGAGAATTTAGAGGGAGTGAGAAAATTTGCAAACATATTTTTGTGAACAACTCGTCCACATCTACAACCTATACTAGGTCACTTGTAAACTGTATTTTAACTGTAGCAGAGTATCATTAGAGAGCACTTTTTTAAAGAATTTCTTCCCAAAGTTCGTTGCTCAATAGTGATAGCATCCCCGCTCTTTTTCATCTCCACCCCAAGGCGTTTCCTTGCCCAACTGTACCGTCGCCTGAGAGTGGGCTTTTAGAATTTCGGGAATTTAAGTAAGTATTTTTAGAAAATTCAAATATTTAATAATAAAAGCTAATATATATCTTTCGGTAGGTCATATGATTATTTATGTGATTATAGATAGATGATAAGCATTTCCCTACATTTCCATAGAAAAAAATACCAAACAATTTGTAAGTTCTTTGTAAATATTGGACCCGTTTCTTGGTAACCTAGTTGCAAAAGAACACTAGGTGGGATAACGAATTGCATGTAAAGCAACAACACTAACTCGGTAAAATGATATCCCACCTGAGTTGTAGTGATGGGAAGTGAAAAAACTGCGCTATTGTGAATTAGCCTTAAGGAAATTCATGGGAAATTTTGATTTAAGACCTAGCTCGTTTTTATTTTCATAGTATTTGTAAATATATAAGTACATAAACCTAAAAATTGCCGGTACAACTATTTTCCGTTCTAAATAGGACTAAACAAATTGCAACTTACATGAAGGAGGCTAACGGGTTTGTTTTTGCATTTAAAGGAAATTTTATCCGAGTTGGAGTTGGCGCTCTTTTGCAACTCGGTTACATTAAAATGGGCCCATTTTGAATGAATGTGACTGGTGGGACACTGAAAACCCTTCTATTTAAGCTTTGTGTACTCAAACACCACATAATTGCTAATATTTTTATGTTTTCCATGTGATGTTAAGTACTTTTCGTACCTTGCACTTTTTGTAAGCAATATAATTAAAGTAAATGCTTTGCTTTATTTGAAACCATCAATAACCTTGTCTCTTATTATAAATATGGAATGCTAAGAATTCCATTTACGCCATTTTGACTTACGTCGCGATTCTTCAGAACCAACCAAGTAGCAAATCAGACATAGTACAAAGGTCTCAACAATTAGGTCGTGGGGAGTTTGAAAGAGTTTTGGTGAATCAATTCATATGGCTCAGAATATTACATGGAGTTCACTTAAATTCTTGTTGCTTGGTTTCTATAAAAACAAAAAAACTAAACCACATGTATTTTGTTTAAATTGTGAACTACAAAAATTTAATTTTACAAACATTTTAATATATTTGCCACTAAATGTAGAAAGCTCAATTTTATTTACTTATAATAATGACATTTGTTAATTCAAATCAATGTTAAAAAGTTTTTCCAATCAGAAGAATGTATCACATATTTCGTAGACTGCGAAACATATTTATTTGAATTTTATGCGATTAACATTCTATCACTAATTACGTACTTTGCATTCTTGTAACTCCTTCTCGCGAAAGGGTTACATTCTTCCCCCTTTCTACTTCCTTATCAAATGCATCCTTGTGTGCGGAAGAGCTACAAATAAGCCGTCACGATGTATCAAACCTTTAATAATTGAATCATGGTTATACATATAAAAAAAAAGCATGCATAAAAATTTGATTTTTGGTAACAAAAATATGTAACAATTCAAGAAATTTTCAACAAAATCTAAAATTTTGTAATTTAAATTTTTAGAAAATTTCGGCTAAAAACTGCTGTTGATTTTTGAAATATATAACAATTCAAGAAATTTTCAACAAAATCTAAAATTTTGTAATTTAAATTTTTAGAAAATTTCGGCTAAAAACTGCTGTTGATTTTTGAAATTAAGCCTTTGAAAATGTTAGCTACTTCAGACTTCCACATTATTATGCCAAAACTAAATGAGCTAGAAAGTTTGAAAGAAATTAAAAACTTTATTGAAAATTCGTTGAATTTTAAAAGTTTTGTACAAAGTTTTGAATCTTCATTGTACACTTTTTGTTATATAATGAACTAAATTTTTGTAAAAAATTCAAGGAAAAAAATTGTTCATGAAAAACGTGGTGAATAAAGTAAAACACCACCCTGTGGTTAATTGTACGAGTCACTGTATATAACAAAAAAACTAAACCACATGTATTTTGTTTAAATTGTGAACTACAAAAATTTAATTTTACAAACATTTTAATATATTTGCCACTAAATGTAGAAAGCTCAATTTTATTTACTTATAATAATGACATTTGTTAATTCAAATCAATGTTAAAAAGTTTTTCCAATCAGAAGAATGTATCACATATTTCGTAGACTGCGAAACATATTTATTTGAATTTTATGCGATTAACATTCTATCACTAATTACGTACTTTGCATTCTTGTAACTCCTTCTCGCGAAAGGGTTACATTCTTCCCCCTTTCTACTTCCTTATCAAATGCATCCTTGTGTGCGGAAGAGCTACAAATTAGCCGTCACGATGTATCAAACCTTTAATAATTGAATCATGGTTATACATATAAAAAAAAAGCATGCATAAAAATTTGATTTTTGGTAACAAAAATATGTAACAATTCAAGAAATTTTCAACAAAATCTAAAATTTTGTAATTTAAATTTTTAGAAAATTTCGGCTAAAAACTGCTGTTGATTTTTGAAATATATAACAATTCAAGAAATTTTCAACAAAATCTAAAATTTTGTAATTTAAATTTTTAGAAAATTTCGGCTAAAAACTGCTGTTGATTTTTGAAATTAAGCCTTTGAAAATGTTAGCTACTTCAGACTTCCACATTATTATGCCAAAACTAAATGAGCTAGAAAGTTTGAAAGAAATTAAAAACTTTATTGAAAATTCGTTGAATTTTAAAAGTTTTGTACAAAGTTTTGAATCTTCATTGTACACTTTTTGTTATATAATGAACTAAATTTTTGTAAAAAATTCAAGGAAAAAAATTGTTCATGAAAAACGTGGTGAATAAAGTAAAACACCACCCTGTGGTTAATTGTACGAGTCACTGTATATAACTCAGTATCTATCTGAACACTTGAAGATGCGCTCGCGGTTGTTCGGTCCGTTAGGTTGCTCCATTTATCACCCAACCCAACACCTTTAATCAACAACCGCACCAGCAACATTACACAAAAATACACTAAGTCGTTATATTCTTTAGAATTTTAGTGATACTCGAACGCGACCATTAAAAAAATACCAAAAAAAAAAATTAAAAATACTCCTCAGCGATAGCATTTGCAAAACCAACGAACAACGAAATAGGAGCAATCCAACCTTGGCAAACGCTTAGGATATAAAAGATACTAAATTTGTACATCTGATGCTTGGACGCTCACATACACAGGTGCATATGCATGTGTGTATTTGTGTACCCAGCAGTGTTTGAATGAGCGCAGAAACAGCGCAGCACTAGCTTATTATGAGATGCTACTGGGTCTAGCTCTATCGAAGAAAACAAATATTTATTATGATAACTAAAGACGAATATAGCCCCTACCAAAATCCTCAAACTGTATTACTATTTTGAAATTTATTTACTTTTTTTAATAAAATTTGCGTTATGGAAGATTTTGCGGAAGAATCTTGGTTTGCGGGTTTACAAAATCCAACTCGTGCAAAAATTGAAGTCGAACGACCATCAAGCGCGTCCATCACACGTTCAGTGAGTGGGCCCAAAACGAGATGGCCACCGATTTCGATTTTCCAAAGAAAATTTTATTCAGCGATGGCGCTCAGTTTTGGTTGAATGGGTACGTTAATAATTAAAATTGTCGCATTTGGAGGCATTATTCAGACGCTGTTACATCCTCAAAAAGTCACTGTTTGGTGTGCTCTATGAGCAACGGGAATCATTGGTCCATATTTCTTCAAAAATCAAGCCGGCCATAATCTTATAGCCAATGGGGAATGATATAGACCCATGATTAATGACTTTTCCATGCCAGAATTGGAGGATGTTGATGTGGACGACCTTTGGTTCCAACAATACGCCTGGACTATTTTTTGTGGGGTTGTGTGAAGTCGCTCGTAAACACAGATGCCCGCGACACATAAAGGAAGACTGGGGACTCCACGGCCTCTCCCGCCATTGTTGGACAGTTTTAGATATGGATCGGAAATTCGGCTACTCTAGCCAGAGCCTGCATATCACTTCTATACATATTATAAAACAAAGTCTAAAATTTTGGAAAGAGCTAATCTCGGGCACTACTGAACGGATTGGGATGCAACTTTTCTTAAATTAATGCTTGCAGTTAGCACTACAATGATAGCTACTTAAATTAAAAATTAGCTTATTCATTTCTGAAATATTTAAATGTAAAGTTTTAAAAAATTGTACACTAAGTACAGCATTGCTACAACCGAATGTAAAATCAGTGTCGTAGCGGGAAGGTGTGTAGTTGTGTGAGTAGTAAATCAACTGCTCTTCGTTACTACTTCGTTCGGCTATGCGCAGAGAGCTGTGCTGTTGACTTCGTTGATAAACCGATGCAAGGCGAGATGATAACTTTGATCCACACTGTTAGATATGTTTGTTTTTCAGATGCTTTGCCATCATACAAGAAACTAGAAACTACAGCTGAATTTTTAAAAGTTTTTTTTTTCTTCCATCCAAAAATTAGTTTTGTTTATGTGTTTACTAGCTGGCAACGGTTGTGTATAAGAAATTACTTACTATTAGTTACTTTGGTTCTGAAATAGTTTGATTTTGCATTTACCTTAATTCCTAAATATACAAACTCATAAAAATAACAATTTTATGTTGCATACAATTGCAATTAAAACTTTATATTAGACACACATCAAAAAATTTCTTTGTATACAATACAAGGACGGAAAGATATTTTCCCTTGATGCTCCTGGCGGCACGGGAAAAACATTTTTAATAAATTTACTTCTCACTAAAGTAAGATCTGGCGGTAACGTTGCCCTTGCGGTAGCATCTTCTGGGATCGCAGCTACCCTTTTAGAAGGTGGAAGAACGGGGCATACTACGATCATACCTTTGGTCCCATGTAATAAAATTAGCACTCAAGATTAACATGAGAGTGCTTAAAGCCTCAGAAGATAACAGGACGTTTGCTGACATGTTACTGAAAATTGGTAACGGTGAGCTTCCAACAGTTTGTGGGAAAATCTCCTGCAATAATGATATATGCGTTTCAGTCACCGACCATCAACAACTGATTGACAAAATATATCCCACAATAGACCAACTTGCTTATAAACTTGTATCCTGGTTAAAGGAACGAGCAATATTAACACCTACTAATGAACAGGTCGAAAAAATTAACGAATTGGTATTGGTAAAATTCCACGCACAAACGAGAGAATATTGCTCGGTGGATACAGTAGTCGACGGTGAAGAAGCTGTGCACTACCCAACGGAATTTCTAAATTCTATGAACCCTTCAGGTATGCCTCCCCACAAACTTACTTTAAAAGTTGGAACTCCAATAATTTTATTGCTAAATTTAAGTCCCTTACTGTTATGCAATGAACTCGCCTGCAGGTAAAAAGGTTACATTTTTAACTGGTTGAATGTGCTATTTTAACTGGTTGTGGTACTGGAAAATCTACCTTAATACCTAGAATTCCGATGATATCTACAGATTTGCCATTTAGATTTAAAAGGCTTCAGTTTCCGGTAAAGGTTTGTCTTGGAATGACCATAAACGAGGCACAGGGGCAAACATTTAATGTAACCGGAGTGGATTTGAATAAGCCATGTTTTTCATACAGACAGTACGTAGCCCTATCACGTGTTACATCGAAAAGAACCCTTTTTGTCCTTGCAGAAAGAGGTACGAATAATATTGTATACAAAGAAATTTTTTGATGTTTGTCCAATAAAAAGTTTTAATTGCAATTGTATGCAACATAAAATTGTTATTTTTATGAGTTTGTATATTTAGGAATTAAGGTAAATGCAAAATCAAACTATTTCAGAACCAAAGTAACTAACAGTAAGTAATTTCTTATACATATACATAAACAGAAAGTGCGTGGCGAAGCCTCGCGCAACCGTTGCCAGCTAGTTAACGATAAACCGATACGGTTGGCGTCGCAAATAATGTAGTCCAGATAGTGTGGATATATAATTTTAGTTGGGTTCTAACATATAAACATATGAATACTTTATACATCTAAATATGTAGCTGAACATTTTTAAGTCGCAAGACTGTAGCAGGTACAAATGAATGAATAAATAGATCCTGGACGACAATATGTGTGCACGACCCTAACTCTTAATTTAAAGTTGGGGCTGTGGGCCGTAAATTTCGTACAAAATAGATCGTAGGGGAGGGTGAATTAATATCTTACTGGGTCGGTAGGTGCTGCATACCACGAACTGTGCAAAGACGAACGATAGAGCTTATTGCTTAAAACTACCTCCTGACGAAATACCTAACAGTAGTACCGAGGGGTATACGATAAAGCGGTGAAACAAAGACTTTTGGTTAGTATTCAAATTCCACTCAACAGAGGATAGGCGTTCTCCGTGTATAAAAAAAATGCACACATATATAGCTTGGGACCATTTGACGACAAGTTCTGGGCTGAAGTAGTGCAACTGACGTGTAGAAGACACAAAGTTCAAGAATCACATGCTGCGGGAAGAAACGGTGGGTCACATAATTTGCATACGGTCTACAGGAACCGCCAAAATCCAACGACAAGTATACAAAAATACTACTTCAAGCCACATGGATTTTTTTACACAAAAGATGTACTCTTCACATTCATATTCAGACTCAAGTGAAAAGGATCATCTTGAGAATGACTAATGGCAATATCGAGGAAGAGAGGTATCTGAGTCGTGGGGTGAGATAATCAGAAGCTATGAGTATGTGTATGACTATATTTCAGACAGAAATCTATGCTACAGAAAGATGTGGGTGCTTCAATACCACCCGCAACGACTGGAACCGGAACATGGCTATATTGACAGACATCCAAGCAGCTACCTAGGCCCTGAAATCTTACCAGGTAACTTCTAAACTGGTGATGGAGTGCCTTGACCAGCTGAACACACTTGGTCTGAATAATCGGGGTTTTCTGGGTTCCGAAGCAATCTGGTATTGAGGGAAACGAGATCGCAGATAAACCCGCTAAAAAGAGGGAGTGTCAACTCCCTTTGTTTGCCCAGAACCTTTCTGTGGAATGGGAATGGGAACACCATTCACACTGGCCAAAGAAGAAGAGAAACTCCACCAGAAACTACACTAGGGAATTATACCAGGTATGGAAGATTCCAAAGCGCTTCTAAGATCATATAACCTAAAGCGTTTTATAGAATGCATATTTATCTCGGATGCAGGACTAATTGAAGTTCTTTAACCCATGAAAGGCGTACAATAGACCTCAAGAAAGTAGTGGACAATCCTCCAAAATAATAAAGATATATTAGGTCTATGTGAGGTATTTTGTTGCGCAGCCACCATAACCTAACCTCTACACTATTGAGTTCATGTCCATAAATTTAGCCTTCCACAACTGTAACTGCTGCAAACTGTATGACTTTTACATTAGTTTGAAAAAAGTTACACAATATATAGTTCGAAACTAGTTCGTATTGATAAACTGGCAGCATTTTTTACTACAGATTACATCGGCATAGGAGCATGTTGTGGCATGGATGAAGTGGCTTCAAACGAATAAGTGAATGTATGAATGGGAACACGAATGGATAAATGTATGAAATGAGCAAACGAGTCAGTGAGTCAGTGAGTCAGTAAGTGAGTATGCGAACGAACGGGAGGGCGAGCGGGCGAGTGGGAGAAGGAATGAGATGAATGCAGGACCTTCGCGCTCCAGTAATTTATATGGCAATGGGCAGTGGTCGTAAAATAGAAATTCGCTCTTTCTATACTTTCATTTATTTTTTATTTTCATTTAGTTTTTTGTTTTTTGTTTTTCTCATTGCAATCTGTATTTATTTATTTAGCTTTGCCGAAAAACCCAAGCAAAAAATCAAAAAAAAAACAAACAAAAAACAACGAAAATGTTGTAAATAAATTCTTAAACGCAAACATAGTAGTAATTTTCTTCATATAACCATACCTGTGATTGTGTGTAGAGTTTACAAGTAAAAGGTAGAGGAAAGTGATGAAAATGAAAACTACGATGGGAAAAGTGGCGCTATGAATTTAGCTGCCAAAAGTCATCAGGTACTATAAATTGTTTAACAAACCTAAGCTTTGACCTAGAAGTCAGCAGAATGTCGTGAAATTGAAGTAGGCGAAAATGATAAAACGAATAAAAGCATTTAAACTATTTAAACCATTGAAATTAGCTTACATTTGAGAGGCGAGTTTTAAGTCAAATTTTAATAGTGCAACATTAGGGAAATAGCTGGAATATTTTAAGCTAAGCGAATGTTGTTTTAAAAATGTTTTCATGCTTTGTTCTAGCTGCTTAATGGGAATGGAATTAGATTAGATTAGGAAAGATGGCAGTAAAGACAAAAATTTTTATAAAGACAGTTTTGAAATTTCTTATTAATATAAAAACATATAAAAGTTTGAGTCTTAATAAAGAAATACGCTATGCGCTGTCTTTTTACTTTTACTTTAAAGAAGGAGCAAAAACATAGGGAAAATTTGTACTGTAATCGTTTAGAATACTTTAAGGGGTCGTAGGGTTCAGCTTTGTTTTGCTCTATTCTATTATGGAAACTTCATTGGCAAAGATTCAGCCTGCACAGGCCGGCCAGTCAATAAAATTATCTGCAAGCTCTCATGTCATAGTGAAGACATAAAAAATGGTAGTTTGAAATAATTTAAATGAGGCTGACTACTCAAAGAAGTTCAAGACTGGCCGAAATATCGTTAGTGAAGCGCCATTAAAACGCAATGAAGTTTCTGAAGCGAATCAGTAGACATCATTAATGATGAGAAACGTGAATCGAATTTAGAAATGAAGGGGAATTGTCTACCGTAGCCTGCTAATCTCTGTTGCTTACAACTCAACCGGGCTATTGAAGCAATCAAGGGAGAAAAAGCTGAAGCGGCAAGTATAAATCTCACATTTGAGCTTTTTACGTTAGGTCAAGCGATTCCGCGCTAATTAAATCTTTTACTTATAGATAGACATCCTGTTTTGCAAAGTCATCGGAACCCAATAAAGCTGTGCGATTTTGGAAAAGCCAACCTTTACCAAGATCGCTTTACACTCTACTTCGGGCCTAGAGCAGACGCTGTGCGAAGGGAGATCTTTGATGGCTGTCTGTCTGCCAATGTAGATGTTAACCCGCCCGCTAATTGGTTGAATATTTGATATCAGTTCAGCCGTTTTCTTCTCGGCGTGAATTTCTGTTTGAGAAATACTGCAGAAATCCGGCAGCTTGTAAGACTTTGAGCCCCGCCTACCGAAGAATCTTTAGTTGGGCTACTATTTAGTCGGGTTGGGCTGTAGGTTAAGGTAATATAACTCTGGGCCGGTGTTTGTAAGTATAAGAAGAAGACGAGACAGACCCATACTCGGAGAATCCGGGAAATCAGCGCGAAACCGGACCACTCTAACATATAGCTCCCATCACCCTGATTGTTGAGATACGAGATTTTGCGTTATAAGTCCTACATTAAAGAGGGTAATAGTATGAAATTTTACACTCCATTCACAAGTGTTCAACGAAAATCATTAAGATCGGGCCACTAAATAACCCAAAAGTCGCATTCATCTGATTGCCCCTATATTTTGACAGCAGCCCTCGTGAAATTGTATTTACTTATCAATCATGAAGAGTCCGATGCGAAAATAACCAAGAGGATTTTAACATTTATAGCATTTTTTGTAATGCAATTAAGCCAACTTGGGCTACATTTTCCTAGCACAAAACAACAAACTGTGAGCACTTCTTTAGTTGTCTTCTTTTACACAGTAACCCTGGTTTGTTAAGGACTCGACTCTAAAAATTATTTGAAATTTGCATTCAGGGGAGAATCACAATTTTTAACGCTTCGAACCCGAATCTTGGAAGTAGAATTCACTGAGTGGGGAGGTGCAAGAAACACTGCATTTCAAACACACAATAACAATTTATCAAACCCTCTAAACGAGAATACACATAAAATAACTAATAAGAAGATATCAAAAATATAAAAAAATCAGCTTTAATCAAAACTAAGCATTACATAATCTACGATGATTGATTATAACGACAAATATTATAAACTATATTGATTACTGTTTGAAATAACCCTTTATTAGTTTGTAAACTAAATTTTACTAAACTCTGCCCCTTCTTCTATTTGTTCATTAATTTTATATTAAAGCGTGCCATTGACCAAAAGTTATTAATTTAATTTTTCTCAAGTTCTTATCTCGTTTATTGTATCTATCTTTTGACTACTTATGTATTTGATGATGTTTCTCTTAAAATTCTAATAGCTTAAAAGCTCATTGTGCATATTTGTCTTTTGCATAATTTCTCAGACATTTTGATTGCTTCCAAACTAGTATGCAACGGAAATGTAAGTTTGTTAAATATTGAAAGAATCTTTGGAATTATTTTTCTGATAACTGAAATTGTGAGTTCAATAGGTTCTTGTTTCAATAAGTTTAATTTATTGAGAATTGCTTGTGTCTGGTAAAAGTGCAAGCTCACATATGTACACATATATACATATATATTTATGAGTTAAGTTATAATTTCTATATAAAATCATTATGTGCATATTATTATGTACCAGGTCGGTCAAAACATGAATGGAAAAAGTTTGTAAGAGGCTAGATCCAGTCTAGTATTTATTTAATTGTAAGGGTTTATCTGCAATCCGTTAGACCCGGTTCGACATGACTTGAAATTTAAAAAAATAAAAAAAAAATATGTGAACTTAAAAATACTCGTATTTTAGTATAATTGTAAAAAAATATACAGAAATAAAATTAAAAATGATAGAGGTAGCAACTTACTGCAGACCAAAAAATTCTACCTCACCTTATTCATATTATTACTAGTCTATGTTCAGCCGAAGCAGTAGATACAAATGAATTTTCAAAATTAGGCAATGCGCTACATAAAACAAAACCATTGGGGTGCGTAGTGGATTGATTGCTTGCATTTATTTAATAATAGTTTAATTAATTGGGTTTGTAATAATTGTAATAACAATAATAATAATAATAACAATTTTGCGCTTACGCTAAAATCATATATGTAGCTCAATGTTTGGCCGAACTTTTTCTACAATTTGGATGTGCGTCATGACGTTGTACCACCACAAATTGAGGACGTACAGTTTTTAATGGCATACAAACGCTGAAAGGATGGCCCTTGCCTGCCGAGGGAGAAGCGATGTGCTTTGAAAACCCCCTTTTTTTTATAATTTTTAATATTACTTTTGCTGGCCTATGATCGAACCTGGGACACTCCGTGGTACGCACGCACACGCTACATACTCGACTAAGGCGCTCGCTTGTTTTTAGACCAGAACCGTGTTTTGTAGCCGACTTTCAAAAGATCGTTCCTACTCGGATAAAATTCCCTTTAGTTCTAAAAGTAACCCTGTCAGCATCTTTCAAGATGTGTTTTAGTATTATGTAATGGCGGAAAATAGTTGTGCAAACAAATTTTAGGTTGACATAGTTATATATTTAAAAATAATATGCAATTAAAAACGGGTTGGGTCTTAAACTGAAATTTCTCAAGTATTTTCGTCGGGCTCATTCACAATAGCGCAGTTTTTTCACTTCCCAACACTACATCTCAGGTCAGATATCATTTTACCGAGTCGGACCAACTCGCTTATTTTTCCGAGTTTGGGTTGTTGCTTTAAATGCAATTCGTTATCCAACCAATTGTTCTTTTGCGACTCGGTTATAAAACAAAAAAACGGGCCTAATATTAATATTTCCAATAACGTGTTTTGAGCTATCTATCATATTTTCTCACAAAGCCTATACATTTTCGAAACTATTTAGTGTAATTTTATTGAGCTCGATGTTAGTTCCTTTATTAGGGAATATTGTGAACGATTTTCACGCGGTGGCGCAGTAGTTGAAAGCTGGCCTAGATATCCGTGGACATGGATTCAAACCTTGGTAAAGTCTTGAAAGGCAGAAGTCTGATGAGGAGATGTGATGATCTCTGAAATAACAGCTTTTACTTCTACCACTTTGAAAAGTTGCTGCTTTTTCATAATATTTCCTAATAAAAGAAAACTGGCATCGAGCTCAATAAAATTGTACTAATTTCTACAATATAAAGCCATAAGAAATATGCTTTACATTTTCTTTTAAATGAGTGTATGTTTTTTTCTGTATTTTCGAACTTTTTCAGAATATGATGAGAAATTTAAGAACAAATTGTACATTAAGTTGCACTTCTGATTTGAAAAAAAGCTTAAAGGAGTATATTCTTGTTAATGATCGTAGTAAACAATAAAAATATTTCCAACTATTATTGATGTTTTTTTGTAGATAAAAAAAAATTATTAAAATATTCCTTCAAAAAGACAATTTAAGCTTAAAATGTACGAAACACTTTGTTTTCATTGTTTGGTTTTTATTAGGTCAAATATTTAACGACAAAAGAAACAAAAATACACGGGTATCGGCGATTTGAAAGTTTGCGTCTAAACTTACAATAAATCAGCATAGGGAGACATATGGTCCCTACAATTGAGATACCGTGGCTCGAGGAGTAATTTTTTTCTAAATATACGCACTTCTTTTCATGAACACTTTTTTCATAAAGTTGTTTTATAGAAATATATTTCATTATGTAACATATACCAAATAAATCAAAGTTTCAAATCCCATACAAAATTCAACAAATTTAAAACAAACGCCATCGAATTTTCAAAAGTTTCAAGCATAATTTTTTTTAACTTTTCGAGTAGGCTACGAATTTGCAGACCAGACTGCCAAAAATGTTTTGCATAAACAGCCCACTATATTCCACTCCTAATTTGAGCTTTAAAAATATCGCGTAAAAAAATCTTGTAACATAATTAATTATATAGTAATATTTCTGGCTGGTATGGCAACACAAATGCCTAAAAAAAACATAACCGATTTTTTCAAAAACAGTGAAAAATAACCTCTACCGAAAGGATCGAAACGCTATCATTAGGTTACTATTAGGACCTTCACAGGAGTTGTTACTAAATAAAAACATTAGTAAGATATGAGAATTCTGCACATCAAAAAAACTGCCCGGGTTTTCACATCCAAAGGCAACTCCTCTTCCCCAACTGCTCTCCTCCAGACGCCCTTATAATTAAATTTTAAGTATCGACAATATACTCTTCATTTCATAATTTCTAATGTCATCTAATTTATACCAACTATTTTAAGTTATCTACGCGACATACGAAATATATTCGGCATACATGTATACTCAGAAATATATATGTATATAATTAATATTATGCTGTAATTAATTTATTGTGTAATATGTTTTAAATAAATAAATCAATATTTAAGAGAATTATTTACCGCACTAAGTTTTGC
This sequence comes from Anomoia purmunda, assembly GCA_951828415.1. Classification (NCBI taxonomy): domain Eukaryota; kingdom Metazoa; phylum Arthropoda; class Insecta; order Diptera; family Tephritidae; genus Anomoia; species Anomoia purmunda. Next base: position 20,753,958 of record OX639996.1, on the reverse strand, counting down.
ATGCAACGAAGGTAAAATATTTTTTTTTTCAATTCATACCAGCGGAGAATGAAGGGCATTCAGTTAGCCTAATGTTCCTTCACCTCTAGCCTAGAATTATTTTAAATTTAAATATCGGCTGCTTTCTTCTCATTTGCTTAAAGCGCATCAAGCGGCCGGTCCTTTAAAAAACAAAATCTGTGAACTCACATCCATGTTTTTTTAATTATCCCAGCATATTTGAGTTAAAATCAAAGCATATATAGAAAACTGCTCTCTTTGATTAAAGCATACTCGTAATATTTTTATTTACATAGTTAAAGCGAATTTGAAGTGATTTGATTTACAGGAATCTCTTAATATTTTTTCTAAGAATCACTGAACTCTGGACAGCAATACAAACACTTAAGTGGATTGAAACTGCGAGTACTCGTATGTAGTACAATTAAAATTTCCTACCGTATTTGCACACAAATCATAAATTTACCACAACGTTTCCAATGAAGCATAATTAGCTGGAAAAATCTACTTCTATGGAGTAACTTTCGTTTGTATTTCAATGAGTGCAGTTAGAAATTTTGCACCATAAAATTATTTTCACATGCTGTAATTTGACCGCCTTGCTTTGCTAATCAACTAAGTGGCGCATCCCTGGTAGTGAATAGCAAACTAGTATGAAATAAAACTAGTTTATAAACTAGTTTTTAATGGAGGTTGTCATACAAGTTTGAAAACTATTTCGAAATGTGCAGGTTGCAAGGCTACAAAGAAAGCCGCGTTTAAGTTGTGTTGAACTCACAATAATCTTTATTTTTTAAAAAGTATTTATAAATAATAACTAATTTATAGTAAAAATATTATATTTAGTAAAAATAATAAATAATTAAATTTAAAAAAAGTTTTCATCTGACAATATTCGAACCCTGAACTATCTGGTTGGTTTGCCGCGTTGAGCGGACGCTCTATCGAAGAAGTTTTATCACGTGTCATTTCCTGTAGCAAGAAGTCTCCTCCGATTTCACCACACCAGAAACCAATTGGATCTAATCAGATTCTATTCGAAGAACGAAGATTACAAAGAAGTTGCATCACGTTTCGTTTCCTGTGACAAAAACTCTCGTGCAATTCACCATACGCAGAAATCAGCAAAAGTCAAATAAGTTCTGGTATGGTGAAATCGGGCGAGACTTTCTGTTAGAGGAATGGTGAGAGCTACTGCGAACGCCGCGATGGCGTCAGCGTCACCTAGATGAGGGTTTTGTTTTGTTTGAATGATAATTTCGAATGCTCGAATTTAAATTTCGTAGGACTAGTTGGGTTTGTAGGGCATACAGGTTGTGAACTTCAGCTTCACCACTGCGGTATGTGGAGTTAATTTCGAATATACATTCATTTTTAATATAATTTATATTATAGTTTTGGAATGCTTTTTAAATAAAACATAATTTTTAGATTGATCCTCCAGTGAAGGATATTTTTAAAGAAGCAAAGCGTTACATTAAATTATCGAGAATACCTTCGGGTAAGTGCCCGCAGCCGTATGTCAGCAATAACGCGGCGAATATTATCTTCCAAGACATCGATCGTCTCGGGCTTATCTACGTAGACAAGCGACTTCGCATAACCCCACAAAAATAACCCAGCGGTGTTAAATCGCACGATCTTCGAGACCACGCTACCGATTCACGACGCGAGATAACAGCGTGCAGTAAAAGTTTCCTTCAATAAATTTATTGTTTCGTTGGATGTAAGGCATATAGCACCGTCTTGAACCAAAGGTCGTCCACATCAAATTCCCCATTAAATGTAGCATTATGGCCGGCTTGATTTTTGAAAAAATATGGACCAATTCTCATAGAGCACACCAAACAGTGACTTTTTTTGAGGATGTAACGGCGTCGCAACAATGGCTTGTGGATTATCAATACTGCAAATGCAACAATTTTGTTTTTTTTTATGTACCTATTCAACCAAAAGTGAGCTTTATCGTTGAACAAAATTTTCTGTGAAAATCGGGATCTGTGGCTATCTTGATCCATGGTACAGTTTCTTCCCTACATTTCTACATTTTTAGGGGAGCAATCGTCACATCGTAGGATATCTCCATGTTATAAGAAACAGTTGGCATCATTACGTTGTGTTAGATCGATAACCAGTACCGCCATTTAACGAGCACGTTCTGCGTTACTTTTGAACCCACGTGATTTGCAGTCAAGAAAATATTATAAACGTATATGCATGTGTGTGTGAATTTATAGCATTTAAGACCACAAATTCGCTCTGCTTCTGCAAGTTTCCTCGTAGTTAGTAGCTGTATCGCTCTCCCGCCCTTCACATTTTTAGAGTGGGGCGGATGGATATGGAGATGTTGAGGATCATTTTCATGTAGGGTGCTCCCGTCGGACGCAAATTTTCCTTCATCAACTTGCTTAGATCGGGAATGCCGATAGCCTTTCCTGTTGTCTACGGCGGTAAACGGGATATTTTTTTTTTTGATTTCTGCGTCATCTTCTGGTCATTCTCCGCTTTAAATTAAAATTAAATTTCCTCTCCTTCATCATGATTCACCGAATTGGACAATGACTTTAAAGTAGAATAAGGTTTAGCCACACCTGCTGCTAGGTTACAGAGCGTATCCATCTTCGCACTTGTGTCCGAATTTCCAACTTGTGAAATTGAAACTAGTTCGCCAACGTGAACGTCTGTTGGTGTGGGAAGAGCGCCTCAGATGCTGTCACTAGCCAACCTATGATCTTAGTGGCAAAGTCGGTAGCTCTGCCAAACGAGATGATTATGGGTAGTTGGTCTAATCCAAACGATAGCATAAGTCGCAAAAGTTATGCTATTACTCAAGGCCCGCTAGCTCCTAATAGTTCAGATGAGCTTCACTAACCACGTAAAACCTGAAACTAAGAGCGTTATCATTCATTGCGCATAATATCGATTAATCTAACAGCTCACTTTATCAATTTCCCTGTACGATCGCATGGCTGGCTTGAATGTCAGATCGTGAATAGAGCCTCGCTTTACTCTGACCCAGTTACGAGCAGCCTTAAGTTCTATCTATCCAAAATCAACCCTGTCATCACTAATACATGCACAGTATGTAGAAACTCTCGCGCATGACATAAATCAATATTTTATTAAGCACACCTAACCAACACCGCTTTCGCTTTCCCCCGATCTCGACGCAAAGCTCGTTTTGAAGTCCTCCTCTTGGATGAGTTTGTTGATAACGGCCTTAGGTAAGCTAAGCAGGGTGTATCTAACCGAACAACAACAACAACAGTAGGATATAAAAAAAATGTACAGGGTTCGGTTTTATCGTAAACATCCCTATCTATTACGTTCGTTGTAATTATCATCCTTCACTCACCGACACTTGTCTGTTTAATCAATCATGTCATCTTGCTAACAGTTTACTTGGTTCAAAAAGATTACCTGAAATAGCATATATTTTTTCATTTTTGTTGGCAAGCTCCAAATCGTATTATGCACTTAAATAAGAGATAGTGAAAATTGTTTGACTTCCTTTGCCTCGATTGGAGAAGAAGCTCCACGAAAATGGCAATCTCATTTTGTTGGATTCACCGCAACCGTGAAATGTACTATTTTTGAAAGAATGAAAAAATATGGACGATTTCTGCTTTGCCGTTTAACATCTCATCAGTTTGTACTTGCGTTCGTCCATAGTTGCTACACATAGTACTCTGGCTTAGTCCTGTTAAGGCCAGATCAGCTTAACACGTCAAATGCAGCAGCTACATTTGGCATGGCGTGTTTCGCAGAGCAGCCGCTCAAGCAAGTAGAAATAAGAAAAGCGGAAGCAATAGAAAGAATATACATAGTAGGGTATGCAACGAAATGAAGCGAACTGAAAAAAATCCAAAACGTATAGCGTGTACAGCGGACATGCACAAAAAAATGGGATAAGCACAACAGATAATCCCAAGTACGAGTAAATTTTTACTGCCACTTTTCTGCTGCTATTTTTTTGCTCCTATTTTTTTTTTGTTTCTATTTTATTTCACGCAGGGTGTAAAAGGAAAGTAAAGCAAAGCGAAATGAATTGTGGCAGCCAATTCATTGTGTCAGGGAAAACATATGCCCACAAGTGTGAAACTAACAGCGGGATGCTCACTCTACTCTTGCATATTTATGCAGGTATGCATAGCGGTCAACTGGTGGTTTATCTATCCAGAGGATTTGGGTACTCATTTACTAAAGGGTGAACATACCAAAACTGCGACTCTTAGGCCTAATTGCTAGAAATCAGGTTATCTACTTAACTCAGAGTTTACAGGTTAAAGCAGATGCCTATGATAGGCATAAATATTTAGCCTGGCAACTATTAAGGTATTATTTTTATGTTTTTGACATTCTGTCACAAATAAAAAAATTGAAAAAACTTGTCAGACAGTTTTTTTTAAATAAACGGAAAAATTTGAAACGAATCGCTTTTTTTTTGACAATAATGAGGATGCCATCGAATACGTTGACTCCAACTGCTTTAACAAAGTTTGGCAAAGCGAACCGATCACTTCCACGAGATTAAACAACAAGCATCCCAAGCATTTCGTCGTTGTACTAAAACTTGCAAAAATGGTTTTGATTTTAAATTTCAATAAATTCATAAACTTCAAAGAAAACGTCAAAAAAGAAATGTGCGTAGCCTGGGTACTGGATTTATTTGATTCAAAATAATGTCTGGGTTATGGAATTAAAAATTTAACTCTGAGCTACTTATCTCTTTATTTATAAATTTAACTCTGGATGTTCTGTAAGTGGGCCCCAGAAATTACTACCAGAAAAAACTGGAAGGTTTTAAAATGAAATTTTGTTTTAATTATAATACTTTGGGTTTTAATTATAATTAAAATTTTAAAATATTAGTTTTTTTTTGCTCCAAATGCCAGTGATCGAACTTTTCATCGCACACGCGTCATAATCTTTTGCACCAGTGCATCATTGAATTCTCCAATATCTTTTACCTGATCATCTGTCTTTTTCAATATTCTTTTCACCTTTGACCAATATTCGTCAATAGGACACAGCTCTGGGATATTTGGTAAATTGCAGTCACGAGGTAAAAAACTCGATGTTATTTGCATTCTACCGCTGGTACCAGCTCTTTGTTTGTTTTTTTTTTTGGTACTTGGACTTTGAAACCTTCGGATTTTGCTAAAACTCCCTGGGAACTATCCGAGCACTGATTTGATGCGCTTTGATGCTAGCCTTTGCTCACCTTCGCTGCCAGACTTTCTAGCAATTGTCAGTACTTCTTAGTATCGATTCAAAACTCTGGGAACTGTCCAGTGGTGCAATTTAGCATTTTTAGCATTTATTTTCGCTATAAAGCAATCCTAGGAAATGAGGTCATGCAAATTTCTACTTTAATTTTTTTTTTTTTTGACTACTCTAATATACATACACCTGCACTGGAGTACAATATCGCTTTTCAGTTTTATTTATTGCTTGTGAAAAAACCGCACAAATTAAATTTTATTTTCTGAGCAAGGTATAAAACTCAAGAGTAACGATCAAAAAGTATTTTTTTTAATAGAAGTTACAACCATTATGGTGTCCTGGTTTTAACCAATCAATATTAGTTTGGTGGAAATTTTGTCACTACTACTAGAATTGCAATTTATTCGAGCGAATTACCCATTTTCATGGATTTCTTAGCTAATAGCACCAATGTATTCCTTTTGAGCTGGTATTGCGAATCTCCTGTTCAATAATAATTGCATTTATGATAATGCAGACTGTTTTTTACTGCATTGCAGTTCAATAAATTTATTGTTTCGTTGGCTGTATAGTCTGAAGTGCCGTCTTGTTGGAACCAAAGGTCGTCCACATCGACATCCTCCAATTTAGGCACAAAAAAATCATTAATGACGCTATAGATAGAGCCATGGTTGCTCGAATTATCGACTTTTCGGCGATTATATCGACCGATTATTGGACGCAGCGCGCGATGTGTCGCATGAGTCAAACCATAATTTTGGTAATAAATTTGCACGATTTGCAAACGTTGTTCCGGAGTAAGTCTGTTGATTTTGAAATGGCAAACCCAACTGAGTATAAATCAAAAAACAGCTGTCAAAAAGATTAACTCCGAAAAAAGTATTGCCTCATTGAAAACCACACGTCTGAAAAAAACTTTCCATCCAAAATTATGTTCGAATATACAAAGATTTTCTTATGAGTTCAGTTTCTTCACTTTGCATTCAAAAAAATACTGCAATATCCCTTACAGAAAGTGCAAGTTTTTGTCACAGTATATTCAATACTTGATTCTGCAGTTACCGGCGCTTGTTTTGGAACACTTTTGGGCACGTACATAAATTATGGTTGGGTTTAGAATATTATAAACTTTATCTGGCAATTAATTATCTGGCATGTCGTAATTTTTTAGCTACTTTTGCCAAATGCAGTACAGATGTTCATTGTTTTTTTTTGTTGCTTATTTCAATATAGGGTTTTTTTTATAAAAAGTGTGTTATAAGTACTACAATAACTTTAAAAACTTTTTCCAGCTTTTAAAGGATGTATGTGGTTTTAATTTAGTATTCATTCATATACAGAACTAGGGTTGCTCGGGATATCATTAACAATAGTGATACATAAACTACTTGGAAGGGGTGTTTATTAGAAAAAAAATTTATGCAGCTCGAAAATCATGTACTTATGTTATACATTTTAGAGTATAGTCAGACAAAGTGAACTACTATCGAAAAAAAAGCACTTTGAAATTAGTCAATTATCGGGTGAGAGATGCAAAACGAAAACTTATCAATGTATCTATGTGTGTGTGTGTGTATTTGCGGCGCATAGACTTCCATAACTCGTATAGATGGATTGTACGGTAACTTTCATATACCCGTAAAAACCGATGGCACAGGTAGAGTTGTGTCGATAGTTGAGCTGTTTAATTTATGCTGTGCATGACTTCTTGGCTTCTGTTTTTCAACAGCCGAAGCAGTGGCGTGGAACAAAAACTAAACAAGTAAACAAAACTGTCGGTAAAATGACGTGTCAAAGCATAAACCCAATAGTGAAACTTCTTTGCTTGCAACAACTCAGCAGATTCATTAATTTTTTTTTCGCAATAGCCGCTGGAACAGAGTATTGGTATGGAAACTATGGAATTCTAAGTATTTAGTTAATATGATTGTTTGAGTAGTTTAAATGAACAGCAGTATAACAGTTATATGTTATATTTATTTTTATATATTATTTTCACATTGCTAACAACAGTTATTCCCCAAATTTTAATTTGCTCATTACTTGGTAATTGAGTTATAGATGTTATATTTTTGAAGTAAAACTTCTTTAGCGGCAGTGATTTTTTACAACGCCTCACGAAGTCACGACAAGAAGCTTTAATAAGAAAAAAATAAACACACATACTGAGTATGTACATGCATCTATTTATATAATACTAGACACATATGAATGTAGCCTGGAGTATTTCGACGTTTGTTCCGGACTATTTGAGGACAAGTTCTGGACCGTTTGGACAATATTCTCGGAATAGATATCTTGCGAATATTTCAGTAGTTTGGGACTGATTTACCACTACAATTACTTCTACTACTACTACTAGTCCTAGTTACTACGACTGCAACTCTTAATTAGCAGTACAACTACTACTCCTACAACTTCTACTACTACTGTTCACTACAACTACTATTTACTACTACTGCTAATTACTACCACTATTACTACGCCTACTAAGAACTACCATTATTTTTAACAATGCTACTGCTAATTACTACTACTATTTCTACTCATGTCTACTGTTACTTTTACTTATTCTAATACTATTTTTACTTATGCTACTACTAATTACTACGATTATTTTTACTAATTTCCAGTTCTAATTTTACTACTATTTTCACTCATGCTACTACTTAAAACTCTTACTATTTTCACTAATTTCTACTGCGATTTTTATTAATTTCTACTACTATTTTTACTTATACTACTACGATTTTTACTCATTTTTATTACCATTTCCTACTGCGATTTTTGCTTATTTCTACTACTATTCTTACTTATACTAGTACGATTTTTACTAATTTTTATTACTATTTTTACCATTTTCTACGGCGATCTTTATTCAATTCTACTACTATTTTTACTACAATGTTTACTAATTCTTACAACTATTTTTACCAACTTCTACTACTATTTTTCTTATTGCTACTACTAATTACTACTACTATTTTTACCAACTTCTACTATATCTTCAATAATTTCTACTACTATTACCCCCTAAAACTAAAAAATAAATAAAAAGATGTCTCCTAAATTTAACTCTATATCTCTTGGTAGAATCGGCGCAGAAGTTTTACTTCTGGCTCGCGAACTTAAGTGCACGCATGTTTTTTCCGTTATGAATAAATTTTAACGTTTTTGTAGAAGCATTATTTATTGTATTGCTAATGCGAGTTATTGTTCAAACTTAATTATTTGCGTTTTGATGAACGTTGTAAGTTGATGAAGATAGAGATAGAGAAGTACATAGAAGTACAAAGATGAAAATAAAGTGAGAATTAAATATACCGTTAAGGATAACACTGATCAGCTATTGCAAAAATAAATGTTGGAAAATAACTGTTGTCTCCCTTATAATAGTTATCAAGCAACATAAAAAATAAGTGTTGGAAAATAACTTTAATGACCACCGAAAACTATACTTATCCTCCATAATATTCAGTTATAAGACAACGTAAAAAATAAATGGAGTACGAAACCGTGAAGGTCGTGGGTTCGATCCCCGGAACAACGCTGAGGAGGAGATATGGCTATAACTTCTTCCATTGTTGTTTTTTCTATTATTTTTCCTGTTAAAATTGCCTTGGAGTCATAAAAATGGTTGTTTGGCTTAAATAGAAAATATTTAGATGACCTCCTTTAAAATCTTTCGGAAAATATTATAATTTGAGTTAGCTTTAAAAAAAATCTTTCGGAAAATATTATAATTTGCGTGAGTTGGACCTATTTGAAAATGAAGCGTTGTAAAATAAACATTTTTTTTTTGGTTTATGGAGATCTATATATGAAATGTCGGAATTTCAGTCAAAATCACCCATCGATTTAAATAGTCGAAATGAAGAGTAATTGGCACTAATTGATTGGAATTCAAATGAAGAACCGAGCTGCGTTTTCAAATCAGCAACGCTCTAATATAATAATTTGGGGACGTAGTTTGAAAATTTTGAAAGGGAGAGTGTTTGTAATCATTATCGAACTGGTACGACTATCCCCATTAAATGACAGTTAATGAACCAGACTATTTAATGACTATATTGACGTTTCAAAGCAGTGTAAGTTAATATTAAATAAGGTACCTTATTGTACAATATACCATATATATATATATATATATATATATATATATCTTTATGTATGTATGGCTGAGTGAACAAATTTATTTGTAAGAATGTAGTTGTGGGTATAGGCACAGCTATAAACAAATGTGGGTGTTCGACTTGACTGGTGGACATGGAGCTGCTGCTCTGTGGGTGTGTGGCTACCTAGATGTATCGGTGGTGGACGCTTTGGGATGCCTCAATGACTTGTGTGTTAGCCGTTGTGTCAGTGTGTTGTAGAAACTTTTAATTTAGTGCTCTGCCGATTTTTTGTAAAATACTCATGGCAAAATGTATGTACAGTTTAGTGAAAGCAACGAAATCGAAACGAATTTGACGAGGGCTATGTATCTAGGAAGGGAGTGTGTGAATGTTTTGGAAAATGGGCAAAATGGCAACGAAGTAAAGCAACTAATATGTATGTACTTACTGAAAGCAAGTGCTATAAATTAAAGCATAGCAAAAGAGCAGCAAAAGTGCACACTTGATTTGTGTAAAGAATTGAGGAGGATATTGCAAAATGGCAGTAAAATAAACGAAATTTACGAATTTTATGGAATTCTGCAAATGTATGCCATTTTACCTTTATCGTCAGAGAAATAATGAATTTCCTTCACATGTAGATCAAAAAAATTTTAAAAAAATAAAAATAAAATACAGTACAAGTGCATCAATCGATCTATCGTGCGATAATTGAAAACTATGAAAGTAATTTGAATGCTTTTATTGAGTACTAAAATTTACGATTTTTATACACGTTGAAGCAAGCAAAAGAAAACGTCGGTTTTTTATATATTTATAATTCGACATATTGTCTTTTTTCCTTTTTTGCTATAGCCGATCGAATGTTGATATTGTACATACTGCTAGATACTCGTAGTTTTATTAAAATAAAATGACTGCTACTTGTTTGTTCATCTCCCGCAACAGTGCAAATGTGTAGATATGCAAATTTTGTAACCCCACAGGTGACGCGGCGAGTACGAGTATCGTAAATGTTCCAACAAGAGGCAAACAATTTATTAATTGCATTTTTTGGTAGCCCATTTTATTGCAGGAGTGATACTAATGGCATAAATTGCAATGTTTTATGACGCGCATCACTAGTACCCTTTCTCATACAACTAAAAATGTACAAAAAAAAACTTAGTTTAGTCCTGTAAAATGTCGTATATGGATTTTTGGTAAGATCTAATTTACCCCGTGTTAATGTAGGCTTTGCCAATCAGTTTAGGTCAATACAAAAAAAGCAAATTGTCAAAATAGTTAACTTAGAAGTTAAGTTGTCACTTTTCTTGCACTGTTTTGCTTTTTCTTTTAACTTTTAAAACGAAAAGATAACATTTTAAGCCTCTGTGCATAGATTTATGAAAATATGTTCTTTATTTATTTTTAGAGCAAGTTAAGATTTTTATTTCTTTAACAGTACTAACAAAAATTAACATTGATCCTATTATTTGACTAAAATTGTTTTGATCAGAGTTAAGATTGACTTCACGATATAAATATTTTCTAATTTAAATAATGTAAACAAAAAATTTTGTTGAAAGCTACAAATTATTTTTTATGATAGCCGTTAGTCGGGGCGTATGAGTAACCTTTTATAATATAATACCATGTCCACACGCCAATGAAAACAAGTTGCAGTTGTTTATAATATTTAACATTCCCTTCCAGACAGCATTCACTTTTTTACTAACTGCTTTTCGATGACATTTCTCAATTTATTTACCTTTTTTCGCTCTATACACACCAAGCACTGCCGCTTCTTATAAATACTTTAATTTTTCTCCATCCCGGTCTTTTCTTAGTTCTATTATTATTCCTTTTTCTAAACCAGTGGTGAAACACAGAGTTGCTTATGAAAACACAAACACGGAAATGTAGACTTTTTCGCGATTATCATGATTGCTTCGTAATAAAGTTGGACAGTTTTTGCTAGGCGAAAATATTTACTTTTAACTTGTTTTCACAGAATATCACAAATGATTCATAAACAACGATTTTTCGTTGTCGTGTGGACTTGTTGTAAGGAAAACTATCACATTTTTCACTAAAATAATCTGTTTAAAATTGCACTGGTTAAGAAATTCAAAATTGAAAAGACAGTGAGTCTTGGCGTAACCTAGAAAAAATACTAGCAGTATTAAGTCAGCCTGCTTCACTTAAGTTTACCTGATTGATGTCCCGGTTGTTCAATTTTTCTACTAGTACAAAGTAAATATTTATGCATATTTATAGTTGTGATTATACTAATTCCGCCATAAGCATTCGCATCATAATCACAACTACTGGAAATAGTTGGTTCGAACGAAAACATTTTCGAGGATAATATACCTCTATGATTCTCAACATATTTACATTTTTGATTTTTAAGTAGAGACAAAATGAGTTAGAGTGGATTTTCGAGTACCCAGACGAAAGATATTTATAAGCCAACATAAAAAAGGTTTGGCTATGATAACAGCTCTATAATTTAGCCAAGATAACCCAATCCAAGTGCATGACTTTCCGATACCACTGAAAAAGCTTTCAACGCTTGTGTAAATCTCAGAGTTCAACTTGGTGAACTGCAACTTCTCATCCACTCACAGGACACTGCGTCCTTACAAACCAAGTTTTTCAGTTTTTCTCGAGGGCCTTTACAGTCTTTGTCACAGTGTGAATGCTCTGCAATTAGCTCTGCCCGTTAATGCACGCACTAACAAAAAAAAAACTACTCTGTCCTAATATCTTGACTTCGAAAACCACCATGGATTTGGAAGCCGTGTGCAGCAAAGAAGACAACTCTAATCTCTGAAACTCTAATCACAACCCTAACCTCTAATATACCGGACACACTACAATGTAAATAACTTATCTTCGTCCAAATTATTTCGCATAAACCAAGTGCGTACATTCTTAATTTATATTAACAGTTCTATAGCCACAGATTTGCCTAGGCCTTTGATCAAAGGAAAAAATGTGAGAGATTGTGTACATTTTTAATATACAACACTTAAATTTTATTATGATAATATCCTTTTTTACATTAAAGATAATGAAAGAAAGCTTTTAGAGGCAGTAAAAACCAAGGGAGTGGAGCACACATTTTTCGATTACTAACAGTAATATTGAAAGCCCACGCTACTTGTTCGTGATTGATTTCGTTCTTTACTTATGATAAATTATCTCATTTCGTCTTCATTTATTGACAGATTTTACAAGGCGAAATTACTTAGTTTCATCGAAATTTGCTCATAAATTAAGAATAAATCATAAATTAGGATAGTGTGTCCGAACTTTAAGCAAGACTTATCCAATCACTTCCAGAACAAAGGTAAACAGAAGCAATCCAAGCTGCCCAAAAGCACGCTCTAAAATTTCGAAAGATTTCAAAAGCCCATTTAACTTGACCCTTTTTTCCCCAAGTTTCCCATTAATTTGAAAGCTACATGCTTATTTTTTGCAGTACCATTTTGATTTGATCATCTAATCACACCTTTCTTGCAACTGCAAAAACAATTATTTTATAAAAAAAAAGTGTGCAAGTCCGAGGAAATATGCAGGCATCTATCCATTTAATTAAGAAATGTTAATACCTGGCAAATCGACTGAATTATTTATTTTCAGACCTTTTGAATTTTAACAAAAACCTTGCAATTGCATCAAAATGGAAAACTTTCAAACTACGTTAGTCACGCCATGCAAAAAAAAACGGAAAAACAAAAAAGCTTTGAAATAACCAGAAATTCTTCAATGCAACGCAAACTACACAGCGTCACAGCGAAACGAACATATGAATAAATTTTACACTGCTTGGTTATGCAAACTTTTAATATTATTTCCCCACCTAACCCTGCCCACCGTCGCTTGCACATCGAACTGGCGAGCTTCTGACGCAATTCAATAGCTGATATTTAAAAAGTCATCAACAAAAGTTAAAGGGTCAACCAGCCAGTCGGGAAAATAAAAATAAAAAGTTCTACTGAAAGTCAACGATGTAGAAAATTCAACTTCACCCTTGTTTTCTACGCATTATCCGTACAATGGAAAGAGTACAAGCTAGGCGGCATTAAGGTAGCTGAATTCAAGTTGCGTAATCCTTGCCAATAGTGAGCAGTAATATTCAAACTCAGCCCACCTCAAGCCAGTAAAATCCTTTACTGCTACGGCAAATGCGGAAAATGCATAGAGCAAAGATCAAATGGGTGAGCGTTGGGAAGTGGAAGTTCAGAAAACAAAAAGGTTTAACTATATGAATAAAATCAGCATTAGAAGCGCATGCAACATGTGAACCAAATAAAAATGAAAGCAAAAAACCACAAATTAACTGCATACCACAAAATAATACAATATTTTCTTGCGAACAGTTGAAAGTGTGTATTAGAATATTTGTATAAGGTTCGCCGTTTCAAGGATTCAAATATAAATCTAAATATTTAGTTAACTGTTTTATTCGTTATTCGGAAACTAGTAACTCAGTTGGTTATTTTACTTAAAATTGTAGATTTTTAATGCATTATTTTATTATTATTAAACCGGGGGTAGTCGCTGTTATCTAAAAATATTTAGATTTTCTGACTGTCAAAAATTATCACTCTCAAGAGTAGCGTATTCCGTTATTCTAAAAATCACCTCATATTTATCATTTTCCGAGATTAATGAAATGTATGGGAGTTTTCGAAGCCAAACTACAAAACCGGCAGTCCAATTCTTCAGACAATCTCATTTTACTAAAATAACATCTTAACTTGAACTATTTTTGCAGGTAACCAGTAAGTGATCTTAGATTTTCCATGTTTGGATTTAGAAATGCGCAGAGCTCTTGCAAAAGGGAGCCAGGTTAGGTTGGGTTGATGTAGTAGTCCCCTCACGAGGCTCATTTGGACAAATAAAAGAAGTACTTCATAGTGATACCACTTATTATTTTGAACAGCAACGTACCGGATGATTCAACCACGCCCTCCTTTAATCAGCTGCGGCAAAGAATTCCTATCGTACAATGCCCGCACGGAACTCGGAACTACAAGGATCGAGAGTTATCGCCTTGTTAGCGTCCGGTGTTCCCTTGAATGCCTACGGTTAAGGCCAGAGGGTCGTGCTATTTTCTGTTCACCTGTTCAGTTGAAGTATTCAGGTCCCCACCAACCCCCTGTCTGAATCCTTAACTTAAAGGGTACCTTAACGAGCCAGCGCATCAGTCAACCATGTTTCCTGCTATATAGGTATAACCTGGCACCCACAACAGTCCGATAAGGAAATGAAATATTCAGACGTGGTCAAGTAAGAGGTCAGATACTCCCCGACCAGTTTCGCCTTAACTATTAAAGGCTCTAAGGACTCGATTGTCGTCTGGCTATCCAAAAAGATATTTGCCTATATAAAAGGTATTACACTGGTGTGTAGCCAAACGGCTGCCTCTTTGTCCTCCGTGCGTTTTTCTGCCATAAAAAAACTTCACACAAAAAGATAGAGAGAAATTCTAAAAATTGTCCACACGAATGGTATTACCTTCTCTTCGGTAATTTTTTTGAAGAACTTTTCAATGGACGGACACAACTTTTCTACAGTTTTATTATGGTATAGATTAGGCTCGAAGCCGCAATTTTGGGTGACGGAGGGCTCCTTGCAGACCTATTCGCCCAGCTTCGACCCATCCGTAAAGCAGTTCGCTGCTCCTCTCATGCAAACGCTACCCCTCCCACATTTACCTTGGCAGCATGGGCCCCATATTTAAGATAACGTTGAGGGCACGAGTAGGTATAGTTCGAAGTACCCTACTGGTTCTAATCAGCGTGGTCCATTGAATCCGTTCTAGCTGCTTCACTTTTGTTACCTTCTCCTGGAAGTTCCACCATACAAGAATCCCATACGACATTATTGGCCTGAGTGTGGTTTCATAAAGCCAATGATTTTTCCCTCCTTGTTTGTCAATATCTGGCTCGCAGAAGAGTAAAAGCCACAAGTGTGACGCCGCCGATTGAAGGAGGTCGGGCATCAGGCACAGGTATAGACCTTCTAGTAAAAAAGATGGCCTCCATCTTGCTAAGGTTAGTAGCGAGCTTACACTTCGCGGACCATTTCCGCACCTGGTTTAGATATCACTGCGAGTCGGAAAACGTCTGCTCAATCAAAAAACGTTTTTGAGCCTTCAAAAAAATTGATTTCATCCAGGCCAACTGAAGAAGCGGTGAATGCCTTCAAATCACATATTTTTGAAAGTGAATCAATTGCAGTAAAAAGAGTGTGTCGAAATAAAATCCGAACGCATGGCAAAATATATTGATATTCATGGAAAATATTTTGAAAAAAAGCCATTGCCGATTTTATTTATTTGAAATTTTTTATCTATCTAAACACCTAAGTATCAATCCACGTATTATGGAATATGAGCTCGAAAATTTGTCGCTCGTCGTTCGCAACAAAGACTGTCGGCAGACGGCACACCGCGCTATGAGTTGCAGAGATGACACTCCCCCCGCCTCTTATATAACCTTGAGTGTGTCCGAGCCTTTAAACATAAATAGCTATCGTTTTTGAGCATTCGGCAGAGGATATCTTCTTAAATATTAACTTTCAGGTGTGGTTCAGGTGAGAACATCGTTCGACGTTGGATACCCAAACAATTCACCATCATAAATAATACAAAGAAAAGGTCAAAATCAACGATATATAAATATATTTTTCATATCATGCTATTAGTAGGAAACCATAAAATGAACAACCCTGTATATGTAGGCTTTCAATAAAAAAAAAAACAGTAAAGAGGATTGCCAAGATGAAAATATATTTAGAAAGAGGGAGACCGCACAAATGGCTTCAATGGCTTATACAACTACACATACACAAATAAACATAAGTACTCATACGCAAAAGGGTTTCAAAGGCACGGTAGGAGGGGGAGAGGGGGATTATGGCATGAAATATTCACCGTATATGCTTAGATGTATGGATATACAACATGTTTATTTGTGTCTGCTCTAGTTAAAGGGTTGTGGCGTATTTCTTAGTGCCATATGCCGGCCACCTGGCTAGTTGTATTTGTATCACATTTACAGGCCAATTTGATTGTGATTTAATGGTTTTCACTATTTATGTTAAAAATATGTGTAGTGCGAAATAAGATTAAACCTTTGAAATATGACTTGGGATCAAAGTGTCCAAAGTGGGATGAGAAAGGTTACTTTTGTAGCTTTACTTGCTCGACACTCGACGCTACTATTGTAACCGCATCGCAATTCGTAAACGGAAATTGAGGCGGTATTTCCGCATTAAGGAAGATAAAATCATTCATTTAATATAAAAAAAAGCTATTTTTTAAAGGAAGAGTAAAATCATACATATAGAGAGAAGTATGATAAATTTTGATTTTAAAATTAAAACTTTAAACATTTTAAACAACCTAGGATAGGTGTCAAATTTAATCACGCCGTTCGATGGCTGTCATTAAGGCATTCGGTTTCACTGAGCACGCCTATCCTCCATATACTCGTAGTATCGAATCAGCTTTAAGCGACTATTATTTATTCATTAAATTAAAATTGAGAAGAGTAAAAATGAAAACACTGATTATGAACTGAAGTGAAAGACTTTTATTTCATCGGCGAAAATTCAAATTTTTTTTTTATAATTTAATAAAGGGAGATCATATTCAAAAGTACAAATATCCCTTTGCGCTTTACCCTTTATTTCGCAGTTCAGGCTAGAAACTTTTCGATCCTACTACGCATGTCGTCGCGTGTATCTTGCTACTATGCGAAACCTTACGCCTGCAACTACAAAGTGACCGTAAGATTGAGTTGCATGTTCCTTAAATTTCTTTTTGTTATTTTTTAATCAGGAAAAATATTGTTTAAGCTGTTGAGATTTTTTATACCTTTTGAATACTTATTTGTAACATTGAAGTCAGGTCGGAGGTTGAGAAACGATGGCATATGATTAATTTTATATAATTCCTGAAGCTGGAGAACTGCACTTTGGATATGTGGATGGGTTAAGTATTTTTAAGCCGGGGGGGTTTCGCTGCAGCTAATGATGTTAATGCGTAACATACAAAAAGACTTTTTAAATGAAATATGAAGAAGAAAATTTGCTCTAAATATCAAAATGTAGCAAAAGCAATGCACAGAAAAGGAAAAATAAATTATTTGTAAAGCCGTAGAAGTTTTTGGCGTTTATTGAATAAACATAACTATCATAAGGGAAAAAAGTAAAAGCTAATTAATAATTAGTGCAGTGAGATACACATTTTTCGAGTAATCTACAATATAACCAATATTCAAAGACTTATATTATAAAAGTCTTTTGATAACTTCTATCAGCGTGAAAAATATTTAAAGGCCTTCAAAGACTTTGATTTTTGCGCTTGTATTATAAAAGTCTTTTCATAATAATTATCAGCGAGGTGACCTTTTTTCAGTCTCCAAAGACTTTTACTTTCTTAAAGTCTTATCATAATAGTTATGAGTGAGAAAAAATTAGTTCGGAGCTGATTCAGGACTACTTCGAAAAAATTTCGGGACAAGTTCGGGACTATTTCGGTACTATTTTGAGTTCCGAAATAGTTCCGTCTTTCAAGACTTGAAAACGCTGTCTAACTGATAATTATTATGCAAAGACTTTTATACTAGAAGTCTCCCATTTGAAAGACCTAAAAAATTTATCTTGCTAATAATTATTATGGTAAGCATTGGAATTGAATATATGTCTCAAAACAAATAGTTTATGTTGCTTTAAAAAATTGTTCTCACTAGTAATTATTATGGGAAGCCCTCTATAATATAAGCTTCAAAATAATAAATAACGATAACTTAAAAAATTTGGCTGCCTCATAATTATTATCAAAAGACTTGTATAGTTCTTATCAAAATTAGGATGACTTTTTTTAAAACTCAACGGTCAAATAGCTATTATTCTAATTTACGTTCTCGTCATTATCTGCCATGTATTGCTATACCTCAATATTCAAATCGTTAGCTAAAGTATTTTTAAGATTGCAACTAGAGAACGACTGAATGCCGGTCTTTAAGGCTGATCCAAAGGGAATATTTTCCAAATCCAAAATAATGAATAGTCAAAGAATTCACAACGATTGTAGATTTTTATTATTGTTTTCAAAAAATGTGCATTATTTGAAATTACAACCATTTCTGTTCAAAACATACATACATCCATATTTTCGTTCAAATAACAATAAAAAAGCCTTTATGTCTAATTTTGTATATCGGTGTAAACCAGACCTGCCGCACTGAATTTTTGCTCACTAGATAATCTTAATGGAAGAACAGGCAGATATTGTAAGGCAATTTTTTCTCACGGAAAATATGGGCTTCAAAAATTTCACAATTTCTTGGCAACAGATGTTCATTGAGAGAAGTGTTCAATTTCTCTGAATATTACACTTCAAATAGGAAGAGCATTTGACTTTTTTTCAAAGAGAAACGTATTGAAAGTCAAACTTTACAAAATTGCTAATAATTGACGAGTGGTTGGGCAAAGTTCATTCTTTGCTGGCCCAACCGAAACCGAATCAGAACCGAATTTTGGTGGCCGAATATGGCCGAAGCCAAAATTCAGTCACTCTCTAATCGCAGTCTTATAAAATTATTGAAATCTATTGTGTAATAACAAGTTGTTATTAGTAACTTAACCTCACTTTTTTCCGATGTCTATTTTGGCTACACATTTGTAGGTAGGAAGATATACTTAAATCTTTTGAAGTATAAACAAATTTTGTAGATTTGGATTTATAGACTCAAACTAAATATTCACAGGTGGTAATGTGTTCATTAATTTAAAAAAAAATAATTGTAAATATCTACAAAGAGGGTATAGGAAAAGAGAAGTTCTAGTAGTATTTGCTTTCAATTTTTTTACAGAAATATCAGAGTTAATACCATTAGAAATAAGCATCCCGATTTTGCCAAAATTCTAACAAATAAATCGCTACTGATGACTCTTTATCACAATTCCACTATGATTGAAAATAATATTTTTTGGAGTGAATTTCCGTTATCCCTTGCCAAGTTTGATTTAGTGTCAACCCAATCGCCCCAAGCGCACCGCTAAGAACACTTCCAACATTTATATCTGTCGAAAACAAATTAAATGAAAAATTACTGATCAGGTTCCTACGTTTTAAAAACATTTGTACGAACATAATAAAAAAGAAATATCGAAAATCTAAAATACATAGCTCGCGCTCATCCCATATACGTATACTTGTACCCCTAGTAGCTGAGAATAAAAACGAGGTCGCCCATCTGCTTTTTTTATCCATCACATTTATGTTACAGAAAAAAAAAACGAAACAAAACTCTACTACTTTTGCAATGAATGCATGTATGTATGTATATAATTAGTACTATTATGCTATTCTCTTTTTCTTTTTGCATATTAAGAAATTATTGTCTGTAGTGTAATTGAGTTAATGGTTTGTACATCGGTGAAGTTAACAAGAAAATTGATGTCTGAATGACATTTTGAACTTGCAGCAGTTGTTGTGGAGTTCGAAAAGGAGTTTATAGGCGAAAGGAGTATATAGTTGGAATGACCAAGAAAGACGAGTATGATATTTTTGAGTATAAATAATGTGCATATATCCATAGACACATATATGTATATGTAAGTAAGAAAGTGCATACCTTATTTTTATACGTATTTCACAAATACAGAATGAACTACTTTATAAATGTAATAATGAATAATAACTTAAGTCAAGTTAGGATAGGAAATGTTGAAATCGAAAAAGGAGCATTGTTTGATTAACTATATTTTTAATTAATCTAAGTCGAAATTGTTCAGACTAAATTTACAAATCTTAAAATACTCGTTAATTCCTCTCTTAATAAGTCACAAAAATTTGCATTTGATAGTGGACGTTCGGAGCGTTTAGCTGCTATTTCTCACTGCCACAGATATTTACGTGCACATGAGAAGTTATGAAAAAAGCAAACGGCATTAACTCATCATCTACTAGTGAAAACTATGGGCAGATATAACTATGTATTTTGAACAAACCAAAAAAAAAATTAACAGACACAAATTCTTGCTTTATATCTCACATATTTAAGACTTATTCTGAAATTTATTTCTGTCTCATAAAAACTTTTAGAGAAGTTTGTATCAAAAAGTTAGCCTTGTTTTAACCCTAGAAACCTAACCTTTGCTCGCCTCCTATAAACACTGACTATTTTTCGATATACTACATATGTAGATGTAACTATTTTGATAGAATCACCGATACGAACAATGCGTTTGGACTATAAGTAAACTTCTAAAAAGAAAATGGCTTGAAATTATTGCAGAAATACTTGCCTAAAATGGACTGAAAATCGCCATAAAATTAATGTGTTTAAAAAAGAATACTCTAAGCAGGTTAAAAAACAACGGTATTTAAGTGCTTTCAAAGAGTTTTCGTAACGTTACGTAAGTCCAACGCATTTTTGAGCACATTTGGCATGGACCTTGCCATTTTCGAAAATTGATGATGTTGAGGTCAACTTTAACGCAACCACGCTCATTTTCAAAATCAATTTTTGCAATTTATTTCAAGGCTCCAACTCAAATTCCTGCTCCATATCTATATGCGTTCGAAAGTTATTTATTTTGACCAAACAAATGAGCATTTGGAGAATAGTGCGGTGTCATAAAAAATTCTTAGAAATTATAAAGCTAAAAACTATATAAAAACAACACTGCAGAACAAAATTTTGCAGTCGGAGCTTTTTAAGTCGATTTAGGGTTATTTGGAGGCGCTGATTACGAAAATGATATCAGTTTTGTCGAATTGGCTCTAGTTTTTCAGATAAAGACTTTTAAATATTTCACGAAAAAACCCAATTAAAAATACCAATATGGATTTAAATTATATTTTTATTGCGCGCCTGTATAATAATATTATTTTCATTAATTAATTTAAAAAAAAAACTTTTTCTGTAGGACCTCCTATGATGTCGTTGCTCAGGGCAATCCCGTATTAAGTTCCAGCAGTAGTCTACCATCAGGTCGTCCCATCGACTTTGGTATCTTTCTTCCATTATTTTTATGTCGTGGTGGAACCGTTCATCTTGTTCCTCACTATAATCGCCTAGGTTGTCCAGGAATTTGCCCAAATGCAATTTAATGCTCATTTTAGCTCCTAGTTTGCAAAAATTGAGAAGCATATCAGCAACTAGTTTTGTATAGTCTGGTGATTTATGATTACCCAAAAAAGTTTTGACTACATTAACAAAGCTTAGCCAGGCTTCAGATTCAATTTGTGACATATGGTTTAAGAATTCAGTGTCTTTAAGAAGGGTACGAATTTGAGGACCATCGAAGACTCCTGCTTTTAGTTTTTCCATACTAAGGACTGGAAATTTTTTGCACACATATTCGAAGCACTCGCCTGTCTTATTATTCATTAGCGCAAGCTTGATGTGAAGTGGTTGAAGAATGATTTTTTCTGGGCTTATCAGTTGGTCATGAACCGCATTTGCTGTTCCTACCTCCATATTTTCTCTCACCGGTCAGTCCTTCCTAATCCAATGTTCATTTCTTGCACGACTGTCCCATAAACATATAAAACAGGGGTATTTAGTATACCCACTGTGTTCGCCAATTTACAAGTTGCATTTAAAAGTCACGCGGTCGATAACGTGAAGCAGCTGGCAGGGACTGGCAGGGGAGTTTTCAGGTATTTAGGCGAAGTCGTCGAATTAATGTTTAGTTTTATTAACTCACCCGACTTAACCGACTGCCCTTGCTCTCTTGCAAAGGAAATAAAATATTTAAACCAACGAACTACTTGTTTTAATAATTTATATAACAAAATTTATTGAGGAATAATTAAATTAATACAACTGGTACTGGGTCATATAATTTTTTTTCAGTAATTTCTTAAGTTTCGTTTATCTCAGGAACTAGAGCCAATCCAAAAAAAGTAAAAACACAGTTCGTAAGCCTGCTACTAATGTTAATAAAAACTATTACCAAAATCATGACCGCAGGTTTTTTTTAAATTTTTGTTCCGCAGTGTAATTAAAGAAATGCTGCTTACCTTCAAAAATTTTCGGTGTAATATTATCACAAATTTGCACTAACTCCATAGCCATATAAATCAACTTATTTTAGAAGAATAACAAGGGGAATGTTTTCTTCACAATTTTAAAGACTATTGAAATTAGGTATCAAAATTATCTGCTTTTACATGCTGGCCGGTTATTGTTATAAAGCTCGATTGGAATTTCTTTCAGTAAGATCACTTAGAAGTGAATTGCTTGATGTGCTTATATAAAGTGAAAATGAATACACATTTATGTAAATTTTTTACTCCGTTCTTATAGATAGTAGTTTGAGGATCGGTTCTGCAAATTAAAAATTGCTCATTAAGTGCATACAACTGGAAACGGAATTATTTGAATTTAATCTTTGCAGCCCATACGCACGAACTTTCCTTCAGAGACCCGTCATCAAATTTTGTACAACAGTTTTGTCCAATTTCAGTGATGCTGTTCGATACATTCTATTTATTTCTGTACATCTTTTGGTTGGTTTCCCAACTCTCAAAAATTTTACCTTCATCAGCCCCATATCGCTCAATTGGTCGCAAATCTGGCACATCAGGAAGATTCAGGTATTTCTTTATGTACCTTCGAAACACTGCTGGATGGCAGCCTAATGTACTTGAACCAAATCCGGGCAAAATATATTTGGATTATTATGCTGACGTAAAAATGGCCGGAGACGTTTTTGAAAACATCCCTTCACGAAAATTTCAGTGTTGAGGGTCCTGAAGTGGACTTATGGCCACATTCACAAACGCAAAACCATCCTTTGTGCAGTGTCGTAAAATGATCCTCTGAGTTTGTAACTAATATTGGAGTTATTCGCCCAAATGTACAAGAATATTTTGCGGAGCTTTTCATTCATATTAAATTTTTTCGTTGCTTGACTGCAGAGACTAAGTGAATTTCAAAATTGTTATTAAATACTAATGTAGAAAACAATCTTTTCAAAACTTACTGTGTTATTGCTCAAAATTTTTCAGCGAGTTTGAAATTTGCAGAACTCTCTGTACGGGTCCTTAGACAGTTTTGTAGTACTTTTACTTTTACTATGTAATATGTGCGTACATATAATGTGAATTTTTCTCTCATTGCTCGATTTGCGCATTCAATGCTTTGCATACTTTGGTACAACAGCATTTTAAATCTTAAGATTTTAAAATAGGTAGGAATGTATGTAAAGAATTCATATAAAACATGAGTGAATAAAAATATATGTTCAATATTCAAAACACTCAATAACCAACTACGTACTTATTTTCGTACCTAATTATAAATACGAACGCTTTTCAGAATTCTTAGTATTTAAAAAAAAAAAGGCATAAAACCCCAAATGCAAAATCTAATTAGTATTTGGTTTTGGTGTACAGTATTATTTAACAATCACTTAGGAGTATTTAAAATTATCGAACACATTAAAGTTACATTAAATGAGCAATTAAGTTTTTCTTTTCACTATTCATGCGCGGCACCAATACTTATTTAATTGAGATAATTACTGATTTATAGATAATACCTATTTGGCCTATTAAAAATGAACCATATCAATTTATATCAATTATATTACGCACATTGATGCACAGTTGACCTACTTCTTTTACTCAATAGCAATAGCAAATATCAATTGACCTCGGAATTTGCTATAACGCAATAACAAATATTATTGAATTAATAATATTGGTTCATTAAATTCTTTGTAAGTGCATATAGAAATAATATCTATGGATAAACAAAATTTAGCACTAACGACCGAAATACTCACTTTACTAAAGCTCTAATAATATGCTGAGCAAAAAAAACAAAAAAAAAAATGCAAAAACTTAGGTTGTGTGGTTGTGGAAAAAGTGAAAAATATGCAGCGCTTCAGCAAAACAAAAAAAAAAAACAAAAATAGAAATTATTTGCAAATCCAACAAAGCACTAAACAAACAAGCATAGCTATTAAAACAATCATAAAAAGCGCTCAAATTAAGCAGCGAAGCAATGATAATTAACATTCAAATAATGGCAAAGCAGTCAATTCTCAATTAACAATATGCAGTGGAAATATTATGCACGTAAACAAATTACGTATTTTAATTTACTGCTATGATTCTAGCTATATTTTTGTTTGGTTGTTTTTTTTTTTTTTGCAAAGCTCACATAATATTGAACCAATAAATATGCACGCCAATTTGCATAGCATAAAAGTGCGCATAAACATATGTAGGTACATACGTGGATGTGTGTGAACTCAAACTTCACCTGCTCGAAGCATATGCACACCTGCGGCCAACACTGCGTATACGCAACGCATATGTTTTGTTGAGTGCAACCAACAGCTGTGCGTTATGGCTGTCGCTTCTAAACCGATGGCAATGGCAGCGGCAGTGAACGGTTGTAAAGCAATAATAATGATTGCACATAATGAATGCATATGAAATATTTATGAGCACACTTTAAACCCGAAAAGAAAAGGTTGACAAATGTGAAGTCTCAAGCACCCACGCAGATTGTATACTATTTGAATGATGTCTGGTGTTGTGTGTTGTGTGTTGTGATGTTGGTGGCACTACTACAAACAACCATAAATGTATGTATTATAAATATGCTACTAATGCAAATAAATTGTAGGCATTTCTTCGAAATGAATGGGAATTTATAAAAGAAACAAAAGCGGCAAGCAAAAGTTGCACAGAGCAAAAACAAAACCAAAAACACAGACAGACAAAGCACAAATGATTGCGGTGGTGTATTTGTTTTTTTGTTTTTTTTTGTTTTGTGTTTGATGGTACAACCCCTGTTGTTTGCTAATATCGTTGTGACAGCAACAAATCAAAGGCAAACACGATAAAGCTCAGTAGGATAAGTGTTTGTGTGCACGCACTTGATTTACAGTCGCATTTATGTTGAATAGGGTGCTTTGGTAGAAAAGTAAAAATATGATAAGCAATAAGACAAATGATAGACAGATAAGAAGTAAGAGAAATGATAGACAGATCAGATCAGATTGATTTGCTTAGCTTCTGGTTATTTTTATGTTTTGTTTTTTTTTTACGGCTAATTGTTGAAAACAGTAAAAAAAAAGAAGAATTTGTAGACTATAACTCATCCGCTGTCTAGTTGAACTTGGCTGTCAGCCCTTCAAATGAAAGATATTAATTGTGATTTTAGGGGAAGCTGAGTTGGCAAGATTAGTTAATATGTGTTCGCTAAATGAAGACGCCTCTGCTTTAGAAACTCTACGTAACCTCGCATTTTCCTGGCACTTAGCGGATAGGGAGTAAATACGAGGGCAATTTGAAAAATCCGTGGATAATTTGGGGTTACCGTTTTGGAGTACCAACCTTCAAACTATAAAATGCGAAATTTCAAAAAGATCTGTTCATTCGTTTTTTTTTTTTGGCAGCCATTCGAATCAAAAAACGTTTGTGTTTTGTGAAAAATGGAATTTCGTGTTATCATCAAATATCATGACGCAATAATGAAAGGTGTTGCACGTAGTGACAGCTCGATTTCGTGCCGTATTAGCTCAATGATGTATTTTGGAAGTACAGGGGAAACGGTAAGAAAGAAAGGCCGTTTATGGGGAAAAGTACTAAAACTCTAACCTTCTCAACAACAGGCTCATTACCAGTAAAGATACTGATATGACCTGCTAGATTTCCAAATTCTTAGCTAATTAAAGTATTAATATTAGGTGTGCTTCTTTTTACAGAAATATGGTAACATGGTTAAAATTTGAAGGGAACTGTAAGTGCAAAGTTGTATGTGCGCTGATGAATAGTTGTCTATAAATAAGGGTAATCACAATCAAGGTAACAATGAAATAGTACATATTAAGGCTAAGCAAAATTCAGTGCAAAGATCTAGCATTTGTAAAACTTGTATGGTTAAACTATGCATTGCGCTTTTACGTTGCTATGGTATTGTGTAAATGCCATTTGCATTTAATCGATAGTTGCACTAAGATGTTTGTTTTTTAAAGGAAATTATCGATATATGGAATATGGAAATAAAAAACATTGATAATATTAAATTATAACTAACCATAGTCGTTGAATTTCGGGTTAGCTTTTCACTGCACTTTTATTAAATAACTACATATGTTTTTTAATTTTTTTTTATTTTCTTCCCTTTAAAGCGTTACATTTGCTTTGGCTAAGGCAAATATGGAGCTGTTTCTTTTTTCTCTTCTGTTTCAATAAAAGGGTGAAAAGTTCTTAGAGAAATTAACTGAGGATGACACAACACCGAAACCGGTTTGTTTCCAATGAAGGAAATTGTTTCAATATATATCAGTAAAAATGGAAGTTTAAAAACGAAATTTTGGGCGCAAGCTAAAGACTGATGTTTCTTATCATTATCTTTTATTTGGAATAAAATAAAAATTCAAAAATGGGTTTCGCAACAATATATTAAAAATTCATCGAAACCAATATAAAAATTAATTCACGTAAATAAAGGGTCTTGCAATAGACCGATAGTGGCAGCAAACGACGCCATATTTTTCCCCGCTCTTTTGACAATTCTCTTCAGTAAGGTTTGCCATTTCATTATGGAAAGTTATACGATCCAACAACGAGTCGAAATTATTAAAATTTACTACCGAAGTTCGGAGTGAATGGCCTCAACTTTAAGAGCGCTACGTCAAATTTATGGTCGTCGTCATTTCTGGCTGAATGGCTTCGTCAATAAGCAAAATATGCTTTATTGGATAGGCAGCAATCTACACGTACCCTATGAGTCAACATTGCATCCCGAAAAAATTACGGTTTGGTGCGGTTTATCGGCCGGCGGCGTCATTGGGGCGTACTTCTTCCGTGATGATCAATACCGGCTCGTTACTGTGAATGGGAATCGCTACCGCTCAATGATAATCGAATATTTTTGGCCCGAATTGGATGATATGGACTTGAACAATATGTGGTTCCAACAGGATGGCGCCACAAGCCACACAGCGAATGTCACAATCGATTTATTGAAAACCAAGTTTGGTGAACGTGTTATCTCACGAAATGGCCCAGTCTATTGGCCACCTCGGTGGTGCGATTTGACGCCGTTAGACTATTTCCTGTAGGGCTACGTCAAGTCTATGGTCTATGCCAACAAGCCAACGACGATTGATGAACTTCGTACGAATATCGAACGTGAAATTGCAGCAGTATCGGCCGATTTATGCTTGAAAACCGTCGAAAATTGGGTTCAGCGTCTGGACTTCTGCAAGCGTGCCCGTGGTGCCCATGCAAAAGAATGGCATCGAATGTACTTTCACAGGAATAAAGAATTTAATTCATATCCCAAACCGTTTTGGTTTTATTTAAAAAAAAAATTTGTAGCGTTCCTATTGCAAGACCTGATACTAACAAATTTTAATAAGGAAGTTATACAATATACATACATATAAGCATGTACAGGTGGATAATATTGTTGTTTTAAAGAAAAACTAATCTAGGCGGATCAGACCAGATTCAACAATAAACTCAACACCACACTTCGCTGGGCAACAAAGTGACGTTGCACGTGGGCAGAAATTAACCACCTCGTTACACCTTGTCTGGATGGGCTTATGAAGTTGCACTGTGCAAAGACAACGAACGAAAAACAGTCGAAACTCTGTTAAGTAATGCACTGAATAGTTTCTGCATCTAATATTCTAAACGGATGGAGCAACGAATTTTCCTTTTATCGACAATATGCTGTCCACAGAGAGCGAAGCAAATTTGCCAAATGCACGTGTGAACTTACCATGGTGTTATACCTCAAAAAATTTACAGCAAAAAATTATACGCACATTGGCAGTATGATTTATAACAAATACATATATCATTTTGACATTACGTTCACCAAGCAAGTGTAATCAACTTCTTGCTCAACTCGCCTTATCTCGGCAACTTTAATTCAACTCACATAGTTTTTATCAAGGCGAATTCATATAAGGTGAAGTTGATCAAGCAGCTGATTGAATTCGCTTGGTGAACGTTAAGTCAAAATGATGTGTTTGTTGTAAATCATACTGTCAATGTGCGTATAATTTGTTGCTGTGAATTTTTGTTTTTTGTACTTAAAACACCACTTGATATGAATTCGCCATGGTTTTTATAAAAATCGAAAATTAAGTTTCCTGCCAAGGACCCTGTACACACCCTTGCAACACGCAACATTTGAGTAAATAAATTTCTGTTGTAATAGCAATTATTTACTACATGAACATTTTTATTCGCAAATATATCAATGTTTGTTAAAATGAATGCGTGCATTGGATGTTATATTTGATGAAATGCGAAAATTTATAGCTCAAGCGCAATCACAGCGGATGGAAGAAGATAGTGGCAAAAAGCTCAAACGAAACAAATTAGGCAGAGAAAAGAAAATATAACTGAACGAAAAAATTAAAGAAAAAAACTGAAAAACCAGTCATGACTTCGGCGAACAGTTAGCTCAGAATAAGCGACTGAGAGAGAGTTCAGGCCAAATGAGAATCAGCGTAAGAACAATTCACGCATTTTACAGTCAAAGTACACAACTGCTGGCATTAATAATGATAAAAGCGTAGGAGCAGATAAATTCAACAGACGCACAAACAGATGTCAGTCGCTGGCGGAGACAGAGACGGAGACGGAGACGGAGATGGAGACAGCAGTACCATGGACGAAAATGAATCGCTGATAGGCAGACCAAGTAGACGCAGGCAGTCAGGAAGTCAGGCAGGCAATGGAAAAATGCGTTATAGTGGAGCGAGCGGAAGCGTCAGCATCAGAAGTAAAATGGAAATGGCGCGGTTGGTTCGGGCAAAACCTGGGAACGACAATTGAGTGGCCTTATGAATAAATGACGCGATAGCTGCCGGAATTCCGAGCCCAGTAGTTGGGTCAATTTTATTTGTATGGCAGTGCGCCGTAATGCGGATTACTACGCGATGTTATTCGCAGCGAGTAATTGAAGCCAGCGAGTGAATGCATGGAACAGCATTGCCAACAGTTCAGCCTTGTGATGATAACAGTACATTCATATTGGTTGCGGAGACGGGGCACAGGCGAACGATAGTGGCGCTGAAAACTTTTGGAGTATTTAAGTGTTGGCAGAGCAAGTCAAAGCCGACAGAGGCAAATACACACATACATACATATGTATTCATTTGTTCGCATTCGAACGCATGAAACAATTTGAAGGAGAATGAATATGAATGAATGGGGGAATGTTTAAATAAATACCAAGCAGGAAAATTCATGACGTAAATTTGAATTTTTAAATTAGAAATTTGAAATGAAAATTTTTTAATTTGAAATGGAAATTCTGAATTTGAGTGGTAACTTCCTGAACTTGGATTGTAGTTTTCTGAATTTAAAATGAAAAGTCTGAATCAGAATTGCAGCTTTCTCAACTTAATTTTCTGGATCTAGAATGAAAATTCTGAACTTTAAATGGAAATTCGGAACTTGAATTGTAACTTTCTGAATTTGAATTGGAACTTTCTGAATTTAAAATAGAAAGTCTAAATTATAATTGCAACTTTCTGAATTTGAAATGGAAATTCTGAATTTAAATTGTAATTTTCTGAATTGCAATTTTCCGAATTTGAAATGGAAATTCTGAATATGAATTGCAACTTTCTGAACTAAAACTGAAAAAGGTATCGTTGGTTATAATTGTTTTCGTATAGTTTTACGAAGTTTTCGAGGTACTTTTTTTCTTAAAATCTTATATACCAAATATGGTGTTTTCCTACAAAAGAATTAGCAAAACAAAACCTTTTTGGGTTTCGAAAAAGCCAGCAAAACATTCTTAAACTGGTCACTTTGGGCTTATTCGGCTATCTTCTTTTTTTTTAAATAATGCCCAACATACGATTGAAAATTGTCTTCTCTTAAAAATATGCGAAGAGCCAACGCTTTGCCAAAAGTTTACATTTGGGGAAATGCCAAAAAAAAATCAAAATGGAACGACCTTCTTTCTTTTATCATGGCCTGAAACTCAAAGAAATCATATGCTAGATTTGGGAAGTCACATTTTCATTTTTATCAACAACCAATAGATTAATAGGAAGACTCTGAGAGTACGTTTTGTTGTAAGGAAAAGGTAAAATTGAGTTTGGCATATTCAAAACAAAAAACAAACGAATTGAAAAAAAAAATTGTTACACGAATTGCCAGCCGCCGACGTTCTTCGACTCCAATCCTTTTAAGAAATTGACGGAGCAGATCTCTAAAATTTTAAGTATGACTTCAATTACATCATACATCGCGAATATCATGACAGTAATGGATGAAGAACAAATTATGGTATGCCGATGGCACACTACAGCTGATAGCCAACAGATTATTACCTATTTTCAATACTTATTTCTTAACGCTAACCTTCATTGGCATACAGAACTAAACCTCTATTTTTAGGAGAAGCTATTTCTATTATATTCTAAATATAGGCATCAATGCTCGCGGTAAACAGATTTTATTTAAGAAGACTCCTTGAAAAATTTGTCCAATGATAAAATAACTCCCAAATTAATTTTGTAAGGACTTCTTAAAATAAGAACGAAAATACTATTTCGAAAAGGTAAATGCTTTAAAACGTTATAAAAATTCATTCATCGTGAACTTTTAATTACAAGTTCAAATGAGTTATTTTTGTAATTTGTTATTTTTTCGTTTTTCCCAACGTGTCTGCCACAAATTTCGTCAATACCTCTAGTACATTCCCTGCAGGGCGTCATATAATCATATAAATGCGTTTGTGTGCGTATGTAAGTTTATATACAAATCATTGTGTGTGTGTGTGCGCATTAATAAGTCTTACAGGCGCCGCACAGCATTTAAAGTTTTTGTCATTGTATGGCATCTTTGGTATAACTTTTCCAGATCTTATTCACGCTCTTTTGCGGCCTTCAAAGTTTCCATGCGTGGATAAGAAGTTTTACGTTTATCTTAAACTTAAGGAAACATCTTAAATTGTGTGAAGTAAACTCATGTGGTATGGCACTCAATTTAATATAAAAAAAAATTATGCTACTAAAATTTGAAAATAAAAATTAGAAATATTTTCGCGTCATGGTGAAATTTCGCACATGAAGAGCGACATGCTTCAATAATGACTCGAAAATTTGCAAGAAGCTTTGTCGAAGATTTGTGAATGATATGAGTGTACATAAATAATAATAAATTAATAAAAATAAAAATAATACAAATAATAATAATTTGGCGCCTATATTAAGGACGCGATGTGTGGCCGAACTTCGCACACAATTTGTGGTGTGCGTCTTGATGTTGTTCCACGAATTGAGGGACCTAAAGTTTAAAACCGACTCCGAATGGCAAATGATTTGTGTGAGAAATTTGGCCATGGTTGAAATACAGTCGGTATTTATCATTGCATGCCGAGGGGCGACTGCTATTAAAAAAAACTTTTCTATAATTTTTGATGTTACTTGCCTTGATCTAGATTCGAATCCGGCGCACATCGAATGAGACCCCGCTATTAGCACAATGATGAATAGGTAAAAAAAAAACTTTACTTACTATATGTACAAATCCAATTGCAGACTTACTAAATCAGAATCTTTTTGATTGAAAACGGCAGCAGTTTTCATTTATTTAGAGATACAGATCGGGCGAAAGTTACATTTCAGCAGTTGCCAAATGTTTGGCCGCAGTTTAACCCTAGGTAAAAAAATTTAAACGTCTTCATAGGACCTCGTTTTACATAGACTTTTTCCCGGTTTTAGCCGTTTCTTGTGGCGAAGCCAAATATTCAAATTCCACTATTTGGAATTCTTTTATACTACAGCAATAACACGATTTGTGCCTGATAAGCTAAAACTAAAAAAAAAAATGTCGACTGTTTAATACATGATTGAAATAAGCTTTTGAATTCTTTAAAAAAAAGCGCTTTCGTTGAACAAATTAATTCAAATTTTCGGACTGATGTTTTTAGGAAGAACTCACATTACCTTCATCTGGTCTTTGAGTTAATTTGACTTTAATTGCTTATAATTCGGTCAAAATTTGATGCAATGACACCCTGGCTCTAAAGTTGTATTAAAAAAGTGCTTAATTCGTAAGTAAGGATCATATTTGCATAGTGTATTATTCTTTGCTTGTTTTTTGCCACATAGACTTCGCGTAAAAATATATCGGAAAATAATATATTTCTGTGCCTTTTCTACAAATATCCAACTTATGTTATAATTTTTATTGTTCATCGAGTTATTCGAAACTGTATTGGATATGACGAATTTACCATTTTCCTTATACGTCTGTATATGGATGAATGGGTTTCACGGGTGAATCAAGGGAGAATTTGGGAACAATAAATATAGCTCACCAATTATTTCTGCAACAATATCTCACAAAATGTGTACAAAAAATCAATCACTTCCTTCGTTTTGACGATCAATCGAGAAACCAGAAGTAGGCAACGTGATAATAAAACTAAAGGCGGCGTTGACAAATAAAAGTTAATCGTTGACCAGTAGCTGGTTTTTGTAATAAGCTCGATGTGTCAGCTAGCAAAGCATTCATTATTTACATAAAATTGGTTCCGGATTGGAATATGTGATGTCCATCGCAAAGATGACACTCGAAATTTACCAGAAGAATCGGAAGCATCAATATAAACGTCACAGTCAACTTCATTTCGTTTGACACTAGCACCCGATACAAAAAACAAACGAAAAAACAAGGTCGATGTTATATGTGCAAACTTGATAAATAACAACAAAAAATACAGTGTTCGCTGTGGTAAGTGTTTGAATTATGTTCGCACTAATCACAGATATTATCTATGCGTAAATAAGTTGGGTCAATTTGACCCCTATGGGAAGGTTTCGTTCACGGAAATGAGATCCAGATGAAGAATAAACTATTTTCCTCCATAACGATTTGCTCGTAGTGTTTTGATTTACTGCTCAATTTTACAAAAGTGTCCACTTTTCGTGTCTTTTTAGTAACTCAAAGTGGAGGTATCGATACCCCGGTATCGAGCAGTATCGAGCAGTATCTAAAAGTTTGTTTAGTAAATAGTTTCATCGGTCCCTCTTGGCAAATCGGCTCTCTTATCAAGTCGTTGTGTTGCTAAATTTGCGTGAAAGCAAAATTTCGGGAAAAAAAGTCTATGATCTCTTTAAATAAATAATTAAAATTACAACTTGGATGAAAGTCATGAGAATATTTGTAACATGAAAAGAAAATTTTGTAAAAGAGTATCAAACCTCTAATGTTAGTAGAGAGCAAACGCTTAATAATTAAATCATGCTCGAATTTCATTCATTATTCAAGTGTCCAATTGTTTGATCGAAAGTTTCGTGCTTTTGAAAAATTTTCGCCGCATTTGCTTAAAAAAAAATCTGTGCAAAAGATATCAATTTCTTAGGCTTGTACACGTCAGTGAAAGTTCAAAGTCTTTAACCCTAGAAACCTATACTTCGCTCGCTCTCTATAAACCCTAATTATTTTTTGGTTCGACGAACACTTTTAGGGTGTCCTAATTTCATGAATCAATTTAACTATATGATATATTTATTAAACATGTGCATCAGTTATATATCTATAAAATAAATCATTTCATTCTATTTTACAACATTTATTTGACAAGAAGCGTTATGGTGACCGAAAAGAGATGGCGAATTTTTTGTCGCGCTCTCGTCGATTCGACGAAGTTTAGGTTCCTATGGTTAAATATTTTGTCTTAGCTCTAAGTTGAATAAAATACCATTTTTGAATAGGAATGGTGAAAATATTTATAATCAATCAAACGGATTCCTCTTGCTTGTTTTTTTAGTAGAATGCAATATTCCCGGATATTAAGGAACGTCGCACCAGTATCGTAAATTCAATTGCCGTAATGGATAATTTAATATGAACATAAGAATGGGGCTCTGCGTCATTCTATACTATCCGTTTAAGGAATTCTATCTACAAACTGTTGAATAAAGAAAAGTTACTATCAGATCACTATTATCAATAGGTTTTAACGTCGAAGAATAAGGAGAGTTTTCAATAATGGCCTCACGACACACTTCCTCTAATATCTCTGCACCGTTTCGACGAAGGCGTACAGACTAAGAGATAGTGTAATAATTAAGATCACCGCCACCCATGTCAATCAATTAAATTTCAACAAAAGTTGCATGAAAATAGTTAGATATTTGTTTTAATTTTCATTTTTTTCACTTGCGATTTAACCAGGAAAAAACTTTTCTTCAATACCGTAAAGCTAACATCAGATACAAAATGTTTGCTCAGCAGCAATGAGTAAATCACCTAAAGCATGTAAACTTTTAGGAAAACTTTTACAACTTCCAACCGCAAAATTCTGCGTCTTGTAATGCATCAAAACAAGAAAAGTAAGTAAATTGCTTAAGTAAACGGAGAAGTCATTTCGGTTGAAAAGCTCTTAATTGAATCAAAAAGAATTGGTCAAGTCTGTATTAAGAGTTAACTTTTTAAATACGCATGTATGTGCATACACATGTATATATAGATCGTTGTGTACATACAAAATACGTGTATGTGTGTTTGTTTATGGGTTTGCCTGTGTGAGTTAATTGTGTTAAAGCAAATTGGCAAATCCCATTTCTTTATGTTTTTTTTTTTTTGGAATGGTAAAAACTTTGTGATGTAGCTTTAAGCTATTTTCATCCTTTATTTGGTACAGGAGCAAGAGTTGCGGCTATGCGTTTGAAATAAACAAACAAAATAAGCAAAGTGAGTTTTAAAGCGTTTACATAATTAAGCAAACGTTAGGAATATGAACTTTCAAAAATTCTTTACGTGGAAAGCAACCAGACTTGCATATCTAGGCTTTTCATCTGTCTTGAAGAAATTGATTTAAATATTCATAGGTAAAGAAACTTTTCGTAGATTCAAATAAATGTTTAATAAACGTAGCGAGAGTATATCATCATCATATTAACTTTTGCAAATGAAATATTATTGACGGCATTGGCAAAGTCGACATCATTATGTTTTGTGTGGAGAAAGAATGGAACGCTATACTCCTCCGTGCCGTTTCCTCGACGATATTTAGTGGCCGGAAACTCGTCAGATTTAAACTTAGCAAACTTCTTTCTATTCATATGCTTGAAATCAGAGATTTCTGTGTATAAGTCACAAGCTCTGGAAATCTTTACGGAGAAACCCCGTCCAGAACTCATCGCAAACTCCTATCAAGCATACAATAGTTAAATGTCTCAGTCCGTTAACTAACTGACGTCATACTCAAAACAAAAAAATAAAAAACAATATTTTTCACAATATATATCCACATAATATTGTCAAATTAGATGAGTGAACCGATTATTTGATAAAGCCCTTATATCCAGGAGACCCCATATCACAGAAGGCACACCAAAAAAATCGAGTCTAAAAAAATTCGAATAATTCATGTAGTAAATGAAAGGCGTTCGATAACACTTATATAATAGTTTTATTAATTCAAGTTCCAGTCTCCGACTATTACTCACAGCGAGCGGTTGTATATTTCTGTGTGCTTCTGAGTTTTGTGCTCTCACTACTTCTCGTGGAAACCACGTGCTTTGCCACCTTCTTTTCAACCTCCTTTATTTAAAAAATCTTAATCTAGCGTGAAAAAACTACTATTACTACAACAGTTCAGTGTTTTAGTGCAAAATGGCCCCCGGGCCCAATTCCCTTGGGAGTAATCGGTTTGCCCTGCTTGCCGATAACTCCAGAGTAAAGAAAAAAAAGGAAAAGAAATCCAAACAAAAACTCGACATTACTGATCTCTTTGTATTCCCTAATTTACCGACAGTTAAAAAAAGTAGTAATGATCCTAAGTACATAACTATTGAATCAGCTGAAGAAAATAAGACCCTAATGCAATACTCGTGCTTTGCTGTACACAAAGCCATCTGTGCTGTGAGTAGTGAAATCAATTCAGTAAGTGAGCTCCGCGATGGCAAAATCTTGTTGTTAGTTAACAATAAAAAAATAGCTGATCGTTTCATTGCATTGAAATACCTCCCTGGCATCTGTAGCATAAAAGCCAAATATCACGACAATTTAAATCATACTAAAGCCACAGTATTTGCCCCCTTTTTGAACAATGTAAGTGAAGCAGAAATTGTAAGTGAATTAAGTCCGCAAGGTGTAGTCGCTGCATACAAATTCCAGAAAAAACAGGAAAACAACCAATTGACACCAAACGGTGTCGTACTACTAACCTTCGACCTCTTTAGCCTCCCGGAGCAAATCGATATAGCCTGGCGAAAGGTTAATGTAAGGCAGTATGTACCCAACCCCATGCGGTGCAAAAATTGCCAGTTACTTGGACACACCGTGAAACATTGCAAGGGAAAAGCAGCATGCAACAACTGCAGCCTGCCTCCCCATAACCCTCTAAAATGTATACGTACCTTTTGCGCTAATTGTCATGCAGATCATCCAGCCTCTTCAAACAGCTGTCCAAAATTCATGCAAGCGAAACAAATACAAAAAATCAAAACTACAAAAAAATGCACCACACGAGAAGCCACAAAAATATACAACTCAACTGTTTCTCTCCCCGAAAATGCACC
Source organism: Anomoia purmunda (assembly GCA_951828415.1). Lineage (NCBI taxonomy): Eukaryota > Metazoa > Arthropoda > Insecta > Diptera > Tephritidae > Anomoia > Anomoia purmunda. Next base: position 20,717,059 of record OX639996.1, on the reverse strand, counting down.
TTCATTCTCATCTACTGTCTCAAGTAGCACAAATAATCAATAAATTAACTCATCAGCAAACGTTAGACCTGTCAATTCAGAATTATCTTCTCCTCAAATATCTGATGACCAATTATCTGAAAACACTCCGCAAACTCTCAATAACCTGTTCACCAAACTAATAAACGAATCAACCTCTCACTTTAAAGATCAGCACTCACTCAACCTTATTACACCCACACACACAGACATACCAGATCAGAGCCACTTCACTCTCACACAGCAACAGCATGATCACTATACCATGAACAACAATACAAACTTTGAATCAAACTCAAACTCAACTTTAAATCTCCCAATAAATCTCCCCATCAACAACACAAACCATATTAACACAAACTCTGCTAATTTATCTCCCGCTCTGGCGGAGGACTCAACAATGAGTACCGAAGACTATGCAGAAATATTTTCTGCTACATAGAAATCAACTCAATTAATATACATACTCATACAAACATAAATTAAATATTTTATAAATTCGCTTAAAAAATTACACGTATATAATCAACTTTAACCTATTTTTCATTGTTATCTTCACTTAATTCTATTTTCAATTTCCAATGTTCTCAGTATTACAATGGAATATGAACGGATTTTATAATAATTACCATGAGCTCCAGCTCTTGGTAAAGTCTCTTTCCCCATCATTAATTCTACTCAACGAAACCCATTTAGCCCACAACGTTAACGCTTTCTGTCCCAAGCAATATATTGGCATATTCTATAACTCTTCGAATATAACGTCTAGTAAGCAAGGCGTTGCAATTTTGATAAAAAAGAGCCTGCCTTATAAAAGAATTGCTATCCATTCTGCAATATCGGCAATCGCCGTCGAAGTTGATATAAACTTCAAGCTTAATATAATTTGCGCGTACATTCCACCTACACAAAGCTTCACAAATACCGGCATCTTGCACCTATTGCAACAAGTTTCAGCTCCCGCCATTCTTGCGGGTGACTTCAATGCTTGGAGCCCAATATGGGGATCTCCAACATCAAACTGTAGAGGAAAACTGATAGAAGATGCTCTGTTGGCTTCCGACCTTATATGCCTTAACAATGGTAACGCAACCCATTTTTCTACCCACGGCACCTTCTCACACCTTGACCTCACATTGTGCTCAGCAGCTCTTGTTCCAAATCTCACCTGGAGAGCATCAAGTGATCTACACGGTAGTGACCACTACCCTATTTCTTTTGAAATAAATAATCGGCAATTTCGCCATGCGTATAATCCAAAACCAATATTCAAAACAGACTTTGCTGACTGGTGTACATTTTCAGGACTATGTGACATAGGCAGTAACAGTACCCCGTTTTCTTGCAATATAAATAGAGAAGCTGCCACAATACAAAAAATTATCCGCGCGGCAGCAAATCGCTCTATCCCGCAAACAAATAGAAATAAAACCTCGTACAATGTACCATGGTGGAACATTGAGCTTACACTTCTCCGTTCAAAAAAGCAATCGGCCTGGCATGAATATAAACGTTGTCAAACTCTCGAAAATTTAGTTAACTATAAAAAAACGAATGCTTTGTTTCGTCGTAAAGCAAAGGAAGCTAAACGACAAAGTTTTCAGCAGTTCACTGCTAACATAAATCCCGCTTGCTCTCTTAAAAAGATATGGAGAGACATAAATATATTATCTGGTGGACCCAAAAACACATCAGTTACACGTTTAGATACTCCTGCCGAACATTTGTTTATGCCTGATCAAATTGCGAACTTCTTTGCAAACCATTACTCAAGTGAAAGCGCAGATGAAAATTTTAGCACCAACTTCCGAATTAGCAAAGAATCAATCCTAGATAGCATAGGTCAAATAGAATATACACTTTCCTCATCTGCAAAAGCAATAGAGTCAGAAATAACGATGTCCGAGTTTGAGTATGCCCTCTCGTCAGTTAAAGGAAAAACGCCTGGATTGGACAGGATATCCTATCCGTTAATCAAAAACCTGCCGAAGTCGATGAAAGTACGATTAGTTAAGCTGTATAACAACATTTTTGACACCGGGGTTTATCCTCAATACTGGAAAACTTCCAATATAATCCCAATTCTGAAGCCCGGAAAATCACCCACTGAAGTCAATAGCTATCGTCCTATCTCCCTTCTAAGCTGTCTTGGGAAAGTAATAGAAAAAATTGTAGGCAATAGGCTGTCATGGTACGCAAAAAAAAATAAAGTAATAAGCTTTCAACAGGTCGGCTATAAAAGAGGGCACGGTACAGTTGATGCCTTGCTCAGTTTTGATCATTTTGTCGCAAAGGCTCTGTCCAGTAGAAATCATGTATCTGTTTTGTCTTTAGATTTCCAAAAAGCATTTGATCGTATTGGAATTCACGTAGTCTTAAGACAACTACAAAAATGGAGAGTGGGCACCAGAACTCTAAACTTTATAAAATCTTTCCTGACAAATAGGAGACTTTCAGTCACTCTTAATGGATTTCACTCAATAACCCACAAGCTCTCAAATGGTACTCCACAGGGCTCACCTCTTTCAGCTTTACTCTTTATTATCGCCTTCGATGAGCTAAGCTAACTTCTTTCTAATTATAAAAACATTGAACATCAAATTTACGCAGATGATGTACTGGTGTACTCAAAGGTAAACGACACGGCTGCTGTCCAAAACACCTTCATTGACATTCTCTCCAATATTTCATCTTGGTCGTCAAATTCTGGCGTACACATTTCTTTAGAAAAAACAAATCTTCTCCATATCTGTCGCAAAAAGATATCATGCAACATTTCATTAAATGTTGACAACTGCATCATTATGCCAAAAGAAAAGTTGAGGATCCTAGGATTAATCGTAGATTCTAAGTATCTATTTAAAGATCATTGCAGTTATATAAGAAATTCGCTTGGATGGATCTAAGACATCAGACCACACCTCGTTGGCCGTTGTCAATAAAGATAGAAACGTAATTTGCCAATGGCTACTTGACCCGATGTGTTCAATATTCACGGCCGAAGCCTTGGCTATCGAACTAGCTGTTGAGCATGCCAAAAAAAATAGAGGAAAATATTTGATTTGTAGTGACAGCAAATCATGCATTGCGGCAATTCAATCACCTGCAAATACCCATAAGATAATCTCATCAATCAGAAACTCCCTCATTGCGGCTCGAAATAAAATTAAGCTTATGTGGATCCCAGGGCATGTGGGGATCTCAGGAAATGAACGCGCTGATACTGTCGCAAAAGAAGTTAAAAGATTCCCTACTCTAATGATTGACTTCATAAGTAAGAGCGATTTGTACAGATATATTAAAATAAAAAGAAAAAATCTGGAACTCATAGACTGGATATCGGAAAACCATCATTATATTGGAATTAACCCAAGGAGAATGACTCCAACCTATCCCGCAAACCTGGCAAGCAACATCCTGAATACGTCTAAGACTCGGTCACACTATATTTAGCCACTCTCACCTTCTAACTAGGTGCGCCCCACCTTGCTGCCCTTTATGCAACGGCCCAAACACAGTTAAACACCTAATTTCTCAACATCCGAACACAATGCACTCTGAAAGCTCCGGCAGCAATTCCCCAATGGAGGCACTATCGACACCCAGCCACGACAACATTATGTATATTTACAATTTCCTTAAAAATAACAATATCCTTAATCTAATTTAGCGTAGTTTAAGATATCGTGGTTTAAATATTAAAATTATTCTCTTGTACCATTAAATTTAACGAACAAATGCTTCTTTGGATAGACATACAACAAAACTTTATATAAAAACGATGACTGAAAGCCTAGCAGCTAATGTCATTTTTAAGTTTATGCTGTAATTTATTACTGTGTAAATTGTTGTAAATAAATAAATAAATAAATAAATAATTCAAGTTCATTCAATGGTTATTATCTTAGGCCCTACGATTACATTGACGTGTACATTGTAGTACGTGGCTTCTTATACTCTGTTCTATACTTATTCTCTATATTTTAAACCTATGGATGGACGTTTCGATATTCTTTCGGCAATTTACAGGGTTGCCGCCTAGCAAACACTTAACTGAAGGATGTCAACTTACTCCATTCCCACATCTATATAACGTGATAATGCAGACAAATATTATAACTATTTTACATAAGATAAAAACAAATAGTAGTATATAATGTAATGCATTCAAATAAAATAATTATAGAGTGCCGTCTTCGGCCCTGGCGAAGCGTTGCTACCTTCCATTAATATAAAGAAATTTTGCTTAAATTACTGCATTGCCTGCGTAAAAAAAGGGGCGTAAAAAATGTAGAATTAAAGGTGGTATGAAGGTTTCCTTGGTAGTCAAATGCGAGAACTGCAATTCTGAAGAAATCAGAAAACCAGAAAACTACGGAATGTTCAAAGAAAACAGCGAGCAAATGCATTCGCGCTAACAAAACAAATTGAACTTGGGGCTTGACGAGAAACATAAGACATTCAACCGTCAGTGTTCCATTTATCAGAAAAAGCTTGAGCATAAAAGAATAATATGAATGATTATTACTTATTATTACCAGTTAGTTGTTAGTAAAACAAGCGCAACGGAATTATTTTGAAGTGCATATATCTAAACATATAGAATATATTGGCTAATAAAGCCGAGCTAGAAATACTTATAGATCTTTTTGGCCCGGATATAGACTATACAGAAATAACGTTTTCGGCTTATGAGAAGGTACGCTGCGACTCAAACAGTAGACACACTGGGGGGATGATGAGTTTTTTTCGGGACATGCTCGGTTTTAAAATAAACCAAAATGTACTTATATTGTGTGCAGTTATTCAACCGGCAAATTTTGATATCAGTCGGAAAATCGGGGTGGTTAATCACTCACCAAGCAGAAGTGACGCGGAGTTTATGACATATATGGAGAATCTTTTAGCTGAAACTTCGGATGAGCTCTTGAGTACTAATATTATGGGTGATTTGAAGGTAAGTCTGAATGTAACATCAGCCTATAGCAAATACTTATAGCAACATGAAAAATACTGGTAGATTTGAATTGGTGAAGCGTGAAGCAACATGCCATCAAAATTGTGTACAATATGAAGGGCAACCTGCCGGACTATCCTAGCGATAATCTGCAGTACATACATATATACATAATAAGAAAGACTAACTGCTTCACACTCCCAATTTATAAAAGTATAGAACGGAAGTAAACAAAAGAAAATATATTCTACAAAGACTGAAAGTACTTCAATGAACGACAATTGGCTTTAAAAAAAATAATGCAAAATAATTCAAGAAATGGCTTTACGAATATTGTAAATCGAACGCAATCTATTAGATAGTTTGAGGATCAAAAGTACGGTGTAGAAATCGGTCTCTCCAACAGCCGAAGTATCGTGGCAGGTTTTATCGCCAACTCTGTCTTTCCGTTTGATAAAACAGCCTTAAATCCTAGCGCGCATTTAGAAGTTAGGACGTTCCGATAGCAAATGTATCGTGACTGGGTGTGGCGGAAACTCGGCCTTTCCGAACACACAGACAACATAACAACAACAAAAACAATGTAAATTACTTTCCAATTTAATTTTAGATGACTCGTTGTTTTTTCTCGTTAAATTTGTATAATTTTTTTTTTATATAAGAGTAAATTTATACATGCGTAATATTGACGAAACGTATCTACACCGTCAACAACGAAAAAAAGTGACAAATTCTGTTGAAAAATTAAAAACAAAAAATTGTTATGAAAAAATTAATATTATGAATATTCGCAATATTGCCAAAAATCAAACATGGCAACAAGGAAAAAAACAGAACTATTTATAACAAAATATGTATGTTTCGCACCCAGAGAGCCACGTGCAAATTAAATATGTTTACATTCTTCGAGGGCACACAAATTATTCGAAAATTTAACACTCCTCTGCTCGTTCCCATGACAGCACCCAATACACAAACATATCATTCGAAAATTAGAATAATTACTTACAACCGGCCGAGAAGTAACCAGGAAAAAAACAACAAAATTGCGAAAATCTATATAACAAGCATTACTCACCGTTTGTGACCTCATCTCGACTGCTAGGCAACAGCTCTGGGTAAACGCTGCTATGCTGTGTGTCCTTTGAAACTCTATGTAGGGCGTGGAGAGCAGCAAGTGGCGAAGTCAATGATGAAATTTGCCTGATATCCGCAGGTACAACACTAACACCATTAACATTTTCATTACTCATAACAGCACCAGTAGTAGTTGTAGTAGCAGAAGCATTGAAAACAATAGCGGCAGTTTGGTTGGAATGGGTAGTGGTTTTTTTAACTGCTGACAATGTGGTCGTAGCGGTTGGTTGCGTATACGCCGTGTTGCCCTCGCCAAGATTTGTGGGCGCACTTTTGTGTTGATAATCTTTTGTAATTATTGATATAGCCGAGTGCATGTCATGCATGCCTAATGATGACGGCATTACTGTGGATGATAAGGATGCTGATGCTTGTGATGGGAATATTGCTGGCAATGTTGCGGCTGCTACTGCTGGTACTATTTCATTTTGTCGGTATGCTAATCCTGATGAAGATCTTGCTGCTACCACTACAACAACTGGCATAGCTATTGTGCGGGGGTAGCGTTGTGTTGTATGTGAAAATACTTTATGAAATTGCTCGTTTGGTTGAAGATGTTGCTGTTGTTGTTGGTGTTGATGTTGCTGTTGTAGTTCTTCAAGCAGTTGTTGTTGTTTGTTTTGTTGTTCCAGTTGTATTCGTTCCGCACGCATGCCTTTGGTTTCACACTGTTGCATGCCACTAAATGGCCAACCCATTATGCTGAATATCAAAAATATTTGTAAAGTCTCGGATAGGAGCGTGTCTAGGACATTCGCGTTGCGTCGCAATGGAAAACGCATTTTTTGGGCTTATTAGCGTACATTTAAGAGGTGGTGATGACATAGAAATTTGTTAAGGTTTCTCTGGTGGCAAACATTTTCTTGCCATTTTGATTCTTTGCATTACTATTAACTATTACTTTTAAGTCTTTTCAGCTTTGTTGGTTTTATTACTGCACGTTGATGGTGTACAACTACGATCGGCAACATCTTCCCTAATCCCAACTTAAGGTATATTTCGTTATTTTAAAATATCTGGAATATGTAAAAAAGGACAACAGCGTTAATCAATTGAGGAAGATTTATTTTAAAATTGACAGTAAAAGTTTAATGTAATTTAAATATAGATAAAATGGTGCAAATGGTACGCTGCGCCAAATTTTTATAACCAATCATTTATATTAATTATGCCTTAAATAAATAGCCATTTATTTTTGCTCTTACTGTTTCATGTGCCTACTTTGCACATAAGCCTTAGGCAAATGAATGTTATTACACTTTCTTCTGCGAAATTTGGAAGGGTGTTTCATCATATCTCTTCATCAGACTTCTTCTTATATCTAGACTTGTGGTAAACTCCGAAATAGCACCTATAACTACTACCGTTTGAGCTATTGTTGTTATACCAAACTTCCAAAAAATAAAAACTTTCTTCAAGCTCGTATAACCGATGATTCAAATTATATAGTTCGTCGACGATTCCCCTTTTCTGCACTCTGAAATTTTCTGCAGGAATGGTTTGCCGAGTGCATTTAGCCTCGTCCTAGCGAAAGCTGGGCACTCTCACCGTCGATGTTCGACGGTCTCTCTAGAGCCCAGATCCTCACAGCTGCGACAGAACCTGTTGTAGACTGTGCAGACTGCGGTTTTTTGCTCATTCATGAGCCCTGGTTTTAGATGGATCATAGAACACCCAAAGCTGCTGGTAATCCCATACGATCCTATACGGTTTCACCTCTGTTTAGGTTTTGAGTGGCAAGATTCGGCAATTCTGGTTTTGAATTATCTATCCAGCGCGTGGGTTCGTCTCAATGCAGAGCCACACCTCCCCTGTTTCATCACCGCAAATGCCCCTATGCCTCCGGACCCATATTAGGGTAAACGAATGTGTCTGGAGCATTCGATAATAAATTTGAGCTGCGTTTTATATGACCGGAATAATTAGGACACCCAGCGTAACAAACAAAGCCGCATCAAGTCTTTCGCAGAAATTTAATTTTTGTGACTTGCGTATTCCGCGAATACTAATAAAATGAGTTGAATGGTGCTGAGAGTTTTTTCGCTACTTTTCTGTCCTCTATTAGCATTTCAAAGCTCAGCTCGCAGTTAACTGTGGCTCAAAAGACCGTAATTCTTATATTGATTGAACGAAAAGTATCTGTTCGTAAAATAGCAGCGTAAAAAAGTAGCAATTCAATGAAAGTTCAATGTGTCGTTTTTTTTTAAATTCTTAATTCCAATGAAACTGATCCACTGGAGAGGAAAAAAGGATCAGGCAGGAAACGATGTTCAAGCCCAAGAGTACACAGGCCTTTTTGGAAACAAGCTTTCAAAACCATTTCAAAAATGCTGCTGAGATAAAAACAGAGCAGCAGCAGTAGCTTACAAAGCATATTTCGATCTGCAATGTTCAATACTGGTTAAAAGAAATGGATACGCCGGCTAAGAAGTCTGAGAAAAAACCCACTTTTAACTGTAAAAATTAAAGAACAGCGGTTCATGTGGATCAAAATTAAAGTAAGAGGAGCTGAATCTTAATGGGAGCGTGTCATATTTTCTGATGAGTCCAAATTCAACTTGATAGGCCTTTATAGCTACGTAGACCAGGTGAATGATTTGCAAAACATTGCATTCTCTCTATAACGTGGTATGAAGATACAATTAAAATTACTACCGGAGTCCCTAATTATAATAGAGGGTATATTAAACGAAGAAAAGAACGAATCTATTGTACTAAATGGGGTTGTACCCAGCTGGGGTCCTTAAAATAAAGGAGCCATATCCAATTTTTCAGGACAATCCACCTTTTGATCCATGCACGTTAGATTACAAAACTGAATAAAGATTTGAGCATAGTGTCTCTAGACTCGCCTCAATCCAATAGAAAATATTTGTTCTTATTTTCGTAAAGAATGATACGAATAATACCGAAACTTTTTGGCGTTCCCTAATACCAATTTATTCATTTGTTCCATGTTGCATCTCATTAACTTCTGAAATCCGGTTATCCGAATAGCCGGATTTTTCGTTTAAGTTTGGCATGCCCGAATATATCCGTATAGTCCAAAAGTTCTCATGGAACCGTACATGAACAAAAGAGGGGTAATGCAAACATATATTTATATGAATTGTTTACGTTTACGATTTTCAAATAAGCGTACGTCAGATATTGATTTCATTTTGCTGTATATACTTTGGGCCCCCAAGCTGGGTACAAACCCCATTTAGTACAATAGATTCATACTTTCCGGCAATTATTTTATCCTCTATTATAACTGAGAACTTCGGTTTTCTTAAGGAAAGAAATATTTGAGTGCAGTTTCAATAGATTCTGCTCAATCCAATACAAAATGTTTGTTCTATTATGGACACTAAAATTCACAAAAAACAAGCCGAAATTAATGGTGGAACTACCAAAAAAACTTTAGAAAAAGTATTGTATGAGAATTACGCCTGAATATTTAAAAGATTTGTATGGTTGCACGCCAAAGAGAGTGCAGAGTGTAAAATTCCCACAGGATGGCACAGCGAAGTATTAGGAAATAAAGAGAATACAAATCATTCAAAATTTAGTCTCATTTTGTATAAATGAAGTGTAAGTATTAAAAATAACCAAAAAAAAGTGTTTTTTACTTTGTCAATATTTTTTTCAAGTGATCAAAAGCTGCAAAAGAACACCAAATAGATGCTGTTTTTTTCCAAAAGAAATAAATAAAAATAGTTACAACACAGTTTACTAAAATTTTTACGCTCATTTATTAAAATTAAATTAGCCAATAAATTCTCATCAAAATATTTACAAATGTATTAAGAATTCTGGAGTTATGAAGCTCAAAACTGCGAATTGTGAAAAAAATTTAGATATGGCTTTTTTGTTGCGTTAAGAGTACAATATTTTCTTGTTTTTGTTTCTTCCATTTTTCCAACAGGGTGAAAAGTTGATTGATATTGGAACGATTTTCCGTCATCTCTGGTCAAGTTTGGTGTGGAGACAGTGTCATTTTTTCGTTCTCCAATATTTTCATTCAATCTTTATTTTTCTTATGCCCACTTGCGGAAAATCCAGAGGTAAATTTATAAATGAAGAGCTAAGCACTTCTAGAGCTAAATTTGTAATTTCATAACCCAGATATTCTTGCATCAAATAAATCCAGTAACCCGGGCCACTTACATTTCTTTTTTGGCAATTTCTTTGAATTTCATGAATTTACTGAAATTTAAAATCAAAATAATTTTTGGAGGTTCCAGTACAACAAACTAATGCTTGGAATACTTAGTCTCTAATCTCGTGGAAGAGATCGGTTCGCTTTGCCAAAACTCTGTTAAAGAAGTTGGAGCCAATGTGTTTGATGGCAACCGAGTTATTATCGAAAAAAGAGATTCGTTTTAAATTTTTTCGTTCATTTAAAAAAATTGTTCGGCAAATTTATTTTTTATTTATTTAAGACGGAATGTCACAAACTTAAAAATTTAACCCTTAATAGTCGCTACGTTAAATATTTATATTTTTAAATCTGAGTTAATGCCTTACATTCCGTTGTGTAAGCAAATTTATCAATTTAACCAATAAACTCTAAGTTAAAGAGATATCAGATTTATCTCGCAAGTGGTCCTTAATGTATTTTATGATGTATTTTATAATAAAAATTTAATTTTGTTATTCGCCTATTTTTATAGTGTATTGTAAGTGTCAACGTTGGAAGCTAATAGCTGCGGAGCCACTAAATTGACTTTTATAACGACGCAAAAATATATTATATTGATTTATTCGAAGTTTTAATGCTCTACTCGTTGTGGTTCTTTCTCTAGAGCACTTCAGAGTTGCTACTGGGCACGAGTACCCGGTTATAAGTTCTAGGGTTAAATGTCTCAGGCAATAATTTGCAGTCACAAAACTTGTATACCTTTTAACAAACTACAAAAAACACTTCTGATACCAGGCCTCTAAGTGCGCAAAATCTCAATTTTCAAATACTAATATCTCTCTGATAAAAAAATGCATCGCCATTTTTCATAAAATTCACCCACCAAGCCGACCGATTAATTTTGATTTATGTGTCGACTAAATGCTCACCACTTACTTCGTAAGCTTTTTTTTTTGTTTGATTTTTATTTTGTCTGATGCACAAAATTTTTATTTTGCATATTTTATATTTTATTGCACTTTTACTTTTTATTGTATTTATTTTTTATTTTTTGTTTGTGTTATCGCGGTGCAGCAGCCACAACAACACCACGCTGTGGTCACACTGACCCATTAACCAACACACTCGCGTGCAAACATGCCCATTCATGCAACATGGAAGTACAAGGCTTTGCATATAGCTGCAAAAAGCATGTACAATATGTATGTATGTGTGAGTTTACGTGCACACGCATACACGAACAAAAGGCGGAAGGCGGCGAGTGAAGAACGATGTGCACCATGGCGTATACGCGATATTTTAATACCACACATATTTTACTCACTGCGCTTCTTTTCCTCATGCATGTATGTGTGTGTGTGTGCGTGAGTGTATGTTTCAGGGGTCACCTGCGCGGTTGTTGGTGGGTAATAACTTTCACTTTCAAGCCATAATTCACTGAGATCGGTTGACGTGCAACGTACATGCAGCTCCTGGAATATCCACACAAGCAAGCGCAGCACACATTTCTATAATATAGGAGTGTACGCACATGAAAACATGTGCGATATAGGAAAGCCAGTGTTTACATGCACGCATTTGCGACTACTAGAGGTGTTTGTGGACTCCCAACCAGGGCAGCGCATATCCGCATCACCTATGTATGTACCTGTCGTGCACTACTTCCACTTACTTCCCTAGCCGGTGAACGGTGATCCAACAGAAAGCGGTTTGTGGCTCTCTAGCCGACTCACAGGGACACCGAACTTTACGAAGCGTATAATTGAAACAGAAAATTTAAGGTTTCCGCAATATTTTCGTGTGTTTGTAGCATTGCTTTAAATGTATGTATTGTTCTTTGGGCTCTGATTTTCCTTCTTCCTATTGGCAAAGTTCACTATTCCACGGTGTAGTTTGATTTTTGTTTGCAATATTAGATATATGCTTAGTTGAAATTTTAGCCTGAGCGTCTATTTACTAACTCTAAAGGTAGTAAGTCAAGTGTATTCATATTATTGTGAGCTATTGTAAGTTTGCTTCAAAAATTGTATGCATATATTGCACTCCTACATTCCGTGCCATCAGTTCCAAGCTAAGAGCAACTAGAATATTGATATCTGAGGAAAAGTTAATTCTAACATAAATTTAATCTCATTTTATACTTTTCAATGTGGTGCAATAGTACCAACACTGAGCAAGAGGTTCGCAAGCAAATTTTTAAGACCAGGAAGAATATATCTTATACGTAGGTATATAAAAATCTCGTGTAACAGGCTTTGCGATCGAACTCCTCTGAAACGGTTCGACCGATTTTTCGAAATTTTGAGATTAGGTCTTAAAGTATATGTCATGCCTGGGAGAGAGCTGTCTCCTATTTGAAATATCAAATTGTAATTAAAATATACACAAGATATATGAAATGTTAAAATAGAGATATCAACGGTTCGTTTCGCTGAGAAGCAGGTTCATAGGTAGCTATGCATATTTTGAAGAGGGTTGCCACGTGCTTGAAAAGTAAAAATTAAACTACACATGAGTTTTATGAAATATTAAAATACAGGTGCCAAAGAGTTTGTTTCGGCAAGATCATGATTCATACGTACCGTTTTTACAGGGTTGCCACCTGTTTTAAAAGTTTACTTAACATCAACCATGTATGATTTATAGTGATTAAAAATAAAATACCTTACAGTACCCAGGCCACCTGGAGAACTGAGGAACCTTAACTTTTTTTTAAATTTCTGTGAACAAAAACGCGTGCCTTTTTCGTTAAATATCAACACTATTCAAGAGAGCTCAACTATTTTGATAAATCTCTCTTAATTCACAGATGATAGATAAAGTCAAAACCTTAGTTCATTTGGCAGTATTTTAAATCAGAAAAGTGGTGTTGGTCATCAATTTTTTTCGCTGATATCCCCAGTAATGCAGTTCATTTCTTTTCTAATTTTTTTAAGATAAAATTGTGTGCCTGCTTAATCAGAACCCTCCACGGATCTTACATTTGAAGGGAACTCTAATTTTAATTTTGAATACCTAACTTTATCTGCTAATAATTTTATAAAGGGAACGCTAAGCTCATGCAAGACTTTTGCCAAACGAACGCTGATTAAATCTCAACTTGACTAATTGAAAACTATAATCTAGCAGCCTTTACTGCATATTATACTGTCTCGCTCTCCCTGGACTTCCAGGTAGATTGTATTTACACGGAGTTTTCGAAATCATTAGATAAAGACTCACACAATATTTTAATAAAAAAAATTTGCTTCGATTGGGGTTTCATTTTCCCTTTCTGCCTTCTGAACATTTTCTGACATCTTCCGGGGTTCTACAAGAGAGCTTCTTAAGTCTGTTACAATTATTTATTAGTTATGTAAGTATCTTTTTTACATTTAGCAATTTTGTAATACTATATGCAGATGATCTAAATAACTTTATTATTGGTGATTCTAATCTTTTCATATGTGATAAAACTCTTATTAGAATTTGATGCTCGGAATTTCTCCTTTTCTTCATTATTAACAATTATTTTAAGGTAACCTCTCACAGAAATCATATGCCGTTCGGAGTGGAAATTGCAACAGAAGTTCGGACAAACATCGAACTATATGACGTGAGTGTCAAATTACTACTATTTTTATTAGCATATTTGATTTAAGTTTCTGTGTCAACTTTTTAGTAATGTAAAAAAATGTGCCATTGCGGCCCAATTACACAGTGTGACATTCCAAAATACCTGGGAAGTGATGTTATTTTTCTTGTAGATCTTATCGAGTAGAACGAGAATCCAATTTTGGAATTTGTCAAACACCCCCAAAATCTCGACTTAACCTTAAAAACCCGATTTTTCGTGCTTTTGCGCCTTTCTTAGCCCATATCTCAGTTAATTAACAATCGATTTTCATTCTAAGAACGGTTTAAGAAAAAAGAAACTCAGACCTTTTGAAAGATATATAGACGTCTAAATAAAGCTGAAGAAATTTACTTTTTTTTGCACAACAAACTTAAATTTTGCTACCCTTTTTCTTCTTTTTTTGACTTTGGCGATATTTTCACACACTATTTTATAAAAACACAAAATAAGTTTTGATTAGATTCAAAGAGTACGTTTAATACCGAGTTCAACGAATATTTCTTTTAAAAAATCGGCCAAAAAGTGACTGAGTTATTTTACTTTTTATAAGAACGAAATTTTTGTAAAAATTTTCTTCTGTTGTTCCCAAGGAAATTATCACTTAATTTTTGAGTTTTTACTCAATTTTGAAGTCTTTATAAATTTCCGTTATACTGAAGTGCACGTGTCGTTTATCTTTTGTTGTGTTTGCTGTTAAATTGGATAAAAATCATGATAAAGTAAAACTAAAATGTGCGGCAAGCGTGATAAGTTTTGCTACATTTGTGGCTTATTTACGGATACAAGTCATCGGCGTGATTTTAAAAATAATATTGGTGTTGTAAAAATATATAACAAGATTTTCGAAAGGTTTTATAGTACGAGTCGCTGGTACGAGCCAGAATTTATTTGTGAATATTGCAGCACAACATTAAAAAAAATTCAAATTCAACAATCAATTACTTTGGCACATTTCTACAGGAAAAATTAAACGCGAGCGAGTTCTCAACATTTACTCTAGAGAACGACCAAAACTCTATTTTTAAGGTCGAAATGAATCGAAGCGAACTTCGGACAATTTTGGCCGAAGCCGAAGCCGAATCGAAGTCGAACCGAACATTTTTATGATTTGAGGTAATAAATTAATTTAGTTTAGTTTAATTCACATCTATTTCATAAACATACATACATAAACATAACAATAAACGAGGCTTACGTTTTTATTGCTCGAATTAATCCAATTAAAAATTTTATCATTTGCTATTGTAATGTAAAAATAGTAGCCCATTGGCGTTTTCATCTTGCAACTGATTCAGTCTATCGGTATAAAACTGACCTGCTGCGCAAAATAATTTCTCACTAGATACACTCGATGGAGGAGCAAATAGATATTTTAGAATGATTTTTGATAACAGAAAATATGGGCTGCAAAAAGTATTAAAAAAAAGTCACAAGATCTCGACAGCAGATTGTCATTGCAAGAACTATGCAATTCGTTATGAATAATTTCTTTCAATTTTATAACTTCAAATCATATCGCTGTCATGTTAATTCGAAAGAAACATTTTAAAACTGAAACTGTATATAGGTTTTAAATAAGTAAATATTCACAAATATTCGGCCAAACCGAACCTAGCTTTGGTGGCCAAACTGGGCCGAAGTTCAGTCGTTTCTAGTCTATTCTCTGTCAACTCAAAATTTGAACGGTGGTGAGATTTTATTTAAATACAATGACGTTCTCAAAAGATAGGATCTGTTCATGACTAGGAGTCCCTAAAACAAAATGTAAAACATTACTCGAATTTTGATGAATGGCTCAAATTATTCATAGTGCTTAATTGAGTGTGAAAAGTAAATGTGAATTAAATCCCAGTTTTCCAATATCTCCTCCACTGTGCTGGTGTTTCCGTGATGCTTTTGTAGGGATTTTGTCATTTGCTATATGCAGCTGAGTGCACTGCTTCATTCTTCTTCTTCTCTCTCTCTCTCGCTCTCTCTGTCTCTCGCTCTGTCTCTGTCTGGATCACGTCGGCCAAAATACATGGGGCACTTAAATTTATAGTCCACGTTTTATGTTGCCACTTCCGTTGCCAGTATTGCTCACCGACGTTTGCCTACGCTCGTATTTTCTGTCTGTGAAATTGCGTTTACTACCTTCATCTGCACTCTCCCTCGCCCTCGCCTATCTGTAGTGATTCAAACGATACTCGCTGTCATACTCTGTCAATGTCGCTGTTGCACGCGCGTATTCCTACCTTTGTCCCCCTTCTGCACCTCTTAGCTAAATTCAATGCTTTCATCTTTCGCATATGTTTAGTACAAATCGTACACTGTATTTCCTTTCTTCTTCCATCTCTCTGTGTGTGTGTTTGTGTGAGAGTGTGAGCATTACATATGTATGTAATATATGTACATTTAATAGATTACAATGTCATATTTGTTACAATTCTTTGTGACACACGATTTCTTGCTTCAGCTTGTAAACATGCACTTCTATAGCCGATTATATACACACACATACATATCTGCATTCAAATATACATACATACATGAAATACATGAATACGCATTTGAATTGGAAGGAGACCATGGAAAGTAAAAGGAAATGGTTTAGTGAAGCGAAAGCCATCTAACCCACCAACATCCGCCTTCTTTCCACTACTTTCCACTTCATTTGAATGCAGCTAGTAGCTTGAAGTGGCATTTGATGCGATTTATTCAGACAAATAGCGCGTAACGATTTTCATTTTCATTGGTAGCGGTTGCTTTTCACTCAATCGTAGCTATGGCTTTGTTCGTTTCTATTCTTCTTTGTTGCTTTTGCCTTTGTTGCTTTTTATAGCTGGTATGATTCATAATCATATTCTATTTCAATGAAATTCCCCAAATTCCGAAATTCATGCATTCAGTCACTAACAAAATAAATAACATTTCTATATTTGCACATTTTGTTCTATTATTTCGATGGCATTGTACTCCCATGTTCATTTCTAAGTCGTAACTATTGTTATTCTAGTTTATTTTATTTTTTTTTATTTTTTATCCAAAAAATCAACGTCTAGCATTCGTCTTAGGCTTAATAAATAAATAGTAGCAAGTTGTATGAATGTTGTGCATTTATTTACATAACATCGTCAAGGAAACTGAAAATAAATAAAACAGCAGCAATGTGAGGCATATGAACTTTTTCAAAGCAATCAATCTAAGCAGGTTAGATGGAAAAAAAACATTGCTTGCCTCCATTCACGGCTTTAAATTTTATTGAATGCAGCAAATTATTACTTTTTTATTATACTATTGCGATGAGGTGTTTGGATAATTGCTATGTCGAAAGCGAACTTTACTTATACAAAAAATTGAACAGTTAAGGTTATACAAATACTGAGTTTAGCGGCAGGCTAAATGTTTTTAGTACGTCTAAGAGCTTTTGACATCCTGCTCTACTATTTCCGTCCCCTTGTAAAATTTATAATATTTCAAGAGTAATTATTATTCAGATTTATGAAATAAAAACCACATTGGATAGCATTTGTGGATGTCGCAGTACAATATTGTCAAATGGAATTTCTCGTGAAAATTTTCGCGCTATGATTATTTATTATTAGTTTTTATTAGAGAATATTATGAAAAGCAAAAACTGGCCTCAAGCTCAATAAAATTACACAAATTTCTAAAATATAGAGTCGGAAATAATTGCATTGCCAAAAAGACGAATAAGCCAAAAAGCTTACTTATTGGTTTCTTAACAACAACACCAACCACGCTGTTCAACACATAGCAGCGACGTCCCACTTAGTAGCCGTATGTTTAGAACTAAGGATAATGAGAAAGGAAATAATTTTCACACGATTAGAATGCTAACCTAGCGATCCCGCATACCATGGCCCGATCTCATAATATGTATAATAGAAAAACAACTAAAACTGTGCCTCCAAAATAAAAAATTTCCTGTGTCTCCGATCGTCGGTTCTCTAAACCAAAAAATCTCAGAGGCTTTTCATGCATTCAAAAAAAAAGGATCGATATTTTTTTTTTAATTTTGATTTAAATTTTCCGTCGGTTAATAGCCGAAGTTTACCAGCTGCTAACCAAACAAAAACTGACACCTTGCAGCTATGAAAAAGTATTAAAAAAAATTATTGTCATTTATATGTACATTTTTATGATTATGAAAAAAATCGTAGCGTGCTGCTCGCCAAAGTTATCAATAAATTCTACTCTACGCTCTAAAGGTAAGGGAGTGGAAACTGCCCTTCATAGTCTCATCTTTAACATTGAAAAATCTTTGCACTACAAGGAATACTCCCTATCAGTATTCCTAGACATAGAGGGTACCTTTATTAATGTCAGTCCAGAGGCAGTTATATCATCGCTCAGCAGGCTGGGGATATGTTGTACTATGACAGCGTTCATCAGGACCTTCCTCAGGTAATCAAAGCGGAGTTGGGGTACTCCACGGTGGTGAAATTCATGTTAAGAGGGGGAGTGTTATCACCTCTACTGTGGAGTATCACTGATGATAGCCTGATAAGAGAAATACAAAGCAGCGCGGGAATTGTGACAGCCTACGCAGATGGCATTGCCACAGCGGCAGTAGGCAAGTATCTAGATACAGTGACAAGCCTGGAGCAAGGGCTACTCAATAAGTTCATGCACTGGTGCAGAAGTCGTGGTTTAGGGGTTAAATCCACCAAAACAGAAATGATAAAAAAAACTAAATATTAAGAAAGTAGAGAGAGTTCAAGGAGTAGCCTCTCTGTTAATAACCAGGTGCTTAGTAGGATACTTAATTTCCTCCCAGTAGACCTATGTATATACTCAGAAAGTTGCATGCAATACTGCCATTAGATTAAATTTCGTTAGGAAATGGGCACATCCTTATATCGGCCACATTTCGATATTGGTGGAACTCACGAAACCGACACGCACTTTCGACCGACTCGACCGAAATCAAGTTCATGCCTCATGGACGCAGTTAGGAAAAGCGGAACCATCCATGTTTAAACGGATTGATTCAAGCTTGGCCGAAGAGTTGGTGGATGCGCAATTAGTCATAACATTCAGCTACCGTTTACCTCTTTTTTATAGTGTTTTTCAGACGGGTATTAAATCTCTAAGGAAAAATTCGCCGAAGTTTTAACGAGAGGGCTGAGACATTTCCAACACATATTGTGTTCGTTCCCGGTCACTGGGGCATACGGGGTAACTGCAAAGCTGATGAGCTTGCTCGTCAAGTTACGACTCTACCGAGCACTCTGTCCATCGACGAGTGATCACCGAACGAAATCTCTGCTCAACCTGGGAGACCTAAAATGCTCTACAAATCAGAACAAAATTTAGCGGATTTCTCTATGCCTTTTTTCCAATAAGAAGCTATTTTTATAACCACTGGATATGTCTTTTCAATAAAATCAAGAAGATAACCTGTAAAATTAAGTTAAAAACACCTTCAATAAAATTAAGAAGGGAATCGTAGTCTTCTCTTGCTAATTTTATTAAGCCGATGATCTTATAAATCTGAAATTATTGTGCCCTAAATATTTTAAGTACATTATTTTCTGGAGATAAATAGTTTTTTTATTTAATGATACAAGTTTTGCATAATAAGTTTATGTATTTATAAGATATTATACAGGTTTTATATATTTGAAATTTATAAGAACAATTGAAATAAATATGACAATTGGTGTTGCCAAATTAAGAGTAGAATGCCACGTGCCATTTCTTCAACTTCAATGTAAATTTTGGTAGGACCTTTTTTGCACAATCGGCATCTTTAATATACATAAATGCATAAGAAAGACAACAGGAGAAAAAGAGAGCGTCAATATCGGCATTTAGTTTTTAAAATAATTATAACATTACTCAGTGAGAATGTATGGAATAATAACAATATGTAAATCAAATGTTTTCATTTTAAAAATTAAAAAAATCCAAAGAACAATATTCATAATATTAAACTAAAAACAACATAAAGTAGATTATTTACAAAGTACAAATACACGTTAAGACATTAAAGGTAAAATTTGAATTAAAAAGGGCTCTTTTAAAAATAACAAGCTTTCCTTGTTAATAAATTCAATAAGATTCTAGTAAAAATGAGAGGATATCTTTATTAATTTCCGTTATATGATTTTTGGCATGCAAACAAGAAGATTTCTTATTGCAGTTGCATATTTTTGTACATAACTCCATATAAATTAATAGCAAAAAAGTTATCTCCTTATTTCCAACCAATTTACTTTTCAATAGATTTTAAAAGAAATTCAAAACAAAATAAAGAAGATGTTCTACCAAAAATTTCTTCGATTTTGTCCCCTCTCTTAGTCTCCATGCTTTTTAAGATATCGATTTCTTTAATTATAGGTGAACTTTTTAGCTCTGTGCGGGATTATCAAGATATCAGCGATTGACCAACCGCTAATTACAAGCAATTTAATCAGCTTTTAAGAAACCGGCTTTTAGTATTTGCGCTTTATTTCATTTCATACAAAATACTGCTTTGTCTTAGCAAGCATTTTTTTAGTTCTATGACTACTAATCTGACATTATCTTAAAATTTTTAAGAATTTGCAGCAATAACTATATTTTTGAAGTCTCATCGCACACTCTACTACGCATAAGACATTTTTTATTACAACATACCCTTACAAGTTAAGTGCGGATTAACCTTCATCTTTGTTGTGTGATAATATTATTTTACGACGAAATTTATTTTTTCGTATCCCATCCCCGGTATGTTATCTATCAAATTGTATCTCTTTGGTGTTTTTGTTTTTTTTTTGTTTATTTATTTATTTTCTTATCTAATATAATTTTTGTCACTTTACTGTATCTTATTTTTTTTATATTTTCCAACCGAAACGACAACCATTTGGGACGGCAACGATCCATTCGAAATTTGTTTGTTTACTCGTTTGTTCATCAGCAGCTCATTAAAATTCTTTGCATATTTTTAGGCGCACACGCTTGAGTGCAAGTTGAAAACAGGACCAGCAGCTCCACCACCACCACCACCACACCTAACTAACTGTACTAGATCCGTTAGCATGTAACGAATGTATGGATGGTTGCATGAGGCAAGTCTGGCAGAAACGCCATGCCTGCACTGTACGGTTGTAAAATGTAATTTCCATGCCGGGGCGTTCAACTTTTTTTTTTTACTCTTACCTAGTTCACTCTAACATGTAACATTGTTTTTGGCTTTGTTTTTATCACGTCTTGGCAGCTAAGTTAATTCTCGCCTCAGCTACTGTTGACTTACGCCTACCCTAATACGCTTCATAACAAACAACTAAATCTGTACAGGCTCAGTGACTACTACAGATATTCGCTTGGCACCATGTGGGTGGATTTAAAGGCGTGCGATTCTTGTACCCAGCGCATTAGTGAATAGTGTTGGCCACGAAAAGCTGTTGGCTAACAGCTGTCTGCATATATTTACCCAAATGATTTTAATGAGAGACAATCAAAAAAATGATTAAAGATGTAACTGATATGATAATGTTTACTATTTAGACCAGTTTAAAGAATGTTTGAATTAAGGGAATTTTTCAAATTAAATTGGCAAGTAAAATACTAGAAGCACCAAGCTGTTCTGAAAAAATGGCAAACCGGCAGTCAGCAGTCCGTTAATAATAATAATAAAAATAATTCGGCGTTTACATCATATATGTAGCTCAATGCGTTGATCAAATATTAAACTATAACGCTGACGAGACAAAATCATGTGGGCACCCATTTTGGACTATTTTTTTATTTTTTGTTTTAATTATTTTTATTTTTTAATAGAGGCGCTGTTTAACAAAACTTTTACCAACCCAAATATAAAATTTCTTACAAAAATTAGCAAAGCTTCATTAAAATGTTCACCGTTTAGTGTAAGCTTCACTTTTTTTTCTGGACGATGGTAAGCACTTCTTTCATATAATGAAATGCTCAACACAATCAAAAAGTCACCAAAAATTAATAGTAATTTGTATACATTTTAAACTTGCACTTTAATGTACTGAAAAAGTTTTCTATTATTTCTGAAAAACATGGTTAAAATTTTAAGAGGACCTTACTGACTTTCAAATAAAGCTTGAAATTTTGATTACTAAGGATTTTGTTTAACAACGGGCCATAGTTTTATTTAAAAAAAAAACTAGAAAATCCCGGCATTTTGTTTTTTATTTAATTTTTTTTATTTATTTTTTAATTTTCTTTTGCGTATGTAACTTGAAAACGCCTTTCAAAATTATAGGCATAAATTTGATTTCCTTAAGAGGTGGCAACCCTCTTCAAATTATGCCAATAAACTTTCTCCTAGCCAAACGAATGACTTCACACGAATATTTTGCTCTTTCAAATAATTTGTGTATAATTTAATTAAATTAGAATTTTCAATCAAGTGGCAACCTGCTATATGCTATAAACCATTTAGTTATAAAAACGAATCGTTGCACATATTTTACGATTTCATATAATTAGTGTGTAATTTTATTAAATTTGACTTTTCAAACACGTGGCAGCCATCTTTCAGGCATAAAATTTACTTTACGATCTTTTTTCATATCAAATATACGACACGAGATTTTTTTATATAAAATAATTTAAAATCACTTTGAAAAAATAAAATAATATAAAATAAAATAATTAGCTCGCAAGGGACATAATGTTATCAGATGTATCTTTGCTTAAGTAACTATTTTTATATAAGCTGTAGCTACTAAAATAACAAAAATAATAGTTGCATTTTATCTGTTTTTACTAATAAAATGCGTAGAAAAATAAAATTTCGAATGTACACGTTTATTGTTAGAATTCGACTGCTCTAGCGTACGGGCGATCGCTATTAGAAAAAGTAGTTCAATAATTTTTGATGTTACTTGCACCGGCTAAAATTTGAATCCGATACACAGCGAATAAAGCGTGATTAAACTTATATGGTAAAATATTCCGACAACATCATTATTTTGCAAAGTTACAAAAGCTAGATGATTTTGAGGGCAAACATTTTCATGGTATAGAAAAAATGTTCATAATTTTGTCATTGACCGACCGCTATAAAAAAAATTTGTATAATTTTCTAAAGTTTGCTTACTGACTTAAAATGCAATATACGTACCAAATTTGGTAGAATTTGGTCAACTAATTTCGAACGTATATTTTTTTCTTCCAATTCCTTTCCTCCACGCAATCCCATGTATCAAATTTAGTGGTATCTTTACTGGTTACCGAAATATAGCGTTCTTTTGATTTTTAGAAAACACCGTTATGTAGGCGTGGTTATTATCCAATTTCACCTATTTACAATATCAAATTACTTTGAGTTTAGGGCAATCTGTATAACAAGTTTCATTGATATAGCTTCATATTTACCCGAGTTATCCGTTGCTCGGGCCAACAGACGGGCGAACGGGCGGAGAGGCAAAAAATGCTTAATAAATTTAGCTATTCTAAGAATTTTGATGTAAATATATATGTCGGTTGCTTTATGCTATTTTAAAGTGAGTTTTCTAGAGTTTTAATAATTGCCAATCAATGCTTTTTAAACCTAATTTCGAATGCACTGGGTGTAAAAAAAAAACGTTTAGTTCTACCCAAACTAAGACTTCATTATCAGTTTTAGACTTTTTTTTACATTTTCTCAAATGCTTTGTTGTGGATTATTTCCTTTTTATTATCATCTAATTTTCGCATCTCCTTTATGCTCCCCAATCGCATTCGCCGCCGTTCAAGCATTTACTCATTGCACTCGATTTGTTCAATCAATCATCGGCATTTATCACATTACTAACGTTGTGAACATTCGATACCTACACACACACACACACACACACACGCGCACACACCCACAGAGAGAAAGGCATGGGCGCGCATTCTTAGCATTCGTGTCATTTCTTAAAAGCCTGCAGGCATTTTTATTTCTTTAACTAAGCATAGCCACTTTTTTGATGGATCTAGGTTCTCTTTGCTATTGTTGTTGTGCAGTGTTGTAGATTTGGCACATATTCTAGCTTGCCGTTTTTTCTTTTTACTTTGCTTTGAACGCTCTCCTACCCAAGTGAATGCAAGGCATATTTCGGCTGCATGTTCGTCTGCCAAAAAATGGTTTTTAACTATGCTTGTACTCCCATAATTTATTTAGATCTATAGATTTCATAACGGAAAGTTACTACATGCTTTTTTTCATTTTCTTTTCTCTTTTGGTAACACATTTTTTTCATTTTCTCCTCAGTTCTCATATCTTAACTCTGCTTTATCGATTTCAAATATACTTGTATATATGTAGGTACATATGTAGTTGTTGTCTTTTTGGTGACTGAAATTTCATAGCTATTTCCGAAAGTCGTTGGCCATAAATGTACGCATAAATTAAGATTTTTTTTTGGTAGCATACATTGAGCAACGACTGTCATGGGAACGATTTAAAGTTGAGCTCATAGTCGACTCGACCGTACTCATAATTCGCTCTCAGCCGCGCCAGTCAGACTAGTCAAACTTTGGCAGAACGTGTGGTGCTTCGTCGATTGGATGGATATAAATTTAAGTGTCTATTTTGCTACGTATCATCTTTTTTTCGATTTCTTTATATCTTTTGTTTCATTTTAAATTTTGCAATATGTGCATGTAGATGGATTTGTTTGAGTGTGTATGTGTGTGTGTGGGTGTGTGTACAATAACTGCACTGTAGGAAAAAACAAGTCAGTTTTATGAAAACACACAGAGCTAAAAAGTTCAAATAACTATAATTAAAGAGATCGACATCTAAAAAAGCTCGATGTTCGAGGAGTGCAAGAGGGGGCAAAATCGAAGAAACTTTCGCTAGAAACTCTTCTTAATATGGGTTTGAATTTCTTCTCAAATTTTTTGAAAAAGAAAACTGCTGGGAAGGAGATAGCTTCTCTATTAATTTTTATGGAATTTTATTTAAAAATATGCAATTGAAAAAAGAAATTTTCTCATTTTTATGTTAAAAATCATATAAAGGAAATTTATAAGTAGATTCTCTCATTCTGACCAGAATCTTATTGAGTTTTTTAATAAGGAAAACTTGTTATTTTTAAAAGACCTCTTTATAATTCAAATTTTGCTTTGAACATCTTCAAATACATATATACTTAGTGAAT
The DNA here is from genome assembly GCA_951828415.1 of Anomoia purmunda. Classification (NCBI taxonomy): domain Eukaryota; kingdom Metazoa; phylum Arthropoda; class Insecta; order Diptera; family Tephritidae; genus Anomoia; species Anomoia purmunda. The sequence continues at coordinate 20,692,112 of OX639996.1, read as the reverse complement.
AATCTTTTTTATATTGTTTTTTAGTTTAATATCATGAATATTGTTCTTTGGATTTTTGCAAAGTGTATAAAACAAAGTGAAATCAATATCTGGCGTACGATTATTTCAAAATCAAAACGTAAACAATATATTGGTTCACGTTAACTCTCTTTTGTTAATCCGAATATTTGGGCATCCGAAACTTAAACGAAAGAGCCGGATATTCGGATAACCGGATAGCAGAAATTAAAGAAATGCAACATGAACCAAATAAGCAAATGGGTAATACGAAACGCCAAAAAGTTTCGGTAATATTCGTACCATTTTCCAGCGAAGAATAGTAGCTTTGTGAGAATAGGTGAAAGGAATAATATGTTATGAATATATTCGTGTACCAAGAATTCTACAAGCCGTTTAACGGCATTTGTGCTTATCCAAAGTCGTAAAATAGCACACATCGAAAAATTATTTACAAAATGTGTTTATTGCTCATCAATTCGTTGATTTTTTTTTTTTGGATATGCGAATATAAAAATATTAACCGGATCTCCGATGCTTCAATTATCCGGATATCCATAATACATCCATATTTTATCCGTGTCAACGGATATCCGAATAATCGGATAGTCCCACCACTAATGAATATAAAATAATTATGATTTAGAAAATTAAAACACACTCAAGAAAAAAACTTTAACACTTCGAAATATTCGAAGGGTATATAAGCTAATGATATGGAAGTCCTCATATGATGACTCACTCGGGCATAACACAGAATAAATTTTATCAAAATATTAAATGCTGGATCATTTATCGTAGAAATGGATTAGAATCATTTTCTTTTGAATACAATTTTATTTTTTGCGTTAAATGAACAGCGGCATTTTTTGTCGTTGATAAAAAGCGGAGAGGTGGAATAATAAAAAAACAAGCAGAACAACAAGAAGTAGTTTTGGCTGATGCAGTAGTGGGATATCAAACGCAATAATCCAATCCGCTTTCTATGCCACATCCGTCGGCACACAAAATGTACCCATCTAATTATTGTGAGCAGCGCTGCAGTGTCCGAAATTGTTTCAATTGTTCCTTAGTTTTATTTTACGAACTAAAATTTGTTTGGCTTTAAAATAAAATTGTGTAAATTTGAAAAAAAAAAGATATAAAACTAAAGTTGCTTATGCAAAAAAAGGTTAATGCAATGATAAAACAGTTGTCAAATAAACGTATTTCACTTTGTTTTAAACACTTTGGATTTTTATATTTTCAAAATAAAAGAGTTTTATTAACTTATTAATTTTTCCGGAAGTTTTCAATGAATAATATTTTAAAAATAAATATATTCACTCGATAGTGACGCGCTCTATTTCTTTCAATGTCTTTATTGTGCATTAATATTGCCAGTTGGAAAAAAAAAATTTCAAATTTAAATTTCAAGAAATGGCACGGCCATATCACGAATAATTTGGTCACAAAAATTGTTATATTATATTTATTTTAATTGTTCTTATATTATAAGAAAATACTCAAAATCTGTCATGATAATATGTAACTACTTAAACTTGTCATAATTATAAGTAAAGCTTATATAATTAAATAATAAATAGTTCACAAAAACAGCGTCATTTTAATTTTCAGAAAATAATCTACGGCAATATAAACAACCCGGCTGTGGTTGCCCAGCAAGTCGTAGGTTGTGGGTTCAAATGCCGGTGGAGTCATGAAAGAAATCTGCTGAGGAAATTTGATGATCTCCGAAATAGCTATAATTTCTACCCCTACTAACTGTTGTTATCTGTTTTCCAAAATAATTTCCTTATAATGGCCTTGAGCTTAAAAATTAATATTTTCGTTTAAATATCACTTCGGCTTTCCAATTTGATTGAAAAGGATTTCATCTTAATTTTACAGTTTGTCTACCAAATTTTATTGAAAAGGTTTTCATCTTAACTCTACGAGTCTCCTTCTTAATTACATTCAAATGTTTTCTTCTTAGTTTCACTTATTATCCTTTTGATATTAATGAAAAGACATTCCCACTCGTATTAAGAAGGGCTTCTTATTGGGAAAAAAAATCACAGAGAAATCCGTTAAATTTTATTCTGATTTATGGGGCATTTTAGGTTGTTTTTTCGCCTGAGCACGTATAATTTCATTTTTAATTTCGTGAACTACTTTTAAATTTACTTATTAAAAATGCAGCATAAGCCATTTTGTGCCAATTTGAAATAAATACATTTTTAAGTTGTTGAATTTAAACTACAACTATGGTAATTGAAAATATATTCCAGTTAAGATAATTGACAGCTTCCTAAGACATCGCCATGTTAATTAAATTAGTTCGTTGTAGAGAATGTCAATTAGTTGTCATTGCAAAGCAAAAGTATTTTGTAAATTTCTTTAAAATTCAATTAATTTCCCACACGGTGTTATCAATGGAAATTTTATTATTATTTTTTTTATATTTCGCTTATATTTCGAAAACTTTTATTTTTACTTCAGAGTCTCATATCACAAAGAATACACAACTCATTCGCAGCCAGCAACTGCCCACAGTAACAGCACCTAGTAGTATACTCTAAGCAAACCTCTTTCCTCTTTCGTATAGTACGATTTTCAAGCGTTATACAGTGGCCTACGATTATACTACGAGTAATTCTGTTTCGATCTCAGTCCGCTCTTCAGACACATCTGCCCTCTTCACTTACAGTCACAACTCAATTCAGTTCACTTCACGACGCGTTGTTTTTCACACAGCTTTTTGGCACTCAAGTCAACCCAACCCACAACCAGCGTGTAGAGTGTTTGGAATGCGTTCAGCGTTCATTTGTGTGTGTCTGTTTGCGTAAAGGAGATGTGTAGGTGTGAGCGCCTAGAAACGCGCAACATTACATTTGGCACTTTGTTCATTTTATTCACTCCTTTTGTTTCATTGCATTTTGTTTTGTTTTGTTTTGTTTGGTATTCTTCAAACTTGTATCTTGTATTTTCCAACACACACACACAAACTTAGGGCCATGCATATAGATAATATAATATATCTTGTTGTTGCGGCAGTAGAAGCACTTAACACACATTTTCGCACTCAACATTCAACAACATTCAACAACATTACAACGGCTCAACAGTCAGCCAGTTAGTTATTCAGTCAGTCAGTCAGTCAGTCAGTCGGCATATGAGTGAAGCAATACGTTCTTTGCTTGGCGAAATGGTTAAATGCATGCGTCGTTCGGTTGGTGTGCCAACTTGACTGGCTGGTTAGATTCCAAGTGTGGGGTATGAAACATTTTCACGCACTTCATGGTCATACAGATTTTAATATGCGTTTGCTCTCAGCTTTTTTACCATCTTTTCATTTATTTATTTTTTTTTTATACTTTTCGATTTCGATTTTAATGTACTTTTTTATTTCATTTCGATTTCAGTATGCTTCCACATTTCCACATTTGGCCCAACATTTTAACATTCACACTTTGTTATTTAATATTTCTCACTTTTTTTTTGCAGCACGGTGAGCGTAATCCCAGCTCACTGCTTTGTGAATAGCCCGCGTACTGGGTCAGTGCGTGTGGGACTTATCGAGCGCGCGTTATGTTACGCGTGTCACATTGCAGAAATTTAGAAATATTAAAATTCTCATTCACTGCGACAGTTTTCGTTCGCAGCTGAAGTGGAATTTTATTGCAGAAATTTAATGCTGTCATATAATTTTACAAACCTTTTGAAAGTGTCAAAGGAGATATTTTTTTTAGGCTGAAATTGATTGAATCGCGTACGAAAAAACTGTTTTGCATTTTTTGATTTTAAGCACAGTAGGTTGGTTTCAGTACAAAACGTTCAACCTAACTTGCTTCTGTTGTTGTAAGTGAGTTACAAATTTTGCAGTGAATCTCACGTTAACTTCGTGAGATTCGAAATTTTCAGCATATATTTACATATAAAATTTTATTCGCTAGGTGGCGCCGGAGTCGGTACATTCTTAAAAACGAACTTGTTATTCTATATGAAAGAAATTCAAAACCCACATATATTACTTATATTAAAGGAAATATGTGTGCGAAAAATTTACTTGCTAGGCGGCGAAGGCATCCAGATATTCGTCAAAATCAACTTTTGGTGCCCGGTAGATGGCTCAGCAGTCGATATATTCGTAAAAACTTCCATTGTGGTCCGATTTGGTTGAATTTCAAACCGGCTATAATTAACATTAAAGGAAAAAGGTGCGCAAAAAATGTGTTGTTTGATTTGGTTTGGTTCATATACAAAATTTAAGAACTAACTCAACAAATCTTCATCAAAATATCAAACTCCAATTAAAACTTATTAATTGGAATTTGTAGAAAATTTGTTTGTATGCATAACTTTGAACCTGGAGGTGCATTTTCTCCTATTACGAATTCTCAAATTTTTTTTATATGCAAATTTTTGGAATTGTATTACAAATCCCATAAAGGTTGGTGCTATTTGGTTTTTGATGCAGGAAAAAATTATATTTTTATAGAAAATTAATTAAAGATTAAAAGACATAAGCAAAGTGTAAAAACTTGTCAATAAGTCACTGTCGCACAGTTATGCTACCCAAGTTTCGAAGCTGTTCTTTATACGCATTTGCGCTCACTTTTTTCTTCATACAAGAATTTTTGTAACTATTGATATTTAAAAGAAAAACAGCATAAAAATAATGGCATAGGTAAGACCCTTTCATATCAAAGAAAGTTTATTTCTTATTTTTTAGTTCACTTTAATTTAAAATATAATTAAAGTAATTTCGGTACACAACTTTTATGGCGCGAAGTTCTGTATTGCAAAATTCTGCTTATTAAAATTAAAAACCATATTAAATTTGTGTCAACAATTTTAATACCAAGAATATTTTCTTGCATTATTTTGTTTTTACAGTGTTTTAAAGATATAGAATTAGGACCCAAATTGAGTTTGTGTCACATTTTCACCCGACATATTTCCCCCTCTTCACTACATTTGAAATTACCGAAATCATTGTATCTTCAGTACTAAATTGTCTTATATTTAAATCAAACGGCTTATTTTTAAATCGTTTTAAGGATTATTGCGTCTTGTTTGGAGTTATTTTAATGTTTTTTTTTCAAATTATTTTCTGTTTAGCCCTGAAAAACTTATAACTCGCGAGCAATGTAGGCGTCTTCAAATCACATACATAAACAAAAACGATGCAGCGAATTCTGATTCAGCCTGTACTCAGATTTAATGAAAACAACATTGCGCTCGGTCCCTGATTGTTCTTTCTTCGAATTTCAGCGCACGCACTAACAATTGTCAGGTTTACTTCGCCTAAAACCATGCGACAGAAATGGGTTTCAAACATCTAATGATGACAACAGTCGTTGTAGTTGTTATGTCCTATGGCGTACGTAATATCGACATGGTATTCTGTTACATAGGTTTAGGCGCAGTAAAGCGGACAACGGTTAGGTTGATAAGTTTTGGCAGGTCATTAGAAGAGGTTTAATTCAAACAAATTTGATTTAACAACAATCAATGTAAATTAACCTTTAGCAAAAAAATCAGTAAATTTCTTTAATGCTCTAAGGATAGAAGAGATCTTGTAATTGGCTATTAAAATATATTCGTATGAACAAGAACAGAGAGTCAATATTTCTGTTTTTACGTAATATTTAGTTTATGATAGTTTTTAACAAATCTTCCAAGACAATTGAAAAGTTAAGGAAATTGAAGGAGCGAAAAAGATAGTTGTTTTGAGGGGGAGTCGCAAGTTTTTACTAGATCAATTTTTACTCGTAACAATTTGTCAGTAAGAAAAACAGCTGAATGAAAGTATTCAGTAGATCACAGATATAAAAACAAAAATGTTAATTATTTTCATTCTTCATATATCTCAATGCAACAAGCACAAGTAAAGTAATAAGTAATATTAGGGTATATCGGTCTGTAAAATCCGAGCTAAAGTGACGAACGAAATACAGCATAGGGAGACTTTGAAATAATGCAGTAGTTCAGATGGCTATGGAAAATACAAGTACCATGCCCACATTAGAAATTTCTTCAAGCCTTTGTTACAGAAAATTGCCAATAAAACAAAATGTAGGGACAATGAAGCGAGACTTAGGATAAGGGGCGAGAAAACGTTTGTTTACCATACTAATTAATTGCTTCAGGTAACTTAGAGAATTTATTGAAATTCTCTCGTTGTTTCTGTTTTTATCTTCAGTTTTCCCGTTGATGTATATTAGTTGTCTTAAAGCTCGTCACACAACGGGATCCAACCATTTTTAATCCACGTAAACAAAGTATTTCATATTTATCAAAACTTATATAACTTTTGTATGTATACTTTCAGGCTGAATGCAATGGAACTAACAATGGAACTGACAAAATTTGTTGAAGTAGTGCACTCGCCTTTTATAAAGTATATTAGATATTTGATTGGTCCATAGCAGCATTAAGTGAATGAAATAATTATATATGTCATAAATAAAAATAGCAAAAAAAGGGGCCACCTGGAGAACTGTAGATAACGCAATCAAAGAATGTTAAGAAAATATTATCCACTAAAGCTTCACAATTGCGGAAAGGGAGTGAGGATACAAATGTAGATAAACTGCATTCTCAATTTTGTTCAATTGCGTACTTTTTTCCTGATATTAACCTAATAAGTTTTTGCTCTTTATTGGTTTAGACAAAATATCATTGTCTAAATCACATCTTGGTTTTGGTACTTTATTTGTTTAAGGACCCTCTTCTGAACCTACGATAGTTCATATTTGGCGGTAATTTTTACCCATATTTTCCAAAGTGTTACAGGAGTCTCCCGCGCAAGGACTTACTGGACGAAGTTTTATACAAAAATGTTCATACAAAAATTATATATTACACTTTTTTGGTGGAGTGTTTCTGGTATGATCGGACGAGACGGTTATTTCTACATTAATTTGATGTGGAAGTTTTCGTGATCCTGTTTAGTAGAATTACTATTTTCGGGCGCCAACAATGTCAAAAATAATATGATTGTGTTGAATTTTGGCACGTGTGGTCGGTGGGCGTTACCAATATTGTTTAAATGGTAATATTATACTAAGCTTTCTCTTCTAAGGATTATTATTAAATTTTGCTTAAAACCGATTAATTAGTTTCGATATAATTTCAAATTTCGTTTTGATTTTAAAACTTTGATATATACGGTCGGTGGGCACGGTTATGGGTCAATCTCGCTGATTTTTGAATCAACGCCTTATAGGATTCTCAGAAGCGCATGCACAAGACTTTATGAAGTTCACTGCGTAACTTTATGGTTATTTTTTTATATCAGCTTTGAACCGAGAGATCGAGTTTCATATAAACAAACCTCGGTGTCACGCATATACACCGAAAATTCATCTTATTTTTTTCAAAGGTTGGACGATGAATTCCCTATCATTTATTTCTTTCTGCTTATTTTTAAATTTTTTTAAATGTAGTAGCAGTCAATTTTTTTTTATTTGTGTGAGACCCAAACCTGGAGGGGCTCTAGGGCAATTACCCTTTTGCCCCGTGGTATATAAATCCGGTTTTAGCTCTGGTAAATAATAAACATTTAAGGATTAAGGAACAAGTGTGGAAAAGTGTAATTTGGACTTATATTTATATAAGAATTTCTTGTATCATAGGACTCTAAATACAGGCCTTACGATTGTACTCAATTAGAAGCGAATTTTATTTACCATATCTCACATTAAAATTTTTCATACACTCCCTCAATTAGGCTGTCTTGCGCGCTCACTATTATATGTAGTTATAAGTTTTTTATGTTCAGTTACTCATTGAAATTCCATGCAAAAAATTACTGACTTTGCATTTAATTTGCATTCATTACAATCCTCATAAATAAAGATTAGGCTGCCGTAAAATATTTTAAATCCATAACCTCTTAATTTAACTACGATGAATGTCAGTAAAATCGTACAGTAATTTTTTCCAATATTTTTCAAACTTTCAAAAATTCTATGAATATTTGCGTTAAAAAGTTTGATCAAAATTCGTGGAATTTATTTCAGTCCTTTAAAAATTCCGAATACTTTATGTATATGTTTTTTATGTTAATTCAAATTAATTAAGAAAAATATTGAAAGTATTGCAAACGATTTTCACCGGCATTCACTTTATAGGTATCTAAAGGTGGATGCATTTGAAGTCCATCTGCACACTTTATTAATAAAAATATATATATAGCATTTTTTTACCAAAAATTTAAACAGTTGTAGCTCCACTATTACGCATGTTGAGGTTCTAAATAGCAACACTGAAAATTTTCCACTCTATAACAAATATATTTTTTGTTTACTTCGCTGAAAAAATTTTAATTTTTTTATTAAATTAGGTATTTAAATGGCAATGCCAAGTGTGGATACGAATTTATATGTCAAATTAACATTTGACTATTTTCCGATCCATAGTAGAATTTTTCACACTTGCCTCTTATACTCCATCGTATAGCAAAAAAGATTATGAAGGCGGTAAATGATAAATCAACATTTTTGCTTTGATTATAATCGAATTTTACACATTTGGCTTTCAACACTGTTTATGATTTCACATTGAGCGCTATTATCATTTACTTATGAAATATTTTTTTGTATAGCCTTTAGTTTAAAAAACATGTCACGTGTCTATAAACATTGTTTAAAGCAGTGTATGTGCAATATTTAATTAGTATTTCCTTTTGCATTTCTTAAACTTTCTGCACCACATACAACTAATCAGTAAGTAAGTAACTTTTTTCAAACAAGCAATTTTCTCAGCTTCCCAGAAATTTGAATTTTCTGGTTATTTATTTAAATTGTTCAACTGTCATTAGTTTGTTATTTTTAATTTTATTTTATTCCCATTAATTAAATATTTATATCGCGTACACTGCAACAAAAGCAGTTAAATTCTCCTTAAAATTATTTTATTTTCGTAAACATTATTTAATTCTGTATTGATATATTTTTTATATCCTCCTCTTAAATCTTTGCACCACTTTTTAATCAACAGCTTTTAAAATCCTTCCACTCAACTCAAATTAATTCCACAATTTTTTTTTTTAAATCACTTCACTGTTATCCTTTCTCAATGCTTTTCTCATTTAAATCACCACCTTTCTTCATTTTGACACTTTGAACTTTTCGCTTTCAATAGCCATTTATGTCATAAATCTCTCATCTCTCCTTTCTTTGCACTTATCAATCACTCTTCCTTTAACAAATTTGTATAAATTGTTAATTCGCTATGTGAAGTTCTGTTGACACGAGCGACGCGGCGCTGTCAAACATTTACAGTTACATTCGTACAATTCGATTGCGGTATACGCGTCAACACACCGTTAGTTGTCCTTTATGACTATTTCAAAAATATCTTGGCGCTGATTTTTCCTTTTCAAAAATCCTTTCTCGTTCGCTAGTCGCACAGCGTTACGCTTTGGCACTGGTCCACACATCGTCCCCATGTCGTCGTCGTCGTCTTTTCCTTATCGTTGTCGTCTCTGCATCGGCGCTAGCGTCCGTTTTATTAGTTCGTGTGTAATGTTGGTCACGGTTTGTAGGTTGGTCGTTGTAACGAATACTGCACAAAAGCTTTCAATCACATGTTACTTTGCAGCTGCTCTTTTTTCTCTCGCTGCAATCTCGCATGGTGTGTGAGGGCGTTACTTAGTTAGCCACCTAAATTCACCACATAAACAACGCCTTTTTACCACAAGTACACCACATCTAACCCTCAATAGGTTTCGTTAAAAGTAACTACCCCTATGCAAGATGTGGTGATAACTTGTAAAGTCATAAAAAACACCACCTTTCAGGGGAAATTTGGTTTGGTATGACGGGGAAAGGTGGTGATTTTGGTGTATTTAAAACGTAAAATAGAAGTAGAAAAGGACTCGTATGTCATGTAATATTTTTTAACGCAATTATTTCTAGCATGTTAACAAAACTGGCTTTAGGCTTTTCTGGTATCGACTGGATTTCTAAGGCATAGGTTGACTGGTAGATGGATCCGTGTTGTTGTAAAAATATTTTATTGTAGTTATAGTAAAAAATATCGCGTTGGAGGACATATATGGTTTGTTTTACTCAGTTTCATATTTACATTAAGAACATATAAATAAATTAATTCAGTTTTTCTTCATATCTTTGAATGTCGAATTTGAACATTTTTTTTTAAAATAGAGAACTAAAGGAAACCGGTAAAAAGCAACCGCTGATTGTGGAAACGCATGAGAAGAATATGAAAAGAGTTATCACCTGTTTAAAAATTTAATTCAGTTAAGCGCCCTATGCTGATGACCTGGCAAAACTTATTAGCCTGACAATTGTCAGGGTTACTGCGCCTAAAAATATGTTACAGCATATTACGTCGTTGTCAAGTATTCAGTAGCGCATAACAGCATAACATCATTAGAGGGCTAAAAACCGTTTCTGTTGCATAGTTTTAGCCGCATTGAACCTGATAGCTTTCAGATTAAGGAGTTTTGTCAGGTCATTAGCATACGGGGGTAAGTTTGAGTTCCTACAATATGGCTATCAATCGAAGAAGAAATTTTTAGGGGTTCAATATATGCATACGTGGGATAAAGGATATGCGGGGCGCTTAGCGGTCTAATGATAGATTACCCATGATTATCTGTCCGTCCTTCTGTCCGTCCGCGCTTCAGATAACTCAAATAAATATTGAGAAATCGGTGTTTTCTTTAAATCAAAGGAATGCGATATTTATTTATTTATTTAAGTTCAGTCAAAAGAACATAATCCTTACTGACTATTAACAATAGTGCTTTATACTATTGAAAGTTATTATATAATAAACTGCGCACTGTGCACCTTGGACGAGATGGGTCAAGGTCAGTTATAGGATTAATTTCTGAAAAACTTCGGATCAGAGGAGCATTTTTAGCTTAATACTTAAGTACTTGAAAATCCGAAAAACAATATAGGGAACTGCCTCAAATTGCGAAAAGGGATATTAAAAGTTAGCCTTCCCAAGAGGTCAGAACTGTCTATTGACCCGATTAAGATATTTGCAACGAAGGTACAGGCGAGAAAGGAGCTTCTCCTATTTAAAGTAATTAGTTCAAGAATTTAATAAAAACTTTTTGGATGCGTTCTATACGATGGACATGCGAGACTTGATCAGGCCTCCAGAAAAACGAGGCGTAATCTAGCCTGGATCTCATAAAAATTGTGTACAAAAGTTTTAGTGTATATGGATCAGAAAAGGCTATGCTATTACGTCGGATAAAAGCTAGCATGGCATAAGATTTTGGCACAATATAATTAATATCCGAAGAGAAACTCAGTTTTGTATCAAAGTAAATTCCTAAGTCCATAATTTCGGAGAAGAATTTTAATCGTGGACCAGAGATAAAAAAACTCGTAGAAATTGGGAAATGCTTTCTAGTGAAAGTGCGGTGAGAATATTTATTAATGTTCAGAGATAGGCGAATTTGTGAACACCAGACAGAAAACTTATCAGAGTCCGATTGGAGAGCATGAATAGATCTTAAAGCAATCTGCATATAGAAGAAATTTGGCTGAAGAAAAACAGGTATCAATGTCATTGATAAACAGAGTAAAAAACAGGGGTTCCAAAATGCTACCCTGAGGAACACCCGAAGTTGCAATGAAAGGACGTGAGGAAACATTGTCAAACGCAACTAATACATAGATTCTAATACGATTTAACCCATTCAAGAAAGATTGAATGAAATCCCAAACAAGCTAATTTCATAATTTTTTTATACAAAAAAAAAATCACAAAATAATAAGTTTTAGTGTTTGCTTATCGCGGTGAAAGTGTCCTCCAAGGTTTAAAATATTACACAAACTTTAAGGAATTTTAGCATCAAAACCTCTAATGGGTTAAACACCAAAATAATAATAAGGAAACTGGCACACTTTATGTTAAAAGTATAGCATCCGTTTTAATTTATACTCAAATAAATTATAGACGTATTTGTTCTCAAAGTTAACTGTTTTAATTGCATACAACAAGAACTGTTTATTTTAAATAATAAATTACGCCGGTATCTGCTGATATTTTACTTTTTTTCCTTTTTTAATATTTTTATGTACACAATCTAGAAAATAAAATCGTCCAACAACTGCTAACTTTAATTTAGTATCGTTTTTCATAGCATATAATATTATCTAACTTTTCTTATAAGTCAATTTAACTTCACTTTTTTATCGTCTGGTCACACTGGCCTCTAAATCTCGTATCTGGGTTCAGAGTAAACTTATTACAAAGCTTATTGGCACCAATACGGAACATGGCTAAAAATTACGTTACCTTAAAATTGTGGAATAAGAATAAATGTATCTGAAACAGGGTGCTTAGTATAAAGAGGAATAAAAATATAAAATAATGGGTTTATTGTACTGTACATATATCCTTATCCGCAAGGTCACCAAAGTAGTGAAAAAAATAGGGTGGTTTTATAACAGTTTCGATAATAGGGTGGAAATTCTGCGCTGACTGGTCGAAATGCGAACAACTTAGACCAGTTTAAAGTGCACTAGATGGCGCTATTAGTTAGGAACGAAATGTAGATTTGCAGTAGTAACTTTCTAGTCAAATAACAGAAAGCTTTAACACATACATATTTAATGTTTTCTATGTATGTATACATGTGATTTATTTTACAAGAGAACCTTTAGCTTGCACCTAATTTGATAACAGCAACAGCATCCCGAATGAAAAGGGAGAAGCGCGTAGGATTTATACATCAACGACAGGATGCTGTCTTATCAGAGTGCTCGGAAAGCTCGTCGCGTACGCAGGCATTCGACGGAAGCGAGAAATAAAATATAATAAAGTGAAGTGAAGTGAAGCAGACAAGCAAGCAAGAAAATAAATTGCTGTGAATTGTTGTGTTTTTATTTTATATTTGCCATAATTTTCAGCTGGTGTTCTATGAAATTTTATATATTTTACAAAAGACACAACTTATTTATTAATGTAAGTGTGGAGAGGAGAGTGTGAAGCCATTAAATTTGCTTTGGAGCAAAATGCTTGCATATTTTCATATCTGCATACCAATGTAAGCTAGCAAATCAATCGTATACATACCCAATAAGATTAAGTGCGAATTTAACTACAGCAAAAAAAAAAATCAGATAGTGCAGCAAAAAGCAAGCAAGGGAAAGACGCTAACGATACCAGACAACAGTGAAATATTTGTGGTTAAAGTAAAATCAAAGTGCTGTTTGTGTGTGTGTTTTTTTTTGCGTTCGTTTGTATGTGTTGGTTATTGTCTACCGAAAGCATGCAACAGATCCTTGAAAGCATATGAAAAATTTTATACAAGCGCACACAATACATACATAAAAAATTTCAACAGCCAGCGGTGTATGTTGAAATGTGCGAATGGCGTATTTGTGATAAGGTTCAATATTGATAATGCTTTTGCCTCTGGTGATGTAAAATTAAGAGAAGCAAAAAGCAAATAAGTTTGTGCAAATTCTAATTTCCAACACAGGCATTTATTAGTTTGGGCGTCCAAAGGGCCTTTGCATGGTCGAAAAATATAATCAACAGAACGCTGTCGACTCACCTGTAGGTAAATATGTATTTACATTATAGTGGCGCAAAAAAAAAATGTTGCTTGATGCTACCCCTCAAATTTGTTTTCTGCCCAAAAAAAAGGACAGGTATTTTTTATTTTTTAACTTAATTTTTATCATTGAAAATTACCACTGAATTCTCATCGAAAAATTATCTTCGCCATTAATTTGATATAAAATATTTACAAATCGATATTATTTAATTAATATATTCGTATTCATATCGAATGTTCAGGCAACTTGTTTTGTTGTTATTCATTTTTGCAAAAACCTTGTCAAAATATCTGTAACTTTTGCAAATTTCATGATACCCACAAATTCAAACATATTTACACCAATTTTTTTTTAAATATTTTAAGGAAAGCAATTAAAAGAACTATGTATGTGCATTAGGGCTGGGACAGTGGATGTACCAAAATAACTCCGAAATCAAAAATCCCCAAATCGAAATCTCCAAATCTAAATCCCAAAATCTAAATCACCAAACACAAAATCGCGATTTTAAGCCTTATTTGAATCTATCTCACACAAAAAATGAAGACACTTTTCTCGACATTATTTTTCAAATTAAAATTCTAAACAAATTGTATGAAGAATATATTTATTAGATAAATGGAAATTAAAAAAATTCAATATGTCGCAATAACTATGAATATATTTTACACTACAGCTTTTTCCGTTTTAGTTCAGAAACTTGCAATTTACATTCAGAATTTCCATTTCAAATTGCAATTGAGTTCAGAAACTTACAATTCAAGTTCAGAAAGTTCAAATTCAAATTCAGAAATTCCATTTTAAATTCAGAAAGCCCCAATATAAACTCAGAAACTTACAATTCATGTTCAGAATTTCCATTTGAAGTTAAGAATTTTCCCTTCAAATTCAGAAAATTACAATTCAAATTCAGAATTTCGATTTCAAATTTAAAAAGTTGCAATTTTAATTCAGAATTCTCAATTTCAATTCGGAAAATTACAATTCAAATTGAGAAAATTTTATTTGAAATTCAGAAAGTTACAATTCAAATTCAGAATTTCGATTTCAAATTTAAAAAGTTGCAATTTTAATTCAGAATTCTCAATTTCAATTCGGAAAATTACAATTCAAATTGAGAAAATTTGATTTCAAATTCAGAAAGTTACAATTGAAATTCAGAAATTTCTAATACAGATTTGTTTGCGCGACGGTTCCAAGGAACATACTCTCTCAATTTGCCCCGTAGGAAATATACTGAAAATGATATAAAAAAAACTGATAATAACTTTAAAGTCGACTTCATCTTTACTGCAGTCCAATAAGCTTTGTGTATTTCTTTTCCCAACCCCATCTGGCGGAATAAATTTGAGAAAATTACTTATCTTTAATATTTATTAAAATATCGATTTTTTTTAAATCTGTGAAATGTGAGTGTGGTTTCTATCCAATTTCTATAATTGTTTAAATAGTGCCTGTTGTGTTAAAATTACCCGAATTTGGAAGGTAGCATAGGATATAAATTTATTTGCTCTTTTCCAAAAAAGAATTACCCCTTATTCCCTTGTTAAGGTCAATCCTTTATATGAAATTTGAGCAAATTATCTTATTTACTTAACTACTGAATTACTGCATTTTTTTATATTTTCAATTTCGATTATTTTCAATACCAGCTTACCGTGGATAAAGGGCTTGTTTACGAAGTTTCGTTGAGATTTCCAAATACAGTGAAATTCTTCATAACGGATAGTCCTTATAACCAGACAGCTTCAATAGCTGGACAAAATTCGTATACTCAGACTTTTCATTACTTTTTCCATACAAATATCATCCTAATAGTCGGACACTCTAACAACCGGCCGCTAATACTATATTAAAATTTTTTTTTTTTTAAATTTACAAAATTCAAAAAAAACAATCCAAGCAACCTTCTTAGTAGTTTTAGATAAAAAGAAAATGGTGATTATATTTTAAAAATGTAGGCACACATTCAAGACGTACTTATGTATCTAAAAATGGGGAGTCAAATTTAATGCGCATAAAATATGAAGCTATGCAAATTTTTTTGTTTTTAAAGTTTCTATATTGGCAAAACACAAACTA
Organism: Anomoia purmunda; assembly: GCA_951828415.1. Lineage (NCBI taxonomy): Eukaryota > Metazoa > Arthropoda > Insecta > Diptera > Tephritidae > Anomoia > Anomoia purmunda. The sequence goes on along the minus strand of OX639996.1, from coordinate 20,676,489 downwards.
CAGAAATCAATAAAAATAAAGAGACAATCCATTCTAAATGGGATCATGGAGTTAATGTTCATCAAAGGCGATATTTCTTTTAAATGTATACATATTTTGATTAAAAGAAATGCTTACATTTGTAATTCTCTAATTGATATGGATCCTTAAGTCAAATCTGACATAATTTATTTATTTATCTCAACAGCCTTGAAACATCTTTTTTGCATGAATTGTCATCGCATAGTGTCGGCTTAAACTTCTGGCATTAGCGAGAGTTGTAACTCTATCAAGGCTGACACCAAGTACTTTTCAACTGGATTTACTCTCAGAATTTTGTTTCAAAGTAGTCGAAGATTCAAAAGTGATATCGTATACCCTGCCTAGATTTTCATTTCGGCAGAGGGCGAGGAATGTTCAGTTTTAGGAATATTAAATAGAATCCGCTCTATCTCCTCTAGTGAGTGTTACTTACATTTGTAATTCTTTAATTAATATCAAACCTTTAGTTTTTGTATTGAAGCCAATATTTGAAACAATTTATTTATTTATTTTAAGCCCTCATTATTTCATACTTAAACAAATTAAGTGATATGAAATAATATATATTTTTTTTTTACCGCTGGCAAAATGTAAAGCGTAGCGTCAACAAAATATTAGCTTGGACCAACCTAATGTACATACATACATACATATATGCTTACTTAGTTTAATCTAAATTATTTATGTGACCGTGTGGACGCAAATGAGTCGTGATGTGCACGATGGGACCACTTATTTACCTCATATTAATTACCAAATATGTTATGCTCACATTTGACGCGTACGCTCCTCGGTGTATAGTATATTTTGGCAGCGCTCCGCCTACTCTATCGAAGTTCAAACGCTGTGCGAAGAAAATATTTCTATTATTTTCACATTTTCATCGCCCAAGCATCGAACCAGTGACCTACGCACTCCTTCCTCACACTTCTCGCATATAACGGTCGTCGCTTAGAATATTAATATTAGAAGCGTCGCTGTGTTTGTGTGATTTTATGTAAGCCGTCCGCTTTGCTGAGATTTTCAACCTCACACTTTGGTTGTCGTTTACTTTGAGGACTCTGGCTTTTTAATTTTTTTCATTTATTTTTCGCTTCAATTTGTATATTTTCCTACCTTCTATTGTTATGTTTTTGTTTTTTATATACTTTCAGTTCCGTCGCTTGTTACAATAGCCGAGCGCCAAGCTTTTCACTTTGAAAATACCTTCAGCTCACACATTTACACATTGATATACATATATTTCCGTTTTATTTTGTGCGTGTCTGGTTGGTATTTGTATTTTGCTTTACACATAAATATGTGCATATATTTGGTTTGTTCATTTTTACTGTCGCACTGTCGACTACTTTTGCTGTTTCACTTTGCTTGTAGTCTTATAAATGTTAAATGTCAAAAGGTAGAGATAATTTATCTTTTCTTTGTCTCTGAGCTGAACACATACACAGCATACATATGTATGTATGTATGTAGACACGTCAACAGGTGTAAGTATGTAGATATATTTGTATGGCTGTGTTTGCTTCTATATCTTCTAGATGTCAATGCTGTGATTACCCATCCCGCTGCTATTCGCCTTTTCATGAGTAGAGTCCCTAATTTTTTCGAAACAACATACAGTGCGTTGGAAGTGACGACAAAGCCATGACAGTTCATGACGTGTGCGCACTTCGGAGAGCCCTGGCCGTGGCAAGTAACATCAAAAATTATTAAAAAAAAATTTTTGTAATAACGGTCGCCCCTCGGCAGGCAATGGCAAACTTCCGAGTGAATTTCTGCCAAGGAGAAACTTTTAACAAAAATCATTTGCAGTTCGAAGTCGGCGTACAATTGTAGGTCCCTCAATTTCTGTTATAATACAATATCAAGACATCATCAAGATATGGTGTAAGCGCCAAACTAATATTATTATCAGTTTGCAAATGATAAATTCATATTTATACCCGAGCGTACTACACCTTTTTCTATTTTAGTTCAGAAAGTTACAATTCAAGTTCCCAACTTCCATTTTAAATTCAGAATTTATATTTCAAATTCAGAAAATTATAATTCAAATTAAGAGCTTCCAATTAAAGTTCAGAAAGTTACAATTCAAATTCAAAAAAATTTATTTTAAATTCAGAAAGCTCCAATTTAAATTCAGAAAATTACAATTCCAGAAAATGAAAGAATTTCCATTTCAAAATCAGAAAATTCCAATTTAAATTCAGAATTTTCACTTCAAATTCAGACATTTCCATTTCAAATTCAGAAAATTCCAATTTAAATTCAGAATTTTCACTTCAAATTCCGAATTTCCATTTCAAATTCAAAAAATTCCAATTCAAATTTAGAATTTCCGATTAAAGTTCAGAAAGTAGCAATTCTAATTCAGAATTTCCATTTTAAATTCAGTAAATTAAAATTCAAATTCAGAAATTTGCCATTTAAATACGGAATTTCCATTTCAAATTCAGACATTTTCATTTCAAATTCAGAAAGTTACAATTCAAATTCAGAAATTTTCATTTCGAATTCAGAAAGTTACAATTCAAATTCAGAAATTTTCATTTCGAATTCAAAAATTTAGAGTACCTAGATTGATTTACTTCCGAAACTACTGCATCAAGCTCAATCAAATTTGGTGCAACCTTTAAAAGCTCATAAAAAAATTACCATAGAAAAACTTTCTTTATTTTTATGTCTTATTTTCTTTTTTTCCATATTGCGACATTTTCTTCCAATTGAGTAAAGGCGTCTTCAAAATTAATAAACACCTACAAATTAAATTTCTTGTATCGAAAAGCAGTAAATATTTGATGTGTATTGTAATGATTTTCCGTTATATCTTATCAAGTTAGGTTCTTAGACAAACCTCAAGAACGAAAAATCGCACCGAAGATGGCACAAACCAAATTTGGCAAGGCATGTGGGAAAATCGTTCCAATATACATCAACTTTTCACCCTCCCGCAAAAATCGAGAATCAAAGAGAAATAGTAAATATTGCTTTAGCGCCAATTCAATACCGTTTTTCTTTCTTAAGGTAACTTTTCATTTTCAACACAATAAGCACAATTTCGAAAATTTATAGAATTCGGGGGAAACTTACACCGCCTCCCATATTTCAAAGAATCCAAATATTTGGTATTTTTTTAAATCTTGTACCAATTAGCGTAAAAATCAAAATTCTTGTAAATCGGCGCGGAACGTTTAAAGCATAATAATTTCATTTGCTTTTATTTAAATAATTTATAGTCGTTTTAATTCTCAAACTGAAGAGTATTATATTAATTATTTTGTAGGATACAAAAATTACTATTAATTTGAAATAAAAACCTGCGCCTGGTGATATTTCGAAAGTTATTCACTTGTTTTATTTCATTCTCTCACATTAGCCTGGAAACATCTGTCTTGTATGAATTGTCATCGGCTAGTGGCGGTTAAAATCAGAGCCATTACCAAAAGTTATAGTTTCTCAAGGTTTCCACCTAGTACTTCTCAACCAGATTATACTCAGAATTTTGTATCGAAGTGATCGCAGATTCAAAAGCGATATCGTATACCCTGCGCAGGATTTTATTTCGGTAGAGGGGGCGGAAGGTTTAGTTTTGGAATATCAAATAGAATCTGCGCTATCCCCTCTAGTGTTACTGAATGTGGTGTAACTAAAATGGTAGAAAGTGAAACGGGTGTTCCCGTTTCTTCTATGATTATGATAACTCGTAAATGCTTAATTTCACAGAAAACGATCAAGCTGAAAATAGGGAAAATAATTTACATCAAAACTCTACTCACTATGGGCGTTTTTATGGTATTTTTAGCGCGCATGGAAAACGAGATCTAATACAGTAACTCAATCACGAATGATTGGTACTGGGTGTGAAAAAATGGAAATTATACGCCTAAAATATTTTAAATCCTGTAAATGTTGTTCAGCAATTAGTCACTGATATCTTAAAAAAAATAATTCCGGCGCTTGTAAACTATGGTGCGAGGAACTTGTCGATTTTTGGAAGATGGATAACATAACAATTTTAAGAGCAGCAATGTATTTAACCAGACCGATTCCAGCAGCTATGGCGCTTTAAGAGGGCTAAAACGATACGAATAAAACCAACCAGTGAAGGGTTGTCTAAGTAGGTCTCTTTTAGTTTTGAATAAAACACTTTATTATTATCCGACAAGCAATATCTGGCACTTCGTTTTTAAAAATAATTTGATTGAAATATTGACGCGCTGCGAATTACGAGAGTATTGTTATCTTCCAAGTTTCGAACCGTAGCTGTCCTATCGGAGAAAACTTTTGACTTTACGTACATGAATCCAATCTAGACAACCTGTTGAAAGATCCGAAACGCAAAATTAGCTCCACACCAAAATTATTTCTCAATAAAGCCGTGCGAGCCGTAGCACGCTGATTTTCGTAATACAGCTGAATAGTTTGGGGACGTTGTTGGAGTGCGAGCATTTCCATGCTGCATTTTCAAACAATACTGAATTAAAATAAGATGACAGTATGACACTAGTCACCCGTGGTCTTTGGAGAAACAACGAAAGAAAAAATTTCGAGATGGATAACCCTATATATACTAGCTGCTTTTCGTTCGATACCAAGTAGATATCGAAAAAATAAATACTCGATACTAAAGCAAATTTTACTTCCGAAGTTTTTCCACTACTGTTATTTCTAATATGAAACGCCATGTGCTTTATGGCTGCTTTATTGACAGCGAAAACTCCGAGAAAGAGCCATAATTTATAAAATGTAAAGTATACACTGTCCAACTGTTCAAGCGGAACTGAGAATTAGATATTTAGTACACCACATTAATCTAAATATCAAACTTTTTTACAATTTTAGTAAAATTGAGCGAATTTGAATCAAAATTTCAGACTTTTCTAGCACAATAAAGTAAAAACTTGAAGTGGTTCAAAAATCACAATACTGTCGGTATTTGGAACTATTTTCCGTCATCCCTTGTCAAGTTTGGTATGGAGACAAACCGGTTTCGGCATTGTGCCATCCTCAGTGTTATTTATCGCCAGTCAGTCAGTCAATTGAGTGAATAAAACACAATAAAAGAATAATTGCAACTTATTCTCTCCTAATCTGTAAATATTGTTATTCCGCCTTATTCCTACACAATATCTGTGTTAATAATATGATCGTAAATAATCAGTAAAATAAAAACATATTCCGAAGAACATATGTAAATTGAAATAATAAAGATGAACAAAATATAATATTGTCATTGCATTATTATTTTAGCTTCTGTATTCTAAAAACAAAAAAAATTGAATGGAAATTAATTAATAACTAACTCATTAAATTCTAACCTTCGAATTCATAGCAGGAACAAGACATTTGAAATAATTTATAAGTACAAAAACTATATGCAAATATCACATTGTAACGGGTTTAGAGCACATTTTATTTGATAACCGTGCCATAATTTGTTTGTTGTAATTTTTTTAGAATTTTGAATAGATGGCGAGCTCATATAAATATTTATCGGTCTCGATAAACTTAGATTGCAAAATATTATATAGCTAGAAAATTGTATCTAAACCATTTGCTTTTCTAAACAATAAGTTATAGTCATTTATTGAAATAAAAATAGCTGTTCAAATATATCTCTATATTGGCGACTTTTAAAATCCTTCATCTATCCTCGGGTATGGCACTTATCTAGATAAATTCAGAATACAAAAAATATATAATTAATATTACATTTCATCCCAATAGTTAGAACGGGTTTCGAAAAAGCAATGTAAATTGAAGAGTTGCTCGTTTAAATTAATGAGATTGTTTGTAAACCTTTTTCGTTGCACATCAGTAATACAATATTTTCTTTTTTTATTAACTAGCTATTTTTGAAATTGTTAACAGGTGTCATTTAGTATAACTTAAAGTAATAATAACTTGCAACTCACTTTAAAAAACTATGCTATATGTTACTTACTTACTTAATTGGCGCTATAACCGCTTAATCGATTTTGACCGAATATGTTAATTTTGGCTATAAGCTAACAATGTGGGAAATTTTTCTATTCAGCCTTTTCGGCGAAAACTTGTTCATTATAGTGGTATTAACGCAACGTTCTCCCAAACTCCAAAAAGGAGCTTCACTTTAATTTACTATGTAAGTATGTAAGTATTTTACAATCTGAATATACGCAAATCGCTATAAATTTTGCATTCTCAGTGTGATATGAACTTATGGCTCCATTCATAAAAATAAAATAGATTAAGGAGTTTTATAAAGTTCATACAAATTTTCGATTTCTAAAGCAGTTAAAAATACCTTAACTTTGCTTGAATTTAGGTGCTAGACTTTGCGATATAAGTTGGTAATAAAAATGAATTGAAATCTTACAATCGCAAAATGAATTAGTTACTGTCCACAAATTTAGCATTCAAAATCATCTATGCATTTTTTCTCAAAACAATTTGCAACTCCAGGCGCAAATCAAGCTTTGATAACCAAATGTTACTTACACCATCAGCCATTTCCTCCTTGCTTATGTGAAATTTGCTCTTTTTGTTGTTTTACATTAACATTATAAGTATACTACGTTTGTATCCACTGCCTACGCAATTCGCACGTATTTTCATTTATTTTTATTTACAGTTCACGTACTGGTTAACTTCATTGTGTTTTTCTTGCTTTGTAACCATTAAAACTAAAGTTTTTTTTAAACATTTTCCACACACAACATAATCGCACTTTTCCCTTCTTTTACTTACCTATTTAAATGTCAAAATATTTATTTGCATAAACTTTTACATACCTATATAAGCAAAAGAACAAATATTTCCAGCCCCTTGTATTAGCCACAATTTTTTTTTAAATAGTCTCACGGCACTTGACGAGGATTAAGTTCAGCACCAACATAGCAGTTGACTGCTGTAAGGATTTGGTTCGTTGGTAGCAACATGGCACTTAAATACCGGTGACTTAGAATTTTAGCAACAAAATTTTCGAGAGGGCGAACAAAACAATGTAGTACGTTCGAGGGGTGAAAATTTTATACCTGCACATTTGTGCATTTGCTTGATATAAATACATAAATCCACAAATACAGCTACATGAATTTGCGTGTTATATTTATATGTATTTTTAAATTCCCATTCATTCATTTGTGAGTAGTTACAGTGCGTTTTGCCTAAACTACTTCAACCAATTGGACCCTCAGTAATGTCACTGTCGCTGTGACATCTTTTCTGCTTGTTGAACTGCTACTCACAAGGACTCTTTCAATTGCTTGTCAACAGTGTGAACGTATTAAAAATAGCTACAACCGAGCAACTTATGTACAAAGCTTATTTTGTTTTTTTTTTTGCAGGGCAGAGGGCAAAAAATGTGCCAAAGAAGATATTTCTTGAGTTGTTTTTTGAAAGACAATTCGTTATATGCATTGCAAATGCGCCTTATTACTCAGATGATGAGATGATGACGTAAACCTTAATTGCTTTTCTAATCATCAACAACTTTTCGGTACAAAAAGTATAAATATTCAAATGCTATTCGAACCAAGCTCAATGTTTTTTTTCGATTTATCAAAACTCGACTCCATGCAAGAACGAGGGGCTGATCTCCTGCCAACTTTCGTGACTCTTATTTCGGTCAAACTCTCTCGGATCTAATAAGGCTGGATTTTGGCCTTCGGCAACATTTCTCTTCACTTCGTTTCCACTTGTTTTTTTTTCTATTGTTACGTTTTTCCCAAGAGCTGTCCCATGGGCGAAAGAGCGCAACCCGATGTTCGAAAGAAAAAAGCATCACGAGAGCGTCACTGCGATAATCTTGAGTGAATTAAGGCCACCGACAAACTAGGCAAGTCGTTAGCTAAAATTTATTCAATTAATTTTTTCCCAACTCTAAATATGGTCTTATGTAACTCTCGAGTAGAAAGTGGTTGTGATTGTCGAAAAACTTATTAAAAGCGCATCAATTTTGAGTCTCTGCAACCTTTTAATTTGTTGGCAAAATTCAAATAAACGCCATTTTCTACAAATTTTAAGAAATCATTTCAAAATGGTCATACTTTTTGTGTTTTCTGTTTACATTTTAGCAAACACTGTTAACTAAAAGACAATAAACTAGAAAAGGAGAGTTTAAGTTCGGACAAAACGGAGCTTTAAATACATGGCGCGTGTTTTTATTTCAAGTAAACCGTCCTTTTTGTAAAACTAGTTAAAATAATCCTCTGCATTTTATACACATAAACATCGATATACATTAACTTAAACGCGTCTCATTTATTTACATATGTATAAACAAAAAATATTTTTTTCTCATTTCCCTTTCAATTAAATTCTTCGTAGAAAATATGATCGTGTTTTCTACATGATTTAAAGATATATTGCAGTAATCGATTTTTTCTCAAGTACCGCTATATGAGAGGTGGGCGTGGTTCTTCTCCGATTCAGCTTACTAATGCCAGTATTCTGTAACTCAAGCTCATCTCAAGTCGTTCAATTTTCGATATCATTTAGAGACATTTTTTGTGACTTGAAACGATTTCGGTATTCAGCAAGCAACAGTCTCAAAAAATTTCACCAAGGAAATTCAAATAGTACATAAAGATTATCTGCCGATGGTATATTCACCTAGAGATGTACAATCAACCTCAATGAAAATGTGTTCATCGATAGCACACAATATACTTTTTCAATTCGTTGTCAACAGCAACATTATTGCTCTTTAAAAATTGGCACAATATGCTACTTGTAAAAGTAACATTGAAATTAACCGTTCAAAATGTTTATTACTGCATTTTATGTGAATCGATTAATTGAGATAAGTGTAAAAATTATAACTATCAGCAATCGATAAATGCAGCTTCTTATCGATATGCACATTCGATCAAAATCCTGCTCAAGATGAGCTGACAAATTAGTGACTTTATTTTTAGACTAGAAACTTGAGACAGCTTACTGAATACCGAATAGTCTCGAAATCATTCTCGCCACCGAAAAATTTCAATTAGTGACTAGAGACTGCTCACAGAATACCATAAGCTTAAATGCAATATGTGTATCAAATTTGGTAGAGTTTTTTCTGGTATTTTTTGAGATGTACTTATTTACTTTAAAATGAGCGGTGCCTCACCTATTTTCCAAAATTTGATTATCATCTTTTATAGCTACTGAAATATTGGACTTTTTTAGCTTTAGAAAAATACCTTTATGTGGGGTTAGTTTTATCCGCTCCATTTCACTACCAGCCCACTTTGGGGCGAGGGCAGCGTGTGCACCAAGTTTCAATATTTACTCGAGTTATTTGATGCATGGTCGGGTGGACAGATTTATTTTTCTTTTCTATTTTTATTCTGAAAATTACTGAAGTGCGTAGAAAGCTTTTATAATCAATTTTACAAACCGTGGTGAATTATTTCCTACCTTTTGTGTTTGGCGCTCCGTTTGTACTACAAAAAAATTGTCTGATTTGAAGACAAGCAGCTATTAAAAGGAAGAAAAGTTGAAATGAATTGACGCCTTTGACCATTTTTTGCAGAAAACATACTTCATTTTATATAGATTTTTATTACTTTTGAAGAAAGCTTTACTCAATCGATAAAAAATCTCCCTTTTGTAGACAAAATTACAAGCGAATTTATAGAAGGTGATGGCATAAGAGCAGCAGATTTGATTTTTTTTATTCACTTACATGTATTTTGTTTTTGTTTTTGCGTATGAGCTTTCAAAAGCCGTAACAGCAAAAAGAAATTGTATTTAAATTTTGACAACTCTTACGCAGAAACAAAAACAAAATACATAGGAATTTTGTAGTTATATTTATAATACCACCTTGTATGGATTCGCCTTGACAAAATTACTACATTTTTGAGTGTAGTAAAAAAATATAGAAAACTCCTGGCCTGCTTTTATGTGCGGAGCTATCACTTAATTTTGCCATTATTTGTATTTGCGGTATAAGATGTGTTTAGGAGTAAATCATTCACTGAAAAAAGGAAGTTCTTAGTCAAAAAATTTGGATGATCGGCCCATATACAGGGTGGGCCAAAAGAAACCAAGGGGTGTAAGAGTTTAATAACTTTTTCGTTTATTAATTTTTTTTTATTTTTACTTCCAGATTATATAATATACAAAAGGGAAATTTTTTTACACTAAGTATGAAAAATTATGTCTCTTAAATGACCACCGTTTTCTGCTTCGCACTGATGGGCTCTTTTTAGAGCATTTTCCATAACATCTTTCAAAACTTGTGGCTGTAGCGTTCGAATTTCTATTTTTTTTTTGTTCACATACACTCGCTCCTTCAAATAACCCCAAAGAAAATAGTCGGGTGCTGTCAAATCTGGCGATCGCGCTGGCCAAATAATTTCCGAATTTCTGGAAATTATTCGCCCTACAAAAATTTTACTTAAAAGTGCCATTGTGTCTCGGGCAGTATGGGCAGTGGCTCCGTCCTGCTGAAACCACATACCAGGTCTGTTTTCAAGAGCAGGACGTAAAAAATTTCCTATCATAAACGGATACCGCTCTCCATTTACGGTTACAGCACTTCCATCTTCATTCTCGAAGAAGTAAGGCCCAATGACATTTTCAGATGTGATCCCACACCATACTGTACACCTGATGGGATGCAATTGGCGTTGATGAATGGCTCTTGGATTTTGAGAACCCCAGAACCTACAATTCTGCTTATTAACAAAGCCATTAAAATGAAAATGAGCTTCATCACTCATAATCAAATTTTTAATAAAGTTGATTTCATTTCTGGCCAACTCTTGAAATTTAACTGCAAAATTTAGACGTTGCCGATGATCTGTGGGTTTAATAAAATAAAAAAAATTAATAAACGAAAAAGTTATTAAACTCTTACACCCCTTGGTTTCTTTTGGCCCACCCTGTACATTTCACGCTGTGATGGCGTAACAACGAAGTACCACAAATTCTAACAATAATAGAAATAGATTTGTTGTATCCAACAAAAACTACACATTTATGTATAAGCACCAAACTTCCGTATTTGAATTGTGTTTGGAAATAGGAGAATCGAAAAGCAACGACAATTCACACGGCATGGCTTGGTACAAGTGCAGCTTGATTCGATGGCCAAAATTCATTTACGGAAATCGGTAGAACGAAGTATATCATTTAAACGAGAAATAATAAGCATGTCTCCTGTGTAATTTTTTTTTTTTTTACTTACAATAATACATACTTATTTAACACTTCAACGAAATTTCAGCACATGGATTAAATTTTCATTATACACGTTGGTCCATTTTGCCATTTGCTTAACTATAGTTTGAATGAACTTAATGTATTCTTTAATTTTTCAGTTAGTTTTACTCACAGGCAGATAGAAAAATCAAAATTTTAATTATTTCATTGCAATGTTGGAAAATACTACAATACAAAGTTAAATTTTTTTAATAATCTATAAATCGGCTAATTCTGTGCATAATTTATTATATTTAGTTCTACAGAAAATATATCGTAGTGATGTGGAGATTTCATCGGAACATTAAGTTTTATGAGATGGAAGGTAGAAAGGCAATCTACGTTCAAAATCAGCTCATCATGCGTGATATCCTGAGATTGTTCTTCTACCATTAAGTAATAATTCAGTTTTTCAAAGTGATAAAATTTGAGCTCCTAAATAGATGCATACAAATATGCATTGTACGTATTTCTCGGTTAATGATGATAAAAACGTTGCACATTTGAAATAAAATTCTGACTATAACGTAACTTTTTCATTTAGCCATATTTTAAAAACAAGGCTTTTAGACATTTGCTTGTAGGAGGCGACCTCGCTGAGCAACGGGGCGTATGAGTGACTTTTAGCAAAATAAGTTTTCAATATACTTTAGATAAAGCATGGCAACATGCAACTAAATAGGAGCATCAGGGCCGGATTAAGGGCAGGGCCGACGGGGCCGCGGCCCGGGGCCCCCACATTCGGGGGCCCCCACAAAATGAAAACAAAATAATTTTTTTCATCAGTACAAACGATTTTTTTTTTTGCTTTGACATTTTTATTCCATTTTTATTATCATTTTTGTTACTCAGTTGATTTGAATAAAGTTTTATTATATTACTCGACATAAACTTATTATTTTTTTTTAACTTGATATAACGAAACTTTTGGTTAAAATCGTGTTACAAATAGGTAACGCGATATTGGTTAGGTCATATTTCGTTCAATTTTCCCTCCACCTCTCAGCGTGAGCAACGCAGTTGAACTATCGATTCATGTCGAGGAAATCGAGAGTAAACAAAAGTCAGTTGAAATAACGGGGTTACACTTAAAGGAAAATTTGTCTCACTTGTCTTACTGTATTAATTGCTGTAAAATGAACCTCATTAATGATATTATTGTCTCGGAACCGCTTGTTGCTGATGTTCATATAGAATTGTTCCGTTCGATTAATTAACATCAGCTAGAAAGATAAATGTGTCAATATCACAAGTTAATAACGCATCCGCTACATATATCTGCACGTTTTGCTAAAATATTTCATAAAATGTTATTTATTTTTAATTTGTCAAAATCAAACGTGTAAAATTAGCTTCAATTTTATTTTTTTAATGTCATTCGTAAAAAATAACCTCAGTCACCCGCACTGTAACTGAGTTAAAAGTAACATTGAAATTAACCGTTCAAAATGTTTATTACTGCATTTTATGTGAATCGATTATTTAAAATGAGTGTGAAAATTAGAACTATCAGCAATCGATAAATGCAGCTTCTCATCGATATGCACATTCGATCAAAATCCTGCTCAGGACCAGCTGACAAATTAGTGACTTTATTTTGAGACCAGAGACTTGAGACGGCTTACTGAATACCGAATAGTCTCGAAATCATTCTCGCCACCGAAGAATTTCAATTAGTGACTAGAGACTGCTCACAGAATACCATAAGCTTGAATGCAATATGTGTATCAAATTTGGTAGAGTTTTTTCTGGTATTTTTTGAGATGTACTTATTTATTTTAAAATGAGCGGTGCCTCGCCTATATTCCAAAATTTGATTATCATCTTTTATAGCTACTGAAATATTGGACTTTTTTAGCTTTAGAAAAATACCTTTATGTGGGGTTAGTTTTATCCGCTCCTTTTCACTACCAGCCTACTTTGGGGCGAGGGCAGCGTGTGCACCAAGTTTCAATATTTACTCGAGTTATTTGATGCTTGGTCGCGTGGACAGATTTCTTTTTCTTTTCTATTTTTATTCTGAAAATCACTGAAGTGCGTAGAAAGATTTTATAATCAATTTTTTTTTACAAACCGTGGTGAATTATTTCCTACCTTTTGCCGTTTGGCGCTCCGTTTGTACTACAAAAAAATTGTCTGATTTGAAGACAAGCAGCTATTAAAAGGAAGAAAAGTTGGAATGAATTGACGCCTTTGACCATTTTTTGGAGAAAACATACTTCATTTTATATAGATTTTTATTAATTTTGAAGAAAGCTTTACTCAATCGATAGAAATCGCGCTTTTGTAGACAAAATTACAAGCGAATTTATAGAAGGTGATGGCATAAGAGCAGCAGATTTGATTTTTTTTTATTCACTTACATGTATTTTGTTTTTGTTTTTGCGTATGAGCTTTCAAAAGCCGTAAAAGCAAAAACAAATTGTATTTAAATTTTGACAACTCTTACGCAGAAACAAAAACAAAATACATAGGAATTTTGTAGTTGTATTTATAAAACCACCTTGTATGGATTCGCCTTGACAAAATTACAACATTTTTGAGTGTAGTAAAAAATATAGAAAACTCTTGACCTGCTTTTGTGTGCGGAGCTATCACTTAATTTTGCCATTATTTGTATTTGCGGTATAAGATGTGTATCATTCCCTGAAAAAAGGAAGTTCTTAGTCAAAAAATTTGGATGATCGGCCCATATACAGGGTGGGCCAAAAGAAACCAAGGGGTGTAAGAGTTTAATAACTTTTTCGTTTATTAATTTTTTTTTATTTTTTCTTCCAGATTATATAATATACAAAAGGGAAATTTTTTTACACTAAGTATGAAAAATTATGTCTCTTAAATGACCACCGTTTTCAGCTTCGCACTGATGGGCTCTCTTTAGAGCATTTTCCATAACATCTTTCAAAACTTGTGGCTGTAGCGTTCGAATTTCTGTTTTTTTTTTTGTTCACATACACTCGCTCCTTCAAATAACTCCAAAGAAAATAGTCGGGTGCTGTCAAATCTGGCGATCGCGCTGGCCAAATAATTTCCGAATTTCTGGAAATTATTCGCCCTACAAAAATTTTACTTAAAAGTGCCATTGTGTCTCGGGCAGTATGGGCAGTGGCTCCGTCCTGCTGAAACCACATACCAGGTCTGTTTTCAAGAGCAGGACGTAAAAAATTTTCTATCATAAACGGATACCGCTCTCCATTTACGGTTACATCACTTCCATCTTCATTCTCGAGGAAGTAAGGCCCAATGACATTTTCAGGTGTGATCCCATACCATACTGTACATCTGATGGGGTGCAATTGGCGTTGATGAATGGCTCTTGAATTTTGAGAACCCCAGAACCTACAATTCTGCTTATTAACAAAGCCATTCAAATGAAAATGAGCTTCATCACTCATAATCAAATTTTTAATAAAGTTGATTTCATTTCTGGCCAACTCTTGAAATTTAACTGCAAAATTTAGACGTTGCCGATGATCTGTGGGTTTTAATAAAATAAAAAAAATTAATAAACGAAAAAGTTATTAAACTCTTACACCCCTTGGTTTATTTTGGCCCACCCTGTACATTTCACGCTGTGATGGCGTAACAACGAAGTACCACAAATTCTAACAATAATAGAAATAGATTTGTTGTATCCAACAAAAACTACACATTTATGTATAAGCGCCAAACTTCCGTATTTGAATTGTGTTTGGAAATAGGAGAATCGAAAAGCAACGACAATTCACACGGCATGGCTTGGTACAAGTGCAGCTTGATTCGATGGCCAAAAGTCATTTACGGAAATCGGTAGAACGAAGTATATCATTTAAACGAGAAATAATAAGCATGGCTCCTGTGTAATTTTTTTTTTTTTACTTACAATAATACATACTTATTTAACACTTCAACGAAATTTCAGCACATGGATTAAATTTTCATTATACACGTTGGTCCATTTTGCCATTTGCTTAACTATAGTTTGAATGAACTTAATGTATTCTTTAATTTTTCAGTTAGTTTTACTCACAGGCAGATAGAAAAATCAAAATTTTAATTATTTCATTGCAATGTTGGAAAATACTACAATACAAAGTTAAATTTTTTTAATAATCTATAAATCGGCTAATTCTGTGCATAATTTATTATATTTAGTTCTACAGAAAATATATCGTAGTGATGTGGAGATTTCATCGGAACATTAAGTTTTATGAGATGGAAGGTAGAAAGGCAATCTACGTTCAAAATCAGCTCATCATGCGTGATATCCTGAGATTGTTCTTCTACCATTAAGTAATAATTCAGTTTTTCAAAGTGATAAAATTTGAGCTCCTAAATAGATGCATACAAATATGCATTGTACGTATTTCTCGGTTAATGATGATAAAAACGTTGCACATTTGAAATAAAATTCTGACTATAACGTAACTTTTTCATTTAGCCATATTTTAAAAACAAGGCTTTTAGACATTTGCTTGTAGGAGGCGACCTCGCTGAGCAACGGGGCGTATGAGTGACTTTTAGCAAAATAAGTTTTCAATATACTTTAGATAAAGCATGGCAACATGCAACTAAATAGGAGCATCAGGGCCGGATTAAGGGCAGGGCCGACGGGGCCGCGGCCCGGGGCCCCCACATTCGGGGGCCCCCACAAAATGAAAACAAAATAATTTTTTTCATCAGTACAAACGATTTTTTTTTTTGCTTTGACATTTTTATTCCATTTTTATTATCATTTTTGTTACTCAGTTGATTTGAATAAAGTTTTATTATATTACTCGACATAAACTTATTATTTTTTTTTAACTTGATATAACGAAACTTTTGGTTAAAATCGTGTTACAAATAGGTAACGCGATATTGGTTAGGTCATATTTCGTTCAATTTTCCCTCCACCTCTCAGCGTGAGCAACGCAGTTGAACTATCGATTCATGTCGAGGAAATCGAGAGTAAACAAAAGTCAGTTGAAATAACGGGGTTACACTTAAAGGAAAATTTGTCTCACTTGTCTTACTGTATTAATTGCTGTAAAATGAACCTCATTAATGATATTATTGTCTCGGAACCGCTTGTTGCTGATGTTCATATAGAATTGTTCCGTTCGATTAATTAACATCAGCTAGAAAGA
The DNA here is from genome assembly GCA_951828415.1 of Anomoia purmunda. Lineage (NCBI taxonomy): Eukaryota > Metazoa > Arthropoda > Insecta > Diptera > Tephritidae > Anomoia > Anomoia purmunda. The sequence goes on along the minus strand of OX639996.1, from coordinate 20,660,182 downwards.
TAAATGTGTCAATATCACAAGTTAATAACGCATCCGCTACATATATCTGCACGTTTTGCTAAAATAATTCATAAAATGTTATTTATTTTTAATTTGTCAAAATCAAACGTGTAAAATTAGCTTCAATTTTATTTTTTTAATGTCATTCGTAAAAAATAACCTCAGTCACCCGCACTGTAACTGAGTTAACCTTGACATAAAAATACAATCCAAGTTTGATTATTAAAAAATAATCGAATCATAACTATTATAACCTTACTTACATTAACAAACTTTTGAATAATAAAAAATTAGTTTTGTTCAAACAGCTGCGTTAGTGACTACATATATACATTGTTTGCAGTTTGCCTTAGGCACGGGTAGGCCCTAGGAAATTCCATAATTTTCATTTATCGAATATAAAATGTCAGGCCCTCCGTAATCGTCCATTTCGCACAGACACGGTCATGACATAACATAAGGATTGTTCAATCTACAAAATTTAACGCCAAACTTCTATAATAAATTTTAATAGGGCCTACCCTTGTCTAGAGCAAGCTGAAAACTCCATATAGTCAGGTTCTATGATTATCATATCATTATTCATGTTGACAGTTTGAATGTGAATTGCTTCGAAATAGTATTTTTAGTCATAAAATGATGTTCTTTTTTATAATTGAACTATGAGATCTTTTATATGGTCGGCAGTGAAAATGTGTTTGATTTTGTTTATAGATAGATATAAAAGAGGGGCCCCACATGTATCCCGGCCCCAGGGCCCCACATTCTTAATCCGTCCCTGAGGAGCATAAATGCAAATCAGTAGATTATTATTGAGCATAATACGCAATTGGCTTCCATTCAAAGACAAATATTCACAGATGTGTATGTATGTTTTGCACAACCGTTCTACGGTTGCAAACCATTTTTAACAGTTTTGAAGCTCTGCCACACGAGAATAGTGTCGTATTTCGTTTTTTTTAATGTATTTGTTCTTATCCTACCGCTTTCTCATAACCACAAAATTTTAATCAGTCTTTTAAGAAAAGAGATCATTTGAACCTTACCAGCAGGGCTGAGGAGAGAAACTCCGAGCCCGGCGCAAATAATCCGCAATAAATAAGAGTGATTTCTTTATGCAAAATATTTAATTTTATAATTTTGTCTAAGAATCAAATATATCGGAAAAACCAACAAAGTTTGAAAGTATTTTGCGTTGCTTTAAAAATTAATTTAATACTAAATACAGATATGGTATGTAAATTGAAATCCGATAATAATTTTCTATGTCGTTAGTCTCCACATTGCACCGATGAGTCTGACGAGAATTTATTCTGGGTTTCTTCACTTCGAATTCTTTACAAATCTGGCTAACTTTTTGGTAAATATTGCTAAAATATTCAGCTGCATTATCTCTTTTGACTACTAGTTCTTACTTTGCTGTATCTGCCAACTGATGGCTTGAAGATCTGGATTTTTAGTTTACAGAACTCGACTCAATGATAAAGCAAGATAATAAATCGAATCGAGCACCTGCAATGAAATCCGAAAATATATTCAATATATTCAATCGCTGTTGGAAGCTGAAACGCAGCAGAAGTTATTTTTAAATATATTCAGATATTCGAAATGTTTTCCAAGGAAGTTATAACCACTGGTTGTAAGTGGAGATCAATTTTGACTTATTTGTGATGGTCCACCCATCTGGTTGCACAGGCTTGATTCCATTTAGTCCCTGTATTATCTTAAAGCTTTTCGCTTTTAGAAATTGCACCATACTAGGAGAGTGTGGGAGAAATGTTATGTTTTTAAAGTATTTTTTAACTTTAATTATAATATTTACCTGTTAATCTTATCCAATAAAAAAAAACCATATCAATTTATTGGAACGAGTCGTAAGCTTATCGTTAAGCTGTAACCAAAAACCATCTTAATGATTTTTTCGTGACCTTTCCAATTTTAATTTTTGTTTAGAAAACACAAATCAAAAACCATTTTAATAAAACGAAATTGAAATTTCAGATCTTACTGTTTTCACTTTTTTTGTGCTTTATATGATTAAATTACTTTTATATTTATTTTAACCTTTTCCCAATTTCAAGGCTTTAAATGAAACCCGAAAAACCTTAAAAGCTACTTTTTTTAGGTACTGAAAGCGATTTTGATTGCTTCCAATCAAGTTTAGAAAGTATAATCCAGTTATAGAAATCAAACGAATTGAATGTAATATAAACGATTTGAATGGGATATTGCGTTTTCTGTTTTTTGTCATCACTAATTTTCTAAAATACGTTTATTTCGATTATTGGTGCTCCCGACCGAATAGTCTACTATCTGAAAGGGAATTTTCCGAAAGAGGTAGCTAAGCCAAAAGTCTGTTCCGGCTCAAAGTCCAAGAATATGAATGGTTTATAGCTTTCACCAAGAGCTCCAAAGCAAACTAGAATTTTATAGATGTAGTCGTTGGGTCGTCTAGAAAAACAAGGATGCAAAACAAGCAAAGAGGAAAATTGCATACTCATTTCAGATTGCCTAGCTCAAAGCATGGATACCGATTCGTTCGGGAAGGTGTGCACAATAATGCAGCTTAAGCTGTTTTCATTACTTTAAAAGTAAAATCTCTGAGCTGTACTTAAAGTACGTTCCTATTTTTAATAAGAAAATTTATAAGACACATTGGCATACAAAATGGCTAAAGCAACTGAAGAATTTGAAAAACAAATTTTACAAGCTACAAAAAAATACTAGTGATGAAGTGCCTTCTTCAAAATTTCGGCGCTATCTCGCTATCTAAAAGAATTTAACTGTTTGAATAAGTTCTTGTACAGAAAGTATATTTTGGCTTTTGAAGCAATATTATTTCGAACTCGAAGGCCTTTTGGCAATAAATCAAATCAAAAAAAGACGTGTTTGATGGTGCTAAATAATTTATTTTACAATGATAAATATACAAATTCTACCGTAAATTCTGCAAACTTTTTCGGTGATTTCTTTTTTGCTTTAATTTTCAATACGACGTTGTCTTGAATTCTCATTTGCCTTCCAGGCGTGATACCACGCTTAATTTTGGATCTTTGTGTTTATCTGTTACTGACGTCATCGATGAATGGCATTAGAAAGCTCAAACCTTCATCTAAAACTGACGCGGATGATCTTTCTTCTATTTTGCTAAAAAATTGTTTCTGTCTTGCAGTGCCTCTGACAACTATTTTTAATAAATCACTGGATTCTGGTACTTTTGTGGCTGATTGGAAGTTGGCATTCATTTCCCCTATATTTATGAAGCTTGTGCCAATGGATTTTCACACCACTTCCACGTATTTGTTGTGATTCAAATCATATTTATCGAATAGGCGCTGCGTTGTTGCCATTGATAATTTCACATCCCGTCCGTTTGTTGCATCATCTGATGTTCCGCAGGGGAGCATTTGCACTCCGATCTTTAAACTTTTCAGAACCCTTACGATCGTATGGATCTCGATGTTTGTTGATTGACCTAAATACATTTGAAGGCAGAAGATCCATTTTATCGTGCTCATTTGTTATTAGAATCATTGCTAGGACTATTGATTGCCCTTTTCTTCTAGGTAAAATTCAGTTTAATATTTCATACAAGAACCTTCCACAGTTTGAATCCGTATGAATGATCCTATTTCTAGGGTATGTGCTGAGTTAAATTCGTTTTTCAGTTCTTCAGATGCTGATTTTACCTGGCCTTATGTCATCTTAATCAATCATCTCAAATCTTTTTGTTATCTTAGTGATTGCTATTGTACGTTAGCTTAATATAGTCTGTAAGAATTTGTTAATTCAATGACTTTACACATAAATAAACTAACAGAGCACAAGTAAAGAAAAGTCGATTAAATGGAACTTTAAATACTCTACGAATTTTTTTATTGCAAATAAACAGCTCTTCCTTCTAAATTACCGGTTTTAGAGAGCTATGAGTGATTTTTGTTTATTTTCTATAATATACGAAATTATGGTTATTGAATTGAATTTGTGTACCACCTTATTAAATTATTTGAATTTTTGTATTATTATAATTTGTCTATAATTTTCAAAACTTAGCTTACTGAATTTAAATATAAAATGTGTACCAAATTTGGTAGAGTTTAATAAAGAAGCTTTTGAGACGAATATCTATTTCCTCTGAAGTGTGAGATGTCCCGCTTATTTTCCAGAAATAAATTTCGAACCCAATCTTGCATATCAAATTTCAGTAAATTAAATTTTATAGTTACTGAAATATCGCACAATACCATTATGTGGGTTTGGTTATTATTTTGTATTTTACTACTAGCCACTCTTTTGACCATGTATGCAATTCGATTACTGGAATGCAAACGCTGATGGCTTTAATTGAAATTCAATTATATCAAAAGGCCAATAACCATTACGCCAATGAGCGGACTGTTTCAGCTTCTCATTTTCCACTTAGTATAAAATCAACGCAAATATCGCATATATATCTAGATTTGAGCGTAGCATTTCTTCAATTGCCAACAATAGCGACTGTTTGTGTTTAACTAACTATATAACGTTATGACCTAATTACCAACTCATTTACATTGGCAGGTAAATAAAGGCATTGGGTGGCATATAAAGCGGTATGTGAGCACTTTATGCAGTGGAAATATCGAGTTTTTACTAATAGTGGCATATTTAAATAAAAAATTAAATTCTGTATGCGGAAATTACCGCCACTGAAAACCAGGACTCAATTCAAGAAAATGTGTATTTATTATTACAATGATAGTCTGTGTAAATTGAAAACTTTAATGCTTGAAACACAATACCGGCGAACGCTTTCGGCCGACGACCATTCGCGGAGATAGATTTATTTCTATTGACGTCACGACATAGAAAAATGCTATATTGTTTTTTCGTAAAAGTTCTTACTTTTGTTATTTGTAAAATTTTATATTAGTAAAAGCTATCATCAGGTTATTTCGTTGTCGCCGTAGCTATGTTTTGCTGAGCGAAATTATTGAGCGAAAGTTGCTGTCATCGTCGCGCTTCTGAGCGAAAATTCGCCGTTCGCCGTTATTGTGTTTGAAGCATGACGCCTTTTTCTCAAGTTTTCTAGTTTTCTGAAGTTTTCGGTCATAATGGGTTGCTTTTGATACCTTCCGTAAAACTGTCAACGCCATAGGGTGTGCCAAAATACTCAACAGAAAATCCTCTTTGCTGGTATTTCACATTGTTGTCGAAAGGTAACTTACAGTTAGGAATTCCCAGGCTAAATATACAATAAACCATGTAATACTTTCTATTCGTAAGCGAATCGAATTAAAAATTTCGAAGCGAAAAAACTGCGCAATTGTAAATGAGCTGGAGGAAAATACATGGGAAAATTCTGTTTAAGACCTAGTTGAATTTTGTTTGCATAGTTTTTTCAAAACGTCAACCTAATATTTGTTTGCTCAACTATTTTCCGTTTTCAAATAGCACTAAAAAATCTCATGTTTCATGAAAGATGCTAACAGGGTTGCTTCAGAAACTTATGGAAATTTTAGCCGAGTTGGAGCGTTCTTTTTCAACTCGGGTACAATAAAACGCTCCCAATATAACCATGAATCATCTTGCAAACGAACAACGCTTGTAAATTATTTAACTTTATTATCAAAATACCAGTTCCGTTAAAAATGTTCATAGCGCGCTTCTTCCATTTTATGGTGAAGTTAATCGACCTACTTAGGCGGCTATTCGGGCTATTGTGACTAAATTTCGCACCAAATTTACATTGTTGAATACTAAATCACCAACACGCGCACGTAGTTTGCAAGCTGAGGAAAATATCGCAACTGTATCGGCCAGTGATAGTGAAGACCGTTAATTATGGATCTCTGGTACTCCACAACGTGGAAAATTTTGCGGCAGGATTTAGGTGTAAAGCCATTGAAAATGTAGCTGAACGACCTACCGCAACGCCAAGTTTTTGGTGAGTAGTCTCTTGAAAAGTAGGCCGAAGATCCACTTTTTTATCGAAAAATTATGTTCAGCGACGAAGCTCATTTCTTGATGAATGGATACGAGAACAAGCAAAACTGCCGTTTTTGGAGGGAAAAGCACCCAGAAGCATTGCAAGAGCTACCAATACATCCAGCAAAGGTCAGTTTGGTGTGGACTACGAGCTGGCGGCATCATTGAGCCGTATTTCTTTAAAGATGATGCAAATTTCAGTGTTACTGTAAATGGTTAGCGCCTCCGTGCGAGTATAACAAAGTTTTTTCCCCCAAACTGAAAGAGCTTGACTTCCATGACATGTGGTCACAACAAGACGGAGCCTCATGCCACACATCAAGCGAAACAATGGACCTACTGAGAGTGAATAGTTTATTTCACGTTTGGGGTTTGTCAATTGGCCGCCTAGATCGTGCGATTTAACGCCTCTAGATTATTTTTTGTAAGGCTATGTGAAGACTCAGGTCTATAGCGACAAGCCCGCTTCGATTGGCGTACTGGAAGCCAACATTTATTCGTGAGATACCGGCCGACCGAAATGTTGGAAAGAGTACTTCAAAATTAGACTAAGCGGATGGAGCATTTGAGTTCAGTTCGGGATTATTTCAGAATCAGTTCGGGACAATGTCGGGACTAGTTATTTTGATACCATCTTAAAGCTATTTCAGATCCATTTCAGGGTAATTCCAAAACCATTTCAAGGCTATTTAAGATTTAGTTCAAGACTGGTTCGGGACCATTCCGGGACTATTGCGAGGACTTGTTCAGAGCCACTTCGGAACAGTTTTTGAACTCAATATTTCAGGACTGTTTCGGAACCATTTTGACACTATTTTGGGCCATTTTATGGCTATCGCATCAGGATCAGTTCGGGACCATTTCGTTCCGATTTCACGGAGCTCTCATTCATCAAGATTAAGTTGCGAGTTGACTGATCTGTTGTTCCACTTCTGTTTATTTTATCTTATATAAAATTCGGCAGATTTTGTCTGAGAATGGATGAACATATTTCAGAAAAATATTTAACAAATTCTATTTTGATAAAAAAAAAACATAAGAACGTTAGCCCTGAAGCTTCTGACAATAGTCCTACAATTTTGGCACAGTGTATAGTGTATATTGAAAATTTTAAAGCGAATGGTTTTCAATAGTTTTGCCGCAGTCCACTTATGGGATATGGGACAACAAATGTTGCACAAATTCCACTCTATTACATATCTAATATTGGAATCATAACTTTTCGATATTTTCATTTCAGTATTTACGGTTAGTTGCATAACTCTTGATACATCCCCAACCTGCCTCCCGATTATATACAAACAAACAAACAAACAGCATATCAACCGAATCACCGACGGCGGCTACTAATTGAATCAAAATACGAATTGCTACTGCTGAAAGTGTAACCAAACCGCTGAGTTGTAGTCGATGTGATGCCATCGCGACGGACAGGTGGGGGTACAGTGCGACGCAAGCACTCAATTGGTAATTTGCGTCGTGCACATCCCGCCTCAGGTGCCACATGGAATGTGCAGGTGGTGCGCGGTAAAATGTCATCGAAATGCCTCTGGCATGCTTGTCGCGCACTGGTGCTGGGCTTAACGCTGATGTTGCTGGGGGCCAGCATGGCTATAATAGGTAAATACTGTACGGCAATGGTATGCAGTTTATTAATTAAAGAAATCGAGTGGTCGCTCTGAACAATGGCTTTTTGAAATATCTTTTTTTCTATTACTTTAACAGGTTATTATGCAGACTATCTCTCGACGGGCTCTGAATTGCGCGGCAATGCAACGGTGAGGGTAAAAAATGATCTAAAAGGTTTCCACCTCAACAACCTCTCGTACGTTGGACCCATTGTGATGGGTTTCGGTGGTTTTATAGTTGTGGCGTCTTGTGTTATGACATTTGAGGCGCGTGATTCGGCAGGAAAAGTGGTCCCCGCACGTTTTCGTGCAGGAACCGGTGGTAGTAAGACGAATGTGCGTAGTAATCAAAGCAGCGCCACTTCACAAAGGCGCGCCGCTGGTAAGTAATGATTCGTTGATTTCGATTGGAAATAAATTACAATTGATATATATGTATTTACATTGAAGGCATACAACTGCAAACAACGCGTTGGGATCAACAATTTGGCGTATTTCGTACATCACCCGCCGAGCCTCCACCGCAGACCACACCACAGCCACTAGATCGAGAGGCACTTACAGCCGAGCTTATCAAATTTTCAAAGTCACTCAGGTAAATGGAGTTAGTTTTTCCCATCGCTAGTAAAGCATCTTCAAAATTTCTCTCATACAATCACTTTGTAAATATCACATATGTATGTATTATTTGCATGCTACCCGCAAGCAAACCATTAATACCAACCAACCTCAACTCAGTTCAGCTTCGCTCTAGAGTTAAACCAAAAACAAAACTCGCTTTCGCTTTCATTTCATTAGCGCATCCGCTCGTTATTCACCACAACTACGACGCCTCACCCACACTGGTTCTGTGCCAAATCTCTCCACACATGTCCCCCATCCCATCGCTTACTCCACTAACCTCTCACATTTGCTTTCGCCGCATCACAAACCGCTCTTGTTACTGGAACAAAAACGTCATCGACACCATCATCGGCATCATCACCACCACCATCATCGCCATGCGCACACCAACAGCAGTGGACGACAAGTGAAAACGCGCGGTGCGCGTATTAGCAATAGTTTGGTGCAACGTAATACCCGTGAAAATGGCGGTCCTTGTGCGCTGCTCCAGCCACCATCCGCAAATAAGCTGTATTGGCATGCAGCCTCTTTCGATGATGGCGCGAGGGTGGAAAAACAGTTATCAAGGGCTACGGTGGCCGATATGTCTCGTCGATCAGACACGGCTAAACGTCATGTGCTGGCACGACAGAAGCCGATCGAACAAGAGGAGGACAAAAATAGTCCGCTGGGCAATCGCAGGTGCGTGTCGAAAGATAGAGTTTGATTAATTACTAATAACTAAGTAACTAATGACAATTTTTTTCGTTCAATATACAGAAGTTCTACAATGTCCGACTCATCGTATAGTGGCCGCTGGACGGCACGCTGCGCTTCGATGGCTAGTCGCGCTTCAAGTATCGATTCGCGACGCATACAAGTCGATTTGCATAGTCCTGAGGTGATGCCAAAATCCATATTACGATCACCGAAGCGGTACAGTTCCGGACCATCGGCCACGCCATCTGTGGATAAAGAGTTTAGGTAAATAGCAAAAATTATATATTAAATAGCTCTATTTACCAAGGATTCACATTAAATATCTAGAAAAGTGAAAGCAAAGAACGCTCCAGGTGGATAAGATGGCCAAATCTTTCCTTAAATTTAAGCCAAATCTTCGGCGATGTTCGATAAGTACGCTCAGCAGCCGATATTTTATTTGCCTGTTTCATAAAGCTCGTTTTGAATCAAAGTTTGCAGGATAAGATCGAAAATCCTGCATTGCGAAGGGTGATGGTCTAAGACTATTAGCTTTCTGAATAATCGAGTATACAGCAACGGACCTTAGGTTAAGAAAAGAGTTAATCAGCCATACGGCCGCTTCTGTTATTATCGAAGGCTCGGCTTGGTAAACAGCTTTGTAAACGCGACAGGAATCCAGCAGCCGAAAATTTAGGATGAGTAAAAGTTCCACCGAGTGAATCCTACTATACACTCTTGTATCTATATCTGAATCATCAGAGTAAATAGCCGCTGAGCAAGTACTTATCGAGATCCAAGGCTTGGCTTTTTTCCCATTTAGCCTTAGAAACGAATTAAATCGAAAGGCGTTGTTGGGCGGGGTGACTGAATAGTTTATCTAAAATGTTTGAGATTAGTGCTGTCCTCCCTTGCGAGTGACAACCCAGACTCGCTGTCGGTAATCACGTCAGTCACCATTTGGAGCTTTGGGTTCAGGATAAACTCGTTGCTAGTAACTTCCGAAGTCGGTTAGTTTCAGCCTTGCCAAGACCCTTAGGTTGGGAAAAATACACTGAGTAAACTACTACAGCGAATCTTTAGTGTTGTGGGCCTAAAGATCGTCCCTGCCTTTTTTTAAATTTTCATCTAGTTACTTTAAGGTGCAGAAAATATTAGTATGATCTTCCACAAATAAATCAGACCCTATAAAAATATATCAGACCCTCTACAAAATAATATGTTTTCTTCTTCTTCTTCTTCTTCTTCTTCTTCTTCTTTTAAGGAGCCAACTAAGCGTTTGCTCAGAACCACCTGCACCCATACACCAACTTTCCGGACAATCGAGCCTAGAGCCTTGCTTCCCCGAAGAGACCATCGACAACATCACCGAAGAAAAATCACATGCCAGCAATAATGGCGTAGCGTTATCACCAGATGCACTTAACGTCGCTATTCAAACTGTTTCTCTAACATCTATACACCAAGTAGAGGATTTATCACAACCCATTCCCAAGAATGTAAGTAGTATACTGAAGAAGGTGCGTCCCGACACGCTCTCCCTTACATCCAACGTCAAACCAACCGAAGCTAGTGAGGTGAATAAGTCACTTTGCCGAAGCAACTCTGCACGCACATTCTATCGGCCCAAACGCCAACTGCCCAAAGAATCGGACGACAGTATATTCTACATACGTTCCTCAAGCGAACGACAAAGTATCGAAAGCAACGACTTCTACGATTCAGTGCAGGTAATAAACGAACGACGCACGACGCTTTTGCGTGCAGAAAGCGAAGCAGCACTCAGCAGTGCACAAAAGACAAGCACTTTTTCGCTGTTAGCCGAAATACCGGAACGTGCGCAAAACAGCTCGATAGATGTGGAAGATAATACTTTAGGCGAGGACTTACTGTCTGCAGCAAAGGAGGAAACCACCGTAGAGATTGAGCCAGAAGCGGAAATGCCACAAATAAATCAGCAGAAAGAGCGGTGTGAGCCAAAAAGCTCATAAATCAAACATGTGCATGAATTTAGGTGATCTTAATACGAAATTTATATATATATATACATATGTATAACACGTAGAAGAAGACCCTAGAAATAACTACATTTTATACCAAAAATTCCGAAAACGTACTAAGTACCTAATATACATAAATATGTTTGTAATTACGACGTTAGATAAAAAAATCAGCAAGTATGAGCTAAAAGAGAGGCGTGCGCCTTCCGCGTAGCGCGATAATCGCTGTCTGTGAATTTGACAGAACCAGTTGGTGGTTTCTACGTCCGCGTAGAATTGTTTATATAATGTAATAAATTATGTTCCAGCACATTCGATTCTCCTCCACAAAATCACGATATTCATTACTGATTCAGTGCTCTTTTTGATTATTCTTAATTCATTCTAAATATTTCTTGATTGTCTTTCCTTAATTTTTACATTTTTACTGAGTAAGTCGCTATATTCTATTATATTGTTCATAAGATAACAGTTGACATACTCGAATACGTAAATATGTAGTTGGTAATTAACATTTAGCGAGTTTTAGATAATCAAAATTTGAGAGATATTGTTACTAATTGCACTATAGTTTAATTATGAAGCCTAGTTTGAATAGTTTGAATAGTTTTACACAAACAAAGCTTTCCATGGTTCTTACACACGCCTATTCTTGTTCTTCGCTGGAAGTTCTTTTTTTACTCTTTTACCCTGTTACTTTTATGGCATAATCTCCAGTTTCAATCAGCTCGATTAACGCAATCTTGTATTTAATCATTCTTGCGAACAAATCAGTGCCGGGCGAGCATTTGCCCTATCTGTGGGAACTAATGGAAAAAGAAATTTTGACAGACGTGTTTCCTCTCAAATCTCTCCACCGGTAAATTTTGAATACACTTTATTTACTTTAGTACCAAAAACTTCGAAAAATGTTAAATTTAATGAATTATGGTAAACATGAAAGTGTTCTGTATTATCTACCAAATTCTAATTAACTACATATCTTTTTCGATTACCAAATATTATTTTGTCAATTAACACAAACGAGCAAATTAAAGTTGTAATGAATGAATCAAAATATATAGTATATACGTAAATATTTATTAGAAGATATGTTGAAAAAAACAAAAACAATTTTCATAAAAGTAAAAGCAGGTATTTTAAATTTAACCTCGTTCGCTCTCAAACCTTTTCCCTGCTCTGCAACAACACAAACTTCTATCACTAGAACCTAGGCCTATTCACCTCGTATCTATGAATAAAAACTAACAGTTTTACAGCGGCAAGAATTATAGAAAAAAAGATTGCGCCTTCCACGCTGAGAGCAACAGATAGTAACGTAATAATAGCTAGAGAAAGAGAGAGCAAAGAAAAAATTCTAAAAAAAAAGCGCAGAAGAAGCAGGCTAACGGCAGAATGATACAACAATTTTCTTTGTATTGTTTGTGTAAAATACTTTTATTTCATTAGCGAATGGGTGAAGGCTGTCTAATCGACAAAGAGAGAGGACTAGCGATCTGCGGAAGGCGCAATCTTGTATTCTATCATTCATGTTACAAAGGCATATTCTTCTATTAGCCGGAGCTTTTTTAACAAAATATTTGTTTGATACTTTAAAATATATGTATCCACATTCAAGACTGATGTATTGAAATATGAGAAAATAATTACAGCAGAAAGTGTAAAAATTATGAAAATAATTATTTTTATAACAAGAACCGTTCTTACTGTGACGACTTAATTTGCATTCGGCTATAAATATCGGTTTAAAATATGCCAAGGAAGTTAATTGCTACACAAGAATTAACACGGCACCATTTAGACGGTCCAAAACAAAAATAAGGAATCAAGGAAGAATATTACTTTTTAAAACTATCAACCTCGTCTATATTTATGTTTATATTTACATCACTTAATATTAGTACTAATTAACACACTTTATACTATATGTCATATATAAAATTGCATACATAAAATTACACTGTTAATATAAAACTATGTATATTGTTACTTGTTACAACAAATTATTTATAATAACACTAACTAGGTCTATGTATACTATAAATGTTACACAATAATAATATGGCGCTAGTCATATATAAAATTGTAGAATAGAGATCGAACAATTATGTAGATATGAAATAATTTGTTTTCTTTTTCAACTGGCAACCCTAAAGTCCTATAAACTATAATGTTTTTCATGTGAATTATTGTAAAATTTGGTTAGGAGATAAATCGGTTTTGATATGTGAAATCATTGACACTGACAGCGAAGTTTTCGTTCTCTAAACGCTCTGGAAATTACGAAAAATCATTCGCCAAGGCATCATCGTATACCCTGGTGGAAAAAACAACCTATACTCGTAGTTCTTTAAACGTTTAGATATATGGCAACCCTTTACGAAAACTTGTCAGCATTAACAGAAGACTCTCGAATAGCTTGCACAATATTTAATTTCACTTTCGATGGTAAATATTTGTATATTTTCGGAAGCTGGTTACACTATTAAACAAATATTAAACTTCCCTAAATTTTCTAATTTTATGATACTAATTTTTTTCAATGCGGCATAGCTTTCAACGAGCAAACGACACGACTGTTCGCTATATATGCAGATCAGTGTTTCCCAACCTTTCTTTGAGCACTATGCACGACGATATTCTCTACAGAACTTAAAAAATTCCGGAAAAATTTTAATTAATTTACTTATTTTCAAAAATCAACTCTTTTAATACTAACAGTTTACATACATAAATATTACATTAAACCGAACCCCAGTTGCCAGACAACTTTTTATTTAAATCTAAGTAAATTAAAAGTAAGTAAACGTAATATAAACAGAAACAATTAAATACTTCCATGCAATCTCGAAAATCAAAACAAAAAATTAAAAATTCAAAAGCACGAAATAAACCACCAGCATTTTTAACGTGTAGTTTCATACAACTGTTTTTCTAAGTGTCGACGCGATGATTTAACACGAATATTGGTGTATTTACATTCAAATGAGATTTCTATAAATGATATTTGCAAAGATAATAAAGAAAATCAAAAATGTCATAGTTTTCTATAAATAATACACTATAAATATACATATGTAAGTTTATAGTTTATCTGTAGGCATTTACGCAACAAAATGTAATGATGTTTATAAAAATTTTCGAAACTAGCGTTTTCGAAACACATAGTTTAATTGTGTTTCTTGTTTATGTGTATTAAGTATTGACTAGCTATACGAATAATTAATAAGTAGCAAAAAACAAAGAAAAGAAAATAATCGCAAGACGAGTATACGTATATTTACTTATACTACAACAAAAGCAAAGCAAAACATACAAGCAATGTACTTATGAAGAACTACTTTGTATTCAATATAGAGAGCAAACAAACAAATAAATAAATAAATAAATACATAAATAAATTTTACAAACGTAAAACACTCACAATAATATGTTAAAGAAAAGATTGTATTATGAATGTTTGTATGTATATATGTGTGTATTTTATAAATGTGTACATCTTGGGTAAGTCACAATTGTTTAGTATTATTGGTAAAGCAATTAAAAAATGTAATTTGTGTATTCAAAAGGAAAATAAAAAATCAAAAATCAAAACAAACTAAGTGAAGTAAAAGGAATCTATTTAGTTGAATGGAATTTATTTATAAAAATGTCCGAAGAAGGAGGGCCTGCCGTGGTGTTCCATGTTAGCCCATTAGATAGATAGATATTGGTATTGAGGTTTGCACTTCGACCTTGCGATCCATTGTGCCCTACGTTCTTTATACAGGGCTTTTCAATAGGCACGCTACAAAAGTAGACCGATAGTGACAGCAAACGACGCCATATTTTTCCCCGCTCTTTTGACATTTTTCTTCAGTAAGGTTTGCCATTTCATTATGGAAAGATATACGATCCAACAACGAGTCGAAATTATTAAAATTTACTACCGAAATTCGGAGTCAATGGCCTCAACTTTAAGAGCGCTACGTCCAATTTATGGTCGTCGTCATTTCTGGTTGAATGGCTTCGTCAATAAGCAAAATATGCGTTATTGGACAGGCAGCAATCCACACGTACTCCATGAGTCAACATTGCATCCCGAAAAAATTACGGTTTGGTGCGGTTTATGGGCGGGCGGCGTCATTGGGCCGTACTTCTTCCATGATGATCAAGACCGACACGTTACTGTGAATGGAAATCGCTACCGCTCAATGATAACCAAATATTTTTGGCCCGAATTGGATGATATAGACTTGAACAATATGTGGTTCCAATAGGACGGCGCCACAAGCCACACAGCGAATGTCACAATCGATTTATTGAAGACCAGGTTTGGTAAACGTGTTATCTCACGAAATGGCCCAGTCAATTGGCCGCCTCGGTCGGGCGATTTGACGCCGTTAGACTATTTCCTGTGGGGCTACGTCAAGTCTATGGTCTATACCAACAAGCCAGCGACGATTGATGAACTTCGTACGAATATCGAATCTGAAATTGCAGCAGTATCGCCCGATTTATGCTTGAAAACCGTCGAAAATTGGGTTCAGCGTCTGGACTTCTGCAAGCGTGCCCGTGGTGCCCATACATAATGGCATCGAATGTACTTTCACAGGAATAAAGAATTGAAAACCGTTTTTGTTTTATTTAAGACAACTTTTGTAGCGTTCCTATTGCAAGACCCGATATTATCTCGTCTAGCCCAACGCTCCTAGATACATCTCGCCGGCTCATCAAACATAGTGCCACGCAATGCCAGTAGAACAAATATATCTACCTATTCCGCTTCCACTTAGCTGTCTTGACACGGTTACCAAGGAAGCTTGCATGGCGTTTAGTTTCCTTGGCAATAAATGTTTTCTTATTTCACCACACCAGAGTACTTTGTTTCGCTTAAATCGCAATGCAACTTAAACAACAAATTTCTCAAAAACTATGAGTCTGGTCGTGGAATGGTTTTCAGTTTTATGAATAATACGGCCCTTTCTATGCCCCTCAAAAGCCAAATCCTATTGTAAAATTTTCCATAACCACTTGGTCTTATAGTAAATGAACCCTTATAAGAGCACAACCTACGAGTAGAGGAGCCTTATAAAACCTTTATTTTAGAGTTTTGTGCGGTCCGGGTGATCACTAGTCTAAGAACAAAGCTGCTTAAGCTGTGAGTTAAATATTAGAATGCTACATACACCCAGATCCAGTGTCATCAATCTAGAATGATTCCACCTTCGATTCGTAACATGAGTTATTCTTCAAGCTTTATCACAATGGGCCCGATAGACTTAAATGTGCCTTTATTCTTGCAAAGGAATTAGAGCAACCATTATTTATAACCATATCCAACATCGAATAATTAGTTGGCAATATCGGAAACATACCTACATAAATAATATTGCGATATTTCAACTAAGGCTCTACTGCAAATATTCAAGTGGTACCAGGAAAATTCAAAGTAACTGAGAAATAGTCGGTAGGAACTCTACTACCATTATTTGACGCATTCCATTCAGCTTATTCCCTCCAACAAAAGGCTTTTCACACGCCAGTTAACAAATTAATGGAAGCTTAACCTAGAGGAGAGGATGAGGAAGGCTTCAGTGATACTATACACTTGCAAAATGATGATAGGCTGTAATTGAGCCGATATACCTGCACTGTCGCATTGATCTTTATGACTAATATTAGACCAGTACTTTTCTACAGTGGCTTGGTCTAATGAACAACCACAAAGAAGAAGACTTACCTAAAAAGATTGGAAAGTATTTATAGGCTTTCAATGATCAGTATAGCAAGAGTCATGTGCAGCACACCGTGGGGAACGTTCTATGACTCCTCTAGACCTGGTAGTAAAGAGCATATCGTTTACAACTGCCGCAAGACTAAATGCCTTGTGGCAGCTGGAAATTGCAGTATATGATCACAGTACTAAAGCATATCCATTGACGGGACGAATATACTGTACCACCGAGTGCCTAAGCTTCGAGAGGTCTCTGAAAGTTACTATAGAGGGGGATGGGTGGTGCGAGGGAATGAAGGTGATAGAGAACACCACTCTTATATACCCAGATGGCTCCAGAATGCAGCAAATTCATTGAAGGCAACGAATGAGCTAACGATCTTCCCAAGAGGGGCGCCCTACTCGATGGCGGAGCAATGGTGGAAGTACCAATTGCCTTAATGGCTATCAGAGGTCCATACGAGTCGAGCGTCTGCAAGAAGACAGATTATGGGCACGAACACATGGCTGTATAAATGAAAAATTCCTCTGCAGGTCCCATAACAACAATCTTCGTATTATTACTAAGTGCTGACGGGCTCGGTCTTCTGGGGCTGACATCCTCAAATTGGAACTATTATCGGACTCCAGTTGTAGGATGTTTGGACAACAAGACCAAACCCTAGTGCATATAATCTGTGTGAGTCCAGCGCTTGCCATACTAGGATGGGGGGGTCAACTAAAAAGCTTGGAGTCAGCTTTTCGAAAGGGCCAAGGATAGTGTGCCCTATTATTTAAATAAAACTTCATATATGAATTCGAATGTTAAACGTTTACCACCACAGTGGAGGGGGAATACAATGAATGCATTGACAGAAAGGGAACGGCTGCGGTAAAAGCTTGACGCTACTAGTAAACGAGACTGAAGAAAAAAGTAGTCAGAGAGAGATTTAGTGTAGGTATAGGAACCAACTGATATTTGGGAGGGAGCTTTGCTGTGCCATAACAATGGTTTTAACATGTGGGAGAACTGAGAGAAAAGATGTTGATTTACGCATTGAAGAGAATATACACTAAAGAAAATATACATGGACACAGGATTTTTTATTTAATCAAATCATCTGCTGTGGCGTGGATAAATCAGCTGATGGTGTAAAAATAGCTAGAAAGGATTAACGCAACGACAATCGGTGCCGCCTTCTCTATTATCTCAGTTGTATTTCAAAGCTCCTCTTCATAAAAATTTCCAAAAAGGGTTGGCGCTAGAATAAATTAAGTTAATAAAGCAACATACTACATATTACGCACCTAAAACTGCAAACTTTGCAAGCCATCACCATCGCTGGAGGAACCAATGGAGAATCTTTGTTGATTCCAGGGATTTCTATAATTTCTAAAAACTCACCATTTGAAACATCTGCAGTTCTATCCATACAATAAAAGTGTTGGCTCTTTATCCACTACACAAAACCACCCCGAAAAATATAGATTTTTGCTTAAAAAAATATTTCACGTTTATTCTACTATTTTTCTATTAAAGTACCATTACTTTATCACATATCTGTCATAGCAAACAGCACAGCGAGCGCGTATTTTATAAGGACTTGCTGGTACTTGTGGCGAACGGCTAGGCGCCACCGAACTAAATTCGACAACGAAAGGCACCTTCTCCAACTGATCACTGTCACAGGACGACGAGTAATATGTATGGTGTTGTTTATATGGTGAGCCATGCGGTGTGCTACGGTAAGAGGGTATAACATCGAAGATGGGCCTGTTGGAAGAACGTAACGTCAACATTGTTGCGCTACGACCCAAATTGAGGTAGGCAGTTTGTGGTGGTAGTCTGTTGATTAAATCATCCAAAGAGGAGGCAGAATAGTTATCCACATCGGTGCTTAAACTCTGCTCGAACTCCATGTCGGTGTGTATGGTTTCTTCATACTCGGTACGAGAGCTATCCTCATGTTCGGTGTGCAATGAATCTTCTAGATCGTTTTGCGAGTTTTCTTCCACGCTGCAGCTGGTAGCGGAAACGCATTCTTCATCTACTGGATCGCGAAGTTGTTCAAATTTGTTTAGTGTTTTTGATAATTCAATACTCGGTGTCATTTCGCTACCATTTTCAGTTTCGGGTGTGGTGAAAATTGTCCCAATGACAATGCTTGTGGAAGACATTGATGACCTCGATGGTGAATTATTGTGTGAATTGCGAAATGGGGAACTGGCAGTGTTGGGTAGGTGGGTTGGATTATTGGTTTTTGGACTCCTTTGGTCATTCGTATGATTTATGTTTGGATTGTCGTTCGCAAAACTGCCTTCTACTTGGTCACCCTCAAGATTTGCTGAGCATTGTAATTTAGGTTCATTTTCAGTTCTATCAAGATCTTTGCTGTGTATCGGTTTGTGATCAAAACCGGAATTTCTACTAACTTTTTCTTTTTCTATGATTTTTCTTCCTTCCGACTTTGATTTCTCACTGCTATTACTACTCCGCTTTTTATTACCGATATAAGCTTGTGTTGATGTCTCATGGTTTCTGGAATTGTTTGTTATTCGTTGCGTTTGAAGATTTGTGATAGAATTATGTATCGTAGAAAGCGATTTCTCTCTTTCCTTTAATATTCCTATGCTGAGGTCATTTTTACGGCAAGGACTTTGTTTTCTAGGGCTATCAATATCTTCCTTACGCGCAAAGCTTGGATCTGCATAATCTTCAAATCGCCTATTACTATTTACTGTATACTTAACTGTACCTTTGCGTCGCCCCAAACTCGTCCAATTATTTTCAGAAAAACTCGACTGATTTTTACTATTATTGCAATTATTTTTGTTTATTTTCTCTATAGTCGCTTTGTTTGCATCCTTATGCCTCACGCTCAGACAATTGTCTCTCTGAATGGAACTAGAACTTAGACCATCTCTATTGGTTCTATAATTATTTGAATGTTCGCTGTGCTGTGAACTGGAGCGCCCCCAGTTATTATGTTGTTTTTCATTATCGATGTAATTTAGAGTATTTCTTTTTTTGGGACTCATACTAAAACGCCCCTTCGCCCCGTTGACCTCAAAATTTGCATTCGTGCTTTTATTCATACTACGATACGGAGTAGTTATATTCTGTGGCAACTCAACTTCACCCAATTCTATGCTGTCGATAGTTGAACTGCTGGTTGAGCTTCCTCTCATAGGGCTCGGAGTAGGTTTTTGATTGCGGTTAATGCTTGCATCCTCAGTTTTACTGGCATTTCTTGCTTGCGAATTCTCGCTTTTATTATTTTTCTTTCTTTCAGCATTCTCAATTTCAACTTTCTTTTTGTAATCACTTTGCTTTTCCGCTTTATTTGTTATAGTAGTCGGTTTATTTGCTTCATTTGTCACCGCTCTCTGGTTTATAGCATTCTCATCGTTTTCTATTAGCACACCATTTTTAGCATGCGCCACAGCTTGTTCCACAACTTCCAGCATACTATATGCTGTGTTCTTCAACGCTTTATGCTCTGTGCTTTTCAAATGAGGCAAAGAATGTGACTCGGCTACTATTTTGATAGGCGACAATGCCTTCGATAATGTGAATCCATTTTCTGCCAACTCTCTTGCCGTAGACTTCTTACCCTCTTTGATGCTAGCCTCACGCTCTAATTTAATTGTTGTTGGTGTTTGTGTCATTGGTTGCCTTTTTCTACCCGCTTCCACCTTTTCTTGTACAAGTGCTCTCGTTCTTTCCAGAGATCCTGATCGAGCTTTAATAGCACGCGCTTTATTTACGCGCGGCGAAACCGATCTTCTCGCAAATACTCTTCTATTAACAGGCGAGCCAGAGCGGGTTTGCCCAATTATCTTTGAACGCCCAGTGGATTCACCTTTCGGTGGCGCGAATCCCCTCGTCAAATTCACTTTTGTTTGGTTCATAGCATTAGCCGCTAGTGGTGAGTCCAGACGTGCAGCAATAGCTTTTGGCACCCGTCTCACGACGTCAGCGTGAGGCGACATTAAATGCGCACTTACCAGACCTCTTTGCCAATTAGCAGTACTTGGATTAGGTAGCAGTAGTTCAGGGTCTGCGATGCCTTGAGTGCCGTAACTAGCACGGGTGTAGGCAAGCATCGAATTGGTTGGTGATGTGATTCGCACACGTTCCGGATGGTAATTGAATCGGCGAGCGAGCGCTGGGGAAACTGTAAGCGAGCGCAAAGCACCTGCCGGCGACCGACGATTACTTACAAATGTGGCGAACTCCCGCTGCATACGCTTGGCATTTGTCGCGAGTACGCCATTAATTGGTAGACGCGCACGTCTCAATCGTGGACTATCCGAATTTGTCGGACTACTATGACTGTTGTAATAGGCATCGCTATAGCAGCTATCGTCCTCAAGAAGCGCGCGTTTCAAGTGCACATTTTCGGTGGGTTTAGTAAAGTTTGGCGGAGGTACAGGTGGTCCGAAACGTCGAAATTTACCTCCACCCTTGAATTCATTCATTTTACGTGTTTTTGTTAAGTGATCCGCATGTTTCTCCCACTCGGTGGTGCCGGGTCGT
The DNA here is from genome assembly GCA_951828415.1 of Anomoia purmunda. NCBI lineage: Eukaryota > Metazoa > Arthropoda > Insecta > Diptera > Tephritidae > Anomoia > Anomoia purmunda. The sequence goes on along the minus strand of OX639996.1, from coordinate 20,639,050 downwards.
TTTTCAGCTGCGAGCCAAGCAACGATGCTATATGGTGATGAAATTTAAAAAAATAGAGAAGAAGAAGAAGAAGAAGAAAAGTTCTATGAAAACCCGTTCGATGACAAGCCAGTGCAAGTGCAAATTTGTGTATTTCAAAATCACTACGTACTTTTTACAGGTTTTGTTGCAGTTTTACAGAACTTTGCGTTGCTCGTTTATGGATCGCAAGCATTTTTTTGTTTAGAAGTTTACGTAATAGATAAAATCAAGTAAGAAAAGAAACCCATCGGAAGGTAAATAAAAAGTCAAATATTTACATTTAAAATTGAGATAGTATTGAAAAATAACACTTTATTTATACATATTTATTGAAGTACTACAGATATATTTTAGAGGTAACTGTATTTTTTTTTTGTTTTTGTATGTATGCATGTAAACATTTAACTACATTTTGCGTATAAAAAATATTTAGTAGGAATGCTTTATAATTTTATTTGAGTTATGTGAATATAATTTGGAAAAAATGGTGCACGAGTTTTCACAATGTTGTTTCTCTATTCATTAATTATATACAAATTACTTACATAAACTTATTGAACATGTTTCTTAAATGTAAATCATATGCTTAACAAATAAACAATAAAAAACGTGGAAGCAATTTGCAAATTATTTATAAACTATCGGCTTAGATTCTACACTTCGACAAGGCTTTTCATTTGAAATAAATATGCATGTAGTATCAAAACGAAAATCTAAGATTTGTTTTCTTGAATTTTCGTTTAAATTGGCATACATATAGAGATATCCATTAGGCAGGGTTAGAATAAAGCTAAAAAAGCGATAAGTCATATAGTTCGAAGACTGTTTTTTGCTTAAGAAATACCTAGAGGAAGGAGAATGAAAGTAAACCACAAAAAAATAAAGGAAACCCTTGTCTAACCTCAAAACCGTTACTTTAGTAAGTCATTTTGAAAGTATTAGAAGAGAATCTCAGAGATTTTTATATTTACATAAAAAACTGAATAATATGAAGCAACTAATAATATAAAACGTTAGATAATAATAGACAAGAAATACTCAAAGAATTATTATCTCGACACCTAAGATTATAAAAAAAATTCTTAAAAAACTACTTAAAGAAAATATTGACTTGATGTTAGCGATTTTCTAAGTTTTAGTTGCATTCTGGGATTTATAGATTTATTTATTTGCGAAACCTTGCAGGTCCCAAATATATAGGGTCTTGCAATAGGGACGCTACAAAAGTAGACCGATAGTGACAGCAAACGACGCCATATTTTTCCCCGCTCTTTTGATATTTCTCTTCAGTAAGGTTTGCCATTTCATCATGGGGAGATATACGATCCAACAACGAGTCGAAATTATTAAAATTTACTACCGACATTCGGAGTCAATGGCCTCAACTTTAAGAGCGCTACGTCCAATTTATGGTCGTCGTCATTTCTGGCTGAATGGCTTCGTCAATAAGCAAAATATGCGTTATTGGATAGGCAGCAATCCACACGTACTCCATGAGTCAACATTGCATCCCGAAAAAATTACGGTTTGGTGCGGTTTATGGGCCGGCGGCGGCATTGGGCCGTACTTCTTCCGTGATGATCAAGACCGACACGTTACTGTGAATGGGAATCGCTACCGCTCAATGATAACTGAATATTTTTGGCCCGAATTGGATGATATGGACTTGCAGCAGTATCGCCCGATTTATGCTTGAAAACCGTCGAAAATTGGGTTCAGCGTCTGGACTTCTGCAAGCGTGCCCGTGGTGCCCATGCAAAAGAAATCGAGTTCAATACATAATGGCATCGAATGTACTTTCATAGGAACAAAGAATTTAATTCATATGCCAAACCGTTTTTGTTTTATTTAAAAAAAACTTTTGTAGCGTTCCTATTGCAACGGAACGTTTGAACAAACGTTAATAATTACGAAAGAGGATATCTCCAAGATCACCTTTGCCGCAGCTAGTACTAGTTCAGAAGGTCTGAGTGCTTTTACAGAGGACTATAATTTTTGACGAAAGTGAGAATGGTTGATCGAAAATATTATGTGCAAAACAGCTTCAAATATAATTTTTGTCCATATTCTTTTAAATTACAATATAAGGAGGAAATTTTTTGTTGTACATCTTAACTCTCTACCTTTTGCCGAAATGTGCAGTTTCCCCTTTTTCAAAACAGTTGTAATGAAAGTTTATTCAAATTGGGAGTTAGAGGTTTAAATTATTTCACACAAATTTTAAGCAACTTTTTTGGGTTCACCGAAGGCGAAAAGAGCCTACGGGTTAAGATGAGTGCACAAAAATTGATGCTAATGTTTTCACATGTAGTTTAATCAAGGTTTACTTTGTATACACCGTATTAAAAAAACCATTAAATATTATAAACCACCACCATCGAGTAGACTAAATTATTGGAATAGTGACAGTTGCTCACAATAAATTCATACAAAATTTTTAATAGTTGAAACATTCAAACACATTTAAAACACAAAATTATATTGAATGAAAGCAACTAATCGAAAAATCGAAAACGAACCGATAATCGACTAGCTGTTTATGGCGATTAGTCGAAAGGAAATGATTAGTCGATTAGGTGAAGTCGACTATTTTTTTTTTAACTTTTACTAATCGATTAACTGATTAGTCAACGAGTCAATATCCACTTTGACCAAAGAAGAGGAGAAAGCCTACAGGGTATATTTGGAAACTCTACCAGGCTTGGGCCACTCCAAAGCGCTGCTGGGTTCTTGTAACTGAAAAAGTTTTTAAGAATGCATGGGCTTATCAAAGAATAACCTAAGGATTATTACGAAAATTCTGCAGGCTGAACTGCAAGACCCATACTTCAGAATGAATTACAAAGATTCAACCTCAATACGAAATTTTATTTCAGAGTGCTCAAACTGCAACAATAATTATAAAAATAATCTATGCCAAATGTGTAAATAGTAGCTTTAATAAGAAGATCCTCCGTAAAATTATCTGGTTGAAATTTTCGTGGAACATGCTAACCCTCTACCTGCCGTGTTAATGGCCTTTACTTATAGCTGTTTTAAGTTAGATAGCTACATAGTATAAAAATTTCTTTATTTAATTACACTATAGAAGTCTAAGGGCATTTCAAGCATTTTATACATGATATTTCCGATCAGTTAATTGCATTTTCGTCGAAAATGCTACAACTTTAACCCCAACCTGGAAAAAAAGTCCCAATTTTTCTACTAGTTTTTTCCTCGGTATACGCGACTCATCTTCATTCATAATTATTGGCGTGTGTTCGTTTAAAATATTTTTTTTTTTGTGTTAAAGTGGTGAACAGTGAAACTATTCGAAATTTTTAATGATAAGAAGTTACACCTGATAAAGGAAATCGAAATCATTTTCGACAATCAAATCACCGTATATATTGTCCTTCTGGCCATTAACCAGGGAAAAATCCTAAAATCTCATTCTAAAATAAATCGTTTGCTTCTCAAATAAAAAGTTAAATCAGTTCTTTTCGGGTTTACTTTTAAATTTGTGTTTATCAAAGGTTTATAATGCATGTTACTACTAAAAAAGTTAATTAGCATTACGTACTTCGACCATAAATTAAATTTTACTCTCTTCTACGCTAGACTCATAAATTAAATGCACATTGAACCTTTCAACAACAATTTCTATTCATACAAAGCAGGAAGTTTCTACACAGCAAACACTTTAAATAAACCTACTAGTTACAATAATTTTCAAATGAGACCATGACAACTAGAGTAGCCTATCTGCAAGCAAACGTTTTTTTTTTTCTTAATTATATGAAATAAAATAAGTGACCACTTTTTATTACAATAGCATTCCAGCAAACTAAAAGGGTATCATTCGGGTTATTACAAATATGATTCTAATAATATATTTCTGGAACCATCTACTCGTATAGTAAGTAGATACACCTTTTTTTTAAGTAAGTTGGGCTACTCTGGTTTTCAGTCACTCTAATAGAAACAAAAAAAAAACTATTTGACTTTAGTGTAACAAAATGAAATACAAAAAACAAAACAGTTTAATCAACTAAATGCCAACCAAATGAACGCACTCACAACAAACGAACTCATACAACAACGAAAAAAACTGAAACAAAATACTCTAGTAGATACTAGGTATTTAATGAACGAACGCCTACTCACTCCACGGCCGGTTCAGTGGCCGCAGTTGTTCCAGTTGGCGCCTCCCGCATTGCATTTTTTGTCTCGGCAATGCCTTCCGTGACTGCTGTCACTGCCGCCGCTGTCGCTTGTGTTGTCTGTTTCACTTCCGCTGTTAACTTTTCCAGCTCTGCGATTGTCGGTTTCGGTGTTGGCGGTGTATCCGCATGCGAATTGGCCATTGCCTGTTCGATTTCTGGTTCGGGTGTTGAGGTTTTCAAACTATCTAAATCGGGTGGTGGAGCGGCTGCTTCTAAAGCGGCAATGTCCAATTGATTTGTTGTCGCCTCACTTGAGTGCTCGATAGCTTTGGTGGCGCCACCCAAATGTAAACGTTCCAAAAGTTGATTTTTCGCTGTATCTAATTCAGTCGATTTGTCGGTTAAGACATTACCCAAATCGTGTGCGATACCTGTTACTGCTGTGCCGACCGACTCTTTGGCGCTGTCAAGTGTTTTGCCAACAGTTTCGGCCACATCTGTAAAGGATGGGCGAAGAAAGAGAGGGAGAGAGAATGAAAGAGGTGTAAAATGTAAATTTTTTTTCTAATGGTTTTGTATGTAATATGTGCAAGAATGCTTTTTAGAATTACATATAATGGTTGTAACTATCCCGTTTAGCCATTTTATTGTTTTACTTTCTTTTTAACAAAGAAATTATATGGTTCGCTTTGTTAGCCATCTCGCACGCACACGTCGAGTAATCAATTATATGAGTGGCTTAATCAGCGATTATACTCCGTCGCCATCACTGCCATTGCCACCAGCAAAGCCACTGTGCAGGTTTGAGTGCAGGCAAGTACATACCTACCTACCACCTGAAGATCCTTTTGCCTGCCTAGCCACTCTATGCCACTGCCATTGTTCCATCCCAGTATTGGCCTCTTCAACGGCATAAATATTTGACCATTGACTAGGGATTTACTGACTGCCAGTCACGCGAGCATCACATTCCACATTTGCATATCACTTATACTCATACAAAAAATATATGCACATATTTATGTACTATGTATATGAACGGTTATATTGCATGTGGGTATTGTTAGTTGAAAATGTTTCATATTTTAATACAAGTTCATACGATAACAATAACTATTTGATGTGTCTAGCACTTAAATTATTATTCCATGGAATTACCATTGACCTGCACATGAACACACGTACTTACTTTTATCCGCTCACATTCGAGGCGACTAGCAAAAGTTCACTGAGAACATTGAACGGGTTAAGTTAGCTTAGGTTATGTTAGATAGGCAAATATTGTAAAGAATTCATCCAGTAAAGGATTTCCCAAGGTCAACATGATCTTAAACTATCCCGGTCATTATTGAGTATCCCCTCGAACCCCCTAGCGTGGTAGTAATTAAGCTAACCCTGAAATGATTCACTTTCTGTTTTTTTGGCATTTTGCAAAGTAAAACTCGATTTTCGAGAATGTTGGGGTTATGCAAACACCGATAGCTTGAAAATAACGGGTGGGAATGTTTTTTTTTTAATTTACAGGCTTACCGTACGTTATTCGAAAAAAATTACTAATACTTTTTCGCATATTTAATTTTTAGAAAAGCGTTGTTTTTTAAGAAGCTATTAAAAGAAAACTATAAGTGTTATGAGAAATATACTTCAATAGCGCACTTCAAAACGAAGAAGAAATTATCACCATATCGAGGATGTCGTAAACATGTCTGTCTATAAAATAGCTGGTACTTCAAATGCCCTGTAACAACAGAGTAATACATATTCGTAATGAAAGTGCAAATTGAAAACGGAAGATAGAATCAATATTCCCTTGGTTCGAACTAGAGATGCTCATGGGACTAAATATCCCGACATTTTTCAAATTTTTCCCGCAGTACCTATTGGCAATGGATCCCGCGGAACCCCATATCTATTACTCAATTAAACTCACAGGAATTTCAAACTAATTTAAAGTAATAATTAAATAATATATTTTTATTTAACCGTAGATATTGCACAAGTTTTTATATCCATGCGCGCTGGTGTCTTATAATTTGGTTCACCTAACGGTTATTTGTAAGAGCATAAAGCAGACGATATAGATATAGACATATATATAGCAAAATGCTCACAAATAATAGCGAAATTGATTAGGCTATGTCTACCTGTCCATCCGTCCGCCAGTGCAATGGATAACGAGAGTAAATATTGAGGTATATCAACGAAACTTTGTACAGATTGGTCTGAACCCAACCTAAGTTGACATATCAAATGGACGAAGTAGTTTTCGGTTCGGCTTCGGCAAAAAAATACCGAGCACTTCTCAATTCATATTAGTTTACAAATTTAATTAAGTTTTTATTTTAATACGTTTTGGTTTAGAAAAAGTCGAAACATCCTTTCGTATTTACGTCTGCAATTTTAAAAAATTCATTGACTTATTATTTTATACCTTTGAAAATGTTCGGCTTGGCAAGGTTCGCATCATAAAAAACGATGTTCGGTCGTTCTCTAGAAATAATTATCGCTCTATTTTAATAGTAACACACATGGCATCTAAATGCGAGAAATTATCTTTCAACTCCTTCGTATGAAATCATTTCGTCTGATGCACCTCAACTACCAGCTTGAAAACTGTTTCACTGACAATAATGTTTGCGACTCCCAGCAATAATCTACTTCGCCTTGAAGAGGACTACAAAATACAATAGTTTACTATAGTTTGAACTTTTCAGTTTTCTCTCAATAACTCGTCAAAAAATAACACTATTATAAAAACTATTAAATATTTAGTATATGTGTATATATTACCTTCGAAAAAGTATTCATAATGTTCTTTCGACAAACGTACGGTCATTTCTATATAACTTTTAATTAAAAACAGTTTAAAATTACACACCATCCGACCATTTTCAACTCCCTATGGACTATACTACTTATACCAAAATATAAGAAAGTGAAAAATACATAAGAGTCTTCAAAAGATTTTTGTATCAAGATTTCGGACGTACATATAATATAGTTATAACTTGGTTTTGTTATAAGACGGGGGAGCGGTCTTGATACTCAAAGAAATTACTGTAAAGTCCACTTTTCGTAGTGCATTTACTGCTGGTAGTAGCCTCCCAGCACCACTACTCAACTTGCTAGAACAGGTATCTCAGTCTGTTGCCGCAGACTCGTTTCTAGCAAATTCGTCCGCCAACTTATTTAGTGGAATATCACTATGTCCCGGGACCCGGTATAGGTTGAAACACTTATTCAGTTAGTCGTGATGATCCTAAGTGAAGTGAAGAAGCAGGAGACGCTTGACTATCTATAATGAAAACGAACTTTTGAAAGGGAGAAGTCTATCCTACACCAATTAGGTAGCCTAAAACACGCTCTCAAAATCTGCAGGTTTCCTTAAATGAGAGTTTTATATCGAAAACATCGATTGATAATCCCATGTCCATTTTTGAACCTTCTGTGAATTTCGTGAACTTCAACGTTGTTCTCAAAGTCGAGTTTCGTAATTTGATTTTCACAGCTTCTATGTTTCACCTTTACTCTTATCTAAAATGGAGGCAGGAGCTTTGTCCATCATTTGTATCCTATACCGATGCATCAGGACTTGGCGGTCAGGTATTTGAAGGTAGTCTAATATCACAACTTACGTTCATAAACTTACACGTTTTTTAATTTTTAGTGTTTTAATTTTTAGTGTTTTTTTTTAATAATATATTAAAAAAACAAAAGAAATGAAATAACGCTGGTATCGGCATTACACAAGTGAATCGCAATGTTCTTGGGAGAGCCAAATTTTTGGAAGTCTCGCGATCGTTTATTAACAAAGTTCGCGTCCCATAGCAAATCCACTGAATAATTGAAGAATCTTTAAAAAAATAAACAGCGGTCTTTCCTAGAATCTTTTTCGTTTTGTCCAAACGCGTCACTTACATATGACAGTTAAAAATTCGAAAAATTATAATATTTCAGTTGCTTGTGAAGCAGCTTTAGCACCAATAATTTCTGTCTCGAAATCTAAGGGAAAATCTTCGTTGTCGCTTAGTACGTCTTTGGACTGAGAATGTAATTGAGAAGTAACTCGACGAGTAAACATTACACTTTATAAAACAAAAGGGACGACTGAGGCAGTGTGACGCAATTGTGATTTTCTAGTACAATTTGAAGTCGAAAAGTACTTTGACGCCACATCGACTTTTCATAAAATGCAGCGTGGAGTAAATTTATTTTCGTTTTTAATTATAAGCTTCTATTTTTGACGTCTCTAGACAACTGCAGACTGAATCTTTCAATTATGTTTCAAAACATTACAAACTATCTAAACTATCTATGATTGCATACGATCTGAAAGCTAAATAAATGACAAAAAAAAAAGAAATGCAACGCAAATGATGTCCACAAATATTCAGAGGGCCTTTACCGTTTAGAAATTAATAAAAAAAATTATATTAAAGATCTGATTTCAAGTAGCAACCGTGGCTTTATTACTAAAAACAAAAGACTACCATTCCGACCCTAAGTAAAAACTCCTGAGCATTTTCCCCCATTTTTTCATTCTTCATATGTCAAAACCTTTAAAATTCACATATTTGGGGAACCGGTTTACTTTGGTCGTCAAGAGATAAATGGAAGGTTTTACACACAGCTACCATAAATACTACAAAAGATAGAGGGAGAAATTTGCAAATTTGCGAGCTGCTGTGCCGAGTATCCAATATGTGCTGAATGAAATTAGGTGGCCAACTTATTTAAAATGAAAAAGAGGGCACAATAAAATGTAATTAAAAATATTTATTGGAACGATATAATACGATAAATGTAAAATAAGAAACCTAATAATGTAAATACAAAAATTTGTTGATTGATTAGTTATAATCGTTAGTCAATCGAAGTTATATTTTATGTCAATTCACCCTCTTCTAACATCTTTTATCAAATTGTACGTGTTGATTTCCTGTTGTGTAAATTTTTTAGTATATATGTACATAAATATGAGTTCAGTCTTCAAATTCCCTCATACAAACAATTGTCGTATATTTTTATGTTTTTAATTTTTTATATATTATCTTAGCACGAAATTCAATATCTGTCCAATTTGTTTGGGACGAGGTAAAAAATACCACTGAAAACAATTATTAACCGAGGCGTTTGCTGCCGCTCAATCTTCAATATAATCAAAACATATTTGGTAAATTGTCTGCACTTCTTTGATAAGCATTGCCGTTATGCCTGATTTACCCAAGTGTGACAATTTTTTTTTAGAGCAAGCCATCCTACTTTGGAATATTCTGAATGTTTTTTGTATTCAAACACGATAATTCATATAATTTCAAATAGAAATATGGAAAGGGCAAATATCAAAATGGAGGACATATGGGAGGACATTTTTCAGAAGAGGTAGGTCATCTAATTTTTTGACCGTTTTTATACCTTTCGCTATTATAAAATGGTATTATAACTTTGGATTGATGTTTGTAAGTATAAAAAAGAGAGGAAATAGACTCATATCCAAGAATTTATACCAAAATGATCAGGATCACGAGCTAGTTCGACTTAGGCATGTCCGCTGTCGGTTTGAAAGCAAACTAGTCTCTCAGTTATTGAGATTTCCGACCACTTTTTGCAGCAATTGCGGCCGTATGTCAGTAATAACGCGCCGAATAATCTCTTCCAATGCGTCAATCGTCTCGGACTTATCTACGTAGACAAGCGACTTCACACAACCCCACAAAAAATAGTACAGCGTTGTTAAATCGCACGATATTGCAGGCCTCGCAGACGTCTCAACAATGGCTTGTGGATTATCAACACTCCAAATGCGTCAATTTTGTTTATTAACTCAACCAAAAGTGAACTTCTTCGAATATTGGACGCAGCGTGCGATACGTCGCGTGAACCGAAGCATTACTTTGCTGATAAATTTGCACGATTTGCAAACGTTGTTCCTTAGTAAATATGTTTATTATGAAATGGCAAACCAAACTGAGTATAAATCAAAAAACAGCTGTCAAAAAGACTAACTCCGAAAAACTCTCTCATACAACTGATTATTCAAATGTAAAGTTTTACTCTAAAGCTCTTATATTTAGACACTTAAAATCGTGAAATTATTTGGGCTATTTACTTATAAATCATACAAGGTTCACTAATTTTAAAATTATCAAGAATAGGTTTTGACTGGAGACTTCGACATTTATAGCATTGCTTGGCATATAATTGAGCCAACTTTGGCTACATTGATTTCCAAAAAATTGCCCTACCACAAAGCAACTAAGATTGATTAGATATTATAAATTAAAATTTATTTTGCCAAACTTTACTTTTTTTATATGCGAAAAGTAAGTAGTAATTAAAATTATATTTTTTTTATATTAATGAAGGCTTCGACATGGTCAAATACAACAATTCTTTACTTGTTTTAATTTAAATTGGCCAGAAGAAATTATTTTGCGACAAGAAAGTTTTTACCACGCGAGTCTAGTACTTTCGTCCTGAGCGCGAACTTTTGTACTTGAGACAATGTGTTTGAAAATTATGCACAAGATGAGTTTTCCTTAAACCAGTTAGAATTTTTTTCTTTTTTTCAAGGATACTGAGAGAGACATTTTTATAATTGACGTTTGGGTCGCAGTAGCACATTTGGAGTAAGCAATTTTCTTTCGTTTTGTTTGATAAGCGTTCGTTATACTTATGAATTTTAATATTTTTGTCTGACTTGAATATTGAATGTTCCTTTAAATATAGACGAAGAGGTAAGAAAATTTAGAAATCAATATTTTTGAATTCTTTTGAATTATAAATCAAAAATGTGGAAAATTACATCATGCTGTTTAGGTTTTACACGTTAGCGTATTTTCACCATATTTTGTAATAGTTTTAATTTATGTTTTAATTTATGTTTATATTTATTATTTTTATATGGACACCGTTATTTTGGCATATAAATTCTTCTCGCCGAATTTTTTTTATTTTATTTTTTAATATACATATCTTATTTTTCATTTTTCCACCGTAGTCAATTTCATTGGTATTATGGCTTCTTGCACTTATTACATAAACTTGTACACCAAATCTACCTTCCACTGCATTCTCAGCGCTTTTGGCTGCATCTGAGGCAACATGTGTCGCTGCTTTTAACATTTCACTAGAAGCTGTGGCAATCATTGGTGTACTACCAGCGCAACCCATTACACGTGCCGAGTGAATAATAAATATATCTATGTACAATTTTTGGATAAATTATTAAACGTAAATTAAAAAAAAATTTCTGATTTAAGTCAATTTCAAAAAAATCCTCTTCGCTAAGTATTTATTGCAAATACCACCGCGTTCCAAACGACAATGAAATATTTCACGTTTATTCCTTCAGGTGGTCACGAAATCGACTAAATCGCATACTTCCAGCGCACGTACAATTAGGTGGTCAGTTCTGCTGGCCGGCCAGCCAACCTATGACGACCACGGGTCACGCGCACGAAAAGAAGTTTATTGAGGCATGAGTGTTGAAGAAAATGGATTAGGAGTTCATTTTGAATGGGAGTTGGTCGGTCGGTATGTCGGTCGACAGATGGTTGGTTAGTTAGCTAGTATTTAGTTCTTAAGCGCTTAGTGCGAAGTAGCTTGAGTGGCAATTAGTTTGTTACGGTTTGGGTTTGCTACACTCCGTACACGCACATTAAAAAACTCGAACAAAATACATTTGAGTTTGGTGGTGAGTTCGTAAGTGGCATGGGGCATATGCAAATTCCATTCCTTGATTAGGTCATGAGCGCATTGTATAGCTTATTGAATACATTTAGTGAAGTTACCAAAAGTAAGGTTCGCTCAAAAACGTCATAGAAATTTCAAAACTTAATTGAAGTTATGGCCCAGAAACTGCGTAAAGTGAAGTATGCAGTTATGGTTGGACGGATACATACCCAAAGTACCACTGAAGTGATCCAAAAACAACCTAATAATGACCTCATCAATCATTGACGGGCCCGTAAATTAAACAAGGACTATATAGGGATGTGCATCAAAAATACTCGGAGGTTGATCTCCCTAACGAGCTACTGAATGTTTTGCTCAATGACGGCACACAACAAATTAACACGCACCGCGTCAAGGACAATGAGAAAGAAGAGAGGTTCTGTGAATTGTTGGCATGCCTGGAAGAGGCCTCTACATGCTGGTGTTTTAGGACTCTACGACTTTAGTGTGCTAAAAATGATTAACTCGGCCACACCATCATCGAAGCGTAAGCAATTTGGATACATGTAGACCTAAAATTTCGAAATCAAACTTTATTTTATACAAAACATTTCGTGAACAAATCTGAATGAGTACAAAACAATACACGAAGTCGATTCGAATCTCACACAAAGCTCTCGATTTGTTCGCCCGTTGATATGGCGCAAAGCCCGGAGGTTGTGATACAAAGATGAGAAGTCTTTTAAATGCATTTGAGGAACTATTTTACGCAAGAATTATGGTACTGCCCGCGTGGGCAGCGGTTACCGAAGAAGATGGAGTTCATGCAGCATGGACTTTATAACAATATAAAGGTTTATTTTGAATCATATGTTTTTTTGTGACAGTGACAGTGACAGCTCTTTCCTGCTATTTCCCTCTCAAAACTTCAACAGAATATCTGTATTGTATATCCGCGTAACAAAATGAGCAACGTTGGGAAATAATGCAAACAATGTTGTGTAGCCCAAACAGTGGATTTTTTTTAAACCTGCTGTGCGCAGGTTTGCTTAAAAAGTTCGTGAGAATGGGACACCTGCGGACATCATGGCATACCTTAACAAGCAATACTGCGGATCGCAAAGCCCGCACGTAGTCGTTGAGAAGCTAATGCAGCCTCAGAGGTTGACAGTTTGCTGCGGATTTTGAAGAGGTGTGGTTGAAACGGCATTTCCATGGAGACATTTACTTGGAAGATCTTTAGTTTCAGCAGAATGTCTCATCATGTCACAAAGTCCAGGATACAGCAGATATTTTGCGAACCAAGTTTGCTAATCGTGGTAACAGCCGTCTCGACGATGAGAAAAATTTCTTAAAATTGAAAGATTTTTTTTTTGAGACTTGTACTATAAAAGTCTTTTCACAATAATAAAGGGTGAGAAAAAATTTTGGTTCTGAACGAGGCAGGCAATTCAATCAAAAATAGTAGACTTAAAAATTATTTTGTTAATTCTTTATAATAAAAATCTTTAAAGTAGTGGGATCGAGAATCGTAAGTAAATCTGGTAACTCGGTGATATTACTATCTGCTTGTGAACTTTAAAAGAAAATTAAAAAGAATAAAAATATATCTTTTTACGACTCGCCCCATCTGCAATAAGCGTTTTTATATCGATGTCTCAAGCTACGGCCAAAGCGGTTCAACTATTTTTGCTTTGAAAATATTCAGATATTGAAAGCTAAATTTTCGAACCTTTTAAATTTTGCTTACCAATTACACACTGTAATAAGCTAATTTTATTTCGCCTTCACAATAAAAATACATACGAGTACACACGTATTACAAATACAAGCAAACGGGTGTTTTTTTAGATGTATGGAATTTTGTAAATTTCCATAAAGAAAATTCAACGGTACTAAATTTACAAATTTATATCAATGAGGCATATTTCTGTCTTAACGGGCAGGTAAATAAGCAAAATGGCTATATTTGGAGTTGAACAATCATGAAGATACTGTCTAGGCCCCCTTGCATTCACATCTGGTATGATTTGCACGCCAAAGGTATCATTGGTCCATAGTTTTTTTGTTTTAAACGGCATGCTATGCTGGGAAGCACAGAATTAGACCAGCAGAATTGTGAAGGGTGGTAATATGCCCGATATTTAATCGCAGTATTTTTTTGTGTTTCATTTGAAGTAAAAGTTATATACCTCTAAAAAAACATCCTTTACGTACGAGTATTATGCACAAATCTACATAAGTAGCTACAACTACTACTTCTACATTTGGCAAAAATTTGCCTTTGTTCTTTATTATCGGTCATTTTGTTTACCTTCGTGTGCAATTCTGCATCGATTATAAATAAAAAGCCTCTAACTATGGTCGCAACAGTTATTTTGGCCTTTTATGGCCAACATGTTGAACATTGGCCTATGGTTGTTTCGCAAAAGGCGTGTAGACAAATTTATTGCTAACTAATGTTGACTCACAGCGAAAGCAGTGCTTACTAAAAATGGATTTAATGGCGTGACTCGAAATTTACCACTACACATTTTCATTAATAAGTATGTATTTAAGATTTTTGGGGTTTCCATTTGTAATCCATCAAACAAATAGCCACAAAAACCATAATCAAAATTTTTTTGTGTACGTAAATGAGAAGGTGCTTATTTTAAGAACTAGATAGAATTGTTCATTAAAACTCAAATAAATTATTGTATTCAGACTAATAATATTTAATGTTCATGCATCACGCGAAGGTTAAGACTAATATTCTTGGTTTATATGTAACAAGATTGTACTTAGCTATTTGATATTTGAGAAAAATAACACGGACTTTTTTGCACATGGTGAACTTGTTTCCAACCATCTCGGATGCAAGTGCACTTAAGTAAAAATTCAAAATTTCAAATTATTTTGGTTCGTAATCCTGCTTATGCAAATAGATGTAGCTTACTTTGGAAATTCAACTGGATAGCAGAATTATAACAAAGTTTCGTTTCGTTTCGTCGTTTAATACCAATATTGTTATATTTAATTTTTTTTTTTGCTTAATTAATTTTCAATTTTTCGATTTTAAACAGTGCGAGTAACTTGATGGAAATATTGTGATCATTTTTTGAATTCATATAAATATTTTCAGTTAGATATCAACATTATGGTATTTCCTAATCTATTATACGATTATTTATAATATGATACAAAATGGACGTTTATGTATTCATATTTGAAAAAAACTGAAGTTAAATGAGGTTTTAATAGAATCCAAAAAGGATTTTTAGTAGTGCTCTTATTAATCGACTAATCGATGAACCGGTTAATCGATTAGCAAAAGTTGTTTAGAAAAAAGTCGCCTTCGCATAATTAACTAACCGTTTTCTTTCGACTCTTTCGACTAATCGGCTATAAACAATTAGTCGACTAACCGTTCATTTTCGATTGTTCGACTACTGGTTTTCTTTCAATAAAGACCTTTTTTATATGTGTTTGAATGTTTGTGCTTATTTTCAAAACTCATTTTCTGCTATAATGAAGTTTTTAAGAGTTTATAGTAACTGTCACTATTCGAATAATTTCGGTTAGTCAAATAAAGTTGCTAATCGACTAGTCGACTAATCGAATAGCTAGATAGTCGATTTTAAGCAAGAGCTATAATTTTTAGCCGATAGACCTCGTTTTTTTGTTATACCTATCTAGAGTTGATTATTTTTAGGATACTGCTATTTCTGTACAAAATTCCTATGCAAAGTTATACAATTTTAGGAGTCGAGGATTTCATTTTTCATGTTGATTTCTACCTAAAACTTACACTAGGTGGCACTGTCGTAAAATTAATATAAACTTCTATGGTTTTTCATAGTGTTTTTACTGTTGCTGAAGAACGCCGTTTTTTGTACGTAAATAAACAACAAAAATAAAATACTTTGCACCCAAAACTGTAAAATACCACAACTTTGTAGAAGAATTCCACAAGAAAACATTTTTTTATATTTATCCGAGCTTGATGCTAGTTTTATTATGTGAAAAAAAGCATGGAAAAACAATGGAAGCTAAAGTAGCTTAAGTTTAACTTCTATTTAAAATATTACAAATCCTCATCGCATTCCTTTTCGTCGGTCTTCTTGTTGCATGGGATAGCGAATAAATCGATCTTCCTCATACCAGGCTAGTCGATGAAGCTACAGGCAGCGAAAACCTCGTTCAGGAGAGGTAGGTCGAAATGGGTGCGGCTGTTTGAAAATCTAGTCAATCCTTTTGTAGGATTTAACTGTAGTGAGTCCCTGAGGGGTTGCCGGAATCATGAAATGTATGTTTTCCAAGGAACAATGTAATTCACGACGAATTAGATTTCCAAGTCAGTCAGTGAAAGGCACCTCGCAGAGATGAGTACATTCGCCGTTATTATGGCTGGTGGTTTTTATTCAATTGCTGATAAGGCTATATTCCCTGAGATTCAATATAGTATCCTATACCGGTGACGTAGCAATATTGGTATTGAGTTAGTTCTCTGCGATCAGAATCAAAATTATGTGAATTATGTTAATGTGAACCCTGAGGATGCTGACCGTATCCACAATTAACACAAAACCAAAGTTCCGATACTGGGTCTGGCAAACAAGGTGGAATCCGTTAGAGACATTCTTGACCACAAACTTAATAAGAGGCTGAAAATTAGAAGAAAAGAAGTGTTCGGTGGCTCTCTAAAGACCAAAGAGAGTGTTAGACAATAGATGGGAATTAAAACAAAAACTTATAAACTGAATATACTCTCCTAAGAGACGAGGGGCTGGTGTACAACTCTTACTACGGATTACGTTTTTAAGGTTCTACTCGATTTATTACCACTAGATATCTTGCTTGGAAACTGAGCTGCTAGCACTGGGGATCTGAAAGGAAAGTCGGTTGGGGCACAACTCCAACTAAATGCACTGATACCTGAGGTTAAAGAGCTGCCCACTGACTATATCCTGACTCCTCGAAGACTTGTGTTAACCACAAACACCGCACGAAAGGCGCATGCCGTATGGATTAGACCCAAAGAAAGGACCAATTATTGAAGGACTTAACTATCTATACAAGCGAATCAAAGTGGGAAAGTTTGCAATTGAGAAGGCAGTAATGTACTTAGACAAGAAGGCAATATCTTCTACCTCGGTTATAAATCCACTAGTGGATGAGTGTAGGAGAAAGTAAATGTCATTATTAGAGGTTTTACACATCTGAAGACTTAATAGCTGATGATAAATATTTAGGAGAATTTTATTCATCACTGAAGAACAGATGAATCCTTGTAGAGTAAACAAAAAATTATAAAACCGTCTTTTTATTTTTATTATGCCTGCACAAAAAATGTAAATCTTTGTTCGCAACTAATTTTTTTATATTTTTTGCGAGGCAATTAAAATTTTGGATGAGAACTACAAAATCGTTCAGAAATTACCAACAATGCGAAGTACTAAAGACATTAGCCGGTTTAGTTAAAAATAGTTAGAATTGAGCAGTGGGATAGAATGGAATGGAATTAAGGTAGTACAGAAATCCGAAAAAAGGTACGCAGGCCAATTTGCCTATTGCTCTTAAGGCTTGGGAATGACAAAGGGATAAATTGATAGGTCTTTATTTTTCCTCCAGAAATATTCCGGACCCTTCGTTGAATGTAAGTGGCTTGTCGAGGGATAGATAATGAACTTATCTTTGCAATCCTCATCCTCCAACACTCAAACCCCACGTACATCTGGCACTACTTTATTCATATGCCAACTCTATTGAAAAAACTGGCAAAAGCTTAACGTTATTACAATGCTTTGACTTTTGCTGCGACTACATTTTGTTATTCTACGTACTATTTCCGACAATTAGATGCAAACAAAATGCCGCACAGTTGAAAAACATGTTCCTAAATAAAACTTCATTTCCGCAACGAGCAGCGGACGCAACTTTTTTTAAGAGACTAAATTGTTTGCAATAATAATAAATAGTTAATGAGCCGACAGTGACTCCGTTAAGTTGCACCCCATTTCGCCGTTTGGTCAAAGAGACCACAATAGATATCGGCCATTTAAATCACGAAAGTACATGAAAAAAGAAATTGAATACTATGCACATATGCACATACTTACATACTTGCTGTTAGGTGAGCGTATTTATATTTTCTCTTCGTGAAGTTAACTTCTGCATCATAAATAATTTTGTTTCAGTTTTATGATTGCGCGCCAACTGCTGTTGTCGTTGTTGATTTAACTTAAACGTTCAACTAAATACAAACCACTAGCCTTACCACTGCCAACGTCATTGCCACCAATAGTGTAATCACGTGTAGTTTGTATGTGTTATTGTTGCTGTTGTTTTTGTTTACCTTGAAAAGGGCCATTCAACTTCCTGCTATAAAAGTTGGCCACATTTATTTTTTCACCGTTTTCTTCGTTTTTTGTTTTGGGGTCATTAGAGGAGGCTAAGAAAAACCGCCCCAAAAAGTATATGGGCTGAAGCGAATGATTGGCGTAAAAAAATAACATAGTGTTACCACTTGGGGGCTACTTGGTTATACTTGCAAATTATTTACTCCTTTCTATCCTGTACAATTTCATTAAGGCACTCGGCTAGTTAGGATAATGTAATAAAAACATGCAGCGTCGTCTGAAAGTGGCGTGGCAAATGCCACATATTTTATTCAAGTCCACGTGACTGGAGAAATTTCCATAGATAAGCATTTGAAGACTTTTATTTTATTGAGTTTTTTACTTTGTTTCATTTTTTTTTAATTACTTACCAAGCTAACAAAATGGGCAAACACTTTCTGATGTTAGACAAGTAAAAACTTGATTATTTAGAGAAGTCTTACTTGCATTTTTATTTTGTACAGATTTCTGGACGATGTACCTTTGGAATGTTTTTTTATCCGACATGTCTGATCACATTTCGTACAGACATCCTCAAGATCAAGATACTGAGTTAGAAAGATAGAAATCCTTGTAAATCCTAAACAGCTGGAACATAGGCGGCTGCCCTCGAACGATTGCGTAGTCTAATGGTACACTTAGGCCCATTTGGATCCGTTGTGATACCAATGGGGCAGTATGTGTGATCTGTTCCCCTAAAAAAGAGTCCAATTAGATTGCCTAATGAAACGTTGGAGATCGTTTACGTCTGCTGATCCCAGATCCGGCAGGCAGTCGAAGAAGTCGGGTGTAGGCTTCTCTTTCTTACACTCGCTAAAGCAGGGCAAGAGCAGAGCTCAATGAGAGTGATCAGTACTTTCCACCTCTTCCTCATCACGACAGCTGCGGCAAAGTCCATCCTATTGGCATGTGCTCCCATTGTCTACTCTAGGCCAAAGCTGACGGGCCATCCCCCAAGTGGGTTCTTTGCCCATTTTACTTTTGACACCTCAAGGAAGTTGGCCTTCAACCAGAGTGAACAAGAAGACAGCGGTATACTCGCGCCATTTGAAGTATTTATGCTCGTCGGGATATACCTGCTGGTATATCGCTTTGGCCCACGATACGCTCGTGTTGTATCTGGCTACGAGCTCATTGAGCATTTTCCTTCCGCATACTGACATACAAATTGTATGCGGGAATTTTTTAGTCTTACCCCATGTTGCATTTTCAACAAAAAACGGTACCCTTCAAAAGAAGATATCAAAGTTTTTTTAATTGTATTACATCAAAAAAAAAACCAGAGTGCAATTTAAATTTAGTAACATAAGCAATTTAAATAATTCATAACTAAACAATAGCATATTTATATCTCAAAACCTGTTATTTATAGTTGTGAATATGTCAAAATATAGGAGAGCTGCAATAAATTAACAAAGACAGCGCAGACAAAGCACAGAAATTAAAACATGGGTATAAACTGTTAAAAAAATTAAAATTAAGTTCAATTTTAAGTTTCATTGAACAAAATTCAATATGAAGTAAAGGAGAATCAAATCAAATTCATATTTAACATTTCCTCGGAAAATTTTATGTCCAGACAAATGTCAGTCATCTTTCAGACTCATCGGCAAAAAACTTGGAATCTCCCACTACATGTTGGTAATATTTCCTGTCAACATCTCCATAAGTTTATCTTATCGATATCGTCCAAAAGTTTTAACCTCTTTTTTCCTACAAGTCTGACGGATATCTAACAAATGTCTGCCAATTTTGCTAGCTGGGATATCTTTTCATCTTTACGCGTAAAAGCACTTAGTAAATAGCATAGAATAATTAGGAAGAATAAACGCTTTATTTTAGGCTGAGACTTTACTAGTTTATAACTTTGCAAAGATATGTTTCACAAATATATACGTGCCAAATTTTAACAAAACGATTAATAAAGTTCGCAACAAGTAATCATGAAGATAAAATGGTATTATAACTTTGGTCCGATGTTTGTAAGCCTAAGAAAAAGAGGAGATAAACCCATACCCAAGTAAAACAAAATGTTCGGCTGTTTGAACGCATAGTAGTCTCTCAATTTTCGAGATATCTAAAATTTACCGTACAATTGATTGTTTATATGTGAGGCTATGTTTTATTACTCCTACACTCCTAGGAACGTGAAATTTGGTACTCCTGTCACTTATGATGAAAATAATGTGAAAAATTTAAATCATCAAGATCGGGGCGTACCAAAGTCTACTGATAAAATCATCAAGATCGGTGATTCATGTGATATTTTCAGAAATGCGATTTTACTTTAAAAATCCTGAGTTTTTTTTTTGTTTTTTTTTTCATACATATGAAAAAGGTAATTATTTTAAAATGTAATACTTTTAGCTAAACTCAGTAATAAATAAAATTAAGGGACGTACCAAAGTCCACTGATAAAATCAGCAAGATCGGTGATTCATGTGATATGTTCAGAAATGCGGGTTTACTTTAAAAATCGTAAGGTTTTTTTTTTTAATGAGAAAGATAATTATTTCAAAATTTAATAACTCAGTAATAAATTAAGGTTCAATTTTTTCTTTTTTTATCTTCTTTCGAATATAGAAAATTCAGAGAAACTTTGATTATTGTCTTGTCTCAGGACGCTTCCTCCTCGACTTTTTTGAATGCATTTTCAACTATTCGATACAGATTTGAGGCCTTCATCGAAGCTTGACTATCTTATATGAAAGGTAGACCTATCAAATGGGGTAATAACCTCCTCCGAAATATTTTTCCGTGTGCGCCTCTGGATATATGGTTGTAAATAATTCATTGAAAATTATGCAAATGATTACCTTAATGTTATTTTTTTTTTTTTCTGAGAAAACAGTATGGTAGTTTGTATAAATTAGGTCTATCGTTTCTGCAAATTGTGGAACAATTTACTCAGAGTCTTATCAAAATTATCGATTGATATTCCTGCATGATTGAAAATTTTGACTAGATTTTTTCTCAATTCATCGTACAGTAAAGAAAATTCAGACCTTTTCTCTCCTTTTTTATTAATATCATGTATGTCTTCCTATTCGGGTCTGGTTCGTGATAGACAGCAAGTTTGCACTGCTTTCGGACCTGATAGTTAAGAGCATATCGTTTAGAGCTACCGCTTCCTGGTGCGCTTGGTGCGAGCGTTAGCGCTTATGAGTAAAGAAATGTGGACTTTGGAAAAAAGAAAATGAGGCTATAATATTTATATTAAATATTAAGCGTTACTATCATAAAATACGAGCTCTAGGGTCATTTTGTGATTGTGAAGTGGCAGCTGAAAAGCTGGCCATGGCACAGACTGTATACCTCCAAAGGCCTTTGGGACAACCGTCCGGAAAGCACCGTGGCACATAAAGAAAGGATTTTATAATCGTCTAAACTCTGGTAGCACTATGGCCAGTCAGCTTAACCCAACCTATCCCAACCGCGGTTCGGTAGTAAAACGTTCCCTCATCCTGAAGAGATGCGAAGAGAGACAAAGTTGCCGAAAGATCCAAAATAGACAGTGCCGTAGTGGTTCTGATCCATATTCAGAAGTTTTTGTTATATGTACATATGTGAGACCTGTAAGATTTAAAGTAAAGCATTAATAAGAAAAATAAAACTAATAATTTCTATCAGCTTGGCGCAAACCTTTGCTGTAAGTTAAATTTATTTTACGGTATTTAAACGGTTTTTAATAGAACAATAATACGTATCGAAAAATAATTCGCATGCAAGTCATTACGAAAGCAAAACTGTGTATGTATGTATGTATGTACATATGTAGATGCAACTAAAGTAAATATGTATAGACCTGTGTACGTACATTTAACATGGAATCTTAAAATAGGTTAGAATTGTAGTCGACATGTTTTATGTTCGTTATGTCTGCCAGCTTATTTTGAACACAATAACCCGCTATTAAAACCAAACATGAAGGTCGTCGGTAGAGGAAACAAGAAAACTGTGGCATGAAGATGGCGTTACACTCGACCAAGCAATCGCATGTGGCAGCTAATGGCTCAGACCCTCCAAATAGTTTTTTGTTTTTTTTATGTGAGTGTGCCGTTGGCTATTGTGCCGCCCTAGAAGTTCACGCAATTGGCCAACATCATAAAAGTGTTGGAAGAGTGAGCATAGTGTCCGCTTTTCCTTCCGTCAGTTGTCACCGCATTTAACTTGAAGTATCCCTTTGTTCTTGCATACGAAAATTAGTTCAGTCAGCTTGTTTTTTACTGCGACAAGTTCGCTTTTTAGTTGGTGGACAAGAGATTGAAGATTATTCGCGTATAATTTATTTCACACTTGAACTAATATTTTTTTTAAGCTGATATACAAACATACATACATACATACGTACATACATATGTATGTATGTTCATATGTCGGTCGGCGTAGTAGTGTGAGGCGTGGGAGCGCTTTATTCGTTGTGCCCCGGATTCGAATTATATAATTTCACAAGTAACATCAATATTTATATTATATTATTCAAGGCGAATCCATACAAGGTGGTGTTATAAATACAACTACAAAATTCCTATGTATTTTGTTTTTGTTTCTGCGTAAGAGTTGTCAAAATTTAAATAAATTTTGTTTTTGCTTTTTCGGCTTTTGAAATACATGTACAAGGCGAATTCATACAAGGTGGTAGCAAGAAAAAACGTATGTATTTTGTGGTTGCGCCTTGAGCGGGAGTTATGTCAAAATCTGATATAGAATGTAAACACACAAATTAGAATGTAAACAAACAAAAATAGTTTGACATTACACCAGCTTCGCCGAATTGAAAAAAAGTAAAACTCAGCTGTTTCTTCACTCCACCTTGTATGAATTCGCCTTGTACATGTAAGTGAATAAAAAAAATCAAATCAGTTGCTCTTATGCCATCACCTTCTATAAATTCGCCTTTATATTATTATTATTATTTTTTTTTTGTAGTTTTTTTTTGTGGTTCATATTGAAAATCGCCCAGTCTTTTTTTAGAAGCTTCATAACAATATTTTAATATTAATATGCAACATCATAGAGACATTTTTATTTATTGCTAAGTCCAGCATTTAATACAAAGAGGAAAGAAGAGCCTTAGCTCAGAATTTTACATAACTTCCATCGATATTTAAAAAAAAGAAAATCACCTGAGTTCCCAATAATCATAATAAAGAAATTTTTGCTGCTGTCTTTGGCCGCTTTCGGAAGGGTGATTTAAGAAAAACTATAAAAATTTCATTTTCAATGTTGTCATTGGTAATTTCTCCCCTTTTCTATTTTCTTTTTTTTTTTTTTGTTTTGCAAATCATCCAGTATACGTCGTAATTGTTTCCCAAATCTCATTATTGTGATACCGTTGTGCAAAATTTAAAAAAAGAAAATTAGCAGACCTCTTCAGCTTGCACTTTTGATCATCTCAAGTGGTTGTTAAAAAATACTACTTTTATTCATCCAAAACTCCATTTTTGCAGGCATTTTCAGCTAGATCCAGCTTACGTAAATCTTAGTATGTTACGAAATATTTTGACGGAAGTCTTAAAAGATATGAATTTTATAACTTCGGTGGAAAAACGCAATTTTTTCGTGATACACCTTAATGTGCGTTAATGTACATAGTTGTACAAGTTGTACCCAATATTTTTTTTAAATAAATTGTTTCAGTACAGAAATATATAGATAAAATTTAATACCTTATATAGACATATACATATGTATATATATATATATATATATTATATATAATTTCACATGCTTACCAATGAAATTCAATCATCGTTTTTAAAACAGTGACAACACTCTTCTAAAGCAATTTCGTATAACACATTTTATTGCCCGCCAATACTGGCAGCCATTTTTGAGCAAACTTTTATAATTAACCTTTCTTAAACTTATTTTGTTTGAATCCCATTCTTTAATATAAAATTTGGGCTATTTTGTAATGATTTTCCGTCACCCCTTGTCAAAATACTGAAAAGCTGACAGAAACCTTACTATTTTATTTAACTTATTTCCCAAATTCGGTTCCTGGCCGAGGCAAGTAAAATCACAGATTATAAAAAAGTTTTTTCCCTAATAGCAATCCCCTCCGAGTGTTTTTCTATCAAGCTATAACGTAAAGGACAAATTCTTATTATTATTATTATTAATCTCTTTTAATTAAATATTTTAAGCAGATGTTGGCTCAAATTGAACACTTGGTTTTTTTTTGTCCTGAAAGCTGAATATGTCCAGAGAAGCTGAATATGATTCTGTATTACTTCAGAGTTGATTTTCTCTATGTTCTCATGCACTAATGGGTTTCTACCTCACACCAAGACAGAGCCTTGTGTGCTTCGTGGCTTTCACTTGCCATGGCTATGCATTCTATGCGATCGTTCCTTTTTACATTAACCTCTGCCCACAGAAGAATTACTATACTTCCGCCTAGAAGATGTTTGGCATCCTTCCCTCTTGCATAGACGTGTGCGTTCTGGAACGACGCTGCCCCCAATACCTTTGGGAGTCTTTAGGCCGTTAGTGTGCCAGTGTAATTTGCTAGCCTGGAGGTATCCTTTCAGTGTGGACGCACTGCATGTTGCTTTGCTCTTTTATTCATTAATCTCTTCTTAAATTTAATAGCGTTGATGATATCATCTCTGGGAACTAAGCTTAGTGAGAACCGTTAGCTCAGCGTCTATTCATTCCAGACTGGCATGGCCTTCCTTTTTTCATGATGTTCTCTAGCTATTTTAAGTAGGGTTCGTTTGGCTACATGTTCTAAATCCACATGTAGCGGTGTTAGATCTACAATCCTTTTCAGACGTGATTAAATCAAACAGGAGGCAGTGTTAAATGAGCATAATTGCTTTTGGGAGTAAACAAGGAATGTGAAAAAAAGAAGGATGAGTAATTTCCAACTTTTTAGTGAGGACCTGACCAAAAACTAACGGTTATATTAGTGGGGGAAAACTACTCCAAAATAATGGCCATATTATTGGTTAGTTTTGTGAGAGTATCGGGTATAAAGGGACCACTTTCTTTTAATCGCTCTTTGTCCAATGCGCCTCACGGCTAACATTAAACTCAAATTTTATTTGATGCATTCGAGTGGACGTGCGAAAGCATAAACAGTATGTTTTGGTTTTTTCTCATCATTTAAAGGAGTGTATGTGATGCAATCGATAACTTATTTTTTTTATTTGTTTGCTACAGTTTTACTACTTAAAAGTACAAATAAGGTTTGTAGTACATACTTATATATATAAATTGTGACACTCGTATTAAAAAAAAAAAAAAATGTTGGGTTTGGTCAGGCATTTTTACTTTTTCGATAGCACAATCGAAAGTTAACATTTAGAAATTTGTGCTATCGCTAATCGCCAAATACAACACTGTCATTTTCTTTCCTACCTTTTCAAAGTTTTCGTAAAATGTAAACAATTTTCCAATCAGCTGTTAAAATGCTAAAGAAGCACAAAAGAGCTGATAATTTGTTATTGCAAATTTTCTGCAGGACAAGAAGGAGGTGATGAATCACTTGATTCCGTAGCCACAAAAACTGAACAAATAAAAAGTTTTGCTATAGTAAATATTTATCTAACAAATTAACTTGATATTGCACAAAAATGCTTTGCAGCGGCAATTAAAAGTTTAAGCAAACCGTTTGCATTTTCTGGTTGGTGTTGAACAAATAATTTGTTAAGAAATAATATAATTTGAAAAGAAGGTAATTTTTTATATAAAAGTTTAAAAAATATAATAAGGTGATAGTTTATGAAATTTTCTTTTGCGTAATTGATATCTTATAGTTATTAGAATAGTCACAATGTCTATAACAAAGTTGCATCGATTTTGAACCAAACGGTGGAAAACGTGGTTGAGTAGTTGCAAAAAAATCGAATATTTAAACCAAAGATTGTTTTTAATTAAAATAAAAAAAACTTGTTTTTAAATGCATTGTAATTGTGTGTGTATGAATTTTAAATTTTTCCACTAGCGGCAGCATGCCCAGCTCCTTGCTTTTCGCCACCAACAGCGAAGGCCGTGTCTACACGTTATCCACCAATTCAACTGGTTGGCGAGAATTCCCCTACTTGGGTTTGGAATTCAAAAAAATTTCTGCCGTGCCACATTTTGTGTGGGCGATTGGTGGCGATCGTCAAGTCTATGTGTATGTGTACGGCTTGGATGTACCCATACGTGTCAAAGAAGAGTCCTACGAGAATGAACGCTGGCTACCGATAGAAGGGTTTTCAAAAAAGTTACTGCCTACAGATCGCTATAAGTTCTCATCAGTAGATGGCAGCGTGGAACGCACCATTGATAAGATCAGATTGCCTT
Source organism: Anomoia purmunda (assembly GCA_951828415.1). Lineage (NCBI taxonomy): Eukaryota > Metazoa > Arthropoda > Insecta > Diptera > Tephritidae > Anomoia > Anomoia purmunda. The sequence goes on along the minus strand of OX639996.1, from coordinate 20,612,529 downwards.
CAATGGCATGGCAATGGGATGGAGATTGGCATTTAGATCTGGACATGGACGGTCAGCAATTAAACGAAGATGGTTGGATGTATGCACTCGATTTTCCCGCTACATACTCAACGAAGAATTCATGGAATTCATATGTGCGACGTAGGAAATGGGTGGGTGAATAAAATGTTTTATAGTTTTGAGAGAACATTTGTCTTTAAAAATATGTAGTAAATGTTTGTATGTTTTCCTTGCAGATACGTTTTCGTCGTTACAGTGCATTGAACAGTTGGTGTGCCGTAGCACCACTACATAAGGATCCCACACAGGAGCCTTTCATTGATGTTTCTGTGGGGGGCACAAATGTACCAAATGCGCCATCGGGTACAATGATCGTTTGGGCCATCACTGCGCATGGACGGGTGTGTGTTTTTTTTTCAAATTACTTTGCAAATCTTTTTTTTTTTAACTTTTACACTCTTTTCAGGCCATGTTTCGCACTGGCGTAAACACTTCCGCACCGGAAGGTCTTCGCTGGAATGCAATCAACACTCCGCCAGGCTTTGAATTGGCACAAATAAGTGTCGGTCCGACTGGGCTGGTCTGGGCTGTGCTATATAATGGACGCGCTATTGTACGTACTGGTGTTACTCGCGAAAATCTCTCGGGCGAAGCTTGGCTAGACGTTAAGCCTCCAATTAGCAGTAGTGAGACAGCAAGTACACTTAAAATCTCTCAAGTTTCGGTGGGTACCGATGCCGTTTGGTGCGTTACCAACGATAGCCATGTGTGGTTTCGACGCGGTGTCAAAGGTGAAGCTGCTGGTATAAGCGAAGATGCTGCCATTGGTAATGGGTGGGTGGAGATGATTGTGAATATATCGGCAATATCTGTGGCGCCTAATGATCAAGTTTTCGCTGTTGGCTCATCGGACCGTGCGCTCTACTTTCGCTCAGGAGTGACCGCATCCGATCCGACTGGCAAACAATGGCGCCAAATACAGTGCCCTATGCAAATAAGTCGCACTTCTAGCTCCATGTCGATTGTGTCACGACGCAGTGGCAGCGGTTCAACGCCGGGTTCAAAGCATCAGAGTTTTTCAAACCTATATAGCAAAGATAAGGAAAAGGGTATGGTAGAGACGTGTGCTCCCATTGAAAATATGGCCTCCAGTCCGGCTTCAACAAATAGCAGCACAATTGGTGCCACCGCGGCGCAGGCGCGACTCAAGGGTGACATTTGGAAATACTCGACTGATTCACCACCCAATATTGGTAGCTTGAATTTAAATGAACGCCACAAGAAACGCAGTTCGGCTATACGCGAACATACAACACACGCTTCGAGCGCACCCGCCACCGAAGTTGTAAATGAAATCTCAGGCAAACACTTCGAAACACAACTGAAGAATCCACGCGCTTGGTCGCCAGTTCGTAGCGTTGGTTCTATTGTCGGTACAGAGGCGCATCCGGAAAGTGATTCCGCCGTATTTGAGTCAGATTCAACGCACCATGGCTCAGATGCATATCTCGGCGAAGACGAAGATCATGCTGGCTCTCAATTCTGGACCGAATGTGAAGTAATGTGGAGTTGTGTAGCGGCTGGTGCCGTTAGCGTTGATCCAGCAAATGCGCCAAATTGGTTCAATGAGCAAGCATCTAGCAATGGTAAAATCGATGTAGATGCCACATGGCGCAAGGATATTATTGAAAAGTTAAAAAAGCAAAAGGAAAATCTTAAAAAAATAAAGCAACCTGAAAAATATGAGAAAGCAGTCGAGCTAAGCTCGTGGATTAAGTCGGCAGAAGCACGTTATCAACGACCCGGTGGCGAATTCGAAGATTGTTTAATCGAATTAGAATGGGTGAGTGGTGCTACAGATAGTGCCAATACAGCGAATGCTGGCGCAACTAACGCAGATTCCGATTCTGGTACCTTTACGGTGCTCAATCCAGATGGTGTTACTACGAAAATTCAGTTCTCCCTCTCGGACATTACTTGCGTGCAGTGCTGCAGTGAACCAAGTGCACCGCGTATAGCTTTACACGCACCGCGATTGCCAACAAATTATTCACCAATAAAATTACAATTCTCCAGCGATGCTGAAATGGAGGATTGGTTATCTCATCTCAGTTCGGTTTGTTGCCAGATAAATGAAGTGCTCGGCAAACCTGCGAACAACTCGATTTGGATCAGCAGCGAATTCGGTGAAATATTTGTTTTTGATCCTCTCAATATGAAATCAAGTCAACTGGACAAAGAACGCAATTGTTATGTGGAAAAATTCGATGTGAACACAATGGAAACGCCTTATTACAATACACTCTATAATGGGTGAGTGTACAAAAATATTTATTCTAGTTAATCTTTTGATTTATTATATTTTATGTTACAGAATGCCTATCGGTACAGAATTGGAGATAACTGGTTGTGTTTACGATGATGCCGATCAAATACGTTTTGATTTACAATGTCATCCAAATATAAAGTCACATCCAAGAGTGGAGAAATTCCGAGTGATTGCAATGCATATTAATCCAAGGTACATAACATATAATATGAATGCGTGTAGTAAGTATGGTTTATTTATTTTCATGCGAAACAGAAACGTTCGTTAACCTTTTAGCGGCAGTAAACTTATAGTAAGGGTCTCCACACTTTAATTTTATGTTTTCCGACAGGGGCAAAAGTTGATGAATATTGGAACGATTTTCCGTCATCTCTTGTCAAGTTCGATTTGGATCAGCATACGGCAACTGAACAGAACAAAAAATGTCACACAGAACAAAAAATTACAGCGCCGAAAACGGGTTGTCTGCAAACCTGAATTGAAAAGGGATGCCAGAAAATCGTTCCAAAATACGTCTTTATATATCTTCTACTTGTAAGACATTATTTTGATAATTAATTAAATTTATTTAAAACTACGTTTGACTCCAATTAAGTAAAAAAAAATAAAGCGCAGAAAAAAGCAAATGTCACAAATATGCCACAGTCAAACCTGCGTGATTTTTTCTTTTCTTTAAACCCTATTTTGGAAGTTGTTAATCGCTTAAGCCAAACAATTGACAACTCTATTCAGTTATATTTCTATAATGCTTTAACATGGAAGAGGGAGAAATATTCCCCGGGGGTTTCTATTCAGAATTGGTTTGATAATTTTCTTTATAAAGCCTGCAGTTCTTTTAATAAACTCGCTTGATCAAAAACATCTTAAACTGTTTTTGTCCACCCAACATACACTTAAAATATAATAATAATAATATCGAATAACAAGACCGTCATTATCACGACCTGTGTTGTTCCATTGCCTAGTCGAGGTTGATTCAGGTTACGCAACATGATGAAGACTTAGCCCAATTTTAGTTTTGTGAGGTGGTAGTCCAGGTAACTCCATTTAAATTTAATACTCTTAGATTTAACTTTTTAGATAAATGATCGAATTGAATTTTTGTAATGCATACCCTCGTTTTGGTGCCCATATTAAAAACGGTTCCTAGGTCCCTGTAGTTTGATATCTGTATTGTAATAATTCATTTATCTTATCAATTTAATTGAATTACAATTTTTCAGCAGACGCAAAATTTTTTTTTTTTTTTCAAAACTAAGCCGTTTCATACCCATATTGCAATTTTTCATTTATCTTATCAATTTAAATTAATTAAATTATTCAAACAGGTACCAACTCTCTTCAAAAATATTTTCTTAAACTTAACACACAAGTATACGTACGCTATGAACATCAACTCATTTCATTATATATATTGGGTGGGTTCCGGATACAAATCCTGGACGAAGCAAGTAACATCAAAACTTATAGAAAATTTTTTTCTTATAGCGGTCGAGGAATTTCTGCCATGAAAAAACTTTTCACATAAATCATTTGCCGTTCGGAGTCAGCGTAAAACTGTAGACCCGCATAATTTGTGAATTTGTGTTAGAACATTAAGGCCCACAAAACAAATTGTAGGAGAATTTCGGCCAAACATCAAGCTATATTGTGAAAAATCGAGTTTGTATAGCAGATGTCACGATCATTTAATTTTTTACATTCCCACGACAGTCGGTTGTACGTGCCGGAATGACCCGGGTTTCACCCGGCCAAGGACTGTTGTTTCGGTGATCTAACCCTGTTTAGATCGGCCTACCCCCATCATTTAATTTTCCTCGAGTACAAATTTTTCTTCTGGCTGCGGTGTGATGCTGGTAGGCAAAACAGCCATTCACGGGTATTTGTAAGATTATTTAAATAAAATTTCTTTTTCAATTAAATATATCTGTTATATTGGGTAGGTGTGATTTTTTATTTTTATTTAGGTGGCTAGTCTTTTGTTGACATTCCAAAGCTTCTTCTCCGAACAAAAACTTTGTGCTAGTAATGTGGAGTTAAATAAAATAAAATATAAAATAATTGTAACTTCCACTGTTAATGTTAATGAAGACGTGATGTTCAATGAAATTTTCTGATGAATTCTCTAGAACATTTTAACCATTTAGGTACCTGTGAAATTCGTTTCATTCAGATTTCCAAAAAAATTAAGAAAACGAAAATTTCGTTGGAGAGATAATGTTACCAAATTATTTCTCGTGAAATTTTTTTTTTGTTCCCAAAATAGATATTTCACACAGATATGAATTTTAACCAGAAAGTTTTGGCAATTCTTAAAATCTTATAAAAGTTCAAATTTGTGTATTAAAAATTACTTTTTTTTCGATCGATTTTACCTTATAGATGAAGGTAATTATAACTACAGTAACCACAATATTTTTACTATTTGTTCCTTTAATCATTATTTTTTCCTTTCTACTTCTCCAATTTAAGACCAATAATTTTTTTTTGGAACAAATCGTAGTCATATCGTTGAGCTATAACCAAAACTGTGTTTCATTTCATTTAGTTTATAAACAAAAAAAAAACAGAAACATAGTACGTACTGAAATTAAGCTAATTACATTTCAACTGATATTGAACCTAAGTAATTATGGCACATGCATCACAAAGGGTTAATTTGTTTGTTTACACTTTTTTGATATAATATTGACTGGGTCGTCTTGTTTTGTTATGGGATTTTTCTGTATCGTGAATTTTGGAATTTATTGGGCTTTTGAGGAACCTTAAAAAATGGTTCATATTAAAACTAAAATCTGGTTAAGAAATAATTCGGAAATATTCTTTGAAGTATACTTAAGAAGCCTATTTATTTTCAAGGGCCATTTAAAACTCATGGCAACTTCCAGCGCTTTGGTTGACCTCAACATATTTTTTCATTGTAAGAAAAAATTACCAGTGTAATAACAATTTTAGAACTGATGGCATTTAAATTCTATCTTCACTTTTTCTCCCATTCAGTTTTTACCGCCCTAGTTTACATATGAAAAAAATAAATACATATTTGAATTACCTGCCGTATTCTCAAGGAAAATTTAAACTTAAAATTAAAGGTTAGTTTATAAAATAGGACCTCATCCGGTATTATTCTCATCGTTAAGGCTTTAGATCTAAATAGAACTCTATACTGGTGAGTATATCGGAAAATTACCGCCTTAATTACTAAAATTACTAGAAAAATGGGCTTAGGTCCGTTTTCGAAGTTCAAATTTAACTTTTCTTGTTACTTTAAATTTAAATTACTCTTGAGAAAATGGCGCTAAATATGTATTTAAATATTTTACTAATTTACCATTCAACTAAATTTCAATTTCTATAAACAGATTCAATGAGCGCACTATAGTTTTAAACAGCATGACAGACTCAGAGTGGCTGGATGAAATTCGTAATGATAACATGGTCTTCGCACCGGGCGCCACCTTTATGCTCCGTATCAAGTAAACGAATTGTCCATTTGACTCACATTTTCCCTGATCCCATATCTTTTTGTACAGAGCTTTGGCAAAACACTACCAATTATTTGTGAATGGCACACATTTCGCCGATTACAAATATCGTACAGACCCTGCCTCCGTTACCTGTCTTTACGTAAGCGGGCGTGTAAAACTATTCAACATTGTTTATCGTTGTCCCACGCTAATCATCTCCATGCAGGATATGTATTGGCGTCAAATTGGCGGGCATATAAAACGTATATTTTCATGTGGTGCTGGTGTTGTTTGGGGCATTTCGTGCGACAACACCGCCTGGGTGTACAATGGCGGTTGGGGTGGACAATTCCTGAAAGGACTTGAGGGTGGTTCCGGCAAAATTAATCCCATGATTGATACACACACCTACTATGTGTACGAGAATCAACGCTGGAATCCCATAAGTGGTTTCACCACAAAGAGCCTACCCACCGATCGGCATATGTGGAGCGATGCTAGTGGTCGTCAAAAGCGTAGCAAGGAACACACTAAATTATTATCTACCCACTGTGAGTGGATTACAGATTGGATGGTGGACTTTAATATACCTGGAGGTGCAGATAAAGAAGGCTGGCAATATGCCATTGACTTTCCGGCAACGTATCATGCTCATAAAAAAATAACCGACTGTGTTCGCAGACGTCGTTGGCTAAAGAAGTGCCGTCTAACAAGCAGCGGTCCATGGCAGGAGCTGAGTCATTCAAAGATATTAGATGCATCGTTGCAAGTGCTAGATGGCGATACAGATAGCGCCAATAGCGTAAGTGACTTTGATGATTTACCGGTATGTGCTTGGGCTGTAGCCTCAAATGGCGATGTGCTGATAAGGCATGGTGTAACACAGTTAAATCCACGCGGCGACAGTTGGGAGCATATATCGAGCGAGCAGCCATTGGTTGCAATCAGCGTAGGGCCAGCAGGACAAGTGTGGACCGTCGGACGAAATGGCATGATCTACTTTCGCTATGGTATTACTAGGCAGAATCCATTAGGTAAATTTTATGCTTACATTAAATTTGTACCGAACACGAAACGTACATTTACTCACACAGTGGAGGGCTAAAGTGGCAACATACAAAAATATGTTCATCTATAACATTGAGCATATAAACAAAAATTTCAAACTTAATACAAAATTTTTTAAAAAAGAAACAACAAATTGTCATCAAATTTTGAAACTTTTTAGTCAGAATTTTTAGGTATGCACTTTTATAGCTGTAAATTTTAGTATAAAATGTGCAAGTCTTAAGTGGATGAAAATTCCCGTTGATTTTTAACAATTTTTCGAAATTTTTACCTTGGCAACTTTTCTATTTTTAATATTTTTAAAAAGTTTGAAAGTTAGAACAAAATTTGTTGAATACTTATTAATTTTATAGTTTGAAATATTTAATTGAAATTTTTTTATTATATACGAATAATATTTTTGTAAAAAAAATTACAACAAAAATTTACTGTTCGTTGAGAGTATTATAAAACAAAATCACTATTTATACACTCCAGTGTATTCATATATTTGTAATTTTAATCAATGCAGGTGAGGCGTGGCAAATGGTCGAAGCTCCTTCTGGTACAACATTCCGTACGGTGTCGGTGGGACGTGCTGGCATTTGGGCACTTGACAACCACAATCGCTTGGCCGTGCGCAAAGAGATCACTAAAACATTCCCAGAGGGTTCGCATTGGCAATTCTTACCTAATATGCCAAATATTGCTCCCCATACTGAGACGCATATCGGCTTCAAATCGGTCTCTGTGGGCGCAGAAGTTTGGGCAATTGCTCTAAATGGCTTAGTATGCAAACGTTGTGGCATTACAAAGGATAATCCGGCTGGTGCCGGCTGGAATTTAGGCATACCGGTGTGTTATTTAATTATTAGTTTCTAAATGTATTTTTTAAAACTAATTTTTTCTACAGGGGCAGTGGCAGCATATATCCGTGGAAAGCTTTTCATAATTATTTTAAATGAATTTAAAGATAAAGTCTTGCATTCCAAATGATGGAGTATTACACAAATGTTCGTTATATTGGGTTTAAATCCTTTTGGGTATGATTTTAAGTAATTGCTTTGCATCGATACACTAACAATAGTAAGGATTTGGGTATTAGCTTCGATATTTTGCATATATCCCAAGCAGACTTTTCCAATAATACCGAACATTTAGCTAAAAAAATCACATGCATTTTAAAATGAGATATCAGATTTTAGATCTTCTTAAGTGACCATCGTTTGATATACAGACATTAACATATTCATACCCAAGTATTCTTTATATACATTCAAAATTAACGATTCCATGGCATTAACGTCTTTATGTAATTTAAATTATAATAGTGATTATTTTTATTTTTCATACATTTATGTATGTATGTATGTGTAGCTGTTAAGCCTCGTCTGAATATTGTTTTAAGCAAAATCGCATAAGTTCAAAGAATGCTTATTAAAAACTTGAAACGTAAAAATTTCTCTTCTTTTTTCTGTTAGATTTGACTCGTAGCGGTTATCTATACCCGGCTAGATCGGCTCCGGAGTAAACCTACTACGTTACCTCCTCTACACGGTCTGAAGGTTTCAGCGTTCACGGTGCGACTTATGGTTCCGTTAAGCATACTTATGCAAAACTTAAGCTTAAGTTATACTTACATTGCATTGAATATAAGGATTGGCAAGTGAAACATAAGGTTGATTATATTTCCCATAGCGCATAGAGAGTATCTCGTTAGCTGTTTAACAGTTTTGTTTGTGTTTAGGAGAGAATAGAAGCAATGAGAGGAAGGAGAACAGCGGTGCCCCTCTCTGAAAGTCACACATAGCACAGATATCAAAACTCAACAAACTTCTTTGGAATGCGCTGCTTTCGATCATCAGTTGCCGTTTCAAAATGTGACAGTTCTCTACACATGTGCGGCAATTCAGTCTAAAGGGCCGTTCACATAGGACTTTTGCTTTGCTTTGCTTCAGAGTTTCGCTTTGATAGATAAGTTCAATACATGATGTTATATGAGTCCTGCTAAATACAAGGCGAGAAAAGTAGAGCAAAGCAAAGCGAAGCAAAATCATGGGCAACTCTCAACTTTTGTACGATTTGGCAATCAGCTGTTATCATTTCCATTTTATTTTTATTTTGGCGTGCGTATACACACTACAGACACTCGCGAATTTCAAACATTAGTAGCATAACTACTACTACTTCCATCATATCAGTAAAATTCATTTTTTTTTATTCTATCTTTAAACAAAACACTCTGAACAAACACAAATCGCAACTCATAACAAACTACTAACGCAGAAACTGTCAAAGCGTTCTATATAGCTGACCTTCTACGCCTCACGCTTTGTTGTTAAAGTTCGAACTGTCAAGCAAAGCGAGAAAAGTTCTATGTAAACGGCCCTTAAGGCAGTATGATTCTCTCACGGCTCTCTTTGCACTTAGACTTGACAAATCCAAATATAACGGTTTTCCAAGTCAAGTTATGTTTGATTACGTGTTGACAAATCACTTATACACAAAGTTCATTAAACAAAATCGTTATGTAACGCTTCTCAAGTTAATGTAAGTATGAATAACTGAGCCATTAGAAATCACAATTCGACACAATCGAAATTGTCAAACAATTACAGTAGACACCTTTTATAACGACTTCCAAAAAGCTGGTAAAAATGCCTCGTAAAATTAAACTCCGTTATAAGTATCATGCTATTGGAAATAGTTACTCAGCGGTAATCACTAACCAGATGTCAAATCAAATAATCAAATTTCAACTATCGAGTGCACATTATTTCAGTATTCTTCACGAGCAAGAATGCAAAAGTTTATTTCAAGTGAATCCAATTCGAACGAAAAAGACAAATCCCGTTGTGAACTAGTCGTTATCAAGACAAAGCGATGTCTGCGCTTTCGATGTTCAATCTCACTACATAATAAGCGAAGCGGGGAGACGACGATTCCTGGGGGGACAAGATTTATGACGATTTCTGGGGCGCCACGATTTTATGACTGATTCTGGTAGAACTCGACGACATAAACACTTTTTATTGAATAACATTTTTTCGATATCTCGCTTCCTTGTCGAGATACAGCGAGTCAAAGTTAGAAAAAAATGTTCGCTTTCTTGAGAGTTACCAACAAAGTTTTTATATCGTCGAGTTCTACCAGAATCAGTCATAAAATCGTGGCACCCCAGAAATCGTCGACGAAATAAAAACTTTTTAATGAATAAAAAATTTCGATATCTCGCATATTTTTCGAGATACAGCGAGTCACCAATTTCTCATTTTGTAGTATCTTTCATTGAGCAAAACCCAGTCCAGTGAACAAAACTCTCTATTGCATAAAGCTAGCGAGAATTTGAAGTAGGTGAAGTCCGCCTGTTACTGAGGGTAGATTTTATGTATAATCGGTTACTTGTTTCTTAGGTTACCCAATAGTTAATACAACCGTGTTTGCCTAATTTTCGCTTTGCTTTCGCGAGTGTTTTGTGTTGATTTGTAGAGCGTGTTTATTTTCGCAGTTCACAGTTGTTATACAATTTGTTTTTATTTATTCAAAACATACTATTCTATGCCAGTGAGAAACAAAGAAAGGCAAACCAGTGAATAAACATTTTAAAGGCATATTATATCGAGTTGTAAGTATATGATTTTCGGTCACAAGATAAAGAATGTCCCGCCAAAACATTGCAATTCGCAATGCTGCCATATCGTATACATTTAGCTTAGAAAATGGCAGCCTATACTTACGATAGAAACACATAAAACGCTGCGTGGTTCGGTGACCAGCCATGCTAAAATAAAATTTTATTTATTAAGGGATTCTAGTGAGAATATCTCCCCCGATGTCCGGGTTTAGACGGGGAATGTTTAGTTGTTTGTGTCCTACCCTTCGACCCCTCCATACGCCCTGGTGTCCAATATGAGAGATTGTAAACTGGCATCCACAGTATTTTTACACAGAACTTTCTATGAGACGGCCTTCGACCGCACTTCACAACAATAACAGCTGATCGGTTCAACTCCAGCTATCGAAATATTCGGCGTGTTTAAGAAAAAGCGATAATGTACCACAAATTGAGGGATCTTCGAACTTTATGCCGACTACGAACGGCAAATGATTTGTATGAGAAATTTTTGTCATGGCAGAAATGCACTCTGTGGTTTGTAGTTGCTTTCCACAGAAAGAAAAAAACGTCGATAATATTTTATGTTAACCGTCCCGGCCGATATTTGAACCCTGGACATCGCTGCCACTCGGCTACAGCGACTGCCACATAGCCCATTAAAAAGCGTAGGATTCAGTCAAAATTAAGTTGGTAGTTAAAGTTTGTTGATACGTAAGCCATTGAAAATTGTGTCAAAAAACTGCAAATAACTTCAAGTACCAACCAATAATTATGTTAGCAGGTCTGAAAATTGTTTCAGAAGTCAGCACTTTTTTGAGTTTTTCAAATAAAAAGTCGATTAATTACTCTTGTTATGCCTTAACTAAGTCAGCAAATCTATAAGTTTTTTGGTTCACATTCACTTGACACTTTCCACAATTAGTATTTAGTACTTTTAATGCCTTACTTTAAACTAGTAATTAGCAAGTTATAAAATAAAATCCCTTTGAAAATTACTTTTACATCTTTTAATAAAACATGCACATTAAATTACGGAATTCAGCTGTCAAACTCTGAAATATGAACAAAGGAGACTAAGCGGAACATCAGTTGAAATACATCTCATTTTTTTTAAACGCTTTTATTTTAAGAGCGTAAATATATATGACCTTGAAAGCAATAACAGGGGCGAGCCCTCGGGTGAACAACGAATGAATATTTATTTAGACTTTACAAATTCTTTGAAAAAAAACTGTAATTTTACCCCATTTTCAAATAAAGTAATGTGGAGGGGTTAGAGGGGGGTAACCTGTGACTGTGCTCTTTCTAATAGGGCGGGTTTCGGATGCCACGCCCCTTTTATTTTACCAATACGTTTATTAAAAAACAATAAAACTACACTGGATTTTTAGAGAATGTTTATAATTTTCTAAGACTAATATGAAGAGAATGCAACCATGCATATTCCATTTTCTGCTCAGCTGTTGTCTTTGTTTTCACTTTAATCACAAATTTTTTTGCTGGGTGCTTTGTGTGTATTACGTCGAAACAGAAACTGAATTTATTTTTACTGTTATTTACCTTAATTTGGAGGTTTTTATTTTTACAATCAAACAAATTTACTGATAACAGCGTACAAGTAAGATTTGAATTATTGAATTTTATTTTCTTGAAATGGACTCTTTAAAATCTATTTTGCGTTTCAGTTTTCGACGCGAGACATTAGAAACTATACACAAACGCACAAAAGTAACAAACAAAAAAGAAAAAAAAATTGGTTTGAAGAAACGAAGTTCAGGGGCAAAGGAGCCTCTTTTGGACACAAAGCAAATCAAAAACTTTTAGGTGTGCCAGTGTCGACGATAATAAAAATTACTGAACAAAAATAAAATTTCCAATTGTGTTGACCAACCACGGAACTTAATATAACAATAAAGTGCGCACTAGCGGAGATTTTGAACACCTGCAGTGATAAAATGTTGGATTTAGAAATCGTGCCCGAGCTGTCGCTTGGTTGTGATGCTTGGGAATTCGTCCTAGGCATGCACTTTTCTCAAGCAATAGCAATCATTCAATCGCAGGTGGGGATAATAAAAGGTGTACAAGTACTGTACTCTGATACTAATCCATTGGGCGTGGATATCATAATAAATTTACCACAAGATGGAGTTCGTTTGATTTTTGATCCAGTTGTACAACGTCTAAAAACCATTGAAGTATTCAATATGAAGTTGGTGAAGCTGAAGTACGGTGGGGTTCATTTCAACTCCCCCGAGGTGCTGCCTTCCATTGAACAAATCGAGCATTCCTTTGGAGCTACTCATCCAGGAGTCTACGACGCTGCGAAACAACTGTTTGCGTTACACTTTCGTGGTTTGAGTTTCTTTTTTCCAGTGGATAGCAAATTACAAGAAGGCTATGCGCATGGTCTAGGTTCACTGATCTTTTTGAGTGGGGCATCACCTGTTGTATCGAAAATGTCACTATATTCTGGTAGTAATGTCTCTGAGACGCGTGCACCTCCGCTCCCTCTATCTTGTTACCATCGACAAATCTATCTAGATTCAGCAACTGTATTGCGATCCTCAAGTGGTTATACCAAAGGTTTAAAACTGAAACTCTTCACGGAGGGTTCAAGTCGAGCAATGGAGCAGCGGCGTCAGTGTTTCACACGAGAAGTACTCTTCGGTGATAGTTGCCAGGATGTAGCTATGAAACTTGGTGCACCTAATCGAATCTTCTTTAAGAGTGAAGATAAAATGAAAATACATTCATCAAGTGTAAATCGACAGGCACAGAGCAAACGTAGTGATACATTTTTTAATTACTTCACACTTGGAATAGATGTACTCTTTGATGCTCGAACACAAACTTGCAAAAAATTCGTTTTGCATACAAATTATCCCGGACACTTTAACTTCAATATGTACCATCGTTGTGAATTCAAATTCAGTTTAAATTCGGAAAATGTCATAGATCGCAACTGCGATCGAAAGATAACTGATGATATTGAAGTTACAGCATATGCTAAGTGGGATGAGATTAGTGCGGTAGTGCCGTCGGCTCGTCCGGTGGTGCTACATCGCGCCAGCTCAACAAACACTGCCAATCCATTCGGTGCAACCTTCTGCTATGGTTATCAGGATATTATATTCGAGGTTATGACAAACAATCATATCGCCTCAATCACTTTGTATCGTACGACTCCACCGGCAAAACAAATCGAGCAGTCTTACCAGCAGCACAAAATGCAGGATATTCGCTTAACTGTTGCGTGAAAAAACACAATTACAAGCGTACCATAGTCTTGGATTAAAGATTTGAAATTCTACGTTGTAATAAGAAATATTTACAAGTCAACAGATATTAGAAGTGTACATACATACATATAAAAAAACAAAGTGATCACTTCATATAGTAAATGTTACTTTATAATATGTAGTACAATACATGAACTCTTGCGTTACATAAAAAGGCAACATTGAGGTAAAAGGAAAAATGCAGAAAATATTTTTGAAAGGGCAAAACGAATTGATTTTCTTCTTTTTTTTTTAAGTACATCTAAAGCAATATAAATAAACATTTAAGTCAAATTTTTAAAAAATTTATTTACTTATCTCTACTGGTTATATAAAATTGATTATGTGCAGAATGTTTGTAACGATTTGGGTCTCAAAGTACCGAAGTGATTTAAATAACTTGTGAAAAATTCGAACATTAGGGCGCATCATTTTTTTCCTTTGCAAATAACCTCATTTACCGTAAAAACCTTTTGCACTTTTTTATAATCTAAAATATTTTTTTACATATTAAAAAAAAAAGTTGGTTCTAAAAAAACTAAATTTTTGGAGAAATTTTTAAATCAATCCAGCTCATGTAAATTTTAATACTTTTAAAAATATTTTGGCGGAAGTCGTCAAATATAATAACTTTTATAATTCTGTTTGAAAATCTGTATCTATTTTTATTGAGACACCCCAATGTACATATGTACATACATACATATGTATGTACGTATGCATGTGTGTATATCTGTATACGATTTGAAATTTAATAAGAATTTTTTTAGACGTAAAACAGTGCGCCGTGTATTTAATAGTAAAAACATGTACTGTATGTACATACATACATACATACATGTACAGTTGTGTTCACAAAAATAATAGCAAAGTGTTTTGACAATATTGTCTTTCCTTATTTAATTTTAATTTTCTACTTTTTAATCAGATTTTTTAGAAAATTCTCAAGTGTGCAGTTTTGTATGACAAAGCAAATTTGACTTTAAAAAATATCAAATTTGAATTTTGTAAGATTTTTGATAATTGTTTTTTTTTTATTGAAGGTGTTACGCGTTTTCTGCCATATGACATACAAAATATTAACTTATGTGTGGAAGAAAATGTTTAAAATTTTCTAAAAAAAAAAAAATGTTAAATTTGTTAAATTTTTATAAATATTCTACAAAGCTTCAAACTTTGTAGTTTTTGTTTTTTTTTTAAGTAATTAAAACGTAATAAGGCAAGACAAAATTGCCAATACATATTTACTTAAATGCATAGAGTTGAATTTAGAACACATGAATTTTTATTTATGCAAGAATTTTCTTTTTTCCTTTTATCATAATGTTGACTTAAAATATTTTTAAACCGACTATGGTACGCGAAGCGAGCGGTTTTACATACACACATACATACATACACACATATACGCATAATAGACAGTTTAATTTCATATACATTTAAAAAAAAAATGCTGATTTCATATTGAACGCTTATCGGCTAAAATCTATGTAAAGTTTGAAGACATGATCGATGTTAAATAAATAAAATATACCTAATAAATAAGTAAATGTTTACATAACAATAATAAAGTTTAATTAAATCACTGTTTGAAAAAATAGCATATAAGTTTACATACATACATACATAAATATAAATAGTCTATCTTAACTTACGTACATAAATATATACAGCATTTCGATATGTGAAATATTTCGTATGACTAAATCTATAATGCTGTTCGGCTGAGTAATCACTGAAACGAGGCACTTAGGAATGTTTATTTTACTTTAAAAACTGCATTGAGTTTCTAAAGTTTCTACTTTATTATATTAATTGTACTTGCACATTTTTATTCCGTTAGATATAAAAATATATAATGCAAAAAAAAGTAAAAAAATGTATTAAAAATTAATAAAAAAAATCTATTTAAAATAAGCAAAAAAAACTAAAACAAAAAAATTTAATAAAAATAACGATAAAAACTACAAAAAGTGATTTCTTTTATTACAGAAGTTGTTTTTTTTTTCTTTTTCTTCTGACACCTCGTGAATCCCACTGATGGATGATTCATTTGCTTATTTGAATTCAATAACAACAAAATATTTACATATTTTTTACACCTGCGCTGATGAATAGTTTAGTGCCTTTAGTAAACGTATTATATATTCACTTTATCGTTGTGCTCATTCTAATGCATTTTAAAATGTTATAGAAAGCCATATTTCAAAATGCCTGAACAAATAGCAATGGCATCGGCGGAAAAGAGTCCAAAGTACGATGCGAGTATTCTGCCCGACATGCTGCCTGTCTACTACAAACGCCTGTTTCCACACAAACCATTTTACCGTTGGTTATCATATGGACTTTGTAAGTTATCAACGTCAATTAAAATTTATTTTATTTTATTTTTTTTTGCTAGATTTAAAAATTTCTTCAACATCTTTGTAGCTGAAGGCGGTATTTTTGCAAACCGTGAATTTTCATATACCCTTCATGATGATATTTATGTTCGATATCGCTGTTACGATACCCAAAGTGAATTGGAAAACGATATCTGTTCAACATGCCCACATAAAATTGATATTGGCGCTGTTATGAATACCAAGTAAGTGTTTGTTTCTTTTTTTCTTAATTTAATTTGAATACTTTGAATAAAATTCAAATTTCTAGACCGAAAAATTTTCGCATTACATCAACGGCAATGCAACCAGTACAGCGAGAGCTGGTCTTCGATATCGATATGGATGATTATAATGAGGTACGTACCTGTTGTACGGGATCAACAGTCTGTTTGAAATGCTGGAAGTTTATGGCTTTGGCCGCACGTCTGCTTGATGCTGCATTACGTGAAGATTTCGGTTTCGAACATATACTATGGGTATTTTCTGGCCGCCGTGGTGTACATGGTTGGGTATGTGACTATGCTGCACGCCACTTAGATTCTAGAGGTCGTACGTCAGTTGCTGAATATTTGCAAATTTCGACAAATGTAACAATTAACGGTGTTATTGTGGCACGCGTACAAATTGGCGAACGAATGCATCATAGTGTGCGGCGTGCGCTTAAATTTGTTGAGCCACTTTTCGATGAGATTATATTGGAAGATCAAAATTTATTTGGCGACACTAAAGGTATTTCTAAATTGTTGGCGATGATTCCCGATGAGACGGCGCGCAAAGATGTAGAGGCTTATTTAAAGAAAACACATGAAGATGGTGCGCATTCGCGTACAATATGGACGTCGTTTGTGCGTTATGCACATTCGATGCGAACCGGCGCTGTGAGCGTTTGGACAAGAAAACTGAAACATCTTGTGGAAGAAATTCAATTGGGTATACTTTATCCGCGTTTGGATATTAATGTTACAAAAGGCATGAATCATTTGTTGAAATCGCCATTTTGTATTCACCCGGGCACTGGAAAAGTTTGTGTGCCATTTAATTGTAACGCAGCGGCGAAATTCGATCCCACCACAGTGCCAAACATTTCAAAGTTGTTGCAAGAAATTAATGCCTTCGACGATAAAACCAAGATTCAAGAAAGCGGATCCGATGATAAAAGTCGTATTAAAGATTATAAAAAGACAAGCATGTTCAAAGGAGTTGTGGTATTTGAAGAGTTCTTGCGTAAATTAGAGAATAGTTTAAAAACTAAAGCAATCGATGTAAGCGATCAAAAAATGGATTTTTGATCGTAATTCACATATTTTTTTAAAGTTTTTTTTTATAAATTAATTGAAATAAAAATAAATTAAGCTAAAAAAGTACCCGTACGGATATAGTAAGTATATACATATGTACGTGAGATATAGCGATGAAATATCATATTTGGCAAAATTCAATATAATACAGTTGCGTATGCTATAATAATGATATTTGTCACCGTTCAAACCCAAGGCCATTGGAAGGGTATTTTTGTGTAGATGAGAAGAGTTTTTATATTTTCAAAATGGGTTGCAAATTACAGGGTTACCTCTTCAACGGTGTAAGTTTACTAAAATACAGCGATAATGGGCCTCAAAACAAAGCTTATAGAAAAAACTTTAGTCAGGTAGGATTGCCACATATCAATAAATTTAAAATAAATATTTTTAAATGAAACCCCAGCATCAAACGAAAGGATATTGAGCAATATTTAGTCACGATATTTTCCGGAAAAGGGTTGCCGTCTATTTTAAAAGTTAAATTAAACTAAAGCTTAAATAACGCGTGAGAAATGTATAACAATAGCCAGAATGAGAGTAGATGTGACAAAATTTTCATCCGAGCATTACTATACTCGCGTAGCTCAACGGGAATGCAGTCAATGCAATACACCACTCAGTGTAGGACACATCCTGAGGGACTGTCCCATCTCCCGCCACTACTTAACCGCAACTCTAGACTGCAGCGATGAACACACAATAAAACTGCTAAACGACGCCCTCAAAAAACACAACCTGCTGAACGAAATATAAATCCGCTTGCGAGGCTAAATGGCCCTCTAGCCGAGCCTCCAAATATATTTTATAAATTGATTTATAAAATATAATTTTAATAAATAAATAAATAAAATAAAACTTAAATAAATTGAATGTATTAGTTTTGAAAAATAACGCAATATCAATAACAAATAAGTGTTTTACCCATCTAAAAATAAAAACGAAACAAGGTTAGAAAAAAGGGTTTGAGAATACTTTAGTCATACAGTTACTCACAAAAGTCTTTTGCTTTGAGTTGTTTTATTGTATACAAAAATCAATGTTTCACATTTTGCATAGAGTTTATAAAAGCTCGACAAATTTTCACCTAAATTTCAAATTTTAAGACTTGAGTATGCAGTTACATATGTAGCTCATTAAATTGTTGTGTGATAAAGTGTAAGTTTTAAGTGGCTACAAATTGTCGTTGATTTTTTGATAATTTGTTTTTTTTTTTGCTAGCAATTTTGCCTATTTTCTTCCATAAAAATCAAATTCAGGCTTTTTTTATTTTTATAAAAAAACCACTCATAAGCAAAATACTTGTGTGAGTAACTATACATCTTATATTCTATAATACGTATTTTGTGGTTTTAGAGTTGGTTGTTTCAGATTCTTATAGTGATAACATTGAATTTTGTTTGTCTTCTTTTTTCGTGAGGTTAGGTTTTTTAATGAGCGAATAAAAATTTAAAGCTTTTGTATTTCTAAATTACGACATTTTTCAATGAGAACATTTGTATCGTTAAAGTTATTCGACATATGTAAGTTTAAAAAAAAACTTCCGGGTTGTTCAAAAGCTGGGAAAATGTTCAAATTTCGACAGTAACTGGCGGTTCTTGTAATGGGTGTTTTATTTAGGGGTATAGAACTTCGAATTGAAATAAAACACAAGAAAATCGTTTTAAGGTCCATCAATTTGGCTTTATTGGAAGGATAATTTTATGCCATTAATGTTTAAATATGATTTCGCGCATGTGGCCGCCGCGGCTGGCTCGAATAAAGCCAATTCTACAGGTCCAATTTTCAACCACTTTTTCGAGCATATGGGGCCGTATGTCGGCAATAACGCCACGAATGTTGGCTTCCAATTCCCCTAACGTTTCTGGTTTGTTGGCGTAGACGAGCGACTTCACATATCCCCAAAGAAAATAATCCAATGGTGTCAAATCACACGATCTTGGTGGCCAATTTACAGGTCCATTCCGCGAAATTATGCGCTCATCGAATGTTTCCTTCAATAAATCGATTGTGACGTGCGCTGTGTGGCATGTAGCGCCGTCTTGTTGGAACCACAACTCATCCACATTCATGCCATCCAATTCGGGAACAAAATAGTCGGTTATCATGGCTCTATACCGGTCTCCATTAACGGTAACTGCCTCTCCAGCATTATTGCGGAAGAAGTATGGCCCAATGACTCCACCAGCCCATAGAGCACACCAAACAGTCAGTTTTTGTGGATGTAATGGCGTTTCAAGGGTCTCATGTGGATTCTCTTCACTCCCAATGCGGCAATTTTGCTTGTTGACGTAGCCATTCAACCAAAAATGAGCCTCATCACTAAACAAAATTTTGCGATGAAAATCAGCATCGAGATCAATCTCATTTTCGGCCCATACACCAAAATCACGACGCATTGCATGGTCTCGCGGCTTTAATTCTTGCACAAGCTGGATCTTGTAAGGTCGCAAGCCAAGATCTTTGCGCAAAATCTTCCATAAAGTTGATGGACAAAGCTCCAATTGCTGTGCACGGTGGCGAATCGATTCATTCGGGTCCTCTTCAACACTTTGCTCTACAGCGGCAATTGTTTCTTCGGTGCGCACTGTTTGACGTCTCTGCGGATGCGTATTATCACATAGAGTAAACGTAGTGCGAAAACGATCCATGGTTAACCGAATTAATTGCTCTGATGGACGATTATGTCGACCATAAAATTGACGGAGCTCGCGGTAAACTTCGCGAACTGAACCATTATTTTCGAAATAAATTTGCACGATTTGCAAGCGTTGTTCTTTTGTCAACCTGTTCATGATGAAATGGCAAACCAAACTGAACATAAATGACATTAGAGTTGCCAGATTTGACCACAAAATGCCAGTTTTATCTCTATTCGAAAAACAAACCTGTAAAAAAACACCCGATATAAATAAAAGTCTCTACCTTTACGAAGTTCACAAAATTTCAAACAAACTTTTCGTGTATGCTGTTGTGTAGAAAATTCTATTTTAATATAATAAAGTTCAAGTTTCATGTGACTAAAAATAGTCTTTTTTTTTGATCCGCTTAATTACCAAACCTTTTTTTTTTTTTGAATCATCCATAGATACAAATATTAAAAATTTTGATCCTTATATTAGAATTATTCCACCCCAAGACCATGAAATTGTAACGATATAAAGAAAAATAATTACCAAATTAAAACTTTTTTGTTTTTGCTTTCGGTTTTCAACAAAATGCTATATTTGAATAACATTCTAACCATGATTAAGAAATATTAAGCTACACAAAATTTAATAAGAGTAATTGCTAAAGGAGAAATTGAAAATATTTTAAAGCACCCTTATCCGCAATCGTGGCTTTCGAATCGTTTCGGTGCCGATTTGTTTACAATCGATGTCTGCCTCAATGCGATAGGTGCCCTTATCGGCGGGTGTGACTCCCTCCAAAGAAACCTCGTTCACTTCCCCACCAGCTCGTACTCTGATTACACTGTCACCTTCTGATGATCCCTGCGCTTGTTTTAATTCTAGTTGTACTTTGCGCGGCAGTGATGTTCCTTTGCCAAGTAGTATTTGTGCGTTTGTTTCATCGTTGCCATGCCAAATCAATAGGTCCTCTTCTACGTATACTCGTTCCTCGGTTGCAAGGAAGTCTTGTTCATGTGGGTTGTGTAGGAAAGTGGTTTGTCGTGCACAGCCTATAGCAACAACCTCGTCAGCAGAAATTGTTGAATGCAATTGTGCATCAGGAAAACGTGCTGCAATGACTGCTTGCAGTTTTGGTATGCCCATCGTTGCTCCCAGTAACACGATCGAGTTGATACATTTTACTTCATTGTGGTCAGCTCGCGCACGTTCAACACAATCATTTAATGTCTGCATGAAATTGTTAATTACAGGCTGAATGAGGCTTTCAAATCGAGCTCGCGACATCTGAGCATTGAAATCAACACCGTCCATTAGAGAATCGATGTAAATTTGTGTTGAGGGTAGAGTTGTCAGTATGTGCTTACAGTTGGTTGCCGCATTACGTATCTTTGATAAAGATCGTCGACTTTCATGTGGGTCCAATTTATATTTACGCAAAAATTCTTCGCAAATAAATTGCACTAGCACCTCGGTAAAATGTTGGCCGCCGATAGGGAAAGGTCCATAAGCATCTAATTGCGTGTACAGTCCGTCTCTCACTGCATATAAGGCAAAATGACTATTCAACCCGCCACACTTAATAGTTAATACATATTGCGTTTTGTCCTCATTAATGGAACCAGAGTTGACGTCGGATACATCTTGTTCACCAATACCATAGGCGAGTATAGCAGCAGTTGGCTCTGTAATAATCTGCGCCACATGAAATCCTGCTTCTTGGGCTGCACGCGCTAATTCTGGCCAAGCAGTCTTTGGGTAATAGCTAGGTATGGAGAGCACTACAATTGGATCTTTTTCCGCTACATTATGGTACTGGCGGGCTAACTCCAATTCCGCCCGGAAAAGCGCCACCTGCACATCGTACGGTGTCAACTGACGTATATTCTCCTTCATTTCATCGCTTTTGTCGTCCTGTATTTGACATTTTAACTGGAAGGTGTGACTGAGTGCATCATATTCACATGGCAGCTCCTTAACAGCGTTTTCAAGTCTTTCGGCATTTAAATCTTGAGGTATTAGAAGCTGAAAACTATTGGCAACAGCTTGTTTCGGCCGTGCAGCCATTTTCTGTTTAGCTGTTAATCCACACTCGATTTCATCCTCACCATCCCAAAGAAGGCAAGCTTGCGAATTGCGATCGCCTTGCTTATTCGCAATTACTTCAGGTGTACCATCTGCTTTTACATGTGCGATACACAATGTGCTATTCCCAATTTTAACACCGAACCTCGGCCACATGTTCTTCAAGAGTTAAAGTAAATTAATAAATTTTTATGTAATAATTTGGCGTAAAACCTTGCGAAAAGCGATGATAAGTTCAAAAGGCGCGTGTTCATACAAACAAGGACTATATTTGCTCAAAACCACATCTAGGTAGACGACTTTCAATATGATACCACACATCGATAATTTTCGCAGGTCGAATTCCGATATTTTTTACTCGATAATTTCGAAACAATATTTTTAGACTCGTGCAGGTAGTTTCATTGAAATGTTATTTCGCATATTCAAAGAACATACGTAAACCCATATTCTTTCAACGTACAATGATTATTACGCCGCGTTTCCACTGTCAAAAATTATTGCCCATCAATTGTGATATTGATTGCTATATAAAAATTTTATTAATCGCAATATTTGCATGTGATGATATTTTATCTTAATAATCTTAATCTCTGCAAGACAGTGTGAAACAAATGTCAAGTAAAAGAAAATGTATATATAACTTTTAAATTAAAAAATTTATAAAGATAATTGACAACTTTCTTCAAAATTTATAAAGATAATTACACACATAATTTGATTTTCTCGTTGATGGGAGATGTCGCTCGCGTAGCCCGCAAAAAATACTTTCGCTAGCATTTAACTGACATTTTTGTAGTTTGACGGCAATTTCTCATTTCGGAGCGACTTTCGCACAAAAGAGCATGCTGGGTACGAACCTTGCTACTTGACCATATGTTGAAAATGAAAAAGTATGCTTTCCAAATGCCTAGTGAACAAAACTCTCTCTCGCTAGGGAAAAAAAAGCAGAGAAGCGAGAATTTCAAGCAGATGAAGACCGTCTGAGGGCCAGTTTTTCAGTGCTACTTTGAACTGAGTTTAAACTAAGTTTACTTAAACGCCGTTTAAGGTTAAACTAAGTTTAAACTGCAGTGCTGTTTTTCAGTGAGCGTTTAAGGCCGCCCTAGAATTTGACAGTGTGGTAGGGCAACACTGTTTTTTTCTTTATCTACACAACAAAGCAGCTGACGTTTGTTTACATTTTTTGTACACAAAAACCTTCGTGAATTATTTGTGAAAATTGAAGTTACTAATACGGTGAAAAAATGTATAAGCGGAGCGGTAATTTTTCGACGAGAGAAGTGAACTTCGTTTACTTCAGCATCGCTATAGTCACTTTCACTTGAAAAATCCATATTTTAATATATTTTACGGACAAAAAACGTAATTTTGTTGATTTCAATTTCTGTGAACTCATGAAATGACAGCTGAACAGTTGAACAGCTGATTGCTTAAACTCAGTTTAAACTTAGCATATCGGGCGTTTAAACTTAGTTTAAACTAAGTTTAAATTCGACTGAAAAACAGCACATCGAGTTTAAACTTAGTTTAAACTGCAAATCAAGTTGAACTAGCTCTGAAAAACTGGCCCTGAGAGGCTTTAAACGATACCGATATCTTCTAGATAAAGACATCGATATCAGTAAAATACCTGCGTAGTGTTCCTTTTATGGGTATGATCCTTTCAGGGGTGAATTTAGAATGAAAACGTGCTCACTACACAAGGTTGCTTCTTAAAAATAATAGTACAGTAGCAGTATGAAAGATGTATTTGGTCTTGACAATTATAAATATTAGAATTATTAGAAATATTATAAATTTTATATTTTAGCTAAATAACAATAACCAGATTAAATTTGAAATGTCACACATTATAAAATGTATTGTAAATCTGTATTGACTTACCAAAGATGATAGTTAAGTGAAATACAGAGTTATATGTAAATAAATTTCGAAAACAATTACTGAATAGGAAAAAATAGGAAATATTGTAATGAACAAAACTATTAAAAAATTATTATGAGAATGTCTAAAGGTGCGATGTCAAAAAGAACAGAAACATAAACAGTTGATTATGTTGCCGTCAATCATTCTGATATATTTTCCCGTTTCTAACAGCATCAGAATTACAAAATTCTTTTGACAGTTCTGTTACTGTCAAAAATGCGACTTCACACCTGACAAAAAAGTCAGCTGTTCTTGTATATATTTTTTCTGGGTATGCACACGATATGTTGTATTTATTTTTAATTTTTTACTATAAATACAAAAGCCGTGAATTGCCCTAATAATTATGTCTTAAATTGCATGCACTTTGTAATTTTCCATATATAAAAATTTTTAATTTATACAATTTAAAGGCCCAAAACAACAAATCATGTATTGCCACAATAAATTAATTTTATTCCATAAAATATGCAATTGGCAGCCCTTGTTATGAGGATGAAAACAAAACGGATTAAAATGAAAATGATGTCAAAAGGTATAGCTTGTGGATTTTCACAGAAGTTGTAAAGAAAGAAAATATATAAAACAGCGTAAAATAGTTGTACATTAAATTAACAACATAAAAATAGTGAATTACATTACCAAAACAAAATTATTAAACGACGAACAAATGTTAAAGCATAACTACGGAAGCTTCACTAAAAATCTAAAAAGATACTTGAGAAAAAATTAATTTAGGTGATTGTGTGTCGTCAAAATTCGATAAAAGGAGCAGTCGGTTTGGGTGGCTAGTGCAGTAAATGGTAGCACCACCCACCCAAATATTGTAATTTACCTATATACTTCGTATTGACCGCCACCGTAGCTGCAATAGCGATTGCGATTCGTCATCATCGATCAGTTCGAAAAAAACGAGTGAATCTTAATACTCTTAATTGCTATTAATTTTTTATTTACAGTTCAAGCATCAACTAGTCTCATTTGAATAAATAGAACCCAGCGCTTGAGCCGAGGAAAATTTTGTAATCAGTTGGCAAGTTGGCGCTAGAAAATGGAAAGAAAACTAAATAGTACATTATGGAATCTTAGCTATGCTATTCAATGTAGTCTATATTTTCCATGTGTTTCGTACTAAATGTATTGGGTATTGTTCAAATCACAACGACGCCGTCCCTTATAATATGCACTTTCATATCTACCTGGAGTAGCATACTTGCATACCTACCTAATGTATGACCTCTCGCACATCGTTTACATTTATGCATCAGCAAGTATAGAAACGTCTTCAAAAGGAGCACGTTGTTCAGGCTCGCGTGTGTAGAAATAAATAAATAAATAAAGAAGCGATCATCGTTTGAAGCATTGTTAAAACTAAGTTGAGTTGAAATTCGTACATCCAATATCGAGTCATGGATGCTAATCTTAGTAGGAGATCCTCTGAGTCCTCATTAACTACAAGTGGAGAATATGAAATTGTTACTGACAGCAATATAATTACACCGATTGATTTACAATTGCCGGACGTAGGTTCCGTTTTAGTTACATCAATGAGCAGCAAATCACCAACGCTTAACTTGGCTAACAATCGAAATATTACAGATTTACAGCACGCAATGACAGATGCCCTGCGTGAAATAGATTTGAGCTCTGACCCGTCTTCAAATGGTAAGGAACAAAACTTAAATTTGCAAAATTTGCTCATATTTAAGCTGCACATACAATACACATAAATACATATTACACATATACACACATGCAAACATGTAAACATGAATGAGATACGGTGTTTCTCATATGTAAGAAACCAAAATTCAATATAATATTTTTTCCCACTGTTTGGGTATGTAGTAAATAGCCCAATCAATTACAGTATATTTAATAGAGTGAAATTTTCTAGAGGCTAGAAATTACCGCTGATTTTTGATTTGATATTTTTATTTTCTGATGGTTTTAAGTATTTTCCTTCGTATAAAATCGAAACTGGACCATAAGCTATATGGAAGAAAATGGGTTTGAAATTCGTTTAATTTTTGTGAGTTTCGTAATAAAGAGTTTGAAACTTTTATTTACATACATTTACGGTTTTTATTATAAAATGAGTTATACTTTTATAAAAAATCGACATTTGAGATCCAGTAAAAATCCCATAAAATTATTACTTGTTGTTGCTGGTTTTTACTGGATAGCAATTTCGAAAACAGAACTAAAATCTGTTTTGATGTAGAAATTTTGTCAAAATTTTCAAGAGATGGTTAGAGGTACCACAATATACGCCACCTTCTGCATTATTTTCACCATGGGCTACTCTGATATGCCGTAGTGCAAAGAAAAAAATAAACAAAAAATTTCGTTATCAAAAAAGGGAGATCTCATCCGAGGTTTGTTGAAATGTTTCATTGGTTATAATTTATTACGTTGCGAATATGTAGGTCTGAAGGTGAGCGTGGGCAAAAGTTGTACCTCTTCAAACAGTCAGCATATTCGCGTCTTAGCTCCCGCGTCACTGTTGACTGCTATGGATATAGCGCTAATTTAGAAGAAGAAGAATTACAACATGTGAAATATCTCTTCATTGGATTTTTAAGCTCAACCATTTTCTATTAAAAACAATTAAAAATAAAAAATAAATTTCCCAATTCACACATTCTCTATTGACCGGAGGTAGGGATAGAAAAAAAAACAAACAAAAAACAGAAAAAGTAAACAACAGCAAACACATTAAACAGCTGTTGGTAAAACAGAACCTCTAATTTCATAGCAACGATAACAACGCCTCTAATTGATACATAAAAAATTAGATTTCTTTTTCGACACTTTAATAAAGAGAACCGCACACATATTTTCATTTTATTACAGCACTCAAGGCAATGACGTCGAATAAACAAAAAGCTCTGACATTACCATTAGCCGGTACCTCGAGCCCGGCTCTGATGGTGCCAGAAAGCGACTGTGAAAATCAGCAGCAAATTACCCAGAAGACTGCGACTAAATCCCAGTCACTAAATCGCCATCATGCCGATTACGCCATCACGCCTAAAAGCGATGACGCGTCTACTTCAGAATACAATCGCATTGGCCATTCGGTCTTCTACGATTGCATCGATGCAAGTCCTGGTGGTGTTGGCGGCGGTGTCGAGGAAAAACAAGACCTCATGAAGCCGGAAAAGAATGATACGGACGAAGAAGGTGAGAGTTCAGTATATTTTTCCCAGTTTTCGGTATTTTCAATTCATAAAAATTTTTAATTTTATTTCGTATTGTATGTGCATTGTAAAAAAAAAAATAGTTTACACATATTGATTTAATAACTTTGAACACCAGTTTCAGATATCGATCAAGGCTGCACTATATTTTCCGGTGTCACATATCTTGGAGCAGCAAATATCAATGCGCCTAAATCAGAAGTCGATATTTACCGCATTATGAATGAATTAAACTGTAACTCAGACTCAGTGGGGCTTAAGATTTCCGTAAGCATACCCAACTGCTCGGATGGACTTGTCGTGTAAGTAACTTAAATTACTTTGTTCTTCTTATACAAAAAAAAAATATAAAAAAAATACAAAAATAACTGAATTGAATACAAAAATAACTTATAAATATATGTATTCAGCTTGCATGACGCTGAGACTAGCTCCGTTATCGCCACCTACGAAATACAAAGCATCATTTTGTACTTTCGTGGTCCCGTAGAGACGTCCGAAAATGGTTGCTTTGCATTTACTTGGCTGCATGGCGATTCGCTGTTTCAATGCCATGTTTTCCGTTGCCATATACCGGAAGCGGTTAATCAAGTTAGCGGTGAGTTTCAACCACTCCAATTATTTTTTAAATATCTATTATATTAAACCGTTTATTTTATAGCTTGTTTTCAGAAAGCATTTCGTACATATCCACCAAGTATGACATGCAGTTTGACGTCAGCTGTCGATAGTAATATGTTAAATTCGATAACATCTGATGTGAGTGGAAACCCGCTGAACACCGCTGGTTATGAATTTATTGTGTCATTGGAAATTCGGGAGAAGGTTGCTAAAAATTCGTTTTCGGCAGTACCCCGTGATCGTAATTGCTTTAAATTGCGTGCAAATACAGATAAGGAAGTGATTATTACCGTTAAACAGACACCCTCAACCACACTACAACCATTGTTTATAGAACGCTGTTTCGGTGTACTATTAAGTCCTGGCAAATTGGTACGCCAAGGTGATATGCAACTTATTGATATGGTAAACATGAGCTACCATTTGCCTCCGACCACTGCGGGCGGTGGTAATGGTAATGGCGGCACAGTGAGTGGTGGTGGTGGTGGCGGTGGTGTTTCAGGTGATAATGCAAGCACTTCGACCGCTTTACCACTTTGTCTTAATCCTTATGTAATACGCGCTGAATGGAAAGCCAATGAATCGGCCTTTGAACAACTAAATATTGAGGCCTCCAAAACCTTTCTCACTGTTGCTGTAGATATTGTGGTACGTGGCATACGCGACCCTGTACGTTTTGTCATTGAGACACCTGTGGTAATACAATCGGCAAGTGAGATACGTATAATGGACCATTTTATATCCAAGCGACCAATGACTTTGCGTTTCTATTTGCAATTGGAACGCACTACCGACGAGTTCAGCTGGAAAGTGAGTTCAATTGATCCATCGGAAGAAATAAATGAACCTCAGCAGCAGTCTTCACTTTTGAAATTCGGAATGAACAATTTATCAAGAATTGTACGCTCTTCTTCGATTGTATCCATTGAGGATGATTGCCCTACCGACTACAGTTCGGATGGTGATGAACCGTTGCTGAGTGGTACGGGTGAGGTATCCAAAGATTGTTCCCAAGATAAACTCGATGAATGGGATCCGATATTAAAGGAATGGGATGGTGAGAAGCGTCCAAAAAATTTAGCACCACTAGTACGTTTGGGCATACCAGAAGCATTGCGTGAGAAAATATGGCAGAAACTGGCAAATGTTGAAGGCAAAACCGAAATGCTCGATATGTATAAGATTTTAATTACCAAAGTAAGTAGTCACAAAATGAATATATCTCATTATAGGCAAATGAGATATACAAATTATATGGATGCTGTTTTTCTACTGAATTAAAAAAAAAAATTCGAAAGTCATACAATATCATTTTAACCGTATTTTACATCAATAATATCAGAACGTAACTTTAACTCACAAAACATATAATATGGCGCACCAAACATACAATATGGAGGAGATTTTGGGGTTCAATCTTGAAATTAATTTACGTTTTTTTTAAATTAAATTAGCTTAAAATTTACTTTGCATTTCAACTACTCAAAGTCAAAACCTTTCAAAACGAAAAAAATTATCGGAAACGAAATCAAGAACCAACTTCCCCATAATAATGTGCAACTCTGAAGCGGCTTTTTTAAATAAACTGTATTTGTTAAATTAAATAAAATTTCCAAGACCCTAACTTCAAAAAAATTTTACATTTAGAAGTTCGAAATGTTGATGAATATTTTTACAATTTTTATAAATTTTGCATAAAATTTGAAATTCTGATTTATATGCCTTTGTATATTACGAGCCCAAATTTTATGAAAAAAATTATCGTTGAAAACATTGCTAATATTATAAAAAAAAATCAGCACGAGGTCAATGTATTTATAGCTATGAACCAAATTCGATTGAACTAATTTTTTGCTTCCATCGCTCTATAGAGTGCCAATTTTTTGCAAACAACGTATAACTAATATTTGTTTCCAATACGAAAGAAATCGGTCAATAAGTACCATTTTGTTTTTAATGAACTCGACTACAGTATCCAGTCTTATCTAGTAAATGATATTTGATTTGCATGTACTCTGAATATGAACTATACGAGTATAAGGCCAGAGAGGGGGTTTTAAAATAACCCAAGTGTAATGGAAATATTTAACAATAAATATTTTTCTAGGAAACCAAGTGTGAAACTGTAATACAACGGGATATACACAGAACATTTCCGGCTCATAAATGTTTTAAGGAAAGTGGTGGTTCAGGTAAACAATTCTTTGGTCGACAATTAAGATTTGAACTCGGTTTAAATCTTAAAACTCGATTTTACATAGGTCAAGATGCCCTTTTCAAAGTATCTAAAGCCTACGCCGTCTATGACAGTGAAGTGGGCTATTGTCAAGGCTTGAGTTTTATTGCTGCCAGTCTATTGTTACATGTAAGTTGTATTTTATGCATTGCAAAATATGCCATTTTCATTACACATTTTTATTTTCAATATTTTATCCACTTAGATGCCCGAGGAGGATGCCTTTTGTGTTCTCGTTGCCCTAATGTACGACTATGGGCTGCGTGATTTGTATAAGCAAGGCTTTGAGGTACTCTATTTGCGCCTCTATCAACTCGACCGTTTAATTAAGGATCATTTACCCAAATTACATGAACATTTTGCGGCATGTGGCATTGAGACACACATGTATGCCTCGCAATGGTTTCTTACACTCTTCACGGCACGTTTTCCATTATGTTTTGTTTTTCATGTACTCGATGTATTCCTATTGGACGGTGTACCATTGCTTTTCCAAGTTGCTGTAACTTTGCTCTCAATTTGTGAGGCTGACCTACGTCAACTTGATTTCGAAGGTATCCTTAAGTATTTCCGCGTAACGTTACCGAAAAAATGTCGAAGCTCTAGTCAAGCACGTCGCGTAATGAAAATGGCTTGCGAGCGAAAAATTAAGAAATTGAAACAATATGAGGAAGAATTCCAATTGAAGAAACAGCACAAAGAACGTTTGGAGAAAGAGGCACTAATTTATGAAAATCGTTTTGGGGAGGAACGCCGGAAATTACAAGCAGAAATTGATGATATGCAGAAAAAATTGTGTGAGGCTAATGAACGGGCAATAGAAAAAGAGAAGAAACATACTGGTATCATACAGGACTATAAGCAAATAATACAACGGTTGGAACTTGATACGACAAACATGAGTGAGATATTAGGAAATGTAATGGTGAGTATTGAAGTTATTGTTCTACATGGAAATAAACTGTTTTCCTATGACTTTACGGTATAATATTTTAAATTCCATCTTAACCCAAATATCCGTATAACACTAAGAGTTAGATACATAACATACAATGTACACACAAAAAGGTTCAATTATGGTGACTCAAACAACTGACCACACGGTGAAGTTTTTACAGTATTTACAAAGTTTTTCACGTTAAGATTCTTTTTGTTAACTTTTTATAAAACTTTAGATTGTAATTTAACAAAAAGCATATAAATTCAAACTTTAAACTTTGTACACAATTTAGGAAAAATTTCATCAAAATTTCAAACGTTTTAATTTTAATCTTTAGCAAACTTTTGTTTATGCAGTTTTGTAACCCATTTAATTTAAGTTTATGTAATGTGCAAGTCGGATGTAACTAAAACTTCTGGTTGATTAGTGAAAATGTTTCGAAATTTTGGCCCTACCCACATTTTCCCATCTATTTAAAAAAAGTGTCAAAAACCAACTGTAATGCTGAAATTGAATTGGCTATAAAACTGCTTACCCAAAAATGTAGTTAAAAGTTTCAAAACATATGTTTTATTCTTGTCTGACAATATCCATATATTTAATAAATCAAATTTTAATTCTTGCTCTCCTTTCTTTGATCTAAATTCAACAAAATTTGATCAAATTTTTGAAATAGATTCAAAACAAAAAATGAGTGTGCAGTTGTATTGCCCTCTCAAGTTTAGTAGTGCAGTTTCAAATTGTTTTTTGACGGTATTGCGGGGATTTTTGCGTTATATGAAAGAAATTGCAATTCAACAAAAAAAAGTTAAAAAATCCACAAACACCTCTTAAAACTTGCGCTTTTTTATGCCAAAATTGAACGGGCTATAAAACTGAATATAAATGAAAACTAAATACCCAAAAAGGTTTTTTTTTTAATTACGTCCGACAGTTTTGGTTATTCTTCTTATGTTTTTTTATGTTTTTTTTTTGTGAAAGTATATCTCATAATATAGCAAGCACAATCACATTTAAAATTTTGTACTAAAAGTAGAAACAAATATAGATATATCCTGTGCAGCGCCACCTGTCGGTTAAATTTTCAATTTAAATATTTATATACATATGTGGCGAATAAGTGTTTTGGATTTGAGACAAATCGGAATGTAAATGTGGGTTTTAGAAATATTTCGACTACAGCGCCACCTGTTGGATTTTTTCTTCAATATATAAAATTGGTAAATAAAAAAGTCTTAAGTATGCAGTTTTATATCCCATTTAGTTCTAGTATTATAAATTGCAAGTCTGAAGTAGCTAAGAAATTCCACTGACTTTTGAGTCATTTAAACAATTTTTTCTTTTAAAGGTGTCACGCATTTTCTTCCATACCAAAAAAAAAAAAATTGCGAAACATAGTTTTTAATGTTAGCTTATTGACAGATTTTACAATGCAAAATTTCTTAATTTTAGCGTAATTTGGTTATAAATGAAGAATGTGTCCTAAATTACGATAGTTTGTATCTGTTTCAATTACACGCATAAAAATATGCAGATATAAATGTGTGGAGGTTGCCCGTACTCTGATAAAATAGCTTAGGATATACATATACTCCTAATTTTTTGTTAACCATTATTTATAACTTTAACATTTTTTTTACAGAATATCGTTTCCAAATGCAAAAATTGTATGCAACAAATGGAGAATACTGACCATAGTGTCAGACTACCGGCTTTAATAAACAGAAATAGCAGCATTACATTAACCCAGCAGAACTGCAATAAACAGACGATAGATGCGCCACTCGGCCCATTAGATCCAATAAATATAGCTGCACAACGTATTCGTGAACTCGAATTGGAATTGGCACAAGCAAAGTTAGCACATGTTGAAGCTGAATGTCGCAATCAAGATTTGAATCATCAATTGAGTGCCACCATAACTGAAATGCAATCGAATCGGAACAGTTGGCAACCGTGGCTATCCAAAACACTCAATTCATTGCAAGAGAAGGTCACAACACGTGGCAGTCGTGATGTTGTATTGCCAACATTCCAATCCTATACTCAGCATGCATCAGCTAGTACATCAGCGGCTGGCAGCGAAACCAATTCGCCAAGCAGCAATCAGGTATCTTGAAAAGGGTATCAAAAAATTTGTAAAAGCTATCTTTTGGTTTAATATTCTTTTAATATTTACAAAGTTTAGCTTAAAACGCCAGTATAATTTAATATCAAAAAAAAATTGTTTTAATAACATTACTTGAATTTTCCCTTCACATGACAATCTAAACTATTTATAAACTAATAACAGACATACAGAACAAAATAGTTCATTACTATGCAATTGCTTTAAATTGGTTTTTGAATTTGAAAAAAACACAAAGCTAAATATGAATTAATTTTTTTTATTCACCTATTAAATTTAATATGTATGTATGTATGTATGTTAATATTCGAACTTACCTTTTACTTTCTGCTTCTGGTACCTTATTGTTCGTTTCATTCAAAGTATCACACGACGATTGCATTCACAAATGAGTTTTTTTTTTATACATACAGTGCCGCAAAAAAGTATTGACGATATATAATTTTTTTTTGCTGTAATATTTGCAATTATTCGTTAATTTTTTATCAAAATATATACATATGTAAGTACAAAATTTTAAACTTTGTACAAACTGCACAAAAATTTAGCAATTAAAAAAAATTGTTCATCTAAATTTCGAACTTTTTAATTAACGACGAAAATCGTTTTAGAAAAATTTCAGCTGTGCAGTTTTGTTGATCATTAAATTTTAGTATGTGAAATTGAAAGTTTTAGGTGGGTAAAAATACTTGTTGATTTTTGACAATTTGTTTTGACAACCAAAATCATTCGGAATTTTTAACCGCTAAAAACTTGCAGTTGATTTTTTTTTTAATTCGCTGAATTTTAGTAATCTGTACTTAGAAGATTTTGTTATAAAATGAGCTAAATTTTGTTGAAAAAATTTGCGAAAAACTTTTAGCAGGAAAAACAGTGTGAATAATATGAAACCAATTACTGTTCCAACCAATACTTTTCTTTGGCACTGTATATAAATGTTTATTTTATTGTTCGATATTGAAACACTTGAATTACATTTATGTTCACATTAATTTCATTGTTCTATCAATAACATACATATTTTTAGTTAGTATGCTCGTGTACATTCGTACATTCGTTTAGGTTTTAGTTTTTTAAGTATTTTGTTCGATTGTTTATATAAAAAAGTTTGGTTTCATTGAAAAATGAATTTTACATGTGAAAACTGTATAAAGAAATATAAATTTTTAACGCATTTAAATTGTCTTATTTCTTCAATGCTTACCAACCACTTCGTAGGAGTTTAAAGCCTTTTCAGTGGGTGGCTCACCGAAATTGCCAGCGAAATTTCAGACCGTCAAACTGCGCAATAGCATCGACAGTTTACGTAATATTGTCGTGCCGTTGGAGAACAGCGCTGGACGTGTAATTGGTGTGGGTGTTAGTGCTGGTGCGAGTGTTGGTGTGAGTGCAGCTGAACATTTTCGACAGCACCTACAACCACAATCGTCTAATTAAATATCGACACAAATAAAAAAAATAAAAAAAAATTTACATACATAATAAGAAAGCATACATTTAGAATATTTAAGAAGAAAAAAAAACAACAAAAGAAATGCTTTAGTGCGTTACACAGCTTTGTCTATTGCATACATTCACATAAATATAATATGTAAAATGCATGCACAACAACAATGGGTATCCATGATATGTAGCGATCTTTTTCATTATGCCACGCTCAGAAACTAGCACGTATGTATGTATAAAAATAATAAATGTATAACAAACAAGACATAGGTACAAAGGTACAAAGTTAGGATTGGGGTTTGTACTAAGAACAAATGCCATTTGTAGCTGTAGCTTTTTGTTTAGCAAATCGATACTGCTTCTTTTTTTTTTTTTTGTACTATGAAACAAGTATTGCATATAATGCAGTTTTATTTTATTGTATTCATTATGTATTTATACACAGATCTAGAATCTCTAAATATCATCTATGCGCTGCAAATGTAGTGATCTTGAAAATTGTGTGGATTTAGTTGTTAAAAAATCATATTTAAGGGGTTATATACAAAGTTGGGGCTCAAAAAATCGAAAATATTTTTATTGCATATTCTAAAAGTACATACTTTATAGAATATCAGCGCGAAATTTCATCCAGATCGGATCACTAGATTCGAAATTACAGCCGTTCGCAGCGAACTGGACCCATCCATAATTAACTTAAAACAAAACTTAAAACGCAATTATCTCGGAATGGCATTTTTTGAAAAGTACCGTTGCCGTTCACACGATAACTCAAAAACTTATAAACCGATTATCATAATTTTTTTTTATAATTATTCGTATTTACACAATCTTGTGTACTTGAACGATCGTTTTTGAATCCGAAAATTTTCGATTTTTTGCAATACATTTTTTTTTTAATTTTTGAGCAACAAAAAAATTGACTTTTTGAAAACCATGAATTTTTTTCAGAAAAAAAATTTTTTTTGGAAGTCGGTTCGTTCAAGTACACAAGAATACATTTCTCTTCAATAATTATAGTACCTTTTTGATTTCAGTTGAGCGGTTCGGCTTGGAGAGTGTGAACGGCAAGGCTCTACAGAAAAAACACGCTTCGGGAGATGGGCTCTAACTCGGAAAATTTTAAATATTTTTTTGAAATTTAACTTGTTTTTTTTTCTTCAATAATACTACCAACAAACTGTCTTTCGCTTTATTGAATAAAATTTGCAAA
Source organism: Anomoia purmunda (assembly GCA_951828415.1). NCBI lineage: Eukaryota > Metazoa > Arthropoda > Insecta > Diptera > Tephritidae > Anomoia > Anomoia purmunda. Next base: position 20,576,679 of record OX639996.1, on the reverse strand, counting down.
AAACCTTTAAAAAAAATCACGAACTTAGCTCACTTTTTCACCTCAACTTTGTATATAACCCCTTAAAGTAATACTGCATTTTTTCATCACATGCAGAAAAATGCATGCAATTGAGGTTAATTATATAGTTAAAAAAATATGCCATAAGCTAGTTTTTCGCATTGCGATAGGTAGATTACTTATCTTCTATTGATTTTGACCTGTATTGTTTTGATCCGAACTTCACCTACATATCTGCATATCAGTTGAAAGGTTTACCTATAACATTATGACAAAACCTTTTGAGTTTAATTATGTTTTGTTACTGTAATTAATTATACCCATCGGTTTTTCCAGCGGCAAAAAAATAGTCCATTAAAACAAAAGCTCACGTGAATAGGAAAGCCACTCGGTTGTCCCTTGATACCAATTAAATTCCAATGAAAATCGAGTTTAAGTCAGTATTGCAAAAATCGATGGTGTAAAGTTTAAAATATCCTCCATAGAGTTTCAGAGTATGTGTATATTGCTGAAGAGACATTTCTTTGTCGGATATAATTCAGGGCCGTTCCGGAATCGTATACCCAAATGTCGTGGGAATGTTGAATATGAATAAAATTTTTACGGTAATAGATTTTCCAACATTTGAATCAAAAACATGGGCATGAGACGCATTTGCTAGGCTTTGAAAAAGTTTAATTTTCAAATTAGTTTAATTTTCACATTAATGCTATAAAATTAGAATAGCTAAAGTTAATCATAGTCTTAACATTATCTTATCAGATCAACGAATTATGTATATGCGAATGTTGTATTTTCTCTACATCTTCTACTTGTTCAATGTGCCTTCGTTTCATATTTTCCATAATATAATGAGTAAAACTCGGATTGAGATCTACCTCAAGTATCTTTTTTTTAAAACTTTTTTTCCTCCTGAAAACTACGTTTGTGCATTTCATATTAATGTAACGGTATTTACATATGTACGTAGGATAATATTTTTTCTTTTTGCTTTTTTTTTTTTGACTACAACACACAGACAAGTAAAAATATTGAGATTAACGTGACCTGGACCGATTTGAAAATACCTTAAAATATGAAGAGTTTCATAAATGAAAATAGTAGTTTTTTTTTTTAAATATTTTTACATAAAACCACCTGAGATGATAAAACAGTTTAATCATAAAAGGTCTGCATTAAAATATTTCAAAACTTGTTAAACGGAACCATAATAATGACATTTGCGAAAAGAATTGGTAAGGGTGAGCAAATACCTTTCCTTTGATACTTTCTTGACAAATCTAGATCTGTCAAGTTTCAGCTGAGTTAATTCAGATTTTTCTTAAAACAGCGTCCAAAGAAGGTAAAAATCAGCATAAAAAATCACATAATTCCTTTGAAATTTTTTTAAATTACACACACGCACACATTATTTTAATTAAAGGCTCATTCCTAATTTACGAGCGAACTACAATGAAATTTCGCCTTGTTCAATCTGCCAATGAATTAAGATGGAATGTGGTATTTCATCGTAAATCAAGAAGCAACCCTGTTGATCTGCTCTGTAAAACCACAGAAAATAGGAATGGCACGTGTGAACGCACTTGGTTTATGCGAAGTAATTTGGGCGAAAATAAGTAGTTTACGTTGAAAAGTGAACATGATTATATACTGTATTATACACATGTATGGGTTTTTTTAATATTTTAATAAGCCATTTTTATTGATAAAAAATTATATTTTTTCTAGAAATTTTCAAATCAGTCCAACTCACGTAAATCTTAATATTTTTCCGAAATTTCTTTGATACCTAAAAATATAATAATTATATGTATAATTCCGATGGAAAGAAGTACCGATTCTTTTTGTATGGAGAGTGACACAGCTTAATGATTGTATAAAGATCTCCTCAGATGACCAAAAGATTTTACTCTAGATTTTTCAAAATATCTAATAAATATCTTTTGGCTGAGATCTTCGGCATTTGCTAATACTGACGTAACTTCAAATTCAAAATTTTAAGTGGTAGATTGTTAGACACCTCTTCTGGCAACTTATTTATATTTACGGGTTTAGTTATTAGTTTGTACATTTTGTGTTCATTTTATTTGGGATCATGATCAACATTTTACATATTTACACAAAATGTGTCGTAGGAAAGTCATATTAACCAAGTGTTAGACATAAAGCTGATGTGAAGTTTTTTTAATTAAAAGCGTTTGACAAGCCTGCGTTTTTTTAAACTATAATACTCGTATAAAAATAAACGATCTGAAAAAAATGACACAGTAGTGTAACTTTGTATGTATGTACGTCTAGTTTTTTTAATATTTACAAGGTACATGTATAATATTAAAATATATAATCAGCTTCAGTGTAACGTGCGGCTTCATCTATCTAGCTGACGAAATGGTGCAACACAATAATAAATAATGGAGTCTGACATATCGAAGGTGAATAATAGTTGAGTTCGCGTATTCATAATTATTGACAATTATTGATCAGGTTTCGTTGTTCGCATGCGCAAAAAACCTGCAAAGTATGGGTAATTGAGATTTGGCAATTTAATTTTAAGAGGAACCAGCAAATATCGGGTGGCCGGCAATGCAAAATTGTCTTTAAACCCACAGTATACGTTTCGAATTTCATCAAAATCATATGAAAAAGAGAGATTTTCTACATAACTCGTCTCTAGCGCCACCTATCCCTTTCTTTTTATAAAAGTGTATCTTATTGCACCAGCACCAACCTTTCTAATATCATCAATATCGCCCCATAAATATGCCACCTAGCGGATCCATTTTTCATAGAAGTATTTCTCGTCACACTCCCATTATACGTTTCTAATTTTTTCAAAATCGAATCATATATGTACATATGTATACAGACTTTCTGAATAACTCGCCTATAGCGCATTTTTTTTCATAAAAGTATTTTTTATGTTAATATCATCAATATCGCACTATAAATAGGATTTTGTGAATATCTTGACTCATGCGCCACCCAACGGATTAAAATATAGCCTATAATAACTAAGACCAAAAATTTGTAAAGTAACTCATAAGATTTAAGGAGTGTCTAGGGGCGTTATTTTCTTGCAAATTCTGTGATTGCAATAGTATAGGGACATAACAGTTATAAGTTTTATTTCAAACGCAAGTTATTAAGTAAAAAATATTTTTAATTCGCCTATAAGAGATATATCCTAAAAGTAAAATTATATAAATTCATAGCATTTTAAAATACAATATTTTCGAAGCTTAAAGTCAACTACTTCATGAACAATAGAATTTACCTTATTACAATTTCCAAACTTTGTTTAAATGCAAGGCGAACGTGTTGTTGAGCTGAGTGAATTCGCTTGCTAGTCTGAATGTCAAAACTATGTTTGTGTTTGTTGTAATTCTCACCGATTCTCACTGTCACTGTGCGTATAATTTGTTAGTGTACATTTTTGTTGTTTTAGGCTCAGTACCACCTGGTATTAATTCGCCATGGTCAAACTTAACAGATGTTTGTTTTAAGGTCAATAAATTCTGATCTTTCATAGAAAAATTCGGCGAACTCCAATGACTTTTCGATATGTCAAACTCGATTCGTGCAATTTTTCTAAATGCGTTGCATGTTGTTTTTATAAAATGAAATAAAGAAAGTAAAAAAAAAACATAAATGACTAATTCTTCTGCATTATGTAATTCACAAATGTGTGCATGTAATAATATATATACAAAATTTATATATTCACCGCGCTACAGCATTATTCACGCCTCTTTATTCCAAAGTACATACAACCGTATTACGTAATTTCATAATAATGTATGTACATATGTATATACAATAAAGCTACAATGTATGTATTACTGAAGATGAATAAAATTCACATACCTACATAAATACTTACGTAAAAAAATTAAAAGTATTAGTTTCATTCATTCTCATTGATGGTTCTATTTATAAATAGCTCAAAAAATACTTAATATGGTGACTCTTTTATACCATCACACCAATCTCACAGTTTGAAAAAAATACATATCGTTGATGAAATGTAGAAAGGAACTAACAAAAGTTTTTTAAAATCATTTTTCTTTCTTTACTTTCCAGATAGATTTTTATCACGGCGATTGTTTCTTATGAGATTAGAGCTGTAACTAAAAAATTAACATTTTTAAAAAATTATACAAACATTGCGTTTAAATAAAAATATGATTTATAGGCCGCGATTTAATAAATAAATCTGCATTGTACTAAAAAAAGTGACTCTTCGTTGCTCATTTGTAAAACAAAGCTTCGTCAATTTGCACTTGAGAACTGTCAAAATCGGCAAAACCAAAGTAGCAGTACTGTATTCTGTTCACCACCTTATATGAATTCGCCTTGCTTGATACACTACTTTTTTACACCCGTATCACAAGAGAGTTCTGGCTGGTTCTATGAAAATGGTTACTTTTAAAATAAAATAAAAATAAAAATTAACAATTAAATATTTACCTCACATTATTAGTTTATTAAAAAGCAAGAATGATAAAAAACCAGACTACGGCAACGCCGGCAGTGTGCAAATCGAAATCAACTTTTTACGAGCCATTTATGACGTCAATCCTTCAAACGAGGCAAGTACGAAGTAACGAAAGTGTTTTTGTCGTCGACTTTTCTCTGCATCGTGATAGGAAAGAACAAAAATTGCCTTTATTTATAGAAAACGATTTCATTCATGTTGCTGCTTCGGCTAAGCTTCGTATTAGTCTGTTAACCACGTTTTCTAGCACGAGATGGCTGGTAACACGATTACCGAACTTGGTTCGCAAAAGTTCGATTGTGGCATGGGCTCTGTGGTTTGGCGCGGCATTTGCTGAAACCAAAGATCGCCCAAGTCCATCACTTCAGTTTCTGGCCACAAAAAATAGTTCACACCATGCTTATGTAGATAAATGGACCAATGATGCAATTGCTCCAAAATCCGCTCGCAACTGCCACTCTCTTAGGATGTATTGGTTTCTCGATAATCAAGTACTGGCTTTCCGATCCCCAGAAGCGGCAGTTTGGCGTATTAACATAGCCGTCGAGATGAAAATGCGCTTCGTAAGAAAAGATGACCAAAAATTTTCTCCAATTCGAGCTGCTTTATTCCGTTCCGCTGAGATGTTAAATTGTCCAAAGTGTATGAATGAAGTGTGTTAAATATAGACAGCGTTGTCATTCGGTAGTCTTGTTATGCCAAATTTTGTGAAAAGAACAAAAACATAAAATTTTGTATGGAAATCTGGTTTATTTATGAGGATTATACATTTCTCAGAAGTTTGTAGCTTTAGATGAATACCCCTATTGACTTCCTGTCAAGATTTCCAGCGGGAATAGCTGTTAAACCAATTCATACCGAAATATTTGTTTTCTTCTATCTTGACTTATCATTGCCGCTTACTTACTGCCCAAACTGTTAACCGGTTGGCTTAAAAGTCCCTTCATCGTGCCAAATGGACGAGGACGATTCCTTTTTATAAACTTAGCTCATGGCAAGCCGCTTGCAACCGAACCTTCTGGAGAACAGATTCAAAATGAACTCAGTCAGTGGGCTAATAAAACTGATGCCGTTTTATAAGGCCATAGGAAATATCGCCATATGACTTTATTTCACTTCACGTTGAGAGTTTTACATATGATCTTATTTCAACATAAAAAGTAATAGTGTCTCTTTAGCGGTGGACATGGATCAGCTTGCCAACACGTGACGTTCTCTCGCTTCGTGATTCCGATTATTTCACACACTGCAAAGAAATTGTAAAGTCCTCCCCTTCTTACTGTTCTCTAGGGCATATATGTATGTATTTAACAAATACATAAAAAAATCGTCCTCCGGCCCACAATCAGAGCCATAACTCTTAGTCGATAGGATTCTCCTTTGTTTATGGTTTATGGCAGAAGGACGGACTGTTTTCTATGGCAATTAACACTTCTTAATTAAATTTCTTAATTTTTGTCTATTATAAATGCTTCCACTTTGAACAACTCGCAGCAAACACACTTGTGGCCATTTTCGTTTAGGTTCTTTGTTGACAGTGAAATGTAAATAAATTTATGAACGCGTTGTTCATCGCTAAACAATAAAATTAATCATGTAAAAATAAAGAGAAATGAGTTTCTATTCTGTGAATTATGCGATGCTTAAGTTTATAATGTGACGATTTTTCTACTTAATAAATGATTTGATTTGATTTTGAGTTTCTAAAAATGTAAGTTAAAATTTGTTTTTTCGCAATTTTTTTTTCATTTAAAAAATGCTATTAGAAAATAAATTCAATTACTATTATTCGAGCATTTATTTAAAATGAAGATGTTAATGTCAAAAAATTAACGCTGTTTTTTAAATCTATATTTTGGTTACTCCTCAGTAGTTGAGTAAGGAAAACGATTAACAAAACAAATTTTCAAGTCTTGCGTTGTCGAAGTTTTTATTATTATGTATTGGGTTTCGTCTAATTGGTTAAAATTGACTAATTCCGTATTTTCTTTACATATATAATATATTTTGTGTTTACATACATAAATATTTGGAGTAGTTTATGATTACGATAAACATAGTGAATACAAATTAGTAATTACAATTAAATAAATACTGTAAATAGGGGAATAATAGGTATTTTAAGGCAAGGTATCGAAAACTTCACATTTTCATATAATAGATTTCATCATTTTATTAATTCCAGATTTAATAATTTTATTTTTTAATTAGCAGCTAAATCACATTCATAAAAACTGAAAGTAAACTATACATACATACTTATAAAAAATGACGAACCAAAATTTTACATGCGACACTTTTTCGCCTTCAGATAATAACAGTGGAGATTTATATCTCCGTATTTGATGAAACCAAGATGAAATGAGACTTTACACATCCCTCAAGTTTTTGAAAAAAGGAAAAAATTGGGTGAAATTCGATCGAATGTTTTTTATGGAATTTTTCTGGAAAGTTAGCTGGTTTTGTAGTCGAGAATTTAGTTTGTATGCTGATCGTACAATTTTGTCTATTTTTTATGGGCTTTCATTGAAAAATTGTGTTTTTACTCTTTTCAAAGCTGACAGCACTAAGGACGTACTCGGTCTATGCAAGACCTTTCGGAGTTGACCAGCTCAACCTAACCTAAGGCTGATAAAAAAGCTTGTAAAACTTTTCCAATGCTACTCCATATATGGCAATTTATTTTACAGGTCCAAAAAAGCAAAAAATCTAGTTTTTAATTTAATTTTTGTTTAGCATTTTTTATACTTTCTACCATATTTTTGTTTAAAGGTAAACAAGAGAGTTATTTCTAACAAACAAATTTTGGGATTTTTTAATACAAAAAATACTTTCGCACAAAAATGTTATTTTGCTCATAGAACATTTAACATAATGCTTCTCATGATAATGCTATCTTTTCGAGCAAAACTAATAAAATTATCTTTATAACATTATTTAGCAAAAGTTTGTAAATGAAGCAGACAACACAAATGGATTTCTCAGCAGCAAAAACAATATTTTTTCAAAGGAACGCTATACAAATAGCAAAGATTTTACGAGCTAAGTTTTAAGTAAAAATGAACATCAAAAATTGAATACTTGACCACAAAAAATTTAAGATACCACTACTTTCTAGAAGAGGTAAAAAAAAACATTGGATACAATGGCAAACGTCGGAGTGAATTTCTGCCTTGAAAAAAATACCACAAAAATCATTTGCCGTGCAGAGTCGCTCACCATAAATTGTAGGAGAACTTCGGCCAACCATCAAGCTATGATTTAAACGCCAAATTATTATAATTACTGTACTAACGAGTAACAAAGTGCCCAGTCTAACAACCTTGGTTATTTTCTATTACTTGGTAATGTAGCAATCATATGTTCGAAATAGTTTTAATATATGAGATTCTCAATAAAACTGATACCAGACTACCGAGGCTTAACAAAAAATTATTTCAAAGTTACACGTTTTACCGAACTACCAATTAGCGAACTTCCAAAGAAACAGGCCTGAATATACTATTATTTGATAGAATTTTACGTAATATTTTCTCTATGCAGGGTATACCCAAAATCACCAACTTTAAATACTTATAATAAAAAAATCAGATCTGTAGGTTAAAACTCCTTTGGGGATGTTTAAATGGGAGATGTAAACTTGCATTAACTTTCGGTTTCATCAAATACATAGAAACTTGTTGCACTGTGTAATGTATATGCGATTCTCAATTTTGCTTTCACAACCTTTCCCTCCATTATCCTGCACTTATATATTTTAAATCAAAAATATCAGTTCTTCGTGCTTCGAATACTGCTGCCCACTGACACAACAATCATCATATTCTTGTTGCGGAGTTGTGGCCGGACTTAAACGCAACAACAAATCGGCCGAAGAACTACGTCTTATTACCCCACCACTTCCGACTCGTTGATGATGTTGCTGCCGGTTGCTGGATGAATTGGTGAATGATTTACTACGCATATGACGTCTGGCATGACCACGACGAGCATGTTTACGATTGCTTACCGCTCCGAAGCACGATATCTCGTGTTCACAATCGCTATCCATTTCGTTACGCAACAAATGTTCTCGCAAATTGTCAGAATCGGGTGAACGATTTTGATGAGTTTGATTGTGGGATGCGGATGCGATACTGGAATCGCTGGAATTTTGATTGGGTGAATTGTCATCGTAAAGTTGTAAAATTGCGCTTCGCTGTTGCTGAGTTAGTGTCGGCATACAATGTTGTTGTTGCTGAAGTCGACGCGTATTGAAACAGTGCGCGGATGGATCTCGTGACAATTCTGAGCCAAAGTTACTAGCATTGCTGAGGAAAAGTTGACTGAAAAGATATTGTAGATATTGAAAGTAAAACAGTGAAAAAATAGAGCTTGCTGAATGGGGGGAATCTTTAGTTTAATAGAAATGAGTTAAAACTTTAGACTTTGTCTTAGAAGCAAAACGGCACTAAACTCCTCAATGGCGTTATGTGTATATGAAACGCATCAAAAAGGATGGTCGAACGCAAGACCATTCGAATATTCGCGGAGTTGCGGCCATAAATCTGAGGACTATATAAATCTCCAACTTACCGGTCATGTGGTAGATTGGTGCCGTAGCTCAGCACATCTGGATAATAGGCATCAATAGGGAATGATTCAGGCACTGAGAAAGTATGTCGCAAACGTTGAACTTTATAGTTATGTGTTCCGTTACTTACGACAATCCAGGAACGTTTTAAATGAGTTTGCTCACTGTAATTAGTTGTACTCCTGGGGCGCGATGAGACATTTGAATCTGAAATAATAGAAATTTTATACATATTTTTAAATAACGGTACATAAACATTTATTTTAAAATGCCGAAATGTAAGCTTCGGCGATGAGAGCTTCTCTGAGTTTTTAGATATTATCTCAACTATATAAAATACTTACTATTTTCACTGAGAGCCATTGTTGTTTGTGGAATGCCTAGAGTGAGCGATATATTGAGTGAGTCATCTCGAAATTCGGCGCTTCGTTCCTCAAGTTGACTCGGCGTTCCGGCTCTGTTTCAAAATATATAAATATAAATTGCGAGTGTGTGGATAGTACATGTAGCCTTTTAAATGCTGCAAAGATATTCTTTTGTACTTACGAGCTCGTTGTGGCCTCTGGTTGTTCACCAACGGTAGGGGATAATTCACACCCAACGGGAAGCGATGACGAGCACGACGGAATCCCCATGGATTGACAGCAACAACATCCCTGTGCAGCTGTGCCCGATTCTGACGCGCCTGCAGCGCCTGTAAACGTGATTCTTAGATTTAATAAATAGAAAAATATTAGCTTTTGAAGCGCATTTTGGAAACGTGAGATAAGGAAGGACGGCGTGAGAAGGGTGGACAAGGTATTTCATTTTCTATGTGAGTGAATTGCTAGGAAGAGAATGAGGCATTACCACAAGCTGCGGTGGCCATTAGTACACGATTGGCCAGCTCATTGCGCATTTCCGCATCTGGTATTTGCGCTACTGCGCCATCTGTCGGAACAGTGCCACCGAGTACAAGAGCAGCAGCCGCCGCCGATGTCGTTGGACGATCGCAGGTATGTGTATGCGGAATTACGCATGTGGTGTGGCCGCAACCGCGTTCGGGATGGTGATGATGGCGACGTTGCCGTTGACGTTGGCGAGCATCACGTATCTCCTGCTCCATGCCCACTTTGATTACCTCTTCATAGTCGGGTGGCGCTTCATAGCTGGGCGGCTCATCAGGTGTCATTTCCTCCTGTCGATCTGTTGATGGGAAGTTGGGATGCAAGCGATATTAAAAGTTGTACATATATTAAAAAGCCTGTTTTTGAAGAAATAAAGAAGGAGGTTGGATTTTGTCCTCTAAAAGGCTGTTTCCTCTAATATTTTGTGACGCCCTCGAGAAATAATTCAAGAGTTTTTAGAGTTTAGGTAGATTGTTGTTGCGTTTTCCAATAACTTGTAAATAAAATAAATGGCCTTGATCGCAAACAAAGTATTGGTGATGTAAATATAATCATATCATCAAATACTTTTTATAAGAATATAATTTATAATAACTATAACAGAAATCTTATAAAGCAAAATTTAAAACCTACTACAAAAGTTATAAAAAATCAAAAAGCTTTTTTATATCGTACGAAACGAAAATTTTGCGAATTTAATTATTGCGCAGTTTCAGGCAACACTTAAAGCAATTAACTAATTTGAACGGTGCTCTGAATGCATCTTTTATTTTTCAGTATAGAGTGCCCCAATGCTATAATGGACAAGCGCATTTTTTACAATATTTAGAATGCTATATTTTTTTGTTCTTATTTTTTATAAAAAATACAGTTTATTTTATAACATTAACTGTAATTTAAATGTTTAAAACTTTGTATAAAGGTGATGCAAGGAATTTAATAGATTATATTCGGCAAATTTTTCAGATTTTTCTATCTGTTCGCCTGTTTGAGCTCACCCATCTCCGAAACTAACCTTGACTATGACCCAGAACACATAAAATGGAGAAATAACATTTTTTTCTTAGAAATGGCTCAAAATCGTTTTCTTTTGAATAAAATTTTATTTTTTTTAACGACAACAATGGACTTCCAGAAGCTATAATTGGCGCTGTTAAAGCTCTAAGGATGGATAACTCGCAAGTGGAACCGGCCAACTACTTTGCTCTAGAGTGGTAAGGGCGAAGCTGGGATCGAATGAGCGAATTATCGAGGCACGTGTCGAGGGGGACGCTCCGAGAAGATTTCTTATCCCCACATCTGCGGAACCTCACCGTAAATACGCTTCTGCGACAGACGGATTGGGGAGGTGCAAAAGTTGTCGCATACTCTCAGGGTAAAGTTTCTGCAAACACCATGGTAGCTGATGCAATGAACGCTTCGGGAGGTATCCAAGTGATCCACCCGTTGAGCTCACCCTAAGCCCAAATAAGGTGGACTCGTACTCTTTACGAGAAGGTATAAAATACCTTCGGTAACTCCATCGGAGCTAAACGGCGTCCGGTTAAGCCTTGCTACAAGTGAAAAATATTTTGGTGTTATTTTAGATAAGAAGTTGAAGTGGAAAGAGAATATAGTTCAACGTTATGAAAAGGCTCTATACCTGTAAGAGAGCCACAGGCAGAAAATGGGGCCTAAGTCACCGGATCTGTCGGTGGATATTTACAGCAGTCGTCAGACCAATCCTCCTATATGGAGTGATCGCATGGTGGCCTGCATTAGAAAAAAATGCTGACCACAGGCTGCTAACCAAGGTGGAAAGGTCTAGTATGATATTCATAAGCAGGGCGCTCAGAATCATGCCAAATGATGCTTTGAACGCTATCTTAGATCTCCTGTCATTGGATTTGACACGACAATAGATGGCAGCAATAACTGCTCTTTAATAAGAATTCCTAGTAAGCAGAAGTGAACTCTAGAGTTTAACACTCCACCTGATAGTATTGTCATCTATACAGATGACTCGAAACTCGAAAGTAAAGTGGGAGGAGGTGTTTTCTCGCGAAATCCCGTCGGCAAATCTCCTTTAGGTTACCAGACTACTGCAGCGTTTTCCAAACTGAGGTGTTTGCTATTATGGAAGCGGTGGAGAAGCTTAGAACCGGAATTCTAGGAAGAAAAATCTTCATATTTAGTGATAATCAGCCTGCAATCAAAGCTCTGAGTTCTTTCACGTTAAACTCAAACATCGTGCTGGACTGCCGCCTATCTCTACAGAAGATAGCCAAGCAGAACAGACTGTACCTCATTTGGGTCCCTGGCCATAGAGACATAGAGAGAAACTACATGACAGTCGAACTTGCAAGACAAGGTACGACCAAGAAGATTCTTCAGGATAAAGAACGGATTGATATGTTCTTTGCCACTGGCAAACTGCTACTTAGAGAATATATGTATGTACATATATATAAACAGCTGACGATAGACGGAATCAAATTACAACTTGTCGAACCTCAAGGCATACGTGGCCTAAATGGGACTGGAAACGGTCACGAAGGGTATACTCTCTAAAAAGAGAAGATATTTCTAACGTGGTTGGGACTCTAGCCGATTTTTAAGACATAGGGCGTACATAATTAGTTTTAAATATACATACATACACACATATGTACACAATTTTTAAATATTAATTTTGTACTTTGCTTTTTTTTAATGGACTAGAATTCAATTTCAGTGCGATAAAATTCAAGTTTTCAGCGTTTAGTAATTTTAGTTTGTTTCTGGTAACTTTTTTTTGCAGATAGTCTTTCGTCCATATAACGCTTGAACAATACGTATTTTTGTAAAGAAGAAAAGGTTGAATGCATGAACTAAATTTTTTTTATTATAAAAAAATGAGCTTTACTTTAAAGGGGCTACAAAACTGCATACCGGAATAGTTTCTAAAAGTTGGTACATATTTAGAAAGTTTGAAATTTGATCGCAATTTTTTACAATTTCTTCAACTTTGAAAATAAGGTTTATCATATAAGACCAACCTTAACTTTATAAAACTTTAACACAAAAAAAAAAAAATAATAAAATTTTTCCCACTGTTTTTCCTTACCTAATAGCTCACTGATGGTTTGTAGATGATTTTGCAGCTCTCGTTGATGGCGTGCTCTCACACCCATTCGGTACAATATCACCATCCAACCCGTTAATACAGCAAAAATACCCAGTGTGCTTATTATGAAAATTCCAGTTGCTGTTTTTAAATCAGGATACTGTTCTATTTTAGGAAAATAATAATTCGGCTTATGTGAGTACCAACGTCGATCATTTTGTAAATGTGCCCAATCCTCTTCGCAGGATTCTGGTTCATCGGAGCCATCACCGCAGTGATCGAAACCGTCACAGTGTAGCCTTATGGAGATGCAATGATTATTACCGCATAGAAATTCAGAACCAATATAACAATCTAAACGAAATATTAATCCATGAATACAGATTCTAAATTAATGCATTTTTGTAAATAGTGGTCTTACTTAAATAGTTGAATACACTGTAGGAGATGGCCAGCTTCGAGGACATACCGAATACGCCACGCAAGCGTATGTAATATCCCGTTAGCACCGGTACAATATGACTCTCCTTACTCATACCGTTATTAGGCCAAACCACACTCTCTATTTCAGCAGCATCGGACGTTGTACCCAGACGTATAGTGAGATCTGAGCGTGAAGCCATGCCATGAAATTCCTCAACGCGCAACGATATGTGCGTTTTCATCATCATGTAATTATTGCCCGGTTTAATAATCCATATGCAATCGTAAAATCTTACATCGGTGCTATTTTCGATCATATTCATCATAGTTATTGCGCCACCTGGTCCGGAAACCATACCGCCACAATCTGAAAACAAAAACAAAAACAAAACAATGAAAGTGCGGTGGAAATATGCAATAATTAAGTAGATGTAAATACATATGTATTGTGGTTTATGTGGGCTTGTAGGGCACGTTAAAAATACCGACGTCCTATCCGTAAATATCGCGTGTTCTGTGCGATTTTCATTTTCTTTAGGAAAGCAAAAAAAAAAAAACAAACAAATAAAGTCATCTAACAACTGTCTATGCAAGAACTAAGCTACCCTGTGAGAAATGAAATTATTTTTAAAGTATTTTACTGCTACTTTTTTCAATGACAACTCATTGCCACAACTCATACCACAAACTGACTTATTTAATATGGCGTTGTAATAGGAAGCAGTCAATTACCCTACCTTAAATTCAACAACCTGAAAATGTATTAAGTTCAATTTAGCACGTTAAATGAGAATATAAGAACGTAACTGGCCCACGCTACATTTGCATTGAATTAATTTAAAAGTAGTTCACAAAAAATGAGCGTTAAAATATTTTTTTTTGCACGCAACTGTCGAATTCTTTCCAACAGGGTAGCTATACAAGATCAAATTACCGACAAAAGAAACTAGTATAGTGAAAAATAGATGTAAACACAAAAAGCTAATACCATGTTAACTGCACATCACGGAAACATTACCTATGCTCTACATATAAGTTCAAATGCTAACCGCCCAATGACGATGTGAAATCTTTCTCTCCTTGGTTTAGAATTCTCACCTTTGTTTTACGCAATCCCTTAAGAATATTTATTTAGTTTTTTGTGGCGTATGTGGCACAAAACAAAATCACCATTACCGATAATCAATACCAAAGTGTTATTGTCCGTGGCAAATAGCATGGAAGACCCTCAAATGTATTTAATGTTGCATACAATTTGTAAGCGTCTCGTGTGTTTAACACCAGCCCCTTTAGAGCATACTACGAGTTTGTGTAATATAGAGATTAAATAATTTTTATTAATTTCTTATCGAAAATAATTCGTAAGTTATCTTAAATTCGATCTGCGCTGGGGAATGGAAACTTTTTTCCATTTTCTTATAGAATGCTCAGTAGGATTCTCTTGTACTTAAGGGGTTAAAGGTTTCATGATGACGGAACAGATTTTGTGAATTTTGTCATTTTGCCGCTATGAAATGCGGGTGGCGATATAAAGAATTTAGCTCTCTTGCACTTGTCTTTTCCAACACATACGAGGTATTTATTCTCCACTAACTAAGCTTTTTTTGTCTTACTTTCTCTAACTGTCATTCATTTAAAAAATCTGTTTTTATTTTTTAAAAGAATTTTTAAATCTTAAATATTAAAGTTATATTGGCTAATGAAAAATTTAAGTTTTTTTTTTTAATTTGTATCCACGATCCTTACAGTATTTCCAAGTTGGAGCATATTTTCTATTCATTAAATGGGTTAAGGGGTACGCATCAGAGGGGACTAATCTGGCCGCTTTTTTGGAATGGAATTTTGAGGGAAAATTATTGCATCTGTCGATAATTTTGTTATAGCAACCGCAGCTAATAACCTAAACAAACTCTCCCTATGGTGCAACAGGCGAGGTTTGGGAGTAAATCCTATAAAGAAGGGCCGGGTGATCTTCACTAGGATGATACTCTCGTAAAGGAACAGGCCAAAGATCTAGACATCGTGTCGGATAAGATAATAAACTGGCGACCCAATATTGCAGATAGAGTGCGTTAATCCTGCAACATGCCCATTGGAAAAAGGTGGGAGATGGCACCCAAAATACTCAACTGGTAAACTTCAACAAGATGGATAAAGTCGAAAAGCTTGCGTTTATACTCATAAGATCATCCAAGATCATTACTGAACTTACTTCCAGTAAGCCTACATACCGGTGTGGTAATTCGACTGAACACTTTAAATGAGTGGTCAAACACTAATTATGGACATGACAGGATACTTGCAGAGTTCTCGGAGCTTTCTAGGCTTATAGATTATGCACTACCTACTCTCACTACAACGTTGACGACTCTCCTACCTCCTACTCTCAATGAAAGAGTGGAATCGGGATGCTGTAGAAAAGAACGAACCCATTCACATATATACAGATAGCTCAAAGCTCGAGGGTGGAGTTTCGCGTATACTCAAAACACCTGGGAATCTCTATTAGTTTCCATCTCTTTGACCCCTGTATCTTTTTTCAGGCGAAACTGATGGCAATAGACAGGGCCACAAAAGTAGTAAAGTGGTATACGATATACCAGGTTGATATCTACATCTTCACTGATAGCCGGCGGTAATCAAATCACTCCATATAACGCTTCAATAAAATTTGTTTTTGTGTGGAAGAAAATATCCATTCGATCAAAGATATAACTTTACGAAATGAAATAATATAATAATTATATAATCAACAGGGCTAGTATTCTCCCGCAAATGCATCAAATTTTTAGGTTCAAAAGAACCAGCCACAAAAAATAATTTACTTCGCTTATCTTAGGGCAACGAATTTGAGGGCCAGACTCTTGATTAAATCAATTTCTACAAAGAAAATATTAAAATTTTTTTAATAAACATTTTTATTTGAATTACCACAAATAAGTTTTATTTAATAATGTTCTGCTTTAAAATAGCACAATAGGCTGCTCACTCCGCCTATTACATTGTTCTACTTGTTACAGTTTTTAACAATCAGTTTTAGTTTCGGGATCCTGAGTTTACGTAATATAATCCCGACACTTCCGCAGATTCCACAAAAACAAAGCTTTTATCTTTTTAACCGACGCGCGCCCTATGTGGTGAAGGCGGCAAACGGGGTACACATGAATATTTTCCTTGAAATTAAAATTATAAACAATTTTAGTAAACTAAATTGTCTTACGTCAAATAGAAAAAAAATGTTTAAAGCCCCTTTCATTTACAGGTTTTTAATGACTTTCATGGGATTTCGCTTCCTCCAGAGCCAATTACAAAAATATAGCTTGATTCAGGCGAATATTATGGCTACAATCTGTTGCTGTAGAGCGATCATTCTTTACGACCCAATATGGAAAGTATCGTATTTGCAAACTCCAAAAAAATTCTGTTTACCCCAATGAGGCAACAAATAAAGATTGATCTCATGTACATATGTATGTATGTATGTATTTAACTGTGATAATTTTACTTAAATGTTTATGCAACTGTAAAAGTAAAATGATTCAAAAGCAAATGTTTCCTAAATCCTGTTCGCGAAAAACTCACTAAGCCTTTGTCTTTGAGAGAGTAAGACGCCTTATTCTCTGAATTATTTTACTGGCTAATTCTTACTAGGTTTTCGAAAAGAACACTCCTAATAATATCATAGGTGCGGGAAAATACAAATCGTAAAATAAAGTATGAAGAACTTCAAGTAAAATATCCTCTAAATAGAAAATTAGCTACAAACTATCTCGTTTTGGTGTATGTACCTAAAGAAACTTGCAAAGTAGTGGAAATTCGTGAGCAAGAGGACAGTTCTTTTGGACGGAAGTTGTAAATTCGTGCTGGAAAAGTTTCTACTCGCAAAAACTTGCCAGTAATAAAAATAGCTGATCCCAGAAATTTGTGAGCACAGTAAACATAAAAAATGTTTTTTCTTGAACTAATTTAATAAAACAAAAAACGAAAAAAACATGTTTGGAAGGCAGTAGGCGGTTTGAGACCCAAAAAAAGAAATGAACTGTTCGAAAAAATTTCACGAAGTTATTTAACTTTGCGTTCATGGACTTTATTGGATAGTTTCCAATACCAAATCCACACCACACGACATCAAATAGCGAGCGCAGCTTTATACGTGCCAAAGGAATGAAGTCGTTATAATTGAAAAAAAAAATATACATATACATATAATCATTTTTTGTACCCCGCAAATAGGTAAACAATTATGGTTTGCTACTGGATTTTTATTTAAACTGATATTTTCGGTTTATTAATTCCAGTTGTTAATTTTGGAAACTAAAAATTTCGCCAGCTCAAAGGATTATCATCCAAAGTTTTCATACCGCTAATTATGTACATATGTATGTATGTACTTCTGTGAAATATATGTACATATGTACAAAGTCCAATGCGTGCAACTCAACTTACCCGTATACGGCACCAAACGATCTTCCTTCAATTGCTTAGAGGAGACGAAAGAGATCTCGGCACGAAAACCCACACCGGTATTACCGTTACCACGAAACTGCAATAATAGTGATTTACCGTTGCTTATTGTTATGGGTGGTCGAAAATGTTCACCAGTATATGAATCCAACATTTGACCATTCGAATCGAATATTTCTAATGTGGAAGTGAGGCCCAGTTGAAAATCTGTAAAATCCAAACGCACCTGGCAATTTTCCGATTCGCATGTTAGTATATGCTCGATGCCATAATCTCGAGGATATGGCATTGGAAAATAGGGCGTTGAGATAACATGCGGTTCATTTTTCGAATAATTGCTGATTATGGCCTGTCGCGGTGAGCCGCTTACAATTTTAACATTCCCTAAGGTAGATAATACAATACATAAAAATGTTTTGTAATAATATTGAAGAAATGATTTTAGGAAAAAAACACAATTAAAATGCACATACTTTCCGAGAAGTACTGTAGCGAAAATACATGACTGTTGGTGGCACGATAAAAAAATTTCAGCAACAGCGTGCGAGTCTTACTGCGAAACACCTTGCCATCGCCACAAAACTCCTGTCCCGAAATTGTCGTATCGTAGGGTGGTTCTGAGAATTGTATGTGCTCGCAAGGACAAAGCGAGGATTTTCCAATACCCGAATTAGCAATGCGTTCACATGTTTTTGAGAAATTAATGTGAGTGAACGTAATGCGGATGACGCACTCAGCGCAGGTTACTAGTTCCAAATTGCACTGATACCAAATATCTGTGCTACTACGATTCTTCATTTGGCTAGGATTTGTGGGCGAGAAGAGTGTGCTCTAAGGGGATTGATTAGAAATAATTTGAAATATTTTAATTTAATAAAATGATGAAGAGATAGAGAGAGAGAGAGCAGTTACACACTCGAAAGGCCGATGTGGTTACATTCCGCGCATGCAAATCACCCCGTTCGCCCAATTCCAGAAAATGTCGACGTCCATTCCAGTGGTTGCAGATATCGAGATCGCGAAAAGTGTTGGAAGGATAACCGTTCACTGACACTAATACGTCGACCAAGAATAGTAGCGTGCCGCAAAGAAAGGACAAACTTGATACTGGTCGATTTGTATTTGTTTGCATCTCTTTGATTTTAGCGTAACAAAATATTATCACTAGGACTGTTTAAACTCACACAAAGAAAAAAAACAAATTGAGGATGGTGCTATTTACGATTTTATTACAAGTTCGGAAACGAAATGCAGGTGCTTGCGATTATTTAGTTATTTGATTAGTGATTTTTATTTTTGTTTTTATTTTTCCACGCGTATATCGGCGTATGCATGTTGCACGTATGGGAATTTCCGACAGACTGCAACTAGCACCTCTGTAAATCTAATAAAAGCTAGTTTGTTCACAGCTCAATAGAATCCCTAAAAGTGCTGGCCAAGTGACGCTGGTCAGTCAGTCAGTATAGGCAGATTTGAGGAAATTAAAATGGAAAAAAATTACTCAGCTGTGTTATATTGTACTTAGGGTAAGAGAAGTAGCCGGTGCGTTTGCATTTCGATGCGCCTTAAAGTGGGGTTAAAGACCTTTTAAGAGGGTGCTAGCGAAAGCAGAGATACGTAAATTACTACAATCGCAGATGAAATATTAGAATAATCACTGAGTAGCTGGCATATGCGTTTGCTCAAAAACTAATACTTTTAACGCTCATTTTCTGATTAGGTTTTCACTAATTCGAATTCGTTTTTCGAAAGCATATGAAGAAAAGGACTTGCTCACTTAAAGTACATAGTACAAGTTTGGGGCTAGAATCGATGAGACATTTGAGACATTTTTGGAGTTCTAATAGTGTTATGTACTGATAGATCCCTTTTGTCTTTGTATTCATCCGATTTTCAAAAGTGTCCATGCTTCAACGCTATATATTTAATAACGTAGGTTTCGTTCGTCGAAAAAGGGCACTTGTTGTTAAGAGAGATTTCCCGTTGGGTTTCGAGGCTGATAAGTTCAATAAAGTTCTCTAAGTTCTTGAAATGCGATGTGTGTACTTGATGACAGGAGCGACTTCGTTTTGCCCTCGTTCACCTCCAGACTCATTGCCTTCCTTCCCTATCCAGTTTAGAAAAGGAAGAACTAACGGCGCGTTTGTTGAGGCCAATGATGTTGGCGTCACCGTCATATGCCAGCAATTGCACCATCTTATAAAAGACGGTGTCGGACCGGCTTAATTCTGCAGCTTGAATTATCTTTTTCAACATAATAGTCATATGACAAGGAGTCATCCTGTTTGAAACCTGGTTTAGCGTCATAAGGTTCGGAGAGGGCATTTCCAATTCCGACGGAGCTGGTGGTACAAAAAGTCTACGCCCCCTTCTCACGGGTCTTTTCCAATATTTGGCGTATCATGACTATCTGATCGGAGGTAGTTTTGCCAAGTCTAAAGCCATTTGGCAAAGTGGAGAAATGCTCCCTCTGTTCTTACAGGAATTTGTTCTGGTCTTAAAACCTTCCATAAGTCGGGTCTTTTCCTTACGTTCTATTTAAATTTTCTTCGCACGGATGCATTTTGATCTTCATCCACCTTCACACGCTTCTCTTCCTTGCTTTCTTTCGGGTCATCGATGAATGAATTTTTATAGTTTTGTTTTAACCAAGGATACCAAGTTTGAATAGTATAGTCGCTTCTAAACTGATTTCCAAAAAACTGACGAATTTAAATTTACCGACTGCGGGGCATTTCAATAGTCCAGCAAGTTCTATTATTTTCGAAATTTGATTAACACCTCAACTAAAACATCTACGAGTACATACATACTATGTAAGTCGGCGGCTGATTATCGTATTCTTTCATAGCTAACTACTAGGACATTCGTCTAAGGCGGTCAATATCATGCTTCACTTAGATCGGATAGAAATCGACATGATATTTGCGGGTTTGTTAGCCCTGCAATAAATATCCAAAATTTTGAAATTTAAGTTTAAGAGTTATGTAGCTCTGCTTCTAGCAAATATTAACTAGGATACTCCCTGTGCAAAATCTAACCAAAAACTGGGTGGCAATTCACAAATGCTGTTCATATGTGAAAGGAAGGTTTCCCGTGGATCTTCCGAATGTGACACTTTGGTTTGTCTGCAGTAGCTTCTTCCCGATGAATTGGTGGATGCAATCGCCAATGCTTCGGATTAGTCACATCTAACTAATTTCAGTTCTTAAATATTGACTAAAAAACTATCTAAATTAGAAACGGTGAAGAAGCCTCAAGCATGAGCCCGCAAGATAGTCCTTCGCCCGATTTCTTAAAACTCCTTACTGAATAAGTCCAGAAATTCGTATTGGGCATTCCTTAAGGGCTTTTTAAGTTAGGCTAGGTAAAATGAGCGGCCACCGTAGCCGAGTGTGTATCGCGTGCGGGCTGCATTTGATGGGTACCGGTGGGTTTAAATCCTGGCCGGGGCAAAAAACATCAAAAATTAAAGAAAAGTTTTTTCTAATAACCTTCGCTCCTCGGCAGGCAATGGCAAACCTTCGATTGTATTTCTGCTATGGAAAAAAACTTCTCACAAAAAACATTCACCTTTCGGATTCGGCGTAAAACTATAGGTCCCACAATTTGTGTTACAACATCAAGACGCATACCACAAATTGTAAAAGAAGTACGGCCAAAATCATTTAAACTATTATAGCGCCAATTAAGTAAGTAAGTAAGGTAAAATGGGGTGCTGTCGTGGCGAGTTCCCTTAGTGGCTACAGATGCAGAGATCTCCGGCAGTTTTGAACATACATATATCGAGTAATTATAAGCGTTTCTTACCACACTTTAAATAATAAAATAAACACACAAAGTACAATACCAAATATAAAAGCATTTATTGAACGTTTAAAGTTACAAACCGTAACCATTGCAGTTTACTGCTGGAAACAATGGATTATTCACTGGATATCCTGCTCTAGTGTTTAACGTTTAATTTCAGTAATACCATCACTTGCATCTCAAAGGTGCGAACGTTTTTTTTCATTTGTACTGCGAAGTCATTGGCCAAGCGCTTTTTGTAAGTTTTCAGCTAGCTTGTCCATAAATTCGAATGTCTCTAAGTAATCGCTGCGTTGAACTTTGTTCATTCCCTTAATACAAATAGCTAAATCCTTGGTCATGCTACCTGACTCGATGGTGTCGACGCACACCTCTTCCAGTGTTTCAGCAAACTTCTTCAGTCCCTCATTATTATCCAATTGTGCACGATGCAAGAGACCACGTGTCCAAGCGAAAATCGATGCAATGGGATTGGTTGAGGTTTCTTTGCCTTGCTGGTACATTCGGTAGTGACGTGTCACTGTGCCATGTGCCGCCTCTGACTCAACTGTCTTACCATCTGGACAGATCAGCACCGATGTCATCAAACCCAAAGAGCCGAAACCTTGGGCAACCGAATCGGACTGCACATCACCATCGTAGTTCTTGCAAGCCCAAACAAAACCACCCTCGGATTTCATGCAATAAGCTACCATGTCATCGATTAGACGATGCTCATACCAGATGCCTTGGGCCTCGTAATCTTTTTTGTACTCTTTGTCATAGATTTCTTGGAAAATATCCTTAAAGCGACCGTCATACTTCTTCAGAATGGTGTTTTTGGTACTCAAATAGAGTGGCAGTTTTCGTGCGAGCGCATATTTCATAGAAGCATGTGCAAAATCAACAATCGATGCATCCGTATTAAACATGCCCATGGCAATGCCAGCGCCTTCGTACTTGTATACTTCATACGAAATGGGTTCCGAGCCGTCGTCGGGCTTAAAATTGAGCGTCAATGTGCCACAAGTTGGCACTACAAAATCTGTAGCCTTATATTGATCACCGTGCGCATGACGTCCAATCACAATGGGTTTCTCCCAACCCGAAACTAAGCGGGGAATATTTTTACAAACGATCGCTTCACGGAACACAGTGCCGCCAAGGATGTTACGTATGGTACCATTAGGTGATTTCCACATTTTCTTTAGCTTAAACTCTTCGACACGTTTCTCATCGGGCGTGATGGTGGCACACTTGATGCCCACATTGTACTTCTTAATCGCTTCAGCGCACTCGATGGTGACATTATCATCAGTTTTGTCGCGATTTTCCATACCCAAATCGTAGGTGTGCAACTCGATGTCGAGGAAGGGCAAAATCAATTTGTCCTTTATCGAAGACCAAATGATGCGAGTCATTTCATCGCCCAAAATGTCGACAACGGGACCTGCGCGAATTTTTGTAGCCATCTAAAATAAAATAAAAGAAACAAAAGTAAAGTTAATAATTGTGATTTAATAAATTTATTTAAAAGTTTTAGTATTTCTTGAATCTGTTTATCTAAAATCAATTATTATGCTTCGTTTTTATTAGATCAAATCAAGGCGAATTTATATGAGGTGGTGTTACTCGAACAGTTCATTTTATTTTTTTATTTGCCTTGCGGCTTCGAATCTTACATTAATTTTTTTTTACATTACACTTGTTCCCATTGACTTGCGATGTAAATGTGTGGAATAATTTGGCAGCCCAAGCTGCAAAAACCAAAAAAAATATACGTAATTATTTGCTTTTACCGTACTGCTACCACCTTATATGAATTCACCTTACATTGTAAAAATTTTGGATCTTTCATCTAACTGACAGCATTTCACGTAAAATTTGAGCGGCAAAGGGGAAATGAATACGTTTACTTCTAATAATTGAATCATGATTTCTAACCTAAATTATCAAATTTGTATTGGCTTATTTTATTTTCCTTCATTTTATTTTAATTTTAGTGCTTTTGCACTTTAGTTTTTTCATCGTTATCTTTATTAAAGCCGAACCTACGATTTCATGTACAGTACGGATATTGTAATGACGACAAGAGTATCACGCCATTCCATTTCGGTTTTTACTAAAGCCAAGTGATATTTTGTGAGTGAGTTAGTGTTAAATCAAAATGAATACATATTTTGAATAAATTAAATTGGCCAACAAAACACAAACATAAATTACAATGTTATACATAATTTCCATGCCGACAGGATTTTGTTTCACTGTAAACAAAGAACGATAGAATACCGGGTTACACCTTCCGAGCTGAGATTAACCGAATGTTGGGTAATAAAAAAAGGGAGAATGAGAGAGTACAGAAATTCTAAAGAAGACGAAACGAACAGTATGATTAGAAGTTTTGTTTGTGTAAACAAATTTCGCCAAACAGGAAAAATACTTATATTTCGTCAGCTAATGGGTGGATACTGACAAATCGACAAAGAAAGGATTATCGACCAACGGTAGGCGTAATTTTTTATTCTAACATTTTTGACATTAAATAAGTGGCAGCAGCAGTGTTGATTTTTTTTTTTAATTTCAAGTGTCAAGTTTACTTACATTGTATCAAAACAAACTCCACATTCACATGGTTTACATCAAGGCGAATACATAGAAAGTGGTGTTAAAAGGACAGCTGATTTGATCTTTCTTCATTTAAATTCGCCTTTTGTGTAGGGCTTATCAAAATTAATATTTGTTGACTGATGCCTTTTTTTTCTAAATTTTGTATAAAATTATAGTTCATACTATAACAAAATCCGTGCAAATAATAAATGTTTCAAACTTTATATACAATTTACTATAGACTTTTTTTGAGTATGCAGTTTTTAGCCTATTTAATTTAGTATAATTAAGGGCAAGTTTGAAGTGGCTAGAAACTACCGTTCAATTTTTCTAATTGTTTTTAATTTTGGCCTTGGGAACTTTTTATACTAAAATTAAGTAGGCGGTGAAATTGCATACTCGAAATCAAGGTGTATCCATAGAAGGTGATAGCAAGATAAACAAGGCGAATCCGCTGTGTATTTTGTTTGTGTAATTTTGCGTGTGAAATGTCAAAATCTTAATTCGCCTACTATTGCCCATGTATTTTGTTAGTGTAATTTTGCGAGTGAAATGTCAAAAACTGAATTCGCCGAGGTTGCTTATGTATTTTGTTTGTGTATGCATAACAACCTAGCGAATTCGGAGAGAAGAATAAGCATTCAGCTCATGGGATGCTATCACCTTGTATGAATTCGCCTTGCTCGAAATTTTTTTTAAAAACTGTCCTAAATTTTTAAAATTTTTTATTCAGTTGGAAACATTAATTTACAGCCTTTTTTTGTTATAGTATGAAATTTATAAAATTAACAAAACCATTCGATCGTTTTGCTCGCCACTGTATGTTTGTTTGTTTTCAATTTTCTTTAAACAAACTCGCCCTAGACTGGCTTGGATACTTGCCACACCAAAAACAAAATACATGTAAGCTTTGTGAATGAATTCGCTGTTGCTATTACCACCATCTTACATGAATTCGCTTTGGTTTACATCATGATACAAATATTTATAAGGCCATTCTGAATATTTTTGAAGTTTACTAACAATATAAAAAAAATTTCTAACTCACATTCTCACACATACAGTTACATTCATTGTCTGCAACAAAAACATATAAGGTGAAGTTCAAGGCGAATTCATATCAGTTGGAGTTATATTTACGTACAAAAATAAATATTAACACTAGCAATTATATGCACAATGACAGTATGATTTATAACAAACACATCATTTTGACTTAACGTTTACAAAGCGAATTCAATCAGCTTATATGAATTCGCCTTGGTGAAGTTGTTATGAATCCGCCTTGAAATTTGAGTATTTTCAATGGTTTATTTTACATTTGTTTGGCGTTTGCTTCGCACTTAATAATATCACTTTATAATGCAGGCAAAAAAAAAAAAAAGAATAGAGGCGATTGTTGTATTTGCTCCTCTGCTGCTACCTGTTCAACCAACCTTGGCAAAGTGCGTGTATTTTGTTGTTAGTAACAGCAATCACTATAGAAACTACAGATACAGAATATGTACATTCGTACCAAGGGCATATACAACGAATCCCGAATACTTGGAATGCAGCGACTTCAATTACTCTACCTTTATAATTTTTTTCACTGCCGGAGTGACCTTGTGTAACTTTCTATACAAATATAATTTTTTTTATTTGCAATTTATTTACACGCACTTTTTATTTCTTACCCCATTTTTATTCATGATGGCTGCAGTAATGGCACGCAAAAATGTTGGAGAATATGAACGGGCATAGCGGATTGAGTGCATTTTTTGTTGAACACGATTTATGTAGATTTATTTGTATTTGATTTTTAATACTTTTGTTTTGCTAAGTTCACAACCTTTTAGAGCTAAAGTATTTAATTTGTATTTTTACTTATTTTTTATTAGCTTAACAAAAATGTTCTCTATGAAAATTTAATGCATGTTTGGCAAAGGCTATTTTACACTAAAAATTAAATTTCTTGTTAGTGAAGGATTTCAAAATAGATTTCCAACTGATGAAAAGGCAACTAATAAAATTATTTTTTTGTTGTTATAAAACATTACGCAATGCCTATTGTGCACTTAAGGCGATTATTACTTATTATTATTTGTCAAGTCTACTGATAAGAATGCAATATGCTTGTGCTTGGCAAATCGTATGTAAATCTACAAATGTAGATGCTAAACACAAAAGGTAATTTGAAAAAAACAAAACAGAAAACTGAGCTTACTGGTGGTGATTTTTAAATGTTATGTTGTTTTGGTGGCTATTAAATTTAAAATAACGAATACAACTCTTCGATATCTCGCTTGATATAAATAATAAGTGTGTTGTCAAAATTACTCTTGAATAAAGCCCCCCAAAGTGGATCCATAGAAGATGGTAGCAAGATAATCAAGGCGAAACCGTTGTGTATTTTGTTTGTGTATTTTGCGAGTGAGATGTCAAAATCTTAATTCGACCAGTATTGCTTGTATATTTTGTTTGTGTAAACAAAACAACCCAGCGAAATGGGAAAGAAGAACAATCAGACAGCTGATGGGATGCTATCACCATATCGCCATGAATTCGCCTTGAAAGCCCTCCAAAGAAAAATGTAATGCTTGATTTGGAAAAATTCGGCCTTTGCTGTCATTGCCGTTTGTGCCACATTTTGATTACAGTAAATTTACTGATAAGCAACATTTTCAATTACTGTACGTATAATGCAATAACAAATATATACAACATACTTACATATGTACATGTGTGTGTTTGTAGGAATGTACAGTATTATCCCAGTAAAAAAAGTATGGATTAATATAAAAATCGAGAAATAAAAGAGTAATAACTTGTTCATCCAATTTTAGCAATAAGCAAACAATAAAGGCACCGTTTTTTTTAGTTTTTCCAAAAAATGTATTGATATCTCGCTTTTTGATGGTTTTGTATTAATTAACAAGCTAAAGAATATATGATTACTTCTTTTTCTCTCGTTACGGCGGTCAAAAGGAGTTCTTGAACGCTCGAAGTATAAAATGCACGAGGCTCGGAGATTTTTGGAATAATCTATTGTGCTCATAAAGGATATTACTATTTGGTTTACTAGTTTATACTCTGGATAGTACTATGAGGTGAATGCAAATTGCTCAGTAGACAGGGCTAGTGCAAAATTTGCCAGCAAGCATAATCAAGAAGAAGACGGATTTGACGTGTTTTTTGTTTAAATATTTTTGCCAAAACATTTACTAAATGCATGAATGTCAGTTTCCAAAGAATTGAAATCAGCAAAGGCAAATATTTTATAGCAACTGTCAAAAATTTCCAGCAATTACAAATTGACACAACCGAAAATGTAAAATTGTCTCACCATAGTAAAAAGTTGTTTCGACATAGATCTTTTTATATCAATTGACGCTTACCCTATGTGGTAAATTCACAAACTTTATAATCTAATTGAATTATTAGTAGTGACTTATCTATTTTATGACCATACATATGTATTTAAACAATGTTTTTGCCTTAGTCAAGAAAAATTTGTATGTACACTGGGGAGCAAAACCGATCGAATGGAGATTTTTCTTCAATATTAGCTAGATTTTTCATGATTATTTTTTCATTAACTTTATATAAAAATATTATCAACTATATTGTAACAAAAACCATGTAAACTAATGTTTCAAACTTTATATTATTAAGTATGCATTTTTTTAGTCTATTTAATTTTAGTATAATAAATTAAAAGTTATATATCTTTTATTAAAAAAATTACCATAATTATTATATCTAATATGTAAGAGTTTTATGAAAAAGTTCGCAAGACCAAAAATTCTAAAACATATAACAAATTAGCGGGAGTTTTTAGCTTCTTCATACCAGAAAAATTTCAAAAATTTTTAAAAATTTGGATGAAAATTTGTTGAGTTTTTATAAATTTTGTTTGATGTTTGGAGCATTAATTTACATGATTATTGTTACAGTATGAACTATATTTGTATATGAAATTAACAAAAAAAAAGTAGCATGAAAAAACTTGCTAATATTGCATATTGCTATTCGTCCGGTTTTGCTCGCCACTGTGCATACATATATATGTATGTACATATGTATGTACATACATATGTACATATCAAATGAAACAAAATTTACAAAATGAAATTTGTACAAAAAGTACTGACTTTTATTTCGCTACCTTTAACATTTACTAAACTTCTTTTTAACCAATTTAGCTCAGCTGTTTTGATCATCTGGTCACACTGTTAGGTACAAGGGTAGAAAAAACCAAGTGATTTTTTGATAATGACGTCACTATCCTGCCAGTTTTTTTTACAGATAAAGTATAAAGTAAACCGAGAAAAAAGAGAACTAATTCGAAGTTTTTTTTTGCGAATATTTGCATTGTACTTCATTATAATTTGCATATTTATATTAGAATCATTAAGTCATCACTATTGGAACGAAGAGCAATCATGTGAACAAATAAAGGAATATGTACAATATACAAGTAAACAAACTTCGACGTCACGTCACACAATTTGTTTTTTTTTTCCAAATGTGTTTGCAAATGGCTACCCTCCTTTCCTTCTAAAGGCCCGTTCACATAGGACTTTTGCTTTGCTTTGCTTCAGAGTTTCGCTTTGACAGATAAGTTCAATGCATGATGTTATATGACTCCTGCTAAATACAAGGCGAGAAAAGCAGATCAAAGCAAAGCGAAGCAAAATGATGGGCAACTCTCAACTTTTGAACGCTTTGGCAATCAGCTGTTATCATTTCCATTTTATTTTTATTTTGGCGTGCGTATGCAGACTACAGACACTCGCGAATTTCAAACATTAGTAGCATAACTACTACTACTTCCATCATATCAGTAAAATTCATTTTTTATTCTATCTTTAAACAAAACACTCTGAACAAACACAAATCGCAACTCATAACAAGATACTAAAGCAGAAACTATCAAAGCGTTCTATGTAGCTGACCTTCTACGCCTCACGCTTTGTTGTTAAATTTCGAACTGTCAAGCAAAGCGAGGAAAGTTCTATGTAATGGGCCGTTTACATACAACTTTCCTCGCTTTGCTTGACAGTTCGAACTTTAACAACAAAGCGTGAGGCGTAGAAGGTCAGCTACATAGAACGCTTTGACAGTTTCTGCTGTTTTGTTTAAAGATAGAATGAAAAAATGAATTTTACTG
Source organism: Anomoia purmunda (assembly GCA_951828415.1). Taxonomy (NCBI): domain Eukaryota; kingdom Metazoa; phylum Arthropoda; class Insecta; order Diptera; family Tephritidae; genus Anomoia; species Anomoia purmunda. The sequence goes on along the minus strand of OX639996.1, from coordinate 20,547,204 downwards.
ATATGATGGAAGTAGTAGTAGTTATGCTACTAATGTGTGAAATTCGCGAGTGTCTGTAGTGTGTATGCGCACGCCAAAATAAAAATAAAATGGAAATGATAACAGCTGATTGCCAAAGCGTACAAAAGTTGAGAGTTGCCCATAATTTTGCTTCGCTTTGCTTTGCTTTACTTTTCTCGCTTTGTATTTAGCAGGACTCATATAACATCATGTATTGAACTTATCTGTCAAAGCGAAACTCTGAAGCAAAGCAAAGCAAAAGTCCTATGTGAACGGGCCATAAACGGCCCATAACGTTATCTGGTTTAATTGGTTCACGGGTACAAAGTACTAAGCATTTTCTTATAATGGTGCTTGCAAAAGTCTCACACTTTTAAATATCATATAACAGTGCACTCATGCTCTGTACAAAATCGGACGCGTTAACAGTGTATTGAAATCACTAGTCTTGTTTTTCAGCTGTTTATTTTTCGAAAGTAATTAATTTGCACTCTCAAAGTTTGGTTTCACAAAGAACAGAACGGAAAACAAACACTCCAAAATTCTAGCACACACGACAAGAAGATAACACACTATTTACTTTTATTATATTGCAATAATCAAATTAACGCCGGCCATGTGCAGTTTGCTATAGCAAATTATTACGTCCGAGATTAATGTTGTCAATTTCCCTGCCTTGCGATGTTAGTGTGAGAATGGAAAAAAAATTACATACACACATATATGTATGTAAATACGTACATTAGGGTGCTTCACAAGAACTACTTTTACAACTAGGCATTCGCTAAGGGCTAACCCCTTATTAAAATGCGTCTACAAAAAGTTTTTTAAGAAGAAAAACATACATACATACATGGAAAATTTATCACAAAAAGAAAATCAATTTGCGTAACTCCTCTGGCAGACAGAAACTCTTGTTTCACAAAGACAAAACGTATAAAACATGGTCATAATGAAAACATTTATTTAAAGAAAACTCTTTGAACTGATTGGTTAAAACTCAGCTGATTTGAATTCGCAATGGCACAAGTCGAGATTACACTTCGAAACATGTTAGGCCGTTTAGTGGAAAATTTTGTAGAGATTTTTTTTTTTTGTTATAAAGCAAATATTCCAATGTTGAACCGAAATGTTTTGGTGAAAGTTAAATAGGTAAAATTTAAAAGTCGATCTGCAAACGAGTACAGTTTTTGTATATGGAGCGTGAGACACCTTAATGCACAAACACACCTGCATAAAAATGTTTTCATGTCTACGAACATCAGCTACTGAGCATACATTCCACTCAATCCACTACTATGGTTGCCGCCTCAGTTATATTCAATCACATTTTTTTTATATTTGGTATTTTTTTATATTTTATACTATATTTTTATCTAGTTAGTTTTTTTATTATATTATATAATAAAAGATAGCCGTAGTTTATATTTAATTATTTGCTTGCGAATTTTAAAATTATTTAAATAACCGTGCCCCATGAGTTTAGTAAATATGTATTTGTATACCTATGTAAATAATATGTAAAGCTGTGATATGCAGTTACTCACAAAAGTATTTTAGAGTTTAGAGTTGTTTGTTTTCTTGTTGAATTTTTTCCTTGATTTTTTCATAAAGATGTGGTTTATTTTATGTACATACAAGTTTAAAATTTTGTAAAAAAAAAATTTATAAAACTTCAAAAAAATTGTCACATAAAGTTCAAATTTTTTAATCAGAACTTTAGCCATTTTCCGTTATGTTCTTTTATGGCCCAATTATTTTTTGTACAATAAAGTGCAAGTTTAAGTGGCTCGCACCTTTGTTGCTTTTTATACTATTTTTTGCTAAATTTCGAAATTTCGAGCATTCATTATACTCAAAAAAATTATCAAAAATCAATGGAAATTTTAGTATTCTTAAGATTTACACTTATTATACTAAAACTAAATGGGCTACAAAATTCCGTACTCAAAAAATGTCTTAAAGTTCTGATAGTAATTAAATGAACGTATTTACGTGTAAGTATGCACCTAGATAACTTTAATATCATTGACACTGAGTTAGCGATAAGACTGAAGTAATACTTTATAAACTATTTCCGGGCTGAACTTGTATGTCCTTTTTATGATTTATTATAGGTCCTATACCTCGATTTAATTCAATATTGAAACTTTGTATATAGCTAAATCGCTGTTTCAATCACGTATGCACACATTTTTTCTCTTATCTTCCCTGGCATCATAACAGTGCGTTTCAATTCTAAGAACGGAGCATTGAGAAAATAGATAAATTTGTCGTGGATACGTAAAAAGTCGTTGTCCTTTGCTCTTCGTTTCCGCGCCAAATTTTCATCGTGAGCGCTTAAATCAAAATCTTTATCACCAAGAGTTGAAGTTTCACGCCCACTAAACTCAAACCCCAGACCAATTTCAGCCATTTCGCTATTGAGACTGTATATAAAGCGAGAGGATTTTTGAAGAATTTTTTTTAAAACCGTGGTGCTGCGAGGATAAATTAATGCTTCATATTTTCAAAGCCACAACGGTCACTTTAATGGCTGTTAATATTATAAAGGGGTTACACTTTTACGCTAGTAAAGTCAAAGGACAAAGATATATAAGAATGAATAACTCGTTTTGCATTTTTCGTAGATCAATAGGGTATCACCTATCAAATGCGTAAATGTTAGATTGAAAATACAAGGCACTACCCTGTTAATCAACGGCAAATAACCAATGTAACGAGCATTTAATTTTTATATTTTTGTTCTTTGGTAAAGTGATAAATTGTTGATGGTGTTTTCCGATTATTTTAAAAATTATTCGGTTAATCGTTCAATTAATCAATTGAAAACAATCGGTTTTTTTTTAATCGTTAACCGCAAGAAAATACCCGGTTTTTTGATTAATCGTATCATTACTACTCTAGATAACAGTTAGTTTTGGTATCTGTCTCCTTTATAGAGCCTTCGATTTCTTGAAATTACTCCAAAAACAAATTCCGGCGAAGACCGCTTTCTAACGAGCTGCTCGTGTAACTCCCAACCAATCATTTTTAGAATCTTAAGCGATTCGCAGATAAAAACCTTTTGATTTGCATGACTTTTTTAAATTTGACAGAAAGCGAAGAAGGCAACAGAGATACCTTAATAAACGATTTGACAAGTCGCATATATCTTTTGTGAAAGGTTAAAAACCTATAATGCTGAGCATTTACATTTTAATGAGTCTTGAAGGAAATAGGAAAATCAGTTGATTGTCAAAGCGCGCGAAAAGTTGACAGTAGGCGAACTTTCAGCTTCGCTTTGGCGTCGGCGTTGGTTAATTGGGAAACTTCGTATAATTGTATGAATTCATCTTAGTTGTCATAGCGAAACTGTCACATAAATCGAAGCAAGCTTTCTATCTAGCATAGCCTTAAGCGAGTCCATTATACATCGATTTCATTGTATTTACTGTTGAGCGATATTGTGGATTCCAAATTGTTCATTTGACAAAGAGTGCAAAGTATTTGTAACAGAGAACGTATATTAAATGAGAAGCTTCATGACCGAATTTCAGTGTGAATTGTCAAAAGTCGAAAAATTTTCAATAGACCCACTCATGAAAATACACCACGTTGAGAGCGGCAAGTTAACAGAGCTGAGCAGAGACAATATTTCTTTTAACAGAGAATAAATTCAAATAAAAGTTGATTGTTCTTGTTCTAATTTTAGATTTCGCATTGATATAAATGAATTAAAGGAAAAATTGAAATAGTTATATTTTCATATTTAACGAGACATTTGGTTTATTTAAATATGTAAATGATAGCATTGAGTCAATTTTGATTGTATGCAAGCACGCATATGCCAAAACAACTTGGCTCAATTGCTGTTTTACCGACGGCATTTCACATTTGCATGTTGTGTAGTTTTATGGCTTGTTTGAAAACATATCTAAAATTTAATATAAGAGTAAAAAGCTTAAGAAATTCTTAAAATAAATTACTTAAAATAAAAGAAAAAAATTTGGCTTAAACTAAAATTATATGTCGAATTTATTAAAAAATGAAAAAAGTGAAATATTAAAAAAATCCAAGCGTATTCATTCTTTAAAATGATTTTTTATAATATAATAAATATTACTAAGAGTTTGCTTCCAATTTAATATTTCATTTGGTTTCCTATGTTGATTTCCTTTTTCTGTAGATGCGAAATAATATATTACAAATTTGTTCATTTGCATCAAAAATTTGTCTTGGCAAAAAATATTCACGCGAAACTGAATCAAGTAGCGATTAAGTTCAAGCAAACCAATTGTATTCTGTGGTGCAGTTGCTTCAAGAGGCGCCGCAATATTCTTTATGCTTTCGTTTTGCGCGAGTTCGGAACCGGGCCACGCGATTTTGACTAAAAATTTACTTAAATTTTTACTTTTTTGTAAATTCTTGCACTAGCATATGTATGTATACTTCCCGAGAATACTACATGCATAACTAGTACATTTGAATGTAAAGTCGCAAATAACTAAAATGTCATCAAGTATACAATCATACTTATATGCACACATCCATAAATATTAACATCTATGTACATACATATGTATGTATGTACATATATAAATACATAAATTCATATGCATCCATGTACATACATACATACATACACACATATGTATGTACTTGCGTACATGTGCACAAATTCAACCTTGACCTACGCTAAATCAAAGTCAAATCACAGCGCAATCACAACCGCAGCTGCACTTGTGCCTGCGCTGGCGCCAAATATTCTAAAATATCTGAAACTACATACAACAACAAAAAATTCATTCATAAACGCAGGCGCGTATTCGTGCAAACAAATGTCGTTCATTCATAAGCGCAAGCATTTCATCTCCCCGCGCACGCAAATCTTCCCCTCAACGATCTTTTTCGCGACGAACACAAAAATGCTAAAATCTTCAATTGTACAAACCATCGACGGTCATTGAAAATTCCAACACCGCAATATCAGACAATAATGCAATTTGCCAACGGACTCTGACAAATTGCTGGCATTCTAGAATGTTCTAGAACATTCTAGAACATTCTAGAACTTCTGCCGAAATGCGCATCAATTCATTTGCGTACACGTGCACTCGCAATTGGCGAATCGACACAAAAATTGCCGAAAAACAGAAAAGAATATTCTTTTGCTTACCGTTCCCTTTCCCTTTCAACCCTTCTCTTATCCACAATTGTTGCATAACTCCTCTTCCGTCTCAACTTGCCCCGCTGGCAAGCAAAAACAGTTTTTTTCTCGGGTTACTACTTTTTCTTCTTTGTTTCATTTTTAGTTGGATTCGTAAATTGATCTTCTTTTTTGCGCACACATTGCTATGATTTGCATAAATAGCCGTATAAGCGAACGCCACCAAGTGTCTGCTGTGGCTTAGTGCGTTTAGTCGCCGGCTGCATTATCTATTGCATGTTTTAGCTTTTGACTCATAGTTCGAATCTCAGCTTTTTTTTCGTGCCATGTCTAATTTTTCTGGATTTTTTTTTTTAAATTAAATACAATACATTTATTAACTTTCATAAATTTTTGGAAATCATTTCGTTACGAATGAATATACATACAAAAATATTGAAAAGTTTTCATTTACATATTTAAATAATTTAGGATGTGCAATATAAAGAAATTGCATTAAATTATTTTTTTTAAATATTATGTTTGCTATTATTTAATATTAGAAAAAAGTTTAAAAAAAATTATCTTAATTAAAATTAAGTTTGAATTTTTTCACATTATCAGTTACTAGACACGGAAATTTTGACATAAATTTTAATAAAAAGATCCATTATATTAAATTCGTTTATATGTATTACATTATACATACATAAAAAAGAAATTTCAATAAAATATTTATTTATTTGCATGATAATAGACAATTTTTATATTATTTAAACCAAATTAATCACCTGCAACACCAGTGATAAGTTACATTATTTTTCTCTCTAACTACAAATTCACGCTCTAGCACTGTTAATATGGGTCTCTACTGTTAAATTAAGTGGGTCTGCTGTGTATTAGCGGTGAAAAAAAATGAGTGTGGTGTGTACAGCAGACCCCCCTGGCGCGGAACGAATCACGGAATGGACTGGGATGAGGCTTCTCTATAATATACGTTCTCTGATTTGTAAGTAAGTACACACACTCGTACGTAGGTATGTACATGTCTACATTATGATAAAGGGGATTTACCGGTGAACACAAACACACAAATATTTAAAAATGCATTATGCAAATTTAAGACTTTGGAATTTATAAAGTTCACTTGCCCTAAAAAGGTGTATTTAGAAAACATATGTACATATGTATGTGTATATAAAATGTATATTATATTTTGAGGAAGGGTGATTCAACTTTTCATTGCTCCAAAAGTAGAACTTACTAAAATGCGAATTGAACGCCAGACTGCATTCATTTTGTACGTACATATGCATGTATGTATGTTTGAATGTTTATACGCATGTATTTATTAGGTGTCGGTTATGCAGGGCAGACGTGGCAGACGAACGTTGATCTCACCTGACACTGAGTTAGCACAATGCCTTTAGGCGAGATAGATGCATTTAATAAATATAAACGACAGACAATGCCTTTGGAACTTTTTAAATTGCATTGGGTGCATTCTCCTTTAACCACACATGCGAATAAAATTGATTTTGCATACCTACCATATTTAATCTAATATGCATTTTAATATTGGACATACATACACACATACACACATCCATATGTATGTTCGTACATGAGTAAATTGTTAGGAGTCACGTACGAAACTTACGGCCAATTCATATCGACCCCACCGATCCTTTCGTTGACTCTGCTTTTGTTATCATACACTTAAACTTTACACAAACAATTATCTTATATGTGCACCTACAGCAAATGACTAGGCAAATAATATAATAAATATGTATAAAAATTAATAATATAGGAATGTATGCACATACAAAGTTTCTAAGTACATGTGTATATATATAATGTTGACACCCACCTTGCTTTATTACTTCGTATATGTACTAATGTAATCTAATAAGTGGAATCTCTGTTATTTAATCTCGCTGTCTGCGGGTTGAAATATATCTGTTTGGCGCTTAGCACAGTCAAAATACTAAACCACTCCCGGCAAATGAAATAAAAACACTGAACTGCGAACTTGCCTCCCCAATTTTAATCAACGTACTAGGCAGAAACCAGCCGATAGCCGAGAAGAAATGAAAATACAAATTAGAACAATAGAACCTGAATGGATTGTGAATAAAAAGCAACAATAACAATAAGACAAGCACTGTCAACATACCTATGATAAAAAGGGTAGCAGGGTTGCCGCTTCTAATGTTTGTTTGCACCCAGCTGGCATTTCAAAATCTACCCATGTGTACAAAAAAATATACAATCAAACTAATTTTCGGATAATATTTTGTTAAGTTTCATAAATTGTTAATATTTGCATTGAATATTGAAAAGGTCAACCGAAATATCCCAAGGGTAACTAACTTTTTCGAACTATTAACTTTTCTAAGCGGTTTTCAAAATGGAAATATATACATATAATAATAAACAAAGACATTTCGGAAATAACACAGCCATTTTATTTCGTTGAACTAATTTTCATTGATAAAGCCACACTGCTTCGTTTATTTTTGTTAGTTTGGCGAGAGTACTTTTAAATCAATAAAACTCATTATCAGCACTGAATATTTTTTTATACCAGATCAGCCTATATAGATAGGTGTATACGGTGACCATATTTCTCAACGAAATCTTAAGAACACTACCTTTTTCACAAATGAAAATGAATAAAGCAATTAAATTTTCTTAAAATATTTACGGAGAAAATTCTAAAGAATGTTCTTCGAAAATAAAAGCTTTTTGTTATATTTTGGTCCAACTTTAAATTCGGCTTATAATGACCGCCCTCCAATAAGCAATAAGGATACTTATAATTTTGATAACTTTTTTCCTAGTTTCGTTAACCAAATTTTCGAAATTATGTTGTTAAGGTCGCCCTATTCCATATCTTTGAGTGGAATGATTAGAGCTTCATATTCTTCTGGAATTACATTATATTTTTGTATCATATGGAGGGATAGCGGTTCCCGAAAAACCACCCTCTGAATAGAAAACAAAATGAATGAGCCAAAATATCTACTCGTTTAAAATAAATCCCATTTCAATAAATTAATTCACCTAAAGCACTTTCAACAGGCAGTGGCACTAGAGCAAATATAACAAACGCATGAGTTTTGTTTTTGCCTTCATCTGCTGAAACGTCAATAAAAACACACCACAACCAATTAGATGGTAACAAACGATAAAAAATAGTTTGACAAGTTAGAATGTATTACGACAAAATATAAAATTCAGCAGTCCAGGTGCCTTCTTAAAACGAAAAAAAATATCAAATTAGCTACTCTACTGCTTACATCAGTTCAATATGCCTTGATGTAAACAAATTTATCCGTTTTGGTTGAGGAGTATAGAAATGGCAACACTGATTAGTTCAGATATAAATATGTATGTTTGCTAGTTTATGCGAAAGTCAGGGTTGCATTTTTTCTGACGTATAGAAATTATAAATGGAAGTTGTTATTGTAATCTACAGCAGATAACGTAAATTATATACGTTCTCTGTCTACAGAAAATTTTTTAATGTTTGATGCATACCCTGTGTTAAAGCAATAATGAAATTTGACAAGTTTTAACTGCCTAAAAGTATGCAAACGCTTTTGTCGCTTTTAGAGATTTGCATTGATTTTTATATAGTATATACATATACATATATAGTATTTAGGGAGTTCACAAGCCGTGTTATTTGTCGTATTTCTTTAATCGTGTTATTGCAATACAACAGTTGTAAACTTGTTGTTTTTGTTTCGCATGTAAAATTGTCTTATTTCAATACAACTCTGAAAGGTATGTTTAGTGTTTTATTTGTGTGTGTTATTCGATCAGCGGTTTCTGTTTATCGTCACTTTTTTTTATTATTTTTGCAAAAGCGGCCAGTGAAACAATTGAAGGAGATATATAAAAAAAAAAAGAATGGAAATATGTTGGATTACATACTTTCTTCCATCACGAGGATGACCTGTTCGTATTTTCTACAAACAGCAGCTATTAATTTATTTTTTTCGGTCCTCTTAGGCATTTTAATGTTTATACTTTTACTTCGTTTTGTTTTCTCTTCTTCTACTCAGCTGATTAATTGCTTGAATACGACATACAATAGTTAACGAAATAGCACACATAGCGTTCACACGTTCCACTGTTATTTCAATAACGGACTAAATATATACGACATATAACACGGCTTGTGAACTCCCTAATTATTTATAAATTATATCATATTCGTACACACACCCATGCACAGGCACAGAGAACTGTGTGAAAATAAGAAATTTGTGAATTGTGGAAATTTTTCACTTGTAATAATAATTTTTTTGAGTATTTAAGTGGAAAAATTTCATCATGATTTCAGATAAATCTTATATAAAATGTCTTATGTCTAAAGAGTGTTATTTTCATCGCACCCAAAAGATTTCATGCAATTTTTTTGTCAATTTAAACCAAAAATTGTAAATAAGTCGAATCATCGAGCAAATCCTGTAAAAATGGCCAAAATTAATTCACACGAAAAACTATGTGACACAAAGTACAAATACAAAATATTGATGTCTAGATGATGTTTAATTTATTGATTTTAAAGTGAAAACCAAAAGTAAATGTCAGTTTATACCATCCATCATAAAACACCGAAATGATTTTTACCCTAATTTTCTAATCTATTTTTTTGTTATGCGCATTCAAAGTTGGTGATTTTAGGAAATTTGTGGAATTCTTCCGGCAAGTTAGGACATCTAACTATTGCTGAAGTCGAAAAAATGCGTGCTTACTGAGAAATCCATATATGGGAATTCACACATTTACAGGATCAAAAAAATTTAATTTCACTTCCTTTTGCATATTTTTATTTGGCAATGTTTTTGTACTTTCATACCATGGTTTTTTGAAAGATAAATATAAAACGTACAGTGAAACGTACATTAAAAATGAATTTCAGTTTGGGATAAGAACCCTTACGAAATAGCAAGGAATTTACGACAGCGCCACCTAGCGTAAGTTTTACGTAAAAATAAGCATAAAAAATAAAATCGATTAACCCAAGAAATACAAGATACCACAATTTTACTCAATTGTTGCCGTACACGGGCATCCTAAAATCACCAACTTCAAATGCGGAGATGCAGTGGTGCACAGAGAAAATTATTTTGTGGGCTTTTACGCTAATTTGATTTAAAAAAAAGTAAATTAATTTCAAGACAGTACTACAATTTTAAGATTTTGGGGGAAGGAACCCTAAATTACCCCCTTGGGTGCGCCAATGCGTACATAGGTATAGAAAAAAAAAAACACAGATCTATAGGCTGAACATCGTTTAGGGATTTTGTAATTACAGGCGTAAGCTTGCATTAACATTTGGTTTCATCATTTTCTGATTTATTATTATAAGAATCTTTTCATAATTAGCATACCAGAAATAATTTTTTTAGGTCATCAGTAACTGTTATTTTGAGACTCATTTTCCGGGTATTGTTAGGGACTTTTTGGTAAAAAGTTCGGGATAATTTTGTCACACGTTTAGGATCTTTTGGGAACCGGTGCCGAATGGTCTAGAAATAGTTGCGAAGTACGCCCGATATGACCCCGAAACCGAACCAAATACAGACCTAAAAAATGTTTTCTCACTCCGACTTTAGAAAAATATTTTTATAATGTAATTAAGTCTCAAGGTAAAAAAATCTTTTGAAAACTTCAAAAAATTCTTTTCTTTAAGGACTTCGGGTGAGTGCTGTTGCATATGTCCAAGTAATAGAAGGGCCATTCCATTGGGACTGGCGGGAGAATGTCTTTATTATTTATTATTTATCTATGTTTAAAAAATATTAAAGAATTTCTAAGTTCTTTGTAAAAATTATTGAAATGAATCTTACTGGTGGCACACTCAAAAAACCCTCTATTTTACCTCTGTGAAATCAAAGACGAATTTTACGCTTTAATTAAAAACTAGACTACTATAAGCCTTTATAGAAATATTTCACAATATTTAAAATTGTGACTCGTGGGACAAGTAAAAAGTTTCTGAAAATGTGTGCTTACGGAAATCGGTTTCATGTGTTAAACCTTATCAATGATGTTAATTAAAAATATTACCAAGTATCATTAAAACAAAACCAGTAACTACAAAAAAAAAAATATATGCAAATAGTAGAAAAGATAAATTAATGAGGAAAACTTTCCTTTTTATATATTTAAAAAAAATAATTTTCATCAGGGTTATTTATGAAAGAGATAATTAATGGAATTATGACATTTATATCGGTTTCCACTTACACATGGAATAGCCCAGAAGCACTTGTGAAACGCTGGATAGATAGTGGATAGGAAAAACAATTTTCTCGTGCGTTGCCACCTAATTTTTATTTGAAAAATTTTAATTAATAATAAAACAGTATTCAGTTTAAAATATGGTTAGCGAACGACAGATGTTTAAGAAAATTGAATACACCAATTTAATTGTATGGAGTTGCCATTTCATACACAGACACTTTTGTTTTCATTTAAAGCGAATTCATATAATGGAAATCCATATAAAGGAAATAAGGAATCAATCGAGAATGTGGCTAAAATCAGCATCGGCCGTCACCTTGAGTGATTTCCCCCCCAATATTATGTTCATTTGAGTAATTAAGCGCAAAATCGTATCTACAATATTGCCATATGGAGAGTTAGGCTATTTTATGTACTTAAATAAATATGTTTTAAGAAAATCGGCAAATTTATTTCAAACCAGATAGCAGTTAAAAAACGATTATTTGTTATTCTAATATATTTGTTATTTAAAATTATTTGTTATTTAAAATATTTGGATGAGGAATCAAAATTTAATCGACATTCAAACTACTTGAAGGGCGAATGACAATTTATACGTAGAACGAATATATATTAAACAAAATTTGGCACAGAAAATTTTCTTGAATATATCTAAATATTGTAATATGGATTAGATTGGGAAGTAGCTTTTAAAGCCCGGGAGACTAATGCCGGTATTCTGTAACTCAATCTCAACTCAAGTCACTAAATTTGAGATTTTCAATTAGAGAAATTTTTTGTGACTTGAGACGATTTTGGTATTCAGTAAGCAAAAGTCACAAAAAATTTCACCAACAACTGTGGTGAAAAGCTGTAGAGACAATCGGCTGATGGTATGTTCCATTCAGAGATGCTTAATGACTGAATCGTTGAAACACAATCAACTATTTAAAGCATTCACAATATGGTTGTGGAAAAATTAACATTGAAGTTAGCTGTTAAAAATTCTTATTACTGAATTTTATCTGAACGGATTATTTAAATGACAGAATAAGATACATTAGTAAGTAGTTTTTTTTATAATGGATATTAAAAATTAATTGCTATATTTTTTACAGATTTAAGAAAATTATAGTGAACGACTAAGGAACATACCTAGTGCTACTTCATTTTTGCGTTTCTTCAATACTTTCCTCAATTTTTTTGTCTTGTGACACCTGCTCAGGACCAGCTGACAAATTAGTGACTTTATTTTGAGATTAGAGAATTGAGATGGGTTACTAAATACCGAATAATCTCACCACCGAAAAGTCTAAAAATTAGTGACTAGAGACTGTCTACAGCATACCAACATAAAAGCCACATTTGCTTCTGTAGACAATTTTCTGGTGACTCTACTAAGTCAGGAACTGGTAGATTTATGCCCATTCTGTGAGCTTATGTTGTTGATGAAGACTGAGTCTTATTGAAATTGGGTAGACATTTAACTATACCGCCACTAATTCCTACACCGCCAGATAAAAATTTTGATTGCAAACTCAATAACTAGTGGTCTTCAATTTCTTAATTTTTTTCTTCAAATTTGCACTATAGTACTTTTGTTTGTGCTTCATTCACTTTCTTTTATGCTTGTCACAATTCGTTTCAGAGCCAATAAATGTTACATAATTACAACATACATATGTACTTATTAATTAATCGTATAAATGTCATCATCATTGTTGGTTTGTTTGCTAACAAATAGTTATGTATTTGTTATTCAGTGTATTCAAATGCACTCATATGACAAACATATACATATGTATGAGTGTATGAGTGTTTGAATGTCTATTGCTATGTAAATATGTAAATATATAAAGCCATATGCATGCAAATTGTCTGCCTTGGCCAATGACAAATTTTCATTAAAATTCTATGCAGCCGATGTGTAGTGATTTTCACCTTTTATGTAATTGCCCGTCATGCATGTTACATATAACTCACATATGTACATACATACGAGTACACTCGTACAATTGTCCAATTCATATTTTAATGCAATTGTCGAAGAAATTGTGATTATCAAATAAATACATACTTTCCTGAAATTGAGGAAATACGTAAGCAACAATGCCAAAATCTAGTAAGTTTAGCCAATTGGCAGAGACAAAACTACAACATAAACTGAGCCAGCCACTTATGCCTAACTTTTTGTACATCGGTATATATGTATGTATGTATATATATATACATACATACATACAAATCTACTTAGTTATGTGCGTTTGTGTGTTTCTTGGCATAAGCTCAGTGCCAATGGATTGGCAGGCGGCGACATATGCCCGTAATTCACAAATTTCCCACGTACTGCACTTTTTACTCTATATCACGCATCTTTGTTTTACATTTTACCGTACTGGTTGAAAAATAAGCAGCGATATTATTCCAATCGCAATTCAATCCAAATAATCCATTTTCCAAATCCTTTTATAATTCAGTTCCCTGGTAATAAAATGCCACGAAAAAGCTTATTATAAATTTGTAGTTGTGGAAACCGTGCTTTCCCTTGATCTAAGATATTCAAGTTTTAAACAATCTAATAACGATTGGGAATAGTTTAATGCCGATATTCTGCAACTCAGTCTTATCTCAAGTCACTAAATTTGAGACTTTCAATCGGACACATTTTTTGTTATTTGAGAGGATTTCCATTCAGCAAATTCGATCAAAATGGCAGAACAAGGTACATATGTAAGTAAATGTAAACGAATTATTTTTTTTTTAAATTGCGCTATGAAAATTAAGTATTATTTTTTTTACAGATTTAATCTAACTATAGCAGTGGCAGATGGAGTGCTACTTAGTTTTTGCGTTTGTCCAATACTTTCCTCAATTTCTTCGTTTTGTACACGATTAAGGATCAGCTGACAATTAGTGACTTTATTTCGAGACTAGAGACTTGAGACGGCTTACTGAATACCAAATATTCTCAAAATAAATCTCACCACCGAAAAGTCTCATTTAGTGACTTGAGGCTGCCTACAGAATACCGGCATAAATCATGAAGCCTTACTTCAGCCCTACTTTTAACCCGGCAGTTACGCGATCAAGTTTTCATTCAAGTTGCCTATCAATTGACCAACACCCTCTCACTTTTCATCTTGATAACAATTTTTTATTTCAATTCGTGTGACAACTTGACAGTCAAGCCGAACAGCTGATCACATAGTGGGTGCAAATAAATTTTCGTTGTACAAAGATTCTTCCGCAATTAAACAATGAATGGTTGTAATTAAAAGCGGCAGACTACCGTATTTGAATTATGTTGGTAGGACATAAGGAGTAAGTGGTAAAAAGCAAAAGCAGCTCACAAACCGACTGTGGTCCATTGGCTACGCACTTGCCCGGCAAGTCGTTGGTTGTGGGTTCGAATGCCGGTGGCGCCATGAAACAAATCTGATTAGGGGATGTGGTGACCTCCGAAATAGTTGTCATTTCTACCACTCCTGACTGTTGTTGTTGTTTTTCCAATATACTTTTGGCTTATATCAAAAATTAATATTGTCTTACAAAACTTTCAAAGAAGCGAGAAATTGAAGTTGTTTCGTTGATGACCGCATCTTAAAAGTAAGGACACGAATTTCGATACGATACGATACCATATCGATACTTCTGC
Source organism: Anomoia purmunda (assembly GCA_951828415.1). NCBI lineage: Eukaryota > Metazoa > Arthropoda > Insecta > Diptera > Tephritidae > Anomoia > Anomoia purmunda. The sequence goes on along the minus strand of OX639996.1, from coordinate 20,532,172 downwards.
CATTCTATTCCGATATTTTTGACTCGATATTTTTTGGAATCGAGAACGTCAACTCCTAGTATCGTATCGATTTCGTGAAGAAATTATTTACAGGACAATGTGACATTTTCTTTTTTCTACAGAAATGCTCCTAGAGCATCTAGAAAATTTTGAAAAATATGTCGTCAACGGGCTTTCGCGGTTAAGGCTCGAATATTTATATGGATATGATAATCAACCGCAAAACACATTTTTTTTTTTTTCAATTTTAGATAAAATGCGTCCTGTGGATTCAACTTTGTTCAAGTTCCAAGTGCCATATTGATAAAATTAAACTATAGACCGGAAGAACTCGACTGGAGTCTTCAAATTCGGCAAGCCAAACATGTCAGGTACCTAAAATGGTACTTGTGCAAACACTTTCTAACTGACAAACAGATTACGTTTTATAACAAATTGTGACGGAACTTCACTTTTAATTTAGTACCGAGTCTCTAAACTTCGATATTTATGGGTACCCGATTCATTTGGAGCGATATTTTGAATTAGTACCATATCGATACTTTGTGCTCGGTATCGTGTTCCTACTTAAAAGTAAAGTTTACTATCAGATATCTAGCAGCCTACGTCACAGCGTTCAAGAAAAGTCATTTTGACAACAGGTATGTTTGATCAAGTTGATAGCCATTTTTTGTATCGTGTAACTGCAGGGTAAGGAGAGATCCTCTACAAATGTCAATTTATACATACATATGTATAAATTTTTTTTTATTTCGTAATATTTGGAGGGTTTAAAATATTGATACTCGGTTTACTTATACTGAAAAGATGAAAAATCCAAATAATTACATTTTGATGAAACTTGAAGCTTTGACTCGTGTTGTATAAAAATTGTCAAATATTTATTACTTAAGTACAAAGCTATACCCATCATCATTTGTGGCGTTAACTTCAATTTAAAAAAAAAAATTACAAAACGGGCTTACCCATCTCTTCCGAACAACTAAAATTAATTTCAGATTAAAATTTTGATACAAAAAAATCACCAACAAAAAATATATACCGGCATACGTTGATCCTGATGGAAAAACAAAATTTTGTTAAAAAAAAAATGGTTCTAAAGCATATCTACAAAAAATTGGGTTTCTCCCATTTAATATTTTGATAAAGTATGCCCTATGATATTTTCGAGGTATGCAACTGTCTAAGGTTGAAAGTGAACAACAATTCTTTTTTTAATTCGGAATAAATTTGAAAAACTGGTGGGTTTGTAAATGTGTATAGGGTTTTCTACTAAGCCCACGAAAGTAGCAAAAAATAAATTACATGCCGACTTCATTAGATAAAGCTGCTTTTGTTTTGCACCATACAGTATTTATGGTCTATGCGTACGCACGCGCCATTTAACCAACGCATGCCGTGCAATTTTGGCACAGCTCATAAGTTATAACTGACGATAAAAATAGAAAAAAAGGAAAAGTTGATATATTAAAGTGTATGGTATTTTTATTAATTTTTTTTTATTTCCTTAACGCGCATTAGGTTTTATCAGCGACAGTGTTTTTATTTTTTTGTTTGCGTTTGGGGTTTTATTAAATGTCAATGAACGTGAAAAGTTATATCCATAAGCACAGTGTTGCATTTTAATATTGCCTGGTTTTTAATCGGCCTTATTGGCTGATATATTGCATATGTACATGAAACCCCAAAAGCCTGACATAAAGATTAAATGTGGAGGATTTTTTATTTGAAACTAAATAATGCGAGATCTGTCTGACAATCATATCGACCTCCTATTTGTATCGGACTTAGTTTGTTGACAACAGAGATGAGCCAAGTGGTTAACCCTACTAAAATGGACCGTGGACTCTTCACAAGAAGATATAAGATCTCACCGCTGAAAACACCAACGATAGCAAATGCGATACTCAAACTTAGTGAATCGGCAAAGTATCTTGGAATAATGATGTATATTGGAACCATTTTTCGTCATCCCTTGTCAAATTTGGTTTGGAGCGTTGTGCCATCTTCATTGTCAGAACGAAAAATGATACTGACCGAAACCGGTTTCTCTGCAATCCAAACTTGACAAGGAATGATGGAAAATCGTTCCTATACATCATATTTTCACCCTGTTGGGTAAACTGAAGATCAAAAAGGAATATCTTGGAATAGCTTGCTCTATATAGCTGCAGGGAGGCAATAGGCCAAAAGTATGGTATGTCCCCTAAGTTGATACACTGGCTATAAACGGCTGTGGTCAGACCTATACTCCTCAACGGAGTGGTAGTATGGTGGCCCATCCTAGAAAACAAATTAGCAATCCTTAACTACAAGAAGTGCAGATAACTCCTCTTATATGTATTAGTGAGGCCCGCTGACGCAATAAATGTGATGCTAAACATACTACCCATAGATATGATGGGAAAGCAGGTTATTGCTAACGCCGCACATACGGCCTTTTGAACGATTTACGAGGACAAAAATATTGAATTTATAAAAATGTTTATTTGTTAGTACATAAGCCTCAATTGACTTCTTAGCGTATAAATAGATGTCTTAAGTTAACCTATGTAGATACCTAGAGAATATAAAAACATACATACATACACAATCTACAGATTAAAGGACAAAATATAAATATTCATTCAAAAAAAATTTATTTCAACGGAAAAATAATAATTTATAGTAACATAATCAAACGTTTTCTTTATTATGATCATCATGATCAATTAGCTCAGATGCTGCAATCTCGACCACTTGCGATGCAGTCCTTTTGCCAGTTAAAAGTAAAGACTTTTTTTGCAGCAAACAACAGTTTATTCGCTTCTTCTGTGTTCACAAGATTTGAAACAGCTCTAGATTTGGTTTTCTCAGAACTACTCTGAAACAACATCTTTGGACGTCCTTGTCTAGGAGTTTCATTCAATACACCCTGCTCCACGTCACCTTTGATAGGAATATCAAATTGTTGTTCAATCCAATCCTTTTGTTTTACTAACAACCTACTCGAAAATCTGTTGCACTTTCTATATCTTACTAATAGAATATTTACAAAAGTTTTAAGTTTAACCTTGAGAGCGTTCAGCAAAATCACCTTTTCACCAGCAAAAAAATTTACTAATTATGTAGTCATATAAACGTTCTGCACATTGAGTTTGAGTTAAGCTTAAATATTTATTGTCTTTCAAATATAAAAACAGCTCCTTCCGAGAAATACTAATCTCTCTCATGACTTCGCCACTTTCCGACCAGTTAGTACCTGTAAACAAACACAAGTTAAAAAATTTGGGGCAGTTTGGAGCAGCAAAATTTTTTTTATTTGTAATTATTGACTGTTTATACATATAATAAAACCCTATTCTATTTAAACCAACGTAAACACCTAAGTTTAAAGAACATTATACGTAAAATTTAGTCAAGAAATCATATTCGTATTAATAACACTATTATAAAAAAAGTACATCGTAAAAATAAAAATAAAATATAGGAAATTAAAATACATACCACTAGCCTCCATAATCGCACAAAAAAGAAACTGTAATGATTCACCAATGATTAAAATAATCACTCAAGTTTCTTAGAAAAATACATCTGTGAAGATCGTAATACAAAATGCAGCTGACCCAACTCTTTCTACCTGAGAGTAGCGGGAGTTGGGAGTGCGGAGGTGACTTTTTGTTTTCGGGTTGTATAGATAAGGTGTCTAAGCAAGGTTTGCTTTGGTAAACATGAGCTAAATCTATTACACATTTTCTGACTTTTGTCCCTCTAACGTAGAAGAAAAGGCCGTATGTGCGCCGCTCTAAGGCTGCAACATCTTAAACGCTGGAACGCAAATAGTAGTAGTCATGCGACTATTCTTAAAACCCACCAACTGCCAAGCATAACGGACTACTGTACAAGGCTAACTTTCACCAAAGAATATCGCGTATCAATACCAAGCAGGGAGTTATAGGCAGATGGAGTTCCAGGATCTACGATTCTATACTGATAGATCTAAGCTGGATAGCAGAGTTGGTAGAGGCGTTTACTCTAAATAACTAGAGACGAGAACGTCATTCCGCCTTTCAGACAACTGCAGTGCTTTCCAAGCCGAAGTGGCGGCGAAAACACTTCCGATTTTAGCATCTGCTGTGATTACGACAAGCAAAACTTATATCAATTCAGACAGTCAAGCTGCCCTAAAAGCCCTTGACTCAGTCACGACAAATTCGACGACATTAGCGAACTGGCGCAGATCACTTAAAGTGATGGCAGAACATGTCGATATTCATCTGCTGTGGGTACCTGGACACTGTAACATACCAGGCAGACCAGCTCACAAAAAGGGATACTTCCGTACTACTTTTACAAGCCTAGAAGAGGCTAGGCATACCACTCGCGTCGATAAGCTCAGGATTAGTGATTTATTTCTCAAAGAAGCGAGTATGCGGAACTTGCAACAAATCAAAACTTATGCGGCCTAAATGGGTCATAAGAAAATCCCAAGAACTCCTCTCGCTAAGCAGGAGAGAATTATACCTGGCTATGAGATTGCTCACTGGACATATTCCTATAGGGAGACAAGCCGAACGAAAAGGCGGCCCCCACAACGATTGTTGTAGAAGCTACGCCGGGGAAGAGCCAAAAACGATAAGGTATCTAATATGCGATTGCCCCGCACTTTGAAGGAGGCGACAGAAGTTACTGGACGCGGGATTTTTAAAAAGCCTAGACACGGTTGCAGAAATGAAAACCCGGCAGCTGCTCAAGTTCATCGATTCGACTAATGGCTGAGACTTAGGGGTAAACATTTGGATCCAAGTGGTATCAAAACGGGCCTATGTGTGCTGGCTCACTGCCAGCTGCCACCTCATCCTAACCTAACCTAGTTTGCTGATACAGCGTTAACCCAGTCGCTAGAAGGCAAAGACATATATACCAACGAAACAACTCATGAACTAACTGGAAGCAACTTTCGCCGTAATTTTTGTTCTTCTCTCAGAAGTTGAGAGTGACATGTGGCATTTTTTTCCACTAAAGACAACGGTATTAAAACACTCCCTTTAGACTACTTTTACTACAATAATTATATTGAGCTTGCTACTTTTACTGCTCCATTCATCCAATATGTGTATTTCTTTTGTTCGTTTTATTATGCAAATTAACTTTTGATTTCATTTATAACCGTTTAGTTGGACTATCAATAAATAGTCGCCAGAAATGGTTTAATTCTCTAAGGCGCATACCATCAGTAACCTTTCAATGAATGGAAATGAATAGTATATGTATGTATTTAAATATTGTTGTTTATTTAGATTTGAAAGAAGTTATTAGCGAAAGAAATTGTCGAAAGGAAAGATCGTTTAAGTAGATAAGTATGCTAGTCTGTACGTAGATATGTATACGCTATATGGACAAGGTGAGTAATAAATGGTGAAATGGTATAAATGTACCTACATACATATATTATAGGTGTGCAAACTATTATTTGCTAATATATGTAGAAAATAACAACAACAAAAAACAAATGTAAACAATAGTCAACAACTATAAAATGAAATTTTAAGCAAACAATAGCAGATGAAGCATTAACCGTAACAAAAATACGCGAAAACATTGCGAGGGCTACTCCGTAAGTATTGTGGCTTGGCAACACTGGATTTTCTAGGAACCATAGGGATGATAAATTAACGTTTTGAAATTGCGCCAAATGTCAGAAATAAATGTAACGAATCAAACCAAAATGTAACAAAAAAAAAATTGTTTTACTTTTATTAAAAAGAAAAGTCCAAGTGTAACTCGTTTCAAAAATATTTGTAAATAGATTTATAAAAAAACGTATACATATTATCTATCTATTTACTATGTTTTATACTAAAATAAAACTCTAGAAAGGTCATGTGTACATTGAAAACTTCATTAAAAGAATTATCTTTCTGCATGCTGTTATAGCTAGTATAAAATAAGGATTAAAAATGAAATTTTTGAGGTCAGCTAATTTCGATAACTCCGGTTCCCGGTATTCTCATGAGATATTTGCTTAATAAAATTTTAGAGATTTCCCCCTGAGACTTATTTCATTCAAAAAATTATAATTAAAAAAGGAGTGATAAAAAAACTATTAATATCCAAATATATCAAATAACAGAGCTCAAACAGTAATTGTTAAATTCATAACACCTTTAACAGCGATGCCTTTGGCTCCTTGTCGATTTGACATCATCCACACAGGCGCTGACGTCATAAAAGTATTATGTTGACATTTCTTTGCATACAAAAACTTTCAAACGTGGTGTCATCTCTTTGCTTCTTCCTCTTGTTCTTTGAAATTTTTTCTTTACACGTTCTCTCACTTTTTCGACGTCACGTTGAGTGACAATTGGCGCAATTATGTATTCAATCGTTTCTTCGAAGTTCGCTTGTGGTAAAAGAAAAGAGAAATTCATGATATGAAAAAGGGGAAAACGGTGAAAATTCCTCAGACGTTTTTACTCCGAATTGGGAAGGCAATTTTTTGTTTTTATTAACGGGTTCTTTCCTGTGTAGTTCGAACTCGGCTCGATAATTGGAACCCAAGCGAAAAGTTTTCTCTCAAAGAGAAGAAAATGAAAATGTCTGTTTCACGTTTGTCTGCATATTCATCGCTGCTGTAATGAATTTAATCCTGGTCTTGGGTCGCTCATCGGCGAACCTCTCGAAGGAAGTTCAAAACACCGATGCTGTGAATTGATAATAGGTTGGTTTCACAGGATCCGGGCTGGATCCAGTAATTCGATAGAGAACAAAACAAATAATTTTCAGCTGATATAAAATTTAACATCTTTCCCATTTCTGCACAGTCTTCATGAGTGAGCAGCTTCGGGCACTAACGGAATGCCGCGTGTGAAATACCCTTATTTTAAGATTGCTATTTGACATACTATGAATTGGTGCGAAAAATTCTAAAAACATTCGATCGAGTTGCGTCAAATTCCGCATGTAACGTCAACATAGGTGAATAATCTTGGATCTATGCTTATGAATAACGTCAACACACGTGAATAATCTTGGATCTATGCTTATGAGCTGGAAACTAAACTACAGCTGACTGTGTGAGATTTTCAAACGGAATCTAACCGAACAAAACCTTTTCTGGACGCAGTCCGGAACAAATGCTCGCCTGATTTTTGAAACATGTGGTCAGGTGGGGAAAGTTCGCTTAGGGGAACGTAGAACCTCTCAATTCTGAGTGGTGTAGTACAACGAGAATTTTTCCGCCAAATAAGGAAAAACAATACAAGGCGACGAATATAACTTTTTGTTATGACAATTTTTTTATATTTTAGAGGTACCACTTCCGGGGTAGCATGCATAATGTAATAAATGATTTGAGCGTATGCAGTAGAAAGTTGATCATCTTGGATAATTCATTGAAAAATTAATAAAACTATGTAAATGAAATGAACAGCCCTTGTACATAATTCCATACGCACATTACATGCCATAACTATAGCACCACCCACAGCAAAGGGGGTTTGAAATTTTTAAGTAGAAAATTTTTTACTGACGGTGTTAAGCGGGTTTTTCGGGCACACGTTATATTGAAGAATTTGGGGAAGAATGCCAGTAAAGAAATATCAAAAATTCCAATGATAATTTATAGGTACTTCAAACTTACATTTTTTTGTAATGAAATTAAGTGCGCCATAAAACTGCATACCTAAATTTATACTAAAAATTCGTTTGTTGAATTTTGCTCCCATTTGGGCAAGGCTACTATATTTTTATTAAAAAATTAAAATATTATGTAAATTCAAAGTAGTTAAAGATAACTAAATAGGCAAAATTTGTGCATACATATGTGATGGTGCTATAGTTATGACATGCACCATATGCATATTTCTTTCCATTCCACTTTTTTGTCAATTCATAAAAATATCTACAAGTTACAATAGCAGCCCAAAGCGAAAAGAAATTTATAAGAAGTATGAGTATTAATAAAACGACTTCAGGCATAACCAAAATAATGGCTTAGAAATTTGAAAGTGGTCGCGTTTATTGTCATTTAACAATCGCGGTTTTCGGTTTTTAATTATTTTTGAACTTTAAGACTCTGAGAAAAGCTCAATGTTTGTTTTTATGTTTTTATGTTTTTTTTTTGTTTTGTTTATACCGTTTACATAAGCTGAGCAATTGTTATCTGGTAAAAAAAAGGGATAAAGAAATAACCATGGCGTGTGTGTGCTACAATTTGTCGCAATCAAGAACAATGTAGGCTATCTATTATGTAATTTATTTAATTTTTCACGGCAGAAGATAACTACGAGCAACTTGATTTACAGCACTGGAGCGCTCAGTTACCATCAAACTGTACATTGCCACTTTTCCACTTTGCATCAAATCAAATGATAGCATAGATTGACTAAAACTTCATTGCAACTTCATTCTTTACACACTGCATTCAAATTATTTAACGTAAATTAACAGCCAATCACCAACTTGAGTGTTAAATATTTTAGTCTTTCACTTTGAGCGAGTTTTTTGTATCGAAAGCAAGCTTTTGGATATATGGAAATTATATTAATAACATCGGCGATGTTTGAGTTGCCTTCACGTAATGAGAGGTAATGAAGCAAAGTGTTGTATATGTATTTATTTTGTTGTAATTTGTTGTAAATTTTTTTCATGTCATATGATTAAACTAAACGAAATTTTTTATTTGAGTCTTTTTGAATATTGCGATATGTATTTGTCTTAACACTCGTTTGAAAAATTTATTCAGTTTACTTCTTTTTTATATACAAATACTAGCTGACTCAGCGCGCTTCGCAAACACCCTACTAATGCAAATAAATCAAATTTAAATGTGAATATATGTGCATACTATATGGGTTTTGGAGATATTTCGAATCCAACGTCACATATCGTTTAACTTTTTAACAATAACATATTTATAGTTATGTGGTTAATACATATTACGAATTTGAATTAAATCAGAATATAAATAAAGATTTCGGAGATATTTCGGCACTAAAATATTTAAATATTATATGTTTGAAATACATGTTTTGAATTTGAATTAAATCAGAGTGTAGCTACGTAGCCAGTGCTGATTCTTACAAGTGGATTAGTTATTTATAATTAGTTCTCTTTTAAATAAAATAAAAAAAAAAAAAATCTCGAAGCAAGCGCCACCTATCTGACGTTTTGTTTGCACAGTATACACCTTTGAAAACACATCCTACATCCTGAGTCCAATCGGTGGGTACCGAGTTCAAACCATGACAGGGGTAAGTAACATAAAAAGTTATAGACAAAGTGTTTTCCAATGGCGGTTACTCTTCCTTGTGTATTTTTGTTATGAAAAAACTTCTCACAAAATTCATTTGGCATTCGCAAAACTGTGGGTCCCTCAATTTGTGTTACAAAGTCAAACACCAAATTATTGTTATTATTATAATCGCATTTCGTGTATATTTAATTAAATATGAATATTTAAAAAGTTGGAAACCCTTTCCGAAATACAGGTATGAACCTTCTAATCGCCAAGATGAACTGCTTGATATCTATATCTTAATATTTCATACAGCTTGTGTGCCACATAATTAAACTCGATTTTTCAAACAGTTGGCAACCCTCATAAAAGTTAGCTGTGCTCCTTCTTATTTTAATTTTTCATACGACTTGTATATATTTTATTAAACCAGTGGCAAACAGGTGGCAAACCTCTCCTAAACATAAAATATACTTTAAGACTAATTCTCACAACTACCAAACTAACTTAACAAATTCCACAAAAATCGGCCGAGCCGTTTCGGAGGATTTCGCCCACAAACACCTTGACACAAGATTTTCATGTATATGATAGAAATATAAAATTTGCTAGCAACAATTCTAAATATGGTTAAAATATGTACATATTATAGAAGTGACACTTCATTAAACTCTTTTAAATTTGGTACACATTTGCATTCAGTTAAAACACTTTTGAAAATTAATAAGTCGGACAAAAACCATTCCCACCCCTCATATAACGGTAAATTACAAAAATTTGAAAATCGGTAATTGCTCGCATTTGATGCACAAGATTGGGTTTGGCAATTAAATACATGAATCAAAAATGTTGAGAATAGGCGTGGCATTGCCCACCTAGGACCAAATATGTATGTACATATATCTCAAATGAACCAGGGTTCAGCGAATGAAAGTGAATGTATTCCTTGTATCGTAATTTGGTATTATGAGTTCAGTGAAGGTAACTCACTTAGCGTACATGTCGACAATTTATATATAGTATAAAATATGTCTGGAAAAACGAAACACCACATAGAAAGCAAACTAAAACATGTAAGTAAAGAGTAAAACAAAAAATTAAAAAAAAAACATCGTTTTTATACCCTAGGACACACTTCAACAAACGCAGGACAAAGCCACTGCTTTAATAATTTCCAAACAAAATAATAATAGCTCGGCATCAATGTTATTTAAAATGATTTATAAGATTTTGTGTACAAATATTGTAATGACATTTACTTGTCAAAATTTCGATTACCATTATTTTAGAATTATACATAGTCAGCCACGTAAACTACATATTATTATCCAATTCCTGATGTAAGAAGTAATTCGGTCCGATTGAAGACGTAATTCGATCCCAGATCTATAGAAAAATAATCCTTTCATTCACTTTTGGTTTCATGAAATACGAAGAGATAAAACCATTATTTTGTATCACAGCGTAACCATTATATCCCGCTCGAGCCGGAGATTGCTCTGATTTCTTCTGGTTTTCACTTATATTTTTATGCAAATAATACTGACTCAGCATAAAGCTTTTGGTGTTTGATCAGGGAATTTCGAACAATAATTATTAGAAGAAGTGATATGTAGTAGTAAAATAATGAATAAAATTGTAGGACAAGTTCAATCTATGTTGTGAGAGCCAAATTATTATTATTATTATAAAAGAAAAAACAACAACAAACACAAATGCGCACGTAGAAGGTCTTTCGTGGATTCTCTTCACTCCATTGAGCCAAAAAATGACTCTAAACGGACTTAGCGATTTAGTGCATGGCAGCATTCACAAGCTAAAATTGAACAAAATTTAAAGCGTTCCCAGTTCGACAGTTTAATCGTTATCGGAAGAACAACCTCCGAAAAATACTATAATGGCCCCGTTTCAATGCAACCGACTTGCAAAAGAACACAATACAAAACTAAATTGCAAGTAAAGCGACAACCCTAACTCTGAAAAAATACTAGTTGAGCTAACTCGGTAAAATGAAATCCGAACTGAGATATAGTGTTGGAAAGTGAAAAACCTGAGATATTGTGAATTAGCCCTAAGAAAATACATGGGCAATTTCAGTTTAAGACCTAATTCCTTTTTATTTGCATAGTATTTTTAAATTAATGACTATGTAAACTTAAAATTTGTTTGCACTGCTATTTTCAGTTCTTAAAGAGTGCTAAACAAGTCTTATGTTTCATGAAAGATGCGAACAGGGTTGCTTTTAGGTTAGGTTAGGTTACTGTGGTAGTACCCCAAAGGGAACTCACTTAGACATAGTAGGAGTCCGTTGTGATACCACCTAATTTATGAACGGTAACGTGAATCGGAAAGTCAGGAAAGATTAACCTGTGAAACGTTGCGTGCCCCGAATGAAGTCACGCAAATTACCAATCTCCACTCCAGAAAGATCTTCTGGAATCCACCTCATCCTCCATCCATACAGCTGCGGCAGAAAGGGTCAGAGACTATTTTCAGCCTAACCGCGTGAATACCCAACGGACAATGCCCAGTCAAAACACCAACAAGGGTCGAGAGTTGCCGCTTAGTAAGCGAACTCAGCTCCCTTGAGTGCCCACGATCCACTCTCGGCCAGACGGACCTTGCAATTCTGCATGTCGTGGCAATTTCCCAGCGCTCGCTGAGACGACATAAAGCCCATCTGTCCAGGAGAAGCCCGTAGGCAGTCAAAGGAGCCCCCACCCCCTCCCTGCAAGGAGAAATGACTTCCAGGGTACCTTGCCGAGCGAGCTCATCAGCCATGCAGTTCCCTGCAATGTCGCTATGGCCCGGTACGCAAATTTGTCTAACGTCGAGATACTCCGAGGCGGCTGCGAGGGAAGTCAGGCATTCCCTGACCAGGGTTGCTTTTGCAACTAAAAGGAAATTTTATCTGGGTTGGAGCGTTTTTTTGCCCCTCGGGTACAAAGAAACAGGCCTAACGTAAATGCTTAATAAGAATGGTATGCAAAAATATTTTATTTGGTTTTTAAAAAATCGGACCAAATCGACGCATACTTTTAAATACTTTAATACATACATATAAACACATTATATATGTATATATATTATTGTTTAAACATACGATTGTTAATGATGATGATGATGATGATAATTTGCTGCAAGCGAAATACCAAAGCAAAATATTTGCTCAAAGCTACTCCAATACCAACCGGCGGACATGTAACGCGGTATAAATAGTACATGCATGGATAATAGTAATAATGATAATAATTAGTTTTTGCTCTCGAGCCAGTTTTATTGAAAACTTTCAATTAATTGAAAGTGTTTACCATTGAACATACCGACTCACAGCTAATGACATATGTACATCAACAATGACTTCTTTTTCAGCTTCCTATGCTGCACATATACACACACATACATATGCATTGTATTTATTTTTTCTATATAAACTTTCACTTGGTTGTGCTTTGCATTTTTTTGTTTTGTTTTGCCACACTTATCTTCTTTTCTAGATTTGAATTTCTTTCTTCTGTAAATCTTGCGGCCAAAGTATAAATTAAATATTCAATTTTTGCCGTGTCGGCGTATTTACATAGATCGAATTGAAAAAGTAATAATAATAATGGAATGACAAACATACGTACAGATATACAAAGGAATGGAAGTATTCATGCGTGCAGGCCAATATTTTTGCGTAGGTAAAAAGATCAACAAATTAAAGCAGTTCGAGTTTTGTGGGAGAAATCGCAAGTAGGAGAGAATATTACAATAAGCTAACAATAATAATTCAATCATTTTTTTTTTGTATTAAAAATCGTTCAGCTTCTCATGATTTATGTATGAATATTAGGTTGTGCAAAAAAAATAAGTGGACAGGCCCCCGCGCACGTAGGGTTTCGGGGGTTCAAACAAAATATTAGAGATTTTGCCATACTGTGCATAATTTCCATCGCAGATGTCAATTACGCAGCGCTTTCTGTTATATGAAAAGAAATTTAAAATTCGTTACTTAAAATCGTGATCAATAGTTTAGAGGTCTTTTGAGAGTTTCATTTATTTATTTTGTTATCTGAAATATTAAGATAAAGATAATTACTGATACATTTTTCCTTATTTATAATTAATAACAATCTCTTGGCTAACAGGAACTGATTTTTTTTTATAGGTCACGTGATTTACAGTTATCTTAATTGTCTAAAATTAAACTAAGTACAGTTCTATAGTTCAGTTAGTAATTTCAGGTCATACAATATCCATTGCTTCTTTGAGAATGGGCTAGTGAATGTTTTTGTGTGAAAAGTGTAATTAAGCTAATTTTTCTCGACCAATTTGTGATTGCTTACCTACATAAGTACACACATATGTACACTAGGGTGATCAAAAAACAATTAAGTCCGAATTTTTCTATATTCTATTCTATATCGTAAAAACCAATATACCGATTTCTATTTGGTAGATCTGAGAATGGGTCGTAACGTATATTTTATGTTTGCAAGCGGGTTGCCACCTGTTTGAAAAGTTAAATAAAATTAAATTATACAAGGGTTATATGAAATATTAAAATACATTTGCCATACGGTTCGTCTCGATGAGTAGAAGGTTCTTAATTTCTTTTTAGAGAGGGTTGCCACCCATTTAAGTAGGCGAATTTAGTTAAATTATGCACAAGATATATGAAATATAAAAATATGGGTGGCAAATGGATTCTCTGAGCAAGAAAGTTCATAGCTAACTTTATGCGGATTGTCGTCTGCTCAAAAAATACGACTTTAATTAAATTATACACAAGTTATATGAAATACGAAAATATAGGCGCCAGACTGTTCCTATTCGCTAAAGGGAAGACTCATAGCACATAGAAGGTAGAACACTTACTTAAATTCGGCTATCCGACTGGTCGATTCGCAACTTCGACCAATCGTTCACTTTCGACTAATCGCTCACCGTCGCGTAGTCTGAAAATTGACTAACCGAAATTATTCGAATAGTGACGGCTACTCACAATAAATTCATAAAAATTTGATTATAGTGGAAAATGAGCTTCGTCAATAAGCATAACCTTTCACACACATATAAAGAACAATAATTTATTAAAAGAAAACAACTAGTCGAAAAATCGAAAATGAACGGTTAGTCGATTTATTGTTTCTCGTCGGTTAGTCAAAAAAATCTAAGGGAAGCGATTAGTTGATTATGTGAAGTCGACTATTTAAAAAAAAAAAACTTTTGTCCATCCATTAACTGATTGGCCGACTAGTCGATTAACAAAAGCTCTAATAGAAGGTTGCCACCCGCTTGAAAAGATGAATTTAATAAAAATATACAAGCTATATGAAATAGTAAAGTAAGGGTGTCAAAAGGGTCGCTTTGCTAAGAAGGTTCAAAACTAGCTACATTTTAAATAAGGTTGCCACTTGATTGAAAAGTCGAATTAAATTAAATTTTACACAAGTGATATGAAATAGTAAAATATGAGTGTCAAACCATTTGCTTCGCTTGGAAAAAATGTACCAGTATATTTTGAAGTGGGCTGCCACCTTTTTTAAAGTTAAATTTCATTAAATTGTACACAAAGGTATTAAATATTAAAATATTGAGCGTCAAACAGTTTGTTTTGGCAAGAACAAAATGCATACCTATATTTTTGAGAGGGTTGCCACCTGTGTTATATGTGACAGACACTGAAATGCATTTTCTGTTTCCATATGCATAGGGTAATTAATAAATAAATATAGGCTGGACAACGACGGCTATTTTTAATAAATTTTTATAGTAGATACAACTGTTTTTCATAAAAATTTAATTTTATTATACATACATTATTTAAATAAATATTTCTGCAATTTTAAAAAAGGGATTTGCTACTTTTATAAAATATTTCCAAAAAAATTATATTTAAATTTCGTATAATCGCGCTCGTTTCTCACGAGTACTGTTACATTTTAGTGAACTGAGAAACTGAATTCAATTAAGATTTTTAAATAGGTGGCAACACACTTTGATCCCATTTGTATGATTAAGTTTCCTAAAGCCTACTTTGAATTTCATGCCCTAATATTTCCTGTAACACAATAATTTCATTTAATTTATCTTTTTAACCGGGTGGCAACACTCACCAAAGGCGTTCTTAAATCTCCTTCGTTAGTTACCCATATTTCAATATATGATTTATCTTATTAAAACCCTAAACAAATAATAAAACAGGTGGCAACCCTCTATGAAGATATATATAAAATTAAGGGTTTTAATGTTTGTTTCTGCTTTTATACTCTGTTAAATGTTCTTTTAATTAATTAGTTAAACTTATTTTGCTCTAAACAGGTGGCAACCTTGTTTCAAAAGATTTTGGAAAGTAAGCCTTATTAAACCTATTTCATTTGACTTATGTACATATTCCCATGATTAATTTTTTTATTAAATTTTTAAACAGGTGGCAACTCCATAAAAATAACATAATAGACATGTAGTAACCCACACAACGGCCCATATATTTGCCAATTCTTATCAAAATCTATCAAGTCCATTTTTCTAATAAGCCGAGTTATGCGTTATTTACATATGTACAAATTTTTTATACAAATCCGCAAATCTACCCATTTGGTGCTGAAAAGGTACAAACATACTCCACACTTTACCATTAGTAAGATGAAAAACGACAACAATTTTTCGAAATTTAAAATACATGAGAGACTTTGAGGGCTTTGAGCGACTTGTAAATAAATTCGGATTTAAACAAAATAGGGGCGAGACCATTACAATTTCGACTAAATTCTTTTGCCATGTATTTTTGACCACCCTTAGACACACTCATATGAAATTCTGAACATTGTAATTCCAAATTTGTATGTATGTGAAACTTCCGTTGTGAAAATTTCTTTTACTCACAGCAATATTTCCTTAATTACAGTAATATAGAACGCATAAAATTTCTTTATAAATCCTACTTTAAATTTGCCGCACATTATAAGAAACTAACATTGGCTCTAGTTACCATCAGCCAGCACAACAATAAACATTGCCAGGCCAGTGCGACCCAACGTGCTGCACCATGGAAATGACTGCGCTTGCGTACTGAATTCCTCAACAAAACAACAGTCAACGTCAATTTTGAATTGAATTGTTTTCGCAAAATCACAATTGAAAATCATTGCTGTTATTATTAACGTGCAAATGTATGCAAGTGTGTGTGTGCGGAAAAATATTTTTTATATGCGTTACATATTGCAAAAACGTTGCAATTCCATTTCTTAAATTAAATTTTATTTTTTTTTGCATATTTGCTTAACATTCTTTGTCTTCTGCCACTAAAAATAAAGTAGAGCAACATTGGCGAAAATGAAAATTAGAAGTTGATTCACTTTTAGATTGCAAAAATTAACTACCTACATACATACTCATATGTAGTATATGTGTTTGTGTGCCACAGCACGCAAAAGTAGCAAAAGATATGTAACGAAAAAAAAATATGAAATGGGGCTACATCGCCGTTTCGTTGGTAATTTCACATTACGTGTTTTGTCTTCAGCAGATCGCACTCATTCCTGTTTGCAAGTGTGAATAATTACATACATATGTATGTATGTATGTTTGAATGTAAGTAGGCGAGTTTGGCATAAATTTTACAATACTTTCGATGGTTGCAAAAGCCCCGTGGCAAAATTAAAACAAAAACTATTTTATACCATTGAGAATTGGAAAGCGAAATTTCAGTGATTGCGCCGATAGTGTAAGATGTGCGCGTGAGCTTTAATTAAATGTACTTTATTTGTAGATAAAAACGTGTAGAGCTAAGATGAGGTGGGTTAAAGCTCCTACGGAAGCTAATGCTTCATCTCAACGAATAAGCTAATGAAAGCGTTCCAGTTGTAGCTGAGATTGAGGTTTTTAATCTAGAATCATCTACTCACAATTCATTCTGAAAATTCAACATATCGTGCAACAACTTGATAATAATTTAAAGCACAGTTGGATCACATAAAAAGTTTAATTAGGTTGTCCTTTGAGTTATAGCATCTAATTTTTAGTTCTAGAGCAGCTCAAATTTTATATCGAATTCGGACCAAAAATCATTATATTTAATTTAACTTCCAGAAATACCCAGCAACCCGGCACTCGGAAATTTTAGAGACGATGATGCCCCTGTCTATACCTGGGAATATTCACTACCACCAAAAATTATAAAATTATCATACCAACTCGACGGGATTGTAACAGGATTGGAACACGGGTTAAAAGACCCCAATAGAAAATACAGGTCTTCTTCTGCTCTGCCAATCAAGCGGTTCTGAAAGGTCTAAGCCATTGTGAATGAATACAAGTGAGAAGTTTTCTAAATTAAAGATGGCGGCGGCTGATATTATTTGTGTCAAATGGTCATTATTAATTGTCAGACTTAGAAAATCGCTCAGTGAATGATACAAGAATGGTGAGGGTTGCTGCATCAGGTGATCTCAGCCGAATTTTGATGACTTAAATTATTGCAGTGACAACACCATAGATAACCAGATACGAAACTCTCTCTAGTGCTCACAAAATGGGGGACTGAACTCGTGTTTGATGATGACAACATTGCCGCTTCAGCCACCCTATTATCAGCTGACTTGCAGAGGCAAATACGTGAAGAAATTGGCAAAAGCAGTGCATTTTCTAGTTGGATAGAAAAGGGATGTTGTTTTGTTAAAAAATCGTGATATTTGAATTGAAATATTAAAAAGGACGTGTATTCGATTTTTGAAGGATAGTAAAGAAATATAGTGATTAATTTGAAATGCAATTATTGTTTATACTAAAAAAATTCCATTAACAATGCTGATTAAAATTTTTTTTTTGAGAGAACTGGGTATATACTTATATTGATTTTGAAATGCTACTATTATTCTATTATTGAAATACATACACTTGTATATTGGTATTATCAGTTCTTGAAAGCTGGTAAAATTCTTAAATAGTTTTACGTTATCATGTTGATTTTCTGATTTTTTTTTACAAAATCCTCTTACACAGTTTTATTTTTATTGTCTTTTCATTTCTTAAATTTCAATGGCGGAAGCTGCAAAATCTCTCAAAAATACTTTAAAAATTCGCAACTTTGATTTTTTTCCATAGGGGCGCCATTGGAAAATGTTATGAAAAATGGACATGAAGCAAATAGTTTCGTATCTAGTTATCTATGACAGCACAAAACCTCTCACTGGATGCCGCAGATCTTTAAACGAAATGGCATAGCATTATAAAATACAACTCATATGATTGTTTGGATATTGAGATATTGAGGGTGAAAATGGTACGATTGTGGCGGTGGAGTCTAGATATTTCTAAAACCGTATTTAGAGCTAAATTTGGTTCAAACTCAAAAAAAGTGATTCGTCACATAAGTAAATATAAATTTTAGTTTTTTAATTAGCGCTGGAGATGCGATATTTATAAAATCCGTATTTATGACTCGATTTGACTTTTTAAAAATCTTTTGTAATTCGTTTATTTTTAGCAAAATAATGTGGAAGTCTGAAGTGTCTAAAAATACTTGTTGATTTTTGATAATTTTTTGAAATTTTTTTTCTTGTAAACTTTTTTCCCTTTAACGCAGGCAATTTATATGGACGAAGATTTGCAAGAACCATAGTACAATACATATTTAAAATTAAGGGGAATTCATATAAAATTCATTTGTAATATTCAAAAATGTCCGTATGACTAGAATTTCAAAAGATATCATAAAAAATTAAGTAAGATTTGCACATTTTTATGTTTGAAAATTTCTAAAAAATTAGCGACAAAAAGGAGCTTGAAAATTATTGCCAACATTATAAAATAAATTACAATTCGTCCAATTGTTTGAGTAGATAACTGTACGCCTTTCCAGTATACTATGTATTAAACCTAAGCTATATTTTAAAACCTATTTTAAACCATCATCGAAATTGAAAAACAGGAAAATGTATATAAATATATACATAAGTAGAATACATATGCTTTATTATGGAGCCTACTACAATAACGTATGCAAAATACAAAATTTATAAAATTCACTTATTATAAGTACTTCTACTGGCAAAACCCATTAAAACTTTGGGAACAACTTTTTGTATGCGTTCTAATTTTATATAGGCACGAATAAATATGAAATAGGAAAAGGATTGGCTCGCTGCCACGCCTACCACCCATGTGGTTTATACGTTTGCCTTATACAAAAAAGCTTTTGGACTGCTGACACGCGAATCGTAAGGTACTCATTTTTGGATTTGCTTGCTTCTTTTCACTTTCGCATAATTGGTAATTCCGTCCAAATCCAACAGAACTTGATCTTGAAATTCTATATGAAAATAATACATAGATACAACTTGGAGCTTAATGGAGTTCAAAAATAATTGAGTTTTATGTTCAGAAAAAAAGAGTTTTGATTGTTTAGGAAAAGAGCAAATTCAATGAATGATTTCATCTATAATTACATATATTCTGTAACAGCAATGAGAGTCAAAATTGTAATCAATAACCAACGAGTGTGAATTTAATACGCCTTGAATCTGAGGAATATAAAATATATCGAACTCAAATAAAAAGCGGTAGTTCTTTGGTTAGTTCAAGGTGGATCCATAGAAGGTCATAGCAAGATAACCAAGGCAAGTCCGTTGTGTATTTTGTTTGTGTAATTTTACAAGTAAAATGTCAAAATCTAAATTCGCCCAATTTTGCTCATGTATTTTTTTTGTGTAAACAAAACAACCCAGTGAATTGGGAAAGAAGAAGAACAAGTATTAAACTCTTTGGTTGCTCTCACTGTATTGTTGTTTAAAAATTTTGGTTGTGGCAACAGTACTGCGGATTACAAGGGTTCGTTTACTGATGATTCCCAAGTTAATTTCAATAAGCTTCCTCATGCGTTGGGTATAAAATGAGAGTTTTTCACTTATAAGTGCAGCCGTAAATGCACACTAGAGTGACTCAAAAATGCATGACAAAAAGTAAAGTGGGTATTTTAGTGATATCACCCCCTAGAATTGTTCTATATCGAAAAATCAACAATTATTGTTTTGAATCAACAATTATTTAGAGTTCGCGTAAAGCGTACAAACTTTCCCATGTATTTTAAATGGGGAAAAACTATTTTTCGTAGAAATGTTATATACATATATAATACTTGAAAATCAATAGTTTTGAATAGGCAAACTTTGAATATCTTTATAACACTTCAAAGAATAAAACCCAATTATTTTTTTAACAATTCTTTAATATTGCCAATTTTTTTGGTTTTACTTTTGCATTTTTCCTGAGGATTTATATATATAAATATACATATGTTCTGCGACAACCACACACTCAAATATAACAATGAAAGAGCCTGGGATAACGCGGGAGCCCACAATTGACACTCCCTACATTTCTGTATCGATCGCGCAGGTGGTTAGGATAATTTGAATGAGCGCATGATTTGCATATGCGAGTGGCGCACACCAGCTCCAATGCACATCATATTGCTCCTCACTACTTAATCTACGATATACATACATATTTACAATGAGTAGGCGTAGGTGGTAGGCAAACCACACACACAGACAGACAGACAGACAGACATTTGTTTAAATTTAAGACGGTAGTAATCGAACGAATATCTAATGTTGCTGCTGCTGCTGCTGCTGTTGTGGACACGCATTGCAGCTACAGCAATAGCAATGACAACAACAACACAATACAAATGCTAAACGGTTGCTAGGCAGTGTTTGAAATGCCACAGCCACCGAGACACACATTGCCCATTGGCGGCAATGTGAAAGTGACCTTTTTTCTCATTGTCGTTTGTATGAACATAAAGCAGTATATTTGTTGGTATATAACAAAGTAGATATTTATATATATATATATATATATAGGTATATGAGTACTTGTTACCCAAAACAACAGCCGCTATCATCCACACTATCCCCTAGCCAAAATTGGGTGAAGTTAGATTCAAAGCCAGCGGCAAAACACCAGCCGTTGTTCACTGTCATTTGACAATTTTGCCATCGTTCATAAACAATTAATGGCTGTCTTTTGAATTTGTGGCATTTTTAATGATGTTTGAACAAACATTGAACCGCAATTATTATTGTTGTTTATTTGGAACACGAGTATTGGTGGTTTTTTGTATGCAAAGCGCCATGTTTGCCTGTGGCTGTGGCTGTAGCTGTGGTTGTGTTGTGGCTATATGGACGACTATATACATATTTACCATACATATGTATGTACATATAAGATATTTGTTTGGCTGTTAATCACCTTATGGCACGTACTATCATTTTGCTTGCATTATCATATCCATAAGATACATTTCCAATACTAATAGCATCTTTATGGATGAGTTTACAATGTACATATGTATGTACATATGTAAATGGCATACAATTCGGAGTAACGACAAAACATAAAAGATGTTTAGTTAAAAAGGGAAAATATTCAATACTTGCACTTTCATTTGGCATTTTTTTGGTATTGTCTAACTAAATATTCACCCAGAAATATTCAAAAACAGTTGTAATGATGATGAAAGCGTTGCACGTCTCGCTTGTAAAGATAATGAGTTTTTTAGGTTTTGCGATTTGTATTTACAAGAAAATGCATTCATCTTTAGGAGTATATATGTATAGGAGTATATAGTATAATATGTATGTATATATCTCAATGGCTATTCAAATGTAAATATGTTTGTGAATATTAAAAGCTGTATTAAAGAAAAATGATTTTTAGTTTGTACAACGAGATGTATGTATGTAGGTACATTTTTTATTTTATTAGCTAAAAGAGATATTCAATAAAATTCTCAGATTTGCCAAACATAGAAGGCGGAGAATGATAACTCAACCAACAAAGCAGTAAATTTTAAAGTACTTAAAGTACGCTGTGCAGTGAGTACTTAATCTTTCTGCTGTGTTTCGATGTGGTTACTTATAAAGGCAATGAGAAGCATTTTCAGACTTTGTTCCTCGTAAGTCATCCCATATTCGCGAAAATGTCCCCAATGAGACCGCTAAGTACCTACCTAAACAAGGCAAGTCACTTTGTTAGGAAGTGCAAACAACAATTCGTTCAAAAGTCTTCCAGTGGTTGACTAAAACTAGTATTACTGGAAGAAAGGTAGGTTGTGTTGGTAAAGGCACTAAATTTGTTCAAATGTCTGTTAAACAGCCTACCAAGCCCATGTTTATGATGCTTTTCTGAAAAGGGATTTGGTGTTTTGACGGTATTTATACAAAATCTCGCTAAAGCCTACGGAAAACCTACATGAACCGACCACAAATGATTGGATCCTTTAAGAAGACAATGAGCCCAAGCAGCGGGGTACACTATGCGTGTCTTAGAAATCACAAAAAACCTAACAACAACAGCGTAGGTGACCATCACAAAGTCCGAATGCAAACGCAATTAAATTGAAAGCGAAGATTCGTGTGGTAAAAATGTCTACAATAAAATAACTTGCTGGGACGTTAAACAAAAGTAATTTAAATGTAAAATTAGTTTTTTATTTTCAGTCAATATTCATATGAATTTCAAGAAAGTAAAATGTGGCGCGCAATTCATATGAGGTGTAGTTACTATAGCAGCCGATTTGAATTTTTTTTTATTCACCTGCATGTATTTTGCCAAAATCCGTAAAAGCAAAAAAAAAAATGCATGCGAATTTTGACAACACTTACGCAGATGCAAAAACAAAATGCATGGAAATTTTGTAGTTGTACTTATAACACCACCTTATATGAATTCGCCTTGTTAACGCATGTACGAAATGATTTTTATTTGGAAACCAATGCCCAACATCGTTTACGTTTATTATTTAATGTTATTTAACAAATTATATTTTGTCAATATTGCAAAAAATATATTGTTAGAAAAAAGCGAAAAAAAACAAATATGGGCGTACTTTTTTAATATTATAAAATAACACCGTCTTTGAGGGGGAAATATTATTTGACCGAATATTGAGTGGCGCTACCAAAGAAAAACTATGAAAATTAAAAGGGCAAATAAAAACAAAATATTTGTTTTATTATTCCAAGGGCGATCCATAGAAGGGGATTGCTAGATAAGCCATGCAAGTCCGCTGTGCTCTTTTTGTGTAATTTTGCGAAAGAAATGTCAAAAACTGAATTCGCCTAGTTTGCTCATGTTTTTTTTTATTTGTGTAAACAAAATAACCCAGCGAATTTGGGGAGAAGAATAAACATTCAACTCATGGCATGCTATCACCTTATATGAATTCGCCTTCTATTATTCGTTCGAATCGAAAGTGTCCTTCAAAACAAGGAATATGTACACATGTAAGGTGCGGTTACTATGCCAGCCAATTTGATTTTGTTTATTCACTCATGATTCAATCATACATCTGTAAATAGTGACACCTAAATTCTGATGCTTCACAATCTAGAGTTGTATTTTGGGAGTAGGGAACTTACAGTTGCATTTTGGAAGTCTAGCTTAGTATTTTAAAAGAGTATGAAAAAATTGGGTACCGTGTAGATTGTATTTAATGTTTAATTAACACTTTCTATATAACGAAGTAAAGAAAATTTAATAATAAATTAAATTTAAAAAAATTTAAATTTATTTTATTACTGTGGTTACGTAAAAATACTCATTATGAGAATAGTGTTTTTTCCTCATATATAAAATAACATACAATCAAATAAATAGTTTTAAAGTAAAACCTCATACCTGGAAAATCAGTGGTATGGTTCTTCGCCGACTCCGCACGGCGAATGTTGTTGTTTTTTTGTGAAAAGTTATTTTTCATGGCAGAAATACACTCGGAGGTTCGCCATTGCCTGCCGAAGGGCGACCGTTGTTAGAAAAAACTTTTTCTAAAATTTTTAATGTTACTTGACCCGGGCAGGATTTGAACCCGAGACCCACCGAAAGAAGCGCGCACACGCTACACACTCGGCTACGGCGGCCGTTATTACACTTTATAATGCACCAAAATTGAAGGATTTCTCAATGGACCTTTTATGATTGAAAAGATCACAAAATTTTACGGGTTTAGCTGTGAACGAGTTAAAAAAAAACACATATGCACATACATATCTGAAAATCCAGTTGCCTAAGAGTTATAATGATTTTCAACTGGACACTATATTTATACTAATAAGTGAGTGGAGCATAAAATTTCATATTCTTAGCTTCTTTGGCGTAGGGGTTATAATGTAAAACCTCATATCAGAACAATCAATTGGTTGGCACGCTCCAACTTGGATAAAATTGTCTTTAGTTGCAAAAGCAACCCTGTTGGGATCCTTCATGAAAGTTGGGCTCAGTTTAATGGTATTTAAGATTGGAAAATAGCTGTGTAAAAAAATTTTAGGTTGACGTAGTTATATATTTAAAAATACCATGCAAATAAAAACGAATTAGGTCTTAAATTGAAATTTCCCATGTATTTTCTTGCTTTGATTGCTTTATAAAATGCGCAACGATCTTTTGAAAAATTGGAATAAACCTAGACCTACGAGTTAACTGTAAACACTTTATTTAAATAAAAGATATTTAGAACAAATCTAAGCGCTACGTAGTTTATATCAAATAAAAAATATATAAAGAGTCTTTCAACAAGAAGTGTCGTGTTAAATTTAGTACCATTTTTAAACTGTCCATACAACAACTGGCAGTGACATATTATTTGACAAGTAAAAATTAGGAAACCATTGTGAATAAGCACAAGTGAAAAATTTAGCCCGTCTCTACGTCAAAATTCGGCACTGCGGAGATCACCTGATGTAGCAACCCGCTCCATTCTTGTGCCATTCACTGAGAGAATTTCTATATCTGACAATTAATAACGGCAATTTCTGACATTGAATATCAGCCGCTCCCATCTTTAATTTAGAAGACTTCACACTTGTACACAATCACTATGTAACTTTCCAAAATCCGTTGCATTTAATGAAAGTTCACTTTAAAAAAATGGTGAATATTTCGCGGAGGTGGTTCGCAAAATTCGTTCTATTCTTTGTAATTTTGAAGCGCTTTTTCGACCGGCAAATAATAGCTTCAAGTAAGTATGCTAACGGAAAAGTTAACTGGGATAGGGATTATTTGAAATTGGTTTAATATATGTTTGTCTCTTCTAGAGGTATAAGTTTAAAATTAAATAAAAAGAGATCATTATGAAAACAAATTGATCATTCGATCTTTAATATAACCTCTGTTGCTCTATCGCAGGTTTTAAAGTGAAAATTAATTAATGAGTTAATAGTTTTCAAAGTTTTTATTTCCATTTTTTTTTATTAATGTGTAAAAGTAAATGATTAGCGGAGAGATCATTAGGTAAGTATTTAGTGAAAAATTAGAAGAAATTATATATTTAGCTGTACATATGTACATACTAGTATGTTGTAATTATATATCGCGTGCTTATAAAGCAATCGCTGGGTAAACTAATCGTGGCCTTTTAAAAAAATGATCTATCAGCTGACACCACAGCGTGGTTACTTACCATTGGTTGGTGGCCCTTTTGGATGGTGCCACTTCGCTTTGAACTATTAATTTTTCTTAATTTACCTTTTAATTGTGAAATGAGCCGTTTATGTAGAAAATATATCTGGGAAAGAAGTTTAGTGTGGGATATAGTAAGTAAATTACGTTTTTATTAATGTGGTACGGAAGAGAGGAAGAAAGAAGGTAGTGTGTGCTCCTATTCATGGCGGTGAGCTAGGTGCGGTTTAATTGTAGTTGCTAATGACGTTACACATTAATGGAGAAAAAATGTCTTGATGTACTAGTTTATGTCTAAAATCTGTCTCTTTTCAAATCTTCCGTGTTAGTCTGTGTTAAGATAGTGAGTAGAGATCATCTAGCAAGTCGAAGAGAAGGAACTTTTTAAATATAAATTGAAATAGGTTAATGTACTCGTATTTAGATCATATTGCTCGGATCCATTATAACTCTATAAATAGCAGGATTGTAAATTAAAATTTTAAAAAGTAAGATTGCTCAAAAGCTTGTGCCGCTATGGAAAGAAGACTTCATCCCTGAATATAGAGCATTTCATTTATTACTTTCAATACTCTATAAATTGAAAAAATTAGCATGCTCTGAAGGTTGATAGAAACCCCCGAGAATAAGGAAACAGGTACTGGTTGTGTGTGTTAAATTTGGTTTGGAGAGAAACTAGTTTCGGCGTTGTGCCATCTCAATAAACCAAATTTGACAAGGGATGGAGAAAATTCGTTTAATCTGTCGGGAAATAAAGAAGAAACTCCTGATTTGGGATATTTGTGCACATATACAAATTGGAGCAAAGAAAACGTAAAGTCACTCACGACTGGTGTAAACAAAGCTTACAACATTGTGTATCCGCATGGGAAAACGTTTCACTTTTGCCGAAAACTACAACAAAGGCCGCACCAGAAACATTTGCTGCGGAAACCCATATAGCCAAATTCGCGTAGAGGCTAATAGCACGAAGCGAATTCACGTAAAGAGACTTTAGACAAAGCTCGATATCCAAAAGAAATGTAGCTGATACGGACGACAGCGCCCCGCACTTTAAATGCGAAATGAAGTTTCCGGACACTATCGAAAAACTAGGTGGATGAGACCTAGTAAACGCCGAGCAGCGTTTCCATCAAACAAACCTTTGCTAGACTTGATGAAGTATTAAACCAGTTTTGCTTTTGAACTCTTTTTGAATTGGGATTTTATTTTTAATGAATGAGTCCTTATTTTCACTTGGCAGTTGTCATTTCTTAAAGGACAGAAGGTAAGCTTTGTGTAGTAAACATTTAAAGGATCGAGTTCAGGAATGGAGGATTGTTAGCCCAAACTTTTTTTTGGTATTCTATTTTATACAATAGCATGACAAGGAAAACATCTGTTCGAAAAATTGGGTTTGATTGAAACATAAGACCAAGTATAATAGCAACAATTTCTGGCACCTCGTTTTGATTTATGAAAATGTCACATTCGAGGCGAATTCATACCAGGTGGGGTTGTGCGTGCAACAACAAAAATTTACACAATGATATTGCGAATCGGTGAGAGTTACAACAAATACATAGTTTTGACATTCAGCCCAGCCAGCGAATTCACCCAGCTGCTTTCTCAACAACACATTATATGAATTCGCCTTGGTCACATTCTAAGTCATACATTTCTTCGAGAATTCTATTATACTACGACAAAATGAAGTTTTTTTCCTTTTTCACAAAAAATGTATTGATAGGGTTACAGAAAAGCGTAGAAAAATAAGTTCGGTTCTCCCATATTTCATCACTTGTTGTTTGATCAAAATACTTTGTTAATAAATAAACTATTTGTTTCGTTCTATTAAATACGAATGTTGTTGCGCTGGAAAATTTTTGATTAGTTTGGTTATATGCTTAAAAATACTATATCTATAAAAAAGAATTGGTGTTGTAAGGAATTTCCCCAAGTATTTTCTTAGGACTCTTTCACAATAGAAAAGTTTCTTATACTTCACAAGACTGCGTCCCAGGACGGATGGCTCAACTCTTATATTTTCCCGAGTAATTGAGGAAAATCTTGTTAGGAATAAAAAGTTGTTTGTTTGTTTTTTTTTTTTAATTTTCACACCACAAATTGTAGGAGAAGTTCGGCCAAACATCAAGCTATATTATTATTATTATTAAGTGTCATCAAGATCGAGCTACCATAACTTATATCTTATATCTCCTGCACAACTGATTGCTCATATATGATGGGTTCTTTTAAACTCCTCAATTTTGACAGCTAAAGAGTGAAATTTTGTGAGCTATTTACAAGATTTATTAACAAAATCATCAACATCAGTGGATCCATACCACTGATTTTTTAAAAATATTTTTTTGCTTTAAAACTATTTATAAATTTGTATTTTATTTTATTTTAGAAAAATAAATATTATTTAAAATTGCAAATTTTTAGGTAAGAAGTTAAATTAAATTAAATTTTTTTACTTACATACGTTTACGAAAACGGCATTGCAATTTCCGCTTATATGGAACTAAACTAAGAACAAAATTATGATATTGAAAAGAAAGCAAAAAAAAAAACCAAAACATCTGGTCTCTTTACCAAAATTTTTTGAATTCACGAAAGCATTAAATTAACTCTGTTATATTGTTGTTGTACCAAAATATATTTCCTCGCAGTATGTAATTGAAAGAGAGGATGAATAAGTTTTGCGAAAATTACCAACAAAATCCACATAATTTTCTTCAACGCAGACGTGAATGTCAATGCCCCTTTTGGTAAAATTTAACGACTACTTCTGCGCTACAAAAGAATACGTAGTACGAGTATAATTGATTTATGTTTCATAACAATTAAATAACAACTTCACACTTTGCGCTTATAGCTTATAGCTTTTTACTGACAAAAATGAAATGAGTTGCTTGCTTTCTATGTAATTATTATTATTATGGGGCCATAGTGCACTAAGACCTCTGATGTGGTGTATTGTGCATGTGGTGTAATTAAATACATACATACATACATATTAAATTTACTGTTATGGGTTACACAATTTTTACTATGGCAAATAGCGTTCGCAGAGTGTGCGAAAAGTTTGTCTCTTAGTATACAATTTGAATTTGGAAAATATAATTTCCTTGCCAATTTTAAATTGGGTTAATATAGTTCAAAATTACATGGGAACCGCCATATGTATGCAGACGTATTTTCACTCAAGCTTTCGGGATTGCGAGATGATTAAGAATGGATACAAATAAATATATCATAAATAAGTATTGAGAAGTGGCTATGATTAATGGGTGTAAATTGAGTAAAAAATGTTTAATGTTTGAGATGCTCACGCCCGTTTTCTATGCAAATTATTCAAGTATACTAAATGTTTTTTATATGTTTGTATATTTTCCCTAAGAGTCAGAAACTTACAAAAGCCGTTGAGCAGCTAGGTGTAACTTCTACCGCTTTGCCGTTATTGCTTTTTCCGATTGCTCAGGAAATAACTGGCTTGAAGCCCAAAAAAAAATTTTTGCTCGAAAACATTTTCGAAATTAAGGTTTTCCAAACCTATTTCCTTTCATACGATTATTGTAATATTTCATTTGACTTATTAAATAATTTGTGTTTGACTTTTTTAAACAGGTGGCAACGCTATCGAAGAATTTTTTCAAAATAAAGCTTTCGTGGTAGCCATTTTGGAATATCTCATTAATATTAACTTGGTGGAATTAAATTTGTTAAAAAGGTGGCAACCCTGAAAAATATTTTCCAATTAAAATGTTCCTTTCCACAATGTAAAATATTGCAATAATTCAGCTAATTCCATAATTGCATTCAGTTAAACTTTTTAAATAGGTGGTAATGCTTTTCAAAAATAATCATAAAGCGCTTTCATTTGACTCCTTGCTGTAATAGTTCATTTGAGCTAATAATTTATTTTAAACACAAGGCAACTTCTTTCAAAAAATATGTTTGAATATGAAAAGTTTGAAACTTTTTTAATCCTCTTTCGTTTGACACCCAGGTTATAAAATTGCATTGAACATATAAATTTATTTTTATCAAACAAGTGACATACTTATTTTTGAATTTTAACATATTTTGAACATATGTATTTTCAAATTTAAGCTTTCCCAAACCTTCAATTGCAATAATGATTTTAAGTGATTATTTTAACCAAGTTCAAAGTTTTGTAAATGGGTGGCAACTCTATCTAAATAAAATCATACAAAAATCGTAGTCCCATAAAAAGTTTCACTTCAAAAAGTAATTACCCATTTTGAAATTCCCATGTATCTACCCTACGCTCTTCATTTTGTTTGTATTTTGAAGACAGTCTTTTGTATACTGTGTTTCAATAAAGTGTTTGTGCTTTGTATTTGCCGAGTTAAGGGATCATAAAGTTTTGAACAGAAAATGTAAAAAAATTAACCTGGGACCCGTTTTAATGTAACCAACTTGCAAAAGAACGCTCCAGCTCTGGTAAAATTTCCGTCAGTTGCAAAAGCAACCCTGTTAGCATTTTTCGTGAAGCATGAGATTTATTTAGTGCTATTTAAGAACAGAAAATGACTGTGATGCCAATTTAAACGAATTAGGTATAAAAATTGCCCAAGTATTTTCTTCCGACTAATTCACAATAGCGCAATTTTTTCACTTCACAACACTACATCTCACGTCGGATATCATTTAACCGAGTTACCTCAACTCGCATATTTTTCCGAGTTAGTGTTGTTGCCTTACTTACTATTTCTTATCCTACCTAGTGTTCTTTTGTAACTAGGTTATAAAGAAACGGGCCACTGATAGAGTTTGCTACATTTATGGCGAACTTACCATTAAAACATGTAAGAACAATTTTACCCCCTTAAAAAATATATACGTACTTTATTTTTTGACTTTGCTGCTATCTGATGACGAGATATCTCTTCTGCCACATATTCAATATACGTTTTCGATTTCATCAAGATTGGATCATAAAACATATTTATATTTCATAAAAGCATCGTACACCGATTTTTTTTATTATGATCGACAGTAAATCTCGTGGCAAATGCATTTTTTTATTGGCCATATTAAAATTCGACATGCCTTGACGCAAATAAGTACTTAGAATATGTTGCCAAATATTCATCTTAAACACCCTGTTAAACTATCAATGCTTATATTTACACAACATTATAATTGTCTGTTTGATTTACCAGAAGATTCGCTGAAAAACTGAAAACCTTTTCATTCAAATTTGGCAATGCTATTAGAGTACAATGTCCAAAATCAAAGCGACTTTATCTTCAAATCTCAGTCAATGTGTGACCAAAGGTCAGTTTTCAGTGCAAGTTTAAAGTCTGTTTAAACTCCGATTACTTAAACTCGGTATAAATTTAAATTCAGTTTAAAATACAGAGCGGTTTTGCAGTGAGAGTTCAGAGAATGAGTGCTGCTGCCAAACGTCACTTTCGTGCACTTGTGAATTGTCGATCGTGGCTGAGTGAAAAATGCGATTATAGTCGGCCTCGCGAACTGGTTAGTTTAAACTCAGTTTAACCTCGACAAAGTATCGGTATAAATTAGGTTTAAAGTCGACTGAAAAACATAGCGAGTTTAACCTTAGTTTAAACGGCAAACAGAGTTAAACTCGTACTAAAAAACTTGCCCTAAGCATGCTAGTGTGTTTCCAACCGATGTTCTCTTTTTAACCGACGAGTCGCGACGCATCGTCCTAAATGTTTAATCCGAAAAAAAGTTATAAGTTTATAAGTTATAGGTCATTGAATTTCCTTTTTGCTGCATGTCCGCCGATTGGAATTTAAGTGTGCTCTGCCCTGCTTAAGATTTCGTTTAAAGTTTTATCGAGTGTATTTTGCGAGAGACTGAATCCAACCATCGACGAACTGATTTGACCTTATCAGTGTGGCATTATACCTAAATTTAAATCTACTACCGATCAGATATTCACGTTACGCCAAATATTGGAAAAGACCTGAGAGAAGAGGATTGATATACACCATCTATTTGGAGACTTTAAATCAGCTTTCAACATCACGAGAAGAAGTTGCTTATATGCCACGATGTCTGAATTTGGTATACGTACAAAACTAATGCGGCTTTGTAAAATGACGCTGAGCAACACCACCAGCTCAGTCAGAATTGGGAAGGACCTCTATATGCCGTTTGATACCAAAGGAGGTTTCTGTCGTGTGACTTTTTTAACCTTATTTTGGAAAAGATAATTCAATCTGCAAAATTAAACAGGTCAGACACCATATTTTATACAAGTTTTCAACTGCTGGCGTATGCCGATGGCATCGGTCTCATAGGCTTCAGCAACCGCGCTCTCTCGATGGGCGAAAACTACGCCCTATAAGCCTCTCAACATGCCCGTGCTATTGTATGGCGCAGAAGCGTGGACACTGTCAACATCAGATGAGAAGACCCTTGGAGTGTTTGAAAGAAAGATTCTCCGAAAGATTTTTGGACCTCCACGTCTTTGCGACGACGAATACCTCAGACGATGGAATGAATGAGCTATATGAGCTTAACCGCGACATAGAAATAGTCCAGCGTATTACGATTAGAAGAAAATTATCCAGCCCTGAAAGTATTCGACGCAGTACCTGCCTCCTCTACGTTCGAAAGACCAGCTAAAGCGCCAGTTATAGATTGATTGGTTGATTAAATTTTAGTATTTCAAATTTCAAATGGGGGAAACATCTTTTTAAAAGCTTTTCCGCGTGTGCAAATTTTAAATGACAAATCTTTTTCAGCCACAGCGAATTATAACATGATGGGAAATATGGGAAATTAATTGTTATCGTTATTTTTCTCTAATATCAATTTTGGTTAAATCTGGGTTAATATCCCGAAAAAGCCGAACCAGTCGAAAAATGTAAAAATGGCCAAATCAATTTTTTGGAATCAGTGGAAGCTATATCTCTGTAATTTCAAATGATTATTCTCTAAATTCGTTGCGGATAAATAGGTAATTTCCATGAAATTCGAACCCTGTTTATAACTAATTGAAATTGATGTTGAAGCAAGAATTACATATCCATGAAAAAGCATGGAACACACATACAAAATTAAAAAAGCGACAAAATCATTGAAAATTATTTAATATGCGCAGAAAATCCATTTTCTTCCACTTTCATTTCCAACTAATATTTACTTGTACGAGTATCAATATACCAAAAAATTCGGTAATGATGAATATTTTCTCACATATACATACTTATGTATATACTATGAATATGTATGTTCGTTTAGGCCCGGAATCTCAAGCCAGTCAATTAAGTATACGACTATTGGACATCGCAAGGTGAGAAGCGAATAAATGTAACTGAAAAGGTTTGGCGACAAACGAACGAAAGTTTTCAAAACTCTTTTGTTTGCTTTGTAATGCCTAGGATGTGACAAAGTGGCAGTGCAATATGACATGATATGTGGCATCTTTGTATCTATGTTCATATACTAGTTACGATTGTGCGCTGTTCGTTGGTGATCTTCTTCTTCCATCAACACCAGATAAGCAATTGAAGTGGCAACAGTATCGGTGCTCACACAACCAGCGACGAGCATCATAGTTACTCGTAGATAAATGCGGCACGCGTTGGCCTCTATCGGCGGTTTGTACGTAGTACGATCCAAAAATTATTGGTCTTACAGATTAAACTTTTCGAAGATACAAAAAATTTATTGCCGTATTTTTAGTGTAATAAATTTGGACCCCCCATTAAAAATTCGAAATGAATAAAATTTAGTACAGTGGTTTGATAAAATTTTGCCAGTGTCTCCTGGCGGAAATCCGCCACCAATTGTATGCGCTCTAAATTAAAATAATCGGCTAAACAATTACAGGACGATCATCTGTGGAGGAGAAGGTAATTGAAAATAGATAGATAGCTAGCTACAAGGCTGAATCAGAAACGAAGGGACGCTGCCCCCTAAAGGGATTTTGTATTCCTGTAGCACGCCCCTAATCCAAATTTCACAGTATGACTTCAGCTTCCCTAATGAAAGCTACAAGCTCTTCGGTAGGCAAAGAAGGTCCTTGGTAGGCGGGCGACCATGTACGAACGAAAATACTCCAATTTCTATCTGGTCAAGGCCGGACAACGGAAATGCTCTGATCTTTCATCATCCTTAAGATACAGCCGACGTATGTGATAGCGCAGGAGATTGCGATCAGTTGGTAGCTAGCATGAAGTCTGATATCAGAGCTGCGATGCCATTTTCATCTGAAAGTCCCTACTGCAGCATAGTTCCCGAGTCATGGCGTCAAAAAGTCTAAATATTTCTAACATATCCATCCTTCCCAGGATCCGTTCGACAGTGAAGTTCAGCTGATCAAGATTCCATAGATACAATGATCAAGGGACAGACCAATTTTTGCAGTTTCCTTAAACACAGCATGACAGCTTTTTGGAGTTTTATGTTCGCCAGATAACGGAATAATAAGTTATAATCGGCTGAACGATCCTACAGTAGAGCCACGTCCTAATCTTTGAGTTCACACTCCATGACCAACCCAAGATTCTTCTACTTAGAGTTTTGTCAAGATGAGAATTGCCAATGGTTTGGTACCGTCTCCCCAAGAGTAATCGAACTAAGGTGGTCAGTACAGAGCACTGGCCCATAGGAGTGCATGGCGAAAGGATCGGACTACCCTTTAATAAGTTGTGTCGCACTTGCGAGGAGCTGGGCTCAAAGGAGGCACTCAAAAGCTTTCTGTGCGAGTGTCCCGCCCTTGCAAGAATGAGGCTAAGGACTCTCGTCAAACCATTTCTTCACAAAATTTCTGAGTCTAGCCGCCTATCTCTGTATGACGTACTGAAATTCATTAAAGCCACCACATAGCTGTAGTTTGCATGAGTTGTGGAATTATAAAAGAAAACTTGCTAACTTCATGCAATCAGGATGAAAATTTACTTAAACTCACAAACTAACCTAAATGATCATTTGGGTATGCGGAAGTTCAGGGCAATGTGGCCAACAAAACTTCTTTGTGTTGTTCAAAACGAAAGAACAAATGAAGTCTTGCACTCAGCTTGTGTCTCTTTCTGAAGATCGAGAGAAAAAAGTCATGGACTCAATTGAAATTGGCGATGAAATCATTTTTTTTTTATAAATATTTTCTGTCACGAGGGCAATCGATGGAGTGGCGATGTCTAAACTCACCGCGATCAACAAAAGCAAAGGTTACTCAATCTCAAAAAAAGAGTATGCCTAAAATCTTTCTGGGGTTCTAAAGGAATTCGACTGGTAGATCTTAAGTTTCGAACACATGAGTAACTGGAAATTACTGTGCTTCCTTTGCATATCTATTACCAAATGCTATTACAGAAAAACGTCAAGAAATTTGTCACTAGGAGTGCTGTTGCTTCATGACAACATGTCGTTAAAGATATCGGCTGCTTCTAAGGCTATCATAAAGGAATGCGCTTCCAATGAGCTTGACCATCAACTGTTTATTATCGACTTGACCCCAAACGACTTTCATTAATTCTCTATAAATTTCAGACTATTTACTAATGGGTATAGAAATTTTAGTAAAGCGCTGTGAAAGCAGTAGCGAAATAAGAACGGGTTATAATATTGGAAAATAATAATAGTGCTAGATAGAGATTCACCCTTCATTTTATAGTTCAGACAAGACACTTTTAGACCTTACTATGTATGTATTTGATTTAGTACAATAGCACACTTTGATTACACACTGATAGCTACTTTTGCTTTTCACTTTATCATGCAAAACAACAAATACAAACAAAATAGTGTAACCAATGTACATTCATTTGTATATACAGAGTTACACATTTGTCTAATATTATGAAGATATAAAAGTTGCTTGTGGTAGCAATTACAAATTGCAGTTGCCAGTATTTAATTTTTTTTGCTGCCACTATAGTTGTTAGTGCTATTTGTGTATTACATATAACGCATATGAAAGCAAATTAACCTATCATTTTAAATTTCATTTCTGTTTTCATTCATGGCAGTTTTTTGATTTGCATTGACTAGTTTTCTGGTTGTTAGTTACTTATGTTGCATTTTTTTGTGAGCTTCGCTTTGTAGAAAACATTTTGTCCTCTTATAATTTACCAGTAGCTCAGTTAAATTAGGTAAGTGTTATACGATACTCGTACAAGGGGTGGCTGATAAGCTCGCGAGCTTAAGGTAATTAGCGTATCATCTCGTACACTAAGTAGTTGCGGGATTCACTGTTAATAAAGAAGGTATTTTTAGAGGTTCCACCTTTCGATAACAATTAAACGTCCACAAGTAACACTTAAATTTGCTACGTTATTATAAATCATGCACAGATTTGTTTATCATTTTATCATACTAATACCAAATGATCGCTTGGAAATTAAACGAATTTATTTCGAAAATAATGATAAAGTCACATGATTACAATTAAAATTGATCGAAAATTTAAAAATCATAACGGTTCTGTATTATAAACCCAACCAAATATATTTCCACCGGTTTCGTCTAAATAGTGGTTACCGGTTTATCGTCGACTTTAGGCCAACTTATCAGCCATCCCTCGTGCACTGCCAAACGGCGATAAAATTATATAATATTTACTGCATACAAGAATTTTGGCTTTCTTTTGCATTTTGTTTGTATGTAACTATTCAAAAATAGTTGCGCAAGGAAACATCACGTTAGCCAACTAAGCTTTACTCTAGGTTGTTGACTTTATTTACCTTTTAACTCCAATGTATTAGAGATTTAAAGTGTCTACAATTGAAGTATGTTTAGAGTTTTTGCATAGTTTTTAAGATGTCTGTAAACATAACACAAAACAACAAAACTTTAGCAACTTTGTGTTACAGAGGAAATTCGTTTTTAATATTAAAAATGGTGAATTGACTGTAAAATATCCACCTAGAGAAATTATGTATTCAATTCTTTTCCAATTTTTTTTATGAATTGTTTCATGAAATACATATGTAGGTCGAATAATTTTTTTTTTAATTAAACAAGGAGATAAATGTGGCCAAGATTTTTCTTCAAACGCACGGAGAAGGACTGAGTTTTTTAGAACGACGTTGAATCGATAAATTTGGGCTCTCGGTCACATTCGCATCTACAGTAATGATGGCTCCATTTGGCCCATACAGTAAGAGCTCATTATGGATTATTGTCCATAAGAGTAACATAAATCATTTCATCTTATTGCTCTGGGGAATTATTATGCGAACCGTAATGTGTGCGAAGTGCTCTGAAAGTTTGCCGTACGTTGTTGCTGACCAAACGCTCCATAATCATGTAGTTTAGGTTGATACCAAAATCGAATCATGGGCAGATGAACAACTGTCAAAAGAAAAGGTTGAGAAAACTGTTAGATTTTCCAATTGGATGGAGAAAGAGAGTGAATGTTTTTCTTGCTAAGGTATCGTGAGATTCATATTAAAATATAAAAAAAAACAGGTGTATTAATAAAATATATAAAATGTCATTAACAATGTCGATTAAAAGTTCTTTTTGACACAACTGGATGTAGATTGATTTTTAAATGCTTCTATAATTTATATATACTCGCACTAATATTTTAATACGAGTATATACTGTTTTATATTTATAAACATGGAAAACTATTATATTAATATTATTAGGTTTTTAAAACAGATAAATTTCTTTGATATTTTAGTTCCCCATATTTAGTGATCCCATATTTTTTTATAATTTTATGAAACCCTACTTATTTTTCTTTCTTGGTTTTATTTTTTATTGCATTTATATTCATTCGGTTTCAACGGAAGTGTGAAAAGTGCAAAATCACCTAAAATATCTTTTGAAACTGCCAATATTTATTTCTTTCATAGTGGCACCATTGGAAAATGCGGATTTTGACAGCGCTCTCATGAAGAAGAAAACGCTTCGTATCTATTTATCTACGATAAGTATTTACGTCGAGATTTTCCAAAGTATAGTGAGCATAAATACCACACACATTTGTTTCCCTTGACAGCTGGTTTGACAGCTATCCCTCTTGGAAATTATATACCTCTAAAAATATAGCCGACAATTTTTTTATGACGTAACTATTTCTTCCGAAAAGCACAGCCAATATGAGTTATGATCTTTTCGTATTCGGCGCATTCTCTACAAATTTAAATGAGAAAAAGTCAAATTAAAATGCGAAAACGCCAATTGGAAATAAGAATAGTCAGTTGTAATTCAGCAAGCGACTATTGAAAATGTGAAAAGTCAATTGTAAATCCGATTAGTAATTTTATATTGCGAAAGCGTGAAATAAAATGCAAAAATTTCAGATGAAAATGAGAAAAAGTCAAATGAAAATGCGAAATAATCAGTAAGGAAAGCTCGGAGATGAGGAAAAGGGCACTATTACAGGAACAGAAGGGGAAAGAGTATTTCAACAGACAGAGTTTCTCATTGCCATTTTCATTTCACACTTTCTAACTTCTAATTGACTACTCTTATTCTCAATTCACGTTTTTTTATTTCCATATGACTATTGTTATTTTGAGATGACATTTTCTCATTTGAATTTGACCCTTCCTCATTTAAAATTTACTATTCTGATTGTCGCTTTCGTATTTACAATTGGAAATGGTATTTTGTTCTGAAATTGGATTTGAATCAACTGTCGCTTGCAATTTTTAAATTTTTGCCTTGAACTGCGCTGTTTTATTCTGGGTTTTGGATCTTCAATTGAAAATATTTAAACTCTTTATTGCGCAAAGCTCATTTCCGTCAATTATTGTATTAAAACTTTTCGTTTCAAGTACCACGGATTAATGGATCAACCAAACGGATGCGAATGCACTCTAAAGTTGTGATAAATGGAGATTTCAAATTGTGAAACCGTAAATACTTCCGTTTAACATATGATTGTTTGAAAGTTTAAATACATATTATCCCAGTAGAAAAAAAAATAAGTAAACAGCAATTATGAAGCGCTTCTCTAGAATTTGTAGGTCATTATCGTCTGCATAATTTCTTTAAATAATTTTTACATAAATGGGGCCCACTTGTGAGGCATAGCATTCCTGCTTTGTGTAATTGACATCATTTGCTTAATACAGTAGATTGCCTACTCACTTCTCGATAACGTTCACTGAAACCGTTCTGTGTGTAGTCAAAGAGCATAGAACTAAAAAGAAGGAACAACACATTATACTTGAAACACAATACCGACGTACGGCGATTTTTCGCTCAGTAGAGCGAGGACGGCGACAACGAAAACAGCTAATTATTAGAAGTCGCAATTCAAATTTCGGTTTTCAACTAGAAAAAGTGAGAATAATATTTTGTGCTGAAATTTAAATATTTCGTTTTAAAAACCCTAAGTATATTAAACATATGCCCACAATGGATTGCATTTTGCCGCTGCCGCCAACGACGGCAATAGAAATAAGTCTATCGCAACGAATGTTAGTCGGACGAAAGTCGTTGTTCGCTTTGGTTGTGTGCATTCATACATGTATATATATATGTCAGTGTGTTCTATTTTCGACAGCGAACGTTCGCGACGAAAAATTCGCCGTTCGCCGGTATTGTGTTTTAAGCATTACTTATGCTTTTCTCGTTGATCAATAGGGTAGCGCCCTCTCTTTCGACCAAATGGGTAAATGATTGAAAGAAAAGAGAAAGGGCTAGGGCAACGAGAAAAGGAAAAGGAACATGTTGTCCCTTCTTTTTAGTTCTATGTTCCTTGGCGTAGTGATGTTGAGATGTGTATTGCACTTGCTGTTCTGTAATAACTTATGAAGGGAAGGCCCTAGCAAATTTGCTGCTGGGATATTATGGAGGATTTTTACGCATAGAATTTATATACGAGTATAATAAGTCAACATTTTGCACCAACGGTGCAGCGTAAATAAGTTAAAAAAATTTGGACAGCAATAAAAAAAGTTATGCATTGTATGTATATGTATGTATATTTAATAAATCACACTGATTTTCGGTGAATTTTTTTTTTTTCAATTTAAAATAAGCGGCAAGAAATTATTATCTCTGCTGCTCCTTTTCAATCCCCACATAAATGAGTTCAATTTCTACCACATTTACAATAATCACCATTCAACACAGACAATGAATTAATGAGAAAATTGCGGTACTTACTTGTTTGTTAATGATGTTGATGCACTTTCTGCGATTCTTTGGTGGAT
The DNA here is from genome assembly GCA_951828415.1 of Anomoia purmunda. Classification (NCBI taxonomy): domain Eukaryota; kingdom Metazoa; phylum Arthropoda; class Insecta; order Diptera; family Tephritidae; genus Anomoia; species Anomoia purmunda. The sequence goes on along the minus strand of OX639996.1, from coordinate 20,492,392 downwards.
GTACCTTTGGCATCAAAGACAAAGAGTTTCGTCGTGCTGGCAATGTTTTGGCGGTGTAGCGAGGAGCAAACAATCAAAAAGCCAGCGAAAGGGCTGGGTTGAGTGGACACAGGACAGTGCACTATATATTTTTTTTTTTGAAGATATATGAAGATACGTGTGCTTATGTATGTAGACACAGGATCGCTACATACCCACATAAGTATGTAGTTACTCTCATATGGTATATGTAGTACAATGACTGGTGGTCATGATGTAGGATTCGGACGTTGTACAGCAGCGTCTGTGCTAAGAGTGTGCAATAAAGTAAGTGGCATGAGGTTGGACGCCCACTTACGGCAGCGAGGCAAACCACCGAAAACAACAAAAAAAAAACACTCCACGCAAAGTAAAAACATACTTACTTTTATACAAATACATATACCTACCTACTCGTATGAATATAAGCTGCGGCTCGTGAGCTGGGACAATGGAGAGAGATGTGGCATTGCGATCGTTTGTCAGAGTATAGCGAAAGTTTGTAATGGGAGCAGCAGGCGGCAGCAGAGAGGGGAGGGGGGGAAAACGCTACACCGATGTTAATCAAGTAAATGTGAATGCGAATGCGAACAAGTGGATCTTTAAGAATTTACCGTTATTTGAAGAGGAGGCTCATGCGCCAACATGGCTACAGGTGAAGGGAGGAACGAACGGCCAGCACAGCAGCATAAGTATAATTCTTGGTAATTGTTTCGCGGTCTTCGTTTTTTGTTTTTTTTTTGTTTGGCTGCTTTTGCTTTGTCTGTCGTGTTTGTTGCGAAAAAATCAAAAATTAAATTTAAAAAAAGTGTTCGCTTTGCTTTTGAGATTTATTTCCTTTGCCGCACTTTGGGATCGTAAATGATTTGAGGTGCTTAAAATTTGGTAGATAGGAAAGTATAAGTTTTTGGTTAGTTTTCTCATACAACGAAATTTGGTAGTGACATATTTTAAATTAACTAATTTTGACAATAATCTGAGATACATATCTTTAATGTTAAGAACTGCCAAAGTTATTTCCTCACAAACAAATTTGAATTTTGTCAGGTTTGGCTAGGGTGGCATACACAAAAAAATTATATATTCGCACTTGGTGTCACACAAAACTGAAGGCAGATTTAATTTCGTTAATTTTTAATAAAAATTTCGTTTATTATAAAACATAAACTATATAAATGAATGCTTCAAACTTTGTATAAATATCATAAAAATTCTACAATGATTTAATTGGTTTACTTTAGTTATACATATGTATATTTGACATTATTTTTATGAAAAACGATTATTCGTATGATATCATATGATATGAAAATTATTGCGAATATTGTAGAAAAACACTTACTGTGCATTTACTTTTAAGTAACACTGTAATGATGTGCAGTTCCGAACATTCAAAGAAACAGTTTTGTCAAGCCACGCTCCAAGGAGAACCGGATACTTACAATTTGTGATGTGCGTCTTGATGTTGTTCCACAAATTGAGGCTCCTAAAGATTTATGCCGACTCCGAGAGGTATATCATTTTTGTGAGCAGTTTTCTTAAAGCAGTAATACACTCGAAGATTTGCCATTACCTGTTGAGGGGCGGCCGCTTTTAGACCAAACATTTCTTTAGTGTTTTTTTTTTGGACTTGGCCCGTCCGAGATTTGAATCCTGGAAATTATTACGCTGTGGTCGCTGTGAACGTCTCACATATTTGTTTGAGTAAAGTAAATATATATAAATTTTCCATGTGCTCTTTTGACACCGTTTTGGCTTCTTTCGGGTCATAACTTCTGTACTTTTTAAATGGTTTGTTATTTTTCGGTTTTCCTGGTCCATGAAGATGAAATGATACAAAAAAAAATACAAGTATATACTTAATACTTTCCGTTCGATACCACGTAGTTTTGGTAACCAGGTAATTCGGGTATCGATACTTGTGAACCACGCACTGAGTAGGTACGAAAAAAAAATCTTGTATGTAAACCTGTAAATTTTGCTTCGAAATTTTTTGATATTTTGCATTTATTTCCATTTCCATAATGTATCATAAGTCATAAAGTCATAATTTAAATTTCAAAAGCTATGTTGTTGGATTGCATACAACAAAATAGTGAAAATTAAATAACCAGAGCGCACTAGTGGCCAGGGTATTATAACTTTGTTCGCATAACGGTTGTTCAAAATTAAAACAAATTGATCATGCCATGTCTCTGTTTTTTGAACCCCATCTCATGTACATAATTTCTGAGATATCTCAATGAAACAGAAGTGGTTTTATGCGGAAATGAAAAACATGCAATATTTCTGTAACTACAAACGATAATTTGGTAAAACTAGATATACAGGATTGGGTTGAAGAAGCGAAACCGTTAGAGCAAATAGCCATATCTCCTAAACTATCCATATTATCTCGACCAAATTACATTCGTGTAAAAATCCAAATTGTGGAAATTGTGAGCGGTACCTTTAAATCATACCAATTTCCTTTTATTTATATTTAAATAAATAAAAGTCGTTTAGGTTTTGAAATTGAAAAGTATTGCATGAACTGATTTTATTATTTTTTGTGTCCAAACTTAAACTCTTCTTTACTTGTTTATTTCCAGTGCCTACATTATTATGTTTTATTATACATAGTTTAAGATTCCCAGAAGGTAATTAACCTTTTACTTAAAAAAAAAATGTTAAGGAGTTTATACGGAATGCCTTCTTAGAAGAAATTATTGGTACGAGTAGGTATTGATACTTTAGATCCGATTTTTTCAGGTATCGATATTTTATTTCGTTACTACTTCCAAGTAAAAATATCGACACCTGCATGTCATTATTTCATCCCTAATCGTCCACCGGTACTTCTGGAATCGTTTTGCATCAATAGTAAATACATTGCCAATGCTTAGAACTGATATTCATTAATTTAAAAAGATAATGCGTTGCTAAGGCAAACAGCCCTCAGTCTAGTGATTAATACTGGCATTTTGTAAGCAGTTTCTAGTCACTTAGTATGTAAGCCGTCTTAATTCTCTGGCTCCAAAATAAAGTCACTACTTTGTGTGCTATTGCTGACCAAATTTTCATTGAGGTTGTTTGTGTGTGTCTAGCTGAATATGCCATCAGCTGATTGCCTCTATTGATTTTCACCACAGTCTTTGATGAAATTTTTTGGGACTGCTGCTTACTGAATACCGAAATCGTCTCTCACAAAAAATGCTGAGAATACCGGCTTTTACTGTGTAGATTACGAAAATTTGTGGGTATAATTGCCTGAGAGATATTATGAATCTTAAATAGAGGTCATCACCGGTTTTTTATTTCTTTTTTCTGTGACCGAGAATGTTTGCTCCACAATATAGATTTCCTTAATCTAAGAGCTCCTTTCACGGCTGATTGAAGGGCTATACCGTACTGAGTTCTGAGTTGTGCAATTCATAACTCGCCGTATCTGAGCCATTGGTTTTTTAGTCACACGCCTTCCAATTTGTCAGAGCACTAGAAAGTCAATGACGCTAAAAATGATGTGGAATATTCTAATGATTTGGTGTCGCAGTCATAGGAGTGAATGTATATGTATGTATATTTAACCGTTCGTTAAAATGTACTGACAACAGTTTGCAAACTCAATTCAATAGAGTCTTGCATTGTTAACCGGCATCGATTCAGTTGTGAAAGATGCCAGAACCAAAAGGATAGCCCGGCTATCTCAAAAGATGACGGCAAATACGCTGTGGCTCAAATTTGGAGACATCGGTAAATATGTGGTGACTCCGGGCTCCCCACAGACGGGAATAGCCCTGTTACAAGAATTGCCACAATTGGCTCCTTAGTAAAAGTTAGATAATCCTTTCCCCTTATGGGGTTTCCCTGTTCACGTTCTTCGTTAATATGCTGTTTACAAATTCTGCTTGAATTGATTTGCCACGAATCATTGCAATTACCCAGGAGCTAATACATTCCTCGACGTCTATGAGGATCTCCTAAATATTCAAGAATAGCGTACGTTGTTGAAGCGATCTCTATGTCGAGGAAAGGTGCCAATGTGTATTGCCTGCATTCCAGCTAATTTTTTGTTTGATTTACAGCGAGTAGTGCCTTGGTTTTTTTTTAGCTAAGGGTGGGTAGAAAGGAAATATTATTGTGTTATTTATTTCTGCTAGTCTGTTGGATTCGGCTCGAATGACTTGATTGCGGTAGTTGTCACTTCCGCAAAGTTTGTTGAGACACACAAGTCCACTGGGACATTAAAATTAATTTGGCTTATTTTTTCCTGTTTTTGCATTGCTTTAAACTACTCAAAAGTGGTCACATGGTGTTCGTTTTGTTTTAATTTGGAAGTATCTGATAACTTGTGGAGTATAAAAAATTATTAAAAATGTTCTTGATTAAAGTGTAAACAACACACATCAATATCGATCAATATCAATAGACGCGCATAGTTAGATACAGATAAATACTATATTTAGGCTTGCAAGTAAAAATACTAAATTGCAGTTTCTCCTTCAATTTTATACACTTTCGCTTCACAGTAGTAAGCAGCTGCATTTAACTTTTATGCTGTTTGCTGTTTTTAGGTCGTTCTTTCTTACTTTTAATACTTTAATTTGGGATATTCTTGTGTTCTTTCTGTAGCGGTAAACTTATGTATATGTGTGTGTGTACGAGCGCAAACTCTTTGCAGAGTTAAAAATTGGCTTACGCAGCAATAAATTATATGGTACACTCTTTTCAGATAAGAAGTGGTATATTAAAATTTCGTTAAAATTTTTAATTTAAAAGTAAAACATATTTTATTTAAGCTATATATGGACTTCAGTAAAAAATTTCGCTACATACGTTTAAATATATTTTTTCTGTGGGAACCACATAAAGAACACGAGCAGAATTCAGAGTAATATTAAATGCCTTCGCATATGGTGTAGCGTTTTTGAATAACTAACTAGTAGTAACTACTACTACTCCTAACTACTACAATTACTAATAATGACTACTACTATACGACTACCAATACTACTAATTACCACTTCTACTATCACTACGACTAGTTAATACTGCTATTACTACCATTTTTACTAATGCCACTACTAATTTCTACTACTATTTTTACTTATGCTACTACTAATCATTACTGCTATTTTTACTAATTTCAACTACATAATAATGATTTTTTCGCGACCTTTCCAATTTTAATTTTGTGTTTTGCCGGCTCGAGGTCAAGGAGGTGTTGGCAGAGTAAAACAAATGATTTACTTTTTTTCTCTTCCAAGAGAAAGAAAAAAAGAAAAAAAAGTAAATCTTTGAATAGAAAAAAGTCAAATCATACTTTTCCAGTTGTATTTTTTAATCAGTTAAGTTTTGGCTGAGTCAGCAAATTTTTTCTTAAATCCATATTCCACGAAAGGTCAAGAGCAGCATCAGAAATCTCAACACTATCATTCCGTTGAACCAATTTTTAAATATTTTTATGCAGAACTTTTAAGCTTTTAAAGCAGGTTATCTATTTAACTCAAAGTTTACCGGTTAATTTGATAAATTTGCTTGCACAGCAAAATCTAAAGCATCAGCTCACAGTTAAAAACACATATATTTTTATTCAGGGTTAAAATTTGAACTTTGTGACATTCTGAAAAAATGAACAAATTGTCCTTTAACAGAGGTTTGACAAAGCAAAGCGATCACTTCCACGAGATTGGAGACCAAGCATTTATTTTGATTTTAAATTTGAATAAATTCATAAAATTAAAAGAAAATGTCAAAAAAGAAATGTTTGTAGCCTAGGTTATTGGATTTATTTGATGTACGACAATGTATTGGTTATGAAATGACAAATTTAACTCTGAGTTACTTATCTTTTTATTTATAAATTTAACTTTGGATTAATGCGAAATATTTTGGACGGTGGCTTCAGATATAATGCATTTTATATTTCCTATGACAAAATAGTACAAATTTGTTTAAGAAAACTGAGGCATCCTAATGTATATGGGGTATTCCATACAAAATTTGCCACCGATATTTCTTTTGCGTTTTTTCCTTGTTATACAGGCGAAAATATTCGATATGTATTTTTTTATATCAATATGTTTCGCGAAGTTTTCGAGAAATTCGTTTTTCATATTTCTCGCAAAAAGAGATATGAAAATTTTCACGGAAGATGAAATGTGTGATCTTTTCTCAACTTTCAAATGAAATATACCAAAAATCTAAAATATCAAACAACAATTTTTTTGAGCTCAAGGCCAGTTAATATATGTATAAAAATCTAAAATAATAAACAAATAAACCCTTTCTATATTTGGACAGGGTTTTTTTTCTTTTATTTTATTTGAAGATAAGAAGATTTAATTTCATTTCGTTGCTTTATAAGTATTCATTTTCCCATTATCAAATTTTGCGTTTGGAAAAACGAATATTTACGCCTGTATAAAAAAAATACATATTCAATGAGAAAAAAAATTTGGGTGGCAAATTTTGTATGGAATACGCCATATATTTTTCAAAAAGTTTAAAAAATAAGTATGACACTATATTTTTTTATTGCAAAATATTTCATTAAAAAAAATTATGAAAATCGGTTCAGTATTTAATAAGTAGGTATAGATTGGTCCTTTCAGAATATTTTGTTTGATGTCTTAAAATATAGTGAATGCATTTTATAAATAAATTGGAAAAACAGTACCGATGTTTCTGTTTTTTTTTTTTACATGGCGACTGTTACAACCTAATGCACATACTTACGAATGCACATAATTATGTGTAACACTCAGCAATGCAACGTAATGTGACTCGATTGAAAAATGACTCGGAACTCACTTTTGTGGCTGAATGACGGCGTCGAGTTGAAGAGTTGATGAATACGACGAATGCGACGTGAATGTGTGGAAGAAGCGTTGCCGCCAAAAGAGATATATTTATACTATGTATGTATGTATGCACGTATGTAGGTGATATGAAGTGCATGCGAAATTGCAAATGTAAATTATGTGTGTTACACGCATCTGCACAACCCCATATCTGTACACACCCATACATACATACATACATACAAAAGTGTATTGGTATTGTGGCTAGCAATTTTTATGACTTTAAAGTTGAAATTCTAAAGATGCAGCGAAAATACATTTCAAACATGGTTTGCATATTTACAGACATACTTACACACATACATACACTAAATGAATATCTACATACATACATGCAAAGTTATAAAGATACATATATACTTCTTGGAAAAATATTTCCAATACTTTTTTATCTTCGTGGCTGCTGATCTCAAAGTTTCTTTCCCCACAAAGTCAAGATCAGCAGCAGCAACATAGCGGTATGTGGAGAGTTCACATGCATTCAAATGAACATGTGCACATAGATGGCATTACTTATATTCATACTGTATGTATGTATATACAGTTGTGTTCATAAAACTAATGGTAGAATATATCAGGGACTTTAGAGGTTGTAATTTCATAAAGAAAATCCCGTCTTTATTTTTATTTTGTGATATTTAATTTTTCGATCAAGCTATCTATTTTTTTTTGTTTTTCACTTTTTAATTTTTGCTTTTTCGATAATTTTTTTGTCATATTTATTTTTTCAATCAAGCTATCGAACTGTAACTTTTTACTTCTTTTATTTTTTAATTCTGTTTTTTTCGATGACATTTTGTCGATATTTTGTGATTTTTATTTTTCGATCAAAAATAATAAGATCAAGTTCGATAGTTACTTTTTAATTTTTATTTTTTCGATCACATTTTATCGATATTTTGTATATTGGAACGGTTAGAAGGGATGACAAGGTTGGTTTGCAGCCAAGACAGTTTCGGCGTTGTCCCATCTTCAGTGTCATTTTTCGTTCTAAGTTATTTTTTAATTGATATTTTTTATGATTTTTATTTTTGCGATCAAGTTCGATAGTTACTTTTTAATTTCTATTTTTTCAATCAATTTTGATTGATATTTTGTGATTTATATTTTTTCGATCAAATTTGGCCGATAGGTTATAATTTTTATTTTTGCGATGAATTTCGATGGTTACTTTTTAATTTTAATTTTTTTTTGATAATTTGTGATTTTTTCTTTTCGATTAAAAATAATTGTAATTTTTTCATTTTTATTTTTTCGAACAAATTTGATCGATATTTTGTCACTTTTATTTTTTCGATCAAGTTCGGTAGTTCTTTTTAATTTTTATTTTTTCGATCAATTTTTATTGATATTTTGCGATTTTTATTGTTTCGATCAAAAATAATTGCCATTTCTTAATCTTAATCTTTTCGATCAAATTTGTTTGATACTTTTTGATTTTTATTTTTTCGGTCAAAACTAATTTTTATTTTGTAACTTATAAAAAAATAATCGTTATTCTTGGATGTAATATTTTAATAGCAACAGCGTCAATAATACAACGTAAGTTTTATGATCCAAAAAATAATATATAGATCAAATATGATCGGTAAAATTTAAATTTAAGAATAACGATTGTTTTTGATCGACAAAATCACGAAATATCGATCAAATGTGATCGAAAAAATAAAAATACAAAGTTACGTTTATTAAATATTGCATAGCATATGGGATTAAAATTAGGTTGACACGTTCGAGTTTTGTTTTGAACGAATTCTGAATGATTTTTTATAGGGGAAAATCAAAATAACGATTAGTTTTGGTTCCTGAAGTTTTGAAAATTTTGCCTTTCAATATTTAAACTACCTTTTTTATACAAATATTAATAACTCAAATCTAAATTTTCAAACTCTCTAGAAAATGTAGAAAAATTCAACATTAAAAAAAAAATCATCAAAAAAAGTTTGATCCGAATTTTTAGATTAAATATTTTGATGACGATTATTTTAAATACGTTGATGAATGATTTTTTATGCGAAAAAATCAAAATAACTACTATTTTCGTCTCCTGAAATATATTGACAAGTTTTGAGAATTTTGCCTTCCATTAATTAAAATAATTAATTTTTTTTTATATAAATATAGATAGTTCTATAAAAGACAAAGTTTCAAATTATCTAGAAAATTTAGAAAAATTCAATAAATTAAAATAAAAAATTAGCAAAAAAAACTTTTAATCCGAACTTTTAGAATATGTAATTTTTATAAGTTATAGACAAAATTGTAAAAACTTACCAATACATTTTGCTATTTATTTTTATGCACACCGGTCTATACATACATATGTATTGTGTGTGTGAGTATGTGCCTACTACCATATACTCGCAAACGTATACTTATCTGTGTTGCTCTGTGCTTTTGCTTTTCTTATAGTTTGGCTGCACTTGCTTGGCGGCAAATTAAGTAAATGCGGAGGAAACAACCATCGTCAATATCGCCACTCCAGAGGCCAACAAAGACGACCAAACTAAGCTAACAGGTAACTAAACAACTGAACCAACATTAACGGCAGCGGCGGTGACGGCGGCGCATTCAGCGACGATGACAACAGCACGCAGCGCTGCTCGTCGTATTAACAGTAACAGTCAACGCAGCGACCATTAGCAGCAACACCAGCGCTACCAGTACTACCAGCATCGACCGATAGCAACAGCAGTGGTAGCAGCAACATTTACTTCGCTGCTTGATTTCAATACATGCTGGATTTGTTTGCTATTTTTTGTTTTTGTTTTTTTGTTATTGTTTGGTTTTGTGGTACCAAACCTCTTCAGCGTCTCCTGAGATCGATCTTCTACTTCCTCTACCACAAACACAACTTTATTCGACAGTTTATTGCAACTTCGCCGCTTTTCTTTCTTTCTTTCTCTATGCTTTTGACTTTTTTGCGCTACTTTTCAAATTCTTTCTTCGCTTTCGGTTGGCGCTGCTGCTGCGCCATTCGCTGCTACCACATTTCTTTTTTCACAGCGCACTGCTGACCAACTCGCTGGAGCTGGTGCTGGTGCTGGTGCTGGTGAGTGCAGCTAAGTGATGGTGAGTGTAACGTCGACGGCAACCACGGCCATGACTTTGACTCTGCCACTGACTCTGAATTTGAATTTGAATTCAAGTCCCGCCATTCGTTGGTTGGCTCACTGCTAGTCAGCTTTTACAAAAGTACTCAGCGCCATTGCCGTCGATGGCCCCACCACCATTGCTCAACTAGCGCTGGTGTTTTGCGTTGTTTGCGTGCTGATTGTTGAGTTTCGCTTTGCTGTTGCTGCTGCTGCCACCGCCGCGTCGTCGCTCACTGGCCGCCGCCTGTTGATTTGCGCTGTTTCGGTGTGGCATCATCTTCTTCTTCAACTAAGTATTCATTCACCCAGCCAACAATCTGGCACACACAAACTTTGGAGCTTCTTGCAAAGCCGTTCTTAAATCCGTTGATGGTCGGCTACTCTTCAGTTTGTTGCTGACCATCATATCGATCGGACGTGTTTTACGCATTGGAGAAATTTCCAAATGCATACTCAGAGTATCTATGTTGTAACGCGCACGCACATTTAACCGCATAAATAAATCACAAAAAAAAATTCAATATTTCAATAGAAATTTCGCAATTATTTCGTTTATAAAATTTTGCGTATTGGAAAATTTTGGTTGACGTGCTAAATGTATGCATTTGCTCCAATAAGATATGCAAATATTTATACTTATATAGGCGAATTAAACTTCTGAGAAAACAATTTAATTGGGAAAAAGTGAAGTGCGAAAAATTTAAGGTTTTGAAATATAAAAGGGTGATTTAAAGAAGAAAAAATAAACGCTTTTAAAAAACGCTAACGGGATTTCGCGTATAGAAAGAATTAAAACTGATTTGCGTGCCGTAAGTTCCAAACTATTTTGTGGATTTTGATATACTGACTATTACAAAAAAAATAATAGTTTTAAATTAAGAATGACTTAATTCTTAATTGAATATTTGTAAATGCAGTTGAAAAAGTTAGCGTTAAATAAGTTGACTAAATATGACCAGCACAGAACTTTTCCAAATACCAAAGTACTTAGTTGACTCTTATCAAAAAAGTAAAACCAGGCTATGAATTGCAAAAAGTATTGTTGAAATGAAAGGACCTTTACGAAGTTAGTAATATAAGGTTTATGAAATAAATTTAAAAAAATAAAAAAAATTTGCAAAATTTAATAAAAAGTTTACCCATGGATTTTACGTTTAAAATATGAGCATTTTTTAATTTTAGTTCCTTTAATTATTAGCAACAAAATAATTTGATAAAGAAGGAAAATTCTTTTCGGCAAAATTTAAAATATTTATTTAAAAAATGGATACATTAGTGAAGTTGTATTGAATGTAAAATAAGTAAAATAAAATTTATATTTTCTAGCTCATTGGCGATCTAATAAAAATGCTTTTGAATTTTTTAATTACCGAAACGAAATTTTTAATGGGAATCAATTACACAAACCCTGCCAGAAAAACAGCACAACAAAAAAGCAATTTTGTTATAATTTTATGCGTTGCATCAGAATCGGGAAAATATAAACGCTAGTATTTCCTCAAAAATCTTGAATTTGAAAACCCCCTTTATACAGAAACAAGTCCTTTGATATAGCAAAAAAATTTCGATGCCTCTACTCCACAAAAATTTAGCTTTGTAATCTTCACTTAGCGATAGATATGGTACAAAATATGTTTTTATTCACTTCAATGATTACAAAAGACGGACTTTAATTGCATTCAATTCCACTTGTTGTCAGGTAATCGATGAAACGAATTTTGATTTTGTTTTTATTTAAAAGAATTATATAAATTTTGTATTTTCTCGAAAAAAGATTATCCCATATGGCATTATTATGAAAATTTTGACACACATCCTGCAAAAATGTTGAGTTTTTCAAATAAAAAGTTAAATTTTTTATTATAAAAGCGGGAATATTGTGCTGCAAAAGTTTTCCCGATACTGTTAACTGTTAAATTAGACTGAGAGTAAGAAAATAAAGCATTTCCAAAAAGTCTGCATCTGCAGGTCCTAGACAATTTTTTTTTTTACAAAAATAAATCAATAAATTAATTTTTAGATCCAGAAAAAATTTGGAAAGCGGGCGTTTATAAAAAAAAATATATATTTTAAGTCAGCTTTTTTAGTACTGGAAAGCAGTTTAATTAGTTTAAATCAATTTCTGTGTGTCTTTAAAAAAAAAAAATTTTTACGCAGTTTTCTCTTTCTGAGAAACAATAAATCGAAGGGACATTTGTATAATTATTCAAAACTGTGGCTTAAGAAGTCATCTTCAAAAAATTTTAATTCAAATATTAAGATCAGAATTTATTGGACCAAAGCAAATTCTGCTGGAGTCGAATGCGTTCTTTTCATTCTTGAAAAATCGGAAAGAAACCAAAAGAACTTGAAACGACTTGAAGGCACAGATGTATATCTACTGCCCCTTTCTTTTGTCGCTCTTCTTTCCCCTTTTTTTTAAAAAGAACTTTTGCAAAGCATTTGTATCGATGCCGATCTAAAAATCGAATTAATTTTTTTGATCGAAAAATAAATATATCAACAGTAATTTTTGAACTCAAGGACAGTTTTTTGTAAATTATTGGAAACATACAACAACAGTGACACAACATTTCTTCATTAGGTTTCTTTCTAGACTCTGTTCGGACTTGAACCAAGAACCCCATACTTGCCAGGAAAGCATGCAGCCGCTGAGTCAATCCGACATGTACTCCTCTTTTCTCAATTTGAGCGCTTTCGTTATATCATTTTTAAAATATGGAATATTTTTATTTCTTCCAAATTAAGTATTATTATATGACAGATGCACGTGGTGTTTTTGTCTGATTTCAAATAATTTCGAAAATATGCTTACAGAGTTAAAGTGCAAAGTATGCGCCAAATTTGGTTGCTGTAAAGTTGTCAGTACCGCGCCCATTTCCTAAAAGTTTGCATTTTAGTGTATATATTTTTCTGAGTCAAATATAAATTTTTTACCAATTATCGTTAAAGGGGGGTTTTCCGATTTCTATAATTTTCGAAATTGCACTTACTGAGTTAAAACTTATTTTCTCCAACCCAATCCTGCATATCAAATTTGAGCAAATTGTCTTTTATAGTTAAGGAAATATCGTTTCCTTAATATTTCCGCAAATTACCGTAATGTGAGTGTGGTTAGTATCTGATGTCACACATTTTCAATGCCAACGTGCCTTGTGTCAAGGGCAATATGTTGAGATATTTCATTATTTACTTAAGTTCGGCAGACGGATCGGCAGACATGTAAAGCTTATCCGATTTCTTTTTTCATTTTGAACATTTTGCATTATAAACGACCGTTACGTGAACAAAGTTATAATACCCTGGGCACTCGAGCACCCAAGTATAAGAATTGCTAATTACTACCAAGGCTTGTCAGGCACTAAAATTAAAAGGATGTTTTTTTTTAAATAATTTGTGAACCAGATATAATTCTCGTGAAAAATGCCAGGCATTTAAGTATTTTGAAGAGTACGTATTTTTTTTTTGTTATGCCCTACTGAGTACGTTACGCCGACGTTATATTCTGCGACATAGTTTTAGGCGCAGTAACCCTGACAATTGTTAAGTTAATAACTTTTATCAGGCCATCAGCATAGGGCTAAGGTACAAGTACATATTTTGGTCATATTCCGTACATTGAAATAGAATTTGGTTTACAAGATGTTGATGCAGAGAATCGAGACACTGACATAATAGGTTTTTGATTTTTAATGAGTTTGAATAGTTTTTCATAGCAATTCCTGTTTTTAATTTTTCATTTGTTCGCAGACCTCCTGATGTTAAGAAATACTCAAATACTTATTATAAAAATGAAGGGGAAATTAAATTCCGATTCTACAACTTTATATTGAGCTTATGCCATCTATCGCCAGGAGATATTTTTATTAAATGGTCTAGTAAGGAATATCTCCCAAAGTGGTTGGGTACTTTTACCATACCATTTTGAACTATTCACTTTAGACGTGCAGTTTGTGGTTTTTCATTTTCGTAGAATACAAAACCGATATTATTTGCATTGTACCACTGCAATGAGCCTCTGGCATAGGGGCAGCTTGCCGATCCGGCCAGAGTAGTGGTCTGCTACCATGACTAATAATAAATGGCAAAAAACACTTTTGTTGTTATTCATCTATTCATCTCGATATACCTGGGTGCTAATTGTCCCGTCTCTGTGATAAGTGGGTTGTTTTATGGCCATCGGAACAAGTGGCTTGCCAAACCATTTAATATTTTTTTGGGAGAATTTACAGCGTTCAGGAGGATCTTGGCGACTTGCAGTAGTATAAAAATCTTGACCAGTTATTGCAATTTGCAAATTTGGAAGCAGTAGGATTCGTCGTCCAAAACAAAGCAAATGTATTTTGAAATTTGTGATTCATGTGATTTTGAATTTGTGATCTGGCGCTGTTTGAGATGTACAACTTCTCAATGAAGCTTATCGCTTTACTTTTTCTGCAAAAGGCTGCGATTTAGGTACATATTTTGCAAAAGTATGCAACGAAACCTTCGGATTTTGCGAAAACGACCTGAGAACCTTCCGAGCACTGCTTTGATCGCTTTGACTCTTTCTTTTCCTCACCTCCGCTGCCAGGCTTTCTAGCAACTGTAAGTCCTTCTTAGTATCGATTTAAAACTCTGGAAGTGTCGAGCGGTGCAATTGAATATTTTTAGCAATTTAACGTGCACTCTAAGCCGGATTTTTAGAAACTTGTGCAAAATAATTTGTCTTGCTGCTAACTCGGTTGCCATTTTTAACTAAACTATAAATAAAATCTGAATGAAATTTCTCATATGTGAAACTAAGATCATGATCTACTCGTAATATTTGAATTTCAAAATATTTAAATATTTTTTGGTAAGTTATAAGTTTTCCAAAGTGTTGTAACTTTGGTTTGTTCACCTTTATCTTTATCTATTTGTAAAAATAATTTAGCACTTCAAGCAAAAAACACAATATTTGGATGAAAGTAAAAAAAAAAAAATGCAGTACATAGTAAGCCGGTAAGCATATTCCCTTCTTCTACAGCCGCTAAGCTCTTTACTTAAAAGAAATTAAATAAAACATTTACACTTTTCAGCATCCACATACTCCCTCTCACATAAAATTCAAATGCCTACGAGTATACGCTCTTTTGGCGGGCGAGAAATTTTCGAAAAACGTTTACACTCGTGATTCCACCTTATTGGCCCGTAACTGCACTGTGCTGATTTTGGTTTTAATTTTCGTTTCATACTAAACATAGACTGACTAAACATCTCCAGAATGGCATGCGAATGTGTGGAGCGGTGGGGGGGAAGGGAGAGATGACTGACTCTATGGCAACAAAATGCGACTTGCCACTCCGGTGTAGCGAAGGCATGCAAAACTGTATTTGGTAAAAATGCCTATGTTGCAGCCTATACATGTGTGTGTGTGTGTGTGTGTATATCCGTATACCATAGCTACTTTTGGAAAGTGGTTAGACCAGCTAGCTGTCTGACTGAGCGCGCGCGCGGCTACCTCTCGGTTTTGTTAGTATTGCGGTTCTTTGCCAAGGGTCAGATGCCACCGAACCATCAGCATTGCTTGCCAATAAAGCGGTAATACATACCTACACTACGTTGCAAATTATAAGGTCACCACCACATATAGACAAATTTTATCTAATTTATTTAATTTCCGTTACTTTTCAATTAAAACATATTATATTCTCTAACAAAAACCATATAATCCCATGTTTTATAATTTGTTAGAAATTAGAAAACATATAATAAAATTTAAGAAAAATTTCAAAGGGAAAATTATGGTATAATTCAGACTGAAATTTTTTTTTAGTTTATTTACGAGTAATTTCCGATGAAAAGTTTTTAAATTTCAATAAATTTTGTATCAAGTTTGAAACTGGGGTGTAGATGATTTTTGTTAAAGAAAAAACTGTATTTCAACTCAAAATTAACGCAAATTAAATTTAAAAAATTCAATAAAATTTCATAAAAACTTCAAATTTAAAAAAAAAATCAATCTTTTTTTTTTTTAATCAAATTCCAAGGTTTTTTAATCAGCACTTTTAGATAATTTTTGGGTAACCAAGTTTAAAGAACTTTAAAATTGCCGTTGATTTTTTGACAAAGTAACGGATATTTAATAAAAAAATGAACACAATTTCAAATCAAAAGAAAAATTTCAAACTTGTTTATCAAATTCCAAGGTTTTTGAACAGAACTTTTTGAAAATTTTTGGCTATCCAAGTTTCAAGAGTTTAGAAATTGCCGTTGATTTTTGAAATTTTTTTGTAATTTTGGAATCTTTTTTTTTTATTGAACGTGTGAGTTTTGTATGACAGAATATGCTCAAGACCGCTAGCGCAAATAAAAAAACAACAAAAAAATAATATT
Source organism: Anomoia purmunda (assembly GCA_951828415.1). NCBI lineage: Eukaryota > Metazoa > Arthropoda > Insecta > Diptera > Tephritidae > Anomoia > Anomoia purmunda. The sequence goes on along the minus strand of OX639996.1, from coordinate 20,476,080 downwards.
AAAAAGTAACGGTAATTTTATAAAATCCATCTGTTATATGGGAAAAGTGTGTAACGCAGTCTTAAAGAAAATTTGAAAATTAATTTTTTTTGCAAACTAAAATTAAAAAAAAAACTAGTTGATACTCGCGATTTCGCCTCCGTAGCTTTTTATATTATGTGACTACTTGCAACATATTTTTAACCGAAAAATTACAAATTTTTGAACTTTTTTTAACAAACTAAAATATGTACTTGATATCACCGATTTTGTCTTCGTAGCTTATTATTTTTCTATGTAACTAGTTACAGGATATCTTTAAGCTAAAAATGTATCTTCCATGAACTTAAAACAATTTTCCGTAGTCACAGTAAAGTTGAAGTCGACTCTAAACTTAGTAGCAGTTTTCTGAGATAATTTGAGATTTGAGTGAGATATCTTCAAAAAATATCTGTTACTAACTTAAGATTCAATTTTACTTCGAGATACATTGTTTTTAACTGCAGAAAGCTTATTCGAATTGAATAAAATCGATTTACGAGATTACATGACCATCTATACATACATACTTTCAATATATGTTTGCAATTATAGTATCAGCATACAGTATACAGTGCGTATAATTAGAATTGCATTACAAAATAATCTCTAATCCCACCTGAAAAAAATTTTTCCAATATCATCAAAATTGGGCCATAAAATAAGATATAATAAATAACTCGACTTTATCACCATCTAGCGGACCCATTTTGGGCATGAGTATTTTTCGTCAAACCACCATTATACATTTTTAATTTCATGAAAAGCGAATCATAAATACAGAATTTATGAATGTTTCAACTCTCGCGCCATCTAACGGATTAAAATGTAGCATATGTCCATGCCGTGCGGCCGCCGTAACCGAGTGTGTAGCGTGTGCGCGCTTCATTCGGTGGGTCCCAGGTTCGAATACAGCTAGGGGCAAGTAACATCCAAAAATTATGGGCAATGGTTTTACTAATAGCGGTCGTACCTCGGCAGACAACGGCAAACCTCCAAGTGAAGTTCTGCCATGAAAAAACTTCTCACAAAAACATTCCCCGTTCGGATTTGGCGTAAAACTGTAGGTCCCTCAATTTGTGTTGCAACATCAAGGCGCACACACAAATTGTAGGAGAAGTTCGGCCAAAATGGCTGAAGCGGTTATAGCGCCAATTAAGTAAGTAAGTAATATGTTCGTGCCACGGATCTACGTATACTTCTAAGATCCAAATTTAGCTGAAATCCATTCATTCATTTTTGAGCCAAGTGGTCACAAAGAATGAATAGGAAATGGCAACATTTGTATTTATATAGATCAACAAAAAAACTTAGCTTGAGAAACTTTGTATATATCGTAATAAAAATATTTTGCAACGGAGTGTACCCTGCCAGTTGTCCAGTGAATGTGCACTGGGGCTGGATGGCTGACTGCCTAACTAACTGCTGACTAGTCGGCGAACAGACCTTTCTATGCTTTTGCGAATGTAGGAAAGAACTAATGTGTGTGTTTGGTATACAATTAATTTATATTCACACAAAAATGCAATACATGTGTTTTAGTTTTTTGCAAATTGTCCAGCTCTTTGTATATTTTCAAGTATCTACATATATCACTATTGAAGTTTTCCACATCAAAATTATACCTCCCTACATACATACGTACATACATTTCTTGCCACCAACATCGCGCACATAACCATTGCTATTGCCGAGTTAGCCACTTGCGCCTGCCACGAACATAGCCATATTGGCCAGTTAACGGTGTTGAAAATCACATATACCACTCCAGAAATGCTCACTGGTTACGAATAAGTTAAAAAAAAAAGAATCAAACATCGTTGATATTGTAGTTTATATTTAGTCAGACGAAAAGTCAGGTCAGTCAGTTAGTCAGTCATCTACACGCTCGTGGCAATATGTAGACAGCTGACTGTTGAGCTTAGCTAGCAATCCATTAATTTCAGCAGATAGTGAGCTTGAGCTTCCTAAACAATCAACCGACCAACCGACCAACTGATCGACTATTTTTCCAACCAGTTAGTTAGTTAGTTAGTCGCACGCTTCCCGTCTACGAGTAAAACTACTCATGGCGAGATCCACCACCTTTTCTATCAGCTTTTTTGTGCAACACATCTTTTGCGCTCGATGACGATTTGTCTGTCTCTTTACCTTTTCGCCTTTTTGCCTTTCTGCCTGGGTGACTTTCATGTCTATTTACAAAGCCATACTTAAACACCTCTGTATATACATACATACATACATACATACATACAAACACAACTACATATATACATTTATGCACATTTTCGTCAGTCACCTTTGCCTTCGACTGCAACTGCTATTACATTGAACTTGGTTTAAGTGCTAAACTGCAATCGTATGCTACTCATTCGCTCAACCGCTCATCCGCCTGCTAACCCGGCAGCAGCACACACGACCATTGGGAACTGTCCACCTACCAGAGATCCAAGTATACCATTTGTTTAGCTGCTTTACTATTTGCTGCCTATCTACTCTTTCTTGCGTTGCGTTCCCTTGCCTTGCCTTTTCTTGCCTTGTTGGCCAGTTGTACTTTCGAACGGTCGCCACACCACATCATCCATATCCACAGCTCGTTTCTGTATGTTATATGTTGTTGAGTTTAGTTGCATTGCAATTCATCGAACTGTCAGGCTGTCTGGTCATTACTTTGGTCATAAGACATTCTTCGCATTCTGCTTCGATGATTTGCATTTGTACTATTTATTTACCAGCAGTGACGCTTTTTGACAGCTTCCATTAACAATATTTTCTGCAGTGATGAGACAAAAAAATAAGAGAAAATGTACTATATAATGAGTGATAAGTGAGAGGACGTTGCGGTTTGTGGTTTTGCCATTGACTTTCAATACCTTTCATGAAATCGAAAATTAAAATAGTTGAAAGTTTGAAATTATATTTTTGAATGAAAAAATTAAAAAGCTGTCTAGTTACAAAAGTTTTTAGTCGGCTAACACATATTTTTCATTCGAGGTATTTACACCATGCTGTTAGTGGTTTCGTAAATGCGGAGACATCGCCGAGTTATCTAAGTTACAGTTATAGAAATCGAAAATTTAGTCGCACCAAAGTAGGGCACGATTTCAAATAAAAATAATGCAGAAGCCATCCAGGGTTGCATAAAGAAACTGTTTCTCTAACGATTGGAAAGCTGGGGAAAATTTTTGGGTCCATTAAATGTTATTAAAAGATACACTCTCAACAAGATTAAATTTTAGACAAATGTTACAATTAACCGTGGAACAAGAAATTTTATTGATTGGTTTAAAAGGAAAATACGAAAATCGGCATCGTTCGAAGCGCTTTTTGGTGCGTTAGAAAGTTGGCTCTAGGTGGCGCATAAGCAGCGATATTCAAAAAACAAAAATCCCATTTATAGAAAAATTAAGCTAATATTCAGAATATAAAATAGTATATACAGAAAAGCATCTGCACAAAAAAATGTTCCAATGGGGTAGCGCATGTGCCGAAATAATGTTATAAATATCATTTAAGACCATCTTTACAATACATTTTTAAGTTGAACCTAAGTCGACCTTAAGATTTTGTGTTGCATCAACACTTTTTGAGCAAAACTTGAATTCAACTAAAGTCGCGAAGATTGGCGCCTTAAACGGTTCTTATCTTTGTTAATAGTTGATTAGAGCGAGAAACTTGTGAAATTCGAATTAATTAAAATTAATAGGAAAATAAATTGCAATGCATTTACTTACAGAGAACACAACGACACGAAACCCCTATTAGTACGTCGGAAGATAATGAATACATTTCTCACCACATTTTTCGATTACAACATGAAGTCACTCAAACTTTTGCTGCATGCCGATAAGAATTTCCTGCATATCTTGCGCTACTACCATATTTTTGTATAAGAGAGTTTCCGTATTATATTTGCTTTGTGAAACGCAAGTGTGATCAAAACCTTAAACTGGTCTTACCTAAGATTTCTCTCAAATAGGATTTAAGTTCTATTTAGAATTATTTTTTGATTTAGCTGAAATTTCAAATTGACATATATTACCTAAATGAAGAAGGCGAACTCTACGAAAAATTTACTCTTCAGGTGTCGTTGGTGCCGTGATTTCTGGAAACCCCATATTTATGGACCGATTCGGTCGATATTTAATGAATAACTTACTGAAAAATTTATCTACTAGGATAGCAGGAAATTCGATAATACGAAAACCGACATTTATCGCCTCATTTGGATGAAATTCAGAACTTGCATTATATACAAAGAAGCCATAAAATTCCAAAAATAGGCCGCTAGGTTGCGCTAAAGTCTCGTCGATGCTAAGGATTTAATAATAGCAATAATATAAATGTTTTGCAACAAATTGTGGGCCTAAAGTTTTACACCAATTCGGAATATCAGATAAGGAGGTTGATCATATTTGCAATGGGCAAGAAACCACTTATTATTAGATGAGTTTTTATTTAATGCAAAATGCCAAAATTTCGAAATTTCGAAATAAAAAAAACAGTGATATTAATATTGATTAAAATATGTTCTACCTTCTAAATTTAGACTAAAATGACAGCTGATTTTGGTGAGAAGATTTTTCATACCACAAATGTACTCAGATGCTTGCCATTATCTGCCGAGGGGCGGCCGCTATTGGAAAATATTGTTTATACAAATTTTAATGTTACTTTCCTAGGCCGAGACTCGATCGCGTGAAATCCCAATGAGTACAAGCAATCAATACTTATTTTAATAATAAATACTAGAACTCAGTGCAACTAGCCAGTATTCAAAAATGTTCAGTACCGATGTGAAGTAAAAGTATAAATTTCACATTGTACTACACAGAAAACATTACGGTTTCATTCATAGCATCAAATTTTCGAATTATGAAGCCTTTCAAATATACAGTGGAGTCATGATGAAACTAAAATCACTATAACTTTGTACAAAAGCGCGGCCCCTTGAAAAATAAAAACGTTTAACTAGTAAAAAATACATGATATATGGTCTCTCGATTTTTCTTATTAATTTGTCTGCCAGACAGCTGGGTAAACTTCATTTTTATTGTTCGCAACTGTTCGTAAATACTTCACAACTTTTAGTCTTCATAATTAACTTTACTACAAGCTAGTTATTGATAATTATTAGCATTGTTTATGCTATGCGATACCTATAATTTGTTTTTTTTTTGCCTCCGTAATCTCTCTAAATTCAAAATCGTGGTAACTTGTAATTTTTATTTGGGGTTATCGAGATTCCTCTGTACATATACATTTTTTTTAGTAGGAATTTTGGCATTCATTTGTTGCATCAAAAATACACCAAATCAAAAATATGCCAAACATGTTTGAATATGTAAGAAATTTGTTTGTATTAAAAAATCCTGTAAAAATTTAACGTTCAAGCTATATTTACAAATTTCATATGTTTACAATAATTAAGCTAATAAAAGCTCAATGTCTAAGTCATGGGAAATTTAACACCCAACCATATTCAGATATGTGTACAATTTAATCTTCAATTATTTATGAATTATATTCGGTTATTAAAAGGTATGTAGCATGTACAAATGAAAATTACAATGAAAGTATTGTACTATTCTTCAAACACTTTCCAACTTTCCCATCACAATGATATTTTGCTACCCACTGTTACTGATGCCACCGAAAAAATAATTTCGTGTTTTTTGTTTTATTTTTGCTTTCTTTCTTTCCCGCAAACTGTGAGTAGAGAGAAGAAGAAGAAGCAGAAGAAGAAAAAATAATCAGTTAGTGAGTGACTTGCAGCTGAGGAATTGCTTACTTGCAACAAACTTTTGGTGTAAACAATTAAAAATAGCAATGAATGTTTTTGAATGTTGTTTACTTTTCAACAAATTTTAGTTGTTTGTCTCTATTCGGCTGCTAGCCGTTATTGGGTTTTTTTACTTAAAATAGTTAGTTGCATTTTTTTATGTAGGTATGTATGTGGTATACTCGTGCAGATATAAATGTATGTATAAAAAAAAGAGGATTTGGTGTAAGTGTTCCAAATTGGTCAACTACTTTCACGTATACCACATGAAAGTTCACATAGACTGTGAGATACTACAAAATATATATGGCTATATATACATATATATATTTCATATGTAAGCGTGAAAATTTTGGTTGGTAAGGTCAATGTTAAATTTTTTTACGCGCTAAAAAAATATGTGCAATAAAGTACAAGTTTTCAACAATTGAAATTGGTATTCTTATAGGCAAGTCTAAAAGTCTAAAAGAAGATAATTATTTCATGGTTGAGTTTTAAAAAAGTCACCCAAGTTGTCGTTTAGGAATAATAAGTAATTTACTAATTATTATAGTATGACTAGTTAATATCCGCGACTTCGTCTGCGTTGCTTATCACTTTTCAATATACTTACAGAAGATTTTTTCGATTTATTTGGAAACAATATTTCGTAGTCACAGTAAAGATGAAGTCGAGTCTAAAGTTAGTAAAAATTTTTTAAATTGAATTTGATTTGAACTAGCATCACAAGCGCATCTATTTTTCATAAAAGTATCTTGTATGACGCCAGCACCATACCCTTTTAATATCATAAATATCGGACCATAATTACAGATTTTGTGAATAGTTTGATTATGGTGCCATCTAGCGGAAACAATTTTCATCAAAATATTTCTCGTGGTACGGCCTTCAAATGCTTTTAATTTCACCAAAATTGGGGTATAAAAACATATTTTATAAATAACTCGCCTCCAGCGCCATCTCACGTATTTAAATCTCATAAAAGTACTCTGTAATATCGTCAATATTAATAAATAAAGATTTTGTGAATATGTAACTCGATTATAGCGGCACCTATCGGATAAATTTTTTATAAAAATAGTTATCGTGGAATCCTTATGAAACGATTTTAATTTTATCAAAATCGGATCATGAATTATATATTTTATAAATAATTCGCCTTTAGCGCCATCTAACGTATTTACTTTTCATAAATATATTTTCTATTGCACCAGCAGCATAACCATGCCACCTAACGGATTAAGATATAGCCTACGTCCGTACTGTCCATATTTGAAGGGGTATACGTTCATCAGTTTTTGAGCCTAATTGAAACAAAGAAGAGGACTACAGTTTTTTATATTTATATAGATTATAAAACTCCTTTGACAAAAATTTTGAGTTGGAAATATTGTTTAAGTCTTCGATAGCTGAGACTTCTGAGACTTATATATACACGTTTCTTCGTAATAATTATCAAACAAAAAAAATTTTTTAGGTCATCGGTAACTATTATATTGAGACTTATAATATAAAAATCTTTTCCATATACTTATGATTAGGATAAATCGAAATATGGAATAATTTTTGACCAAATTCGGGACTGATTGCAAAATGATTTTGAACAAGTGCCAAAATTATCACGAATTCCTCCTGAAATGGGCTCAAAGTCCCGAACATGTCCGAAATGATCTCTACCTAGGCCCGAAACAGTTTCGTATTTCAAGATGTAAAAATTTGTTTCTCACTGATAATTATAATCAAAAAGCGTTTATACTCGTACCAATAATAATTTTTGAGCTGACTGTCAGTTGCTTGTTTGGGAAGTAATGGAAAAAGGCAACAACAACTAAAACGGCGGAAATTATAGCTATTATTTCGCAGATCGCCACATCTGCTCATTAGATTTCATTTTAGACTCTGCCCGGGATGAACCCAGAACCTCGGACAGGTAGACACAGAGTCGTTGACTCAAGCGGACCTGTGAACTGTTGTTGTTTTTGCACCTTCGTATATCCAAACACAATCCAAATAGGGAAGCTTTCCGCTCTTACAATGAATGTCTAGTTGTTTTTGGTTATGACAAAGCTATTTATTATTGTTGGGATTACATTAAATAAATATATTAACAGTTTGGCGTAACTTTACTTATATGATCAATAATTTTTGAGCTCAAGCTTAGTTTTTTGTTTGTATTATAACTTTTAGCCAATGTTTGTATATATTACAATAGATAAAGAAAAGCTTGATCTGTAACCAAAATAATCAGGATGATAAGCTTTAACCACGTTCGTCTGTCTGCTGGGATGCAAAGAGGGTGGACCTCAGTTTTGGAAGAATCTCAATGATTATTGAGATATGAGGCTCTAGTTTAAAACTATTAAGTTAGTTGCACTTTTCTTTATATGAGGAAAATATAAAGTATTTTAAAGTTAAATAAATATTTTAACGCAAAAATTGCAGTCATAAATCAAAGTTAAAGCCGAGACAGTATTTTATTTTCTTGTTTTAAACTAACTTTACCCCTAAAGTATAAAAATTTTTCCTTACCAAATATATGTTAATGTATAAGAAAAATACTACTGAATTTTCTGCGTAAAAAACTGGTTTGAATTCAATTTGAAGTTATATTAAATTAAACACATCGAATCAAATAAAAGCCTTAGGATCTAATCCGCGGTGAATTCATAGCAGATGTTTAAAAAATTCAACAACTAAGATCGCTAATCCACTGGCTGCCTGTTCATGAAAGATGGATGTGGATTTTCAATAAAATAATAACGACGTTGCTATTGCTAGTAAATTCGGCTTGCTATAAGCGATTCTTTGCAAATATTGAAATTTTTCACAAGCATGAAAAAATGTTGTTCTTCGCTGCCAGCTTTGCTCTATGCAGTTTGTATAATAACTGCTATTATTACTTAAGATTTTTAAGTTAATGAATACGAATATTATAAAATAAAAAATGTGGAGTAGCTTAAATATTATAAACATTTGTTGTAATTGTTGGATTGCAGTAACAGAGGAGTTAAAATAATACAACTTTGAATTTTGAATATAATGATTTTGCTAATCTACTAATAGCTTGCTTATAGATATCTCGTTACTTAAAGGTGTGATGTTTACAGATATGCCGGCCACTTTCACTTTTTTCAAGATTTTATTGCGTGTGTGCGGGATTAGAACAAAGTGTGAGATAAATCGTTAATTTAAATTCCCAGACCATTTCCGTAAACATTAAATTTTTTTTGAGCACTTTGCGCCGCATTCGTATTTCTTTTGTAATAAAAAAAAACAACAGTGCAACGAGAATGCTCAAATATTTCACGTGTAAAAAGTTTTATAGTCGTGTCTGTTTTAGTTGAATCTTAAAGAATATCACTTATCAAACAGTCTACGTAATGCTGCGACCAGGTGTGGTGTGTAATATAATAGATAATTGAGTTTATGGCAAATATCATGGCACAAATGGATTTATTTGTCTAGCTTAGTTAAATTGAATTTCCCTACCTTAATTTGTTTCTATAAATATCATCTTACAGCAAGTTCGTTGCATAAGTCTTTCATTTATTAAGAAAATATTCAATTTCGATACCGAATCCTAAGCTATAAAAAATTTATTTTTCTTCCACATTTTGTTGTTATAGTTTTTCTTAAATGTATTTATTTTGTTGTTTTAAGAAATTATTAAAATAATTTTTGTGATATTTAACAAATTTATAAATATTTGTATACTAGGTTTTTGTGTTTGTTTTTAATATATGAAGGAAGTTAGGAGATATAGCATATTTAATCTCAACCGATCAACTAATTAATTTTTAATGTTAATATTTGATTTTCCGAATATTTTTCGCAACCAGATTTTGGTAAAGTAACTGAAACACCTTTCGAATGACCTCAGCATTGCAATGGTGGAAAAAGTTATTGATTTTAATTTTAACAATAACTACTTTGACAGCGATAGGACTAGATTGTCAATAAATATCGATAACAAGAATGTTAGAGGTAACAATAATTACTAAATAGCAGCAAGAATGACATAAATGATATTAGTAATTAAAACGAATACGGCAAAATAATAAACTCTAGATATTTTGAAATGTGACTAAATTTTGTATAAATTGCACGAGGGTATCTGAATTTTTTTTGTATATAAAATAAGCAGTTTTAATTTTTTTTATTATAAATTTATTAAACTTACTTAAGATAATAAGCCCAATGAAAAAGTCTTGAATCTATTCAACGACGTGGCCATTATTTAATGCTTGATTAATCTCTTTTGACTTTTTTTTTATTGATTTTTAAAAGTCTGTTAGATATTTTGCCTTCGACCTTGTTCGGTTACCAAAGTTCGGTTCAGTAAAAGAAACTTGACGAACTTTTGGTTAGGTTAGTTTAGGTTGATGTTTTAGTTCACTCGGGAGGAACTAACTTAGACTTATAAAAAAATACCACTAATTGTTTGAATGAGAACGTACAGCGTAAGCACAAACAAAAAGAAAAACAATTTAACTGATGAAATGCTGTGTGTCCAAAATTAAGTCCCGCAAGCTGGTGATTTCCAACCCTTAGAACTCTGCCAGGCTGCTAATGAAGTAACAGCCTATGTATCTGACCCTCAGCCTCGGAAAGGCAGGATAGCTGAGTAAAAAATGAAAAGATGATTCCACCTTGTCGTCCTCCAGACAGCTGCGACAAAAAGGGTCAGAGACTACATATATTTAGCCCAACCGCATGAATACCTATCAGACAATATCCATTCAGAACTCCTACGAAGATCGAGAGTTTTCACTTTGTTAGCGACCGGAGCTCCTACAAACGCCTGCAATTCTCAATGTCTTTGTTCAACGCTCGTTCAGCCGATGCAGAGCCTATCTATCCAATTTAAGTCCGTAGGCAGCCAGAGGAACTCCCACATCCTCCCTGCTTGGAGTAATGACTACCAGGATGCTCTGGCCAGCGTGCTCATCAGCCATGCAGTTTTTGCAATGTCACTATGACCCAGTACACAGATCAGTCCGATATGAAAACAATAATCCCGTTGTGAAAGAAAGATTTCTGAAAAATTAGAAATATTAGAAAAATAATGCTGATTTGCAAAAAAAAAAAAACGGAAACACTGAAATATTGCTCATATAAAAAGTGATGGTTTTTGTGTAAATCTTTGAGTACAATTTTTTGATTGTAAATCAGTAAAACTTCGGTCGATCAAATTTTTAACATCACGAGAATTTTGCAGTAACCGAACCAATTATAGAAAAACGGTGCAAATTCTGGTCCTTGCGGTGGATCCACAACAACTCCCGAACCAAGTTCCGTTAATTTGCACCGATTCATCAAAGATGGATGTAGTCTGGCGTTGTTGTAACGATGGAACACAAGTAACTACTTTTCGGTTGACCAATTCGGGACGCTCTTCCTTGATTGCTTCGTACAAACCAAGGCGAATTCATATAAGGTGAAGTTGATCCAGCAGTTGGTTGAATTCGCTTGGTGAAGGTAATGTCAAAGTGATGTGTTTGTTGTAAATCATACTGTGATTATGTGTATAATTTGTTAGCGCAAATTTTTGTTATTGTACGCTTAACACTACCTGTTATGAATTCGCCGTGGTTCAAACAGTTAAGCCCTGAACACCATCGAGAATTGACTGTTTCCCAACACATTGTATAATGGACGGTTCTCTTCCACTTACAACAAATACTCAAAATAACCTTGCTTGCCATCAAATCCGGATTTAAAGTCATTTGTGGAGAGTGATTGGTCTTTTAACATAATGCTTAAAAAATAGTTCGACTCAGTTGGGTTTTATCAACATTTTATTGATGGTAATACGGTAAATCAAATTTCGGGAATGGTAAATGAAACTTCTAGAAAACTTCTTTATCCGTATCCCAATGCTTGGGAAGTCTCTTTGCATGTTTTCCGCTACTGAGTTTTCAATTTATTGCTAAACTAATAATTTTTAATTATATAAAAAGTTTTGTTAGTACTCATAAAATAATATATGCTGAGATACATACATACATATGTTCCGTTATTTAGCACGCATAGCATATGATTATATGCATTTTCAAATAAATACAGTTAGCAAAACAAAAAAGAAAAACAACAAATTAAAATTTAACCCAAACATAACTCCTTTTTATTTTAGCATACAAAACAAATTAAAATCAAGCGGCTTGTAGTCATAAAATGTTTTTATGAGCCTTAGCATAAATACATGCATATTATTTATGGAAAAGTACTAGTGTAATATAAGTATATATGTAGGTATGTTTGTATTTTCTCATCATTATGGAGATGGCAACGCTAACAGGACTGCAAAGCAGCTGAAGTCAATGGAATATCGTATAGCCAATTGGATGGTTGGCGAAAAGCAACAGAGGCGCACCAACATTTCACTTTACTTCGATATGGTGTGCCTTTCACTTGAAAGTGGAAATTTTCATATGACCACTATCAATATATAATCCATACGAGCTGGTATAACCAACTAGCAGTCGTTGCTTTGCCTAACAGATTAACTCTGCCTAATTGACTAGCTAACTACAGAACTGCTGACTGATTGCTTTATGTACATACATAGTTACCGGCTAACCGAGCGACTGATAATATTTTTCAGGATATTCACACCACCTGCAAGGAAAATTTGCAAAAATTGTGTGATTGTATTGACCCGACTGTGTTAAGTTAAGTTAATCGAATGAAATGTGCCAACTACGAGTGGTTTAAGCAGCGAATTAGTGCAATAAAAAAACAAGCAAACAAAAAAATCATGAATGTAAAAGAAATCTCAATTTCCACAACAACAACTAAAACAAAAAACTTAATTAAGCCATAAAGATGTTGTCTTTTGTATTTTAGTTGGTTCAGTGGGCACCGCGGCAAGCTCCTTAACGTTTTGCATACTACTTATAGAATAACATAACAGTACATAGAAAGAAATATACTATCCACGTACGTATGTACATTATTCTGTTGTCTTCAACACCTTTGAGCGGTAATAAAAGTTGTTGTTTTAGTTTATTGTCATGACCGAAACTAGTGTGCTCCAAATACCATAGAGACTATTAAAAGTTATGGTCACAAGACACCACCACCAAAGCCATGGTTAAAGTCACAGCGTCAAAGTTGCTCGAAATAAATAAACAATAATATGAAGAAAGAGAGAGAGAGAGAGAAACAAACAAAAAAAATAAAAAGTAAAATGATTTTAAATAGAAAACAAAACCGTAATTCATAAAAGGTGAACAAAAAAATGAAAAAAGGGGAAAAATGGGAAAGGAGTTAAGAAAGTCAACCAACAGCCACAAGTGGTCAGGTTAGGTGAAGTTGCAGCATACTGTCACACACACACTCCCAAACATACATACATCCTTTAAAATAGTGTGAAATGTGTTAATGAGTATGACGCGCTGTAACCCTTTGGCGGGAAAATTCCAAATTAAATCGATCACCTAGCCATAGTAGCAAAGTTGCAATATATTTATTAGTGCATAGTGTGTGCATGTGTGCCCACATGGATGTAAGCATAAATTTGCGCCAAAGCATTGGAGAAACTGCGGATCATTGAATTAGCTAGAGATTGCTTTGCTACCAAATCTCTACTTGTAAAATGGTTGTGTTTTGTGTTTCAAGAAATAAGTATTTCGGGAATATGTATAAGGGATCATGTACAGATTTCTGTCCAAAAATGAGTACGCCTAAATATTAAAGAGTATAATCGCAGCTGAGGTTGTAAAAGTTATGCCGATTTTTTTATGGCTTTTCAAACCATTTAGTTCTCACCCAAAAGTGACGTTTTCAGCTTTAGTTCAAGAAACCCCTCAAACACAAAATTCGAAAGTCGTTAAAAGCCCGGACACACTATTTTAATTTACGGCTCATTCTTACAGGGCTCTTCTGGCAATTGTTTTTCAACTCCTCACAGTCTTTCGAAGAACAAAAATCTTTGCAAGACAAATGTGTTTTCAGGAAACTATCTTGAAAGTTCTTTTCTGTCCTTTAGAAGACGAATTGAAAGAAATGCGAATGAGCAGGTTTTTGCTTTATATGTTTGTCATTTAAGCAATTGTTTCGAAGCGTATATATAAGTATATACATATATACACATATAGTTTGTAATTTAAACCTTATTCTATAGTAGAATTAATATCTTTTAACAAATATAAACATAACCGCTAAAAACAGCGAATCTAAGCTATAAAAGCTTTCAACAAAATTTCTTGAACGCAAAAAGACATAAATAAACTAAAGTGAAATTTTATTTCGCATACCCAAAGTACGAATCGGACTTTGTATTGCCAGAATAATAGTCACGCGCAAACCACCTTGACTAAAAAAAAGCTCTCATTTGCTCATTGTCTTTCATCAGTTCAGAAGATTTTCGTTTTGTGTCAAAAAAGCTATTTGTGCATGAAAATACCGGAATACACAAATTCTTTCTAACTGTCCTTACAATTTTCTTTAGAAAGACAATAAACTATTAGCAAATTACAATGCAACTAAGAAATTTCGCTTTGTAAAATCTATGCCGTCATAGCCGAGTATGTAGCGTATTTTCGATTCATTCGGAGTGTCAAGGTTCGAATTCTGGCTGTAAATATTTAAATCAATATAAAATGCTGCATTTTATCATAAACCATGAAACAAATCAAGAACAAATCAGTCTCAATTTGATCAGAAAATTAGTTCTCTCGTAACTAACCTCCAGAATGTATTTTGAAATATTAGCATTTCAATCAACTGTTTTTTGATTTTTACTGCCTTTAAAATTTTTCTTTCGTGATCGTTAATTTAAAAAAGTTAAAATTCAAATATGTTAAAAATGTTCTCAATCCCCTTATGCTAATAACCTGGCAAAATTCAACAACCTGACAGTTGTCCGGTTTGCTGCGCCTAAAACTATGCATCAAAAACGGGGTTTAGCCCGCTAACTCTAATGGAGTCAAAAGTCGTTGTAGTTGTTATTTCCTTTTGTGTACGTGACATCGACCTTATATTCTGTGACACAGTTTTAGGCGCAGTAAACCTGACTACTGTCATGTTAATAAGTTTTGCCAGGTCATTGACATAGGGTGGAATTTCTCATATTTCTTCCTTTGGTCAAAAAACTAAGCAACCGTGTGCACTAGGTTTATGCGAAGTAATTTGGACAAAAATATCTAAGTGTTTTACGTTGTACATGATTTAAGTTAAGTTACATGATTTAACTCAGAGTTACATTTCAAATGCCATATAAATGGTCGTTTAAGTTTCTTTTTACTAAAAATCTATAGAAATAGATGGGGTTTTTAGATAAGCGCAAACTAAAGCACTGAAAGATTTTTTTCGATATCCTCACATAGTTATTTTCCAATTTTGGCCATACCACTTATACAAAAACTCTTGTACAAAATTTCGTCAGGTTCGCGGTTTGAGTCTTTTGTGCGATCCAAATACATTCAATAAAAAATATTAATATAAATATTAACAGAAATTTATTTGTGTTTGGTGTTTTCGGATCGATAAAACCAGCTCAAACCACAAATATAAATTATTAAATTTTATTGTATAAACTAAATTAAAGAATTATGTTAACATTTACGAGAATATATTTCCTATTGGTCTAAAAAAAGAATAGGGAGTATGTATGTAGCTCGTGAATGAGAATTTAGTGACAAATATTGGTTTAAAGAAACAACAAAAAAATAGTGCAATTAAATCTGTGTTGGTTAGGAACTGTCACTTGATCTTAAAATTAGTAATTAATTTGCTACTGAAGTGTTAAAACTTTTCTATAAAGAAACCCAAAGGTTTTATTTTTGCGAAAATTAGCAATCGAAAGTTATTGTTTTCTAAACAATTTTAAAATTAATTTTGTAAAAAAATCATGCAAATGCGAAGAGTTTAGCTACATACATATATCTGGTAGAAATATTTTATTAAAATACAAAGGAAGTTTTTCATTGTGTTGAATTCCTTAGATAACGAATGAAATATTTCACCAGGAAATTTTAAGAGGAAATCGAGATTGAGTCAGAGTAGTAAACTATTAACCCTGTGATCGATTGGTGTGCTATACCTTGGCTTGGATGTTGTAAATTGTGGAAGACTTTACCTACCAAAATGACTAATTGGCTGTATTCCGAAAATTTATGTACCTCACTTCTGTACCCAGAAGTTCTGGTTGAATAAAATCACTGTTGGTTACTTAGTTACTGTGATTTGTATTGGTCGACATTTCGATCTCAATTTGAAGTCATCTGCAGTAACTCTTGACTGTGCATGGTGGACTAGGAGATAATTTAGTACTGCGTTTATTAACGTGATCTCTCTGATCCCTCTTTCTTCAAAGTATCAAAATAGAGATTCTAACGATAGAGAGCTTACGATTTTTACATTACATATTTTATGTAGTTTTTTAATTCTGTTCGAGTTCAAAAATTACGTTAGTTAAAAATAATTGAGATATTTGAATCCTCGCTTTTTAACGTTCGCCTTTAGAGACTTAGAGTAAACGGTTAATTCTTCAATAATTCGTTAATCAAATTTAAGAAACTTATTGGTTGAAAATTTATACTCATGCTTGTAGAAAAGATGATGAGAATTGCCAAAACCCAAAGCAGAAATCACAGCGGGGAAAAATGTGAATCAGTAAATCACATGAAGTGGGTCAGTTTAATTTTAATTGATAATTAACCACGTTTGACCTACAGATCATTCGTTGATTTCCTAAAGAGTGCAGAATATAATTGAAAATGAAAGAATCAAACTTTTTTGACATGTGGCTTATTTCATTCATTATTTAGTTTTCTATTAAGAAGAGCTGCAGTTTAGCTGCTTACTTTCATTTTAATATATGTATATTTTGTATTATCGAAATTTGCATGCTTTTATCTTTTTTTGTTTTTGTTTTTATAGAGAAATAGCAAAAAGAAAAATGTTTTCCTTTCGACCAGCTGTTTAAGTTTTTCTTTCTACTCCATGCGATTTACTCTATGCCGAACTCACATTGCAGCTGTATCCAATTTGTATTCATTTTCAATAGTACTCGTATGTAGTTTTTTTATTTTTTCTTTTAGAATATCTTATTTACAAGCTAAAACATGCGACATCAAAGCCATTTTTCTTTTTCAACATACCGCTACGGTTCAGTAGAGTTCAGTTTCGGTAAGGTTCATGTGAAAGCGCTCAGTTGCATATAAAAAAAAAAAAACCATATGAATGGATATCTTACAAACATCAGTATGTCTACAAATAAATACATAGCTACACTTATTTATGTATATAGGTTATGGTATTGTTACTACTTAAAAAAAAAAAACTTATTCAAAAGTGTGCAAACATTAAGTCTACTTACAAAAAAATAAAAATAAAAATTAACATATATTTTATGCAAAAATTCATAAATTTTTTTTTCCTTTTTTCTATCCTCATACAGATACCGACAAACTGACACAGAACGACGACGTGCCCTATACATACATACATATCTACAACATATTCGCCACAATCGAAACAACATATATGGATCGCAACAATTTCATTTTGTACTAAACTTTAAGTTAAACTGTGCACTTAAACTTCTCTACGCCCTTCCGCTCGCTCTATTCTCATTCATTTGTTCTGCTGCAGGTGAGTGTGTGTATGTGTGTGTGTGTGTGTGTGTGAGTTGATAGTAACTACATGCATACATACTTAGATTTCCATGAACAAATATATGTACATACTTATATAAATAAGTAGTAATTCTTAAAAGAAAACGCTGAGCTAGTGAGTGGAAGTGGCATTAACGCTAAACAAATAAATAAAAAAAACAAAACAAAAAAAGTGGCATACTAATATTAGTACAAGCAAAAATAAGAACGGTGGAAAAAAACACACGAAAGAAAACACAGTTTGGTGCAATAGAAGAAGCAGCAGCAACAACAACAACAACAACAACCGTGGCCATTGGGGCAGCGTGAGCATCTCGACATGGCGTACACACGACGACAACCTGCTCGAAACGCTTTAACGGTTAAGCGAGTCTTAGTGGTAAGTAAATTCTGGCTTTGGTTTTATGGCTGGCTAGTAAAGTTTTTCCTTAGCCATACTTAGAATATATGTATGTACATATTACAATATATGTATATAATTTTTATATATGTATATTTAAATATATGCACAGACGTCAATGGCTGTTATGAAGTTAATTTGAATTGCAGTTATTTGAAATTTATTTTGGAAAGTTACTTCTCTGGAAACTTAATGAAAGCCGTTAAACAAACAGGCAAGCCTTTTGACTCAACCCAGTGTGGCTGGTTGTATATTTATCGCACTATTTTTTAACAGTTAGTTTATAGCAGTAAAAAAATAAAATGCTTTCCATTAACTAAAGTCTCTACATATATGAACTCGTGGGAATATTTTCCGATTTTGAACGCACAAGTGCCGAGGACTTTTTGCAGAGAAAGTTTAAAAAAAAAACAGGCTGTGCAGTTTTCGCCTCTTCACATATCTATACAAGTAGCAAAATTAATAACTTTAAGCCATAATTTGTTTATGTTAGAGCTTATGCAATTTACACAAATTTCTCAATCTAAAACTATAGAAGTGAACATCGAACAGTAAGGTGTGAATCTGTTAGCATGGAAATGCGAACAAACTCGCTTATCTACTTATATAACTTCACCTTATGAAACACAAGCAATAATCAAGTGCCCCCCGGAGAAAGGGAAAGAAAATAGATGGCGTTTGAAGAGGGAGAAGAGAAAGACAGAATGATATGATTATTAATAACTTTAGTTGCAGTAATGCTCGATTGAAGTCCAATGACTTCAAGACCTTGGCGGGTTCCTCAGACACAAAAGTAGATATTTTGTTGATAAAAAACTGAATGTTTTGGAATGTCAGCGCAGATGTAGTATAATCCAAAAAAAATTTTTAGAGATGATATTCTTCTCCATTGAGGCTATCAAAACAAAAAAGCTTCGTGCGTTAAGTCTTCTTAAAATTGACATATAAGGTCCCATGGACGATACTTTGCGATCAGTACAGATTCAGACAAAGCAAAGGATAACTCTTGCCAACTAGTACTACTTTGGATCCAGGGACCAACACAAAATACCCTTTTTTTAATGAACCAAAATCTTCCGAAGGTGAACGAGAGCAAAACGAAATACCTCCTGCCTTCAAATAAACAGTCAAAGTATTCGTTTCTTGGCTCCAATATAACTATTGATAATTACTATTTAAAAAAAGAAAATGGAGCGTTAGCACCGATAATAATACCAGCTGCGAACAAGTACTACTTAGGGCGAAGAAGGCAAATGCGTAATAAAGCACTCTCTCGACAAACGAAATCCACTCTATATAAGTCTCTCATCAGGCCCGTGCTTTTGTTGGCGCATAAGCATGGATGGTGTCAAAATCGGCGAATACCGCAGAGATGGAATCAGCTTCACCGTGACTTAAGTAGATATGCGGTGCATTGGACAAATAAGTTTCCAAGGGTGATTTGGTTTTTAAACATGTGTAGAAATTTAAAAATAAAAAGTAGGTTGCTTTCGCTCTCTTTGCCAAGCAAACTCCCTTAGCAGAACATAAGTCTGCATAGATTTCAAGACACTTATCTCTTATATAGCAATAATGGAGCTTGCTGTTCATTGTAAATATATCCATAGACGTAGAAAAAGTATGTTTCCAATGTAAACACGCGGTAGCAGTTGAACTTTAACAAATTTTAATTTTGATTAACCTATTCCGATTTGCCTAATTAAATTATTAAAATATTATATTCAATCAACAACTGGTAAAATGAATGCTTACTTTAGGTTAATTTTATAATTTTGTTTTGCCCTCCATACTGTACATTTTCGTTTTAATTAAGCATTTAAATTTGCGGTGAAATGGAAAAAATTTAAAGATATGGTGATTCAAGAACGGAAAGTAATTGTAAACCTACTCAAAGATGGTCATAAATTGCGAAACATTGCGGAAAAGATTGGCCGTTGTGGCTTACAAAACTGAAGAGCGAGCTTCGGCAAGGAAGCCGCCAAGACGTCCAAAAAATACAAGTGAAAGAGTAGATCGACGAATAGTAGAAATTTCAGAAACTAACACACTACAAGCATGCCCAAAATTCCTCCCAATTCTTCTTCAGTTGCTAAACGAAGGCAACAGAGCAACTGGCAAGAGAGCACGCAAAGTTCCGTATGTAAGCAAAAAAATAAAAGGATGCAGTCCTATGAAGAAAACGTCCTAATGATACGATTGAGGAACTTTCCTGTCTTATAAATGGGGGTTTTAAAAAACCAGCATAATTTAAAATATTCTTTGCAATAATTTGAGTTTTCAAAAAAAACAAAAATTAACAATTAGAACAAAAGGTATAGAGACATTGTGAAATAACGCGGGATTTCCTTATTACGGGATACGAATTAACGCAAATCCACTATATATTACAATAAACTTGGCATTAAATAGGTAAGTTTTTTCCGAAATATCAGACTTTGGCTTATAGCTAAGCAGAGTTTTATAACACAACCGTATTTGATGCAAGAAAAGAAATGGTAGTAAATTTGATCCACTTAGCGCCATTCTCTCGACTGCCTGTTAATGTGAACGTTACGCAAGCGGTAGATAAATTCGTCATAGGTATAAATTCTATTTTGCTCTCTCAATATCCTCAACGGTAGTGAATAGTTGGCAGCGCTGCAGATGAGAATAAACGAAATTTCTCCCAAAATTGTGTGCGGAATGTTTTGTGCTATTGCAACAACAACAACAACAACTGGATAAAATTAAAAGTCAAAATCAGCTGTTTAAAAATAAACAGATCTATTAAGTTTTCTTGTGTTTCATATACTTTCAAATAGAAAACATGTACATATATGAATATAGAAAACGAAAAATAAGTAGTCATTTTTACTTCCAAAGAGGCATTTTAATCAAATACTTTATCAAAGTGACTGATATTAGCTAGTGAACTGACTGACTGTTAAATTTGTCATCGGGATAAACAAAACAGCCACTTGAGAAAATAAAAATGCGTTCAAGGAGAACATAAATATTGGCAGGCAGTCGAGAAAACAGCCCTTAGTTTTTGAAAAAAATTAAAAAAAAAACGTCAAATTTATTTACAAACTCAAATGCCGGTATAATAATAAAAGTAAGAAAAAATCGTGCCGGAGAAAAACTGAAATATTTATAAAATGCGGTGCTACTGCTTGGCGTGCACAGAGCGAAGCTTTTATTTTGAAGCTCTGGGAGTCATTTTGGTTACCGGACTTCCTTAGAGTAAAAAAGGTAAATGACTAGAGAAATGCCATCGAAAACCAGTTAGTAGAAAGGAATGCTGTCTGACAACTTATTTTCATTGTCGTGTGGACATGGTATATTATTATTTTATTCTATATAAAGGAATAAGAGAAAAAGTTTAGTTTTTTTTAGCCGAAGGCCTTAGCAGCCATAGCTTCCTTAAATAGGTTTATAATTTATAATTATAAGCCCCAGTTGATAATAAAAAAAGAAAAAAGGGTTTAGTTTTTCCATTAGTAATATTCATTTTAACATTTTTTGGCGTTATTTTCCTTACGTCACATTTTTTTCCATTTTGATATAAGATACACACTTACATATTAATACGTAAAGCTAACGACTTTTTCTTCTAAACTATTATAAATACTAGAAACACTTGTTTACGAAAACTGGATAATGACGTACATATAAAAGTTCATTCATATTCGTCGTTTATGAAATTTCTTTCCCTAATTTTATTTAGTCTAACCCACAGCCAAAAATTCTTGTAGCCGTTATACTCGTATGAAGATTTTTTTGTATCATTTGACTTCGAAAGCTTTTAAGCATTTTTTATTGCACTTCTACGATAAGCTGGCTTATTAGTTGACTCAGATCTATTGTAGTTATTAATTTATTCTCATTTATTGCGCATTTTTTTCAGCACAACATATAGTGTTTTTTATCATCAATTCTATTCCGCTCGTTCCGCTATTTGTTTTGTTTCTCTTAAATTCACTTAACCGTAGCAAATGGATTTGCCCAAAGTTCACTGAATGTGCACGCCTCTTGGTCACTGGTTGTTTTGGCCATTTATCTATGTATGAACTATCTGCTGGAAAAAATGCCATTCAACGGTATTCGCCAATATTTCACTTTGTGCAAAAATTCCACGATAAGAAATTATTTTTGTACTGCATTGAATTCGATACGCAGCATTGTTCATTCATACATTTTTTTCGATCACTCGTAAAGTATTTAAATACATATGGGTGTAGATAAGCATGTTAAGGATTTTTTTGTGTTTGTTTTTTTTTTTTTGGAAAAGCTGTGCTAGCATTATTGACCCAAAAAATAGTTAACGAATTAATTAGAACGAAATTGTTGATAAGAGGAATGGAAAAAATATTATTATTGAGCTTTTTGGCATACAAATAGTTTAAGCTATTTACATATGAAAACCGAGTTCCAGGTTTTTTTTATAGAATTCCTAAGATGAATTTAAAAAAAAAATGCATTTTAAAGTTAAAGATTAAATTAAATCAAAGTGTTTGTAATTTTTTATGAAAGCTATACATTAAACAATTAAAGATAGCGGATTATTGATTTATCTCATAAAAAATAAAATACCATAACATAAATAGGTTTAAAGCAATATCTCATATTTGCCAATCAGCGGTATGGGATTATAAAGAACCGATACCAACGATTTTCCTAAGAGACTTTTTGCGAGTGTTGAGTAAATAGCTTATCAAATTTCACAAAGCTGTAATTAGTGTTGCCGTTTTATTTTAATCAAAACTGATACAACTTCTGAAGAGATACTTCTTTGTTCGCTTGGTATACGCAATATCTTCATTTAAAAATTGTTTAAACTTCTTGACCGTTCTCGCGAAATACCCGTTTTGAAACTAACTTTCTGGTAAGCTAGAAACTTAGATTTTTCAGCAAAGCTTAGATCGCATTGACAATGTGTGAGTAATATGAAGAAAAATGTTGCCCGCTAGATGTTGCTGGTATCTAGATGTTTGGAAAATTCGTATTTATGCTCCAATTTGGCTGATCATAAAATCAAAATTTTTGTAACTATTTCTATATGTTTTGTTAAGGGAGGGTCACACAGCGAAACACCCTGCAAGGTGCCTTGGTTTGCGAACCCCTTGCTCTGTTTTGTACATTCTTATGTTAAGTCGGCAAAGGAAATCGCTTGATACTTACATCTTTGATTAAATAGGATAGTATCATATTTCATTTATACCCATTAAACATGGATATAACCGGTAAAAACAAACCACAAAAATATTTGTGATAAAATCTTAATACAAACCTCTGAATACCACAAATCGCAAAATTAAATTTCAATCCTAGTAATAAGTCAAAACTGAAATATAGTTTGTGAGTTAAATTCGTACTTATTTTCAACTGGTGCTAAAAAGTCTAACAAAACCAGATTTTAGGCTGTTAGAATGTTTTTGTTAAAGTTTCACTACAAAATTTCCTTACGAAAAAAAGCTCTAAATATAATATCTGAAAATAATAAGATTTATACAAATTTAGGTAATTAAGCGAGTATTTATCAATTACACTTTTCTTTTAGACATATATTCGATATGCCATTTTATAAGTTTCCTTTGGGAGGATACTACGATACGTAAAAATAACGAAGTTAATAAATTTGATGCACTTTAGATTTTCCGGTGCAAGATTTTAGTTTAATCACGCGGCAACACTGGGTGTATTCTGTTCACGTGGTGGAAAACATGGGCTGTTCATAACAGTAGAGATAGAAAACAAGATTACGCATTCCGTGCTGCGAGCAAATGCAAGTGACGTAATAAAAGGTAGAGAATGAGAGAGCAAAGAGAAAATTCTAAAGAAGAAAAGGAACAATCGTATAAACGACAGAATGGCTGAAAGTTTTTTTAGGATTGATTGTGTAAAATAAAAGAAAAATAATTATATTTTGTCAGCGAATGGAAGGATGTCGTCAAATCGACAAAAAGATGGCTAGCTATAAGCGGAAGGCGTAATGTTGTTTGCTCTCATTCTTTGATAATTGGGTTCATAGCTGTATTTTAGATGGGGCTGTTACATGTTTGAAAAGTCGAATTTAATTAAATTATACTCAAATTATATGAAATATTAAAATATGGGTGTCAAACGGTTCGTTTCGGCGAAGATAAGTTTCAGAGTTGAATATCATAGATTTATTTCGAAGATTCTTTGAAAGAAGGCTGCCAATTTTTTAAAGGTAAATTAAATAAACCTAGTAACTTAAACGAAATTTTCCAGTATTTGTGTTAAAATAAAAGGTTTAACAAAGTTTAGTTTGTAAAATATTTATGGGGAGTGTTGCCATCTCTTCAAAAATTTAAATACAATTTAATGAGTAAAATCAAATATTGTTATATTGGCGACGAACGAAAAAGCTTGGTTTGAAAAATGCTGCATTAAATGGTTGCCACCTTTTTAAAAAGTAAATTTAAATCAAAGTAATAAATTAAATGAAATGTTACCCAATGCACTTTCGAAAATATTTTTCAACCCTGTTAATTAAGTAAAGATTGAATTAATAATCAAATGAAATAAAAAACATTGGAATCAAACTATATTGCCTTAATCACGAAAATATTTTTAAAGAGGATTACCGCTTGCTTAAATAGATTAATTTAATGTTAATCATAAGTGAGCTTACATTTTACAATATTGGCGTGAAACGAAAGAATTTATACAAACATTTTAAGGAGACTCACCGTGAACAATTTTTAAGAGGTTGCCAACTGTTGGATAAACTAAATAAAAATTAATTATATATTATAAGAGAAAAGAGCAAAAGTTAATCAATAATCATTATAGTAAGATACAAATTTTTCGGGTATTCTATTATTATTATTGAAGTGTACTAATAGTATAAAAATCTTTTCATAACAGTTATCAACGAGGTAAATATCTTTAGGCCTTCAAAGACTTTTGTTTTGAGATCTATATAATAAAAGTCTCATAATAATTATGAGTAAGATAATTTATTTTAAGTCTTGAACTTGACTTTTTTGACTACTCCGAAATAATTTCGGGACCAGTTCAGAATCAGTTCTGGATCAGTTTGGTACCATTTTGGGTACCGAAATAGTTCCGTCTAATAGAACTTAAAAAAGTTATCTTAGTCAAAATTATTATGCAAAGACTTTTATAATATAAGGTTCAAAATAAAATTCTTTGAAGACTTAAAAGATTGTTCTTATGACAAGACTTTTATTAAGATTACTCGAAAAATTTATCTCGCTGATAACTATCAAGAAAATACTTTTATAATATAAGTCAGAAAATAAAACTTATTGTTGATTTCAAAAAAAGCCCCTTGTAATATAAGTTTTAAAATAATAAATATCGAGAACTTAAAAAAATTGTCTGACTCATAATTATTATCAAAAGACTTGTATAATTATTATAAAAATTACGATGACTTTTTTAAAACTCAACGATCAAATAATTATTATTCTAGGTCTAAGCAAACAAAGAAATGTGGCAAGGAGCAAGCGTCTGTTTCCCTCTGCCGGCCATCAATTTCAACAGCGGGCAATAACCTTTATTTGACTGCCAGAATATAGTTTGGGTGTGCCGTGTTTTGGCCCCTTAGAATAGCATATGTACATTTTTTAGCCCAAAAGAAAAACCCCAAGCTAGACGAGGGAAGAGGACAAAACTGAAATGCATTGACCCTCATGCAAATGTTATTATTTTAAGTCAACTAATAACATAAGTTGCAATTGCGCTGAAATCAATATTTATTTGCTCTTGGTCAAAGTATTTTCGCAAATTTCCACGAATTGCAGAATTTTCAACAAATATGGCAAAACAAAATTGTAAAGCAATTGAGTTGTCCGTAACAAACAACGAATTTCAATAATGAGCCCAACTACTACCTTTTTCTTTTGAATGAAAGCAGCAAGGCGCAACGGCGGCAACATCGACATCAACATCAACATCAGCAACAACAACAACAACATCATCCAAAGTATCCGAGTATTAACGGCACCAGCAACCACAGGCGAGGGTAATCAACAGTAAGGACAACCAAACGGATATGGTGAGCAGATTGCTAAAACCGACAAATTGCGGTAGCTTGCATGCAGAAAATGCATTAGAAGACGACCAGCTTTGAGAAGAATTATGTTGATGATGTTGTTGCAATGGAATGGGTAGCAATGCTATGTGCTATTGATGCGACCATTGGTAGGCACTGCCTGCAAATGGCATGCGAGCAAAAGTCGTTATAAGTCATTTAGAATGTAGACATGCAAGAAATTTTTTTTTGTTTGCTTTGTTTTCCATCCACATTTCATTTTGACTTTGGCGTATTTGTGTTTCAGGCTTGACTAATGTTTGTAAATGTCTGCTTGTGTGTGTGTTGCTTTTGTTTTCAATTTGCGTTTTTTGCCACTGCACAACATGCTACAATTTAGTGGCCTATGCTTTTGATAGTTGCACATATACCGAAAAGCTGCAAAAGGCGGCATTGCGAGAGCGCACAGTGGTATTTTTTGGTGGTAAACCTCCCAACTTTTTGACCATCTAATTTCAAAAAATCAAATGATGCCGTTTAAAGAGAAATGTCTGATTAAGCAAGGAATAACAATTTTCTTCCCTAAACTAATATCTTGTATTTGAAAAAATGTAACAAAATTACTTAAATATTGTACAGCGAATATATGTAGTTGCAATAGGTCACAAAAAAAAGTTAGCAATTACCCCTCTGGTTTGAAAATTTACTTTGAGGGAGTTTTAGGGTCACAAAAATATCCGTCTTTGGCTTGTCCTTTATAACTTTCATTATAACCCGATTCATATACATGATACATCGTTGAAAATTAATTTTGAGGCCTTTATTGCTTCGTTTCCAAAAATAGAAATGCATTGCTTACTAAAACGTTTAATTTAATGAAGAGTAGAGTTGTTTTAGGCGACTGCCTTAACCGAGTTCATAGATTGTGCGCGCTGCATTCAGTATGCCTCAGGTTCGAATCCCTTCTGGGGGAGGTAACATCAAAAATTATAGAAAATCCTTTTTCTAATAGCGGTCGCCCCTCGGCAGGCAATGACAAACCTAACAGGGGTTTTTTTTGCTATGAAAAAATCTTCTACAAATCTCGCCAACGACAAATTGTAGAAGAAGTTCGGCCAAACATTAAGCTGCATGGTGTAAGCGCCAAATTATTATTACTTTATTAAAGATGTTTTAGAGAGTAGAGAGTGCCTTTCTAGCACTCCAGAGTAAAATAACCTTAGAATTATATATAGGACCCTAAACTATCTTCTATCTATCTATCTATCCAATGATATAATACACATTAGAATCGAGTAATAAAAAAACCGATAACTCAATTTTGGATATTTTTAGAAGACGCCAAGGTTGAAAATTTTGATGGCCCTAAATCTTATCGAAATAAGCTTTCTAACTAGGGTGGGTAAATGCAAACTTTTTTCTTTCATATGGGGTTCGGCCCCGTCTAGTTAACATATATATTGAAGATATTTATTTACTATAATTCTAACGGTACTTTTTAAATTAAAATATCGTATTTTCTAAAAAATTTGAAGAAAACAATTCTACATAACTAGTTTAAAAAAATATGCTCTAATCAAAATAGGATGTGAAAAAAGCGTACGTGCATATTTTCAAATTTTATCGAAATTGGTCTACAAAAGAAAATCTAATCGCACTGGCAACTTCAATTCTAGCTCCATCCAGCGGATCCATTTTACATAAAAGTATTTCTCATCGGATTTTATATATATATGTAAATACACACAATATATACTAGGAAAAAACGCCAAAAGTTGTCCAGTCTTTATTTATTTATTAATTACCCTTTGCATATGTAACGTAAACAGAAAACGCGTTTCGGGTTCGCTCACATGAAATAGGTGGTAACCATATCACAAATAAAAGTATACACCGTATCTTCGCCGACACGAACAGTTTGGCACTAATATTTTAATATTTAATTTATTTAATTAAATTTGACTTTTAAAAAAGGTGGCAACGCTTTTATCTTTAAACTTTCTCCTAGTGAAAGAAATGGTTTGATACCCATATTTTACTAAACATTTCAAACAACTTGCGTATAATTTAATTTAGTTCGACTTTTCCAGCAGTGGCAACCTCCTTTAAAATATAGCGTGCTACAAATCTTCTCCTCAGTAAAACGAACCGTTAGACACCCATATTTTATTATTTTATATAACTCTAGTATAATTTATTTCAATAAATTTTCCAAGCGGGTGGCAGCCCTTTTCAAAATATAACCAGCTCAAAGCAAACTATATGGTACGCATATTTTGATATTTTATATATTTGTGTATAATTTAATAAAATTTGACATTTCAAGCAGGATATACATATGCATTACCCTTCTCCTCGCTGAGACGAACAGTTTGACACCCATATTTTGATATTTCATATAACTTGCATATAATATAATTTAATTCGACCTTTAAAACAGATGGCAACCCTCATAAAAGTTAGCTACGAACCTTATCCTCGGTACGAATAGTTATACACATATACATATATTGTAATATTTCATATCACTTATGTATATTTTAATTAAATTTAACTTTTCAAATAGGTGGCAACCCTTTCCCAAGAAAAAAATGTACTTTACGACCAATTTTCATACCTACCAAATATAAATGTAAAATTTCATAAACATCTGTCGAGGCGTTCCAGAGGAGTTCGACCAGAAACACCGTAACGCGAGATTTTTATACATATAACTATAAGATATAGAGTTATTGATTTTCGCAAATTACCGTTAGATGAGAGTTAGGCGTGGTTATTGCCCGATTTCACCAATTTTATATATCGTAAATACCTTTGATAAAACTAACTTATGTGCCGAGTTACGATATTTGCTTTTATTTTGCTTAAATTTAACTGTGAATTTAGAAAACTTTACCACAGCACCAAGAGAGGTGACCGATGTCTACCAAATTTGGAATTTTTCTTAATTTGCATAAACTAAATATGAATAGAAAATTTTTCTACCCTTGGAACAATGCTTCTAGTTTTTTTTTTTTCAAAAGAAATGTATGAAACCATACCACTGTGTGGCGGTGTCTTTTAGCGGGGTAAGGGTGCCATAAAACACGATTGTAATTTAAAAATGTTTTATGTGCCTTAATTATGTCTGACTGTGAGCGTACGTTTGTGTGTGAATAACTGCATAGGCTTCTACATACATAGATACATATGTAGCTCAAAATGCCTAACTAGCTGATAGACTGTCAGCTTCCTAATGCCTAGAGCGTTTGCATTTCTAGCTTAACCCCAACTGTCTAACTAACTAACAAACCAGAGTGAGTTAACTGCGTCTCGTTGGTTGGGCTTTTATTGTTCTACTGCTGATCGTGAGATTCGCCGTTGCATTTCCTGCATACAACTTATATGAACATTCCCAGCAAAGGCGCATACTTAAAGTAAGTTTTGTGAAGTATTTTTTTTTTGTTTTTTTTTGTTGTTGTTGACGTTTTGTGTGCACGAATGCATTTTCATATATGTATGTGTATACCACACACACATACACACACTCACTCATTCAGATATCCATCACTGTTACCTGTTAGTGCACTTCTGGCTAGATTTATTGAATGTTTGGTGCATTTTGTGCATTAAATCTTCTTGTGTTGCTTCTGCTCTAACTTCTAGTTGATTTTTTATAGCTGCCTATAAAAGGAATTGCAACACCTCAAAAGACAGCATCAACAATTGTAGTCAGTGATCTGCATAAGGCATTCATTTGCCTCAACAGCCGTCAGCAACAAAACACGGCGAGTATTTATTTATATTTCGAGTGATGGATGTTCTTTGATTTATTTATTCATTTTTTTTTGGTTGTTGTTGAAAATTTGCTGCTGCTCCACTGCAACGTCGACTAACTAAACTTAAATGTTTGCTCCATTCGATGCGTGTAATGGGGGCGGACAGCTAAGTAACTGAAAAAGCAACTACTTATTAATGGCCAACTAAAGGCTGACTGATTGTCTTAGAGCGCATGCGGTGCTGTCGCTTGGTCACAACATAAATACCGAGTTAAACTCTGTGCCACGATTAGTATATTTAATGAAATAATTTTTTTTATTGTTATTGTGCAATTTGCGAATTTATGTGCATTAGATCGGGTCGTTTGCAATTACCCCGCTGCCCACATTGGTCAGATGGTAAGAAAGTTCCATGAAATGGATATTTTTGACAGTTATGAGGTGAAAATATGTTATTGGGCGACCTCATAGGGCTGGTGGTGAAAATTTGACAAACAAGAGGACATTTTTAAGCAGAATAAAGGAGAAGAACGATATGAAGCGAAATCAAGCGAAAGTTCAATGTGGCGGGTCTAGTAAAAAATTAAAAAAAAAAAACAAAAAATATCACTTGCTAGTAAAGGGTGGTTTAAATTTTAAAGACCGATTTTGGAAATTATGGTAATTTCTTTTTATTATGATAATATGGTGCCCTTAAAATTTAACCACACTTTATATAGGAATGTTCGATATGATATCGATTATTTCGAGCATCGATATTTCACGGCCTGATAATTGAACTTTTTAACCGACATTTCTCGAGTCCAATATCGACATTTGATGACCTAAGGTTGTATAAACTGCCGTTTGAATGAGAAGATGTAAGTCTATAACCATTATTATATTATTATTGAATAACTAAAAAGTGGGCATTATAGCTTTCTAATTTGGTTTATGCCCAATGGTGGTAAAGCAATGCTACTGTTCTGTGCTAAAATGGCATTGGAAAAAATTATTATCAAAAAAAATACCAATATCGTTGCAATGAAATTGTGTTTTATACTCTTGAGGTCCACGTTTCTATTTGCCACCGCCGAGTTAATAAATATAAGCGATTTGTTGAATTTCATTAATAAGATTTTGTATACCAATTATTTCAATATCGGGATATCGATTTCACATGCAATGATTTATATCGATTCACGATATCGATACTTTCGGAAATTTCGAACAACCCAACGTGCAAGTATATATTTCGAATTAATTAAAAATGAAAACTTTAAATAAAATACAGCATTTAAATCTTGGGTTAAACCGATGCTAGATAAAACTTTGTCGCTTTGCGTGACGTTTCGAACTTTGATAGCAAAGCGAAAAGCGCAAAAGCTATGCCACGTTAAACGCATGGTTAGCAATCACGCATTATTGTTGCAGTTTGAATTTTGTAGCATTTAATTGTTTAGTCAAAATATGCTAAAAATGTTTTTGGATGACATTTTAGAATTGTTGTGCACGTAAATCGAAAGCTCATTAAGAAATACAATTAGCTGATTGCAAACGCGCGTGAAAAGAGCCGTTTATTTAAAAAGAATTGGCACTAGTAAAGTTAAGTATTTTCTGAATATTTGATGCATTTTTATTTTACGAACGCCTTAAATCATAGATATGATCCAAATCAAAGTGAAGATAACGCTAGAGATGAAAGATAAAATACAGATAAGAGCAAAGTTCAAATAACTCTTATCCGACAACATAAAAATAAACTTTGAACAATAGCTGTTATCAAGCAACGTAAAACACTAACTTAGGCTACCGAAGAAAATAAATTCTTATTGGTAGTGAAAAAAATATTTCCCGAGTTTATCAGTTATCGGGCAAAATAAAAAATAAATTTTGGGGAAAAAACTCTTATTGGCGAAATAAAAAATGTTTCTGATCTAATAACTACTATGAAATAAATTTTCTCTTAAATTGTTGATAAGAGTTAGGGCAACGTTTTTAATTTGTAAACTAGAGGTAGCAGTTTTAGTCCTTGCTCAAAACCATTTTTTTGATACTTATCAGTCGATTATCAAGTCGATTGTGGCCATTTTTAGGATTCTCCTAGCACGAATATTTTTATTAACTCAAAAGCCACTAATGAAGCTTTCAAACTAAGGGGAATTGCAAATTTTTATTTAGAGTATTTAAGTGCCTTACGATCATTACGGCAGGAAATGAAGTTAATATTAAGAAAACTGAACAAAGCAACTTCAAAATAAACTTCTTAATAAAATATATTCAATCATAGCAGTTGAACGTGGATGTTTAACTCAATTAATTGCCAATAGTTTATCGCGCAGTGGGATATCGCGGCGATAAATACGAAAAGCCAATAAAAGCTTTACACACACAAAAACCAAAACAAAAAAAAATTATCTGTATTGATGTAAAACAGCTATAAAAAGAAAGAAGTTGGGAATGAAATGGCGCTTAAGAAATTATTTACTACTTTTGGCGAAAAGAGATTTCATATTATGCCGGGTTTTATTTATTTTGAAGAAACCTTAAATTAATCGGGAGAAAATATTGCAATTTCAAGAAAAAATTACATCAAAATAAGGAAAAAGTTTCATAGGTACTTTTGTATTTTCAGTGTAGAGAAACTAATTTTTCTTGCTATTATTGAAAAGCATTTTTCTCTCTAATTAATACCGAACGCTACTCGGGGGCAACAACATGACGCACGACACATATTGCAGACGAAATTTTACAAAACAATGGGCTATATGACGTAATTTCTAAATTATTATTACATTATTCATGACCAGTTTGATTTAATTTTTACGCTTTGATCTTCAGTAAAAATTTTATTTTATATATGACCACGCTTGCATTAACCTTTGTGTGAAGTTCATGTCTTTTTTTGGAACTGTTTATTATTGTTCGCTTTTAAACTGTACATATCTCTCATTCTCTCTCCTAAAAGTCTCTCAATGTATGTGGCAAGAACTCTCGTCTGATTTCACCATACCGGAAACCAATTGGATTTAATCCATGTTGAAAAAATACAGATTGTGGCGCAGATTGTGGTGCTGTTAACCATCTCTTGAAAATTTTGATAGAGTTTCAACGTCACAACAGAATTTATGTTTACAAAAACCCTGTATGTATGTATACTCGCAATCATGTGTATTCTTTCTAACGTGTTTAACAAATTTAGTGTGTATTCCTTCTAACATGCGTACCAGTATGTTTCCTCTCATTACTCTCCTTCGGTAAATCTGGTGTGTCGTCACAGCCAAGTTACTCTCTGAATTTCAGATCAATCAGCGCAATCTTGTATTCTATGATTCTTGGAATTAGATTCTAATATCAATCAGTTACCAATTAGCAATCAGCAAAGTGGTGAAATCGGAAGAGACTTTGTAATCTACCTTTTTTGTTTCGTATTTTGTTATGTAATCTACATTCTTTGGTTCTTATTTTATTATTAATGAAATAAAAATGCAAACATGTTAGCAAATCAATTATCACCTCTATTTTTCTGGACAGTTCACAACTATTATACTCGTAGGAGAAAATAATAAAAGTCAAGCAATAATTATCATAACACGATAACAATTTTTTAATTCATCGATTACTATGTATTATTTGAAACTATCTCGGAATCATTTCGGGCTTAGTTCGGCCCCATTTCGGGTTTTGTTTAGTTCCGTTTTGCAAGACATAAAAATATATTATTATTATTATTACATACATAATATATTTTTATTATATGTACATAAAAATTAAAAAAAAAAATTTCCGGAATATTTCTTTACTTCAAAGCCTACAAATTTTACTCACTGAAAAAAAGCTTTTTGAAGACTTACAAATCTTACTTTTTTTACAAAAATATTGATGGAGTTTTAAAAACCAACCATCGAATAATTATTATTTTCGGACTGTCTTTCAATCAATTAATTATAAAGTATATAAAGTTATGCAATGCGTTTGCTCTTTCAATATATCTTAATGTAAAATAAAATTGAATTCCACTCCAAATATTTCGGAAAGTGTATATTTGTCAAGCATCTTCGTTTGCCTCATTTTCATTCGTGGTATTTTTGCAATTAAAAAAGTATACAACAAGCGTCGAACAAACCTCTGCCACCCTCTTTGATTTGCACAAATTTTTAACGGAAAAACGCATCATCATTGAAAGCGCCAGAAGCGACGCAGGCTACAAGAAATTGTAAGCTATACTTTTGGCAGAAACGCCGAAGGCCTAAAATGAAACCACAAGAAAAGTGCAAATACGTCAATTCTCAACTGGCCGAACAATGAAATGACAAGAGGTGTAGGTAATTTGGAAATTTTTTAGAAATTTGTGAGTGTAATGACAAAAAAAAAAACAAAAAGACATGAAAGGTAATTCTGAAAGCAAACAGGCCAAGCAAAATATTTCGACGCCAAGACAAGATTTATTAGGTCAAGCACTGTTTTTTTTTTAGCTTACAAAAGTGTCCGAATAAATGAATAATAATTAGGAGAGTTGGGTGAAGGTAGAAGTGAAGGAGCCAGCTAGTCTTTGGCAGTGAAATCGAGTAGCAGAGCGAAGTTTTTTTTTCCAAAATATTAATGAATTAAAATGGGTGAACAATATCTGTAGCTCATAAGCACGTGCTTACAATTCCAACGATTACTGATTACACTGGTTTTACAGAAATTTTATAAGTAGCTACACAATGTGTGTCAGTTTTAAGTTGCTTATCTAACACTTCAGACACTACTTATTTAGTTCACTTAGAAACTCATTGTAAAAGTATTTAAAACCAAATTGAAAGCAAATAATACACTTGAAATAGAAACAAACGCAAGTTATTACTGCCTGCCGATGAATGGCCTGACTCAGATATATCTACAATATATGTATGTGTGAATGTCTGTATATAAATTTATTAAGATTAGGTAATTAAGTGATTTATAAAACACATTAGCGTCATTAAAAGTGCTACGAAAGAGACTTAGATAAACGAGCACATTCGAGAAATCAGAAGCGGTGATTTTATTGCTGGTTAATTTAATTGGTTTATTTGAATGTTTGATCGATTTGCAACTCATTCCATTAAGTGTGCCACCCATAATTTATTGCAAAGCAGTTGTTAATTGATGTAGTTAAATTTGATTTATGCAAATTATCAATTGCCGATGAGTATGGATGAGAAGAGTAGGGGAAGGAGGTAATAAAAGATTTTCAATGAGTTTTCCCTCTATTCAAACTAACGGAGGATATAGTGGTGAAATGAAAAAAACGTGTGATGCCATACAATAAACGTAAAAATATATTGTTTCTGTATTAAATTTTAGCATTTTCGATGAAATTTTTATTTTTGAAATACAAATACTTGGTTACTAATTTGTGCTATTAATTTATGAAGTAAAAAATAAATTCTCTAACTAGTTTTATGCAAGAAAGATGATTTAATTCTGAATTATGTATATATTTTTTTAAATATATTTTCATTTTTTTATGAGTATGGTAAGCATAGTAGGTTTCTCAGACGAATTTAGTTTGTAATTTTTACACTTTGGCTGCAAATGTAACACTGCTAGTTCTGTGACAGTTTTCGCCAATTTGTCAGAAGAAAAAAAGTTCGAGGATTTTTGCCTTTGAAACGGTAAATCTTACTGGCGTTTGAATGCAACTAATAGCAACAATGTGATGATACAACCTAACCCAACTAATATAGATATTAACATTTATATACCAAAATTTTTCAGTACGAATGAAGAAGATGATTTAGCTATGCCTCTCCATCTGCCCATCGGATAACTCGAGTAAATATTAAGATATCCCAAAAAGCTTGGTATGCATATTGCTCGTAACCCAAGGTAGGTTAATAGCCACATAAACATAACGTTATTTTGCGAAAATAAAAAATGTGATATTTCAATAACTATAAAAGATAATTTGCACAAATTTGGAAGTTTTTGGAAAATCTTGTGTAATGTCTGCCCGCTCCGCCATCATATTCACCAGTCTCTCATACTGATTCCTGTTTGTAGATGGTTTTGGCCTGATTGAAAAATATATTTAAATTTATGCATTACGAGTACAACCATTAATAAAGACTTCTTAAATTTTTATTCACTTTAGTATAGAGCATAAACTTAGTTTATTGGTTGCTTGTATGTTTTATTTTGTTTTAGTTATTACATCGTTTCTCCCGATAAACAATAGCGTTCGTATAAGATTTTCCCGAAGAACTGTCAAAATAGCCTTTCACTCGGGATCAGTGATATCAATCTCCCGAATTTCGAAATTTCGTGATCACGTCGGACTTGGTGATAGCGTTTTCCCGACGTTGCCACGTCCGACAGTATCGATGATAGGCCTGTAGATTTCAACTCAATAAGCATACTTTCGAAAATTATAGACATCGGATAAATATTACGATAATTTATAACAACAGAAAACAACTGATATTTTTGTAACTAGTGTAAAAGGCAATTAGCTCAAATGTTATACATAACTGGTGAAAAATCAAAATACCCGAAATTTTAATAAACTTCTGTCAAACTAATTAAAGTGAGAAATAAACAAAATCTATTTTTTTTAAATAGTCGTGGCACTTGAGAGCCAAGGTATATTTTTGAAACAACGTTATCAAAATTTTAGAAATCAGGTGAAAATCAGTTAAAAACCACCGCTCTCATCCAATGGTAATTTACCAAAGAAACAAAATATTCAATATTTTATTACCACGTAGAAAATTCATGTAAAAATTTAAATTTTGGAAAATTTCTAATTTACTAATCGATTTAAGTTTCTATTAAAATAAATAAAAGTTGTTTAAGTCTTCCAATTGAAGAGTATTATATTAACCGGTTTATTTACAATAAAAACTTGCGCGGAGTATTCACAGTTCGGTTTCATCCGAACTGATGTAGGCTCTTCTTTACTTGTTGAAATTTAATTTTAATTGTATTTAAAATTTTGGTTTATAACATTATTAATCATAAACGGCTGGAGATGCAAAAAAAAACTCCAAAAATGTATACTTCTGGAAATGTATCAATTTACTTTAAATATTACTACGGCATTGGAAACAGTTTCCTTGTGCGCCGAATCAAATGGCTTGAACCGTTCCACGATTAAAGGACATCGATGGTTAATGTAAAATTAATGGGATACCTTAGAATTTGTCTTTATTTTTGTTTGCTCAGTAGATTCTTTCATTCGAAAAATTATTAATAATAGTAAGAAATGGAATTAAAGTATATAATTAAATTCCAACATAACTATCGTATTTACTACAAAGATAGTCTTATAAAGAAAGCTATTTGTACACAAATGGTTTGTTGGTTGATTCAATTACAACTGTACTTTTGAAAGGAAAATATAATATAACACTAATTACAGGTTTTTAAAAAAAAATATTTCTTTTTCAAATTTTCGGTCTTTGAATGCAACATTTTTTACTTATGGTTAGATATTTCGAAAGATCTTTTCTTTAGTTTTGCTAAATTATTTAATGTGAGTTGGAAAAGCACAGATCTAACGTAAATAGAAATTTTCACAAAAACTGAAACAGTTTTAATATAAAATATTTTTACCTGCGTTGTTATTGTAATACTAATAGTTTCGAGCGGATAATGAGCGACATAAAACAAAAGTAAAATTCTGTGCCAAGAGATAGAGAGTTAAATATGGGCGTAGTAAGTTAGTAATAAGTAGTAGTAGTAATTGGTAGGAGGATTATAAGAGAAAATAGTAGAAATTAGTAAAAATGGTAGTAGTGATTAGCTGTAGCATTAGTAAAATTAATAGTGGAAATTATGAAAAATGGTAGTAGGGCATTAGGGCAGAAATTAGTAAAACTAGTGGTAGTAGTGAGTAGTAGCAGCAGTAAAAATAGTAGTAGTTATTAGTATTAGCTCAGTAGTAGTCGTAGTGATAGCAGGTAGTAGTAATTAGTAGTAATAGTAGTAGTAGTAAAATTCGTAATGAGTAGTTGTTGTAACAGTAGTTAGTAGTAGTAGTAGTACTAGTGATTAGTAATAGTAGTAGTAGTAAAATTCGTAATGAGTGGTTGTTTTAACAGTAGTTAGTAGTAGTACTAGTAGTAGTAGTAGTAGTAGTAGTAGTAGTAAATAGTAGTAGTGATAGTTAGTAATGACAGTAGAAGTTGTAGAAGTAGTAGTAGCACTAGTAATTAGTATTTATAGAGGTAGTAGCTTGTAGTAGTAGTCATAATTATTAGTAGGAGCAGATGTAGCTGCTAAACCCGTCTCCCACTACTGAAAGATCAATATCGAAAAACAAAACTGGGCAATTTTTTTTTTAAATAGTGTAATTAACAGTACCAGTATTAGTATTTGTGGTTTCATCGCGAATGTGGCGTTTTCTGCCACATCTCTCTTTGTTGTTAGAAGGACGATACGCCAGTACATCACCTCCTAGGACCTGGAGCGGCATACCTTTGAATTAGATTTTGTTCGTAGACGTAGTCTAAATAGCCACTGAACTCAAAGATCTATAGACAAGCCTTAACGACATGACAGTGGATTGCACCACCACCCGACAAACTTCGAAACAGCGAAACAGAACGGTTGTTGAGCTTATCTGTAGAAGATCTTGTTGAAAACGGCAAATGGTCTTACCAATCTTGGCTTCTTGCACTGCACATATAGACAAAATTAACAAACACGAAATCTGAGCACAATTAGACCAAGTGATACTGATATTCCAACAATTTAAAGTAAAAAAGTTTTCAATGTCAAAATAGTATTTGGACAATGTGGCAGACATAAATAATATGGTACGTTATTTGGACAATGAAGACGCCGTCAACTAATTAATTATTTCTTTCCATCTCATGGAACTTCGTTACGGAGCAAAATTTGGGAATGGCACAAACTATAAGTACATAATTTATCTCAATTTGGAAATTTCCCACAAAAGTCACATCAAGTCAAAGAACCCATCTTTATTTACATCTTATACTTATTCTTAGTTTTTATAATAACGGATGTGCTAAAATTCACACAAGCGCATTTAACAAACTATACAACTACCATTAATATTACTTACTTAATACATAAAAGCTTTTATTATGTTAGTTACACGTCTTGCCGGTTGGTTTTAAAAATAACTACAAACAATCCGCAAATTAACTATTTCAATCAATGTTAATTAGTAACCATAAATTTTAAGTTGGATTTAATTAGATTACCAGGCTGCTAAAAGCAAGCAAACGGTACCATGTTACGCAACTTGAGCGACTAGCAGGTTGACTGAATGTTTCGTCTGCGCAACGCTGGCTATGGTTATGAGCATGTATGGAAATAGTATACCCGCTAGGGAAACGTAGTGATAACGAAAAGAGGCCCAATTTCCATTCCATGATGTAAAAAAGCTAGAACATTTTCCATCACTTTACATAAACTTGGAAAAATTCAAAAATCTAAATTTTGAACCTTTTAAAGGAACTATTGTTTAATGAAAAATTGCGAATATGCCAAAAACATGCAAACTGTGTCAATGCAACCTAACCTGAGGGACCATGCAAGCGTTGTTTAGACCGTAACGATTGAAATAACGGGGGCAATGGATTCATAAAGCAGAATGAACCCACGGGAAGGCAGCTGAGTATTTTCTCAGATAGAAAAGCGGCTATTCAGGCACTCCCTTCTACTTCGGTTGGATCTCAACTAGTGTATGTGCTCTAAATGAGATTACCATAATATACACACATAGGCCCAATGACATGAAGACATTTACAAAAATTAGACAGCGGATGAATTAGCGAATATGTCCAGATTGGGTTAGCTTAATTTATGTTAAAGTGCCTGCTCCTAGGAGCGCATGTAGACCCCCCCCATCCTCCAAACAGCTGCATACGCACCGCATGAATTCCCATTAGATAGTACCCTGTCGGCAACTCCATAATCTATGGGAGCTGCGGCTTGTATAGCCGTAAAAGCTCTCGTGGCCTCCCATGGTCTACATTTGGCCAAAAAGACCTCGTGGTCCTACATGTTGTAGTAGGTGCTCAGCGTTTATCATGCTGATCGCAAGCTAACTAGCTCAGAAGTAGCCGACAGGTAGCCAGAGGCACCCCAAAAGCTCCTCGCTTAAGAACTCCTTTTCACGTGTACCTCACAATTCCCTGGGATACCTAATGAGAAGTCCGGCAATCCTTAACTACTTTCGATCGCATTATTATTGAGTTCAAAGCTCTGATTGCCGCACGGTTATCGGTGTAAATATTCACTTTCCTTACACTGGTAGATAACCATTCGTCCGCTGTCTTTCTGGTGCCATAGATCACACCCTTCCCAATTATCCCTGGAGGGGATGGCGATACCAAAGCATCCCTTGGGAGCCATGGTGGGCACGCAATGGTCCGCTATGGATGGGATGAAGTCGGAACTTTGTAAATTACTCGAATGGCTATAATCCGAGTTCAATTCGTGCCCAATATCCCGTAGGCTGACGGCGGCCTGGGCTGCCAGGATTTTTGCCCACAGTATCTACGGGAGATATATTCAACATGGCATTCAGCGCGGATTCAAATGAGAGCCGAGCTTTGCATTCTTTCCAGCTTGGCGACTACCACAGTATTATGTAGCGAACCCCATTAGACAAGAATCCAATACAAATATATCGAACGCAGTGGACATAGGTGTCTTGCTTAAGGAGATCACGAACTGAATTGCCGAATTTGCCACGGTCAATACGGTGCCCATTCCTAAGTTCAAGATTTCCATACAGGGTATAAGTTGTATATATGTATGCACACATGTAAATATATACTATTACGGATATACATATATATTCAGGCATGTAAATTAATATGAACATACTAGATCTAAAGCAAGCTGTAACAGCCAGAAGCGCCGTGAGAATTTATGAGACGATCTCATTTGTGCCGCTGGGAAGGCGAGCTTACTTATTCAAACTTATACGAGTACAACTTCTGCATATGGATGTGAGTAATTATATATGTACGTATGTATCTATATACTTAGCATCAACTGCCTTCGGGCATTGTAAGGTGTTGCACATGCGCAACACGTATGAGTGGCAAAGTGGCTGCCGGTTAGCTGCCACTTTGTAGTCGTTGGTGTAGTAATTTAAATGGAACGAAC
Source organism: Anomoia purmunda (assembly GCA_951828415.1). NCBI lineage: Eukaryota > Metazoa > Arthropoda > Insecta > Diptera > Tephritidae > Anomoia > Anomoia purmunda. The sequence goes on along the minus strand of OX639996.1, from coordinate 20,435,399 downwards.
AAACGACTTAGAACAAAATAGAATTAGTAAATTAAAATTCCCGTACGTGCATGGAGTGCCATCACACTTACCTAGATACATATATATATATATATATATATATATATATTTAGTAAAGCAAGTGCACAAGTGTACCTACTTATAACTTAAAAGAGTTCAATGTCCGATGACGTTTTTCGCAAGCTACATCTAAGATTTTCGTTTCATTCCGGTCATATTTAAAAATTTTTAAACTGACGTTCAAATTGTTTTTGCTTGCTCTCTAGCTGGGTTGATTGAATTTAACTAATTATAGTTTAGGCCATGTAACCAAGCAGCGGAACAAAGAACACAAGCATACATACATAGCTAGAGAAGAAAGCACACACGCATCATACAAAGCTCCACATGGAACTACAAACCTACAATTATAAGATTCACCGGCCGGTTAGCAACCATCGGTAAGTGAAGAGAATAGCGGCATACCGGCTGTTGTCGTCACAGTTGTTGCCGCCATCGCATCATCATTGATGCCTACATTCATTCTTTAGTTTACTTATTGTTGGCGGACATTGCCGCTTTTGGGCGTGCCCAATTACCGTTAATTTTCTCTGTTATTGTGCTATTGTAGTTTATACTTTGTAATTTGCTTTTTGTTGTCCCAACAACATTTCATTCATAAAATCGAAAGCCGATATGCTATGTATCGTTTATTTCGAGCGGCAACTGAACAGTTGTCTGACATGCGCGAGTGTTGCTAGATAAAAGAAATAACTACAATGTAGAACCAGTAAGTGAGAGAAGTAAGATAAATAATTAATGAATGAATGCTATTGACTTCGGTAGTGCCGCGGGCTAAAAAGGTGTTTATAATGAGATTAATCTTACATAATTGGCGGAGGATAGAATAGGAATTAACTATTTAATTGTAAAGCAAAGTTGTTTGAGAATAGAATGAAAGAGAAATAAGCGGCTGATTGAAAAATATCAAGTACTTAAATTAGGTAAATTAGGAATTAAAATGAATTTATATTATTTACAAATAATACATTTAAAGAGTTGTTAAAGCGGAGTATTTAAGATATGAGCTCTTTAAAAAATTCTTGCAACACGAATGGCGGCAAGAGGAGGGTAGAGCTCTTGCTAAAAATCGACTATGGCTATCCCACTAGTCGACTAGTCGATTAGCAACTTTTTTGTTGCTTGAAAGTCGAATGGGAACTATTCGATTAACCGCGCAATTCCGACTCACCGCTCACCATCGAATAGTCTGAAAATCGATTAACTGAAATTATTCGAATAGTGACAGTTACTCAAAATAAATTTATAAAAATTTGAATTTTGTGGAAAACGAGTTCAAACACATATAAAACACAAATATATATAGAAAGAAAACAACTAATCGAAAAATCGAAAACGATCGGGTGGTGGACTAGTGGTTTATGTGCGATTAGTCGAAAAGTCGAAAGGAAACGGCTAGTCGATTAGGTAAAGTTGTTTAATTTTTGAAAAAACTTTTTTTAACAGATTAGACGTTTAACGCTTGATCTTGGTCTATATATATACTTTTTTGCTTTAAGAAGCCCGTGAACCGATAATTGGCAGCAAAATAAATGAATCCACTAATCAACTTGATTGTCGAAGATGTAGAAATATTTTTGAGTTTAATAGCAGTGTTACATGAATGGCTAGTCTCCTGTTTTTTTTTTTTGCAGCGTGGAATGAAGAAAAATGTCTTTACTTGTTCGGAGTATATTGGGGAAAAGTGTTCAAAATGGTGCTACGTGGTTTCTAAGTTCAACTTTGTCATCAGATATATTGGAGGGATTTGCAACATTCACGACGGACCTGCTTCAAGCACAATCATGGCGGCTCACTTAGCTAACTTAACTAACTCGAACGCTACAACCTGCCTTTTCAGCCAAAGCACAACAATCCCGATTGCACCTTTATGAACTCTCGCCATGTGAATGCTGTCATCGGATTCAAACCACTACCCTTAGCAGACGAAGGGCTTCTGCTGCCTGGAGAATCCCGCGTCACTTTCACCCAATCAAGACCTGGGTATTGTAGAAGGCTCAACTCCTACTTATCCAGCCTCGACCCTGACATCGTAAACGATATCAAACACCTATTCAAATGCCCTCTCAAATCCGCTCATCTGACCCCCCTCTCCCTATGGTCCAACCCTATCGAAAAAGCACGTTTCCTGGGCCTCCCCTTAGATGAGTTTGAGGATGACGACCATGAGTAAGCTGATCTAGCAGGATGTAGCTAGCCCTACAACAACAACAAACACGATTGCCCACATCCTCCGAACCTATCCCAAGAAACCAAATAATCGGTAATTTAAGCCTCACGACATGTGTATCAATTTCTTCTGAAAATTCCAATCGTCTAATAAAAATATAATATGTTTAGTTTTGTGAATATAATTCATTAAGTGGTTAATCGTGCTGTGTATAAAATTTCAGTTTATGTTATACAGTGGATTGTGAATGGATCAGTAGTGCGATAGTCGTGGAATAGCGTAGACTGAGGAGATCGGAAGTTATTAGAAAAGTTATTTAGAACAGTTTTTTTTCTTGATTCCACCGTACAACAAGTCCCAATGGGTACTTACTCCCCAAGAAAAAAACTTGAAGAGTTACAGCTTTGATGCATAAGGAAATATTTTCTCTTATAAAAAGTTAAACGCTTTATTTCTATTTATACAATTTGCCCCGCCACCATCTCTCCATTTGCAATTTTTCCATCATTATAGTTCAATGCCTCCAAAAAATCTCAACGCTAACTGAACTATTAGTACCGACTTTTCTTTCGCGAAAAAACATCAAATAAATTAAAGAAGGAGGGACATTACCACGCGTAATGCATTAAAAAGTCGGCCTCCTGGAGTTTTTTTTTGCAATAATTACAAAAATATTTAGAAAACAGTTACTGCTTGTTAAGGGAATGTTGCATACCGGTTTACTTAATTGAATAGGCATTTCGGGTTTTCTCACTTAACTGGTGTATAATTAAATTAAATTCAGCGTTTAGTTTGACATACTTAGTTATTTTATTATTTTTCCAAAATATGGCAACCCTTTCCGATTTTTTTCTAATTTAAATTTGTTAACATATTCTTAGTGAAATGTCATTATTGCGTTTCATTTAAATTATTATTTTTTTTTAATGTCTTAGACATGACAACACTAATTTTCCAATTTTTTGAGATATGTGGCAACACTAATTTATGTGGGCATATTTTATTTAAGTATAATTTTTTTCGAAAGGTGGCAACTCTATTACATTTTTTTGCTCCAAATTTGTTCAGTGAATACAATTCTTTTGTTTTTTTTTTTGTAGAAATTTTACATTTTAGCTTCGCTATTTTTCCAATCTTTTCTGTTCACACCTTCTATGTACATACAGAAAGAAAACATAATCGTATTAGCCATTTGTGATTTACGAAAAGCAATTACTTTTTATAGTCATATAAGTATATATATATATTATGTAATGCTAAATTTATAATAATCACAAAAAAAACGTTTGCTGTATTTATATCACACATTATTAAATATTTATTATAATTTTTTACCTACAGATATCAATTCTTCTGGTGCTAAACAGTGCGTTACAAATCCAAGCACAACAACAACGTGAACCAAGATTGGGCTCCCGGTGCCAACATGATATGGATTGTACAGATTTTATAAAGGGTAGCGCCTGTTCGGCGAACGGCTTTTGCGAATGTGCACCCTACTATGTTCAATACAATGCCACCAGCTGTCTGTCATGTAAGTACGACTCTACTCGTTAACTAAAAGTTGGTATGTATGCAAACAAGAATTTAAATGTACCTACTTAAGTAAACAAATGCGCTTAGAGTGGCCAACATCACTTGACCCCCAATGGCAGCAAGGCAGCCACAAAATCAGTCAAGACGTCAATCACAGTCACACACACACACACCCACACATACAGGTACAAATATTACTTACCCTGTCGGAAATAAAATTTCCTTAAAAAGCAATTTAAAAAATGCTTTTCTACCAACTACAAGTAGTTGAAATTCGTTCTTTTTTTTTGTAAGCAACTAACTTTATTAACATAGCGTTGTTCTAGGAGCAAATCAATTAACTGACTTTGTATTTAATTCAACTACTTTGAAATATGTTTGACAATAAAATTTGTGTTTTTTTTTCAATTGCTACAAAATTTATTTATATCCAACTATTTCAAATTCCGTTTGTTCCAAACTATTTTAAAATCACTTTAATTACCAGGTACTTTCAAACCTGCCCATTTCCAATTATTTAAAAATATGTACAGTCTACTTCATAGCAACTATAAAATATAAACAAAAAGACATTTCACTTTAATTTCAGTATACTTGTATTAAAAATAATTACACCACTATTTCGAGCATCGTTGATCGAAAGTATTGTAAAATGTGGGTTTCTTGTTCCACTACACTGCTCCACAGGCAAAAAATTCAGGCATAGAGGAGGTTAGTTTAAACGATCTAAGCTCAAACAAACAATTTTTAAATTTTTGTATGGGTAGAGTTCGAAAGACAATCAATGCGCTTTTAAGGACAAAAAATTTGTCAAATCGAAACTTTTTTTCACTTCTGGTTTACAGTTTTTTTTTCTGATTTGACTATTATCTTAATTTCCTTAGTTTATTAAAAAAAAAATAACTAAAATAAAAAATCTATATTAATTTTTCGGCCTATTTATTTTTAACTTCGAAATAGCTGCAACTTCCACCATTCTTGTTTTTTCAATAATTTCTGCACAAAGAAATGGCCTTGCGCTCATAAAAAGTATTGTTGGTAAAATAATAAGAATGCGAAAAATTCTAAAAAAAAAAATACTTTTAAAATCGAAATTAAAAAAACCAGTTTTATTTCAACCACTTATAACTCTGCATATTTTAAACCCAATATATATAACTAGTATTTATCGACAAAATGATAATTAATAAAACTAATTACATTTTTATAAACTTATACAAATAGTTTATTGAAAATATATTTTATCACAAAAAACTTTAAGTTAGATCAACATAATTTGTTTGAAATGCATTCGTTTCAAAGCAGTTGACTTCCAACTACTTTTTAAATTGGTACATTTTTTTAAGCTGTCTGATTTTTCCGACAGGGTACATTCAGCACAAATACAGAAACACTTGAACATCAAACATATGTATGTATGTATGGCTGCTAAGGCAAGTTGCAAGCTGTGCACTTGTGAAGCATTTACAGTTGCCATCAAAAAAGCCAATCAGGTAAAAAATATGCTCGTTTGCATTTATTTTTGTTTGTTACATGCAGCCGCTGTTGCTAGGCCAAATACAGAAACTATTTATTTTTCCTCTTGTCGTAAATAATACAACAGAAGTACATAGTATGACTTTTTCCCCCCATTTCACAAACACACACTCACACACACACATACACATACATACATAGATACATGCACACATGTGCATAGTGTCAGCGAGTAATGTGCACTTGGCGTGTGTCCTCAATTTTCATGCAACAATGAAGAAATGTTGCAGGAACATCGTTTACATTATCCATTGCATTGCATTGCATTGCATTGCGTTGCGTTTGATGTTGATGTCGATTGTTGCGAGATTGTCAGTGATGCGTTTTGTTGTTGCTTTTATTTATTTGTTGTTGTATTTTACTGCGTTTGTTTGCAGCAGCGAATTCCTGATCTGATGACATTCGAGTGGATTTAGTTGTTTGTTTTTTTTTTATTAATGTGTAATTATTCTTGTTGTTGTTGTTATTGTTGTTGCTGCCTGAATGCCAGAAAAGGCGTACTTTGTTTTATTCTATACGCGGGCATTTGACCCGCTTTTTTGCAACAACGTTCACATCAATTCCAGCTGCATCTATAGTAAAACGATGAATGATGATTGTCGGTGCACCTACGGATCGTTGGCTTCATTATCTACACGATATTAATGACGCAGCTGCAATCTGACGACCACCACGCAGCATGTACATATCTACCTTCATACAGATATACATATGTAATAGATAACGCTGGTTAGGAATTAGCAATTGCTAGAGTTTAAATAAATCATACTTTATGTTGAGTCAAAATTTCTACACAATATTTATGATTATTATTATTATTGCTGGGGATAGCGCACTGTGACCTTGAGATCTAATCCAGTTTCCTTGTATATTCTGCAGAATCTCCAGCTTTCATCCGAGTAAATTCCCAGTTTAGTCAGGTGATAGTTTAGCCTGTAGTGTGCTGTGAGAACTCCCGTGTTGATTCTTATGTTGTTCTTTGATAAGCCCATGCAATCTCTAAATTGTTTTAGTTTGTAGGAATTTAAAAGCGCTTGGTATATTTTCCCAATATACATAGTTGTTCATATTTGGCCAAAGTGGATATTGCCCCCTTTCCTATACCGCAGGAGGGCTCTGGGCCAATAACCCAGAGAATCCACACATGATTGGTCACATCAAGTGTGTTCCGTTTTTTAAGGCACTCCATCATATGGTGAGATTTGAGGGCTGTTCGTCATTTGGACCATATTTCGGCTCCGGTAGTTGCGGGTGGTATAGCCTATATTTCTGCCTGAAAGATAGACATTCGTTTCGCATGGATTCTGAGTATCTTAACCCCGGACCACAAACTCCTTCATAAGTTAATAAATCATTCGTGTACATCCATTCTTTTTGTTACTGAGTTGTGTTTTGAATCTTTTTGCAAAGATAAACTCTGGTTGCATAGTATCTCTCGGTATTGCAGTTTCGGGGTATTGGTTCGCAAGATTCTCAATCATCCCGCGATTTATGTACCATGCTGCCTCGTCGTTGGTACTAGTCATCCTCCAGATAACTCTCTTCGCTTGATTTTAAATGTGAATGAGAAGAGGTGCTAGGTAGAAAAATTTGGTGGACAACCCTACGTAACCAATATAACCTAATCAAGCTAGGTAGAGTTCAGAGATCAGCGTGTATTGGGGTGAAGGACGCATTGAGAGTGTGGCCTAAATGATATAACACATCTGCCGCCTATAGATCTTCATATAATGCATTCCGCATCAGTGTCAGCTGTAAGGCTCCGAGCACTGGGCCAGTGGGAGGAAAGGATGAAAGGGCATATTAGAGTTATCTCTCTCCTTTCCGCCACAACCAGATGGGGCAATGATTGTATGTAGCCCGAAATAGACTTCCATAAGTCCTTTGGGATTCCAGTTTTGTCGAGATCTGCACGCGATGGAGGTTTTAATATGTCCGCCTCGAGTCACCATATACACACTAACAATTCCAAGATGTAGCTTAACTGCCTTGGTAATTTTCGAAATGAGCGTGTAGCCATTTTTTCAGGCAGCCGAGCGGCCATTTTGGCTCTGGTATCTTTCGCAACCAAATCGCAGCTGGTTCAGCAATTCAGGACTTTGTTGAACGAAGTCTTCAACCGGCTCTCAGTATCCCAAATTTGGGTACGTGGGCATCGCAACATGGTCAGAGATGAGGTAAGGCCACTCTGGGGGCGTTTTAGCATGATTTTCTGCAGAATTTGTGCAAACATAGCCTCAACAGCATTATAAAATTTATCAACTGCACGAGTATTTAGTTAATATATGTACGTAGTAAGGTTCAAAAGTTTCTGGCCTGAACAATAATGTAAAGGATAAATCCAAATAATCTAACTTTATTTTATTATTGTTTTCACATAGCTTTCCTAACATTCCGATTGAAAAATAGTCGGAACTGACAGTCAGGGTTAATTATGTTTTTGCTGGTAATAAATAGTAGTCGTCCGGGATCATGTCATGACTATATGGGGAATGGTCGAGCTCAGTGTAACCGCATTTTTTAATTGTGCCCGATGTGGGGGCCGGTACGTTCTCATGAAACAACAACTCTCCTTGCGACAGTTTTCTCGACGCTTTTCGTTAAAACCGTCTCTAAATTGATATGGAAAGGAAGTATAGTAATCGCTTATTAGTGTCGGTAAAAGTTCATGGCAACTCCAAGAGATTATAGCGATAGTCGTTGTCTGAGATAAAGTCGTCTTTGCTTCTCTGCTCGTGATGAGCTCGGACCATGCTAATCTATCGTTTCCCTTTTTAGCCTGATCACACTGGTTTCTTCGCCAGCAATAAAAACTGAGTACAGCACTTCACTCGTTTTGGTTTTTTTTATAGCGAAAAAAACTTTTGAGATCCATATGATTTATACCCAAAGATGCATGTAAGATTCTATGCACAATTGCAAGTAGTAAAATTGATTACCCGGCAATATCTTCAATTCCACTTTCAAATAACTTTCGTCGTTCTTTTTAATTCGAGTGACTCCCATGTGCGCGGTTTTAGCTTTCTTGGTGACATATCTTGTCGATATGGAGCGCTTCTTCCTAACAATGGGTATTACATTCTTCTCCAACTGGACGTCTGTTGATCCATTTGGGGGCCACTTCTTATCTTGTCTTTACTGATCCATCTTCCTTAATGTGCAAAACCATCCTTCGTCCTTCGTGCAGTATCATAAAATTATCCACTGAGTTTCGCCAACTTTTTGTAATAACTATTGGGGTTATTCATCCAGATTTTAATTTCTTTCGTTGTTGACGCCTTGACAGCAGAAACTAATTAAGTTTCAAAAGTGTAATTAAACACCAAGTCAAAAACAACATTTTCAAAGCCTAGAATGTTATTGCTCAATATTTTGCAGCGAGTTTTAGATATGTAGAACTTTCTTCACCGGCCCTTATTACGAGTACACAAATGCGGTGAAACGTCGTAATCAGCTTAAAAGATATATAACTATTAGAATCAGTTCAAATCTCTTATTTATTCTTTAGCCGATTTCTCATTTACATTATGTATCGTATATTTATATGAAAGTATATAACAAAAGCAATATGTATATTTAGGTGTATATATTCAATATATGTACATTTGTATGTATATATATAGCTGTGTAACGCAGAAGAATTTTCAAATGTTTTCTTAGTTATTTGCTTTGATTGTTAGTATAGCTGTTGTTTCGTTGCATTATTTGCTCTTCGAGACAAATGGTGTTAAAATGCTGCAGCATGTTAGCCCTCGGAACTTTGCATTCTTTTCCTTATTTGTCATAAGCATATATAGTATATATGATTTTCTCACTGACCGTGCACACAACGTGAGCTCTCGTCGTCAAGCGACTGCATTCGAGACTCAATTTATATTATACTTAGCTTGGATGCTGGATGTAACTTGTGCCATCATTTAAGCGCAAAGTGTTGCTGCCACACCTTTGTGTTCAATACCAAAATTTTCTATTTGCATTCGAGATGTTTTCAAACAAATTTTAAATTCATAGTGCAGCAGTGCCAACAACAAGTGCCTAGCATTTACTGAGCACATTTCATATACGAGTGTATACGTTTGTGAATTAGGGTGTAACGTTTTCCACACATAAAAATCGGTACTGTTTTGCCATCCGAATTATAAAATTTATAGTATTTTAAGGCTTCAACTAAAATATTTAGGGAAACTATTAGGATTTAAATGAGCTGGTCCGATGTGAAAATAATTGAACTGAATTAATTGGTGCTATAACCGTGCAATCGATGTTGGAAAGATCGTACCTAAAAAAAATTGAGTTTTTTTAATAAATAAAAGTACACTATTTCCAATTGTAAATGCGAATAGTCAGCTTTAAATGTGGAAGTGTCAATTGAAAAGGAGAAGTGTCAGTTGAAAATAAGAAAGCGGCAATTGAAAATAAGAAAAGTCAACTGGAAGTAAGAAAGCGTCAATTGAAAAGGTGAATACTCAATTTTAAAAGAAAAAGCGTTAAATTGAAATGAGAAAGTGTGAGTTGAAAATGAAAATAGTCATCTGAGAATGAAAAAGTGTCAATTGGAAACGAGAAAGCAGTCAATTGCAAATCGGAAAGCGTCAAATGGGAATAAAAAATTATTTTTTTTTTTGCATATTTTCCTAATAATTGCAATAAAATTTTGTACGTTAATTTTTTGTTCTGTGGAAGATTGCATCTGCTTGGAACTATGATGCCCGTTGAAATGCTCTTGCCCATCCTCCTACTATAATAATGACCTTTACTCCATCCACGAGCTTCTCGAAATACTTAAGTCGCAAATTATTTTGCGTTTCCATTTGACTCTTTCACATTTTAATCTGACGATTTCGCATTTTAATTTGACGCTTTCTTATTTACGATTCTTATATTTATTTCACTCTTTCTCAATTTAAAATGACTAATTTTATTTACAATTGACTATTTTTATTTACAATTGTCACTTTCTGAATTAAAATTGTTTATTATGATTTTCAATTGACGTTTTCGCATTTTAATTTAAAATCTCATTAGCAATTGGAAATTATGTAGTTTTGTTTTCAATATTTTTGACAAATAAATCACTTCCGATTAAAGCAGATTTTAAGCTTGCAAGGCCTGCATAAAAATTTATTTTATTTAAAACTTGTTGGCAATGTTTTTGAACAAATATTTTTAAAAAGAATTTGTAATACAAAAAAAAATCAATTTTTGGTGATGTTTTCAAACCGGGCCAGCTCACGTACACCTTAACGCTTTGGCGCCTAAATAACAGAATTTTTTGGCGAGGCTCCCTAATGTACCTTAGTTTATGAGTGTGAATTTTCATTTGACTGTGTTGGAATTAACTCTTTTCCCCTTAGTCGCATTTGCACTTTAAATTAACAGCATTTATTAATTTCTATTTTCCTGCATTTTTAACACATGCACTTATGTGATTTTTTTTTCCTTTCTTACAGCACAACTTCTGGGCGGTGACTGCGTTCTGAACGATCAATGTACAATGAAGGTGGCCAATAGCAGCTGTTTGGATGGCGCTTGCCGTTGTGTTGATGGCTTCCTGCAATTCCGCAAGCACACCTGCCTTGGACGTAAGTACGCAGAAAATGCCAAACAACATACCAATATCATCTCATAACCATAGAGCACAGAATTTACATACAACACATGATACATTTTCTAACGAAATAAGATTTTTTTTTTTACAAATTTTGTTTATATTCCATTAATAAGGAGCTTGTTTAAAAATTAAAACTTTAAATCAATTCAAATGATATTTTGTTTCGAATATTTTTGCTAATAAACTCAGTGTTGGTACTTAATTTTGAGTATATTTGTTTATCATATCCAAGTCGCCATGAGAAAGGTTTGGGGGGGCTTACTGTATTGGTTTTATTTCTATTTGAAATGAATACAATTTTTAAATGTAGCGCCCAAGCATGCTGTTTTTTATGACTGATAGATCATAAACTTATCAAATAATTTGTAGTTGTTATTTCTTATTTTGTTTGTTTGATTCATCGGAAACTGGGGGTTTTGAGGGGGAGAGGACTTCTGTCTTATGTTTATTGCACAATTTTTTGGATTTAAGACGTTTGAAAACCTGTGCCTATAAAGAATTTCAATGTTATATGAGCCATGCATCTGTTTTTCTCCGAGAGTACATAATGTGTGTTGAGTCTGCGAATAGCGGTAGAAAATATTGAAAATTCATTGCAGAATAAAAATATGTAAAAACAACTAAAACTCTTTATTTGCCTTCTTTCAGGAATATGAAAAGATTTAGACGCAAAATATGTAATTTAAATACATTTTTTTCTCATAAAAATATACAATAGAATAAAATAAAGATATTAAAAGATCTTAAAAAAATAGAGCAAAGCTTCATATCTGATCAGTTATATAGTTGGTTCAACAAATAATTGATACAGTATAAAGGTAGATCTGTCCTTCAAAATTTCAGTCAGATATCTCTGAAATCCCGTTTGAACGCCTACCCAAATTTGATAAGGAATGACAAAAAGTCGTTCCCAACGTTCTAACTGACAGCCAGACGGGCAGACAAATGACGCAAATATAATTTAATTATATAGGTATATCTTATCTTCTTCTTATACTTAGAAGCAACGGCTCAAAATTATAATACTCCTCCATCTTCATATCTTCATCGAGATATATAGAACAACGCTTGTTCTGAAGCAGGTATCGTTCATGCTTTAGAAATAAGTTAGGTTAGGTTAAGGTGGTTGATATATTGCTTGAGCACATTTGGTACGTTACAATTGGTTTGATACCACAACGAAGCAGGGATCGCAACAGTTACAATTTTCATTAAACAAAATTTTGATTCAATCGATATTTTGAGATTTTTATTTTTTCGATACAAAATAATAGTTATTCTTGGATCTAAAATTTTTCAATCATAATAAATGCAAATAAATTTGTCGACGATGACAATAATAAAGTTATTGATCGGAAAAAATATCGATCAAATATGATTGGAAAAATTTAAATCCAATATCAACGATTATTTTTTAAAAAGTAAATTAAACTAAAAAAAATCAAATTTGAACGAAAAAATAATAATCACAAAATAACGAGTATGCGATGATTTAATGCAGCATTATGGCATAAGTAGTAGAATTTTGTTTTGAACGAATTTTTCCCAAGGATTTTTTTATACGCAACAATTAAAATAACGATTAATTTCGGTCCCTGCTACGATGTGATGAGATAGCATTCTGAAAATTTTCACAGTAATACACTTTTGGTTTTCTCAAAAAGTATCTGCATTTAGATTTCGTAAGGTTTTTATTTTTTGCGTTGTTCTTATCGATAGTGACTGCTATCGATAATTTGTCACCACTATTTTAAGCACTGACCACAAATTTACTTAGGCACTACTTGGCTAAGGGTACACATAAATGTTTTTTTTTGTTTTTGATAACCTCCGAACTGGCATTCTGTTTTAGTAAAAAATAAACTTGAATTGACATCTGATCTGCAAAAGATCTCTAGAACTTATTTGGCTCTAGATTTGCTTCGTGCCATCAGTTTCTTCGAAAAATTCCTATTATCTGCTTGATTATCTTAAATGCATCTCGCCTTGAAACATGGTGGTAATTTTCCCATTGAGATATAAAGTTTGATGCCATCTCACAGGCTCTCTGCCATCTTTGGCTCTTTAAGCAACAATTTGTTGTCGAAATTTAGCCATTCACTCAATACAAGTTTTCTGGATTGCAGAAAAACGGCTATCAAAATAAGGCACTAAAGAAATTTTTGTACTCTTCGAGAAAGTACTTAAACTTAGATGATATAGAAGAAAATTAAAACCAAAAGTTCGGATAGTGATTTCAAATAGTATTTAAGTAGTAGAGTAGAAGTAGTGAGAAAAGAAAAATAAAAAGAAGAATAATCCGATACATCAGCTCCACTGTAAGCGCGTAAATTACCGTAATTATTGCAGAAGGGTGTAGATTTTGACCGATCTCAAAAGTTTTCATGTGTAGCCTTATGAGGCCTAGGTGCTTAATTGAATAGCAAAATTTGGTGCAGATCGTTGCAGTGGTTTTTGAGATATACATACATATACCTATGTATATGTACGTATTCAAAGTTTTGTTCCATGGTAATCAAATAAAATTTCTAATTTAAAAATTTTTGAATATGTTTCAAATTTAAATATTTCGCTTTGTTTAGATATTTCAGTTTGAAAGCTATTTCAGTTCTCTGTCATTTGATACCAGATTTGTTTAATTTAGATAAGCGGTTTGTTTATTATTAGGAAAGGACTTTTATTTCGGCATTGAAAAGTATTAGGTCAAGTTTAACTCTTATTACTGGGCTTAAAACTGAGAGTCCGGATTGACCGACTTTTTTGTTTAAACCAAAATAAAAGTCCAAAAATAACTTTTTTCCACCGACTTCTATTATAAAAGTCCGAGTCCCTGTTTTTGAGTGTATAGTCAAAAATCCTACACACTTCCAAACCTGGCATATTTTTCAGGATATTTAGACGGGACTGAAGAGAATCGCGTCGGAATTATGTGACCCTAAACTTTTCAAGTAGCGCATACACATACATATTATATATTCTAGCATTCAGTAATATGTAAAAGAAAATAAAGAAAGAAGTGAAACACTTATGTTGCTTGGTCGACCCCACCGGTGCAAAATATCATATGTAATATCATGTGCAAAGTTTTAAATTGAAAATACACCACTGACTACGAATTGCGAATGCTTCTTACTTAATTTCGACATTATGTAACTATTAGCGTATATATGTAATATGTATCCATAAAGGGAGTTAACTAAAAAGTTGCGTGTTTCACGCAATTGCTATCGCAGTGTTACTAATTTACTATTGGCAATGCGACGTGTGGCACGAACACAGGAGAAATTAAAGGCACTAATACTTAACATTCCTTTTTACACGTATGCTTTACAAGTACAATAAATAAGAGGTCAACATAGTTTAACACTAATTACATATATAGATAATAGGTTTATTATCTTAGAAATGCTTTAGAACTGACAACAAACTAAAGTGAATAAACATGAAAATTAGTACAATTCTTTAAATTTCAGTCACGGACGTTTGAATAATTAAAATAACTAACATAAATGCATAAGTATATGTATGTAGTATATAAATATATATGGGCGCTTTTTTTTGTAACCTAGTTGCAAACGAGCACTAGTTAGGATAACGAATTGCATGTAACGCAACAACACTAAATCGGGAAAATATGCGAGTTGAGCCAACTCGGTTAAATGATATCCGCCCGAGATGTAGTGTTGGGAAGTGAAAAAACTGCGCTATTGAGAATGAGCCGGAAGAAAAGACATGGGAAATTTCAGCTGAACACATAATTCGTTTTATTTGCATAGTATTTGTAAATATATAACTATGTACATAAACCTAAAACTTTCCGGCACAACTATTTTCTTTCTTAAATTGCACGAAATTAATCTCATGTTTCATGGAAGATGCTAACAGGGTTGCTTTTGCAATTAAAAGAAATTTAATCCGAGTTGGAGGGTTTCTTTTGCTACTCGGGTACCTAGAAACGGGCGCTATATATGTTATTTGACGTACTACAGCTTAATTTTAAGGCCTATATGTCATATTAATAAAAATAAAATATTAAACTATAACTAGTTGATATCCATGACTTCGTCTACGTTGCTTACTACTTTTCCATATGCTTACAGAAGATTTTTAAAATCTAAAAATGCAACATCGATGAATTTGAATAAAATATACCGTAGTCACAATAATGATGGAGTCGACTCTAAAGTTCGTAGCAATTTTTGGACATATGTAGTTTACAAGTAATAGCTATAACTAACTTAAGAGTCAACGTTATCTTGACTATGACTTAGGAATATTGGTTTTAACTGCGAAAAGCTTATGGAATTTTATATTTTTTTTGGTGCAAATATAGTATCCGTATACAGTATACACACAAACTTATATATTTTTTCAATGTCATCTAAGTTGGACTATCAAAAACATTTCGAATAGCACCTGCATTATTCTTTTTCTAAAATCATTAATATCGTATTAGAAATACGAATTTACTATTATACATTTTTCGTAAAAGTTCTTCTTATTGCACCAGCCCCATATCTTTGTAATATTATTTGCATCGGATAATAAATACAGGTTTTCTGGAAAACTGAATTATAACTCCACCTTGTGGATACTTTTTCCATAAAAATATTTCTTCACGTTTCAAATTTCGATCAAAATCGAATTTTAAATATAGATTTTGGGAATAGCTCGCCTCTAGCGCCATCTAGCGCATTTATTTTACATTTACACAGTATATAGCTAGTTTTAAGACATTTCCACTGATATTCGTACGATTGGTATGAAATGAGTAGTGCGGCTTCAGCAATAAGTGCGCGAACCAAAATCCAGTTTACTTAACTACTAATCCTAAATTGCCGCGTCAAGCGCCAACGAGCTGTCAAAATTTCTCATGTCTATACAATTTATATGAAACATCCCACAATAACGCGATGCTAGCGCCGAGCAAATTTTGATAAGTGAGTACGCAGAGTGCAAAAATGAGAGGTGAAAAGGTAAATAAAGTAACACACCAATAACGAACTGCGAGAGAGTGAGAAAACGTCGCGGTTATTTGGGTACGATGCGCGCTGCCTGCCACTGGTTGGCGTTAGAAAACGTAACGCTTCACGCCGTAATTTTGGCACCAAAGTTATATCTTTTAAACTAGAAACCCGAAAACAACCATTGGAAAATCATTAACCCATAGAAAAATAGAAAGTGCACCCATATGCCCCTTTGAATCGACATAATCAAAAACCCTGGATTGTTTAGTAATACTTTAAGCTTATTTTCGAAAGATCATTTTTGAAATTTGAATACATTTTCTGGGCTATACCAGTGATACCTGCCGTCTGGATAAAAACTTCCAAATCTCATGCGAGACAAATTTCAACACGCTCTAAAGCTGCTTCCATTTCTAAATGTTTTCTATAATTTTTGATGTTACTTACCATGGCCGGAATTAGTTCCGGGACACACCGAATGAAGCGCGCATGCGCTACACATTTCGAAACGGCGGTCGGAGTGAAATACAGCAAAAAAGTGACCTTGACAGCATTACTACAAAGTTGAGTCATGAAAATAGGGAAAAGCTGCAGGAGCGATTCTCATCGGAACTATCACTGGTCACTGCGCTTATGTTCCAATGCTACAACTGTGGTGTATACCAGGGATTAGCGGTTTTGATTAAATTATTATTCAAATAAAAAATAAAATTGTAAACACAAATTTTCTATTTACTTTTAAATAAAGATAAAATCATTAATCATACAAATTAATTTTGAATAACGAATAGATTTTCAATCATCATTCAAATACTTTCGAATTCATCGTTCAAATAGTTTCGAATAACGAAAAGATTTTCATTCACCATTCAAATGCTTTCGAACATAAAAGCCCCCTCGAAAATATTTTTATGTGTGCTCCTCTGATGCCTATACAAATCGTGAAATGATTTGAAGGACTAAATGACGATGAATACAAAGTTATTTGTTATTCAATATTATTTGAATGATTAATGAAAATCTATACGCTATTCATATTTATTTTGAATTATGAATGAAAATATTTATGTTAATCGAATTATTTGAGTTATGGATGAAAATATATTTGTTATTCAAAATTATTTAAATGATGATTGAAAGTCTATTACTTATTCGAATGATGATTGAAAATCTGTTCTTTATTCAAAATGGTTTGAAAATTTATTTCTAATAAAAATTACTTAAATGACGAGCCATTCAAAATGGGTTGAGTAAGGAATTAAATTATTATTTTTTTTTGCCATTGAATTATACAGCTTGTTTTTCCATCCCCTCCAACAACTTCGCCTAGAGAAACCGTTAGAGGGAAAGAGATGTAATAGTTTCGTAGTTTAATTTTTCAAAAGTAATCAAATGCATTTCTTGGAATATAATCAAATACAAATGCTTTTACTAACGAAATATTAAAAGAAAACATCGCCATTTAGAAAGAATTTGTTAATAAATATATTAAGGTAGTGAAACCCATCACCGATCTTTTGCATCAAAGCGTTTTCATTTTCCACGGTTTTCTTCAATTGAGTTCAATTTTTATCTGAGCACATTTCCAAGTATCATACAATAATCGCACAAAACCATGACATAAATCACATGAATGAACAACCACTCGGTCGCTCCATTCAGTAAGTTAATTATCAAGAATTAAAACCTCAAACAGCCACTGCGATTGCTACTTGAAAAGCAACAATAACAACGCAGAGAAAATGCCAAAGCAGTAATTGCCATTGCCACAAATAGAAAGTGGAAGTTGGTCGTACCATTACACCAGTTGACTGTCTTTCGAGATTACAGCAACAATTGGCATAGAAGAAATTACATACATGCTAACGAGAAATAGAGATCGGAAAAGCAGGTACCTACATGGAAAAGCAAAAAAAAAATAAGATAAAATAAAATGAATACTCGTACTAAATGCAAGATGCCAATTGTCGGGCAGAGTGTGTATTGGTGCTGAAATTGCACTTCATGAAAATGGAAATGGAAATGGAGTGTTTTCTGTGCATAATGGATACAACAGACTTTTGGGAGTGGTATGCGCATTCATATAGTAGATATGAGCAAACATTTATACATATATGTATTATATATATAAAAATGTATATAAGTATTTACAAAAATAGTTTGCCATGCATGTGCAAAGATGGAGCAACTACCTTGCATTGCTGACCATTGACAGCTGTTGGCGTTGGGTTAAGTTGCAAAATTTTCATTGCAATGCCATCAACTATGCGCCATATCGAAAGGCGAAATGACCAATATTAGAATGGAGAGATGCGCGATTGCCACAAACCGATTACCATAGTTGGCGCCAGCTTGTGGCTGCTTCCACCAAAAAGTACTCGCACCGCAAGTCAAGTTGTACGACTATTTTAGGCACATGAACTTCCAGGAAATGAGCGTGCAATTGCTTTGTCTATTTCTTTCCATCTTTGCTAAAACAAAAAAAAAAAAAAACGAAAACAAATCGCATGCTTTTGTTGGCATATTATAATTGTAGTTGAATTTATTTTGTGTTAGCTTATAAAGCACATGTGGTTTATTGCTCATGTTGTTGTTGTTGTTGTTGTTGTTGTTGTGTTCTTACAACTAGTATAGCTGATGATGATGATGCTGCTACTGCTGCTGGCGCAGCGATCACTTCTACAAACGACAATTACAATTGTGGTCGATGTTGCTAAGTGTAATGCATTTCTCTTTTTTATTTTTTATTTTTTTTTTCTTTTTAATTTTTTTATTTTGTGTTCAACTTTCTCTAAGATGCAAGTGACAGCAGCTATGTAAATGTGTAGATAAGTCAATAGTGCTACATAGAGAATAGCAGTGGAAGTACTCGTCGTAGTAACATCAGGAACATACGAGGCTGTGGCGCTTACCGGTCGGGCAGCCTCTTTGAATGCCAAATGACAGTCAATTGTGTTATAACTTAGCGTGCAACATGAAAATATTAAACACTCAGTGGCCTTTCACTGTATATAATCATCCAGCTGGCGGCGTGGAGGTGATGCATCTAAACTGGAAACTGAAAACAAAAAACACCCATTAAAGAATATATTTCGAGTAAAATAGAGAACTAAAACAAAACTTAAAAACTTAACTTTTTTTTTAGTCCAGTAACAGTTAAAATTGGTCGAATATTTTTTAAGTCCGAAATAAAAGCTCTTTCCTAATAATAAACACACCGCTTATCAGAAGTAAACAAATTTGGTATCAAATGAAAGAGAATTGAAATATGTATCTAAGTGAGGAGTGTCACCTGGTAAAAATATTTAAATTAAAAATGTTATTTGATTATCATGGAACAAAGTTTGCGTGTGTACATAAGTATCATAAACAACAAAATTCAAAAACGAGACATTTGGCTACTTATATTTATTTATTTATTGTTAATGATTTCTTATAAAAGTACAACCCATTGTTTAAAATAAACTATAAATTTATAAATGAAAGTTAAAAGCTTTTTTCGAAATTCACAAAAGTTGATCAAGTTTCTGAAATTTAAAAAAAAATGTAAATTTTTTTTATTAGAATTTTTAGAAACTTTTTAAGTATGCAGTCTTTTAGCCTATTTAATTTTGCTGTACAGACGGTGTTCAGCATTTGCTTCCATACAAAAGTAAATTTTGTTCAATTTAGAATAGTTAATAGATAAACAAGTTAATTACCATGAAGACATTTTGGTTAATTATTGCGAGATTCTGTTGTAAAGGAGTCACTGTGTTAAACTAAATACGTCCATATGTCGGTATAATGCTTTCAAATATTCTCTTAAATATGCTTTGAAATTGTTCTATTACACTGTGCGACAATTTTCTGGAAACTCAATTCAATTCGGCCTCTGCTAATATTTTCTAAAGTTTTCGTGCCCGGCCTAAATTTCTTTCGAAAAGTGGGGACAAAGGGTTAAAATATATTGTAAATCTAATCGGAATTTTGATTTGCAAGTATGACGAGTTAACACTAAAGAGGACAAGCTTTTAGTAAGTTTAATATGTAGTGTAGTTTTTTGAGCAATCATTTTTCTAAACTAGAGACAAGTGAAATATGAATTAGTAAAGAAAAACTGTGCTTGGCTCTGCCGAAGATTTCATACCTTTCATGAACATAAAAAATATATCTATAAAATTTTAGCGTAAAAATATTGAATTTTAAAATACTAATTATTTTTCCCCTAACAACTAAAATATTATAAAATTGCTTTCCGATCAAATAGATAGGCAGGCGGAGTATTTAAGCTCGTCATCGTGATCATTTTGGTAAGGGTCTGTCACTTTTCAAGTTTTTATGCTTTTTATGTTTTTATCAATTGGGAGCCTCAACATTTAAGGGCAAATTAAAAAAAAATTAGACATGCTGGACTTGTTTAGCAAAAAAGATCCATACGTTGTCGCCTTTCAGATAAATACCATGGTTACTCTGTTGCAAAAAATTATCTAAATTAGTTGCCCTGTGTAACAAGTTGATGGTTGGGTTTTAAAAAGCTATCAAAATGTTCGTATGAATCATAAAAGACTTTTGATAATTATTACAAGATGACACACATTTTTTAAGCCATTATTAACTGTTATTTTTTGACAAAAATTATAAAAGAATTTTGATAATAATTATGTGTGTGAAAAATTGTTCGAGCCGTCGATAATTACACAGTAGAAGAAAAATTGGATATTTTTTCAATAAAATCATAATGGTATGTTTCTGCAAGAAGGCCGCGTTCAGTTCACTTAAAGGTTAATGGGATCACAATGGATAGTTGTACCACAAGCATACAAACTTTAAGAGTTACAGATTTGATGGTTAAGGAAATTTTTTTCCTTATGCAAATTTTATTCGCCACTGTCCCTCCCCCTATCACATATTATAATATATTTTCCGAAGACATTAAAAAGTTGCTACTACTTTTTGCGGATTTTTCTGGAATTTGCGGGATCTCGTAATTAATAAACAAGAATACAGGAGAAAGAAGAATGAATAACTCCCAATACTTCAATGAGAAACGTGTTTTAACTATGCTAAAGTGTAATAAGATGATTTATAGATAGAGATTTTATAAATAAATCTGTTAAATACTAAAAACGGTAGTTTTCCCCTCCTTTAATAAAAAAAATGCTTTGTCCAGTCGTAGTTGAGAATTGTCAAAATTGGCAAACCTAAAATAGCGGTACCTCTCAAGGTGTCATCTTCTGTTCTCAGTACAGCGTGGGTGTCTAATTTATATACTTTATATATAATAATGGTTCCGTTTTCTTTGTTACAACTTGGCTCAAAAAATGTTGAACGGATTTCAATTGAGTTTGGGTAGTACAAGTATATTTCTTAGCTACGTGGGAAGGACATAGATCATATTTTAATCCGTTAGGTGGCGCATGAGTCGAGATATTCGAAATATACGTGTGCCCAATATTGATGATATTAAAAAGGTATGGTGATGTGCAATAAAAACTAATTTTATGAAAAAAATTTCCAGAAAATCTATTTATTAATAGTTCCACTTAGCTCAAATCTTGTAAACAATCTAATATGTCAAAAAGTTGGTACTAACTTTGAAATCGTTTCAAATTTACTGTGACCATGGGAATCGAAGCTGATTTATGGCCCTGAAAAATCTTCCGCAATTTTGTGTAACCGTATTAAGCAAAATGAAGTCAAGGGTTTCAACTATAATATATCATTATACTAGTTATTTGCAATTAATCGAAAACCGTTCGGATGGACAACGGCAGAGTTGTGGTAAACCTTCCAGTGACGGCAAATGGTGACCGCGCAGGAAACTGTCTCGTGGCAATTAAATTAAGAAAATGAACAATAAATTATACTATCTACAATGTTAATACTCATACTCATTTCCTCGGATAAGTTTTAGCTTAACTGAGTAAGAAATCAGCAGCAACATGAACTTGAACCAGTTCACCTGGATTTCATTCACACAACCATTTATAGAAGCATGCAATTATGTACATATGTTGAGAATTATTTAGATATGAAAAAAAATAGTGCACATACATACTACCATTCATGCATAAGAAATGAGATGCAACTGTAAAGTGTGTAAATTGCTCGGTGATGGCGCGCAGAATTGGAAGTTGTATGACCATGAAAATACCTATACATACACACCCATAGATATATGTGCTTTTTTCTTTTCTATACAATTATAACACACTCCTCTATCTACGCCGCATTCAATCAACTCTATCTGTCATTCCAATTGTATCGAACTAATACCCGGTTATTGAGACTCATTGCTGCCGGTAAATGTGGCATTGCAAATTCATAAGCGAACATGCAACACGTTGTCATATCAAATATCGCATTGCTGCACGCACATATGGCAACATGTTGCTATTACCATTGCTGATGTTCACGGGCCGCGCCAACTTAGGAAATGCATACACGTCCATAGTGGCATCTGTGTGTTTGTATGTGTGGCTGCCGAGCAAACCATATATTACAGCTGGTTTCCTTTTAGCTGTTGTTGTTATTGTTTTTGTTGTTTTGGTTATGGTTGTCACTCCTGTCGACTTTTACTGTTGTTATCACCATTGTCCCCATTCAGTAGCGACTTGGCGACGATTTGTCGATCAGCTGTATTGTGTCTTGTAATGCGTGTGAATTAAGTAGTGACACACACACACACACACCGTCGCACCAGCAATATATGTATGTAGCTCTACACGGGCCGCCTAATGTGTCAGCACGCTCATATTATCTACTATGAAAATTATCAGCAATAAATGTGTGCCTTTTTCTGTCACATCTTCTTTTTGCTTGATTTCCTTCTTTTTTTTGTGTGTATTTTTGTAGAAATTCTCACATTTCGGTTAACATTGATCTCGCGTGCGCACGCGACCGGAAAACGAAATTGAATCTGTGTCAAAAATTACGCGTGCGTTCCATGCGTGCAAGATCGCAGTTATATTGTCATATATGTAGATCTGTACTCATTGATACTCGTGATATTTAGTCGTTTAAATAAGCAAATAGAAGTACCTGTAGCTGATTCGTGGTTTCCCGGTAGGAAAAATCACAAATTCAGAGTCCCAATTGTGTAAACAATATCGCACTTAGTTTCTTGGTTATTACAACCGTCAGCACTGATACCAAATCAAATCTCGGTTTGAAGGGTTCCAAACGATCAGTTGCTTTCGAGTAATTGGAGTATATAGTTCCCTCTTAACTCTCGGATTGTGGTCACTCGAGGAATTTGTAAAGTTTCGATTTAACCCCGGTTAAGGTCACAGAGGAGGTCACGGGAGCTTCAACGGTTGTCCAAGCCACAACACCCATTAATTATAAGAGTGCTGGCAGCAAACTGTCGAATGGGAAACCATGTGGTGCGTCTCAGTAGCTGCACTTACTCTGACTCCAGCAATTACTTAGGAGATGAACAGGTGGAATCTTTTCAGCACACTTTGCTTGGTTGCCTTGCCGTCGCGAAAGTATGACTCAAGTATCTGGGATCTGGAATATTAGAGATTATCTAGTTTTATAGGCCTCTTACAACCACCCGGCGCTTTTCAGATTGTAAATAAGAAGTTGCCGTGCGGTTTTTTAATGTACTGTGGACACCAGAGGATATAGGTGGGCTGCTAGGAGGAGCCACGTTAACTTAACCTAACCTAGTTAGTTTGGGGTTTCTACTTTTAATTTATATCATTATCGCTTTCATTATCATTATCATTATCATTATCATTATCATTATCATTATCATTATCATTATCATTATCATTATCATTATCATTATCATTATAATTATCATTATCATTATCATTATCATTATCATTATCGTTATCATTATCATTATCATTATCATTACCATTATCATTATCGTTATCATTACCATTGTCATTATCATTATCATTATCATTATCATTATCATTATCATCATTATCATTATCATTAACATTATCATTATCATTATCATTATCATTATCATTATCATTATCATTATCATTATCATTATCATTATCATTATCATTATCATTATCATTATCATTATCATTATCATTATCATTATCATTATCATTATCATTACCATTATCATTATCATTATCATTACCATTATCATTATCGTTATCATTACCATTGTCATTATCATTATCATTATCATTATCATTATCATTATCATTATCATTATCATTACCAGTATGATAATGATTATTCTCATTATCATTCTCATTAAAATTCTCACAAACAAAGGAACTTTTTTGAAATTCGAGCCAGCATTCGAAAACCAAATTGTCTAAAGTTAGAAATGTCTTCGCGAATAAATTCGAAGTAAAAAAGTTACGATTAGTCTAAGTTCGAACGAAATTGAACTTTGCATATATAACATCAATTTTTTATTTAATATGGAAGACGATTTGGGAAATTTTCCAATTTCGCTTATTCTCTACACCAAAGGCAATATATGGACGGAGTTTGACGGATGGACATACAGACATGCCTTGAATATTTTGGAACACAATCTGTTTGTCCAAATACCTGGGGTCTTTGCAATCAACCATTATGTGAACGAAGTTATATTTAATACGCTCTTTTGAAAAAGTGGGTAAATGTAGTTTATAGATATATTCAACTAGTTTATATCTCAACTTTTTCCAACAGGGATAGTTAACATGCAAGCAGAAGTATCCGCGCATATCATTTAAAAATATACTTACCTATATATTGCCCGTCATGACTGCTTCGACACTGCCGTTTGCTAAAACTATGGCACAAATTAGCAATGGAAATTGTTGCAACATACTTGCATGGATTTCCCGCAATATCAATCATAAATAATCGCGAATTCCATAAAAGCAGCAATGGCAATTGTAATCAGTGTAGGATTTGCTGTGAATGTATCATTAAGTCGTTCGTACATATTTACCCGCACAAGTACTATATATGTATACAAATCTTTTATATGTATGTAGTCATTTGTATTTAGCTAAAACAGCATGTGCAGTTTTAATGCATCACTTGCATGCTTCTGGTGCAAGTAATCTGAAAGCTTCTAATGTGTTCATCTTATCGTCGAAGTGGTGGTTGGCAGAGAGCAATTTTATGGCAATGAAAAGAAATCGGTTGCTATTGCAGCTGGAAATTTCTACTGTAAATGCAAATCGTTAGTCAGAGTTACCTTTTGTGACTGTAATAATCGCCCTCCGTTTGTCTGAATGTTTTCAGAGATGCAAGTGCAACAATTTTGATTCTAGGCACATTAGAGAGAGGTAGAAATGTTAATGCCCTCTATGCATACCCGAGAAATACCTGTATTTTTTTAAACCAAAAAATATTTTTATTTAAATATTACTTTAAATTGACATTACAAAAACATTTCGAGAAATATTTTGTAACCTTAAAAAATTAGTTAATATCAAACAATTTTTTAACAAAGAATTGGATATTATTCTTTGAAGTCATTGGAAAAATATTGATTCCAAGGAGAGATCCAGATTAATAGTTATTTAGAATTATATAATTCTTTTAATAATTATTATCTGCCAAACAAACTTTTTAAGTTATCAATATTTATTATTTTTCATAATAATTTTGAGTGAAAACTATTTTTTAAGTCAAGAAAAAATATTAATTTGAGACTTATATTAAAAAAGTTGTTGCATAATATTTATGAGTAAGGCAACTTTTCTTAAGACTGGAAAGGAAACCTTTTTTACGTCTGAAAATACTTTTATAATATAAGTTTTTGAATAATGGTTATAGATGGTTTGAAAAATTTGTATCTTACTATAATAATTATTGATTAACTTTTACTCGTTTCTCTTAAAATGGTTATGTCTCTGATTTCAAGGCTTCTAACCACTTCTACGAAAAATTGCTTCTCCCATTTCATATACCCACGCAGTTTTTTAAGCGCACTTTAACTATTTTTAGAACATTGCTTGCTAGTGTGAGCTTCTGACTTTACTTATTTTCCACACGCAATTTTTTACCAGCCTAGTGCGCATCCTATGAATGCGAAACGATTTCTTCGCTGAAAGAATTTTATTTAAAAACTCGTTATTATTGCTGTTGTTGTAGGATTTTCACTAAACCTTGAAAGTACTCGACAAATATAGGGTTGTCATCTAACGGGAAAGGAATCATATCAAATCGGAGCTAGGTTAGGTTAATTTTGCTGTACAGTAAGATCTCACATGGATCAATTTCTACCAACATTATGAAGACCATAATGGTGACAAATTTTTTCAAAAGTTGAAACAATTTGCTCGTTTTGTGACTCGAAATAACCTTCACTGAGGTGACTACACCAAGGAAGCTATGTCGCGATCTTCTTCTTCATATTAATTGGCGCTATAACATAGTGCACCAGTTGCTTCTCTGCTTTGTTATTAATTCGCTGAACTATTGCACTGTCGTTATGTCATACAACCCATCGTTCCATCGTCTGCGGTATTAGCCGTCGCAAATAGCACGGGCATGATGCGGGACTTATAGAGTTTGGTTTTCGTTCGTCGAGAGAGGGCTTTACTACGCAGTGCCTCCTCAGCCCAAATTAGCACTTGTTGGCAAGGGAGATTCTTCGTTGGATTTCGAGGTTGACAGTTTCCCGTAGCTGAAGTAGGTGTGCTGGCTATTGAAGGTTGACTGCGACTGGAGTGGAAAGTATAAAAAACTCCACTTATTTAAATAGAACTATGAATCGTTTAATACCACATACTCGTAGTCGAACCAGAAATAGAACGAAAAGTGAATTCCCTTAAATCCAGCCCCAGCGTAGGGAGCTTAATAACTTAGAAAAACCATTAGAATCCCAGCTTCCTTAGGTATTTAGGGTTTGCTCAGATTTCTCAAGCAAACTCCACAAAGAGAGGAGTTATTATACCAGTTCTTCCTCACCTGGTAAGTTGCAGTTGCGATATAAGTTATTGTGTTCGAATCCAATTTGGACAGCATGAGTACCCTGTAGAAACAGCGATTAGCCTAAAAACCTCTTTTTCAATTGAGTGATAGTTGAAAATCTTTAGAGACAAATGCAATTAAGGCCTGACCATAGCTCATCATGCCCAGCGATTGTCTTACGTATTACTGAGCCAGACCTTTAAACTTCGTGAGATGGCTTTCGCTCAGCCTCAGCAAATTTCCCAGCCCTATCATCAGAATTATTTGCATCGACCTCGAAAACATGTTTACCATCTTTAAAATATTATATTTGATCGGATTTTAGGGAATATTCCGCATATACTTAAACATATGGTGAAAATGCTGATAAAAATAATATTGTATTTAAGTTCCAGCTTAGACATTCTTTTCCACGTATTAAACACACGTATGCGAATTGGACACAGACTAACTCCTTCGCCCTTTTTTTTACAAAATCTGTTAAAAACGTCCTACAGTGCGCTCGGTCAATCGCTTTGTATATTACTGACGATTGTAGTTCTTTGCTGGGGAGAGCCATCTGTCAAACATCGAATGCCAACTTTGTTTAATGCTTTCCACTTGTACTGGATATTCAGATTTTCAGATATAGATGAGCATTTTGCATAAAAGCCACCTAAAAAAGTGTCAGAACTCCCACCGCATACCTTTTTCCCATTAAGTCAATGTTGCGCAGTCCAAAAGTACGATACGTTGCTAAAAATGATCAGCAATCAACTGTGCTAATCGAATCTGTAGACGCGTGCAGCAGTCGTTCCGTCAGACACGCAGCTAACGGCTGAGACGTGCCAATGATGCACGTCTGCATCTCGGCCAACGTTTAGATGCCGCATCGCATCGTTGAAGCTGTAAGGTTCGTTGACGCGAAAAATGGCAGCATAGATTGGCAGCTGGCGACTACAATTACAACTACACCAGTAGGAATAATAGCAAAAAACAGTAACAAAAACTAAACCAACAACAAAAACAAACAAAAAGTGTGACGAGCGCTCTACCATTTGCCATTCTCCATTCGCTATGCGCCATTCACTGTCAGCAAAACGGTTGCCCTAGTCACCGGCTTTGCTTTGATTCGCTTTTCCTGTCATCGTTGCCGTTGCCGTTGCCTTTGTTGCTGCTGTTGCTGTTGCTGTTGCTGTTGCATTGTTTTACTGCCCGCGGTTGTTGTCGTCTCGCCGCAATTGAACTTATCACATTGAACCAATAACATTAACCACAACAATAATAATAATATGTATTAATAAAATCAGCAACAAAACTAACAGCAACAATTCAAGTGAAGCAATAAGAAATTGCATGGAACACGATGAGCTTGCATTGCCGGTGAAAACAGGTTGTTTAGGTTGACTAGTTGTTGGATGAGTTAGTTGTATGTTTGGTATGTATGTATGTATGTGCGACGAATGGTGGTAAGTGGGTCACCACAATCAGGTACATGTACATACATATGTACATACCGACTTGCCACATATGGTTGGTTATATTGTTGCACCGGTGTGCCACTATGCCGCATTCCAAGATGCTGCATCTATCCAGCAACCAGGCATACTTTTTGTTTTTGTTTTTTTTTTGTAATAGTAAATATTTATGTAAGTATATACACTTACAAGCATATGTAAGTACGTACAAGTTAATACATAGTTAGTAAATGAAGGAGTAAGTATTTGCCAATGGGTAAGTAAATTGCTGGCATTGTTCTATGTACAGGTGAGAGCCATCACATCGCAAGTACAAAATGAGTGCTTTGTTGTACGAATATTTGCAAACGACAAATCGAAGAAGTTGACACTGTAGTAATGCCGATAAAAAGACCCAGTAAACAATAGTAGCATCCAAAAATAAATCTGATATCGGGCCTTTGCGGGCAATTGATTGATCTAAAAATCTCTCAGCTCGTACATTTTACACATTCTTTTTTAACATCGACGAGTACTTCTTTTGAGCTCCTAACGGAGGACGAAGGGAATATTCGTTTGGGCATCGAAACAATCGTATATTCCTTCTATAGAATCTCTCTACTTCTCCTTGTCCCCTGGTAGCTGAGAGTCGCTTGCTTTGGGCGATTCCCTCGTTTAAGCCCTTCAAGCATCATTCCGGCGCAGCTTTAAATATCTGCGTAGGTCGTACCTTACCGTTCGTGAGCTGCTTAGGTAGAGGTTTCAGTGCTATGGAGCAACATAAGGGTGCAGTTTATCCCTAAGACAGGTGGAAATTCTCACATATCGCCAAAAGGCTTTAGTCCATTCCGACTCTTTTCTCTTCTTTTGAAAACCCTTGAGAGCTGAAATGATCCACGTCGATCTCACGATTGTCTCTAGATCAACACGCTTACTCGAAAGGCAGACCAATGGAATGAGTCTTGCACACAGTTATTAAAGATATTGAAGTCTCTTGCACACAAGAACTTTTCAGTTGGTACTTTACGTGATATCATGAAGACTTTCAATAACGTCCTGCCTTTGTCGACATTCAGATCTCTGGATGAGCTTCGCACCGTCTCCGACTTTATAAGGTATAACTTCAGCTTAGTCTAAAGGCACTCTAAAATTCTTGTAAACTTCGCCCGTTCTCCTAAAGAAACGGATACGTGTCGATTTTAGTTCCGAACGGATCCTTTTCCATTCACATCCTACAAAGGGTAGGGTGCGAGTGGTGCAGCATATGACCAGGCGGCAGGTGAGGTTTTTTTTGGGTGGGTCAAAACTGGACGAAAGGGTAGTTGGAAGGTTTCTGTGAGGAGCTTTCCGACAGCCAACAATTTAGGCTTCCAGAGTAGTGGATTGTATTTACGACAATGGTGGGAGCCGCCATCAAAGTGGCAGCCGATTGGCCGCTTCCCTGTGTAATATCTTTAACACTGATAAACTTTAACTCTGCTAGCTAGGCGGCAATTAGAATTTTTGATGTCACGTACTCCGGCCGTAATTTGAACCGTGTGATAGCACGCTGTCGCTATACACTCCACCACTACGCCCGACAGAACAATTGGGGAAAGAGAAACGTACACAACCAGAAGTCTTCGGTCAGCTCCAGTTTATGATTCATTCCCCATAATGCTAATGGGAGTTCACACACATCGGATCAAACAACCTCCTGCCAATTTGACTGGTAAAGTACGGAATTAATAGTTCATCCACTTTACAATGCAGAAGTTTTTAACTATGCGTTACAAACTCTAATTCATGGCGTAGGCGAATATTTCAGTCGTTTTCGCCTACACCTACGAAAGCATATAATGTCACATTATACGGTTCTTTGGTGCAATTTATTTAGTTTGATGCAAAATAATACTACTTTATATTACTTGAAAGATAGTTTTTGAAGTGAAACTTCTTATGGAACATGATAAGGGATGACGGAAAATCGTTCCAAAATACATTATGATATATGTCATATAAATGCACTATAAAAATAAAGATGGTGAGGTGAAGAAAAGATGAAAAAAAATATACAAAGGAAAACATTCCCAAACTGTTTGCCGATATTTGGAAGTTTTGACTTTTTGCATTGAAAATTAAAATATATTAAATTATCTCTGGTCCCTAGTTTAAAGTTATAAGTCTTCGTCTAATATTATATACATTTTTCAAACGAATCATACTTTAATATTCCAAACCACTTTATATTTTCAGCGGCTCTTCCTGGTGCCGTCTGTTACAGTCATGCCCATTGCCAGATGTTTGACACGCGTTCGCACTGCGATTTTCTAATACCAAATCTTTTTGGACGTTGCCAATGCACCTCGCCCGCCAAACTGGTTGGCGGTTTTTGTGTTGAGGGAAATGTGGCAGCGGCAACGGAGACGCCATCAACCACTTCTACTAGCAGCACAACAACAACCACCACCACCACTACCACTACCACCGCAGCACCAACAAGCAATGAACCAGCATCACCCATCGAACCCGCCAAATACGACAGCGTTGAAGAACAATCACTATACGAGGAAAATGCGGAATCACCAGCCAACTCAGATGCTGATATGGAATTGCCTTCGACTACATTACCACACTTATTAACGCCAGCAGCAATTGCTGAGCATGCGCAGGAGGTGGCGGTCGATGAAATATCGCCACAAGAAACCACACCGGTTGCCGATGATTATCCCTATAAGATTGATGAGGAATATGATGGTGAAGAAGCAAATCAACAATCAATTGATGCTGATGAGCAACAGCAACAACAATTTGTTGAGGAACAAGAACACATACAAGATAATCAAGTGCAGGTAGCAGAAGAACCAATAGAGAAACTGGGGGAGAAGGTGGATCAAATTCCCGCTATGGAAGAGACAGCAGAGCCTGTTAAGGAATCAACACTCGTAGAAGATGGTCCATCACAAGCTGTTGATGAAATTCAAAATGTTGCTACCGATGCACAGGTTGCTGAAACATTACAGGATAATGTGGCAGTTGCTTCACATCCATCCGATGCACTTGAATTGGAAAAGGATCCTATAGAAAGTGAACAGCATAATGGAGCCGCACACTTTGTTGAAGAACACTCCGTGGGTGAAGCTCCTGAGCAAAATAATGAAGCGGACCATATTGTTGGCGGACAAGATGTGAACGAAATAGCGCCGGTTGTAGAGGAAGAATTACAAAATAGCGGAACACATGAAAGTAGTGAGATTGAGCAGGCGCCACATGCGGTAGTGGAAAACGACCAAATGGAAATGGATCTAACTGCAGAAGAAGTAACACAACCTAGCGAAGTGGAACAAATTGCCGAGAGGGTGACAGAGAGTGTTGACATAGGCAACCAATATAGTGAAGCATCGCCTGTTCCCGCAGAAGATCGCTATGAACAGGAAGCTAGTGAAAATGCGCCAAAACTCGAGACAGCACCACAAACACAAGCTGATAAGGATAGCGTTCCTTTTGAAGAATCTCATCAGCCCGAAGAAAACCAGCATTACGGCGATGACTTGCCGGTTGGTACAACGCAGTCGCCGGACGCTATCGAAGCTGGCAATACATTCTCCGCTGAAAACCAATATCTGGATTTCCATCACGAAATGGATATGTACGAAGATCTAGAGCAGGAAGGCGAACAAGCAGGCGAGTCGGGGGCAGACATTGTCGACGATACCATGAAGTTCGATTATGAGACAGCTCAGGAAGAATTTAATGCAGAAAATACGGAAGCGAGTGATATTGATGAAGCGTACGCTACAACTGACGCACCTAATTGGTCACAAGTATCGGACAAAGCACCACCAGTCCCATCAGAATTCGTTTTGCCGCCTCAGGCACCGTTGCTCGGTGAACATGAAAACCAGATTGAAGAGGAAATCAATCAACAGCAGTGGGAAGAAAACAAAGTTGGCGATGTGGATGAAATTGAAAGTGAAACAGATGCACAGCAGCTGCCACAGGCGGAAGAAAGTACTTTGGGATTAGCAGCAGAAGAAACTGAAAAAGTGGAAATTGAAAGCGTTACGGCTGGCAATACCTTAGCAGCAGTCAATGTAGATACAGAGTCAGCATTTGAAGACCAAGCGCAGAACAGCGAGCTTCAGAGTAGCAATGACGACAACCAACAAGACAAATTCGTTACGCCTGAGGAAGCTGCAATAACGGAAAGTATTACGCAAGAGTCGCAGACGGAAAATGTGTTTTCACCTGAGGGCTTGAAGCCACAATCAAGTGGCGTTGAGCAAACCGAAGCGACAACGGAGTTGCCAACAAATGGTAACACAAACGCGGATATAAATTTAGATGCACAAACCAATGAAGATAACATAGCTGAAGACACTGACAGCGATTGGGCGGAAGAGCAACATGTAGCCGACGCAGAAGCTCTCGATTCCGCAGCCGTGACTGAGCAAATTGCTGTAGCTGATAGTGACGTAGCAGAAAGCGAACTAGTACAACAAATTGCTGACAAAGAAGAACCACAAGCTTTGGCGCCGCAAGCTGATGAACAACTTATGCGGGAATCTTCGGAGTTTGACGATATAGTTGCACCACAAACTGAGTCAAATTTGGTAGATGATGCCGAAAGCGAAGAGTCAAATATTAAGGATCACGTAGAGGATCAGGTTGCAGAAGAAGAGATGGTTATAGAAAAAGTAATTGCAACAGAAGCGCCATTGAATCAAGAAACTGAAACTGAGGCTGATAAGCGAAACGAAAATGATGTAGCTGCAAATTTGAACGTTGAACAAATGAACGAGTCTGACAACCAAGCTGCTGAAAGTGAAATTCCCACGGAGCAGTACGGCTTGAACGCTGAAGCAGGAGCTAAGCCAGAGTTCAACAATAATATAGTTTCGGAAGTAACTAATGGCGAAGACAATTTAAATATTGAGCATGAATTAGATAATTCAATTTCACAGCATGTCGCGATTGAAAAGGATTCACCAGTCCAAGAGTCAACGTTGGATTTAAACAGTTTAAGCGGACAATTTGATGGCGTCGAAAATAGTGCAATGAATGCTCAGTCCCTTCCAGCAGAGCAAACAATACCTACCAATATAATACCGGAAAAGCAGCAAACCACAATTGAACAGAACAAGCCAAGTGAAATCCAAACTCAATTTGAACAGAGTAACAATGTTGAAGAAGCCATCCCAGTTGAGGTAGATAACCATACGGACCAACCAGACCACAAGGAAAAAGCGGATACTAGCGAAGAGCAAACAGACCACACGGAAAAAATGGATAATAGCGAAGTGGATAATTCAATTGACCCAAATAAAGAGGCAGACAGCTTAGTGGAAATTTTGCCTATTGTAAATGATAATAAAGACACCATAACATCCCTACCGGAAGCAGACCACACATCGCAACACCAAGTTAGTGAAATGGATCATAACGTCAGTGAAACAGACGTTGGCAGCGAATCTTTTGAAGAGCAGGAGTCGGTAGCTGATATTTTAAGTGATTTGATGTCAGAGGACGAAACTACAATCACGCCTTTAGAGTCTGTTACAGAAGTGGAAGGTATTCGTACAAAAGAAGATGTGGAAACCAATGATAAAGAAAATATCAGCGTGAAACCGGAAATCGAAATGGAATATATTCAAGACTTAGAAACAGCGGACACGAATAATGTTGAGGAAAAATTAGGTGATCGACAAGCGCAGACCGAAACTACGGAAGCTCACAAAGAAAATGGCGAACAGCTGATAACATTTTATCCAAAAATCCAGGACTTGAGTGCGCACGACCACAATGATATTGAAGTGCAGAATGAAGCAGATAAAATCGCAGAAGATAGCAACAATCAAGCAAATATTTTTGATGAAGCAGATAGAAACACTTTGTCGCCAGAGGACGTGCCATTCGATTTGTCATCTCTCGACGACATACAACCGCAAGAACTAGAATCGGATAGTTTAGTTTTGGAGACCACCACTGTGCCAGCGGTGTTAGAAGTAGATGAAGATGAAGAAGAAGCTTCTGGCATAGGAGCGCAAGATGTACGCGCTGAAGAAGCCACAGCAACACCTGGTGATATTGTGGAGATTACTACGCAAACTATGATGGGCTTGGCAAGTCGTGTCACGCTAATGGAACCAGCTGCGCCCATTGCTACAACACTCAAGCCACTGATGACAGATACAACGCCTGAGAGTGAGGCTACACCACAGCCGGTAAAGGAGTTGCCTGGCACAGAAAGTATGCTAACGTCTAAGCCAATCACAGGTGAGTGTAAATGTTTAAATTTAGTTGACATTTCTTAGAGTAATACTCTGCTTCAACAGAAATACGTAAGCGCGTGGAGTTGGGTACTGAAGCCGTTTCGCTTGGTCTGACGTGCATGAATGACAGACAGTGCCAATTAGCCGATCCAAATGCGGTCTGCAATGTGCGTGGCGTATGCGATTGTGCTATGGCAGAGCCAACAGCGACGGAAGTACAATGCAGTGCCGATAGAACGGGATGTGCGCCCGGCACATTCCAGGTAACTATTTTCGTAACTATTTCTGTATGGTGTGTATTGTAAAACGTTGAACCATTTTCTACACCACCACAGTGTCGTTCGAGTGGCGTCTGTATATCGTGGTTCTTTGTATGCGATGGCAGACCAGACTGCAACGATGACTCGGACGAGGAGTGTACATTCAATGCGCGTTTGAATCAAACCTGCCCACAAGAAGCCTTCCAATGTGAGCGTAGTGGTCGTTGCATTTCACGTGCCGCACGTTGTGACGGACGTAAACAGTGTCCGCATGGTGAGGATGAGATCGGTTGTAATAGTTTGAGAACTGGCGAATGTCCGCCGCATACATTCCGTTGCAAGAGTGGCGAATGCTTGCCAGAGTACGAGTACTGTAATGCGATTATTTCGTGTCGCGATGGCAGCGATGAACCACCACATCTATGTGGCTCACGTTCGATGCCGACGTTCTTCCTGCATCTGCTGAATGCTGGTGGTTTGCTACAGAACAAAGACGCTTACTGCCCGCATCGCTGCAGCAATGGCCGTTGTCGTTCGACCGCAATTGTGTGCTCGGGTAGAGATGGATGTGGCGATGGCACCGATGAGCAGACATGTTCCGTTTGTAGTATGTTTCGAAAAAACAATATGCGTTTCTAAAATAGTGACAAAATTAACGTACTTTTTTTTGGTGTATCTTTTAGGATGTCCTGCGCTCAATAGCAACGATTTGCCCAATTATCTTACCAGACATCGTCCAATGCCGTTGTGGAGCATTAGAATTGGATAAATAGATAAATAGAAGACTTGCCCCTCGTAAAAAACAACTGATTTTGGAATTCTCAACATGGAGGGAGAGAAAAGTTTTTGGCGGCTTCTCTTTAAAGTGTGATCGAATGCGTGAAAACTTTGAGTAAACTTTAATGCCGCAACAGCAATATACTGCCCATAACAACGATTTTGATATTCCACGCGCCTAAAATTAGTTCATAAGCATATTTATTCTATTCATAAATCTATGTCTAATCATTACAGTTAAATACTTCGAAAAGTAATTGCCGCCTTGCTGGCGAGGGAAAACGAAATGAGTGAGAGTGAAGTAAATGTTGCGTCAAGTAGAAAATTTGAGCATCCTTTGTGAATACTTATATTAAGGGTATTCACAATCCTTTGTTAATATTTTCTCAAAATTTACCTACTCAGTAACAAAACACTTGATGGATTTGCAAAAACAGTGGAAAAAATTGTTGAAATATAAGTCTTGGCTAAATGAAAGGTTAAGACATATACAACAAAATTTCACGGGATAAATTTTCACAGAATTTTGTACCCCATTGGCCCTCACTACAAAGTCGGAACTCTTACTGCAAGAAACCTCACAAAAAATAGCTATAGAAAGTCGCTAAAGGGTTAAAATGCTTACTCGTCACAAGGGGTCTTCTTAGAAAAATTCTGTATGCGATTAAAGCCGAATTCTACATAAAATAAAATAAATAGTTTCATATAAAATTTAGATAACAGCTCTGTTAACTTGCAACGTTAATGTTAATGAAGTAGAGATGTTAGATATTTAAAGAAGACTTTTTCTTTTTTTTCTATCGACTTTTCCGTTCTTTCTATAAAGATTTTGTCTGAGATTATCCCTGATAAAAATTTTTGAAGAATAATTTTCTATAACATTTTGTTCCTCGAACGACTTTCTAAATTAATTTTTGAAGGGTTTCTTGCTTGAAA
This sequence comes from Anomoia purmunda, assembly GCA_951828415.1. NCBI lineage: Eukaryota > Metazoa > Arthropoda > Insecta > Diptera > Tephritidae > Anomoia > Anomoia purmunda. The sequence continues at coordinate 20,398,978 of OX639996.1, read as the reverse complement.
GAGTCAAAACGACACTTTAAGGTGGGATCAATTGGGTTAAAATGTTGATGTATATTGAAACCATTTTCCGTCATCTCATTTCAAGTATGTTATGGAGACAAACCAAACTTGACAAGGAATGACCGAAATCGTTTCAATATTCAACAAATTTTCACCCAGTCCGAAAAACAGAAGACAAAATATTTCTCCAGAAATTTGCACCTTTCTTTTCGCCCTGACATATATTTTAACCTAATTGTTTTAAACAACTTAGGCCGGGTCTTGGAAACTTTAGCCGAGCTAACTTTTGCAAATGCTTCGATAGTATTATATTATTAACAAAGTTCGGACTGTGCGTATTCTTAACCCGCCTTTTTTGAATCGGCTATAAAATTGTTTTTGAATAGCTTTGCAGCTTAATAAATAAGTAAGGGGCGTTCACAACCGCAGACACGACGATGACTTCGCCGGATTGCGAATATCCCCATATTGTAATCGGTTAGAATTCCTGAAACTATTCTTCGACTCAGTGATGTTGGCAATTACATCTGTGCTCGCACACAAATACACATACACATTCGAAACATCTATTTATTTAAAACTATTTATACTCATTTTCAATTTCATATTTTCATTGCCAGTTAAATTAATAGTGAATAGAATTAAGAGTAATTATAAACACAAATCAATAGGAGTTATAGAAAAAACCCGGATTACTTTTTTTAAATTTTTTTAATCAACAACTTTAAATTGTTATTTGCTCCTAAATATAAACAAAAATCATGTGAATCTAAAAAAAAAAACAAATCACGATACTTGAATTATCGTTAATGCATTATCACTTTAATATAAAAGAGAAAAAAAAAACAAAATATATACGTCTTGATAACTTTTAATAGATTTTAAATTTGCTGAATACAATTGAGAGACGATAAATATGTATTTTGAGAAAGTAAATCGTAATTTGTAAATACATTTGTAAGTAACGAAAAAAAAACAAAACAATATCAATCACATCAAGTTGTAAATTGCCATTAAGGCAAAGTGCTCACAAAATATACACACATTGCTTGCACATATGTACAAGTATATGTAAAAATATGTATATGTCTGTAGGTACATTTAAGTTTGAAAAAAGAAAATATTTATATGAATTTAATTTTGAAAACGTGCATTTACTAAATTGGGTAAGCTCAAGATTAAGTAGACGTGACGCTGGTACATAGCGCAAAAAGCTTATTAGATACAAGAGAGCGTGAAATAAGTGTATGTGTAGGTATGTATTTAAATAATAATAATAAAAGTGTAACACATAAAAAAAAAATTAGTTAATAAATACAAATTGCATTTATTGATAACTAAAATTAAATAAAAAATTAAAATTCCGATTTTTTTTTTTAATTTATGTTTTTTCTTAGATATAGAAAATAAACGGGGACAGTAAAAAAATCACATATCCTTGGCTTAGAGTGCAACGTTGCCGAACCCATTTTAGTTTTACATTTTTCAGTTGATACAATGAGCTGTGCAAAATCTCGATATCATTAATTTTCAATTCTGCAAAGAAAAAGCTATACCCTCTGCCTTAATTTTCATTTCAGTTGCAAATATTAGAAAAAAATCGACAACAGAAAAAAACACTGGCATTCGTTGATGCTGTTGAAAAATGTAATGTAATTCAAGTGAAGAAGGTACAACATCATTTCTATAAAAAATTTCCTATTTAAAATTTTCAAAAAATATATCCTATATTATGACCGAGGTTACTGGCCAGTAATTATTTAAAGTTCCACGAAAATAGACACACTTTTTTTCTAAAAATGGTCAAATGTATTCTATTAAATTCCCTGCACCACTTTCGGGCATTCTTTCAAAAAAATTATCAAAGTACAGAAGTGGTATTATTAAAGTACAAGCTTCAAATTGTGAGATTGAGGTTATGATTTCATATGTTTATGTTCATATATTATAACTCGGATCCATCAATTCAATTTTCAAATATTTTTATATTTACAGCTAATATGAGATTTGAATTTGAAAGAAATCGGACAGTAAAATGGCTTTTAGAAATATCACGACTACACAGACACCCATCGCTCTAATTTCCAATCAATATACATAGTTGATGCTTTCCATTTCCAGACAACCGGTCAGGTACAAGCATGATTTTTAATTTCGACTAAACTCAAATACATTGTTTGTTGGTCCAAATAATGAGACACGTATTTTTTTCTTTTGGTTCGGAAAAATTTTTCGGCCGAATTAAACGCGATTTTGTTTTTCATACAAAAATCGATTATTCAAGTTGACAGTGAGAATTTTTTTTTAAATGCCCATAACTTTGTCAAAATTCAATGGACTCTAGCAATTTTTTTACTAAAATGTCAGTTATTCTTGGTACTTTAAGATAGAACGATATAATGATTGATTTCCATTATTTGAAATTTTGTATTTAACAATAAACAAAGAGTGAAAATTTTGTTTAAAATTTATTTTCTCAAAAAGTGTATTTTTTTTTTCTCTGAAACTTTTTCACCGGGAAATAGACACTTTGAACTACAATCAGTGTAAACCGCCAATAGCAAAGATTTTTTTTTTCGGAGTTATGATTTTTTGTAGATATAATTCGTTTTTGTGGTACATACTGTAATATTCTTTAATAAAATTTAAAGTACCAAGAATAACTGACATTTTAGTAAAAACATGCCTAGAGTCCATTGAATTTTGACAAAGTTATAGGCATTTAAAAAAAAATTCTCACTGTCAACTTGAATAATCGATTTTTGTATGAAAAACAAAATCGCGTTTAATTCGGCCGCAAAATTTTTCGGAGCCAAAAGAAAAAAATACGTGTCTCATTATTTGGACCAATAAACAATGTATTTGAGTTTGGTCGAAATTAAAAATCATGCTTGTACCTGACCGGTTGTCTGGAAATGGAAAGCATCAGTTATATTTATGAGGAAAAATACATGTTCTGAATTTAAATCTTTTAAATGAAATCGGCATGTGGGATATCTCGGCTCCAGCGCCAGTAAAGAACAGTAAAGTTTATATTTTAGTCAGACTTTGTCCTACCTATATTAATTGATTATCCGACATATAACTTGTGTACTATTTAATTAAATTTAACTTTTCATATAGGCATCAACCTTATCCTCGTTAAAGGTGCATAATTTAATTAACAGATGGAAATCTTCTTCAAAATATACCCATGAACTTTCTCCTCTTTCTTCTAACTTGTGTATAAATTCATAAATTTCGGCTTACAAGATGGGGGCAACCCTGTTTAAATGTAGTCGACACGAACCGTTTGATACCGATTTTTCAATATTTCATATTTAATTAAATTAAGTTCTACTTTCAAACAGGTGCAAACAGGCATAAAAGTCAGTTATGAAAGTTATTGGGGGAACAAACCTCACTGCACCCATAATTTAATATTTCATATAACGTGGGCACTTTTCAAACAGGTTGTAATCTTTGCGGGGTCGAAACTAATAACTAACCAAAGTTTCAGTTTTTAAACAGGTGACAACCATATATAAAAATGTTTTTTAAATTAAGCTTTCTTAAACCTTAAGTTTTATGCCCATATTGTAAAATAAATTTCAGTTAAGTTATTGATTTTACTCAATTTGATTGAATTTAAGCGTTAAAAGAGGTGGTAACTCCCTTTAAAAACTGTGTATACACATATTTGACGAACCTTATTTAATTTATGTTATTTTTCGTACTTCGAATAGAATGTAATGGAATTGAGGTAGGCGGAAAGCCCGCAGTCGGGTTTCCAAGCGCTCAGGCATAGTTGCCCGTTGCACTTAAGATTTGGGAAGGATGAGGGTAACTAGGGATAAGGGAAAAGGTGCGATGGAACTACATTTCTCTGCAAACTCTTTTATGAATCTGAGAACTTCAAGTATCAAGATGTGCACATCGGGTCATCAATAATGCCTATTGTGACTATGTTGTACGCTTTTTGTTTAGATTAGAACGCAGAAGTAACAACAAAAACAAATGAAATAGACGATTTAACCATTCCGGGCGCGAAATGTTTTTTTGCATTCCCGTACTTCACGGTATTTTCTTCTCTTTGAGAGAAAACTTTTCGTTTACGCCGTAATTACCGAGCCCAGAACGGGCTGTGCAGAGAGGAAACCGATATACCTGTTCAATGCGCCTTGATGTGGACTAAATTCATATCTCGTAACGTATGTGAGAAATCGTATTATTTATTTAAAGCCCAAATAAATAGTGATTGGTAAAAACAAACAAAAAATCAAATATGTTTGTAATATTTGGAGAAATTCTACACAAATGTTTACATAACACAGTGGAACAACCATTTTCAAAAGTTAGTATCCATGCGTGGTATTCAACTCCCACGAAAATTTAGTTCAACATCATTACAATTTTTTTTGTACAGTACGTTAAAGTTTTAATATTTTGACTAGAAACAAAATTATTTTACCTATTGGAAATATTATATAAATCAACTCCGAACGTGAATTATGTTTTCAGGGTCCCATTTTAAATTCAATGAGACATTTAACTAACTCCTTTTTTAATTAAGAGAATAAATAATAGTCACTTGGGTCTAAATGGGGAGCTATGGGGAATGTGAAACTGCACTCCATAATAGAACGATAGCAAACCTCGCGACAGTTTTCCAAGAATTTTTTTTGGCCTTCTAGTACCATCTCCTTCACAATTTGACGTTTTCATCCGTAGTGAGTAGGATGGTCAGCCTTGGCGGAATATCCGTACACAGCGTTTCAGGTTTCTTCCTCTCTTTTGTCAACAATTTAATTACAGCTCGATACTAAATGTTATTCATTTCGAAATTTGAATCGACAATTTGAAATTATGTACATATGTACATATGTACATATATCTTTGTAACAAAAACGGTCGCCGTACCAGAAGGTGTAGTGTGTGCGAGCGTTATGTTACATACAAAAATTGTAGCAAAAGTTCAGCATGGTGTAAGCGCCAAATTATTATAAATTATTATTATTATGGGCCCGTTTCTTTGTAACCTAGTTGCAAAAGAACACTAGGTAGGATAACAAAATGCATGTAAAACAACAACACTAACTCGGAAAAATATGCGAGTTGAGCCAACTCGGTAAAACGATATCCGACCTGAGATGTAGTGTTGGAAGGTGAAAAAACTGAGCTATTGTGAATTAACCCTAAGAAAGCACATGAGAAATTTAGATTTACTGCCTAATTCGTTTATATTTGCATAGTATTTGTTAATATATAACTACATAGGCACAACTATTTTCCGTTCTTAAATAGCACTAAACAAATCGCAACATTCATGAAAGATGTTAACAGGGTAGCTTTTGCAACTAAAGAAAATTTTATCCGAATTTGTGCGTTCTTTTGCAACTTGGGTGCAAAGGAACGGGCCTATTATTATTATCTTTGTAAACAATTAAATTATTTAATATCTTTAACTGTGTGTAGGTAACGAAAATTCCAATAATTTAACGATAATAAAGTTTGATATCTGGAAAGGTCAAACACTTTTAGAACATACTATGTATATTTTAAATGATGGCAAAGCTTTCTAAATGATCCCGAACGAGTGCCGAAACAGTCCCTAAATAGTCCCGAATCGAAAATTTCAGTCTCACCACAATAATAGTTGTCGTTGATTTAAAGTACTTGTATCGTATTATAATAAAATAATTATTGACTGACTTTTATTATTTTATTTTATTATAGTTACATATGTCTCTGGAATAAATCAAACTCGACGTGTGCCAATCAAATCGATTACTTTTGAAACTATGGAGTGTGTTAAATGAAAATAATCACATAATTCCATTATAATTTAAAATATACATACCTATGTACATTTACCTATGTACATACATACGTAAATAATTACTTTGTGATATTTACTATTTTCATAATTGACGGTTGGGTCAGTGTGTGCATTTAACATCTCGCGTGCGCAATAGAAATGGAGAAAATAAACAATTTGATAATTTGTTTACTGCAATAATTGAAACAAAATCAAATAAACGGCAACAAGTACCAAACCAAAACAAATAAAACAAAAGCAATCGGTAATTCGCACGCATTGCAATTTTCACAATTAACACTTAGCAAAGCGCAAACTCACCTACTACGAGTATGTTGAATACTTAAGCCCCCGCTCAGTAGTGAGTGTACGTTTATTATTATTACTCTCAATTGGAGTGGTGAAAATGTTAATTCATTCATATTTACGCGCGATAAAACGACAGTGGATAAAAAGTGATTATTAAATATCGTAAAAGTATATCACGTAAGAAGTTTTTGCGAACGACCATCAAGGGCGTCGTACGTTCGGTGAATGGACCCAAAACGAGATGGCCACCGATACCGATTTTCACAAGAACATTTTGTTCAGCGATGAAGCTCACTTTTGGTTGGATGGGTATGTTAATAAACAAACTTGTCGCATTTGGAGTGTTGATAATCCACAAGCCATTGTTGAGACACCGTTACATCCTCAAAAAGCCACTGTTTGGTGTACTCTATGGGCAGAGGGAATCATTGGTCCATATTTGTTCAAAAATCAGGCCACCATAATGGGGAACGCTACAGAGCCATTATTAAAGACTTTTTCTCGCCTGAATTGAAATGTTGATGTAAACGACCCCATGGTTTCAACAAGATGGCGCAACATGCCATACAGCCACCGAAACAATAAATTATTTAAGGAAACTTTTGTTGGCCCCATGGCGCTGGACTATTTTTGGTGGGGCTATATGAAGTCGCAACGTCTGCGCAGATAAGCCCGACACGTTTGACGAATGGCAGAGAATATTCGGCGCGTTATTGCTGACATTGGGCCCCAATTGCTTACAAAAAGTGGCTGAAAATTGGGCCTTTCGGCTGGAATTTATTCGAGCCAGCCGCGGGGGTCACTTGCCCGAAATTATTCTTAAGACATAATGGCGGCATTATCTTTATAATAAAGCTAAATTCTTAGTCATAACAACAAATTATATGCATTTTATTTCTTCTTGAAAACTACGATAAGTAGACATATCAAAAGCTTTGAGATAATCCAATATGTTCGACCAAAATTTTGTTTAGCTATTTCTACGTTAATGCAACAATTTTCAATATTACGACTGAATAACAATCCGAATAAATTCATCTAGAAATAAAAAAATATTGCATATGGTTCATAGTCTAGTCAATTTTCAAAGAAATGTACAAAAAAGGATAAATTTTCATTGGCAAGTCTTAAAAAGGAGAGTTTTAAAGGAAAATATTAATAAAGACAGTTTAGATGGCTCTCTGTGGACTCAAAAGATTTCGCCTGCGAAAAATTAATATTTATTAAAAGTTGACTGCGAAAATATGATCTCAGTTTTTCAGTTTCCTGGAAAGCACGAAAATACAGACAATCAATAGAAAAATTATATCAAAAGAAAAATTGCGAAAATACACCAATAAATTCTGTTTAAGTGTTATCTACAATTTTCAATTTAATTGAATTTAAATTTTTTATCGTCCTAAATTCAAAAATCGTACACTGTGCGGTGACTTGGACTCCTTTAGACTTTTTCCTTTGCCACTTTTAATACTAGAAGAAATGGAAGGCAACATTATTCGTATCATTCTTGAGATATTTACCACTCGAAATGCTTGTACGTACTATCGGAAATTGTAACTTCTGAATATACAACGTTATCCAACAACGTTATCGACCAACATTTGAATGAGATAATAGCTCTGATCCTGTACTCCATGAACTTACAGGTTTTTACCTAAACTTTGTTTTGTTTAGTATATTATATATATATTGATTTTTAATTCGAAAGAGGCGTTTTTACAGGAAAAATATTGTTTTGCGTTCCCGTACTTTTTGGTTGTTAGCCTCTTTTTAGTCTGACTCTAGAGAGTATTTCTTCTATTTGATATTTTTACAGAATCTTAGAGGAAAAGTGCTGGATCAGAGCTAATCTTTGAAAAAGAAGTGAAAATAATATTTCTTTTCTAATCATAAAATATTGCCGTTATATTATTAGTATTATTATTGTTATATGAGAAGTAGGTTCCAATGGCCCATCTTTAAACTATGAAAGCCTATCTTAGCCGGAAGTTAGAGTATAGATATTTTTTGTTCCAGCTACGAAATATAGGAAATATTGGATTACTATCTTGTAGCGAATATTTTAAATGTGTTCCGCTATTGATGAAATTTTGTTGCACGCTTATTTTACTTGGAAATATTAATATTTTCATTCCGTTTCATGCTAAGATACGCAAACTAATGGATACCGTTACAAATAAAGGAAGTTAAGTTACAAATTAAGGGAATATTATGAGAAAGCAGCAATATTTCAATGTGATAGAAGTTATAGCTCCTATTTCGAAGATTACCACATCTCCTCATCAGACTTCTGTCTTTCTAGACTTTACTAAGGTTTCAACTATGGTCCACGGGGTTGATAGGCCAGTATTCAACCACTGAACCACGCTAACCATACAAAAACCGTTCGCCACTTTGAAATATTGTAGCTTTCTCGAAATATTCTCTAATAAAAACTGGCTTCGAGCTCAATAAAAACTCCAATAGTTTCTTAAATATAAGACCAAAAATAACATAACTAAGTTTTTTTTAGATTGAGTAAAGTAAAACATTAAATTACTTATACTGTCGATTTTCCGACAGGGTATTTCCTCCACTCTTTTTTTCACCACACTCGTTAGCACTCATACAACTTACATTCATACTATTTTCTCACCAACAATGAGTGTGTGTTGAAGTTGTTAGTCTCTCTGAGCACTCTCCTCACCGGACATACTTGCGGACAACAAGGATACTATTGTGCATTGTGAACAAATATTTAGAAATATCTCGTATTGTCAGACGGTCGGTCGGTCGGTCGTAGAGCAACCCCCAATGCTGGCATATTATTCGGCTTTTAAGCTTGGCTGCTAGCCATTTGTTTGGAATCAATAAACAATTTTGCAAATTCACAAATTTTTCACGCATGTATTATAATACCGTAATTAATAATTTAGTGTAAGTGAATTGAAAAATATGTTAAATATTCTATGTACAAAATTTAGTTGATGAAAAAGTGGTTGAAATCGTCTCAAACGAAAGTGTGAAACGGCTAGATTGCAATGCTGCTGTGCTATGTATGTGAAAATAGTCATTGCTGTTCCAATTGAGACATTCACGCTGCATCCTGTCTGTGTGTGTGTGTGTGTGCGTACTCGTATCGTCATTGTCGCAGTTGGCATGGCAGGCCATCGTCATAATGCACGTCGTCGTAGCCCTGCAGCAGTGAATGAGTGGCGCAAACCCTGTAATGCAAAAATTGGATCCCTATCCAATAAGGACCTTTCTAATGAGGAGTACTACGATACAAAATATTTTTTGGTTACTATTTTTCTGAAAAAAAAAACAATGAATAAAAAATAGTGACTCAAAGTAATCCGAAGAATAATCCATAAATGACAACTGCTTTGATTTTAGCGGAATTAAAGCGATTACTGCTTCACGTTAGTTTTATTTTCCATGCGACCAACTGGTGAATTTTAAACTGCGCTGATCTAGGAAGTACCAAAAATCTCCGAATAAATTATTTCTTACATTTTCAAATTGCGATTGGACAGAACATTAGAACAAACCTCGGTAGACTTAAATTTTAATTTTCGAACAGAAAAAATGTGACTTTCCTCCCAAAATTTTCATTTTAATTTTTCAATGCAGGTTGGACTGAAGAATTATTATTAAATTTTGCAAATTTTACAAAAATACACCAGGTTTTGGGAAAAGTTATTTTTTGCGAGGGGTAATGGGGTCGTACATATCTCAAAACTGAAAACCGGTTCGCGAGGAGACTCTTAATTTTTGAGCAAATTGTTGCTAAAATGGCAAAATTGACTGAATGCAAGTTTTAGGATTAATCCGATTTAAACAAAAAGAAAAGTCGCCTAAAAGGCTCCTGGAACCGGAACAGTCACAGGTTTCAGAAAATGTACCCTCTCTCTCTCTAACCCATCCATAGACCCTTGGAGCGCATTTGGAAACAGGGTAAAATTATAGTTTTTTTTTAGAAAAATTGTAAAGTCCGTCCCCTATCAGTGTTTTCTAGGGTATATAACATTTCTTGTACAAATGAAAGGATCATAACTCTTAGGCGGTCGGATTCTCCTTTCCGGCTTAAGGCACTCTCACTTGTTTCTATGGCATCTAACATTTCTTAATTTAATTTTTTATTTCTGCCTATTATTGTGGCCATTTTCGTTTCGGTTGTTTGGTGAAGTGAAATATAAATAAATCTATAAACCCATTGCTCATTGTTAAAAAAAAATTAATTAAGGAAATAAATAAAAATATGAGTAAAAAAATCAATTTTTATTAAAAATTTTCTATCCAATTGACATACAATTTAACAACAAATGACCTATGTAGTGTATTTAATTAATGGGTTTAAGTGATAGTTTTAGTGAACGAAATATTAATAGAACATTCTAATAGAGTTTCATTGAAAAAGTCCTAGTGGTTTGCATATCATAGCAATTCGTGCATTATTGCAAAGTCAATACTTAAATTTTTTTTATCACACAGCTAGTGGTTACCTGCAACTTTACTTTCCGTAATAACTCGAATCTAGTGCCGTTTAACGGACTCATTTTTCGTAAAAGTGTATCTCGTCGCTCCACCATTTTACATTTCTAATATCTCAAAAATCGAATCATAAATAGAGGTTTTCCGGATAACTCGCCTCTAGCGCCATCTGGCGCGTTTATTAAAAAAAGTATATCTTATTACACCAGCAGTATACTCTACTCTTCCTATCAAAATCCAGCTATAAATACAGCTTTATTGCGCCACCTGCTGAACAATCCAATATTTAGTCCACCATTTCTAAGTTTTTTTTTATGTTCACCACTTAAGGCTAAGGGGATCACAATGGGTGTAGCCAAGTATAAAAACTTGGCGAGCTACAGCTTCGATTCCTAAGGGAATATTGTAATAACGTTTCACATTTACACTTTATACGCGTCACCCATATTGTTTTCCGCAATTTTTTCATAATTTTAGAAGAATTTCTTCAAACAGTAGCAAGGCTAGGAAAAAAGTATTAGTAGAAACTTTATAATGCCCTCGTAGAAATATGAGAAAAAATGACGCAACCTTTTATAAGCAGCAACATTTCCATAGGCATCAAAGCCATATTTTTTTCAAGATTTTCTGCAAAAATAAAATCTTTTCGAACTTGCAATTCCGCCATGTCGCCGGCGAATAGCGCTAATCCTAACATGAGCAGCAAAGTTGTTCGAGTTTGCACTAATTTATTTCCCCAGTTCAAGTTTTCCTCTATGGTATTTACTTGTGAACCCAATGGTCTAGACATCGATTCGAAAATAGTGTAAAACTTATTACCAAAGTTTGTTTGTAGATCGAGTACCGACTAGTTAACGTCACTAAATGGTGTGATGCCGCGAATAGTTTGACACAGACAATTTGCCTTTTGGGAAGGTGAATGCAGTAAAACGGAAATACTCTCATACATAGACGCACATACTAAATGCATATTTGTTTACATTTAACTGTGGTAGTGTGTATCATTTAATATTCGCCGCGAAAGGGGTTTATTATTTTGCTGCAGTACTCATTGCATACATTTTTGCTATGCGTATTTATGTTGGTGTACCGCTGTAAGGACATTTGAGCGTCGTAGTAAAAGGGATGAAAATGCCAGTGTGCACGTTTGTGTGGAAAATGCTGACGTAGTAAATGGAATGAGTATTGCTGTTACAGTTACTGAGTAATTTTTGTTGCTATTTTTAGCATTTCTTTAGCTGCATTTGTCCTACTGGCCTCATTGTGTATGCATCTATATGTATATATCTACATACATATGTATATCTATATAAATGTTTATTTGTATGTGTTTATATAGCATATATCTATGCGCACTCATGTGAACTATCACATGTCATATTCAATGCCACGTCAAGCAGTTTTCTTTGTGACTATTGACATGTGCTAATAATAATTTCTCTCGTCCTTTGCCTTTCACCGGCTGGTTTGTCATGTTTGGCGCTTAAATTAATTACCAGCAGCAGGACTAGTCACTCGTAAAATTATTTATTATTCATTATTGGTTTAATTGTATGTTATTGAAAAAAAAAACAATAGCACTTTTTGTTCTACAGGTAAACTTACATACATATGTACATACTTTCATATCTCTAAAAATAAATTCCCAATAAGTAGCAACTTTTTATATTAAAATTCTGACTAACTAAGAACGGTGAGGGCATTGAGGTTGATGGGTGAACAATTAATTTGGCAACAAGAGAAGGAGAATCAATTTCATGAAACTCGAAAATTGGATTTAAAAATACTGGAGGTGTTACTTCCAAACTTCGTCCAGTTTGTTCATCAAAATTAGCAGATAGTGAAAAGTTACTTTTTTGTTGAGGAAAAATCCTAATCTTACAGATTCTCGTATGTCAAAAAATATTATAATATAATTATTAACATAAATATCGTCTGTTACACTAATAATAATTAAATAATTATTAAAAAACGTTAGCTTCTATGCAATACATAAGTACTTCTTACTTAGGACAGAACGTTAGAACATACTTCGAGAGACTTAAATTTTTATTTGCGAATAGAAAAAAATCTGACCAAAGAATTAATATTAAACTATGATTATTAACATAAACATGCCCTGGTACACTATGGAACACTCTCGAGAAAGCAAGTTATCTATTGAACTCAGAGTTTACCGGTTAAATTGATAAATTTGGATGCCATCTAATAAGTTGGCGCAAACCACTTTAACAGAGTTTGGGCAAAGCGAGGCGATCAGATCCACGAGAGAATTAGCGACGATGCATACCAAATATTTCGTGTTTGTTCTAGAGCCTAAAAAAATTATTTTGATTTTAAATTTGAATAAATCCAACAAATTCAAAAAAAATGTCAAAAATGAAAGGTCCATAGCCTGGGTTTCTGTTTTATATTTATTTTATTTATTTATTACTACTTCTTAGAGCTTAGTTCATACAAAAACTTAAAAAATAATATACTAATCATCAATATGTACAATATTTGAAGTGAACTATTGAAATGTTGATCAAGTGTCTGGGTTTTGATTTATTTATAAATTTTATTCTAGAATTCTCGCAAGTGAGCCAAAGAATAATTAAATAATTATTAAAAAATATAAAATAATTTCTCATTGACACAAATTAGTTTAACTATTAAATAGTTATAAAAAAACATGATAAATATTATATTGCATTGCATTATATTGATCGTAAGATTTATATGTACCACACAGACAACAATGAAAGCGAATTAAAAGTGGTTTTACACAATATGTATGTATGTATTTGCATGTGTAAATGTTATGGGGACATATCGTCAATGAAATTTGTTTATGTGCAAGTAGTTAAAATGTTTCTATTTTCATCGTAGATTCAACTATTCACAGGTAGATTCAATTATTTTCTATTTCGTTTTATAGTATCTCAAGAAGGAGAAAAAGGAAAAATGGCATTTAAACAGGCAAATATATGTACATCGGGTAAAACCACTTTAAGTAAAAAATGTTATTTAAATTAACTTGAATTTGATATACAAGACTGGTTGGAGAAAGGAGTACGTGGCTTATATCCAAAGCTACTCTATCAGATTCCACCAAATTTAGTGCACACTAAGCAAGAGTAATTTCTAAAACTATAAAAATCGGGGGAGAAATTACGCGAATTTCTCATATAATGGTAATTTATAAACAAACAAAATTTGTTATGAATTTGATACGAAGAGTTTAATTTGGGGAGACAATTTTTTTTCTTGTGTATATAAATATCCCATATTTAATGAAAATAACTAACATTTCTAATAAATGTTTCTTTTAATTTAGTATCGATATATTGGGTATCGAGTATTTTAAATGTAATATGTGAATTTTGGGGAATGCTGCGCGATGTGACAGTCCTTGGCCGGATATATGTAAGTCCGGGTCGTTCCGGTATCGTAGAACCAACTGTCGTGGGAACATGAAATATAGTGTCCACGGCTGATTAAAATAGTGTCCGGTTGTTAGGATGGTATTTGTATGGAGAAATTAAGGTGAGCACGAAATTTATTCGGTTTATTAGGACTGTCCGATTTATTAGGACTATCCGTTAGGGGAAGTTTCACTGTATATATATAAATGCGAAAATCAGTTTGTTTGCGCCCTTATATTATATGTAATTATTGCAAATTATTAGTTTCTACCCCTTGAAGGTTTTAGGTATGGTTTTGTTTGTAGAAGGTTGCCACATTTTCAAAAAGCTGTAAATGAATTATATCAGCCGAAGGCCCTGACAGCCAACTGGCTTTATTAGATAAGTGATTTGATTATTTATGCTTACTTCTCTTTTAAATAAATAAATAAATAATAAATAAATTACATGTAATATTAAAATACGGACTTCAAACGGCTCGTTTAGCTGAGGAGAAGGTTTATAGCCAGCTGCATTTTAAAGAGGATGCCAAAGTTTGGTCACTAAAAATAGTGAATAAAAATTATTAATTTAAAAAAAAAAAGCTGGAAAATTTGATTATTTTTAGATTGAATGTACCTTTGGAACGATACCCCAAGAAGATAGGGTTTATTTACTATTCGGCAGTTTTTTTTTTAATAACTGCAAAAGAATCTGGAAAACAGGGGGTTTGCCTATATCTCGAATACGCTTCTTTGGTAAAATAAATTAAACTCATTTTCATTTTCAGCGACCCAAAAGTAATATGAACGATACTTCTTCAACGAGGTAAATCCCATTTATCATATCGATATCTTCTTTTTGTTATATGTACTTACAAACGAATCCAAAATCAATATGAACCGATGGGATATGTACGTCCACTGATGAAGACAAGAAAATTAAGTTCTTGTGCAAATTTCCATCAAATACGCCTGCCCGCACAAACATGCAGCCTGTGAACTTTAGCGGACATGTGAACTGCTGTTGATTTTTCCCAGCAAATCGAAGGTTGCGAACTCAAACCCGGGCAGAGTCTAGAAAGAAATCTGATGAAATGTGGTGATATCCTTAATAGCAGCTATAATTTCTAGCGGCCTCTGCCTGTTGTTGCATTTTTTCCAATATATTTCTAATAAAAACTTAAATTAGACCGAAAAATTAATATATTAATTTTACGCCCCTCCGCAGTTTCCTTAAGTCCAAGACTCTCGGGACATATATTCGTTTTTCTATATTTTTGCAATAAATTATGGTAAACAAATTTTCGAGTACATTTAATCATAGACTAGAATAAGTGCACATTGTTCTAGTGAGCTATTGGTACTCGTAATCGGTGCAGTAATTAAAGTTTTTCACAACATTGAAGAAGAGATAACGGTCTTTTCGGTATATTTTACTCGATTTTGATTTTTTTAAACTTATATATGTACATACTCAGAGCGCTTTGAAAACACTTTTCATGCGTACCGTATATTTATTTTTAATGATTTCTTTTAAATTATAGTTAATTAAATAAAATAAATCGTATAAATCGGAGTTTAAAAGTGTTGAAAAAATTTACAAAAATTCAACGTGTTTCAAGAAGTTCTAATATTTTTGGCTCTCACTATTAATTTTTAAATATCGTTTGTGTGACAGAGTGGGCAAAGTTAGTAAATAATATAAAAATAATTAAAATGCTCAGAGCTATTTTTTCTCGTGTTTTAAATGACTCAGTCTTTCATTTACCCTTTGTTCATACTTTTTCAGAATTACAAAACGTATTATTACGATCGTTTCGAGCAACTGGCGTCGTTTTATCTTTTCCCTAGGTGGCATTTATAACGTACGCTGGCGCTGTCCCCTTTAAAATAACCGTAAAATCCTCTACACGTGAGAATTGTTCATTAACTTTATTGAAATTATACCACCAACGAGACCAGACAATTAGTAAATTAACATTTATGAAATTAAACGTGGGTAATAAATTTGTTACCAGTACAATTACTTGCTTAAAAAATTAATAACTTCAAATAAGTTGTTGTATAAATGTGTATGCATTCATATACTGAGGTAGTTAAAAATATTGCATTTATACATACTAAAAAAATTGTTTCTTCACTTCGCTTGTCAAATTAAAAATATGTTTCAGATGAGAACATCCTCATATTTATTGCCTTTTTTTTGCCAAGGTTGGATATTCACAGAAATATTTAAGATTTCCGTTTCACGTCTGCAATCTTTGGTGCACAAAATGGTTTGAAATCGCTCTTTTTATTTTTTCGTTATTTAACAAAATGGTTTCTTACTCGCTAGAATTATGGCGAGTCTTAATATTACGACTAAAACTAGAACTTAAGGTAGAGTTATACAAACTACTTGGATCTTAAACCTTCACCCTAGTACCCATCTTTGTAACTTATTCTACAACGACTTAAGCTAAGGCTAACTCCAGATATACCACACGTTCCTCCCCAAATTTTTTTTTTATTATTATTTTTGGCCTTACATTAATGAATCGACTGTAATTTATAGAACTTGAGGCCAGTTTTGTATTAGGCAATAATATGAGAAACCAACAAAGTTTTCAAAGTGGTAGAAGCGATAGCTGCTATTTCGGAGATCACCACATCTCGTCATCAGACTTCTTTCTATCTAGACTTTATCTAGCTTTGAACAATGGTACACGGAGTTGCCAGGTGAGCACGCAACCACTCAGCCACGCTAACCGTGTGAAAATTGTTTGTTTTCTCATCATCCCTATCGCCAACCATAATTGTTGTTTTCTCATATTATCCCCTAATACAAATCTGGCCTCAAGCTCTATAAATTACAATTTTGTTTTTTGTTTGATTAAATATTCACTCAAAAATGCCCATCCCTGGTATGTTCTCTAGAAGGTCAGTGTGGTCGTGGTTGTCAGTCTCAAAATGTGTCTTCTTTGAAGAAATCTGCTTCACGGTTTTTTGCTGATTTTAGTTTTTTTTGTGTGTTTTGAAATCCTTTTACTGCTTGCTTCATATTCGAAGTATAAGAATTTTGCAACATGTGAAAGATAGCGAATCGCCAGCTACAGGCCCATAGATTTTTTCATTGTGTTTCAGTCAAGGTTTGGCTTAACGGCCCTAGGGACAGCGCAGTATCTTTGCAAAAGATTCTTAAAAAGATGTTCTCCACAGAGCACACCTCCAGCTAACATAGACAAAATTTATTTATGTCTGTTTGTATTCGAAGAACAAGCAAACGTGCACAACAAACTGGAGTAAAGGAAATAGAGAGAAGGAAAAAGAAAGATAAAACAGTCCCATCAAGTCAACACTCCCCATCTTCTTGTCATCGAAATAGGTATGTATGTATGTATTTTGCTCTAACTCTGGTGCATTCGCAAAGTCCGCCATTAAGCTAGTTGGTTACGTCTAGAGAACGACCGAACTTCGGTTTCGACTCGGACATGTTCGGTTAATGAAGTGCGGTTCGGTTCCGGTTCGGCTTCAGTTGAATTCGCCTTGGCAGTAATAATATCAAATGTAATTATTCATTGGCCACTTTTCTCAATGCCAAAAAATTCTGACATTTTTGAATACTTTTTGAAGACCATATTTTCTGTTGAAAAAAATTGCTTTAAATTATCTGTTTGCTCCTCCATCGAGTATAGTTGGAAGACAATAATTCAGTACTGCAAGTCAGCTTAACATCGATATACGGAATTGGTTGCAAGGTGGAAATATTAATATGCTATATTTTTTTTATTACAATATAAAAGTATTAAATTTCGAACATTATTGTTATTTTTATAAAAATATATATTATATTTATTTGATGAACTGAAATAAAAATGAAATAAACTAATAAAAAATATTTTGAACTCTGAAAAATTCATTAATCATTCATTATTTTATATGCCGGACACACTACAACGCAAATTACTTATTTCCGTTCAAATTACTTCACATAAACCAAGTGCGTCCATCCTTTGCGTTCCTAATTTCTATTGACAGCTCTGTAGTCACAGGGTTGCTTAGTTCTTTGATCAAAGGAAAAAATGTGATAGATTGTGTACATTTTTAATATATTTAAATTGTATTGTCATAATATCCTTTTCTAAATTTACGATCATGAAAGACAACTTCTAGAGGCAGTAAAAATAAATGGTAATATTTGAAAATGCGACGTCCAGTTTGGTTATGAGAGAACAAATTTTTCGCTTCTTATTCGATAAAATTTAGAGCCGACACTATTTCTTCGTGATTTCATTCTTAATTTATGACAAAACCCTTCATTTCATCTTAATTTATTGACAGATTTTACAACGCGCAATTACTTACTTTCATCGTAATTCGTTCATAAATTAAGAATGAGTCATAAATTATGATAGTATGTCTGGGCTTTTAGACTTGAAAAATGTTCGGTTCAGTTCTGTTCAGCCCAGTGTTCGGTGTTCGGTTGTTCTCTAGTTACGTCCACTTCAGGCTCCATGAATTCATTTCATTATACTTATTTTCTTAATTCAATACTCGTATGAACCCGTTAATTACATACACCTACCGCTCATTCATAAATTTGAGCATTTGCAATATTAGGTGATTATTCGAATGGTCCGCTACTGAGAGCCCAAAAGAAACTTTACCACTCTCTCTATAATTTATTCTCAATTTCGAAAAATTCAATTCAATCCTTGCACATACATACATATATAATATATGTTTAAAATATGTCTAAATGAAAAAGAAATCTTCAGCATTCATCGAATATCTCGCGTTGAAGGCGTCTGCATTCAGGTAGAAGATCGGCGGTGGAAATTACTTCACAATAAAATTTACATATGTATGTGTGTATGTATATACATTTTCCTATGCTTAGCATAATTATTTGGAATACTAAGTAAATATTTAACGCCGATATCAGTCGCGCAGTAGCACTTGTGGGAAAACGATATTTTATCCACCAAAAACAAAAAAAAGTATGTCGCTCGCTTTTACGGTCATTAAGGCTAAATAAATCTAATTATACTTAAAATCTATCGTAAAAATGATGGTACATGCATGGTATCAAAAAATACATAACCTCAAAACAAAACAAAAAACAAAAAGTTAAAACTTAAATTAGCGGAAAGTAAAAAATTATGTGTAAATACCTAATGCGAACTACTTATTTCCGTGAAATCTTTTTTTCTTAGTATATAATTATTACCATTTTTTTTTTGGGTTTTGCTTAAACAAGAATCCAATATCGACTACTGTAGCAAAAAGTAAAGAGCGGCGGGAAAGTGGAAAGTGTGACAGGAGCGCGTGTAAGTCCTGCTCTACCACTTCCCGCATGGAGTACGGCGATCTGGAAGGTGTCGCAATAAATGTATGTATGTAATTCTTCTCTTTATAACTTTTTCGGAAAAAATATGAAAAAATGGTAGATGGAGGGACGGTGGTGGAACAAATGAATATGAAATGTATATCTATTAATATGCAACAAAATTTCTTAGCCATCAACGCTGTAACTGTGAAATTTTTTATGTTTAGGAATAAAAAAATGTCCATTGAAACTCCCTTAACTTTTAAGTGTAAATAAAATAAGACACAGACGTGCTGGACTATAAGTTTTTTGAACAATGTCGCCTTTCAGAAAAATTCCAGAGTTACTCTGTTGCGAAAAAATTTGAATTTGTTGAACTGTTATTTTATTATTTTCTGGTTGTTTGGATTGGTTGGTGTGTTTTATTTTTGGATTAATGTTTAATTGTTTGAATTTATTTTTGTTGATTTTTTTTAGTATTTTTTTGCTGTAGTACTTCTGTAAACTACCTTTTGTGCTTTCCTCCGAAAAGTTTGTATTGTGGCAAAGTAGAACTTTTACGCCGGACCTGATGATGTTCACGGAAATTTTATGGTCACTCAAACCAGCTCGGACTTTTTTAATATTTTATAAAATATGAAACAAAACACTCGATGGATTTGTAAAATTCAGCTCAATTTTTTTTTTGTGGAAAAAATGTTTAAAAACCATATATATGGCTTAGCGAATAATGGTTAAGCTATATAAAGTCAAATTTTGGAAAATATTTTGATATAAAAGTTAAGCCTATTACCTCCTACCTTTGACCCTTACTTCAAGACACTTCGAAAAACAAATGATCCAGAAAAATATTATTCGGAAAATTTTTGCTACGGATGTTCTTAGATCAAATCTGTGGGCGACCCCAATATTTCTATACCTTGTATAATTTATACGACTTTTTTCATGCCGCTATAATTTTTGAAACTATAAGGTACGTTAAATGAAAAATTCAGACGTTCTGTGCAATAACTAAAAACGAAAATGATTAAATTTCACTCATATTTCGCGCGTAATGGTAGCAGTTTCTTTAGGGGTGATTTGGGTTGACGCACGGTGTAAAAAGAAGTTTAGCTGTAAGCGAGCAGAAAAATAAACAAAAATGTAAAAAAAAAATAATGAAGAATTCAATAATTAAAAATTCAAATTTACCAAGGGAAGGCGGAAAATTATTCCAAAATTTATCAACGGTTACTAATAACCTCGTTATGTAAATAATTATAATGTGGGATTGTGAGCAATAAAGCAATTTTACAGTCTTCAAAAAATACCAACATAGCTAGATTGGAACATCTTTGTTGCTTCTGCATTCTCAGTAATATTTCTTTGTTTCTCTTTAAATTATTACGAACATTTGAAAATTAGAAGAAATGAAATCAGTGATCATATTAGTTATTAAAATTATAGCTTATTAGAGTCAAAAGAAAATTCGCGATGCTGGTCCTAAAATTCCTCAACTAGAGGCCAAAAATAATGGCAAGATTCAGTCGCAAAAAAATCGAATCTGACAACACTGATTATAACCTAAAATCAAAAATACTCAACTACAACTCAGCATTTCTTGAGAATATCGTCACTTTTGCTATAACGTGTGAGTTTGCAAATATTAACTGTTTCCAGGCTTTTATTAGACAAATTTAAGTACATACATAATTACAAACTTTGAATGCAATTACAATTTGGCTACAAATATTAGTATTTTATTCATGTAACATTCACAAGCATTTGTCCACTACCTTCATACATGCTAAGTCATTTTTGGTTTTTCTATTTGTTTTTACGGGTATGATGTAGCCAATTTGATGTTGCAATGTGTGCAATTTTTTATACAGTTTTTTATTTAACTACCTATGTAACTGTTTTTGACTTAATCACTGAATTGTTAAATATAAGCAAGAGCATAAAATCGGCAAGGTTTCACAGCTTATACATCGTAGACATTTTTCAATTATAATATTTATATTGTAATTATTGTGTATGTATGTACATATGTAAATAAGTGTCCCTTCCTTTTGAAATATAAGTGCAGATGTAATTTGGTATGGGATTTGAAGGAAATTTAAATTTAAACTGAAAAACAAGAATTTCCACAGCCGAGACTTAGGTCCACTTGCTGCAAATCCAGAATTCAATTTATAAATAAGGAGAAAATCATCTCAGAGTTACATTTTTAATTTCATAACCCCGGAAATCATTAATGTCTCCAATTGTTGCAATAAAGACAGCTGCAGAAATTGGACCAATTCCCTTTATGCTGATAAGATTGCTGAACCCAGGAAGTTGTTTATCTTGCATCAAATAAATCCAGTAGCCCGTGCTATGTGCATTTATTTTCTGACTTTCTTTTCGAATTTTATGAATTTATTGAAATTTAAAATCAAAATAATTTTTGCAGGTTCTATTACAACAACGAAATGCTTGCTATGCTTGGTGTCTAAGCTCGTAGAAGTCATCGTATCGTTTCGGCAAAGCTCTGCTAAAGGAGTTGGAGCTAGCGTATTCGATGGCATCCTCCTGTTGTCGAAAAAAATCGATTCGTTTCTAAATTTTTCGTTTATTTCAAAAAAATTTGTTTGACCAATTAATTTTTTCTTTATTTATGATAGAATTTCACAAACTTAGGAAATTTAACCAAGGCGAATTCATATAAGGTGCAGTTATTATTAAAGCAGATGATGGCTTCTTCTTAAACTATATTTGTATTTTTTTGCCTTTACCCATAACATCCTAAATGCGAAAACTAATGGCGTTAATTTTTTTATTCTCTTTTCTCGTGACATCCTAAAATAGAAAAGTGCGTGTGTGTGCGTTATGAATTCGCCTTGTCATTCCCTTATATGAATTCGCCTTGAATTTAACCATGAATATTTGCTGGAATTGCGCAAGAAAATTTATCAACCCATAAATAATACGCTTACAATCAATAGCTCACCTGAGTTTGGAAAAGGATTAGCTTACAGCGTGAAATCAAGTACTCGAAACATTTCGCATAAAAGTATCGAGTATCGATCGGACCATAGTCATTGGCCGAGTGAAACCGGGGTTATTCCGGTACGTAGAACCGACTGTAGTGGGTTGTAGTGTTTTTGCAGCGCCTACAACAACAACCACCACAACATCGGTCCATATACTTTGAGTATGGTCCATGTTTTACTGAAACTCCTAAAAACGCCAACCTGAAACTGAAATTCTCTACTTAGCTATTTGTATCTACTTCTTCTTCTTCTTATTTGGGACTACAACAGTTTGTCTACGAATAAAAAAATTCCATCTCTCAAAGAATAAAATAAATCAAATACAATTTAATCAAATTCGGGAAAACTTATAAATAGATGGAATCATGAAATAAAACATCATGCGAATTCTTGAAAATTTTTTTATTCAACAAAAACGAATTTCTGTATGCAAAATTCGCTTCTCTTGGAATTTTCAAATGAAATGAAGATCACATAATGCTCTACCTCATCCGGCAAATTGTACAAGCTCACTTCGTACACGAAGAAAATGAAATGTATAAAGCTTGGACTACTTGCGATTGTTGATAATTAGTATGACTAACAAACGCACGATAATAAATAATGTGAACCGCAAATAAACACATAACACTTTTTGAAGTTCCCATAAAATCAGTGTCTAATCTGTAGTCATTTTGAGCAATGTATTCATTTGTGAATTTGGTTTATTTCTATCGTAGAATAATAAAACGAAATAAAAACTTTTGAATATAAAATAAGGCTTAGACATATTGTTCTATTCACAAGCGGTGCCGTCATAAAGGAACGAGTTTTTCCTTGATTGTAAAAGATATTGAAGAAGAGGCACTTCATTTTAGTAATGATTATAGTCTTTTGCGAAAATTTTAAATACCTTCGAAAATAGATTTTTTGTATGCATAGGTAGATACAATAAACATGACCTTTTCGTAAATATTTAACTTTTTTTGCAAACAATTTTAAGGTTCATGTTTTCGTTTCGAACTTATTATATTGAAAATAGCGTATTTAGGCTTTGAATGAATTAAAATTACAACTTTTTTTTCATTGTTCACATCTGCTGTTCTTCTTAAATGACGATCGGTATTTGAATTGCCGGGTATAGAAGTTTTTCATTAATAAAAACTTAAATTAATTTTTTGCAGCCTAAAATATATTCTTGGAATTTTAAACTGATTTAAAATATTTTATATACAAATTGATGCCAAAATGTACATTATTTATAAGGCATCTCAGGCCTGATCGAATGAACTGTCCTCATAGGAGTTGCCACTAGTTGCAGATTCTGTCCAAAACTCCTTTTCAAATAATATATCTCCGCAAACCTCATTAAATCTTCTCAATATTATGAAAATTAAAATTGAGAAGATTTGGATGACAAACAACAAACATATTTAGGTTTAATTTGCCCATTACATTTCATTCCCACTACTCAATTAGGCTTAAAAATAAGCAGAACATGGTGTGCTAAGGTGGAACTGGAATGGGTAGAACTTTTTAGGCTTGACACTACACCAAAAACTACCTTGGAAATCATACTTGTAGGAAGTGGGTAAGATAGCTGTAAGAGCATTTATGACTTGCAAATCCATGGCAGGAAAGAGCTGGGGCAGTTCTCCAAAAATAGATAGAATAGATGGATCTATACAGTTATCGTACGGCCAATGATCACTTACGGGGCCACCGTTTGGGTAGATAGAACTACTAAACAGGAAGCCATTACAGCGTTCAGCAAGCAACAGACTCTGGCCTGCGTCTGCATAACAGGAGTTAAGAGGACTATCTGCAGGATTACAAGTACCAACGACGGGGCAGGATGGTATACGATCCGCGGGATGATTGAGAATCTTGCGAAGCAATACCCCGAAACTGCAATACCGAGAGATATTATGCAACCAAAGTTAAGCTTTTCAAACAGATTCAAAACAAAACTCAGTAATAAAAGGGATTCGGTAGGTCGGTAGGTATATCTGAAACTTATAATATAAACCATTATATGATAATCTTTTGGACGGATGGTTCAATAACTGAAGAAGGTACCGGGGAGGGAGTATGTGGTCCGGGGTTAAGACACTCAAAATCCATAGAAACCCGAATCTCTATATTTCAGGCAGAAATATATGCTATAGAAAGATGAGCGCACTTCAATACCACCCGTAACTACCGGATTCGGAATATTGTCATAATGACCGACAGCACTTATATCTCACCACGTAACTTCTAAACTGGTGATGGAGTGCCTTAAAAACTGAATACACTGCAGAGTAAAAAAGGAAACTGCAAGACACATTCTGAAGCAGTGTCCCGCCCTGATGCATAAACACATATGGAATCTGAGCGACTAACAGATGACAATAAGCATTCCAAAGATTTAGGGCAATACAAAATTTTATCACGGATGCTGGATTAAAGGATAGTCTTAAATCCACGATAGAGGGCACAATAGATCTCAAAGTCGCAGTGCTATATTCCCAACAATAATAATAATAATTCAATGGCAAAACCTTTCCAACCGAAAAAATTTGATCGGAATCGAAATCAACACCTATCCATTTCGATTCCGAAAAATTTGATCGGCATCGAAACGTAGAACAGGTCTGATAATATACATACATACATACATACATCCATTTAGAAGAATTTGACACCAACTGATTTGAACCAACTTCGTCCCTGCATCCCCCATTATTTTATTACTTTAAATCCACCATGACTCAAAACGTAAACCAATTGTATACTTCATAGTTCAGATTCTGTTTATACGAATAAAGTTACATATATCAACATCAGCTGGTCTTTGCATGAGCAACATGAGATTTATTAAAATTTTGATGAGCTGTGTTTTTCAAGGCTCCTGTTAAAGCTTAGAGTATTGCTGTATTTTAAAAGCAAAATTTTTTATACTGTGGTATTTATATGAAAGTCTATGTGTGCGTATTTGTATGTTCAAACATCACAGTACATACATACATACATATAAGTACACAGGCATTAGTCAACTATCTGATGTAGTCGTTTATTTTTTTTCGTTTTCTGATAACAACGCTATGTTGCAAACTGTGGAGCTAGATTAAAATCCATTTGTTTATTTGTTCGTTACGAGTCTAACTCGGTGTTAGGATACAGAGTAGCGGATGTTAGGAGGTGATAAGAAGGCGTGAATACAAATACGCCTCTGATTTGAATGCCGCATAAATAAACAAATTAAATTGATTGAGCCCTACAATGACGATTTTATTTTCAAGCAGACGAAACTGTGTGTGAGAGTTAAATAAGTACATATGTGCAGACGAGAATATATACGTAAATACCCTCTAGGAAATTTGTTGCCACTAAAGTTTGGATTATATTGAAAGCAAGAATATATAACAAAGTAAAATTAGTATGTAAGTTTTATTATTCTACACGCTTATTTCAAATGTATGTTGAAATTTAGTTAACCTTTTCTCCCATTGGAATTTAAAATTGAAAAATACATAAATTTTAAAACAAAAACCGCAATTATTTGAAAAAAAATAATAATGCCGAACATCTGTTGTCACAATTAGTGGAATGAGCAAAATTGTCTGGCAACTAACTTCGTCGTCCAATAAATGTGCCCTGCATTTTTAGGCGGAAGAAATAAAAGAATCTCCCTATAAAAGAAAACGACTAAGCCCCGAAGCGAAGCTCATAATGAGTAATCGGAGTTTTTATTGTGAAATTGGTACAAGTTTCTATTGCACAGGAGCGAGAATTATACGATCTGTAATACTGTTTGTCCCAACAGAGAAGTTCAATCCGAGTGAACGGATATTTTGCCACTATTTCACAGATATATGTAACATATATACATATATACATAAAGCAAGTAGCTGGTTCTAAATGACACTTTAATAAAAAATAGTGGTAGAAATTAGTGTAATTAGTGTGTAGAAATAGTGGAAGAACGTAGTAGAAATAGTGGTAGTAAATTAAGATTCTGATGCGACTTTCGTTACGCAATCTAACAAATCACTGCCGCTAAATAAGTGTTACTTCGCAAAAAGAAACGGGGCTATACACCTATTATTTATTTTCATGTTGTCATATATGCACACGTCAAATATGTATTTTACTTTGATAAATATATTTTGATTGAAAGTAATTGATAATTTTTAAGTTGGTATAGCGGTCTTGTCGTTCTACCTAAAGCCAATAATTGTTACTATTTTCATGCCCTTTCGCCTCCAATGATATCTACACTTCCTATCCTACTTTGTAATTTTTTTTCATCGTTTTATTGCATTAAACGCCCAATGATATTCAAAAGGTTTTATGCAAGGACAAAGTCACGAAGGCATCTGAAAAGTCGATTTCCAGAAGGATGTCACATCATCGTTCCTCTCGTATTTACGCGCCATTGAAACTGCAAACGCGTTTTACTCAAAGCCATGTTTTTTTACTTAAAATTTTTCATGCAACTTACTTTTTCAATCAATTAAAATTTACCAAATTTATGAATTTCAAGTCTAACACCACATTCTTTATTCAAATCGAACCCATTTTTTTTTAATGTATTTTCAAATTCCTCTGATTTTTTGTTCTAGATGCAAAATTGCGTTCGGAATCGTTTTGGCCAAGGAAGGGTTATTTTGCATCACCTTCTATCAGGAGGCGTAACTCTTAAAATTTCTATTATAAAAATCGCACAGTAATAATTTTTTGTGTAACCTTTACTTAATTACCCATTAAATAACAGTTATTTTTGATTTATATTTTACAAATTTTAAATAATTTAAATATAGTTAAAAGTTTTGTATAGTGCTATAGTAAGTACACTTCCCGATCTTCTTATTGTCCCTTTATTTTTGGCAGTGTAATAGGCCTGGGTAGCGCAGAAAATTTTCGGGCGCAGAAACCATAGAAACCAGCCATAGCTGTTATCAGCACCATGCTGTCCTTTTACAAAAGGTGCTTCATTTAGCTCCTTTTGACCCATTCCGTCTTCTCTTGGCGCGAAAAATGTGAAACATTCACAATATTAATTTGTATCAATTAATTGATGCCAGTCAGAAGCAGAAGCAAACTATTCGAATTCAAGTAAATATTAAATATCAATTAAAATACGAATGAATGAAGCCGAAAATAGTTCATTTCTCAAACGAAAACTTTTTTCACCCCTATCGGCGTAATCTCCGTATTCTATCATCCGTCTGTTTCTTTACGTCATTCACGCTACCATCGTTATTGGCGTTACCAGCGTTACTGGCGCAACAGTGTTATCAATTAGTGTAAAGGCGCCAGTGGCACCGCCCTCGGTACGAACGCAATAATGCAACTCCACGCTGTGTTACCCAGCACTATACTGAGTGCAATAGTTATGGCTGACTTGCATGAATGATATGAGAATGAAATAAATTCGGAAGATTACGGATGAATTACAATGGGTCAATACAAATGCAATGGTTTCATACAAATTCATATCAGAATTCATATCAGATGGTGTCAATGAAGACAGATATCTTTATAGATATTGGTCATTACTTTCGGACCTCAAATATGTTTGAAAAAAAAGTATATTCATATACATATCTACGTCAAATATGTAGCTGGGAAGATATGGTGAATAGTAGTTTCGTCTTAAAGGGGTGTGTAGCATTCTTTTGCAACTCGTTTACAAAGAAACAGGCCTACTAATGAATATAATAATATAATATTTCCATTGCTCATTCTAATATTCGCACAAAGGTCAAATCGCATTAAAATGTTTGGCAAAATTCTACTTCAATTCTACATATTTTAAAGTTTTCACGTATATTTTATTTAACTCTGTTATAAGAAAATAGTTTTTGAAATTGATGATCCTAACTGACAATCAGCTGATACAGTTCTTACTTGTGAAAATCTATAATGATTAAAATATAATATTGGCAAATGTTAAGTAGAGCAACGATTTAGTTACTTTTCCCGTCAAACCTTTAGAAAGTTCAATAATTATTCCTAAAGGATTAGTTGCTCATAACAAAAGTTTAGAAAATTGTTATATTTAAATATTGAATTTTCATATGGAATATCGTGATATATTAAGCAAACAAGCCAAATAATCGACCGGTATTTCTCTTTTGGTTTCCCCGGAAATAACATTGTACTTTAATTTCATAATGAAGTTAAAAAATTTAATTTTTCTTAATGCATCTTCTAAAAGAAAGTTGGACTAATTTATAGTCTCTATAATTTTTTCACTTTATAGAAGGTAAAAGTGAAAAAAAAGAAATAGTAAAAGATCGAAATCAGGGGACATTGTTTTTTAACAAAAAAAAACGCAATTTTTTTCTATCATCATTATCTTCAAAAACTGCATCTGATTATCGGAATTAATGTTATAAGCCTGACAATATTTGTGCAGTATTATTATTTAAATGAAAGTAATTAGTTTCTTCCTCTCGAAATAAATAAAATCATAAAATATTGCACATTACGGTTTTCCTACAAGGTGCAAACCGCAAACATACACACACACATATAGCAATGTACAATTTCCATGCACAGTAGTAGAAGACTTTAATAAAATGTTTGATGTAATTTTATCTCAAAAGTAAACGTTGGCTCAAATTCGCGCTTTTTTCGGAAATTTTTGGATTTTTATTTTTTTATTATTAATTTTTTTGTTGTTTTCAATTGCACGGTCAATGCCTATGTACTAAATGTACACATGTATTTAAGAATATATGTGGAATAAGAAGACTTAAAAATTACTTAGAGTAATTGTATCCGAAATAAACGCAAACAATGGCTTAAATTGAAGTTTACATTTCAGATTGACGCCCTCTATTTCTACCGTCTTCAAAATATTTGAAAAAAAGTATGAAGTAAACAAGTTTCTGTAGTGTTATACAAGTTCCGGTGGCGAGGTTAGGAATTCACGTACATATGTGCGTACATAGATGTGTCTGTTTATTAGGCTGGGTCGCAGAAAAAAAAGAAACAATTACGCCTTTTAGCTTGAGCGCTTACTCTGAGAGGATTTTAGGGTCAAGGAAATTTTCGCATTTGGCGTATCCTAAAAACAGCCCAAATCGTTTTTTCGTACCTTTATTATTTGATACTCTTTTTTAAAAGAATGATACATTGTTGAAAAGATAATTTTGTCTTCTTTAATGTCACATTTCCAAAAAAAATTATTTTGGTTGTTTTTACCACACCCCAAGGACGGAAATTTGCATGTCCCTAGAATCTCCTCAAAATAAGCTTTCAAACTAGAGGGCATAATTGGAAAACTTTTTCTGACAGAATTGCGCCGACCCAGTCTAATGTGCTTATGTTTCAATAAAACTGTACTGATATAAAAACGCATATGACGTTTCACCTCATGCTTACAGCATCCAATATGTAACTTCATTATATAGTTTTTTTATGGCTCATTCCTAATTTATGAGCAAATTGCGATGAAATTGAGTTATTGAACCTTGTAAAATCGGTCAATAAATTCAGATGAAATGAGGTATTTTATTATAAGTCAAGAGACAAATCGCGAACAAATCAGTGTCAGCTCTAAATTTAATCGATAATAAGCGACGAAAAACGATGTCTTTTCAAATATTAGCATATTACTCAACTGTTCCTCGATTTTTACTGCCTTTGGAGGTTTTCTTTCATGATCGCAAATTTAAAACGAGATATTAGAAGCTAAAATATATTAAAAAATGTACACAATCTCTCACATTTGTACCCTTGGTCAAAGAACTAAGCAACCCTGTGACTACGGAGCTGTCAAGATAAAGTTCGAATGACAAGTGCGGACGCATTTGGTTTATGCGTAGTAATTTGGGCGAAAATAAGTCATTTACGTTGTAGTATGTATGCCCGAACATTAAATATCAATAACAAATTTATGTTCATTTCAATACAACTCCCCTTTGCTGCCAATCCACATTGGGCCAGAAGCTCGAAATTTTCTGCCAAAATTAATAACTACTAGGATACGAGCAACTTTCCACTTTTAATTAAGCTACCTTTTTTGTTTTTTGCGGTCGCTGATTACGACTCTAAAAGCAAATAAAAAAGTTCAAAACGGCGGTGAAAATATAAACATTTTTTTCTACAATTTTGGCATTACTTGCCCATGTCAGGATTCGAACCCTAGACCCAACGAATGAGAGCTTTTGCTAATCGACCAGTCGACTAATCGGTTAATCGATTAGCAAAAGTTGTTTCAAAAAATAATCGAGTCCACATAATCGACTAACCTTTTGATTTTTTCAACTAACCGCCCATAAACAACTTGCCGATTACCCGTTCGTTTTCGATTTTTTGACTAGTTGTTTTCTTTCAATACAAATTGTATTTTATATGCGTTTGAATGCGTGTGCTTATTGAGAAAAGTCATTTTCAACTATAACTATAAAGTTTTTTATGAATTTATTTTGAGTAACTAAAAGGTTAGTTGATTTTCCGACTACTCAATGGGGAGCGGTTAATCGAAAGTAAACGGTTAATTGAATCAAACAAGTTGCTAAGCGATTAGTCGAATAGTCGGTTAGTCGATTTTTGGCCAGAGCCAATTTAAAATAAAATTTGGTTATGCAGTTGCATAGTCTATTGAATTTTATTATTATAAAGTTCAAGTTTAGAGTAGCTAAAAATTTCCGTTGATTTTTACGTCTATTTTTTTACGAACAGGGGCTGCGTACCCAATGTTTTCTTAACCCTAGCTAAAAATTTTAATCTTGTGCTTAAACGGTTTTTATGTTGGAATAAAATATATTGTAATCTATATATATAAAAGAAAGTCGTGTTAGTTACACCACTTATAACTCAAGAACTTCTGAACCGATTTGGCTGAAAATTGGTGGGGAGGTAGCTTAGAACCAGGGGCAGGTTATAAGATACTTTTTATCCCGTTACCGTGGGACGACAAAAAAAACGATAAATTTGATTTTTTTTTTCTTCGCCCTTCATATATTTTGCTTTTGCTTTTTTGTATGAAAATCAAAATTTACATGTACTCTGGCGGCGAAAGGTAATATCGATGTAAATTGTAGTGACATCTAGCGGAGAAGGACAATATCCATGTAATTGGTGTGAATTGCCAATATTAACATGTATTTTGTTTACTTTTACGAATTTTGTTGGGTGAAAAATTGACAGTTAGAAATTTTGAAGTTTACCGGTTTTTGTGTTTGTTTCGAGTATCTATAAATATTGTGCCGATATTATTATCATTAAAATGCCGCGTCCAAGACGATCAAATCTTCCCCGAAAAAGCCGTAATGCAACTAGGATGCAAAACGTTGCGAATGAAAGGACTGAAGAGGTACAAGAAATTGCACGTGAAGAGCGCCGCTTTAGTATGGCTCGACTTCGTGCTTCTTAATCACAAGAGCAAAGCGAGGCAGTCCGTGCAAAGGCTCGGTTGGCTATGAGAAATCATCGAGCAAACCTAAGAGATCAACATCTTGATAATTTTCGACGCACAAGGAGAAATTTATCAAGTACTGATTTGAATCGAGCAGCGTTTCGATATGATTGCAGCACTGATTACTGCTTGCATACTAGCGTTCGCATTGGGCCAATGGATGTGGTTTGCGAGTATTGAAGTTTTCCGGAGAAACGCCAAGATTGTGCTGCCTTAATGGGAAAGTGAAATTGCCATTATTGACTCCCCCACCTGAGCCATTGCACTCATTGCTACTACATAATTCAGAATGAGGTCATTAGTACACTACATTCGTTCAAATCTATTGACTGTGCAACAAATGCAGATGATGCCACCAACTATCCAATTGAATTTTTAAACTCCTTGGATGTGCCTGGCTTACCACCGCATAATTTACGACTAAAGGTTGGCTCCGTAATAATCATGCTTCGAAACATAAACCCACCAAAACTGTGCAACGGAACGCGTTTGGTGGTAAGTAAATTGATGAACAATGTGATTTACGCGACGATACTCAAAGGAAAATTTGAAGGTGAGGAAGTTCTCATTCCGAGGATCCCGATGATCCCAACCGACATGCCGTTTGAGTTTAAACGACTTCAATTTCCGATCCGTCTTGCATTCGCCATGACCATTAACAAATCACAAGGCCAATCCTTGAAAGTTTGTGGTCGAAATCTAGAAAATCCATGTTTTTCCCATGGTCAATTATATGCGGCATGTTCAAGGGTCGGAAGACCAGCTGCGTTATTTGTTCTTGCACATAGTAATAAAACTAAAAATATCGTCTATCACAAGGTGCATCACTGAAGAGTGCAGCCTATGCACTAAAATACATGGTCAATAAAGAATCATTACAATAATTGATTTTTGGTACTTACTTATACATATTTATTATCCTAATAAAAAATTTAAACTCATAAAATCAAGAATCTGCTCATTTATTGCTTCTAAGGCGGGGCAATGTTCGCCGGGTCAGCTAGTATAAAATATATTTTCTTAAATTGGCTGTAAGACTTAGGTTATTAGTCTGGTTATTTTTCGCAGAGCTGCAGGTTTATGAACTGAACCCCGATTTTATCAGGAAGGAAGTGAGTTAGGTTGTTTTTCAAATGTCCTCAGATACGTAAATATAAAGGGGTTTGCTATTGAGATCAAATTCAAAAACAAGCATAATATTTATCATAACTTTGCTTTGTTAATTACAAAAATTATTTTTTCAATGAACTTTAGATAATAAACTGACATCCATACTTTAAGAAGTGAAATCAGAACGTGCTTTATTTAAGTAGTTTGTAATAATTTATATAAAATATTGTCTAACTTTCTTCCTCTTTTCAAATACACAGTAATACCAAGTCCAGACGACAACGAAAACCAGTTGTCATTTGTGATATTCTGTGCAAACAAGTTGATAGTACATCTCTTCGCCGCGCAAAAACTGTCTAATTTTATTAAGAATCAATCATGATAATCTCGAAAACAATTACATTTTCGTTGTTGTTTTCATAAGCAAATCTGTGTTCGATAAAGCAAAATCGATCATTTGCCGTCACTTGTTTAGAATAATAAGAACAATAATAATTAGAAAAAGTCGGTGTGGATAAAAAGTGAAATATTTATAAATAACATTTAGATTTGCTTTAAAATAAAAATATATAATAAAATATTATCGAAAACTAGTTAGTAGAAAAGAATGCTGTCTGACCGTCCGTATATTTAATATTGAAAACATCTCCTGAAAATAACTTGTTTTCATTACCGTGTGGACATGGTGTAAGGCGATATTAAAATCATTGTAATAGACTTATTGTATTGAACCACTGATGGAGTTGACATTAAACGAAACAATTTTTAGCAGTTTTACAAAGCAGTGGACAAAGTTATGTATTACAATAATTGAAAAACTTAAGTGGATCTACATCTTGAACGACCAATTTTTTTAAGTGGTTTTTTTCGTTTCTGTTATTTTTCATCATCGGCAATTGCACCTTTAATATACAAATATTATTTCACACATTAATTTTGGTATCTGATGAGAAATACGCACACATAGATTAAATTGCTTTATATGCTTTTTTTTACGTGAAACGTATATTCATATATATTTTTTCTTTTATATGTCTATATATATTCTTAATCACTTCAAATTCGACACGCTTATTAAAAGAAAATCAATATGAATTGACAAACAACTGACTGAAATTGCAAATATGGCGAAAAACTTGAATTACAAGCTTAATTTGCTTTC
Organism: Anomoia purmunda; assembly: GCA_951828415.1. Taxonomy (NCBI): domain Eukaryota; kingdom Metazoa; phylum Arthropoda; class Insecta; order Diptera; family Tephritidae; genus Anomoia; species Anomoia purmunda. The sequence goes on along the minus strand of OX639996.1, from coordinate 20,365,023 downwards.
ATAGTTTTAAACCAGTTTTCATTGGGAACATTTTTTCTATAATGAATATTAGCCAATATTTAAAAAAAACACAAGTATTCAAATCATATGAAACCGTTATCTACCAGTTGACATCCGTATTTTGTTAAATTAAAAATACTGGAAATTACAATGGTTAGTTGTTGCATCTCATGGCATGCAATAGAGGTTTCAAATTTAACATGCCCCTGACATTGTTGAACTCCAAAGTTTTTTATTTCGCAATGAAAATATCACTTTGCTAAAAATATCAAACATTCCATTGGTAGCTTAATTATAGAACTAAATATGTCTATGTTGCTTCTAACGCAAAACAACTTCTGTACGAATCAAATTTCTTCTCTCTTCTTTGTTAATTTTGGGATAAATTTGCATATAGTACGCATGCAAAATCAGGAAAAAACAAAAGTTTTACGCACCATAAATAAATCTAATTTTCTTTTATTTATTAACACTCTCAAGACACTGTACCACATCGCAGACCATTGCCGCGGTTAAAGCTATACGTTGGCGAGTGGCACTTTGCGCCATTCAGTCTCGCGCGTGAATCAGCGACGGGTGGCGTTAAACATTTTCGCTTGGTACTCGATTGAAAAATTTTAAAATTGAAACTAAAAACATTTTGTAATTTAAAAAAAAAAACGTAAAAACACAGACTCAAAGTGAAAATTACATACTTTTAGATATGTAACTACAAAAAAAAAACTAATAACAAAAAACATTTGTGTAAAAAATAGAAATAAGTGTAAAACTTGAAAATTACATTTAAACATTTCTATAGCGTAAGTGAATTAATAAGTTTCAAATGAGTTTCAATTAGCATTAATTGTGAGCCAATATAATTAGATATGCACTTGAAAAAGCGATGATTGTTTGTGGGTATAAAAGCTAAGAAATAATAGAAAAAATAAATCTTAGAAAACGAGCAAGAAAAAGAATTCAAAAGAATTGCACTTAAAACTTGTTCTTTTTTGTTATTGTTGTTGTGATTGCAAGCGTCATGATAATAACAATTAAATAAAACGGCATGAGCATAATTCCAACACAGCTGAATGAAAAGTAAATTTTAACAACAAAAAAGTCACCGCCCAACATCTAATAAACGAAAACAGAAGTTAAACAAAAAAATATTCTCAAACATAGATAATAGTGAATATAAAAATATCAGTTTATCAGATATAACAGGATTAGATAGTGCAGGCTGTGCAAATGCATTTATTGCGATATTTTTTTTTTTTTTATACTCGAGTGGAAGCTGCAATGCTCAATTTATAAATACATATTTGAAAATGCTTGTGGTATTTAAATTTTTAGTGAATTAAAGAACTACGCTCGTGTATTTAAATTGGTTAAGCTTCGCTATTTTCGTGTTTCCAATTGTATGCACATATTTACCTTACTACATCTGTGGATGTGCATTAAAAACACTCGAATTAAATGAGATAACAAATAGAAAGGCACCAGCGAAAATTTATATTGACGCGCCAAGCAGATCACAATGACGTTGTCTTAGGGCGCCACATATACACTAACTTATTGTATGCAAATATTTATGTATCATGTACTTAGATGCAAACCAATGCAATGCCCTGTTGGAAAATCAACTAAACTCAAATTTTGTGAATTTCTTGTGAATTGAATGTAGCCAATACAGTTCGCTCTACAATAAAAAACCATGTGATCAACTTTGTGTAAACTTGAATAAAATGCAACAAATTTTCATTAACAAACTTCAAGCTTGAAGTTCAAACTCCTTAATCAGAATTTTTCGAACTTTTTGATTATAACGATCTATTCGTTCTTTTATAGTGTAATAAAGTGCAAATTTGAGGAGGCTCATGCAAACCAATGCAATGCCCTGTTGGAAAATCAACTAAACTCAAATTTTGTGAATTTCTTGTGAATTGAATGTAGCCAATACAGTTCGCTCTACAATAAAAAACCATGTGATCAACTTTGTGTAAACTTGAATAAAATGCAACAAATTTTCATTAACAAACTTCAAGCTTGAAGTTCAAACTCCTTAATCAGAATTTTTCGAACTTTTTGATTATAACGATCTATTCGTTCTTTTATAGTGTAATAAAGTGCAAATTTGAGGAGGCTCAAAAATCGCGCTGTATTTGATGATTTTTTTTTTTGCTGGCGGTGTTGCCAATTTTCTCTATATAACAAATGCATTACACTTTTCTTATATGGGAGAAAATTCCCAAACACCGTCAAAAAATACAAAACATTGTCAGAAATCAATTGAAATTTTTTAGCAAACTAAAACTTGCTCTTTATTATACTAATAGCGTTTTTCTTTCTGGAAATAATTTTGCATTTATTATGCATCGTGTCAGGGCTGCAAAATTTCGTGCTCTTTTTTCAGCATTTTGTCTGGGTTATTAGCTCTTTTCTCAAATTGTTGAATTCTGGCCCGGCAAAAGTGCAACTGATTTTAATTGTGTAGTTTATTTGTTCGTGCAATGGTTTTGTTCGGAAGTCTTAATTGATGATGAAAGTGAAATTGATAGGGTGGAATTTTGTTTGTTTTTTTTCTCATATGAAAAATGCAACATTTTTGCAGCGTCATTGTCAACATTTTCGGAACGTTGCTCTAGAATGAGGTGACATTTATTTCGAGAAAAGAAAAGGCTGTAAAATACAACGGGCTTTTAGACTGCATACCCAAAAAATACAAAAAAATTAATCAAAAATTCATTGTCGTATAGTTATGATAAGCGCTATAGATAGAGTAAATCGGCAGATTCCTACCAAGGATTGTGCTTCTTTGGAGGCGAGGTGAGGAAATAGTAGAAGCAAAATTAACAACATAGACAATTAATAAAAATAATAAAGTAGCAAATATTCTCTTTTTCCTAGTAGCAATCATTACAAGTGTTACTAAAATGGTACAGTACAGTACAATGGTACCATAATAATTATAAGGCAAAACTAGTGCAGAGGGTCTGATTATTTTTTTACGTCGGGTTAAATTTGTGGCATTTTCGCCAGAAAGTGCAATTAACTTATCGCAAATATCATGTATAAAATTGAAATTCAAATTGAAATTTCTATCCTCAGACTTTTATATACATACATATGTAAGTAATAGAATTTAACGATAATTTTGTTTGAGCATATTTTAACCCTCACTCTACTAATTAAATGGTCATTTTTGATCAGTTCTCAAAACAGCTATAATGAAAGGTCCAATGACTTGTTGGGGAACGATGTCAAAATTTTAGATTTTAAGCATCGATGCAAGAAATGTAATATTGTGACTCTAAATATAGATAACCCGAGATATACTATCAGTTGCTGTCTGACATTTAGTTTATTCTTCCAGTAGACAACCTGAGGTGAAAGCCTTGTGTGGGGTTGAGCCTTTCAGGGGTGATATTCTCGCCATACATGGTTTCTCTTGGAAACAACAAAAAATTAACATTAATTCATCAAAAATTTTAAAATAATGCAGATCTTTTTTCATAAGAACTCGTAAGCTAATTTATATAAAGTATTCAACACAAATATTTATCACAAAAGATCGTTTCTTCCCATATTTCTTACAAAATAAAATTGGCTATCAAATTGCTTGGAGCGCCGTCACTAAGAAAAAATATTTGCACACAAATGCAGCCCTGCTAGCCTTCGTTGCTAAATTTTGTAGAGGTATATTTGCAACACTTGCTAATTCCCGCATAATAAGTGGCAGAATGAGAACGTTTAGTTATTTTCAGATATTTTTTTATATATATTATGTAGATTTCTGTAATATATAATTTCAATAATATGCAAGTTTATTAAATATTTATTGCTCTAGTTGGGCACAAAAAAATCGTAATCCTTTTAAAATCGATTACTTTTCGATTTAAAATTGGTTATTGGCGCATAATTATAGTCGAGTTAATGTTTGGTAGCCGCTTTATGACATATTATTGATATTTAAAGTTAGTTGTAGCTTTTTGACCTAATTTTCAATGGGTTATCTGACGAAAGCGCTTCAACTAACCTTAAGTACGAATTTAGTTTTGTTTATGAATACGCCACATAATTTTTAATGAGCTATCTTTCAAATTAAGCTGCGATAAACTTTAAAGCCAATTTTTTGTTTACTATGATCAAGCAGCATTGAATTCGAATTTAATTCTAAAATGTTCAGATTTTATTTGAGTTGAAGGGGGAGATATGTTGCCTTTATAATCTGTATCCTTTCCCTTAAGGCATATGTGAAAAGGTCTCATTATTCCGACTATTATATCCGTTTTTTATGCTCTCCTGTTATGAAGGTTTCCATTTCAGCTATTTAGTTAATTTGTAACATCTATGAATTGCATATCGCTTCTGCAACTTTTTTTTTGTCTTTTTTTCACATGATAAAATTAATTCCAATATATTTCGATTAAATTTCTAATACAAATTTGGTGAAAGATGATAAATATTCCAAATATCTTAAATTTTCGCTGAACGTTCCTTGAAAATAAAAAGTAATGTGCCGAAGACAGAATTTTGTTCATTCCGAAATTGTGATGAATTTCTACTCAGTACTGATGTCGAAGTGAATTTTGATATGCTATTCTATGCATGTGCCTATGGATATTTCATAATAAAAGTTCACTCTTAAATAAAACTTCTGTAATTAATTCTTTGACAGCAAATGATAAAATTCATTTATCACATTCTGGTAGCACAACACCATAAAATGAGCCATAAACGTAATAAAAGGGCAAACACTCGCAACTGCAACCCTAAAAGCCTTCCCCAGTGGTGAATTTTGCCCAACTAACAAAACCAAAAAAGTAAACGAACGAAAAAGGTTGTCTACTGTGGCCAATATAGCCAAGACCTTGTTGTGGTTTTTCAAGAATCATAAAATAGCCTCCTTTAAGCTACGCACTTGAAATAAAATTTGACAATTCTTTCACCAATGGCGCGGTCAGAGGAATTTCTTATAAACTAGAAAACGAAGAGGTTACAAACCTTGGGAAGTGATGATTCGTCGGCATCACATATACTAAATCACCACAGAAAACTTTGGTGATCCACCGTTCCTATCTGGTTACTTTCTAGACTGAGGTAGCGTAGGGTTTCTTATACTATACATATATTGGAATGGATCTGTTACATTTCCTTCTTCTTCCTTCGGTGAGAGACTCCGATTTATAAAAGACTGTTAAGTTTGCAGAGAACTTTTGGTTCTGAACAGCCACCTGTTTTCCCCAGCATATTTATCTCTTTTCTAGGTCCCCAAGTGAAGATGCCAACTATGCTCGTAGGCTTGAGAAATCAATATAGACTTTTTTACGAAATATTCGCTTGAGATCTCCCTCCAAGCGTCCTCGACAGCAAGTAAACTTTTGTTTGTGATATCCATATCCAAAAAATTTGACCGCATTCGAAATTGCAGTAATGAATTATATTGTTTGCTATAATGGATGATAGCATCTAATATCCAACTTAGTTGCGCACATTTGGTTTGATTTTACTATAGCATAGAATGAGGATTATCGAATGCGGAGAATATTCGAAATATTATAATAATACAATAATTTGGGACGTCCATTACCTTACTCGATGATTGGCGCAACTTCTACTTCATTATTGGTAAATCCAGATATACAAATATACTCACATATATTCCTATTTGAATTCCTACGAATGCGGAGAATATTCGAAATATTATAATAATACAATAATTTGGGACGTCCATCACCTTACCCGATGTTTGGCGCAACTTCTACTTCATTATTGGTAAATCCAGATATACAAATATACTCACATATATTCCTGATTGAATTCCTACGATACCATCTAAGTGGCACGAATGAGAAATTTTTCAGAGCCTAGGGTTACTTTAGCACATAACCACTTCGCCATTTAGATAATATTCGACTAAAAGTCGGTCCAAGTGAATATTACATCTCAATTATTTATGATTAGCTTGGTAGGATACACCACGGTTGAGAAAGTAAAGAAGGTTGCACCTTCCCCCGAACCGTTATAGTGCAGTTACTCACCGACGCAAAAATGGCAAATGTGTGAGTTGACTAAATACGAAGAGGCGCCGCCAGTTGTACCGCTACTTTAGCTTTGCCGCTTCTGACAGCTCTCAAGTAAAATTAAACAACCGCTGTTTTTATAAATGAGCGGCAAAGAGTCACTGTTTTACTAGTTTGTTTATTTAATCTTCGTCTTCAAATAAAATTTTTACATATTAGCGAAATTCAACCATGTTTCTCACTGAAATGTTGGAAGCTACTCATTCTTCTTCTTTCCATATTCTTCGTTTAACATTCACTTGAGAAGTGTCACTCACCGAGGAACGGCACACTCTCGTATTATATTATTCTCGCTTATAGCCGTCGATTTTTCGTGTCTAGCAGCAGCAGGGAGTAGACGTAGGAAGCATAGAAGCGATTTTAGTTTTTCTCCGTAGAAACGATATTCTTTCCCAACTTAGCATAACATAACTTCTCTCGTCTTCTTTATTCACCTTCATCCATTCAACATTTTTCTTGATTTTCTCTAAACATTTTAATTGAAAAAGTGGTAGTGTGGTACTCGTATTCCATAATTTTTTGGTAGAAGTGGACTGTATGAGGATGGTTTTCCACATCACACAATTTCTGTAGTTAGTGCAAAGACGATTATTAACAGGAAGAAGGGATAAGTTGCGAAAAGTAGTATTATTAGGTTTTCAAAACGCCGATCCCCCAACCTTCATTTCCTCTCCCAATCCAGCCAACATTGAAAAGACAATAGAATTCCTAAAGTCAACCTATTTATACCAACACATTTAGTGCATAGCTATCATCAAAAAACATAACGTAGTTTAAAACCGTACTTAGAATAAGCTTAAGGCCTGCGCTGCCAGAGCTAAACGCAACAGCATTAGTTTAGAATTTTAATTTTAAATTAAGTTTGTATAAATAAATAGGTTTTCGATATCATCAGCCTTAAGAACTGTTAATTTTTTTCAAATATTTAGTTCAGTATTTTTATAATTTTTATTATATTTATTATTTATTGATACATAAATTATATAAAAAATAAAATGTAATCAAACTTTTTCACTACAGGGTACACTCGTTGCATTAATCCCCTATGTGCTATATTTGATTTATTTTATAAATGCTGAATAAAACGACTTTTTCACATCTATAGTATAGCTTTTGAGAAATCATTGTGCACAATTGCAATGTGTTGTTTTAGTGTACTTATGTAGGCAGTATGTGAATGAAGGTAACCCAGCATACAAGCGAGGAATGACGATTTTAGAAATTAATAATTTGCGACTGAGAAAATACTAGTTCGTTAATCGATTTATAGTGCATAGTGATCTCGACAATGCTATTTAGTTAGTTAGTTGCACAAATCAGTTTCTAATTTACGAAGTACTCTAACATCATTCTCGAATTAAGAATTATTTATGCACATATTTTCACAATTGTTATATCTTTGGAGCTGCGTTTTCTGGCTAGCAGATTTTAGCTTATCAACACGCCATATGCATTTTATGCAGTTTTTATCAATGCAATAAGTATGTATATAGCTTTATTTATACATATACCTCAAAATCATACAATGATGTATTTATGTAAATATGTAAATATGTGTGAGCAAATTTGATTGCAGCACAAAAATGTGTCAAGGGTTGGACATTTGGGTTATTGTGCAGCTATTATTGTTTCTACTTCGAAAAGCAAAACGGAAATACGATAAAATAAATATGCTTAGAAAAATGAATAATGAAAATGATTGTATTTATTACATGCTGATAGTGCAAGCGGAATATCAGCATGAATGCAAAGCCTTTGAAATGTTCTATGCGTCTTGCTGATAACAAAAAAAAAATTGTTGGAATTTTTCAAAACGACTTAGCAAAGAGTTCGACAGTGGCAAATTTAACCCTTAAAAGCCTGAAGTATCAAATTTGATACCAGACCTTCTAATCACATTGTAGAGATGCATTTTATTGGTTTTTCATGTTTGACTGCTTTTCTTATATCACTGATTTATGCTCTTTAAGTGAGAATTAAGAAATGAGCATGACTTACTTAACCTGTCCAAATAACGGAACATAGTATTTTCGAGCCGGTTTGGTGCTGATAATAAGTGGTTTGGCAATTTATCGTAGATTTTTGTAAAACATTACGCCGGAAGAAGTCGAAGCATTTTTGAGACAGCTGGAAAATGGTGAAATTTCTGAGGATGAGGCTAGCGAAAATGAGGATGACATCGATTATTTTCCGACTTGAAGTTAAAAGGGGAAGACCGTCAAGCACTAGTCGACAAGAAGAAGCACCAGGGCCCTCTAAAAAACTGCGAGCAGGTGTACAGGTCTTACCTCCAACTTACGTACGGTACGACCGCTAAGGACATGAAAAAGAATTCATGAATTCAAGAAATAAATGTAAATACAACAAATGTAACAAGCTTACTTCCTGGGTGTGTAAAAAATGTAAGATTTCTTTATGTGACAACAAAAATAATCAATGCTTTGCCTTATTTCATAACCAAGAGCATTAAAACTTACTATGATTTATGTGAGGCTTAAATGCCCAAAGTATCAAAATTGATACCATTTTTTTTCTTAAATAAATACATACAAACTAAAATTTGAGTTTTATTAGTATTATTTCTTTTAAAAGGACCCTGAAAAACATGCATTAACATTTTTTTGAACTCATTTGGATAAATCAGGCTTTTAAGGGTTAAAAAAACAACATGTGAGTAAATCCCGAAAAAGGACAACTAGAAGTTAATAAAAGAGTCGCAGTAATTAGTGTAGCATTTGTAAAAATAATGTGGAAATTCTTAGTAGAATTAGGAAAAATACTGTAGTGAAAATATTGGTAAAAATTTTTAAAAATAGTGGTAGAGACTAGTAACAATAGTGGATGAAATAAGTAAAAATAATGGTCGAAATTTTTAAAAATAGTGGTAGAAATTAGTAGAAATAGTAGCAGTAATTAGTAGTAGCATTAGTCAAAATAGTGGTAGAAAGTAGTAAAAATAGTGGTAGAAACTAGTAACAATAGTGGATGAAATAAGTAAAAATAATGGTAGAAATTAGTAAAAATAGTCGTTGAAATTAGTAGAAATAGTAGTAGCATTAGTCAAAATAGTGGTAGAAAGTAGTAAAAGCAGAAGTAGTAGTAGTAGTAGATTTATTAAAAATAGTGGAAGAAATCAGTAAAAATAGTGGTAGAAATTAGTATAAAAAGTGGTAGAAATTAGTAGTAGCATTAGTAAAAATAGTGATAGAAATCCGCAGAAGTAGTAGTAGTAATTAGTAGTAGCCTTAGTATAAATAGTGGAAGTAGTAGTAGTAACAATAGTGTTAGAAATGAGTAAAAGTAGTGGTAGAAATTAGTAAAGCAATTCTGATGCGACTTTCGTTGGGCGATGTAAAAAAACATTGCCGCTAAAGAAGTTTTACTTCAAAAAATATTTTTTGCTATCTTGAAGGTATAGTATTTTCTATTTAAATTGAATTGATAAATATCTCACAAAACTTGATATTCCTTCTGAACTTGTTTTATCATCAAATAGCACAGAATAGAAATTTTTTCTTGATAATTTATGTAAGGGGAGAAATATCTATACGTTTTTTTTTTTAGAAACCCATTTCAGACGATAAAACAATGCTAGCTTAAGAGGCCTGCTTAAAATATTTAAAAATTTTGTTCATCGGAATCATAATAATGAGATTTGCGGATTGGAAATTAGGGCAGGAATGGAATTGTTTGCAAAAAAAAAAAAATTAAACACGTGAAAAAATACCATTCCAATTATATACACGTATCATAAGTTGAATGCTAGGTTTACATTTTGTCAAAATTTTTGCGACAAAATCTGACACCAAATACCAACATTGTACTTTACATTGTCGTCAAATAGAAATATGTAAACATTTTCAGTCCACTGACAACATTCGACATGACATCGAATTTGACCGAATGAAAACCAAACATTAATAGGACAAGTTTTGGCCGAGTTTTTCTTAAAACAATCTTCCAAAAAAGGTCAAAGGCAGCATCAGAATTTTCATTATGCGATTCCGTTGAACAAATTTTTAAATATTTGTACTCATAACTTTTAAGCTTAACCTGTTTTATCATCCGAAGTGATTTTTTTTTTAAATATTTAAAAAGAAACTGTTTTTATTAAAAAAATAATTTAAATTTTTACGTCATTACAAAATACCAAATAAAATCAACTATTTAAATATCAACAACTTCATCAGGCATGGTCTCCACATCACTTCCGAGTAAATTTGCGTTTAGAATTAACGGGTGTAGTGAAAATTGCTGAGTAAAAGTGAATTACAAAATGTGCCCGAATACAAAACCAAAATTTATTTGAACAATGGTGGAGCATTTAAAAATCGTGGTGTCTAATTTTCATCGACCAAAGCTAACCATTACTTTCAACAAGGCCCGCTTAAAATACTATGTACTTAAAAAATATGTAAATATATAGCTTTTAGTTGATTGCTAATTAATCGTGCATAGATTTAAGCATAGAAGCTCTATAATTTTATTACGCCTTATTATTTACTTAACTTAAAGAGATTGGTGAAGCAAATCTCTTGATGGTGTTGAGAAGAAACTACCCAGTCTAGTGAACAATCCCATTAGATTATAAACTAGTATTGAATGGAAATCGTTAGACCAGTTCGAAAATGAATTCGAAATGTAGAAGTTGCAAAGCCAAAGAAAAATAACACGACCGTCGGGTAAAGACTGCCGGTTACGTCACTGTGGTGGCTGTGGTGGCGGGTGTGGGGGATATGTGCACTCACCATTCGAACAAAGTAAATAAATTGAATGTAAGTTATTTCGTTTGGAAAATTACTAAATCTACCATAATTAAATTTATAAAACGAAATCATTAAAAAAATAGATAAAATACAAACGATTATTTCGCCTGGCGATATTCGGTCCCAGAATTTTCTGGTAGGCCGGTTACCGCGAAGGCAAATGGCGGCGATGGAAAAATTATGATTTTATTTTGTTTAGATGTGAATTTCGAATTTCGAACTGTCAATGGCTTATGTGGAAAACTGATAGATGGCTGAATAGTTGAGCTTGAAATTATTATTAGTTATAGTGGTGGCTTACAACTAGTACATTTGACTACTAGGTAATTAAATACAGATCAGTCTAGAGAGTCCTCCGTGTATTTCTTAAAAATATTGAGAATTAGCGCGATTAAAAACATAGATGACTGTAAATACCTAACTAGCACAGTTAACTTATAATAACTGTATGGAAAATATTATGAAAGTTGTTGCTCTCAATTTCAATTTAACTCCTGTTGCCCTAGTTTATTATTTTGTTTAAGTAAGGGAAGAGATGCTCTATCGTTTTATACGGTTCTATGGTTTTCACGGCGGGGTGCTTCCACATAGGAACTTCTACTGACGCTAGATATTTATAAACGATATTTGTACGAATGTATGCCGATGAAGTAAAACGTTTTTAGTCACAAGTCAAGAATTAATTTTCTTAAATAGTTACTTATATAAGCCACTTAATCTTGAAAAATTTAATTTGATGAATTTGATGAACTTTTTTGAGGTAGCTTCTTACACTGTGAATAACTATAGAATATTCTGGACAGCAGGGGATCCATCGGGAGTTTTGGGTAAGAAAACCCTACTTCCCTCAAAAACGAAAAACGTTATATGAATAATGGGGTTTTAGAAAATGGTTTATTTACAAAAGAGTATGAGGACTAAAATATTATAAGACCAAACTTTCACAAAAGATCCACATAAATTAAGTGATTTAAGATATAAGCACCGTTAATTTAATATCTAAAGATTCATTTGGGGACTACTGTATCCTTGTACTTTGATTTCTGTACCACATTCAATAAAAATAGGGTCGAAGAAAAATTGTATGTGTTTTTTTTGAGTACAGTTTTCTTCAAACCGAATAAAAACCTGCACAAAATCAAATATATTTCCTCCAAAATAAGTCAATATTTCTGTAGTGCCCATTTTCCTTTCTTTTGCTAGCTGTTTTTCTTCTATTCTGACTTTTTTTTTTTTAGTATTTTGATATTCAATAATTTTCGAAAAGCCGGGGCTGGAAAGTACAATCAAAAAAAAATAATGTGCCTTGAAATAAATTATAAAAAAATTGCATTGAAGTACGTGAAAATTAACCTCCCTATATCAAAGAGAAAATTGTGTTTTGGTTTTCATATACTTATTTTATTGTTTTCAAAATAAATATTCGGTAATTTCAACAGATATAGTTGAAAATATTATATTAGTCAAATCGATCAACTTTCAGAATAGATTTTTCAACTTCATATTTTAAAAATACTATAAGAAATTGGGGTTTCGGACATTGGAGGTCTAGGCAAATTTGAAGAAGTGTGTACAATTGATAAAAAAATTGCAGTACTCGAGGGTGCGGTTTAAGTGATTAGGTTCTAGTTCTATGGAAGGTAGGCGAGTCCTTCATCCGAGTTTGCTGAAATTTTTCATTTTTTTATTATATCTATTTCTTATTACATCAATAAGCATATTCTATTTTTGGTCACTTACTATATGGGGACGCTACACTGTGCAGCTTCGTTTGCAAGTAGGGTGATTATGTCGTGTTTAGTTTTTGATTTTGAAACCTTCATACTTCCACGATAGATGTCGTTTTAAAACAACTTATGTTCGTTGCAAATATTTAGATGACGGGTTTTTTCAAACGTTTTTAATGTAAATATCATATGTATACATATCAGACTATGATTCAAAATTTTCTAGAAACTGTCTGAACTTTACTGGCTCTCTAACTCAATCAAGCTGCAATGCACCTGAGAGGCAAACACCTGCTGCTTATTTTTAAAAACCATTGAAATGTTTAGATGATGACAACAAAGCATCACCAAATAACTATAATCGTGATATTTTTTAAAAAAATATTATATACGTTTTTTATGGATTTGTGTCATGCAAGTATGTGTGTATTTAAAAGTCCATACATTCATATAAAATCGTGTACAACATATTTTATTATTTTTTAATGGTAATTAACAGTTGGCGTGAGACAAGCATCTCTACAACTTTTTGCAAAGCTACAAAAAAGAAAAAGAAAAAAAGGCAAATAGGCAAAAAAAGCAGTTAATCAGACTTCAAACACATCAGATACAACGCAGCATGAACACAATATAAACTAAATAATTACTCATAATTCAATAATATTATTTAAAGACAATTATGCCTTCACCAACAACAGCGCTGATGCTTTGAATATAAGACAAGCCTAAAAACAAAAATTAAAAAAAAAACTTAGCAATTGTTATTAGTTAAAGCAATGAGAAATTTTTCAGGGCCAAATCAAAGAATGGATTTTGTGTTTAATGACTTGCTTTGCGTGTTGCTATGAAAATTAACTAATAGTAATTATTTAAACATTTCTATGCATAATGCAACATACAATTAAAAGCAACTAATTTCAAAACGCAGTAATATTTTTTATTGGTATGTGTAAGCCTAGATTATTTTGTGAAATATGATTACACTGCGCAACAAAAAAATATTTTTTTTTTGGTGCCTGCGGTTTTTGAACTGTTCTTATATACATTTTGTGCGCTGGTTTCAAAACTGTAAACCATTCTTCCCTAGCAGCTCTAGTTTTATAGATATGCACACACATTTATGTGCATATGCATATCCCCACTAACCTAAACACGCTCACAGCAATGGTCATATAAGTAGCACAAATGTTACTTCCAAATTTTGCATATTGGGGAATTCCCCTCACTTTGGCAACGCTGATTGGCAGCAAAAAGTCCCGCTATGTCAATGTATTCAATTTACCGTTATCAATATTGTCGGCGCAGCGCATATTTTCCTTGGGCGTATAAATATCACAAATAAATTTGCAGTTTCATTAAGCAAAGTTGTGTTGATAAGCCGTGCGTTATTTGATCTCTTGTGTATATTTGATTATATTGTACTGTGTAATATTGTTGATATTGTAAAATATTGAGTATGGATCGAAAGATGTGTGAATAAAGCTGATGTGTTCTGTTACATTTGTGGAGAATTTACATTAAAACCAAACAGAAAGTCAATTTCTGCATTTATTAAACAATCCTATTTGGCGTACTTTGGCGTTAGACTTGGTGACCAGGATAAAAACTGGGCTCCGCATATTGTCTGCAAGACTTGCATTGAACACTTACGTCAGTGGACCAATGGTAAACGTAAATGTCTGAAATTCGGAATTCCAATGATTTGGCGAGAACCTACAAATCACAGTTATGATTGCTACTTTTGCAAGGTCAACATCACTGGCATAAATAGAAATAACCGTGGCAAGTGGAAGTATCCTGATATGCCCTCAGCAAGACGTCCTATCCCTCATTCAAATGAAATTCCAATTCCAACATTTCATGAGTTTCTTGAGCTGTCGGCAGATGAATCAATCCCTGCAGGTGATGCTTTAAACAGCAGTCGCGATTCAGACAGTGACTTTACAGAAACACAATCAACTTCGCAAAGCTTCAGTCAGGAAGAGTTATCAGACTTGATTCGGGACCTTGGTCTATCAAAGGAAGGTAGTGAGGTGCTTGCATCGAGATTGAAAGACAAAAACAGCCTGAATCCCGGAACAAAAATAACTTTCTACCGAACAAGAGAGAAAAATTTACTTCGTTTTTTCTCTCAAGAAGAAAGTGTTGTATTTTGTAATGACATTACTGGACTTTTGAAAGAAATGGGCATACATAGATATCAATCAAGCGATTGGCGGTTATTTATAGACAGCTGTAAGAGGAGTTTGAAATGTGTCATTTTGCACAATGGCAACAAATATGGGGCAATACCAATTGCCCATTCAACAAAACTAAAAGAAGAATATGATACTATTGCTTTGGTGGTGAATGCGATTAAGTACCATGAACATCAATGGGTAATTTGTGTGGACTTAAAAATGGTTAATTTTCTCCTTGGCCAACAAAGTGGCTACACAAAATTTCCTTGCTTCTTATGCCTTTGGGACAGCAGAGCCAAAACAGATCACTGGCAGAAAAAAGATTGGCCTATAAGAGATGCAATGGTTGTTGGTGTTAAAAATGTAATACGTGAGCCCTTAGTTACCAGAGATAAAATCATACTTCCCCCATTGCATATAAAACTGGGATTGATGAAACAATTTGTGAAGGCACTTAATAAAGATGGAGAATGTTTTGCGTACATAGGCCGAAAAATGCCAGGAATAACTCCCGAAAAGCTCAAAGCTGGTATTCTGGATGGTCCACAAATAAGACAATTAATAAAAGATCCTCATTTTAAAAATTCGATGACTAACCATGAACGGAGTGCATGGATATCATTTGAAGCAGTTGTTAAGAACTTTTTGGGCAACTACAAAGCCACTCATTATGAGGAATTAGTGAACAACATGCTAGAAAATTTCCGAAATATTGGATGTAACATGAGCATCAAAGTTCACTACCTGCACAGTCATTTAGCCCACTTTCCAGAGAATTTAGGAAACACAAGTGATGAGCAAGGTGAGCGTTTCCATCAGGACATGAAAATATTGGAATCTCCTTACCAAGGAAGATGGGATAGTCATATGATGGCAGACTATTGTTGGAGCTTAATAAGAGACTGTGCTCCAGGTACTCATTCTAGAATGTCACGAAAAAGAAATTTTCTAAATGTAAATTAAAATTGTAAAACATATTTTAATCATTTTACATTAAATTAAAAATAAATATTGAATTTCGAAAAAAAATTATAAATTTGTTTGCAATTTTGAAATTTCAGTTAAGGGCGAAGACCATCGATTGGTGTATCTTAAAAACTAGAGCTGCTAGAGAAAAACTTAATGCAGATTTGAAATCAGCGCACCAAGTTTACCTAAAATCAGCTGATAAATCTCCGGCACCAAAATGGCTGTTGCGCAGTGTTATTTGTTAACTGCCTTGGTTAAGATGTCTGAATTATTTATGGGAGGTCTTTCTTCAACATGATATTACTGTTGGCATCAGATGTATCCAGAGGTTAATACAATATTACAGTTATTTCTACAGCTTTGTGTTTTAATTGCATTTTCAACGTTCATCGATAATGCAATGGTTTAACGAAACTCAAGGAAATAAGACAGACTTCAGTTAGTGATATGCTAAGTTGGTGATCCATGTCGGACGGGAAGCTGTCGCGGGTTTTAAATTTCAGTTCTCCACATTGAAGTTAACCGTTTTAGTATCATTTACCGTTATTATTGCCGATTTCATCAGAACTTCGTGGTAATAATAAATATGTTGATCGTTATTTTTATTTATAAGCATTGCTATGGATTTTATCGAATTCTTTAGGCCATTATTTTAACTAATTTGTATTGAAATTGGTTGGAGTGAAATAGACTTTAAATTTAATTTAATATGAAAATCTTTGTATCGAACATAAGTTGTTTTAAAACGACATCTATCGTCGTAGTACGAGTGTTTCAAATTCGAAAAGTAAAAACGATATAATAACCCTACTTGCAAACGAAGCCGCACAGTGTAGCGTTGCCATGTAGTGAATGACAAAAAATAGAATAAGTAATCGCTGATCAATTAAAGTTCGCATAGATATAGATATAATAAGAAAAATTAAAAATTTGAGCAAAATTGTATGAAGTACTAGCCTACCTCCATGAAAAATGTCTTCTTGAAAGAAAATTTCATTACAAAAGTGTGAAGCATAAAATTGGAGAATAAATCTAAAAGTTACTAAAGGGTGGTTAAATTTTAAGGGCAGTTGTTGATTTTGAATAAAACACAAATTATTTTGGAAATTTTTGTAATTTCTTCTTATTATGATAATATGGTGTGGTTCAATTATGCATGGAATAAAATATCGGCCAAATGTCCGCCGCGACCTCGGCGGCACACCTCCATCCGATGGTCCAAATTTTCGAAGACGCTGAGGAATAATTGAGGTTCTATGCCGTTAATGTGCCGAATTATCTCATCCTTTAGCTCTTGAATTGTTGCTGGCTTATCGACGTACACCTTTTCTTTCAAATAACCCCAAAGAAAGTAGTCCAACGGTATCAAATCACATGATCTTGGTGGCCAATTGACATCGCCACCACGTGAGATAACACGGCCATTGAATTTGTCGCGCAAAAGAGCCATTGTTTCGTTGGCTGTGTGGCAAGTGGCACCATCCTGTTGGAACCACATAACGTCCACATCTATATGTTCCAATTCGGGCCATAAAAAGTTCGTTATCATCTCACGATAGCGAACACCATTCACAGTAACTGCCTGACCGGCCTCATTTTGGAAAATATACGGTCCTATGATACCGCCAGCCCATAAGCCGCACCAAACAGTCACTCTTTGTGGGTGCATTGGTTTTTCCGCAATGACTCTTGGATTATCATTCGGCCAAATGCGGCAATTCTGCTTATTGACGAATCCACTGAGGTGAGGTGAGGTGAGGTGAAATGTGCATTTTGATTTGAACGCCCATTTTCATAATAAGCCTGAATAACATTAACACGTTGCTCGATTGTGTATCTTTCCATGTTCAAATTGAGTTAGTCTGAAATTGAGAAATGTCAAATGAAATGCAGAAAAAAGCTTGACGTTTAGGTGTGGTTCACATTCAGCATCGGCCCTTAAAATGTAACCACCCTTTACAAATTAAAAAAAAGGCGCCAATGTAAATTTTTGCTAAATTAACTATTTCAGTTGAAAATCTGTCGAAAACTTATCATATCACATTTTATATGAATTTGGGTCCGCTGATTCTGAAAATGGCACCCATCACGTCTATTTTTTGAGATACAGAGATAGTGCTGAATTTTTACATAAGTTTGTCTCTACATAAGTTGACTTTTTCTCGATGTGTTCCAACACTGTGTTACGAATCGCAATTCTAAAAAATTATTTGAGCATAACATATGCAAATTTTGATATCCAAAACGTCCCTATAGATTTTCGAACTGTTAGAGTCAGTTTTATGCCAAAAAATGGCTAAAAATCGAAAAAAATTGTCTACATTTTCGAGTTATTTTTGGCTATAACTTCTGAACCAAAACAACTAGAAAATGATTCTTTGGAAAAATAATTGAAACTCATTTTCGTATTAAGCGAGTCAAAATTAGTATAAAAAATACTTTTTCAACGACTTACCACTCATTTATCAAATATTTGTAAACTAGTGTAATTTAGCGGTCATTCGGTTAGGGCTATTTCACGTATTTCTTGCTTATAATTTCCACAAACTTTGAAAAATTTTTATATTGTTAATTTTCAAAAATCTTGGCTAACAGTGTTGTCAAAAAATTAGGCTTACAGTTTAACAACAGAAGAGAATTTTTATTTCATTTGTCGAGAATTTGCAAATATTCTTCACATGGCCGTTGGAAAGATGGAGTAGTGATAGCCTTATTGAAAACATGCATAAATATGCATAGCATTTTATGTGCATATGGCTATTATAACTTTTTTTTTAAAGGAACCTATTTGTCCTTAATGAATTGAAAGCACGCAATACAACGCAATTATAAAAGAGAACCCGTAAGTATATAGGTACAAACATATATAGTACATATATTAAAATTCTAAGTGAATTTTATGCTGCATTCTGCTATGGCCTTGTAATATTGATTTTAAATTGGCAGTCAAATCAATGAAGAGAAATGAACAGACAGCCGAGAACACAACAACAACACACTCTTCTGAAGATGGAAAGGAGGCGCGTAATAAGAGAAAAATGGACACAAAACAGCAAATGGCAACGCCAATAAAAATAGTACAGGGAAAGGGAGGTAAGTAAATTCGTAGAATTCAGTACCCTATTAGCTACCATAGAGTTATGTGCGAAAAAATTGGGACATGTTACGTTCGACAAATTATTTTTTGCTGATTAGAAATCAACGGAAATTTTGAGCTACATAAAATTTGCACTTTGTTATACTAAAATTTAAGGGGCTATAAAAGTGCATACTTAGAATTGTTATAAAAATTCGAATTAAAAAGTTTGGCAGCGTCAACAGAAAAAAATTATCAATAGTCAACGAAAATTTTGAGCTACTTGAAACTTGTACTCTATTGTACTAAAATTTAAGGGGATATAAAAGTACATACTAAATTAAAATTTTTATAAAAATTCTAACTAAAAAGTTAAAAAATTTTATGATTTTTTTTATTGTATTAATACGAGTACTCCAATTTTTTCTACAAAGTTTGAAATGTGAATTTTTTCAATGTTATACGGACTTTCATGAAAAAAATAACAACATAAAACAAACAAAGAAAAAGTAGACAAAAATTATTGAAATTTCGAGGCCCTATTTTTTCACCTAACTGTATATACTATATGTATATATGTATAACAGTAATTTCAAAATATTTCACAGCGGAGCACAATAGTATATTAGAAAATACTAAAACAACAACTTGCACAAATGTGATATCCACTACGATAGGTGTAAGTACA
This sequence comes from Anomoia purmunda, assembly GCA_951828415.1. Taxonomy (NCBI): domain Eukaryota; kingdom Metazoa; phylum Arthropoda; class Insecta; order Diptera; family Tephritidae; genus Anomoia; species Anomoia purmunda. The sequence continues at coordinate 20,345,555 of OX639996.1, read as the reverse complement.
AAGCAACAGTTTGTGAGAAATGCGATTTCAAATTTTTGGCAAAAATCAGTGCAACGCATCACCAACACAGGCAAACCGGGCAATCCATCTGCGAAATACTTTAATTGGTCATATCGATTGTTACGCCGCAAGCAGTTGATATTTCTACTCATTTTTGTAATCGTCATATTCTATTTGAGTAGTTCGATGCGCGCGGGTGAATATTCAGACGATCGCATACCTGTACTGCACTATTCCCATGTGCCCGGCATGAAGGGTACGTATACGCCAAGGTGGCTCATTTCTGTGTGTGTGCATTGCTTTTATTAGCTTCTATTTAGTATATAAATATTTAGACTTTTATGAATGCCAAAGAAATTATACATAGATGTATTTCATGTAAATGCAAAAGTAGTATTATTTCTAGTAAGTTTGCATGTATTTATTAGAATATAAATTTTTAATCGTTTAAAAGTAACAGATATACTTAAATGAAGTAAAAATATTAGTAATAATTTGTAGCAGTTCGTAAGTGTTCTGCTTCTATTCAACACTGCCAAAGTATTGATATATTGCTAGATTATTTTTTGAAAATATTTTACATTGAATTATCCAATTTGATTAGAGTTTATTGATTAATGATGTAATTTGGAGTCAAGAGTATAATATAGTTAAACAAATCGAGAGTTTGCTCGAAGAGTGGAAATTCAGAGAAAAATAGCTTCAAAATTTTCAAAATACTACTGCCGTTTTACCCAAAAGAGACGCCGGTGACTTTGGTATATTTTTGTCCCCCTTTACAAACAACTGGACTATATAAAGAAATATAAAATTTTGTGGGATAAGCCATCTTTTTCTTTTTTTCCTTTTTTAATTTTACAATCAGTTGTTATAGGAGGAATTATTACTAGCTAATGATAAATGGCGACCGCCGTATTCGATTGAGTAGCGTGTGCGCACTTCATTCGATAGGTCTCGGGTTCAAATCCTGACCGGCGTAAGTAACATCAAAAATTATAGAAAAAGTTTTCTAATATAGTTTCTAATAGCGGTCGCCCCTCGGCAGGCAATGGCAAACCTCCGAGAGTATTTCTGCCTTGAAAAAACTTTTCACAAAAAACATTCGCCGTTCGGAGTCGGTGTAAAACAGTAGGCCCCTCAATTTGTGTTACAACTACAAGACGCACACCACAAATTGTAGGAGAAGTTCGGCCAAAATCACTTAAGTGGTTATAGTGCCAATTAAGTAAGTAATTAAGTAAGTAATGATAAATAAGTAGGTTGGCCTAATAAATTTAAATATGTGAATGTATCCTAATAAATAATTAATAATTATAAATTATGATGGTAATCACATTTTTTGTTGTAGTTAGAATTTAGGTAAAATATACATCGTTTTTTCGATAACTTATTGTCATTTCGAAGATAATGCCATATTGCCACTTTCCCTATTCGCAAACAGCACTGGTACAGTCGATTTTCACAAGCTTCTCATGTGCCAAATTATCTACAATCAAAATCTTTCGCCATAGACAGCAACGGGTAGTAATCACTTCTTGCCAGGTCCGGACAATATGGTGGATGCATGAGAACCTCCCAATCAAGCTCCCGGAGCTTCTGGCGAGTCACTATCGATGAGGTGGGGTCTGGCGTTGTCGGGATGGAACAAAATTATTCTCCTATTGGCCAAAGCTGGCTGGTATCCAACCTTTTTGACGTTCAGACTCGACGGTTTTTTTCATTTTATTGTTATTTTTGACATTCCACCGCCTGACCTGCGTTTTTATTAGAATCGTCCAAAATCGCCCAGGTGGTTATAGTGCCAGTTATTTGTTAATGAATCGACTTGCGTTTTGCCCCTTACAGAAAAAGAATTTTCGCCTTTATAGAAAAAGATTTTTCGCCTTTATAGGGAAGGGGAGTTACAAATTCGTGCTGTGAAAATTTTTCAAATTAAAAATTTGCGAAAGCATAAAAATGTTTGATTTATTTATTATTAATATTATTGTTGTCTATTCCGAAATGTTTATGAAATAAATTTAGTTGCTTATCACCCCTAATTTTTACCTCGAGACAACTATGCTACCAAGGACTTTTTAGCACACAATAGAGAGTCTGAATGCAAACATTTACATGTAGTCAGAGTTGGGTTCGTGTTTCAGGGGTACAAAATGTCCATCAGATCGTCGTTGCTAAACTATATTATACACTGCTTATCTGGCATCAACGTACCCAAATTTTTGCAAACTTGGCAGTGTTGCAGCAGTACTGCAAATTCGAACAATATATTTTCTCTTAAATTATTTTTAATTTTATCATATGTAAATGTGTTTCAACTGTCTGTCCAATTGTTTGTTGCACATTTTATTTGTTATTTCTTACGTTTTTATTTTACTTTGCATGCTTTTGACGCAACAAAATTCGAAAACATCACTTCTGGAATTTAAAATTAAAAAAAAAAATATTTATCTACACTGCACCATAACGCTTGTTCCGATTTATTGTTAATTTGCTTGCTGTAATGTCTCGTGCTGTCCCGCGTGCTACGTCTGCTTGCACAAATCTATGCGAATATTTACGTGCAGGCGCTTCGAAATTAGTAGATGAGAAAGAGCTCGTGTCTTTGATAGGCTTGGGTGATGTGAGACCATTACTCACACCATCAGCCAATACTGAGCAACATTTGCCACCATCTAAGGCATCATCGATTCCTAAGCTCATCCAGACGTTAGCAGTTGACCAAACAACAGACGTCAATGAATCTCTGATAGATTCTAATTCTGAAAATCCATTAACTAATAATGACACAAATAAAATCATACGACCACCCACAGGTTATCTTGTTTGGAGTGACTTCTGCCGAATACCCGATGTGGATGTGCATGCTCCGGATATAATGCAACATTTTAAACGGGAAAAATATAAACCGTGTTCGATTAAAAAACCTCTAACAACAGCGGTCTTCAATTCGACTACCAAGGAGTATAGGCTGCAAATCGAAGAGAGTGAAATAAAATCATTTAGCAAATCGGGACGCATCCAATGCTGCTATCAGCCAATAATGCGAAATGGTGTCGGCGAGAAAGCAGATGCTGACTATCAGTAAGTATTTTAGAAATATTTTACATTAATTTATTTTGCATTTACATAAATTATTATTGCACTTTGGATGGATGCATTTTCAGAGCTTTTTAATCTTTTAAAAATATCTTCGCGATAATTGTAAGAAATTTCACGCATATCTTTGCAGATACTTAATAGAAGCGGAACAAAACATGACACTGAAAATGGCGCAACGCAGAAATTAGTTTGTCTTAAAAAAAATAATATTCAAAGCAGATAGCCAATTTTTTTAATACCAAGAAAATGAGTATAGGGTGATTCATTTAGGGGTAATTTTTTTAGTAACGATTTTATGACAGATCACGCGTACGTCAGTATGTTTTGATATTTCGTTTTGGAAGGACTTAGCACGCCCCCATTTGAGACTTTGAACTTTTAAAAAGCCGAACAAGATCCACTGTCATGGTATGGAATCATCGCTCCAAATTTCTTCAAAATTGAGGCAGGTCAAAATTAAACTGGGCGCTAGATCTTGTGAAAGCAAACCTCTGGCCTTTTTCCTTTTGGGGCTACGTTAAATCCAACGTTTACTTCGATATGCCGATATTTACCTTTTTTTTAATTTTTAAGCAGCTCTGAATCATCAATAACTTATTTAGAACATCTTGAATCGAAAACAGCCTTCATCGGTCAAACTTAAAAAAACCACTAGATACTCACGATTCAATAAAAAAAGATTTGATAAATAAGCAAGTTTCTCACTCACTCTTTACAAATCGTCTCCCCGTTAAATAGGGGCCAAAAGTTAGTTTTTTTAATAGAAAATGGAAAATTTGCATTTAAGTAGCAATAAACTGACGCAATTTGCAAAAACTTGTTCCGATTTTGCCAACGCCAGCATAAAGGTAAATAGCTTTTTTTCAAATCATGAATGTGCTAGCTTTTGAAAAGCCTAAATAAGGCTAATAACAAAAAAGTGTTAGAGAAGAAATAAGGCTAGAATGGTTTTAGAGACGAAAATAAAGCTAATGGAAATTGAAAATGGAATTGAAAAGAAGGGCAACAAATGAAGAGCGAATTTATTAATTTTTAATTGCAAATTTTATAACGCACCAACTAACATTAAAACGATTTAGTCTATGAATACGCGCCTTAATTATCATTGGTGCAGAATATTATATAGAGTTTAGTGTATTTCAAATATTAAATTGTAAAAAAATTTGTCATTTAAAATCGTTGATGTTTGCATTGGTCATGAAATAATATTTCACATAAAATGCACCGATTTCTCCAAAAAATATTTCATTTTTGTGCTATTTACATTCTACCACTAATTACCTACTTTATATGATTTTTAACACCATTTTGCTAAAGGAAATTACAATTTGCCCAATTTCTACTTACTACGCAAATGCAAACATTCATGCGAGAGGACCAAAACTTAGCTGTCATTATTTACCGAACCTTTAATAATTTAATCATAATAATAAAAACTCCATTTTTTAACGTAAAACTATACAAAATTCTACTACAGCTACACCTAGCGTAAGTTTTGGACAAAAATAAAAATCAAAAATCAAATATTTGACCCGAAAACTCTACTTTCTATAACTTTCTAAAATAATTCCGCAAAAGACTAAATTTGCTTTAACTGTTGGTCTCATCAAATACATACTAGACTTGACTAGACTAATAAAATGTATTGCAGTAAAAAATATTAAGTAAGAGTGTACTACGAGCATAAAAACTGCATACCTACATATTATTAATATTGCCAGAGCTTTTTGAAAAATAAAGCTAAATATGCAAAATAAAACAGCTGAAAAAGGAGAAATAATAAAGCTGAAAACAGTTAAAACAAAATTTGTGTACGGGAAAATATATATGTAAATAAAAAATTCAAACATTTTATTCGTATTACGATTTTATAACAAATTTGTTACCGTTTTCGCATATTTATATTGGCTTTATAAGCTTAAAAAGTAATTTATTTTAAAGGCACGAAGTAGTTTGTTCATACGTAAAATTAATTCACATACTTATATAACACATACATATCTTCATCATCAGATATTGGAAGTGTTCATCATTTGAACGAAGAACACTAATTATATTTCATTGTTTACAAAGCAAGACCTCTGTGGAAGGCTTTGGCAAATTCAGTATAGATTATATCAGTCTGTAGTCCTTCTGGAAAGGCTGCAAAGCAGTCCTCAGTAAAAACCGCAAGATTCAAAATAGTTGACCGGCACTAACAAAATCATATTGGAAATGGGTCTTCTTTTGAAAATTGTGCTAATAGAAATTTTTCCCAATCATCAATAAATTCACCATTGGCCGAACACTAAAAATCAGTTTTAAGTGTTCGATAGTTGCAGCACACTTCTTAAAATTATAGCGGAAAGGACATCCACTTTCATTAGCTGAGAGGATTTTAAAGACTGAATCCCTTTTTCAACGTCGATATCAGATAAGGAAAGCGGCCCAAAAGAATGTGTAGACTCAGAATATGACTCGGAACGGGGGTACTAACAAAATTTTAACAAAAAATACTCAGAGCAAATATTCGTGCTTGTCATTGTAAAAAAATTCTGGCTAAACACATAGAAACTCAAAACAGGAGAACGAAACAGATAGAATTGCAAAAAGGACCTAAAATATAGATCACTGAGCTTAGCGGGAAAAACCAAATAGGGGTATTCACGCTATTTTCGTTACACTGGAAGTTACTTGTAACGGACTGCTCGAAGAGATCCGCAGTGAGCATTTTATAACCCAGTACTTGAAGAGTCGCTCTCTCCAATAAACAGTCAAAAAAGGATACGGATATTTGTATTCCGAAATTTCTAAGTAGAATATCCCCGAAACCAGCGTAACTAATAGGTCAGTAAATTTAACATTAGGGTCAATATGGACATAGATCCAGATGTCAGCAAGCAGACCGTTTATTTCGAAAAAAGTAGCGCACCACGGTGTCTACTGTTTTCGAGGCATTTAGTGCAGTAAATAAAAATAAACAGAGAATGCACATTCAATGAAAACATGAGATGAAAAAATTATTATACTTTTACTATACAATCTCCAAGGTGAATTCAAGCCAGGTGGTGTTGAGAGTATAACAACAAAAATATTCACTAATAAATTATATGTACAATGACAGTCAGAATCGGTGAGAATTGCAACAAACACATAGTTTTGACATTTAATCCAACAGGCAAATTCACTCAGCTGTTTTCCTAACACCACCTTATATGAATTCACCTCGACAATTTCTGTCACATATCTTTTAACTGAATAAATCATTCCTAAATATACCAAGCATACTTATTCTTCAATTTATGTACAAATATATGAGCCGTAATTTTTCTTTCCCTTTTTCCATTTTTTTTATATATGTACTTCCAGACTTGGGAAATGCATTCCTTTTAAGAAAGCAGTCTCACTGCCGTCTACAATCGAGAGCATTTTGGTACGATGTGATTCCAACAAGCGAAATGTCTATAAAAATGGGCATCCATTAATAAACGAACAATCAGAAGTGCGGGAACGTTTAAAAATTTGGAAACAGAAAGATACGGAACGAGGTCGAACGAAACCGCCTAGCGTTCTAATGATCGGCATTGATAGCATATCGCGTGTAAATTTAATACGAGCGATGCCGAAGACAGCGCAACACCTATACGATAACGAGTGGTTCGAGTTGAGCGGTTACAATAAGGTATACGAAATCAATTCGAAATTTGATTGAGACGATCGCATAACTAATCAGATTTACAGGATTTGGTGAGCGTTGAAATGCTTATAAAGAGTGTTTTTTTAGACGTGTGGTTTTTAATGAGCCAATACTTTTTTCGGAGTTGGTCTTTTTGACAGCTGCTACTTGCTGTATGCTCAGTTTGGTTTGTCATTTCATAACATTATGAATGAATACAAGTGAGAAGTCTTCTAAATTTAAGATGGCGGCGGCTAATATTAAATGTTACAAATAGCCAATATTAATTGTGAAACATAGAAATTCGCTCAGCGAACACAAGAATGCTGAGGGTTGCTACATCAGGTGATCTCAGCTGTGGCGAATTTTGACGTCTATGGCCTAAAATTTTTGGCTTGGCTTTATTCACAATATTTCATAATGAACAGACTCACTCCGGAACAACGTTTGTAAATCGTGCAAATTTATTACCAAAATAATGGTTTGATTCGCGCGGAACATTCGGTGAAGCTCACTTTTGGTTGAGTAGGTAAGTTAATAAACAAAATTATCACATTTGGAGTGTTGATAATCCACAAGCCATTGCTGACATTGATCCATATTTCTTTAAAAATGGAGAACGCTATAGAGACATGATTTATGACTTTTTCGTGCATGAATTGGAGGATGTTGACATGGACGACCTTTTGTTCCAACAGGACGACGCTATATGCCAGATAGCCAACGAAACAATAAATTTATTAAATGAATCGGTGAGCGCATTATCTCCCGTCGTGGGCCCATGGCGTGGTCTCCAAGATTGTGAGATTTAACACCGCTGGACTGTTTTTGGTGGTGTTATGTGAAGTCGCTTGCAGATAAGCCCGAGACAATTGACGCCTTGGATGAGAATATTCGGCGAGTTATTGCTGACACCCGTTCCGAATTGCTGCAAAAAGTGGTCGAAAATACGGTTATCGGCTGAAATTTATTCCAGCCAGCCGCGGTGGTTACTTGCCCGAAATCATTTTTAAAATATAAAGGAAACCCCTTATATTTATAAGAAAGCCAAATTCTTGGTCATAACATTAAATTATATGCGTTTTATTTTTTCTTGAAAACCACATGTCTGAAAAAAAAAACATTAACCTTTATATAACTTTTGACTGAACTCTGTGAAAATGTGTAAATCTGGGAAGTTGTGGGGCAGTCAATTTAAGAAATCTTAGCAAAGTCTAGGCTGGTTTCGGTTATTGAATATTCCCACATACATATACATATGTACATATAATTGCAAATAATATAATATTAAGAAATATTGAAAATTGTCGCTTAACGCAAAGACTTAATTAATCTTCTCAAACCAATAATTTTGCCATTCTTCTATGGTACTTCTATTTACATATACTGAAAATCAAATTTAAATTACTTTTTCTTTCTATCAGATAGACGACAATACTTTCCCGAATTTTATGGCTTTACTTGCCGGCTACAATAAATATAATACCGCAAATAAATGCCCGCCAAGAGTTTTGGGTGCCTTAGACAATTGCAGCATGATCTGGAATGCGTTTCGCGAGCACGGCTATGTGACCGGCTATGGCGAGGATGCTGCCGAAATTAGTACATTCAATTACTACAAAGTGGGTTTCGTGAAACGGCCCGTTGATTACTATCTACGGCCATTTCAACTAGCTGCTGAACATCATTTGCATAAAACATTGAAATCTGGACTCACCTTCTGCCTCGGCTATCAGCAGTCAGCACAATTTGCGCTCGATTACGCTATAGAATTTGCCACACGCTACAAAGACTCACCGCTATTCGGGCTTTTTTGGGCGAATTCTTTCAGTCACAATAACCTAAGTGATTCCTCGTCAATGGATGTTGTAATGCTTAACTATTTGGAACGTTTGACCAAATTGGGTATACTCGATCGCATGGCGGTCATATTTTTCAGCGATCACGGTCTACGCTTTGGGCCCGCACGCACCACAGCATCTGGTCATATGGAAGAACGTTTACCGTTTATCTTTATTTGGTTACCGCCGTATCTCAAACAAAAATATCCCAGTTTTGTGAATGCTTTGAGTGTGAATAAAAATCGTCTCACAACCCCCTATGATCTGCACATGACACTCAAGCATTTCCTTAGCTTGTCGGAACGCATCGAAGACAGCGACAAGGCTACGGTCTTAGCTGAAGCTGAGGGCTGTAAGAATTGTCAAACGCTTTTAGAACCGGTTTCTTTGAATCGCTCCTGCAATGATGCAGCCATTGAAGAGCACTGGTGCACTTGCATACCTTACACAAAAGTAAATAAAAAAACACCCATCATACAAAAGCTGGGCAACTTAGCGGTTAACTATATAAACGAGCTCGTACGTACCTTTCGCAACGGTACAATGATCACACTTTGTCGCACTCTGCAGCTCGGCAATGTGATAAGTGCACATCGTTCAATGGAAGCCTTTCGACCGAAAGACGAAAATGGCACTGCAATGGATGTGTATCGGTTGCATTTAGTCACAAAACCGAATAGCGCTGACTTCGAGGTAACGCTACGTTATAATCCAAAGACTGAAGCTGTCAATTTCACAGGCGAAATAAGTCGCTTGGATTCGTATTTCAAAGATTCGCATTGCATTTCGGATAGTTTCGTGAAGAAATACTGCTCATGTGCTTAGCACAAAATGCTATCTGCAAACGCGGCGAAAAACAGCACGTCGTACACGGCGAACTGATCCTTGTGGACCGCCTTCCAACGAGGAAGGTGAATGCCGTTTGAAACTTTGTATCTGTGGTTTACTTTAGCTCCTTAACTTAGATTAACAAAATAGAAAACTGTATTTAAAGTAAAGTCAAGCCTCAAATCTGTAGCTGTAGAATGACAACTTTTTTTTGTGGTGGAAAGGAGTACAATTTCTTGAAACTATTTGTATTATAGATTTTCCTTTAGCATAACCTATGCATGCCGGCATGTACATACAAGTACATATGTACTTAAATACCTACATAAGTATGTATGTACATACTATGTGCTAAATCATAAAATCAAACAATAATTACATACGCTTGCCAAAACTATTAAAATAACATATTGATGTATGTTTTAAATGGAAAACAATATACACGCATACTTACCTTACATACATATACAATAATTAGTTTTAATATTTACGTATAAAATAAATTTATTAATCTAAAGAAATACTGTAGCGTTATGTATGAAATGAATTAAAATATTAAACTTAAGTAAAATGTATATATCTACTTTATACAAACGCTAAAATACTGTGATTTGTAGTCAATACATTAAACTAAGATAATAAAAGAAAATTTTATATGAAAGTTAAAAACGCGAAATTTGGCTTTTATTTCTAAATATAATAAAAATAGATTTGAGTTGTGCGCCGACATTTAATCGTTATTTAGCGCCGTTTTATGGCGTTTTCAAATACTTCTTGCGATAGGTTATGAATTTCTTGACGCATTTATGAAGGGTGTTGTACGATTTCAATTTGATTTCCATCCGTGTGAAATCGAACAAGAGGCGCATCATATGATGGGATCATGTGATAGTATCACTTGACGTGATGATATGACGCGATCGAACGTACATTGCAAAATAAGAAGCGAATATTTTGTTTATTCGTGCAAACCTAGGGAGCTAAAATTTTTAACGAAAAAGTAAATTTCTACAACAAATTAAAATAAATTCCTCACTTTTTCATTTTAATTTTTTTAAGAAGAATCTAGCGATTTTTACTTCTTACGTATGAATAAAAATTAATATCACGACAAATAAATACAGTTACTCACAATAACTTCATAAAAAATGCATTATGGTGGAAAATGAGTTTTATCAATATTAAAAACAAATATGCATTGAAAGAAAACAACTAGTCGAAAAATCGAAAATGAACAGTTAGTCGAATAGTTGTTTATGATCGCTTAGTCGAAAAAGTCGAAAGGAAACGGTTATTCGATTATGAGAAGTCGATTATGTTTTTAAACAAATTTCGGTAATCGATTAACCAGTTAGTCTAGTTAGTTGATTAACAAGAGCTCTACAGTCATTTATAGAACTTATAGAGGTTGCAAAAATCAAAAACGCACCTACCAAGAAGTAGTAAAACCTTATATATAACTCAAACCTTTCTGAACCGATTGGCATGTTAGGAACTTTTTTTAATTGTTTGCCACCTCCATAATATCTGCGAAATGTCAAAATTTTAGTTTGAGCATAAATTTAGCTCATATGCAAAATTTGGAGACGCATAACTGACTTTTATGAGGGTAGCTACCTGTTTGAAAAGTCGAATTTAATTAAATTATTTACAAGTTATATGAAATATCAAAATATGGGTGTCGAACGGTTTGTCTCAGCGAGAAAAAAGCTCATAAATTTTTTTTCGAAGAGGGGTGCCACCTGTTTGAAATGTCAAATTTTTGGTTGCTTGTGTTTAACAAGTATATAAAATACTGGCAAAAGGTTAAAGGTTGGCCATATTTTGAAAAGGGTTGCCACCTGCTTGAAAAGTCGGTTAATAAAATTATACCCGAGTCATTTAAAATATTAAAATATGGGTGTCAAACGATTCGTTTCGGTAAGGAGATTGATATCTAACTTTAAAAGGCTTGCCATCTGTTCGAAAATGCAAAAGGCATACAGCATACTGAGGGTTGCCACATGCTTGAAAAAACGAATTTAAAAAAAAAATATAAAAATATTGGCAACAAAAGACTCGTTTTGCTAAGGAGCTTTGTAGCTAGTTACATATTAAAATATAGAAGGTTACCACCTGCTTGCAAAGTTAAGTTTAATTAAATTATACGCAAATTATTTGAAATACATACATATGTAGTAAAAATTAAATTATACACAAGTATATTAGTCCTTAAGATATTAGCGTCGATCTGTTCGTCTCGAAAAGGCCAAGTTGCATACTTATATTTTTGAAAGGGTTGCCACGTGTTTTACTATGTGACAGAAAGATATAAATAAAGGCAGGGCAACGTATGCCGGATTTTTCTAGTATTTTATAAAATACGTGATTTTTATATATGTACTAACATGCATATAAGATAAGCTTTTAAAAATATCACTCCATTTTAATTTGCAGCATACTATTTTTACACCATAAGAATCAGTAAAACGCGAACAACGCCTACGCTTTCTATATTTTCCAACTCGACATGACCGATTCTAATACCTACACAAATGTAAAAAAAAATATATGCAATGGTGTTATTTTAATAAATATATGTATGTACATCAATTTTAAGATATTTTTTTTTATTCCATCAAAATTTTACATATACAAACATATGTACATATGTGTTTAAGTGTGTACAGATATAAATTCTAAAAAATTTAAATTCACATAAGTAATACGTTAACGCATACGCGCTTTGGTCAAGTGCATATTTTTGCATTTATTTTTGTGTAGATGCAAGAACTAAAATTATTTTTTTTTAAGGAGTGCACTATTTGCTTTGTATAAATATTAAGTCAAAACATTTTCTTCTCTCTAGTCACTAAAATTTTTTCGATCCTGCCGATTGCAGTCTCTCTTTTAAATTGAAGTTCTGCATGCTGCATTTGAACATCATAAAAAATTTACGCAAAGGATCTTTCTTTACTAAACTAATACTCGTTGTATTACGCGGCATAACAATCAATTCAATGGCCGTAAAATCATTCAAAATGTTCAAAGTAAATGTAGCATTCAATTGTACAGCAAATGCTGAATTTTGTCGTCTTTCTTTGCGAAATTTTTGTGTTTGCTCCAACTGAAGCTGCATAAAAGTTTTATTATTAAAATGCTGATGTAAACGTCCGCTCCATAAATCAACCGATCCAGTTAGCAGCCATGTATGTGTGCGATCGGCATGTTCTAAACGCTGTTGTTTATCACTATGAGTTGGTGTGGCTAATTGCATATCCAAACAGTATATATCGGTTATAATTTCCGGTATGGCTTCGAGATAATATTGAGCCCATAATTCATACAGGGTTTTGGATGTTTTTGCATCGTTATGCACAGCAATAGCACGCAATTCACTGCGTGATGGGGTAAAACGATAACTCAGTTTATTGCAGCTCACGATGTCACTACTATTTGTGGTATTAATTTCCACAGAGTTTTTATTTGTATTTTTTTCAACAGCAGCGGCATTCACCCCTGCTGTACGTGCAATATGTTTTATTATACCGTAAAGCAGTGCCTCATACCGTTGTGCATCTGTCGTTAAATTATTATCATTGTAAACACTACATGCATGCCTCATACAATTTTGAAAGTATTCCAAATTAGGTGGTGAAATCGCTTTGCCAACATTGTGATTAAGTGAAAAAGGATCTTGCACACAAACACAGCGTTCAGTCTGTAAGAGGGAATGTTATAGAGCGCTAGAAGTAAGTGGGTGAGTGCATATCGCTCGTTTACTGGGAGAGTGTCGGAATTTAGAAAACCAAAAACTATTGAATTTCATTACACCCAGTAAACAAAATTTTGTTCTAAAGAGCTACTGGTAATCGAAACAGTCACAACGATATGTAGTAGAGAAGGCAACGGTCATTTCTCCGTACTTAATTCGATTTGATATCTTTTACAATGACACTTTTCTAGTAAACGCGCAATATGTATTTTTTTGTTGTTAATTTTCAGTTTTTAGAAATTTTTACTTACTTGAAAAGGTTCGATGGGCTTGCCATTTAGTATGGTTATGGCGCGTGACTGATTATGATAAGCTGTATATTTAAAGGAACCATTTTTAAATTCATCAATTGGTACAGCCTCTCCTAAATAAGGGGCTATTAACATTTTTTGGAACTCAAAGTTACAATAAAAGTGAAAAAAGCCTTCGATTAGTTTTGAGGTTGCTAGGTCACGCGGCAGTGTTGGCATATTTGTTTGAAGATCATAAGCGTAATTCACACCCAGTACCATGTTGGCAGGGACATTTTCTTGTAGTTTCTTAATTGGTGGCAGTAAAGCTGGTAGGCCCCATTGTGGTTGTTGCAAATAAAATATGACCAACGTAATGAGACAGTAGCTGGTCATGTTTCCACGTCCAATCAATTGCAAATGCTTAGCCCAAACTTTCAGAAATATCATTAATTCATGTAGACGTGTATCGAAGTTTAAGAGATCCCGTAGGAAGTTTGTATTGTGTACACTACTGGGGCAAGATAGATTTATGTCTAGACTAAACCCTGTTGGTATATGTTTGCATTTGATAATTGGTACGCGTGCCTGCCGTATTGCAAACACTTCATTGAAACAACTAGTACGACGTAATATACTGTTGATACGATTGAAAATACTGTGCTGATCGTGACTTTTGCGTCTCCATTTGGTTGATTGTTCACGTAGTGTGGTGTCATCATGTTCAATATACAAATCGATATCGCTATCTGGAAAGTGGTTGGTTTCAAATTATTCAAAACAAAAAAAAAAAAAAAAAAAAATTAATGTGTTTTAGGTAGGTGTTCCACTTACCGCGCAATGCCAATCCGCTGACAAATGAGCCGAATGGATATATGTTTAGTGTTTTTAGTGATTGTAGCTCTTTTTTCAAAGAAGCGTTTATACGCTCATAAACTAGTTCTAGGTTTTCGTCAATCATACGATGAAATTTGAATATAGTTGTAAGTTCTTGACCTGGTTCACACTTTCTGAGAGCCTCTCTTAATTTAGAGTGTTGATCGTCAGTTTTGATATTATTAAGTAGCGCGTTAACTCTATTGCGTAATGACTTTTGCGGTCGGTTAGCTTTCTTCGTGCCGTGTTCCAGGAGTTCATGTCTCAAGCACTCTTTCAAATTATCAAATATATTAGCGCAAATTGTGCATTGAAAATCATTTCCAGCATTCTCTTCAGCTGCATCATCTGTTTCCTTGTTAGATTCTTCTTTTTTACCATTAGCGTTTATATAGGCAGAATCAGCGTTTGCTGCTAGTGACGGCAAACGTGCCATCTGCAATATCAAATAAATAGAATAAATAAATTATCTCCATGAATTTATTGATACATCATCTGTTCAACTGCAATACATCGAACATAATTAAAATAAATGTTATAGCTAAAATGTTAATGCCTTGCCAGTGTGTCGGTCAATCACTTGACTAAAATACTTCTTTGGTATGCAACCATTGATGCCCGCACACAATATAACATTGTTCGACGAACGATAAATTTCCAAATCATCAGTCTCCAAAGCCTTTCGTACATCTAAATAGATTAGCAACTCGCAATCACTGCGAAAACCACTCTGTGCACACCTATGACGCTCAGGCTTGGCGCTGTCATCGAAAATTGCAAAGTGCACATGTAAACGTCCCATCGGCCGAAGTCCCTCCTTAATTATATGCGGCCAATGCCGATAGTACGTTCCATGTACAGCTAATTTGACTTCATCGGCTTTAAGGATGCGCTGCAAACAATCAGAATCTTTGACTTCAACTATCGAGTGTCCTTGATTAGCTCGTATTTCATATGCACCACAGTTGCTTTGGCGCAAAGTATAACGCTGCTTTTTATCATTGGACACAATGAGTTTCAAGATCTCTATATCATAATCACGACTATATTTTGGATGGCTGAGTAAAACGTCTACAGCTATAAAGCCATCTGGCCGAATGGGTAAACCTTCCTGAACGGCTCCATGGCGTAGCAACCACGATAACCGTTTACTCAATTGCACCGTGTTCGCCAGTTTTAATATTGAATACAAACCGAAAACACGTGAATTTTAACTTACATTTGATATTAGGCTAAATTTGTACGTATACTTGTTTTTATAAAATTTGCAGACGTTTTGCGAGTGTTTCCATTTGTTTTTGATTTACTTGTGTTTGCAAAATAGAGAGAAAAAACAACGCGCCGCGTACAAACAGAGTTGCCATGACAATATTTTAATTAAATAATTTACATTGTTATTATATTACCTTTATTATAATACCTGTAATAACTTGAAAAAATGCTACCAGAGAAAAAAAATTAATAATATCTCTTATTTCAGTAAGAAACACGTTATCTTTGCTTAAGTGAGATTTAATAAATAAATTTTCAAAATACCCATTTGTGTGGAAAGTTTGGTCTATTTGTAGTTGAGAATTGTCTGAATTGGCAAAAATAAATACCACTGTGAGTATGAACCCACGGTCTACTGAATACAGAAGGTGACGACTTCAGAGGTACCGTTGTTTTAGTTTTACCGAATTTGACAATTCTCAACTGTAACTAGACACAGCTTTTTTTTTAAAGCGGGCAAAGAACCACTCTGTTTAGCATTTCACAATTTTATCTATAAAATATCTGCCTTAAAATCATATTTTTATTACCCGTATTATTGTTTATTTATGTGTGAGGTAAAATTGAATGAAAGTTTCTGCCACAAAAACCGAAACGCCATGCAACTTCTTTGTAATCTATGTTATTAGCTAGTGATGTTTCGTTACCAGTTTCTAGAAATAAATACTCGATCAGATTCTGTTCCTGTTTCTGTTTCTGTTGTCTGCGTTTTTAATACTTACAATGGGTTTTTGAGCAAGGCGAACGTAAAGCTGATTAATGCCAACAATTTCCAATTGGTAATGGTGACTGCTGCTGGATTTCATTGTTATCTGGCCAAGAATGATAGAATACAAGATTGCGCTTTCCCGCGGTGAAATGACAGATCTCGCCTTTAGTAAACAAGAATACGGGAGAGAGAAAATTGAACAACTTCCAATATTTCATTGAAAAACGTGTTCTAATTGTTCTAAAGTGTAAAAGTATGAATTTATAGGCAGACATTTAATAAATAAATTCGCAAAATACTAAAAAAAGTGTCTCTTTTTCTTAATTTGTGAAAAAAGCTTTGTCTAGTTGAAGTTGAGAATTGTCAAACCCGGCAAAACCAAAGTAGCGGTACTTCTAAAGGCGTCACCTTCAGTATTCAGTACACCGTGTTATCTGGCAATATTTGCTGCCTTTGCTTTGGTATGTCAATTTATTGCCCTTTGTTTTGATCGGCACGTTCGTGTCTTGCAAAACTAAAAAGAGGTAAAACTTCCGCAAATTAGATAAGAGTTGCGGCGTAGAAAACTTTGCGGACAATTATCTGAAGTGTATTAAAATATTGTTCTTAGTTTTAACTAAATTTTTAAAGACCTCTTAAATGCGTCGATTTTCAAGATGTTTGCATGTTGCTCGATTGGAGTTCAATAATAGCGGAAATGGCGTCCGTTTGCCAAGTTTGACCAGCTTTTGTCTAGTTCCAAATTCAACCGGCGAATGGAGCGAAGCAGTTGTGAAGTCGGCGCCTACCAGTACGCCCACTAATGCAGTGTGGCGTATGGTGAGCCAGCAAGTGAGAAATTATGCACCATCAGCCGGAATAACGTTGGCTGAAGACGCTTGTTGGAACTGCAAGAAGACTGGACGTAAGAATCATATGTTGTGCCAGTCCTGTGGGTATTTACAGGATGTAGACATGGATGTAGTAAGTTTTTTAAGACCGATTGCAGTTGAGCTTAAATAATCGCATCATTGACATCTTTCAGAACTATTTTGATTTGTTGGATTTTCCAAACAGTTTCTCTTTGGAGCAACAAGAACTAACCCGACGATTTCGACAACTGCAGACCCAAGTGCACCCGGATAAATATAGTAATAAGTATGATTCCGTACTTATTTATATAAATGCATTGTATTTTGTACATCTATCATTTTTTTTTTTTTTTGTGTAAGAAATGTACTACTATTGTATTTTTATAGAACATCCCGTGAACAAAACAACTCCGCCGATTGGAGTGCTCTAATTAACAAAGCCTACAAAACCCTATCGGCTCCAATAGAACGCGGTCAATATTTACTGAAATTGCACGGAGAGCATATGCCAGCGGACAATAGTGCTTTAGACAAAGAATTTCTAATGGAAATGATGGAACGGAATGAGGAAGTCGAAGAGGCGAATACTAGCGACGAATTGCAACGCTTAAATGAAGACATTCGAAAGCAATTAAACGAGAGTAACATTGAATTGAGCAGCAAGTTTCAATTGAATGCGTTGAATGAAGTGAAGTCGCTGCTCGTTAAAATGAAATATTTGCTCAGCCTACAGAAAAGTATCAAGAATAAAATGCAAAAGCTAATGGGTGGTTGAGATCCTGTGCTATGTGGCATGATGTGCCGTTTTTTTTTTTGTTTAAATATGGTATTAATTGAATGTACAAAAATGTAGTCGCATATGTAGAAACAACAATAAATTCTATTATATATTTCCTTATTTTCCGATATTAAGAAATAAATTTTATCACCACATTTTAGTGGTCGACGTTGGTCAAATATAATCGTTTATTAGAAACACACCGCAAGTCGAGTACAAAATCAAGATAAAAATATCCTATGCAACTAAGTTGTAAACAATACAATTAACATATGTATGTATGTACACTCATACATACATTTTTAGCGAACAGCTGTTCGATTCATTGCAGTGAGAATTTGATTGTACCGTGAATAACTTGACAAAGAAAGCAACGCTTTTTATTACAAAAAAAAAATAAGTCTATTTACATCACAAAACTAACTAAAGGAAAAAGCTTGGAATTGAAAACCATTGTATATTAGGAAATTGCAATACTGAAAAGTATATTAAGGTATTATTTTAACGACTTTGACGTATTATGCTTAGTAAAAAATAACTATCGCCGAAATCTCTCAATAAATGCCCTAAATGCATTCTTCGCCCAAGTACCGCTTTTGGTCAATGCACATTTTGACAGCGCTCTCACGAACCAAAGTCAATATGTATTTTTTGCTAATTGGTATTATTGAAAGGTGTTTCGATTTCGCTGAAAATACTTAAATAGCTACAATTTTTAATGTGGGCGAATCGGTGTGCATAACTATTTCGTTAGCGACATGAGCATGGCAAAAAATAAATGAAATAAAAGGATATAAAGTGTTCGAAAACAATTGTGCTTATCAGTTAACAAACAGCTCCATTGATCACTAAATAACAACAACAAAAACTAAACAAAACAAAAAATTGTTAAGGCCAAAGTAGAGTTGCCATTTTCTGATGACAAGCGAAAGCTAAAATACGGCGATGTTTAGCTTAGTTCGCGTACACGATAATCATTTGGTTTGTTCGATGCCCTGATATTTATAACAAATTATAAAGTTTGGAGAGTGCAAAAAAAACTTGAAAAGTAAGGGGAATTGAGTGTGTAAAATGTTGAAAAGGCACAGCTGATTGTAATTTAGACAAATAAGAGTTTTTCGGAAAATCCGCTCAAATGCCAGGGTAATTGCCATTGGAGAGATCATAGAGTTCACTTAGCTCTGAAGTACAACGGACAAAGAGTGTGTGTATTACATGAAAAATAAATAATTCTGTGAATTAATTTTCATAAATGCAAAAAATCGACCAAGAGTCGTGGTCATTTTATACTCGACGACCCTACAAAACTAACCGTAAAACTGACCACTTGTTTGAGTTAATGTTGCCACTAATTTAACCGATAGTTATAGCAAAGAACAGCCACGTTTTTTTGTACCCTAGTTGCAAAAGAACACTAGGTAACAATAATTAGGAAAATATGCGAGTTGAGCCAACTCGGTAACAAGATATCCGACCTGAGGTGCTGTGTTTGGGAGTGAAAGAACTGCGCTATTGTGAATGAGCCGGAAGAAAATACGTGGGAAGTTTCAGTTTTATATCTAATTCATTTTTATGTGCATAGTATTTTTAAGTGTATATCTACGTCAACCTAAAATTTGTTTGCACAACTATTTTCCGTTCATAAATAGCACTAACAAATCTCATGTTTTATGAAAGATGTTAACAGGGTTGGTTTTGCAATTAAAGAAAATTTTATCCGAGCTGGAGTGTTCGTTTGCAAGTCGGTAGCAATAAAACGGGCCCAACGTAGATTACAAAGAAGTAAAGGTTCAATTATAGGTGCCATAACCATAATCATATTAAACAGCTGACAGAACCAACTTTATGGGCAACACTGTTTCCAAATAGTGGTGTCTTACCACGGTGTACTGAATACTGAAGGTGACGCCTTTAGAAGTACCGCTACTTTGGTTTTGCCGGGTTTGACAATTCTCAACTTCAACTAGACAAAGCTTTTTTCACAAATTAAGAAAAAGAGACACTTTTTTTAGTATTTTGCGAATTTATTTATTAAATGTCTGCCTATAAATTCATATTTTACACTTTAGAACAATTAGAACACGTTTTTCAATGAAATATTGGAAGTTGTTCAATTTTCTCTCTCCCGTATTCTTGTTTACTAAAGGCGAAATCTGTCATTTCACCGCAGGAAGGCGCAATCTTGTATTCTATCATTCTTGGTGTCTTACCATAACGCCATGGTCATAACCATAACTATACCTATCAATTGAATTTTGGTTATGGGTATGGCACCTATAATAGAACCTTAAAGCTCATCCAATTTGGCCATACCAAAACTAACTTGACATTTGCTGATTGATATTAGAATCGGATTAGATCCAATTGGCCCTTGGCGTGGTGAAATTGGACGAAAATTCTTGCCACAGCAAACCAAACGCCATGCATATTCTTTGTAATCTAAGTTCTTTGCGCTATAGGTCAGGCTTCTTGCAGGGAACGTAATTGAAAACTTTTATTGTATTGTCTTTTTAAATTTTTTCGTATAATAGTTGTAATATTTTACTATTTCAATTGATAACACTTCTAATGCGATTATGACACACTCATAAAAAAACTGTTAATGCATCGAGTACTTAATGCGTGGTGAGATAAGAATAGATACGTCCATATTCAGCACATAGTATATGTACATAGGTACATTTTTATGTACATATTTGTGTATGTAAGTATGCATTGGCTGCTCGTTATGTATGCATACAATAAATTTTAATTTTTGGGTTTTCAAATCTATAGGGCATAATGAAAGTTGTATTCGAAGATTTATGATACTTTTGCATCCATCAATATACCCAATGCAAACACTGCGAAAAACAGAGTTAAAAAAACGCCAATGTTCTTTAGGCACTGACGAAGATTGGTACGTTACAAATCGTAACCATCTATGAAATATCCCTGCAGTAAGTGAAGGTAGCTTAAACCTAACTTTAATCAGTTTACAGAAATACTATTACAATTAATTGGTATATTTTCTTTTAAAAAAGTTAACTATTTTTTATGGCGATTACCGAAAAAACGTCAGCGTTGAGAGCTAAGTACTGTCTAACTATTATTTGGCACAAATTAGCCTTTAGTAGCTACATTTTTACTAAAGGTTAACTAATTATTTAGAAACTATTTTTATGCGAAATAAAGGTAGTTAACTATTACCAGGTCTACCTACTTATATACTGGCCGTTTTAAAGTGAATTAAATGTCGAAACACTGTATTTATTATAATCAGGTTAAGTGACATTATTTATTTATTCAAATATTTAATAAAAATTCATATTCATTTGATTATTATAGTTAATATTATTAATTAATTAAAAATATTCCGTAGAAACAACACACGACTCCGAAACGCTTTTTCCTTTGTTTTCCTTAGGTGATTTGATGAACGAACGTTAAACTTTTAACATCTGACTTTTTTGGATTCTTCTGCATGACTTGCCAATAAACTAAAAATGTGTTTCTGGGTGTTTGATAAAAATGGGATTTTATTTTAAATCACCTTAAAAATAGTTAGTAAAAAGTCATCTAGTTTTAGCAATTGGTAATTTTTTATAGCAGGAATAAGTCCATATGTGAGTACATATGTTTTAAATATCTTTTACGTATAAGTTTTATTATTATTTGCTTAACAAAAATTGTTAATTTCTACTTGTCAGGGAAAGTCCTAAGATGCTGCTTTGCTAAGTGTTTGCTATCAGACTTTTAAGCACTACGATAAAATTTATAGTGATGAGTTGGGTTCAAGCAATCCATCGAGGTAAAGGTATAAACGACATTGATACTGGCATTTTCGATAGCGTCCTTGCTCCAACAAATATATATTTTATAACCCCTTATGCCCTTAACGCGCCTGATGTAAGAATCCTGAGGCAAACATTACTCTTATAACAATGTAAAGGGTGTTTCTTTGAGAATGAGGGTGTTAACAGAGGCCATGCCATTGTTGCTTGAAAAAGTGGTTATAAATTAGATTATATTCTAACGCTAACGGCATACTATTAGAACTGTTGGTTATAAAACGTACAGATTTCTTTTGTTGGGTTATCGTTAGTCAAATTAGTTTGGAACTATTTTTGTAGAACAATTTGTTTCTGGAGGTCCATAGCAAATACGAACTTTGGGTCATTTTCGAAAAAGCCCAATGATCATAAATATGAATTCTTTTCGGTCATGGTGTTCAACAAAATTATTCCTCGTGAAACAATTTTGAGAGGGTTGCTTAAACAAATGAAGCTCCAAAAAGTAAAAAATAAATAATAAAAACCGATACCTCGAAAAAATTTAGTGATAGAAC
Organism: Anomoia purmunda; assembly: GCA_951828415.1. NCBI lineage: Eukaryota > Metazoa > Arthropoda > Insecta > Diptera > Tephritidae > Anomoia > Anomoia purmunda. Next base: position 20,323,335 of record OX639996.1, on the reverse strand, counting down.
AAAACTGAGAATACAGTTTGAATACGACTTCATGACCAAGGCGAATCCATACAAGGTGGTGTTATAAATACAACTACAAAATTCCTACGTATTTTGTTTTCGATTCTGCGTAAGAATTGTCAAAATTTAAATACATTTTGGTTTTGGTTTTACTGCTTTTGAAAGCTCAACGCAAAAGCAAAAACAAAATACATGTAAGTAGGTGAATAAAAAAAAATCAAATCAGCTGCTCTTATCCCATCACCTTCTATAAATTCGCCTTGTTCATGACCTTACATATTTAGTGCACAAAATGTCAGTTCTTTCGGAGGCAAAATTAAAAATTCTTGCTTAATGCAAGCAAAGAAATCTGCTGAATTGAATCATGCGGAACGAACTTTTTATTTTTTCTTTTGTTTTTATGCCCCGTTTTCATTATGTCAAATGTTTGACGACGATACATGGTACGAAATGATAACATGTTGACATTTTAAAATTTTGTAATATAATCGGAATATTCATTTTTTAGTTTTAACTTTATTTACTTATTGAATTTCCTAAGAGACAAACCCCAGGGCGAATTCATATAAAGTGATATTGTTAAAGCAGCTGATTTCTTCTTCTTCCCCTATATTTGTATTAACGAGAAATACTTTTATGAAAAATGATATTGAAATCGATATTGATGATATAACAAAGGTTGCCTCAGATGGCGCTAGAGGTAAATTATTCAGCAATGCTATGTTTAAGATCCGATTTTGAGGAAAATAAAAGCGTATAATGAGTGTTCGACGAGAAGAATTTTTATAATCCTAGTCGAAATTTTTATAAGTACATATGGTTCTAATAAGTTTTGTTCAGTTAGAAACAAAGCTCCTTAGACACAGTCGAGATAAAGTTGACCCTTAAGTTAGTTGCAGTGATATTTGACAAATATCCCATTGGAATTTATGTCAAAAAAATGTATACTAACTTTAGATTCGATTTCACCTTTGCTATGACTACGAGACATTGTTTGCAAGTTCATAGAAGCTGCATTTTTGGCTATAAAAATCTTCTGTAAATATATAACTAATTTAAAAATAAAGTCGCGGGCAGCAACTAGTTTCCCATTGAGTTTATAGTTGGCCCATCACAACTCAATTGGTTTCTAATAAAAAAAATAAAAAAAATTTCAAATTAGTGAATGCTAATTTATCTTACACTAAATCCATTGAGTTAAGAATAAATGACAAAGCCGTCATAGCGGCGCTATGAATGGTAAATTTTATAGTTGAATGACACGCAGAGATGATGCCGGCCAGCAACCTTGAAGATCAACTTTCGACTGAAAATTTAAGTCTACTTATTTATACTCTCCAAAAGCAATTTTGGAACATCCTATATGCCAATTCTATATATCATGCCATAAATGTTTTATTAATAGGCATGGAAGCCATATAGAAGCTAGAGTCGCTAGAGTGGGTTAGAGATTTTCTAATTGTGAAATATTGCAAGTAATATTTATGTAATTTTATTTTTTTTTTAGTTTAAACATATTTTTTAAGTTATAAGTTTGTTTAATTCAATGAAATTTTACAATATTGTTTATATAAAACATAGTATCATATTTTTTGGAATTTAACAAACTCAATTAAAATGTAGCTATCTATCGTCTATTTATCTTATTATAATTTTTTTCTGTTCGCTTCATTTGAAATATCCGTATATCTAATCAGAAACTAAAAAAACACACTGTATTCTGTTTTCTAAGTTAACTTTAGTTCCTGTTATTAAACTGAAATACATTGGTACTATGTGCCAAGCTGTACTTCCCCGTTGACTAAAAAAGTGAGCTTAGCATAAGGTTATAACTGGTTATTTAATATGTATAGTTGTACATATTGATTCTGCAGTCAACAGTAGCTGCATTGTGGATTTGGTGTTATAAAATGACAAAAATAATTAATTAATATTTTTAGCATATGTATTAATACAATACACCCTGTTGGAAAATGTTTGAAGCGTGTTATTTAAACGAGATATTTTTTTTTGTAGATTCGATTGACTGAAAATAATTATACTAGATATGTATGTACGTACATACATACATGCCGTGGCGGGAAAAAGTATGTGCACAACATTTTTTTTATATACATACATAATTCACAATATTTTTCATGACCAAATTTTTCTCGTTGATATTTTGATCAAAATATAGCTCATTCTATAGCAAAACCCATGTAATTTCCCAATTTCCAAACTCAGCAAATCACAAATGATTATCAAAAAAATTTTAAAATAAAAAAAAAAAAAATTCGGGAATGCAGATGGTAGACCATTGTATTGTAAAGTCAGCAAAAAAAAAAAAAAATTACACTTTATTACTCTAAAAAACCCATAAAAATTCTTCTTGAATATTTTGAAATTTTTATGACAATTTTTAAAATATACTTAGTTTTTTTTACAAAATTTTGAAAAATTGTGATGAAAAAATTTTGAAATTCTTTGATATTTTTTTTTGATTTTGTTTTACAAATTTTTAAATTTTGCATAGAAATAAAAAAAAAATTTACGAAAAAGTTTTAACATGAAAAACATTGTGGATAATATAAAAAGAAGTACTGTGCCACTACTTTTTCACGGCACTGTACATACATTATATATTCATTAAATGTAATTGTACTTCAATTTTTACTACATTAAACTGAATTTTATTCTTCACGATACTTGCTTTGCTTTAAATTTTAATAAATAATATTAATTACAAAAAATGCCAAAACCTTAAATTAAAATATCGCGTTAACCTTACTTTTTCCACCACTGTAAATTTTTTTTATAACAATAACTATACTTACCTACTTACCTTTATTAAATGAGTTCATTAATTAGTCAATTGGCCAAAACCTACTTTTGCTCCATTTTTTTTGTTAATGTCTGTAAACGCAAAAACACAACTTTTTTTGAATCAAAGTTGTATTGCTATAAAAATTTTAATACACATTCTCGAATACACAATGCCTGCCATAATTAAATCACCTCTATATATTGACAAGTTTCAACTATTTATTTTTCTTTTTTTTAACTTAAATTATTTTTTCAATAAAAATATAGTTCATTCTATAAAAAAAATGTTTTAAAGTTTCAAACTTATTTCAAATAGTACAAATAGTTCAATCACCTATACATAATAATTTAAGTTTTTTAATTCGAATTTTTAATTTCCACGTGACTGCAAATTACCATTGATCGCCAATTGAAATTAAAATATTGGTGCTAAGATAAATATAAATTAAAAGGTATATTTTATTAAAATATTATAGTTTATATTTTATCAAAATTTAGATGAAAAAAATAATGCAATAGAAATGGTTTAGAATAATTTTCTTTTGGATAATTTTGATTATTTGATAATTTTTTGTTTTTAGTTTTGTGGGTTGAGGGATAACGCCAATCATGATTTTGACGCAGGGTATAGTTGGCATCTAATAAAACCATGTACACATTATAACGTAAATTACGTAGTTTTATTTAAATTGCTTCGCATAAATCAAGAACGTTCATACTTGACATTCCTAATTTATCTTGACATCTCTGTAGTCATCGGGTTGCTTAGTTCTTTGATCAAAGGAAAAAATATGAGAGATTGTGTACATTTTTTATTTACTTAATTCAATTTTATTGCAACACCTTTTTTTTAAATTTACGATCACGAAAAAAAGCTTCCAGAGGCAGTAAAAATCACGCTATAATTGTGTGAAATGCTAATATTTCAAAATGCGGCGTCCAGTTTGGTTTTTTGGGAGACCAAATTTTTCTATTATCATAAAAAAAAAAAAAATTTGAGCCGATAATGATTTGTTCTTAATTTGCTTCTTGATTTATGATAAAATACCTTATACCATGGCCACACGGCACTGAAAAAAAGTTTCTTTCAGGAGATGTTTTCAGTATTAAACATGACCGTCCACCAAGAATTATAAAAAACTAGATTACAACGCTGGCAGCGTACACGTCACAGATGTTCATACCTCAGGAATAGCGAGAAGAAAAAGAAGGTGATAACTGCACTTGTGCTTCTACTTTCGCTGCAAATGCTACAATACAAAGCTCGACACTTCACATTTATTATTCTGTGTTTAACTTTTTGTAAAAATCACTCAAAACTCAGAAAACTCAACTTTTTGAGGCCCATTTGTAACGTCAATCCTTCAAACGAGGTAAATACGAAGTATCGGAAGTGCCTTTGTCGTCATCTCCTTTTCTCTGCATCGTGAAATGCACCCCAGAGCTTCGAAATAAAAGCTTCGCTCTGAGTTCATGGGGCAGTGCCCCGTTTTTAATTCTTATTATTGTGCTTATTCTTTTTTTAAACTAGTGACGGAAAATTATCTATGTTGTTTTTTTTTGCCACAAAGTTATCGAACACAAAGTTGCTTATGAAAACAAAACGAAAATGTAGATATTTTCGAGTTTATCATGATTGGATTGCAATAAAGTTAGACAGGGTGAAAACATGTACTTTCAACTTGTTTTCATAGAATATCACAAATGAGCCAGAAGCAATTGGTTTTCGTTACCGTGTGGACTTGGTATTATATCACCTTCATTCATTGACCGATTTTTTTAAGGCGAATATATTAAGATAGTGTGTCCGCGCTTTTATCGGTCTTCCTACCACATACTCAATTTATATCAAAATCGGAAAAAAAAATTTCATTGAAATAGCTTGGAATGTCTCATATGCAATTACATATCTATTTTGGGTTACTATAAAGTAATTGAAAAATTTTTCTTGGTTTTACTTTTGATTATTTATTGTTTATATACATATTTACATTGATATATTGTTTGCACTCTTCTCATTATACTTTTATGTTGTTGTTCAGCTCACACAATTCGATAATCAAAACATTGCGCCCAATTAAATATTAAAACTTGATTGGCATGTGAGGCCAGCCCAACGCGCTGGATGTGTTTATAAACTGAAGTGTTAGCTGCGCCGTACGCTACACCTACAACCATCGTATTTATATATATATGTATATATATATATATATATTCTACATATGTACATACATACCTGCATTGCTTGCTTACCTGTTAATATTCAAAAATCCGCTATTCACTGCCACAGTTGAGCATTGAAAGTGCGCGCCTACAGATTGGCTATTCGCAAGTGTAGAAATTATTTGTTGCCATCAAAAAGTTTATAAATTTCATTTGTACTCGCATAAAACGACGCTATTTATTAATTATCGGCCGGCACGTTTGTCTGCTGTCCCAGTAGCAATGCAGTTACTTTCTATTACGAACACCAATGACTCGCTGAGGAGAGTCGCAGTTTCCGGTTTGACGATTTTTAGTATTTTATCCGTTATTGATGGATCTATGGCATGGTTTGGTGGTAGTCGGCTAAAGAGCAATAAATATCTTGATGTCAATGATGATGCAACGGTGAATGTGAATTTGGAGAATACCCGCCCAATTATCGGCATCCTCACACAGGAAGTGTCACATTTTGCGCTACGCAACTATCCGGATAAAGAATATAGCAGTTATATAGCCGCTTCGTATGTAAAATTTGTTGAAGGCGCCGGCGGACGAGTGGTGCCGATTTGGTGAGTGTAATTTTAAGTACATAGCTTTTATTTTATTTATTTAGCGCTTAGAAACTTACATATAAAATAAATGTTTTATCAATGCATTTACTGATAAGCAATTGATAACGATGAGCTTGCAATGAAGTGCTACTAGATAGTTATGGTGTTGATTGTGTGATTTTACTGATGTTGGTCAAACTGGAAATTATTTGTATATATTTAGTAACTGGTTTATATACGCACGTACATATGTATATATGTAGATATATACTCATATACATATATGTATATGTACCAGGGGCGGCTCCAGAAGCGATTCTTAGGGGGGAAAATAATTTTATACCTCAAATCTGGAGTAAGTGTTATTCGGAAGAATAGTCGGTGTGAAGTTCAATCGAAAGCAGAAAAAATCCACAATACCCTTTTTCCCCCTACTTCCCAGAAACATGTTTCTTACATTTTCGATTTCCCATTTGAATTAAATTAAGAGTGCCCAAAATTGCGAAGTTGTTTATCTAGAACTTAGAGTATATAATTTTAGTACATAAAGTTAGAATTAAATGAACCAGCAATCACTTAATCAAGAGCATTATACATTTTTCCCATGAATTTATCAAAAACAGAATAATTAGTCGAGTACGGTTCCAGGGAGAATTGAGTATTTGGGCTAGTTCTGTTTTTCTAAAAAGTGGTAACGAAAATAAGGTTTATCGAAATAGTTAAAAAAAATATTACATACATATGTACATTTTTTATTTATGTATTTGTTATAAAGTAAAGGTAATAAATAAATAAGTATACTAAAAATAATCAAAAAAAAATTGAATAAAAAAAATTTCAAAAAAATAAGGAAAACGGTTTTCGGGTTTCTTAGAATCCATCCTTCGATTGTTCTGGAACCGTCTCCCGTCTATTTTAAAAACGAGTTTCGGTTCCTTGAGACCACTTTTTCGGTGTTGTTGTTGTTGAGGAGGCCCAGGAAACGTGCAGTGTCGACGAGGTCGGACCAGCGGAAGAGTGGGGTTAGAAGAGTTGGTTGGAGAAGGCATGTGAATAGGTGTTTGGTATCGTGAGGACACGTCTTTGGTATGTCGGGGTTGATTCTGTATAGGTAGGAGTTAAGTCTACTACAATATCCAGATCTTAATTGGGCTAGAGTATCGCGGCACTCACGAGGCAGAAGGGACTCTTCATCTGCAATTGATGGTGGTTCGGCTTCTAATACGGAATTGACAAGGCGAGAGTCGATGGTGGTAGTGACTGTCCCTTTGTGTATGCTGCTTATGTTGTTTGACCTGCTGGTACACCTTCCTATCCAGCGGTTGCGTTACGTGTAGCTGGATTTCGTTCTTCAGTTCGAGGAGGTGTCTTCTGATGTGCTTAGGAGGTGGGTCATCTGCAAGCAGATGCCTATTTGGATGCCCCAAACGGTGATCATTGCCGGTGGATTGCATTATCGAGCAATTATCGACATATGATACTATGGTGACTTCCTCTGGCGGTTGAGGGTGCTGGGAGATATACATAATGATTGAACAAGAGTGGATACAAGACGCTACCCTGCGGTACCCCTTGTTTAATTCTCTTCATTTTAGATGTTAAGCCTCTAAATAATATCGATGATTGACGACCACACAGGTAATTCGCGGATCAGTCCCTTTAAGAGAGTTGATGCTTCCACGTCGGCTAGCAGCGTGGAATGGCTTACCGTGTCGAAAGCCTTTAACAGGCCCAACGCTACCACCTGTGTTTTTATGGCTTTTTCGGTTGTTGTACCCAGCGCTCCAGATCCAGTTTCTCGGTTCTACAATTTCTTTATATTCTATATTTTTTATAATTTTTAAAAAATGTGTGTACAAGTTTTCCTTGGTTAAAATTTTACAATAATTCAACTTCAACAACATTTTTTTTTAATTTTCAATTTTCGTTTTTTTAGAAACTTTCTGAGTACGCAAGTCTCCATAAACATTTTCGTCGAGTTTTAATAAGAGGAACATTTCACCTACTATTTTGTACATTTTTTAAACATAAACTAAAAAATATATTTATTGCAAGGACTGTATTTTTTGATCTGGTAAATTTGCGATAGAGATGGGCCGAGAAATCGTATAGAATAATACAATATGTATGACCTTTTATCGATCAGAGAATGACACTCTCTTCCTGTGATCCTTTCTCATACTCGCCAAATACGCGATGAAAAATGTATGTCATCATTTCAGACAATAAGAAAATTATTGCTAATTTTGAACAACTGCATACAAATATTGGTATTTATGAGTTTTATAAATGGTTATCGCGGGTTTGAATGTTAAAGCTGCATATTTTTGTTAGTAAGATTTTCAATAATCACGATGCTACAAAATCAAACTTCTTGGCTCGGTATTGATTGAAAGAAAGAAATAATTAAAACTTAGGTCATAAAAAGATGAACAGTTTAAAGTCAAAAAATGCAATATTTAAAGTGGATTTGTTTTTGAAATATTATTATCACAATTGACAGAAATTTCATAACTCATATTTTTTAATGAGAAGACCCTAATAAGAGTTTATTCATTTAGAAAAAAAAGAAGAAATGACGCATGGTGTCATTTCGATTAAAAACATAACGCTCAGATATGAATTGCTGGAATCGAAAAACCCCCTATATATTTACTTAAGTTTTTTCTTAAATGGTGTTGTAAAAACCTATCCTAATTTATCAATGAAATATGTTTATTTTGTTTGAGTTAAACTCGAAAAATTCATTATCCTAGTATGATAGACACCTACAACTATATTTTGCTTTTGGTTCCACTCAATATCGATTTGTTCTTTAGCATTGTGTAATTAAGCAATGTAGATATTTGAAAAATATCTTCAACACTTCAGTTAATTTTCCGATCCAGCTCATCATAATATTGTTAATGCCAATAAATCATGGGACACAATTTTGGCAGTTTTTAACTTATTGTGATATTGATTTAATTAATTTGGGGAGTTTGTCGAAGACAGCGATCAATTTATTAAATATCAAAAAAAAAAAAAAAAACAAAGAAATCCCCTCGCCTCTTATGAGCTCGGTGCTATTAATTAGCCCATCGTTTTCCTCATTAAAACGATGATGCGATTTTTTGGACAACTAAAACAAACTATTTTAATGGATATATAAATACATATATGTATGTACAAATATTGTATTTATATTAGGCGACAATCATGTGCCGCCCGGTGACAACAAAAAAGACAATAAATGATAAATTAATTTTTTTATCTCAAAAGCAATCGCCTTTTGACAGGTAGCGGCTACTATCAAACGTGCAAACATTCATAAATATGTACATATGTATATATGTATGTATATATATCTATGTACTTTTTTGGATTGGAACAACTTTATATTAATGATAATGATAAATAACAACGCTTTTTGCAAACAAATCACCATTTGTTGGAAATATTATAAAAATATAATCATTTAACAATAAATGCATACATATTTACAAATTTCTTATCCACAAGCATACAAACTAATAGGTATGCACATTTATTTATTTCTGTACATATGTATACAAAGTGCATATGCAGATCGGTATAAAAACAATTGAAATTCGTTTTAGGTGGGAAATTCAAGTGCGCTGCTCAAAAGAAATCACTTTCAGGTTTGGTTTGCAGCCGAACGTACATACATACATACATTCATACATATGTATGTACATATATGCATATTTTCCCTGTAGTAAAAAGCCGAAGTAGTTAGCAAACATTCTAGTTTTTGAATTAGTATTTAATGGAGCTAGCCATAACAGTTCGATGGAGACTGTGTCTCAGCACCAACTGCCTTCGAATAGTGGAATTTGCAATGCCAAAGTCAAGGCGTATCAATTAATGATGATGACATCTTATGTCAAATTATTATCGCTTTAACTTTGTGTTTTGCGTATTTTTCTTTGTGTTCTCCATATTCTTCTTTGTGTTTTCCATATTGCTCTTTGTGTTCTTCATATTTTTCTTTACATATTCGCTGAATTTGACACAAGGTAATTAATTTATCAACCGTAAATGTTGTTTTTGTACGATCGCTATAACCTGGTATGGTTGATACATGTGCCAAAATGAAAATAAGAATATTCCTTGAAAATTACGAAAGCAAATGTAAATTATTAAACTCAATAGTTTTAAATTATAATTGTCCAAGCCACTTACGCTCAGGTGAAGAAAATGCATCCCTGCATAAATTCCATGGTTGGAAAGCAACCTCGAGAACGGTCCACTTTCGATATCTTTCACTGAAGATATGTCATTTGCTGGAATTCCACCGGAACTCAAATCCAGTGGAGAGTATAAAAGCCGTATGGGGCTTAGAAAACGCCCTTCGTTTCCATTACGATATCAGCGAACATCACACGCCTTTTTTTCCGTTGCGATATCTGCGATCACCAGGCGTCTTAATTTTCTGCGATTAGGCGAAACCGTCATCCATATCGATTTTGTCCACTGTAGGAATTACCACAATCTTCATCTACACCTATCCTCATCCACCGCTGGACCTACCATCATCTACTACATCTAACCACAACCTTTGAATTTCAGGCATTTTTTACATTTCCACCATTTTTTGCCTATATTCTTAACTAAAAGAAAAATTATTCTGAAGTTTAATTCCATTTATTACATACAATCATTCAGTCGATCCTTCAGTCAATCATTCAATAAATTTTCCAATTTATCCAACAAACTACATTTTAATGGCGGGGCTGAATAGGATCCAGAATTCCTCTTGAATTCTGGAAACGGGGATCTTAAAATGGGGGCCGATCCTTTAAGACAGATAATTACCTGATCATTTTCACACCCACTGTGTGCACACACACAGATAAAAAAGAACAGAAATTCTGATTAGAACTTAAAAGCGCCGTTTATTTTCTGGAAAAAAACCTGGATTTTGTGCATACGTAAGAAGAAAGTGTCACTCACCTGAGCTGTCGCTGTTATGAAAGTAAGAAGGTTTTGCTGGTTGCCGGTCGCTTTTATAGCACCACTATCTGACAACGGGTTCAGCTAACAGGACTCGTGCAAAAGCAAATCAGCGAGTAGCTTACAGTGACATCTCATTGTGACAGTTTTCTATTTGTGAATTTAATTCCTTCTTTTAAAAATTAAATACACACTAAAATTAAACAATAATGCAAATAAATAATAAAAAATTCTATTTAGTATAATAAAAAAAGGAAATTAATTTAAATCAAGTACAGAAGTGTGGAAGATTTGTCGAGGAGAAATTAAGTCCCATCCCCACCTTTTCCCATATCTGTATATTTCATTCCCTTCAATCTCTCATTAGCTTCCCTCTTCCCAGATCACTGGGCGACTTCGGATTTCCGGACTATCTCAAATCCAAGTGTTGAGAAGTCTAGGTTTTGGCAAAACTATCATCTATTTATTTCTAATAAGCAGTGCGAGTTAAAATATCGGATTTTTTGTTTTTTGTAATTTACCGTTATTACCGAAGCCTAACTAACTTTTTAATGAACCAATGATGATAATCTCGAAAACAGTACAGTTAAATTTTCGTTGTTTTTTTCGTAAGCAACTTGGTGTCGGTAACTCTTGAAAAAAAAAATCGCCCCCACTAGTTTACATAGAAAAACGAATAAGAATAATAATAAGTAGAAATCGGGATGGAGAAAAACTGAAATATTTATAAAAAGCGGCATTGCTGGATGTGCACAGAGCGAAGTTTTTATTTCGTTTATCGGATTGCCTTAGAGTAAAAAAGATAAATAAATAGAGAAATGTCATCGAAAACCAGATAGTAAAAAAGAATGCTGTCTGGACGGTCATCTTTAATATTGAAAACAACTTGTTTTCATTGCCGTGGGGACATGGTATAAGAGTAGAATTTTGAACCTCGCGTTTGGCTTGTCAATACGAGTACTCTGCTATATCGGCTATTGCAATTTCGTCAGTGCCGTTAACATACCACACTTTCCTTTCACTTTTGTATGTACGAGTAGATATCAAGTTCGAAATTCGAACTCCTATGTCGAATAGCATGCTGCTGGTGTAAAGGCAGGCAATTGATATTTCGTAGCATTTTGCCATGTTAAAAATGCCAGTTGCTTTCATGGAAAACAATAGAAGATTAAATATGTAACTCAGGTGCTAACCAATTTGTGGTAAGCTAGTTTAGAACCAGTAAGTTTTACTATAGGGTTTTAAAACAAATATTTCTACAAATGTAATTGAATTCCTTTAAGCGTTAAAATAAAAAAAACTCCAGCAACTTTAGCCAATCATGCTTTTTAATTAATCATTCTCACTTTCAGTAAACATATTTTGCAAACTGATTAACACATTTAATAGTAATATTTAGTAGTAAAAGAACAGGTATAGGTACAAGTCGGGGAAGTTTCTAAAATCTAATGTATTGACACACATATGTACATACATATGTATGTACACACGTGCGTGTAGTTTGTAAATAAGTTTTTTCTTTTTTTTTGTATTGAATGAACTCTGTGTCGTTGCCCTACGATCATTAGCACAACAGAAATAACGACACACCTTTTCTATAGACACATGGATACTGTTAGTACGTACTAGGGTGTCTGATTATTCGCCTACTTTCCAAAGCCGGTTTTCCAATTATTCGGAAATGGCTATATGGAAAAATAGAGTTTGAGTTTTTATATTGAGAAAATACCGATTTCACTTAGGAATTTTCATAAAAAGTTCGCCGTTTGGTGGGCGAAAAAGGGCAGCTAATTTTTGAATTTCCATTGAAAAGGTGCCGTTTAATATAGGCCATTTAAAAAATCATCAAATATTCTGAAAGTTATATAATTAATTATAAATTCGCCGCCGTATTTTTTTTCTTTTCAAAACATAAGCTTTTAAGTTAGTGACAAATATTTTACACAAACTTTACATTAACACATGCCAGCCATCAAAAAAAAAAAAATTGCATTCCTTTCTAGGAAAAAAAAACTTTAAAAAGTTAAAATAACCTAATTTAGAAAATAGCAAAAAATGTAAAAAAAAGTAAAAAATCCAACAAAATATGGAGCTCAAATTCACAAATTCTGTATGTCTCATAAGAAACAAACACTTAAGAGTTATAAAATTTCTGATACAATCCGATCGAAAGCTAAAAATTTATGTATTGAAACAGTCTTTCCTCTTCAATAAGCATTTTTACAAAATTATAATAGTTTTACAGAGTACGCTGGCGTTGCCATTTTATTTTATTGTTAACAAGTCATTTAGTAATTTTGAATATTTCTATATAATCGAACTATTTAATAATAGAAAAGCCGTGGAATATCCTGGTTTATTAGATACTTGAAAAATCAAGGTTTCAAGAAAGACGCTTGAAGAAACGATAAAAAAATCGGTGGAAGTCGGTTCGGCGAAACTCGTTTAACCACCCTAGTATGTTTGAATGTGTATTTAAGCAAGTGTTCCGATGCCACTATGCATTCGATGCTTGTACTCATTTAAAAGTATCGGAAAGTATCGCAGGATGATAATCGATTTTATTTTGCACATTCTCAGCTTTAAATTCTAACTTATTTTCAGTGTTTTTTTTTGTTTTAAATTAACAAAGCCAAATTTGATATATAACCAAGTAATTTAAAGGGTTTTATACACTTGTGTTGGTAAAAAAATCGAAAATTTCTCTTTTGCATTTTCTTGAAGTATGTCCTTTCAAGTTTATTTTCTCCAAATTTCTGAGGATTAGAGCCAAAGTTACAGCTGTCAACAGTGCGCTCTTTTCCTATGGCCCAAATGTATATCCAAAACTTTAAAAGCAATTATCTCAAAATGATGTTTTTCTAAAAGTCCCGTTGCAAGGTTTCTCAAGAACCATGTGACCAATCAATCTAATTTTTGTGCATGCTACTTGGAAACTGAAATATCTCATACTTGAACGAAGGAATTTTTATTTAAAACAAAAGTTGTTTTTTTGGAATGAAAAAACTGAATTTTTAGACCTTCAAAAATCGAACTTTTCATTAAAATCATCACTATTTGTGTAAATCTGTTTATTTCGCTGAATCCTTCGTTCAGGTACGGCGTTTTGATATAAACTAAAGGAAGCTGTGTTTTTGATTGCAGATGATTCATTGGCTACTTATCATGCTCACCGCGAAGCCTGTAAAAAAAATGTTTTTTAACGCAACAGCTGTAGTGCCAACAAATGAGCCCATTTTTGACTCAAAAATTCAATTAAACATCTTTAGACATATGTATGTACATAAACGTTCCGGCAGTGTTTGATTATGTAAAAAAAAAAATACCGTCTTTGCAAAAAAAATTCATCAAAAAACTGATTTTTTTCAGAGAATAACCCCTTAATATACAAATTATTAATTATTGAAACATATGGCGTTGTGTATACCATAAGCAATAAAATTCAATATACTATAACTATGTTTAATAATTTATTTTGAATACTTTTTTATAGAAGTATATAGCTGATTTCATTATAAGATGTGATTTTTCTAAAACTTCGGAGGGTATAAAGGGTCTTCGTTCTCAGAACCAACGAGTAAGATGCCAATCATCTTCCAAGCGGAGGTGTCCTGTGTGCAGAGATTAAACTAAATAGAAACTATCGCAATTAGCGTGTAGTCATTTCAGGTGACAGCCAAGCAGCACTCCAAACCCTATCATTATATGAGCTCAGATGACTTGGGCCCAGATACTCCGATGATATTTTCATCAGATCTTGCAGGGTCTCCTAAGCAATGCATCAAACATTTTCCCACTATAATTATAATTAACGAGAAGGGTGTATGCAAATTAGGCGCTAAATTCGCTACCCTATTGGCTATAGGCATTCAAAATGCCAAACTGCAGTAGCCTCTATTTACAAGTCAATATCTACGTTGTAAGTCGAACATAATTGAGTAACTTAAATCAACTAAATTAGCTTAGGCTGAGTAGGATTTGATGCAGCAACGAGTGCTCTTTCCACTCAGGTTTAATTTGTCGTTTTGCCGTTTTCTTTAACTTCATATTTTACATTTCTATTATAGTTTCTTTTGGTTTCAATTGCTTTTAGAGGCTTGCCATTGCCCATAAGTCTCGACCGCTATTAGGAATATTTTTTCAATTATATGATACTTGCTGTTGTAGGGTTCAAGTTCTATTATATGACAGATTAGGCAGAGAATTTGTGAAATGAGGTGACAATGCAACGTTTGTTTTTTGCATTTGCAGTTAATTTTCTTGCCAAATTTCTGATCGTCTCTCTCCTTTATATCTACTCATATTTATGTGCATTTGTTTGTACGTAGGTAGTGTTAAAAACTTTACCAGAAAATAACTCAACCGTTTAATTGATAACATAAATAGTATGTGTATGATAATGTTATAAAAAGTCCAAGGGGGTTTTGCAAATGTTTATTTGAACAATCCGCCAATAAATTTTATTATGTGTGAATAAATCAGAACGGGATGTGGTCTTGTGTAAGATGTTAAAGAGGGGTGTTTAGTGTTTTTGTTTTGCTTGTTTTGGATATATGTAGCTATCTA
Organism: Anomoia purmunda; assembly: GCA_951828415.1. Taxonomy (NCBI): domain Eukaryota; kingdom Metazoa; phylum Arthropoda; class Insecta; order Diptera; family Tephritidae; genus Anomoia; species Anomoia purmunda. Next base: position 20,308,252 of record OX639996.1, on the reverse strand, counting down.
TAACTGCGAATTTTGTTTTTAAATAGCCAAAATCCAAATCATAAATACCTCTTATTATTGATACAAAATTAAATATTTGAAATGAATACAGATTGCTTACGTGCTTACAGATGTTAATTGTTTGCGTTTTCGAAAATTGCGCCATTATTTGCGTGGTGAGGCATATGGTATATATGTCTGCATGTGTGTATGTATGTATTGTACATATAGGTGTTTTACAATTTCTTAGAATTTGAGTTTTTAAATTCATTGAAGTGTGAATTTAGAAAACGGCTCGCAGACGTGCTGCGATCGGGAAATAAAAGAATTATATTTATTGACAAAGGTTTAATTTTAAGCCGAACATAAATTTGAATTTATAGATAAAAATAATAGCTCCTTTTGAATTAAAATACTAAAATTGTAAACATTAACAACTAGATTTGAGGGTCAAAAGTTTTAAACAAAAAAAAAATGTGTTATAAACTACGTAAACAGAAAGCTAAATTTTTAATTAATTGAGTACATAATAAATTGTTCAGAATTAAATATCTAATTTCGGCAATTCGGTAGTTGAAAATGCAATTTCTTAATATATTGTTTACAAAATATATATAAACATTTTTTGTACCTGAATTTCAAATGGAAAACATTTTTATACATGAAAAAAATAGTCAACAATTTAATATGGTACTTTGATTATTTTGCTTTTTTAAATTAACATTTTTTTTGTTTTGCATCATTTTTTTTTAAGTATATATCTTTTAATAGCCGCAAATTTCGATTGTAAATCGAGCTTAGAACAATTCTTATAACTATAATAGTTAACGAGATATTCCAAAGAGTTTAAAAAATTGTTTCATTCTTAATACAAAAAATTATGTTTGATAAGGAAACAGGTTCTTGAAAATTTCAGGATATTTGAAAATATTTTCGGATTATAAAAAATAAACCTAAAATTTAATCTATTACTTTGATTATTTCGACGTTTTAAATTCTCAAAACTTTGAATTTTTTTTTAAATTTAAATTTTTACAATTTTTTTTTATTTAAAAAAATTTTTTTTTTATATACTTCCAAATATTAATTTTAAAACGAACTGCTTATATAACTAGCATCTTTTTCTAGATATTCAGATGAGTATGGGATTTTTTTTTTTCAAATTTTTAAAATTCATAGCTTTGGAGTTCAAAAAACACAAGCTTGAAAATTTGTAAGATCAGTTAGAGGTATCATATAGAAAAAATGAATCCAACAATGTATTATTTTCTAAATTTTTCTTCGAAGTATAATTCTATTAATACTTAAACTATTACTTTTAAAATAAACTGTATTTCTTTTCGAGGTAAGCAAAATTTTTTTTTTCAAAATTCAAAAATGCATATCTCTGAAAGAAAAAAACACCTTTCCGAAAATGTCAGCAACAATTTTCAAGTATCGTAAAAATTATACCAAAATGTAATATATGTATGATAAAATTTCAATTATTTTTTTTTTAGAATTTTTGGAATTTTCCTCAAATGGAATTTTTTTTATAGTCCCTTTATAATAACCAAAATTTTTGTTTTCAAAATTCAAAAATGCATATCTCTGAAAGAAAAAAAAACATCTTTCTTTTATCGTAAAAAATAGCCAAAAATATAATATGTGATAAAGTTTAAAAAATATTTTTTTTTTTAATTTTTTCAATTTGGATTTAATTTTATATTCCATTTATAATAACCATTTGTGTAACTACAGACCATTTCGAGATATTCAAAAAATAAAATTAAAATTATCCGGGGCATGGTGAAATTTTAAGTTTTGCATAAATTCAAAACAAAAATGCAGCTTTTGTCTTTTAAGAGAACTTCGTTATAAGAATCTTTTTTTAACCAGAATTCATCTAAATCAAAAATGGCCGATTTGACATGGGTTGTACTACATATGTACATACATTTTTTAATTAATAAATTCTAATTTTTAGACTTTTTGAACTTAAGATGAAGTAATTAAAATTATTGCCGAATAATAGAAATATTAAAAAAAAAAAGTTTTAAAGGTTAATTTAAAGTAACCGTAAAAATCGAATTTCGTCACCGGAGCTAGAGTTTTAAATATACATAAATAGGCACGACCCATAAATACGCATTTTCTGAATAACTTGACTCTAGTGCCACCTAGCGGATCCATTTATCGTTAAAGTATTACTCGTTTCTAATTTCATCAAAATAAAAATACCTAGCGCACCCAGCTACATTTTTATATACACAGATGACCAGTGTTTGTTTTTTTTTTCTTCAAAAATAGAAAAAAATAAAAGTGGGGCAAGTTACTTTCAAAAAAATAATCGGCTCACTTATTTCCTCTTTAGTGCATTGGTTATCATCTCTTTCCAATTGAATGGTTAAAGCTACCTGTTGTAAAACGATTCACCTCAATCAAAACTTGACAAACTTAATTAAGAAAAGATGGAAAATATATAAAAATAGGAACATATTTTTATACAAACATATGAAAAGCCAATGTAGTAAACAAACATTCTACATAAATCTTGAACGAGAGTAGTCATATCAGTTTGACAGCGACAGCCAACTTCGAAATGTGAAAGATGGAAGTTGGAATTTTAAATAGAAAACGTAAATAAGCGGCCTTCTCCCGAACGTGTAGCCTCGTGAAGACTACTACAGATTACGATGCTCGTTCGAGTGCGCTGTAGATTTTTTAAAACTAATTTTAACTTTTGCTGTAACTTTTAAATTAATAAAGTCTGAGTTGCTAAATTTATAGCAATTTAATATTACAAGAATTGAATTTCTAATAGTCGAATGCCATATCGCTGACTAGTTGCTAACGTGGCACAAATATGGTAGATGAAGTATGCACAGTTGTAGTGAGCAATTTGAAAAGGAGCTAAGTAGCGTAGGTCGAGTAAGTTTGTTTGCAGGGTATCTAACTAATTTTATTCTCACTGCTTTCGTTAGCATAAATATTGTAATATTGTTATAATTATGCTAGGTACACAGTTCGTTGAACCACAAAGCCGGACACCCATAGATATCTAACTATTTGCTTTTTATTTACTGAGCGTCATTGCGGCGGTTACAAGGCATTTAATTAAATGACAAATTTTTATGCTAAAAATAAACTTATGTATATCAAAACCATCAAATTACTTGTATTTACACTCTGCTTGCCGTTACTTGGTGAAAGTTTGTGCATTTTTTTCCGACATAGATACATATGTATATACATATACACAAATGCCTCCAAGCCGTTATACAGTCCCTACAAGACATTGCTGAGCAGTTTAGGCAAACATTCTAACACATTTACAATGTTTTTTATTAGTCTCTAATACAAGGGGGTTTCCAAAATAATTTTGTTTAGTTATCAGCGCTAAGTAAATCGTAGAGAGAATCATTCGGTGATCACAGGACCCATTGTTATGCTGAGAAATCCAATCTTTTGGCAAATCCCAAAAGTTCAGTGCGACAGTACTCGAAACTGTCTAGGTCCTCGAAATTATCACTCATAAATCTGATGCTCAGGATACTAGCACAGGAAGTGCTTAATGGACTAAGCCTTTTCGTTAACGCTGCAGTTCTTACGGGAATCGATATAGGTGGCCTAAAACTATGTGGCCGATGGGCAGATGTTCCGTTAGTATTACCGTGAGAAGCTTCGCATTATCCTTGAGTTACAGGCAAAATTAATTCGTTACTCCACATCTGTCAAAATTAGTACACCTACTGTTAATAACCGTTATGGCCATTTTCTCAACTTGCGTAATCAAGAGCCAGGTTCCTCCAGTCTTTCTCCTCTTCTCGCACTCTTGCCTGCTTCCTCTTTCCCGAGACGCCACAATTCCCGGCATTCAGTACAGGTTGAGAATGTGTAGCCGAAGGAGTTGAGGCCCAGCTTCTCGAACTAAACCCGTGAGCATTATTTGCACCATGACGATGTCATTCCTTGAATTTGGTGTCAAGATGAGTCGTCGTAAATCTAATGATTGTTCAAACAGGGTGGCAATATTGCAATTAATATGCATGACAAATTGTATACAAAATCAAAACTGTAAATGATAATCAAATAAAATAAGGTACTTTCTAGGCACTTTACTGGCTTGCCTTTCGTACTCCTCCGGTGTAATGTTGACTTAAAAATTATTTTTTCCCCATATGTTCATGTCAAGTTTTCCTAAAATTTTATTTTAGCGAGTAATAATTAAATTAAAAAACGTTATATTCTATTTCTTAAAGGATCGGACAAGGAAGGGAGTACTATGAGGACATAATGTCTAAGATCAATGGGTAAGTTTCAATTTATTCAATGTGTTTTCAAAATATTTTAAGCAACACAATAACTACTCTATTCTATTATATTCTCCTATCATTTTTCATACAGTGTTCTCCTGCCAGGCGGTGCAACCTACTTCAACCAGTCGTATGGCTATGCCGATGCCGGTAAACATATTTACAATATTGCGATCGAAATGAATGACCGTGGCAGTTATATGCCAATTTGGGGAACTTGTTTGGGATATGAGTTGCTCGTCTACTTGGCGGCAAACAATACAGATTTGCGCACCGAATGTTACTCATCTGCTCAGGCATTGCCGTTAGAATTCGAAGAGGGCTACAAGGAGAGTCGACTTTTTGCCAATGCAAGCGATGATGTGTTACACATACTCAGTACTTATAATGTAACAGTAAATTTTCATATTTTCTGTTTTACGAAAAAGGTAAGTTTTGGCGTGGAAGTACATATGTAGATCAAATTGTATGCTTAAGTAGTAGTTTGTTTGTTATTGTTGTTATTAAAAAAAGGGGAAAACAATATCAATATGTAAATGGGGAAGGTATGAGAATAGGTCGTAGGCAATATTTTATGCTTGGGATAGGGTTGCCACCTTTTTGAAAAGTAAAATTTACTTTAAATATGCAGAAGCTATATGAAATATTAAATTATGAGTGCTAAGCGGTTCGTCTCGAAAGAAAGTTAGTAGGTAACTTTTATGAGGAATGCCACCTGTTTGTACAAAAAAAAACGAATTTAATTAAATTCTACACAAGAGTTATATGAATTATTAATATATGGAGTCAAACCATTCGTTTCGCTAGGAAAAGTTTATAGGCATATTTTGGAGAAGGTTGCCACCTTTTTTAAAAATCAAATTCAATTATATTATGCACATGGGTATAACAATCTTAAAATATGAATGTCAAACTGTTTGAAAAGTTGCATACCTATAGTCTTAAGAGGGTTGCCACCAATTATATCTGACAGAAACCGAAATGCGTTGATAACACTGTGCGACACCATTTTTTGGGTGTAAGAAATTTTTTTGCGGAACGAAGATGCCACTTACATTAAGTCTTCAATTTGTGACCAAGGTTGTTTTCAAAACTTAGAAAGCTAAAGCAGAGCTAAATATAATGTTTGAACATATGAAATGAAATTTTAGGAACAACTTTTTTCGTACTATAATTTTCTTCCAATAAAATTAATTTCATTGTCAATCACTTCAACTATTATTTCAAATTTATTTTAAAAATGAAATTAAATCAAGCAAAATAACTTTTCCCATGCCTCTTACACAAAATCTGTAGATTTAAATGTTACTCTTATGTTCACATTGTCATAAGAGAATATTTTTAGTTTTTTGAATTGTAAATATGTAATTTGATTACTATGATGTGTAGAAAATACTTGTCCGTTACGTATACGTACTGTTGAACAGCAGATCCACGTACATACATATGTATGTATGAATGTATGTAGCGTTCTTACAGTTTTAAATTTGATTAGAAATATGCACGAAATATGTCTACTAAAGGAAAATCTACCACCATCTAACTGATGCATTTCTAGTGAGTTAATAAATAATTAGTCTACATTTTTTCTGTGTGTATCTGGTGGATTTACCAGACCTGAACTTGGTGTCACCTTTCTCCCGCTGCATCACTTGCTCGACCGGACGCTTTAGTAGCAAACTGGATAGACTTGATATCCTTGTTATCTCAATCACTACTAAATTGGGGTTTCATTTAGAATCAAAACAATTATGCGATTATATTTACCGATAGAACTGAGTACGCGTTCTTTGCAACCGAATAACAAATTGATGTAATTGATGCGATTGATAGAAAAAACTAGAAGAACAAAAATAAGCAAAAACTATAATTTTTTGTTTGGCCTAATTTTAACAAATAAAAATTACAAAAAAAAACTATTAAGCTATTGCTTTAAATACTTCTGATATTTTCAAATTGTTCCCGATGAAAATCTGAATTGATTAATTGATTTCTCAGAAATTATTAATAGTTTTAAAATATTTATTTCAATGCCTTATCGACATATGTATATATGAAAATGAAGCCGTTTGCTTTCTTACAACTTGGCTAAAAACATATGAACGGATTTCAAACAAATTTGAACAATATATTCCTTAAGCCCGTAGGAGGGACATACATGGGCTATATTTTAATTCCTTAGGTGGCGCATGAGTCGAGGTATTCAGAAAATATGTATTTAAGACTCAATACTGATGACATTTTAAAGGTTATTGGAGCTGCAATGAGACATACTGTTATAGAGGACAAATGCGCTAGGTGGCGCTAGGAGCGTATTTTTTTAGAAAATCTGTTCTTATGAACCGCTTTTGATGAAATTAAAAACTAATAACGTGGGAGCGACAAGAAAATTGGGAAGTATATATATTTGGGATGCAACGAGAAATACAGTTATAGAAAACAAATGCGCCAGGTGGCGCTAGGAGCGAATAATTCAGAAAATCTGCATTTATGATCCGGTTATGATGGAATTAAAAACTAATAATGTGGGTGCGATGAGAAAAACGCTTATGAAAAATGGGTCCACAAGGTGGCGCTTGAAACGTATTTTTCTCAGCAAATCTGTATTTGTTGTATTTGTTGTATCTGTTGCGTTAAAAATACTTTTATGAAAACTGGATAAGCTAGGTAGCGCTAGAATAGAAAATCAGTATTTGTGTTTCGTTATTGATCTAATATCAAAGAAAATATGCTCCAGCTGCGATTAGAAATGCTTTTAATTTAGATGACATTGAAAATATACATACATACATATGTAAGTATTTACAATGTAAAACGGATACTATATTAGCAAACGAAAAGTTTTGTCTAAAAATCGATTAGACGACTCTGTAATCGAGATTTCCATAAAATCCATATTTAAGGTTCGACTTAAATCTAATAAGTTTTGTGCAGTAAAAAACAATTCTTCCTAGTCATAGTCCACATAAAGTTGACCCTTAAGTTAATTGCCAAATCGGTTCAGTTATTTACACTTTTTTGTAATATATTTATATAAATATGTTAATTAGAATGAGTCCGATACAGAATGGTATCGAGTACTTCTTACCGATATTTTTGAAGTATCGATACATTTTTGCGACGCCATTAAAAAGTAGCAGCAGGTTCGAGTACATAGCGGAATGTTAGAGAACGACTGCGCGATTTTGTTACTTTAATTTTCTGATTTGACATTCTCATACTGGAAAGCAATTTCTATACACAGAATTAACTTTGGTTTCAAAACTTGAGATTTTCCTACTGGGTAGCAGCACACACTTTAAGCAATACATATTTTCTGGCCTATCTTTAGGCACCAAATAATTATTTTCTTCGCGAAGTTATTTTGAATCATTGTACGCACGAATCAACATAGTATATATATGTATGTAGAAATAAATTGTATCTTTCGAAATTATGTTATTTTTAGACATTCACCAACTACGGTCTCGACAAGTTCTGGAATGTGCTGAGCATTAATCATGATTGGTATGGCGAGGAATTCATATCGACCGTGGAGCATGTCAAGTATGTGTTAATTTTTACATATGTATTTTATGTCTTTTGTCCAAAAAATATTTTAGTCTGAATGTACGTAAGCCAAAATAAGTTGCGGAAGTTTTCCACTGGAATTATAAAATGTATTATGTTTTAGGCTTTCGTCAAAGCATTTTGGAAACATATCAAGATTTATGTGAATTTTGAAGGGGGAGAAAATACCTTTACAATAATATTTTGTTTGAGTCCAAATCGGTCATGTTTTGACTGAGTGATTAAAGTTTTTCTTTGACCAATCTTCCAAAAAAGTCCGAAATTAGCAAGCTTTATATATAAAAAACTTAATTTTTAGAGGTATTTTCAAATCCGTTCAGCTCACGTAAATCTTAATACTTCTCCGAAAATAATTTGCTCGACTACTTAAAATATAATGTTTTTTAGAATTCTTTAGGAAAAACAGTACCGCTTTTGTTTATATGATATTTTGTTTATCACTACCCGCCTGCTGTTTCTCACTTTCAAATTATTTTAGGTATCCATTTTATGGCGTACAATATCATCCGGAAAAGGTCCTTTACGAATTCATTCCGAATCGCAACATCACTCACACCTCGCATGCAGTCATTGCCTCGCAATATTTTGCAGACTTTTTTGTAAATCAAGTTCGCAAGAATCGGCAGAGTTTTCCCAATCGCAGCGACGAGACAAATGCGCTTATCTACAACTACCAACCGGTTTATACAGGAGCCAAAGGTTCAGCTTTTGTGCAGCAATATTTATTTGAGGCGCGCACTGGCAATGCAACCTCGCTGGCAGCCGTTACGCAATTGCATTGTTTGTTGGCGTTAATTACGTTATGTGTCGTGGGAGTTTGGCGACGTGTATGACGTCATAATTATTATCAAGCTATTAGGCTATTAGGTCATGTAGATTGCCATTTGTCGTGAATCTATTTTATTTATTTATTGCTGCTATTGTTTTTTGCTTTATTGCCAATAATTTGTGACAATCATTTGCTGCTGAAAGTTCCTATAGAAAATGATTTTAAAAGTAGCTCCAACCATACGTTGCCACTATACATACATACACAATGTTACCACACCACACAAATCCACATAGACGTAAATCAAATAATATAGCAATATTGAAGTAAATTGACGCTAATGAATTGAATTGAAATACTTTATTCCATTTTAATTTTTTAATTAAATGTCTACTAAGAAATAAAATAAGTTTAAAAATATGTCAGTACCAATGATAGTTGATATATACTATATGTATTAAAATTATTTAAGTACGCAAATTTGCAAACTCGTCTTCGAAATAGTCAAAGCAAAATTATTGTTTAAGAAAAGTTGTACAAAATCATTGCTTAAAGCAAATGAAATAATCAACGTACTTTCTCGTATAGTGAAATAAATGCCAAGCGTTTCCTTCGCTTGTTTTAAAAAGGTGCACTGTTAGCGCAACAATTAGAAGGAGGTCGGTAAGAACTTTCAAGAATTTTCCGAAAAATAAAACTTCGAATTTCGGAGGTATATGCTTTTTTATTATGATTTATATTAGTTTCACTGCATGTATGTATCCTTCTTAGTTTGACTAAACTACAATAGCTAGATAATTGTAATATATGTATAACAAATAAAAGAGCCTGGTGGGTACACCGAAAAAAATCTATATCATTACTAAAAAACGTGAAAAGTCTATAACATTATAAAAATAGCACAACAATATAGTACAAAGCGCCCACGTTTTTCGAAAATAATATAGATTTTTTTCTGTTAGTTATTTTAAACTTATATCAAACATTATTTTCAGCTTTTAAGTTATATCTGCCATTGTAGCGTGTTTCTTTTAGTTTATAAACTATTATTTTGTTAACACCTAAAAGGATTAAGATTTTAGAGAATTTCGCATATTTTTTATGTTTGTTAATCTAAAAAGTGACATATTGCATTAAACTTGTTTTATTTTCAATATTTCCAGACATAGGGAAATTTGTAAACTGCAGAATTTTCGTAAATAAAGATATAAGAGCAAACTCAATGCCATTTGAAAGAGGAAAATTTATACTTTAATATCACGAGCGTAGTTTTTTTTTTTTAAAAAAAGCCTACTGTGTATATATAACCTCAAAAGTGTGAAAATAATTTTTTGCACTTTTAGGTTAGGATATCTCAAAATCCAGGCATGGTAAAATGGCCAATTTTGTATTGAGCATATCGAAAACCCCTTCTCAAAATTTCTTACATATATAGTCTCGTTTCTAAGTAAGGAGGTTGACCTCATTTTGTTGGTCTGTGGTATTTATGTTGGTGGGGGTATTCACTATTGAAGCGGCTTAGTCGGTGAAATATACCAGTGGATGCGATCTTTCACTTTTCCGTTTCTATTACAACATGGAATACCAATTGATCTTGATTTTAAGTATTTTTGAAAAGAAAAAAATGTATCTGAGTAAACTACCTAGTTTATTGGAAAGTTTAATTACGAACTGTTTTTGGAAGTTAGAAAAAAATTAAATGAAGGGTCATCAGAAATATTTAAGAAAAAATGTACCGAAATATTAAAAAAAAATTAAGTAAAACTTGCCCTATCATATGCAATATTAATAAACACTCTCCCTCATTAAAGTAAACATTGTGAGACAGCAGTGTTGGATTTTAATTTTTTTGGGAACAACATTATTTTATTTTCTCTAGAATGATGTGGTTATCGCATACAGATATTCTGAGGTGATCCTCAATGAAATATTCCGTCAACATAAATTATTTGAATCATCTAGCAATATTATCAGTGATTTTTTCTAGGGTCTTTTTTTTTTTTAAAAGGCAAGAAATAAAGTTAACTGCAAACTTCTTAGACTGCATTCAGACATGGCAACTTTTGTTGGGGCAACTCGTTACTTGGAAGAGAGCGAGTGCTCGTTCTCGGGTAACATGTTTCATTTTAGTCCTCTATGCTGATGACCTGACAAAACTCAACAGCCTGACAATTGCCAGGTTTATAGCGCATACAACTATGTCGTAGGATATAACGTCGTTGTCACATTCTCAGTAGGACATAACAACTACAACAACTGTTGTTATCATAAGAGGGCTGAAGGGGATTGCAACGACACTTTTTTGTGGACGTAAAAGCGTTAAAATTTATTTCTTTACTGACTTTAAGTTTAAATTTTTTTGGATTGTACTTTTATTTCGAATTGGAATCACGCACAGTTATCCCAACCACATCACTGCTAAATAATATGAGATCAAAAACCATTCACCACTCTGCAGTTATACAGATTAGTCTAAGTACAGTCACAGGCCGATCGATCGTTTTCCTCTAGTTGCGCACTCAGGAATCTTAAGTGCTTGAATGTTTTTTCCTCGATTCTTCAAATCCTAAACCCCCTTTTAAATTGCTTCTTCGAGCACATGCCTGGTTCCACTTTCCACTAATTAACTGACGATGGGTGCTTGGAGTAGTCGATTTGTAGTCACCTTTGTCATCATTTAACAGATTTTCGGTTAGACGTTACTAATCTTAGGTCCTTCATAGACGACCGCATGCCTATATCGAAGGTGATCTTTGAAACCTTTCTGTAAGAAATTTCTGCGATTCAGAGGTGATGAGCAAGTACCCATTTTAGAATACATTCCCCAGTTTAATTTCGACATAATATTTTAGCAGATGGACAGCTAGAAAGAGCTATTTGGCCTCAACCAAACCCACTCCAAATTAGTATTATTCGAGGTTGATCCCCAAAAGATTTTTTCGATGGATTACATTTTTAATGTTTCTGGCTTAAAATACAACTGATTACTATTTTTAATTTCATGTACGCATCTTTTTGAAATGCAATTTTGGCTTTCATAAATCAACTGTAAAATAAAATTTAATAAGAATTTTTGCGTTTTGTTTTGGTTTTTATGCCGCAGAAGATTTTTTTGTTTTGCACGACATTTAAAAACTCTAATTACCTCTTTACTTAACTTTCAGAGCAAATTTTAAATGAGGGTTAAGAAATTGACAAATAAAAGTTTAAGATGTGATAAAATGATGATAAAATATTTTTAGATTGCTAGCTCTCTGAAATCGAAAATTGTATTTAAAGAAAAAAAGAGTTTTTATATTTGTGTCGAAAATATTTAAATCTTAATCCACAAAAATCCGCGTTGGCGAAACAGGACATGAGTGTTAACATTTGGAGTTGATTTGGTTGAGTCCGTGTACAATAGCTCTGTAATTAAATCTCAGGAAATGCTAATAGGATTGGGGTCTTCAGATTTCAAATTCAATAAATTCCTTATACTAGTCTGCTATGCATTTTTGAAATCCCTAATCACATTCGAACATTTCGTATGGTTTGTCGGTTTTTGGGGCTTGTAATCTATTCTTTCATAAATATATATAATCGATTGAAAATTTAAAATGTTTTATACATTGAGCATGGATAATTCAAGCGATAGGTTCGCTATGATCGCTATCGCTGGTTTTTAAATCACTGTGAATGTTTTTCGACTTCCTTCGTTCGCGTCACCAAACTATTTCATTCGCATGCTATTTGGGCCATATATGCCTTCAATCTCTTGGCTTTCGCCATTATGTCTGGTACTATTTTAAATTGTCAAATTTTCGAGATGCTATCTTGAACAAGGTGTCAAATGTAAGTTATCCCGTTTGATTCCATTCACAGTGGTTTTATACTACTACCACGACTTGTGAGGTTTACTGCATCTTGTCAAGATGCCACAAACGAAAACGAAAGTTCGTTGGGCACGTTGAGATCAGTGACCGGTTTTTATTCAAATATTTGCTTAGAGATATCGGTCGTGGGTAATTTCTACTCTTTCTCCTAGTTTTTAGTTATTAGATCAAAATAATAATGTAAAGTTCCACATTCAGGGGTCCACGGTGAAGTTTTTGAAGATCATTCGCAACCAATTTTTATTTTACAGGTTTTCAGCGAAATGCAATTTAGATGACCTCTGTTCTCGGGTAAATTTTGAAAATTATCCAAAATATAAGTTGACTGCTAATTACTGATTCAAGTGCAAATAAAATTGCTCATCGCATAATTTTTTATTCGCTACAAAAACTAACTGATCTTGCTAGACAGACGCCTAAAAGTATACTTCCTATTTATAATTATTTTAAACTTTACAGTGACGGACAAAATGTTTGAATCGGTATTTTTTTACAATATCCGTCTTGTTTTTCTGCTAAAAAAATTTACCATAGTAATGTTTCGTTTATCGAACGAAAATTAGTGACAAGCTTATTTGTAATTTGCCAATAAGCTCCAAACCCTAGAGGCCCTTAATGGATGAATTTTCGAGATATTGGCAAAAAATTTGTTTTCTAGGACTTTTTACACTTACTGCAAGAAAAAAACTCCCGGAAGGCGAATAAAACAGACATTAGATTAATATCGTTCGTTGATATATATATTGTGTCAATCGGAGTACTACTTTGTATTACAGGCATTTAAATTAAAAAATAATAAAATTTAAATTTCTAATATATTTTTGAATTTATCAGAACTTTTCCACTTTGTTTTCGGCTTTGCTACTCCCAAGCTGTGCAAGTTCATCGTAAAATTAACTTTAATTATCACATTTATAATACAGTTTTTTTTACAAAGTTTATCAACTAAAAAGAAATCAAAATTAACAATTTTCGAGAAAACTTGGAAATGTTCTAATTTTTTGAATTTTAAAGGTCTGTAACTCAAAATTTACTATGCCGATTGACACAGAAAATATATTTTATTCGCCTTTCCAGAGTTTTTTGGCAATAACAGTAAAAGATCTAGAAAATATTCTTTGTCTATATCTAGAAACCGCTTTTTTGGAAAACTAAAGGAGACTCATTATCGTGTTAGCCAAAAAAAAAAAAAACTGTAAACTGGTTTTATCTAGCACAAAATTTAATATTTCCAAAAGGCCAGCAGCAAAAAACAAATTAACGGTAGTTTCCAGTTCCTTTCCGCTGTTCCGCTGCTGAACCATGAAACGTCAAAACCACTGTGTGAAAAGTCAATGAAGAAGAAAACAGATTATGAACCCCTTTCTAATGCAAAAACAAAAAACAACAAATCAACACTGTTGTTGTTATCTATTTAATGCGTCTTGCTTGGCACTAATTTTCAAAAAAAGAAAACAAAAAAAAAAACCAAAAAGGATTTATAACAAAAAACTTTACGAATATTGTAAATTCACTAATCCCAAAGTTTTGTCCGCCACTGTATGAATAATATAAATTATTATGACACGTTTGACGATTTAAATATTATAAGCAAACGGTAAAAATGACTTTTCTTAAATTGTATAACATTTTCTCCTTTATTTATAAGCTTTTCATTTTCACGACAATAGAATAGTGAGAAGCGTTGTAAATAAATTATAAATCTGTACATATGTAAACTTAATATATTTAGTATGCAAACAAAGTGCAACAAGTGCGGATCATTTGCGCGGCGTGTATTTTTTTGTTCATATTTTGGCTAAGAAACTTATTTACAGATATTTAACCTTGACGTACTTGTTTTGCAATAGTTCTTCGTTTTTTGTTGTGTTTGTGTTTCTCTGTGCAGCCCAAATTTTTCTCTCTCATCAAATTTTGAAAATCGAGGGAAAGTGAGCGAAAGTGATATACGAGGGTCAGAATTTTTCATTTTGACGCCTTAGCAATTACTAGATATATTTCACTTGAATATTAGTGTACCTGGTAAGCAAAATGGGCATACGAATTTTAATTATAATAATACCTTAATGTTGTAAAAAACTGTGCTGGGTTGTGCAAGTTTAGTGCTTGAGAGATTTGTATGAAATATAGAAAGCTTCTGTGCGATAAACTAGGAACATTTTCTACACTAAAATATCATATTTTAATTTGTGGTCAATTTATGGTTAATTTTAGGTCATGAGAACAGCGCAAACAATTTCCGACAAAGGAAGAACAATTACAGAACTGTTATACAAAAGAGAACAAGGCCACAAAGAGCAATAATTAACATTTCGATTTGATATTCCGTCACTCTTTCGTTATTTAAACCCCCGATCACGAAAATAGTAGTAGCAAATGTTTGCACAAGTTTGTCTTTCCATATTTAAATTTAATATTTTTTAAATAAAAATATTGCCTATTCTATAATTCAAGTTTCAGACTCTTAAGAAATTTAAAAAAGTTTGACAATTAAAAAAAAATGTTTTCGAAATTTTAAAGTTTTTGATCCGATTTTTTTAGAAAATTTTTGGGCCTTCAGCTTTGCAGCCTTGCTATACTAAAATTAATTGTTCTACAAAACTGCATACTTAAAAATTTTCGGTTTACAAAGTTGAAAAATTTATGGACTATTTTTTCTTTTAATTTTGTCGAATTTTCATAAATTTTCTAGAAACTTTGGAACTTCGACTTACATGATTTTTCTTAAAGAATTAGCTATATTTTTTATAAAAAATAAACAAATTAAATAAGAAAAGACAAAATTATCCATAAATTTTGCTACTACATATGTTCACGATAACAACTGTACCTAAAAACTTACTTCTACTACTAATACTACTAATTACTGGTACTACTACTACTACTATTAACTATTACTGCTACTAAAAAACTGCTACGACAACTACAACTTCTACTACTAATTACTACTACTCTAACTACGACTACTACTACTAATTACTCCCACTATTTTTACTTATACCAGTAAAAATTCCTATCACATGTTTTTTTTTAGTAATTTTTACTATTATTTTTATTAATGTTTTTAAACATTTCTACTACTATTTTTAATACAAATATCTACTACTAATTTTTATCACTCCTTTTACTAATATCTATTTTTTACTAATTTCAACCACTATTTTTACTAATACTACTAATAATTTTTTTCACTGTTTTTACTAACTCCACTACAAATTACTTACACAGGTTTTACCATTGCTACTAATAATTAATACCACTAATTTTATTGATTTTTACCACTATTCTTACTAATTTCTACCATTATTTTTACTATTAATACCACTATTTTTACTAATTTCTACTACTATTTTTAAAATTGCTACTACTAACTGTTGCCACATTTTTTCTTTAAATTTTCTACCACTTTTTACAGTTCAACTTTTAGCCTGAATTTCTGAAAGTTGCAACAAAAAAAACAAAATATCAAATAGTATGGGAATTTGAAAATACCATACTTTATGAACATCTGTGTATTTTTCTCAGTGTATCGATAGTTGATGAATCACTTGCGTACTTCGTATCACTCAAACTGTGATAATTTTGTTTATTTAGGAAACTGCAGCGCCAAAAGATAATCTCAAAACTGAACATAAATTGACCACAAAGTGCTCTGTGAATCTATGTTTTAAACGAATACTGAATGCGTTATTGATAAAATGAAAAATAAAAAAAACTTTTGCTTGAAAGAAAGAAAACTGAATAGCAAAAGAAAAGTTTATTTAGCAGCGGGACACAAAAATTTTCTAAGGCACCCAACATTTATAAAAACATCACTCTAAAGCCTCTCATTAACCGGAATCTTTGTTTTTTCCATTCGTTTATTTGTTTTAAAATTCCGTTTTCTTTAAAATCGAATATGCACTTTATCTTTTTGTTATTTCAAGCAAGCGATATGTCAATGTTGTAACAGTAATGAAATTGATATTTATTAGTGTGTGCATTCAGCTAAGCATTGAAATGGAAATGCTGATAACCGGGTATTGAGTTAGAGCATGGGACTCTTGCACATGCAGTACACGTTCTACATCCGGTGAGTCGCAAGTGCATTTTCACGGATATAATAAAATAACATTTTTTTTTTAAATCAATAAGGGAATTTCAGAAAGGTGTGCGTTTCATTTTAGCTGGTTGCTTTTAATTTTTTACCATACACGTAAGGCAATTCTATGTATATGTGGATCTCGCGCGGTGACTCCAAGGATAAAAAAAGTTCCAGAAAATTATTAAACCACTCTTCTCGACTTGATAGCTGCAGCGCCATTTCTCGAAAGATAACGCCAACTGGTATGGTTTTCACCAATAATATTGGAACTTTTTTTTTAAAAATAAGATTCATATATTACATTATTTAGAATATTACAATTCCTTTTGTGTTATTTTGGTGCCATTAAAACCCGCCAGACGTTATCATCATCTGTATTAAATTAGTTCGTTTAATATGCATCAGAAAATTTCTATTTGAAAACTGACCTGATCTTGGTTCCGAAACACCAGTATTCATCGAAAAGATCCATAAATAATATTCGAGTTTTAACTTTTATGTTCCTGGCATTTTTCATTCGATTTATATTTGTTCGCGCTTTACACAGATCGGAAAAACCCACCTAATAGAGCATTTTAAATCAGAACAAAATTTAGCGGATTTCTCTATGATTTTTTTTTCCAATAAGAATCCTTTCTTGAGTGGATATGTCTTTTCAATAAAATCTAGTAGATAACCTGTAAACTAATATGAAAGCCTCTCAATAAAATTAAGAAGGGCATCCTGGTTTTCTATAGAATCTTCTATTTATTTTAAAAAGCCGATGATCCTACCAATTTCGAATTATTTCCACTTATTTTTTTAAGTAGATTATTTTCTGAAAATAAACGTCACATTGTTTTTTTTTTAATTTTGTATTTAATTATTATATTAATAATACAAATTTTAGGACAACTTAGGACAATCTGTATAGCAATGTTTTCATTTTTAATATACCAAAAATAACGGCCAATTCCAAAATACGACATTGAGCTAACGCAATAGCAAAACAAGCTGTCACTACGCACATCATCGCAAAGCGAAGTGGTGTTATAAGTGCAACTACAAAATTCCCAAGTATTTTGTTTTTGTTTTTGCGTAAGAGATGTCAAAAATTTACATACACTTTGTTTCACGGTGTATCCATAGAAGGTGATAGCAAGATAAACAAAGCGAATCCGCTGTGTATTTTGTTTGTGTAATTTGGCGTGTGAAATGTCAAAATCTGAATTCGCTCAGTTTGCTCATGTATTTTGTTAGTGTAATTTTGCGAGTGAAATTTCAAAAACTGAATTCGCCCAGTTTGCTTATGTATTTTGTTTGTGTATACAAAACAACCTAGCGAATTCGGTGAGAAGAATAAGCATTCAGCTCATGGGATGCTATCACCTTGTATGAATTCGCCTTGCTTTGTTTTTTCCCTTACGGCTTTCGAAAAAATCAAATCGGCTGCTATAGTAACAAGGCGAATTCATATAAGGGGAAGTTGATCAAGCAGATGATTGAATTCGCTTGGTGAACGTTAAGTCAAAATGATGTGTTTGTTGTAAATCGTACTGTCATTGTGCGTATGTTTTGTTGGTGTAGATTTTTGTTTTTGTACCTATAACACCACCTGATAGGAATTCGCCTTGCTTTCACGTTTCTGAATTAAACCAAGGCGTATTTAGTAAGGTGGTGGTAATAGCAACAGCAAATTCATTCACAAAACTTACATGTATTTTGGTTTTGGTTTTTGGTCAGTCTAAGGCGAATTTGATGAACGAATTGAGAACATAGAAAACGAACAAACATTCAGTGGCTAGCAAAACCGTTCAAATGGTGAGCTATTTGCAATATTAGCAAGATTTTTTATGAACATTTTTTGTTCATTAATTTTATATAAAAACGTAAATTAATAATTAAAATTTAATACAAAAATTGTGAAAACTCAACAAATTTTCATCAAATTTTTTGTTTAAATTATTTTGGAAGTTTTTCGAGTATGCAGGTTTATAGTATATTTAATATTTAAATAATTTAGTATAAAAAGTTCCCAAAACTAAAATTAAAAAAAAGAAGATATTTCTATCCACTTCAAGCTTCACTTTATTATACTAAAATTATATAGGCTATACAACTGCATACCCGAAAAATTTCTAAACATTATTCTAAAAAATTGAAAAATTTTGATGAAAATTTGTTGAGTTTTTATAAATTTTGTATAAAGTTTGAAACATTTATTTACATGATTTTTACTATATTAAGAACTAAGTATTGTTTTATATGAAATTAACAAGAAAAGTATCACGAAAAACCATAGTAATGTTGTTAAAAGGTCACCATCCGACCGGTTTTGCTCACCAGTCTAGACAATTTGTTATTTACAAAATCGAAAATTTAATTGTAAACAAAAATGTTCTCTTTGACAATCCGTACACAAATTTTTATAATCCCTCTTTAAATGAAAAAAAAAATATTAAATCAGCTGTTCTTTTGACACCTCCTTCTACATATATATAAATTCGCCTTGAACTTAACATATTCCTGTTCTGACAGTTACTCTCAATAAGTGCTGTTCAAATTATAAACCAGCTAAGAAAATAGAATCCGCGAATAAGTACAATTTCAAAAATTTGCTACATATTTTTGAAAGTATCCATTATTAATTAATACATTATTATAAATTTTGTATATGTCAGACAATTCACGAACGAAATATGAGTCAAAAATCCATACTCACGAAGCCGTTGATTGGCGTACTATGTATGGATCGGAAGAAAACAATGGAAGAGGAAATCTGTAGCTATATCGATAACACATATGTTGAGTATTTGGAGGCTGGTGGAGCTGGAGTTGTACCTATATGGTATGAAAAATTTCCAACAGGAGTGAAGCTGCTGCAAATCCATAGCATGTGTGCGTACGTCGGATCCGTCGGAGCACAGAAACTTAGAAATGTTAATTGAATTTTCAGTTTCTTTCGTAAGATACGCATGTGCTATGGAGTTCCAGCTTAACACATTTGATTTTAAAAACCTATTGGAAAATATTCTAAGTTTGACTTTTTTACATTTGGTTTTTTCTCCAAAACAAACCAACATTTATAAAGGATCAACAAAGATCAAGAATATTATAACTATATATTAAACAGGGTGAATGGGTAAGTAGATATAATAATGGATTCAACAAAATATATTAGCGGATTTTTCACCTTACTTTGGATATCTCTATATACATTTGAAAATCGAAACCTTATCATAAATATAATATAAACTTTGTGAAAACGTTTATCTTTTCGTTACACAGCGTTCTATTGCCTGGTGGTGCAGTTTTTGTGAATGAACACGATCCTACTCGTTTGGAATTGACCAACCACTGCGTTCGGGCAGCCGAGATGATAATACGAATAGCGAGAGAAAAGAACGATCAAGGTATTCATCTACCTATTTGGGGTACATGTTTGGGATTTCAGCTTTTGATACTTTATACCACCAAAGTGCCAAATACAACTTACGGCACGGATCCACGTAATAAATGCAAATTTATGGATTGTACTTTGCCCGTAGAGTTTCTAAGAGGTGAGTTTAATTAAAAACTATTAACCAGATTTAGTATTTTAATTTAATTTTTTTATATTTTCAGATTTTCGTAATTCAAGCCTCTTTGGGAATCTTCCTTCCGAATTGGAGACTATTATGCAGAATGCACCATTTGGACATCATCGGCACAAATACTGCTGGAACATTGAGGTACACTTCCAAGATTCAGTTGAGTTTTATTGCCAAGTTCAAATTTCTCTTCGCGTCGCCATATTTCATTTTATGGGTTTCGTCCTTAATTTTTATTAAATTGCATTAAATTTTATTTACTTTTATTTCATTTCATTTAATTTTATTCCGTTCCATTTCTCTAATTTTTTTTCATCTCATTCCTTTCGTTTAATTTTGATTCTTTTCATATCGTTCATCTTAATACAATTAATTCTGTGCCATTTTATTTCAATACATTGTCTTTTGTTGTTTCACTTAATTTCATTTATTTCCTTTCATTAAATTTAACTTGATTTCTTTTCATTTCGTTTTATTTAATTCCATATCATTTCCTTTCGTTTCATTTTATAAAATTTCATTTCATGTCCCTTCAATTTCATTTAATTTCGTTTCATTCCCTATGATTAATTTCTATTATTTCATTTGATTTCACATAACTTCTATTAACTTCCATTCCATTCTATTCCTTTTTGTTTTCTATTCTTTTCACTTCGTTATATTTTTTATTTAATTTCACTTAATTCCTTTTAATTCCAACAAACTAACTTTATCTCAATTAATTTCTTTTTATTTCGTTTTTATATCAAATAATTTTGTTTTGCTTCCTTTCATTTCAATCCATTTAATCCAAAGAACTTATGTTACAAAGGATTTGCATGGCGTTTCGTTTCCTGCGGCAAAAACTGTCGTCTAATTTCACCACACCAGAAGCCAATTGGGTCTAATCAGATTCTAATATCTACCAGAAAAAGTTCTGGTATGGTGAAATTGTAAGAGATTTTCTGTTAGAGAAACGGTGAGAGTGATGTAACTTCTGTGTAATCTGCGTCCTTTGTTTAATCTCTTTTCATGTGATTTTAATATTATAATATTATATTATATAAAGACCTGCAAAAGCATCGATGGTGACTGGCATGTACTGGCGAAAAACTCAGACGAGAATGGAATAGAGTTTGCTTCCATAATGGAACACCGCAAGTAATTTTCTGTTCATTTGAAAAAGTTTTTCACAAATCCAATTTTTTTTTTATATTTCACACGCAGATACCCCTTTTACGGCTCACAATTTCATCCTGAATCCGATCGACTGGTCCAGGAACATTGTTTGAAAGCGAGAGAATATTTGGCAAAATTCTTTGTGGATGAGTGTCGTCGGTGTAGTAATCGATTCGAGAGCGGCGAACATGCAAAGCGACATCTGATTCATAATTTTCCCATCGTCATTGCAGAGAAAGGCAACGATTGTTGTTATGTTAGAGCATTTGGGGAATCACCTGAATATCCTCAGTAGTATATATACTTAGATAGATAGTTCTCAAAAGTTTTTGTGATAATTGAAGGCTGTACGTACCACTTTAGGGGTATTTTATTTTTGTGACATAAATCTGCGAAAAAGGTTTGATCAATATTTGGTTTGAATAATACATTTTGATTTAAACGTATTCTTAGAAGTTTTAATTTTATAAAATATGCACATGTAAGTTCATGATGTTTAGAGGGAAACAGGTTCTCGTTCACCAAGAGCGACACACGCATGGTGAAATGAATACAGAAGGTGGCACAGATCGCGGTACCGCTAACCCTCTCTGTGTATGTGCATTGTCCGCGAGGGTCAATTCACCACATCTCGAGGTGAACGGCATTGAAAATTCGACACATACATAACATAAGCATTCTGGGTAGAGGAATAGGCCAAAGGAATAGGCCAAAATTACCCCAATAGTTGTTTGACCATAAAGGCGGTTTTACTGAATAATGAAATGTTGTTTTTAATTTTAATTTTATTATTTGAGTTTCTAATGAATTCTTTACAAAATAAGCTTATTGCTTACAATAATCTAGTTTATTTTGTATTTTTTTTTTGTTGGCCCCCTATTATTGCACTTTCGTTTGTTGCCAAAATTTTCCCTTTGCTTGCCAAATTTTTCATTGCCCATATCAAGCAGAATTCATATAAGGTGATGTTACTAGAACAAAAACAAAATTTACAAACAAACAAAACAAATCAAGGGGAATTCATATAAGGTGATAACATCCCATTAGCTGAATTCTTGTTCTTCTTTCCCAATTACATGAGCAATACGGGCGAATTCAGATTTTGACATTTCACTCGCAAAATTACACAAACAAAATACACAACGAATTAGCCTTGGTTATTTTGTTATCACCTTCTATGGATCTACCTCGTTTTTGTTTTTTGCGTACCGATTGTCAAAAAAAAATTGCTATTTCTATCAGAAGACATAAAAATCAGTTGCCATGACAGCTACAACAACCAGAATGCAACAAATATTGACAATCCCTACGTTGATTTAAAAAATTAAATGAGTTGTTATAGTAACTTCACCATATATGAATTCACCTTGCCGCCTACGAGGTCGGGAAATTATATTCACCTCATAACTGTCAATAATTTGTAATCCAAGCATGCAGCCCCCTTTTTAATACGAAGTTATTTTTATTAGGGTATTCACAGTGTGTCGTAGAGCCATAAAATCATAAAAATTATAAAATTGATAATTTTGTTATTTTGCTTCCTTTTTCCATGCAAATAGAAATATTGATTGTTTCAAAGCTATAACACATTAGCTGGCTAACCAAAATTCTTAAAGAAATCTTTAAAAAAAAGTTCAATGAACTGGCTGACGAGACCTTGTGAAGACTTTTTGTTCATTTTCTTAAAAAAATCTTTGGAAAAATTTCTAATGAGTTCTACCGATAGCTCACACATTTACCTCCGAAATTTTAGCTGACTACGCTGCAAATAATAATGGCATACGTCTTAGGAAACCCTGAATATTTTTTTAACTTCCTTCGAGGCGTTCAGCCAAATTATATTACGTAATCAATCTGAGTTCGTAAATAAAAGTCTGAAACTTGTTACCTTAATTTCCACTATATTGTAAATTTCTTAAAAAAATTTACATGTGTATAGAATATTTTCGCATGGAAAATTCTACAAGAAATTGGAAACCGTAATATGTGCATCTTCCAAATACTCCAAATGCTAAACCCATTTTCATTCATTCAAACTCACACACATTTATTTCATAATTAATTACTACTTTGTTTAAATTATTTCGCTACAATGACTTAACAATGCTGGCTGCCCATAATATTTACTTAAGTTCTAGAATAAATTAATTTTCGAAGTACACACGCATACAATGCTGATAAAAAGGAAAACAGAAACAAATCGTTGCCCTAAGTTGCGGATGTACTACCACACACAATGTGAGGCTTACCCACCCTAAGAAATATTTGGCGAACGATAGGGCGTTTGAAAGCAACAGGTCAGGGTTTGCCAACAAATGAAAGAAAGCCAGCGATGCTAAAGGAGATATGAGCAAGTGAATTGGGCTAAATGTTTAAAAATTGACGGAATCAACAGACTGTTGCTTTAAAATATTTCTTTACTTACTTTACGTACACTTACTTATAATATTCATAAGACGGAGCAAACGCTATTTATTTATATACATAGGTACTGCTTTATGAGTTTGTGTATGCTAAATGGCTTTTAACTGCGGGTACTTTTCCAACGGTTCCGCTGAACTCGTAGCCATGAAAAGCTCTGAAACAAAGTGTACATTTCTAT
Organism: Anomoia purmunda; assembly: GCA_951828415.1. Lineage (NCBI taxonomy): Eukaryota > Metazoa > Arthropoda > Insecta > Diptera > Tephritidae > Anomoia > Anomoia purmunda. The sequence continues at coordinate 20,284,354 of OX639996.1, read as the reverse complement.
TGTTTGGAATTCTTTTGTTCCATGTAACTTTTTGCCATTATTTTTAATAAGATATCTGCCATTTATTTATACTAATATCTGTCCAAAAATAGGCCTAACTTTATATCGACTTTCACTAAATGGTAATATTTTTAACTGTACAAAGCTTATTCTATTTGAATTAAGTCAAACCATCAATATGCATTTTCTGTGAACTACGACTGCAGACAGATTAATTGATGGATTTGTACATATATATATTTTCAATATTTTGTACCGTATATAGCACCATATTTTTCTAATGTCATCAATATCTATACCATAAATACGGATTCTATGAATATACCGACTCATGCGCCTCCTATCGGATCCATTTTTCATAAAATAATTTCTCATCACACTCCTATTTATAAGTTTTTAATTTAATCATAAATACTGATTTTCCAAGTAACTCGCATCTAGCGCCACCTAGCGCATTTATTTTTCACAATAGCATAGCAATAGCGCATGACTAATTTAATTTAATTGGAGAACGGAACTAGCCAAATATCTGGGACTGATTCTGGATAGGAAACTAAAGTGTAGGCCCAAAGTAAACGAAAGGGTCCGTAAAGTCACACAACTGGGCCGTGGATCTAGAAAGAGTTCAGCCATTCGACTAAATTGAGTTAGAAACTGCCCAGTTTCGGCCACAATTCAGTTCAGTAGTGGAGAATGAACCTGATTAGAGAAAGCAAGTCCATTCATATTCAAACGGATGGAACCAAGCTTCCATCTCCTTGATTATTGCAGTTTGTTTCAGGCGCAGCTAACACTGACAGATAGGAGGCTATCAAATCCTAAAGGAAAACGTCACTTACGCCAAATATAGTTGCAAAATATCGCCGTTCTCTTAACGAGAGGACTGAGATATTTCCAACACATCGTGTCTGGTCTCCCGGTCATTGCGCAATACGAGGTAACTGTAACGCTGAGGTGCTTCCTCGTGAAGGCGCGACACTTGTAGTAGCTGACTCAGGACCTGCAGATGTTTACCAGTTGTTACGATAGCTACATACATATGTCATCGGCGTACGCTACGACTTGGCAAGCAGTGCCCTACTGGGCTTACTTCAAACAAAAATTAGCAGAACGATGGCTTTTTGGAAAAATTGGCTATTTTACAAAATTGCTGTGCGGCAATTATTTTCCTTTTTGTTCTATTTTCCTGCATATTTAATAGACTTACGTATGTACATAAATTAGACTAAGTCTCATTAGCTCCCAAATAACAAAAGGCTATTGGGAGTTAATAAAAGTTTCACCAAAATGTAGCTTATCAAAAAAACAAATCTCCTCTCCTTATGTTACATGCAATCAAACTTTCGTGAATGAAAATAACTTGAAATGAATGCAGAATTTATTAACTTTTTTGTAGAGCAAGCTCATAATTTTTTCTTTGGGATTCTTGGTTTCGTGATATAAATACTCGTACGAATAAATTTGTATCATTTTTTAAAACACCGGAGCAACACCTTCTTATATTAGGTATGCAAGTTTGTATGTGTGTACAAATTTATCCAAAGTGTCAGAGTGTCATTTGTATCAAATGTCCTCCTTGACATTTCATAGCAAGCAGTCAATTAAGAAACCTAATAAAAGGTGTGAACTTTGTTTGACGCGCCTACACAGCGTCGGCGCGACTGGTTAAGAACCTTAGGCATAGCCATATGCAAAAGTTACATACATATGTATGTGTTTGTTTGTTTGTATGTATGTGAGAGAGGTCATACTAATAGGGATTCGTTGGCATCAAACGCTTTACATACCAACAGTAATACTAAATAACTGAACAGGTGACAAATACATGTCTTTTGACAAAATAAAGCCATAGAACTGTATAGCAACAGGTCGGGTAAAATTATTCATGTTTATTACATATGCACATATGTACATACATACAAATTTACACACACATCTAAAAACATATGAATGTTTGTATGTTGTCAAAAAGTAAACGTCTACATATTATCTTCGATTTGTTGTTAACATTTAATGGTTTTATGCCAGCGCTCCTTGAACTTTTGATTTCCAATATTCGAAGAGTGGCGATAGGGGCAGCATGGTTTGCAGACAGATTTATAGCTTCATCTACATATATATGTATATGTATATGAATATATGAATATATGAATATATGCATCTAAGCAAAAAAGAAGTTCACACCTTGTTTAGTTCTTTTAGATTTTATGTATATTTCAAAACACTAAAGATGATTGCCGGCCTTCCAGTGTTCGAACACCAATACTTTCAGATCTATAAATACTGTATGAAGAATTAAATTTGTATGAGAGCTGCCACACCACTTTTATATATCGAATTTATTTTTATCCTCTGGTTGCGATCGACCAAGCCCATCAGGACGCAGGATAAGTAGAGTAGTATTATATACGGGGTTAAGAAAAAAGTACTAAGTCGAGATAAGTTGAACAATAAATGGGATAAATAAAAACACGTTTTCCTAAAAGTATTTTAAAATATATTACCATAAAAATTCAAATTTTAAATGTGACAAGAAATTGCCGAACAATTTTTAGTTACCCCACCACAATTTTTCTTTTATTTTATTACCTTTGGTTAAATTTTTACACTCGTATACTAGTTTTCAAATCAAATATTGATATTTGCTATAAAACTATCAGACACATTGAGTTAAAACATTTTATATTGAATTCTCCTAGATGCGGAGTCTCTAGTCACTAATTGAAACTTTTGGGTGGTGAGATTGATTTTAGACTATTCGGTATTCGGTAAGTCATCTCAAGTCTATAGTTTCAAAATAAAGTCACTAATTTGTCAGTGTTGGTCCTGAGTAGGTCACAAAACAAAAAAAAAATGAGCAAAGTGTTGAAGAAAGGCGAAAATTAAGTAGCACTCGATTTATCATGGGCCGTTCGATATATTTTGATTAAATTAAACATGTAAAAAATAACACTTAATTTTCAGCCAACAGCCAATCTCAATGTTAATTTATAGTTTATAGTGCGCTATCGATTAATACACACTCATTGTGCATCTCTAGCTAGAACCTGCCATCAGCTGATTGGCTGCACTACTTTTCACCACAGTCTTTGGTGACATTTTTTAAGACTGTATCTTGCTGAATACCAAAATTGTCTAATGTCAAAAAAAAAATGTCTCCAATTGAAAAGTCTCAAATTTAGTGATTTCAGTTACATAATACCGGTATTATGCAATAAAATTCACAATTTAAGGAAAAAATGGCGACCCAGCACCTCGAGTTAACAGCAGCAGCTGTTAACAAGAGGAAAAATTATCGTCATTGTTGTGGTCAATTTATGACGCATTTTATTTGTAACATAAAAATAGTAATGCATTTATTTTATATGAGCAAGCGACATTTGAAATGGTAGACTAGACATGACTATATCATGTTAAATGAAAAGTGAAAGGAAAGAAGATATCTGTAATTAAAGAAGAAAAGTAATCAATCCATATAGCGTTTGGAAAGCTATCAAAATGCCGATGACAGCTGTCACTGAGCGACCGACATCTATAGACGAGTTATGTAAGAGTTCAACTATATAATAAATAATGTACATATGTTAAGCATATATGAATGTAAGCATGTGTGTTTTTGTACACCCCTGCACACATATACAGTGGATGTGAGCTAAAAACGTGTTTTTTTTTTAGTAATTTTTGGCAAATGTAATCGTATTAAAACAAAAAATATTTAAATTAAATATGCACAGTTTTTAATAATTCGAGAAAGTTCATAAAAATTGTGAACTTTTTAATTGGAAATTTTAAATGCGTTTTTATTTATTTATTTATTTACAGTATTTATTTATTTATTTTTTATTAATCTAGTCAAATGAACATAAAATCCTTAAAAGTTAGTTTAAGTAATTATATAATAAGTTGCGTGTTTAGCAATAAGACATAAAGGCGATGAGATTGGGAATAATGGGAGCATACTTTGTATAATTAGATTTCGCGATTCTGACATAAAAAAGTTGTGACCCGTCGAAGATTTCGAATGGGAACATTAAAGTTTACCCTTTCCAAGAGGAAAACGCAATCAACCAATCCACTCAGGAGGTTAATAATGAAATTACAGGCGAGAAAATCATATCTGCTTTCCAAAGATCATAAATTTATGTATAACCTGATTCCGATGCTCATATGAGGGTATAGGTTCATTAAAGTTTATCGTGCGAACAGCAAAATTTGATGAAGGTTTTCTGAACACGTTCAATGCGGTTGATATGGGGTTTCAGGTCGAAAGGGTCTTCAAATGAAAGAGGCATAGTAAATCTTAGATCTGACTAGAGATGTGTAAAGTAATTTCAGAGTACCAGAGTGAACTGTTACGCCAGATAAAAGCTAAAAATTTTTATGATTTAGAAACTATGTAGTTTATGTGAGGGGGAAGCTAAGATTCGTGCCAAAGTAGACACTCAGGTCTTTCGATTCGATGACCGTTTTTGGAGAGAACCCAGAAAGATAATAAAGCGTGTTCAATGTTGCATCCAACCCTGTAAAAATTCATGCTATTCCTTATTTCTTTCTTTCAAATTAACACAAAAACATCAGTAACAAGCATCTATTTTAGTCTAGCACATGCATTTCGTAATTTTTTCGTTTTATGTATGCCGTAATTCTGTAACTCAGTCTCATCTCAAACTACTAAATTTGAGACTTTCACTTGGTGAAATTTTTTGTGACTTGAGACGATTTTGGTATTGAGTAAGTCTCAGAAAATGCCCCCAAAGACTGTGGTGAAAAGCGTCAGAGACAATCAGCTGATGGTATGATCAGCTAGAGATGCAAAATCAACCTCAAGGAAAATGTGTTCATCGATAGTACAGAATAGACTTTTTCAATTCTTTGTCCACAGGATTATTGCTCTTTAAAAGTTATAAAAAAAATAAGAAGGTTTGTCGTAAAATTAACATTGAAATTAACCTTTCAAAATTCCAATTACTGCATTTTATGTGAACCGATTATTCCAAATATGTGTAAAAATTTCAATTATCAACAATCGATAAATTCAGCTTCTCATCCACATGCACGTTCGATCAAAATGGCAGAAGAAGATACATAAGCAAATATAAACAAAAAAATTTTTATTATGCGTTTTGAAAATTAAGTGTTATTTTTTTTAAGATTTAAGGAAAATATAGCGTAAGATCGAGGGACAAATCGATTGCTACTTCATTTTCGCGTTTGTTCAATATTTTTTCTTTGTTTTGTGACCTGCTCAGGACCAGCTGATAAAGTAGTGACTTTATTTTGAGACTAGAGTCTTGAGACGGCTTACTGAATACCGAATAGTCTCAAATTCGCAGGGCAGAGTGTGACATTTTAAAAAATGAACACAGCGAATTTTTTCAACTGTTTGCATTTATTTTTGAATTGAACACGAACAAAGAAGAGAACAATGAAAATGCAATATATTTTGGGTAGAAACCAAATCACCATAACATTAAAAAAAAACAAAGGATTTTGGGTGCACCAAGCATCGAGCTGACCAAGCTCTGATTGTAGAGCAATAAGGTCGTTTAAATTCTGTATTGCAGAGTATATCTTGAGATCATCAGCACATAGTAGAAGTCTAGATGAGAAGAAGCAGAACATATAATTTGGTAGCCCATTCAGTTTTTGTTTAATAAAATGCGCGTTTGAAGTTACTAAAATTAACCGATGATATTCGATTGACTTTTTTTGTGAACGGTGTTTTACATTTCCATCACGACTTGTGTATGTCATATGAGAGTAAAAAAAACACAACACCGTCGACAAAAAAAAATATTTAAAATATTCCCAAAAATGATTGAAAACGACATTGCGCCTTCCGCGCTGAGGGCAACTGAAAGTGACGTAATAATAGCTAGAGCAAAGAAATTACTCTAAAAACGAAAAGGAAGAAACCCGGATAAAACGGACAAACAGCAGAACGATTGAAAAGTTTTGTTAGCATTGTTTGTGTAAAATGCTTTTATTTCGTCTTAATCGACAAAGAGAGAACTGGCACTTAGCGGAAGGGGCAATCTTCAATTTTATAATTCTTGTAAAATATCAATGTCTATTTTTTGCAACTTCAAATTTGCGCTACTCAAATCTAATGGACTACACCACTGTATACCTTAAACACTGCCAAAAATTCAGATTTCTTTACTTTTTTTCTTAAATTTGTATAGAAGTTGGAACTTTGATTCATTTCATTTTTTCTTGACTTATAAATTTTGTACTTTATTAACCAAAAAAATTTAAAAGAAGTATTGGAAATAATTCGCTGACATTCACTGTATATATTAATATATTACTTAGCTACGAATATGCCCCCCATTTTGCTACATTTCAATAAGCAAATACATAACTGAAAAGAAAGCGGGTTAGTAGAAATTGTATTTATGTAGTCATAGTCTGCATTTGCCACACATGTTGCTTGTGAAGCGTGCCGAGACTTAATGTCCATGGCACATAGGTTTATAAGTGTATATCTATATAGGGCTGTGTGATTTGGTTCTTAATCCACAAATGTATGTCAGTAAATCTAATTTTACAGACTTAACATACACACACACACACACTTACCCGTAATAACCAACAAACTGGGAATCTTCCCTTTCACGCTTCAAAACCTAGGAGTTTAATCGCTTTTATAGGCACTTGAAATTGTCATATTTTCTCAAGCGCAGTTGTACAGCTGTGTTCAAAAAATGAACAGCGTCTTCAAGTGAATGAACAAAATACTAGAGTTCTTGTTTAAAATCGGCTATCCAGGTATTCGATTAGTTGACTAGCAACTTTTTTGATGGATGATAATCGAATAGCAAGCACTCTACTAACCCTTTCACTTTCGAATAATTGCTCGCTTACCATCGATTAGTCTAAAAATCGATTAACTGAAATTATTCGAATAGTGACTGTTACTCACAATAAATTCTTAAAAACTTCACTATCGTGAAAACGAGTTTTGCCAATGAGTACAAAAATTCAAACTTATATAAAAAATTAATATTTATTGAAAGAAAACGACTAGCCGAAAAATCTAAAACTAACGGTTAGTCGATTAATTGTTTTTGGTCGGTTAGTCGAAAAGGTATAAAGGAAACGGTTAGTTGATTACGTGGAGTCGACTATTTTTTGAAACAACTTTTGCTAATCGATTAACCTGTTAGTCGATTACCCGATACTACAATAACTTTGAATAATAATTAATAACTTTTCGGTTTAAAGTTCTGCTTTGGAATATAAATCATTTCTCTAACTGTTACACATTTTTGTTTTGCCATTTTTCTTTTTTTTATTCTTAAAAAATACATCTCCTCTGCTAAGTAATAGTCAAGATGCTGGCATGATTTTTTTTTTGTCATTTGCAAGTGCCGTGTTTGGGCAATTTATTGTTGTAATTAAACTATCCCGATGGGCCTATTCGGGTGGTTTTATAAATCAAGCCAGAAAGTTCAAAAAAATTATGTTTCCGAACACGGATAATGTTTGTGGAAGTATGAGGAAAAAGTTCCCCTTCTTTTTATCCAAAACTTGAATAGATTTCTTAGAAGTAATTTATAGTTGGCAACTCTGTTCAATAATTAAAATATTATTATACTTTATTCAACTTAATCTGAAAGCGTTTCTTTAATTTTTTCTAACTAATTTCAAAATAATTTACTTTAAATAAATGTGCGAGATATATTCTGACTTCATTTACGTTATTTATTAACTTGTATCTAACTTTTCAAACAGTTGACAACCTTTTGAAAAATTTTAGAGACTGTTGGCAGCTTACCCGCTGTTTTAACATAAGCCCTATAAAATCTCTATTGGCTCACAGGTGTTGTATTTGCATGCTTGATTTATTTAATAAATTACGTTGAATTTGAAATTTTAAACAAGTAACAACTGTATGAAACTTATATTTCTGAAACTAAGCTTTCTTAACCCTTTTTTCGTTTGACACCATACTAATAATTAATTGAATATTTTCAAAAACGATTTTGTATAAAAACTGAAATAAATTGAAAATTTCTGAATAGGTGGCAACTCCCTTTAAAAAAAAATTTCATGTTTAAGCTTATTCATTTGGAATCGTGTGCTTTAATATTTCATTGAACTTATTAATAAAATTTAATTTACTCCCTTAATTAGGTGGCAACCCTCTTGTAAAATTTTAGCGAAATTTTTGTGAATATAGATCTTCGTTAAAAATATTTAAAAAATGGAGCCTTAGTAAACCTCTGTGGTTTAACATCTATATTCCATTAATTAATTTTTCTCGACAATTTATTGGAATTTCATTTTTTAAACAGATGGCAACTCCCTTTAGAAAATAACTTTTATGATAATTCCGATTATTTTGTATACTATGAATATGCCAAATGGTAGCTAAATCTGCCCAATAGTTTAATCTAGGTCATAGAAATCCGTCCTTAGTTATAATATAAACGTTTTGCTACAAAAGCAACCCTGTTACGATATTTCATGAAATAAGAGGATTCTTTTGGTGTTATTTAAGAACGGAAAATACATAGTTGTTCTGGTAAATTTTTAGTTGGTTTGGTTATGAATATAAGTATTTGATATCAATAACTGGGTTTTTATGAAAACTATAAAATAAAGTTATAAATAGTATTTAATGTCAGACATTAAGCATTTTGGTTAGAAATCTTAAAAGAGATTTTCTAAATTGAGCATATTTTTTCGGATTTTGTAAATGACCGTATATTTTTCGAAAGTGAATAAAGTTTGAATTATTAATTTAAAAAAGAAGCCAAAGCCGTATAAGAATAACGTTTTTAGCTATTTTTTTTATATATAACCTTTAACTTATCTTAAAAGATCAAGAGGGAAGGCCTTTTTCATTTCTAATTTACCAACTTTAGAACTAAAAAAAATATTTGCGAACTCATATTGAACAACTAGTTTTGTAGTAAACGAATCGTTCTAATTTCGTTTAAAGTTTATATTAAGGGCTACCAATCGAAATTTACTTTGAAAAAAAAATCAAATTTCAGCTATGGAATTTTCCATGCCATACGCGGGTGGAGAGAGATTTGTTTTCAAAATTAATTTAAAAATCCAAGAAGAAATAAACTTCACACAGAGGTATTTGAGGCAATTTCAAAAATAAAAGCTTTCTAGATTTTATAGGGAGGAATAAATATCTATAGATTTGTGCCGACTTCAAATGACAGATGATTTTAATGCAACAATCTTATTCATTGTTCTGTCGGCAGTTGCACAAATTTAATTCCTTACCAAAAGATAAAGATACTCCTTACCAAAAGATAAAGATACTGGTATGTCGTGGATTCCGATCTTCTCGGTATCGGATTTGAAACCGTCAACGTTTTGCGTTAGTTGTCGCGCAATTCGATTTTATCTGTTTTTATGTTCGAATACTTTTTATCGGTTTCAGTTGTTGCAGAATCTGCGTTTGTCAGTTTTTTTTTTAACGGAAGTATAACGGTTACTCAATCTCTACCGTTTTTGCTCATTTGTGCTGTTTATGCGTTGTAGCAGGGGTTTGCAATAAAACATACTTAGGTATATTTTGTACAAAATGTTATTCTTGTTACAATTAACATACAAAACATACAAAATTTATCGAAAATTAAAAACAATTTTTTGCTACAGGAAATTTGCTCCTTATTATAATTAAATTGTATGAGCTACAAAACTACACACCCGAAAAATTTTCTAAAAAAATTTAGATTGAAAAGTTAGAATTTTTTTGTCGATCTACAGGGTAGAATGTTTCAAATCTAAAAAAAATCAAAAAATAATAAAAGCAAGCATCGCTCTAAATACTCGAAAAAACTCGATATTACTCATACGCCCGGGCTATTCGAAAATGTGTGAAGAAACTCATGAAGAGCTCTAAGTGATTCCCTTTTCGTACTAAACGATCTACGTTATATTTAAATTCATTTTTATTTTAGAATGCCCAAAGGTGTGAACGAAACCATCACAATAGAAAAAAAAAAATAATTTCCATAAATATTTTTAGATTAAATTCGGGAAATAAGCGTTAAGATAATTGGCATGGCTAATCGGAAAGGACACTTTTGGGGCATATAAATTATTATTATAAGAAAAATAGCATTTTATTGAAACGCATAATGCATCCCTCGTCTACTTTGCTCGTTTTTCGCTTTCTACACCGGTAATAGGTGTTTCTGTAATTTGCTTTTAAGGCTGTGTATCGTTGATGCAGTATAACTAAGTAGATTTTGCATCTCGGTGTGGATTTTCCCATCTCCTCTTAATTTTCTAATGAGATTTTGATTTTTACTTCGGTTAAATATTAACCCCTTTTCATTAAATTAAATATGTACAATATATATTCAATTAGTTAAAATTAAATTAAATTTTTAAATAAAATACAATTTTTCATTTATTCTGAAAAATAAATATTGTGCGTGCTACTTATTTTCAAAGCACATGCTGATTTAATTGATGGAATCAGAATATGACTTTTGTTAATACCGGTATTCAGTAAGTCGTCTCAAGTATCTAGACTCAAAATAAAGTCACTAATTTGTCAGCTGGTTCTGAGCTAGTCAAAAATACAAAGAAATTAAGGAAAGTGTTGAAAAAACACGAAAATGAAGTAGTACTCGATCTGCCCATTGACCGTACGCTATATTTTCGTAATATCTGTAAAAAAACAACTAATTTTCATAACACATATTAAAAAACAAATACTATATAGCTGGACATACCATCAGCTGATTGTCTCTACTGCTTTTCACTACAGTCATTGGTGAAATTTTTTGAGACTGTTGCTTACTGAATACCAAAATCGCCTCATGCCACAGAAAATGTCTCCAATTGAAAAGTCTCAAATTTAGTGAGTTGAGATGTGACTGAGTTACAGAATACCGGTATAAGACTATTATTTTTTATAGACAACTTGCTCTAAGGAGATTAAAAAAACGACTTTCTTGAGTTTGCCTTTAACTTCATAGTTGTTTTATTTGTGATGTGGTGATAGTGTTATTGTAAGCATCGCATAACTCAAGCCTCATATTGCAAAATGCAAAAAAAAAATCATTGAACTTTTGTTAGAGTGCGGACTACTATTATTTTGGGTACAACTGTATCATTATTTTTAACTACTGAGTGAGACACTGCTTTTTCGCACGTGCCTCTACATATTCGCAGGGAGGTCGGCTATATGCGCGTGTGGACTCATTTTCGCACTTTTGTTTTAACGACCTGTAAAAAGTTAATCTGAATGGGGCTATGGCTGTTTATAGCTTATTGAATTAAATTTTGTCTCCTACTGTGAAAAAAAATTCTGTACAATATGCGCCGTGCAAGACGATATTTCATTTAATTTTTGCGCGGTTTTTTGTTTTTTTTTTTCTTTTTAGAAATATGTATTGGTGTTGCAAATATCTAATAAGCTGTGGTTTTGAGTACATACCGTTTCCATATAAGTATTAAATACGCCATTTAAATTTTCTATAAATTTTTTTTTTGAAATTCTGCCGGAAATAAAATATATAAAATATAGTCCTGCTGATAAGCTACTGCATAAAATCTATTCCTCAATGTAAATCGTTATACATTAAACTTCGGCGTTAGATATATTTTAGTTTTTACGGTAATTTAATTTGAATAAAGTAAATTGATTTCAAGCAAGTCCTACAGTTATTTTTTAAGATTTTGAGAGTGGTTTAAACCCCAAGTGCAGCACTTTACTTTGTCGCGTCGAACCTAAAATTGATTCGCTATATCCTAGTCTATCTCTTTCACTTTTGGCTTCATTCAGAGACTTACATTTTGTGGCGGTATTCGCGCATAAAACATGTTGCAAATCCAAGACACTAGAATCTCCAAATGCGCTATTTTTTTTTTTTAGAAAATTGGCGTAGCACCGCCCACTTTGGAGCATCCCTGAAACTTCCTGAAGGTATAGTTCCGAAATGGTTTAATCAAACTTTACAAATGCAACAAGTTTTGTCTATTTAAAATAAAAACATGCCCTTGTATTTAAAGTTCGGTTTCAACAAGACCTTTACACTCTATTTACGTATTTCTACTATATTTTAAATCATATAGCCAAATAGTTGGAAGAATGATAGAATACAAAATTGCGCCTTCCGCGGACCACTAGCCCTTTTTTCGTCGATTTGGCAACATTCACTAGTTCCCTGGCGAATAAAGTAATTTGCTTTTATTTTATACAAACGATGCTATTGAAACTTTCGAACGTTCTGTCGTTCGCCCGCTTGATCTGCGTTTCTTCCTTTTCTTGTTTAGAATTCATAATAAGTTGCTCTCAGTGCGGAAGACGCAATCTTGTTTTCTACGAGTATCATTCTTGAGATGTTTTGGCTGAACTTCTCCTAAAATTTGAGGTGTGCGTCTTGAGGTTATACCATAAATTGAGAAAAAACAGCTTCAGCGATTTTTGTGAGAGGTGTTTTCTAAGGCCGAAAATTGTGCCAAAAAGTTCGGCGATTTACGGAATGTTTTAAGTACACTCAAATAGTGGAGTAGTTGGTAAATGGTAACAGCGAAAGCGAGGCCCCAAATCGCCGATGATGGCATTAATATCCCGTCACCCGACCTCGATGAAGTTTGAATATGAATTAATACGATTATGTAAAATGACAGTGAGCAACACTACCAGCTCAGTCAGATTTAGACGCCTCTGAGTCAGTCACCATCTGCCTTTTATAAGCTGGATAAGTAAGCGCATCGAATAGATCTGGAGGTGAACGAGGGTGAAACTAAGCACCTCCTGTCATCAAATAAAAGATCAGCGCATTCGCGTCTTGGCTCCCGCATCACTGTTGGCAATTATAATTTCGAAAAAGTGGAGGATTTTGTTTATCTGGGAACCAGCAGTAACACCTACAGTAATGCCAGCATGGAAATCCAACGTAGAATCTTTCTTGCCACCAAGTGTTACTTTGGGCTGAGTAGGCAATTGAGCAGTAAAGCCCTCTCTCAACAAACGAAAATCACACTCTATAAGTCTCTCATCATGGCCGTGCTATTGTATGGCGCAAAAGCATGGATGCTGTCAACATCAGATGAGAAGGCCCTTGGAAGTTCGGGAGAAAGATGCTCCGAAAAATTAAGATTCAGCGGCTACGTTGGCTAGATCAGGTTCTACGTATGGAAGAAAGCCCTGAAAGTATTTAACACCGTCCCTGCGGGTAGGGCTAGAGGAATAGTAAGGCTCCTCTACGTTAGAAATATCTGGTTCAGATGGACTTGGCTTGGTATCTCTTGCTGGTGCCAGTTAGCAGAGCAGAAAGCAAACGGCGCGCTTTATTGAAATCGGTCAAAATCGAATAGGCTGCTATAGCGCCAATTAAGAAGCAGAAATACACTCGAAGGTTTACCTTTACCTGCGAAGAACGACCGCTGTTATAAAAAGGCTTTTCTATAATTTTTCCGAAGGCAGAGCACATATGTACGCTACACACTCGGGAGCGGTCAACTTTTGGAAAGAGTTTTGAGAATGCAAACCACATGAACAATTGATGTTTGAGAAGATATTTTGACTGCGTTAAATGATCCTCTTCGAGCAATTTTCGTTATAAAATAAAATTGTAGACTGCGCGACTTCTTATCATGCGGTTTTTTAATAATTCGAACTGAGGTAGTTATTTAGTAGATTTTTATAAAAGCGCGAAACTACTTGCATATGCTGATGCTTTTAAATCATATAAAAAATTTGTATATTCGGATCCCAACAATCAAGTCATAGTTGGAGCTTTGAAACCAAATTCTAGCCTATAATATTCAATGATACAATAGCTCGTTCAAGTGAAATTTAATAAGCCTTAACTAGTAGGAAGTAGTAGAGCAGTCGTCAAAACTAGCAAACATATAAACTTATGCGGTATTTTTAGAGTGAAATTCGAGGGATAAATATATAAATTAAATTTAATTACAATGAAAAACTATATTATTTATAACCATACCTTACTTTCTTGAAAAGTCTGTTTAAAATTAGATACATAGCTGCTGAAAAATCTATTTTATTCTAAAGCTAACTAAACAAATGTGATATAGATACACGATATAGATACACGCGTACACTCGAATATTGAAATTTTCTTGTCATTAGGATCTGTAGTATATCACAAGTGTTAGGAAAATTGATTTTTAGCCACCCACCCTCTTCATCCTATAAATGCTGTATAAATTGCATGCAAATATTCAAAATACGTTTACGCGTGTAGGCAAATATTATTACAGATGCTTAGAATGGCTGGTGTTGCTTGGTACGATGCAAGCCCTTTCAACGCCCTTGTGCTCATTTTACCCAAACCAGCTTTCCCCGTTTGGAACGTACAAAAATAGAAGTTGACAATAAAATTAACTGCTAAGGGAAATGTGTACTTGTTCTGGGTTGGGGTGTGTCAATCGTATGACGTCATTAAAAGAAGTGCGCAAACACACACACAAACACAAGCAGATGCTACTGAATGTGGCGATGTGTTTTGTATAAGTACGGGGAATGATTGGTGTTAAATTTGCAGACAAAGTAAAAAGTTTTCCAAAGGCTACCAAGGCGGGCGAATGAGGAAAGTCACGTATGTGATTTTATTATGTTATGACTGGAATGCGTATCACGTAAGTTTCAAAATATTTTCGCAATTTAATTTTAATTTTAATTTTAATTTTAATTTTAATTTTAATTTTAATTTTAATTTTAATTTTAATTTTAATTTTAATTTTAATTTTAATTTTAATTTTAATTTTAATTTTAATTTTAATTTTAATTTTAATTTTAATTTTAATTTTAATTTTAATTTTAATTTTAATTTTAATTTTAATTTTAATTTTAATTTTAATTTTAATTTTAATTTTAATTTTAATTTTAATTTTAATTTTAATTTTAATTTTAATTTTAATTTTAATTTTAATTTTAATTTTAATTTTAATTTTAATTTTAATTTTAATTTTAATTTTAATTTTAATTTTAATTTTATTTAATTTTAATTTTAATTTTAATTTTAATTTTAATTTTAATTTTAATTTTAATTTTAATTTTAATTTTAATTTTAATTTTAATTTTAATTTTAATTTTAATTTTAATTTTAATTTTAATTTTAATTTTAATTTTAATTTTAATTTTAATTTTAATTTTAATTTTAATTTTAATTTTAATTTTAATTTTAATTTTAATTTTAATTTTAATTTTAATTTTAATTTTAATTTTAATTTTAATTTTAATTTTAATTTTCATCTTAATTTTAATTTTAATTTTAATTTTAATTTTAAAAAATTGTTGACAAAAACAAAATTCAGCAAGTCAACTATAATTTTTGAAGATAAATGTTGCTCATACGCCATGGTTACGTTAAATACGGATATAATAACTTTGCGATAGAAATAAATTTTCTTAGCAGTAAATCAATAAAAACAAAAGTTGACTATCATTGGTAACTTTATTGAGTTTGAAAAATAGTTATTTTTACTTATCAACTTTCCTACCCATAAAAGGTTAGGATTATTTGCTATTCTGGGGTTTTTTTTGTTCATATGTAACGAAAACGATTCTTTGTAAAATAAAAATAAACTCACATTTGTGTTCAGCTATCCAAAATTAATATAAAAAACACTTTTTAATGAAGTACTTTTTTTTCTTGTAAACTAGAATAAATTATTGTATTTAATCATAAACTCACATTTCAACATAAGTAGTATTCAAAAAATATCCATTTCTTCGAAGACCTGCCAAAAGAAATGGAAGTATAGGCGGAAGGGAATTCCTTGAAATGACAATCTATACCATTTCCCTTTAAAATAAGTAGGTACATATTTGTAAATCAGGGACATAACTATTATAAGAGAAATGTTATTCAATAATTTTTATATTAAGACACAAATTTTTCGAGTAATCTGCAATTATTATTCAAGAGCTTTTATTATAAAAGTCTTTTCGTAATAGTTAACAGTGAGATAAATATTTTTAAGTCCTCAACGACTTTTATTTTGGCGCTTATGTTATAAAAGTCTTCTCAGAATAATTACTTTTTAAAGTCTTCAAAGACTTTTATTTTGAGATTTATATAATAAAAGTCTTCTCATAACAATTTTTCAAGTTATAGTTCCATCTTTCAAAACTTAAAAAATTTGTGTTAGTCATACTTATTATGCAAAGATTTTTATAATATGTATGTATGTAAGTCTTAAACTTAAAGTATTTGAAATACATAAAAAAATTTATCCCGCTGATAATTATTGCAAAAAGACTTTTATAATATAAGTTTAAAAATAACAGTTATTTTAGATTTAAAAAGTTGTTATCTTTTATAGTTACTAGCAAAAGCCGTTTAGAATATATGTAAGTTTCAAAATCATAAATATCAAGAATTTAAAATATATGTCTTACTAATAATTCGTATCAAAAGGATTGTATAACTCTTATCAAAATTAGGGTGATATTTTTAAAACTAAAGCGTTCAAAAATAAATGCTTATTTAGTCAGGGGCAACCATATATTTTGAATAAAAAGAATGTCTTAAGTTTACCTTCTTCAAATCACACTTTATGACGTAATGCCTCTTATATTTATATCTTATTTGTATGAAACGTCATAGACGCTTTTACAATTTTCGCACTACATGTTGCACTACTAACCCAGTTTGCGTTCAATGAACTCAATGCCAATGCTTACATTTCGATGCACATGTTACATATGCACACGCATTTTCCCTGCACTCGCAATAAATACACATAAATATATTGTAACTATATTCACTTGGAAATGGTCCATTTCATTGCAATTACATTAGTGAGTAAAATACGCTGTGCAGCCATAAATTGCAGAAATGCAATGGAAAAATCAGCACTAAATGTTTACCACTTGCTCATGCTCAAGTTCAAGCTCTCTCTCCCGCTCTCTCTCTCTCTCGCTCGCTCTCCATCTGGCTGTCATTGTTCTCACGCCCATCTCTATCAAATGCACTTTGACGCTGCGATGCTTAGGTGTGTGGGTTCATTGAACTCGGCAAGTGCAACGTAGATGCCCGCAAGGACTTATTTCCCATTTACATACTTACATATTGTATATGGATATGCACATATTTATGTATATGTGTGTGTGTGGGTATGGATACGGTGACCAGGCTACTCTGGAAAAAATATCGGGACATTCTATGGTATCAAATGCGAACATGAAAAACTATTTTTAGAATAATGAGCTGCAAAATCGTTTAATACAGGTTTATTTAAAAAAAAAACAGACAATCATTATTAGAATGTAGGTTATTCACAAGGTGTCGTAATGTGTCATAAGTCATAAAGTCATAACATTAAAAAAAATACAAAATTGCTTAGTTTTAATTATTTGTTTCAACGCAACTCAAAAACATAATTTTTGAAATCTAAAATTTTATGACTTTCTGATTTAGGGCACATTATGACACTTTGTGAATCACGAAATGTAGTAACAGCAAAGCTAACATTTTTCATATTCAAGAATATTTTAAGCAAATATTTTTTTAAAATTTCGCAAAAATTCAATTTGGTATCATTGCAGTTACACAAAAAACTAGAGCTCGTACATTTCACTGTCGTATATTTGTTTAAGAAAATCATTATATACATTTACATCACCAATAAAGTTAACATAATTATCCTTTCTTTGTAGTTTCACTAAATAACATTGAGTTTAGAGTCTCAACTGTGAGTTGAGTTTTTATACTATTCAAAAATTACTTATTTTGAAGAGGTGGCTCTTTCTGTGAGTGCACTAGATGCGCATATATACAAAATCAACTCAACTAACTTGAAAATATTTGCAAAATCCAATAGCATAATCAGCAAAATATTTTAAAATTGCAGCACTTCTTTTTTTCTGCAGCTACACTAGAATTGTTCTACTTCTCAATTTGTTGCTCAGTAACTAAACTTTTAAATTTTATTTTCATTATGTTTACAAATTGCTCTCATCTCTAAAATATATTGAACTGATTTTTGCACATAATTTTATTTGCTCGCAAAATCCACTTCAAAAAGTGACCTTCGGTAAATGTTGCTGCAAACAATCGATGAAAGTTGTGTAAAATATTTTAATATTGCATTTGAAATCTATACATCCAGAATTATTGACTCCTATTAAATGCTAAGTACTAAATTGGTACAAATATGAAATATCTGGATGAATCAAAAAGTAGATTCCTTTGAGCGGTTTTTTTTTTGAGATTCTGAAAAATCCTCAGATTTCGATTCAGTGTCTCCAAAAACATGTAATTAACGTGGTCTGTTCAAACGAAGCTATTTTTTGTGACACCTTTCAAAAAATCATTACTACCTCGCCAAAATCAGTACGAATGGTCACCGTATGCACAGAGTTTAGTAACTCATAGTGAAACTAGACCAGTTATAGTGAATGTAAATGCTATCTCAGAAAATGCATTTGTATGTCAATTAAAAAAAAAATATTTCTATGCTTATGTGTGTGTGTGTGTGCCATGCGGTATACTGAATGGTGAAGTAGGTCATTTCGTATTTTGTCAATAGCTATGCTTATGTTCCATTTTCAATGTAGCGACTTTTTTTGTGTATAGTATTACAATTCTAAAAATTGTTATTATACGTCCATTTACGTGTATTAAAATTTTTGCATTGCAACCACTATTTTTCGGTAGCTGTACCTGCAAATTAAAGGGTGGTTAAATTTTAAGGGCCGATGTTGATTTTGAATAAAACACAAATTATTTTGGAAATTTTTGTAATCTCTTTTTATTATGATAATATGGTGTGGTTCAATTATGTATGGACTTCGGCGGCACACCTCCATCCGATGGTCCAAATTTTCGATGACACTGAGGCATAATTGAGGTTCTATGCCGTTAATGTGCCGAATTATTTCATCCTTTAGCTCTTGAATTGTTGCTGACTTATCGACGTACACCTTTTCTTTCAAATAACCCCAAAGAAAGTAGTCCAACGGTGTCAAATCACATGATCTTGG
The DNA here is from genome assembly GCA_951828415.1 of Anomoia purmunda. Classification (NCBI taxonomy): domain Eukaryota; kingdom Metazoa; phylum Arthropoda; class Insecta; order Diptera; family Tephritidae; genus Anomoia; species Anomoia purmunda. The sequence goes on along the minus strand of OX639996.1, from coordinate 20,265,408 downwards.
TGGCCAATTGACATCGCCACCACGTGAGATAACACGGCCATTGAATTTGTCGCGCAAAAGAGCCATTGTTTCGTTGGCTGTGTGGCAAGTGGCACCATCCTGTTGGAATCACATATCGTCCACATCCATATGTTCCAATTCGGGCCATAAAAAGTTCGTTATCATCTCACGATAGCGAACACCATTCACAGTAACTGCCTGACCGGCCTCATTTTGGAAAAAATGTTGTCAATGTAAATGAACTTACTGTAATATAATATTCGGTTCTATCGAAAACTTCATGGGAAGAAATCATTTCCACAAATTTACAAGCAAAACAAAAAACAAAATGAAGAAAATTCCTTCTGTTTCGCTTGTAAATTTAAGGGGAATATTTGCTTCCCAGAAATTTGTGGCAGAGCTGATTATTTCAGATGTTATGAATTGATTGAAATAAATAATATGAAAACTTTTTCTATACAGCTCAGCCCCTATGTTACGTATACCACTAAAGAGTAAACATGAAAGTATTTACATATAGAATTCTGTAGAGAAATAATAATAATAGAAAGGAAAAAACTGAAAAATTTTAGATAACTGTTTTTATTTTTTATTCACTCCTTTTTTAACCATTTTATCATTTTTTCTGTGTTATTCCGCAAAGTTATCCCCTCGTTTGTCCGTCAAGTCTATCGGTATACATATATTAGGGTGTCTCTTAAAAATCAAACGAAATTTTTTTAGTCTTACCCTCTCAATTGATAATACCATGCTCATAAAGATCATAAATAAATGTTGGTTTCTATAGGAGAACCCAATCTTTGTTTATTGTAGTATCGACGATTGAAGTATAGGAAATCTGATATAAAAGTATTCACCCTGCATTTAAAAACCATCCTAATGCAATATATAAAAACGAATGGCTTCTGAAAGAGTAAACAGATAGTTTTTGTATTTCATTTGTTTTTGTTTTCTGGTTATCGAAGGTTTATAAAGAATAAATAGGAAAAATAGTGTGGCCAGATATGTAAAATTAAAAAAATTAAGTTAAGGCCAGCTCCAAAAAAAAAATAACAGAACATACATTTTAAGACTACGGACATTAAACGTAAATAGATTAAAGAAGCTCTAGAACATATTATAAATTAGAGTTGCCACCTATCTAAAAATTTACATATGGTTTTTTCAACATTACTTAAGATGAAGTGCAATAATGTAATAATGTCATTTCACTGAGAAAGTCTGAACAAATCTAGAAAAGAATAAAATTTGGAAAGGGTTGCCACCTTACGGAAAAACACAAAAAATAGCATTTAAATAAAATAACTCCGTAAACAGTATAAAAGTATGGATATCCAACAATTTGGGGATTCACAAAGTGCCATCAATCATAAAGTCATAAAATTAAAAAAACAAAAAAACAAATTTCTTAGTTTTAATTATTTTTTTCAATGCAATTCAAAAATATAACTTATTAATCTCAAAGTTTATGACTTTATTAATTAGGACACTTCATGAATAACCCTAATATGTGGTTGAAAGAGTTCGCCACCATATTTTAATTTTGGGTTGCCACATAACTGAAACCCGAATAAGAGTTAAATAAATTACCTCCTGTCATTTAATTTTAAGATTAAAATGATTGATGATTTTGGTAAATTTTTGGGCATTTAAAAGAACGCTTTCGAATTTTTGTTTTCTGAACTTCCATAGAAAAAGTAGTTATTTTAATTGAGCTTTGCCAGGACGGCATGTTAAGCTACTACTTTTCCTAACTAAACTTTGAAATGTTTCATCAGATCCATTTTTTTATTTTTAGGCTTGACAGGAAATATGTGATATCAAGAGTTAGATTGCTTTCTCAAATGCCAACAGGTATATTTTTCGTTGTTGTCTGTTTGAAGAATTTGAAACGGTTCGTATCGGCAAGGAAACGGTTTATAGCTATAGTTTGAAGAAAGTTGCCACTTGGTTATAAAGACGAAGGAGAAGCGCAATACTTATTGATACTTAAACTAAGTGAAACTTAAAGTATTTCGCTTCTTCTTCGACTTTTCAACAAAGTGGCAACTTTCTTCAAACTGAAGCGAACTTTTAAAAACGAGGAATATTCATAGCCTTTATATTATCTTCATATTGGTAAATTTGTTAGCCAACAATAAATATGGTTTCATATTTTTTATCCAAAAATGCCAGTCTTAATTTACTGTACAACTTGGTTGGTATGAAATGGCCTTGCAAAAATTAGTGCACTCCATCCACACTACGCTGTATATAAAGAATGTATGTACATATATATGTACATATGAATGTAGGTATTATGACGCTTACGTAAACGTTAAACGAATTTCTAAAGCACAAAGTATTTTTAACTTCAACTGACTATCGGGCTAATGTAGTGCGCATTTTACATTCTTAATTTAACTTAACTGAACTAAAAACTATTGTATTCGACAAAAAGCTTCTAGCTTATCCACAAAAGGAAGGCAAGATAATTGCTACTTGTTTGTTTTATTTTTAACCATCACAGGAGGACTGTATACTTCTATTTGTGAAAGAATAAAACTTGGAAGTGTGATTTTTGAAACAAGAGAAGTAATTCTATACATTTACAATTAAATTGTAAGCCATTTAGTCTTTGTGTTGGGCAATTTTAATTCTGGATAAAAATAGTACGTAAAATCCCCAAAGTTTTTTGCACTTTCTGGCAAATGACTTTTATGGACAATAAAGTTTCTAATTACTTTCCTGAATTTATAAATAGCATTTGGAAAATCAATAAGGGATTTAAGTTTTACCGAAAGTTCCTTTCCTAAAGGCTTTGATATAAATTTTCTGCGATCAGGGTACCGCAGAAAATTGAATAATTGAATGACAGTAAAGCAAGATTAATTTTTCAGTCATTATTTAAGTAATTTTGATTAACGAATTAAATTTTCATTCGTCATACAAATAATTTAGAATACCGCATAGATTTTAATTCGCCATTCTAATAGATCTTCAGTATTCATTTACTGAACAATTTACTTTACAAAACATAAATTTGTATTCAGTCATTCAGCTCATTTCTCCATTTTGTATATTTATACTGATGTACATACTAGGGATGCTAAATGGTGAGCCCCCAAAATCACGGGATTACTTAGTTTGAGTCCCGGGATTGATGAGTATTTTTTTTTGCATCACAAGAAACTAATAAAATTATCATTACTAAGATCCCCATTTTTGTGTAAAGAAAAGCAGTATTTACAACACTGATTGAGCTTTAAACGTCGTTTGCAAAAATCTTTTTTATAAAACAGCTGAGTTCTTTGTTGGCGAAGAATTGTGATGTTTTGAGGTCGGGAAAAATAGAAGCTAATAAACACAGCAGCTTAGGGACGATAAATATAACTAGAATAAATTTATAGAGTTTCATTTTATAATATATACTTTAAATTTTAGCATTTATTCCATATAAATCGAAGGTAGACGATCCGAAATCTGTTTGGCATCATTTTCTTCTTCTATATTCTTTCCCATTTTGTTCTATGATATCCTTTCTAATGGTGGTGATAGAGGCAAAAAGCATTTCACAAACATTTTTATTACAAGGTATTGAAGACTTAAGTGTGTAAAATTTTGCTTACTTTTTTGTTTATAAAAAAATACCTGATTTATTAAAAACTATACTTTTTTCTTAATGTTTTGCTTTAAAATATTATAATAGGCTGCTCAACCTACAACATTGTTTAGCTTTTTACATTTTTTAACAATAAATTTGAATGTCGGGAAACTGCCGGGATCCCGGGATTTAAAATCACCGAAACCCGAAAATCACCGGAACATTGAAATCTCTAGGATTTACAAACCTAGTGCATAAATATTCCCCCAACCATACATATGTACATACATAGATTTCGACATTTGTCAAAAAGAATGAATAATATTCAACATATTTCGAAAAAGCCCGAAATCGTTTTTATTCTTTGCACTAACTGCCTGTAACTCTAAAGGTGTACTTCCTATGCAATAACTGCAAAAGACCTAGGGATGAAACGATGCGCTAGTTCAATATCAAGTCATTTTTATATCGATACTTTTAAACAAAGTACTGAGTAGGTATCGAATAAAAATGCTCATATAGAAATCCAATATTAAAGCAAATTTTGTTTCAGAATTATTTCCAATATGAATCGCCCGAAAAGAAGGCGGAAAATTGTATATGTATAATGGCGAGGTGTTAGGCCGTGTATAATGTTTCGATTTGTAAGTGTGAAGTGAACGAATATTCTGTACAAATGTTTCAAAGTAATATAAAAGTCTCTAGACAACTCAATTATTCTACGCGCTGACCACATAAGCGAACTATTAAAGGTAGGAGAGACTAGCTCTGAAAAAAATAAGCAAAGAAAAAAAAGACGAAAGCGCAAAGAGTTTATTACCAAAATAAAATTATTTTCTTAGAAAAAACTAAAGTAATCAACGTAGCTCAGCTCAGAAGATTTAAATGCCATGTTTGCATCTAGTCCGGATAAAACTCGATGCCAAATACAAAAAAAAATTTGGTTTTGAAGAAGGAGCCAACGATGGCTTCGACTTCCGGTAACACCAAAAAAACCTCGCCATCGGCTAAAGAAAATAGTTTTGCATAAAATGACAAAGTGACCCTATATTTATTCAGCCTTGCAGACGACTGTTAATTGGTAAACATTTGGAAAATGTCAATCCTTGAGAGGTACAGAAAAAAAAACTTTTTCGCTGAATTATTTTTGGGAATAAATTTTTTTTGAACGAGATAATATATAAGATATAATTATTAAACTTCGCCCTTACGAAATACCTTCGTAGCCAAATGTACTCGATGCCGATACTTTAGATTTCCGATATCGATAATTCCTTTCGTTACTACTTCCTAGTAAAAGTATCGATACCTGCATGGCTTCGTTTCATCCCTACCTATACCACGAAATCACATTTTTGGAAAAATAAATGAAACTCATTTTGGTGTTCAGCGTCCAAAAATTAGTCTAAATAAAACTTTTTAATGTGGCACTTTTTTCGTGAATTTGAATATCCCAAAAAGTCCAAGTGCAAGATTTCTCTCTTCTTTTTAGAACGTGTATCTCTTCTTCTTCCGTTTCATAGATAGAGCTTAATCCAGTTATGTTTCGTACAGTACGGTAAATTAAGATTTGATAAAAGGAAGATAGGGATAATAAATCTGAATATGATGCTATACTTCCAAAACGAGCGTCTCATATATTCCCACTAAATAATCTGGTATAAAAGTAACGAGTATTATCACTTTTTTGTTTTTAAATTGATTTTCATGCGAGTGGTATGAGAAGCAAAATGTTTTATATATATTCCCAAAATATTAAGTGAATGAAGGGATTTTTTATCTGCAATGGTTGCATATACAGATGTCGACGTAATCACATCTGCATATATAAAATGTACTTGAATATATTTATTTTTTTTTATTTTTCACAGCACCCACTGCGCCGAGGACGTCATTGTCGTAAGCGTCTAATATAAAAATCCCCAATGCCTGTGTAGATGTGGAGCTAAACAAATGCAGTTGCACAATACAAACATAAGTGTCCATTCATCGGTGAAAATAAATAGTATGTTGTATATACTTACTTAATACACATGCAAATGCTTTGAAAGTGTACGTAAACCTAAGTATATATGTATTAGCCTATGTACACAACAAGACATCACTGTGGTAAATGAACAGTCGGCGCATTTGCCGGTTAAGGGGAATAACCAAAGGAAACTATGTGAATACTCTCCTTAAGTAACTGCATACATACCAGGTGATGCATTTAGAGGTATATTTTTTGTAGCAGTTATTTTATGACAGAAGACATATGACAGATGCGCGCGTGTATCAAATTGGCGGGACAATTTCATCAGTAAAAACTATTACTGAAAAGCTATTCTGTTCCACTAAAATTTTGTTCAAGGACGAGACTCATATCTCTTCTAATGTTTATGCAAATAAGAACCACCTTAAAAAAACTAAAGAGGCCTAACCCTACAATGGTTGTTTAGTGGTTTATGGGATGGTTGAATTATCGGTTAGTACTTCTCAAAAAATGTGTCTGGCCGGAACAGATGCAACTGTAAACTTCGCTATGATAACGGACTATTTGCTACCTGAAATTGAAGCCCGCAATTTCGATGTCAATCGGGTGATACTAACCACACAGCGCGTAAAACTGTGAACAGCAAATTTCGCGCTTACAGGGCTATTCTGGCGACTGTCTTTCAACTCCCCACTGTGTTTCGAATGACAAAAGTTTTAAAGAAGACATATATCTATTCTGATAACTATCTTGAAATCTCGTTTCTGTCTTTTGGAAGACGAGTAGAAAAATGTGCTAAATAAGGTATTAGCGTTGTATTGCTTTCATTTAAGCAATTACTTTGAAGCGTATATGCATAATTAATTTGTAATTTAAACATAATGCTATAGCAGAATTAATATTTTTATAAAGAATATTAAAATAACCGCTAAAATCAGGAAACCTTAGGTATACACATTTTCAATGAAATTTCACGAATAGAAGCTTTAAGTAAAATGTGCAAAATAAATGCCAGTTAGTTGAAAATAATAGAATAAATAAATAAATCCCAAATTTCATTTCGCTTTCCCGAAGGCATCGAACCTTGGATTATCGGAACGTGACCGTGTAAATTTAGAGATTAACCAAACTAAATGCTCAGCATTATGACTTTTTATTGTGACATCGCTTTTCGAAAAAAGTTACAAATGTATAGAGTTTTTTGTTTGACGCTTTGTAAAGTTCAATGTCTATATCGATAGATCGGCAGATAGTGTATTCGAAAAACAACGTTACTATCGTTATTCGCTAAATTCCACTCGAAATGCCCGAACGCGTAATCGAAAGTTGAAACAACAGAATGAACTATGTTAGCCGCGGTTACAGCGCCTTGTTTTAAGAAATATTATATAAAATTTACATAAAAGATTATGCAGATTACCTGATACAGTTCAATTGTTTTCGTTTTTAATTAAAAAAAAAAATACGTGTAGAAAAAATAACAGTCAGACCGATTAATTTATATTATTACAACAATAACAAAGCTTCATGTAAAAAAATTATTTCACGGTTTTAACATTTTCGTTCTAAATTGTTATTTTCATTTAGATTCGAGAGATATTCTCAAAATTGCATAACATTTATAATTATATAAGTTTTCTAATGCTTAAAACATTTAATTTTCTTATTTAGTTTTTCAAGTTAAACCTAGGACATTTGGATCGCCAAGTGCTTTTAAATGGCTAATGAGCTGGTGGTGAAACCAATACTCCTGTATGGGATTCTTGTCTGGTGGTGGGATGCCCTAGATAACTAAGACTGTGGTAGTCGCCCAGCTGGAAAGGGTGCAAAGATCGGCTTTCGTTGGAATCAGTGTGGCCCTTCAGACAACACCAACGGTAGCACTGAACCGCGGATGTTGAATATAACTCCCGTAGATACTGCGGTTAAAATCCCGTCAGGCTGCGTGATATTGGACAAAAATTTAATTCAAATTATGGTCATTCGAGGATTCCTCAAGGTTTTGACTTCATTCAGTCCACAAGTGACCATTGCATACCTACCATGGCTCCTAAGGGTTATTTTGGCATCGCCATTCCTCTAGGGAAGATTGGGAGGAGTGTGATCTGTGACAACGAGAGTTGCTGACCATATTCACGGATCAAACGCAACTTGATGGGAGGATTGGAGGTGGGGTATACTTACTGCCGAGAACCCTGAATAAAATTTAGCCTACCAGATCGCTGTGGCGTGTTCCAGCTGGAGGTGGCCGCCATGAAGAAAGTGTTGCTTACCAGTGCGACCTCTGTAAGGGAAGTGAATATTTACTTCGATAGCCAAGCGGCAATCAGAGCTATGAACTCAATAACAATGCGATCGAAAGTAGTTAAGGACTGTCGGACTTCTCATGTGAGAGCTTCGGAGTATATCTCCGTTAAATTAACTTGTGTACCAGGGCACAGGGATATCCCAGGGAATTGTGAAGCAGATGAGTTAGCCAGGTAAGGCCCACTTGAAAAAGATTTGTCGTCTATTTATGAACGCGTGATCTTGCGATCAGCTTGGTAAGCACTGGCCAACTACCAGAGCATGTAATATCTCGAGGTCCTTTTGGGTAAAAGTAGACCGGCGTAGGTCACGGGAGCTTTTACGGTTATTCAAGCCGCAGCTTCAGTTGCTTATGGTGCTACTGAGAGGGCACTGCTCAATGGGAATTCATGCGATGCGCCTCAATATCAGCATTAATCCATACTGCGCGGCAGCTGTTTGAGCTGGATGAGGAGGAGAAATCATCTTAGTGCTTTTTACTCAGCTGCCCTTCCTTCGCGAGACTAAGATTTAAGTATCAGGCGGATATATCGGCAAAAGCGATTAGCCAGCTCGGTAGCTTAATTGAAAGTACGCAGCGCTCTTTAGATTAAGACAGATACTCGTAGTTGCGGTTCTGTTTGTACTGTGGTATCACAATGAATTCTAGAGAGTCTACATGAGCTCCTAGAAGCAGCCACTTTTGCCTATTCTAACCTAGCCGCGATCAAAGCAGCAAATTCAGCATTTGAGCCTTTTACAAAATAAACCTAAAATTTTATGTATTGTAAATGATGTCAATTCATAATTCATCACTGTGGCAAATTTTGCAAATGTACTTGCTTTTCAATAAACATTTAAAAAAGTGTAAAAGAAATACAGGGAGTTTTAAGAAGCTGCCAATTAATTTTATTGTAAAAAACATATCTATAGCTATTTTTTACCTTAATATTCCAGAAACTAAGATTTTAAAGACACACACTAATACATAGATAGTGAGTCTAATGACATAGTCGTTTTTGAATGATTGATAATTAGTTCTTTATTTTTAAATGCTGATTGTAGAAGTGAACTTGGTATAAATAATATATAACAACATAGCTATAAATAATAGCAATATTATTGAACCGGTTTGATTTTGCTGTTTTGCTTTTAGCGGGTGCATTTATCCGGCTGTATGTAGATATTATATACATATAGTACATACTTACGTAGTCGTACATTGGAGCAAAATGCATAAATTAGGTCACGGCTTTTGATGAGTATAGTACGTCAACCAAGAATGTATCGTCACATCTACATACCTATATCTTAATATGACTGTGAGTACATGCGTTTTTAAATGTACTAAGGTGGCCCGCGGTTTATAAAGGTTGAATTTTTTTAGAGGTTAAATTTTCCGATAAGTATTAAAGCAGTTATCAACAATTGGCCCCATCTGGCAACGCTACTATCAATTGAGCCCAATTTGATTTTCCAATTTATCATAAATTGACTACTAATGACAGAGTAACGATTGCTAGTTGTCGCCGTTGCATAGAGGTTCGCAATAAAACTACTTACTGTTGCAATAAGGCAAGCTAATTGTTGGTATAAAAACTCAAAGCTAGATTCCTCACTTCCATCTAAGAAACTACTGCGAAACTTTAAAAATTTTAAAGTAAATTAAAGCAAAGAAAGAGTTAAGTGTGATATATATCTTGATGAGCTCAGTCAATATTTTGCTAGTGCCAATAATTGAAAATTTGCATAGATTGAACATTTTTTTCGATGTTATATAGGTTGATGGTCTAAAGTCTAAAGTCACTTTCGAACATCAAGTCTAATACTATAGGGGAGTACAGAATGCCATTGATATTCGTGAAAATTGTAATGCAATATTTTTTATAAAGGATATTTTTTAGACATTTGGTTGTCAAGAAAAAATAAAACACATATATTTTAATGTTATGGCCAACAATTTAGCTTTATTATAAAGATAAGGATTAGCCATTACGTTTTAAAAATGATAGGCCAAATTCTCGACCACTTTTTGCGGCAATCACTTCCAAGGCACCAATAGTCTCAGGCTTATCTGCGTAGACAAAAAATAGTTCGCACAATCTCGGAGACCACGCCACAGGCCCTCGACGCGAGATAATGCGCTCACTTTAGTGAAGTTTCGTTAAATAAATTTATTCAATAATTCGATTGACTGTAACATTATGGCCGGCTTGATTTTTGAAGAAATATTGACCAATGACGCCAAACAGTGACTTTTTGAGGATGTTACGGCGTCTTAACAATGGGTTGTGGATTATCAACACTCCAAATGCGACAATTTCGTGTATTATGGTTGCTCAAATTACCACCTCTGCTGGACGATTATGTCGACCTAATATTGGACGCATTCGCGATGTGTCGCGGGAACCGAACCATTATTTGGCTAATAAATTTGCATACGTTGTTTCGGAGTAGGTCTGTTCATTATGAAATAGCAAACGAAACTGAGTACAAATCTGTAAAACTATTGCCTCATTGAAAATCAGACGTCTAAAAAAATGTTCTGAGTTAGATTATAAATCATTGCTTTGCAAGCGCGTTTGTGAAAAAGATTTATGCTAGGTTAAAAAGTTGAATGTTAGCTCATGCCTTTCCAAAGGATTGGCAAAATCTTGATGGCGATTAAAATTTCTGAATTTGTACAAAAAAGTTATATACTCTCTCCACTACAATCTGGCTTCAGACGAAACCATTTTTACCCTACCCCGATGGCTAAAATACTGGACGATATTAGAGCTAACTTCGACAATGGTCACTTGCCACTTCTTTGATTGCTTGACTTTTCGAAAGCGTTTTGGTCACTTTATTATAATTTGCTGTGTCTTAAGCTTAAACATTATTTTATATTTCCTGTGACAATTCGGTTAAACTTATGATTAGCTACCTTGGAGGTGCAAAGTCGATACCTATACTTATTATATAAAACTTATTATGAGTAAGAATTTTTGTCACAACTTGGCTCTCAAAGTACTGAATCGAGTTTTATATACATATTTTTTTTTTTTTTAATGAAACAGGGTGTATTACTCCCCACAAAAGAACACGGTTTCCCTTTTCTATCGGAATTATAAAATAATGGCCTTTTTTTAGATATCAACGAAAATATTTCGTAAGATTTCGATAAGCTGGACCGATTAAAGATTATTTCCATTTTTGGATTTTTTTTATAAATAAATATATAAATACTAGACAAAACCGGCTGACGTTAGTCTGCCTAGATTTATTTATCAATTGTCTTTTATGTATGTATCCAGAAAACGCATACCGGGTTCTATAATATAAAACAGGTGGCAAGAAAATTAGAGCCATGTCTTCGTGTACGACGGTTGCCTTTTATATTTTGCACCTAATGATGAAAACACAGTCAAATATTAAGGAAAATAGTTTTATTGTTTTTCAAAATATTCTCCATCTAAGTCAATACACTTCTCCATTCGCTTGCACCAATTTTCAAAGCACTTTTGCCACTCAGAAGACGATACCTCTAAAACGAGCTGTTTGAAGGCTTCTACAGCTCCTTCAGGCGTTGAAAAACGTTGACCTCGCTTTTTTTGTTTTGATGTTCGGAAATAAAAAGAAACCATTAGGTGCCAAATCAGGGCTGTAAGGCGGATGACCCATCAATTCTCTTGTGTGAATCGATACGTGAGAGCTCGCATTGTCTTGGTGAAGAATGATTTGTCTTTGGCGGTTGGTTTTCCTCAATTCTCCAAAAACTTTTGGCAAACAAATATTTGCATACCACTCAGAATTGACTGTTTTAAGTTTATCTAGTGAAACAGTTGCGACAAGACCAGATTTTCCAAAAAAAACAGGCGACCATTTGCTTTGAGGTGCTTCTTGCGCGAACAACTTTTGTTGGATTAGGCTCGTCTTAGAACACCCATACAGTCGATTGCTGCTTTGTTTCCGGCTCATATGCATGGATCCAAGATTACTCACCTGTTACGATATCATAGACGTGCTTTGATCCATCGCGGCTAAATTTCTTCAACATTTCTTTACAGCAATCGACACGAGTCCAACGAGAACAAATCTTCTTAACGACCAAATGTTCATGCAATATTGAATGTGTGCTAGTCCCACTAATGGCCAAGGATGCCTATATCTCGCGATATGTCACATGACGATCTTGTATTATCCATTGACGCACAGCATCGACTGTTTCTGGCACAACCACCATTTTTGGACGACCTTCACAAAATTCGTCCTGCAAAGATTGGCGGCCACGTAGGAACTCGTTGTACCATCGTTTCGCAGTGGCTAAGTGTGGTGATTCAACACCAAAAGTAGAAGTAAGTTGACTGATGCACTCCTGTCTCGATAATCCACGTTGAAAATCGTAGTAAATCATCGCACGAAAATGTTCACGGGTTAATTCCATTTTTAGGCAATACGAGTATGAATTTTTAAACTCACTATAAATAAACACAAATAAAACTCGTAAGTGAAAATGTTATATGCAAGTTTAAGCCAAAAAATACCAAACTTTACGATAAAAATATCCAGTTACAGCTAATCACTTGCGAAGGCGCAAAACATAATAAAATGAAATTTTACTTTAAAAAAAATTGGCTACCCTTTCGAAAATATGCCTATAAACCTTCTCAGAGCAAAACAAACTGTTTGATACTCCTGTTTAACTATTTCTTTCATTCATTTAATTAAATTCGACTTTTCCAGCTAGTGGCAACATTCTTTAAAATATGCGTAGCTAGCTATAAATGTTTTCTTAAGAAAAAGGACCCGTTTGACACCCATAATTTACTATTTTATACAACTTGTACACAATTTAATCAAATTCGACTGCTCAAACAGGTGGCAACCTCTCCCTTGCATAAAATATACTTTAAGACCTGTTCCCATACCTGTCTCAAACACCGTGACACCTTGAAAGCTCTGCATATAGTAAATATTTAAAAATTTGCTTGACGGAATCATAATAAGAAATTTTAGATGCTGTCTTTGATTTTTCGGAAGTTTGGTTTAAGAAAAACTTGAATAACTCAGCGAAATGTATTTTCTTTGCAACTAAATCCATTCACGTTCGATTTCCGCAAATCTTATAATTATTCCGTTCAATAAATTTTAAAAATAATTTTAAGTAAAATTTATTAAAAAGAAAACATTTTTATTTTTTAATAACACCATTTTTGAAGGCATTTCCAAATGGATTTAGCACACGCAAGTCTCTATATTTTTTGAAATATTTTGGTGGAAGACTTAAAGCATAATACATTTTATAATTCCTGTGGGAAAACTGAAATTTTTTGGTGAGATTTTTTGAAATTTGAATTCAGTGCCATTTTCGTAATAGCAGTCACAATTTTTTTAGCACCGTTAAACCATGCCTTGTTCAAAAATTGTGTCTGAATATAAAATTTAGCGTTTGTACTCTACTTTTTAAAGCTGATTTGCAAAATTTTTTTATAAATAATTGTAAACAACAGTTTTTGAAAAAAACTTATTTTTACCAGTTTTGGACCCTTTTTAGTTTTGATTTTTTTTATTATTAATTTAGATTCCTTGAAGACAAAAGAGAAAAATGGTAATTGTTTAAAAATGGGTTTGAAAGTGGTTTAAGAGATATAAACAAATGAAGTGAATGGCGCGTGAGCCGCACGCTTCTTCACACGTTGAGCGCTCCAGTGAGCGTTGTCTAATAAATAAAGAGTATATTTTTTAATTTGGCATCAGAGAATTTGTATTCAGTTTAATATTATCTTAAAAACATTTTTTTTGTCAAAGGTTATACAAATAATTGGAATAACTTCGTTTTTTTAAATTTTTTACAAATACAAACAAAATCAGCTTTATTGAATGGCGAGCAAATTTTTATATTTTACGCTCAACGTGGGAAAAATGAAGATGTAAATAAGCAAAACTGTCCAGTCGGAGTTAAGAAAATCTACGAAAGTTTCCGCAGTCACGCTTCCAACTTGCAATATTATTGTAAGTGAAAGATATTTTAAATATATGTTGGACATTAGACAGTATAACGATGTTGAAAAAGTAGAAGACTTACCGGGTGTTGCTTAAAACAGCTAAATTGGTTTTTTCCTAAAAATTCTCCATTTTACATATATTAATTATTCGGCTTATGTGCCTTGAGTTTTACTGCGAAGTTTCAACATGCCGGCACAATAAAAACAACCTTATAAAAAATCAATTACAAAAAAGCCAAGTCGACCTTCACACTTAGGTCGTGCGAGATGCTGGAGCTCGTCTTATCATTTGTGGTTGACGTCAGTTGTATTAATAGCGTTTTCTTGCACTATACGCATTTTAATGTGGCAGCAGCAAAAGTGTACGATTGTGAGATATAATTAGCTACAAAGTACAATAAAATATTTTGCATTATTAGCGTGCGACAGAGCGTATGAGTAATTTTCGCTGGAATAATGAATGCGGGCTTTATGCCTATCGTAAAAACTTGCCCTTTCTTAAACTCAAAATATTTGAGTACTTTGCTAGCTTTAGTGTTTTTGTTTTGCTGCTAAAAATGATCTATTTATGTAGACAAAATAATTATAGCCAGGGAGTAGGAATAACTCGGAAATCTTAACATTTTGACATGAAAAAAATAAATGTAAGTAAATATTTTAAGTTTGTGGTCATATGTTCAATATATTAGCTTAATAAGCTACATATATGTCGAAATTTAAGATGCGTATGTAAATATTAAGTTAACTTTTGAAGTACATATTTCATACGAGTATGAAGCAAGACATTTTCGACTAAATATAGGAAAGGAATTATGATAGAAATATACGCATAGCTTATAATAAATTCTAGACTCTAAGTTCCACAAGAACTTTCCGTATTTTTGAAAAAATTAGCAAAAAAATATGAAAAAAATAAAAAATATCGAATAGATAAATACCTATGTATGTTTTCATGAATCAGTTGCAGTACTAGTGAGGCTTATATTTTTTTTGATGTTGTGAAATGTCGACTCATCCAGCAAAATAAGGAATGTGAAGATTGTTAAATAAGACTAAAGTTCTGATCATATAACAAATTTTCTACAATCAATTCAAAATTGCAAATGTTGCTCCGCGAAGCAAGCGGATGTTTGCTAGATTACCAGCCAAAACCTAAAAAAAAGTGATCAATAATAAAGTAATAATTAATAATGCTTATATGATAAAAGTTGTATGCCATCTCCGAACAGCTTGAATTGCTTTGGTGTAACTTTGACTCAATTTCAACGACAACGCAGAGCAGCAGTTTGGACAACCATATAAACCTTCGTGGCCCCCCACGGTCTACTTTTGGCGTTGACAGCGGCTACATCCCCGTAAAACACACCGATCTGATCTGGTAGACAAAATTTTAGTTACAAATAAGGTTTTTGGCAGTATACTCCACCACCAACTTTTCCAACCAGAAGGATCTCATAGGAGCCATGGAAGGTACACAATGGCCCGGTATAACCGCAACGAAATCGAACAGTTGCAAAACTCTCGAACGACCGGAATCCAAGTTGAATTCTGTAATAACTATCGCGGAGCTTAATCCCGGCTCGGGCTGCTTAGATTTTCTCAGCGTACCCATTGGAATTGTATTTAATAAGTATTGGAGTTTTATAAGTAGAGTTGCTAAAATTTTTAGGTATAGCGGTATTTTTCACAATCTGTTGCTCTTAATTTTTTGGTGGAACAGAAAAATCGAAGAATTTACAAAGCCATGGTAAAAAGTTGGGCACAATATTGAAATCAGATTCTTGGCAACTTAATCTTATTTTTCGATTAACGGAAGCAGTATATGCCAAATATCGTTGATGAATTAGGTTGGAGGCCCACAGTGGGCAGGTTTAGTATAAAGCGCGGCAAAAATGCAAGGAGTTTACATTGATGTTACGAAAAATTTTGAACTCAACTTCAACGCCCTCCTTCCAAACAAAAATTTGGTTGTTTTAGTCTCTGAATTCGAAAATTTTTTTAATAAAAAGGTTATAGGGTGCATATCATAACTTATTGGCAAGTTCGACATTTTATATTTTTTGAATACACTTATGTAATTCATTATTTCTCATTATTCAACCAACCCATATAAAACCAAGTAGTAAACTCTTTGCAATTGCAAAAACTTTCGAAAAACATTTGTCAATAATTCAAAATTTATTTATAATTCTTTTTTGTGGACGGTATTGCGCATTTTCACCTATAACGAATACCCGAAATTTATTTGTTTGATAGGTTATTACCATTAGTATATCGCGGAGTAGCGCAGTTGAAAATAATACAAATATTAGCAATGTTAAAATATTAAATTATCAAATAAGGTATAGATACGGGCATATTTGAGAGAACTGGATTTGACGGAAAACACTTCTAACCTGAGAGAGAGAATATTTTCAATATTTACATATATTATTTTTTTAAATTTAAAAGTAGGTTTCTTTTTACCGAAAATTAATTAAATAAATTTAAAAGAAACGTATGAAATTATTCTATTCTTGGTAAGCACTGCAATCATTAGATTTATTGTGAATTAAATAATTTCTTTTAAACCAGCGCCCCAGTTAAATTTTAGTATCGATCATAAGTTAAGTTGATACATTTGCCTGCACGGCATTAGGTTAGACATAAATTTAGTGTTAAAAACATACAAAATTAATTTAGCAATTTTTCACGGTTAAATTGTTCAGCTTGTAATATTCTGTCATAAATAAAGAAAAAATAAATTTGGCCAACAAATTTTTTTTGAAACAACTGAACAAATTACTGTTTTTGACAATAATTGGGATGCCATCGAATGCGTAGGCTCCAACTCCTTTAACAGAGCTTTGGCAAAGGGAACCGATCACTTACACTAGATTAGATACTAAGCATACCAAGCATTTCGTAGTTGTACTAAAACCTACAAAAATTATTTTTATTATAAATTTCAATAAAATCAAAAAAATCCAAGAAAATGCCAGAAAAGAAATGTACGCAGCCCGGGTTACTGGGTTTATTTTATGCAAGACAATGCCAATTTAACTCTGAGTTACTTATAACTTTATTTATAAATTTAACTCTGAATTAAATAAATCATAATACAGAAAAAATAAATTTGCCCCACAGTTATTTTTTTTTAAATAAACGAAAAAATTTTAAACGAATCGATTTTACGACAATGATGAGGAACACATCGAATACGTTGGCTAAAATTCTTTTAACAGAGTTTTGGAATCGATTACACGCGGTTAGAGACCACGTATTTCGTTGTTGTATTAGAACCTGCAAAAATTATTTTATTTCAAATTCAACATTTCAATATATCATTTGATGAACTAAATTCAAAGGAAATGCCGGAGAAGGAATGTAGTATATGACATGGGTTACTGGATTTATTTGATGACAAGCAAATCCTGGGTTATAAAACTAAAAATGTAATTCTGAGTTAGTTAGCTCTTTATCTATAAATTTAGTTCTGGGTTTTCCGAAATTGGGTCTTAGAAATTAAACCCCTTTTTGTTATACAATGTGATTGCCATCTACTCGAATAGGCTTAAAATAGTAGCAATGTGGTTTTTTGGAGGATTCACATTCAGCACCATCTTAACAGTTATCTCAGTTAAATGCAGCAATAAAAATTGAAGACCTGATAACCTATAAAAAATTGAATTATTTCATCTCATACACCACTGAGGTGAGGTGTAGAACTACTGCGAAGTGCAGTAAGTTAAAAATTCGCCATAAATTAGAGAATTCTTAATATGACTCAATATTTTACTGTGATAGATGTTTGAAAGATTATATGAGTGGAAATTTAACTCTTTCTCTGATTCTATGCCTTTGCAAATTTAAAATTTCCACATCTCGCTCTCACTTAGTAAAAAAAGCATCTTTTAAAGCTGCCTTTTATTTAAATAACAACCACCGCTTAGGGCCTCATCTCTACTATTCAATTCCACCTTTCTACCCTCCACTGCCATCTTCTCAACAACTCAACACTTTCTTTAATAAATACAAGCTATACAATTGAAATATTGAGGCCAAGATCACACCGGTGATGTGCAAAATGCAAAAATTAAGCCCAAACCCACATTTGTCAATGTGTTCGACGGTAAAACGCCTTGCTGACGTCACTCGGTAAATTTTGAGACGGCAAGCCTATTATGTGCAATACTCGGAATTCTATGCTGTACTATCTTAACAAAAAAATCTCATCTATTTACTTGCATATGCAAAATAATATGTTGTTTTTTTTTTTGCTTATAACGAAGAAGATACTAATTTCACTTTTCGCAAGGAATTACACACCTACCCACTTAAGCTACGGCAAATGAAGGTCTCTGCGACAGTTTTGTGGGCAAATGAGTTTAAAGGTCATTAATACTTGGAAATTGTGTTAAGATGCGGAGGCACACACATAAAATAATAATGCGGAAAAAAATTAAAAAAAAAACAACATAAGGTACACAACTTTTAAAGATGTAGGCCGGGCTTCAGCAAACAATTTTTTAATGTGCATGATTTTCTTTTGCTATGAAGCAAGCTGCAATAAATATAAATCTTCAATGCATTTTGCTGAGACCGAAAGTCAAATTTTTTTCTGCAAACATAGAAAGCAGCACCGTTAGCTAAATTCCATTTCAGTAAGCGTCTTTGATAGGGAATGAATGTTTATTAATAGCATAAGTCTTGTTATAAATTACAACTCAAATTAATTTAGCTCGCGGTGTTCAGATCAAAACCCAGTTTACGTGCACTAAGAGTCGCTAGGGCACACACAATGATATTCAGCTACCGCATCGCTTTGCGGATAATACTTGACCCAAAAATGGTGTGAAAAGAAATTTCATGTATACAAAAAAAATTTATTGTTCATAATCGTGCAAGTGGATGTAGAATACATACAACAAATGTCCTTGTTGTGTCACCCTGTTTGTATGCAGGCAGATGTGTAGATATGCTGATAGAGTCTGCTGATGCTTGAATGCATTTTAGGTATCTCTGTTATGCGAGTACCTGCTACTTAACCTAAATTTGGAGGTATAGACACTAAGCAAGTAACAACTTGCCGTTATCTGTTGTTTTTAGTTAACTTGGTGGCTAAAAATGCAAGGTAATCATCTGTAGATTTCGGCAAGTTGATATTGTCTGCTGAAGATATTTTTAGCGGCATTTCTCGACTGAAACTCTCGTCACACACTAATGTTGATCGACGTTCTGAGGTTTTGTTCAAAGCTTTTTGCAACGGTAAAACTTTTCGAAGTCGTTATTTATGAAAAGTTAATATTTGCTGTTAAGTTCCGGGCCGCTCTACAGTGTCTAATCTAGCCGTTATTGTTGTTGTTGTAACAACATAAAACATTCCCCGTAAGATTGCGGGGAATGCTGCTGAAGTGAAAGTCCTTGGCCGGATATAAATCTGAGTCGTTCCTGTATCGTAGAACCGATTGTCGTTAAGACATCTAAGCTAGCTGTCTTCTCAGGTGATTGTATCTCTGCCTTTAATTCTGGGTTTCAGGTTGATGTCGTTTACACTGATTTTTCTAAAGTGTTTGAAAGGGTCTCTAATGCAATTTTGTTTAAGAAATTATCCTGCATTGGTTACCAATCATATTTTTTTTTAGATGGATCGCATCTTACTTGCATAATCGTCGTTGCCTTGTCTTGTTTACTAGAAGGTACAAAGGGCCTGTTGTGCAATCTCTCTTAATCAGCTGTGTCTTCCTTGTTTTTTCTGACTGGGTCACGTACTTGGGCTTGAGTTTCGACAGGAATCTCATCTGGCGGTCAAATACTGAGAAAATAGTGAAAAAAGCATCGGTTGCTAATGATTTTTTATCGGGTAATTCTCTGGTCGAACTCACGGGAGAAGATATCAAAAGCTAAGTAGCTAGAGCGTTGCGGCGAACCGCATTCATTGGAATCAGTATGGCGCTTCGGGCCACTCGCACTCTTGCTCTCAACGTTATGCTAAACGTGATGCCAGTAGATATTGCCAGCGAGGTTGCTGCAATCCGTAGCACCTAGTTAAAGCGCAGCTTCAATTCTGCCTATAGGCAGTCTAAAATTCTTGATATTTTCGACTTTGTGACTCAAGAAATGGATCGCTGCCGGTCTGAAGAATAGTAGAAGGATGCGTTTGGCGCGAGGGACCGGCGAACTTATTCACGGGCGGGTTAAAGCTGAACGGAAAAGTTGGAGGGGGTGTCTTCTGAAAAGAGCTTTCCCTCAGACAGAAATTTAGGCTTGTGGACTACTGTGATAAGCTTCTGACTGAGGTAGCCGCAATGAAGGAGACATCCAATTGGCTCATCAAGAAACGGATCGCTGCCTGCCGGTTCTAGCTCGTAATGAATCCTTCTACATTCACATCTAGCTAAGAGAGGAATGGGGAAGCATGACGTTTGGGGGTCCCGATGAACTTATTCACGGATGGGTAGAAGCTGGACGGAATAGTTCGAAGGAGTGTCTTTCCCTCAGCTTTAAATTTAGGCTACCGGACTACTGTAATCAGAGTCAGGCCGCAATGAAGGAGACAGCCCATTGGCACTCACCATGGTAATGCCCTTTAGATGGGGAATTATATGTTCTGATAGTCAGGCTACATTCAAAACCTTAGGATCTGTAATGTTCAGGTTGAGAAGTGCTGACTTCGCTCTCAGCCGCACCTGAAAACTTTGATATCGGTCCGATTTGGATGCCGGGCCATAGCGACATTTTCGGGAACTGCATGACTGATGAGCTTGCTCGGTAGGGCTCCTTTGAAGTCGTTACTCCAAGCAGAGAGAAGGTGGGCGCTTCTTCGGCCGCTTACGGATTTCCATTGGACAGATGTGCTCTATGTCGGCTCAGCGAGCGCTGAGAAATTACCACGGCATGCATAATCACAGGAAGTCTCTGGCCGGTGGTGGAGCGTAGGTGACCGAACGAGCTCCGGTCGCTAACAAAGCGATATTTCTCGATCCTCGTAGGAGTTCTGACCGGAGATTTTCCGATAGGTATACTTGCGATTAGGTTGAATATAGTCTCTGACTCTTTTCGCCGCAGTTGTTTGGTGGATGACGAGGAGGAATAATTTTTTTCATTCTCTACGCAGCTGCCTTGCCCTCTGCGAGACTTAGGCTTTCACTTCAAAAACATCCCAGCAGAGCTCTAGGGAGTGGAAATCAGCAGTTTGCGGGGGACTTCCTTTTGGGTACGCAGCGTTTTTCCAGTTAACCATTTTTGGTTACGGTGTACGTTACCGTTCCAACAAAAAGTATTATCACAATGGACTCCTTTAATATGGCTAAGTTAATTCCCTCTGCGGGAACTCTACCACCGCAACCTAACCTAACTTAGCATCACTTTCGCTATCACAATAACCGGTTGGTCAAATCTGGTATGACCAAGCACAACGTTTGAGGTCTAGATAGGGGGCATTGTTTTTAACTCATTAGATTTTTTATGTTATAGTAAATTAAATTACTTTATTATGTTGAGAAATTATTGTGAGTTTTATTAAAGAAAATTTTTTGTTGGGCAATCCTTTGATCCTTACTTCAAGAAATACTTAAAACTATATTTACAAGTCGTTATAGGAATAAAATATTCTAGGAAATTTTCCCTCCGTAGTTAAAATTTCTGGTGTGACTAACTTCAATAAAAACCAGTTCATAAACTAGACTGGCTCTCGACTACTTTGGTTTTTCACTGCAGGCCTTAGTTTTGCTATGAAATTGTAAGTGTATTTAATTTGTGAATTTTTTTTGTGCACATTTTGAAGGGTACATTTTACGTATCCAAATATCCATGTACTTCTTTGAAGGTGACAAACTGAGTCAATTGAATGGGTTTAATTGATTGTTGAAAACTCACAAGTGCTCTAAACAATTCTGTGCGGCAATATGTATATTTTTTAACCACTATACCTACTTATACATAGACATACTTACTTGTGACGTTTGCTGCGTAAAAAATGAAACTAGGTCACACGTATACAACAATGACTTATTTTCTTACCCTTGTATGTGAATATTTACTTGTAAGGATTTTGGGGCTTCGCTCATACTAACAGAGATACAAAACTACGTGTGTGTTGTTGTGGTGTTGATCCAATCGCTTTTACCCAGTTAACAAAATAGCCGTGTATGAAACTGCAAACATTTCTAATGAAATATTGAAATATGGGTAAGAATTCGTAAAACGGAACATGTCTTTCGTGACTTCAATAACTGTTTTTCAAAGTATTCTTCAAAACTAAAATTTTCCCAAAATATCTTAGAAAAATATTAAAAACTACGGGACTTATAAGCAAATTGTTTTTTTTTTTTAACTTTTGTTTTCAAATTTTTTTTTAAATAGAAATGCCGACTTTTGATAAATTTTTTTGTCAAATTAAAAATTGTTCAAAAAACATTGTAATTTTCTCAAAAGAATTTTGTTTTACAAATAGTTAAATTTTTACAGAATTTTTTTTTTTATCATAAACAATTGAAGTTTTAATAACTTTCTCAATGTATGTATCACTTAAAGCATCGGTAAATATCTGCTACAAATTAAACGGGCGAAAAAATTCCCGTTGCCAAAGAATAAAATAAAATTCATTTGATCAATATTCAACGGACTATAACTATTATACGAGTACTTACGGAAACTAAAATATTTAAGTTCATGGCGTGTATGAAAAGGTTAAAATGAAAAGGGAGAAGCACAAAAATTAACCATTATAGTTTATTTGAGATTTCGAAAATATTTTTTCTTTATCCCTTTGCTTCATAGGGCGACTAAAGAAGTCTCATGGCGTGTATTTTCCTGCGGCAAGAATTCTCGCGCGGTTCGCCACACGCAGAAACCAATTGAATCTCCTCAGATTCTAATATCAGTCAGCAAAAGTCAAATTAGTTCTGGTATGGTAAAATCGGATGAGACTTTCTGTTAGAGGAACGGTGGAAGTGATGCGATTTCTTGATACAAGCAATGCAGGAAAAGGTACAGAAAATATGAATTCCCTGGTAGAGACGTTTCAAATTACCATAAACTTTAGAAGCTTTTGGAGCTCTTTTCGACCTCCTAATTTCCGGACGACACAGATTTACTTGATTTCTAAAAAAAAATTGTTAGTTATTTTTATAAAACATCTTGTTATGGCAAAAAAAAATTTAATTTAATTTTTTACCAAGACTACTGAAATATGCCAAGTGTACAAATTACCTCTATTTTGAGGATATATGCAGAGCTTAAGATTGGCCTGATAACAAAACATTCTCCAAACTATCGGCCAAACTACCGCGCCCCAATATCGTAGCAATAGCCGATAAGTCACAGCAACGGTTAAAAAACGAATAGCAACTACTCGATTAACCTTTCACTTTCGACTAACCGCTCACCCTCGAGTAGTCTGAAAATCGACTAACCGAAAATATTGGAATAGTGACAGTTATATATAAATTTAAAACTCTATAAATTAAGAACGGGTAGTTGACTAGTTGTTTATGGGCGGTTAATCGAAAAAGTCGAAAGAAAGCGGTTAGTCGATTAGGGGAAGTCGATTATTTTTTTTTTTAATCTTTTGCCAATCGATTAAACGATTAGTCGACTAGTTGATTAACAAGAGCTCTAGTTCTAGGTTTGAAAAAATTGTTTTGATTGTTTATTTTTATTTTAAATATATATTGGAAAGTTCATAGTTTACACACAAATTTGATTTCTTTTTAGTCGAGGTGATTTTAAATGTTAATTTGCTAAAAAAAAATATTTTTGCTTCCTGCAATTTTTTTGTTTTATTGCGAATTTATTAATTTTTTTTTAACCTTCATCCGGCCTTTGGGTCAATTTGACCCAAATTTCAACTTTAATTGCTTATAATTTGGTAAAAAATTTGATAAATTGACCCGAGTTTTTGGCTCAACGGACAAATCGTAAATGGATTTTTAATTTTTTTTTGAAATATGTATTCCCATCTCGACCCAGTTTATTTTTGCTTGCGGTTTATGCGCCCGTAGGGGTTTTACTGTTAGCATTCATGCCATTTTTGTTTCTTCTCTTCAGTAGAGGCTTGCTTGTTGACTCATAGTGTTCGCTTGTTATAAAAATATTTCGCAAAATAATGGATTTCATACTTCTCTTCGACCAATATTCAACTGATGATTCAGATTCATTTGATACAGATGATGTTGAAGATTATTTGCCAGATGAAACTGAAGCTGGAATTGATTTTGACGATGGTGATGATTCCGACATCGAATATTTGTTTCGAGACTTGGGGAAGAAATTGTTTTGCAGTCGCGTGCTTTATATTTATCGAAAGATAAATTGAATATTCAAAAGATCCGTTGCCTGTTGCTCATCCAGTTGTTTCCCGGGCTCTTGATTCGCAATCATGTAAATTTCTTAAACATAGTTTATTGATTTTTTAAATCAAATTGTGTTTTGTTTTACATATGTAGAAGCTATATTGGCTGTGACGAATTTACAATGAATATCTTTGTATAAGGATGATGGGGATAATTTGATATTGTCACATTGCGAGAGTTCGTGATGTTCGAAATTTATCAGAAGAACCAGAACCATCTACAGCAAACTTTGTTAGGTTCGACACAAGTACCAGATACAAAGAAACAAGGCTGCTGTTATAGGTGCAAATTTGATAAAAAAAAACAGTTCTAACCACAGATATCATTTATGTGGAAACTCCACTGAAAAAATTGAAAAACAATTCGGTCTTTTATTGTTTTCTTTTTTTATTCATTCCCATCTTCTTTGCTTTTCTTAGTTTTTTAAGTGCTTTTTCGATCAAACCATCTTGTTCTTAATAAACCACATAAAAAACGATGAACAAGTTTGATATTTACCTTTTGCAATGGTTTGCCTCTTAAAAACGAGACAAAAGTCACAAAAATAAGTTGCGTCAATTTGACCCATATGAAACGGATTCGTTATAAGATCCGTATGAAGGTTAAACATTAAATATTATCCAACTCACATTTATTAAATTTGAGAAATCAACAAAGCCTTCCTTTAACCTCCACTCACGACATCACGACCCTAAAGTATGAGGAAAGTGATTATTTTCATTTCGTTTTTGGCTTTGAAATATCTGTACTATGTACGACAACCGACCGAAAAAGGAAGCATTGGGTGCATTGTTAACCGAGTACATGTTATCTTGCTGATTGGGTAATGTCTCGCTTAGATGCTGGCATGCAGAGACATACACACATATATTATCATTAAGGATGTAATTTTCGGGCTTTCTATTTTGCTGATTGATTGATTGTGTTTATGTTCATGTAATAAGCCTTTTCACATTTTTCGTTTCGACAAAAAAAAAGTTAAAAATAAAGAAATAAGAAGAAAATTGGCAATCTGCCTTGTAATCTGTGCGTCTTGCCTGAATTCTGAGAATGATTTCACATAGTTATTTGGGATGAAGATAGAAGGAAGAAGGCCAAGAAGTCATGCGTTAAGATAATAATTTCTAGCAAAACTTTGTAAGCGCGAAACTGAAGCTCATTAGCAAGGAAGACATCATTTTTGATTATATAAAGCGTGTTTTTTTAGACTGATAGAACTTTAAATTGAAATAAAATACATAAAAATGAAGTTTGGTGCCATTTTTTTTTATTTGAAAGATATTTTTATGACATTTAATATTTGAAAACGATTTCTGGCATATGTCCGCCCCGACTAGCTTTGGTGAATTGGATGCGATCAGACCAATTTTGAACCAATGGACAAAGTCCAGCTTGTTGACGATGGCGGCGAATAGACAAATTTGGATCTTCCTTCTCCAACACTATCACTTACAGCACCAATATTTTCTTCTGTACGTACAGTTCTTTGTCTTGTTGTCGGCTTTTCATCGAGTAGAGTAAATGTTGTTCGAAATTTATCAACAGTTCGACGAATAAGCTGCTCTGTTGCTCGATTATGTGGACCATAAAATTCACAAAGTGCTCTATAAGTTTGGTGAACAGAACACTGATTTTTAAAGTAAATTTCCACAATTTGTAAACGTTGTTGCGGCGTCATCCATTCCATGACGATTTATCAATGGTTACTGCACAGAAATGTCAAAACGAAATGTCATTTACCAGCTGTCAAGTGACAGCTATCCCAATCGAAAGTTCTTTCAGTCTAAAAAAACACCCGTTACATATGTAACTTGAAATAAACTCATTTATAACTTGGGAATTCAAATGTGACCGAACTGCTTCTGTTTGTAAGCAATTACTCTTCATATCTATTTTTAGATTGTGATGAATATGTGCGGCTGTTTTTCAGCGTGCCTTAATTTTACGCAAGGGATCTGTAGCTGTGAAATTCTAACAAAATCAGCATGCATTTGACTGTGAAAATCACAAGTATTGAATACAAGGGCATTTATAACGAACACCGAATGCCGCTGTAATTCAATCAGTTATTCAATTGACTAAAAATTTGTTAGGCTGCAGATTGGAGATCGTACCAATACTTTAACTTAGCTGATAGTTGACACAGGTATTTTATTAAGCTTCGCTCGCACGGTACTCGGCTTAACGTTATGAATTAAAATGTATTTATTATTTTCTAAAAGAAAAATACGCCCCTTTTTTTAATCAACGATTACCGCTGGTTGTTGAAACCGTCTGCCATACGGCGTTTTGTGTTGTTAGAAATTCACCACGTAATTCAACAGGTAAGAATTACCCTTCAGTAAAAAAATTATCAATTGCAAAAACTAGATGTTTTTTTTTAATAACTATTTTGTAGTGATTTAAAATAAACCCCCATTTTTGTCAAACACCCAGAAATATATTTTCAATTAGTTCGCAGAAGAAACCAAAAATGTCTGCTGCCAAAAGTTGATGTTCGTTCACCAAATCAATTGAAGGATACATTTCAGCGAGTTGCAGTCATAAGTTGTTTCTACGGAAAGTTTTAATTAATTAAAAATAATAACTATAAAAATTTAGGGAAAATTAATTTTAAAAAAAATGTTCAATAAATAAATACTGTCACTTAACTTGATTATATTAAATGCATTGTTTCAATCTTTAATTTACTTTAAAACAGACAATCTATAAGTAACTAATTTGATTTAATAATTCCAAAAGTTTTTTTTTAATTTTTATTTAATTTCTCAAAGAGTTGCCTACCCCTCAAAATTTGCTCGAGGCTAGTTTTAGTTTTTCAAACATGTGGCAACTCTCTAGAAAAGTAATTTTCAAACGAAGCCTTCTGGAACCTTTTCCGTTCGACACCAGTGCTGGAGAATTTCGGTTACTTTATCAGCGCTGGAAAAAGGTGGTTACCCTTTAAAAGATGTTTTCCTATAAACGGGCCCTTTTTGTACCAACACTGCCATATATATATATATTTAGCTTGGAAAGTAAACTAAATTTATATTTTAAGCCTACTTCATTTCAATCCGTTTTTAGTTTTTTTTTAGTTTTTCTTTTAAACAAATTTTTAAATAGGTGGCAATTTTTGAAATCAAGCTTTCTTAACACTCGTATTGTAAAATGCAATTTCATTTATTATAGTTAACAAAATATAATAGTTAACTAGTTTACGTTTAAACAGGTGGCAACCTTCTTTCAATACATTTTGAAAATGACGCTTTCGTTTGATTTCCGTATTGTAGTAGTTGATTGCACCAATTCCTTTAATTGAATTTAAACTTAAAAAAAGGTGGCAACTCCATGTAAAAACTGTTTACCTGAGAATCCATACTAGGGACATATAAATCTCATATAAATCTGTCTAGTCGTCATATATGTAGCAATGCAGAATTGAACGCCACTTGTTGTACTATATTATAATTTAATTGAAAAACGAAATGTGCGCCCACAGTGCCACCTGTTGAGAATTTTTAGAATATTTTCTTCTTTATCCGCGTAGCAAAAGAAGAAAGTATTCAATTTGATTTAGTTGTTTTCAAGCTTTAAGCATCCGAACAAACCACGATTTATTTTTATATATAGTATATGGATTTAGCTATACAAAAATTTGCACGAAAGATGAAATTTTTCGATTAATATCTCAACAAAGTCAATCAAAGCTCAAACAATTCGAAAAGCTTTTTTAACCTACTTCGATAACAACTTTAATTATTTACTAACACGGTTCTTATACCAAAATATGTAAGACTAATAATTATATTAATAGTTTCGGAGATATTTGCAATTTTGGTTGAAAAAATTTTAAGTTGTCGGCATTACCACAATATTAATGAATGATAAACGGTCGATATGTTGCCCATTTTACAAGAATTTTATTTCCTGCAAAAGGATACAAGAGATATACATATTGCACTACATAGTAATTTAGTTCAAGAACTTTTTTTGGAGAAAATTAAGTTGGTGATCAAAGTAAGCTAAAACAATTTTGAAACCTATGGAGCTTTGATCGATATTACATATATCTTCACTATGGTGCTCTATTAACGGCTATTGAGGCGAGTCAAATGATGATTTCATGAATGACATTTAAAAATTTCCACAAAGCCCCATGATGACCAAAAGTTAATTGCATATCTGTTGCTATTTGAAAGAGTAGACATAGTAAATGAGTTTTTGATTTTTAAGTAAACAAGAGCCCTTTTCGGGAAAGATTTTGAGCGAATGTTTATGATCTAAGAGATAATGTGATAGTTAATGTGAACCGCACCCTTTGTCTTTTTGAAATGTTTTGAAAACTTGTGTGATTAATACCGAAATTGAAATATTTCTCTTCAAAATATTATCTATAGAATCACATAGTATTTATTGATTGTTCATTTTTAATGTTGTAATAAAATTTACTACGCCTAGTGTCTGCCAAGCATATATTATATGTATGTACATATGTAGATATGATAGATATGTAGCTAAAGTGGAGTATGCATGGTAAAAATCACTGCGCTACAAATTAGATTAGAAATGTTGTTCCACCATTCCCTAGCACTCCATTCAATTTTCATAACCCCGTGTCTCGACATGCGAACGCCGATCTCATAAGATACATTGCAAATGGAGACACCTTATCACATACGTCATGCAATATTGGCGCACCCAATGGGGGGTTCGGGGTTCAAATCCCTAGCAATATCTTAAACTTGTAGTACTATCGTGAAATTAATGTAGGTTTTTTTTTGTTTAAAGTAAATTAGCCTAATGAGAACTATTACATGCAATGAACTGCCACTTTCGCGCTTTGACAGCTACATATATTTTCATTTAAATGAAAGCTTGCCGGTGGCTATATTATTGCGGATAGAAATCGACCATATTCTTCAAAGCTTTTCTTGTTTGAATTTTCATTTTTTTTGCAAAGAATGCTAAAGTTTTTTGAAATAAAATCTTATGCAACGAAATGCGCACGTAAAAAATTTTCTCTGCTATAACTGTTCTAATGAAATCAAATTGACTGTTTTCATGAGGTTGCTGATCCCAAATGTAGATGCGGGGTAAGTATAAGGCGGCTGTCATAGTCGCGTGTGGATTATAGAAAAGCTGGTTTCTAATAGCGTTCGCCTTTAGGCAGGCAATGGCATAACTCCGATTGTCTGCTATACGAAAAATCACAAAAATTATTTTACGTTCAGATTCTGCGTAAAATTGTGTTATTATTAAGGAAATTAACGACCACTGTCTTATGAAATATGAAGCGCTAGAACACAGTGGAATATGCTATTGGAATCGAGACAATAATTGACCTATCGATATTATTTCGCCCTTGCTCAATATTTCCGTGAGTATTAGAGGCTTAATAGGTTGGGCACGGTATGACGTCTTGGTCGCGTTGTAGTTGAACAATTAATCAGGCTACATAAGTAATTACAGATGAACTTATGGTTGCGAAACCATAAAATGCATTTTACAATAAGTCACAAAACGAATATCGGTAGAGACTCGATAGATGGCTTGGATGAAATTTCCATTCCTAACAAATGTAGGTAGCGTGACTTTACTGTACGGTCGGTTAATTGTTATTAATGATTTCGAAGTCTAAACGGCTAAACAAAGTACAAAGATTGGTTCGTCCAATTGTGGTTTTGCATAAGTTTTTTTCATCTCCGCTTCAGATTTTAATTGATCAGTAGGGAATCATAGACATGCTACTTAGATCCGTAAGATCCTACATGGAAAGGAAATTTTTTTCGAATCGACCGCAGGCGATTTTGTTCAACTCTACACTAAGAAATTGACCGGTCAATGGCAACCCCGTCTAGATTAGTAATTTCTATTCAAAGTTATATGCCAGTAGCATTAAACCAAGCTCCGTTTCCCGGAAAAGGCTTCATACGAGTAAAATTCAATTAATTTAACGGTCGGAGGTGTCCTTTTTTCTTAAAAAGCTCAGTCTCGCTTGAACGCTTGAATGTTAGAGCCTATCCTATTCCGAATACCAAGGTAAGTTGGTAAAATCATACAACAACGACGCCCACTTTTCACACGTATATAGAGATATTCAAATTCATAAATTCATGAGGAGAGAACATACGCAAAAATTTAAAAGTTTTGAAGGGGATGCGCGACGCTTTTTTTCGTGGAGATAACTGTATTCCTGAAACTGTTTTCTCAAACTCTGCCAACTAAACCAACCCTGGGTAGAATTTAAAAAATTTGAGCAAATGACTAAAACTCAGCAAATACTTTACGTGGATAATTCGCTTGAAAAACGGCGTGGTCCTGTTCTCTGCGAGTGTATCCTCAACTCATCAACTTCGATTGAAATTAGGCTAGTTTCATTGTGATACCACTTATTATTTGCAGCGTGAAACATAACCGAAAAGTTAAATAGTTTCCACCTGTCACAGATATTCGCTGCACTAATGAAGTGAGAGCCAAACTGTGTGAACCTCAACCTCGTGAAAGCTGGGCTCCAGATAAGAATATGAAAAATGATGCTATCTCGTCATCCTCCAAACAGCTGCGATAAGTAGAGTCAGAGGAAATAGTAAGCCTGACTGCATGGTTCCTAACGTACAAGGCTTGGTCGAAATCCCCACGAGGATCGAGAATTGTCACTTTGGTAGCGCACAAAATTGCCAATACTCTCTCCTATTGCATATATTATGAAAAATGACAAAAGCGAAAAATGAGTCTCCAACAAATAGTTATTGTTGGTTTGAAATATTGTTCTCGCTCATAATTATTGCATTATAAAAAAAAAATTATAATATAAGTTTCGATATTATAGTTATTGATAACTTAAAAAATCTTTCGGACTCATAATTATTATCAAAAGACTTGTATGAATCTTATCTAAATTGGGGTGACTTTTTTTAAAACACAACGTTCGAGTAATTATTAATCTGGATCGCTGCTTTTTAACTATACCTGCTTTTGACTGCGCCGAGTATGCAAACAAAAATGGCTATGCATACTCTGCTTATTTACTTTCGTCTATGATGTTAGATAAATACGAGTATTGTTAACGAATATGAATCACTTATCCGATCATAAAAAATCAAATACAAATAAGTACAAATTCAGATACATACTGTAAAATGATAGCATACTTATCTTTTAAGCATTGTTCTTTTCGGCAATTCTTGTTTATGTTAAATGAAAAAGTTTTCGAGCTTACCGAATTTGCTTTTCGATTTTAGTTAACATTTGCCATTGAAGCTAAACAAATGAAGCGCAATATTATAATTACTATTTTTCTTGTGGTAAACGTTGTTGTGTTCAATAATTTAAAGTTTTTGCATATTAGTTAAAATATTTTCATCCTTTTTACTAATAACTATTTTGCCATTCTAGGTGCAGACGTTTGTCGCAATTCGTGGCGAATGCGATCAATGCCACACGGCGAATCCCGTAGCTTGTCACAATGAAACCACCTATTCGCTTTGTCTTAATGGTGAAATTGAATTGAAATTAAACTTGTATTATTTCCTTTTTTTCTAAATGAAGCATCTCTATTCTTTTAAAGGTAAACCCACACTGAACTACGTTTCCTGTCCCACCGATTTTGTGTGTACGCGTGATGTATTTGTTTGCTATCCCAGCGAAATAGCAACGCCAAGCTGTGTTCGTAACGAAACTACTCAGCGTGAGAGTACAAATTGTGGTGTTTGCGGTTCAAAAGGGAAAGTTTTTGCTTGTCTCAATGAAACAACCATTGCATTTTGTTTCGGCGATGATGAGCCACATTATGAATCGCTGTCATATTGTCCAGAAGGAACCGTTTGCGATTTGAATAGTGGAAATAAATTTTGTACGGATAAGACACTGGCTGAGGTAAAGTAAAATGGAAGACCACAATGGTATAAAGAAAGAGCAAGTAATTTTAAATGAAAGTGTAAAATATGGCCGAAAGCTCACACACGAAAGCTGACTCTTTGTAAAGTTATGTTTATCAAAAAATATTTTGAGAGAAGATCCGTCATTTAAATGATTGTATTGAAAGATAAATCCCGATATTTTGTAACTCAGTCTCATCTCAAGTCACTAAATTTGAGACTTTCAATTCGAGACATTTTTGTGACTTGAGACGATTTTGGTATTCAGTAAGCAACAATGTTAGAAAAATTCACCAAACACTGTGGCGAAAAGCAATAGGGACAATCAGCTGATCACCACCGAAAAGTCTCAATTAGTGACTAGAGATTGCTTACAGATACATACATACAGGCATAAAACGGAGGGTATTCGACGAAAAGTCAGGTGATAGTTCTACAATGAAATCACCATGTACTTTGCTAACACTGAAGCAGTGAGGGACATTTGTAGAACATTTTAATCATCTAAGTGCTTTTTAAGCGAACATTTTCGGTAGCTGTCAAGTAAAGGGGCAACAAGACCCAATAATAGAATGGGTTAAAATATTTTATGAAAGAATACTTTAAACAGTATTTCTAATTTTTTTAAATAAACAGTGTCTCAAAAAATTGAACACATATTGAGGGTCAAAAAGACCCACTAGAAGGGACAAGAACGGGTTAAAATACTTTATGAAAAAATTTATTCGGAAATTGCTTCTTTATATTTAGCTCAGATTGATACTTTAAACAGTACTTCTAATTTTTCGAAGCAAACAGTGACTCAAACAATTGAACACATGCTGATTTTTTTAATATTCGCAATATATTTTATGATAATGTTTTTTTTTATAAAACTTTAGTTCGTTATACCAGTTAAACATTTAAAACAGTAATTAAAACTTTGCCCAAAATTTAAAAAAAATTACAAAAAAATTTCTGCAAAATTTTATAATTTTTAACTATAGTTTATGGTTGGTTTTCGAGTACTTATGCATTTTCGTTCCAGCTCCGCATAATACTATGTAAGTCTGAAGTGGTTGAGAATTCCGGTTCCCTTATGATTTTTTTTTTTAATTTCTAACTTGCTTTTTATTTAACGCATGCTGCTTATATGGCAGGAAATGTGCGTAAAACTATCAAAAATCAAACATCTACAGTACACGCAAACATTTTCTAAAAATTATTATTAAAAAGTCAGCAATTTTATTGAATATTTTATAGTTTTATTAATTTTGTACAATATTTGAAATTCGGATTTATATTGATATATTACGAATAAAAGTGTTATAAGAAATGAACGAAAAAAATATGCGGAAAAAATTCCAATTAACATTAAAAAAATCAATATGTTGGCAATTGCTTGAAAAAAGTTTGATCTTCATGCTACGAACCATTAGGGGATGCCCATAAACTCATATGATGTCATCATTCCGCAAATGAATTTCTCACCCTTCCAAAAGTGGCGTCGAAAGATGGCGTAATGAGATTACTTAGACCAAAATGAAATTTATGTAAACCGTTCTTGCGCCTGCAAATGAATGCTACTGAAAAATGAGACCACAGAAAAATTTGCTTTATTTCCACGTAGAAATTTTGTATGAATTTCAGACTTACGAATTCAGGCGGTCCGAAAATGTTTGCTGGGCTTAAGGGAGATCAGCCTGGAATTTAGCAAGAAATGTATTACTAAATATTTTATATTCTTATTTTTATTTTACAGCCAAGTTGCAAACAGAGTCAATGGGAACAAAACACAACAACTGTTACAACAAATATAACTAGCCCAACAACCATAACTACTTCCAAATCAACAGCGTCATCTGTAACGCCTCTATCTCGCGCATCATCTACAATAACAACACCAGCGCCATCATCGGCAATTACGAGTACTTCTATAACCAGTGTTATAGGAACAACAACTGTAACAGCGCCAACAACAACAACGCCAACAACAACAACGCCAACAACAACAACAACAGCAAGACCAATAACAACAACAACTGGAACAGCGCCAACAACGACAACAATGCTAATAACAACAACGACATCAATTATAACTACTGAAGCAGAAGTTGCGGCTATATCGCCTCAAACACTCACAGCAACTTTATTATCAACAACAATACCAACGCCATCTTCTAGAACTCCTTCTGAGCAAACAACAACAATTGTGCCAGAGCCACGTTCAACAACGGATAAGCTCGCCCTAACTGCCGCGGAAATTTGTGAAGAAAACGGTATAGAGGGCGCTACACCACAACCTGATGATTTGAGCTGTAAAGGGTAAGCAAATCAATTTGTCTTACTATTTTATAATATTGAAATTATATCTTAAATTAAAGGTATATCATTTGTTCAAAATCGGCATCTACCTGGATTGCTGAAGTAGCTTTGTGTCCAACAAATCAATGGTTTGATCCAATTTTGGCTTTGTGTTCGGGAAATTACAAATGTCCTACAATGAGCACAGACTCAACAACAAGTTATGTGGCAACAACGGCGGCACCAGTGCTAGATACAACAAGCACTACCATAGAAACGACAACAATCATAACTAGTCCTGAAGCAGAAGCTGCAGCTACATCGCCTCTAACTTTCGCAACATCTACAACAACATCAGCGCCATCAACTACAACTCGTTCTGAGCTAATAACTCCAGAACCTGGTTCAACAACGGATCAGCATATTGAAACTGCTGCGGAACTTTGTGAAGAAAATGGCGTAGAGGGCTTTATGCCACAATCTGATGATTTGACTTGTAAAAGGTAGCAACTCAATATATCCTAGTAATTTATCTTCTTTAAATTATTTTTTAAATTTAAGTTACATCATTTGCTCAAAATCGGCGTCTACGTGGATTGCCGTAGCGGCTGTGTGCCCAACAAATCAATGGTTTGATCCGACTTTGGCGTTCTGTTCGGGAAATTACAAATGCCCTACACTGAGCGCAGATTCCAGAACAACTCAAGTGGCAGAAACAACGACAGCGGATCCTATGACTGAAACCACAACTACAACTACAGCTAAACCAACAACAACTACTCTGGAAACAACAACACCTGTATTAACAACCACGACTACCGGCAGCCCCTTAACTCCCGTGCAACTTTGTGAAATGAAAGGGAAACAGAGCTCTATAGCACAACCAAATGATGCAACTTGTAAAAGGTTAGTCTATCAGTCTTAAACTTACTAATATTTATCTTTTTTCAATAAGTTGTTATCTTTTAGTTATATTGTTTGTTCGAAACCGGCATCTAGTTGGGTTGCTAATGAAAAGAAATGTGGAACTGCTAAATTATTTGATCCAGATTTAGGAAAGTGTTCCGGAACTTATACGTGTCCTACATAGAGCCATTATGTGCTTGAAGTTTTTTTTGAAGAAACTATAAAAGATTTCACAAGTATTCAAAATATAATAAGGAGTTAATGAACTGTATTTCATGAAACCACTTACTTAAATAAAATATTTCTGATAATAATTATTGCTTTAAATGAATGCTATTTTCTTATTTCTTAACAAAACTTGTTAAACGATTGATAAGATTGAACATAACAATTTAACTTATTTTAACGATATTCGCAGGTTAACTTATCTTAGCGAAAATTTTATCAAAGTTGGAATTCAGCAGCCATTTTTTTTAACGATTTTCGCTATCACCGAATCAGTGTTTGTCTTTAGCTAGTGGTTTATCGAAAACTAAACGATAACAGTGGATCGAAGTTTACTCCGAGATGTGGATAATCCCTTTCATTTGAATATAACAAAATTTCAGAAGCTCTGGCGGTTAGCTTCAGACATGGCTGAATACCTAATTTCTCAGCTTGGCCACCAAACAAGAGGTTAGGGAGGAGGAATAACATCAGTATCGACTGAGAAACATATATGTAGTACCTCGTGGTACAAGCCCGTATGCAATTTTAGATTTCACTTTTATATTGCTAGGTTTTAGCGGCTTTGAGAGTAGTTTGATGCCACTCTGTAGTACTTTGAATATTTACAACGCGACAGCTGTTAAGTATCGCACAACCGTTACCTCAAGCGACAAATATTGTCGACAAAAATTGCGATTGTCGGATCGTTTAAAGTTACTGACGTAACTGACACTTGATGGGTGAAAGTACTGGACCAATGTGCGGTTTGATTCAACTACTTTGATTGATTTGAGTACTTCGGTAGGGCGATTCAAACGATAAGCACTAGTGCCAAGTGTATTATAACTTGTTCACAGAATGTAAAATTATGCTATGATTTGTGAGAGTTAAAAAAAAAAATCAAAAACAATTTTTATTTTAAAAAACTCTATTTTTGGAGGTATTTTCAAATCGGCTCAGCTTACGTAAATTTTAATATGTGGAATATTTTGGGTAATGCTTTAAAATGTAACGACTTTTATAATTTCAATGGAAAAACAGTAACGATAGCTCGAGTAAATATTTAAACATCACTTCGAGATTTGGTACGCATATTGCCCTTGATTCAAGGTAAGTTGATATTGAAAATGTGCTATACGGATAATAACCATGCTCATATGACGATATTTTGCGAAAATAAAAATATTAATATTTCACTAAAAAATAATTGACTCAAATTTTGTACATATCATGAAGTTGAAAAAAGAACTTAAATGGTTTTTCTTTCTGCTAACAGCCCATTGCGCACTTTAGAGTCATAAGAGATACATATATCCAAAACTACTTTATCAAACCCTACCACATTCCGTACGAACTTTAAGTTTCGATTCTGCAAGCGAAATTTTGAATATTACAGATATCAGATAAGAACTACGCCCATCCTTCATGTAATGGAAATTTACAAAAAATTATTGGTCTTCGATATCTTATTGAATTATCGCTCAAATATAGCACACAAAATTTAATTGAGAAAACTTTGAAAAATCGCCGTGGTACCGCGTACTTTTAGACAGAAGGTGTGTTTTTTATATCTTAATTTGTGAAACTCTGCCAAATTTGCTACTTTTAACGCAATAAGCATAATTTTGAAAATTATAGAAGTGATACAAAACCGTCTGCCACATCTGTAATAACGGTAATTTACAAAGAAGTGAAATAATTCGATATTTCAACGAGTGCTTTTAAATAAACACAAACGCTGGATATTGAAATTTCGGCCTCAATGAAATTAAATCAAATTAGCTCTTCTTTATTTATTTTATGCATTTTCTGATGCCCATGGAACGGGACTATATAAAAGGCGCCGTTTGAGTTTACATTCCGTCGCAGGAAATTTGAAGCAACTTAAAATATAATAAAAATTAGAACATGATTTTATATTTATTGAAACGATTTTTCGTCATCACTTCTCAAGTTCGGTTTAAAGGCGTTGCGCCATCTGCAGTGTTATTTTTCACAACGAAGATCGAAAAGAGGCAACATAATTTAAAATAAAAGTGGAGAAGAAAATAAAATATAAAGAATTTTATTAAGAGGGCCAAATCCAATATACTATAAAAGCAGAAAGTTTTTCTTATTATGACTATTTATTTTGAATTTTTTTCAATTTTTTCAATTTTTGTAATTTCGGATACAATAGAGAAAAATTTTGGAAACCAATTTATTTATTTTTGGTATCATTTTGAGCTCTTTTGCTTTCGACTGTTTTCATAAATTACTGCACAGATCCATAATAAT
This sequence comes from Anomoia purmunda, assembly GCA_951828415.1. Lineage (NCBI taxonomy): Eukaryota > Metazoa > Arthropoda > Insecta > Diptera > Tephritidae > Anomoia > Anomoia purmunda. The sequence goes on along the minus strand of OX639996.1, from coordinate 20,227,714 downwards.
TATTTGGCTGCTGAGTTTTAAAAAAGTTAAGCTAATTTTGATAAGCATTACCAACGTATTTTGCTGATTTATTGTCATGGCTATGCAAAAACTGCAGATTTGAAATAAAAGTTGCTTTAGTTGAAGTAAAGTAATAGAGTTGGCGTTAAAAATATGAAGCTCTTATTAATATAAATATGACGTGTCATTTGATTAGAAATCAATATGTGAAATGAATTAAAATTATACGAATATAGCGAATGTGAAGCTAAAAATTATTGAGTCGAAAGAAGTTGAATTTTTGGAATACTTCGTCGGCGTTAAACTAGCGGCTGCAGGGTAATATGAGTAAAATATTCCTGAAAATGTTATTTTCTTTCCTACATCCATATGGAGGTTGCAGGATGTTTTCTTTATTTCATTCAACAATTAACAATCTGCGGGACGTTCGATTTGGCATAATCCAGTTGCTGCATTAAAATAGTTGGTACAACTATATCTCCAACCCAAATATTGACCTCCAAGCAGGTAGCAATATATGTAACTGTAAAAGAAAAATTTTGTATTGAAAGAATGTAAATTAAAAGACTTTGGAAAATATATTTAATGCCGCGATATCCTAGCCATATTACAAATACATATTTATTACATCCAACATTTGATGTCATTCCAAAGTTTTCTTTAAATGAAAAGTTTTTCAAGTTTACCCATTTATTTGAACGAGTTTTAAGTGTCATTTTGCTCAAATTGTCACCCGTTTTAAGCAAAGGCTTTGAAAGTTGACCGTTTTAAAAAAAGTGGCTCCAGTTTTCGAGATAATGATGGTTGAAAATTTCGTGATGTAATCGATATTTTTGTGATTTTAATTTTTCGAATCGAAAATAATCGGTATTCTGGATTTTTATTTGTTCAATCAATTGTGATTGTGATTTTGTAATGTTTATTTTTTCGATCAAGATTGATCGTTATTTTGTGATATTTTCTCGATCATAAAATATAGTGTTGTCGCCGTCAAGAAATTTGCTTTTATCAAAAAATTGTAAATCTAAGAATAACGATTATTTTTGATCGACAAATAAAAATTAAAAAATTACGATCAAACTGGAAAGAAAAATTAGGAATTCAAGAATAACGATTCTTTTGGATTAAAAAATAAAAAAATAATGTTGATTACTTGACAAGAAACATCCAAGAATAACGACTACTTTCGATTGCAAAAATTATAATCACAAAATAACGATTATGCAATGATTTAAGAAAAAAAAAATTTTGAATAAAAATAAGGTCAGATTTGTATAGCAAATGACATGAGTATTATATTGATACATTCGAGTTTCGTTTTAAACGAATTTTTGACCATAATTTTTTGATCCGAAAAACTCAAAATAACGGTAATTTTGGGTTATTTTGGGTAAATACACCTTTTTTATTTATGCCGGTATTTCGCTACTCAGTCTCATCTCAAGTCGCTAAATTTGAGACTTTCAATTAGAGTATTTTTTTATGACTTGAGACGATTTCGATATTCAGTAAGCAACAGTCTCGAAAAATTTCACCAAAGACTGTGGTGAAAAGCAGAAGAGACAATCACCCAGCATAATCCACCTCAATGAAAAAGTGTGGATAGATTGCGCACAATATACTATTTCAATTCCTTGTCAACAACATTAATGCTCTTTAAAAATTAAAACAATATGACTCAGGACCAGCTGACAAATTTTCGAACAGTCTCAAAATCAATCTCACCACCGAAAATTCTCAATTAGTGAATAAAAACTGGTTACAGAAACTTACTCGGCACATGTTGTATCATCATCGGGCCTAAAACTGCCTTTACGTCCAGCTTCAGCACAAAATTTGTTCGGATCGCTTGAAGGTCTAGTTGTATTGGGGGTTGTATTCACTGTTGTACCGCTCGTTGGATTTTTGTTTCCATCTACAGTTGTAATTGTTATCTCGTTAGTCGTCAAATCAGCCAATGAGTCAGTTGTTGGCACAATTGTGGAGTCATATGTGGTTTGAGTTGTTGTGATGGCTGTTACGATAGTATTAATACCACTACTGGTGGCTGTTGTGATGTCTGTTGTTGTTTCGAATATTTGATCAGTCGAACTATCAGTTGTTGTAAACGTAGCTGTATTTGTTTTTGTTTCAGTAGTTGAGCCAGTTAGACCATCAGTTGTCGTATCAGATATTGTAACGGCCGTTATGCCAGGGGTTGTTCCCGATGTTGCGTCGGATGTTCTGGCAATCGTACTATCGGCTGTTCCAAAATTGGTTGTATCTGCGGCATTGGCTGTAGTTGTATCGGTAGAGGATCCAATCGTTGTATCTGTCGTTCCTGGCATACACGATGGCTATAAAACATAAATTAATTGTGTCAGATGTTTTCTTGCTTTCGATTCAGGTGTAAATATAATAACCAAATTTCATTTAAAAGTATCATGCAGACTTTGGAAAATGCCCAATATTTTCACGACTAGAAATTCTACGTCAACTAAACTACGTTCTTATTTCTATGCTAGGCCCCATAGATGGAAAATGAAAATTGTACCTAATTATACTATATATTAGGAGAGAACGACCGAATATCGAATTTTAAGGCCTTACCAAAGTCCGGCAATTTTTAGTTGAAACCCAAACGCATCTATTCAAAGTCTAAAATAATAACTAATTTCTGAATTTGAATCTTTTTAGATATTTATAAATGTTGTTAAATAAAAGTTTCATAAGTTTAAATAAAATTCATTTCTTTAACATATTTATGTTTGTAAAAATACAAATTTGGAATACCCGACATTTAATAATTTTATATTGTAATGTAACTTTGTACAATTTGTAAATTAATAATATGACAAATGTGCGGCCAAAGTTCGTTGTTTTTTTTTTGCTGTAGCCGATTCGACCACCGAACTGAACTGATTTTTACGATACAATAATATTACGAATCTTACTATGAAGGTATGAATTGAACTGAGTGCACTGAAAGTAATTTTTATATCCACTTTTCCATCACCACCGAGGCACGATAAATATAAACATTATAAGAAAAATACTCACCATCGTTCCTTGCGCAATCGAACAAACTCCAATATTTTCCAAATCACAAACATAACCCTGAGGACAATAGTTAATTGAACTTGTTGCAGGTGTTTGGCCATCATAGCAGAAGGCATAAATGGCTTCATCGAGACAAGCGAAATTATTTTGTATAGATGAGCATTTACCGCATTTATCTTCATAGCAAACTGGTAGAGCACCTTGAGCGGTTGCCAAGCAAATGTTTTCATCGGTTGTGCAAACTGAGCCGGTGGGACAAAGCGTACGTACCGCGGAGGGTGTGTTGTTGATACAAATAGCAAAGTTTTGTTCATCCAGACAAGCGATGCCATTCGTCGAAGAAAAGCATTCATTACAACGGCCGGTGAGTGCTAAAATGAAGCTTTGCTCAAAACTGCTGAACACGAACAGCTGTAAATGATTAAGACATTTTTTGTTTTAAATTTCATAAACACTTAGATAAAAGCGACTTTTTAAAATATTTAACTAGGCAGTTTATCACTTTATGCTGATTAAATTGAAGTAAATAAATCACAAAAAAAAAAGAAACACGCCGAACGGAATTTAAAAAAAGTCACCTTTGTAATCAGTATAACAAAGAACCGCCTACACATTTTAAATAGAATAGGACAGCTTGTTTTTGGTTGCACGTTGATTTGGTATCTGATTTGCGATATGAGCTGAATTTCGATTATTAGCGACGCTTAATATTTTTTCAATATTCTCACACTTCATAAAACGCCAGTGATTTCCTTGAAATTGAGATAACCTAAAATTTTTATAGAAGTTCATTTGTCGGTTATAAAGATACTGGAGTTGTTAAAATGATTTTGATAAATTTTTGCACAGTTTTCAATCGCTATATATAAAACCTATATATATATATATGTACATACGATAATAAATACATTGATTTATCATACCTGACAAATTTTTGTAAGAACGCTACTAGAATGGTGTGTGAAAATAAAAAAAAATATACGATCAGAAAAAAAGTATCTGCCTTGGATAAAAACTGCTATAAAGAGAAGAGTAGAAAGGGATTGAATTGGCGCTTAAAATATATTTACTACTATTGGAGAAAACATATTGCATTTTATGTAGGTTTTTATTGATTTCAAAGAAATCTGTCCTCAGACGGGTGAAAATATCGCAATTTAAAGAAAAAAAGTACATAAAAATAAATTAAATTTTTCTTGGGTTCTTTTGCTTATATAATCATTTGGAGTTACTTCTTTTGCGGCATTAAAACAAATTCTTATGAATGGTGTCATTACGAAGATATGACGTTATTCCTAGGAATGCTAAAAATAGGTCTGAATAAATAATGATCTAAATCTAAAGAACCAGAAAGAAAACTGTAGTCTATTAGGTTATTTTACTTGACGCATACATGCTTCTCTAATATTAAAAAAAAAAAAAATTCCAATCGTCACGGCGTAGAAACTCGAAACATAGAAATTAACTCTGGCAAGAAGAAGAGCACGATCTAGTTAGTTTCAAATTGGATAAAATAAAAACGAAATGGATACAAATTTTCTTCTATTCTGCAGTGCCATTTTGTTATTCAACTGACAAAGAGCCATGCAAATTTATAGAATAAATTTATAGAATGCAAAGCAAAAAAAAGTACTAATTTGAATTTGGCGATATGATATCCAAATCAACGCATTGCACTCCAATTTTGATTGCTGTGATACAGAAAACAAAACTTTAAAAGTTAGTGAGCTTTAAAAAAAAAGCACTCGCTATTAATTCAACTCTGTCTACGGGCACTCTAAAATTTTTGCAAACTTCGACCTTAAGAAGCAGAGCGTTGCTTGCCGTTTTTGGCACCATATGGACACTTTTCCCCTCACATCCCCCTAAGAGTAGATTGGGAGACGGGTAGCGTTTGGAACAAGAAATTGGTGCATCTTTTTACAGACGGGTCGACGCTGGGCGAAAAGGTTGGACAGGCAAAGAGCTCTCCGTAGCCCGAAAATTTTGGCTTCAGACTATTACAGTGTATTTACTTTAGTCTCATAGCCAGGTGCCAACCATTGTCTTTAACGGCTAAGTCGAAATTGGTCGCGAGGTGTCCGATCTCTCCGGAATCATGCCTTGAATCTACCACCACACGGTCAATTTAACTTCGTGGTTTTCCATTAGGAGATAGACATCTAGCTTGATGTATCTTTTTATGTTTGAATCTGCAGCTACATACTACTATGGTTCGGCTCCCGGCGAAGCCGATCCGCCGCCGTCCGTTAGCGGATGTTCGTCGTCGTGTTCTTCCCACCTTGGAATCAAAAAGTCAACTCCCGAATTTTATATCGGGATGGAGGCAGTGATCTTATGCTTGCTCAAGTCGCTCCATAGACCTTTGGTCACATCATCGCTCTCTTCTGTAAGGAGATGGACGCAACTCAGCGAAATGTTAAATAATTTCCATTTAAAACGCATCACACCCAGATGTTCGTCCACGGGGATGAACGACAATACCAGGCAGTGTAGTTTAGCTCCCACCACAAATCCGACCCCGAAATTGCGCTCCTTTACATCACAGCTCTAGCAGACCTCGCAAAATCCAATCCTCGTCATTCCTTGCAACTTCATTGCAGTTCTTGAATGACGGTGATGTCAGTCTATGCTTTTATGAAGACATTAACCAGCCGGGGGAAGGCTCCTTCCAAATTAAGAGTCGGAATATTTCAGGTGCATGCTCTCAAATCATAGTCCTCAATGAGCTGAGGGTAAAGTGCTGTGCCAATTTTTCGTAGAGCGGCGAAAATGAACAAACAAACAATTGAACAAGAATACGCTTTATTTAAAATAAATTCAGGAACTCAACTTACCACCTCAATATGCTGTGGGAATCGCAAAAGAATAGGAGGAAGCAGTGGCTACCTTAAACTTCTTAGACGTCGAAGTCTTTAGTAGAGTTATTTGATTAGTGCGGTAATTTATGGTCGCCAATTTAGCGGACGGAGTGGACAGTCCTTATAATGTTTTCCGTGGTCGTCACCAGAATAGAATGGGCTCATTTGAGACTTGTTCAATCTTTTCATTGGTGCTACGTTTTTACGTGGCGGGCGCCAAGCTTAACAACACACAATCAGAGTTTTCAGTTTACAACACATATATTTAGCTACCTGTTTGTTACAAGACAAATGGCCGCACCAACTTGTGAACATACGCTACTGGCTTTAGTGGAACTTTAAGCCAAGTCAGTCGGAGTGTTCCCACTAAAGCTCCCCTTATTTCAGCCTTGAGCCCAGGCTCTACACGGGATGGTAACCGGTTCTCGCACATATTTTTTGCTCTGGTACCTCCCAGTAGTGTTCCCAAAGCTCCCCTTATTTCAGCCTTGACCCAAGGCTCTACACGGGCTGGCAACCGATTCTCGCACATATTTTTTGCTCTGATACCCCCCACGAGTGTTCCCACTAAAGCTCCCCTTATTTCAGCCTTGACCCAAGGCTCTACACGGGCTGGTAACCGATTCTCTGGTACTCCCCCCCGACGATGTTATAAAACGCAATATTCTCATCTATTATTAGACATCATTCTTAGTAAAAATTGAATCAAGAATGAATATCTTGAAGTTTTACGAGTAAAAGTGTTGCATCACAATTTAACACCGCTCACTACATCATTATAAACTCAAATATAATAATTCATAAAGGAAGCCCCAAAACACTAAAAGGCCGTTTGTGAACAAAGTGCTTTTATAAATAAAGTAATTGTAAACCATTCTACGATGACGTGACAGCTCAATTGATTCGGTTAAATTCACTGACAGCGATTAGGTAATTCACACCCATCTCGATTCTCTCAACTTTGCATACATAAAAACCTAAATAGGCTTCTATGTATATATCAACGCCCTTGCTGCTAATAACGGGCGGCAGAAATTGAATACACCCTGAGGACAATTTGTTGCCTGTTACAATTACTTTTGGTTCAAAACATTTGAGTTACCATTTTTTGTGAACCTCTCTGTCAACCCCACTCAAAGTTTATGCATCTATTATGCCTGTTTCTATTTTAACCGAGTTCGTTGACTTTACCAGAATCGACTATTATACTTGACTGCTTATTCATTATCAATATCATCTCCAACGACTTTCCTGCAACGAAAATAAACTTTTTAATAATAGTCAGTTGTTCTTTTCAAAAAATGTTTACATATTCGGCAACAAATCTCTTTGGTTATCAGTCACGCATTCGAGGTCTCTTTGAATGCCCACACAAATGTAGATACATACATATGGTGGATGTGTGCATGTGCATGATGGTATAAATCAAACTTTGTGTTATTTTACTTTGGTACAAATTTATGGTATAAAGTTACTTAAGTTTAATTTAGCTTAGTTTATTTAGTTTCCTGTTATTTCAAATTCACACTGGTATTAGTTTCAATAATTACGGCGTGCTCTGCTTAATATTAAATGTGAGTTTAACTTTATACAATAGTTTCCTTAATATAATATATTAATTTTCTTCTATATTTCTCTCTATTTTAATACTATTCGGCAATTCATTAAATATTTTTAGTCTGTATGTAGAAGAACATTTTGTGACTTACCAATACTGTAAAAATTAATCCTAAAGTATTCGTTGTTCCTTAATTTGTTACCTAAATTATGTTTCATTTTAAATACAAATAATAGGAGAATCAAAACAGTTCATTGGTTGACATATAGCCATTCTATAGTAACAGGCATGTTATTTGGAGTCAATTTGCAATTTTTGCAGCCAATTTCTCATTACCGCCGAACCTATTAAAATTGTAGAGCAATACTCAAAATGAGGTTGGATTATCTCAGTTTATTATTTTAAGTCACTATCAATAGACAATCGTTTTCTAATTCTCCGAAGAAAACTATTTTCTTTAATCTTCCTGCAAACAAACAAAATATAAAACAAATGACTGCCCAAATTCAAATTTTTACCAATAACAATTCAAAAGTAGTTAATATTCGATGACTTCATTATTTATTACTACATCTTCATTTGAATTTCCATTTATTTTGATAGCCTTAGTTTTGTTAACATTAAGATTTAGCTTGTTCATTTTCACATATTCCTCTATTCCTTTTAAATTAATATTCATTTTGTCAAAACATTCGCTCATTAAAATACCTATCGTGAACAATAGCAAGAATCATAGAATACTAAGAATGCGTGTTCCGCGGACCGCTAGTCCTTTCTTTGTCGATTAGACAGCATCCATCCATTCGCTGACGAAATAAAAATATTTTACACAAACAATGTTAAGAAACTTTTCAATCATTCTACCGTATGTTCGCTTCTTTATCTTCTTTTTTAGAATTTTTTCTTTGCTCTCTCATTTGCATTGGCTATTATTACGTCACTATCAGTTGCTCTCAGCGTGGAAGGCGCAATCTTGTTTTCCAGCATTCTTGGAAAAAAGTGGGATTTTGGATTTTGATTCCATGTAGCACTTTTTTGTACGTCGTTACTATGTATGAGAAATAAAAGTGTTCCCAGAGTACTCCTTGTGGTACCCCTGCGCTGTATTCTATTATATATATAGGTAGCTTTCGAATTTTTTTTCGTTCAACTCCCTATATTCCCTACTTTGTCATTTTTTGTATTAGTATGCCTCTGTCGATTATTTTAGATGTTCTCTTAAAGTCATAGAAGACATACCCGCCATATTTTCGTTTTGGTGTTTCGGATTCCCACACGATTACAAAATTTAGCGCTGACTCACAGTTATAACGTTGCCTAAATCCAGATTGATTTTCGGAAAGCAAGGTGTTATGCTCCATATGCACTTCTAGTATTTCTCAAGAATCTTACTGTCGGTCATCAGCATATTAATTTGACGAAATTCCTTAGGCTAATCCATGTTTTTACCTTTTCCACAGGCTCGACTTATAATACTTTTCAAATATCGGGAAACTCTATAACACATAGAGTGACTCAAACAATTGACCTTAGTCAATTAGTGATAGCATTTTTTAAAATATGTTGCCATTTATTTTTAACCACTATGTAGATTTTTTTTTAATATGTTGCCATGTTTTTTGATTCGAATTTTTTTCATTAATCTTATATAAAAAATCTCGTGCCACAGTGTTTGTAGTCAAACTTCTCCGAAACGGCTCGACACATTTTTATGACATTTTTGGATGTATATTTGGCAGATATAAAAATAGATCGTAAAGTAAATTTTATGCTTGGGGGAACGTGCAGATACGAAAATAGATCGTAAAGTATATTTTATGCTTGGGAGAACGTGCCACCTGTTTGAAAAGTCAAATTTACTTTAAATATACACAAGTTTTATAAAATATTAATATATGACAGCCCAGCGGCGCGTCTTAGAAAATAGGTTCTTTACCGACTTGTTGTTTTTTTTTATAAAAAAAAAGTTCGCTATATAACAAAAGGCATATACAAAAAAATTTAAAATTTTGCATTCACCTAAAAATAGTCTAACAAATTAATCATCAAATTTCCAGGCATTTTTATTTGAATACTTAATATGCACGTCCGATTTGACAATTTTTGATGAAAACTTGTTTAACTTTTTTATAAATTTTGTACAAAGTTTTAATTTTTGTTGTATAACAAATAGAAAAAATGCTTCAAAATTAAGAGTAAGATTTTTGCGTTAAGTGCCTTCGGTGGGTTTATTCCTCGATAAGGAGCTTTACTGGAAACTAAATATTGAGGACAGATCGAAGAAGGTGCTGGTTGCTTACTGGGGGCCATCAGCAAACGCTGAGACCTCCGCCTAGAGCTATTAAATTAGTTATATGAATTAGTTGATGGAATGCCCTAGATAAGAATGCCAGGTAGCTGGCAATCGTGCAAAGATCCGATCTTATTGGAATCGGTGAGGGTCTTCGATAATTACAATGTTGGAGAAAGTCTGGCAGCCCAGGTTATTTGATGGCGAAAACTTGTTCTCAAATATTTCTTCTTATATCGAGCCAGCAGAAAAAAGAGCAAACAAATAAATATCTTCTTCCGAGTTTATAGCAAAAAAGATGACATCGGAGCCCTAATGCTATATATACATATATAATACGTACCTAAAATGAAATGAATGAAATCTGACTTTAAATACCGTTTTAAAAATATCTCGAGCCCAATTCGAACCATTTCTTTGACAAAATAATACCGCATATGCCATTTTTCGAAACTCGGAAAATTTTTTTTAGTTGAAATTGTAGCATCTGTTAATTTGCCCGCTTTTAAATCGCCCAAAATTATGCACTGTGCGGCGTTCAACTTACATTTTTAAATGTGACGTCATTGGGATTTCCAGTGAAAATGATATAAAGTCTGAAAGACAAATAAAATCACGTACTAAATTTTATAACTTGGGAATTTGATTTTATTGCTTCATATGTGAGAGTAAATGTAACTACCCTGCCGGAAAAAGCAGAGCGGGTTAACAATGTACCAATTTAAAAAGTAGTTGGAAGTTAGCTGCTTCAAAACAAATGAATGTTAAATAAATTATGTTGATCTAACTTGCATCAAGTATATATGTCTGTAGTTATAATTGTTTATGGTAAAATAAATTTATACATGTGAGAATTCATCTTTAAAAAAATGTAAGTAATTTTATTTATTATTATTTTGTATTTGGTTTAAAATATACAGAATTATAGCTGGTCGAAATGATACTGTTTTTTTGGATTTTGATTTTAAAAGTATTTTTTTTTAGAATCTTTGCGATTTTATTTTCTAGTTTTTTGTTTTAGTTATTTTTTTTAACATAAAATTAAGAAATTAAGAATCAATCGCAAAAGTTGAGAAAAAAACTTGAAAACAAAAAATTAAAAAATTAAAAAATTTTCAATTTTGAGTTGCTTGTTGCAAGTTTTCAACCAATCCCCACTAGTTACATTTCGTTAAAAACTTGCGAATGGTCGAGCCGCCTCCCATGCACAACAGGGGGCATCTCCGTGAACTCGAGGAATGGGAGCCAGCCATTCACCAGTCAACCGCTGGATCCGATGGCATATAGACTGGCTCTGAACAGTATTCACCGATAGTTTATTGCCATCTTCATGAGCTCTTGCTCTATGAATGCTGTCATTGGAGTCAAAGCACCAACCATAGCAGACGAACGAGAGGCTCAGCTGCCTTAAGAGTCCCGCCTCAATATGGGCCAATTAAGATTTGGATATTGCGGTAGGTTCAACGTTTCCTGGTCTAGCAGTGTGTAACAGCCGCCATACAACAGCAACAACAATCGGTTATTTCAGAAGCATCTTTACACACTCAAAATGGAAGCTGGGCGAGGAGAGACGACGATAAATCAAATACATTCGTCCGTCATTTTTAGTCTTTAAATAATTCAACATCCATGTGTAGCCTGAACTCAAACCAGCTTCACTTTAAAATAAAAGGTATAATAAACCCTATTGCTTATATTTTGAACAATATGCTTCGGCTAGGATTTATTCTGAAATTATGGAAACTCTTCAGAAATAAGGATGCTACCCAAACCGTCAAAAGATCCAGCGGGAGTAAAATCATATAAGCCTATTAGTCTAATCTCGATGTTAACAAAAAAAAAAAAACTTTTTTGAAAGAAAATTTAACCTTTACTCAAACGTAAACAGATCATACAACAAAAAAATTTAGAGTCAGCCAGAATGCCTTTAGAGCAGATAACCACCCTCCAGGTAGTGTTTTTAATGACTTGAAAACAGCTAATAATTTTACCATATCAACTTTTTCTATTACCACAGTTATCCTAAAGAAGCCACAAAGACGTTGCAAGGGCAATATGCTTAGTATTGGAAAAATAAAGACGAACGAAGGTAAGTGTATCCAAACAACTTTCACTTTGAAGAAAGGAACTTGCCCACCTCTACAAATAAATAGCAAGTCTATCTATAAAATTATAGTGTCAAATATCTTGGTATAATTTCGGATAACTTGAAAAAGTACAAAGAAAATAAAAATAACTAAAACTTAAACTGTCAAGCCTTCAATGGGTAATATGATACAAATCTAAGCTGAGGTTTAAAAATAAGTTTTTATTTTCCAATGTAATGATTACTGATATTCGTTATACATAAATGTAACATGATATCGCTCATGGTATTCTTTCTGTAAAATGTTAATTATGATATCATTTTTCTGCAAAACCTAAACTATTATATCCCTTATAACATCCTGAAGATGTGCCCATAAATATATAACTAATAACAATTCTAGAATATTCGGTGCAATGGTAGATAATATATTTTTATGCATTTTAATGCTAAAGGTAGGTTCGCAATTTTCACTGACAGCTACTCTGTCGTACAGGGCCTGAAAAATATTTACAATAATAATTAAATAATTTCGCAAATACGTGACTTTTTAATAAAAAAGCCGGTAAAATAAAAATAATATGAATCCCAGGGCACAAGGTTATCACTGGAAATGAGTTTGCCGACTCCGCAGCCAAAAGCTTGCACCTCTCCCCGGTAGTCACGTTTAACCCTTATATAAAAAAGGATATCCGCATGCTCACTACTAATTACGTCGCCCTGTACCAACACAACTCATGGTCACACTTTAACCACCCCTACACTAACTTCAACCCAGAATGCAAAAAATCAGTTTTCCCATCTGAACTATCTAAAAGGCAAACCAGTATTTTCACCCGTTTAAGAATTGGCCATTCAAAACTAACACACTTACATATCCTTGCATCCACTCCTCCTTCCGCTTGTCCATTTTGTGGAAATAGCCTATACCTTCTACACATTCTCCTTAAAAATATCACCGCAAATAATGTACTTCAAATATTTAATTACATAAAAGATATTGGATTAATCAATAGAATATAGTCAAATGTTGGGGGAAAAAATAATAATAATAATATTATATTATATATATAGTATTTGTACCTGCTTATAAATAGTACTATGTTATAACAAAACCACCGTAGGCCTAAGTAGCTAGTCTGGTCCTTTAATTAGTGTTATATTTTATGTTGCTCTAATAAATAATAATAATAATAATAATAATAATAATATTTTTATGCATAATAAAATACATTTGTATTTATGTTTAGAATCGGCCTATACTTACTTACTTAAATTGCGCCAGTCACTCCATCTTCCTGCTAATTGGCGCCAATTGGAAATACCAAGTGACGCCAAGTTCTTTTCCACTTAGTCCTTTCAACGAATTATAGCAGGCTGTTCTCTTCCTCTACCACCAGCAGCTGGTACCGCGTTGAATACTTTCAGAGCTGGAGCATTTTTGTCTATTCGCACGACATGTCCCAGCCAATGTATCCGCTGTATTTTAATACGCTGGACTATTTCGATGTCGCGGTAAAGCCCATACAGCTTATCGTATACCATATATGTATGCACTATAAATACACAGTGAATTTAATGCATTTGCCATTGGAATCTTAAGGAGTAAGCTTAAATAAAACACTATGTTAATAAAATGTTTTGTGTACATTCACTTTGTGTTTGTCGGAGTAAGTAAGTAAGTTATATTATATTCAACTAACCACATATTTATGTATTGTATGTATGTATGTAAAGCATAGTTTATGCATTGACCTAATTTTCTTCTCGACTAACCACTGCGTTGACTAGCCAACCATATCACGCCTAGGACAATGAATCTATTTCCAGATTTTCCATAGATTACATACAGATATATGTATGTACGTAAATTTAGCACACTTTTGTATTTTTACGCACACACTTATATATATGTGTATATTATATTTATGTATGTGAGTCGTTGAATTCTCACTGGTACCCAGTCAATAAACTTATTTTTATTTAACACGTTTCATTTGGCACACCGCCTATATGCTGTAAAAGTGATGTAAAGCTAAATTTATTAATTTCGATGCTGTGCGCCCATTTAGTGCTCATTTCCAGTATTTTCTCTCTAGCAAAAAAGTAGTTGATCTATTCATTGTAATTTTCTATCAAAAGAAAAAAAACGAGCTATATCTCCATTTATACCCATCGATCTATAATATACCAGACTCTATTTTCCCATTTTTGCTACCGAGTCAGACTTAACACGCTTTTGACAAAAACATGCAAAATATGTTTGTATTTTGGTATGCAAATGCCACACAACACAGCTGACTGAAAAGGAGCTGTAGGAATTTGCCAAGCGAAATTGATACAGAAAAGAAGTATTTGAAAATAATTTAAGCAGTGGTATAATGTTATGCAAATTATTAATAAATATTATTTCTTTATTACCAATAAGTGCTTTGCATTTTATTGCAAATTATTTTTGCATTAACGAAGAATGCATTTTCCTTCTTTTTACTAATTTTTCACATATTTCTAAACGAAAATGGGGTTTTTCAGCACCTCAATTATTTCGTTTCAGAAATCCCATATAGGATGATCTTAAATTGACCTGAAGACAATGACAATGATATGTCAGAAGTTAGCCGAAAAATTAATTTAAACTTCCGTACCTTTCTTCTGTTTTTTTTTTTCATTGCAGAGGGATCTTCTTCCCCTATATCCTGGCTAGCATTGAATATTTTCAGAGCGGGTGTGTTTTTCATCCATTTACACTACATCACCTAGCCGATTGTATTTACACTTGCTTGTATTTTGCCGTTGAACTTTAAAATCTCTCTAATCTGGAGCTACACGAGAATACAATGCAATATCCCGAGCTAATGCAATGGACTTAAATCAGGTTTTGTAAATTTTCTAAACTAAATATTTTTTATTATCACTTTATTTTAACTCGCAAGTGTATATAGACTACATAGAAATTGATGAAAGTAGTCGCAGTAATTAGTAGTAGCATTAGTAAAAATAGTTGTAGAAATTATTAGTACAATTAGTGCAGATGGTGGTAGAAATTTAAAAAAACAGTAAAAGCAGTGGAAGAAAACAATAAAAATAGTGGTAAATTAGTAGAAATATTGGTAGTAGTTAGTATGAGCATTAATAAAAGTAGTTTTAGAAATTGTGAGTTACATTACTAAAAATAGTGGGAAAAATGAGTAAAAATAGTGGTAGAATTTATTAAAAGTAGTGGTAGTAAGTAGAGAAAAAAGCGGTAGAAATTAGTAATAATAGTGTCGAAATTAGTAAAAATAGTCGTGGGGATTTGAGAAAGCAGTGGAAGAAAGTAGTAAAAAGAGTGGTAGAAATTTGAAGTAGCATTAATAAAAGTAGTGGTAGAAATTAATAGTACAATTTTTAAAAATAGTGGGAAATATTAGTACCAAATCGCTACCACAATTAGAAGTACCATTAGTAAAAATAGTGGTAGAAATTTGTAGTAGCATTAGTGAAAATAGCGATAGAAAAGTAGCTGGTATTAGTACCATTACTAAAAATAGTGGTAAAAATGAGTAAAAATAGTGGTAGAATTTAGTAAAAGTAATAGTAGTAAGTAATAATAATGATCCCGCTATATTTTAGCCGGATTTGGCTTCAGCACATTACGCTAATATCACCAAAAATTATATCGAAGTTAACAATGCCAATTACGTAACGAAATACTTGAACCCTTCTAACGTTCTAGAGTTGTTGGGAAACCAATCAAAAAAATTACAGAAATACAAAAAATGTGGCGGACAGCATCGCTAACAGTGGAAAAAACCGTTGCCCAAAACTTGATGACGGGCCTCTTAAGAAAAGTTCGCGCGTACGAACAGTAGAGAGTAAATTGAAATAATTTCTTTTCCTATCATCACTATTAAAAAAAAAATAAAAATAAAAATTAACCAATTGAAAGCACTTAATGAGCGTTTTTTTTTTTTTATATTCTTATTTAGCAACTAATAAGTAAAAAAAAAATCAAAGACCTTAAATTTTTCTATATTTGCTTTGCCACACTTAAGCCACCTGATGTTATTTGGCACGCAAGAAAAACATGAGAAAGAGGCTATTTTTATGAAAAGCTTGCTTTTGTTTTTAACATTTTAATAATGATTTAAAACTTTTAACAAGCTTGACTGCTGCAGAATAATGGTAAATATTCCGGAGTTTGATTGTAACAAACTTTTGCAATTGGTTGATTAATTTGTTGCTATTTTTAGACTCATTGAATATTTGCAGAGGTTAATTCCCAAAAAAAAAAGAAGAAAATCGTGACAATCGGACCATGTTGTGCAAAGTGATTAGCGGTAATGTAAAATTTGAGAAATAGCTTTATTCAATTTATGGAGCACTCAGCGTTTAATCAAACTACTACCAAATGTGCGTGCATGGCAAAAACATTTAGCTCCATACCATCATGCTTTTTTATACTTTTCACGAAGATGAGATGAAATAACTTTGGCCCGATGTTTGTATAAGAAAAAGAAGAAGAAGAAGAAGAGATATACCCATATCCAATAATACGAAAAATATCAGAGCCGCGAGCTCATTCGATTTTGCCACGCCCGTCTGTCTGTCCATTTTGTTTCCGTCTATCTGTTTCAACGCAAACTACTCCCTCGGTTATAGAGATATCTAAATAAGACTGTCTACCATTTCAAAAATGTATAAATCATTTGTCGGCACCAATCAGATCGGATATTATACAGCTACTATACAACTGATTGTTCAGTTATGAGGTTTTCCAGGAGTAATGAACATGAAATTTGACAATCCTTTCCCGTATTATCAATGAAAAGTGTGTAATGAAAATAATTAATATCGGATTACTATTACTTATAGTTTCGATCAGCTGATTATTCAGATATTAGGTTCGGCGTTATAACTCCTGAATTAAAGTAGATAATAATTTCAAATTTGGCACCCCTCTCTTTAACAGTTAATTGAAATTGCACAATGAAACTCATCAAGATCGAACGACTACAACTTACAGCTACTATACAACTGATTGTTCAGATATGAGGTTTTACGTTATAACTCCTTCACTAAAGCAGCTAACGACATGTAATTTGGTACTCCTTTCATTTAAAATTAAAAAAAAAAGTATGCAACGAAAATCAATAGGAATGGATTCCTATAACGTATGTCTTCCATACAACTGATTGTTCAGATATGAGGGGTTGCTTTAGAAGTCCTGTATTTCGAGAGTATAAAACATGAACGGTCTACTGAGACAAGGACAGGTTCTGATTGGAGACTTTAACACTTAAAGCATTCCTTGGAATGCAATCGAGCCAACTAGGGCTACATTCTTTGCTAGAAAATTTCCCTGCTGCAAAACAGCAAACTGCGATGGATTTGACATTGAGGACTTTTTTTTTCGAAAGACAGTATAAGGGGAAAAACTTATGAAATATCCAAATAAATAGTCTTTTAAAATTTAGATTTTTTTAAATTAAACGGAAAGTTATTCCAAATATATGGGAATTTTTTAGTGATTATAACGTTTGATGTTTTAAGAGCTGTCTAAAATTTTAAATAAAAAAATACGTAACATTCTGAAAAATGCAGGAAACTGTTATTTGAATTGACAGGACGGCCGATATAATTTAATGTTTGAATAGTAATTCATGTAAATATTGGCCGCGGCTGAGCCTCCAATATTACATCCTCCCAGTCCAATTTTTGTACACCCTTGCCATCATCCCGGGCGGTATCTCACGAATAACTGCTTCAATGTTGGCTTCCAGCCCGTCAATCGAAGCAAGCTTGACGCTATAGACATAAGGCTTAATATAGCCCTATAAAAAATAGTCTAGAGGTGTCTAGACGGCCAATTGGCACTCCCCAAATGTGAAATAAACTGTTCACGGAACTCACCTTTCATTAGGTCCATTGTTTCGCGTGCTGTGTGGCATGCGGCGCCGTCTTGTTGAAACCTGATGTCATACGGGTAAAGATCTTCCATTTTGCTTGTTTACATATCCATTCAACCAGAATGAGCTTCGTTGTTGCTGAACACAATTTTTCGATAAAAAAAAGTTTATATGCGGCTACCAAAAATTGACGCTGTCGTAGGTCGTTCGACTTCACCTCTTGCACCATTTATATTTTGAAAGGTTTCACACCTATATCCTTCCCCAAAATTTTCCACATAGTGGAGTAACAGAGACCCAATTGCGAACGGCGCCGAATTGATAATTCATGGCCATCCCTAACACTGGCCGACTGGTTATATTTTCCTTAGTTCGCATACAACGTAATCGTGTTGGTGGTGTAATGTCGAACAATGTAAATCTGGTGCGAAATTTAGTCACAATGGCACGAATAGCGGCCTCTGTAGGTCGATTAAACTGACCATAAAATGGAAGAAGCCAGCGATGAATATTCTTAGCAGAGCACGCATTTTGATAATAAAGTTCAATAATTTGCACAAGTTGCTCTTTAGTGGTTCATGGTTAAATTATAGACCAAATTGAAGATGTTCGGCTGTGAAACAAGACATGAAACGTGGGTGAGTTGTCAAAATCAGTGTTGACAAAAAGAAAATTGATAAAAAAATCATCCTTTATATTTCAATAATCGTTGTTGTCGGGCAGTGTTTTCAATAAAATATACAGAGCAACTGCCACCCTTCTACTCTCTTGCCACAACCCCAGTGCTCATTTAAATGCAAGCTTCGGAATTAACAATTGACTCTCTACTAGAATATTCTCCATTACTTATTCCAAATACAATATCTTATAGAAGTATTTATTGAATTTTATTACATATTAATTTCGATATGCAGAGCTGTTTATGCCACGGGTAGGCTGTGTGTGGGGGTTCCTTAGAGAAAAATTCAGGTCATTGAAGTTTATTATTATTTCAGATTCGTATGCTGTGTAGTGAAAAATTTTCATTGCGTCAATAGAAAAAAACACATTTAATATGACAACTAAAAATATTCGTATACACTGCTACCATAAATGATATCTTCCATAGCGCACATCAATTGCATATTTAGAAAAACGTACATAAATTTCAATTTACGAGTATAGTTTGCGATCAAAGATTTTCTGTATATCCTTTTCGTGAGTTATTTGTTTGCAAACTTTTATTTTTGGTAACTAGAGCAAAGTGATTTGTAATTTATTTATACAGTTTATTGTGGTCTATTTTTAGAGATTTTTCATTTTGGATAACTTCAAATTACATCACTGTGTTGTCGATTTTAAATTTGCTGAAAAATTTGATACTTCTGCACATACATACAAAGATGCGCATTTCTTTAGAAGATTATGAAAATAAGATTAATGTGGGATATTTTTTTAACAGCCTTTGTTCTTATGGGTACCTTTAATTTACCAACGAAACATGCCGTTCTGTTTTAATATCTTACTAATATTATAAATATATTCGAATTGGCTAGTTATGATTTTTATATTAAAAATAATAAGTTAATCGTTATTATGTGATTTTTGCTTTTACGATCATTTTTATTCGTTATTTATGTAAGCTTTATTTTTTCGATCCTACAAGAATACTTAAAAAACAAAAAAAAATAAAAATCGAAAAACACTATGGGAAACGTGTATTGCTCTAGATAAGCAGAGTTTTATTGATCTCAAAATTGGTTAAAAAGTACAGGGTTGCCATCTATTAAGCATTTTGGTGTATAAGCATTAGAACCGCTTTTATTAATATATAGGGCTTCAATTCATAGCTTACAGAGCATACTTCAGTCAAGTAGGGTTGCCACCTGCTGAAGAGGTTGAAATATTGGGTATATAACTTAATTCGTGCGGTCTGCTAAGGGATGGCGTTACTTGTATGCATTCCATCGTTCCAATATATTCCGAACATACGTTGGAAAGCGTCTGTCCCTGTACGTTTTTTCAGTATATGCCATTCATTTGAAGCGTAAACAACAATAATTTTTATTCCCTCAAATATGTCGAACCTTGTGCCTGAAAAAGTGTTTTTGCGGGGAGTTCTTCTTCATTAGTTTAATATGAAGAAAACTGCTGCTGAAAGTCATCGTATTTTGGTGGAAGTTTATGGTGAACATGCTCTAGCTGAGCGAACGTGCCAAAAGTGGTTTGCACGATTTAAAAGTGCTGATTTTGGCTTGGAAGACGATGAACGTACTGGGCAGCCAAAAAAGTTTGAAGATGAAGAACTGGAAGCATTACTCGATGAAGATTGTTGAGCTGGCAGAATCTTTGGGTGTCACTCAAACATCCATTTCAAAACGTTTAAAAGCAGTTGGATATATTCAAAAGCAAGGAAATTGGGTTCCACATGAACTCAAGCCGAGAGATGGCGAAAGGCGGTTTTGCTTGTCCGAAATGCTGCTGGAATGCCACAAAAGGAAGTAATTTTTGCATCGGATTGTTACTGGTGATGAGAAATCGATCCATTACGACAACTCCAAGTGCAAAAAATCATATGCGAAATTCGGCCAACCAGACAAGTCAAAGGCTAAGCCGAATATCCATGGCGCGAAGGTAATGCTCTGTATTTGGTGGAATCAGAAGGGTGTGCTATATTATGAGCTGCTAAAACCGGGTCAAACCATCAATGAAGAACGCTACCGAACACAATTAATCCGTTTGAAGAGAGCCACCAGACGTGAGGCAATAATTTTCCACCATAAAAACGCTCGGCCCCACGTTGCTATTCCGGTTAAGAACTATTTGGAAAACAGTGGATGGGAAGTTTTACCCCACCCGCCTTATAGCCCAGACCTTGCCACTTCTGACTACCATTTGTTCCGATCGATGCAGAACGCCCTCACTGGTAAGGTTCACATGAAAGCAGAATATCAAAAATTGGCTTGATTCATTCTTGGCTGCCAAGCCGGCGCAGTTCTTTTGTGATGGGATCCACAAATTGCCAGAAAGATGGGAAATAGCCATAGCTTTAGATGGGCAATACTTTGAATAATACTATTGTATATGTTTTTCTTAAATAAACGTTCAAATTTTGGAAACCCCCCGCACGAATTAAATTATAGACCCTATAAATAAACTATATTTTTTAGTAAAAAACACAAAAATGTGGTTATCAAACGAATGGCTATTGACATACATATACCTATTAAAAAAAGTTAAATTATATGTATATATATATATTTATATATATTTTTTTAGGGAAATCATTATCCACTATATACTTTTGACTTGCGTTGCCATTTGCCATCTATCAATAAATTTAAATGTAATAACTTACAGATACACAGGATATGCTCCGTGTTATACTCATACTCCAGGTAAGATGTGCACATCGGGTCATCGATAATGCCTATGTTGACTATATCGGAAAAGATTATCTTTATTTAAAAATTTATTTGTTAATAAAAATTATTTATATAAGTTTAGCCAAAGAAAGTTTTTGAAATAATGAAAAAGCAAAATTCAGAAATTTTCAGTCTGCCAAAAGCCAATGAATAATGTTTATACAATTAAATTATTAAAACAACACGAAGTAGGGCTCGCCGCTATTTTCCTCTCCGTGTAAGAAGGAATTTCGCCACCACCGCTGATACGGTTAGGTGTATCCCTCCTATACTTGGCCCTATAATTGCCTGCGGACCAATGTCAATGACCAGCAAATAGCCAATTCGTCAGCCAGTTCGTTACCTTGAATATCACATGAGTTCAAGCTTAATCCATTTTCGAACAGGGCTCAGCGCCAACTTAGTTTCTTGTACAATTTTTGAAGAGATGCAAGGCCTTTAATGAAGCTCGGCTATTACTGGAGAATCTGATTTGGCATCCACCTTTCGCCAATTATCCAGTTCGCTACCTTAAGTATAGCAAATATCTCTGATTGGAAAACCGTTGTCCTTGCATCTAATGCAGAAAAACATCTGAAATCGCCGTCCAGAGGGCAACCAGCTCCAGTTGCATTTTCGGTTTTGGAGTCGTCAGTGTAAAACAATTTCACCGAACCTCCCAAGAGAGTACATGGATCTCTTCATTGTGTACTCACCTGCTTCCTGCTCCACTTCGATCTCTGTCACAAGATCAGGTAGAGCTGATTCACAGGATTTTCCACTCTGTTATGCATGTTGATGAATAATAAGTGGACTGTGCTATCGGGGTTTCACCAAACCTTTGATGTGATGTGTTTTTCGACCATGCGCTTCAGGTTCTTCAGCATAAATGATGTCAGGCTAATTGACCTGAAGCTTTTTGCTAGTGCATAATCATCCTTTCCCGGTTTGGTAAATGAAGAGCACCTTAACTTTAAACTCCAAATCGTGGGTATATAACCAAAAGCCAGATAAGCTCTAATAATTCTTATCAAGATGCCTTGTAATATTTTCTTATGGAATATGATGATTTTTGAGAAACAACCATAATTAAGTATCTGAAATGATTCATATTCATGCTAGTGATTAAACAGGCTTAGAGACGTTCGATTCTGTTGTAGTACAAGGTTCTCGAGTATTAAGAAACCATCCGTATTATCCAAAGTATCCACGCCATTATGAAAAAATTTATTTCTAGCACACTCAAATTTTATATCTGCGACAAGGGTCAACAAATATTGTAGTCCTTTGCTATCAGTGTGTACAATATAAACATGCTTTTCAAATCGTAAACTGTATAAACATCTTGTTGTAGAGTTTCTACCTTACCGCAATTTAACTTATTTTAAATTAGAAAATACAATCAGACGTACAATCACAGTAGCCTAGATATTATAGGGTATAATTTGGCAATACATAGATATACTCTCATCGATATCACTGAACTTTATTGTAGCTTAATACCAGACGGTTTTTGACATTGGTTACCTGCAGCTGAAAAAAGGATAACTTTCTTCGAATTTAGAATATGGGGGCAATGAGCTAAATAGATTTCCAGATTGCCAGCAAATTCCACAGCTTTTTTATGGCGCAATGTTGGATCTTCTTCGTTAAAGCATTCCTTTCATGAATTCAATGTGAAACATATAAACAATGCAATAATGTTGGCTAATATTTTATTTACGTGACATCTACATAATAGTTACTTATAAAGATCTTATCGAAGTCTTCGCTGGCTTAGAGCCGACAAAGATCTCTCGTGCACAATTCCAAATTGTAATAATCTGAATAATCGTTTTTTATATATGTATAGCGCAAATTCTGGCAATTTCGGTGCCATATTTTTTTCTTAGTGCAATCGTATTTATTTTGTTGTACAAATTTGAATAATATTTATTAATTAAAACGTATTTAGCTACGGTTTACGTATATATTGTTTGTAAGTAAGGGTGTAAAGGTTCGCATTTTTAATCTACATTTTTCACTCGGTTTACTATGCAATATTATTGTTGTTATTGTATAAAGTCGTGAATTTGTTTTTTGTTTTTTATTCGATTTGTTGGTATTTTTTTTCAATGCATTATCTTTATTATATGTAAGCTTAAATTTTATCTTTCAATAGTATGCACCTCTACTAATATGGATAATGTGGTGGGAATAGATGCAATATAATAGTAATTGTAATATGTGAGTGTGTGCGTGTTGATTTTTTTTCAAATTATTTTCTTTAATTGGAATTTAATGATTGTTACGTATTTGTAAATAATGAATACCACGTTAGATTCAACTTGGATTGCATGAACGCTTCGTTTTAAACTAACTTGGAAAGTTCACTCGAGTGGGAGGGAAAGTATAGATTTTTTTCCTGCATCAATGCAAATATTAACTTGGGGTTAAACTTATTTATAAACTCAATTAAACGTGTTAATTGGATTAAAAAATTTAAAAATTGCTTTTACATAGAAGTAAGATTCACGTGATTTGTTTTTAACTGAGGCGCCGTTCCAATGTAACCGAGTTGCAAAAGAACGCTCCAACTCCTATAAAATTTCCTTTTGTTGCAAAAGCGACCCTGTTAGTCTCTTTCGTGTAAGTTTTGATTTGTTTAGTGCTATTTAGGAACGGAAAATAGTTGTGCCGGCAAATATTAGGTGTATGTGGTTATATATTTGCGAATACTATGAAAATAAAACCGAGCAAGGTCTTAAATCTAAATTTCCCATGTATTTTCTTACGGCTAATTCACAATAGCGGAGTTTTTTCACTGCCCAACACTACATCTCAGGTCGGATGCCATTTTACCGATTTGACTCAGTTCACATATTCTTCCGAGTTAGTGTTGTTGCTTTACATGCATTGCGTTATTCTACCTTGTGGTATTTTGCAAGTCGGTTACAAAGAAACGGGCTCTGAGATAAATAATAGCGGAGTAAAAATATTGAATGCGATTTAAAATCAAATAGTCAAATAAAAAAGATAATATATACATATAATATTTTTGATCTAATTTATTTAAATCGACAGATGTATCCCTCCTATACTTGGCCCTATAATTGGCTGCGGACCAATGTCAATGACCAGCAAATAACTACTAATTTTTGAGCTCAATAAGGAGTGTCCTGATTGTTGTTGTTTGTTTGCCAAGTACTTTCCTTCAAAAATTAATATTTTCCTTTAAAAAAAAAATTAAAAAAAAATATTTGTGCAAAATAAATGAGAAGAAATCAATGCTGAACCACGAAGTGTTTGTTTTAAATAAAAAATATCTTTAATGCTAGCATTTTTCCATTTTATTTTTATAAAAAATTTGGTTAGTTTTATAGCATAAACCATACAAAATGTTGGAATTAATTCGCGCTTAAGAAATATTTACTATTGTGGAGAAAATAAATTTTTTATTTTATGTAAATTTTTAAGAACCTTCACTCAATCGGGTGAAAACATAGCAACTTGAAAAAAAATTACAAGCTCAAAATAAAGACAATTTTTCTGCGCACGTTTTTTAGTATATATTTTTAAGTTTGAAACTTAGTACAAAATTTACAAAAACTCAAGATGTTTTATATTGCATGCAAATCAATTATTTTAAACATATGTAATTTTCAGAAAAATTTCGGTTGTGCAGTTTTGCAGCCCATTTCATTTTCGTATAACAAAGTGCACGTTTTAAGGGCGCAAAAAAATCGACTTCTTATAATTTTAATGGTATTCCACATTTTGTTCCATATATACGGAAGAAAATGCAAGGAAACCCATATGTAAAAGTTCTATGATATCTATATTTTTAAAACAAAATGAGAATATTGCAAAAAGATGTGCTGTTCCAATATGATGTTGACTCACTGTATGCGTGCATGTGTTGAATTAATTGTCTAGTTTTCGTGTGATTGCTTGGACTCGGAAGATTATAAGTATTCTATATGAATTTAAGTAGTAAAGGTTGCAAAATTTATTTCGCCTATAGTATAAAAATTTAGTTTTAAAATTTTTAAATAAGTCATTTTCTTGTGCTTTTTATATATTTCAATCAAGCTATAGCTACTTAAATGACGTGAAACCGAATATTACGAATATTACATGTAAAGTTACTCATACAAAAAAGGATGCGGTGATTTTATTTTTGACCATATTTACAATGTTTTAGATGAAAATTTTGTTCTATACATTTCTTATAAAAACTTTTAAAATTTTTTTGGTTGAATTTCTTCGAAACTTTTTAGGTTTGCAGTTTTATGGCACATTAAGTTTCATTAAAGTGCATGTTTCAACTAGCTTAAAAATACCGTTGATTTTTATTAATTTTTTGTTTTGCTGACGATGCTGCACATTTTCTGCGACATAATGCAGGGACAAAATTTATTTTTATGTTACAGAAAACGCGTAACACTGTCAGCAAACAAAAATGTCAAAAATCATTTGTAGTTCCTTGACAATTTCACTTTATTATACGGAAAATCTATACATAGCCGAAAAGTTTTTAACAATTTTTGAATTTGTTGAGTTTTCTTGAATTTTTTGTGAAGTCTTTGTTGCGTTGCTTACTACGTTGCCATTCACTTACATAAGACCTTTTAAAGCTAACTAGTTTCAATGAATTTAAAAAACAATATTCAGTAGTTACTGTAAAGAAGAAATTGGCTCAAAAGTTAGTAGCAATTTTTTTTTTCACAATTTTCAACGAGATGAGTATTTGCCAGTTAGGGTCAACTTTATCGCGACCTTGTCTAAGGAGATTGTTTTTAATCGCACAAAGGTTATTAGTTTAGAACTAAAACGAACTACAAATATGAGCTTTCTGGAAATATCGACAATAGAGTGATAAAATCGTTTCTAATCGCACCTGCAGCACATTTTTCTAATAATTCTCGTCGCACTCCCATTATACAAATTTAAGTATTAAGTAAGTATTTTTTATTGCACAAGTACAATGCCTTTTCAATATTATCAATATCGGACCAAAAATACGTATATTCTGAGTAGCTCGACTCATGCGCCGTCTAACGTATTAAAATATAGCCTATGCCTATGCCTCTAATCAAATTTGATTCAAATCCGTTTATCAGTTTTTGAGCCAAGTTGTAACGAAGAAAGCGGCAAAATTTTTATATATATATTGTATATATGTACATAAATTTTATATATATATGTACATATATCTTATTGAATCGATAAAATTTTTAAAAACTATGCATGAAAACAAATTTCAATGAAAAAATTGTGAATGTTGCAAAAAAGCGCCCTTACTACAATGAAAATTGTATTATTTTAAAGAAAAAATTATATCTCTTAAAGAAAACGTTTTGGCTTACCGCCGCAGGGTCTTAATATATTTTGAAGTTTCTTCTTTCTGATGTGAAAAAAATTAAAAATAAAGAAAATACACTTTTTGAGAAAATAAATGTAAAGAAATAAATTTTTTCATTTTTACGGGGAAAGAAAATTTTGGACATGAATTTACATTTATTTCCCCTTCGTATTTGAATGTTTAACTTATTATGAACATTTTGCAAGTTGAATTACCAAAATCGGTCAGTTTTTAGAGAATTTATGTTCATTAAAAAAAAAGAAAACATATTTTAAAAATTAAAAAAAAAAAAATACTTAGGACGCAAAATATGATTTTCAAAGTGAAAAAGATCGGAAATTTTTTTTTTCGGTTAAAAAGATTCGTCTCTTATCATTTCGACCAAGAAACAACACATCGGAGTTTCATGGAATAGGAAAAACATGACCCGAATGGACCGTCAGGTTGCCTTGAAATGAAAAGACTCTACTCAAATTATAATGATTGCTTATTTTCATTTTAATAAAGTAAATTTTAAGCTTAGAATTAAATTATGTAACCTCATTTCTTTTAGTTCAATTTCTAACCCTTCAAAAAACATCCCTTAAAAAAACATCCCTTGTGATCACAATTTTATGATTTATTTGGAAAGAAACGCATCAGTGAATGCAAAAATATTTTTTCTAAGCTGTCAGATTGTCAGCGAGTACTTTTGTCCTATTTTATTCAAAAAAAAAATGCTATGAAATAATTACAGAAAATTTAAAACATTTTTTATTTGGTTTACAAATAATTTATTGATTAATGACATGCCTGTGGTGTTACATCCGATATGAAAATGATATTTATCACAGATTTTTTGATGCTATCGAAATCAAACAAAAAAAAAAAAACGAAAAAGAACTTATATGACGTATTTATGTAGGCCTAAGTATTTAAATTTATTTTACAGTTGCTATAATTATCTCATGCCACCGAATTTGGCACAAAAAAATCTTTGTGTGTCTGTGTTAAAGTAAAAACTTTCCACGCTTTGTTGTGTCTACATACAAATTTGTGAGTGTGATTGTGAGTGTGTGTGTGCGACAGGGTTTTTACTTGGTGCTTCTTAGCTCATGCAAAACTTATAAGTAGCTTGGTTTCTATGCTCCAATTTTATTACTTTGTTTCGTCTCTTCTTTGTCTTTTTCATTTGTTA
The DNA here is from genome assembly GCA_951828415.1 of Anomoia purmunda. Taxonomy (NCBI): domain Eukaryota; kingdom Metazoa; phylum Arthropoda; class Insecta; order Diptera; family Tephritidae; genus Anomoia; species Anomoia purmunda. The sequence goes on along the minus strand of OX639996.1, from coordinate 20,200,088 downwards.
TACGCAAAAATCTTCTACTACGGATTATATGTATGCACGTGCCCGTTACTTGAACGCGAAACCAACAACAACAACAAAGAATACTCAACTACTTAATCGTACAATATATCGGCTTATATGAAATATACATAGTATGTATGTATTTATAATCTGTATAGGCAAAAGCGCCGCCCATTTCGATCTCATACGCTTTAATATTTCATGAACACTTTAACGGTACTCGTATCTAACCAAACACCACGCTGTCGAATTGGTTTTTGGTTTTCGTGTTTGGTGCTGTATTTTTTGTTTTTTTGTTTTTTTTTATTAGGTTTTAACGTCTTGCATACTGACAGCAGACAGCGTTGCGTGGCACTCGTTGTGTCGGCAGACCGGATATGCCCTTCAGATAGGTATATGAAACGGGTTGGCGTAGTATACGTTGTGGTGGTGGCTTCGTTTTGCCTTTGGATGATGGTTTTGATGATGTCGCCGACGAAGTGTTGGTTGTGCCGGATGCTGACGATAACTGCAAATTCGATGCCGAATATGACGTATTCCAACTGCCAATACCATTAGCATTACCAGCCTGTGATTTTCTATTCAATTCAGCATTCGAATTATATTTGAGTGCCGATTTGATGGGCGTATTGCTGCTGTTCGTGCGTTGTATCATGACGGTTGAGTTAGTCGCTGTACTGCCGCTGCACGATAGTGAACGCGTTGATAATGAGAAACTTTCGAATGCGCGTCGTATGGATGATGTAGAGCGACGTTGGAGACGTGAGAAGCTAGCGCGTGCATTGGAGCGTCGTTCCTTGACAGTTGTTGACTTATTGGTGGCAGTAGCTGTTGGCGAATGCGCCCGTTCTTGTTCTTGTGATTCCTCAATGTCGACGGTGCTGCTCGTCTCGCTGGAGGCACACGAAATGTGTTCACTGCTCGAACCGTCGTCACCGTCCTTCAAACAAGCGTGGCCGGTGTGCAAGTGTGTGCTACGGTAATTGCCGCTGCTGCTCCGGCGGCTGTCGCTGGCATTTGGCGCGCACAATGACGATGACGTCGTCGTCGTCGTCGATGCACCGGTTGCGGAGTGTTGCATCTTTGGCATTGCGCCTGTTGTTGACGAACACGAATCGGTTGAGTCGTCTTCGGCGGCGCTAAAAACTGGGTCATCGCTGGAACGATGCAGGCCAAAGCGGCGACTGAGCTGATGAAAAAAGCTAATGTTGCGCTCATAGCGTGGAGTTGGTGAAATGCTGTTGGTGTTGTTGACACCAGGCGAAACGATGCGTGGCGGTATGCCCTTGTTGTTTAAATCGGCTTGTTGCGTCATCATTGTGGTGGCGTTTGCCATCCCGGCATCTACTGCAGTACCGAGTTCATAAAGTGCTCCAATTTCTTTGGTGGTTGATTTTAGCGTCGGTGAGGCGTCTATGGGCGGAGCGGCACTTCCATACTGTGGTAAATCAGCGAAACAGACGTGCAAAGCGCCCATTGCGTTGAAGTTCACTTGGTTTTCTTTTCTTTTTCAAGGTTTTATGTCAATTGTGTCGAAAGTATTATTGAAAAAGGATTTTGCTATCGTCTCACTGCATTAACTTGTTAATTAAAGTTTTTTAAGAAATACTGGCATTTACTTGTACCACATTTTGTCCGCTCTATTTTATATACCCGTTGGAGCATTTCATTTTGTCCGTTAAATTTAAATTCACCAACCGATTGTTTTACTTCGATTTTATTATGAAGTAAATATTTTTTCTTTGTCTTAATTTTACAAAGTGTTATTCGTTTTTACTCCGTTACTTGTCTACTACACTCTGGCGGTGGTTTTCTATTTGTCGTGTAAACACAGACGCGTTCCTATGACGTTTGAAATTGTTTTCAACATGCGGCTTCTTTATATAGCTTTGGCCGGCGTGCACTGCAAGTCTGCAAAGTGTCTGTATGGAAAATTTTCTAAAATATTCTCTTTCGATTTTCTACTCTCCACTCACTTAGGGTTGATTTGTATTGCGGGGGGTTTAGTTATTCATGAGAGAGCTGTACATTTGTCGCGTAAATTTAAAATAGTAAAAGTAACTGATTTTCGCCTTAGAGTTACCAGAATGGGAAAATTTCGAAAACATAAGTGATATCACGAGCGTGTGTAACGAAACTTATGAGTAAAACACAAAAATCTGCTAACATTTTGAAAAAAAAAATATTTTTTTAACACATATATTGCTGTAATCAGAATTTCACCAACATGTACAACGTAATAAATTCTCAACTAAGTAACAATAGCTCTGTTCTAGTACTTTTCATGTAAAATCTTGCAAAAATGTCAAATAGCAAAATTACTCTCTATAGTCCGACTAAAAAGAGACTAACAACCAAAAAGTACGGGAACACAAAACCTGATAAAACGTTAAATAGCCTCTTTCAAATTAAAAATAAATTTAATTTCTTTCAAATGCTGCAAAATGATTAAAATTTGCATTTATATTTTTCACTATAAATTTGACAACGTAAAAATTTTGTTTAATTTTGTACAATAACTGATCGATTGACATTTTTCATGATTTTAACCAAAGAAAAAGTTCGGCCAAAATCTATCAACTTCATTCTCTACACAACTCTCCAAAAACCGCTGTCATTTACAGGATTTGGATATAAGGAATTCTGAAATTTGGATATACGGAAATATGAAATTTTGAATGTAAATGTGGAAGGTATGAAATAGTAAATTTGTAAAATATTTTTTATGCCTCGGAAAGAGTTGCCACCTTTTTGAAAAGTAAAATTTTTTAAAAATATACACAAGGTATATGAAATATGAAATTATGGGGGGGGGAAGATTTTATATATATACATGTATTTGGGAGAAGGATGCCACCTGTGTGAGACGCCAAATTTCATTACATTATACGCAATTATTTAAGATGTTTAAATGTGAGTATCGAACGGTTCGTTTTGATGTGGAGAGGGCTGACAACTAGATATGTTTGAAATTAAATTATATGCGAGTTATATGAAATATCAAAATATAGGTGTCAAAAAGTCCATCTGTTTAAAAATACGGCTTTAATTAAATTATATTCAAGTTATATGAGATAAAAAAATATGGCTGCACAAACTGTTTGCTGAGGGGGAGCATATAGAGGGTTGCCTCTTGTTTGAAATCCCCAATTCAATAAAATTACACACAAGTTGTATGAAATATGAGTGTCAAACCATTTGTTTCGCTAGGAGAGTTTATAGATATACTTTGAAGAGGGTTTTCACCTCTTTTTAAAGTCAAATTAAATTAAATTATATACAATATATCCTTATCGGTTGCATGCTGATCGTTTTCCCTGGGTTTCTTTAAGTAGTTTTTAAAGAGAAATTTTCTGATACAGATTTATCAAACTAATTTAATACAGCATTAGCAATATAGACTTATAAATTTCCCCATTAATATGAACTTTTAAACATAAACGGTTTGGCTGGCAGACAACATGTACTTATATATTTGGGTTTAATTTGCCAATTACTTTGCATTTCGACTAGTCAAAGGTAAAATTTTTCAAAACGAAAAAATTTTGTCGTAATCGAAATCTAGACCACCAATATATTTCGATTACAACAAATTTAATTGGAATTGAAGAGCAAAACAGGCCTGATTATATAACAAATTGCATACTTAAATTTTTTTTGAAAATCAGATCAGAAATTTTAGATGTTGATGACAATTTTTTTAAATTTGTTGATTTATAAATCATTTAGAAAGCTGGAAACATTTATTTATATAGTTTATAATGCAGAATTATGTATTTGATACATACAAATTTATATTTTATGCTTGTGAGAGGGCTGCCACCTGTTTGAAACCCCAAATTTAATTCAAACATGCACAAGTTGTGTAAAATATTAATATATAGATGTCAAGAGGTTCGTATCGGAAAAATGTTCATAGAAAACTTTTACGAGGGTTGCCACTTTTTTTGAATTTAATTTAATTAAGTAGTACACAGGGATTTAAAATATTTTATCATAAGGATCGTATTGAAGAGAAAAAGGTGTACAACCATATTTTTTCGAGGGTGGCCATCTGTTGTACGAATGGGACAGAAGCCGAAATAAGTTGTTTTGGTTATGCAAAGGGCAAATATTAAATAGTTATAAACAGGACAACGTTTGCTGGGTTTTCTTGTTTTTTTTTTATAGAAGTCTGGCGTTTTTATATAACAAACATCATAGAAAGCTTCGTTTCCAACTTTGCACGACAAATTGAAAAATTAAACAAAACTTCAGCAAATTTAAAAAAAAAAAAAAAGAAGAAATTGTCGAACCTGCTTTGTATGGAAGAAAATGCGTAGAATTAATTTTCAAAAATCACCGGAATTTTTTGCAACTTTAGACTTGAATATTATTACACAAAAATTTAGTGGGCTGCCCACTTAGAATTTATACAAAATTTCGGAGTTTCTATATTACTCTTAGAGTCTCACATTCGGTACATGCGGTGCGAACAGAGGATGATTTATTAGTAATTGAACCGATAGCTGACAAACTAGGCTATAATTTTTTTATTCGAATTTTCTAACAAACTATAGCACAAAAAAATCACTTGTTCTCTTCAAAGGACATTCTACTGCCAATACTCTTACCAGAGTCATAATTTGCGCAGTCGACGGTACAAGATTTGAAGATGTTTCCGTACAAAGTCCAGACGGTGCATCAGCTGTTAGCTGCTGACCGCCAATCCCGTCTAACATATGCTCAAGCCATCCTTAATCACCACCAAGAGGAAGATGATTTTTCATCAAAAATAATCATGAATGATGAGGCCCATTTCCATCTTAGCGGGTACGTAAATAAGCAAAATTTACGCTTCTGGGGCACTGAAAATCTGCGTGTAATCCACGAAGAGCCATTACACCTGCTCAAAGTCACTGTATGGTGTGCTGTTTTCGCTGGAGGAGTCATCGGACCTTTTTTCTTCGAAGACGTCGCGGGCCAAACGGTTACTGTGAATGGTGAGTGCTACAGAGCAATGATCAACGAGTTCTTTTTGCCGCAACTTGATGATTTGGGATTGGAAAACATGTGGTTCCAACACGACGGTGCAACGGCACACACTGCACGTGTGAAGGATGCATTTCCCGGGCGCCTAATCTCCCGTTTTGGCGATTTGCACTGGCCAGAAAGATCGCCTGATTTGACCGCTCCAGACTTCTTTTTGTGGGGCTTTTTGAAGTCGCGGGTTTATGTCAACAAGCCTCAGACTCTTGCAGCTCTTAAAGAGAATATCCGTCAAGAATGTGAGGACCTATCGCCGGGAGTTTTTGCCAAAGTGATGGAAAATGCCATAAAAAGGGCTCAAATGACAATCAACTGAATCAATCCACAAGAAGAATCAAAGTTTTCATTTTTTTTTTAAATACAGCCAAAAAACATCGGAAGTTTACTTTTGCGCCACCTTGTACTTTAACAAAGGTGTTTATATTTTATCAATTGCTCGAATTTGTTTTGTTGTTAGGAAGCCATCACTTGGGTATAATATGGGCACTCCTTGTCTTTTAAAACTACTCTCTCTCTCTCGCTATCTCTCTCTCTATTACTTCCTGTTCATTCTCGCGCCGCATTTCTGGATACTCCCAACAGTCATTGGCCTCTTGCAGCTTCTGCAAATCAACTAGAAAATGCAACAGAAAAAGCCAAAGTAGTCATTGCATCGACTGTAGGTGAGTTTGTGTATGGGAATTAAAATAGTGAAAAGACAATGGAAATTCGTTTATACATTTGCGTATTTATACAATTCATATAGCAGGACACTTACATGTAAATGGGATGGGTGTGCGTGTGTAAGGATAAGTGTCATATTTGGATGTGTAATTTGAGGTAAAAAAAAATGGCAAATCCATTTATGAACAATTAGGCTGTTGCCCACTAATTTCTTTCTGATTTCATAATACATGGGAAAATTTCTGAACTATTTAGTTGATTTATTTAATACGATCAATGTTTGGATTTACAAACGTTTGAATATTTTCTAAAATGCCTTTAAGGCACTTTCAAAATAAGTGAAATGGAGTTATAATATTTATACCTGAAACCACAGATATATATGCTACGCACTTAATATGTGTGTGTATTTTGCTAAAAAAAGACGCGTACCGGCATATAGTAAATACATACACTCAGAAAAAAGTATTTCCTTAAAAGAAGAAATCAATTTCCTTATTTTAGAGTAAGTGTTTTTTCCTTAATAGCAGCAAAAGCTACCTCAGTATGAGAACTAGCCCTTTAATTCAGGTTCATGCTGGGAATATTGTGTGATTAATTTGAGAAAGTAAACTTACTTAATGTTAGTCAAAATTTCTTTAAATAATTTTGAATTCTGCCAGTGCTTTTGAATCAAGACAAGCAAAAAACAAATTTTAGAATTAAAACCTCTTAATAAAAATATATGGTACATCTTCCTATTCCTATGCACATTGTAAATAATATGATCTTAGTTAAACTAAATAATATTCAGAAAAATATAAATAAAATAAAAATTTATGTGTGTTTTTTCTTTCTTAAAAATAAAACTTTATATAAGATTTCTTCAAACTGAGGATATTTTTATTTCCTCAAGATAAGTAAAAGAAAACTGTCAATTTCCTCAATATTAATACAAAAATGTTCTTAAAAATAAAGAAAATAACACTGCAAATTAAGGAAATAAAAACTCAATTGTTTCTTTTTTTTTAAATAAAACCTTATATTGAATTTTTGCAAAATGATTAAATTTTTTTTATATGCCATTTCCACAATATTAATACAAAAAATGTCGTCATAAAAATAAAGAAAAAAGCACTGCCAATTAAGAAATAAAAGTTCACTTATTTCGTTTTTTGAAAGTAAACCCTTATATAGGATTTCTTCAAAATGAGGAAATTTTTATGTCCTCAAGACAAGTAAAAGAAAAAATGTAACTTTGCTCAATATTAATTTTAAAAAATCATTCACAAAATAAAGCAAAAAGACATTGCATATTAAGAAAATTAGAATTCAATAGGATTTCTTCAAACCGAGGAAATTTTCGTTTGCTCAAGATACGTAAAACAAAACTGTCAATTTCTTCAAAATTAATAAAATTTCTTCAAAATTAATAAAAATAAAGAAAAAAAAGTACTGAAAATGAAGGAAATAAAAATTCATTTGTTTCGTGTTTTGAACGTAGAACCTTTTGTAGGATAGACAAGTCTCTGCCTTGTCTTGTATTTTTTTTTTTGTAATAAAACCTTGTATAGGATTTCTTCAAACTGACGAAATTTTTATTTCCTTAAGACAAGTAAAACAAAACTGTCAATTTCCTAAAGATTAATATAAAAAAATGCTCATAAAAATAAAAAATAAAAAAACACTGAAAATTGAGAAAATAAAAATTTAATTGCTTCTTTTCTTAAAAATGAAACTTTAGTTTATTTCCTCAAGACAAGTAAACGAAAACTGTGCTTTTCTCTAACTGGGTTTCAGTAAATGATATCTTTGGAGCCACTCCAAGAAAATTTTTCCTTAAAATAAGTTATTTTTCTCTAGCGTCAAGGAATGTATTTTTGAGTGTACATAATCTTGTATGTACATATGTGTGCACATTTGTTGGATCTAAGCTATTTAAATATCCGATTGCAGTACTAAAAATAGTTTAAGAGTTTTCCGGGGTTTTATGGGATAATTTAAACTTTTGTGCAGCGAAGTATCGCGTTTGCTTCGTATTCTTTTGTTTTATTTTTCATAATCAGTTTGATTGGCGCTGTAACCGCTAACGACATTTACTAACTGCAAGTTAAGTCAAATTATTTCTACTCTCGACCCCTCATTAGGACTCTTTCATCACCATCAATGCATATACAATATAATATGTGAACAATAATTTGAAAAAAATCACTTAGAATTGAGTTTTGTGTTATTGAATTTTAAGTAATTTATATTATAAAGTTTGTGTAAGTGGCTTCCTTTTAAAATTTCACACTCCCACCCAAAGAGTTGGGTTATATTTTTGGAAGCAGGAGGATAACATTTGAGCGTCATTTCAACCACTCAGCCCTTGAATAAGCCACTTGACAACTGTGCGGTATTTCCTACCATTCGCCTGGCCATACGTCAAAAGCACAAATCATTTAACACACCTAGCAACAATTGCTTTCTACCGCTATCGGCAATATTTCTTCCGTTTCCGCTGACAGTTGAGACTTAATCGTTTCGATTTTCGTAGCTCATTTTTTTTTTATTGACAATAGTTTACTCTGTCGATATTTAATTGTTGCACTCCTCTGGCGAATGGTACCCAGGTGGATATTTGTAGGTGTTCGCAATCAACAACAGGCAACAGGCAACAGGCAAGTACATTAATCTCATTTAAGGCCACGAAATTGATTTATCCTGATCCACGTCTATCCTTATCCACACACTTAGTGTACACTTGTTGTTTTTTTTTTTTGTTTTTGCCTAATGCTTTTTATAGCATTTGCTATTGTATTGACGTTGTCTTTTGTTGTTATATAGCCGCCGCCGCGACACAGTGGCGTTGATACCGATACAATGGATATTCGTTGTTGATGTAGACACTTTGATAGAGTGCAAGTTAGCTGTGAATGTGCGTATGGATTTGTGTTTGTTTGTAAGTAGGTATAGATATTGATGATGGTATTATCGCAGACATTTAATAAATTCAATTGCACTAAATGTACCTACTTTATCGCTCACTATCGTTTATTGCTAATGACGTCCTACTAACTGTGTATGATTTTTTGTTTTTTTGTACTGTGAGTGAGAAAAGCTTTAAATTTTGAAATTCCTGAGCTCTGTATATACTAAGTATGAAAACAATCAATCGAAATCTAATGTTGAAAAAGTGTTAATTTCCTACGAAAGCGGCTTCGATTTGAATTAAATTTTTGGAATAGCTTTATGCAATATCAATACTAACACATATAGAGACAGAGATTTTTCCATAATCTTTTTTCCGAAAATTTTGTGTGCCGTGGTGAAATTAGAAAAAATCACATAATTAATGTTATAATTTAATGTTTCGCGACGTAATCTCGGAACCTAACCGAAAACTGCCTAAAGTTGTAAAATTTTAGTAGCAATTAAGATGGTTACGGAATTTATTTAAATAAGTCTATTAAAAGAACTACGTTTGCGCCCTTTTGGATTAGAGAGTGAGTTTTGAGGCGTATGTTCTAGACCTGTAGACCTCTACGTAAACAAAACATTTATGAGCAATATGTTTTGAAAGTATGCTTTAATGGGATTTTAATTTCATAAAAAAAAATAATCAAAATTCTTACTTAATCTCTCATATGGGAGATCTTATAAGTAAAACTTATCTTAAAGGACTATAGAGGATTCTAAATTTTTTACTAAATAATATATGTGACTTTGAATTTGGGTCAAAAAAAAAAGAAGCCTGGAAGATAATAAGAGGCATTTGCTTTATTTATTTTGAGGCTTTAATGAATAGAAGTGAATATCGAGAAAATTTACTTTCAGTCCGACATTTGTTGTTCGCTTTTTCACATTCACTGTTAACTTTCGAATTCTGAGGTAATTTCAATATTCTAGAAAACGAATTCACAAGAAAAAAAAATCGAATACCATTCACCTCAATTCAAATTTGTTTATTCGGTTTAAAAAGGAATTGTAAGTAATTTAAATTAAAAATATTGTAGTTTTAACCACGATACAAATATTGTAAGGTAAAACCGTCCGTCGTCCAATTAGTCGGCCATGATGTTTTTTATTTTTAATTTCTCAACATTACATAGTGTTACTATTGAGAATAAAGCAAACGGCAAACAAAAGTAAAATAAAAAATAAACAATTGAAAATATTCAAATTGGTTTTTGTTTCAGACGAAAAGTGAAATTGTATGTGTGAGAATGTGAGGTTTATTTTTTTATTGTCTGCAAATTTCAAAAATATTTAGACTGGCTCTCAGCGGTTTTTCGTTATAAATAATTCTATCATTGTTTTATCAACTTTTGAAGGAGAGACACAAAAATAGAGCGTAGGAACCAATTCTTTTTTAATTTATGGAGAAAATTCCCCCATACCAGCGCTATAAAAAATTTATCAAAAGCTAACATGAATTTTTAGTCACTTGAAACTTGTACTTTATTATACCAAATTTTTCTTGAAAGGGCCTTCCTAATTTAATCTTCTCGTCTGCTTTCATCACTACATTGATCCACTGTGGACAAATATACTTCCATAAAATGTTTAGCGTAAGTTTAATAACATTAACAGTACTACGCCCCCGATTGCAATGCAGCCATCCTTCCCTACAGGTTTTTGAAAGCCACCTCCCGCCAAAAACCTTAGCGTGGATGAAAGTTGTAGTAGTGGTGGAATAGATGTGTTTTTTTTTTAATTGGAAACTACAACGTGCAATGGCATAATAAATGAAGTTTTAAAAAAAATTGTTTATAAAAATATTTGCACTAATTGCAATCACCATTAAAATATCTAAATACTTACACTAACTCAGGACTCCTGAACATTTTCTATAAAAAATAATACCAATATTGTATTCTCGATCCGTAACTGGTGTTGCAGTATGTAGCTTTCCTGTTGGAGGTTACTCATACGCCGCGTCCAAAGTAAAAAATATAATACATGGCGTATGAGTTACTTTGAGTCTACATTGTAGGTTATTTTGGTGTTTTGGGAGTTTTTGGAGTCAAATCTAGCTCTTTATTTTTCCATTCAACTGCAAAAATGTGGTTAGAACTTATAGCCTAGTATTTTTTTTTTAGCTACAGGACTCTTCAGTTGTATTCTTGAATTTAAAGTCCATTGTTCAAAAGTACAAAGCAATATACTAATTATGTTGATATCGAACAATTTGCTGGGTGTGTTATCTTTGTATTATAACTGCAAGTGAAATATGCAAACTTTAAAATAAGTAGCAATGTAGTGTGCTACAATCAAAGGGTCCTTTGAAATCGAAAATACTGAAGAAGCATTATTGGAAGTTGGATAATTTTAAGACTTTGAAAAAGTAAGCTAATAATTTTGGTAAAGCAGCATGACAGTGCCCACTTATCGTGAAAAGCTATATCTCAGTAATCGCTTTACCAGCCTCTAACAAATTCGGTAGAATAATTTTTTTCAGTAAATATTTAAAAATCATCTAAAAACAACGTCTAAGCTTTAAAGTAAATACAAAGTGCCACAATATCAGTCGTATTTTAAAAATTCATTGCCAAGTTAGGTATTTGATGCTGCTGCATAAGTTCGATACTTTTTTACTTACACTAAACAACTTGTATTTATTTGCTTGCTCAATAAAATAATAGTAATAATTACTAGACAATTTTTTTTTGTGATATGATAAAGAAACTGAGGGTGCACTAGTTTTTCTTAACATAATCATCAACACTAGAAAATACATATATAATATTGGGAAAGCATTTCTAATGCTTGGTAGGCCAAAATTAACGTCAAATGTTGTTCAGTCGACTGAAAGCAGTCAAATAAGTATTTTGACTAATTTCGATTTGATACCAATGCAAATTTCTAAAGTGTCAAAAACTTAGCATTTTGTGTCATACTTTGCCATCAAAATTCTAACCTAATGAAAACCAAGCATAAATTATAAGTATATGCAAGATATTTTTGTGATCTTATATAACTCATGGGTGATTTCATTAAATTAGAAAAGCTTGCTAAGATGTCGAAAAGGTCTTCGTTTTATCTACATATGTAACTCATGATATTTTGCAAGTATTCATTCATCTATATTTTTAGAGTGTTGAGCTTCTTCAGACAGTTATCCCCTATTGGTGAGCACTGGTACTCAAATAAATCTATTCCATGAGTCAAAATTGTATGTAGAGTATGTGTAAGTTTCTCCTCAGGATATTTCCGAAGTAGCAGCTCGGCAGTTTTAGTTGCATATCCTCCGAATTTGGGTCCACAAAATATTTCATGACAATAAAAACTATTTAAAATTACTCTCCCCCTTCTAACAATATCTTTGTAAACTAATCACTAAACGGCTTTGATGTAAGCGTTAAAGTATTACTATCGTTCTTATTAATTTCACATAGGACATTTTGGGACTTTTTTTTCGCTTCCACCAAAGTTGGAGAAAGGGTTGAAACAAAGACGGAAACGGGTAGACCGCACCACTTTTAGGAAGAAAGGTAACTTTTCTTTTGTATTTATACTCTAAATTAAAGTACCTATATAATTCAAATTAAAAAAAAAATGAATGCAAATTCAGTGAAATTAAACATACCAAAAAATAAGTTCGCTTTTCATAAATATTTATTACAATATACTAAACATATAAAATGCAAAAAATCAGTATTCACTAAAACTGTTATTTATGTTGTTTTCGAATCAGATTGGACACGTATGCCTTACATGTTTCATTGTTTTCAGGCTGGTTGTCTACATCTCTAACATAAATAAAATATCTTTCTCATATTAGGTATAGTAGAAAGAAATCCATTATTTTTACATTAAATTGATGATTTTATTTAGCATAGTTCGAATGATCAGATTTAGATGAAATATGCACCGTTTTGTTTGATAACTTGTTGTCATTTCGAAGATAATTTCACAACGGCACTCTCATAGAAGCTCTCGTCGTTATTTTCAAAAAAAAAATGGTGCCGTCGATTTTCACAAGCTTCTCTTGAGGCGAATTTTCACCAGCAAAATCATTCGCCAAAAACAGGAATCGGTAGTAAACACTTGCTGCTAGGTCCGGACTATGAGGGATGTAAAGAATCTCTCACCCTAACTCCCGGAGCTTCTGGCGACTAACTACCTATGTGTGAGGCCTGGCGGTGTCCAGCTTTATTTATGTAAATGGTTGCACAAGTCTTTTTGTGGAATGTTTAGCTCCTGGGTAATCGAAACAGAGCCTACTCGACGATTTCCATTATTTTATTGATAATTTCGATAAAAACCAAAATTGCGCGAGATAGACTGTTGCAGACCATAAACACTATTAAAATTTTCAGCTGCCTCGCTTAATTGCAACGCTTTGGAAAACTTTTAACATACCCAAAATTATTTAAATATTTAAAAATTCCAATACTGTGAGTATACCATGATCTTAGATTCACATATGAGACAATTCATTTGGATTTAATCTGGCAAGTTGCCACTAATCCAAGGACACATTGCAGTGGTAAAATGCAAATAACATCGTTTTTTTAACTCGCGACTGCAATCCACCAAATAGCCTAAAACTGCGTCTTATTCAGGAATATTGGCCAATCGTGAGAGGAAGTTGGAGAATTCAAAACAAAGATGTTTGGCGCGTGTGCGCCAAAACAACAAAAAGTTAGATCACTTCCATATGGAGCAATTAACAGTTGATATTTTAATATTTTAAGGCCCGCTTGTGAGAAAGCAGGCTGTCTATTTAAGTTAGAGTTTAAATTGATAAATTTGCTTGCACTGCAAAGTGTTAGGCATTAACTGGAAGTTAAAAGCATAAATATTTAATCTAGCAATTATTCAAAGTTAAATTTTTGAGTTTGCGACTTTCTGTCATAAATAAACAAAAAATAAATTTGCCAAAAAAATTTTTTTCAAATAAACGAAAAAATTTGAAACGAATCGCTTTTTCTCGACAATATTGAGGATGCCATCGAATACGTTGACTCCAACTATTTTAATAGAGTTTTGGCAAATCGAAGCAATCACTTCCACGAGACTAGATACCACGTATTTCGTTGTTGTACTAGAACCTTCAAAAATTCAAACAAAATGTCGAAAAAGAAATGTACGCAGCCCGGGTTACTGCATTTGTTTAATGCAAGACAATATCTGAGTTACGAAATTAAAAATATGACTCTGCGTATTTATATATTAGGTAATTTTTAAATTAATTAGCAAACTCCAAACTATTATAATTAAAAAAAATCATTTTAAAGCTTTCTAGTTTTTTCAGTTAGTAATTTTTAAGTGTCGCGGTTCTAACGTCATCAATTGATAAAATAATGGATTTCTTTATTTAATGTTCTGAAGGAACGTTCTCGCGATAAAACCTATAACCTATGTACCTGGGTGTATGTAATAAAAAGATAAAATTTAAGATAAAATTTAAGATAAAATTAAAAGTATAATTAAGAATATTCCGCCACATAAGCACATACATTATTGCATGCAACTTTATATGCTTCAAATGCTTATATGCTTTTTTCCTACTTACACTCATTCGTTGAAATTTCTAAACTATTTATTTGTGAAACTTAATTAAAATGGGACTCATATATCAATAATTAATATCTAACTTATAATTAACACGTATTGTAATATATGTACATATATCTTCGCAGAAGCTTGCACATATGTGCGTTTTCGAATATCTAACTTTTAGTAAGATGAGGAACAAACAATTTTTATTTGTTTCTCGCAGTAGTCGAAGGTATTCATTTACCTTTCATAAAGTTCATCTCATGGCGCATATGTAGATTTATATATTAAGGCTCGGACATTCACCACTTCGATTTAATTAAGAAATTCGATATACCATACACATTTCGATATACAAGGCAAGTGTCATATGGTAAATATTATGATATTTTATATTTATGAGGTACAACCCAAGGCACAGTCATACCAGGTGTGTTGATCGTACAACAACAAAAATGTGCACTATGAATTTATATGCAGTGAGAATCGGTGAAATCAGCTGCTTGCTCAACACCACCTGGTTTTATGTGTGGCAATTGTCAAAGTCACTCTAAGGCGAATTTGTTGAGCGAATTTAGAAAATAGAAAACAAGCAAACATACAACGGCGAACAAAAGTACTAGCGTTTCCACGAAACGGATTTAGATTCCGTCAAGTACTGTTCATTCAGCAACATTTCCCATAAACTTATGGTGAATGTTTTATACTTTACATTAACAACAACAACAGCTAATGCGGTCGAATTATGATCTTTTTACAATATTGGCAAGGCTGATAATTTTTGTTGTTGTTAATTTTATGCACAAACACAGTTCATACTCTAACAAAAACACTGTAAATTATTGTTTCAAACTTCATAAAAAATTTATGAAAACTCAAAAAATTTGTACGATATAAAAATTTCAAAATTATTTAAAAGAGTTTTTAGAAATTTTTTTAGTATACAGTTTTATAGGATATTTGATTTTAGTATAAAAACTTTCCAAGGCCAAAATTTAAAAAAATCAACGGTAGTTTCTCGACTTAATTTCCCAAATACTTTTGGAGAGGGTTACCAACTGTTTAAAAAATTAATTGAAATTATAGCTAGTTAAAGCAAATATTAAAATATGGCGCTAAAATGAAAGAGTTTGAAGAAAGTTTTATTTTGAAAATAGTTGGGGAGAGTGTTGCCACCTGCTTAAAAGAGTAAATAAATTTTAATTATCACGTTGAAGGAAATATCGCGTAGTGAGATTCAAAGCAAATGGTTTAATAAAAAACTTAATTATGAAAATGGATTTATGTTGTGCTGCCACCTGTTTATAAGCACTGAATTAATGTTTGTAGGCTTACTGAAATATTACAGTATTACTCTGAAAGCAAAGGGGTTTAACGAAAATATGTTTAATGAGGGTTGCCACCTTTAAACGACCATTGATTCAAATAAACTGGCATCAATACTGGCGCCAAACGAAAAAAGGCTGAAAGGGTAAGATTTGGCACATATGTATATAGTCCGTTATATTTGTTACAATAGAACAAGTTCTTTAAGAAGTTGCCACCTATTGAAAAGGTTCAATTCATTTAAACAAAAGAATGAAGTAAAATATGGAAAAATGGGTATAACACGAAAGTTTGAAAAAAGGTTGCCATCTGTTTAAAAGTCAATTTAGTTATTCTAAATAATATGAAAGCACTATAGTTCTAATTTTTTTTTGGAGAGAAATTAAAATTAACATAAATAAAATAAAATATTGAAATATGAGACTTGTACGAAAGAATTTTAAGAAATCATTATTTTGAAAAAAACTTTGGATAGGGTTGCCAACTACTTCAAAAAGATACTTTGGTTATTAAGTTAAAGGAAATATACAGCATGGGATTCAAACGAAGTAGGCTTAAGAAAACTTAATCATGAAAATGAGACTTCTGAAGGGCAGCATCGTCTGATTACGCTGTTCATTTCTAACAATAAATTAGTTTTCACTAAACCCGAACGCCATACTACGCCAATGACAAAAAAGTGTCAGCAACCATTCGTAAATGGTAATTATGAAGTAGTGGTAGATTTTTTTAGATCATAAAGAATTAAAAAACAACAAGATTAAAAATGAATTAAAACTTATTAGCTTTGGTGAAATCATTTATTTCTGTTTCTGTCTGAAGCCGCGGGTAAATGCTAGCAAATAAAGTAACCCACATTTCTACTACTTTTAAATGCAGCCACGTAATAGAGCTGCCGAAAAAGTGAGCTTAGGTTTTTGAAGGCACCTTGTTAATATTCAACGATGGGTTGTACCTTAAAAATATTTGTATCATAGCAATATACTATGCATTTCAAACGCATATGAGTAAACTCTAGTGCAGCAGAATGGCAATATGCAGTTGCTATAAGCGCAAATAACGTTCGCGTCAATTTTTCAAAATTTATTTTTGACGCAGAAATGCTATTCAATCATCTGGAATAATATCAGCACCCGAAAGAAAATTTAGAAAAAAATGCAGGTCACATTTTTTACGTACATATGTATGTATATATGTGCAACTATGAAATTGGACAAATGACATTTGTCAATGAACTGTAGATATTGTTCCAACTAAATGATATTAGAAACTAAATATACACAAATATGTGCATATATGTATGTATGTGTGTGTGTGTGACCATGTATGTTGAAGTATGCGCCTAAATATATTTCAAACTACTAATAACAAGAAAGAAAGTTGACACCATCCAGCAACGCCGCCCACACGACAAATGCGCACTCTTTGCGTGTTAATTGTTTCTTTTTAGCGTACACTTTAATTTTGTTGTCTTTACTTGGTTTTTTGTTTTTTTTTTGTTTTTTTTTTTTTGTAATATTAGATTATTCTTGTGGCAATGTCACCAGGTGGTCAAGTATATCGACACCACAGTTCAATCACATAGACAACAAAGTCTTTACAATCAACACATTCTACGCGTAGTTATAAATATTGCCGGTATTTACTGCCTTTGTTACTTTTGCAATGCTAATAATGATTTTTTGTTTGTTTGTACATATTTTTTGCCTTTGGTCTGCATATCATATGCAAATATTTATTTCATAGCTTATTTTACAAGTGCATCTTTGTAGATATTAATCAGATGACTGACCCTTTGAATGTCACTAACCAATAGCAATTAAGCGTGCAAATTATTTGATGTTGTTGTGAATTTTGCTTATGTATTGTGCTTGACCTTTATGCAAATAATCATTATTGAATCATTCAATATATTTGGATGCAAAAACTACACCGTAAGTTAAGAAAATCATTCGCTGTGCTGAGCTGACCGCAGCAGATGGTTTTGTTTCCCGAAACAAGGCAGCAAATCAATCAGAATTTTGATCGCCATAAGTTGCAAGAGAAAAATTAACGATTTTTGACCTTTTGAAGTGGCAAAACTTTATTAAGACTAACGTAAAAATATATCCAACTATAACTACTACTTATACTAATTACTAATACTACTACTATTTTTAATTATGGTACTACAAATATTTTTACTAATTTTTACTACTATTTTTATAATGCTACTACTATTTTCACTAATGCTAGTACTAGTTTCTACTACTATTTTTGTGCTAGCACTACAATTTTTTACTCGTCTTACTACTAATACTTAATACTACTATTTTTAGTAATGCTACTACTATTTGTGCCGATTCTACTTCTAATTACTACTACTATTTTTGCTAATTTCCACTACTATTTTTATAATGCTTCGACTAGTTACTACTACTATTTTTACCAATGCTACTACTAAGTTTTACTATTTACTATTTTTACTTATGCTAGTATTAATTTCTACTACTATTTTGCTAACTTCTGCTACAATTTTTACTAATCCTACTACTAATTACTACTACTATTTTTAATAATGCTACTACTATTTACTGACACTATTTTTACCAATCCTTTTTCTAATTACTAATAATATTTTTGCTAGTTTCTACTACTATTTTTATTAATGCTACTACTACTACTATTTTTACTACTAACGACTACTATTATTTTTACTTCTAGCTCGCGCATTTTGGTGGTGCAAGCGTGTGTTTTGTTTTGTTAAGTTTGTTCAGTTTGCCTTCTTAAACCTCTATCGGTTGAAACCAATAATTATAATTCTAAATAAGTTGCAACTCTCTTCAAAATATTTTTGAAAATAAGATTCCTTAATCCTTTTCGATTGACACCAGTTGAGATTTTCAATTACCTTACCAAATGAGTTGAAGCAACCGTTTTGGAGAGGTATTAATATCCCTCCAAAATATTTTTACATAAGCCACAATGAAAATAGGAACAGCCCGGTAATTTCGAATATAAATGCTGTTTAAAATAATCATAATTTTTTAAGTCGATTCATTAATGATGGATACTTGAACTTGAACAAAGTTCTATAATTAAAGTCTGTTTGAAACTTTGAGTCCATAATTTCAATCGATATTACTGTAGCAGTGTGCACCTCTGAATTTTCCAAAGTGCAGTACTTAATTTGTGTAATTTTATTAAATTCGAGACCAGTTTTTATTAGAGAATCTTAGGAAAACGAGTTTTTCAAAGTGGTAAAAGTGATAGCTACTATTTCGGAGATCACCGCATCCCCTCATCTGGCTTTGTTTTTATATATGGCACTTTAGCAGGGCTCGCACCCTGGTATATGAAATGGCTAGACCGCGTGACAATTGTTTGCCTTTTAATTATCCTTAACTCCAGCCATACTGCTATTAAGTGTGACGTCGCCCTTAAGACCAAAAATATACTTATATAATATAATAAGCGCAATTTTTAAAGTAACACATGTTAATTGTTTAAATAGTTTTTACTTTTAGATAGATTACAACTCTAAAAAAGTATGTTTCTAAAATAGGGTTGTTTCATAATAATACCGTGATATTTTTTAATTTTTACTTTTCAAATAAGCGGCAACTCTGAGTATTTAAAAATATTCTTACGCAAAAGTCGAGATATTCAGATTATCTGTACATATGATGCGATTATGATAAAATTGGAAACGTATAATGGGGCCGCAGCGAAAAATACTTTTAGAAAAATTGATCCGCTAGGTGGCGCTAGAGAAGAGTTTTGCAGAAAATCTCTCTTTACGACTCGATTTTGATAAAATATAAAACGTAGAATGAAAGTTCGGCAAGAAAAAATTATCCTCTAAATGGCGCTAGAGTCAAGTCATAAAAAAAAATCCGTATCTATGGTTTTATTTTGATGAGACTAGAACCAACACCTCTGCCTTGCGTGAAGGAGTTCGCTTTACTTAATTTTTCAGTGCGGTTTTCAAATTGGCTCCTTTGCATTCGCAGCATCACAACAAAACTTGAGAGAGAAAAGGATCTCCGCCCTATGGTGACTTGCTTTAGAGATACTACCAGAAAATAGAATTCTCTTCAGTCTCCATTTTTATAGCAGTCCGCGTTTAGATTATTTATTGAAGTAACATACTTCGTAGATATTCCTGAAATTAGGCTATAACTACAATCGTGCACAATTCCAAGGTGTTTATAAATAGTTCAATGAGACACCTCATAACACAAGTCTTTATTATATTTATTTGTCCATATTTAGTTGAAAAAATCATACGTTATAGAAGAAAAAAATTGAAATGAAATCGGAAAGCCTCTATGGTGATGATATTGGTTGGGAGAGGTTTTTGACAACTTGTTTATAAATTTGCTGCTATCAATGAACGATATGCTATAGCCCTCATGAAAGCTCAAATCAATATGCGCGCGCAACTATAGCTCAAATATATTAAATTTGAGTTGCTTCACACAACAGCCGATTTTGTTTTTTTTTTTTTAATCTTAAAAACTAAATACGGATATTGATTTAAAAAAAATTGTACAAATTTAAAATTGAGCAAGGTATAGAGATATAGGTAATAAATGAAAGGCAATAGTGTGTAAAAATCTAGGTTTTTTGTATTCTGTGGTAAAACACCTCAGAAATATCCTATAATGTCTTTATCCTTGAAGATTTTTACTAAAGTCTGTACCGTAACAAAAATATATTATAAAAATTTTTATATGCACTCTTACCAACTCAAATTTCATTCCTTATCTTCATTACTCCAGGATATATAAGTAGCTATCGGTGTTAAAAATCTTCCCTACAAGTATCAGCGTTCTTTATAATTGGATTTTTTTGCCACACCTGAGAAATCGACATATGCTTAAAAGTACGAGTCAAATATAGCAAATCTGCTTTTTTTTTAGTTTTTTTTCACTGAATATCACGATTTTCTTAAAGATCTTAAGCCTTGGCCTTGAGCTTAAAAATTAATATTGTCGATTTAATAAATTAGGACAAAAAATAATATATGAATATTTGTAATGGATGATCACACCAAACATAACAAATTATAACAATAATTTATAAATAAATGACGCCGCCAACAGTCAAACAGCTACGTCAAAGGGGACCTTAGCAGCCGCATTAATGTAAATGGAAATGTAAATGTATGGGTATATGCGGTCTATGTATGTATATGTGTGTGTGTGTAGGATATGTGAATGCCGATTTGGCCATCACTTTAAATAGCATTCGCGCAAAGGTTAGAGTTACTATTTTCAGCCGCAACGGCATCTCACTAAATTCATCTTTGTATATGTAAATAAACAACATACCTCAAACCAAACGATTTGCCAAACAAATTTGGTGGTTGGTTGATTGGTGACTATTTATGTAAAAAGCTGCATATTTTTTATTTTTTTTTTTGGTTTTTAATATTTGTGTCGCCTAGCTGCATACAAATGCTATGCTACACATACCAACACCAACCAATCTCATCAATGAGCTGCACTGTAAAATCGTTGGCATTCCGTTGACAAGGGAAGCTTTGTCGTCATTCGTTTAGCTTGTAAAATTTGATGGAAGAAAGGTAAATAAGGTCGACGGCGAGTCCTTCAAAAGTGCATTGCATTTGCTGTGCTATACTTATTTGTCCCACTGTATGGGTAAAGGTGTGTCGTCAGAAGTACATAGTGCTCGTTTTTTTCGTTGTTGTCGATGACGTGCTAAGCAGTAAGTGTACCCCATCCGTCGCCAAAGTGTTCCCACAACAAATGTGAAGAGACCAAAGCGCATGCGCAGAGAGTGTGTTGTGTTTTGAGCGGTGAAAATGAGGGAGAGTGAGAGTGAGCAGCTAAAATGCACGCTTTCTCGCCAAAAGTGATAGAAAAAGAGAGAGAGAGAGAGAGAGATAGAGAAAGACAGTGGGAGAGCGAAAGAGAGGAAACGTGAGCAAGAAATTAAGCTTTCGATTTTTGCAGAAGAGTTATCTGAATAGCAAGTTCGTTGAAGGATTCAAAATATTTTGCAGATGCACTATATCCTGTAGAAAGCTTCCGAATGTGAGGGTTCGAAAATATTGAATGCAGCGTGCTTTTTTAGTCGATAAAGGCATGCTGCGAGCCGTTGCGCCAATCCTTTTGAATAATTGAATAGAAAACAAGTCGATTTTCGAGAAATTTTTTTAACAATGTTTTATGTTTTATTGATTTCTCCAGCTACACATTCATCTGAGATATAGACTAAATTTGTAAATATTTTTGTTTTTTGGCTTTGATTTTTTACATGTTTTTTGTTTACTTACATATCTAAAAAAAACTTACGTTACTTACTAAGTAAGCGCATTTTCTTATCTAAATATTTGTATTTTAGAAATACATAAACAACTTTTTTGATAACTTTTTCGTCCAATTTCTACTACAATGTTTGTTTTTTTTTATAGTTTTTTTAATATCTTAAAGATAACAATAAATAATGCTACGAACGCATTTTAGTTTGGACTAGTTTTAAGGTGCTTGTGAATGCATCCACAGCGCTGCTGTTTCGATTTAAAACTTTCCACATTTTCAGCCAAATAAATTCGTTATTCGCCGCACACACGCCAAGTGCCACACTTAAAGTGTTCTTTTCACTGTAATTCTATCAGACTTCGAACTTTCCATACTTTTTTTTCATACACTT
This sequence comes from Anomoia purmunda, assembly GCA_951828415.1. NCBI lineage: Eukaryota > Metazoa > Arthropoda > Insecta > Diptera > Tephritidae > Anomoia > Anomoia purmunda. The sequence goes on along the minus strand of OX639996.1, from coordinate 20,177,945 downwards.
TAAGAAAATGTATTTTTTTTTTGATTTGACAATAAAATTAATTTAATGACATTTATCAATTAAGTTTAATATTGAAAAATTAAAAAAAAATTATAATAATTTTAAAGAAACTGCATATCACATTTTGGGATTTTAAATAGTTGGAAAAGATAGAAAGTAATAATATTTCTAGTTTTTAAGTTTTTTGCAAAAAATCCTGCTTATTGTTATGGATTTTGTTTGTGGTAATTATTTAGTGCATTTTCAAATAGTGCACATTTTAGTGGTTGTAAGTTTTTTTCTGATTTTGTTTTGATGGTTTAAAGATCAGCTAGACAGTATTAAAAAAATTTTGTGTGCTACTTTTATTTCAGCAAAATTTAATTGTGCAAACTTGAATCAAGTGCTTTTAATTTTTGAAAAGCTGAATTTTCTCACTAAGAAATGCACCAAGAAATATAAAGGTGCTTTGAAATATAAAAAACAAAACAATTTTTTTGCAGCATAGTTTTAGGCGCCTTGCGACAAGTTTTGCAAGATTCTTGTAATTTAAAGAAACACTGAAAAACTTCTATATTCAAAAATTCATAACTATAAGAAATAAAAAGGTGCTTTGAATGCAAAAAAAAAATTCTAATTTTTTGCAGCACCATTTTTTTTTATGAAATAAATCGCTGCCAATTTGAAAATCCAGAACTATTTTTCTAATAATATGTAACATGAAAGTCAAAAAGTGTAGTAAACAAGCTACTGATGCTGGAAAAATGTTGTTCTGACTTTTATGCAAAAATTTAAGCCTAAAAGTATGCAACCTCGGAACTGCTGTTTTGTTTAAATTTTTCCACGTCTTTTTGTGCATACTTCCAAACTTTGCATATTTTTAGGCGTTCAAGCTGCAATTTATTCAACAATTTTTAGCGTAAAACTTAGTTGTTGTACGAATGGAGAGAAAAAGTTAAAATCAACTCAAAAGTAAGCAAGTGCATCGTTGATGTATTAATAAATAGGCTAAGAAGTGTTGATTCAAAACTTGGTATTTATTAAAAAAAATGTTGGCATATAAAAAATGTAATAAAATTTTACGCTAATTAAGCTTAAATTACGACATAGTTTTTTGTTTTTTGTTATTCAGTTTTTCATTTTTGTCAAATCTAAATTTCAAATGTAATAAAAAAATATTTTGATTTCTAAACTATTTGATAGTTGAATATTTAATTTTCCTTGCTAGTTTGGAAGAATTATGTATTTTGAACTTTTTAGTGCTTTTTTTCTCAATGAGTGTTTGCATTTCTCATGTCTACTACTTTCTTTTAGAAAGGGATGCAGTTCCAAATGGGAAAAGTTGCAGATTTATAATTAATTAATCATCACTACATGTATTATTATCAATGCTACGAAAATATTTCTTTTTCTTTTTCGTTTTTTTTTTAATTTCTTTTGTAAAATTGTCGTTTTTCAATCTTTCTTGTTTTTGTTTTTTTTTTTCGATTTCCCTTTTACTATTTCACATAACGTTTCAAAGCATTTACTCGAGGCACTGCGTTTTTCAATGTATTTTTTTGTTTTTTTTTTTTGTTTATAGTTGCTAAACCCAGATCTTAACTTCTTTCTGCTTATACTTAGATAAATAAGTACTTAAAAGTAAACATAGATTTATACGAGTACTTCTAAAGCAATTAATTTATAACAAGTCTTTTGCTGTATACATGGAAAATTGTCTGAGCTTCTTCGAAGCTAGAAATATCTATAACTACAACACTTAGTTAATCAGCCTCTTTTTGCGATACGTCTCCGGTTTTTTTGTTTCTACAATAAGTTTTGTTTTTTATCTTACAGTTTACGTTCATTGCTTTCGCTGCTACGCCTAGCGCGCCGTCCAATTAGCCATCTAATGCATTGCATAGGACGAGCAGACGGTATAGCGCGGCACACGAGAGTACAGACCGGACATGCCCTTCATGTAGACGTAATGCACGGGCGGTCTCAAAATGCTCTGCTGCTTCTTCTCCTTCTTCTTGCCGTTCGATGTGCTGTTGTGTGCATTATTGTTATTTTTGCTATTTCCCATAGAGCTACTGCTACCGCTACCGCTACCGCTGCCGCTGCCGCTGCCACTACTACCGCTAATTCTACCCTTGCCCCTACTGCTACTTTCACTGCTGCTACTTCTGCTACCATTCGATGACGAGGACGATGTATTCGGCGTGCATTGCTGCTTGACCTCATTCTTATTTCTACTATTCAAATGTGCGACGTCATTAGTTTCCTTCGGATTGGAATCCTTGAAACAGCGTAACGGTGTGCTGCTGCACGACAGCGATCTCATCGATGTGCTACTAGTGAAATGGCTTAGCATGCGTGACACTGAGGATGCGATAGATGTGCGGCTCAAATGTAGACGTTTATGCGAAGCGGTTGGCTTTTGCTGTCCATCGTGATGCTGGTGGTGTTGATGGTGTTGATGGTGCTGATGATGTTGTGGTTGGTGTTGTTTGCGTTTTTGTTGTTGTTCACAACATTCAGCATGTGTGGAACACTCATCACCATCATCGCTGCTACTTGAATCCGTATTATGACCGGAGCTACTACTATGCGCCACATTGGCATCGGACGAGTGATGTTGGTTGTATCTTTTAAGCGAAGTACAGTTATCCTCTTCATCATCGCCTTCATCACCATTGCAGGCATCCACTAAACAGTCCACATCAAAGGAGCAGAATGCTGGTGAATAATTTGAACCACTGAACGCCGTGGAGAAGAGTGTATTGTGGGAAGCGTGTCGGGATTGCTGCTGCTGGTGATGATTGAGTTGCTGTTTTTGTGATTTTGTTTGTTGCGAAAGATTATCGGCGCCACTGTAGGATACATCGATATTGGAACCGGTGAGATGGAAGCCCATGTGTGAGCCACGTTCATAGCTTAACGAGAATGAGTCTGTCGAGGAGCTGGGTAAGTCATCTTGACTGTTGTACATGTACTGTTGGAGCTGCTGCTGCTGTGGTAGATGACGTAGATTTTGTTGCAAGAAGGGACAACCCAAATGCTTGCCGATGCAATTGAAGAAACCACGTTGTGATTTCGAATTGCGTGCGGATTTGGATTTGGGAATTTTGATGTCGCTGGAAGATGATGCGGATGATGAGTAGGAAGAGGTTTTCTGTTCGTTGTGGATGGGTGAGCGAGTGGAATTTTTTGTTGCACACGCTGTTGATGTTGGCTGTTTGCTGTGATTTTTCGGCGTTAAGTTATCCATTTTTTATGTTTGAAGTTTTTAATTTTCTAGTTAATTTTTTAACTGTTTGTTAGTTTATAGCACAATGCAGTTCAATGAATACAACAGTATTCGCTTTAAGCCGTTATTGTGGCTTTTCAAAAACACTTGCTGTGCAGAAACACAGTGTGAAATATTTTCTTTTAAATTGTCTTTCAAAAACCAGTCTTTTCAAAAGTTTTTCTTTATAATTGTCTTTTGTTTGAGCAAATCACAATCTGTTTTTTTTTATTGTAGCTCACACTTGCACTTTTTGCAATTATTTGCGTTTTTTATTTGTTTGAATATTTCTCTTGTATTTTCAAATATCAACGGTTTTATTTACTTTCGGTAAATTCCGCAATTCTCACTGAGATGTTGAAGCTCTGAAGCGCGTTGAACATATGCCTTCTAGTAGCTTTAGCCAGCGCTTTTATAGTCCAATTGCCTCAGGGACGAATGCTTCCTCAATACTGCAACATCGTTACGATGGCCATAATATTATACGTCGTATGCAACCTTCGCCAGACAGTCGCAACAACAGCAACAGCAATGAAATATCGAAAAGCACATCTACATATACAATACATTTACAGAAACCTTCGGCACAATTCGAGCTCCAGCTGTATGTAGCGCCTTTGTGAGCTTCACTAACGGCACTCATTGCACAGCAGCCAGCAACAAGTGTTCGTGAACTTTGCGCTCACCGAATGCATGTGACTTCGTCCATTCATTCGCAACACTCGTCGTGTGCGGAAATTTTACGAATCGTGCATTAGCTTTTCACAGCATTGCGATACGAGTGGCAAGCAACGTTTGTCAAAGCTTCGTGCACGCAACATCAACAGTCATTTCCACTGCATATGATAAGCATTTGCGAGCGTTACGTGAAAATTTGAAATGCCAAAAGCAAATACACAATGCCAAGCCCACATTTGCTTGGCTTCATAGGTGAAATGCTTGAATGCAGCGTGTCGCATACGACATTTGACAGCCGCTAAAGACGCGTGTTTTTAGTGTCGTTTAACTTTGAGAAATGTGTGAGAAACGGTTTGACTTCGGTTTGCATCCGTGTCGGCCGCACACATTCTAGAACATTGGTAAAATTTTAAATTTAACTACACGCGACCAGGCCGCAATGCCACCATGCAACTATCGTACATTTTATTCCAACCAACTTTTGCTGCTTGGCACACCAGCAGACATTCGTCTGTGTTGCGCTGATGCTGTGCGAGGTGTTGGAACAAAACAAAAAAAAAAAAACGAAACTATTTCGTTTGTCCAGAGGTGTAAGTCCATTCAACGTGACTTTTGTTGGCCGCGTTATTTTTTATTCTAACTTTGTAAAGCTGTGGCTATGCCATTTTCCCATTTGGTTTGACTGGCGGCTGCACGTGAGTTTCGTGCGTCATTTTGGAATTTTTACTTTAGCAAAAGGAAATATATAAAAGTTGTTTCACACTTATCGGCATGCCTTTTGACTTCTGACGTTGTGATGTTCATGTGATGCTGTGCAAGTTGTTTGAGACTGTTGTGCTTTGATATTATCACGTTATGGCTAGTTTTTTTAGACAATGGCTAGTTTGCGAGGCAATCTACTGACAATCGGCATGTATGACCGGTCGCTGAAGGATATCAAGAAAATCCACTGTGATCTGAAAAGTTACAAGAGCCGATATAGCTAGAGATGAAATGGAAGTATTAGCGGTAGAAGTAGCTAGAAGCTAGGTAGACCATATTCAACCTCCCGAATCTGAGTGTATTGATGACTTTCGACCTGCCGATGCTGGATATTACCTCGAACGACGGTTCCTGGGAAAGCCGCCTTGGTAGTGCCCTACCTTCGGTTATAAACCGGGAACTGTAGTAGTCAAAGGGCTCGGGGTCGTCATGGTTCAAATAAGAGTGCTGCCTGCTCGTATCGTGGAAACTAAGATTTGAATTCTGTACACACATAGTTGTATCTGGCTACATGATAGGAGATGAAGCTCACGCACCACTCGAGCTAGTCGCGAAACTTATCGTAACACCCTTGATACTCAGAGGAGATGCTAATACGTGAAACGAGGATCGGGAAAGTAACGAAACTCTAAAGAGTGATGGGTAACTTTTTTCGTCTTGTGCAAGTAGAACTTATAAATATCAGGTGGCAACTCTTTTATAAACTGCTTTACAAATATTTTTGAAATCAAGCTTTCTTAACTCTTTTTGATTTCACCCTCGTGTAATATAAATAAATTCAGTCACCTTACCAATTAAGTTGAATCTACGTTTTGGAAAAGGTGGCAACCTCATACAGCACTTCTTCTTCTTAATTGGCGCTATAACCGCCTAGGCGATTTTGGCCGATTTCAATATTACACGCCAGCCGCTCCTCTGCTTTGCTGCCTGGCGCCAGTTAGATATCCCAAGTGTAGTCAAGTCCTTCTCCACCTTTCCAACGTAGAGGAGGCCTTCCTCTTCCTCTGCTACCACCAGCGGGTACCGCGTCGAATACTTTCAGGGCTGGAGCATTTTCTTCCATACGTACCACATGACCTAGCCAGCGTAGCCGCTGAATCTTAATTCGCTGAACTATGTCTATGTCGCGGTACAGCTCATACAACTCATCGTTCCATCGTCTGCGGTATTCGCCATCGCAAAGACGTAAGGGACCAAAAATCTTTCGGAGAATCTTTCTCTCGAACACTCCAAGCGCCATCTCATCCGATGTTGATAGGGTCCATGCTTCTGCGCCGTACATTAGCACGGGCATGATGAGGGACTTATAGAGCGTGGTTTTCGTTCGTCGAGAGAGGGCTTTATTGTTCATTTGCCTACTCAGCCCAAAGTAGCACTTGTTGGCAAGAGAGATTCTTCGTTGGATTTCAAGGCTGACATTATTGTTGGTGTTGATGCTGGTTCCAAGATAAACAAAGTCCTCTACTTTGTCAAAATTGTAACTGTCAACAGTGATGCGGGAGCCAAGGCGCGAATGCGCTGACTGTTTATTTGATGACAGGAGGTACTGCGTTTTGCCCTCGTTCACCTCCAGACCCATTCGCTTCGCTTCCTTGTCCAGCTTTGAAAAGGCAGAACTAACGGCGCGTTGTTGAGGCCAATGATATCGATGTCATCGGCATACGCCAGCAGTTGCACACTCTTATAAAAGATGGTACCTGACCGGTTTAATTCTGCAGCTCGAATTATCTTTTCTAGCATAATGTTAAAGAAGTCACACGATAGGGAGTCACCCTGTCTGAAACCTCGTTTGGTATCAAACGGCTCGGAGAGGTCCTTCCCAACTCTGACTGAGCTGGTGGTGTTGCTCAGTGTCATTTTACATAGCCGTATTAGTTTTGCAGGGATACCAAAGTCAGACATCGCGGCATATAGGCAACTTCTTCTCGTGCTGTCGAAAGCTGATTTAAAGTCGACAAATATATGGTGTGTGTCGATCCTCTTCTCACGGGTCTTTTCCAATATTTGGCGTATCGTGAATATCTGGTCGATGGTAGATTTACCAGGTCTAAAGCCACACTGATAAGGTCCAATCAGTTCGTTGACGGTTGGCTTTAGTCTTTCACACAATACACTCAATAGAACCTTATACGAAATGTTAAGAAGGCTGATCCCGCGGTAGTTGGCGCATATTGCAGGATCATCCTTCTTGTGGATTGGGCAGAGTACACTTAAATTCCAATCGGCGGGCATGCATTCGTCCGACCATATTCTGCAAATAAGCTGGTGCATGCACCTTACCAGCTCCTCGCCACCATACTTGAATAGCTCAGCTGGTAACCCATCAGCTCCAGCGGCTTTGTTGTTCCGTAGCCGCATAATTGCTATTCGAACTTCATCGAGGTCGGGTGACGGGATGTTAATGCCGTCATCAGCGATTTGGGGTTCGGGATCTTCATCTTCTCCGGCGACGCTTTCGCTGTCACCATTTAGCAGAGTGGAGAAGTGTTCCCTCCACAATCTAAGTGCGCTTTGGACATCAGTCACCAGATCGCCGTTCTTGTTCTTACAGGAATTCGCCCCGGTCTTAAAACCTTCCGTAAGTCGCCGCACCTTTTGGTAAAATTTTCGGGCGCTTTTCATGTCGGCTAGCATCTCAAGCTCTTCACACTCACGCATTTCGGCCGCTCTCTTCTTTCTACGGACGATACGTCTCTCTTCCTTTCTCAACTCCCGGTAGCGTTGCCATACAGCTCGCGTTGCGCCCGATCGCAGCGTGGCCCTGTAGGCAGCATCTTTATTTTCCGAAGCGGCGCGGCATTCCTCATCATACCAGTCATTTTTTCGGGTTCGCTGAAAGCCAACGACTTCTTCAGCGGCGGTACGCAGTGATCGAGAAATGTGCTTCCAGTGCTCGCAAATTCCGGTTTCTTGAGAAGTGCTCTCAGTGAGCAGGTGTGAGAGTCGAGTGGTGAAGTTTGCAGCTGTCTGTTGCGATTGCAGCTTTCCGACGTCAAGCTTTCGCTGTGTATTTACACGCACGTTTTTTGATGCACAGAGGCGTATGCGCATCTTGGCTGCGACAAGATAATGATCCGAGTCGATGTTCGGTCCTCGGAGTGTACGTACGTCTAATATACTGGAAGCATGCCTTCCGTCTATCGCAATATGATCGATTTGGTTTCGCGTTTTTCGATCTGGAGACAGCCACGTAGCCAAGTGTATTTTTTTATGCTGAAACCTGGTGCTGCAGACCACCATGTTTCGGGCCCCGGCAAAGTCGATCAGTCTCAGTCCGTTGGCGGAGGTTTCATCGTGGAGACTGAATTTTCCGACAGTGTGACCAAAGATCCCTTCCTTTCCCACCCTGGCATTGAAGTCACCAAGCACGATTTTGATATCGTGACGGGGGCAGCGCTCGTAAGTGCGTTCTAAGCGCTCGTAGAAGTGATCCTTGATCACATCGTCCTTCTCTTCTGTCGGTGCGTGGGCACAAATCAGCGAGATGTTGAAAAATCTCGCTTTGATGCGAATCGTGGCGAGACGCTCGTCCACTGGAGTGAACGACAGTACTTGGCGACGAAGCCTCTCTCCCACCACAAATCCAACACCGAACTTGCGCTCCTTTACATGGCAGCTGTAGTAGATGTCGCAAGGCCCAACGGTTTTCTTGCCTTGCCCCGTCCATTTCATTTCTTGGATGGCGGTGATGTCAGCCCTTACTCTTACGAGGACATCAGCCAGCCGGGCAGCGGCACCTTCCCCATTAAGGGTTCGGACATTCCAGGTGCATGCCCTTAAATCGTAGTCCTTAAAACATTGCTTGTGGTCGTCATCAAAAAAGGGAGATCTCATCCGAGGCACATTGAAATTTTTCATTGGGTATAGTTTTTTACGTGGCGGGTCCCAAGCCCAGCGCACAACCAAATACTGGAGAGTTTTTTACGTGGCGGGTCCCAAGCCCAGCGCACCTCATACAGCACGTTTTTGAATAAAATCCTACCGTTCACAATAATACTGTTATGATACAGTTAGATTTACACTGAATTAAATGAGTAATTTTCAACAGGTGGCAGCGCCCTTTAAACTTGTTTTCTTGATTAAATCGCCTTTTGATCATTTTATTTATTTATTTGTTACAGACTTGCGACTTAAATGTACAAATAGGGGTTTTAGTACACACATGTACATATATACAATAATAAATTGTGACATTCGTATTAAAAAAAATTAATTTTTTATTTAAATACCATATACATTACATTTGTATATATTAAAATGTTGCTGCACTGTCGGAATGGACGAAATTCCGAGCAAACTTGAAGCTGGCTCTCATAATAGGCAGGCGGCCTGAAATCATGAGTACCATGTCCGCACGGCGGGGCGGTTGGGAAGGACTGATTTCCAGGACGCATCTTCGCTTATCTTATTACTGGTTCAGTATGGTCTTCGTTTGCAGTGCTCTCCAGACTGCCTGAACGGGCTAGGTTTAGAGCAGTCCTGCTTGGTCTAATGGAATGCTGGCTGGAAATGACTAGTTTCAAAAATGCGGTCTACAGATATCTGTCAGAGGAAATGTGGAAGCAATGCAACTTCTTTGTAATATTCGTTCTTTGCATCTTCGCTTATCGATGCTCAGCAGGCTATTTGGAAGGACTAGATCCAGAGTGGCCTTGTATGATTGGATGGAAGAGAATAATTTCTACGTCAATCTTATAGAGATCACTTGAAGCTTATCAGCATACTCTAATTTACCGATCACTGAGGTAAATCAATATTGACTGTTAACTTTTTTGACATAGTTGGCTCGATCAGTGTTTATTATTTACGATCTGGAAGATAACTTCGCAACTAAAATCAAAGCTTAGTGTTTTCTATACCAATATCTTAAAGTTTTTTCCACATTATTGTTCTGTGCAGTATTTATTGACTTAGTCTCAAAGGCCACCGGTTTTTTATCCTTTGAAGTAAATAAATACTGCTAAGACATTCGTCTAGGAGTTAAGGTCTTCCTTCCACTATAATAGTACAAAGTCGCGTGAGTGCCTATTCCTAAACCCTGATTGCTTTTTATATGTATATGGTTGGATTCAATATGATTTATCAATTGCTTTTTACCATCGTTTCAAGTAATTTTTCCATACTGACAGGTTTATTTATTAGCCTAAACTCCTCTGCTTTATTGTATTTTTATCTTGTCCTTATTTATTAATATCATGTAGAGGTGGCCCATAGTATGTTTTTTCCACCATTTATGTAAATAAAGCTTGGGGCTTTGCCAACTGGATCGAGTCATATTTAAAATACTGCCCACAAAGAATTTTTTTAAATTTTCGGCCATTTCACTACTTGAATTGTATGTCTTAAAATTTATTGACACTTCTGTGATTTTCCCCTTGTTGTTTTCAATATTTACTACATTTTTTTAAGTTTGAATCACACGCCTTAGTATTTTACATTTTTTACACACCCATTACATCTCTTGTATTTATTTACTAGCTTGCGAGCGCGCTTGACATTCGGTTTCACGTTATTAATTCGAATATAACGGAAATAGAAATAAATATATTTTCATTTAATTTTTATATTTTTACTGTCTAAAACAAAATACACCCCCACTTCATAATTTTAGATTACGGTTAGTTATTTTTCTCATAAGCAACTGTGCAGCATGCCAACTCAATTGGGTTTAGTGAAATTTAATCTGTTGTTAGAAGTGCCCCGATAATCAAATGGAGGTGACATTTAGTTAGATGTCTCATTTTTATGATTAAGTTTTCTTGTGAACACTTAGTTGGAATCTCTTGCTATATATTTCCTTTAACTCAATAACCTAATTTTAGTAACTTTATGGAAAAGGTGGCAACCCTCTTTAAAAATATTTTCAAAATAAAGCTTTCCTAAAACTTTTTTATTTGGCACACATATTTGAATATTTGATTTAACTTATTATAACTTTAAGAATTTTTTTTAAGCAGGTGGCAAACCTCTCTAAAATTATTTGTTGTATTATTATTAGTTTTAAATTTTTTAGTGTGCCTCTCATATTTTAAAATGTTGTTAATTTTCTTATTACATAATATTAAAGGGATTTGGTTGAACTTATTATATTTTAAATTAGTTTTTTTACACATCTGGCAACCCTCACCAACATTTTTTTTTTTGTAATTTAGCCTTAGGTTTTAACTTATAATTTGGGGCTAATATTGTGAAATGTCATTTAGTTTTTAAATGAAATCAATTTGCATTTAAACAGGATGGCAACCTCCTTAGAAAAAATGTGGGAAATGAAATTTTATTGAGCCTCTTTCGTTTCACACCAATATTGCAATATTTTTCTAATTTTAATTGATTTCGTTAATTGAATGTAACCCTTTAAACAGATGGTAACTTCCTATAAAATATTGATTTTATGGTAACCAACATAACGAACCATATACGTGCCAAATCTTTCCCAGATCTACATCGGTGTTATATAGCAATATGTGACTTAATATATTTATTTAATTGACAATAACTTTTTCATCAGGTGACAACTCTCCATAAAATATAGCCTATGTTATAGCGCAGAGGGTAGGTTATATGTGTGTTAAATTTTGTACAATTCCGTCTCGCCGTTTGGGCCTGAAGAGGTAACAACATACTCACTCACACACACACACACAAACTTTCACATTTATAGAAAATGTAGGACTCACAAAACTACAAAATCTGTTAGTCACTATGCTGAAGTAAATGGTTTAACTTATTTTTGGACTGAATATAACTCTCTTTAAAATAATATATACCCTATACGTGTATCCGGGCTACAGCCTGTTTATGTGCAAAATTTTACATAAATCAGTTAAGCAATTTGGGCGGGAAAAAGTAACAAACCCAAAACAGTAATTATTATTGGCTAAAAAAGTTGCGGAGGGGTTTGAAAAAATTCGCTGTTGAGAGTTTCACTAACATTTTCAAATACTCATAGTAGAAAAATTAAAGCTTACACACAATTTGATTTCAAGAATCCACAGGCGCTACCATTTTTCATGTATCAATAGTTAAAAATGATAAAAAGGGAGAGGTCAGTAATTTTGTGTACTTGGTTTTCGGAGCAGTCGATATTTTAGTACCGAATAATACACAAATATTAATACATCGATTTACATTTGAATATGTACGTATTTAACTTTCATATGCATGTGATTGCGTTGTCAAACGAATTACACACACACTTACACTCGACATGAAGCTGTCAGAAACAGATCTACATACATACAACGTGTGTTAGACAAACGTGGTGCCCGTTATAAATAACAGGATGAGTAAAATTAGCATATTTTATGCCACGTTTTTGTTAACAACATGTGAAGTTTTACATGTGCAATTATATAATATGGAATTTGCGTGTTAGAACCGCACACATGTAGATAAATAAACACATAGTACGAGGAAATCAAAAAATGTGAATTCACATACATACAGCCAAATGTATATATGTACATATGTGGATCAAATCTGTTATTATTATTATTATGTTTTATTGTTAATGTGTATATATTAATATCAATAGGAGTACTCAAATCATAACCAAATCAATTTTTTTTTCACATCACATAAATATCTATTTTCCTCGTTATACACACGCCTACTTAAATACAAGTTAATCGAAATAAAAACAATAAAAGGAAATCCATTCAGCCAAACAGATAGCATACGCATTGAAATCAATTATATGGATCTGTACATAAATCTTGTATGCAAAGAAATCTTTCTGCAACTAACAGCAGCACATTGGCTAAATGTACGTACAATTGAAAACCCACTCCAGTCAATGAGCTGCAAAAGACACATTGCTCAATCCCTAAACCATAAGCATAGCTATTTGTGGCAGATAACACTGGTTTACAAATAATTAATGCTTTTTAGCCCAAAAATGAAATCATTGGTAAAAGCGGGCGCTGAGTCCGAAAATCCACTTTTGTTGTGTTTTTCTGTCATGAAGTTTCTGATTTTTGAGATAATGCCAAATAAGGGGGTTTGAATAAATAATGAAGGGTTGTTCATAAAAAATTTTAATATCCGGAAAATCAGGGAACCATATTTCGCTAATAGTACATATTTACTTTTTAATTAAAATTACACTTTTTCCAGGTATTTAAAAATGGAAATATTTACGTCAATGACAGTATCCAACGGAGAACAACAGTCGTAATCTTGGCGACTAAAATTATGCCGAACAAATTCAGTTTAGTCCCTCTGTTTCATAGTTTTAGGCGCAGTAGCTGTGACAATAGTCATGCGAAGAGCCGTGTTATTGCCATGGCGGTGGGGCTGTTAAAATGAAATTTTTCGATCTAAAAACTGGTGGAATTTTTTATCTTCATTGTAAAAACACCAACATAAGAAAACGATGTCCGCACACTCACTCCTTAAAACAAACTTTTTTTATAAAAAACCATAAATAAAAAAAAAATCTCTATCTATATTTAATATATCCTCATAAGAACTGTTATTTCGTTTCATTCAGCCTGAAAGTATGCATACAAAATTGATAACAGTTTTAGTACCTTTGTAATTCGTTATATACGTGGATAAAAAGTGTTTGGATTCCGGCGTGCCGAACGGCTTCGAATAAAAAAAAATATTCAAAGGTCGCTCAAAACGTTTAAAATTTCCTATTTTTTATACAGGAAAACAATTTTCCATAGAAATAGTAAAGAATTCTTAAAAATCAACATCTTTCAATCGGCCAACTCTATTTCTGCTTAGGGAGCTTCAATGAATAATAGCCAATTGTGTATGTAACCCTTTTTTAATATAAACAATTTTTTAAGGGTTCATTTTGGTTTTTCTCTTGGTTTTTTGGGGACGCATTATATTAGAAAATTGAAAAGAAACAGATTTTGTCGAATGATTGATTGTTCGTCTAAGTGAAGAGAAGGTTTATAGCTATATCTAGTGCAGGATTGCCGCTTGTTTGAGAAGTTGAGTTTTTTATTGAAATAAACACAAATGACATGAACTACTAAAATATGGACGTCAAACGGTTCGCAGCGCCATGTTTATTACAATAGCTATATTTTGAACTGAGTGGCCACCTGTTTGAAAACTCGAATATAATTATACTGCAAACAAGTTATACGAAATATTAAAATATAGGTGTCAAATGGTTCTACTGGGCGATGGGAAGGTTTAGGTTAGGTTTTGAACAGAGGTGCCACCTGTTTGAAAATCTGAACTTAATTTAATTACACACAAGCTATATAAAATATTAAAACAGTTGGTCGCGGTAAGGAGAAGGTTCGTGGCTACATTTGAAAAGCGCTGCCAACTGTTTGAAAGGTCTAATTAAATTAAATTATTTCTAATCTACAACTATGATATATTAAAATATGTCGCTTGCTGGAAAGGTCGGATTTAATTTAACTATACATAGGTTTTTCAAATGATAAAATGTGGTTATGAAACGGTTTATCTCGGCGAGGAGAAGATTTATAGCTAAATTTGGAATAGGGTTGCCACCTCTTTTAAAAGTCAAATTTAATTTAATGAAACGAGTTATAATATTAAGGTATGAATGTCAAATGGTTTGTCTCGGAGTGTAGAAGGTTTATAGTTATATTTTAGGTTGCCACCTGTTATAAAAAATAAATTTAATGTTATTATATACAAGTTATACTAGATATTATAGGCTTACTATAATACTTTTTGTATATTTAAGTTCTCAGTAAGTATGCGGGTAGCCATTCTAAGGAAGACGAACTTAAAATAACCCCTGAAAATATTCCTCATATTTATTTAAAAACCTACAAAATTTATTTCCAAAAATACAAAGCATTAGTGAAAATATTTATATAATTTTTTTCATATAATTTTTTTTAAACCTAAAATCGGTTTTTCTACTTTTTTTTTGATAGCTACTGGACTTGTTCTCTCACGATCGCTCATCACTTCTTCATCCCGGAAACTTTAATTACATTTCTCTGTTACCTGCATTTGTAGCTGAAATATTCGGATTTTATTGGTTTCTGAATTCTCAAATTATTGAAAAATTGTATGATCAATTAAATTTTTTTTTTTTGATAAAAAATCGAACGAAGTCGATGGCGATATCTCGAAAACGAAAGCAAACAAAAATTATATAAATTTTCAAACTCAGTGACCGATTTTACATGGAAATTAGTTGGTTTCATTCTGGTTGTGCTTTTTGGGCTGTAAACCAGTGTAATCGATGGTTAAAATCGTTCAAAGTTATATTTAGAATGCTTATGGTTATTTTTAACAACAGAATGAGGGAAATTTTCGTAACATAGCTTGAATACTCGTCTACTTAGATTTGTATTGCTGATAACAACAATAAAAAACAAACAATCGTTCGTAATTATGAATATGCGGGTATGCAAATAAGGAGCATACGGTTTTTGCAACGTGCCGCTGAATTGGTTATGAATGTTGTCACATTTTGCGGCGCCTTATTCTCTATTAGTATTCTGGGAAATTTCAAAATAAAAATCGACTGCATCACAGTTTTGCATAGGGTCATTTCTAGCGGAAGCAATCATAGCAAGAAAATCAAAGCTATAATTGGTCTGTATACTGACCCTGACGCCTTCCAATGAAAGCATATTTTTTGCTTACATTAAAAATATGCATATCTTTAAAAAAAAGACAATTACAGCTGTTATTATAATTTTTGGCCTTATATTTATGAATCGTCTGTATAATTTATAGAGCTTGAGGCCAGGTTTGTATTAGGGAATAATATGAGAAACAACAATTTTTCAAAGTGGTAGATATACTTTAATGTAAACAAAAATTTTTGCTTTCATTGGAAGGCGTTAGGGTCAGTATTTTTGAAGAGCTGACTTTGATCTGACTCAGTTAAATTTGTTCTCCAATTTGTTGTTGTGCCACAAAGTGAGTGATCTACAATTTGTGAAGACTCCGAATGGCTGGTTAGTTCGAAAGAAGCTTTTTTCTGGTAGAAATCTATTGGGCAACAAGTGTTTTTTTTTTAATAAATTTTTAAATTATCACCTCCGACCTATGATTTGAACACGAGGAAGATCAAAATATTACTCCGCTTTATGGCGCTGAGGACAAAAATTTTGAATGCCCTTTAATATGCAAGTATGCTCCATTTTGATCAAAATTTCGAATTCACCTGTGTAATTTATTTCAATAGAAAATTTTGCCAATCTTTTTAATATGACCGCTGAATATTAAAAATTATACACATGATCAAAAAATACAACATATCATGGATTTTGCATCACGAACAAGATTATCGCTTGCATATAAAAAGATAAGTTCGATTTTTCAACGTGACGGAAAAATGTTGAATATTTTACGAACGTCACTAACTAGTGTTGGTTTGATAATACCTGCGACACAGCAACGAGTACATGATAATAAAGAGTTTTCTAAAAAGTATGTAAAACCATTTAAATATAAAGGAAATTTAAACCTTTCTTTGTTTTTGGTTTCCTTGAAGTCGCTAAACCGTCTCGTGCGTCACCATGGCAATGCTCATATGCGATATGCTATGTGTGGTTTATATTGCGGGGTTGTAATGAAATCCATTGAGGAATAGATTTATGGCTATTTGGACTTTGAGTCGAGCAACAATGCAAAATTTCGATGTGTCTAATAAGCACTGAGGTTACGAAATAAATTAATTAAAATCATTAAAATCAATACGAATAATTTGCATAGAACATTAACATTTTCTTCATTATATTTTAGCACTAAATACAAGTTGGCTCAATATAAATTACCCAATGCATCTTTTGAATGAATGAAAAAAAAATGGTTTGGTTATTTTTTTTAAGTATTTTAATATTTGGATCACACGTTTTCAAGGCATTATGTTTTGAAGGTAATAGTTAAATGACCGCCACTTTCTTTCTTCTGGCATTTTCCAACACATTCGGTGATAAGTTTGGGTCTCATATTTATAATGATAAATGAACCGCCAATCGGCGCCATTCCCAAAACTTATTTCATCTTCCATATCTTCATCTATTGACAATTAAGATACCAGAAAAATATAAATGAAACACAAATACTGTAACGAAAATGCCGAAATCTTTTACTAGGGGCATACACCATATACACGGGACCAGATTTCTATGGATAATTTCTAAGGTATCAAATCCGAACATACAAAACTGATTTTAGTACAATAAAATCATTTAATACAGTTTTATTTGAAAAAGGTGCTCTCCCCAAAATTTCACAACTAACACTATATTGAAATTAATTTTCTTTGTTTTTTTTTGTTAATTAAATTAGCGTTCACCCCGAATTCTAAAAATATATTTAGCTAGACATCTTTCTCAAAGTCGGTATCTGTAAGCCTCCTCCGAATGGCAAATTAATTGTGCAAGAAGTTTTTTGATGCAAGAAATACACTCGAAGGGTTGCCATCGTTTGCCATCATTTATAATTTTTTATGTTACTTATCTCGGCCGAGATTAGAACTCGTGACACTCCGAATGAAGCGCACACATTCTACACACCAACTACGGCGGCTGGACGATTCTTCTACAGAGTACAAATTTAAAATTAACTAATAATTATTATTGACATCTTTATGAATCATAACATGTGCTCAGTACTGAAACGCGGGCTCTTTACACAAATTTTATTAATTTAAACACATGTCATCAATTCAACAATATAGTGGAGGCAAAACTCAAAACATACACTAAATCAATGCAGACGATCGACACTTTACAGATTCGAACCAGGAACCCACCGAATGAAGCGTGAACACGCTGCGACGGCCGCCAAATAAATGTATGCACTCTATATATTCAAATAATCGAACACAAGCTACCTCGAGCGATTATTCGAGTATACCAACTATTGTGAACGATTTTCACATCCGAAAGATTTTTTTTTCGGTTTTTAGTGTCAGAAATTCGAATTTCTAGGTTTTCCTATCGGAATCGAACTTTTTTTGAGGAGACAATAATTTCTATTTCGAAGCACTCAATGTAACAGCGCCGACCTTGATTAGTAAACTGGCGCTACACTGCGGCAGTTAAGCCAATTCCCCACTACGGTATAGCGGTATGGTGAAAACCCATTGAGAAAGGGGTAGAAAGTGGTCAAACATAAATTACGGCCACGGTAGGATACTTACGAAGTTCTTGGCTCTTCTCAGGCATGTGGACTATGCATTGCCAATTTCTACTCCCTCCTACCCTCAAGGGAAGAGTGAAAACGGGATGCTGTGAAACGGGATGAAAGGGCGAGCCCATCCCATAGGTAGGGTTGGAGAAGGGATATGCTCTGATTTCCTGGAAACCTCCATTAGCTCCCGTCTACCGGGCAACGAAATCAGTCATATGTGGTACGATATCCAAAGTTCATATCTACAATTTCACTGATAGCCAAGTGGCCATAAAATTACCCAAGAAACAGTCGACGTCCTCCATGGCAGCCATGAAATGCCGCACATCTCTCAACGAGATTGCTGAGTCATATTACCCAAAAGTGGTATGGGTTTCACCATTCCGGCATTGAGAGGAACTGTAAGACCGCTGAACTAGCGCGACTTTTCATAACGTCAACATGACTGTATTTGTAATAACAGGGCTCGATTAGGCGTAAGATTGCATGATTTCTATTGAAGTTGTCAGGACGATGAAGAGTAGGAAACAATTTTGCACCTTCTGTGCGAGCGCTCGCTACGATAGCCTGAAAGAACTTAGATGTGTAGAAATCACAGATTTTCTAAAGTGTTTGAAAGGTTTAAAATGGCTTTAGGGAAAATTGGGAATTGTTAATCCCCATGCGGAATCACAATGGGCCTTGAGCCTAGGTGCGTCTTTGACGACAACCGCCATAACCTAACCCAGCCTAGTAGTGCCGCCAGGGACCTTATTTTTTGCAGAATTTTACAAAAAGTGCAGTTGAAAAAATATAAAAAATCTCCGATAAATCCGATTAACTTTCAACACATCAATAGAAAAGCTGATTCTTATATTGGTTATGGTCATCTTCGAAAGAAACAAAATGCGGTATCGGTTTTGATTTCCGACAAAAAACTATTCTTAGTCGGTTTCTGCGACATACCCGATTGCCTCATTCACATATGTAGTTTGAATATTTGAATAATATAATATAAATCCAACATCTTAAGTCGTGTTATTTTCTTTTTCTTATATACTTTTTAAATATGGTCCCTTTTTCATCGAAATTACACATTTTTGAATTGTTTCGTGACCGAATTATCAAGTGGCAACTCCGCAGAACCGGTTTGCTGCTTGGGCGTTGAGTTTTTCGTCGCCATCATGACCTAAAATTTTCCATCACTTAGAAACCTATGATAAATGGTTTCCACAGCTAGGTACTGTATTCCGAGTTGAACGAAAAAAAGATGTTGATGCAATGCCTATAAAGCCGAACATTCTACAACGTAAATTACTTATTTTCGTCAAAAGTACTTCGCATTAACCAAGTGCGTCCACACTTGTCATTCTTAATTTGTATTGACAGTTCTGTAGCCACAGGGTTGCTTATTTCTATTTTATTGTGATATTATCTTTTCCAGTTTATTGTGATATCGTTTTTTAGTTTTTTAATTTACGATCATGATAAAAAGCTTCTATAAGTAGTAAACATCAAGGCACAGTTGAATGAAATTTCAATGTTTCAAAATGCATCGACCAGTTTGGTTATGGGAGGGCACATTAATCGATTATAATCGATACGTTTAGAGCAGACTGATTTGGTGATTTAGTGCTTGATTTATGATAAAATACCTAATTTCATTTTAATTTATTAACAGATTTTACAAGGCTTAGGTTCATCGTAATTTGTTCATAAATTAAGACTGAGTTATAAATTACGATAGTGTAACCGGGCTTTATATTAAGCTGAGTGCAGTTAGGAGTTTAACTAACTAGCATTATTCTTCTTCTTCCCAGCCGGTTCTTTGCCTCATCTGAAAATATTGAAAAATCTAAAACTGGAATAAAACGAAGAGTTTGAAGTTGAAATTTTTCTGAGTGCACTACTTTGTTGTCTTGTTTTTATAATTCGAAAACTTCACGATGTATCAAGTTCAAGGTCAAGTATTTAATTATCATGTATGGCAAATTTATAAAAAGATCGACAAAAACATTGCAGCCAGTGCAACAGAGATGAGTGGCTACTCAAAACTAGTTGCCACTAACAAAAAACATGCATGCCTGGAGAATAAATTAAAAATAATAAAAATGGTAGTTGTGCACTAAAGAGAAGATTTTGAATATAAGTGCAATATAATAAGTGGTAACTGGTTTCTGATTTTCGATAATCAACAATTGAGCTCATCTGCACAGGCTTGGTGTTGGCGTTGTGAAATGCCCAGTAAAAAGGAAGACGTCAAACGACGGCCACAAAGGGAGTATATAAAGCACTGCAGCTGCTGGCCATTAAAAATGCGCTCTTTGATGCAGTTGGTGAGTGGACCTTATATTGAAGGCATAAAAAATTTAAGTGGTACATTGAAGGCATAAAAAGTTGAAGTGTTAATATCAATTGGTATATTTTATTGCAATGAACTAAATTTTTTTTTGGCAGAGTCAAAACATTGCCATTAGTTTAAAATAAATTAAACTAAATTATTGAACGCTTGAAACTAACTACTTTGGTTTTTCAGATTGTGCTATTTTTTGGGCTTCTGTGTGCCATCGAACTAGCTCTTGCGGTGCCTATCGTAACAGCTGGTTTTGCCTATCGTGGTCCTTACTATCCAACGCCCACTGGCTTGCCATACTATCCGGATACACCACCAGGGCCATCGCTATACCCCGCTAACCCTTATCCTTTGGGTTATTCCTATGGCTATGGATTTGGATCATTTACATTAACGCCATTCATATTTTGAAAACAAAAAAAACGGTGAAAAAAGCAAAATCAAATAAATAACATGAATTCAGTTTACAGCTAAAGTGTTGCCTTTCTTCTTATCATTTTTGTGAATTAATTTAATTATGGAGATGTTCCTGGTACTAAGGCAGTAGAGTAGAAGTAGGAAGTTTATTTTTTTTCAGACTTACAGTTTTGATCATCGAATTAAGAATTGTACATTTTGTTGCATAAGCTCTTAGATGTTATTAACATTTTTTTGAATTCCAATAAAAGCAGAAGATATATATATATATATAGATATATAGCTATTGTAGTAAGAGTTAGTGCTAGTATAAGAGGCCTTCTACTACATACAAGCCTAGCCGTACCCCAGCTGACAAAGTGTGCACTACTAGACTATTAGTGATTTAAAAAATTAGTGGTCCACTAAATAATACTAGAAATCTATCTATATATTTATCTTCTTCTATATATCTATTTTCTTCTATACTATAATAAATCTATAGTCATGTATGTACATTGAAAATTTCTTGAAAAAAATTACCCAAGTTAGTGATGTAGGGGCGAATGTAATAGAATACATCCGGACAATTTTTAAAATTTTTGTCTGTCTGTTTGCATGCTCATGGGGCTTTAACTAGTGGCTAGCCGGTAGCCTCTAGCATAACAAAAGGGTATATTTTATTAATATATTATAGAAAAAATTTTATTTAGATGTTAAATGCAGAAAAAAAACAAAACAATATAATTTAATAGAAATGGTTTACAACTATTTTCTTTTTAATTTTTTTTTCACGCTTACGACTTTCTCCTTCTTTTTTTTACTAATCGCTTAAACTCATTTCGTATGTATGAATGTTTATAAACTATTTATAATGCTTAGCAAACATGGAAAAAAATCATAGCACAAAATTTAGACGTGATGGAAAATATCGAGCAGCGGGAATAGATTTAAAACATTGAAATCTTTATATCAAGGATAAATATAAGCTGGGGTTGATGTACATCAACCTAAGTAATTACTTTTGTTCTAAGATATATCATTTGCATAACTATTATAAATATTTCTTTATTTCTCAAGGAACTGAAAAATTCAAGCGTACCGAAGCATCATAGGTATAGTTAACTTTCTATCGAACTCATGTCTGTATATTGAATTTTTTTTTTTAAATGGAAGAAGGTGTTGCAAGAAATGTAATACAATATATTTGGACCATTATTTGACTGTCTGTGTGAACTCACTAATATCCGAAACTACTGAAAGGATTCTCATGGCGCTTCAATTTAGTGTACATTTTATCAAAATATTAAATGAAAAAAAAAAACAAAATTTTTAACATAAGTAGCGTAGAAACATTTTGGTTTGAATTTAGTTTTTTCAATGACATCATGGTATTTGTTTATTTCTATTGTTTTTTTTTTCTTTTTAAACCTAGATGAAAATTAGTGTTATATATCTGGATAAGAACGTTTATGCCATTTATGTAGCTTGAAATATAACGCTAAAAATGATCTTTATTAAAAAAATTAAAAGTTAAAACGTAGCGACGCACTGTGTACACGGAGAGCACTTTTTACTAAACTCAAAGTAGAAACCGGAAAAACGAGGTTTGTTTTTGGACTTGGAAAATATTTTCTTATTATTAAAAAAAATTTAAGAAAATATACGTCTTTATAACTTTGCATAATCAAGAAGCTTTCTTCTTGGTTAAGACTAAATTTAAATTAGTAAGGACGTTTTCATAAATTTAATAAGTCTAAGAAAACATTTGCTTGGTTAGTTACTTTTTTAAACATTTTTTCTTTAAAGATTTTTTGTTTGCTTTTAAACAAGGAAATGCGCTATAAAGCTATGGCACTCTATACCCATTGACATTAAACATGTGAAACAAGTTAGATGTTTTAAAACTGTAAGGTTCTAACTAAGCAAAATTCTCATTCTCCTTCATTCTTTCTCCCATTCGCACTCATAATTGTTTTACATGGCTACTCTGGCAACTGTCTTTCAACTCCCCACAGTCTTTCCAAAGACCAAAGTCGTATGTAAGACAATTGTCTATTCTGATAACTAATTTGATAGCTCCTTTCTGTCTTTCGTCAGACGAATTGAAAGATGTCCTAAGGAGCAGGTCTTTAGCGCTGTATTATTTTCATTTAAGTAATGGTTTTGAAATTGTATTTTTTACATTATACCATAGTAGAATTGATATTTTTATAAAAAAAATAAATAGAAATCTGGAAATCTATGGTATACACATTTTCAACAAAATTCCAACAATACGAATTTCAAATGGACGGCGTGCTTTTTATTTGCTTATTGTGTATCATAAGTAGACTGCAGATGTTTAACTATAGTCAAAAAAGCTTTTCACCTTTATTGTTCAAAGGAAAGCTTTTTTGTTTTAGAATACAAAAAGTCTTTCAAACTGTCTTTACAATTACCTTTCGAAGGGCTGTAAACTATCTTTGTCAGAATAGGCCCGTATATAATAATTTAAATTTTAAGTTGCATTCATATTATGTATACCATTTTTGTTATTTGTAATTAAAAGAAGATATACTACCACAAGACTTAGTCTTACTATGTACGAAAAAAATATAAATCTTTCGTCAAAAAGGTTTAGTCCAATGCGAATCCATATAAGGTGGGTGTTATAACTTACTATAAGTACAACTACAAAGTTCGCATGTATTTCATGGATTTTGAAAGCTCTTACGCAAAAGCAAAACCAAAATGCATGTAGGTGAATAAAACAAAAACCAAATCGGCTGCTATATAAACTTCACCTTATATGAATTCGCCTTGGTTTAGTCAATGTGGGACATACATAATCTTTTTTTTAAGAAAATGTATATTGCTAACCTTAACTTTTGTGATTTAAAGGTCAGTAGAGGCGAATAGTCCGCAAGACAGTCGTTCCAATTAAATATATACATAAGTTTCTAAAAGATTGCCGATCCAAACTGCCATCCATGGCCGACCGTTACACATTCCGTGGCCACCAAATCTCTATATCCAGTGGGCCATTATTGCTTTTTCGACAGTTCGGTCAGTAGCTCGATCGGTGATGGGTTTTACTTTCAGTAAACGTCTAAAAAGGTTGATATTCATCATACACCATCGCTGCCCTTCGCATAAAGGAATGGAAAATTGAAAGTTTTTCTCAGCTTCGCCATAAATGTGAAAACGTTAGAGCGACCACTCGTAAGTATGTGATATGGTCGTCCTACATTCAATGTCGCATTTGCAAGTTCTTTCTTACAATTCAGATTCATATTCAGCCGCATGAGAAAAAAATATCAGGTCAGAATTTAGCATGGCTCTAAAGCGCTTTAAGTTCTTAGCCAACAGTGGGCTTAGCACAATTTAAAAGTGATGAAACTTTATTCAAAGGAGACTTGATTCCGTATGCATCTTAATTGCCATTTTCCCGTATTCACATTTGAAAAAATTAATGACCAGGGTAATTTGTGTAGCTAAATACCATATATGAGAAAACCAAATAAAGCCATCGCAGAACTTCCTCTATTAGTCGTTGGAATGGCTATCCTGCATGGCTCGACCCGAAGACAGATTTTAGAAGTAATACAAGTTGTGCTAATAGCTTTTCTTAACTCTGTCCTTTAAGTTATCTTATTATGTACCCACTTCATTTTGAAGTGCAAGCGATATTTTATATTTATTTATTTATGTAGTCATAGAACACCGTCTCATTACAGACAATATGATTGCTTAAAAGTAAAATACAATTGAATTTAGGCTATCGCTGGCAATACAAATTATTCTGGGTTATTGCAAAGATGCACCAGCACAATAGTTTTAAATCTACTTAAAATGAATTTAAGCTCTTTTAGCGTGCTGTTAATTAGCACGTTCATGAAATACGTAGTTTTAATAAATCCAACATTAAATCAATTAGGTTAGGTTAAGGTGGTAGTTTCCGCAATAGGAACTCACTTAGACATAGAAGAGTCCATTGTGATACCACCTGTTAAATAAACGGTAACTAAAATCGGAAAACCAAGAATGATTAACCGGAGAAACGTTGCGTACCCCAAATGAAGTCACGCAAGTCACCTATTCCCACCGCAGAGAACTTTTCTGGAGTGCTAAAGAAATACGAACCTAGGTACTTGTGAGCCTCAGTCTCGCATAGGCAGGGCAGCTGAGTAGTAAATGCAAAGATCATCCTCCATACAGCTGCGGCAGAAAGGGTCAGATACTATGTTCAGCCTAACCGCATGGATACCCAACGTACAATGATCAGTCAGAACACCTACGAGGGTCGAGAGTTGCCGCTTAGTAAGCGACCTCAGTTCCTTTGAGCGCCCACCATCCACTCTCGGCCAGAGGGTCCTTGCAATTTTGCATGTCGTGACATTTTCCCAGCGCTCGCCGAGACGACAGAGAGCCCATCTGTCCTAGAGACCATAGGTAGCCAAAGGAGCCCCCAAACTCTCGAAATGAAAGCAAGCATGGAATATGAATTGCCGGTAGCGTTTGAAATGAGAACTTAGTATAGAAGTAGACCCCATGATCTTTAACTTCATCAACTGCTTCTATAAGTAAATAGAAGTTAAAAATATGATATGACGTTCTTATAGGAGTAAGCCGTTTCGCAAAAGAGTCTTTGTAGCAAACGATTTCCTACACACCAAATAGTTGTGCAATTTACCTAACTCGTTCAGAAAGGCAGTCAGTCGATTCGTTGGGATTGCTTATAATTGAGTAAATTTTTAAGCTGTCGTGGTATAAAAGAAATTTGGCTGAAGAAAACCATGACTCAATGTCGTTTATAAACAAAAGAAAAAATAAAGAAAGGCTCCAATATGCTCCTTGCGGTACGCCGGATGTCGAAGTAAACATTTTTCCGGAACTTCCATCTATAACTAACTTTTTCAATTCGCCTGGTATGAGTTAATCTACTTGATGAAAGTGGAGGCAAATCCTAAATTAGAAGTTTTAGCAATGAAAATTTGATGTGAGATCGAAAAGTCCACTGACTGTTCACTTCATAGCCGATTTGGAATGCCTCGAAACAGTCATCAGAAAAAAATGCAAGGTTTATAAATAATCGTAGGTCTACCGAACACAAACCAATGTTGATTCAACCAAACAAGGATTTTTTTTGTTGAAGGACAGTTTGTTATTAATAATACAATCAAGAGATATTGAGTGGTCAGCTTTGAGATGGGTCTATAATAAGTGACATCACTTTTGTTTGCACATTTGAAAATTGCAAATCTTTAATGAAAACACTGGTTGCCAATGACCTACCGAAGTCTGTTTGTGTCGGACTTTTTAAAGTTTTCACACCTTCCAGAATATCTTCGTCGGGCAGAATCATTTGAAACAAGTAGCAGCATTGGCAACGCCAAAAACGTAACGTCATAAGTTAATAGTTAAAAGCTAGTTAAGATGGCGGCGCTGAATTTTTCCAAGCAACAATGTTACAGTTACATTTTTTCCGTACTATCCTGCAGAAAGAGGCACCCTGCCAACGAGCTCCACCGAAGAGGCAAAGCTCAATAAATTCCTTTACCTGGTTACTTACATGCAGCCATTTTTTATTACCCAAATTCGATTCATATACTAGTATATCTCATATACATGTATATATTATAAATATATGTATATATATACGGATTCATGCAAATTTATATAAACTTTGTATGTGTTTTTTTTTTGTTTTACACTAACGCTGACGTTCGCTGAACCAAGTAAACAAATAGTTCATGTGACCAGCCGGCTGACCATAGTCACGTTTTTTCTTTGCCAAGTTTAACATTTCACTTTTGAGTGTGTGTGTGTGTAGGTGTTCGAATGTGGGCGTGCTAACGACACATCATCAGGAGTCATAAACTATCGACGACGCTTACACAACAAAGCAAACAAAGCAACAAAACGAAAATAATTCTCAACAAACGTAAAGAAATCAAGTCAGTCGCTGCTATTTGCAATACGCTGATTTGTGACGATGAAGCAGACGGGCTGAGGATGGATATTTTTCTAGTTCCTTGCTTGCAACAATTTATTGGTCACATTGCAACCACAAGTGCAAATATCAAGAATCAGTGATTTCGCTGAGTTTGCGCTAGAAAGCGTCAACGAAAGCTTAACACAGTTTCCCACACACTACTCGTATCATACTCGTGCATGTGCATTTCCGCATAGAGTATGTACTTACTTTCTATGTATCACGTAGTTATCGTCTACGGTTGTGCAAAGCCGCGTTTGTGTGCTTTGTAAATACCACGTGACTTTTTTTGTTTGTTTTGAATTTTTATACAAAAAGAAAATACGTGTTATTTCAGTCAAGCTAAGAGCAGATTTTGGAATTTATAATAAAAAGCTTAGAATGAAAAGAGAACCCGATTAAGATATGGTGAATGTGGGCGAAGTAGTTTAATAACCACGCCCACTTAACGTCATTTCGCGCAAATTATAAAGTGTTATTTCAGTAACTGTGTGCTCAAATTTGATATAAAAAATTGCGCTGGAGAAGAAAATAGATGGAATCAAAAATTATGGCAAAAGAGCGTGGCTTAAGACCAATGGTATAGCTCCGAAACTTACACTACTGCTGAACCCAGAGGGGGCTGGGGGCTCTGATGCTGTCGCATTTTACACACCACCTTAGCCCGGTTTCCGGAAAGGGCACACCACAACTACAGCACTTAACGCCATAAACACACAGCTGAACTACGGCCTAAACCGCAACCGTGCCTGTGAGAGAATCGTCCAAGTAGCGTTAGATTTGTCAAAGGCTTCCGACACAGTTACTAGCTGACATGGAGATAGCAATTCTTCCACAGCGGCTGAAGCAGTGGACTGCTAATTATCTGTGAGGTCGACCGTCATCAGTGGGCTTCAGTGATACGAACTCGAAACTAAGAAGAGTTAAACAGGGAGTCTCACATGGTGGCGTCCTCTCCCCGGTGCTGTGTAACTTCCACATCTCAAAGCTCGCTCAACCACCAGAGCGAGTAACCAGCGTCTTGTATGCTGCTATGACTGTTCGATAATGGTTACCGGCAATGTAATTGATGACATGTGCTCAAAAGTGAACAGTTATGTCTCCTACTTAGTCCTCGGCGACCCTATTCACAACACGAGCAATGGAGGTCAGGCTGGAACTGAACAATAATGATGATGAAACTCCCATCACAACGGTTGACCACCCGAGGATACTGGGAGTTATTTTCGATAGCCTGCTCTTCTTTTTAGCGCACTCAACCGCAATCGTCAACAAAGTACAGAGCGGCAACAGTCCTCCAGTCGCTCCCTGCTAAGGAGCATACCATCCTGCTCAACAAGCAGAAACCTCTGGATTCGATGGCGTACAGACAGACTCTGAACAGCTCTCGCCCTGTGAATGCTGTTATTGGAGTCAATCCACCACAGATAATAGACTAAGAGCTTCAGCTACCTTGACAGCCGAGCTCAATTGGGATTTGGATATTGTAGTAGACTCAACTCCTAATTATCCAGAGTCGACCCCGATATCGCAAATGAATGCTCGGCATTTGTAAAACCCCCGCACGGTACACCAACCACCTATTGACTTACCTCAACAAACTTACTCATCTAACACCCCTCTCACTATGGTAAAATTTTGTCAAAACAGAACGTTTCCTGGGCCTTATTTTAGATGAGTTTGAAGATAACGACCATGGATATTCTGATCTAGCAGGATGTAACTAGCTCTACAACAAAAACAACAACATCTCCAAAACTAATTTGCCAAATTCTACCATTATTGGAGCAAACTTTCCATTTCAAGTCAGTTAGCATAATTTCGAAATTTATAAAAATCGGTTGCCCACTTTTCAAACAAGGGTTGTTTAGAAAGGTTAAAGAAAATAGCATTTTATATACAGGATTATTTTGCGGAAACGAATGCGTGGGTAATTGTGTTGTTTGTTTTTTAAAAAATGGGCGTGTCACATTAAAATTATATTAATTTTTTTTTTTTTTTGTAAAAGAAAAAAACTTTTACGTTTTTAAAATGAAAGCTGCTATAATAACTGGTTTTATTACCTACCAAAAATTCTGATGGTGGCTGCCGTAGCCGAGTGGATACCACGTGCGCGCTTCATTCTGTTGGCCTCAGGTTCGAATCCTGGCCGGGCCAAGTGACATCAAAATTTTAGAATTTTTTTTCTAATAGTGTTCGCCCCTAGACAGGCAATGTATTTCTGTAAAAATCATTTGCCCTTCGGAATCGGCGTAAAACCGCAGGCCCCTCAATTTGTGGTGCAATATCAAATCGCGCAACAAAAATTGTAGGAGAAGCTCGGCCAAAGATCAAGCTATGGTGTAAGCGCCAAATTAATATTATTATTACTATTCCACAAAAGTGAGCTATACATATTTGTTACGCAAAAGATGATTGATATACGGACGAAACTGAATAGATTAAATTATGGAATGTCTGGAAATATGAGTATCAAATGGAAGAGGATAGTGCGGATAATTCTCAGATTTTATTCCTTAGTTATCCTGTGGAGAAACACCATGATTTTCACTAAAATCCTTTAACAAAAATATATTATTTATGGAGCAATTTCAGGATGTACAGTAGCTAACACAAGCCCCTACAAGTATTAGCATATTTTATTGCTTGATATTTCGTACATCGATATATGTGAGTTTCGCACATGTCAAATATATGTAGTATACCTGGGTTTTTCGTTTTTTTCACAGAATGTCGCGATGAGGTTTTTTAAGGACCTTAAAGTTTTAATAATAATAGTCTCAAAGGCACAGAAATAAGGGTATCAAATGAAATACATTTTTTCGTGGTCAATCTGTGGTCAAATACCTTTTCTTAAATTTTAGTTAAAGTATTCTTCAAGTCTGTAGCTGCGAGTTTCCAATTTTACTTCATTTGCAGATACGCAATATTTACACTTTGCTCATTTGCGGTTTTACGTTATCACCTACCCGTTGACATTTCGCTGTGTTTTGGTTTACCTTTTGCTTGATGCTTCATTGCATGAGCTTTGAGTTTTGAAAAGGCAAATGCACTAATTGAATGTCTTCGTACATATAGCGCGCGTGAGAAGTGAGTGTTTCGATTTTGTTATTACTTTGTACACCTGACTAACCGGCGAGTGTTAATTGCGCTGTTAGCTTTTGAGGGGCTGCTGAGGTTTTCACTGTGGTCTATACAATAACAATAACAACTCCGCCGAAACTTAATTTATTTTAATATATGCACATACATACTCGCATCGACCTCTGTAACAAATTTTTTCATATTTACTTTATGGTGTTAGGGCTTCCTGCGAGAGGATGTTATTATTGTTAAAATTGTGCCACTAGTAATGCGGTAAAATCATACCAAATCGACCTAAAGCTAATTTATAGTTGCTAAAATTAAAAACAAAATTTACTGGTACCGAAATGGTCTCAAAATATTTGCTTATTTTTAGTTAAAAAAAATTGTTTTCCACTCATAGTTATTTAGAAAATAATTATTATATACAAATAATGCTCAATATATGCTTTTAAAAGACTTAAAAAATTTGTATCGCTTATAACTATTATGAATATATTTACTTTTATAAGTCTCAAAATAATACTTAATTATCAATGGCTTAAAAAGTTTGCAGAAAAGTGGTGCAAAAAATATAATCTCAGTTAATATTAAATGAATAAATCTTACTTTCTATACCACTGTGCTGCATGTGTATGAAATATAATACAAATTCATATTCTTATGTTCGTTTGAATGATTGTAAATATGTATGCACATAAATATGTGAGAAACCTAATCAAGCGAATCACAGCAGATGGGACAGTGGGCGTTTCTGTAACTTTATCATCACTTTAATTAATCTATACGCTGTAGAACTTCAAGGAAATGAATTAATTAAATTTATTGTAACATGTAACATTTATGTGGACGAAACAAAATAATATCATGGGCACGAATAAAAAGATGTGCAGATTTCGGATAAGTGCACTGTTGTTTTTTTTTGCGTAGTGCAAGGATTTAGTGTTTTATTAATCTTAGCGCAAATCAATTGGCTTTATACAAATTAAAATATAAGGCGTTTTTGCGCCGGAAGCCCTGGCAGCTTGTACTCATTCTTTCTGTAAAATAATTAATTATATTATTATAATTCGTTTAATAAATAAATAAAATATTTTACAAATATGTGAAAATTAAGCATAATTTATATGGTAATTTATATATATGCAATAAACTAATATAAATAGATATATATATTACCCATTTTATAAATACAAATATCGCCAAATTTTGACTGTATATTTTTTACTCTTATTATCTACTTTATACAACTAAACTCGTGTGAGTGACACTTTCAAACTTTGTGCAAAATTTAAAATATTAAAAAAATTTTAATAAGAAATTCCACAATTTATTCCAATATATCATGTTCGAGTTATTTATATAGTTTTGGAAAAAAATCGAGCAACACAATCAGCAAAAAAGTTGTGAAAAAAAACAACAATGATTGAAGAAAACTTCAAAATTTGTGAGGAATTTAAAAAAATTAGGCCAAGTCTTTTATCAGAACTAAAAATTGGATATGAAATTTTATTGCCCATTCAATTATTGTATAATAGGAGATGAGAAAATCCCTATTGAGTTTTGGTAATATTTTTGCTGACAGTGGTGCTGATTTTTTTCATAACTATATATAAAACCCGAACAAGCTTGATGTATAGGAAGAAAATGCAGGATTTCTTTTCACAAAGTTTTAATGCTTCAAATTTTACACAATATTTGAAGGTGCGACTGGAGAGCAATTTTTGTTATATAACAAACTATCTTTAAATAAAATAATTAAGATTAAGTCAAAACTTGCCAATGTGTGGAAGCGAAGAACAAGCTTTTTTAGTGAACTTAATTTTTTCTGGCTAGCAGCGATACGAAAAATATATGTTTAAAAATTTTTCAAAACTCAAACTTGTCTCAACCGATTGATATAAAGAGGGTATCGCTGAAAAGGTCGTAAGTCAGACATTATTTCATTATACATATCATTATATTGTTTTAATAATTTTCCCCAGTTTTTGTAATTAATATTACCACTTTGTGGGCACGTCTTTCTTGCCTTGTTATTTATTTGAATTCCGAATTTGAATGAACCGGGTAATAAAAATGAGGCTTACTAGTATTTAGAAACCACCATCACCAATCAAATCAATATCGTGAAAACTACTTTTTGAACCAATTATTAACAAAACAAACGACTATCATCTTCATGTACCTGTAAACTCGGAAACCTGGCCGCAAGGTGAATTTTTATATTTAAATTTGTAAATTTTTTATGAAATTTTGGTTCCTAAATAATATAATAAAACGCATCAAAACGAAAAAAAAATTTGAATATTTATCAAAATTTAATCAAAATTTCGTAACTTATTAATTTGAATTTTTAAAAAACATTTGGGTATGCAGTTTTGTGGTTTATTTAGTTTTGGCTAGAGAACGTCCGAACAGCGATTTTTAGGACCAAACCGAACTTCTGCTAGTTTCGATCGAAACCGAACCGAGCATTTCCAAGGCCAAAATAATAAAGAATCAATGATTTTTTTTTTAAATCCCAGATTTTTATATTGGTATTAAAAAGGGTACATTAGTTTCAGTCCCATCCATTTCAATTCGTGACATAAACATAGGCGCTTTTTAGATTCGTTCGATGGAAGAGCAGACAGATATATTAAAGAAATTTTTGTCAACAGAAAATATAGGCGGCAAAATGAATTCAAGAATCCACAAGTGTTCAATTCGGAGTGTGTAATCTCTTTCAGTATTATTACTGTAAATTACATTGCTAAAATATAAAAAACGTTCGGCCTAAGTTCGGGTTTTTTGGCCAAAACCGAACTGCTCCCGAACTGAACTTTGCTAGCCGAACATGGCTGAAGCCGAAGCCAAAATTTGGTCGTTCTCTAGTTTTATTTTGAATTTTTTTTTTAAATTTTCGTCTCACGCACTTTTTACACAACAGATCGATTTTATAAAAAAACCTAAAAACTTAAAAAAAATATCAAAAACCGAAAACTTGCAGTATCAAAAACTGCATACCACAAAGCTTCCTAAAATTCAAATTAAAAAGTTGAACATTTTTATGCAAATCTTTTAAAGTTATATAAATTTGGTACAAAGTGTGAAATTTTAATTTATATACATTTTGTTACAAAAAATTATTAATTGTTTGAGTCACTGTAAATCGTTCATACTTTCTTTTCTTTACTTGTTTTTTTTTTTTTTTGGTTTTAATGAAAGAATGATAGAAAGGGAAATCCTTTTGAGTTTTAACGAGGGACCACATGTAACGATTATTGCCCAAATTTCAACTCCAAAATCATGCGGGAAGAGAAGTACTGCGTGTTAAAGGAATAAAAAACTTACCTCCTTGTAACAAGGACTACCTTACGAGACATTGATTTCTATTTTTTTTAGTTTTATTAAAAAAAAATCAAGTTTAATTGTTATTTTTTGAGTTGTATATTTTACTCAGAAAATAATCGTCATTTTTTGGGGTTTATTTATTGCCTAAAAATTATTTCTTGAGTTTTCTTTTTTGACCAAAAAATACAACTTAATGTGTGTGGGAACCCCCTAAAGATTAAGTTTTTTCACGCAAATTAAATTCTGTGCAAAAAATGATACTAAACAGATAATGATTAAAAATATTTTTTTTAAATAATAGTTATAACCTTTACGGTCCCTGGTTTTAACTAATTAGTAACAATACTAATTCGGCGCTTGCACCATAGTTTGATTTTATCCGAAAGTCTCTAGCAATTTGTGGTATACGTCTTGCAAATTGTAGGCCCCAATTTTATGCGGTGGAGCGAATCACACGAAGGGAGAGATAGCTTCATACATATATACTCGTGTAGATTATAAAGGGTGGTTAAATTTTAAGGGCCGATGTTGATTTTGAATAAAACACAAATTATTTTGGAAATTATTGTAATTTCTTTTTATTATGATAATATGGTGTGGCTCAATTAAGCATGGAACAAAATATCGGCTAAATGTCCGCCGCGACCTCGGCGGCACACCTCCATCCGATGGTCCAAATTTTCGAAGACGCTGAGGCATAATTGAGGTTCTATGCTGTTATTGTGACGAATTATTTCATCCTTTAGCTCTTGAATTGTTGCTGGCTTATCGACGTACACCTTTTCTTTCAAATAACCCCAAAGAAAGTCAAATTACATGATCTTGGTGGCCAATTGACATCGCCACCACGAGAGATAACATGGCCATTGAATTTGTCGCGCAAAAGAGCCATTGTTTCGTTGGCTGTGTGGCAAGTGGCACCATCCTGTTGGAGCCACATATCGTCCACATCCATATGTGCCAATTCGGGCCAGAAAAAGTTCGTTATCATCTCACGATAGCGAACACCATTCACAGTAATTGCCTGACCGGCCTCATTTTGGAAAAAATACGGCCCGATGATGCCGCCAGCCCATAAACTGCACCAAACAGTAACTCTTTGTGGGTGCATTGGTTTTTCGACAATCACTCTTGGATTATCATTCGCCCAAATGCGGCAATTCTGCTTATTGACGCATCCACTGAGGTGAAAATGTGCCTCATCACTGAAGATGATTTTCTTCGAAAATGCACGATATGCATTTTGGTTTGAACGCCCATTTTCATAATAAGCCTGAATAACTTTAACACGTTGCTCGATTGTGTGTCTTTCCATGTTCAAATTGAGTTAGTCTGAAATTGAGAAATGTCAAATGAAATGCAAAAAAAAACTTGACGTTCAGGTCTGGTTCAGATTCAACATCGGCCCTTAAAATTTAACCACCCTTTATCATTTATTTTTTGAAATTTATCTACAAAATTTGTTTATGTACAATACTTAAATACTTTACTTCTATCTTCCTGTTTAATATTTCAAAATTGTGATCTCGCTACAATTTAATGCCAATCTACTCAATTACCCTTCATAAATTCATACAAGCATATGACAAATGCTGTTGTGGATTTGTTCATAAAGCTAAGTATATACTATGTATTTACTGTATTTACTTTTAGCTTATACTTTGTACTTACATAAGCAAAATAGCAATCTTGTGGGGTTTTTGCTCCAACATTTCAATGTTTATTTTTAAAAAATTTTCAGATGTTTTACTGTTTTTGAGTTCATCAACATTCCATCACCTTTTAATGACCACCACTTACCGGGGTCATGCGATGCGTTGATTTTGGTCGGTTTGACTTACCTATTATGTGTGCATTATAAGTACCGCCTAAGTGCTTAAGTTCGGTGCATCATATTTACTATGTGGGGTATGTTGGTTTAGAGTTTCATTTTAAACCATCTATTGTTCTATGCACTTTAACTTCTTGCTTGCACTCTCTGGCGCATTGTTGTTAAACAACAAACATACGTACATAAATATTTGTAGCATTTAAGGATGTATTTTTACTGTTAGCGACTATTGGGAGCATAACGTGCGCCGCGACAGCCATGTGGTGAACTTAATTGACGTTCAATGAATGAATGCATCTATTGTTATGAAACGTCGTAGGAGCTGCCAAAGTTGCATGTGATATTTACGGGTACGTTCAGTTCATGGACCTACGTATGCGCGTGTGTGCCAGTGTGTGTGTGTGTGTTGAACTAAATGTTTTGTTAGCGGTCAAAGCAAGAATGTCCGGTTCAAATACTTTGTTATTATTGTTCTGCACAAAAATTCGAGTATATATTTGTAAATGCATATATAGTAGATATATTCGAAGAATGATCGAAGGGTTCAACGGATTTATTTTTGAATGAAATAGTTGATTCACCTTTTAATTGTAATGAAGCTTCGTTGGTTTTTTAGTCTAATGAACTCGGTAGAAAAGTTGGTTAATCATAAAAGAATGACAAAGTAGTGAACAATTTTCAACACAGTTTTAGAAATTAAATTAGTTGGTTTTTAATATTTCATTTTTATACACGAGCGCACTAGCTCTTGCGGTA
This sequence comes from Anomoia purmunda, assembly GCA_951828415.1. NCBI lineage: Eukaryota > Metazoa > Arthropoda > Insecta > Diptera > Tephritidae > Anomoia > Anomoia purmunda. Next base: position 20,142,442 of record OX639996.1, on the reverse strand, counting down.
TTATAAATTTAATCACATAATGAATTTTGCAATGGTCTAATGCTATAGATTTATACAGTAAGGCGTGTAACGAAAAAAAGTTCAGTGTGCGTCAGCTTTAGTTGAATACTTTTGTCGAGCAAAAATTTTGTGTATTTTGTGTTGTGGGTTTTTAAGCGCCACGCTAAAAAGAGCTTAGTCGTGTTTTTGTTATAACTTTCTTATCTGAGGGCCGGATTTTTAAGGACTGTATTTGGCCCTCAAAAGGTTTTGGACTTAAAAGTTTTTTTGATTTGTACCTTCATTAATTTTGGAAATAGGGATATCCCTACTTTTTAATTTTTATACAAAGGTGGATTAATACTAACCTTCTTGTAAATTTTGGTGAATAATTTTCTGCAAATGTATACCAAACACGTGAAGGGTTGGTCATGTTGGTGGTTAAGTTTATTCTAGTAAGAAAAAAAATCCCGAGTAGTTACGAACGTTTTTCTTTTCTTTCCATTTGGCCCGAATTTCGTTTCCAAAAACTTCAAAGTTCGTGCGGTACGACAATTTTCAATTGATCGTGCTCAAATTTTTGTCAAATATTTACATATTTAGCTTAACCTCACACAAAACTGGCCTTGGATTTTAAAACAAATGAGTTTTAATTTTTCCCATACATTGAGGGTACACCTTAAAATATAGGGTGTTTTATTAGACTGATAGAACTTTAAATTGAAATAAAACACGTAAAAAATGAAGTATGGTGCCAAATTTTTTATTTGAAAGATATTTTCATGACATTTAAAATTTAAAAACGATTACAGCCATATTTTCGCCACGACTAGCTTTGATGAATCGGATGCGATCGGTCCAATTTTGCGATCAGCAAAATTTTCCATCTTGTGGATGGACAAAGTCCAACTTGGTGAGCACAGCGGCGAATAGACAAATTTGGATCTTCCTTCTCCAACACTATCACTTACAGCATCAATATTTTCTTCTGTACGTACAATTCTTTGTCTTGTTGTTGGTTTTTCATCGAGTAGAGTAAATGTTGTTCGAAATTTATCAACAGTTCGACGAATAAGCTGCTCTGATGCTGGATTATGTGGAAAATAAAATTCACGAAGTGCTCTATAAGTTTGGCGAACAAAACACTAATTTTTAAAGTAAATTTCCACAATTTGTAAACGCTGTTGCGGCGTCATTTTTTCCATAATGATTTGTCAATCCTTACTGAACAGAAATGTCAAAACGAAATGTCATTTACCAGCTGTCAAGTGACAGCTATCACTATCGAAAGTTCTATCAGTCTAAAAAAACACCCTTACATAAATACTACATAAGTATGTCATAAGTTTTGTTGTTATTATTCAGCCCTGTTCTGCATTTCGACTCGAATCGAAATTTTCTCAGTTTGGCAACTTTGGTATTCTGCGTTTCGATGAGTTTCGATCAATCTTCGAAATATACAATTTTATGTATTCTACATTGCGATCGTAGTTACGTTTTTGTAAGTTGAAATTTTTTTGGCGGAGGACGGTTAGATTTTTATTTTCGTGTACTTTTAAAAAATAATTTTCCCAAAAATGTGAGTAAAACTTATTGTTGATAGTTGTAAAAGTCGTCAACATGATTTTTTTTAAAGTTTTTTGGGCTTTATTGATGTTTTTTGATATGTTTGCAGGTCAAAAACAACAACGCCGGAGCAGTATGAAAAATTGGCTGATATAATGGCAACCAAAAGGGATATTGCGCAGGGCTTTCAAAAGCGACCGAAGGAGGAAGTGGTGGAGTTTTGGGAGGGAATTGCAAATGCATAAAACTCTTGCTTCGCTTGCATTTTTTCCTCTTCACTCTGTTCAAATTTGATCCACTCAGGGCAAAGCTTTCGTTGCATGACATCGAGAAAATTAGAGAGTGACTTTGATACAGTTGACTGACCTATTCCGACATTATAATCTGCGCCAACTCCGTGTTGGTAACTGCCTTCCGCAAAAAATCTCAATGCCGCCACTACGCGATTAAGCGAAGATAACGACGTCAAAGTACTTGGTTGAGTTTCTTCCGCAAAAGTATCTAGGACATACTTGAAAGCGTCCTTATTAAGTCTAAAGTTTTTTTGAATCTAAATAAGTAAATCAATGAATTAAGATTTATCACTTTCAAACGCAATTTCTTATAATTCGTCACTCATCTGAAATGGATCACACATATCCCGCAATCTTCTCCTTCCAACTTTTGTGTCAGCATTCTCGGATGCGTTGTCGTCCTCCTCAAGTAGTATCGCCGCGGCTATTGAATCCATTACGCGATTATATTTTTATTTATTTTATTTAAAAAAAAATAGTTTGGCCACGAATTTGTATCTGTTTGCTTTATTTTGTTTCAATTTCACTCATTCCAAGGCAAACAGCTGATTTCGAAAAGGTTGCCGGTCTTCCTCTTTTTCTTTCGATTCCGCCGTAACTCGGAATACATAATTCCAATCAATGCGGAGCGGAATGCGGGAACGTAATAGAAATGCAGAATAGGGCTGATTGTAATTGCACGATTTGCCACACCTAATGTTATAATGAAAACCCAGCATAACAAGTTCAAAATAGTTTCGAAATGCTGAATTAATATAGCTACGTTTTGTTAAAGGAATTAAATGGAAAATGCACCCTCCTATTCTATGTTAGTTATTTCAATTAGTTTTAGTCATCGTGGTTGCTTCATTGAAAGCAAGATACCGAATTCCGAAATCTTTTTTTTATTACTGTTGGTATACGAAATTATGATTAATTGAAAAGACATCGAAAAACGCCCTATAGTTCATAGAAATTACCAAAGTGTTGACTACTACAACCACCTATCTCTTGTTTATAATTAATTATTTTAATACATGCATATACTCACATTGATACACACAAACATACAACCATACAAATGTAAATATATGAGAGTTGTTTTCTTTGTCCTTCCTCTACGTGGTATGTATGTATGTATGTATGTGTGTAGTTGTCTGAGCGTGTTGTTTACTACTTATTGTTATTGGTTTCTTACGGTTTATAAAATAACAACTGCGAAATTTGCTTGTTTTTGTGTAGCCACGCACATCTTCATGACGTCAACGATGTCCTGTAATTAAATATTCTAATGACCGGTAATCATTAATCAATAACAATATTTAAATAGTTTTATTTGCAGCAAAAACGCAGTTTCTGTAAAAAGGAATAACATGTTTTCTCATTTATGGCAATATTTCAATTTGGAAAATAGAGGAATGAGGAAAACACTGTCGACGCAAGGATCCATAGGCAGCGTTATAGTACAAAGGATTTGAAAAATTGCTTGCTGAAAGTTCAATCAAGGACTATATATGTATGTACATATGTAATAAGAAAAAGTTGAATTGATATAAAAAGCGGTGAATAGAATGTTTTTGTTTACCTCTCAGGAAATTATTTAGTCTTAAACGGGTATAAAAGAGCTATGAAAAGTTCTTCTATCCATGATACAATAATGAAGGTAATTTGCCATTTCATGCTGCCATCTTTGGTCGGGAAAAAACGGAAAAGCCACCAAAACATTCTTAAACTTATCTCTTTGAACAACTTCGGCTATTTTTTCAAAAGTTTTATGAAAATTATTTGAATAAATATTTAAAACGTAGCCTTTTCATTGATAAGCTTTCGATTAACATGAAGCCCTCCATTTTGCAAATAATGCCCAATTTACGATTGAAAATTACCGTTTTCTAAACATATGTGATGGGGCAACGCTTCGCCAAAAATTTACATCTAGGGAAATACCATTAATCTGCTTTTTAATAAAAAAATTTCGAAGTGAATCTATTTTCTTTCTTGTATCATGGTTATTCGAGTAATATATGTATTTAAAAAAGTAAAATGTACACAATTTGGAATATTTCGAAAGCATAGAAAAAAAATTTACATGGAATGGATTAAGAAATCTAACTACTTTTGAAGATAGATTTCATTTATGTGGGTTTTTATTATTTGAAGCAACCTTTACACAATCGGGAGCAAATACCGCAATTTGAATGAAAGAATTACATTAAAATAAGGGAACATTTTTTTGTTTATTTTATTTTTTCATTATATGCCTAGATGGTAAGCCAAAAAAATGTGACAGCATGCTCGACACAGTTTTATAGAGAAACGTTTGTAAATTATGTAAATTTATTTCAAAAATCACGGTCCAGTTTAAGAGTGTTACCATGTTAGAGTTGGAGGATATTTTTGGAGCAGTGGACATGTAATTAGCAAAATTTCGCAAATCTACGGAATATTCTCTAGGTGCCGTTATAACCGCATAAACTATTAAAATATCCGTATATGACATTTGAAATTCTATAAATAAATCACCGCGTGTGTGTGGTATCACTCTGAGTGAACCTGGTCAAAGCTCATGGTAAATTACTTCAAAAAATTATAGAGAAATTCCTTTTTTTTTAAAGCGGGCTTCTTTCGGCAGACAATTGCGAACCTCCAAGTGTATATTTACTATAAAGAAACTTCTCGCAAAAATGATTAGTCGAGCGCCTTCGACGAAGAGAATGCATGCTATTGAAAAGCATATTCAAATTAAAAACTGAAACACTCACATACATATGCACATAGAATTTATTAATTAATTTGTTTCGGTTTATTCAAATCTATATAATAAAAGAAAGTCGTGTTAGTTACACCACTTATAACTCAAGAACGGCTGAACCGATTTGGCTGAAAATTGGTGGGGAGGTAGCTTAGAACCAGGGGCAGGTTATAAGATACTTTTTATCCCGTTACCGTGGGACGACAAAAAAAACGGTAAATTTGATTTTTTTTCTTCGCCCTTCATATATTTTGCTTTTGCTTTTTTGTATGAAAATCAAAATTTACATGCACTCTGGCGGCGAAAGGTAATATCGATGTAAATTGTAGTGACATCTAGCGGAGAATTCCAATATCCATGTAATTGGTGTGAATTGCCAATAATAACATGTATTTTGTTTACTTTTACTAATTTTGTTGGGTGAAAAATTGACAGTTAGAAATTTTGAAGTTTACCGGGTTTTGTGTTTGTTTCGAGTGTCTATAAATATTGTGCCGATATTATTATCATTAAAATGCCGCGTCCAAGGCGATCAAATCTTCCCCGAAAAAGCCGTAATGCAACTAGGATGCAAAACGTTGCGAATGAAAGGACTGAAGAAGTACAAGAAATTGCACGTGAAGAGCAAAGCGAGGCAGTTCGTGCAAAGGCTCGGTTGGCTATGAGAAATCATCGAGCAAACCTAAGAGATCAACATCTTGATAATTTTCGACGCACAAGGAGAAATTTATCAAGTACTGATTTGAATCGAGCAGCGTTTCGATATGATTGCAGCACTGATTACTGCTTGCATACTAGCATTCGCATTGGGCCAATGGATGTGGTTTGCGAGTATTGAAGTTTTGCGGAGAAACGCCAAGATTGTGCTGCCTTAATGGGAAAGTGAAATTGCCATTATTGACTCCCCCACCTGAGCCATTGCACTCATTGCTACTACATAATTCAGAATGAGGTCATTAGTACACTACATTCGTTCAAATCTATTGACTGTGCAACAAATTCTGATGATGCCACCAACTATCCAATTGAATTTTTAAGCTCCTTGGATGTGCCTGGCTTACCACCGCATAATTTACGACTAAAGGTTGGTTCCGTAATAATCATGCTTCGAAACATAAACCCACCAAAACTGTGCAACGGAACGCGTTTGGTGGTAAGTAAATTGATGAACAATGTGATTTACGCGACGATACTCAAAGGAAAATTTGAAGGTGAGGAAATTCTCATTCCGAGGATCCCGATGATCCCAACCGACATGCCGTTTGAGTTTAAACGACTTCAATTTCCGATCCGTCTTGCATTCGCCATGACCATTAACAAATCACAAGGCCAATCCTTGAAAGTTTGTGGTCGAAATCTAGAAAATCCATGTTTTTCCCATGGTCAATTATATGCGGCATGTTCAAGGGTCGGAAGACCAGCTGCGTTATTTGTTCTTGCACATAATAATAAAACTAAAAATATCGTCTATCACAAGGTGCTTCACTGAAGAGTGCAGCCTATGCACTACAATACATGGCCAATAAAGAATCATTACAATAATTGAGTTTTTACTTACTTATATTTATTATCGTAATAAAAAATTTAAACTCATAAAATCAAGAATCTGCTCATTTATTGCTTCTAAGGCGGAGCAATGTTCGCCGGGTCAGCTAGTGATTTTATAAAATAACAAGTACTAATCATAAACAAACGTAAAATAACTGCCAGTTGTGATTGAATATTTAACCAGTGTATGTCTCTTGCTATTCCAATGGTTGGTGTCTTCGTTTAGTTTATATTTGACAACAGCATTTGCCATTCGATAATCAAACCAAAAGAATACAATAATTTACCAACACACGACGCATGATCGGGAGAATTGATGTATGGCATTTTGTCTATTTTCGTCACTTTTTATTGGTTTTACAGACATATCCAATATTGAAGACGAAAAATAATAGCCCGATTTGCAAAGAAAATAAATTATATTTTTGATTAAAATAAGTCAGCAACGAAATCATTTGAGCGGTTTATGAGCATTTTTTGTGAACAAAAAAAGAGTGAATTTTTCATCAGTATTTTGCATTAAACTTGTATACAATAATAATTCCTTTAATTTTGGAAACAAATCTCAGAACCTTCCTAGAATACTTTAAAATCTTTAAATTTGCCACCAATTAATAAAATTCAAGTTATCTTTCTTCAGAATGCTACTTTTTTTTAAAAAGAAAGTTTTTTCGTGCAGTACGTGTTTTTGTGAAGCTCTAAAATTACAATAACAAAATACGTATCTGAATATTGAAAATAAAGGAAGTAAAGTAGAGTATATAGAGTTACAAAAGGTAATAACTACATTTAAAATTTTTTTATATTTTAGTAAATATAAAATAAATACAAAAATTTGTATTAAAAGATAATACTTGTTTAAAATGAGGATTTTTTAAGAGCTTTACAAAAATTACATAAGTTTGGTGCATTCATATTACAAACTCGTAACAATGCTGGAGGCGGTAGATGGGCATTCTAGCACCATATTCAGACAAGAAGTGGGCGTGGAAGCTAATCAATTTACGCTAAAGGTCACACTATTTTCTGAACAACAGAATGACAGATACAAAATTAAATCGATTTTCGAGACCGGTCTTCTCTTACTAAAAACATGTTTTTGATGTTTTTTCTTCATTACAGACCTAAAAGTTATGTTCTGTAGCTTCTTCTTCTTAAGCGGCGCTATAACCGCCTAGGCGATTTTGGCCGACTTTAACATAGCGCGCTAGTTGCTGCTCTGCTTTCCTACCTGACGCCAGCTAGATACAACAAGTGAAGCCAAGGCCACCTCCACCTGCCACCACCAGCGTTTACCACGTTAAATTCGTTCAGGGCTGGAGTATTTTCGTTCGGCGAGAGAAGGCTGCTCATTTGCCTACTCAGCCTAAAGTAGGACTTCTTGGTAAGAGAGGTTCTTCTTTGGATTTCGAGGCTGATATTTCTGTTGGCGTTGATGCTGGTTCCGAGGGAATCATGGTCCTCTACTTTGATGGTAAAATTGTAACCGTCTTCTGGCTGAGCTGGTGGTGTTGCTCAGTCTCATTTTACATAGCCGTAATAGTTTTGCAGTCGACAGCTAGATGGTGTGCGCCGATCCTCTTCTCATGGGTATTTTCCAATATTTGTCATATCGTGAAGATCTGGTCGATTGGCCAGGCCTAAAGCCACATTGACAAGGTCGAATCAGTTCGTTTATGGTTGGCTTTAGTCTTTCACACAATATGCTCGACAGGACCTTGTATGACATGTTAAGGGGGCTGATCCCGCTGTAGTTGACGCATATTGCGTGATCATCCTGCTTGTGAATTGAGCAGAGCACACTTGCTTTCCAATCGGTGGGTATGCATCCGCCCGTATTCTGTCGGCTTTGTTGTTATGTATCAGCGATTCGGGGTTCGGGATGTTCATCTTCACTGGCGACCGTGAAGACGGCTTTCGCCGTCACCATTTAGCAAAGTAGAGCATTGTATCCTCCATATTTTGAGTGTACTTTGGGCATCAGTCACCATGTGGCTGCTCTTACTCTTACAGGACTTTGCCGCGGACTTTAAACCTTCCGTAAGTCGCCGAACCTTTTGGTAAAATTATGAAAAATTTCAACAAGCCCCGGGCGAGATCTCCCTTTATGTTCTGTAGCACTTATTTAATTTTCAAAAAAAAAAAATTGTATTATGTTAACCTGAGGTTTATTTTAGAAAAAGTAGAAAAAAGAGTTAATATGTAATTCTGAGCGAAATCCCGATTTGAACTTGAACAGTAAAAATGCAGAAAGAATATTTGTGTAGATTGCGTCTTCCCTGTGGCCTGGGAGGCCCTGTGAGTTATCAATTTGCATTTCTCAAAGCAGACAGCGGAAAAATTCAGTCGTGATCAAATAGCTGGTAAATAAAATGAGTTTTTAAACAGATAAGGCGAATATGTTAGCCTATTTGAAAGTAAAAGCTTGACCCATACTCCCCTACCTATAGTGCGGTGATTGTTTTGTGCGTAATTTTTCTGCGCATAACTTAACGTTGCTACATTATTGACATTTTAACTTTAACTTGAAAATCACTGCCAATAAAAATATGCAACATCATGTAAACTTTATCGCTTCTGGCATGAGGACGTTTCCAGACCGACAAAGCGCATTTAATTACTTGACAATCCACCCATACCAAAAGTTAACTGGAAACCAGCATTCAAATTAACTTTAATTTTAGCATAGCAACATTCCTAGAAGGCAAGTATGTCAAGCCTTTCATTTCCAGCCTGAGAAAAGCAACTGCAGCCCCTTGCTTCTAGCTTGACGATAGTTACTAGGATTGCAAGAATGTCTTCAATGTATTCAATGTGACAGCAAGTGAACTTTTAGTCAATGCAGTGGTGACCTTGTGTGAGTGTCCTTGGCTGGTGGATGGATGTTGCTGTGGTTGCTGATGCTGCTACTGTTGTTGTTGTTGTTATAACCATTGCATCCTATACCTTGGCCAACAATCAGTAGGAGATGATGTTTTATATAAAAGTGCGAATACATTGCCAATGGTTATAGCAGTGCACTTGTAGCAGCTTGACAAAGAACTATACTATTCTGAGAGATAGCGGATAAATTGTGGAAAAAAGCATGCAGAAATTGGTACAGTATAAGAGAGTTTTTTTTTTTTTACAAAAAAATGAAAAAATGCAGTGTTGCAGCGTTGCGCTGTTTTTTTTTTGAATTTAAGATGCCTTGCTTGCAGTTGGTTGTTAACTTAAATTGTTTTGTCTCTAGTTGATTCTCGCCTGCCTGTTGGGCACGGTAGCTTGGGCTGCTGAGATCTACTACACACCCGCTGCCACCGCTGCAGCAGCATATTATGCACCACTGCCCATAGCTGTGCCTGCCGCACGCTCAGCAGCCATCGTACCATTGGCCTATTCGCGCATTCAAACTGCTGTTCCGCTGCCAGCTGTGGAGACTTACAATAGCGTGCAGACGCCGGATTCATTTCAGCAACAGTATCGTTCCGACTACAAACCGGTTACCTATGAGTTTATACATTGATTGACGGAAGACACAAAGAGTATCATCGAACAAAATTTCAACAAAATTTCAACAAAATTATACTAAAAGAAATAAGGATGAGTCTAAGTTCGTGGGAAACCAAACTTTAAATACCCGGCGCAAGTTTTTATTTCAAATATGCCGTATGTGTTGAAGGCAATAAACACAGTGAATGTAATAATCTTTATTTTGAAAAGCTAAACGTTTTTGTTTTGTATTTGAATAAAAACTAAATTAAATTTGTATGCTTTTAATGCACAATATGAGTTTACTTACAGTTATTTACTTTTGAAATTATTGTTCTTTTCGCTATATCAAAATATTATATTGAATCTTCGAACTATTCCTCTCCCTTATTAAATTTTGTATACCAAATTGGAAAGAATTCGTGACATGACTTAGTAAAATTTTGAACGCTTTGATTTGTTATAAATCACTGTTATATGGAAGAAGGGGTTTAGTCTTATTTCTCTAATTTTCGAAATCCAGATTTTTTTGTTAATTACTGTTGTATGAGAGCTAAGCATTATCTCTGTAAAAATTTTGCAATTTTGGAAATTTTGCTTACTGACTTGAAATGCTGGGTGTGCACCAAATTTGATGGAGTTTGGTGGTATAGTTTTAGAGGTATGCCTACTTGTTCAAAATTGGGCAGTGACACGCCTATTACTATTTTCTATTTATTCCGTTCATTTGCTTGTGCAACCTTATTCTACATATTCAATTTAAGCAAATTCTCTTAAATATCACGTTTTTTTGGTTTTTGAAAATTACCGTTATACGAGAGGTGGGGGTATTTTTGTACGATTTGTACCATTTTTTATTTTTATTTTTACTTACATACATCAAATGGGAGGTGTCTACCAAATTTGGTAGACTTTGGCAGGAAGGTTATGCAGATTTAATTATTTGCATTTAAATGAGCGTTGCCACGCCCGTTTCCAAATCTTTTCGATGCAGTATTTTTGTAAGCGCACCCCACCCTTCATATTAAATTTGAGTGAAATTTCTTTAATGCTGACTAAAATATCGCGTATTTTATTTTCCAAAATTACCGTTACTGAGAAGTGGGCGTGATTTTTGTTCGATTTTAATAATTTTCGAAATTTTGTTCACTGACTCGGAATGCAATATGGAAATCTAATGTGGTCGAGTAGTTTCGTAGATATAAGTTTTTCTTATAAAGTGAATGGGGCTACGCCTATTTTCCAAAACAACTGACTGACGGACGGACAGACAAAGATCTCTTAATCGAATTCGATATTAATTCTAAGAATGTCTATATAAAACGCATATAATTAAATGTCATGACCAAGGGTTTGCCATTATGTTCTAAAAAGGATTTCGGGCAAAGGACCGTTGCTCGAATAAATTCCAGCCGAGAGGGCCAATTTTTTTTTTTGGGCCGTATGTCTGCAATAACGCGCTAAGTATTCCCTTCCAAGGCGCCATAACCCCACAAAAAATAGTCCAGTGACGTTAAATCTCACGATCTTGGAGGCCACGCCACAGACCCACGACGCGAGATAATGCGCTCACTTTGGTGAAGTTTCCTTCAATAAATGAGTTGTTTCGTTGGCGCCGTTTTGTTGGAACCAAAGCTCGTCCATATCAACATCCTCCAATTCAGGCACGAAAAAGTCATTAGTCATAGCTCTGTAGCATTCCCTATTGACTGTAGCATTATGACCGGATTGATTTTTTAAGAATTATGTACCAAAGATTTCCTCTGCCCATAGAGCAAACCAAACAGTGACTTTATGTAATTGCATGTAATGTCATCTCAATAATGTCCTGTCGATTATCAACACTCTAAATTCGACAATTTTGTTTATTAAGGTACCCAATCAACCAAAAGTGAGCTTTACCGCTGAACAAAATTTTCTTGCGAAAATCGGGATTGGTGGGCATCTCGTTTGGACCCATTCACCGCACGTGCGATGACGGCTTGATGGTCGTTCGCTTTCAATTCTTGTACGCGTTGGATTTCGTAAGAACGCAACCCAATATCCTTCCGAAAAGTCTTCCATATAGTGTATGGACACAGCTCCAGTTGTTGCGCGCGATGGCAAATGAACTCATTCGGGTCATCTCCGATACTCTGCGGCATAGCAGCAATAGCGTCTTCGGTGCGAAATGTGCGGCATCTCTGAGGATGCGCACTATCCACTAGAGTAAGCGTGGTGCGAAGTCGATCCATGGTTGCTCGATTTACTGACTCTGCTGGGCGATTAAGTCGACTGTCATTACGAATCATTATTTTGGTAATAAATTTGCACAATTTGCAAATGCTGTTCTGGAGTATAAATCAAGCAACAGCTGCCAAAAAGACCCGAACCGACAAAAGTATTGCCTCATTGAAAAGCACACGTCTAAAAAAAACACTCTTTAATACCCTGGGCACCACCACCAGCGCGCTCGGGTATACAAATTTTAATAAAATCAAACTTTGTTTACTTCTTTTGTTTTTTTTAATTGCAGCGCTTTGTTTAATAGGTATTTAAAGAAATTTTATAATTTTTTTTTGTCTTTATTTTTTTGTTTTTCAATGCTGCTCTGCCTGCCTATTCAGTCAGTGGCTGGCTTCTGCCGTTGGCTCAATGCAGTCCATGATTTAAAATGGTGCCATGCAATAGGGGTGTTACAATTTGATGTGTGGTGATTAACGGTTCCACGATACGTACCGTAGCGGGCAGTGCAGCAACGTGCTCCTCACGATAAGTGGTGAGAATCGGTGAAGAATGGAGAATACCAGGACGCGCAAATGCCATGGCGAAGAAGAAGGCAATCAAAATGAGCTGAAATTTTAATGAATGTAAAGTAAATGTATTATTAGTCCTTCACTTTTTTTTTATTATTTTAATACGCAGCTTACAAATTTAAGCATTTTCCTTGTTTCGGAGTTATTAAGAATATTCTTCTAACTATACAGTTGGACACCGTTAGAATTAATGTTGTCAGTAACGGTTTCCTCTGCGTTTTTATACCGCAACTGTTGCAACTTCGAAATGCATTTGACACTCTTAGATAAAACACATTGTATTTTCTGCACTTTTGAGTCTTCCGTTTGTTTTAAGGCGAGAATTGCAGTCAGTATACCTTGAAACTCAATAACTCTTTTGGCTGGTTTTTGAAGTGGAGCCGCTAACGGATTTTGGTCAAATGTTGCAACATCAAAATATCAAATGGAAATATCACATAAAGTCTGTGCCACTTATGTATGTATATCTCGATAATGTGATCCTCAAGTTACAGTCATGCAAATGGTTTTAGAACGTGCGTGTGTCTATACATACATAAGTACATACATAATATACATATTTACATTCACATGCACTTAGAATCGTGCGCAACTTTGACTTTGGTTAGGTTTAAGGGCAGTAATTAGATATTGTGAATGTGGAATTCTAGTAGTGGTTCAAAGTTTACTAAAAAATAGGCTAATTGGAATATAAAATAAAATGGAGGTAGGCTCACTGGTCTCTTGCGACGTTTGCCTGCAGAATTTCGAACCCAAAAACGAAACAAATATATTTTTCTTCACTTTTTTTCTACACAGACATTCGGGCATGTTCCGCATTTAAATAACTTCCGAGTGGAATTTTCCAAAGTTGGCGGGCGAAGTACTGTGGCGTACACAGAAAAAAATTTTGGGGTAGGGGTTTTACGCTTCCAAAGATACATCACCAAAGAATCTTGAACATTCGAATGAGGCGCATATACATATTTACTCATTCCAATAGATTTTTGCAATGTTTGTGGCATTTCGCACCAAATTAGCTTTTTGGCTTTTGCATCTCCGATTTGTTGTCATAACTTTTTATATTATAGTATCAATTGAGAGAGAACTCCCTGATTTTCTTAAATTTGTTGTTCAACCGTTTCCGAGATATCGATTTTTGAAAGCTACTTTTACGCTAATTGAATTTAAAAAATGCAATAAATTTCAAGATAGTACTAGAGTTTTAGGATTTTGGTAGGGGGTTGAACCTCGAAACATCGGCGCCCTTCCGTGGGTGCGCCAATCTCCTTACTTTGTTAGTTTTTCTAATCACTGTTGGAATATAATTTTGAAAAAAATTATAAAAAGTTGCTTTTAAAAAGTTTTTAAAATTGTTTATACAAAATTTTCTTCAATTTTTTTCTAAAAAGCTCCAACACCTTTGAGCGTAATGTGATAACAACGGTACCTATTTTTTCAAATTTTTTTAATTTCATGTTTTAGTTATATAGTAGTTTGAAAAATATTTGAAAATGCAAAACAACAGAAGTATTTTTTATTTAATTTACAAAAAAATAGCCCTTATTTCTGATCGATCCATAATATGGTGGTGCCCAGGGTATTATAACTTTGTTCACCAAACGGTTGTTTTAAACAGCAAAAAAACAACCGAGGTAGATATGGACATATATGTATATATATATATGTTTATACCAAAATTTTTAGAATTAAAATCGGAATTTTACGCTTAAAATATTTTTTATACCTTGATCAATATCTATATCATATACATATCTACGTCAAATAGCTTGGAAGATATCAAACAATATATAACCAATCAAATATTGTTAATCGGCATCAAATAGATGCTAAGTTTTAAGAAATTATGCTTTTTCAAACATATTTTGATCTATAACAACACCTCTTAAATATATTTTCTTAGATAAGTTTTTTTTTTAATCCTACTTGCTCTGAAACTCATTACGTGATTATTCCGTTAACTTAAAAATTTAATTTACTTTTTAAAGCAGGTGTCAACACTCTCTAAAAGTATTTTAAAAATAAAGCTTTCTTAAAACTTTTTGGTTTGATATCCATATTTCAAAATTTTATTTAACTTATTACAATTTTAAGTAATTTTTAAACAGGTGGCAACCCTCTCCAATTTTTTTTTTGAGTTTACGCTTTTCTATAATTCGTTTATTTTTTGATTTAACTCAATTTGCATATGAATAGGTGGCAACCTTTTTTGAAAGTTTTTGGGAAATGAAGCATACAATATTAAATGAAATTCATTTAACTTATTGCAACATTGATACATTTTTTAAACAGGTGGCAATACTTACCAAAATTATTTTTGAAATTAAGTTTTCTCAAAACTTTTATTTTCACACTCGTATTCTAAAATATAATTTATTTTTTGAATTTAACTTAATTTTCCATTAAACAGGTGGCAACCTCTTTTGAAAGTTTTTCGGAAATGATGCGTTATTGAGGCTTGCATACAATATTAAATGAAATTCATTTAACTTAATATACTTTTGATAAATTTTTTAAACAGGTGGGAATACTTACCAACATTATTTTTGAAATTAAGTTTTCTTAAAACTTTTATTTTCACACTCATATTCTAAAATATAATTTATTTTTTGAACTTAACTTAATTTTCCATTAAACAGGTGGCAACCTTTTTTGAAAACATTTGGAATATTAGGCCTTTTTCGGCTGATAATCATATTGAAGTATTTTATTTCGTTCATTGCTTTAATTGCTTTAATTGAATGTAACCTGTTAAACAGGTGGCAACTCCCTATGAAAAACCGATTTTATGGTAACCTATATAACGGATCATATACCAATATATATATATATATAATGCCTCTTTTTCATTAGATCCAATTCTTTGACATCAAAAACTGCCAGCTGCTCATTTGGTGTCAAATGCGTTGACATTGCATCTTATAAACTAGCAGTGCGTGTCAAAAACTGTTGCCAAATTTTGTTGTCAGTTGAATGACATTCCGTTTTCACTAGTGATGAAATGTAAAAAAAAAATATTTTTGGAAAGCTGATCAGCTGATAGAAATACATAATAAGTAAGATTAACTTTTTCCATGGCCTACAATAAGTACTGTAAAGTTCGAACGCACCAAAACTTAGGCTCTTTCTTACTTCATTTAGATACTTTTAATTATGTGAAGATATGAAAGGAAAAATAATTAAAATGCCTTCAGGCAAGCCTAGGTATGTATACAGATGTATGTAAATATTATTAAAATGGGCATATAAATTTGCATATACAAAATATAAGTAAATGTAAGGTTCGAATTTTTGATTGACACTCCTTTTATTATTCTGACAGCAAAGCAACCCATTCCTACCAATTGGTATAAAAGAAGCGGGACTTCGATTTCGTAGCCGATTTGAATACGATGAGTTGAGTTGGTGATTTTGGAAAGACGCTTCAAGGTACAATAATGTTTACATACACAGGTAATGTGTATTGATATAAATTTGAAATTTCTTTTATTAAAATAAATTTGAATTTTACTTGCAGTGCTACTTGTGTTATTTTGCAAAATAATCTTAGTTGCCAGTCGCGCACTGGTTGATGCAACACCTGTTCTACGGTTTGTACTCGTCCATTCATATCCACTCAATGTGCCAGCTGTGTCACCAGTGCAATCAAACCCTTTCGGTAGCAGTCGTCAATTGAACAATCCAGATGCTGGAAATGACAATCTAACAGTTATTTTGGAGCATGTGGAAACTATAGGGCCAATTAACCAATCGGTGATTATACTATGGACAACAACCGAAGTCGATTGGAAATATTTGCCTACAAGTGTTTTGGATGATATTAACCATCAATTAAAATATTATTATGTGCTATTACAACGTAAGGGTTATTCGCTGTATAAAGTTGTAAAAAAAGCTTTGCTGTATAGAAAGCCTTTGCAAAGCGGATATAATGTGGCATTTAATCCAATTGGAAATTTTTCTATAAATTTTGATTTTACCTTTAAAGTTGGGACAAGTGGAAATTTGAATTTTGCATAGTGATGCACCAAAACAGTGATAATAAAAATATAAAACAAAATAAAGTACTTTATTTGTTAATTTTTGGTTTTTGTGTGTTTCCAGTAGAGTAAAGAGCTGATGGTTATGGCTCAACACCGAAAACGTTTTGCATGCCAACCAAATCGGGAAAATTATGACTCAAAACTCGTTCATCTATACATCATCACTTTGTTTGTATACATTTTTGTTTTAAAACTCTTTAGTTGCCGCTATTGCCCTTCTTTTTTTATACCTTTAATTAAAATGGCGGCCGCCGTAGCCGAGTGTGTAGCTTGTGCTGGCTTCATTCGGTAGGTCCTGAGTTCAAGTTCTGGCCGGGGAAGTAACATCAAAAATTATAGAAAGGTTTTTTTCTAATAGCGGCCGGCCCTCGGCAGGCAATGGCAGACTTCGCCAATCGGAGTCGGCGTGAAACTGTAGGTCCCTCAATTTGTGTTACAACATCAAGCGACCAAAATCGCTTAAGCGATTATAGCGCCAATTAAGTAAGTAAGTAAGTAAGTTAAAGTGAAATGGTATTATAACTATACCCAACTCCACCAAAATAATTAGTACCACGATGTGATTCGATTTAGCCATGCCCGTCTGAGTGTCTGCCTATTTGAACTCAGTTTTTGAGATATCTGAATGAAACTTGGTAGGCAGATCGGGAATTAAATTCCTGCACTAAAGCAGCTAAGAAAATGAAATATGGTACTCCTGTCACTTTTTCTGAATAGAAAGTCTCCACTGAAAATTATCAAAATTATCATGGAGGTCTTACTTTAAAGCTCCTATATTTAGTTTGATAGAAAAAATCTTGAAATTTATTAAGCTATTTACTTATAATTTATGCAAGACCCACTGATAAAATCATCGATAATAAATTTTGGTTGAATACTTTAGCATCGATAGAATTCCTTGGAATGCAATGGAGTCAACTTGGGCTACAATCTTTCCTTAAAAATTACCATACAAAAACTGTGATTGATTAGCTATATTTCTATATATATCTTTACATTTTTTCCTATAATAATAAAAATTAATTTAAAAGGCGAAAAATTGTATTTCAAAGCAGCTTATTTTTACACTAACAATGCAATTTTCTGCTATATTAATAAAAGGTAAAAAGGCTTTGGCAAGACCGAAGACATCACTTAACTTCTTTGCTTGTTGTTTTTTTGTTTGTTTGTAAATAGCTTCAGTTTTTCCAGGTGGGTATTACTCGTATATATTTTTGTGTGTAGCTGAGTCATAAAGCTTTTCGAATCACATACACACATACAAAGTAGAGCATATATTTTGGCGCTTGAAGCTTTAGTATTTCGTATTTAGTCGATATGTAGTTATGTGTAGTTGTTTTAGGCGAAACGTTATTTTCCCCCAACTCTACTTGATTTGATGATAGGGACCGAAAATTAAATATTTTTCAAATTGATAAAGGCAAGAATTAAAAATACTTAAATTCATGAGAAAATTTGAGATGCTTTTGTGATCATCGGGATTTTTCCGCTACACTAATTTTGGATATATTTTATTTTTCTAACTTTTTGACAAAATTCCAATTAGGTATAAATCTAAAATTCCTGAGTTTTATTTTCTTAGTGAAATATACGCTCAACATTCCTCATGGTGTCTTATTTGGTATTATATCTTGAATGTAGTTCCAAACTTGTCGTAGCAGCATTTTTCTTGTTTCGCTTGCAAAATTTGAATAACACCAATTCAATTGTAATCCATGTTTATTGAGAGTTGTATTCCGTTTTTGTTTTTTTTAGCTAGATAATGATAAGGATAATGATAGTAAAAGCTAAGCTCAATTAAATTAGTAAGTCAAATCAAATAGTGGTGAATGTGTGTGAGATGAAAGAATTTCAGAAATATATTTGAAGAGGGTAGCCACCTGTTTAAACAGTTAAATATGTATCAATAAAAACTATAAATGGAATATTACAATACAGCTATAAAACGTAAGTAGATTATTATTAATTCAGTTTTAAAAATGAGTTAGGTATTGCAATATCGGTGCGAAACGAGTAAGGTTTAAGCAAACTTGGTTTTACAATTTTAGAAAATAGTTGCCACTTATAAAATATAAAACCTGAAATACTTCTATATTCACGTCGATCAAAAAAGATTAAAAAAGATTTGTTTCGGAATTATATCTTAAGAGGTCTCCAGCTGTTTGGAAGGTTCAATAAGAATTAAAAAATTAAATAAATTTAATATGACAATATAACTAGATACAAAACGTAAGTGGTTTATATGAAAATATTGGTTGGAGCAGTTTAAAAGTATAAATCAAAACAAAAGCGGTGTAAGAAAGCTTTGCTTTAGATGAAGGCTTGCTACCTCTATAATATGACTAAATAATTAACTCAAAAGCAGGAGGTTAAAAAATATTAGTTTGGAAAATTAAGATTGCAGAACGTTGCGAAAAACAAAGCATGCACTAATAAATAAAATAAATAAAATATAATATTGCAACTATTGCCACTTAAGTGGTTTATATGAAGGTATTTTTGAAAAGGGTTGCCACCTTTTTGAAAAGTTAAATTTAGTTTAAGTAATGAGTTACTAATTAAATATTGCAATATGGGTGTAAAATGAAGAAGGTGTAATTCCTTACATTGCTTTAGATGTTTTGGATGGAGTTGCCAACTGTTTAAAACGAAGAAGGGTTTTATTAAAATAATTTTGAAAAGGATTGCCACTTTTGACACTAATAAATTAACTTTAACGCTACTTTATTAGTGCCAATCGAAAGGGATCAAAAAATGTTAGTTTTGAAAAGACGTTTAAAGAGGAATGCGAAAAGCTAAGCATGTATTAATAAATAAAATATAATATTATAACTATGAAACGCAAGTAGTTTATATGTGCATATTTTTGAAAAGGGCTGCCACCATTGTTAAAAGTTCAATTTGGTTTAACTAATAGGTTATTAATGAAATATTGTCGTATGAGTGTCAAATGAAAAAGGCCTTTGTTTTGAAGTTTTTGGATAATAAGTGAAGTGAAATATAACGATAGCGAAAAACGAAAGAGAGTTATACAAAAATGAATTTTGAGAGAGTTTAATCACTAAAATTCTAGCGCAAATGAAATAGGTCTTAGAAAGCTTGATTTCGAAAAAATTTTTGAAATTGGTTGGTTGATTATATTATATGCAATTAATTAATGACGTTAATAAGCAATTACAACAAAGATATCAAACAGAAATAGATTGAAAAAGTTGTGTTTCCTTCCTGGAATGTGAATTGAATTTTTTGATTTTTATTTTTAAATGCTATTCCACATCCATTAATTTCAAATACAATGTAAGAAATACATATACAGTCGAACTCCTCTATAACGAACTCCTCTATAACGAAAACCTCTCTCTAACGAATATTTTTTTGAAACACTACGATTTTCACAATTTATTCATATATTTAGACCTCTCTATAACGACCTTCTCTATAGTGAATTCCTCTCTGTAACGAATTCTTTTGTCATACATAAATGGAATTTTCCATAGCAAGTAACTCCTCTATAACGAATTTAGCGAAGAGCTAAAAAGTAGTTGTTATAATACGCAAAAATATATTAGAGTTCCATCATTCTCCGAAACGCGTGCAGCATTACAAACTCTATTAACATTTGTTGAATCACGGAGCGATGCACCCGACATTATATTTAATAAAATTAATTCCTTAGAAGCATTTATTGATAAGGAAAAGGCTCAAACAGCTAAACAAACTACAGTCGACAATTTTTTCATACCTGTATAAGAGGAGTTCGACTGTATGTATTTTCAAAAATCTGTATACCAGTTTCAAACTCAAGCTCCAAGCAGCTTTTAAGCTTAGGCAATCGGTATTTAAATATAATAAAAAAAATGCATGCCTACTAAAATTTAAACCTGCGATTAGCTCACCGCGCCCTCTCACCACGTCTCTCGCCTTCTCCGCTACAGATTTCATAGCAGTAACATAGTTCTATTACTGAAGCAGATAACTGATACCAAGCTATTTTTTCATAATTATCTTATTGTCCGAAACGCTAAAAAAACGTTCGAAGGAACGAGTGAAATCAATCACTTGGAAAGTGTGACAGAATATAAAAATATGCCAATTTTCAAAAGCTATGCATTTAACTAAAGTAAAGAAGAAGAATAATAATAGTAATAACAATATTGACTGTGTTTCATATTTCTAGATGTGCTTGTATTTTTTCCATGCCTCTGGCGTACAGCTGCCTAGCCAATTTTGTTTTCGAACCATATCAGCTATTCCAGTCACGTGGTATCACCGCCGCCGGGTATGATTGGCGCGTCCGAGGAAAGAGAAGCTAGTAATAGTAATAAGTCATTCAAATAAAATACAGAAAAATTAAAAACAAAATGTACTTAGGTACACCTTTGGGTGCGTAATTAATGTTTTAGTGTGAAATTACATAATTTGTATTTTGACAATTTTTTGCGGAGCAGTTGGTATGCTATGTTGCCAGTTATCGAGCGCCTAGCGGCAATAACGTGCCCGCCCGTTAACGGTATCGGCTATCTAGTGTCGCTAACGTCATGGCCATCACGTGCGTTTCTATTTTCAGCTGTCATTTTAGGTGGTAAAAACCAAGTACCAAATATTCAAAATGGCATACAAGGTTCTTTCGTATTTTTCCTAAGTAAAATTATTGCTAATTCGGCTATGGATAGCTTTACGAGTATTCAGTAAGTAAGTATATAAATTACGGCGAAACAAACTAAACGATAACAGAAGAGTTTCACCACTTACCGACTGCACACACTTAGCACGAGCTGATTTTGAAAAAGCAAAAAAAAAAAATCAACCACAACAAGATGTTTAAAATTTTCGCTTTCGTCTTTCTAGTCATTGTCGCTGTCTCCCGCGCTGAGCCTAAACCCAGCGTGCTTGCGTATTCAGCGCCTGTCGTCGCTGCTGCGCCATCTGCTGCCATTTACACCCGGGAGTACCATGGTAATTTCTTTGCGCCCCACATTGCTGCGCCTTACGTTGCCGCTGCGCCAGCTCCATACTTTGGATCACCCTACGTTGCTTCGCCATATTACGCGGCACCTTACTCTGCTGCCTATCCAGCACCGCTGTTTTTGAAGAAGTAAAAACCATTTTGCCGTTTTTTCTTGTGAATTAAAAACTTTTTAAAATGATACTCTTAACTAGAAAAAATTCTTTACGATAATTTTTATAAATAAAAAATATGTTTCCCATAAAATCGTACTTGTTTATAATAAATGTGAAAGTTTGTGTGTGAGTGTGTGAGTATGTTGTTACCTTTTCACGTCCAAACGGCTGGACGGAATCAAGGCGAATCCATACAAGGTGGTGTTATAAACACAACTACAAAATTTCTATGCATTTTGTTTTTGTTTCTGCGTAAGAGTTGTCAAAATTTAAATACATTTTGTTTTTACTTTTACGGCTTTTGAAAGCTCATACGCAAAAGCAAAAACAAAATATGTACATGTAGGTGAATAAAAAAATCTAATCAGCTGCTCTTATGCCATCACCTTCTATAAATTCGCCTTGGACGGAATTGTTATCATAAAATCGATTTTTTTATGGGGAGTTGCCACCTGTTTAAAAAGCTAAATTCAATGATCGAACTGAAACATTGCAATATGGGTATCAAATAAAAGAGGCTTAATAAAGATTGATTCCTCGAATGTTTGCAAAGAAGGTTGCCACCTGTTTAAATTCAAATTAAGTTAACTTAAATAAAAAATAAATGTGCGTTTTACTACAAAACCGTCAAACTAAAAGTAATACAAGTTAATTTAAAAGTTGTTTTTTTGGAGAGGGTTGCCACCTGTTAACAAAATTTATCAAATTATAATAAGTGAAATCAAGTACTGAAATATAGGTCTCAAACGAAAGAATTTGAAGAAAACTTTATTTTAAAAATACTTTTAGAGAGCGTTGCCAGCTGCTAAATAGCGTAAATTAAATTTAATTATTAAGTTAAATGAAGTATATCGTAATGAGATACAAAAGAAGTAGGCCTTAGAAAAACTTAATTATGTAAATAGATTTAAGGAGTGCTGCCACCTGTTTAAAAACACTAAATTAATGTTTTTTGTAAGCTTACTGAAATATTACAGGATTACTCTTGGACGAGAGAGGTTATACGAAAATATGTTTGATGAGTGCTGCCACCTTTTAAGGACCGTTGATTCAAATAAACCGGTAAGGAAATTCTACTATACTGGTGTCAAACGGAAAAAGATTTATAGAAGCCTTTTTCGAGAGTTATAGATGGTTGTAACCTGTTAACAGAATGAAGAAAATGAAATGAAGCTTTAAAATATTGTTTTGAGCTGGCAGATGTTGAGGAAAACTTAGTCTAAAAAAACTGTGAGGGGTTGCTAACTGTTTGAAAATTATATAAAAATAAAGATATTTCACGTAGATAAACATATATAGTTATATATACTTACACAGAGGATTTTTGAAATTCACGTTCCCGAAGTAAAGAAATTTTGGTTGAGATAAATCCTCCTAATACTATAAATGTGAAAGTTTATGTGTGAGTACGTTTGAAGGATTTGTATAAAATATGGCACATATGTTCATACATAGGATTCATTTTCAAAATATTGAAATATTTGTTAACAAAAACATATCGATGACAACGGGACATAACAATTAGATTTGGCTCACATATAAATATAGTCCGTTATATTTATTACAATATAACCAATTCTTTTTAGCGAGTTGCCACCTATTGAAAAGATTCAATCCATTTAAACAAATGAATGAAGTTAAATACATATGTCAAAATAGCTACTAATAGGTTGCCATCTGTTAAAAAGTCAATTTAGTTATATTATATAATATGGGAACACTACAGTTCTAAAATTTTTTGGAGAAAATCGATTAAAATTGAAATAAGTTAAATCAAATATTGAAAAATGAGACGTATACGAAGAAATGTTGGTAATGTTTTTTTTTATTGAAAATACCTTAGATAGGTTGGCACCTGAAGTAAAATAAGTTTCGAAATAGTCACGGCATGCCGCGGCACAGCCCAATTTAGAGCAAATGAATATATCTCCGAAACTACTGTACTCGTATCAAACTGTATCAAATTTTTTACACTCCTTAAATTTCAAAAACCAGGCGCATCTCTTATAATGCAATACAAAAATCAAAATATTTGACATTTGAAGGGTCGCCTTAAATAACGTTGTATGCGAAGATTTTTTGGACTTCGTTTTTTTTTTTTTTTTGCTGCTTTCAGTTTCAAACACTCTCTTAACCGGGAATTCGCCCAGAAAAATGGTATAGAAAATTGTCGGTTAGAACGTTATTTGAGACAACCTTTTATTTTATAAAATAATGTACCAACTTAGCTCAAATTTGATACGAAGACTTAAATTATTTGCATGCATAAATTTGTTGGTGTCCAAACCTGAAAGCTCTGCCAAAAAGTATTACTAAAATTCGTATTTTCTAAAAGGTATTTTTATGTTCTCTTTATCAAATGGAGGCATGCTCAATGTCCAACCCGAATTTTCGGTTTTCAGTTCTAAATGAAAATACCAACGTGTTCTACGCGAAACTAGCAAAATGGTTTAAAAAAGGTTTAGTTTTTGGAAACAACAATACTTTGTGAATATCCTTAATTTTTAGAGTTTAAATTGAACTATTTTTAATAGAATTAATATTTAAAATTCGCTGTGCAATGCAACAAAAGTTTTAATGCGTTGTTTTTCCGTAAAATTTAAATTTCGATTTACTTTTTCTTTCATCCAAAGAGCGATGCATTTAGAACGCTCAACATTTTTAAAATATATTTTTATTCATTATCAGCTTCAAGATACGTACATGTAGTAATTTCTGTTATATTTATGCAGCGTCTTCAATTTAATAAAATAATTGCTTTCACATTTAACTGTTGCCCTTCCTCAAGGTCTCTACATTTATCTTCGCTTTGCTGCAGCCAGAACGGAAGTGAATCTTTGGTTTTATTGCAGCCTACAAAAATATTTCTGAGACGTCATTGATAAAGAAATTTTTGCTTATATTTTGTTTAACACAAATAAAGCTTATATTAAGTATTGCCAATTTATTTATATTTTATATAATTTTGTTTCGTTTTCTTGTAAAAAAACTTATACAGCACAAACATTCAAACATTTAAGCATTCTGCATATTGAAAAAAAAAATCGCTAAAAATTTCGATCAGAATTTCGCGAAAACGTATAGTCTATTGAATTTTTTTAAAAAATTGCTTTGATTTTGGACAATTTTTTTCTTGACGGTTGTCCATTTTCTTCAATATAAATATAACTAGCTGCTCCGGCTCCTTTCGATATCCCCTATTAATACATGTTTTGAAATTTAGTCGAACTATGAATGTGGAGGTTAGAGATATTTCGAATCAAGCGCCACCTAGCGGTTAATTTAAGTAAAATATTATTTATATATGCTATGAATTTTAATTACATAAATCGGGCTGGAAATAAAGGATTTAGAAATATACCAGTGACACCTATCGGCCCAGTTTCCAACTAAAACATTTATATTTTTGCTTTGTATTTCAATCAAATAGCACAGAAGAATTTTCACAAATGTCGATATATCGATACCTGTGCCACCTATCGGAATATTTGTTTGCTTAATACACACGCTTTATAAAAGTGCAATTTAATTAAATCATACTTTTCAAAACACTGGCAACCATCTTCAATATATAGCTGGCTATAAACATTTTCCACATTTCCTATTTGATTCGGATGGGATAACTCGAGTCAATATTTAGATAAGTCGGTAAACTCGTTCAATAACCACGCCCACACTCACTGACCAAACTCTACCAAACTTAATACTCATTCTACATTTTCACTCAGTAGGCACAATTTCAAGAATTCTGGACAAAACTCACGGTAACTATAAACCTTTCCCTCAGCGAAACGATCCGTTTGACACCCATAATTTAATATTTCATTTAACTTGAATATATCGTAAATGAATTTAACTTTTTAAACTGATAGCAACCCTACAAAATGTAAAATATAAATACACAAACAATGTTATAAAAATCGGTCAAGCCGTTTCGAAGCAGAGGGACCACAAACACCGTGGTACGAGATTTTTATAGATATAGAAGATTTCGGAAATTCATTATATTGTAAAGTCTCTACGAAGAAAATTCCAAACTTCAGCCTACCCTCTTTAAATAGGCAAAACATTACTCTTGCGTCCAGTGCAAAGTACTTGGGAGTTAATCTGACTCCTAAGATAAACTGAAGGGCGAATACGGAACAGCGAGTTAAAAAGGCATACGGTTCTTTCCGGTGTAAAGGATGAGAGGTAAGAAATGGGGCCAGCGTTCGAAACTTATGACACGGATCTATAAATCCGTCAAATTATATCTTACAGTTCGCTCGGCTGGTGGAAAGCAGTTGAAGGTAACTATATCACAACGAAACTAAGCAGAAATGGGGAGTAGGTGCGGGAATCCATCAGCAGACCCTATTGAGTGCAGTTGTGCAGAGATGTACTCATGGCTTCCAATAAATTGCATAAAAAATCATAACTTTTTTTAAGCCATATTTTCAAATATGCCATCTCTGAAAATTCATGATATGCTTATTTTCATTTTTATTGCATGGAATTACCTATCTTTTCCTAGGCCATTAATTTGATATTTCCTTGGAAATAGTGAAAAGTTTTCGGCCATATCAAGGTAGTGCATTGAGCCAGCAACTTCAGTGAAATATGAGGTGAGATATCAGGTGCCTGAACTGCTCCGTATGAGGAAAATAATGTGAAATACAAATATGATTTCTTAGTCTCATTGGGTCTCATTGGGTTACCATTTAAATATATATGCTGTGAAATGCATACATATGCGAATTCATATACTACATATATATAAATCTGCACTCCTGTGATCACGAAAACAGTAGCAAAATATATTGATAAGTTTTGTCTAGCCATATTTAATTTTAATGAGTTAATTCTTCCCCAAAAAATTAGAGATCCAGAATAATAATTGTTTAATCGTTAAATTATATAAAGCGAGTTGAATTTATTTACGTCTTTCAAAGACTTTGATTTTGAGAATTATGTTATAAAAGTATTTGCATAATAATTATGATCTTTTCTAAGTTTTGAAAGATGGTACCGAAATTACCATTAATTTAAAAGTTATGTAAAACTTTAATTTCAATATGTTTCTCTTTGAAAAAAAGTCAATTAAGCCTTGGGGACACTTTTCTCAATGAACATCTGCTGTCAAGAAATTGTGATATTTTTTAAGTTTATATCTTCTGTTGAAAAAACTTGCAGCCAAATAATATTTCGAAAGCTCATAATGTTTTGATATCCTTTAGCCATTTTTTTGCATAAATCTGAATGTAACAATTAGAAAATCTATAATAATTTAAATGCTTCGTATATTTAAATTTGAGTAATTGTATGTAAAACTCAAATTCAAACCTTTACAAAATTTCAACACCCTGTATCTCAAAATCTAGATGTGATTTATAAATTTGGGTGCTATTTTCAGAATGAGCGGACTCATATCCATATAAAATGTGATATTGCATCAAAGAACATTCTGGCTGTTGCAGCGTGAAATGAAAGGTTCTTGGCAGATTTTGAACTGAAGTAGCAAAAATTTACATGTGCGGCTTTTATTTAATTTATAATGAATCCAATTTCAACGCTTTTATGCCTCACATTTTTGTTATGAAATTCCTTTTCAACAAGTTACTTTTAGCTGTCGTGTACAGCGAGCCAAAATTAGTTAAAAAATAACACTTTTTTATTTAAGTAATTTTTGGTGTAAAGTATTCGTTATTTTAGAGTCCGCCCTGCTCTTCTGTCTTGCCTTCTTTGAGAAGCTTCTCTGTGCTCTCCTAGCGCTCTCAAACAGTCAAAGGTTTTTATTTTGCTGACCACTGTTTTGGACCATGAAAATGATCGGTTCGGTTTGACCATGAAAATCGGAAGAGAATTAAAAAAAATATGGAATTTTATTCTCCGAATGGAAGATTTTTTTTTTTTAGTTTTTGAAATATATAGACAAACTGCAACGTTTTACGTTCGATTGCGCTCTTGCACTAAACTGCTTTGAGCTTTGTCCGGTGTTGCTCAACACTTTCAGAGCATTCATCGAACAGACCTAATAGTGTACGCAAAAACGTAGAGAAGAATTTCCCGTCAAGTAATTTATCGATTAAAAGTTCACATTAGATGAGAAAAAATTGTTCTTATATGAAGTAATTTTAAATTGGTTTATTGCATTGCAGATCAACTTCAAATGCTCATCAACATGTTATCAAAAGCCTCTGTTGATTTTAGTATATAAATTGTATGCCAAAATATCATAAAATGTCGGAAGTGTAATCGATTACTTCGTTTCCATATTCACGCGCACCAGAACTAATTTCGAAACTGTGTTCGAAACAATTGAATTTGGAACCCCTTGAAAAGTTATATATTTGGCTACTTTTAGGCCTTCTAGAATTTTCGGACTTAAGTTATGTACTTCTTTTAATACCATTTCACTAATTTAACTTTTGAAGCATAAACGGTGTATGCCGCCCCGTCTGAAACGACTGATGCTGCTTAAATGCTGAAGAAAAAAAATATAAAAAATTAGCGAGAATTGTAGGCGCGGTTTCAGCACACTCCAAATGTATTTTTAAATTTTAGAATTTTTATAAATTTGCTAGACTGTTTGAAACTTCGAGCTAGATGTTTTTTAAATAAAATTAATATTGCCAATACATTTTGCTACTATTTTCATGAAACCAACCGTACATGCGATTGCAATATGCACCGCTTTGAGCTTATCTCGCCACGCAAAACGTTCAGCTGCAGTTGATAAAAAATATTATATTGCTGCAAATATATTAATATATGTTCTTCCATATTTTTACATCCACATAATTATGTATGTAGACTTTTGTGTATATCTGCAAACTTTTATCCACTTCCTTGATCGCTTGAGACGTTGCAGACGTTGCAGACTTTCAGACTTCTCGACTTTCAACTCAATTGCCTTCAACTTAGTTCGTTATGGAAATTAGTTGTTTTACGACGGTCACTTCGCAAGTAACTATCTCGCGTGAAAATGTCGCGAATAAAAAATCTGTTGAAATCTATTTTTATCCTGCTGCTGGCATTCAGTAGACTCCTATCGCCGCCGATCGTCGATGCTACCGAGGATATTACATTAAAATGCGATGAGTTCGAGCGGATGTATGAGATGTCCGCGAGTGAGGCATATTGTACGGTTTCCGGTTTTGTTGTGTCGCATAGTCAAATCGTTAAGATACAGAAATACGCCAAGGCGAATAATACAAAATTTATGAAATTCTACGATTCACGTTTACTCTACGTACCCTTCAAGTTATTCGACGTATTTGCCTGCCTGAAGACATTGGATGTGTCCTTTACCGAGATTTTGGATGTGCCACGTAACACTTTCGGCGCAGCAGGCAATTTAACTGTACTGAATATGAGCAACAATAATATTACACAAATAACCACATCCGTTTTTATGGGCGCTAGCAATTTGATGCGACTCGATCTCAGCCATAATCATATCGAATTGTTGAACGAGAATGCTTTCCGCGGCTTGAGTAGTTTGGATAAGCTACAACTTTCATATAACTCAATACAACAGCTACCGAAAGATCTGCTCTTGGAGAATCAGTATCTGGAAGCGATATCAATAAATAATAATCGCTTGGAGTACATAGAACCGGAAGTGTTTAATCGCTTGCGTCGTCTTAATGATGTCAACTTGTCCTACAACAACATCTACCGCATACATCCAGACACATTCACTTCTGCCTATGGATTGGAAAGTCTACTATTGACCTCTAATAACTTAACAGAATTTGAGTTGGGTAACAAAAGTATTCTATCACAATTACAAGTGGATTATAACAATTTGACGCGCATTTTTGTTAATGGTACCAAATATGTACGCGCCGATCACAATCGCATTGCCGAAGTGCAAATGATCAATACATTGTTTTTGGAAACACTGCTGCTGGGATCCAATAATCTAAGCGATATCGCGAATATCACAAACATCACCGGTCTGCTGCAACTCGACGTATCCAACAATCCCATTGGCCCAGTTAATATCACCACCTTCGATCGCCTGAAACGACTGCGTATGCTCTCATTGCGCGCCATCGGACTGCATCAACTTACCTTCGGTATGCTCTCAAAACAACTCAATTTGGAGAGTCTCGATTTGTCCTACAACAATTTGACCGAACTCAATTTAGATATATTTGTGCCATATTTGTCTAATTTGCGTTACCTTTTTGTGGATGGTAATAATTTGACTGAGATACAGGGCAAAGGTGGTTTCTCCTACGTCTTTCCGAATCTTTCGAAATTGGGCGTGTCACGTAATCGTTTCAACTGTACCTATCTGCATACACTGCTCGTGCCGCCGCAACTCTCCACTTCGGTGATGCTCCATATAGAGCCAGAGGAGAGTGATACCGAAAGTGCGCATATTCGTGACGTCTCTTGTTTTAGTAATAGCATGGCGGTTGAGAAGGCTTCGCTGCAAGAGGTTGAACATGAGTTGAATGATATGACCTCCTTGCAGAAAGTACTGCAACAATCGATGAACACTTTGCGGCTGCACGAGCAACGTTTGGAGGTGTATTTGCTGTTGATGAAGATCGCTTTGTTGGCGATGATCGTGCTGTTGATTGGCGTTTTGGCTGTTTATGCGTGGAAAATCAAGAGACGCGACTATTTTTCACGACGCGGCGCGAGTATAGTATTTCATTCAAGCGCTACGGTCAATTCAAATATGGAACATTGAGTGGATGAGGTGTAGCCTAAGGATAGTGGAAGGATATCTAAAAAATCCCTATTGCATACATTATGTGTGCTTATTTAAAATAGTGTCTAAGGAATATAATTAGCATCGTAAATATTACTATGATTAATGGTTTTTTTTTTTTGTGCTGAACTACTTCAAACAAAGAAATTGTGCTGCATAGAAAAAACGTCAAATGAAATTGATAATAAGTAAAAAAAATTGCATGTATTCGTAGCATTTAATTTATGGATTGAGGGAAAGTGTGGTGAGGGGGTCTGAGCTTATATTTATTGTTGGAGTGGCGCTTGATATTGAATCATCGTATTATTTAGCGAAGTGAAAAATTGTTATTAAATTGATTTAAATTTTACTTTTAAACCAAAGCTTTTATTTCTTATACAAAACTTTCAAAGGTCGTCTATTATCGCTTAAATAATTTCGTTTTTCATGATCTATAGTTCGTTCAAGTAGTTAAGAAAAATCTCAGAAAATTGGTAAACCCTTCAAAGGTTTTAAGAATATTTTGCAAACGATATCGTAGAAAAATCTGTAAGAAGTTGTGAAGTTTTTGCGATTGTAACCAAAACTCCAATCCTTATGGGTACAAAATAAAATTATATTAATGAATAATATAAATAAAATGAATGAAATGTAAAATTAATCGCTGAATTTAAAGGACCACACACTTACGAATTTGTGAGATACATATGTGCAAAAATTATCGAACATTTTAGATGTCAGAATAAAGAGTGCATTAAGCGTATTAAGTCACAAGGCTTCAAACTACTCTTAAACATTTCCTGCAAATAATTTCCATTTTGCCTCCTGCATGTGCCACTGAAATACTATAAGTATGTACCATCTGCGTAATGACAAGACAATTATGACGCGTTTTGCAAAAGGTTATATACAATATCGAAAGCTATGTTGTAAGCGCCAAATTATTGCTATTATTAAAATTTGCTCAATAACCTACACAAAGCGAAAATACTACCTAAAATGCCCCCTAAATAAATCAGAACAAAGTATAGCAGTTTTCTCTATAATTTTTTTTCAATAGGAAACACTTCCTATTATGAATGGGAATGTCTTTCAAATAAAATCAAAAAGATAGTCAGTAAAACTAAGATGACAACTTTTTAATGTACATAGAATAAAGATTGCAATTTTTCAATAAAATCTAGTAGGAAACCTCTAAAATTAAGATGAAAACCTCTTCAATATAAATAAGAAGAGAATATTGGGTTTTATTAAAATGACCTTTTAATTTTAATAAGCCGAAGATCTTATAAATTAGAAATTATTGCCGTTATTTTCTGAAAATAAATATCACACTTTTTGTTTCTACTGTTTTTTTTTATTATTTAATTATACTAGGCGTACTTATAATTATAAGGGTTTAACTACTGAATTGCAATAACAGGTTTTATATATTTGCTTATAGTTAACTATTATAATTCATATGCCTTCAAACCTTTTACTTATAATTCTTATAATTCTAAAGCGTCTGTTTTCCAATATTTTTTGGCCTTTATTGCGCAACTGGCAACTTGAAATGCACAAGAAAGATAACGAGAGAAAAGAGACCGTCCTTATCGAGTAAACATATTTATTTTTAAAAACTTTAATTATAACTTTATTCACTGAAAACTGCTTGAACAACAAATAGGTCAATCAAAAATTTTCATTTTGAAAATATTGTACAAAAATCCAAAGGGCATTATTCATAATATTAAACTAAAAAAATATAAAGTAGATTATTCGCAAAGTAAATAAACCCTAAAGTCACAGTCGCCAATTAAAATTTCTCATTAAAATTGGTTAATACTAAGTGGTTAATAATAATTGTTTTATATTGCGAAAATGTTCACAATATTTACATTGTATGTAAAATGTAAATTCAATAAGATTATAATAAAAATGTGGGGATATCGTTACTAATTTATTTTATGTAATTTCAAACATAAAAACTAATAGATTTATTTTTGGATTTGGAGATTTTTGAACAAAATTCCATAAAAATTAAAAAACAAGAAGTTATCTCCTTGTTTTCAGCCATTATACTTTTTAATAAACTTGAGAAGAAATTAAAAAAAAAAAATTAAGAAGATTTTCGGGAAAAAATGTCTTCAATCTAGCCCCCTCTCGCTCTTTTTGGCCCTCAAACCTTTTTAGACGTCGATCTCTTTAATTATTGGTGAACTTTTTCGCTCTGTGTAGATATTTTACAAGCTTTGAGTTTTTCTATGAAAATATAATAAAACGGGACGACCGCTGTTAGAAAACACTTCTTTAATTATAGCTTTAGATCCAGTACATTTCCTGTATAATCCTGTAAAAATGTCGTAAGCAAAATTACTCTCTAGAGTGAGATAAAAAAGATACAAACAACAAACAAGTACGGGAACACAAAACAACAGTTTTCCTGTAAAGCCGTCAATCAATTTCTTTCAAATTAAAAACAGATTTAATTTCGTTCAAATGCTTTAATATTATTAAAATTTACATTAATATTTTTTTCTATAAACCTAACAATTTTTATTTATTTTTGTGCAACAACTGATCATTTGACACTTTTCATGATTTTAACCGAAGAAAAAGTTGTTTATCATATATTTAAAATTTCCAATATTTGTTTTACTTTTTTGTTGCCATTATTAGTCCTAAATCGGCCACGACAATATGCACTTCAATTGTATTTTCACTCCCTACTGACTTTGGAGCGTAGACCAATGGCCGAAGCGGATGTACAATGCCAAATTTTAGAATGTCACGATACGCGGCAACGACGACTCTATTACAAAAATTAATATTTGCAGGAACTTTTAATAATGCACTAGTATCATTTCTTGAAAAAGTGAAATCCGAAAGTTTTAAATAAATTATCACTAAATTTTTTGTTTCTCTAAGCACACCACAAAAAAAGTGACTGGCTACCAATCAAATTTAGAGCGGCCGTGTGAGCAAATTATGTATACAAACTCCATTCCGTTCACAAAAATCGGACAAATGTAAAGTTAAAATAATGAATATATCTACATATGTACATATATATTAACATTTGTGTGTAGATGTTTTATTTACATCGAACTGCAACTGATAACGGCGAGTATGCCAATTTTGCGTAAGTAGCGTTGGCAAAAAAATTAAGTGAACTTTGTAATCCAAGATTTTTGCGTCTGGATGAACCGGCAAGCGAGGAGACATTACAACGACCTTCAAATAACACGATAGTTTGTAAAATCGTGTAAGATATGCGCGATAGAAAACCATCAAAAAATTTTAATCCTCATCTTCATATTTCTGAAAGCTTTAATGTACAAAACAAGCGAATGTTCTAACAAAAATTATTGTAAAAAATGTTTGAAAATCCACTATAGAAATACTTGATAGAACTTATAGCGATAACGGTCCTTGGTTTCAAGTATTTTTTGGCAATAAATCGAGAACGTGTTCGCAAATAGACCTAGCAATTCATCCAGAACTTCTCGAAAATGTACGCTTTACTCTCCCCAATATTCGCTGTATTCAGTTTTATCCAGAAAATGCAATTCATTTAGCAAAAATTTGAGTTCTCCATATTTGGCTTGTGAATTCGAATAATCTGCAATATTGCTTTACACAAGTATGTAGCCGCCATATGTACATATATGCAATTTCTCCAAACAATATTCCTCACGTAATATTTTTTTTCTTTCAACTGTTTGTGGCTGTGCTTCCAAATATTTGATATTGAAACGGTGGAAGTCAGGCGCTGTTGATACTGGCAAAACAGCTGTTGAAATCTCTAGAAACATACCTGTGTAAATATTTAAATATATTTATATATATATGTATATACTCGTTTGTACAAGCACATTGCACATCACTCACCCATTCGCAGTTGTAGCAGTGTTGCCAGACTATTTTTTTTCAAAAAACCTTACATTCCTAAATGAAAAACTACAAAATTTTCCAGAATATCAAAGTTTTTTTTATATATTATATTACAATAATTTTTAAATTATACATAACTATCTAAATTTTTATGCAATGCAACATACAAATCTTCTTCTTGTTTCAATTTGAACTTCATATCCTATCGATAGCTTAAATTGAGACTATTCTGAAGCATCTCGTTTCATTTTCTTTGAGTAGATTTCTACCTCTGTTTTTTTTTTAAACATTTTTATTTCATAATGATGTGCAAAATATTTTACCAACGAGTAGAAAGCTATATGCAACAAATAAATCATCAAAGAGCAGACTTTAAAAATGTATATACACGAATTCGCCGTGGCTGCGATTTAAATGCATGGATACCGTTTTTTTTTTAATTTGGAAATTTAGACTTGTATTTTAACACAGAAAACAGGAAGATATTTTAAATAATTAATTCAATACTAGGATATAATTTAAGAAAATGCAATGTTATCTAAGTTAGCGAGCCAGTAGTAAAACTTCTGTGCCAATTCGATAAATAGATAAAGATTTAAATATGTAGTTAGTGGTATTAAGTATTTAGTGGTAGTAATAGTTGTGGTAGTGGTAGTAGTAATTAGTAAAAATAGTAGTAGTAATTAGTAGTAGCATTGGGGAAAGTATTAACAGTATTTAGTAGTAGCAATATTAAAAGTAGTAGTACTAAGTAAAAATAGTGGTAGAAACAAATAAAAGAAGTGGTAGTAACTAGTAGTATCATTAGTAAAAAAGCAGTAATTAGTAGTAGCATTCTAAAAAATAGTAGTATTAATTAGTAGTAACATTTGGGTAAAAAATAGTAGAAATCTGTAAAAAAAAATTACCGGCTGAGTTAGTAGTACCAGAAAATATTAAAAATAGTAGTAGTAATTAGTAGTAGCATTAGTAAAAAGAGTAGTAGTAATATGTAGTATCATTTGGGTAAAAAAATAGTAGAAATTAGTAAAAAAAAAATACCGGCACTAATTAATAGTAGAACAAGTAAAAAGAGTAGTAGAAAATATTAAAAATATTAGTAGTAATTAGTAGCAGAACAAGTAAAAAGAGCAGTCGAAAATATTAAAAATAGTAGAAGTAATTAGTAATTGCATTAGTAAAAAGAGTAGTAGAAATTAATAAAAATAGTAGTAGTAAATAGTAATTGCATTAGTAATAATAGTAGTAGTAATTAGTAGTAGCTTTAGTAAAAAGAGTAGTAGTAATTAATAGTAGCACCAGTGGTAGTCGTAGTGATGGTGGTAGTGGTACTTACTAGTAGTAGAAGTAGAAGTTGTAGGAGTAGTAGTAGTAATAGTATTTAGTAGTTGTAGGGATAGTAGGTAGTAGTGGTAGTAGTAGTAACTACTTGGCTTGGTGAACCAGTCCCGAACTACTGAAAGGTCCTGAAATGGGCAAGTGTGCGATGTGGTGACTTCGTTATGCGATATTAACACGCGACCGTGACGCTATATAAAAAATCGCCTTCATGCCGCTAAAGACGTGTTACTTCAAGAACTGTAAATTACAGTTAAAACCAGGGACGATAATTATTATGAGCATTATCAATCTTTTTTGAACAAAAAAAAACTCATTTTTTGATTGTGTTATTTCTTTGGTCTTAAAGAACTAAAAATAAACATTTGTGAATTGTGATGAACATATTTTTTGGAGCTTTATTTTCTGCAGTCATTATTTCCGGTACCTAATTAAAATTGCGAATATGGCAACACTGAATTTTTAGCACCACATATATCTCTGCTGTGTGCTTACGAATATTACGACTCCCGTCGGCTCATTACGCTATAAATCAGTCAGCCATGTAGTCAATCCGACTGGTACTTATAGTTGACCGCCAATTTGTATTTGCGAACACGTACGCGGGCAACAACAAATCGATTCATTTTGACTCATTGCTGTCCGTGCAAATTGGCCCTTGGTCGTTGGCACTGCACATGCGTTGCCTATTGATAAATGGATTTTCGACATAGAAAAGTTGTGTTTTTTTTTTAGATCAAAGCCCGGTTCGGTAGAACAACAAGCAGAGCTACATAAATAAACGGTTTGTATGAAATGTAAGCCAAAACCATGTTTGCAAATTGCTCGAAAATCAAAAATGCAATATAGACCAATGTTGGCAATATTGCGGCAATTGAAATCAGAAGTGTGCTCTGTTTAAATGTTGACATGCTGATACGAGTATGTATTTTAAAATATAAATTTAAATATTTTGGCGGGCAGATGTATAAATTTCATGTTCATACATACGTATTCCATTTTTTGGCAGGCGATGGCATTCCCTGTACATAACTAAGTTTTTTTGCATGGTATATAAGATGCGACAATTTTTTTATAGAATCGTAGTATAACTTTAGCTCTTCGCCAGTTAGCAACTTTTGCAGTAAAACCAAAATCAATATACAAAATGTTCAAGACGGTAAATAGTCGTATAATTTGAAATGCTTATAAATTTTGCTATATTTTATTATAATATTTTCGTAAAAAATTCCTTTACAGTGTGCTCTCCTCCTCGCTGTTCTCGCCTTCATCGCCTGCGCTTCAGCTAAGCCAGCTGTGGTCGCCTACTCAGCTCCAGGTGTTGTGACCGCACAGAGCTCGCAATACATTGCACGCAATTATAATGGTGTTGCCGCCGCACCCGTCGTGGCTGCCGCATACACCGCACCAGTTGCCGCCGCATATACTGCGCCTGCTGTAGCCGCGGCATACAACGCTCCAGTTGCCGCCGCATACACCGCTCCAGTTGCAGCCGCATATACTGCGCCTGCTGTAGCCGCCGCATACTCTGCTCCCGTTGCCGCGGCATACACCGCTCCAGTCGCCGCTTACTCTCCGTATGCCTCTTACTATCCCTACAATGCCGGTTACTCCGTGGCTTTCTAATTCACCGATTAATTGGAATAATATTTATAACTCAGGGCTGACACGAAAACCATGTTGGTAAAAAACAAAACCGAAAAAGGCAACTAAATTGGAATCTTGTTAATGAAAAAAACCCTAAATATTGTGATCACTGTTTTTCGTTACATATATGTATTGTTAAAGATTTTTCAAATGCCATAACAATAAATCCCTCAAAATTGTTGATCAAAAACTTTGTTATTTGTTGAATTTATCATAATTACACTGACAGGTTGGTTTAACGCTCGTAAGAGAAAGGCGCATAGATGAATTCTTAAAATATGTATGCAGATGTTTGAGTAAGAGCGTAAGCATTTCCTGTACTCAATTTTTGTCTAATAATCTTTCTCTCGAACATCTAGATCTATGCTTAGTTATGTTCGGTTAGAGCGGCTGCAACCGTGCAAGCCACGGATGCACACGAAAGCTGACAAAGCCTGTTGTGATACCGCTGGCAAGACCCTTGCGTTTTCTTCCTTCCTTCCGTTAGAAGGTGAACCACCGAGTGCGCCTAAAATAGCAAAGAAAATCGAGAGTGCTTGCCGAGCTCATGTTTGCCAACCACTCTAGAAAATGCCAGTTTAAAAATTGGTTTCGAGTTATGGGCAGAGCGGAACAGTGGCAGAGATAGTATTCGATGCTCTTCACTTCCTCTTCGTCCTTGCAACTTCGACTGAAATCGTTGGTTAGGCAAGCCAATATCTTTCCGTGCACGCCCATAAGGCAGTGTCCGGTTATTGCCCCAACCATTAGCCTGAGAGAAGGTCGGTTAAGGCGAATCAGCACTTGGGATCGCTTTACGTCAACCTTTGGCCAAAGTTGTCTAGTAATGCGACAGGTGGGTTCCATGGCACACCTCATATTCACCCCTCGAAGAGTTTTTTTCTTTAAATCGTGTTTGCTGGAGGTTAGAGCTACTCGTACGCTAACTAACCTCGCAGTTTCTCCGAGAATTGCCATTTGGCATTTAGTCTAGGTCTCCGAATTGACATAATTTATACACTTTCTTCGACAGAAAGAAATTAGCCAGTTGCGGGCTCCCTTCCACGTTCTTACAATAGATTATATCCCTAATATATAAGCCAAAGGCATAGTACTGTTGTTAAGGACGGAGTTTTCTCGGATCCCTTTTGCTTTAACTCCGGCGTCCCACAAGGTACCAAAGTTATTAAAATTGTGTAACTCATTTTAATTACATACGTAATTTATAAGTCGCTCGATATGTTTGCATTTGTGAGACACCACTTTGCTAATCAGCACACACTTATGGGGGTACTTTAAGACATTTCAAAAATTCGATTTTCTTTTTATTCTTTAATCGATAGGTATAACGCCTTCGAATATTGTGGCAAAGTTTGAATAGCTAATTCTCGAAATTGTGGAAGAGATATTTTCCGGCAATGGCTGATGCCGGAGCCCGCCGAGCTCTTGAACCCAAATTTTAAACGGGGTTTTTTCGATACCATTTTTTTCAAAATTGTTTAAATGATAGTGAAGCGATTTTCATTATCTAACATTCATTTTAAAAAGCATAAGTGATCTGAGTCGATGTGGGCACTACTGAATTCCATGCTTTGAGCTCCGCCAAAGATAGACAACTTCAGTCCAATAGCGTGTGTTTCGCCGGTAAAGCTGAATATATTAACCAAAGATCACTTACCTTTCTACCCTGGCATTAAACTCGCCAAGAACGATTTCATATCTCAATCAATCTCGCTTTAATTGGGATTATGGCGAGAGGTCCGTACTTGTTAGCGTAGTCTCCCTTCAACAATATCTCCGACACCGAACTCGCTACCCACGTATGACAGCTCTAGTAGACGTTGCATGTTCTGATGCTCTGCATGCTCTTGAAATGTTTGCCATATTTTAACTGTACGCAAAAGAATCTACCAGGTGGATGGCAGTCAGAGACCTACCCCACTTGCATGGAATTTTACACACGGAGCCATCCTGCTCATTACTTTGACTATTTATTTGACTCTGCGATATTGTGGTTGGTCTAAGTCACTTGGCTTTGGTGTAACTAAGTTTTTTTTCTTGCTAACAACGATGATCAAACTCATTGGTTCAGATGGGAAAGATGGTTGACTTTGGCCTGGGATCACATGACCCTGCAAAATTATCACATGATATCATTGAGATGAAAAATATTTTGAAAGAGTATCATAGCGTAATTTACTTACGAGCATTTTACTTTTTTCTTTTCATTGGACTTCTACGAATATCGATATCCGGGAGAATGCTAGTAACCAAATTAAGAAACGGAACACATTACGAGGGAATGGCGAAAATGTGATTGGAATATATAATGCGAGCACATTCTTAGATTGTTTACTTAATGTGAGGTGTCAATATGTATGTATATTAAAAGTATTCGTAATAATGAAATCGAAATTCCGGATGAAAATTCAAATAAGGAAATAAACAAACTATGTATTTAAAATTATATGTACGTAATTCGCATAAAATTTAATTTGTCCTGATACATACATACATATATATGCATTAGGGTATTCACAAATTTATGGCGAACAAGTAAAATTAGAATTTTAATTCTCTCACAACATGGGATTTATCTGTATCGAAAAAACAATAACTTCATTTTTGTTTACTGAATCAAAAAAAAAAAAAAGAATGTGGCTCACTCGAAGCGCTCAAAGCTTGCAATATATTTTACATAAAAAAATTTTTTTTTTGACATCTAAAATAGAGCTTTCGATTTCTGCTCATACATTCTTGAGTATTTCGAAAGTGGTTCTCGAACAGTACCGATAAATCGAAGACTCTTAAGTTCATGGGTTTAACGTCTTAACTCACTATACATATGTATATATTTTGGGACAGGATCTATAGTGCAAAATTAGTGCAAGTAATTCAGTTATCATATCGAATTGAATTATGAGAGAGGCTTTACGAAACACGAAAAGCTCATGAGAAAGCGGTCCTCGGGAGAAATTGTGTCTCGAGCGATCTTGAGAAACCGAAGGCTCATATAAAATAATAGTTTTCAATCGGCAAACTCTGTGTTTTTTCAGGAGGCTTCAATTATTTATTTAACTATTTTTAAGTACTATTTAGTGAATGAAAAAGTAGAAAAGTACTGGATGTATGAAAAATAGTTTTCTGATTGAAAAATATTGATCTTCAACAATTCTATATTATGTCTGCGAAAACTTTTTTTGATTTAGAATCGCTTTGAGCGACTTCTGAGCATTTTTATTTATTTAAAAAGCATAAGGATATTGTTATTCATATGGAACGAGTTTGGTAGAGAGATTATTAAAATTATGTATTTGGACCACCCTAATGCACCTTACTTTACTATTCAGCCTGATATAAGTAACTTTATAGCTAATTTTGAAAGATTTTAAAGTCATTTCATTTAAATAAGGGAGGGGTGCGAGAAATATTAAATGTTCAGTTTTTTTAACTTTTGAAGAAGGTAAGGCTATCAAATTAATACTTTCGGCTTAAGTAAACCGATTGTAAGGTTTTTATATTGTAGCAAATTAAATAGCCTTTTCATAAAAATAACAATTTGTATAATATACTTAGAAGTGACTGATGAATGGCGGAGCACGGTTTGATTTTGATACACATTTTTATTGTTTTTAGACATTTACCTTTCTTTAATAATAGTTTTACCCTCTATTCTTACACAACATGTATACTCCGCGTCTTACCGATTCATAATCGGGTAAAAAGTTACAAAGTTATTATAGATTTTGTGGACTAAGCAATATTTACTTTTTTTTTTAGTGAATTCTTAGATTGCCGACATTTCAACCAATTATAATTTTGTTTCAGCACCCTCGAAACACACATAATAAATACAGTCTACCCGGCCTGGTCACATAGTATAATGCTTTCTCTGTGGTTGTTATTTTCAGATTTTGTTATACCGAATTAGTCGCGACATCGTAAAATTACTTCTTTAGAAAAAAATTTCCAACACATTTTTTCTTCGAAATTGACTGCACTCCACAAATATTCGTACTTAAGAATTTATCATTTGTGGATAGTGGCCAAAAAATTGCATTGAATTTGAAAAAATGAAAAAAATGAGCAAAAACTGTATATTCTGGGCGAAAAATATTCTCTTATTTTCGATACCCATGTGTATTAATTTATATATTATAAAAGCAAAAACTGTAAATTGGCTCAATAGATGTAAAATTTGAAATTTCCAAATGCTCGAAATCAGGAAAACTCAGTTTTTTTTTAACAATAAATCAAAAATTTTGGGTTCATGAATTTTTTCAACTACGATTTCGTGTTATACTTAACCAGACCTATAAGCTGTACCATGTCACTTCAAAAGCTTCTTTCATTTTTTTTTTGTAGCACAGTGTTATTTGTCGCCTTGTATCGGGTCTTTTAATTTTGATATGTTTCTTCAAAATAATAATAGTCTATTTGTGTTGCTAAAAAGGTAAAAGAGAAAAGAAAAGTTCTCTCTCGATGAACCAAAACCACATTTTATAAGTCGCTCGTCATGCATGTATGCTATCAAATTCGGATGAGATGGCCCTAGAAGAAAGATTCTCCGAGAGACTTTCGGCCCTATACGTCTTCACGACCGCAAACGATGGAATGATGAGCTGTATGGCGACATAGACATAGTTTTACGAATTTAGATGATCCGGCTGAAGAAGAAGGCCTCCTCTACAATGGAAAAAAGTGGTGGCCTAAGGCTTGGCTTCACTTGGGGCCCTAGGTTCTGGCGCCAGTTAGCAAAGAAAAGGAACGACTGGCTTACTATTTTGGTACCGACCGAAATAGCGTCAATTAAGAAGAGGAAGGTTCATTGTGGACCTTCGTAATTCATATTATTTTTCTTATCTGCCTTGGGAGCAGTAGTGCGATTCACTAACTTATTTAACGATATTCGTTTGTTTAACTCACCTTAACGAAAATTTTAGAGATGTTGCTAAATAGCAGCAATTTTTTTTAACGATTTTCGTTATCGCCGAATCAAATGTTGTCGTTAACTAGTCGATTATCGAAAACTAAACGACAACAGATTTGAAGTTGTTAACTCAATAAGGAAAAGGAAAATTCGTGATTTCAACTTAAATAAAAGATAGATTTGAAATTCGGTGTTTTGTTTTCTTGGAATTAATGTACTAATGGTAAAAGCAATCCTTTATCAAGGATTCAAGTATAAAAACAGAAACATAATTAATTTTTAATATATTGATAAATGATTCTAATTAAAAAATTTAAATATAAAAGCTAAATACCCTGGAACACAACACGATTCATAATGGAACGAAATTTGAAAAGAAAAACCATGGCATATCTGCAGGTGATTCCGGACATTCCATAGAGTCGTGTTTATGACTATTCTACCAAATCTCTCAGAGGAGAGTATGAAATTCCGCTACAATAGAACATTGCAGTATATAAAAACAATTATAAATATTTGTAGTTTGAAATAAACTGGTATCCTGTTTCACTTTAATCAAATATAAAAAAGTACACTAAAATTTATATTTGGCAGCACCCATTGATTAATTTTTTGCCATCCCATTTTGTCATTTACTTTGACCCAGATGCCACTCTTTAGTACTTTGAATGAATACAACGAGACAGCAATTAAGTGTCGTTAAGGATAAGTTAGTGAATCTCACAATCGTTCTGCAAACGACAAATATTGTCGACAAAAATTGCGATTGTCGGATCGTTTAAAAGTTAGTGAATCACACTGCAGCACTGACGGTGAATTAAGTAACTGGGAGAATTTTCATTCGCACGACAATCAGTTATGCGGTACCGCAATGACCCGGACTAGGCACAATATTACAAATTATTTTTTTACTATCGATTTCGGCTCAGTTTATCGTATGTATGTATCCAGTACACTAAACCGAATTGCAAATAAAACGAAGTTATTAAATTTGCGCCACAAAAATTACAACATAAATATTTGTAGGTACTGGAAAAAATT
The DNA here is from genome assembly GCA_951828415.1 of Anomoia purmunda. Taxonomy (NCBI): domain Eukaryota; kingdom Metazoa; phylum Arthropoda; class Insecta; order Diptera; family Tephritidae; genus Anomoia; species Anomoia purmunda. The sequence continues at coordinate 20,099,395 of OX639996.1, read as the reverse complement.
ACTAGCACGAAAACACTGTAATGAGCACAAACCTCACTCCACACCAAACCAAAAACAAAAAAAAAAGAACACTCAGGTATGTAATTTTATTTAATTTTAATTGGTTTAAGAGTTACAAATTAGCAGACATGCAAGATCACTTTGCCATCCATTGGATTAGCAACAGCTGGTGGCGGTACCGAATAGGAGTTTTAGTTTCATTTGAATTGGCGATATGCCTGATGGTGCTTTTAATGGTAATGAACATTCCAAGCACGAAAAACCACAAAGCCTGTTGCTGCAATTGGTACGTCCATTGTCCGAAGCTAGATTAACTGGTAGGCAGCGTTTGGTGCAATTAAACTCGGCTGCATTGAGAAATGCTGCACCGTGTGCCCAATGTAGCCGTTGGCGAATGGGGCAAATCCCGGTTGATAGACGACAGAAGGGAACGCGCTGCGTGGTAGTGGCACTGCAGCAGCTAGAAAGGGTGGACGTGGTCCAAATCCGGGCAGGAGTGCAGCACCTGGGGGCATGGGGGCAGCCGCAGCAGCACCGGGTGGTGGTGCACGATGTTCTGGTGGTACATCGATTGTCTCCGCTGCATCGGCTATGTTTCCTGGTGATGGTCGGGCTGTCACATTCCTCTGCAACATCATCAGCACCAACATGAGGTGGAGAAGTTGGAGCAGCAGTTGCCGTATCTGTTGCATGTTGTTCCTCTACAAATTTTGAATAGCGTGCGATTGCTGATTTCTCTTTTTTGGACGTTGCGTTGCAGATGTCGCTATTGTTGTTATGAAAAAGTTTCCTAATATTGTTTTTTATAAATTTATTGTGGTTGCGATTTGGGTCGATCGCGTAGTTATTTTTAATTTTTGACTGCTTCTCGTGATGAGTTTGTAAATGTAAAAAATTTATAAAACTAATCATTTTTTATACGGTTTTGTTCACTCTGCGCTTTCCGTGCGACTGGAGTTCAATGCGAAAGCAGAAAAATCGTAAACCTTATGCCAGTCAGCCAATAAATGCTGCCAGCATGCAGTCAAAACAAAATGAAACTGAATTAATAAAAAAAAAAGGCCGAGTGATTTGTAAGCGTTGCGTTATTTATGTATATTATGTATATGTATGGGATTTATCACACAGCTGTGTGTGTGTGCGTGTGTGCACTTAGAATTTATAGTTAATATTATTATCAATATACAAAAAACAAAATTTGTATGCGTTTATGGAGGAAATTATATACAATTATATATATATGTATATGTATATCGTAGCTTACCTGTCTCAATTCACCATTCCAGTCGCGTTTCTCTGTTTATACGATTTTCTGCTTTTCTTTTTTACTCAAAGCCGTCGACAAGGTTGCTTTTAAGGTTCTTTTTAATTAGTGCCCAGCGCTTTGTTATAAATTTAGAAAATATATAAATAAATCGATATGTGACATTAATTTTTTATTTTATAGGTCACGATCGACCTTCGGTAAATTGCCCTTTTGAAATTCAAGCTTCCTACCGCTCACTTTGTTTGAGGAAGAATTTGTTTTAGTTAGAACTCGGAGAGAGAGCATCACGTTCTGAGAAATTTAGGAGAGTACTAAATAGTTTAATTTGATCTGTTCTACCATCATTAGGGTTATGACGTTTTGCAAAAAAAATACCATTATTATTATGGCTTGCAAAATTATAATTATCTATCAATTATAAATTTTAATTAAAATACTGTTTTTATTTATTGCTTGGAAAAAAAGTGATTTTTTGTGTTTTATTTTTTGCTTACAATTGGGTATTTCACAAGGAGTCATAATGTGTCATAAATCATAAAGTCATATAATTTTAGTTGTAAAAAGTTATGCTTATGGATTGCATTGAAACAAGTAATTGAAACTAAGCTATTTTGTATTTTTTAAATTTTATGACTTTATGACTTGTGACAAATTAGGACGCCTTGTGAATCCCCCAAATACAACTATTTTAAATTTAATTTGAGAAATAAGAGTTTTGTTATGGATTGAGGAGAAAAATTCACTAAATCGATTAATATTAAATTTAGTGCAGAAAATGCGCAACCCATGACACTGTAGAAATAATTTTTTTTGGGTTTCAGTTGATTAAAATGAACAATTTCTATTCACTTAAAAATTTTTGCTAATATTCATTCATGGATTTGTAGTTAAAATACGTAAAAAATAACTGAAACATATTTTACGAAGTAGGAAGCTGAAGTTTGCCAAATCCGCGAGACCAGCGGTATGCATGCCAGCGATGTAATCGGGTTATCGTAGTTATATGGTTTTCGGGACACAACTATTTTACTGTTTTAAAGTTGACCTTATTGTTGAAATTTGTAACAAATTCAAATTTGTTGTTGCAAACAGAAAACCAGATATCCTAATAACCTCGCAACCGTGAATACCCTAAATTTAAAAGATACAATGGAATAAGTAAATACTTTCTCTTTCGGTATTTAAAATATTTTCTCACAATGTCTTACTTCACTTTTGAGTTTTTTCACTTTTTTTCTCACAACTATATTTATCACAAAGTATAGAAAGACTTTTTTCCAATAGTGATCGCCCCTCAGCTGGCAATGGTAAATCGTCAAGTGTATTTCTGCTATGAAAAAACTGCTCACAAAAATCATTTGACGTTAGGAGTCAACGAAAAATTATAGTTTATCAAGACGCTCTCTACAAATTGTAGGAGATATTTTCCTGTAGCAAGACATGTTAGCTTAATTCAGCTAAGCTAGTTGGATCAAATTAGATTTTAATAACAATCAGTGAGCGTTAAATTTGCTCTGGTAGGGCGAAAATAAATAAATAAATTATAAATTAGAGATATGAATAAAATAAAATGAAATTAGCGTTTCATATTTGAACTGAATGACCAAATACTTTGTCGAACAGTCCACAGATGTTTTACACAATAAATTTCAGGTGTACCTCAGTACTCGTACTCGCTCCTTTTTTTAATCCAGCAAGCCCATTCCTCTAATGATTCTTCTAACAGTAGTTGAAGCTTTGTAGTGTTAAAAAAATTATAAACTGCCTCTAAAGTACCTAATGTTTTAAAGACACAATTGGCTTGTATTAATTTTAATCTAGTATTTTACACATCTATATTTGTTTTATCACCAAAGAAGGAAAAATATAATTTTAAACTTCAAAGGAACACGCGTGTAAGGAATATGTAATTTGGCTCTTGCGCATCGTTGCTAACAATCTAAGTAATGGGCCATATTAAGCAAAACATAGCATTGGGTTAAAGCAACACGCTGAAAAGGAAATTTTAACTTAAAGTGGTTTTCAGAAGCTAAACATACCGGGTAAACATAAATTATATATCATGCTGTACGAAGTAGATATAGGAACATACGAAATAGGCATTTTTCCTTTTTTTAACCGACACGTACATATAGTTTTTTATTGAGTTATGTTTTAAATAGCTCAATGAAAAATAATTATGAAAATTCAAAATGTCCAGTGAATTTTACAGAATGATGAGTGACATTTATTCATGCAAATACATCTCGTGTAAAACTTTTTTTTAGATTTATGAAAGTTTGGTTTTAATTGAAAACTGTAAAGGATGTTATACCAAATAATGAAAAACTCTTTAGATATCGTTGGCACATTTGTTTGCTCAAAGGTGCTATGGTGCATTTTGACACCATTTTCTATATTTTGTTAAGAAATTATGTTAAAAAAAGTGAATTTGAATAGTTCGATTTTTCGACTTAAGTCAACTGAAATTTGAATGTAGAACATTTTTCAGCATAAAAAAAACATTATCAAAAATTTCAACGATTTTTGGGCAGCTTCAGACTTGCATGTTGTTATACAAAAAAAATTGTCGGGCAAAACTAAATACCCACACAATTTTCTAAAAACGGAATTTCTCTATTTGCACAATTCTATTAGAATCTTTACTACTTTAAAAATAATTTAAAAACTACTATTTTACCAACTACAAGTGCTAGAAATTTTTACTTATTTTTGTAAGCAATTAATTTTATTAGCATAGCGACGTCCCAGGAGCTAGTCAGTTGTCTGACTGCATTTGATTTTTAACTACTTTCAAATTTATTAGGATGATTTTTTTGCCAACTGCAATCAAATGTGTTTATGTCCAATTATTTAAAATATTTTTTTTTATATGTATTTATATATATAGAAGAGGTTCTGAGCGATTTTCTTTAGAAATCCTTTTTTTTTTTTTTGATTTACTGTATTCGCTGATAATATGCGGTTTTACATATATTTTTTAAAACATTGTTAGCAGAAATATTAATTAACTTTTGATCATTTAATTTTATTCGAATTTTTTGAAGTTAAATTTTATCGCGTTGCCTTCTACCAATTCACCATTCAAGAGTTGAAGAACTGTAGTGCGTTTTTGTACGAAATCGACAAATCGATGTGACAATTGTCACCAGCTCAAATACAGGTGAGAATAATCATCAACAATATTTCGTGTTATTTTTGGTTACAGAAACCCCATTAATCCCGTATTCCTACTGCAATGGAATGGAACACGTCAATTGAACAAAGAACGTAGATTACAAAGAAGTAGCGTGGCGTTTCGTTTCCTGTGGTAAGAAATGTCGCTTTATTTCATCACACCAGAAGCCAATTGGATCCAATCAGAATCTAGTATCAATCAGAAAATGTCAAATTATTTCTGATATGATGAAATGAAACAACACTTCCTGTTAGACGAACGGTGGGAGTGATGCAACTTCTTTGTAATTCAGTTCTTTGAGTTGATAATCCAGAGTTGTGGGGTGGGCTAGGCCAACCTAAACAGGGTTAGATCGCCGAAACAACAGTCCTTGGCCGGGTGAAACTCGGGTCATTCCGGTACGTAGAACCGACTGTCGTGGGAATGAATCCAGAGTTGTCGATCAATTCGCTTAACTTTTTTACAGAAATACACTAAGCTCAACTTTAAAGGCGTTACGTCCAATTTATGGTCGTCGTCATTTCTGGCTGGATGGCTACGTCAATAAGCAAAATATGCGTTATTGGACAGGCAGCAATTCACACGTACTCCATGAGTCAACATTACATCTCGAAAAAATTACGGTTTGGTGTGGTTTATGAGCCGGCGGCGTCATTGGGCCGTACTTCTTCGGTGATGATTAAGACCGGCACGTTACTGTGAATGGGAATCGCTACCGCTCAATGATAACCGGATAGGTTTTGGCCCGAATTGAATGATATGGACTTGGACAATATGTGGTTCCAACAGGACGGCGCCACAAGCCACACAGCGAATGTCACAATCGATTTATTGAAAACCAAGTTTGGTGAACGTGTTATCTCACGTAATGGCCCTGCCAATTGGCCGCATCGGTCGTGCGATTTGACGCCGTTAGACTATTTCCTGTGGGGCTACGTCAAGTCTATGGTCTATGCCAACAAGCCAGCGACGATTGATGAACTTTGTACGAATATTGAACGTGAAATTGCAGCAGTATCCGCCGATTTATGCTTGAAAACCGTCGAAAATTGGGTTCAGCATCTGGACTTCTGCAAGCGTGCCCGTGGTGCCCATGCAAAAGAAATCGAGTTCCCTACATAATGGCATCGAATGTACTTTCACAGGAATAAAGAATTTAATTCATATCCCAAACCGTTTTTGTTTTATTTAAAAAAAACTTTTATAGCGTTCCTATTGAAGGACCCGATACATTGATTAAAAAGACAATCTCGTCCAATTCCACCATATATCAGAACTAATTAGGCTGATTGATATTAGAATTTAATTAGTTCCAATTATGGTGTGGGGAAATTGAACGGAAATTCTTGCCATAGGAAATGAAACGTCATGCAACTCCTTTGGAATCTAAGTTCTTTAAGACAACATTTTCTGTTAGGGGAACGGTGGGAGTGAATCAATTTCTTTGGTTTCTACGTTATTTGGGATAATTTTAAAATGTTGCGGTAAGTATATGCTGTATTTTATGTAATCAACTAAACTTTTCTAAGAAATTATTAAAAATTAATAAAAACAAAAGAATACTTGGTAAAACTTATCGGATTTCTATTATTTCTTTCCACCACGGGTATGCATGTGCAAATATATTTTACCTCCATATGAACGATATTTACGTATTTCAAAATAATTGCGGGGGTCCAATTAATCCCAAGCAGTCGAACAAAACATGCAATGCAACTTCAAAAATCCTATGAATCGAAAATAGAAAAATATTCAAATTTGAATTTATTAGCTTGGACCAATCTAATGTATGTACATATGCACGCACATATATTCAATAAATATATAAGCGCTGGAATTGAATATTCGATACTCGTGATTTATGTACATTGATATCAATTGAAGAAGCTTTACATATTTCTAGATCTAAGTAAATAAAAAAAATAAACACGATCAGTTGATTTGGTATGCCTATCACAAAGCGACGCGATTACTCAATAAACTTTTTTTAAAACGCGCTAGCTAAGAAGTACAAAGCGGGGCGACAGTGAGCTGGTAGTAAGTTACCAGTTGACTGACTGATTCAGTGACACAAATGAAAAATAGAATTTTGCATTGAAAACAAAAGTGTTGATAATACCATATTTTTTTTTTATTGTTTTTCATTTTGTGTAAACAAATAGCTATTTACTCTATATAGAATTATATTAGCTGTAGTTTCCATGAAAATTCTACGACGCAAGCGCTGGGCGTTGGCCGGCATTGGCAGTTAGTTGCCTCAAATGCTGCCAACTAACTTGGCATAAATACATTTGATATACATTTTTATATTTATTTACATATATTTTTTTGAGGATACGTTATGAATTTTTAATTGTTGTAATGACTAAGGTTCCAAGCAGAGGAGCTTGTCACAAACATCAAACAACACGAATTTAAATGGCTAACAAAGGGTAACAAATTCAAAATCGAATAGCAGTGAACAATTTGGTATATAAAATGCGTGAAACTTAATCGAATTACCATCAGTTTCAGTAGAAAATCAGACAGTAGTTAAACGCACCGACAAAGCTGCACAAAACAATACAAAAATGTTCAAAGTCGTAAGTAACTAGGATAATGAAAGGATTGAAATTTTTAATAATTATTTTCTCTAAAAATTGCTGTTGTATTTTATCTTTTATTTCCTTTCAGCTCGCCATCTGCTTGTTCGCTATAATCGCTTGCGTCGCTGCCAAGCCGGCGGTGATCGCTGCACCAGTTGCCTATACTGCCGCTTATTCCGCTCCAGTGGTAGCTGCTTCACCCTACACTGCCGCCTACACAGCCGCCTACACCTCACCCTACACAGCCGCTTACACCTCACCCTACACCGCTGCCTATTCATATCCTTATGCCTCTGCCTACAGCTATCCATATGCCACCGCTTTCCTGCGTTAAGGCTCGTGGTCAAGCAACGGCTGACAGAGGCAAAATATGAGAACTATTTTAAAAAGGACACATTTTTATGGACTCGATTAACTTAATTTGAACAATGTTAGCTATATAATTTTATCATGTTGCATATACTTATGTACATATATTTGCATATCTTAAGTTATATTTTTTTTCGTGTTTAATACTCTTTTACGTTATACTTCTCTCGATTTCCATTTCTACAACTATTTTATTTGTTCTTTTTTCAACTCTGACCTCCTTTCACTCCTTCCATGTAAAATAAAATGAATATGAAATATTAAAAAAAATCAAAGAAGTTAAATATACAGGTAAATAAAAGCTTTATTCCGTTAAACGTAAAATAAGTTCTTTTCTTTATTAATTTTTTTTTATCAAGTCGGTTGTAGGGCTTCCAGTGATAGACCCCAGTAACTCTAATTAATATTACTATTGTTAATTTTTATATGGATGTAGAAACCGTTATGTTTTGTCCTCATAAAATGAATATTTGCAAAAGTTTACTTAGGCAAAAATATTCTAAAAACATATTTCTGAAATAAATTTGTACTTTTCTAAAATTCATTTGGGTTTTTCTGAAATACATTTGTAATTTTCTGAAATACATTTGTACTTTTCTGAAACACATTTGTGCTTTTTTAAAATACATTTGTACTTTTCTGAAACACATTTGTATTTTTCTGAAATTAGTTTGAGTTTTTCTAAAATACATTTGTATTTTTCTGAAATTAATTTTTGTTTTTTTAAAATACATTTTTGTTTTTCTGAAATATACTTGTAATTTTATGAAATACACTTGAAATTCTGAAATATATTTGTGTTTTTCAGAAATTCATTTGGGTGTTTCTGAAATACATTTGTGCTTTTCTGAAATTAATTTGAGTTTTTCTGATATACATTTGTATTTTTCTAAAATATATTTATATTTTTCTGAAATATATTTGTGTTTTTCTGAGATACATTTGTGATTTTCTGAAATACATTTGTACCTACTTTTCTAAAATGCATTTATGTTTTTCTGAAATATATTTGTGTTTGTCTGAAATTAATTTGGGTTTTTCTGAAGTTCATTTGATTCTGAAATACTGTTGGTAAAGGTGTAGTTTGAAAGGAAAATTACTGCGAGCATAGCGGGGACGGTCAGGTACAATAAAGATGCCATGAATAAGATGCAAGGGAACCGTCAGTGCACTACCAGCACCTGTAGCACTTCCTGAAAGGATCGGACAGTGATTACAAACTCTAGTTGCTTTGATTACAGAACACAAACCATGTGGACAACAAATAATCAGCATAGGGCTCATCGAAGACCTCATGTACACTTCTTGCCTAGAGATTGAGGAAAACACAGATCATTTTCTCTGTAACTTTTGCTAAGTTGAGATGTAACATATTTGGGTCAGATATATTGACAAATTAAAAAAGTTGATTCTTAATCCCCCGGCAAGCTTCTCAGATTCATAAAAGAGTGTAGAAGAATCGTAGAAAAGAAATTAAGTCCCAGACAACCGAAGAACATAGATTACGTTAAGTGCAATGTGGTGCTATGCCTTCGAAAGTGCTTCGAAATATGATTTCAGAATTCCGATCTACCTCAATTCCATTCCATTCCAAATCCCTGATCAAAAATACCACCTCCTCGAGAGCTGCGCAAAACCTGAACGTTAATTTTCTCGTCTATAAAGATCCAGTGGGCAAAATAAAGTAATGCGAGTATATACCGTACACAAAAGTAAAAAAATCAAAGGGAAGTAAAAATAGACATATTCAGTGCATGTATCATAGAACTCGACGTTTCGCTGAGTTTATGCTGAAATTTTTGCTGAAAGAAAATTTTTTCATGCGAAACTAGACTACTCCCCTCCGATCCTCCGGGGCGATCGATACCAGAAACAAATAAAGAAAGTGCAGCCTTCGTATTCCCGAAACCTACCGGGAATATAAAAAAAATTAAAATACTATTCATATTTTTCATATAAAAAAATACACTAAAGCTAAATAAATTTGCATTATAAAATTTCATAACAGAACAACGATGATAAAATGGTTTTACCTCATGGAGCCTAGGTTTTGGTAATTTGCTGAGTGAGCTTTGTAGGACGGATAAGTAAAACTTTTAATCGGAATATCGATATGTTACTCTGTGATTAATTTTCTTAAATTTAATCAGTTGACTCTTCTTCTCTATAAAAGAGAAATCAATTCATCAGTGGAATCTGAATGGTGTGTTTCTAAATATTCTCCCTTTCCGTTTTGGCTAAACTTCCAAATAAAATGATTTTTTTGTAACTTTTTTCACAAGATGATAGAACAGTTTTTAAGAAAAACGTGAATAAATCAACAAATACTTGACCGATTTAGACTTGTAAGATTATCATTGGGAAATTGTTTTCCCACCATTGTTATATTTTTGGGAATATATCCATTCATCAAATTTTTACATTTAAATTCTGCAGAACATATTTTTTAAATATTTTTATGCAGTCCTTGTAAGCATAGACTGTTTTATCACCTTCGGTGTTTAAAAAAAAAAACCACTTATATTTATGAAAATTCCATTTTGGCAGGTAGTTTCCAATTGGCCCAACTCACTTAAACCTTAAAATTTTTTGGAATTTTTTTCACAGAACGCTTAGCATACAATACATTTTATGACTCCGGTGGAAAACCCGTACCTGTTTTGGCTGAAATCTAATAAGCTTTGTGCAGTTAAACACAATGCCTTTCGACTTCATATTTACCGTGACCTACGGATTTTTGTATTTAAATTCATCGAAACTGCATTTAAAGCTTTAAAAATATGCTGTAACTATATGGAAAAGTAGTAAGGAACGGGTAACAACTAGTAATATTCAAGTGAAATATAATATACATATTATAATGTAATTTCACTGGGAATTTCGGTAGAAATATTAGAATGTCCTGTTCGTAAACACTTAGGACAATGTTTTTATACAATATGGATAATTTTCTTATTTGTCTTAACAAACTGCGTTACTCATTTTAAAATATTAATTCTTTTCTTTCACCCTTTAACGTTTGAATAGAAAAATGTGTGAATGTTTTGTTCGCTTAGTAGAGGTGTGGTCGGACATTCCGCACAAAACTCACTATTACTTACTGAACTTCCTTAACGCATGCATGGTAAAATTCGAGATATTTGAAAAAAAGAAACCTTAAGAAAACTTCACCATATATGTATGTGTTTAAAAAAGTAAACACCATAGTCGAGGCGGTCCTCCGTCATAGCAGTAGAAATCGAAAGTGTTGCATCACTCTTACCGTTAACAAACACTTTTTAACTGAGCTCACCATATTAGAAAAAATGTTAACATGTGGTGATAAAATAATCTGATTTTAGATCCAACTGAATTTTGATGTGTGAAAATAAGTGACCATTTTATTGCAGAAGGAAACGAAACGCCTTGCGACTTCTTTGCTTTCTACGGTCTTTGATGCAGAAAAATCGTGAGCATTTGTGGATTTGGGGAGACCGGATGATGTAGCTAATAGGTACATGTTCTTTTAGATCAACACCTCGATTTGTTCGCATACATTTTTTTTTTTATTCTTCAGGGCATCGCGTACAATAGTTCAATATCTAATAAATTAATTTACTTCTTCACTACAGGAACTGCAGCAGCTAGAGCTGGAGCGGCGGCCAAGGCTGGAGCTGCGGCTACGAAAGGCGCTGGAGCAGCAGCGACTACAGGCGACGCTGGAGCGACAAAACGAGCGGATGGCACCACAGCTGGAGCAGCATACGAAGCTACATATGGAGCGGCATATGAGGCGACATATGGAGCAGCGGCATAGGCAGCTGGAAAGGCAGCAGAGTGGACGATTGAGTGCGCCGAATAGCTACTAGCATAGGGCGCGATATATGGCGCATAACCAGCGGTGTAGGCGGCGGCCACTGGGGCAGTATAAGCAGCGGCCACTGGAGCAGCAGCTAATGGAGCAGTATATGCAACGGCGGCAGGTGAGGCCAAGAGTGCCGGTTTTGCAGCGCCATAGGCGACGGCGAAGAGAGCCACGAAGCAAACAGTGAACTGGAAAATAAAGAAATGGTAGTCCTTTAGCATCGAAATATTAACACAGTGAAGATTTGCGATGTTACTTACCAGCTTGAACATTTTGCTTAAGTTTTTTTTTTTGGAAGTGTTCCCTTTGCAAAGACTCGAAAAGTGTGCGCGTGCAGTGTGTCTGTCGCCAAATATGGTGAAGAATGCCGCAACTGAGCCTTTTATATGCGAGACGCTACAAATGGCACATAATTTGGAAATAAGCCAATAAATTATTGCTCGAAAAAAAATCAGCGTTAATTTAAATAAAAGAAATATAGATTTTGTAAAATTCCTTCTGCTTACTGATGGTATCTAGTTGCATATTCAAAAATCATTCGCCACTCGAATTCCCCACAATTTTTGGACTTTTGGTGAATACATATTAAAGGTAAATAGCCAAAATTCCAAGGCATGTATGTACATATGTGTGTTTAGTGAAACAAATCACGTACTTTGCCTCGTCCATTTGTCTGGCTGTATTTGTCTGTATGCGCATAAATATTTTATGTTTTCGTTGGCGTTAACATTCACGGCCATCGGTCGCGTCGTCAAGAATTTGTATAAGCACCGTCAGCTGCAGCGGCTAGCCGCGCATGCGCCAATCCAATTTTAATGCAAATCGGATTTGTACGCAATATCGTCGCTTATTTGGTTTTGCAATCGTCTTTTTGGCCTTTTTCAACACTTCAACCACTTAAACTTAGTACTCGTGCTAAGTAAATTTTGTATAAAATATGTGTCTAATTATTTTTTGTACGCCGAGCACGTGACACTTTGTATAACCTATGCCCGAGATGATCTTGGCTTTTTCGTGTGAATTTTTATTTAAATTGGCGGCTTCTTTAGCTATTTTTTTATAAATATATATCTAAAGAAAAATTTTTACTTTTCGAATGGAACATTCGAAAAACGGTAGATTTAGGATAACAAACTTACTGTCACATCAAATGGAGGAATGCATTTTAATATTTATGACTAATTAATGATATAAATTATATATAGAAAAAAATACTTAGAATATGCATTTAGTCTAACAAATTTATTGTATAAGTTATCAAATCAAACCTTACAGAATGATGACAACAACGTAACACCCTCTATAGGCCGTGATCCGATATAGATTTATTTTAAATTTAGTGTAGTACTTTAATTTTCTCTTAGGAATGAGGAGATACGAAATATGGTGGAGATCGCCTTACTTCTTCCTACAACGTCCAACTCTCAAAGAAATTGGTACCCCCAAATCATCAATTTGAGATGATTTTGCATCATCCTATCATGTTCATCTTCTTAACTACTACATCTAAAGAGCCTAATACCAAATCCGCACTACAAAAAAAAAAACTAGTCATAAACTACTCATTCGTGATATTCTGTAAAAACGAGTTGAATGGGCATGTTTTCACCCGCCAAAAATTGTCTAACTTTTTAAGGAACCAGTAATGGTAATCTCGAAAACATCTTAATTTTCTTTGTGTTTTCGACAATCAACTCTGTGTTCGATAACTTTTTGCCAAAAAACAAAAAGAAAAACGATGATTTATCGTCACTAGTGTAGAAAAAGGAATAAGAATAATAAGAAGAAAAAATCTGGCTGGAGAAAAATTTTAATATTTTTAAAAAGCAACAGAGCGATGCTTTTGTTTTCAAGTTCTGAGAGGCATTTTGGTAACCAGATTTCCTTAGAGTTTAAAAGATAAACAAATAGAGAAATGCCGTTGAAAACCAGTTAGTAAAATGGAATGTTGTCTGAGCGGTAATTTTTTTCATAGTTATGTGAAGGAAAGGAACAGATATACTTGTGCTTAGGAAGCATTGGTCAGAAGAAGATAGAAATAAAATTATATGCAGAAATATACACCCATAGCGAAAATGAAAGAAACTCGATTTTTAGACCGCTTTTGACTACTTCTGTTTTGGTTTTTGATTTTCATTAATTTTTTAATTAAAACATGCAATAAATCTAACTAATTTTATTAATTTGAAAGTTTTTGTGCTACTAAATTATAAACGTGCGATATGGTCAAATTAAAAGTTTTTAGAAAACTTAATTACGAACGTATTTTTAGAGAGGGTTGCCACCTGTTTAAAAAAAATATTTATGAAACAATAAGTTAATTCAAATTTTAAAATATGTGTTTCAAACGAAAGAGGGGTTAAGAAAGATTTATTTTGAAAATACGTTTGGAGAGGGTTAAAAAATTTAGTTAGATTAAATTGTTAAGCAATACATATATTATTACGGTTAAATCAAATTTTACGGTTTAAGGTAGCTTTATTCGAAAATTATATCTAGAGAAAGTTACCACCTGCCTGAAAAAGTGTAAATTGAACTTAATTTAAAAGATAGATGAAGCATTGCAATACTGATTTGAACTGATAGTGGTTTAGAAAAACTTAGTTAGTCTCGAAAAAAAAAAAATTCAGTTGAGGTGTTGCCAACTGTTTAAAAACTAAATACAGATTTATAAATAACGTGTGTAAAATCAGCATAATGGTGCAACGAAGTTTATTTAAAATAAAAAAGAAAAACACGTTAAGGAAATTAAACGTATTTGGTAACATTGAATAGGGTTGCCGTTTAGATTTTTTTGTATAAATTCGTTTTCAGCACAAAATAAATCGTTTGATGCCACTTTTCGATTTAACTTTGTGGTTATCAAATGAAAGATTTTGAAAAAACTTAACCTGAAGAATTTGGAATTTTGTTACTCCTATATTCAGCTCTGTAAGAAATTTTACTCCATAGTTTGAAGATCATTTTCAGAGGTAAATAAAATTGTATTTTAAAAATGTAAGCCAAAATCGATTTTATCATAACTTTTTTACTTATTACTGCAATACAAGAGTTTGAAAATTTGCATGAGCCTAGAATCATCGTAAAATTAGCCTATAAACTTATTATGTACATATACATATAGCACGGCTAATACTGTATATTATTGTAAAATTAATTTATCAAGCGCTTTCAATCACCCTTTTCAGAAGTATAATAACATTTAAATCTGCAGTATAGGAGGGTTTCATTTTCCTTGATTGAATTTCGAAAGAAAAATGTAGGCACAACATTAACAATATTTTTCACGTTACCGTAGATGATAATTTTATATGGAAATATGGGTCATAATAAAGCATAAACCAAATCAAAAAGTTCACAAAAGTTAAAAAAAAAATCAGAAATAACCAACGATAATATGTTAAATCAAGGTCTGCTTGGTTTTTATATTTGAAAAGTTTTGAAAAAAGGTTGTTGCTGTTGTTGTTGTAGCGGCTAGTCGCGCCCCGTAAGGAGCGGATTCACCCATGGTCGTTGTCGTCGAACTCATCTAGGGGGAGGCCCAGGAAACGTGCAGTTTCGACAGGGTTGGACCAGAGGGAGAGGGGGGTTAGATGAGTGGGTTTGAGAGGGCATGTGAATAGGTGGTTGTTTGAAAAAAGGTAGAAACTATAGCTGCTTTTTCGGAGATATCCATATCTTCTTATCAGATCGCTTTCTAAACTTTAACAGGACTTGATCCCAGTATTTTCGCAAAGCAAGGCTCAAGCGCTAAGCCCTGTACTAAGCTCATCCGCGTTTATTGTTGATGCTTTTTCTAGCTCAACAATTATGTATTATATGTATGTATGTAACTTAAAATACGGATACTTATTTATTTTCAATTCGAAATCAAACTATGCCATTATAACTTATTGTTTAGAAATAATCATTGTCTCTTAAAGTGATAATATTTTTTTTCAACAAAAGCCTTTATCATAAAGTGCTGAACACAAATAAATGATAAGATGGGATATGTGCAACGTAATTCTTTTTTTGAAGCGTTTCAACCTTGTGTGGAAAATCATTTTGCGAATAATAAGGATTTTTGTGTAAGGAAATCTATATATTATATATAAAAATGTAGACGTTTTCTTTCTTACAACTTGGCTCAAAAAGACAATTTCAGTCAAATTTTGGACAGTATATTTATGGGACACATGACGCGGACATAAGCTATATTTTAAGCCGTTAGGGGGCGCATGGGTCAATGTATTCTAAAACTCCGTATTTATTACCCGATATTGATGATATTAGAAAGGTATGATGCTTGCGCAATAAAAAATACTTTTAAGTAAAAAAAAAGGGTTCATGAACAAATGCGCCAGCTGCCGCTAGAGGCGAGTGTTTCAGAAAAATTGTTTTTATGGTCCAATTATGATGAAATGAAAAACGTGCTATTGAGTTGCGATGAGAAATATTTTGATGAAAAATGTATCCGATAGATGGCCACAGAGGCGAGTCATTTAGTAAATCTCCATTTTTAAGCCGATTTTGATGAAATAAGGGGCGGATAATGGGGGTGCGACTTATATGAAAAGTGAATCTGCCAGATGGCGCTAGAATATGAAATCCGTATTTTCATTATTTCAAATAACAAATAAATGATAAGTTAAAGTCCTCTAGTAAAATTTTCCCTTAAGTTAGTTACAGCTATTTTTGGCAGCTATTCCATTAAAAGTAAAAAGTAATATATATATATTAAAAAAATGTCTACTAATTTTAGAGTTGACTACAATTGGTTTTAAATACAAGTTTATATAAGGAATCGTAACAGGCAACGCGGACGAAATAGCAGATATCACTTAGTCTTTACTGAATAAAAAGCAAATATCAGAATACAATAGGCATCAACCACAAGGTATAAAAAGTGGAGCAGCTGAACATGAAATAATAACGTTTGATTAAGTTATTCATACTCGTTCA
Organism: Anomoia purmunda; assembly: GCA_951828415.1. Lineage (NCBI taxonomy): Eukaryota > Metazoa > Arthropoda > Insecta > Diptera > Tephritidae > Anomoia > Anomoia purmunda. The sequence goes on along the minus strand of OX639996.1, from coordinate 20,083,208 downwards.
AATATACAAACACATTCAGGCATGGTACACCATTTATTATACATATACAAAACAAAACTTTTGAATAAACACTACCTACCCATTTTGGAGCTGCTTAACTATTTCTAATTAATTTAGTATTCGTTGCAGTGAGTAACGCGCCCTATTGCCCACCTGATAGCACAACCCTATACTAAATATGCGTAAATTTACAAGGTTTATTGGTGCGACCGAAGTAATGCGTACGTTGATGTATTATTTGATTTTCATATAAAAACTTGGAATTTGTTGACAACGGACATCACAATTCGCAAATCTCTTCGATTGTAAAGAAGTCTAGTCTCCAAGCAAAAATCAAAACTTACAAAATGTTCAAACTCGTAAGTACAGTAAAGCATTAAATTTTCTTTTAATTATTAACTATTTTACATTTAATTACAATATATATCTGGAGTTTTAATTTAAAAACAATCTTTTTCCTAACAGTTCGCTGTCTGTTTTCTCGCTCTCTTCGCTGTTGCCTTCGGCGCCGCTAAGCCCGGTTTGTTGGCTGCTCCCGCTGCTGTTGCTTACACCGCCCCATTTGGGGCCGCTTATGACGCCCCCGTAGCTGCTCCAGTGGCTGCTGCTTACACGGCAGGATTTGCACCCTACGTCGCTCCATACGCCAGCAGCTACTCGGCTCACTCAATTGCCCACTCCGCCGCCTTTCCAGCTGCCTACGCCGCTGCTCCCGTAGTTGCCGCTGCCGCGCCCGGCTTCGCTGTGTTGCGAAAATAGAGAATACGCTATTGGAAAATTCGTTTTTTAAACTGTGATGAACTCAAATGTTGCGACTGAAATGAAATAAAAAATATGATCCTATCAATAATACCCTAAAATAACTTGAGTTGTCATTTTTAGTTAGTAACAATACTTAAGGAATATATCAGATTTTTTATAATTTTTGATTGGAGTTAGGAGAAAGGCAATTTAATCTTAGCCTTGGTATGAAAATAAAATATTAATAAACTTATGAGGAAGAGTCTACGTTTGGGTGCGACTGAACTTTAAATACCCATCGATTTTATTTCAAAGAAATAGTATTTGTTGTATGCAATCAAAAAAGTTAATCTTATATTAAAAAATGAATGTGACTCCTTTATAGGCGCCCAAACTTCTCAAAGGATTGTTATGAAATTTTTACAGAGGGTTCATTTAGTCTCCGAGACCAACATATGCATATATGAATTTCGATAGGTGGGAGGCGTTACGACCAGATTTAAGTGAGAATTTGAATTTGTATTATATTGGCTACTATTCAGTGCAGATGAAGGATATTCGGGTATATTGGGTATATACCTACATACATATGTCTTGTAGATAAAACTGTGTATCATTTCCGTATAATGCCGCAACTATTGGATGCAGAAGCACAATAGTTGATGAAACGGGTAGACTCCTGCCCCCATTTAAGGCGAAATTACTATTCACCGTGTCTTTCTAACTATTTGACGTAGCTATATGAATTTCAATATATGGATTGATATTCATTACTTAACAAATTAATAGCAGTACTAAAAACTAAAATAAAAACGTTTTAATAGCACATAAGAACTAAAAAGCAGATAATGATTAACAGAAAAAAATCTATATACTTTTTAAAAGCGCACTATATTGTTATACTAAATTTATCATTCATCTAAAATTTATATATTCCATATACACGTTTCTTAAACTATTACTTACATACAATTAATTTCGAGCATAATTTTACGCCAACGTACGCATCAAGCTCTTCCATTTGATATATAATTCAGCTCTAGAGCTATTGTAGTTTAGAAAAGCAAAAATGGATAGTCACATACACGTGAAACAAATATCAGCATGCTAAGAATAACACTGAAGATGGCACTCCGCCGAAACCGGTTTGTCTTCAAAGCAAACTTGACAAGGGATGACAGAAAATCGTTGCAATATACCGTTCCTGTCAATTGTTGTATTTCACGGTGTATATTTTTTGTTTTAAAAAAACTTGCCTCTTTCAATCCAAATAGCAATTTGAAAGCTAAAAATTTAGAAAAAAAAATTTAATAGGAAGTTACAGTCTTCTGTAATTTGTATAATATATTGACCAATACGCATGAAAAGTTGCGGATGCCGCGCAATTTGGTTTTGTTTCAAAGTAAGCAATATAAATTTTAATGGTTTTTGAAAATAATTTAAAAAAAATATACATTATTTCAAAATTACACATAACTTAATTTGATCATACAGTTTTTTTTTTAGCTTAAGTCCATAAAATTGCACAAACTTATATATCCACACATACAAGGTGGCGCAAAAGTTGTCAGACCATGTTCTTTGGACTTCAATTTTGTTTACTCTGACTTATTTAAAAAGTCATATATGGAATTCTTGTAGGCCAGGGAATATGAAATAGAAATGCGATAACAAACGCTTTCCATGGTTACTTCAAACCAATTCCTTTTATTTTTGCCTTAAACATTTCATAAATGTACTGACATTTGCCACCACTAGCAGACGACTTTTGCGCCACCTTGTATAAAATAAAATAATTACTATTTTTAAGTAATTTTTGCACAAGAAAATTGTGGAATTCTTTTGAACCGTTTTTGTCGCGAGAAATGCAGATATGTACATTGCATTTAAATTAAGTAAAGTAAGTTCACCCTTTACGTTTAAAATTTTTACATCTCGTGAGATCACTTAGCCCATATGAGCCAGTGTGTGTTCCATTTTCTCCTAAAGGCTAAAGGTACATAATTCTATTGTACACTCCATGGTCGGTAGCGTTTTCGCACCAAACTGCTTGAGGAAAACACAAAGTGATTGGCAACTCTTATTCGAAAATTGATTGGCAACTCTTATTCGAAAATTGAGGAAGTCCGTTAAGTCTTTGCTGGGAATATTGGATTTATGATTGATTTATTCTTTTGAATGTACATACTTTTATAAGCTTACATTTATTTGGTGCATATAAATTCGCAACGAAATGTAAAGCTGAGCACAGTTGCTGAAATCTTTGCAATGACATAGTATTTTCAAAAAGGAAAACCCTTAATATTGGGGCCTAAAATATTCCAATCCGGCGTAATAGCATGATTTCCAAATCCATTTTAAGTCCAATCATTATTTTGGTGCCTCCTTTAGTGTGCTGACCCAAAGCTTGTAATGTTATGGAACTGGTCAAAATTTCTTCCGTCGGATATATTGATATATTTAACAATACGGCATTGTTCTCTCTACAAAAATCTTGGTCTAATCGATTACGGATTTCTCATCAACTTCAAATTCTTCTTCATCTATATACAAAAATCAGTTATAAATATATCCATCTGATCAACCTTTATTTTTTAGAATTCCGCAACCGTTTGAAAAATTTGTGTAATATATTTACCATATTTTTTTTGTACAATATATTGTACATTTTCGAGTAGGTGAAAGAATTTTTTTCATACAACTTTTTATTTTATTTTTAATTTTTATTGCTTGGAGAAAACTTAACTTACGCTTTGAGTTGTTTTATTCGGAATAAAATATAAAGCTATGTATTTAAACACTCTGATTTCTTCCGCTACCTTATGGCAAGCGCAAACATCTGCTGCAGATTATTATTTTGAAAATCAATTAAAAATGATAAATGATGAGCTAAAATTTAGTTCTTGAAAAAGCAAGACATACTAGATTTGCAAATAGTAAACCCTTTTTGGCAACTTCAGCAAAAAACGCAAAGAAAGATGCCATTTTTTTGGGACAATATAGGAAAGGGATATACAATAGAACAAAAAGAAATTAGTATGATTTTAACGTTCCCCACCCACTATCAAAAATGTTCAATTATCAATTTGAGAATTCACGACATGATTTAGAAAAATATTGAATATTTTGACAGGTTGTAAATTACCGTTATAAATATGAAAGGTAAGCGAGGTTTAAGTCTGATGTCTATAATATTCGAAACTGTGCTTTCTACCAAGATATGAAAAGTGCTTACGTAATTTGGCAGAAATTGACACTGAAGTTTTGAAGATTTACCTATGTATTTGCTCTAAGGTGGCCGATACCATGACCATTCAAAGCATTAATGATTCCATATATTTCATCCTCACACTCAATACCGTCTATCACATTTGAGCAAATTACCTTGTATAATTAAAAAGTATTGGATTTTACCGATTTTTGTATTTCACCGTTATATAATAGGTTGAACGACTTACATTAGGAGTACCCATTTACGGAATATTAAGGGATATTCACGTTTAAATTAATATTTTAGCCCAGCAAAGAGCAGTGGAACGCTAATATTGATTTCTATTTGGTCTGGAGCTTTTGTTGTATTTGACGATTAATGAAATTAAAAAAAAGTCCAAGAAACCATAGTAACTAAATTTATACGAAAATTTTGTCCGGTTCCTTATACCGTATACCCAAAAAATGGCCAAACAGAAAAGTCCAAATATTTTGTATTCCGTGCGTAGCACACAAAACCCAAAAAATTTCACCTATTTCCGTACTATTTTTAATTTAAGATTTTTAAAGACTTTTCTGATTTTAATACAAAAGTTTACACAAAAAATGCAAGCAATTTTCAATGTCAGAAGATATCAATATATACATACATATATAAATTGCAGATTATACACTTACGAATTTTTAACCACTCTCTTTGCGAACACTATGCACTGAGAAGTTTATTTAAAAAATGTTAATATTTTCTAATGTTTCTTTTAAAAAAATTGTTCTCCAAAATAGGACGGACAGACAATCAAACATGACTTAATCAAATTCGCTTTTAATTCGAAGCATTTTGGTATATTCATGTCTATATCTATCTCGTTTGCTTTATGCTATTACAAAAAACTGTTAGCTGAACAAAGTTGTGCACAAAGTTAAAATACCCTGGACACCAGTGCACTTGGGTATAAAAATTACAACTCTTTGCAGCAACGGTAAATTTAAAGCTTTTCAGTGCTTTTGCAAAACAACACGGCTAGCTAGTATTGTCACATCATTGCCTACTTATTATTGCAAGCCCGTAGTTGATTGGTTTGCTTTCAAGGTCCAGTAGCGTAGTATTTACACGGGCTTTGAAAATTAAAATTTCATATAAAAGCCAGGGGTTTATTGGCAGAAGATATTACAATTCGCAAACCTCTTCGATTATAAAGAAGTCGCATCTTATCAGCAAAAACCAAATACTTTCAAAATGTTCAAATTGGTGAGTTACTTGAAGCCAGTAGTATTTAATTAAAATTACTTTAGTGTGAAAAAATAAATAAATTGTATAATCTCACAATATTTTCTCCACCCCTACAGTTCGCAGTATGTTTCCTGGCTATCTTCGCTGTTGCCTTCGGCGCCGCTAAGCCCGGTTTGTTGGCTGCTCCCGCTGCAGTTGCTTACACCGCTCCATTTGGTGCCGCTTATGCCGCCCCCGTAGCTGCTCCCTTTGCCGCTGGTTATACTGCCGGATTTGCACCCTACGTCGCTCCATACGCCAGCAGCTACTCGGCTCACTCCATTGCCCACTCCGCCGCCTTCCCGGCAGCCTATGCCGCTGCTCCCGTAGTTGCTGCGCCCGGCTTCGCTGTATTGCGAAAATAGAGAATACGCCATTGAAAATTCCATTTTCTAAACTGTGATGAACTCAAATATTGCGACTGAAATAAAACGAAACCTATGATCCTATCAATAATGCCTTAAACTCACTTGAGTTGTTATTTTTATACCTTTCATGAGAATGAAATGGTATATTAAGTTTGGTCCGATGTTTGTAAGTGCCAGAAGGAGAAGAGATAGACCCATCAAAAAGTATACCTAAATGATCAGGACGATGAGCTGAGTCGATTTAGCCATGTCCGTCTGTCTGTCCGTCTGTCCGTCTGTTTGAACGCAAACTAGTCCCTCAATTTTAGAGCTATTTTGATGAAATTTGGTGAGCAGGTGTCGTTGTACAAATGATTAAACATTTGTCGGAATCGGCCAGATCGGGTGACTATAACATATAATACAACCGATTATTCAGATATTGAATTTTGCGCCATAACTCCTCCATTTAAGCAGCTAAAGGCTTGAAATTTTGCAGAAATATCAGCCATTATTAGCTACGTATCAGTATTGAAAATCATGAAGATCGGAGAAATATAACATATAGCTCCCATACAACCGATTGTTCAGATATTGCATTTTGCACCATAACTCCTCCATTTAAACAGCTAAAGGCTTGAAATTTTGCAGAAATATCAGCCATCATTAGCTACGTATCAGTATTGAAAATCATGAAGATCGGAGAAATATAACATATAGCTCCCATACAACCGATTGTTCAGATATTGCATTTTGCACCATAACTCCTCCATTTAAACAGCTAAAGGCTTGAAATTTTGCACAAACATCAACCATTATTAGCTATATATTAGTATTCATCAAGATCGGAGTTCACAGTGTAAATCGGCAAGATAAATTCAGGACAAATATTTATTGCGAAAAGTAATAAGCTCAGCGCAATATCACATGAATCATAGCGTTAAACGTTTGGGAACTATTTACGGATCTGATAACTGTTTTCAAAGACCGACATATGTAGGTCTTACATATTAATACTTAATTATTTGTATTTTTTAAATGTTGAATATCAAGCGTCGATACGATATTAAAAATATTCAAAAACCATTCCCTTCTTAAAACATAGTTCTTTTTAATTACATAAGGAAAAGCAATAAATAATTTATAACAATGCCTTTACTAGAATTATTTTTATTGATTTGAAGGAAATTTTCGCTTTTAACTATAGGTAATACGAAATTGTAATACAATAACACGTTTTTTACTATTCTTCCATTCATGAAAGGTATGAAGCCTTCGGCATAGCCGAAGACAGCGCTGTTTTTACTTGTTAGTTATAGTATATTACTTTTGAGTTGACTGTTTGATTTGTTAGGACAAGAGGAGGCATAGCTTTGGAATGGAAATAAATTGTTTACAAAATAATAAAGGAGAAGCAAACTCAAATGCATATACAGACACATTAACAATATCAAGATAAAATATGATAATATTCCCCTCATAAAAGTAATGCGTTTTGAGTCGTCAGTGTTTAATAGAAATTACTTTTATGCTTGTATTTGACGGTACATGGTCTAATAAGATTTAGTGCATTTTCAAATAACATAGAAAAAATCAACTCGGCAGATACTAAACTATTTTAATCATTATTTAATATATAAAGAATCTAATCAATCATCTGTCTGTCATTGTGATATATTAAAACACATGTAAAATTTTGATATACAATTTCTAATCTAAGATCTGGCTTAATCTCTACCCAACCCTATCTGCTTATCGCAAGAAAAATTATAGCCAATTTCTTAACTATATCACACCAACATATGCAGAAGTTTTAATGTTTTGCTTCCTTGTTCAATCTTAATTATTTTTTATAAAAATATGCATAGTTCACTCTAAACAAAAATAGCTTAAACCCAAGTTCCGAACATTGTGTAAAGTTTGAAAAATGAATACATATTTCACGAAATTTACAAATTTGTAATCAGTATTAAAGTATAAATTTTTTTTCAATTGGGTGATAATTGATTTTTGACAATTTTTTGCAGATATTCTTTCGCAATTTTTTCCATATAAAGCATGCTCAATAGTTTTTAGGTATATGGAAAAAATGTGCAATATTTTCAGCCGAAAAATTGTCAAAAACGAAAGGTAATATTTATTAAATAATTGCAATTTGAACTTAATTTGCCTTAAATTAAATCCTGCTAAAAAATGTTGTGAACTTCTTTTTTTTTTTTTTAATTAAAATTGAATAAAGAACAATAAATAGTTAAAGCATTTCAATATGTGACCGCATTATAATTCTTAAAAAGGGTATATAAGTTTTTTTTAATTATTTAATGTACTTATATGGGTTGGAAATTATCAAAACATTATTGGGCAGTTCACAATTTCTCTAATTTTTTGTGTTACTTACCCCGGACGAGATTTGAACCCGGAGCACACCGGGTGACAGTACGCTCGCGATACAAACCCGTTTACGACGTCTTTACTTGCAACAAATATGTAATATGCACGATGTATTTTTTAAAATATGTTTAGTGTAGGCCCTATCTTACTTTATTATTGTTTCCTCAATCTTTGAAGTAAAACTTTTGATATATTTTTTTATTTTTAATATTTTGAATATCTCCATCACAATTGTTCGAACTTGAGCCCAACTTTTAGTTGGTACTTGATTAAAGTAAGGTTTTAAAAGAATCGGACAAAAAAAAAAAGAGATTGGAAGCCTAGCAAGAAGTTTAATGTAGAGATCTGCTGATCTCAAAAATAGTAGTTGTATCAAAAATTTTTGTAATATTTTGAATATTTAGTTGATGAGAAAAATGGAATGAGGGAATTATAATTTTAAACAAAAAAAATCCTGGCCATATCGGCTCGTTATTTACCTTCCATGAGACCTACTGGCTGCGCCATTCCTTCTAGTTACTATTGACCGGTATGCGATTTGTGAAACCGCTCACTGTGGAACATGTTTACGAATGGACAGACACTTGCTGAATGGGTTGGATGTGGAGTGTTGCATTAGGCGGAGGAAGCCGGCATCAACGAAGCGCTTTATGAGTACAGTCGCTCAGCAATATCCCAGTTAATTAGGAAGCAGATTAATTAGTTAGCGAGAAACCCTTGAAATTGATTCAATAAGAAAGGAGATTTTCTGGGTTCCTCTAGCTGTCTTTTAACGAATGAGCTTCTGGTCAGCTTGGTGGGCGAGTACACGAGTTCTTTTTGACCAAAACTAGACCCCAAGCGCCCGCAGGAGCTTCAACAGTTGCCCTAGTTACAGCTTTCTATAATTGTATGGATGCTTACTGTCTAATGGAAATCCATACAGTGGGCCTAACTATCAGCAGTGACCTTAACCGTGGCAACTGCTTTCAGGATGAGGAGATAGAATGATCTCAGCATTTTCTACTCAATTGCCCAGCTAGCGCGAGTTTTAGACTCAAGTGTATTGAACCGCATCTTATTCATTCCCCTGTGGATATATCGGCAGTGGAAATCTGCAAGCACTAGGGGTTTTCTACATTCCAAAAGCAGAAGTGACCGCTTTTTTTTTAATGTACTGCAGTATCAAAAGGGACCCCATAGAGTCAAAGCGTGCTTCTAGGAGTAGACAGGTGAACCTAACCTAACCTGTCACGCGCTGATATTCCATATACACAAGTTATATGAAATAATAAAATATGGATGCCAAACGCGCCGAGAGGGTTCATACATATATTTTGGAAGGGTTGCCACCTGTTTGAGGTGTACGTCTTGATATTGCACCACTAATTAAGGTGCCTACAGTGATGGCAGAAATACACTCAGAGGTGTGCCATTGAACCCCGACCACTATTTTAGAAAAAACTTTTACATATGTAAATAAGTGAATATGTTCATAAGTATGATTGATATGTGGAGTGCTACTATAATTTATATCGAACAATGAAGTGCAAGGCTTGAATTAATGCCGAAACGTTTCCATAGTGTGTAGTGTGACAAAATTAAATGTGTGGCAGTTCGTGACAGGCAAACTAAATGAAACGAAAAATTTACAACTCATTGCAGCAACGGTAAATTCAAACCACTTCAGTTGTTTCCAAATCAATATAATACATATTAAGTAGTATCGTCTCATTGCCTACTACATGAAGTAGGCATAGTCATTTTTCTATATAAAGAAGAGGGTTTCTTGGCAGAAGATATCACAATTCGCAAACCCCTTCGGTTATAAAGAAGTCTTATCTTAACAGCAAAAACCAAATACTTTCAAATGTTCAAATTGGTGAGTTTGATTCGAATAATGAAACAACAGTCTTAATAATTAAAAACTCTTTATCCATTCTTTCAGTTCACCACCTGTTTCCTCGCCCTCTTCGCTGTTGCCTTCGGCGCCGCTAAGCCCGGTTTGTTGGCTGCTCCCGCTGCTGTCGCTTACACCGCCCCATTTGGCGCCGTTTATGCCGCTCCTGTAGCTGCTCCCTTAGCCGCTGCTCCAGTGGCTGCTGCTTATACGGCCGGATTTGCGCCCTACGTCGCTCCATATGCCAGCAGCTACTCGGCTCACTCAATCGCCCACTCCGCCGCTTTTCCAGCTGTCTATGCCGCTGCTGCCCCTGCTGTTGGTATCCTGAAGAAATAGATAATACGATGATTAAAACACCACGATACAAATATAGTTGAAAATTCTATAGAAAACGAAGGGATTTTGTTGTATTTATTTAGTTGTTGGGTTCGTAATTTCCTAGGGGGAAAATATTATATCAGGGATAGCAAAAACGCTTATAGTCCAAATTTCAACTTTTGGCGGTATTCTGTAAGTCAGTCTCATCTCATGTCACTAAATTAGAGACTTTCAATTAGACACCTTTCTTGCGACTTAAGACGATTTCGATCAAAACGGCAAAACAAGATACATACCTAAGTAAATGTAAACAAATATTTTTTTTTTATTACGTGAATTGAAAATTTAGTATGGTTTTTTTTACAGATTTAAGCAAAATTTAGCGCACGACAAAGGGCCGATCGAGAGCTACTTAATTTTTGCGTTTGTTCAATACTTTCCTTAATTTCTTTGTTTTGTGATCTACTCAGGACCAGCTGACTTCATTTTGAGGCTAACAACTTGAGGCGGTTTACTGAATATCGAATAGTCCCAAAATCAATCTCACCACGAAAAAGTCGGAATTTTGTGACTAGAGACTGCTTACAGAATTTAAAATGTAGAAATTCTCAACTTAATTCGTGTTAGAAATTTTACCTTTGATAAAACCTAAGATAATGGTTCGCTTACTTAGAATAACTAATTGCATATTGAAATGATTGGCGAGCATTTCCAATTGATTACCGCTAAGAAAATCCTTCAACTCGTTAAATGTTCGTTTGACGAATGCTATTGAAAATTAAACCCAATCCAATAGAAAATAGAACAATGGGAATTTTCTAACTACCGGGAATACATGCATTTTCTAACTTATATTACATACTTTGTGAAACCTCGTTATTGCCTGAAAAATTTTATTGGCTAAAGTAATAGTGTATTGAATTGGGGCCTTGTAGTAATGCTAGTGATGTTCCGATCCGTCTTTGTAATCGATGCCTGTACTCAAACAAAGTATGGACAAAAATACTAAATGAAACTCAAATGAGCGCTTGAAAGTGCACTACTCTTTAAATAACTTAGATGAGAATTTTAGTTAAATTATCGTTTATTAAATATATAAAATCGAAATTCCTGCTGTATTAATTAAATCGAATAAATGTTTATTGTTAATTAAAAGTGTAAATAATATAAATTGCTATTAAATTTTTTGCTTCTTTTTCCAGCTTTTTTTTTTTGCTCCAAAACCTCCAGTTCTCGAAGTCGCCAAATCGTTTTCTGAGATCCGTCCATGATGATCGCTACAGGCAAATGATTCTTAAGTCAATATCAATCGTCTAAGTGTTAAATGGATCCAGCAGTACAGTTCAACAATCCATACAGCGCCTCCATCTCCATCACTTTTGATGATCGAATCTTATCAAGAAATGGCTGTGTCAATTGGCCACCTAGGCCATATGATTTGACTCCACAAGACAACTTTTTATGAGGGTTCGTCAATTCAGTTGTCAGTTATTGAAAAATGCTTTTTTGCCTTGAGTACATCCAATAAGTTATTTGGAGAGGCTTCAATAAATATATTTAAAAAATAAGTAAGAAAAGGATGAGTCTACTTTCGTTTGAAACAGAACCTTAAATGCCAGCGCATTTTTTATTTCAAATAAATATTAGTTATTGAATAAAATGAAATCACCATGAATAATATAATAAATGCACTCTATTTTGAAAATTTAAACGACTTTAATTTATTTATACATATATGTCTAAACCCAAAAAAGAAATGATATGCTTTTAAAAAACTTTATCCACTTATTACTTTCTCTATTCCAATCCAGTATATCCGATTTGAGTAAATCTCGGATTCCGATTTCTATAATTTTCGGAATTATGTGTTTTAACTTGTTCCAAATTTGATAGAGCTTGACAATGTTGTTTTGGATATATGTATACAAATTTGCTCTAAATTGGACGGTGAAACTGCCATTATCCAAAATTCAGAAGTTATAGCAAAAAATAATTCGAACAATTATGAAATTTATTCAACTCTTTAGCCATTTTTGGCATTAAAATAGCTCTTACATAATTTTGTGCATAATTCAGATCAGTTTTTCGAATTGCGATTTGTAAAACAGTCTAAGAAAATGTTGAAAAAACGTCAACTTGTATTGGGCCAAACCTATGAGAAACATTCAGCACTCAGTATCTCAAAATCTAGACGTGATGGAAAAATTTAGATACTATTTTCAGAATCAGCAGGACCAAGTCCATACAAAACTTGATATTGCACCAAATGAATATTCCAGTTGTTGTACTGTGAAATGAAAAGTGTTTAGCAGACTTTCAGCGGAAAAAGTGATTGTAGTAAATATTTAAATTAGCCGCTTTTATTTAAGGTGTAATAACTTTTAGACTTTCTGTGCAATTAGGTGCTGTCATAATTCACATTTTCGTATAAAAATGCCCTTTCCACAAAACATTTTTAATTATTTATTTTAAAAGTTTATTAACAAAAAAGAGTAAATAAAAATTGAAAACTTTCGAAAAACCTCGAAAATTTCGTTTTTTTTTGCATTTAGAAGGTAGTGCTTTTCCGATTTATACAGAATATATATTACCGTAAAGGGGTTAAATGTACCTTTAAAACTCTGTTCATAAAATATTAGGTTTACTTGCTATTCTGGATTTATTTGCCAATAATATCAAAAGCTCTCGAAAGCAAGGGTTTCGCCCCTAACTCTAAAGAATTAGAATGAAAAAATAAATTTAACTCATTTTCATATTCAGCAACCCAAAGTTAGTATAAAAAACATTTTTCCAACGGGTACCACTCATTTATCAAGTATTTGTAAACTAGTGTAATTGAAACGAAATATGTAAGTAATGAGATTTATTAATTCAATTTAAAATATTTCTAAAAAACTCGACTGCACACTTTATATAAGTTTGATAATAAAAATGTAGCAACGCCCATAGAATTAAATCGGTTTTGAAAACGGTAAACTCTAAAATTAGACTGCTTTTAATAGCCATATAATGAATACTCGAACCTTTTCTGTCAAGGATGGCAACGAAGTGCTTGCTGGCTTTCAACAAAGTACACAATTTTTTTGCTAATGGTTTCAGTTTGTACAAATTTTGTTTGCCAAAATACAACAACGAAGCATACGAAAATAACCTTACCTACAACAAATCCACTGAACTATTTCAATATCAATGCCAACATTAAACTGTGACTCATCAATATCTACTTAATATTACAAGCTCGTTATTATGGACTGTGCAAAGTTTCGAAGGTTCATTTTTGTAGACGTCCATACATGTTAATGTTTTGTTTTTTTTTGCCCTAGTACACCTGAGGAGCTTAGGTATAAAAGCAGAGGGTTTGTTGACAAATACCATCACAATTCGCACAACTCTTCGATTATAAAGAAGTCTTATCTTATCAGCAAAAACCCAAACACTTTAAAAATGTTCAAATTGGTGAGTTACTTGAAGCCAGTAATATTTAATTAAATTTACTTTTAGTATGAAAAAATAAATAAATTGTATAATCTCACAATATTTTCTCCACCCCTACAGTTCGCAGTCTGTTTCCTCGCTATCTTCGCTGTTGCCTTCGGCGCCGCTAAGCCCGGTTTGTTGGCTACTCCCGCTGCTGTTGCTTACACCGCTCCATTTGGTGCCGCTTATGCCGCCCCCGTTGCTGCTCCCTTTGCCGCTGCTCCAGTGGCCGCTGCTTATACGGCCGGATTTGCACCCTACGTCGCTCCATACGCCAGCAGCTATTCGGCTCACTCCATTGCTCACTCTGCCGCCTTTCCCGCTGCCTATGCCGCAGCTCCAGTAGTTGCTGCTGCCGCGCCCGGCTTCGCTGTATTACGAAAATAGAGAATACGCTGTTGGAAAATGCATTTTCCAAACTGTGATGAACTGAAATGATGCGACTGAAATGAAATAAAACCTATATAAAATAACCTAAATCACTTGAGTTGTTATTTTTAGTAACAGTATCTAAAAATTATTTCATATTTTTCTTCCTTTCTGATTGCTGTTGGGAAAAGGTAGTATAAGCTTAGCCTTGGAATGAAAATAAAATATGTGTAAACAATTTCACCAAGAGAAAGAAACAATAAGGTCAAATATAATTCGATTAGAAATTACCTCATAAAATTAAAGAGTTCTGAGTAATCAGTGCTTAATGGTCAATGCTTTTGTATATTTATTTGAAAATATAAGAGAATCGCAAAAACATCGACAAAATATTTTTCCAACCTTAGAGAAGTTTATAGTTCTCCAGTTGATATCTAGCACCATTCTCCAATTATTGTTATAAGTGCAGAATTCCCAAGGTATTATTAGAAAGCAAGATGAGATAAAGTTGAAAATATTTTTTCAAAATATTTCATCAGCAAATGAAGCGCTTGTGATCGCGTAAAGTACTACTGGTAAAAATAGTGGTAGTAATTAGAAGTAGCATTAAAAAAAAAATAGTAAAATTTAGTAAAAATAGTAGTAGCAATCAGTAGAAGTATTAGCGAAAATAGTAGTGGTAATAAGTGGTAGCATTTGTACAAACTGTAGTAGAATTAAGTAAAAATAGTAGTAGTAATTAGTAGTAGCATTAAATAGGTAGTGCCATTAGTAAAAGTAATAGTAGAAATAAGAATAAAAAGCAGTAGAAATTAGTAGTAGCATTATTAAAAATAGCGGTAGTAATAAAGAGAGGAATTAGTAAAAATAGTAGTAGCATTAGTCAAAACAGTATTAAAAACTAGTAAAAATAGTATTGGTGTGAGGGACACGAATACTTCAAATTTAATTCGCATATTTGTAATGATCGCCCCTTTGCCATTTTTTGTAGCTAAATCTTTTAACGCCCTGCAAAATATCTTCCGATTATTATGAACTATCGGTTGTTGTATTCTATGTAGAATTTTTGAAGAATCTTCAATCTAAGTGATTATTATTCCCAACTGATTAACCAAACTATCTGAGTTAACTAAATTAGGTGGCTTTTAACCGATATGAAATAACTTTCTAAATATTCCAACTCCAGTGAACCTAGTGGGTCTAAACATATAGGAACTCACCATAATTCCATGGTAATAGAATGAGTGGCTTAGAAGTCCATATTTTTCATACAAACATAAAACCATTCAGAATTAGATATGGAACATTATGCGCCAAATGGGACAGCATTTAGTGTTTGAGTCTCCGATCTTTTCATAATTTTTTTGTTTTTTGTTTAGGTTCCCTTACCGAATGTTTTTTTGCCTAGCTGTGTTTGAGATATCGAAATGTCCAAAGCTTTGAAAAAATTGACCGATTTGTATAACTAATTGTTCATGTTTTTCAAGCCACTTTTGGAATATTATATTGAATATAATATAACCCGTATTTTTATACAATTTCATAATATTTTTTTTTACAAAATTTTAAATATTTTACAAAGTTCCAAGAAACTCGTACTGATCGATCTTCTTGAATTTTTTTGTAAAACTCTATTTTTCACTACGCAACTTTTGAGCCTAATGCGGTAATGGGATAACAATGGGGCCCATTTTTTCGAATTTTTCAAAAAAATTCCCCGCATATAGATAAATAGAACTCTGTTTTAAAAATGAAGAGTATTACTATTTTTATTGCATACAAAAGTTATATTTATTTGAAATAAAAACTTGCGCCTTAGGCTCTTCTTTACTTGTTTTGAAAATATTTTATGGAATTAATATTATTTTGAAAGAACATATGCGTCTGTTTTTCTGCTTTGATAATAACGAAAACTAAAAACTATAAAGTTGTTTTGTAA
This sequence comes from Anomoia purmunda, assembly GCA_951828415.1. Taxonomy (NCBI): domain Eukaryota; kingdom Metazoa; phylum Arthropoda; class Insecta; order Diptera; family Tephritidae; genus Anomoia; species Anomoia purmunda. The sequence continues at coordinate 20,067,264 of OX639996.1, read as the reverse complement.
TTTTCTTTCTGTAAAGTTGTTTTATAATTTACGCTCTTAGATTATTTTAAGCTTTAGTGCACCTTTTATTCAATGCTTTAAGTTTTTTTTCGCATTCTTCATTTAAGCTTTTTCGTGCTATTTTTAGTGCGTGAAACGACCTTTTTTGTACTTAATTTTGATTGCCTTAGTTATGAACATCTTAATCAAATCAATCACAATGAAAAAATGGTACTACCATGTAACTGGTTTGCCTTAAAAAAAAAATTGACAAGTATTTCGGAAAGTGGGCTTTGCCGCGATAAAAAAAAAGATGTTCTCCAGGTCGTTATCTACCAAACAAAGACAAAAAGTTGGAAAAAGGTATGGTATAAGTTTATTTTGAGAATTAAATAAATGTATAATACTTGGTATCGCTTTCACTTCTCTAGCTCTTTATTTAGCCTATAAAGTCATTACAAAGGAAAGATAAATAATGAGATACTCTCCTGCGCAACTGCAAGCTTTGAAATTTTGTAACTTGATATATTAAAGTTTTTTTTAAATTTAAATTTTGCTTGCTTAAAAACACAACCTGGTTATTTAAAACAAGCGCGCGTTTGTGAGATTACTTTTCGGGCTCCATTCAAAAAAAAAAGTCATTCATATAAAATGCTATTTTTGGGCTTGAAAAACCTGTGAATTGAGCCGTCATAGACTAAAAAAGGGGGGTTTTAGGAGAATAATAATCGAGTAGTATTCAATCGAATTCAAAAGCATTTCGGATCTAAAAAAAAAAGACCCTAACATACCTTCAGCAGTTATTCTCGAGGACAACTTTGCTAGTAACCATACTGATGTTGCGAATCTCTTTGCCGATTTCGTCGGTTCTAATTATTCTAGTGACGGTGCTCGTTGCATTTTCGATTACGACGGCTCTTTGATTTTATCTTCGGATACCCATTAAAAACGAATATACTTACATGGGTTTTTAGGAATTTGAAATAAAAACATTCCCGCTTTAGTTTTGCCATTACGAATTGTTTTCAATAAGTCACTTGCTTCAAGTACTTTCATCGAAGATTTGAAAGTTATCTATATCAGCCCTTTGTTTAAGAGTGACAATAAAAATAGTGTTTGTAATTATAAACCTATTGATATAGTTTTTTAAAATATATAAATAAAATATTGTTGTAGAAAATAATTTTTGCCACTAAAACCTTAATATCACCAAATCAACATGGTTTTGTTCCAAATCGTTCAACAGTTTATAATTTAGCTGCATTGCGTGCTTTACATGAGGATTTCAGGTCAGCTGTAAGTATATATGCTGATTTCTGTAAAGCTTTTGAGAAAGTGCCTCATTAGATTTTAACTAGTAAATTAGCTAGCTAAGGTTTTCTCTGGTTCATATCTGTATAACAGGCGAGGATTAGTCAATATTGATGGCATATTTTCAGCATATTTTATTGCTTCTTCTGGGGTTCCTCTGGGAAGTATTTTAGGCACTGTACTTTTCGGTCTGTTGTACTAAAAATCACCTTTCTTTGAATATTAAGAAATGCCTCAAAAGCACCTTTGCAAAACTTTATAATGTTTCGTATACAGCATATCCAGCTCTTTACTAGAAACTCTTGAAGAAGTAAAAGATCCCGGCATTACTTTTTCACCCAATTTCTCATTCAATAGTCATACTGAGCACATTGTTGGGAAATCTAACCCAACTTTTGGCTTTGTTAGGCGGAACTATGCAAAATTCTCGGATACGTTTAATCTTAAACTGCTCTACACGTCTTTCGTACTTTCCAGGTTAGAATATGGTAAAAAAAAAGTTACAGACAGAAGAGCTACCGAGAATCACTTGACCAAGATTTTTCCCGATAAACCACAGAACCAAGAGGTACGTATTTTATTTATTTATTTATTTATTACATACCAGCAATAAAGGCAAATATGTGGGTGCATACTGGATTAAAACAGGTTTTCAATACACAAAAGAGTAGTTATAAGTTTATGTGTCCCTTATTTTTTTCAAGCACTTCCTTGACTCCAAAAAAATTCCAAAGTAGCTGAAAATAAACCACTACTTAAGACAGTGCTGTAAAAAATTAGCATTCTTACTTTATCCTACTAATATTATTATATAATTGTGAAATGTATGGTACCTTTTTAAAGCTTCTTTTTGCAACAATTTTTTAGTTATACTGGTTGATACCCACGACTGCGTCGCTAAACTCGAAAGCTAAAAATGCAGTTTCGAGAAATTTAAAAACAATTTCCCGTAATCATAGTAAATATGAAGCCTAGTCTAAAGTTAGGAGAATTTTTTTTTCATATTTTTTTTGTTTGTTTTATATATCTGTGAAATATAGCTGCAACTAACTTAAAGGTCAACTTTATCTTGACTATGACTTAGGGCACTCACCGTTTTTAATTGCACAAATGTTATTAGATTTGAACTAAGTCGAACCATAAATATGGCTCTTCTGGAAATCTCGCCTACAATAACTCGATTCGATTCCATTTCTCATAAAAGTAGTTCTCGTCTTATCCCATTCAAATGTTTTAATTTCATCAAAGTAATATCATAAATATAGATTTTCTGAATAACTCGCTTCTAGCGCCACCTAACGGATATGCAATGCCAGTGCCACGAGGCTAAGGAAAATACAGCCTTACGTTTTTAGACCCGTGTCAGGCAAATCCAATCGCATGAACATAAAGAAGTGTTGTGGTGCACAGAGCTAAAAAGTTCGCCTATACTTAAAGAGATCGACGTTTAAGAAAGCTTGATGGCCAAGGAGTGGAACGGAAGTGGATAAAATCGAAGAAATTTTCACTAGAGAATCTTTTTATTATTGGTATGAAATTTTTCTTAAATTTATTGAAAAGGAACACGGTTGGAGATAGGGAGATAACTTCGTGTTTATTAATTTTTATTGAATTTGGTTAAGAAATTTACAATTACAAGAAGAAATCTCTTCATATAAAGGAAATTAATAAGGAGATGCTCTCATTTTTAATATAATCTTATGGAATTTATTAATAAGGAAAACTTTTATTTTTAATTTAAATTTTGCTTTTAACGTCTTTTAACGTAACATACATACGTACTTTGTGAATAATCTTTTTTATATTGTTTTTAGTTTAATATTATGAAAATTTTTGAATTGCATATTTATTGTTCCAAAAGTTTGCGATAAATAGAGTTTCCAAAATTTCAAAAATAACATATGTTTTATGGTAATTGCTTTCAAAAATAAATTTCTTTATCTGTCTAAACTTGTATTCATGTTCAAGGAATGGCACGCGCCATACTACTTATACGCATAACTTGGCAACTCTAGTCATTAAAAATACGTAATTTAATTGTTCTTATATTATATACGTAAGTAATTAAAACTATTACAATTATATATAATCTACATAACAAAATCTAGGTTCCAATAATTTTAAATTGATAGGATTTTCGGCTGCTTAAAACTAAGAAGAGATTCAAACAAAAACCAAGATTCGCTCCCTAATTTCATTGAAAGGGTATTCATCTTAATTCAACTGGGCACCTTCTTAATTACATTGAAAAGTTTTCATCTTCGTTTTACAGATTATCTTCTTGATTTTATTGAAACGGCATACCCAGTCCTAATAAGAAGGGTTTCTAATTGGAAAAAAAATTCATAGAGAAATCCGCTAAATTTTGTTCTGATTTATAGGGTTGAATGCAAAACAAACTTAGGGGTGAATCGCCGATCATAGCTATATTACTGAGAAAATCGAATACTGTCGGACTCTGGTGAGGCTATGTGTTGGTTTAAATGCACCAAAACTTCGTGCATTTACGGTGAGCAAATGCACATTTGTATGGCGATAATTCATGAGTTAATGCTAATTAATGCTAATGACCATTAAGCTGTCAACTGTCTGGCCAGCGAGACTGCGATGTTATAAATTCGAAAAATCATGGATGCGTTATAAAATTCTATAGAATTAAACTGAAGTTCTGAATGGAAATTTTTTCTACACTTAATACCATTTTCAAAGTGGAAGCCAACTCTTTTCTTGCAGTTTACTGTACTTTATATATCAAAACGCGATAAGTATCATTATAATTATAATTAATTGTCGAAAGCAAACTAGCATTCTAATACGAAATCGATATTTATTGTTTGCTATCGTTAGACTTCACAATCCAGTTCTGTTTTTTCTTGCGAATAATGTTTGTTTCTTTTCACACATCTGTTTTCTCCAGCTTCGGTGTAGCATTTCATAGTTGCATCACCTCCGCCAGTTTCGGTTGTAAAAAATCAGAAAGCAAATCGATACGGGAAATAAACAGCGTGTGTATGTTTATATTCTTTCTAGAATTTATTCGCAAAGATATTTATGTTGAAATAATTAAAAAAAGCAAATTTTTAAAGAATTCTAAATGATGCTGATAATGATATTGTTAACTATTGATGGTGATATTGATATAATGATATAATGATAATGATAATGATAATGATAATGATAATGATAATGATAATGATAATGATAATGATAATGATAATGATAATGATAATGATAATGATAATGATAATGATAATGATAATGATAATGATAATGATAATGATAATGATAATGATAATGATAATGATAATGATAATGATAATGATAATGATAATGATAATGACAATGATAATGATAATGATAATGATAATGATAATGATAATGATAATGATAATGATAATGATAATGATAATGATAATGATAATGATAATGATAATGATAATGATAATGATAATGATAATGATAATGATAATGATAATGATAATGATAATGATAATGACAATGATAATGATAATGATAATGATAATGATAATGATAATGATAATGATAATGATAATGATAATGATAATGATAATGATAATGATAATGATAATGATAATGATAATGACAATGATAATGATAATAATAAAAATCCAGGTACATTGTCTGGTTTTTAGGTATTTCGATCACTAAATGGAGTAAAAGAAATGGTTATTAAAAAACAATATACCAATTTAAAAATAAAAATAACGTGAATAAAGTGAACGAAAATAAATTTTCAAACCTTAAGCAAATATGTACATAGATATATAAATACTCAAAAATTATCATGTTTATTAAGCACTACTATGCAACTAAAGACGCATCTATTGTACATACATATATTTGAAGTCGAGTGGGTCGACTACCTGCCTAATGTAAAATTCGTAAGTCGACGGCAGACACGATTATGGAGAAAGGTAAAGATAAATAGGGTCATTGAGAAGCGTTTTGAATGCGAAATGATAAACGAAATAAATGAACTTTAACTATAGATTGTAAGTGTGTGCAAAATACTAACCAACGATTTGAAAATAATCTGATTGCATTTTGGCGACATTTAATCGCGGATTTTAACAAATGTATATAAAGGCGCATAAATACTTAACGAACATTTTTTCAATAAAGCCATTCAAAATGCACATTAGGAAAATAATGAAATGATGCCATTATTGCTAATATTTGTATGTAGATATGTGCTTGAATCTTAAGGCAGATTTTTGACCTCTCCGTTGAGATTGAGAGTTGAGGTCGTAAATTTTGATAATACCTCAGTAGATATGTATGTGAATATTTATTAGTAAGTTTTTGCTTCAATATTTCAATATATTTGTAGTTGATTTTTTTGCTTGTTTTCAATAATTTTGTACCACTAGTTTTTCTAACTGTGTTCCTTTATGCTCATTTCAAGTTATGGTGTTTTTCATAGTACTAGCTAGTTGATCTGGACTGCAACAACGAATGCGTTTCAATAATATATATTGTTCAAATAATATACGATTTTAATCTCGCGAAAACAAGCTCTCCACTAATACAATAAGTTTGTTATATAGCTTTTGTTTTCATATCTCGGCAGCCAATTTAGCGACACAGTAAAAATGAGAAGTGGAGAAGGATTGTAATATTTTCCTATTGTCGCGACAGTTGTGAACCGCAATAGAATTATATTTGGCAATAATTACAAAACGAACTGAAAAGTATTTTCAAAATCAAATTAAAAGCATTTTCTTAACTATTCCATATAATAACTAATATTATGCCGATTCAATAATTATACATTTTCCGTGAGAATGCTATGCATCTCAAATGTCTCTCAATGCTTATTAGTAGAGAACGATCGAACTTCGGTTTCAGCTTCGGCCACGTTCGGTCGGTAAAGTTCGGTTCGGTTCCGCTTCAGCCAAAAAAAGCCAAACCTTCGCCGAACATTTGCCAATTTCTATTAATTTATAAGTTGTTTAAAATTTAGGTTTTAAAATTATTATCTTTGGAGAAAATTCAAATAAGTATTTCGGAGAAAGAGAAAGGTCCAAGCAGCTATTGGGTATTTTACACAGTGACTGAATATGATGTGGAAAGGTGTGTTTTTAGGAAGGGTAAGATGGATTCCCAATAACTTTTATAAAGTTTTCGTTGCCTCATATTCTTGCGACCAGGGACCGAAAATTATGACTATTTTTCAAATTTCAATGAAAAAATCAAAGGGTTTCAACTATCTGCAAACAACTTTAATTATTATAATTAATAAGCACTTGTTGATTTTTATTTATTCCTAAGAAATAATAATCATATGTACGTCGAGTTTTATTCTTCATTTTTTGTTGATCACAAATAAAACAAATTTTTAGAGTGTTATTTTTACGCTCTGCTATATTACAATTTTTTTATCAAAAATAATCATCATTTTATGAGTTCATTTTTTTTTTGGTCATAGAAAATAAGTTTTTGAGCAATAACTTTTTGCTCCAAAATTAAACTAAATTTTTGAGCGTTTTTATCTTTCTGGAATAAAAATTAACTTTTTACGTTCCACGTTTTTAACAAAAATTTCGTGGTCGATGGTTTTTGCTCTGTACTCAAAAACTACATTACAATTATAAATAAACATACATACATATGTACATATTTATGTAAAAAAATACGGTTAATAACAGAAAAGTTTAGTGGCTCCAAGGTAAACTCAAACAGTTTTTGTTAATATTTACGTTTTCCAAAAATTTTTTCAATTAATTTTTATGACAACATATAGATCATTATGTAACATAAACCCTATAAATAAAAAATTTATCAAAAATTCTAGAAATTCAAAAAATGTCATCGAATTTTAAACAGTTTTAATTATAATTTTTAGAACCTTTCGAGTGTGTACCTTGTTGCCAATTAATTTTCACGTATCAGTTTTAAGTGGCCAAAAATTGCAAATGGGTTTTTATAACGCACGAACAAAAAAAGCTAATTTTTATTTCTAAACGCTAAAATGATGCCCAAGGATTGAAAATTTATAAATTAATGAGCTAATTAAAAAGTTTGAGAATTTCATGAAATTTTTTTTGTATTTTCCTACAAAGTTTGAAATGTGGATTTATACTGTGTTTGTTTTACTTTATAATGAACTTGAACTTTATAAAAAAAAAAGAAGCAGGCTGTGTCAGAGACACGGCCATTAAGTTTAACGTAGAATACGCCATCCGATAAGACAGAAAACATATGTAACAATAAATGATAAATAATACAAGCAAATGAATTTCTTTATTTGATAGTTACTTTGGATGATATACATAAGCTTATGATAGGAAAAATAGGATAAAAATGTTTTTAAATTATCAATTAAATTTCTCGCAAAAACGAAGTCAATGGCTGTTATCAATAGTAAAGATAAATGATAAATAACATACGCGAATCAATTTTATTATTTTTTTTGCAGTGCTTGGCAGCATTTTCTCTTCTTTTACTCTACTTTAACTTGCCCGCCTAAAATTATGCAATACAAAGAAAGGGCTGCACGAGTACATTTAAATCGCCCAACAGCAAACACTCAACCAAACACCACACACATATTTGTGTGCATGTGTTTATACAATTTTCATTTGAGAAATTTAAATATTAGGAAGATATCAACCAACATGAAATGTATGTCAAACGAAAGCTAACATCTTCATTTGACTACAAAAAAAAAAAAAAAATTAATCGAGCCGTTTCCTTATAATTAAAGAAATAGAGATTACAACAATAAAAACCTGACATTGGTGCCCATACCGTAAGGTAAGACGTATTCTACGCCAAAAAATAACCAACATAAAACAAACAAAATAAGAATAGTCATAACTGGTCGAAATGTAATGCTCCTACTTCTGTTCACATAACTTTATCTATATTTATGTGATGAACTGAAATGAATGTGATTTTAACTAATGTAAGTAAATTTTTTAATAACAAAAAAATCTTGAAGGTTTTAAATTTTTTTGATAATTTATTATTACAGGGCTATAAAATGGTATGAAATAATTCGGTTCTAAAACTCGGTGCTTGGTCGTTCGCTACTTATTAAATTAAGCTACGATCTAGTGCGCTTTATACGATTCCACTCCCTTTAGCGCCGTATACTGGCATTTTAGAGTTACAAACCTATATTTACATTTATTTTTCTGCATTTAACCCAAACATGGCTTAAGCAACTACACTTTCATTTCTTTATGTATATTCGCTGCGGGTTTATGTTACAATGAAGTTTGCAGTTTATTTTAATTAACGTCAGAGCACGCATACGATATGCTTGTTGTTTTTTTTTTAATGAACGGCAATGTCTTGGGCGGAGCTTTTCACGCTTCTGTTTAAATTAAGTAGTGTGGATTTACACAACGCTATGCATTTATAAATCAAGCTTACACTAGTGCACCAGAATACCAGAATATTTTTAATTGTATAAAAGTTAGTCTCTTGTTTTTTTATGATTTTGCAAAGAGAAGGGGCTAACGTTGAATTTTCCAATGATTTTTTTTTAACAAATTAAGTTTATAATAAATTATTTTTATCTCGGTGTATATCAAACGAATTAAATGGTCGCGCGTCTTCTCTAAATGTTGAATTACTTATGGCATTTTTTCGCGAAAACAATGTTGCTTCTTATATTGAAAGATTAGCTATTAAATATAATTTTTCTCGTTTTCTTGGTCGGAGGGTTATATTTTGAGGAATGAACACGCATCCCTGTGAAAGGGATACAAAAAGAAGCCGCCATTGCCGCCACTTTCATTAAATGCAATTAAAATATTGTAGTAAAGTTCCTATTTTAAGAATTCCAGTGTAGCGACAAATATCTGTTACAAAATTAGTTTGAAAAGAAAAGACAGCGTAGAATATTGAAGAGAAAACATGGTATTCGTATTTGGTTACTCATTTTATCTTAATCTCAATCAATAACTTCGATTATTTTGCGCTGTTGTTTTTTTGTCAGCTCTAAGCGATTGGTATCGTCATTTAAATTGCTTCGTCTTTAAGGGTTTTATGTTCTGCATTTTGCCCAACATGCTGCCCCATATTCAATAATCTAATGGAGTCAGATCTGGGGGAAGGGCAGCCATTCATCTGATAAAATAAAATTTGTTAAATCGGTTCTGTTTGGAACAATTCCAGCCATGTGAACCGAATTATAATTTTTGCAAATAAATTCATGATCTACGGCAGCATATGATTCTTTCATAACTCCTCCAGACAATAATTTGTGTTAATTTTGACGCCGTGCACAATAGAAGAGAGAGAAAGCTGGGCTTTTTCGAAATACGCTCCCCATACCATAGCGGATGATACGTTTTGGTGCAGGCCAAAACCATTTTTATAAGTGGGGATATTAATTCGCTTTTTCTTTAAAGCAATCATCTTCAAATCTTTTTACTGACGTCACGTATAGTTTTCTAGCACACACTCATGTTACTACCGACCTTTATTGCCGAAATGGAACAATTTCGACGAATTCGCCAGCGTACTTTCTTCGCCATATCTGGAGTTACATATAACGATAAGTTTTCGGCTGGAGTCCTTTTTTCAATTTAAAAGCTTCAAATGTTTGTTGAATCGCACAACAGTGCGATGCACAAACATTTTGTTAATTTTAAGTTTTTTCTAGTACTTAATAATTTCCCTTCGCTTTGCACCCTTCTGATGAAATTTTTTCACCAGTTCGATTTTGGCGTCCATCTTCGTAGATTACACTAAACTATTAGTTTAATTAGTTAAAGTAGACAGCTGAAGAAGGCGTTGTTGGGAGATTGAGCGCGAATTGAGTATTATGAAAAGTGGAACTCATCATGAACTAAATATTTTTGGGCTAGATAAATTTTCGTATGTATGCAGATGTGTATGCTTGTATGCATACTTATATTTAATAGTCGTAAATTACGCATGCGTAAAAGCTATTAATATTTGCTTGTTGTTACCACAATTGTTGCATACTTTTAGGCAGTGTAGCTATTGTCGCGTTTTTAGAGCTCGCAGATTTAGTTGTGTACTTTACCGTTGAACTCTGATAATTTGTGTTTACCTCGTAGTTCTTTTTCCAGATATCTTCAAAAATTATCTGCATAGCACTTTTTAGCTGCAGAAATTTGCAGTTTGTTTAGAAATCATTTATATTCATATTTCAAGTAATTTGATCGAAACACTTTTTATTTTGGTTTCCATTGCTTCTTACTTTACTATTTTAATTTTACCTGTATGTGATGCTGAAGTTGAACTATATGCTGAATTTTATCAAAAAAAATTGTGAATTAAAATTAATCTTACAATTTTAAGCTCTCGGAGAGTTTTAAATATACTCAGCTAAAGACAACTTTAAATTCGGTGTGAAAAAGCAATAAAAATATTCAACTTTTGCCTCAAGCGCTCCTTCACAGCCTTTCAAGAAGTTTCACTTCAACACCATATGCATAGAGAATGGAGATACGCCAAATGCAATAAAATGCGAGCATAGGCGGGATAATCAAGTCGTTCGGCCAGAATGATTCTTCAGAATGCGTTTCAAGCTGCTCACAACTTCCGGGTGATTTACCCCAAGTGTCCTAAAGTGAGAAGGCGAACCTGGTGGGCTCACTCCGACATTTTTGGTTTAATGAGCCCTTAAAGGATTTTGCAGCGTCTGTTGATCAGTAGTTGTGGCTGCGAGCGGGCGTCTGTCTTGGAGCAAGCGGCTCGCTATATAAATGTATCCTAAATTTAAAAAAAATGCCTCAGAATCTGGTTGTGCACTGGGCTTGGTACCCAACTCGTAAAAATAGCTCCCAAGGAAAAACTTCAACAAAAAGCCTCAGATGAAACCCCTCTATTCTGACGACGTCTGCGGCAAATGTTTAAAGGACTATGATTTAATGGCATGCACCTGGAATGTCCGCACTCCAAATTGGGAAGGTAGACGGGGAAAGGAATGAAGAGAATCGGATCTTGCGACACTGCCATGTAAGGGAGCTGCCATGTAAGGGAGCTGCCATGTAATGGAGTGCAAGTTCTATGTTGGATTTGTGGTGCGAGAGAGACTTTGTCGCCAAGTAGTGTCGTTCACTCCGCCGGACGAACGTCTCGCCAGGATTCGTATCAAAGCGAGATTCTGCAACGTCTTGCTGATTTGCGCGTTCCTGTTGCATTCGAGTTCATAACCGTTCAAACGCAAGCCACACCAAAGTTCATTAACTGATTTCCTAGGCCTCTTCTGTCGTTACGCCATTCTTTGTACCTTTTTATCGCAGCAGAGTATTTAACTCGATTATTTCAAATTTGCTGTCTAAAAGTTACTGTTGTTAAATGAAAAACGAAACCAGAAACGCCAAATGTATGATATTAATTTCGTGATCCAGATTGTACGAAGTTTTTATTAACTGCTTATAATGTTCGCCGTCATATTTGATAAGTTGTGAGTACCTCAATTTTATAGCTTTGTAAATCTTCAACAGAGACTTTTAGTACACTTTACTAAAATAAATCTTGTGGCACTTTGAATACTACGTGTCTGTAAAAATCGTTTGAAAAATTTATGCATGCGTTATTATTTCATTTATCAAAGCTGATTTGAATTGTTGTGATTTCATGTATTGTCTGTCGTGTCATATTTGCGAAAATCTTTTACACTTAACATCGCACTGCATCATGTGCTATAAATATTTTTGGGTTGGATAAATATAGAAAGTGCACAGTGCAATAATTTTTCATTGACTACAATCCATTTACATTGTATGTAGATTTGATTCAATTGCTGCAACATGCCATAACCGCTAGCATTGGCAGTGTTAAGTTTCCCAGATCGAAATGTACACACACACACACAACGTGCCACATAGTAAGTAATGGCCAACCGAGCAATAATTCATAAATGCTGATATGTAGATATGTATATTTCGCCAACATTGCAAATGTGACAAAGAAACTTGTAGGCACGGCCGGCGAGCGGTTCAGTGATAATTTAACATATGATCAACGCGCGAGCAGAACATAAAAATGGATTTTTAATAATAAAAGCATTGCGGCAAATGTAACAGCAGTAAACAAGAATCATACAATGTATTGTTTTTTTATTATAGCTACTGAAATTTGGTACAAGTGTGACTTTTTTTTGTTATTGTTGCCGCAGCTGGTTCATTGCGGACGTTCATAGCTAAAAGGCATTTTAAGTATTTATATATAGATATAATTTAAATATAAATGTGGTGCTGCAGGCAATTTTTCTGGAGCTTGTGCGCACTCACGTCTCACATCTATTGCCTCCAGCCATAGATGTTAGGCATAACTGGATTTTGGATTCCGCTCTTGACTTTTGAATTTTGTAGGAACTTTTCAATAGTTCAAATCGGGGATGGTAAGAGTTACAATTTTTATTATAAAAGTCTTTCCTTAACGAATATTTTGTAGTGGATGCTTTCCATTTCCAGACAACCGGCAAGGTACAAGCATGATTTTTAATTTCGACCAAACTCAAATACATTGTTTGTTGGTCCAAATAATGAGACACGTATTTTTTCTTTTGGCTCGGAAAAATTTTTCGGCCGAATTAAACGCGATTTTATTTTTCAGTCAAAAATCGATTATTCAAGTTGACAGTGAGAATTTTTTTTTTAAATGCCCATAACTTTGTCAAAAATCAATGGATTCTAGCAATGTTTTTACTAAAATGTCAGTTATTCTTGGTACCTTAAGATAGAATGATATCATGATTGATTTCCATTATTTGAAATTTTTTATTTAACAAAAAACAAAAAGTGAAAATTTTTTTAACATTTATTTTCTCAAAAAGTGTATTTTTTTTCTCTGAAACTTTTTCACCGGGAAATAGACACTTTGAACTACAATCAGTATAAATCACCAATAGCAAAGATTTCTTTTTTCGGAGTTATGATTTTTTGTAGATATAATTCGTTTTTGTGGTACATACTGTAATATTCTTATATTGTTTAACTTAATGGAACATTATTATTTAATATATCAGCAAAAATTAGTGTTGTGATCGTTTTTTATGTATCAAATAGATATTAAAACACACTGTCTACCGCACAGTTTACGAAATAAAAACATTTTACTTCTATCAGTGCATAAAGGGATCTACTCATAAAATTTTATTTTGGGAAGCTTGCAATTATTGAGCACTTTGATTATTATTCATCATTTAAATTTTTTAAGTGAAAATTACTGATTACATTTTAGCATGTACCACAAAATCGAATTATTTCTAGTAAAAATCATAGGTCCGAAAAAAAGAAATCTTTGCTATTGGTGATTTATACTGATTGTAGTTCAAAATGTATCTTTCCCGGAATAAAGTTTGAGAGAAAAAAAAAATACACTTTTTGAGAAATTAAATTTAAAAAAAAAGTTGCACCTTTTGTTTATTGTTAAATAAAAAATTTCAAATAATGAGAATCAATAATTATGTCAGTCTATCTTGAAGTGACAAGAATTACTGACATTTGAGTAAAAACATTGTTGCAATCCATTAAATTTTGACAAAGTTATGGGCATTTAAAAACTTGAATAATCGATTTTTGACTGAAAACCAAAATCGCGTTTAATTCGGCCGAAAAATTTTTCCGAGCCAAAAGAAAAAATACGTGTCTCATTATTTGGACCAACAAACAATGTATTTGAGTTTGGTCGAAATTAAAAATCATGCTTGTACCTGACCGGTTGTCTGGAAATGGAAAGCATCAGTGTATATTTAATTTCCCATTAAATAACAGTTATTTCTGATTTTTTTGTTGATCCAAAATAACAATTTTTAATGACTTTTATTTAAAATTATTTACATATAATATTTATAAATAAAAAATATCACTTAAGTTTATTTGAAATTATTTATAATATCTATAAATAAAATATATCAGGTAATTTCGATTTTTATTTAAAGAAATAACAGTTATTTATATTATTTATAAAAGTCATTAAGATAAATCAGCCACTGACTTCAACTTTTTTAAGTCGCACTTATAAAAGTCATTGTAGTTTTTCGTGGCAAATGATATGGATATCTTTTCATTCCCAAAAAACACTTTTCTGCTGAAAACTATAAAAACTTTTATAACTATGACTATTAAATATAAAAGTCAGTGACTGACTTTTCTAAAAGAAAGCCCTCAACAGCAATTATTTCTGATTTTTATTTTATAATTCAATAAAAACCAGCTTCGCTTTTGATTTTATAAGTGAGAAAGAAAAGTTATTGTACAATATTATTTATAAAAATTAACAATATAAATTAGCCACTGACTTTTATATTTCGTAGAAATTTTTGTAACATAAATAATTTCTGGCTCCCCAAAAAAACTTTTTCTGCTGAAAATAAAGATTACTTTTATAGGGACTGATTTATATTGAGGAGTTTTATAATTAATAATTATAATATATCAAAAATTACAGTTATTTATAAATCAAGAATAACAGTTATTTAGTACATTATTTATAAAAGTCATCAATACAAATCCGCCACTGACTTTAATTCTTTAATTCAAAAGTTATTTTAATTTTTCGCCGAAAATAACATTGATTTGACTTAAAAAATAAAAGTCAATGACTAAATGGTATTAAAAAAAAGTCTTCGAAAACTGAAATAACATCCAAAAAAGCAGTTAGTTTTTAAATTTTACAAATGTTTTTTCTGCTAAAATTTAAATATACTTTTTTTTGTATGACCTAAAAAATAAAAGTCAATGACTGAATGATATTTTATAAACAAAAGTTTCAATAACTGTTATTTTTGATATATATAGTAAAAATCAAAAATAACTGTTATTTTTTAAATTTTACCAACTTTTTTTCTGTATGATTTAAAAAATAAAAATAATAATAATAATAAAAAAGTCAATGACTGAATGATATTTTATAAACAAAAGTTTCAATAGCAGTTATTTTCGATATATATAACAAAAAACTATTATTTTTTTAAATTTCTCATAAGAATTCCAAAAATAAAATTATTACACATTACATTATTTCAATGATAGTATTCAGAAGTAACTGTTATTTTCCGTCACTAATTCGAAATGAAGACTAAAATTTGCGTATCAAACTAACCTCACTCTCAACCCTTCGACTATCAGACGGCTATTTTATATGCTCGAAAGCTACATAAAATTACCCGAAGAAATTATTAAACCTTGACCCTATTCGTTAGAAGCCCTAGTAATCGGTTTATATTGAAATTGCATTATTTAGCCAGGTAAATGTAGATCACCTCTGATACTCAAACTTCGCTTTAGTCCATAAAATTTACATAGTTGACTATCGCAAAAAAAAAAAAAAAATTAGCTCAGTTCGTTTTCCCTACAGGGTTTTCTGTTGCATGCGAATCGTTCTATAAAAACGCTTCGAGCGTTGCAAGCTATAATTAAAATGCGAAGGCAGCAATTTGTTGCTGCTCCCGCAATTATTTCACTCGATGTCGTTGTTGTTGTTATGAAAAACTGCACTTCGTGTTAATATTTTCGTTTGACAAGTTACAGCTTGATTGGCTGGCTGGTCAAACTGTCGGCGCTGATGTGGTCGCACACAGACATTTTGATGGATATTCCATTAGTGTTTTTTGACTATCAATAGAATTTAATTTGGGGGGATATGGTTGCGAAGAATTTTATAGGCTAGTTATAGGTTATGAATACATTTCAAAACCAATATTGATTGGTCGCTTTACACTGCACAAAATAATTGGCGGCGTTCGTATCAACATATAATATGTAAGAGGATAGGAATAAAAAATTTACGTAATTAATATAATGTCATTAATGAAAATAGTTTGGAAGTTTAATTAATATTATTTGACATGTCGATCAGATTGGGAAAAAGGCTTTTTTAAGTTGCACAGATAGACTATTTTCGATGCATATAAAAATATTAGATGAAATAAAGCCAGGACTCACCTGTGAATCTGTATGCATACAAAGATTCGCGATGCTTTAAAAACTGAGCTCCTATAATTGAAGCTCTTTGGAAGCTGGCGCGTTCCTGTTCAGTTATAATATTAAAAATAAAGAATGACAGTTTAACGGCTTTTCGATTGGGATTGTTTCCCTTTTTTATTATATTAGGACCACAAAGGTCTAGACAGGCGGCTTAAATAAAAAAAACAAACTAGCCGCCAAAATACCAATAGTCTCCAGCCAAAGTCGTTTGAATATTATTTTTCAATAGGCCCGTTTCTTTGTAACTGAGTTGCAAAAGAACACTAGGTACGATAACGACCAATATTTTAAAATCGTGTAAATGGCAAAAATTAATTCTTGGTTTTTGGTTATTTCTTCCGACAGTGTACTTATACGATGATATGTTTGGGAAGGTTTTTTCGTCATCTCCTATCATCCCTTGGTTTTGGTATAAAGAAATATGTCACTGTAGATGGCACGATGCAGACAAAAGAAGGTGACGGCAAAAGCGATTCCGTTGCTTCGTACTTGCCTTGTTTGAAGGATTGACGTCACAAATAGTTCATAATTTTTTCTGAGTTTTGAGTGATTATCAATTTCTTTTTCTTCTCGCTATTCAAGTGGTATAAACGTCTGTGGCGTGTTGTCGTAACCTGGTTTTCTATCATTCTTGTGTAGATGGCACAACACCGAACCCGGTTTGCCTCTGAACCCAAGGGATGACGAAGAATCGTTCCCAAACACATCATGAAAAGAAATCTTAAACATTAGTTACATATTTATTTGTAGTCAATGATTACAAATGTTCTACCTCTCACTACGTAAAAAAAAAAGGAAAATAGTCAAGTAATCATCAACAATCAAACATCCAAAAGTAATCTAAAAAAAATTCGAAAATAATCAAGTAATGTATTTGTACCTATTTCGTTACTCTTTTGCCCACTGTAACCAGGTCTGTTGTTTAAGGCATGGTTATCATTTTATTGCCCTAACAATAGCATTTTTTTCGAAAAAGAAACACGATAGCTGTTTTTTAATAACAGCTCAAGTTGTAACCAGAAAAAAAATAAATAGAGTCCTCAAAAATTTAAAATAAAAAAATGAATTTTAAACAATGCGTGATTTAATAATCACTCGACAATTCGAGCCACCAATCGCTTATCGAAGCCTTAATATGCATTTTACACTGTTATCCTAAGACGGTTTTCTTTTTTTTTTTTTGTGACCCTAACTCAAATTTTTTGTACAATAATATACACATAAGTTATATGAATTGTTAAAATATGGGCGAGAATAAGATTCTTAGTTATATGTTGTAGAGGGATGACACCTCTTTAAAAAGCCGGATTTTATTAAATTATACAGAAGTTTATAAAATATTAAAAAATCAGTATCAGAAAAACCGTTTCGCCATGGAAAAGGTTTATAGGTAGCTATATTTAGGGTTACCACCTGCTTGAAAAATTTAATTTAATTACATTAGCCACGAATTATATGAAATATTAAAATATGGGTGTCACACAGATCGCCTCGGTGAAGGTTTATACATATATTTTGTTTGAAAGTTGAATTTAATTGAATTATTCGAAAGTTATATGAAATATTAAAATATAGGTATCAAACGTTTAATCTCGGCAAGAAGGTTCATAACAAACTTTATGAGGGTTGCCATCTGTGCGGAAATTCGAATTTATTTTAAATTGTACACAAGATACATGAAATATGGGTACCGAACTATTCGAACCGTGAGGAGAGGACTTATAGTATAGTGAGGGTTGCCAACTCCTCAAAAAATCATATTTAATAAACTTGTGTATAACAGTTGTATGAAATAGTAAAATATAGGTGTCAAATCGGTAGTCCAAATTAAATAAATTACACACAAAAATACAAAATATTAAAATAACTTTATGCTGTAAACTGTAAACTGTTTGCCTCGGCGAGGACCTATATGCATACCTATATTTTTGAGAAGGTTGCCAATGGGCTATTAATAAATAAATATAGGCAGAACAACAAATAAAACAAAGTTTATTTATTTTCAGAAAATAATTTATTTAAAAAATTTGGGTAGCAATAATTTCATATTAATAAGGTTATCGGCATATTACAATGAAGAGGAGAATTTAATAAAAGCCAAGACTACCTTCTTAATTGAAAGAGGGTTTCAACTTACTTTTATTGAAAAAGTGTTTAATTTAATTCCAATGGTCACCTTCTCAATCACACTGAAAAGTTTTCGTCTTAGTTTTACATATTATATTTTTGTTTTTATTAAAAATATACGTCCAGTCATAATAAGATGTGCTTCTTATAGGGAAAAATCATAGTGAAATCCGCTAAATATTGGTTAGGATTTATTGCGCATTCAAGGTGGTATTTTCGCTCTGTGTAGCAAACTCCGCTCCTGGCAAATTTAAGAACACCCTGCAATTCAAATTGTTAAATAATTTGCATATGTGCTTTAATATTTTGCATTCAATTTAATTTAAGTACTGCAAGAACTAAACAACCACCCCTATTATTTTTAGTGTAAAAGTGCCTGATCGTTGCGATTAATTGCATGCTTCATTTATTACGTTTATGAGTTCTCCCATGTTCGGATATTATTCGCAGTACTCAAATTTGATACTACGCAATATGCAATATCTACATATGGATGTGTGTATGTACATATGTATGTATGCGTGTTCATATTGCCTATAGTTACGATTATTGCGTGCGTTGCTCAGGGCAACTTACCTCAGCGCCAAAACTAGCATAATTACAAAAAATTGTAACTTTTTGTTTAGAAACTTTCAACATATATGTGAGTTTAACTTTTCATTTTTATGTTATGAATTATGAAGTAGGTGCAATAGTTTAGTACAGGTGTGTCATAAGTAAATGTTTTTAAAATATTTACGCACAATAACCGTGTTGTATAGCTTGGATATTTTTGTAGCAATTTTTTTGTTGAAAGGCAACTTTTATCGTGGTTGCTTTTGTAATGGTAATTAAAAAGAAGGTGGAGTTACTTAGTTTAAAATTTTTGTATGTATCTACCATATTAGTAATCGTGGTTATTTTAAGTTTATAAGACACTGTGCTACATGCATTAGGGTGTGGATTTAATAAAGAGTTAATTCTTTTGCCCTAGGCCCATGCCATCGCAGCTCATTCCGGCAAAAATCGTAATTTATGATCCTACAAATTTTTCGATTTAAAACCCCACTCTACTTACTCCAAATAAGAGCAATTGTCAAGCAAAAAATCTAAAAGTAGATAGGATACTAAATCCATTTTAAAACTGAACAATAAAGATGCTATACATTGGAAAGGAAGGATGCAAAAAATTTAATATAAATAAACGATGTTTTTGTGAGCTATTTTTTTTTCAATATTTCAGGGTAAAAGAATAGAGAACTGGGCGGGTTTGAGACCCCAATTTCACCTACTCCATAAACAGTAAACATTTCACAATATAGAACAGAAAGTAGAAAATATACCTACATTTGTCTTCACCAGAAGACAAAAAGAGACCGATCTGGCCTTAGTTAACAGAGGTAAAGAGGATCACATCGAAGGATGGAAGGCCTTGGAAGGAAACTCTTTCTGTTCATCGATTCATTGAATTTCGGTTGAACACTGACATGGCGATGGTAACTCCGGACACATAAAGTTATTTTAAAGGTTGTCAGAGCAACATCCTTTGTTTGTGGTAGGGATATTGTAAGCTTTCCTATGCGAGAACAATCTAGAGATCATGGATATCACTTGGGGTGATTAGGTTAGGTTGGGTTGATGTGATAGTCCAGGTAGAGCGAACTCATTTAGACAAGGCGACAAAGTAAAAGAAGTCCATTGTGATACGACTTGTTGCTAGAACGGTAACGTACACCGCACACAAGAATTGTTAACTGGAGAAACGCTGCGTACCCATAATGAAGTCCCGCATATTACTTATTCCCTCCACAGAGAGCTCTTCTGGTGTACTAAAGAAGTAGGAGCCTAGTCAACTGAACGTCAGCCTCGCAAAGGCAGGGCAGCTGAGTAGAAAATGAAAAGATGATTCCACCTCGTCATCCTCCATACAGCTGTGGCGAAAAGGGTCCGAGACTATATTCAGCCTAACCGCAAGTTAGAACTCCTACAAGGATGGAGAGTTCCCGCTTTGATTGCGGCCACCTACGCCTGAAACACACTAGTAGTCCGGGAGCCTAAATTTCTGGCTGAGGGAGAGCTCCTCGCAGAAGGCTGTTTCCACAGACCTGCCCTTCGAGCGTGCTGACCATACGACAATCGCTCATGAGGAGTCCCATTTCTTATATGAAGTTCAATCAGCCTCTCCAGAGTTTTCAGTAGAAAAGAAGAGAGGCTGATTGGTGTGAAGTCCTTAGCGGGCACTTGAGAGCTCTTGCCCGCCTTGCGAATGAACGTAAACCTCACATCCATTCAAAGCCTAGCAATATAAATTCTACCTACGCAGCTCTCGTAAATAGGCGCCAACTAATGGCAAGCCACCTGCTCAGACTTTTGTAGCTGAGCGGGAATGATGCCATTAGGTCCCGCGACTTGAGCACCTGGGAGGAGCGTATTGGCCAGAGCAGCCGACGTTTCTCTCACGCACGGCTGGAGAACAACGTATGAAAATGGGAATCGAAGAGAAGCTTAAGCGACTCCTCACTGCTCATTGGCCAGTTACCCATGTCGTCACTCAGGCAATCCAAGGAAAGGAGAGTCTTCGCAAGCACTCGCCTCAGCAGCAGCAGAGAAAGAAGTAATTACGACCCCTGGTTGGTCTACATATATGGCGGTTTAAGCTCAACAGACTTATCGATCAAAAGACTGGATAACTGATTTAAATTTATATTCGATTACCTTCTTTCTTCCTGTACCCAGCTATCGATTAGTTCAGATGAGCCAAATTGTTGGGAGAAAAGGTATAAGGTGCTTTCAGTCTGCTATAGGAACATTGAATTGCTTTGACCGATTGTTTGTCAATCTTCCTATGAGATTTAAAGCCGATGCTCTTAGTTCATGTCGATACAATTAATATTGTTTCCAGTATTGAAATGAGGTATGAATAGTTGTAGCCTCTTTGTTAAATTTTGTTTCCATTAATTAGTTTCTCATTTCACTAGGTCTACACTTATGTAAATATATCTGCAGCCTAATTTAAAGATCCTGTTATAAACATAGCATTGTTACAATCAATTTGCATTTCGTATATTGCCTTCGATTCTAATTTGGCATGAGGATTAACCATTTTATGTACATATCAAATGTCTGTGCATTTACTTTACTTGAGTATTAGGCACACCTGCCATTTTTTAGAATATACTTAAATTCAAGCTCGTTAACAATAATAGCATCGCTCAATAACGAACAAAGTGGAATACATTAAAATGATTTAGATTTTTTATTCATTAATGAAAATGAGTTGCAATACTGTTCGTTGTGAGACAATGCTGGATATATCGGGTGATTCATTTAGAGGTACGGGAGCAAGTAAAGAAGGATCGTTGGGCTGGTAGAAAAAAGTTTTTGCTGATGAAAGTATCTTTGCTGTAGTTAATTACGTCTTTTTTTAAATGCATGCAGTTTCATAAAAAAAAATGTTTTCTTTCATATAAAATTGATTATATTGAGAATGTTGTAACGATTTGGTCCTCCGATTTCTTTATACAAAAACCATAGAGTGGCAAACTTATTTTGTTTTTAATTGTTTGTAGATTATGTATATTACGATGTAATCATTCCCCACACAAAAAAAAAATCGGTACTGTTTTCTCATCGAAATTATAGAAATCATTATATTTCAATAAATCAACCAAAATGTTTCACCATAATATTAAGATTTATGGGTGCTGGCTGGACCGATTTGAAATTAACTGCATTTTTAAAATATAAAAAAAGTTTTTAGAATATAAAAAAAAGTTTTGCAAATACAAAAAAAATCACCTCATATCATAAAATAATTTAAGTATAAAAATTTTGCAAGCAAATATTAAAAAAATTTGTTCAACGGAA
This sequence comes from Anomoia purmunda, assembly GCA_951828415.1. NCBI lineage: Eukaryota > Metazoa > Arthropoda > Insecta > Diptera > Tephritidae > Anomoia > Anomoia purmunda. The sequence continues at coordinate 20,045,059 of OX639996.1, read as the reverse complement.
TCATAATAAAAAATTTGTATGCTACAACGGCAATTTGAAAAATCCGCGCAAATATAGTGAAAAACAAATTTTTTTGAACAAATTTCATTTTATTTTTTAACGTAGTCCTAAAAGGAGGTGCATCAAAGTGTCCAAAAATAGACCTCAGTTTCCAATTCAACTGTCTCATTTGATAAAAAATCTCTTACCACCGAGAAAGAGAGAGAAGGAGCACTCAAAACTCATACTCAAAAGTTGTTTGCTTTAAATGACTGCCATAAAAAAAGCTAATTGACGGATCTTCTTGAAACTTCGTATTTAATAGTTTGAAGGTTGGTACTCTCATATGGTAACACCGTTTTTTTAGTATCTTTGGTTTTTTGATAGTTGATTGTTTTAAGACAAAAATTGAATGGCCCAGTCAAAATTTTACCTATTTCACCTGGTTCTTTTCTTTTTGAAATGAGTTTATTTTAAACATATCTAATAATCACATTTTTTGAATCTCAAATTATAAAAGGGTTTACTGTTTGAAGCGTAAGAAGTTATGCCGGATTTTTGCTAGCTATATATATATATATATATATATATATATATATTATGTTCATATATTATATATATTATAAATGGGTCCTATTTCCGACTTATGCCAGAGATAGCTTTTTCAGTAAGGATTTTAAATTACAACCCGAAGAAGTACATTTAGACAAAACGACGGATCGGTGTGGTTTATAGCTAATGGAAACATCGGCTAATATTTCTTCGAGTAATGAAGGCGGGCAGAATATAACTGTGAATGGTGCCCCTTATTGCGTCATGATATCAGACTATGTGCTGTCGGAAATTGAATCCTGTGGTCTCGACAACTTCGGGAGCCAACAAAACGACGCTAATTGCCTCACTCGGCTTTATTGCAAGAACTATTCGGCGAATAGTTAATATCACGCTTCGTACCGATGAACTTGGATGACTAGATTTAGTATTATCACACATCACATCTATACTTTTTCCTTTCGGACTACGTAAATTGAGAAATTGGCAATATAACTAGCATCACCACTCGAAATGCTCGAACGCGTCAACAAAGTTATGAATTACATATGGAAAAAATCTATATATGTAAAAGTAAAAATCTGTTCATTTATGCTCTTATAACTTTTTATCCATGGTACGGAATTATTTGAAATTTTGCATAGTTGCATAGTGTCTATCCCGAGGGGGCTACCACCTGTTTCAAAAATCGCATTGAATTAAAATATTTACAAATTATATGAAGTATTAAAACAAGAGTATCAAACGGTTCGGCTTACCGAGGAGTGGTTCCGTAACTATATTTTGAAGAGAGCTGCCACCTGTTTCAAAATTCATGCTAAAATATTCTAATTAATTGTTTGAAATATTTAAATGTGGGTGTCAAGCGGTTTGTCTCAGTGAAATGAAGGGTTGCACTCCTATTTTGAAGAAGATTGCCACCTGTTTGAATAGTAGAAGTGAACTTAAATTTATACGAATTCAATGAAGTATTAAAATCTGGTTGCCAAACGGTTTGTCTCGGCGAGGAGAAGGTCCATAACTATATTTTACAGAGGGTTGCCACATATTTGAAAATTAATATTTTTTTATTCTTATTAATTATATGAAATATTTAAATATGGGCGTCAAGCGGTACGTCTTGTTGAATATATTTTGGATATGGTTGCCACCTGCTTGAAAAGTCGATTTTAATAAAATTTTACACCAGCTATGAGAAATATTCAAATATGCGTGTCAAACAGTACGTTTCATTGAGGGCAAGTTTTATATTCAGCTACATTTTGTAGGCGGTTGCCACCTGTTTGAAAATACTTGTACACAATTTATATGTGAAAGCAGCCGATAGGTGTTTGCTAATTATTCAAAGGCAATTATTAAGTAATTATAGGCAGGACAGCGTCTGCCGGGTAAACGCTAGAAATTTATAAAATTAAATCAAAAGAATGCTTATTTTATACAACAATAAAGATTATGCAATGTAATTGAATTTTTGCATGTTTTTGTTTTTTGAGTATCTCAGAATGAATCACCCATTATGTTTGTACAAATGTCAACACACTTCTTAAGACAATCGCCTACATGTTCATACTTAAATACATATATACATACATATGTACATTAATCAGAATACATAAATAGGTGCATGTGTATGCGCACAGCTATAATCTTTTATGACCGATCAAATTGAACTGTTACTGTTATGTGAATTGCAAAAAAAACACAAAAATCAGAAATCAGAAGATTGAAATGCATTTGCCCTGTTATGATGTCAGTTTTTTGTTTTTTTTTTTTGCTAAGATAGCTTTAAATTTCCACCACGCACAGCGTCCGAAGCCCAAGTGTTGGCAGTGACAGCAGCAGCAATAACGGCGGTAATTTGGGGCAATGTGTTGCGAAAGGTGGTAGTGGCCGCAATCATTCTTTCAATGCAACAAATCGCTAAACTTCTTCATTCTTCATTCAAATGTAACTAAAAGCGTCTGTCGACGCCGATGGTGCCGCCCATCAAGGTGTGCCTGAGGTGAACTATGAACGTACATATGTACTTAAAAAAATTGAGTTCGATTCGATGCGTGGTGGAAATCGTTCGGTTTTAGTCTATAGGAAATCGCCTCTCTGGCATCTCTTTTTCTGTACCGGAATATCAAACACGAATCCGCATTAACAATTATTTGATGGTAGAGTTTTAAAAAAGTAATCTAGATTTTTATTGCATACGCGGATGGCTTGGCACTCATTGTCAGCGGAAAATTTTTGGGTACCTTGTGTGATCTTTTACAGAAGTATTAGGTGGTCTAAGAACTGTAAACCTGGTAAACCGAGCTAGGAAATACAAGATTCCTAACATTCTCCTGCCTTCGTTGGGTGGCGTTCAACTCCAACTTTCGGATAGCGTTAAGTATCTGGGTTTAATACTGGATAGGATACTTTCCTGTAAATTTTAGAACTGGTATTTCTTTATCGGATTCTTATTCTGTGCTGTTCCCTGGACAGGACTACGGATCGGCTCTTATTAGAATCAGCGAAGCGTTCGGACCGCGCCAACACTAGTGCTGAACCTTATGTTAAGTATAGGTCCAACAGATACCGCGATTAGAAGTATGACCGTCTTAGCTGCAGTCTAATATACTCGTATAATTTGGACTCGGATAATTCCACCATTCACATGTATTATGAGCTAATGTTAGAGATTACTTTAATCATCTTACAAAACTACCAACATCCGTTTTATCAAATAATTTGAAAAATTTATAAGACGTTGCCCTGCCTAATTCAATTAAATTCGACTTTTCTAACAGATGGCAACACTCATATAGTTAACTATAAATCTTGTTTCCGAAATCTCTTGACACCCATTTTCGAATTTTTCATATAAATAGGGTATAATTTAATTAAATTCGAATTTCCAAACAGGTGATAACACTCTTCTAACAAAACTACTCCAGGATATAAACTATTAACTGCGCAAAATTGCAGATAATTCCGTGCGATCAAACTCAAAATATAAAAACCAATATCCTTATACAAGTAGCATTTCTCTTACCGCATCAGGTTTTTAGTTATTTGCGGTCCCTGATATAATACTTTTCCCCTAGAAAACTCCGAACCCAACAACTAAATAAATACAACAAAATCACTTCGTTTTCTATAGAATTCTCAGCCATATTTGAATCATGTCATTTTAATCAGCGTGTTGTCTATTTCTTCAGGATACCAACAGCAGGGGCAGCAGCGGCATAGACAGCTGGAAAAGCGACGGAGTGGGCAATGGAGTGAGCGGAGTAGCTGCTGGCGTATGGAGCGACGTAGGGTGCAAATCCGGCAGTGTAAGCAGCGATCACTGGAGCAGCGGCTAAGAGAGCAGCGACAGGGGCGTCATAAGCGGCCCCAAATCGAGCGGTGTAAGCAACAGCAGCGGGAGCAGCCAACATACCGGGCTTAGCGGCGACGAAGGCAACAGCGAAGATAGCGAGGAAGCAGATAGTGAACTGAAAGAATAGATAAGGTGTTTTAAGGTGTTTGTTTAATTATTAAGACTGTTGTTTCATTATTCCAATCAAACTCACCAATTTGAACATTTTGAAAGTATTTGGCTTTTGCTGATAAGATGCGACGTCTTTATAACCGAAGAGGTTTGCGAATTGTGATATCTTCTGCCAAGAAACCCTCCGCTTTTTATACAAAAATCACTATGATTATCCGAATGGATCTTGAAGCTAATAAAAAAACGAGCTTGTAATAAATAACAAGTAGGCAATGAGACGATATTACTTAATATGCATATGGATTTGAAAACAACTGAAGTGGTTTAGATTTACCGTCCCTAAATTTGCGTTATAACACGACGCAGTCCACAAATTGTAGGAGAAGTTTAGCCAAGTATTAAGCTATGATGTGAGCGCCCTAATTATTATTATTATTATGTCTCGTTGTGTTTTGTTTGCTGTTAAAGTGTTAGAAAACTTCTCATACAAGGCGCACACCAAAAATAGTAGGAGATGTTCGGCCGAACTTTACAGGTATAGCGCAAAATTAATATATTATTATTATAATACTAGAAAAACCCGGCAGACGTTGTCCTGCCTATCTTTAGTTATTAATTGTTCTTTGCATATGTAACTAGAAAAATCCTTTCGGTTTCTGTCACATATAACCAGTGGCACACCTCTTCGTGCACGCCTAGGTGGACCGTTTGATATCCATATTTGAATATTTCATATAATTTGTGCATAATTTAATTTAATTTGACTTTTTAAGCAGGTGGCATCCCAATTTAAAATATAGCTAGCTTTAAGCTTTTTTCGCAGCAAAACGAACCGTTTGATACTGATATTTTAATATTTCATATACTTGTGTATAATTTAATCAAACTTGACGTTTCAAACAGGTGACATCCCTCCCCAAAATATAGCCAACTATAAACTTTCTCCTAGCGAAACGAACCGTTTGACACCCAAATTTTAATAGTTCAAATAATTTGTGAATAATTCAGTTAAATTTGGCCCTTAAATCAGGTGGCAACTCTTTCCCAAGCCTGAAATATACTTTTTATGGCCTATTCTCATACCTACCAAATTTACATACAAAATTTCATTAAAGTCAGTCGAGTTGTTTCGGTGGAGTTCGACCACAAATACCGTGACACGAGATTTTTATATATTAAAGATATTTTAGCAACATTTTCGAGTACGAAGTACCGATCTTATAAAAGTTGTATGGCATATACAGAATATAGAGACTATATGGCTTTCTAGTAAATTATTTAGGAGGATTCTGCCTTAATGTGGCTCATATGAGGAGGGAGGTTCGAGTTAATATAGGTATTGAATTAACATCCATGACTTGGCCCGAATTTCGAGTGACCGGGAATTAGAAGTAACAAATTTGACATTTATGGAGGAAAAATTTCACAAGACATTTAATTTAATCAAAGAACGCAGAACTATAAGATATTCTGGTTGATCAACAGGGTAGCCCCTTCTCTTTCCATTCAATCATTTGCGCATTTGGTCTAAAGAGTAGGCGCTATCCTGTTGATCAACGAGAAAAGCAAAAGTAACGTGTTATCCATTCTTATAATTCTATGTTCTTTGATTTAACGAAAATAAGAGAATCGATTGCGCTTGAAAAGAAAGCGAATAGTTCAAGAGAGACAAAAAAATTATGAGAAATGACCAAGCGATTTTTTAATTCTACGAAAGCAGGACTAAAATTTTACATTTACATTTTAAATAAAATAAAATAATTTTGCTTTAATTCAGCCCACATATTTACTTGAACAATCATAAATAATTATATACAAGCGTACCTACATATGCACATAAAATTTATCAATTAACATTTCGTCCGTTCGCAAATTAAATATGCCAGTTTTATTTTTCTAAAATAGCTCATGTAGGTTGGTATGTTAAGTTCATTTAAAACTGCACAACTAATAGCAACTTTTTGTTTTGTTTTCTTTAATGCTGAACTAAAATCTTTATTAAAACGCACACACACACCATCATAACACACACATAAAACTCCCCAGTAATGATGAAAAATCACTCTGATTGTTGTTTATAAAATCGATCATATGACTCATATTTCGGCAATTAATTTTTATTTCTTGCTTTCAATTCTCATTTGAGAGCGAGTTGTACGCCTGGCTTTTGTTGCAACACGGCCTATTGGGCCACCAGTCATCTGGAATCGAATCTCGTCGAATAGGCACACAGTCATAATGGAATGGAAGCGGTTGCAACCTGTTGCGTTGAGGGATATCTTAGAAATACCTCTATGCTGTAACAACAACAACAACAACGACAACAACACCAACCATACCCGCAAAACTGACCCACTGATTGTCGCAACTCTAGAGAAATACGAGTATCCAGTCAGTGTGCCACCAAGGCAGAATGACAGTGAGCCGAAAAGGCGTCGACGACGAAAACGACATAGCCATTGCCTCACAAATGCGTCAACCTCGGCCTGGCCGCTGGGGCACACCACCAATTTGTGTGCGTGTGTGTGTGAGTGTGTGCATTAGAGTCATGTCAGGCCTTTCGGGCAACTCAGGCCACTCTGATACACATTGACTTGTAAACTGGCAGTCAACTCAGTTCAATTCAATGCAAAAAAACCACAAAAAAAAAACAAAAAAAGTAAAAGTGCCTATCGTTGTGCCAGCCTCTGCAGCAGCTTAGGCTTTGGTTGCAGCTCAGCTATGCGTTTGCTGCATGCCTCTCCAATTGCTGCAACATAAACGCCACTCCACCGTCGTCCGCCCAATTCAAATGGCTGTGACTAGATGGCGGATTTGTATTTTGCAGTTTCCAGCTAATCAAGACTGGTATAAAAGCTTTTGCACAACGCCACCAACGAATCAAACTGTCTTTCGTGTTCTTAAGCTACGATCCGTTTTGCGCGCGTTGCCACCGGAATTTGTTTGAAACAAAAAAAAAAAAGATAACGAAATTGCATATAAATCATTTTATAATCAGCAAAAAATGTTTAAATACGTGAGTACCCAAAGCGAGGTCACCTCGTCCAGCGTCGTCCGTTATTTGTGTATATGTGTGTGTGTGTGTTAAATTATATTTGTATCTCTGCTCTTCTCGGCATCCTTTTCAGGTTGTCATAGTCGCATTGGCTTTGGTGGCTACCGCCACAGCTGCACCAGGATATTTGAGCGGCGCGCATGGCCTTGGTCTTTTGGATGGTCTGCACTCTGGTCCAGCACTTTCATTGGGGCACACTGCACCAGCCTTGTCGTTGGCACATGCAGCTCCAGCTATCTCCTATGGTCATGCTGCTCTCGCCGCCCCATCAATTTCGTACGCTGCACCGACCATCACCAAGATTGCTGCTGCTCCGGCCATTTCTTATGCCGCACCGGCTATCACCAAGTACGCTGCTGCACCGATCCTCTCGCATGGCGCCATTGCTGCTCCATCGTTGGGTTATGGTTTAGGCCATGGCTTAGGATTGGGCGCAGGTCATGGTTATGGATTAGGTTTGGGTCATGGCGGCTATGGATTGGGTTTGGGTCATGGTTGGTAAATATGAGTCCTTGTAGATGAATGAAGAAGGCGGAGGAACGAAATTTCCTATGCTGCTGCCGAGAGTCGTTCCGTAAATGTGTAAATATGTTATGTACTTGATTTGTTGTACTTTTCTTCTTTTCTTAATTCCTTGCTGAAAATCGCAATGAAATTGTTTGTGTATAAATTTCTGCCGCTAAAAATAAAAAAAAAATTCTTTAAATGCCTAGTATTTAAATCAGAATCTTTAATTTTTGAAATCGATTTCCAGCAGCAACAAAAGTCAGAACAACAAAGAGAACTGAGCCATGAAGCTTGCATTACGCTTTGATTTGATCCTGTCTATAACTTTTTGCGAAATGATTGGACTGGTTGACAAAAGTGTTATGATTATTTATATATTTTATGGTAAAAGTATCACTACAAATTCTATCGAAGATCACATCGCACCTGGAAAGTGCTCCCAATAGCCAAAGCCCAAAGCTCCACTGTTGACGATCGACATCAACCATTTTACAAATGATGGCAAGAAAACTTCGAACGTATATATTTGCTCTCATAGTAAGAACGTGTTATAACCAGGTACCCAACAAGTTATAATTTAAGAAATAAAAGTCTTTTGAAAAAATTTATTTACGAAGGTAAATCTGAGCCAATATTTTTTAGGCCGACATAAAAGTACTTGCCAATAATAAACAACCCGTCAATCCGATTCAAAATCTATAGTAATTGTGATCATTACTCAATTCTAGTTCGTTTGTGAACTTTTTAAATTAGTTAATTTAATTAATTTTTTTATTGACCGTAAATGTCGCAATAAAAGTCTAAATTGTTTTTCAAATAGCAATTTATGTATGTAGATTCATTTCGAATTTTGTTACGATTCGATATCAGATATCAGGAGTATCGATATCCTGTCATTCGATACCGATATTTTTTACTCGTCAATTTTAAGCCGATATTTGTTTGGAATCGAGTACTTAAACGCGAGTACGAATTCCCGAACAAAAGTATTTACAAGTCAATACGAGCCGCGAAAATAAAAGTGACATTTTTTTTTTTAATTTTCTTTTTTCTACGGAAATTTCCTAGATCATCTTGAAAATATGACGTCAACGGTTTGCCGAGGTTAGGACTCGAATAAATCGATATGACAATCAACCGGAACAAAAAAAAAATTATACAATACGAGGCGCGCATTTAGGTGACGATGTAAACTAATCTTTTTCTAATTTTTGGTAAGATGCGTCCTCTGCTCTTAACTTTGCTCAAGTTCCAAGGGCCATATTGGTAATATAAAACGATAGACCGGAAACAGTAATGGTATTTAAAATCTTTAGTCTTCAAATGCAGCATGTAAAGCATGTCAAGTACTTAATTGATACTCCTACAAACACTTTTTAATTGACAAACAGATTACGTTTTATAAAAAATTGTGACGGAGTTTCATTTTTAAATTAGTAGCGCTATTTTAGCTATCGAGTCTTGCAACTTTCATGTTTATGGGTACTCGATTCTTTTCGAGCGATATTTTGAATGAGTACCATATCGATACTTTGTGCACAATATCCTGTCCCTAATTTCGGTTGACAGTTTAGCAACCATGCGTAGTGAGCGCCAATTGAGCACTAAGTAAACAGAAAAAATGGAAAGGTGTAAAAGAATATACTATATATGTACATACATAAATATCAAGCACTTCACACGCAATAATGATAGAATATTAGATTACAACAACGCTGGCAGCGTACACGTCACAGCGGCCCCTGCCACAGGAATAATTAGAAGAAAAGGAAGATGGTAACTGCTCTTGGGTTTAATTTTATGTAAAAATCACTCAAATCTCAGAAAAATTAACTTTTGAAGAGACTTTAATAACGTCAATCCTTCAAAGGAGGCAAATACGAAGTAATGGTAGTGCTTTTGTCGGCACCTTCTTTTCTCTGCATCGGGCTTCACACGCATATATTACACAAGAATGATAGTATACAAGATTGCGCCTTCCGCTGACCGCTAATCCTCTCTTTGTCGATTTGACAACATCCACCAATTCGTTGACGAAATAAAAGCACTTTCTTTTTTCTTTTTTTTGTTGTTGAATTTTTTCCTTGCTCTCTCCTTTTCTCTCTATAATTATAATTAATAATAAATTTTCTGGGCACACATTTTATAATGAACTTTAAACAGTAATAACTGTGGAATATTATTTACGATACACTATATTTCTATACCTGTTTTTGTTTTTTAATATTTCATTGAAATTTAAATGGAAAAAAACAGTTTAACTTAAAATTAAAAATAATACAAAATTTAAGTGCCTTGCCTACTGGGTGAAGCAACAAACGCTTTTTTTGCGCTCTCATAGCGCTCTCAAATATAAATAGAGCGAAATAAAAATATTATATAAACGAAAGCATTGATTTGACTTTTTGATGTAATTATTTAACGGGGAATCAATTGCGCCTGGTAAGCGGACTTCTCATCGGATGTTTCTGATATTTGCAATCTAACAAACATAAGATACAATCATACTCCCATTTTTCATAAAGGCACAGAAAGCAGTATGAAAAAGAACTGAAGCAGCTTTGGATCTAAACTATCTAAACGAGAGCTGCCACTTCTTTGAAAAAAATAGAACGCGTCAGTTTTGGCTGTTAGTCTTTTGTTTGTTTTATGCTCTTTTTTAATATTTTTTATAAAAGTTTAAATTCAAAAAAAAAAAATAATAATCAAACGTGCACCTAAGTAAAACTAAAGATATATAAGTAGAGTTAAATTTGGGAGATTGTTTTATAAGACATCCCATTTAGTTTTTTTTTTTAGTTTTAACATGCTTGAAAATATTGGTAGAATGTAGTAAAAATAGTAGTAGCATTAATAAAAATATCAGAAGTAATAAGAAGTAGCATTATTGAAAATAGTACTAGAAATTAGAAAAACTAGTAGTAGTACTTTACATGTACATTAGTTAAATAATACTAGAAATTATTAAAAATAGAAATGTAGAAAAATTCGAGGTATGCAGTCTTATAGCTCATTAAATTCTAATGGAAAACGATCAAGTTTCTGGTAGCTCAAAATTGCCGTTCGTTTTTGGTAACCTCTTTCTGATGTTGTCGCCATTTCCATCCAATTATATAGGCAAACCACTCACTCTGCCTGTTACTTTCGCTTATTTCGCTTGCCAGCTGATCATCTATCCACCATTCGGTTTTGTTGTTAGCCTAAACCACCAGATCACGGGACGTTCTGATTGGTCAATTGGGAGAGTTTCTGTCATTTTGCAAAGAGAAGGCGACCTTTCTACATAATAGGGTGATTTTCTGAGTATTGAAAAATGCTACTGAATATTTGTTTGTATTTTTATTGCTGTGTCATTGGATGGATTAGAAAACTAAGCTTAGGTAGCCAATAGGCGTAAATTTAACCAAATTCCAGCTTAATTAATATTCTAAAAATGTTGGGAAAAATTTGGCCAGATAATTTTTTATTTTTATAAGAACTTCTAGTGGTCCAACGTATATTATAGATATGTCTGTGGGTTCATTAGCATCGAATGAACAAAAAAATCTAAGCAACGTTTTTTTTTGAACTCCCCAAAAACCGCCAAAGCGCGGTGTTGTTTTCTCTTGTATTTGTGTGATGTCCGAGCATATTTATTGTATATGAAGTAAACAGTACAAGTACATCACGAAGAAAATTGCCCCAAAATACCATTGTAGACCATTTAAAAAAAAATATATTCGCGCTTTTTTGTTGTTTGATGAGCTGAAACTCATTATTTTTCTTTTTATAAGATCTACAGTTATTGTATTAAAGAGCTTCCTTTAATCCAGCATCCGGAACAAATTGATGTATTGCACCTAAATCTTTGGAGTTCACCCAGGTTCCTTTTGTGTTTATGCCTCAGTGTATGTGTCTTGCAGTTGCATAATCTCCAGCATTCATCAAAGTAGATTTCTAATTTATCCAGGTGCTAGTTTAGCCTGCAGTGCCCTTTGAGAATCCCCTAATGATTTTTATGTTGTTCTTCGATCAGCACACGCATTCAACAAAACGCTTTAGGTTATAAGATCCGTTGTGCCCTGCGGGCTTTGTTCCCGTTCTTGGCCATTGTGGATAGTGCCCCCATTCTCATACCATAAAAGGTAATTGGGCCCATAAAAGGAGCTGGCGGGAGTTTGTCCGCGAGGCTGTAGGCGAGGCCGTTTCCTTTAATACCAGCATGCCCGGAACCCAGACACTATCTGCCTGAAAGATGGGGATTCACTATGATTTTCGAGTATTACCGCCTTCCTCAACAAATCAACCATCCGTGTACCAAGTTATCATACTCTTTGGTTTATCTCATATGTTTTAAAAATGCCTACTGAGTTTGGCGCTGGGATGGCTCCCTGTTGTTTGGCTCTGTATACCCAGACGTTGGTATATTTGGGGAGCGGCCCCAACTCCTTTCTGCCATGGATCTGGAAGTGATGAATGTTCTCATAGATTTCTTCACCACTTCCACTAAGAATGATTTACAAAGTTATGTTTGGGGTAGTATCTGTATTCGGTTAGAAAAATCTTATAATCTAATTAAATTTGTTCAAGCAAAAATTCTTTAGCGGCAGTGATTTTTTGCATCGCGCCTCGGAAGTCGCGTCACGAAGTCACGATATATTGTACTATATATGTCCATCAATACCTACATACATACTTTTGTAGCTTGGGACCATTTCGGCACAAGTTCAGGACCATTTCAGGACAAGATCTGAACCATTTCGGCACAACCTTCAGACTAGATATTTCGGAGCCACTTCAAGTCATTTCAGTAGTTCGGGACTGGTTCACCACTACAACTACTACTATTACTACTTCCTTTACTACTATTTATTACTACTACTACTCCTAGTTGCTACCACTATAAATCCTAATTACTAGTACTACTAATACTCCAACAGCTTCTCTTACTACTGCTAGGCCCCATTCCCAATAATAACTACTACTATGACCACGACTACTACTAATTAGGATTACTATTTGTACTAATGGCGCTACTAATTTTTACTTTTGATGCTACTAATTTCTACCGCTATTCTTACTAATTTTTACTACTATTTTTTCTAATGCTACTGCTAATTACTGCTACGACTTTTACTATTTTCTACTACTGTTTTCACTACTATTTTCATTAAATACTCCTATTATTTCTACTTATGTCTACTACTATTTGACTAATGTCACTATTTATTATCATTTTTTTTACTTGTTTATGCTACTATTTTTACTAATGCCACTACACATTACTACCGCTTTTTTTACTAATTTATACTACTATTGTGTTTTTATTTATGCTACTAATTACTACTACTGTTTTTAATAATATCTACTACTATTTTTAAAAATATCTACTATTATTTTTACGGTTTTTACCACTCTCTACATTTCGATTAATTTATTTTCAGCTAATTTTATCCCCATTAATCCTCCCATTTTCGATTAGGGTCGATCCAAAGCTCGATATTTTATTTTCGAGCTATAATTTAAAGTAACATCTACACATTAGGTTTACACATATCACTCTGTGTGACGGTAAGTGCACATATGACACCATATTTTATTTTGGTTTTTGGCATTTGACATTTGCATTAGATAAACAAGAATTACGGTAAACAATCAGAAAATGTACATATATATAAACTTAAATTAATACACCAGCTTGTACAAAATTGTATGTGATAATTTGATAATTAATTACAAACATACATTTGTACATTTTGTTTTACCATATATAGTGTAATTTAAATTATATTAAAAGTGTGTAAAAAGTGAGGTTGGGCCACAATCGCAACGTCTTACATACATATTAACAGTGAACACCCCTTAGGCGAACCACCACAGTACTGCTATTCGATTTTTTTTTTGTTGCGATTAAACAAAAAATATTCTACATAAGAAGTTCGTGTTCGATTTACGCCACACATCGTCGTTTCTACCAGCCATGTCCATAGCCGTAACCGTGTCCATAGCCATAGCCATGCCCGCCATATAAACCACCGTATAAACCATGGCCTCCATACAAACCATGTCCCAGGCCATAACCACCATAGCCATGCCCGATTAGGGGTGCGGCAATGGTCTTTGTCACAATTGGCGCTGCTATGGTTTTCGTGATGATAGGTGCGGCATGAATTTTCGTAATCACTGGCGCTGCTGCGATTGTTTTGCTTATGATAGGCGCTCCATAACCACCGTAATGACCTAAACCACCATAGTGCCCATAGCCGCCGAAACCATAGCCGCCATATCCATGCCCCAATCCATAGTGGCCATAGTCATGACCTAAACCATAGCCGCCATAGCTGCCATAGCCACCATAGCCGCCATAGCCACCGAGAAATCCTGCGAGTGAATTGTGCGCGAAAGAGAGTAGCGCCAAGCCAAGAATCAACTGTTCGGAGAATCAAATGCCAAATGCATTAAAAAAGAACTGCAAACCGATACAAAGCATAATATACAAAGATTGCAAATAGAACTCACCGATTTAAACATGTTGAGCAAAGTTAGCAAAATCTGCCTACGCCAGTGAAGTTTTGATTTATATATCGAGTTGTCAGTGCACAGCAGGACACCGCCGCTTATCCTGCTCAAGTTATTATCCCGTTTATCACAAGTTATTTTTCGACCAACGGTCTTTTGCTACCAACTCATTAAGATCACTGCAGATCACTGTGATTCATACAATGCGTGCAAATCAATTTTATAGGCGGCAATTTATTTCGATTAAAAGCACCATTAGACAATCGTCACCATAAATGGCCGCACGCAATCAACGCATTCAGCAGTCAGCAGTCAGTAGTTAAAATTCAGCAGCCAACTGCCCACAATGACGCGTCGTCATCTAATTTGTGACGAGTAGGAGCGATGGCAAATAAAATAAGTAAAATTGTGTTAAATTAAAATGGAAAGTGTTGCATGAGTGTCTAATGTGTGGTAAGTGTGGCAAATGCCATTGCACATAGACACACGCACACACACGCACATTTATCTGATTTGACACATATTCTCAGCGCTGCGCTACGCTTTTGCCTTTTAACGATTACTCCGGCTACACCGGCCATCGATGCCTAATGATATCCACCGATCGTTTGCTCGATAACGGGCAGTGTGGAGTTAGCGGATTCATCGTTTACATGCCACATTAGTGAGATAACAGTTTATGCGAAAAAGCAAAAAACAAATAAAAATAAAAAAACAAAAAAAAAAAAAACTGGAATCAGTGGACTACATTTCGCATTGGTCGGGAACTTGTTATCTCAAGTAGTCTCTTGCAATATGGCACGCATTTGACCAACTAACGCACTCACTCATAAACATAGTTGCACGTAATATGCCGGTATGTTAAGCTTCATATGGATTACCGGCGTACACGCGCACCTAGTTACATTTTGTGGCATTTTGTTTTGGCGCAATCATTGCGTCTGCATGCGGAGGAGACACCCAGTTGTTGATCCACTTGACTTTAAAATGCAATTCATGTTTTACGTCACTTTAACTGTCGGGACAACAACAATAAAAGCCGGGGGTTATCGTTTTGGTGCACATTATTTTGTAGTGAACCAGCTGGCGATTTTTTCAAGTTCGTAAAGGATGGAAGCGTACGAAGCCAGGACTTATTGTGGTTGAATCTACTTTAATAAAAAATAAAGGCTGCTCTGTTCTAAAGTATTTGTGGAAATAAAACTAATTTTTATTACACTTTTTAATCCGACTTTTCGCCAAACATTTGTAACATCTTCAGGGGTACTGTTTTATTTTTCTATCACAAGCAAGGTAATAATGATTTTTGGCGACCTTTCAAGTTTAAATTTGTGTTTGGCCGGCACGAGATGAATGGGAGGGTTGAGTGCTAAGCGCACACGTGAAGGCAACGATTTGTACAATGAAATGATTGAGTCAGGCGTAATTTCGCTAAAAGACAAGACTTCGAAAGTCGCTTTGGTGTATGGTCAAATGAACGAACCCCCAGGTGCACGTGCTCGGGTAGCATTAACCGGATTAACTGTTGCGGAATATTTTCGTGATCAAGAAGGACAGGATGTACTGCTGTTTATCGACAACATTTTCCGTTTCACCCAAGCTGGTTCTGAGGTATCTGCTTTGTTGGGTCGTATTCCATCGGCTGTGGGTTATCAACCAACTCTAGCTACTGATATGGGTTCTATGCAGGAGCGTATTACCACTACAAAGAAAGGTTCAATCACCTCAGTACAAGCTATTTATGTGCCAGCTGACGATTTGACAGATCCTGCCCCAGCAACAACATTTGCTCACTTGGATGCTACAACAGTACTGTCACGTGCTATTGCAGAACTGGGAATATATCCAGCCGTAGATCCATTAGATTCTACATCACGTATTATGGATCCTAACATCATTGGTCAAGAGCACTACAATGTCGCACGTGGGGTTCAAAAAATTTTGCAGGACTACAAGTCGTTGCAAGATATTATTGCTATTTTGGGAATGGATGAGTTGTCTGAAGAGGACAAACTAACAGTTGCACGAGCTCGCAAGATACAACGCTTCTTGTCACAACCGTTCCAGGTCGCTGAAGTATTTACGGGTCACGCTGGAAAACTGGTTTCATTAGAACAAACTATTAAAGGATTCAATCAGATTTTGGCAGGTGAATATGATCATCTTCCAGAAGTTGCATTTTATATGGTTGGACCAATTGAAGAGGTGGTTCAAAAGGCTGAACGATTAGCTAACGAAGCCGCCTAAAAAGGTTGCATATGTACCAATGAACTATGGCAATAAAATATAATAAAATACAAAAGCTTTTATTTTCTTCTCAGTAATATTTCTGTTACACTGCGGTAACCGTCTTCAGGGCAACTGATAACAATTTAACACACATATATAAAATTTAACACTAAATACGGACATGATATACACGTCCGCACCGATTGACGTGAAGTTTTGCACCTCAATATAACCAACCAGTAGATAACCTGAGGTGAAAGCCTTGTGTGGTGTTGAACCTTTCAGGGGTGAAATTAAATCCATTAAACCGTTCTCGCCATATATGGTTGCTCTTGGGAACAAGAAAAGTTAACATAAAAAATTAAACAAAAATTGATGATATTATGCAGATGTTTTTACTTAAGAACTCGTAGACTAATTTATATACATATAAAGTATTTCGCACAAATATTTATCGCGAAAGTTCATTTCTTCCCTTATATCTTGCAAAATAAAATTGGTTATCGGATTGCTCGGAGCGACGGCACAAAGAAAAATTACTACATACAAATGCAGCACTGTTAGTTTTCGTTGGTAAAGTTTATGGAGGTGAATTCGCATCACTTGCTAATTCCCGTATAATAAGTGGCAAAATGAAAGCATTTAGTTATTTT
Organism: Anomoia purmunda; assembly: GCA_951828415.1. Classification (NCBI taxonomy): domain Eukaryota; kingdom Metazoa; phylum Arthropoda; class Insecta; order Diptera; family Tephritidae; genus Anomoia; species Anomoia purmunda. Next base: position 20,028,120 of record OX639996.1, on the reverse strand, counting down.
CATATATTATTTTATATATGTAACGGGCCTTTTTATAGGGACGCTACACAAGTAGACCGATAGTGACAGCAAACGATGCCATATTTTTTCCCGGTCTTTTGACATTTCTCTTGAGTAAGGTTTGCCATTTCATCATGGAAAGATATACGATCCAACAACGAGTCGAAATTATTAAAATTTACTACCGAAATTCGGAGTCAATGGCCTCAACTTTAAGAGCGCTACGTCCAATTTATGGTGTCGTCATTTCTCGCTGAATGGCTTCGTCAATAAGCAAAATATACATTATTGGACAGGCAGCAATCCACACGTACTCCATGAGTCAACATTGCATCCCGAAAACATTACGATTTGGTGCGGTTTATGGGCCGGCGGCGTCATTGGGCCGTACTTCTTCCGTCCGTCATGATCAAGACCGGCACGTTACTGTGAATGGGAATCGCTACCGCTCAATGATAGCCGAATAGGGTTTGGCCCGAATTGTATGATATGAATTTGGACAATATGTGGTTCCAACAGGACGGCGCTACAAGCCACACAGCGAATGTCCCAATCGATTTATTGAAAACGAAGTTTGGTGCACGTGTTATCTCACGAAATGGCCCAGTCCATTGGTCGCCTCGGTCGTGTGATTTGACACCGTTAGACTATTTCCTGTGGGGCTACGTCAAGTCTATGGTCTGTGCCAACAAGCCAGCGACGATTGATGTTCTTCGAATATCGAACGTGAAATTGCAGCAGATTGCTTTGTTTTTAAAAACTTTTTTAAATACAGGCAACATTTTAAACATTTGCGTTAATTTCGTTTCTGCAGAGCAAGAAAGCATTATCATAGCCCTGAGTTGTATTTAAAGCAATTGCTCGATGGAGTGTGTAAAATTTAACTCGGATCACATCGTTTCTATCATTTTAATAAAATACTACTTTATGATCTTTAAAAAAATCGATTCATTTCACATGAAAAAATTAATTCCAATACATTTCTATCAAATTTGTATTACGAATTTATTGAATCTTTATAAAATCAGATGGTAGTAAAGAAAACGTGGGCTATATGAAGACGACAAAATAATCTTCTAAAATGGAAAATAGGTTTGTTCGTTAGATTTTTAACAAATTTTTAAAGGCGATAAACATTATATTTTCGCAGAACGTTCGTTGAAAATAAGGAGTAATGTGCCGAAGAAAGAATTTTGCTCTGTCCGAAATTGTGGTGAGTTGATGTTCCGTACTAATGAATTACAATAAGAAAACATTTTATCATTGCCTAGACGAAGTGCATTTTCATATAAACATATGATAACAACGTAGAAGCAAACGAGTTTGACACAAAATAGAGCCGATAGGTGTCGCAAGTGACAAGATATTCGTAAAGCTCACATTGGATCATATTCAGAACATGTGTTTATCGGTTACATAGAGAGAAATCCTTTCGATACCATAAGCCTCGGTATGTTTTCCTCGAGTCGAAATTTTCGTATATTCTGTATTGGTTCCGTAGAAAGGCATCAATTTTATAAAAAATAACGACTGTAAAACGTAGCGGTGCAAGCCGGTATTACGTACAGTTTATATAAAATTGGAAGCGACTGAAATTGATCGGAAGTTGGTCTAAAGTTCTGCAGAATATGGTCGATTTAAAGTTAGTTACAGCTGCATATAATTTTCAATGGTAAAACTGTCAATTGCAAGTGAATAAATTCGCTATTCACATATTCCCCATTACCATTACGAAAACTTATATCATACTTTTTTCTATTTTAATTAGCTTTATGTTCATCTCTAATATAATTTTTTATATAGGGTTTTTCAAACCTGGTTCATGCAGAATGTGACAAAAAGACCTACACGCTTGCATTTACGTGATCTGAATAAATGTTAGGCTTTTGGAAAATATTTTCAGAAGTATTAATTTATCGCCATTAAAATAAAAATTTTCCGTTTTCTATTATTGTAAAATTTTAGTTTTCCATCACTATGTAAAATTCGTTTACAAAATGCACACATAAATTTGCTAAGAAGCAATACTGGTTTTCAACAAGTGCGACGATTTGTAAAGAGTGATTGAGAAACCTGCTTAATTACGAAACCTTTTATTTAAAAAAATATTATTAAAACTAAATAAGTAAAGACGAAATTGTAAAAAAACTTGTCAATACATTTTCCTATTATTTTTATGAACACAGGTATGTATATTTTCTTTGGTAAACTTAGGTTGATATACTCGACGATCGCGCAAATGGAATTCGTTTCACGTGATTCAATTTTCTCATAAAAATTTAAATTTCCTACTAAGAAGTATTATTCGTTCTTAGCTTAAAATTGAGGAGTCACCATTTTTTAATAGACCTAACGAAATATTATATAATATTAGCTGAAAACACCTACTCTGTTTGAAGAAATATATAAAACTCGCACCCGCCTATACTCAATATACTTATAGTAAGTACGAGTGAGTGCAATTTTTTTTTAAATATGCATTACGCCTTAAATCAAAAACTTTTCTTATTTGTCACATTTTTTTACGAATTTTCCTCACTTGTCTCATTTCCAACACTCCAACACGAATAAGCAATAGAGCGACTTCTCAGCAGCAACGCCTTTTTCGACAATTGTGAATTATTGCATGTCGCGCCACAAAATCACAGCGTCTACGAGTATAGCAGCTGTTGATCTGTAAGTTGGAATTTTTGTGGTGTGCACTTTGGGATGCTGGTATTTGGACGGCATCTAGGCATTTTACGGTGGTCTCATTTCATTTACTTTTAGTTATCTTTTTTTTTTTTTTTTGTTTCGTTTGTTTACTTTCATTCTGCGCCTTAGTGGATTAGAGTTCCAATGTGCTGGTAACTTCTGGCCAGCTGGAGGTATGCGCTCCATTATGCTTTATTGTATAATCTAAGCAATCTGCACATGGCTTGTATTTTTCCACATTTGGACGCGTTAATTTTGGTAAAAGCGAAAATCAAATAGAAAAGTACATATTACGACACATGCCACACTTAGGGGCAACGCCAGCTTTGCCACTTCTTGCGATGCTTTAACTGCTTCTTGTTGCTGGAGTGCCGCCGGTCAGTATGGGTAGTTTAAGCGGCTTGCCAACATTTAGATCGTATGAGGGGTGCTGCTAACAAATGGCATTTATTTTAAATACTAACTGATTTGGATAGCAGTAGGCATTTAGTGTTCAGTTCACAAGTCAGCTTATTATCTGAAGGAATGATTTTACTGCGGGTCACTAACATTAGTAGCTAATGTCTATAAAAATTATGCTTGAAAAAAATTATGTTTGAAATTTAAGCTGGGCCGAGGGATATTGTATTTATTTAAGTATAAATCTCTGTCTCCGCTTTGTGTAAGATTTTTAGAGGTGGGCTAAGAGATAATATATTAATATTCAAACGGTGTTAAAATTAATACATTTTGATATGGAACTCTAAAAAGTATTTTTTTTTTTATAATACACCAATTCCAATTGCAAATGAGAAAAAGCCAAAGTAAGATGCTAAAACGTCAATTGAAAGTAAGAATAGTCAGTTGTAAGTAGGACGATTTCAATATTAATGGGCAAGCGCATTTCTACAAGCATCCTCGTTCCATGACAGCGCAATCACCCTACGAGATATGTCAGTGTGGTCGTACAAAATTTTATTGTAATTATTATTTGAAAAATATGCAATAAAAATAAGATTCTCATTCTCATTTAACGCGTTCTCATTTTCAATTGACACTTTCTCATTTTCAATTGACAATTTCTCATTTACAATTGACGCTTTCTGATTTTCAAGTGACGCTTTCGAGTTTACAATTGGAAATGGTGTCTAAGATAATACGGTGGATTTCGTCTCAACTACAATTTATTTCAATAAAACTTTTGATGAGCTTTCACCGACTTTCTCAAATGCTTTTTATTTGGTACCCTTCTTGTAATACTTCATTTAATTTTAGTACTTTTAGTTTAAAATTTTTGGATCAAATTAATATAATTAAATTTTTTATAACATGTGGTAAAACTCTACCAATATATTTTCGAAATTAAGCCTTCCTTAACCCTAGAGAGATAATCATATTCTGGCATACGTAAAAGATAATCATGCGTAAAATTGACGCAGGAAATTTAACCAGCTATATTGTCGTGTTGTAGTCCTTAATTTAGAATAAACTGAAAAGGATAGTATTTTTAAATACAAATGAAATAAAAATACAAGAATTTAAAGTATGTTTATATTTATTTATTATACAAAAAAACAGCGACAGATTCGCGCTATTTAAAAAGAAAGAGCAATATTTCGAAACGGCATGCGTCAATTTTACCCAGACTATCTCTCTAGGGTTAATCGATAACTTGATAATTTTGTGTATATTACAAAAATGAATTTATCTTATGAATTTAATTGAATTAAAACGTTAAAACAGGTGGCAAGCCTCTCCGAAAATATTTTCAAAACTAAGCTAGCTTAAGATATTTTCGACGGTAAGCCAAAAAATAACACGATTAATTGAAATTACTCTAAGTAAAAAATATAATTTATTGCAAATGGAAATTTTATATAGCTCAGACCTCTCTTTCCTCCAGTGCAAAATTTCGGCTCATGGAATTATGAAAGTACCCGAAAAATTTCCGGAAAATTATAAAAAACAACGACACATGTTGCGGTTAAAGTACACTGGTTTTAAATAAACAACACAATACCGCAAATGGTGTTATTGACAAAAAAACTAAAATTTTTGGGTTTAGCACGGTCTTAAACAGGGACGTGAACCGTTTCTGAACCTTTGGAAATACGGTTTTTTTCTTTTTTGAATCGTGGTTACGGTTCGATAATTGTGTTATTTTTATTCAGTAGCAATCCAAAAAATGTAAATTAAAACATATAATAATATAGTACAATAATAATAATAAAGAAACATACATATAATTTATAAAAAAATTTATATAATGTCTAGTGGAAAAAATATTCATATTTAAAAATTTCGGAAGTTATACGTAATTTTAAGACAGAAATATTTCTTGGTCCATTTGCTTAAAGTTCTGTTTATAGTCCTCGGAGATGATCCCTACGTAAGGGAAAAAGTAACTGTGAACTATTTAGAGTACTCACAGTTCCCTTCTTAAGTTAATAAGTTTCGGTCGTTACCAAATCGTAATTGTGAACGTCCCTTGTAGAGCAAATCGATTTCGTCGCTGTGCCATCTTTAGTGCCATATTTCATTATCCGAGATATTCTGACGCCGTTACAATAGTCACCACGGTTGCAATTCAGCACTTTGGTGACAAATTCAAAATGTCGGTATTCGGAATTATTGATATCGTTACAAGGGCTACAAAATTTGTTACATGCCAGTAAGGACATAACAAGTTAGTTACAGCTACTTTCATAAATATTTTGAGTTGTAAAAATTAAAGCTAAATTAAAGTTATATAAGAAGAATACATTGTTCTTATTGAAGTCGCGCTTGAAACTTTTAAATACATATATAAAATATTGAATGGAAGAAGCACTTTTATTCCTTTGTGCTATGGAAATGGAGCAGGAAGAGTTGTTGGAAAGAAGCCCGCTGCTAAGAAATCTGCCGACCAGCAGTGACCCAGTCTATCTATCCGACTCAGTTTTTGTGCAATAATTTCGACTGTCTAAAGAAGCTTGTAAAGAGCTTTTTGCCATTTAAAAAATTAAAGCAAATCTGATTCTTATGATTCCATTGACAATTTTTTTTAAATATTTGTATGCAGAACTTTTAAGCTTCAGCCGTTTTATTGTCTGAAGAGATATGAAGCAAATAAAAGGAAAATATTTTTAATATAATATACATATATAATAATAATAATTTAGTATGCCACTCTAATGGTTTTCCCAAATGTTTCATTTAAAAATTAATAGTTATGAAAATTCGATCAGTAATTTGTGGGAAAGTATTTGCTTTACCAATGATTATATTTAGTACATCAAAAACAAGTCGATACTGGCTTTCCTTCTGCATTATAAAACTTATAATGTTTTCAGACATAAACCAAAATATTTCGAAAACAAATTTGCTGCTTTTTGTTTCAACATAAAGCCTTCCATAGTAGACCTTCTAATGAGGAGGATACTCTACTGCACATGGGTTGGGGAACACGGGGATGGATTGTCATAGTGGCCTCCTTTAGTAGTTGGTAGTACCACCCCCGCCAACGTAACCAAATGATGCCCCGGAGCGCTCTTAAATCTTGTGGATGACGCAACAAGTATAGACCATTTAGACCGCGACCGAAATAATCGCCAACGTTAGTTTCATAGCCATCGATTACGAATTTAATATAATCTGAGTGTATTTTGAAATGTGACTATTGTGCATAACTGAAATAGAAGTATTCAATTTGATATCGAATTATACGCGTCCTACTTCTTATTGATTTTAAAATTCTCTAACTAAACACGTTGAGCATAATTCTCATTATTCCTGGGCATATAGATATTTTCTGCGTTCTCTGTTCTTTTTTATAAAGACAATATATACATAAGCCCGCCAAATTTTTCTGCAAATAGATTTAATTAAAAAATTTAGTAATATGTATAAATGTCATATATAAAAATATACTTACTTTTATCACTGTGCCTCCGTTATTTGCTTTGTCAAATTTAATATATCCATCATCAGCTGTTAGCAGTGCTGCCAATAATTTTATGTTCACCACGAGGTGAACTTTTCCCTGTTACAAAGCTGTCAGAATACCGGTTACAAGTATTGGTTACAAAAAAAAAAATAATTTGAGGAGTTAAATTATTGTAACCACATAATAAGAATAGGCCGGTATGTTTACCTCTCGTCTGGTGGTCCGTGTGTTGTATTTATAGTATTTTGTTTTTTGGCTTTAGCATTCGGTTTTTTTCACGATATATTGCCCTTCCAGGATTTTTCTTTCATGAACATTTCTATGGGTTCAGAGTTTACCATAAATCTTAAAAGTTTAATTGGTATGTATGGAAACGGGCAGGCGAGTTATGGTTTGTATACCTGACACCACCGATATACATATGTATGTCTATATATGTAGATATACGGTGACTCACACAATTGATCTCATGGAGATTTACTTACAATATTTATAATGTGTTTCACGCTATTCATCAAATCTTTAAACTTTTCCATCCGAATTTTTGGAAATGTTTTGGGTACGCAATCTTACCGCGCATTTAGTTTTCGTATAGTAATTTGTCAGTTGTAAAGATCCATAAAAATAATTATTTGATCCTTGAGTTTTAAAAGAGTCATCCTAATTTTGATATAAATTATATGAATCTTTTGATAATAAACACAAAATTATTTAAGTTATCGATATTTATTATTTTGAAACTTATATTATAAATAGTTTTTCATAATAATTATGAGAGAGAACGAACAATTTCTTAATTCAAAAATAACTATTTTTTTGACACTTATATTATAAAAGACTTTCCGTATTAGTTATCAATTTTAAATATCACACCGGCGAGGTAAATATATTTATGTCATTCAAAGACTTTTACTTTGAGACTTATATCATATATGTCTTTGCATAATAATTATGAGCATGAACATAACACAAAATAGACCGAGCAAGTTCAGGAGTTATCACGCACTGGTCCCCAAATCATTTCGAAGTAGTCCATAATTACACTCGTACTATTCTTGAAATGCTTCTAAAAAAGTCCTGTCCTTCAAGACTTAAAACTTTTGTGTGACTCATAATTATTATAAGAAGACTTTTATAATATAAGTCTCAAAATAAAAGTCTTTGAAGACTTAAAAAACTTGTTAACTGATAATTATTATGAGAAGACTTTTAAAATGTAAGTGCCAAAATAAAAGTCTTCGAATATTTAAAAATATTTATCTCCCTGATAACTATTATGAAAAGACTTTTATAATACAAACGCCAAAATAAAAGTCTGTGAAGACTTCAAAATATTAAACTCCTTGATAACTTTTATGAAATAACTTTTATAACATAAGTCGTTGAATTACGGTATAGCTTACTCGAAAAATGTACATATGTATATCTTACTATAATAATTATTTACAAAATTTTACTCTTTTCTCTCATAATAGTTACGTCGCTGGTAAGTTGTTTGAGTCACCGTATATTACTCAGCTATTCAAGTTGTTCAAAATCAAACCGAATGCACCAATGCTTTTGTGCAGCGAGCAGACGGGCAGTCATTTACCTGTTGCCGGTAGATTATGTGAACTATTTAAACTTGAACTTGAAAACCAGTTTCAGCTATACCAACATGCAAACATAGATTCGTTAAAGTTGCAACAGGTATTCCATTGCTGCAACCTGCAAAGAGATAAACAATAATAAATGACAATTGTGTTGAAGTAAAGGAAATAAAGTAAACTGAGGTAACAATAATGACAATAATTTTGTTCAGCTCATCGAAATGCAAAGGGGAAAACACACTGTAGGAAAAGTAAGAAACAAAAGACGTAAAAGGAAGCAGGTTCTGCTAGCTTTGACAGCATTGAAAAAGTTTTATTTTTGGCTCATTTGCGTTTCGTTAAATACCATAAGAGCTGTTTATAAAATATTTATGTACAATAGGGTGTTTCACTCGCCATCTAAAAAAAATTCGGTGCGGGTTTCCCATCAAAATTATAGAATCTATTGTATTTAAGACTTCCATCAAAATATTTCGGAAAAATGTAACGCGAGCTAGACTGATTTGAAAACAGAATCAAGAATCTCGTTATTATGATTCCGGTCGCATTTTTTTCAAATACTCTTATGCAGACCATAAACTGTTAAATAATGAAGAGCAGTTTTTTTTTTTAATTTGAGGAACCCTAATGTACAATACCATGTAAATATATGAATATCTATATTTGTGTCAAAAATTTCCTATGCAAGTAGCATACATGACGAAAATTAGCGTTTTCGTCTTAAACTAAACATATGTACTTATGTAGGGATATAGCTAAGAATTATTATGGAAAGTAAGTACGTGGTGAACATTAACCAAAGCTAAAAGAAGTACAACACAATAAATGAATGGACAAGAAACAGATGGCAAGCAAGAAAGGATGTGCATACAAGGGCCTATAGGAAAGGATAATCTTTTCACAATGACTTCGTCATATGAACTTTTTTATACTTGTGAAGCCTAAGTGCGAGAATATTTCTTTTGCTCACTCTGAATGGCATGTGATTTTTATGAGAAGTATTTTCTTGCCGGAAATATACTCGGAGGTAAAGTAAGTAAGCAAGTAAGTTAAATTTATTAGTACCAATTTTCATAATACTTTAAATTAAATTTAAATCTTAATTCCATTACAAAGTTAAAAATTAAATTTTCTTATTTTATACAACAATGTTTGGATAGTGTTTCGGCTCATTCGATGTTTTTAATGTATTCTATATAATTTATTTCAAATCTTTTCAAATTGTGATAATTTTTTATACATTGTGGCAAGGCGTTAAATATTTGAAATCCTTTATAGAAAAGCGAGTTCTGTGCTGTTCTGGTACTCTGGAATTTTATTCTATTAGGTTTCTGAGTTCATACTTTTGAACATCCTTTACATATTCAACTTTATCTGTTAGATTTGACGGGGCATCATTGTTCCTGATTTTAAATACCATCAAGCACGTATTGAGTTGAAGCCTTTCGGAAATATTTAGCCACTTCAACATCTCATGCATAATTTTAACCAGGGTGTAGATACTACATTTTAATATACAGCTCATTCCTTTGTTCTGCAGTTTTTGTAGTCTATTCATTTGCCTTTGATTACAACATGTATATAGGACGGTGGAATTGTATTCAAAATGTGGCTTTATGATTACATTATAAATATTTATTACAGTCATTGTATCGACTTTACTACGTATTCTTTTGAAGAAACCAATCTTTTTTCCAATTTTTTTACATATGTATTGAATATGTTCATCGAATTTCATATTTTTGTCTATTATAATATTTATTTTTAATTCAATTTCACTACTTATATTTATTTTCATTATCTTCGTTTTCTGTTCATTTAGCTTTAGTTTATTACCCTTAAGGCATAGAATTAAATGCTGAATGTCATATGTACATTAACTTTCTTTCACATTCAGTTTCAGTTTTCAATTCTGCATATATCACAGTATCATCGGCATACATTACAATCTTACAGTATTTTAATATACTTTCGATATCATTTACATAAATAATAAAGAGCAAAGCACCTAGGATTGATCCTTGTGGTAACCCTATCTCTACATTTTGAAAGCGTGATATGCATCCATTCACCTTGGTTTTTTGAGTCCTTTCAGAAAGATAGGAATTAAACCACTTCAGTTCGATATTGCTTACTCCATACCTTTTTAGTTCGTTTTCCAATATTTCTCTATCAATTGTCTCGAAAGCTCTTTTTAAATCAAGGAACGGGGCCATAATTTTTGTTTCCTTACGAACGCTTTTCCATTCATTTATTAAATAGTTTACTGCCGTCTCACAAGGGTGTTTTTTTCTAAACCCCGAATGGAATTTCGAAAACAGTTATCACTTATTTTAAGATCGTGAAATCTTGTTTGTATTACAACATAAACTACATATTTTCGTCTAAATTACTCGGCATAAAGCAAGTGCGTTCACATGTGCCATTGCTAATTTATCTTGACTGATCTGTAGCCAAAAGTAGCATAGATCTTTTATCAAAGGAAAAAATGTGAGAGATTATGTACAGTTTTAATATATTTAAATCAAAGGAAAAAATGTGAGAGATTGTACATTTTATCGCAACCATTTTTTAAATTTATGAATACTACAAAAAGCTTCTAGAGACAGTAAAAATCAAGGAACAGTTGTGTAAAATGTTAATATTTCAAAATGTCATCGACCTGTTTGGTTTTGGCCGAGCACATTTTTCGATTGTTATCTATCAAATTTAGAGCCGACACTGATGTGTTCTTGATATATGATAAAATACCTCATTTCATCTTAATTTATTGCCAGATTTTACTTAATTTCAACGTAATTTGTTAATAAGCTAAGAATGAGACATAAATTAAGATAACAAGAGCGATAGAATAAGCGGCGAAGTTAGTAAGCAAGAAAAAGGGAGAAAGAAATGAAATGAAAAACTTCCAATATATCAGTAGCAAACGCTTTAATTATGCTAAAGTTTAAACAGATAATTTATAGAAAATATTTTTTAAAAAATGGCTCTTTGTCCCTATTTGCGAAAAAAGTTTTGTCCAGCCGTAGTTGAGAAGTGTCAAAATTGGCAAAAATCAAAGCATTCAATACACCCTGTTAAGGTAGTCTGTGTCTGCTTTAAGACACATCCCATTTACTGGTGGAAGCTGAAAACTGAGAAATTTTGACATCCCCATGCTGGCGATTGTTATTGTATTATCCAGATTTGCATTTAGACCACATGATTTGCACCAGATTGCTAGAATATCTAGAGCGTTTTCTAGCAAGTCGTTCGAAGCCTAACACAGCGACTAAGGGAAGCTCATTTTCGGTGCAGTAGGGTATTCCCGCCCTATCATTTTCTCCTATTTGCATGCCTAGTGATCTGTACGTATCCGTTTCCAACCGAATTTTCTGCCTTCCAAGTAGGAGTCGTACAAATTTAACTAGAGGGTGGGTACACCTCTACCTGGAACAGCGAGTTGACGATCGTCTCTGGGGGAACAAGACCTCAGCATCTAGAAATACCTTAAGTGAGCAATCCTTAAAAGCCTGGGTCGTCTTAATTCGTGATAACTATTTTCCATACCGTTTTCTTCTTCCATTTACATAATATTAAAAAAAAAGTAAAATAATGTGGAGAATTAAAATTAAAATATGGATATTCATCTAAACCCTGAAATGCCTCGTTGCCATGTAAACCTCGCAAACCTACATATACATATATGTATGCCATCATTGAAAACCCTTTAAAAGGATTTTCCCAAAAGTCGTGTTTTTTAAACGGTATGCAAAATTGCAAGAAAACCGCCCACCTAATTTTACAATTTTTTGAACGCTTACGCAACTTTCTGCATACAGAATGGAAATTCTGAACTTGAATAGTAACTTTCTGAATTTGAGATGGAAAATCTGAATTTGAATTAAAAATTTCTGAATTTGAAGTGAAAATTCTGAATCTAAATTGAAAATTCTTAACCTGGATTGTAACTCTCTGATTTTGAATTGGGGCTTTCTGAATTTAAATTCTAACTTTCTCAACTTTAATTGAATTTGAATTGTAATTTTCTGAATTTGGAACGAAATTTCTGAATTTGAAATGGAAGTTCTAAACTTGAATTTTAACTTTCTGAATTAGAATTGCGACTTTCTGAACTAAAACTGAAAAGTTGAAGTCGTTGACGGATTTCTTTTATGCAAAAAAAAAATTTTTTATGAACAATTTGTTGAAAAAGTAACGATGAAAATTCGACAAGTGTTTTTTTATTTTTTTTATTTTCCAAAAACAAAAAATCCGCCAGGAGCAAGTAGAGGCAAAAAGCTTACTTTTTCATTAGAACTTTTTTGTTACAGGAACACTTCCGGAGGAAAATTTTTTCTATTCACGTTTGAAGTAAAGCTACGATTTTGAAACCCGGTTTATTTACGAGAGTAACGCATTTATATTACTTTTACGCATTTAGATGAATTCCCACAATACAAGAGTATAATATTTCAAATATGCATATTCTTTGTCAAATTTTTCCTACTGGGTTTTTTATAAATGTGTATGTATGTAAATGTTAGCACGTATCGCCAAAGTAAAGGTACACTTACTTCGTTCTACCTCATATGCAGCAAGTAGAAGTTTATAAAACGTCATGTACAGGAAAAAAGCGACTTAGTGTAATTCGAGAAGTCAAGGTCTAATGAAAGCCAACAGACTTGCGACCAACGTGTGAAGTACAGAAAATCACAAAAAAATATACTCGCAAGAATATAAGCTGAATACAAAAAAAATCGCAACCAAGTTCAAGAGTATTTATAAAAAACAAAATGCCGTTCTTTAATATCGAAGTGAGTGATTATGTGTTGTAAAATTTTATGTACTTATTAAAAAATTGCATGTGTGTTTTTATATAGATAAATTTATATGTATTATATATAATTACGAGTATAAATACCACTTTGCCTTTCGATTGAACCTTCAGCTCATCAACAGTTTTACAACTTTCACAGATGCGGTTATTGACATTAATTCTGTTGTGGTTTTTGTGTGCCAGCCAAGCGGCACCCATCAAGGAGATGATACGCGCAGAATCACCACAAGCCAGCAGTCCAACAACAATATTGCCACAAATTCACATTGGAACGGAAACAAAAATACAAATTGCTGCTGAACAGGAAGCCAATATTGCTGCTGGCAATGACGTTGTTGGAGAAGAAGAGGGAGAAGAAGAAGAAGCGGCGGCCGCTGCCGCTGAACATATGGCCACCGATATTGTGGCACCACTCACTCACATCGCGCACATCACCTACGATTCGGTGCCGGTGACGCACAAACCGAACGATCATAAACCGCTCTTTCATCGTGAATCGCATGATGAATTGATTAGGTTGTAAAATGTTGAATGTGAAATTAAAACAGTGAAATAAAGTGAATTTGTAATTAAAAAATATCTATGTATGAGTAGAACAACTGACATGTGGTCCTACAAAATCGTGTAATTAAAATATAATTCAGTTAGAAATGTTGGTTTTAATTTCCTTCGATGTGGCTATAAGGTTTAATTTGCATTACACAAATGAGATGGTCGCTTTTGACGCATTTGGAATATTTGAGCCTTTTTGGATAGTTAAAGTGAAACCACGCATTGAGATCTTCAAACTTGCTTTCAGAAGCTTTTCGTCCAAAGACTTTAATATTGAAATATGAGAAGTTGTATCTACCTGCATTACTTTCGTTTAGAAAAGTACTTATCCCTGCACTTGTCAAATAGTGTGGTTTATTGGATATCTTATTTTTCCATATTATTTTCTGTATTTTGTTCAAAAATACCTGAATGATAACAATAGGCCCATTTTTTTGTACCCGTGCTACAAAAGAACACTCCAATTTGGATAAATTTTTCTTTAGTTGCAAAAGCAACCCTGTAAACATCTTTTATAAAATATGCGATTTTATTATTGTTATTAGAATGGAAAATAGTTGTAATGCAAATATTTTGTTGATGTAGATTTATATTTAAAAGTACTATATAAATAAAAACGAATTAGGTCTTTAATTTTGAAATTTCCCACATATTTTCTTCACAGTTTTTTTCTACTTCCCAACACTCCTTTTACATCTCGAGTCGGTTAACATTTTACAGAGTGGGCTCAACTCGCTTATTTTTCCGAGTTTTTGTTGTTGCGTTACATGCAATTCGTTATCCTACGTAGTGTTCTTTTGCAAGTCGGTTACAACTTCAAGGAATGACACAAGAAAGCAGGTAGATCCATTTCGAATTTTTTGATCGAATAGCTGATTATTGACATTTCACCAGATGTAAACTTTTGGCAAAGCATTGCCCGCTGGGATATTTTTAAGAGACGGTTATTTTCAATCGTATATTGGGCCTTATTTACAAAATGAAAGGTTTCTTGTTATTCGAAAATTTATTAATGAAAAAGTTTGTTTTAAAAATTTATTTAATAATAATTTTCATAAAACTTTTAAAAGGATAGCCGAAGGATATCCAAAGCGACAAGTTTAGGAGTATTTTGCTGGTTTTTGTGAGTTTGTTTTTATACACATTAAAATTAGTTTTAAAGTTTTGTTAGTTATAATTAACCCATTATTTATAATGCAATGTTTTTTATATACAATATTTAAATTACAACAAAAATCAAAAGCAGATTATTTGAGATAATAATACTAATGAAAATAGAAGCTCCATTTATTCAATATGTTATACTGCAATTAAAAAATAATATTGTTCTCGACATTTACAATTTGGTTATGTTTATCTCATTATCTGATTTGAAAAAACCCTAGCTAAAATCCGTTTGAAAATTTTCTTATCTAAGTTAAGGTGTGTGTGTTAATATTAGTTTTTGCGTCCAATTAGGATCCGCGGTTGATAGTTCCAATTAATTTTGGCCAACATTTTATTACCTGTTCCAAAACACATAAAAACTCAGTCAGCCCCACTTTCGTAAGTAAATCAGCGACATAACATTTGGACGGTTACCGGCAGATTTTCTTCATACAAAACAGAGTAATTTTAGGAGCTCGAACATTACACAATACGGTCGGCTGAAGCCGAACCGATCATGGGGTTCAATTAATTATAAAATATCAAACCAATTTGTTTATCATTTTTACATGAAGTATGGCATATATGAAAAACTCAAAACTTCGACAAACACGACATTAAAGACTTCAATTGCTCCCATAGCAAACATTTAGTTGTCCTATAATGAGCAAAGTTTGGTTAGGTTGAAATGTACTTACCTTCAACTTCCTATTTGCAACCTGTAAAGTGCCACGTGCATGCAATCAGGGTTTGAAGCTAGCTTAGATCCACTACCGATATCTCCAAAGGAGAATGAAGGAGATGCGAACCTAGAAACTTGAGTTTTAGTCTCGCGAAAGCAGTAGAAAATGCAGAGGCGATTCTACCTCCTCACCCTCTAAGCAGTTGCTTCTTTAAGAGACAGTGCTCACATACAGGCAAATGCTCCCATGACCTCTTCAGGCCTGTTTTGGCGATCGTACACATTCTAGTAGCTGTATCATAAGCATCGGATGACACCTCTTTTCCTTTTTACTGATGACTACAATGAACAATTTAAGGACTATGATCCGAGGATAACTCTACCCAGATCGGCATCCCGCAATACGAGAAACACGACAGACGGGATAAGAAATAAATAACATTCGCGCTTTCTGCCGTATAAAGAAGCAAAATTTCCGAAGTGAACCACATAAAATGAGGCTTTCCAACACTTATTTGAGCCCATGCTCCGCCGAAAGGAGAGGAAAACGTAGCCAAAGGCCGCTTCTACAATTGGCATGAATGGACGGTCATGATAGTAAAAAATTGCGATTAGTTGTTATGGGCAAGGTAGTACTGGTGGTAATATGGTTGTAAAATTTTTACTCCACGATCATGCAACTCTGATGCTCGATCGATCTAACGGGTGTTTTTTTTTTAGACTGATAGAACTTTCGATAGAGATAGCTGTCACTTGACAGCTGGTAAATGACATTTCGTTTTGACATTTCTGTGCAGTAAGCACTGATAAATCGTCATGGAAAGAATGACGCCGCAACAACGTTTACAAATTGTGGAAATTTACTTTAAAAATCAGTGCTCTATTCACCAAACTTATAGAGCACTTTGTGAATTTTATGGTCCACATAATCGAGCAACAGAGCAGCTTATTCGTCGAACTGTTGATAAATTTCGAACAACATTTACTCTGCTCGATGAAAAACGAACAACAAGACAAAGAATTGTACGTACAGAAGAAAATATTGATGCAGTAAATGATAGTGTTGGAGAAGATGCAAATTTGTCTATTCGCCGCCGTGCTCAACAAGTTGGACTTTATCCATCCACAACATGGAAAATTTTGCACAAAGAAATTTGGACTGATCGTATCCGATTCGCCAAAGCTAGTCGTGGCAGACATATGCCAGAAATCGTTTTTAAATATTAAATGTCATGAAAATATCTTTCAACTAAAAACATTTGGCATCATACTTCTATTTTTGTGTGTTTTATTTCAATTTGAAGTTCTATCAGTCTAAAATAAAACACTCTTTACTACACAGTCTCTGCAAAATGGTAATTAGAAGCAGCAGGTTTCAACATAAGATAATTCAGAGTTCAGAAAACGATAAAACCAATAAATTCGTCATTTTGTGACCGATCATTACCCTGCTTAGAAGAAAGCGATAACTCGAAAAGCTGCGATCGCAATAGGTATCTCATCACTTCGACATTTGGCTCTCGACTTAGCTCTCTGAGAGTATTCTTTAATATACGACGTTCCTGAGCAATGCGGAAGGCTAACTAACTTGCTAGATTTAAGCCTGCCTGAAAGCAAAGCTAGTGCGATGAGGAATATCAAGCCAGTACTGTGAAAAAATATGACACCCATAGGACCATGCATGAATATGGGATAAGGTGAGATATTTGTGACCGATTACGGGTCGGTAGAAAGCGACGTTAGAAATGTTTTCTGTGTGAAGTGGAATGTATATATGCCGAAGGTTTCAAGACCGATGTGAATTCCTAAAACAACGGCCAATCTGATGGCCGATATGCTTGGAATATCACACCACTCTAGCAATCGATACTCAAATAAAAATTGCAGATACTTTTTGGTATTTTTAAAATGACATTTTCTTCAAAATAATGCTAACAAAAAAAATAGTTAGGAAAAATATTTTCCACACATAATTTAATTACAAACTGACATAATTATTCGTATTTACAAGTTTAGTTCAGCTACTCTAATTGATTTAGCCCAGAAAGGGTGCTGATGCTGCATAGCGTAGCGGTGCTGGAGCGAAAGAAAGTGGAGCTGGTGCAAATGGAAGAGGAGCTGCGAAAGGTGCAGCCAGTGGAGCAGCGAATGGGGCAGCGAATGGGGCGGCTAATCTAGCAGGCGCAGCAAAAGCAACTGGAGCTGGTGCGGCGAAAGCCACTTTCGGGGCCAATGCAACAGGCGCAGCGATGGGAGCAGGTGCGGCCACGGCCAAAGGTGCCGGTGCTGCTGCGAATGGAAAAGCGACAGCATGATTTATGTGATGAGCATTGTAAGATGACGCATATGGAGCGACAACAGCAGGCCCGAAACCAGCAACAGGCAGGACACTAGCATTGACAGCGGCAACAAAGGCGATAAACGCGATGAGCTGTAAATCAAAGTTAAGGATTGTCTTGTGTTAAATAAGCAGTGAAAGTGTGAAGGAGTTGCTATATGAAACTTACAATAACTTTATTGGCCATATTTCTTTGGTAAAGTTAAAATTTTGCCTGAGGTAGAAAAAACGGTGAGCTGATGTTAATTGCTCGGCGATGTGAATGACTTTGTAGCAAATCGCATGCTTTGTTGAATCTTTTATAATAACTGCAATTGATTGTTGCCCAAAAATATCGAAATTCAAATTACTTTGACCATGAAATATGTAAATACTATACAAATGAGGCGCGTGCCACTTTGCGTTGCGTAGCGTTACCCCACTGAGTTTACATTAACATAGGCCCTTTAAGTAATGAAGTAATACACACGTTTAATAATTCAAATCAAATGAAACAATTGCGAATCAAATTACTTAATACAACCGAAAATGGTTTTGTTTTCTTTTTTGGTTTTAGAAAATTGCAACAAACCGTCAAGCAATAACGTACACGCTCGCGTCTGGCACCTCAGGCCGATCATTGTGACACTTTCGCACTTAGCTCGCGTTCCCCATTTCATTGTATATATAAAAACATAATACATACATATGTACACACAAATATATGCCATGTCTGTCTGTTCGTTTACTCGATAGCGTCACAAGTTGCCGCCGCCGCCCGCAATCAACGCCTGCGCCACTGTGCGATTGTATTTAGTAATGAAGTAATTTAATTTCCATTAATACTTGCCGGCAAATTGTTATTTATTGGCTTGGCGAATCGATTGTGCGCCACGTATCACCGTTATTAGACAGTAACGGATAGTAAATTATGCCAAGTAAGTTTTTATTGCAGCATTTCGATCACAAAGTATGTACATATAGTGGGACGAAATCGAACTTAACATTTTTGGTGGTGTGGTTTGGTTGAAGCTGAAACGGCCAAGCCAGGTGAGTGAATTATCAGTAAGTAATTAAATAATTTGTATCAGAGATTTGTGGAAAACTCGCATAAGAATTTAATCGAAGACGTGACGTAGAAACACCATTCTGATTTTCGAAATCAGAGCAAAATTCTACCTTAGATATGGCAAATGATTTTCAATAATTTTTATATGGGATATCGATAATAAACTGTATCAGTAACCTATCGTATGGTTTGCAAGAGGCGTAAGAGTTTTCCACCCGCGCGAACTACTTAGAGCATGTACATACGTAAATATTTGTAGCATATATTTTGTTTTTTTTTACGTTTAGAGAAAAGTATTAGTTCTTTAATTTAATTCTAACCTTATACCAAGTCCACAGTACAACGAAAACTAGTTGTTTATGACTCTTTTGTTATATTATGTGAAAACAAGTTGAAAGTCCTTGTTTTCGCCCAACTGCTGCAAAAACTGTCTAACTTTATTACGAACCAATCATGATATCTCGAAAATATCTAAATTTTTGATATATTTTCATAAACAACTTTGTATTCGATTACATTTTGTCAAAAAAAACATAATCAGTTGCCGTCACTAGTTAAGAAACAGGAATGTGAACAACAGTAAGTTAAAATTAGGGTGGAGATAAACTGATATATTTATAAAAAGCGGAGCTGTTTTGTGTGCACAGAGTAAACCTCTTATTTTGCAGTTCTGGGGCATTCCGGTTACGGGATTGCTTTAAAGTAAACAGGTAAATAAATAGAGAAATGCAACAACTTGTTTTCATTGTCGTGTGAACATGGTATTATACTCGAATGATTTGTTATGTGGATTTTCTAATTGATACGGCTTTGAAATTTTACGTTTTACCACTGATTTCTAATCGATTTTTAATATATTTTCGATGCGAGAACAATTATAAACTTATATCAGATATGCAATTTATGAATCATAAATTTTTATAATACTATATCCACATCATAGGTTAATTAACATATGCTCAAGTTAAATTTTTTCATGGTGAAATTTCTTTAAAGAAATTCACCACTAGGGATTTTAATTGCGACAGAGTTTGTAGCGGATTTTCGTCACCCCACATACAATTTGTTTTTGGTAGCGTTGCCATTTAGCTACAATTGTAGCCAGCAATCCTACATAAATTTAAAAATGGCTCGGAAATGTTTTTGCACTCATATTTTAATTTTTCGGCCTATTTAGCTATATCAAATAACAATTTTTATAAGCTCAAGGCCGTTTTTAATAAGGAAAATTATAGAAAAACCAACAATGGTAGAAGTTATAGCTATTTCGGAGATCACCGTATGAGAACCACGATATAACTTCTACCATTGTTGTTTTTTCTATAATTCTTCCTATTACGACGTCCTTGGCTCATAAAAAATTTGTATTTAATCTTTCCCAAATCAAAAAGAATAAATGCAAAAATGTGGGAATACTAGAAAACGGTAGCAGCTGTTATACTGCCTCTCAAAACTGTATATATGCTCCTTTTCCGAGCAGTTTTGACACTCATATTTAAATATTTTATTTGAATAATTGCACTAGATTTTATTTTAAAAAAAGGTGGCAACCCTCTTCAAAAATACCTATAAACTTTCTCCTAGCGAAACGAATAGTTTGACAATCATATTTTACTATTTCATACAACTTGTGTATAATCTTACTTAATTCGATTGTTCAATCAAGTGGCAACCCTCATATAGTAAGCTGTGAATCTTCCGGCTGAAAACAACCGTTTGGCATCCCTATTTTAATAATTCATATAACTTGTGTATAGTTTAATTATATTCGACTTTTCGAACAGGTGACAACACTCTCCAAAATGTATGTGCGACCTTCTCCTCGCCAAGATGAACCGTTTAATAGCGAAATATTACTATCTCATCTAAATTGCGCATAATTCAATTAAATTCGACTTTTCAAACAGGTGGCAACCCTCTCCAAAATTTATGTGTGAACCGTTTGGCACTCATGTTTTAACTTTTCATTTAATTTGGGTATATAACGCGTGTATATTTAATTTCATTTAATTTTTCACACATATGGCAACTCTTTCCCAAGCATAAAGTATACATTACGATGTATTCTACCTAACAAATTATACTTACAAAATTTCATAAAAATCGGTACAGCCGATTCAGAGGAGTTCGATCACAAACACCGTGACACGATATTTTGATATATAAGGCATTAACATAATGCTTTTTTTAGTCAGTGAAATTATGTAAACATTGATGCGCGTTTTTCATAATTATTTTATTAGATTTATGGATGGCCAATCATTATTGAAATATACCTAACCTAGTATATTCAGACTGATTACAAAGTTGGGAATTTTGTGTGTGTGTGTTTTTTGTAAAAAAAAATGGACTCAGTAATATATTCTCCATATGTACTATAAACAAATTGAACCAAATTGTTTTATATAATTATAAAATTGGAAGCTTTAAAAAAATTGCCTCCATTTAAGTCATATTTGGTACATTTTTGGCTGCAAAGGAAAATTAGTGAGGAGCTACACTGATTGTAAAAGCTTTCAAAACTGGGTACTACCAAAAAAAAAAAACTAGAATTTGAAAACCCGTTACGTTTTTGTTCAGCCACAAAACACTGTGCCGCTCGGGGTCACCTCTTTGCTGTACAACTTTGCTTTCTGCTGCCGTCTTACGCTAGTGGCTAGTGAACGACTTGGATGTGCGTGAGTAAAAATTCCTGAGGTGGTCCCCATATTTGTCACATTGTATTATAACATTTTATTAGCTTGAGTAACAACTGGTTAATATTTATATTGATTTTCTTGCGCACACTAAAGGAACATTTTACAATTTGCACGCGATTATTTAAACTAGAATTAAAATAACACTTAGTAGAAGTTAAAATAAAGCAAAATTGACACAATAAATAAATGGAAAAAAAAATATATATTTTGCATATGAACGAAATAATTTGTGGATACATTTCTGTATAGTCCAGCTATAAAATGCGTACGATTTTTTATGTATGAGTGTACTTAGGTACAACACACATATACCACTCTATGTAAATAACTATGTATATTGTGTGGGCCACTTTATGAATTTTTTACTCATATGGTGGTTGATTGTATTGATCGTGCGTGCATTTGGATTTGCCTGCCAACAGCGGTTGCATCAATTTTGTGACCACCGAATAAACAGCACTCACTACCAAACGGTAGTTAGTTGTCTGCATGCCTCTTGCATGCCGAATTAGTTTCTCAACATTTCGTGTTGTAAATTAGTGAATTATTTTATGCGACTACACACACTCGCACACACACACACACACACAGGCTTAATTACAAATCCGTGTAGATGCGTGTGCAGATATGTATATTTGAATTTTTTGTTTGTTTGTTGTAAAGCAAAAACGTATATTTAAGTTACAAAATTTTGTACAACATTAAGGGGTTTCCAGTTCCCTATGAGTTCTCTACTACTCGATATCAGGCGGCATATTGGCTGTAGTAGCTGACATTATTGTTGTACTAACTGATTAGGTAATACCCTGTTGGAATTCTTTTGCAGTAGTACATGTTGTGAACTGCATACACAGAGCCAAAATGTTTAGCTATAATTAAGAGATCTATGTTTAAAAAAGCTTGGGGACCAAGGAGAGCGAGAGGGGGCTAGATTGAAGAAATTTTCGCTAGAAAATCTTCTCAATTATATTTTGAATTTTCTCTTAAATTTATTGAAATGGAATTTTGTCGCAAAAAAGCCAGTTGTAAGAAGACATCTCCTTGGTTTTATGTTAAAAATTGTATAAGGTTCATAAATAATGAAATCCTCTAATTTTTACTACAATCTTATTGAACTTATTAATAAGGAGTTTTTTTTAAACAGCTCTTTTGATAAAATTACGCCCTTTGTGAATAATCCACTTTTTATTGTTTTAGTTTGATATTATGAATACTGTCCTTTGGTTTTTTGTATTATAAAAATTAAAATTTTTGATTTACTTACTATTTATTGTTACAGAAGTTTACAATGAATAAATTTATAATTGTTTTTAAAAATTAATTTCTTTAGTGAAGCTTTCTTTTTCTCTCGTTGTCTTTTTTGGGCATTTGTATTAAAGTTGCCAGTTATACAATATAGACCCTAAAATTATTGGAATTCTTAATCTTCTAGATTTAATTAAAAATGATTTTCCTCTTAATTATATGGGTCGTCTTCCTAATTATATTGAAAAGTTTTCATCTTAGTTTTATAGATTATCTTTTTGATTTTATTTAAGAGACATATCCAAATAAACAATCCACAATCCAAAAATTCGCTAAATGTTGTTCCGACTTATAGGGCATTTTATGGAATATTTTCGCTCTGTATATGATATTGATCACTTTATAATGCTTACGAGAAAACGTAATATAAAACTTAATTCAAAGGAAAGTGATTCTAGGCCATATTTAATAGAAGCCATACATTAAAGCTACATGAAATCCTTTCACCACTCTCAAAATCTTTCAACTGTAATACCATCGTGCAATTTATTTTCTTTTTTTACTGAGTAAACTGAGTAAACTTATTTATTTTTGCCGTTTAAAAAAAAAAGAAGATAAATAGTCAACTGGTTATAAAATCACCAGTTCAATACAACTTTATGTCTTTCGAGCGAACCAGTTTGACGCGAGTAAATTGTATGTTATATTACTTACAATATTATAGGGGCATATTATCTTTTTTTTGTTCAGAGAATGAAGTATTGAAAGTCTTAACCTCGATAGTGTTTAACTTTAATCGTACTAAATCTCCTACTGTCCTGTACCGTGCTCGGTACTACCGCTACCACGTCGGGGGGCGGTGCGATCACTAGTTGTATTGGTATATGAAGTTACAAAGTTGCACCTACTTGACCCCCTTAGTATTGGTATTGGATAATTGGTAGAGTCGTCTTGTTCTAAAACTGTCTTGATAGATATGAACTCAAGTTCTTCTCCATCAATACGACTAATTAAATATATCGATGTACTCTCTACTCTGTAACAAAGCCGAGTGTTTGGGATTTTTTTTTGGTTTTGATCATCACAAAGGGAAGAAATAAGTTCTCGTAATGAATGAACTGTACGACACAAATCATCAGCCGAAATTTTAAAAATATATCGGAAAACTTTTGAAGATTTCTGTTACTTCCAATGCGTGCACTGTTAAGCCCATTCTCCGATTTCATATATTCCGTGGTATAGCCGGTAGTACCTGCCGGGAATTTGCACAAAACTAGAAAAAAAAATCCTCCCACAAAAATTTTTGAAGATTGGAATACTCTAAATCGGTTCTCGTTGGCAACATACAAACAAAATGGGCTTCACCTCGTAGTAAAAGAAAGAAGGTAGAGCAGCGCAGTTTTCGATAAGATTTTATAGCAATTAGTTAAGAACTTATCTTTTAATTGTCTACATTTCATATCAAATATATTGGTAAGTTTTGCACAAAGTCAAAATTCTATGTTTTTAATTTGTGTGTGGCTCACTAAATATATGATAGAAATTTTAAAATGGTTCTTAAAAAATGCAGTCAGTTGTTGTCATATTTTGTGGTGAATTTACTCTAAAACACACAACGAAATATAAAACCACGTCTGCTCAAAAAAGCTAAACATCTCTATGTTGGATTTCCTATTAATGAAACGGATAAAAATTGGCTTTAAACTTATGCTGTACCAGTTGCGCAAGTACGTTGAGATGTTGGCTTGAAGCTCGTAAAACCATTTTATACTTTTCGTAATATCAAATTCGAATTCCATAGGCGTACTCAAACACAAAAAAAATTAAATATTTGCATACGTATATCAATGACTTTAACATTTCCGTTACAGACAACTGACATTAATTTTTATTTCAGTTGAAAATTTTGAGCAACAAAATATTTATAACCAACGGTTACGCATTCTTGTATTCTATCATTCTTGTTACGTACCAGACCAAAAAAATCCCCTAAAAGTTTTGTATTTTACCACTTAAAAAATGTTTTCTCACTTGTAATTATTATCAGAGCCTTTCAGAATCAAAATAACAGTTATTCATATCTTTAAAATTTATATGATGCTATAATAATAATCTAAAGTCATTTAAATATAGTTCTTACGAAAACTTGAATAACTTTTTTATAACTCAAACATCAAATAATTATTTTCTGTGTTTCTGCTTTCCACTAAAATCTGTTAAATCAAAAGGTACATTCTTGAAGTTAAATTCCTACTGGGGTTTCAACATAATACCAGCTACTTTGGGGTCGTTTATTTGTGTGTGTGTCAAAATGGTCAGGAATAAGTTTGTTAGACTGCAAATCCTATTATCGCTGACCCCGGGGGAATATTCGTTACCCAAAAATTGTGCGCTGCTTGTTTTTTGGGAATGCTTACTTTATTTACTTAGATACCAACTCTGGCAAGCCAACAGCTCAAATTAAGGTAATTTAGCTGACCAATTGCAAGTGTTGGCAAATTACCGAGAAATTTCGTCAAGTGTGTATTCCAACGCATTTTTTTGGATTTGTGGAACACTTGGAATGTTAAGTGCATACCTGTATTATGTATTATGTATGTTTATGTGTACATAAAAAAGACTTCTTTATTATTGGCTTTATTTTGTAATATAAATTTATACAAAATTTATATATTTTTTTTAGCTCTGATTCGAATAAACAGCGATGTACGCAATCCCTTTGACGAAGATTTTTAATATAATAAGCGAATTGTTAATTCATATTTAATATTTATTTCATATCACAAATGGCGTGGCGGATAACAGAACTAAGCTTACTATCCCCTTAAGCTTTTCTTTTCACTGTCCCAGTTCACGGAGCCTTATGGATGCAAAATGTATTACAAGAATATTTAAAGGCAGGTGATGTCTTATAATATTTAGGGCAATTGCAGGAGATGTTTCCCACGAAACCCCACGTCATGCTGCTATCCGCACTCTACCTAGCTTGATTTGGTTATATTGGTTACCTAAGGATGTCAACCAGACCAGTGAACTATAGCAGAAATATGGACAAACTAATGTAGTGTATCTACATCCAAAATACTATTTACTAGTGTAGACCCCCCACATCTTCCTAAAAAGCCACTTGGAGGAGTTTGCGTTTTGCCTGTTCCCTTTTTCGCCCTATCTTCGATATTAATTTTCAAACTCGCCAAGGACGGGAATATCCAAGTTACAGAACTTACCACATTGCCATCATATGCTAATGCTTTCACGTTTTCTTCGTAAAGTTTGAGGGGAACTCGGCTGATTATGGTAAGCCATAAAAGTGGGGATATCTATGGGTACCCGTCTCCAGCTCCTCCAAAGATTTCAGAATAGCTTTATTATAATCAACTTAAATCCTTAATTTCAATCATAAATTTCCACTTTAAAGTTTTTGTCTACAAAATCTCAGAAATGAATAGTTGCCAGAGATAAGTATGTACAGAAAGTTGTCATTTAACGTGAAAGTAGCAGAGATCCAGAATAATAATAATTTGATCCTTGATTTAAAAAGGCACTCAAATTTTGGTAATAATAATAAAAGTCTTTCGATAAAAATTATGAGTTAGACAAATTTTTTAAGTATCGTTGTTTATTATTTTGAAACTTATATTATAAATGGCCTTTCATAATAATTTTGAGTGAGAATAATGTTTTAAATCAACAATAACCATTATTTTGAGACTTATATTAAAAAAAAAAAGATTTCCATAATAATTATCAGCGATATGCTTTTTTACGTCTTTCAAAAACTTTTATTTTGAGACTTATATTTTAAAAGTCTGCTAATGATAATTATGAGTAAGGCAACTATTCTAAGTCTGAAAACACGGCACTACGTATGAAATTATTTCGAAGTAGTCACGAATCAGTTCCGAATTAATCCCGAAATTGTCGTTAACAGCCCCGTCCTTCAAGACTTAACACTTTTTCTCTTGCTCATAATTAATATGAGTAGACTTTTATTATATAGTTCATCTTCAAAATAAAAGTGGTTGAAGCCTTAAAAATATTTATGTCACTGAAAACTATTATAGAAAGACTTTTGTAATATAAGTCTTTGAATTCGAATTAACTCCAGCTGAGAGGCTCAATTTTCGACCACTTTTGTCAGCAATTGGGGCCTTGTGCCAGCAATAACGCGCGACATCACATAATCCCACACAAAATAGCCCTGCGGTGTTAAATCACACGATTTTGAAGGCAACGCCACATTATTGTTTCGTTGGCGGTATGATATGTAGCGCTGTCTTGTTGGAACCAAAGGTCGTCCATATCAAGATCCTCCAATTCAGCCACGCGCTGTATAGCGTTCCCCATTGTCTGTAGCAAAATGGTCGGCTTGATTTTTGAAAAAATATGGACCAATGATTCCCTCTGCCCATAGAGCACACCAAACAGTGACTTTTTGAGAATGTAACGGCGTCTCAACATTGAACCTAAAGTAAGCTTCATCGCTGAACAAAATTTTCTTGTGAAAATCGGAATCCGGTAGCCATCTCCTTTTGGACCCATATACCGAACGTGCAATGCGCTTGATGGTCGTTTGCACGAGTTGGATTTTGTAAGCCCGCACACCAAGATCCTTCCGAAAAATCTTCCATAAAATGGATAGGAACAGCTCCAGTTCGTGAGTGCGATGGCGAATGGGATCATTCGCGTCTTCTTCGATACTATGCGCCACAACAGCTATAGCGTCTTCGGTGCGTCCCACTATAGTAAACGTGGTGCGAAATCAATCCATGGTGGCTCGAATTACTGGCTCTGCCGTGCGATTATGTCGACTGAATATTGGACGCAGCGCTCGATGAGTCGCGTGGACAGAACCATTACTTTTGGTTATAAAGTTTTACGATTTGCAGACGTTGTAAGTAAGTATGTTCATTATGAAATGGCAACCGAGTATAAATCAAGTAACAGCTGTGAAAAATACCAACTTCAGAAAGTATGGGCTCATTGAAAACCACACGTCTAATAAACAGCCTAGTCATGTCTCTGGAAAGTAAATAAAACCTTAGCTACATTTCCCAGATGAATTGTGGTGAAAATTTTATAGTTTCCTAAAACATTAAGCAGATTTTCAAATGAAGCCTTTTATGATAAGTAAATGTAAGCAAAAGCTCTATGGATGCGTTTTAATACAAACATGAATATCAATTTGTTTATTTGGTGCTTTAAATATTCGAATATTACAACAATGATCCTTAACATAAAATATAAATATACATCTATCTTAAACTTAACAGCTGTTAAATAAATTAACAAAGGAGTTTGAGTAAAACTTCAACTCTTTGAATGACTTTGGTAAATCTTGCTTTTGACTTCTCTTAATAGACATCCTTTTACGAGTACATCATCTAAGTAATCATTTTTTCTTAGTAGCAAAGAAAATTAAAATAGTGAGTGGTGATGATGGTGGTGGCCAAACAGTGGCGCCGAATGCGAGTGCACATGAGAATGTGGTGCTACGATTCTTGCCACATGTGCTGTTGGGAAGGCATAGCCGACTGAGACATGGTGAGTGGTTGTTTTGGGTCCAGCAATGGCGCGGTATGTGGGCGCAATAAATGGTGCAGCTTCCAATACAGGTGGTACTAGAGGAGCGGGTAAAACTGGCACTGGCAAAGGCAAAGGAGCGGGCACCACATGGTGGTGGTGATGAACTACGGGAGCGGGAAAAAGAGGAGCTGGCACGATAGGTGCAGGAGCGGGAAGGAGTGGAGCGGGGGCTGGAAAGATCGGAGCGGGTGCTGGTAAAAGCGGCGCTGGAGCGAAGAATGGGGTTGGGGCAGCGTGTAAGTGAGGCGCCGGCAGCCAAGGTTCAGGCACAGGCGCAGCGGTATGGAAGTGAGGCGCCGGCAGCCAAGGCTCAGGTCCAGGTGCAACGCCATGGAAGTGTGCAGGTGGAAGTACAGGTGGCGCAAAGTCGAAATGATCTGGTATGGCTGAGTGTAGCGCCAAAGGATGTGAAGGCTTAGCGTTGGCCACAGAAGCCACAGCAAGCAAAGCAAAAGCCTGTGGGTGAAGAAAATATTAGAGGAGTTAATTGGCAAGTGCCTACTTAAAAAAAAAAAAGAAAACTACAAAAACTATACTTACAAGTTTCAAGAGCGTCATTTTACCTAATTTTTGTTAGAGTTCAAAGTTTACTAGACGTTTACCGAATGCTCCACCTGTCTATGCAAATGTTACCTTGCTAATGAATTATTAATATTTAATGCGTCAATTTATATGAAAATATCAACATTCCTCACAATGACTCAACTAACAATTTGAACATTTCACTTTTTCGAACCAACTGAGTGCACTGCAGCTCTGTTGTTTTTTAACCAATAAATGATTGGGGGTGACTATTTTTGGGTGATTGCATTGGGAAGTCAGACCTCGACGACTCTTTAATATTCAATGCGAAAGAAAGGCTGGAAACATATGTGCTTTTGTGTTAAGTTAGTTGAGTATTTAATTTTTGTTTTTTCATTAGACCATTCGCTAATTAATTTGTTAGCCATAAATTTTCTTTAATTGGCGGTAAAATGTGTGTAGTAACATTTAGCTACTACGAGTTTTAGGAGTCCCATATTATGTCATTTATGTCATTGTTTATGGTTGAACGTAACTTTTATGCTTTGTTTACATTGCTAGCATAGTGCAAGTGTGCCATTGGCTGAGTGACTTAATTGAAGAAATCGTCAACGTACATGCACTGGAGGGCGAAATAACGTTTGTTTTTTTTTTAATTCGTAATATTTTTCATAGTGCAGATTTTTCGTAGATGTTTTTATAAAAGTATACTTACATATATTATAAAAAAAAACATATGAAGCAAAATTTCAAGTGACTTTGGATTTTTCACATTCTCTTTTTAATGTAGGTCTGGAAAACTTTTTTTATATTTATATTTTTATAACTTTGGCTTATATTTCTATAAAGCGATAACGAAAAAAATGTATCATGAAAAACGTTGCGAATATTATAAAAGAAAGTCATTGTCTTCTTACTATTTGCTTTCACGGAATAAGCCAAATGTGTTAGTAAAGAACATCTTAGGACATAAGTAGAGATTAAAAAAAAAGTTTATGCGGCAATCATTTAGTTCAACTAAAGTTATAAGTAGAGCTCGGATTAAATACAAGACAAAACGACTAAGCATAGAAATAAATAAAATAAATAAAATATAAAATAACCACTTTGCTTTTAATTATGATGGTAAACAGTTTAAGGCTTCGGCTTTTACGCAAACACCCGAACTCTACTAATAATTTTATTGAATTTGACTTTTAAAAAAGTTGGCAATCGTCTTCAAAATGAACGTACTACCTTTCTCCGACCGAAACCAATGACTCGACACCCGAATTTCACTATTTAATACAACTTTTGTAAAATTTTATTAAAATAATTTAAGTTGGAATTTTCAAACAGGTGGCAACCTTCTTCAAAAAAACTTTATAATTTATTCTCAATAAAATAAAACGTTGACACCCATTTTTTAATACTTCATACAATGTGTGTGTGGATGATGCGATTAAATTCACTTTTCAAACATGTGGCAACCCTCTATATGTTATAAGCCATGCCATCAGCAAATCAGATATTTTGGCATCCATATTTTAATATTTCATATAACTTGTATATAAAGTGATTAAATTCGACTTTTCAAAGAGGTGGCAACCTTCTTAAAAATATAGCTAGTTATAAAACGTCTCCTCAATGAACCGTTTAGTACTCATATTTTTATATTTTATATACTTGTGTATAATTTAATAAAATTTGACGTTTCAAGCAGGTGCCAACCTTCATAAAAGTTAACTTTTAACCTTCTTTCCGACACAAATCGCTTTAATATTTCATATAACTTGTATATAATGCGATTCGATTCGATTTTTAAGACTGGTGGCAACCCTCTCCCACACTTAAAATATACCAACCAAATGTACACACAAAATTTCCGTTTCGGAGAAGCTCGACCACAAACACCATGACGCGATAAATGCCTGAAGTTTTATTTGTAGTCGTTCTCATTTTTGGTAAATCGCCTGTAAAATATCCTGCATACATATTTTAACTACAATTTTTAGCGAACTTAAATTATACTTATTCCAAATAGGAGTCTGGCATCCTATAAGTTATGGAAATTTGATTTGGCAGCGCATCGACGAGGAACGAACAACGCCTTTGGCAAATAAATATTTAATAAACATTTTTTAGCAGAAGGCAGCCCTATTCGAAATTATTACTCCTGAAAAAAAACATCCATTTAAATCATTCGTTGAACACGATGCAATATTTTACTTAGCCTATATATTTAGTTCCCAAAATTTGTAAACGGTTGGAACCCCCATTCAATCGTTTGCAGTTTTTTATGCAATGCGGTGAAGCTGACCTTCAGAATGATCCTTTCATTTTTAAATTTGAAGAAACGTTAAAAAGATATGACACTACCAAATAAAAGTGCCTTTAAAAAATTAAGTTAG
Source organism: Anomoia purmunda (assembly GCA_951828415.1). Taxonomy (NCBI): domain Eukaryota; kingdom Metazoa; phylum Arthropoda; class Insecta; order Diptera; family Tephritidae; genus Anomoia; species Anomoia purmunda. The sequence continues at coordinate 19,996,906 of OX639996.1, read as the reverse complement.
GCGAGGTTAGAGCGGCCGCAACTGCGCTAGACCACGGAGATAGAACACAGCCCGTTGTGATACCGCTGGCGAGATCCATGAATTTCCTTCCGTCCTTCCTTCCCTTAGAAGGTGACCCACCGAGTGCGCCTTACGTAGCACAGATAATAGGGAATACTTGCCGAGCTAATGTCAGCCAAACAGTCTACAAACTACCTATTTAAGAATTGGTTTCGATTCTTGGCCAGGGTGGGACAGTGGCGGAGATAGTGTTCGATGCTCTCCATTTCCTCATCATCCCTACGACCTCGACATAATTCGTTGGTTAGGCACCCCAATTTCTTCCTGTGTATGCACGTGAGACAGTGTCCGATTATTACCCCGACCATTATAGCGGTCATCGGTATCGCTTTAAGTTAACCTTTGGCCAAACTTGTCTGGTAATCCTACAAGTTGGTTTCGTGGCACGCCTTACTATTCACCTCCTCAGTGAGGTTTGTCTTTAAGCTATGCTTGCAGGAGGTTAGAGACCGCGTCCAGAGTAAAATTTACCGCAGACAATTCCGTCCATTTCCGTGCCAACTCATCTTGGCTTTCAGACTATATAGTGACGGACACTGTCAGATATCGAACAGCTTCCATTATGGCGGCTAGGTCTGCCCGAAAAACGCTGCACTCCTCCGGTAAGCGAAAGCAGAGGTCCAGCGCAAATTCATCGGCGTGAATCCCGTTTCCCACGCTTTCGTTAGGTTTGGACTCATCTGTAAAACAGCCGTCGACTATGGATCTAGGTCCATAGCACCTCCAATACAATCCTCTCTGGGATTGGAATGGGAAATTTATTGTACATACAGAGTAAAGAAGTAGTGTAATCTAGCCTCTTTAAAGTATTCGGAAAAGCTTCCAGAATCTTTCCAAGCCCATATCTTATGTTGGATCGCGTTAAACCTGAATGCACTATAGCCGTCCAGAAATTTGCTGTATATATTCACCGGTGGAAGGTAGAGCTCCCGTGACCAGCATGGAAGCCGTACGCGAACGCAGTATTCATTCCATCTTGGCTCTGGGCAAGGTTTTGCTTAGCTGGCCATCAGACGCTAACACCGTAGAAGACAACGGGCCTTATCACTGCCGTGTACATCCAGTGTACTATGTGCGGTTTTATTCCCCGTGTTCTCCATAGATGTCCTGCAGTTTCTAAAATCCAATTTGAGAAAACTGTTGAAATTGCGCGGTTTCGGGCTCGTGGACGCCGGTTTTGCAAACTTTAAGATCGGTATAACACACAGCTTTGGCTGCCATTTACGCGAAATTGGGTTGAAAGACTAAATGCTGTACGATTTACGAACTAATTAAGCCAAAATATAGGCATTTTCCCTCCATTGCCTGTGTTTTAAATTAAATAAAAGTTCTATGGTTCTAAAAAAACATAACTTTTTGCTGGAGGAATATTGTTGAACTCTTATGATTAGATATTGGCCTCCTTTCGACATCTAACCGTTTTTCTCCTTTAGATGCGGTTCTGTTGATCTACTTTTAGAACCACACAGCGTTTGTTGCTAAACAGAGACCAAATAGTGTTGTGAATAAAAATGCCATCAATTAGTTATTTTGAAATTACTTTCTTCTTTTTATTTTAACAAATTAATCAGTTCAATATGTAGCAAGTTGCAAGTTGAGCAAAATGCCAGCAATATTTGTGTTTCCATTACTTGCTACATTCTACAAATCTCTACCAAGCATATGGAGCGGGAGCAGCAAAGGGTGTGGCAAAAGGTCCAGCCGCTAATGGCGCTGGTGCAGCGGCGAAAGGAGCGGGCAGAGCAGCGAGCGGCGCAGGAGCGGCAGCCAACGGAGCTGGGGCGGCAAAGGCAACGGGAGAGGGAGCGGCAAAAGCAGCTGGTGAAGCGTACCTAGCAAAAGCTGGAGCACCCAGCGGGGCAGCCAGAGGAGCAGCTAATGGCGCAGCCGCAGCATAGGCAGCTGGAATGCCCGACACATAACGGCTGGAGAAGGGACCAGAATACTGGAATGGCGTTGTGGTGTACGAGGAGAGTGTACCGTCGTAATTGTTGCGTACATCGATTTGGCTGCTACCACCGGGGGCGTACAGTGGCGCGTTGGCGTAAGCAGCGACGGCGAGTGGAGCAGCGGCTAAGGGCGCCACAATGCCGGGCTTGGCTGAGACGCAAGCGATGAAAGCGGCAAGAATGAAAGTTACCTAAAAATATTTCAAAAAATCTATGAATTAAAGTATATCTGTTTGAATTTTAATAAAATTTTCGACAAACTTACAAATTTGAACATTTTGCGTTTGTTTAGGTTTTTCTTGTACTTGTCAGTAGGAACTGTATGGGTTGTATGCATCCTCTGCCCAAACAAACTACCTTTTATACTAAAACAAACACTAAGTGAATGCAATTGGTAAGCAAAGCGTTGTACATCAAAGTTTTGTAAATTAGTTTAACGCAAAAACACAAATACAAGTTCAATTGAAATTTGCAAAGTAAAGCAACGAAAGACCTTACCAAAATCGCGTCGACCAATGTGCGTACGATTTGTGCATAACAAATATCACATGCTGCAATTCTGCAATCTGGCAGCAATGGTGAAAAGAAATAAATAAAAGTAAACAATTAGTCGATAAGCGAGTGGCATAAAACGTGAAAAAGTAGCGCAAGTGGTCATACATAAATTGCAGATTTGTTTTTTATTTTTATTTTGCTTTTGTTTTAGTTTTTCGCAACAAATTTACGATAGCATTTACCCTTGATTGAGTCCGTTTATTTTTTATTATAAATGCATACAAATAATATAATGCGAACATTTCTATAAACATTAAGCTATTTGTTCATTTAGTATGTTTGTTGTAGCATTGTTGTTGTTGTCAATAAGAGGAAGTAAGCTAATTTGTTAAAATATGCAACCGACGAAAAAATACGAGAAACGTAATGAAATGTAGAAGCCATTGCGGTATTTATTGTACATTGTCAACATGTTGACGTTTTAAAATTTTGTTTTGACGTCAAATACGATAAATACGCCATTTTACGAGAAATTTGACCTAATGAAATCCAAACAGAAGAGATTTATAATGAGGGAGGCAGAGAGAGAGAGAGATAATCTCAAAAGATTTACAATAACACCCAAAGCTTTCGAAATTGTGCCGAATGAACAAAAACGTACCAAAATTTCAATAAAAACTAATTCAAGTATTATTGAAAAAAAAAAATAGAATGAATTTCGAAGTTCGATTTAGCCATTGTCCCAAATAGTTAATATAAGTGCTCTTAAGATATTTACATATTGAAATATTGAAAAATGCAACGGGTTTTTGCGAATATTCTACTCCGAATCGAATGTGAAAGAAGGGTAGTGGAAAACTTAGGATACGATATGAAAAATGTGAAAACGAAGGGAATTCCCCGAAATTTTCAATTCAAAATCGGTGTATGATATTTTTTTTTATTAATCGATTATCTTTTTTTTAATCAATTTGTGTACAAATTTTTTGTTATTTCGCCCTTGGATTTTTTCCCAAATTCGAAACATTTGAAATCGATCGTGGGTCGATAAGAAATTAACTCATTTTATGGGTATTTTCAAAATTTTTTCAGTACAATTATTTTAGATCACAGAACAGTTTGAAATATAATGAGATTTTTGGTGCTGTATTGGAACTTTTTTTTGAAGATTTGCTTATTATAATTGAGTCAAAACATGGCCAATTTCAAAGTATCCACCCGTTTTATTTATTTTCGAATAAATACAACAACTACATATGTATATTGTTTTTGAACTTGCGTAAAAAAAATTACGAATGAAGTAAAATATGTGTGTATTTTGAATTAGAAAAAAAAGAAAAAACTTGGCATTCCTCATTTAGGTCTTTCAGAAAGTTACATGACAATTTCGCAGTCTCATTTGACATACCATTTAAAATGCAGCTTTTTTTATATTTAATTTTTTATTTTTTTTGTTTAATTAGCCTCGAAATTATAGTTAGAACCGTAAAATCCATTGAAGGTTAGTTTCAATATATGGTAATTTTGTTTTTTGGTTACTTTTATGGAATTAATATCATTAGCTAAATTTTTCTAGGACAACTACTTGACTTAGAAGGTACAATACAAGAGGCAAGATTTTTTTTACAAATTTTATTTAATAGGCTGATGCAAAGGCATGACTAACCGAAAACCACTTTAGCTTCAAATCTGGCAGGCATAAAGAAAGTAGTTAGCTTGTTTTTGTTGATTTTTTTGCATGTGTTTTTAGTTTTTCACATTGGTTTATTCAATTGAAAGCTTATAAGTTTTATATCTTCATTTTCGTAAATAAGCAAAAAAGAGAACGCACTCATAATTCCGCTCCTTGATTTTTTTCCGAAATTTTAAAATATTATTCATGTTTCGTATTGAATATTTTCGCCTGAATCAGAAAGATACGTTTTTTGGCACTTTCTAGTTTAGGTTCTGATTATAGGTATGGAATTATATAAGTAGGTAGTTAGCTAATAGTGAAAAACAAAATAGTTAGTTGATGGAGAGGAAGCCCTATTCCCCTCATTCCCTTGATACTTTACCACTGGTGTATATCTATATAGTAACTGATGTTCCATATGTTAATCGAGCGGTCTGATCAATTACGTATAGAACAGATTAGACGGACTTTAATTATTCAAATCTTTTGACAACAAACTTGGTCACCAACAATTATTGTGCCAGTCACCTTTTAAACCAGTTGTTGAAGCTAAAATAGTTTATGCGTAGATTTGTTAATAATAATATGGCATTTTTGAAAGTACGATCACATGTGTGTATTTATATTCATTTTCATTTTTGCCCCGAGAAGCGTCTGACTACGCACAACAACAAGACTGCACATTTATATAACTAGGAAACTATCTACATTATAAATAAATAAGTATTTTTTAATGATGGTGAAGTTTAGATATGTATCGATGTGACATATGACCACTTATATAAATATATATAGATATATTATTAATATGTATGAATGAAGCTAATTGTTAAGCTGAGCTGAAAGTCACTTCTTTTGTAGCCATAAAATTTATTATACTCAACTCTAAATAATAATTGACAATTCTAGTTTTATTTCCAGAACCAAATATAACAAGCAAGACAGGGTCTAAGGGTTCGGAGGTACCGGTATTTAAGCACGCGGCATATAGTTTTATATAAAAAAAAAACAGTACTTGTTGTATGTAATAAAAACAATTAATCTTATACACATACATACTATGTATATTACTATTACATTATACTGACCTTGAGCTTAATGCCTAATATTGTCGGTTTACTCTCATACTATATAAAAAAGGATATGTTTTCTTTATAGGTGTCCAAAGTTGTAGTTTAATGTAGCCCACTATGGGATACGATATCATTTTGGAAAACTGGGAAGTATCCTCCATGGTAGTGAAAATTTGAATTTTCCTGGTATCCGCTATTATTCAGTGCAGACGAATGATACTTTGGTATATATATTCTATAGATCAAACTGTGTATCATTTTAGAAATATTGGTGATGCCGCGCACTGTAAAAAAGTCCCAATCCCTTCTAACTCTGCAACTATTTAACTCCTATAAATCAGACTACATATTATATTTTGGAATTTGTTATACACATAATTCCTTCAGATCATGGTATAAAGAATATCATAAACTCAAAAAGCATTGTAGTAAAATATCTGTTCATTATATAACAAAAATGGGTATTTATTGGAGGCAGAAGAGCATCTCGAGTAGGAGAGTATAATAATTTGTTGAAAATATTAACGAATGCTTAAAATAAAACCAAAAAGAAATTAATATTAACTTAACGTAAACTCAGATAAGGCACTGCGGCACGTTACTGTGAATGGGAATCGCTACCGCTCAATGATAACCGAATATTTTTGGCCCGAATTGGATGATATGGATTTGGACAATATGTGGTCCCAACAGGAAGGCGCCACAAGCCACACAGCGAATGTCACATTCGATTTATTGAAAACCAAGTTTGGTGAACGTTCTATCTCACGAAATGGCCCAGTCGATTGGCCGCCTCGGTCGTGCGATTTGACGCCGTTAAACTATTTCCTGTGGGGCTACGTCAAGTCTATGGTCTATGTCATCAAGCCAGCGACGATTGATGAACTTCGTACGAATATCGAAGGTGAAGTTGCAGTAGTATCGGTCGATTTATGCTTGAAAACCGTCGAAAATTGGGTTCAGCGTCTGGACTTCTGCAAGCGTGCCCGTGGTGCCTATGCAAAAGAAATCGAGTTCCATACATAATGGCATCGAATGCACTTTCACAGGAATAAAGAATTTAATTCATATCCCAAACCGTTTTTGTTTTATTTAAAAAAAACTTTTCTAGCGTTCCTATAGCAAGACGCGATATTTATTGAGTTATCGAATTTTTT